>CM050648.1:85081163-95081163 GCA_027574665.1 Rhynochetos jubatus
ACAAATTTAAAACCATTATGAGCAAGGATGTTATTTTTTAAATACATTCCCATTTTTCAACAAATCTGTACTCTCATTAAAGGTGAAATTTCCTCTTACATTTGACAAGAAAATGTAAGTATTTTTGCAAATCTTGCAGGAAATGAGAATATTTTTTGTAACATAATATTTTTACTCCTAGGAAAAAATATATTTATATCAGATAGAATCATCACAAAAACACAGATTCAGCAGTAAATTTTACTCTGGGTAAGGGAAATGCACAAAAGCAATTTCACTGCCTTTCGTGGATCTAGTCTTACTGCAAAATGTTTGTCATTCTGAATAGGGTTTCAGGAATTTGGCACAAGCACAAACAACTCTCTTGACAAATAATTTAAACAACTGAAAAAACTTCATTCTGAAATAACTGTTTTCAGAGTTTTTCAGAGCTTCTGTGTATCAGCCAGTCTAGGAATTAAACTAGTTTTATAAATGCTCAGCAACTCTGAAAACAATCTATGTTACTCTGGGTCTATTGTTCCATTTATTTTGAGATTCATGAAACTTTTCTGTCCCTAGGTTTTTTCTCTTTGGAGCCATGTGTAACAGTAGTACTTTCACCATGTCCTTAAGAGACCCTGTTACGTTTTGTGGAAATTCAAAGATACACATGTCTAGGAATAAGCATTGTTCACAGAAATCTGTATTTATCACAGTGGTATCTGAAGTCACCTAACCATTTCTATTGCAATAAAATACATGGATAAGTTTTAGGAAAACTTCGATGTTATAGGGGTTGTGATAAATTTTGAGTGACTCCACTGCAAAGTAGACAAGTAGGACGGCAGCCTTTTTTGAGAAAAACAATGAACTGAATCATGACAGAATAAACATTCAACCCTGAAATAATTTAGCTGAACAAATCATCTAAGCAGTTTCCTCTTCACTCCAAAATTCTTTACATAGTGTTTGCTTATCACATATCTCTTTATCACATATGGTCAATCCAGCCTATGATGTGACTTGTTGGAACAGGCTGTGACTTGCCCTCCCTCCATTGGGTTTGTATGGTGGGGCGTTTTTGTAACCTATAACTGCTGGATTTAAAATGTTAATTTTCATATGCATTATGACTTCTTTTTCTTTCAAAACACAGAAGTAATGAGATTGATTTTATCCTTATCACCAGCTCATACCTTTTCACTTTTCCTCTTTGTCATCTCTTCAGGAGCAAATATTGAATGATGCAATACAGAGGAAATAAAGAATAATTATTCTGGGAAGATCTTCAGCTGTTGCTTTTAGATCCCTGTACTTCTGAAACATCCTTTACTGAACACTCTTACACAATCTAATGTTTTATTGGAGTCTTTTTTAAGAGGTGAGAAAATACAGATTTCAATTTCTACACCACTGATTATAGATGTAATTGATCGTAATTTCTGAAAGTAATAGCTAAATCTAATAAAGTCGCTGTATGTAGCTAGATAGGTTTGAATACATTAATCCCCTTCAACTGAACTATTAAAAATATGCAAATTGATATAATCTCCTTATGACAGTTGTTTTATAGTTATATAGTTCCATTAAAATGATGGAAAGGCCTGCTCTTTCCATGCCCAAATATAAGAAAATTATCTACAATTTTCTCTATTTCACAGAATCCTTTCTTGTGTATCATATAGAAATGGTTTTGGATATAGACAAGTAATTTAGGAGCTCTTTCTCAACTTGCTAATATACAATGGGAAAATGCTTTCAGTATTTTTTTTGAAAACTGGTCTCTAATCAATGACAATGTGTGCCAAACACTTTAATATTCTTCCAGTCAGAATTTCCATGAAGCTGATGTTTATTTGCCTAGACTAAAATTAGTGAAGATGAAGAAACATGAACACAACTTAGCACATAAAAAATTTGTACTTACATAAACCTCTGTGACATCTGTATTTTTATATTAGGAGATTCTAATATGGAAGTTATGTTTTTATGAGACAGGGTAAACTGAATCTGATGTAGTGTTGTCTTGATGTTGTTACTTTTACTACTAAAAGGTGTGAAATTTAAATACAGAAATTTGCATTTAGGTGGTAAAGAAATATACTGACTACTACTGGAATAATACCATTTTGCAGATACAGAAATATATTTATAGAGAAACATCCATGGCTGTTTATGGTGTTATTTAAATATTTTATGCACGTTTGTTTTTATGAACATTGTTACATTCATGGGGAGAAACTGGAGGATTAGGAAAGCAAAGGCCCCATTCGATGCCTGGCTCTGACACTGAGGTACTCTGTAACTGAGACCAAGTCAGTTCAACAGTGTGTAATAATTTCTGTGTATGGGATGAAGACAATGCCACCCATCTCCTTTTGTAATCTTTCAGAGATAGCAGAATGAAGATTATAAATATATTTTGCTTTGTCTTTTCTATTATTACATTATATTCTATGCACTTTAAAAGTATTTATTTATAAAATATAACATTTTTAGAGCTTTCTTGTAAGTTGTAGTATACATCCAGTATTTTCCTTTTTTCCTGATTTAGTAACTACATTTTCCTTGAACTAACAAAGCCCATTTTCACTATGATTTTGCATTGCAAACACTAAGTATGATCTGATCGAGACATGTCTCTCCTGATCAGTCATGCTCAGCATGTAGGCCTTGATGACACTGGGGTTTTTTTATCACGATCAGTCACTGAAAGTCAAGATGGTAACTCATCTTTTGACATTAAGCAATTTCCTACTTGTTTAAAAGCAAAAGGAGAAAATTATTAAAATTATGTTTGACTCTTTTACAAAGATTTTTCTTGTTCATAGCTGAAAATCATTTCCCTTTGCTTTACTTTCCTTCTCCTCCTACCCCCTTTCAGAAAAAATTTGGATTTATTCCTACAAATGACTTTTCATGAGCTCACTCACATGTGGAATACACTTAGCGTTTACTCAGACATCCCTATTCATGTTCAAATATTTGTGCTTCTGCAGATAACATTTGCATGTAACACCTGCTGCAAGCCTCAGAAATTCACAAGGCATTCTTATATGAGTGGGAGAGGCATTTTTGTCTAGGTTTTTGCTCCAGTTGTCTTCTGCAGTTAGACGGCCCTGACTGCGTGAAAGAAACATGTAAAATTATATAGCTATATTGTCTTATATCCAGGTCTATATAGCCCAGTTTTCTTATAAGCACAAGATTTATGCAGGAATTGGGATAATTTTTAAATAGTGGTCATTACTGAATTTTGATTTTCACTAAGGTCTTGCTCTATCTCCAAAGCAGTTTGCAAAATTGGGAAAAGAATGGAGATGAGGAAGAAAAGGAGAACAATTCTGTGTTTCTGTTTATCTCTGAAAATAAGTGCAAGATTCTGTGTGACAGTGTTGCCCTCTAATAAATTAAAATTGTGAAATGAGTGATTTTTCTATGTCCTTTTATCATCAGGCTTTGGACATCCAACAGGAGACATCAGTCTACCTTGGTTTATATCCTGAACAAACTCGTCCTCAGAAGAAATTGTCAGTCCTGTTACTTTCCAACTCTACTTCTCAAAGTTTCTCCCAGTAGATTCCCTGCAACATGTGTTGTACAGCTTCAGAAACTGTGGCCTAATGTCAGAATGAACTTGTACAGCCCTTTTTCTAGCATTGTGCTTGATTGATAACACTTCAGCTGGTCGATTTAGGTTATTACATGCTGTTTGGCAGATAAGTCAGGGAATGAAATCATCCTCATTGGCTGATCTAGTAATGAGAGGGTGTCTCAGCCAATGTCATGCAACTGCCACTGAGATCAGTGTCCTTGTGGAGCAGCAGCCAGGTGAGTGGAGAGCACAGATCCCTGTGAGTGGGCTGCTGTCAGGCAGGGAGAACAGCCTTTTCAGAATGGTCACTTCTGCAGACAAGTGTGAAAATGCTGAAAACCTGAAGCACTTTTACTATGGAGCTGTACAAAGCATATGGCAGAACTGTTTCTCTCCATATTTTCTCTCCAAACTGCACCTCCAAACTGCTTTTTATATTTAGGTGAGATGTACCGGCTACTTACGCAACACAATTTTTCACAATAATGGCTGCAAGACAGCCTCTGAAATGAAATAATCTGTTCACATAAATAAACATATGAAAAGCTTTGATTGTTGAAATCACCCCATCAAGTTTAAGAAGACTTCACAACTATTTTAGGTACAAGTTCAGTATGCAGTACTGAGAGATTTACATTTCGTCATTTAAAAAGTAATCTTCTTAACTTAAAAAAATAAAACGAGTTATTTCTTTCATACGCATTTGTATAATGTGACCTTGTAAAAGTTTTATATTTTTACTAAAAATACTCATATTATCTGTGAACATATTTAATTGTATCTTTTGTTTATATTATTACATCGTGAAGGACAAATGACAGAACAACGTATTTTACTTGTCAAATTGACATATCGGTAAGAGTACACCTTTTTAAAACTAACATAGTTCTTCTATACAGTCCTTCATAGTCATAGAAAAAATATAACACAAGATTTCTAAATATTTAATTAGTCCATGATCACTTTTTGGAATGGAAATTAATATTTTAGATAGGGAAAATGATTCAGAAACAATGATTTTTAAAGATCAGTCAGTAACAATTTATATCATTACCGCCAATATTACTTATTAAACAAAGCTTTTGATCCCATTAGCAAAACTATTGCAAATATTGCATTTGTCTTTTTAACCATATTTGTCCTTACCTGGAGAAACTACTGTTGTACTTTCAAATGAAGCATAATCCTGCTGTGATTTAAGTAAAATATGAGTTTCGTCACTGATTTTAATCAGAGTAAGACTGATACATTGGCTGAAAATTTGTCTACTGAAAATGGAAATTATCCTAAGACAATACCATTCTATTTTCTGACCTACTACTTAAATCTGTGAGAAAGTGAGTGGCTACTGTATGCACATTGCCATACAACTGCAAGGAATATCGATTTTTTTATAGTTCATGTGCATCATTCTTTCTTTGAAGCTCATACAGTGAAATTGAATGGATGTGACTGCACGTTTCTTGCATGAGAAAAGAAAAAGCATCATGTCATTCACTGGGAAATTGCTTTCTGCTGGTTCCTTCAAAATCAGCTCAACCTTTTATGCTTTCTGCCTTGCTTTCTGTGCTAGTCTTTGATTATACATATTAGGCTGATAAGGATGTTTGGTAGTACTTCTGGAAAACAGCCTTACACTTTAAGCCTGTTGACTTTGACTTACTGCTATGAATATCCAAAGGGACATCTCCCTGAGCTTTCAATCTTTCTGAACCCTGAGCTGCCACTTCCCCCTATAACACATACTAAAAAAAGGAGAAAATTTTGCTACTCCCACTAAAGAAAAAAAACCCCAAAGCTTCAGTACTTCATGCTTATTAGTAGTAAAGACTTCCTCCTTTTTCATCCTTCTTAACTGGTGTTTTGTTGGGTTTTTTTTTGGTTTTTTTTTTTTTTTTTTTTTTTTTTTATTAGATGTTTTCGACAACAGCAAATGTGAAAGAAAGAAAAGGTACATAGCGTCTATGTGGAAAGGTGACAAAACATCCTGCACAGAAGTTAGGTTATATTGTTATTGCTATATTGCAGTAAAAACTAATACCTAATAGAATTGCTAAATAGCATACACACTCCTAGTTTTCTGATATGCACAAGCAGCTGTCATATATACAGTAACAGAAGTTTAGATTTCAGCAATTTAGTACAACGATTTCCTTTCTGAACTGTATGAAAGAGATCCCCCCAAAGTGCTCTGTTTACCCTGTCCCCCACCCCCTCCCTCTCTGTAAGGCGTCTTTAACATTTCAACACTGTTTAAGAAAGCATCTGCTCTTTTGCTGTCAGCAATTTCCATGCTAAAGGAAGTTAATCCACTCACCGTGAGCCCAGCTCTGTCCATCCAGTGCTGCCTCTCTACCTGCTTCCTCCCTTCTGCCTGTCACCCTATCTCCGGCACTGCGAGTGCTTGTATCTACTAGGGCTCCCTCTCTCCCAGCGTCACTTTTAAGTCAGGCAGGCAGGGAGCTGAAGCCAAAGGGACTCTCTATCTGATTGGTTTCAATTCAGTGCCCCTGATTAATAAGAAACGTCCCTCACTGAGGGAGATGTTGGTGCTGATGATAGAGCCGCTGTGTTCAACGTGAGAAGGTTTGGGGCTGGGGGGTACAGGACGACGTTTTTGCCAGCCATACAGTGATTTGCAACTGAATGCAGTGGGAGGGTTCAGAGAGGAGGGCTTTGTTAAGGACCCTCTTATTAACTGAGGCTTAAATACAGAGACTGGTGCTACCAGCTCAGTTTGATCTGTTTTCAGTTTTAATAATAAGGGTAAAGGCATGTCCATAATCTGAGAAATATGTGGAGAAAAAAATGACTCTTGTTATCTATACGAACAATACTGTGCTATCTGTGAGCACATACTCAATGAAGAATGCAAAATTATCCTGTAACACTACAGTGACAAACGATTTTAAGATGAAAGAAGGCAAGGTGTGGGAGATTTTGCCACTGTATTCAGTAGGTTTACAACACTAGTGTCACTTTTACCATTGTTAATGATCGGCTTGTCACTGTACCTGAAAGTGGACATAATGCAAAATTGCAAAGGGTGTTTCAGGAACTGTGGCTAATAATGTTCAGGTCATTCACAGCAACATATGGTTTTGACAGTAACAATAATGAATTTCCTGTTTCCTGGTGCAGCCTTTGTTGGTACAAGTAATCACTGATCCCTAATATGTTATTATTAATATATATTATTATTAGATGTTTATTACTATAGAATATTGTGATTTGCTTGAATAGCATCTTCAACTAAATCATAAGATGTCTTAAAATGGGAGAACTGGAGTATCTTAAGTTCTGGTGTTGGAACTGTTATTTTTGCATTTTTGTGGATTTCTGTGTACTAATGAATATTTCAGCCTCTGATGTAAGATAAACATTTGCAATGAGACTTCTAGGAACAGGGAATTTGCAATTACTATCTGTAACAACAAACCCTGAAGCTTTCATCAGATGTCTGCTGTGGACACCAATAGAATAATGTGAAATGCTGCAAAGTGTAGTTCTCTGTGCTTGTGGCATCATTAATTTAGTACCAACATTTCCTCTTAGAAAGATGGATCATGAGGCTAGTTTCTAATTATGAAATAGCATTAGGGCTATGGGTTCAATAATTGGGGTAAAGGGAGGAATCTCTTTATTCTGGTGGATTTCACTATAACAAGAATAATGTTTACATCAAATAGACAATTGAGAAATCTAAGTAAATTTTTCCTTTCTTTATGGTCTTATTGTATTTTTACTACTACTGAGCTCAGCAGACATATTCACGGTACACTATTTTTAATGAGATCCATTTCACCATTAGATCCCATTTAAAATGATTAAGGGATTTACACAATTTGAACAGACATCAGTTAGAGACTTCCCATTGATTTCAGTGGCAGTTAAATAGGACCCTGAATGAACAGTCTTCTCTGAGAATGATACACACCCATTAAAATGATATTTGCATATGTGTAACAGAGTGCAGAATTTGGTCTAATATTTTGAAAATCAAAACTCAAAATCTGGATCCAGAACAAAATCAATTACTGTGCCTCAGCTGAAATGTGTAAAGCAAAGTTTTAATCAGTATTTTCATCCCATACTCAGTCAACTTCAGCGGTGAGGAGCTACTGAAAAAAAAATAGTATAGTTTTTGTCTCAGTAATTACATGGAGAGTAAAAAGAAAAGCTATAGACAAGTGTATATCTCTGATAGCCTATAGTCTCAGTGTAGACTTAAATCTTGGGGATCCTAAAAGGTACTGTCTTAATAGGAAGATGTCTGGATGATAGAAAGGTATGAGTAATGGTTCTGCTTTTTTCACCATATTGGTTTTTTTTCCCACACTTTTGGCTGCTCTTTGGGAACATTGTAGCGACTTTAATCAATATTAGGAGACCATCCAGGTAAAGAGGAAACCCTGAAACTGGAGAGATGTACAAAGCATTATTGCACAATACTTTCTTGAGCTTTAGAAAGCATTATTCAGTGGCAGCTGGGGGACTGGCCTCTGTTTTAAAGGCAGGCATAGATCTGTTCAATACCAGGCAGAGGACGCTCAGATAAATGGGAATGTATTTCTGTTGATGCCATCCACAAGCCCATAGTAAAACAGGCAACATTATTTATATTAGACATCATAATGCCTGCTCTCTCACATATATTTTTCATGGTGTCGTAAATACAGCACAGTAACTACTACAAGCAAAAAAAAAAAAAAAAGAAATTACATGCTATACATTCAAAAACAAGAAGTACTTCTAAGGAAAATAGTGTTGCATGATGGGGTAAAAAGTTTTGCAATATGCACTGTAAATGGAATATACATCAAAAGTAAGCGAAAAAGGAAAAAGCATAGGTGTCACAGCAAATAGGGAGAGATAGGTGGAAATCTGAGGCTGTGCTTTAACATACAGAAGGTTACTCCACATAGGGGAGCAAAACAGAATGATCCTTCTGAAAAAGAGTGGGCAGTGGAAAGAGATCTGGAAAAACAGAAAGTGCACCAAAAGTGTAAGGCATGATTGTTTTTATTGCAAGACAGGCTGCACTTCAGTTTTATGTTTTATAGAAATTCTTTTTTGGAATCAGGTCTCTTGATCCCTATTCATCTTCCTTTCTTTACCTTCCTAAAGATTTGTCTGTTGGCATTATGGAAATCATACCCCATCTTTGTTGAAATTCTGAGCATTTCCTTATTTTGCAGAGGCTAAGATCACTCAGCAGTGCATGGAGTTAGGCTGGTTGCCACATTAAATCATTCTGAGTTAAATCTCCGGTTCCCATCACTTTTTCTTGATGTGTTTACACCTAGCTTATTTAGGCAAAACTAAATGCAAATAAAACTTGAGAAGAGGAAAGGAATTATTTTTATCCCCAGGTTTTTCCACCTAAATCCAGTCAGCAGATGATGTCTAGAAATCTGTCAGTGGGACTGTGATATCTCATGCAATCTCTTCCCATGCTTCTGATAAGCCAAGGCAGGCCTGAACTCTCACAAATCTCTGTTTCTACTGATGTTCTAGGGTTCATAAGGAAAAATAAGTCTGGGTTTGGTAGGAACAACTTCCATTCAATACACTACTTATATGAGGTTTTTCCATTGTCAGAAATGTTAAATATGCAGTAAATCTTTCTCAAGTAAGAGACCCTATGTGATTCAAAAAAAGAAGAGAACTGCACATAATAGAACAATCAAGAAGCACATAAATAAGAACAGCTCCCTGAGATTCCCAAGAACAAAGCTAACAGTTTAGCAACAGTGCAACTTGTCTCTGTTCATTTTCACCAAGCCTTTAAGATTCTGAAAAAATAAAGAAACTGGATCAAATAATTACCACTAGCTGAAAAACTAGCTCTAAATACATCTGTATTTTCACTTAGTCAATCATTTCAGAAGAATGCTATTAGCTTTTTTTTACAGCTTTTCTCCAAGCTTTCTTCTCTCTTTTTGTGAAAGACTTTGAATGATTCACTTGTTAAAGTATATGATGAAGTGTGTGACTTTGAAAGGTTGTCAGAACATTACTAAATCAGACCTGACAAGTACTAGGTTTTAGCTGCCCCCCTCTGATATATGTAACATAGGGCATAAGAACGAGAGTACGAAATCTTCTGTTCCTTTCCTGCTTTTTAACCTCTTCCTTTAGTACAATTATGCAAGGAACAGACACTTTGTCTTGTCTGAAGGAGCATTACATTTCTGTATATGTCTCCAAGCTCCCAAAAAAAAAAATGAGGGGAGGAAAGATGGGTGTGTGGGAGGGGAGAAGAACATGTAACAAGACCAAAACATAGTAAGGACCATTAGACGTTGCTAAGCTTTAATCTGTTTATAACAAATCAAAGTGAAACCACATATATAAGGCACACCTGGACAACACAGACCATTGGATTAAGCTAACATGTCTCCAGACTTATTTGTGTTTCTGTTTTGAGAAACACAGTAGCAAAACCTTTAGTTAAGAATATATGCAATAGTCAGTTTTATACCTTAATCTGTGTATTCTGTTTATAGCATTTTAAATTAAAGTCCTCAATTTGAATTTTTCCCAGCTTAGTAAAAACCCACTGACATTTTTTAGATAGTTGACACAAAATGATTGGAATTACTTGCATACCCACACAAATGCGTGCATATGCAAATTTACATGTATGTACACCTTCTCAATTTCTTTCTATGGGAATCTTTGTTTATCTCAGCAAGTTAAGGTTCAAAAGTCATATTAAATTAACTTGATTTCATGAGTTAAAGACATAGAAAAACATTATTAGAAATCCCTAGTGGTTTCAAATGTGTTAATTTGTTTTAAATTATTTTTTCTTTGTCATCGATAAATCTGTATTATTGATCATTTCTATCATGCTTTCTTTCCTCAGTCTGCAGATACACTGTTACAAAATATTGAAATAATATAAATTTGGATTAGGTTTTGCTGAACTGAAGTTTTAAAACATCAGGCCAAATTTTACAGCAACAAGTCTTTAATATTTTCTTAGCATTTAATCTGTTCAAAGCTGGCTAAGATTTTGAAAGTACACAGTAAACTAATTAAATATGTATAAAACTTATAATGGTCTAATTTTCAATCAATTTACCAAAATTATCATAGAAGTATGATTTATTGCATACACAAAGAATAAAGTGCAGTATATTTAAGTAGAAACAACAAATATTGGATGGAAGTTACTAATACTAAAGAAAGTGAAAATAAAGTCACATACATGACAGTGAGTGATAGGTTGTTTTATGTCATAACTCGTTTATAAACTGATTTATTTAGCACTTTATTTTTCAGTCTTATATAAATAATTTTTATGTAGATAATTGGACTTGGTGTAATCTTTAACACAGATATTTTACTGGAAATATTGATTTACTGAAATTATTGATAGATTGCTTCTTGTTTATTCCTTTATCAATTCTTTGGGGAGAAAATTGTGAGCATTTTATACCTGCATTAAATGAAGCTTTTCAAAATTATTTAAATACATTGTTTTGATTGACCCAATCCAAATAGATTTTCTGGATTTTTTGCTTGTTTGTTTGTTTTTTGCATCTCAGTCTTCAAAATATTTTAAACTGTTTTACTTGTGGATAAGACCCTTAATTTCTCAGAAATTAGAAAAGTCATATGGAATGAAAAATTTCTTGACCTTCCTAAAGTAATTATTCAATTAATTGACATAGAAATATACTGTCATAAGATGTACTTGTGACAAAAATTATCTCCAGCTGCAGGAGTGAAATAATCAAGGTAAATATTCTTTTATACAGGAAATAAAGTTAAGGGAGTAATTTGATTTAGGTTTTCTGAATTCACTTTCTGCTCAAAACCACATACTTACCTCCAAACACTAAGAAAATAGAACTACTTAAACATTATTAAAAATATGCAATACTCCTTCGCAGCCCAACAGGGCAGATGTTCCAGCACAGGGTGCTCCTATACATACACTACTTACAGAACAGAAGATTAGATCTACTGTGTTATTTAAGTATGTTCTAAAAAAAATAAGTGTATAAAAAAAACCATGTAATTTCTTTTAGAACCTGTGCCACTCCCATGGGTAGACATAAGCCATCCTCACCAATATAATCTAGAAACATTGTGATGGGCCACAGCAAAGACCTCAGATCAGACACATTGATCTGAAACTGTTCCCACCCTCATTCATGTGTACACACACACATAAACTACCTACCTAACTTTTGTTTCAAGGCAACAGTGGCAGCCCTTGTAGCTCAGAAGAGACACAATCAAAGTGCTCTGTAGTGTGAATAACTCCAGAAACAGTCAACCCAAGACAATTAAGGCACACGCCTCTATGGTACTTGGACCCAGTACTAATTTGTAGAGGTATATAATAAAATGTTTTAATTAATCTACAAATATGACCATAAAAATTATAATATTAAAAAACCCTAAAAATAATTAATTTGCATTGAGTTTTAGAATATCAGTGAAATTAGTGATTTTTTTCTTCAGAAAAACCCTTAGGTTTCTGAAAATAAAATAAATACTGTGATATTTCTGACCTGTTAAGGGACAGCTAGAAAATACTTCAGCTTCACATGAAATTTTCATCTGTCATTCCATAGCTGGAGTCCATCTGAGCTTTGTATGTGTGTTCAAAAAATCATCAAGATTAACTGCTAACCCTTCAGCTGGCATTGCTTCATAAGCTGGATCCCTAAATTCTTTGCTTACAGTGTGTGACATATGACAGTTCTGAAGAGTTACTGGAAAAAAATCATGGGAGGAGTGTTTTTTTCCCTCTGACACTGAAGAAGCAGCTGATTTAGAATAAAGAAAATAGCAGAAGAAATATTAAAAAAAAAAAAAAGGAACAGAGCTCTGTCTGATGATGTTTTGCCTCTTGATATGACAATGGTAAAGAATTATCTCAAAACAAAACAAATAAACTTTAATTCTTTCCAAATTTGGATAAATACATATACATAAATAACTGTATTTACAGGCATCTTTGTCTGTCTGTGTAGAATGTTCCCAAACCTCTCCCATGTTGTTCTCTTATTACAGTTGTAAAATTGCCTAAATGCATAATCTTTACAGTACAAGCCACTGCTGTTCTCCCTCAGTTTGATAAATCTCTATTCTGTTTACATCAGGTTATTTACATGAACTTCTTCACCTTCTGTGTGGTAATAGTCAAGTTCCCTTTCACTACAGTCCTTGGAGCACAACCAAAATCTGTAATCGTGCTGTAATTGGAACTTGAGGTGAAATTAATTTCAAATACTTTACTGGTCCAGAAGTTAGGCAGCCACTTTAAGCTATTTCATCTGTAATCACTGGAAGGAGAAAGAGGTCTCTAGAGGAAAATTCATCCCATTTTAAGATAGCTGTCTAAGATATTTGAAGAAAATTGGAGTTGCTAAGCAACCTCATTTGGATTTTTTTTCATTCTCTAAGCTGACTATGCAGGGAACCCTGTTGAGAAGCTCAACTGTTTGCCTAACTTTCAACTACTGATGATAGGTGAGATGAATCCTGTCCTCAAGTTCTAGCTCCTGCAGTTCTGAAATGTCTATGATTCATGATGCCAATTATTCAAGATTTATCTTTTCCACTAACTTGCTAAAATACGTTTCTGGTCACGACTGAGAAGGAAGAATGGAAGTGTGACTGAAAAAGAGAGCAAGAAATAGGATTTAACATGTTGATATTTGCTCAAAAATATGATGGCCTCTCACTGTTTTCTCAGAACTTGGCGTTGCCACGCTTCTCAATTTCAAAAAGGTATCTGTATAGACCATAAAAATGCTGCAATAATGAGATGATAAGCAGCACTATTGACCAGTTTAACCTGGTAAAACCAATTTGATTTAATGGATCCAAAGATGGATTCTGCTACACGTGTGCATAGGAAGTACACAGATGAATAAGATTTGACTGATTAAAAATATTTTAGAGTAGAACACCAAGCAAACAACAAACAAAACCAATTTGGCAGTACCAGAAGATTTCAAGGAAACCTTCTGACTTGTTCAAGACTTCACCAAAGCACAATCAGGAAGTTAATGAAAGATGATACAGACCAATCATGTTTGGACCAATCAGAGAGTTCCTGGGTTTTCGGAGCTGATTCAGGTTTGAGCACTCAGCAATCACTTGGAGACCAGGAGACCTAAGAGCCCCCGGTTCTGTGGTGCTGAGAGAATCCAGAGTCCATGCCTTGAGCCGGGATATGTGGCTTGAGTGACAGGCAATATCCCCTTCAGGGAACTCTTCCTGATGTACTGTGCAGGCTACCCCAATGGGAAGATATTTTAAAGTACATGGGGAAACCAATTATATCACATCTTTTGAAAAAATCCTCCCATTGTTTCTTTCCAGAATATTTGATCCTCTTGATTTTTTTGTTGCTGTTGTTATTACCATGTTTGTCTTCAACTATGGTTTGAAAAAAAGGTACCCTAAACTACTTAACAAATTCTGTTTTGGTCAACTCTAATAGGAGAGGCAGAGAGAGAATTAATATTGTGCTATCATGTTTATATGCCTCTTATTATGTGAAAACCTATGCCCTGTTTTATGAGACTATGATCTACATAGTCCTTAGTTTCCTAGTCTTTATTTTCATAAAGCTGTGATTCATTTGATGTAAATGTGTGAATTTATCTTAACTAAATGTGTGAATTTATCTTTACTTCCATTGCTTTAAGTCTCACATTATCAATTTTCTCTAAATAGCTGACAGGTTTTGGTAATTGTTATTCTAACCACAGCAGGATATTTTAAAATAAGAGCTTTTTATGGGGTGGTCTATGTACGATCAACCATTCTTCATAAATATCAGAAGGAATACTGTCTTGATTTTATTGAATTCCTGGATATTATCAGAAGGTTAAAGAAATCCTCATAACTGTTTTCTAAGTGTGTACACAGTGAAACTTGAACTTAGAGATGCTAACATAAAAATGCCATATATTTTTGACTTATTTTTACATGACCTGAAATCAGTGAGTGTCTTCTTCAATTTTCTAAGCACCTTAAGTTAGGTATGGAGTTGGGGAAAAAATAGCAAAAAGGAACATCGTTCACAATAAGGATAAAAAGAAAGGAAACAGTTAAGAGTATGATACATTAGATAAAAACGTGGTCATTTTGTTGTCTAGTATAATATCCAAAAATTATTCAAAAGCCAAAAGATTTTTACATGTTAGTGAAAAACAAGATACAATGTTCCAAAAATACATTATCCTAAGAGGTACAGAACAGTCCAAGCTTCAAAATATTATCCTGGAGTGAATAGGTATTGTCTTAGGATGAAGGTCATACGGAGTAGTGGAGTACATTTACTGAATCTCCCCCAAATAGCAGTATAGTAATATAACTTTGGCAGATGGACAACAGTGGTTTAGATGTATCTAGCTCTATATACTTGTGTTTTAATGAGTCTCCAGCTTATGTTGACAGTCCTTATTTATCTATTTTATTTCTTTTTGTGGTGAATAGAGGGCTGTTGAAGAGCTTAGGAACATAATATTCTAGGTGTTTTGAAAGCATGCTGTAAAGCAGTGTTTTTACGTTACTGAATGTTGTTTCAATAGCCAAAGACCTTTCAATGTGAGTGGAAGGGATGTGAAGTAATAACACATATGAAACTATGCTGAAATGACTCCTTGCAGTCATACAGAAGTTTAGGGAAGGAATGGGAGGACTCAGCTCTCCATATTCTCCCTTTAGTGCTGTGGGTCCCCTAGATCATAATGCTGGTTTCAAACCACTTTACAGGACCTTGTTCAAAGCCTAATTGTGACCTCATTGCCCAGGTAAGTGGAAATGAAATGTGCACCTTCTCCTCTCTGATACATCAGTGATCACTTCAGCAGTGCACTGCTGGCCAGTTGAGCAGCAGCAGTTTTTGCCATGGATAGCTTTGGGCATTTTCTGGGCTTTTCTTTGTTTGGTTTTGCTGTTGTCAGTTTTGGGTGTGGGTTTGTGGCATTTTTTGTGGTTTTGTGTGTGTGTGTGGTCTTTTTGCTCTACAATCCCATGGACCACCTGCACCTAGGTGAGGGTCTTTTCCTCAAATGATCCTAGATCATCAGTCCACCATCTGCAAAAATGTAATGGACCATTGACAATGTTATTTTTCATCTTGTCAGGAGACATTCAGTATTTCTGAGGTCTAACCATTGCATTCAGTGGCGAAATGACTATGACACAGGTTATTCAGGAGGCTAAAGTTGTGATAACACAGCTCCATCTGCTTGCACATTTTGACCAGCTGCAAATCATAGCACCCATGGGAATATATTCAAATCCTACAAGCTTCACATTTTTTTGCCTTTGGACCCCTTCTCTCTTAGAGATAATTATTTCTTATTGAATTAAAAGTGTTCTCAGAAGCACTCCCAGCCCTGAAAATCAAAACTCAGGAAGCTAGATATTGGAATTAAAACAAAATACATCAAAATAAATCACTCTGAAAAGTTGAGCCAGGCAAACTTACTGGTAGTGTTTCTGAGTTTAGCTGTTGTGCACATAACTTTTAAAACTTTGTTTTGGAATAAATACAGAAGAAAACTTAAAATTAATTATAGCTACATCAGCTATAACAGTAGGGAAAAATAAAAATTTTAAAAAATCAAACAAAACCAAAAAACTGCATACACACACACACACAAATAAACCCAACCAACCAACAAACAAACAAAAAAACCCCAACAACACAAACCAAAAGTAACCAAACAAAAAAAAATATCTCAAGGAACCCAACCCAAACCACCTGTTTTGAAAGCCTAAGGTAAAGTACGGTAATATGCAATAAAAACCCAAAAAGATATGTTGCAATAATTAACCTGCCATTAACTTTTTTTCCTCAAATGTTCCACATTTTGTTAAAAATAATATATATATCCTTGAAGTAAGAGGACATTATTTTCCAATAGTCTTAGTTATTTCTGAGTACTAAGTCTATAATTTTGATTGTAGAAATATATTATGGTCAATTAAAATACTAAGACTTTTGAGTAAGAATTATTATTGCTCAAATTTCAGTAAGTATTTTTTTTATAAAGTTGTAATGCAAATGTTATCCAATTGCTACCAAGAAAACATCTTAAATTATTATATTGCCTTGAGTACAAGCTTAGCTACTTAGTATTTATGTTGTTAATAACAGTGAATTTTCTTCTATTCTCTCAAACCAAGTCAACCAGAGAGCTGTGGCCACTCTAGTACAGAAATCTGCAGGTTAGAGGCCCTTATAGCTGATCAAAAAGATAACAAGCAATAAATGTCTTTACTATAGTTTTGTCATATTATTGTTTTAACATTAAGTTTGTTGAATTTTCTATTGTAAAAGTAATTTTGCAAGCTTATCCAGTTTTTTAAAAAAAAAGACTCTAATAGTTTGAGTGTAAGAACTCAGTAGAATAAAAGAAATGCCTATATTTTAATCTCCATTCATTCGTCTTCAGTCATAATATAACATTAACAATTCTCTTGGAATAAATTATGCACATTCAGTCACTGACCTGATTTTACTATATCACCAGTCAGAATTCTTCTCTTCAGGGACTGATATGGGCCCTGATGGAAAGACTGGAAAGAAGCAGCCACCCTCTTCTTGGCCCCTTCAAACCAGAGTCTTGGTGTAATCCTGCCTCAACACTTCCTTTCCTGTTACTGCTCTTCTCTTTTCCTCCTTCGTCTGAGAAGCAGGGACAGGATTCATGCTCCTCCCCAATGTCTGAGCCCTAAGTGCCACTTTGCTGCCCTTTAGCTTGAAACTGAATGTTTTATAGCACACAAAACAAACAGTTGAAGGAATGCTAAAACGGAGATTCTGAATGAAAAGTATGTCCTCTGCATTGTGACTCTGACAAGCTTGTATTCTGAAATTCTCTCCTGCTAAGCTACAAAACTAGTTCAGCCAAAGGGTCCTTCATGTCAGGGAAAAAGCAATGATCTTTTATCCCTCAGACCTTTGGTCAGGATCGATATGGGCACTAGTTTACCAGTGGCTGCTGAAGTTTCTCAGATGCAATTTGCATTCTTTTAGAGTTACCCTGTGGGATATTATTCAAGACTCCCTTCTCATTTATAAGTTCTAAATTATTTGTCTTGTAGCCTTTCATTTTACATACCTTCTGCCAAGCTTCTTAAAAAATTAAAGTGAATTTTCTCCCCTTTCAAGTTAGGGATGTAGTGAGAGTGAGAAAAGAATTTGATGATATTCTTCATATTGCTGACTAGCTTTAAACTATGTATTATCTCTGGTTTTAACCACAGTGCCATTCATAATTCCAATTAAAAAAAAAAAAAAATCCATCTATGTGCTACTTTCCCCAAGGTCAAACACTGTTTGCATTAAGGGGAATGCAAATCCTAGAGAAATCAGACCACTGCTGAAATAGTCAGAGTCAATTCAGTGCCTAAAACTCTGTAGTACTGTAGACCAAAAAGTGAGGTCTCACGGGAAATCGCTTGATGTGTCAGAAGAACCATGCAGTCTGTGTGCACTACTGTTCTGGAGATGTTAAAGACCTCTGTGATAGATTAATTCAGCCCAGACACTATGCCAGCCTCACTGTGATAATTCTGACACATTTCCTTTTACCCCAAAGGAGAGCCACACTCATTTACTCAAATGTAATTTCTCCTCTGACTGATGGCTGTTGCATTTAGAGATTAAAAATATCCCAAACCTACAACACTTCGGTTGTTGACATCTTAGCACAAGCAGCAGGCAATCATAAAGCCTTAGATTAATAGGGCTTCAGGGGAAATTTGCTTTATTTTGACAGTTTCTGTTTCATTCTGGTATGTTCCTCTATTGCCTTAAGGTTTGCTTTCATTAATTTATTTTTAATGAACAATTAGATTTTTAATGTACAAAAAGTAAATAATAAACATGAGGTAAACACGCAAATAACTATCAACAGATGTCCACATAAAAAAAAAAAAAAAAGAAAATGCACACACACACAAAACCCCAACAACAACAACAACAACAACCACGCAACATGGCTTTGTTTTTCTAGAACAAACTTAAGGAACTGTTTGTTTAGGAGTTATTATTATTACCATGATTAGTGTTTGCTAGTCATGTAACGAATATGTAGTATCACTTCCATCTTTCTCAGAATGAATGTATTTTTAAAAAAATTACAAACCCAAGGATATAAATATGAGTTGGGTTTCAAAAAAGTGTGGAGTCAAAGTAGATTTTTAATAATCAGACAAATTTTACTAAGACTCTGATTTTCTTTTTTCCTTAATTTTCTGGGGAAGCCTTGTGTCTTTAGTTTGCATGTGATGTTTCTTAAGTTGAAAAATTGCTTTTAAGCATGTTCTCATCTTACTAAGGAGAAATCAGTTTGCAATGGCTGTTGTTTGTGTAGATTTGGGGATCTAGCAAATAGAGCTGACTCTGATAGAGCTGACTTTAATATATATACCTACTTTTTGGTATGAAAAATATCTTAATTAAAAGCCAGTGAATATTTTAAAAGAAAATTACCAAATTAAACCAATGTATTTTAAAGCAATCAGTGGTTTTTTCTTGTTCATGTTACATAGGCAAAACTCAATATGTGAAACTAAACTGGGTATGGACTGAAGGATTAAACAACTCTCACTGTTTTACTTTTGTGGACTTTGACTTTTCTGACCTCATTTTAGATGGGAAAAGTTTTGATATGTCAAAAATTCTCAAAGGACAGGAAAATTGTTTCCTGACAGCTGTACTGATATGATGAAGTTTGTATAGCTTCAGGCTGCAAAGTAAGATATCCTTCCAACACTTTGAAACTGATGTGTGGCAGAATATTATAGAATATTTTTCAAAGTAGCATGGAAAAAAGTATATTCATATTAAATAAATATGCTATTTTAAGTAAAATATTTGTTTAAAATTGAACATATACTTGATGTCAAGACAGTATTATTATTTAACCCTACTGGATAAGGCAATATAATAACAAGCTTTTCTTTGCCACTGATATATTAGCTCATTCTCCCTTTTATATGTACCAGTGGTGTCAGTGTGTCATTATCACTGCTTTCCATCTAATTACTTGTTCAAGATAATAATAAAACTGTTTTCTCACATTCAAATACATTATGAATTATTGCCTTTTTACACGCAAAACAACCATTTAACATGGCACAAGTTTCCAAGGAGGAAATAATGTATGCTAAAAAAGGTAGGCTGACCAGTGTTCTGTGTGGTGAGCAAGCACATCATACCTTCAGATCTCTTGGTGACAACATTCAGAAATTTTGGAATGTCTGTATAGGGGGGGTTGCGTATTTGGGGTTTTTTTTGTGTGATTTTTCAGTCTTCTAGTACTATATGTAGTAATAGACCTATTACTTCTACCTTCAGCAAGTCAGGTGTCATATTTCAGATGTCAACTGGGAAGGTATTTGAAGATATGTTGTGATGTATACTACATGATTTGGCTTTCAGCATGATCATGGTGAGAACACTCCACAATGATGGCAAACCTGCATAAAAAGAAAAGAAGGAAACCAAATAGCTCAGCAAAATCACACTACAAATACAGCAAACAGAATGAATAGAGAGGTGCCAGGAGAGGACATATTTCACACTGGACAAAGCAAGCAATGCATGCATTTCAAGAATTATTAATTAATTTATTTATGAATTAGTGAAAACTTGATACTTTCTCACTAAACTTTAAAGACTCAACTTGACAATTCTTTCTTGAGTACTCACTGGTTATTATTGCTTTATTGCTGAAGAACATTAGCACCTTGTAACATTGCTGTGATTTATAGGGTGATATGAGAAGTACATTCCCCAATAGAAAATTGGAAACTTTCTCAAATGCTTTCATGTGTACTCTGCCTACCATGTGCAGAGCAGTTCAATATTCCTTTAAATACAGTCTTGCAGCCTGATGCCTTCTATCTGTACTCACATTCCTGTACTGAACCCTTGTTCAAACCACCCCTTCTTTTTACCAAACACTGTAACAACTAATCTGTAATATTCCTAATGTTAAGAATATAAAGCCTGATAAAATATCATGATAGCAGTTGAAGTGTCAATGACTGGTCTAGAGTGCATGGTGTTTGTGATAATGGGAAATTTGGTGCCTCTGTTGGAGATTTTTATTCTTCACAAGTAGATAAAGACGACAGTATACACACATTGGTTCCTAGGTTTTCCAGATGCCTCTGAACTGATGATGTATGGTGAATTGCACCACAATACATCATGTCCATCAGTTATGCTGTGTGCAAAAGACTTGGATGTACAGCAGGGTTTCCTAATCACGAACAAAAATATGGGAGTCATAAATTTTAGAAGGAGAACTTACATTATTCTTCTCTACAAAAGAGGTACCTAAGTAAGTCCTTTCTGAGTGAAAAACAGCACCATCAAAAAGTAGTCTGAAACTTATATTTTGATGAAATATTTAAGCCAAAGAAAAAATTTTCCTTTAATTTAATATTTGAAAAAAAAAATAAAGTAATCCTGTTACTTTTCTGAAGCTCCTTTTTGTTTCTTAAGTTTTTTATTTCTTTAAATAAACTAAATAAGAATCCAGAAGGCCTAAACTCACCATGGAAACCACTTCTGATCCAAACCAGATTTTTTATATCAGGCAAAACTGATAGAAAAATTTCAGTTGTTCGTAGCAAGAAGACATCCCACAGTCTAAACTAACAGAGTATTTTCAAGATTCATATTATATGAGCCATTTACCTTTACAATGTTTGAAAGTTTTAGTTAGGTTAGCTAAACAATTTAATAGGTAACTTCTTCACAAATACATAACTATCTTGTTTACAGAGATGCGAGATTCCCTAACATGCTATCAAATGCCATGATGCCTCTGTGCTGATGCTCTCCTTCCCTCTAGTATGGCATCCCCACGGGCCACTGTTTACCAGTCTTTGATGGATGAATCAAGATAAGGATATTAAGCTCTTCTGGCAATAGTGGTCTGATTAATACGATTATCTGTGATATGAGGCATGTATGTTCCCATTCACTAGCCACCCATTTTTTCTTTTCTGCTTCTCTCACAGCATCTGTGACACTGCCTTCAGCAACCATTTCATTCTCCCAGCTTCCCTATATTCAATGTCGAAATCAGCTGATGCTCTCTATGGAAAACTCCATCTACTTCATGTTACTATTGTTTGTAACTGGGCTGGCATTGATGAACTCATGGAACTGAATGTCTCTGTAGAGGAGACAATCTCTTTGTCTAAATTACATGTAATATCTCAGATTTTAGATAAAGAGAGGAAGGTGTTCCCAGCTGCTTGTGACTGCAATGAAATCACCTTATAAAAGCCATATAGTGCAACCTCCATTTTATGGAAGAAATACACCTCTGTGAGCTTTTCTAGTACAGTATATTAGATTTTTCAGCCTTGAACCGACAGATACACTCAGAAAACTAAAGCAGCTGCAAATGAATTTTAATTTGGTCAGCATGCTTTAATTGTTTTCCATAATTCTGGGTTATACAAAAGAACCAAATAATCCAGGTAAACCAAAACCAGCAAGGTCTTTTTTGATGTTCAATCTAGCCTAATGTTACATTGGGTTCTTTTTTACACTGTCATAACATTTTATAACAACATTTTCTTCCAGAATATCTTGGATTTTTATTTGTCTGATTAAAATATTTTCATGGGAGGGTCTCAAAGTTAAGTAGGAAAAGTTAAAAGTACATATTTATACTTCCAGAGCAGAAAGGATTATAGTGATATAATTATCACATAATCAAGGCCTACACAATCAGACAATGTAGTGCAAAGATTTACTTCAAAAGAAATACAAACTGGTGTTTGAATGTGCAAGCTGGGACTCTTAAACTATCAAAACTATTTTGCAATGATGCTAGAATAGAAAAATTGTAATTAATTTCTCATGAAAAGACCCCAACAAACTTATTCATTACTCTTAGCTGTATTTCCTGCTGTATAATTAAAAAAAACCAAACCAAAACAAAACAAAACCAAACCCAAGTTAAATGTTGTTTAGTGGTATTGCTTATACATTTTTATGTAATAATCAATTTCATTTTTTTTAAGATCACATTTAATTATGAAAGTTTTCTGAAAGACATTCAAACTTACTAACCAAAATCTTGCATCCATTGGAGCTCATGACAAGCATATAATGACTACTACGGAGACCAGTTCTCACCTCTGTCTGCTGTATTAACCTATAAACCTCCAACATTTAAGGAGGTTTTGGGTTTTTTCACGTAAAATCCAGATTACTTACCATTGCTTTCAACTTATTTTAACAGTATTTAAACATATGGGTCAAATGTTCAGGACATGTTCTCTGGGTTTGTGAATACATTTAGTATAACCTATTTTTGAGAAAGTTATTTTACCCCGAATAATAATTTCTTTCCTGTTATGGTTTGGTTTTTTTTTTTTTTTTGGTGTGTGTGTGTGGGTTTGCCTGGTTTTTGTGGTTGTTTTTTTGTGGTGTTGTTGTTTTGGTTTGTTTTTTGGTTTTTTTTTTTGTGTGTTTTTTTGTGTGTGTGTGTGTGTTTTTCTGAAATAAATCTTGTGTACCCAATGGGTTTCACTGGAATAAGATGAAGTTTCTACAAAAGCTCCCCCCAAGAAGATTTTGAAATAAATTTTTGGGTAAGGAACTGTAGGAGGGAAGTTGGCTAAATTACATATGACTAAATTTTTTCCTCTCAAATGTTACTAAAATAGGTTGTTCCTCTGACTTTGTGAGATGACTCAGCTGTCTAAACTTAGTCACATGTGTCCTTGCCAAACTGATATTCTTGAAGTCTTTTTATCTACATTATATTCCAAATTCCTCAATAAGATGCATTCATTGTTCAGTAAGAATTTGGTGGGAAAAGTCATTATCTTTACTGATTTGAGTAACCAGGCCAAATTCCAATTTTCAAGGGTGTTTTCAATTATTGTAATTGAGTTGCATTCTCCTGAAATATGTGAAAAGTTTTTTTCTATTTCTCACCTAAATCATATCTTCTATAAACTACTGTTGCATGTGTCACCAAGTCTGGTCCTTCTATTTTTTATTACACTAACTGTTACCACTCCAGTAACATCAGGATTTGCATCTGAACACAGTCATTCAGCAGACCAAATCCCTGCAGTCAGTGTGTGATTTCTCATACAAAATGTGATTCTGAAGAAATAAAATCACTTTGGGACAAGGTTTGCATAACAGGTAGATGAATTTGATGCAAATCTAAATAGACTCTGCGTTATTCTGTTTCTTAAGGATTGCACAAGTTGACATATTTCCTTGCCTTTCCTTCCTCATTGAAAGTTAAATGCTAGCTTTTGTTGTGTTTTCTTTGGAGCTTGGGATATCTATTTAAACACCTGCCTTGGTATTTTGAATGAAATGCACAATATGTTTCTGCCAGACACGGGAACATTAGAAATGCAGCATTGAACAGAACACATCTTATTATATTGTAAAAAGGAATTTAAAATGTCAGTTTACTCAGTCAGGTGAAAGTAATCCTATTCTAGGAAGTAATTAAAAGGGTTTACAGCTATTAGTTGTCTCAGGTCATGATGATTAGAGAAAGAATCCTATTTATTTAAATAAGTATAGTACATTATTTTCTCTACTGCCAGGGTTTAAGACTTAACTCTCATTTGATAAAAGGGTTTTTAAAAACTACTCTCATATGCTAAATTATTTATTATTTATTAGAAAACATAATCATGGCTTGCATAGTAATTACTTGGACCTATATAATCCTATATTACATTTGTTTTGTTCCTATCAACCTACTTTTTCCTCATTCTTCTAATTTCTTCTGCTTGTCTTTAAGTTCAAATGAGGCTAAGGTACATAGTTGACAACCTGTCATTTAAAAAGCACTATCTATCTCATAATTGACTATGTTTTATAGTAGTATTTTCTGCTCATTTAAGCTGTTATTTGAGCAAAGATGTAGTGCTTAACTTAAAGTTGTGATTGGGTGGCAAAGACACTTGTTTTTTCTTTAAGATATTGATGAAGCTGTCCTCTCAGAATAATGGGGACAGCTTCACTTAACTAAAATAAAATGCTTCCTTTTTCTTTTTTTAATGTGAAGAAATCAAGTTACAACAAAAATTCAGTGAAAACAAAGTGTTTTGTTGCTTTAATGTGTTACTGATGCAAGTTGAAGTCTTGAAGGAGACAGGAGTTCACTCTGACATGTTTACTCATGTGGAAATTAAAAGGTAGCTTGTCTTGCCCTCACATTAGTTGAACCCTGTAGTGAAGCCCCACAGTGCTTACTGGAAGGCAAGCAAGGATACAGTAAATCCAATCATTCTTCACATTATACTTTATTCTCATTGGGCAATAATGTAGTGAAAGAAGCTTTTTTGCTAAAAAATATTGCTTGTGAACTATAGGAAGAATGATGCAGCCAATAGCTAGCCTGCTGGAGGGAAATGAAGGATATTTTAGCTTTGACATTTTTAAATGCTTATACTCAATTCATCCTACAGATCCTGGGTCTCCCCATATTTAATAGCTTTTTGATTTTTTTTGTTTTGTTTGTATTTTTGAGCTAGAAGAAGTGACTCCAGAAACTTGACTACCTAGTTTTCCAACTGTTTTTTCTTCTACTGTCCTTGGTTTTCAAGGAAAATGAAGGATTAGATTCTTAATTAAAGAACAAGCAAGGAACATTAAATAACCTATCTTTATAATTTCCAACAATCTACATGTTAATTACTTTTGAATGCAGACATTTTCAGTATTCACATTATTTATTTGTTTATTTATTTATAGATAAACTACCTGGATGAGGCTTTAAGAAATCTGGTACAGTAGAAGGTGTCCCTGCCCATGGCATGAGGGTTGGAACTAGATGATCTCTTCCAATTCACACCATTCCATGATTCTATGATTATCCAATCATAGATTGGATAATCAATGGGCCTTCTTACATGAGACAAAAGCCATGAGGAAAAACTCATTGCAAGGTAACATTAGGTGGAAATGTGATGGTATTGTTCCTTCTATTGCTACTTTGTTTTTCATTTGCTTTCATAAGGTAATGCTAAAAGGCACTGCAAGTGCCTTCTTACTGTGTTATGACTATTTATTGAACCATAAAAAAAATATCATCTAACTCACTCCTGGATTTCTGTGAAGAAGGTCACTTTACTGTGTGCTACAGTTTACGCATGCCTCATATTACTGACGATTATGCATGGTAATTCCTAGACAGTATTTCTCTTTCAGGAGACTGTGGTTCTTACTTTATCCTCTGTTGGAGGTGTTTTCAGAAGATTATCTTCAACCTGATAAGTACAAGTAGGAAAATATTTCCTGTCTGTCTTCATTTAAATGTTGAAAAGCAGAAATTGTGTATTACTGAATGATATTTTTATATTAATAAATATTGGATATTTTTCCTGATAATTATTTCCTTAAAGATACATTTAGGACTTGTAGTGCAGCTGTGGTTTATTCACACATGCCTATTATTTTATAAGCCTTTAAATTTAATCTCTCTACAGCTGTGTTTAAGTCAATGCTTCCTTGATAAATATGAATGGCTTGTGAGATCAATGTCTGAATAGGAATTACATCTACCTAAATGTCAAATTCTCTGGCCACTAATTCTGGCATTACCAAGTTTCTGTTAATTTTCTGGTTAACACTAATTTATTGAAAAGTTTGCTCTCATTAATATCCAATTACCTGCAGAAGCAGGCTGGTTTAGGGAACAGTAATAGACAGAGAATAAAGGACTTTTCCTTAACCCAACAAGTAGGGTTGGGAGGCACAGCTTCCCTGGTTCTTCACATCCAGGGGAAGTACTGCAACAATTTAATCCAACTTCCTATAAGGCAACAGACCAGAAAAATGTTCTTTGGAGGAAGAGAAATATAAAGGAGCGAGTGAAAGGTTTTTTAAAAGGACATTTAAATATCACTTTGCTGAAAACTTTTCTAAATTGTATTCTTTCTGCCTTTTCTAGTCTAATGGAAAAACAAGAAGAAAAAAACTGACAAAGCAGAGAAAAGAAAACCAAATTATTTTGCATTTTACTTTTATTTTTTGCTTTATGAAATACATGAGCATAAGTCCAAACCTTAATATATCCTTAAAAAAAAAAAACAAACCCAAAAACTAAACAAAACAATTTTTAACCTCCCTATTAAAAAGAATTGAGGACAAAGAACTCTCACAGTGTTCATCTTGTCATGCACCTGTGATCTAATTCCACTATAATCTGTAGCAGGCTTTCTCTTGACTTAAGTGAAAGCTGAAGTAAGCCTTGTTGAGGAACATGACTAATTAAAGTCTCATTGTACCTGGACTTTGCCCTCCAGTGCTTTCATTTTACTTCTCTTCAGCAATGCCACTCATATTAATCTTAAAAGTAAGGGTTCAGTCAGCTATGCAGACAGAGTCATCAGAGGAATGTTTTGGTACTGTAGGAGGTGATTTAATAGGTAACATTGCCCATCACACCATTTCAAAGATCATGAGGCAAAAAATTTCAAAATATTTCAAAACTGAATAAGGAGTTTTATGTTTCACATTTGTATAGAATTAATTGAAAGATGTTTTGGGAAAGTTTTTCACTTTAAAAATGCTAATTCATCTATTGAGTCACTCTAGTACACGTCATGTACTCATCCGTTCTTCGCTCTAATTCTTTCACTTTCTCCTTTTACCTCATCCTCTTTCTTCCCCTGAACTCTCTCATGACAAATCTGTTTTACTCTCTAAATCTTTACTGTTTGTTCTTTTCTGGCTCTTTTTGTTTGTGATAAAAGCATGCATTCTTCCCCCTCAAAAAGTTTTCCAGTGACCATTCTTTTCCAATAACCATCTCATCTCCATTTGATCTTCCATCATTAAAGTCAGGGGATACATAGTATTTTTCAGAGCTTATCGTCTCACATTCCTCTTTATGCAGAAGATTTCCCAGCACTGTTTTTACCTACCAAGAGAATTCTTAGAGTTGTTGACAACATTAATACCCTGAATGGCACTCGGTTCTATCTGGATATCATAATTAATTCAAAAATGTACTGGGTAATAAATCTTGTGCTTTGTTCTGTATAATCCCTTTAAGACAACACCTTTGATGGGTGCCCACAAAGCTGAAGTCCCACGTGACCTCCTACAACATAATAGTACCTAACATGGATAAATAAATAAATAAATGGTTTTTTCTGAGCTTCATATAAAATCCTGCTAAAAGAAATTTATTTATATCTTCTCTGATATAAAGGTCATAAATTCTTCCCTGTTTTTGTCTCGTTTCTCTGGCTTACTTTTCTATATCTTGTCTAAAAGGGCATTGTTTTTCAGGCCATCAATCACATTATCTCACTCTGCTTATCATTCTTTGTTCCCCCCTGAAAAGTTATCTAGAACCCCTGAAAACATCGAACATTAACACCCATTCTTTTTTTTATAAACTTTGAAATAAACAGCTTCAGAATTCTTTATAATGCTCATCCTCTAACTTAGGAGTTGTACAAGTCTAGGTATTACAATGTTAATTGTCAAATCTTTTTATTTCATATGTCAAAATTGCTATGGGAAATTTAACAGTATTTAGGCTGTAAAATATTCAAAATCACTACCTGCCAGAGCAATGCACACCCATAATTTTTGCATAATTCATCTCATACTTCTAGTTTTATAACTGGATTAAAAATCGTGAGCTACACAAGTTTTTAATTATATTAAACCCATTCAACACTACTTGTTTGGATGCTAGTTCAGAACTGTGACATTAAAGTAATATGAACAGGTATAAGCAATCAACAGAAATCAGACCTTTTTGCTGCAGAAAAAACCATTATACTCACCAATAGCCTTGGTGGACCTCTATGGTAGCCAGCCTGTTAGGAAGTCAAAAGCTAAGGGATTTTAGTTCCTAGAATAAGAACCGAAGAACAACCCTAACAGATCAGACCAAAAGATCATTGAATCCAGTATTTTTTCTCCAACTGGAGAGAGAGCTAACAGATCCCCCTTTGCATGGAGAAGGTGAAACATCACAAATATATATATATATATATATATATATATATATATATATATATATATATATATATATATATATATATATATATATATATATATATATGTGGATTGTCTTGAAAAAAAACCAAAAATGTCCTGTTGCCTTCATGCATAGTGTTTTCATCTGGGTTTATTTATTTAATTAATGTCTGTTTTGCAGGAAGATCAGCACAACATTTTTCAGTAAAACATTAAAGCTATGACTCTTTTTTTGGGTGGGATGGGTTGGTATTATTTCTGTCTTTACTAATAAGGCCTCCTGTGAACTACCTTGTGGATTCTGATCTCTTATATCTTCTGGACTACCTTACACAAATTGTATCATTCTGCTGCTGTATGTGTTTCTTTTGAAGGGGGTGTCCATCCTTTACCCTGTTTTTGTTAACACAAAAATATCCTCTTTCAGAAGTGAAGATTTCCCAATATTATCCTAAAAGTTTGGTGCTGATATATATGGTCTTTTAAATGACAATAGTTCTCACTTGGACAAACATTTTTCCTCTGTGAGATGGTATCAGCAAAAGCTCTGCATAGGGGAAAATTGTGGGAGGAATTTCAGTCAGTTTCCCAGAAACTAACTTTGTTTCTGTGACCCTAACTAAGGTTAACTTTAATGACTTCCAGGCCACTAAATTACGGTATCTTTCCTCTCTCTTGCATTTCTAGCTCCAGAGCATCCAGTGTAGATGATTTTGCTGCACTTGTACAGATATGCATGCAAACCTCACACGTACATGTACAAATTACAAAAACCTGCAGCTACATTGTTATGACAAAAGGTAATAACAAGTCCTTAATTTGCTTATTTCTTTCTTTACTGTTTCATTCTGTAAATGTATATTCTGCATCATATCTGAGTCAGTCAAAGAACAGATTAATGCTGGCTTCGAAAATGTTTGGGGTTTTGGTCATATGCATGATAATATGGATGATGAGTTTTGCTTTCTTTGTTAGCCTGTGTTACTTAAATTCTTCTATTGGCTTTGTGGTTGTTATTTCTTAGTTCATAAGGCCACATATTTTCATGATAAACTCTCCATCTTACTGTTTCATAACTAAGTTGTTAAATGTTAAAGTGTGAGTTTGCAGAAAATTCCTCTTACTATGGAACATCTCTGGACTATGGTGCTAATTAGATAGGATGATTCAGTGAATTTCCAAAATTTTTGCAAATTATGTCAATGAGCATTCAAGTTGAAACAAGGTCAAGCTGCCTTAGAAAATTCAGTTGATCTGAAAATGTATTAGAGGGATCTGTCATTTTTGTATTATCAAGTCTTGGAAAACATTAAAAAAGGGGTTTGATTGTTCCATCAGGTTTTTTTAAATATTATTTTGAAAGCTGTATAATTTGACCTATCATTAAATTTCAGTCATGTCACTGTGATCAAGAATGTGACACTTCAGAGAAAAATTTGAAACCAAATGGAAAGCAACATTAAGAATTACACGTGGAGAATTGTTCTTATCTGACACCAATCCTGCCCAACAGCTAGTTGCCATGTCAATAGATATCATAAGGGTTATTTTATTCACTAGTAGAAAGCTTATGGGAGCCATTACTTTCATGAAGTTTCAAGCATCTGGAGTTAAGAACACTTATAAACGTACATGTCCTTGTGAGACACCCTTTTCAAGCTAGAAAATAAATATTCTCATTTCCAATTCAAATGGCCATAAAACTATAAAACATCTCTGGCTTCAAGTCTAGTCTTATCTTCAAATGCTATTTCCATTCTCCAGAAGTTGAAAGAAGTCCTTAATCAAGACTTGGACATGTTGACTCTTTTTCTATATAGTTGGACTACTTTTCAAAATACCTGCAAGTTACTGAAGCATAACTCCTATTTGCAGAAATTACTATGGTACTAGGGAGATCAAGAGTACTATATTTTGGACTACATATGTGGACTGAAACTAATACACAGATACCTTAAGAAACATAAAAAATTTTCTCTATGACTATGGAAAAAATTAGTCTCTGTCTGAAAAAAAAAGAAACGTTCAACATTATCCCCAACAAGCCAAGCTATCTACATCACAAAAATATTTGGATATGGAATGATAACATCTTTTGTTTTGCATATGCATGTCGTCTTACAGAAACAGAATAACTTCAGTCTCAGAGTGTGGTGGATTGATCCCTGCTTGCAACTGAGCAACCACCAGCCACTTGCTCACTCACCACTCCCAGCAGGATGGGTAAGATAATAAGAAGGGCAAATACAAGAAAAACTCATGGATTGAAATAAAGGCCATTTAATAAGTAAATGAAAAAACAAAACAAAACAAAAAAAACAACCCCAAACAAACAAACGAAACCAACCAAAACAATAAAAAAACCCAAAACCCAACACTAAAATCACAACCAAGAAGTGATGCAAGGTGACACACCACCTCTTAACAAGTCTCAACTAGTCTCTGGGCAAGAGTTTTTTACCTTGGAAAAACTACACTCCATGTTTTATTAGTTAGCATGATGTTATATGATATGGTCAGTTTGTATCCACTGTTTCAGCTATGTCCCCTCCTAAACTCTTGACAACCCCCAGCCTATTCACTGCGGGGGGCAGAGTAGGAAACAGAAGACCTTGATGCTATGCAAGCACTGTCGAGCAATAGCAATAACAATTAAAAAATGGGAATGAGTCAGAAAAAAATGTATGGACCAAGTATGAGCTGAGTGGGGAATAATACAAGCTGAGTGAAAACATCATCATGAGCCTGTGGAAACAATAAAAAGATAAAGAGGAGTTTGTGAGACAGATGTGTTGAGGGCCTGTAGCAGAAGAGGAGAAATAATGTTACTGAGCAGAGCAGACTAAACCCAGAATGCAGACGGTTTGCATCTCATGCTACTACACAAATTGGCCTTTTTCATGTGTTTGATGTATTTGCTTTGTTTTAATATGTAAGATACATGTTGAATGAGGCTAAAGATGAGACGGAAAAAAACCCGTATCTCAGAATACAGATAAATGAGTATCACAATAAGAAACCCTCTGTTTTTATCTATGCAGTGTAGACAACACATTAGGCTGCGCCAGTCATTCAAATCAAAAGTTTTGAGGAATTGCAGAGCCCCCTTTTTGTCTAGGTGTCATGCTTAAGACTTTCCAGTAAAGCATGCAAAAAGCAGAACTCTCTGAACAGCAGCAAAAGTGAGTAAGAACATATAAACATATGAAATGCTGTATTGTGCTACGTGTCCTGAGAAACTAGATGTAAGCATCTCAGATTGGGTGCTTTGAATGAAAGATTTCATTTGGTCTTAAACTTTTGTTTTTCTGTTTGTAAAATGATTAATTTGACTGGTCACAAGAAATTGAATTTATTCTTGTTTAGAAAGCAATTATTTAACTTTTGTGAAGAACATCATACAGAAAGACTTGCTTCCAGTGTGATTTGATTAGCCAGCAGATCTAATGCCACATACTAACCTATGGGAAGTAGTATCAAATAGCTTGTGACCAAGCTTGTGACACAAGCCTTCTGAATGAAGTAGGGAATGTACTTATAGAAAAAAATGTGATCCAGCCTTAAAAATTACATCATAATGCACAGACAAAATGAGAGGGAATAAGGTTTTGTCATTTAAAGTCGCTAAGCTGAGTGTTTGTTAGCAATAAATTATAGAAAATTTATTAACTGCTACAATGTTCTTATACACTGTTACATATTTAATAAGGGTCTTGAAATATTCCTGATGAGATCTTTGCTCCTAAGCTGAGGTGCCACTAAAATAGATACAGTACAAGATTGCTTTGAAGTTTTGTTTTCAAAGAGATTAAGGACTATTGTTCAAAGTTGAATTTCTTGTTAGTTAGCTCCAAAATTCTCGAGGCCCAGAGTATGAAAACACAATGAAAGCCAGGCAAAAGCCAAGGTAAATAGCATTAGATTGTCTCCACCTATAAGTACCTGAAAGGCAACCTGTTTCTCAAGTGTTTTTATATCCAAGTTTGGACTTCGAGTTCTGGGTAAGTAGAGAATTAGATGGCTAAATAATATTTTGGATGGTCAGGCTCAGATAGTCTGTTGTTCTTACTCTACCTGGAGGTCTGTCGCAAGCATCTATTGCAAAGGTCTGTCTGGGACTTATTTGGTTTAGCATCTCTATTAATGGCCTGGAGAAGTGAGGGAGAGCACTGCAATAAAGTCTGGAGATGACACCAAAGTGGACAGGGAAACCAGTGGGGACATTTAAGGGCTATGCTGCCATCTAGGCGGACCTGCACAAGCTGGAGGAAGAGGCCAACAGGAACTTCATGTATTTTGATGATGATAAAGCCAAGCACTGCCCCTGGGCAGGAAGAACTGGTGCAAGGGCACAGGTTGGTGCTTATGTGGTTGGGAGCAGCTCTTTGAGAAGGAACCTGGGGGCCTTGGCAGGCACAAGCTGAGCATGAGCCAGCAGTGTGTCCTGACTGCAGAGACAGCAAACACCCTGGGAGATGATCACAGGGGCACAGACAGGACATCAAAGGGAGGAATTATTGCCCTCTGCTTGGAACTTGTGAGATCCCATCTTAATATTTTGTCAAGTTTATCCTCTCAAGAAAAATGTCATACACAAATGATGAAAATTTTTACATTCAATATCTTTTCAGTAAGTTTTCTTCTTTATTTTTAAAAATTAAATCTGTAATGACTGAGATGTTCAGTCCAATGAATAGAGATAAATTTTCTACTGGAACAATATTTCGTTCAAACAATGTGGGTCTATTAAGCTTGTAATCTTCTGTTTGACAGGGTTTGCACCTGATGACTTTTTTCCCAAACCTTGAGGAGGTCTCTGAAAGTTTTCTGGCATATAAGCAAATGAAGATCTACAACCCTTTACCTGGAGTTTAATGAAATAGATATTTTTTTCTTAGTGCAGAAAAAACAGTCATGTAATCAGTGAAGAGAACTTTAGGAGCCTTTCACTCACCACGATTAGAAAAAATGCCAATAAAAATTACATTAGTACTGAAACAGGAGTCTAAGGTTTTCACCAGCTTTTGCTACTCAAGTAGAGCTAAACGTGCTTTTGTCACCTCACTAAAAACAGAGTTGTGTTCAGATGTAAACAAGGGTCTTTGCTATAGGCAGCCAAAGTGGTTTCACTGAGGACGCGCACGTATTTCTTTTCCATAGGCCAAATTTTAGATGCATTTGGAATGTGGGTATCTCCATAACAACTTTCCATGTTCTTCAGCTCAATGTCTGTGAATACTTCAGGAAAATATACAATAAACCTGTTATTTCCTCTTGGATATCTTCTAAACAGCATCCACTACTGCTGTGGAATACTTTCCGTCACTACAAAACAAGGAGTTTTGCATGAGCACATGGGAGGGAAGCCACTCTTGAAAATTTGGATCCCTCGAGGGTCTGACACAGATGTACTAGGATAGCTTCATTCAGAGGGATAATTGGCTATTTTTATCTCCTGCTAATTTCTTTTGACTTTTTCTTTTACCATGGTAAGGTTAGTTTAGATATCCTTATTAGGACTACTTGCCTATTGCTCTTCGGTAGCAATATGCATCCTTTCTCTCTCTTGTTCTTACCCCAAGCATTTATTCCTTCAATGAATAACCAGGCTAAAATTCCTTTTGTTTATTTTTCGTATTTACAGAAGAAAGAATTGGAATATTTTCTACTGTTTGTATCATTATTATTTCACTTGTGTCTGGGTAAGTAGTGGACTGTGCGACCTTAATTCCTCCTTACCTAATTCAGTGAGAGATGTCTTTTAAGGTGGCCTTGCATGAAGATATTAGCTGAATTAGTTGATAATTTTTCAGCTAAAGGAGTTTAATTTTTAAAAATAAGTGATTTTGGGGAACTCTCTTTTCTCACAGAACAGAAACATTTGAAATTAATAGGACAGGCCAGAATATTCTCCTGATTACTTCAAGACTCCAGGAAGTTACCTGGAGTATTTTATAACTCACAGAACTCAGAGAGAGAGAGAAAGAGCCCACACCTGGCCAGGGTGTCAACTCCTTCCCTTCTTTGCAATTGTCATGCTTAGATTATGGGTTGAATGATAGTTTATGGAGTGAAATATTCTCTTGGCCAGTCCAAGCCTGCTATCCTGACCGTATCTCCTCCCAGCTTCTTGGAGCAAAGACATTGGGGGAACAGGCCCCAGAAACAAAACAAGACCTTGACTTGGTACGAACACTCCTTAGCAACTAAAACCACCAGCATTATCTATACTTTTCTCTGCGCAGATCCAAAACACCACTTTGCACTAACCACTGTGAAGAAAATCAACTCCTTTCCAACCAAAACCAGTATAGTATGGCTGTAAACATGGTGTACTTGGCTTTAAGCCAGATTCTCAGATGGTACTGAAGTAGATTTGTAATGATTATAAAATTAAAATAACTTTTTTTTTGCAGGTGTCCAGGTTTTTTTTTTTTTAGAATTACACACAATTTTAAAGCTTTTTTTTCATTTTGGCTCTGCAGAAGATAGTTTCATTCATTACTCTCCCAAAGAAAGCCTCTGAATTAATTAATGCCATGTTGTTCTTATTTGTAACCTTTTATTGGAAAATTATTTACTATTTTTATGTGTAAATCCATATAATATATTTTTTGTATTATCACCCACTGAATACTTCTACCAAGTGGCACCTCATAATTATTTCATTTTATATTAATAATTGTTTTATTCATGTGTTGTTTTATTTTTTTTTTTGTTCCAGCAAATGTAATGCCAGGGAGATTCCTTTATATTATGCTACTCATGTCTTCTTATTATAAAGTTATTTAAATTTACTTAAAATATAAACTATGACAGGTGTTTCTTTAACCCTAACAGATGTGATGAAAATCTTTTTTCCTCACTGAAAAAAAATTTGAAATAACTCCAAACAATCACTATCCACCAATTAATGTGCTAACTCCAATATAGACTAGATTATAATAATCTTCAGCATATTTTAGTGATGAGAAGATTGAGCCAATGGTTACTTCCTGTCATTTAAGGTCTCAAGACATTTTTTAGGAAAAAAAGGTCTGTTCAGGTAGGCTAACATTGGCAAATTCTGATTTCACTCATAGTTTCCAAGCTACATTTTGTTTCCTCTGGTATTTTAGTGTGGAAAAAAGAAGCTAATACTTTTCTTTTTATACCTGCTGATTCAATAGTTTGTTTAACACATTAGAGTGGTAAGTGACTGTTAAAAATAAAGACACAAGTTGTAGCCAGCCTGTGAGTGGGTTGCACTCAGCAGGTAGTAAACTCTGAAATCTCCTAGCACTATTGCATTTTTAGGCAGGAAACAGGAAGGAAAAGAATGCAAAACTACATCAGGGACATGAGTACAGTTTTTAATACTAAACTGTTCAGAAATCTTTAGCTGACATTATGACATAAATTACCATCATTATTTCATGTAGTTCAGTAACATACATTCATGATTCTACTTAGGTAATATGACCTCATACTTTCCTTATGGCACAGTTATGATTTCATGTAATATTAAGTCCATATGCATCAAATATGCTAAACATTCATTAGAAAGCACATGAAACCGTTTCTGAAAATAATTGAAATTTCTCTGGTTTCAGTAATGAATTAAACTTTGTTGTTTTTTTGAGGTTGGCTTGTTTATGTTGTTTTAAAAAGTTCTTCATCTTTCTGTTCTGGTGAGAAATAATTTGTGATGTTCAATTTTTTCCAGCTTTTTCTTTGGCCTGAATCTTCTGTATCTCAAAACAGAGCTGAAAATGGTGAAGACAGTATATAAAATTTTGGCATCTCAAAGAATGAAGGAGTGGGTTTGAATTTTAGTCTTCTTTTTTTTTTTCTCCTTAGAATGTCTGACCCTGCATAAATGGTGTCCAGCAGTTAAGGGATAGATTGTTCTTTTTTCCGTATAAATTGAGTAAACTTAGTCCAGAGAATAGCAGATATCCATACCATAACATAAGGAATAGCTTTATTATTTTATGAGGCCATGCATATCTTCCCATATTATATATTAACACCATTTTACAAAGTTCCTTGCTGCTTACTGCTTGCATTCCTTTTGACCCACCCAAAGCCCTCATACATGAATCTCTGTAATGACATAAGGTATATTTAGTATTTTTAATTTTAACTAAATTATATCTTTATATTCCTCTTTGAAGCATTGAAAACTCATCCTACAAAGTGGTGAACATCCTCTTTTCCCATTGTAAAAACAGTATAAAATTATGCCTTCCTGATTTTGAAATCTGAAATGTAAGCTTGGGGAAGTATAACTGTTGCCACATGTCCCTCAGATACCTGGTCCCACCTCGCCTCTGTCAATTTTTCTAATTCAGTGTCAGTACAATAATTCAGCAGCATTTTAAAAATTCAAGTCAGGGGTGTTAAAATGGAAATGAATGTTAAAATTAAATAAGCATTTATTTTGACACCATTTGTTAATTTTCGTATGTAGTTCAACAAAACTCTTAGGGCCATCCGTTATCTTAAGAGACCAGTATATGCAGAGGGCAGTAGCGAAATGCTTTAAAGGGAGTCTTGAGAGCTGAACTGGATTTAGGATCTTGATCATTATTTTATACCTCTTTTGCAAATGAATCAAATATATTTTGTCCCATGCAGGGTTTGATTTAGGGGAAAAAAAAAAAAAAAAAAAGATGACATGCACAATGGCATGCCTAAAAATCTCCATCACTTATGCCTATGCATTCATGTTCATGTACATATAAAACTGTTCTTTTAAAAAATTTTCCATGTGCTTTTAATGCACTTACTGACTTGACACATAAAACCTAATTTGTTTGCAGTACTGAATTCTAATGAGAGAAAAAAAACTCGGTTTGCTTTTGTTAAAAATATCTAAAACCTTACTGAATAATAGCTGTTATGAAACTCCTTTGATTTTGTATTTTTCCTTTCACAGTGTGCAGCTCTGTACTCTATTTCACAGGGCAATGCTCTGTTTAAAGCTGTCACTCTAAGAAGCAGTATGATAGTTGTCAGTGATATCCAAAGAAGACTGAATAATATATACATATCTTATTTTTAATGTGTCCTTAACACATTGACGTTCCTAACAGTAGGAGCTGGTAAAAAGAGAAGCAGCATAAGGTGAAGCATATCTCCTGCTGGGTGGCCAAACTGCATGAAATCTCATGCTTCATTAATGATGCTTCTCATACCAGCTGGTCAATGGATCATGAAAATGAATCAGAAGTACAACAGGGATTCTTTTTCTGTTTGTAACAGCCATAAACAATTATGAACTGCTGGCTCCTACTTTTTGAATATGTAATAATTTCATTGCTTTGCTTTAGTCACAAAAGAAATACAGTATAATGTTTAAAGCTGAGGGAATGGGAAAGCACTAGTAATCCAACCAATAGTTTTCTTACTTTGATAACATACTTTTCCTGCCTGAGCTTCATTTCCTAATGTAGATACTACTTTCTATATCATAACGCACCAATAAAACTCTTCGGTCATACCCCACTGCAAAGCTTTCACCTCTTTCCAAACTTAAGACAATGATGTATGGTGTTTCTTTCTGAAAGGAAATAGAGGCCTTAAATGATCCAGGGTTTTAAAGGAGAGTGCTCGCCACCTGCTGAAAATCTGATTTTTCTGTTGTCTCAAAGTCATCACCTTGAGGGTCTGGTTGCTCACAGGTTACCTTTGAAAACTTCGATCTGCACCTCAGAACCTAATGACAGAATGCTTTATGCAATGAGCAGACCTATTGTAGGTCTTTACTGAGGAGTCTGTTCCTCTGTATTGAGGACGCTGTTCTTGGGATGTACATTCTGAAGCATAGTTTCAGTCCAGAGGAAGAGCCCTCATTTGCCAAAAATCCTCAAACACTGACAGAAGATGAAGGGAATTTCATTTTCTCTTTTGTACTCTATGTGCCTGTGTGCACGTATGTTTGACCATATGTCAGAACTTCATTTAATTACAAAAAAACATTTCTCCACCTCCTCTCCATTTGTTATTGGAAGGCACGTGCTGCCAAACCACAGCAGACCTGTTTGTCTTGAATATGATCGAAACTCTGGAAATTGGGAGAGAAAATCTTAATATAAAGGCAAGGTATTAATACAAACACAGAAGAATATAAGCCTTCCTTAGATATCTCCAACTTTTGTCTTCTTTCAGGCCTTGCTTGCTTTTCTTCTTAAACAAGAGACCTATGTCCTTGTCAGTCATCTGTCCAGATATGAGTAAGTTGTCTTCCAATATCGAATTTCTCCAAGTGACCCAACATTTCTTGAAAGTTTGGCTTCTTTAGACAAGTAGCATCTGAGAAACTTGGCAGCTTTGCTTTGGGGGAGTGGCTTCTTATAGAATTCTGTCAGGGCAGCTATATATGTGACCCTCTTCTTTCTATTGCCTCAACAGTTCAACTGCAGGAATGACATTTGTTTACTTTCCAATGGCACTTCCTGGAACAGTAAGAACTTATACCAAATTAAGGCTTTCACAGTAACAGTGAGCATGCATTCAGCCCAAAGGTGTGTAGTCCTGCCTGGTATAAGGCTGAGAGCTGGATCATACATCATTGTGTGTACTGGCCTACTAGTAGTTTGTTCTGTGATTATCTACTAAGTAAATAAAGGTGTACCATACAGAACAGTGGGAACATGTAGACATGGAACTTGAGGACATGGTCTAGTGGTTAAGGTAGTGTTGGGTGATGGTTGGACTACATGATCTTATAGTGATTCTGTGAATCACTAAAAGGAATATTCTAAAGTCTTTGGGCATTGGGTTTTACTTTCTGAGAAAAGAAGAATCAGCTTAATTATGTTTTAAACATCAACCAATTGGTTTGTTTGTTTGTTTGTTTGTTTGTTTGTTTGTTTTTCGGGGGGGCTGGTATGGGTAAGTGGGATTGGTTTGCTCTTTGGTTTTGGGTAGATTTTTTTTTCTGTAAAGTCTTTCTTCAGAGCTTCTTTTTGGTGACCTTGCTTCAGTATTACTTAACCATCTATGTTCTGATGAATTTAATTTCTTGCCAGGATTTTCAGTTTCAGATACTACAAGATTCTCTTGTCTGAAATCAGCAAAAGAAAGATGCCTGCCACAAATGAAATAATAGCTTTTACCCATATTTGCTTTGCTTAACTCCAGCTATGTGTATCTAAAGATGATAAACACCATATAATTTATATTATTCTTCTTTTCTTCTCTCCTCTGCATCCTTAACCCTAAAATAAAGGTTATATGTTGTCTACTGGGGTTATATATTTCTTAGTCTACATTGCCTTTGAATTATCATAATGTGGCTTTTTTTTCCCTTTAGTTTGGTTTGGAGAGACATGCAAAGCTGTTTCTTTTCATCATTTTCCTCTGTTCACTGTGAAGGTCTGAATAATACCGTTTAACACCCATATTAAAGTAACAACTTTTCAGCCTAGCAATCAAGTACTTGAATCAACATTCAGCATTCTTGTCTATGTCTTCTATGAAATGCAAAAGGCTTCGTAACTGTAGGCCACGCATATTTTTCACACCGTTAATTCTTGTCAGCAACTAGAGACCTTTATTAGGCTGAGTTCTTCACTCAGAATCATGTACTGCAAATGAAAGCAGCAGTTAATGTACTTTACCTTTTCTACTGTAAATTAAGAAAATAACAACCAATGTACTTCAAAGATCAGCAGAAATTTTTGTGTTCATCTTATAAGTAACAGAAAATCTACCTTTTGACTTTGAAATGATCTTGGAGACCTCCATCTTCCCTGTGTTCTTTTGTTACTACCTGAGAACACCATAACAAAAGAAACAGTTAAAGAAGAATTCTTTGTAATTAAACAGGTCTAGTAATTTCTTTAGTTAGAGGTAACATTTTCAAACACGTAAGTGATTTAGAAAGGAAGCTAACTTTCACTTTCATTGGCAGACTTAAAGGAAAGAGAAGTCTGCAAATGTGGTTTAGACACCTAAGAGGTTATGCAATTCTCAAAGGCTCAAGGGATCAAAGTTTCTGAGACTCTCAGTATTCAAACCACTCATTGGAGTGATTATAAAGAATTTATCTTTTTTTTTATTCTAGCATAGTGTAGATATATTTTAAATGTTCTACATTGCTCATTATTTCTGAGAATTGTTTAATTTTTCATGCATGTCCTATCAAATGAAAAGTAAAACATGATTTTAGTTTGTTTTCATGAGTGTTCATCCCATCAAGAAAAGTGTTAATTGAAAAATATTGAAAATATTTTACAATTTAAACAGCTGCAATGTTATTTTTAGAACATTGGGAACATGAGCACGTCAATTCTGACTGTTTTGACACTTCACTGTCAGTGTCTTGTAGTTCTGTATGACCAATGCTTATTTTGGCAATTAAGTCTGTGTTTGACTTATGTGAATGATCCAGAATGGTGTTATTGAGCAGTTGCACCACTCTAAGGGGGTTTTAAATGTTCCACACCATTTCAGTCCAATCTATGTGCACAGTTCCTTAAATGTGGATATTAAAATTCTGTTAAATGATTCCACATCATATTTGAGAGTTATTGAAGATCTGTTTTCTATAAAGGTAGTGAGAAATAAGCCAAAGAATCATAGAAAAATATTTGCAATTAAACTGAATTGTGTTATGAGTATTAAAACTTTGCTTTACTTTTAAAAATAAACATTTATTTTAAAAATAAAAATAAATTATATTTTCCTTATAATTTTTTTAATTATTATTTTAGGCAGAGGGAAATATTGAATCAATTATGGTGTGATAATAGTCTAAGACATTGTTATTTCCAAATATAGCACTCCCAGAATACAATGTTCCAATTACGTCTCTACCAGTGTTACTTCTAGTTAGATAAGAACTTGAGTATTTTGATAGTATTATTATTTTGTGTTGTGACTCTTCTATCACTACTACCATTCAGTGTGAAGGGCACTCCACATTGCTCATTATTGCCATCTTCATTAAACAAAGACATTGACAAATAATAGGCCTAAAATATTGACTTTTTGGTACACCTCATAAAATTAATTTATATGATAAGAACTGCTGGTGGTGGTTTCTTGCAGCAGGTGGTCCTTGCTGAGTCGTTTTAAAGTACAATGCTGATTTAAAACTTTCAAAATCTTCTTTTCTGCCTTTCTTGTAAGTGTTTCTTAACATGTAATTTTAATCGTTCTGTAAAATCAACATGCTATGATGATGATAATTTAGTGAATAAGGCCACAAATATTATGGACATATTCTGAACTCCACTCACTTCCATAGAGGTAGACCAGTTAGAAACCAACTTAAATTTCACAGAAGTCTCAGTTTGGAGAAGTCTAAAAGAAAGCTCTTAAATATTTAGTTGAATCATGACTTCTGTGTAAGGAAAAAGAACATTGGGAATTATAATTTTTCAAAAAAGACACATAGAAGATGTTGAAAATGTACATTCATAAGTAAGAAGGCAACCACCATACAGACCCCATCTCTGGACAGAGCACTTAATAAAGCTTTTTGATTGGTGCTGGGTTATGAAATATAGTTGCATCCCCCTTAAAAGAATATTACATTCCCAGACTAGAATAATGACTCTATAGTTGAAATTATTGTCTAATCTTTGTGATTTAACCAACAACAAGAATAGCATAGTTATTGTTCCTCCATAGATGCAAGCACTAACCTAGAAAAAATGCTGACCGAATAAAATATCATTCGGAAAACATATTAAAAATGCTAAAAGTAATGGTAATTAATACTAAATAATGATAACTCTAGCAATGTCATATGCAACTTAAGAGTACCATAGTTTGTCTGGGACTGGTTCAGACAGCTCTGTCTGAGAACATGCCTTCTGTAACACCATAGGAAAAAAAATCCCATATAAATTTGGAATGTTTTACTCAAAGTTGATCCGTGCAGTGTAACATGCTTTGAAGTGCTACAATACAGAGAAAAATTTATAGTGTTCAACAGAGTGCATGATATAATGGTTAACTTATATCATTATCTTTTTTACAAGCATACTCCACTTTTTTTATTCTGATCTGCACTTAAGTAAGACAGAATTGTAAACATCACAACCATCCTTACTTCATTAGTGACATTTACACCTGCACTGTTAAGAAGTAGGGTGGTTGTGTTTTGTTTTGTTTTGTTTGTTTGTTTGTTTGTTTGTTTGTTTTTTATGTGATATTTTTACTGTCTTCTTTATTTCTTTTTTGTCATTCACATTTTGGGCAAGACAGACACTAATATAATATTTCTATTATTTATCTCTGTCACTGGCATAATAGCAAACATAATGAAAATAGAGGATAAAAACTTAGACACTGGTAATTGCTCCAATCACATTTACTACACAATGTAATATAATTCAGTGCATCTTTATTCTGTGTCCTTCATGTATGCACACCACAGTGAGATATACACAGAGCTGTCACTAAACGTAAGTCAAGCTGAATGAATGGGTTTTTAATTTTGACTGGAAAAAAGTCAGCCACTGTTCATGATCTCATATGGAAGGACATTACAAAGGCATGCAGTAGTTGAACGGCTTTGAACTAGTGAAATCAAGCTGGTTAGGAGGAAGAGATTTGAAGATGAAGCAGCGTAATCAATACATAATGAGAATAGGCTGTATGAATCTGCAGTACAGTGAATATAGATTGATATGACAAAAAATAAACCAAAAATATCTCTAAGGTCAAGTGAATGAAATCTTTTATATGCCCAAGATGACATTTTGGGATGTTTCGGACAACCTGGATAGCAGCTGGGTACATTAATTAATATGTGGAAGCTCAGTAAGAACAAGTATATCAAAACACCAAAGGATTGAATAATGGGTCTTGTATCTCTACGACAAATGATAAAAAATTACTGATGTGGGAAAAATAAACAACTTTATAATTTATTACTTGGGAGGTCCAAATCTTGGTGCTATTTATACCTTCTATTAATGTCATTTGAGTGGAACAGAATTTCTCTGCAGTTGTCAAATTTACATGTTCTATAAAACTTTCCAAATGTTTAAGGTTATACAGAATTCCATATTCTTTAATGCAATGTGCCTTTTATGTACCTTATCTTCTTGAAGAATTGCAGGATTCTAGTACAGCCAACAGACTGTAGTGTCATTTTGTAACTACCTGCTTTTCACAGTGGATTTGTACAATGGATTAAATTCTGGCCCCATTGAAATTAATGATAAATTGGACTCCGACTTCTGATGGGTACAGATTTTATCCATAATATTCTCAACAGTATACATACACAAGCTTAAATTTAATTCTCTCATTAGCAACGGATGAACCACCACAGCCTCAGTGATTTATTTTAGATAAACATCACAAAATTTGGCTGGTTCTCCAACTACCCATATTAATTGGCAAATGTGTAGGAAATCTTAGGAGAATTGACTGTCTCAGGAAATTTCTAGCAATTACTACATCTGTTTAAGTGAGAGGAGCTATCAGAATTTTGGCAGTTGCATGACAGTATTTGTCAGAATTTCAAATAATGGATGCCATACAAATATTTATTTTAGAATAAAAATATTGATAATAAATTTTAAAGGACAAAATTAGTCCTTGTATCACTTAGATAATTAGATATTCACAATGACTTTTCATGCCTCTGAACTGATTTCTATCCTCAAAAACCTGGGGAGGAGGATTTGCTTAAAACTCATACAAATTACAAAAAACTATTTTTCCATAAATCCAATTGTTTTTTCAGATGGTTCAAACAATATATATATTCAACTGCACAGGCTGAAATCAAATTAATTAATAATTAAATCATCCTTTTTGTCAAATACTGAAAAACACTTGCATACTGTCTTGCTACAGGAAAAGACCCAGGAGATAGTGAATATCTATGGCCTAAAATTCATGCAACCTTTTGCAGACAGTTTGGAGGGTTATTATCTAGGACTACATAATGCGAAGAAATACTCTTAACCACCAATGCTAAAGTGACCTGCAGACTATGAGTGCACCTAAATCCCTCAAAACAATGACTTTAAATTTAAAATCTCTTTGCATAGGTAAAGATGGTTAAGCACTAGCATAGGTTGTGTAGAATAATTTGGGATCTCTGTCAGTGGCAGACTGAACAAATTCCTGTCAGGAAATGACGTAATCCACAGCAATCCTATTTGGTGGCGGTGACTTCTAGATCAATTTTAAGTTATCATATTAGCAAAACTAATTATCATGTATAAAATCTCTGGCTACAGAAAACAAGGTAGTTGTCACTGCACTTCAAACAGAGGTTACTCAATGTTTCACAAACACTAAAGCTCTTCCTCAAAAGTTCCCCTCATGTGATTAAGGAGAATCAATATTAGCTTTCAACAGTGTTCAGATTCTGACATAGTAGAGATGAGTACCTTCTGATAACCATTTCTTTACAAATATATGCTTACACACTTGTCAGTTCATTACGGTGTATCAGCTTCCATTTATTGCAAAAAGTACCATATCTACTGACCTAAATATCCAACCAAAAATTTAACTACTGTAAATAAAACTACCTGAAAAAATACGTCTACATGTTAAACTCATCATATAAAATCTTGCAGACAAATTACACAAATGTAACAAATACTATTGCTATAACAAATGCAAGTAATAGTGAGCATTACCTGACCTCTAACTCCCTGATACTGAAATACATAAACTAATGAAGGAAAGAGAAATATTATTTCACTAGTCACAAACTAACTCACACACAGAAGAGGAAACAAGGGCTGATACCCATCTGATTTTCTTTCAGTTTCTGCACTATCCTCTAGGAGTGATGACCCAGCTATACAGAAATGGTTAATGGGATATAAACAAAATAGATATATCCGCTGCACTGGAGTAGTTACTAGGTCACAAGCATATTGCTGGCAGTGCAAATATTTTTTTAAAAAATGTTTAAAAATATATTTTTTGCTGCATGGTCTCTGATAAAAGTGACAAGACTGCAAATAAGAAAAAATTCTCCATGCAACCTGCTCAACACACACAAATCAAATAAACTTTAAACTTTTATTTCTCATGCAAACATCCAATTCTGGGTTAATTTACATCAACATAAATTTGTAATAACTCAACTGACTTCCCAGGAGACATTCTGAATTCATGTTGGTACAACTAAAATGATAATCTGACCTAAGGGTAAAACATCAGGTCATGTCAAAGGCATAAGAAAAAATCATCAAAGAATAATGTTACAGGCTGTCACTCAGCTTGATACACAAAAGGCAGTCAAATTACAATATTGGCTTAGAAAATTCAACTATTAGAAGGCAATGATACCACCAATGTCAAAGAAAATGAACATTTAATATCAGGACTAAAATTATATGAATTGTTTGACAATGTAAAAAGGAACCTGTAGGGGGAACTTATATTTAGTTTTCATAAAACACAGCCCAGCATTTTGAACAGGGGTGGGTTGACATGGAATGGCTGCTAGGTACCAAGCAAGCTAATCTATCACTCCCTCATCCTCAAGAGGATAGAGAGGACAAAATATAACAAAAAGCTTGTGGGTCACTTTTGAAGCACTTTTGATTATGTGGGGATCTGGGCTGCCTAAAAAATTCTTTGTTATTTAAAAAACAACAATTTTGATTTTTACAAAAATATTAGCTTTTAATAATTGTTGTTAACAACAATATTTTAACAATTTTTGTTGTTGCTGTTGTTTTAAAACCAACAATTTTCATCATGTATTTAGAAGATAAGATTTTATCCCTACCCTGTGAGTTAGGGATACATGTGTGGGACAGATCTTGCCTTTAAGTATTGTGATCATTATGTGTACTAATACTTCACACTAAATGAGACTTAGACCAAAATTTTTTGCAGACCTCTTGTCCATTAACTAAAAGAAAAACAGTTTTCTGGGAACGGTTCATACGTTTCTCAATTCCACTGATGATACTTAGCACAGTCTAGAACCCCTTATTAACTTCGTTCAAATCATCAAGGAAAATTGCAGAGTTCGTTGTTGTTTTCATAAACCTTCCTTTCAGAAGACATTGGATACTATGGATTGGTAAAGTCTTTGTCTAGATAGTGTATATTCCTGTTGAAGACTGGATTGTAGGAAGGATTCTATTCTTCATGTCATAAAAGTGATCATTTTGTTGGAGAGAAATATCTATCTTTGCATCATTTTAATTATTTTGCTGTTTCTTGAAATTAAGCTGTTGCCTTCGCAAGGCGTGGCGACCTGGTTCAGGAACGGCACGGCGACCCCCCCCGGGCCACTCGGGCCATCTGCTCACAGACACCAATGTGGTGGATGGCAAATGGCGTTTATTGATGTGTAACACCGCGTTATATGGCTTAGGTTTGTCACGTCACTTCCGTCTGTTTACATCGCAAACTACACGCTACTGGCTATCAGGGGAGGGTCCCTGTCTTTCCGTACAGCACGTAATCTTCCGGCCGCCAGATCCTAACTACCCACATTTCCCCCCTCCCTATGCGTAAGTAAATTGACTAAAATGTAACAATCTCGAAAATACGTATATCGCAATCTTGGAATTGTATCCCGTTCTTAAGCTATGCTTTACAACAATTTTGACACATATCATGAACTTGAATAAAAAATATAAGGCACGCTAGGTGAGAGGCAACAGGGGTGTTACTGGGAATAACAGGGTATGACTGGAGATAGCTAAACAATTCTGAACAAGAACATTTTTAAAGCAATTGTCGGTATTCTATCATCATGATATTAACTGTTTCTAGCCGGCTTTTAACAAATGACACGAACTTATTCAATACACAGGGTCCAAAAATCAGTGCTATTACAATTATTATAATTGGCCCTATCAGGGTAGATATCAGGGAGGTCAGCCATGGTGAATGGTTAAACCATGATGCAAACCAGTTTTGTTGTGCTTCTCGTTCTTCTTTTTTTCGCTTCTCCAATCCTTCTCGCACTTTCAGGTGTGGACAGGATGCTTGTTGGCTTGCAGTCTTCTCCTGCTACCAGTGCGTACGGGTTATAAGGGCGTCTGATAAACCGGTTCTGTGGATAAAAACTCACAATTTTTGTTAGTTTCATTCTGAAGATTTGGTTTGATGGATTTAAGCGGACACCACTTAACTTTTCCATCTTTTTTAACCGCAGCGTACCCTCGTCCTGTAAGAACTAGCCTCCACCCTTGTTCCCATTCCCCTAGCTCGTTTCTAATTATGACCAGCGGGCCCTCTTCTAGCGCTCGAGTAGCCCAATGTTTCTGGGTGGGGCTATTCACCTCTTCCCCCCTAGGGAATTGATTCAGTGCTAACAGAGCAGTCGCTAGCAGGCGTGCTTGGTCTTTTGGGGGAACAGCATTGGTAAAACCTTCTGTTTTTGCTAACACCTCTAATTTAGCTTTCAGGGTTTGGTTTGCCCGTTCGACTATAGCTTGTCCAGTGCTATTATACGGGATGCCGTGTGTTAGGGTGATACCCCATTTCAATGTAAATGCCTGGACAGATCTAGAGACGAAACTTGGGCCATTATCTGTTTTAATCTGATTGGGGACGCCAAGCCACGCCATGGCCGTCAGCCAATGTTGGATGGTCACTTTCGAGTCGGCCTTAAGGCATTGTGTGGCTACGATCACTCCACTGTATGTGTCTACGGTCACCGCTAGCCACGCTCGAGGTTTCAGCAATTGACAGAGCGTGAAATCTGTTTGCCACACCTCGGAGGCCTTAAGACCTCTGGGGTTGACTCCGCTAGACCACAATGGTGTTTTCTGACAGTGGGGACATGTGGCTACTATGTGTTTTGCGTCAGTAATTGAGATCTCGCATTTCTTTGCTAGCGCTTTAGCTCCGATGTGGAGAGACTCATGTAGCTGACGAGCATCTCTTAACGTCCACAGTCCTTTTGCAGCGGCGTCTGCCTTGTCGTTGCCGGTTTGGAAAAACCCTTTGATTGGGTTGTGGCTGTTTGTGAACACGACAGAAAAAGCAAACCGCTCCTTGTCTTCCTCATGTAATGGTATTGAAAAGAAACAGTCTTTAATATCAAGGACGGCACACGGTTGCCCTTCTGGTATCATGGAGTTTATGGGCAGCAGTGTTTGAACGGGACCCATTGGTTGAATTATCTTATTTACTTCACGCAGGTCATGAAGGAGACGAAACCCTTCGTTGGTTCGTTTGGGTATTACAAAAACTGGTGTGTTCCACGGGCTAGTGGAAGGCTCTATATGACCTCGCTGTAGTTCACGGTCGACTAGCTCAAGAAGAGCGTCCATTCGAGGCTTTGATAGGGGCCACTGCTCGACCCACACCGGGTCGGACGATTTCCACGTGAGTTTAATAGGTGGAAGTGGGTGTGCGGCAGTGGCCCTCATGATAAATTTGTCACCCTGGCTTTCAAAAGGGATAGAGCGTCCCTTCCCAATAGGGGTGGGGTTCCTGACATGACATATGGAAAGAGGGTAATGGTTTTTTCTGGTCCCTTTTCAGTGTGAAGCGTTATTGCTACCAATTGAGTACTCTTCCGAGCTCGGGTTAGTCCTCCGACTCCACCTACCATGGGGGCGTTTTCCAATTTCCAATGGGGGGGCCAATTCGTTTCAGGGATAACTGTAACATCTGCTCCGGTGTCAATCAAAAAGGGGATACTAATAGTGGTGTCATTTAAGGTATTATAGAGGGAACAAATCCCCCATACAACTGGTGGACTATCGTATTTTACTGCCAGGGCCACCCTAAGGTCTCGTCCCCAGGAGCTGGTTGTTGCTGCTCCTGAGGTAGGGACTGGTTTGGATGGTTCGTTGGTGGAGTCATAAAATTGGTTGGTTCTCGAGGGGGCAGTAGGTTCCATCTGGGGTTGGCATAACTGGGCCGCCTTATGTCCCAAGCGGGAGAGGGCTGTGTGCGGCCCGGGTGCCCCCTCCCCCATACGTTTCCCTGGTTTTTAAATTTGCATTCTTTAGCGAAACGTCCTTTCTTTCCACAGGCCCAACACGGTCCCCTCGGTCGATTTTGACGCGGGGGGGGCACTGTGGGTGGGTCCCCAAAGTAAGGGCAGTTTGCCACTATGTGGCCTGCCTGACCACATTTAAAACATACTATCACATTAGCTATTGCGGTGCGAACAGCTACCTGAATTGGGGCTAAATGCTCTTCCTTTGCGACATGCTTGATCATGGCTGCGATACTTGACCCTGCTGGCAGTGATCACAGGATTTCTTTGGTTGCCGAATTACACTGCTGGCGTAAACAATCTGCAACGACCGGGCCTTTCGCTTCCGCGGGCAGGGTCGAGGAGTCGACTGCTGCTTGAAGGTGATCCACAAACTGCGTAAAGCTCTCGCTTTCATTTTGCTTAATTGTGGACCATGGTGATGGCTTGACAATAACTCTAGAAGCGGTGCGAATAGCTTCTCTAGCCGCGCGAGTAGTTGTCACAATTTCATAGGCCCCCAGGCCTTGAGCCTGCGCCTGGGGGGTAATCATTGTTGGGTCTGTACCCGTCAGCCGCTGCACGCCGGACCCATATAGCGGGTGATCCGCCCCGGTTACTTGGGCTAGTTACCTCATACAGTTGTCCTCCCATTCTTGTTTAAAAACAATCATTCCTGCCCCATCAAAGATCAATCTACACATTTGTTTTATATCAAACGGGAGCAGATCGTCTCCCCCGAAAATACCATCTATGAGGGTGCAGACCATGGCAGAATTAAGCCCTTTATCTGCAATTGCCTTAACAATCGCTTGTATATCCTTAGGGTTTATTGGCGAGTGGACCCTCTGTCCCCTGTCTGTCACCTGGACCGGGAACACTAGCGTGGCTGATGGGGCCCAATCGGCACACGCAATTTTTATTTTCCTCCAATCAGTGAGAGGAATATTTTCCTCTCGGGGTCCCTTTTTATTTTGGATGGGAGTATTTTGGCTTTTGAATGTATCTAGTCTCATTTCCTCCTCCTCTGAGTTTGAATCGGTTGCGAGCCGCTCGTCCCAGCTACTGTCTGACTCAGAGTCGGAGCTCGACTGACCGGGTACTTCCGGTTTTCCGTACCTTTTTGTTGGGACCCGGCCCCGCCCGCTTCTTCTGTGGGCGGGTCGTTCCCTCCCTCTTGACTCGGCCCTCCTTCCTGTGTCGCCCCGCCCTCTGCGCGGCGGGGTGTTCGCCCTACTGGGGCGTTTCTCCAGATGGCCGCTATGATTGGCTTTCCGCCCTTCGATCACGCTCCCCTCCTTCCCCCTATCGCCCCCGCCCTCTTTCTCTTTCCCATTCTCCTCCCTTTCTTGTTCTCGCGCGCTTGTTATTGCTAACGCTTCCTCCTTATCTCCACCACAGGCATCTTCGCCCCGCCCTTCTTCTTTCTGTCCGGCGCCATTTTGGGGCGTATAGGGCGGCGGTTTAACCCAACCCTCCTGCGACTCTGGTCTCTCCGCCGCGCCCCTGGCTTCCTCGGCTAGCCCACCCCAGAAAGATTTAGCTTGTTTCTGCGCTTCCGTAGGCGGGTCGGGGTTCGGGAGTTGAGGGGGCGTGTCGCCCTCTTGCCGGTCTTTAGGCTCAGCAGAATCATTACCGTCTGGGGGGTGCAAAGTCTGTGTGGCTGCCCCGACTGCCGTTTTCGGGGCGGCCAACAAACAGTCCTTTGCCACCCTCCAGGTCTCCTGTTCTTTTAAGGTCTTCTGCAGGGCCTGTACGACTCTCCCCCACGACTTAAGGTTTTTCCCACAGCCCGAGGACATCGTCTCCTCGGCTAACGCTTTAGTGCATTTATCCCACACCTCAGGGTGGAAAATATCCACTGGCTGGTCAATGACCCCAGTTTTAAAAGGCCTCGCAACTGCGAGAGTAAAATCTTTGGGTTTACAATCAATACCCCACTGCTCATGTAATAACAATACGACCTTCACAAGGGCTTCCATCCTCCTTGTTGGTCCGGGAGCGTCCTCCCCGCCGGGCTGGTCCAGCCACTCCGGCCGCCGTTCACCCGAATCCAGGCGAGTTTTCCCGGGTTTCGGCACCACTTGTTGCCTTCGCAAGGCGTGGCGACCTGGTTCAGGAACGGCACGGCGACCCCCCCCGGGCCGCTCGGGCCATCTGCTCACAGACACCAATGTGGTGGACGGCAAATGGCGTTTATTGATGTGTAACACCGCGTTATATGGCTTAGGTTTGTCACGTCACTTCCGTCTGTTTACATCGCAAACTACACGCTACTGGCTATCAGGGGAGGGTCCCTGTCTTTCCATACAGCACGTAATCTTCCGGCCGCCAGATCCTAACTACCCACATTAAGCATAACTTCAAAATGGGCAATCACCTCATTTTTAGTGAGAAAGAGAAAAGTGCAGGGACACTTCCATAGTTACAGTGTGGATTATTGTATGTCAACCTCATATCCTAGCAAATCTCAGTATTGGTCCAGGAATTATCTTTTTTGAAACTTGCTTTGACATCAAATAAGGTTTAGTTTTCTGTAATTGTACTGGTAAGATACTTTGGAGAAACAGGGTTTACTGCAGGATCATGCTGTGAATATGTTCTACTTTAACGTTGTCCGGCTCTTAGTTACCATAAACATCTTCCACTAAAGTCAGAGTTCAGCTTTCCATATTAACTGGAGAATTAGCACATGTCCCACCACCACCATTCAGATAAAAAGACTTCTAAGATGATACTGTCTTATAATAATGGTAGGCAATGCTAATACTGATCAGTGAAGGGAAACCAAATTATAATACACATCAGCAGAGGATTGGGGCAACTCAACAGTGAGGCCATAAATTTGCTCCACTCATTAGATAGTTCTTAAAGAAGAGGAGATAAGAATCCCTTCAGTGAAGCCACATATCCCTTTTGACTTACCATAACACTTCAAAGGACAAATAAGAGTCACAGCCTATGTCACCAGTCACTTAAGATGCAACTTCATCATCAAGAGCTGCAGAGTATGCCAACTATATGTGTACTGTGAATATGCAAAGCCAAGGCAAAGGGAGCTTTCATAAGATGTTAAACAGTGCTGTGGGGGACTCTAGGAGCTTTTGGGGCTCTCGTGCTTTTAGTTGTTGTTATGCTGTTCATTAGGTATTAGGGCAAGACCTTCTACTCTGCAGTTTTCTTTCCTATAATCCCCTACCACAGCAGTCTGTATAAATATTTAAATGTTATTCAGGAAGAGTTTTTTCCATGTAGCCAAAGTCTTTCCTTATGTCTACCATATCACATTCCATCTTTCTTATCACGTTCTTCAGATTGTCTGGAATTATTTCTATGTTTGGTCAATGCAAGTAACATATTGTTGATCTATATTCATTTGAAGACTTAACTGGCCAGTTAGCTTTGGGTCCTCCAGGACTAACAAAGAGTGCCTCACACTGATTTACTGGAGCATCTTTGTAACTTATCACAGGCAGAAAAAAACCCCAAAAACAAACAAAACAAAATTTTAAGGAATCTTGGCATACAGGGTGAAGTACAAATGTTCCAGTCTAGGCTTACAAGACAGCATAGTTCAGAAGGTCTCCTGTAAGATGGAGTATATCAAAACACTTCAAGGACATGTGTTCCATCAAGATATTGGTTTGTATATTAGTGCCTGCATCAAATACCTAAATAAATTTTTTAGCATTTAATGGATATGCAGTGCTATATACAGGAATGGAGAAACCCTTTAGGGGAGTTACAGTTTATAAATGACCAATTTTCTTAAGTGTAGAATTAGACTTTTAAAGGGTTTATTATTATTAAACAAACAAATAAACAAGCAAAACCAAAAAACAGCACACACAAAAAACCCCAAATGAACCAACCAACCAAAACCACCAACAAAACAACCAACCAAACTCTTGCTCCTTGTGTACTGCTTGAATAGAAGACAGCTGTCTTGGGTTTGTATGACAAGGTTTTGGTGGTGGGGCAGCTTCAGTGGTGGCTTCTGTGAGATGTCAAAAACTTCCCTATGTCTGAGTGAGCCAATACCAGCTGGCTCCAAAGATAGACCGTCAGTGATGGTAGAAGCACCCTTGTGATAACACACCTAAGAAAGGGTAAAAAGCTACTGTGCAACAACAGCTGGAAGAGAGGAATGAGAATATGTGAGAAACAACTCTGCAGACACCAAGGTCAGCGGGAAAAGGTGCTCCAGGAGCTGGAGAAGAAATTGCCCTGCAGATCATGTGAAGGATTCACACTGGAGAAGTTTGTGAAGGACTGTCTCACATGGGAGGGACCCTGCACTGGAGTGTGAGGAGTCCTGCCCCTGAGGAGGAAGGAGCACCGGAGCCAACGCATGATAAACTGAATCCAATGGCATTCCCTGTCCCACTGTGCTGCTGGGGAGGAGTTAGAGAAATCAGGAATGAAACTAAGCCAGGGAAGAAGAAAGAGGTGAGGAGGAAGGTGTGTTAAGATTTGATTTTATTTCTCATTAACCTATGCTGATTTGATTGATAATAAAATACATAAATTTCCCTAAATTTAGTCTGTTGCAACAATGGCGGTAATTGGTGAGTGATGTCCCTGTCCTTATCTCGATCCATGAGCCTTTTGTCATATTTTTTGTCCTACTGTCAAGTTGAGGAACAGGAGTGACAGAGTGGCTTGATGAGCATCTGGCATCCAGCCAAGGTCAAGCCACAACAAAACCCCTAGTACTAGGTCAAATCTGTGGCTACAGAGCTGCAGGTCTGTGGCTAGTGGAAAAGGCAGACATTGGAGGAAAAAACCAACAAAGTAGAAGAATCTAAGATTGAAGATGTGAATATTCCAATTGCTATGCAAATAAATTCTGTGTTAAAAAGCAAGGAACAAAAAAATGCACACAGCTGGAGGCTGAATGCTTAATTCAACATACTGGTTTTAGACTGATGTAATTTTTTTTCATATGAGCGGTATCATGCTGAAATGAAAGTGTAATAATGACGATTAAACCTCAAGCATGAAATTTGACTATGACAAAAATGTCCTAGAAAATCTAGCATAAAAGTTTCCATTTTCAGAAGTTCCCAAGTCATTAAGAAAATAAATCTTATTTTCTATTAAAGAAGTTCAGGTTTTTTGACAAATGACACTTAGTCTCAAGCTATTTGGACATTTTGAAAACTGTATAATTTATAATGCATTGCAATTAATGCATAGTGTATTCAGATTATTTTCTTCAACTGCTAAAGTACATTTTTTTTTTGTAGGGTGAGTTCAGCTGTGGAGTTGAATGTTACTTATTTTAAGGAAAATATTAAAATAATCTGTAAATTTAAATTGACCTGAAAATGTTTGAAATTTGATCTGTCATGTTAACATGTTTGATTGGAAGTTGAATTAATGTCTATCATCTGTATTTACATTTTTTAAAACATTTACTTGTTAAATTAGGAGGAGTAGATAACCAGTGATTTCTAAACTTGTATTTGTTATTTCTGAGTGTCAGACAGTAACATTTATACATTATCTTCCCACATAAAGATATAAATGTCCATTTGTCTGTCTTTCCACCCCTTCAGTTGTCTGTATCCCTCATTCTCACAGTTCTGAGTATCCATGCTAACTTTGAACAGGTCTGAAGGCAGGAAGTCTGAATGATAACTAAATGAGATGTCAGGAATCATTGACAAATGATGAGCCATGCAAGTCAAAATTTGACTATAGCCTCATGTTGTTACCTTTCCACACTATGTTGAAGATAATTTATTCCTAAAATTTCTGGGAAAATGCATCAGTTATTTTTATATCATTCATATACTGTGTACCAGTATATTCATATTTATAAGCAAATACATATATTTCAACATTTTCTAAACATGTCTCATATTTTTAATTACAGAATTAAATACACTACAAAATATTCTATGGCTATATTGCATCACTGACAGGAAGTTATAATAATGCTGAAGCTTTTGTAGATGAACATTCCTTTAGCTGGATTTCAATTTTGGTAACTAAGACTTCCTATAATGGACTTTTTCTTCATTATAGTATATGTTTTCTCTGTCAAATGCTTATAAAGTGTTGATGAGTACACTGATAACATCTATGGATTACATACCCAGGTGAAGAGATAGATGAAATTATCAGACATTATCAATGGAATAATTTATTTTTTTTTTAATCTGTCAGGTTTGCTTTCCTTGTTTTCTGGCTACAGCAGCAAAACAATGATTCAGGACCTTTGTTTCTGAAAAAGAAATATCCTTTTCTACCAAGTACTTCACAAGTTCAGACAAAGGTAACAATCTGAGCTTATATTCCTTAGCTCATAGGTATCATCACTTACACCAGTAGAAGAACTAAGATTCACAGTGAAGAAAAAAGCTTATGATCTTGTGTTTACATCATGAGTATTTTCTACTTCAAAAATTTTAATTGAATTCTCTCCCTGTTCCTCCTAAGATCAGTTACTTTGGTACTGTTAGAGTAAACAGACATCTTGCAAAATACAAGAGGAATATCTTCATTAATATGATTTGAAAGACAATGTCAGTGAAAAGTTTTGATTATAAAATTTCTAGTTGTGCCAGGACTTAAAGACTGGAAATCTAAATTATATAAGAGAAAGATAAATAAATATTCATTGTAATTTTAAATGTATACCTGTAATCACAAGTGATGACTAATAAGATATAAATCCGATTAATTTATAATATCTTCATTTATGCAACTTGCTTGTTAGGGGATCTGAGTTAAAATTATATTATAAGCTGTTAGAAAAGACTTGAAAGAATAGTTTACACTACTTTGGTCTTACCCTAAATTAAAATTTCTTCTCGTCCTTGATGTGTAAATTGCATCAACTTCTGCACATAGGTAGAGGTCTAACACAATATATGAATATCTGAGTTTCTGACTTGCACTTCCAGAAGTCTCACTGCTAAGCTGGTCTATAAAAGAAAAGAAGAAAATATAAACACTGTGGAATGGTTTGTAAAAGGCACAGTAAGGTCAATAGAGAACAGATGCTCTTTGAATATCAGCAAGCAAGACATATGTGACAATCTTCTTGTTTTCACCTTCCGTAGAAAAAAATATTCAATTTAGTTGACATCAAAGAAAGGAGGGAACTGGAAAAGTTTCCAGTGGAGTTCTTACACATTGGTAGTTACCATTAAAATAACTTGTCAAGAAAGAGGGCCATAGATAATAAACTGACATAATTAGCATTTGTATTAGTTAGTATCATTGTTGCTATTAAGAAAAATGAAGGCCTGGAGAGAGTTCGAGAAGAAATGAGCTATCCCACTGTAATTACCAAAAATCCCAACAGGGTCCTTCTCATCTGATTAACACCACAGCAGGACAGCTGTCCTAGCATGCATCTATCTGCCAGATTCCAGGGGATAAAGCAAAGGTGCTGACTGATAAACACAAAGGTGCCTTTAATGTTCCAAGTATCTGAAATTTGCAGATATACTTCATAATTTATATGCATATGAATTCAGGCTAAAGTAGTGAAGGAGAAAAAGAAAGACTGCAAAAGTTGAAAGTTAAATTTATATAATATAAATACAAAAGAATTTTCTGAAGAATAATTTTATTCCACCTAGAGAAGTAGAAGAAATGTACTGTGATGGAATTAAAATGCCTAATGCAGGTTTTCTTTTTTTTTCTTTTTTTTTTTTTTTTTTTTTTGCACTAGTGGTGTATTAATTTTGATTGGTCTAGAGTTAACTTTCTTCACAGTAGCTTGCATAGTACTATGTTTTGGATTTGTGATGAGAACAGTGTCAATAACCCACTGATGTTTTAACCATTGCTGAGCAGTGCTTACACAGCATCAAGGCAAGACATTTTCTACTCCTCTCACCCTCCCATCAGTGAGTAGGCTGTGGATACACAAGAACTTGAGAGAGAATACAGTCAGAATAGCAGACCCCAACTGACCACAGGGATATTATGTACCATATAGTGTTCAGTGATAAAAACTGAAGGGGATAGAGTTTGATTTTTTGGTGGGTCTTGGGGGTTCTTCTTCTTTTTTTTTTTTTTTTTTTTTTAATCCTATTAAACTCTTCATCTCAACTCACAAGTTTTCTCAGTTTTGCCCTTCCAGTTCTCTTCCCTGTCCCATGGCAAGGGAATGAGTGAGCAGCCATGCTTAGTGGAATGTAGCTTCCTTGTAGGACCCCTTCAGGTACTGGAAGGCTGCAATAAGGTCTCCCCAGAGCCTTCTCTTCTCCAGGCTGAACAAACCCAATTCTCTCAGTCTGTCTTTAAGAAAGCTGGAGGGGGGCTTTTTACAAGGGCATGTAGTGACAGGATAAGGGATAATGGGTTTAAATTGAAAGCAGGCAGATTTAGATCTCATGTCAGGAAGAAATTCTTCACGGAGAGGGTGGTGAGACACTGAAACAGGTTGCCCAGAGAAGCTGTCGATGTCCCATCCCTGGATGTGTTCAAGGCCAGGCTGGATGAGCAACCTGGTTTAATGGAGAGTGTCCCTACCCATGGCAGGGGGTTGGAACTAGATGATCTTTAAGGTCCCTTCCAACCCAAACCATTCTATGATTCTATGATCAACCCACTGGAGCCAAAGGAGTTTCTTTTCTGTTGGCTTTGTATTCAATTTGGCAAAGGAAAATGAAGCCGTCTTGGGTATTTTCTGCAACCTATGCTCTGCTTTTCAACTGTTAGGCTCCATAGCAAGGTATGGTCTCCAGTGCAATGTCCTAGTGTAACTGCAATGTACCTTAGAGCTTGAGTGTTAATAGAGTCATTGTTTAGCCTGATTCCATTACAGTTTTATTTACATAATTTCAAAAATATTTCTGATAACTTAACTGTTTCAGAACTTTTCAACAGGCTATTGATTCTTCTACAAAGAACCAATTACCTAAAAATTCATAAACATGCAGCTGTATTTTTTATTTTGTTAATAAAATATAAAATAGTTTATTTTTGAAATTGCAATTTACTTGTCACCATTGCCACATACTGTAAGTTTCAGTCCAACATAATTTGGTAGAAAATTATTTAATTAGGACTTTATTTAACATGTGCTGGTGTAACCTCAAGGAGGCTCTTTTGCAAATATCTCTACTAGGACAGAGTTTGAAAGAGCTGAGCAGTCAAAAGTGTGATATATTTTCAGCGTTGTGGTTTCAGTAGTTACACTGAGGTAGCCATGTTCTTACTTGGGCTGGGCTGATGGTTTCTTTTTTCAAAGGAAAAAGACATCCTATGTTTGAGAAAATTGGTTGGCTGGGATCTTTTCCTAAACAAAACATCTGGAAAAAAAAAAATAAAAAAAAGTCATGCTGAATAGCCTATTGAACTCTGTTTGATTGCTAAAGAAAGTAATCTGAGGATTGGTCTGTTGAGAGTACCTGCCAAATGGAAGTGGCAGGCTGAGGCACAGTATGTTCCAATTCAGAAAAGAGAGTAATCATGTATTCCATTTTCCTTCCATTTTGTAAATGAATTTTTGCAGAATGCCTGTCACTATGATATCTGAACAATGGTAAATCAAGCTGATTTCTTGCTGCAGCCCAGTCATAGTCTCTGCTCTTCATAGTCTTGAGACATGTCTTGATAAGGAAACAAACAGCCTCTGTGAAATTCATAGAGGGAACTATACAAATGTATGGATGGTTATCCTCTCTCTAAGTGTATTTCTAACCTGAAACTCAAGTGTCTTCCTAGTTCCAGAAGTCTGTTCATGGAGCTGTTTTCTATTCTTTTTCCTGAAAATGGAAATATCATTGAAATGGTACAAACAGGTGCCACACTTGAGGGGCAACTGAAGATGGGAGGTGTTCTTGTGCAACATCTTGGTAAATTCTCAGTTAAGAATTTAATTTGTTCATTATAAAGAAAGAGAGAAATAACAAGACAATCTTTGTTTTCTGGGAGGTAATGGAAACTCTTTGCAGGGTTTGGAAAGGCAAATATTCTTATAATCTTATGGACCCCAGAAAATAAAACAGAAGTTGAAACACATGTGTTAATATCTGTGTATCAGATTCCAGTCTAAAATTCACTATCAAGAGCAAAGGACCCAGTCTCCATACACAGCCTATGGAGATAATTAGTGTATGTTTACATGCATGAGCTTGGTGTGATCTCAGGTACCCCCCAACATAAGTGTGATTTATGGGCTTGGTCTTGGGGTTTTGATCTTTTTTATTACATATTTAATAATTTTTGTTTAAAATGAGAGATAAATATTTCATGCTAAAATAATTAAAAACTTGTAGAAATAGAATATATATCCTGAAAACAGAAAACATATTATCAGGATTAGAAATTTACTGATTTGTTTCACTTCACCAAAATACACCACCTACATTGTAAATATTTTTGCCACAGGTGTGCAGCAGATGAAAAACAAGCTGATTGTAGAGTATGGCACTTCTGTTCTTCTAATTCATTCAGCTAGTGCTGCTCATCTTGCATATTTATTGGAAAATTATGCTGGTTTCTACTGACAGATTAGCTACAGAACCATTTAGGGATAAAATGTACCTCCAATTACCTTTCTGTATTCTCCTGAAGTCAGTGAGCCTGGTTTAGCTTTATGGAGGAAACACTGAACAGAATCCGGTCCAGTCTCATTATATTTGGCATTACTGAGGTAAAATTACTTAAGATTTACAGCTGAAGCTTGAAGCTCTATTCATGTTCAGCTTCTGTTTCAACAGTGTGTCTGAAATTTCTGGGTAACAGGCTAGTTAAAGCGGAGAGGAAAATTCTCACCTCATTGAAGAAAACGGAAAAACCCATTGATTAAAACTGGGCAGAGGTTACATCTCAACATTTAACTCTGTTGTTAAATTAAAAATTTTACTTTATTAAAAGAAGCAAGAACGAAGTTGTGTTCACCAGTTATCCTATCAAATGTTTCTAATATTGGCTTTTATAGGTTAGAGCAGAGACTGGGATATTTGGCCACTTAAAATTGTTTATCATATGAAAGGTCAGTGCATCTTAAATGATAGGTTAAATGTTTTATTTTCTCTTTCAGAACAATTTCATTATGTCTTAGAAGACCTTTTATTTCTGTATATTCTGCCTGGGACTGCACTAATCAAGCTAAGATAACCAGATCAAAAATTTGGAAAAAAAAAAAAAAGAAAGATTAAAAAGGGTCTGAGACCATTTTCTCTGCTCTTTAAGGGTTTTGTGGGAGGATGGATAATTTGCCAATCTTTCTGCATTTTCAAATGTACATTGATGGAATGAACTGCAGATTGATGATCATGTCTTTGAGCACAACACTATATATTTCATTCTTTCATCAGTTTGTAGTAGCTAATTATGTGTGAGGAGTTTTATTCTTTGCTTTCAAAGACTTGTCAATGTGTGGGATGACATTACTGAGGAATAGAAAGTTCTTTTTAATTGCTTCCAGCACTGAACACTCCTTTGGGCATAGCTAGGCTCCACTGTAATTTGATTCTCATTGCCCCTGACTATGCACTTACAGGGAAACTGAGAGATCTCAGTCAAACCAACAGGTTGGTTTGCACATTTGCACAAAACTTTCATGATATTAATTCTATTTTAAAAACAGAGGTAATAATGAATTACTGCCAATTTCAAAGCTTTCATCATGTATGACTGTCAGCATGGTAATCAGTCTGCAGCCAAGTACGGAAGTACTTTCTGGTATAATCTGTACGGAGAATTTTTATTCAAAGCCTACATTTCATGAGCCCTTCATGTAAATAATACTTGACCTAATTGGCTGTGTTTGCAAATTATCCTTTCTGTGAGCCACCTTTGGGAATAGGCAGTAAAGGCAGAGAGTAACTGAATCACAATACTAATAAAGTCCAATCTTGTCCTTCTATTTTCTGGTTATACACTTTAATCCAGGTCCCCCAGGTTTAGAAATTAGTTAAAAACCTTTAGATTAATCTAAATATTGTTCCAGGATTGAAGGAATTATAATAAAAATAATTTTTGTATGCAATTTAAGTTCTTTTGTACTGTTGTTGCATGTAGTTCACTTTGTCATATGCAATGAAAAAAAATGGTTAACTTAGCCTGTCTGAACTTCAAGGCATCAGTTTAGCAACAGACATCTCCTGATGTGTTATACCTACTCCAGATGCTTGCTTCAACGTGGTGAATTCAGGAGAAGAGTAAAGCTGAAATACTGTTAAACTACATGGAGAAGACTCCAGTTAACACAGCTATATTAAACATCAAAATTGTCAGAGGATTTGCAAATATCCAATCATTCATCTGCAAAGATATTCCTGTTATTTAAACATTTGTTCTCTGGCTAAAGAATATTTAAGTCAAGTCTACTATGCAAAAGGAAATAGATAAAGTGGGACAGGAAATAACTGAAAGAGCCTACACACTGGTTGGTTAGTCAGTCTGCTGAAAGATTGCAAATGAAGATTTCAGTTCCTTTGTACAAAAAAGAGATTGTACTTACCATCAAGATATAGGATTTAAAAAAATGGCCAGGCCTGCATTACCACTATCTATGTTTCATCTTGTTTAGATTCCTACTGGTAGCTTCAAAAGGAGTGGAGAACCCAGTGAGGAGACAATTCCCCATGGAGAGAGCTTAGAAATTTGTTTATGAAAAGTACAGAAAGTCTGAATTATCTAGTCAGCGGGAGATACTGAAGAAGGGCCTTAGAAGGATTACAAATGTTGAAAAGTCCCTGTTAATCATCTTAAGTATGTACATCATGTGCAGGAGAAGAAGAAGAAAGAATCAGATCTTAAGGATATCTCATATAGCCTCCCTCTTCAGAATTTTCCTCTAAGTCAGCATTTCTGATAAAAGCTTTTCAACTATTGATGGGAACTTCTGACTCTACTTATTCTAACCTGAAACATCTTGATGGTGACATCCACCTGCAAACTGTTATTCTGTTATGCTGCAAACTGTTAGCCGTGTATCAGACTGAGATATTCTTATCTAAACCTATAACACTGCTTTCTTCCTGCACCTTAGCAAAGCTAAAGAAATTTTCATTGTTCCATACACAACAATTTGCTGAAAATGTCATGTTTAAAGTTCATTATACAGACTACCTTGTCAAAGAACAAAATTTGTGGCAAGAGGATTTCAGGGAAGGAAAGAAACTAAAGGTGGTGGTAGAGAAAGAAATTAACAAATACCAAAAGACCTCTTTCAAAGAGAGATTTTCCACTTGAATCTGAGGCTAAAAATGCTCTGATTCCCTCTTGTATGCTTGGTATATGATAGGTTCCCACAGCGGTTCAGAGAGCTGAGATGTAAAACAAATTGAAATGGTGTTTGTCCAAGAGCTAGTATTAAAGGTTATTTAAACTTGCTTTAATTTGTTCCCCTGGTTTTTGGGGTTTGTTTGGGTTTTTTTTGTTTTTTTTCCTGTGTCCAACACCTGAGTCTGTATTTTTGTCATTTTAATTACAAGGTAAATACTGACATTGTAGTGCATGTAACTCAATGGGTGAATCTGCCATCTGAAAATACAGCCCTATGGCATATTGACAATAATGTGTCAGGGCACTGCGGGGAGTGTCTGCTCCCTGGGGCTTGCACAGGCAAAGTCAGGGGCTCCTCTGGGTGGGGCAGGGCAGGACCTGGCAGCCAAGACCTGTCTCACCCCCCAGCCAGGGTCAGTGTAGCCAAGGGGCAGCACTGGGACAGCCCCAGTCCTGAGCATTGGGCATCTCCCTGGGGTGACACAAGGATGATCAAATCAGCAGGCAGGAGGAGCAGGCCCAGGCAGGCCACGACATGGCGGCAGCCACTGCTCAGGCTGGGCCCTGTGGCAGACCCTTGGCCGGTAGCAGTTGATAGGGCCAGGAGCCAAAGCTCCCCTGGACCTGAGCCCTGGTAGCCAAACACTTGGGAGGGGAGCACGCTCTGCAAGACATGCAACTGTCCTTGTGGGTTGGCATGAAGTGATGCTTCAAGTCACCTACATAGACTCAATTATTGGAGACATAAAATAAATTGTTATTTTGAAAGTGAAATGTGTCCTTTTTTAGTATTTAAATAAAAGTTACGCCTGTAAGATAGATACCTAGTCTCAAAGGCTTTTCCACTGCATTCAGTGTGATTAAATTATGGACTAATTTGCTCTATAGTTTTCTTATCAGTGTATTCTGCTCATGTTAAATTCACAGTGAGACTTCCACTCACAGTGCTTGTGTTCTCTTCTATTGATACAGTAGTTGATTCCCTAGATTTCCTTTTGGGCTGTGCAGGTTCCATCATTGCCAGTTTTTATCCTGTTTGTTAGATAAAAACCTGCTCGGAATTTTTCAGTTATCACAGCTCTTTGCTTGTCAGGAGGGTAGGGTGAAAGTGACCTACCAAGGTCCCTGGTCGTCTTCTTTCGCAGGACACACCAGTTCTGAAAGGGAAGGAGGGGGATGCACACAGTCCTGCACATACCTAGCTCCCTGACACTTTGTGTCCACATAGTGATACAAAAAGTTAGGGAAACTGTAGGTTTTTTAAATTCCTCAGCTTGCATTTCTCTTTCTTTATTCCTACTTATGTCTTATGTGTGGGAACAAAAATTATCCATATATTGAATAGATATCACATATATCAGTTGAAATCAGGGAAGTATATACACAGTTTAGACCCTCTGAGGAATCTGCCTCAGTGTGTTTCACCATTTGACATAAAACCAGTTTGAACTGCAAGTGTTTTCAAACTCTGATACACTTAACTCCTCAGATATTTACATTCTGGGCAATTGAATTAATTGCCTGGAAAAGACCACTCTCAAAACACACACAGCAGGTGCTTCTTCAGCTTAGTTTACATTAATTGCCTTCTTTGCTGCTTCAAGAGTCAGCAACACACAATATTTTACAATAAACCTGTTTTGTCACAGTGGTTACTAAATGAATCTTCTTTATCCAGGATGCCAGTGACCGTTGATGTAATTGTATTTGGAGCTAAGGAAGAGGGCTGCGACAGATCTGAGTCTGTCTTATTCATATCCCATGCTGAAAAGCATATTGACTGGACAAGCAAAGATTTAGGTTTGTAGATCAGTGATTCCTTCCAATTAAGGGAGTGAAAAAGACTAGGTTCAGTGAAAAAGATCAGATGGCTATTGATTTAGCTGCAGTCAGTCCATCTAGATGTAGCTATGAAGTCAGCACAGATGCAATTTTACTAGCTATAATGTATTTTACCAGCAGTATGAGGCTTAGTTGCCTATGTGAGATGACGGTTGCAAAGTGATTGCTAATCTGTAATTTGCATAATACAAAGTGTGTAGTTTCTGTCTTTATTTCCCTGCCCTCCCTCCCTCCCCCATGATGATGACAAGGTGCTGCCAGTTTGAATTCAGCTATGCTTACTGGTTAAACAGTAGGATTCAGTATGATTTACATGGTCCTCCTGTTTCTACACCAACCTTCACTAAAACAACAAAAAAAAGGCAAAAAAAAAAAAAAAAAAAAGCAGGGACAACTGAGAAATGAAGCAGTAGGAACAAAATCAATGTCTGAAGTAAGTTTCTATTTCTAAAAATTAAATGAGGGATCTGTTATTACACATACTTGAGAGATCACCCAATAAAGAGATCCATTTCAAGAATATATTTAACTATGTGCTTTGGTTATGTGTGTGTTTCTTCTTGTTGACATCAGTGAAATGCATTTGAAATGTATATAAATCTGACCTATGCTGGAGAAACATATTCCCTTTAATGGAGAGAAATCTTGGACTCAAATTGGAAATTTATATTTTCTTTCTTAAAATAGGACCTGATTGAGTGCCTGTTTAAGGATACTCAAAGTTGTGTGTAATGAGGTTTGTGGTTGTTTTCAACTGTGCTCTTCAATTATGATTATTCAATGGTTTCCTATAGTGGAGAAATTAAGAACAGATTTGGTGATAAGGAAGTAAAAGAGACCAATTCTGACACTGAAAGATAAATAAACCTTTTAAAGCCTGATATTTGAGATGCGTGGGATCTTTAAAAGCTGGTGTGTAGGTTTATTTGGTTCAGCTTTATCTGATCAGAACAACAGATGCTTTTTAAAAATATATTGATAAGAAAAAAGCAAAAATAAAGAATATTTTTTTCTAAAATCATTTAAGTATTACAATATTGAAGACTTAATGGCATAGAAAAAAGTCTCTCCCAAATAAAAGTTATTTGCAATGTGGACTTGAGATGTGGTTATCATTATAAAGGTCACCATTTATATGTTCACAAGGAGAAATATTCTTCTTCTACCAGATTTTGACTATTAACCTAAAGGATTTTTGTAGAAGTGTGGGGAGTATAGGGGAGGGTAGAGTGTCAGTTGGTGGCCTAAAGGTCACTGTCTTTTTTTTTTCCTAAAAAAGATCCCAAAACTAGTCACTTTCCATTTTTTGTGGTGGTATTTCAATTTTCCAGTGCACATTGAATTCCTAATGGAATTTAATGTAATGAAATATCCCAGAGTGAAGAAACCTCATTTTAACGTAAAGTTTACAAGCCAATTCTGACCCTTCCTTTTGCAGTTCTTAAACTATTGTAAGGAGTTTTTTAACACCAACAAAACTGTAGATATCTGATCAGACTATCTGCACAATGTTAAATGTTAAACAAAAAAAACCTAAGTTATTTAAAAGCTATCAGCAATGTGCCCAGCTTCTTTCCCTATTAATTTTGTGTTAAAAAGAAACTGCTCATGTAATAGAACTGATAGCAGACCAATTTCATATGCTTTTGAAAATATTATTTCAGGCGTTTCATCAAACTTTCAGTTTAGGTTTCATCAACATTCTGAAGTTTACATCCTCCCTTGCCAAAGATTTAGAGATAATGTTCAAATATGACACTAAACTAAAAGCTGTTGGGAGTACATATCTTTCAAGGTCTTTGTTTACACAGTAGTTTGTATTTTATCCTTCCAGATTGTATCAGGTACAATGAAATAGAGTGATCCATCAGAAGGGTGTCATAACAAATTTAAGGAACTCTAGTATGGTTGAGAACCAAAGTTAATTCTGGAAAGGAAATTATTGCAATAGGTTGTCTGCTGCTGACTGCTCATGGCTTATTGATGCTGAAAATGTAAGACACAAATTTACCCATCAAAGGAACAGTAGATAAATGAGATGTTTCAGATACTTCTTACTGAATGTAGGAAAAGTGTGAGAAGAATTAAAGACAAAAGATACTGAAAATCACTATTTGTTTGTAGAAGACTGTTCAAGATGGCTCTACTCATACGGAAAAAAAAAGGACAAACAAGTCTCTATTGTTCTTTCTCCCTTGTTTGTCTTGTAAGTAGATGTCCAAAATTTTCAGGCTAATCTCTAAAGAGATTTTTTTTAAAGCTTTTGAGAAGACACATGGGTAGACACAATTGGATTATTATTTTAGTAATAAGAGGCTGAAAAATGCAGGATGGTTATCTGATTTATGGATGACTGTGTTTCAAAACAGAATAAGCAAATTAAGTAAAGAAGGCATTTCTCTCCCTTTATGATTCCTTTGCCCTGAAAGTCAGTCTCATATGAAGAGGAGAAGCTTCTTCCTGTACTCTCAAGAACACATCAAGAAACAATTAAAGCAGAGTTGCAAGGTAGGAAGGAAAATAGGAAAGAAGTAAGGAAAGAAATGCAAGTGGATCTCTCTGAGCAAAGAATTAAACCAAATATTCTCCACAGATTTCTTTCAAGCAAACTTATATTGTGATTCTACCTTTTTCTGTGTTCTTGAGCCTGTTGGAACTCAGCATTTCCATGCTAAACTATTGTTTACAGTTCTACTGGTCCTGACTGGCAGAGAGTTAATTTTCTTCACAGTAGCTACTATGAGGCTATGGTTTGGATTTGTGACCAAAACAATGTTGATAATACCGGGACATTTTAGTTACTGCTGGGCAGTGCTTACACAGTCAAGTTTTTTTCTGCCTCTCATACCACCAGCAAGCAGGCTAGGAGTTGTAAGAGACTTACAGTAAAGGATTTGTTTGCCTCAAACAACTCTGGAAGGTCTGGGAGAAAGAAGACTGATGGACACAGAATGGCAGCCTTTGGAGGCTGGGCATTGCTCTGCCCCTGGCCCTTTGCTTCTCAGAAGGTACCCTGCAGCAGCGGGACATGACCCTCTGGAGGCAGGGCGCTGCCCTACCCCTCACCATGTATCGGTACAGTGTCCTCTGCATCTGCACCAACAAAAGATGATATGTAGGTCACTGAATGTGTGGAGGCATGACCACCAGGGACGCCTGCACACCCCCAGTCTCAGTATTGGAAAATTCTCAGTCAACTGTGCTTGTGAGTATAAGTTAATCACACCTCTCATAGGGGGACTGTCCTAGGAAACCAGGCTTGTAAAAGACAATCAATCTTCTCCACATGTGGTGCCCCACTACCTTTGATCCACACTACACAGAAGACCAAAACAAAACTGGAACACAGAAACATAACTTTCTTCTTCTCTGTCACTCTCTTTCCTCTCTTTCCTTTTACCTCGTTAAAAGTTAAGATTCAGCCCTTGTTCAATAAAATATTGAAAACTGTTAATTACTGGGTGTGGATGCACCTTTGTCTCCATGAATCTCAAATTTTCCTGGGACCAAAGCCTAACCCCAGGACTCATGGTTTTGGTCCCTGATATGGGTGCACAAGAAGTGGGAGGGGACACAGCTGGGACAGCTGACCCCAGACTGCCAAAGGAATATTCCATACCATATGGTGTCATGCTCAGCATATAAAAGCTGAAGTAAAGTAGTAAGGAAGGACATTGGGAGTTATGACATCTCTCTTCCCAAGGGACCATTACACATGATGAAGCCCTGTTTCCCTGGACATGGCTAAACATCTGCCTGTTGATGGGAAGTGGTGAATGAATTAATTATTTTGCTTTGCTTGCAAGCACGGCTTTTGTTTTACCTATTAAGCTGTCTTTATCTCAACCCACAAGTTTTCTCACTTTTACCCTTCCTATTCTCTCCCTCTTCTCATTGTGGGCGAGTGAACAAACAACTATGCAGGGCTCAGCTGCCTGCTGGGGTTAACCCATGAAAATAGTGATACATATTTACATTCAAACATGATGATATTGAAACACATACTATTCTTTAGCTTCTTGTGTGAAGGACATCCATGCATAACACTAACTTTATATAGAGCTGTCATTCTGAAAAGACTAGAACTACTGATGACTACCACTGTTTACAACATGATAGCTTTCATAATGGCAAAATCATCTTCCTGCAACAATAAAGCACTTACTAACCACTACAGTTAATTAGATTAAAATGTAAGTATATCAATCCTTTTCATTCTAGAAGTGCTGCCCTTTTACAAAAGAGCTATTTCAATAATAAAATATATAGCCACCAGGAATCCACAAAATTATAACAATTATTTTACCTATTTTTATTTTAATAATCAGGTTGAACAACTTCGGTTCAAAATATTTCATTTATTCTGAACCACTTCTGGAAACAGAACAAATGATAATTTAAGTTCTTTGCAGGTTGATCTGGCACTGTTGGAAGCTACCGTAATTAGTAAATCTGCAAAAGCATTATTTTCCTCAGTTTCAATATACTACAATTTATTAGTGAGCCTATTATTTATGCATTCCCTTGGGCAATTTAACATTTGCTTCAGTTAATGAGAATCTTCATCTTAATTAACAATACTGAAATATCCTTTTCCTCCCCTCCCCCCCAAAATGAATCAAGCCATCAGAAATATACCCCAGAATAATATAATTTTGGAGTAATTTAAAGCAAAGACTTTCTTTTGCATCATTTTGCATTATCATCAAAGCTTCTTGAAAGACACTTAGTGAATTTTCGTATATTGTGCATATCTTAACTAAAAACCTGAGCTAATATTAAAAGACACAGAATGTTTCAAAGTAAAGTCCATGTAAAGGTGTTGTATGAATGGTAATGAATTACAGAGATTTATAGAAATTGAGAATGCTATTGCACAATATTAAGGTCGAAGTTGCAGAAGAAACAGTTCCAGATCACCTCTATCAAGGACTGTTCCCATATTATGGATGATTACAACCCTTTAGTTCTGTTCAATTGAACCATTTCCTCTGAACAACATTCTAGTGAAGTGAAAACCAGAGTCTAGCTTTCTAGACAGAAGCACATGGTAACCTTTTGCCCGAAAATAGATCAACCAGAAATCTATTAAATGTATAGTGCTATTTTTATTTAGAAAGTGAAATTACTTCTGCTCATTGTCATACAGAAGAAGCAAGACATACAAAATGCATCAACTTCTAAGTTTTTTCTGATGGAAAAAAAAAGGAAAAGCTATCTCAGGTAAAATCTTTTGATTTTAACTTATTAAGTGAATAATATCAGCTTTTGTCTACCAAACTATGACCATGCCCATGATACAAGTATGTAGAACAAAAATGTTGAACTTGGGATACTGATATTTAAGTCAGAATAACAGTTTTGAGTTATTTCGCAATGTCAGAAATAAATGCTGTCACTTCCCTCACTATCCTCCTCCCTTCCCTTTCTCCTCCATTCCTGCCTCCAAATTCTGCAATCTTTGATCAAATACAAGATAAGAACTCAAGATAAGGACAATCCTTTTCTATCTTTGTTTAGACATTACTGTGGGAGAAAGCAAAAGGCAAGGTCTGCACAGTGATTTACACTTATATTTATTACAGCCACTCCAATACAGGTGTCCTTATACAGAACATCAAAGTATTTTGAGCTCAAAGTGAGACTGGTTTCTTAACTTCTGCACTAGTTTCAGAAATACTGTAGTGGTCAGCCAGCTGGTGAAGAAGAATTCAAGTTTCTTATATCTGCTGGTGGTGGTTCTCATTCTGGGCTGTTTATCTGGAGAATGATCATGAAAGTATGCTGGGGTACCTGAGAAATTCTGTGACTACAAACAAGAAGCTGAAAGAATACAGGTTAAAATAATGTAGAGTGAATTTTGCTTTGTCTGCATTAACCTTTCTTATCACCGATGCATTCCTAACAAGTCTAAAATGCTGGAAAAATGGTACAGCCAGTGATAGTCATTTTTTATGTCAATATGCTGTTAATTGAAGAGCATTTCTCTTTGAGGGTCAGTTTCTAGATCCAGTACTTCTATTTGGCACTATTTTAAACCAGTTGATTTTCTGTTGGGTCAAGAAGGGACAATTTGTTTGCAAGCCTCCTTGCTGTGCTTTTCCTTAGTATCTAGACTGCAATAGAGGACTGGAATGTGGGCTGGATCCCATATTAGAGGAATGGTACAAGAGGGTACATGTGAAGAGAAAAGATGGAGGAGAAACATGAGTTTTCTCAAATTTAGACGAGATTGGACTAGACTAGACTGGTTTGGGTTGGAAGGGACCTTAAAGATCATCTAGTTCCAACCCCCCTGCCATGGCCAAGGACACCTTCCACTAGACCAGGTTGCTCAAAGACTCATCCAGCCTGGCATTGTACACTTTCAGGAATGTGGCATCCACAGCTTCTCTGGTCAACCTCTTCCAGTGCCTCACCACCCTTTCCGTTAAGAATATTTTCCTGATATCTGATCTAAATCTACCTGCTTCAATTTAAACCTTTTACCCCTTATCCTATCACTACAGGCCTTTGTAAAAGTCCCCCCTCAAGCTTTCTTGTAGGCCCCCTTCAGGTACTGGAAGGCTGCAATAAGGTCTGCCCCGAGCCTTCTCTTCTCCAGGCTGAACAAGCCCAATTCTCTCAGCCTTTCTTCACAGGAGAGGTGTTCCAGTGCTCTGACCATCTTTGCAGCCCTCCTCTGGACTCGGTCCAACCGGTCAATACCCTTCTTATGTTGACAGCTCCACAGCCAGATGCAGTACTCCAGGTGGGGTCTCACAAGAGCAGAGTAGAGGGGTGCAATTCCCTCCCTTGACCTGCTGACCATGTTTCTCTGGATACAGCACAGCATAGGGTGGACTTTCTGGGCTGTCAGCGCACACTGCCGGCTCATGTCCAGCTTTTTGTCCACCAGAATCCCCAAGTCCTTCTCCTCAGAGTGGTTCTCAATCCATTCTCTGCTCAGCCTGTACTTGTGCTTGGGATTGTGCTGACCCAGGTGCAGGACCTTGCACTTGGCTCCATTGAACTTCATGAGGTTGGTAGTAGAACACCTCTTCAGCCTGTCCAGGTCCCTCTGGATGGTATCCCTTCCCTCCAGCATGCTGACTGCACCACACAGCTCGGTGTCATTGACAAACTTGCTGAGTGTGTACTCAATCCCACCATCCATTTCACTGACAAATTCGTTAAACAGCACCTGTCCCAAATACCGACCCCTGAGGAATGCCGCTCATCATTAGTCTTTACTCAGACATGGAGCCATTAACCACAAGTCTCTGAGTGCGAACATCAAGCCAGTTCTTTGTCCACTGAGCAGTTCATCCATCAAATCCATGCTTCTTCAGTGTAGAGACAATGATATTATGTGGGACGGTGTGTAACACTTTGCACAAGTCCAGATAGATATCGGTTGCCCTTCCTTTATCCACCAAGGTCATGACCCCATTGTAGAAGGCCACCTTATTCACCAGGCACGATGTGCTGTTGGAGAAGTCATGTTGGCTGTCACCAATCTCCTCCTCATTCTCCACATATCTTAGCATTATTTGTAGGTGGATATGCTCCATGATCTTGCCAGGCACAGAACTGAGACTGACTTGTAGTTCACTGGGTCCTCCTTTTTTCCCTTTAAAAGATAGGGGTTATGTTTCCCCTTTCCAGTCAACAGGAACTCGACCAGACCACCACGACTTCTCAAATATGATGGATAGATTTTTAGCAACCTCATCCACCAGTTCCCTCAGTACCCACAGACTCATTTCATCAGGTCCCATGGACTTATGCACATTCAAGTTCCTTAGGTGTTCCCAGAGCTGGTGGTCTCTAACCATGTGCAGCTCTCTGTTCTCCCAGTCCCTGCTCTTGCCTTCTGTGACTCAGGGAGTTTACGGCTTGTGCCCTTGCCAGTGAAGATGGAGGAAAACAAATCATTTAGCAACTCGGCCTTCTCCATACCCTGGGAAACCAACTCTCTTGCTTCCTTCTGCACAGGACTCACATTTTCCCTGATCTTCCTTTTATCCCGTATGTACCTATAGACACCTTTCCTGTTAGCCTTGATGTCCCTGCCTGGTCAGTTTTAATTCTGTCAGGGCTTTAGCTTTCCTGACCTGATCGCCGACTTCTCAGACACTTCTCTGTACTCCTCCCAAGCTAATTTCTATTACTTTTACCCAGGTGTCCTGTGGCATGTGCCTAGTTCTGCAATGTCTGTAGGGGTCACACCTGGGGAGATGAGCCTACACCAGTGATAGGGTAATAGAGGCACATCTAGAAGTGACTCATGAGGTGAAAGACGTGTAAAGGGTAAGTTCAGTTTCTCCTGTTTGGTGTGCCAGACTTAACAACAAATCTGTTGTGTAAGGATGTCTGAGTTGTGACCTTATGTGCAGTAAAGAAGTTCCAAATTAAGTACATTTTGCCTGACAACTGACATATCGCAGCATTTTAGCAAGCAATTTTACTACTGTATTTTTTTCAGGATTTTGTGGGGGAGGAACATTCTGTTTCTAACCTTGGGAATTATTGTAAGTAGAAGAAAGTCTGCATAACTTTATTGTATAACCTAAAAAGCAAGCAATGACAAATGTAAGTAGTTGTATTTGCATGTGACATGTTTTTGTACAGGAAACTATGGAGATATGCTGGAGGGGGAAAACAAGAATCTGCTAAAAATGCCTTCATGTAAAATATAGCTATAAATACTGTTACTCTGTAAACTGAATCAAATTGTTCAATTTGGCTGTCTTTTTGAAGATTAAGGAGTTTAAAGCAGTGATGTGGAGACATTAAATTTTATCACAAATCTCTCTGTTTACCTTTTAATTACACATAATTACACATTCTTATCAGAGAATGACGTCAAGGGTGTCTATTAATTATTTTACACAATAATACTAACAATGGTTTATGCTGGATATCTGTGTGATGTTATCTGATATGATGAATAGAAGGTAATAGAACTCATGGAATGAAACTGAGCCTCTGTCTTGTATTCTGCAGGTGCAATCTGTCCACAGACACAATCTGTCCACAGACTCTTGTATATTCACAGGACATTATTATTTCAAGTACAATCTGGAAAAAAAGGGAAGGTCGTAAGAAAGATATGTAAAAATATAGAAATAATTGTGAGATGTGCAAGTATTGAAGTTTTTTCTTAGAATAATTTTGTAGTGATAAAAATTGAGTAATTCGATACAATGCAAACTGAAGTAATTTATAACAATAACACAGTAGGTACTTTGTTGTGATAGGACCCATCAATAATAGTAATGTGCAATATTTTCTTAATTCTTTAAAGCTGCTTTGAGAGGAATGACGCTTTTGGTAATAAAGTGTAAGAGAGAGTTCGTAAGTTGGTAAACATTTGTCGTGGTGACTTCGAGAATTCAGATCCATAGAAGTCCATCTCTTTGCCTCTGAAGACCAAAGCTTTTCCAATGTATTTTCCCCCTTGTTGGGATGATTTTAGTTACTCTGTGCACATCTCCATAAGAGACTTCTTAGATTGACTTTTCATTCTTATTTTATGATGTCTTAACGGCATTACATCTTATCTTCCTTGAGGTGTATGTGGAAAAGCTGGAGAGAAAGTGAAAGGACTCATTCTTTATTATAAATCAGTTACTCATTCCCTTCTTCTTAATAGTGGATGCCTGTACCAAAACATCAAGAGACATCAGTCTGTAACACAGATTTTTCAGTTTCTTGTTTATTTCTGTGTTGGTTTGTTGGGTTATTTTCCCCTTGTGATAGTGTTCACTGACTTTCGCAGAGGTGTTGAGGTTAATCTTCTTCCTCTCCCAAAATTCTGTGGCCATACTCCAAGTTGTTTGTCTGGAAGCCAGGCAGTTGTTTGAGGCAGCAAACTGCCTCAGTAATGGAACTATATAGGTCCCTGGCTATGGCTGACATTTTGCCTGACCAGCTTGGATTTTGGGCAGAAGAGTTTAAGTCAACCTTCACACGCTCAGGTAGAAATGTTCCTATGGAAATGAGAGGATTTTTTGGTTAACTGTTTCTTTCTCTAGGCTTGTAATACAAGATCTGGCTTGAAATGTAATGCTGACTTTTTGAACATAAAATATGCTATTGGGGATCAGGTTTATTATTGTGGATTCCTATCAAAAAGTGGTACAATATGGGACGGCATAACTGTGATAAAGATACACAGATACAAAAAAAAAACCCCGAAACCAAAAATGACAAACAACCAGATTCACAGTTCTTCATGCTGTTGACAGCTCATATTTAAAAAACACTTAAAAAAAAAAAAAAGGTGAACTTGTTGTTCTTGCCTATGTAACAAAACATTGTCACGTCAAAGTATATATTTTATGGTCTTTCACTCGGAGCTTTTTGTTAATTAGTAATTTTGTTTCTTTCAAAATTCTGGCATAAACACATGAATGGAAATGTTTGCATGACCAAAGCTTATTTTAGGTTTTACTGTGAAACTGTTCATTGGAAGGTTTAGATCTTTCCCAGGATCATGGATCTCTTAAAGGAACATGTATTTATAGAAGAGTGAACAAGCTAGGGAATGGCAATAATTCAGGATGCTAGCTCATGAACAAGGTAAAACTCAAGTGTTGACTAGCTCCAGGAAGGAGAGAAGATATTGTGGACCAAAGCTGGAACCAACTGGTAGGACTGACAAATTACAAAAGAAAAATGTGCGTACATGCAAATTGAAGGGCTAGGAGTATGCAAGTTACAAACACAAATTTTCTTCTCAGCTAGAAGGCAGCAAACCTCTTTACAAGACTCATTTCTGTATGCCTGACTTTTAGAGATCATGAAATGACACAGTTCAAAAGGTTAATCAGGAAAAGAAAGATGTTCTTTGCAGTTGAGTTTGTTGGATTTCAACTTCCAGAAGTGAATTTTTCTTATTCCTTTCTCTGGTAACAGAACAACTTCATAGTACTGCATTTTTGTTTTCATGAAGATATTTACGTACAACAATCAAACTGAATCTTCCCTTTCAGAAAATAAACAAATCAAGATCTCAGAGTACTCCTTAACAGGATTTTTTTTCTCTCTCAGTTGGTTAAAATTCATGGCATTTTTTTTTCTGTAATCTCTCTTTTTATTTTTTCCAAACAATTTTAGAAAACTATAGATGGTGAAACTGTTCAGACTGTCTAAATGTTATTTTACCAATTAGATTAACATGGATAAAATCCCATCTCTTTGAATTCTTCTATTACTTGATATTTCTTTTTGTATGTAATGATGTATTTTTTGCATTTCCTGTCCTTGAGGGTTCATGTGGAGTTCTTCATCTATTAAGAACTCACATCAGAAGACAATTTCTTTGTCCTTTGGAACAGTTTCCCTGCCTTTATCCAGTAAATAACCTAGACATTGCTAAGTAGATCCTACAAGTCTTGATCAAGGGGAAGGCCTTTGCATTTACCTGGGGGGGGGGGGGGGGGGGGGAAATAAAAAAAGAGCTAACAAGCATGTAAGTTAAGACAGTAGCATTAAATAACTTTTGAAGTATGGAAGATTTCTACCTAGCATAACTTTCAATGTGTATTCAATCTACAGAACATTCAAGAATCAGTTATTTTACTCTCAGATATTTTCTTTAAAAATACCAATGCTATTAAGAAAAATTGTATTTCATATTTTTAGAAGTAGTAAGTTTTCTCTTTCACTGCACCACTTGGATTATGTCTTAAAAGCCATGTTTTTACACATGTAAACTGATGTTGATATACACATGCAGATTAACATTCATTTTTGTTAGTCTGCATAATATATAATTATATATATTATGTATAGTCTTTATATAATCTCTAAAACTCTGTATGAAATGTGTTCTATTGGAAAAAGTTTGCTGCACTATAGACCTGAAGATTTTGACCAAACTTATGGTGAGAGAAGCTTATCTTAATAACAGGTTGCAAGAAGACACAAGATCAAGCAAGTACCAGAGACTTCTTACAGTTGTCTAGCTGATAAAGAAGAAGCAAGTAGCCAACACCATCTTGCTTAAGTCTCTATAATTTACCCTGTGTTCTGATTCTTCTGGGACTTCTGGAAATACACACTGCACATACACAGAAGTGCATTCAGAAACTAGAGCATAAAACAGCTCCACAAGTAACAATGTGATCAGCTCTACATTATATAATGCTAACATGCTGCTTGTCTATATTTAAAATAATCAGCAGCTCCAGGAAAGTAGTTTGAGTGTTTCAGTTTTCAGTTTCAGTTTTGAGTGTTTTCAGAAATCACTAGGCTAGTGACAGTTTCATGCACAGCTTACCACCCAACTGTTGCCCTGTAATCATACTTTGTAGCCCTTGTAGTTATTGGCATGATACTAGGATGTAAAAATGGGCACCTAAACTCCTGCTCAGATGGCAGGGAAAAGTTGAAACTGCCTCACTATTTGACTAACTAACTGAAACTTCTGTTTATCTTTGCTATTTGATTCTAATTGTTATTTATGATTCTACATTCTTATGGGTTTTCAAATCTATTATTTCATATTTTTTAATGTCATTTTAATCTGTATTTTTATATTCCACAATTGTAACTTTTTTTTTTTTTTTTTTTAGCAGGAGATCTATATTCTTGTGCAAAATTTAAAACAGGTTTGTTTATTTGTTTATGTGTTATATATAATTATTCTATTTAATGTTATTTCCCATAGTGAATATTCTTTTTATAAGCCACCTGCTTCAAATTAAGGTATAGCAATGCTTTATTTACACTGTATATGATTGAAGTCATTCTGCATAAGGAACTTCGACTCATAGAGTGACTAAAAAAGGACCTCTAAACACTCAGAATGCATAATGATAAGGATTTATTCCCATTAAAAAAAAAAAAAAAAAAGAGGATTCTGATCGGTAGAAGAGACATTTAAAACAGAAAGACAGTTGCCTGTCTTAAAAACTTAAGATAAGCAATCTACTGCCTTAACGAGTTCATGGTCCTTTGATTTATCTTGATTTGTTTTAGTTCAGTGTTATCTATTTGTGGAAGAAGTAGTGTTAAAATTATATCATCCTAAATTTTAAGGGCAGGATAGTCTTTCTATTTGCAGAAGTATTTATGACAGCAAATCCACATCATTCTAAATTTAATTAAGTTTCTCTACTATTCCGTTAGACAGAAAAGACTTCAATATTGAAAACTTTTCTCAGATGCAGAATAAATGGGGCTTTTCTGACTTCTAGTTTTAGAATGATGGATTGGTAATGATTGTATATTTTTGTTTTCATAGTAGCATTGATTTAATTGTATACCTCAAAATTTTTAATATATTAATGTGAAATAATTGAATTCTAACACTATGTGTCTGGCAGTGAAATTGCTGAGAATAAAGCACTAATGTCATAAACTCCTAATGAGAGTAGTTGTTGTTCGATATTTCTTGGAAACACTCATCTTCTTGGTAGATCAACAAATAAATAAAGCATAATTAAAGCCATATATTGACACTTGATATCTATATCTTAAAAAATGTGAAACATGATGTGAACTTTTGATGCTTTATACAAAGTAAAAGATAAGATTTATGATTTGATCTCATTTTAAAAGAGCAAGTTAATTGTCCTTTTTCATGAAAATATCTAAGAAGCATTTCTCATCTGATATGTCACTTTCATTGGAGATTTTCTGCATTTGATCTCAGTTCTGTTAAAGAGATCCTAAATTTAATATTAATGCTAAACTAAATGAAGTATGGTTTCCATTAAATAATTTAAGCTTGCTGAAATTTTACAAATTCAATAAGTCTAATATATAATACCATTGAATAAGGTAAGAAAATAGAATTATAGATGAAATGGGGGTTTAGTTAAGAAAATTAGCAAGTACTCTTTCCTATTCATACGATGTAACCTTCAGTTTAGACTCTACTAAAGTTCTATTCTCCTGGGACACAAAGCATTAATAACGTTATATTGTACCTCTAAAGCTAACTAATCATTTTAGTTTCCATATTTATAATCTGAAAGAAGGAATTATTTTTTTAAAATATATTTCTACAGTAAGTAGCTTAGGGAACTTTACTGAATTTTATTATGGAAATTACAAAAATATTTTTTTCCCCCAGTTTCCTTTAATTTTTTCCTTTGTTTTCAGTACAATTTATTGAACCAAATATTTTTTGGTAACACAGTTCCTTTTGATTTGTAATATGGCAGTAGGGAATGCAAGTAATTTAGGTATTCATATATATATACTCTGTTGGCTGCTGCCTCTTAATTGACTATACATAGCCTCTTAACTAATCTCTGGATATATATTAGTCTCTTAACTTTGTGCCTTTTGGTCCCATATTAGCTACATTCTCAAAGAAGGTATGTTGACATCCTCTTTGTTTTTTGGTTTTGGGTTTTTTTTTAATATATTCACACATTTCTGTCCCCTTTTCTGTCCTGGCAATCATTGTACCATCCAAGGCCTTTATTAAAAACTGATTTAAGTAAGATTAAAAAGAAAGCAATCTATTGCAGAACTTGCAATTGAATCCCAATATCCTGAAGACACACAAAGAACTATATCCAAATTCAAATCCATCTTCTCTTCAGAATATTTTTATATATAATTTTATTTAATATCTGATGTAAATTGTTTATACTGTTTTTCTCACTGGTGTTGGTGGGCGAATGAGAGGCAAAATTTTGGGTCTTTCAGAAGAGTTCACTTTATTAATATTGAAGACTATGACAGCACCACATGTTCTGAAGTCTAGATGTCACCATTTTTTAACAGAAGTAGCTTTTGCTATCAGTCAGGGTTTCTGCTTAAAATTTAATGGCAGTATTTTTCTTGATATACTTATATATTTTCTTCTTGTACAGACCACTCATTCTGTACCAAAGTTAGAAAAGAGCAAAAGATGAATCTTTCAAGAGACATGCATTTATGGTAGTCTAGAAATTAAATGTACAGGAATTACACTATACCAAATATGGAAGAAAAAATGATCTCAGATAAATCATAACTATCCCAATGAAATTTAACAGAGGAGACAAGCACAAGGTAGAATTGCTTTGTCTAGTTTCTCAAATAAAAACACCATTTACCTTCTATTTGTCGTATCGAAGAGAAGAAGACGAAGAAGGAGGAGGAGGAGGAGGAGGAGGAGGAGGAAAAAAGACATATCACCTTAGAATTAGAAATTAAAGATTGTCAGCAGGCAGTGTGTTTTCTAATCTAGTAATGAGCTTCTATAGGGTGACATTTATTGCCTTATGCAACACCATATGCTGCATGTAAAGGGAGTTACTTTCCAACATCTCTCATAGAGAAAGTGAAGAAAAGCTCTGTCGAAGCAACAGATCTCAGAGCTGTGACAAACCTCCCTGTCTATGTGGGAATGTGTTGGCTACCCAAATGAATAATTTGAATAGAATATTTCAAACATTTTATAAAGTTCTAAGATAATAAACTTATAACAATACATAGGGAGGAGAGTTGTTCCTTTTCCAAGAAGGTCTGTATTTGACATCTTTGTCTTGATGATGTATTACTCATCTATCATAGAGTATTGTCACACTGATGATATATTAGTGTAATACATTATCATAACATCATTCCTATGATATATTGCTAGCTAGCACAGAGCTAGCTGGTGAGAGTTGGTTATAAAGAATTAGCACTTTTTAAGATATTTAAAAAACAAAAACAAAAACTTTCAGGAGTTGAACACTAAAGGGAATCTGTGAAAAGGTGATACTTACTTTAAAATTTGGTAAGTAGTAATGTACTTCTTGACTTTTAGAAGTATGAATTCTAGTAATAAATCCAAGTAACTATTTGTAGTCTGGCAAAAAATGCACTTTCCTAAAGATAAAGCTTTGTGGATTGTCAGTGGTTGTGCTCATAATTTGTAGTATTAAATTTTAATGTTTTATAAGCCTACTGTTGTGGTTTAGCCTTGCGTGGCAATTAAGGACCACCAGTCGCTGCTCTACCACTCCACACACACACACCCCCACCACTCCCAGTGGGGAAGGGTAGGAGGAAAAACAAGGGAGGCTCGTAAAAGCTGAGATAAGAACCATTTAATTATATAAATGGAACTTATGGAGTTACTAAGAGTACTGTTGCTAATAAGTAATTAAAATAACAGAAAAATAGAACAAATGATACAGGATCTCACCACCTGTGGACAAACACAACCAGGTTCTGAAAACAGCAAAGTGAAAAATAAATCCAAAACCCCGAGCCCAAAATCAGAGGGAGAAAACCCCCTCCCTGAGCCTGGGAGAAGAGAGCAGGGAGAAAGAAACTTCCAACGCCCTCTTCCCAGAGCAATTTCCCTGAAAAAAGATGTTTCTTCCCTTCTAATCACCCGCCATAAGGTCCGGAAGAAAACAAAAAACCAAAGAAAACCAAAACACGCTGCCAGGAAAAAAAAAAAAACCAAAAAAAAAACCAAACAAGAAACACACACAAAAAAACCCCAAACACCTGTACTGCCAGCAGAAACTTCCAAACCGACCCCTCCCCACACCTTCTGGGTCGAGCCTTTGCAAGCTTCCCCCCTGCCTGCTTACAGCACCTCTGGTATGAGGATAACAGTGACCACTCAGCTTGATGTATTATGGAATGAAATAAAATCTTACAGGCTGGAACCAGCATACCTACCATATATACCACTAAAGTGAGTAACTCATTTGGAATTCATTCTAGAGCCTAGCACGACAACAACATGAAAGGTCACTCTAGTGAATGAAAAATCACAAAATGTTTTAGGATATTTTTAGCAGACAGATGTTATTTTTCACAGTGTAGATGCAAATAAAGTTTAGTCCTTGCACTAGCTATTAGGCAGGTCTATCTCAATCAGGAGAAATTTCATTCCTTTTGGAGTACAGCCTTTATGGAAATCCATATCTAGCAGTCACCACAGATCTCTGCCACAAAAATATTAAGATGTTCCTTTTGTTATTAAAGCTCCTTCTAAAATAAGAAAAAGGGGGGGTGGGGAAGTGAATTAATATGTAAAATACAGAAAAAAACCCACCAAAGTGGACTAAGAAAAAATGTAAAATATAACCCAGAATATCAGAACTGGGCATAAACTGCATTATTGTGACCTAATATACACACGAAATCTGATATGGCTGTCCTTTACTTATTTGTCAGTGAAAGTTGGTGGTTTTTTTTTTTTTTTCCTTTCCTGTTTCAATAGAATATTTTATTGAAAAGTACCAAAGATACATAACATCAATGAAATAAAAACAATAAAGTCCTTCCCAACAAGACCTGTAAGTTGTACATTCTACTGTAGACTGATATGGAGGTTTCTCGTTTAAAAGAAGGACAGAGAGAGAAGGGTGAAGAGATTTAAAAAAAGGCATCAGAACTATTGAGGTATCTCAGAGCATTCCCATATTAAAACATCATTTTGAACAGTGCTCTGTCTGTATAATTATGGCTGAGAGACAGCAAAGTACAATAATTGAATTCTTTGAGTTTCTAAAAAGAGATAGAGGAAAGAAAAGAGGCTGGAAAAGTAAGAAAGGACAAAATAAACTTGAAATACTGGTCTTTCTTCCTATGCTTTTTTCTGTATAAAACTATCTAGCATGGAGAGCAGGACACTAAAACACCAATGATTACTCCCTTCACGAAAGTCCATTCATGATCCTAATCTCATAATTCTATTACCATGTTTTGTCCTGACATTTTGTATCCATCTCATAAACGCATAGTATTTACAGTATTTACAGTATTTAACATACTCATGGAGTCTGTTAGGTCCCCTGTATTATAAGCTATATAATTTCACCAAAGGATTCTCTGCTCCAGCCCTTAAGTTCCAATGGTTTGTTTGTGTTTATCTTTCTGCTCTGCTTTAGGTGTTACGTTCTTCCAGCATGGGGTGTTTATCTGTGCAATGCTTAAAGCACTGCAGCATGATCTTTCACTGTTGCTAGAAGGAACTGTTGCAGCTGAAAGCATCAGGTGCTAGTTTAGGTAAGCTGAACAATACATGGCCTGAAATTACCGTTTTATTATTACCTTGAGTGCCAAGATCAGACAAAAAGGGTAAAGTGCAAGGAATGCAGATGAAAAATGTGGCTTTTTGCAGGTAAACTGTACTGTATATAGAAAAGCATTTTTTTTCTGCATAAATGTCACCCTACATGCATGCCTATTACAATGTATTCAAAATTGTAAAGTTGATGCAAATATATGCAGTTGAAGTGATAGGGCATTTTGGAGCTGGCACTGCACTCTTTGTCAATGTCAGTTTTGTGACAACCTTTGATAGTGCATAGGGATTTCTTCAGTCACTTAGAGGTCAAGATAAACTACTCCTCTCTTTCAGAAAGTACCCTCTGATTGATTGCACTTCATTGTAAACTGAGTAGCAAAAAGACTTTGTTTTGCATTCCATTCCTTAGGGTACCAGAGGTTCCATAAGAACTTGATAAACTACGTGCAATAGTATTAAATTTAACCTAGATATTATTGAGAAAATGAAACAAAGCCCGGTGTCTCAGTACCTGTCCTTATTTCTCATTGATTGGCTATAAACCTTGTCAGTCATTTGTTGGATGAAAATTATGAAATCGTTTCATAATAAGAACTAGGAATATCAGAAGATTCATTCTTATTTATTACTGTTCTCTATTAGCTTCTTAGGGAAATAAATTGAATGCATAGATACAATAAAAATAATTTCACTGTTCAAGAAGACTGTACATTTATTTTAATTTCTTCTTAGCTGACCCCAGCATAAATAACCAAAAGCCTCTACTTGCTGAAATGGAGTACAAACATAACAAGAATGTATGCATAACGAGATATTTTGGATCATATTTGCCATGAATTCTCAACATAAGCCAGAAACAAGTAGGCTATGTTATTGAAAACATCCTTTATCAGGGAAGTTCTTTGAGTACAGCCAAAAAGCTTTTTGTATCATGTTCATACGACAATTCAGATGTGTGATTCAGCTTTTGGGTAGTATATACGTATTAAAGTACTCCAAATATAGGTACGCACAAAGGCCTGAAACTCAGACTGCACTGAAATGCCAGTATAAAGCTAGCCCAAATATGTTTTCTTCAGCTGCAGTTGAACTTTGAATTGTTAGGAGCACATGACTACAAAATAATGACTGTTATTTCCCAAATTTCATGGCAATTTAGGTGTCTAAACACGCATATAGAAAGCTAGTAGTTTTCCAAAACAAATGCTCAATTCATATTACATTCAAAATATTCTAGGAACTGCTTGAGGTTTTCTAAAACATCTACTTATGTTCCTACGTATTGAAAAAGCTTTGCAAAAGTTCGCCCTAAACCAGACTAAGGACTGGTAGAATGACCTTGAAAATGCTTTTTTTTTTTTTTTTTTATCTATCAATACTATGACCTCTTCTCACTTGGGACGTTTGTTCTCCATGTTTTTGAACATCAGAAGCAACAGTGCATTAAAAAATAAATATTTTCTTTAGTGATTTTTAATTTAAAGGCACTCATGTAAATGAAGAAAGGACAAAACTATTACTGAAAGGAAAAGAATAAAAGTAATGTTGGTATGATAAAGTTGTGAGGAAATAGGATTATTTTTATTGTCATTTTAAAGAGCACCATTAAAGTCACTACTTTCAGAATGAAATAAATAACAAATATTTGAGAGTAGAGTATGAATGAGCAATAAATTCTTAGAATCATATTTCTACTTCCTAAAAGCAACAATGTTACAGATGATGTTTTCCTGGTTAGTATTTTTTTTTCTATTTTTTAGATCATGACTTTTTTGCCAAGGACAAGGCATACAAGAAGACAGTATGCATAAAAGATATGACATGGGTTTTTTTTTTTTCTGTTCCTAAATGAATTTAAATGAATTTCCAGGCCTGGAAGTTGAATAGCTTTTCTGTAACTCACAGACTGTACTTATCAAGGCAACAGTAAGGAACTAAATATGGAATTTCTTCCCGTCACCATTTAGTTACCTTTTGGAAAAGACTATCTTAATAACAATGGAGAAGCTACTTCCACAGAATAAGCAACTGAAGTACTGTTCTGAAGTAAAGACCTGTATTTGATGTTTGTAAGTTTGAAATTCCTTTCCTCTGCAAACGCATCTGAGAAAGGAGTAAGACATTTTCAACGCAACGTTGGAAAGTCAGAAGCTGTTTTTTTGGCTAGCTGAATGTAAATTGCCAATGTAGATGCCACATAGTATGAGGCACCAAAGGAAGTATTGCTGCTTACGACAAATTATGAGCCTTTGAGGACCAACATAAAACAGTTGTGTGACTGCTAGATAGAGACCGAAACTTCAGAAACTCAGTATTAATTATTGTTGAGTAAAAGATTATCATGTTTGGTATAATTATCTGCAAGTAATTAGTGTTTTTCATCCTTAAGCACATCTCCAAAAAAACACAAGGAATGATGTGTTGGAAGGACTTTGATTTTGCAGTCTATCATTTATTATAAATTACATTACAGCATCAGGTGCTGAACAATAGCATAGGAATGTCTGGGAAAGCTGTATGACACTATGGGGAATACAGAGTTAAGCAGAGTTATACTCACATTTGAGAGGTGCCAAACAAGTCTTTTTGTTAAAGGAAGAAGTTAACTGAATTATTCCTTTCCTTTAGATATTTTAGACAGCATGCTAGTCCTGGAGATCTGATTACTTTTCATTTCATTATTGACATGAATATATGTATATTTAGTAATAAAACTTGTCTTTTCATATTTAATTCTCTAAAGAATTTCACTCATACATATAGAGATCATACATAAAAAGAAAAAAAAAACTTCTGCAAGTACTTCTTATCTGTACTATATTATTATTCTAAGAAAAGTAAGAGTGGTTTATTTCTTCTTTTTCTTTTTCTCTTTTAAATAATGGAGCTTTACTTCAAGAGAAATGGCAGCAAATCTGCAAAATAAGGCAGGCAAACTTCCAGGTAGATCTCTTTGAAGTCAGTGTGAATTTTACCCATAGCCTTGGGTAGGATGAGAAATGCTACTCGAGAGTTTCAGAGGGATGTTCTATGGAGTATTTCAACCAGGAGAGGATTTATATATAAAATCTTTACCCATTGAGATGAAATTTACACCATAATTTGGCTGTGTCTCTTGTTGGCATTCAGGTGACATGAGATTAGCTTTTCTTGACTTTGATATAAAACAGGTATTAGTTTTTCTGTATTCCAGACTTGCACAGACTTTGCCAAGATTCCAAATATTTTTTAATTGAGATGTATCTCTCTGATTTGTATATTTTAAACAAGTCAATTTCAGTCAAGAGAAGGAGATCAATTTGATGTAAACAATAAGAAGTTTTCATCATTATTAAACATTTAATGTCATAACAGATGATCCATCTACCTCAACATGGAAAAAAAAGCAGTCAGGGAAAGTGTTAGTTGATAGAAGGTGGGAGAAAAAGCAAGAGAAATGGCAATTTATCTCTATAGTGCAATGCTTCAGGAACATCTACGGAAGGTTGCTTCGGTAAAAGAAAACCTAAGAGAGAAAATGGAGGTTGACAGCTGGTATATAGAAATGTACACACTGCTTAAAATATTTTGCACAAGTGCGGAAGTAAATAAATCTGTCCCTTAAAAGACAAATAATTGAGAATCCCTTCACATTTCTAAAAAGAAAATAAAATTTATGCAATATAGTCAAAGCAAAAACATCAGAATATCAGAATTCCTTTTATTTTCTCTTATTTGACACCTAATATTTTCATTTAATGTGCAAAATATTCCATACAGTTCTATGGTTTGGCCAGACTGAACAGAAGTAGTGCTTCATTATAGGTCATCTGATATAGTGGGAAACTCTATAAACAGTATGGAATCATGCATTTTTGCATTATCTGCAAACGCAGCTTCTCTAACTGGATTGATTTACAATCATTTCTCCCTTATATAGCTTACCCCCAACATAACTGTTTGTTAATCTGAGTTTAAACTTTATCTCCCAAGCTTTTAAAGCCTATAAATAATGTTATTTAAGATAGTCAATGGAAATTATAACACATAGAAACATCAGTGCACATATCCACAGAAAATCTGAAGGAACCAAAAATCGCATCTCTCCTCAAGAGTGATAGAGCTGTCCATATCTATTATCATCAATGACAGCTCTGCCAAGCCCAGCATTAACCTCTCTTTATATTTCATTACTGATTATCACTCTAGGGAAGTTATAATTGGACAGTCATGTGAAACATGGTCTGGTTCCTTTCTGCCAATATAGGAACAAAATTAGCTAAAATCTAGAAAATACTGCTCTGAACTTTGTTTCTTCAATGACACAGGCATGTCCTAATGCAATTTTTCATTGCATAATTGTCATTATTAATTGACAGTATTTTAAAGATGCAATGATTTTCATACATGTTGCCCATAAAATGGACAACCAATACATGAATATGAACCTGTAATTACTTTTCTGTTCGGCAAAGTGGAAAAGATTGAAATGCATTCATCTTTTTTACTCACTGGAATCAGAGATGGGAATGGTTTGTCCCAGTGTGTTTCAGTGATATGGAGAAAGTGCCTCTGGACAAAAACCTATGACACAAATATTCACTGGTTTTAAACAGCCTAGGTTCAACGACATTCCTTTATGGGTTCATTTTTAACCCAGGTTTGAAGGTGAAGGTCTCCTCTGTACAGAAACTCAAACCAAGATTTATATCTTATTTAAGATTTGCTTAATCTCATGTTGAAAGCTTAATTAGAGCCTATGCTGACCTTCTTCATGGAGAATGAATTCATCTTTCATGACATTATTAATGCCATGAATATTTATTTTGAACCTACATTGCTCATGCATCAGCTAGAACTCTAATGCTGAATTGCTTAGCTGACTTACAATGACTGTTCATTTTGAATTTAATATTTGAATTGAATTTGAATTGAAACTATTCTTGTTACAAAAGTTGTTAAATCCAAAAAGCCCACATGACACTTGTCACTACCCTACAACAGCTGAAGTGTTGAGTGTTCTTACGGAAATGTTTGCAAATGCTTGAACAGAAAAAGTGACAATTTGAGATGACAATACATTTGAGAGTCATTCAAACTTTGAATGGAATTTGATGTTAAATATATACTTTTTTTCCTGTATACATCCAAGCTAAATGGTAAAAATACTTTAAAGATGTTGCCTAAAATACAGCAAATAGCATCATAAATAAGGATTTTGATTAATATATAAAAAAAAATTAGAATGTCAAAGATGTTATAGTACCAACAATATGGCCATAGGTATTTTGCAAGCAATAGGGTGTGAGGAAATCTTGAAATTCCCTGTGCCAGTGGCCTGTGTTTGCTTCTGTACTCATCTAAAGTGTAGGTCTCTATTCTAAGGTACCAGTTGTGTTCCTTCTACAGTAAATGAGAGAGCAAACTATGTATATGTCCTGAGAATTATTCATTCTCTTTAAAGGGATGGAGCAGTCCAGATAGTGTGAACTACCTTCTAGGATGGTTGTATTCACTTCTCTGGCTGTAGAGGTATTTTATATAATAACATGGATTAGAAACCAAATTCTCAAGAAAGTATGTTTTTCTGAATGGTGTGATTCCAAGTAAAAAAACCAGACTCCAGCTTAATATGTAAAGATTAATATTCTTTGCTATATATATATCATAGTAACAACCCCAAAAGAAAAGCAGAATAACAATGCACCAATTATAAAGGAAAGATAAGCAGGATTAGAGATGCACCAGTTCATTACTGTAAAGCAAGACCGTGATTAAGAAAAGTATGCATCACCAATTACTTCTTCAAAACTATCATCTGGGTTTACAGATCAGCTGGGAAACCCATTGACATCTGGCCCCTGCAGAAGTGCAGCAATTGGGAAAGTCCTATGTGGTGCATCCACCCATAGGTGAGGCTGCAGAATTCAATCCGAGGGCCTCCTGCTTTTATAGCAAGTAACAAACACCTTACATAAGTCTTTTTGGCAAAAAAACTCTGTGAACTTGCAGACTGTTATGCTCCCATTATCAATCCCAACCAGAACACTGGACAGGTGCCCAGGATGAGACAAAGAATCAAGCCACGTCCAGTTGGCACACAATATGATATTGTCTGGATGTTTATGTTACCATTCACAGGGGTGGATAAGTATAGAAGCAGTAATCAAGCATGAGCAGTAACTACTTTCACTACAAAGTAACAGTTAGATGAGATGTCTTCAGGCATAACTACCCTGCTGGCTACTCCTGGAACTATTTTTTAGAGAGTCCTTTCGGTTAAACATTTAATAATGAATCTGAAAGATAACCATAGTAATAACTAAAATAGGTCTAATGAACAAAAATAATTTCTTCAAGTGTTACTTTGGCTTTTCATCTACCAATGTGTTTTCCAGCCAATAAAATCAGACAATGAGTTAATTAACACATTGTGCTATTACAGTGAAGTAAATAAAAAAGAACACTAAAAAAAAAAAAAAACATACAAAACCCAACTTGAAAAACATGAGTTTTAGTGAATTTTTATATGAATTTTTCATATGTGCATCATTCATTAATGTTATTATTTACTATTTTTTACCTCTTTTTTAAGCAACACAAAAGTAGATCATAGTAGTTCTAAAGGAATCATTATGGGCTGTTGTGTAGATACTCAATTACAGACTTTTAAATATACAATCATGTAAATGCCTATTTAGGGAGTATTTACAAAATACATTATTGACCCAGTAAGCCATAACAGCTCCAATCTGTCAGAGAAATACATATTTAGGCCTACTTAAAATGCAAATTATTGGCCCAATAGACCATAACAACTTCTTAAGAACTGTTACATTCTATCATGGAAATCCATGGTTGGGGACTTGCTGGCTAATGACTTTTATGTGAAAGCTGCACTGAAAACTGTCTTTAAGTACACAAATTTCTCACATGATAGAACATAATAGCTACAGAGCAGTATTGGGTTCTATTATATAGCTAGTTAGTTGTCAGATCTCAAAAATGCACAGATGCTCTATGAAGATGTCCATTGGTTTCAGATCCCCCTCTATTTTGTTTTAAACAGTAGATGCTAATACACAGCAACTATTTTTCAGAAATGACTATTCATTTCTTATGTAGATTTACAGTTCCAATTCTACAATGAAACAACTTTGGTGATAAGGAATGATCTGTGGAAAATTAAGACATACACTGGTAGTCCAAAAGGGTTATTGTAGATCCCCATTAAGATTAAGATATATATATGCCTCAAGAATAATTAAGCACATGTATTACCGAAAGATTTGAATTTACATAGATTTAAATGTTGTCCACTAAATATTATTAAAATTGGGCCAAACTGTAGGGGAGTACTTCTTTTCTGTAGCAGTCAACTTACCAAAGAGTCTCACTGAAGTCAACAAGTTGAAGAGAAAGCATCAGACTGCTTGGGGAAAAGTGTCAGAATCTGACATAGGACAACATTAGGAGTTTTTATGCCTAGAAAGATATGCCAGTTGTACACCATGGCTTAGCTTTCAGAGTGTACATTTAAAAGAATGTCCCTAACCTTAACAGAGTTCTATTATCAAATGAACATTCTGGATTACTCAAGGAGTTGTAAAATTCTCCTTAAGAGAAGTTGAACAGGGATTTATACTTGCAGAGACCAATTCCTGTATTTTTAATCTTAACAGTGGATGTGCCAACACAACTGCAGAAAAAGGGCAAGGAATGAGTGAAGAACACACTTTTGGCATGAATTCTTAAAAACTCAATCCTGAGGGTATTTTTTCAGTACAATTTAAGACCACTAATGTAACAAAACAAAAACCTCTCTAATCTGAGAGAACTGGTTTCATAATATAGTTATAAAACAATTTTAGCTTTTTTTTTGATATTATTTCTTTTTCTTATCTTAATTACAGTACCTTTATTCTAAAGGAGGTAAGTGAAGTTTTCACTCTGTAATCTTTATGTATCAACATGCTAAATAACTTTATTAACATTTTATGATTTGTATTTATAGTACTTGTCATTGCATATGCCCAGCATCAATAAACAATTTTTTTTTCCCCTTCTGGAAATGCATGTGGCATGTAACCAGAGATTTTCAGGTTTTCATTTATTATAGATTGATGCTCACAAATTAATAAAATGCATAGTTGATAGGAGGAAACTCCCCCCAAAAATATCAGTGCTTCATAATTTGATAAGAGAGATGATATTTTTTGATTCTCCTTATTTCAAACTGTGAAACTATGTTACATAATACAAAACCAATATATTTTTCCGTTTTAAACTTTGAAGTAATAAAGTAAGGCTTTTTACTTACAGTAAGGTTCTTTTGCACAGGTGTAAGTATAAGTAGATCTTAAAAGGGGTAGAGACGTAACAATTAAATACATTTTATCTACTTTCACTCTGAGCATGCCAAAAGTGAAGCGATGAAAAGAGACCATCTTATATTTAGAAAGCAGGTTTAAATTTGAAAAAAGTAGGTCTTATCTATGCAAGTCACATGCTAACAGAAGAAATAACCTATATTATAAATATGTTTTGGGCTTGATCAGTGAGATAAGAGTCTGCTTCTAAAAGTGTACTTCTAGACTCTTGCCTTCATTTTTTCAAGACCTTCTCTGTGATACTGTTTTTTTTCAGAGCTCTGGCCAAACAGGAACATATCCCATATCTGTAATGCTTCTTAGAATTGCTGTTGGTTATATATCCAAAGAACAAGTAGTGGAATTGGTGATATTACCTCCAAGTAATGGACAACAGAGCTAAAGACATGTAATGTTTAAATTCACATATGGGATTAAAAGTTACACAATGATAGAACACTATACCGGGAAGCAAAGTATTCCTGCAAACTTCCACGTGAGTGGATGTAGACCGCAAACCACTGCCTTTTAGTATCTCCACAATATCTGATCTACGTTACAAGCCTAACTCTGAATTCCCTGCCACTTTTGATGGTGGCAAAAGCAAATGACTTGAAGCAGACAACCAGTGGAGGTGTCATGGTGCCTTGACATGAAACAGGCTGCTCATTTTAGTGCAGAGAAGGGCAGACACACAGAAAGATGTGAAAGTTAAAACGTCTGTGGAATTTAAAGTTGTTATTTGAAAGAACCAGTGTTTAATCTTCAAGTAGTGTTCTTATCAAAATGAAATTAAAATTACTGAAAAGATAAATATCCATGAGCTCTTTTGCTCATTCAAACCCTTCATGAAGTAGGTTGCTCTTGATGTCTCATGCTCTGAGTATATATTTTTGAATCTAATAGTGAATGCAGAGAGGCACTCAAAGCCTGGTTGGCTTCCAAAGTGAAAAGTTGTAGACAGGGTCTGTATTAAAGTGCACAGTGGGAAAACAGCAGATAGTTGTCCTAAACTGAAAAAGGTTTTGTTCAAATTTGATGTAAGGAGAAGCCTTTCACCATGAAGACAGCCACATAATGAAGCAGGTTGCCCAGAGAGTCTGTGCAGTTTTCATCCTTGGAGATGAAGACCCAACTGGATAAAAGCCCTGAGCAACCTTGTCTGACCTAACTGCTGACCCTGCTTTGTGCAGGAAATTAAAGAGGAGATGTCCTGAGGTCACTTCCAACATGAATTACTCTGTGAATATGTGCATGCAATGTGAATATGCAAACAATTCAATGAAATCATGTAATTTCAGACTCCAGTTGGAGACTTGGATATGAAAAACACCTAAATACATATCTAAGTAATGGAATTTGGTTCCAAATATATATACTTTCATAACTAATGGGCAGGTTTTTTCATAAAGATTGAAACCTTCTTTATTACTAAGGAAACAAGGATAAAACTTGAGTACAGTAATTCTTCAGTCTATGTTGAAATGAGTAACTAGATACATAAATGAAAATGGTGGTTTAGTGAAAAAATCAACTTCAGGTCTTCCTGTCCCACTAGTAGATCGTGAACAAATGTCTGTATTCTAGGACCTTTACATGTATATATACCATATAGCCATGTTAAATTAATTATGTTTAGAATAGGACATAGAACAGGACTCTAGCCACTGCAGTATCCTATGCTAGCTGTAGAGATATTTTCATGCTTTTCTTAATTTTTTCACTAATTTGTATTTGTTTGTTTGTTTCTTTTTTTAAGCATCAAATCAAATGGTGTTACTTCTTTCTTCTACTTTCCTTTGTGTCCTTACTCTCTCATCACTCCAGATTGTTTATCTTCCCTGCTTCCTTTTTCATGCCAGCATGATTCCCTGGTCACCAGCTTAAGGGGAAAAATTACTTAAGCTGTTTCATCCACCCTGTTGCTCAGTGGAGGTAAAATTAACCTATGTGTTAATAGCCTATGTGAGATATTCCCCCCATCAAAGCTATATGGTGTGGTTATATGAAAACCCACATCTCCTCCAGGGAAGACAATGAACTTTGATCAGGACTTTTACATCAACCTCCTAAGTTTTAGCTTGCAAGCAGTCTAGGAGAAAGCAATCATGTTAAGAAAGCCTTACTCAGGCAGTCCAAAGGCTTTTTATGATTTTTTTCTGTTGAAAGAGCACTATCTCTAACACCTTATGATATGTTAAGATGAGAAAAACTTGTTTTCAGCTGATACTTCTGTTCTACCTGACATGAACCAGAGACAGCTGGCAGCTATTATATGCAGTTTTCTGTACACCGCTGCACTGCTACATTTAAAGAAACTATACCAGACCTGGTAGCCAGCTAAAATATCCTTGAATGTCTATAACAACTTCTCTCTGCAAGCCCAGCTTAGGTTTTGGGAAGTAAATTGTACAAAAAAATATTATATTATGTGTAGACACTGTACATCACACAGCACCCAGTGGAGACAAAATAAAATTATTTAAAATGTAATCCTTAGTGCTCTGTGTTCTAAACAAGAAAGAGAGATGTGCAAACTGAAAATAGAAAGTATATAAAAAAAATTAAATCTAAGTATGAATTCAAAGTATAGTGCTTATTCCTGAATAGTTTCTCCTCTAAAAGAATCTTCTTAAGCATGGAGTCAAAAGGTCAAGACAGACTTGATCTAGGGAAAAAAATCTCCAAAGAGTTTTATATAGTCAGAAATAACTTCACATATATATATATATATATATATATATATATATATATATATATATATATATATATATATATATATTTACATTTTCAATTCAATCACAAAGTTTTATAAATGTATTTTAAGAACAAGGAAATGCTTCTCTTTTTACAGATCTTTTTAAGAAAAAACCAACCAACCAACCAAAAAAAAACCCCAAAAATTGACTAACCAACCAAAACAAGCCTCAAAACATGTACCTAGACAACAGACAACAAAAATGGAAGAGACATTCTTAGATATGCTTGCAAAGAAATTCCCAGATACTAATCACTATAGCACATACTTAATTTTTTTTTTCTAGCATAAAAAAAAGTTAATTCAAGCCCTGATGTAACTACAATTTGTCTTCTAAGAATCTGCTTTTGGTATTTATCTTATATTCAATAAGCATAATATTTATATTTGAATTACGGCCCCAGATGCACTGATAATCACAGTGATGAGGGAATTTTTCTGAGGTGAAATACACAAATGTAGGAAATAGCATGAGTATTTATAATAGAAAATGTCATATGAATTATACTTTTTGATAGCCTGTGTTCCTCTAGGTGTAACACCTTCTAAGAAGTATTACTGTGCTGTCATCCACCAGTAACTTCCAAAACAGGACCTAGTGAGATTTGATGTGTCTCAAGGTAAAGCTTGAGCAATGTTTCTGTCAATATTAACAGGGTCTTTTTGTTTTCAAAAGGAGTTGATCAGACCCTGTGACTGAAAAAAAATGGCATTTCCTAGTACTAAGAAGCTGCAAACAACCACCCAGCTCTGCATCCTGGACTTACACAAATGTGTCTGCCAAAACCTGCATTTGTCAGAGCTCCCCTATGCAAGAAATTCTCTGCCATGTAATTGCAACCAGATTGCAGCCTGAGAGGCATCAACAAACCAGAAAATCACTAGGGAATTTATATCTCTCCTTAAATACACTTATGTGTGAACAACAACAATTTGGCCTTGCATGCAGAGCTTGAAGCATTTTAGGCTCAGCTTCTAACTTAAAAGCCAAGTCTGGGGAAAGATATAGCTCACAACATACAGTGAACAAATGATATTGCCTAATCTATTTTGATATAGCTACTTATTTTGATACAAGTTGCTAATCATATTTTATAAATTTTAGTGCTAACTAGAAAGCTGTGAAGCCAGAAAAATCATTTTAGAACTAGTGAAAGAAATCTGGAAAAAAAAAAAAAACCAAACAAACAACACAGGGTTCCATCTATGCAAATGTAACTCATCTACTTGTTTTTCTAAAGCCTCAGGAGACACAAAAGAAATTCCTTTTGGATATCAGAAGCAAGCATTTATACACGGTGTCTAAAAGACTCAATTGAATAAGTTATCTCAAGGTTAAAATTATAGGATTAAAGGAACATTGTCAACTTGATTTTTTTTAATGGACTATTTTCTTTATAATCCTCTTTCTGATAGACTACCTTTTAAGTAGTCTGCTCTATTGATATTTTAAAACCTTAAATATATTACGAAGAATCTTCGACTTAACACCTGATATTTACAGGACCTTTCCACTGAGCATAAAATGGATATACTAGAGGCTTCTTCTGAGTTCATTGGAAAGATCCTGAAAAGTTTAAGTCATAATCTAGCAAGTGATACGATAAAAAGTATTATCTTCAAATGCTTTCAAATGTGCAGAGAAAAAAAATGAAACATCATTAAAAAAAACCCAACAAAACAAAACATTTCCCCTGTTATAAAGAGTTTAACTACTATGGGTAATAAGAATTTCAGAAAATGTAAAAATTGCAGTCCAAAACTCATTCTTTTTTAAAAGTAAAGGATTCTCATGTTGATATTTTATGAGCTATTCCTATTGTAAGTGTTGAAATGGGAAAAGTTTAGATACATTTTCTCTCTCCTTTTAAAGAAACTTTCCTTCTTAGAGGAATAAGTCCTGCACTTTTTTTTTGATGTACAAAATAAGATCAGAAAGTGATATCAACTATCATAGAACACAAAGAACCACCTGATGGATACTGACTTTTATTTTTGTTGACATCTTTTGTTATAAAAAATGCCTAGTTTACTGTGACTTCTGGAAAAAAATATAAAAATAAATCCAGGAACTCTGTTATCTTGCCCAAAATATCTTGTGCAAGATGAATATATTTATGTTTCTAGAGATTTTTAGATAGTGGCAATTTTACTTAGCTTCCCGCTCATCTTGTTGGGAAAAGAAACATGAAGATCCTGGCTGGTGTCCTTGAGTCTACAACCCAGGTAAATATAGGAGAATTTTAGTGAGACAGCCCCTTGTCAAGGATCTGACATAGGAAGGTAAAGGAAATGGTTTTTGTTTTCTGAGGAGTGTGAAGGAGTGAAGAGCTAGCAGCTCTTTAAGGACATTATTCTTGGAGCTCAAGATCTACCGATTCCTTTGTGTAAGAAATCATGCAAGAAAGGCAGGAAACCAGCGTAGATGAGAAAAACTTCCTGGTCAAACTAAGGTGTAAGGCACAGGCACTGGAAGCAGGAATGAATATGCTGGGAAGAACACATGGACGTCAACCAGATGTGTAGGGATTGGATCAGGAAAGCTAAGACACACTAGTAGCTGAATTTGGGAAAGGATACAAAGAATAATAACTGCTTTTACGGGTATGTTGGTCAGAAAAGGAAGATTAAAAAAAAATGTACCCCCTTTGGTAAATAAGATGGGAGAGCTGGTGACCAACATGTAGAAGTCAGAGGTACTCGACAACATTTTGCCTCAATTTTCAAAGATAATCTCTCTTCCCAAATGTTTCAAGCTCCTGAACTCCAGGGCAGAGGTAATGAATTCCCTCAAATCACAGTAGAAGATCAGGTTTGAGATCACCTTGAACATACTTAAGTCTATGAGATGCATCCCAGAGTCCTGAGGGAATTAGCTGGTGTATTTGTCAGGCCACTCCTCCATTTTACTGGAAAAAACCTGGGTGATGTTCCACTGACTGGAAAAAAAGGAAATATCACACCCATTTTTAAAAAGCTAGAATGGAACTACTGACTAGTCAGCCTCACCTCCATGCCCAGTAAGGTCATGGAACAGATCCAACTGAAAAAAATGTCAAAACATGGAAGGCAGGGGGTGATTAGAGAAAGACAGTATAGCTTCACCAAGGAAAAGTCTTACCTCACAAACCTAGTGTCCTTCTATGGTGGACTGACTGCATCAGTGGACAATGAAAGAGTTACAGATGTTACCTACCTGGAATTCTGTAAGGCTTTCAACATGGTACCCCACAACACTCTTGACTCTAAATTGAAGAGATATGGTTTTGGTGGACGGACTGTTAGACAGATAATTAATTGACTGGATGGCATGGTCAAAGAGTTACAGTCAATGGCTCAATGTCCAAATGGAAACCAGTAATGAATGGTGTCCCTCAAAGAAAAAAATCAACCCATAATGGATCAGTTCTGCTTTCTGGACTCCTTTCTAGGCCCTCAGTTTTCCAACCAAAAGTCTAGGTGCCTTAAGCACAATGACTGATCAGCCATCTATTTGGTGCTTTTGTCTCATATCTGTTTATTAAGTGGAGGATTCAGGATGCATCACTTTTGTCTAAACCAGTCACAAAATTTACAGCAAATCCATACTGGTTGCAGCTAGCAAGCAGCAGGCTTTTGCTTGAGTGTTCAGATCCTCAGGTTTGGACATCTATCCTCTGTCACACCACACACAAAATTATCTGTCACCTCTTAACATTCACAGTTCAAGATAAATTTGCTCCTACAACAGTTGTCTAAGGATTTTACACAACATATAAACATACTTTTAAGGTTTTATACTGTATGTATCATGATGGAACAAAAATTACTTGTGAAAATAATATTCCTAGCTGATTCATTTTGTTACATCAGATTATAATGTGAATTAGTTTAGAAGTAATTGGGGGGGGGGGAGAGGTGTCCGGGGTGTGTGGGAAAAGAAGTCCTTTAAGAGGATGGACAGAATTTGTACCCAGGAAACATAAAAAGAAAGTGTGACGAAAGACCCAGAAAAGTTCTGCAATAGTGCTATCAATCATTAAAAATTTATAACCCAGGAAAGAATAAGGAAATAGGAAATCTAAGAATTGCTCAATTCTCATCCAAATTGACGGTAGGTATAAAAAATTGTATCCAGCTTTGTGATGTATTGCAGTAAGCACTGGGGTAGCTTCCAGAACAAACATATTTTTAGCACAATATGTATCAGGCTGGTACTCTTTTCAACTTTAACAAAAATCAAAACAGTGCAAAAAGATGCTGACTAAATGGAGTCATCTTCAAAAGCAGCTGGGCTTGTCAGGGCCAGGCTTTGTCTCTAGCTTAAGCGTTGAACCTAGAGAATTTAAGCTGTGACATCTATTGCTCAAAAAATATAACAACAGGAGAGGTTGTTGCTAATACTACACTAGAGCAGGTTGTGCAGAAATACAAAGAGCAAGGAGTGAACAGGTCTTCAGGAATATGGATGCAACAATCGATACTTGATATTTTATTAGAAGCATAGGACTATTTACACAGGTTTTTTTCAAAAGCCTCTGGTACAGTAGCAATAACATGTTGTCTGCCATAGTTTACATATTCATCCGAATTCTGTCTTTTCCTAATTTACAGCCATTTACTAGATGTATAAAACTTGACCCCTCTAAAAGCTAAGCACTATCCAACTTATAGCCAAAGTTGTTGTGAAAAATGTATCTCCCTAGAAAATAATATTCTGAAATATTAAAAGCAAGGTAGCTTAACTTGTTTTGTAACAGTAAGCCTTTAAAAGACACTGGGACATTTCCAAAGAATCATTTAGGCTGGAAAAGACCTTTAATATTATTGATACCAACCATAAACCTAACACTGCCAAGTCCACCACTAAGCCATGTCCCTAAGCACCACATCTTTTTAATCACCTTTAGCTACACTGTTGCTACTAATGCATATAATCAGAAAATATACCTCCTGTTTCCTAGATTTTTTGCTTTTTACCACACCTGGATTTCTTCTGACAGTTTAGAAAAAGAAGAAAAAGAGAAAAAAAAAAGATCTCCTTGGTGGAACATAAAAAGCACCCACCTTTGAATCTGCTGTGATTTTATGAAATTCAGGTGTTTTGGTCAACATTAAAATTATTCAATTTATATTTGTGTAAATGCACAAAGTCATTGTTGCTCCTTGAATTACTTAGGAAACTGCAGAGAATGCTAAGGTAAATAGAAAAGCAAGTATGGGTCAGTGTAGAAAGATATTAATGCACACTATATTCAAGCTGTATTGAAAGAGTGGTTGGTAGGACAGTGTTGAAGGCCTAAGCAGTCCCAAGACCTGTTATTCTGTATATGTTTTACCTGTTGTTTTATTCAGCCATTTTACCTTTCTCTGTATTATTTTTTATCCTTCCTGCTATGTCTATTTAGACATTAAGCTAAACATTTAATTCTAGATAGGTAGTATGAGTGACTTTCATGGTAGCTATGATCAGTGTAAAAAAATGGTATGTAGGATTATTTGCAATATGAAAATTACACTGAGAATACTAAATATTTCAAGCTTTCTTCTATGCATCTAACACTTCTTACTGTATAAATAAGATCTTATCATCCAGTTCATATCTTTGATGCCAGTCTCTTTAGCTTGCCCCATGCAATGGTTGCAGGAAAATTATTCCTCCCATCCAGGTAGCAGAATGCCTGTAAAATATGTTCTTACAGGTAAATGTAGGGCCCCAGAAGAGTATCCCATAAGTTTCTGTGGACAAAGAGAATCTCAAAGGAAAGATTAAGAGTGAGCCTAAAAAACTGCCAACTTGATGCACTTATACTCATTGCTTTAAGAACAAAAACATAGACCAATTCCTCAAAGACATATAGAAGTAACGTTCAGTAGAAGCTTGGCAGGTCTCAAAATTTTGGCCTGATGTATTTCTATTGTGAATATAGTTAAGGTTATTGCAGCATGAGGTTTCATTAAGTTAGTGCAGCTAGAGGGCCCACTCAGTTTTTCTATTTATATAATGACCCCAACCATCTGGGGTGTTACACCGAGTCACTTTGGTAACATAATGTATTTGTTTATACCTTATAAGTCTGCAAATAGCAAAGGGAAGAGAAAATGATGTTGTCTGGTGCTTGTGTATGTGGTGAGGAAGGTGTGGGCTCTGAAATACTGACACTTCTGAAAGGATCAGTCCTTCCTGAGATGGATCAATGTCAGCCTGCCTCCCCCACAGAGGCAGTGCAGCTTGCTTGCACAGAGGATGTCAGAGATGCTTGGGTCCTGTAGGTGTACCTTTTTAAAAAGTGCATGTTGAATTAGTTGAATCAAATACTTGGAAAAATTTCAGACAGCTTTCAGGTAAACATTTCACACTTAAAGAGGAGATTCTTGTTTTCTTAAAAATTAATGGTCCATAAACACCTTGAGCTCCATTTTGATTTTGCAGCAATTTTATGCCAAAGTAACTCCATCGATTACTGCTGATTTATACTGATATTATCCTCAAGTACTCTAAAGTTTAGCTCAAATGAAAAAAAGGTCTTTACTCAGTTTTATAGGTGCTCATTTGTTTCTCTCTCTCGTCTCTGTGTCCCCCTGCCAAGTCCCTCTATGTATATGTATAAAGATTCATTTATAACACAAAAGCCAAAATTTTAGGTAATGGTATAGATTTTCACACTTCATCTCAGAGGGTTTTTTTTGTTTGGTTTTGGTATTTTTGTGATATACCATTCTTTAGACAAACAAAAAGTTTCCTCTCTTTTTCTGTCACCTGTGTTTTGGTTTTGTTTTATAAGTATCCATTGATAATTTACTATCTTATAATTTTTTCTTTAAAAGTGTTCATACTTATTTCAATTGTTTGGCCATCATCCCTCAACCTAGTTTCCATTTGGAAGGTATGATAGTTTATTCATTTTCCAGTCATGCATGTGGCAGCAGTGGAGAATCCCTCAAAATAAATCATGTGGGATTCATAATATACATGGAGAAGTGGAATAGAAAAGAGAGAAACCTTCTTCCTCCTCACATCACAACTATTGCAATTTTACTCTTTAGTGTAAACACTGAATATTATGTAAATGCCAGACAGATGATAAATGTTTTCATTATTCAATCATTATTCATTCATTATTTTAAAAAAAGAGTTAATGTGGTATCAAATGGCCCATGCATTTACGACCTTTGCATTGTCTTTGATATACTGGAACTAATAAAATTGAGGGAGAAATTTATGCTTTTAAAATAGGAGTGTTGGAGACATTTCTATGCAACGTCCTCCAAGCTTTTGTGGGGCCCTCTGTCCCTTTCTGTGTTTTTGAGTTCAGTGCTACCAACATTAATACTTAAGCAACTGAGCATATACATCCCCATGGGATTATATTTCATTCCTCTCCTGGTCCTAGCTAACCAAATCAGAGAACAATACTGAACTGAGCTAACAGCAGTTTCTCAGTGCTTTGCCAGCTACTGTGATGTCGGATCTTCTTGGCAAAGCAAACTCTGGTCAGAACAGAGATGATCTCTATGTAACAAGTATCTTACATAATTGGAAGCTTATTTCTGCTATATTTTAGCTTACATTTGGTTTTGTTCTACGTATTTTCTTTCCTAAATTGTGCTAAATGAAAGGCTGTTCTACCTGAGAATATTCACTAATGTAGTCACTTGAGCTATAACCTAAAGAATGACATCAGTAATATCCAATCAGTGATATTAGTGTTGCAATACAATTCCCAATGTGAATATGCTTTCTCAAGGACAAGTATCACCACTATCAATTTAACTCAATCTGCTTCTACAGTAGATTATGTACAGTTCAAATTATACTTCCATATTAGTACATTTCCTTGTGTAGCTAAATCTATTGCATTCTCCTTATACAAAAAGTTTTGCATTCATATAGCAAAAGTTTATTGCAAGATTCTCTGCAGTCTTGAAGTGATGACTGTTGTTCTTCATGCTTATTTCATCCCTCATTTATTTTACATATTTACAGACATTTCTGCCACAACCTACACACCCTGATTTTGAGTGACGGTACACTTACAATGAAAACCTGTAAAGAAACTTCTGTTCACCACTGTTTGACCTTCTGACACCCAAAGCAAGTGTCCAGGTAAAAACAGAGAAAGGAAGGACAACAATTACAATTTAATTATCATCCCTGCCAGTAGCTGAACCAGTCTGTATGACCCCTTCTTAGCAAATGCTGCCTAGTTTTGGGATAGGAATGTCAATCTTCCTCCACCCTGGAGCAGTGTAGGTGGGAAGTCTAATAAACTGCATTTTAAATAAATGAAGAGGTGAGCCCATTGCTTTGAACATGATTGTCAGGGCTCTGATGGCACTACCAATCCTTACTGTCCCTGTGCAGTGTCCCCTGAGGCTTCCCCTTGTCCCCTGCACAAGAACTGAGGAGCTCTATTTCAGCTCAGCCTGGGCCGACAGTTTCTGCTCCAGAGATGCAGTAGGAATGCCTGGGCTCAGTCCCACCTCTGTCCCTTTCTGCTGCACAGACCTTGAACCCAGGCTGCAGTCTCATCTCCAGCCTTGCCCTAGTCTCCTGCTCATTGATGGACCCTGGCCCTGGTAGGTCACTTGTCATGCCTGAAGCTGTTGATAGACACCGTTACAGCAGCTGGCTCTGCCCACTGTTGTCAGACCCTGAGCAATGGTGCTAGTCAGTGAGGGCACTGGGTTCCGTGGGGTCACCCTGGGCTCCCAAGTCCCTTTCCCCTGGTGGAAGCCAGCCCTTGCTACACCCTGACAGTGGTTAAGATGCACCACGATTGTAGAGTTCACCATCTCAAATAAAAGGCAAAATGTATAAAGTAAGAACAAGCAATGCGAAGTAAGTATAAGCGTTTTTCATCAAGAAATTAATCTTCTTCCCTAATGTTAATTTACTTGTCAGTTTTCACATTGTTTCAATAATATTAATGATCTCAGATTTTAATTGATGAACATGTGAAAATCTAAGGATAGACACAGTTCCTATAATGGTTGATGGACACATTAGAGCTGATCATGTGGCATGAATTCTGCCTTTTCCATTTTAAAAATGAAAAGTAAAACCAGGGAGACTGAATAGTCTTCCTAGCAATTGCATGATGGCAGTAAATGAGTAAGACTTTGTGGAGATTTTCCCATATGGCAAATCTATGGCCTGATTGAACTGTCATGGATATCAGCAGAAAAATTTCTAGCAGATCCGGTTGTTTGCTGCCAATAGCAATTTATTAAACTTGTATTTACTTCTCAGAGAATGAAGTTCAACTGCTATTGCTTACTGTGCTTTACAGCTATTGCATGCTGACTGCTGCAAAGCCAGAATTTCCTTGTGTTTTCACTGCACAGCTAATTTGGTGACAGCTGCAAGTACTACCTAAGTCACATACACAAGCAGATACTTAAGTCAGCAGAGTTTAGCCAACCCAAAACGTGTTTGCATCTGAATGTCCAAAGCACTGCTCCACCTAAAGGCTCATCACTTCATGAAATTTCTTTTTTTTTTCATCTTTCCATTTTTGAACGCTGGACAGTATTGCAACCCTTTGACTCAGCAGTAGTTATTTAATACTTGACTCTGTTGCCCTTTTTTGTCAGTAACAAATGTCACCACTTTTAATTTGGAAAATAAACCCCACATTATTCTAGAAAACAGTAGTCTGAGAAGTATGTGATACTCTAATAAAACTTTTACCTATTTTCTGCAGGCTTTAAATGGGGAAAATAAAAATATAGATTTTTCCCCGGAATGGCTGTACTGCTGCTGCCATCCCAGTGTAAAAAAAACATCTTATGTAAATAGTGCATTAGAATAAAAACTCTTCTGTACCCTTATCTATATTCAGGATGAAGAATCAGATGACCCAAATACATGGTCTGCTTCTAATTAAGACAGATATCAGAATCTATCTATCTATCTATCTATCTATCTATCTAAAGTTACACATGTATTATACGATAATAAAGAGATGTACACTGGAAGGAGCAAAGGAATCATATACACATATATACACATATATATATATACATATACACACACACATAATCATGGAAACTTTTAGGTTGAAAAAGATCTTTAAGATCATCAGGTCCAACTGTTAACCTAAAACTGCTTATACCACCATTAAACCATGTCTCTAAGCACCTTGTCCACCCATCTCTTAAATACCTCCAGGTGTGGTGACTCAATCACCTGCCTGGGCAGCATGTTCCAATGCCTGATAACCCTTTCAGTGAAGACATTTTTCCTAACATCCAGCCTAAACCTCCCCTGGTGCAACTTGAGGTCATTTCTTCTTGTTCTATCACTTCTTACTTAGGAAAAGGGACTGACACCCACCTCCTTTCAGGTAGTTGTAGAGAGCGGTAAGGTCAGCTTCCTTTTTTCCATATTAAACAACTCCAGTTCCCCTCAGCTGGTCCTCATAAGATTTGTTCTCCAGACCCTTCACCAGCTTCATTGCTCTTGTTTGGACATACTCCAGCACCTCAATGTCTTTCTTGAAGTGAGGGGCGCAAAACTAAATACAGTATTCAAGGTACAGCCTCATCAGTGCCAACTCATTAGGCTGGTTGTGACCCAAGTGTAAAGAGAAAGTGTTATTCTTCATAGTTTGTCCACAGTAAGTAAGTAAATTTGTTTGCTTACCCTTTCCCTAGCCACCAGCTTCGACTTAGTCAATATACAGTAAGATATTATTCAAACACATTATAAACTCAGAGTTGTAGCAAAATACATTTCCTTTAAACTTGGAATTTCTTGCTTGGCTTTTAAAGACTGTAAGTCACTTTTTTTATACAATATAAGAACTGTGAAAAGAAAATAATTTCAAAATTAATTACTAATTAGTTTTAAACATTATACCTTTGTGTCTCAAATCCTACAATTATTTTTGTTTCCTTTGCTTGAAATATTAAATACCTATCAATCCATAAAGACTCATAAAGCGTGTAATAGAAACTGACATGGAAATGCTTAGAGGCATGTGATTCATTTTATAGTCAGCATAAATCTCTGAAACCTCCAGGAAACGATAACAATAAGGATGCCCACAGAGAATGTATTTCAAGAAAAGATACAAATTCCACTGTGAACTGGTAGATCTTTTCAGTGTTCCAACGTTACTATGGGTGTCATAGTGATACCATGGCAGGATTGGGTTGCAAATCACACCAAACAATTGACATTGATATCTCCATGGTATTCCTGTGCTTGTATTCATGCTGACCTGCATGGTTCACCTCACATCCACTGTGTTACCATCCATCTTCTTGTTTTCCCTCTCACAGCCATTAACCATAGCTAGACAGGCACTGAGATGTTTTTCTTTTTGTCACCCAATACAGACAAGGTTGGAGGTGGCACATTCACAGAATATATGGTGATCTTTTGATATATTTATTTTGACATAGATCAATGGAAGTAGCTGCTATTGGTAGACGTCACTCTGAAATGAATAGTAAAGAATTTAGCAGACGTCAATATCAGAATCTGCACTTTGCAACTGAAATATAATCAAACTTATTCATAGAGGTGTGCAACTTCTGTACATGTATTGCACTGACCACTTTATATTTCATATCTATAAACTCATTCAAGCAATCCACCTGCTAGTTTTGGCACCTGAAGTTGCCCAGAACTTTTAAGTACATATGCGTAGACTGTCTCCTCAGAATGAGCTGAGAAAGAAAATGAAGAAAGCTTTCAATTTGGAAAAGTCATGTTCTATTACAATAGAAACTGCAATCCCTTAGCTTTTAAAATAATGTCAAAGGAATTGTGTTGGATGCAAAAGAAATATGCAGAGTTCTCACTATGTCTTTTCAAAGCAGGTCATCATTTGCTTTCTCCCTTGCACAAAATTCTGGCAATTCCCCTTTGTTCCCAAGGACAGTTATCTTATTCATTCCTGAGGCCTTCCTCTCTGCACCTTGATAATCTGCTCAACAATATCGCTTTGAGCTGCACACTCCTGGTTGCTTCCTGTGATTTTCTCCTTTTGTTTGCAGCCTCACCTGCAGCCTTATAGCTTAGTTTTCTGAACAGAATAATTTGCTGCCAAGGCAAGAAATTTCTCCTTCCTCTCAAGGGCTCTACATGGAAGAGTTGACTACAATTTAAAATTTAAAAAATAACTCTAAGCAAAGTGGTTTCCAGGAGTTGTTTTCTTTCCTGGAAAAAATGCCTGGAAACCTCAGGGTTTTGTTTTCGATTTTTTGGATGTTTTGTGTTTTGGTGGTGTTTTTTGTTGTTGTTGTTGTCTGTTTCATTCTATTAATTTTGTTGAGAAACACTTACAGAGGTATTCCATAATCAATCCTTAATTCATGTTTATTGTTCTCTTTAACTTCACAACAAAATAAATCTTTGGTGTTACCAGACTTCTACACAGCCTCATGGTGTTCTACAGGACAGAAAAAAGAGAAGCAGAAAGAAGAGACGTTTCCTATCTCACTAGGTTCCAAAAATGCCAGATGCCGTCAAATTTTTGGGTATTAGTTCAAAGGCCTTCACTAATTTAATATATGTCCAGTATTTTGTTTTCCTCTTTTCTTCTTTTTTCCTCAGGTGCGACAATTTTCATCTATCTTTTCAGAAGTTTCTATGTCAAAATCTTTAGAGATCTCTTTTCACTCAGTCACTGACTTCTTAAACAGTGACTTAGAAGATTCTGTATTATAAATATTACTCCATTCCTCCCCTTTCCAGTATTCTTTCATCGAATAAGATTGACAAGCAGATTTTCTAAGTATTTCAATAGACCACATTTATTCTTTACAACATTTTTGACAGAAAAATCTTCTAGATTTTATATTATTTTCTGCTCACAGAAATAAGAATGCTTTTGTTGTTCTTCATCAATACACGTTTCAGCATTTGAAAAGCTTAACAAATTTGCCATGTTGATTCAATTCTTTAGTAATCATTTACCTATCGCTATGGTACAATATGTTTTCAAGGACTGACTCACTTGGAACTATTAATTCCAGGGCTGATACATATTTTGAAAATTTTACATTTGTTGATTAGAATGTCCTGCAAATTCAAAAATAATAATAAACCTTCCAGGCACATTAACAGGAATGTTTCTACTGTTAACTCTTTCTTGCTGAAATTATCCTGAAGCATCGGAATCGTATTTCATTTTTATTCTATATTGGCATAGAATAACTGAAAGATGGATAAGAGGATTCCATTTGGAAATTATCACCTATTTATACAATATTGCTATATTTTGCTTCATATTTTTTAATTCAATCACTTCCAAAACAACAAAGAGAAAATTTTCTTATCCAAATGACAACAAACTGCAGAATCAACTAAAACTGACCATTTAATTTTAAAGTGATCGGGCTTAGAAGTGTGCTTTGAAATGTTCCTCAAATGTTGGCTGTGCCACACATGTTAACCTAAGGTGTGGCTTTATCTGAAGATAGAATACAATCAGATTTCTGTACTTCTTTAGTGCTGATTTCTAGTATGCTCTTAGACACCACATATGATTGCCCTGTCTGAACTGCTGTAAATCACCTGAGTTTAACTACCCCAAAGGGGAAGTATTCATGTGTAAGCACATCATGCCATGGATATTTGTATGTGTGTATAGAATGTAACAGAGAAATAGTAATGAGATACTGTAGTGATCGATGCTGTTGTAGTATCTCAAGCAATTGTCATTATTTCACAGATTTGCCAACATTTCAGGAAAAGACATTACACAGTTACCACTGTGATACCTTTTTATGTGTTTGTATTTACATTCTGTGGTTAATACCAGCACTTTCAACCTGATGCTGTTTCATCTGGTATTGTCTTCTTCTGCATCTAATACAAAAAATGACATGCCTATGCACCTCATGTAGCCCACTTATATCTGTGAACATAATCACTGTATTACTTTACTGAAGTGGTCCACAAAATAATCTTTTATGTATTGTTTTGGGTTACACCTTTGGAATGCTCAGAGAAAGCAAGTCTTGACTTTCTCTTCTGTTAGCACCTGACATATTTTCTTCAAGAATAAATAAAATGTATTACTTAGATTTAGAATGTGAAACCATTTCACTTTTATACATAACACTGAGATAAATTGTAGATTAATGTGCAATTTTGAATTATGTTTTGCCTTTAATATATCACTATGAAACTTATCAACATTAAAAATGTTTGGGTTTTTTGTTTGTTTGGGGCTTTTTGTTTGTTGTTTTTGTTTTTTGTTTTTTTAACTGAGACTGGTTTACTCTTTGAAAAACATTTAGTGAAATTTTAATATGCTTTTTTATTTTTTAGAAAAATAAAATATTCTTGGAGAATATTTGCATTAGCTGAGATGCAATTGATCCATACTCATGTACTGTGATAGAAGTTCTTTGCCTCCTTTTTTCTGCTGAGACTCCTTCTATTGTTCCTGTTATAACACACCTAGCCACAGCCATGATTCTCCTGAAGTGTCTCAAGAGTATCAATAGGTGCACTAGAGCACAAATTTACAGCACATTAATACTATTCACTTAATGGGGTAACTCACGTCACGTAACATGAGTTAGAATATGGACTTGTATAATCAGCAGAGAAAAGACTGTACACTCTAAATACAACCTTTGGCTTGCCTTGTAGCCTAAAAAACACAACATGTACTTTAGCCACATCCTCAGTAATAAAAGCTCTCTCTGGTTTTCTTTTTGTCACAGTCCTCCCACTATACCCTAAGAAAAGAACATTATTGCTTCCTGTGAGCTACCAGACATAAAACCCTTCCACATTTAACTGTAGCTGGGTTCTTCACAGTATGCCCACCTATCCTGCCATAAAAAGATTTTACTTTCCTACTGTGTTTCTACAGTAGTACCTCACTTTAATTGTGACTATTTTCTAAGAGGGCTTTTATTTTTTGTCTTGTAACAAATAAGGGTGATAATTTAAAAATTGTATCTAAGTATTTCTTTCAGGAATAAAAAATAAGGTTTGGATGAAGGTTTTTTGTTATTCACTTTAATGCTTCCCTTTGGTATAATTTTTGAGAGGACAATTCTTTTTACTTTATATGAAAATCCACAGCCAAGTCCCCTTAAGTAGGCTTTTTTAATGCAAGTAACCTTTCCAAGCACACAGCAAAGGCTGATTTTAACTAAATGGTCTGGATTAAAGTAAAAACTCCTACATTAAAATTTAATATTTTAAAAATCACATAAAATTTAACAGAAAAAAAGAAATTCATATAAAATAAATTAAAAAAAAAAAAAGTCAAAGAAATTTGTACTGAGAATCAGCTGAAATCTCCACAATTTCATTATAAATTGTTCCATGGACTGGTGGAATAGGATTGAAAAGATCAATGAGCAAGGAGTAATTTTATAAATGTTCATCTAGCATTGTGAATATTTTATTTCCTTTTTTAAGATGACACCTTAGTTTCCCTAGTTTTTATGCTAGGGTTTACTTGGACTCAATGGCACAATTCATTCTTTTTAGTGAGTCTTAATTGAACCAAAACTTTAATGGACATCTGCAGGAGTTTTGCCTAAATATTTTTTAAGCAATATACTTCATTGAACTGAATGATAAAGTTCTGCCTAAATCTTAGCGAAATTATGATAAGATGTAAAATATGATTAAAGACATAAGGAATTGTTCTCATACACCTGACTTTATTAAAGCAATTTTAGTCTGACATTAGCACTCACAATACCTCTGAGATCACTATTGTCAATCTGCTTGCCACCCTGTTTACATTGATTGATTATTTTTTTAAAGAACACTGGAAAAGAACTTTGACAGTTTGTCTGTGTGATATCTAAGGAAGAGTCTTCAAGGAAAGTAGCTGACAATTCTTCAGGACCATAGCCATTTAAACCACACGTTCAGTCCAGGAACTGAAGAATTGGATCAGGTGCAGCATGAATAACACACAAGAGATGGTATAAGGAAATGAGAAGAGCTTATAGGCAGTGACAGTAGATGGGTAGAGTTTCAGAAAATTGATCTGGAAGACTCTTTGTTGTCCTTATCGCTGCAGAGCTATGTATATGATTTGTTTCTTGTGTAAATGCTGACATTGAAGCTGGGGAAACATGTTTTTGGCCAGATGTATTGAAGTGTGAAAATCTGTAAGGTTATCTGTTAGTCTTTAGCTGCCTGCAGCTCCTTACAATACAATCATGACTTGGGGAAACTCTCTGGAGAGGGAGATATTTTTCCTTTGCTTGGGAACAACTGAGAAAATGTAGGAGAAGAAAAACTTCTAGACACTGCAGGATGTAGCAGAAAGAAGACAGCACTGAGAGAAACATAGAAAGAAGCAAGATGTCAGGCAGAAGAGAGGAATTACCAAGAGAAGCAGGGAACAGTGACACTCAGCACTGACTGAAAGACAAACTGCCTTGGAAACAGGGGGAACTGAGGAAGTTTTTCTCCAAATCACAAGGCTAAAGGCAGTAGCAAGGATTTACCTGCAAGGACACAGTAGGCAGGGGAGAGGTGTAAGTCAGTTCTATTTTTACCTCACTAACATAGCCACTTTGAAATTTTTCCATGTAAGAAATTATTAATCCTGATTTTCATTATACTTCATTGTGGAAAGCAGACAAGAATGTCTAGGTGCACAAGCCACAGAGTTGAGGCCAATTTGAGATCTGTCACACAAACAGGCACGGTTAAATTTTTTCCTTTTGTTTATTTTCAGGTTTTATATGCATAGTACAGTCTAAACTAATACCACACAGTTTGTGTTTTAAAAATACATGTTTAAAACATTATTGAACAAATTCCATTCAGTGAAAATAATGTTGGTTACATAAACATGCTGAAACCATTCCAAAGAGGGACCAAAAACTATTCTTTAGAGAGGGAGATATAATTTAAAAATTATCTCTAGGGAGTCTGGCCATTCAGACTTATGCAGGAATTTTCAGCATTTTTCTTGTTAAAAAAAGTAATAATATTATGGTGACAAAACCACCATAATAACAAGCTATCTTGGCACTTTTCCTGATAAAATATATGTATAAATCTCCTTGAAATGTTAAAAAAATTGATACAAGATTATCTCTTGCAACTAAGATTGTATCTTAATTTTTAGTTGCATTCAGGTTTACTGGTTAGCATGTATTTCAAATGGTAATTTATCTCTTTAAGTTCTTTTCTCAAAAATCCCATGAACAATGGTGTCTTAAATACTTAATTCCAAACAGTGAATAATACCAAACAGAACCATTACAGTTGCAAATAAAGAAAATAAACCTTTTTAAAAAACACATCTTATTCACATATTTGTTACAGTTACCAAGCATATATTTAGTGATATGCTCTCAAACAGAGATTACAATTTTTTCTGATTCCAGGCATTCCAGATTCCACTGTGTGTTTTGTAATCTTTGTAATTTTATTTTCTGTTGTGGGGTGGATGTTTTTTCTGGGATTTTTTTGTGTGGGTTTTTTTTTTTTTTTCCTCTCTCTTTGTGGGTGAAAGAACATGAACAAAGAGGAATGGCTGCCTTTTAGAGCACCTCCATTATTATTTATGAGCTTGGAGCACTGAAGCAGACTTATGTGGAACAAATTAAACTTTCTTAAATCCTCCAGGGAAACTGCACCGCATAGGAACTTCCTTGTTCAATTTTTGTCGCCTATGTCAAAGCTATACCTTTCAAACCTGCTTTACTTTTTGCTAAGTGACTTCCCATCAGTCAACAGTCTTTCCTTGATCTTTTCTTTTTTTTTTTTTTTAACATGTAAAAAGCCTTGAACTTAAAAATTCCTTAGTTCTGATGGTATATCACAAAGTAAAGTTTATTAGAGGTGTGCTCCTTAGTATTCTTTGACTGGAGTCAACTCAAAATTAATTCATTGCCCTCCCCAAAAAAAGCCCTTGTAAAATTAAAATCCCTGCATCAGGACTGGTTGCACCATGAAGAGTTAAATGTTAACAGAAAGATTGAAAGTCACATTGAGTTAGTTTAATAGTATTAGTTAGTTGAAATTCCTAGCCAAGTATGCAGCTTCATCAACTTGTAAAGACTCATAAAAACTCATAATTGAGGCAGGGCCTTAAAGACAGTTCAAGGACTTCTAGCACATACTGACATCAGCACCAATACAGCAATTGATTGACCTGGTGAAGTAGATTAAATGTTCAACAATTACTTCAAAACAAGGACTGGAAGATGTATCTTTTCAAAAGAATTTAATATTTGCCATTGATAGAGTCTAAGAACAGTGACAGCAGCAAGACAAGGGACACAGCAACTGAAAAAGACACAAGACTATTTTCTGCTTAATTCAGCACAGAGCTTCTAGAGTAGTACTGCTTTGTTTCTTTTAGGTAGTCAGGACTGAAAGTTTCCTATGGTGGGACATTGTAGAATAGTACCTTCCTATTTGAGATTGGCACAAGACTTTTTGTCTTATGCATGTCTCGAAGATATAAACATCGTGGTCCTCTGCTTAAGAGAAAAAGGATGGAGAAAAAAATCTAATTTTTTTATGTCTCCCATGGTGAAACACTAGGGTAAGCTGCAAAGATGTTAACAGACGGGACATGAGTTATAGCAATGTACAGAGATAATAGATGGTTCTTCCATGTGTGCAGTTGCAGTGCACAACTAAATCACACACGTTCACACTTTGTACATGTTCTATGTGGGTAACTTCCAGATGTGAACAGGTTAACAAAGAAGTCGCTTTGTTAAACAGTCCAGTCAATATCTTTATGTGCTCAGCCAATGGCATTAAAACAAAACTAGCTAATGGAGAGTACACCAGAGTTGGAGATAAGCTTGTAGCACAAGAAAGAAAAGCACAACTTTAATCTGTTTGGTTAATAAACAGAAAGAATGTTGACATTGAGATTCTAGCCTGTGCTGCAGAAACCTGCCTGATTCCTAGGTTTGGGAGATTGAGTCCATGATGTTCTATTTTCAATGTTTAGTTGACCAGATTCTCTCAACTAAAGATTTTTCAGATGAAGTTATCCATGTTGTTGTCACATGTCCTGGAGCAAAGACATAATTTCTGCCAAAAATAATTGGGTCTAAATTAAGCTATTTCCCTCCAGTTTGAGTTGGAATCTGTTCTTACGTGCAACCTTATAGGTACCAGCCTGCTTCATAATCTGTCTTTGTCTTCTGAGTTCAGACTTTTTTGGAACTTGCTGTGTATTCACAGCAATTGTATGTGATATCTCTCTAAGTGACACTTCCATCCTCAAAGAAGGAGAAATAGCAGAAGGAAGTCAGGGTAAGAATTTCTCTGGAGATCATGTGAGAAAGTGGAGAAATCAACTCTTCTCTGCCCATCTGTTCATTGACTAGGGCTTAGGGGTATTGCTTTATCAGACTGGAGGTTGCAGAGTTGGGATCCACAGGGCATTTTGAGAAAATTCAACTGAAAAATGTAGATTAGGAAATGTTGTTCTAAGAATAACGTGGAAGCACTCATTAAATAAAAGGGTCTTAGAGAAGAAGATGAATTTTGTAAAAAAAAACATTGATATTGATGACCAATCAAAGTTAAAAATGTTTTCTACTGCTGGGTAAAATATCACAGACCAATAAGATAGGGGATTATGAGAAATGTTTCGGGTTCCCGAAAAATATGGGCAACTGTAGTGACACCAGATAATTTTACTTAAAAACCTCTAAACATCCCAGTAGAGTGTGGATCACATTTTATTGAAGAGCACCATAACAAATAAAGGGCCATATCAACAACCATTGAGCTTCAGAATCATACTTTTTGCAGTTTGTAAATCATTATAAAGAACATACGGTTGCATATATTTTCTAAGAATAGATGTGAGAGAGAGCCAACAGATGATAAACAACTATGATCTTGACAACAGGATTAGACAAGACAAAACAGGTTTTAAAGAAACATATTATCAGGACATGAAAATTTACTGCTTGTAGTTGGAAAGGTCACCACAGAACAGAAAAAGTTAGAATATATAAAACCCCTTTATATTCTCAGGAAGTCTCTTTGATGTTCCTGATGATGCAACCATCCCCAGTATGGGTATTGACAGCATTTTGAGAAAAAAAAAATGCATGCAGAAGATTGGTGGGTAAAGTGAAATGACAAGAAAGCAGATGTCATTCATCTCAACTTTAGCAAGGCTTTTGACACGCTCTCCTAAAATAATGTGGTATGGAAATCGGGATGTCATAGTCTGAGTGGGTCGTCTATGGCATGTGTAAATAACTGTTTAGACGAACAGGCTTAAAGAGTTGTTGATAATGAGTTTTTTCCTACTTGGAGATTAGCAAGAAGTGGAGTACCACAGGGGTCTGTTCTGGGACCTTATCTGCTTAACACCTTTGTCAGTGACCTGGAGGAGTCAATGGTGCACACTGCTGTCGGTTGTCACATTTGCGCATGACACTCATTTGGAGCAACAGGTGCACACTTGAGGGCAGGATTACCATTCAGAGACAGCTTCACAGGCTGGAGGAAAAGGCTAACAGAATGTATAATTCATCAAAGATAAATTCCAAGTGCTGCCCCTGGGCAGGAAGCACTGGTGCAAGGGCACAGGACGGTGGCTCCCTGGCTGGGAGCAGCTCTGCAGGAAGGGACCTGCGAGTCTTGGCAGGCACAAGCTGAGCATAAGTCAGCAGTGTGTCCTGGTTCAGAGGTGGACAATAGCACCCTGAATAGTATTCACAGGGGCAAAACCAGGACACTGAGGGAAGAGATTACATCCCTCTGCTCAACATTTGATGGGGAACACAGATCCTCTGCCTACATCATAATCTGACAAGATGCATGCAATAAACACAAAGTCCTGCCCACCTAAACTAGTTTGTGAAGCTAAGGCAGGAGCATGCAGTGCTGCCCTAGTCATGTCAGTGGGCATTATTCCACCGCTTTGACACGTTCACTTGTGCACACAGTTAATGTATAGGTCCACATAATACGCCAGTTGAGGCATAGTGTATGTAATACAGGGTAAACAAATGGCTATTGGGTTAATTATTGTCTGGAGTTCTCTTGTTCTTACTTTTTTTTGTAACTTTCTTTTTTACTTACCTTTTTAATGCCCTTCTAACTCTAGTAACTGCAGCTGCTGAGAGGTGTGCTGGCAGGGCACTGGCTGAGACTCCAGCCAGGTTCCTTATGTTCAGGAGGGGAGCAGCCAAGCATTTCTGCACCTCAAACCTGTCCTATGTCTAATTCTGATGCTGGAAGCCTGCAAGACTTTTACCTGTGTATGATCATGAGTTTAGTCATTAGAATAATACAGATGTTCTACATTCATTAGACTTATTTTTGGTTTATTACTAGTCACTGATTCATCCAATCCAGTAACTCTGTGACTAAAATCCTCAATATACATAAATATACATACACATGAACACATTTCTCAACCTCCAATATATTTATTTTCTTTATTGTATTAAAGTGTATTAAGCTGCAGATCTAATCTGTATAATTGACATGACAATATACCTTAGTTAGAATACCTGTTTTATTATTTAAGCAAGACATACCTAAAGGAAATATTTTGTTACTTATGTAGCTCATTCAGGACTAACAACCCCATAAAATGTCTGGCCTGAATAGATGACCATTAATTGTAAAATACTGGGAAAAAAGTATTGCTGTGTTCCTGTGCTGAGAGTTATTTCAAGTTGTATCTGTTGTTTAGTACAGAACGTATCTATTCAAAATATTTCTGTAGTGCTAGATTATTGCAGTTGAAGTTTTTCCCTACACTTAAACTGTTGTTTTTTTCTTCTCTAAACTGTGATAGACATAATAAAGCTGAGGTGTTTAGCTAGGGGAAATTGCTATTTCAGCTTTCAATTAATTTCCTCCAAATTAGGATCTGCCCTGTAAATGTTTTAATTGCACTCATATTCCTTTCCAATTCTTTATCTGATATGAGAGTATTTCTCACTCTTTCCATCTCTCTCTCTCTCTCTGTATCTCTCTCTCTGTTGGTAGGGGTGGTGCGAAGAGGGGCAAGGTTAAGCTGCTCAGAGGGATAGAAAATCTACGTTCTGTTTCAGAAGCCCAGGACAAAAAGGAGAGTGACCAATAAACACTATCTTAAAGTAATTTCTTACACTGTTGTTAGAACCAGAGTATTTTCAAGAATTCTGTACTCTTAAACACATTACATTTGTAGATTCTGTTACTAATATTTTCAGTTAATAACAGCATCAGGATGTGTTCTAGTCCTGTTCTCTGGGCAAAATTTACTCTTGTCCCCCAAAGTGCACTTTCTATACTGTTGCTGATGGTGTTTGTCTTACTTCTCTGATTCCCCTCTGTTCTGCAAAAGGCTTTGCAGGTTCACATTTCAGTCATGTTTTTGCTAACACAGCTCATCTTTCCATTAGTGTCTATGGTTGTCTAACTATCAGAAGACCTCAGGTATGTAAGATTGCTTGTTCCAAGCCATCCATTCCATGCTGTAACACCCGTTACCTCTCTTCCTCAGTTATAGTGCCATAATGACATCACCTATGTTGATATTTCTTTATTCTAGCAGAGTTCCTTGTATTTCTGCCTTTGTTGTCCAGTCAAGTGGACTTTAAAAAAAGGACCTTTTGCAGGTGCTTTTGATTTGTGCCATCTATTTATTCATTACACAAATGGAGTCTTTAAGTCTTGGATAGTATGGATGATCCAACAACAAAGTAAATCAAGAAATGCTTTGACTTTTCTTTTGGCTTGGTTGGTATCCGGCTGCTTGTGAATGTGTTTTTCAGCTCCTCTGTTGGATTGCTGATGGCACAGATGGCTTGTTATATCCAAAAATGAAGCCTTTTGAAGCCTTTACATTTTTTCAGACATGTCTTGTCTTCTGTTATTCACAACAAACTCACTGAAAAACTTGTATGTAGTAAATATTGTCTAGGCTTAACGTGATACCTGGCCAGTTCATATATTATTTAGTAAAACTATTGGAAATCAAAAATCCCACAGAACTACTTATCATCTATTGGTGTCAAATGGACACCTCTGTATGAACAAATTCAATTCAAAATGCTGCCTGGAATTTTAGGCATAAGGAATTACCACCTCATTTTTACTGTTCTTCATGAGGTACTTCATTCAAATATAATAATCTGACCATTTTAAAATTATTTTTCTGCTTGCTTGTTCATATTTTACTAAAAAAAATAATCTCTAATCTGTCTTTAGTGTAATGCTGTATCATTACATCCTTACATATATTTTTCAGAATACCTAAATCCATTAAAATGTTTCTTCTTTTCAAACTAATGTCTTCCTTGGTTCAAATTGCTTTTGTTTGTCTCTAGATATTATAAAAATTAAAAATGAAGAGAGTGTGTCATTTCTTTGCAGGCTGTTGTGATTTGATTGATTGATTTATAAGATCCCTTGCATTATTATTTCTCTGTTTCTCTTTTCTTCCATTCCATTTATTGTGTATGCCAATAAACAAATTATTATGTGCACCTGTTCTTCCAAGTCTTTTTCCTTGTACCACATCCTGTGGTGTTTTACTGAAAAATAGGAAATGTCTATTACGGCCTTTGAAATCAAGTTTGATCACAAGTATTGAATTGTGGAATGTGAAACTCTGGAAGTTTATCAAGAATGTTCTCTGTGGGGTTATAATCTGTTTTGTGTGTGCTCCTAATTATCACATAGATAAAATGTCTTATTTCCACACAATGACAAATACTTCACTTTCTGTTTGCGCATAATATTCAGAGTACCATTGCCAGCAATAAACCACACATTCTGTGATCCGGAAGCAGGAGCTTTTTCATTAAAGGAATCTTTGTGAAGTAACTGTTTACTTCACTTTTTTCCTTGCTTTATTTTGTTTGTATTTCATCAATGTTAACACATTTCATGTCTTAGAATGCCATGTCTTAATATTTATATCATTACTAGCTACATTTCTGTTTTAATCTCTTTCTCACCAGCTAGAAGTTCTGCTTATTTTGGTTCGTTCACTATCCTGACATGAATTCTATAGAAAGGAATAGAACCTTTCATAGAAAGGGTTTTGCTCTTAAACACTTGGATGTTTTAATAAAGCTTGAATCTCATGTCTCACTGAGCTCTGCTCTGCACAGCAATGCATGCACCACAAAGGCCAGCACATTCAGAAATAGGCAGACGTAGTGAAACAGTACCTGCCTTCTATGTGGCAGCCTACTGACTACAGCTCTGACTTATGTGGGGGTGTAAAATAAATGTTCTGTTCTCTTCTCATTCCACTCAGATTTATGTCTCAGCTGTCTAGAAAGTAACATGAGCATTTAAAAGACATTTAGAAATACCATTTCTGGAGTACTTGTCCACTAATTTCTATAAGAATAGGAAAATTAAATTCTCTATGAAACTATTTATATTCTTCCATTTATTTTCCTTAGGCTTATGATACCTTTAGGAAAAAAAAAAAAAAAAAAGAAAAAAAAAGAAAAGAATTAATGTTCTGGAAATGTTCACTGAATTAAAAAAAAAAACCAAAACCAAACACCCTTGAGTAGACAAAGACTTCATTTAAGTTTTTTTTATATGTAGAATACATATAGTCATTTTTCTGCTACACAACTACTCTTTAAAATTCAGTTTTATGTTGCAATGTGTATTTTTGGGGTTATGGTAAGTATACAGGGAAAAAATGGGAGAAACTAACTAGAAACATAATTATCAAAGAAAGTGAAAGAATTCATGCCTAGCAGGAAAATATGAATCATACTGTAGAATAATTGCAGTTAAATGCTGTCTGAAACACAAGATTACACATCCTTTTGCACAATGCCTACAGCAAAAGGCCATAACACTGGAGTATTTCACAGTCAAATGAAATTTTATTACTCATGAGTAATAGTTTTGAGGGAAAAGGTCAATATTTGTTTTATAATAGACACACTAGCTTTTGGGTTTTTTTACTCCCCAGATAAGTAAAATCTCAACTGGTGACCATGAAGTTCTTTTGCAAATGGATTTCTTTTTATGTATGTCTTTCAGAGCATGGTGGTAGACTGCCATTATACAGTCAGATTATAATAAGTAATAAAATAACTTGTCTTTTGTCAGTCTCAATATTAGCTAAATGGTTATTTCACATAAGCTTAGGTTTTGTTTTATTGAGATTGCTCGATGAATTCATGGAAAGTACAAATGTACTTTGATATCCTCTACATACTTACACTTCTGTTGTTTGTCCTCGTGCATACAGAAATCATTGAGGTCCTGTATAAATTTTACATGAAAACTATGGAAAGAAAAGTTTTTATATCTTCCCTTCAAGGAGATGGAATCTCCTTTATAGGCGGTATAAATCAAAATATATTTTTTTTAAATTATAATAATGTAAATTTTAGTTAATGTGTGATATTAGGAGTAATGATGAATAAAACAATAATTTGGTCACTAAATCTTCAAGACAACAGAAAGTCTACCAAAAAAAAAAAACCAAAACCCAAAAAACCCAGGACAACCAAGAGAAAAAACTAGATATAGCTGCTAAATTGGGTCATTATTTTAAATGCCTTGCTGAGGTATATCAGCACTGGTTTGCATGTGTGTTTCCATGAGCACAGCTCCAGTTCTGTGGGCAGTAAGCACATTTCCATTGATTTTTGGCTTGCTTTGGTGCTGTTCTAATATCTGTCTCATTTTCAGACCTCTCATTATGTTCTGTTTCTTCAGAACAGGAATATAAATATAAAATTGGACTGATTGGCTCTTTAGCTGACATAGTCCACCTGAGTCATAGAAGATTTCGAGAGCTTTTGTAGAGCAGCCCAGCTGTACACCTTTTGTGAGAAATGCTCACAGGCCAATTACTTAGGCTCAGGCAGGGGTCACAGTGAAGCGGTATTTTATTCGCGTTTGCAATGGTGGGCGTCCCCCACCTCAAAGGGGAGAGAGCCCAGTTGTAGTAATAGAGTACACATTTATATCCTAATTCCCGACACGTTCATCCCCCTCCCCTGTTTTCTCATTAGACGACTACTGCAGGTTCACAGCCTGCCTGACACGTGTTTCTATACTTCTATATATGTATGTTATTTAGAACAACTTTTTTTTTTTTTTTTTAAGGAGAAAGCGTAACCATTCCTTTGTAACCCTTTAGTATGTCTTTGCTATGTCTTATTCTGCAATTCTTTACCTTGTTGCCAACCTGTTATTTCTTGTTTTCATTCTGTTGAGGTGGTGATTTTTTATTTTTTTTTATTTGACCTTGCCAACTAGCCCTTGCTCAGGATGGTTAAGAAAAGCATTTCATTAAAACTGAGTCCTTTCTAGGACTGGAATTTTCCATCTGCAAAACCACAAGAAACTTAGCTCTTACACTTTCACATACCTCTCTGATGTCATGACTGTGTTTCCTTTGACTTCAACAAGAGCGTACAAGAATTGTGTCAGAGCTAGAGTACACCCACCTGAGTGTCCTGCTTTCAGCACTGGCTGAAATGGATGCTTAGAGAAAGCAAATCAGGATGGGCATATAATATTTCTGAAAGATCTTTCAAACTCTATTTACTTCTGATTTGGAGCTTTACTGAGACAGAATTAGTTTATATCTATTTAGACACCCCCCGCCCCCCACCCCCGGAATTTATTTCCCCAGTAATCTGTCCAGTCTCCTCTTGAGATTATGTAAATAATATGACAAGGAGTTTTATAGCTTAACTACAGGCTATTTAGAGCAAGAGCTCCTTTTGTGTGCTGACTGCAGTACATGACCAAAGTGTTTGTACAGGGAGAAGGAAAATGTGGACATGAGATTCTCAGTCACCCCCTCTCAGATGTTCATAACTTGACACCTCTGTAATGTCATACTCCTGCTATCATCATTCCAAGCTAGAGGTTCAGAAAGTAATCATTCGTATACATAGTTTTTGAGGTACAGACATACAATTCCAGCACAAATCCACCAACTTGTTTCAACTCTCTGTGACTGTCTCCACCAGCAGTAAGAAACCAGAGATACTTAGTGTCATGCAAGGAAGGAGAAAGAGATTCTTTGTCTACATCTGACAGTAAATAGGCTCAGTAATCATTCTGTGGCCCAGATGTCACTTAGTATGGCCCATCTACTGGCCATGACACTATTTCCCACTAGAAGGGGATGTCTGGTCTTTCTTTGGATAGTGCCAATTACACCAGGCCCATTCTATGCTAGGTGCTATGCTAAAAATTTTACTCTTTGGGTGATTAGATGTCATCTCTTGCACCTGTGTTCCAACTTTTTCAATTTACTAGTGCAGAAACACCTGGAATATTTGCTCTGTCTGAAGTATATCTCATTTCTGTTATAGGAGCCAGAGCAGAGTAGCAGACGTGCTGGCTTATACAGTCCATCCTCTTTTTAAATCTGCCTTCTTCTACTGCAACAAGCAGAATGACAATGGTGATGCTTATGTAACTGTATTTTGGAAAGACTGGTCTGATCCATGTCACATTGTCCATATTTGAGCTTTGGCTATACAGTAGAGAACAATAAAATAGCCCTGTATATTCAGCACTGCTTGATAAATTTACCCAGTATGCACAGTAACATGGTACAGGATTTGTTTTTTTCTGGGTGTTACCTCATGTCTGAAGTCACTCAGCTCCAGTTTTTCCTCCTTCCATTTCATTCTCCAGGATAATGGACATGCAGTTCTCCTACTCTGTATGTCCATGGGTGTGTATTGTGTGTGTACATATATATTTTTATTTTCAAGATAATTAATGAAAAATGAATACTGAGATCTTTCAAACTAACAGCAATACCACCATTTTTTAGAGAGACTGATCTTTTCCTGACCTGCTGTTACTTTATTATTTATTTTATTGGTAAAGGTCATCAATACAGACACACACACACACAGAGGATTTGAAAGATAAGGCATCAATGCAAACAAAAATAACTCCCACAAAGTTGCTGTTTAGTATTCAGAGCTCTGCCCTAACCTGAACCCTGAGAGCAGTTTTGTTTACATGATGTGGCACTTCCATTGTGGGGGCCCACAATAATCTGCTGTTTGAAATTAAAACCTAAGACAAATGGACTATAGAAAGAAGAAATCTCTGCTACTTCTGGTTCTGTTTAATACTTGACTTTTATTAGCTTCTGCAACTAGCTTTTTCATAGGAAGCAGAGGCTTAGTAGAGAAGGAAAGGATTCTGAAAATAAACCAACAGTTTTGGCTATTTGGTCAACATACCTTTGTTGTATAAGGTTACAGAAGAATGCCAGATTTTTTTCCAGAGGATGCAATCAAGCTGGGAAATGGAACCCTGATCCAGTTAAGCAGTCAGGACACCCTGTGCAGCACAGAAGACAATATGAATGGATACTTGGCAAAAGTTTATAGGACAGAAAAGTGTTTTGGCAAAATTTACAAACAAAATGTGGAGGGTGGTGGGGTATAACCTTAACAATGTTCTTTCTCACAAAGCCATTGCTCCCTCAACCCTCAGTAAGCAGTCTCTTCAGAAAGACGCCATGACTCCAGAGTCAGCTGCATAACTGAAAGGAGGGAAAATTATATCTGGATTCAAGTTGGTATCTATGGCATAGTCTGTATCATTCAGTTTTATGATCTCCTTAAATGACTAGAGGTGACTAGATATCAATTCTTGATTTTAGGACATCCTATGCTACTCACAATAAGCCCAAAAGAAATTCATTATACTGTCAATTAACTAGTGTACAGTACAACCTTTACTACAACCACCTTACCAGACTCTTTGCAGCAGAGAATTCTGTCACTTTTCATGTGCATGTCAGTAAAGGGATGTAAACCAAAATCTTCAAGATTTCTATTCAGCAAATGCTCCAACTAATATATTTTCTGCATATGTTCTACCTGATTTGAAGATATTTATGTTTTTAATGTTCTATGTTTTCCCAAATAAGGGGTGGGTGGGTGTTTAAGATCATGTCAGTTCTACAGGCCACAAGTTACTGGCTTTTCAAACAGTTATAAGGGCCACAGGTGCTGTCCTGTTTTACCTGAGAACAAAAGTCAGGGTCTGCTGTAAAAGGCTTCAAATCTAGAACTCCTTCCTTGTGGTTAGGTATCAAAGATGACCTGTTAGTCCAGCACCAGAAACATTTTTATATCTGATTTTATGACTGTTTATAAAAGTTTTCATATAGTATTAAGTCAATACACTCTATCCTGGAGAAGTATTTAGCAATGATGGAGGGGAATAACTGAAAACTGATGTACTGACATCTTTGACATTTCACCAGAGACTTATTGGATTAGATATGTGTAACTTCAACAAAAGTACAGGTAAATTCAGAGTGCATCAATTTTAATGAGACTATTAAATCTATTAAACTCTAATCAGATCTTAAAATGTAACTGGAGAGTATTAAAGGAGACTTCAGAAATTTTAGTGTGCATATGCTTTATCTGTGCCAATGAGTTTCATGCACAGTGACATGGGATAATTTGTGTCATACAAAAATTGAAAATATTTTGTAGCCATGAATCAGTCCCTAATAAAGATTTTATATTTTTTAAGGACAAACCACATTTTTACAGTTTCTGAAGCCCAAGAACAAATGTGGGGTTTTTATCATTAAAAATGCAGTCCTGCCAGGTTAATGTCTTGGCTCCTTGGGATATAAAACTCCCAGAATTTCAAAATATGGCAGCTGGATTCTGCAAATAAGGCCTGCATTGTGTGACCTGGGCTACATTTTCATAATTACATGAAGGATATCTTCTGATTTTCAGGTCGAGTTGGCAAGATGCCATGACGAGAGTGCACATATAGTAGCTTCTAAACTTCATTCTCAAAACAGCAATTGCTTGGCAGGACTGTTTCACACTTTCTACTTAAGAGGATATAGCTCACTTAAAAGCAGAATTTTGAATGACTTCAGAAATTTTCTTTCTCATTACTCACATAACTTCACATTCTTCACATGTTCTCTGTGTGCCTTCATATCATGCATAAACTTTGTGGTAAAATCTCAGTTCCACATGAAGTGAATAGAGGAATAACCATTGCTTCACCACAGTCAGACTTTACCCCCTGTTTTCATACCTTAGACCTTTCATAATTTCGCTGTACCAGCGATGCATGTTAAATAGAGCAGTAAATTTCTCTGTCAAGGAACACTAAACACTTTCATCTCAAATGGCTCTTATAGATGTAAAACACACAAGTACATTATCCTGCCTCTGATCCTTCCTTAAGATTCTTCACTGTAGCAATGCCTCCAAAATCATTTAGCACTGTTAGGTAGGAGGCAAGCTGAGACCATTGCTTAGCTGATTGTCTGTTCGCATCTATATATCCAGCTTTCCAAGTGTTTGCATCATCAAACACTGGCATCTTGTCATAAAAGACAACTATTAGATATTTATGACATTTGTGGTCCTTTTCATATCTACATATTTTCTTACATGATAAAGTTGGGAGGTTTGATTATAATCTGCAAATATTACTCCAGTGCATTGTAATTTTAGAAAGGTACGTAACTCTGTACTAATAGTAACAAAAATAATGGAACATTTCAACTTTAGTCTCACAAATGGAAATCTGGCAAAAGATGGGAAAAGCATCTGTCTGCTTAGCTGAGAATTGGCACTGGACTTGCAAAGACATTACACTGTAATCATTCCTGTAATGGTTAAACAGTTAATTCAGTTATGTTAGGTTTTAAGACATTTTTTGTGGACTGAAAATTGTAATCTACTCTCTGTTTTAAAAGTCAAGACATCTTGAATGTTTCTTAAAATAATCTACCTGCAACAATTACTTGTTTTGTAACAACAAAAAAGGCAACTTGATACTGAAAGAAAATTTCACTTTCATTTTTAATACCAGGTTTAAAGAACACTATCACATTTTCTGAGCTTCAACTGATTGTGATCTGAGGCCCACAAGATGGCCGACAGTATCATTCAAAGTAGAAGGAGCTTTAGTAAAGGCATAATTTTGTCCACTGAACTCCAGAGTTAGAAAGGACAGAGATTATTGTTTGAAATAAAGGTAGATCATGCATTTCCATCTACTTAGTACTTATACTGGTAACAGTTCCAAGAATATAAAAGAAACTTTCCACACAAACTGATGACACTATCTGTTGGCAAAAGAGTAATGACTGTCTCAGTAGGTCTTTAAGTAGATTAAGTCAATATGTCCCTCTCAAACTCATTTCAGGTCTACTGCCTGATCAAAACAAAATCTATTCTGTGCACCCCAGCAAAGTTGTTCCATTTTCCCATGCAAAGCCAAATCACATATTTTATGTTGAAGAAATAGTATTAAATGAGAAAAAACAGTTTCTAATTCTTTATTAAGCAAGAAGAGACCACTTTCTCCTGTCTTCACCTTGATAGAAGCAAATTATTTCACAATATCATGCTTCTTTGCCTTCCCCTTCTTTTTCAGAATTTAGGAAAAAAGATTGGGATTACTCTTGGGAGGAGTGGGGAGGAGGAGGTTGCTAAGCTTTAGACCATCCTTACACTTCCCAGACAAAATTGCACACATTTATACTAATGTAATTTCATTTTTCTTCTAAACACTGGAGAGAAAATTTCTTCTTAACTTGTACCCCTTGCAAAGTACTGCTTCAGCTGTATATTTCAGGAAGCTGTAGTTTGACTGGTTAGGGTTCTCAGAGGAAAACAAGATCAATAACTTGTCACAGCAAGAGATACTTTAGTGTCTGCAGGGTGCTACAATATAGCATTGTGGATGGGGGAAAAAAAAAAAAAAAAGAAAAAACCAAAACAGTTCTGAGCTTGCTTTTGTGCATTTGGACAGGCTGCTATTAAGCTGGTTATACAATTTTTTTCTCCAATAATTTAATGCTGGGCTTATTACATATAAGTATCATTTTATAAAAACATTTTTATGGTTTTGGGCTACTTTGTAAACAAGATTTGTAAAAATGCTGCTGCCTTTAATTTGCTTCTGTGTTTTGTATAAACATAGACAGGCAGTTCCTGAAGAATCTGCTATGACTACAAAGGAAACAACTGAAAATGATGACAATATAAAGCTTTATTATTAATGTCTACATTATTACCTACAATTTTAACCTGACTTCTCCACTGTTGTATTTTATTTTAAGACGAATATTTTATATTAGGCAACAATGAATATATAATTCATACAAAAATGACCACACAGAGCAGCATATTGACCCTGCATTTGTATACTTTGTTAAGGAGTTAAGCAATTAATTCTGTTTTGTTTGTCAGTTTCTGTTCCATCTGCAAGACACGTCTAGTTTAATTGCAAATTTTACTGATAGAGATTGAAAGTAATTTTCTTTACGTCCTTAATTTAGTAATATATATAATTAAAAATTATTGTATCATTTCCTGCAATCACACTAGTATTTGTATTGAATGGAGAACATAGAGGTAATATAGAATTAAGTTGTATTTGACACTGAAGTACCTCACCTTTCTATACATATATCCTCAGTCTGCTCAGCTGTAGTTACAATGTAAAAGTCCAGTAATTTAAGTAGTTCAACCTTAACATCTATAGAATGTCAGGGAGGAAAAACTGGTTCCACAATGAAGGATCATCATGTGAAGAGCATCAGAATCACAGGATTATTTATGTTGGAAGAACCTCTGGATGTCGTCTAGTGCAACCCCCCTCTTGAACTAAGTCCAGTTAGAACTGTTGCTCAGGGTTGTATCCAGTTGAGTTTTGAACATGTCCAAGCATGATGTCCCCACAGAGTCTATGGGTATCTTTTCCAGTGTTTAATCACCCTCATAGAGAAATGTTTTGAGTTGTTTTGGGGTTTTTTTTGTTTTTTTTTTGTTTTTTTTTTTTTCTTATGTTTAAGTGAAATTTCTCATCAGTTTATAGTCCTAGAATCACATGTGCCTAGTTTGGAAGGAAACCTCTGGAGAGTGCCTGCCTCAACTCTCTGTTGAGACAAGGGATTTAGATTAGATTAGATTAGATTAGATTAGATTAGATTAGATTAGATTAGATTAGTTTAGCCAGGGCCTTTTCAATCTGAATCTTGAATATTTTCAGTGATTAAAATTCTGTCATTTCTTTAGGCAACCTATCCCTCTGTTCAATTGTTGTCAGAGTGAAGATTTTTTTATTCTTATACACAGATGGCATTTTCCCTGAAAAAATTCTACTTTGCTTGTCATATTACTACGTATATTCAGGAAGACTTTGGATCAACTTTTCTGCACTGTCCCTGTAAGGACCTGTAGATAACAGTAAAAGCCCCTCCAGTCTTCTTCAGGCTGAACAGAGCAGCTTTCTCAGTCTCATATGACAAGTACTACAGCCCCAAACCATCTCACTGGCAATTTGTTAGACTCACTACAGTATGTCAATGTCTTTCGTGCACTGGAAAGTCCAGACCTGGGCACAACACTCTTCACATGATCTCACTAACGCCAAATAGACACGAGACGCTAGCTACATAAATGCAGATATAGCACAGTATGCAGTACGCCTTTGCTGCAAGCATGCGTTGGTGACTATATGCCTACAGATATCCATAAAGATGTATATATATATATGATATATATTTGTATTTACTGCTTGGATAATGGTCACTGCACTTTCAGCAAGTTCATGGAGGACACCAAATCACTTATAGCAAGAGGTATGGAGAGAGATGGATGTTATCAATAATATATTTGTAGATATCTATATAAATATGGATGTCTGTATCGATGGTAATCTATGTAATATAGAGATACTTAATTGTTGACTCTGTTATTGATTCCTGATGAGAAATACTAGTGACTGTCTGAAACCTGGACTTTGTATTGCTGATCGTAACACTCTGAGCTTTACAATTTAGCCAAATTTTCAATACCTTACCAAGTCTGTATCTCATCTCATTTTATGGAAAACCATGTCAAGAGTATTACTATGTCAAAGTAAATGACATCCACTGCCCTCCCCTTGTCAACAGACCTGTGCTGAGAAGTGCTTACATAGAGTCAAGGCTTTTTGTGCTCCTCACACCACCACACTGGTGAGTAGGCTGGGAGTGCACAGAAATTGAGAGGGGACACAGACAGAACAGCTGACTCCAACTGACTAAAAGATATTCCATACCATATGATGTCATGCTCAGCACATAAAGCTAGAGGAAGCGGAAGGAACGGTGAGATGTTCTGAATGATGGTATTTATCTTCCCAAGTAATCATTATGCATGATGGAGTCCTTCTTTCCTGGAGATGGCTGAACACCTGACTGCCAATGGAAAGTGGTGAATTAATTCCTTTGCTTATATGTGTGTCTGTTGCTTTACTTATTTAATTTTATCTCAACCCATGTCTTTTCCCACTGTTACTCTTCTGATTCTCTCCTCCATCCAGTCATGGGGAGAGTGAGTGAGCAGATGTGTGGTGCTTAGTTGCTGTCTGGGATTAAACCACGACAATAACACATTGCTAATAGTCCAGACTCTTCTTTTTTTATGAGAAAATAAAATAATAAAAATCTAGAGGTAATAATTGAAGCACTCTGATGTTGATTGTAATTGCATGTTCTGTTCAGTAAAATTTTATTTAGGCTAATTTTCCAGAGCCTTACTTTTTATAATTGACACTCCTCTCTTACAGGCAGAATCTAATTAGATTCCATGTCACTCAATAAAATTGAAAACTTCATTCAAATGTAAATCACACTAGTTTGGGAATGTACAACCTGAATAAACAGATGTGCTGAATAATATTTTTTTTAAGACAAGCAAACTATGTGGTATGAAACAAAGTCATCTGTATGAAATATTTTCAATGTGTTTTATAGTTGATTTCACATAAATGAATGTGTTGCATTTTTTCTTCTGCATGCTTCAGAACATAAGTTTCATTTTCAGCTTATTTACTGGTTCCTCAAGGGAAAAAATAGTCTGTAGAGTGTGCTGGTTTTTGTTGCACTGCAAATTTATATGACTGTGACTTGTGAGCAAACTCCATCACCTGTCTTAAACACCGTGTTGGATGACACATTGTGATACTGTGATTTCAGCATTTGTCTCCATTTACACTAGACAAGTTATTTTCTATAGTCATATGGTTCTTTCTCTTCATGTCTTAAATGGAGTAGGTAAAGGAGACTACTTCATCCAGTACATAGCAAGTACACAGGAAACCAAGTGTTACATTATTTGCAAGCAATCTGATTTGTGTGTTTGTAATAGATGGAAGCTAAGTCTGTCCTGAAGTTCCCTCATTCAATTTAGATGCTTGATATAAATTCCAATATAGGTTCTAGGTGATAAACAGTGATTTTCTGCCACTCATTTCACAAATTTTTTATTTGTTGCTTTGTTTCTGGTTGTTTTTTTGTTTTTTTTTTTTTTTTTGTTTGTTTGTTTTTTTTTTGTTTGTTTTTTTTTTTTTAATTCATTCTGAGATTCCTGTTGCTGACAGCTTTTGGAAACTCATGGATCTGCTGTGTAGTATGTTCCAGTCAACAGTACTGTTCAGTTATAATTTTAATTTTTTTTCTTATTACAATACTTTACTGCCAACATATAATAGTTACTCCAACACTGGAGTGTTTTACTGGTTCTCCAGTGTGTTTATTACTGCTGATAGGTCTTTGTCAATCATGAAATACCAAATTTGATGTTTTACAAACACTGAAGTACAAATAGAGAACATAAATGATGATTCCAATGTAGGGGTTTATTAATATGTCTTGTTATTTTTTGGCCTTCAGTGGACAGCTCAGCTAGATTTGCTTTCATGGTGGGTTCTAATACATATTCTTCTCCCTAAAAATGTCAAAATTACACATGTTCAAGAACTAACGGGGATGTAAAAAAATTAATTAAATCTATCCTAGAAAAAGTATTCCCCTCACCACCACCACCACCTCCCACCCCCCCAAAAAGGGGCCTTTTTTTCCAACTCCCTAAATCAGAAAACCACTTCATGGTTCTCCTTGAAAATTTATTACTTAAAGGTAGCATACATGGTACTCTTCTCAGGGTTTGAAAAGCAAGAAATCTGAGCAAGGTTTGCAATTGAATGTGAAGAACAGTCTTAAGATTGATGTGCATATTATCATTAGCAATATTACTACATTTCTCTCAGGTGTTTTACAAGTGATACAAGTTTCATCCTTGTCTTTATTCAATTAGAGGGGGTAAATATTAAGTTTATACATTATTTTTAATTTTTATACATTATTCTTTTTATATCATACATGAGTTTAACAACTAAAGCAAAAGCAAAGCTTCAAAGAACTTCATCTCGTCCCTTACCTTTCTAAGAATAGCATGCACAAGGGGACACCAAAAAGAGAATTGTTCTCTTGACATCTAGTACAGCTATGGCAGAGAAGTGGAAAGGACCAATGGAAAGACCTGCATGCTTTTTATTTTTCATGTGTTGATTTATGATGTTGTGTCCTAAATGAGCATCACATAAAAAAGAAAAGTTTGTAGTTGTGCGGGTACACAATAGAGTTCTCACGGCAACTATGTGCTTGGGGTAAATCACCACTTTTTGTAATATGAGGTCTTCCAACAGTGGGTGGCAAATGTTCAGGTTTGAAAAAAGACAAAAACATTTATTTAATTGTTTAAGAATCACAGGAAAATTCAGGCTGGAAGGATTGTCAGGAAGTCTTTAGTGTAACCTCCTGCTCAAAGCAGGGTCAGCTGTGAGGTCAGACCATGTTACTCAGGGCTTTATGCAGTCTGGTCTTGAAAATCCTCATGGATGGAGACTGCACAGACTCCCTTGGCAACATGCTTCACTACTCGAAAGACTCAAGGTGGACATGTATTTTCCCATACACTGTCTGAAATTCCTGTTCTTCAGTTTATGCTCATTGTTTCTTTTCCTCACAGCATGCAGCACTGAAGACCCTGGCTCCATCCTCTTGCTAGCTCCCTTACACTGGGGCCTGGGCAGGCTGTTGTTAGCTCTCCCTGAGGTGGTCTCTCCTCCATGCTGAATAATCCTTAGGTCCCTTCCTGCAGAGCTGCTGCCAGTCAGGCAGACCACAGCCTGTGCCTTGCACAAGTGTTTCCTGGCCACAGAATACTCAGCTTTGCCTTTGTTGTATTTCATGAGGTTTGTCAGCTTAATCCTCTATATTGTCTAGGTCCTTCTGAATGACTTTTCTGTTGTTGGGTATGTTGATTGCATGCCCCCAGCTAGTTTGATATAATCTCCAAGCTTGATGAGAGAGTACTCCATCACATCCTCTACTTATACAGTACTCCACTTTTACCACCTTCTAGTATCTGGCCCTCTGTTCCTACCTCCAGAACTCTTTTTCACACATCTAGTTGTCCATCCCTCCAGACCATAATCTCCCAATTTAGATATAAGAATATTTTGAGAGATGGTGTCAAAAGCCTTGCTAAAGTTGAGGTAATTCCAAATCATTTGATCACAGTCATTTAATCACAGAAGGCGATCAGGTTGGTCACTCCTGGTACTTCCATGCTGACTGTTCCCAGTCATCTACTTCACATTCCTGTGCCCAGAGGACTGACTCAAAGGTTTATCAAGGGATTGAAGCAAGACTGGCAAGCCTGTAGTTACCCTGCCTGAACTTTTGGTCTTCTTTGAAGATGGGTGCAACACTTGCCTTCTTCCTGTTCTCGTGGATCTCCCCTGACTTCAGTAATACTTCAAGCAAGATAAAAAGCAGCCATTCAAGGACATTGGGTAACTCAGCACAAAGGCCTGGGAAACCTTGTTGGTAAAGTCTGAGTCATGGAAGATACTGGTTACATCAGTCTTATCTTTGCCTATTGTGACTAAATCATTGAGTCAATTCAGCAACAGGCCCACAATTTCCTAGTTCAACCTTTTGTTACTAATGCTGTGGTAGAAGCTCCTCTTGTTGCTCTCAACATCCCTTGCAAAAATCAACTTGTACAATATTCAGCTCCACTCTTCCTTGGTCACTACAAGGAAGTGATTGTCATAACCCCAGTGAGTAGCATATTCACCTGTGTGTCACCCCTTGTTGGCTCAAAAAGTATCTGGATCACAAAGCTGTTCCTTACACCCTCCAGAAATCTTGACTTATCCCACCTGACCGTATTGCTAATCTAGCAGATATCAGTGAGGTTCAAGACCCTCATGAACATCAGAGTCAGTGATCCCAAGATGTCCTTGTGTTATTTAAAGAGTGCTTTGCCCACTTCTTCACCCTAAAACAGTGGTCTGTAACATACTTCCACCATGCTGTCACCCTCACTGGCCTCTTCTTGGATCCTGATCCATGAGGTCTCAGAGAGATCATTGTCTGTCATGTGAAAGGACATCACACATTTAGTCGTGTTCTTCACACAGAGTACAGTCCCCTACTCCTGTTTTCGCTGAATAGCTTGTACCTGACCTCATATTATTCCAGCTGTGTGAGCAGCCTAACTCCATCTCAGTTCTTCCAGTAACGTCATCAGTTTTTTGACTATGTGCAAACCTCTACTTCCTTCTGCTTACTTCCTAAGGTATTGGCATTTGTGCACAGTTACTTGGGGTGGGTCATGCTTTGACTTGTTTCTTCCTTCATGATGTTTCTCTTGTCATCATTCTGTCAGTTACTTTCCAGCCCTGCCAGTTTTCCTCTTTTAACTGTGGGCCACTGTTTCTTTCTCCTCATGTTCCTGATACAAAGCTCTCCTCACCAGGCTGGCCAGACTGCTTTTGTCTGCATCTGCCCTGATCCTGGGAAAACTGCCTTTCTTTTCTGTAATGCTAAATTGTTAAAAGATCTTTCTGGATGGTAGGTGTTTGTGCTTAATCTTCAGTACTGTGTTTATTCTTTCAGTAACTGAATGAACAGAAACTATTAACAAAGATTTGTGATTTAACTATAGTGGTAAAGAGAAAGCAGCACTGGCATAGCTAGTGGATCAAGAAGTGGGATGAGATACAGCTAGTTAGTGATGTAAGAAGAAATGTAAGGAAGGGGAAATGTCTAATAAAGCTGGAAGCAACCTACAGGAACAATCACACCACCACATCACTGTGATTTAAATCAGCTCTTTCTACCCAGAAAAATATTCTTAAATCGTAAATTAAAATTGCAGTCAGAGGAAAAAAGCAACCAGCTGAACCAGTAGCTGACTTAATGGGAGAGAGGAGAACTGTAAAATGACTATAATTATACTTTAGAAATTAGGAATTGTATTTTACCTTGCTTATCTACATGTTAAATCGTATTCTCCCTTTAATAAAATTGGCATTTGCTAAGCCAACAGATTCATGTTTGTGAAGAAATTTAACTCACTGGGTACCAGAAACCTTTTGTTAAGTAAGCATACCTCTATTCTATTATAGTAGCTGAAAGGTGCCAGAAGTTCCTATCCTATTTTCTACATGCCTATAAATCCAGCAAATAATATCTATTTATAAAACTCTAGAATAGAGCTTTGAAATTAGAAACACTCAGAATCTTGACAGTGGTATAAAACCTATTCGCAAAATATTTTGGTTTTTGTTTGAAAAGGTGAATTGGTCAAAACTAAAATTTAAACATTTTCTGTTTCACATCATTCAAACCAAGGTTCTAGTCCCAGATATTGCATATCGAATCTAAACCTGGGATGATTATGCTCTGGTTAAGTAACTCGATATTTAAAGTATTTTATAGTTTGCATTTTATGGGGTTTTTCTGTTTTGTTTTGGTTTCTTTGTTTGTTTTCCCTTGAATCCTTTTTTTGATGCAATTGTTTTGCAGCTCACTATTATTATTTCAGCAAAAAATCAGACACCTAAACTGGATAGCTCAACTGAATTTCTGCTTTGGAACATACACTACATAAATGGGTCTTGCACACCAGTTGCTAATGATCTCATTCCTAAATTAAATGTGTTTGTTACAATATACTAGTCTAAATGAGGTGTTTGATTTTAAGGATTCTAAGGAAATGTCTTCATTCCAAGGATACTGAGTATGCTGCAACACTAGGTCTCTGTTTTATTTAAAACTTTCATAAACATGGTTTCATTCATATGGAGAACAAGATATGTTTGACATGTCAACATTATGCTCAATGAAAAATCTATTTCTTACATAAGCTCTATTTTCATGGTTTTGAAAGCTGTTTTGTTGAAAGTGAGATGTTCTTTATGCCCTTTTCAAAATGGAGTCTTCCATCTCATATAATGAAACTTGATCAATCTTTTTCTAGAATCCTAAACACAGAATGAATTTCACCTCATCAACAATTACAGGAACTCAGATGATTTGCTTCTAAATATAATTATCTACTCTGCTAACCTTTTGGTGACCTTGCTGCATAAACAATTAAATGCTTTATGTACATCTTATCTGCTGGTCTGTGAAGGTAGAACAGTCCTTCCTTTGATGATGATTTAGATTGGAAAGGTTTGTTTTAAGTATCAGTCAGGAATGCTAAAGCTGAAAGACTTTTTTATGCAAAGCAAGGGTGCTTAGAATCTTCTAAAGCAGAAATATGACTCTTTTTAAGACCTAACAGAGCTAAAGAAATATATGAGAAGATGAGATATAAGATGTTCAGTGATATTTCTGCTGCAAAGATAATACCACTGTGACAAAAGCCATAGTCTTACTTGCATTGCCAAGTTGAAAATTAATGAACTGCCAAAATTAGAAGATTAATCAAGCCTATTAATCAACAGTAAACCTCTTCTTTCAAAACTTCCAGCTCTGGTGGTGTCTTCATCTTAGTAAAATTATGGAATAGTTAAAGTCTGCACTTTTATCTGATTCCAGGTTGTGTTGTTATAACTCTATTATTTTTGATTCTAATAACCATGAAGACCCAAGATAAACACTGTGACTAACTCAGTCTCCTTAAACTTAAAAACACCCCAAACCCAACCCAAACTGAACCAAGAAAAAAAAAAAATAAAAAAGAAAAAGAAAACCATTCTTAAGATTTGTTGTTTCTTTAGCCTTTATGTTTTCAGTAATTTGGAGAACAAAGTACTTATTGTTTGACATCTTTCTTCCACGCATAAATATGTGCCTACAGGCTTCAAATGTCTTTTTATGAAAACAGCCAACAAACAAAGATTGAAAGAAAACAGAAAATGCAAAAAGCATTACCCATGTGTTAGTATTTTCTACTGGAACCTTACATGCTTTATAGTCTAAAAATGTTTGAAACTACATGCCCAAAGGAATTAAAATCTGTAGTTTCTCTTTGGCTCCAGTGAATATTTCTACTGGTTAAAGAGAAGCCAAATTCTGCATGTCTACTTTCTTTGGCTATGTCTGTCTTTCCATCTGGATTGACAGAGTGATAGAGTGACAGAACATGCTGTGGATAAAATGAAACAGATTTGAAACACTGAATATGAGAAGAGTTTTGCTCCTGCTGATCTTTACACTCTTGAAGCTTAAGGACTCTGTTCATCAGTCATACATCATTGGGTCTTTGTGAACAACCGAAGCTCAAGTCCTGTGGAAGACAATTTTGGTCATACAGCTTAAAGTTTTTATGCATTACTCTTGTTCAACAAAGATCAGAGAATATGACTTAGAGATGGTAATGATTAATATTATGAAAGAGGAAATATTCACAGTGTTACCTATACAGACAATATAATTTGTATCATCTCAAACCATGGAAAGAGAGAATGATTACATGAACACATAATTTCATTAACAATCACATCATAGTGGAATATTAGCAATTGTCACTTCTGGTTCTGGTCTAATTAGCACAAATCCACTCATACCAGAACACTGTGAAATGTAAGCAATACTCGTCCATATTCTTTTATGTGGGTTACTTGTGTCTGAGATAAAAAATTAACATTAACATTAACATTTTACTTCACAGTCCATGATTCTCTGTCCCTACTCTGTCAAAATTAAGTCATGTATATTTAACAGAAAATATACAACATATTTTTCTCCGTTGCTTTTTCAGATATACTTCTTGTTAACTTCTTAATTCAATTTGTAGACTAGTAATACCAAATTCATGCCCTGTCTACTGGAGCATATAAAAACCTACAGTAAGATTGCTTGACAACTTCTAAAACAGATCACAGCTCAAGCAAGAATAGGGAGTGTACATATTGTAAGTTTTAATGTTTTTTTGTTGTTATAAATCCACATCTCTGGCAGGACTGGCCTCTACTTTCACAGAATCCTAGAATAGTTTGGGTTGGAAGAGACCTTTGAAGATCATCTTGTTCCAACCCCCATGCCATGAGCAGGGATATCATTCACTAGATCAGGTTGCTCAAATTCCTGGGCTCTCCCTGAACACTTTCAATAATAAGGTATCCACAACTTCTCTAGCTAATGTGTTCTAGTGTCTTACCACCCTCGGTAAAAAAAATTTATTCCTTATGTCCAATATAAATTTACCTTTTTTCAGTTTAAAATCTTTGTCCCTTGTGCTGTTACTTTAGACCTAGGTAAAAAGACTCTTTCTGATTTATAAGCCCTCTTTAGACATTGAAAGGTCACAGTAAGACCTTCCCAGAGCCTTCACCAGGCTGTACGACCCCAACTATCTCAGTAGCTCCAATAGTTACTGCTTTCTCTCCATTCACTACTGATTAGTCAATTTCTTTGTTTATCCATTAGCTGTGCAAAGGCAATTTTGACTTATATCACATATTTTGGATTTCTGGAGTTGACCCCATCTACTAATTATCTAGGGGTCTCAACACAATCGTAGAGCTTTATTATAGTTAACTACTCCCAAATTTTAATGTTTCAAAGGAAATTGAAACTAACAATACTTTGTTGAAATATTTTAAAGCAAAATAATGTTAAATAAAAGCTCAAAATAGCTACGAAGTTATCCTTCTAGCCAGGATTTTCAGCATAAGCGTGCAATACACTAGGATAATATTTCTGCAGAACATCTAATTGAGAGTATTTCCAGTATCTCATTGTGTTTTCAGCATCTAGTGCAACATTATTGTAAACCATCTGTCCTGGCCCGGTTATCCCGGGTAGGGGAAGATTTGTTGTTGTACCCAGAATGAGATTAAGACACTAACGAGGTCAGATGCCACTAACAAGGAGTTTATTTTTGGTGTAAGAAAATAGTGATAGGAGAGAGAGAAAATAGAAAAAGGGGAAAATTTTAGCAAGCAGTTGGGATAGAATTGCAAGAGATAGTCACCACCATGGATCCAGTGGCATCCCGTTGGTCCATAGTCTTGTAGTCTTCGGTGGGGAGGGTCCCTCCTCATGGTTTGGTCCCACAGTCTTTTATAGGGTGTTTTTTGCTGACTCCTGCCTCCTGTGCACGATCTCCAGTTTTACACAGCTGATCCCATGGGGTTCACAGAATCAGTACGTGACCACTTGCATGCTTTGGCAGGCTTGGGGGTCCTCTGTGTCTGGACCCCCCATGAGGCATTGTGATGGTTCTTTGTCCTTGGTCGAAACTGGTCTCCAGAGGCTATTTGCTTCTTATCTGTCCCATAGCCCATTTGGCCCCTATCTATTCAGGCCTGCAGGCAATCCTTCCTCCTCAGGCCACGGAAAGCCAAGCCCCCAGGAAGTTTCACAACTTTGTCAACAAGCTTTGAGATAATCAGCTCAAGATAAGGTCTCTCACACCATCATAGTGTGCACGTATGTGTGTGTGTGAATACTTTGCAGCAATAGCCCTGTGATTGCACAAAAAGTTAAGCATAGAAAAGTAATGAGTGTGCACCTGAAAAGATAATTAGATGTATGAATTTTCATTGCTAAGGTAGTCACTTTAGACAGCATTTTCTGTGCTCTTAAACTATTCCAAATAAAAGCAGCTAATCTTTTGAAAAAATAAAATGGGATTAAAAATAAAATGAACATAAAAACATATTGAATAAGGCCCCAGAAAATAAACCGAGAAGTTTTTTCATCTGCTGAATATATACTTGATTTGCACAAATCTTTCTGTTTATGTACCAGAATGCATTTCAGTTAGATTAAAGAAGGAAAGAAAATAATATTTAAGCATGAATCAGAAAAAAAAAAAATTGTAAATTCTACTAGAGAAATCTGATTTTATATAGAAGCATTTAAAACATATATTTTGGTTTTGATGAATGTTAATGATAGAAGCTAATAGGAAAAAATCATAGAGTGAATGCAACTGTATGATCCGCTTTTCTTATTGCCCTTCCATAAGCTTATTTGGACAGACTGTATTATGAAAAGTAAATAGTTCTTATGAGATAACTGTAATATTTTTTTATAAATTTATATTTGTCAAAGAAATATATTTGGGTGGAAATCAAAGGAAGTACTTCTTCCTGCCTCTTTAAAGGGGAAGAGGATTCAGATGATTGCTCCTTATCAGAAAAAGTCAGAAAAAAAAGCTATTTATTAGGCCAAACCAGAGAGAAGTATACATGGAAAAAAACCCAGCATATTTGAAAGAGAAGGTAGGAAGATACATTTAGAGACAACTGTTGTTCTGAATAGGAAACTGTAGATATAGACCTCTTTAGCACTGTAACCATTATCCTCAAGTAAAATTGAAAAATCTAAAGTGGGCACCAAATGCCATATATCTCAGTTAAGGATACTTCAGCCTAAAGGGTTTTATATTTGATTCCTATGGGAGTCAGAATTCAATGTCTTTTATATCAAAAGGGTCACAGCTGGGATGACCTGAAATACTGTGGGATGAGCAGGATAGCGAAGATGGGACACAATTACTCCTGCTTTTAGAACTGAGACATATCAGAAGAGAAAGGGGAGAAAGAAATTTAGGACAGTGGTGGAAGTCCTGGGTTGCCAGATATACATCAGAGTACTTCTTTCATCTAATGGCATAGGTTGTATGTATCTAGGTAAATTTTCACATGTTTTCAGATGGATAATTTTACAGAAAATTCATTTTTCTTGCTTATTATTTAATAAATGTTTATTTATTTTCCTGACTACATTTGCGTTTATCATATTAAATCATTTTAACATAGTGGTTTCTTTGCAGGGACACTTACAAAGGGAAAATAATTTAAAAAATATAAGTGGCAGGCAGAGAAAAAAAAAAAAAGTGATGCCTGTTTTGGAATATTTAATTCAAATGAAAACATTTATGAAGAACTCTACAAACCCTTAGTATGTTCAAAAGGAGTACAAGGATAGACAGTTGATTATTAATTTATCAGCTTATATTTTATTCTACAGTAATGTCACTGGCAAGGTATTTTCACACTAGCAAGGTTTGTAGTCTAACATTTCTCTAGAAATTTTCAAGTTAAACATTTTTTATTTGATTTTTTTCATTTGAGTTAACTTATCTCAGGTATTACTGGCTTTGTTGGTGCTCCTAACTGTAATAGCCTTCTCTAATCACTGTCACATGTAATAACTTGGGACACCTTGCACTCAGTGGACTGGAATGATATAGTTCACAGAGAATGAAAGATAGGTTGAGTATTTTAACACGTATTTTCTCTCTTCTGCTTCCACTAATCTTTGAAGTATTATTCAAATGGAATATATTATTGATAACTAGGGTTTGAAAATGAAAATTGGATTTACATTTAATCCCTATATAAAGAGAGATTAAATTAAAAAATACTGTGGTCACCTTATCTGATTGTCTGATGTGCAAAGACTTAAATTTTCAGGCCTTTTTACACCCAGGTTGTTTTGCATGATTAGACCACATTAAAGATTGAAAGAAACAGTAATCCCTGCAAGTCTAGTCTGTTCAGACTATATTTCTTTGGTAATTCTTCAATGAAGAGTGTAAATATTTAGTTTTGAGAAAGAAACTAATATTAATCCAATAAAAAATACTACAGTGTGATTTTCATTGTGGAGGAAACATCAGTATTTTATTAGCAATGACTGTTCTGGACAAACACATGCAATGAACTGATGACAATGACAGGCCTGTACTTTCTGTTATAGTTAGGGGCTCACCTACCTTATGGCAAGCTAAAAGACTCTTGCCAGGTCACCTCAGCTCATATGTAATCAATGTCCCAGAAATAAATTCAAGGTGGTAAAGAAAATTGTGTTTTGTCCTGGAAGGTTCCTGAAGAAACTGAACATAAACACAGGTTAGATCTTAAAAGTGACTGAACTTAACTGGAGTTGAAAGGGAAAAAGAGAATCCAGCCTTACATCTTGGCACTGTTGGAGGCATTAAAGTCCATTCTAGCCACCACATGAGTGTATGATTTTATTGCTAATGAATGATATTTAGTTTCATCTCCAGTATGTTAGCCAACTTGAAATTAATTACAGATGCATTTAGATATTTCTTCCTTTTTTTTTTAATATTAAAATAATATTTTTATATTAAACATAGAGTATAAATGGTATTATATTATTTTTGTACAGCAGGAGTTTCTGTACACCATAGAAATAGCAGCTAGTTAGGTCAAAACGTAGAAACAGATGGCATATAAGTAAACCAGATTTTCAACACCTGAGTTTGCGTATTTAGTACTAGCTCAGATATTATTACATCCCACTTTTAAGTATAGATATTGCTGTAGGCCCTTTCACATGCACAAACTGTCTTTAAATCATTTCTAAGGTTTTGTTATGGGGTGGGACCCCTTTTATTTGCCAACCGTTTTTTGTTAGCAAATGTTCAAGTATTTATTTTAGCAAAGAATGCGGTTTGAAGCTTATTATTGCTGCTTTGAGCACAGAGTTATGTTCAGAACTTTTAACCTCACAATACCTCTGTGAGTTTCAGAAATAATTATATCTTCTTGGACTTTTTCTTATTCAGTTGTACAGATGAGGAATCGAGATCCTGAGTAATGCAAAAGACTAGATCTATAGTAGTATGTCTTTGTCACTCATAGCAGTTAGACATCTGGCCATACATAAGTTAAATATATAAGCATTTTACATATGTAGATTCTAAAATTACAATCTGTGATGAAAATTAGAAAAAAACACTATTCTGCACATAAAGCTACCTGTGTCCTGCTTAGGATAAACTGCTGTTCAAGGCCAGGCCAGATGGGGCTTTGAGCAACCTGACCAGGTGACCCTGGCCTTGGCAGGGGGGTTGGAACTAGATGATCTTTAAGGTCCTTTCCAAACACAAACTTGAGATCACAAACAAAAATATTACTCTTCTTCCTCTGAAAGAATACAGTAACTGGACAAAAGGATAATTTTTCTATTTTATTTATTTATTTATTATTGCTTCCAAGAATTTCTGTTCTTCACCTTACTACAGACTGGCAGGGCAACGCCTCCAGCCACCTCACTGTATTTCTGACAAGTCATTAGAGTACTCTTACTGATGAGAAAGGAAGAATATGAGACTCCCCTTAGGCTGAAGTGGAAAAAACCCTAGATATCAGTTCCTTAAATAAGTCTACTATATAGGATCTGGAGTTTCATTCTATCTTGAAAGTACCTGAAGCTTCTGTGATTTGTGTAAAGTGCTGTTGCTGTGAATTTCACATTCCTTCACTACCGTGTGGTTGCAGGAAATTTTGTCAGAGAAGCATGCTCTAATGGATTCTGAGGGATTTCAAATAGAGACAGTTGCCAATTTTTTCAACTAGATGATGTTATCAGCCTTTCTAACTACACAGAGAAGCCAAAAGTTACCTAAAGAAAACATTCTCTAGGTAACATACCTTCTAAGACTAATTGGGAATTTCAATGACCAATAATAATTGTCTTAGAAACTTCATTTTATGAAAGGAACCACAGGAGTATTCTTTGTGTTTGTACGTATTAATTCACTTGGTATTTAGACAGCAAAGGTCTATGGGGTTTTGGCTTTGTGGGTTTTGTTTGGTTGGTTGGTTTTTTTAATCTTTGGCTCAACATTTTAAATATTATGAACTTGAATAAGTGCATGTATCTCTTTCAATATCTAACTCTCTCAATTGAGAGAATAATGCAAGGATGAAATCAGAAGATAAAGAAAATTAAGAATCATAACAATGGTAAATTTACTATCACCCTTGCCTTGAAGTATCTAGGTAGGAAACTGTATCATTAGATATCTGTCTAGTACTTTTTCCTTTTCTTTTCCTTTTCCTAGCATGACTTCACCACCTCTTACATTTTGTCAAAAAAGAACAATTTTTTTGTTATTGTTGTTTTTCAGAAAAGCAAAACATCTACTGGGAAAGAAAAGACACCTTTTTCCCTAGATGGTGACTAAATGCTAGCAGAAAAACTCAGGGCTAGGGAGGAAGAAGCAAAAGAGAAGTTAAAATGCTGTAACTCTAAAGATGAAAGAGGAGATTCAGAAAGCTGAACTGCTTTAAGCCAAATTCTCAGGATGAGAAGGAGCTGAGAGCTGGGGGCTGCCTCATTGAATCTCTTATTCTGCTCTCTCAGAGAAAACCAGTCTTGAGCAGGAAATTCTGAAAGAGAGGCAGTATTTCTCTACTATGAAAAAGATAAATACATTGATAGGTTGAGAAATAGAAAACTCCATTGCTTTCTTTGAAGAAAAACAGGTACAGAAACTGGAGAGGTCTGTATGGAGAAAAAAAAATATAATTAATTGGTGTCTTATTCTGGAGAGAGCATCTGATAATCAAAGATATAACGGAAGTATATCTCTCTTCTGTACAGGAGTTTCAGGCCACTTTCCCAAGATTTGTAAGTTAAAAAGGCAAAAAGGATTTTCCATCTCAGAACTTCATACCCAAAATAGCATGGGAAAAAGAAGAAAAGGTAATGAACTCGATTTTGTGAGGGAAGCAGGAAGTGTAAATCACCAAAAGCAAATATCAGAACAGAGAGGCTCTTACCTGTAGAATTTTTGGAGAATAGACTTCAAATTAATGTATTTGAACCTTGTGCTAAGTAATGATTCATAAAGTTATTATGAAATAATAGCAGGTGAGCTCTTAGTTATATTAGTATATGTTTAGAAACCCTTCAAGTAAGATGGGACTGTGTGTACTGGGCATGCCAGTATTTATTCTATTGTGATGCCTTTTTTGTTGATATATGTTTTGGAGTTGAATATTAATAGTTAACAATTATTCAGAAGAGGGAAAGACACTTGAAAATAGTTCTTAAGCAAACAGATAGTGAATGAAAGTTTTAAATCCTCAAGCACAACTTCTGATCCAGCGTATAAGTATGCTATGTTGTTATTCACACATTATCACTGCCAGTTACAGACTGGTTACACAAACAGAACAATCCTAGAAAAGAATGCATGCTCTAAACCTTTAGATGAAAGAGTTTACCAAATATGAGAGAAAAGATGAAACAGGCTTTTCACTTGTGCAATTGACTTCCACTTGGTCACTTTTGAACATCCAGAAAAGCGCATCTTGTAGTAACTCTCAGTTTTGCATAAATAGAATGCATTTTCAATTGAATTTCATTCAGATTCCTACAATGTAAAACAACAAGGATGGTCCAAGGCTGAAAGTGATATTATTTACCTTTTCTGGAATATTGTGTCACAAATAATGTTTTGGATTTCTGGCTTTTCGTTAGCCGCGTGTTCCTGCGAATTGACTGAACATCTGTAGTCAGTTTCATTTTTTCCTCTGTTACTTTAATACTTCTAAAAAAATATTATTAAAGATTTCCTGTAGAAGTGCATGCAGCTGTAGGGAGACATGTCAGCCTGGAAATGAGTTCCAAACCTGCAGGATTGTTTTTGTCTGACATAAAAAAGAGGGCTGTTTTGACTTCATTTATTTTATTTGATTTTCTCTACTGCAGTTCATCTTTCTCTTTATGGCCTATCTGAAAACAAATATTTAAGTAAACCTTTATCAAGGATTTTTCAAATCACAATTTCTGTAAGGAATATGTTAACATATTTAGCAGTGCACATACTGGTTCTTCTGTTTCACGGTTATCTGAAGTTCTGTAAATTGACAAACTTACACTAGAAAATGGCTCACATTTTCTGAGCAGTACCAGAATCTCCAAACGACTACACTGAAAGGGAATCCTGCCCTGCTTTATTACCTGCACTGTTTCATAGCCCATGTGCTTCTACTGTAAATACCTAAGACAGAAACCTGACAATACACGGTGTTCTTAAGACATTGCCTCACTTACTTCAGTGTATATGCTCACAACATTTAAATTTTCCTAATCTGCCAACACTGTGCTGGTCACCCTAGTAGCCCCTCTAACAGAAAATGTGTCTGTCAAACATCTCAAAATAGCACCATGTAGCTAGGTTATACTTGAAGAATAACAAAGATTAATTAACCTGCTCACACTGTCTTTTCCCAGAAACCAGTGGTGAAGTCATAGTCTTGTCAGTCTTTCATTGAATAACATGCAGTTTATGTAACCTCATTTTTCAGTCTCTGGATTCAATGTCTTTGCTTGGCTATTTGGCTTTTGACAAATAAGATTTGCTAGTAGCAGCTGAAGAACTAGTGGCATTCAGTCTCAAAGTGGTCATGACAGTTTTCAAGGGAGGATTATTTGTTTGTTCTTTTTAAACAAGCTTTATATGCTCTTATTCTGCTTCTCAGTTTTGCCTAGAAAGGTTTTTAATACTCTTGTTTTGAATTTCAAATGACAAGCCAGTCTTGAAATATATTAATCTTAGATACATAATTTTTACTCCTTTAAATTTCCCATTTGGTTTTGTATAAAAAACTCTAAGATTTCAGAGATTTCTTTCATAATGGGAATTTTGGTGTTCAGCAACAGAAAGAAATATCTGCTCCTTCAGCCCTTCAAGGTAATCAACTATGATTTTAATAATGTTTAATACTGAGAGAGATTTAAAACTGATTGCTCTGTGAATAGTCACTGTCCTGTGCTCCTTTCTGTACTAGAAAACAAATGACTGCGTGGGGTTGTTTCAATCAAAGTATCAACTGTCTACAGAATTTGCTAAAGCTGACTAAAACCCTTTGAAATTATGATGGAAAAGATGGATACAAGGTAACTGTGACCTCCCTTACTTACAATCATCCAAAGTGACAAGAGTTCTACCCAGATTTGGTGATATTTCTACGTTTGTTGTTGACAAAATGTTTAATGTATTAATTCTGCTGTTTAGATGTACTTTCCAGGACCTCAGATGGCTCTCCTGAGTAAGTTAATAGTATCATGGTGAGAATGTATTTATTTATATGGATTTAGAAACACTACTGACTTGCCTTTGATGGAAGATACCAATGACTCTCATCCAGCTTACTGGAAGAAATAAGCCTTGTTTCTTTGTCAGTAATGCCATTAGTGTTTCAAGATGAAAGCCAAATTAATCTTTTGGCATTAACTGAGAGGGTGCAGAACTAAACCACTTAATGAAAAAGATGCTTAAATTCAAAAAACATTAAATAAATTTTACTTCAAAGTAGTCAACACTGACAGTGTAAATACAAATTCTGCAAAGTTTTCTGAAACTAATAGGTCTCTAACCCAAAATAGATTCAGATTCAAATAACAGTGAGGTAGTTGTTAAGTATGTTTATACAAAAAAGGCATTATTTAGTCTCAAAATAAGTGGAATGTCAGTGGAAATTTTTCTGCTAATTTAGAATAGTCACAGCTGTTTTAATTCATTATATTTTTGTGTTTGTTTTGGGGCATTTTTTACCCTGTTGTTACTTTGGAATATTTTAACCTGAAATAATTTTGTCCCTTTGTCAGACAGTGTCTTTTCTTAATTGTTGAAAAAAACGTTGGTGAAGATTTTGACTGTGATCATGGCATATGAAATAGAGGCAAAACATTTTTGTTTTTCTGAAATTCAGTTTCATTTGTCAAATTGAAAAGACACATTGAAAAAATGTGTATTAGGTATGTTCCACCTGCAAATAAGTAAGCTTATGGAGTAAGCAGAATATTTCCACTCTACTGTTTCAAACAAGTTCAGTTTTATTCTTCCTTCCCTCTGCATAAGACTGTATTTCCTTCTTAGTTTGCAAATTATTCAAAGCAATCACTGTCTTCTCTTCTATGTTTGTGCAGTGATCAGCGAGATGGGGCCCTGTTTTCAAACGCCATACTTCAGAGACTATGCTTTAAAAACCAAGTAGCTTGTTTTCCATCTACTAATGGTTTGAAAGACTCCACTAGCTCCAAGGGACTTAGTCCTGTATTGAGATAGTCGGTTTGCCATGACAGGATATAAATACGAAGATCAAACATGATTAATAGCTACTATAAATGTATGTCATGTGCCAAATGACAGGTACCAATGGCAGAGATTTTCCTGCATTATTACATTCTACTGTGTTAAAAATTACCTCATATAACTTCAGTTCCAGGATAACTTTGACAATTTTAATTGCTTTTATCTTTGAAAACTCTGATAGCTATTTGATAAATCTTGACCCAACTTCACCTTTTTGGTACTGACTTCATTAGAGCCCAGATTTTGTTTGGTATGTGTATGCATTTGCATCTGTAAATTAGTGCTCTCATACTTGAAAATTGGTGGTGTCTGGATGTTAAAATTTCAACACTTGTATGAATATTGATCCTGCTGGTATTCCACTGTTGTACTGAATGTAGGAACATAAGCACTGATTTAATTTTCAATACCTAAATAATTAATGTAAAATTTGTAATTTGGTGTATGCTTAAAATGTTGATGAATATATAATTTCAAATTCTGTGGGATTAAAAAACTTGGTGTGGTCTTATATACTCATCTGCTGTGAACGAATAGGCTGTAAGTAACAAAGTTCAGTCAAACCTAATGGAATAAGAAAAATTGTGAAAGACAAAATTAGTCCAATGGGTTCTCATGGTTCAGCAAGCAAATTGGAATTAGATAGGACTGCTAGTACTAGTGGCACATTTGCCTGTGTTGCAGGGGGGCCCACACAGTCCAGAACATTGCCTTAGAGTAAAACTTAAAACTATTGTAAAAATACAGTCTGTTACTAACCCAAAAAAGGAAGCCATAACAATGAACAGTCACAGGACCAAACAAAGCCAGAGGCTAAGCACATAATACCCTGGTTTTGCTGAATATGAAATACACAAATGGTAGTTTAAAATTTGCATTCATTTGTTTTCAGCCCAAGTAATCTTCCAGCCTGCAGTACAGAGACACATATAATTTGGTAGTTACTCTAACCTGAGGCAAGGGTCGTGTAAGAGTAGTGGCTGACATTATCTAGAAATGTGTTGAAAATGGCATTAGTGACAGCGAGTGGAAACATTTCTTAGCTGAAATAACTTGGAGCGACTCCTGTTCTTACTGAGTATATTAATGAAATCTTACTAGAAACACACATTTAGGTGAACATACAGTTTAGTTTATATCATTGCTGTTCCATTGAAAGAACATATATCCTTAATTATATTCCTTTTCTTTAAACTGTAAGTTTTCAATTATCCACTACCATAGCATTGTCTTATTTTTAGAAAAAAATGCAGGTTTGCTTACATTATACTCATATGGAAATGTATTTTGTGCTACATAGAACAGGATTTTTTATAATGTAAGGCATTTGCAGATACATTCTTGAAAACCAAGCTTAGATTAATGTCTATTTTTCAGTCTGATATTTTACAATTCTAACATGAAGTCAGTATCATGACAGAGAGGTTTTACTTGATTTTGCTTATGTGTTTGGAGAAATTTTTGGGGGTTGATTTGTTTGCTAGTTACTGCTTTGATTGTAGAGCTGATTCATGCTTATTAAGAGGGGAAACAAAAGGCAAAAAAACACTCAGTGACCATTCTTGCACATGATAAATTATTTGATCCAAGTAAAACTGTATACATGCCAGTGCTTCAGCTGTCACTGACTTACTAAGAAATTTAATTTTCTTTTATCTTCAGACCTGGTTTGGTTTTTTTTTTTTTCAAATAAGTAATGTGCAGCTACATCAATTTTCAGCTAAAATATAGTAATGGGATTCTGTGATCCTCCTTGCATTTAGAAAAGGTAATTTAGTATATTTTCTAGCTTAGTTTTTGTTGCTTTAGAGCCTTATTAAAAAGTTACAAGATCAACATCCTTGCTGATATAGCCATCACTACAGTTACTTACATGCCTGTCATTTACAAATGCATTATGACAATAGACTTTCTGCAAGGCTAAATGTAAGGTGACTCCTAAGCTTCAGCTGGTGTAAGGAAAACACTAAGCTCACCTTTTTGAAATGGATCTGTTAGCAGGATAGGCTCCTTAAATTGTCATTTTAGCCTTTCTATAAGCAATTCAGAGCCTAGTTTCCCATACTTCAGCTCATTTGTCACAGGCTTCCACCACGTAATGAGCTTTAGATCACCTGTCTAGTAGAAGCTGCAGAGTTCAGTTACCTTTCTTATATCACATCTAGGTGCACTTTGCTAATATATTTACTAGGTTAAATGCACTGAAGTCTAACCTTTCGGAATGTCCCCCATTCTCATGGAATAAAATGGGCGGAGGACACACACAATCATAGGGGAGGGGAGTTTGAAAAGGAACCCTGGAAGTCACATGCTCAGAGTGAGGCTAACCTCAAATTTCAACAAGGTTGCTTAGGACCTTGACCAACTTTTAAACACATCCAAGGATGGAGACTGAAAAATGTCTCCGGGTAAGATGTTCCAGTGCCTTAACTCTCATTACAAAATATTTTCTAGTTTAGTTAGAATTTCCCTTGCTGCAACTTGCAACTGTTACCTCTTGTCCTTTCACAATGCATCTCTAAGGCTGTCTTCTCCATACACCTCTGTAGGTAGTTGAAGGCATCCACTCAATCCCTAAAAGTTCTCTTTTCTCCAGACTAACCAAACCCACTTGCCTCAGCCTGTCCTTCTATTCCAGGTTCTCTAGATCCCAACCACGCTGGTGTCTCTGCTCCAGACTCCCTACATTTTATTATCACCGTTCTTGCATGAGGAAGCACAGAATTGGGCTCAATACTCCAGGCATGGCCTCAGGAAAACTGAACATGGAATAAACTTTTCGCTTGACCTGCTAGCTATGCTTGTCACATTTCAGTGACAGGGCTGCAACAGTAGATCACAGGTTTGGAGCATTTAACCAGCTCTTTTGAGCTTGGACAAGGATGGCTCATACACTGCAGACTGTAGAGGCCATCCTCACCAGCCTTTTACAAAGCTTGAACAAGATATATTTTCTGTTCCATACTAAAAGTGATGCATAATGGTATTAAAAGTGGTTTAAGAGAATATAATTTAAGATAATTTCATGACACGCAAAAGGTTTCCATAGGTCCATTTTTGGGGTGCCTTTTTTATTCCAGTTAACTCTTAAAGGTATTACAGAGGTCTAGAGCCTTTCATGGACTTTTGCTGTGGCGCTTCATGGGAATTTCACTGTCTATACTCAAGCTCGCCTAAATGGACATGTTACAAACTGAGCTGAACATTGAAATGTGTGTGTAGGAGAAACTGAGAAGGTAACAATAGATGACAACAGATAATGTTTCTGTTTTCCAATGTATAGCAAATATTTATTATATTATTAGCATGATCTTGATGAGGAATAACCCATACTGTTTACTTTTGTAGAATATTGTTCTCTTCACCTTCTAGTGATTATATTTGCTTGCACATGTAAATATACACAAAGATAATAGTCAGCTATAAATATAACCTAGACCAACAAGTGGAGTAAAGAAAATAAAATTCTCAGTTAAACCAGTCAACAGGAGTCAACTGTTTATTTGGACCCTTAATTAAAAGTATTTTTAAATGTTCAAATGTTCATGGAACACAGTACTTTATTTTAAAATTTCCAAACTTTATTCTGACATTTTTCTTGATGTACTTACTGGTACAATGGTCAGCCTGAATGAATCTTCCAATAATTTTTGTAACTAGGAAAGTTTCTCCATGGCCAGCCACAATGTCATGGAATCAGTTCTACTATAAGCAGATCTCAGTAATTACTCTAATCTATTTATTTAGGGTTATACTCACATTATGTGAGGATACTAACTTTATTCCCATCATTTTGGTTGCTGAACTGCATGAGAGGGATACAGCCTTCCTGAAATCACAGAATTTGCATTAGCTTGTTTCAAGACTGGATTAACTTTGTTGAAGGCAAAATTGTCCTTTTCTTTTACATCTCTGTTCTTTATATCAGGATGTACATGTAATTACAGAAAAAATATCAGAATCACACAGTAACATGAACTTGAAAAAGACATTGTTGTTCATTCTAGGTTTCTTTTATTTCTGAAAAAATACTTACAGAAATTCTTAAGTCATTAAGTGTCAAATTTGCTGTATCTGTGGTTGCTTTCTGGAAAAAAATAAAAACAAACCAAACAAAAAGGCGCATTGCATTCAGCTGTTCATCCCTGAAATGTCACACAAACTTACATTAGAACTGACATGTAAAGTAGCATTACATCTGTTATATAACACAACATGACTGGCAGTTCTCAGTATAAGAGGTCAGAATTGCTAAATCAACCAGAGCTTTCATTAAAGGGCCTATTTCAGCAGAACTGGGTGGGGGAATCTGCTCTGAGTTTCTTTTCTGAAGGTTCTGCTATCCAGAGGGAGATAAGAATTAGACAGCAGTGACATGAGTTTCTTTGAATAACTTGACATGGATTTTTTTTTTTTTTTTTTTTTTTTTATACCTATGGGCATATGATGAACAGTCAGCACTGCAACTTAGAGCAGCCCAAACCCTTAATTGTGCACTGACAATGTAAAATAATTTCTTGGAGTCAACTTGCTGTATTGTACAGTCTACTGTTAAATGCACTCTTTCACTTAAACAGAATATTTATTTCTCCTTACTTTTGAAGAGGTAATGCCGTCAGGTGTCTTTCAGGCAAAGCTAGGAGAAAGCTGCCTCTTGTAAGACACTATTGTTCACACGGGTAAAGATTTCTCATCCATTCACTTACAGACTTCACATCACAGTGGATTTAAAAACCCAGCAGGTGATTTTTAACTACTGCCATTACATTGTCGATTGCTGGTATGTATGCTTTGTTTCCAGTTTTTGCGGTAATGGCCATTTAAAAAAGAATTCAGGGGCAGTGGAAGCCTCTGTGGAGCTCTTCCCGGGGCAGTCACCAAGTTTTCCTTGGAGACAAAAGTGCTCAGATACTTCAAGCTAAAAAGGACTGGGAAAGAGAGCACAAACCAGAGAGACAGGAAGAGATATCAAGGGGCTTAGTCTGCCAATGAACAAAGAGCAGCTTCATGGAGTAATAGGGAGCAGACAAGCTGGCTTCACTGAGGGGAGAAAGATAAACTTGGCTGAGGTCTGCATAAAATTTCCTGCAGCTCAGTAAGCTGTGAAGTTGACAGTCCACCAACTTGATTGCATGGACACACCTGCAAAGGTAAGATGGTAACGGGTCACAGAACTGGGCTTTTTTTATTTCTTTCTGGTCTAACCTAGTAACTGTGATTGATCCCTATGTAAAAAAAAGTTAAGAATTCTAGTTTATATTCTAACAAAACACTCCTTTTTTTTTTTTTTTTAATTTGAAAATCTCTTAATCTCCCTTGATGAGCTCACTTAAAGGAACAGATGGAGCTGTATGCACCTCAAAGTTCTGTCTGACTCAGGGACCTGTCACAACTAACCAGTATTACTTCCACATTTGCACACATTATAAGTTTTCTTAATCCTGTAATAGTGAAAAGAAAAATCTACATGAATGCAATAGTAAGATGGCTAGGTTAAATTCAGAGATAGCTTTCATTCTTGTAAGACCTTTGATTATTCTGAAATGCATAGACTAAGTAAGTTAGCCTTATAAAATCTAGACTATTTATATAGGTATTTCTGATAATGCTTTTGCAATTTCATAATGATAGTCTTGAGTTAAAACCACAGATATTTATTTACATGAATCTTTAAGGTATAGCTTGTTTGATGGTAAAGGAGTGTTTTAATTAAGAAGTGGTAGATGAAATTTTAAAACTCTGGAAAAGATACAAAAAAATGATGCGTTTATAAACTATAAGATTTGATGCACTGAATTTTCGGTTTCATAATGAAGTTTTCAGAACTGCAATATGCTGTATGTTGGAATTTTTTGTTGATCCTATGAAATTTTAAGCTTCTCTGTTAAGTAGGCTTTTTATTTCCAACATTTCAGGAGTGGTATGAAAAAAGGAAAAGGTGTTTTATTTTCAGATAGAATACTGGGGAAAGAATGACCCTTCCAATTGATTATTACATGAAATTCACTGTTTCCAAGCACTTCATTGATTCTTTTCACCACTTTTGAAGCCAGAATCGATAGTTATTATAATTTCATAAGTGGAACAAAAAGAAAAGCTTTAGGCCTCCAAACATACATAGGACAGTGAATATTATTTTGGGGGGGGGGGGGGGTGGGGGTGGGGGAGCGGGGAAGGAGAGTTGATTTTTATCTTATTTCCTAAGGGTAAAACCAGTTTAATTAACTATTTTTGTCAGCATTCATATTTCTGAAAACTTTCTTAAAAGGTAATGTTTCTCCCTTGTACCACAGTACACTTAAAATTAGTAGACTAAACCTCTGAGAAGAGCAGAATTTGAGACATTACATTTCATATCAGATACTACTTACACTGCTTACTTTCAGCACTGTGACATGACGAAACTCACTCTTCCCTTGGCCTGTATAAAGCTTTTGTCATCTGTAGCAAGACATTCATAGAAACCATTTTGTTTCGAACATTGTGGTCTGGCAAAGTGTGCCTCTGCTGGTTGCGCTGCAGCAATGTAGGTAGTTAGCCCTGTCTTAAGTTCTCAGTATTACACGAGTTGCAAGAATACAGAGAAGAAGTTGTTGTTGAACAGCAATCCTTACCCTTTATAACGAAGTTTAGAAGAATTTCTTGCCGGTTTAATTTAGTAGATTTTAATAACGGTACTATTTTCCTGAACTCTTTTTCAGTGGCCTTACTGAGCTATTTATTGCGTCTTGCTGAGCTATTGCGTCTTGCTGCTGCTGCAAGTCCTCGCTTGTCAGTCAAATTGTCTAACATGGTCTGGCATCACTATTTATAGAAGGAGCAGTATCTGGTGCTTTGCATGAGGTATTACATTAGCACAAATTATTGCTATCTAGTGGTGACATTCACCTTGTATATGCCACATCATGATGTCATTTGCTAGCCAAAGTACATGCAGTCTGTCAGATGAAGTCAGTTAGCATCTGGTGATCCCAGAAAGATGGAAATTTCCAAACTCCAATAAGTCAAACTTATCTCTAATCAAAATTTAAACTAAAGTGTGTTCCGCTTGTCTCATGACATGCTGAAAAGCTTGATTAATTCTTCATCTTTTGCACCATATTTTAAATTACATATACAAGAACTAAACACCATTTTCTGTAAGAAAAAAACTAAATTAGTGAAAAATTTATTAGCTTTTTAACATCTAATACAGCATTAATTATGCAGAAAGTGCCACTGTACTTGATTTTTATTCCCAAGGAAAGGTACTGCTTCTTCACATATCTTTCACTAACTAGTAAACTACCTCACTACATCTGCTGTTGCTTACAGTACTCTTTTAGGACATTCTCAACCATGTGTGAATTTCCCAATGTATGCATAAACATTTCTCAAAGTAAACTGAAGTAGCTTCTGATTTTGTGAGAAAGAAAACGTATACTTAAAGTCATTATACCAGACACCTACCTGAGTAATAATATCCAAGAACGTAAAATATTGAAAGTGTGGCTACTAAGAGATGAAGTTAGTCAAATCAAGAATTGGAGACCTTGCCCTAATACAGCTATATTGCTTCCAGTGTCTGACTTATGTTTGTTATTTTTATGCTTTACTATATGAAATTGTGACATAACATTTATGTGAGTAACAGTATCATAGTACTGCCCTGGGTTTGGAATGGGTTGTTTTCTACATTGTGTGTAGAAATTTTATTCTGTTCAAGAGTTTTCACTAGTTAAACTAATGCTGTCATTAACAAAAGGCTAAGATGTGTGGACCATGAACGATTTTACATGTAATTCTTAGTCTGGAACTAGTGCCTGTGGCCAGTTTTGGGCTGTGTTACACAAACCAGTGAAGCCACTGGAGTTAAAGTAATGTTGGGCTGGTTTGTAGCAGAAGAATGCAGGATGGCAAGTAATCAATTTTATCTGCATACTCTTTTCAGTAGTAGATGATTATTATTATTATTATTATTTAATGGTTTCCTTCTGTGTTTGGATAAAGTACTAGGTATTTCTGTTTTCCTTGCTCTTTCTTTGGTTTCTGCTCAGGAGACAATTACCATTTTTAGATAGGAATAAATTTATGATTTTGTAAAGTATACTTAGGACTCATTTTAATTCGATTCTTGGACTTTTTTATACTTTGTTATGTTCCTTTAACAAATAGAAAAACAGGAAAAGAGATAGTAGAGGAAAAAAAACCAAAACAAACTAGAGTGATCAAATGGACAATTTTTTTCAAAATGCTGCATTTATTCTGTGAGGACCAGTAAGACCAATCGTCTTTGGCCCACAGCACTGATTTGTTCACTGAATGTAAAGCAAGTCAGTAGTTGTATTTCTAATCCAGTTTTGTTCAGTGTGCATATTTCATTGCTAAGTTTTCTGCAATACGCCTTTTGGATGTATTTGAGGAAACCATTTCGGTGCTTGACTGATAGTTTTGTGAATACAGTTCAGAAAATTTTCTTTACACTATATGTTAGGATTGAAAAGGACAAATCCCTCTTTGTAATAAGATCTGTGAAATGTTTTACAAATGGAAATGCTATATCATTATTGATAGTATGTTCAACATTTACAAAAAAAAATCTCAAATACAAATCTCCCTAGCCAATGATGTCAAGCATTGTTCAAACCAAACTATGAGATTTTAAACATTTTGCTTAATCTCTTATTTCCTGTTATATTTTATTCTACTGCCACTGTACTTTTAAGTTTTTGACAGTCAAAGAAAATATCTTGAAGTCCTACAAAAAAAGATAATTCATGCTACTTCTAGATTTATGTGACACATGAATAAGTGATATCTCTGTACCAGTCACTAGCACTAATTGGTCTTCTTTGCTGAGAGCTTTAACAGAAAGATTGAGAAGAATGGACCTGGAGACCAAATGTACTTTTGTGACTTGAAGTGATTATTCTAAGTAAGCGCTGAGAAACAAGCCAGGATGGTGAGTAATCTTATGATGTGAACTGTACCCATTAAATAAAATTTCCTACTGCAACTCCTAATCTGATAATTTTTTTAGCTATGATATAATGATTTTAATTTGTTTTATATAGATTTATATTGTTTTTTTTCCAGATGTACATTTCCTACTGAATTTGAAACTCATCCACTACAGAAATTATTTGGGTTTGGGTTTTTTGTACTTTGGTTGGTTGGTTTGTTTGTTTTCTTCCCAGGCAACACTATACAACCCTGTATTCTTAAAATATAATACACAACTTTTCTCACAGTTATAGATCTCTAAGGACCCCCAAACATTTACACTCCTTTTTGCCATGACAATCTTCAAAGACTCTTGGTTGTCTCTTCAATTTTCTCCTGCTGTTTTGTTTTACTATAGCAACTCTTTCTCTAGCTACATATATCTAAGTAATTCTCCATTAGTATATTTAGCACAAAAATATTAATCCAAATGAAGGTTGACACAATGCTTCAAACAAGAGATGAATAAACAATTGGCAATCAGGACTTTTAGAATGGGTGAAAACTTGAAATCCCACTTTACCAGAAGTAAAGAAGTACAGAATGGAGCTAGAAAAATGTGTGAAGTGCACTACAGTAGTGAAACTTGATCCAAATGTTCCATCCAATGACTAGAAGATAAAAAAAGTGTGCAAAAACTTTCAAAGAGGAAACATAAGAGAAAGGGAAGGGTGAAACAGCAAGCTCTGCAGTGTTTAGTTTGTATTGGAGATATGAATCTGTTCTCTCTGGAACTCTTTTACAGAGAGAGTTCTGAGGTATTTATGTATGGATTCATACCATTGGACATTGCTGTTAAGTTTCTACAGCTTCTAAAACTTATCAATTTTCACCATACAGGTAATGAGGATTTATAGACAGTGCCTTAGAATGCATTTCAAGATCTCAGAGATGCACTTTAGCTCTGAAGCTATTATGATATGTTTCCAGATCCTCAACTCTCACAGGAGCAAGTGGTTGAAGGATGATAACAATTTCACTGCCTGTACTTCCTCTGAAGACTTTTTGGCATCAAATGAATGCTCATCTCATCCAGGAGCCATGGTGGGGGCTTCTGTGACAAATAAGGTAGGAAAATACCCTCAGCTATGCATCACCTTTGAAAAAATGTATTTTCTTTTTCACTATATACCTGTTTTTTCAGTTTCATAATGCACCTGCTATTCCAAGTTTTTAACAATTGCACTGAGAATCTGTGCTAAACAGAGTTTTGAAATGAAAAAAAGCTTTAGCTCTCATTCAATTGAGGAAGTGACAGAACTTAGTAGTTTGGATTTTTAAAAAAAAATATTTTAATAGAACACAAAAATAATTATCTTGAGCAAGATAATTCTTTGAACAGAGAAAAGTTAAATCTTGTCACAAATAAATAAAAAATGAATGTCCAGGGCCCTGAAGGCCATCAGTCCTTGCTCCAGGAATACCACAGTAGGACCTCCAGCTCCCCACAGCCCTGCCCTGCTCAGCCATAGGCCCTTCTAAGCCAGGCCCACCCAAGGGCCCATGTCCTGGCACATCCTCACCTGGCCCTGGTCCCAGGGACGTGACTGATGCCCAGGGTTGGGCCTGTCCCAGTGTTCCCCAGCTGCCATGCTCCTGTCTGGGGTGGTGTGACAGGCCCTGGGTTCCAGACCCTACCGTTACCCTCCTGGGAAGCCCCCACAGCTGCCAGCACCTGGCCCCAAAGGACCATCAGCCTCCAAAGTGCCCTAACAGATGAAATGACAAGCATCAATGATTTATATATCATAGTCCTAAGAGCAGATCACCACTACCAACTATGTGGGAAAAGTTGGCATGGTGTGTCTACAAAAGACCAGTTATAAGAAAGAATTGATAAACTGATATGAAGTGCAGTGCCTTGTCACCATGAAAGTATGGGAAAGGTTTCCTTGTTCTCTGGATATTTTTCCTTTTCTCCAGTTTTGCTATTTAGTGCAAAAACTTTCATAGGCTTCCTCAGTTACTATTAAGTCTGTGGCCTATTCTAGGTTTCTCAGAAAATCTTTCCAACATCTCCTAGCTCAGCAGTGGATTTGCTGATTGATTTGATTCTACAAGCCTTTCCAGTGTGTACTGCAGCAGAAAATGTCCCATTCTCCTCCAGTAACCTTTCAAAAATTTCCTATTCCCTCAGCCCTTCTAAACCTGACCCATGGGTCTGCATCCCAGGCTTATACAATCTTTTTCCCCCTGAGGCTCAGCCTTGCTCTTAAAAATCCTGAACAGACTATGCAGTACATTGATACAGTTCTGCCAAGTATTGTAATGTGTTTGGAAAAAAGTTGTTACATACTATTAGGCAAAATAATCTAACCTGCCTAGAAGTGGAAACTATTTTTATACTTCTAACAATCTCTTTTTCCTATACTCCTAGATCACCAGTCCACTTTTCCTGGCCTAGTAGGTCTGATTATCAAGAATCCCCATATCTTCTTCCAATAAAATTATTTCTAAACAGCTCAGGATTTCACAAAGTGGATGGTGAAATTGGCATCACTAGTGCAAATATACTGCATATTGCTGCATATGATTCCCTTCTGTAACTTCCTTGATAGATCAAAACATTTATGTTCTGTACAGCATTTACACCTGAAGGAATGTAGGATTTACGATTCTACTTCCTCTTTCTATATTGTTATTGAAACAGTTATTTTATTATGCTGTTTACTGTCACATCATTCTTAAATGTGATATGGAGAAAAGCCTTCACCACCCACCCTTCTCCCCCCACCCCAGTGCAGAGCACCTGTGAAGCAGCTATGTTTAAGAAAAAAACAAAACCAGGAAAATTATGTACATTAGGAAGAGGTTGAATTTCACTAAGGTAAATGAGAGAAAAAAAGATTTTACTTTCATATTTGTAATTGTGATTTATTTCTCAGTTTTCTGTCATCTCCTACATCCATAGTGCAGGCTTTCCTGTAAGGTAAAGGCTTAGACAACCAAGTCTCTTCAGGTGGACAGCTTCAGCAATGTTTCTTTCTTACCTTTTCCATCTTCTTTCACTGTTTTCCCTCATTATGTCTCAAGGACTTGAACCTTCTTATCTAGGGACTCTACTGAGAATTTAACAAAATCTTTTTATTATGGAATACATTGATTTTGAAATAAGCTATTGAAATTTGTGTTGATGCTAGCTTAAAACCAGTGCTTATAATAACATGACAAACAAGCCAGCTCACTTTTATAAATTCAGGTCCCTTATCAGAGGTAAAAGCAAATGTTTATTACTGACTGGCAATTATAGATTAATTTTAAAGTTTTGAAAAGTGATGTTTCTAATTAATCTAAAGTCCTACTCCCCAAATGTAATGTAATGGTGATGAAGAAGCTGTTTTCTGTGCAGAAGGAAAGTTGATTCTGAAATGTCTATGATCACATAAAATTAGTGTCCTAAGACAACAAAATATTACTAAATAATTTTGTTTATTATGTTAGTCATATGTTTTCCAGAGGTTCATATACTGTGTATATTAAAAAAAAAAAAAAAAAAAAATCTTTTGTCTTAGAGAGAGAAAAGATGGATAGGATATTTGAAAGTTTTATTTGAGTTGTTTTTCAATTACTATTACTCAATCAGATGTACTAGAAACTGAAAATTACATTGACAAGACAAGTTTGCACTATCATCAAAGTATAAAGCTGGGGGAGGAAGGGAAAAGTAATCAGAAAAAAACATGAACAAAATGGAAGTGACAATCTGATACTGTCAAAAGATCATTATATTTTATATGGATCATTTGATGAGATACAGGCCAAATTCAGCCCTGGGGTAAACAGATGGAATGCACAGAGACTGGAAAAGTAACAACAGAATCTTTTATTTCCTTTTTATTTTGCAGCAACAAATAAAATGTGCACTGCAGCTACAGCCCTGTATAAAAGGTATGAAAAACAAGAAAGTCATTTTGTTTCTGATAAAGGCTCAAGAAAACACACAATTAACCGAAAACAATTTATGTTTTATTTACACTTCTCATAACATCCAAGCATAATTTATTTTCTTATCTAATGTTTATTTTTCTGCCTGTTGCTGTTACTATTAGGGTATTTTGGCCTGTTTCAAAATGTTGCATTTGGAATTCCACATTTTGTTTCCTGTCTGTCCATTAAAGATGCATTGGAATGAAGGCATGCATATCTCATAAAACCTCAAACAAACTAGTATGTTGTAAATAGTGTATATCTCTTTATACAAGAAAGAAACAAGAGTTTCCAATGGTAAGAGCAAAAAAATGTGGTAGAAGGCTTTAAAATTATATTGGCAGGTCGTTTATTTCCACACCTGTGAATGTTCCTCTCTGTAATTTAGGTGCACATGAAAGACCATCTAGCTATATGCAACCATTTAAGGGAGGAGTGGTGTAAACTCACACGCTTCTCAATCAGTCACATTATGTAGTGGAAGAACTGTGAAGCATCTAAATACAGACTAAGAGGAATCAGAGAGCAAAAAGTAGTTTTCTCTCCCAATGAGAATTATTCTCTATTGTCCATTTATCAGTGATATATCTGAATTGGAGTTCAGTGTTCCAAAATTCCTGATAAATGTTGGTCTTTAATGAGGCATCTCCTGAGTAACCTTTGTTTTCAAGAACAGTAACATAGCTCTACCTTGAGTTTTAATGTGATCACCATCTATACACTTCAGTTTTCAGTTCTCATTTTTGAACTCCCATGGAACAAGAGTTCATAGAATTTTCTCTACACACTGTTTCTGAATTAAAACAAATTCACAAGAGAATATTTTAAATAACAGGTTCTCTGTCTATTCTATCAAGGCCTATAGGAAGGGTGTTTAGTTTTAAGTAAATTTAAACTGTAACTCCAGGAGGTCACTGTATTTATTTGGATTCTTTTAGGATCAATTTCAGGGAAGAAGAAATAATCTCAAACCTCACTCAATAAATTAATACACTACATAACTGTATAATGTTTCATTTGTACTGGTAGGAACATGTTATATATATGTCATAGATGTTAAAGAATCTGTAACTATGTACAGCATTCTGTACACATAAACTTACTTTGTTCATAGTGAGTATGATAATTTCTATTTAAACCTCAGCCTCACTAAGAAGACCTGTTTCCCAATTCTTTCAAGTTTAGGCAAAAATAAATTTTTTTTTTTTTTTTGATTATTTGGGTAGGCTTCTATATATAAACATTTGGTATATATAAAATTGTGACAATTATGTGCATCTTGCATATAACTTTGCCAGCTGTAATCTGCAAGGTTCATATACTATGGGTTTTTTCCGCATATTGTACTTAAAGTCCTATGTTTTATGATAGAGGTGAGGATTCAACATGCAAGGGGTTTTAGATTATGTCTACCTGAACAATGCATATTCATGCTCAGGCAGATATTATAAACTGTCTCTGGCCTATTCCCCTTAACTTCTTCAGGATTTCTTAGCTCAGAATAAAAGTACTCAGGAAAAGTGGTTTAAAATAAAACTATTTTAGATAAAGGTCTTTTTTTTGATGAGTATCATCCAATATTTGTTCTTTGTGATGTATCATGTTATTTATCAGCATTCACTCCCTCCTATTACTTAACTTTTTCTCCAAGTTCTTCAGAAATAATTCAACCTAAATTCCTACAAAATCAGTGTGCTTGCTTAGTGGTGAGAGCCATCCATACCTAAGGGCAGAGAAGAATTCAGAAGACCTAAATAAGGTCATGAAATAGAACCTGCTTAAAAGCAAGTAAACAGGAAACAGCTGTAAGGACCTAAACAGAATTTAACTTCCTGATTATAGCATTTCCTTCCTTTTTGGTGGTTTTGTCAGTCAAACTTCTTAATGTTGTTCTCTGAATTGAGGCTATCACTGATCATTGCTTTCACGGACATGTGGGATAGTATGAATTTGCCAGAGACAAATAGAAAAGAAGAATCTTGTATCTTTCCACCCAGGACAGCATGATATTTAACATTTCTCTGCTCTGCTACTAGACACAAAGACTGGGGAGGGCTGGGAGCTGATCTCACCAGTGAAAAATGAGACCAAAAAAGAAACCAACATTCTGCATCTCAGTCTTTCCTATGTGCTTTTTTTCTCAAGGTCTGCCTGTCCATTTAGCTGAAGGATGATTTTTCTCTTTGGTCTTCTGTTGCTGGTGTAGTCATAGAAGTTGATGTTGGTGTTCTTCCTATCCTAATTTCATCCCTGGAGCCTCGACAGTGCTTCTTTATTCCTCCTTGGAAGGTACTTCCCAATACCATCTTCTGCATTCTTCTTTCTGGCATTTAGCTTCATGTAAAGGAGATCAATACTTCCATAAATCTTATGACTTGAGTGGATAGATATTTTTTTGTTGTTGTTGTTTTGCAGGAGTAAGTCATATCAACATCATAGCAATTTTCTTCCGAAAGGATTGTGTTTGACCTATTACTGATTAATAGAGAAGTAAAAAGTTTTTAAAATGTTAGCTTTTTTAATGGTGATGTTATTAAGACAGAAGTTAAGTCTTCATGAATTGCAGGGTAATTGCATTTCTAACATGCTATGTTAGGCCTGACTTGCCATTGTATCAACACTTTGGAAGTTTTAGTCAGTTACAGAAGGAGTTATTTTTAAAGAAGCAATCAGTTAAAACTTCCTTGTCTTTTGAAATTAGATGAATTTATGTTGAAAGAGTCAGCAGCATTTCTATTTTTCTGCAGTTAGACATTTAATGAAACCAGCTTCTGAAATCTTGGTCTTGGAGAGATTTTTTGCTTTAGAACGGTGTTGACTACAATTTATTGTATGTTTCACCAATGAAGTGTAAAATTTTAGCATCTTGCATGATAAGATTATTTTCTTTTTGGGAATTATCCTTAGGTCACATTTCATGGAAAAACTACTTCCCTCTGAATCTGCCAAGATTCATGTGTAGGAGGTGTTGGGAAGCTTGAAAATGTTTCCATAGATACAAAGCAGAGCCATAGCAGCAGCATTCATCCAGGCCGTACAAGAGTTTAGATGCTTTTCTTAACTAGCAATGGGCTGTAGAACTCTAGCAAAATGGCTCTTTCCCAGTTCTTTTTTCCCCAGAATATCTCCATTGGTGAAAAGTGGCACAGTTCCACTAGTATCAGTGGGACTGATAAACTTTGATGATGCTTTTAGGTAATACTGTAAGGTAAGAGAATGCATCTACTTACACTCATTTCCAGCCACTCTGAAAAGCTTTATTTGGTTATCCACACTGTGTTTTCTATATAAATAAATGCTTTTACATTAGATATGATTGAGTTTAATCCCATTCATATTTAGTATAAAGTTACTTGCAGCAAAGAAAATGACAGTAAATGTTAGGATAACTTTATTTTATGGAACTCTCTATTTTCTCTGTGTTCTGTTCTTGCTGCCAACAGTTTCACTAAGCTCCCCTTTTTTCCTGATTTATTGTCATATTTACTACGCTTCTACCACTTCTGTATTTGTTTCACATATCCTTGCCACCCTTTCTTTATACATAATGTCTAAATAAACTGCAGACAATTACCTTTACCTCTAGTATGTCCTTGTGAAGACCACAGGGACCTCCCTGAAATGAAATATGAAGATTTTATATTAAATTTCATAATTCTTGTAGTAATTGAAGAGTTCTGCAGTTCAGAGATAGGGAAAAAGAAGTGGCTTATATTCTGAGCTCATCTTCCAGAATTCATTGATCTCAAGACAAAACAGATAAATGGAATTTGCCCTAGCTAACAGGATCTACCCAACACAGGGACCTTGCTGGTACCTGGACCCAGGTAGTTGCTGTCCCTTGTGACACCTTCACAGAATTGTTATCTGACTGAACCTGAAAAATGAATGTGCTAGTGTTTCCAAGTTGTAAGCAAGGGATGGAGTGTTATCTAAGGTCAAGTTTCTGAAGATATTTACAAATATTTAGATTTAAATTAAAAATGCTGAGAATCATGAAAATATTCTTCAAATCATATAAACACAGAATCACTAAGTTTGGAAAAGACCGATAAGATCATCCAGTCCAACCATCAATTCAACACTACCACAGCTCTGATTCGGTGTGGTAGTTGTTCTCATTAGTAATCATAACCTTACACCTTCTGCCCATCTAAATTTAAATACTAACCTGGCTGAAGGTAAAGGGTGCTGAAAGGGAGGCTACAAGGTGCTGATAACACGTTTTCTGTAGAATTTCAAAAGAGAACAGAAAATGATTGGAAATTGCTATAGGTAGAGTTCAGTAAATTAAAGAACTCTTGTTATTAAAAATAGATTTTTTTAAAACTTTTTTTTTGGTGGTTTCTCTTGATAGTTTCTTATGGGTCTTTGTGGGTATGTCTAAGTGTACAAATGCCATTTGTTTCCCCCATCAGTTATTTCAATGAAGTTTTTGTATGGAGTTCTTTCCACCTGTTTTTCCACATAGTTGTCTTAGGGACAAACCTAAATGTGTGTAACATCTCCTGACTAGAGTATCAACATCTCACTTTTGGATAGAAGGAAAATGGCAGAGAATACTTCTATTAAGTACTTTAAACTCTATTCTCTAGCATCTGTTGTCATATAAATACTGATGGGTTAAATGGCAGGTTAAAATGCCTTCAGCTTGAAATAAGGATGAGTGTGTAGATATTGCAGTGTTACTTCATTCCACATGGCTTATACCTTTCAATTTAAGTTTAACAAAAAAGCAAGTGACCATAAAAAGGCATATTAAGGTATGGTCTTACCTAAGTTACATTATACCCCATATTTAGTCCTTCCTATGTAAAATGTTTACCAGCCACTGAGTTAGCTTGATATCATCCTGGATTTAACCTTTCCACTGCAGCTGTAAAATAAAATGCAAGGGAGGGGCTGGAATAAAAAATACCATCTAATTTAAATTATAGTTTCGATGAAAAGCTGTGCTAATAAAAATATTTTTTCCCCACGGCTGGAAAACTACTGGTTAAGTGTTTATATGTATAAAGAGCTCGCTCTTCTGAAGTCTTTTATTCCAGTGCATGATGTAAATGAAAGAGATCAGTAGAGCACAGCAAGATAAGAACATGGGCCAGTGATCAGGAAGTTGATTATAATGTCAATAATGGTGCATTCAGTATTTTTTTCTGGCAAATATCTTTGGTACATATCAAAAATGAAGAAGAGGTAAAAAAAAAACCACGCATGGAAAAATACACATTGTTTATTTTGCAAAGATCATATAGTAATAAGCATTCTCTAATGTGCGTGTGTCAGTGAATATTTGCTCCATAGTTTTACCTCAGGAATTCTCTGCACTGGTTCTGTCAAGTCAGATGGTGTTGCCAATATATAAAATGCAAAGAAAGAAGAAAAACATGATTATATGGGCAAAATACATGCACAGTGATTTTTATATTGATTAACTTATTGTTACTGGCTTCTGAAGTAAAACAGCTATGCTGAAATATTTATAGATAGTAGGTATTTTAAACAAATCAATAATTAAAAGCTTTCACAGCAGGGAAAGGGTGGCTATTTAAATATTTTATATGGATTTAAAACTCTCTTGGCTAGAGGCATTAGAATTTTTTCTATATATGTATTTGCAAAGACACAGAATGTTATGTTTCCTCTTGTGTTTTGTGGGACTAATGACAACTCCTTGTTCGATGTGTCTGTTGCTTAATCTTTTGCTCTTGTTATACTTCTAGTAGAGTACAAAAAAGAATGTATACCATAAGGAATAGAGTAGTGCCACTACTGAATTATTTGGGATGAAAACTACAGGCAAATTTAAAGCACAGACAAGGTTCTTCGAAATTACAGAATAGGATTTAATGAGGACAAGGGAGTCCTTGTCTGGGTAACAAAGAAGAAATTCTTCTTCTAAAAATTTATTTGTTTCTAATTAAACTTTCCAAAGTACAAAAATATTGCAAGCAACCACATTCTCTATTTGGGAGAAAAAAAAAAAAAAAAAAAGAAAGAAAACCTCATAGTTTTCAAATTGGTAATGTGTTTCCAGGGTTACAACTTGGCAAAGTTTACTCCAAAATGTTTCACTTGTCCATGTGGAAAGTTGCGCAGGCTTTCCCCTATCCCAAATGCTAGCTTGTTTAATCACCATTAAGTGTCTACCGTCTTCAGATCATCATTTATGATGCTTGGACAATGCTACGTAACGTGACTTTATGTAAAAACTGCAGTTGAGCTTTGCTAGGTGTTTTGCGCATATGTACAACAACACCTTGTGACCCAAGAACTTCCCAGTCTTAAGCTTTTTTCTTATACATGTTTAAGTCTGTACATAACAGTATTAATTTTATCTTAGGCAAGTTCTACCTAAAATTAGGCATACAGACAACATTTCAGTTTTCATATTAAAACTTGACTCTATTCTTCATCTAACAGTATCTTTCTTTGGCCACCAATAGGAACACAATATGAGATGTACTAGTGGGTACATTTTTAGATTCTCAGTGAAAAATATGTCAATGCACTAATTTTATCTGTCACCATGTGGCAATAGTACACTTGCGAGCATTTACTCCAAAACCCCTAATATGTGATGATTATAACCCTAATATATGTTAGTCCAAGGCAATTTGTTCATGTGAGTATAACTTGAAAGAGCTTTTACCTGACGAAGAACAGCAGACAGTACAATTCATGGAAAAAAGATATCTTTCTTTTGTCTGCCTGGTAATCCTAACACTTTTTCCCTACAGTGTTCAATTAAATACAGGGTGAATCTAAGTGAGAAGTTCAAAAATCAAGGGGGAATGACATGATGGCATTGACATTGACACCATGATGACAGACCACAGAGATTTCCCTCTTAAAGAAATAAAATCATACTTCTGACTTAAATTTCACTTTTTCCACTGTCCAAAGCATGGGTGAAATATATTTGTGAAAGAGTCTAGCTCTCTGAGTATGTCTGGCTGGCTTATTTTATGAAAACAGTGTGCTTGCCCCTGTAGTTGTGATAGCCTTCACAAAAAGATAGGACTAATCTCACTTGCTTCACAATAGAAGTTTTAAAGATGTTTTGACAACCTTAATTAGTAGTTTGCTAAATGGGAGGTTTAATTTTCTGTCATAATAACATTTATTCATTCATTTATCTCATTAACTTAGGTTCTTGGTTAAATTTGTACAGTGATAATAGCAAACAATAGCATTCTTCTTCTGGCTCAATATATTTATTACATGTCTACAGGTGTCGTGGTTTAACTAAAACTGACACAACAGGGCTTCTACTTTTCTGGGTTATTGCTAAAGCACATCCTGCAAAAGGAAAAATAAACTTGCTAAAGTAACAAAGAAAGGCCATTGCATACAATTTGCATTTTTCTTGTAAAAATGCAGCATTGCATGTTTTCTCCTTTGGAGGTCAAAGCACAAGATTTTGATCAGACCAGAATTACTTCTTGTTTAATTATATGTAACCAACTATAATGAAGATCTATTTGTTCATGTTAACACAAGTGGACATTTTATAGACAGGTAAATTTCATGGAGCATTGGTTATATTTTCAGACTGAAAATTCCAGTCATCCATGAAATTAAAGAGAAAAGGGTTTCCTTTAAAGGAAAGTTTGGCAATTACAGGTCCTGTCCACCTCTTCCAATATATTTTCCTATTGAACTTTTTATCACTTTCAATAAACCTTTTGATACTGTATTTGTTGGTATTTCCAATATAACTAAAGGTGTGGTAGAAACCTGCTTAAATAATTACACTAACAAGAGTCTATGTAAATTTTGCTCCGGAAAGAAATTTGCCATATGTTTCTGGGAGTCAACCATCATGCAGGGTTTTAACTGTGTAGAGTCAGTCAAAAATATAGTAGGAGTTGCATGGCTAAAAAAATCCTATGCAGTGCTTTGAAAATGTTCTTTGCAACGTCTCCTGGCTAATGTCATACTTCTATTCTTGAACAGCTTCAAAGCTTGAAGAGGTTCTGAATCTTTCATTTAAAGAAATAAGGGACTGGTTCTGTAAAAATTTCCAAAAAGGAATGTTGAAATTAGTCTCAGAGGTCTGTAGGTCAGACATCCATAAAACTCACAGTATTTTTAAAGATGTTTTTAGCTCCAGAATTTCTGGAGCAATTCAATAAGAATTGCAGCTGATCTTCATACCACTTTAATGTGAGCATAGAATATCAAGCTGTTTCCTTCTAAACTGGTTTAGAAGGGCAGACCAAATTGTTGACCACATTTTCCCTTCACTAGACAGACAGATGGAATATGATCAAGGCTCACTCTTTCAGTAGAGTCAGGTCATCACAAGTACACAATCAGGGGACGGGGGCATCTTTATATGAAATTTTCTATAACTTCTGCTATTGTCTGGTTTTGGAGCACTTTGGAATGGAGGAATTTTCGATTATCTTACAAAAGGGGAAAAACTTGCTTTAGAGTATTGAAGTATTCATATAAGTCCTATAACGCTTTTTAACTCCAGCTGTCAGCAGTCCACCTGTTTGCCCTGCCATCATAGCATCAGTAGGTCTGCCAAAAACATAATGCTGTCTGGCTCTATGTACAATCCTCAATTTTAGCTTCCCAATGCCACAAAGTAATCAATATATCTGGTAAAAAGTTTTTAACAAAACATCTTTTTGAAAAAAAAAAAAGGTTCCTAGTTGGATTTCAGCTGGTTTGTGTATTCCCCACACTGAAACAGAGGATAACATCCTTCCTATGTCCTGTAATTTCTACAGAATACTAGCTAAGAAGTTATACATACTTAACTGTATTCTGTCATCCTGAAGTGCATTTGTAGATGTCTTAGAGTTTCTGAGTGGATTATTTTCTCATTTCAGTTACGAACTTCACCCAAACCTCAATTCATGCTGAAAATACAGCTCAGAATGTCTACATTATCACAAGATGGAAGTTGTGTTTTTACCAGCTCTAGTAAATAAGAAGTGAGTTTTGCCTTCTTACTTTAAATTCCTATATTGTGCAGTTATAACATCCCCAAAAGGCTCTGTGTTATCCTGCAACAGTCTTCCCAGAGATTTTCCATTTCTTAGATGGAGGAATGACCATAGTTACAAGACTTGCCCCATGCACCACAAGGTTATGACTTGAACTGCTGCTTCTTTCTTACTCTTGTACATAACTCCTTGACTGTCACTGAAACACAGTAGAGGAGACTATGGAAGTCTAAAAACTTGCATTTTCTTGCACTTTGTCCTTGAATGAAGGAACTAAGTAGTTAATACAGTATTCCAAATTCCTCTACTCTGTCATTTTCTGTCATTAGAGAAGGCTCCAGATTGTTGTATTTTGGGGGGTGGGAGGTGTTGCAATCCTCCTCTGTTAAAAAAAAAAATTGTTCTATCTAAGCTTTTCTTGTGTTTCAGACAAACGTAGAAACATTTCCATACTGACACAATCATTTGAGTGTGAATATATATGTAGTTTGTTAGTCATGGATGCTTATGATTATATTTACCCTATAAAATGTATGGTAACCAAACTAAAATTGTGGACACTAATAATTCCATATTCATGAAATATTTGAAAATATATTGCTACCATTCAGAAGTAATAAAATCTACAAAAAATAATCTTAAAGTTTTGATACTTTTAAGGCTAAAAAGAACTCAGACAGCATGCTGAAATTAAAATATCAGAGATCATTTCAAAGGAATTAAATTTACTGTACAAAATGGGATGGAAGCATAACATATCAAAAAAGCAATGATAATATTGATAAAAGATAAAGATGTTTCTGAAAATTCCATGTTAAACTCCTTGATATGAAGTTACTGGTTTATAAGTTGCTGGCAAGCCCCACAAGACATTGATATGGATCACTGATAATCACAGAAGATTGTCCTTGTCTAGATTTTTGTGTTTTCAGGGAAGTCCTTTCATACTTTCATATCAGATTACTGGTCCCTTCAACTCAAACTTCAGATCTGTTCTGATTACCTTTCTTACCAAAGTGAAGCATCAGCAGGATGAAAAATGCTATGTGAAGGGTAGTCATCCATGGGTGGTAGTTTCATTATCTAAAATTAATGTTATGCTCTTTTCAGGTGTCTTCTAGAAAGCATGGCTTGTATTTGTGACTAAAAGGCCCTCACAATCAAAATGTACTGTTATGTGAGTGATTCGCAATAATTTACCTCTGCATATGTGTTTAAGCACTACTCATAAGCATAGATGTTTAACAAGGAATTAAAAAAAAAAAGCTAAATATTTTCAAAAAAGCTACAAATTTTACTATATTGAAACAAACAAACAAACAAAAAATCAGTAGTCAAAATTTTGTGTTGTCTTCTTACACCTTGTTAGTTTTGTAGATATTTCCAGTTTTCTCTCTGTGTCAAAGATGTCTTATATAGGTATGTTTAATATTTCAAGGCCACACATTTAAAGACATTAAGGTATTTGCCTATTTTAGAGAATGCTGTTAACTGACTACTTGAACTTTAAATGACTTTATGAAGAATAAACAGTAATACTTTTCCACTTAACATGTTCAATGGAAAAATATGTGACATAATATGAAATACTATGGTGGTAGATAAAACACCAGTGCTTCAGACAGATAGAGTCTCACTTGATGGTAAAGCCTTACTAAATTTGGCAGTGATCCACTGAACTAAATGAAATCTTATCGATTTATGGTAATTGAGAAGCTGGCTAACAAAGTCACTATATAAATTTTCTATACAGTTTTATCTAGTTTAAGGTCATGTTTCCTGAGTTCAATTTCTTTACCATTCTGATACTTTCTCCATGCTTTAATCAGTTTTATAAGAAGTCATAATGGTTTAATTGTAATACATGAAGTCCAAAATATTTCAAATATTAAAATTCTAAACTGATTCTGATGTCTCATAGTAATAGTATAACTAGATTTGGATAATAAATAAAGGGGGAATTTGTGAAGATACACTATTTAATTTTTAAAAAGGGTTCTTAAATGAATGTCAGAAGTAATAGAGGAGATGAGGTCCCATTTTTAATCAGTTCTTTCAAAAAATTAACTGTTTTCAAAATAAAGGTAGTAGTTCTTATTATTATAGTTGATTTACATTAGTACAATATTGGAAAAAAAATGTTTTTTTTCTTCAAACTTGTTACCTAGAGTTGTAATCCCACTTCAGCACATCCTAAACATTTGAAATCAAAGGACCTCTTGATGGGTAAGCTTCAGGGAAAACCCCAAGACCATCACACATAAACCCAGTGATCTGTATGAATGCTAGAGTTGGAGAGCAGCTTGTCAGGGAAAATACGTTTGTGCTTGCTTATTAGAACTGCTGACACCAAATACCGGAGGCAGGAAATAAAATAAGAAAGCCCCATGGAGTCAGAACTTTGACTAGGATAAATCAAGCTCAACAAGACAGTGAACTTGATTTGTCCTCAAGTTTTTCAATTAACTTACGTGTACTGGTCAGCCTGTTACAAAACCATCATGAGAGTACAGTAGCGGTTTTCATATAAAATCAATAATTCAGGTTAAAAAAACCCCCACAAACTCCTGATCGTTTCCCAGAAAAAGCCTTTGGCTTTTCCTTTTCAGTGTCTACATAGCACTCCTAGATCAACCATCCTTGAGAAAAAAAGCAATGTCATTTTCTTCCTCTGACTTTCTTTGAATATCCAAAAAATCTCTGCCTGTTAAAAAGACAACTGAGGTTTGAGTTTAATTGCTTAATTAAACTCTATTGCTTTGTAGTATTTGAAGCTATGAACAGCTGCTAAAACTGATTAAACACTAAGGCAAAGCCTGAGGTGTTTGATCAGTCCAAAAAGTAATTTTATGCCAAGGAAGGAAGAAAGTGATAAAGATTATTCTTGTCATTATATAACAAACTACAATATAGAAATAATAAGAGTTGCTTCCACTCTGAGATTTTAATGACTGGTCCTAAAGTTTCTTTCCTGGACTGTCTAGAGAGATGCTAATGCACAAATGTCTGCATTTACTAGACTCACAAGTTAAATGTAACATACTGTTGTTTTTTCTTCATAAGTAGAAATCAAGTTTCTTTAAGATGAAAAATCAGTTGCAGAAAGAATATCCTGAATATCAGGCAGATTATTCTTGAGTAACGGTAAAACTGAAAAATAGTGGTAGTTCTCTGAAATCTTTACTAGATTAATTAATCCAAAGTAATACAGTTACCAGCCAATGCACTGATGTTCAGGAGAAGATATTGAAATTATAATCATGAACTTGCATTGTTCTTGTTCTTTTCCAAACAAGGTACCCTGTGCAGATATTAAAAAATACAACTGCACAATATCCCTTCAAGGCATATATAATTTAATCGGTTATTTAATAGTTTGAAAAACTGAGGCATGAAAAGGATAAATTATTCTCCTAGGTTTACTGAAGTGTGCCACACCCCTAAGACATCCGCATATGCTTTTAGCTGAAGTGCTATATTTTAAATATTGAACAATGCATCATACCTGATTGAATCTGTGAAATGCTACATCTATGTAAAGACCCACAGATTTACATATAAAATATATACTTTGTACATGAAGAGTTATATCTAATGAAATTATTTGTGCATATCCTGAAGTCACAATTTAGGTATCTATTTTAACCAAAAGAAGATTTTATCAGAGATAATTTTTCTGAGCAGATGGAAAGAATAGAAAATAGCTCCAGTTTATGTTGATGGTAGCAAGGAATACTTTATTTTTCCTGGCTGTGACTGGATGGATTTTGTTTTCTCTTAAAGACCTGAGAATTGGTTTTCTTTGCCAAATGAATGAAGGAGTGAAATAGCTGCATAGTCCTTGGCTCAAATACTTCAAATTTCGACTTAGTTTTCATATATTTCTCATTTTCATATTTTAACAAGTTAGATTAACTCACAAACTAGTTTGTATGCTGTATAGACAGAACTTAATGTACGCCCAATCAAAAGCTTACTTCTTTCTAATCAATTTAATGTAATTGAATACTAATATGCAGCTTCTTTCACATTATCACATTCGGTTTTGCGCAGCTCTTGGATGTCTTAAAACTGCTAAATACAAAAATCAGAGAGGTATTGCAAACATATTGTTGTTGCTTATTTGCTGCAGGCCCATGAAGATGTCACATGCTGGTTAATGATATCTAGAAACATGTTGAAATATTGTTTTTACCTAAACATAGAAAGGCAAGTCTCTCTTTTGTAGCTGCAGTTTACTGTCTTTGTAGATGTTACTCAGTAAAACTTCTGAGCTCTGTTAGTCTAAATTGACCTAAATCTTTGCTCTATTTACTGTACCATTAACCAGATGATAGGTTTTTTTACCCTTGTGTGTTGGGTTTGCATGGTGGTGGGTTTTGGTAACAGAGGAAGGGCCACAGGGATGGCTTCCATGGGAAACTGCTAGAAGCTTCCAAGTCAGACTCAGATTTGGCCACGGCCAAGCTAGTCAGCACCTCTGTGACTGACATTTAAGAGGAGAAAAAACAAAAGCAGCAGTGAAAGCAGGAACTGAGTCAAGAGAGGATTAGGATGTGACAGAGACAACCAGACAGGCACCAAAAGTCAACGCACAAAGGTGGGGAGGAGGTGGGCTGGAGCAGAGGTTCCCCTGCAGCCGGTGGTGAGAGGGCAGGCTGTGCTCCTGCAGCCATGGAGGGCCACAGGGGAGCAGAGACCCACCTGCAGACCAGAGAGTACCCCATGCCAGAACAAGCAGCTACACCCAAAGAGCCCATGACTCTGTGGGAAATCCACACTGGAGCAGGCTGCTCCTGGAGGACCACAAGCCCATGGAAGGCACCCACACCAGAGCAGTTAGAGGAGAAAACTGCAGCCTCTGGGAAGGACTCATGCTGGGGAGTTTCATGAGGACTGTCTTCCATGGGAAGAACCCCATGCTGGAGCAGGAGCAGGGTATGAGCAGTTCTACCCACTCTGAAAAGGAAGGAACAACAGAAAAAATGTGTCATGAATAGACTGAAAAACTCCAATGCTCCATGCCCCTGTGCTACTGGGTTGCAGGCTGTAGAGAAATTGGGAGCAAAGATGAGCCTTGGGAAAAGAGAGGCTAGGGGGGAAGGTTTCTACGATCTGGTTTGGTTTTGTCTATTGTCCTACTCTGATTTGATTGGTAATGAATTAAATTGATTTTTCTTCCCTAAGTTGAGTCTGCTTTCCCTGTGACCATAATGGTGAGCGATCTCTCCCTGTCCTTGTCTGGACCCATGAACCTTTCCCTATATTTTCTCCTGTACATCCAACCAGGGGTGGAGTGAACAAGCAGCCTCATGGTCTTCTGTTGCCTGTTGGGCCTAAACCACAAAAACTTGCCAAGCTGATTGAATTCAATTAACATGCTCGCTGTTTGATATCATATATAGCTGCTTTTTTTTACAGCTCATAATGTTCCTTTCAAAATTTCTCAGATAGAGTAAGTGATGCTTAGAACTGTGAGTGTCACAGACCTAACAAGGAAAAAAAAACCAACCAACCAAAAAAAAACACCACACCACCCCCAAAACCCCTAAAAACTGGAGCAATTTTTTATAAATGTTGCTTACAAGGGAATGATATGAACTAAAAAAAAAAAAGAAAAATAAAAAATAGAAAGTAATAACTTGAGGAACTTACAAAAATAGGACTTAATGTATATTAGACAACAATAGTTTAAAATGGTTACGATAAATAACTCCCCCTATAATTGTTATCCTCTACACACCAAATGAACAGGAAAAAAATAAAGAAGAGTAATACTGATGTCTTTAGATGATACGGATATATTTTAAGTGGCATGTTTCTCTAAGAAACCATTTTTTTATATTACCTGAGAAGGCAGGTTGAACACGTGAATGCCAGTAAAAAAATACTAACAAGTACATTTTAGTGGAAGCCAGATAAAAATGAAAGAACAAGAAGTAACAGTAGGTGTACCCTCAGCCCTCATTTTTTGTACATATAGCAAATGATCAGTTTCCAGCAAATATAATTTAGTGAGGGACTGGCAGAACTGTTTAAAGGAAGTCAAAACTCAGTCATCTTTAACTTACACATGGTCAGGAAACCTCTTTATAACATCTTTGAAATGTAGCTCTTGTAAATAAAGATGCAGATGAATTTTAGTGTTGGGTTTCTGCTTTTGTTTGTGTTTTTCCCAGTAAAAGAGAGAAACAGTTGATAAGATTTACATAAAATCAAATATTGGAGAAACAGCCCAGTCATAAAGGTACAACAGAAGTAAGCAACCCTAGGCTTTGGATATGCTCTTGAAGAAAAGTTTGCAGGTATGGATGTGTGTATGTGTATGTGTAACTGAAGTATGTTGCTTTTTATGTAGATGCAGTAGTCAAGATATATAGATTTTTTCTCCCAGAAACAAGTGATAATAGATAGTACATTTCCCATTATATTCTAACAGCATGGATAGCTAGGGAATACGTATATCACCATTAAACAAGAGCCTATATGAACACCAAATGAGCAGTATCACCTCATGTTTCTGTAGTGTAAAGACAGCAAAGGTATTTACATCCATTAATTTGGTGATGATTAACACCAAACTGATTCTGAATGAGAATAGAGATGTTATGCTTAGTTTTAATTTCTGAGAGAGAAATACTGATGTGTTTTATAGTTCCCGAAACTTATTTCAGAAGGGTTTAACTCACACTCTGGTTACAGTAACTTGAAATGTAGGCCTTTCAAACATGATACTTTTCATTTTCTTGTAATGACACAGAGACAGTCAATGCATTGATTTAGTAAAAAAAAAAAAAAAACCAAACAAAAAAACCCATAAAACCAAAAAACCCCAACCCTTTGAAGAATTATTCTGTTAATTCAGAATCTTCAAAACTCACATAAATTCTATGTATCTACACATTTTCTTATGCAGCATGTGTCAGCAGTTTATCCATAGCCTATTAGTGGAATATTTAAAGAGCTCCAAATGCACAAAACTATTACAATACCATTGGGAACTTCCTGTATTTTTTCTCACAGTGGACACGATATATATGATGTAATATAAGAAAAATTCAATCAAGTTTGGTTTGTTTTTCAGACATTTTATACTGATTTCCTATTATTGGCAGCTGCAATGTTGAAATGAAACTGGCAAGAGCATTAGAGTGCTATTTAACAGTGTTATTTAGAGAGTTCCTTAACATTTACTGTGTTGACATACACAGATTATTCGACTTTTATTAAAACTATTTTAAAAAAATACAAACTTAAGTTTAACTGTGCTTTCTTAAAAAGCCAGAAAATTTCTGTGTAATGATACTTAATGTTTTTCTACAGGAACTTTGCTTAACTTTGATGCTCTCTGTAAAATCTCATATTGGTTTGAAGTGCTTGTTTAAACCTAAGAATGTCATACTCCTCCGGATGTACTTGCAGGTGGATCAGAATATGACTTCTGGAATTTATAACATCCACCTGAAATCTTTACCTGACCTATTGCCTTGATTCTGGTCTAGTTTTTAGCTAAGGGAAAAAATGTAACAAAGAAAGGGAGCCCAACACTGTTTATGTGAAATCTAAACCAGGATTTGGTCAGATATGTAAATGATATCAAATATCTAAGAGTTCCAGAACTGCTATTGCTTTGTGCACTCTACTTATATCTAGCTCTTTGTATGGAGTTTTTATCCTCAAATATACGGTAGAGTACAAAGACTATGCTCACAAAAAACATCTCTGGAGCTCAATGAGTTTTCTGTGATAGGTCCCTAAGTATCATTCTCCTACTTATTCAGATAATATGCCTAGTGATAAATGTATGGTGAGAGAAAATATGAAATAGGATTTAATATTCTAACAGAGGTGTAGAGTTTATTGAATCATTGAAATTTCAGTAGATTAAAAAAAAAAATGCTTGCCACCTCCATATCTCAATCACAACAAACACATTTATTTTTTTTTCCCATTCCATTTATCTGGCATTCAGCTTGTTTCACTGCACCCACCTCTTTCCAGCATGACTTTCTTAACCTGTCTCTTTTTTCTGCCTTTCATTTTTATCTTCATGATTCTAATTTGTACTTTTTACTTTAACTCCATCATTAGTCCTTTCTCATTTCACTCAATAAACCAGACTGGGGTTATTTTGTGTCAAAGGCGGTATTGCTAATTCTACTGCACTAGTGTAAAATGAACATAAGATGCTGTCTAATAAATTTAAGCAGTAAATAAACATTTGGAAAATAACCTTGTGGACAGCAGGTCAAGGGAGGTGATCCTCTGCTCTTGCGAGACCCCACTTGGAGTACTGTGTCCAGCTGTGGAGCCCTCAACATAAGAAGGATATAGACCAGTTGGAGCAAGTGCAGAGGTGGGCCATGAAGGTGATCTGGGGGCTGGAGCACCTCTCCTATGAAGAAAGGCTGAGAGAACTGGGCTTGTTCAGCCTGGAGAAGAGAAGGCTCCGGGCAGACCTTATTGCAGCCTTCCAGTACCTGAAGGGGTGTACAAGGAAGCTGAAGGGGGGACTTTTGACAAGGGCCTGTAGTGACAGGACAAGGGGTAATGGGTTTAAACTGAAGGCAGGGAGATTTAGATTGGATATCAGGAAGAAGTTCTTCACAGAGAGGGTGGTGAGGCAGTGGAACAGGTTGTCCAGAGAATCTGTGGATGCCCCATCCCTTGCTGTCTTCAAGGCCAGGCTGGATGAGGCTTTGAGCAACCTGGTCTAGTGGAAGTTGTCCCTGCTCATGGCAAGGCGGTTGGTTCTAGGTGATCTTTAAGGTCCCTTCCAACTCAAACCATTCTGTGATTCTGTGATTCTATGATTCTATCCTGTTCAAAATCTGCAGCACAGTGATGGAGCAGTGTGTTACTACAAAAAGCATAAAGCTTTGTCATAGTTTGAAAACATACATTTAAAAAAATCACATAGCTTTACAAATCAGCCCTTGATTATTTTTCTTTTATTGACAGAAACCAGAAACAAGAATATCCTAGTGTCTTCAAGCTGTACTTTTTTTCCCCTTTAAACTTCTTGCTGTTTTTCACTTTGTACAGTTTCTGAGAAAATAGAGGAGGAGGGCAAATCCTCCTATATAAACTGATAAGTCATCAGCAGGTCATCTTCAAGAGTGTTGGAGTGAAATGAAGCCCATGTTTCTTCTCCTTTGTATTGATCTAGCTACACTAATGGACCGCTAGGTCTGCACTCTGTTGTTTCACAGGGTTTAGGGTTTTTCTTGCTTTCTGTCTAAAGATAACTGCAGGTTGAGTAGCAGATGACAGTATTTTTATCAACAATTTTCCATTTTCTTTTACAGAGGAATATTTCCCAAAGTAAATACTTTCTATATGTTTATAATGGTTTCTGGCTTTAGTTCATTCTGTTTAGGCTAGCAGTCACAGAAAAAAAAAAAAAAACCAAAACACCACAACAAAGCTCAGGCTATGAAATCCACTTGCCACTGTGTGCACATGGTAAGTACTTAGTTGATCTGATATTTGAAATTTCTTATTTTGGAATCATATACCCCTTTGAATTGTACATCTTTCTTAATGGAAATAAAAATAACCAGATGACTACTATGGACAAAAATTGGTTCTTTTTAAGCAGCCTTTCATTTGTATAATTTTGTGCACACTTTAACTCAATTATTAACCTACAGACAGGATATAAAAGGCCAGCTAGTACAACCAGTGAAAGGTTGAATTTTTTAATTAATAGACATACAAACAGCCACTTCCTGGGTTTTGTTTCCCATGGATTTATATGCATACAAATGTTACATTTAATTGCCTGGAGTGAAAGTACAAACCCCTTTTCTTAATTTCAATTAAGAAATATTTCCCCTTACACAGTGCCCTGTGAATACTTTATGGCAGATAATCAGAACTGAAACATCATTTGTTCTGTGCTTACTTCATAAGTGGCTTTTTGATTACAAATAAACATTTATACTACATTAACTCCAAGAGATTCCATGTGGAGGATGTGTGAGGGAATCCATGTGCAATGATGATATTGCACTAGATTCTTTGCAAAGGAAGACGAAAATTCCTGAAACAGAAATTACTGGTACAGAAGACAGGCTTTTCTGTCAGTTGGCTCATCTTTTTTTTTTTTTTTTTCCCCTAAATAAAAGGAAATGAGAATCAGAAACTTTAACCTTGGAGCAAATTCCAGTATTAATCTGTTTCAATTTCTTAAAACCTAGATCTCCTGATGGAAAATGAATTGTAGTGTATAACTGCTGGCTAAGATGAATAGTTTAGTTTGGTTCAGCTTCTAACTAGTTTGGATTAAAAAAAAAAAAATGACAAAGAGAAGACAAGAGGAGCACAATGTAAACATAGATAAGCCTGAGTTCTGATAGCTGGGGGGTTACCACTGGGCATAACATGTTGTCAACTGGTAGGAAACAAGTAGGAAAGGAAGGAAGGATTTAGCAGCCCCATAGCATAATGCCTAGAGGTGGAGGAGGAAAGAGCCTTGCGTGGTGTGTTTGCCTCATGCAAAAGCATCTCACTGTGGCTCCAGTTGTTGATTAAAGTCTTGTTTAATAAGAACATTTGGGACTATAAAAAGAGCAGTGCGTAATCAGAAGGCTTCATCTAGCAAGGCTTGTGCCAGAAGTTGGGGTTTTATGGACTTTCCCGTAAGAATTAATTTTTAAATAGTGAGGCACTGTTCATATTTTTTAATGTGTACTGTCACCCAATTTAGTGGAACCACTACCATATTACATAGTGCAATTTGCTTCTATCAAATACTTAAGTGTATTTGAATAGGTTTACATTCACTGTCTCAGCCAACTAAGTTCTGCATTTGATGGAAAGCTGTCCTGAAAGGGGGACTATGCTGAGTGGTTTAGGCTGCTTAAAAGATAAGCGTCACAACAAAAGCAAACCAAAATGTTACAAGTATGACATGGAATTTGCTTTCCAATTTAAACTGAAGTTCTTGGGAAAAATGCATTCACCTTATCTATCATCTGTCATTATGAAAGCAGTATCATAGCATTTCTCTTCCATGTTATATTATAGCAGGTTCTTCTCTACGGTCACACTGTTAATAGTGACATTTATTGATAATTACGTGGGGTTTTTTCTTTATTTTCTTGGAAGAAATTGTGATTACATATACATTGAATTTACCTGATAACTGTTTCCTAAGCCTCCAGATATACTGTTTCCTCAGTGACTTTCTTACAAAAAAAAAAAAAAACAACAACAAAAAAAACCCAACCAAAAACAAAAAGGAGGTTTTGAGTATCTTGTCATAATCTGCTATGTATCTCGAGTTTTGGAAAAGTGTGTTTTACCCTCTTTTGTGGTGTATAAACCTGCAATGTTAAAAATCAGTAAGCAATGCGCAGCTTTGAAATTAAAGTATTTGGCCTTTCTGTCAAACAATAAGAGGGAAAGGATCTCTCAGTCATTGTCTCCTTCATTTTATTGATTATGGACTGCATGCTCATATTGTTAAGTCATGTTTGAAACTGATCTTTAAAAATTCAGTGGTAAGCATATTTTCCTGAGATGAAATCACAAATTAAGACTTTTTTCCTTTGTATAATTCCTATTAAATTCCTATAATTTTGAGTTTCCTTTAGAAAACTACCTTATTGCTCCCCAAGTAAGTGTATGTAAAATTGATCATTACATTTATGAGGTACTCACATTTTGTATAATGTAAGAATAGTAAATGTAAAATATAATTGCTGTACTGAGATTCTTAAAATTCATGTGAAACAGGAGAGAGAAGGAGGGACACAGAAACACACCAAGAGTCAGCAAGTTACACGGAAGAGATTCATATTACTTCAACATTGTTATACCTAGAGATACATTTTGAGGGCAGAAATCTAAATAGGATTCTTAAATGATAGCAGAAATAAATTGAGTAAAAATGTTTGAAGTGGCGGGTGTAGGCTGTGTCAGCTACATCAAGACAAGGCTCAAAAAAGACACTTCAAATATATTTCACTCCAGTTTTGTAAAATAATAACAATAATTAAAAAAAAAAAGCAATTTTAAAATCATTCATCATGTCTTATACAAGCAATGTTAGCTGTGGCAGGCAGGTGTAATTATGTATTCTAAAACAGCTGCTCGTGACAGACAGTTTGCTTGCAACCCTGCTAAGAGAAAATTACGGTTATCAAGCATTTGATCCAAAGGTCTTGTGCTGTTGCTGTGAGGCTTCACGGTACAAAAGGACACTGATTTTATAAAGTGTGCTAGAAGAACTACAACCAACACATGGCATCCCAGCAAGAAGCAGATTTATTAACCTTACACATGTCTTCTGGGGAGATCTCCTGAATGAAAAAGACAGTTCTCATAGCTTGGGCCCAGATCTTGTGTTCTCCTTGGTAAGTGCACCGATGAATAAAAGGCTGCCAATTTTAGAATTCTATCCAGGTAGTTTCTGAACTTGATGGAAGATCAGACCAGTACTACCTTGCAAACAGCATCAGACTTGCTTTTTTTTTTTTTTTTTAAGTTAGGAGGCTGCACTAAATTTTGACTAAAATTGTCAGTGTGAAGACATTTTCATACAACTGGCTGCCCATCCCTATTAGCCTCTAGAGGGCTACTGCAACATGTTATCATGTTAGAGATTCACCAGCAGCTTTTTTTCAGTCACCAAAATAATGATGGCAATAAATGGTATCCAAATCTACCCAGGCATCCTTTGACATTTACATCTGTCAGAAAGAAAAGAACAATTGCCCAAAGAAAACTGTTCTATCCTCACTCCCTGTGGACCAATAAATAAGGAACGGAATACAGCTTGCACTGCACCTAAAGGTCAGCACTACATCTGATTATTCAGTCAAATACCTCCCACAGGACAGCTGGCTACTGCCCACAGCTAATTAGATACTAGGGATTTTTATGACAACTGCATCATTTGTCACTGCTGTCATGGTGCAATTGAGAAGACTGTCAGATTGAGGTTTTCTCATCCAGACCAGTCCAGAAAAAGCACAGTTCTCACTACTCAGGAGCAAAAGGGCACCTATTGAACAATTACACTAATACACTTCAGACATCTATTATTCCTATGTAAAGACGTAATAGCTCTATGAATCAATAGTAATACTTTAATAATCTTGAAGTGTAGCCTTTGGTAAAGGACTATATCACCAGGCTAAGTAAACATCATCAGTGCAAGATGTCTATATGTATTGCAGCTACTGATACAGATTAAAAAAAAAAAAAAAGAAAAGAAAAAGAAAGAAAAATTATATACCTCTATCACTCTGAAGCTACTAAGCTACTTGGGATTTAAGAAACAGACTTGCTCCAGGTTGTGAAGTTAACTTGCAACATAATTGGAGCTAAAAATATCCCTGTCAGACCCACCTGATTGTTTGAATAATGCACTCATATAATCACTGCCACATTCAGATTGTACTTCATTCAAGTTACTGTCATATATATCCTCTTAGTTTTCCAGATGGGATGGAAAGGATAGCAGCAGCCTTGGCCCCTTAGCAGAAGAAATCACCTTCACCAGACAGTACCACTTGCACTCCTGCCTCCCGGCCCAGGAGCTGAGCAGTGATGAGAGGTGACAGAGAGGCAGTGAGAGGCTCAACAGATGGGAGAGAAGAGAGGTAGCCGCACCCTAAACTTTCTAGGTAATTACCTACAGATCTACTAGGCTTCTGGAGGGTGTATGTTGCCGTGCAGTTACAATGTCTTCATTAAACCAGGTTTCTTCAAATTAGTTTATCTTCCTTGAATACAAGTAAAATGCCAAGACAAGACAGATGCAGCAACTAGCATTTTAGTGATGGAAACAAGTCATGCAACAATTGACGCATCAGCAATGACAACATGTTTTCTTGCACATACCCTGCAAAATATGACTAACTTCAGCTGCTCTGATCAATTCTTTGCCTTTTACAGGATCACAGAATCACTAAGGTTGCAAAATACCTATAAGATCATCTAGTCCAACCATCAACCCAACACCACCGTACCCGTTAGACCATGTCCCCAAGCACCATGTCTACACATTCCTTGAACACCTCCATGGATGGTGACTCTACCACTTCTCTGGGTATCCTGACCACTCAATTACTAGTTGTCAGGGATTGGTCAGGCTCATGGATTCCTCCAGGCTTGTAGGTCCATACCCTTCTTTCCTTTCATCTTCCCTCCCCTCCCTACTCAACTCCTACCCTCCTCTTCACTCAGGAAGGCCGCAGACCAGTGATTTCCAGGTTAGACCCTGACACAGCAGGTACCAGGCAGATCAGAAGGTTAGAGAAGTAAGTCAGGGCAGTGAGGCTGGTGGCTAGAGCAAGGTCAGGTCTGTGAGGCAGCTTCCAAGAACCATGGAAGGCTCCTCTCACCTCTCACTTCTAGGGTATTACTCTACAAGCCTCATAGCTATTCATGTGTTGTCATTCTAAAGCTATATGTTTAATGAACTCTCTACTTTTACATTAAAAGAACTGATGAAACTTGTAAATCCTGTCATCCATTTTGGTGTTAGGATGAAAAATGTGAGACAGGAAAACTACCCCTCTCTGATACTTCATTGAAATATATAATAGAGAGCTGTTTTTCCAAGTCAGCAGTCCTGGCTCAGAAGATCTCTCAACAGACTTCTTCAGAACCATTGTGTTTTTGTAAGCTTGATTTGTCGATGCTTAAACTTTTTCAGAACAGCTTCTGAGACTCTTGTAAACAAACTTATTTAAGGACAATTGCATAGCATTATGATTTAGATGCAGAAAGGAGGTTAAGAACCTCCTTTAGGAAAATACTTCTATAGTTTCTGTTTGTTAGTGCTTCTCCCGTGGAACAAAAATAAATTGCCTCTTTACATGTGTCTAAGGAATTATCTTATGAAGACAATCTTAGGAAAGAAAGAGCTATTTTATTACCTGACAACTGGTATGCTCTTTAAAAGAGTTTCTCTGTAAGTCTGTAATAACAGTGCTATTAACATGGCTTCATTCTGTAAGGCAATTCTTCTGGACTAGTTCTTGGGCCAGGGGACAGCAGGAGAACCTGATCTTCTGAGAACAGAGGACCAAACACCTCTCTCTTATACCGCTGAATGTACTATACACATACACAGTAGAGTACTTCAAAGGCACAATACTCATGGGTAGTTTTCATTGAAATGAGAGGTACAAAAAAAGCTGGTGGGAGTTTCTGTCTGCTTTCCATTTCAAGCTGTCAGAAATGTTAGCTATTTTCTGGTTTTGTTCTTCCATTTGTCAGAGCTGCGTGTACGGTCACACTCTTTCTCTACCTCTCTTTCTCGGTGTCTTTTTTTATCACTTCAGCTTTTGGAGGTATCCTAGTTTACACCCTTACCGTATGTGGGAGCTGATTAAATGAATGAGCTATGTTTTATTCTGGGTCTATTTTATGTATTTTTTCATCAATCACCATGCTGTTCCGTACATAAAAGCATTCTTTATACTTTTGCAAAAAATGGAGACATTTATGCTAAAATTCAGCATAGACCACCCTGTTTTTATTCAGAATGTTTTCACTGTAATTAGTCACATAATCTGGATAGCTATGCAGAAAATGGTTGAAATAAAATAAACACCCAATGCTTTTAGTATCAGTGTACAATCTTCATGGCTCTATACAAGCGAGGCTATTAAATCTATATCAATCTCTTACTAGTGCATCATTCAGATATTTCATTAATTGTAGTTAAATAGCTATTTAAACCCTTCAGATGCTTTTTGAATGCTCTGAGGGTTATCTATGGTTTTCATTAGACTGTCACAGTATATCCAATAAACAGTATTGCGTAATTTCAAGGAAATGTCGTTATGTATTACAGCAACAACATAACAAAGAGCCTTAAGTAAATTACTGAGGTGACATGCTAGGAGTCTGTCAATAGCTCAAAGAAGTAAGGATGAGTCAGGAGTACTAACCACTTTTGGTCACATAATCCCCTGTCAGACACATGAACCTCCCCTTGCACTTAAAGAAGCAGCATTGCAATGCTACAAAAGTTCCATTCCACAGTGTCTGAAGTACGCTGGCATGTCAGTGTGCTTGTTAAAGCATACTGGATGCTGCCTTCAGCATCCTGCTCTTTTGAGTTATTAGTTCTACTTCAATAACAGATCATTAGTAAGATAAATGACTTAAATTTGGCCCTCATTCTGTGCTCCTAGCAGGCTATGTCATCATAGCTGGGGGGTCACATTAGGGTCCCAGTGACAACAGAAAGCTAGTAGAAAGTAACTTGATTTCTACTGAGGAATTCCAGTACAAAGACTAAGCAGCTCAGTGATCATGCAAGTATGAAGAATCTGTATCAGTGTCTCATGACAAAAAAGGCCGCCTTCTGATATCAGAAGATTATGGTTGGAAAAGCATTGATTTTGGAGTCAAACCACTGAAGGTCTGTGCAAGTTAGAATATCAGGTGCATTTTGTTAAAAACTAAAAGGTTCCATGCATTACTTATTTATCATTTAGCAAAATATTTCTCAGCAATTCTAATATTTATCGGTGAGCCCAGTAAATTCAAAGCTTTCTTCCATGGCTTCATAAAGACATATTCAACCTCTTTAGGAATATTTACATACACCTTTAAATGGCTTTAAATTAAATGTTGCTTGTTGATAGCCAATGATATATTACTTCAAGTCCTGTCCATTTCTTGGAAGTAGTGAATATTCTTTCCTTCTTTCTTTCTCTCTCTCTCTTTCTTTCTCTCTCTTTCTTTCTTTCTTTCTTTCTTTCTTTCTTTCTTTCTTTCTTTCTTTCTTTCTTTCTTTCTTTCTTTCTTTCTTTCTTTCTTTCTTTCTTTCTTTCTTTCTTTCTTTCTTTCTTTCTTTCTTTCTTTCTTTCTTTCTTTCTTTCTTTCTTTCTTTCTTTCTTTCTTTCTTTCTTTCTTTCTTTCTTTCTTTCTTTCTTTCTTTCTTTCTTTCTTTCTTTCTTTCTTTCTTTCTTTCTTTCTTTCTTTCTTTCTTTCTTTCTTTCTTTCTTTCTTTCTTTCTTTCTTTCTTTCTTTCTTTCTTCTCTCTCTCTCTCTCTTTCTTTCTCTCTCTCTCTCTCTTTCTTTCTGTCTGTCTGTCTGTCTGTCTGTCTGTCTGTCTGTCTCTCTTTCTCACTTTCTCTCTCCCTTTCTCTCTCTCTCTTCTTTTATTTGGAGGGAGACCGTATGCTGGAAGTCTAATTGGTTAACTGTTGGTAAAAAAAACAGTAGACAGATGGAAAAATTATAATAAAACACATTTACTAGCTAAGAACCACATTATCATTGAGAGCTAATTAATATTTACAGTTGTGTGAGGGTTTTTTTTTTTTTTTTCCCTTATTATCTTGTACCACCAAGAGGAGCAAGATAACAATTACAGAAAATGTAAACTTATAAGCTTGTTGTATTTAACTACCCCTAAAATCCTATGTAGATTATTTCCTATTTCATTAGGGGTTTTTTGGGCAGTATAAATATTCTCTGTTTTCTGTTTGAGTCTGTGTTTGAAAGAAGCTCAGCATGAATTATTTTATGATAATACTAGAGATACCATTCATCTTATACAAGTAATTTTGAATACTTGATCAAGACTCAGATCAGTCAGCTCATCTTCTAAAACTGACTTACACAATATCAGCCTTGCCCTCCAAGACTCAACTTTTTTCCCTGGAGACTATAAAATTTTCATTTTGACACTATGTAAAGGTGCTTCAAAATTCTTAATATCTAAGTTAATGTTTGGCTTTGTTTTTTCTTTTTCTTTAGGAAACTATATTGCCTGAAGTCTGATTGTCTAATTGCTGCTGAGCCAGATGAATATGATTTTCTGATTAATAAAATTGCAGAACTTCACAATTTGTCTCACATTTCCCTATGGAAATTGCACTGATATTGAACAACACTACATATTATCTTCAGCTACCATTTTGCTTCCTTTGGACATCACACCATGAAAGGAGTACAAATGAGTAATTCTTTCTTTGCTAATCAGTCTCATGTTTGGTCACAGAGGAAATAGATCCATTAACGATGTTATTACAGTGATGAGCTGGTAGAAAACCAATCCAATAGTAGAAGAGACAAAAAAAGCAGAGCTTCCTTTTGGCTACAGAGGAAAAAGGATATTTTTCCTGAACATGGTGAAACAAAATTCCTATCAAGGTTACATATTGCTGCTCTCCATTACATTAATGAAGAATCTTTTATACAGTATTAAAACCAGTTGAAATAAGAAGTATCTGTTTCTGACTCACTGGCACTTGTCTGGTTTTGAGCTGAAACTGCAGTAAAAGATTCATGCCTCTTATGTAATTTTTGAAGAGTCAGGAAGTTCTTTGCAATAAAATAAAAGTCAAAATTAAAGAACTTTTATTTTAGAACAATTAGTACTGGTTTTCAGACACAGTGAGGCTTATATATTGCCTCAAGAGAGAAGAAAACAATGTCCCTTAAGCGTCTTCTAGATGTCATTTCTTCTCAGAAAGACCTGAGAAATCATCATTTGAAAGAATGGGTTAAATAACTTATTGGTGACTCTAAGAATTTAAGTCTAGTAGAAAATTTTGGAGGATATTGTGCTTTTCACAATGAAAAAACAGGCTTCCATACTGAAAAATTTCTACAGAAAATACTTATTACCTTGTAATTTTAAATCTGAGAGAACTGAAAATCAAAAAACACACTAGTCCATCTTACACAGATGAAATTTTTAAACCTCTCTCATTTTTTTATGGAGTGACCACCATGGTCTTCATGAGAAGAAAACAAATAAAACAGAGGATGCTTTTCTTCCACAAATCCAGTGTTCATAGAATAGTTTTGTTCTAAGGAAGGCATAATCTGTGATATTAATAGATGCTTTAGTTAATCCTTTTCATTTCAGAGACACTACCATTTACAAGACTGACATTTCTTCCTTTCACAGTTTTACTCAGTCTTCTCCTTTTTTCTCTTTTCATTTCTTACTACCCTTGATTTCTAACTACAGCTTCTGAACCTAATACTTAGGGAAGATTTTGTATACTGGCTATTATCCCTACCTTGTCACAACTTAGCATGAAATTTGGACACCTCATTAAAACGGATTTATATTTTTACATAAGAAAAAATTTGTTGCTTTGATATTCCTGGTGCATTTTCCACTCCCATCAGCACTGTCTAAACATTTTTCCTTTTGTGATCAAGGACAATCAAACAAATTTTCCATCAATTGGTAAATTTCCTCTTGTTTTCTTTTGTCATTGCTTCCCGCTCCTCCTATATCTAAAAGTCCATCCTTAGGAGTTTCCATTTTAACTCAAAGACTATTATATTGTGTTCTATTGGTAAAATATTCAAATTATATATAAGTTCATGGATCTGACTTTCAGATTCAGATTTAATCAAAGGTTTTAAGGTAAAAAAGAGGTAGATTCCACAATTTCCAAATTATAAGTATACTTCACCATGTTTGGAGTCTACATTTTAAATATGAAGTACCTGGTTAAGTACTTGGCTGGAATGGGATAAAAATGAGCTCTTTACTTTGCATTTTACTTTTTATTATTTTTCATTTTTGTACATCATATTTTCAGGTAAGGTCTAAAATCTAGCGATGGGATAACTTAAGCCAGTGAGGAAGTCTCTTCTCTCAACACATTCCTCAAATGTTATTCAGAATGTTTTCCAAACTTCAATGTTTTTATAATTAAGTTTTACTAAATCTTTTCCTCCTTATAGTGAGGATAAGTGTGTGTATATATGTGTGTACATATATAATTACATTATATAAATAGCCTTTTTCTCCTATACTGCCATATTTGCAGCCAGGGCAACCATTGCCAAGTCTTACAAAGCTAAAAGAAATTGTTTCCTTGGAAACAGGATCCATGTAAAATCTCACAGAACACCTGTCTTGTCTACCCAAATTTGATTCTGCTAGATCCTGGAAAACTGGTTTTCTACTTCACTCTCTGTCTCAAAACAGCTGAATTATGGTAAGGGAATATAACTACATCTGAAGACTCATATAGACACAAAACCTGACAATCTCTCAAAGTATTTGACTCTTTTATAGTTAACAGGGTTTAGCATCTTACCAACAGAGCATATATTTTCATCAAACTCTAAATGAAACCTTTGGCAGTCAATACCATTATTTAAACTTGGAAAATCCAGCTAGGTGTAGTAGGAACTTAAACAGTGTGAAATGACAGTGCATTACTGACTGCAGCTCCGTTGTTACCCTTAGGCTTTCACATCAGCAAGAATTCATAATTCATAAAGCATAGTAATATAAAAGGGCAATGTGCCTGAGTGCTTGAGAAAATTACTGTCAACTTCTACTTGATACATTTTTTAAATTGTACATTTTCTTGATTGGTTTGACTCTTTCAAAAATTAAGTTGGGTATATTCTTTTTCGTTTTTCTTCTTTCCCTCATTTAAACCTCCTACTAATCTGCAATTGTGTTACATCTAATAAAATCAAGGTTTTTCATCCACTACAGCTATATACTATACTCTTTCTCTGGTGCTATTTCTTGTCTCTTACTGTACCCCAGCCTCTGTTTTAAGTATTGTCATCTGCTGTAAAGTATTCCCATTAAGAAGTTTGGGTCTCAAAAGTAGCTCTATTAAGACAGCAAAGTGCATTGCTAAATATATTTCTGAGGAATTGCCATTTCACATGTGAGGTAAGTCCTACTTAAAGTTCTCTATATAATTATTGATATTTGTCCTCAGAAACATCTTGCTTCAGCACAGAAATATGTAAGCTTTTTATATATGCTGGACAAAAGCCAGAATAATTATATTTTATGGATTTTTTGCAGGCATCATCAATATTATTTGTTATTTGTACAGTCAGGTCCAGCATATTACTAAATGTACTTTATTTATTACTGTGAGAGGAAAGAATATGTCACACACTTCATTCTAAGAAGTCTGGCATAAATAAGATACACTTTAAACAAAAAAGATGTTGTGCTGACACAAACACTATATTTTTTTTATTCTGACTTCAATTACAATGATTATCTCACAGTTTTATAGTCAGACATCTGTTCACAAACAGGTAATTCTCAATAACCAATGATGTTGTGGAAAGCATTAATGTCTCTGTTAGAAGCGTGTTATTGTTATTGACCATTTCAGAGCTGTATGACTTGCTAACTGGGGAAGTTAGTTAGATCTCAACTTTCAAAAATGGTTTGTGCCTTGGTGAAAGGCTTGAACTCAAAGCCTATTACTTTCCTGTAAACCTGAATAATACAGAAGCAGATTCCTGGATTTTGATATTATGTATACTATGTATACTATACACAAGAGTTTTATAGAATAGAGTTAGCAAATGAAACCATGACAAATAGCTAATCTGGTGGGTCTCTGCAAGTTTATAAAATCTGTTCAGAGTCTGATTTTGACCATTCAAGAGTAAAGAACAACAGAAACTACTTATTTGCTCATGACCTTTATGTTTACAGTTTGTGTTTCCTTCTACATGATAACATCAGTCTCAGCTGCAGTGTTTGAGATGTACTTGCAAGAAGTAGCTGAAGACTTTCTTTTATATGGGTGGTATTTCAGCATTATCAGATGTCGTCTTCTCTAAAAATATCCTCAAGCCTTATCCTTCTGTTGACATGGATGTCGTACAAAACTTAAGGCAAACCTATCGAAGCCGTTGTACCTTCGCTTTTCATTAGAGTTTAAATGTTTTAAAGAGTTCATGTTACAACATTGATAACATTCAGTTAAACCATTTTAAGTCTTGAAGATCATCATTAAGCCATGAGACCCTTCATATTGAAACAGCCAAAATTAAATCAACTCTCAGATCAAAATCAAAACATCCATACAGTGAGCTCACTTTTCAGAGCAATTCTAGCACAGATTCAGACATATTAGTCCATTTGTCCATTTTTTTTTATGTTTTAGATATCTGTCATCTTATCCTCCAAGGCTCAAAGCAATAAAATATAAATATAGCAATTCCAACGAAAGAGCAGTGATGTCTTTCCCTGGGACATAGCTCAGACTGGAACGTAGATAAAAGAATCTGGCTGGATCCTCATGAAGGGCATTCTTGAATTCCAGATATTTGACGGAGATTGTCATATTCCAATTAGTGCATGTGAAGTAAACTTTAGTTTTCTCTTTCAAGATAAGTGAGCTGGTGGGCCTTTTTGCATATTTCCTAGGTTGTTAGGAGAGACAAATGGGACTTATAAAATCAGGCTCTTAAGTCATGTAAAATGCTGAAGAAGTTGCAACTTACTTTGAAGCTTTATTTCAGATAACCAGAAGTATCAAGAAGAAAATGAGATACAAATGTGAGTGAAGTTGGCAATGGAGAACTTTTAGAAAAGGAGGCTGAGCTTCTATCTAAAGGATGTTCAGAGACTAAATTAGTGCACAACTTTTAGCAGAACAGTCTAGAGTTCATTTCAGAAGTGTAAAATTGGACTGGGCCAACTGTGAATATATGTCCATGTTTTGAAAAGGAAGAGATTTACAGTATTCAAAAATACCAATATAACAAAACAAAGCAAACTAAACAAATGAATGACATCATTGATGTTTTCCCTGTTGTCTTTTTCTAGTCTTGCTTTTCTTCTCAATGATCATAAGCATTTTGTGGAAAAAGGATGTAAAAGTGCTCTTTCAAACTTCACTGGATTTTGATTATATATTAATAATATAATTCTACTTGTCAAACTAATAAATTGAACTTTTTAACCATTTGAGTATATCCTGAGTGACATGTTTTTTCTACTATAGTAATATAAAATACTTCAGCATATATATTGGGATAACTAGGAATGGAAGAGAGGTGTTCTTCATTGCATCCCGTCATGAAACCAGGACAAATTTAGGGCTCCTACCACATGAAGCATTTGTGAATCTCTCTTTGTAGACAGAATCAGAAATACTAGCTTCTGAAGGAAGACATTAGAGCATCTAATTTGGGCACTTGCTGTGAATTGCCTTCTGGAAGACTCATTCTATGTTTCTCTTCACTGACTACCTGCAAAGCATTGGAGACTATCCTCTTAATTTAGGTGCATGAGCTATTTTGCATAAGGCTGTATGGGGAATACTGCACTGGGAACCAGGTTTGACCAAGTAGATCTAAAATGCAATTAATCCAGAGTCCCTTGTAACCAGTGTCCTGAAATTTTTGTCCTTATCTGAACTAGAGTGTATGATGATCTTCAGTGATCAGCTGAAATTATTGTAATTAGAGTATGTTAAAATACACAAGGCTGAAACTGTTCACAAGTGGATGATCTGGGGCTTGTATAACTTTTTTTTTTTTTTTTTTTTTTTTAATATGATGATGTAGTTCATCAGTAAAGGTAAAGATAAAATAATGAAAATAATTTTCATTTGTGATTTTTATAGCATCTCTACATAACTATAAACAGGAACATAAAATTTTGGCCAAATTCAAAATTCTGAGTTAGTAGAAATTAAAAAGAATTATGTGCATAAAAATCAGAATATACAAGAAAATATATATTCTGCAAAAATACAGAAAAATATTCAAAATACAATGTCCTTTTTATTTTGTAACTTTCATAGATGATGCATGTCATCTTCTGACTTTCAGAAGTTTCCATACCTTTCTGCAAGTTAAAAGTAGTGCCTTGTTGTGATATTATTTTCAAAGAATGAGACACGATGCTTTTCTTTCAAAGCAGATTTTGTCAGTCAGCTATGCTGACACCTTCAGCAGCACTTGACATATGCTCAGATAAAATACTTGATGACAGGAAAGTCTGGCTCTGAGTATTAGAAACAGGCACAACTGTGTTCTCATTTACCAAAAAATAAATGTAAAGGTTCTTACCTTGCAGTTTACGCTCTGCTGTCATGCAATAATTCTTTTCTGACAGAAACATAAGTCTTTGTAGATCCTTTCTTACCCTCTGCAGATGTCAAGATCTTCAATCCTTTCTTTTTTACACTGTTTTCCTCCCTGCTTCCTTTTTTTAGCACTTGAATGTAATCACAGATGCAAAACTGTATGACTCTCATAATTCAATAGATTCAAATCTGCGTCATCACTATGCCCAAGCATCCAGTTGCAGACTAAATTCTCTTTATTACCCGTTTTTATTATTATCACAAACTTTTTTAGTTGCTATGATACAGATTCCATTATTTAAAGTCAATTAATATTTCATACTTTCATAATGTGTATGTGCGCCAAGATCAAAGCAATGTAAAGGATGTTCTAGGAAGAGCAGAATGTGTAAAGCAACAATAACAGAAAACAATGATGCCAAAACTTTTCAGGTACCTAATGGTCATAGGGACCTCTGTGATTAATAGAAAGATAAAACATTCAATAGGATAAAGCAAGAACCAGAGCACTGCCATTGGCTTGTTACAACATTAGTTTGCATAGCTGAAATATCGCTTTCACCAGTTATGCAATTAATGCTTTCTATGAAGGGTACTCTAAGTCCATTTAAGTGTATTGTGAGACAGCTTTCAGTAGGAAGAGCTGTGAATAAAGAACAGGTGGAGGACTGTATTATGCATTTTATCTATATATTGAGGTAGATGTTGATTTTTTATTTTTGATTATTGAATGAAATGGCTATCCTTGAGCTAATTTAAGTATGAACGAAATCGGTGGGCGATTTAGTCTTCAGGAAATAACCAAGAAGAAAGAAAAATTATTCCTGAGCAGCAGTTTGTGTTATGAGAAGAAGGGCATCAAAAGATGATGTGTGCAGTTAGAATAATCTATTTGTATCAGATGCAGTTTTGGCATTCTTTATGGTAAGCAACTCTATTCAGCAATGTGAGCATGTTGAAGTTTAAAAAAATATCCACCCCAAAATGCACTGCAAATTTCTGGTAAGACTATTTAAAAACAACAAGAACAGGCTTCAAAAATAGAGTATTTCTAAAAAGTCAATAAAATCTGAATCTAGATCTTACATTTTTGTGTCTCATACACATCTAAATATTCATGATTTCTTAAAAAAAAATACCCACCCAGATTAATCTAGTGCATGATGGTTTTTCTCCAAGCCATCACATTTGTTTAACTCATATCACATTTGTTTAACTCATATCACATTTTGTATCAGCTATCACCTGGCCTTAACTATGATTAAAATAATGCTTCAGAGAAACTTATCAAACAAATCTCTTCTTACAGAAATGATGAGAACTAAACCATCAAACAAACTATAATTTTTAATAAGGTTTTCTAAACTAGTGCTTCAGGTATCAAACAGGTTTTGGATACTTGAGAACCCTGAGATAACAGCCGCTAGTCTGAAATGAGAGGAGGCTGAGAGCAAGTGATTTACAGATCATCATTCTTTGACACAAACCTCAAACCTAAGCTACCCTGTTGGAGGCCCATCTGGTTTTTTTATTAATATTTCTTAATCTTTCTATATGAAACTCATTAAAAAAAAAAAAAAAAAAAAAAAAAAAAACACCAAAAAAACCCACAACACACAACAGGAAGTCTTATGAATTGCATGAAAAATACAGAAGACATGAAAAAGTGGGGGGGTTCCCCCTTTCAGGTCCTTTTGTAACAATGTTGCAGCCTAACCCCAAGTGAGGATAGCCTTTCTCATAAGTATGTATTCCCATGATACCTCTCTGTGAATAGCCATTTTAATTAGCAGAAGGCAAAACAAGTCTGTGCTCCTAAGAAGATATGTAGTAAATTGGTGTTTCTTTGCTCTGGTAAGTACCTTATGATTTTGAGTTTTTTCTCTTTTTTTTCTTTTATTCTTTTTTGTAAGATTAATATTTGGGGGGAGTGGTGTAAAATGACCATGATTGCTGCTAATCTGGAGTATGTTAGAATACATAAGCATGAAGTATTGCATAAGTGAGTAGCAATATTGATGGTTGTGATGGCTTATTGAAAATGGTTAGGGTACAATGTCTTTATTCCTATTGGTAAAAATCTCTGTGTTATTATTATTCATACATGGAAGATACAATCAATGTAATGTGAAAAACTAAGTTTTTTATTGCACCATAGAATTGGGAGAGGGTGTTTTTGAACTTCACTTTTAGCTTGCTTATCCTGTGGCCCTTTCTTGGTGACAAAACTTTAGGAGGTGACTGAGCTTTCCTGCACATGGATTACATTTATTTACATCTGTCATTTTTGCTGCCCATTGAACTGTGTTTGTTGGGCCTTACAGCAACTGGGACATACTTGTCTATAGCATCAACACAGTTCCAACAACTTAACTGGCTACCTAGATAAATACCTGTGACATATTGTTACTTATGAAAGCCTATGTGTTGATCTGTTAAGAAAAAACACAGTGCTTAGTGAATAGAAAGTTATTCCCTGTTACTTGTCAGCTTTGAGAACTCTTTTCGGTTCTTGAAATGTCTCACAAAATATAATAAAATGCAGTACTGGTTATGTATAGCTTCTCAAGATTAATTGTCCTGCTGACAATGAGCTCATATTTTACTATAGAAAAGAGAAAACTCACCCACAAACATTTGCTTCATAGAAATTACTTGTTTAGTTAGTTATGACTGTACCTTTTTCCCAGAAAATTTCCACTGATTTCCTGGAGTTAGCCCAGGAATTTCCCCTGTATATTGAATCCACCTGACTGAAGTCTGTGTTGAATTTGTAATCTTGTTTATATTTTGAAAATGTCTCAAAATAACAAATACAAGTCTGAGATTTGGGTCAGTAGAAGGGTACCACAGAACAAAAACGAAAATGCATTGTCTCTTAATTAGTAGGAAGTATGTGTTTTTCTGGTTCTCTTCTTTTAATCCTTATTTTTGTCACAAAATTTACTGATTGTCTAACTTGAGAACTGTGTTGGAGAGGTACCCTGAACCCCCCAAATACTCTTTGCATTCATGTTTTCCTGATAGAAAAATATACTTCCTTATAGACTTCAAAAGACTCCTTTGCTCCTCTGGGTATCAGTATTCCACAAGTTTTTCCACTTAAAACAATAGCTGACACTCTGAAGACTAAGGGGAAAAGTAAAATAATGAAATTTAGAAAATGTGCATTTCTGCATCCTGGCAAAGAACTTATCTAATCCAAATGTGATTTAGGTCTACTTATTATTAGTTCCGACACACTTGTTTTTCTCTCTCTAAATACTAAATCCCAGCATAATTTAGGACCCTGATGTATTCTGAAGTACATGAAATATTCTCTCTTACTGCCTACAGGTTTCAATTCTGCAGCGCTCCATCTGTTAGGAGAATGTTTGGGTTGCTGGTTGTTGTTTTTTTGTTTTTTTTTTTTTTAATTATTATTTATTTTTCAAATGCAGTGCCAGCAGCTGTTCTCTCAGAAAGATTTAAATTGTCACCAAGTTTACTGTGAAACACTAAGAACACCCAAAAAACCCCTTGTGTTAATTTTATTTCATTTGTACCCTGTGCCTTGATTTTTGTATTGGGATTTTATTTTCAGGGAGCTTTGTCTAAAACAGGCTCAGTTCTTACACCTAACCACTTAAATGGAAATATTAACTCATGAGGTGGTAAGAGAGAGACTGGGACTGTTCAGGCTGGAAAACAGCAGGCTCAGAGGGATCTCATCAATGTTTACAAATGCCTGAAGGGAGGGTGAGAAGAAAAGGGAACAAGGCTCTTCTCAGTGGTGCTCAGTGAAAGGACCAGAGGCAGTGGTCACAAACTGAAACACAGGAGGTTTCTCCTAACATCAGGAAATAGTTTTTTCACTATGTGGGTGACTGAACAGTGGTGTAGGTTGCCCAGACAGGTTGTGGAGTCTCTGTTCTTGGAGGTGTTCAAAAGCTGTCTTGATGTGGTCCTAGGCAACCTGTTGGCAGCCCTTTAGAGAACTGTGAACCTGAACTCACAATGTCAATCAAGGGCTAATCTAAGACATCCAAGAAGAGCATATATCTAGCAATTCATAGTTTCTAGATGAAATTGCAGTGCTAGATATGTATGTTAAACTGCAGTTTACTCTAGAAATATGTAAAGTGGATCATGCCACCTTTGACTGTAAGAAAACCTACACTGTACAGGAACAGATTCAACCCCCAAATATAGTCTGACTCCAGAAAAACATCCATTGTCTGGCAGCAGGAAAAGTTTAGTACCTCAGAACAAATATAGTCAGGATCTGCTGAATCTAGAAGGAGTAAACAAGTTATCACTAACTTTCCTAATTTGCAGGCTCCTTAACTTTACCTAGCTTCTGTTCCCCAGTACCCACTGATCATAGACGAAATATGAACTCTGGAGCTCACTTGTTATACCCAGAAAGAATGATGGGGGAAAGAGCTATGTCAGCTGAAAATCTAGGGTGCACTGGTATTTAAAATTATTACTCAAAAGTAATGACACCAGAAAATCCTGCCTGCTACTGTTTTTCTGGTTTCTAACTTCATTTGACAAACCTTACAGCAAATTGTGTCTTAGGAAAATAGTCTTCCAAAACCTTCAGAGTTTCCAGGCTGATGCATAACCAAAGTTATGCCACTTCCTAAAACTAAAACTATTGTTTGAAGAAATAACTACACTGTTGCCCGTCATATATTCTAATTTCATCTTTAAGTGAAATTTAAACACTGTGCATCGATTTGCAGTGAGCTAGGCAAGCTGTGACACAATTATTGTGCTCATCTCATTTTTAAAGGAGTGATACTGACTGTCTGGCTTTTTCATGTCTAAAACTCTTACCAAAAGGATAAGGGAAAGGGATTTTTTGCAATGATTCAGACACAGGTTGTCTGCTTATTTGTACTTTGCTATTTAAAAATTTTACATTTCTGGGATATTATTGCACAAGTTTGCTAAGTAGGAAGAGCTACAGGGGCAGATATGTTCTCTGCTTCACTGAAATTACAGACAATATTTGGAGATTTCTTTTTCAGAATATTCTAATGGCCAACACAAATATTCTGAAAGTGGCCCAGTGTGAGACATAGCCAAGGATCTTAAAATCTTGTTACAGTCTATTATCTAGTGCTGCATGTACTCTGAAAATACTGCCATAACACTTGAATAGGAAGGAAGTCAGATCTGTATGGCACTAGGCCTGCTGGTGACAGACAGGGAATGCCTGTCGCTGAAGGGGAAAAGGTTCCTGGCTCAGGAGTTAGCAGGACTCATAGAAAGGGATAAAAACAGGCTCACTGAAGATAAGCTTGGGGGTGGTATGACAGTGTTTGAGGAACAGTGTGCTGGCAAGACCTTTTGGTCTGCCAGCTCAGGGGAGGTAGGGGATGGAGACCCATGCAGCAGCAAAGACACAAGGGTTGTTGATGTGCTAGAAACCAGGGAAGCACCTGAGTATAGTCACATCGGAATCAGATCTTGCCCCCCAACCAAATAAAGTGCATCTACACTACTGTATGCAACCAACGGGAGAAGCTGGAAGCCATTGTGTGTCACAGAAATATGGTGGGATGACTCGCACAACTGGAGTGCTGCAGTGAATGGCTACAAACTCTTCATAAGGGACGGGCAAGGAAGGAGAAGTGGTGGAGTAGCCCTGCATGTCAAGGATTGTTTCAACTGTTTAGAGGTTAATGATGGTGACAAGAGGGTCAAATGTTTGTGGGTAAAAATCAGGGGGAAGGCCAACAAGGCAGATATTATGGTGCGAGTCTGTTATAGACCACCCAATCAAGATGAAGAGACAGATGAAATACTCTATAATCAGCTGGGAAGTCTTGCAATCACTAACCATTGTCCTCATAGAGAAGTCTGCTGGAAATACAATACAGTGGAGAGGAAACACTATAGGAGGTTTCTGGTGTGTGTGGAAGATGATAACTTCCTGACACAGCTGGTGAGGGAGACAACTGAGGGAGGCACCTTGCTGGACCTGTTGTTTGTGAACAGAAAAGGACTTGTGGGTGATGTGACAGTTAGAGGCCATCTTGGACATTGTGATCATGAAAGGACAAGAGGGTTTGAGTCTTGAAGAAGTCAGGAGGAGGCTTAGCAGAACTGTTACCTTGGACTTCAGGTGGGAAGACTTTGGCCTGTTTAAGAGCCTGGTTGAGTGAGTCCCTTGGGAGGCAGTCCTGGAGGGCAAAGTTGTCCAGGAAAGCTGGACATTCTTCAAGAAGAAAGTCTTCAAATCACAGGAGCAGGCCACCCCCATATGATGAAAGATATTCCAGTGGGGAAGAAAACCAGTCTGGCTGAACAGTGAGCTTTGGCTGGAACTCAGGAAAAAAAAGAGAGTTTGTGACCTTTATAAGAAGGAGCAGAACACTCAGGAAGATTACAAAGATGTCACTAGGCTATGCAGGGAGAACATTAGAAGGGCGAAAGCTCAACTAGAGCTTAATTTGGCTACTGTCATAAAAGACAATTTTAAATGTTTCTATACATACATTAGCAACAAAAGGAGGGATAAGGAGAATCCCTGTATTTACTGTATGCAGGGGGAAATATGGTGACAAAGAATGAGGAAAACTCTGAGGTGCTGTCACAGTTTAACCTCATCTAGCAATTAGATACCAGACATGGTTAGTGACCTGCTGCACCATGTAGACACCCACAAGTCTATGGGACCAGATGGGATCCATCCAAGGTACTGAGGGAGCTGGTGAAAGTGCTCACCAACCCACTTTCTATCATTTATCAGCAGTCCTGGCTAACTGGGGAAGTCCCAGTTTACGCAGGTCAGCAAAAGTGACACCCATCTGCAAGAAAGACAAGAAAAGATCTTTTTGGCAGCTCTGAAAGCCAGTTCATTAGAGTTTTAAGTGAAGCTAGCAAATATATATATGCCTTCTTCCAGGTCTTGCAGTTTACCTCACTTTTAATGCTGAGATTTTCTTTCTCTCCACACACACACACTCTAATGGCAGGACTATATCATACCTAATTTCTCCAAACAGAACAGGTGAAATCTGCAGAAGCATCTATAATAATATCTTCATTCCTTCTTTCTTTCCCCCTACTCCATGAAAGTTCCTCTGTCTATTATCTGTTCACTTCTGAGTTCATTAAAAGGAGACAGAACCTAAACAGTTTTCATTATGCTGTGTGTGCTCGGCCCAATATTGAGTGGTGCTCTTGAAAGAATAGAATGTAGAGGGTTGAGAGGACTTAGAAACAAATTTTAATAGTTGTTGTACCTTCTGGTTTTTAAATATCCCAGAATATTTGATTGCTTTACTATGGGCATTTCACTAACCCTGCATGGAAGTTTCTTTATGACTAAATCTTAGTTTTTAAAAAAAGATGTGTAAGATGCTCAGAAAAAATAGCTATATTATCAAGAGATTTCTGTATTAAATGAACAGCTGGTACCAAAAAGCCAAAGTGCAGATGAGTGAGAGGATTATCTTAAATCAATAAGTTTAAGGGTTAATATCTCCAGCATTATGTTAAGATATACCTTGCTATACAATAGAATAATTAAGAGGTAATAATGGCAGTGCCATTCCAGGTGCAATACCATTTTGTATCACCTGCTAACATGAATCCCATACAGTGAAGTGTATTAAGGACAGACAATGTTTTATTTAAGTAAAGCTTCCATCAACAGAGGCAGGATTACATTTTTGTTTTAATCTGCCTCTACAGTAACAATTAAATAAATGGTCTACTTTATTTCACAAGGAAATTAATGTGGCAAAAGCTTGAACGAATTGTTGGAAGCTACAACACGTGCAAATCAATGCTGGATTTGGACTCCAATGACATTTGTCTCCCACTTCTATCTCAGATAGCTGTTATACTTCTAAAGTTCTTAGCTGTTGTATCTGCAGTTATCAAGCTTTCAGTTGGGCAGGGACTTGGAATAAAATAGGAAAGACATACACATCTGTGTATATCTTCACCTTTGTTCTAAAGTGCAGTAGCTTTTTGGCCCTCATTTATGCAAAAAAGAACAATAGGTAAGTGTGGTGGGTTGACCCGGAATGGAGGCCAGGTGTCCACCAAGCCATTCTATTACTCCTCTCTTCAGTTGTCAGGGGAGAGAAAATATGATGAAAGACTCACACCTTACAGGAAGAGATCATTCAGCAATTACCCTCACCAGCAAAACAAAATCATCTTGGAAAAGAATTTATCAACAATGAAATTAGAGTAAAAAGAGAACTAAACCAACATCTTAAAACAACTTCCCCCACCTCACCCTGCTTCCTCGGCTCAAATTCACTCCCAGTTTTCTCTCCCTCTTCCCTACAAGGGGTGCAGGAAGATGAGGAATGAGGTTATGGTCAGTTCAACACACATTGTCTCTGCTGCTCAGAGGGAGGCCTCCTCACACTTTGCCTCTGCTCCAGTGTAGGTTCCTCTTTCATTGGAGACAGTCCATGAAATTCTCCAATGTGAGCCCTTCCCACAGGCTGCAGTTCTTCATTAACAACTCCAGTGTGGGGCCTTCCCACAGGATGCAGTCCTTCAGGAACAGACTGCTTCATCATGGGTCCCCCATGGAGTCAGAAGTCCTGCCAGAAAACCTGTTCCAGCTTGGGCTCCCCTCTTCACAGGTTCACAGGTTCACAGGTCCTGCCAGAAGCCTGCTCCAGCATGGGTTTCCCATAGGGTCACAGCCTCATTCAGGCATCCACCTACTCCAGCGTGGGGTCCTCCCCAGGCTGCAGTCAGGTCTCTGCCCCACCGTGACTCTCCATGGCTGCAGGAGCACAGCTTGCCTCACCTTGCTTTTCATCACAGGCTGCCAGGGAATCTCTTTTCTGGTGCCTGGAACACCTCCTCCACCTTCTTCTCCACTGGCCTTGATGTCTGCAGAGATGTTTTTTCACCTATTTTCACTCTCTCTTCAGCTGCAGTTGCTGTTGTGCCTTTTTTTTCCCCTTCTTAAATATGTTACCCCAGCTGCCAGGACCCTGCTTCAGTGTGGGCTTCCCCCAGGGTCACAACCTCCTTCAGGCATACACCCGCTCCAGCATGGGGTCCTCCACAGGCTGCAGGTGGATTTCTGCTCAACCGTGGACCTCCATGGGCTGCAAGGGGAGAGCCTGCATCACCATGGTCTGCATCACGGGCTGCTGGGGAATCTCTGCTCCAGTGCCTGGTGCACCTCCTCCCCTCCCTCCACTGATCTGGCTCTCTGTAGGTTTTTTTTCTCCCATCTTGCTCATACTCTGTCTTCTGCAAAATCTACTCTCTTCTGGGTTTTTCCGCTTCTTAAACATGTTATCAAAGAGGCATTAGGACTGTGTTGGATTCCACCTTGGCCAGCAGCAGGTCCTCTCAGAGCTAGCTGTCATTGGCCCTCTCAGACATAGATGGGGCTTCTAGCAGCTTCTCACAGAAGCAAACCCGCTAGCTCCACCACTACCAAAAGTTTGCTATGCAAGCCCAAAACAAAAAAAAGAATCAGTGTCACTCCATAACTTCCAACAACTGGCAATTTATTTCATAGGAAAATAACTAGAATATAGGTTGTGTGGATTGACATGCCTGGTCTGCCTCATTCACTGCAAAAGCTTAATATAGGATTTTCTGTGGTACAAGTAAATGTTGTTGACTTGTTCAGCAAGCTGACTTTATAATTTTTTATTTTTAGCTCAGATGTGCATACTTTGAAAGATTTTTCTATGGTTTTATGCATTTGTGACATTCGCAACTTGATTGTTCCTTTGTTCCTGCTCCTTACCCACATTCTTCTATAAAAAATTGAACGAGAAGAAAAGTATATTTTGCTATAAGCAAAAAAAATATTGGTTGTCACATCGTAGCACACTTTAATTAATTTTTGAATAAGTTTATAACTCCTTCCTAAGTGAATTTACTAGTTACATATTTGCTTAATAGCTGAGAATTGTGTAGATGGTTAGAGGGATGTAAAAAATAGTCTTCATGATACTTTCTAGAAAATCTTTGTTTCCTTCTTTAGCAAGACACTATGAATAATAATTTTCTAGTAAAAGGATTAGGAGGGTTAACTTAGTGACAGGAGATCAAATTACAACTCAAAAACCTAGATAAAAATATTTAAATTAAGCTTGTAAATTTAGGGAAAGTGGTACTCTGTTTAGTCCTAGAAGAATAAGCCCCATTACTGTGTCTCCCTGAAGTTAGTCAATGGGGAGAGCTAATGGAATCTGAAAGCTGTTCAAAGAACATATAGGATAGGCTGGAAAGATGTATTCTAACAGAAAGCTTTTGGAATCTGAGTACCTTTCTCTCTGAACTTTTTTCTTTCCCTGAATTTCCCTTCCCATTTTATGCCTGCTGATGGGTTCTAACCACTCAGCTGGAATCCAGAATATTTTGCTGAAAGCAGGCACCTAAAAAGCCAAATGGAATTTATAGAAAATAGAAGGTAAATTTCCACCTCTGTCTTGTTCTGTTTTTCTTCAGCATTAACATTGCATTCTTTCAAATGTCTAAAGCGTTATTTGATTGACCATTATAATTTATGTATTGTATATTTCTAAAGTGTGAGGTAGTCTCTGTAAGGTTTAGTAGTAGTCACTGGTGTTCTCATCCAGGGAATTTAGAACATGATTCTTCACATCTTAAGTCAGGAAATTCAACAAATTGAACTGAAGTGTTTACTGTACTGCAAGAATGAATGCTAATCACAGTTGAAAGACGTTGACGATCTCAGCAAATCCCACCAATACCTTTTGCCACCATTTAAAGTATAGTGTTAGCAGTTACTTACAACATTACTTGTGTCTATCCTGGTACTTCTGTGACTCATTAATATTTCCTGACCAACTATGTCATGCTAAGTAAGCACAGAAGAGACAGATTGTGAAATCCAACTTACACTTGCAACCCTTTGGCAGTGAAATGTTTTAGTGGATAGAGTGAAAGTGTGAAATTATATGCAGATACATTATGATGAATGTATATGCTTGATTTCTCCATCCTTGAAGGTCCTGTAAGACCTTGAGAGTACTTTACTTCACCAGGATTATTAAGGAAAAAAAAAATCTTAATGAGATATAAATAATATCAACTCAAGATACTATAAAGGACTACTTAGCATTTTGCTTATGATTTTACATAATTCATCTAAATATAGTTAATTGCAGAACAGACTTATTTTGTTGTGGGTGACATTTTCAGACGATAGCTTGATCACTTTGTTTCATAATGATATCCTGCATATCTATTTTGGTGTATCTGTAGTTCTCGAATCAAGTTACCTTTTCTATTCTTACATTTCAAAGCCCCTGGTACCTCTTTCAGACTTGGCTGTATGAAGATAGTGTGTGTATTTATATATTTATATATGTATATAGACATATATGTATAGCATATACACATATATACCATGATTAGATCAACGCTTACGTTAAATAGCTTTTCAAGGTTAATAATATGAGTATTCAGATGGGCTAATCTTTAAACTTTGCAAGCAGACAGTCTTTTTTCTTTTCGTACTTCATTTTGTACACTTATAGCATTCCATTCAAAGCAGAAGTCACTGAAGCATATGAGCATGTGCTTAAATATTAATGTAGATCCATTCTTACTCATCGAATCCTTTAAGGCTGTGCTTAAAGTTAACCAGTATGTTACTGGACTAAGACCATTTGCAGCAGTTGATGAGAAGTTTGTACTTTCTAAGAGTTCTTCTAGTATAGAGACAAATTCACTTAAGATAAAGAAATTCTCTAATTCAGAGAAGGGAGCAGGGAAGTGTCACCATAACTCATTTTTAAGGCCAGCAAAATAATTGTGATTATATTCCTCCTGCTTATTTTGAGTTTTAGCTGAACATTCACTGGATAATATTCAAAACACATTTTATAACTGTTGTCATAAAACTGAACCAGAGGGCATATTTAGTCATGGACACTACGTGTTCTTTGGGAGATCATCCCTTGAATGCTGTTAATTAGAGAACATAGTAAAGTATAGTGTATCTCAGTTTAGTAAAGAGGTATATATATGTTAATTTATTACCTTCAAAGGTCAAAATTAAGCTTCTTTAATGAGGTTTCTTAAAGGTGTGAGGCATATGTAACAGTACTGTCAGTCATTCCACATCCGTATTTTTTTATTCCAGACTAACCACCTCAACCCAGTAACCAATTTCATTCAAATTTAAAAGAAAGCTACAAGTATCAAAGATGCAATTTTCATAGATATTTCATGAAAATAGGTAGCTAGAGCAAAGAGGCTCTGTTAATGTCCCACTGGCAGAAATCCTGCAGGACTCTGGTTCTTATGAGTCATCAGAACATCCATAGAGATTTAATGTAACTAAGCCTCGTTGTCTCTGAACTTGTCCATTAATATTTTACTGTTCATGAAATGCATTTCTTCACAGTGCCTGTGCTGTTTCTGCTGCATGTCTGGGATTCTTGCATAATAAACTATTCAAAATTTTCTTCAAAATTACAGCCACTGAGTTGTACCACATCATGCTAAGTGCCAAGGCCATCACTCCCATTGATGGTTCCTTGCTGAACAATATTTTTCATTTATTTTTATATTATGATCTCTACTCCTAGGATTCCATCTTTCTATCACAGGCATAGTAGGCATCCATATCCCCTCTAGAAAAAAATATCTCAATATTAAAAAGATAGATAATTTTTTGAGTGGCTGTAAGTGCACAGCTATTAGTCTAAAAACAGAAACCTATTATAGCTTCATTAAGAAATTGAAGTCAAATATTCCACTGGAAGAGTACTCTATAATAAAATAATATTAACTCCCTTCCTATGGCATCACTGCTGACAAAGGTTATATCTACTGTCTTATTCATGCCATTTCTATTCTGTTACATGATTACAGCAATAATGTCTTTTTGGTCAACAGGTCTCCACTGTGAAAAGATAGAGATACATCTGAAGACAGTGACAAGAATAAAATAGATTTTTTTTTTTTCTCTCATGATCTACAGTGTATACTGCATAGAAATGCATAGAAGGAGTTAATTCTGCTCTCAGAACTTTTTCTGCCTAATGAGGGAAGGAAAGGTTAGTAGGGGGAGGACAGGAGAGAAAAATACTTTCAGAAGTTGTTAAACCAAAGTGTCTGATTTTTTTACTTATAGGGAATGTCTGCCAAGCCATCTTTTTCCTGGTATTTTGATGTCTCTTCTTATATGCCCTATATATTTTGCTAGGTAAAAGTTACCATGTGGCTTGTTTGATTGTTACCCTGTGCTGAATGACCATCTGGCATCTAATTCACAGCATGACTTTTCAAAGTGACTGGATTTAGGAAATGAATTCTACTTGCCTTCTCCAGCCTGCAAAATTAATTTAGCCTTCTCCATTTCACTTAGCTGCCAGGTTTCATAAACAAGATAGGGACTTCATGTTTCTGAGATTCCTATTTTTCTGTCAAATCTTGTTGAGATTGACCAAGGAGTTCAAAAGTAGCTGTCATCTGTGATAGATGAAGACAAGGCACAATCACCTAAGTCTCGTTTCATATGGAAACTAAATTTTAAGAACACATTAGCTGAAACAGAAATAGTTTGTGTTTCACTTTTATAAACTGAACGTATTTGTCCGTGCAATGATGCAATAAATATGATCAATCATGCAAACTTTAAAGTCTCACAGGGTTAAATTGTTCTTGCAAAGAACAGTGTGATGTGAAAGTGAAACGATATATTGGAATAATTAGTGAATATTCCAAATAGTAAATTGTTTCCTTTTAGCACAGAGGAATAATAAATAATTGCATCTGAATATGTTCCTTCTTATATCAATAAGAGAATCTTCCTGTTTGAAATAGAGACAGAAAAAGTTCCACATATAATAACTTTACTGAATAGTAATTTATTTATTAGTAATTAATATTGCTTACCACCCATTTAGATGGAATTCTGTCAAGATTTTCATCTATCATGAGGTTTCATCAAAAATAATAAGCTCTTTTCCACATTTTTATGTTTAAATCAACATGGCATTGCTCTGTGTCAAAATCAAGTATAACTTAACAGGGAAGTTTTTACTAATAAATCACATCTCTTCTAAAAGACTATCATAATTTGACAGGGGGGAAAGCTTATGTAGTTAGAAGTCTAAGTAATGCAACTACTTATTGGGCAGCATACGAAAACCTGTGAGCCCACTGGTAAATTCGATAAGAACTTTGTATCTTAGACATACTGTAGAGATCTTAACAAACAAAATGTAATTTAAATAATGTGAGAGATTATTAAACTGTGACCCAAAGGTGGCAGAGCTGTTCTTGCAGCCATGCTGGAAGATCAACATGTGAGTCTTACTAGAGTTACTCTCAGAAGCATTGTGTCTTCAGCCTCACACAGGACATCTTAAGCTTTATTCTAAGTGTTCTTATCACAGAGATTGCGTGTGTGAGCATATTTGTATTTGAGCACTAAGCCTCTTTGGAAAAGCCATTTTCTTTCTGATAAATTCTTCAGACTCATGACCTCATTTCCTGATTCTAGTTTGCATCCCTGACCCTATGTGTTAGCTTTTGACACTTCTGTTTCTTCCCATTTATAGTTCCTGATCTTACTCATCAGGCAGGACCACCTAATACTTGCTCACCTTATGGCTGTTCTAACGACTAAAATTTTGTGTTCCCCAATATGGAGTTGTGTAATTCTCTCAGAAAAAAAAAAAAAAAAAAAAAAAAAATCTGCAGTGTACTTTTATGATGGAAACCTCTTTGCAGGCTAAAAGTAAAAGAAGAGTTTTAAAAAAGAATTCTTTTGTATTCTTATATGATAGAGTTACATTGGCTAAAGTGTTACTGAAAAAAAAAGGAATTGAGTCAATAAAAATAAACTATTAAGAAATATCAGATAGATTTACATCTAAATCCTTATATCTGTAGTCCTATTTAGATATTTCTCAGTACCTGTTCGCTATAGGGGGGAGAAAAAAACCTTCTGGAATTCTGAAGACAGTAAGCAAGCAAAAGTTTCATTTCTATTATGACTAGGTCATAAAATCATTTTTGTTTCTTTTACAGTTTAAAAAAAAAATATTTTATCAAGTGGTTTCTCCCAATGAAATATATCTTTTGATAGTTCAGATATTAGCTATCTTTGCTCCAGTTTTATCATCTTTCTGAGAAAGGATTCATGCCTGAAAATATTAATAAAATAAGGCTTATGATGAGAAGCTTTTGGGCAATTTTTCATTTCAGTCCCTATCTTGGGGGGATATGAGTGACAAACAGAGGGGAGGAGTGTCTTCAGCTGCCCACAAGTACTAGTGCAGGTGACTACATTTATTAGAACTCATTTTTTCTATTTAAAGATAGCTTTACATTAGAAGTCGTGATGGATAAATACTGTCTTTATTTTGAGGAATGTATTTATTTAAATATTTATTTGTTTATTGGGGTCATATGGATATATTTGTATAATTTGTTTACTTGAGGTCATGTGGTTATATTTGTATAATATGCAAAAAGCAAAACTGAACAATTAATCCTATATATGCAAGGTGGGAAATGCACATTGTTTTGGAACCAACCAGGTTCTCTCAGGAAGAGAAACATTTTATTATATCAAGGAAGAGAGTAAAATACTCAAAGACCTGTGGTATCCTGACACCAAAGAAGAAGATACTGGGTGAAGCAGGGGTTAAATGGTCAAGCCAGAGGGGTCCAGAGTCAAAAAATGCTTGGATCCTAAAAGGACTGTTCAAAGACAGAGAAAGCGTGGAAGGAAAGACATGCCCTGACAGTACACAGAGTGGGGAGGAAGTTATGTATGAATCCTTTTTGTTCATATTTTTATTGCTAGACAAATTGAGTTTCCTCTCCTTAAAAAGTGATTCTGCGTTATTTTCTAACAATGCATGTTTTCTGAATTTTAAAACCTTTCTAATTTTCTGTTGTGTTCACTATAAGGAAAAGGAATAGTCTGTTCCCTTCCAAAATACTGACTCAAGTATCTGTGACAGTAAGTGAGAAAAATCTGCATAGAGACTATAGAAATGTAGCCTTTCTAAAATCTTTGAAAAATAAGATTTAGAATATTAGATCTAATATGTGTTACAAAGCAGTGTGAAGCTATTCTTACATATCTTTTGTTTTCGTATTTTCCAAGGTATTAGGCATCTAAAAATGCTGGGAGGAGGATGCTGTTTAGTGTTTGATTTGTATCCATATCATGGGATTCAGTGTCTACTGTGTAAGTATTCTTTTCAGTCATAACTTCCATAGAATTTAGATTCCAGGTAACTGAGTCATCTGGTGCTTTGTAATAACCTATCTAGTTTGGGGAAGAAGAGGAAGGGTATGTAGTGGGGGTGTTAAGTGCTATATGCAAGTAAAACTCGAAATTTAACATAATTATTATTTGACATAATCAGATTTTCCAGTAACCATGAATTAGCTGACAGCAGGTCATTTTTAATTGAATATATTAAATTGAGTACACTTTAGCATTTTATTGGCTAATGTCACTATATTTAAGTGCCTGTCAGTATTTTCATTATGAACCATATTTTGGAAAATGGAGTTTAATTAAACAGTATCTCTACTGTGCTAAATTTTGTCAGGCTGAGAGCTGGCATACAAGCTAGATAGAAAATATTCACAACGTAATTACAGCCCCAAAGGAATTGAAGAAAGAAGACAGGACATTCATGTAAGTTCTCAAAGTACATTTGTTAAGAGCAAAATTCAAAGAAACCAAAGTGAATGAAGGAAGTTTTTTGAGTTTGTGGGGTTTAGTGTTTTTGTTGTTGTTGTTGTTTGGTTTTTGGTTTTTGGTTTTTTCTTTTCATGTAACTTAATAAAAGTGCAGTATAATCAGCTGGGAGGTGAACAGGGTTTAAAAAGTAAAACCAAAATTAGATTGTCAGAGGAGGAGGAAGTATGTATTATAGTAGATATCTTCCCCTGTTCCCCAGAAACACTAGATCTATTAAATAACCTAAAATCTATTAAGTCAGCACTTTATGAACATGTACAAAGTGTAAAATTCATAAAGAAGTCACACAGGAGAAGTGTCTCATAAATCTTGTTACAATATATCTTCAGGGATTTGTGGAGTCATTTAATAACCTCTGATATACCGATAACTCTTGTAATAGAAGAGGAGAAGGCCAATTTTAAACTTTGGATGTTATATTTAAGCCGTATTTTTAGTCATTTGTTCATGGAAAAGGAGAAGATTCCTACTGTATGCAAGGTAGAAACAAAACCTGCTAAAATTATGAAAGAATATGCTATTTTATTGATGTGCTGTAGAATACTTCGATGTCCAGTCTTGGAAGCTAAGTAGAAAGTTAATTTGTACACACCCAGAAACAGGATTGAACTTGAATCTGCTCCCTGTATAACAACCAGCACAACTAAGAAAAGACAATGGGTGATGGTAGTAGGCAATTCTCTTCTAAGAAGTACAGAAGCACACATTTTCCAACCTGACACACTCTGGAGAAGTGTACTGCTTACCGGGGGCTCATATCAGGGATGTCAGTGACAGACAACAGAGCCTAGTGCAGTCCACTGACTATTATCTGCTGCTGCTGTTTTATGTGTGCACCAGTGATACAGCCAGGAGCAATCTCAGGAGTATTGAGGATTACAGAGCCCTAGGCATGGCAGTAAGAGACTCCGGTGCCCAGGTAGTCTTTTCATCAATCCTGCCAGTCAAAGGGAAGGGGTTTGAAAGGGCCAGTTGAATCTGCAAATCCACAAATGGTTACAGGACTGCTGCCACAGCCAGGGATTTGTCTACTTAAACTATGGGACTCGCTTGCTGGGAGCTGATGGGGTCCATCTGTCTGAGAAGAGGAAAAGTGTCCAGTCATAGGCTTGCCAAGCTGGTGAAGAGGGCTTTAAACTAAAGTTGCCAGGGGAAGGCAAGCCATCCCACTCCTACCAGTTTGATACCAGTGCCAGCAGTAGATGCCCTGAGCCTAGAGAAGGATCACAGGTCAGCAGGAGAGCACCTGAAGAAGATCACAAAGGAATTCCAGCTGCTCCAGACATTGTCAGCTTAACTTGGGGCCCAACTTAAATGCCACTATGCAAATACATATAGCATGAAGAATAAACAAGAGGAGTTAGAGGTGTGCACATACCTGAAAGGCTATGATCTTATTGGCATCACAGAAAAGTGATGGGATGACTTATACTACTGGAGCATTGCAATGGAAGAATACATACTCATTAGGAAGGACAGCCAGGGGAGGTGGGGAGGGGATGTTGCACTCAATGTCAATGACCAGCTGGAGTTCATAGAACTCTGACTGGGGACAGATGAGGAGCCAACTGAGAGTTTATGGGTCAGTATTAAAGGAAGAGCAGAGACAGGAGACTTTATAACTGAGGATCTCCTATAGGCCAACTGACCAAGAAGACTGAGCAGAGGAGGCCCTCTAGAGACAGACAGAAGCATCCTTACACTCACAAGCCCTGGTCCTCATGGGGGACTTTAACTGCCCCGATATCTGTTGGAGAGACAACACAGCAGGACATAAGCAATCCAGGAGGTTCCTGGAATGCATGGATGGTAACTTCCTTCTCCATGTGATAGAGGAGCCAAGAAGGAATGGTCTTATGCTGCACCTTGTTCTCACCAACAAGGAAGGGTTGGTGGGGAATGTGAAAATCAAGGCCAGTCTCAGTGACAATGAAATGGTGGAGTTCAAGATCCCTGGAGCAGCGAGGAAGATGGACAGCAAGCTTACTCTTCTGGATTTCAGGAGAGCAGACTTTGGTTTCTTCAGATATCTGATTGGTAGAGTCCCAGGAGATAAAGCCCTGGAGGGAAGAGGGGCTCAAGAATGCTTGTTAATGTTCAAGGGTAACCTCCTCCAAGCCCAGAAGTGATGCAGCCCAGCAAAGAGGAAGTCGGTCACAAATGCCAGGAGGCCTGCATGAATGAACAGGTTGCTCCTGGACAAACTCAAACTCAAAAAGGAAGCCTACAGAGGGTAGAAACAAGGAAGGGTAGTCTGGGAGGAGTACAGAGAAAGTATCCAAGCAGCCAGGGACCAAGTTAGGAAAGCTGAAGTCCTGACATAATTAAATCTGGCCAGGTTCACCAGGAGCAACAAGACAAGCTTCTACAGGTATGTTGGTGACAAAAGGAAGACTAGGGAAAATGTGGGCCCACTCCAAAAGGAAATGGGACACATGCTTACCTGGGACGTGGAGAAGGCTAAGGTAGTCAGCCTTTTTTGCTTCAGTCTTCACCAGCAAGTGCTCTAGCCACACCTCCCAAGATTCAGAAAGCAAAGGCAGGGACTGGGCGAATAAAGAACTGCCCACTGTAGGCAAAAATCAGTTTTAATACAACCTAAGGAACCTGAGGATGCACAAATCCGTGGGTCCTGAAGAGGTGCATCTGTGGGTCCTGAGGGAACTGGTAGATGAAGTTGCTAGGTCACTATCCTTCATATTTGAGAAGTTACAGCACTTAGGTGAAGTTCCTGCTAACTGGAAAAGCAGAAAAATAACTCGCATTTCTAAAAAGGGACATAAAGAGGACCCAGGGAATTACAAGCTAGTCAGTCTCACCTCTGTGCCCAGCAAGATCATAGAGCATATCATCCTGGAAATATTCTAAGGCACATGTAAAATAAGGAGGTGATTAGTGACAGCAAACATGGCTCCACTAAGTGGAAATCATGCTAGACAAATATGGTGGCCTCCTACAAATGGGGTTACAGTGCTGGTGAATAAGGGAACAACAACTGATGTCATCTACCTGGAATTGTGCAAAGCATTTGACATTGTCCTACACAATATTCTTGTCTCTAAACTGGAGAGGCATGGATTTGATGGGTGGACCACTCCATGGATAAGAAATTGTCTGGATGGTCATACTCAAAGTGTTGTGGTCAATGACTTGATGTCTGAATGGAGACTAGTGTCGAGTGGTGTTCCTCAGGGATCAGTAGTGGGACTGGCATTCAACATCTGTTGACAACATGGACAGCAGGATTGCAAGCATCCTCAGCAAGTTTGCTAACACCACTAAGCTGTGTGGTGCAGTCAACACACTGGAGGGAAGGGATGCCATCCAGAGGGACTTGGACAGGCTGGACAGCTGGGCCTGTGTCAACCTCATGAAGTTCAAGGCCAAGTGCAAAGTCCTGCACCTGGGTTGGGGCAATCCCAAACACAAGTACAGGCTGGGCAGAGAATGGATTGAGAGCAGCCCTGAGAAGAAGGACTTGGGGTGTTTGTTGATGAAGCTCAACATGAGCCCTCGGTGTGCACTTGCAGCCCAGAAAGAAAGCCAACTGTGTCTTGGGCTATATCAAGAGAAACATGACCAACAGGTCAAGGGATGTGAGTATGCCTGTATACTCTGCTCTTGTGAGACTCCACCTGCAGTGTTGTGTCCAGCTCTGGGGCCCCCAACATAAGGAGCACGTTGACTGATCGGAGCAAGTCCAGAAGAGGGTCACAAAGATAAGAGGGCTGGAACACCTCTGCTATGATGAAAGGCTGAGAGAATTGGACTTGTTCAGCCTGGAGAAAAGAAGGCTTCAGGGAGAACTTATAGCAGCCTTCCAGTAACTGAAGGGGCCTACAAGAAAGCTGAAGAACTGATGGGACAAGTGGTAATGGCTTTAAAAAGAAGGAGGGTATATTTAGATTAGATATAAGGAAGTAATTCTTCACAGTGAGGGTGGTGAGGTACTGGAACTGGTCAGGCTGCCCAGAGAAATTGTGGCAAGGCCACAACCGTGTCTTCAGGGCCAGGCTGGATGGAGCTTTGAGCAACCTAACCTTGTGGAAGGTGTCCCTGCCCATGTCAGGGGAGTTGGAACTAGATGGTCTTTAAGGTCTTTCTAACCCAGACCATTCTATAATTCTATGATCCTATGATTCCAGGACTAGTAAACGAGGCATGTCTACCTTCAGTTCTATATCCAACTTCAGATTCATTTCCAAAACGTACAATACTTACTCAAGTTATTCTACAGTGGCTCTAAAAGAACAATACGGTATGGAAGACTACTGTATTACAGATGTTTCATCACTGCAGATCCTAGAAGACTGGGAAATTCATAAGGTATATAGACAATAAAGGTCAGTTACTTCAGTATATGTATACAGTCTTCCAGATAAGGATGTTGAAGTAGATGGTATGAGTATGTCCAAGAAATATTTTTAGTAGGAAAATATTAAATGAAAAAGGCCCTGACTAAATGCGTGTAAATGACAAGTGTATGTGGAGAGGGTTTAGTTTTTCTGATGGAGGTTATTTTTGTGGTAGTTGTTTGTTTGTTTGTTTGTTTGTTTTTAGGAGAGAAAGGCAGAGAAAGGGTATAGGTTTACAGAGAGTAGTTTGTGGTTGTGTTCTGTTTTGAAAACAAAAAGGATCACTGTTAATCGTGACAATAAAATCACTTTGAAGGAGCATAGGACTGGATCAAAAAATATCCTTCAGCAACAGTATGTATATTTCTGACACAGCATATGTTTGAGTTGTCACTTCAAATTTGTCCCCAGAAAAATTCAGGATAATTTTCACTTGTCATTGATTCTGCCAGATTTTTTATTGCCTGTCTCTGTAGCTCTAGTGATGTGCCTGATTGGGCTGTCCATACTTCACTGAAAGATTTCTGTTGGTGGTGTTGCTCCTTTCTGTATTTCCTTTATGTTGCAAGGTTTTGGTAGCAGGGGTTGCTTCAGGTGTGGCTTTTGTGATAAGATACCAGAAGTTTCGTCCATGTCAGACACAGCCAGTTCCAGCAGGTTCCAAGATGGACCTGTCACTGGCCAAAGCTGAGCCAAGCAGTGATGTTGGTAATACCTTTGTGATACCATATTCAAGAAAGGATAGAAAATGCTGCACAACAGCAGCTGGGAGAGAAACAACGGTGCAGACAGAAGTCAGCAAAGAAAGAGGGGGAGAAGGAGGTGCTCCAGGTGCTGGAGCTATCATCGACCTGCAGTCCATGGTACAGGTCCATGGTGGAGCAGACATCCACTATGCAGCATGTAGAAGTCTCCATGCTGGAGCAGGTGTACGTGCCCTGAAGGAAGATGTAACCTATGGAAAGCCTACTCCAGAGCAGGTTTTCTGGCAGAACCTGTGGCCCCATGTGTGATCCATGATGGAAGATCCTATTCCTGAAGGATGGTACTTGATGAAAAGGACCCCCGTTACCCAGCACTGGTGGAAAACAACTACACTTGCTTTCAGAAATGGAGAGAGGATTTCTTTGTAGTATAAGCCATGGTAGTTCTTTAAATGCAGTTCTCTGGATTAGATATACCAATTGTACTAATTAGCACTCTCTGTAGTACGCTATTTGAGATTATCCTTTGAGTTCACACTTGCAAAAATCATTGTTTTACTGAAAATTCTTTAAAGCAGCTGAAGACCAACCAGCTTTGGTGGGTTTGCCTGGCAGTTTGCCTGGCCAACAGCCAAACTCCCATCCATCTCTTCATTAATCCTCCCTGCCCCCAGCCTCCAAGGGATTGGGTGGAAAACAAGAAAGAAGAAGAATGAGAAATCTTGTGAGTTGAAATAAAACCAAGGATATCCCTTATCAATTGCCATCACAGAGAAAACAGGTTCAACTTGGGGAAAATTAATTTATGGCCAATTAAAAGAGAGGTGAATGGTGAGAAACAAAGGCAAATATGAAAACAGATCCTCCTCTTCTTTCTTCCCAGGGTCAACTTTATTCATTCATTCCTGACTCCTCTACCTCCCCCAGCCCTGAGCAGCACAGGGGGGTAGGGAATGGGGGGGTTGTGGTCAGTCAGTAACAGCTCCTCTCAGCCCCTCCTTCCTTCTCACACTTTTCCCTGCTCCAGCTTGGGGCCTCCCATAGGTTCATCAACTCATCTTCACATTCCTTAAGTTTTTGTAAACTGAGGTTAGGCAGAGGTTCTTTTAAACACTAAAATATTTGACATACAGTCACACAATGCCTCAACTCTTACTTGCAGCTAAACTTTGGGCCTATTTTTCATAACAAAGAGCTCCCTATTTCCCCTGCCCCCTTCCCCCAGGAAAATCTAAACAGATAATCAGAAAGAATCGGGAGTAATAATGGAAGCTGAAGGTATCTGAGGCCAAGAAAGATTTCAGCAATCCTCTAAAATAGGAGACAAACTTCAGTTGTTCTATTATCATTTTGAAACTAATCATAACAGTTCAAACTTAATACCATATTTGTCAGGGTGGGGGCCTTTGTTTAAAATGTGACATTTTATTTCTTAACAATTTCTCTGTCATTTTGAGTTAAAAACAATTTCACTTGCTTAAAGCATACTAAAATCTATCTGACATTTGTCTACTCTTTATGTGAAAAAAAAAAAAAATCAAGGGACTATAGCAAAAGACAGTGTTGACAGCTTTCTCTGAAATGAATAGGATGAGATGATAGCTTTTACAGGATTGTATCTTGTTTGCTTATTTTCTTTTTTTTTTAAATTGGATTTTGCATCTCTTCTCAGAATCATCTTACATTATTTTACTTGACAAGACCTCTGCTTTATTTTTTATTTTTTTATAATTTGAATTCTAGCAGGAAAACCTCTAACAACTTTAAATCACACCGTCCCAGGCCAGAACCATGATCTTTAAACAAAGTGCTTATAAAAATTTAAAGTGCTCTAGTAATTTTAAACCAGTGTATGCTGCAATGCCTGGAACCCTGATTGCTTCCAAATTTCACTTCCAATAAATTTAAATTGCTTTGTACAATGCAGAGTGATTTAAAATTATTGGAGTGCTTTAAATTCCATATGGAAGTGCATATAAAATTTAAAGTCCTTCAATAATTTTAAATCACTCTGCATGTTGTACTGCAATTTGACCCTATTTGACAACAAAAGTCCAAGCATCCTATGCTTTAATTCATAATGATAAGCAACACTGGAAAAGGGCAGTTAAGGATTTACATAAAACGTCATTTCTCAGTGAATTAACTGAAATAAAGATATCAAATATAATGAGGAAGTATGCAAAGAAAAAAATTAAGCTTCTTTTTAAGATAGTAGGATAATAACATTAATGTTTTGAGAGAGCTACTAAAGTATACAGTGATATGTGGAGTATGAGGTTAGGAAATTTTGTGAATATACAAATTATTCACCTTTGTCACAACTATAAGTAATATGGATGACTGCTGTTTAGAAAGCTGACAATAATCAGAGTGCTAAGCATGAACACCATATGCAAGATGCGTAAAAGCAACTTATCCAGATGCTACCTGGAATGTGTTATATATTAGTAAAGCCATATTCTACTCTTAATACCATCAGTGTACATTCAGAAGAGCCTTCTTCACTTTAAGAGTTGTTTTAAAAAATACTTCATAATACTAAAAGATGATGTATATCTTCCAAGACAATATTTGCCCAGGACAGTTTTCTGTCTTGTCTTATATATTTTGAACAGGTTTTAGTCATCTAAGGAGCCAGTAAATAAATAAAAATAATAAAAATGTTACTGCAAGTCAGTAATAATGTTTGGCATATTATATCTATTATATCTTACATAAGCAACACTTTCAAAAAGCATACAGTATTAATTGAGCTTTCTTCAAGGGAATTTCAAAGGGAGGTTTTTTTTCTTTGTGGAGAGGAAGACTGTTGATTATTTGCATTAATATTCTTTGAAGGATAAAAATATTGAGGCCTTGTTCTGATTTTAGGCTTTTATGCAATCAGAAAATGGTAGCAAAACCCACTGAATGATGGAAAAAATGGTATCAGGTAGAATTAAAATACCTTTTTTAATCAAAACTGAAGGCAAATGATTGCAGCTGTTTGAATACATTGAGAATACTATTACTTTAAGACTCACCATCAGGTATCTCAGTCTTTACATACTAATTTACTCCCTTATAGTAGATTTATTTTTTTTTTCTACACCAAGCAAAACACTTTAATATAATAAATGACAGTTGTCAGCTTAACCTCAGAGAATTCATTAGGGGAATTGACCTTTTTGTTTATATTCATAATTTCACCTAAAATTGACACTGAAAGCATAGAAGAGATATATCATAGTGACTTGGGACCGTACCACAGGCCTGAGGTAACATTCAGAATCCTTTTGCAGCTGCAGAAGGAATTTTGCATAAGCAAAATGGAAACATCAGCAGAAAATGGAAAATTAGCATCATTTATTGGAATAGAAAAAATAAGTTTGTTATCCCAAGAAATTCTGTGGGCACTTTTGACAATTGCACTTGAGCAAATGTGAGTGCCATGACATAAACCAAGGTTAAAGGAACAGTTATTTTGGGATAGAGAAGGATAAAGAAGGATCTTTTGCCCACACCCTACTTTCAGGATAGATAAATGTTCCTGACAGTGGGATGACAATTGTCTTTGCCATGTCTTAGATTTAAATGTCAGTAAGCCTTGTTCAATTTAAAATACTGTTTATTTCACTTCTTGGAAACCTCAGTAATTGTTTGCACCTAGGCTAAGAGACTGAATTTCTGGGATAAGACGAAGCCAGACAGGTGTCAAAGTACATTTCTTGGCAGCATAAGAGCCATCCATGACCCTAGTTGCTTCTTTTTACTCCTTCATGCCTTCCCAGGAGTGTTGCACAAAGTCATGAACTAGACAGAAGAACTGCTCCAAGGTAAGTAAGAACAGTGATATTTTTTCAAAGTGGTTACTGCTACCAAGAGAAATGTCAGCTAACCATACCTTTTATTTTGTTTCATACTAAATTTTCTATCACTAGAAAAAGTGAGTTCCAAGTGGAAGGGCTACTGGCATTTTTTGTTCAACTTCCTGATAACATTTTTGTTTACATGAAAAAGAGAAGTAAATCTGGCATATAATCACATTACTGAAGAGTGAAAAATTATAAATGAATGCACCAACATTTTCTATTTAACATTCTTTTGCTAAGAAGAGAGACCATATTCCTGTCTTCCTGCATATAAACTGACTCTAGCAGGCAGCTAAGCAACACACAGCTGCTTTCTTACTCACTCCCCTGTTGTGGTTTAGGCCCAGCTGAGAATAAAAGACCAGGTGGTGGGATAGGGAGGATAAAATGTAACAAAGCCTCATGGCCTGAGGCAATGACAGGGAGGGATCACTCATCCATTATGGTCACAGGCAAAACAGACTCAACCTGAGGAACAAAAAAAATTAGCATAATCAGTTAACAAACAAATCAAAGTAGGATGATGAAAGACAAAACAAAACTCATCTTAAAAAAAGTCCCCCCAATCCTCCCTTTTTCCCAGGCTACCTCCTCCCGCATCAGTAGCACAGGGCGGGGGTGTGGGGGGGTGTGGGGGGAGTGGTGGTTTCCCAGTCAGTTCACCACAGATTGTCTCTGCCACTCCTTCCTCCTCAGAGGACTCCCACCAGAGACAGTCCTCAATGAACCTCCTTGGCATGAGTCCTTCCCACGGACTGGAGATTTCTCCTTTAACGGCTCCGGCGCGGGTTGCTTCCATGGGAGTGTGGTCGTTCAGGAGCGGACAGCTCCAGAGCAGTATTCCTACAGTCATGAGTTCTTTGGGCATAGGAGCCTGCTCTGGTGTGGAGTCCTACCCGGGCTGCAGGGGTTCTCTTCTACCCCATGACCCTCCATGGCTGCAGGGGCACAGCCTGCCCTCTCACCACGGGCTGCAGGGGAACCTCTGCTCCAGGCACCTCCCGCCTTTCTGCACTGATTTTTGGTGTCTGGCTGGTTGTCTCTCCCACATTCCACTCCTCTCTCCAAACTGATTCTGCTTCCACTTCTGCTTCTCTGTTTTCCCCTCTTAAATATGTTAATTCACTGAGGTGCTGACTGGTTCAGCTGTGGCCAAATGAGGGTCCAACTTGGAGCTTGGGGACCTTTTCTTGAAGCTCCTCACAAGACCAATCCCTGCGGTCCTCCCTCGCTACCACCCCCACCCCCCCCACCCCCACCCCCCCCGCCCCAGAAACCCAACACACCCACACAGTGGGACAGGGGGAGGAAGAGCAACATGAAAAAAACTCATGGGTCAAGATAAAGATAGGGTTTTTTATAAGTAAAGATGGGGTGTGTGGGTGAGGGTGTCAAAAAGAGCACAAAACAAGTGACTCAAGGCAGTCACTGACCACCTCTGACAAAGTGTAAATTATGGACATTCTTAATTGGGAGAATGTTGAATTAACATTCATAAAGAACTGCTTTCGGAAAACTAGAATAATCAAAATATGTTTTAAAGCTAATAGCAGAAGATGCAATATTACACATGAATCTAATAATGGAAACCTACATCAAGCAAGAAGTTCATCGGTGGAAATGGCCAAGGTGAGCATTTCATATTTAAACTGCATAAGTATGATTCATATGATGGCACCAAATAGCACCACATGTTACTAGGTGAAAATCTATGCTGGCAGAGCAAGAACAAGAAGTACCATGCTGTTGATACTTGACCAAGAGATTTTTCACCATACAAAGTGGGTTGCTCTAGGTATTCTATTTATTTAATCGCAACTCAGAGTTGGGCCACTACCTCAGTGAGTGGCAAATGGCCCAAGATCTTACACAGTTTTTATACCATTCAATCAATACCCATTACATAAGGTCCAAAGTCTTTGTATATTTCCACTCAGCCTTTAAGTCCCCAAAGTTCATCGTTTATCGAAGACCATCACAATCCCCTGTCTCAGCTGCATTCTTCTGTTCTAGTCCCAATCCTTGTTTCAGTTTCAGGGTCTTCTTTGGGTTGCCGTCTCCGTAATCACTCTCCAGTCATTTCTGTCTTGCACAATTCTGAGACAGACTTCGAGATGTACTATTAAGGGTTTACCTTTTCTCTAGCAAAGCACCTGTGCTTAATTAATTAATGATTCTTTGTTGAAATTGTCTCTACATGATTAGGTTGTCTGGGTTTTAAACTAGCCTTGGGTGGGTCTGTCCGAGGAGCAGGTTGAGAACAAACATTATGGGCCTGTTGAGCAGTATTTCTGCACTTTTACAAGACCCCAAACCTCAGACCTAAACCTGCACTAGAGACTATGAAAGATTCCTTTACAACAATACCGAACAAATTTTGGGGAAAGGAATAGTCTTTTGATCCAATTTCTTTTCTCCACTGGTGGAGGTGAGTGAGCAGCTGTGTGGTACTCGGTTGCTGGCTAGGATTACACCACAACATACTACAACATAAATTAGTGGGCTTAGATAAGAGAAAATGAATAAATGGATTGTGAAAATGCTAGCCCCTTTACTAAAAGGAGAACAACATAAACATTAATCTCAGTGTCAGGCTAAGTTGATAATGGGATTTTTCATAATTCAGTAGTAAAAAATGTTTTCAGAGACTTCTGTACACTAGCTCATTGAAGAATGATGTGAATTGTCAATATATTGTAGCTGATAATAACATCCTCTTTTCTCAATAGAGTGAAATACCAGTATGATTGAACAAGGGTTTAATAAACCATCATTTGAAATTCTGTGCACAATTCTGATTGTTCACTTTCAAAGAATTAGAATTGAACTCAAAACAAGTACATAGTTAATCAGGAATTTGGAGAGCTTACCATAGGGATGAAGACTAGAAGAACTTTATTCCTCTTAAGCTTTTAATTTGCTAGGATAGAGGATGGGATTGCTCTCTATAGACATATTCAGGGAAAAAAATGCCACAGGAGTTGAAAATCTACTTTAGTTAAATATGATGTTAACACAAGAATATCCATACCCCAAAATCATCTTTCTGTCTGAAGATTAATTCTTTCTGCTCTGATCTACGGAATCACCTAAATATTTACATGCAACAGGGCAATGCAGAGTATCAATAGTTGAGCTTTATAGTTATGACTATTGTCTTTTATTCTTAAGTACTGCATGCACTTACAATGGACAATTAACATGGCTATGAGCTGAAAGTCCAAAAATTAATGAATGGCATATCAAACACTTGTAAGGAAATATTTAAACTTTTTTTTTTTCTTAGTTGTTATTTTTACATAATTAAGGCAGTGCAACCTTCAAAACAATTACCTTTCACTATAAAGTACCATTTTTAATGCTCAAAATATTGTTGGAGTTTCATAGTATAGATGTGATTTTGATTTAAAAATAAAGTCATATAGGATTTTCAATAAAATATAAATATTCTGGTTTGACTACTTTGGAAGATTAGTTTCCAGCTGTCATTCTTAAAATCTACATTCAGTGTTGTCATGGTTTAACCTCAGTCAGCAACCAAGTATCTCACATCTGCTTGCTCACCATCCCTGTCCCGCCATGGAGGAGGAGAGTTGGAGGAAAATACAAGGAAACTCATGGGATAAGAACAATATAAAAATTGAAGGTAAATTAAATAAAATAATGATAGTAATAAGACTAGCAATACCAATAATACTAATAATACTAATAATACTATGTAATGAAAATAATACTACCACTACCACTTATAATGTATGTAATGAAAATATGAAAGAAAAAAAAAAAAAAAAGATACAGCCACTTCCCACCCATCGACCAAAAACCACCCAGTCCCCAAATAGGAAGAACCAGAGCCGGATACCCAGATTCAGTCAGAGTGACTTCACTCCGGAGTGAGAACGAGCCCCAGTGAGCAAAAGAGCAACCGAGGGAGAGAGAGTGACCCTTGGACCACCTTCAGCATCAAGCATGATGTATTATGGAATGAAATGTCTCTTTGGTCAGTTTGGGCCAACTGTCTGGACTGTCTGCTCCCAGCTTCTTGTAGAGAAGTTGGGAACACAGGTGTCATATCAGAAACTGAGAAAGTCCTTGATTTGATACAAATATTCATTAGCAACAACTAAAAACATAAGTGTTATCAATACTCTTATCAGCACAAATCCAAAACATAGCCTCATACCAGCTACTGTGAAAAAAATTAACTCTGTTCCAACTAAAACTAGCACAAAGGTAAATGGTCAAATGAGCATTTCTGTGTCTTATTTATTATTTATAACCAGGATTCTGCCTCTTTCTAGCCATTTGTTACATTCTTGTGTCTTGAGAAGAGACTGAGAAAGCTAGAAAAGAACTAAGAAAACATAAGAGAATTCAGGAGGGAATTAAGGATGGCAATCAATAGAAGAACAAGTTAAAATGATAGGGTTGGGGAGGATAATAGGATTAAAATGTTACGGACAAAACTAAGGTGATCAGTGCAGCGCTCTGAACTCAACTTGTGTATGGTAAGGCTGTGACCAAATACATTGGTTTTGATTACAGTGAAGTTTAGTTAAACTTATTTCAAAAAGCCTTGCTACATGAAAGAGTAGATTTTCTAACTAAGGTACTAAGGAAGGCATTGCAATCTACTAAATATTGTTTTATTCTATACTGTATAGAATTTTCCCATAAGCCTGGGGATACTGGATTCCTCAGAACATGCATGTGTCTAACAGAGCAGGGAAAATTATTGCTTGTTTTAGCTTTATGACATAACTAAAGAAAATGAAATCTCTATCTGTGTTGTTCTGCTTGCTTAGAAAACTATATATGGATCATGGGAAATTCTGAAGAGCATGCCTGTGTACAAGTAGGTGCTAAAGGAAAGTTAAACAGCTTGCACTTGTCAGGTGCTATGTTTCAGGTGGGCTGGTTTTGGTAAGCTAGAATTGGTTGGAGATGTTCAGGTAGTTGGATGAGACTCCTAGAAGTTTATTACCTACTTTAAAGATTACAAAGGTATTTCAGTGCTTTAGAAAAGTACCTTAGTGTCATTTTGTCTGTGAAGAAAGAGCTGTAGGAGACACTTAATCTAAAGCTGAGTTCAAGCCACTAAATACCTGTAGTTCTCTTCATTTCTAGTTATGAAACTGTCTGCATACTGTACCCTTTATTGTAAATTTAATGGCTTAGTACTCAAAAACATCAAGGTGTAGCAATGCTCACGGCATATGTTTACCTCTGAGAGTCTTAATAGAGCTCTTTCCCAAATTACTTTCTTAAGTACGCTGATGGATCATATTGGCTATTCTGGAAAAGTGAAGTAGTATAAACTTTACTGGAAAATAGTTTGACCATATTATTTGGTCTTCCATGAAATAATATTGAAGAAATTTCACTGTCTGTTTAGAACTTTGCTTCTACTTGTGCCTGGACAGAGTAATGCCAGGCACAAATATAAACTGGGAGAGGAGTGGCTGAAGAACAGCCATGAAGCAAGGGACCTGGGTGTGATGGTTTACAGCAGGCTCACTATGAGTCAGTACTGTGTCCTGGCAGCCAAGAGAGCAAACCACATCCTGGGGTGCATCAAACACAGCATAAGCAACCAAAAGAGATGATTATCCTGCTGTATTCAGCATTGGTGCGGCCTCACCTTGAGGGCATTTCTGGGTCTCAAAATTTAAGGTCCTTGTATGTGTCCAGAGTAAACAAAGCTGGTGGAAGGACTAGAAGAAATGTCCCATGAGGAGCAACTAAGGACTTTGGGGTTGTCTAGTTTGGAGAAAAGGAGGCTGAGAGGTGACCTCATTGTTCTCTACAGCTTCACGAAGAGGGGAAGTGGAGAGGGAGATGATGCTTTCTTCTCTCTGATATCCAGTGACAGGATGCATGGGAACAGTTCAAAGCTACATCAGGGGAGGTCTTAGACATTAGGAAACATTTCTTTACTGTGAGGGGAGTCAGACACTGGAACTGGCTTCCTAGATACATGGTGGATTCCCCACACCTGTCAGTGTTTGAGAGGCATTTAGTCAATGCCCTTAATAACATGCTTTGATCTTTGGTCAACCCTGAATTTATCAGGCAGTTGGGCTAGATGATCCTTGTAGATTTCTTCCAACAGAAATTCTCTGTTCCGTTCTATTCTCTACTGTTCTGTTCTTAATTTTCTTACCCTGTCTTGGCTGGGAAGCGGATAACTTCTTGTGAACAATTTTCTCCTCTGTTCTAGTGTAAGATACGGATAGTGCAGAGTAGGAATATTCACAGAACCAGATGCTGGTCCCCACTGTGCCAGACCACCAAAAGTTGTCTTTTAGCATTCAGTAGCATAGTTCCACACATCTGAGGCAGATGCCTGATACCATGGATTTACTGTGATGTGTTGGAATGGATTGGAAGAGAAGTTTCCTTTCAGTGAGCTGTCCATGGAATACTTAAGACATGAAAGTGGTTATCTGAGAGAGAGACAAAAACGTTGGGTTATGGTAGCCTGTTTGTCTCTGTTATTGATTACAACAAAAATAAACAAACAGATGGCAGTCTTACAGAACTTAACAATATAGATAAAGAAAGCTCATGCATTGATTTATACATCTGAAAGGCCACCTAAGAATATCAGTCTTACTACCTTTTTGCTATTAGTATTAATGGTTTATACTTCAGCTTTTATACCCAGTTGTGTGGTTTAGCAAGTGCTGATGTGTCAAATTTGAAAACCCATCTGATGAGTTGATATATATGTCATCTTTGTTCTCAATTTGAGAACTAATTTTTATAACTTTACAGACATAAGCTATGTTAAAAAGGAACTGGCCATTTTTTTCTTTTGCCATAGGCTTCCTTTTGTGCATGTACAGAAAATGGAGGAAGGAGAATTCAAACACTGTTTTAACTGACGTTTATGTAACATTCTTGTGTATTGGTGGAACTATAATTCTTGTAACTGTCTGTTGTACTTTACATTTCAGTTTTGAGCCTTATATGAAGAAATATATTTTTCTATTGTACTTGCATTTTGTATGTTAAGGGATTTGGCCAGGAAACTAAATGTCCTTCTGCCATTACTTCATACCAACACTCCCTCAATATTTATTTATGTATCCATTGGTAATTAGAAAAAGATTTGGGATGGAAAAAAAATATTAATTTGGAGGGTAAATTTTCATTGCTAAGAATATTACTTCCAATTTACACGTTACTTGAAAAGTAATAAATAACCCTTTCACAATGCAATTAAAACAATGAATTCTTTGTGAAAGCAACCCAGTACAAAATAACAACAAAAATTTCATGAAACAGTAAGTGGAAGAGGGATTTTGAAATTTTTTTGAAATACATATTTTTTCCAGTTCTCAGTGCGCTATTGCAAAGCAGACACTCCAGAAAACCCTTAAAATATTACTTGTTGTCATAACCACTTCACATATTATTAAAAGAAATTGCATTGTATACATGAAAAAAAAAGGATACAACTGTAATTCATTGACATAATTCCATGTCAAAGTTCCAAATTTCCATTAGGAAATGGTTCTGTCTTCCCTGTCCTCTTTATTTGTCTATCAGAAAACTTCAATCAAAATTACACTTTTACAGTCTTACTATGTGCCATTCAGTATATTTTACAGTACAGTCTACCATTCTGAATGTATTACTGTACCAAAACTAACCGCAAAATTTGTGTTGTCTTGCTTCTTTTCAGCATGACTGTTTATGTAAATATTGCATAGTATGCAATGGTTTTTAAATAATGCAGGTAATATAACTGATGGAACTTGATGGTAAAAGCAGCAAAATTCAGCTGCTCATCACAGTGTGGATTGGCTTCCCCCCCCCCCCCCCCCCACCTTCTTACCGGTACAAAGTCATCCTAAACTAGCAGAACACCCAATTTAACAGGACTATTTGAGATACTGTCGTAATTTCACGACTAGCCTGTTCTATCACTCCACCCCGCCCCATACACACCTCCTCCCGGTGAGGAAGGGTCAGAGGAACAAACCAGGAAAAGCCCGTAGGAGTTGAGATAAGAACTATTTAATTATCTAAATGAAACTTAGGGAGTTACTAACAATGCTAGTGCTAATGAGTAATTTAAGGAACAGAGGAAAAGGGTAGAACAAATGATACAGGATCCCACCCCAAGAAGGGAAAAAAGAAAGAAAACCCACCCGAAGGGAGCAAAACCCCCACAAAACCACCCGGGGGCCGAGAGAGTAAGAGAGAGAAAAAAACTTTCAAACCCCGACTCCTGGACCAATCTGCCCGGCAAGATGCTGTCTCTGCCCGGAGCACCAACCACTCACCATGAGGTCCCCACAACAAACAAATCCCCAGCTCCCTCGGCCGGAAGCCCCCTCAGACCTTTCTGCTTCCCAGGGTCGTGCCCAACCACAAGCCTTTCCACCCATATCCCCACCCCCTCCCCGACGGTCCTGCAGTGCCGCGGGCCCTGGGTTGGCACCACCTATGCAGCTTGATGTATTATGGGGTGAAGTAAAACAGACTAGCTGGTGCAAAGCTAAGACAGATAGATTAGTATTAGTTCTTACATCTCTAAGCTTGTCAGCACCTAGTATCAGAATTGTGACCAGAAGGTGATGGGGATCAAGAAAAGAGAGCAGGAAATGAGCTATCCTGTGCTGTGGTGGCAGTCTGCTTCTGTAATGCTTCCCTGGAGTGTTCAACACCCTGTACTGTTGGAAGTACCCTCAGACTATTGTAAATTACACCAGATGTCTAAATCAGGATGGGTCCCATCTATGATTATCTAGGGGATGGGCGTTGAACTTCTCTGCCTGTTTTACTGATTCATAGCTGGGAACTGAGGCAAAACTTTCTTCTTTTCAAGTCTGCATTATTTCTTTTGGAATTAATATGCATATGCACAGTTAAACAAAAAAATAAAAATCATCTAGAAGAAAATAGTTTTATATGTTTTAATTTGAAAAAGTAAAATATATATTTTTATTTAAATGAAGCAAAAAGTACAGGAAACAATTTCAAAACATAAAAATCAATTTTGCGACCAAATTGCAGCCATGTTGAAGTATCATATTTGAAAAAATCCTGTGCCAAATTTTATTTCCAGAATTAAACCAAAGGCTTATAATATAGAAACAGTATAGAAAAATGTCAGCCATTCAGTTCTATCAAAACAGTGATCAAACTGACTGCCACTGCAATGAAGCTGCAGTCATGCTGTTGCACAGTAACACTGGACAGGGGAAGATGATTGAGAGCTGCTGATGTATGTGAACCCCTGCAATATCAGTTGGGAAAAGCTGGCTGTACCACATTTTGGTGAAAGAAATAGTGGGCAAATTAATGTTATGCCATTGACCAGACTATGAAATAACTTACACACAGAAGTTTTCTCAGTGTCTCCATCAGGAAAAGTAAAAGTATTAAAACACTTAAGTATAAATTTTAATTTATAATATGTAATTATATATTAAAGGGCATGCATACTGTAGTGAATACTATATATGTATTTTTTAGAAGAAAAGATAAGAACACACAAAAAAAGGAAATAAGAAATCCAGAACTAGGCTGCAGAACTTCCTGTCCTCTATTTGGGCTGACTTGATAAGCTAATGCTCAACAGAGCTAAGATTTTCTACAGCAGACTTCTGTTAACCTTTATTTGGACCATGAAAACATGAGTGCCCTTAAGAAAACTATTAAGCTAAACATGTGAGGGGTGTTAAAGCTGTTTTATATGGCTAGCCAATTATCCTTTCACAGCCATCATTTTCTGACAGATATTAGAAGTTGGTGAACTCCTTGAAATAGATAAAGCAGTATGATGTAGCAGGAACCTGTATTCAATTCAAAAATAATTATTTGATGGGAAAAGACTCAAAAGCCAGATACGAGTCCTTTAGTATTGCAACACTAAGAAGCCACCACAGGTATATTATTAAGCTGCTGAGAAAGACTGTGAGTTGATACTGATAGAAATGCAAGAGACCACAGCCTTCCCTAGCAAATCCTTAATAGCCAAATAGACGGGGTAAACACTGATATTAAGCTGAGATGGTCAGTGCAAGTTCTTTATTTATATTCTGTAGGATTGTTTCTGATATCTCACAGAATCCTAGGCCTAGGAAGAACTCAGAACAGACCTTGTTCACCTTTAATTATAGAAACTGTGGAGAACTAATGTAACTGTCAAGAGGAAAAATACCAACAGACCTCATGAAACTTAGAAGTCCCCTGGCAGAGCTGCAGGAGGAAAAGGCTCAAAAAACAGGCACCGGGAAAGGGAAGGCAGGTAGAAAATGCCATGTATCATCGAAGTGAGGTAAGTCCCCACTCTCTGAGGACATTTGAGCCAGGCATTAATCTTTTCTCCTATTGCAGAGTAATGTGTGTGAAGAAAAGCATGTTCTACTGATACAAATCTTCCCAATTTTTAACATAATAACTTGTAAAGGAGAAATGTTGCAGCAGCATATTTGAAATAACACTCTGCCAAATTTGTTTTCCAGAATAGACAAAGGCTTTTAATATAGACACAGTACAGAAAAATGTCAACCCTTCAGTTCTGTCAAAACAGTGATCAAACTGACTGCCATCTCCTTCTCCAAGTGATAGAGGAGCTGAGGAGAAGGGGTGTCATGCTGGACCAGCAGGACTTTGTTCTCACCAACAGGGAGGGGCTGGTGGGGAAAGTGATGCTCAAGGGCAGCCTTGGCTGCAGCAACAATGAAATGGTGGGATTTGAGATCCTTAAGGAGACAAGGAGGCTGCAGAGCAATCTTGCTACCCTGGAGTTCAGGAGAGCAGACTCTGGCCTCTTCAGGGAACCGGTAGGAAAGGTTCCATGGGATGAAGCCCTGGAGGGAAGAGGGGTCCAAGAAAGCTGGCAAGTATTCAAAGATCTTCTCCTCCAAGCTCAGGCATCCTAGTGAAGAGGAAGTTGGGTAAAAGCACCAGGAGGTCTGTGTGGATGAACAACCAGGTCCTGGACAAACTGAAGAGCAAAAAGGAAGCCTACAGTGGGTGGAAGCAAGGACAGGCAGTCTGGGAGGATTATAGGGAAGTTGTCCAACAAGTCAGGCGTCAGGTTAGGAAAGCTAAAGCCCTGACAGAATTAAACCTGTACAGGGACATCAAGGGCAACAAGAAGGGCTTCTATAGGTACATAGGGGATAAAAGGACAATCAGGAAAAATGTGGGCCCTCTGCGGAAGGAAACGGGAGAGCTGGCTTCCCAGGATATGGGTGCTCAATGATTTTTTTGCCTCGGTCTTCACTGGCAAGGGCCCAAGGCATACCCCCAAGTCACAGAAGGGAAGGGCAGGGACTGGGAGAATGGAGAGGTACCCATGCTTAGAGAGGATCAGGTTCGAGAACACCTAAGGAACCTAAAGGTGCACAAGCCCATGGGACCTGATGAAACAGATCAAGAATACAATACAACAAGAAAGTTGCTGCTCCGTGGCCCTGCACAGACTAGACTATAAAAGGTGAACATGCACGTTCCCCCTTGTCAACCTACCACCTTCAGATCAGGACTTCAACTCAAGATAACAATGCTGGACCCAAGGGTAATGAAACCTCTCCATTCTTTTTCTCTCCCTCTTTCTCTCTCTCTCTCTCTCTCTCCCCCTCCTCTTTCCTCTCTGTTTTCTTTTACTCGGTTTTTCTTTTTCTTATGATAGACATTTCTTGAAATAATTGATAGAATTAATAGTGTCTGTGCCAAAACCACCTTTATCCACAACACTTATTGACATTTGTTAGAAAACCAATAAATTCTTTTATATTGTTCCTCTGAGTCATCGTCATGACTCTACTGCTTCTGCCAGCCCTACTGTGCAGGGATAGTCTTTTCAAGTTATTATAAAGACTCACCTGCCTTGTCAGCCACTGAGTGGGCCGAGACAGATCACTTGGTGGGTGATGAACTGTCTTGATGACTGTACTCAGAGAGTTGTGGTTAACAGCTCGATGTCTGCAATGCAAGCTAGTAAAATTCCCTCAGGAATACTTCTTATGCCCTGATTTTTGTTTGTTTTCATGGCTGGGTTAAGCAACTTGTCATCCTTTATCTCAGACTGAGCTTACAGAACTTGGTTCTGAAACTCTGCATAGAATTAATGATGTGGCTCAAGCTACATATAAGGACAGATCATCATATTTTTTTTCAAAATAGTCACCTGTTCTATACCCAGGTCTGCCGTTGAAAAGAGTGATGTGTCTGCACGTATCGTAAGTTCCATTTTTCTTTTTATTAAAAGAAATATTAGATAGAAGTCCAGTAGTTCTTTGACCTATGGTAAAATAGAATAGAGTGGGCCTTTCAGTAAAGATTAATTGTAGCTTGCAGTATAGCCTTATCCTAAGAGGTTCCTCTTCTTAAGTAATATATTGCAGATGTAGACATAAGCATAGCATTTATCACTGCTCTGTAGAGGAGCTGGATGGATTTCTTCTGAATTACTTTTATCATGATCTTGTAGTAGGTATACCTTTAGTGAGATAATTTCAGCTTTTTGGGATAGTAGAATGTGGGCTATGGGAAGTACAAATCATGTAAGAAAGGGCATATGGCATACTGATGAACTAATGAAGGGGGAGGAGTGTGCAGAAAAAATGTTTCCCAAGTAGTGGAATTTTGGATATTTCTATGGATATGTATTGTCTGATACCGTAGTGGTTTAACCCCAGCTAGCAATTATGTAGCACACAGCTGCTTGCTCACGTTCTACGCTGTCCTGTTTTTTATCAGGACCAGCCGTTCTACCACTCCACGCCCCCCCTACCCCCTCCCCCCCCCCCCCCCGCCCCCCCCGGTGAGGAAGGGTCGGAGGAACAAACCAGGAAAAGCCCGTAGGAGTTGAGATAAGAACTATTTAATTATAGAAATGAAACTTAAGGAGTTACTAACAATGCTAGTGCTAATGAGTAATTTAAGGAACGGAGGAAAAGAGTAGAACAAATGATACAGAATCCCACCCCAAGAAGGGAAAAAAGAAAGAAAACCCACCCGAAGGGAGCAAAACCCCCACAAAACCACCCGGGGGCTGAGAGAGTAAGAGAGAGAAAAAAACTTTCAAACCCTGACTCCTAGACCAATCTGCCCGGCAAGACGCTGTCTCTGCCCAGAGCACCAACCACTCTCCACGAGGTCCCACAACAAACAAACCCCCAGCCCCCTCAGCCGGAAGCCCCCTCAGACCTTTCTGCTTCCCAGGGTCGTGTCCAACCACAAGCCTTTCTACCCATATCCCCACCCCCTCCCCGCCGGTCCTGTAGTGCCACAGGCCCCGGGCTGGCACCACCTATCCAGCTTGATGTATTGTGGGGTGAAGCAAAACATAGACTAGCTGGTGCAAAGCTAAGACATACACTCATCCAGTAGAGGAGAACAATTGGAGGAAGAGACAAGGAAGCTTGTCGGTTGAGATAAGAACAATTTAATAATTTAATATCAAGTAATAAAAGTGATACTGATAATATTAACAGTACTAATAATACTAACAATACTACTAATTACACATAATGAAAATAATGGAAAATAAAATAATTGCTTACCACTTGCCAACAGCTACACATCCACGTTCCGAGCCAGAGCCCAGGAGCTATCACAGCAGAGTCTAAGTGAGACACATGAGTAACAGAGTGACCGAAAGCCAACTGACCCACCAGCTAATGAATGAATGCACACCTATGGCCCCCTGGCCCACCCCCCATTTATATATTGAGCATAAAATTCAATGGAATGAAATACCCCTTTGACCAGTTTGGGTTAGCTGTCTGAACTGTGTTGTCCCCCTCACTGCTTGTAGTGAGAAAATTGGGAACATAGATGTAGTATCAGAAGCTGAAAAAGTCCTTGAATTGGTGCAAACACTCCTTAGCAATAACTAAAAACTCTACAGTTATCAGTCCACTTCTCAGGGCAAATCCAAACCACAGCCTTATACCAGGCTTTCTACTGTGAAGAAAATTAACTTTGTAAAATTTCATTGAACTTAGCAAACAGTCTCAAAGTTAGAGGGAAACTTATGCAAGCAATACTACCCAAGTTGCAGAAGACTAGGGCAGGGACTAGGAGAATGGAGAACTACTCATGGTTAGAGGGGATCAGGTTCGGGAGCACCTGAGGCACCTGTAGGTGCACAAGTTTATGGAACGTGAGATAAATCCACAGGTCCTGAGGCAATAGGTGGATGAGGTTGTGAAACCTCTATCCATCATATTCAAAAAGTCGTAGCAGTCTGGTGAAGTTTCCAGCAATTGGAAAAGGGGAAATATAAACCCTATCTTTAAAAAGGGAAAAAAGGAATATCCAGAGAACTACAGGACAGTCACTCTCACTTCTGTGCCTGGCAAGATCGTGGAGCAGATCCTCCTGGAAATTATGTTAAGGCACATGGAAAACAAGGTGATTAGTGATGGTCAACATGGTGTCACCAAGGGCAAAACATACCTGACAAGCTTAGTGGCCTTCTACGATGAGGTCACAGCCTAGGTGGATAAAGAAAGAGAAACCGATATCATCTACCTGGACTTGTGCAAAGTGTTTGACACCATCCTGCACAACATCTTTATCTCTAAATTGGAGAGGCATGGATTTGATGGATGGATGGCTCAGTGGACAAAATATTGGCTTGATGTTCGCACTCAGAAAGTTGTGGAAAACAACTTGATATATGAGTGGAGACCATTGACAAGTGACATTCATCAGGGATTGTTATTGGTACCGTTGTTGTTCAACATCATTTTCAGTGACATGAATGCTGGTATTGAGTGCACTCTCAGCACGTTTGCTGATGATACCAAGCTGTGTAGTATGGTCAACACATTGCAGGGAATGGATGTGATGCAGAGGGACCTTAACAGGCTGGAGAGGTGGGTCTGTGCCAACCTCATGAAGTTCAACAAGGCCAAGTGCAAGGTCCTGCACCTTGGTCAGGCCAATGCCAAATACAAGTACAGGCTACACAAAGAATGACTTGAGAATAGCCCTGAGTAGAAGGACTTGAGGGTACTGATGGATGAAAGGTGGACATGAGCCAGCAGCATGTGCTGGCAGCCCAGAAAGCCAATCTTATCCTGGGCTGTATCCAGAGAAGCCTGGCCAGCAGGTCAAGGGAGGTGATTCCCCACCTCTACTCTGCTCTCCTGGGACTTCACCTGGAATACTGCATCCATCTCTGGAGCCCTCAATATTGACCCTTTGAAGTAAGTCCAGAGGAGGGCCATGAAGATAATCAGAGGGCTGGAGCACCTCTCCTATGAAGAAAGGCTGAGAAAATTTGGCTTGTTCAGCCTGGAGAAGAGACCTTCCAGTAACTGAAGGGGGCCTACAAGAAAGCTGGGAGGGCACTTTTTACAAGGGCCTGTAGAGGCATGACAAGGTGTAATGGGTATAAATTGAAAGAGGGTGGATTTAGACTGGACATCAGGAAGAAATTCTTCATGAATAAGGTGATGAGGCACTGGAACAGGTTGCACAAAAAGGCTGTGGATGCCCCATCCCTGGAAGTGTTCAAGGCCAGGCTGGATGAGGCTTTGAGCAACGTGGTGTAGTGGTCCTTGCCCATGACAGGGGGTTTGAACTAGATGATCTTTAAGGTCCTTTCCAACACAAAGCATTCTATGATTCTATGAGAACTTTGGCTCAGACAAAGGATAATTTGTAGAGATGAACCATGCAAGAAAAGAACAGTAAAACTGTAGACAGAAGTTAGTTTGTCAAGAGGGGTATACATATCATGTCAAGGACTGAAGATGTGGAAAAAATCACTGACATCATAGAAACATAACATTAAATGACGAAACAAGGAGTTGGAAGGTGGTGACTAAGCAATACCAAGGGGCTGTTTCAGTCAGTGAGTCAAGTTTCCCCTTCCTCATCTCACTGAGGATCTCCAGCATGTCTTACAAGTGTGGTACTTACAAAACCATGCTCTTGCTTAGTGTAACACATTGTTCTTCCTTACTATCTTTTTCTTGTGTTAGTCACTCTTCAGTGTCTTCATAGCTGCCTTATATTCCTGTGCTATGTACATTTTGCAGTATACTTGTGAACTTCAAAAAGTAGACAGAGAAAATGAGGCAGCGAGATGACTGCATGTCAAAATTTACTGTTGCCTTGTCAATCACTAGAATGGGCATGGTTCTGCAATTCCAAATGCTCATTTCCTCTTATGCTTTTTATTTAAATAATTCTTGCTAATGTCAGGTATGAACATTTTCCCAAATATAATTGAAGTTTAGAATATGCAAAACCAGATAGCACTTTGATTTTCCTCCTTCTTTAAGGTAGTTAAAAATATATTTTGTACGTTAAATCTTAACTTGCATTCAGTTGAACAAGCCAAAATGTAAATATGCAAATCATTCTATGAAAAAGTCAGTTTCTTTATAGATGTTTCACCAAAATAAGAACCAATTTAGACCTCTGTTTCACACTAAAATAATTTATATCTAAAAAGAAAGTAAGACTTGAATGTATATAATCAAGCTATGTGCAATAGACTACTTGAAAATTCCAACTCAATACTCACATCTGTCAGTGTCTTGTGAATAAAGCTGTTCCGAATATTGTAAACTTAAAGAGGTTTGGAAGCTTCAGATATTGACCAGAAAAAGCATAACAATTTTTAGATACTTGTCGTGATGAAATTACTTCTGAGGTCTTTCCCCTTACCTTGCATCTTATCTATTTGCTTTAAGGAGATGTGTTGCAAATCAGAAGTTTATTTAAAATTTATTAGCTTGTGGTCTTGCTGAATGCTTTATTAAAGTCAGTAGTATGAATCTGAATAGCAAATTAGTGCTTGTTCAAATCTGATGTGAATAGGATACCGACACTTTTCTTCAAATAAACCATGAATTTTAAAACAAAACTCAAGATGGTTTAATGGAAGAGGATTGCTAACTTAATATTTTGATCATCCAGATAGCATACCTCAGCTAGTTCACTTTCTTTATGTGTACAGAAAAACAAAAAGAAAAATAGAGGCTTTCTACATCAAAGCATTTTGGAAAAACTAGGAAATATCATGTTTAAATAAAATGATACTGTTACTGAATCCCAAAATAAATCTACCACTAAACTATTATTCTTTGGGTTTATCACTGTTACATGTTTCAGATCTGCATTATCTGAAACTTTCTGTCAATTGCACAGAATGCATAATTTCAAAGAATGCTTTGATCTTGATATGCAAGAAAATTATAGGTGACAATGCTCTTCAATTTCAGAAATAATTCTTTCTCTGAAATTGTTCATTAACAAAGAATATTGATATTAAAATATAAACATTTATATGAAGAGAGATTCTAGAGGAGTAAGTTACTAAAGTGATTGAATAGAGGTTCAAGTTTGAATGGTTTTTGAATTTTGTTTTAATGAGGTTTTAAAAAAACATAAAAACATCTAAAGCAACATCTACAAAATAGAGAAGATAAATATTGCACGTAATTTGAACATAACTCAGCAGACACTTGCAGAGAGCTTTTTGAGACAGTATAGGATTCCATGAACAATTTTTTTATTGTCTACCCTTGTTTTCCTGTAAATTGGAGCATTTCTGAAATTCATCTCCTTGTTATGCTTAGATCATATGGAAAACAAGTATATTTGTTAATAAAAAATGTCTTCAATATATATATTTGTCACTGGCCATCTTTATTAAAAATATAACAACCTAGGAGGATTTACAAAAGTTTTGGGAGTGCTTTCAAAATATGTAGACAATATATATATCAGCCTATAGGTACTTTAGGGTCAGGAGCTAAGTTTCATCAGTTTGGTAAAACAACACAGTTTTAACCTCTGAAATAGAGAAGACTCAAAGTCAATAGGTCAAACTGAATACGATGAAGAGTTTATATGTGACTCTTCAGGATATTAGATGTGAGAAAGTTCTTTCTAGTGGAAAGTGAAATGAAGGACTTGCCAAAGACAGACAGATGTTTTCATTTGAAAACAAAGCACTATTATTTTACAGCTCTTTACTTTTATTCATGGGTAGCTAAATACTCTGTCTACAAGCAAACAAATGGTACATAAAATGAGAATACTCAACCCTGTGTCATTGTAAATTCAGTAACCAATTTAAATGGTATGCAATGGAACAAAGGAAAAACCTTTTCTTTTGGGCCACAATTCAATCTTTCACTGGCTGTTGGGTATGAGTTAGAAGTATGAACAATGTTACCAAGCAACTAACAGGAGCTTCTTCTGTTGCCTCAAAACATCAAAACCTTTTTTTTTTTTTTCAATATTCAGGGGCATTTCCCTATCAAAATTTTCTTGATTATGTACTCCTATATAGCTTTGAAATTATTTGTTTCATACTGTCATTAGGATAATACAGTGCCTATCAGATATTTGGGGCATACAGTTTTTCTGATTGTATTGTTTTACTAAATTTATGAAGAAATATTCATGCTATCAAACAGTCATGTCATAGTTAAAGACAGTACTGTTTACAAAAAAAATAAAGTGTCATGGACTGAAGCAGAATGTTCGTAATAACCGAAGAGCTATGATAAAACTGTACAAAAATATAACAAAAATTACTGCACTTACACACATGTACAAAATCCATGAGTGTTACATCAGGTGTATTTTTTTAATGTATGTTCATAAATTGTAACTCAAAAAATCAAAATTATAATGAAGTGTGTGTATGAGCGTATCCAGTTACTTTATTCACTAGCATATATCAAAATTTTCTGATTATAACTTTATAAATTTAAAGGCCAATTTGTAAGTTTAGCAAAATTTCAACATGTTAAATAGATGTCAGTAATCTCCCTATCCCTGTGCTTGTGGAGGGTTTGCATTTAGCCTGGAGAATTTGACATTTGCATGGTTAAAAAAACATATGTAAAGTTCCTGAATACCAGAAAGCCTACTGATATTTCTGATCCTTTCCCATTTCCTCTAATTGTTCACTGTGCATTTAGGTTGACATACAGTTCATGTTCTCAGGGTCAGAACTGGGGTCCTTTAGTCATAGTAGTAACCTTGTTTTACCATTGTGCTGCTGGAACCTAAATTTTTCATTTTACTTGTTTTTCAGAAGGAAAGGAGTGGGAACACAAACCATTTTTTTACTTGTACAATAAATTCTATTCTTATTTGGGTAGTAGTACTGTACATTACCCCTATTATATAATTACTTTTCTTCTGAAATAGACAGTTGCCTGTCCCAGTCATTTCCTAACTGCATCAAGAGGCTTACCAGATGCTTACAAGTGACACAGTGATATTTTACATTTCCTAATACTATGTAGTTACTGTAAACTTGTTTCAAGAGAAGAAATCATTCTGAAGAGCAGCTTCCTCTAATTTTGCCTATATATTTTGAGTACTTTCCACATTTTTACTTCTCAGATGTGAAACGTGATGTAAACCCAGAAATAATATCCTCTGCTTTTGAACAATAAAAGTGGAAGGACAGTGAAATTTATTCCTAAATTACTGAGCTTTGAGGCTGAAAGTCTATATAAATGTGGAGTTATACACCAATATCCATTCCTGAGTGTGGTGAGCTATAAAGCAAGTAGAGACTTTGATCACATAAACACCAACATATGAAATTCTTCACAAGTACATATTGTATCTTAAACTCACTCCAAATTCTAATTTAGTTCCAAATTTAGAAACTCTGTAAAAAGCACAGAATTAGCAAAATATACTTTTCCAATTTCACAATCACCATTAATACTGTATATATCTATGAAGCTCTGACAATTATTTCCTGATAGCTTATATATTTGTGTGTAAGTTGTACTAGTCACATTGATATGGCAGTTGTGTGTCTCTTAACAATGATAAACTAATGTTACTTGGTTCCTTGACTGTCTCTTCTTGAATCTCTAGCAGAAATGCAAAAATACTAATCTGCCTGAGTGAGATACAAGAAGAAGATATTGGGGGCAAGGTAAGATGAAATAACATATTACAGGTCTGATTGTGTATTTATGAATATCAATTAAATAATTTAAAGCCTGCTTGGTAGGACTAAGGGCACTAGGGAAAGGCCAAAAGCAAGCTAGGCATTGTATATCTGTACATGTCTAGGAAAAGTACAGCCTGTCATTTCTGTATGGTTTCTTTCAGAATATGGAGGAGAAAAAAAAAAAAAAAAAAAAGCAAGCAACAAAACAACTGATTAGTTTGTGTGTGAGGTTTCTGTTTTGCCTCTTCAGGACTTGGTGATTTTCATGTGAAAAAGAACGACAATAGAGGTGAGTGTCAGGTTGTGTAGAGGAGGTGGCAAAACTGAGAACAGGATGAAGAAAGAGTAGGGATATAGCCATAGTACCCACAGGGTAAAAATCTGAGCCTTTACAACAGGAGGGATTAGATAATTGCTATGACAGCCTGGCCATAGTGTGAGGGAGGATAGATATAGAAGAACACCTGGAAGGAGGTACCGCTCCGTCTAGTAACTGTCTTGAATGGAAGCCCAAGGTCATGGGTGGCTCATGCACACTGAACTGCTATACAACCATCCTCAGGCATGCGCTGCTATTTCTTTGATATTTCAGTTGTACTGTAGTCCTTCCATGCCTCTGTGCTTTGCTTTCTCACAGCTAGGTCACAGGGCCTTATCTTGCCTATGAAAAAAGGTCACTCTTGTTTTGGATTAGATCAAGTCTAGCTAAAATAAGACAAGGTTAACTGAACTAGAACTATTGCAAACTCATTACAATGGGAAAGGACTAAAAAATGGAGTATGTAAACTCTGACCCTGACTGCTTTATTTCTTCTTGTACATTGCTCTGTAGAGCTCTTTTGTGTGAGTGGCTCAACCAGTACTTGAAAACCTTACCTTTTACACTTAACTAGAAAGGAATTTCTTCAGGCTGTTGTGTATACAGGATTTACTGAGGAGTCTGTTTTCTACATCTTGCAGTAATACACAGTGGGAAGTAGGAAAAAAGAAAATGTTTACCTATTTGTGTTGTGAAATGCAAGAAGAGGGAGAAGCTCTTACTGTTGTACTGGCTGGTATATCTAAAGCTATGGTTTCTACTCCCTTTTTTTTCCATTAATATAATTTCTAGAAATTGCCAGCCTAATTCTTTTATTTTTACTTTCAGGAAAAACTATCATTTTTTTACTGTAAACCAGTTTCCTCTGAGGTGGGCTGGGGAGCACTTGAGAAATATTTCAGAGTCATAAACAAAGCCTTTCTATCATGAGTCAGGAAAAAATACAGAAATTATGTGTTAATCTGTACTTTAATCTGCAAAATCAAGAGGTTGCAAGTCGTCAGATTTGTTTTCATTGTGAAAGAAAGGATTTCAGTCTGGTGATTCAGTTCTGCTAAAGAAAGCTTAATTTTTTGGTAACTCTATGGACACTAGACCCTAGGATTTTGTGACGCTTTGTGTTGAGCATGTGCTTCAGTTTTAAAGTCTAACTCTTTGATTTTGCCTTCATAAAAGTCTTCATTTCTGCTAACCAGAACAATTTACATTAAAGTGTGTCTCACAGATTTTCCAATTGCATGTCTCTTGGAGATTCCCACACAGCATTCTGTTTCTTTATAGAAATGGGAGTAGTAACTGCATGGTTTCCTGGTGATGTGAGTCCATGCGCTGGTACAAATTCCACATCTAAGCTGAAAGCCAATATTATGCCTAGGAGATAGTAAACCAGAAGTATAAGCAGAGATTGAAAGGGTCAGTGTCTCAGTTCTTTCCTGAAATCTGTTCCTCTTCTTGTCTCTGTAGTAAAGGAGGTTCAAGACTCAGCACAGTAGCACACAGCATATGCTTGAAAAGGTGTTAATTTCTGTATGATATACACTATACCTAACCATCACTCTTGTTTGACTGGAGGTCAGGCTATTTTAAGATGTAGCTTGAAATTTGCTCCTGCTGTGACCTCACTTGATTTCATTTCATGTTACAGTTTGTAGGACTGCTATTGCCAATTGGATTGCATTGATCATTCCATTTTGTGTCAATACAAACACAATCTATGTTCTGATAATATGTGTGGAAGACAAGATTGTGGTCACACACATGCATAAAAATATCAGTTCTCAGAGTACCTATGAAACATACCTTTTATTCAAATTGCAAGCCAGAACTCTGGCCCAGAAGCTGTGTCAAAGCGCTCAAAGGCACAGGAGCAGAAAAAATATCTGTGTTTTTCTTGAGGTTCTGCATCAGTACTTGAAGTTCAGTACTGCTCACTATTCAGTCACAAGACATTTATAAAAGCCCTGTACAGAGGGAGTATTAGGTATGTATGGCTTGTAGGGGTATAGCTTTATGTTGGTGCAAAGGCCAGTCTTTAGAGAAATGTCTATGCTCAGTGTCATACTTTTATTTTTTTATTTTTTTTTTCTGGGCTACAAGTGAACTTTATATGTCAGTGGCCTAAATATAGGACATCATAGTAAAAGACTTTGGCAAGCTAATTGCTTATTACAGAGGAATTTAAAATGAGTGTTTAATGAATGAACACTGCCTGCTTAAATACCAGCTTATGACATTGTAAATCAAGGTTACTGTGCCTAGGTCATGTAAGATTAGGAACTATAAAAGTGACCCCCTCTCAGCAAAATAATAGTTTTAATTTTAAATGTTATTAATTGAAATGTGGGTTATGGACTGAAATAAATAAGGGCGTTTATTTCAAATCTGTGTTTTAGAATGCTTGCCTTCAGGCCTCAAAGCCACCGTGTAGTAAGGGGGAAGTTATGAATATATGAACATGTGGATAAAGTCCTGAGCAGCCTGATGACCCCACAGCTGACATTGCTTTGAGCAGGAGGTTGAGCAAGAGACACCCTGAGGTCTCTTCCAGCCTGAATTATTCATTTTTTCTGTAATTCTATAATAACAAATAAAGTCCAGACATTACTTAAATTACAGCTCAAACCTTTCAATTACACTCTTTCAACATATAGTTTTAATTTACCTAAAAATGTAGTTTTATCCGTAATTTTTTCTCTCGATCCTCATAGTAGGACAATTTATATATTCATAAAGATAATATTTGTGTCTTCTGGCTTGATTGCAAAGCATTTAGAGATAGGAAAACCTGCAATCATTCCAAAAAATGACACATCCCAGGAACATGTTATATCACTAAGATCTTAGTTAATCCCTCAAATCCATCTTTAAAGGTTATATTTAAAATTTAAGTTACACAGAAACTTCCGCCTTTTGAGAGATTGCTTTTCAAACTGAAGTTAATTTATCTTTTCACCAGTTTATATTGTACTAACAGTAAAAATAAACAAGGAATCAAACAAACAAACAAAAAAAGAGCCATGTTTGGGGACTCGAAATTGCTTTGCTATTTCTTGCCATGTTGTACTTGTTCTAAAGGTGACAAATGAAAATAAATAGATTCTATACTGGTCACATCTAGGATTCTTATGCACTCTACACAGGCCCAAAATTAATCCTAGAACTGAGTAAATATAGCAAGTAAAAGAAATAATAAATGGGAAAGCCTATGCTGCAGTATTTCTTCAGGTTCTTAATTTTCACAAATAAACACCTTCAGCTTTTAATTTGAGTGTTACATCCACTTAGTCAAATAATATTTACTTTAAGAAGCAGAAACAGAAGGATAGTCACCAGTGTGTGTGTGTAGGGTGGAGGGAGTGTCCATCTCTTTCTGCAGATTTTGAAGAAAGCAAACAATTGTGCTTATCCCATTATAGGTATATCCCTAGATAGAAAGTCCATAGTAGCATTCTGCCAGATGGACAAATACATCAATATTTTATTAGAAATTACAGTAAGAATACAGGTAGACAAACCTGAACTAATATTGATCTAGATAAAAATGGGTTATAATACCAGCAGAGTGACTAGTTGTCAGTAACCCCACGCCTGGGTAAAGATATGACAATTTGTGAATGAGGGCCCAGTCCTGTGTCCCTAGTGCTGAGTTACCACACAGAGTTATAGCACTTCCTACCAGCAGTTAGCTTACTTTAGAGATTTCATTGTGATGACCAGAGTAGGAAGAAAAGTGTAGTGTTTTAGAGGCAAGATGAGTATTTTCATTATTTTTTTCTTTCTATGATATGAATTTATGACAAGAGCTAGCATGTCAGTACCATCATATTAGCTATCTTGGTCTTATTTGCAACTCTTCAATGAAATCAAGAGGAGTTTCAAAGCTACTCCTTACATCTGGTGAGTATAAAAATATTCTGAGACAGCCAAATACAATTTAAAGGGGAAACATGTGTAAAAGGAAAAAAAAAAAAAAAAAAGAATACTGTTTTTTCCTCTTTGGACTTCTAATTGGAGTGATATTTCAAACATAGGGAGAACTCTGGATAGTAAATTAATTTTAAAGATTTCTCTGGTCCCTAGTCTTTGAACAGTTCTGCTAAATTTTCTTTTTCAAGGATGATTTGTCAACAATAAAGGAAAGACACTTCTTTCCTCATCATCAATAAAAAAACAAACAAACAAAACTCACAAATCTAAAATATCCTTTTTTGACTCCAAAATCAAACACATCTAACAGATCTGGCAGAGCTGATTTATTTCCAGGTAGACCTGAATTTCAATGTAGACCTCTTTTCCTGTAATATACAAAACACGTATCCCTAAGGGAAAGAGGAGTTTTGAAATTAATCCAAGAATGGATCTCGATTTCCATCAGTAGTTCTTTCTAGGTTGTAATTTTGCATGAAGAAATAAGCATTAAAAATAGTCTCTGGAATATTGAACTGAAAGAAAAAGAGAGCAAGCACAAAATATAGACAGTATACTTATAAACAATATACACAAGGGCTGTCTCTCACATACCATTTTCATCATTGTTTGCCCCTACCGAACTCAATGAACCAAAAAAACATGCATGAAGTATGTTTGAGACTGCAGGTTATTGCCAGTTATGGGGTAAAGAAGGAAAGTATCAGACAACAAGACAGAACAGGATGACATGATTCAAAAAACAATCATTCAGAAGTATAACTGTACAAAAAAGCCAGGAAAAGTAGCTTGAGGAAGTGAGAGCAAATGCCAAATGCTGCATTAAAAAAGCATGCACACCAAAAAGACCCCAGCCTACTGCATGGTCAATGATTATTAGCCATTGTGCTTTTTTGCACTTGTGATTCAAGTTCATTTTTTGACAGAATTAAAAAACAAACAAACAAACAAAAAAAAAAACCACCCACACACAAAAAAAAATAAAACAACAGATTAATGATTTTGGTGTCATTATTCCAACCAGTTTTACTGACTCTAAGCAGGGCTACATAACTGATAAATTAGATGCACTGTATATTAGACCATTTACCTTGAAGGAAAATAAAATTGAAGGAAGTGAGAAATAGGTAACTTTCTGAGCTGAGTGGAAAACCTATTATGGAGTTAAAAAATAGCATAGAAGAATGGGTTTCTGGAAAAATATCCATAAGCAAGGTAAATCTGAAAGAAAACACTACCAAGAGAAAATTAGACTTTAGACTGGTAAGAAGTAACTGACAGTTGAAAGCATCAGCCATGTCAGCAACATAGCTAAAGAATCATTATATCCTCTTTAGGTGAAGAAAGAACATAGTAAAATAATGGAACATACATTTTTCTGCTTTTCAAGCAAGGACCAGTCAATGTTCCTGACAACATCTTACTTTCTAGCTGCTTTAACTAGACTTTACATCAAAGGGCTAATTTCAGACAGTGGTTTATAACATGTTTTCCAAGTAATAGAGATTCTAATCATTGTATCTGAACATTCAAAATCTGAAAAATGAAGGGGGGTAGGGGAGGGATACTTTTAATAGTGGAGTAAAATAGAAACTTCTATAGAACTTGACAAAATTCTCTAATACTGTATAGGGTGACAGTATAATGGATAATGAAGATTTGGTATATTGACTTTAGATGTAGGTTAAATTCACCACTTTCTAATGACTGATTTAAAAACACATGGAACTTTACTAAGGTTTAATTTATGGTTGCATTAACAGTAATAAAAGTCCCTTCTTAGACATAATTTAATTGCTTTCAGCTTATTTTTTTTTTAATCTGTCCATTCCATTATTACTAATTTGTGTACTTTACAGAGGGTGAAAATGTATTATTAGTTTTTGAAAGCAGTTTTTCATAAAGCTTTCACCTTCACCTCAGCTGCAGAGCAGACCTTTGTCATTCCTTAGCATAGTGTTAAGTCTGTGGCGTATTTTTCACACCATATTTTAAGGGCCTCCTGATTCACTCAGATTCCTTAGTTCTAGCACAAGCACAAAACTGTTACACACTGCAGGCCAAATCTCTTTGGTTGTTGTTTATATTTTTGTTTTGTTTGTTTGCTTGTTTTTGCTGTTGTTTGTTTTGGGTTTGGTTTTTTTTTTTTTCTACGTAGTCTGGCAATACTAGAGCTCATAAGCTATTTAAAAAAATATTTTGTGTCTGTATATGTCAGATTTTTCATTAGTTATATACAGAGCTAGAAAATGAGGTTTTATTTCTCACAGGGAAGAAAAGTGTCTATTCTTCTTAAGACACTGGTCTTGAACTTGAGATCTGGATCTTGTTCTCAGATTTGGTATGTTTCAATGTGTTATTTTTATCTAAAATTTCTGATGAGATGCTGTGTGGAATGTTTATTACTGTATAAGAAAAGAGAGTGTAAAAATCAGGTGTTCATATATCAGTCTTGCCTAAATATCCGTAGGGATTTTGATGGGTCAGTGCTCAATTCTGATCCCATCTTCTTGTGTTCCTGTATGCAGTTAGACATCTGACAGACTGAAGTACTCAGAAATACTCAGCTGTTAAGGATAACATTTAGCTCCAGATTAAATCTTAAATTTAGCTGTTTTCCATGTGAGTGTCAGCTTCTTAATTTATTTCCTAAAATCCTGGTGTAGTCAATGGAGATCTAGTTAATACAGTCAACAGACTATTAGAAAGCTACTCAGGTGAACCAAGGCAGGTGGCTACTTGAAGACTAATGAATGGTGCTCTTTCCTGTATTGACTAAACTGAATACAGACAATGGCATTCATCTTTCTGAATGTGGAGCTAGTACCACCCTAAATGAAGCAGTAAGAGATGAACCGGCTTCTCTGGTCTAGTTATCAAAAATAAGCTAGCATTCTCAGACACAGTGTCCTGTTCTGGTCCCCAGATGCCATTTAAAAGAGTGATTGACACTTCACTGCCTCTTGCTTTTACTATATACTCACCACTAAAGAACAATATACATGGATAAGGTGTCTACCTTAAGTATTTTACGTCTGGGTACCAGTGGGTAAATTTGCTTCTGTATCTCAAGGTTTCTCCTAAACTAAAGCACTCCCAGAGAACACTGCCCCAAGCTGAACAACCAGGTTCTTTTATAAATGAGTTTCCTAAACTATTTTTGCTCCACATTTGCATGTGTAAAACGGAAATAGTATCATAGGCTTTTTTTCAAAAATTTGAGTTGTCAGTTTATATACTATGATATTTGTCCTAAAAATGTCTTTAGAGTGTGCATGTAGAGTACCCATAACCTGAGGTCTCTAATTCCTGACAGGGCCTTGTGAATTTTATAAATCAATACTTTACATATTATATGTAAGGAAATTGTTTTAGCATGAGAAATTGACTATTGTCTGCAGTAACTCCCAAGTGTCAGTTAAGTAGAGTCTCACATAGGAAGTCACAAATTTTCCTGGTCATTCAGAATATAGCAAGGTCTAGAATATTGGTTGTTTAGAGATTATGAGGACTGATTATACAAGAATACAAAGAATTCTATACAAAGAATTGTGGCAGCAGCTGGATATCAAAATGATCCTTTTTGTATTTATGTTCTCAAAGCCAGGCCCAGCTGCTGCTTAACCTTGGAATGACTGTGCCACTCAACATACTGAGCTTTTCTCAGTGGCTTTTGTAGACAGGGATCAATTTCCAGGACTTGAAGACTTCTGGGTGTTCAGACCAAGCAATGATAACAATAATGATTTAAATTGGACAATAATAATTATCTGTTAATTACAGTAAACTCATCTGAAGAAAGAAAATGTCTATGGGAGCCCAGGAAAAAAATCCAAAACACTGAGAAATTATACAGAGAGAGTTTAAAAATACAAGGAAGGGGAAAACCTAATACACAATATAAAATTTGAGAAAAAATTACTAGACAGGGAAGGAAATATCATAGGAAATAATGTTCTGTCACAACATGCAAATCTTCTCTGGAAAAATGTGAAGTGGAAGAGACATGTCAACAAAATAACCTTAAAGATACATAAAAAGCAAATCAAGTACAGAACAATGCTGCCAACAACCAACCACTCCCTTGTCCACCTTTAAATTATATTTATGCCTAGTGCTCTTTATTATTTTGTCTTCCTCAGAGTTCCAATTTGCATTCTTGAAAATTCATAGAAAAGCTAAATAATAAATATAAATTTTATACTACCAAAATGTCTGACTTGAAGTCCATAAAGGTTTAATTGAAGAAAGCACAACCAAAGTGTTACTTTAGCAGAGTCCAAAATATGATGCTTATCTAACTGTTCATTGCCATTGTGAAACTTCTGCTTATAAAGGAAATGATCTTTTCTCTATGAGCTAGAGCTGGAGGGAATAATGTCTTATCTGCCTGGATGCAGAATCTGAGATAAATATGAGTGGTTGGTTCTGATTTTCTTTGTAGCTTGGAAAAGATATGATAATGTTAAATGATTATAAAAATTTTCATCAAAGCTTTTTACAAGGGAGATCCAAGTTGTTTTTTTTCACTCCCTCTATGTAAAAATTAAACATGGAAAGCCTAAAATACTTACTTTTCACAAACACTTTGAAGCCCAGGGTTAGAGTTGGGATCCCAGCCAGCTGTATACTCTTGTCAGCTGGCCAACATTGCCTCCCTGACATGTTAAACACTAAAGATGTACTAATGGTCTTCAACTTAATAACATGAGATGTACTGAATTAGAGACAGTGTATTTGAAAGGTTAGATATGTTTATAATGAATTTCTGATAACTGAAGCATCACTGTAAAATCTTTCTTTTCCAATTTTTATTTAAATGTGCTTTTGATGCAAATATTCTGTATAAATATTTTCTCTTATTTTTCCTGGTATTGGGACCATTATAAATTGTTTTTTCTCTAATGGGAGATTGAGATAGAGAGAGACACAGATCACAACTTCTGAAGCCTTTCTATGAAGCATTGTATGCATTAAATTGTTATTATTAATACAAACAATATGTTATTATTAAAAAAAAAAAAAGTATTCACACAATACAGTCACTCACTCACTCTCACCTCCCCTTGTAGTTACACTGTTGGAGCTGCAGTTGGGGACCAAGCCCAGCTGTTTCCTCTGGAGCAGGGCATATGGATGTCATTTGGCTTTTAGGAAGGAGTTTGGGCAGTCCTTCAGAGGGATATTTGTTTCATCAGATGTTTTTGCAATTCTGTATCTTCCTTTGCACAAAGCAGCTATTGCACTCTTGGATGTGGCTCAAGCTACACAATCACTTGTTGGTGTTGAGTGTGTTATAGTGGTCTTGCACACATTCAGCAAACTCATGGTGCCCTGACTTTATCAATTCATGAACATCCAGCAGGAGTCCTGGTTGCCAGATATTGTCCATGAGCTTGTACACACTTCCTGCTCAGCATGTATTTTTCCTCTTTTCAGCCTTTTATTTTCTGGTAAATGGTTCTCCATCCAAACCTGTTGAAATTTATGAAAGTTATTCATACAAACTGGTGTAAAGAGGGCCTTTCTGACAGAATCAATCCTAAATCTTTCTAGCGGTTTTGCCTGTTCTTTGTCTAAACTTCAAATATAATTTACTTGTATTGAATTTCATAAGACTGTTCTTCAGTTCAGAGTAGTTCTGTCAGAATAAGTACTGATAGATTCTATAAGTTTTCTTCTAATTCGGTTTCCCAAATTCCTTGCCTACTTCCCACTCCTGCATATGACTAAATAATTCATGCAACATTTAGCTGTAAATATCCTTCAAATATTATTCACTTTTTTCCTGTATGTCTCTTATCCTTAACAGAGCCAATAAATACATACTCCATTCTTTCAAGTTTCATACCCTGAAATCTCATTTTCTTCAGTGCATCTCTTCACCCTCTAAGTAACTGTAAAATCATAAAGTATCAACAGTGAACAGAAAATGGTAGGTGGTACTCCAAAAATAATTTAGTCACTATCTGATATATTTCTATGTCTTGAAATGCCTTGTCTACCTCTCTCTGCTTCCCTTTAACACTCAGAATCGTAATTATCTATCTCTTGTGTTTTGATACTGTGCATTTTTTTCCCAGGTTTCCATCATCCCTCCCAACATATATTGTTTCAGTTCTTCGTATATTATTGTTAAGTACCAGGAGATGTAAAAAGAAGCAGGTTGCCCACTGCATGGTCAGATCCTGCATAAGACTGTAACCAACAGCCACAACATGGATGTCTAGTGTGTTACTAAACCCATCAAGGAACAATTAAAAGATCATGATTCCCTATACCCTAGAAACACATCAAATATAGAAAGTTTTATCCCTGGAATGCCCAATAAGAACTTAGATTGATTTATATAAAGCGATTGGAGTTTACCTTTAGTCTTTAGTGCCCAAACTATCATTGATAGCATTTGCTGGAACAAAGATTTGAACAAGATTTGAACAAGATTTGAACAAGATTTGAACAAGATTTGAACAAGATTTGAACAAGATTTGAACAAGATTTGAACAAGATTTGAACAGCTTTAAAACAGTTAAAAGAGATTCATTGTTGCTAAAGAGAAGTGAGCTGAGCATTCTTTTAAGAAGTACAATAAAATGCTTTCACTGCTCAAAAAATTAATATCTCTTGAAGCAAATTTGGAATAATAGTTTCATTCAATGTGCTTTGATTTAAAGCATCAAGGCTTTAGCAGCCATACATTGCAAAAATATGGCAGATATAAAAAATATTTCAGAAAATTTAAAAATATGATTCTCAGAAAAGAGCTCACTGTGAGGACAGTCGTTGCAATTTCTCAGGGTATTTATCAAACAATAACATCTTGTACTCCAGCACCTGAACAGCTCTTGCTATTAGGAACCTTTTAAAAATAATGAGATATTGCAGTCGTTGCAGGCCCTAGAACCTGGAAATCTATTACATGGGGAAGCTGCAGAGTGGGAAAAGTGGAGGCATGATAAATGTAATGGCTTTGAAGCAGTAATAGATTTTTATTTTCTCAGTTATATTGACAGACAGAAAGAAACTAATATAAAACTGTCACATATGAGTTCCATATTGTTAGGAAACACTTAATTTAGATTTTCTTTCTTTTCCTTTAAAAATTGGTTCATGAAAACTGAGTACCCTTGTAAGTAGCAAAACCATTACCCTTGGAAAACTGAAGTCTATTCAGATAAAAGAATAGTTCAGATACTGGCATTTGACATGTTAATTGACAAATAATAGTGACATTACAGATTCATCTTTAGTGTCATTCTATGCTCTTGTAAATTGTCATTGCTCCCTTGAAATCAGTGTCAACTGAGTTTCCATATTGCTTCAATCCTTGTCAACTTTGTGAAAAGTACAGATCTTGTATTTTAACATGAAAAAATCCTCTGCACAGACATGATGCCTAAGTCAGAAGTCCTCTAAAAATCATTATAACTTCGATCTATCATTTATTACAAAAGTGAACCATGTTGATGACTGTGAGATTGCTTTTCCTGCCTTAAAAGTTGAACCAGAATGATTATATATTTCTCTGTGGTAGTTAAAAAATCAGATAAGCAAAATTTCCCACAGAGTTTCTCTAACAAGAAACATTTAAAAAGACCTACCCGTGTTCTGGTGATAAAAGAAAGGATTAGCAATGTTTTTGGATTTAAGATTTGCTTTGATATTATAGTAACATACATCAGTCTTTTTAGGTAAAGGTTAATTGCTAACTCAGAACTAGTAATATGTACCTATCATCTAGACTTGATTATACAATGTGATCAGAATAAAATAACTTCACGACTGATACTGTCATCTTCTGTGGGTTTTTTTTTCTTCATACATAATAGCCATGATTTTTTTTTTTCAGTATGACAGATGATATGAAATCCTGCTCTTGATGAAGTCAATAGTAGGCTTTAAAAGCCATATTTTTACCTCCTTTATTCATGTGTTCCTGAAAAAGAACTTTATGCTGAAATTAAATTAGCTTCCTGCAGTTTAAGCAAATGTCTCTGATTACATCTACTCATTCCTCTCATGTTCCACCTTGTGCCAGATAGGATCTCATCATGTGTAATTTGATTTTAACAGGTACAGATTAGCTCTGACTATTGGGATTCTATATTCAGTCATCCTGTAGAAAGAATACAGGCTTATGCTCAAGATACAGACCATTAGCAAAGCAATTTTACCTTAAAATTTTCATGTGTTATAGATGGCTCCATCTTGGATTTCTTCAGTACTGATTTAAGGAGACAAAATAATTTGCAAAAAAAACCAGTTTATGGTTCGGCAAGAAATTCCATCTAAACAGTTACTGTATTGTCCTGTCCCATGTTTGCATAACATACAGGTATTTTTCATGATCCTTGATTTTACTAGAGAGGTCTATTTTATTGAAAGCATTGGATACTTACTTGTGTACCTTAGAATAATATACAAAAAAAGACATAGTTTTTAGTCTTTCAAAAATTTCTTACAAATCTATTGAACTGTCTGACATTTCTGAACTTTGACTTTGTAAAGACAAATTTTGTTCAATACCCTGAATATGTATAGTTTTTGCTTGCCTTCTAAAATCTATACATACCTAAACCATATACATACCTAAACTCTACACAGAGGCTGCAAATACAGCCTGTTCTATCAAATTTCATTGTACTATAGGCTCAAAAATAGTCTGATCAAAACAATGTTTCCTAAAATAGTGCTAGTAGCATGGGTCTCTGTTGGGAGAACAGCTCTATTACCATGATCAGGTATTGAAATCATGACGAAAAATTTCTGTCTGGATGGGTAGCATGTTCTAAAAAATCTTTATTTAGAAATTTAAAGTAGTACTTTCAGTGAACTAGATTACTTATAAACTTTATGTGAAATCACACCAAGCCTGGTCATTAACATTTCTTCACTTTTGCAGCAAAATAGTTTGCTAATTAATATATTTTTTTAGTGTATGTACTGGAACTGGTGTGGTGGGTTGACCCTGGCTGGACATCAGGTGCTCACCAAAGCTGGTCTGTTACTCCCCTCCTAATCTGGACAGGGGACAGAAAATATAACAAAAGGCTTATAGGTCAAGATAAGGACAAGGAGAAATCACTCACCAATTACAGTCATGGGCAAAACAGACCTGACTTGGGGAAAAGATTATTTTAATTTATTACCAATCAAATCAGAGTAGGATAATGAGAAACAAAAACTGAATCTTAAAACACCTTCCCTCCACCCCTCCCTTCTTCACAGGATCATCCTCAATCCCAATTTTTTCTACTTCCTTCTTACAAATGGAGCAGGGGGACAGGGAATGGGAGTTGTGGTCAGATCATCACCCATTATCTCGGCCACTTCTTCCTCCTCAGGAGGAGGGCTCCTCACACTCTGCCCCTGCTCCAGTGTGGGGTCCCTCCCAAGTGAGACAGTCCTCCATGAACTTCTCCAACATGGATCATTCCCACAGGCTGCTGTTCTTCACAAACTGTTCTGGTGTGGATCTCTACCACAGGGTGCAGTCCTTCAGGAACAGACTGCTTCATCATGGGTCCCCCGCAGGGTCACAAGTCCTTCCAGAAAACCTGCTCCAGCCTGGACTCCCCTCTTCACAGGTTCACAGGTTCTGCCAGAAGCCTGCTCCAGGGTCACAGCCTCCTTCGGGCATCCACCTACTCCAGCGTGGGGTCCTCCCCAGGCTGCAGTCAGGTCTCCACCCCACCATGACCCTCCATGGCTGCAGGGGCATAGCTTGCCTCACCTTGCTTTTCACCACAGGCTGCCAGGGAATCTCTTTTCTGGTGCCTGGAGCACCTCCTCCACCTTCTTCTCCACTGGCCTTAATGTCTGCAGAGATGTTTTTTTCACATATTTTCACTCTCTCTCCAGCTGCAGTTGCTGTTGTGCCTTTTTTTCTCCCTTCTTAAATATGTTAACCCAGAGGCACTACCACAATTACTGATGGTCTTGACCATGGTCAGTGATGGTTCATGTTGGAACCAGCTGGCATTGACTCTATCAGACATTGGAGAAGCTTCTAGCAGCTTCTCACATAAGCCACCCTTGTAGCCCACTGGTGGGTGTACAATAGTCCAGGATGGCACAGAACCAGGAAGATGTCCCAAACTAACCAAAGAGTTATTCCATACCAATATGATGCCATGGTGTTGTGGCTTAACGCTGGCCAGCAAAATACCATGAAGCTGCTCTCACACCTCTCCTCTACCTGTCCTCCAGTGCAGGGGAAGAATCGGAGGAAAACAACAAGGAAGCTTGTAAAATTGAGATAAGAACTATTTATTAATGGAATATAAATGAATAATATATATATGAGAATATATACAAATACTACTACTAAAAGGTAATTAAAACAATAGAAAATAAAACATATGATACAATTGCTCACCATCCACCCGCCAGTGCTCATTCAGGCCACGAGAAGTGAGTCAGAGCCGAAGCCTGAGAACCGGAGCCTGAGACCTATCACAGCAGAGCCCAAGTAAACCCTATCAGCACCAGCATGATCGGGAAAACTAAAACAGACCCACAAACTCATTCTTGAACAAGCCAGCACAGGAGTTAACAAAACAGATAACCAAGAGAAGGCATTAAGGAGTGTTAGAGAGTGTAATGGTCTCCAAGCCCACTCCCCACTTATGTACCAAGCATGACTTACTATGGAATGAAATACTTCTTTGGTCACTTTGGGTCAGCTGTCTGAATTGTGTTTCCCCCTACACTGCCTGTAGCAAGAGAGTTGGGAATGCAGCTGCAGTATCAGAAGCTGAGAAAGACCTTGAATTTGATGCAAGCACTCCCAAGCACCAGCTAAAAAGACACCTTATCAGTATTTTTCATAAGGGTAAATCCAGGAACACAGCTTCATACCAGCCACTGTAAAGAAATTTAACTTTTTCGTGACTGAAACCAACACACATGTTCAACAACAAAAGGGAAAAGAGGTGGGTTCAGGAGGGATACCAATGCCCAATCAGTTTAGATATAAAGTCAATTGTATATCTCACAGTAGATTTGAGTTAGTATGTTCTTCGCTTCACTCTTGAATTATGGTGATTTATCTCATCCTTATAGCAGGGTAACAAATATCAAACCTGATATGTGCTGCTCTGCAAGTCCAGTAAGTCATATCATCATAGCTGAATTGTATGACAATTAGTTGGTTCAGTACCAGATTTGGATTTTTTTTTTTTTTAAATTAGACTAAATAGTGTATACTCTTTATGCACAAGAAGTTTAACAGTATTTTTAATACATACATATATATTTATGGTTGGACTCGATTAAAGATTTTTTCCAACCTAAAAGATTCTATGATTCTATATATCAGGAAGAAAAACTTCACTCAAAATAAAATCTTATTTTGATTCCTGTAAGCTGTATATGTGTTTTCAAAGCTATTTTTGGCTAATAAAACTCATTAATTTACAATTTTCAATCTCTCCTCTTGTTTACCCTAAAAGTAACAGATCTAAGAACAGAGAAATTTCATAACCAAATAGTTGGTTAATTTTTGTCATAGAAACCCCTCTTCCCAGCACCAATAGTGAACATCATTGCCAAATCTAATTCAAGTAAGCAGTGGTTAAAACATACCTATCCATCCCTCTCCCTCCCTCCATCCTCCCCCAACCCCTTAACTGAGATGCCAGTTTCTACTTATACCCATATGCAATGCTCCTTCCATGAGTTCATCAAATTACAAATAAGAATCTTGCCATCTCTTTCCTGTAATTTCTACCTGGTTTGGTATACTTTGGTTCTTTCACACAAAATGATTTCTCCTCTCTCTCTCATCCCTAAGCAACTGAATGCTCAGAACACTTTTGTTCTTTTTAATAGAAACAATACTGTTTCTTTTGGATGCCATAAATCTGCCCCACTGATAATTACAATCTCATCCTCTTTCAATTACACACCCCTGTTCTATTTTATTGTGAGACAGCACAAGTATCAGAAGACATACTTACAATTTTAAACTCAAGAGTATTGCCAAAACTTTCAGACAGGAATATTTATACATGAATTACTCTACTACATTCAAGAACAAACCAAAAAACCCCCAACAACCAACCAATCAAACAAACAAACAAAACCACAAACCCACCACCTAATTTTTAAGGTAAAAAGACATATAAGTTCTAAAAACCTACTTTGGTTTTATATGTCCTTTGTTTTCCCCCTTTAACATGATATGATAAAAAATGTATATGTATAGATAGATAAATACAGATGTATATGGCAAATATTCATGTATACATAGCAGTTGGAGCCAGGATCAAAGGTGTATAAAATTCATACAGATAATTGCATCAAAACTTTGAGAACATTCTAAATGTCAGAGAAGACCAGTAACCAGGAACTTTAACAATAACCAGAGGACAGGAAGGATAGCATAAAAATACAAAATTAAAACAGAATTAATGACTTCTAATTCCAAAAGCAGATATAGGAAGTGAATGAAATTCACATACTGATTGTTCATATCCACAATGAATTTATCTTCTAACAATTTCTGTGGCTTAACTGCAAAATCTAAGTACAGTAGTGTAAGTAATTAATTTGCCTTTATTGTTTTTATATTAAACAGAAGTTCTGAGATTCGAGAGTAGACAAAAACTACTGAGAAGACAAGAATTGTGGGAAGAGTTAATGAAAAGACTAGCAACATTGTCAAAAGGAGTTATATAGACAACACATAGGGATAATTATATAGTAAATGTATCTAATAGCAAAGAATCTAGTCACAACAGGGATGAGCAACCCCTAAGGCAGATAAACCACAGAAACTAGAAGATATAAAATACCAAAATATAGGATAAATAGATGCAGGAACTCTACAATTTGAAGGATGATAGGTAACTCAGCTTTGCCTTTAGGTTGGTGATAACAATAACTCTGTCACTGAGGATATAAATCCATTGATGTTTCATAAAAGCAATAAGATAGAGGCTAACAAAAATTAACTGCTGTAAGTTAAACTAAAAGTCATAAATCTGTACGGTCAGAGGGAGGAAGATGAAGGATAAATAAATACACAGTATTCTGTATTTCACACATAAACAGATTGTGATATTTTAAGTATGGTTCATTCATGTCCACTAGGTGTAGAAAATAATGCTCACATTTATCTCTATGGGCAAATAAAGTTGATTGCAATGTACTGAAATCACATATAAATACATACTGCAGCACTGCAGTACAGGAAAGATAATGGCTTAGAGCCATGGTGTAACAAACAGGCTCTTCTTGTATGAGCTGCAAGCAATTTTTCTTCACTCTGAATAATGGTGAAACAAACAGAAATAGGTGCAAAATCAACCCTGTGTAATATGACTGTTTGAAAAAGGCAACTTCTACTTTAATTCTACATAAGCTGCACTGACATCAGAGAGATATTTAATAAGAAAGTAAGATTTAGTCCATGAAATACGTATTAGTGTAACCAAACAGAACACAGCCTGTCTAAATTAAATTCTCATTGTGCTGTAGACTTTAAAAATAGAATAAAAATCCTGAAAGTCTCATGCATCTTGCATGGTTTTTCTGTGTTTATAACTGTGGTGTGTAAGTGGCCTTTATATCACCTTATTTAAATATAGAAGATTACAATAAACTAATTATTTATAATATCTATTCTTCCTTAGGGTACACTGGAGACACTTTGAACTAGGTTCTACAAGAAGATCTATCTGTATCTGTGAAAAAGATAATCAAGGGCTTGTATTTCATGTCAAGTACGCAAAAAGATGGATCTTAGGTTGTAATTAAAATACAAGAAAACCACAAAAAGCCCCACTGAAACCCTAACAATATTACAGTTTCCATTCCACTCTGTTCAGGAATTTAGCCAGAAAGAAGACACCAACCATAGTAATGGGTTAAGTCATCTGAACTCAGTAGCCACTAACTGTCAAAACACTGAGATTGATAGAAGCACACACACCTGTGCCTATCCCATTTTTTTGAAGCTGTGTTATGTTATGCGAAGAAATTATATGGTAAGAAGAGTCTCTTGCCTTCTGAGAGACAAATAACATAGATTCATCCCAGAATTCTAAGGCAACTTAAACTGGAGATCACAGACCTATTAATTACTATGTTTAACCTATTAAATATTGTGACTTTGGTACTGAAGGAATGAAGTAAGATAGCAGCTTCTATTTTAATGGCTCAAGATGAATATCAGACTTTAAGAAACAGAATTAAAGTTCAAGAATTTACCAGTTTACCTATAAATATCATATAACAAGGCAGAATATGAAAAGGGCAATCACACCTCACAAATCTACTAGAGTTGTTTGAAGGATTCAGTGTGCCTTACAGCAAGAGGATCTCACTGATGTAATGCATCAGAATTTTCAGTATTTTGATACTATCCTTCACCAAAGGTTCATAAAGAAGCTGACTTTTCTTGGGATAAAAAAGAAATTGCTTCTTATACTGAAAATTGGTTAAAAAGATAAGGAAATTGATAGCATTATACTATCACTCCTCATGGCGGAGTATGCGAAAGCATGTTTTTTCTTTGTGCAGAGGAAGATTGCACTTTTTAAACAAATCTCAAATTATCTGCAAAAAGTGTTTTGGTTTGTGTCATGGAGTGGTCTTGGAGAGCATAGAACTTTATTTTGGACAAAACCAGAGTGGCAAATATATTTCAGGAGCATATGTAATATATTCCAGCCACAAGGGCACTCAGGCTAGACTGGAGCTGGTCCCAAATACAAACCCACCTGAAATGTATAGCATTTATATCACACCTTTAGTATGAACTGTTTTGCTCTACAGATCCACTCTTACTGGTCTGTCCTATCTGATAGTGTAGCAAGGAGGTCTGTGCTAGGAGCAGTATTATGCACTATACTCATAAATGATCGGGACAAAGGAGTGAATGTTAAATAGACAAGTTTGTTGATGCTCCCAGTATCAATAAATACTCACAATAATCAAAACATACTGATTTTGAAGATCTGAAGAAATATCTTCTGTTACTCTATGCCTAAATATTAAAACATGAAAGGAAATTCAATGTTATTGCATGCAAATGTTATTGCATGTAAATTAATGCACATGGGGAAAACCAACACATTTTCCCTATTGTTTTTAAATTACACTGCCAATATTGAATGAGGACCAAGCAACAAACATTTTCAAGGTTACTAAGGAAACCTTATGGAGGTGGCTGTGAATGTTACAGGAAAAGAGTCAAGGAAGAAAACTGAATTAACAATAAAAATGTTGAAAATGACTGATGATGGTAGAAAACAAAAAACTGAGGATAAATCAAAGCTAAACAAATCCTAAAGTTACATAGGAACTTACAAAGGAAAAAATAGAAGATACACTCTGTATGTCAGGGTCCATAAGAGAGGAAAAGGAATCTAACAGGAAAATATGTTCAAAGTTTAAGTTCTATTCTGATATATTATTAAACAGCAAATTGGTGTTAGCAAATAAAACAGGTGGGATGCAAAAAATAGAAAGGAAATAATGGATAGCTAGAAAGAGTCTTATGAGGATCTATATAATTATAATAAACTATTAGTTGTTATTGACTGGCCGGGAGAACAGAACCACCAGCATTAAAATTTAAAATAGCACTTTTAATGAAAAGATTTGGGGGGGCAGGGAGGGAACCAAAAAAACCCACAAAACCCCAACACATATGATAATAGCTCAAGGTAACTTTTTAAATGGTACTTCCTAACCTGTTCAGGTATTTAGGAAACTGGACCATATACTAACATCAAGAAGTGTTGCCTGTCAGTAGTTTACAAACTATTGAACAATTTCTTTGGCATTGCTTGAAAGGAAGGTCAAGCTAAAGTCACTTGAGAATTTAAAAGAAAATCGGAAAAGAGTTACCAGTTAAGTGACCAGATTCAGAAAGAGGAGAGATAAACAAACTCCCCTATAAATCTTGATAATTTAACCAGGGAGGTATTAGAATTTGGTTGGTTGATTTTTTGATATCCTTAAAAATTTCTATGACCTGGGTTATGACCATGTTATCCCCAAGTGGTATTCCAGTGAGCTTTCCACCTCATCTGGTTACTGGCTATGGCACAAGAAATATTGTCTGTAAAACCACAAGTAACATAGGAAACTTTTTGAGTCAGCAAAGATGCAGTGTGAATGTATACAGTGTCACCTTCACTCTTTAAATTCTGTTGGAGATGGCAATGAGTACAAAATGGAAATATTTTAAAGACAACTATAAAATAAAATTCAGGCTAATCAATAACTGTAGCTATTCCATTTACTTTTTCTCTCAAGAAACTCTTGTGGCTTTGGGTGATAGGTTGTATGGGATAGGAAAAGAGTATGGAATCTTGATTAATGTATTAAAGATGAAAATGTTGATCTGTAGAAGAACAACACCTGAAGACACTCTGAAAGGTAAAACTTTGTAGTATTATTATCATTATTATTGTTACTGTTATACAGTCAAAACCCAACACAGTTCACATGAATGACATAAAGGAAAATGTTATGGTATATCATGAGATGACAAATGAACAATAAAGGCTTTGGATGAATGTGGCAAATAAACTTGAGAATTTAAAAATTATATATTATTTCTATGGGAAATTATGTGGAAGATACAACTACTTTCATGGGCATGTATGAATGGGAGAAGAAAAAAAAAATTCTAAAGCTTCTCCAATACTTTATTCAACAAATACTGAGTTATTTGAGAAGTAATAATAAAAATTGTAAATAATGAGCACCAGAAAAGATTGTGTTAATAAGGCTTTTATTCAGAGCAGAGTGCAGTTATAAGGAAAGAGAGTACCTATGAAATACAAGGATCCACAGTACAAGTCCATACATCTTACAATCTGCATGCATTTCTCATCAAACTTATGCTGATGGTTCCACAGATTGCGGAAAGACTGTCTGTGGTGACAGACAGATTTTAAGACATATTCCTCTGTTCATTATAATTTTTCCATGCCTTCTGGTGAACGTCTTGTTTTGTTTGTCTACTCTTTGATGTTGTTTATATATAAACTTTACTCTACTAGATGGTCTTTATGTTCAGTGTCCCACATCATGACACTAGCACTAAAGAACTGAATATTTGCTCAGAGTAAGGCCTTATAGCCGTTCATTAGCCTATTGCTCTGTCATGCAACGTTTCTTAGATACGGATGCACCACTCACCACAGAAAATGGCTTGGGACAATGACATACAGAGCAGATATTCAGATACAGCAGAACAGAACAGGTAAAGGAAACATAAATGTTTCAGGATGGAATCAGGAGGGACTAATGGAACAGAATTCATCAGATTGAAAATATAATAGATGAGGAGACAGTAGAAAAAGGCCTACACAGAGATGAATGGTATTAAGATGATAAATAGAGAATGATTAATCACAAGGAGTCCACTAAGTGAAATTATCAGTTAGCAAGCTTAGAAGAGAAGTAAGTATCTTTTCACACAACCTGTAATTATAGGTATAAATTACTGCAAAACAGATAAGACAAGCTATCAGTGCCTGTTAAATGTAGCATTAGAAATGCAGTCTCTAATTCTGAAATCCCTGATGACCTGTAGCTGTGAAAAATATACCAGTGCAAGGACAATTCTGCACTTCCCATGGTCCCATATTCTTTCCTTGCTGTCCTCCCCTGCATAAGAAAGAATGGAATAGATGGACCATTGTCCAAACACAGTGTGGTAATTTATGAAATCTTCTATGTATCTTATGTAATTATGTCAGAATGTGAATATGAGGCCTAACAGTAGGTAATAGGAACACTTCCACAGTAAGTTTGTTGCCAACCATTTTGAAGAGTTTTTAACAGAAAACATGCAGTGAGTTGATTAATGAATATATGTAATTAACCAGAGTAGAAGCAGAATCATGTAAATAATTACTTGAATCCTTTGATTTAACATCTTTGAAAGTAAAAAAAAAAAAAAAAAAAAAAAAAAAAAAAAAAATTGACAGAATTCACAAGCTAATATTTTAGATACCCTCCATTGTAACCACTGAAAATTTTAATCCAGATGACATTTGGATGAACTAAATGAAACCTTACTAGGTTTAGTGAGGCTGGTCTTGTGACAAAACTTTACCTTTATTAGCAGCTGATGTGGTTTTCTTTTTATTCACTATACTGTTCCTATGAGTGCCTGTTTGACTTTCATGCTGTTGATGTAAATGAACCCTTTCTTTGATGATGATAATATAGTAGAGCAGCAATGTCTGTGTATAATTGTACTCTTTAAAAGGACCTTTTAAATTTATATCCAAACCTCAATTAGTTTAGGTATGCAAATGATCAAATTGAGGGTAATGCTGAAAGAGAAATTCATAACAGGTTCAAATCAGAATAGAAATGCCTATCTCTGCCTTAGGCTTATTGAAGATATCCTGATGGAATCCAAATTCATACCAAGCTGAGGAAAACAAATAACATCTTGTAAGCTTTATGTCCTCCTGTCAGAGTCCAATACTTTCTCTACAGGTTCTTTCAGAGAAATCGTCTTCCTCACAGAGAGGATTTAACCTGTAATACCAAATTTACTTACCATTACACAGGATTTTATTTTAACAACGTGATACAAGCAATGTACTGAAATCACAATACAAGCACAATATAGCAATTGCAACATACAGTTGAATCACAATAAAAACATTATTCTCCATACCAGTCTCTCTACATGCTCACCATCAGAATGCTGCACATCTTCAATCACAGAAGACTGAAGGAAGGAATAATAGGTTGAAACCATCTCAAGTCCATTGCTCTCCTCAAAGTTTGTGTTGCTTGTTGTTCAGCCTTTATACCCTATGTTGGACTAAGCCACATTAACACTTTCCCCATGTTTGTCTAGCCAACTCAGGAAGACAGTACTCTCTATAAATTAGCTTTGAGAATGCCATTTACACAACCAGTTTACATACTCAACTGATACAAACTGTTTATCCAGTAATACGGTTGTTTATCTAAAACAAAGGCCACCTGCTACTTCCCTTGGTATTGAAATAAGTTCAGCTTTCTTTGGAACAGTCAGTCATTCCTTATGTTCTTTCGTAATGTTCCAAGCACATTGTTTTTGCCCATCTGTTCTGAGCCATCTTCTATTGCAGGGGTTTGTTGACCAATCACACCCCCTTACACTTTTTGAAGAAGACCCAATTCTTTTATAAAAGTTCTTGAATTCATCTTGTCTCATCTATCTTTTCCATTGGGATTAATTTGTTTGGTTTTTTTTCTAATAAACAAAAATTCAGTGTAATTCTTGGGTGTATTTTAGTTCATATCAGAACTTATTTTCTGAAACAAATCTCCCAGTCACTCCCACATGTGTTTCAGTTAGTTTCATAAAACAGACTTGGAGCTTGAGAATTTGTTTACTTAAAGATTAAACAAAAACTCAAAGATGCAAGGATGCACTTAATGCTTCATACCTGCTCATGGGTATTCAGTCCGTAAGGTCAGACAGGTACTAATACTCTGCAAAAAACATCTAATGTAAACATCAGGTCCTCAGCCTCAGGTGTTTCACATTGGAAATTTGCTCATATTCCACTGTAAAGAGACTACCAGTGACTTTCTGGAAGCACAGAAATTCTTTTCTGCATCACAGGGATTCTCAAGGCATTACATTTTGTCAAGGCTAGCTCCCAAAAGAGTAGTTTTTTCATTGATGTTTAAATATTTATGTTCAGTAATGGCTGCATGAGATAATCTAGACATGATCATGCTCTATCTTTGCACATTGGAGACATATCTGTTTTGATATATCAGCTTTGATTACAGCACCCATAGATAGGCCTGAGCCAGTTAGGTCAAAAACTAGCAGAAACTTGTTTGGGAATGCTACAGTTTTACTCTGATTAATAAAATACCACAAAGGTGCTCTCACAAATCCCCCCTCCTCTCCCCCAGTGGAGGGGAAGGATTATAGGAAAAAGAAATAAGGAAGCTTGTAAAATTGAGATAAGAACTACTTATTAATAAAATCTAAATTAATATATACCAATTCAACTAACAATAAGCAATTGAAATAATTGAAAATAAAACATGTGATACAATATGAAACAATTAGGATACAATTATGATACAGTTGCTCACCACATACTGACCAGTGCACAACCAGGTGCTGAGAAGTGAGAGTCAGAGACAGAGAGCCCAAGAGCTGCAGCCCAAGGGCCAGACCCCAAGAACCATTGGAGCAGATTCTGAGCAAACCCTATCAGCTATAGCATGACCGGGAAAACTAAACAAACCCACCAACTCCCTAACAAACGAACCTTCACAGGAGTTATCAAGTGTATGGAAATAAACAAGCGAGAGAGTAAGAGAGAGAGAGAGAGAGAGAGAGAGAGGGAGAGAATAATGGCTCCTGGACCCCCTCCTTGCCTATGCCCCAAGCATGACGTACTATGGAATGAAATACTTTCTTGGTCAGTTTGGGTCAGCTGTCTGAACTGTGTGTCCCCTACACTGTCTGTAGCAAGACAGTGTTGGGGGTGATGTGGCTGTTGGTTTAATATTCAATAAAGTTGTCTCAATCTTGGTCTTATTAAACTAAAAGGTTTGCAGCAACTTAAGATAGTTTTTCATTATGAAATTATGATATTCAGAGACTGTTTTTTATATAATAATTGCAATAAAGATGCTTGAAATGACAGCATTCTCACTCTGTTCTACAGCCTTGTACACCCCTCATTTCTTCTGTTGGCTCTTTTTCTATGTTAGGAGGTCAGTATTAAACCAGGGGACTTCAGAGGATGATGAAAACCTTTGCATATCAAATGAAATTAGAAAGAGTTTAATTAGGAAGAGAATTACAATCCACTGTAACTCATGTACAATCAGGCAAAGTCTTTATTTGGATTAAAGGTGAGAGTTCTAATAAGGATTTGCCTCCATAATGATCTTGATTCACTCACTATTGGTATAAAATGTTTTAATGACTTGTGCAAATACATACAAGTATAAATGGATGTCTTATATCCTGACTTCTAACTTGCAGTATTTATTTTCAGTTAAGTTGTGTTAAAAAAAAAAAAAAATTCTGAATACTTGTTTTGAAATTTGTCTTGGAGAATGATATTTTCAGTCAGTCATCTAGGCAACTAGGGCTTCTCTTTTAAAAAGTATGCCAAGCAAACTGTCCCTTGATAGTGGGAAATTGTGCCCTGGGAGTGTTGTTGATATGTCTTTTAATCTCCTTATGAAAATACAGTATCTATTCTTCTTGTATTAAACTTTGGTCTCACAGGACTTTTTATTTTTGTCTTGATCTTTGGAATTATTTAACTTCTCTTTATTAAGGTTGAGAAGATATGAGGAAAGTGAGCTTGCCACTGTAACAGCAAGAATGAGTTTAGATTGCAGAATTTGCAAGAACAATCAAAGATAAAACTCACTTCCAGGTAGATTTTTCTCATTTCAGCACCATGATAGAAAGATTTAAAGAAACCCCCTTAGAAATAGCGTGATACTGGTACATTAAAAGTGAAACAGTCAATAAACAGGAAGGTATCAGAGGTGCAAAGCAAACACCTGCCATGTTCTTACTGATTTATTATCATCAAACTTCACCAATGGATGCAGACATTGATCCCTTCTGCAGCTGTGCGTTTTCAGAAGGGCTATGCATTACCACAATGGTTATTTTTAAGAGAAGCTTTTATTTTGTTGCCTTCAGTTATTCATATTTCTCAGTGCCCACCATCCTCCTCTTGATACTTCTTTGGAAGTATAATTTCTAACGTTAGGAGGTGTTTTTCCATGCATCTCTGGATCATATAGTAATTGCTGCACAGTTTCGTTGTGGATTAATATGGCTCCAATAAAATTAATAAGATTACCTGTGTAACAACCATATCATTAAAAATATCCCAGATCTGTGTACCCAACTTTCAACAACACCTTGTAATACAAGTGATCTAATAAGCAATAACAGTATTTTTTACCCTCACAAATTTGTTTTCTAAGGAATGATGAATTAGAATATTAGTTTGGGCTTTCATAGTAATTATAAAAATGAACAAGTATTCTGATCTGTTGTCTAGGAGTCTCACAAATTCCATCAATCTTGTCCTCTGAGAATTAGGGAAAATAATTCAGCTTATTTTATCTTCAATTCAGCTTTGAGTCGTCAACTGTGTTGTGGTTTAACTCCGGCTAGCAAAATACCATGAAGCCGCTCTCACAAATCCCCCTCCCCTCCTCCAGTGGAGCGGAAGAATTTGAGGAAAAAAAAAAGAGAAAGCTCGTAAAATTGAGATAGGAACTATTTACTAATTAAATCTAAATCAATATATACAGATACTGCTACTAATAAATAATTAAAGTAGTAGAAAATAAAACATATAATACAATATATGCAATATGATACAACATGATACAATTTCCCACCATCCACTGACCAATGCACACCCAGATGTTGAGTGATGAAAATCAGACCCAGAGAGTCCGAGAGCTGCGGCCCAAAGGCCGGAGTCCGGGAGCTAATGCAGCAGATTCCAAGCAAAGCCTATCAGCTACAGCATGGCCATGAACTCAAAACAACCCACCATCTCCCACCTGAACGAGCCAGCACAGGAGCTGGCAAAGCAGCTAATGCAGGAGGGTTAGCAAGTTGCCTGGAGAGATGAGCAAGGGAGTAAAGGAGAGAGAGTAATGGGAAGAGGAAGAGTAATGGCTACCGGGCCCCTTCCCTGCCCAAGAGAACTGGAACATGACGTACTATGGAATTAAATACTTCCTTGGTTAGTCTGGGTCAGCTACAGTATCCAAAGCGGACAAAAGACCTTGAATTCAGTGGAGGCCCTCCCCAGCATCAGCTGAGGCCTTATCAATGTTTTCTCTTAGTGTCCAGCAACATAGTTCCCTGGCAACCAGAGTAAAGGGAGTTAGCCCTTCCTGGACTGAACCCAGCACAAACTTCTTTCAATTTTTTAAGATTAAAAAGATTTAAGTTACTAGTAATAATAATGAATCACATTTTTGTAGGCAAGATGAAGCTAGGAGTTTTCACAAACATCACACAATTGCAGAAAATAAAGAGTAAACAAATAATATGAAGGTTAAAACTACTAGTAATATTAATACACATAATTGCTTTTAGCACAGAGTTTGATCAATTCAAGGGAAAAATAATCCACCTGAGGAGACTGTCTATAACATTTAGGCATTACTTCAAATAAGTTAGCTAGAGTAAATTGTACCCCTCATGAAACGTCTTCCAAAAGTCTTCCTTTATATTGGATCTGGAAGTTCCTCTCAGTAGGCAAACCCATCTAATAAACAAATACCCTTCTATGTATATTGAGAAAGAACAGGGACAAAAAATAAAACAGCTTCCAGTCAAACTTCAATTATAGCATAGTTTAGAGTTTCAGAAGTTCTTTATAGCATTGTCACTTTGACGTGGAAAGAAAATCTAGACAATTTATTGTGAGAGATGGAAAGTAGGAAGGTGCATAGTTACATGACACGCACCGACCATCTGAGTAGAGCTACTTTAAATAGGAAATTACAAGATTCCCTTTGTTGTGTCTAATCAGAAAATTTTGTGTCCACATTTTTCAGTCTGTGAGTTTAGAAAACCTAAAAATAAAATAGTTCTTTCTTCTTGCAATTTCAATTTGAAGTTCAGTATGTTTTTTGCTAGATCCACAGATTTATAAACTGCTTACAGTTTCAATTTTGTATTCTCATTAGAGTCTTTACAAGGAGCTTATTTTTGCATGGGCTGAGATAAGAACAATTTAATAATTGAAAAGAAATTGAATATAAATTAATAAAATAGTGATGATAATAATACCAACAATACTAATAATGCTAAAAATACTAATATTGCTAACAATACTGTTAATAATATGTAATGAAATTGATACTACTGCTACTACTACTAATAACGGAAAATAAAACAAATTATACAACTGCTCACCATATGATGACTGATACCCAACCAGGTCCTGAGTAGCGAGAGTCAGAGACAAAGAGCCTGAGAGTCTGAGTCCAAGAGGTGTCACACCAGGATCAGACCAAGCCCCACAAGTGAGAGAATGACTGAGAAAACCAACAAACCAACCAAACAACCAGCATGGCCCCCAGCCCACCCCCCAACTTATATACTGAGCATGACATTTTGTGGAATGAAATACCTCTGATCAGTTTTGGTCAGCTGTCCTGACTGTGTCCCCTCCCATATTCTCTAACAAAAAAGTTGGGAACACAGGTGCAGTATTAGAAACTGAAAAAGTCCTTGGATTAGTACAGACATTCCCTAGCAACAACTAAAACCACCAGTGTTATCAGTGCTCTGGCACTAGTAAGTTATCAGGGCAAATCCAAAACATAACTTCATATCAGCTACTGCAAAGGAAATTAACTCAACTGTTTTTTAGTCCCAGCTAAAACCAGCACAGAGAGAGGTACTACCATGCTAAAAGATACAGTGACAATACCCTGTTGTTCAAACAAAGACTGCCACTGGCACAACACAAGGATGGAGCAATTCTGCCAAACCTGATTAGGCTCTGAGGCTGTGATTGCATTAGCATTTCAGCTGGGTTTGGGAGAGCTCTAGTGAAGTGAATATCCCATTTCTTTCCCTTTGTGGTGCTGTGGTTCGCATTGTGGTATAGTCTCGTGGTACATGAACAGGATTCCTTCAGGGTGAAACTAAGAGCGAAAATGAGTTCCAGAACTCAGCCAAATGCACTCCACCTCAAATGGGCATTTAGTCCATGGGACCAGGCTAGGGGTTGTCAAAAGCACTGAATAAAAAATAGTTGAAACATCAAGGCTTGAAATATGCAGAGCACATGAATCAGGTACTTTGCATCAGCAGTTTCTCTCTACAGATTTATTGATCCATGTTATTTGCTAATGTAGACATAGTTTAAGATAGCTAACAGATTAATCAGCAGTCAGAACAGATGCATCTGTTTCTCCTCTTGTACTTATCTGAATAGCTACAATTTATGTGTCTCTAGAATAGGTGTAAGTGAAAAGTCAGCCACTTGCTTTTGTGTTCCTCCATCTGCCAGTGTTCATCATATCATGTTGGCTAGATTAAGTCTAAACTAGCTGGGTTCCATCCAGATCACTTTCTCTGTCAGAAATTAAGAAGAGAGAAAAACAGTTTTGTCAGGGACTGTTGAAAGTTACTGTAAAGGAAATGTCATTTGTATGCCTGCAAACTTCTAGTACTACCCCATGGTACGGTTACAAAATGTGTTCAGCACAAACTCTTTATTATTAAAGAAATACAAAATTCAAATAAGCTTTTTGACTCTGCTGTCTATCTAGAGAATAAAACTTGAGACAGACCCTGGAGTTCCACAAAATCATTCAAGGGTAGCTACAATTTAATCAGGGATTAACCCTCCGGGATGTTAGTACCTCATTTAGATGAATGGAATAATTCGTATTAGTAACTGATGTTTCAGGCTGCATGTAAACCAAGACTCATTTTACTGTATAGTGGTGCTCACATTTTCTAATTTGTTCTCAGAACCGGGAGGTACAGGAAAATGCGTGTGCATGTGCGTGTATGTGCCTGTATCTGTACTCACTGTGAGGGTGAGCACTGGAACAGGCTGCCCAGAGAAGTGTTGGAGTCTCCTCTGGACTTTCAAAAGCCGCCTGGACTTGTTCCTGTGTGACCTACTCTAGGTGATCCTGCTCTGGCAGGGGCGTTGGACTAGATGATCTCTAGAGGTCCCTTCCAACCCCTACCACCCTGTGAATCTGTGTGTCTATGAAGTGATACCAATGCAATCACAAGCTTTTTGCCCAGGTGTGAAGAGTAGGAGGGAAGAGGATGGGAAGGACTTTGTAGTGAAAGTGCCTTAACACATCTATTTCAATATGATCTCTTTGCCTGTTAAACAGTAGTTAGTTACTGTCAACTAACAGTAGTTAGACATCACAACTACTAGTGTTGAATCTTACAAATTTTTTGTCATAAACTTACTTCACATCCATCCAAGCCTTTTCATGTTTCTTGAATGTAGAACTATGAAACTGTTATTAAACAAAATAAAGGAAAATGGAAATATGTATGAGCCCCATGGCTTCAGTTTTTGAATGTGTATTTTACTATGTAATGCAAAATCTACAGTTTTAGGGTGGTTTTTTTGTTTGATGGGTTTTGGGGTTTTTTTAGAGAGATTGAAGTACTTTTAGTTCCAAGAATTTATTTCAAATCATAAATCAAGAACTGGTCTGGTTCCACTATCAGTTTTGAAAAATAAATGATAATTGTATGAAAAAAAGGAAGAACAGAAAATATGCATGAGATCAAGGTTCCCTTAGTATATCAAAGTATATGCCCATTTTATGTGATTGAATAAAAACATCAAATATATTGTTAGCATATACTACAATGCAAAATGTTTGAAAAAAGACTATAAATAAGTGGCATGAGATTTTATATCAGATTATCTATTGCTGAAACTCAGACTTTAAAGGAGTTATAGCAGTACACAGGTTTAGTTTATGTAGATTTTTTTATCTATAAGCTATGAATCTTACACAATGCTAAATTCATGCTTGATTTGTTTGGGTTTGGTCTTTTTTGGGGACTTATTTTTGCATTAGACTTTGCTATGTATAATACATAATATAGATATCAGTATGAACATAAATTTACTCGGATTTATGTAAGTTATTGTACAAACACCATACTTATTTGTACCTTAGCCCAGCGTGAGTAGAATGAACCCTGCTTACTGCATAAACTCATTGTCTTTCTTATACTGCTGTCTGCTAGCAAGGTATATTACAGAAACTTTGCACAACAAGTCTCTTTCTCTGCTCTTGCTTTTCAGGGTCCAATTGTATTCGTATGAAGTTACAGTAGCATGTGTTGCAACAGGTCTGCTCTTTGTCTGTTCTCTTCATTGACGTTGTCCAAAGGATTAGGGACTCCCTGGCTTGCTTAAGTTACCGTCTGCAAAATTCTGTTTACGCACCAAGGAACCTATATCCCTTTTAGCTGTCCTACCTTCGATCATATCTTCAAACATTAGGAGAATTCTAGTCTGTGATGGTTTTAGTTGGGATAGAGTTAATTTTCCTCATTAATGCTAGGATGAGGTTATGTTTTGGTTGTGCTGAGAATATTGGTAAGACATTAATGTTTTTAGATGTTGCCAAGAAATGTTAATATCAACTCAAGGACTTTTTCAGTTTCTGATACTGCACCTGTGTTCTTGTAGAGAAGAAGCTGTGAGGGGACACAGTCAGTACAGCTGATCCAAACTGACCAAAAGGATTTTTCATTCCACAAAACATCATGCTCGGAATATAAGTTGGGGGATGGGCTAGAGATTTTTCTTTTTCTTGTGCTTGGTCTGACTCTCTGGCTCTGGCTCTGGTTGTTTGGGGACTGGCTGGGTGTTGATTGGCAGGTGGTGAGCAGTTGTATCATTGGCTTTAATTTCCATTATTTTTATTGCATATTATTATAAGTAATATTAGCATTAGTAGTACTGTTATTATTATTATTATTATCAGTATCATTATTTTGTTCCATATGTTTTCAATTATTAAGCTGTTCTTTTCTCAACCAACAGGCTTCCTTCTCTTTTCCTCTGCTTCTCTCCCCCACCCCATGGAGGGAAGTGGTAATGAGTGAGTGGCTGTGTGGTACTTAGTTGCTGGCTGTGGTTAAAAGACAACATAGTTTTACTCGTATTTTCAGAAAAATGTATTCACATAAGCCAACTTAGTGGCTTGTGGTGATTATATTGAGCCAGTAACTTATATGATACAAAAGGTATCATTAGTAATTTATAAACCAAAGTAATTTCTGCCCTTATGCCATAAATTGAACTGTGTGTGCTGTGGGTAGAATATTACTGCTACACAGTATAAAGTTACCATTTCATCACAGTCTTCACTACTCAGATTTCACTTACCTTTAAATAAAAGATCCAAATCTGAGATATAAAACTATTATCCATCATAACATGTTGCTAACACTGAAGAGCATCCTCAAGCGTTTCACTGAATTTTATACTGAGGTGAAGAAAAGGAAATGTTAAGAGTTGTGCAATTGATATTAAAAAGTTCTTCAAGAAATATAAAAATTGTATCTGAACTGAAACCATTTATTAAAGAGGATGAGTAAAACTACTGAGGGGGGCTGCTGTTTTCCCCTGGATATCACTACAGGCCTTCTTAAAATATTACACAAGTACTAATTTGTTTCCCTTTCAGGTGTGTGATAATTTGTCAGGGAAGTGAGTTTCCAGAGAAAATGGAAAATAAGAATAAATGAAAAGAGAAGAGTAATGAGATTTGTTTTAGAAAAAAAAAAAAAAAAAAAGGAAGCATTTGAAGAAGAGTCTCAGAACATATGGTCTGGAGGCACAGCCAGAATTGCAATAAAAAAGACAGTGTCTGGAAAGGACAGACATTTATGAGCAAATCCCATAAGTCTTTCACACCAATAATCTGAAAGCCACTCCAATAAAATGTGATACCAGGATAAGCCATGAGGTAGACCGGAAAAAATAATAATCAAACAGAAATATAACCTGCAGTAAAAGCCAAAATAAGCAAATAGTGCAGGTAAAGAAAAGAAAGATGCCTATACTAAACTGTCTTAACTATATCAGAATGTTTGCATGTCAAAGTACTGTTAAAGAGCATACAAAGCAAGATAGATATGAACATTTACCAACTCTATTACGGGAAAAGTAACAATGATAAAAAGGTTGTCTCATCAAATTCCCTGGAAGAAACACGTAAAAATATTATCTGGACAAGTAAAGAAACTGAAGTTTCTTCAGAAGAGCCTTGACATCAGTCATCTAAAAATACAAAATTATGACTCATTGTACATAGATAGAATGTTAATGTATAATAAATAAATGTAAAAATATACCACATATGAAAATCAAACTGTACATATAAATAAAATGGCAAACATTGGCATACATTTCACACAGAAAAGTTCTGTAGACTAGAAAACAGAAATGTATTATGAGAAATATATATTTGGTATGACAGTGGTAGCAAATTTATATACATTATTATAACCTGACATAACATAATACAACACAATGCAATATAAATTAATATAACATAGCATAATGGAACTTAACATAGCATTATGTTATTTATGATATAACTTACCAGAACATAATTTCTGATATAACATAATATGGTATAATATAATGAATATTTATTTTCAGATTTTTACATCATGCTTTAAGTTCAAGTATCCACTTTTCACGGTATTAAAACAGAAGAAAGTACAGCTAGCACTTTAAAATTATGGTTTTAGTAAAATCTATGTCAAAACCCAACAGTTAAAATCTTCAGGCCCATATAAATTAATATGTATTAATGAGTTGCATTTGGTGAATTTTTCCTTTGGAGATGGTTCCTACAAAAATATCTTGAAAGGTTCGACAGTTCTTATTTAAACATTTTCAGGATATTAACTCACTGTTCATCTTAGATGTAGATAATAACAAAAAAGTAAACAAGAAAATAAAATGTTTTCAAACAGTCTTGGAGTCAGCAAAATGTTTTAATTTTTTGAATTTATAGAAACCTATTTAGGATGTTATTTATTGTTTTCATCTTCCAAATTCTATTTCCTATCATATTTTCAAATGGCAATTCTGGGCAATAAACAGAATCTGTGATAATATCCGTCATCCTTGTTGCTTAATGTCAAAGTGAATTCAATGGTTCCTATTTTTACCATAATTTCACTGATGTTGATAAGAATCACAAGCAATATAGTAATTAAGAATTTCAAATATTAGTGTGTGATTCTGACCCCGTGTGATTAGAGGAACCGAGAGATTACAGATGTTGAATCATACCAAGAAATTATTACTGTTCTACAGTATCTTACATAGCTCAGAGAGACTATATAGCAAATTATAAATAATCTATGTTTACAAGAAGAAATTATATATTGTATAATGATCTCAGGGTGGGGTATCAGGACAGACCATTTCTAGATCTATTTCACCTTTAAATGGAAATTATATCAAACAGGAGAACACGAACTGACTGAGCAGTGAAACTTCAATGAGCAGTGACAATTCAATGAACAATGATATATCTCATTGTCTCAATATCAAAATGCACAAAAGAACATTCAAGCCCCTCTTTCCGTGACAGTTACTTTCCCTTTCCCTCAGTGTCTATTCCATAGACTGCTATAGATGTAATAGTTCCACTCTTTGTCACTTCTCTATAATGCCTCTGTCCAAAAGATTAGTGACTTTTTTGTCTCACCTACTGTCATACTCACTCACTGTCACAGATGACTGCCATAGATGCCACAGGACAGAAGCTGTGTGAGCTTTGACCTACAAGATACACAGATTGAATGTGAATGACTTGACTGAGAAAGAATTTCAGGAAGAAATTCTTCACAGAGAGGTTGGTGAGACACTGGAACAGGTTGCCTAGAGAAGCTGTGGATGTCCCATCCCTGGCTGTCTTCAAGGCCAAGCTGGATGAGGCTTTGAGCAACCTGGTCTAATTGAAGGTGTCCCTGCCCATGGTAGGGGGGTTGGAACTAGATGATCTTTAAGGTCGCTTCCAACCCAAACCATTCTGTGATTCTGTGATTCTATGATCAAAATATTTTAGGCAATGCTGTGTGTCTTTGCTAGTCTGTGGTTGGTGTCCTTGGCTCCATGAGTCATCCTGCAGACACCAGGCAGTGGTGTAAACCTGGACTCTTTAGGAGGAATCCTTGATAGCCTCAGCTTTGGGTCTTCCAAAATCCTTGAAGAAAGTTCAATGTACTTCATCTCCATTTGAACTCAGTAAACTAGTGCATGATGCCTTAGGAAGATGAGATGAATGGATGAGCAGAAATTATGAGTCACTCCCTGGCAGTAGCCATGGACTATGCTGCTAATATGAAGCTCTGGACAAGTTTCATGTAGGAGTCCAAAAATCCTTTGGTTTTAAATACACACAATAAAATCTCAGTGTCAAAGAATAGCTACACAGGGACAATAGATTTTTTCTTGATGAAAAAAAAGGGGGAATTTTTTTAACAGACTAATCCATCCATCCATCCATCCATCCATCCATCCATCCATCCATCCATCCATCTCTCTCTTTCTCTCTCTCAGTGGCAATTATCCTCCTAATAGACATTCTGTCATTTTATACTTGTGTCTTGACAGATAGACCTGAAACAAATTTATAAAAAATAGTTTTGATATTGGAGGAAAATAAAAAATCTGAAGGTAGGAATTTTTACATTTTCTGGTTGTCTCTTTCCTTGTGTGTTAAGACAGATAATTTATTTTGTTCAATTTCTCTTAAAATTTAATCCTGTTAAGTCTTCAATTAGACTGTTTCATTTCATTTTTCAGTGACTAGCTTTAGAATCTGTGTTGGAGAAAATCACATGGTATAATTCCTGTGCTTTCCTCACCATTTAATCCTGAATTATAAATAAGCCATGTACCACAAGCACTGAACTACATATTATAATTGTGTTATTGGCTTTGATGGGGATTCCAATAAGAGAAGAAATACAAATTATTTCCTCATGCATCTTTAATTTCATATTCTTTGTATGCTTATTCTAATTAAGTATAAAATCATTTGTACCTGTCTGTCCACCTGGATCTGTATCTGTACCAAGATTCCTTTTCTAGGCTTTGAATTACTGATTTCTTGTTACTATAAATTACTTTTGAAACCGACTAGTTAACAACAAAAAAAAAAAACTTCACCACTCCGCAGTGTGTATCTTGACAAGAATAGCAAATGCAGCTCTGATATTTACTAGTCATAGTCCAGATTTATATCACAATAGGAAGAATTATTCTAAATTACTTTAATGGACTACACTGGATGTTTTGCACACTGAGGAATAAGCTTTAATTTAAAGCACAACCTCCCCTCCCCCTTTTCAATTCTGGTATATATGTAAGATGAGTGGAATTTCAACACAACAAAAACTGTTTGGTTGTTGGGAGAGGGAAGAATCCTGCCCCCAGAGACTACCGAGATATTCTCTATTTCTTTTTTTTTTTCCCCTCTTTATTTTTTTGGCTGTGGAAGTCTCTTCCCTGATTAGTTACTGGTAAAAAATGGTGCTGCCTTTTTTTACCTGATTAGATTCCAATGCATAATCAGAATTTTATGTTTGGATTTTGTTTTACATTTTTCTTGATAATATAAAAGGGTCAAAACAGTGAGAATGCTGGAACAGAAAAATGGAAGACAGTTACCCTCAGGAGTATTGGTATCAACATTTCAATGGCAATTGCAAATTCTACTCTCATTTAGCAGAGGTGCAATCTCACGAATCTAGTGCAGCAGCACAATTCTGGATTTAATTTCTTTCTTCTTTTTTCCTCCCCCCCTGCCCCCCCACTTATCTAATGTTTGTTTTGTTTGGATTTTTAATGTTATTTATAAGTGAGTATACTAAGCCTACAGTCATTAAACTCTAATATTCTATTGTTTTAAAGGTATTTCTTACAGTTTAAGGTTTTGTCAGAAAATCTCTGTTCTTGCTGTGTAAGATTCTGCAGTAGGTAGATATTTCCTTTCTAAATTCAAAGACTGATTCCATTGATGAGGAATTTAAAAATCAAATCTGTGAATTTTAGGGGGAGTAAAATTACAGGTTGTCTTGTTAAGATCTTTGGTGATTTTTACTTTGAACAAACTTTGTGTATGTGGTAATTATTCCAAGGAAATTCAGTAGTGAAAAATGAATGTCTTTATAATATATTCTCCAACTTTCCCATGGCATTTTGATACAGGATTTTCAAAAGCTTTCAAAAGTGGATTGACTATATTCTTGATTGAAATGAATATTTGCAAGTTCGTTCATGATCTTGTTGAATTAGACAACCCACCTGTTGTCATCCCATAGCTTTATCTTCATGCTAGCTTTCCCATATTTTGTAGAGTGCAGGTGCAAAGACTAGGATTTTAATCATCAAACTCATGATCATTTTCCAGGCCAGGCTGGATGAGGCTTTGACCAACCTGGCCTAGTGGAAGGTGTCCCTGCCCATGGCAGGGGGTTTGGAACTAGATGGTCTTTATGGTCCCTTCGAACCCAAACCATTCTATGATTCTATGATTCTATGATTAGGGCCAAAATGGAATCATTAGACTTCTGGATATTTCATGGCACTTCTCATGGTTAACTCCAGCTAGCAAAATACCACGAAGCCGCTCTCACAAATCCCCCTTCCCTCCTCCAGTGGAGGGGAAGAATCAGAGGAAAAAGAAATAAGGAAGCTCGTAAAATTGAGATAGGAACTATTTACTAATTAAATCTAAATCAATATATACAGATACTACTGCTAATAAATACTTAAAATAGTAGAAAATGAAACATATGGTACAATATATACAATATGATACAATATGATACAATTTCCCACCATCTACTGACCAATGCACACCCAGATGTTGAGTGATGAAAATCAGAGCCCGAGAGTCCAAGAACCACAGCCCAAGAGCGATAGCAGCCTGAGAGCTGCGGCCGAAGAGCCGGAGCCCGCGAGCCTACGCAGCAGATTCCGAGCAAACCTTATCACTGATAACATGGCCAGAAAACTCTAAACAACCCACCAGCTCCCACACGAGTGAGCCAGCACAGGAGTTGGCAAAGCAGTTAACGCAGGAGGGTTAGCAAGTGCCCAGGAGTAAACGAGCAAGGGAGTAAGGGAGAGAGAGAAGGGCAGAGTAATGGCTACTGGAACCCCTTCCCCACCCAAAGAGACTGGAACATGACGTACTATGGAATGAAATACTTCCTTGGTTAGTCTGGGTCAGCTACAGTATCCAAAGCGGACAAAAGACCTTGAATTCAGTACAGGCCATCCCCAGCATCAGCTGAGGCCTTATCAATGTTTTCTCCTAGCGTCCAGCAACATAGTTCCCTGGCAACCAGAGTAAAGGGAGTTAGCCCTTTCCTGACTGAACCCAGCACAGCACTGAAAAATCTGGCAGAAAATACACTTCCTGTTTTTATTTCTTTGACAAGACATCACTCATACAAACATCACTGTCTGGAACACTATGCATTTACTCCTGCCTTATCTGAGTGTGTGTAATATGAAAACCAGCTGTGATATTTCTAGTATACAAGTATAATTTTTCTTTCAATTATTCTTTCCAAATAAAGGGCAAGTGAGATTTAATTTCACATGTGAGAACATTTGAAATAACCAAACAGCAATGAATAGGCAACAGTGAAGGAATTACCTTTTAAATTATAGTAAAAGGCTGGAAAAGTGACCTTGTAAAATGTCATCTGCGTGTTTCACATTATTTATTTCTCATCAGAAATTTTATACCAGAAGGTTTCCTCTCATAAGGCAAACTAGATTTGTGTTAGAGTAAGATTAATATGCTCTGCAATGAAATCTAGTGGAATAGAATACTATAGAAAGACCTACAGTGGGTTTTTGTTTTGTTTTCGATTTTTAGTCAAAAGCTGAGGAAATATAACAGTGATTGTTGTCTGTTGTAAGTAGTCTTGTTTATATATTTTAACATTTGGTATCAGAGGTGGAAGGAGGATATATTAAAAAGATATGTGTGTTAAAGTGAAACAAGATATGTTCTACTGCATGTAGGCTAAATTCCACTTTTAGACCAAATTTGTGGATGACAATAAAAAGTGTTTCAGTCCAGCTAGTGCCTTCAAGAATACTTAGTTATTTTTATATGCCAGGTTCATAGGCTTATTTTCATATAATGTCTATCTTTAAATTATTTTAGGGACTGTCACTAAACCTTATAAGATTAAGAATAATTCTTAATATAACTGCTGACACAGTTTATATGGTAGTAAACCAGTGACATACCTAGGGAGTTCTCCATGGGCAAAAATGTGTCGGTCTGAGAATTTCATTACTGTTTGGGAAACACAGCTAAGCAAGCTAGGATATTCCTATAATTTCAGACCTATATTTTGTTGCTACTTTTCTACAATTTTTTATAAGGTAGATTAGTATATTATATATATTATATATATATATATATATATATATATATTAGAAATATTAGATTCTATGATGTTGTAGGACTGTCAACATGCTAATAGCTTCCATCACTGTAATTTGTCCTTCAGACTCAACTTTTGAAGAATATATATATATATACATATATATGTATATATTATAACCTAAAAGGCAATCACTAATATCCAACGTATGTATCAACAATACTTTTTATTTTTCTTTTTTCCCTGCAGCTGTTGCTGGCTATGGGACAACCATTTCTGATCACTGAGATGTCAGCTTTGACAAAAATAACTAAGAATATTCACTTATGAACCTAGTATGTTTACAGTCACAGCTCTAAAGGTGATAGTTTGAGACCCAAGAAGCAGTTGCAATATTGTCTTTTTCCTCAGAACATCTAATCAGCGCAAGTAGAGAACCATTCTAACATGCCTTTTCTGGTGAAGAGTTACTTCAAACATTACTGGACAGAACTGTGGGTTGCAACACAGTTTTGGTGTTTTGTTGTTTTTTTTTTTTTTTTTTTTCCCCAAACAGTAAGGTCTATCACTGTTCACTATGGAGAATGTACGCATATTTTATCAGACTGTTTCCTTGCCACAGACACTGCAGTGAACTGCATGTTGTGACCACAGCTTCCCTTAAGCAATTTGCTTATCTTGCAACAGGCTTCTGTTCATGACATTAGAAAATTTAAGGTTTGTTTTTTTGGCTAAGCTTAAAGGCATAGATGCTGAAGACTGTTTTTTCTTGACATACGGATGCTTCTTTTATGTCAAATAAACTTTTAAAACAACATGTAGGCAACATGCTGAGAAATCAGTATATAGACCAGTGGGGAAAATAGTATGTCAAGTTTTATTTTAGACTTTGATTTAATATGAACTTTGTAGCCATACCTATGAGCCATTTATCTTAATATATTTCTATTTATTGACTTCTTTGAGATGTCAAAACTCTTCACAAACAGTTATTAAAAGTAAGAGACAAATAGATATATTCTAAGTGTATGTTCCAAAACTATCTATATGGGAAGAACAAGTGGAAATTTTGACATAAATGCAGGTTTCAGATGGCTCTGGTTCCAATTTTAATCTCTCTGAGTACTGCAACCAGGTTGGGTTTCTGTGGCGGGGGAGGTTTTCGTAGCAGGGAAAGAGCCAGAGGGCCCTTCTGTGAGAAGCTCGCCTGGCTCCAAGTCAGTCCCGTGTCTGGCCACGTCTGAGCCAATCAGCATCTCTGCAATTTAACATACTTACTTAAGAGGGGAAAACATGAAAAGAGAAGCAGTAGTGGAAGCAGAATCAGCCTGGAGAAAGGAGTGGGATGTGAGAGAGACAACCAGGCAGACACCCAGGTCAGTGCAGAAAGGCAGAAGGAGGTGGGCCCTAGCAGATACCCCTGCAGCCCATGGTGAGAGAGCAGGCTGTGCCCTGCAGCCATGGAGGGTCACGGGGGAACAGAGACACCCTGCAGCCCAGGGAGGGTTCCACGACGGAGCAGGCGGCTGTGCCAGAAGAACCTGAGACAATGTGGGAAACCTGTGCTGGAGCTGTCCGCTCCTGAAGGACGGCACGCCATGGAAGGGACCCACACTAGAACAGTTAGGAGAAAATTGCAGTCTGTGGGAAGGACTCTCGTCTGAGAGTTTTGTGGAGGACTGTCTTGACTGTCTCCCGTGGGAGGGACCCCACAAGGCATCAAGGGAAGAGTGTGAGCACTTCTTCCCTCATGAGGAGAAAGGAGCAGCAGAGACAACATGTGATGGACTGACAAGGAAGCTCTCATCCCCTGCCCATCCCCCTGTGCCGCTGCTGGGCAGGAGGTAGCTGAGGAAGAAGGGAGGAGTGCAGAGAAGGTTTTTAAGATCTGTTTTGTTTTGTCTTACTGACTTTGATTGGTAACTCATTAAATGGAGATTTTTTTCCCCAAGTCAAGTCTCTTTTGCCCGTGACCATAATGGGTGAGTGATCCATCCTTGTCCTTCCCTCAGGCCATTAATTTTTTACTTTATATTTTCTCATACCCATCACACTGTAGGGAGGAGTGAGTGAGCAGCTACCTAGTCTTTTGTTCCCAGCTGGGCCTAAACCATGACAGCAATAAGAAACAACTCTGCTACTTTCCCTACACCTCTCCAAGCAAAAAGAGAACACACACACATTAGAATAAAATTCTAAGATTTTTCCACCTGTATATTTGACTACATATTAGGAAACATAATTAGGGAAAAAAATCTTTCCACAGAGCTGGAATTAAAAGTCCTTTCATAGAATTAGAGAAAGTTTTGTTTTGGAAGACGCCTTTAAAGGTCATCTAGTCCACCTCCCTTGCATTAGTTCAACCCTTTTGATTGGATGTGTCCAAAAGTAGAAGGATCTAATTATTATGGAACATACTTTAGCTAGAATTCTGAAAAACATGCTTTAAAAATTTGGTCAGCCACATAAAAATGCTGGTTTGGGGTACTTTTTGGTTTATTGTAAGTGAAAATAATTTTTCTGCTGGGGAGAGATACAGATTAGTCAAGGCTGACACATCCTGCTCTCATGGGAGAACAATAAGATTTTCTAGCTCTGACTGTTTTAGTTGAAACAGTGTAAGAGTGACCAAGCACACAGTTAATCTGGCAGGTCTGAGGAGACAGGACCATTCTGTGGTATTATTAAGAATATATTGAGGGATGGACTGTGAGGAGAACCTTTGACAGTACAATTTTTCACTTGTCCTAATTGCAGCAAGAACAGTATGTCAGACCACACAATAAAAAATATATGCTGGATTTATAGTTTACTGGTTTTTTTCTAAAATACAGCATGCAAAGAAAGAAGCAGAAGACTTTCTTAGTGTACATGTTGACTGTATATTTTATTGAATTTTTGCATTACAACAACATCTTTAGGATTTAGCTGAAATGTGAAAGATAAGGAACTTATTGTTTTGAATACTTAAAAAACATACAGAAAGAGATAGTGGTTTCTTCACAGAGCTATGAATTTAAATAGAAGGGATGCACAAATGAAATTCATTTTCTACTTTAAAGGCAGGGCTTGAGACATGGGAAATTAATTAATTTGCTCATGGTTACTTAAAAAGTCAGTGACAGGTCTTAGGAATGAAGTTAACTCTCCTTTTAGTTTCCTAGTTCCATCTTATGAAGACCACTTATTTATTTATTTAAAGCTATATTAGACTATATAACTAGAAATAACTAGAACGATATATAACTAGAAAGGTGTAACATAAGTAAAGTTTTGGGAAATTATATAGGTAGATCAATATCAATGGCTTTGCTGAAGAGCTGAAGTGCCAAGACTGTCAGAATGCCTATTAATATAGACATATCTTATGCTATTGCATCTTTCTTTTTAAACCTTAGTTATTTTTTAAAAAAATGAATACAGTAAAACTTTGCTAAATGTAGGACAGGTGCATGCTAGGTCAAAATCTGCTTCCATTAACTACCAGTCTCGTGCTAGAGTCATCTTGTTCATCAGAATGACATCACAAAGATGGGAAATGAACAAGTTCAATCACTTGCACATCATTAGTTCAGTAATAGTTTCCTTTAAAGGTGCCTTTAAGAAGCACTTAATTTAATGTCATATCAAGAACTATCCATCAGTGTGTCCTTGATCACATGAAAAACTGGGTTTCTTGCATACAGTGCACCAAACAAAAGGCAGTCCAGATTTCACATTTAAAAATGAGTAGTGTGACAGCAGTAATCATTACCTCGTCCGCATTGATCTGTGTGCTGGCAAAGACTTCCTATTAAGTCCTGAAGAGAGGCTGGCAGCTTCTATGGCTATGAAGCTCCCTGAGACTGAGGCAATGAAGTAAGCTAAAAACTTGTTTTAAAAAATGAAATTGTGTCTCAAAACCCTGTAGGGTTTTGTTGATTGCTCAGGACAGAAAGTGTATTATGCCAGACATTCGTCCACATCCTCATACTGCACAGAGAGATGATGACAGTATAGAAATAGAGATCATAAAGAATTCAAAACACTACTGATCCAATTATTAATATTTTTATCTTCATACCAGATTTGAACTATATATCTGTAGAGTACATCACTAATGAAATGCAGCCTCCTCTGGGATGGAAGCTCTTAGTTAGCTGATGGGCACAGCATGCTGCAAGAAAGAAAGGGGAGAGAAAATGTAGTTTTAGTACATCATGGAAAGCCCCTGCTGCTGAGGAAAGTGCAACAGCATCTTCAGGAGCCAAGGCACTCTCAAAGTAGGGTAAATTGGGAATAACTCTCAAAAATTCAATGGAATAATAATCAGGCAACTACGTCCATCAAGAGCAGACAAGCCCCCTCTTCTGCCCACTGCCATTTCTTACTCTCAGTTCTTATTTTCTAAAAAAGCAAAAAAAAATGTCATTTCCAGAATGCAAGGTTATTATATGTCTACATGAAGCAATGGGACACAACACAAAGATGTTTAATCCAAATAAAGATCAAAATTGCTAAATTCCCATACAATACAATCCAAACTTACTCTTTTGGATCTGGAAAAAAAAACCATAATCATGCTGAATCAGTGCTGTGAACAAGTTAATTAGCACTGAGCCTTGGAGAGGCTTATTAATTCTATTGCAGCACATGCTTACCTACTGTACTGCACCTGCTCTCAAGTTGGTGCAGGAGATGGGGTTGTTTAGCCTGAAGAAAAGGAGTCTGATGAGAAACCTGATCACTCTCTACAGCTACCTGAAAGCAGGTTTGTAGGGAGGTGAGTGCTGGTCTGTTCTGCCATTTGCCTTCTTTGCTACAAGGCCACATTACTGGCTCATGATAAACCTAGTGTTCACTGGTGGCCTCTCAGGCTACTTCTTCACCTACCTACCAGATGGTCCAGCTGGATCTTTGTCAGCAATCACATGCACAAAAGCACACCCACGCTCAATCCTAGTGTTGGCACCACAGATGCACAAGCCTCTTGGCCACTGGTCCCAAGCCAGTTGCTGGCCCACACACTGCCATACACCCCCATACACCTGGATGTAGGGTTGCTCACTCAGGGAATGTTAGAAGAGCAATTTTACAAGAGACTGCATTGACCAGGTGCAGTGCATGGCCAGTCAAATTTATTGACCTGCCAGCTGCTTATATTTACTGGCTTCTTTCATCGCTCTACTTTCCTGTACTTGTTCATCCCCAAATTATCTTGATCTCTCTTTTTACCCACCTTTGGGTAAATAAATCATATAAATAAATCATGTGATATAATATGATACAATTATGACACAGCTGCTCAGCACCCACCAACCGATGCACAACCAGGTCTCGATAAGTAAGAGTCAGAGCCAGAGAGCCCAAGAGCAATCACAGCAGAGTTTGAGTGAACCCTATCTGTGATAGCATGACTGGGAAAACTAACAAATCAACCAACTCACTCCCAAACGATCCAGCACAGGAATTAGCAAAAGAGCTAATGAAGCAGCCAGGGAGAGTGTTAGCAAGTGTACGGAAGTAAACAAGCAAGAGAGTAAGAGAGAGAGAGAGTAATGGCTCCCAGACCCCCTCCTCACCTATGTCCTGAGCATGATGTACTATGGAATGAAATACTTCCCTGGTCAGTTTGGGTCAGCTCTCTGAACTGTGTGTCCCCTATGCTGCCTGTAGTGAGAAAGCAAGAGCTGAGAATGCAGCTGCAGTGTCAGAAGCAGAGAAAGACCTTGAATTTGGTGCAGGCATTCCCCAGAAGCAGCTAAGAACTTATCAGTAATTCTCTCAGCCTAAATCCAGGAACACAGCTTCCTAGCAGGAATGGTAGAGAGAGTTAACTCTTTCCTGACCAAACACAGCACAGTCCCATAATGTGTGTTGCATCCCTAGGCAGCAAAACCCTCTTCTGTTGGCAGTATGCTCCATAATCGACTCATGGCGATGGGTTTCCATACATTGGTACTGAGACTGTCCTGTAACTGCTCTTTGAGAGGCCTAGAAATGGTGTCCCCTCTTCTGAGTTCTTAATTTGGATTCCTGCCTGCATTTGTGACTCTCTACTTCTTTGGTCTTGTGGAGACAGGCCTTTGATGAGCTGCTGGCTTCTGGGATGGGCCTGGGACCAGGCAGGGCAGGGTGTCATTTGGTCTCCACACACTGCTGTTGTCTCCCTGTGTCCCTATGTGGGTATGCAGATGAGCTGTTTAGCACATAATGTGACAGATTTGAACCCTGATTTCCATCTTCAGATAACAGACCTCAGTGTATTAGCCGTTCTGGGATGGATTTCTTTTACCTCTTTCTGAAAATGTCCTTATATTACAGAAAATTTTCCAAATGTTAATTCAATGAGCCAGAGAGACTAAACTGTAGTAAGTTACTGCTCACCTCAGAGTCCTGAGCTCTAGTTCTCTGCTTCTTGCTCCTATCTCTTGTGCAAGGTGTATAGTGTGGTTTCCAGTTACCTTCATCTTCTGTTTCACCCTATGGACAAAACAGAAGTGTGTGGGGGGGGAAAAATGGACTGGTTTAAGAAAACTGCTGAGGTTTAACAATTCAATCCCTATGACTGCATGTATGGGTAACCACAGAAACACAGGTGCAACTTCATCGCTGAAGATCTGTAGCCCCAGAGAATGTTAAAGCATTTTTAACAGGTGGACTGTTTTCTTTTTTCCCCTTTTTTAATTTTTTTTTTTTTTTTTTAAGGAAAGGCTGCCTTTTTTTTTTTTTTCATCAATCTAAGCTATTCTTTGAAGACATTTTTCAATAAATTGAAATTTTAAAAATTACTGGACTTCATGGGCAAAATGTATCCGTGGTTATTTCTGACAGAATTAAAAGAAATAGCTAGAACGTCTGCAGAACTCTTTAAGAATAAAAGCAAATGGAAAGGGAAAGGAAGACGTAATTATTTTCCAATAAAAAAGATAATACAGAAACTTTGACTACTTGATATCATTCTATTGTAGCAGGAAGCAATGGGAGATATGTAACACATCAGAGTTTCAGTCTCAGTGAAGGGTTTTACTAACTGAATTCAATGCAGTTTTTCAGTGTTACAGTCACAGAGTTTCTAATCAGGACTAGTGATTTTTATGTGAGGTTTTTTTCAGGACAAAATTTATTTATGAAACTGAAAGGGATCAATTGAGAAAAGTAATATTTTGCTTAGTCTTAGAGAAATTACCAAACCATTATATTTTGACATTTCAAATTAAGAAATTATTTTGCATGAGCACGGTGTCTTGAGAATTTTTAGCTAATTATTGTAGAATGAAAACAACTTATACTGAAATTAAATGTTTTTAAGAGCTAAAAGTTGTTTGAATGATCTGAGGTCTTAACTTTTCTAAATTATCTAGGTTGTGACTTTTTACGCTTATGGAAGAGTTTGAAGGTCAAAAGAAATTCCAAACACGGAAAACACTTTATGCTCAGCTACTGATTAATGGCAATCCTGGAGGGAAAATAGCATGTTAAAAGCATTACATGGGAGAGTTAGAAAACATTTCTTTTCAGCTTTTCTGAATTCTTAAATATAGATATATATCAAATTCGAGTCAGCCAAAGTGAGCAGAAATTCTCTAGTTAACATGGATATGCTTTGGATTAGATCTTAGATCCTTAGAAGATGATCTTGATAAAGAAGGCCTAAGATGGCAATACATTATCCTATGAAGCTTCATGTTATCTATGAGGACAAGAAACATGGGTTTTTTTTCAGATTTTGACTAAGTTTCTTCTTTAAGTTCTGAGGTTTGAAAAAAAAAAAAATTAAAAGATGATAAATTTTATAAATACCAGTGACTCTAATATTCATAGAGATTAATGAAAAGACTCTCTTGGAGAACAAATTTTGGATATTCTAACCTGATTAATTTTAGAATTGGTTGTGGATGTGCATTTATTTCTCAGTGGAACTAGGTTGTTTATTGTACTTGTAGCAAAACAAATGTCTTTTTTAGCTAGACATAGAGAAAATGCAATGGGGAGCTCTCTTTTTAGGTGTAATATGTTTCAAAATTTCACTTTTCATTTTTATATATGTTCTTCTTTAAAGAAGATTGGAATTAAAGTGTCGTAAGTTGTATTAAATTGTTCTGAGACAATGATTTACCATAAAAATGAGCCCAATCCATCTTTCCCTCACTTCTCCACAAATCCCTAGTAATCCTGTTATATTACTCCAGTACTTCAAAGATTATGAAATTTCACAATTTTTAGTGAAAAATCAAAGATCTTTTAGCTGAGCCTTAGTCTGAGGTTTCTTTAATGGCCTTAGATAATTATTTGTAAAGCAATATGTGCACCATAGAAACCATATGTTAGTCCCTTGTAGACTGGTATATGCCCACTTAAAGTGTGAACTTCTAAACCTGCTTTTAAATGCAAATTTCATTATATGAACATAAAATATGTGTGCTACCAATTTCACGTTGAATTACATGTTGTTATTCTTAGTTGGTTTAACTTCTCAAATGATTTCAAAGTGGTCAAGGAAAAGATAGATTTCAATCAGTAAAGATGTCAGTATAGAGCTCTTATTAAACAAGTCTTGTCTCTATAGGCAAAGACGATTTAATTTTCTGTTAACATATGAGAAAATAAAAAAGTAAATTAGAATCATAGAACCATAGAATGGGTTGGGTTGTAAGGGATCAGTAAAGGTCATCTATACCCAACCCCTATGCCATGAGCAGGGACATCTTCAACTAGATCAGGTTACTCAGAGCCTTGTCCAACTGACCTTAAACCTTTCCAGGGATAGGGGATCTACCATCTCTTTGGGCAACCTGCTGATGTTTAGTCACCCTCATTGTGAAAAATTTCTTCCGTTTATCTAGTCTGAATCTACCCTCTTTTACTTTTAAAACATTATCCCTTGTCTAATCGCTACAGGACCTATTAAAAATCCTGCCCTCATCTTTCTTATAAGTCCCCTTTCAGTATTGAGAGGTGTTCCATCACTCTGATAATGTTTGTGGCTCTCCTCTGGACTCGCTTCAACAAGTTGATAACCTTCTTATGCCGGGGGCCCCAGAGCTGGACTTCATACTCAAAGTGGGGTTTCACAAGAACAGAGAAGAGGGGGAGAATCACCTCCCTGGACCTGCTGGCCACTTTTCTCTAGATGCGGTCCAGTATACGGTTGGCTTTCTGAGCTGCAAGTGCACATTATTGGTTCATGCCCAATTTTTCATCAACTAGTACCCCCAAGTACTTCTTTGCAGGACTGCTCTTAACCCCTTCATCCCCCAGCTTGTATTGATACCAGGGGTAACCCAGACCCAGGTGCAGGATCTCGCGTTTGACCTAGTTGAACCTCATGATGTTCACCCAGGCACACTTTGTGAGCTTGCCCAGGTCCTGCTGGATTGCATCCCAACCCTCGGGCATGTCAATTACACCACTCAGCTTGGTGTCATCTGCAAATTTGCTGAACATGCACTCAATCCCACTGTCCATTTCACTGATGAAGATATTAAACAGTACTGTCCCAATATGAACCCCTAAGGGACACCACACATCACTGATCTCCATCTGGACATTGAAACATTGACCACTACCCTCTAGATGTGACCATCCATCACTTCCTTATCAGGTCACGATAAGGTTATGAACTTGATCTTCTTTTACAGTGGATGTGACTTTGCTTGCCCCGTCTCTGCCTTGACCTTCATCCACTCAAGAGGTGTGGGAAGAGAGATTACTATTGAAGACTGAGGCAAAAAGAAATCTGTTGAGTACCTCAGCCTTCCCTTCATCTGTTGTTACCAGTCTGTCACTCGTTCATCAGGAGGGTACACTTCCTTTGTCCTTTCTTTTCTGTCTGACATACCTCTGCAAGCTGGTATTATTCTTTGTGTCCCTTGCCCAGGTCAGCTCCAGCTGTGTGTTGGCCTTCCTGACCCTATCTCTACATAACCAGCCAATGTCCCTGTGCTCTTCCCAGTATACCTGACCCTGTTTCCAGTGCCTGTGCATTTCCTTCTTGCCCTTTAGTTTGACCAGCAAGTCTGGACTCATCCATGCCAGTCTTTTGCCTTCCTTTCCAGATTTCTTACACATGGTAAGTGTCCTTAAAAATCTGGCAGATCTGCTCTTGCTCCCTTGTCCCTGATGGCAGTTTTGAAGGGCGTTCCATAACTAACTCCTTGAACAAATGGAAGTTTGCTTTACTAAAATTCAGGGTCCTGGCTTTCCTCTTCACCTACCCCATATCCGTCAGGACTATGAACTCCACCAGTCCATGAATTAGAATAATTAAAAGATATTTTAAGATATACAGCAAAAAATGTTTTACATTCATAAACCATTTACATGCAATTTTATTCTTAAAAGTGTGATTTCTTTCAAAAACTATTAAAATAAGTTTATTTGTGAAGGTCTTTGTTTAACAGTATGGTTGAGTTAATGTCTATATAGTCTGCAGCACATGGTGTTTGTCATGTTACAGCTTTATTCTTTGTTCTATACAACTCTAAATCCACATGACAGCTAAATAAAAATTCTAACTTATAATACATAGCTTCATACAGTACTTGGATCTGTTGTTCTGGGTAGAAGTAAATTTAAACAAGGAAATGTATGAATTTCTCTTTTACAATATCAGTAATATCTAAATGCAAGATCAGTTTTTAATAGCAAAGTTCAGAAATACAGGACTGGATCATTTGCTGTCTTATCAAATATTCTGTCTGAAAATATCTGCAAAGTAGACAGTATCATAAAGGTGGTCTACACTTGTCTCCAAAAAAGAAGCTGCATTGTGATTATAGAAGAGTGGCCATAATCTTCCCCACTAGTCCCATGTTCTCTACCTATTCTTTCTTTCTTTCTTTTTTTTTTTTTTTTTTTTTTTTTTTTTTTTTTTGTCAAACAGAAATCAAAGTAATTCTACTGAAATCAAGGCAGCCAGTGCTCTACTTTGAGAACACTCCAGATATTCCACATGGAGAAAGGGACCCATGACTTTCCCGATACAAAACATAGTATATCAGTACCCCCTTTCGGAAAATACATGCATCTCCCCATCTGCTATACCTGGGTAACAAAGCTACCTTGAGTAAAGTAAAGTAGCCTGTAGTTCCAGTTACAGTCTTGTGTGCTGAACACCTCTGCTATTAATGCACAGCAGTTGTATCAGGTACCAGTTTCCCAAGTTAAAAACAAAAAATACAATCTGTGGGTTGACCATGCAAAAATTATTTTGAAAGACTGTATATATGCAAGGCTACAAAATGACAACTTTGAAGTTGTTTATTGCCCTGATCCCAAGCTGTGATGAGCTGCTCCCCTGGGGACAGTCTATAAGATTTTGTTTAATTCCATAATACATCAACCTGAGTGGTCACTGTTACCCCCATACCAGCGGTGCTGGGAGCAGTCTGGGAGGAAGCTTGCAGAGGCTTGATGAGGAAGGCAGCGTGTATTTTTGCTGGTGGTGTGTTTGGTTTTTTTGTTTGTTAGTTTTTTTCTGCAGCTCAGTCTTTGTCTGGACCTGGTCAGTGATTAGCAGACAAGTAGCGTCTTTCATCAGGCGGTTGCTCTGGGTAGGTGGGGTTGAAAGTTTTCTTTCCCCCTGCGCTTGGCTCCCAGGCTCAGGAAGGGGGGTTTTCTCCTCGGGGTTTTGGATTTATTTTTGCTTGCTCTCCTAGAACCTGGCTGTGTTCGTCCACAGGTGGTGAGATCCAGTATCATTGTTCTATTTTTTTCTTCTTTTAATTACTTATTAGCAATAGTATTGTTAGTAACTCCATAAGTTTCATCTATATAATTAAATAGTTCTTATTTCAACTATTATGAGCCTCCCTTGTTTTTTCTCTGATCCTTCCTCACTGGGAGTCGAGGGCGGAGGGGCAGGATGGAGTGCTCCACAGGGCTAAACCATGACACTTATTACAGTGATTTCTTCCATTCTTCGATTTTCAAGATGATCAGCATGAAATGCTCATTCTACTTTTTTTCCTAAATAGCATTACTTCAATCATACCACAGTTAGAACAGAATTTTCTAGCACAACTGTATCGCTAGCATTTTCAAGGTCTTTATTTTACGTAGAAAAAAACACTGTGCCCTTTGAATCTTTTTGAAAGGAACTTATCTTTATTAAAAAAAAAAAAACCAAAAACAAATAACCAAACCACAAATAAACAAAAAAACCCTTATTGCTTACTTGAATTGCATACACCTATCCCACTGAATTTAATCCTTTAGTAATGATTGGTTTTTATTATATACTTAGGAGGGGCCCTGCAGAATATTTTATAGTGGCATACTCATTCTGACTCAATTTTGAACATCCTCCTTTGTTGCAAGCAGAGCTTAGCCAAGAGATGCATCAATTCTACTAGCAGAAAAAATGTTTGTTCCAAATTCAAATTGTGACTGAGCCTGTGCACTAGTATGATCCTGAGCATGTGGCACTCTGGAAGCATAACCCAGGAGTATAAATGTATATCTGTTAGAACTGCCCACCTGCTTGCATGAATATTATGGGCAGAAATAAATGCCTGCAAGTAATTTCCAGCTCCTTTGTGAATATTTTCCTCTGAGATGATCCTTAATTCCAAAAGAAGGTTTATTAGTGTTTATTTCAATGCAAAAATCTTCTGTTCATTTGTAGACAGAGATATGAAGAGTTTAAATACTCTCCAGGCTCCCTGTCAGCAGGTAACTGTAGGTGGAAAAGGTAGATTGAATCAAAAAGTAAACAGGGTTTCAGCCCTCTGAGAGAGATGCTTGGAGCTTGATAATAAAGACAGCAGGTTTATATCCTTCCTTTTCTTCAGGGATAGAGTATTGCAGAGCTTCCTGTTGATTAATTCTCTAAATCTTTTCCTTTCATGTTCAGTCTCACCACATCCTTTGTTGTCTTGTCCACTGTTTCTTTGAGTAGGAAGTTTGATTCCCAGCAGCAACAAAATTGGATTTCATACTGATGAAGAAAAATATGAAATTTTCAGTTTATAAAAACACAGAATTTCGAGTCTTTAATTTGTGAGCAAATTCAGGTTCACCTCCTCACGCATGTGTTTATATTCTCACATACGAGCCCTGCAGAATAGAAAAAGAACTGCACATAGAAACGATATTGAGGTGAAGACTCCTTACATTCTTGAAGTTCAACAATAAATCTCTATGAGGCAGCAATGGTATTTGATTTTCATGGATAAATTTTCTTGTTATTCAAAGAGAAATCATTTCAGAACTGCATAATTCATAAAGGATTTCAATAGAATTCATTTTGTCTCACTAAATTAAAAATTACAGTACTCTCCACCCCTCAGGTTGAATTAAAAAGAAAATTGAAATATCAATAATGGTCTTATCCTGAAGTAACTGTATTTGTTCTGGAAAGGTCACATGAATAATTTAATGTATTGAATAAATAACTTTGTTAATATAACAGTAGATATGAAACTGAGTGCTAGTTATAGCAGTAATTTCCTCATTCATCCTAAATTATTTTATTTTCTTTTCAAGACCATTTGATATGGTTTCTCACCATTTCATGTTGTGTTGTCATTCTGCTATAGATGGAAGATGGTCCTCATAATTACAATTGAACTCATTTATATGGAATGCAATTAAAGATATTTTTCTTTATTCCAACCTACTTCCAGGCTCAGGATCTGGTGAAATATGCAGTGTGATTTGCAGCAACATTTTCTATATCAGAGGAAATGTAATTTGCATTTCCAGATAATCTGAAGGGTTAAATTTCACTGAGACCGCACACATATTCAAGAACACAGCACTGAATGACATTACTCTATGCAATAAAATATAATTTGCCGCTATTGAGGAATATAAACAATATAAAATCCGAGCTTTAAAAAAATTAACAAAGTGATAAATTTTATCAGAATATCATATAGTTAATATCTGTTTTGTTCTTCTGGCTGAAATCTTTCTGCTTCTAGATTTAGCAATACAACATTTTATTTTATTTCTGTTTTAGTATGAAGGAAACCAAGATTTTTTTTTTTTTTTTACAAATTTGACAAAATATTTTTTTGATGAAAAATTCTGAATAACATACTTTTCTACTTTAAACTCATCAGAAGCTGTAACTTCAACAGTGATAAGGAAATCAAGTGCAAAATAACCATACATATTTTTACTGTCTTCTATTCAAAGATATCTAGTTTCCAGTTATAAATATCAAGAATTCAAAAATATAACATAGAAAGCTAAATAACTTTATCCAGTAATTGTACATTCATTTTTTATTATTTCAAGCAATGTGTATTACAGGTGTGAATTTGTGTAGACTGAATTTTACTTCAAATAAAAATAGCTTGCTGCCAAACTTGCAACTTTTTACTTTATAGTCATTCAGAGTGTAAAAATTCTCATTTTATAGAAGTTCTTCATTCTGGAAACCGCTCAGAATAAAATTGTAAAGGTTATTGTGTGATGCCTTGGGAAAATAAAAAAAACCACCATATTTGTTTCTTATTACAAAATAAAGAAGGGATACTTTGAAACTACATTAATACATGTAAATTAATAGATGATCTTTGAACAAATGGTGCTGTATGAAGAAATATGTTACTAATATAAACACACACATGTATATTATTTAAAATTATTAACAGATAAGCGGAAGTAAGAAGAGTTGAAATTACTGTATTTCCTTTAAATTATTTTCAAAACTCAGGAAATCATGTATTAAAATGTTTCTGACTTCCCAAATCTGTGGTACCTAGTTATCAGCATAGAGAAACTTTCAACAGATGGTGAGAGAATTGCCATTTCTGTAGAATTCTATTAGAACATTTTTCCTCAATCTGATCAACTCTGGAGAAATATCAGTAGTTGGGAAACATGTATCCTGATAGAAATAATAAAAAAATAATAATTTATAAAATTATGTTCCATTCATCATTTCTTTCCCCTACTTCATATTCTGTGCAGTGTAATCTTACAGAATAAGATGGGAAATCAGATGTAACATTCTCATTTCATGTTTACCAGTTAAATCAGAATTCTTTTCACAGATAGATATGAAGGATGACCTACCCTAGGTACATTAAGTAAAAGCCAATTCATGCATGCTATATATATATATAAAACAAAACACATTTTCTGCAAGGTCAAATGTAAACTTTAAACATCTCTAAGTCTGACAAATGGTTGGCACAGCCCATAAATGTTTAAGTCAGCATATTATAGCATAGAATCAATATAACATTTGTATTATATCCCACGCTGGGTAAAGTTATTCAGATTGTCATTGCTAGGAATTTTGTAGTCATTCGTTTAAGGAGAAAGTTGCAGTATTTGTATCTACATCTGAGTTTGTAGTCTAATCAGCATAATTGGTGGCCACTTCTGAATTTTTTCTTCCCTCCCTCTCCGATCATAATATTTAAAATAAAGATTACAGATAGTTTCAGATTACAAAATCATTTGTATGCTTGAAAACAAAACAGAATGTTTCTGAAGATTTTTGTGCAGCCTTCCAGTACCTGAAGGGGGCCTACAAGGAAGCTTGATGAAGGCTTTTTACAAGGGCCTGTAGTGACAGAACAAGGGGTAACCGGTTTAAATTGAAAGCGGGGAGATTTAGATTTGATATCAGGAAGAAGTTCTTCACAGAGAGGGTAGTGAGGCATTGGAACAGGTTGCCCAGAGAAGGTGTGGATGCCCCATCCTTGGCTGTCTTCAAGACCAGGCTGGATGAGGCTTTGAGCAACCTGGTTTAGTGGAAGGTGTCCCTGCCCATGGCAAGGGGTTGGAACTAGATGATCTTTAAGGTCCCTTCCAACCCTAACATTTCAATGATTCCATGATTCTATGATTCTATGATTTTATATTTCTATATTACCAGTGCAAAGGGGTTTTTTTTGTGATAAATTTTTTGAGAATAATATTTATTTTATATAAGGAATACAAATGGACAGAACTATAAATGATCTTCACACTGAAAATCACAGAGCTTTAAATTAACATCCTTTGCATTGCTTTTAAGTGTGAGTGTTTTCCTTCCACATGTTGCCCTTCCACAGGTGAAGGTACACAGAAATTACATGCGTTTATGAAGAGTAATGTAGGTACATTTAAAAAAAAAAAATTCTGAAGACAAGGGGGAAACATTAAACTAAAAAGACAGCATTTTCTTATAGCCAAGAACAAGTCTTCGTGTTTGCTGGTAGATTTTACAGTACAGATTTTTTTTGTGATACAGGTACTTTGATATGGCTAGTGCAAGGTCTAACTATTCTTGTAGATTGTACTACCCCATTTTCTATGTCCCTAAACTCACTTTACGTTACATAGGATAAAGAAATACTAACCTCTTGTTTTTTTGTTATTTCTCTGATGGAGGAGGCCATTATTTTGAAGATGATTTCTAAACTGTGCCAGCCTATATTGAATTTTAATGCTATTGTAAGTAGTTTGAATCCAGCTTTCCTAGATGCACAGAGTGGGAATTACAGACTCACAAACCACTGGCAGCATGATTTGTGTATGTGTCAGAGGTCTGGGGTACTGCATGCAGCAGAACAGCAAAGTGCAATTTTTCTTGTGGAGTACAAGTGCTCTGGGAAGCTGTGAGCACCCAGGACCCAAACAGCTCCACTAAACAGGTGTGACAACATACCAATAACTTAAGCAGTAAGTGCTGGTGTCTGTCACTTTTCACACTCATTTTTCCAAGTTTAGTACCAAATAGAATTCAAAGATGATGTTGGTTGGTTCTAAAAGTCGATCACATTGAATGTAGATGTCTGTATTCTGTAATGGTTTAATTTCCATTGTGTATGTCTGCAACAGGTTGCTCAGCGAGGTGTCAGATGCTGCATTCCTGGAAACATTCAAGATCAGGCTGGATGGGGCTCTGAGCAACCTGATCTAGTTGAAGATGTCACTGTTGATTTCAATGGGGTTGGACTAGATGACCATTAAAGGTCCCTTCCAAACCAAGTAGTCTGTGATTTTATGTCCATTGTGTTTATATGTCCTGACTTTTACTATCAAGATTCTTTACATACACCAGGTCATATTCTATTATTTGCACATATGCACATAATCAGCAGTTATTGCACAAAGTAAAGGTATATGACTGAAGACCTCCTTAGAATGTGCAACTGTCATGAATTGCATCTTTTCCTCTTGTTTTGGTGGTTTAGAACTTCCTCAGCCACACAGCCACCCAGAGCAGGAATCTGAAGTGATACTGGTGTAATGATTCTCATACATTCTACCCTACTATTTTCTCACAATCATACCACTGTCCAAAGAGAACTTCTGCAGAGAAAACATAGAATGATACTGAGTAGCAACAGTCCTTGGATGGCACAATACTCACAGAAAAACAGGGGGTAAACATTTTCTTTACACATTAATGTTGAGTAATTTTAGCAGGTTTCTTTATCTTTTAGAAGCAGGAGAAATGCCCGTCTTAAAGTGTGGAGTCTGACTCTGGAAAACATGACTGTCAGACTGTCAGAGGTTAAGCAGTGTCTTATACTTCATTTCTTAAGTCTTTTAGGCTACGATTGGGTCATGCTTAGTGCACTTAATTTCTTTTAATCTAAGTTTTGTTTATGGAATCTAATTCATAGTTTCTATAGAAATGTGTAATTAGTCAGAGACTCAGTAAAGAGCCTTTTGAAAAAATGGTCCTTAGCCTTTCACTTTCATGAGCACCAAAATTCAATCAAAAAATGTTTTGAAAGTGAGTAAAGCTACAGTGATAAATCTATTAAAATGTGTTTAATCATTAACTTATTTGATTTAACATCTGTCTAAAACATTACATCAAAAATTGAATAATTTATCACGTAATTGCATAAAAGCTCAAGTAATGTAAGGCATTAATTAAAAATTTATATGAAATTCAGAAGAAGAAAGTTGAGGAGTAACTATTTGATTACCCACTGAGTAGGATGGCTATAGTTACTTTGAAACAGTAATATGCTGCATTACAAATGACAAATTCGTAACTGTGAAAAACACTGTAAACCACTTAAATTTATCTGATGATTTTCAGAAAATGCATTAACTATATATTATTTTAGATTCTACAGTCAGATGTATAGATAAGTCAGTTTCCCAAAGAATTATTCTTCTTTAACTTTTATAACCTATTAACCTCACTGTATATATGAACTGCTATGTAAACATGAGAAGAGAATAAGGCTTTTAGAACTTTCTGAACCTTGTTTCATAAATGTACAGACTTTAGGAGCAGGATTCAGTTTTTCATCTCAGTCTCATATTCAGGCAGTCATAGAAGAATATCACAGCCATCAACTCCAATGTTAAATACATTATGGGAAGAAACAATAAACAGTTGTATTATCTACCATATTATGTCTACAAATAATGAAATAATTATTATGACTTATGCAAACTAGAGAAGTTTTAGGTTAAGGTTTCTTTTTTTCATAGTCAGGTAATATGATTTGGAAATATATATTTAAAACTGACATTTATGCCAAACTGTCTGTAGAATTAGAAAAAATGCCTCAGAAAGCAGAGTATTCAGATAAATAAAAAAATAAGCACAAATTTTAATCTAAACAGCCACAAAGAAAAAAAAAAAAGGGCTTGTTTTGCAAAGTTCTCTCTTTATCACTCCTAACAAAGCCTATTCTCATGAATCATTCACTGAGATCTACTTATGTAAATGAGTACTTATGAAACCAGGCTCTAAGTTTTGTCTGTATTTAAAGTAATGTAATGTACAAATCATCATAGTTCAGGGTATTTTCTTAAAGAATATTTAGAAAATTGCTATCTTTCTTCTTATACAGAGCATAGATGTTATTTAGACTATCATTGATCAATTTTCTGAAATCCAGAATTACCTGAGAAAACAATAGATTTAAGATTATTTTTTTCTCTTTTTTTCTCTTTTTTCTATTTTTTTTTTTTTTTAATGGATTCTTTCTTCTATTTCTGCTGACTACTGCTTGAGTCCTTTCTTGCCTGCTGAGAGGATGGGATATATCTCATCCATTTTAAAAGTGTGCTATTCTCAATCCATCCCCTTGTGAGAAAGAAATTAGTGTTCCCAGTGTTCTCAATTTGACACTGCTAGAGAAGAAAATGAGCAGAATTATCACAAACAAAATGTAAAATAGAAGACACATTTTAGAAAAATAATATTGAGTTGAACTGATAGTAACAATCAGGACATTAATGACACTTTTAGGTTTGAATAACTCACAAAAGTCTTGAAAAGATCAATTGCCAAGGGTTTTGAAAATATGCTTGGAAACAAGTAACATGAAAATATTTTAAAAAACAGAGTGCCCAGACTTCTGATAAATTACCACAGTTTAGAAAATGCCTCAATAAAACTTTTAAAAGCTGAGAGCACTGTCTCTTAGTAACAGGTTTAATAGAACCCATTTTTTTCCTCCAAGTGGAATGTTCGAAAGATCCAAACTTAATCTTGCATTACAAATAGTACCTAAAAGATGCCCAGAAACCTACTAAGACAACTTTACCCTTATTTTCTGCCATTTTTGTTTCTTGATTGTTTTTCTTTTACCTTTAAAAATATACAACATTGCTTATACAAAACAGATGTAGTGCTTCTGTGAGCTGTATGAATCACAATTATGAAAGCTTAGACTGTTTTTTATCATCCTAGTTACTAATAACACCCTTCAAAGATGGTGCAGTGACTCATCTGAAATGAGCATGAAGTTATTTCACCTTTCATTCACAGTTAAAGCTCTCAAAGAGAAAAAATGAAATGGAAAAAGCATACCTGTTTGGACAAGGATGTAAAAAAGAAATGTAATTAATAAAAAAGTTGTAATATATTTATGTGTGTCTGTGACTTAAGTGCACAACTACAGTCTTGTACATAGACATTCATAGCTATGTTATAAATATATGTATTGAAGTAACATTTCCATTTTGTAGGAAAATGTCTTTATGATTTGAAATTAAATTACTTTATGTTAGAAATTGTAACGACAAAAGAAAAAAAAAATCACAAGAAGTTCCTACTAAAACAAATCTCATAGGTTTTAGTGGAGAGAGAGAGAGAGAGAGAGAGAGAGAGAGAGAAGGTGAAAGAAGTGAAGAAAATATTTTGGTTGACTTTCATAGTGGTTGTGCCCACAGAGTACAGGGATAAGTAAAAGCATCTAAAAGGATAGATTTCTTTTTTTTGGTGGCAATGCCAGCTAAACATAAATGAAACTACATCCTGGGTCTGTGATTAATTTAAAACTCTATTTTCTTATTCTGAAGAAGTTGTGTGAACTTGAAGATATACAGGGTACTCTGGAATCTGAATTTTCAGTATGACTCATTTACACTGTTGTACATCCTAGATTGTAACATTAATCATAAGAGACATTAGCTCCTATTGCTCCACTTCTCAGATGAATATATGAAGAACTAAGATGCCAGACAAAGGCAAAACATTTTCGCTGACATTTTGACTTTGAGACTCAAGAGAATTTGTCTCATGGACTCGTAAATGGAGCAATTCATGTTCTGGTAACACTATTCCACCATAAAGAAAAAAGAAAGCAAAGGAAATAAGGGAGAGACTTTCCACTCTGGAAGATCAGATTTCTCAAAGACACTGTTTACAGTCAGGCAGATGGCTACTCTATGGGTCTTCTCTTAAGCAGATCACTTAGTCTTTGATTCAACTGCAGTACTTGCAAAAAGATGATGATCCTCCACTGACAGCAGTTTATTGTAGCACACTATACATAGTCCCAGTGTGTGATGTCTATCCATGGTTCTGACATTTCATGTTGTGTGATAGAAACTTCAGTACATAAATAATTTCTTCTGGAAAAAAACAAGGCAAGTAGAACAGGCAGTGAATAAAGGGGCAGTCATAAACTTGGTAAACCCAACTATTTAGATAACAAGGACAACCTGACAGAGAATTAGTTTTGGGTTTTTGAGAGGAAAGAAGTTAGATATTACTTAAATCAAATTCAGTTAGATTTTTCTACTTATTATCACTAAGTAGTTTGCTGGACAGCCTTCCTACTTCATGTTATATCAATCCAAGATAAAAAATGCATGACTATGTCTTTAACTTAACATTAAAAGCAATAATAACCTTGTTCCAATCTGTCCTGTTTGTGTTATGGAAAAGCTAATTCATTCTTTCTGTGAATCTTTCCTGCTTACCTTTTGTCTTCCACAAGCCAGTAAACATAGCTCTTCACCCCACTTCCCTTCAGGTACAACAACAGCAGCAGCAGCAACAACAGCAATAAAAAGAGAGAGACATCCTACAGAAAGTCTTTTCCAGTTCCTTAACAAAAAGAAGTAAACATTTTAATGGAAGTATTTATATTTTTTTAATGAAAAATTTGAAATAAATACTTTTATTTCAAAAATGTTTCTCTTGAAAACAGCTTACCAGTTACATCAGAATCTAGCCTTACTTGAATCTTGTTTCCTTTATTTACAATTCCTTTCTCTACAAATATGCCAGCAACTATTTTAAAGATAACAATCCCCTTAAGACCTTTTGATTAAAGCATAACATGGCCTTGGACACTCTGTTTCAGACCTCTTCTTGTTGCTTAGCAGCTTGATAAAAAGATATGCACATCCCCTTCTTTCCTTCACAGTCTTTTCCTCCAGTGTTGATTAGTTTACTTCTTCCAACATTAAAGACACGAGGTTATGGGACTTGACTTGTAATTCAAATGGAACATTAAAAAATGGTTATGAGGAACCACCTCATAACTCTACAGTTGCAATGTATTTTCCTTCCCAGGTACTTAGATCTTCTCTGAAGTTAAGTTTTCATCTATTCCATTATGTGATTTCATAAAATCTAAAGAAAAAAAAAAATCTAATTATTCATTTGGTTTGACATCACTGCAGGGGTGTGTGGTGCCTTGAACTTGGCCAGCTGCCAGAATCACACACAGCTGCTGTCCACTCCCCCTGTTCAAAAGGGCAGGGGGACAAAACAAGGTTAAAAGGCTAGTGGGTCAAAATAAAGACTGTTGCCAATAACCATCACATCAAAAGAGACTTGATTTGGAAAAAATATTTTAATTGCTTTCCAATCAAAATATGTTTGAATAGTGAGAAATGAATACAAGTTAAAACATCTCCTCTCCCATCCCCCTTCTTCCCAAGCTAAAATTCACTCCTTATTCCCAACTCCTCTACCTCCTCTCCTTCAAGTGGCACAAAATAAAGGAAACTAAATATGAAAATAGTTGTGGTTTGGGTTTTTATAAACGTTTTCCAATGTGAAATACTGTCTGAATAAGAACAATGTTTTCTTATGTATTTAAAGTCAACCGGTGCTAGTGGACTTTTTGTCTCTGATGACTCCTGGGCTGATCAGAGATCTGAGGTAAACTTGTTTTTTCCTTTACCCATTTGAGAATCTCAAAACACCAAGGACTTCAGAAGACTGGCTTTTTTAGTGGAACAGAAACTTTTCAAAACTGAAAAAAGAATCCTCAGAATGAGACAAGATATAAGTAGAAATACAATAAGCAACCTTTTTCTCACACTACATCTTTGCAGAATCAGTCCTTTTTTTCAAAGTTTCCCTCAGTCAGTAGGTGAGTGAACCTTACTGGTTCCAGCAAACTCTTTATCCTCAGGTGTCTCAGAAAGTACTTCTTTCTGTTGTCGTCGAAGCCTGAAAATGGTGTCTGCTTTTTTTCTCTTCAAAACAGGCTTTGTAATTTTCTTTTTTCTTTTTTTTTTTTTTTTTTTTCTTCTCCCACCCCCAATTACCTAAGTATTTCCCTCCAAAACATCTAGTTTAACTTCAAGGAAAGGCTTCCACCAGAGGTCATGTACAGTATGGAGGACAATGCAAACATGCAGATGTGCTCCCTTGCTGCCTTGCAGTGCAAACAGTGCTTTTGAATAAATGCACTGAACAAAACAACACAGATCTATAAAATCACTTGTTAAAAAAAAAAAACAAACCAGCAATACCAGTGTTAGAACATAAAAGCTATTTATTCCTTCTCTTAAACGAACAGTGGTTTAAATGTAATAAAAACTCTAATCTGCAGAACAGATTGAGTCCATCCTCACACTTTGGTTGAGAAAAGTACAAACTAAATGTCACAGAAGGAACCATCAGTGACAATGGAAAGGTCTTCTTCTGGCATGCTGGGATTTCCAAATCACATTTGAAAACCAGGAGTTTATTTATTAATTTAAGCTCCTTTAAATTCCATTTTCAGGTAACTGAGGAGGATTGATGGATCACGTTGTAAAGTTAATCCAGAAACTGCTATTTAAAAGCAACAACCTTAATGAAATGAAAACATTCTAGTCCTGCAACTATGTATATTGGTCACATTGGATATGGTTGAAGTGACACCTATTTCTCAGACATCTGTAATGGCAAAAGACTGATTATGTGAAATATGCCCAGATGATCCTAGCAGGCAAATCGTGCTGCAGGAAAAAGGAAAAAAAAAAAAAAAAAAAAAAAAAAGTGTTTTTTGATTGTTTGTTTGGCGTTTTTAGCCAATATAACCAGGGTCCTGGCCAAAGGTGTGCTTTGCTTTCTGATTCTCATCAGTTAATCAGCTTGACTGAGTAAAATTCACCAATCAATCATTGAAGTAAGGAACATTATGTGTTATAATTTTGTCCACACTTGTGTAGTCTATTTGTGAACCTTTAGGTTAGTTTAAATTAAATATAGCAAAACTAATCTCTTCAATTTCAAATCAAGACAACACATCTGTCTTACCATCTGTAGCTGATCACAAGAAACTCTAAATCATGAACCACTGTCAAAAAGAAGTGGTCTAAAATCACTATATTCACTTTGCTTGTATTTTTTCATAGCAGTTGTCTAACTTCAACCTTTGTGTATTGTTACACCTTTTCCTGAAAAAAAGTGAAAAGTCACAGCTATTTAGACATAAGAACACAAGCATGGAGACAAAGCACCCTTCAGTCTTCTTTACAGTAAGCTTCATGTATTTATCCCTTCACAATATACACTTGAATCTTTTTCACTGCTTCCGTTTAACATTTCTGCAGGATTTTCTTAAAATAGCCACAAAATTAGAAACATCTCTATCCTACCAATGGTATGTAGAAATATGATATTACATTTTTCTCTTTTGCTTTGAAGTTTTTTATGGAGATGTCAACATACTTTGGTGAAGACTGTGGTGAAGGAAAGAACTACAAAAAATTAATGAAGTCTAAAAGTACACTTTTTTATGACTGATGCTCATACAGGCTACACGTTCTCATTTCTAGCTAATCTCTATTGCAACCTTTTGCAGATTTAGTAGTCAGAGAGGAAGGACTGCTAGACTACTTAAAAACCAAACCTAATTCCACACCCAAAACCCTAAAGCCCAAGTGTATTTCACCCGAATGCATTTCCTGTGTGAGAATAAGTACAGGATTTTGATGAATAAATTAAACTTGAAGAGCTCACTTTTTTCCTCAGGTTTCTCATACACACTTTGCATTTTGCTTTTCATCTTGTTGTAGAATCCCTATTTTTCCCACTGAATTAAAAATCATATCTTCTCAAGATTAATTAATCTTCAAAATAATTAGTGGATAATTTTAGGACCTCAGTGGGATTATTTATAAAGTGAAAATTAGATAGGTACTTACATTACTTGTTGAATTATAGCTCAGATCTCTACATGATGAATGTTTTGCATACCAGCTCACAGAAGCAGCAAGACGAGTTCTAGTGCTCATAGTAGAGACACTATGCTTTTATTCAGGTGGCAAGTAAAAGCTGTATCCAGTATTTTTATCAGTCTAATGCCAGTTCTCAGAGAAACTCAGACAGTGTTCAGAGAAACCAGGGAAAAATTTAGATTATAAAGCAATTAGACATCTAAACCATGAAATGGGTATGATCAAATAACTAGAAGGAGAAAACAAGCAAGATTTACAGGCACACACTTGTAAATGCCTTCCCAGAACTTTTAAAAAAGAACATTTAAAAAACCCACCACTATTACATAATTATTTAACAAGATGTTAATATGCAACAAAGAATAGATGATATAGTGACCTGTCTGAAAAGACCATCAGCTTGTTCTAAAACAAAATTAAAACAAACCAACAACAACAAAAAGTAGCTCTCATTTCTCTTAGAATGAGAATAAAAAAGACAAATATACTCAGAAATATAATATTCTGTTTTGTTTAATGCTATTCAGTAATTTCATTATATCAAGACCAAACCAAAATTTAACTAACGTGAAAATTTTGATATTTTTCAAAATATCATATCTTTACATTTCATGTATTTCTAAGCAATAGTGTTTAATCATTGTGAAAATTCTTTTCCTTATAACTGGTTGATATGTAGGATTGACATTTTATTTTGAGCTAGTTAGAATTCAGTCAGATGCCTCAAAGTTTACCATGAAAATTCAGGGTTGAGTGGAAGGACTTATGGGAGTAATTTATTTTTATATTCTTGGGATTCTTGTGGACTTTAGAACTTAAAATTGAGACAGGCTGCCTTGTGAAGGCTATGGGACCCTGGGACGGATTCAGAAATCAATTTTTATTTAGAACAGTTGATAATTTGCTGGCTTCATAACAAGGAGTCTGAGTAGCCTTACAAGGTAACCTTACAAGATAGGCTGTTCAAAATCTAAAAATTACTAGTTTTCTTTAAAGCAAAACTTCCATCCCTAGGACACATGAGGGATGTGGGTTGTGATGCCTTTAGATCCTGGCTTCAATGCTCTTAAAAAATTTAAAATCCATGATGTTTCCAAAGACGCTTTTGAGGTTCAGTCATTGTTACTTAATGCAAGAGCTCTGTTTAGTTAGAAAATTGTGACTGGTTTTAGCTATCAATAGAAAAACAAATGTGATTTATTTTGAGTTATTTCCTTAGGAAGAATTGAAGAAAATGAATGGGTTCTTATAGAAAGCTTCAGTTGCAAAAAACCCATTATTTTCAAATGGTAAACTTCTATGTGGAAATTTTTTAGTTAGGCCTATTAGCAGTACTGCTGAGAGACCATGTCTGTGAGCTTAGACTGAAGGGATTAATCAAACCAAGGATATAATTCCTGCACAAATTTTACATATGCATACTATCACTGAGTTCTGTAGAGTTCTTTCTAATGTACACTTGTGTAAGCAGGATCAGACACCCATTTCAGGAGCTTTAGAAGATGAGAACAAATGCTACAGTCACACAAGCCAATACAAGGGGTACCAGCAGTTTAATGTTTCCTTAAGCTGTTTAAAGCATCATCCACAAAGCTGTGTAGCTAGGTGAAATGACCCATTATGGAAGGTGAACCATGAGTGAGAGTACAATCTGCCTCTCATGAAAGGTTAAAGAAAATAGTCTCTCTGATTTCACAGAGACAGTGAAATTAGAGACAGTGTAGAAAATTACTTCTACGAAAGAATCAATCTCATAGAATCATAGAATGTTTTGGGTTTGAATGGACCTTAAAGATCATCTAGTTCCAACCCCTCTGCCATGGGCAGGGACACCCTCCACTAGACCAGGTTGCTCAAAGCCTCATCCAGCCTGGTCTTGAAGACAGCCACGGATGGGGCATCCACACCTTCTCTGGGCAACCTGTTCCAATGCCTCACCACCCTCTCTGTGAAGAACTTCTTCCTGATATCCAATCTAAATCTCCCCACTTTCAATTTAAACTTGTTACCCCTTGTCCTATCACTTTGTAAAATATCCCCCCATCAGCTTTCTTGTAGGTCCCATCTCATATATGGTTGACCTATTCTTGTATAAATAACCCAAACTTGTAGCAAATGAAGAAACAATCAGAAGATTTAGTAAGCCAGTGTAGAGATCATCAGTCCAAAATTTCCACTGATATTCCGAACAGTTCTGTAGCACAGCTAGCCTCAGAGAGGAATCTCTTTTCATACACTTAAAGACCCAAGGAGCATCTAAAATTGTGAACCAGTCAAAACACTGTTCCAAAATAAAACTGGATGTATAACACAAATTTTCCAAGGGATTGTCAATATTGACTTTTTAAGTAAAACTGCTACACAAAACCTCTTTTAAGTAATACTTTGACCCACCTAATTAACCAATGGTCCTCCTGTCTCTCCCCACAACTCCCTTGGGATTTCAGCTGGTCCCTCTGAGTAATCTTTTACTGCACCCTGTTTGAAGGTCACTTACCATGTTCAGAGCTAGTTGATATATCTCTGCATTAAACACCATATGCATATTCTATAGATTTCCTTTAAAAAATATGTTCTGTTTACAGCTCACCTTTACCATCACAACTGATCCTAACATTTACTAATTATTCATGAGAAATTAAATCCCTCTTTTATTCTTCCCTCTTCTTTTTTCTCCCCATAAGCATCAATGGTTCTTCTAATTAACTATCTCTAAAGTGGTTTGATGTTTAACACCCCCCCCAACCCCAAGAGTTAGAGTGTGCTTACACCATTTTAATCCTCCATCTATTTCTATTCCAATTATGTTTTGATGAGTGAGATTCTATCCTTATAAGTGAAAAAACACCTACAAATATTTGGAAAACAGCAATAGAACTACTTTAACTGTGAAAAAGAAGCTTTATAAAAAATGAAATTAAGGAAAACCCCATCAAATTTCAAGTAAAAGAATGATTTTTTCCCCCAAAATACTTTTTGTGATGTTTTTCTAAATATTGTATTCCAAAATTAAATAAATTAAAAATGTGCCTTTGCGGGAAGTTCCAAGTATGTTCAGATTCTGTACAGATCTGAAAAAATCAACTTTCTAAATCTCTTTACAATAGAATCATGATCTGCTGGTTGCTGTATCTTAACTGCTGAATTCTCTGTTGTTCCTTTATTATGGAAGCACAATAGTTTCTTTGGTACCTGACCTCCCAACTGCCATTTCCCTTCTTTTCCCTTTCCCTCTACTTTCTCTGCAATGTACTTTATGTCAGTCTTTTAAAACCTCCTATTTAATTTTCCCATTCTCTCTGGTATTACAAATAACCACTGAAGCTCACTGTGTCAGTCTCTTTCTTACTGCTTCTGGTCTTTCCTTAATTCTTTTCCATGTAGCTACTTCATTGTCTTTACTGAGTTGTTTTATTATTATTATTCATTGCCACTTAAGTATGAGTTCATTTAATTCCACCTCATTAGGCTTCCAAAAGGTCAACATAAAATATTGGAATGGGTATACATATCTGGTTTTGGTAATTCTAATGAGTCTGTCACCATGGTATTTAGTTACAGATTGGTGTACAGTCTTACATTAAGAAATGGATATTCTTTCCCTTAAATGATTTTCAAAAGATTAACTAATCTCTGAGGGAAAAACCTCCGTTACTCCTAACACTTTATCCACATGAAAAATAGCTAATCTAGCTTTAAACTCTCTATAAATCATGCCCCATATTAAAAACACAGTAAACTGTCAAAGATGTTTTAAAGCAACATAGTAAGAGATTGAGTTTCACATTAATGAAGAATTTCTCCTCTTTTTTTAGAGAGGAGTTGAAAAAAGAAATTAAATTAGAAACTGCTATAGCTTTCAATCAGGAAAAAATACAGGGAAATTGCTGCAATTAAAATATAATGTGGGTTTGTTTTTTTTTTTTTTTAGTAAGCACACCTCTTTCTTCTATTCCAATCTGATGGCAAATCCTAAAAACTCTGAAGCAATTAGCAAGGTAATATGACTGACATCAACATACGTTGGTTACTACACTGAGAAATAACATGTTTGTATCAGGAGGTGAAAGACTCAAGGATTTTTAAGCACAGCTGAAACAAAGTATGTTAAAAAATGCTTTTAAATTATTTCAGTTCAAAGTTATGGTATGGTTTAGACTCATAAAACAGCAGAATAACCTAACTCAGTTGCAGAACAGATAACGAACACAAAACGGGTCCTAATGCGCAGGTGAAAGTGTCTGCTAAGAGTAAAACCACACTTAATAATGATTAACAACAATTAATTAAAGGTATACATATCTGGATTTAAGAGTCCAATTATCCAGTTACCTGTTTTGGTGAAACAACTAGGCAATTAGCTAGGTAACTATCCCATTTTCCATTATGATTAATTATGGGTCTAAAAATATCATTAAATACTAATTTAGTTTATCTCATCAGAATGTAGGTTATGTACCTCATAACTATACTTATGTTGTTATAGTTCATTCACTTGGTTTATAATGTGGATAACTTATTCTATTCAACAGTATTTAAAGAATAAATCAAATGGCAAGTGTTTGAAATGCTAATCAAAGTGGTAAGTCTGCCCTCTGTCTTCCATACATGTATACACAACTTGATGCATTCAGTTATTCTGATTCCAGTAGCATCATTCATGGTAGAAAAAGCAGAGTTGTAAATATTTACAAAACTGAGATATAGAAATGGAAGCCAAGTAAGATTTGCATTCTGAAAGGAAAGAGGGAAATGCAGAGATGAAATCTGCTAGCCAGGAATTACAGTACTAAAAAGTTACATCTACATTCACTGTTTCATAAAGTGTTGGGATTCAGCCTTTAAAATCAGATACTTTTGCTATGTTGAGGCTTAGGTAGTCAAAAGCAGTGTTCACTTGTGAAAATCTCTTAAAAATATATTTTTAAAATACTTAGGAAAAAATAGGGATAAATATTTAATGACCCATTCACCAGCTATCATATAGACAGAAAGTATTTAATCCTGACATATTTAATCCCTTCATATGTTAGGAACAAATTCTTCAAGGAGAGGGTGGTAAGGCACTGGAACAGGTTGTCCAGAGAAGTTGTGGATGGCCCCATTCCTGAAAATGTTCAAGGCCAGGCTGGATGAGGCTTTGAGCAACCTCGTCTAGTGAAAGGTGTCCCTGCCCAAGGCAGGGGTGTTAGAACTAGATGATCTTTATGGTTCTTCAAACCTAAATCATTTTATGATTCTGTGATTCTATGAAAACTATCCTCTTCCTGTAGTCTTCCTGGAACAAAGTGGTCTATGTTAGTGCACTGTTCATATGGGAGAGAGAATAAAACTTCAGCAGTGAAAGGTGCTTCTATATAGTTATATTCTTGTTTCGACACTGTATACCTGCTATGATTCTATGATTCTTTGTTTTATCTTGCATAAAGGAGTAAAATTACACATTAAAAAAAAATAGTTTAGAGGAAATTTAAAAATACTACAAATATAGTTGAGTAGCTCTTCACAAAAAAAAAAAAAAAAAAAAATCCTACCTACTTGCTAAATTAACATCTTCTTTAAATATGTCAAAAAAACAATAATTTTTTTTTCTAATACACAGACTTGCCTAAAAATGTTTTATATTACTATATTTCAGCCTATTGGTGCCTTACAATACTTAGGCCAAAAGGTATTAAAATAACTTTGTATCCTGAAGATTACATGTTACCTTACATGTGACATTATATTTAGAGAATTGTGGGTGCATATATGTACTTTGTGGAAGAAGACTTTCAATATATTCCTCATTGATCCTTCAAAGGTGCTTATGTCCCAACCATCTCTCCTCTCTCTCCTCTCCTCTCCTCTCCTCTCCTCTCCTCTCCTCTCCTCTCCTCTCCTCTCCTCTCCTCTCCTCTCCTCTCCTCTCCTCTCCTCTCCTCTCCTCTCCTCTCCTCTCCTCTCCTCTCCTCTCCTCTCCTCTCCTCTCCTCTCCTCTCCTCTCTCCCTAAACCATTTCTCTTCATAATTACTGGTCACATTTTATCTGTTTTGAATAGCCTGAACTGAAGTTTCTTTTTGCCAACTCAAAGTTGTTATCTGAACAGTCACCTCTTTAGTAAACCTTCCTAACAAGTAAATGTGTGATTGCTAGAGTGCAAAGTGAAAGGAAACAATTGAGTATCACAAGCATATATTCACTAAATATTTGGGGAAAAAAAGAAAAAAAAGCAAATGGTTCATGGCTGTCTTCACCACCTAGTTACAACAATAACAATCGCTTCTCACACTGTGGCTTGCCTGGTTAGTTGTTTGTTAAGGTGTTCGGGTTTTTTTCCTAATGGCTCCACTCTGGAGAGTCACGAGCCCAGGAACACTCACCTCTATTCTTCAGATTCTTGATATCTACGTAGAAACTGTCAGTTGACTTTCACTAAAATAGCACTACCTAAGGTTCTCAATTCCATGTAAATTCCAAGAATTCCAAGAAAATTCCACTGGTAAAATACTAGTTGATGAAGTTTGCCATAGGAAACAGTGAACACTCATGTGAAGCTAATCTGGAATAGGTTAAGAGTGATGAATCTGAACTTCTAGGGGTTTTGTTGAATATGTAAATAACTCTATTTTTAGGTAACTATACCTTCTTGCTTGAAAGCATGACCTGGGGTGAGAGAGAGTTTCATGTGATGTTACTGGTCTGTGGAAACAAGCTGAGGTCTGAATCTGTGAAAGACTTTTATCCTCTGTCCCTCTGTTAGAACAAATAGTAATGCAACATTATGGGTTGGGATACTCATCACTGAGCTGTTACCTGTGGTAATAGCTAAATCATTGGGTAATCTTTCATTTTCAGTGGGAGGAATACACAGAGATACATATACTTCTATGAAGAGTTAATCTGTAAACATTATGAATAGGTGTTAAACTAGTCAGACTAGTTCCCAGCAGCAAATTACAAGAAGCATGAAACTCAAGGTATGGTAGCTGATAACACATTGTTAGACAGTGTTGGTTTGGGGCTTTTTTTATTGTTGACTGATAACCCAAACTGTATAGTATGCATGTACAAGATTGGGCTCTAGAAACTCTTAATTCTAGTCAAAGCTTAGATACTGGCCAGACAAAGTTGCTTGAAGTGACAAATTTGGGAAAACAAAGGAACTATAATGTTTTTTATTTTGATGAAGATGAATGATAATTTATGATAATTAAGATTGGAACTTTGTGTTCATTTTTTTCCTAGATTGTTTTATTTTCTTCACGTCATTTGGAAGCTAAAAACAACATCTAAATCTAAATTTCAAAGCTAAATCAACATTTAGCTTGAAAAATGTTTTAATGACCAGAAAGCTCAAGAAATAGTACAAAAGTTAGAAAAAATTCTTTGAAGTTTACTGATGATAGGGGTCTTTTTTGTTGTGCTTTATTTTCTCCTCAAGGCTGACAGCAGGCAAAAGTGTGTTGCTTATTACTTAGACTTAAAACTTCATGGTTGTAAATATGTACATGATCCCAAATTAATGTTTTCATGAAACCATCTCTTAAAATATTCCTCACCTCTTCCTACTTCAGTTAGGTGTGTATATTTTCTAAGATACCTTTTAGGGATGTTATACAGAAGGCTAACTCCAGACTACTGAATTTAGTCTCACTGAGTTATATGTCATCACTAGTGAAAGGCTTCTTCAGAATACAGCTCTGACAGTAAGGTAAATTTCAGCCACAAATCACACCCATTGTTTTCACTACAGGTGGACCAGGTTGAAGGGTATGGAGCAAGATAGTTCATATTAATAGCTCTTAAATTTCAGGCACTCGAAAAGGTATTGCTAGTCTTTAGATCTTGACATTATTTCCAGGATGACACAGTTCTCTGATATACTTTTATGTGGTTTAAATCGTTAAAACAATTCAGTAATACAAATACCTTATTCATGAATATGTGCACTCAGCTTTCCAGGATTATGATCTGACCAGGGCTTTATGTTCTTTCTCCTGAGTGAAATTTTAATTCAGCAGTATTCTAAAAGCGTGGATGAAATTATAGGTGCATGAAAGTCAGTGAGAGGTTTGACACTGAACTCCCAGTGGATCAGGAATTTGTTCTAGAGGACCCATAATAGTTAATACATACTTACTGTGCACTGCATGGGGTGTTTTGCGGTGGGTTGACCTTGGCTGGCTGCCAAACACCCAACCAGGGGCTTTCTCATTCCCTCCCCTCAACAGGACAGAGGCAGAAAAGGGGATGAAAAAGCTCATGGCTGGGATAAAGACAGGAAGAACCCTTACTAAAAAGGGTTCCCCCTGTGACTGAGGGGCTCAGCTGTGCCCAGCGGTGGAAGCCATGGCCTGAAGTCAGCTGGAACCAGCTGTGTCCAGCATGGCGCAGTCACAGCCGCTCAGCACAGGGGCCATTCTTGTAGGTCCCACTGCTGCTGCTGCCAGCACCTGGGCATCTCCACCCAGGTAACATTTAGACAGTTATAGATTGTATGTTTTTCCATTGAAAGCTTGGTTTTAATCATTACAAACTCTTTGATAGAAGTAGCAGGCACTTTCAAGCAACAGTGAGAGCCTATACCACTAGAAACAATGTGTTCATGGTAATTTGTGCCTTAAATTTCCAGGGTTGTATATGTTAAACCTGCATCTTATTTGACTTTGGTATGGTTGCTGTATAAAAAAAGACAAATTTCATGCAGTACGTATTAATCTATGAGTTATATGTGAGAAACCAGATTGTTAATCTATTCTACTGATCGAGGGGTTCTAAGATCTCATTTCAAGCTCCGTATGTAGCTGAGGAACCAGGCATTCAGAAAGGTAAAACAAGTGAGAATTGTAGGCATCTTAGAAACCATTATATCTCAAGAATATATAGTTTATTCCCTGAATTTATTCAGTTTAGGATCAGAATTCAGTAGTAATTAAAACAAACAAACATACCAAAACAAACAAACAAACAAACAAAAAACCAAAAAGCAAGAGTGGCAGATACGATGGGAGTAGTGTGACTTTTTTTTCTTTCAAATGGGAATGCAGGAAGGGGAAATATACTTCGCAAAAATCTCAATTTGATATTGGAAAATGTTTCTATTATAACAGAATACTTGGATAAGCTAGCTAGCACCTGGCTTTGGCATCTCTATCAAGTGAGACCTTAAAAGAAATCTCTTGTGAACACCTGTTTTACTCTGTCCCATCTTAGCTCAGGTGTTCTGGACTTAAGTTTTCTTGAACTTCTTCACACACGTACAGTGCTATGCAGGAGGGTACAACTCGTAATATTCCAAGATGAACATGTCGTCAAGAGAATTTTATGAAATTGTCTGGGCAGGGAGGGAAGTAAATTAAAGTAAACACACACTCCCCCCCCCCGTCAAAAAACCCCACCCCAAACAAACAAACCAACCCTAAAACTAAGCAGGAAACCCCAGTAAGAGTATGTAGGTTATGTCTTTGTTTAAATTTAGCCTATAGAAATTCCATACCCAAAATCCTTAAATCCAACCTAAATGTTTGTATTTTTTTTTTAGAACTTAAATCCAGGTAAATTGCTACTAATCCAGGATTTAATGAAGCATTACTGTAACTTTAGTGTAGATAAATTATCCTTTTTCCCCTCTTAGAATTGCTATTTTAATTTGAAAGAAATATCAGACAGCCTGAAGGTAGGCAGTCATTTTAATTGATAGCTCTTCAATCTAATCACTGTCCATGAGGCCACTTGTGTTCAGTGCTGTTATTACACCTTTTATCTTACTGTTATTAATGTATCTTGTTACCGCTAAAGACTTCATGAGTCTTAAGTTGCTGCTGAACAAATACTTAAATCCTGCTATGCCATAGGCTAATTAAATATGATTAAATTAAAGCACCTTTCTGTTGTTATAACAATGGGAATTCATTAGCGCATAAGTACTCTTGCAGTATGTGAACTAAGTTCCAGTCTGAAAGGCAAACAGTTCTTTGAAAGAAAGATTTGCAATGAACCCACAACAATGTCTAAACCAGTGTTGTCTTTGTTTCATGTGCAACAGTTATTTTGCTTGAATGATACACTGGTTATTGTATCGTCTGAGGTATGCCCACATACCATCATTGGTTAGCTATGAAGCCAAATGATGGAAGAGGAATTATGAGATTATATTTTTCAGTAATGATGAGAGACATTAGCAGTAGGATGATGATGCAGAACTAGGCATATGCAGAATACAGAGCTGAAATCACTAAAAAGACTCTTCCATACGCAAAAATAGAAACAGGATAGGGAGAAAGTCCCTCCATTTTCTCTAGCTGTGTTTAGCTTATGTCACTGTCAAGACATGGAAAACAGTGAGAAGCAAAAAGTTTTTTTTTTGCTCATTTCCTATCTGCTTGTTAATGACCTCAGCTTCATACAAAACATTGCAAGGCACTACCAGGATATTCTGGTTTAGCTGGGATAGAGTTAATTTTCTTCAAAGAAGCTAGTACGAGGCTACATTTTAGATTTGAGAATAATACTGATAACATAGTAATGTTTCTAACTGTAGCTAAGCAATGTTTATATCAACTCAAGGACATTTTCAGTTTCTGATACTGCGCCTGTGTTCCCAACTTCTTCTCTACATGAAACTGGGAGAGGACACTGGCCAAAGGGGTATTTCATTCCAGAAATCATCATGTTCAGTATATAGTCATGTTATCCCTTTCTCTCCCCTGTCTCCCTCTGCATTGCTGTCTTGCTCATTGGAACTCAGCCTGGCTCTGGCACGATTTATCTCTTGGGTTTGACCTGGCTCTTGGGCTCTGGATCTTGCTATTTGGGAAAGGCTGGGTATCAGTCAGCAGGTGGTGAACCGTTGTATAATATGTTTTATTTTCCATTATTTTAATTATATACTCTTATTAGTAGTAGTGGTAGTATTATTTTTATTACACTTTAATATTAATATTAGTATTATTGGAATTGTTAGCATTAGTAGTATCATTATTCCTTTATTTTCAATTATTAACTCATGGGTTGACATAAGAACAATTTTCCTTGTCTTTTACTCTGATTCTCTTTCTCCCCTGGAGGTGGGGGGAAGGTGAGTGAGAGGCTGTGTGGTACTTAATTTGCTGGTTGCGATTAAAGCACAACACAGTAATAACAGAAAGCCTGATGCTATAGTCTCTGTATCTTGAGTACTCTTCAATTAAGCCAAAAAATGTTAATTAATTTGAAAACACTATTATTGTTGATTCAGTAGTGATCCGTGAAAGATCACTTTATAGCCCAAAAATTCTGTTTTACCTTTGTTAATGTTCCTATTGCTGTCTCTGTTGCACCTTTTCTAAGGATTAAAATTTCTCTTCAAAACACAGATGTCAGATTATAAGTAAGATTTCAAAACTTGTATCTGAGTTTATGTAAAATAACAGATAAATCTTGAGGGGTTTATTTTTTCTCCTGTTCTTTTTTTCCCCTTGAGGATCAAAAGGTGAAAGGCTAACTCTCTGAATTTTCCCTATTCTGGACCTTCTAGGAGGCAGGATAAGTGAGGCTTTACTGCCAGTTCAGGCACTGTAGTCTCTACTTTCTTTCACTTTCCTTGATGTAGACGCTTACTGCTGCAACTGCACAGCAGCTGCAGGAGGTTGTGGTATTGTGCCAGCATGTTTGTGTTCTCAACAACTGTCTGCTACACTTTCAAAGTGTATCGAGCACTCAGCATCCAGGGATATAATTACACCTCCTGTAGTAATGCCTACAATAGCCTGGATACTGATGGAACTGGGTAGGGGTGAAGAGAATTTTGGCAGCCAGATTTCTTTCAAGCATCTTCAACATTCTTGTATAGTCAGTAGCAAGTTGAAATGGCTGCAGTTTTTAATTGCTTTTAGCACTTCAAATAGCTAAAAGAAATCTATATTGTTGCTACCTATACATTCATCTGTCTCTACTCCGATGTCACATACTGCTCTATCTTACTATTCATAATAACAGTATTTATTGGACATTTTAAACTTGATGAGTATTTTGAATTTTAGAATTATAGGGGTACAACTTGCTACAGAAAAGCTGTATTTTCCCTCATTACACCCTCATGAGGTGATGTATTCCAGAGAACTTTAAATGTAAACATTACAGAGGAAGAGATAGGGTGCAGAAGCGTGACTGGTTTACCAGCCAGCGGAGAAGTTTTTAGCAGAACAGCATCTCCAGAATCAAAGAAGAAAGCCCTAATCATTAGGATATCCACTTTTTTTTTTTTTTTTTTTTTTTTTTAATTTGCTTCTTTCAGTAAATAATTTCTTATAATGTAACTATGGTATCAGAACTCTGTAGATCTGTGTTTGTTTTTTCTCTCGGTACTTTCACTTGTGACCTAACATCTGTCACTTCTACTCTGGAAAAGAAAAATGTTTGTGAGAAAGAGTTTGGGATTCATTCTCATATGTTAGAGCTAAGCAGCAAAATTATTTAATAAAGATTTGCCAGATAAACTTGATTGCTTCTTTGATAGAATTATAAAATTAGTGGATGAAAGAAAAGCATAATATGATATGCATTTCCAATTAATTAAGGAAAACATTTGATAATGCATTCTGTAAAAGATCTTCTCTCAAAATTAATTTAAATTGGTTTTAATATGAATGTTATCATGTGGAATAACCACTGGTGAAAGATAATAAACAAAGGGAAATGATGAGCTGCAAAATAGTGACTTAGGAGGAAATGACTGCTGGTTAACTACCAGATAAGGAGGTCAAGTTATATTCTGTTCCTCCACTAATGACTTAGAAGGGAAAATGAACAGCACATTAATTAATTTGCAAAGAGTACTAACTTGAGAGGAATCATAAAGGCTAAATTGCTATAAGGTGTACTTCTCCACTTTAATGCAGAAGATAAACTTGAATCCTAAACAAAATCTGAAAAATGTTAACAAACGTATTTTATGTAACATTTTCCAAAATACAGTTTTAGTGAGGTAAGCTGCAGTTCAGCAAAATTCTTATGCATATTCTAAGCTCTCATTGACTTCAGTAAGTGTTAATCATAAGCTTACATGTTGTGTGGAGTAAGGAAACCGTTAAGCACTGATTTAAGATTGAGTTTATGTTTAAGTTCTTTGATGATGTGAATTCTAAAAAGCAGAGATGAAACCTAAAAATAAAAGTATATTAGAAAGATGTAAATGTGATCCTACATTAATAATCTTTCTGTTGCATGGCCGAGGTTAATACCTGGAAATAGGATTAAGGAGAATGAGGAAAGAAAGCATAGATTTATTTGCCATTATATGAATCACAAGTAAACCTTTGCCTCCGCAGACATTTTCCTTATGCATCTCCCATCCCTCCCCGCCCCCGCCCCTTTCCTTGAAATACAAAAACACTAAGAGGAAATTAAATAACTGCTTGAGAAAGTGAATTTGATAGCACTAGGGATGAATTTTTAAGAAGAAAAAGAAATCTGTATTGAAACCAGTGGTAGAACTCCCACAAAATCTAATGCAGATTAGAATTTTACTAGGCCACGGCGATGGCATGCTCCTATGCAGACCTCTATCTCCTACTGTAACTTTTGCCATCTCAAAAGCAATATAATATAGGAGTTCCACCTTGGTCTGTCATGAAAACAAATTGCCTGAACTTCCCCTTCTGGGTTGCAGATGGGATGGGGAGTCAAAAAAGCATAAAAATAATTTGAGACATTATGACCACTTATAAGGTATGCCTCTACCTTCAAATTCTCTGCTTGAATTAATAACACAAAAAAGAAAACCAGAGAAAAAACAAAACCCAAACAAAACCACACACACAGAGAAAACCCAATCACACCCCAGTAGAGAAGCCTGCCAGGACTCCGTTTGTGGTAGTTGTTTTTTCTCCAGCTTCCACACAGAAGGGTCCCAGCAAGGACTGAATAGTATCACCGCAGAATAAAGACAACCAGGGAGCACACCTGACGTGCGAACAATCCATAAAGGATCAGCTGTATTCAGCAATGCTTGCCTGCGGTGGATCAGCACATGAAGCTGATGTACATGTCATGCTCCCATATGCGGAACAGGATGAACACTGAATTCCTTCCTTAACTGACACTGCTTGCAGCAGCCACAAATCACTTCTTGATTAAAATCAGTTTTGCAGGAGGGATGTTTCTAGATTAATTTTTTATTTGTAGCAAAGCTGGATACAAGGGATAATACAAACCTGTGAATTAATTATTTTGTGCCTGGAAAGACAGGAAGGTTTCCAACAAATTAAATTTTTAAAATACTTCCAGCTTGTCACCCAAGTAGGCTGGGGTGCACTTGGAGTCAAATTGAAAAATGAAGGTAGATATTGTCACTGAGTGTATAAATCAACAGGAATGTGAGTGTTAGCCAAAACAGCTGAGCAACTACAGACTAGGCTTTGTGTGAGCAACTTGCCCAGCCAGCTTCAATTTCACATATGCGATGTCCTTGGGATAGGTATTTAGCATCTGACAATTGACTGCCTCCTCAACCATGCCCAGACCTAATTTATTATTAAAGACAAATGAAAGGAAAGGGATTTGATTGAGAACAGCACAATCCTTTAACCTATGTTATACTATTTTTACAAAGAAAAGACTGCACGGTCAAACTTGAAAAATGGTGTGAATGCAATACTGGGATATTTGCATCAGGTCCCCAGCATAAGAAGATTTGTGCTAATGGTGCTTACTGAATCTTAGGGGAACAGTGATGTAACCAAACAGAGCTTTAGAAAGGACATAGGAAAGATGCATATCCTTCAGCAATTTCTTTCTGTTTTTAGAGGCTTTAGGGACAAGTTAAAGCACTCCACATCACTCAGAGCTGTGCAATTTATAGTACCAAAATGAGATGGAGAGAGAAGTGCAGAGGCAGAGGATAATGGAAGTGAGGAGGATCAGCAAAAGCCTTCATAGTATCGAATCCATTCATCTTCTGAGATAAATTCACAATGTCCACAGTGAAAGATGTTCTTTTATAGCATCAGTCAGCAAAGTTCATTCTGCAATGATAGCATTTGTTCATTTATCAGGTTATTTGGATTGTAAAGTAATATATGAGAATGCTGTTGGAAAGTGGCAAGCAGTTCACACGGACATAGTTAAGCCTCTGACAATTTATTGTTAGACTAGTTTTGTCTCAGGACATCAATACCTTGAATATTAATTTAAGAGCTTAAAACATGGAAGAATTTACATATCTGCTGGTGAGGGTTGGGCAAATTCTCTAAAGAAACTAATTTTTGTGATCCTTTGGCTACTGAGTGACAATATGTTCCAAGACCAGGAAGGGATTCAGAAAGAAAGGCTCAGTTAAGATTTGGGATTTTACATATAGAAACTTTAGTCTCATTCTCAGTGTCAATTAAGGATAATTAAAGGAAAAAAGTATAAATTTATAGACACTCTAGTCTGGCTAGTTGCTCACAGGAATAGGAGTTACATTAAAATAAAGTTTGTTATGATTAGTGTAATGGAAAGAGAATTCCTTGTATTTTATATACTTGAATATTCTGTCTCATCTTTTTGTCAGAATTACATGGATGGGCTATAGAAACTGATACTTGAATCTGTGAAAAAAGCTATGTTTTTGGTTCAGTAGGTCATACGCAGTTCTCACAGCACATTCATTGCAGAATCTCGATAGTATATTAGTAGGTTCATACAAAGAGACAAGATATGAAGAACCATACCTATGAGTGATTCATGAGGACTGGTGCTCTTAAAAGCAGGCAAAGCTACATCTCATTGTCAAAAGGAACAAGTAGGACATAAGTAGGATGAATGCATAATTGTACAAGTTACTAAGTTGTTGAAGGAATTTAGTTAATCATTAAGAAGAGATTTAGAGAAGATCTAGGCCATATTCCCAGCAGGAGGTGACTGAAAGATAGAATACTGGAGCAGAGGATATTGCAGGCAGATGTCAACTCTTTATTGCTCACAGAAAACAAACAATTATCAATCCTTAATAACCAAACGTACTGAGAGTAACTCAAAAAATACTGACACTGTTGTGTAATCATTCCCTATACTGTATAATTCTCCCACAAAGGAGAAGTTATGTATTTTATCTGCTAGTCTGGAATTAATTGTTATGGAATTGGTATCTATAGCAAACAATGGAAGGTTTGGGGGAAGAAGCAAATGAGTGTTGGTGCTTTCTGGTGGCAAGTATCCAGGACAAGTGGTTTCTTTTGTAGGATGAACAGTTCCTTGGTAGGCTGAAGGAATTTGGGGAGAGGTGTTTGCAAAGGAATCTACAGCAAAGGGAGTCAAGGTTCCTGATAACAGGTACAGCAATTGTAAGATGTTCGTGCTGGTCAGATACACACTGTGCCAACAAATGGCTGATGAACCAGTAACATCTGTAAATGGTTATGAAAACAGAACACCTTGATCCATCATTCCTGGAAACTTCCCAGATGGGACAAAGAAACAAAGTTCCAGCCTCAGTGAGTCATCATCTTCCCCTCTTGCCCACCCTACAGCAGTTCCTCACCAGTAGTAATGGAGTGCAGCACTTCCATGCTCCATATTCATCACCATGTGGGTCTTTGCAGGTTTAAAACCTCATAAATTTAGGAACCAATGATGAATAAAAAAATGTCATGGTCACAGTTGTAGCAAGCTGACATTGAGTAGGTGTGTTGGTTTCAGTTTGGACAAAGATAATTTTCTTCACCGTAGCTGGTATGATGCTATGTTTTGGTTGCGGTGAGAAGAATATTGATGACATACTAATGTTTTTAATTGTTGCTAAGGCATGTTCATGTCAACTCAAGCAATTTTCCAGTTTCTGATTCTGGCCTGTGTTCTCAAATTCTCTTCAAGAAGCTGGGAGGGAACACAGTCAGGACAGCTGACCCAAACTGACCATTGGGATATTTCATCCCATAAAATGTCATGCTCAGTATGTAAGTTGTGGGTGGGCCAGGGCCTCTCTTTCTGTTGCGCTCTCTCCTGCGTTGAGACTTGCTCTGGCACGCTCCCTCTCTCAGGCTTGAACTGGCTTTTGGTTTCTCCAGCTCTGGCTGCAGCTACTTGAGAACTAGCTGGACATCATCAGTGAGTGTTGAGCAGTTGTATCATTTGTTTTATTATCCATTATTTTCATTGCATATTATTTAGTAGTCATATTATAATTTTCATTGCATTTTAATAATAGTAGTATTAGTATTATTCGTGTTGTTAGAATTATTGGCATTGTTAGTATTGTTATTTTATTTAATTTATTTTCAGTTATTAGACTGTTCTTATCTAAACTCACAAGTTTCCTTGCCTCCTCCACTGGGGAGGTGAGTTAGCAGCTACGTGGTACTTTGCTGCTGGGTGAAATTAAACCACAACAGTGTGATATCCAATTTGATATTGGATCAAAAATAGCTAATAAATTTTGGGGGTTAAATTCTCACAGGAGTCTTGCCACAGAGAATGATAATTTCTGTACATCTGCTGTGTGATTATATTCGCAATGCTGCATTAAATGTAAAGCACCTCATTTCCAAAAAAAAATTGCAGATATTTCAGAGAAGAGGATTAAAAACAATTAGGAAGGTGGAGAGACCATTTAGGAGGACAGATTAGAAGTTAAATATGCATAGATTAGATGGCTTACAAAAGTCGACTAATATCTAAATGGTAAAAAAACCACCAGAAAATGGAGATTATTTGGGATGTTACATGGAATAATAGCATAGGATATGTCCCAATCTAAGTTCCATTATTCCTAGATAATCCACATTTTACTAGAATAGATAATTCCCTTGAGAGTGATATCTATTAGGCTATCACAGGACTGGCTTGTGCAGCAAGGTTAGTTTATAAATTGAAGTACTTTCCAGAGATGTGACAATACATGTTCCTATAGAACAGAACTTCAGCAACAAATACAAACCACAAGGTTTGTCAGGCTCTGCAGCAGCAGCTTTTGCCCTGTCACTTCCTTCTCTTTTACTTTCTTTTGGATATTTTTTTGTTTTGCTGTCTGCTCTGGACAAACTGTCGCATCCCTTGGTTCTCTACATCTCCAGCTGGCAAACCTGGAGCTATTATGCTCTGTCTTCCTGGACCAATTGATAGCCCCCCCAAAGAGTGGCTATTTCTCACAAGCATAAATAATATTTGGAGAGCAAAGAGAAACCATACAGACTGCAACTAGAAATAACCAGATGCAGAAGGGACACCAGGAGACAGGATAAATGTGGGCACGTCTCATTTTTGCATCCGTTTATGCAATATATATCAGCCTTTTAATTTGGAGCAGATCATTCTGTGATGTGTGCTTTCAATTTTGTTTGCAAATTAACAAATTACAAATGGCTAAAAGCACAGTTTCTAAAACTAAATAAAACAAAATACTTGCAAATAAGCAAGACTATATAATATTTACTTTTTTAGTTTAATTATTTCATGTCTCTGTACCTCTCTTTTATTTTCCTTATTCTCCCAGCAGCTACTACACTACACTATCAGAAGCTGAAAAGTATTTGAGTTTCATATGCTATTTTATCAGGGTTAATCACACCTGCAGATATGTCTAGTGAGCTCTGTTTAATGACACTCACTAGTATTGCTTTAAAATCATGAAGTTTCAGGAAAGAAAAAAAAAAAATTCTTCAGATAATATTTCTATAGTTAAACTCCATATTACTTTGTGTGTGTGAATATGTGTACACACACAGGCATATGCACACATACGATTTGCTCTATTAAATGACATTTGTCTCTTATTATAATTTCCTACTTCAAGAGCAGTGTAGCAGTGAGCAGATCAATATGAGGCTCTCTAACTCTTTAACAAATACAGTATAGGATGTGTGCTTGAATGCCTTATATCTTAATAAATTTTTCTTTCAGGGTCAGAAGACAGAAACTCTGTTTCTGTAAATGTCTTGACATATCTTTATGGATACACTGCCCGTGAGCGATTTTTGAGAGTTTTGCCTACTTCTGTTGTTTGTAAGTTGAAAAAAAATTGATAACAGAAATAAACGCAGATCTTTCAGAGACTAAACTATAAAATTAATGGACCTGTATAATTCATCCAAAATAGCAATTAAAAATGGCCCAAGTTTTATACCTGTTATTCTGAAAAATTATAACTGGCCCTAACAATCTTTCCGAAGGAAATGTAACAGCAAGTTTGAGATAAATATCTGATATCTTAAACATACACAGCGTTGGTAGACTACTGGGGTAGCACACAAATATGAACATTATACCTTCAGCTATTATAATTATTTTGGTTATATTTAGACTTAATTCCACCTAGTGAGTAAGGATCTCTGACCCCAAAAAAAGATCTGTATCTATGTCTCATTACAGTTATGTGTGTTGAAAATGCAAATCTGGACCTTTATATCTTTTTGGAAAATGGAATAATATGAGGGGCTATAAAACAAATAAGAGGGTATTTCAAGTTTGTTGCTCAAAAAACCTCACCAAACCCACAAGTCCCTCTCCTAAACCTCCAGTCACTTTCATAACGGAGTGGTAACACTTTACTCAAAATATAGCAGCATCATGCATCTGGTGATGTGAAACTTCTGCCTTAGACTTTGCCTGGTCTGTGGTCTAGAAATAATGCAGATGCACACAGTGGTTCTGGGAGAATTTCAAGCTACTTTATGCCAGAATTACACATGTGAAGGTAAAAAGCCCTGTCTCCCTAATCCTGGTCTGATGGGGTCAGGAAGAGAATGGGATTGTTCCATGTGGTAACAGTTTCAAACTCCCCTTTCCTGAAATATTTGTGGAGGTTTGATGTTACTCTACTGGTGGCACTGCTACATGAATTAGTAGTGTTGTGGCCCAGGTTATTCATTGCAGCATCTGACTTTTTGGATGGAATTTGATCCTGCTAGCAGATTGTATTTATGAACTGATTAGTTTATGTCCATTGCTATTCTCAAATATATTTTGTTTCCTCCCTCATTTGTTCTCTGTCAAGAACTAGTATAAGTTTTATGCCCTAATATCATTGATACATTTGTGCAAGTATTGCTTCTTTTGTGTTAGGAAGTGGTGGGCCATTGCCAATGCCACCAGACCTACAGCAGTTACCGATAGGATGATACATAGATGCTGGAGTTGTCAGTCCATATTGACAACCCTTGCTCACCTGAGAAAAAACTTGCTTCATCCTCTGTGGCCCTCATGACCAAGGGAGCAGATCTGGCACCTGTGATGTGGTCAGAAAAGAAGGTCTGTTTCTGTGTCCTGCTGCAGTAGCAGTGGTTGTGCCCAAGGCTGTCCACAGATACCCTTAGACAGGACCGACACGAGTTGTATGCCTTGTTATACTTTTTCTCATTTCCTGGACTTAATTTTCAACACTCTTGTACCTCTTTCTCCACCCCAGTCTCTACCTAGCTAAGCAACCTGTTCTATTTACTCTTTTTTTCCAATGTTCCCAGTTTTGTTGCAGCTTTACCCAAACTTGGTATTTATGATACTGTTGTCTAGGTAATCTCAGCCCTATTGTGACACTGGCTCTGCCAGACTCTGCTCCCAGAAATGTTCCCAGTACTCCCTTCCAACTATCTGTGAGGATCAGTCACTTCTCCCATAACTCCTTCTTAACCACCTGTGACAACCAGTTATCCCTCATGGGACCATCAGTAACTTTTGTCAGCTTTTCACACCGTTCTCTGTCATGTCCAATAGTTTCTCAAGCCATGTCTTGCAGTGTTCCATGTCCTTGTCAGTTAGTTGAGCTTCTCTTAAACTAGTCATTCACCTGTAGCTGTAACACCTTGAACAATGCATTATTAGAGAGTTTATGTACTTAAACTTGTATACATTCAGATTTGCTGGAGGAACTGCACTTATAGTGTATGAACAGATTATTTAATAACTAGATAGTTAATGGTGTTGCCTATGATTGCCCAGTGAGTAAACTGTATTTCAGAAGCATCATTACATGTCAGAGGACAGCTTTTCATGTATAATTAAGTCAGAAATTGACAACTTTATTAAACTTCTTTTCACGTTAGAGGCAAAGACCAAATTTGTTGGTAACTCTCTTTCTAATAGAGTGCAATGGCAAGCATACTGGGAAGTATAGGTTACTGAGGTTTAGGCATTTGCAAGGGCAGGGAGCAGCAAAGCTTCTCCAAGCTGCAGGAGGTGGCTTGAAGTATGTCCAGCTGGTGGAAAAATACTTGTCTTGGGAAACATCAGTAATAACCAGCTGGAAAATCACAGAAAAATGAGAAGGCGGCCTGAAATTTAAGAGTCTCTCTGTATAATGGCCACATGTTCACACTTAAAAAAGACTGAGTGGATTTTTGCAAACAACTGTGTAACCTCCACCACCTCTCATTATCCTTCAGAAAACAGAACTGTCTTTTAATACTATCATTTATATTTGGAGAAAAGTGATTCACTGTTATGAAAACAAGAATACTTAAAGCAGAGTGTAAAAAATGGTGTTTTTTCAAACTATGCTAGAGATACCAAGCCAGAAGCATTTTCTTTTCTCTGTTATTAGGCATCACAGTGATTCTTTTTCCCTTTAGTACAATGCATATCACTTGTTTGGTTTAGTTAAAATGAAAGAACTCAAGTCTTTATTATCCTTAGCAGTGGGCTGGCAGAAATATGTCTCAATTAATATTTTTATAAATCTAAACTGTAATATGATATCTGATGAGGATGTTTCACTTTGCAAGAAGCAACTACTGCACAAAGCACTCAGAATCCTTACAAATTATGATCCATAGAAAAGTTTAATTCTGATTAATTCTCTCCCTTACATTGATCAGGATGTCAGAAGAAGTGAAAAAAATGGATGTGCAATAATTCACTCATGTAAAAAGAATAATTCCATGTTTCAGTTTAGGAATAAAACTGATCTAGAGATACCTGATCAAAGAATTTACAGAAGAAAAAGGTGGTTTACCCAAAATTAAAAATTTATGTGGAACAACTTTGGATTTTATTAGCAATAGGAATGAAAACAGACTGTATTTCAGATTCTTGTAACTAAATTATGATTTTTAATAATAAAAATACATTAATTTTGATTGTGTTTAATAAATTATTGTGGTTTAACCCCAGTTGGCAACTAGGCACCACACATCCTCTCCCTCACTCCTGCCACAGGTGAGCATAAAAAAGAGAAAACTCTTAAGTTGAGACAAAAAGAGTTTAATAATTTAAAAATACTGTAAGGAAAGGAAAAAATATAACAAAGAGAGAGAATAATAAAGCCCAATACAAGACAGCTTATGCAAATGAAAATAATTGTTCACTACCAACTGACCGATGAGCAGTGCCTTGCCCGCCAATCTCCCCCCTAGTTTTATTGCTGAGCGTGATGTCATATAGTATGCAATATCCCTTTGGTCAGTTGGGGTCAGCTGTCCCAAACCTGTCCCCTCCCAACCTTTTGTGCAGTTTCAACTTACTTACTGGTGGGATGGTGTGAGAAGCAGAAGGGCCTTAACTGTGTAATCACTGCTCAGCAATAACTAAAATATGTCTATGTTATCAACCCTGTTTTCAGCACAAATCCAAAACATAGCCTCGGACTAGATACTATGAAGAAATTTGACCCAGCCAAAACCAACACAAAGCATTTAGCTATGTGTCATCTTCCACCTATTCCTTCTAATATAAGGCTGCTACATGAAAACCTATTCTTCAGACACCGATATCTTATATTGCATTTGACTGAGCCACATAGAAATTAGCTGTTTAAGAGATTAAAGATTTCCTGAGGTTTATTTCAGAAATACAGATAGCATATGGGAAGATAAATTAATGTTTTATGTAAATAGATTGTTTAAAATCTTTGAAACAGACATAGAATTTGGTGACTCTTTTATTAATTGCAAAATATTTTCATAAGGTATTAATTAGGTCACGTGTCCTTGGTTTGGTGTTTTTCAAAGCATTTTATTTGGAATTATAATAACAGAATGCTTTATATTAGATTTTTTTTAAGTCTTTTATTTTTAAAATAAATCATTATTCATTTTGAGGAAGAAATTTTCCTTATTTATGTTCAGCATTTTTTAAAATGATAAAGAAGGCTTAGTTAGTTACACATTTCAGATTGCATAAAATATTTTGGTGTGACCTTAAAGGTTTTAAAAACACTTTTGATAACATTTTGGTTTGGTCCAAAGTAATTTATTTTCTGCAGTTTATTTAAATTACCCATTGTACTTAAATATCCTTTATTCTGAAACCTTGTGCTGCAACACTAACAATGAAGAAAACATCTGGTAAGCTTTGAAATATATCTGCAGTATAAGTTTAAATATGTTTACAGGAGATTTTAAATATTTGATTGCTGATTTATACAATTTTCATGCTCTGAAGCCATGGCAGAGAGTCCTGTTTTCACATATTTTTTCTTTCATACGTTAGATATACCCATCCCATCTAGTCATCAGTACTTTTTTGCAGATTCTTATAATCTTTATTGATAATCACATTCAGATGCAGAAAGTCTATAGCAGAGAGTGTAGAAACTGACAGACTGCATAATGTATTTATCTCGATGGATACCATACACTGCTTGTCATTAACCAAATAGCTGTATACCTTGACATATGATGAACCATGAGGAAGATGTAGAGCTCTTTCTATATTTCATATTCAAAAATACCACTTTAAACATGAACAGACTTTCATTTTTTATCTTTGAATAACAGTTTGACAAACAGGGTAACCATTAGTAACTGACTTGAGTACTGCTACATGTGAGTAGAATCCAAAAAAACAAAATTAAAAGAAATTTTTAAGAGTAAATTTGCTTGAGCTAAACTTCTGACAGTATTCATGTACATGAAAGAGTATTTATACTTTTCTTTTTAGCTTACTTTCATTTCTTCTTGCAAGAGCTGAAGAGTTCTATTTTAATTGCACAGAATTACATTCTCAGAATTTTAAGCACTGTGAAACAAAGCTTTTAAGTATCAGAAAGTTGCATATGAAATATAAAGACCTCCAGGAACATCATAAAGCATTTTTAAATTACCTCCAAAATGTATACATTAATAATAGATTCTAGAGACAAAGATAATACCAGGAACAAAGTGTTTAGGTATTTGTGTTGAAAGCCTATTTAGAGATTTCTCTAAAATAACATATGTCCAAGCTTCACATGTATTTATTGGTCTGTCATCCTATGCCAGCAGAAGTCTAGAGTTCTTGACTTTCCACTTAATTCTTACCACAGGCTTTATGGTAAAGTAAAATTCAACAATCCTAACCACAATGATGGCCTATTGTCCAGGACCCCACTTAAGCACACCTTCCCACAGCGGTCAATCCTTACCCCAAGTCAAGACACCAGCAGTCCTGCATGGTGCCCACTTGTAGCCACATTCCCAGCCCTGTCTCTGCCCTCATCTCCTGCTGCTGGATGTAACCTGACACTGGTGCATTGCATCACTTGCTCTGTCTGGGGCTGTAGATAGAACCCAGTATACAACCTGGCTCAGCTAAACGTGGTCAGACCCTGAGAGACAGTGACTGTTGGAAAGGGTACTGGCTGCCCTAGGGTCACCTTGACTCCCCTGTTCCTCATCCCTCAGGGAACAGGCAACCCTGACACCAAGTGTTCCTATTTCTAAACTTAATTTCATACCTTTCTCAGAGATGTTATTTTTGTTCTTCATTCATTTGTTTTCCCTCAAATTAGTTGTATTAACCTTTCTGAAATGAATTTCAATTTAAAAACAAACAAACAAACAAAAACCTAAACCAAACCCATTCCACGAAAAGTTTTCCTCTCATCTGAAAAAAGGTGACCTACGGCTTCCAAAGGCATACAACTATCAACAGCAGGAGAGGTAGTCTGTTGTCATAAAATAGAAATCCTATTTATATTGGTTATGTAGAGCCTCCGTGTTAGTAGAGGCCTGGAGAGGGGAAAACTTTTCATGGATATTGGTCTGTGTGAAGTCCACTGGATTTTTGGTTGTTGTGGTTTGGTTCTGGGGGTTGGTTTGCTTTTTTTCGTTTGTTTGTTTGGGGGTTTTTTGGGTTTTTTTTTGTTTGTTTTTTTTTTTTATTTAATAATAATAAGATTAAAACTTTCCTTTTTATATTAAGAAAAGAAATAGGTTATATGGGTATCAAAGCTACAAATTTATTAATACTGCAGGTACAGATGGGATGCACTTCTCTACAGCCAGTGTTTCACCATCCATTTAGCTACTGATGCCTGTTCGCTCATACTCTTGCATTTTGTTGTCAGTTCACTCTGGGTTAGAAAACATTCAACCAAGAAGCAATTCTTTTGAAAGATGTCCTCACAGAATCTATCACTGCAAAAATAAATCAAACCCTGCAAACAGTAAGTAACATTTTTTCACTGATAATTTTTCTACATGGAAGTATTTAAAACCAAATTTTCTACAGAGTATCATTTTTTCTTTTGTTTTAAAGATTATTATTTTTTATTTATTATCTAAACCAATAAATGCTAATATTAACCTTTGAACATATCTGTCATTTCCTAGTAATGGATAATTGCTCATTTGTAAATTTCTAGTTAACTATGCATGCAGTCTGTTACATGGTAAAAAAAAAACAGCACAGATGTATTCTGTTAATAGTAACTATGAGTTTAATTTTATTTCTTCCTGGCAATTTTTTACTTATGGAGTTTATTATTAAATGTGTTGTAAATGTATGAAAAAAAATTTCTTGGTTTGAGGATGTGATTTATTAAATGTAGTAATATCCTGCACTAATTATAATGGAATGAATAATATTAACTATTTTTAAGTGTAGAATATATGACTACTATGTGAATTTGATTAATAGAAGAGCTTGTGGGGACAGTTCATAAGGTGGCTCCTTCAGGATGTCTAACAACCTTGTCTTGATACAGCAAAACAAATTGCAACATCTTCAAAACCCTGTAAGCACTGGCAGAAAGAAAAGTTATGCAAATGCTTAGGGGTTTTTTTTGTACTGGGACCAAAGCACTTGTTTTAAAGGTCAAGGAAAACAATTCAGAACCATGAGAATATACATTTACTGCCATTTACTTGGATGCATTATGTTGTCCTCAACAATAATCAGAATCCTAAAAAAAAAAAAAAAAAATAAATCTAAAGCAAGCAAACAAACCAACTCACAAACCAAACTAAACTAAAAAATCCCCACATCTGACCTAGCTTCTGACCTGCTCTCAATATCTCCTCACAGAAATCAACAGAATGGCAATGCCATCATACCCTTGCAGCAGAGATGTGGAGCTTATAATAGCTTCAGAGCTACTATCCTGTTTAACATCAGGGTAAACCAGAGCCCTGCAGAAAAATAGTGTGTTGTCTAGTTTCCTTATAAAATCAGTAACTTGCCAAAACCCCCATATAATCAGATTTCTTGGAATGTTTGAATCAAGGAAGAGTTTAAATATCTTCAAGTAGTACTGCAACAGAAAATTATTGGGGCTTGCTACTGGCTGGATATTATCATTGATATCTTTTCAAGTGACAGGATATTTTTTACTATAAGCCAACCTTTGCATCATTAAGCACATGAGAAGCTTTTATTAATTAATAAAGGAAGCAATAATCTACTTTACTTGACATTGGTGGAAGAAATAAGTAGGACACTTCCTTTAAAATCCAGGACTAGCTGATGTCAATCTCCAGAACATTACTCATTTAAATGAAAATATTATTTTACTTCTAGGCCAGATAAAGCAATGAATGTAAGTACTAGTAGTTCCATTTAGGATTTGTGCTTAAATATCTTTCTAGACAGGAGAGTAGAAAAGTTTGCAAATCTTAGATTATATAACAATTTGAAAGAGTGGCTGTTGAGACTAAATAATGTGTAAGCGTTGTTATATTAAATTAAAACTATTATTATTAAGAACTATTATTTTAAAGTATAAATATTTCTTGCAAGAAATGTATGTTATATAAAATCATAGACAAAAAACAAGGCATGACTTGAGATCATCAAATGTATTCCATGCATTTATAAAACTAGTAAGTCAAAATTAAATCCAGACTAATAACAAAAAAATCACAATAAGAACAGACAAAAAAAGCATTTTTAGCAATAGGGTTTAAAACCTCAATGTAGTTAATATAATCTTATAATCTGTCATCTTTCCTATTTTAGAAATAAATTATATATTTATCAAGCATTTTTTTGTAAGGGAAACAACAATTGAACATCACTGTTATAATGACAGGATATGGTTGAGTAATATGAGCCTGCTTGGAAGATTCCTCCAAAACATCAATTTGGTTACTTGTAAGAGACCTTTTTCATGACAAAAAAAACCAAACCCAAAAACAAACAAAAAACCAACAACGAGGCTCCAAAATTCAGTTAACTTGACAAATGAGATTGTTCTGTGTGAAGAATCTTTTCCCTGGCTGCCTTAAACACACTCTCAGAGTATATTTTCTACCCCAGAAATTATTAAACATAATTGAAAAAACCATCATCTAAATTTCTCTGGCTGACAAAAAGGAAGAAAAAAGAGAAAAGTCCATAACGAAACTGATCAAATTGTGTGATGATATCAGACTACAATAAAAAGGCAGTCAACACAATAAAAATAATTTATATTAACAGGTACACTTACAAAGAACCTTTGCCTGTCTTCCAAACAGAAATATATCACATTCTGAAAGAAGTATGCATATAGGCATATTGATTTTATTAATTGGATCAGTAGATAGAAATATATCTATTTAGAATGAAGGGAGAAGAAAACTGTGAGGTGAATGGTCAAATACCAAGACAGTGTCTAGTCTCTCTCCAAACAGACTACTTTGCTCCAATTCTGACATTAATGCAATATGATGAACATGGTATACAGACAGAGAAACATGTCATGAGTGTTTATTGAAATGATGTAACATGTAAAACCCGTGCATTTATTTGAACATTTTATCAAAAAAGGTAAGTTTGATGGCTAGAGTATGAGAGGCTGGGAGTATGTAGATGTATTCATACCTCCCACAGTAGCTGGCGCTCAGGGTTAGTTGTTCCTTAAAACTGTATTTTGAATCAGTTTAGGTGAAGTCAGTTAAAATGATCGAGTGGACCTAACACCACCATCCCAAAGAAAGTGGAGGAAACAGTCCCATTTGGGCCTCAATTGCTCTCTTACCCCCAGTACTCCTGCACAGACTTTGGTACCCATGACCTAAAGTCAAGCTGGTCAGTTCATTAAACCAACAGAAATTATGCCAGCAAAAAATGTATTATTTTTTTGGTTAGGATAATGACAGAATTCAGTATAGAGACACCCATACACCAGATGCATATGGTTTGGGATTAAGTAGAAGGGGAAATTATGGCCACAGAGAATATGGATCTTGGCCACTCTGACTCAGCCAGGCAAAACAATAGAAAGATGTAGAAAAGAGAGGTAAGTTTTTTGTTAAATTTAGTCAAGCCATTTAGTTTGTTCAGATACTCATGATCACCGAATCATCTTCTTATGTATTTGAGGATGAAATATGATTTTAGAAGCTAATTTAGGGGGAAAAAACTAGCATAAAACATAAATACATTGCTGAAATACTTTTTTTAAAAAAATAATTTTGACAGAAAATGTCTTGGCAATTTTCACTAAGACAGGATTCTCAGGACTCAAAATAATTAAATCTTTTGAGCATTTATTTAGTAAAATATTTGAGACAAATCCTCTCTGTGAGAGTATTTAAATGCGTATCTATAGACAGATTGTACAGATATCAATATACATAGATAGAAATATAGATATGTCTTTTAAAGACAGTGCTTTAAATTTCCAACTGTCAGATGTGCAGTCAGTGTGAGAGAAACCTCTTTCATTGTCATGGTTTAACCCCAGCCAGCAACTATGCACCACACAGCCACTTACTCACTCCTTCCATGACAGGATAGAGAGAATTGGAAGAGAAAAAGGGAGAAAACTCATGGGCTGACATAAAGACAGTTTAATAGGTAAAGCAAAAGCCACACACACAAGCAAACAAAACAGGGAATGCATTCACCACTTCCCATCGGCAGGCAGATGTTCAGCCATCTTCACGAAAGCAGGGCTCCATCATGCGTAACAGTTATATGGGAAGACAAATGGCATCACTCTGAACATTCCCTCCTTCCTTCTTCTTCCACAGATTTATATGCTGAACATGACATCATATGGTATGGGGTATCCTTTTGGTCAGTTTGGGTCAGCTCTCCCAGCTGTGTCCCCTCCCAACTTCTTGTGAATCCTGACCCTACTTGCTTGCAGGGTGGTGTGAGAAGCAGAAAAGGTCTTGACTCTGTGTAGGCACTGCTCACCAGTAACGAAAACATACCTGTGTTATCAACACTGTTTTTAGCACAAATCCAAAACTTAACCCCATACTAGCTAGCATGAAGAAAATTAACTCTATCCCGGCCAAAACGAGCACACTCATTTATGCCCTATTTTGCTGTTTAAAAATACTTTTATGTACCTGAATATTTTTTCAGCCTAAATAGAATTGCTTTCATGTTTTACTCTTGGTTTTTCTTTTTACATCTGTCTGTTTGGTTTTTGTGATTTCTTTTGCCATGGAGAAAAATGCAGACTGTCTCTTCTTATTCCTTAACATAAGACATTTTTTTAAGATCCTTCTCTGATACCCATCAAGTACTCTCAGATTGCAGCAAACCATCTCACACCCATAATAGGCTTTCTTTTGTGGTCTGATTGGCAAATGTCAAGAGTTTGGAGGAATCAGTGGGGCTATGTGGACATCTAGGCAGATCACTGTGCTGTGCTGTTATCCCTGCAGTGCCATTTTCCCTGAACACTTGCTGTGGGAAGGGACCTTAGGAGGTCTCTGATCTAGTCTCATGAAAGACTGAATTCACACAGAGTTTTTCAGGGCTTTATCTAGTTAGACTTTGAAAATCTCCAAGGATGAAGAGTGCACAACCTCCCTGGGAAACATTTTCCAGTGCTTGAATATTTTCACTGTGGAGATAACTTCCTTATATCTGATCACAACCTCCTCTTGTTCAACTACTTGAAAGGAGACTTGATCTCACCCTCTTCTGAGGTAGAAACCATCCTGATGCTTCAGTCATATATGTTGTCATCGTCTGATCATAAGATGATGCTGTTATGGATAGCTTATAGGGATAACATAGAAAGAAGGACTGATGCTCATGGAATATTGTGATGATTTTCTATGACATATTTCACCTCTAAGCATCTCAATGAGCTTTACAATTTCATTTATATTCTACACACAAGGACAGTTTCATCCATCCATGTTTATTAGCTGTACAGCAACACTTCAGTTTAGGACAGAAATTAAAGGCCATATCCAGCATAAAATTCTAGGTGAATATACTCTAAAGACATCCCTCACCACAGTTAATACTTCAAGATTCTTCCTTTCAGTGCTGTACCTACAGCAAGGCACCATTCCTGAGACATTAGGCTATTGAAAGATTTACTGTTCATACACAAATCTGAACTTCAATTTACACTCATTATGTTCACAAAAATAGTTTTGGCTAAAATATATATGTAGAGCATGACTTTGGATACTTTTTTTGTAGCTTCTAATAGCAACCACTTCAAAAATCCTGTTTCTGTTTCTTTGGTTGTCCTGGTCAACTTTCATTTCCTCATCAATTTTCACAACAATGTGGTGTGATAGGGATGACTTCCTTGGGAATACACATCTGTTAAAATTATGTGTTTCCAGTGGGATTCATCTGAGGATTTTAGAGTTATATTTTTCTAGCAAGATGAAGATTTCAGGTAATAACCATTCAAATATTTATCTAATTTCAACACAGAATTTGTTCAAAATCAAGTACCATCACCTATTTTTCCTTCTCTAAATTTGCAATATCACAGGTTTGGAGGGTTTTTTTTGTTTGGTTGGTTGTTTTTTTTAGCTCAGATACATGTTGAATGACTAGTTATTGCTAGGAGGTTTTGTTGACTTGTGGGTTGGTATGTTTTTTTAACTGACATTAATTTATAGATTTTATTGAATTGTTTCTTTATAAACTCATTATGCAGTATCCTTTCAGAACATTTTTTATCCACATTAGAACTCACCAACTTTTTCACAAATACATGGGGTTTCTTTCTGAAATGGATGCCAGACAACTATGATATTACAAGGAATTTGTGTGGAATAAATCCAAAATGCATTTTCCAAGTGATTTTTTTTCATAATTTCTTGGACACAGGCTCTGCTGGATAGAATCAGATGTGCTCCTGAACTTCAAAATCAAAAATGCAGCCAGGAAGCTTTATTCTAGAATAGTCAAGGCATCACATGGTGACTACATCAGTCATTAGGCCATCATTACATTGATGTATACACTTTCTGATGCCCAAAGCTTACACAGTAGTAGGAAGCACAGCAAATCTGCTTTCTATGGGCTGATGAGTAGGACAACTTAGTGGGGATGGGTGGTTTGTTGAATTTTTTTCTTAGCTTCTCCTGGACAGATTTCTTCCCCATACAAGACTATGTTGACAGGGAAAATTCTATAGTGAATATCTATGGATAAATCTGTAGAGAAAATAAGTTTATACACAAGATTTTTGAGTGACTGAGATTGCCATTTAGCTATTAATATTAATTTGCCTGCAGTTGTATCAGATGCACCCCTTCCCACAACAAAGACACGACTGAAGCCCACTGAAGCTTCCCACCACAGATCTTATCATGCTCACATCGTGGTGGTCAGACATTTGGGGTTTGAAAGAAAACAAGTTGGAGTCTTCAGCCAATTAAGAGTTTACTTGGTCATATATGACCACAGATTTGTTTTGACTAAGGTATAAACGGGACCCCTTTGGAGAGCCATTTTGAGTTAGTCCTCCTCGGAGCAGTAGGACTACAGTCAATGACTCTCCCCTTAGGTTGGATGCAGCCTAAGGAAACTCGTTGAGGTTGAGAACCCTCCCATTTATTAGGTGAATGATTATGCATTTTGGGTCTTTGGCCATAAAGTTTAAGAATTCTTAAGTTGAATGTGTAGTATTAATGCCTGATGGACTTTCGGAACCTTTGGATTGTTAATGTTTGTGAGAATCTCAAAGCAGTTTTGGTTAGAGTAAAACTTAGTTTGAGTTTGTTACCATTTTGTAAAAAAATAAATCCTCTTTCTAGTTTGTTAGTTGACCTCTCTTGTTCTTGTGAGGTTCTGCAATAACATATTAAGTAATTTAATAATACTAATTTGAAAGTATTTGGGGGATTGGGGGGGGGGGGGGGGGGGGCGGGGAGAAGGGGCTAATCTATGAAAATTTCTTAGAACTCAAAGGTTTAGTCTTTATACAAATCACTCAATAACTTACAAGTCAAAGAAAGTTCTCCATTTTTTACACATTCAATAACAGCTTTTAATTCAGTTTTCTGCCTCATCAAATAAGAAGCCACAGGTAACAGTTAACTGGCTGCTCTAGCAACAATTTTTAGAAAGATTTCTGGGTCAAAGCACCCATGTAACTCCTCCTCCCAAAGCTTTTGCATGAGCATTCATTACTTCTGTAACCGTGGCTTGCATGGATTCTTTGTTAGATGAATACTGTGGGTTTGGTGAAAAACATTTGACACAAGCCAAATCACTTGTTATGGATGCCTCACTGTTTTCTGCTCCATCTTTTTTTTTTTAATTATCTCAGCAATTTGTTTTTACTTCAGTGATTTCTTTTTTTTTTTGTGGAAGTTTTAAATAACAAAAGGTATATTACTGCCCTTGTCAACCACATGATTAATATTCCATTCTCCTGATGTTTATTAAATGATGGGTACCTTGTGGGATTCATTTTCAGTAACCTCTTAATCTTTGTAAAACAGATTACCTGTATTATATCTAAACCAGAATGTCATGCAACCTAAAATCCCTCTAAGTCTATTAGATCTAGACCAATTAACCATTAAACTTTTATTCTTGTCTTTTCTAAGGCTACCCTGGGCTACTTTCTAATTTTTTTGCCTAATTTAATTAAAAAATAATAGTTTAAGTGAGCCTTGAAATATCTTCTGTTATCCTACTGGACATGTGTGAGCTAATTATGCAGGTCTTGTCTATCAAATTGCTTATCTTTTGTAAACTTTAGTTACTTTATAGTGCACTTGAATTTTTGTAGACTATTATCACTGATTTATTGCAATTATGGTACATAAATACTTAGAAAAAATATATGGCTTGAATGCTCTTTTATTTTAATCCACTTTGTCTAGTGCAATGGCTTTCCTAATATTTGTATAGTGTGTGAGGTAATTCCAGAAATACATTTAGAATGGCAAACAACCTGGCATTCTTGGGGTCCTTACTAGCTTTGTGACCCTGTCATCCTTGATATCTATGGTAGGTGACTTTTTATTTTTTTTTTTTAACTTTTTATGGCTTTAAATTAGTTTTTAGTTGTTATCATTAATTTATCACTCAGTCTGGGTGGGTTGTGTTACAATCATGTAAAATCGTGGTTTGTTTGTATCACAGAACTAGGTTTAAATTCTCTGCTCTATCTAATTTGTGGGGATTTTTTAAGTCAATGCTTCTTAGAGATTTTCTCAGCTTCAGGAAAAAGCATTCATATGAATGACCGCATATATGCATTTTATATATATATATATATATATATATATACATATGAATATATATATGTATATATATACATATGAATGGAACTCTTCTTTACTCACTGACACTAAGCATGATCAAACAGTAGCTCTGAATCCCTCCAAAGAAATATAAACAATCCAGTGACTATTTATCCTATCATGGTGATTTCAGAATAACAGGTCTGGACAGATTTTATGTTTTCAGAATTTTTTTTTTTTTTCAAAGAAGGCATTACAGCTATGTCTGATAGCAAGTAGTGTGTAGTCTCATTTTTTGAGACATTTGTGTTCTGATATTACTTTATTAACTTCAGCAGAGTTCTCACTTGCTCTTTTTTTTTTTTTATAAAATAGAAAATAATTTGTATGTGTCTACTTCAGAACATATTTTCTTTCTTTGATTTGATGTAAACCACAAAGCTAACTCAGAGGTAAGAGGGACAATCCATTTTATTCACTGACATATTTTGAATGCTGTGTGAACCACAGATGGCATTACAAAGACTAGCACTGAACTATTACTATGTACTCTCGTTCAAGATAACTTTGCAGATTTTCTGAAGATCCTTGGCATAAGGAGTTGTGCATCAGACATCAGTGTTCATTTCTATCCTTTTTTTTTTTCCTTTTTTGTAATACAGATATTGAGATTTGCTTAAGAAAACAAAAAGTGATCTGTGTTCTTAATGAAATTTGAGATTCTGCATTGCCTTCTAATAGACTGCTACACAACTTCTCCATAGACACAGATTAAATCAGAGTTACAGATTGGTTTTTTTGGTCAGTGACCTGGAGTTTCTATTCCCAAGGGCTAATATTAGCAACCTTAAGAATTCAGGGAGGAGCAATATAACATGTGTGTTATGGGCTCCATGATCTGCTTTGACAGTATAATATTTCTCACACAATTCCTTTCTGATGCCTGACAGTCTGGGTTTAATAAGGGAAAATATCTATTTCTTAAAAATTAGATGTAGAAATGGAAGCTTGGTTTGGAAGGAACATTTACCTGAGGTATCCAGTAGCTCTGAAATTGTACTTTAATTCCAGTCAACTTACTAGTCTTCATCTTCAAAACAGAATGTTTCTTGCCTTCGTATTTGTAAAATAGACTTTATACATTGGCAGTGTAAAATAAGGGCAATCTCACTCGCTGGTGTCGTCAGCAAGGCTTGCAAGCACACACTAAGCAGTAGCTCAGAACAGGATGTACACAGCACTGCTGCGGTGTGTGAGGTACAAGAACACAACTGCCAGAGTTCTTGTTTAATCTGCCCATAGTGGTAATACACCATCATTATGAACCTGCCAGAGGCTATGTAATAGTGAAGATCATGAATAGACACGTAATGTGAGAGTTTCTGAAACAGGTCTGGGCTGCTTAACATTATGTTAGGGTATAGCAGTAGTTCAGAGGAAAGACAGTACCTGTATTCCTTGTACTAGATCGAAGGACAAACCATTGGCATCTTCTGGACACCAAAAACAGTTTTGCTATTGATTTCAGTTGGAACACGACTTGAATCCAGCAAAAAAAGGATGTAAATAATTCAAGTTTTGATCACAATACAATGCGTGTAACTGCACTGAAATCGCTCCTGGCATACTAGGACACAATATCTGAAGAAACAGAATGATGTTTTAAAAGAACTTTCTTAATAGCCAGTTTTCACAGGATTAAGTCAATTTAGCAAACAATAATTTACTGAATCTAATTCATTATCTCCTGTAAATTTTGTTTTGATGTTTTAGCCAACATTACTCTTCTTTGGATTCTTAAGAACTGTTTTGAGTTTATAGAGTTGCAGTGGAGAGCAAGGTGTTGTGGATTTAATTGGATGGTTGAGAGCTGGGGAAAGTACAGGAAGTAGAAATAACTAACCCATGATGGTTCTTAATTAAAAAGAAAACAAGAATAACCCATAAATCACCATTCTTACTAGAAGAATATTGGTTGCTTCTCTGACTATCTGAGCTTTCTGAATCAGCATATTGTTGATTAAAAGCTAAACTAAACTAAAATAAAATCCTCCCCAATTTCCCTGTAATGCCAAACTCCTGTATAGCTTTGGACACCAAGTGCTAATGAAAACGTCAAGAATGCTCAAACCCTTTCCATTTAAATTCAGCAGTCATTTTAACAAAACTTTTCATAGTAGTAAATCCCTTATCTGTAAGAAAGGTTAAGGCTGAACTGGCACTTCATATTCTATACTTATCCCTTACAAATTAAATTCCTTAAGAAAAATTTTTAAAAATCTCTTAGGGTATACAATATAATTACAGAGATACAAACATAGTAACTATAAATATTTTTCTAGTCTGTCCTATAAAGGAAAGTGGATAGGCAGTTCCCTAACAGAGAAATATTCTATTGTTGAGTGTTCAGAGCTACTTTCCAGTTTTTAATAACAGCAGACACAGACACAATTCTGTAAACCACTAAGCTAAAACTAACGTCCACGTGCACTACATAAAAATGCCTTATCAGCTTTATTCTGATCATAGATGCATTAGATTCTTTTTCTAACCACTGTCAATAGTAATGGTACCAAGTATAAATACAGTAATGATTTTTAAAAGAAACTGCATGTTACCACCAAGACAGCTGTGCTTATTAATCAGCTTCCCATCAACCCATCCGAAAAATACCCTACACAAGCGAGTTAAATTACAATCAGGCTATCTGAAAACAGTCACTATAAATAATCCGTTTCAATTAATCTCTTTTTAAACTGTAATACCACCCAACTAAAACCATTTTCATGACTGTGCCAGTATTTCTCGTTTCTCAACCTTTGACACTTTAATAGGCTTACTTTGCTATGAATAAATCACATGACTTTTTCTTTAGAAGGGATATCTAGCAAAAATAGAGCCGATTACGCCTGTACAAAAGTCAGCCCCCAAAACTGGTCAAAATAGGTGCCTTCAGAGAGGAAGGATAAGGGTAACAGAAGTTTTGGCTTCTGAACAAATGTTAACATTGGGAGTAATTTAATTAAGGTCATAATTTTATTTTAATATCTTGAAAATTCCTGAAGTTATTTTAAAGACAAATTCTTGTATACTGTTTCAAGTGTGTTTCCACCGTCTGCAGTGGATCACAGCTACATCTCAGGTAATGTAAGGGTAGGTTGCACAGGTAACTAAAGCAGCTAAGCTGCTGCAGAATGACACCTGGTATAAGCTGATTTATTTTGCTTCTCAGAATAATGAAATGTAATCATAGAAGAGTCACTTCCTTCAGTGCTGCCTATGAAACTTCACAGCCATAAGGGAAAAAATGAAATATTATTCCCAGTGCCACCCTCTTATGCTTTCTCTTGTATCCTCATATCTTCCAATTGCTTACTGTAAAACAGTTCTCCTTCGTGAATTAAAACCAAAATATACAATCATCCTGGACAACTTAGCAACTTTGTCACTTATCGAGGGTATATGTCTTTTGATGAGTTATGTGATCTATTACATTTATGAAGCTTTTTTTAGTCATTGGGACACTCTTCTCAAAAAAAATAGTTACAATTAGGAAGTTGGATCTTGAAGCAATGTTCGTCTAAGATTGTACAATGAATTTCAGCAAGCCTCACCACTAAATAAAATAACTTCTTGTTTCTTTCATACAAGATTACTTTTGCTGGTGTCAAGTATCTAGGCTGTCTGTGCAGGAAAAGGCTTAATAGCAACATCTGTTCTTTCATATTTCTCTCCCTCACTTTTATTAGCATCTTTTTTCAGAGATTGAATGTGAGCAATTGTCAGGCATTATTCAGACAGTTAAGGAAGAGAGTTGAGGGTTACATCTGGCTAGTCGTCCTTTCAACAAGAGTGCTTGAGGTTGCTAAGAATATTCTTCCAGCAGTTCACCTAGTCTTCTGAACTGGGCTTAACCCATATATCTGTCACTAGTGTGTCTCATGCATGAAGTCCTTTCATTATCAGTATTTCTTAGTAATTCATTTGGTCTCACAGTCACTCCTTTTCATGCTAGATGTTGGCAGTAATATGTTTGAAATCCCACCACATCACAAAAACAGCCAAAGAAACCAACTGTGACTTGCTGTTATTGAATATTTCTTCTGAAAAGCACTATGAAAAAAAAAAGAAATGTCTTTTAACTTTTCAATGTTTTAATGATCTCTTGGCTTGTAGTTCCAAAGAGAAGTAAAAATTTAACAGAACTAGAGAATAGTCTGCAACAACCAAAAAGGTACACTTATTTTTCTTTCCTGAAGAAGTAAAACACTATTCTTTATCACTGTTTGTCAAACAATGTTTTGAGTACGTGAGGTTCTTTGGGTCACTTTTGCAGTTTATGTAATCCCATACTGTTTTCCACGCATTCCTTGCTGGGTTATGCTCCAAAACTTTGTGAATTGCCTGTGTTTCTCCCAGTTTCAGTACGTCTTTGTGTAGGATCATACCAAGATTGTTTCCTCAGCTATGATAGATCCATTTTCAGGATGGGACAAAGCTTTTCATAAGAGCCTAAACTATCTGTAACTTTTATATTTGGATCAAGCTGTAACAGCATCTCATGAATAAATACTCTTGTAATTTGTTCTCATTTAGGTTAACAGCAAAATGGTAACAAGATATTTTTCTCTGCTATCAGTATAGTAAAATTATATTGGATTACAGCATTTAGTTCAAGAGCTCCTCACACAAATATTCAGTAACAACCCCGGGTAAGATCTGGGTCAGATTTCCTTGACATTTTGGGATCTTCATGATCTAAAGTTTTTGCAGCCAGGTTACATGAACTGATTTATGTATATATTGGTCTGGAGGATGGGCTACAGAATGTATGAAGTTTTTTCCAATCCTACGATACATACACAAACAAATTTTAATTTCAAAGGAAAATTCTTCTTGACACTATCAATGATTGTTAGTGCTTTTGGTTTTGTTTTTGCCTTTAGTTTGTAATTAGCATGAAATTAGACGTCTTAAAATACCAAAGAAAACTGTCACATGACTGTACATCTGCAAATTATTGTTTCTCAGTGTTGTGTGACCCTTGCCCAAACTGTAAACCTTGCAACAATAATCTGTGAAATTCTGTTCATTATCACTTCACTGGAAGGAGCAGTTCAGTGAGAGTAAAACTGCTGGTAATTGTTTAAATGCCTATGGACTTAAAAATATCACAACACTGTGGATAAGATGCTGAACAATCTTATCAGCCAAACAAGGGAAATATAACTCCAAATAGTAATTTTAAGGCCCTTTCCTTAGAGCTCTTTCATGATCCACAAACTAATCACAGAACAGAAGCAAATGAACTGGGAAACACTAAGCAACATGTTTCCTGGATCTATCTTTCAAACCAATCAGGAAAGACAGAATTCATTCTTTCTCTTCTTTATATTTGACCTGAATTCCACTTTCTTATATTTTCAGGCAGATGGGAATGTGTAACTCTTGTCAGGTTGCTGTGCTACTGCTTCATGATAAATTAATATAAATATAAAGGAAAAGTGGGTTCTTTAGAGCTAATCATGATCTGCCAAATTTGGAGCATAAAATAGAATCCAAGTCTGTTCCTTCTGTACAAATGTACTGGTAAGACCACAGCTTCTGAAGAAACTAAGAATAGAAGCCATCAGAGATGGATAAAAAATGATTCATGTTCATCTGTGTAGCATTAATACTGGAGTTTACGTTTGCTTTGTTTTGGGGGGTTTTGGTGTGTTTTTGTTGTTACTGTTGGTTTTGTTTGCTTGTTTTGTTCTTTTTTAAATGCGCATATAAATTCAATTTGCCACTGGGGTCTGTGAAAAGGTCTTGCAGAAAGTCATGTCAGGTACTCTTTCCTTATCCTTTTTCTGCCAAATGGTTTCTCAGCATGTGTAAAAATACAGCCTTGAAAGGCTTGCAAACTCAGCAAGATTGAGATGGAACACATTATCCCTGACTTGCAAATACTCACTATTATTGGTTTTTTTTCTGTTGTTATTCCTGTTATTATTGTAACTACTGCTCTTTCCCCCCCTCCTATAGTTTCTTATTTCCCATACCTCCTGCTGAGGAGGTGATGGATCATCTGCCTCTGAAGACAACATCAGTGCTATGCAAAACATCTTAGGCTGTGGGAGGCTCCAAGGGTTCTACAGGTACCTTGTATCATACAATCATGCTCCTCCATTCCCAAAATGCTGTTTTCACTAATTTCTCCCATTATGCATTTCAGATATAATTAAACATCTGAAATACATTTATATGAGAACTGAGTTTAATGTCATTAGTTGCTCAGAGGAGAAAAAGCTGTTTTCATTGTTTTGTAAGGAATGGCAATTTTACCTTTGTCAGTACAAAATAATGATCCAGCTAAAAGATGAAGCAAAATTGCTAGTAACTGTAGTAACTCAGCTGAGTAACTGAGTTGATTATATTTGTTCCCATTTTAAGTTTTATAAATAAATAAATAAATAAATGAAAGACGTACTTTTTTTGTTTACTTTTATTAGCCTCAAATGTCAAATGGGAGAAGGCATTATGATTTTGTTGCCAGGGTGACAGACTCACAGAGAGCTACAATCTGGAACAAGTTTGTAAATCTTTCAAGGAAGTTATTAGGTTAGTTTTCCACAATCAGGAAGGGATAGGATCATACCATTCAAAATTCTGTAACTGCATGTAATAGAAGGCTGAATTAGAAGGGTCTGCAGAATAGAGGTTAAACACGTCTTCACAATAAATCTACAAAATGCAGTAAAAGATCATGATTCATAACTCTAATGCACTGTAGGAAGGATAGACAAAATACCATGGATGTTGCTGATATCCTAAGTCCTTGGAATGATAAAACATTTGCCATATAAAACCCCTACTTGATCTCAAAATGTAGAACGAGTCCTGTGACACAAAGCATAAAAATGTATCATGAATTTTACCTCATAGAGGTCAGAAATTAAATAAAAATTATTCATTATCAGTGCATGTTCCTGTATATTATTACAAGAGCTATCTAATTACATACTTACATAATTTTTTAACTTTTACCTTAATAATGTCTTGTCAACTTTCATTGGGCTAGGATAAACAAACGAGGTCTTTCCATTTTCTTTACAGCTTCCTGAGGAGAGGAAGTGGAACAGGAGGTGCTGAACTCTTTTCCCTGGTATTCAGTGACAGGATGCATGTGAATGGTTCAAAGCTGTGCCAGGGGAGGTTTAGACTGGATATTAGAAATAAATTCTTCACAGAGAGGATGGTCAAATCCTGGAACAGACTTCCTAGAGATGTTGTTTTAGCCTGAAGCCTGGCAGTGTTTAAGAGGCCTTTGGACAATGCCCTTAATAACATGCCTTAACTTTTGGTCAGCCATGAAGTGGTCAGGAAGCTGGACTAGATGATCTTTGTAGGTCCCTTCCAACTGAAGTAGTTATCGCATCACATCTCTTTCTTGGTTAGCTGAACCATTCCCTAGTTAATCTCGAGAACCAGCCTCCTCCCCCCCAGTATAACCGTTTAATGAACGCCTTGTTTGTATTTTCTAGGATATCCATTGCATCCTTGGATAACATTGATCAACATCAGACTGGTGACCAGTTGATGTATAGTTCCCTGCCCCTGTCAAAGCTAAGGAATATCCCTTTCTCCTTATTATAGTTCTTCTGGACCTAATATTATGTATCATACAAGCATAAGCTTTTAAGTGTTCTTGAACTAGATTCTGCTAGCGGTTTCCAAGCTACATTATGTTATATTGCAAATAAATACAACTCAGCAAAATATGTGACATTTATGGGTACAGCAAGGGATTATAAAAAAACCACCAAACCTGGTTTTTTTTTCCTTATGAAATCCATTAATTTTAAGCTATTCTTAAATTACTTGCAAATAATCAATAATTATTAGCAGTGATAGAACACAGTTGTGAAGGATCATCTCAATGACAGTCAAGAATCATTAACCTGTATTTGGTGGCAAAGAAAAATGGGACAGAGAAAAAAAAAAAATTATTTACTGAGCTTTATGAAGTAAATTAGTGCCCAAGTCTTGTCATTCTAATCTTCCACTTGAGAATATTTAAGTAATTAATGAATTATGTCAAAGTAAGAAATCAGCTTGGCCATTGTTTAGCTAGAAGAATAAATTCCCTTTTACTGATTTCACATATTGTTCTCCAGAGGAATAAAAGACAGCAAATGTTAAAGTAAAGGAAAAACATATTTGACAGCATGTTAGTCTTTAATCTGTGTTTTTGTTTTCCCAAGAAAATCAGCATAAAATTGCTTAAGCAGGTGTTTTTGTAAATCTCATGAATGTAGGCAGACAGTATATTGAATATCCTGGACATTTCTATGTGTTAGGTGACCTACCGATGCAAAAACAATTGACTTCATTTTGTCACTCAGTCATAGTGACTGCTCAAGTAATGATGAAGAATTTTGTTGTTACTCCTCTCTGTGATTCATGGAAACACTTGCAGCAAACTCATAGTCAAGGATTACTTAGTTCTATGGCATTTATTCAGTAAAAATGAAGCTTTAATCTCATTTGTGAAGTTTAAAATAAACACCAAACATAAGCAAATTTTTAAGGGAACTATTAGGATAAAATGCAAATACCCGATTGTTTAGTTTAGGGACTAATGCAAAATCTACTGGAAGTAATAAACTGACTTCCATTGTTAAGTGTTCTTTACAACAGACAGTGCAACAATTAAATTTCATCTTTCCTTAGATTCAAGATGAAAATTATTTACAAGACACATCATAACTTATAAATTCCTTAATTTTAGTGTTTCACATGTAGGTAGTTTGAATCTACAAAGTTGAGGTGAAAATCATGTCATGTGCCTTCAAATCCCCTTATTTTACAAAAGACTGGTCTTATCTCAAAAGTTAAAATGGAGGTAATATACACTAAGTAATAGTTCTTTATTTACAAGTAACAAAGACACGAAAATTTAGGATTAATTTTCAAATTAGAGAAGCAAAAGGAAGTTAAAGCTATGATCTCATCTCTTAACACTAATTAGCTGCTGTTCATGTAACTTCTAATCATGAGAAATACTAACTTTCAAAATTGTTATTTTAATGCATATAAAATTTTTCAGGTGAATTCAGATGCAGAACTGTGTAACCCTTAGCTATGCTTAAAATAATAATTTTGTGATTTACAGAATACAGTGTTTGAAGAAACAGAATTTATTAAGTTAAAATTTATAGTCTCTATCATCTTGTGTGATTCTGAAAGTACATGCAACAGTGTGGCCACAACAGTGTCTGAAGGCTATCACCTTCTGACCCCTACATCCTGCAGCAAACCTGTACATGGCTTTAACTGAGCTCTACCATAACCCATATACAAAAATTTTCATTAGTAAGTGGGTGTTTTTTTGCTGTACCCTTTTCTCTCTTTACCCTTAGACAGTGATTAGTGTTATTCCATAAAAAATGAAGGGACACAGAGTGTTCATGGTACAGTCTCAAATCAGACTGTAATGTTTCACAAATTAGTCATGGATAGATTTTGAGTTTTTTTTTTTTAGAAATAGAAAATTATGGAAGTCTCATAATATCAGTTTTTGGTTTTTTTTTTTAAAGCAATTTAAAACCAAACTGAGATTAGCTTTGCACAGAAAAAAGTATTTTTTATCCACTGTTAAAATTTACTTTCTGTACAGGGTTACTTTAAAAATTATGTTATTGAAATATTACTTTTTGTCTTGGTTAGGTTATTTACATTAGTAAAATACGTGTTAGAAAACAATACAGTTCATTTACAATTATTTTTTGTAAATTAAAAGAAAAATACAGCTTATGTTTTATTTTTTATAGTGATGTCATTTCAGAGGAAAATCTAAACTGATTTAATAATAGCCACAAATTATTTGAAAAATAATGACTCAGAAATACAAAACATCATGAGATCGAAGTCTCAGAAGGACCTAGGAACCTTATGGTTCATTTAACTAGAGGAAAAGTTGTTCTCAGTGCCTCACAGAGGTGCAACTCACAAATGTAGCTTGAAAACTCAATTGTTTTCTCAATGTGTGGAATTTTAACATCATAACTTCCATTAAAATTACTGACCTGCTAGCCATTTCTGAAATACAGAATAAGGACTATGTTTGTGAAAGGCAAAAGTTACACAAGTAAGTAATCAGTAAATCAGGCTCAAATGCAGTTTTGTCCCTATAGTTTTAGCAACCGTGAGAAGTTTGCTAGTTTTCATATCAAAAGAGAGAGGATTGAATAATTAAAGTGAGCATGCATAGGTACATGTTGCCACATCCTCTGAGTTTGCCAGGGTTAGGAAAAGATTTCAAAGGGACAACTGAGCTCAAATAGGACTATGAGATGTGAGGATTATAGATCTCTAGAAGGTATCTTGATGAAAAGTAGTGTCAGTTTTAGGCATCAAAATCCATAAGAAGGATGTGAAATAGATTATCTGTTTAATCCTTAACTATTACCTAAGGAGCCTGCTGGTGTTTGATCCGTGGCTACTGTGATAAACTCCAGACAGCTGAATGCTCCTGAAGGAAGGAACGAGGTCTGTAGATCCAGGTAAAACTAGCTGTTTATTTCTCTCCTCCCCTCCACCTTTTTCTTGTCTTCTATAGAAAACTAAATCTGGGGGAAATGGCAGGCATCATTCCTTACACTACAAAGAATGTAATATGGGAACTAATTTATAGAGAAGGGGAAGACATAGTGGAAGGAATGAGGATTGGTTGTTTTTTCTGTTAGCATCCCTCGATGCCTACAGGGATATAAAAATGTTAAGAAAAGGTTAGTCAGAAAAGAATCCGTATTTCCCATGAGTAATTAATTTTCTAAAATATGCAGTCAACCAGTGACCATCTATATGTGAAATAAATGGCCTGGAGCACTTTCCTGAGGAGATGCTGACATTTCTGCAACCTCCGTAGTTTGTGGAGAATCTTTATTCTACCCTTTCTGGTCCAATATAATAGTATAGACCGAACAGCAACAGAATGATAGAAACATAACAAAATTTATGTTGGAAAAGGACTTAAGATCATGAAGTCCAACCATTAAACTAACACTGCCAAGTCCAGCACTATACCATGTCCCTAAACACCACATCTACATGTCTTTTAAAGACCTTCAGTGATGGTGACTCAAACACTTCCCTGAGCAACCTGTTCCAATGCTTGACAACCCTTGCAGTAAATAATTTTTTTCTTAATATCCAATCTAAACCTTCCCTGGCAAAACTTGAGGCCATTTCATCTTGTCCTATCATTTGTTACTTGGAGGAGAGATGACACCTACCTCCTTACAACCTCCTTTCTGGTAATTGTAGAGAGCAATAAGGTCTCCCCCTCAGCCTCCTTTTCTCCAGTTCCCCCAGCTGCTCCTCCTAGGATTCATTCTCCAAACCCTTCACCACCTTCATTGACCCTTTGTGCAGCCTTACATGTGTTGAGTGCAGGGGGACAATCACTTCCCTAGTTCTGCTGGCCACACTATGTCTGATACAAGCCAGAGTGTTGTTGGCTGCTGTCACGAAAGGGGATTATGCTGAGTGGTTTAGGCTGCTAAAAAGATCAACATCACAAATATTAGGGGGAAAAAGCTAATATTTTTAATATGAATGTGAGAAGCATGACTTAACAGAATTCAATGCCAAGGTCCCCTCTACTACTTATTCAACACAGAAAAGCATACAAAGGCAAAATCAAATTAGCAACAGATTAAAGAAGTTGGTACATGAGTTAAAAATTATTTACAGAGTCAGGGAAATCCAGGCAGGATTGGATTGTTGTGACATGGATTAGGGAAAAGGGGCAAGGAATTTCCTCCTATTTGGTCACAAGGTTCAGAGTGGACCCCCTTGCTTTCTGAACTCCTCAAAAGAGAAGTCTAGGTGTGGCTGAATCCACCCCTAGTCCCAGACCTGGTCAACAGTTTATGCCTAAGGAATCTGGGAAGGGGTCAGAATGTGTGAACTTTCATGCTTGGTGTGAAACTCAGGGATAGCAGCAGTGTGGGGCAGCAATGACTCAAAGTTCCTTAACACTATTCAGATATGTCACACAATTAGATCACACAATTCCTCAGCAGGACTTAACTTTCACCAAATCAGTACAGTAACTTAATCAAAGACTTAGCAAGGTTATCAACATAAAGTTGCATGCATACACTCACACAGACAGATATAGGAATAGAGATAGATATACATATATTTGTATGAAGGTACCTGTTAAAATTTCCCCTTGAGTTCAGTGAAAATATTCACATCAGATGTCTGTGCATCTCTCAACAGGTGAAGACTTGAGCCTCAAGGAGGGTTTATTCAGACCAGTTTGTAGCAACTGTTCTCTGATTTCACACAATTGAGAGTTTGCAAACTCTGAGAAGAATCCTACCCATAGAAAAATCCTGAACACAATCCAGCAGAGCACAAAGGGGCATCCTTGGAACCACTATTTATAGGGTTGTGAGATAATTGACTTCAGGCATAAATAATTTTACATCCTGGCCTTAATTGGGGCAGGTGGTCATTGGAATTCACAGCTGGTACTGATCTATCCAGACTGCAGTAAGGTTCAAGGCTGGCAGGGGATGATTTCACTCTCATTTCACACTGTAATCAGGCAGCTGACCCCTAGTATGGCCATTCCCCACCTTGGCAGTGCAAGAGTGTTTTGATGTGATAAGGGGCGCTTAACCACCAAACTCCCTGCACAATGGCCAAAGTTTGACAGGAATCTCCAAGGCCATAAAACTTTCCAGGAGTTAAGAGGGGAAGAAATGCACCACCACAGCTGCCTTGGCCACCTGGGTACACTGCTGGCCCAACACCCCATGTCCTTTTCCATCAGACAGCTTTCCAGTCACTCATCACCAAGTCTGTAGTGTTCCACGGAGTTGTTGTGACACAAGACCCAGCACTTAGCAATCTAGCCTGTCCAGGTCCCTCTGTAGAGTCTTCCTACCCTCAAACAGACCAACACTCCTGCCCGATTTGGTGTCATCTGAAAACTTACTGAGTGCATGCTGGATCCCCCTGTCCAGGTAAAGACTTTAAACAGAACTGGCCCCAGTACTGAGCCCTGGGGAACACCACTTGTGACCAGCTGCCAACTGGATTTAACTCCACCACAACTCTTTGGCCCTGGCTATCTAGCTATTTTCTTACTCAGTGAAGAGTACACTCCTCCCGTTCACTCACTCAGCCGTGAAGTTATCTTCCACACTCTCCAGGAACTTCCTGAACTGTTTCCTCTCTGCTCTATTATATTTCCAGCAGATTTTGGTAAGTTGAATTCCCACACAAGAACAAGGGCTAGCAATTGTGTGACTTCTCCCAGCTACTTATAGAATATTTCATCTGCCTCTTCATTCTGGTACCATGATCTATAACAGACTCCAACCATGATATCTGCCTTGTTGTCCTTCCCCCTAATTCTCACCCATAAACACTCAACCCTTTCATCACCATCATCAAGCTCTAGACAGTCAAAATATTCCCTAACATATAGGGTTATCTCATCAAATCTACCTTCTGTTCCCTTCAGAAGGTAGTCTTCTATGACAATGACCCATCTTTTTTTCTTTATGGAAGCAGTTTTGACAGGACTTAACCTCAGTGACAGCTCTAAGCTAGACGAGCCATCATCCTTGTTATTGTTCAGTTCCACTTGCCGAGCCTCATGCCTGCTGTACAAGGGCACCTGGAAAGGTGAGGGAGCTGCAGAGATGTGTCTGCTGTGCCAGGCAGGTACTTGTCACCAATGCCCCCTGTTCCTTAAGTCACTGTTCAGGCAGGTGGAGAGAGGATATGGAATCCTCCGTATCATGTGTCCTGTCTGTGACAGGTCCATCCAAGGGAGGGTATGGTGAAGATCCCACAGTCGATCTTCCTCAGGCTCTCTGATACTCCATGACCCACTCGCCTCCTCCTGGAGCAATGTCATTGAGCAGACCAGCCTGCCTCCCTGGGTGCACCCCCCCACCGCTGTGCTCACTGCTGCCAGCTGGTCCTGCACCAGAACAGGGCGCAGCCTGCAGCCAGACACCTGGGTGGCAACCTGTTCCCACTACAGCTCCATCTGGGAGGGTCCATCGTGGTGGATGCAGAGCTTAGTGAGGCCACAGCTTTCTGTTGGGTTGATCAGGTTGATGTCATTGCTTCAACATATATCTTGCTGCTTTTTAAAGGGAGTTGTTGTGAAACAACAACCTGCTGGACAGTGACCACTTCCATAGTTGCTATTTCATCTGTCACTCTGCACATAAAAAAGGTATCTCAAAAATACTTGTGGGTCATGGCCCAGAGGACAGAAGAATGGTGATGACACTGATAGCACTGGTAAAATCAAGGACTGAATCTGCAGTGTCCTGAAGGTAAGAGTTCTCATACAAACTTGGGGGATAAAATAGAACCTGGTTTGGAATGTGGTTTGTGACTGGATACTGTCCAGGGATGAGTTAACTGATACTATGTCAGCAGGGGATTTCAGTTGTCATTGGGGCAGCCCATGGAGATTATTCTTGATGGATAAGTTTGCTCTCTTGCATAGTTAATAGCTTGGCCTGAAAATAAGTCACGGAAATTCTGAGGCAAATGTGGAAAGGCAATCACAGTTTCACAGGGATCATGATATAGCCAGGGAAATTAATGTGGACAATTAGAGTGAGAAGAGGGAGGAGATAATGAAGAAAACATTCTGGATAACAACAGATAAGCTCACTCACTCTTTCAAAAAGAAGAGATTCAAAGTCTTGGATACACTTTATGAAGAAAAGCTAACATCTGAAACAAACATCACAGTACAATTTTTCTCTTAGATTTTTCTAATTTCAGTCTTTTTTTTTAATTTCAGCATTGTGGGTTTTATTTTAAGAGTATTGAGACAAATATCTAATGAAATCATGTTATAATCAGTATTTTAAAGAAATTTTTAATCAATAATTGTTAAAAATTCTGGATCACTATATAAAATAAAATTTCAGAATTTTCTTGAGGAAAGAAATTGCAGTCTTCAGCCAACTCTTTTAAGAATATGAAATAATTAGAAGGACAATATTAGAAATGTGTCCTCTAAAGCATTAAAATGCAATCCATTTATAAACAACTTAAGCATACATTAGAGTGTCTGTAAGAATATTCCTCTAATCCTCCTCCTAAACATACACAGTCAGAAAAGGGAAATAGTTACAGAAACCATTACTTCTAGTTCTGGTATAGAAATCTCCAGGTATGGATGAAAGAAGGTTACCAGTCTCAGTCAATAGGACAAATTCAGAAATCCATACTCTTCACACCTTGTTCATCAATAGCTTTTGGGGGGTTATTTTTTTAAGCAGAGTTTCTTTTTTCTCACTGTCATGGTTTAACTCTGGCCAGCAAAATACCACAAAGCCACTCTCACAAATCCTCCTCCAGCAGAGGGGAAGAATCAGAGAAAAAAGAAATGAGGAAGCTCGTAAAATTGAGATAAGAACTATTTACTAATTGAATCTAAATTAATATATACAAATACTATCAATAATAAGTAATTAAAAAAATAGGCAATGAAACAAACGATACAATATGATACAATTATGATACAGTTTCTCACCATCCACTGACCAATGCACAGCCAGGTGCTGAGAAGAGTCAGAGCCAGAGAGCCTGAGAGCGATCGCAGCCCAAGAGCTGCAGCCTGAGGGCCGGAGCCTGAGAGATGTCGCAGCAGATTCCAAGTGAACCCTATCAGTGATAGTACAACTGGGAAACATAAACAAACCCACCAACTCCCTCATGAATGAGCCAGCACAGGAGTTAACAAAGCAGCCAGCGAGAGTGTTAGCAAGTGCCAGGAAGTAAACAAGCAAGAGAGGGAGAGAGAGAGAGGGAGAGAGAGGGAGGGAGAGGGAGAGGGAGAGAGAGAGAGAGGGAGGGAGAGGGAGAGAGAGAGAGAGAGAGGGAGAGGGAGGGACAGAGAGAGAGAGGGAGAGGGAGAGAGAGAGAGAGAGAGAGAGGGAGAGGGAGGGAGGGAGGGAGAGAGAGAGAGAGAGAGTAATGGCTCCCGGACTCCCTCCTCACCTATGTCCTGAGCATGACGTACTATGGAATGAAATACTTCCTTGGTCGGTTTGGGTCAGCTCTCTGAACTGTGTGTCCCTTACACTGCCTGTAGCGAGACAGCGAGAGCTGGGAATGCAGCTGCAGTGTCAGAAGTGGAGAAAGACCTTGAATTTGGTGCAGGCATTCCCCAGAAGCAACAAACACCTTATCAGTACTTCTCTCAGCATCCAGGAACACAGCTTCCTAGCAGCCATGGTAAAGAGAGTTAACTCTTTCCTGAGTGAACCCAGCATGCTCATATTCCATGCAAGTAAATATATAAATTTTATTCAACATCTAGAATTATTCTAAAAGGAACTACATATTTGTGACTGCTACTAAACCTTCGTATTTACATTACCATACGTGTCCTTCAGCATAACAGAGATAATAAACTTCCTATAATGTCATTAATTCTTATGATTTCTATGACATTGCTTCTCTCAATGGAATATATTTTCTGCTACTACATTTAACAGCTAATTAGTGTTTCAAATGGCACAACCAAGCCTGAGTAATGAAAAAAAGTATTTTAAGAGGAAGAAGGTTCATACATTTCCTAAAATATAACTTCCTATTTATAAATTCAGGAACAAATGTATCTTGTCACCTTCCCAATTCTAAAATAAAAAATACTAGGACCTTTGAAAAGATCGTGAAAGAATTTATCTGCATGGACAATTTACTGCTTTTTTTTATCAATACACAAATACTTTCTTAAGCATGGAACAAGAATTATAAGAAAGCTCCCTTACTCTTACTGTGTCTCTTTCACATTGCACATATTACTACTGCAATTTTCTGCTTTTTTATGCCTCCAAGATTACTGTTTCTTCTGTACATAACAGAAGTTGACAGTAATGGGAAATACATGTAAATTATCTTGAGTTCTACCTCCAAGAGTGCAGTGGCTGCCTTTTTACTGACTTTACTGGAATTGGACAGATGAGTTAATGCTGGCAAAATGTAGAAAGACAAAGTTATTATATTAATTTAAAATAATAGATATAGGAATATGTCACTTGATACTCAAAGACAAAAAGGGTAGCTCAACTACTACTTAGCATGCAGAGTCCAGAGAAATGAACCTGAAGAAAGAAGAATCAATCCAACGACTATGGTGCAAGATTCCTATAAAAAAGTCAGCTGAAGTCATTATTACGTACTTGATTGCATGTTCTGCTAATCCCCAGTCTTTCAGATTGTCATGTTACTGAACTTCTCCCTGTAGTTTGACCTTTATGTCAGTACTGTCCATACGTTGCTGTTGATTGGACGTGTGCAGTAGATCTGGTCCTTCCCTGCAGTGCTTGCTTTGCTATGTGTCACCAGATCAGATGTGCTGTGCCTACCTGTACCTGGTCAACTGCTAGGCATTTCACTTCATCTGAGAAGATCCAGGCCCACAGGTGAATAAATTGGCTTGATCTGCAAATGGGCTATTGCTTTAGGGTAGGAAACACTAACACAACTAAAAATTACAACTTAAAATACAAGGTTTATGTGTTTTCTAAGCTATTTAAACACATCAAATATGAACCATAATATATTATTTCCGCTGTATTAATCTGAAAACAAATGTTATAATATCCTGGTTTAAATGTTACAATACCCCAGAAAAAAAAAATAAAATCTTCAGTGCAGAAACTATACTGGAAAAGGATGAATAAAATAGTTTTAAGTATCATGTCTTTTAACAAGATCAATTAATTTTGTAACTTTGGAGTAACATTTTCAAATGATTTACAATTTTCTTCTTTTCTGATAAGTTATATAAAGGAAACAGTATTATTTTCTTAAATATGATGCTTCAAATAAGCTGAAGCACCTATCCTCATAAGAGCTCAACCTGAGTATTCTTATCTGAAAGAAGACTCGTAACTTTAGCTTAATGACACTGCTGATACACACAGTAGTAGAAGTTAAAAGTACTTCAGATTATTTTTTTTATATATATATAATGACACCCTTCTGAATATTGTGGTTTATTCTTCCTGTTTAAAACAGAAAAATATATATCTTCATCACAAGTGTGTTGCAAAATTAAATGTTTGGTGAGCTACCTACAAATACAAAACACTATAAAGTATTATTGTTATTATGAACATATGCCTAGATTTCTTTACAAAACATACTTATCATATAGAAAGTAGTCCTTTCTCAAGAAATAAAGCAGTCCACAAATTCATTTCTCCATAAATTTCAAAACAGATTTAACAGACTTCTGGATAACAGATTAACCTTTCTCTGTACCCATACTCACTCTGTGCTCTCTAAAAGTCTGGGAACATACAGAGGGTCTATCATTTGAGTCCAACCCTTGGAGGAGACCTGAGAGTAGCACCTGTCATAAGATAACATAAGAAATAATATGTCATAATCATCACAGAAATGTAAGTGTAAGAAAAAGATGAAGTGGGCTTTTCTGCAGCTAAAAGTCAGAAGAAACAGGCTAGTTCTAAAGCAGTGAATAGACAGCATTTTAACCTTATTTAGATTAAGATAAAATAAAAGTATATGCACTAACCTTTTAAAAATGACAGTAATTTTTATAATGGCAAATAACACAGTGAAAGAAGGGTCTGGACCTGGAACCTCTTCCACTAAATCTCTTCATATAGAGGGCTCGTTTTGAGACACTTAAAGTTTCTGTTAAAATATTATCTCTGAATTTACGCGATATTTTCTGTTCTAATGGGTTCATTCCCATTTGGTTTTGAATATCTACTCTTTCTTATTAAATTTACTTGTCATCTTACTTGATGTCCACATGATACTCAGCAGCTGCATACATGTCATATAATTCTATGATACTGATTTTCTATTTTAATACCTATATGACATTGCTCTTTTCCTTATTTATTGGATTGAATCAGTGGTCCTAATACTTTCTAGCTGCTGAGACTGTCTTGTCTGCCTCCCACCCCAGAGAGCTACTGCTAGGTTGGGATATGCCCCGCTGCAGTCTGTACCTCCTCTTTCAGTTTATAATTCCAGGTTTGGTGTCCCCAGGGACACCAGTTTTATTACATATTTGAAATAATGTTTTTTTCCTCCATTAAAGACCTCATGACACAGGACAGATTTCTTCATCTCTAGAGGTTTCAGTTAAGATTTGGGACTCTGAAGTATTTGGGAATAAAAATTAGATTTTGGGAAGAATCACATTCTAATAAACTGCCTGCATTTTGGACTGTGTCTTCTGTGGCAACCATATATACCCCCTCTTTTTCTGCTTCCTGGAGGCTTGTTGCAATAAGATTTTATCTGAAAAAAAAAAAAAAAAAAAAAAAAGGCAGCTTGAAATGTTTCTGCATTGATAAGAAAGAGGAATATCACACTTTTAGAGAAACTCTGAAACAGTCAGTTCAATTTTGATCGTGGAGGAGGGAAAATCAGCTTCAGTGTGTATTCATAATGAAATTAATGAAGTGAGAACAGCGGTCATCATAAAATATTTTGTATAATTCTTTGATTTGAAATACTAAGGTTTGCCTATACAGACAAGTCACTGATAATTAATATAAATTAGAGCATGAATTTACAACTCTCCATACTCAGTACTGACTGCTTGTCTGTCTGAAAAATTCTGCTACCTACTGCAAGTGGCTTTTTATGAGGCCATTTACTCCCCTTGCAAAGTACGGCATAATACCCCATGGGTACAGAGCACTGAGTGTTTGCAGGTGAAGTTAATAAGAAGTGATGACTGTGATATAAATTTATACCTTAGATTGCTGCAGATGATCTTCTCTATGTAGGAAAATCGTTGCAGAGACAATATGATTGTCCTTTATCATCCATAGTTTCAAAATGTGTTAAGGATTGTCATTCAAGAATTATATATGTCAAGTTTAAATTAATTAGATGCAAGGCAATGAAAATGACTGCTTTGACAAAGAGAGCATGATGGGTGACCTTTTTAAGTGGAATGAAAATTGTTTAATTGAATGTTTCAGGAAAGGCTGGTTGTGGTTTTGGGTTTTTTCCTGTCAAATCACTGGAGTTACAGAGCAGTTTCAGAGGGCTACATGGCATGCGAATGGAATGTCGTTTCCCATTATTTTCAAAATCTAATTTTGTTTCTCTGTTTCTGAAAACTTCAGAGATTGAGGTGTGTGTGTGTGGGTGTGTGATTTTTTTTTCTTTTTTGAAAGAATTTGGTTACATAATTTTACATTTGTTTCAGGAGGATAAGAAAGTATTTAAAAGAGAGAAAGTATCTGAATGATTATAAATATAGGTAGAGAAATAGTTGGAGATTAAAATAGTTACTTGCTTAGTGAATATGAGGGTTTTTTCCTGGATTTTTCTTTTGACAATGCTTTAACCTGTGTCAGAGAGACAGATATCTGTACATTGCCAGTAGATAAAGGGGACAGATACAAAACTGTTCCAGCTCTTTAGTCTTTTCTGGTTTTGTATGTTAGTTCTAGTCACAAAAAATTAATTTTATCTTCTTTCCCAACCCAAATTGAGTCACAAATTCGTGGTACATCTGCATTATACTGCCATGCATTGAACTCTCCCTTCATCACACAACTTTTGAAGGTGTCCTGAAAATGTCTCTAGACAGATAGATGAACCTCACTAACACCTCACTGGCTTCCTTGAATACTTCTGTGCCATGTCAGTAGGAGGCTGGAGCCTGAGGCAGAGTCATATGCACACTTACTTGGGAAACTTTCCTGTAACATTGAATTTGTTTCACCACCATCTCTGTTACAGAGAGTGTGGTGTGGGGAAAAGGAAAATAAAATGGAAAATAACCTTTTGGTCTATGTATTGTTTTGAAATGTAAGGTGATTCTGAATTAACAATATTATAACAATTACTATTGCAGGGTTTTAAATTTAGAAAAATGTTCATTTGAAACTTTTTGTTTCAAACACTATAAATCTTTATCAGTTTCCTCTGAATGAGAGCTTAAGTTGCATCAATACTTCAGTGTTTCGTAATGAAGTTACAGAGCAGAATGGTCATGCATAACACATAGCGCTTCTACTTTAACTTTATCCCAATTATTTTCTTTTATTAAGCAATCGTTTTCTTTTTCCTTCTGTAGGTGTTTCAATGCTATTTTAATATGACATTAGTCAGCTGGTGCACATAATAATCCAATATTTTCCTCCTTCTATATTGGGAACTGTTTACGTAACTTTTGGGTTTACTTTTTCATTATATGCAGTCTTGTTTTGTCAGCAAGTTTAAGCTTTTCAAACTTGAATTGTCTGCTCAGGTGATTTATGAAGAATATAAATAAAGGCCTAAATACTCAAAGAAATTCCATCTGTGATATAACTCTTCCTAACAAGATTAGAGTCCTTTTATCCACCTGCAAAAACTGCTATATTTGCTCTGGTGCTAAAATACATGGTTTTGAAGCTTATCTGGGACATATTTTTCTTCATGGGGGAAAAACTAATCACCAAAATAACATTTTATACTATAGTGTGTTCTATCTGTGAAAATATGCTTCTGTCAACCAACAGCTCTAAGGGCAGGTGAATATCTACTGAAGAGCAGTAGTCTTCAGAGGCTCCCAGAAATTATATCTAAAACATTTTCACCCCCTCTGGTGCAAAGGCTGAATGGCAGACGGCTTATAAAAACATTTCTTCATTTGAAGAAATAATGTAAAGCTACCGATCATCATCTGACTGTTGCCAACTGAATAAACTGTGTGATCAGATATACAACTGATATTCACAGGTAGTATTAAAAAGAGATCTCTTTAGGAAAAACATTATTTTTTGATGGTAATTTGCTCACAAGTAGTATCTTTTCTGCATTCAAATGTCCCTTTTCAAGCCACTGCACTGGGAGACGTTTTTGCTGCCAAAATTATCACATTGTTGCAGTTTCCAAAAACTCAATTTCCTTAAAAAAAGAGAGCAAGTGAGCAAGTTATGCTAACTCTTCTGTCTGCAGTGATACACTTTTAACTAGGCCTTTTCCTTCTACTCATCTTCTGTCCTGTGGTGCAACAGATGGGGAAACCTAACTTCCAGGAAAAAGTTTTTGGACACCCACAGGCAAGGACTTTCTGTAAGTCATCAGTTCAATTTATGTGATTTACCACCTGCTTGTTGTGTCTATTGTCACTGAAAAACATGGAAGCAGGGCTCAATGGGTAATGTTGATTGCTGCAAGATTACACTTCTAGAGTGGAGTTAGGAGGAATAAGAAGGATAAGTATGATTCGAATAAATCTCAGGTATGTAAATAAAATATGGTAGCATAGAGAGACCTCCACTGGATTAAAATGAATTTGTTTTGGTAATGAAAATAACATCCTTTTTTGAGCCCTGGATGTGCTGCTTTATCATCTAGTTTATAGTACTACTTGCTTAAAATTGGCTCAGTTATCTCTGAGCTATGCTGCAGGGTCAAAACATTTTCTCGAGTGACTTTTCAGCAGTACAACAGTCCAGTGTTGTACCAATCATTAAAAACTAGCCTGCAGAAATCACAGTCAAAACACATGAAATTATACATAATTATATCACAGCAATTTACTTCCTCTGACTACACTGTTTGATCTTCACTGAAACCATCAGCAAGTTGAAAACCATGGAATTTCAAGCTGAACTGAAAAGGAAAGTTAGTTGTGGTATTTTACCTTAGAATAAAGATAAAGGACTTTGAGGTAATGTTAGACATCAGGCTAGGAGGTGATCATGCACCTGCATATCATATTTCAGATATGAAGCTAAAGCCTTTTGATCTACTCGATGTGTTTCGTTTAAAATAAAAATCAGAAAGAAAAGAAGTAGAAAACATGATTAATTTTAGTAAATTGAGTAAAGTGTAGTACCAGTGTATAGCTGTCACATTGAGAAAAACTATTATTACAAATCTTGCTTATTGGTTAGGAAATAAACCACATATTTTTGTTAGTTTGACTCTGTTTCTTGCTAGACATGTAGCAAACAAATACAGTTTTAGTGACCAAGATATATAACAATAAATATTAATGTAATTTTGACTGGAGTAATTTGTATCATCAAAAATAATGTTATTTCCTGAAATTTAGATTAAGATAATTAGAGCATTTAATTATGGCTTAAAATAAATAAAATAATTATATATTATTAAGAGTTTATTTGGCCCTGTACCATTTTAACGTAATCTAATAAATATCAGTCTTTAAAAATAAATTTAATGTAAATTTATCTCCATAATTCTTTAAAAAATAAATAATTCTAATCTTCATAAAATGGTTGTAACTTCATGCGATGGAATTCTGCACTTCCTTATTCAAGCACGCATGAACAAGATTTCTAGTCTAATCTTTCCGAGTTAAGAGTTGAGATATTTATCTGAACTGCATATACCTTGTGAACTCCTGCTCTTCCAATATCCTTTATAACAGAAGTTTTCTAAACTTTTTGCAGCTTGTAGCGATAAAACTCTCAATATTCCTCTAAGATAACAAAATTTCATTTATTACCTTTGTTGCAGACCTCAGCTGTTTTTTATGGGTTTATTTTAAGGAAAAAAAGTTTGGTGAATTTGAAATATGTGGGTGGGGTGTAGAAATTACTTGTGATATTGATAAACTCTAACAGAAAATATCCTTAGTAAAAACATCAGTTACTTGAAAGACAGATTTATGCATATATCTGAAGAATTATATGATAATACCTTGAAGAATTGTTTTTGAGACTTCTTACATAAAAAGTCCTATTTTCTTCAGGTTGGAAAACTTTCGTTTGAAAGTAAGGAAGTGTTTTGTTAGGAAAGAATTTAAAATTAGAAACAATCAATAGTTTCTTTTCCATCTAACAGAAATTTCTACAGTTCATCTATGAGATCTTCTCTACTCACTAATATTCCCCAGAGTATATTCCAGGACTCGATTATCAAAGTACAGGGTAGATAAGTGAATTTGGAATATGCATGAGGAAGAAGCATATTTGTTTCTTCACTCAGCATGTCCAAAATTTATGAACTTCCCCTCCTTATTCTGTTTTGAATTTTGTTAAGGAGTTCATGAATCAGTTGGGAGCCAGCAAAACATTAGCATTAATGAGTTCATTTCCACACAAATTGGTTCATTATGATGCTGAAATCCAGTGTTTTGTGACTGTCATGAACTCAGTCCTCCTACAAGGAGCGTTCATTTTCTTGCCTCTCTCAAAATGGGTGGTGGTGGGGAGGCAAATAAATAAATAAATAGAAATGTACCAGTGCATTGATGCAGCAAACCCTGTGGTTTCTCTATAGGTAGTTTTAGAGATCTTTGAGTACAGTATTTGATTGTTTCATTTGTCAGAATGCACTCATTCTCTCTGGCAGTTGGTGAAAACTAATATCCGGAATCTGACTTTGCAAAAGAAGATCTAATTTCAATTTTGCAGCAAAAGGTTTGACCCTAATTATTATAATTTCATAGAAGTACACTCAAATGGAAATACACTGTGGGAAAAATACTTTTGTCGTACTCAAATAACCTTCCAACAATTCTCTCATTATCAGATGTAGATTTGGGATTTTTACACAATGACATGATGTATTTGTGCCATAGCTATGGGATTAATGATACCTCTGATCATTCAGGCTTTTCAGAACAAACACTGAATGTCAAGCTCTTGGTAATCTTTTTCAAGTAAGACATTATGTTCATTCCCTTTCAGACCACTGATTTGGTACTTTATCCATTTGTAACTCACTGTGATTATGTTCAGCAGGTTTATGAACTATATTACAGTTCTACTCCCACAGTCTCATACAGCCTGATAGGATAAAGCAGATATGGTTTATTCCGTCATCCCAATCAGTTCATTAATGCAGATGCAGGTTAGTCAGCCTGTTAAGTCCTTTCTTCCTGTCAGTTCTGGAGTGGCATGACTTCATCCTGTGACCTGAGATTACAGTTGTCTCTTTATATCCTTTACCTTCACTAGATGTCAGGTCCATGGGTATAAGTAGTTCTTTTTTCCCAGGTACAAACCCATTACAAGACTTCTGGCTAATAAGATTTACATTAATTACCATCAGCTATGACCATGGCAGTGCAACTGTGCATTAAAAACTTGGAAAATCTGTGTGTCCATAATATACATCACATGCTAATATAATATTCTTTGACATTTCTGTCCTTCCAAAGTCTTCTATCTGTCATAACATTATAAATCCATATTCTCTAGTATTCATATCTCCAATATGTATTTTTCTCAAAGTGAAGATCTGTGACATCTGTTACACAGGATATCAAACTGAATAGAACACAATGGTCTTTTCTGTTCCTTAAATCACTGATAACTATTTATCTGTCAGTTTTAATCTCCAAAATCTTATCAAGAACATATGAAAATGCAGGAAGTGATGCTGTACTCATGCAGTACTTTATTCTCATATTTACTGTTGGTGAGCAAATCCACTCCTGTTCCTACAATATTACGGGTGTCCCCAAACTGTGTATTCCAGGTTTGTTGATGATTATTCTAATAACCGAGATATGTGCATGCATAATATGTGAGAAAACCTGAAAGTCTTTTCAACATTTTCCTCTCAATAGAAAATAGTGAACTCAAATTTCCAAGAAAAAATTATCCAGTGTTAAATTTTTAAGTAATAATGCAAGCTAAAGAATGGATATTTGGGTCAAGTGTCACTGAAAAGATTTTGGAATACTTGTTTAAAAAGATTGTCTGACATTCATGCTACCCAGTTCAGATTTTAAGTACTCATATTACTGTAATGTGTGCTATGAAAGGTTACACCATGAAACAGTTAACCCATTACATGTTTCCACATTATATTGTTACAGAAAACCATCAATTGTTCTACTTTATTGAGTTGTTGAGGTTTTCTTTTCAGTAATAGACCCTTTCTGAAATCTTGTCTCTGCTTTGTAATAACTCCTCTTATGTTTATGCAAACTATGAGGCATTCTGTCCCAGGACATAATTGTGTTCATGGTGTGGATTAGCATGAACAGACTTTTTTTTTTTTTTTTTTTATCCTTTCAGTTTTTCCCATTACAAGCTGTAATTCTCCAGTACCTTAATATTTATTCTAATTTTATAAATTTGGATAACATCCTTGAAGACAGTCAATGTGTCCCAATAGTATGGACCTAGAGCTCTCCACTGCATGAGCATGGGTGGTTTGGATGTGTTGCTGACCTTATCGTCAGCAAGTGATTTTTCCATTTCATTGAGTTGCACTTCAGGCTAAAATATATTTCTGATTAAAAGTATAAACTACCATTTCCCTGTAATTGTTCTATGATGAATCCTTATGGTTTTTAACAGTCAAGGACTCATGCACATTCACCTATAACTTGAGACTTTCACAGCTCAGCTAGAATCATAAAGCACATCTGTTAAAAGTTATAGACCACGAAGAGAGATTTTTTACAACCTGACTGATAAACAATCCTGCTAAATCTGCATACTTATCCCAGCATCTAATTCAGCAAACTTACAAGGGCATCCAGTTGTTGAATAATTGAACCTTGAAACTTCCAGTAATCCTGGAGTTTGTTACTGTATCTAAATCTATATTTAATTTAAAATCCTAATTTGAGCAATCATGATCTTTACTTTTGGTTGACAATCAGTTTCAAACAGTCTTATAGGTTAAGAAACACCTTTTTTTCTGTTCCAAGGATACCAACTTTTTGCTGGACTCTGAGCTCCTATTCTTATGAAGAGTAAAGCTCATTAGGATTTTATAATGACATCAGCCCAGAAGTCATCCTTGTTTCTCTGGATAAATTCTAAATTCAGAAGGATATTTAGTAAAATGTGATTGTAAAATAAGTTCTCTAGATAAAAAATCCGTTATATGCTGGATAGAATGTAACAAGATAAAGCAGGTAAGTATGTATATATGCACATATATAAATTGTTCTGTTCAATATATAAATGATTGAGCCTTATTGTAGTTCTCCATTTATTAGTTTATTACTTGAGAAAGAAAAGTAGATGTTATTCCTAATAATTGATTTAACATGTCCAAGGCACAAAATTATCAATCCTTTCTCTAAATGTGATTGTGTGGTTTCAGTAGGTGAAGTTTTATGTTACCAAAGATTTGAAATTTGGAGGCTAAGAACATTGTAATGATTTATTAGATAATGATCTCTGAAGAAGACACCTCCAAAAATGTGATCTCAGATGATCATGTGTCAGGTTACTCAGGCAAGGCAGTAGCGGTAACATACAAATCCATCTTGGAATTTTCTTTGTGCAGATTAATTAATAATTTTAAATGTGTGAAAGGATGTTGAAAAATGTGAAAGATGTTACAGAAAATAAAATGGCTTTTATCTAGTAACAAACCATTATAAGTTACCTTTCTGACATCATTGCAAGAAACTCTTATAATATAACAAATATCAGTGTATATGTTTGCCAAATAATTAATATTACTTTGCCCTGTGAATAAAAAAAAAAAATAAATGTTGTGCAGTAGCTTAATTCAAGCATAAAATTAGATTTTGCAATCAGTAATTATAACTATATTTAACATTCTACGAAATAGCAAGATACATTGTTTAGTGAAAGCACTTCATGTAACAGTAATAAGGTCAGTCGAATTCCTGTAGAACCTGATGTTCTGTTTATATGCAAAATACAAAGAAGTGCATATTCATTTACAGCAGACCAAACATTGCAGAGAAATCCATTTGGAATTGTCTGTAGATGTGCCAAGCTGTGAAGTGTTGACCCCCACCATGGGATCTGCCTGCCATGCCACTCACACATGCTGCACTGCAGGATGTGCATGCTACACCACCCATGCACACTACAACGTGGGATGTTACAGTCACAGGACATTCCCTATCAATGCCTGTCAGCAGAGAAGGTGCAGTTTCTAACACACACTGCAGTCATGGCCCCTTTGATGAGAGACAGGGTTAGCACACTCTGCAGGCCCCTTTTGGCCAACACTTCCAACTTTGCAGCCTGTAACTGGTGTGCTTAATTTGAAACACACACAGCTGAACAGAGAGTTGGTAAACTCTCTGCACAGTCTTGAAATTTCAACAGAGCCTAAGCTAGAAAATGTTCAGACATCAGTTGTACAAATACATACAGATAACTCCACTGAGATGGAAGACCTGAATCTGTGTTTTGTAGGATTTTTAGACTTCTCATCTACACCTGGGACCATCTATACAGCAGTTTCAGTCTATAGCATCCATACAAAAATAAGTTCCCCAAAAATCAATATGGAGATGGGTTAAACTTAGAAAATAAATAGGTAGAAAGACTAATAAAGAAATTTTAAGGAAAAAAAAACAATAAACATTAATATGCATTGTAAAGTGCTAGTGTTTGTCACTTTCCTATCTCACCTGTATTATACCTCTAAAGACACAGCCCCCTGATTACTGTTTCACTAATTTTTGTGGATTGTGTAATATGTTATTTGATCTTACAATTAGACCGTTTTATTACAAATATGCAACCTCCTGAACACGTGCAGGTGTACGGACTCACAAAAAAGTCTCATTTGTGGTGTTAATGGACAGAGCTTTCTGAAGAATTCAGCCCCTATATATTCAGAAAAATGTTTCCATATTTTCTTAATAATTCATCATAGATAAACATTTGCATTTAAATTAAAACCACTCTATGCAGATTCTTAAGCTTTCAGAAAAATGTCTGACTCCTAGATTCCTACAAACAGGAGTTCTCTGGTTTTGTAATGTCCAGTCTCCTGGCACTGTTATGCTTTGCAAGCAACAGGAGGCACATTCAGCATGCATTGCTTTTCAAAAAGCCATAACACAAACTGAGCCAAAGAACGCCAAGCCTGGATTCAAAAAGTGCCATAACAAATAAGATACTCATCCCACAAGACTAAGCAACAGTGAGAAATTGGAAATAAGACTTGTAAATGTAAAACAGGAAAGCAGTGAAACAGTTGGAGACCAATTAATTTTAGAAGGCAACTGATGACATTTTAGAAATAATTAGAAAGAAATTATGAGAAGGGCAGAAGAAAATTGAAAAAGACGAAAGAAAAAGAGCAAACATATTAAATTAAAAGGGAACTCAAGGAGGAGAAAAAATAGTGAAAAAAATGCTTTGAAAACTTGCTATGGCCTTTTTTCATCCCAAATTATGTAGGATAAGGAGATAAAACACATTCACTACAGTATCAGCTTACATAGGTTTATAAATGGAAAAAAGAAAAACCAAAAGCCCCCACAGATCATGCCATACATAATGTTTTCCAAGAAAAGTTCTGACAAGAAACAATTTCTGAAGGAACTTCTATTAACTTTAAAGCTAAATAGGTGCATGAAGCAAGCATATGCCATGAACTATGAAATCACTTAGTATAAACAGTTGGAGTGGCCAGGAACAGTGCAGCAGAAGTGTGTGTGTGTGCACATGACTGTGGGGTAGAGGGGCAAATCAAGAGTCTGTTGGAATGTCCACACCTTATCAGAAAACCTTCTTTTCATAAAGAATTTATCCTTTCTCCCAACACACAGAAAGAGGAATCAACCAAGGACTTTGGATCTCAACTGACTCCTTTTCTCAAAGATATTTTCTCCATACACCTGAAGTGCTGATCTGTAGCCCATTCTAACAGCTATGATGATGTGACAATACATAAGAGTCCTTCAATAAATGCACAAGCCAATCCCACTTCTACTGATATCAGCTGAAGGATGTTGACTGAAGTGCTCTGAGAGTGGGAGATACTGTGGATGAGTTTCCATTCTTAGGCTTACCACAGGTCTGCCCTTATTTTTATCATCTGTGGAAAGAAGGAAACACTTTCCAAGCTTCTAGCAGGCAGTTTTTCATTGATCCTTCCAATGGTGAAGGAGCAAAAATTTTGTAACAATTATATGAAAAACTCCAAAATACATGTGTGTCTTATTCAAGGGTTAGAGTGTGACATTGAACTCTGCAATCCTGTCAAAGTAGCCCTCATTTTACGTTATAAGCTTATGAATGCACATCCCACTTATCCCCCTTCCTCCCCTCAACCACCCAGTCTTATCCAAATAATTTTTCTCTGATTATTTTCCCATTTGGAAACATCACCTAACATTATTTCTTGCTCTAGTTCTTGCCCTGTTACATGTTGTTCTTGTGTTGCCTCGTTATGATCTAATTTCTTCATCTGAGAATCTGTGTCCTTTTAGGCATATCTTGAATCTTTAGGGAAGCCAGTCTGAGATGGAATTGAATGCTTTCCCACTGAATATATAATAAATTCTAAGGAAAATATGGATGACTGCATTATGGGATAACAGTTCCAAACAGAGAACTTAAAGGAAATTCAGTGACAAGTTTAGATACCAAGCAATTTGCATGGATATTACAATGGAGATGTTATCATTTGTGAATGCTTCCTCTTAAACAGGCCTTCTCTTCCTGTTTTCCAGACCTGTGTTTGATTCAAGAGAAGACTGATATTAGCAGAGAGGCTTATGTAGCTAGAGGTAGTTGATTTAACTTTCATAATTGCTTTTCACAGGCCCTAGCAGTCACAGAGAGAATGAGGTTCAGGGAGGAGGTGAGAGGGACAGGGTGGGGGAGAATAAATTCAATTATTCAGTCCCTAGCTCACAGTGAAAGAATTCAAGGTAGTATTTACTGGTAACATATGAACAATTAAATCCCACCCTTTAGAGAATTCTCCTGAAAAATAGTCAGGAAGATAATTTGTTCGTATTTTTGGTTTATTCCCTCCCCACTTCAATGTACACTTGGCCACATAAATTGTTTCATCCTGTCTTTTTTTTTCTCTAACACGTGAAATTTTGGCCACTTATGGAACCAGGGGATACAACAGATGACACAAATTTATGATCGCTAATGTTTTAGCTTTCTTCTGAAATATCAAGCACAGTTTTTAAAATTAAAACCGTACCTGGGTTTATCTTAAGCAACTTCCTTCCACTAGAAGAGCAGCAGAAAACATTGGTATCTCTCTCCCTCTTTCCACCCTACTTTCTGCCTGTAGATGTCAATGACAACTTCTGTGAAGTCTACAGTGCTGAGATCATTTCATTAAAATGTTTTTGGGGAGGCAGATAAACTAGTTCTCTTATTCTTGTCAGACAATAGGTCTGTGTAGATGCTAGGTCTTCAGAGTGTATTAAAAGTAATTTCAGAGAATAAATGTGATAACTTACATCAAGAGTTGATGGTTCATTCAACCTTCCAGTGACCCAGAGGACAAGTTAACTCTGCAAGATGGTCAAGCATATGGTCTGTGCAGTGGTGGAGGCAGGGGTCAAACATATAGTTGGTCTTTCATAGTGTTCTGGGAGTTAAGCCCTGCTGTCCAGGTACAGCAGAAAGAAGGAAGGTTGTGTGGTTTTTCAGTAAGTCCCCAGTGGTGTGTCTCCCTAAAGAGACATTTTCTGTTACAATGTGATGCATCTTTCTCCTGGGTTCATTTCCTGCCCTCCCTCAGGAGACACCACACAAGGATTGTAGGTCATCAGGATCCCGGCACATCACCAGAGAGCTCTGGGAGATGTCTGGATGGGACAAGCAGAGATCAGTATCCAACAAAAGAGAACCTGTACCTTGCAGAGAGACTCAGACTACAAACTGCAGCCACCCAAAGGCAACAGTAGGATGAGAGATGTGTGCTTGGTGCTCTGTGCTCCCACTCCCTGCCCTATAGGAAGACACCCGAAGAGAGTGCAAGAATACAACAGGATGGAGGGAAGATGACCCTGATGACTGTCAGTGCCTGTTAATCTAGTGCAGTTCATCTGCAGGTATGAGTATGAATTGGAAGGTGCTGTAGACCCCAGAAGATGTGACCTGGATGAAGGGCACTTTCTTAGCATGAAAGTCACCTCACAGAGTCCTGATCAAAGCATCTACATGCATGCATATTATAGTATTTTATCTTATCTCTAAAATAATTTTTTTATCTGTAATGGCAAAATGGTTTAAGGATAGACTCTGTCCTTTTTGTGATCTCTCACCTTTCTTAGTGAATGATATGTATTCAAGTGAGGATTCATGGTGGCAACCCTCAGGACTCTCCATGAGCCTCTCTCATCTTTATTTTTCCTGATTTGCTCTTTGCTCCTCTTGGTCTAACAACAGTCCTAATATGCACCATTCAGATCGTTCTGGATGCCTTCCAGATCCTAAGCTTTCAAGTGCTCTGCAGTGTATTTAGAGCTTCACATTTTGCAGGAAAATTGAAAGTGCTCTGGCATCCAGAGCCTTACAACTCATGAGTCTAGAAATGAAAGCACTGAATTCCAAGTCACTCAATGTCAACATTAAAATCAATTTTGACCCTCAGTTACCTGTTAAATATGTCTGCAACTGAAACACATCTACAGGTAAAATATAATTTACTAAAGTGAAATAAATTGAGTCAAAATTAGAAGAAAGGAAAGGCATTATTTTTTCTTATTTCCTTCACTAGAGCATTATCTAAGCTTTTATCCCTTTACTGCAGTACTATGTTTTGTCAGACTTGACTGGAATTTGGAACTTCATATTAATAGAATGTTTCTGTCTATGTTAATGGAGATAAAAAATTGAAGATTTCCTGCAAGTCAGAGACAACAGCTCACACACCTGTTACATTGAAGAGACCAAATTTTGATTTGCTCTTTTGAGACTATCAATGAACCTATCAGTGGGTAGCTGCTGGAGAAGAATGGACTTCCACAACTCTGTGAGAGCCATAAAGCAAAGCCGTTTATTTGTTCCCCGTCACGTCAATATATAGCTCAAAATTTGCTGACCACACACATATAGGTCCAGGTGATTGGTCACACATAGTTGCCACGCACTGTACATGAGCCCTAGCCTAACACACGATTGGCTATCTCACTCCAGCTTCGCCACCACCCATATTCTGCTTTTCTCTGCCAAGTTCCTCCTCAAGAATTTGCTGACCACTTTATTTCTTCCTTTATCGTCCTCACGTACACTTCAAGGTCGTGCAGTTTGCGGCCTACTCCAACTCTATGTAGCTTTGTTCGCCAACATGTCTGTTCTCCTGTAAGAAATCTCCCACAGGTAGCTAATGATGTAGAATGTGTTCATTTTTGTAAGCATTTTTTTGAAAACTGTTTCAAGACCTTTTTCATCCCTGTTTTGTGGACCGTATTACTATATACCCTGGATTTTTTTCTTTTGAACAACATTTTGTCCGTAGTTTTGTTTGATTTCAGGAGCACCACTTTTCTTGGCCACAGTTAGCCTCCAGATCTTTGTTTGCCTCCGAGCATGAATGGCTTCTCCTCTGAGTTGACTGTAAATCTCAGACTTAAATCACATTTCACAAAATAATTTTATTTTGAAATTTAATCATCTTTTTAAAAATATTTTTCTCATCAAAATTTTAGTGAGAAAATATTGGTTTGGTTTTAACAGAGGATGAATTTATTTTGCATATGCTTCTGAAATTCACCTGGTCCAGTGTACTATTTTAACTGGTATTCTATACTGTATGCCATACATAGAAAGAACATGTACTAATTTGAGGTGGGATAGGATGTACACTCCTCTCTGTGTGAGATGGTTTTGCATTGGTCTTCTTCTGTCTCTTCCCTGATATGAGCACATCAATACACCAAAAGATTTTTTTTTTTACTCTGGAGCTAGATTTTAGGACATCTCTATCTGCAAGAGAAGCCAGATGACTAGATAAAAAGGCATGTGACTTTCCTCCTTTATTGTTTCCAGCAAGAAACTTTCTAAAGAACTATATAAAAATGTTAATGACAAAGATGAACAACTGCATACCCTTTACAGCATGCCCTGTTTTCCCTTTTCTCCCATGGGAAGTTTTGCTTTTATATCCTAAATGTGATTTTCTTCTTTACTTAACTCTACAGAGTATTTCCAAAATAAATTTCTTTATGGTTTCTTCTGATCTAGACAATAAGACATTCAACATTGCATCTGGAAATTTTATATACAGTAGCAGGGACACATGTGAATTCACCCAAATGTGAAGATTGGTATTATGGAATTAATCTGCATTATATAACAAACACCACATACAGCATAATTGAATTATGAACAAATCTCTACACTGTTGGATTCCTGGCATAATTCAGCTCCAAAGAGAATGGAGGCACAGAATGATGCCAAAAGGTGGTATCAATTTAGTCTGAAGGCAACTATTGCCATTAATGACTAGATCTTTTATTGAGAAAGACAGCTTCATTCCTGGAGTCTCCAGTGTTTTTCATACAGTCTAGGCAGTTTCTGAATTTCTCACTGTTCATATGAGGCAGTGTTTCCTGAAAGATCTCATACTTGCATGCCATTTGAGAAAATACACACAATAAAAGCAAATATTTCTCTGTTGGATAAATCTCTGTATCCGAAAAAGGTGTTACAAAGCTGATCTTTATCAAAAGACTCTTCCAGCAAGATTGAAAGGCAGCTGCAACGTGGCACCCTTCTGGCCAACAGTAAACATCCCAGAGAAATTCTGATTTCCCACAGATCTTCCAAATTCCCAGGCTGCTTCTCTGCTTCATAAGGGAAAAAGGTTTAGGTAAGTGCTTGTAGCAGGATCACATCCTACTTGATATCCTTAAAGGAAGGGCCTTTTCTAGAGAGGTAAAGCTGCAGGGTTCAAATTCACAGGTATTTCAGATATTGGTTTCTACACCTAATATTTTGTTCATGTTTAAACTGTACTTGTCTAGTGTACTGTTATATCCAAGCATCCTAACTGTAGTATTGTTATTGTAAAATCACAGTAGGGAAAGCCAGAATGGGAGTGAGTGGGCAGGAATCAATTTAAGAATAGCTCATTCTTGTGGCAAACACTAGCTTGGGTCACTTGCTAATACAATGGAGATTTTCAGTTTTCTTTATAAATATGCACTTATTTTAACCCACTTCTGCGTAAACTAACAGTAGCTTTGAAACTGTATCAAAAGCAAGTAATTACACTGGATGCATTTGGGACATAAAAAATCATCGACAAGATTTCTTGGTAGTGGGGATTTCTCAGTAGTAAAGGAATCCTTAATTTTTAGTGATAGCCAAAAAGACAAATGTTTTTTTAAAATACACATGTGGTTTTGAAATGTAAGCAGGGAAAAATAAGTCTTTCATTAGGAATGAAAAATATTAGTAAGATTATGAATAACTCCATCATTATAAATTGAAAATCATCACAGAATGGTTTGGTTTGGAAGGGACCTTAGAGAACATCTAGTTCCAACACCCCTGCCATGGGCAGGGATACCTTCTATTCTTACATTTGTAATGAGAAGATAATATTGCATTGTTCATTTTCTCTTAACCTTGTCCAAAACTTTAAGTAGACATGACATTAAGGCAATATGACTCATCAATGGTTTTCATTTTGCTGAAAAATAAAAAGACAATTTTTCTTAATTTTGTTTTTATCCAGTTCAGATTTTCTTGGGTTGGCCCACTGCTGTGCCTTCTGAAGATAAGATTTATTTTATCTACTTGAGCTCTCCTGTGATTTAACAAAAACTGCAGATATTTGTGCTATTTTTGTAAGTGCATTAACTATCAAAAAGCTTTCAGTCATAAAGCCAGACATAAGAATCTGTGCAGAAAAGTTGCAAAGAATCATCTTCAGATTTGACCTACTTCACTGCAATCTTTGGAAAAGTGTTAGTTTCTCTTCATTGAATATTGTTTACCTATTTTGAAGCACTTGTTCATTTCTAGACATTTGCAATCTGGGTTTGTATTAGGATTCCTCACATCACTAAGCATGAAATGCGGCCTTGATGAACCAAGGCCCAAACTCCTAGCTGCTCCTTTGATTACAGCTGCTGGTGCCACAGTTCCTCCAGCAGTAAATACCTCATTTGATAATGGTTCTTATAATTTGTATTAATAACCTCTGCAATGTCCATGAATATTCACTTTATTCAAGTATTCCTTGTTGCAAAACCCGAAAATGTCTTTTATTTTCTCCCATTGATAATACTTATTGGTACCTGTAACCACTAATATTGACTATAATTGGTGGATATAGAAAGAACAAAATACTGCTGTAGCTGTCCTTTCTTTTTAAACCTGATGCTACCAAAACTGCAGAAAAGCCTTCAGATATAAAGCTACTACATGTTATGGAATTCAGCTCACCTGAATTCATCCGTTTGTTCTATATTTCTAAATTTAAGATGGTTATTTAGAATCCTAGAAATAGGGGTGGGTACGTCCAGAGGAGAAGTCCTAACATCTAGGTGAGAACAGAAATTATGACTCTCTGGCTGTATCAGATTTTCCTTCGTTGAACACATAGGAAAACAAAGTGGCCATCTTAGACAACATCTAATTTTTAAACGATGAAGTTAGATGAACTTAATCCTGCCATGTCAGACAATTTTGAAATCAATAGTTTGGTTGTTTTTCAGTTGGGTTACTTTTCCCCATATTTCATTAATATAAATGGATATTGACCTTTTTATTTTTTAACTTGAGAAATATATCATTTTCTAGACACCAGTTATTTTTTAACCATTATTTTAAGGGACACATGGAATAGAAAACAAAAGCATGGTTTGTATACATCAGTGATTTAAGTTAGTATAAAGGAAAATGGCTACAGAATTCTAACTACTACCTCTGTACTACAAAATTTTGCAGTCTCAGCTAAAACAAAATGAATACTAATAATGACAAGCCTAGGTAGAAATGCATCTCCTAAAGATGCATCAAATATGCAGTTAGGAAGAGGATGTATAATTTATCTAAAATTACTGTTGCATTCAGTTTGTAGGTATGGAGAAAGTATATATTTTTTTAACCATAACGATTTGTTATTGATGTTGCTCTGTGCTGCTGTCAGAGAAACTTTAAGTAGAATTAAATCTAAACCAAAGAATTTATTTTATTTCAGTCAAAATTATAGCTGTGTAACCAAACTACAGATTTTAGCTAAATGTTTTGTTTTGTTTTGTTTTTTTTTTATTTTAATGACTTGTAAATTATATTAGCTTACATCCAGAAAGAGTTCCTGGAAGAGATCTCTGCAATGCTGATAAACACTATTTGTTGAAGTGAGAAAACTGCAAGTGTTCTGCTCTGCTCCCCCATGCACGTGCTCAATAACTGAAAACACTAGGTTTCAGATTTTAGCTCACTGGGAACACAGAAATTAATTCTAAGGCAGTCACCTGCTAGAAACATTTGTATACAGATTCCAGTTCTGAGTTAAAGACTATTTAATGCACTACATGAAATGCAAATTCAATGCTTATTGTTATGAGAAAGTCAAATTCACAATACAGAATTCACAATGTGGATCTTCAAGTGTTTCTTATTTTCAGTGGCAATGGTGGTGAAAAACTGACATAATATGCGAAAGTTAGGTGGAATAAAAAAGAAAGTCTCTTGCAGTGAAACAAACAAACAAACAAAAAAATATCAAAAATATATGCTTCACTACAACTTATTACAGTATCAGAAACATAAAGACAGTGAGAATAACAAATCTTTGTAAAAATATCTGAAAAATAATCATGTTCTTATGTGACTTGTTACTGGAATTAAACCATCATATTGAAGTAAGCTATTTTCAAGTGGAAAAAATTTCATTGAGCAAATATATAATTCCATAACAGAGGAAACAGCACAGGCAAGACTGACTGACTTTAAACAGAACACTGACAAATGCACAATTTAAAAAAATTTATGGAAAATAATGAAAATAGAGTAAATTTTGTCACTTTAAATAGTGATACACAGAGGAAAAAAATTCAGAGATAAGCGGATATTTGTTGTTGTTTTCCTTTTCAACTCAGTGTGAACTGCAGAACAATTTTCTCACTGAATTTATCTCACCTGTGTAAGATTTAAACAATTTCAGATTATTATCTTCCACATTTTCCAACATCCTATCCAGTTAATGTGACACAGTTTGCAAGTAATAACCAAAATGTCTGACTTCAAATGCTGTTGTTGCTGCTTCTTATTCCATAAGCCACAGTAAGCATTATTAAACAGAAGTGTGAAATAACAATAAATTGCAGTTACTGGGGTGAAGGGCTAGATAATAAGGAAAAACTGGGAGGTTTTTATTGCCTTCAACTCTCTGCAATATGTTCCTTGCTCTGTGTGAGACAATTCTTTCTCTTACTGGAGAACACAATGAAACTATCTGAACCAGGAAACTGAATTCTCTCCCAAATCAGAAAAGATGCAAGTTGGAACCCTGAAGTCATAGACATTCTTTGTATTTATTTAGTTCATGAGAGTTTTGGAAGTGACTATCAGAAAATCAGTTTTGTTACATAGTTGATTAGGTGTGTAAATAAGCACATATTTACAGCAGAAAAGGTAGATTATCTTCACAAATGGTGCTCCTTTACTACTCCTTCTGTAATAGAAAAGGGATAAAGCTTTTTCTTTTTTTTTTTTTTTCTTTTTTTTTTTAATATATATATGTTTCTCATGTGAATTGTAAGCTTGGGAAGAACTTAATAAATATTAAAAAATTTTGAAATCTTCCATTTCAAGAAATAGAAATGCTTCTTACAAAGCACAGCTTTTGAAAACAGACATAATTTGCCCCTAGTTCCAAATCAGTAGACTTTGGACTTGCGTGTTTATTCTGAGATACATATTCTGACACGGGAAATTACTATTGTCTTGTTTCAAGGGTTTACATCCATGCAACTATCATTACAATCCAAGATTGGGCACAGAACATACTATGCTTGGCAGCATTAACTGGGAAGCTGCAATGTAATCAGCCCCTCCTTCTACACACTAATGAACACATGGAAATTGAATTAATAAGATAGCTGTCTGAAACTTATGCTTTTTTGTTGACAACATATGACATATTTTAAAGGGCAACAGGGAACCTGTATACTCACTTGGTATTGCCTAAGCTTTGTGTTAAGGTTTAACTGGATTTTTTATAGGCTAGAATACATTAATCAGATCTAGTAAAAACAGAAGTAGGAGGGCATTGAACAGAAAAATCTGATGAATGAGATGTGCCAGCAAGAATCAGTAACAGAGCAGAGTACCTAAAAAAGGGGAAATGGGTACAATAAAACTGAATTTCTGAAGAGCCAATATAACTTTAAAAACAAAATGGATATTGACAGTTAAAGTTTCTGTCTGTCTTGAAGTCTTCACTATGCAATGTACATTCCTATAGTATAAGGATTTGACAATGGATGAACTGTATTTTTTGTCAGCTTATTTGCAGCCATGGGAGTTGCTGATATTGACTATCTGAAATTGAAGTGTTGCAGATGGCTGCATGCAGAAAAAATACAGATGTCTTTGCACTGAAAAGTATACAATCTCAGTAGCAACCCTTCAGTAAAGAAAACATGTTCACGGTCTTCCAGAATAATTTGCACAAAAATTGTTCAATCTTGAATATTTCTTTTCAAGTTTTTTTTCATTTCAGGATTATGTGCTACTGGAATGGACAGGTATGTGATATAGTACAATGAAAATATCGAACTCTGTACACTTTCTTGATATCCTAGTAAGAAATACTTGCTGCTTGTTGAGATACACTTTCGCAAGTCCCCCTGACATGTGCTAAGCACAGATAGCTGATAGTTGCTTAGTCAACAGCATATTTCTCTTATTTTTGCCTAGGCTGTTTTTTACTCATTCAAATGATTAAAAGAATCAGTTGAGGGAGGACAAACTCAGTTAAAACCAGCCTTGCTTTGGAGAAGGCAGACTCAATTCTGTTAAAGACTCTGGACATAATGAGATTGGATAAATGAAGTAATAAATTTTATGAAAGTCTGAACTTCTTTGGAACACTTAGACAGCAGCTGCTGCTATAGCATTACATTTGCTTAAGAAAAGGTAAGTGGCCTCTAGACACATTACAGCCATGTTGCACACCCCTAGAAAATACAATTCCACTATCTTGTACTTTTACACTTCAGAATAATCTTCATAAATTTAAACTTTGAAAGATAACAAGAAAGTGTTGATTGACAACATTTTGAATCTGGTTTAGCTGTGAACTTTCATTGGAAGAGATATCTCATCCCTTACTCTATATGCACATTCCTACCACATCGTTGGCAGTTAATCTTGGGTGTATTCATTTATTGGGTGAACAGGATTGGCAAGGAGATCCAATCAAAATCTGGTCCTTTTCTTCTATGGGTTAGTTTTCCACTGTATGATTTGATAAGTTCTTCATTGAACCAACTTATTCTTCTGTTGTATAAAAGTTTAATGGAAAGCAAAGCAGAACATCTGTCCCAGTTTAATAACATGAGATTATTTCTGTGTTCTTACACCATTTAAATTTAATTGAATTAAATTATAAGGACCCTCTATCACGACTAGAGGACCCTGTCCCACATATTTATAAAAATCTTTTAAATTATTTGTTTCACACTCTTCTAAGTGCACATTTAAATCACTCAATTATGCCATAAACTTTTCTCTTTCTAATAGATTTTCAGCTCGCAGTGACTGACTCCACCCCATACTGCCTTCCTCTATCTGAATTTCCAAGACAACATCTGCTATCCTCCCTCATGCCTTTTGACACATCTGGTAGGTATGAGCTCAGGTAGTCTCTTAGCACAGTCTCCTATACACTTGCTATCAAGACTTCAGGCCAAAGTCCTCTCAAACTCAATTAGCTTTCTGTTGACCACAGTGGAGTTTTGATAAAAGAACTGCATCAGACTTTGCTTTACAGAGTATTTTCTCTGTGGACTGAGCATTCTGGGTACACCTGAATGAAATTCTGAACTTAAGTGCATTTTGCTATAAAATCCCAAACCATAACAAAAAAACCTTGTTGCATATCACAGAAATCTTTTGGAATTTAACATTAAACAGATCTTGAGCAGTTTGTCATATTTTTATGTCTAGAGTGACAGAGTTAAAAATTTTGTTTAAATGACTTCTTCCCATTCCCATTGTTTTGCTGGTACCTTTAACTTTTGCAAGAAAAATCAAACTAAATCTAAACAGAAAAGTTGAAGTCAAACAAAACATTCTTTTTCTTTCACTTAAATCTACTTTGCTCAATTTGAAAATCAAAAGCCAAAATATTTTCAGTTTCTTGGGTTTTGTGGGGTTTTTTGTGTTTTTTTGTTTGTTTGTCGGTTTGGTTTTTGTGGGTTTTGTTTGTTTGTTTTGTTTTGTTTTGTTTTGTTTTGTTTTTTGGTTTTGGTTTGGGAGATTTTTTGGAACTGATAGTAAACTGAGACTTCAGTGAGTCACACAGCTCGAGGTTTAGGCCATTTCATGTGAAGCTTTCATGTTCATTAGGAGACATCAATTCACTACTGTATGTTAATCCTTCTACTGTCACTTCTGTGAAAGAAAATCTGTCGTCTTATGTTCCTAGGACAGTATGCTAATCTGTCGATTATCAGCACACTATTCCTGTGCTGGTTTTGTCTATAATAGTGTTAATTTCTTTCAAAGTAGCTAGTATGAAGCTATGTTTTGGATTTGAGCTGAGAAGAATCTTCATAACACTGATGTTTAAGTTGTTGCCAAGCACTGTTTACATTAAGCCAAGGACTTTTTCAGTTTCTCATACTGCACCTCTGTTCTCCGCTTCTGCTCTACAAGAAGCTGGGAGTAGACACAGCCAGGACATCTGACCCAAGCTGACCAAAGGATTATTTCATGCCATAATACATCATGTTCAGTATATAAACTGGGGGAGTTGACCAAGGGAGGATCGCTGTTATGGGACTGGCTAGACATTGGCCGGCAGGTGGTAAGTGGGCATACCACATTTTGTTGTTTTTGTTTTATTTTTCATTATATATTATTATCATTACTAGTAGTAATATTAACATTTTTAGTAACATTATTTTATTTAAATTATTAAACAGTTCTTATCTCAAACCATGAGTTTTCTTACCTTTTATCCTCTGATTCTGTCCCTCATCCCACTGGGAGAAGGGGGAGGTGAGTGCATTGCTGTGTGGTGCTTAGATGCCGGCTGGGATTAAACCACAACAATACCATGTTATACATTTGTAAATGCATTTCTGAGCTAGCTACAGTTATAGTTAAGACATATGCATTTAGTCAACAGAAGAAAGGCTTTCATCTCAGAATACATTCTTTTTTTCTTCAGTTGGAGCATTTCTTGATCTATTTTACTTTGATTTGAAGTATTTTCTTTGCTAACAGTGAAGTAAATTTAAAAGGTATATGCATTTACTTCATTTTAGATAAATGTTTAAAAGTATAAATGCATTTCAATGTTCAGCTACCTTCATGACTGGCTGCTTTAAAAAATACTAAAATGAACCATGTTTGCAGAATTCCATTAATCTCTTTATGCAGCTTGGCTATAAATAAAGTGTAAATACCCAATTGATGGTAGTCTTCAGTTTACCCAGTGTAATGCATCTCCTCAGGTGTTTTGGAGAAACAAAAGTCTGAAAAACTGCAAGTCAGAGATTGGACATAACAGAACAAAGAAGCTTGCAAACTATATGAAATGCAGATAACGGAAAATGCAAGTAATAACGTCTGGGACCAAATCACACAAAACAAGATCATCAGATTTGTGTACATTATAGTCAAAAGACTGCACAAGAACCTGAAAAATTGTTGGAATAAGAGAGGACAGTGTTTCTAATTGTAGTTTTTCAAAACTTCCAGGAAGAATGGAGTGATCTGGTTGGGGGTGTGTGTGTGTGTGTATTCATTTGTTTTGGAAGGTGGAGAAGGCAGCAGTGGAAAGGTTTTGGGGTTTTTATAAGCCTATTCATCAGTCTTTTGACATCATGCAGTTAACATTTTGATATTTCCTCTGGATTTTTGAAAATTTTGCAATTATCACTTACCATTAGGAGGAAAAATGAAACAATTCTGGACTTTAGAATTCTCAAGTGAGTTCCAGTTCATAAGCACAATATAGTAGAAATTTATTCAACTTATAAAAGTAGATATTAATACATAGATGCTGCCTGTATCTACTGGCCATTCCATGAAACCCATCCAGCTATGGATCCTTTTCTAATTCGTAATCTGGTGTGTTTTATCACACTGGTTTCAGAGTTGTGTTGGGGTTTTAAAACAGTACTGTTTAAATACTGTACTTCTCATCCTGCCAAACCCTGCCCCTGAATAAAAATCAGAAAAAATCTGGAGGAAGGAAAATTCTCTCAGAAATCCAACCTGGGTGGCCATTCTGTTTTTATGTCGTTTAGATAAATTTTAGAGATAGGCTGCTCATTTAAACAAATTATCTTCCCTCAACTCCCACTATTCTATTGGTGTCTTTATTTCCCTGCCCACTCTTTTATTTTTATCAGAAGATACATATTTTTCTGAGAAATTTACAGAATTTTTCAGATCTTGCTGGAAAGCCAAACCTCCAGTTCCATTGAAGAGATCAGATGGAAGGCCATATTATTCTCTCTGCTTCAACAAAAATGAATTTTATTGAGATTGGGTGAGGAAAAATGTATTTTCCTCATTAGCTTGCTATGGAATAGTTTTTAAGGCAACCAAGTGCAAGTATGAGAAACAAGAGCTGAGTTGACTGGTTAATTTAAATTTTAAGATAGGCAGAAATATCCAGGACATAATCAGTGAATTTTGTTCATATAAAAAGGTCTGAACGACTGCCCTCTTCTTTCCTCTGTGCCTTATCACTGTACCTATGATATTTCTATTTGCAGAAATGGCTCTCTGAAATGATCTTTCCAAGGACTTTAGGACCAGTTCATTCAGTGTTTACAGTTCTCCTCTGTGCCAGTTCTTCAGCTGAAATATGGGTTGGACTGGGTGCTCAATGCTTTATAAGCATCATTGTGGCACAGTTTGCAAAAAGTGATTTACTGCCTAAGAGATTGGTGTAATGTGTTCTTTGCTCACTAATGACTCAGTTGTGGTTTATCTCTGCTTAGTCTCATAAAGGAGGGAAGCTCAGTCCCCTTATATCCACCTGAAGGCAGAACTGAGATACACGTTAAAGAGCTGCTAGAGTTACATTAGTGTAAGGGAGCTCTTCCCAATAGTGTTTTAAGAGAAGAGACTCAGTGAGGGTCTGGTTCCCTTTTCAAAGCTGAGCCGGCAGAACACCGATAGATGGGTCTGGCACACACCAGGAAGTTTAAACCAGTCATTTATTTATTGTATTTTATAAACCTTTGCATGGCAAATAGCATGGTCTTACAGAAACACATATCCACTGCTGGTCTTCTTGAAGTCAATAGGGATTTTTCTGTGGACTTGAACTAGGCCAAGATTACATCAGTGTTATTTTATGTTTTGGTGTTACTTGAAGGGAAAAAAGTCTTCTTTCTTAGGGCTTTGTGCTTTTTACAGTAAGAAGTAGTAACATGGTGAAAGAATTGCAGCTCATAGCATAAACAAGAAGCAAACAAGAATGAATAAAAGCAAAGGGAACTTCAATTTTCAGTGTCCTTGTCTTTTCTAAGAAGCAAAACCGTCTTCATACAGTGCTGTCCTTGTTCACTGCAGATAGCTCTCATTAACTTTGTAGCTATGTATCTGAGAACTTCTTCATGGTGTATTTTATTTCATGTACTTTGTTAGCAAAGCAATAAATCTTGTTCAAGTTTAGAATACTAGAGATAAACATATTTTGTAATTAATTTTTATACTGAGAGTCTGAAAATGAGTGACATTTTCAGTGTATAACACTTTGCTTTGGATGGTAACCCATCACTTCTCACTTCTGTTTCTTTTGTCCTATTTTTCCCTTTAAAATGATTGCTGGAGTCTCATCACACAGAAGCAAAGGATTTTTCACTACTCTTAATATCTTGTGAAACCACCTTTTCTTTGAAAATCTTTGTATCTATGCACTAAAGTGTGTAATTCTTTTAAGTTTTTGGGTGTGATTTCCCTATCTTGCAGAATATCTTTACTGTTACTTTGTGCTTTTATCTTTTTCCTCTCTGCTCTCAGTTATCATGACTTCAGAGTTACTAGAACCCTGCCATTTCTTCTCATATTTTTTGAAAAATAAACTCTGTCTTAATAACATAATATAAATGTGTGTCTGTGGTGCAAGAAACCACACTAATTTGTAATGATGCTATTAACAGCATCATAAAAAGCCACTTCAAAGAATTAATTTTCTCATTGTTTCAGAAGTATTTATTAGTACTTCTCTAGTATGTGGAATTGGGCTTTATATTCTTTAACTAGAAAGCATTGTTTTAATAATGATATTAAAAGTAGTTACTTAGAAGTCTGCCATTTAAACTTTCTTGCTGCACAGACAGTGTGAGTTACTCTCTCTTAGATCACAGATTAATGTACAAACTTAATATTTGTAACTCAAATATTTACTCTCAACTAAAAAATATTTGAATTGAGCATTACTTAATAGAGTTGGGGAGAGATAAACAAAAGATTTCAGTCATGTCCATTCAACTTCCTGTCCTACATATTGGGAGAATGGGAATGGGAGGCTGTGTTGACAGTAACAGCTGACTATCAGGAGACTGGCAAGTCTATACAGAACTTTACAGGTCTCTCTGGATACTACGGGCTGCAAGTTGCTCTTAAATGGTGTAAGAAATCCTATAGGTTCTGGACTGGACCTTTTCTACAAGTTAACATTGCATGTATTCTTTGTAATCCTTCGCACAGTCAGTCACGTAGTTGCTGCTTCTTTTAATTTGTTCCAATACTCTTGCCTGATGACTGAAGTGGCAAGCCAAATGGATGTTCACTGGCTGTGGTTCAACACAGGTAACACAGAAATGAGTGTTAAAAAGATGCATGAGTACATATCTAAGAAGTGGTTCATGCCTCAGTAATTATGTGGACAAGAATATATGGATATGTATCATGGATTTTGTAAAACACTAAAGCAATTTTTCTTTTCCACTTCGTGAGTTCAAACCAGATTCTGAACAGGTGCATTCTGCTATGTTTACTACACATAAGTGTTTAAATAATTTAAGTTCCATTTTATAATACTAGTGAGGTGTTCTGCTGAGAGTTGCTTAAAGATAAAGATACATTGTGACAACCCTCCTCTTCCCTCCTTTTATAATTAAAGAGTTAATCAAGCCTGGAGCAATTTAGCAGCAATTAAAGCTTACCTTCCTGAGACAAATCTAAATGCACATGAAAATTAGTTATTGTCCTGAAGTTATGACAGTTTAATAGTACAGCCTATTATTGTGCTGAAGATGGCTTATTTACAACACTCAATATTTGTCTTTTCTAATCTGACATCATGTGTATGTAACTTGCATTTTCTCTGCTGCATTGTTCCACAGTTCTCATGCTGATTCCGTTTTCTTGCCTACCACAACTATGTTTTTAGTTGCTTCAGACTAATTTTCAGTACATATTCATAATAATGTGCATTCATTTCCTCATTGATACTGGAGATCATTAATAGTGGGTATAGCAAGTGTTCAACTGGAGTGACAATGTAATGCACTACTACACCGCATACTATTTTTTTATCTTATCATCACTGTTTACATTTATATTTAAAAAATTATGTATGCTTTTTTATACTGTAACTTGTAAATGAGCTACATGCACCTCTTCATTGCAGTACACTCCATGCTAATCTTAAAAGTTTTGACTGATTTGCCTAAACAGACTGTAAGAACTCTGATGGTCAGTTTTCCCTTCTTGTCATAGAAGATTCAAAGTGCTTCCCCACTATACACATTTGTCTTACTAATGAGTCCAGAATTACCCCAGAAGAGGTTTACTCCCAAGGTCACTGAACTTTATTTATGCCACTACTTGTGTCTAGGAACACTACTGCAGTTGTTAGAAAACAAATTTCTTCTCAGTAGTCAACTGGGAAATCACCAGTAGCAACTGATATAACCATCTGTCTATCTCAGGGTCACTTCTTTAAGGCCCATTTTTGCCATGTACTGAAAGACTCTGAAGACTGCCATATAAAACTTCAAAGTATAAAGGTGTTATTTATCAGGTATCACACACAAATGACAGCTGCCATTAACAAGCCACTATGCTAAGCACTAACAAACTTGCCACCATAAAATATCCAATGTTTTTGCTAGCAGGAAGTAATTAATCTGATAGGAAAACGTTGGCATCTGCTGCTTCTTGAAATGGGGGTTCAGAGCTGTATATTTGTGTTTTACTACTGTTTTTTCCTGTAGTATTTTGTACAATTCCATATTGTTTCAGGTTGTGGGTTTTTTCCCTCTGGAATCCTTGTGTTGATACATATTCCTTAGTCAGCAGTCTTACTTCTGTCTACCATATATTGCATGGTGCTACTCAAAAGTACATACTTTAGCCATGGTTACACAGTTATGCCATAACAAAGTTAGACCTTGGGTCAAGAACCACAAGATGGACAAGGTTACATTGACCCCAACCATTAGGAATGAATCTGACTAGCTGTATGAATCACTTCTCTAGGGTTACTCATCTCTGGTAGCAGCACCTATGTGTTGCAGTTTTTTCCCTAGAATAGGGCACTGAAGACAAATTTATGTCCACCCAACTTTTGGACAGGTTATTTTTTTCCTGTATGGACACCTATATCCATGGCCCAATGAATTACTGAAGCCTCTGAGCAACTCAAAACAATATTTAAGTATTCCTAAAAATAATTATCCCTCTTGATTTTCTTCCTCCCTATAGAATTTCTAGTAACACCAGACTCTCTTTAAGGAAATATGTTTTTAAGCTTAAATTTACTGTTTTGTTAAGGGCAAACAATTTATGGAAACACTGATTTTAATGAAGTTTACAACCAGAAAATTTTTAAAACCTAGCTAGGCTTCCTGTTCTCCGCCAGAAATAAGGAGAATGATTAAAAGATCTATAAAATTGGATCACTTCCAAACAAAAATGTACCTGACACAGTTTTGATGTGAAAGAATGGCATATTTTGCCACCTCAAATTCTCTCACAGAATTAATTTCACATTGTCCAGGCAGCTCTAGCCCATAATACTTCACTAAAAAAAGTTATATATTGCAAAGATACATGTTTTCCTCTGGAAAATCTATATAAACCTTTTTGTAAATTCCCTGCATTTCCTTCCTTCCATTATTTCTTTCCTTAAAAGTTAATTTAAAAGACTATCTGTCTCAGGTGATTTATTCCTTCTTTTTTTTATGGTGTATAGGCACCTCTAAATCTACCTATTTGTTCACACAGCCCCTCCACCAAGAGAAAAAGGGAGCTTGAAAGCAAGTGCGCAAAATAACTGAAAAGAAATTGCAATGGCTTGGTCCTGTTACACTTTCACAACTACCTGTTATGCAAACCATTGTTAATTCATTATTTCTTCCTACATGCCCATCAGTCTGTCTCTACGCTGCTGTGATGTCTCTCTTTACATAGAATAGAAACTATATAGAAAAGGACTACCTTCCAATTTTTACTCTCACACTGGGGAGCATCTGTCTGAAGCATACCCACAAATATGTTAAGTGTGAATACTGATATTCAACTAACTCTGCACTTCTGTGGATTCCTGTTATATCATATTCTGTTCTGAAGCAGTATTCACGGTTGGATTCAGAGATCTGTTTGTCAGGATCTCAGAAAGCTGAAGGAACTGGAACACAGGGATCCCATTAACTTCAGCAAATACAAATGCAAAGACCTGTACCTCAGATGGAATATCTTTGTGACGTCTGAAGGCCAGGATGATTGGTAGCAGCTATACAAAGGAGAACCAGTGAGTTTTGGGCTGAGAATGAGGATGAATAAGGAATGTTTCTTTGCAGCAGAGAAGCTTAATCACACACTGGGCTGTAATAACAAGTAAATAGTCACATGGACTCATTTCTTCCCTTCATTTTGCACTCATGAAGCTACACTTAGAGAGTTGTTTCTAGCTTTGGATATGTAGTAGAAGAAAAATGTTGAAAGACTGCAGTGGGCTCAACAGAGTGCCACCATGGTTGGTGTTGGGGGGGGGGTGGGGGGGTGGGGCTGGAACACGTGAAGTATGAGAAACATCTATGGGAACTGTATTTGTTTAGCCCGGAAAACAAAAGGTCATGAATCTCATTAAAGCTTTTTACTACCTGAAAGGAGATCTACAGAGGCGGAGTCAGCCTCTTTGCAGATCCACAGAGCAAAAGGAAAAAAGGTGAAAAGGCCAGAAGTTACAAAGGGGGAACTCTCACTGGACACAAGGAAAAAAGTTTTCACTATGAGAAGCACTGGGAGAAGGGTTCAGAGAGTGTTTGGAACATTTAACCTTAGAGATTTTCAATATTCATCTTGACAAGGTCATGAACAACCACATCAAAGTTTGAATTTAATGTTCTTTATGCAAAGGCTTCAACTATACAACAACCAGAGAGGTCTTCCAAACTAAACTATACTATGATCCTTTTGAAGACTCAGTGACCTGTGGTGGGTACCTATAGATGTCAATATCTATTCTTTAATCACAAGACTTAGCATCTTGCATAATGTTCAGTAAAATTGTCTAATTCTCAGTCATCAAACTCCTAAAATGATATTAAAAGAAGTCCGGATAATCAGGTTGTAGATTTCAGGAAAACATCCATTTCCTGGGAAAGTATTTTGTATAGGGAAAAAAGTAGCATGACCAGCCATGGTGAAATAAGGACATGCAGTTCAAAGATAACAGGGAAAAAAGAGAAAACAACAGATTGAATAAGGATAGTATGGAAAGTGACCTGTGGACTACTGGGAGTTTGAGTAACCCCAGAAAATAATCCATAGAGGCCCAGACACAGATGTGTAGGTTTGCTCTACCAGTTGGATAAGACAAGAGAAAGATACATTATTTAGTCAGGAGAATTTTCAAGTCATTGAGATTTTATGAACATGAATAATTAGAGAGCAGAGGACAAAGAGGATCCTGGGAATGTTTGGGGTTGAAGTTTTTCTGGTCAATGGTATTCCAAAGTAAAAATTTCACTCAAGTTTCAAATAAAACCCCATTCTTTGAAAAAAACATTTCTGAAGATACATCTAAAATAACTTATCATTTGATACAGTGAAAAGTGTTTGCTTTGAAAGTCATATGAAGTTAGAAAAAGCACTGATGCAAAAAGAGCAAACATATGGTTCCATGTGGTAGCAAGCCTGACTAATGGAAGTAAAGATGTACATTGTTGTTTTGTTAGGATATAGAAAGAATATCACTACCCTTTTGATCTCTGGAAGCTCTGAAGTCAATATCTACAATATTTGTTTTACAAACACATGATCTGCCATGATACTGAAAGGCACTATAACACTGAAGCATCAGCTAATAGCACTTAAAACCCAGTTAATTACTAAACCACTACATTCAGCTACTTTAAGATATCATGTGAAACAAACTCTTCAGTGATTCTTGAGTACTTAAATATTTGCAAAGGGTACTTATTGTGGTTTAACCCTGATCATCACCTAAGCATGACACAACTGCTCACTCATGTGAGATGGGAGAGAGAATCAGGAGGGTAAAAGTGAGAAAACTCATGTGCTGAGATAAAAAGAGCTTAATAAGTAAAATATTAAAACCATCACTATCTTCAAAGAAACCACAAACCAAACAAACCACAAACCCAAGGAAACAAGTAATGGTAAAATAAACACCAAAACCAACCCCAGAACCTTTGCTTATCACCAGTTGACCAATGCCCAGCCAGTCCCTGAGCAACAGCAGCCCTCACAAGCTTACCCCACAGCTTTTATTGCAGAGCATGATGTCATATGGTGTGGAATATCCCTTTGGTCATTTGGAATCAGCTGACCTGGCTGTGTCCCCTAACAATTTCTTGTGCACCACCAGCTTACTTGCTGTCAGGACAGACTGAGAAATTAAAAAGTCCTTAATGCTGTATATGTACTGTTCAGTTATTGTCTAGTTTCTTAAACATAGCTGTTATTTTAGGAGAACCACATCTCTGGTTTTGTTTCATCCTTTTTCTCTTGTTATGGTGCTGAAAGTGATTACAGCAATTTTGAAGGCTCTTTGGGCTGCTAGCCCATTCTGTTCTTGACCCAATTAATTTATAATTTTCTTTTTAAAGAAAACAATTTTGTTGTCTGCTTACCCTTTTCTAAAGGGTCAAGAGTCCTAAGTGTGTAGCCTGGACAGCATGAATAGTGTAATGAGAAACTGTATTTAATTGACATTCAATGGTATTTGGCTTTTGTTTGTCTTGTAAGTCTGTTTTCAAAAGTAAGCCTGAAATATTTTAGCTATTTTATACATGCTTTGTATCACCTGTTCTTGCTCTGCCTGGTTTATTCCAACTCATTAACCCAAATAATGAAAAGCCGTCTATGTTCTGTTATTTTACTTACTAAGGTGAGATGGAGCTATGGAAATCCTCTGGGGATTTTTTGCTTCATAGAGCAATTGGAAGTATCACTTAGGGCTTTAAGTTTCCAGAAGATCTATAATTTGTGTTGTGAAATATCAGATGTGAGGTAGAGTGATTTTTTTAGTTTATGAGCTGACAATATTTTATCACAATAAAAAGAAGGGAGGGTCTTACAAGGTCCTCTACAGCCTTTTCCTTGCGGAAGGGATAATTGAGATTTTGGAGGTTTTAAAACCAGAAGTAGAGTAAAAGTTTGTATCTCTTTTTCTGGAAGCATTAATTTCTTCCAAGATGTACAGGGCTCTAGAGGAGGGAAGCTGGGTACTACCTTCTCTGCCGTTATAGACAGATTTCTCTTAAGTGATCTTTTTTCCTTGCTAATCTTCTAGTCTTTTTGTTGATCCAGAGTCAATAAAGGCCTTAGCTTGTCAATGGTTGTCAGTGTCTTGTGAAGAACTAAGCAGAGCCTTCATAGAGGGACATAGCAGTTGCTTAAATGTCCCCCTAAACTGAAGGAGAAATGCTTCTAAAATTAAAATGGCCTCACAGGCAGGGTGAAAGGGAAAGCTGGTAGAAAGAACTGCTAGCTTTTGGGCAACACTGAAGCTGGAAAACTGTCCCTTCATAACCATGTTATACTCTTGTCCTGGGTTCAGTCAGGAAAGAGTTAACACTCTCTACCATTCCTGCTAGGAAGCTGTGTTCCTGGATGCTGAGAGAAAGACTGATCAGGTCTTAGCTAGTGCTGGGGAATGCCTGCACCAAATTCAAGGTGTTGCTCCACTTCTGACACTGCAGCTGCATTCCCAGCTCTCGCTGTCTCGCTACAGGCAGTGTAGGGGACACACAGTTCAGAGAGCTGACCCAAACTGACCAGGGAAGTATTTCATTCCATAGTACGCCATGCTCTGGGCGTAGGCAAAGAGGCGGTCTGGGAGTCATTACTCTCTCTCTCTCTCCCTCCCTCTCTGTCTCTCTCTCTCTCTCTCTCTCTCTCTTACTCTCTTGCTTGTTTACTTCCTGGCACTTGCTAACATTCCCTCTGACTCCTGCATTAGGTGCTTTGCTAACTCCTGTGCTGGCTTATTCGTGAGGGAGTTGCTGCGTTTGTTAAGGTTTCCTGGTCGTGCTATTGCTGATAGGGTTCACTCTGAATCTGCTGTGACAGCTCTGGAGCTCCAGCCCTTGGGCTGTCTCTCTCAGGCTGCAATTGCTCTCGGGCTGTGGCTTTTGGGCTCTCTGGTTCTGACTCTCACTTCTCAGCACCTGGTTGTGCATTGGTCAGTGGGTGGTGAGCAACTGTATCATAATTGCATCCCAAGACATCCCAATGAAGAGGAAGCCTGGTAAAAGCACCCGAAGGCCTGTGTGGATGAAGAAGCAGCTCCTGGACAAAGTGAAACAAATAGAAAGAAGCCTAACATGGTTGGAAACAGGGACAGGTAGCCTGGGAGGATTACAGGGAAATTGTCTGAGAGATCAGAGATCAGGTTAGGAAAGCAAAAGCCCTGACAGAATTAAACCTAACCAGGGACTTCAAGGCCAACAAGAAGGGCTTCTATAGGTACATAGGAGATAAAAAGAAGATCAGGGAAAATGTGAGTCCTCTGCAGAAAGAAACAGGAAAGCTGTTTTCCCAAGATATAGAGAAGGCTGAGATACTCAATGCCTTTTTTGTCTAGCTCTTCACTGTCAAGGGTGCAAGCCATACCCCCAGAGTCATGGAAGACAAGGGCAAGAACTGGGAGAATGAAGAGCCACCCATGGTCCGTGAGGATCAGGTTCGGGAACACCTGAGGAACCTGAAGGTGCACAAGTCCATGGGACCTGATGAAATACCTCTGTGGGTCTTGAAAGAACTAGTGGATGGGGTTGTGAAATCTCTATCCATTATATTTTAAAAGTCCTGGCAGTCTGGTGAAATTCCCACTGACTGGAAAAGGGGAAACAACCCCCATCTTTAATAAGGGAAAAAAAAGAAGACCCAGGAAACTACAGGCCAGTCAGTGTCACCTCTGTGCCTGGCAAGATCATGGAGCAGATGCTCCTGGAAATCATGCTAAGGCACATGGAGAATGAGGAGGTGATTGGTTACAGCCAACATGGCTTCACCAAGGGCAGATAGTGCCTGACTAATATGGTGGCCTTCTACAATGGAGTCACAACCTTGGTGGATAGAAGATGGGCAACCGATGTCATTTACCTGGACTTGTGCAAAGATTTCGATACGGTCTGGCATGACATCCTTGTCTCTAAACTGGAGAGACATTGATTTGACAGATGGACCGCTTGATGGATAAAGAACTGGCTGAATGGTCACACTCAGAGAGCTGTGGTCAATGACTCAGTGTCTGAGTGGAGACCAGTAATGAACGGTGTCGCTCCGGGATCAATGTTGAGACCGGTACTGTTTAACATCTTCGTCAATGACATGGCTGATGAGATCAAGTGTGCCCTCGGCAAGTTTGCTGACAACATCAAGCTGTGTGGTGCAGTCAACACGCTAGAGGGAAGGGATGCCATCCAGAGGGACCTTGAAAGACTGGAAAGGTGGGCCACTGCCAACCTCATGAAGTTCAACGAGGCCAAGTGCAAAGTCCTGAACCTGGGTTGGGGCAATCCCAAACACAAGTACAGGCTGGGTGGAGAATGGATCGAGAGCAGCCCTGAGGAGAAGGACTTGGGGATACTGGTGGATGAAAAGCTGAACATGAGCTGGCAGTGTGCACTAGCAGCCCAGAAAGCCAATTGTATCCTGGGCTGTATCAGGAGAAGTGTGGCCAGCAGGTCGAGGGAGGTGATTCTCCCCCTCTACTCTGCTCTTGTGAGACCCCACCTGGAGTACTGCATCCAGCTGTGGATCCCTCAACATAAGAAGGATATCAGTTGGTTGGAGCGAATCCAGAGAAGGGCCACAAAGATGATCAGAGGTCTGGAGCACCTCTCCTATGAAGAAAGGCTAAGAGAATTGGCCTTGTTCAGGCTGAAGAAGAGAAGGCTCCATGAAGACCTTATAGCAGCCTTCCAGTACCTGAAGGGGGCCTACAAGGAAGCTGGGAGGGGGGGAATTTTCACAAGGGCCTGTAGTGACAGGACAAAGGGTAATGGGTTTAAATTAAAAGCAGGGAGATTTAGATTAGATATCAGGAAGAAGTTCTTCATGGAGAGGGCGTGGTGAGGCACTGGAACAGGTTGCCCAGAGAAGCTGTGGATGCCCCATCCCTGGAAGTGTTCAAGGCCAGGCTGGATGAGACTTTGAGCAACCTGGTCTAGTGGAGGGTGTTCCTGCCCATGGCAGGGGGGTTTGAACTAGATAATCTTCAAGGTCACTTCCAACCCAAAATAATCTATTATTCTATGATAATTGTATCATAATTGTATCATATGTTTTATTTTCTATTATTTTAATTACTTAGTAGTAGTAGCAGTAGTATTTGTATATATTAATTTAGATTTAATTGGTAAATAGTTCTTATCTCAATTTTACAAGTATCCTTATTTCTTTTTCCTCTGATTCTCCCCCTCCACTGGAGGAGAGGAGGGGGAATTTGTTAGAGCAGCTTCGTGGTATTTTGCTAGTCAGAGTTAAACCATGACAGCTCTGTAACAGCTTTTGGGAGTCTGTTGTTAATTTACATATCTGAAAGTTATGTCTGATTGTAAAGCCAACTCTTGTTTCCTCCTTAGGGCTAGGCATGAACATGTTGTATTAATCAAGATTCTTTCTTCTAACACTGGAAACCAAAAAAAAGTACAATTTAGAGTTTTCTGAGTAATCCTGTCCTTTGAACGCATATGGAAAAATCATTACCATAGTTAAGGTCATTGTGCTAAAAGACCATGCTGGGTAATAGAGGTTATTACAAGCATCACCAAGAAGACATAAATAGCATTTCATGGGAGATGAGGAGGACAGGAAAGCCAGCGTTCTGCTTTACCATCTGTGGAAGTGGCCTAATGAGGAATGAATGTTGCCTGAGTGATACACTGGTATTTCTTTCCTCTGTTCAGCAGTACTGACTGGTGACATTATGAACTAAATAGCACGGAGAAATACTCTGAACCAGATGGCTAGCTCAGCTCCTGCAATTAGTATTTTAAAACAAAGCTGGAAAGAACCCCAAATCCTTTATTGGTGCTAGTCTGAAAAGTTAAAATAGTTCGAAAGTGATCATGATAGCGTTTGGATGGTGCCAATGAAAAGCAAGAGCTGGAACTACTGTCCTGTTGGAATCTTTGCAATAATAGGGGGGGTACAAGATAGTTTAAGTAGTTGGGAGTTTAAGGGAATTGGATTTGGAGAATTGGAATCCAAGGGATTTGGGTCGGAAAAGACAGGGATGATAGGAACAGCTAGATCAGTAATAATGCATTATTTAAGACATACTCTAAATTAAGTTGGTTACAATAATGCAAACCAGTGCATTGTCCTAGATAATGAACTAGCTGTTTATCTCATGCCTGTGATTTCCTAAGTATAACATCATTTACAACCATATTTAACACATACTCTAAGTCACAGTGGTGTCTTTAGCTTCATCATAGTCTCTTCTACAGTTTTCTCAGGCAACCCATCAGCTGATATTGTGACTTCTGTACTAACTGACACTTCCTATTATCAGAATGTAGATCTAATATTTTTATTTTGTTACCTACTTTTTTGCTTCTGAAATGCTGCTAGAGACTATGACTCTTTTGGTGTTGATATCTGCTATTAGCTGCTCTTCCAAAATTTAGACAGAAACACTATAACACTAATGCTGGCTGACATTTTGCAATGATAGCAATTATTAATAATTAAAAAGGAATGAAGCCCAAAATATTTAAAAATCAAGACTTAGCGTTCTGAAATATTTATGTGCATTGACTTTTACACTGTATGGAGTACATTTTCTTAAGTAAAAGACACATCTGTTCCAGAATGTGACCATCTGAAAATAAAGATATTCCACATCCCACCCTCCTAGTGGATAAGGGGAACTAAAACAAACTAGTAATTCACCCTGTCACACATGCGCAAAGCAATTAGACTTCCCATAGCGTGGCATATGGTCACATACCTCTACCTGAAACTGCACAGAAAAATCCGTATCTATCATCACCTAGTGAAGTTGTATTTAATAATTAAAACTTGCCATCATGCTTCAAAGTGTGCTGCATACTACTTCATTCTGCTTACACATGAATGTTATCTATTCTATTATGCCTTTTTTTTCTATTATTTAAAAGTTTTTGTTTTAACTGTGCTCCTAACATTTTGTCTTTCTGCCCTTTGTGTAAGTTGAGCTTCAGAACTGACTTTGATAGCTGATGTAGTTAAGCAGTGAGTAACTGATCATACTGTACTGTAGGTCAAGGATGATTAACTTCTTCACTTGTTTTTTGTCTTTAATCAGTTTTCCAATATTAATTACCAGAGATAGCTATTAGTTTATTAAAAAAAAAACCCAAACCTTTACATAGAATGAATAGCCTTATATTAAAACCACAGCATTTCAGACCAAGGAACTCCAAGTCAGTTCCCAGCTCTACCACAGCCTTATGATACTCTGAAGAAGTTAGCAAGTCAAAATACGCTGTATATACAAGATCAGTGCAACCTGTGTTCTTTCTGGAAGGAATGGTTGACTTACAGTAGTAAAACCTTTATTCTGCTATTTTATCTTGCACAGGGATTTACTAACTTAATGTAGAGAATTTCATGCTCAGCAGTGGTGAATAGTACTGGCTATGCAGATAACTCATAACTTCAGAAGGGCTGAGCTGTCATCCATCATTCTTACTGCTTAAGGATGCATAGTGTACATTTCTGCTTCCTAGTCTCTGATTCTGATGTCATGCTTCCATCTGCTTGTATTTCCTTTCCTGCACATTTCCTGAATAGTAGCTATTTTAGATTCCAGTATCTGTCCACTCACTCGGAGTATATTTGGTCTCTAGAAAGTGTTAACCAATCTGTTAACCAATCTGTCTCTTGATGGTACTGGCATGATACACAAGCAGGTTCTCTTTTGTACGGCTGGTTGCACACCATTTGGGAATTTTAGATGAATTCTTTGGCCATAGACTTTTTCAAGAAAGGACTTCTACTACGTTTTTAGAACCAAGTCAAAAATAAAATAGTGAACTTAGTTGTCACCTCAAATTTCCACTTTACTATAAAATAATGTTCACACAAGTATACTTTGTGAATCCAGAATGTTTTATACCATTTGTAGTAGTAATGAGCCTGCTAGATTTGCAAAATCTAGCACGGCTTTTAAATATTGTGGTTTTAATTTTGGAAAAACTTTATTTTCAAAAGGTAAAAGGCAACAATTGGGCCATTTTAGGTGCTGTAAAAAGGGTTGGTTATCCAGAAATGTTAAGGAATTTTAGCAGTAGAATATAAGATAAAATGAGAACTTAAATAATTTACCAAGAAGTAGAATACACTCTTCTAAACAATACAATAAATACTTTGGCAAACTGGTCTATATTGGTTAAATCCCTTCCCTCCACTTCCCTCTGTGTCCTTGGTTTAATGCTTTTAGATGTGCCATTAAAAAATAAATAAATAAAATAGACAATATATGATCCTGGTTTTGATTCACTGTTCTTCTGAAGGAGTCAATAGACATAAGGAATATAAAGCCATGTCTTTGTTACTACCAATGCTGTTTTGTTTACTAGTGTTATCATACATGTTTAATGATATTTTAAATCTCTTATCATAAGACTTTTCAGTTAAGAATAAAGACAGGTTTGGTTCCTGTTGCAGAGTATATGGTATGAATAAATGATTTTGTTTGAAACAAAAGGAAGAAAGTGGAGGCATTGGAAATAATTCAGTCAGGCATCATATATGCTTTCTGTTTTATAGCAGCATGTTATCTGAGACTAAGATGCAGTAGGCAATGCTGCAATACTCAAACAAGTATTTAGTAGCTGAAATTAGGTAATGTTACCATTGTATAGAAAAGAGAGAAAATGTAAGTCTGGTAAACAAAACCAAATGACTTCTCAATAAGAGAACTGCCTTGCCTCTTGTCTATAGAATTGGGCCAGAACCCATTCAACAAGACAACCTCTTAGCATTAAAAACAGAGTAGGTGACAAAGCATAAATTGGTTGATTAATGTCAATTTTTAAATGGTCACCAGCTGTCCTTAGTGAACTAAAAAGGAAAGAATGATTTGGCACATTCCTTATTCTGCGAGTTAAAAAAGAAAAGAGATGATTCAAGGTCCTGCTCACTGTATATGAAAATTCAATGAAGTAATTTCTGGTTTTAAAATTGTAGTAGAAACTCTGCTTTATGTTTAAATATAGTATGTGAGGAAGACTTTGCCATCATAAGGTGAGTGAACTGTGTTCAGGAACCAAAAATCGATGAGAAGTTTCTTACTAAGAATATGTAAAAAAGAAGTAGCGGCAGGCTTGCCTTGTGACTTAACGTTTTATTTGGAGCATGATGTGGTGGATTTGATACAGTGGATCTGGCATTTATGAGGTAAGTGATTGGTGGCTGAGATCCTGAAGAAGGCATGAGAAATCTCAGCGGTGAGTCAAAAAGACTTTCTTGAAGGTAGTACTTAAGGGAGCATTGTTCTGCTAGACTATAAATTGATCCCCCCCCCCACCCCCCCTCCTTTTTAAATGATTCTAGGCTGAGAAAAAAAGATCCGTATTTCTCAGCATGAAATTTTTTTGAAGTTGAGGAAGAAATCCACTGTAAATTTCTAACTGCTGATGTACTCCTAAACCAGAATGCAAGCAAGTGTCAAGGGTTTGTGGTTTTAGCTGTATACTTGCATGAAGAGCTAAATTAGTTGATGTCTGTCACTTTAAATATTTTTTGCAAATACACAGTCATACTAACTGCTGACTTGTAGATGTTCCTAAAGAAGTTCAATCCAGTGTGTATTATATTTAATCTGGTCTCTTTTTTATATTCATGTGCTCTGATGTCTGAACATCTAAACAAATTCCCAAGTGGCTGTATCTGCTGTGCTATCAGTGTTTTTATAAATATATGGTTTTAAACAGGAATCTAAAATTTAATTTCGACCGAATTTCTCCATGACTCTGCACAAGAAGCTAAAGAAATAGTGCTCAGCTGGGTGAGTTTCGATATACTTACTAGCACTTGGACCCTCTCAGTTCTGAGCTACCTTTGTACACCTGGCAACCATAAAGCCAATATGATGAAATCCTTATGTCCCACCACAGTAGGGCAGTGCCTACAGCTACGTGTCCAACCCAATATATAGCTGTCTGTCTCTAAGGGTGACAGATGCATCTCTAAGGGAACATGTTTTTTAGGAAAATATGTACTTAAACATTATTTATTGGGAAATAAGGAAAGTTCTTAACGCCCTTGACTAAAATTCTTGTCATATCCACACATACTTGGTGAAAAAATATTTAAATTGAATAAAACAATGACTAATATTAACTAGGGTATATGATAATAAACATAATAAAATAATACACCTTTAAAAAACTGTAGCTCTGTGAATACGTTCCTGAAACTACAAAAATATGGTCAGACCAACTGGAGAGTTGATGGGGTTAGTAGAGGTGGAGGAGTAGTTTCCTGGGTTATCACTAACCGCAGCTGATGCTTCTTCTCTACCTTGCTTACTCCACTGTCATTTCTACACATGAAACAGTATACTTCCACTTGAAAGAGAAAAAACATTAACTGTATTGGAGGATTAAATGAAGTGGGAGATAGCCAATTTGAGAAGGTTATTATTGTTGTTCTTTTACAGTGCCTTTTTTTTTTTTTTAATTCCAAATTAACTTCAGTTCATGTTGTGATATATTTCTGTTACAAACTGATCAACAGTAAGAACAAATGTCGATAATTTTTGTCAAGGTTTTGTATTGGATTTCTGTGGTGGTGGGTTTTGGTAGCAGGAGAAAGGCCACAGGGATGGCTCTTGTGAGAAACTTTGAGAGAAGGTTCCCTGTCTCCAAGTTGGATTGTCCCCTGGCCATGGCCGATCCAGTCAGTGTTGCTGTGATCGACATATTTAAGAGGGGAAAACACAAAGAGAGAAAGAGCAACAGAAACAGAGAGGAAAGAATGAGAGTGGAGAGAGGAGTCGGATGTGAGAGAGACAACCAGGCAGACACCAAAAGTCAGTGCAGAAAGGTGGGTAGGAGTTAGGCTGGAGCAGAGGTTCCCCTGCAGCCATGGAGGGTCACAGGGGAGCAGTGACCCACCTGCAGCCTGGGAAGGACCCCATGCCGGAGCAGGGAGTTACACCCAAAGAGCCGATGACTCCATAGGAGGCTCACGCTGGAACACTCTGCTCCTAACAGACCACACACTTGTGGAAGGGACCCATGCCACAGCAGTTAGAGGAGAAAACTAAAGTCTGTGGGAAAGACTCATGTCAGGGAGGTTCATGGAAGACTGTGTCCTGTGGGAGGGACCCCATGCTAGAACAGGGGAAGAGTGGGAGTTCTTCCCCTCTAAGGAGGAAGGAGTGGCAGAGACAACGTGTGAGGGACTGACTGCAAACCCCCATTCCCTGTCTCACTGTGCCTCTATGAGGGGAGGAGGTAGTCTGAGGAGAAGAAAGGGGTGAGGGCAAGTTTTTTTTTTTTAAGATCTATTTTGTTCTTTCTTTCATTGTCTTACACTGATTTTGATAGGTACCTAATTAAATTGATTTTTCTTCCCCAAGTCAAGTATGTTTTGCCAGTGACCATAAAGGGTGAGCCCTCCCTATCCTTGTGTCTCTCCATGAGCCTTTCCTTGCATTTCCTTCTTCTCATCTCACTGAGGGAAGGAGGGAGTGAGCATCTGCCTGTTCTTGTTGCCAGCTGGACCTAAACTACAACAATATTCTTAAAACTCATTCTTATGTACTGTGAGCTTATTTTCCCTTTGCTGATCTTCAGCAAGTTGGTTCTGTTCATCTTCCTTTAATTTTAGGTGTATCTGAGTTCGAGTATCTCTCTAATTCATCAAACACCACAGTTTGTCTAAGAGTTACTACTTGAGCTTTGTTTGTCAAAGCTTTAGAAATTGTGGATTAATTCCTTTCATTTTATTGTATTATTAATTCTCATGTCTCATGCCACAAGAGTGCATTGAAAAACACATTGCATGTTGAAACTCTTGCAAAAATTTATGCATTGATGATTTGTGTGATTGTCAATCACTTTAAGTAAATACATAAATTTTGTTGTAAATAAATAATTCTAAAATTATCAATTACTCTTTGGTCCAGCAGTTGCAAAAATGAGGTAGTGTTTGGCAAAAACACAAGCAGAATATTTGGATGCAAGTCACGAATTTGAGATAGGAGCTTTCCTTGGTGCATTAACTAGAACCAACACAGCTTTCAATATCAGGCTGTTCACATAGTAACACTGCCTAGTATTGTAGAAAAGCAGTCCATTAAGGAGTCTTTTGTAACTTAGAAATTAAGCCGGGCCTTTGTGTTCAATTACTGGTGAGGGGACAAGTGTGTGACCTTAAGCCTTTACCCAACCTTCAATTTTATAAATAGTAAACTAATACAAGACTATACTCAAAGTTACAATAGTCAAGGCCATAAAGATCATCCAGATTTACTTTTGAAGGTCACATTTCTCAGTGACAAAGGTTCTTCATGGTACATGTGTCCAAAAGTCCTGTGTCATTCATGTTGGATATCTGTTGTCATCTGCATCCTCTAAGCCTGTCTTTGAAATAATCAACAAAAAAGAGGAAGCCTTGCAACTAGCACTTCTTAACTGCATTGTAAAAGCTGCTATGTAGAGTGTGTCTCTCTTTCTTTAACCATCCTTAATTGACATGGAAATCCTTGGTCATTGAAGTGCTGCTATATTGTTAATATAGTTAAAACTAAGCTTTCAATGCTTGTGTCAAATCAAAGCAAAACATAATAGCACAAATCTCTACGTTTCATCTGTTATCCATGGTGAAGTTTTTTGTTGCTTTAACAACAAAAAGCACCTTATGTGGTTGCTTACCTTCATGAATAAAGAACTATGTTTTGCACTGAAATCTTCCTTCAGTGATTCAGTGCTGGCTGTATTGATCTTACACTAGATTTGGTCACATTATGACAAATGGCAGGAGCTGGTGATGTTTCACTGTTCACAACTCTGCAGCATTTCCAGCTTTGTATCTAATAATGGTTATGGCTTTTTTTACTATTACCTGTTGGAGCTGACACACACTTCTGTTTTCATCATATTTCTGGTTTTAGGGATGCTTTACACTGAAATACTGCAAAGCAGTGACAGTCTCCTGGAGTATATGTGGTCAACTTGAACTCAAATTGTTTAAGTTTGTATTTTACCTGCAGTGCTGTTCACATTCTACTCGATGTACATGACCACTGCTACATTATTGTGATGCTTTACTTTTTGAACTCCTCATAGAGTCATAGAATGGTTTGACTTGGAAGGGACGTTAAAGATGACCTAGTTCCAACCCCTCTATCATGGGCAGGAACATCTTCCACTAGGTCAGGTTGCTCAAAGTCTCATCCAACTTGCGCTTGAACACTTCCAGCATTGGGGCATCCATAACTTCTCTGGGCAACCTGTTCCAGTACTTCACTGCCCTCCCACTTACTCTTTTTTTATTTGGAATATTTTTTTACTAAACAGGTAATATGTGAATCCTTGTCAATAATTGCCTTTTTTTTTTTTTTTCCCTCCTGTGTATTAAAAATATTGCTCAGGTGGTAAATCAACAACAGGAACTGGGTTTTTTTCAAAGGACTTATATACTTAATGAGCTTTCGACCTATTTGGTTTAGCTCAAAATTCAATTGAAATGAAAATATAATCATCTACACTATTGCAGCTAAATTCATACTGACACAGTTCTGTTGTATGAATCACTGCCTTGGGGTAATCAATATCAATATCTTCTGATATTGATTTCAGTATAACATGGATATATATGTTATAACTTGATTTTTGAAAACTTTAGAGTTGCATGAAATCAAAATATGCAGACCTCACACGAGAAAGGGTCTTTTGTTAGCTAAATTCTGCAAGTTTATTGAATATAGTGGGTGGGTGGGTTTAGAAATTTCTAATAGGCCTTTGAATGAACTTCATTACTTTTTAACGTGAGAATCTTTAGGAAACTGATTTTAAGCCCACTGAAATATTAATTTCTATGGTTCTGTCTGGTTTGACTTTGACATACCTTCAACAACATACCCTGTACTTGAATCAATCCTGATGAGTTCAGCTGCAATCAGATCTGACAAGGTATCATATGTCTGTGTCTGGTTTATGCTGCTTTTTGTGTGTCTCTTTTCCCCATAGAAAATGTGGTCAAGGCTCTAGGGGTGTTCACACTTTCCATGGCTTTTTTAATTTTATTTTTTCTTTCCTCTCCTTCTTGATTTTGGAACTTCTGAGTCTATATTTAATTTTATAAATTCTTGGATTCAATTGTTCACAGATTAATAACTTGTGTGTGTGTGTACTTGTACTTGTCAGTCCTTATCAAAAGTAGCCAGGTTCTGTGGAAGCAGGAAAAATAGGAACACTTCTTGTGCTCCTGAGAACTTAATGTACAAGAGGCTCTATCTTAAACTAAGGACATCTTGCAGTGTTAACCATTTTAATTCCAACTGGAATGGAACTAGAAAGGCAACTGTGTATATAAAATGTAGCAAAAGGTCTGACTTTTTAATTGCTGATTTAAAAGGGAAAATCACCTTCCCTCTGTTTCATATATAGCTTGCAAGAAATGAAAAAAATGAATTCCAAGATAATGTTTGCATTTTATTTTTATAAGCAAACTATTACATTGCAAGCATTTTTAACAACCTCTTCATGTACTTATTAAGAGTTATGTCTTGCTGTGAAGCTTAGCTCAAATATTAATGGAAACATTTTCACTGAACATACTTCTAGTTTTCATTTTTTAATTTTAGAAAATATTGATCTATAAAAGCTACAAGTTTTTCTTGTGCTTGGGGGAGGGAGGAAATAATCCAGCCTTTAACATAAATAAATAAATAAATAATAGTGTTTTCAATACAAGAAGGATAAGTAAGAACTCTTTTGCACCTTAAAATGTAAATTACAAAACCCCACTTTTTCCTTCAGTCAATGTTCTGTAAAGAATGGGTCTCATGGAAATTTTCAAAACTCTCTAATGCAAGTAATATCATGTCACTGTATTAAAAAAAGAAAAAAAAAAGAAAACCAAAACCAAGAGAAAATCATTCCAGTTTCCTTCCTCCTATCTAGCTCAGGGCTTAACCTCCTTCAGCAACAGAATGTCCCTTTATATTCTTTGACTTATGCAAGCTGAAGTGTTATAAACTGTTCAACAGCAAAGATAGGTGAAGATACCCAGCTGTAGGAGGATGGGTTTATTCAGGGCTGCATATGTATGCTTGCAGATTTCCTGAGTATGGGGTAGTTTAGATGAAATGACAACTTTTTCATCTCATGAGCCAAAAAGCAGAATAAAGACTTCAAGGTATTCAGAAGGAGAGTCAGTGTAAGAAATAGCGGTGAGCCATTTTCATGTTTAATAGACATGTAAGAAACCCAGAAAATGGAATATCTAAGCATGTTTTGTATATCCTGCATGAAGCAGCACATCTTTGATAAGACAGGCTAGAGAAGATGAAGCAGTGCATGTAGAACTTGAGAAAAAATTTGTGGAGGTGAGTCACTTAGAAGGCTGGTTGGGCCATTGCTTTATATCACAGCTTGCACTATGAAGGTAGGCAGTTACTATAAGAGAGCTGCAAAATACTCTTTTAAGAACTAGAAGCTTTGGACATTGTTTATTTAGCACTTCAGGTTGATGGTTACATTTAAAATGGGGATGGGGTGGAAAGTATTAATTGCTATCCTCAAACCTAGGTAATACCAAAGCAAGAACACCTTAAATATTTTCTGCTATCAAAGCTCTATCTCCCACACTACATTCAAATGCTGGTCATCCTTGTAAGTTCTCTAACACAAACAAAAAAAGCCCACTATCAGTCTGATGAAAGTTGCTGCATTATGATATAGTGGTTTTCATTATGGTTTTTCAAGACTTTCTATTAGAGCTGATTCCAACTAATCAATCATTCTTCCTTAGGTCTTTTGGATGAGGGGGAAAAAAAAAAACACGGTATATCATTCTGGGGAAAAAGATAAGAATACTTTTTCTAGAATAGAAATTGGTGAACAAGCAGACTGATTTAGATATGCTGAGAAATTTTGTTTCCACTTGAATACATGAAGATTAGTCTGAAGATTGAATACAGGTTAGTTGGAAGCTAATCTCTGTCTCCTGAGCAATAGTGATGTCTCATGGGAATTGTAATTAGAGTTACTAGCACTCCATTTCCTTTTATGGACTAGGATATCTGACAGGAAGATCCCAGTTTTGTCCAGACCCAGTCTGCATTTCCGTAAATGACCACAGAATTGTTTATAACTGTGGGGTTTCCACTGCCAAGCGTATGTCTCATTCCTCATCATCCCATGCCTGTACAGGAGTTATACCTACACCTCATCCTGTATGCACTTGTCAAGGCCTCTGCTGTCATACCAGGCCTTTAATTCTCTACACTATATGGTTATGCTAGCTGTAGAATGAGATATTTGCAAAGACTAGATATTTGTTACTACTATCTATCTAAAGTTGTGATTGTACAATATATAGACAAACAGAAACAAAACAAGACAGCAATAGGCACCTGATTAATTAAAGAGAGTCACAGCTAATCCAAGTGAAAGAATGCTGCAGGAAGGTCAAGAAAAGGCCAAACATAGCAATTGTGGCAAGTCTCAGTCCTGAGGCCTTCCAAACTCAGTACATAGCCTGTGACCAGTTGCTGTAAATGGCAACACTGCATTACAGGGCTATCCAATTGAAAGATCTAACAGCTAATTGAACAGCCTGCTCTTATCACCTTCATTGTGCTCCAGAAACATGCAGTTGAGATCTTGGACTCTTCTGTCATGGTTTAACCTGTCATGGTTTAATTCCGGCTAGCAAAATACCACAAAGCCCCTCTCACAAATCCCCCCTCCCCTCCTCCAACAAAGGAGAATAATCGGAGGAAAAAGAAATAAGGAAGCTTTCTTAGTAAGCTTCCTAAGTAAAATTGAGATAAGAACTATTTACTAGTTAAATCTAAATCAATATATACAAATACTACTAATAATAGATAATTAAAATAGTAGTAAATAAAACATATGATAAAATATATACAACATGATACAATTTCCCACCATCCACTGACCAATGCACACCCAGATGTTGAGTGATGAAAGTTAGACTCAGAGAGCCCAAGAACCACAGCCCAAGAGCAAGTGCAGCCAGAGAGCAAGCGCAGCCTGAAGGCCGGAGACCAGGAGCTAACGCAGTAGATTTTGAGTGAACCCTATCAGCGATAGGATGGCCATGAACCGTAAACAACTCACAAACTCCCACACAAACGAGTCAGCACAGAAGTTAGCAAAGCAGCTAACACAGGAGGGTTAGCAAGAGCCTGGGAGTAGATGAGTAAGGGAGAGAGAGAAGGGAAGAGTAATGGGTAAGAGACCCCTTCCCCACCCAAGAGACACAAAACATGACATATTATGGAATGAAATACTTCCTTGGTCAGTTTAGGTCAGCTGTCTGGACTGTCCCCTGCACTGCTCGTGAGACAGCGAGAAGCAGAGAAAGACCTTGAATCCAATACAGATCATCCCCAGCACCAGCTGGGGCCTTATCAGTGTTTTTCTTAGCAACTTCCTAGTAACTGCAGTAAAGGGAGTTAACCCTTTCCTGACTGAACCCAGCACATAACCCCAACCAGTAACAAAGGACCACACAGCTGTTCACTCACCTCCCACCTCCCCCAGCGGGATAGGGAAAAGAATTGGAGGAAGATATAAGAAAACTCATGGGTTGAGATAAGAACAACATAATAATTGAGAATATATGAAATAAAGATTATAATAGTTATACTAACAGTACTATTAATTATAAAATGACAGAATTACAGAATTGTAGGGGTTGGAAAGGAACTTTGGAGGTAATTTAGTCCAACCCCCCTGCCAAGGTAAGTTCATCTAGAACAGGTTGGACAGGAACACATCCAGGCAGGTTTCGAATCTCTCCAGAGAAGGGGACTCCTCAATCTCTCTGGGCAGCCCATTCCAGTGTTCTGGCACCCTCAGAGTAATGAAGTTTTTCCTAATGTTGAGATGGAATTTCCTGCATTCCAGTTTGTGCCCATTGCCCCTTGTCCTGTCACGGGGCACCACTGAAGAGAGTGTGTTCCCATTCTCTTGGCACCACTCTTTAGATATTTATAAGCACTTATAAGATCCCATCTCAGTCTTCCCCAGATGGACCTCTCTCAGCCTTTCTTCTTAAGAGAACTGCTCCATTCCCTTGATCATCTCTGTAGCCCTCTGCTGGACTCTCTCCAGTAGTTTCCTGTCTTTCTTACACTGGGGAGCCCAGAACTGGACACAGTACTCCAGATGTGGCCTCACTAGAGCAGAGTAGAGGGGGAGGATAACCTCCGTCAACCTGCTGACCACGCTCTTTTTAATGCACCCGAGGATACCACTGGCCTTCTTGGCCACAAGGGCACATCGCTGGCTCAGAATAATAATATGAATACTGTATTAATACTAATAATATGTAATGGAAATGATGGGGAAAAAAACCAAATTATACAACTGTTTACTGCCTGCCAACTGACACCCAGCCAGTCCTTAGGCAGCAAGAGCCAGAACCAGGGCAAGCGAGCCAGAGATTGAGAGTCGTGAGAGACATAGCCCTGGCCAACTCCTCTCAACTTATATATTGAGCATGATGATTTATGGAAATAAATATCCCTCTAATCAGTTTGGGTCAGTGTGCTGGGTTCAGTCAGGATAAGTTTAACTCCCTTTACTCTGGTTGCCAGGGAACTATGTTGCTGGACTGTGGTGGTACATTTCTTCCCCTCTTAACTCCTGGAAAGTTTTAAGGCCTTGGAGATTCCTGTCAAACTTTGGCCATTGTACAGAGAGTTTGGTGGTTAAGCACCCCTTATCATATCAAAACACTCTTGCACTGCCAAGGTGGGGAATGGCCATACTAGGGGTCAGTTGCCTGATTACAGTGTGAAATGAGAGTGAAATCATCCCCCGCCAGCCTTGAACCTTACTGCAGTCTGGATAGATCAGTACCAGCTGTGAATTCCAATGACCACCTGCCCCAGTTAAGGCCAGGATGTAAAATTATTTATGCCTGAAGTCAATTATCTCACAACCCTATAAATAGTGGTTCCAAGGATGCCCCTTTGTGTTCTGCTGGACTGTGGTGGGTTGTGTTTAGTATCTCTCTGTGGGTGGGATTTCTCTCAGAGTTTGTGAAATCAGAGAACAGTTGCTACAAACTGGTCTGAATAAACCCTCCTTGAGGCTCAAGTCTTCACCTGTTGAGAGATGCACAGACATCTGATGTGAATATTTTCACTGAACTCAAGGGGAAATTTTAACAGGTACCTTCATACAAATATATGTGTATCTGTCTGTGTGAGTGTATGCATGCAACTTTATGTTGATAACCTTGCTAAGTCTTTGATTAAGTTACTGTACTGATTCGGTGAAAGTTAAGTCCTGCTGAGGAATTGTGTGATCTAATTGTGTGACATATCTGAATAGTGTTAAGGAACTTTGAGTCATTGCTGCCCCACACTGCTGCTATCCCTGAGTTTCACACCAAGCATGAAAGTTCACACACTCTGACCCCTTCCCAGATTTCTTAGGCATAAACTGTTGGCCAGATCTGGGACTAGGGGTGGATTCAGCCACACCTAGACTTCTCTTTTGAGGAGTTCAGAAAGCAAGGGGGTCCACTCTGAACCTTGTGACCAAATAGGAGGAAATTCCTTGCCCCTTTTCCCTAATCCATGTCACAACAATCCAATCCTGCCTGGATTTCCCTGACTCTGTAAATAATTTTTAACTCATGTACCAACTTCTTTAATCTGTTGCTAATTTGATTTTGCCTTTGTATGCTTTTCTGTGTTGAATAAGTGGTAGAGGGGACCTTGCCATTGAATTCTGTTAAGTCATGCTTCTCACATTCATATCAAAAATATTAGCTTTCCCCCTAATATTTGTGATGCTGATCTTTTAAGTGGCCTAAGCCACTCAGCATAGTCCTTTTTCATGACATGGATGCTAAGAGAAAACATGGATAAGGCCTCAGCTGGTGCTGGGGATGACCTGTACTGAATTCAAGGTCTTTTGTCTGCTTCAGATACTGTAGCTGACCCAGATTGACTAAGGAAATATTTAATTCCATAGTATGTCATGTTCTGGTCTCTCAGGCGGGGAAGGGGTCTGGTAGCCATTACTCTTCCTTTCTTGCTCTCCCTTACTTGTCTCTCTGGGCAAACCCTCCTGCATTAGCTGATTTGCTAACTCCTGTGCTGGCTCATTTGTGTGGGAGTTTGTGAGTTGTTTAGAGTTCACAGCTGTCCTATCGCTGATAGGGTTCACTCAAAATCTGCTGCGTTAGCTTCTGGTCTCCGGCCTTCAGGCTGCACTTGCTCTCGGGCTGTGATTGCTCTCAGGCTCTCTGGGTCTGATTTTCATCGCTCAACATCTGGATGTGCATTGGTCAGTGGATGGTGAGAAATTGTATCATATTGTATGTATTGTATTATATGTTTTATTTTCTACTATTTAAATTATTTATTATTAGTAGTATCTGTATATATTGATTTAGATTTAATTAGTAAATAGTTCTTATCTCAATTTTACAAGCTTCCTTATTACTTTTTCCTTCGATTCTTCCCCTCTCTTGGAGGAGAGGAGGAGGATTTGTGAGGGTGGCTTTGTGGTATTTTGCTAGCTGGAGTTAAACCATGACAGTCAGCTGTCCAGACTGTGTCCCCTCCTTCTTTAGAAGAAGCTGAGAACACAGATGCAGTATTAGAAACTGATAAGGTCCTTAACTTTTTATATAAGCATATCTTGGCAACATCTAAAAACATTAGTATGTTGCCAAAATTCTTCTCAGCACAAATACAAAACATACACTGATTTTTTTAGTATGAGGTTATTATAAATATTCTTATCAGCATAAATCCAAAAAATATCCTCACACTACCTAGTATGAGTAAAATTAACTCTTAGGCAACCAAAACCAGTACCCTTACAAGTGACAAATGGCTTAAATGATTGACCCTCCCTAGCACAGCTATTCAAACTGCAGTCATGACCTCCTTTTTGTATCTGTACACTGGTCAAAAGACAAGGTACTATCCAGAGTACCTAGGCATCTTAAATGTACTTCTCTTTCTTGAGCTTTCCTGGCAAATAGCTGGGCAATGGTTGCTTTAATTTTTCTGTCCTCAGCTTAAGTCTAAAATGTTAATGGCAGCCATGGTAAGGCACAGGAGCACAAACTGTTTAGATCTATCTTTATGAAATGGGGACACCAGATCTGGCTCTGGATTAACTTTCTCTGGATTTAATGCACCTGCATTATCTTACTTGGATGTTAAATACGAGTTTGTACTGGTTTTGGCTTTGGTGGTTTGCTTTATGTAAAGGAACCTTATAGATAAACTTGCTGTTATTTGGCCAAATATTCATTATCTTTTTAAAAGCAGGGGTTGAGCAGGATTCAATCAATCTGTAAAGTTAATCTTACATCAGTGTGCAAACTCCTCATTGTTTTAAAAGTTTATATTAGTTGAGAGAAGGGAATAAGAATCTTCAGTTCTTTCCAATAAGCATAAATTTCACAGCCACAACTTCATGGCAGAATGCTCTCTATTGCAGATAAAGATCTATGTGTCTTTATCATACTGAGCTATTTAGATAAATTGCTAGGTACTAAAACTGGGTCTAATGTTGGCTTTATTTCAAATCAGAGGGAAAAGAAAAAAGCTAAAAACCAATTGCACCTTGCTGCTAGAAAAGTCTTCCATAGATATTTATCATCATCTCATTCATTCTTCTGTGAAATATCTAATGAATAATTTTAGAACAATACACTCATTAGGACAAAATGTATTAAATAAGTGCTGTTAAGTGCAGTTACAGAGATTAGACTTCATGCATGTTTAATTCAAAATATAAGTATTTGAAAATGCTAATTAGAGATTAGTGGATACTCATGCAGCAATATCTTAGCTAATCTAAGAAATCTATTTAAATCAGATCAACATACAAGGAAAAATGAATAAACGCAAGGGAAAAAAACCACTATTATTTGCTACAAAATAATTTAGCATTCCAGACAGATTCATTTCAAAATTTATTAGATAGCTACATTAGTTTGTATGTTACAGGATACCTTAGTAGCCATATACAAGTTTTCTAAAAGGGATTTATATTTACATAAAATAATTACATGTATTCAAATACTCTTAAGATATACTAGGGAGTTAATGGCTAGTAACTCATTTCACTCAAGCATTCTGCACACAAACACATTGTATAAGTTTGTTAGCTAAAATCTCCTTAAATACAGATATTTTTTAATGGAATATTCTTATGAGGAAACAGCCATTACTAGTGAAAATAGTCCTCATGCAGGGATACTCTCTTTGAGTTTAGATACCAATAAGAAAATGGTTAAGTGTTTAGTACATCCTCCTTAGAGAAGTGGACAAAATTTTATATACTTTTGCTGTACCAATCATTAACCTTGTAAAATGGTTTGAAACTTATTGGGTGCTTTTGTTCTTTTGTACACCCTTCTTTCTTTGAAAGAACAACAACTTTGCTGTGATCTGCAGTGCAAGCAGATATAGTCCTTGAAGACACATTACTTTGTTGCAAACTCAACAAAGATTAATGGCTGTCCAGGTGAGTGTATGTAAATACTACTCTCTCTAATAATGCCAGATCTCTTAGGTGGGGAAGTTTCTAATTGAGTTTCCTCCTTTGTGCTCAATCTGGGGTTTCTTGAGTGCACACATGGGTCTTCGTGTCTTCCTCCAACATGCATAGTAGCCCAGTCCAAAGCAATCTTTCTTGCTGTGTCCGTGGATACTTATGTTATTCTTTTGGTTGCAGGTGCCAGAAATTGTACATTATAGGGGAATTCAGAAGGCTGTGCTGTGTGTCATGGTTTAGGCCTAGCTGGCAACAAAACACCAACTGACTGCTCACCCACTCCTCCACCTGCTGGGATGGGGAGGAGAAAGTACAAGGACAGGCTCGTAGGTTGAAACAAAGACAGGGAGGGATCACTCACCAGTTATGATCATGGGCAAAAAAACTTGACATGGGGAAGAAAAATCAATTTAATCAGTTACCAATCAAATTAGAGTAGGACAATGACAGACAAAATAGATCTTAAAACACCTTCCCCCCTCCCTCCCTTCTTCCCAGGCTCAGCTTTGCTCCAAATTTCTCTCCTTCTTCCTCCCCTGGTTGTACAGGGGGATGAGAATAGTCAATGGTTGCACACAGTTTCACCATACATTGTCTCTGTTGCTCCTTCCTCCTCAGGGGAGGTGAGGACTCCTCACAATCTGTCCCTGCTCTAGCGTGGGGTCCCTCACACAGGAGTGAGTCCTCCACAAACTTCCCTGTCATTAATCCTGCCTATGAACTGCTCCAGCATAGGTCCTTTCCATGGCGTGCAGTCCTTCAGGAGCAGACTGCTCCAGTGTGGACTTCCCACAGAGACACAAGTTAATTCAGGAGCAGCTGCCTGCTCTGGTGTGGGGTCCTCCCCAGGCTGCAGGCAGGTCTCTGCTCCCCTGTGACCCTTCATGGTGGCAGGGGCACAGCCTGCCCTCTCACCACGGGCTGCAGGGGAGCCTCTGCTCTGGCCAGCTCCTCCCATGCCTTTCTGCACTGACTTTTGGTGCACCTCTGGTTGTCTCACAGCCCACTCCTCTCTCCACTTAGTTTCTGCTTGCTCTTTTTGTGTTTTCCCCTCTTAAATATGTTAATTCACAGAGGTGTTGACTGGCTCAGCTGTGGCCAGACATGGGTTTGACTTTGAGATGTGGAGTTTCTAGGAGCTTCTCAGAAAAGCCATTTCTGTGGCCCTTCCCCTGCTATGAAAAACCCTTTACTACCTAAAGCCAGCACATTGTTTTATGAAAAACACTAATATGAAGACATTGCATTGTTTTAGCTGGCTGTTATTTGTACCATGACCAAATTTTATTTGCTTGTTAAGCTTGCTGGAAGATAATCTTCTGCAACTACAAGTTAGTCTAAATAAAAGTGAATTAAGGTTAATGTGTTCAGAGAGCACCCTAAAGAGATTAAATGTTACCCATAATCATGGATTGGAATTGGCTAAAAAAAGTTTTAAACCTAGTTGCATAAAGGAAAAAAATAACACTTCTTAGGAATAGATGTATGCTTATCCCAATAGTAACTCAAGACAGTATCTTACCCTTCATTATCAGGCTATCATGATATGACATCAGATGGTTCTTGTGAGACATCAGGACTGGTTTTTGATGGATAAACATTACTAAATAACACAGTGAATATCAGAGTTCATCTAGCATGATTCTTTTGGATCTCTCGCTGTGGGTGCAGACCCTGGGCTGGAACCCTAAATACTTGCAATCTTTGTTCTTGCAGTGTCTACCCTTTCTCATGGTATTCCACTCCCAGCGGAGGAAAACCAAAATCTGTTAGCATCTTCTACATAATTCATACTCTGACCTTAGGTTATTGTTTCAAAATTTCAAATGTTTGGAGGTTGTGTGTGAAATCCTATTCTGTATAACAACCGACTACTCTTGAAAAAAATGGTTTTTTCTGTATTGCAGTGTCACAATGAAGGATTAAAGTGTTATGATTGCTTATAGTCCAGCAGTGTGTTGTCATTATCACAATTTGAATAGCTCTGTGTAAAACAAGGCTTATTATAAAAGTACAGTAGATGCTAAGTAAAGAACTATCACTTTTATAGTCACAATAGTATTTTAAAAGTACTTTTTCTTTAAATGACAGTTCAAGGCAGTTTAATTACGGTTTAAATGTAGAATACAAGTAGTGTTTGAAAGAGTTGGCAGTTGACTATGATTCATTTTCTTAGTAGTGCTTTCTCAATAGGAAGGAGCCTGGATTTTATGCTTTGTAATATCTATTGGGAATACTCATGTATGATTAGCATAATCATTCACTCAGTCACCATTGTTCCACACAAGTTCAGTAAAAATTGCTCCTTAATGCCAGCTGAGTGAATAAGAATACTCTGGTAATAACATGTGCAGGATAGCAAAAGGTCAGGCCAAGTGTTTTGTCCTTCAACTATTTTTAAATCTAAAGTTTATCCTTAATCTGTCCATCCCTGGTTCAACCTCAAATTTCCTCATGTTCTGTCAATGTGTCTAGCTTGTGTATGAAACACAGCGAAGTGAGCTGTTGCAATGCAATATAAGATTCCCATTCACCAGTGGTTCTATGTCCAATGCAAACATCTAAGAGAAAGAACCTAATTGCATTACTAAAGGCAATGCTTCTTTCTGCGCATTCTAACAATATTTCTGATGAAGGTTTTATGTCACCAGGTCTCTACATTTTAAAATGAACTCACTTTGATCACTTAGTAGTTAGCAAGTGTTTTCAGTCACAGATCTCTAGAGGCTAAACCAACCTGGAGAGACTTAGTGATTACTCTCAAACATAGGCTTGGGTTTGCTCAGAATGTTATCTGTCTCCTTTTCAAACTTCCCCATCATCTTGGATGACACTTGTTACAACTACTTGACAATAAAAGGGTATGAGTGCAAATGCTTTTGGGTTTTTTCCTGCTTTGGAAGAAAAATAAAAAATTAAAACAGGTCTCTAAAGGTCACTGTCATCATCCTTGTGCTTTACAAGGTTGTCATTTCATTAGAAGTGTAGACAGATACTAATTCGGGATCCCAGCAGCTGGGAATCCATTATGGTTAACACTGTGAAACTCCGGGCTGCAGGTGGTCAGGTAAAAATGGCAGTAGCCTACTGCCTTTATCTGTCCCTCAGATTTTACACGTATCCCATGTATGCTTCTGTCTGTACACACACAATTCTTTAACTTTGGTGTCCTGACTTTCTGTAGTGAAGGTGTTACATGGTTACTAATTTTTCTTTTCTGGTTTTGATGGACTTAAGCATGCTGTTTTGTGGTCCCTAGGCAGCGATGGACAATCTGCTGGCTCTTCCCTTCAGAATATGGGACTGTTGTAAATAAGCAACTGACTGGAAAACCCCCTTTAAAGTTTAATATAGTAGTTAAATAACAGAGTTTACAGGAAGCTTTTTTTTTTTTTTCCTGGCTGAAGCACTCAATATAACATTGCAGAAATTACCCAGGTGCTACTGCCTTCTTGGAACCCTAAACAGGAGGCTACACATGTGAAAGCTTTCCTGGGGGACAAATGTAGTTCTTAAAGTTTGGGGTGTTTATTATTATTCTTTACATTTATATTAAGAGACTAGTTAATGTTTGGGTAAATTTGAAACTGTTATGATCCTTACCACCTTGCTAATGGCCTCTGCTAGGGCATAGCTCCAGCAGATGTGTTGTAACTGTATGGGATGTGGACTGACTGAAGATTTTCAAGTGAAAATGTGTACTTTGAATTGCAAAATTGACTCTGGCCTTTCTAACGGTTCGTAGTGTCTCATCCTCCACTGACTTCTCTACCGGTTCAGTTTGATTGCAGAACAAAGTCTTTAATCCTAATTTGATGACTTTTACTAAAGAACATCTAAAAGAGTGGGGGTTTTCTGTCATGATATGCTAACAACTAGTGTAGGGCTATAGCTTAGAGCTTTACAGAATACCTGTATAGACCTCTTAATAATAAACTCCCCAAAGGAGACCAAAGGACATTCAAGATAACTATAATTCAGCATAAATAACTCTAATACTTTTTAAATGGAGACAACTCAGATATTGGATCAGAGAGAGCAGAAATTCAGAAGTCAAAGAATTATTTTATCTGCTCACTTTGCTTTTGCAGGTGAGTCACTATGTTCAGGCTATTCATTAACTTCTTGATCTGCAGCAAAGTGAAGACCTTCTTACAGTCCCTAAAAAATTGTTAGTTACCTCTGAGACATGGCTGTGGATTTTTGAAATGTTTCCATCTCTCCAGATCCTTGTAGTTAACACACCCATCCATCTAAATATCTCTCCCTGTGTATACTCATAAGGTCTTCAGGAACAGCCCTCCCCTCTTTCCAAGGGCTCCACTGGGACTCATCTGCTTTCTTAAATGAATGCAGTATAAATTGAGGTAAAATAAAACATAGCACCAACCTGAATGTTACCAGTCAATAGATTTATTGTGTTAAAGGCATCTATTTACAGCATTGGATGAACAGATTCCAGTTCCTGTTTTCCTCAGTGTGCTAAAGGCCATTACAGGTATTCATTGAATGTTTTACAAAGGGTTGTTCTAAATGTTAAATCCTGGTCATTCACCTTAGCAACTGTGCTAGCCTTGAACAGAATGGAAGAAGAGTAATGAGTTAATAAGGCAGATATACAAGCATTAAGATGTAAACTGCATTTCTTGTCATACACAGGTTCAGTCATCTGGACAAGTTACGTGAATGCTTGTTACAATCTGTGATCATCAAGGCTAAGTCTGCTTTAGTACTTCTCCATACTTACAGAAAAATGAAGCTTGACTAAGCTAAATTTTTATTCTAAGAATAATTAAACTGTTAACTTTTATCAAACTGTCAATCCTGCATAACTTGTAAGAAAATGCTGTTCATAGCTGATTATTTTCTAGACTTGAGAAGTGGAAGAAAAACAGCCCATCAGTCTTTAAAATGAAAAAAAGACTTGTTAGTATAAAGAAAAAAATTATTAGATTGATTTGTACTATATATGATCTCATTAAACTGCTTTCAGCCTCTGTTAATTAGTTTTACAGCACACAAGGAATATAATATTAAAGTTACATAGTCAGTGCACTTACTATTTCCAGCACCAGTGGGAGCTTCAGATCTTGTTTTCATTGAAGCGTGGGTGACCATGTTTAACTTGACATTTCCTGGGTCTGTGTTCTTCAGTAAGAAATTTTTTAATTACTATTATACTGAAAGTGTACATAAAAGCAGAATTACAGAATTCTTTATAGTACGGTTTAAGCTTACATGGTAAATTTTGGGGGAGTAGCATAACCTCAATTTTCATAGACCTTTATCTTGTGACAAACTGGCAAATCTTCAGAACACAGCTAAACTGAGACTTCTCGTAGTGGTAAAGATTGGTTCTGTAAGTAAAGACTGCAACATTGGGGTAAAGTAGTCCTTGGCTTTTCTCCTGAAATGCTTTAAAAATCAAGAAATGTGTCTTTGTCTTGTGAGGTTCAACTTAAGTTTTTTCAGTGTTTTACAATAACTTTTAAAGCCTTCATTTATGCTATCATTCCTATAGTATGTATATGAAGTTAATATTTTGAAATAGAAGTGAGGAAAGTAACATGGCTTACCTAGATTGCAATGTGGAATGCTCTCCATAAAGAGATTACTGACAGAGAAAGGATGATGTGAACTAAAGGACCAAGGAGGGCTGTATGATGCACACGGCTAAGTATATTAGAGTATGCTCTGTTCTGATACTAGACATTCTCAAGAGTATAAGCAACAAGATCCTACCAAAATATTTATCCCCTTTGGTGATTCTAAATAAAATTTGATACTTGAGAAAGCATTCTGAGAGATCTAGTAACCTGCTGCATATGTGTTTTGCTGACTCCATGGTTGTATTGATGAGAACACTTCTTTTCTATAAAATAAACCAGAAGCAGGCTTCAGAGATAAAGTAGCTTATTTAACTGTCTTGGAGCATGTAATGCCAGAATGAAGGAATATGCTGCTAGAATGCTCAAAATGTATGCTTGGCTGCTTATAGTAATACCTACTCATTTGGAAGATGTCTTTCCAGTTTTCAGGATTCCTTATCTCTGTTCCTTATGTCACTTTAATGGTGTTAAACCATTAAAAGTGTTTAATCTTCATAGAACTGCAATCTCTTCTGCTTCAATTTAGAAACAAAGGTTGTAAGAGCTGTGAAAATATGGGAAATGCAAATGGCATTCCCAGTGTTGGAGGAAAGAACTAGCATGTTTGACTTAAACCAACTCACATTAGTAAAGACTCAGGAGGCTTTATTACTAATGGTGTGTTAATTTAATGCCAAAGAAGGAATGGGAATAATTAAGGGACTGTTGTCCTTTTTGCCCTCTACCTACTACTTCCAGAATTCTCTTTTGACCGGAAATATACAATGATCAAATTTTACTTGAAGTAAAATACTGAACTGGTGCAGGATTCAAGTTATTCTGCAATTCAATTCTTGCAAATATTGATTTATTTTGTGTTGTCTATTATAGGTTTAAACATGTATTAAGCTAAATATAGACTCAATCCTGTGAAATTGATGCAAAATTTATGGTTTCATGTTAGTAGAAGAGCTGTTTGCTAAAACTGTAATTCAAGGAAGATTCCAAGATGAAGTATTTCTAATAAATGACAAATGGATATTTGGTCTCCCCTAACTGGCAAAGTGACCTTCAGTTGGTTATAAATAAGATTAGGCAAAATATTCTGCTGCTTTTGTGAGATATGATGACCTTTTTCCAAATTTCTCTACTGCTAGTCTTGCACGTTTGACTCTGAAGTTACAGTGAGAGATCATGATGATAATCATTCAGCACAATTTTTTCTGCCTACCAATGGAAAGCAGTGAATTAATTCTTTATTTTGCTTTGCTTGTGCACACAGCTTTTCTTTACATGTGCAACAGTCCATTACTTTATCTCAAGAGTCTTGACACTTACCCTTCTGATTCTCTTACCCATTGTACTGCAGAGGAATAAGCAAGTGGTTGTGTGGTGCCTAGCTGCCTACCAGGGTTAAACCACAATATGGATAAACTCCCAAGAGGTTGTAGGGGAAAAGAAGAGGAAAACCAGCATTTCTTCACTTAAGGACTTCCCTTTCAAACTGGTTCTCTTGAACTGAATGCTATTTTATTTCTTTTTTCTCCTAGTTGAAGGGTCTTCTCATTTCAAGTCAGGTCTCCTCTCAACCTCTAGCAACTTTCTTGAACAAACAATAGCTTTGCATGACTGTATGTTTAAAAAAAAAAAATAACTTCAGCTCATTCTTGAATTTATCTTCTGCACTTCTGTGGTCTCAGACTCTTCACTTTGTGTGAAGTAATGGATGTTCCTGTCTCGGTCATCTTATTGAACTCTAGGCTTTGCAGATTGTTGCTTCTGGTCAGTACTGTAGATTTATTAACTGTTAATGTGCCACCTGCATTAGGCTCTGTGGGATGAGTTCCCACAGACATGAGACAGTGAGTTGTTAGACTCAAGCAAGACATCAGTGACTCTTGTGAGTATAATTATCCTACATTTGCAGAAAAACTTGCATTCATCCAGGTTGCCTTCAGAGTCACTTGTAGCTCAAAGTTCAGGTTATATGGTAAACCTATAGTTCAGGGTGGTGATGTGCTTGAGCTGTTTATTCACAACTTCCCATTTGAACCACCATGTGTGCAGATCTGTATGCAAGAGTAGGTAGGTGTACTATAAAAAGACATGTTCCATGTAAGTCCATAGTTCTGCAAAATATTAATCCCCATACGTGTGCCTGTTTTCAATATCCACAACAGTTGAATCTTAAATTCTAAGCTCTTGATTGGTCTGTAACTTCAAAACAATTTCTCCTACCTGAATTCACCCTTCCTCTGTGGTTTGAATTATGTGGACAGGAGTAATCATTTTTAAAGTTTGTGCAAGCATTGCAATGAAAACTTTTATTATTTACTTTAATATGCAAAGAACTGCATTGATGTCTTTGCTTTAAGCCATTAATTAAAATTAGACCTTGTTTTGTTTGTCACTTTAACTCCTTGTACTGTCCCAAAATCATTCTTTGTCCTACTGCCCAGCTGTGTAGCTACTCACTTCCTGTTACTTCTCAACCTCTAATCTTTCTCAGACTCTTGAAGTTATGTGAAGAAGTTAACAAACAACTTTGCCTTCATTATCAAGTTTGTTCACCCTTATGTTCTGTTCAAATATTTATAGTTAGTTTCCTTATGCTATTTTTCTGTTCACATTCATGGTACTGGTACCAGATGCAGGTGCTCAGGTGCTGTTGGCTCTGCAGGGGCTGCCTCTGTGAGGATTGGCTGGGGCTGCCCTGTGGTGGACACAGCTGGTTCCAGCTGGCTCCAGCCCATGGTGCCACTGCTGGGCACAGCTGAGCCCCTCAGCCACAGGGTGGGTGCCTGGGGAAAAGCCTGTGCCAGAAAGGGTGAAACTTTGCCTGGCAGACAGGACTGAGGCAAACAGTCTGAGAAAGAGCCTGGCAAGCCCTGAGGACAGAGCAGGCTGGGAGAAGTGGGCTCCAGGGGCCCCCTAGAGATTCCCCTGTGACCCCATGAGAGACCTCAGTGGGGCAGGTGCTTCCCCACAGTCTGTGAGAAGGCCCCAGGCTGGAGCAGGGAAAATGGTGAGGAGGAAAGAGCAGCAGAGAGGAGCTGTTATGGACTGAGGGCAGCCCCCTCATTCCCCATCTCCCTGTTCTGCTCAGAGGAGGTAGAGGAGTTAGAGATGGAGTGAAGATCACCCTGGGAAGAACAGAATGGGGTAAGGGAAAGTATTTTAGTTTTTGTCATTATTTCTTAATCCAACTCTAACTGTCAAGAAATTAAACTTTCCCTAGGTCAAGTGATTTGCCTGTGATGGCAATTGGTCAGGGATCTCCTTGTCTTCATTTCAACCTATGAACCTTTCTGTCTTATTCTCTTCCCTTCTCCTGCTGAAAAGGGGGATGAGACACCAGCTTGTTGGGCATTTGGCAGCTACCCAAGGTGAACCCACCAAAGCACTCACTGTTTAAAATGGTCTTCCACTGCCTCAAACTCATTATATATATCTATATATATATATATCAGAGATCCATCTGCAGCCCATGGAGGACCCCACACTGGAACAGGTGACTGGGCCCGAAGGAGGCTGTGATGCTGTAGAGAGCCTGTGCTGGAGCAGGCTCCTGGCAGGACCTGTGGCCCAGTGGGGGAGCCATGCTGGAGCAGTCTGTTCATGAAAGACTGCAGACTATGGAAAGGAGATATGGAAATAGCCCACACTGGAGCAGTTAATGAAGAACTGCAGCACTGTAGAAAGGATACATATTGGAGAAGTGCTGGAGCAGGGGAAGAGTGTGAGGAGGAACAAGCAGCAGAGACAATGCGTGAGGAACTGACTGTAATTCCTATTCCTGTCCCCCTGCACTGCTCAGGGGAATATGTAGAAAAATAACAAGTGAAGTTGAGTGCAGGAAGAAGGGAGGGGAGGGGCAGGGCACATGTGCTTAAAGATTTGGGTTTATTTCTCATTACCTCACTTTGTTGTGTTTAACAATATTTTTTTTTTATTCCAAGTCAAACCTGTTTTGCCCGTGACTGTAATTGGTGAGTGATCTCTCCCTGTCCTTTTCTTGACCCATGAGCCTTTTCTTATATTTTCTATCCCTTTTCCAACTGAGGAGTTGAGTGACATACCGGCTTTGGTGGGCAGGTGGCATCCAGCCTGTGTCAATCCATCACAGCTGTGGAGTTTTACTGAAGGTTACTTTGGTGCTGAGAAGGAAGAATTAATCATGTACTTTCTGTACTCTTGCTTCTCTTCCAGGAAGAACAGCTACCTCTTGCTGACAGAAAATATGCTTCCTCCCTGCTAGGCATTCTCCTTTAACATAAACAGTCTATACCATATAGGCAGGTTCAATTAATTGTGCATTTTTCAAGGGAGTACTCCAGATCTGGTATGTAGTAGTTACCTAAGGGAAGAAGCTGAGTTGCTGTTATTCACCCTGGTCAAAAGGAGTGGGAGTGAGAAGGTGACTGAGGCATAAACCAGTGGCAAAAATGTGGAAGTATCAATCTCAACTGCTACTGTTGTCAGTTTCCAAATCAACCATTTGTAGGAAAGTTGATCATTTTTTGGAACTCTTTCTACCCAGAAGGTGAATCCTTGTCAATGTCGGGATGTATCTTACAACATTCAGAATATGCTACAACTGCTGAGACAGGAAGTAGTTTGACAGATTTTAGCTGATGACTTTCTATCTTATTCAGATTGAAAGAATATATATAAGTGTCCTAATTCATACACCTCACTTAATTACTGTTTTCAAACTCAGCATGAAGTGAACCCTGCGGATCTTAAAACACCAAAAAGGGAAATTATTCTTGATGTTTGCATTAACTGTTTAAATAAAGATCTTCACCATGGATAATTTGATTTTAATTTCCAAATTAATATTGCCTTGGTCCTTTTAGAATTTTACCTTTTAAATCTAGGTTGAAAAGAGTTTTGTGTAAATATGAATAGCTTGTAAGGAAAAAAGGGTAATAAAACCCATACAAATTAACTACTTACTTTTTCCAGAATTATTTATCTGTAACTTGTATATTTCCTTTGGCATAGCTGTCATAGGGACATTAGAGGAATGGAAAGGTAAATGATAACACCCTAAATAAGAAAGAAAAAAAAAGCTTTACTACTAGCTTAAACTGATGCAAAAGGTCCACTTATTATCCGAGGAGTTGTTCTCCAGCTTAAAGGGCCACCTCACTTTGTTGTTGGACCCTGCCATTCCTAGTGCTTCTTCAAAATACATCAGATACTACAAAATCTTTGATGAGGCTCATGTCCTACATGTGCAGCTGTACTTCTGCATATTACACATTTAAAGGTTTAAGACCCTTCTTTCAGAATTAGATACGGATTAGAAATATCTTGACAAAATAAGCTTTGTTTAAAATAGTAACTCTGAATATACTTTACTTTCTGATAATGTATTTAATAGTTATCTTTAAACCCAAAATAATCTTCAAGGTTTTTTCTAGACTTGCAAACTTTATTCTGCTAAAGATACAAAAAAATTGTCAAACTTAAACTCTTGTTTTTCAGTCATATATTGGCCATGGATCAGTTTTTTTGGACAACATAAATTGGAACAATTATATTAACTATGTGTAGTAACCAACAAAAACTATGCCTAAAAACTAAAAATATGTTAGGGTAAGGCTATGCATCTGAACACCCAGAAAAATGTATTTCTTTGACCTGCTTAGTGAATGAGGGAAAAGCTGTGGATGGTGTTTACCTGGACTTTACTAAAGGCTTTGACACCGTTTCCCACAACATTCTCTTGGAGAAACTGGCTGCTCAGGGCTTGGACAGGCATACTCTTCACTGGGTAAAACACTGGCTGGATGGCCAGGCCCAAAGAGTTGAGGTAAATGAAGTTAAATCCAGTTGGTGGATGGTCACAAGTGGTGTTTCCCAGGGCTCAGTATTGGGAGAAGTTCTGTTTAATGCCTTTATTAGTGATCTGGACAAGTGTGCACCTGCAGTAAGTTTGCAAATGACAGCAAGTGGGGTGGGAGTGTTGATCTGTTTGAGGACTCCTCATGCTCTTCTCCTGCTCCAGCATGAGGTCGCTTCCATTGGAGACTGTTCTCCATGAACTTCTCCAATGTAGGTCCTTCTCTTGGTGGCAGTTCTTAATCAACTACTCCAGTGTGGGTTCCTATCACAGGGTACAGTCCTTCCGGAGCAGACTGAGTCAGCATGGGTCTCCCATGGGGTCATAGCCTCCTTCAGGTGCCTCCGCCTGCTACAGTGTAGGGTTCTCCATGGGCTGCAGGTGGATCTCTGCTCCACCACGGACCTCCAATGGGCTTCAAGGGGATATCCTGCCACACCATGATCTTCACCATGGGCTGCTGGGGAACCTTTGCTCTGGTGTCTGATGCACCCCCTCCCCTTCTTTCTTCACTGACCTTGGTATCTGTGGAGTTGTTTCTTTCCCATATTCTCACTCCTATCTCCAGCTGCTGTTGCACAGCTGGGTTTTTTCCCCTTCTTAAACATGTTGTCCTGAAGGCACTACCACCATTGCTGATGGGCTTGGTCTTGCCCAGCAGTGGGTCCATCTTGGAACCGGCTGGCACTGGCTCTCGCAGACATGGTGGTAGCTTCTAGGATCTTGTCACAGAAGCTGCTTTATAGCTGCACCCCTGCTTCCAAAACTTTGCCATGCAAACCCACTAAAACTTATTTAAAGATCTTAACATTTCTTGTAAAAAAAAAAAATGGTTCTTTCAATTTTCTCTAAGTTGCTGTTTCTGTATGAAATTATCCCATTTAAAATAAGGCAATTAAAAAAGCAATACATTTTTAAGATTTCTGAACTGAAATACTTGTGAATTATTAGCAGTCTTGTCATCCCAAATTCCACAATAGTACTGTATATTCTTTGTAGGGGTTCACTGCATTCTCACTGATATGAAGTAGCATAAAATGTAGATTGGTGTGAAAATTTATAGAGGTCACAGGAAGCATATTTGCAGAAATGTTTCTCTTGTGTTTCAAACACCACGGTTTTTTTCTTCATTTTCTCTTTTCTCCAGCTTTCCCCTCGTTATAATAGGATGATTTGTAGTATGCATCTGATACCTTTTTCTTTTCTTGAAGTTATTATTATGCTTCCATTTCTAACCTTCAATTTATGTTCCATTGTGTCCTACTGAAATTATTTCCTATTGCACACATTCCCCAGTTCAGATAGTTTTATTATTGTACCCTTTTCAATTCACTGAGGACACCTTTACATTCTGACAGAAACATAGTTCTTCAAAGCATAGATGACCTAAATCTTAAGCAGAAATATAGAATCATTTCCCAAGAAGATTTCTATTTCATTCTGTGATTCTGGAAGATCATTCGTAAGTATCACAAATATGAAATTGTTATGAAATGAATTTCCCATGAAAGTGACCTCTCACCCAGGAGAGATTAAACATTTGCTTTGTATGTATTATCCCTTCTGAGTGAGTATTGTACCACAGTGCACTGGGAATATAGATATATATGGACATACTATTTTGCATTTTACCAGGTTGGAAAAAGACCAGTAAAACATACTTTAAAACAGACAAAATATCTTCTACTTGTGTTAGTATTTAGGAACATGACTTGTTCTCTGAAAGTAATACAGGGAACACTCGGAAATCATTTGCCTTACAAATATTCTAGATTGCTAAGCCTTTCTAATACCAGTGCAGACAATTAAATTAATAATAAACCTAATATTGTTTCTTTGGATTTTCATTATAATGGAGTTCAGTGATGTGGTCATGGAATTTTTTTTTCTCATGCATTTCTGTTTTGTTTCATAGAACAGAATCCTTTATAAAATTGATCTGTGTTCAAGAGTGAACCTAAACTTCATTCTGAACACCACTTGCACCCTGTTTGAAAATGCAGGGGTTTAGCTTTGTTTTTTTCTTTTACCCCTGTGATCAATATCTAGTTCCATGCTAAGTTGTTTGCAGTACCATTCCGAAGGGAGAGTCTTGCTATCCCTATGGTATAAGTTGGGATACAAACAGAAATTTTTGTTAGAAATACAATGTAATTGTAGACATCTTGATTCAGTCTTTTTTTTTTAGTATTATGATTTTTACATATGTTCAAAACACTGAACTAGGCTTGAAGTAGGCTGAAACAGGTAATGTTTGAAGTCTAACGTATAAAATCAGGCATCACACAAAGAAGAGGAAGAAACACAAAACAGACAGTTCTTGCTGCCCTTTGAACAGAATCACTGAGACCAATTTCAAACCTGGGTTGCCTTAGTGACTTGCTTTTTGTTTGTGGGAACAGAAGCTGATTATGAGTTGATTGAGTTACCTGACCTATCTTGCAGGTAATCTGATTGATCTACTGCAAATCTTCCTTCTTTCAAGAATGAATTGGTTCTTGTGCACTGATGTAAAAGTTGTATTCTGAGTTCCTTTTCCTGGCTCCCTATCTTTTTTGTTTCCTTTCAAACTTCATTCCAAGGTGTTCCCTTCTTGCTTTATTGCCTGGTTTTGTTCTAGCCTAACCATTTAATGTGGAAAGTTAACTCATAGTATAAATTATATTCACAATGATTGTGAGACTTCTGGCATACCTTTTCACTTTTGTCAGAAGATCTGAAGCCAAAATAAGGTTGCTAGAATTGGCCCTGATCTTCAGGTAGATTGTGTAAATCTCATGCACCCTTGTTTCTTTCTGTTTCTCCTACCCCATAATGGGTCTGCTGTAGCCATGTAATGATCAAAGTGAAACACTTTCTCAGTGTTGCACTGGGGTATCAGAGTGTGTGACAGAGCACAAGAATTAAAGTGACCTTACGGATAAAAAGATACTTTCAGTAACCAATGTTTTAGTCAAATTCTTGAACACATCTTCTTTTAGCTGATATAGGAGAAGGCAGTACACTTGAACTAGTGGACTGAAAAAATTAAAAATGTAATAGCCTTCAGTAGTTCAAATGAACTTCAAAGAGATTTTTGAACCTCTGTTACTGTCTCTTCAGATATAAATACTTCTTTCTGAACTGGAAAATAATGAAATCATATTGTGCTATTATGATGAACACTGTTGACAAATCTTGTTCTCTTACTGGTCAGAGTATTTTTCTTACAAATCTTCCATCACCTCAGAAAACACTCACAATGGATGAATTGCCTTTAGACCATCTTAATCTGGAATTACATTGTCCCAGTGTGATTCCCCTCCTTTCTCACCCTATCAGCGATATAAGAGAAGAAAAACTAAAGTCCTTGTGGTGTCCCCTGGTGTAAAAACTGGTAAATTGTGCTCTGAAATACATGATTGAACTTGATCTAGATCTTCTAAGCTTGAAAAATCTAGTGTGAGTGTTAAATTCTTCAGAATAATTAGTCACAGAAAGACTCTTCTTGAAAACATTTAAACATGACAAAAAACTATTTAAAGTTGTACTATTTTTCTCTACTTCCAGTACTGTGAACAATAGTTTGTTCCCTGATAGTCTGTCCTTCAGAAAAGTGAGTATTGCTGATTATCTGAATAATTTTATATATCTTTATGAAGGTGACAAATGTTCTCTTCCTTTGTTTATAAGTATAGCAATTTCTTCTACTCCATTCCTGCTCTGAGATCAAATAAGATCATGGCTAAGGGTTTTTCTGGCAGAGTTCTTTCCATTCAATGCACAGATCATGAACACATTCAGACTTACTTTTTTCATATAGGAATGTTACCTCTTTTCAGATTTATTAAATGTCCTTATTTTGCTCCTGTCCTTAGCAATATGTCATTCTATGACTATCATGAATGGTCACTCTTTCTTTGTCTACAGACACTACCTAAATTTGCAAGTCTCCTTTTGCATTGATCAGCCTTGAAAGCTGGAAGACTATTCAGATTTGCTGGGGGTGTGTGGGGGTGTGTGTAACATATGTTAGTATATGGGTTTTTTTAAGACTATATTTCCATCTAGTATCTCATAAAACAGGAAAATGTTCAGATTTTAATTTTGGGTGATGCAATGCCTTACAGTAGATGTTTGATCTATTGAAATCACTGTTTTGTTGACACTAAGAATTTAATATGCAACTGGTTTACTCTTACCGGAGCGAGGAACCAAAGACTTTTAGTTGAAAAGATGTAAGAATCTGGGGTAGTGTTGGAAAACACTGGCAATATTCTGAGGACACTTTCAAACTTTCCCTTAAAGGAATGGAGGCACACAGGAGGCTAAGTAAAGGTTTTCATTTCTTCATTAACCTAAGGGGGTCTCTTTTTCTTAATTGTCTTGCTCCATTATGAATTTGGATGACAGGCTGGCTTAAGAAATAAGGTTCTCCAACATCTCAAATACTGTCCCAGCATCAGTGCTGTATAACTATACCTTAAACCTCCTTCCCTGTGCTGATCCTAATGGAAGACAGCACTAAAAGTCAGAGGCATTAGCAAATATAAATCAGTTGTCAACAATCACATACTTTTTTGGGGGAAGTGGGAAAACTTCTTAGTGGTATGGGAAGTCACTATTTTGGTATGGGAGGACAAACTCTTATGGTTTACCTGAAGTTTATAGCTAAGAAGGGGCAGAGTAACCAGGGTTTATAGTAAGTTAAAGGATGTTGGAAAACATCTAGAGCTGTTTCCCATGTACTGTTGAATTTATCATTAAACACGCTGCTTGGAGCCTGCTGAGTACCTATGACTGAAGACTAGGAAATCAGAGGCTTGCAAGCTGCATTTTGAAAGAGAGACTCCAGCTAGAGAGGTTCTCCACTTCCTTGAGTTCTGGGTACACCCCTACACCACCCAATGTTAGCACAGTACTAGTTGTGAGTAGCAGTGGCCTGCCATGATGCCCAGTGGGAGCACAAACTGCCTTGCACTGGTGGAAGAAAGCTCCAGCTGACTGGTGATGATGAAATACCAGCGGGTAGGGAAGAAGCCCTGCCAGGCACCAAAATTGCACCTGGCCCATCAAAAGTATGTGCACACACTCTGGCCCTGTGCCCTGGTACTCAGCAGTCACTGGGCAGGAGGATGAGGGAGTATTATGTGTAGTGCAGTGTTGTCTGCCTCCCTGTCCTGCTCTCCTTGTTGCATCACTAGAGCAAGTTTAATGGACTGCAAGCATGCCCTGAGTTGAAAATGGGAGAAGTTGGGAATGGGGATGGTGGAGGCTGGATGCTTGTGTGATATTGTATGGGGGAGTCCTGGGATACCTGCTTCTGTGCCTGGCTAATGACCAAATGTTCATATGGGTTGGCAGTAAATTAACCAAAGGAAATTTTAAGAGTTTCCTGCCTGTAACTGTGCTCTGTTACAGACCACTGAGGGATCACTTGTAGAAAAGTGGACAAACTGGACAAATGTTTTCCATGATGTGGAAACCTTCAGAAAATCCAGAAAAGAACCTTCTGACTTTCTTCTCTTCTTTGGTTTTTTTCATGCTGTTTACATTCTGGTTTATCAAAACCTGTTTTCTCAATGTCCGAAAATAAAATTATGAAAGTTTGGTAAAAGAACTGCTTTGTAAGGCCTCTGTATTCCTGAACTTAACATGCTTTTAAGTATCCTTAGCCCATGGTCAAAGCAAAGTGAGAAGAAAATTGTGTCAAGAACTAAATTTGTTGCTTTGCTTTAGGATTAATTTGTTTGATTTTAAAATGATTGTTTTGGTTTTAAGGCTGTTGGTTACCATGAACTTAAAGCTAATGGAAAAGGCTATGGTAGTTGAATTGACAGCAGCTGAAGTGGGATGAAAACCCTGGGAATTTAAAGTATGAGAAATCTGGGTAATTTCTCTTCTAGAATGTTACAAAAAATTATGCATACTCAGATTGCTTGTGGACACTTAGTAATACCTGTAATTTGATAACACAAAGATAGAAATTGAGTGATAGTTTTGGAAGAATATTGCTTACAAACTGATTAGTCTTCAAAAATGAGCAAAGCTGTAGATCCCCTCTCAAAGTACTGAGAAAATAGAAAATGGATCTTAATGCTATGTAGGTTTGATAGTGATAGCTAATGTTACCCTTATACGTATCTTTGGATGAGAAAAGGTGTTTGAAGCAAACTCCAATGTATGAATGGTTTGTACGTAAACACTAGCATTTTGGTGCTGTTAGACACGTGTCCTGATTCTGATTTTGTAATAACTCCTGTAGATTATGGAAATCTAAAAGAATATTGGTGGATTTAAATAAGAAGATGGTATTTGAGCTAGAAATCAGGAATTGGAGGATCTTTTTCTAAAAGATAATTTGTAGATTAGAGAGCATAATTATGGAAGTAGTTCTTTTGATTCTATGCATTTTGAGAAGCTATTTATCTATTTTTAATTACTTTGTGCTAATATGGCTGAATTTAGGCCTACATGTACTGGCACTATCTGATCTGAAGACAGATCACAGTTTGTGCTGCTTTTTTCCACCAGGTACAGGATTCTGTTTCAATAAAACTGGAAAGCAAAGTTGGTTATGTTAGAAAAATGAGATTCTTTTTCCTACTGTTGTATTAATTTAACATTCTGCTTACCTTTTAATAGTTTGAAATACATATTAAAAAAAAATCCACTATAAATAAATGGAATTTAACAAAATTTGGGGATGGATTATGTATACCTGAAAGTTATTGGTTTTCTTTATATTTGCTTTTCTTATTTTTTCCTATTTTGGTTCTGTTCTCTAAGATCACTAATGGCAATTACTGTACTGGTATATCCACTATGAGGGGGAAAGTTTGTACTGATCACCAAAACGTGAGAATAGTGATTTGTCAGTTTAGGGTGTTTCTCAAGAAAACCATCTGTTGTGGTTTAACTCCGGCTAGCAAAATACCACGAACATGCTCTCACAAATCCCCCTCCCCTCCTCCAGTGGAGGGGAAGAATCGGAGGAAAAAGAAATAAGGAACTTGTAAAATTGAGATAAGAACTATTTACTAATTGAATCTAAATCAATATATACAGGTACTACTACTAATAAACAACTAAAATAGTAGAAAATGAAACATATGGTACAATATATACAATATGATACAATTTCCCACCATCCACTGACCAACGCACACCCAGATGTTGGGTGATGAAAGTCAGAGCCAGAGAGCCCGAGAACCACAGCCCAAGAGCCATGGCCTGAAGGCTGGAGCCCGGGAGCCAACAGAGCAGATTCTGAGCAAACCCTATCACTGATAACATGGCCAGAAAACTCTAAACAACCCATCAGCTCCCACACGAATGAGCCAGCACAGGAGTTGGCAAAGCAGGTAATGCAGGAGGGTTAGCAAGTGCCCAGGAGTAAACGAGCAAGGGAGTAAGGGAGAGAGAGAAGGGAAGAGTAATGACTACTGGACCCTCTTCCCCACCCCAAGAGACTGGAACATGACGTACTATGGAATGAAATACTTCCTTGGTTAGTCTGGGTCAGCTACAGTATCCAAATCAGACAAAAGACCTTGAATTCAGTACAGGCCATCCCCAGCACCAGCTGAGGCCTTATCAATGTTTTGACTTACTGTCCAGCAACATAGTTCCCTGGCAACCAGAGTAAAGGGAGTTAACCCTTTCCTGACTGAACCCAGCACACCATCTCACATTGTAAGGGGTTGAGTGAAAGAGATAGGGAAATGAAGTTTAGGTTTATAAACATGCATGATTAATGCTGTCCTACATGTTCTCATTAAATGTATACAAAACATGCAGATTTTATTACCAAATATAATTCCATATAGATATAACTTGATGTGTGCCATTGTTGCCATATATTTGATTGAGGTGTGAAAAGTAAGTTTTAGCATAATTTGGTGCATCCATACTATTCCAAAATATACATAGATTGTAAAAAAACTCTCCAACAGTCATGTAATTATATTTATTCAACAGAAGCAGCCCACATATTCTGAATGTTTTTCATTTGGTAACATACATGCAACTATATATAACAGAATTCAGAAATATACAATACTGAACAAAATAAAAGCTACACCAAGAATTCACACTATTCTTTAGAAGTAAAGCAGAATTTTTTTCTCCTAGGTGTTCCTTGTTTTTGTGAATTTCATTAAGCTGGGAATCTTGACACAGCTGCTGAAGTGGAATTTAAAAATGGACTAAATTCATTAACTGTATGGACAGAGATGATTTCTGAGGATGAAAAGTAAATCTCCTCCTTCATGTTTTGGACAAACTTCAGGACTGTTAAAATGACCATGGAAACAGATGAAAGAGAAATGGAGCTGATAACTGGCACCTATTTTTATGATAAGCAGGTGTATAAGATTTTGCACCTGCTAGTCTGTGATTTGCTGAAGGAGGATTTTTTTTTTTAAGGCAACAATCAAACCCACCTAACTCTTACACATTTTTACTTTTTCTGGGAAAAACCACAGTAATTGTACATCTTTTTGACTTTGCCTTTAAACATTGCTTTACTGTGTAATTAGTTAATTAGGGGTATGAAGAACTCTACATTTCCACTAAGTTAGCTGAATCCCCTGACCATCTTTGCCCTTCTCCAGACTCTTTTCAAATAGTCATTATTTCCTTTGTACTTTAGGCACAGAACTGGACACATTTTTACATACAGCTTCATAAGCACTCAACAGAGATTCGTATCTGTGGTCTTGCTGCCCTTTACATGGTTCGTGTTCACTGCTGGTAAAAAATGTTTGAGCTGCATTTGGCTGCAAAACTGTCTGTTCCTACAGAGTTGCTGGCTAGCTGAATTATACTGAACTGTAGGGATCAAGTAGTCCTTGACTTTTTTTTTTCCCTGATTATGTTTCCTCCCCAGACTCTGCTACCAAGCACACACACTTAGGATATCTGGTAGCAGGGCTTGCCGCTGAAGACCTACAGGCAAAGGAACAGGCCAAGTACATCAGTCTTTCCTTCATTACTAAGTTACCCACCCCACTGAACACTGAGACAAAGCTTTTCTTGTTTTCCTTTTGCTGCAATGTACAGTGGTATCTTCCCACTGCTTCTCACTTAGCATTCCAGTTTTAACTCCAGTGAAGTGTTGTCCTTTCAAATTCCCTTAGAACTTTTAGTAATAAATGTATCACTGCCTCCACTTCTTGTTGCCTTTATTTTTGCATTTGAGCTTAGGCAGGGTTTGCTATCCAGCCTGGATGTTTTCTGATATGGCTGCTCATTTTCTTGCACTTAGTTCATTTGATTAAAACCTTGACTCAGTTTCTTTGATCATCTTTATGCTTCTTTATGAAGGAGTAACAACCCTTCAAGATTAATCAGAACTCATGAGCTCCTTTGTCCTCTGGGGAATATTCTATTAAATCCTCCAGCAGTTTCCTAAATAGGCTGAAATACCCTCTTCTGGAATTTGGGATCTTTCTCCTGCAGTTTACTTCCTTGTCTTTCCTCAAGATTTTAAATTTTCCCATCTCCATCTGCAGATTACCACAGCATGGGTTGTCAGTGACTATTATCACATCCTTAACCAGTTCTTTGTATGTAGTAAACCTTGTCCCATACTTTTTAGAAAAAAAAAAAAATCCCCAATGCACTTTTGATACCTTCTGGATTGCTTGTGCTGGACAGCACAAGCTGTGGTTTCTCAGTAGATATCAGAATGGTCAAAGTTCTCTACGAGAACCAAGACATGTGACTGGAACATTTTCCAGGTGTCTGAATAATTCTTTGTCCATCTACTTTTTGGATACCTGCCATAGACGTTCATTAACAAAATCTCCCTCTGAATTCTCACTGATCCTGTTGCAGTCTATCATTCCACAGGGGAGTTCCATGTATCCATTCTGTTTCTTTATGTAGAATGTGATCATTTTTCTTCCTTTTTTCCTAAAAAATGATGTATCCATTTGTGTCACAACTTCATTCATGAAAGCTATCCCTTCTTGCCTTTTTTATTTGTTGCCTCATTTTTGTCAGATATCACACCTGTTGCTTGCCAGCAGACTGTTCTTTGGAGATCATTGTATCTGCAGAAGCCAAAGAAAGCTCTTTGTCAGCTGCAAACCCATGTAGTGATTGACAGACATATCTGCCATAGCCTTTGCCCTTGATTTTATTGAGACTATCCCATAGACCCTTGTCCATTTCACCCGAGTCCTCAGAGCCATAAAATTGCCCTTGATCTCATCCTTCCTGAGAATTATTGTTCATGCCTATGTGGTTGTGACAATGGGCAAAAAGAGCAATCTGAGCTACATGAATTCCAGTAATCTGCAAGATGGAGGGTCCAGGCTATGGATAAGCACTAAACCTCCTTGAAACAGCAAATTTGATTGGAAGATGTATTGTGTGCAAGCCTCCACCTCTTCCTGCATATGGACAAGTTATTACAACCATTTAAAATATATATATATTCATTCTAATGAAGCTAAAGCAATTATTTCATAAATTAATGAAAATAACACCATTTACAAAATCTCTTTTTGCCACATCTCCCATAGTAGAGACTTTATTTTCTTTCACTGTTCCCCTTAAGGAACTGAATGGCCCATTCCACATAACTGGAGACATCTCTGGAAATAATTTTGTGAATGTTACTTTTGTGAAAAGGTGAGTTGCTTCTTAGTGTACACTCTTAATAAGTCTGTCTTGTCAGTCTTGCAGACAAAATGATGTCTTTGATATTTCGGAGATTGTTGCTTGAATTACAGGTGCCTAAAATGTAATGGCTGTTTTTCTTGGAATCTCTTACTTTATTTCCACTTGTATAACAGTATAAAATGCTTAGCTTAGTTCCTGACACCTAACAAATGTGCAGCTTGGTCCAGAAATTTGGATGAAAAGGTAACTGAGTTCCAGACCTAATGAATGTGAATGACCAGTTTTTGTGATTCATATTGGCTCAGACTTCTGATTGATGTTGATGGAAGCCTAGGGAGATAAAGGACTGAAATTTTAGACCTGGTGCTGCTTATCCATCTGCATTTGAATATTTTCCTTTAAATAAGAGGACTTTCAATCTGTTTAGGTAGCAGAATAACTGGACTGAACTTCTGGCTATGGGGCTTTGAATTCTTTGCATTTAGGAAAATGTCTGGTTCTTTATCAGCTGTAGATTTGGTTTCCTATAATTAGGAAACAGATTCAGAGTTTTAGCTCTTGATCCTAAGTGGATGACTTAAAAGGCGATAAGAGGGAAGTAAGTAGGAAGTCTTTAAAACTAAATTTTTAATGGGAAAGAGTAGAATATTCAGGCACTCTGTCCTCATTTTGCAGTGACTGAATTTTGCTCAGGTTTTTCTGAACTAACTTAAAGGGAATGCTTCTGGAAATTGCTTAAAAATCAGAAATAAGATATCAAATAATTATTTCAAGAACTCAATTTATTTTTATCCCAGGTGTTTTTTGGTTTGTTTTGTTTTTCATTAAAGAAAATGAGAAATAACTATGCAATGCTCTGAAACTGTCATTCTAAGCAGGAAATGTCCACTTCTTCATTTAACTAGCTGTACATAAGTATTCTGGTTGTCTCCAAACATTGATTTATATTCCAGCTACACAACATTTCCACTACAAGCTTTGAAAGAAAACTACTGTTTTAACAACTTATTTTCCTGTTCTTACACTTAGCTACCTCTGTGACCTGAACCACATGCCCTGTAGAGATGCCAGATCATTTCTGCATTCATGTTACAAGAACCTGCCAGGCTTCTCTATTGTTCACTTACAAATACTGTGAAAAAGATTTATCTATGAAAAGAAAACTGAAATACACAGATTTACAAATGGGAAAGGAAGTGAGTTCCCGGACTGATGTATGTGGTAAAGGCAACTGCCATATGACATACCCTGTTAGACACAGGAGTTGAGGGATGAGCCTACCGCTCAGAAGATTGCCAGGATGTTTTTCTGTCTACCCAAAATATCAGTCATCACTGTTTCCTTTTGGTGTTCCATGGCTATGTGTTCTTTTTAATTACAGATAATTAAGGACTTCAGACTAGCAAGTTGCTTACTTAGTATCTGTAACATTTTTCTTTCCAGTAGACATAGTTTTTCCAAGAAATGTGGTGAGGTTAGTCCTGTTTTTTAGAGCACTTCTGTCTGTTACAAGCTCTGTCCTAGAAACCATATATCATCTATGATCTGTGTTTTGGAATGCTGAAGTATTCTGGGCAGAAGCCTGGATCCACCAAAGCCATTAGCTAATCTAATAGATACATGGGTGCTAAGATTTTACCATTTGAGTTAAATATACTACCAGATCTAACAATGCAATCCTTCTTACAAGATTTATTCTTCAGTCTTAAGCTATGAGTAGTGAATTTAAGATGGCTTGAGATCCAAAAATGACTTTTTGTTATAAACTTTGTGAGAATCAAAGATCAAGTGGATAGAAGAGCTACTTAATTTCTGAAATATTTCCTTGAGTTTTTTGAAATACAGGCTTCAGTTAGCTTTTTTCTTTTTTTTTTCTTTTTTCTTTTTTAGTTGGGTGAAGAGTAGAACTCCAGCCTTAATACAGAGTGGAGATCCATGAACCAAAAACAGCAGCAGGAGAGTGAACTAGGAAGGAGACAACAGTCTTGTATTCTGGCAAATGTTGGCACATATTCTGGAAGGCTGGAAAACATTACAGTCATCATATTACAGAGTGAAGGTTTATATCGAAACTTGTATCTTTCTGTTGAAAACTGTAGTTATGCCAGGGAGTTGATGTGACTTAACAAAGGGCTAAATTGTCCATACATGTTATAGTTGGAGACAGAACGGTTGATTGGAACAACCAGCGGGGAATCAAAGAGTAGAAATCATTAGATCCCACTATGTCAATCACAACTGATAGGAGAAAAAGCTCAATTAGGTCTACTGGGAAGTCTTTGCATTTCTTTGGAGTGGAAGGAAAACTTTTCAGCTTGAATGTTAGGAAAAAAAAAATAAAATTGTCAGGAATTATGTTGGGAAGTTAAGAGAAATTATCTGATGCAAATGTATCATTTTTCTTAATGCTCTAAACAAACAAAAAACCCAAGAATTTTTAATTTATACTGAATTCAGACACAACTTGTCGTACTCTTAATCATGCTGATATCTGAATGATGAATTGTCATGGAACGTACATAGACATTAGTATGAGATTATATTGAATTATGAAAGCAAAGTCCAAAATACATCTCCAAAGGGCAGCTATTCTTCGTCCCTATTAGAAATGATAATGGAGATGGGGAAAAAAACCCTAAGAATGTTTCCAAAACTTCATCCAAGATTCCATCTTCCTTGACCTGCCCCCACACCTTCTTTATTTACTACTAGACAGAGGAGGAAAAGGGTTTGAATTCTCATGAATTCTCATGTTACAGCACTTGAGTATGTGTGTGTTTTGGGTTTTTTTTGATTTTAAATAGCAGAACTGAAGAATCACTGAGGAAACCTGTTTAAACTGAAATTCTTAATGAGAAGTGACCATCTTGGGACCATGAGCAGGAGCAGCTGTGAGACTAAATAGGTGTGGTACCTTGGATGCAGAGACAATAAAAAGTTTCCTCATCCTTACAGCACAATGGAATGAAATATATTTGGTCAAAATGAAGTCTAGTTGTATTTTAATCTTGTCTTAATATACAGGTAATAAAAGGGAAGCCTTTAGTTCAATTTGCAAGCTACTTAAGGCCAGAGAAATAATTGAAGTGTGCACACAAAAGTAGGGAGCTGGGCAATGAAAAGGATATAGCCACACTACTGTGAGATATGAAATCTCATATGAAAAGGATTATGAAATTCTAAGGTAGTAGACAGACAAAAACTCATAGTACTTATAAGACAGAATCCATGTGGGGTTAAAGTAGTGATGTTAAAAGTAAATCCCTCTTGAAGTAATGTTTGTAATTTTTTTGTATTAGATCCCCAAAAGCAACCTTAGTTACAGCCACCTCTGTAGCATGAGACAGCCTCTTGTAATTGCAATTCCTGGGTTTTAAGTCTTCCTAAGACTTTCTATTATATCTGAAATAATTTGCTGCCAACTTATAGTATTCAGATGCCTTTCAAGTTGCAGGAGAAACAAACGTGCAAAAGGAGCCTGTAGTTTTCCTTTCATGAGAAAACAGTGTATTTAATTAGATTTTTAAGTTATCATTTATGTATCTGGTTTTTATAAGTGTACTGCAAAATTTTTTGATAGCATTTGCATTGCTTTCAAAGAATGAAGCTGTCTCTTAAATGACTGACTGGAAAGCCTACTTCTGTTCAGTGTATGTGTTGAAAGTTTTTTGAATTCCTATGAAATTTGTTTCATTGTATGGCTTCTAAAGAACTCAAAATTCAAGGAAGTTAATCTCGTTTGGGAGTTCATGCAAAGTTTCTCATGATTTTGTTGTAAAGTTCTAGGGATTGATCCAGCTGCCTTCCAAATCTCCCTCAGAAGGACCAGAGGGTATAAAAACAACCTATGGACTTTGACTTGCAGAAGAAAAATCACTTACTTTTAGAACAGATTTAATATTGAGTGACATAGTCTTATAAATCAAACAAGAACATCAGTGTTAAAAATCAATGAGATATAAATGTGAGGAAGAGGGAAAGAGAAGGAAATGTAAAAATTAATATGCTGTTAGTCTTAAAATGAACAGTTTAATCAACTTGATTTCTAGAAGGATGAAATCTAATAATTAATAAGTAAGATGATTAAAGGTTAATCACCAAAAATGCAAATAAACAATAAGTGGAAGAATGCTCTATCTTAATGAGTGGAAGCAGAACACCTTTGCTACTTTCAGCATTCTCAGCAGAGAACTGTCCTGCTGTCCTCGGTGTGATCCACAAAGATGGGTCATAGGGGAAAGGAAGGAGGTTGATCACAGAATGCCTTGACTACTGAAGGTTGTTTAATTGCTAAAGGGATATGGGACTCAGGATGCAGAAGGAAGGCATTTTGGGTGGGTGTAATAAATATTGTACAATGTTTCAAGGGGACTGTGAGAGACTTAATGTGAAATATTTAGAGAAGGACCAAAGGTACAGAAAGGGAGGAATCGGGATGAATTGAAGGAGTAAACATGGGAAAATAAAGAGAAAATAGGAGGCAGAGCAGGGGAGGAGAAAGGATTTCAGTGTAAACAGTCTTCTGGTCAATAAATTTGCCTGACTAAGCACTGCATCTGATCAGTCTGTCATATCTACATGTTAAATGCTATTCCTGTTTTCCTCACTAAGAATCCTGTTGTCTCTTTGTGAGTTCAGGTCTAAGTGCCAGTAACCACAGTGTGAATGTTTCCCTAGGAAACTACAGTGATACATAAGTGTGCCCTTCACCAGGTAATTTCAAGTCAAATTAGCTGCTCACTAGGATAAGAGGTGTGACAGCAAGGTACTAGTGAGACAGTAGGTTTGGGGCTAGACAGTGGAAAGACCAGCAGTCTGAGAGGCAGCTATTTGGTTGGCCAGGTGGTCCTTTCACATTCTGAGGCAGATATACAGTCTGAGAAAACCATAGGTCTAGGCTGACTATTGTGCGGTGAGGGAGGTGTGTATATAACAAAAGGATGTCTGAGTACCAGCAAGAGGAGTGTGTCTGCAAATTCTGAAGGCTTCTACAGCCAGGTGCTAGCAAGTGGGGACACCAGAGGATATAGGGCTAGCTAATGGATGAATTTAGCTTTTAAGGACACCTACATACATACATATAGTCAATTAGCAGTATCCACCTTGATCTGTAAACGCAAAGCATGGTCAATCATCTGTGCCATTTGTTTTTGAGTGCTGTGCATTTTCAGTTCATGTTGATGTGTAGCTGGTTATGTGCATGCTCATATCTACTTTGGGGGAGATATATGTTCAGCTGCAAAAATTGAAGTTATTGCTACAACATTTCCACTCATAAAACAGACAGTAATAGCAATTAGTAAAGAATAACAAGAAAGGTAGGAGGGGAAAAAGCCAACAAATATGGATTACCATAGTTATTAAATGTAGGTGAATTGAATAGATAGTGAATACATGTATGCTGAATGATAGTAAACCTCCAGATATTGGCTTGTTTTCAGAGACAGTGATACAGTATTCACTGGAGAAAGGCTTCAGTTCAGTTACAATGTTCACAAAAAAAGGCAGGAAACTTGTGTTGGTGCTCTCTTTTCCTATTATTGCTTTCTTTCTCTCATGCTTCTAGAAAATTCTCAGTGATTTCAGTCAATTTATTGAAGAGAACTTATCAGTGTAAAACTTTATCCTCCAGATTAATTTGGCCAGGTGGATTATGTGTGAGGTCAGTGATTTTGAATTTTTTTTTTTTCCTTGCTTAGTTACATCTTTTGCTTCAGGAAAGGTTATGTGTTTATCCCGACTTATGCCAGAACAGAAGCAGTCTTTTGTTCCAGCTCCTATCAACTGCTAGAACACTTCTGGATGCATAACAGTTTTGTGCCATGACAAGGACACAAGTAGAATGGTAAATCTGTTTCCAAATCAACTGTACACCTCAACCGTGTTTGTGGTTAGTTAAAGAAACAGATGTTGAAATTCCTGGAGCATGAAACTGAGCAAGTAGTTATGTGTTATCTTCAGATGTCTAAAAAAACAATATAAAATTAACCTTTTTTTCAATGTTTCTGTTTCTTTTATCATTTTAGTTAAATTTCACTCAAATTCTATATCAAGTGAACCCCAGTCCAGGGAAGGTACCCATACAGTGAAGAAAAAGTTTGATTTAAACGAATATTCATACTAACAGCTGACAATAGAAGTTAATAGTTTAAGAAACTGTTCAATGCAGCCAACTGAAGTTAAAGTAATGCCTCACTTCAGCTTAGTTTTCTTTCTGTATGAACAAAGCTCACATGAAAGACAATTGACTTGTATCAACAGTGAGTAGATTACAAAGAGAGTAAGTTTTTATCTTCCTATTCTGTAACACTTAAACTTTTGACTTACTGTGAGCTAGTATATTGTTGAGCAGTAACTCTGAAGAACAAGATGTTGAAACCCCAGAACTGAATGGTCACTGCCCCTATTTCTCCTCAAAAAACCAGCAAATACTTTTAAAAGTGTTCCAAACTCAACCCACAGTCCTGCACAAAAAAGCAATGCAGAAATGCTTTCTGATTTGCTACAGATAACAGATGGTGTGAACGAAGTCTGTCATACATAATATTCAGCTGCCAAATCTCTTCTTATAAAGGATTGAATAAATATCCAGAGCAGATGATATCTTATGAAACACATAACCTCCCCAAAATAGAAAATTTTTAGAGCTATTCCTTTCCTGTAAGTATAGAAATGTAAACAACATAAGAAAAAAGATTTTTACTTTGTTTTATGGAGACTGACAGTATGAAGAAAAAACATAGAATGTTCTCTGAGATATAATCAAAAAATAAGTGGTTAGTAATGAAAGGAACTATACGGAATTCAAATTTTCCAGTGTTGCATTTGAACCTGCATCATGGCTTCCCCATCAATTTAAAGAAAAAATAAAAATGCTTAAAAATTACATGATGCAGATTTATCTTTTTAATGATAATTAGGAGGTTTTCTCAAGTAATGTAACCAAAAATTCCAGGTTGTGGTTTTTATTTGGTTGGGGTTTTTGTTTGTTTTACTTGGTGGATGGACTTTGCCCAAGTTACTCTGCTCAACTTATTGTCATGGTTTTGGCTTATTTTTAATTTAATGATAAACATAGGGACTAAGTGAATTCCAGGCTCTATACTGCTGGTCTCAGGAAGAAAAACCTCCAGAGCTTGAGATGTTTTCTAAGTTGAGTCTGTGACCCAAGAGTGTTGAATGCCGCCATAATATGCTTGACAAATCTTTAATATCTGATAATTAAAATGTCCTTTACAGACTGCATTTAGCACAGTGATCATCCTGTCATGTTGAGCAAGTTATGGCTTTATGGTGGAAAGTCACATTTCAGTACTGTTTAAGCACTCAATCAGCTTCAAGATCAACCATTCTTATTTTCTCCTTTCCCCTCTCCACAAGTTTCCTGGTATGGAATTACGTGAAGCCAAAGGACGGCTTTTTCAGTACTGTCTCAGTACTTCTATTCTGAAGTGAAGACTGTAAGTCTTAGAGGTTGAATTTAATACTTGCTCCTACTACCAGTTTGCAGTGATTTGTCTGAATTGTCTGTTCTTATTCCTATCCAGATCACAAGGCTTATTCTATTCTGTTATATAATGGTGGACTTCTGTGCTTTTTTTCACAGCTAACTTCAAATGTAGGTGCAGCTGTCTATATGGCTGAGCTTTGTGAAGGCAAAATTCCTAATGTTGCAGCTAGCACTTTATTCTCATAGATACAAAAGGAAAAAGTATTTTTGTGTCAGGTTCTGAGTAGTAAGCTGAAAGACTTAATCACGCTGGAGAAAAAGAAATAATACTCCTTTGATTTGTAAATGAAGAAATGTTTGATGAAATTTGGGGACTGCTCTTTAACAATTATTTCACATTCACAGCTAATCTGAAAGTCAGTTGGAGGCTCAAATGTCTAAAATTTAAGATTCCTCTTATCCAGAAGTTAAATGTAGCATTTTGAAAAATTAGAAAAATCTAAACCACAGTGCTTTCTCCCATCTTGATGGACTATTTGTCACTGATATAAGATTGTGTATTAAATCTACCTCATGAATCACTGTGTGTCATTGGCAGTGCCAATGGGGTATAATTGGCACTAAGGACATAAACAGATACTCACAGCTAACAAGAGTACTGCCAACATCTGATCCTGCTTAACTGAGGATATCCAATGTGAGCACAGCTGGTTGCCATAGATAGTACAGCATACATTCCAAAAAGCTACAGAATCAAAGGTGTGAAAAGCTTTTTACATTTCTGGCTTGCATATTGTACAAAGAATAACTGCAGGATGTGATTAGTGAAAAGGAACTACCTGTTCTTAAAAGAGCAATCATTTTCCCACAAGAGTCAGAAAGCTGTATCATAGCATGTGATGCACTGTTTTTCAAAACTCTTGCAGTGAAATTATCTTGATGTTCTTATTCTATTGGGGATTTTATACTTCTTGATATGGTGTGTGTATTCAACCGTAGTCTCTTGTGAGCTGGATGAAAAAGCACATGTGTTTAACTCTGGACTAAATTATAATTCTCTTGAAGGTTAAAACCACATTTCTGTACCTAGACAGACCACATCTTAGACTGTCTCTTTAACTGACACCTCCTATATTTTTTCCCTGCAAGTTTCTGCTTTAGGTAGATACAGGTAGTAGACAGGCTGGCTGTGTTGTTCCACATTTGTCCCTTGAATGTTGTCCCTTCACAGTTTCACAGAGTTCTGTACACTTTATTTTCTTTTTCCAGACGCAAGACCCTCATTTTTCAATGAGCTCTATTAGTACTTCTGCTGAAGCCAGTGGAGCTTCTCCTTAATTAAAACAGCTCTTCTCTAATGAAGGAGCTTAGAATTTGATCCTGTGCGAGCAAAACCAAACCCTCAAATGTATTAGGGTTTTCTCAGTGTGTTTGGATTTTTTTTTTTTTTAATGACAGTGAATCTTGTGTTTATTTAAAAGGGAATACAGACTATTAAAAAGGTATTTTCTTATAAATAGTCACTTTTTAGTGCTTTATTGTCTAAACCTACTTTGAGGGAGGGAGGGCTGAGAAGTACGTCTTTCCTAACTTCTTTTGAAAGATGGAGTAGGGAGGATGTACAGAGCTATTTAAATTATTCAAACTTCTAAATAAGATGCCAGCAATAATTCAGTCATAACTTCTTGATCAATAACTGGAAAGGAGGGAGAAAGTCCTCTGTCTTTTATTTAATATTTTACATTTCATCTGCATACATATTGGCAAAAATCAAGTGGAAATAATAAAGGCAAAGAAACCTTCATCTAATCAAAGTACATTGCTGTCATTTTTTATTAAGATCACAACTTCCAAAGTGCTAGTGAAATCTGTAAAACTGGCAGAACAACTCCTAAGACTTAGTCATTTTGTGGGATTTTTTAGCATTAAGAAAACAAGGGTTATAAATGGATTCAAGGAAAATGTGAATAAACCCACTCCATTATTTACATGGAAGAACAAAAGCAAGAAAATTCAGAGGCTGAGATAAAAAGAGTTTAACAGGTGAAGTAAAGCTGTGAGTACAAGCAAAGAAAAAAAATGATTTTATTCACTACTTCCCATTGGCAGGAAGGTGTCCAGCACTTCTTGGCAAGGCCTCAGCATTCGTTACAGTTACTTGGGAAGATAAATGTCATAACCATATACATTCCTGCATCTTTCTCCTTTCCCTGAGATTTAATTGTTGGGCACAATGTCATGTGATATGGAAGTTGTAGTATTTTTCATTTTGGACCAGCTCTCCTGGTTGTGTTCCCTGCCAACTTCTTCAGCACTTCCAGCCTATCTGCTGGGGAGGCATAACAGGGGGTGAGGTTAGGGGGAAGTGTGAAATAATCCTTAATACTCTGCACACGGTATCCAGCATAGCCAAAACACTGGTGTGTTATCAGTGCTGTATTTTTCACAAATCTGAAACACAGAATCATACAGACTGCTTATGGAGAAAATTACCTCCATCCCAGCCAGACCCAGTACACTGGCCTGAGATCAGAATGTTCTGCCACTGCTAATTCATTCCCAATTTCTTGATCAGCTAGTAAGGAAGGAGAGTAAGATAAAGATGCACTTCCTCACAGTGATTCCTGAAATCTGAACTGCTCTCTGAATTTGAGTGATTTCTAGCTTTAAAATCCGAGGCCCCAGGATTCCTAAGTTGAGCATGCTGGGCCATGCAGTTGGTTAGATAGGGTTAAGCTTAGACTTGTGCTTTTGTCATAAAAAATAGTGGTTAAAACAGCAGCAGTATCATAATATCTAGCATCTTCTGACAAGTCTAATGAGGTTGTCATGCCAAATTGACTTGAGGTTTAAAAAACCAAACAGGAAAAAAACAACTTCAGAAAGCCTTGACTAATTTTCCAGTACTTCTAGAAGAATATTGTGAAGTATTTTGCCTGTAGAGAGGAAGATGAGCCTCAAAACAAGCTATATATATACACACAATCATTCAACTACCAGCTTGTTACAGTGGAGAAACTGATGTCTCAGCACAATATCAAAAGATCTTATACAACACCAAAAAATCTTCTTATACTATAACTGATGATTATTTGTCTTAGCTCATAATTTTGTTTGCTTGCTTTTATTATGCTATTAACTCCTTGTTGTTATAAATAGGATAATCTTACTACGTTTATGTAGAGGAATATATAAAAACATATTTTTAAGTAATACTCATGGATTTTTGAGTCTGTCTTCTGGATAATTTGATCTCTTAATGATGAAGAAAGAAATATTGATGAATACACCTGATGTCCCATTTCTTAATTAATTCTTTTTTTCTTTGTCATCTAACTTTCATTTTAAGTGAATCCATGAGTCAGATCTTCTAATGGTAGAATTCTTCCAAATACGAAAGATATTATTCTTAGAGTTCCTATTTCTTTCTTATTTTAGGTATGAGAATGCTGTGGGCCAAAATTGTTTGAAAACAGTAACTCCAAAAACCTACAGGCACAAGCTCTTACATGCAATTTCCATTGTATTACTGCTGGCACTATTTCATATCTCACTTTGGCTAAATACTCCATTGAAGTCTTATTTAATCCTGTTTCTAAATAGTATGCTACACAGCAAAGCACTACTTGTTAATTGTGACAATTATTTTAATTCCCATCTTGTGTATTGTTTTGATTTTAACACCTAGTTGTCTGTAAAAGACTGGTTTGAGTTTGTCATAAGTCTGATTAATTTCGGAGAGGTTTCTGTATCTTTTTAAGTGTGCTTTGTCTAGGGTTTTCAGATCAGAGTGAAGTTTTGAATCCTTTTTTTATTTTGAAAATACTTTTTAGTCATATCCAAAGCACATAAGCACATATGTAAATATGAATGTTTCTACCATTGTTAAGTGAAGCACGTACAAAGACAGAAACTTCACCAAGATGCAGGAAAGTTCAGCAATGCCTGAGAGGCAGAGCCTTCTCTAATAAGTCATTGAGACCAGTATTGGGAAAATTCTCTGCCTGTTTACTTCCTTCGTTACCTTTGTATCACTGCTGCCTTATATGTACAATAGCTATTTTGAATATATGTTTTCAAACACTGCCAGATATGTTGACATCCTCAGGTCTATCCTGGTCAGTAAGTACATGACGGACTTCTCTGCCGTGTGCTTAACCTGTCTCTCTGGAGCTCTCCACTGGGTGTGGAGGTGAGAGATCAGACCTGGTGCATGATGACTGAGGCAAGGAAGGCTCTGTGTGCTCATCTCCACCTTTATATCCTTCACCATTGGGCTACCCACCCTGTATGATGCAGGCCTGTCTCTAGTCTCTTTAGTGACTCAAATGACTAAGGAAGCCCTTTTTGTTACCTGCAGTGTCATTGCCATTTTCAAGTTGAACCAAGCTGTGCCCTTGTTAATTCCACATTTATGAGTCAGAGCAGTGGTGCTTTGTTCCTCCTTGGAGAATGAGTCTAGCACTTCTGGTTTGTGCTTGAACACTTGCTAATTTCTGTGCAGCCTGTGAATTCATGTTGTGGTCTCCCGTTTTCTTGCAACCTGGGGCAGGTCAGTTGGTGTGCTTTGAAGAGGTTGTTCTTGAAGGCTGTCCTCAGGGTATCTTTGTCCTCTGGGACATCCCTGCATTGAATCCAGCCTTCCAGTCCCTGAGCAAGTGGAAATGTGTTTTCTTGAAGCCCAGAGTCTGTCATCTGCTGCTGCTCTTCCTTGATCCTTGCTGAGTCTTAATCTGTACTAACTCCCGGTCCATGCAGCCAGGTGGCGAGTAGCTCCTGGCTGTGGGGCACTTCCTATGTGCAGAGCGTGTGCTGAACATGTGGGTAGCACAGGGGCTAGCAGTGGCTAACTGGAACCATGTTCTTCTTGACTCCAGCCAATAAGTTAGGTCACTGTAAGCATCAGTTATTCAGTGTTTTTGATTTATTGGACAGTATGTTCCTTTGTAAATGGTCCAAGCTATCATTGATTGTAAAAACATACAACAGTAACTGTGTTTGTGTGTATGTAGAAGTTATAATGCTCGTATGTTTCAAACAAAGAAGTAACATGAATTATTTTTCAGTGATTGCTATGCTAATATCAAAGCAATCATGACATCTATTTTTCCTCTTCAGCTGTAGATGTTATCATTCCCAGCATCTTCTGCGCAAGGTGGCTGTGGCACTGTACTTAAATATAAGTGCTGGCAAGAAATCTTGTTGCTTTCACATTTCATCTGCATCTGAGTATCAGCCTTTCAGAAAATGTCATTTCTGCAGTTCTGGACTCTATTTTTGATTTTCTTTTTTTTTTTTTTCCATCTTAGATAGTCTTAAACATTTTTTTATAAAAGCAGTTTTCCTAAAATTGTTCTTTTGTATAAGGAATTGGAATAGGTATGGGGTTGACTTTGGGTTTGTTTTTGGGTTTTTTTGGTTGTTGTTTTAAACTTAAATGAAAGAGAGTGTCCCTGCCTTGAGGGGAAAATAGAAGTCATAAAACTAGGCATGGTTAGAAGATTCATTCATCTGGGTAAGGGAAGAACAGACCTTAACAGTGTCAGATAAGTATAACCCATGTAGTTTGTGTAGAGGGATTACGTGTGCCATCCCTCCAGGTGTCATACCTAATATTTGATAGTGTTCTTGGATGGATATTGCTAGTGCCCTTACGAAGAGAGGAAACAGGGGAGCTAGAGAAAGCTAAAATCTCTTTTAATAGCTATGCTGTTCATTGAGAGACACCCTGGAGCTAAAAAAGGAACACTGAAACGTATTTAGCAAAATAAAAACTCAGACTAAAAATAGCATGAAACTGCCTTACACTATGTCCTAGTAATACAATTCAGTTAGGAAATATTTTTGATGATACAACCTTTAATATGAGCTGTTTAAGGTATTCTAATGTTTTAGTATTCTCTACTAGAATTCTACAAATGAAACTCAAGCTGCTTCCTGCTTCTCCTTGTGTTAGACCTTGTGTATATATATTAAAACACTGAAACCTGTGAAGTAGAGCATTACTTTTCTGATACCAAACTTACATTATTTTTTTCTTGGCAATTTATGCATTATTGATTACTTAATTTTACAGCAGCCTTTGGACTGTGGGAGAATGATAGGGTCTTTATATTTCCTGAAAAAGGAGTATATAATGTGTGGTTTCTTTGTAAAAAGAGAAATTTTTGGTATGTGAGATCTTACGTTGGTGACAACAAATATGCTCTGATAGCAGTGTTGTAGTGTGGTCAGCCTTGGCTCTGGACAGAGTTGTAAACTAGGCTGTTTGTAGCTAGAGTCAGTCTCTAACCTTTCATTTTCTTGTTCCTGTATTGCCAACTATGTGTTGTCAGGCACAATGAGAATACTTTCCTTGCATAACGAGTACCTATCATTCTGTATGGTATCACCCTTGCAACACCATTGTTGCTTTGAAGACTTAATGAAGCTATCATCTTCATCTGAGTCTTTGCAGTCTGTGGTGTGCACCTTGCTGGAGTCCCACGGTCTAAAAGGACTTAGTCTCCCAGGTGCTTGATGTCAACCTTCATCAGAGGTTATAGGTATATTATATTGGTACAATCTTCAGCATTTGGCCATGTGAAGCAGTGCATCTTGCACCTATCAGCTAATGCATTTGAAAAGTCAAGTTTTTGATAGAAAATAAAAACTAATTGCTGACTTTTCATAAGCAGTCATAATATTTTGGCTAGAAGTTTTAGTCAAAATTCAAATATGTTTAGCCTATAAAACCAGCAACTGAAGAAAAATATCCATCAAGTTCCACTTTCTATTTGGACAAAGTGACCAGCTTTGAAGTTCTACATAGCTTAGGCTTGTGACAGGAAAAATGCATGTTATATAACAGAGTAGAATAGTACTCACCTCTTTGGCTTCCTCTATTTAGCAGCCATTTGGGAGATGAAGATGGTTCAGCTCTATGCAGGATTAATCTGTTTTTCCTTATAAAATCAGAACCTTTTAAAAGTGACATTAGTTATATCCCTTCTCAATAGTAACCCGTTTCCCCTTTTTGTTGATGTTACCAGCCAACCTGGAGGAACTGACTAGTTAAAAATAATTCAGGCAGCTAAACTGTAGTTAAAGGAAAGTATTGTTGTGTCCTCTAAATGTCATTCTATTTCACTACTTCAGTATCCCATCAAACCTTACTTTTCTTGTGTGTGTGAGTGGCGGCATGATCTACAGGGGAAAAACAACCAAACAAAAAAAAAAAAAAAAGGAAAGCAAAATCTGCAGCACTGAGTTGTAGGAAACAATGGTTTTAATTTCTCGAATAGTAGGAAAAAACATGTTAAATATTGCAGATTAGTATAAGGATTGTCAGGAAGAAAAATGGCCTGTGTAGAGTGACATTTGCTCTAGTGTCAAAGGAAACTGTTTAATAAATTGGAAGATATGGCAAGCACCATTACCTAAACATTTAGCATGTGCAAAAAATCAAGAGAGGTGATCCAAAATTCATGAAACATCTGTTTCAGTAACAGAAAGACTAAGGCATGGAGCTGGTTTTAAAACTATTTAATCCATAATAATAATTAAAATATTTGTTATTGTGGTATGAAAACCTCTGTGTTAGGTCCAAAGAAGTGGAATGGTGTAAGAAGGGTAGGCTTTCTGTATGGGTGAAGAAATATTTTGTGATGTACTGCATCAGCAGTAAATTTCCCCATGAGATATGGGGTTCTAGACTATGTGAACGTCAATTCCAAACGTGATGAATGGTCATGTGCAAGCTGCATGATTCTGGTGAAAACTGAACAAGAGTTTGGCAGGGCACCACTGCACAGGAATTTACAGACTCAGATGAATCTGCTTGGTGCTTTTGTTACAGTGATAGAAAGTTAAGCTGCAAGGATATATTTTCAGAACAAAAGTACTTTTCAACTCATGTTTACCACTGTGACTTATGTACTGATGCTAATAATGGCTAACCTTCACTGATTTCTTACCTTCTGTTTTAATTCTGGAAAAAAAAGAAATAGTGTCCAACTCAGATCACTTCTCCAACTGATTTGTATTCTCAGTGTTTGAAAGTGCAGTCATCCTTCCTTTCTTGATCTCAAGAAACCTGACTGGCTTGAAGAACAGTTAAAACCTTCTTAAGAAAATAAGAGCAGCTTCACTGGGAAATTGAAAAACAGTGCAGCTAGAGTAAAAAAGGGTTACACTGATAAGATGATTCTATTTAAATGGTTAATTATTTAATTCATCTGATTATATTGTACCTAGTGAGTAAGATTTAAGTGATCAGAGTAGAATGTCATTAAGAAAAAGACATTAGACTAATGTCTGAATCAGAGGGAAAATAGAATATAGCAGTGTTTGCTGCTGCTTTAGTACAGGTTGCTTGGCATTTTCATTATAACTTTTGCATTCTGAGGTTTATAACTTTGGTTATATTAAAACTTCTTTCAGTAAAAGTTTGACATACAAGGTCATATACAAAGTCCCTAAAGAATTTTGTGGTGAACGAATTTTTTTCCTCATTCATGTTCCAAATGTGTGTATTAGTATCTTGTGTATCCATATCTGATCCCTATTTCACACTTAATGGCTTTTAGAACAGCTTTTACATCAGATGATTTGTAAGAACATCCGGCTGGAGACTTCTGTGTGTATTTTTTGCTTTCCTTGTAGGAAATCTCTGTACCTGTAAAATTTTAGATGATTCATGGGAAGCTATTTCTCCTGATAAGGATCTCCACAATGTTTTTGATACTCTGAAACACTTCTGGGCTGCTAGTAGCTTGCTTTTAGGTCTTACAAGGAGTCCATTAGTTCTATCTGTCCTTATATTTTAGCTGACCAATTCCTAGACCTTTATCCATCCAGGAATGGATTAACAACTGCAGGCATTCTCAGCAGATATTAGGATAATACAACTATCTGCAGTCAGGCATGAACTGCCCCAACTTATGCTGCTTGTTGGCAGATTAGTTCCTCAAGAGTGTGTGGTTTAAGTAAGTTATGACTTCATTTGGATTGATTGAAATTGAGTTCATTTTTTGGGCTTCAGTAAATATTCCAGGGGCATAATCAATAGTTATTCAGTCATTTGTCTGTCCTGCACTTGACACAGCTGGACTGCAGCCCAAACTAATAAATTCCATACACAGCATAAGGTGACCTCACTGAGCTTTAATGGAGACAAATTTTACTAATCTATTAATGGTTATTTACTTTCAGAGAAGACAACAGATGTCATATCTTATAGAACATAATTTAGGCCATGCTCAGCTACAGTAGCTCTTTGCAAGCCCTTGCATGGTAGACATTGCTGTCTTTTTGGGTTTTGAGTCTCATTCTGCTTTTCCTAATTAAGCTGATTCTAGTTTAGGTTATTCCTGTCTAATAAACGTAATTTAATTTTAGGAGACAAATATACTGTTTGCTATATTTCTGTGCCAGACCAGAGATTTGTGATTTTGGCAGCAATATTAATCAAAAAGTAATGCAACTTTCACTTGGTTAAAAGTTGCCATATGTTCTTGTTTACAATCTAAAAGGATATTCAAGCATATTAATTTTCTCAAGGCTTCAGCCTATTGTTAGCATACTTGGACCATACCAAAACCACAAAGCTTTTCCTTTGTGGCTTGTTGGTGGGATCAGATCATTAATTCTATGACAGCAGCAACTTGTAGAAAACTCCCAAGGCCAGAAGAGCAGTACCCTAGCAATTATTCCTTTTTCTGGGCAACATTGTATTTCATTTTTATGTTTCTCTGTGCTCAACTAATAAAGCTTTTCCAACCTCTCAGCCTTCAATGCAGCAATCCACTGTAATTTACATCCATCAAGAGTATGAATAACTGTGGTTAGGAGAGTCCTAGATCTTCAGCAGTCATGAAGGAACTCGTAGGAGTGAAAGAAAACCTGCTTGCTAACTCACAGGGTGGATGTGTTCAAAGCTCCTCCCTTGGAGGTTAATTCAAAGTAGTTTACAGAGTTGAAGGTACATGTGAGTGTACATGTACTGCTAAGATAAGCACGCAAAAGATTATGCCCTTGCCTTGAGGGTTAGCTAAATCAATGAACGGTGAGAAACTATTGGATGTGACATGAAATTGCTAAAATAAAAAATTAACACAGTGAGAAGTTGAAATAGGTACTGCCATGAGAAATGATCTGATTTTATTTATGTAGTAAATGGTTGAGTTTTGGAAATATTTGAGGGCAGTCTTTTGGGACTTTGTGGGAGCACTGTCTTGCAAGAACAGAAGTAGGTAACTTTAACAGTATTTCCATGGTAGACCAAGGTGACTTAGGTAATAGCATCAGAAATACCACATTTGAATATGACTGAAGCCAAACTGGGACTGATGGGGGAAAAAAAGTAGAAATAGAGAAATGGCCATAGTTTACAAGGTCTGTAGGTGTACGGCCAGCAACTGGTTTAAGTTCCTCTAGTGAATTGCAGTTCTCTCTGTGTGTATGTATATGTAATGTGCTAGCAGATGTCAAATTTGACTCACTAGCAAGTAGGAGGAGACCTGCATTTGGAAAAAAACAAGGGCTGAAGCAGTGACTGTGTAAGGCACCCAGAGTCTGTAAAATGGCTATTAGATGGATATGGAGTCTGTGCTGATATTTGAGACTGGTGCGTTAACCCTGTTAGGCAGCTGAACTCCACACAGCAGCTTAATTACTCCCCTGAAGTGGGATGGGGAAGAGCATTGAAATGGTAAAATTGAGAAAACTTGTGGGCTCACATAAAGACAGTTTCAAAAGGAAAGCAAAATAAGGAATGTATTTACTGCTTCTCATTGACAGGCAAATGTTCAGCCGTCTCCAGGAAAGCAGGGCTCCATCATTAGTAACAATTATGAGAAGATAAATGCCATAACTCCAAATGTTTTTCACCCTCCACCTTAACTGCAGCTTTTATTGATGAGCATGACATCATATGATATGGAATACCCCTTTAGCTGGTTGGGATATTCTGTCCCAGGTGTGTCCCCTCCCAGACTCTTCTGTCTCCATCTACCCAGCCTCCTTGTTGGTGGGACAATACGAAAAGCAGAAAAAGTGTGGATGTTATGCAAGCACTGTTCAGCAGTAACAAAAATTTCCATATGTTGTCAAATTGGTTTGGTCACAAGTCCAAAATGAAGCACCATACAAGCCTCTATGAAAAAAAATTATCTCTACTGCAGATAAAACCAGTACAGAGACAAATGGTGGTAAAGGTCATATAACAATATAAATAATGTAACCATTCCAGTCTTAGAGTCCATACCTCATAAAGCTCCATTAGAAAGGTAATTGATAATAAACCAAGTTAGGTAAGTAGAAAACAAAACTCTGTGAGTAAAAAGGTATGATTGTTGACATGAAAGGGTTCATACTGGAGGAAAGAAATAAGTCTTCTAAGGAAACAGCTGTTCCAAATAACTGCAGGAGTTGACCTTGGTTATTCTTTGCAGTTGGTCTGGTTTTAGCCATGCTTCTAGACACCTTACAAACTGAGGTTACTTTCCATTCTTGTGTTAACATGTCTTGAGGGCTTATAGTAATGGTGATGTTTGATAGTACAAGATAGAATATGCGTTTAGAAATTAGTTAATTCAATTTAGCAAATAGTGTTTGGTTCAGATTTTGAGAATCCTTTTCTCTTGCCCTTGTGACTTTCTGTCTTTTCCAGAAAGTGTGATTTTTATGTAATTTTTCTGCTGCGGGTTCTGGACTATATAATGCTATTTTCTGATCTTTTCAGCATACATTTGCAGTATGTTGAAGCACAGTTGCCTCTGGAAATAAAGACATGACTTTTTGGGAGATAGATAAATGTCGAATTAATGAGAATGAGCATGTTAGCAATGCAATACAAAATATCTGAATCTATGAAATGGAATTTAGATTTTAAAGAGAAAAAACCTTTCATTTCTATATTCAAGATAGACTTTGAAATAAACATTACTAGTTAAAATGTCATCTTAATACACAGAAGCGGTAGTAACTGTAATCACTTCTTTTGCTTTCTTTAGCATCTTCTTAAAATCTGTCTAAATATCTATGTAATAATTTGTGTTACTAATGATTTTTTTTTTCACTTGGTTGCTCTTTATATCTCATCTTAATCACATTAAATTTTTAGGGCTATTTTATGCTCAGGTTTAAGGGACTGGAAGTCATACCATTTGTGCATCATGTACTTAGTATATGGTTTATAATTTAATGAAAGTCAAACCTCCTTTATTTTCTTCTTCTGTGGTGGAGACCTTTCTTCGTGAAGTCTATTTCATGTTAGTCAGTAGCTTCCTTAATCTGTACCGAAAAGGTATGTAACATTCGCAAAAGCAGTATTTGAATTATTGTAAATATCAAAAATCATTGCTTATTCTGTAATCTCATAACATCAATAACAACAAAACCCACCCAAAACTTACATGTAATATCTGTATAAAATCATACTTTTATTCCATGTCTGAATAGCATATAATAATGGTTTCCTCACAGTTGACACTAAGTTTAAAAACATACCTCAGTGACATTCTGACCTAGCACTAGAAATTATTTTTCCTTTAAATTATTTTAAATAATTTCAGGAGTATAACTCCAAAATTTGTTTTGTTTAAATTATGAGAGACCTGGAGCTAAATAGGAGGTCCTGATGTAAAAGAAACCAAGGCTTTGCCACAAACAATGACGCATAACAGAGCAAGAGTGAATTGAGAGATCACCAGTGGAAAACATTCCATGTTCCTGTAGCTTGAGTTCATAGGTTTGAATGTAAGCATAGGCACTGCAGACATAAAGACTCTAAGAAGTGGGGTTTTTAATTAGTGGCGTGTGAAGAACATGTTATCTTTTGTCATTTTTGTGCTTATTGCAACCTTTAAAAGGATATCCTATATCTGTGTAGTTACAGTAAGAAAGCTAGTAACATTGAGTTGATTAATGTAAGAAAGGCTTGATGCAGAATTGCAGAGGAGGTAGAAAACAGGAAATGTGAAAGAAAATAAAGGCAAAGTGAGGGAAGTGAAAAACTGTTGGAAAGGGAAAAACAGAGGAAGACAATAAAGAAATGATAGAGGATTGTCACTATGAAACCTGTTCTGTTAAACAGTAAGATGCTATTTGCCGATCCTTCTCAATATAAAATGTGTTTTGGATTGCTCCACTCCTGGTTTTGAAAGTTTTCTAGGTTAGAGAAAATTCTGGAGCTCTTCTTTCTTACTTAATTAGTACTGTTTTCTACCAAAAGCTTCCCTGGTTGGATTCACCTAGCTACAAATGTGAATATGTCTCTATTCAGCTTAATTTTGAATTAATTTAAGCTAAGATTTCTTCTTAATGTACTTTTTCAGTTAGGCTTTAACTCAAGATTATAGTTAAATTTTCTTCTGTTGAAGGACTTCATTCACCTAACTTTCTACTAAGTATTGCTGGCAAGATTGCCTATGCAGCATCCCAAATGCTTCTCTATGGCTCTGTCAGAGCAGACTCCTTGTTAGGAACTGAACAGTGAGCTCTTCTGTGTAGCAGCACAGACAGCTCAGACTCTTAATGTCAAAACCAGTTATCTGTTTTAATGGGGATACAGGAGACCATAACTACTATAGGTCTTTAGGGGACGAATCATCATTGGAGAGATAGAGGTGAATATTGATGCAGTCCGAGTGGACAGTGGGGAGACACTCAGGGGAGGGATGAATATCTGAATCAAAAAATTATTAAAAAGGATTTCTTTAAAAAAAATAATTAAGACTGGTTTTCGTCAGTGACATGTTGCCATAATTAACGTATTTTTATGGAGTTATATGGATATATGTGGAGGTATATTTATAGAGGTACATATGTTATGAATATATAAATGTTCAGACAACTTAAATGTATTTATATCTCTTTCCTAATACTGTCAAGACTATTAATATTTTACCTTTGTGCACTACATGATGATAACTATTTAATATGATTACACATTAGACTGAGTTGCATATTACACAATGGAAATGGTATAAAGTTATCAAAATATGACAATAGAATATAGTAATTTTGAGACTTTGGAGTGGAACTTTTTGTGGAATCATATGGAGAAAATAATTCAACTGCTTTTTTAGGTTCTTTTGGAGCAGACAAATTTTCAAATGTCAAAAGTCATCTGCAAATGAGCTTGTGCTTTCCAACCACAGCTAAATGAATTTTGAGTGCTCTTGATTTTATTTTCTGCATTTGGTCTGATTTTTTATTCTCAGATGATTTAGAGGAGCCCAGGTGTATGAGAGTTTTCTGTTCAGAAAGACATCTGGAAGTATTTCTAAAAGAAGTGACTCGCAGTTGAACCAGGGAAGGGAAGAAAATGAAATTTTGCTATTAGTAATCACTTGCTTCTTTATGCATTGTTGATAAATTTTTATTTTGTCTTTTTTTTTTTTTTTTTTCCCCCATTGAAAGTTGATGTAGGGTTTGTTGGTTAGTTTTTTTTAAAAAGCTTTAGGTAGCAGATTATGTTTTAAAAGGTGACACATTTACCACAGTACTAATAAGTTGGATGTTTTAGCACGTTAATGATAGATTGAATTATTTTCTGTTCATTAACATTTGTTATAAAGGGTATAGAAACATTGTGAAGATATGCTTTTGCTCTCATGCTCATTGTGATGTTCAGAATTTAGGTTAATGGGATTTGAATGTTAATTGCCTCTCAGTAACATGAAAATGAGCACAGTAAAATGGAAAAGCAGTCCTAAGACAATGAGTTGTCTCCATAATATGTTTCTGTAGCTTTTGATTGTAAATTAGGGTTCATCACAGATTGCCTTGAAGATAGTAACTTTTTGATAATCACAGTTTCCATGAGTTTTTTTAAATTGTCTTACATCACTGTTCTGCTCCTTTCATAGGACTGTGAATTCATTAAGAGTATTTTTAAATTGTTTCTTCTTGATTTAGGATCTAGTTCAAGAACATCTTGAATATTTATTTTTAGTGGCATTACTTGCAGAAAAACACGTAGTCATGTAAAACTATGGAAAATTGCTTTATACGTAGTTGCCAAAAATTGTATTAAATGTCTTGTGTATTACTTTGCAAGGCTTCTAGGCATTTAATGAAATGACCAATTCCAAGCCACTTTGAATTATCAAGACTAGGATTCTGTAGTACCTGTTTAAATTGAGTCTTCATTGGGAAAGGAAACAAGAAAAGAAGTCACTGAGATCAGTAGGTGGCTCCTCAAACACTATTTTTTCCTGATATAATGAGTAAGAATAATACATGTCAGAGCTTTGAGTAAACTTAATTTATAATGTTTTTGGAGAAGGGAATAATGATGGAAATACTGAAAGTTAATCTTAGAAGTTTTACCCTTTCCACTTACAACTTGTTTATTTTTCTTTTTGTTATAGCAATCAGGTTTTATTTGGAAATGGGTGATATTCCTTCATCCATCAAAGTCCTTCTACTAAGATTCTCAAGTACACAGAAAATTTTTGGGGAGAAAATCTTTTTTGCCAGTACCTGGAAGTAAAATTCTCAGTCTGTGGATAATTGACTAGGATATGACTTCCAGTGTAGCAGGTTTTCAGGATGACAGGTCTGAATTTAAGAGTAGTTGCTTTGGGTTTTAATTGTTTTTCTTTATTTTGTTCCTGGATTCTGTAACACTTGCAGGTTCTGTAGACTGCAGCAGCATTCTGCTCATCATCACATCTGCAACACTTTTTTAAAAATTTTCATCTTTGTGCTTTGGGTCCTCTGTTTCTTAATGAAAACAGTATTGTATTTGGGGTAAGGTAAATGAAGTAATAGGAAAAATCAGTCTTTCACATGCTATTCATAGCTCTCCATCCTCCCCTCTCACTCTCTCCGCCAACCTCATCCCCTGCCCCTCTTCTGTCTTCTGCAGATTGTTTGAGGTGTTATGTTTCTAGACTAAGCTCTTATTGCTGCCTTTGTACCTGCGTGAATGGTCTTGGTTTCCTGGTTATCCACATTAATAAAGAGTAAATGTGCTATGGATTTCTTGGCCACACATCTGGGTTTCCTCTGAGTGTTCTGCAAACAGAAACCTACATGCGAGGGAGGAGGCTGGTGAACATGGAAGTTGGCTCCAGTATGATTCATGACCTGCCTAGACCCAGGAGCTGAGTTGGACGCTGTTAGTAGAATTCTGGCTGACTTTGGATATATACTCATGGTCCCTTAATGAGCCACCCACTATGGAATAGTACAGGATTTCATAGGATATATAAAGAAGGGGTACTGCAGCACGATATAACAAGCAGCACACCTAGTACTGTCACTGGCAGGGAAAACAAACAAACACAACCCCTACTCTTGTTTGTTCAGCTTTGGCAGTGCCCATTTGGCATGTGATAGTGTGATTATTTCTAAACTGTTGTCTGTGAAGAGTCAGATGTGTTGGCAGTGCACAGATTAGTATAAATGACTATGGAATTAATTCAGGGAACAGAAGCTGGAAACTTTGGTCTTGGCAATGATTTTTGAATGTCAATGACAAACAGGTCTCTAGATAAAGTAGATGGTACAGTAAAACTATTTTTGTATTAACTTTTGATTTTGATCTGTGCTGTTACCACATTTTTTTGCCTAGAGAAAGTGGCACCATTCTTTACAGGTCCCTAGTTGGAGATGATCCGCTCCCCACTTTCTTGAGCATGTCTTGAATAGGCTTTTAGAGTTCATTTTCCTCAAAGTGACGAAGAATATGCTTCCCTTATGGATAGTCATGATTAGCTCTGCTTGTTCCTGGCAAAAACCCCAAATATATTTATTTACAGACTAAACTCAATCCTGTAACACTTAAAACTATCTTCTAAATAATAAATGATTTGTGCTTTGTGAAATCCTGTCTATGATCCTGATGGAGGTGCTTGAATATAATTTGTCTGAGGAACCCATACACCCATCTGAAGCTCAAATCCATTACACTTACATTTAATGTATATAGCATCTTCTTGTTAAGGTTTTGTAGAAATAATGGTTAAAATGAAGGCTAGTATCCATGCTGTACAATGGACATTGTTGACATCAACTGTTATAATTAGGAAGACTAAATGGATTAATCATTTTGGTGGTATATTCATTGAATAATCCAATCTTTGGATTAACTAGTTAAAGGTTATGGTCAAGTTTGTAAATAGTTTTGTCTTAAAGACATGCATGAAAAGATAGGACAGTCAGGCCAACCATTTCTGTTGTACTTTTTGGGTTGTAAAATTATTTGGATGCCTTTCATAAAACTAATAAGAAGAAAATTACCTTCTTCATGATTTCATATTGACAGACCCTAATTAAAATATTTCTTCTTGGTCAGTCCAAACACTCACAGCCAGTGTCTGCTTTGCCCAACAGTGTCTAGATCTTTGCCTTGGAACATCTTTCCTTTGGCATAAGAAGGTGGAGACCCAGTAACAAATTTTGGCTGGAGCTTTTAGATAATAGAAATGATGATGGAATAGCTTCTGACTAAAGAAATGTACTGCAATAATGTTTCTTTCAGCAGTTTTCCAATTTTGACAATTATTCTTCAGACTTTTCTGATCTAACTTTTATTCTAGGAAGTTCTGAATAATAGTAAAATATTTACACTTGAGATAAGAGATGAACTTTGTATTACAGAGAAAATTACCTGCATATAGAAATTTAGTCACTATGATTGTGCACTTTAACTGAGCTTTGTACACTAAGACTTGTACACAGCCTCCCAAAAATTGGAAGGTTATCCTGCAGATTTAACAGGACTTCAGCAGATCCATGAAAACACTTCCAAGTATGTGTTTACTTGTGTAACAGTGCAAGGTATGGAAGACTTGAACCTGTCTACCACTAAACTAGTTATCTGTCCTTTTAATACTATGGTCCATCTGCTGCAGTGCTGTGTTAACACTGGTGTCTTTAGACCAAAACTAACGTAGGGACATTTCTTGCTCCGTTGATACTGATAGGCATGCCCTGAGTTTATAAAAAGACAATCAAACACTTTTAGCACCCTTTTCATTGTAGTGATTTCAGTGTTCAGAAACAGTGATAGGTTGTTTTTTCTTCATCAGAAATTGTAGTCTCTCTCATCAGTGGTGGTTGTGACCATCCATTGACAACCACCAGCTGTTCTTTTCTATCAACAGCTGTTGCCTACAGGGATGTGCATCCTTCTTCAGAAATATTCTTTCAATAAACTCTAAAATTACATGTCTTTTAACAATGCAACTTCATCTTCTTCTCATTTGGTTGTTTAAATATCCTATTTGTAAAGAGTTACAGAATGAGAATAGAGGCACAAGAAACTCTATCTGTATCTGTAAAATGCACCAGCTTGAGTAACTGCAACTCACCCTTATGCTATTGTCCAAACAATGTGCAGAGATGACTGTTCCAATACAAACTTATCTGTGTATAAAAATATATATGTGTGTATCTATATATGTGTGTATATATATATATATATATATATATTTAGACCAAATCTTCCTCCTCTCATGGAAAAAAATGCTCCTCTGCACAGTAGAACTGTTAAGGAAGGAAGAAAATTAAACTGTAATACTGAAAGCCAGTACCACACTTGAAACAGGGAAGTAAAAACTTTTAGTTTTACAATTATGTGAAGTTTTTTTTATTCCTTTTCTGTGTTAATGGATACTGAAAGCTGGTACTTAATGGAGGATTTTTGTTCAAGGAAAAGCTATGTATATTGGAAGTGAAATTCTTTGAGAAAGTTATTGTATATGCTGGGGTTTTTATTTTATTTTAACACATACTTTTAGAGAAATTTAAAGAAAATCTGAAAGCTACTGAAAAGCTGCTGCTGGTGTTCTGCAGTTTTGCAGCCTGTGCTTTCTGCAGTTACACTGGTATTATTCTCTAGAATGATGCAACCCAGGGCTTTTGGAGAGCTCAGAAGCTTTAAAATACTTTCCCTGTACATAAAAATGTGTTATTTCTGAATTGAAATACTGAAGAATTTTGTTGACTCTCAGATATTAGCTGAGAACAACAACAGCGGAAAGAATTAGTTCTATAAAAAACTAGGAATTTAACAAACCTGTTGAGAAGACTATCTTAATCTAATCACTCTGTATGGTGAATGAAAAGTGTGATACAGAAATGATTTAGCAAATTAGTGTGGAAATGGTGTGAAATGTATTCAATTGATTAAATGGCTGCTGAATAAAAAATAAACGTAAGGAGAAAAAATATTCAGAGGTTAGTGGAGAATTAACATGCTAGAGGAGATAACATATTATCTGACCCCTATATCTATATTTATGAGAAGTTTGGAGGTTCCTTTTATACAGATGTCTCTGAATGGGGACAAGTAAACTTTACTCCTAACAAAATATCTTATTATATTTGGATATGACTGTGCCATGTTATAAGTATGGTGTTTATTAACTGCTTTGCAGTCAGCCTGTTCCTCCTGAAATTTCACCTGTGGAAAATCCTAACAGTTTGTCTCATGATTCAGAAATTGGTGGCCAGTAACAGTATGCTTAGATATGCTGAATTGTTAACATTAATGATAAGTCAACAGTTTCTTTTCTGGCAAAGTTTCTCCTTTGATCCACACTTGGGATAAAATAAGTATTTTTCTTCTTCAAATTCACTTTATGATCTGGAGCTGGAATAGTTTTATAGCAGATGAATGCTTTAGTGAGGCTATCTTTAACTTTGAGCAAGCTACATGATTTCATTTGAAAGACTGAGAACTCTGGGGTTTTGGGGGGTTGTATTTATTTATTTATTTTTGTTTCTACTGGGGCTGTGAGAAGAACAATCCAGACTAAATTATTAAAAATGGGTCATAGGAGACTGCATACGTGCTTCTATTCCCAGCCTGCAAGGCTTATTCACAGAATTACCTTGTGTATCTAAAAGTCACTTAAGATAGTGCCAAAAAAGCAGGGGTCTCTGAATCGATGTTGTTTCTACAATTGTTATAACTTCAGTTTTCACCATTCCTGAGACAACTTTCTTCTCTCTTTCCTTGATACAGGGTGTGTGTACATACTCAGAGCCTACCAAGGGCAGCAGCATGTGGTCAATATCAATAACAGATATTGATAAGGGTAGAACTGTAGTAATGTACCAGCTTGTCCCATCTTCCTGTTTCTGGTGGAAGGTATTTAGGTTATGTCAAGGTAAACATTTTCTTTTCCTAATTTTCCCTCCCTGCTAAGCAAACCTCAACAGTATATCTACATTAAGAAGAGCCCAGTGAATTAAAATCTTTTTCTGAGAGTGGAAGGCTGAGAGAACATGGTGATGTGTAGCTAACTTATATGGCGTATTACATGAATGTGTGAAAAACCTTGAAAGCAAAACACTGTGTCAATAATGACTGAATTTAGATAGCACTGTTTTATCAATTGTCTGTTTTAATTTCTATGGCTGGTTATAAGAATTTTTTCTATTAAAGTTAAGGAACAACAGCAGTAAAACTCCATATGCAAAGCTCTGTAAAATTAAACCAAAACAAAACATCTATAATAATATGTCTATGTTAATTTGTTTATATCAGCAGAAGGAATTAGTTTAGTATGAGATATTTTGGTGTGCAGCTGTTGATTTATTTTTTTTAATGCTGTTGTCTAGTTTATTCTAAGTTTGAACTGCCTGTCCAACTGCAAAAAGCTGCAGAAATCCCAAACAAAAAAACAACAACAAAGAGAAGGCTTGCATATCCTGTATGAACTTACTTTAAATGTCATTTGTGAATGTTTCATTCTTAATATTAGATTTGTTTTTTCAGCAGAAATGTCTATTACCTAGGGAAGATAATTAGAGTCAATATTACATTTTAACCCATCATATATTGGAGAGCATGGCCTCTGGTCTCCCTATGAGTTTGACAGTTGAGCACCTCTTTCCTGTCCCTATCTCTTTGTCAATATTTAATCTTGGACCTCTGAGAGATCATTTCAGCTAAATAGTAGAGTGGCCTGGAGAAGCAGTTGTACTTGAATCTGCCTGAGAAAGTGGGGCATGGAGGTTCAGTTTCTGGCTCTGCTGAAGACTTTCTGTGTGAAGCTGAGAATAAGTGTTCTGTCTTCTATTTCTATAAAAAAAAAAAAAAAAAGTTCTGTGTCTTTTGGATACTCTGTATATTAATATTTATGAAGTGTCTAAAAGGGTATGCTGAGAAAGACAGCTATGTGAAGAAGTAGTTCTAACAAAAGAGTGCAGCAAGTGCATGTAGAATTTGTTGTTATTTTTTGTTTCTCTTGGAATGGAACTCAAAGTTTAAACCAAAAATCATGCTCTTGAGAACTTGTACATTATCACATAGCTTCAAAGCTTCCTGTACTGTGGAACTGCAGCATTTCTGACCCCAAGCTGAAGTGCTTGTAAAGGCTTTTATTTCAGATGTTGAATATTTAAACCAGGCAAATTTGTCTTCAGAAATTCGGCACTTATTTGACTACTTTTCCTGAAGGGTTTTGGCTGGTGTTTTCAAAGTATACTTGCTGAGTCAGGGTCACTACAAAACCCACTGGCAATCTCTTAAAACTCAACGGGCAGAGAAAGTGAGATGCTTCTTTACCATCCTTTCACGCAGTGCAGATTTCAAAGTTTTAGTCTGTATTTCAAAGACTTTACGGTATTTTATACAATGGCTGATTTTGTACCTGAATTTCTTGTAAAATGTATCAGAAGCCAGACTCTTTGCAGTGATGCATGACAGGAAAAAAATACAATGCACACAAGTTAATACAAGAGATTCATATTGTCTATAAAGATATTTTCAGTCTCAGGACAGTCAAGGAGCAGGAGAGGTTGTTCAGTCTCCATCCTTAAAGGTTAACAAGACTAGACTGGATAAAGCCCTGAGTAATCTGGTCTGACCTCAGAGCTGACCCTGCTTTGAGTGGGAAGTTGGACTAGAGACCTCCTGAGGCCCCCCAGTCTGAATCTGTGATCCATTAAATTCTATAGCATTTAGTTCTTTATTATTTAGCCTTTTTTTTATTTGAAATAGGTGGAATGTGAAGGATTTGAGGGGGAAGAGTGTTTTGGGTTGTTTTTTTTTTTTTAATTTAGGGTATTTTTTTACTACCTTGCCAGAAGGAAGATGGTGTTTCAATGGGGCACAGTTAACATTACAGTGACCTCTTTGACCCACACCCTCTGATGTTTTTAAAGGCAGCATCACAGTCCCCTTGAGGCTTAAGTTTGTACTGCTTTATGATTAGATTTTCACAAGCATTCTTCCTTGTGATGCAAGCCTGTACCGAGACTTCTGGACATTGCTTCATCAGAGGACGATAGGCAGAGGGCACAGTGGGCCAGAAATTTTTCATAGGGACACTGTTAAATTCTAATTGAATGAATGGAACAAAAGCCTATTTTCAACTAGCATATGTGTGGAATAGTTTTGGTGTTTCTATATACCTGCTCCCTACTTCGAGTTCCCTTCCCCAGTGCAGAGACAGCTTGGAGCTCACAAAGGAATTAATAGCAGCTGGTAGCACAGGCTTGTTTTAGACTGACTTCTGCAGCCTAGGACTAGAAATAAAGAAGTAAAATTAGTTTTATACTATCTCACCATCTTATAGCAGACCAGATATGCCTGTCTGACTGATTGGAACTACTCTTTTGCAAAACATAACATCAGTCTGATCAGGAAAATGTATAAATGACTCAACTTACATTTGCTGAGTGACATTAAAACAAGCATTGTGGGATGGAAGATATGGTCAGGGATTCACATCATTTGTGCACACTGCAATAAGTGAACAATTTCATGTGAAAGGATAGCACGTACCCAAGCTTTCCTCTCTGGAAAGCTTGAGTTAAGCATGTGTAACTGAAGATGGATTTGACCTCTGTCCATGTGATGGTGAAGCAAGTTTAAGAAAGAGAATGTTTCTAGGAGGACAGAGGTTGTGTCCAAAATGTCAGGTGGTCATAGATACATTTTTTTCTCCCCTTTCTTTCTTCCCAAGCTAACTTTTTATAGGCGTTGTGCAATTGGTATGTATTTTTAATCGAAATTGTCAGAGCAAGATAAAGACTAGGCTCCCCTAAAGTCCACCTTTCCGACTGGTGAGGAAACAGTGAATTTGGACCTTATCTATTGACTGAAATAAGGAACAAATACAATTCTGACAATTCCTAACAGGGTTACGTGTTTCCAAATCACAGAGACTTCTGACTCTAGTAATGAAGCAGGGCTCAGTTCAAGCTGCTGCCTGCTTATGTATTTTTTAAAAATGGTGTAAATCACAGCTCCCTATGCACTGCAGCTAAGGCTACACAGAGAGTCTCACACTGTTCTCATTATTATGCTAGTTGTATATGACTTTGGCACTACTGACAGAGTTGCTGTGGATTTTAGAGTAGTTCGGAAAACTCTGCTTCTTACAGCTTCATGTTATTGATATACTACTAGCATTTGTTGAACTGTGTGTTACAGGTAGCTCAGACAAGCAAACCTTCCTTCATTATTCCTTAAAGAAGGATTTGAATTCTACACTTTCTGGAGAGGAGAAGTTAATTTAACTGTCTGCTTCTTAGCTACCTTTATTTCAGAAATGGCATTTTTGTATGAGCAATTGACTATTTTATTCTTAAGTAACAATGTCAAGTTTTCTACCAAAAATTGTAGAGACTGAGAATTGAAGTGTGCACATAACTCTTGTTCCATGAGTTTCAGCCATCTGGTTGCTTTAAGAAAACAGGAAAGTAAACTTCCTTAGGGGGTAAGAAATTAAAATAAAAATATGTTAGTAATAAAATATTAACACTTTAAAATTCAACTTTTATCTTTTCTTCAGTGCTAAGACATCTGGACTTGGAAGACCTTTATTTTCTGTCTTCATCTGAACTGAACATCATCTGTTTGTGTAGTGTGCAGTAAACAGCAAAGTGTGTCACAGCTGAAAATTTTATCCTCTGTGCACTCGTCAGGTTTTGTTCATTTTCTGCTGCTTTCACAACTTGCTGCAGTGATTATGCAAAGACGTTACAGTCATAACATGAAACTAGGAAAAACATCCTTTTTTAATCTCTATACATTGGGTACTAATTTCATCTCACTGCAACATTAAAATCTATAGTGACAACAAAGAAATTGATTCTTAGTTTAACAGGAAAAGAGAAGAAGTACATTAGTATTTGATATCTGCATGACACTGTTTTCTGTAGTTTTTATCATGAAGTTTATTATCTCTGAAAATGTTTTGTGCCTGATAGTAATTGAAGCCAAGTAACGAATAATTTGACTGGGTCTTAAGGTTTACTTAGGATTAAATAATATTTGCACTAGTAACATTTATTAGTACATGCCAGCATTTGCTAAACTTACTTAATGATGAAAAACTTTAGTCAAAAGCACTTAATGCATGCAAAAATCAGCTAGAATCCTAAGGTGTTGTAAATTGCTTCACAAGCCAGATGGATTTGCAGCAACTGAGGACAGTGTATAGCTTTCATATGTAGAAAATTAATTTCTGTGTGTAGGGTAGTATATCAATTTCCTAGGCATTCTGAGAAAACTAAAACCAAAATACCCTCCTGCTTGTGGTGTTAACAAACCAATTTGACTCATCTTTATTTCCTGTCAGTCTATTAGCACATTTCATATTGATGCAACTTTCTCTCTCAGGTTCCATTTACATATGTTGTTTGACAGCAGCCTTTTCAGCATAGGCATTTTATATTTAAGCATGTACTGGCAATGATGCCTGACATATCCTTAATACTTGCCAATTAAATATATTTCTATATAAATCTGCACATCCAAAATACCTCAAATGTAGGAAATTGTTAAACAGAAGCTACATACGTAAACCATTGGTTTCATTTATGAGGACTTCTATATGAATAAATCATTATGTAATATATATTAATTTGTTGCATGCAGACACTTCATATTGTAAATAAAGATGCCTTTAGTGTTTTCTTCTGTCGCTACTCTTCCCCTTCCTACAACAAAGGAAAAATATGACCAGACAACAAACAAGAGTACATTGTTTCAAGATGCTACATGGATTAAATCAGTTTTCTTCAGTATTGATATGTGCATGTCTGAAAGTAAGTTAGAATGGCAGATAAAGAAACAGTTATTCCCTAGGTATACATATTTCCTCCATCTGGTGCATTATTTTCCAAACTCACTTCATTTGGCTTTCAAATGTTAGTTAACAGCTGGTCTAAAGGTTTTCATATTTGCTTTGCACAAGTTCATAATTCATATGATTTTTAACATTCTCTGTAATATTTAGTTTGTGATTTTGTTTCAGTTTGCTCATCCTGATTTTCCAAAATGAATAAAATTAATTTTAAGTAACCTAATTATTTTCCAGATAAATGTATGATGGAATGAAATGACTAGTCAGGAACTAGTCAAAAATCCCCCTGATCTATATAGACTGAGGTTGGAATACAAGTAGAACTAACTGATAGGTCTTAGGAAGAGGTCTGTGATCTGATATTGGTGTCTTGAACAGTGCACTGATAAACTATGTAAGGTAGAACATAATAATAGGATTCAAGAATAGATTAGGTTTGAAGAGACATTTGGTGGTCCAGCCTCCTCCTCCTCTAAGCAGAACCAGCTGTGAACTTGTATCCAACTTAAATAGTGGCGCTGTCCAGTTATGTGTTGGAGTATTGCCAAGAATGAGATTTCTACAATACCTCTGGACCATTGACCAAGTGTTTGACCACTCCTTAAGTGTGTGGGGTTTTTTCCTCCTTGTATGTACTTGGAATTTCCCTTGCTGCAGTTTATGATGGGCATAAACTTTTTTGTTTTCATTTTGCTGTGCACATTTAGAAGACCATTCCCAACCCCACACTCATTATGTAGTGGAAGTCTCAGCTGGTTGCCTTAGCCTGTGCTTGTACTGCAGCCCCTAGTCACCTTGATACGCCTTCTGAACTCTCTGCTTTTAGATGACCTGCCTCTTGAAAGGTGGGAAAACGGCATTGATTCCTAATAGGCAAAATAAATGTAAAGTACCACTTCCTGTGACCTGATGGTCTGGCAAATGAAACCCAGTGTGCAGTTACCTTTCACCTCTGGAAAGGCCTCTCCTTAGTTCTTTACCATAACCCCCTTGTATTTTTGCAGTCTGAAATGTTGCCAAAGGGTTACTCTTTCCCACATGCAGGATGTTATATTTAGCTCTGGAATTTTGTAAGATTTCTCTTGGTCACTTCTTCCAGTGTATTCACATCCTTCTGAAAAAGAGTTTTTCTTTCCAGTCTACCAACTGCTCCCCTAATTTTATGCCATCAACAAACCTAATGAGGGTTTATATCATCCCTTTGGCCAGGTGACTGATATAGGAATTAAACTGTATCTGTCCCATGATTGACCCTGATGAAAACCTGATAGTCATTTTGACTGACTCACTGTCAGTTGGTCCAGCAACCTTTTCCTCTGTTTTGTAGCCTATCCATCCAGTCTGCATTACAATGATGTGGCTATGAAACTGCTGTAGAATACTGTTTTTAAATACTTGCTGAAGCTAAGGTAAGCAACTTTCACTGTTCTTTTGTACTCTAATAGAGTTATTAAGAAAAAATATCTTTGTATCTTCCTGTGACTTGTTTTGTGCAATTATTAATTCTTGGAATTTTATTCTTGTTGTTCACAATTATATTTAGGAATCTGATATAATTTAGATTCCATAATTAATCAAGTTGAACTATCAAAAGTGTGAAACTGCTAACTGGCATAAATTGATAGATGGAATAGAGACCAGAAAATCATTGGATAAAAAAGGTGAATGGATTCTGGTATCTAAAATATATATATATATACCTTTTCATCATAATAATTAAATAAAATGTTTGTAGTTGAACTGAAATAAATGGAATCAAGGTCTTAAATACTGCACTGTCAGTTAGTATCTGGCTAGGCCTAATCTGTTCTATCAGAAACACTTGTATGTGCAGTCAAGCAAGTAAAATATATATTTGACTTTGAAAATATACAAGAGTTTTTTTTTGTTTTCACCTTTATCTTAGTTCTCAGGCATGCCGGACAGGATTTTTTAAAGTATAGGAAAGTATGTATGAAGTATGTCTCAATGCCAAATAATGATGACCCTTAAAATCTATTTAGAAGAATGGAAGATTGTTGTTTCTGTATTTTAGTTCTTCAAAGTTTTTCTTTCAAACACACCTCTTTTACATGATAATTATTGTTTCACACAGTGAGGTTACATTCCAATCAAAGAATATAAACTTTTGAGAAACGTTTCCAAATTTGTAGAAATAATGACACTTAATGTAAGGTAACAACGCAGTATTCAAGAATCTGATCTTTATAGTAATTGAATATGCACATACCACATTAATGTGATCTTTGCTGTGATATGCATAATATATGGATGGGTGTCAAGTTCATTTTTCCTCTAAAAAGCTTTTTTTTTTTTTTTTCCCTGTGTCTGCATTAAAACAGCAGGTCTTTATTTGCATATTATTTCTGAGCACTTTCTCTTTGTTTATAATTTAACAGCATTGTTGCTTTCTATTTTTGGCATATGGTTCTTTTGCTCACCACCCCATCTCACTTAAAAGCACTGTGCCTCCCCCCGTTGATGCAGCTCTGAAGTACCTTAATGTGCAGAACTGTTTCATCTCTAATGCAGTACTTTGTGTATTAAATAAATTATGCATATTACATTCCTCATCTGTAAAGAAGTAAGTGAACTCAAGTTTTAGTAAGCAAGTCAGTACTGTAGATTTCCAATTTTTGTCAGAACTTGGGTTGTGGGAGCTTATCTAAAAGAAGAAATTTTGAATGTGTAAGTGATCAGTAGTCTACCTATTTGATCAGTCCCTAGTACTTTCAAAATTTCTGGAAATGTCCTATTTAGGTTGTAAGGAGTAAGTATTCTTGTTTCCCTATAGGATTTATTCCACTTGTTTGGGAATTTTCAGCTTTCTGTTAACATCATGCACATGCATAACTTGTTTTCCTGTTCCACAGTTCTCTGTGCTGCTGCACTCTCGATGTCCTGACAAAAGGGAAGTTTTGAAGAAATACTGTCATTATATTTGAGTTGTTTTACAGAACAAAGGCTACCTTTGTTGGCGAGCACTGATCTCTTCAGTGCTTTATCTTTGAATCATGGCAATGATTTCCTGTGATCATCAAGAATAGTGATGGTGTGTTTGTTACCGTAGCAGTGAGAAACACGTTCAAGACATAGCAAATACTTCATCTGGCCTCACACAGGACATCTTTGGACTTGGCTCTTACTCTTAGTGGTCATTCCTTTCCACTTCCTCTTTGAGAACAAATTACCTTTTGTAGCAGTAGTAGCAGTAGTAGTGCTAGAAAGGTACAATAATTCAAAGGTTATATCAGCTTCAAAGCAGTTTCTCAATGCCCTTGATTTCCATGCAGTCCTATGGACTTGATATTTCCAGTCTGATCAAATGATTGTCTTCCTCTCCACCTTGATTTTGTCTTATGGGTAATACTTTGCTCCCCCAGATGGATGTTAATACAGTAACAAGAGTACTGAGAGCAAACCTTACCTGTAAAAGATAAGGCAGGAGAAATTCAGTGCTAAAGCTTGTGTTCTCCTGTCATCACTAGATGTCCTACCTCGATTAGCAGCAAATGGGTTTTCCTTGGTCTTGTTTTGTTGTCACTGTTCTTGCAGGATCTTTTCTTGTTTCCCATCATATTCCACACTTATTTTGCTCCCACAGAGCTTTACATTCCTGGTCTTGATTAGGTTTGTTCTGTATGGCCATATAATTATAGAGTGTCTGCATGATGTAAGATTTTCTTTCTTTACAGTCAGTTTTTTTCTTTCATGTTCCTGTATCATGAATGAGTGCTTATGGCTGGGAAGGGGATAGTTTATTACATGTTATAAGTTCTTACAGCTAGAGGTTAGAGTCTCTTCTGTTCTGCAGTTTGCACGGTGATTTTATGCTGAACCCTTCTCTTCTACTAGTGTTGAAGAAAATAAGGATGTGATAAAAATCAGGATTAGAAGTATAAGAGCAAGCAGAAAAATGTACCCGTTTGGTTCAGAACTAGAGATCAGGAGTGTAGACATGAAAATCCCTCTCATATTGGAATAATCTTTGTATTTCTGAATGGCAAAATCTACCTCAGACCCCTTCCGATGTGTTGCAGTCTACAATTCCCAGACCTGTAGACTATACACTGACAGAAATCCAGCATGTGATATGTCTCTTTCAAAATTTATTTTTTATAAAATATGAGACAGTGTAGTTGATATGGAAATACATGCAGCTTCATAATTTACTTGACGGTCTAAACAGACAGTTCAGAAGTTTATAATCTCAAAACGCTTTCACACATTTTAGGCAAGTACTGTGAGAAGCTAAAACTCTGGGCAACTGGAAGTTTCAAACATACTGAGTAGAAAAAAAGAACTTCATAAATTTTGTCTGGATATAAGTTCTGAACAGTTTAATCTCAGCTCTGCTCCTTCATATGCATTATTTTTGTCTAGTGCAAGAACTCCAGTTACTTTCTTAAATGACAGGATCTGACTAGGTATGTTTCCAAAATATTCTTTTGGCTACCAAAAGAAAGTTGCTTTTTGTACCCTTGGCGTTACAGAGAAGTGGTGACAGATGTTTTCATTTTGGTTTTATTTGAACTAGCTTAACTTGGTACTCACATAATTTTTTGTGGGGGTGGGGTGGGTGGGTTTGGTTTGGTTTGGTTTCTTTGTGGCTTTTTTTAATTTTCAAAATATATTGAAACATTATAATTTCATTAAAGTAAAAATGCACCATTTCTGCTTTTGACATTTTTGTGCTTTTATCGCCCGTATTATAATTCTTCCAGTCTTCACCATCTTGTTTCTTGCATATTTTTAACATTTACTAATACAGCTTGTAACTTAAATCAGTAAATTTAACAATGTAAAACAACTTTAACTGCATCTGACATTCTAAATTTGAAAGCAAGTGATGAAACTTGTGTGGATTACGTAGTCCTAAATAATGTACTGGGGTAGATGCCAGATACTAATGTCTTATCTTTGTACCTTCGGTAGAATTCAGAAAGGTTGTCACTGCAAGGTATGATATAACTGGTATGTCTCAGTGGAGATAGTGTCAGCTATTTATTATTGCCTTTCCTATTTCTACTAATGAAATTGACCTGCTATTAAAGTCAGGCTGAATAGGGTAGAAACTTAGTTATATCAACAGCAAGGTTCAATCTGACAAAGTTAATAGAATTTCTTTCTGCAGATTTTACAGAACACAGCATCCCAGATTCTTTCTGCATTGTGGTTTGGGAAAAAGCATTAGTGCAAAATACTATGTAGTTTTATTAGAGTTTCTAGAAAAACTGACCTTTCCCTACAATATTTAGAGAACAAAAATAGACTTGCTTTAACCCACTGTAATATAAAAGGATGTTTGTGGTGCTGTACAAAAAATATTCTTGTGCTCATGTAGAGCAAATTATGGCTCTAGACTGTATCAAATTTGAATTTTGTGTCTTTTTTGGTGAATGGCTGCTCAAGGTGATTACGGATGTATTGTCTTTCTCAGTTTGATGTATAAACTCATTCTGCTTTCACTTCATGTCTTCCCTTTATTGTTACACACCAGCAGCAGAACATTAACCTCCATTTTAATTCTACGATGTTAACATGTTGCGCTGTGTAGGGAAGTCGGTAAAGAAAATCAAATCATATGCTTCAGGGATTCAGACACTGGCCTGCATGAGGGTCAGAATGACTCCCCAGCCGCAAACAAGAACATATGCCACATGAATCTTGAAGGTACCTTGTTGTTTTTTCTGAAACACCAGTCCTTGCTGTAGCTGGAAATAAGATACTAGAGCAATTGGCAGAAATCAGATTCATTCAGAAGGCTTCAAACTAAAATTCAATCAGTGTCTGATCACATCAGAGAAAAACAATTGTTGTCTTCACCTCTCTTTCCCCTGTAATAAGAAGTTGATTTACTAATCATCTAATCAAGTGCAGGACATGGTGTTTGAAATGCCATTAAGACATTTGTATTTCTGAAGATGTGGTGAGAGTTAAGAATATAATATGAAAAATGTCAAAATTGACTTCCACATTACATATGGATAATCTTTGAAGAGTTATAAATCTGAATGGATTTTCTGAGACTTTCTAAGACACAGAATATAAAAATAAATAAATGAAAAACATCTCATTGTTAAGAGTGGAAACAATCCAGGACCTAAATATATGTACAGAGATTAAATCTATGGCCTTCTGGATCAGCTGTATGTCTATAGGAAGTGATCAAGATGCCAGTGGAAAGTGACTCTGGTACTAGAAAAAATATAGTAGTCCTGATGTTTGCTCTAATTAAGCTCTCTTTAATCCTTGACTCGCCTCCAATCTGTTTTGGATTTTTCTTCAAATATTTGGTTTTTGCTACTAGTTTAACTGGTTAGAAATAAAAGTGTTCTGATTGTATTTTGGCAGTCCTTAAATCTGGATTATGAAACCACTGTGTTCAGGACTCCACACACTGTTCTAATGTATGCAAGCATCAGCATGTTTTTCCACTTTAGCTTTGTGGGATGATTTGACAGTTCAGTCATGTTAAGGATTTGTGACGAAATATTGCCCATTAACCACTGTGATATTTGATGTACAGCAGGATGCTTTCTATGAAAAATACCCGGAAATCTTTCTTTTCTAAATTATTAGAAAAGTTTATACACTGTTTCAAAAGGGATGCAAACAAGTGTTTAATAACTATAACTTCTGTAAACTTTACTTTCTTTAAAATTATAAAAAGCTTTTATCTGCATGATCACATAATAATTTTGGAATAGAATCTTTTCTTTACTCAGTACACAGGCTGGGAATTTTTAAATTACTGAACCTGGGGTATCCTTATTACTCAAAGAAAGGCCACAGATGAGTTTCACACAACTCTGATATAGAAATAGTTATTAATTGTCTTTCATGTATAGTTTTTCCCTCCTTTATCTTGTTAATCTGTGACTGAAAGTTTCTTTTATTTTTCACAACACTACTGTGAAGTGAGGTGGTTCTTGTTTCTCTTTTTAAAATGAAGGTTAACAAATATCCTTTAAATTTAGGCATCAGGTTATTGACAAACTATTTTTCTCTGCATGCTTAACATTATACAGAACTTAGTTTTTGAAGCACAGCTCCAATTATAAAAAATTATGACCTTTGAAAACTTTGGACACTAAACTTCTCACTGGACACAGAAAATTAAGAATGTAAATGGTATCTAAATAGTAATGCTTGTAAGCACAATTTGCTATAAAGTAAATAAAGGTATGATGTTACAGAAAGCCAACTAGTTTGAAGGTATTGTCTTCTGATAACAAATGTTACATATAATGAAATATCAGGAATACTCTTGTGAAAATGTGATGGCACTCTCATGGGTATGTGGTTCCCAGAAGTCAATAGTTGTGTTGTTCAAATGTATAAAATTCAAACATAAAAGAATATTTAATGTCAGTTACCCTATCTTCCTTTTTGTGTGTGTGTATTTAGTAATCCAGTTTTATTTTAAATATTAATGTTGTAAATTAAAAAAAAAAATCATTATTTGAACTAAATATCCTGTTAAATATCTTGTACTTGGGGATCTTTTTTGTTTGTTTTCATCTGGATGAAAATATTATTGTGAATGCAAGAAAGAAAGGACTCTCCATAGATATTGAAATACAAAAATCTGGGTTAATATACATTTTTCAAAAATCAGTATTTCTAATTTTTTATTCAACATTATGAGTACCTTAGGCTGTGCAGCTATTTGGTACTTGTTGTTTGGTTTTTTTGCAAGTACCTTCAAAATGTTTTTGGTAAGATTTTGATGGTGTGAACACATGCTAACGAGAAGAAAACTGTAGTGTGAATTATTGGTGCCATGGGAATCTGCCAGCTCATTTTCATACCTAAATAAATTAGAATATTATTCTGACAACCAGAAATGTACTGCACCAGACAGTGTCAAGAATGATGAGAAATACACCCTCTACTGAATGTTCTTGAGAAGTGAAAGAATTAGAAGAATTAAAGATAGTCTGCATTTTCAGACTGTGAATTCTATTAGTAAGTAATAATAGAAATTATAATGGCTACTTACTGCCTGGACAGCCACCTAATTTACATCAGTATCACTTTGCTGGCTGCACTGTCCCATTTACATGAATGTGTAAATAGAAACTCTTAAAAATAACAGTATAAATGGCACGCCTGATATAGATAAGTTATTAGTATTTTCCTCCTCCTATCTGAGACATATAAAATGTCATTGAAAATTGCTTTTGCTGTTACAGATGTTTGAGTGAGTCCATAAAAAAAAAAAAAATCAACATTGTGATCAGCTGCAGAGGGTAATGCAACTGTAATAACATCCCTTCTTGAAAATAACTTTCTATTTGCCATCTAGCTCTTGCTGTGCCAGCTAGCTTCTCTCTACATTACTAAAAATATGCTAGCAGCCAATTTAACACAGTTTGTATCATTTTCTGCTGGTGTTGACATATGGTTAATGGTTTTATTGAAATTTACTATGAAGATTTGTACACAAAAAGACATTTTTAAGACCAGCAGATATTGTTGCTTAGTAGCATCCTTGAAGGGAGGTCATGGTGACTCCCTCTGCCTTTAGCTATTTCAGGGGGCAAAAGTGCTGCAAGGGATATCGCAACTATTCATGAGATGGCCTACCGTGCAGTCCATGTGAGACTTAATCCCATCTTCCCTGCAAATCCATTGGGAACTAGAGATGGAAGGCTTCACATTACTCCCCACACTTAATTCACCTGGCAGCATAGGAAAATCTGCTGGGGAATTGAACTAGATTTAACAGCTGTTGGATCACGGAACCAAGCTGTCACACTCTAATGAGATAGCTACCTGTAGTCAACAGCAAGGGACTACAGGAAAAGTATAGGCTGTATATCCGCAGGCATAATGGTATTTCTACCAGTAGGTTGGACTTTTCTAGTCATGTGCAAGAGTGAAAACATTTAAGTATATTTTAATGTTTTCTTTTTATCAGATTGAAAAGCTAAATGAAAAGAGTGGTTTACTGGACTGGGAAGAGCACCAAGGGCAAATTTGCCTGCTTTTCTATCTGCCCAGCATGCAGAAATATATCAAGTTTTTCTATGAGGAATATTTAATCCTGGACTGTGACCTAATCTGCTTTTGACTGTAATGAAAATCTAAGGGTTTACTTACTACTTTCATGACTTCCTTTTTTTGGTCTAGAGCTTAGATTTTAACTTGCATTTTTATGTACTTAAGTGGCAACTCCCTAGGAAGATTTCCACTCTGAAAGACACTATGCTGTGTTTGTTGGAGCTGGAAATTCTTTCTACCAAATTTGCTTTACAAAACATAATTTTAAAATTGATTTGGTCCCTGGTAATATAAAACAGCATAAAATTATTTTAAATTATTAGAACTTGTTGGTCATTTGTACTTCATCTGGTCCAGTGGGTCAAGCTTTCAGAACAGTGGTTTATTTTTTTTGGCAACCATGCTCTGGCAGTTAATGAAGTCTGTGTGCGGGTGTGCATGACTATGTACATGTATACTGGTAAGTGTCAGAGGGAAATGGTGGATTGCTGTCTGTGTATACTCTCTTGGGCTTGCATGAGCCTCTGCTGTCACAACAGTTGCCCAGATGAGATGCTACAAGTTGAAGATTTAGAAGTACATAAATCTGTGCTTTACTGTCTTCAGTGTTAATTTTGCAGAATGTCAAATGTGTGTATGCAATACAGGTAGTTAGATTTGTGACTACTGAATTTAGGTGGGAAAAGATTGTTCTTTAGGAAAATCATAATTACATGTAAGTGAAACTGCTATTTTTACAAGCATTAGATGTTGGTGTGGGAGGAACGAAGGGAGAAAATCCTGTTTTGCATGTATTTGTTTCCTCTAATAGATATGTTTGTGGCTTTTTTATCTCAATGTGCTCTTAAATCATCTGTATTATATTTGTATCTCAAAATTTTGTCTTAGGCTTGTATGTAAATTAGGATGTAGCATTTAATCTGTTGTGTAAATCCATTATTATAAATGGATTGAAGAAACAGTAATTTTCAGAGCATTGAGAATTTTCTTGATGTTATTTCAGATTAATGAAGTAGATAAAACTTCAGCATTTTTTCCAGTAGTCATCTGAAGGCTTCTTGCTTTCCAAACAAATGTTAAAATGGATATTACGAACTTGCAAAATAAATCCACTTATATCAATCACCATTTTTTTTAAAGGCAAAAGAATCAAACCTTTTGCTCAAATCAACATACATTCCTATCATCTAAGTAATATTTACTAATTATATAAATATATATTACATATGAATACATTTTTGGGGTTTTTAAAATAAATTTTCTCTTATGGTCTGGCATTGCATATCATGTTGGTTTATAGTATATTCTATGTTTTGGGTTTGGTTGTTCTTTTTTTTTTTTTCCACAAATCCCCAGAATACTGACAAGGTACAGTAGTTACTGAGGTAGTTATTTTGTTCCTGACATTCACACATAATGTAAACTGCCACCTTTCTTTTAAAGTTTGAAATGAAGGGAATAATTTCTGATGTTTCAACTTCAGGGAACAAGAATTTAATCAATCTGACTGTGAAAACTGACACTGATACAACAAATGGTCAGACTGCTGCTTTCATTACAAATGGACTTTGGGTAAGAAGATTCTGGAGAATAAGACTCAGCAGATGTGATACTAGCAGGCCTATATAAATTTCATCTGGCATTTCTGTTGTCAGTGTGAAGTCTGCTTAAGTGCACAATTTCATGGTTGGCCAGTTACACTCCTTGGCTGAATTTATTTTCAGTGCTGGTAAAAAAGACTATAAGTTTGCCAGTTGCTGCTCAGGGGTTATAACTCTTGACAAAAAATATATATTACATCGGATTCTGAAATTTTTAATCCAGTGTTTGTGTTTATTGATGAAGGTTACATGATGTTACTGAATCAACAGGCAGCTAATTACACTTCTATGAGATAATTGCACAACAGTTTCTCTTACTTTTTTTTTGCCTTAAGTAAACAGCAAAGAATGAATTCTTTTTCCTTTACCTTTCTTTATGTATAAAATATATATAGGAAAACTCAGTAATGATTCTTAAATAGGTCATAGAAATGAATAATTGAGATCTATTTATCTAAAAGTAGTATTTAATTTGTATGGATTCGTTGACTTAATATGATATTTGTGTCTGCTAATAGCCTTGCTGGCTCCATGAGAAGTTCCTGTGGCTATCATCTGGGATTTTGCTGTCCTTTAATCTAAGCTTTTAGTCTCACAAATATAGCAGAGGATCATGAGCTCTTTTGTTAAATGTTTGCTTCAGAAAATTTTTGCTTGCCATGGAAAGTAGTTTATGGAAAATCTGGTCATCTAGCTTTAGGTTGAAAGGATTTTTTTCCATTTTACTGTGAAGAGGTAGTAGACATGTTCTTCAGGAAACTAACTAGTGACTGTTCTTATCTAAGATGTTATATGTCAACTGCCTTGAAGACAGGTTCCCATTCAAATGTTATCTGTCAAACTTACAGTTTAGGTGAAGAAAAGGCGGGAATATAGGAATGTTGTCAGAGTATGCAAGGATGCACCAAGGAAGGATAAGGCCCATTTGGGATTAAAACCGGCAAGGGAAGTCAAGGACAATAAGGGCTACTTCAGGTACATCAGTAGCAAAAGGAAGACTAGAAAATGTAGGCCCGCTGCTGAATGAGGTAAGTGCCCTGGTGATGGAGGATGCAGCGAAGGCTCAGTTGATGAATGCATGCTTTGCTTCAGTCTTTACTGCTAGGGCTGGCCCTCAGGAATTCCAGACTGCGGAAGTAGAGACCTTGGAGAAAGCTAGACCCTGCCTTGGTTGATGAAGATTTAGAGATCATTTAGGCAAACTTTACGCTCAAAAATCCATGGGTCATGGTCGGATGCTGTTCTGACTGTTCTCTAGTGTTAATGATCCAACTGTGGTAAGCAAACACTTGGACACTTCAGCTGTTTGCTCAGGACTGATGGTTTTAAATTTTTGTTCACTTTTTTGAGAAATATTTTTTGTGACTGGCCTGTTCCTCCTACTAAATATCTACAGCATGAAAGACAGATAGCAAAGATAGGACTGAAGCTAATTAGTTTCCCTTGCAGTACATTGAGACATCTTTTTTCTCCAGAAAGGGAAAATAAGAATATGTAAGAATATGTTGAGAACTGAGATTCCAGTTATTGCTGCTAAGTCAAGAAACAAGACTACTGATTCTCCTGATTGCCAGTCAACAGGGAGGACTGACAGAGTTCTGCAGACCCATACTTTGTCCCTTCTACAACAAAGTGCACCAAATAGGAATAGTCAAGGGACTATAAGACACTGGACTTTTAAAAGTTCAGGTAAATCAAAGGAACTTAGGGTAATTCAGAGAAAGCCTTACCGAAATTCTGCTACCTTTGAAGATTGCCTATCATTTATGCACAAGGATTTGATATAAAATAGAAGCTATATTTTCTGGATGATTTTTCCTAAGTTATTCATCAAAGTCCAAGTTCAGTTTAGTGACTGTAATTTTGAATGTTTTGTTTTTGAGTTTGATGTTAAACTTATTACACTATATTTTTTTTGGCTAAAATTCCATTTGTATGCCAGGGACAGCTAGAAGAAAAACCTGTGAAGAATGAAAGCTTTCATCTGATGTGTACCTCTGTTTCTTCTGTTAAATCTTGAATAAGAGAAAATTAATCTACATTTTTCCTTCACAGTTTGATAATCAAATTGGATCATAAATAGCTTTCATAGCTTACACTTGAATTAATTAAACCTTTGTAATGGAGATTTTAAAGCCAACCTGTATATTATTTAGGAAATACAAATTCTGTCATAAAAGTAAGAATTTTTCTTTAGGAAGATTGGAATATCTCAGGGTTTAATGGAATGCGGGAAATAGCAGTGTACCAAAATGTATGCCAGGGAAAATAAGCATTCCAGCTGTAGTACAAATGAGCTATCACCACTTGTCTTGAATAGCTGTGGTATACAGGAGAGTCCACTGCATAGTTCAGTTCATGCAACTTCATTTAGGCAGCTTACTTTGATAGGTGACTGAGGGGTTTTTATATAGGGAATATAGAACTAATGTCTTTATGTCTAAAGAATGTTTAAGGTTCCCAGTCTGAACTTTATGCTAAGAAACATAAATGTAGAAATACCTCACAATCTTAAATTTATAGATGTTTAATTATTGAAGTATGTGCCAGAGAGAAATTCAATAGGTGTGTGTGTGTATATACACACATTCTTCTCTTACAGTAGACTTCTCCCAATACCTCTTCTCAAAATTCTGAGTGTTCTTGATTCTGGAGTGGATGACTATAATGTTAATAGTACTTTAATGTGATTACTTGGATAAAAGTCTTTCTTTTCAAGTAGATAGGTCTGTAAGCAAAATTAATAGGTTTGTGCTGTGAACACTTCAGCCTTTGGTAACTTACAAAGAGAAAGAAAATCAAGTCAAAACAAGGTTAAGCTTAATTTCCATTGGGCCATTGAAAATCCGCATTACCGCCTAGATTTTCTAATTTTACTAAAGATTAAAACTGTGCTCTGGTCTGGCTTTTTTTCATTGTGTGGCGATCTCAGTCACTGTGTGTCACATGTGTGGCGGCCTCTGTCAAATCTTGTAGTAATTCCAAACAATTTGATCATCTGTTTCAGAATTTAAATGTGCTACTTATTTTTTGCCTCACTTGCATGCACCTGTAATTTCTGCACATATGAGCATTTCCTTAAAAGTCTAGGCTAAATAAACATAATGAAAGAAATTAAGTGACACTTGTCAGACCAGTTTGGGGACTGCTAGATCCCAAAGATAGATCTCTGCCCCTTGATTAGCTGCTGTTTCAATACCATGAGGTGAGTATACACTGTGGCTTGCCCAGCAGTCCTGATGGAGGGATGTATGTGTGTACATCAGTATACACACAAACACTTTTCCTGGACAATTCCCAGCAGGAATTCTGCAAGATATAACCCTCAGCACTAATTCCCCTGAACGTTCTGACTGAAGGATCTATTGGAGCACCCTATAATTCCTTCATTGACAATGTCCCTAACTTTCCTTCCCAAAGCTAACTCAGCCCATGGGCATTGGATTCTTCTACCACTGTGCTGTGGGAAAGCAAAGAACTCCAAGTACATATCCTGGATACACTGTGACTTTTAAAATTTTTAATAGAGGTCAGACCCACTTCTTCATCAGCCCCAGTCATTTTCTCTTGATGATGTTCTCATCACAGCAGTAATATGGCAGGGCATGTGTCCCTAACAGTTGAAGGACCAGTAACTCGTGTTCCAGTGGAGTGCTAACAGATGTGTTAACATCATCATTTATTCTTATTCGATCCTTAGTCCTGCCTCTTCCCTTCCACTGCAGGTTGGTATTGGGCCCCTTCTGCTTTTCAGCTGTTTTTTTCTTCTGTGCAGTTTGTGTGCCACTGCTACAATCATGAGACTGAACAGAAGGGGAAAAAGTCAAGGTATGGAGGTTAAGGTCACATAGGATGGAATAGGTTTTTTCCCCAGGTGAAAATAAGGTAGACCTCCTTTATTTAGCCCTCAGTAGAACATTTGACATGATTGTGCCTTAAATTAGAAGTTATAGGATGCAATGGAGGTTATTAAGAAGGACGATAAAGAATTGGCTAATGCAACTATTCACACTGAATACAAAATAGCAAGCAAAGGAAAATCATTAGTGTTTCTCAAGGATTAGCACTGAGAGTAATTTTCTTAAATGTTTTCATTAAGGACCCTCACATTAATAGTAAGGAAACATTTTCAGCATAATCTACTGACAAAATTAAGTTGGAGGACAAAAAGGCAGACTGATATATTGTAGAAATAATGTTTTGCTATTAGATTCTGGATGTGTGTCATTAGTTTTTTGTTTTGTTTTCATTGCTCTTATTCCTGTTCTCATTAAGGCGTGTGTTTTTTTTTTTTCTTTTGAGAGTTCTTAATCTGGAAATGAGTGGCTAAGAGAAGGACATAGTATGCTGGTGCAGATATAAACTGCTATTGTGATGCATCTGCAAAAAGGGCAAAATTAAATCCTTTTGATGTATTAGAATAACTATTCCACTTTAAAAACAAAAATCAGAACAATTGGTGCTGTTAAGAGCTTGATGAAACAAATTCTGAAACATTATATTCAAGAAGAAAGAGAAGAGGAAAGCAAAGGAAAGCTGGAGCAGCTGCAAGCACAGAAGATTATTGTCAGAAGAATGGTGAGCCAGCAAATAACCCTAGAGTGAAAATGCTTGACTTGTTTACTCTAACAGACTAAAGACTAAGAAGAGGTGCGAGTGAAGTTCGCAAATATGTCAGGCATAATTACTGCAGGGAACTCTGTATCCAAAGAGCTGTACTGACACCAAGTAAGTGGGTATTAGTTTACCCTGAGTAAATATTATTCAGAAACTGGAAGATTCCTAGTTGTTTGAGCAAAGAAATTCTGGAATAGCCCTCCACCAAATACAATTGTTATGAGGGAGGCCATGATATTTTTTCTAACTTATCCTTTTTTTAAGGTGGAAATCTCTTAGATGATTAAAAGTATTTATATGACAGTGTGTTCCGTAGCAAGGAACTTTGCTTAGAAGCCTGGGAGGTTTGTTTTAACTTAGTGATCTTATGATGTTGGTCTTGCTCTTAGTTTCAGTAGTGTGCGTAGACCAAAGAACAGCTTTTTAGGAAGCTTTAGGCAGAATGTAGAAAGAGATATTAACTGGAATATTTAAGTGGTTTAAGTACCTGGGAACAGCATTAGACAATAATAATTCAATTTCTGAACTACATTCCTAGGCAGTTTCAGAAATACACAAGCCAGTTCTGCAAAGAGAGTATAGCACCTTCAGTTACTTACACTGCTTTTGAAAATGCTTTCGTCATTACATTCTTGCTCTGTACAGCAGCAGTGGTTCGTGGAGGCCTATGGCATCCTTTAAGTTATAAACAGCCAAAAAGTTAAAACATTTCCAATTTTGAAGCTTCATTGTTAACAACTGTATGTCTGTTGTCTGATTGGCATGTCCTGCTACTTATCACTGGCGGGCAGTATCATGCTTTCAGAATAACTGGGTTTTGTTCACCATACACTGGGCATACCAAGCTGTGTGTCACTATGCAATAGGTTATCTCTGCCTTACAGAATCCTTGAAGGACTGTTCAGTTACTAGGATTTAAGAATACTATGCAGCATGGAGAAAAATTCCAGGCAATGGTGTAGCTGGAATGCATCATGTATGCAGCAGTGGTATTTTGAACATGACAAAGTCCTTGATCACATGGATTTTTCATCAAAGGAGTAGAGTGCAATGCTGTTAGTTGAAAGGGGAAACAATTGAGAATGTCAGCCATAACTTTGAAGTCAGTGACAAAGTTTGTTTGAAGTCATAAAACAGAGGTTGTATGTGCCTAGATAGTCAAAGTGATGGGAAGTTGGTTATGCTGGTTGTGTATTTTGTTGGCACTTTCCTCCTGTGATTCAAGGAACTACCTAAACATAGAAATGAAGCTTCCAGAGCAGCTTGTGAGATTCCTCTCTGTGACTTTGTTGATCCTTTCATTCCATTTTCCTTGACCTTTTTGTCTCTCACTGGGCAGTCTTTCATCCCTCCAGCTCATACTACTGTGCTCCTCACTACTGGCCCTGTGTTTGTCACTTTTTCTGTGTCTTGCTTCTGTATAATTATTTTTCTATTTCCTTTGCCCATCGTTATAGGCAGCATAGGATAGACAGAAGTTGAGAAACATTGTAGAAAGTATAAGTAGACCATGAAGATTTCTTCAAATTCTTTGTGACAGACATTCTTCACAGATGTGTTGACACTGATAGGTGTGGAATACCGATGTGCTACTTCAGTGGCAGCACTGGGATAATTTCCCAATAAAACTGTATTCTTCAGCATGCAGAGGTAACATTTTGGTCAGTCTGTTTTTCATAATGTGTATTTTTTACATAATTTATTGTGCAAATGGAGCAAGAGAGGAAGAAGACATAGAGGCTTACTGATGGTTAGCCAAAGGGAAAGTTCTTTTAGAAGACTCACATTTTTCCCCTCTATTTCTGTATATTTTTTCATTATGCTCTACTCTTGAACCAAGTAAAATTTAAATTCTATGATTCAGAAAGTAAAATGTACCCTTGTACTGTGCTTATGTTCTCAATTTTACATATCATAATGATTTCCAGAAATAGAAGTGGAGGAAGACAGAGCAAGTATGAAAAAGGGAAGTACTGGAAAAGCTTATACTTTTCAGTTTTGAAACAACTGGACTGGATAAAAAGGCAAGTGGTGCACCAGCAGTTAAAGTAGACATTGTATTTTATCTCTCAGTTGCCAGGTGCTATAAGGGAGCTACTGTCCCTCATTTGGTCTTGCCATATCCTAGTAATCTTCTGGCATCAACTTTAGATCTTTCTCCTAGTCTTCAGGAGTTTGCAAAAGTCATTCAAACAACCTTTTATATTAATTTTAAATTTTATTTCATCTTTTTAAGGGAAGATATAGCTTCTTTGCCCTGACCAAGGGCAGGGAAATCTACTCAGTTCAAAGCCCACATTCTAGTGCATACATTCCAGACCATTACTATTTAATTCTTATTTTATGCTGGAGTGCTTAACTTTTTGATGAAAATTGATATCACTTGTGATTACGTGCTGTGGAATCCCACTGTATAAACTGTCATCCATAACTGTGATTTCTCTTATTTTGTACCTGGAATTAGAATGGGAGTAGATGTAAAAACATCTCTATCTGATAATTATCTGAAATTATTATGGTGATTTCTTACAGTGCTTTAGATAACTACAGGCACTGCATCTTACAGCTTCCAGCATGCCTGTCATGGTTTAACCCCAGGCAGAAACTAAGCACCATATACCCACTCTCTCACTCCCAGCTGGTGGGGTGGAGGAGAGAATCAGAAGAGTAAAAGTGAAAAAAACTCATGCGTTGAGGTAAAGACAGTTTACTAACTAAAGGAAAAGTTGCGCACACAAGCAAAGCACAACAAGTAATTAATTCGCTACTTCCCGTTGGCAGACATGTCTTCAGCCACCTCCAGGAAAGCAGGGCTCCATCAAGTGTAGCGGTTACTTGGGAAGATGAACACCATCTCTCTGAACGTCGTCTCCTTTCTTCTTCTTTATATGCTGAGCATGACATCATATTGTGTGGAATATCCCTTTGGTCAGTTGGGGTCAGTGGTCCTGGCCATGTCCCCTCCCAGCTTCTTGTACACCTCAGCCTTGTGCACCAGCACACTGGTGGGGTGGGGTGAGAAGCAGAAAAGGCCTTGAGTCTGTGTAAGCACTGCACAACAATACATCCCTGTGTTATCAACACTGTTTTCAGCACAAATCTGAAACAGCCCCATACTAGCCACTACGAAGAAAACTAACTTTATCCCAGCCAAAATCAGCACAATGGCTGAGGGAGAAGGGAGATGCTTAATCTCTTGCTTCCTTTGTCTCCTACTAGAACTTTTCATCTCCCTGGTTAGTGAGTCAGACTAAATAAAATTTGTTTCCAAAAGCATGATCACTCCCTTAATGAAATGGTCATTAAAGCCTAATGCCTAAGAAGCTCCTTAAGTTCCTTTGAGTGTACCCACTTCATAATAAAGCTAAGAATTAAGAGTGGAGGAACACCCAAGTGTTCATTAGATGTTTATTTGGCAATATCTGAGAACTGTGAGGTGGCCTGTCAGTAATATCAATCCTCCTGGAATCATTCAGTCTCTTCTTAGGGAAAAAAATATTTCTGTTCATCTGCTCCCACAAAGTAATGTATTTCTGGAACTTACATGAATATAACTTAATGGTGCAATGTTTATCTTACATTTTGTTTAAAAATTGTATAAGTATATAAACAGAAATTTGCACATTGCACTGTAAGCATCATAAACACCTGCTTCAGACTTGGTGATATGCAGGTGTGGCTGTTAAACGGTATTTAAAAAAATAAAAAAGTATTAAGGGGACAAACCAGTAGTTGATACAGCTCCAACTTTATCCAACATAGAATCATAGAATGATTTGGTTGGAAGGGGCCTTAAAAATCATCTAGTTCCACCCCCCCTGCCATGGACAGGGACACCTTTATCCTATTTGTTTCAGAGTTATCAGACTAAATCAGATTTTAAGACATCTGTTACTTGCTGTGCTACCAATGTTTTTTGATTTCTGTTAGATGTTACAAAATGTAGAATTTCCTTTGCTAGGTGAATAAGTAGATACCAGCAACTGTACAGATCTAAAATGGGTTTGCAGTTTTGGAGATGTTAGTTAGCTAGTAAAATTATTTCAATGAAAAATTCTATGGGAATACAAATTTGTATCTCTTAAGACACCTATTTTATGCTTCAGCATAATTGTGTATAAATAGATACATTATATTTTTCATTTGACAAAGCATCTTTGTTGCTAGGATCTTATAACACCATATTTAGTCATTGTTTATAAATGAGCATTTCTTTTCACTATCTATTCGATGTTCAGTTTGAGAGTCAAACAAAATATTTCAATTAATGTGTCAGAATCCCAGTGGACTGAACCTTCAAGACAAGCTTGGTCAAAATGCTTAAGGAAATAAATGATCACAGAAACTTGGTAATGATTTTATTAAATGAATACTGTTGTGTAGGAAAAAAGGTGAGTCAATTGCATGGTTAACACCAATGCAAAGATCAAAGGTGTTTATTTATACAAGTGATGTAAACTAGTTTTCAGTTCTTTCAGTTGTATACAAAGTCATTTCTGTTCTTTTAAATTAACAAACCAGTTAGTGGTAGGATGTTTTTATAAGATGGGCAAAGATGAGGCACAAATAAATTTCAGCATGCATACAAGACGGAGAAGGAGCAGAATGGGTGGGTCAGGCAACCAGTGCACACCTAGGGTGTGGAGGGTTATGTGTTAGCATAATAAAGGTTGTTTCCTGAATCAAAGACTTAAAGTATTCATAACGAAAAAAAAGTTCTTATTTTGCATAAGACTGTTTGGTTTTAAACTTAAATTACTAATATCTCTTAGGAACAGACTGGCAGCTCAGTAGGTCTTGACAATGGTTTCAAACAGAAGTGTTTAGAATAAAGGTTGATACTGTGAATTATTTTTCATTTATCTAAAGGATAAGTTGTATTTTCTCTATTATGTCAATTTCTTCACTCAATTTGTAAAATAAAACTTATTTTAACTTCTCTTTTAGTTTTATATAGCATAGAAATTTGTAATAGATAAGAGGTCTTTAAAACAGGCTATGGCAAAGCAGAAGAAAAAGTCAGAAAACCCTAGGACAAAGATTTAATGTTTGTTTTGGTTTGTTTGTCCTTTCTGTTTTATGAATAATAATTATCTATAAAACATGAGACAAAATTCAAGAAATAAAAAAACCTTTTTCTTTGAATGTTTGCTTTGTCCTGAATTATGCATGAGCTATTCTCTTTTGTCTGTTTCTAATATAAATAAATATTTTACACAAAGATTTAGTATCTCATTTTATTCAAATTCAAAGAATTTAAAAATTCAGTGTCTGTGTAGGTATATATATTTTAAAATTTTAAGTTCCTGTCACTTAAAACTGTTAAGTTACTGAAAACTTGGTGTTTTTCAAAGGACATTAAAGATTCACATGCATATCATCAGCAAACTATTGAAAAAAAGTCTGTGACACACCAAAAGTGGAATGTTTTTAAATATGAATAACTAATGTTGAATCTTTCAATATTATTTATTATAAGAATTCTTACATAAAAGGGACACTAAAAGTTTGATTTTAGATAAGGTTTAAAAGTCTTATAAGGTGCTTATTATTTAATCTTTCTACCAGTTTTCTCATAACAATTTCTAAGGAAAAAAAAAAAGAAATTTTGCTTTTACGTTTCTTCCTAAGATTATATCTCAGACATCAGGTTTTACAGAGCATGTCAGATTTTGTAACGTCGTTTGATGCTCTGTGTTAATTTTGTGACTTTGACATTGATTTACTGCAGTGTCAAATGAGTGAGGAATTTGACCATTCTGATTATTGGCAGTTCACCTCTGTTTTGTTCTGGCTGTGTTCAAGAAAAGGAGCACACCCATGGGTGCTTAGGTCTCATGGGATGTAACTTGAACTACCTGGTCTTTGAGGTAGAATCCACAATCCTGTGCTAAGCTCTTGGGCTCAGAGTGAAATGTGGGATAAAATTAAGACACTTTAAAATGTGATGTATAACAGCTGGAATGCTCATGCAGTAGCCTGTTTAGTCTTCATAGTGCCTTTGGAAGACAGGAGATGGGAAGGACTTGTCTGGAGTTGTGATTGCTGCTACCTTTAATAGAGATGGTTCGTATACAGGCCTCGAAAACTGGGAAGACAGAATAATATCCACTTTATCTGGAGAAGATGAAAAATTCTGTCTGGTATCATAGAAGAAAGGGATTGATCTGTTTGTCCTGTAGAAGGTCATGCTGCAGTTTAGAAAGGATCAGAGAGACAACACACAAAAAAAGCACATGCCAGGTTATGTTATATACTGGTTTTGTTGTCTGTGCTTCCTCAGACTTCCTTTATTTTATACTAATTATTGATACTGCTGCAAAGAGAGTCCCAGGTTATGATTCCATTTCTCTAGAAAACTGTTTCCAGCTTTCAAAGGAGTTTCATGTTATCCCTTTTAAAAAAATTCCCACAAGTTCTCAAAATGTGCCATCTTCCCTACTAAGTATAACATAGTATGTAATATTGTTGTAATAATGTGTTTATCTTAAAAATATCTATTACTAATGTAGCAGAAAAAATAGCATTTATGGGTGTTACATACTTATGACTAGTTCATTGCTTCCTGTGGCCTTTTCTGTGCTTTCTATCCTAGGATTCTGGGTGGCTTCTAAACCCTTGAATCATAGAATGAATCATGAATCATAGAAACATTTGGGTTGGAAGTGACCTTAAAGATTTCTAGCTCTGCTATCTCTAGTATATGTTTAACTTTTTCACTTGAATATTTCTTATGCAAACTTGGAAAATGAGAAGCAGTTTAGTTTACTCTACACTTTTGACTTTTCCTATGTTTTCACAATCATGAAGTGAAGAGTATGATAATTGATCATAGTATCATAGATTGGTTTGGGTTGGAAGGGAACTTAAAGACCATGTAGTTCCAACCTGCCTGCCATGGGCAGGGACACCCTCCACTAGACCAGGTAGCTCAAAGCCTCATCCAGCCTGGCCTTGGGGGGGTGGGGCATCCACAGCTTCTCTGGACAACCTGTTCCAGTTAAACCATGGCAGTCTCAACATCCTCTCTGTGAAGAACTTTTTACTGATATCTAATACAAGTTTACCCACTTTCAATTTAACCTTGTTACCCCTTGTCCTGTCACTACAGGCCCTTGTAAAATGTAGGCCCCCTTCAGGCACTGGAAGGTGCTATAAGGTCTCCCTGGAGATTTCTCTTCTTCAGGCTGAACAAGCCTAATTCTCAGCCTTTCTTCATAGGAGAGGTGCTCCAGCCTTCTGATCATCTTCATGGTCTCCTCTGGACTCAGTCCAACCCGTCTATACCCTTCTTATGCTGAGGGCTCTACAGCTGGACACAGTACTCCAAGTGGGGTCTCACAAGAGCAGAGTAGAGGGGGAGAATCACCTCCATCTACCTGCTAGCCCCCTTTCTCTGGATACAGTCCAGGATACAGTTGGCTTTCTGGGCTGCCATTGCACACTACTGGCTCTTCACTGCTGAATCTTCACATCAATTCAGTAACAACACTTTCTCGATGTATTGAGGGTAGGGATGCATGTCTTCTGTTTGGTTTTTTGGGTTTGTTTTTTTTTTTTTGCTTTGGGTTTTCCCCCACCCTGTATCCATGCTGTATCCATGTGCTTACCATTAGATGGATGTCTAATTCCATTCAACTCAGTTAAACTTATGCTCAGAGTTAAACATATACTTGTGTGTGTTTCTGGATTAGGGTAGAAGGTGGCATTCAAAGTGTTAATATATAATGCTACTTCCAACTGTACAATCTGTCATTTCAATGCTGAAATACAGTGCAAGACCTGCAGAAGTGCATATGGGAACATCATGAATAGCAAATGAATCTATTTTGATCCTTGATGGATGTTTCAATGAATAACAAATGAGTTCACAGTGATTGGACACAGAAAGTGTTAGTGATGGTGTTTTTTTCCAGGCATAATAAAGGAATAGTCTTAAAGTGACAGTATGTGGCAGGCTGTGTTTAGTTGTCTCAGTACTGACTGTTGAGCTGTTGCCTTTTTTTAACTGTGCTTCATGATGTTTTATAAAGAAACAGACATCCATGTTCTTTAAAGCTCTTTCATTATTGTTTTTAATCTGACTCATAGGAATTAAGCTGTATTTTCAATATACATTAAATATGCTTGCAATAAACTACTTTCCAAAGGACTCAATTCCATGGAACCTTATTAGATCCTAAATTATATATTCAGACCTTTTGTTTTGAAATACTAGGGTGTACTTCTCTTACTATCAATCTCTTGAATAAGACAAAGAGAAGACTACATGCTTTACTTTTGTTTAGAGAGAAAGAGAGGGTAGAGGCATAATTTTGTTATTGGACTTTGAATAGTTTTGCTAATATAGCGGAAATTTGGCTTGTCGTAGTGTCTGAAAATCCTACAATCTGTCAGTTGTTTCAATGCAGCAGAGGAGCCTGTGATTGATATGTAGTGATCCTCTTCACAAACTGTAGTGTTAATTTTATTTTTTCTCTCCTTATTGCCAAATAGAATGACTCTGCTCAGTAGTGCATGTACTTTCTGACAGATTTGCACATACAAATCATTGCTTACAGGGTTTCCTAGGTGTATATGGAACCTGGCTTGTATACCATTTTGAAATGTTGATGCTTTTTAAATTCTTTTTGCAAATGATTCAACTTAATTTTATTTGTTTAACTTTCTAAGGCTTATTCATCACAAGCATTTTGCTGTTGTATTTTCACCATAAATAATGAGCTGTTATGCTGTTTTCTATTTTTTGAAGGTACATACCAAGCTTTCAGCTAACAAGTTACATACTACTTTTTTTTTTTTTTTTTTTTTTTACTTATGGATGCAAACCTATTTGGTTATTTCATTTCTGAAGAAAAAAAAAAGTCTGAAATTGAACATATGACTGAGGTCTTTCAAATTATCAGCAGCAGTGGGGAATGTTATCCTGTTTTCTTCTAGCTGTACTTTTTATATTCTTACATAATAGTTGGGAATTAAATGCTATCTGGTTGCATTAACCAGTGATTAAAGATTAGATCATTGTCTTTGACACACAGATCTAATGTTAGATTCAAAATGATCGTTTGCACTAAGGGACACTTTTTGTAAGTGAAAGGTTTTGCAGAACTGTGTTGGTCATTTTACTGTCCAGGTGCAAAATTCAGCTGCAGCAACATCCTTTAATTGCCAAGCAACCAAGAGGAAAACATCTGCTTGTTATGAATATGTTCTGAATTTGTAATCATAACAAAATAATGCCATGCCTGTTCAGCTGAGAAGTCAGAAGGCTAAAAAATGTTCATGTCACTCATGTTCACTGTTGACTTATAGCTGCCTTTAAATTCAAGTTACCCATTCTGTCTCAATAAGACACAATATATAAAATCATTAAAAGGATATAAATTTAAATGTTAGCAGGTGTAACAAAAGCATATGAATATATTTTATGCATTCTTTTTATGAGATCGTGAATTGTCATGCACAAAATGGCCTTTTTCTACTACTAGGTGACAAATGAAGTACAATGTGTGTTGCATATACAATAAACACTCATGACCTTTCCAGAGGAGTCAATCCTGCATTATTAGATCTATTGAATTTTGCTTTTGCAAATACGGGGATTAATTATGCTCTTATTATCTTTATGGTAACTGTATTTTCACTTTAGGCAACGTAATTACGCCTTACTAAAATTTGTTTGAATGTAGAGTTAGTCCTAGTCAGTACAGCAGCAGGTAGCATCAAGATGCATGTACTGAACTTTTAAACCGTTCTTCTGTCATGAGAAGACAGATGTTGTATTTCCAGTAGCCTGAGGCTCCCTCATTCTCTCACTTGTTCTGTATCCATAGACTGACCATGCTATGCTAGATGAGTATACCATATGCTCTGTAGCTGATGTTTTTTTGTGTTTATTCTTTGTATAGAGGGTATAATGAGACTCAGTGTAGCTTTGATCACAGTCTGGGAGCATAATTTATGTACCTGTATTCTATGCAAATAAAGAGTAAGTCTAATTTAAAATTAGTCCTGATTACCTTTCCTGGTTTTGACCGAATTGGCTATAGAAGGAAAAAACAAGTGAGAGAAAACCCACCAAAACATTTGAAAGAAGTGCTTGTGTAGAATACCTTTAAACTTGATGAGTTTTGGTCACTTCCTCTGCATTGACAGCACAGCTATGGAGAAGATCATTTGACGTGTACAGGACAACCAGTTGTCCTCCTTTGACTGTTCTCCACTTTTATTGCCATTAACTCACCAACAATAAGCTCACAGAGGTTTCTCTCCACTCAGGGAGAACATCTGATATTTGCTGCCCCTTTCTGGTATCTGATGCATCAAATACTTCTGCTTTCTTCTGCAGTTTAACCACCAGGATTTCCTATGTTCCTGCTTCTGTGCTAATACACAGGTTTCATACTTGGCTGCTTGGAGTCCAGAATATCTACAGGAGAGCTGTTGTAGTTCAACACAGAGGAATGTCAACAGACTTGACTATGGTACAGTCTGCAGGAATCTGGGCCTGTTGGCAGCAATATTCCTGTTCTTTCATGTTTGGATCACAAAAATCCTTCTAGATATCAGTTTGCATTGTTGACATCTCCAGCTTTCCTTCTTTTCTAGCATACTTGAGTATCAAATGAAATAAGAAGCTTCCAGATATTCTAAGTTACTGTTCCCTTACTTGTTTTCTTTCATTAGCAGGATGGGCATGTTGTATAGCTGACATAGCCAAAAGTAATATAGATAGGTACTTGTTTCCAGCTGTCAAGACTAGCATTACGTGGTTGTCTATACAGCATTGTAAACATTTAGTATAGCTTCTGTAGGCCTATGTGAAATTTGAGGGCATTTGCTTCACTAAGATGATCAGATCAAGGAATTTTTCCTGCCCACAGAATCATAAGAAACAGAGAAATCTACCACTATAACACAGAGAGACACAAACCTGCTTGGCATTATCTCCATTATCCCTTGTCTAAGACAAAAATCTCCTGTCACTAATTGATAAGGCACTGAGAAACTGTGCAAAGGAGATGCATTGTTTGCATGACATCAGCTGCATTATTTGGCCTGGGAAAGAGACCTCTGGATGCACCTGTATGGAGTCTGGTAGCCAGACAGGAGGCATCCCCACATTCGACAGGCTGCTGGAGGCAATGCCGATACACATCCCTGAGTTCACTCTGGTAAATTCTGTACTGGGTCACTCACTAATGCAGTTGTTATTCAAGTTCCTGTCAGCATTTACAGCTTAATCAAAAATATTTACATTCCTGTGGATGATGCTGCACTGTAATGGCAGGAAAACTGAAATGTATTTGATGAGTAAAATACATAAAAAAAAGAGAATCAGTAAAATATAGTTACATTGAAATTTCTTTTGAAAAGGCAAAATTATCTGATTTAAGTTGATGATTGACATATGTGATAAAATAAGCAACAGCTCGGCTATATTCTAATGCATGCAAGATAAGGAATAACCAGATGCTCCCAAAATTCAAGATGCTTTCAATTTATTTTAGTGCTTTAGTGTTTGTAGTAGAGTTTTTACATACAGTGTTGAATAGAAGAATAGTATTCCTTTAATTTAACTGGCAGCTGAATGTTGGTGTATTTAACCATTTTTGAACAGTTTCCAAGTTTTGAGAGAAATAATTATATATTTATTTCTGAAGGGTTATATAAATGTACAAGCTGTTGATACTCAGCTAATTAATACCTTGGGATGTGGCCTTAACATCTGACAAGTTAAATTCATGACATTAGGTTCTATAGTATGAAAGAGAAATTTACTGTACTGCATCAGCTTCTGACAATGGATAATAATCAATAGTGCAGATATTTGATGTAGCTATTCAATGAATGTAGCCTTTTTGCGTGTTCAAGAGTTCTACATTTCTTGCATGGGTGCACATCTATCTCTGTGTATGCACATGTACATGTGGTTTTAGCTAATAGTTCTTTGTATATAGCTGCTGAAGATTGGTTTGGGTATTTGAAAATCATTAAGTGTTTTTCAACTACTTATTATATCTATTTAATTCCGGTTGCCTGAGTCTGAGTTACTGATTTAACTGGTCACTATGAAACTTATTGTAATTTTTGAGAAAACATATAACTCAAAACCAGGTTTGCATAAATATTTGGATGTTTAAGTTTAAAATTCAGCAATCTGAGCATTCATTTCAGTGAGTTTCTAATATTCAAATGCTCAAGGAAGCAAATCTCAGAGTTGGGAACCATGACCAAGTGAAAAATATCTTTTCAGATTAAATGAGATTTTGTGAATGCTTTGGAGTTAGTTAGTTTTTTTATTATTATTATTTTTGGTTTGGGTTTTTTTTCTGTGTCCCAGCTTTTTCCACTCTTCAGTGCTTGTGGAGGCATGATGTTTTAACCCAGTTTGCTCCTCCCATTATCACATAGCTCCAGTGTTGCTCTCACATGAAGTGAATTATTTACACTGAATACATTTCACAGTTTTTCTGAAAGAATATTGGCAGGAAAAAAAGGTTTTGCAGCTCAGAGCAGCGAAGGGCTGCATCACATCTACAGCTGCTTCTTTCGGTAGTCCCTAGTGTCTAGCATAGGAGCGGAAGCTGGACGTATACTAGCTTTAAGAGCTTGTGGGGGAATATCTCAGTCTGGTGCTTCCAGACTGCTCCTAGCTCCCTATGGGACCCACAGGTTTTTTGTATATATCCCACAGACTCCTGTAAGTTAGAGCAACTTTCTGTTCATAGAAGGCTTCTGGGATGAATGTACATGAGTATCTATACAAATACCTCTGGGCAAGACAGTACACAGCCTTGTAAGTTTATGAAATGTTTTGTTTAAATACACTTTCACAGTTATTTGCCTTGTAATGGGTTTATTGCAGCCAGCAGCCAAACCTCCACAGCCTATTGATTATTCCCCTCTCCTGTGGCAAAGGGAAAAAGGAGAATAGCAAGAAGTCTCATGGATTGAGATAAAGACAGTTTAAATGGTGAAGCAAAAGCGGCACACACAAGCAAAGCAAAGGAGGAATTTACCTGCTGCTTTCCATCAGCAGGCAGATGTCCAGTCACTGCCTGTGGGGTCAGGCTTCAGCATGCATAAAGGTTGCTTGGGAAGACAAATGCCATAACCAGCAAGATCTCCCCTTCTTCCTCTTTTCCTTGAGATTTTATTGCTGAACATGATGTTATATGACATGGAATATGGCATTGGTCAGTTTGGGTCAGTTGTTCAGTTGTATTCCTTCCCAAACTCTTGCCCACCCCAAGACTGCTCACTGTGGGAGCAGAATGGGAAACAAAAAAGTCCTCGATACTGTGCAAACACTGCTCAGCAACAGCCAAAACACTGGTGTGTTAACGAGGCTTGTTTAGTCACAGCTCCAAAGCACAACATTGTGTGGGCTGCTATGAAGAAAGTTAACTCCATCCCAGACAGAGTCAGTATGACTTAAATGGTCAGATTTTAACATTACTCTGCTGTCCCTTTATGATAAGCATATATATATTGTGCAGGGTCTTTGAAACATAAATAGTTCTGGCAGATAGATACAGGAGAGAAAGAGAGAGAGACTGCTTTAGTAAAAAGGGTAATATTCCAACCCATATCTTGGGAGTATTATCAAGTGTGTAATATTTGGATTAAAAAAGGAACCTTTTAAAAGCAGGCATATTCTCTTTCCTCACTTTCCATAGAACTAAGGTAACAGAAACATTGGATAATGCTGACTTATTAGTCATCACACACGATTTTAAGATTTTTCTAATAACAATAGGTATACAAAATAGTTTATTTAGTGTTTCTGTTCATCTTTGTGTCATTCAGCAACTCATACTTTGTAAAGCCCATAGATGTGTTAGATAACATGTTAAACTACATTCTGCACTTCCTTCACTGAGTTACAAGAGTAGCACAGGTAACATACGAACAATCGTTGAAAAGCTTTTGTATATGGAAGTTCAACCCAAAATCTAAATTTTCCTTTGGGCAATATTTTGGTGAAGCTAATTCAGAAAACTTTTATACAAATGAAATTAAACTTTCTATATCCAATTTTGCAAGTAGTCATAGGAAAGCCACAAATATGGGACCATTCTTGACCTGTAAGGAGATGACAAGAATGAATGGCTGTAGTGTGAATTTACTTTCTGTCACCAGGCTACTCATGTGAAACATTACCATTTTGAAGTTTGTAGAATCTTTCTTGTCACTGAGAGAGACTTAAAAGTTTCATCTTGTTGTCTAGAAAGATTTTTTTAGTGGCTTGTTTCAGCTGAATAATTCCAGTTTTAAAATGACAGTCTAGAGCACAAAGTGATAAATTTTTGGCTCCTTAAAAAGCATCCACTTACAATGTAATCGTAAGCATGCATAATGTAGGAAGTTAAAAATTTCCAAATTTCCTGGAAAGAAGTTTCTCATGAAAAGGTGATATCTTGACCCCAGTAACATTTAAAAATGTAATCTGTGATATGAAACACATTGATAGAGATTACTGTGAATATATGTAAAGTGTAATTTGAAGGAAATATAAAATATAGATCCCCTGTGCATATCAAATTTTAGTTTTTGCACAAATCAGGTACACAAATGATATGCATATGGAAAACAATAGCATCTACTGTGTCTAAATAAAATCCTAGAACTCAAGAGATTTGTTGAATGTTTCCAAATACACTTCATACGTACTGCCTCTGACAGTTCAAGGAAAAAATCTTGTGTGCTTAGTGCCAGCTGTTTACACTATTCAGAGAACTTCAGGGAGAGGAGACAACCTTGAACAGTTTGTAATAATAATAAAATTAATAATGAAAGTCTCAAAAATTATACATAGAAAATTAGATATGGTGATAGTCTAAAGGTAGAATCCAATCCAACCAGAAAATGGTATTTCACTGGAAGTGAATCTTCGGAGGAGGATGAAGAAGAGAGACAGGTACAACTTGGCTCTTTTTTTTTTCTGAAGACCAAAGTTGTATAGAGAGATGAAGAATACTGAAGATGTAAAGAAGAGCTAACACTGAAATTGTAAGAGAGAGGAAAAAACCACATACAATAGGGGAGATGGCGGATTTTTATCTAGTTGTAACATGCATAAAGGTTTTATGTGTATAGTTGGGAGCAGCTGCTGTAACAGAGCTTTTGTGTAAACTTCAGCAACAAATAAGTGTTCCTTCCAAAAAGCATTTTGCATTAGATTTGCATCAAAAACAGGAGTTGACCTTCGGCTAGTCTGCTTCTTGGGTATTTTACTTTAAAAGTACTTACCAAATTATTACAAGAAAAGCATTCCAGCTTTTATATTTTTGTTTTACAGTAGTTGATTATTTGTCCAATATGGACATGAACATCTATCTTGTTAATTTCTGATTTTTAAAAAACCTGATTTTAAGGAATAATTTTCAAGATATTCCCAACCATTGTAACAGTTAACTTTTTAATCCCATGGTTTCTGAATTTCTGCAGAAGCTTTTCACTCAGGCTTGCGATATTTAACAAAAATATTATTAATATCCGGGCTCACTCTGATATAAGAGGCCTGACCCCTTACCTGCTCTGTTATGTGTAGTTGCCTGTTTCCTGTTATAATCCAGAGTAGTACAGTGTTAAGTTTTTTTTCACAGAATGTGTTGGCTAAACAAAGACTAAAAAAAAGAAGGGTTTTGAATTTTATGTTAATTTTGTGAGCTGCAGGTGGTGGGTAATATTGACTTAGAATAGGAAGACAATTAAGCAGTCCCCCAAAATCTTGATTTTTATTCTAATGTTTGAAATTCTTTTGCCACTATGCCCTTTTATTTTTGCATGGGCAGAGAAGTCCCATGTGCCTGTATTCAATGCAAAACGTGAGCTGAACGCTGTGAGTAATTAACAGGTAACCTGAAAATGTTATTCTAATTTTTAATCATGAGCAGCTCTGCTATCCTCTCATAAAGCTCATTTGCTAGATACTGTGGGTAGAATTGTTATTGACCTACTTTACCTAGAGATTCCTGAACGTTGAACCTTCTTAAAAATAAATGTTGAGAGCTTCTTATCTTATTTCTTTATTTAACTTTTTAAGAGAAGCAGAAGATGATAGTGATAATGATTAAAAAAGTAGACTCAGTTGGGAGTTTAAATCTATGTATAATTCACTATCAGTGATTTTATTTCAATGATGTTCTTTAGGGCCTTAGTCTAAAAAATGTTTCCAGACATCAGCTATTGCTGCTGAGTTTGAAAGAAAGAGCATGCTGCAAATGAGCAAGGGGTGCAAGAAGCAATGGAATAGGAATTTCTGAGCAGACCACTAAGTCATTGGAAGAACAGTATGAAAACACATGTGGGTGTTAGCAGAAGGAAGTGTTGATGTTGTAGAAATTGTATCATGGCACAGACATAGGAGTTTTGTTTGAGGGTTATTTTGTTGTTGATGTCTTGATCTTTTAATGATACCTGGAATCTGCCAATGTGTAGAACAATTAAAATAAGCAAGGCTAAAAATTAAGAATTCAAAGAGCGAGTGTTTTGAGATGTGTAATGTTTCTGAATATGATACCAACTCATTTTTCTGGGTTTTCTAATATTAAAAAAAAAAAAAGAAAAAGTATGCTTTAGCCAGAAAAACTTAATGATATTTCTTGGTTTCTCCTGACATGGAGAAAAGACTGCAGTAAAATCACTAAGACTGATAAGAAAAGATAAAAAGTGATCATTTGGTCATTTTAATTAAAAAAGCATCTTCAGTTTATGCACCCAAAGCACTCCTCTGGATTTCTTTACCATCCTGTTTTCAAATATTTAAATGACAGTTATGAGGGGGAAAAAAAAAAAAAAGGCAAATTAGAAATTACAACTGGAGACAGAGGTCACGATTCCATCTCCGTCTGGGCCCAACTGGCTCCGGGAAGAAATACATCTTCAATCTAAGGTTCTACATAAACTTAAAGAAAACATCAAATATCTTTGTGGTGTTTACTTAAGTTCTTTGTATGTGTAACATAAAGGTTAACATCTCCCTCTTATAAAATGATAATAAATACATAGTGACATTGTTTGCCAATTCTTGACCCTCAATTATTGGGAATTATCCTAGAAATACTGAACTATTCTTCCCTAATGCTGCTGGGCAACCAGAAAGTATGATTCTGAAGTAATTAATCCACTAAAGTTCACCTTAATTTAATGTATTTGTATAGATAATTAGAATACTGGCTCTGTTCATTAACATTTCAGATCTCATTTAAATGTAAATTGTAATATTCTTTTTTTCTGCAAGATTGGGTAGTTAGTGTCATTCATGAGTAATAACAAATTTGTTCCTCATTAGCCATAAGAATAGATAAAAATATGGATCAAATGTGGAGAGCAGATGTAGCAAAAAGAAGTTACCTGTCTGGAAGGGGTATTTAAAGCAAGCATTCATTGGTTTTCTGTAATTTTACATTTTTAATTTTGTCCTAATTCATAATTCACAAATTTTCTGTTAATTGGATCTTTGCATTATTCATAACGAGGGTGTGAAAGTACAAAAATATTTTGAGTGATTTATGAGATACAGTGTGAAATTTTAAAATATTTTCATGTTGATTCAGATTAAGTCCATTTATAACACAGAGCTCTACTTCAAGATATTCTTCAAAGCACTAGAATAAATAATCAGAAATAATGAAGACTGGCTATGTAGAAAAAAAAAATAGTCAAATTAACCTATTTTGAATGAAGGATGGCCTGGACTGATTTGGAAGAACAGTTCTACCTTGTTTCCGAAACTATAGCAAAGTAGATTAGTAATAATAATAACTTAATATATATCCCAGGACAATGTTTTTTTGGGGTTTTTTGGTTTTTTTTTTTTTTCATGATGGAAAACCCTTCTAAGTTTACAAAGCATACAGTCGTCCTTTTCATCCTTTTATCTCCAGATGGTGTACTTCTAGCTTGTTCTCCTATTACTCCCTAAATCCAAGACTCTGTGACTGATCTTAGTTCCCATTTCTTTCTTCCAGTTACCATAACCAACTAATTCTTCCTGCTTGATATTTCAGTGTTCCTCTACACTGATGATGCTTCATAACCTTCACAGAATGTATTGAAAACAGGGCTAGAAGGAACCTGAAGGGAATATTTGTCAATTCTCTATACAATTCACTTTTTTAAAACTTCAGATTCAGAGATATACCGTATTCCCAGGCAATTTATCACACTGATCTGCAAATTTTGCTTTAATGTCTGACTGGAGTCTCTTTTGCTATACTTTCAGTTCAATAATTTCTAGACATCATAGACACAGAAGAAAGACTGGTCCCTCTTTCCTCTGAAACTGTCTTTTGTGTACCTGAAAGCTGTAATAATAGCCACTCTGACCTTTCTTTACATTCACTAAACAAACCTAATTCATTCTACTTTTCCAAAGTTCATATTGATCTCCACTGATCTCTCTACAGTCAGTCCACATCCTTCTTGACAATCAGTACACAGAGCTGAACAGTGAATTCCAGCTGGTGCCTTATCAACACTGGGGAAAGTGAAGAGCATAATTGTGTCTTACAGGGAGGATTTCTGTTTATACACCTGTATATGAAGTTTGTCTTTCTCATAGCATCATGACATGCTTGAGTAACATTTAGATTTTATCATGCACTATAAACCCAAAGACGTTTTCTGAAGAACTGTTATTCTCATTCTGTATTTGGTTAAAGGATTATTTCTACTTAGGTTTTGTACTTTGTCTTACCTTTATTGATTCATATTCTTTGCTTTGTCTTAGACTAATTTTTAGGGGAAAATAATGGGGTTAGGTGATTATGAATTTTGATCGTCAGCATGCTTGCAAGCCATCACAACTTTTTTCATCATCTGCAAATTTGATGTGTGTAGTGTTTATTTCACCAGCCCAATCATTAATTGAAATATTACATGTAACCAGACTCAAGATAGATCCCCTGAGGAGTTATACTCAATTCCTACATTACAAGAGGAAGCTACAGGCTGTAAAACATAATTGTTTCATCTATATTAGATATTCTTAATTTGCATATGAGAATGTCATGTAAGGTGGTGGTGTCAAAATCCCTACTTAAAATCATGATTTTGCAGACTCCTAGTTATTCTTATTCACATCTAATACAAGAAACATTAAAAATTTTTGAACTTTCTAACTAATATTTTAAGATTGAATCGGTGGTTTCTTTTTAATAAATGCATTGTAATAGTGTAATTAACGTACATTCTTGCAATTTTAGTTTTTCACTAAATAGTAATCTTGAAGAAACAAAGTCTTCATTTCAGAAGTGACATTCTTCAATATTTTTGTCAGTTGGTAATATCAGCTATCTAATAAATAAAGCATCATCCTTCGGAAACCAGTGTAGCACTTACACGTTTACAGAGATTTCCTTAGAGCTTCTTGAGCTCCTACAATCACCATATTCTTGGTATTTGGAAGGCTTTTCCAGATTTGGTCTTGATGGGATCTGTCTGTCACTTGGTCTTTACACTAATCTTGTTCATCCTTGAGAGGCAATACTTTCTTCCCTTGTCCATCACTCAGACTTTTCAGGTTGGTTTAACTACTTGTAGTTAACTTTTATTAGGAATTTTCCTCATTTTGTGCTTTTTGAACCTCAGTACAAATATTTTTTAGTTGATTGTTCACTGTCTGACCAAAACCCCAGAAGTATAGCACTTTGAGGGTTGTAATGAGTATGCAAGTAAAACCAGAGGCTTTTTCACTTAAGAAACCTGGACAAACTTTCCCTAAACAAACTGCATTAAAAGACACCTCATATTTTTTTACTGTGATGAATAACTGTAAGTAATGGCCTTTTAAAAGACATTAAAAATATTTAAAGCCCCATGAGACTTAGATGGTTAATTCCTTTTAAAGATCGTCTAGTTCCCACCCCCGTGCCATGGGCAGTGACACCTTCCACTAGACCAGGTTGCACGAAGCCCCATCCAGCCTGGCCTTGAACACTTCCAGGGATGGGGCATCCACAGCTTCTCTGGGAAACCCATTCCAGTGCCTCACCACCCTCTCCATGAAGAATTTCTTCCTTACACCCAATCTAAATCTATCCTCTTTTAATTTAAACCCGTTACTTCTTGTCCTGTGACTAATATTTAAAAGAATTTTTGAATTAAGATCTAGAAAGTATACATGATGTGAATCAGGTTTCCCTCCAGGCTAGTTTTCAATACTTTATTGGATGATTCATAGTGGCTGAGCAAGTGTTTCTGAAACAAATATATCAGCAGAAATGTTGATTCCTTCCTTAATAATGAGATGTCTTCAGATGATCACTCAATGTCTGATTTTTTGTTGGTTTTCTCCCCAAAAATAAATGACCACATTCAAGAGACATAGGGGTTTTTTGGCTTTTTTTGGTTTTGTTTTGGTTTTTTTTTTTTTTTGTATTATGAGTGGAAAGCTGCCTTATTAAACCCAATTTTTTGCTCTGTTTAAATAATTTTAGAAGCTACGTCAGAATAATCTCCATATGGGACAGTAACATGTTAATGGCCAATCTGTAATAACTTATCTTTTTTTAATGCTTCCTCCTAGGCAGTGCTGAAATGTACATTCACATTTTAAAAAATCATGAACAGCTAAGGGAGAAGAGAGAATATTGGAGAAAGTGTTAGACATAGTTTTCATAACTATTTTGCCTTTTATTTCCCCTTTGTGTTCTCCCAAGTATGTGGGTTTCTTCAGCTGATTCTGCCTGAAACTTGATGCTCCTTTGGGTTGAGAATTATTCCAAATTTTCTTAGGAGCTTATGACTGTAGTTACCCCATTGCACTTAGTTTTGAAGATGTCAGGGGAAAATGCCCTGGATCTGACAGACCAAAATGGCAAAGTTGCTACACAATTCCATTCCCGAGGTCCAACCAGTAGTGACACTGAAACTGTATTCCCAGCAGCCACATAGAGGCAGAGTACATGCATACACCACCTGTAGGCATACCTACAGGGCTGTGGCTGACTCCACAGGTCAGACATGCATAGAGGCAACAGTCTCATCCCACTCCTATCTGTGGTTGAGCAAGGTGGATGTCTACTACTGAGAATATATGTACAACTCTCATCCTACCAGCAGCTGAATGCTGACACTCAGGGCCCTTTTTATCCCTTATCCCTCTATTTTCCCCACACTTGTTCCTCCCCCAGTTGCCTAAACCCATCCCTTTTCCTGCCTTTGGTTACATTCCCATAATATATATATATATGGGAATATATATACCCATATATATACCCATAATAAATCTTATGCAATCTCAAAATGTGTCCCTTACCTCTAGGCAGCAACCCTCTCTTCAGCTGGTAAGATACTTCATGCTTGACTTATGATGGGTTTTCACACCTGAACAGTGGGGTTGAAGCTCTCCTATGCCAACCCTGAGAGGGTAATGGACAGGATATCCCTTTCTCTGGACCCACATTGACTTTCTGCCTGCCACTGTGCATCTGTGTTCCTCTTCTCTTGTTGTGATGGGCCTTGCATGGGCTGATGGCTCCTCTGATGGGCTTGAGGGCAGACAGTGGGGGTATTATTTGGCCTTTCCCCACATAGTCATTGTTTCTCTGGGCTCCTTGGTTGGTATGCAGATGGACTTTTAATACATAATCTATCAGAAAAGACTACAATTTCTTGAGTGTTGTACCTCCACAAAGACTGAGTGTATTTTTCAACAGAAAGTCTCTAAAAATATGAGCAGTGATTTCTATAGGTATAGTCTATTTTTTATGAGTGTGCATTCAGAGTAATATAAGTGAAGTAAATAGTTATTTATGTTAATTTTCTACTTGACTTTCTGTTCATAATGGGCAAGACATCATTCTTGGGTGATATACTTTAATGCTCTCTATGCTAATATCTTCAAATGCTTTTCAGCCATGTCTGGATAAGTAGCCAGAAGAAAACTCTGTCTTTTGGTACAGTCTCAGCCAAATGAGATACTTGGGCAGCTGTTATGGACAGATAACACCTGGATTGTGTATATAGTTACTTGTCTACTATATGAGTGAAGAACAATGTAGTCTATTTGTACTGTTGAATTAATTATATTCTCTTTCAATTTGAGCTGCCTTCACCTTTTCAAAGGAAGGTTCTGAGTTAGATTCATTATGACAGTTACCCTATGTCTATTTATCTCAGTCAGCCTTTTACCTACACATCTGGCAACTTCCCACTCTAACTGCTTCTGCCTGTTGACTGTTTCTCCCTGAGTAGATTAATGTAATTGTAGCCTATTGGATTCTGGTAAGATTAAGAAATTATTCCTTGGCTTTTTCATAGATCTCAGTGATGTCTGAAGTCATGGTGATACTAATAGCAAGGAGTCTTTGAACCCATGTCCTGCATGTTGATTATGCAGATGCTAGGCTTAGCCTAGGAGATGTTACATATCTTGGAACTGCAAAAGTACTTATATAAATTAGAGAGAACAACATAAGTATGGAGATTCAACCTGTGAATGCTTCACACATTTACCATAAGTAATATCTTCCCTTCTTGGGTACTTTATAAAGATCAGGTGTGTTCTGTGTTAAAGGCACACTTTCCTGTACAAACTTCATACAAGGTCAATGGGCAAAACTGAATAATGGTTAAAACTTTCTTTAATTGCTCATATTGTGGGTCCCTTGAGACTTTGATTAAGATCTTACTGACAGGTAGGTGTAATGTGTGTCAAAATAAAAAGAAAATAGTCATTTTCTTATTCCCTTCCTGCTATAAGGTGCTTTTTCAGGGAAAGCTTAGTTCAATATTGTGAGAGTGTTATTTTCAGAGAAGAATTTCAGCTAAAGAGTAAAACCTTCACCTTTTATGCTAAGGTAATAAATAGTCACAGCTGGTAAATGAGTTGCAAAATGGATTGTGCAAAATTCTTGTCTGGTAACACTCTTCAATAATAATCATATATGTATATTTGTTGAGACTTTATTTAATTTGAAGTAAGTATCAATTATAACTCTGTAACTGAAGAAGTCATTTCATACCTTAACTACTAGGTATTAATTTTCAGTTAGCTTTATTCTCTTCTATTTTTTTTGTTTGTTTTTCAGTTTCCTTTAGAAAGCATTTTAGCTGCTCAAAATATCCTTAAAAGCCTGTTAGCAGATCTCAATTATCTTGGTTATAAAGGTTAACAAACTGCAGGAGCTCTTTGTTTTTGTAGTGAACATTTTAAATATCTAACATATGGTAAAGGTTTGTTATAGACAGCTAACAGGAAATGCAGATACCAAAAAAAAACCCCACCCTTCTTAGGGGCCCAAAGCAGTAAAAACTAAAACATTTTCAGTTGAACTTATTAACATTTGAAGGAATAACCACCTTTTAACATTCAGTTACTTACAGTTATTGATTTTAAGATGAACTGGAGAAAGTTACCTTTTCCTTTATGATAGATAACAAATCTTACTTTTTCCCCACATAGTAAACGTATTTGCCATTAAAAAAAAATAATTGTTACTATTAGATCTTCATTTACTCCTTTTTGTCTGAAGATACTGGCAAGGTCTTTGAAGGATGGAAACATTACTGTCACGTGAGGATACTGCCTGAGCCTCTAGGGAAAGCATGTAAATTCCTATTTGCTGTGTATTCAACTTTACAGTTTATGCTACATGCAGGTTTCTTTTGAAATAATTGGTATGCTACCTGCTGAGCTCTAAGATACTTTGAATTCAACAGAAAGGTATGTAGCACATCTGAGTTCAGTATATATTAATTTTGCCCAGTGTTACTTGCAGGAAACATAGAATTTATTTGTGATTTCTGTTTGTGAGGTAATTGCATTGAAGAACATGCTGGGAACAGCAGCTATATTGAAGCACGAGTAAGAAGCAAAGTGAAAAGGGGGATTTTTGTGCAACTGGTTATTTCATTTGCATCTGTGAACATAGAACAACTGACACAAAGCTCGCCACAAAGAAATTCATGATACTGCTTTATGCTGTGCAAGTCATAGTAACATTGTAACAGTTCACAGTAGCTTAAGTATTGCCTTACATATTATTAATATTAGCATTGAGATGTGTCATTGAAATCAGTGTAAACTTGCTAGTTTATACCTGAAATAAAGCACCTGTGATTAGGGCTTCAAGGTCATTGCAACTGTGATACAGATGAAATTATGTGTTCCAATAGTTATGTTTAAAAAATGATCTAACATTTGCTAAACAGTGACATGATCTGAAACATACGCTTTTCAATAGTGGTTAAGAGGAGTGCTTCACAAATGCAATCGGTAGTGTTGGTTTTAAGAGGAAAATAATGTTTGAAAATTCTTAAAGAAGCAGTACAATCACTTAAATTTATGAATACTACATTTCTCAGTCTGCTGGGATTTTTTGTTCAGGATATAAGCTTGAGAAAATATGAGAAAATACTTCAAACAACAGCAACCCTGGGGCATGAAGTATTTTAAAGCAACAATACCAAAGTAATTCTATGCAGAAAAGCAGTGTCAGACATAAAATAGGCCTACTTTTTTGACTGTTTTTCATTTTGTTGAAATCACCTCCATTTTTGCAGTGATGGTGAAGACAGTGTAATGAACTACCAGATCAAACAAGCTAAATATAAGTTGTTACAAAAGATGAATGAGAACAAGAATCCCCATCCCAAGCATATGTGGAAGCAACTACTATCTGCCAGTCTTGAAAGCAGAACCTTGGCCTCCTCAGATATCAACCTAGTGTGCAGATGGCTGGGCAGACAGTCTAACCCCAACAATGGTAAGTGATCTGTTTGTCCCTGTATGCTGGTAATAAATAGGCTTCTGTCAGGAAAGATTTTGTCTGTGTTTTAAACTCTGTGACTACTTAGTTTGCTTTTGCTGGCAGAGTCTAGCACTGAGCAAGGTTAATGTGGAAGAAGCTGTGGTTAGATCTCTACTCTGTTCTGATGCAATACTTTTTGAACATGTTAAACAAGAGGTGGAACTTCTGAAAAAAATTTGGGGCAACGTGTCTCATCATATACCTATTGCTATCATACATCTATTTGCTATAGAAACCATGAGTATATGTAGAATGGATTTTCTTTCAAATAAAAAAGCATGCCAGAAGAGCCAGCTGGGAGATTAAAAAACCCAATGGTCTGTAACTGAAAAATCCCCCAAAATGCACCATTTGTAAATTGTGCCAATCTGCCATAAATTTATGGTCATTGAATGATGAGTTCAGTAATTTGAGTAACAGTGAAGAGAATTATGTGTTACAACTGAATAGCTGTATTTATCACTTTTGGAATTAGAGATCTCTGGGATAGGAACATTTGCAAACTGACAAATCAGGACAGTTTTAAGCTTTAAAACCGAACTTTACTAACTTTTGTTATTAGTTACACACTTCCTGCTCATGGCAGCTTTTACACAATATTTGTCATCATTAATACATATAAAAATATAGTCTTTAAAATATATGTTCTAAATTATCTTTGAGTATACAATACCATGGGGATGATACTATGTATTTAATAATGCTGGCTGTGGTTCTGATGGTCCTTAGTCGCAGAGATCTGGGTCATCAGGCTTAAGAGAACCTTGATGAGTGCAGTCAGAAACAAAATAGGCCTGCTTCTTTCTTCTATCATATGCCAGATATTTTTAAGCCATTGTTGTTCTCCCTAGAAGGGGAGTCTGCTTATCGGCTTGTTTAGTTTGATTTGTCTTGCCACTCATTCTTCCAGCATGTCCAGCAGGAAGTTCTGCACTCCCTTTGCTTGTCTTGGTTTTGTTTGACAACTTTTGATATTTGAATGCCTCCTACCTGCAACAGCATCCATCTGACTTTGCCCCTTTTGCTCACATACTTATCTACATTTTTTTTCTGACTATGCAGTCACAGTGTTACAAAATACTTACATGCTATTGTTAGCTATACAATTTTAGTATGCTCATATTCAGCTTTAAGTTTCTATTAATTATGTCCTGATTAGTACATTTAGAATTTACAGATGCCACAGGCTTATGGCAATGTATGCTTGGAATAAAGCTTTCTCCATTTACAGAAATAAAAATTCTCTTTAACTCAAGAATATTGGGACACTTACAGTTGTTGTAACCATATTAAATATTGAACGTTCTGTCATCCTCTAAGCAGGTTTTAAGATGGTAGAAGAATTCAGTATAAAAAAGCCCCATGAGCAATGTTCAAAAATATCAGGAGTTTTTTAAATTTATTTTTAAGGCAGAAGGCAGAGGATTTCTATTAGCTGTAAAATAGATCAGTTTAGTTCTAGTTTGCTTACATTTCTGAAGATAATCTTGTTAATAAATATTAATGCTAAATATGTCTCTGTGCTTTCTCTAATGCAAACATGATGTCATAGCATTTTCCTAGGTGTGCTTAGAATTCCCACATACCCAGTAAACTGTTGCACTTAAGATTCTCACCGGTGGTTAATAAATAAATAAATCTCTAATTATATGCATCTGGAATGTCTTCAGCAACATCAGCATCAGATATCAACCTTTCTGTCATCTCAAATGGTTTGTGAAATTTGGGTATTGTTGGGTTTCATTGCTTAATTGTTTCTCCTAGCAGAAATAAGGACCAAAGTTTTGGAGGGCAGGATCTTGATTTTGTTTGTCTTTGCTGTGAGTGGTGTATTTCTGTGGATATCCTCACATACATGCACTAGACAGCTTGAAGGCTGGAATCATATGATAAATTGCAGAATCATCCAAGACAATTACTTCAACAGCTCCCAAGTAAGCAGCTCTTCCTTCTCTGTCATCTTGTTTCAGTTACAAATTCTTTGTTGGCAAAACCAGCTCAAAGCAAAATTTAAGTTTCTTATGAGGGTGTTTGCATGGGTACAAAACTGTTGCGGCTCCTTCTTCTTCTTTACATTGAACTCTAATCTTTATCAGCTTTTTATTTCAGGTTTGGTTTAGTACTCTGAAATTGTTTACTCTTATTGTGATGAAAGACTGTTTTTCTTGTAGTACTGTGGCTATCTGGCAGATTGTTTTAGTTGTTCCAGCATTGCAGTATATTAAGAAGTAATAGCAAGATAGAGAAAAAAATCTCTTTGGTGAATTAAATGTTATTATTTCCTCAGCTTAAATTGCAGATATGTAAAGTCACTTTTTTGAGACTAAATAAAAAATAAATATTGTTGATTAGGAGTATAGAACTTTAGGCAAAAGAAAATGTTAATATTAAAGATATTTACCATTAGCTGATGCTCTCTAAAAAACACTGAGCTAGCGCCTCTATGCTATCCATGAGTGGAACTACATGAGCTTCCATGTCCCTGTGACAGTGAGTGCTGTATAGGATTTCACATTGTGGTAGAGAAAGGGCCACATGCAGTGGCTCTCTCTACTTGTGACTCAGGGCTTTCATTGCTTCTCATGAAGCTCCCACATGCAAATTCAAAATAAAGGGTTATTAGTAGGGTGATTGAGAAGGCAGTTATATTACTATTTCTGACTTGTACCTGTTCAGTAAAGGATGAGTAAGTAATTGTTCAGTGCTGTTTCAAAAGAGTCTAAACACGTTTGATGTCACTTGGGCAGGTAAATTTTAGAATTCTTAGAAAAAAAAAAAAAAAAGCAGTATTAGCTTTTAAGATGGCCATACTTAAGGGATGCTTAAAACATTGATATAGGTAACATGAATATAGCATTGTTTTTTCATCATAGCAAATTTTTGTGCTGAAACTTCCATACATACGCTTAACACCTGTCAATTTATCACCTGTAACACACAGTGGCAAATCCATTTCCATGTTACAAAGTCCCAGCAGAGTTTACTTAACAATTTAGTGGGGTTTTTTGGCTTTGGGAATCAAAACTTTATATACTAGTTGGATTATGTTTTTTTAAAGGTTGAGTTGCAAAACTGGAATGAACAACACAGCATGTTTAGTCTGATTTAAAGGCTAATACAGTCAGGAAAATAGTATTGAATCTCAGATGCATTATCTGCTCTTTATACTGTATGGATGATTGCATTTCCCCATACTATCAGCTCCCCACCACTACCTGACATCAGTTTCCTCACACCTCAGACTTTCCAAGATAGTATCCAGACACAGTTGTTCTCTAGCTTTTCCTTTTCCCCATCCACTGAACCTCCTGAAAAAAACTGCACAACCTTCTTCATATATTACAATATGTTTCATAAAAAAGTGATTGATGATTATAGAATTTACAGGAACAATTCTGTCAGAGGTGCTTCTCATAAAGCACAGTTCTGCTATACATTAACTAGGTTTGCCAAAAATATGCCTTACAGTTTTGAATGGTGAAGGTACAGTAAAAAGTCCATACATGTAAGAGATTGTTAAATACTGAAACATTAGTAATGTTGAGGTGTGCTACCAGTGAATTATTGTTATATTAGCACCTAAAGCATCTAATTAAAGTAGCGGGGGATTCTGTTTGTTCAAGTGTTAAACCATGGAAAAAAACTTCCTGTTGAATTGCAGATTGCCTAAATAGGAGCTGTAAAACTACATTAGGAAAGAGATGCAAACAGTAACTCAATCAAGATCATATTCCAAGCAGTGACTCAATCAAGATCATATTCCAAGCAGTGAAAGAACAGGAAGTAAAAGGCAGATTAAAAAGACAGATATATTGTCTGAGACAATAAACCAGTATGATTCTTGATTTTTTTCATAGGATAATCCATTCCAGTACTATAACCTTTAATGTTATTTGTTTAATACAGATACTGGAGAAGATGTACAGTAAAGTGAAAGGAAAAGGAAATAATCTGTGGATACTTCAGTTTCCAGAGAATTTACTCTCTGAATTGGCCATGACATATTAAAAATAAAACAATAAAATCAAGTTTCACTGTAAAAACTATTCTGTTTTTATTGTACCTCTACTGTTTTATATTAGAGTGCTTTTCCTTCATCCATCTGCTTATATAAAAATCTGTTTTTATTAAAGATTGTTGTTTGTCTCCTTGTCTTTCAACCAAGTAAGTTTACTTAAAGAAAGATTAACAGTTTTCATGGATTCTTCTCCAGTAGATTTTACTTTCTTTTGATCTTCTCATATGCCTTGATGCTCAAGTTGTAGCATATGCCTGTGAATCCTTTCAGGGCTAATTTGAATGGAAAAATAGAAAACAACTTCTAGCTTGAGGGTTACATTATTGTAAGCAGAATAACTTTGTTTTGATTGTATTCAACATGATTATTTACTTTTGTAGCTTTTCCAAGATTCAGTTATATTAGATAAGACTAGTAACGTATTTGAAAAAGAAAGACTTTCTTATTCAAAATGTTCAAATAGTCACAGCATAATTAGTACTAAACTTTCTCTGTTTTAATGCTAATTTTCTCCTAATTGGATAGCATGAACAAGTATCTACTTGTCAGGCCTACTATAACTTCAGCGTATGAAAAGGGTCATCATATCTGTCTTTTTTGCATTGTCCCCACTCTATGTTGCATTGGAACAGGTCAGCGAGCATTCAGAAACAGATAGGTGGTCTGTCCTAGTTCAATCCTCAGTGAAAATAATTAGAGTTTGGGGAGGACCTAGAAATGGAAACATGACTTTCAGGTAGCATAGTCTGTTTTAGTATCATACATTGGTGAATCAGTACAGCCTAAGATGTACCTCTGAACAGTTTCTTTAAACTTAAAAAAATACATATAAAATGTATTCCTTTATACAAAAGATCAATAGGTGTTGTTTCAAAGCCAGGGGACCTTTTTCCTTTTTTTCTTTGATACAGGGTAAGAACTGAAAATGAAAGTGGAATTACGTTTCACCCGTAGTTGGCATTTATAGAATCATAGAATCTTTGAAGTTGGAAAAGACCTTTAAAATCATCAAGTCCAACCATTAACCTAACACAGCTAATATCAACCCTAAACCATGTTCTTCAACACCTTGTTCACATGTATCAAATACCTCCAGGGATAGTGACTTAACCACCAGCCTGGGCAGTCTGTTCCAATGCCTGACAACTTTTCAATGAAGAATTTTTTCCTAATAGCCAATCTAAATCTTTCCTGGCACAACTTGAGGCTCCTTTCTTTCATCCTATCACCTCTCACTTGGGAGAAGGGACCAACACCCACCTCTCTGCAACCTCCTTTCAGGTACTTGTAGAGCGTGATAAAGTCTAGGTAGACAACATCCACAGCCTTGCCCTCATCCACTAAGTGAGACACCATGTCACAGAAGAAGATCAGGCTTGTCAAGCAGGACCTGACCTTCAGAAACCTATGCTGACTTATGATCTGCTCCATAACCTTCCCTGGCACCAAGGTCAGACTCACACGCCTGGATTCTCCTTCCAGCCCTACTTCTAGATATGCATCACATTTGCTAACGTCCAGTCAATTGTAACCTCCCTGGTTAGCCAGGACTGCTGATAGATGGTGGAAAGTGGTGAGAAGCACTTTGGTGAGTGCTTCTGCCAGCTGCCTCATTACCCTTGGGTGGATCCCATCTGTTCTCATTTAGTTCCCATTCTGTAGCAAATAGTGAATTAGGAGTTGTTTATCATTTGGAACAGAAACAAATCTTTCCCAATCTTCTTGGAAATGAAAATACTGAAAACAATTTAGGATCAGTCGATATTTTCTTTAGCTTTCATTTATTCATTTCAGTTATTATAATTTTATGTAAGATTAGGTATATATAATATATGTTAAAAATTAAAATAAAAAAGCTGACCATAATCTTTTTCTTAGGATGGCTCACTTTAGGTTTGTGCAGAAATGGAGGTTCTTAGACCTAGATTATATAGCTGTATGCTGTTAAGTAATCTGGGAAAATACAATGGACAGCAGCTGTTAGTATATTTTGAAGATGATTCTTTTCCATAGAAAATTTTGATGTCATTGAAACAGTGTATTATATTGGAACATCATTGCATATGAAAAATTGTTTAGCATTATTATAAATTATATCAGTGTGTATTTGATGCACTTATATTTCATTAAGACAGTGCTAGAAGTGAGACATGACCTCTTGCCACATTTACTGAGACTGTAAATCACTGAATTGCCAATCACATGTTCAAGGTTAACAGCACTGTATTTGGAAATAAAAATAAAAATTCTCTTCAAATTACAATTGTATCAGTTTATTCTGTGTTCAGAATAAATTTGACCCATGGATAAGGTTGCAGGTTAGGAATTTAAGAAGAGCCTAAGGGAACACAGCACTCACACCTGCTGTCATTCAATGAAAGCTGGAATACATTTAAAATTCCTGTCTCGGTGCACAATTTTTTGTTACTACATTTGAGGTATCCAAATTAAAATTCAGTCTGAGATAGTTATGTTATTAACTTGGAAGTACATTATTTCACAGAAAGAGAAAAAAGGCTGGTGATGATCCCCTGGGAAGAGGAGGATATTTGGAAATATGCTGACCTCGTGGGGTTTTTTTTATCATATTATTTTATGAACTAACAAAACTTACAAAGGACTGCAGCATGGAAATACTAATGCATTCCACTTTATATTAAAGAAATGACCCTTCCAGTTGCAATACTGTCATTTAGAAAATAAGGCATGTGTGTGCTCTCTATTGGACCTGCCATTTGGCTTTACTGATTGCCACTTGCAGTGTTCATTAATCTATCTGCCTGACATCATCATTTTCAAGCAAGAGTTCTGTCTAGTATTGTTGCTTTTTCTGATGCTTATCATTGTGCTTTCAGTTTTATGGTGATGATGAGCATTATATGTGTGTGTAGTGCTCTGATAGAGGGCTGCTACATTGCCATGCGAATGACAATCTCTTGCCCTTTTTTGATTGGGAATCTGTTGCAGTTATCAGTGTGATAGCTTCTGACAGCATCAAGTCAACTAGAAATTCACTGATCTCATCTGGAAATAATATTATCTGGGATAATTTCAGATAGTATGCAGAAACCTGCTTGCTTTTGTAGGGTATCTGATCTAATAAGCAGTTATGCATATGGATAACTTTACAGATGTGCCCAGTTTATTTCAATAGGACGGCCTATATGAATAAATAATTCTTGCATGGAAGTATTTGCAGGATTAGGCTTTTGCTTTACATATGTAAATCTGTTTTCAGAAGTATTTGTTAAACATATAAGGTTGGTTAACAGTTTAGTTTGGTTTTTTGCAAGAGTACAGCACTGTAGAAGAATGTCTATTGTTTATCCTCTTAATCAGACTCTTCAGTGTGAAAAAAGCTTCACATTTTCCATGACCTTTTCATCAAAATTGACGAGTTTAGGTCTGTTTGTTTAACTAACATTTGCCCAACTTGTCCCATACATTGAATAGGAATAATTAACCTTTGCCTATTGACAATGATGTCTGATGATACTCCTTAAAATTGAGTGACTTTTTCTGCCTTATGTTTACCTCCCAGTTCTGTGAACTAGAATTAGCATGTCTCTCTTTATCATGCTCTTAAAGCTTTCTTGTCTTCCAATCACTCAAGTTCAAGAAATAAACAGTAAATTAATTCTTAAGAAAAAGCATTGATCTCTGTGGGGAGGGGTTTAGTGTTTCTTTTCAGTGCAAAGGCTAACAGTTGACTCTCCAGAAGAGAACGTAAATATATTTGAGGAGATTGAACACTAATGTTATTAAGTTTACAAATAAGATGTAAAGTTTGAAGACATTCATAAACTTCAGGTTATTTTTAATGCTGTTATTCCACTGTGTGTTCTACTTGTATACGTCATTTTTTTTCTACTCCCCACAAGTATTCTGGATGGGAATTGCTGCAGAATCTCAGAAATATTCTAAATCTGACCATATGAGAGCACAACCATCTGTGTCCATCCATAGAATCTTAGAATAATTTAGTTAGGAGAAATCACTTAAGATCATCGAGTCCAACTGAAGTGTGATTGTTGTATAGATGAACGCAAGTGAGACAAGATGCAGGTGAGATAAAGGAGAAGTAGTAACTCATAGAAGTGGATAAATGAAATAAGTTTTTGGTAGTACATTTTTTTTCCTTGTGACACTTAAAGAATGGCTTGTATATCAAACCTTACAATGGTATTTAAAGAGTTTTATGAGCTTAATTATTCCAACAAGATTTCACACATTCTGGGTAGCTATGTAAATGTAACCTAACAACTGTTTAACTTTTAGCAATGTGGATCTCTCAACGTGACAAATGTTTTTCAGTTTTTAGCTGTTTACATAACACCAGCATTGTATGTAGGCTGTCATTTAAATGTCAGTTTTAATTTTATTAGAATTTTAATAATTATATAAGAAAATAGTTTGGTTTTTTTTTTAGAAATATTTGTTTATAATTCTGATTTTTTCCTTTTATTCCTTTCATTAAACTTTGCACAAGACAAAATTAGTATGTTACAGTTTTCTCTGTAATAGTATAGGACTATTCATTAGCTGTTTCAGTGAAATGCTTGACAAATTTTAATGCATCCAGTAATTTTAAGTGGAAGATATTTTTGTGTGTGTGCATTCGGTCAAAGTCTTAACAGAGGAACACATCTCAGAAATTTTATTATACTATGTTAGAACATGAAAAATAACTATAATACACTTTTAAAACTCTTTGAAAGGGAAGAATATGTGAGTTCATAAGGTGGGAATATATTACAAAAATTCTGCTGTCATTGTAATCAGCATTTGACTTTTATGTGGGAGTTTGAGTTAATTTGGGATTAGGTTTCTGTAGAACTTATTCAGGTCAAATACCAGTTGTAGTTATTTTGTACCTCTGAAACTGCTGAGGCCCAGATGTAGGACACAGTGTGTAATAAAGACTTTAGATTAGAGATACAAGAAAAAACATTCATGCAAAAAGCAAGTTGCTGTGAGGTTCATTCCTTTAAAAAATGATTGTGGTTTTATCCCCAGTTTTCATGATCACTTCCTTGCAATACAGATGATTCTCGGAAGTAAGAAGTGTGAAATATATCCTGTGCAGAAGAGGGGATAGTTTGGATCTGAAATGATGACTACATAGCAAGTTCAAGGATCGTGGTCTAAATCCTATTCAAGACACACTAGTTAATCTTTCTAAAGCAAGATCCTCCAATACTGGAGTGGTCTTGACAGGATTCATAAATAATCTAGGCTAGCTATTTATTTTTGTGAAATAGAGAGGCACTGGACATATCATAAAGTTCTTAATAGAGCATTAACTATTTGTTTTACACAGCAAAGATACTTCAGATGACATATTCTGAATTCTATTTCGTACAGTTACAATAAGTACTATTTCCACTTCTTATTCTTAAAGCAGTCTGCTCACTCCTTAAATTCCTTTCCAACCATCAGCAAAGATTCTTTTTTTGGTCCTTTATTGGTCTGTAAAGACTCCTTCATGATTTGTCTTTCTGCTTGCCCTGGGTTTTTATTTAGAAAACTTCAGAAAAATATGTGTCTTGTGCAGGTCATTTGTGATGTTTTGGTTGGGATTATATAGAGCTGTTAGTCTTCTTTTAAATGCAATTTTCATCTCCAGGTACAGGCTTCTTCTACATATAGTGTATATATATACACCAAGATGCATTTCAAAGCCACAAATTGTTCATTTTAGTTAAATAAGCACTTAGGGGAAGAATAGATAGAATTCTAAGAATGTATGTATACTTAGAAATTTCATGGTTGCCAGTTGTATCCTTTAGGTTAGCCAGATTTCCAGAATTTTTTTACTCTTGTCTGTGAAAGGAAGTCATTCTGTAATGTATCTCAGATGGTATAAAATGAAGGAATAAAACCACTGAAAATGGTGTTCTAAGGGTTGAGGTTATAATTTGGTGATGTTGGCTGGTTGTGAAAGGAGGTAGAGAGGATTTGGAAACATTTGGAAAAGGTCTAACTTCTAGACGTCCATTAAGAGAAGTTAGAAAAAGTTACAGATGTGATCTTAAGCTAGAATAAATTTCATTTAACCTGAAACACCAAGGTGCAGTTGAAAGTTTCCCCAAGGATCTTCTACAACTGGTTCACAAGCCTGGTTGTTTTCACAGCCTGATTTATGTCGTTTCCACTCCATTTTACCAGGGGTGGAATATTGCTTTTTTCTCAGACTATCTGAGGAATTTAGGGTGACTCACTGATTAATTCAGTAGCCTCTATTCAGAGTTAGATAAGACTCATCAAGGCTTCCATCATGTGGCCTCTTTTGATTGCAATAAGGTTAAAGATTTCTAATGTGCCCTAGTCATTTTTACACTTAATGAATCACTGGAGCAGGAGAGAGGTTCCTATTATCTTTTTTAAATCTTGGGATGTCAGAACATAATGGATAAAATCCAAGTAGTAATACAGGTTTCTGAATGTTTTTTGTAAAGTTGCTTTGTTATTTTAGAACATAACTGGTCTGATTTTCATTGATGTTATGCAGTAATGGTTTCAGTGTCTTCAGTCTACTCCTTAGCCAAATAATATTAAAAAGATGAATAAATCTGTGAACCTTTTTCGGAAACAACACACAAACCACAGTTGTATTGTTGGGATTACAACCATTGCAACTATAGATCCAGAATAAACAGAAGTAAATCTGTGCAATCACTGAAGACAGTATTATTTCAGTACACAGTGAAATCTATGTGTCTGGCAAAAACTGTTGTGAATCCTAAAGGAATCTCATGTGAAGAAATCTGTTTTCAAAAGTATTTTTTACTCATGGCAATTGTGTATTTATTTTGTTCACTCTCATTTCATTATTCTAAAATATACTTTTACAGCTGCTATTAAAAATATATTTATTTTAAAATTAACATTATTTTCAAGATCAGTGTGCTGAGCTCAGTCAGGAAAAAGTTAACTCTTTTTACTGTGGCTGCTAGGGAGCTGTGCTCCTGGATGCTGAGAGAAGTACTGGTAAGTTCTTAGCTGGCGCTGGGGAATGCCTGAACTGAACTCAAGGTTTTTCTCTGCTTCTGATACTGTAGCTGCGTTCCCAGCTCTCACTATCTCACTACAGGCAGTGTAGGGGACACAGTTCAGACAGGTGACCCAAACTGACCAAGGAAGTACTTCATTTCATAGTAAGTCAAGCTTGGAATATAGGCGAGGAGGGGGTCCAGGATCCATTATGCTCTCTCTTACTCTCTTGCTCATTTGTTTCTGTACACTTGCTAACACTCTCCCTGACTCTCTCATTAGCTGTTTTGATAACTCCTGTGCTGGCTTGTTTGTGAGGGAGTTGGTGGGTTTGTTTAGTTTTACCGGTTGTGCTATCGCTGATAGGGTTTGCTTGGAATCTGCTGTGACAGCTCTCAGTCTCCGGCCCTCAGGTTGCAACACTTGGGCTGCAACAACTCTCGGGCTGTGGCTCTCAGGCTCTCTGGCTCTGACTCTCACTTCTCAGCACCTGGTTGTGCACTGGTTAGTGGGTGGTGAGCAACTGTAACATAATCGTATCATACGTTTTATTTTCTATTATTTTAATTACTTTTTATTAGTAGTATTTGTATATATTAATTTAGATTTAATTAGTGAATAGTTCTTATTTCACTTTTATAGCTTACTTATTTATTTTTTCCTCTGGTTCTCTCCCTCTGCTGGAGGAGAGGATGGGGCATTTGTGAGGGCACCTTTGTGATATTTTGCTAGCCAGAGTTAAACCACGACAGTCAGTTTAAGTTTCTGGTTATTTTTGGCCTTTTCTGTGGTACAGAAAATTCCTAGTTCTGCTGAGTTGCCATAGCTTAGATTCATAAATGGCTAAATCGCTTTGGAAAGTTCTGTCCATAGAGATAATTTAAGTCCAAATGACACAGTGCTGTGCAATAAATCTACAATAGAAACAATGCTTTTCGCACAAGTCTTTTTTTCTTTTTTTTTTTTGCTAACTGGCAAAATAACCAAATGAGATAAAGTCAGGAGACTTAATTCCAAAGTTTGAGGGTTTTTTGGTGTTTCTAGTTGAAACACAATATATGATTTGTCCCACTGGCCTGAGTCATTAGCTAATTAATCATGACTAGCACTTGTATAACAACACCGGCTTTTCTTTCCTGATGTGACTAGCTCAGTTGGTATTAATAGCCTTCTCAAACTTACCAAAATATGTGTGTTTTCTGTAACATGGTTATGAAAGACAGTAAATGAACCTTATAAGGCCAACATTTATCTGTTTATGATTTTGACCATTTTGGATACTGATGCAAATACTAGCTTATAGATGTTCCTTTTATTGTAGTTGTCGAGTTGTGTTAATGCCTCAGGCCTGTTTTTACCAAGATCATTTCCTCTCCCATATGCAAAGATGGGAGGCCTCCAGAGGTAGTAATGGTCCATGCTGGAACAGATTGTGGTGACTCTGCTTTGATTCCTTCCTATTACTTGCTTTTGTGTCTTCTTTATAAGAGGTTGTTCCAATTTAATGATTGATCAAGAACTACTGACTTCTCCACATGTTTTGAAGCACCACATCCATATAGATCTTCAACTTAATTACTGTTCTGTTAGTACTTCTGTTACATGAATGTCACACAATTAAAGGCTAAAAAAGGCAGATTACTTTTCTGAGGATTTTCAGTTCTAACATACATGTATGTCTGGGAAACTAAGGTAGATGAAAAGCAAGCATCATGCAGTCAAGAAGAGATGGACCAGTACACACTTAGGATAGTTTCTGTCACTACCAGAAAGACTTTATAAATCCCAGGAAACAGATTTCATAGCTTTTGACCTCCTTCTGTTAGAGTATCCTGTATCCTCTTTGTATATATGTATGTATAATGTCCTATCACTTCTGCAGTGGTTGATCTTTTCTTAACATGTACCTCTTAGGCTGCCTCAACAAAGATGAGTACTGAGAGTTACATGTCTCAGTCAGTCAGTCAGAAAGAAGATTCAGCCTTTTAGCACTGTAACTGTTAGTATAGCTCTGTCTTGAACTACTGCATCCCTTTGGTGGACTCATTAGGTTGGGCTTAAGACAGACTTCATGTATTTACTCAGGTTCTGGGCCAGTAGTTGAGCTTTTCGAGATGTTGCTGGTCTGAAGAGTTTGAACTTGCATCTGGCTTTGAGTTGCTGAATGGTTCAGAGTTTGCCAAACTCTTCCTAGGGTTAGATCTACATTAGCAACTCAACTTTGCAAGGAAGTGTCCCACTGAAGTCAATTTATTGGATATCCACACTTATTGGACTTTAGTTTGTATCACAGAACCATCTTGGAGTGCTTGAACTATGCTTGCTTTTTGTGTGAATCTAAAGTAAAAGACATACTTCTGGAATGAGCTTGGTGACCTCCAGTTGCTGGTGAGTGTTCCTTCCCTGCAGACAATCTGAAGCTAATCTGAAGTACCCTACCCACTCTTCTTCATCCTCCAACCACATATCTATGCAGTATTGATTTTAGGTCCTCAGCACCAATTGTTTCTCCAACACCCCTAGCTCTTTAGAACCACACCACTTTGTACATGTTCAGATATGTGATCTTCTAAGATGTTTTATGGCTTTATTACCACAGCAATGAGCCTATCGAAGGGGGTTGGTTAAAGTGGCGAAGAAGAGAATTTGGCAAGATGCTCTTGCTGTGATATGGAGCCAGATGAACATTGACACGTACCCTAGCTTTAGGATGTAAATTGTAAAGGCAGTGTTGTTTTTTAAACCCTGGATCAACCATCAACTTAACTAGGGTTTTCATAATTTCTGAAATACAGAGGATACCTGACAGTTAAGAGAGTAAGTAGAAAAGACTAGTGACTGCATACATGTGAACAGACAGTCTAATTGATGCAAATTTTCTAGCTTAATCTGGTCATAATTGAGTTTGGGGGGGAATATTAGCACATGACAGGACTGTATAGGCTGCTTCTAACATTTTTTCAGAAGTACAAAGACAATTTCAATTCCAAAGAAAATTTAATTTTTAGTTTTGATTGTCTAAAAATGTGATATTCTGTGAGAAGGAGAGCAGTGAGACTTTAATTTCTGGCTGAAGCTGATGGCTGAGCTAGTCTTGCCTAATGGAAACAAGACATTGTGCTGTAAGCTGAGATTTCTGAATGACATGATTTTTTACCTGTGGTCTCTGTTCCAGAACTGGGACATTTGGGACTTAACAAGTTAAGTTAGCCACAGAATGTATCATCTTGGGTTTTTTGGGTTTCTTTGGGTGTATTTTTTGGTTTGGTTTTTTTTTTTTTTTAATTGTGAGTCTAGTAAGCAAAAGCCTGAGTAAAATTATTTCTTACACTAGACACTGAAATATTGTCACTCTTTTTGTCTGGTTTCAAGATAGTAACAGTGAGCCCAGCCTCGGTGTACTATATTATTTATTCATTAGTGTATTTTTAATACTTTATTAACCTGAAGTCATGTCTTACATTCTGGTATGGATCTTTAATATTTATAAAATTTACAAAAAATTGATGTTAAAAATGCATAATTAAAAATGTAACTGAGTTTTTATCTTTTTTTATTATTAATTATAACAGTAATGTAATGTTAAGATTAACAATTCTAAAAAAATTCCAAACCAGGATTACTCAAATTATGTATAAACGTGTCAGTCTATATAAATAGATGTAAAACAAAGTGTTAACTGACCATAATGTTACATATCCAAACCTCAGCAGACAAAACCCTCTGTTCTTTTGTCCTGTAGACTTAAGTGGAGAACAAACTGAACAGGTTGCTTGGTTTTTTTAAATATTTTTTAAATAACTGTATTTCATTTCACCTGGGTATAGCTGAACTTTAATTATACTCCAGGACCACTGCAGTGTATTTAAAACAAAACCACTTTTTTTTTTCTTCCCTTTTGCTAAAAAAACCCAACAAAATTAAACCCCTTCACTTCACAGTTTTATTATTTTATTAATTCAGAAGCTTTTTTAAAATAGCATCTTTTTGGCAGCAGGAAATAAAGAAAGATTTCTAATATTCCTTATGTTTTCTCATTTTCCTTTGGTTCTAAAGGAAATTAAGAGCAGTGTAGTCCCTAATTTGATTCACTAGCTAACTTCAAAGGTTTATATAGTCACTCATTTTCCCCAAGCTTCCAGTGCCTTTATTTGAAATGTTGCAATGTTTCTGTTGTGTCTACCGTGTTCTGTTTTGCTTTAAAAAACAAAAATAATGAACAAAACATTGAGTCCACAATTCATTTTTGATTGTTCAAAGTTTGCAGTCATCATCGTAGAGTAAGTTACATTAATGGCATACTGTAAATCCACATTAAAATATATATTAATGTAAGTAGATATTGTCATTGTACAGTCTTGACAACTCAAAATGTAGGCAGGGATGCTGTTGTTAGAGCTGAGTATGATCTCTGTAGATGGAAGGTGAGTAAACTTCCCACAATATATTTGGGAACTTACAAGGTGTGAGACAGTATCTCAGCTGGCATAAATTGGCATGGCTCATCTTACAGGTCAGACAGGAACAGAATCATCAGTGCATTTCTGGCACTAAATATGGATAATTTATTTAAATGCATGAAGTCACAGAAAAACAACAGGGAGCAAGCACCACATAGCAAAATCTGAGGTCCTTCGCACTGCATTAGCCTTGTATGGAAACTGTAGCAATGTGACAACATTATCCAGGCTCAGCCCCTCACACAGGAGTCACAAAGTCATAATGACTAGAGCTTTTCTACTAACACAGCTGATGAATCACTTTTTATGAGGTCTAAGACTGCAAAGCAGCTGTCAGTAGCACTGGACAACAGCTATCAAAGCACAAGAGCCATTGGTTTAAATGAAAGAAACAGGGGCATGGTACAATGAGCTAAATAACCTGTGCACTGTCAGTGATGATACACAGATTACCAAGGTGCACTTTTTAAAGAAATGCATTAGTGATTGGGATGTGCATCAGCAACAGTGTTACCAGTAATAGCAACTATTTAATATTGTGAAAATGGATTTCACTGAAATTGGGTTTTATTGTCACTTAGTAAATGAGTTTGCTTTTATTCTTTGCTGAATAAGTATTTCCCATGTAGGCTTTGTGCACTTGATTTATACTTTGGCATAGGAGGTCGCTGGCCTGGACACTGGAGTGTCATCATTCAGCAGTACGTCATTGTCTGAGACCCCTCATTCCTTTAGCGGAGGAATATCAGGGTAGTGGCAAAGGTTATCACAAGCAAAAACTGAGAAACGTGTATTTCAGTTAGTTTGGGACTTTTCATAACAGTGACCATTAAAGTCCATTTCACAATCAGGTAACCCCCTGGAAAACCCCCTGCTCTCAAGCACAAGGGAGCAGAACACAGCTGACAGATATTTAACGACACTTTGCACAGAGTGTAAGAGCTCTTGATCCCCAGGTAAAAGAAGTCAGGAAAAGAAAGCGAGAGACTGGTGTGAATGAGTCAAGACCTCCTGGTTAAAATAAAGGGCAAGAAGGAAATGTACAGGCAATGGAGGTAGGGACAAGTATACTGGGAAGTTTATAGGGATGCTACCAAGTTATGTAGGGATAGGGTCAGGAAGGCTAAAGCACAGCTGGAGCTGAACTTGGCAAGGGACACAATGAATAATAAGGACTTCCAAAGGTATGTCAGCTAGAAGAATAAGGTTAAAGAAAGTGTACCCCTCCTGATGAACAAAACTGGCAAACTGAATGAGGAGAAGGCTGAGGTACTAACAACTTTTTGCCTCAGTTTTCACTAACAACCTCTCTTCCCACACCTCTTGAGTGGGTGGACCACAAGACAGGCACTACGGAAGTGAAGTCCATCCCACTGTCAGAGAAGGTCAGGTTTGTGACCACCTGAGGAACCTGAACATACATAAATCTATTGGACCTGACAAGATGCATCCCAGAGTCCTAGGGGAATTGACTGATGTAGTTGCTGAGCCACTCTCCATGATATTTTAAAGTATGAAGTGAGCGAGACCCCAGTGACTGGGAAAATTGAAATATTGCACCCATTTTTTAAAAAAAAGGTAGAAAAGGGGACTCTGGGAGCTACCAACCATGATCTTCTCACTCACCTCTGTGCCTGGGAAGATCATGAAACAGATCCTCCTAGAAGCCATGCTAAGGCACATGAAGGGCAGAGAGATGATTTGAGACAGCAGCATGGCTTTACCAGGAGCATGTTCATCCTGCCTGAACAACCTAGTAGCCTTCTGTGATGGAGTGACTGCATCAGTGCACAAGGAAAGAGCTATAAGTGTCATCTATCTCGACGTCTGTAAGGCTTTTGACATGCTCTCCCACAGTACATTTCTCTCTAAATTGAAGAGGTATAGATTTGTTGGAGGAGGAATTGATTGGATGGACACACAGTTCAATGTCCAGATGGAGATGAGTGACAAGTGGCATATCTCAGGGATCCATGGTGGGACCAGTACTGTTTAATGTCTTCATCAGTGACATAGGCAGTGTGATTGAGTTCACCCTCAGAAAGTTTACAGATGACACCAAGTTGAGTGGTGCAATTGACAGGCCTGAGGGACAGGTTGCCATCCAGAGGGACCTAGACAAGCTCCAGAAGTTGGCCTGTGTGAACTTCATGAGGTTTAACAACGGCAAATGCAAAGTCTGGGACCTGGGTGGGGGCAACCCCCAGTATCAATACAAGCTGGGGGACGAAGGGACTGAGAACAGTCCTGCAGAGAAGGACTTGGGGATACTGGTGGATGAAAATCTAGACATGAGCTGATAATGTGTGCTGGCAGCCTAGAAGGCTAACTGCATCTTTTGCTGCATCAAGAGTGTGGCCAGAATGTTGAAGGAGGTGATTCTACACCTCTGCTCTGGTTAGACCCCACTTGGAGTACTGCATTCAGCTTTGGAGTCCTCAGTACAGAATAGACATGGACCTGTTGGAGCCAGTCCAGAGGTTGGCCACAAAAATGATCAGAGGAATGGAACACCTCACCTGTGAGGACAGGCTGAGATAGCTGGGAGAAGAGAAGGAACCTACCTTTCAATTGCAGTACTTAAAGAGGGGGTTCAGTACTTAAAGAGGGCTTATAAGAAACATGAGGACAAACTTTTTAGCAGGGTCTGTTGCTATAAGACAAGGGGTAATGGGTTTAATCTAGAAAAGGGTAGATTTAGAATAGATATAAGAAAGAATTTTTGTACAGTGAGGGTGGTGAAACACTGGAACAGGTTGCCCAGAAAGGTGGTAGATGCCCCACCCCTGGAAACATTCAAGGTCAGGTTGGACAGTGTAAGAGATTGCATCAGACATTTTGAAACTGTATTGGATACTCTTTCTCAACATTGCTGAAACATGGGGCCCCCAGCTGACACCACTGCATCAAACAGAGCAACACTTGGACCACAAGGCCAGAGGTTTCCTGTTTTTCTCAGGAAACTTAACCTAAACCCTGCACATGCACCCAGGCCCAGGGTTCGCAAGACAGAGGGTCCTGGAGACACCTGAAGATCACCTGTGACTCCTGGAAATCCCCTAGTGATGGTATTGGGCATGCGCACTTCACCGGGTGGAACGTGTCGTTATGCTAAGCTGTTGTTGGAAGGAGACTGAATATGCCATAAGGCAGCCTTATAAAAACCCAGAAACAACCCACATCAGACGGAATGCTTGTTCCCCCTCCGGAATTCAAATAGATGGGACTGTTGGCACACTGCAGCTCCGCAGTGGTACCTATCGTAACTAATGCCTTCTTTTCTCTCTTTTCCCTTTGTACCTGCAAACCTGTTGTCAAGCAAAGTTATTTGGCACTTGACTCTGTATTGAGTCTTAATTCTGTTCCTGAGAATATAGACAAAACCTCGTAATGTTTTTTTTGACCTGCAACAAACAGGTCTCTGAGCAACCTGATCTAGTTGAAGATGTCCCTGCTCCCTGCAGGGGGGTTAGAGTAGATGACCTTTAAAGGTTCCTTCCAACCCAAACTGTTCTATGAGTCTCCAATTTGCAGAGATTTGAAAGACTTACTTAAACAATAGCATGATTTGCCAGCAAGTCTTGATAAGATCTTTAGTAGAAAGAGCAAAATTTTTTCATAACTTAAATCATTGTGTACTGCGCTGTTAACTTAAGGTGTATACTTGCCAGACTGGCTAATTTGAGAAAGATTTGTAGTGAATTCCAGGAAACACTGTTACCTTCTGTTTCTTTATTAGAGTAGCCACCACTGTATAGGTGATTTGCAGAGTTTCCTGCAAGCTCAAAATGAAGGTGGAAGGCAAAATACTATTTGGTTTGTGGACTCTTGAGAACACCTTTTCCAAGTATTCTATGTCCCCCAGATACAAACACTATATCAGTCCTATTTTTTAAGTAAAGTTCAATAAGTTTATAATTACTGTCTCTTTTAGTTTTATTTTAACATTATTGACTGCAAGTCACTGCAATTTTACAGAACTGCCTTGAATCATTTTAAGAATTAAAGATGAAATGCAACAGCTTAGAAATGCATCACAGCTCCATTTCTACTCTAGTGATGAAAAAATTGAGAACATTTTATTCCAGTACCAAGCAGAAAATTAATTAATAAGTAAAGCAACATGGAAACACCATCACAGCTGTTAGAGCTGCTCTGTGGAATGCACAAGTTAAGCAATTTATCTTACATAATTTAAAATACTGGACCTCAAGCAAGATACTACGAAAATTCACACCTCGTTTTCTAAAGAACGGTATAGTAAATTAAAGAACAACATGTTAAGAAATATGAACCAGGACAACTGGTGATGTTTCCTTCCTTTAACGGATTTTAAGGAGAATCAGTGGTATGGAAGGACCCTCAGAAACTCTTACTAAAAAAACCCAAAGAAGTGTATATTGAAAGAAATATTTATGTGCCTAAGTGTATGAGTGTCTCTAGGTATTATGTATGTAATTTCACCTGATACCTATGAACTATATTCTGAGGTTATAAACTTCATTGGAGAACTTTTACCTGAAATACATGGACATAATGGTATTATCTATGCCCAGAGATTTTTATTTATTTTTAAACTTGCAGTTCACTTTTCTGCTTTGTTGAATAATTAAGACCTTTGAAAGTTTTAGAAAATTTTATCAAAACTGTAGTTTTAGTTTTTCTGTTTTCTTTTTATATTTACTATTTTTTAAAAATTCATTTTATTCATTATTTTATATTACTTTAATATGTTGTTATTTTACAATACTTATCACCCAGCAGCACAACCAAAGTAACAGGTCATGAGATTTCTGCTTCTAAATCAAGGATGCGGAAAATAAGGTGACCTAAATCCTAGGGAATTTTAGCTTTAACATAAATAAATAAATAAACAAATGTGTATGTCATCAACTGACTATGTAGTAGAGAAATAGAATCAAGGATTAGATAAAATATATTAATACTGCATTAAAAAAAAAACAACAACAACAACAACAACAACAAAAAAAAACCAAAAAAAACCCAAAAAACCACTTAGATACTTGCCAAACGAATAAACCCCCTATGTATTCACTATTTAAGGAAAAAGAAGAAAATAAGGTATTCATCAAATTGAAATTTTCTGTTCATTTGTTCATCCTTGTTTTTAATTATCTTTAATGAAGGAAAACACCTTAATATTAACACAGTTGGATCCTATCCCTTGTGTTTCACTCTAATTACATTCTGTATAGAAGCCAGTCAGGAGACTTAAATGGTCTCATAGAGAGACTAGTGAAGGCAGCCGGATGGTGACATCTGCTCCAAACTGATACTAGAATTTCAGCACTGCAACTGTTTTTAAATAATGTATATATTTCCTTTGGTATGCAACTTATATGTAGATTTATATATATATATATATGTATGTATATATATATACATAATGAGAACATTTTTATTATGCAATCTAAGATCTGGAGTTTGGATATTAATACAAGATGACATTTTATGTATGATGACTACAGAAACAAGCCAGTCTTATTAATAATGTTGAAGGCGTAGTTGACATCTACTTGTTAGTGAGAAGTAATGCTCACTTTGCTAAATAAAGACAAAATAATACAGAAACATAAAGTCTTTCTTTTAACAAGAGGCTTAATTGCCTTTCTAATCCTTTAATAGTACTCAAGTATGAAATGTTGAGTCTTTGGACACCTGTACTTGGATACTGAATCCAAACTGCAGGAAAAGGAGTAGACTTTCCAAGGCACTGTGTGGTTGCTTGCCCAGTTTACTGTCCTTTCTCCAATATCCCTTCTGCTTTTGAAGTTCCCTGCTCAAATAATTTTGATTTGAGAAAAAATTACACTACTTAAGATCTGTGCATGGTAGTGTTTTATTCTTGTTTTTCTTCTGTGTCTTAGCTTTGCACCAGCTAGTCTATGTTTTGCTTCACCCCATAACACATCAAGCTGCATAGGTAGTGCCAGCCCAGGACCTGCGGCACGGCAGGACCGGCAGGGAGGGTGTGGGGATGGGGGTGGAAAGGCTTGTGGTTGGACACGACCCTGGGAAGGGGAAGGGTCTGAGGGGGCTTCTGGCTGAGGAGGCTGGGGGTTTGTTTGTGGTGGGACCTCGTGGCGAGTGGTTGGTGCTCCAGGCAGAGACAGCGTCTTGCCGGGCAGATTGGTCTGGGAGTCGGGGTTTGAAATTTTTTTTCTCTCTCTTATTCTCTCGGCCCCCGGGTGGTTTCGGGGAGGGGGGGGTTGTTCCCTTCAGGTGGGGTTTTCTTTTTTTCTTTTCCTTAACTTACTCATTAGCACTAGCATTGTTCCTCTGACCCTTCCTCGGGGGGGGGGGGGGGGGGGGAGGGTGGGAGCAGGGCCGGGGAGGTAGAGCAGGCTTCTCGTCAAACTACAACATTCTGGTTCTTCTTCCTGTAGAGAATACTTTCTCAACCCTCTTAACGTGTCATTCCCTGTATAGTATCTGACTACCTCAGAATCTTTCAGGTATTCATTCTTACAACACTAAGGAGAAAAGGGATGGTACAGAAAGCCAGATACTCCCCAAGGTTTGCACAAAAGTCAGTGGAAGAGAAAAAGCTAAACCTTGGTTCCATAACATTCAAGTCAGGGTGTGAAATAAATTTTCTTTCCATAATTTATGGAGATTCACTTTGATGGTAAGTTATTCTGTAGTCCAGCCCCTGTGTGGTTTAAAAATAATTTTATCTTTTATTCCCATTGGCAAAAGCAGTGGTTAGGAACAGCCCTTCCCAAATCAGGCAATGATGGATTATGTGTAAGGTGTCCAGATGGTAATAACTTTATATATTTTTTCCAAATCCTCTGAAAAATTTAAGAAGGTTCCATGAAAAAAAACTATTAAAAATGTTATTGAAGTAACGAACAGCCAGGTCATTTGATTCAGTGGATATTATACAAAATACATAAAGAATTATGTATAGTATTGTTTGGAGGACAAAACTGTGAGGATAAACCAGGTCATTTATCATTGGCTGAGATACAGTTGATTTACAAAGTTAAGTTGTACATAGAAATGAAATTGTGACCCTTTAAGCATTTAACTGACTAGAAAAAGCTAACTTATCCAGGAAAATAAGGAGGAGTGTGGGAAATTATGTTTGTCAAGAAAATGTATGTGTGGGAATTATGGAAGGGTACACTAATTTATTTGGATTTTATTAATAAATTTGATAATTTAATTGAGAAAATGCAATCAATGTTGAATTTATCCCTTAAGTGAGAATTCTGAACTGAGATATAAGTTCAAATTGGCATGAATGCGTACACTGTTCAGTGGATTGAAAACTATCTAAAAGACCTTAGCCATAAACAACACTGTCTTTAGTTGTTTGAATATCAGCATCAGTGTCACACTCCTACATGAATCAGCAGTGTGGGTCAGTCACACATTAAGGAAGAGCAAACAATACACAGCTGAAAGCTGATGATTTTCATAAGGCTAGACTCCACATTATGAGTGTATGAAACAGCTGAAGGGAACAATGTTTGAAAAGGCAGAGAGAAGATTTCTTCCTTACCTTGGGACAGAGATACATAATACCAGAGTGAAGTAACAGGACAAGGAAAGAATGCAAAACCAGCTGTCACCTGCAAATTTTCTGAAACCTAGCTCTAGGTTTTGTTGTGGAATTTAGAGTAATTTTACCATGTACAATACTTTGTGATAAAACAGAAAATGACTGAGTTTGAATGACTGTGATGTTATAATGGATTTGCAATATGTTTACCATAACAAAGTTTTGCCTGATCTGAGACTTGACTTTTGTGGAACCTGGGAGGAATGGGACAGGGCAAGTAGGATAGCAAGGCATCCTCAGTGTATATTCCCAGGGTGCCCTTAATCTGAACTATGCCTAGGTCTTTTCTTTCTAAAAACTACTGATCTAGAGGCTATTTGTGAAAGATTAGAAGAAAACAGTAGAAGTATCTCTAAATTACACTAAAAATCAACCGTATCTTTCAAGCAGTGTGAACATCTGAAGCAGACACTATAGATATGGAGTATGTGGAAGAAGAGTGATGTTGTAAAAAGTAATTCTGTTCATATTGAATTTTGCTCACAGAAGAGAGTTTTTGCTTATTTCCTCTTACTGCAAAAGACTGATGTGAGTAAAGCAGCCATCTGATAACACATATTCATAGGAAAAGGTATTGCAGTGTTCGTCTATTCCACCCATTTCAATCATAAACTGGTTCTTCCAGTAAAATGGAAAAAAAAAAGAAAAAAAAGAAAAAAAAGAAAAAAAAGAAAAAAAAAAAAAAGCCTTGCTGGCTATAAGTTCAGGAGGGAGAATGGCTTTATCCTGAAAAGAAAGCCTTACTCCCGCTGTATTTGTAGAAGTTTCCAGTTTATTTGAACAGGAGAGAAAAAAAAAAAAAAATCTCAGAATATACTGTCTTATTTGGAAGATGTCAGTCTGTCCTGGTTTTGTCTGGGATAGACTTAATTTTCTTCCTAATGTTGTTGTAGTACTGTATTTTGTTTGAAAATAATGTTGATAATACAGCAATTTTTTATACTAAGTCAAGGACTTTTCTGCTTCCCATACTCTGCCAGGGGGGAGGTGCACAAGAAACTGTGAGGGAGCATAGGTAGGACAGCTGACCCAGATTGTTCAAAGGAATATTCCCTACCATAGAACATCATGCTCAGTATATAAAACTGGATCTGGCCAGGGGACAGGAATCACTGCTCGGGGATGAGCTATTGATCACTGTGTGGTGAGCAATTTTCGCATTTTGCATCACTTGTTTTTGTATATTTCTTTATCAGTAATATTATTATTATTGCCTCTTCATTTGCTGTCCTATTAAACTCTTTTTATCTCAACCCATGAGTTTTATTTCCAATTCTCTCCCCCATCACACCCTGGGGTCATAGACGGAAGGCAAGAACAAGCAAGCTGATGCTGTGTGGTGTTTAGTTGCTGTCTGGGGTTAAACTATGACACAGTCCCACAGATGACAAAAGAACTGCTTCTCTAATTATGCGTTCATTATGAAATGTCTTAAGGCACTAGCTGTTCAGTATCTTCACTGTTGCCTCACCCACAGACATTGCTTCTGTGCTGTGGATCTCTTAAGGGAAGGCTGTCGTAACATGTAAATAATAGATAGAGTTGTTCAGTGCTGGACTGAGAAGTCTGCCTGAATACTGAAAGCAAAGAGAGATTCAAACAAATAATTTACTTTGTTTTTTGTAGAAATTTTTATATGTCATTTTAAAAACTTAAGGGTCTCCTTATTAGTATGTCCTTTGTAGTATTTTGCAAAGCTTCACATGCACCTTTGTCAGAAAACATGGAACATGTGTAATTATATTTTTCTGGAAAAAAAGGAAATTGAATCAATATTCATCATAACTGGCTTTTGGGTACATGTCTATCTTCTCAGGCTGCTCGCAGTAGAAGGAATGAGTTGACAAAGAGGTGTTACAGTGAGGAAAAAACAAATCGAGAATTTGTGCTTGCAGGACTTGACAATGGGATGCTGGAACAACAGGTGAGTGAACAAAATAGTATGGAAGTGAATGAAGTCTCTGCAAACAGTTTACTGGCTCTGGCACAACAAGCTTCAAGCACAAGTGCGCAGTATTCCCAGTCCGGCCAATTTCTTCTCTGCCCTCAGGCGCTATCCTCAAAGACAGGCAGGGGAATGAGGGAAGAAATGAAGAAACTAAAGACAGACAACAATGTCAGCCAAGAAGAATGTCCATAGTAAGGAAAGAAGAGGTAGAAACAATACCTGTGGTGTGATTGCTTCAGCAGAGTAGGAATTTCATCCTAGGATTGATTGTCTTTCTATATTACAACAGTGCTATATTAAGTAAAAAAAGAATATTTGCATTGAGCAATGAGCGAAATTAAACATTTTCTCTACTTGATCATTAGCAAAGTTTGTGTTCCCCTTGTTAGGCTTTGGGTCACTTAGCATTTGGAGTACACTGACATTGATACCATATAATCTGTGCAACCTAGGTATTTTTCTTTTGGTTCGGAAAGTGATACAAAACTTCAGGAAGTGAAGAGAGTATCTGTAGAAATTCTAAGAATTAAATTATTAGTTTGCTTGATATTTTTAATCCTCATTCCAGTTTCATAAGATGCTGGATATAACAAATCAATATTATTGTCTTTTTATAGAATTGATCTTTTCCATTAACTTACATAGCACAATAAATCTCCAAAAAGGTCTTTTATTTGTTCTGACACATTTTTTCCTTTAATGTATAGCCTTGCCAGAGGAGGACAGAAGAAATATAGTCCTTTAAAAAAGATGATATTCATATTACTCATGTAAACCAGTAATGCTAATGTTGGTGGCAGGATCCTTAAATCAGAGTATTATTCTGCTCTTTCCAAGACCATATTTTCAAGCTGAAATAGTCATTGTTGAGGTGAGTAACAATTACTACTGAATCGCTGTGATGAAATTAGTGTTAAAATAAAGAATATGAACAAATGACGTGGAATGGGAACTGGAGAAGTCTTTTGTTATCTTAGCGATGTGCAGGATGCAGTAGGGTTCTTCACAGAAATAAATAAAATCATGAGGTCAGAGCCTAGACAGGAGAGAATGTGAAGGGCAGACCAGTGTGCTGCGAGGGAGAGATCTATCTTGCCAGACTGTCATTTCTGTGGTTACTGAAGCAATGCTTCAGTCAGTGGCACTGCAGGTGTCAGCTGGCAGGTGTGTAAAGAGGCTGTGGCAGAGACAAACAGGAATCCCTTCTGCCTGATGGAGAGATTTGTTTAATCTCCAAAGGTGGTCTACCTACCAGAGAAGAGTTTCTCCCTAAAGCCTTTTCTCCTGTCTGCCACACATCATCCCACTCATCTTCCTGGCACAGGGATGGAGAGCACGTGCGCATGTGCACAGGTATAGCCGTGTACTGAACCGTCACGGAATCAGCAGCCCTTTGGAAAGGCTGTTTGCGGAAGCACTCTGGCTGAATTTCAGTTACAAAATTACAGCCTTTCTTCTTGGCGCCCTGAAAGTTTTAGGAAACCAGAAAGTAGAATGAAAGGAGAGATCAACCTGAAGTTTTAATCTGGGGACTAGAGGACAGAAATTACACTAATTTCCAGAAAATAAACAGAGACAGGATAAACCATTGAGAGAGATCAATACCATACACACTTTAATATCAATTGACTGGAAAGCTAAGTTCTCAACATGGCATGTAGGTTTTAACCCTGAGCTGGAGTAGGAATCCCACCGATAGTAAAGTGAATTCTCTGTACTAGACAGACCACACTCCTGAATAAACCTTCCTTGTTGTGAGTACCTGGTTATGGTCCACAGCTTTTGAAGAAGGTAGAAACTGACATCTAGAAAAAGGTGCTGAACTCACTCATGAAGTTCTGGTCTCACCTGTGCCAAAGAAACAAACTGTCAGCAGGATGTGGAAAATATATTGGGAAGGACCTATACAAATTCATGTATGTGCCTTTTCCAGAAATAGTAAAATGCATTCCTGTTACCTAATAAATAGGATAGAACTCTTTAAGTGAAGAAAGACTTCAAAATTTCGCCAACCTAATCTTTAATTTCCACACAAATTTAAGCACAAAACAGTGATGTCTGTCACAGTAAGATACTGGTGTACAGTGTTGTGATCCTTGCTGAGTGTTATGATTTGAACTCTTGTGTTCATGTTGTGATAAAAACTTCTGTGTTTGAGTGAGGCTGCACTGCAGCCTGATCCTGACCAACTCCTTGAGTCAGTGTGAGTGCAGTGCCTTGTTGCCCATGCATGTGCTTATTCCATTCACTTCAGTTTCACGCCTTCATTTCCTACTGCTAATACCAACTATTTTCAAAAATAGGTGGTCCCAGGTGATCACAAGTAATCCTTAATCCCTGAGAGAGACCACTTCAGTTTCTTTGCTTGGCATGTTTGCTTCTGCAAAACCCTTGTCAAGCCTCAATTAGGTGTACTGTCTTCTGAGGCTTTCAGCCTCAAAGGGGGCCTGACTGCAGCCCATCATCATAACAGACAACAAGACTATGATAGTATGTTTACCCAGACATCTACCATCTTGATCACCACTTCCTGGTGTCACAGAGCTTTTCTCTCCTTGGTTTATCAGGGTTGCAGAGTTTCCTTCTTGCAGGATCTGTGTTGACATGAAATCAAGGACTAATTGATTCTTCAGAACTGTTACAGCACGAATAGATTAATGTACTGACCCTCATCAAATTGCTGATCTCATATGTAGGTATTCAGAATCAGAGATACAGGGTTATGTTGCGTTACCTTTACCAAAGAATGTTAGAAAATATTAAAAGGTTACTTATAAAATTAAAGTAAAAACAGGGAAGGAGAAAAAGGCAACCATGCAGCAAAGGTGCAGTAAAGGAAACAATGTTATGACTCAGACCTAAATTAATAACTTTGCTTCAATTGTATCAGTTATGTTCAACAGAGGAACAAGAAAGTGATAGCTAAAAGACACTTACATGGACAAGTTAACCTAAAACTTAGTGCAATTACTGTGCTTAAATTGAAATTATGTAAACTATTCCTCTGTGAGAGAAATAAATGGCACATGAAACTGTTTATATAACAAGGAATTTAAATCATAAAACTCACACAAGTCAAGGATTGTACTCCGAGACTGCAGAAAGACAAAACCCAGACACTTTGTTTAAGGGGTAAAAAATAATTATATAGCCTTTAGTAGTATACAGGACTTTAGAATGATGCTTGAAAGAAAGAATAATTAATGAATGAAAGTAAATGAGCTGGAAAGCAAAATAAGTTTACCTAAGCAGATCCACTGTATCCAGAGCTATTATTGATAATCTGTGTTCCAGACTTAAACAGAATACCTAATCTTTTGGAACTGCTGTAGAGTGTTTTTAGGACCGCATGGAAAGTTACTAGCAAAGATAAAGAATCTAGGAATTGGTATAACATTTTTTTAAAACAAGCAAAGAAATACTTAATTGGAGTAATGAACTCTAGAGGCAGGAGAAGTTATAGACTACGGGGTGACTGCCTGTAGGAAAAGATTTTTTTGTTTGTTTCAGATGTATATAAAAAAGTTGGCATTTTTTTCCCTTTTTTTTAATTAAAAATTTAAATTTAAAATATTGGCAGAAAAAAGGGCAGATGTACACTAACAAAATTTGCTGATGACAGAAACTGAGAAGCATCACAATCATAAAGGTAGAACTGGAATATTGTAGAGGTGTAGGAGCTTGAGAAATTAAGCAATAAATATGAGAAAGATGTAATAATAAAAAGTGCAGCCTCATGCATTTATGGACTAATGAGAAGAACATCTATTATGCCATGGTACTTCACAAGGCAGAAATGACTACCGATGTTTGGTAGTCAATGAGTGTTTTTCAGTTCTCATTGTGATGTGACATGAAAATGGTGAATACAGTTCTAGGCATACTGGAGAGGCATTTCTGTAGAGAAAGGAGAGTTTTGAAGTTTTTCTGCAAAGCACTGATCAGACCTCTGGAAGATTGTTTAAAATTCTTGCTGCATCCCTTCATGAGAGATCAATTTCAAACTAGAATTGATGGAGAAAATGTCTACTGGAATAAAAAGAGAATGGAAAGCTCACCCCTTGGGACAAAACCAAAAGAACTTGACTGGTTTGTCATAGAAAGACAAAAATGAAAGAGGATATGATTTATTTCTGTGCACTGGGGAAGGGATAAATACTAGAAAGGAAAGAGCTTTTGAAGCTTAAAGGGCAGAACTGACTTAAAAGTAAATTAATATAAACAGGCCATGAGTAAAGTTACTCTGTAAGTGTAAAGACCTCTCAGAGGGTTGAAAGGGTGCAAATATACCTAGAAAACCAGATCTGAAAAGAAATTACCAATGGTTCACCAAGAAAATGGAAGGAGGTACCCAGTGCAGTTTGATTTAAGATTATATGATTTGGTTGTCTGTGGTTGCACAGGAATGTAGTCAGTGACCCAAGGAGTCTTTTATTCCTGTGTTCTTCATTACAGAGGTGATACAAATTGGTGTGAAGCCCCTCAAGCTTTTCTGTATTAATTAACTCCAATACTATGCAAGTTTCAGCAAATCAACACTACATTTTAGGTAATTAAGTTCAGCAAATCTCACTGCAGTAAGTACTGCTATCTGGGAATCTTCCCTTGTGTCATTTCTCCTTTTCTCTAAACTTTTCAAGTATTTATGAAAAGGCACTTTTGTCAATATATGTTAGTATCTGAAGAGGAATGTAAGCGTACATTCAGAAGGTCTAGTCTCTTTTTGTGTATAGCGTAGAGATAATTGTACTGTAATATCAATGGAAGTGGCAAATGCTAAAAATATCATTCTGAAAAGTTTCCCTGTGTATATAGTGTAATTATTTTTGGTCTCATATTTATTACAGACTACAAATCTCTTTCTGTGATGATTAGTTACATTCGTTTCACAATCGTACTTCTAATTGTGTTACAGGGTTATTTTAATTCCAGTTGTATTTGCCAAGGAAAACGTTTTGAAACAATGTCACTTTTTATTTTCAGAAATACCAAATTTTCTTACAGAGAGAAAGCTGGCTGAAATCATAAAACACAAAAGGCAGCTAACATTCAGACAAGGCAAAGGAGGTTTTAGATGTGCTTCTTTCTTGCCATAAGGCAAACAGGTCCACCTGATCACTGCATTTCACAAGAGGAAATTGGTCAGAGAATACTGTAATTCTGCCTCTCAGTATAGGATGATAAATATTGCCAGTTTATGGAAACTTCTAGGTCTGAGGCATTAGAGCCCGATGCTGAAGCTGCTGTTTCATCCTGGAACTAGAAACTGGAAACATAACAATTAATTGTTTCACACATAGATGGTTTGGGTCATGAAATTATCTTTTCCTCCCCATACTGGGGAAAGACAGGAAACTAGGAGACAGGGCTGCATCTCTGCGTCCTGCAGTGGACAACACATTCTGTTCAGGACATATGCTCAGTAGATGGTGCTTGGTCTCTTTTTTATTTCCAGATTTGGGCAGTGACTGCTCTCTTCTCTTTCAGGCTCACTCAGATTAGTTAGTTCTGCATGCTGCGATGAAGTAAATGACGAACATTAAATGAAATCCCGGGTTGTGTATGTACTTTACTGCACAGCAGGAGGAAAGCTGCAGCAGTGAACACAGTGAGCCTTCAAGAAGAGACACCAAATGGAAAGCACTGTGTGATTTCCTGGCATTCATACCTGACAGTAATCTGCTGTATACCTGTTGATGAAGTGTCCAATTTGACACATGGAAAAATAAAATCAGATTAGAAGTGTACAACTCTGAGATGTGAGCTTGCTCAAACAAGAAAAAAAGCCTGTTGTTTTTCTAGAATACTCTGATTTGATTGTTAACAGTGAAATTACACATATTAAGACCATTATGATTCCCTCAAAATGCCCACCTCAGTGGAAGAAAGGCCTGAGCAAAACAAAGTGACTGCAGTTTTTAAAAATCTCTGCTTTTAGAATTTGGCAAAAATTACAAGATTTTCTTGGGAAAAGCATGCTGACAGCTGCAAAAAGGCAGACCTTGCTGTTTTTATTAATATTAATAGTGTTATTAAAATCATTGTAACTGATGGTGTGAGTAGGACAGTCAAGATTTGGGCCCATACACCCATAATAATGACTAGCCAATGACATATTAAAATCTTAGTAAAATTGGCTGTGTTTTGAAGGCTGTGCCTTTAAAATGTAAAATAAATGGCTCAAATGAAATGTGAGATGTGGGGGGCAGAGACAAAATCAATAAACCAGCAAAGCGTAAATGATGTGGAAATAACTTCTTTATGTTTTCCTGGTTTTGTAGTTTATAGTTAGCAACAGTACATAAATGTAACAGCTTTCTGCAAGGGAAGAAAAGTAAATCCAAATCTAGAGCATGTTGAGATGAGACACCTTCCCCTCAATGAATTCTCCTTTGTGCTATGAAACATTAGAATTATTTGTTTAGATACTACTATGTGAAGGTTGGTTAGCAAGTGTTTGAGGTTTTTATTAATAGTTTCTTTTCATACTTTCTACATAATCTGTACATATCTTATTTAATTACCACACATTTTCCAAAAATAGAGTTCACTGATGAATTTCCATTTGTGAGGATGAGAGACATGCTAAAGACATGTACTGTAAATCTGTCAAGTATGTCAGATTATTTGGGTTTCTTATAAAGGTTTTATGGTGCCTCAAATTCTTATGTTTTAGAACATGTTTTAGAACAGTCATTCTGCAATCTTCATAATACCAAGGTAGAATAGGGAAATACAGGTTTATCTTAAACACATTAACTGATTAGGGATGCATTTTTAGTTGTGACTACATAAATCTATTTTTGTGGTTTAATCTCAGATAACAAAGAAGTACCACACAGCCGCTCACTCACCTCACCCACTCCTCCAGTCGAAGAGAAGAATCAGAGGAAAACACAAGGAAGCTATTGGATTGAGGTAAGAAAAATTTAATGATTGAATATAAATGAATAAAATATTGATACTAATTATATTAACAATAATAATACTAACAATATTACTAATAATATGTAATGAAAACAATGGAAAATAAAACTAATTATACAATTGCTCATCACCCGCCCACCAATACACATACAGGTCCTGAGTAGCAAGAGTCAGAGTCAAAGAGTCCAAGAGCTGGAGCTTGAGACCAATCTCAGCAGAGTCTGAGGGAGCCCCACAAGTGAGACGATGACTAAGAAAGCCAACTAACTAACTATATGGTCCCCCGGTCCACTCCTGGCTCATATACTGAGCATGATGTTCAATGGAATGAATACCCCTTTGGTCAGTTTGGGTCAGCTGTCTGAACTGTGTTGCCCCCCCTACTGCTTGTAGCGAGAAAGTTGGGAACACAGGTGCAGTATCAGAAGTCCTTGAATTGGTGCAAATACTCCTTAGCACCAACTAAAACCACCACTGTTACCAGTACTCTCAGTGTAAACCTAAAACACAACCACATGCCAGCTACTGTGAAGAAAATTAACTCTGCCCTGACTAAAACTAGCATATATATAAACCTACACTGTGTGTCTGTACAATGGAATGCCATGGGAGAGTGGTATGTAGAATTTCAGAGACCATTCCAGTATGTGGCTGCTGATAAACAGATGACTATGAAAAGCTATGTTATGACCAGGAAGAGTGGCCTTTTATTCCATAATTTCAGCATAGAAAAGGGTGATTTGGATGTGGGCAAGGTAAGTGTATATCACTAGGTGGATGGCTTTAAATGTCTCCTCTCATCCACATCTTTCTTGATTTTCATCTATATACAAGAGGCTTGCTGTGTACATCATAAAGGCGCACAGAGCTCTGAGAAAGAGGAGGACGAAAAGGGTTTGGTTGGGGGTAGTGGCTGTTGAATGAATAACAAATGCAGCTTTCAACTTCCTCAACAGTAAATTGAGGTGGAATGGTCTAGGTCTCTCCCAGCTTCCTCACATTCCCTTGGCAGGAGGAAATCTATCCAAGTATGAGCACAGGTTCATAGGAAGTCTTTGGATGCTGACAAAAATGGTTAATGTGAATGGACTGATGCAGCAATGTTGTTGAGGAGAAGATAAGCGGTAATTCCAGGCCTGTTTACTGAACTCTGATTAACAGCGAGGATGCAGGAGAAGTGGGGGCATGGATACCTGTAGGAATAAAATGTGTGTGATATTAAAGCATAGTCGGTGGAGTTGTCTGAGGGAGAACACGCTCCAGGCTGGCAACAACTCCTCCTGGTTTGCTTATTTAAAATCTCATGGGAAAGTGTTTCAGCCACAGCTACATCACACATCATTGGAGCCTCTGTGTCTCAAGATTTTTGTGGAAAACACCCCAGAATGAGGCTCTGTTGGGACCTGGAAGGGTCATAATCTGGCACAGCAAGACTAGGTAATCAGTGAACCTGCTGAGGCACTCTATGACTGTGTTCTGAACCTGTTAATGGGGACTTAAGAATAAGGTAACTGGATGAGAAAGTTAATTATGTAAAAATGGAGTGCCTGAGTAAGCTAATTAGCTAGTCATGACAGATTTTATTCTTAACAGCAGCAGGTAGGGGACTTATTTTAAGTGTAAAGAATGTGAAAAGGTAGGTCAGAAGTAGGAACTTCTGCAGGAAATTTAGCTAACTTTACTAAACACAGAGCATCTGGAAGTAGATCAAAGTCTCTTCATATATATTCAGTTTGATAGTAACTGATTTTTATTTTTATCCATGTTTTAGTTCCATAGAATGGCCATAAAGAATTGTATATGGACAGGTAGAAAGAGATCCTCATTTGGTGAGCTGACTGAAATCAATGAAGCCATGTTTCCGGATATTATCTGAGCCATGAGTCCACAGGGTCCTTCATCTGCAGTGGTGTAAAACAAGGGTTATAATCCCTATGGTGTTTTTTTCTGATCTCTGATTAAAGTAGTATGCAGGGGATTCTGATGTAAATATCCACATTATATTAAAAATTTGTGGGTTTAAGTTCTGAAGTTCAAACTATGAACAGAAAACTCAGTTGCATGGACAGTGGTGAAACAAATCAAAAAGGGATAAAAACAGAAGAAAAGAGCACATAATTGCAAATATGTACACACATTTTTATTGTTTTTCCTGAAGAAGAGACAAAAATACCTGGAAAGAAAAATAAGCAGGAACTGATTTTATAAGACGGTAGTGCTAGAAGTGTTGGGATTAGTGGGAAAAAGACGATTGATTTTACAAATAAGCTTCACATTTTTATATGGTTTAAGCTGTAAAGTAATTGGAATCTATGGAGTATAGATAACTGAGAAAATTCTACAGTTGAAGTCCTGACCCTACAGAATGGGAATTTTGCCACAGCTTAATTGGGGCTGACATTTTATACAGTGCTTCATCACTAACAATTCAGGGATCTGATCCACAAATAATGGCACCACTTGGAGTTTTTCCATTGCTTTCACTGATCTTTGGATCAGACCCATGCTGCAGATGCATTACTCTTCTGTCTGAGGGATAATTTCACACTTAATTGCCAGAGGTATTGGAAGAGCCTTAGGCCAGGTTGGAAAAAAATATCTACGTCTGGACAAAGACCTTGAGATGTGAGCAGTACAATGATTTTAAAAACCACAACTATGACGTTTCTTGGTCTTAAAATTTGAATAAATATATTCCTTTATTGCTAACTTGGCTAAAAAATAAAACTGTGCATCAGGTGTATCTAACATTGATCCTATTAGGCTAAATGTAGAATATTCCTATTTTCCTTTCATGTAGGGAGCATGCATTATCTATATGCAAGCATCAGTTCTGTAGGAGTCACTGAGCTAAGCTTAGCAGTTTACTTAAACATGTTGAACATGAAGTATCAGAATAAACCCTTGAACTCTGAGAGGTTTTTCACCTGTAAATAGTTATGTGGAGCTAAGACGTTTGGTGGGATTAGGGCAAAGGTTTTCATTAACTCTCAAGACAGAGACCAGTTACTCAATCTGACTAAATGAAGAGTATTGCTAGTAAATCTCAGACTTAAAATATTTGTTCATCCTGGAAAGAAATTAACTACTTCTCTGTAAGCCTGATTGTTGGATTTAGCAATTTGATTCTCTTAAAGACTAGAAAGCAAATGTTGCTACTAGTCAAAAAAAAAAAAAAAAAAAAAAAAAGGTAATATAAAGTAATATAAAAGCTATAACTGTATACCCAGTCATTATCACTCTCCTAGTACACTGTGAACACCTGCATTTTTATGCTGGGACTTTACATAGATAAAAGATGGCAAAATAAACTGATTGGTTTTATGCAACCAAGTGACTTAAAATTCATTGTCTTGTTCCTTCCAATGGAGCTTTTGATGCAGTCACATTACAATATTTACCACCAAAAATATAATCCAGATAGTGTCCTCTAAATAGATTAGTTCACAAAGATAACACCCAAAAAAGTCTTTTAGCTACTGTTGGGAGAAAAGAATAATTTCGTTTGATTTCTGGAGTCTCCAAATGCTGACCATCTTTCTGTAATTGTATAGTGTTATCACTATTCACTATTCTGTCTATTCTTGCATAGAGAATTGAAACATCATTCGAGTTTCCTCTGAGGATGGATTAACAAGATCTGCTGTGACATGACTTGATTAATTAATGAGACTGGAGTATTCTTTGGTCCTTATGTGCTGTTCTTGAACTTCTTACATGGGAAAATTCTAACCTTCAATATTTTAGAAGCCAACTGGGTAAAGCAAAACTCTTGTATGACCTTCACTAATAATAAACTGAAAATCCATTATAGAATGTACCTGAATCGTTGTGAATATTCAAGGTGATTTAGTTTTTTTTTTTTTCCTATTTAAAAATGAAAGCACACATGGTTAAACCACAGAGTATAGAAAAATACTTTGTGGACTATTTAAAATATAATTAGATATGTCTCTACTTTTCTTTCAGCAGTCTTATCCAAAGAGAAATAGTTCTTGAGTGCTGCATTGCATATAGTCATCTCACCCTGTGTACACACCCCTAAGGAAACAGAGAAGGTTCTAAAGGGCAAATACAATATGACAGCTAGCATATCCCATCCATTAACCCTGTTTTAGAAACTTCTGTCCACGATTGGGAATTAAGCTATGTAAGGTAGTGTTGAGAGCCACTGAGATCTGTAATATACACTTAAGATGCACATTTTAATGCTACCAAGTATGCCTATCTCAACAAAAGACTGACATTAGTCTAAGACAACCAAATCTCTTCCATTTTACAGATGACATGACAACACTAGAGAAGTTTATATACAAGCAGCAAAATAGGTCCCTCTCAAAAAAACCTGGCTAAATTGGAACCCTGAAAATATTCTGATAGGATTTTTCTTATGGCATTGTATTGTGCGTAATGTGAAACTAAGCCTGAGACCTGGGGGAAATATGTCAAAAAATCAAAATTACTGGTAACATGGGGAATCTGTCAGTAATTTTCTTTTCCATAGCTGTTGGCAATTCTGGCTAGGTAGAAGGAATTTAACTGTAAAGCGAACTGAAGAAGTTTCACAGCAAGAAAGATCAGACGCAAACAAATGGAAGCAGGCTAGTTAAACATTCCCTGACCACAGATCAAAATCCTACAGGGAAAAACTTTCTGGACACTGTGGTTTAAGCAAAGAGCTTTTATCTAACTTTGTTCAGCTATAACAGAGAACATTTGTAATAGAAGTGTTCAGAGCACTTTAAACACTGACCTGTTGAGTAGAAAATAGGTGGAAAGACCATCGTGTTCACTGGTCTTATTCTGAGTACAGTTTGCTTGATTAGATGCATTCTGACAAAGCCTCCCAAATTGGGCAGTCTGGAATTAATACACAGGAGAACTCCTTGCTTGCAATGCTGGACAGTACAGGGGTAACCAACAAGCAGCAAGCTGCTCTGAACTACTGAACACCTGCAGCATTATAACACTTAGACTCTATCTGGCTGTCATATTAGCTTATGCATGATCTTAAATTCTCTGTCCACCTAGCTTGTGAGTTGGATTTGGAACAATCCAGCTAAGTACTAGGAAGAGGAGATTGAATCATAGGAGGATGGTGGACACATGCTTAACCCTTACAAGCAATAGACAGCTAATTGATTTGCATCAGTTGGAAAACCAGACTTAAGGCTATCTTCAGGCACACCTGACAGAAGTAATACAGATCTGGGTTTAGAGACCTATTAATGCTGTAAATCGAATTGTTTGAGGAGCTTAGTTGCTTTTGTCCTTAAGTCAGCATTTTAGTGAAGGCTCTCATGATCTGTAGTTTGCATGTCAGTACTAAGGATGGTAGATAGTTTTTAACCTTTTTTTTCCCCTCCCTGTCCCCACCAAAGAAACCCTTTGTGAACCTAAGCTCATAGGCCTTACTTACTATCTGTACTCTTCTCAAGAAATTGATTTTCAGTATGACAGTATAAATGTTAAAAATCCCTGGTGCAGTCAAAAGCAGAGTTGAAAATTAGGTTTGTTATCTAATCAAGCAGGGATCAAAATGGCTGTTGCTATTGTGTACAAAGAAAAGCAATAACTATGCAATGTACATTTCCTCCTTGGAGATCTTTTGAAAAAAATTAATAAGATTAAAATCATGGACGTCAGCTGGTTTTTCCTTTGCAGATGCCAGACAGCATTAGCAAAAAGAACCAGATGTAAGTTCTTTAGCTAATATCATTAGTCTGCTTCCTTCCTATATGCCAGCATGAGATTCATCCTAATGAAATTAAACTTGAACATATCCAACAATCCTAAGTCAGTACTAGAGCTAGGAAATAATTTATTGTAGGTGACAGAGAACAGCTATAAATACAAACTATGTCTAGTGAGATGGGAAAAATCAATTATTAGCCACTGATGGCAACCAGTACTACTGATCTCAGAAGCATAATGTCACTGGCAGACATAGCATCTGTGGATGAGTGGGCATTGCATGGACCTCTTGAAATGAGTCAGATCTTTTGTAATATCATGGAAAATCTGAAGTTGTCTTTGGCCATATTAATTTTAGGGTATGAAAGTCATAAAATGCTACTGCCTGGTCTTGATATCCCTACTTAGATAAATAGTCCCATATCAGGGACACAAATAGTCCCACAGAAAATGGTGTTTTGTGTAAGCCAGACAATTATTGTTAGTTATTCAACATTTCTCTTAAAAATTTTCTTTCTGTCCATCAACTTGTAAGCTTTTAATGTACTTTTCCCTCCTTAATATGGGTTTGGGTGAATTTGGGGTAAATAGTCATTAAAATATTTCAAACTTACAGAAAATAAGCATGATAGGGCAACAGAATTATAAGAAATATTTTCTTGTATTTTTATGTATTGCTCATTTAAAGAGCAAAATCATGGCTTTTTATTTGAAATGCTATATGGATAAAATGTTCTGAGCTAGAGAAACTGAATCAGGGATGAGCATATTGTTACCCCATGAAAATACACCCACACATAGAAAATAATACAGTTTAGACATGGTTACTGGTTTAACTTTTAACTATAATGTTCCTCAAAGGTTGTGTCTAACCTGCATGTGCTTAAACCTTGTACTCAAAATGATTTCTATTGAAACTATAGCTGTACAGATCTGTTGTTTGTCTGTCCAGTTCTAGTTTTGAACATCTGCATTGAAATCCGTGAACTTCCACTACTTTTAGCCTCAGAGGAACTTGCTGCTGTACATAAGCAACATGGAGGAAGCAGGCTGGCCCATCTGAGGGTGTCAGGTTGGTAAACCTGATAATCCAGGGAAAATAAAGGCAAAGCAGACTAAGGTAGGAAAGCTGCAGGACAGTAAAGGTGGTGATTAGAAACTTGAGGAGGGAGAGACAAAGAAACATTGTAGGAAAAATACCTATATAGAGAGAAAGCTTGGACTTGGGTGCAGAGAGAGACTGAAATCTGCTGCTAAAACTGAGATTATAATGCAGACTGAGAAGGGGAGTAAATAATTTCCAAGGTGGAGGGGAGAATAGAGATAAAGAAAGATGAGTCAAGGAGGAGACAAATATTTTTTTTTCTTCTTCTAGCAGAACACCACTTATTAGAGTGAGAATAGAAGAACCATGAATCCCACAGCTCCTCTGCTGTCAGGGAAAAAAAAAAAAAAAAAATGTAATGCCCTGTGGCAAATAAATACACAAATGACCTATTTTCTCCTAATGCTCAGTGAGAATGTCTTGCACTCGGTATTTAAAAACGCCATATTAAGCACAGTTTCACGTTATCTGCTTCTGTGACTGCATGATAACATACAATTTGTATTTGCCTCATGTAAAGCATGGTATACAGTCTTGTCACAGGATAGGGAACAATATTAGCCCCACTTCACAGGGCATAAGAAAAGTCAAAAATTGATTTATAGAGTATCCACTGATTTCAAAACTGAACCTCAGATTAGGTACACAGAACACAAAGGCTATACAGCTGCTCACAACTGTGAAAAGTGTAGTGTCATGATTCTTGATGGATAAGATAGGCTGATTTTTGCTCACCTCAGGAGATGAGCAGTCAAAAGTTACTGCACCAAGCTGTCCACCAAGAATGTCCCTCCCTCAGAGAAGAGTCAGCAGAATAAAACATCTGCTACTGCTTCAGCCATTGCCATTCACAGTGCAGTGCTTTGGTTTAAATTACTGAGGAAGGTAGGCTTGCATGCCTGGGTTGCTGAGGTACTGACAGACACTCAGTTCTGCCAAGTCTGTTTTGGGGATAGTAACCTACAGAAAAGCAAAACAATGAGGAACTTAGTAGGGCAGAAAAAAGACAGAAGCCATAATGGTTTATTCAGTGACTACAATTGAGCAAGCCTTACATTTTCCCTGTTGTTAGAGAAGATCTCTGTACAACAGAATGAGAAAGAAACCAGCTGTTCAGGGCATCCTTAATGTGAAACCACCTTGCAGTTGTCTTCTTTTTCAACTGCATATTGTAGCTGCAGCTCAGGAGGTGAAATGCTCTGGGCAAGTATCCTTCAGAACATTGTCTCATTCTACCTGATTATGCGTCCACGTTCAGAGAGTTATGATGCAACCTGTTATTATATCATAGCATAAAATCATAGAGAAGGATGTAATCTTGGAAGAATATCTAATCCTCCTGCTGCTCCAAGAAGGTCTGTTCTTGTAGGCTTTCAAAGACAGACAAACAACAAACTATGCAGGAACTCCATTCCAGTGCTTTATTATTTAGAAATGAAGAAGAAACATGAAGAGTGTTTGCTCTAATGCCTGATCTGGTACTTCCTGCAGTTTACTTACTGTCCTATCTGTCCACAACACCAGCAATACAATGCTGACTACTTCTTACTATCTGTCTTTATATATTTGAAAATATCATCTCCTCCATTAGTCTTCCTTAGTTTACATAGCTTGGTTTATTCAATCTTTTCTTATAGTCTTATCTTGGTTTTTTAGATCTCAGAAGACTTTTTGTTTTCTCTTTTGGCCTTTCTTCACTCGATCAAACGGCAGAAATTCTTCAAGACAACTGAAGTTGAGCTGTGCCTCATTTTAAATGCTTATCCCCCCAACCATAAAACAGAGATTTCAGTAGTTACGAAGGATGTAAATCATACTTGCAGGACTAAGCTCTGAAAGTGAATGAAATTCAACTCAGTGCTAGTAGAAAGCACAAAACCTATGCATCGTTCTACTGGTTTTAGTTGGGACAGAGTTAATTTTACTTACAGTAACTAGAATGAGGCTATGGTTTGGTTTTTCTAAGAATATTGATAGCACACTAATGTTTTTAGCTGTTGCTAAACAATGTTTATATCAACTTTTTCATTTTCTGATGCTGTATTTTTGTTGAGAAGAAGCTGGGAGGGGACACAATCAGGACAGCTGACCCAAAGTAACCAAAGGGACATTTCATTCCATCAAATGTTATGCTCAGTATATAAATTGGGGGTTAAGCCAGGGTTAACCTGGCTTAACCAGGCCTTCCTCCCTTCCCTTCCCTTCCCTTCCCTTCCCTTCCCTTCCCTTCCCTTCCCTTCCCTTCCCTTCCCTTCCCTTCCCTTCCCTTCCCTTCCCTTCCCTTCCCTTCCCTTCCCTTCCCTTCCCTTCCCTTCCCTTCCCTTCCCTTCCCTTCCCTTCCCTTCCCTTCCCTTCCCTTCCCTTCCCTTCCCTTCCCTTCCCTTCCCTTCCCTTCCCTTCCCTTCCTTCCTCTCTTTGTAGTTCCCAGATTTGATCTGTCTGTTGGTTGTATTCCTTTTTCACATGATAAGATTTAGGTAAATGCCTGCTCAGATGGCTTTGTGCTCAATTCACTGATACTACTTACACTCACATTCCTATTTTAACCAGTTTTCTTATCATGGTCATGTGCCAAGGGTAAGCCAGGTGAGCACTCTCACATATGTTTCTGAATTTCCAAAATACTGATCACTAAATACATATCAGTGGACTAAGGCTCATCTTCTAAATTTGGAAAATGTTATTTTTTTTATTTTTTATTTTATTTCTTTTTTTCCTCCCACCTAAAGTGATGCAAAACCAAAGCATGTGCCCTTAATATCCAGCTAAGATGCTTAAAATAACTTTCATAGATCCAGCTACTAAGAAAAGTAAAATGAAATTATTTAAGTTTGCCAAGAAATTAAAGAACAGAATGGTTTGTGATATTTTTTTTAATAAAAGACAAAATCTGGGCAAGATCATTTTAGACTCTTAATGTATTCTGATATTTAAATGGCTGTGTATGCTGCTGACCACTGCATGGTTCATTCAAATGGTAAGCAGATCACCTTAAGCAGAGGTGAAACAGTTCTGGTTGTTGAAGCAAAATATGAGATTCACAGCCCATATCAGTACTAGTCACTGTTACAGGAGACTTGATTTATTTAGCTCTCAGATCTCTCACTTTTCAGTCTCAGAACACGTATCATCATCACTAGGTAATTAGGCCAGTCTTATCCAAAAAGGAGGATAGAGAAAAGTTTAAAATGATGACAATGAAACATGCAAAGACACTTGAGCAGTTACCGTTACCAAATCAGTAAGAAAAGAAGAAAAAGAAAGAGCAATAATCAGTCTTTTTATCATTTCTCAGTACCTGGACAATCATTGTGTGTAAGCTGTTCATTGTGATTGAGAGTGTGAATGCTAAGGAGTGAACTTTTCTCATGTTTTCAGATACTGAAAGGTCACATTGCTTTATAGGCTACAGAGGGCTAAAATACTTTGGATTTATAGTTTAATAATGAAATTTGGTCTCTGACCTTAGTGTTGCAAATGATCTGCAAGTGTCTGTAAGCACAATACAGTTACAGTTAAAATGCAATACTACAGCAAAATCTCAAAGCCTTCTAAAAATTGTATGAAAAGAACAGTGCCGTTTTGGCTGCTTCACTTAGTCATGAGAAAGATCTCTTTCTGTCTTCTTTTTTCCTGCAAGAGTTCCTTGTAGGGTCCCACATCATCAGAGCAAGAATGGTAAGGAGGAAGATGAGAAGTATTCATTACCATTACCCTGTCTTGAAGAGTTTATGGTATTGAGGACATTAAAGTCTAAAATAACATTTTGGATACCAGGAAGAAATTCTTCACAGAGAGAGTGGTGAGGCACTGGAACAGGTTGCCCAGAGAAACTGTGGATGCCCCATCCCTGGAACTGTTCAAGGCCAGGCTGGATGGGGTTTTGAGCAACCTGGTCTAGGTGAGGGAGTCCCTGCCCATGGCATGGGGGTGGAACTGGACAACCTTTAAGGTCCCTTCCAAGACAAACCATTCTATGACTCTTGTGTTTTTGTGAATGGCCTTTTCTTGGACCTCCTCAAAGTCTCTTTGAATAAAGTACTACAAGGAGAACTCATCTTCTGAGGAGTTGGTCTTCAGTGGTTACGCACAGCCAGGAGATCTGAATCCAGACTGAAGATATAGCTTAGGTGGCTGATGAAATTCAGAGGGCTGAATGCTCTATTTACATTATGCTTGGGAAAGCAGTTTTGGAGAAATCTACCATTTGTTCAGCAGTGGATCTCACTGCTCTTTGGTCTTTCCCCAAGACACTTAGCCAAATATTTTCCAGCTATTTTTCCATTTAGAAGCCCTCTTCCACCAGAATTTCCTGGAGGGGAAAGGGATTTACTTGTCCTTCAGTTTGGAATTAGCCTGCATTAATCACATGATTACTCAAGTAGATGAGTGCGTTTCCTGACGTATAACTAAGTAAATATTAAGTAAAGGTCTTCTGCTCTATGTGATGAATTAATTATTTCCAAAGCAAGATTATTTGATTAATGTAAATTAATATTCATTTTTCTTAAGGAAATTTGCCTGAGTACCTAAATCTTAGATATAAAGAGCCAATCTTAAAAGGTGCTGGATATTCTTGGATCCAGCTGGGAATGCTCAGTACCGATGAAAATCAGTCTAGAAGTTGCAAGCTTTGAAGATTTTTTAGGTATCTCATTATCTAATTATAAGTTTGGTATTTATATAACTTGCAGCACTAGGATCAATATAGTTGCATTAGAATAAATACAGTTAAATTTTAACATCCAAAGTTAGTATTTTTATATTAAATTGTAATCTTATAAGTAAAAATAGAGGTACAATACATATATTCATATAAGCAAGTAAAAACTATGTTGGATATTAATTAAAGGTCTATTAGCATTAAGAATTTATGATTGACCTGCTTCTTTCAATTATCTTCATCTGAAAAATGGAAATAGTCTTATTAAATGCAGCCCTGAGGTTCAGAAAATGTACTAAAGCCTCTTGGGAAGCTTTCAAATTGACTTTGCTATCCCTGTGCAGAATCAGAGAGTGTTGTTGTTTTATTTCTTTTTTTAAAGAAAAGCTGTTCATGAAAATGGCACACTGATAGCTTATCCATCTATCATAGAGATAGTAAGTAACTATTTTTATTATGTATGGAAATATTAAAATACAGATGGAGACACACCCTGCTATTTACAAAAAAAAAAAAAAAAAAAAAAAATGCAAGCAATCACTTCACAAGTTCCCAGTGTGAGGACTCTGATAATACACAACAAAACTCAGGTACCTTATGCAGTTGTGTGCATGTGAATGTGTGTTTTACAAGTGGTGGGAAAGGATTTAAACATCAGAGTTTAAATTGTTTATTTTATTATCTCCCAGAGGAACGAGAGCTCCTGCCCCACTGCTGGAAGCCCGTTACAGAATGTGGAATTAAGGCTGTCACCTCCTGCAGGGATGGGTATGAGATGTTTTTCCAGTTCTTCAAGTAAAGGGCCTGGAATAAAGCTGGCAAAAGGACACTGAAAGGTGCTGAAAGTTAACTAGCACAGTTAAATGGAGAGTAGCACTGCTTTTTACAGCATATCTTTGAGAAGCAGTAGAATCTAAGATAGAACCACTGAAGTGAGCTGTGGTTCCAGCATTTTTGGCCATGGCCTTTGCCTCACTGTCGTCAGTATTTCAGCATTATGAGGAATGGTTGCCTTAATAGCTTCCATGCAATCTGCATATAGAAATCTACCCATTTAGGAGTTTTCTTTTATAGTGTAGAATAAAGGTGGTTGGTGGCACGATCATGGGGTGAATGATAACTTGAGTGTATTATACGATAAATAAATAATATCTGCAATCTTTAAGACTGAAAAATTACAATTATCACTTAGTCCTGTGGGGTTAGCACTCATTATGTACAGCATTTCAGAGATACTGAATTCTATGGCTAGTAAAGTGGGAAGGGTAAATTACTTTTCAGAAAATTGTTTTATTTAAATGTATATCACTTTCATTTAAGATACTGTATTACAAGCTGTCTGCTCTTGGTATGGGAAAACTCAAGCAAGAGAGAAATAGCTGGATAAATTTTATGCAAATGACAACAAAGAAATTTATTTCAAGTGTGATTTTTTGTGAATAGATCTTTAGTGATAGTGGAGGAATACTTAGCTTTTGCAGAGGTAACATAAAATTTATCTTGGCATAGTTCTCCATATCTTGAGTTGCTGTGAGTGGTCTTGGCCTATGATATATGTCAGAGAATCCTGGGAGGAGACTGTAATATCAACTGGCTTGCACTCTGATTTCATAATACTAGTTTTTGTGCACTGTTGTAAATCTAATTAGACAGAGAACCTGGAACAAACTATTTTACCTCTCCGTTCATATTTCTTCCCCCACGATTTTTTTGTTTTCTCTGCCTGGATTATAAGAACTTAGCTAGATCATTTATGTATTTATAACTGTGCCTTGGAAAGTTCCTGCAATAAGCTCTCAGCACTCAGATCAGGTAATGTCTTTGGGCATAAAAAGGAAAATTACGGTCCTAACTGCAAGTAACTATTTCACCAAGTTCATAAATGTTTGGTGAAACTGGGCCCTCTTGTCTCTGCTTCCTCCACTGGTAGCAGAATAGGTGACTGAGGAAACAAAGTGATTTTTAAATAAAACTTTTCTCTTATTTTTCCTTAAATTAGTTGATTTTCATTGACACTAAAGCAAAGTCTCAAAGTCTCTGAAGAAAGGTGAAATTACAATATAAGGAAAAATAGTCAATATATTTACTCAGTCAAGCATATAAAAACTCATCTGCTGTTCTGGGCTTGAAAAAGATGTAAATTGATATATTGGCAAGGAAGAAGATGGATGTGATTAAGCTGACACATGCCTGGTTGAAAGAATATTTGTAATAAGATCAAGAAGGTAGATGTTCAGTTCTAGGCACGTTTATTCTAATCACTCAACATATGTTGTTTGTATATGCATTTATCTATAAGCTTGATGTTTCACTAGGATTTCCAAGATATACTCACTATGCTATAAAAAATTCCATGAATCACATTAGTAAGATAGCTGGGAAAAATCTGGAGACATGAGTACTGCATTTCAAGGTTTCTATTGTATGCATCTGAACATTATTAGCAATATTTAACATGAAACAAAACTTAAAAAAATCATAAAATATTGACAGTCTTAGTTTCATCCCCAAAATTACAAAGAAAATAGAGAATTTTGCTGCCACAATAATGGGAAAAAACATCCAGAATTCCTTATCCAAACCACTCACTCTTTCTAACCACACCGCAAAGCTCTTTCAGGAGAGGAATGGCCAGGTCTTAACATGTTAGAAAAGGATTTTTAGGAGAAGGAGTGCAGGATTATAATCTATTTTGTGTGCTCTTATCTGACTAATATCCTCATAACTAGATTATTCTTTTTTTTTTTTGCAATCTCATTACTATTGCATTTTATAATTGAAGTATCCTGAGTACTTTTGCTCAAGAGGGAGCAAGTATCATTAAGACAGGGATGTGAGGCATCATTTAGCCTTACTGGTGCAAGCACAAAAGTAGGGTTTGACTGTGATTGGTACCAGTTTTTTTGTCTTAGAATTTGGTTGTCAAGTTATTTTTTGGTGAATATATAACTGCAATGTTTAATGAATAGAATAAAATTTTATGTTAATACAAAGATACCCTTATCCTGGAACAGTTTTGGAAATTCAGGTATGAAGACTATTTTCTCTATATATTTTGCCTTGCAAAGTAAGCAGTGATTATCTTTAGTAGCATTGCAAATGTGTTACCTTAAACCTTTGTCGAATACTGCTATTTAATAAAGAGAGGAAAGGCTATCTTTGAGTCACCATTACATTACCTCTGTCTCTTGTCTTTGGAAAAACCAGAAGGCAACTGTTGCTTAATTTGAGCTGTCTTGGGAAACCATGGTGTAGTCTATGTAAGGTACATTGTGACTGTGCCTTCTTTTTCCAAATTTGATTGCCCAGGCATTTAATGTTCTTTGTAAAGCTCATTGTAAAGCAGAAACCTTCATCTGGTTTTCTTGCTTTGTTGTCTTATTTCTACTATAACAGTACTTAGTAAAGTACTATTCTACACTGAAAACACAGGGGTTTAGCCATGCCACTGCTGTGAAGTAAATGGTTGATTCAAAAAATCAATCAGACAAACTTGATATACATGTCAAATTCCACTGCTTAAGGCAGTATTTAGGAAACACGGAGGAGAAGCACATTATCTCAGATTCAAGTGAACAAAGAGGCAAAAGGAATAGAAATGGCTTTGTAGTTTAGAGAAGTCATCTTTTGGACAGGTATAGGTGTTCTAGTATCCTAAGTAGGCTGCAAAGTTGGACTCCCTCTATTGCTTGCCAACTCTTACATCATTAATTATGGTTTGCAAAATGGTCCATGCACTCTGGACATGTGTAACAAATCTCATTCTGTTTCCTGAAGTACATCATCTGTGCAAAGCTATGTATCTAGCAATATAGGTAGATAAAATAAGGATTTTTTTTTCTGTTGATATTACCCACTAAATTCTGACTCAGGTTAAAACTAAGTACCTAAGTATATATTTGAACAAAACACATTCAGAATAAGGGGATCTAGTCTCCCATCTCTCAGTTTTCATTCAAGAAAAAGCTAATCAAATTACTTTTCCAGAGAGGAACTTCATATCTGATAGATACAAAGTGTGAAAAATTAATATAAATCCCCATAACTGTAGATTCCTGCTTATGCAAGAGTATTTCTTACAGCCATGATTTCGCAAAGTTGTTTGTACACAACTTTATATAAAGGAACAAAGCAATGGAGTCACTTCACACTGAGTAAAGTTTCTGTGCATGAGGTCTGTTCAGAACGGAGGCCAAAGTGTGTTGCTGAGCTGAAGTTGCATCAGTGTCTGTGGATGGTATAGAACAAAGCTAATAAAGAAACTTGAACCTTGAAAATATTTTTCAAAATTTCTTATGTACTTCTTTTTTTTTTTATTTTTTTTTTTTTTTTGAGGCATCATTCATTTTCTCTTTGTCTTTGATCCTAATGTGGACATCAAAGTTTGATGCAAAAACTGGTAACATTATCGAAGTACCATCCATGAGCACCGGTGCTAGAAACCATTCATTTTACAGCTCTTATAAGGTGTTGTCAGCAAATATTGGACAACTTCTGGCTCAGTGATCATGCAGTTTTAGTCTTCCCTTAGGTTATGCCACTAAGGTTAGAAAATATTTAATGCTAGGTTTGATAGCAATTTTAAGCACAAGACTTGCATTAAAAAATATGTTGAAATTCCACATAATATTTTCAGTATTTTTTTATTTAAACAAAGCAAAGATTCCTGTTTAAAAGCCTGATTCAGAAAAGCCATCTTCCATCTTCTTTTTTTGTTCCTCTTATTTTAAATGTGCTGATGTATTTCACACCTTTTCGTTAAATAAAAGCTTTACCTATATTCTTAGATGATTCTAAAATAGGGATATCAGAAATTCAATCAATAATTTCTAATAGTGCTTTTCAGACATGGGCATTAATATCCTGTGAATATAAAAAATTAAGTAAGTAAGTCCTGTATTCTGTATATCAGTTCTTAATTCTATACTTAAAATTAAATAATCTTGTGTGTGGTTACACTATTGTAAGATAAATGTTGTCTATTGACCACAACACAGTATATCACTACTAATGAGTAAACATAATGTTAACTGTACACTAAGTATATTGCTAAATAAGAAAAATGTTTCAAAGTATTTTTAAAGAACCATTATTTTTTTCCTACATACACTGTATAAGTGAAGAGAAATTATAAAACTGATAAATTCATGTAGTCTTTCCAGGGATAAAAAGGAACAATGTAGATGGTGATACATCTTCTGATAATGCTGGCAAACTCATTAGTGTACTGTGATATCCATTATATAGAACATCATAAAGTTGAAAGCTATTAAATGAGAAAATGTTCTTGAGTTCTGTCTCAGTAAAGGAACTATGATTTATTACTTAAATCGATATAAGTAATATGAAGGGTAAGTTGGACTTATAATGCGTAGTGGAGAAGTTCTAAGCCTTGCTTAAGTATAAGTCAGCACTCTGCCAGGTGATTCAATGACAGAGTGACTGTACAGTTCAAAAGGTAGTTTCAGCCTTAGCACATTTGCTGACTCTAACAGACTTCTATTGAACAGGATTAAAATGCAAACAATGGAGGAAAGAAAATGCTGGTAAATGGGACTGCTCAAATTACATCAACCACCTCATAGTGTGATATGCAAAGGTTCAATTTTTAAAGAGCCTAAAAGATTGTCAGTGCATTATGAATCAGAAACATAAAGTTAGTTTAGCCTAGACAGTATTTCTTCTAATCAGGAACCAGTGTTTTCATCCTTTCTACCTGGAATGATGTATAGTGATTTAATATCACTAACTTGTTTCTGTCTTTCACTTTGCTTTTGCCATGAGTATCAGGCAACTTTTCAGCTGACTGCCCTTCCTATTGCTCTCTGAGTAACTAGTAGAACACACCTGGCATTCAGATTCTCATCTTCTGCTGTGATGTACTGTATGCCTATTTCCTGTTTCAGATCCTTGGAAAATGTGCCTTTCATTTCCTGAGTATTTTTCAAATGCTCACCTTCTTAAGAAATAGAGCAGTAATCTTCAGTAGCTATGCATTACTTGTCACTCCACATGATGTTCCCTTTTCTCAGTATCAGGTTTGGAATTTCATCAGGTTGTAGACCCTTGTTCTTTAATCAGTCACTTTCCATTTTGCACACCTTATTTTAGTCTAAATATATTACAACAGCTGCCAAACCTCACCAGTAGTTGCATAATCAGTGTTTAGATTTCAGCTGGCTTTCTGTCCCTGGGTATATAGACTTTATCCAGCTTGTGATACGAGCTTTAAAATCCTCTGGGATTGTAGTTCAATGTTGATTTAAACAAAATTCAGTCTTGCACTAGCGTATTTCTTCTCACTGTACTTTAATAGGACAGTGATTATTTGTGTCAATTCCTTTTGTGAAAAGCTATTCCACTTCTGTTGAATTTTCTGGAAACTTTGATGTACAGAAACAAAGACTTTTATACATGTTGGTAAGCATATGTGTGCTACATGGGAGACTGTCTTGCTTGCTGTATGTGGCATCCTTTTTGACTGTTCAGTTGTCTTATTCTCACCTTACAGTGCCATGACTAATAGCAGAAGTGTACAGTCATCGGCAGCACTTTTTTTAAAAGTCTCATTAGAGGTTTTCTAATGGCTCATTATCAGAGAGCTTAAACATCCTCTTTAATTGTGGAATCATTCCATTCCAAAAATTCCACAGCCAGAAGCTCCTCTAACTACTCTGTGTTTTCTCCTCTTTAGCTGTCAAGGGCCTCAGCAGTATGGGCTTCTGGCTGCACTTCAGTACTCTACTGAAGCATTCTCATTCTTATTAAAGCAGATTTTCTGCAGTACAGCCTTGGTTAACTGTTCTCTTCACTCTGTCATATGCCTTCTTGTGGGTATTTGATCATTGTTCCATGCTGTTTCAGTGTGCACACATTGTCTCAAAGACACACAGACCTCAACAGGGTAGGAACAAAGCTGAGGAAAGAATGCACTGTTGTTAGAAATCCATTGGCAGTCTGTACATTCTTTGGCCCGGCCTTGCTCTTAGAAGGCAGAATATTCACAAATATATCACTAAATATGATGGAATGGCAAACATGCACGTAGAGATGTTATATGCATGTGCATACAGATGGTTTGATCATATGTCCTTCTGTCCTCCTGCCCAGGTTGCATATTGGTAAATGCAGTTTTCAAGACCAGCCTTCACTATGCTAAACCTCTTCAAAATTTGCTGCTTTTCTGTAAAACTTCTACTCTATTGTCACACTCAGGGTTGCTATAAATGTAGTTTGAATGCAAAAAATTGAAATAAGAGCAAATTGCAATGCAAGTTTTCTGATCTTTGAGTAGGCAGGGAAATGGAAAAAAGAGTGAAGAAAAGAGGGGATTTAGATCTACCAAATTATCTTTATTTTCAGACAATAATTTTCTCTGCACTGAGAAAAGACAGTAGTATTATAAGAAGACTTTTTCTTCTATTAAGATATTTATATAAAGTATATATAAGAGATTAGTTTGACATTTATCTTAATTATTTCTTCATATTTGTTGCTTTTGCAACAATGATTTTGACTTTTTGTAATTGCAAACATCTGTTTTTCTAGAATTATTTTTTTGTTTGTTTTCTTCATTTACTTTAGCATGTAAAGTGAACACAACTCAGTGTGATAGATGATTTATGGAAGCAATAGGTCTAAGTGAAGCAGTGGCTAGGGAGTATGACAGAAAAAGTCTATAGAAGAAACCAGCTGCTGCTGAGGGCTCATGATCTCTGTGTTTTGTGGGTTTTTCTCCCATCTTCTAGCTCTAGTTTGGCACCATGAGATTAATGCCCACTAACTGGTAGATTGCATTAGGGTACTTCCTGCACCTTGTTGTGCTGTTTAGTTTCATCCAGAAGGATGAAAAAATTATGCATCCAAAAATTTGGGTAGTCTGAGACTTCTCTACAAAATTTTAAAGCTCAGCAGGTATTATCAGTGGATTCATTTCAAAAACACACTTCAAATCCAAACTGAAACACTAATGTAGATGCATCCACTTTGCAAAACAATCCCAAAACCAAAAACCTGAAATTACCATGTTCCACTATCAGCCCTAAAAGTCATTTCAGAGTTTGCTCTTCATGAGGCTGGCATTGTCAGTGTGGGCTCTTACCAAAAGCCAAACAAAAGGCAATCAATCCCCAAGGTGCATATTATGCAGCACAACTCTAGGCAGTGACAGACAGTGGTAAAGCAAACTAGCAGCCTTATTACTGGTTAATCATTTTCAACATGCTTGTCTAGGTAAGAAAATAGCACAAAAGTCAACTTACTTGGTATAGAACTAGCAGGACAAAAAAAGGTCTCTTGTATTAATAGACCAAATTAATATGGATAGAATAACTCCTTTCTGAATCTTATTATGCCCAGATAATACTACATAATTTTGCATCCTAATATACCTGTGTTCTTGAAATGGTAAATTACCATCCTGTGATTCAAAACAATGTATGAATGTTTTCCCAATGATTTGTACTGTTTATACAAGTGTCAGTAAAAAGCAAAAGGAGTTGGGTTAGGGGGAAATTGCAAAATTAACGTTTCATCTGAATCTGAACTATAAGATAGATAGGTTAGAACTGGGTTGGCATTGCAGGGGCTAAATCGCTAAGTAAAACACTAGAAGCTTTGGTTTTGGCTTTCTGTAGTTAGGTTTTGCTGAAGAAATTTGAAATTCCCTTTAGATCACAAAAGTAAAATATAACTCAGGAACCAAATATTACCCTTAATAAATTAGAATGTTAAATAAATAAAAATAAAACTGTATCTGGAGTTCAGTGTAGCTACAGTCCATGTTTCTTTCTGTTTAAAAATGATGAATCTGCTTCTGTATGTAATAACTGACTTACACTCTGCAATGCAAGAAGTTTTTCTCATCAGATTCTGTCATTCCCCCCACAAAAAATTACATCATTTCAGTTATATTTTAAGAGCTTTGTCAACAGTTGGAGGAACAGCAGGATAAAGCTCTTAGAATATTATACTATAAGTACAGAACTATTTGAGGCTTAATGCATATTTCTAACATGAAGTAAGGATGGATAATATCCTCTGGTTCTTAAATAATCCATGTACATTTCTTTTCAGACTGGAGCCCTTTATTAACTGCATAGAACACCATCATGTCTTCAGGCAACTTGTATTATATATTCAATGACTGTAGTTAAAGCTAAAACATCAAGATTAAGCTCTCCAAAACAGCCTAGGGGATTTAATCTTATTATATTCAGGATGAAGTATTTCACTGGGATCTGGGTCCCTAACTCCCTTAGGTGTTTTTGAAATACTAGCCAAAATTCCCATCTTATTAAAATTAATTGGGAAAAAAGTTCCCTTAATGGTTTTAAGTTTATTGCCTACGTGGGTTTTAGGTCATATCTGATAAACTGTAACTTGAATTATCTGTTTTTCTTTTAATGTCAGCTAACTACTCAACTGGCCTTTTTTGCCATCACCAGGAAATTTCATGCAAATCAGGCATCCAACAGGTTTACTGGAGATGGAGCTAAACAATTCCAACTTAGCTACTTTTGCTGACACTCACAAAACCACTCGCAGATAGTTAGAATTGTCATATCCTGATTTGAATTTAATAGAGGTGAGGTATTTAAAATGAAATTGATTTTTAAATGTTAAGTGTGCAAATATCCCAGGAAAGAGGATCATGTTTTTAAAAATAGATATTTTAATAAGTGTTTAAATGTAGAAGAAAGCACCAGTCCTTACTTTTTTCCCCAATGACACTGCCCAATCACCTTACAGTAGAGAAGTTTTTAATATATATTGTTATCAGCTACCTATGAGATTATGATTTATATTTTGAAAAGGCTTCTGGGCTGATACATGCTTAATGTTACTTCTCTGAAGTTGAATGGGGACTAGTTTCTGATGTAAGCAAGAGAGGAAAACAAAACCAATCTGCAGTCCCTATACCTGTGGAGGGTGAGCCTAGAGAGGTAAACTGTTGAGCAATGAAGAAATGCATCACATTTGTTTCACCTGAGTCATGAGTTAGCTCTTTCATGGTAATGACATTTGCTACATCTTCTAGTTTTTCCGTCCCATAACATTTAGAAGTTTTTACCAATATGTCATTAAAAATACTCTTCTTGTAAGCAGGGGTTCTTCTATGGTGATAATTCCTAAACAGTGTAGACACATGAATTTGAAGACCTTTTACTTTCATTAGAAGGTAGATTCTGGGCCAAGAAGTGTAACATCAGCAAAAATCTAAAATGCAGAGGAAAACAATTTAAGTAAATATCTCATGAAATATTTTTCATGTAACTACATCTAGGAAATGGTAAATGTTGACATTACTCTGGGATGGAAGACTGATATTAGCTATTAAGTGCAGTTTAGGAATAATCAGTTGGGGCAGATCTCAATGCGAATATAAAATTTAGGTCACCAGATATACTGCCATTATGTATGATTTTTTTTCATTGCTGCAGTCATTCTTGGAGATGGTCACACATAAGTAAGCATAGTAGCCTAAACTTTCAGATATACCAGATAGTCATCTTATGATCTGACAGAATAAAACATGTTAAATGTAATTTGTCATCGGAGTCTCAGATACCAAAGTACAGTGTACTGATATTGAAAATGTACATAGTTTGTATTGTTAATGATAATTATCAGAAAATTACTCTTCATTTAATCTGTGTGCTGAAAAAAAGGTTTAGGAGACATTTCATTTCACGCTATATCATTTAGCAGCAAGAGAACGGAGTGTAGCTAACCTAGCACCTCCCAGGCGATAACAAGTTTTCCAATTTGTGTGAATAAGAAATGTGATGAAGTTGTAGTACATGCAATTATTTCTCTGACTTACAATCCCTTTAATGTTTACTGGGATTTAATTCAAAGGTTTACATGTGTTTCACTTTTTAAGTTGAGCAGTGCTGTTTATTCCAACTATAGAACATTGGTGATTATCTAGAATTAAAAAAAAAATAAAATAAAAATCAAAGAATACTTGATCAAACATGAAAATGAGGTGCTTCACTTTTTTTTTTTTTTTTCTCTCCAAATTATGCAGACTTGCTGGTGATGCTGTTCACACGTCACTTGGAACTTGATCCTGGACAATATTTCTCCATATTTTCATATGGAGAAGGAACAACTGTGGTTTTATGAATGCAGGCACAGTTTTGTATGAGAACGGTGATAAAGCCACAGCTTTTATCCTCATGAAATGGTGTCATGTTTTAATCCCGGCTAGTTAATAAGTAGCACACAGCCACTAACAGCAAGGTGAGCACATGCCCTTGCCCCTCCAGTGGAGGAGGAGAATCAGAGGAAAAGACAAGGAAACTAGTGGGCTCGGATGAGAAAAAATTAGTAAGTGAATAGAAATTAATGAAATGGTGATTATAACTAACAAGACTAATAACTCTAATAATACTACAAACAATATGTATAAATAAAATACTACCACAACAACTACTAACATGTAATTAAAATAATAGAAAATAAAACATATAATAAAATTGCTCACTACGTGCTGACCGATACACAGCCAGGTCCCAAGTAGTGAGTCTGAGCCAGAGAGTCCAACTGCCAGAGCCCAAAGGTAGTCACCGCAGATTCTGAGGGAGCCCCACAAGTGAGAGAATGACTGAGAAAGCTAACCGACCCACCAGCTAACTAACTATGGCTCCCCGGCCCACTCCTGGCTTATGTATTAAGCATGATGTTCAGTGGCATGAAATACCCCTTTGATCAGTTTGGGTCAGCTGCCTGAACTGTGTTGCCCACCCTACTGCTTGTAGCGAGAAAGTTGGGAACACAGGTGCAGTATCAGAAGCTGAAAAAGTCCTTGAATTGGTGCAAATATTCCTTAGCAACAACTAAAAACAACAGTGTTATCAGCACTCTTTTCAGGGCAAATTGAAAATGCAGCCACATACTAGCTACTGTGAGGAAAATTAACTCTGTCCTGACTAAAACCAGCACAAATGCTCATCTTCACACTATGAAATATCTCTTTTAATAATAATTCACATTGTTAACACTGAGAACAGTTAGAATGCTCCATGGTGTTCAATAGGCAGTATTATGGTTCAGCACATGTATCTTAAAGGTCAGTTAACAACATGTCTCTCCATTCCTAGGAAAACATGCACTGTGCTGACAGTCCAACCCATTATATCAATTGTTAGGAGTCACCTTCTAGCTGATCTCCATTGCTGTGTAGATTCTGAAGCATCACATCCTTTGGTTTTGTGCTTTTCATTGAGCTGGTGTTGTGTAGTGGATTCCCTCCACTTTAAGTCACAGAAACACTAACATGAACATGATTATCTTCATCGACTTCTACTGTAACTGCATGTAGCACATTTTTCATGTTCTGCAGTCTTATAACTTCCTCACATTTTCTTTTTAGTAGTATAATGGTAAATGTGATGCTGTTCCCCAACAATATGCAGCTGAAAGAGATCGCTTCTGTTCATTGCCTTTCTGAGTGGTGGTTCATCATCACAGATGTAATTTCTGTTTTCCAGTCATCTGCCACACTTTTGAAGAATTTAGTCTGTTCCATAATTCTTAACATTGGCACTTCTTCAACTTACCCCTTTTTCTTCTTTCCTTCCATTTCTAGGTCTGTTTTTACTTAAGTAACTTCATTAGTAGTCACTGTGGATTATTACAGATGTATTTCAGAACTACATATCAGCTCTCTCTTCTCTGCATCTTGACATCCCTCCACAGGAAACAGGACAAGCAAGGACACATGCAGGTAAAATAAGCTCTGTGTACCTAGGATGCAGGGTCTTGAGGTACATTACAGAGTGCACCCCTGCAGTGTAATCTCAACTAATGAGAAGTTGAATGTGGAGTTTATGAGGACAGTAATTGTTCAGTATTATTGTTATTGAAAGAAATGTCTTACATGGTATAAGGAAGAGAACAGGATGGCTGAAGTCGAGTTACGCAGCAATTTCTGTGAAGTTTTGATCTTGTGGTGCCTAGAGGAAACAGCATTCCTTCCACTTTTTCTAGGGAAATTATTAAAAAAGCAAATGGAGATCTTGAATGGAATTCAAAAATGTTTGGGTGGCAAGAAACCACTAATGGAAATACTGAAGATAAGAACATATTTTCAGTTTTACCTCTGTGTTGGATTTACATATCTTCCAACCTTCTGGAAAGAATTACTTTTGTCCATGGGGGCTATATTGATTAAAATCTGCTGAGTTTTAGTATCTGTATTATGAAAACTTGAGACAAGCCTGTCTGATATCACATATTTTTATACTGAAACTCAGTTGGTAAAGCACTTTTCCAGACATGAGAGACTGAAGCATGAGTCACATCTTCCATGGACATTCACAGATTCACAGGTTGTTAGGGGTTGGAAGGGACCTCTAGAGATCATCTGGTCCAACCGCCCTGCCAAAGCAGGAGGACCTAGAGTAGATCACACAGGAACAAGTCCAAGTGGCTTTTGAAAGTCTCCAAGGAAGGAGACTCCACCACCTCTCTGGACAGCCTGTTCCAGGGATTTCCTCGTGTTCAGGTTGAACCTTCTGTTTTCCAGTTTATGGCCATTGCCCCTAGTCCTGCCACTGGACACAACTGAGAAGAGTCTGGCCTCATCCTCCTGACACCCACCCTTTAGATATTGATAAGCATTGATAAGATCCCCCCTCAGCCTCCTCTTCTCCAAGCTAAACAGACCCAGCTCTCCCAGCCTTTCCTCATAGGGAAGGTTCTCCAGGCCCTTCATCATCTTAGTGGCCCTGCGCTGGACCCTCTCCAGTAGCTCCTTGTCCTTCTGGAACTGAGGAGCCCAGAACTGGACACAGCACTCCAGGTGAGGCCTTACCAGTGCAGGGTAGAGGGGGAGGACAACTTTCCTTGACCTGCTGACCACACTCTTCTTAATGCATCCCAGGATGCCATTGGCCTTCTTGGCTGCGAGGTCACACTGTTGGCTCATGGTAATCCTGTTGTCTACTAGGAGTCCAAGGTCCTTTTCCTCAGAGCTGCCCTCCAACAGATCAACCCCCAAACTGTACTGATACATGGAGTTGTTCTTCCCCAGGTGAAGCACTTTACACTTGCCCTTATTGAATTGCATTAGATTTCTCCCCGCCCAGCTCTCCAGCCTGTCCAGGTCACGCTGGATGGCAGCACAGCCTTCTGGCATGGCAACCACTCCTCCCAGTTTTGTATCGTCAGCAAACTTGCTGAGAGTACATTCTATCCCTTTGTCCAGGTCATCGATGAATATATTGAATAGTGCTGGACCCAGCACTGACCCCTGGAGGACACCACTAGCCACAGGCCTCCAACTAAACTCTGCCTAGTTGACCACAACTCTCTGAGCTCTTTCCTCCAGCCAGTTCCCAATCCAACTCACTGCCCAATGGTCCAGTTCGCGCTTCTAAGCTTGCCTATGAGGATGCCATGGAAGATTGTGTCAAAAGCTTTGCTGAAGTCAAGGTAGACCACATCCACTGCCTTCCCCTCATCTATTCATCTAGTGATGTAATCATAAAAAGTTATCTGAGGGGTCAAGCATGACTTCCCCTTGTTGAATCCATGCTGACTACTCGTGATTAGCTTCCTTTCCTCAGCATGCTTTGAGATGGCACCAAACACAAGTTGTTCCATCATCTTTCCAGGGATGGACGTGAGGCTAACTGGTCTATAGTTGCCTGGGTCCTCCTTCTTGCCTTTTTTGAAGATTGGAGTAACATTGGCTTTCCTCCAGTCCTCAGGCACCTCTCCTGTTCTCCAGGACTTTTCAAGGATTGTGGAGTGGCCTAGCAATGACTTCCGCCATCTCCCTCAGCACTCGTGGGTGCATCCCATCAGGGCCCCTGGATCTGCAGATGTTCAGTTTGCTTAATTGACCTCTAACCCAATCCTCTTCAACTGAGGCAAAACCTTCCTTTCTCATTACTTCCTCTGTGGTTTTCAAGCTCTGGGACTCCTGAGGACTAAACTTAGCAGTAAAGACCAAGGCAAAGATGGCATTCTTTAACCCCGCTTTTTCCATATTCTCAGTCACCAGGGCACCCACTTCATTCAACAGTGGGCCCACATTTCCTCTGGTCTTCTTTTTTCCTTCAATGCACTTGAAAAAGCCTTTCTTGTTGTTTTTGACCTCTCTTGTCAGGTTTAGTTCTAAGGAGGCCTTAGTTTTCCCTATTGCATCCCTCTGTCCTCTGACAACATTTTTGTATTTCTCCCAAATGGTCAGCCCCTTCTTCCATGTTCTATGTTTCCTTTTTCTGCTCAAGTTTTTTCATTAGCTCCCTGCTCATCCACTCAGGTCTCCTAGGTCTCTTGATTTCTTACTCTTCGGGGTGCTCCGGTCTTGAGCTTTTCATCTTATGTAATGGTCGAGTTGAATACTCAAATACTTTTAGTTATGAAATATAAAAAGAGTGGGCATATTCTTGTTGAAGTTCTCAACTTTGCATGACATAATTAAATATACATTGAATCAGAAAGGGAGTAAGAATTACTTTATTGCCTCCTCGTTAAGGAAGAATAATAAGAATTGCACTATAGTCCTTTTGTCCAATAATACCTTAATATAAAATTCGTTAATATGAAACCCATAAGCATTTATTGGAAAAGGAACTGTAACTCAGGTCTCCCCTTTCTATTATGAGTCTAGAGTAATTCTCATTACACCAGTCTATTTCCAGTCCAATAAATATTTAATTATACGTGCATACTGAAAATTTCAACAAAGCAGAATTAGAAAGCCTATTCCCGTCTTCACAATACTCTGTGGTTTGCTGGTGAGCACATATACATTAGAGATCAGGTGACTCATGAAAAAAAAAAAAAATTGCACTAGTTTCCCCACCTCCTGGGCACTGACCTCCTGTATGAAACTATAGCTCAACAGAACTTCTTGTTCACATTTTTCCATTCTGACCCTGTAGTTGCTTCAGTGTATATGCTAAGCAAAATATCACGAAGTCCATCTAAGTCAAAGAAGCAGTTAATAGTTTTCAGTGAGGCATGAAATATGTAGCCATTCCAGATTTATAGTCTTCTTGTTAGTAGAAATATAAGGAACTGCATTTCACGAATGTGAATGAAAGAGATATTAAACTCAGTAGCTAGTCAACACAATAAAATAAAGAGTTTAAAACTGTTTTCTTCCTTTATCTTCCTCTCTTCCACCTTCCCTGACGACTCCCACTCAAATGGTTGTCTCAAAGATCATCTCTGCTAGTTTTCCAGAGATGCAGGTTCTGACATTAGTAGATTCACCTGAAAGATTGAGGTCTATGTTTAGGTAGTGGTTAAATGTTTATCCACACTGACTTCTAAATTTCACTTATTGACAAGATACACAATCAAAAGGAAATAGTGCATATTCCTCCATGATATGAAATGCATTTCAGTCATTTTCTTAACCATTCATCTTGTGTAACAGTGACATAGCTTGATTCATTATTTTTAATCAGGCTATGTTTTTACTTGAAGTTAGACAAGAAATTAAGTACTTGGCCGAATCAGGACCATAAATATTAAAAGATATTTAGTATTTTTTTTTATTTTTTAAGGAGTTGATTGTTAGCCAATAAGGATTAATGGTGTTTTTATGTTGATGGTGATGTACTTTATGCAGATAATTAAAGAAGAGCTTCAGTTTCCATTATACCCTGAAGTATCTTCTCTTCTCAGTCCAGATGAGATTTAATAGTGCTATTTGTATGCACATTTGTTTGATTTGGAAATTTGGCATGCAAACAAATTGACATTGTTAAACTTACTGACTGACTTACTCTGTATTTCCTTATTTTATTGACCTATTGAAATATTGTCAGCATTATAATAGTCTTTTTAGCTAAGTGCTAAACTTGACTCAATACGTTTATTACTGTACTATCCATAGACTGACTAAACAATACAGATCTTAAGCAGCTTTCACTGAATTTATGAATTAGTGGTATAAGTTTCTAAATGAAAAATAATTGGTTTTATGTTAAAGCAAACAAACAAACAAACAAAACCCACAACCAACCAAACTCATCTTAATACATGTGCAAGACTAAACCAAAATTGAAAAGTCAGTTTCTGTTTGAATTTAATGAATACAATAATTTTTATAACAGTTTACAATTCCCTCAGAAACAGTTCTACAAACCTTGCATGAGACTTTAAAGAACTGCTTATCCACGCAGCAAGTTTATGGTGCAAAAAGTAATAGGACATTTGTACATCTCAGTTGTACAGAAAGGTTTTAGCACTGCATTTATTCTGATGGATGCCATTGGATGAGTCATTTGGGCTCTTGGTTTTTAAGATATTTCTGCTTCTGTTTTCATAAGGTAAAATAGTGATGACAAAAAGAAAGTCTTAGATGAACACTGAATAGTAGGATTTACAAATATATCAAATGAATTTAAATGTTCAGTACTCACTAGCCTCTCTGACTGACATGACAGACATTGTAAGTATCTTGCACTTATTGGTATTTTGGAAGATAATTGCTGATAAGAAAAAATGGAAGTTACTCAGTGGCATGATAGAATCATAGAATGGTTCAGGTTGGAAGGGACCTTAAAGATCATCTAGTTCCAGCTCCCCTGACATGGGTAAGGACACCTTCCACTAGACCAGGTTGCTCAAGGCATCATCCAGCCTGGCCTTGAAGACATCCAGGGATGGGACATTCACTACTTCTCAGGGCAACCTGTTCCAGTGCCTCACCACCCTCTCTGTGAAGAATGTCTTCCTGATATCTAATCTAAATTTCCCCGCTTTCAATTTAAACCCATTACCCCTTGTCCTGTCTCTACAGGCCCTTGTAAAAAGTGCCCCCCCCCCCCCCCCCCCCCCCACCTCCAGCTTCCTTGTAGGTCCCTTTAGGCACTGAAAGGTGCTATAAGGTCTCCCCAGAGCCTTCTCTTCTCCAGGGTGAACAACCCCAGCTCTCTCAGCCTTTCTTCGTAGGAGAGGTGCTCCAGCCCTCTGATCATCTTCATGGACTCCTCTGGACTTGTTCCAACCGGTCTATATCCTTCTTATGCTGAGGGCTCCACAGCTGGACACAGTACTCCAGGTGGGAGTGACAAGATGAAAAAAGTCAGATGGTTCAAACCAAAGGATTCTAAAACAAGGTACTAAGGTGCATAAAGTAATAGAGACATGCAGCTCACTGGGGCAGTTTTGTACACTTTCCAAACTGTTCTGTACAATACCCTGAAAGTGATCTGTGCACTTGTCATTTTGTAAAATTTATATGCATTTCAAGAACAGAAGGTTGTAAACTGCAGGGGAATGTTTCTTTGAACCATTTTACCTAATTGTCGTTACAGTGAAACTAATTGAATAAATCATTCCTCTGAACAAATATGGTAACATGTAAATGTGGAGGTACCTCTGCAGAATATCTTCGTGTTCTAACTCCTCAGCAGTGTTAAAGCAGATTAACGTTACATCTTTAATAACAAAGGTGTGCCTTTTTTTTTTTTTTTTTTTTTTTCCACTTAATGTTTTAAATTTAGGACTTTAAGGAAATATGAAGTTTTTGTCATTGATTACAAACAATGCAGAATTTCATATGGAAAATAATTCTGAGTATTTAAAAAGCCACAGAGCAAAAAAGAAGCAGGTAAAGTACGCTTATGTACTTTACTTATCTATGATGTGGGTTTAGTTCTATTAGATGTCTAATGTATGTATCATAACAAAGTATATATCTACTCACCAAAAATGACCAACCAATGTAGGACCCACAGGGATGGATGGACAGTAGATTTTTAATCATGAAAAGCATAGTTTCCTTTATAGTAATTGCTTGAGGAAAAGTAATATTGAATCTTTTTTCTGGTGAAACTAATATAGCACATGAAGTAGGTTGAAGATATGCCTTCAAATCTGATTTAAAAAACCCTGAGCATTACCTTAATACATCGGGGCGCGGAGGATGTTTGGGGGTGTGGAAAATGTGTTTGATATGAATGCTATTCTGCATGGTTTTACATACTTTTATAGAACTATATTGATCCTGATTAAAAAAAATGGACAAAGAAAAATGTTATTAAAGGCTAAATTCATGTCTACTTGCGTTTTCTTCACTTGTCCCTTATAACTCTTTTCTACTGTAGAAAACAGTTGCTTTACACAAAGTGCCTGTGCTTTTAAGGCATGTTTAGAAGATATAAATTGCACATCAAGTGACACTCTTAAACAAGTTAAATAAATCAAGATACAGCTTCTATCAAAACTAATAGCAGTGAGTTACTGTACATTCAGTGGTATATGAGAAAAATCTAATAAAATGGGTATTTATAATGCATTTATCTGCAAGATAGTAGATGCCTTTTGATTGTAAGGGTTGCTAATACATTTTGTATGTGTTTTCTGTTGATTGACTAATGAGCCTTTGAGACAACTGCTTCAAGAAGACAATAATCATTCTTCATGAACAACCATATGTTAATTTTAACTGTCTTTAAAATACTTTTCTCTGTAGAGTAATACAGAAAAATATAATAAGAACTAAACTGTTTATCAAGCTGCAAGTTATCTAGATCAAAGGCATATAGGTGCAATCCTTCCTTCATGTTCTTTTCCCAGTGTTTTTGCTGTTTCAATGCCATTTATAAAAGGTAAGTCACACACTAAATGTGATGAGTTCTTGCCATTATTTTCTTCCTACTGATATTCAGGATAAAATTTTAAAAATGGTCTTGAAAAAAGACAAAATTCTGCAATACACATTAAGTGACATACAAAAAAATCTCAAATATTATTTAAATATTTTAATGAAGAAATTTTACCACATTTAGATTTATTTTTGTGTTTTATTTCCAGGAACTTACCAGCAATCAAGTTTTCCAAAACCATACATGTGCTTTTGAAAGCCAAAAGCCAGCTGATAGATATATATAGAGAGATAGATATACACACACATACATATATATAAATAAATCATTCTAGTGATATTATTCAAAATGCAACTATAGGAACTTATATTTATCTGAAGATATTGCCAGAATTTCACAGTCTTAGAAAAAATGTCTTTTGGAAACCTTCATTCAGGGAAAACCAGCAATTTACTTTGACTTATTTGGTCAAACACAATCAACAGGTACATCTTGAAGATGTACAGTCTATAAAGAAAGATTTTTAGGAACACCTTGAATACATTTGAATAAACAATTCAGTAGGGAAAATTATGATCTGCTCACAAATTATACAAGCAGAAAAAGAGATTTAATTAATCAATAATAAGCTTGATATTATTCCTTCTTCTATATTACTATTTAAGATTTCCTTTAAAATTGTTATTTGTTAACTAATTTCCACATAATTACTAGGCCCATGATGGTACACACTATACTGATTTTAAGTGGTCTGAAACATACTTGAGATATATACCTTGCATGTCTTATATTTTAACATTAAAATATTTTTTATCTAATCAAAGAGTTTGATGCAATGGTTGATTGTTGTGAATAGGTTCTATTCAAATATATGCATTTATCATTTGAAGGTCAGTTTTAGTACCTACTGCATGCACTTGTGTGTTCTGTATTCCTTTTTTTCAAAAAGATTAATCATAACTGTACGTTTGAACCCCAAGCCATTAGTGGAGTGTAATATCAGGTTCACAATCTAAAAATAAAATATTTCACATTAAAACAAAGGATAAAGAATCAGGGAATTTTTTCTTGAGTCATAGATATTTCATAATAAATAACAAGTGTTAGAGTAATGGTTGCACATGATGACCTTAATGGTCCTTTCCAACCAAAAAGTTTCTGTTTCTAAATAAGAACGAAAAATACTGTGTTGGCCACTTACTGAGTAGACAGCTGGTACAAAATATTCACATAACAGTACCTGTACACCTCCTGTCAACAAATTCCACTAGGTCAAATAGGTTGGATGTTGTCAAAATTATGCCCATACTAATTTTCACTGTTTTTCCTGAGTTTTTTTATTCAAAAAAATACAAAGTTTTTTTGTTTGTGGCTTTTTGTTTGTTTGTTTGTTTGTTTGTTTGTTTTTTAATGAGATAGCTATATTGAGGTTTTTTCTTCTGTTTTCAGAACTATATCTTTGGGGTTTTATTCTTTTTCTTTCAGTTTATGTCATCAGAATGACATTTCTCATTATCTTTGTGATTTTTTATTAATAAGAAAGATCCTTCAGGTTAGCTCATCTTGGTGTAGATGGGAATATAATCTACTTTAAAGAGATGATAAGCTGGCTTCAGAAATCTGTTTCCCTATGTAGTAAGTCTCGCTTTTGTGTTGTATAGAGTGATATATTTCTTAATTAAAGAAAATCCATCAAGACCACTTCACTCTTCAAAAAGTGATTAAACACACTTTTCACTCTGATAATTATGATATTTGGGCCTTTTAACTGATTAAATCACTTTCAAAAATAAATTATAGACAAAATTTATTTTGCCTTCATAAAACAAAAAAAACAACACTCAAGCCCCAACCTATAAAGAAAGAAAAAATAAAGATCAAACCTAACCTGAAAACTGGAAACAATTAGATTAATGTCTTTCTAAAATTATGTGGATTGCAGTATCTTTTTCCAGCATAGGGTGGAGTAGGATTCCCAGTACTTGTCTTCAGGCATAATTTCATGTCTAGTTTATGTCAGTGCATTGCCATCTTCTTTTTTATGCATTTACCTCATATTCATGCTTAAAAGTTCATCTAAGTCCTCAAAAGCCAAAAAAGGAAGATGACACAGAGCCTAAAAGAGCTTATGAACTGATTTCAGACACTACTGAAGTCAATGAAAAGCATCTTAATGACTACAGTGGATGTTGAATCAGTATCTAACATAATTGTGATGTACTATCTGGGAAGCAGATTAAAAATGAAAAACAAGTATGGAACATTAAACATCAAGGTGGCTTATGTCTGCCATAAACCCCAAGATGCACTGTGAAAAGTATCTTATCATGACATCAGTGCTGGCTTGTGTTTAAACAGCCTGTAACAGCCCCTGTAACTGAAAGAAAAGAAACTGACGAAGCTCCTGGTACAAAATATGCAATGAAAATGAGCCTTTCATTACCAGACAATCAAGGTCTGATCCAGTTCTCATCAAAATCAATATGAAATGTATTTGTTACCTTATAATTTTCTTTGTTGAATGGTGAGGTCGATAGAGCTAGCACAGTAAGTGTTTGCTAATGATGTTGGAGACGAGACTGTCAGTTAACGTCTGTGAAGCTGGGTGCCACAGTCCTGCAGCAACAGCTGAGACACAGTTTCAGAAACCTCTAGATAGCATTACAAGGATGCAAAAGTAGTAGATTAAATAGAACGGTTATACTTTACAGGAACTGTTTTGGGGAGTAACAAACTCTGAATGCCAATTATTTATCACTTCTTGTGCTCATTAATCAAAGCTTCCCACAAGTTGGCTCTGTGGACCGACAGACATAATACTTGTAAGCAAGGACAGCTTTTTCTCCACTTAGATTTGTTTTGAAATCATTGATTAATGTTATTGTAATCATGGATAATTGTTATTGGATTCATGTCCTCTGAAACAGAAAGGTGATACTACAGTAGGGCCAGGTGAAAAATACCAACACAAAGATCATGAAGTGAAGACCATTTGTCTACCATATAAAGCAATGGTATGTAGTAACTAAACAATAGTTTATTAGAAATAAGAGAAAGTGTGAGGTTACATGGCTGTCTAACTCATAGATATCTTTGAATGCAGCTCTTCATGAAATCTCCAGAAATCTAAGGAAACAAGCCCTGATTTTGAAGATGAGATTGTATTTCCTCTAGTTTAAAATTTTTCTGGATCTCTTTTATGTTCTACTAACTTGTAGGACAGTGCTCTGGCCTACTTAGGATATGTCAGAGAATATAATAAAATGAAAACTTTTGGCTCTCTAAACTAAGCAGTGTTGTATTTGGAGATGAACCTGTTGAGGCTGTTTTATGGAGACATGGATAGAAGAAAGGATTACTCCCTGTTTTCTGCGGAGTTCAATGTTAATTTTAGATTGAAGATAATGTAAATTCCGGGTTCTATTTTTTAGGAAAGTGTTAAGGTACTCCACTAAATAAGATTGAGGCTTAAACTGGGAAGTATATTTTTGGTTACCTTTTTAACAAAGACACCTTTTTCTATAGAGCTGCTTGAGGTAGTATGACTGAATTTAATACAAACAGTTTTGAGAGCCAAGATTTAACAAGGATTGAAATACTGAGCGTAGATGTCATTTTGGAAAATCGTGTTTAGTGTGAAAAACAAGATTACTTCCTTTCCAATGTAGACAAGTAATTTAATTCTATGTTCTTAATCATCAGCTCACCATCTTCTTGCCCTCAGTTCTCTTTACTGGGATGCCTCTGCATAATTGACTGTCAAAATATATAAGTAAATAGAGTCAAATAAAACCTTTATTTAATCAAATTTAAGTAATTTGAGTTATTTTGTATATGAGCACCTCATCTTTTCAAGTTTGTAACAGTGATAACAAGCTCCCTGAGTGAAAAGCCAAATCTTGAATCCAGCATAGTTCTTCCCCCACTTAAATGACTTCAGAATTTTCCTGATGCAATGAAATTTAACTGAAGTTGAGAAAAAGGAAGAACTACATTAATAAAAAAAAAAAAAAAAAAAAAAGTATGTGCAATCAGGAAACATTTATTCAAGGACAAAAAGCATATAAGTGGGTAAATTCTAAGGCATACTTTGATATTTCTCAAGTGCTGTTTTTCTGTAGATAGAAAACTGATAGAGAATTATGTTTCCACTACAGAACTGGTGATCTACTAATAAGTTGTCAGCTTTGTTATGCAGGTCTTCTGTTAACTGGATCATGTATGTTGTGGGTTTGAATTTGTATTACATTGAAGTAAAGGGACTGTGAAAAAAGTGTGGTTCCTATTTGGCAGATGTTGTCTGCATTTTCATGAATTTTAATGGCAGTGTTGTACAACTGAATGGGAAGGACCCATTATGCTTTCACAAACAAAGAATTGGAAATAAAATTTGAGAGACTTTTGGACAAAAGTGAATTACAAGCATCTTTCAGTCTTAAGGTCACACAGTCCCCTTTCTAATGGCATTTGTTATAGTTTTTAAAGTATCATGAATTTGATTTTTTTTAATTAAGATTTTAATTATTTGAGGTCAATTACTCATCTGCTGTCTTTTGATTTATTTTTGTATGCTTAAGGGATCATATCTACAATACTGTCACATGTTTGATTTGCTTGTGTAAGAATATGAAAGCTCTCAAGCTGCTAGATGGCATTTCCTAAATATGTATTTGTGTTAGCTTGTTCTTCTCACTCTCCTTGCTCCAGTTGTCTTCAGGTCTGTAGAACGGGGCTGAGAAAATATATTCTCTCTGGACTGAGCAACCAGTTACAAGAATGTGTTTTTACTGTGCTGTGCACATTTGTTTACACATCTAGTTGGAATTAGTGCACTTAATGGGAAATTTCACTTTTGCCATATAAAAATCTTTCCTTCACAAAAACAACGAGGCCCACCTAAGAGATGAGCACATTATTGCTGTCTTAAATTAATAATACTAAAATAAGCATTGTCTGGTACACACATTGTCTGTGTAAAAATGGGCACTGGACAAAAGGAGAAGTGTGGAGTATGAAGGAAAAAGGGATGAGGTATGAGACTCCTTATTGCCTTTTATTTTTCCACATCTGGGCTACAGCCCCTCTGGTCCTTGTTTGCTTACTATTAAGTGCTATAGGGATTAGTGAGGCATAGAAACCTGTCACAGATACTGGATACAATAACGTGGCCAGCAAGTCATAATCACAGTTGTAATGTTCAGTGAAAATTGGAAACAGTAATGATATTTTCCCGGGCTTCCTTTTCTCTGACTCATTGAGACTAGTATTGTTAACCAGCAGCAGCAAAAATTCAAAACAGAGGGAAAAGTCTAGTGGTCTAGAAATATGGTCTGTTGGTTATAGCATACTTTCGAAAGTGCAGGGAGGGGAGTTTCAGTTGTCCCAGGTTGGTGCCCCAAAATTCTAAAAGGGCAGGGGATGCAAGGGAAAGGAGGAAAGAGAAATGTATTTGAAAGCAATTATGTATTTTGGAAATGCTAGCAGCTAGTGAACACAGCATTTGTCTTTAGACTGCTTTCAGGATTGGCAAGGTTATCTGACTATCACAATCATAATTAAGAAACTTAAAACTGTACCTCTCCTATTCAAAATGATGTCAAGAATTAGAGACCCTAGTCATTCATCTCTGCCAAAGCAGCCCTTCCTGACAGATTTTTTTGCCTGTGTGAAGATGACATCTCGCTTGAAATCCAAGCAAATGTATGATTCTTTCAACCATGTTCCTGAATGTTGAGTTTCTTTAATGTCTTGAAATCCTGTTCTAGAGACAGAAAGTTTAACTTTTAGAAGAAACAAATCAACAGTTTAGCTGTTTGCAAATAAGTTTTGTTACATTATTCCTGATAAAACATATTGTTCAGCAATATATTTTGAAAAGCATTACACATTTGTCTTTAAGTGTTTTAAAAACATCAGGGTTTTTTTTCCTGTTCTCTTTCTGTCCTTTTCTGTACTTTTCCAAATATCTTTGCAGTTTTCTTTGCTGTCTCAGTGCACACCAATGCAACATCAATTTGGTATTATTATCAAAGTCTTGAAAATAAAAGCTGCAACAAGCTGCTCACTGGAGATTTGATCTCTGACAAATCAGCTTGTGTCAATGCACCTAAAAAACCTGAGTCCATACCTCTGTTTGCTCCCCAACAGGGTCTTGGCAGGGATGCAATTAAAAAAAAGAAAATCAGTCTGTGCTTCCTGCCTGATTTCTGAAGAATGGCACTGAGCTGGCAGGGCATGAAGATGTGTTATTAAAAATACAGAGAAGCCCTTGTGAATTCTACTTTCCTCACTGCCCTCTAAATGAGCCTGATTTATCAAAGCATTAGAATGAGAGGGAATAAAGTACGAGAGACAGGGCAGTGGGTTTTTTCAGCTGACTTCGGATAATTCAAAGCATGTTGTGTATTGTTCCAAAAGTACACCATAAAAAAAGTGCTTGGGTCCACCAGGGATAACTTATTGTCTGATTTGCAGAAGGGCTGAACATCCATCACTATGTAGAAAGCCTTAGGAGTTCCAGAATATATGACAGTCAAACCTTTTCAGTAATTTTTTTTTTCTCTTACAAATGTGAGTTTTGGAACACAAGTGTCAAAACTGTTGGTCTGAAATTGTTTTTGAGGTTCATGAGTTAGGCCAATTGTAAGATTCCCAAATGTGTGAAATACTTTTGGTCTCAGTGCAGCAAACATTCTCATATCTATAGCATATAACTTTTACATTTTCAGTATTCCTGCTTAGGTCACTGATACTACTAGCTTTGGGAAACTTACACAATTGTTCCAGTTTCTGTAGGACAATGACTTTTGATAGCATAATAGTTAATTCTACACTCCTCTACTAGTTTCAGTGTAGAAAATCAAAATCATCCACCAACTATACTGTATACTAACTATACAGCTGAATTTCCTAACGTACACACTGCAATTTAAAAATAATTATTTTTCAGCTTCATAAAAACAAAAAAACCCCTCACAAGACTATTTTTAAAAGCACCAGCTAATGAACCATAACTCACTCTTGTGGCTGCTCCTGCTTCAACTCCCTGAACATCTCTGGGTTCAGAATCAAGACTTTGCAGGCTGGGCCCATTGTTAAAAGTTTAAAGGGAAGTAACATTCTTACTAAGCAAATTTATTGATTTTCAACTGGTAATAATTTTGCTAAGTTAATGCTGTAATAATCTGAAATATAACGTGAAATGCTGTCCATGTTGTTTCTTTTCCATACCATTTTGTTTAACTGTCCCTTTTTTTTTTTTTTTCCAGATAACAGTCCATTTTCACAGTGCTACTTAAGTGTCATTGAATATGTTGGCACAGATACTTTAGACTGAAACAACTGCAAAGTGCTGAAGTCCTCCCTGAGTGTTGCAGCTTGCCAAATGAGAAGCACCATAAGTTTAAATAACTTCTGTGTCCTTCCAACTTGGAGCAAGCTCATGAGCTGTTTTAGTTAAGACAGCTCTTCTGTAGTGTGCCCCAGGAACGGTATTATGGCCCAGAATTTGCACATTGGTGTCCCCTGCCATACATCTCCTTTCTCCCCACACCCCCACATCAGAATTTGACAGAGTAATCTTTTCCAGCAACAGGAGCAGCACCTATGTGCCAGGACAGTGCTTGATACAGACATGCTTGTGCTTCGGAAATGGGTGCTAGTGAGGGTGGGAAGAAGAGCTTAAGGTCCTGGTAGTTTCCTTGCCCTTCCTCTCCCCTGTGTGAGATGTCTGACAGGGGTAAAGGCATGACTGGTCTCACTGCTATTTCCTGCATGCCCTCACCTAGAGGTTTCCATCTCACCTGGAACAATGATTTGAGATTCTCTTCCTCCTCAAAACTTCCAGATAATATAAGAGGGCTCATAGGGCTTTTATCCTCTACACACACTGCAAACACAAGCTTTTTTTGTTTTTTTTTTTAATGTTTATACTGTCCCTTTAACTAAGAATTTCCACTATTAAGAATCATATGACAATGTTTTTACCAGGCAGGTAGAATGATCTAAAATCTTCCTAAATTCAACAAAGGTTACATTGTTTATTGCTTTTTTTTTTTTTTTAAGCATCATGCATTTATATATATATATATATGTATATGTATGGTTTATGCATATGTACGTATACATATGCACAAATATATGTTCGTACATTTATGTGTTTTATATATCGAAATACAGGTAAGCACTTATTTAAGGGAGAAGGATAATTCTGAGTGTTCAGTTTTACTTAGATTTATGCATCGCTGACAAAAACATTAGACAATGTTCTAACTGTGCTCAGATGTGCACTCTGACTCCTGGTCTACTGTGGCAGCTTAATCCCTGCACTGAAAGTGATAAAGGCCCTCATAGGCTGACAATGATGAAAACCAGTAATAAAATAACCAGATCAATAACACCAAAATATATCAACCTTTGGGCTTGAACATCAGAGTTCATTGAAATGCTGTAATTAATACTGAAATAGTATAACAGAAGCTTCAGACAGTCTGAAAACTGAGATCATGTGATTATGCATACCTTCAGTCATGTACCAAGAGAAATTCTACATTGTCTAGAAAAGAAACTCATATTATCCTTTGCCTTAGACAAGAAAATATATATGCATAAGGCCTGTATTTTGTTCTGTTTGTACATACAGAAAATATACTTATCTTGACTCTACTTTCCCAGAGAATCACAACCTTAGTCAGATCATCTGATAATGGTTATTGAAACTCCAGATCCTCTAGCACAATCTCTGGGAAAATTATGACTTAGACTCAAAAATGCAGGTGACTAAAGGACCTCTCAGAGACTATAGCTGGACCCTATATCTGGACCAGTGAATGTCAGACCTCATCTGGTTCTTAAGACTAAGTGTAAAACCAGTCACATCCTGTCTCACAGATACCCAGGGCAGCACACGTGTAGCTTCTCTGGGAAGAAATTCTGCCCTTAAGAGGTGGAAGTGACCATGATAAACTCTGACCAGATTAGTGGCACCAGGACATGCCATAGAGTCTCCCTAGTTTGGACATCAGCATAGGGAAAAGAGATAATTACTCCTATAGCTCTGACAGCTGTGTAATTGGGATGTTTTTACACATGCTTTTGTGCCATAACAGGGAACTGGAAGCTATCTAAATAAAGAAAGTCCACAACATTGTTTTATAAAGGCAGCTTGTATAGTGTATAATTAAACCCCTCTAGTACTATGAATATTAGACAAATTTATTCAAGGAAGATTAGCAGTCTGTTGGCAGGACTTTTAATTAAATAATAATAATAAGTAACTTGCAGTAATTTTTTTCTCCTACATCTGTAGTGTGTATTTCTCTCTGGGTCAGAGACTGTCCTCTATGCTTGGCTCACAATGAGATGCCATTCCAGCAAGTTCTCTAGACATATATCTTCCATTTCTGCAACTGACTGTGTGAGCTCAAAGGTCTTTTTACATCCTCACAGACTTCTGAAAGTAGATGAAGAAAATTTGTAATCAGTTAGACTGAAGTTGCCATTTAAAAGTTTTGTGCTCCATCCCATTATTCATTATTCCTCACTTTCTTCCATAGCAAAGTCATTGTAAAACTTCAAAATAAATTTTTAATTTCAGGTTCTGTAAATATAAATACAATGAATGTATAAATTAATGCTTGTTAAATTAGACCCATAAGAATTGCCCTACTGGATCTGAGTCACAACCAGTGCTCTGTCTGACAGTGGCTGGTAGCAGGAGGATAGAAGAAACACTTAAGTAAACAGTTGTGGAATAATCTGTGCACATTAAATCAGCTCCTCATATCTAGCAGTTGGTAACTGACTTAACCTCAGTAGCATGACATGTAAAATTAATTTTGTTATTTTGGATATGATCACACATAATAAGATGTTCTAAGCCTAATGTCAATTGTTTTATGGATTAATGAAAGTTTTCATTACTTCAGCTCTTTCATTCTCAACACTCCATATTATTGGACTCTATTTCTAGGTTGCTTCAGGACATACATTTTTATCATGTTGCCAGCTGGCTCCTGTTTGGTCTTAAATCTGAGACACAGTTCAGGAAAGGCAGACAAATACCTGCCTTCATGTGAATATTTCATAGAATCATAGAATCATAGAACGGTTTGGGTTTGAATGGACCTTAACGATCATCTAGTTCCAACCCCCCTGACATGGGCAGGGACACCCTCCGCTAGACCAGGTTGCTCAAGGCATCATCCAGCCTGGCCTTGAACACTTCCAGGGATGGGGCATCCACAGCTTCTCTGGGCAACCTGTTCCAATGTCTCACCACCCTCTCCATGAAGAACTTCTTCCTGATATCTAATCTAAATCTCCCTGCTTTAAATTTAAACCCATTACCCCTTGTCCTGTCACTACAGGCCCTTGTAAAATGCCCCCACCCCCCACCCCAGCTTCCTGGTAGGCCCCCTTCAGGTAGTGGAAGGCTGCAATAAGGTCTCCCCGCTAAGATGAGCTTAGGCTGCACCTCTTAAGCAGGGTGTCTATTTCATTCCCCCTATTAAGTTCACCATAATTGTGAACATGAAGTGTTGGAATGACCCATGTCCCTTTTGGCATTGCTAACACAGGTACAAGGAGATGGAAGGTGTAGCTTGCTTGAGACTTATCTAGCAATCTGTGTTGGGTTTCTGTGGTGGTGGGGTTCGGTAGGGAGGGAAAGGTTACAGAGATGGGACTTGTGAGAATCTTCTAGAGAAGCTCCCCTGGATCCAAAAGCTGAACTTGGATATGGCCACAGCCAGTCAGTGCCTCTGTCAATTAACATATTTAAGAGGGGAAAACATAAGAAGTAGCAGTGGAAAGGGAAACTGAGAGAAGAAGGAGTTGGACAGAATCAGTTTGGAGAGAAGAGTGGGATGTGAGAGGGACAACCAGGCAGACACCAAGGTCAGTGAAGAGAGGAAGGGAGGAGGTGGGCTGGAGCAGAGTTTCCCCTTCAGCCTGTGGTGAGAGGGTAGGCTGTGCCCCTGTAGCCATGGAGGGTCATAGGGGAGCAGACACCCACCTGAGGACCCCACAGCAGAGCAGGTGGCTGCACCTGAAGAGCCCATGACCTCATGGGGAGCCCGCACTGGAACAGTCTGCTCCTGAAGGACCTCATGCCCATGGAGGAGATGCACACTGGAGCAGTTAGAGGAGAAAACTGCAGGCTGTGGGAAGGACTCATGTCAGAGAAGTTCATGGACAACTGGATCCCATGGGAGGGACCCCACAAGTCAGCAGGGGAAGAGTGAGGAGTACTACCCCCCATGAGGAGGAAGGAGTGGATGAGACAACCTGTGGTGAACTGACTGGGAAACCCCCATCTCTCACCCTCCCTGTGCCACTAATGAGCAAGAAGGTAGCCCGGGAAGAAAGCTATACAACTTTTCAGCAAGTTTTATCAGCTCAGGTATGGTGTGATAAGTGCTGTAGTAATGCTACTCTTTCTTTTGTTGTTCATCCTCTTCTGAGTGCAGCACGAAGTAAAAGCCCACTTTGGAAGGTATTTGAGCTCACCTGTTGTAAGCTACAGACTGTTTTGATGTGGTAGCATAGAATCACAGAGTAGATTGGGTTGGAAGTGACCTTTCAAGATCATTTAGTCTACCCACACTGCAATGTGCAGGGACATCTTCAACTATGTCAGGTTGCATAGAGTCCCATCCTGCCTGATTTTGAATGCTTCCAGGGATGTAGTATCTACTACCTATCTGGACAACTTGTTCCAGTGTTTCATGACCCACATTGTAAAAAATTTCTTCCATATATCAAGTCTAAATCCACTCTCTTTTGATTTAAAACCATTACATTTTGTCTTATCACAAGAGGCCCTACTAAAATGCTTGTCTTCATCTTTCTTATAAGGCCTCTTTAAGTATTGAAAGGCTGCAATTGAAAGGCAGGAGCCTTCTCTTCTCCAGGTTGAACAACCCCAACTCTCTCAGCCTATCCTCATAGGAGAGCTGTTCCAGCCCTCTGATCATCTTTTTGTCTCTCCTCTGGATCCACTTCAATATGTCAATAACATTTTTGTGCTGAGGGTGCCAGAGCTGGATGCAGTACTCCAGGTGTCGTGTCACAAGAGTAGAGTAGAGGGGGAGAATCACCTTCCTTGACCTGCTGTCCGTGCTTCTTTAGATGCAGCCCAGGATACAGTTGGCCTTCTGGGATGCAAACACAGATTGCTGGCTCATATCCAACTTTCCAACCACAGTAACTCCAAGTCCTTCTCCTCAGGGCTGCTGTCAATGCCTTCATCCCTCAGCCTTTATTAGTGCTTGGGATTGCCACAACTCAGGTGCAGGACCTTGCACCTGTCCTTTTTGAACTTCGTGAAGTTTACATAGGCCACTTCTGGAGCTTGTCCAGGTCCCTTTAGATGTCATCTGTCCCTCAGGCCTGTCAACTACACCACTCAGCTTGACATCATCTGCAAACTTGCTGAGGCTGCACTGAATCCCACTATGTTACTGATGAAGATATTAAACAGTACTTCTTCCCATATGGACCTCCAACAGATACCACTTGTCACTCATCTCCGTCTGGATATTGAGTCATTGACCACTACCCACTGTCTGGAAGCTATCATGCAACAAATTCTTCCTCCACCAAACAGTCTATCCATCAAATCCATACCTCTCCAATTTGGAGAGAAGGATGTCGTGGGGAATCATGTCAAAGTCCTTACAGAAGTCCAGATAGACAACATCCATACCTCTTTCCTTGTCCACTGATGCAGTCAATCAATCGTACAAGGACACTAGGTTGGCCAGATAGGACTTGCCCTTGGTGAAGCCATACTGGCTGTCTCAAATCCCTTTCCTGAACTTCATGTGCCTTAACATGGCTTCTAGGAGGGTCTGTTCCATGTTCCTCCCAGGCAAAGAGGTGACACAAACATATCAGTAATTCCCAAGGTCCTCCTTTCTACCCTTTCTATAAATGGGTGCACACAAAAATGTGTAAGTGTACCTCCTTTTTTATTGGAGATATTAATCTAGGTGCTTATACCCTTTAAGAATTCTCCTCACTAATGAAAAGGTTCTCTGTTTTAACTGAGCCTCTCTGCTAAAAATAACCAAAGCGAGATGTATAGAGCAAGAGTAGAGGTTTGGTGTAAGAATCACATTTTCTAATATAAACCCAAAAAATTTATCAATAGCGTACATCAAAGAACTATCAGTTGTCTCCAATAAAAATGCTAAATACTGTGTATATTGATCAGGGCTTATTTCTTTGGTTACAGACCAAATAAATAAAGAGAAATCACTAAAGGTTAAAAGGCAAACTAGGAAGAAAGGAAATTATCTTGCCTTTAGATGTTAATGAATTTTCAAACTTTTTTAAGGTTACAGGATGTAATTAGTATCATTCATATGTCATATAATCCTTTGTAGGTGCTTCAAAAGTTGCCTTCATTGTTGTTGGATTTCCATGCCTTTGAGAAACTTTTGGTTGGTTTGGGAAAGCAAAACCTCCTGTTTATATGAAAAAAAGGAATATAAGAATCAAGGAAGAGTGTCATAAAACAGCTTGAAGTCTGATGATGATGATAAAATCAGCTTGAAGTCTGATGATGATGATAAAATCAGAAATAAGGTTAAACTAATAAATTGAAGTAGGAAGGCAGTTGGAGAAACAGTCAAAAGCAAATGAATATTAGTTTGTAGCTCTATGTACACCAAGTGCCCCCAAATAAGAACTGTGATATGACTATTTATGAAATTCTCCATTAGACCTATTATCTTTCTGAACTGTACCCAAGCCCTTTCCCTCTCTCTCTCTCTCTTTTTTTTTTTTTTTTAGTTGTTCAAAGGCATTATTTTCAGACATGAGCAAATATGTCAATATATACTCTTCTGGTGACTTATGAACACAATTTTTTCACTGCAATGTTCTTTCAGAACAGATCCTACTACCCTGTAACTATAAAATCATTTTGTTTATCTTGTTATTAGACTAGAGAGTGGTCTGCTTTCATTTAGTTCAATGGCTGATGCTGATATTATCATGTTGAAAAATATAGTTCTAAAGTATTATGCGAATGGTTGTGCATAAAAGAATACTTTTATGATATTTCTGGTTCTGGAAAGAATCATGACTACAACAGTAAGAATTCTACATGTAGGATAAAATCGTTTATCTTCAAAATTAAGTTTTCTAGAGATTTTTAATTTGAACATCTATCTCCCTCTTGAAAATGACATCTTAAAAGAATTCAGAATTGCTCCAGGCTTGCCAGATTGTATATGGAGATCCAACTCTTCATAAAGAAATCTGTTAGATGATCTGCAACATATTCAGTAAAGTGTTAGCTCTCATCATTGATCTTCCTGACTGGCAGATGATGTGTAAACAGAATGATTCTGGTTTGATGCCTTATTATATATTTACATGAGGATGATCATGAATAAAGCTTCCTTTAATTAGACTGTGGGACCTGGGAGGTCTCCTGCACACTTGATTTCCCCCAGAGCAAGTCATTTAAATCCTATGAATCCTTGAAACTCAGTATGCCTGTTGGCTTTCACAAGTGTCTCAGCACTTGCAAACGTAGGTTGACTGTATTTTTTCCCCAAAATGTGAGTGCTGTGCAGCTTTATATCTACATTTCTAATTTCTTTTTCTAAATATAAGGACCAGTAGATAAGTTGTGCATAGTAAATAGCTAAAGTGAGGTAAATTCAGTAAAAAACAGCACTTTGAGAGTAATTATAATAACTTCCTGACATGTTTTTTTTTAACATGCATTCAAATAGCTGCATACAAAGAAATTAGACATTAAAGGTCTCTGGGCCACAGTATTTTCTCATTTATACCTTTACAAATAGTGATATCAGTTCTACCATTGTAAACTTACAAGAGTTACTCAGGACTTACAACAATATAATAGCTCTCCTTGTATTGTTAACATTAAAGGATACACCTTTTTTTTTCTTTTTTTTTTTTTTTGCAAGACAGACTCCAACATACGCAGTGCTCACAGTTACTCAGAACAAGTGATAGAAAGTTGAACAGCAATGTGTACAATCTCTGCTGCTGAAGATCAGATATATGTCTCTCAGGATCAACAGAGGTGAAGTTAGAACAGGAAAATTAAGTAGATTGCCTCTTGCTATCTTTTCTAAAGTTATTTTTCCATGCTATATGTGATTAAGCATTAATCACTCATAGACCTTGAGTATGGGGGCAAGACAAATAACATGAAGAATAGTATGTGAACATTGACAGAGTCACAGACTTTCAGATTTGAGTTCAGTTTTTGCTCAAAACAACACGGGGACTATTAGTTTCATTCAATGTAAGGACACATCACCATTCAAACATGGTCACTGTTTCCCTTAAATTACCACAGGACTATCTACCCAAGAACTTAGTTCTTAACCTATAGATCCTTAAAATACCATCCCCTTAGAATCTCAAAGAATATCTTGATTTGCAAATAATCCCAAACAGCATGAGGGAGGAGACGGAAATGCCTGGAGGTGGTAAGGGTAGAGGGATAAAGTGAAACTGGGAATGAAAAACTGGACAGTCTAAATCTACTTGCAAAGATACTGAAAAAATAATCAATGAAGTCAAAGTTTTTCTGGGTTTGTTTCTCAAAGTTGATCTGTTACACAAATTCTCTGGTGCCAGTGAAGAGTAAACTTGCATTGCAACCTTTCTATAAAAAGGGCCACTTCTAGGTCTTAATCATTTGCTTGTTTTCCTTAAACCTGTAGGGGTTCACTTATTCAGATAATTCATTTGAATTCAACTGAAAACTGTAGGGTGTAACAGGTAGACACACACACAACCTCATTATATGATTGCTTCTTGATTAATTGGGTATGAATATAAAGAACAAAGTAGGAATTATAGAGTGTATGGTTATTTTATTAAATGAAATATGTCAAAGACTGGTTTTGAGAGGGACAGACACATAATTGCCCATGTCCATGCTAATAAACTATCCAAAAGAAAGCATTCATAAGTAAGATATGTCCATAAGCAAAGTTATATAAGGAACAATAATAATAAGTAATAAAATTAGAAATAAAATAAGGAATGTGGTTTGAACCCAGACTTTGGACATCAGGAATTATGGTGTTTGGTTTCGTTATTCTTTAGAGTTTAGTTTCTCAGCATGATGGCCCTGACACAACAAAGGTGCCACCACTATTTAAAAAAAGAAAAAAGAATATAAAATGAATCTTTGAGAAAAGTTGGTGTGTAGGACTAAGAAAATCAAGGAAAAGTGAACTCAAGGATACCCAAACAAAAATGAGAGAGAATAAATAGAACAGCTTAATCAGCATTTGTGCCCATTTATATACCAAAAATATTTCCTTAGAAGATAGACTAAGTAGGAAAGATTTTTATTTTTTTCAAATGAGCCAGCAATGATTGTCACATTGCCTTTTTATTAGCTTTCTCTAAAAACATTTGTCAATAATAGTAATTATATGAAACCATTTCAGAAGCTCTTGATAGAAGTATTTTGACCCTAGTTTAGACATAGAAAGTAATAACTTGAAACAGAGTGGGACATGTTCCCAACTGGTAGAAAATACCACTGCTCCAATGACTTCCACAAGCAAAGTTTACGCAATATACTATTAGTCCAGTAAAACTAGGGTTCTCAAAAGATTGTTCAGATTCATTAATGTTGCTTTAGGATTAGTATGTATGAGTTAGTTGCACTTATATTCTTAATTATGGTGCCATTCTGTGCTTTATCCTCTCTCTAATAGGAAAAAGAGGGAAATAATCTTTAAATAAGTAATGTAATCACATACTATATGTTCTCCTAGAAATGTAAATCACTTTTTGTTGCTCAAAAAAAAATTACAGAGTAATTTTTATTCTTAATAACTGGGGAGGAACCAAATTCAATGGGAATTTCCCTGAGGCTACCTAACACCAATGAGTAGTTTGGGGCTTTTTGTTTGTTTGTTTGTTTGTTTAACATTTTCTTAGAAGACACAGGCTGGATGACATCTGGAGCACTTACTTTATTCAGTCTTGTATTTCACAGCCCAGTCTTAGGCTTTTCATTGAAACTATTTGTATCTCTGTAAAATGAGGGAAGTCAGAGTCAAGGACTGGTTACTGGAAGCTTTGAGAAGCAGTATAGATGAACCCTGGAGATACCTGCGTAGGGTCTATAATTGTCTGTTTCTCTGTATATACGCTTTCTGATGTGCATGTGATGCCTAGGAGTGATTATCTGTCTCATAGCAGGGTCCATGCATTTTCTGAAATGTGCTGTTGTCATTTGCTGCCTCAATGGAGAGCCTAGAGGGATCCAGCATCACTGGAGAGAGATTTCGTTAAACATTTGGGCACTGCTTCCTCCCTGTTCACATATTGTACCAGTCCGTGCTGGTTTCAGGCAGGAAGGAGCTCCTCGCTTACACAGTGCTGGCTGACCCAGAGTGGCCAGAGAGTTGTCTCATTCCATTGGTATGTCAAGCTCATGGCGTGCAGTTCTGAGGCAGGAAGCTGCCTGGGGCAGAGGATCATTAAGACTTTGGCAAGCTTGATAGCTGGGTTGTAAGCTCCTTTTGTTAGCTCTTGGAGGGGTTGTTAGGAGCAGGGAAGAGTCTTTTGTTAGTGGGTGTGGGGATTGGCAGGGTTTTGTCCCCGCTCTGGGGGTCTTGGTCTCTGGGACTGTTTGCTGCTTTGGGACCTGGGTGTGTGTCAGATGGCAGGTGGTGAGCTACTGTATCATAAGTTCAATTTTCTACTGTTTTAATTACTTAGTAACTGTAGTATTGGTAGCATTAGTATCACTACAATTTTCATTTATATTATTAAACAGTTCTTATCTCAACCTCATGAGCTTTCCTTGTCTTTTCCTCTGACTCTTCTCCACTGTGCAGGGGGGAAGGGAGGTGAGTGAACTATTGAGTGGTACTAAATTGCCAGATAAGGTTAAACCATGACATGGTTGTAACTGGAACCTGGTTTAAGAAAAGGTAGCAGAGAATACAATAATGTAGTGATGACTTGCTTATGTAACTTTGAAAAGTGCTGCACTTTAGAACTTCTGTCACTCCTGAATGCTTTGTGTGATGCCTCAGACCTTCTGGAGCTAGCAGTTTCCCTTGCAAGTGTCATTGAAGTCAGGATTTCATTCTCTGGTTTATGTATCATCTATATTGTGCAGTGCTATTGCCTTAAATATTTCCTGATATTCTGATATTTTCTGACATCTGTGGATATGCATGGTTTGTCCAAAGTATTACTCATGGGTTGTCCAAAGTATCAAAACAAGACTCTGATGGCCTGTTTTCGTTTGATATGAACTTATACAAATGGAATCTTTGGAATTTTTGTATTAAGGAATCAACATATAATTAAATTATTTTTTTAAAAGTATGTCTGCATTGGGTACTAGCTAGGCTGCATAAAAACTCTGCTGGGTGATGTAAATTATATATGAAATGTTTTTGTCTTTGTACTGAAATATTTTAAAGATTAATCAAAGGTAGGCCTCTCCTTACAACAGTCCTGTCCCTTGAGATAGGGTACATAAGAAGCTTTGTAAATGATATTTCATTTGACTAGGATAGAACGTTCATCCTTCTGAATTATATTGTGTTGGAAAGATGATGATTTAAATGGAATATATGCATACTTGCTACCTCTGTTATTAATACATAGCTGGGATAGTCTATCATCTCCACTTTTCTACAGGAGATAAGAATGGGCGGAGATTCCCACAGCATATTTCTGATTTGAAAAGACAACTCAATAAGATTTTCTGCCTTTTCTCCCCCTTTGAACCTGTTACTGAGACAGTGCTATTCCTTCCATTAATATGTAATGCACAGGAGAAATATTGTCTAAAACATTTCAGCTGTTTATTGAAGGAAATTGGTGCATACATGCACAAGCGTGTTTCTATATGAAATTCAATATATTATGCTGGTTTTAGGTAAAAAGTATTTCCAGGTGATTTACAGCTCCTACCTAGAGTGGCTAGAGCTACTTGTAACAAAAGATAACAGCTCTGTTAAACACTGTTTGGAAAGTCAGGTAGCTTCATAAGTTCTGTAAGATGATTATAGAATTATTAAGTGTTTTATTCTGGACTGGGCTAAACCATCATTATAGTCATAAACCTACATTTTTAAGTTTAAAAAATGTGTTTATGTGATTTAAGGCTCATCCTGCCACACACAAAGGAACACAGACGCATAATGTTAAGTGGGGGATCCCAAGTCATCCCATCAGATACATGAGCCCCAGCTCCTGTTAGGGTTGTTCCAGGAGATCTTCAGCCTCAGTGTCCATGTGCCATACTGGGAGGAATCACAGGCAGGAAAGCTCAAGGCATTTAGGGGAGGAACAAGCATGGGACAACAGGATAAAGGGATAACAGGTGATGGTTACATGTAAATGGATGGCTGGGAAGTATCTTGCTGTGGCCATGGTCTATGCCTGATCAAAGTAGTCTGTCCTGTTTTCTTATCAAATTATGTTTCTAGCGGTTTTCCCAGATGAAGGACTCTGCCCATGTACATGTGTGTGCGTATGGGTGTATGAGTGCTGGCAGCTAGCATGGGACCAGAGATCAAAAAGCCTGTTTGTCCATGGTGCCAGCGGCTGGAGATACCAGGGTGTGCATATTGTGTGGGTAATGTCAGTGCATGGTTGCTCACCAACATCAAGCCAGGATATCCAGCAAGTAGAATAAGTGACTTGGGAGCCAGTTACTGCAGTGGGCATAGATCTGGGTTGAATAGTAGGGAGTCTGATGTGGTCTGAGAGTCAGCTGCTGGAGAGAACAACTCCTAGACAGGCTGAGTGCTTAGGGACAGCTACTGTCCTTAGTAGGTAGTACATATATACATATATAGTGCCGTTACTCCCACACTATATAAATATGTAATTTGGATACTTTCACACTGGTGGAACTTCAACTTGAATTGTCATAGAAGGAGACAAGATTAGTCCATGTGTGACATCTGTCACACATTTTGCCTGTCTTAATTTGTTTGGTAAGTTGTGTATACGTTTGTATATTGGATACAGTGTGACTGTGCCTACTGGGATTCATGCTCAACCTCATTACTGCCTGGACCTGGGGACATGGAACTGCAGCAACCTCAGTTGTATCTGCCTACTGGATTCAAAAACTCCTACAAAAAATAGCTTAATAGTAGATGCTACATTTTATAAATGATCTGGATAAAAGAATCAAATGTATATTAAGTTTGATAATGATATTAAATTAGGAAGAGCTATGGACTCTCAAGGCCTTACAGAGAGATCTGGATACATTAAAGTACTGGGTACCAACCATATGAAATTTAACAAGAGCAAGTGCTGAATTTTTCATTTGAGATGGGGTAATCCTGGTTATATGTACAAACTAAGGGATGAGAGGCTAAAGAGCAGCCCCACAGAAAGGGATCCGTGGTTTGGGTTGATGGCAAGTCGAATATGAATCAACAATGTGCTCTGGCAGCCAAAAGGGAGAACTGTGTCCCAGGGTGCATAACCAGCCAGTTGAGGGAAGGTGATTGTCCCACTCTACACTGCACTGGTGTTGCCCCACCTCAAGTTCTGTGTGCAGTTTTGGGCACCTCAGTGTAAGGGCATCAAACCATTAGAGTGTGTACAGAGGAGGGTGACCAAGATGGTGAAAGGTCTCAAGGGCAACACTTAGGAGGAGTGGCTGAAGTCACTTCGTTTGTTCAGATTGGAGAAGAAAAGGCTGAGAGGTGACGTCATCTCAGCCTACAACACCCTCAAGGGGGGCAGCAGAAGGGGAGATGTTGATCTCTCTCTGGTGACAAGTGATAGGACATAAGAAAATGGAATGAAGCTGCATCAGAAGTTCCGATTGAAGATTAGGAAAGGGTTCTTTACTGAGAGGGAGGTCAATCACTGGAAGATGCTCTCCAGAGAAATGGTCAAGGCACCAAGCCTGTCAGAGTTCGTGGGGTGTCTAGACACTACTCTTAGTCATATGGTTCAGTTTTAGGTAGACCTGTGAGGAGCAGGGAGTTGGATTTGATGAGCCTTATGGGTCCTTTCCAACTTCAAATATTCTGTAATTCTATGGTTCTAATAAACACACAAAGGTTAAATAATAATTTCAAACCTCATAGCTGATGCTTTTATTGGACACTCAATACTTTTTCTCCCTTCATATTTTTCATCCTTATCTCATGTTCCTGACAAGATTTCCTAACAGCAATCAAGAACAGGGCATGAATGAGGCTCTACGAAAAACACCAGAGAAAAACAAGGAAGAGCTAAAGTTCATCAGAAATGTTCTGATGAACTACAGGATGGACTGCATGACATATTGTAGAAAAATGAGAGCTCACTCTGCTGACATTTATCACTGGACGAGGTATGTAGTTGCATAGCACAACCTACCTTGCCTCTCAGATAAATTACCATTTTTATTTTTGTTTTCTATTAAAGACAAATAATCTGATAACCTCACAGATTGTGGAATTAAGAACCATATGCACACAAAAGGGTCAAAGAAAATGTTTCATGTTGACTTATTTGCATATCAATAGATGAGGATTTAGACAGCCTCAGTTTAGGTCCATGTTCTTGCAGAAAATTCTCACAAGCTCATGGGTGTGTTCACCATGGAGTGTTTTTAATCTTTCTTCTGGATCTTAGAAATTTAGATTTCAAAGATTTGGGGAACAGTCAGACTTCTCAGAGATCAGGACAATTTATTTTTCTGCTTAGGCTGAGACCAAAATTCATATTAGCGGCTGCCTAATGAATGGCAAAGTAATCTTGACATGGTGTTGATATTCATTACCATCTAAAGCAATGCTTACACTACGGCAAATTTGGGATTGCAGATTACAGCTATTCTCTACTTCAGAAATGCTGTGCTTTGTACTGGTCTAAATCACCCTCTTCTTTACCTTCTTCAAGCATCTGTACCACCAGTCATGCTACAGTTTTGCCAGTGTACTTATTGTGTCTACACATGAGGAGCATCTGCTCACCCAGACGTATTGAACAGGGATCATATTTTGGCATACTCCTGAATGCTGAAACAGGGCTGGCAGGAGGCTGTAGACCTGGCCTGAATCTCTTCAACCATCTGGTGCTATCTGGTTTTGCAATCCCAGATCATGCCAAGGTTTATAACAAAAGCTTTTTTTTTTTTTTTTTTTTTCCAGATAAAAACAATTGAAAATAGTGTCTTTTTTGCACAGGAATACAAAAATTAGATACCATAGTTTCTTTCTGCTGACAGCTTCTTCCAGTCCCATCTGGCATTCTGTGTGCTTTGATTGAAGCCATATACCATTAGCAGCAGAGACACATGCTAACAATTGCTATAGCTTGTGATCCAAATACAGCTAGCAAAATCTTTCAGGAATAGTAACTTTGTTCCACTTCAATATCTTCCATTTATCTGCCTGAATCTGAAAGTTTCTTCCCCTGGTTTTTTTTTTTTTTTTCTTCCTTTTTTTAACGATTGCATGATGGTTTTAATTATGACAGATAGTTAAGTACAAGTTTCAGTAGGTTTTCAATTTGTAGACTTTTTAAGTGAGTTATGTTGGACATATTGTTTCATTACATTAGAGAATGTTCTGTTTTCAGGAAATACACAACTGAAGTGATTATCCTTTGAGGTGAACAAAACCCTCAGCTTCTGGGTTGGGTTGTTTTTTTTTTTTTCATCTACTTACATTACAGTTTAACAATTTTAAACAAATATTCTGATATCTTCGTATATAATTCTACAGCTTAATCATTACTGAGTACATGACCTGGATAACAGATCAGTTTAACTTCTACAATATTTATTCAAATCTAGCTAAAAAGCCAGATGAAATACAAATTCTTTGCAGGATATTCTATTACACTACAAACTCTTCGTGATATCAGTGAAAAAGGATTTTTATATTGCTACTTATATGCCACTTCCTGATGAGCCCCAGATACACTGAAGATCCTGGTGTGTGACACCTACTTTGGATTAGCCCATTTGTTTTGTATGAAAAAGGGCTGAAATTGTCTGACCTATTTTTATTAACTTACTTTCTCACTTAACTGTAAGCAACTTTTTCTTTTTTTCTTGTGCTTCCTATTCCTCTACATCTAGCTATTGATTTAGAAGTGCTGCAGGGCCACCATTTCTCAGAATATATAACAAAGGGTGGTGTTTAATCAAAAAGCAAATACTAATGGGAGGAAAGGCTTTAAAATCAAGCTTTTCTGATAAAAGTCAGGTGAAAATATCTGTCATGACACACTATAAAATATAGGTGTTCTACAGAGTGGATGTTCAATCAATATTACACTGTCACTGTTGCCAGGAGGGTAGTTTCTCCTACAGTGGTGATGCTAACCCCAGGGCTTGGTACACCTGCACTCACATATCTGTTTTGACCTTCCCTTCTGCGACTGCTGGGCAGTCATTTGTCCATTCTGTTCCCTTGGTCTCTGTGACTGGTTTTGAGATTATTTTGGTTTTAATGGAGAGGGACTAAGTTGGAAAGATATGCCTTGGCCCCATGGCCCCACAGTGTTAACTTTTCCCACAGTCATGGCAGGGAAGATACTACTTTTCTTTGTCCTCTGACATTTCATTTCATCAGCAATGATGGACAGGATACCTAAAAACCTTGTGTTTTCCAAAAGCCTTTAAAAACAGATAATTACAGCAACTTTGAAAACTTAGTCAAATTAAAACATTCTTTAGTCAGCTAAAGCAAGATATCACAGGGAAAAAAGAGGTTAAACCAAGAAATGTGTCTCTGTCATGCTGAAATCTTTCCTGTCAGTCTTCTGGATATGAGTCTTTGCTCAAATATCTTTGTTTCTGGATTGGAGAATAGACTTTGCTTCATAACGTTGCTTTAACACAGCCCCTGCGTGTATCAGTGCATCAGAAAAGGAAAGAGTGAATTTTGGAGTTTTGAAGGACATTTGTTTTGGAAGAATGAATACAGGGAAATCATTGTGTTAATATTGTTTTTTAGGGATTCTAAGTGCATGTTTATTACCAATGCAAGAGAGAGTTATTGACCTTTATTTCTGGAGGTGAAATCTCAGGTGAATTTAATGACTTCATTAGGGTTTCCTTTACAGGATAAATAACTACGAGACCAAGTAGTAGAAAAAGGATACGTCATCTTGATATGTTATAAGGTATGTGATGGGACATCACTTTATAAAGTGAAATTTCACATCTATACCTGCTTTAGCCTTTACATTTGTATTGGCATTTAATGCCATTATATATTGCACAGAATCTATGACTCCTAATTTAAGGGTCTAACTGCCCAGAACAGAAGAATGTTCAAGATAGGTTGTTGATAATTTGTTGTCAAACTTGCAAGTTTTTAACATAAGTTATATAAGTTCAAGTTCTAGAAGTGTGTGATGCTCACTACTGTTGCTCCAGGATACACAGGATGAATCATCTTACTCTGACTGAAAGAACTACATTATCCTTTAGTAAAGTGAGAATATATCTTAACTTACTGTCACTTGACTAAGCTGATATTGTGTTTTCTCCTCTGCATTTGTTAGAGGAAAGTTATTTGATTTTTTCCCACAGATAACTTGTGTAGAGAAATGTGTATGTAGAGGAATGACTCACAGTGTCCTTCAGACACAGGAATAGTTGTGTTGAGCTCTCAAAGATGCGTGCAATAATACTGCTTTTGAATGCAAAGAGGTGAAAATGCATAATCGTTACAGATTTATATCTTTACCTTATGAAAATGTGGCATCTAAAATCCATTGCCTATTTTCTATACATATATATATATATACATATATATATATATATATATATATATATATATATATAAAGTGTGTACATTAATGCATGTTCCTACCATATGTCATATTTCTATAGGGAAAGATGTAGTTGAATCTTTTGTTTACATGTTATCTTTCCATGTTGGCTGTATTTATTATTAGTAAAATAGGTTACAATTCACTCCATAGGTATCCAGGAATGAGGGAGAGTTGGAAAGTACAGGAATACCTGAGTGTGACCCAAGAAGAAAACTAGACATTGAGGTTTGTCAAAATTTCCTACCGTATATGGCAAATTGATGAGTTAGAGATTTTTTTTTTTATTATTTTTGTCTTTGAGAACTTGCTACAGCCCTATCAGGTGTTAACAGATACTGGATCTTAAAATAAGCTCTGTGCTTAAAACGGCAGTGTTTCTATCAATTTTTAGCAGATCGTGATTATCCCAAGAAGAAGAAATGAAAACATGGTATATAATCTTTTTTATCTACCACACTCTACAGAATCAAAAATGAGCAGTTGGTTGGCAGCAACTGAAACATGAAAACCTGTTCTTTACAATTCCTTTGCAGCATGTGTTCTTTCAAAGGTGAAATACCATACCAAGTGTGAGAAACAAGTTACTAGGGTTAGGGAAAAATGACTATACAGTGGTGTCCTTTGATGAAGAAAGCGTGTTACGCTGCAGAGGATCCTGGATTTCAAGCATGGTAGTTGAGAGAGAGCATCTGAAGTGTTAGGTATGTACCACTTGATAGATGACATTTCCAACAGTACTGTTCATGTACATGGTCTTAAGTTCTGATGGTTTCCACATGAAGCTTTATTTAGGGTTTTGCTTATCAGTGCAGTAGTAGTAGACAGCTGAATGCACAACACTGATGAAGCCAAATAAAACCAAATGGCAGTTTAGAGTGCCACAGAGGTGGTGATCACATCCACCTAGAAAACCCTATCTCATACTGAAAACTTATCTTTCCAAGCAATCCAACTTGAACCAATGGTAATATTTAGAACCGAAAAGCTCACACCATTTACAATCTGTGAGCCATTTCCTCTGTTTTGTCAAAGATGCACTCAAGCAATATTTAGCATAGTGAAAAAGCTAGAGAATGTCACTTTTTAAACTGGTCTTTGTGAAATACTTAACTGTTTCAGACAACTAGCAGAAGCTAAAATATTATAAGGAACATTTGAATTTGGATTATTTTCCTCAGAGAGCACCCACAGATACAGAAAAATGGATAGCACAGACTATCATCTGTGGTACAGTTATGTTATCCAAAAAATTGCTAATAGGAGATTTCAGTAAATCCTCTAGCATCCAGGTTAGGTAGAACGGGAATAATGGCCTGAAGCTATTTTTTCTTTTTGATATTTTGATTCTGAATTTTGATAGTTCAGACATATAAAGTGATTTGGATCAACATTAAACCAGTGTCAAATGTTTGTGCTTAATTACTCCTCATAATAGAAAGGTCCAAAGGTCATTGCATGTCTTCAGCAAAGTTATAAATAGTCTTATATGAGGCACCTAAAGGTCCTGAAATACAGACAAACTAAAATTAAAACTATTAATGCTTACAATAAACATCTGTGTTAGGATAAAATATAGTCACATAGTGATACTGTCATAGTCACAATATATTGCAAAAACTGTCAAAACAGATGTAAGCCCAAGGCTTTCCAAAAATATTTTTGCTTTGGCAAAACTTTGAACTGGTATATTTCTTATGATTTTTTGAGGCAATCTAGTTATTCCAGTAGCCTGTATTTTCTTAATAAATTCAGGAAGATATGTCTATATTTTTACACTGAATAATAATCTCAATATCTAGGGCATTTTGTTTGTTTGTTTTGGGGGAGGCTGGGGTGTGTGTGTGTGTGTGATCAGGGGTTTTTTTTTGTTTTCCCCACTTGGCACATTAAATAATACATTTATGAAAGTCTGAACTTTAATTAAAAAAAAAAATAAATTCCAATTCTAATTTTAAAAGGGAAATCTTTTGAAAAATATAATCAGGAGGTACTCTGGACAGAAGACAGTAGGAATAGAGCAATACTTTTATTTTTATCTAGCCTTTTTTATCATGTTTTCTGCCTTACAATTCAGAATACTGCAAAAATAAAATAGAAATGTTAATAATGTTTCAAATGAAGGACTGAATGGATCTCTAAAATACCTTTTATTTGATGTATCTTTACTTTTCAACAACAGGCTTTTGGAAAGTGGAAAATGTTTAGTGGAAACAGACAGAAAATGAGCTAATCATTCCTAATTTGGAACCTGTACCTTTGTCACTGTTTTCAGTTGCAGGATCACTGAATTCATAGCTCAAAAAGTAAGTTTGATGTGCACAGAGCAGATTTCAGCTGCAGAATGAGCATACTCACACAGAATCTAACCAAATGCATTCATTTCATATTGTATGAAAGTTGTATGTATATAAGAGATGATATAATGCATATTTCACATGTGTTCACTTAATTATCTGCATCTGGCACAACTGGGATTCATTCCAGGACAAGGAAATGAGGCAGAATGGCACTGCCGGATGATCCATCTAGTAAGCAGAAAAAGGCAAACATCTGGTCTCCTTTCCTGATCCTCTTTATAGTGCTTGATCTGACTGATTATCAGATTCTACCACCTCCCTTTAAAGGAAAAGAATGTTTAAAACTATTTTGGTTCCCCCTAAAGGTCCATCCTCCTGTGTTTTACCTGGATCCTGTGTATCCTATTTCTAAGCTCCTCACAAAGATCAAATATTAATACATTTTTAAAATGTGCATATAATCTTCAGAAGACCTGGGGAAGTGTCATGTAAGCCTTCCTGCCTACTGTAATGCGCAGCCACATGATTTACTTCAAGATCGACACAGTGTTTGCATGACATCTGCTCATGAATAAAAGAATTTGGGGCCAGCTAAGACACAAGGAGAGAACAGGGCTCTAAAAGTGAGTAGTAATGTGTAGTCTTTTTGGAACTGAAGTTATGGTGTTGCCTTTATTGCCAACACAAAGCTACACATCTGGGGAAGACATTTCCTCCAGTCCAGAGGTCATAATCGGCATGACCTCATTTTACTCAAGGAAGAAAACGTCATCTTATGAAGGAGGTGAAACCAATATTAAAATGTTCCTAGGACTTACATGTTTTAGCACTTCCTACTCAGATGAGAGGCATGTCTGTGGGGGTGGTTTTCCTAACCTTACCCTTCTAACTACACAAAGGGATAGCTACATAAAAACTTAAAACATAACACCATATTACAAAAAACCCAAAAGTTCCAAACAAAATCCCCCAAAAAGTTTACCAAGAAACTACTTCAGTAAATAAAGTATGTGCCTTTCTTTGCCTGGGGATTTAATTCACAAATGAAATATATCCCTTAGGATATGCCTGCAAGAAACACAGTCACTGTGGGTGGTACATAAAAACCCAGACAGAAAAGAATAATGCTCAAAATTTGCCTCATATCTTTAAATGCAATACATTTTAATTAGTTGTACTTTCTAAGAAACAAGTTAGCTTTCAATAGGCATATAATTTAATTTAACAGCATGTAGTCCGATAGGACTACTATGACATTTCCAGAAAAAGCCTGCTATATAAGAGCTTTTTCAGGCCAAAAGAGATCTTTAGCCAATCTACTCTGACCTCCTCAGTATCATAGACCATGATTATTGTTATTGCTTTATGTTAGGGCAAAAGTATGGTCAGTTCAAAAGACAATGAAAAGTTCTACATTAGTGAACAAGAAGAAGTTCAGTCACTTAAATTGAAAAAGAATAGCTGTGAATATTAAAAATTAAATAATGAATAGCCTGTCTAAAAATAAGAAGTCTGAATATAGACTAACTCAGTTTCTATTCATAGTGACATATATCCTGATTTTAAACACTTTCAAGGACAACGAATTACATCTTCAGGGTTTATTCCATAAGGCTCTGAAATCTGTAAGTTTGCCTTAAACTTCTTGTCTTTAGTGCTTGTGATGCATGCAACAATATTAATCTTACATAAACAATAATGTTACAAGTAAGGAATGATATTTTATGTCTATAAAATAAGTTTTATCATTAGGTAGAATAACTGTTACATATGTTATATATGGAATCTTTTCAACATGGCATATTGTCGTGCCTTAGTCTTATCTGGCAATTAAGTACCACACAGTCACTCACTTCCCTCCCTTCCCCTCCTACAGTGCAGGAGGAGAGTCAGAGTTAAAAACAAAGCAAGCTCATAAAGTTGAGATAAGAACTATTTAATAATATAAATGAAAATTATAGTGATACTAATCCTACTACTACTACTAAGTAATTAAAATAATAGAAATAAGAACATATGATACAGTAGCTCACCACCCACCGACAGACACACAGCCAGGTCCCAGAACAGAGAGCAGTCCCTGCCCCAGAGCCCCAGAGCCCCAGAGCTGGAGAAAAGCAGCCGACCCCCCAACCCACTAACAAATGAACCTGCCCCACCCTAACAACCCCACCAAGAACTAACAAAGGAGCTAAGGAGACAGCTATCAAGCTAGCCCAAAGCCTTAATGATTCCCCCAGGACACTTCCCACAATGAAACACTCTCTCTGGCTCTGGGCCAGCCAACAGCACTGTGAAGTGAAGGAGCTCATTCCTGCCTGAAACCAGCACACATGTATAAAGTTATAATAAAGTTCAAATTTTTATTTCATTTTGCCTCCCTACATTTTTTTTTTCAATTATATTAATAATGATTGATTTCCCCTTATTTAATGATGTTGGTTAACTGGTTTACAGTGAATACCAGTGACTGCATCTGAACTGTTGAAGAAATGGCTAGAGAACAAGAAAATATATCTTCTAAATATATAGTGGATATGACATATGCTAAGGGAACTACAGCATGACATTCAGGTAGTCCTCAAAATGCATGTCAATGAACTCACATTTTCTTAAAGATAAATCATGGCAGATCTGATAGCTCAGAACATCTGTATATGTAGTCTCTAGACTCAGTAATATCAACTCAATGTCCAAAGAAGGATAAACTTGTTCCTCCTGTTCCTCCTCCAACAAAAAGAATCATGGACAAGCTATCAAAATGATGAAGCTTGAAATAATTCATATTGAGTTTTGTCTTTTGTTCAGAAGCTTTACATTCAGTTGTTCTTTCATTGTCAAACTGAGAATATTTAGAAGATTGCTGAATTGGGACCAAAATCCTGTTATGAACAATTCCTGATAGTGATATTCCCAGTACTGGTATTTTTCCTAACTATTTGTAAGTGCATAACTTAGTTTTCCTGCAACAGTTTATCTCTGACTCTCAGTTAGAAAATACATGACCTGACAGGCCAGAGGACTTTTATCATATTTGATAAGATATGAATGAGCATGAACAAAGCTACTCTCAGTTTCATCACTATAAGTTTGCATTTTAACTCCCAAGGAAAAAAAATAGTCTGAGTACAAAACATACAAACATACTCCCTAATTTTCATAGGAGGTTCATTCTCAAATGTCATTCTTGCAGGTTCTCTGTTGTTGAAATAGTATTGGGGTATGAAGAAATGAAGCACATCATTTTCTATTCACCAGAACATGTTACATCCTTTATTGGCCACTGCTGTCAGAGCTCTGTGGTAGAGATGCTTTAAGTGCCGTACCGCTGAGACTGTGATTAATGGCAGTCACCAACATGGACTCTCAAAGTGACATAAAACTGATGGTAATCAGAGTGTTTATCTAACCACTGATGTATGACACATACAAAATTGGGAAAATGTTAATGCATGCTGAGCATCATTAATAGCTTAAAATTTAAAAAGCATTTGTAGTATATTATATTTTGTGATAGGTTAATTATAGTGCTTTCAGCTCCTTTAGCAAATCATTTGAATATTTGACCCCCATGTAAATGAGTGGCATTTCATAGTTTAACCTATTACTATGTCAGAGGTTGAAAGGCTACAGAGTGAACAAAAAAAAAAAAAAAAAAAAAAAAAGACAGAGCTGTTGACCATAGGGAACTCTGAGGACATCATCACAGAACTTTTCTTTCTTCACCCCCACCTCTCTCATTTATCTCACTGCAGTCGCTAACCTAGAAGCATTTATTCCTAGTCCAATTTCACTTCTATTCAGGTGTCTGGGCTTGATTTCCCTCATGCTTGCAGGCAAACCTATCTAATTTCAATTTTAATCAAGGATAAGAAGGAATTAAAAATAAAATAGATGGCTTAACAAGCAAGGCAAAGGAATTTTTTTCCCTATTGATTTGCAAGACTAATTAAGAGCTTTGTAAAATAAAATGTGTCCTAACATAAATACAACAAAAATATCATCTGTAACTTTTTGAATAACTGATTGGAAGATGAATCCACAAAACCAGATAAATAATTCTCTGCAAAGTCTATCATCATTCAACTAAAATTATCAAATACGCTAAATAGCAGATGTGCTCTTGCTTTCCTCTGTTGAAGTAACAAATTTTGCATTCATTTTGTTGGAAACAGAAATGTCACAAGCTGCACAGCCAAAAATGTGGTTATATTAGTCCAAAGGCCAGCAAAATATTTAACTCCTAATTCAAGACAGAAATTGAAGCACAGCAAAAGCATCAGCTAGTACAATTGATAGTCCAGGAAGCACACCAAAAGTCTCTGTCCTTGACTACACACAAAAATAAATCTATATATGCAAAGATAAAGCTCCTGTATATTCAATTGCAAGATTCTGATCCAAGACAATTTTGCCAGGAAACAATTTTCTGAATAAATGGATATTTCCATATCTAAGGGATCAGTCTTATTGCTGCCATGGAAACAAAAAGAATAAATCCCATGCAAGCTTTTAAAATGCACGTTGGTGACAGCAGGGATAAAGGAAAAGTTAGAACAAAATGGAGTATTGAGTGCAAAGGACTTGAATGTTATATGCAAAATGTCATTGAGACCCTGCTCTTATTCCTCAACTTAGTAAGACTTATTAGTAAATTATTATAACATTTCTGAAATTAAATACAACAGTCACAATACCCCACCTGCTTTGCTTCAAATATTAGGTGTTTCACAAGATCGCATACTGACGGTGATTAAGGCTGATATTTTCAGGCTTAAGACATCACATAAACAGCAGTGGTAATAGCTCACACAGTTAGGTAACACTTTTAACAGGTGTTAGGCAGCTAACTATACTATGCACCCATGAACTCCTGTCCTTAAGCAATCATTTTTCCATTATTTTATAGCAAAGCTGCCTCTGAAACAGGGTGGTCCCATGTTACAGGTTGCAGCAGAAGAACCTGGATCGAGGTTCAGAACCCGGATCGAGGTTCAGAACCCCTTTAAAGATTTCCCCTCCAGCAGCAGTCTTTCCTTCCCATTTAAGAGCAATAATTCTCCTTCTTTCTCTGCACTAGCAAGCATAATTTTTCAGTGTCACCTGTGTTCCTTCTCCCTTTTTTAAGTGGCAGGCCAAAGGGAGGTCCTGTTACCTATTGTAACCATTAGACCTTGACTGTTCAGTCCTTGACGGTCTCTTAGAAGTACAACAGGTACCTTTTAGACACACAGAGCCATATAGTCTGCCTTCAAGCAGCATAATTGGGTGAGGAAGGAGCAAAACCAAAGGATCCTCCCAGTGGAAAATTCATCACTGCTAGAGCTGATAGAACCAACTTTCTTGCTCTTGCACAGGGAATATTTCAGAAGCAGGGTATGGGAGAGCGATAGGGTACTACTGTCTGAGTGGGCAGGTCATAAGTTTCTGGTGTATGTTAACACATCAGTTACTTCCCCCTGAGGTGAATATTAACTGGTCAGCTGAACTGGGAGATGATTCATAGCTCTCTTATAGCTAATCAGTTCTCCTTGTGTCAAGCAGATCACAGGTGCAGGAGAGAAGCTATTGCTTTTATGCATTCCCAAGGCAACACATCATCAGAACAAGAAGTAGAGGAAGTCAGGGCACTTCAAATGCTTTAATGTTTTTGAAGTCACATTTTCTTCCCTGAATGCTCTCTTGTTCACTGATGCAAGGAACCAGTGACTGCACATAGTGATAGAAAATTATATTTTCCCCTGTAGCAAAATGAAGATTCAGCCATAGTGAACATACTGGTCCAGGGCAGGATGTATAGGTTTTAAAAAAGCTTCCAAATAATATTTCCAGCTTGAAACCTGTTGTGGCAAACTGCAGAGGCTCATGTAACTCAATCAAGTTGAGCAGCATTATTTCCTTTGTGTGCTGATGTGGTTTACATTATTCTGGGTGAGAGTTTGACTCAATAGTCAATTACGTAATTCCATAATCTAAACATCAATTGTCACATATCATTAAATTTCTATTACCTTTTTATTGGCTTTTGATTCAACTGACCTGTGTGGACTCTATACATGCAGCATGTAGACACATAATGGTGACAAAATAATTTGGAAAATGACACTATAGTATTTTGTTTAGTGAGATTTCTGGGCATTCTTGCTTATCTTATAACTGTTAATATTTGCTGTACATGAAAGTTAATTTTATTCCATTTGGAAACCCTGTCAATCCAGAAAAATCACAAAAATATAAATTTGACGAGACCATCAATAGTCACATTCTCTATACCTGTACTATTAAGACCAAATATATCTGTGTCATTTCAGATATGTTTGTCTAATGTAGTCATGACATTTACAGGAAATCCATAGTAGTGTTTTACTGCCATGAATATTTTTTTTTTTATCTAACCTGAATGACCTTTTTGCAGTTTAATCTCAAATTTTCTTGTTCTATTCATCACAGTCACATGGAGCCACACATATCAAGAGAAGCATGGGCAACAGGTCGAGGAAGGAAGTTCTCCCCCTCTACTCTGCTCTTGTGAGACCCCACCTGGAGTATTGTGTTCAGCTCTGGAGCCCTCAACATAAGAAAGGTATTGGGCAGTTGGAGAGATTCCAGAGGAGGCCACAAAGATAATCAGAGGGCTGGAGAACCTCTCCTATGGGGACAGGCTGAGACAGCTGGGCTTGTTCAGCCTAGAGAAAAGAAGGCTCTGGGAAGACCTTGTAGCAGCCTTTCAGTACCTGAAGGGACTTACAAGAAAGCCGGGGGGGGGATGGAGCTTTTTGCAAGGGCATGTAGTGACAGGACAAGGGGTAATGGCTTTAAACTGAAGGTAAATTTAGAATCATAGAATATTTTGGGTGGAAAAGACCTTTAAGATCAATTCCAACCATTAGCCTAACACTGCTAATATCATCACTAGACCATGTCCCTAAACACATTGTCCACATATCTCTTAAATACTTCCAGGGATGGTGTCTCAACCACTTCCCTGGGGAGCATATTCCAATGCCTGATAACCCTTTCAGTGAAGAAATTTTTCCTAATATCCAGTCTAAACCTGAGCCAACGTGAGGCTATTTTCTCTTGTCCTATCACTTGTCACCTGGGAGAAGAGACCAACCATCTAATTTAGATTAGATATCAGGAAGAAGTTCTTCACGGAGAGGGTGGTGAGGCACAGGAACTGGTTGCCCAGAGAAGTTGTGGATGCCCCACCCCTGGAAGTGTTCAAGGCCAGGCTGGATGGGGCTTTGAGCAACCTGGTCTAGTGGAAGGTGTCCCTGCCCCTGCTAGGTGGGTGGTAACTTGATGATCTTTAAGGTCCCTTTCAACTTAAATCATTCTATGTTACGATTCTATGAGTTTTAAGCTTTTTGAACTGAGAGTACTTATCAGGGGAACATGAGTTGTATGCTTTAATATGCAGGCTATAAAAATACCAATGTAGTAAATTTGGTAAATAATGGTAAGTCAGGGGTCTGCTGCCCTGAAGGAAGGAATGCTTTAGATGAATTACTGAATATTTTGAATATACACCATATTTATAAAGTCACAAAATGGATGAAATGTATCTTCATATTCATCTAGCACAAATTATATGGTCCATTAAACAATGTAACAACATAAGGACCAGAATAAATAAGGTATTCATTTATCTTAAGGTTGGATCTGTAGTTACAAGTCCTGCAGGTTCTACTTCTTAATTAACACTGTTATCCTGTGCTGAAAGTCACTGGTAAGACTTGTTCAGCTGATTCTGGTTTCAAGGTTTATACTAGATCCCCAGCATATTGCCAGCTGTGTTAGAGCTTTCTTTCTGAGATTAACCAGATTTTCTTACATTCTAACTTCTGCATATTGGACTTTATAGGGAACTATCACGTCCTTGATATACAAAGGAATATCTCCTCCTTTTTAACACTACCCTTTCCAATTACCTCACACCATTTCATATGAAATCACTTTCATTTGAATAATTTCTCTGTCTCTGTTATGCTTATTAAACCATACTTTTATTCTGTATTAAAACTTGACTCTTTTCATTAGACATGTAAGGCACCAAGACAGAGCATGCAGAGAGCCAGAGCTATTGCTAATCCCATCCTTCCTTTTTGTTCTTCCTATGACCTTATTGTCAAAACTTTTTGGTTATTTTTCTATTTGGGTCACTTGTACATGTTTACCTAGGGTCTTTTGCCACCAGCCACTAGATGCAAAGCTAAGCTCCTCTTTACTAGAAAACTGAGCCAATCTGCACAGAAAGTGGTGAAGAGAAATGAGAGGTCTCCTCTCATCTGATTTTCCTAGAAGAATGAAGATAGTGATAAATTGAGATGGTAATATATATAGACAATGTAAAAAAAAACAAAACAAGAGATACATAATCCAAGCAAGACAGGAGACCTGGACTACTGCATTCTCGCTTTGTCTCTACATCATTATTCACATCATATACCAACTAAAAAAAAAAAAACCAACCTCAAACCAAACCAACCAAACAAAAAAATCACACACACACACAAAAATCCATTGATTTAGAGCTTTGGTTCTAGTCTAATATTTTAATTATGATAATTTTGGGGTGAAAAAAGTGGGTTTTTTCCCCCTGAAAATTCTTACAATTATTTTATGTGGTGCAAAGAGGAAAATTAGACTCCTTGTAGCATTTTTAAAAGTAAATACTGTTAGAAAAAGTTAAATTTCATGCAACAAATCAATTAATATTATTCCATACTAAAAAACAAAACAAAACAAACCCCACATATTAAAAAAACTACTTAAATCACATGGATTTTAATGTTAATTTGTGAGCAATATTTAAAACTGGCATGTTTGGACAAATCAATTATTCCATGCACATGTATGATTTGAGCTGTAATCTGTTCTGAAAATACATTTTTAGCAACCAGCTTCAAAGAAACAGCTAATTATGGATTGTGAACTTTCTGAATTAGGCTTAAAGCTATTAAAGAGATTTACTTGATTAGTCTTTAAAGATATATTAGTATGGTGACATTATTTTCAGATTTATCTAAATGAAATTGTATCAGTTTGAGCAAAACCAGAACTTCATTCACTGCATATTCAAGTTTATTGAGCCTCTCTGCTTATCATTCTGACTAAGAATGAATATCTAACCTTGTCCACATTAATTATTATTTAAAATATATTATAAAGGTAATTCTTTTAATCTAATATTTATATGCATACAAAATGTGTTTATATGAGTACACATTTAAACATAAACAACATAACAAAATAATATTTAATCTTTTTAATTTTCTCTACTGGAGTATACATAGAAATTTATATTTCTTATGCATGATATTTGTACATTATATGTAAAAAACCAATCATATAAATAAGTATTGCAAGAATGAACGTGAATTTTCTTTACTTAATTTTTTTTTTTTTTTAAGTTTTTATTGTTATGAGTCAGTTTCAGTATCATATTCTTGCTGTGGCTGAGGAAAAACTTTCCTTAAAGCTCATGCTTTCATGTTTGTTTCATATTTTAACAAAATATCTTTTGCCATGAAGTGTCCCAGTCTTATTTTTAATTCAGAAGTTTACTTTAAAATTTTAATTGCTAGTTATCTCGTCTGGTTATCTTCAGTTTTGTAAAAGAAGTTGTCCTCTACACACAAGTGTGCTCCTCAACTGGAAAGCAGTATTGCTGAATCAGAATCAAAAGGATCCATGTTTGATGTCTCCTGGTGCTTCCAAAACAAATTCCACTTAACAAGCAAACGGATGTTTTAGTTCCATCTGGTCTCTGTCTCTGGTCCTCTCTCATCTCTTTTATTGCTACCATGTTGCTTCCCTGTCCTGTATTTTTGGGATATATTTTTGTAAACTTTTGAGTATAAGATGTGAAACCTTAATATTTAAATATTTTTCAATGAGTTTTGAGCCTGAAATATAGGTCTTTCAAGTCTGAATCTCTTTTGAGGTTTGGGCACATGTATTTGTGTTTCTTCATGTACACCTTGAGATATCTGTTAAGTCAGCATTATTCTAAAGAGGAAAGACAAAGGAACGTGAAAGTTAATAAAACCTCTATATTTTCATTGTTTGGTTTTTTTTTTTTTTTCTGTTGTGTTTTTCCTCAGATCAGCTTTAGCAACTATTTGAATCATATGGTTATTCTTTACTTGTTCTAGGCCACAAGTCAACCTGGAATTGAACTCTGCAGGGTAAGAGGCAGTGAAAAGTTATAAACAGCACACAATGCAGCACCTAAATATGACCTAAGATTGCTTCCCAGTGTCATGATTTTATGACCCAATATCTTCCAGCCTGCCAGACCTAGGAAGTAATGCCATCTCTCATTCCAAGGGAAGACTCTCCTCTTTCTAAAGTGATAAAGCATCTATTCAAAGTCAGATGGTTCATGAAATATTGAAAATTAAACCTGTCACTAATCCAGGAGCTAATATTGACTGTCCCCTTACATGTTTACTTCTCTCTCTCTCCTTCCTTTGCTTCTTGCTCTGAACCCTAGCTGTATGGAAGGGAGAAAGGGAGGGACATTCATATTTGAATAGAAAGAAAAAGCTACCTTATTTTGGGGTCTGAAATTTCTCTTGAAAAATTTTAAAAGTTCACTTTAAACCGTGTCTCTTTATTACCAGGAATGAATAGTATATAGCCTCTTTTAAAATGATCTTCAAAAACAATGGAGGAACCTTGGAGTCTTTTGTTTTATTTTGTTTTGTTTTGTTTTTTTCCCTACAGGATAGAGCTGTTGTTAAAAAAAGGAAGTATAAAAGAATAAACTTAAAAGCCAAGAGTTCTGCTGAGAGAAAGGTTTATGCAAATCTCAAGAGGATCAGGTAGAGGTTTAATTTATTTTTTTGTTACATTTAAAAGTTAAGTAAATTAGAATGTGCTGGAAGTAGCTCTGATAATTCATTTATTAGAGGCTGTAAAAGCCTTTCTGTAAAAAGAAAAAAAAATGTTTTCCATTCATGTCAGAAAAATAATTTAATTGTATTCTCCTACATTGATACAGATTATAATAATCAAAAGGCTTAATATCTCCAGAGGGCTCTTTGAGAACCTTCACAGAAAGTTTTATTTCCATCCTGTTAGCACTGGACCCATGTTCACATCATGAACTTAACCAAATAATCATTCTTTATCAGCAGTTTCAGCGATTCACCGGGTAAACACACTAGGCATTAACAGAAGTAAAGTCTAAACTACATTTAACAATGTGACAGCTTCAGGGTAAAACTGAATCACCTGGAGAAGCAGGTCAAGGGAAAGGTTTTCTCTTCCACTTGCCAGGAAGAACAGTTTTTTACCAAGGTACCAATGTAATTGTGCCTGAAAAGGTCTGAATACAGTAAAAGTTCAGGAAGCTGGTATTCAGATTTACATTGGCAAGTTTTTCATGTCTCTGTGCCTCAAAGATTTTTCTAAAAATTGAGATAATAATATTTTTTTTCTAGGCCATATTTCAACAATTAAATTACCCAAGAAAGAACAACCTCAATAATTTTGACAATTCAAGCACAGCGAGAATTTTGTACCCTGTTCCAGTTTCAAGAAACTAAAGTGACAAAAGTTAATAACAGCAGAAATATTACGGTTAAAATGCAGAGCATATAATCTCTGGTATTCTCAATATACATCAAAGTTTATCTCCTTCAATAAACATTATATAGCACAAATCTAAAATTAAAACAGTACCTGTATATTATGTATTCTAACTTTTTTAATGTATTTATCAGCCTCCAGTTATTAAATAACTATATATTCTTCTAATGATGTGTAAGTACATTAATAAAGATTAAGCACCTAGCTGGCTAAAAATGTATTTATTATTTTTTAATTATGTCATATTTAACAATATGTAAAAAGACATCCCTGTTCTCACACTAGACTGTAAGTAATTGGTTATATATCTATAGGTACAGAATGGAAAAAGGTGAAGTTGCTGTGATGTCAGCCAAAAATTTGTGGTTTAAGGACATGGTCTGTGTTGGAAATATATTAACTATTATGTGACTCTGAAATTATGCTTTATCTAGCTACTACGTAGTGTTAGAAACATTACTTTTTCTAGAAAAAAGAATTGCTTACAGTTATTTACCTGTACTAAATAATTTCTAGTTTGTGAGGAAAGAAAACAAGTGTGATTGAACTTCATGCTAAAGGTACTTTTGCAGATGAAAATTGCAAAGTCTGCTTTTGAAATACGTGGCCCTAAACTGCTCATGTCTAGACCTGAAATACAGATTTGCCTTCAATTCAGGCATAATTAACCTTTATTACAAGAGCAGGAAGATGTGGAGGACACAGAGGAGAAGAATTCATAGCCATACTCATGGGGGAAAGGGATGTAGGAAGCCAAGCACACACAATATATGGGAAGGGATTGCTTGGGGAGCATGTGGGGATGAACGAAGTATCTGAGATAGAATGGGAAATCGCAAAAGGTTGGACAGAACAGACAGGAGGAGCAAAGTGAACTTGAACCTCTTCTCTGCAACACCCCAGCCTTGGTTTACACAGCTCTTATAGGAAAAGATTCCCCAACAGACCCTGACTATAATCTGAGTCTTTCTTTTGCCCTTCCCCAGCTGCTCTCAGAAGCTCCGTAGATCCTCTTCCTTCCCTTCCACAGACAAAATCTTTTCCACTGTCACTTCAGGTAAAACCGAGAAAAAATTGATTCAGCCATACCTTTTACTTTTTCATCTCCTTAGCTCTATCTTATCTCAATATACGTAATATTGCTAACCATAGAAGAAATTTATGGAAGTGTTTGGTTTGCAAGTAATAGCTCTGATGATTTGCTTTGTTGTACCTAAGGTAAGTTTCGGGTTTTGTCATGACATGGACGTTTAAGTATATAAGCCAGGTGGGTTTCTTAGCACATGTACATATCTACATGATTAAATAAATGATGCATAGATGTTCCTTGACCAACTAGGTTTATACTTTATAACACATGCCTGTTGTGTGGCACAGGCACAATGAAGATTTACCATGCATTGCAAGACTACTTAAAAGAAGGTATGATTAACATATTCTGCTCAAAGAAGCCATTACTTAGGGTTTTTTGATTCACTGAAGCAGAAACACAAACAAACAGCAAAATGTCCTGGAAAACAAAAACAACCCCCAAACCCAACAAGTAGTCCTCTGCCTCATAGTATTTTTACTGAAGCACACAGGGAGACACAGCTATTCTGTGAGGGTGGATGTGTGTGTGGGAAACCATTTACTGCTAACACCTCAGAGGTTTAAGAGAACAGGTGCATACCAGACTGTGTTCATACAAAACAGCATGTTTATGTTTGTGTGAATAGAGGGGCAACCGACCATCACAAAGCTGTAGCTTTAGCAAATCCATAACTTTTTAATTCGATGTAGCCTTCCTCTGCTAGTTAAGCCTCCAGGAAGCCTTTCACCATGCACATAAAAGGAAATGTCCTTTCATCATGTAATTATGTCTAGCAAGTCTAATCAAATGGTACAGTAATATATTAATGCATCACAATTTACTTTTTTTTAGAATTAATTTATTCTCCATATTGCAATAGCTGTGTCCTACTTCAGAAGTGTGGGGCAACCTCTGCTCTCCATTTGAGGGCTCTCCAACCCTGTGACTGCACTCCTACAATTAACCATGCTATTTCTCACCTCTGACCTTCTGAAAAGATTACAGTCCTTTCTGATTCCTTGTTTTTCAGCACACTTATTTCCCTTCTTTCCACTCATTTAACCTTTAACTAGCTCCAAGATACGCTGCTTAATTATGATCATGGTAGTGGGTGACCTGAGGTTTTTCTCTGGTTAACAGGACTGACCTTTACTTGATTTGCCTCCACCTCACTGTTTTTTACTACCAGTGCTGCTGGGGAAGTGAAGCAACTTGTTTTGTTAAGGCAAGGGGGAAAGAAAAAATAAAAATAGTAATAATAATAATAATAATAATAATAATAAAAAATATCAGCCTAGTAACATGGCTTCCTGCTGCTTTCACAGCCCTCATCAGTTGTACTCACCCTTAATTACCTCCTGCAGGTTAACTGTCTGAACAGCAATAGTGAGAAACAGCTGGAGTGAGGTTGGTGTGTTGTGTTGACCAACCATCAGACATATTATGCTAAGGAGCCCTTTCAGCTCTGACAAGGTAATGTTGCTTAGTAATATCTAATCTGCTCCAAGTCTAGTGAGTACATTGACAAATGACATTTACAAAGACCAAGGAACCAACTGTAAAAAGGAAAAAGATATAGCAAATGGGAGGAAAAAAGAGTACAAGCATGTCTTTCTCAAGTCATTTTGCGTTTGTACATACACAAAGTTCCTGTTAAAAAGAAGGAAGAAAATAAAAAGGAGCTCTGTCAGACTGGAATTCTGTATGAAATTTCACTGTCTCAGATTCCACAGGTGGATGTTGCAGTTGAGACAATGGAAAAAGGAGAGAGGTTACTGTCTGGTTTGCATTTGGTTTTTTATACAACAGTTCTGTAATAATGCCTTTGCAGTCTAATTTAGTTTATCAGTAGTTTTGCATGGTTGTGCTGGGTTCAGTCAGGAAAGGGTTAACTCCCTTTATTGTGGTTGCTAGGAGGCTGCTAAGAGAAGCATTGACAAGGTCTTAGCTGGTGCTAGGCCTGTCGAGATTTCAAGACCTTTCTCTGCTTGTGATATTGCAGCTGCATTCCCAGCTCTCGCTGTCTCGTGAGCAGCATAAGGGACACAGTCCAGACAGCTGATTCAAACTGACCAAGGAAGTATTTCATTCCATAGTATGTCATGTTCCAGGTCTTGGGTGGGGAAGGAGTCCAGTAGCCATCATTCTTCCCATTACTCTCTCCCCTACTCCCTTGCTTGCCAACTCCTGGGCATTTGCTAACCCTCCTGCATGAGCTGCTTTACTAACTCCTGTGCTGTCTCATTTGTGTGGGAATTGGTAGGTTGTTTAGAGTTTTCTGGCTGTGTTATTGCTGATAGGGTTCACTCGGAATCTGCTGCGTTAGCTCCTGGGCTCTGGCCCTCGGGCTGCAGCTCTCAGGCTGCAATTGCTCTTGGGCTGTGGTTCTTGGACTCTCGGGCTCTGATTTTCATCACTCAACACCTGGGTGTGCATTGGTCAGTGGATGGTGGGAAATTGTATCATATTGTATTATACTGTATCATATGTTTTATTTTCTACTATTTAAATTATTTATTATTAGTAGTAAATAGTTCTTATATCAATTTTATGAGCTTACTTATTTCTTTTTCCTCCAATTCTTCCCTTCTGTTGGAGGAGGGGAGGGCGAATTTGTGAGAGTAGCTTCATGGTATTTTGCTAGCCAGAGTTAAACCATGACAATGCTACATATAATTATTCATCCTTAATATCATTATCTGAATTTCTGTGATTTGGATTATGTTTCTGGAGTTTAGAATACTTTGTCTGCATTCGTGACAGAAAACATTTACCTATATCTATGTAAAAATATTAGCTAGCCTACATCCCTAACTGAAGCCAGAGTCTCTATGAAGGGGGAAAAAAAAAACACCGAACACCAAAAAAAACCCAAATAGGTATCTTAAAAAGCCCCTGAAAACTCTAGGGATATACACTGTACTTTCTCGGTTTGGAAAGCTTTATTGAAAGAACAGTTGAATTAGCAGGAAAGCATTTACACAAAACTGAAAAGTAGGAGATACACATAGATATAAAATCACATGCAACTTCAGAAGGCATCGTTTGAAGGTCTTTTTTAAATAGTGAGAATGCTACCGTGCTGTTTAGATGGAAAGGGGAAGGCTAAATACCAAGGGATAGTGTTTTACATTGAATGTTTCGTACACCAGAACATATGGTACAATGAAGATTTTAGAGTGGTAGAAATGTAATTACATTAATAAAATCATGTCTCTGTGATAATTGTACAAGGATGTTCAGGTTAGAAGAGTAACCTTCTATTTAATGTATTCATGATGTGTGTTGACACTTGAACAAGAAATAGTAACAAGATAAAGAGTAAAACATATGGTTCAAGGATTCCCTTGAGAAGCTGAAGGAGCATTTTTGTCTCCTCTAAGCAATATGCCCAGAAATCTGAAACAGAGTGAGGGGCCTGTCAACACAAGTGCCGAGACACTGGCACAAGATTTAACGATATCTACTCTTGGTTCATAAATAGTAACTGCAGGAGATATCTTTTGTTGAAAGCTGTTCTTTACTCTTGCAGTACTTGTGATTCAGTTTTATTTGACTCATTTTTCTCTGTCTCCTAAAAATGCTGCTTAACATCAGAAAGCAGAATTAGTGCCATTAACATCAGTCACAGGTCATCCAAAAGGGAAACCTAAAGTGGTATTGTGAGCCTTGAAATAATTCAAAAGTCACGAGATTTTCTAAAATAATTACTTTGAGATCTTCTATTTTCTATAGGGTTTTGTTTTGTTCTATTTTTCACTTTTAAGGAAAATTTGTGGATCCAAACCCTTATGAAATCACTTAAAGGTCAAGTCCTCTCTTAAATATGCATGCAAAAAGATCCCAACATTTCTTCCTTCAGGACTTCCACCTGTAATGTTTACTATCCTTCATGTTATGGATACCATCCCTCCCCATCCTCTTACACACTCATCTGCAGTATCAGCAGTGCTTCTCTCTAGCTCTTAGAGACCTAGTATCTTGTCTGTATTCTCCTTGCCCCCCTGCCCCAGGTAAAAGAGGAAGAGAGATTTTGCATGTGGTCATTAACCGTGCCACCATAACTGAAAATAAAAGCAGGTAGAAGCATTTTTATAAATTAATGGAAGATGGTAGCTGTGATGAGTAAAGTTTGACAGCTTTGCATCACCCTTTTATAAAACAGACAGTTAAATACTCCATAACACCTAGGTTGATGATAATAGGAATAATAACAACTGGTAGCACTGCAGAAGTGTAATCTCAGATAAATAGGGAAAGCACTCTGCCAAAAGTAAGGAAAACGAAGGAACCACAGTACAAGTATTTTGACTACAACAGTAGAAAAACCTAACAAAAAATAAAAAAAAATGGGGGTCAGAGTAAAGGACTGATTTTAGGTGAACCCTTTCCATCACTTCTATACAGCATAAGAAAGAAGTGAAAATCCTGGCTTCACTGGAGTCCTTGAGAAAATTAAAGACTGTCCAAGTGCCTGAGGCAGAGTCAAGTTTTCCAGAATAGTCTATGTAGAGGGCAAGCTGGGACTAGAGGGAACAACATAACAAGCTTTATTCATCTTTTTACCTATGCAGCTGTCAGGGCACGAATTAATATTACTTACATTTAGCTCCTATTTTAACACATTTTTATTTCCAAATAATAAATTTGTTTATCTTAGTTGATGCTCCTAATGCTTGGAACAATTTGTGACAGGCTTTAAACATGTGACTGTAGGGAAAAGAGAAGCCTTTAAATAATCCCTAAGCAATTTAATTTGACATTATTGATCTTCATTTTTTAATTAATTTGAACAGCATTACAGGAGCAGCATTCTGTATTTTGCCATTTGAATTACTGCCTTGTTACTGTGCAGAAGTCTAGACGCTGTCTCAGTTTCCAAAGGGCACGAGTGTCTCTGATGATGTCTTCCCACAGAACAGTAACGATCAGTTCAGGGTAAGATATTTTTGCCTGTTCATTACTGCTCCTTTGATAACTTCATCTGCAACTCACCAAGAAAAATCTACCTATTTTTATAGTGTCTTGCATTTACCACTCTGTTTTCCGTATCCTTGGAGATGGTTTATGTTCATGACAAAAACAGACTGCTAGAAGTGGCTCTTGCTTGCTGGCTAGCCCAAATTCAGGGAAGACGCTCCATACCTGCAGTGGGGTGAGTTCCTGCCCTAAGGAGCCCCAGCCCCATCTCTTTCTGGAAGCAAGTTACAGCCCTGTGACTGGACTGAAAACCTCCCTCCTCTGACCAGCCAGGAGGAGTAATTTTGGCCTTCAGATCACTCCTGCCCACAGCTAGCACCTAGGAGCACTCATGGAGGGAAAAAAACCCAAAAGCCACACAAGCGTTTTCTTTACAGGGATGTAAGCCTGTTTTGGGTGTGCTGAGTCATGTCAGGGCTGTCCTGATGCATGATATCACACATGAAATCACATCTTGGGGCCAAAGTGTAACAGACCTGCAGGTTTTTGGGCAATTTGGTATTAACCTGCATTCACTTTTCATAAAGCCCCTGTGGACTACAGAGCTGTGTGACAGTGTTTGGTGGTACAAACATTACCATTACCTCTTGCAACATTAATTCTTCCACAAGATATCACTATAGGGTGATAGGATTCCTTCATATACCAATTTAAATTTGCATAATGTCTTTTATAAAATAGGGAGACCTCGTTCTAACAGTGCCTTTGTCATTAAGAAGATGTTTAAAATGTGTAAATAATATTTTTTTAATTAAGACTGTGAAACACAAAGATTCACAATACTTTTATTTCCTCTTTTTCTTTTGAAAATCTAGAAATAAAAATGAACAAGCCACCATAAAAAAAATAGTATCAAAACATCCTATTATAAATAAAACACTTTTTTTTTTAATTATTCCTCTCATTATATTTTTTTCCCCATCTTTTCCTTTAAGATTTTCTTTCTAGATATTAAGAAGACCTTTTTCTTTGGTTTTAACGCTGACAGAATCGAAAATAAAAAGAAAATCCAGTCTTACTCTGAGATCAGGATTTGTTTTCTAGTTAACATTGTTATAAAGGTGACAGAATTTCTAAGATAAGTTTGTTACTAATTCTGTAATCATTATTGCTTGTACCAGTACAGAAGAAGTGATGGAATAAGCAGTAAGGATTTTAGTAAAATTTTATTAAGTGTTAGTGTGCATGTATTGCTTGCAGCTTTTTTTCTGATATTTTTCCCATTCTTATAACAAGTTTTCTATTTTTCTGGTCAATAGTTATTAGTAGAACCCTTTTTTCCCCAGACACTACATTCCTTTTCATTTTCTCTCTCTGTACTTCGTCCGAAGTTCCTTTAAATGAACAGAAAAATTGCCCTTGCCTTCAATGAGCTTTGCAAGTGATCCAGTATCTGAATTACTTATTATTGACCTTTCATTATCTTCCTACCATTCCTCATTGTCATCTTTTATGTATGTCTTTTGTTTTTCCAAGTTCATATCTTTCTCAGTTCTACCAAGCAGAGATTTTCACACTTGAGAACCGTAAGTTATCACGCATATTATGAAGGATGTCACAAACAAGAACTAAGGAATCTCTATGTTTAAGGAAGCCATCAAAACCTCAGAAGTTAATTGAGCCATGGTGTCTAACTCCTATTATCATTAGCTTTTCCAGTAGTACTAGGAAAAAAATATAGGAGTAGTATAGAGTGGTCAAGGAGGTTTTCAAATCTATACATCTTCTGGTATTCTTAAATAGTTATTTTTATATTGATTTCTTTTCATGTGAAAACAGATGCATTTGCCAGAATACAAGGGTTATTATCTTTACAATGAGAACAGAGATTCTTTAGTTAAGGAATTAATTTTTGCTTGTCTTGAACCATCACCATTCTTCCTGTTCTCAATCCATTACCCTTCCCTCTTCCTACTTATCCCTTTTGTCTTCCCCCCCTTTCCCTTTTTTTACTCCCTTTTCCTTTCTCTTTCCCTTATGTTTTCCTTACCATATATACGTATTTAAACCACAATTTTCTGATAAATAATTTGATAAGATACCTTCATGAAGGCAAAGAAAGACAAAAACAAAACCCCAAACCCGACTAAAAAAACCTGAAGACAGCATGAGAGCACGAGATAGTAAGACTAACATCTGTCATAATACTACAAGCAGGAAGATTTAGTGTCTCATTTATTGTCAAAATGGAGCATATGGACAACATGGTGTGTTGTCATCAGAACATGGTGTTAATTAAAGCAAACATAATTTATTTGGAAAATGGTAATGATTTTAGAATTGAGAAATCTGTGGAGTTTAGTAAAATTATTTATTTTTAAGAAAGTTGAGAATCAAGGATTTTTCAGTAACAAATTTAGGGCTCTTTGTACAGTCTTCTGTCTTAATAACATGTGAAGTTTTATATATTTTAATAGGATTTTTGTCATGGGTTGGAGTACTTCAGGATAACACCCCAGTGAAAGAAATAAATATAAGATATAAATTATATTTCTGAGAGAAATTTGCCAACATCAAGAAAAAAATAAGACTACTTAGCTATAAAATTTATACACCAAGTAGATGACTAATACATACATATGAAACTTACTGGTGCTAGAAGAAGGAAATTCAAGACCCATTGCTGTTCATTCCAACCACCAACATAAGGCCCCAGTAAACACTAACTCCTATAGCCTGTGAGGTACTGTTTGAAATACTGAGGAAGAGAATTATAGACATGTTTCAATAACTGTAATAAGAATTTCACTCAATTAAATAGGAATACTAGAGGTTTATTTTATGATAAATTTCTACTGGGGAGAAATGGAAGAAAGACTTATTATTAGCATATTATAGCTGCTGACCCACATTTTTTAATGGAATATTGAAGGACAAACAGTTCCTGTAGGTCTCCACTATCAATAACCTTATTCTAAGAGATGCAGAGCTCTGCACAAAACTGAGGGTAGCAATAATTTTTTTGATCATTCCAAGCTTTCAGAATTCCCCTCATTTCCTCTCATAAAGGTTTTCTTTATAATTAATTGTAGTACCTAGCTGCTTCAATATACCAGGTATACCATCACATTTAGCTTCACAGGCATTTCTCATTATTGACACAACATTCTGGAAATGTATTTCTGGAATATGTAGAACATCCCAGTGGTGTCATTCATGGCTCTGACATTCAGTAGCATTAGTTTCTGCAACTAGATTTGCATTCAGCTGAAGCTATTGCCCAGGAAATGGAGCACCTCCTTTATCAATTCCACAATAGCTGTTTTCCTTTTTTATTTGCCTTTAAGTGGGAGAGACAGAAATATTTCAGAAATAGACTACTGTGTATCTTTGCATAAGCCTTAAATCTGGCTTTCTGAGAACTCTGATGTGTTCTGTAAAAGGTATATTATGTGTCCTATTTACACTTGTAACTTTAACTTACACTGTATAAATTAGAAGACAAACTCTAAAAGACTGAGTGCAAACCGCAGAATCTTTTTTTTTTTTTTTCTTTCTTTCCAAAGCTGAGCTCTTCTTTAAAGTGGCGTTTTTCATCTTTATCTTGGGGCAGTAGTGCTTATTAGAATATTAGGTCAATCTTCTTATAAACATGCCTTGCTATTTAAACCTTTCTTCTTTTTTTCCTTGTTGGAAATCTCACTGTTATCATTTTCTGTTGAGTAATTATTATAGAAGCCTTAGTAAAGACCAGTCCTGAATTTTCTATTTAGTAAGATGCCTGGTCAAACACAAAAGAAAGGATATTTGTATTCTCCTTCCTCCCAAAATACGAGAAATTATCCCATAGAAGTAACATATGAAAGAATGACTAGAGAGCAGTTTTTATAGTTTATCACATAAAATTAATTAAATAAATAATTTATAATTTTACTAAGATCATAATGTTTTAGGTGATCATTTATTTCTATGAAAAGTTATTTCTTTTAGCAACCATCTCTCAATTTCTTTCACATCTGCTTTTCCTTATAGCCTCATTCTTTGTCAAATGTTGTCTAGTCTATGACCAATTACTCACTAAGCCTTCTGACATGGATCAGAAAAACACAGCCTTTTGTTCTTGCCCCTGCAGTCTCCCAGAAGCCTGTGAGTCTGAGACTTCATTCTGAGTGAAGGGCAAATCTTTGTTTCTCTTGACTTTTTGAGTGATCTTTACTCCAAGATATGGAAACTCTTGATCTATCCCTTTAATCGGAAATGCCATCAAAAAGACATCTGAGAAAGAAGCAGCCATCTTCTTCATCCAATTGCATGATCTGTAAATAAGCATTTGTACATCTTAAAACCAAGCCCCACTCCTGATTTTGTTGTGTTTTCCTAAAAGATTTAAACAAAGATGGTATGAAGGGTTTTTTTCTCAGAAAAATTCTCTTAATCTAAGAGTCACGTTCGTTAACTCCGAACTTGTACAGTATAAGGGAACATAATGGTAGACAAATGATCTAAATAATTAATGTTAAACCTCCTACATTATATGACTCAACATCTGGCACATTTACAAGAAGAAAACATTAGAATTTTTATGAGAAAAGTCTCTGCTTATTCACTGTAACTAATGTTTAAAATCTAAACATACTGGCATGTTTGTTAAGTATCTCTTGTAGCCCATGTATATTACTAACAATATCACAGTATTTCAGACCATTATTGAGCTGTTAAAGGTATTATCCAAAAATGTATTTGCTACTGATGGATCGAAGCCTAAATCATAATTCTTCCCCTGTGTATCTTAAAAATGTAGGCACATTTACATTAACACAATTACAGATTTCAAATCATATTTTAAAACCAGTTTATACAGATTATGTAGAATTTGCATACAATACTTTTCGAATTTTTTTGGACTTTAAGATAATAAAACATAATTTGATGATCTGAATGTAATTCTCTGCTAGGTGGTTAGTCCTGAGATACTAAAGGTCCAATAATTCTGTAATGATACATAAGCTTTTATTCATCATTTAATATTTGCCCATGTCATTTTTCTTAATTCCACTAATCTGTTCACTGGTTTCACACTCAGTTACCGAGAGAGAATAAATGCTAAGCTTAATATGTTAATTTTTAAACACTGTTGAGAAAGGAAAACTCAGCGTATATCATTCATAAAAAGTATTTGCAGCATTTAGAACCCCACCCTTTTTTTGGTATTGCCACCAAGTTGAACAGGTTTTCAGTGATTTGCATTCTGCTAGAGAAATGGCACCCAAAATAAAGTTCTTCTTAAAGAAGATCTTATATTTTCATATCTGGAAAAAATCAATAAGTCATAGGAAAATTGGTGCACCAAGTGCACCAGGTCTCGTATATAGGTGAAATGTCTTCATGGATTGATACAGAAGGAACACATTTCTTTCTGCAATTTCTCTTTACTCAGCAATAACTTTATAGCTGAGTGAGCAGAAAAATACTCATGTTATATGGAAAATACAATACTTCCTTTCCTTGTCTTCCTTCCCGATTGGCTATTAAATGACAATCTGTAATAAACCTGCTCAGCATTCTTAATCTGTGGCAGAGGAGCTGGAAGAAATGATACTACTGTACAGGATGAACAGGAAATCTAAGGTTTTGTGGTTTTATAATTTTCTCCTGAACTTTTAGAGACAACTGTGTTGCAAACTTTTTTTAAGGTTGAACATTTACAATTCACCTCCATTTCTGCTCCAACTTGTCAAGTTACAGTGGATTACTACTCTCACTGGAAGTAATCATATAATTAAGAGTTGGGGGTTTTATTTTCATGACCAACAATGGATTGCTAGCTATCTACTGACAAGTTGTACAAGCTATTTCATTTATGTAAGGACATATGAGAGCTATAAACTTTCATTAAAAAGGAAATTACAGAGTACCACAATTTTTTCTGTATATAAGTTCTTATTTAAATTGTTTCAAATTTATAGAATAATGTCATTTTTCTTTCTCAACTCCAAATATATCCAATGACAAGGAAACAATCCCACAAAAATACAAATGTAGCACAGCAAGTAATAATAAAGCAAATTTGGACTATTAAATGAGGCCATGCTATTGCAGATGTAGAAACAGGTCAAGTTAAATGTTCACAAATGTAGTAGAAAGAATTGGTATATGCTGATTTATATCATCTGGCATTTCTAGACAGGAATATTTCTTAGCTTTTGCAGATTCCTTTTCTACATCAAAGAAATGCATGAAGTGCTTCTGAAGAAGACTAAATAGGGGTAGGGAACAAAAGAACATAATTGTCATAAAATATTTGAACTTGGAATCACAGGAATAGTGTGAAAATAATATATATCCAGAAAATGTTCCAGCAAGGATGCACAGGACATTAGTACCTGGGGCAAGGTATTTTTCAGATTACCAGTGTTTTAGAGAGCAGATTTATATAAAAAGAAATTATGAAGAACAGCATTCCCAAAGTAGTCAGATTTATGCTGACTGCACAAAAAGAATTGTTTTGGAAGCCTACATCATTTTACATGCCTTTTACCACAGGAAAGCCATTACAGTTAGAAAAGGGTAAGGTGGATTACCATCCTGATTGTGTGTCAACACAATTATTAATACACTATTATTGACACTTTAAGAAATAGAAACACTTAACATATTAAAAAAACCTCTTCATTGTTTTGTCATAACCTTTCTCAACTTTAAAGAGGCTGAGCATTAAGTCAAGTGTGGCTTTATGTGCCCCTGGTTCTTGCTGAATATGTAGGAATGCAAATCTGTTTTGCAGTGTTCACTCGTGTTCTTGCAGAATCCTTTCTCTGCATCCAAAATTATCAGTGGGTGACTTGTGTCCCCACAGTCTTTGTAGAAAACTTGTTGTAGGTATGTCCCTCAACAGAGGTGGGAAAAAACCCACAGAAACACGATATGTTTGGGTTATTTTTCTAATGGTTTCCCCAACCATTCTTTAAAATTTTTCTTCATGGCCCTAGGGGCCACTCAGGTGAGAACAAGTCACAATGCTTTCACTGTTGGGATGATATGGGACCTAATTCTACCTTTAATTGTATTTGCTTTTTTACCTCAAAGGGGTTTCTTGTACAAGGATCAAGGATGTGATTTGACAACAGCAGAAACAGAATGAAGACTTAAGTCTTCATTAACTCTTCCAGGCAGAGTACCTGGGAAACTTTGTCTATTATTAACTTCAATTAAAAAAAAAAAAAAAAATCAGACACACTGGTGCCTGCAATCAATTTGCCTACTGTTCTGTTTTTAAACATAGGAATAAAAATATTTTCATTTGTAGCAAAAGTCCAGTTGATCTGAAGTTCAACCACACATTGAGATGCACTGGAGAATCAGAGTGCAGTGATATTTTTTCAGAGTCACTCTTCAGAGACTAATTTCTTAAAGCATGATATTATGCCATGATCATGGGCCTTCATTACAGTGAAAGTTCAGAAGTTCACGAATGTTATAAAGGAAAAAGTGGGATATTGTGGGAAGATGGGAGAAGTGTGGAGAAAAGAGAAGCAGCAATCAGAAGTGGGGGAAAAAATTGGAGAGATTTAAAAGGTTATTAGTGCAACCTGGTAAAAGTATTATCAGTATTAGATGAGGGAGAAAAAAGACCGAGGAAGAAGCACTGAGCTATTCAGAATTACTCTTCTGAACAGAAACAGGACTGGGAAATTGTCTACTAAAACAAACAAACAAAAAAAATTAGCTCTAATTAGCTCTGAATCTTCATCCTAACAGATCAAACCAGCTGAGAGGCAACTATTATAGATTATATTCTTTAAGCAGAACACTAAATAAAAATGTTGAACACATTCTGTACATTCAGTGACTGTTGAAAGGGGTTGGAAAAAAAGCAAAGTGCTTTATTTCCCTCAAAGAGTATACCATCTATTCTTACATATTTCAGCAAGTCACATCTGCCTACCATGAGTTTTGAGAATCTTATTCAGAAAAAGGGACTTTTTTCTTATTATTTTCCAAGGTCATAACCTGGAAATGTTTTCCAACCTTCCCTCAATGGTTCATTAGCACATTTTCAAGGTATATTTTCCCAGTGAACTCTGATTGTTGATGTTTATGGGAGATTAACTTTAAACAGACAATTCAAACTCTTCTCCCTGTTGCAACCTCAGTTTCTTCTCTTCCTCTTGTTATGAGGAGATCAGTAGTTATAAATTTCACATTACAGTGTCTTGGTCAGCAAGAAAGCCACATGGACACTAATGCTTATTAGCAAGCTTTTTAGCAGAGTAATAGTTAAAGTGGTTTAAGCTTTAAGACTCTCCAGTGCCAGCTGGAGAATCAGAAAATGTGTATGAGGCTTTAATTAACTGTAAAATCTGAAGTGAACTGCATTGCACGATACCTGGGGATTTCAGTGAAGAACGTACATATGTTCTCCCTGCTAATTGAAGATGAGTTGCATTTTAAGGGATTACATCCCCTGGGGTCACAGAGCCAGATAGAGTGGAAGATAGGAGAAGAATTTTAAAACCTAAATCAACTTTCTGTTATTGGTCTACCCTTTGCAAGCAAAACATATTAACAGTTTATCTTTAAGTTGATTTACTACATGTTGTGTAAATTTTATATGAAATTTGGAATGTGATACAAAAAGGAGTTTTACACTTTTTCTTCTCAACCATAAAATACAAAATTTGAAAGGCTTCTTATAGTTCTGTGACAAAGCTCATGCTTTGTTTTTTTTTTTTTTTTTCTTTTTCATGAAATACTAAGAACTAGTTTTTTTGCTTTTGAGAAATTTCAAAGTAGATATTTAATCTTTAAAAGAAAATAATCCTGGCTGTAAACTCATTTAAAATGTAGTGAACAATTACAACACCAGTGGCAGGTTGCTACAGAATTGTCTCTTTCAAAGATGCACAAGAGCTAGAAGATAGCATGGAGATTTCATCGTGCTGCAGGGACACGTTACAGTACCTTGTTCCAAAAGGGCTCATAAAGCCTTCAATTTTCAGCCCTCTCCTTTCTCCTGCTTTCCCTTCACCTGTGCTTAGCCATTGGCTTTCTGGAAATCAGTTGGAATATTTTTCCCTTTCTCTTCATAATACTTTGGAAGGTACCTACAAAACCAAGCAAACTTAGCCTTTGTCATGCTTTAGGCCCAGAAAGGAAAAGAAGACCAGGTGACCACTTGCTCATTCCTTCCTCCTGGTGAGACGGGGAGGAGAAAATATAAGGAAAGGTTCATGGGTCAAGACAAGGACAGGGAGGGATTACTCACCCATTATGGTCATAGGAAAACAGACTCAAGTGGGAGAAGAAAAATCAATTTAGTAAGTTACTAATCAAATCAGAAAAAAGATGAGGAGAAAGAAAGAAAAAAAACCCAACTCCCCACCACACTCCCCTCTTTCCAAACTACCTCGTCCCCCATCAGTGGCCAATAGAGGTGGTGGGGTTGAGGGTTTCCCCAGTTAGTTCACCACAGTTCAGCTCTGCTGCTTCTTCCTCCTCAGGGTGGGAGAACACTGGGAGTTGGTCTCTTCACTCAAGTGACAAGGGATAGGACAAGGGGAAATGGCCTCAAGTTGCTCCAGGGGAGGTTCAGATTGGATATTAGGAAAAATTTCTTTGCTGAAAAGGTTGTCAGGCACTGGAACAGGCTGCCTAGGGAAGTGGTTGAGTCACCATCCCTGGTTGTATTTAAAATGTGTATAGATGTTTTACTTAGGGACTTGGTTTAGTGGAGGACTTGGCACTGCTTGGGTAACATTGGACTTGATGGTCTTTTCCAACCTAAACTATTCTATGATTCTATGGTTCTAAGGCTTTTCAGCTGCTCATTCTCCCGCTCTTTGCTGCCTCTCAATGATGAGCAGGTGAAGTAAAGAAAAAATTAGAGTAGCAGCTGCCTCCAATCCTTTCCTCAGGGTAAGACAGACATTGAAATCACTGAGCAATCTGGTATCCTTCAGATCATACTATAAAGTACTATATACTATATTAAAACCAGAGGAACAGCTAAAGTATTACAAAAAAATGCTTTATTTCATTCATTTTAGAGTTGATGCAGTATTATGCCACCTCTTGAAAAGTGTTGACTGGTTGAGAGGGACAGATTGAAACATCTGTGGAAATTGCTTTCAGGTGTAACAAAGGAAGTAGAAGTTCTCAGAGTATCCATCATGGTTGAATTCCACTGAGGAAGAAAGTCAGTATTGCAGGTAGAAAAGCACTAGTATATTAAATTTAGAGGAAAAAATCACGTATGATGTGGCTAAGGAAATGTGGGAAATGAAGATTAAATTTAATTAAGTCTGCTTTCTTGATTAAATATATTGGGATATAAGGAAGAAAGAATTAGTTTAAATGTCTAGAGGAACTTCAGAATCATTCTGGTGTTTCTCCAGTTGGGAGGGTGGGGGATTTCCTGTTCGTCTTCATCTATTTCTTCTTCCTGAAACTCGTGTGTGACTGTGATGAATAACCACTGTATTTAGGTGGGTAGCTGGTTATCTGAACCTGTTATATGGAAATGGACTACAGATATGTAATGTTTTGCAAGCTGCATGCAATTCTAGTGCACAGTTTACAGAAACTGAATGTGCATCTAGCATAGTAACTGGTTGCGGTAAGCAGGGCATTGCTCAGTGTGCAGCATTTTTTGTACTCCATGGTCAGATCACATGAAAATTTGGAACCCAAATTTCTTGCGGTTTCTAGATGGAAATGAAAAAGAATGCAGACTAATAAATGAGTAAAAGAAATGAGTAATTTTCTTTATTCACAATTTACTGTGAAAATCAAGTAGTTAATAATTACTGTAGGTTCATTTATGTCAGCAAAGTAATTGCTGTTTCACTTACAGTTGAAATGAAGTTTTGGAAATGACATAAAAATTATTGCCAACACAATCTAAAATAATATGTCGTTGCTGGAAAAGCAATGAGCCTGTTAAGATATATTCATATCCTAATATTCCTATATTACCTGTTATTTCATATGGTGTTATGTTAAAAAAAAAAAAAAAAAAAATAATATGAAGAAACTGAGTCTCTCTGTATGTTCAGCCCATAAAATATTGAATACAATCTGAAGAAGAAACTGCTTACATTTCCTTTGTACTAAGTGTATGAGACATAGAAGAAGAACACTTAAAACAACTCATAATATTTAGCACAAGAACCTCTGAAGTGGTTAATGAGCTTTCTATTAAATTCAGCAATGCTATATAAGCACAGGAGCTGGTACCTAATCTTTAGACTCATAACAGAAATATTTTGGGTTATATTTCTTGCATCCTTAATTCCAAGTGAGAAAGAGAGAAGTAATATGTTGTGGACACTCATAGTGTAGTATGCATTACTATTTTTATAAACACTGAAGGGTCACAACTACTCCGGTCCTACTTTCTTCTATACTTCTTTACAGACGTTGAACCTTTGATGTCATTCCTGTTTGTTCAAAACTATACTTTTCTGCTTATCAGTTCTGTTGCTGTTTACCTTTTCCGTGTGTAATGATGGTTTGACAGAGAAATCCAGTGATAAGTAAGATGGTTAGAATTATAAGGTATTTTCTTCACAATTTTTATTTCAAATATAACTGACACCTGCTGACTGGGTGACCATGTAATTACCTCTTCCAGGTAAGTATTATCTTTGGAGTAGGCTCAAAAGAGCGTGTAAGTTCAAGTGAGGTTTCCATGGCAGGGGTGCATAATGCAAGAGTACAGGGCAGCATATGGGCCTCTGCGTGATCCAAATCTCCAACTATGTGAAGACACAAGGTGCTTTTGAAGTTGAAATCAAAAGGTCATTTAATGATCAATATGTGCGTCCATCCTCTCTCCAGTAATAGAGCAGTGAGATCTCCTAGGGATGTCTCCTCTGCCTTTCATTCTCTTCTACTTTTGAACCATTCGCAGGGACCTGTCTGCCCTTCTTAGTTACAAAATGAATGTCTCATGTTTTTTGGGCACGTTTTCACACACTTGAGATTCTCTCACTGAAAAAGTATTGAGATAAATTTGAGGGAGAGCAAAGCTTCTTCAGTGTCACTACAAAGCAGTTGATACTCTTCAAAATTCTAGTGTGTGATGTTGACATGCTAAGTTTCCATTTACTCTCAAAACAAAGAATAAAACAGGGATACTGTAATGAAAACAGCAGTGTGTGTTATCTGTTATCGCTGTGAGGCCATTACACTGAACAAGCAGAAAACATACCCTTGATTATAGAGGTTGATTAAAACGTTTTTTCAGTGGCTATGTTTGCATGCAAAACATATCCTGGTGTTTCAAAGTGATTGAAAAAGAGTTAAGAAAAATTCACAAGCCAAGTTTTCTCTATTGATATGATGGAAATCTTCTATTAAAATCTCATGGGATGTGTTTGAGAAAGTTTCTGGGTATGACACAATGACAATAGATAAAGCGATAATAGCCAAAATGATCATGAATGGAAAGTAAGCAGTTTTGTATTTGTGATGGATGCTGATATGCACTTGTCTGAAGAGTTGATTAGACTTCATAATGTAGCTGGTGTATCAGCAGCCAGAATTTAAATATGTGATTACATAAATCTGAAAATGAACAACTCTAAAGAATCATCTCTGTGATGAGGTCATTAAAATAAAATGCATAGGTTAATTTGTATCAACCAAATCTAGCCTAGAGTATCAGTATTTGCCCTCTAGGAAGTTTTATCTACCTTGTCCTTCAGGCCTGGCTATGGCTACTCCGTCCCTTCTCCTCTTTCACAGTTCCTGTGTGAGGTGCTGACCTTTCTGTGTCTCACATTTTCTGCTCTTGACATCCTACACTCCTTACAAGCTCCTTTCCTTGAGCAGACCTGCTTTCTTCCCAGGAAAAGTGTAGTTTTGGGAAAAGCAGAGGTCCTTCCATGAAAGTCACAGAGTCAGTAATGACAGAGGGCAGTAGGGACTTTGGAGACTGGGAATCCAGCAGGCTGCTCAGGGCTGGGTCCAGTTGGCTTTTGAAAGTCTCCAAGGATGGAGAGTCCACAGCCTCTCTGGGTAACCTGTGTTTGACCACTGTCCTACTGAAACCTTTTTCTCATGTTTAAAGGAATTTCTTATATTTCACTTTGTGTCTATTGTCTCTTACACTGATACTGGATACCACTGAGAATAGTATGGTTCTTCATTCTTTACTCCCATCCATCAGGTATTCTTACACATTGACAAAATCCTCATGCCACAAAACCCACTCCTCTAAAAGGTGTACAACGTCACTGGGAACAACCGAGATTCAAATATAGAGCCTGTCACAGATTGTGTTGGTTTTGTGGTTTTTTTTTTTTTTTTTTTTTTGTTCCACACACACATGGTCCAGTAAAACACCCAGATGAAGTATTTTATCTGGCAATTTAAAATAAGAAAAAATAATTCCTTCACTAGCAGCCATGTGTCTGTCTCCACAGACAGAATCTTTCCATAAAACTTTTTACTGCCTGGTAAATATCTGTTACAAAGTACATCTGGGTAGTAACCTCCAGTTAGAATTACTAGAAAGACACATTCATTTTCAAAAGACACATGCCTATTGCTTATTTACCAGGAATATTACACATAGGACCCTGGTAGCATATACTATATTAACACCATATGATAATGTAGTATTAGTAATGTCAGTTAGCAGTTCCAATGTCCTTGGAAAACAGAAGATCACAGAATTCCTTTTGTGTATGCTTCTTCTTCCTACACTTCAGACGAATCCAAATATCTTCATTGGTGTGTATTCACATAGTGGGGCATGTATACTGATCTTCATTAGCTATCTAATTGTGAATGTTGTTTGCTACTTCTCCTAAATATATGACTAGACATAAAATGCAGCAATTGAACCACTAAAATTCAGCAACAGTTTCATAAAGTGAAAAGTTTGTTATTCCTTTTTTTGTTTGACATGTCAACAAACAAGATCAGCTAATACTTCATTTTGTCATTTTACATGTGTGCAACTCTTATGAAAAAATATTCAACACAAGAATTTCAGTGCCTAAAACATAAACATTTATGCCAGTATCACCAAGATTTATAGTTATGGAGGACATGGTGAGAGGTATTTAAAAAAAATCCTGAAAGCAAAAGATTGGGTTGGGGACCCAAGCCAGTGGAAGGCTTTATTATCTGAATATATAGAGACATTAATCTCTAATGATAACTATCTTTATTTTACCTCAGTCTGATGAAACATTTTCTGGACAAAAAATATCTGTGGATGTTGAAGATCATGTGAATGCTTCAGTTTTCAGAACTAGAGAAGAGTTCCCCAAAAACACGCAGGTAAATCCAGCTATGCAAATTCTGTTAGAAGTAATTGATTTTGCAAAAGCTAGTATTGAACAGATTTTTCAGTATTATATCCATTCTCGAGGCTTCCATAACTGTTCCAAATGCAATAGAAATGCAAGTTTAAGTTGGTTGCAGGTGCATGGTTCTGTTTTCAGCCACGATCAGCTGATTACTCATCATCATCTGTTGCAAGCCAGCTGTCAGCTCACAGGGAGAGCATTGAAGTCAGTTTGGCAGAGCAAACAGAGTTATTTCTGAACTGAATGTCAATTGGTTTCCAAAGCAATGAAAGTAATAAAAGTGGTGATGTCAGTACCAGCAATCAAGCTGCACGGAGAAAAATTATTTCACTCTCCTAAATCAGATTAAGACATGGCTTTGATTAACAACAAGACAACCTGCTCCACAGGTTCAGACTTCTACTTGCATATTAGGACAAAACTGTGGTATTGGTAGATGAGAAAGAGAGGGGAAACAGTTTCAAAAACCAATTTAATGATTTCATTTATCTACTTTTATTAAAAAGAGAAAAATGCATTACTGGGTTAATTTTTGTTTTTTCTCCCCCCCCCCCCCCCCCCCCCCCAATTCCCCCTCTCCCAAAATGGTCTTTACAATGGAGGTAGGAAGAGTGCTAAAATATATCTGTCAAGGAATGCCTCAGGAGGTATAGGTGTATGTGTACAATGGTTCATATGTCCTGTAAATTCATTTGGACACATATGCCTGTATGTCCTATTCATGACTGGCAGATCTAGTGTTTTATTTAGGAAATGCTGATCATACTGCAAATGTACAGAACAACTGTATGTTGCTTGTATAACATATAATTACATATATACATATATATAAATACATATATAATTACATGCATCACATTCATGATTGTCGTTTCCAGAGAAGTTGCAGGTTTTATGGAGTTGCTGTGAATTTCTCAGCTGAATGTTTGGAAATGTCAGAAAGATCTAGAAAGTTCTCAAAATCTGCCTAGACAAAGGAATGTGTTCAAGAAACTTCATCAGCCCTTCCAGTCATGACTGACCATGAGCAACACTGGAAGAAGTATAAAAGCAGCAGGTTCACAGGTTAAGAAAGACCAAACTAAGTCTGAATGAAAACAGTGCTCAAAACTTGTATTTATATGAGACTATTTAAGGATGAACGTCAGATTGAAAGCCATAAAAAAATTAATGTCTCCATTAAAAAAAAAAAATTGACTTGACAAATATTTGAAAACAATATTTAAGCTTCCTAATTTTGACGTCAACCTCTTGATCCTGCATACAGTGTGTCAAGATTATTTCTAACTGTAGAACTGATAGTTCTACAACTCTTGTGTGAGTTATAATTTTCTATGCCACTGAAAAAGGAATTTTTATTATTCTCATGTGTTCATGGAGATGAACTTTACTTACTACTTTTCTAAAATAATGTTTCAGTATACTAATTTTTCTTAGGGCTTTACTCTCCCACCACCATTTTGTGAGCCAAAAAAAAAAAAAAAAAAAAATCATATCAAGCAAGAGTTACTACAAAGAACTTAACATTAACCTTCTCCTGGTGCACTGAACATCCATCAGTACCAACAGGATACCAGCCAGACTTTGAAATAACATAATAGGCAAAACCTATAAGCATTACTAAACATGCTTTAAAAATGATCTAACATTATTTGTTTAGATTAAACTACCATCTGGCTGTCTTCTTAATAGCTTGACCTAATTGCAAGGTGGTCATTTAGCATACATTCCAAAGTGATATTCAGGTACATGAGTTTACCAAGAAAAACATCTGTTTCATATCACAAATAATAATTAAAGTTAAACAAAAAAAAAGCAGTTATATACCTCTGGGATTTGTATGGAGTCCCTTATTAAAATTCCACAAAGTAAATCAAGGTATGATTATACTTAATTTTCATGCCTCTGATGAAGCTTATTTGTTTTTCGGCTACTTTTAAATCATTCCCGCAGGATCCCTACAGGCAGTTTAGCCAAAGCCAGTATTTTTCACTAGTCTATTATCACAATCACAAGAAGGAATGGTTTTCATGAGGATCTAGTAGGAAAAAAAGTGCTGTGTAGGTATCCAAATGCCCTTATGACAAAAAATACTTTAGAAGTTCATTGCTTACCTCTAGTAATATCAATTATGGTGTTAGTCCTATGGTGTGATTAAGTGTGCAGTGAGATGTCAGACGTTTTTAGTATGTATTTGTTGCCCTGCCCGGTTATCTTCCTTCTCAATGAAGTGGCTCTAAGAAGGTATTCTTTTAGAATAAGAAATGTGTATCCGTCACTGGGCCTCATTCATCTAGCGTTAAAGAGCATGTGGTTACAGGGCTGTGACACTACTGGGCACAGATCTATCATAAAGCAACATGTTAAATGTCAGATAATCATTCTGGCAATTAAAAAACATCTTTTTCTTTTTTTTTTTTTTTCAGATCAGAAGGATTCTCCTTCATTTTTGTATCAAACTGTTGTAAGCATTTTTTAATAAAAATAAATTAAAATTAATGGCTGAAAAAGAAAGTCAATTTCTATTTTATCTAGATTCTTGTTTTGTCTAAATATACGACAAGATTCAGATAATTTTATTTAGCATCTGTATGTCACCAAAAGTGCATTTTTAAATGGAAAATGAAGTTTGAATGGACATATTTTACCTAGATCTAATAAATAAAAAAATAAGAGTAGCAGTTTCCATTTGGAGTGAGTGTTAGCTTTCATTTCTCTGTTTCTTTTTACAGTCAACAGGACTTCTGAGAAAGGCACAAGAAAATTCAAAATAGGCAGCTATAGCTGAACTTTCTTCTTTGACAATTAGAAGTCAAGGTGGATTTTGAATCATAGGAATTCAGGGAATTAATATTTTAGCCAGTATGATTTAACTATGTAGATTTTCAGAAACCTTTATTACATGTTTCAGTGATAAACTGATGCTGGTATACTACTAAATTTTGTTGATCTAATAAAATTTTGTGGCAGAAAGTTGCACAAAATAATTATATGTCACTAACAAATTTTTAAAAATAAGTTCTTAAGAACAAATGTATCTACTTAACTGAAAGGTTTTATCATTACTACTCTAGGACCGAAAGATTCCATTTATATTCCTGGTATTGTCTAATTTTTGTGTATGTCAGTCCTTGTTATAGCATTTTGTATTTTGTCTCTTGTGTAAAGCTGTTAGAAGCTCTCCTACCTCCAGGTCAGACCCACTTCTGGCCATTGCCGAGCCAGGCAGCACCTCTGTGATTAACTTATTTAAGTGGGGAAAAAAGAAAGAGCAGCAGAAGTGAGAGTGGTGAGAATCAGTGTGGACACAGAAGACGAATGTGAGAGAGACAATCAGGCAGATATCCAGGTCAGTGCAGAAAGGGAGGAGTAGGTGAGCTGGAGCAGAGGTTCCCCTACAGCTTGTGGTGAGAGGGCAGGCTGTGGCCTGCAGCCATGGAGGGTCATGGGGGAGCAGAGATCTGCCTGCAGCCTGGGAAGGACCCCACTCTGGAGCAGGCAGCTGGGCCTGAAGAAACCTGTAGCACCATGGGAATCCTGTCCCTGAACAGTCGGCTTATGAAGGACTGTATGCCCACGGGAGGGACCCATGATGGAGAAGTTGGTGGAAGACTGTCTCCCATGGGAGGGACCCCACACTGGAGCAGGGGAAGGGTTTTTCCCTTCTGAGGAAGAAAGAGTGGCTGAGACAACCTGTGGTGAACTGACTGGGAAACCTCTATCCCTCACACCCCTGTGCTGCTGATGGGGCAGGAGGGAGCTGGGAAAGAAGGGAGGAGTGTGAGGAAAGTCTTGATAATCTGTTTTGGTTTGTTTCTCATTGTCCTACTCTAATTTGATTGGTAACTGATTAAATTGATTTTTCTTCCCCAAGTTGAGTCTGTTTTGCCCATGACCACAATGGGTGAGTGATCCCTCCCTGTCCTTTTCTCGACCCATGAACCTTTCCTTATATTTTCTCTTCCCCACCCCACCATGGGAAGGAGTGAACAAGTGGTCTCATGGTCTTTTTTTGCTGGCTGGGTCTAAAGCAAGACAGGTCCGTAACAAAGCACAGTATTCTGAGTGGGAGTATAGTATTGTTTTCAATGGTCTACACTGTGTAAACTATATTCAGACATATTTATTTATTTATTCTTTATTTTAGATTTTAGCTATTCTTCATTATTGTTTCTATGGTTCATTTCTACCACTGCAGAGTGAGAAAATATTTTTGCTCAGCAATCTAGAGAGGCACACAGATCATCCTTTTTATATATTTAAAAATTCAACATGTGAATGTCAATTTTTTTTTTCTCTCCACTAGATGCTTTCTTCTATTTCTGAACATAAAAATTCACATGCCAGCATTTTGCTCACTTTTCCAGCTTTACTTGATCCAGTAATATCTTCTGGTTGCTATTAAATGGGATGTATCCCATCCAATTTTTTTAGAGAAACCAATTTCATGATAATTTCCTGATGATGACACAGAAGTATAGCATACACATATTTTCATATTGTCTGCATTTATGTGGACTCTTTTGTATCAATAGAAGAATTCTATTCTACAGCTACATCATTATAGGACTGTGAGTAAGCTCAAGGACTCAGTATATTTTCTCTAGATTATAGCTTTTTGTTCTGTATTTTACTAGGTGATTTTGAAACCAGAGTTCGTTTTTATTATTTGCAGAAATAAACATGAGGTAGAGAACAAAGAATGATTTTGGAATGGTAAAAAGGAATTTTTCCAGCTTATTATCTGTCTTGCCAAGGACAAAATGTCGTGTTTGGTTTCAGCTTTCCCACTGAGCTTGGGAATGTTTAAAAAGCTAAGCACATAACTTTGGATACTGTTGCCCAAGGAAGAAAACTTCAGGTGCCAACCATGTAATTGGAACAATTTTTTTTTTTTTTTTTTTAAGACATATTAGAATGGTCAGTGAGTCAGTGAGTGACTAATGTAAAAAGTAGATACTCTTGAAATTGCTACTGGAGGCCAGAAATGTGTGACACAAATTCCAAAATCAAGATGTTTCTAGAGCTAAAGACACATGACATAATTTACATGGTTTCTGAATGTTAATGTGCTAAGAAAATCTTTTTATCAAACACTGATTATTTTACAGTTTAGGTGGTAGGCATATCACAAAACTAACTTATATTGAGAATATAAAATATTTTTTAAGAAGATTCATGGTTCTAGGCTACACAGGATAAAAATTGTATATGCCATCTTCAGCCTTGAAAATCTTTACATTGCCGGGAAATATATAGAGTTTTTCTATTGGGAATACAGGGAAGATTCTGTCTTATCTAGGTTTCCATTTCACCCATCATATTTTTCTTAACAAAAGGCACCCATCACTCCTCTGTGTGCTGGAAAAAATAAAAGATGGTGAGTCATTGGTGTTGGACAGTGAATCCCCCTGAGCGCAAAGGTATGTGTCTTCACATTCTATACTGCATGTGTGAGAGACCAGACAATTGCTGTCATGGTTACAGTACTACCTGCTGGTCCCATTTTCTGAATATAGTCCTTCCACATTTTGTAGTAGTAAGTGGACTGTTAGTGTTATGGTGCTTATGAAAGATGGCGAATGGCACATAGCAATTATGCTGCTATGTAAAAACTATTTCAAGTACGTATTCTGCTTAAAAGAAAATATTTTAGTCATTTAATGCAGAGAGCACTCTTTTTTCCATCTTCAGAGACATGCCACTAAATAAAGCATACAGGTCCACTCGCTGTCCAGAATAATACATACTAAGTATGTCTCCATGCATTTTCTAGAAGAGAAATCAATACAACACAGGAATTAGGTACATTGTGGTTTGAACACAAAAAACAGCCACTTTTTTGAACTTGTGTCATTTTCATTGCAACTGATCGTGTCTGGGTAGGCCTGACGAGACCTAAAAAAATCAAACCAAAAAATTTTTTAGATGTCAGCAGACCCTGGAACAATGTGAAAGATCAGATAAATCAATAGTTGCTTATTCTAATTTGGATGGGTAGGTGGAATTTTCCAATAGCATGTAGCCTTGCCAGTGAAGCTAACATGCATGGACTGACTGCATTCCTACATACCAATTAAAGCCTTGTATAATATTTCCTGATACTAATTCTCAGACTATGGCCACACAGCTCAGGGCTTTGGTAGCCCCACCTCTTAGGCACCACACAGTGAAGGGCAAAGTCTTAACATGTTAGAGACTATAATGCTAAAGAACAGAACTTCTGTATCGATAACTGTCAAATATATATATATACACATATAAATATCAATAATAGAACTGTACAACTTAAAAGGTTTATTTGTTGTACAGGGTGTACAAACCCACATTTTCTAATGTATTTAATATAATCTAGATGTAATCCTCTTAGTTCTCCCTGTGGGTGCTTTCCTTCTACTCTTTTTGTTCTCTTGGCTGGAACAAACTAAATTCTCATGTCTATTTCTGCTTTCCTTTAGAATGAAAAAAGGCACCACTTTCTTTCAGAGGCAGACTATTACATTTTAAAACACACATTTCTGTCACTGAGTGCTTTATGCAGAAAAGCTGAGCCTGCGGGATAAGAACCAGATGGAAAAAAAGTTTGGTAAGCTGTTCCTGCCTTAACATTCAGTACATATTCAGACAATTTTTGATGAATTTGCACAGCTATAGGGAACAACATATATTATGATGTAAATGCCATCAATATGACATATGCTTGAAGTTCTGTGTATAAATAAATAAAACATATTGAAAAGCCTGCTGCTTACCCCAGCTGTTTATTTCTAACAGTGTATAAAAGCCAGAGAAAAATTAAAAAAAAAAAAAAAAAAATCCTTGTTTTCACAGTGTTTTCATATTGAGTTTGAGTCATAAAGCAATTAGTAATCTTAACTCAAGATTCCTAGCTGCATTCAGGTCAAGTCCCATGAGTGAATTTCTGCATTTGTGCTGAAAAAGTCATAGAACCTTTTACATAAAACTGACACAAAATGACATCATTCAAGACTACATTCTGACTGAAAGAAGATATGTTTTGCCAGGACCTTTTAAAGAACTCTTGATAAGTCATGGATTAATTGATATAGCTGTTTGATATCTTATTGGGGCCAATGGAAAAAGAATTCAGGTGACAACCATGAGATCTTGATTGGTTCTCAAAGTCAGTTTTCTTTGTAAATGACTAATAGGTAAATAGCATACCTATTACAAGAGTCATCTGCAGTTGTTAAAAACTGCTGCAGCTGAGAACTAGTATCTCCAGAGTCTTTGGTGCAGCACCTGGAGACTGGTAGAGGCAGTGACCTCCCTTGCCATTCAGCTTGCGTTTCACTGTCAATGATGAGAGAGAAAAAGAAATAACCTGACCTGTGATCAATGGACTGTGACCAAGCATTCAGATTCACTGAGTGTTTTCACAAGTGTTAACTGTTTGAAGAGAAAGGCACTAAAATAATAAAACAGTAGAAAATATCTCTATCTAGAAAAGAATATTCTGCCTGCCACAGAATCGAAATAATATGTTGCATGTTATACAGTACTGTTCAGTTCTAAAAAAAAGAAAAAAATATTACCCTTGCACTGAAATAGGGACTTTCTAGACAAAAACATGGGGGGCTTAGATTTTGTGATTTTTGGTAATGCATCTGAATCACACAAATAAGAAAAATGCTGAATTAAAAGTACTTTATAGTATTTTCCAAGGTATTCAACATTTAATTTCCTCTGTTCCAATGCCAGAGATGACAGTTTATGCCCTATTGATACAAATAGGAGTAAGCCTATGTTAGCAATAGAATGTCTTTGAAAATTCCAACAAATTTTTCATCCTCAGTCTATGATTATCAGTTTTACTCATTGGATGAGAATGACCAGGATGAGCAAATTTAGATCCTATTTCTGTGAAAATTTGTAACTTAATGGCTTGCTAGGTTTTGAAACATTTACGTATATGGAAACTGTTTATCATAAGAAATAACCTGTGAAACTGCATCTAAAGTTCAACTGGCAAATAATGGAACATGAATATGCCCAAGACAGTATGTCCTACACTGGCTGTTGCTAAAATTCCACTGATGGAGTGGTGGTTCTTATTGTCTTTTAATAATATCTTCATCATTTGGATTAATTCAGCACAGTTGAAGAGTAAAGTCATGGCTTACCTCTTCTTGGGAATATCTAGACTTGTTAAGCATCACTCTTTAAATTTCCAAAAATTTTAATATCACATGAAGCTAATGCTTTTATTACTTCAAGCTTTCTTTGAAGATTTAATGTCTTTTTCCATATTCCCTGTATTTCAAAAACCATTAAATGGAGCAGCTAAACTCATTTTAGAATGCTCTGTTTTTCTTTGTTCTTTTTAATATTAGAATTGCATTCTTGTCAGCTTTTGGGAGTTATCCGTAAGCTTGCTAACACCTGACCTCAAAACAGAACCATAGCTCTGTGTACATAATGCAAAGAAGTAATTAATTTTCGTTAAAAATTTAATTTGTATTTACATGTCTAACACAAGCATTAGTCTAGGCAATCGGTCAGTTAACATGTGTAAGGTAGATTTGGTGCTTGTTTCATGAGACACAGGGTTGGGATGGCTGGTTTTGATTTTTATTTTGTTGTTAAATTTAGAATTCACCCAGTGAAAAGAAGTGAGCTTTATCTTGTAAGTCTCCTATATTGAAAGGGGTTTGTTTTCCCATCAACTTTTTATTTTTCTCTGGCTGCTTTCTTCCAGAAAACTGTGCATTTAATATTTAAGAATTAGTTTTTAAAAAATCTAGTTCTTCTATTTTGAAATGCAGTTATGATAATCTAAAACCATAACAAGATTAGGAAAAGCCTTGTTCTAGTTTCCTAATATTTCAAGACATTTGAGCTCCCTATAAATGTCCTGGACACAATGGTGTGGTCTTTATACTGAAATGGGGCATTGAAAAGTTTCTGCAGAGGAGAGAGAGAGACTGCTGCCAAAAAAATCTGTGAGTTAATGCCTAAGTTCTTCATGGCTTATTATCTTCAGAAAAAGGTTTGATGTGGCTGAACTTCTTCTTCCAAAAAAAAAACCAAACAAACTACATTAGCAGTTCTTCATTCCAACTAGAGACATGTGCCTAGCACTACCTTGATCACTTTGCTTTTTTTTTTTTACTTCCTCTGTCTTCTTTGATCATCTTTACTTTTTCAGTCGTATACTCATTAGTATATGCTGGTGAGATGATTAGGGGATTGGAGCATGTGATAGATGAGGAGAGAAAAAGGGAAATTAATTTGTTTAGTACAGAGGAGAGGTAACTAGGCAGGGGAGGATTGAACTGTTATTTTCAACAACCTATGACTTGCTATAAAGAAGAAAGCAACAGACTTCATTAGTTGCAAAAGGCAAATTACAACTAAATATACAAAAAAATTAATACCGTGAGAGTAATTAAAGGCTGGGACTGGAGCCCAGAAAAGCCATAAGATCTTAATCCTTGAAGTTTTGTATAATTCAACTGGGAAAAGCTTTCAGCAACGTGAGCTGACTTTGAAGTTAGCCTTGATTTGAACGGGGGATGGACTGTCCAGAGGTGCCTTCTGACGTAGCATATGCTATGATTTCTTGTACTCATTTTTGCAGTTTGCCATGAACTTCATTTCTGAGTATTGCCATCACACAAACAAATAACAACACTACCACTCCCTTTGGTAAATACATACATATATATAAAAACCAACCAAACAAACAAAAGAACCCAAAACCTAAACACCAAAAAAACCCCACAAACCAAAAAAAATCTAAAAAACCCCAAACCAGCAAACAAACCTTGAAAAGATCTTACCCTTTCTTAACAGAGAAAAATTAATTCTATTTATTTTGTATTAAGCTAGCAACATCTAGTGTTTCCTCTTTCTGCAAGTAAAGGACAAAAGAGCAACATTCCAGTCTGGATCTCAATTAGCGTGACTGCTACATATTTTTTCTGTTTTTAATGTGGACTCCAGCACAAAATAGGGATTTAGAGCCAACTTGCTTGTTCAGACACAAGGGAGGAAGCAAGTGCAAGAGATAGAGATTGTCCCTTGGAGCAGCAGTGAAAATTTTGCTAGATTAAAGTGGGCAGCAGTCATGGCCTATTTTTAGGCTATTGGTGATATTTCATATTTGAGTCTTGGAGCATCTTATATTATTTTCTCTCAAATGATGATTGAAAAGAATGTATTTCTCTCAAAAACAATATGTATGAGATTGATACCAATTGCATTCAACTGTCAAGAGGATAAAAATTCCTCTTCTAAGTTTTTACGACATGGGACCACACGTGAGCTTTTTTAAATGCAGGACCAAAGCTGGTATGGATTCATATTAAGAGATTAGAATTTCAGTCCTTCCCTTCGTCCCTTCCTGGTATTATAGGTACCAATTTATATTCACCTCAGCTTAGAACTAAGATCTTGCAGATCTAAACCCCATGGTGGAATCTGTCACCATGTCTATTGGGAGCGTTAAAAGAAATTGAGTACTTTGATATCTCAGATGAGACATGTCAAGTTGTCTTAGCTACTTATAAAGATTTGCATGTTTCTTGTATCTGTTTTACAAGCACCTACCGTGTATTTTGTGTGTAGAAAATGTCAATTGATGACAATGTTTTAATTCTTTTCTAAAACATGAGAAATGTTTAGAGATACGGAAGTCCCAAACTAGGTGTTTCAATAGAGAATAATAAAATGCTAGTCTTATTTAGAGAAGAATCAGCAACACAGGATGTTTTCTTTTAGAAATCTTTGACAAATGCCTTGTAACCATAGAAATGATTTCAGAGACAGCAGGAGTAGCTAAAATAGATTAAATTAATGTGCTAGGCTCACTTTCTCACAGCATGTTTCACTGTAATTGATTACACTATAGCCAAACTTAAATTACTAATATCAGTGCAGATAGAAGAAAATGAATATTTAATAAAATCCCTTCGTGCATTGTAATAAATTAACCTATTTGAATAAGCTATAATTTGTGAGTAGCATTTAAAGATTTTTTTCTACCTGGAACACTTTGTTGTGGAAACCATAAGTATGAAAAGAATAAGCAATATAATTTAACAAAAGAGAAAAAAAATGAATTATATGAAATTGTATTCATTATTCATTTGTAAGGATTTGATAATATATTTGTTTTGAAAAATAGATGTCACCTGACTAATACTATAAGGTTGGTCTTGCAGACACACAGATTCTTAAAATAGATCAGTTTTAGAAGAAACAAATCCCCAAACCAATATCCATTAGGTTTCAACTGTAAAATAGGGGAGAATTAGTCAATAAAAATCTGTAATTGTGATTAATGCCTATAGCTGAACAAAAATCTATGGTTCTAGGGAATACAGAAGCTTTTATTTGCAGGTGATCTTAATAGAATAAATCCTTATGTGTCCTATGCTATAATTAGAGTTAGAATAATCAATAAAATAAATAATTTTGACAGGCTAGATGTAGTGTCCAATCATGAAAGAAAAATTGGAATGCAATACTGCAAAATCTGAGTAGTTGACAAATGTAAAAAAGCATTCCAGCAACAGGGATATTACTAGGAACATGGTATAAACAACAGAGGAAAGGAAGCACCTTCATACTTACAAAAATTCAGGTTGATTCTTTTACTTCTTAGAATTGTATTTCTTATAGTCTACTTTACTTTTAAAATATACTTAAAATTTATATTAATTTCTGGTTCTTACTCTTTGAGGAAGCTAATGGACTTAACATAATTTTCCATTGACTTCAATGGAGTTGGGATTTAGCTTGGTAAATACTTTGTGCACAAGAGCCTCAGAAAAATCTGCTAGTTTGTATCTCCACAATCTGTACACACAGCCTTTGCTTCAGCTTAATTGTTGGGTCTTTATTTCATTACATTCACTAAGTAATGACTCACCACCAGTTTAAGGGTTTTTTCAGTCTTTAAGGGATACTGCTCTCTGTTTGATTTGTCAGTATAAAACCAAGTGAGCTTTAAAATGAGAGATGACCAAGCAGATGAACAACACATGATATAGCAGGTTCCTTGAACTCACTTTTCTTGTTTGTGTAACACACCCCTCCCCATCCTCAGCTCCTGAACGTCAGGGTGGCAGTATACAAGGTTTCTAATACTTTTGAAAGATACAAAAGGAGTTTACTTAAACTTTTCTACTTTCACACAATTAAGTATATGCAGTAAGGGTTTTTATTAAGTGCTGTCCACTGAGAAATGTTGAAACAATACCCAGACGATTAAGTAAGCCACACCTATAAAAGCTGCTGTCATTTCACCAAATTAACTGCTTTGGTTACTCCAGGTTTAGCTGTTTCATCATTAATGCCACTTCATTGTTCATCAGCAACAGGACTCATTTATATACCACAACATCTTCTTCATACTTAATTATTGACTTCCCCCTCCCCCCCAAAAAATATTATCTCTGGCACAGCTCAAGTCTAAAAACTCTTTTTTCTATTTTGTTGAAAAGTAAAAAAAGCAAAATGGAGCTTTTTTTTTTTTTTTTTAATATTTGTTAATGTACCTATTTGATTTGTTTTATGTATTTATGACAAATAAGGAATGAATTATATCATGTACTATATATATCCTGTAAAAATGTCAAAATTATCATCTTCATAATGGAGATATTTTACTGCATACAGAATTCTCCACCCAGACATGTGCTAGTCTGTGTTCTTCCAGGGAAGTTAGGCTATCTCTACATCAGGACATCAAGAACAGCTTTTTCCTACCTAGCCTGGATTTCCACATTAGTTTTCCCAGTACTATGACAGGGGCACTGCGCCCTAGGCAATGTGCAAAGCAGCTATGATTAAAGAAATTGCATGCTTGATCTGAGAGTATATAATCTAGTGCAGTGAATCAGAATAAAAGAAGCCATAGAAAGTGAAGAGAAACTATGTCTTTATTACGGGGGGCTTTGAACATAAGGTTGAAGAGTATACTACAGTGTGCATGAGATCTATTTTTTAAATAATTAATTTTTTAGGGGTACTAAAAAGTAATTATGATTCAGAAAAAATAGTAATTTTAATTGAAGGTTTTCTACTGAACTTTAGTAAGGTATATTATATACAGACATAACAGGAAAAAAGAACTTATTCAACTAAATAAAGAAAATAGCCCCTTCATGGAGATGGAAAATATGCCAGATAAAGTTAAAGAAAGTACTAGAAATTCGGTGAAGGGAAGAGGATGAGCTGTTGAAGTCCCCATAGCCATAGAATTGCACAATAAATTATTTCAGAAATTAGGTGAATAAACTTCTTCTGAGATGCTGAAGAAAACTATTATTTGACCACAGAGATGCTACTTTTGTTTGATCCAACAGACTACAAGTCAGGGAGGCTACTCATATTCCTTACACTGCATTTTAAATATTTTATGATATAAAGGCCTAAGATGGAAACAAGATGAAGATCTCATCTCTTTTGATGGACAAATAAGTTGAGAGTGGAAATATTTGAATTCAGCTCAACATTTTCTGTGCTGGTAGTAATACTAAAAAAGCCCTGAACAATCAATATCACAATCACCCAAAAGTCGCACTATGCAAAGACGACATAAAATGTTGAAGAAAATAAAAACTAGATTATGAAATGTAGCCATGAAATACACAAATCCTAACATTATTTGACTTCAAAATAAAGGAAAGAGTGGAAGAGGAGACAATAAGTTGTAAGATCCTATTTAGGGTTCCTACACATAAGTTGTTTTCTAAAAGGATATTCTCTACTTACAGAAGTTAATTACATATCTGAGGAAAGCAGAGCAGAGTTACTGGTGTATATAGCATAAGAACATAGAATAATCATACTGACATCTCATCTTTCTGGCACTGATACAACCAAATATCCATTCAGTCTTCATATAACATTATCAGTAAAAACCTCACTGAATTCTTCTTACAGTACTTAAATAAAAAAAAAAAAAAAAGAAAAAATCAGCTACAGTGAAAGAAAGAGAAGCAGATAACAGTAAATTCAATGGGCTCACTTGTGAGCAGTCACCATACTAAATTAAGCATATGACCTTCTAGACCAAATCAAAAAGCATGACCAATCAGAAAGTAGAACCTGGCAAGATTTTAGTAACAGCAACACAAATGCCTGTATGTGTAGATTATCTGGTACCTTTTACTTTAAATGGCAAACACTGGAAAAAATGTAAAATCCAAAACAGTGTAAAATCATTAGATTCCTCTCTATGAATTATTTATGTCAGTTAAGAAATAGCAGGGTTGACATTTTGGGAAAAAACAAACAAACAAAAAAAACCAAACATGACACAAAACCCAAACAACAACTTTCTTTTTTCTCCTGTTTTTGTCTCAACAAATAAAACTCTAGTAAAATTTAATGATTAGTTGGTCATTGCTCATCTCAAAAGTTGGTTAAATATAAGCAACGGGAGAGATAGTCAAAGGAAGAGAGGTATTGTCATTACTATTACACACACTCAGTGTAGCTCAGTATTGTTTTATTTTTTTATAAGCTGATATAGTTCTAAAATCTGTTTGTAAACAGCCTTGTTAGAAAAAAAATTTCTTTCAAATTTATAAATTTATTTTTTGGGTAGGGACGACATTGTGCCTATTGTCTATAAAAATTTTGGTCACTCTAGAATTTCAAAAGTTACTTGAGGTCATAGAGCAAAATTTCAGGGTTAACCATGCAATAGACCAGATTGTCAGTTAACTAAAATAGAGGATATGTATTAAACTGTCTTTCATAACAATTCTGTTCATTTCCATATAGTCTTTTTGTAACAGTGTGTTTCTTTAGTGGTATCTTTTGTCCTTAATGTAAAAACCCAGATTTGTGTATCTATGAGGTAAGACAGTTTCAACTGAAATGTTCTTCAAATATTTTAAGTACTTACAAAAAACCACTATAATTTAGCATTTGGAAAGTGCTTATACAGTTTCCAGTGAGTTGAGTGACAGTACTCTGTAGAAAGACTCTTTTTAATTTAGCTATGTCTGTTGTGTTTATTTAGAAGTTGTTAAAAAAACCCAAAATCCTATGGGAAATATAGTTGCATGCAGAGAAGAATCCCTGTAGTACAAATCTAATTGACTCCCATTATCCAAATATGCGGGATAATTTAGAAATTTGTATCTGCACGACATTGCAAAGGATGCTGATTATAAGGCAGAAACTGAGGAAAATAGAGATAATTTATTTAAGCTGAGAAAATAATATTATATTTTATTAAATAAAACCCAAAAATAATAGAGGACAGTCTTTTTCTTTGTCCTCTTTGAACAATGCTGTTCTGCTAATTGATACCTATGTGTCCCTCAAAGGGAGATTTTTTCCTAGTTGCTTCTCAATGTTAAGCATTAAATATCCAAATAAAACATTAAAAAGAGGAGGGAAAGCTAGGAAAATTCTAGGTGACAAAATAAACCCACGGTCCTGAAGTGGAGATGACCAATCGAGTAAGCAGTATTTAAGCTATAAAATATAGCTTTAAACATCAGCTATAACTGAACTAATTTCTGTCTCAAGGGATTGACCAACCCATCTCTTGTGGACAAACCAACAATTTAGATGAAAAAACCTTCATCTCTCACTTATATAAATAAGGTGGTTTTCATTTGCACCTTGTGCCTCTCTTTTATATTAACAGAAAGAAGTAAAAATACAACGTAATAAAGGCTGGGCTGGCAGTTGAGCAGGAGGAAATTGCTGCTCTTGCTGTCACAGTCGAAACAGAAGAGTTGTATGATTTCTCATTTCACATTTATTTGTAGGTACGGTGACAGTCTTTTGTGTGTGTGTGTGTGTGTGTGTGTGTGTGTGGTATTTCTGCCACCTGGTAAGATTGCAGTGTTAGAGTTTGACATTACTAGTGATTGCAGTCAGGTTCTGGCAGTGTTTAGATGTGTATTGAGAAGGTATCTTTCGTAACCTTATTCTGTCAGTCATTGACCTGAAGTTTCAAGAAGCGTTAAGAAAACACAGTCCTCTGTTATTAGGTGGTGAGCGCATTATTGTTTTAGGTGACCTTTTGTAGCATCAAAGATGGGGAAAAAAGACTGTCACAGTTTCTGGTGATAGAAGGTTTAGAATGTTACTTATGCACAGGTTGAAATTGAAAACTTCACAATATTTCTCAAAGGAAATTCAAGAAGACATTGGTAGAAAATTCTGTGTGTTGAAACCAACAGTGTGGGGTTTTTTGCCTGACTCAAGCAGTATGTTGAGTTTCAGTGAAGATGATTTATTTTTGACTAAGCAAAGCCAATCATAACAATAGAGATGAGTTTTCCGTAAAAGAAAAGTGAGCATATTTCCACAGAGATTAGATCCAGTTCACATAAGAGATAAAGGCCATAAACGTCAAGCTATCTTCTTCAGTTAACCAAGCTGATGCATCATTGTTTAGCAGAGAACAAAAGTAAAAAATAAACTTGCAGAATGCATTTCTCTTGTAAAAAGTTACCAAAAAGCTGGCATACTGGAAAAAAAATGCTTGAGGTTAAGGCCAAAATATTTCTATTTTCATCACTGGGGTCAGTGTTTCACTCTTAAGTTTATGAGCTGCAATATTACAGACTCACAGAATCACTGGGATTGGAAGGGACCTCTGGAGAATGTCTAGACCAACAGCAGGGATCCTGTCCAGACAGGGTCATCTAGAACAGGCTGTCCAGGTTCTTGTCATTGAGTTTTGAATACTTTTGAGGATGAAGACTCCACAACAAAATATTCCACAGAAATTTTATGTGTGGAATTTAATGTGTTTCAACTGGTAGCCTTTGCCTCTTGTCTGTTCACTGGGTGCCATGGGGAAAAGTCCGGCTCACTCTTCTTTATTCCCTTCCACCATATATGTATACACAATTATAAAATTCCTCTTAGGTTTCCGTTGTCCAAGCTGAACAGTTCCAGCTGTCTCAGCATCTCCTTACACAAAAGGTGCTCAAGTCCCTTGATTATCCTTGTGGCCCTTTGCAGGTTAGTCTGAAAGGCAGCATATAATGTAGGCACTCCGAGTCCCTGAGTCAGGAGTTGAAATAGGAGAGTATTGGAAATTTGCCACGGATTTACTGATTCTTTCTGATAACTAAACCTGTACAACTCTATTATCCTGGTCATCAATTTGCGATTCTAAAGAAACACAGACACCCGACCCCCGCCCCTGCAACAGACACATGGTAGAAAAAAATTAAAGTACAACTGCTTATGTTTAATTGCTTATGTAAAGTCTGTGGTCTGTTTGCAATGAGTCCTGAAGAATTAGGGATTTTCAGCAATTTATATGAGTTTGACTTTGCCATGACATAAACTGCCTTTAGAATGCTTTTGATCCACCATCTCTCGTTACCCTGAGTAAATATTCTAGAACATACTGATTTTTTAATACCTTCAAATGCCTTTTAATACCCCTGAAGGATAAATATTTTTAAAGTCATCATGTGCCATTACCTCTGTGCCATTTAGCTCTGTGTAAACACTTGTTAACTTATAATCAGCTGTATTTTCATCTGGGCAGAGTTAATCATAGAATCATAGAATTTTTAGGGTTTTACAAGAACATTAAGATCATCAAGTCCAACCCCTAGCCTAGCACTACCAAATCCACCACTAAACCATGTCCCTAAGTTCCTTCTCTACAAGTCTTTTAAATACCTCCAGGGATACTGACTCAACTACCTCCCTGGGCAGCCTATTCCCATGTACACAATCCTTTTAGTGAAGAAATTTTTCCAATATCTAAACTGAACATCTCTAGCACAACTTGAGGCCATTTCCTCTTGTTCTATCACTTGTTACTTGGGAGAAGGCACCAACACCCAGCTGGCTGCAACCTCCTTTCAGGTAGCTGTAGAGAGCAATAAGGTCTTCCCTGAGCCTCCTTTTCTCCACGTTAAAGAACCCCAGTTCCCTTAGCCTCCACCTCACAGGGCTTGTTCTCTAGATGCTTCACCAGCTTTGTCGCTTTTCTTTGGACACGCTCCAGCACATCAATGACTTCCTTGAAGTGAGGGGCAAAACACTGAACACAGTATTGGAGGTATGGCCTCACAAGTGCTGATTACAAAGGTACAATCGTTTCCCTCATCCTGCTGGCCACACTGTTCCTGATGCAGGCCAGGATGCCATTGGCCTTCTTGTCCATCTGGGCACACTGCTGGCTCATATTCATTGGACTGTCAACCGACACTTCCAGGTCCTTCTTTGCTGGTCAGCTTTCCAGCCACTCATCCCCAGGCCTGTTGGTATTGCGTGGGGTTGTTGTGGCCCAAGTGTAGGACTTTGGCACTTAGCCTTGTTGACCCTAAGTTGTGAAGTTAGATGTTCTGCTGTATCTAGTTGAAGAGTCAAGGAGATGGAGAGGAGGAGGACAGAAGAAAGGACTGTAAGTTCTCAGCTTGTTATGGAGCTGGAACATTGCTGGAGCGTGCAACACCTGGAATTGGAGCTTTGGAGTATTCTTCTCTTTCTTGTTTTAATACTTAATATTGATATGTTAATTTAATATTCTTTAAATATTTTAAGAGTATTTTTGAAACATTTGTGACAAATACTCTGACTTTCTTTACAGTTTTTGAATATGTTTTAATGTATTTTATAACTGATAAGGGAACTCACTTTAAAATTGATAGGAAAAGGTAAAGGGCTTAAAATGCCAAATTGCTTCCTCCTAAATGATGCAGTTATTTTCAGCAGGTAATGTTTTATTACTTCAAGCAAAACAACCAGTTTTCCATAATTTAAAAAAAAAAAAAAGTAAAAACTTAGTAGTTTCACGCATCTGGGTGACATACTGCAACTAAGTTTGAGTGGCAAATAATACCCTATCACTAGAAAAAATGAATGTAAGTCTGAACTTTGTAAGGTAGATCTGTGGTCTTTTTGATGAAAGGGAAATTCATAAAAAGAAAGACAAATAGCACTTTAACATTAGGCATTTCTGTTATAGTGGTGACGTATGGGAGATACAGGATGTTTTTTGTAAACTGTAAGCAGAAACCATAAAGCACACAGTATAAATGCTGCCTTTTGGACCCAACTGTCTCCAGCCTCTCATGAAAGTAAGGTTATTTATAAGAAAAATTATTGATTAATTACTATCTATATTTCCACAAATATCTAAACATCTTATTTCAAAAGTGTGCCTAAAAATAAGAAAAATAAAATGGGTACTTTCAAGGAGGCAAGACAGAATTTTAATTTGAAAGGTATTTGTTTAATGCTAAAATTTTTAAAATACTATGAACAGTATTTCCTTTTCAGAGAAATCCTTCTTATTCATCATCTGCAATCCTAGAAGTATGCAGGTTGGATTGATTGGTATCTAAATTTTTCTCCTATATTTAAATGAACATAGTTCTTGTATGACAGGATTTCCACCTCCACACAATATTAACATAAGAATGAAATGAGATATAATATCTTATAGATATTTATTTGTATATATTTGGCCTTATTTTAGCTTATACACATAGGGTTTGTCTTGCAGTAAACTACAACTCAAATTGAAAATGTTGTCATTGTATCCCTTCTACTGAGTAGTGATTCTGAATATAAAATAAAATCACAATTCTTGTGCAATATTTCAGTCTACGACAATTAATCATGAGAGGTAAACAGAATGAATCAACCCTTATCTTATTAAAATGAAACTGCTTTAAAGCTGTATGACATTAAAAAGATATGTTTCTGTTAATTTTATTTCATAAAGAAAATAAAGTATATTTCTTGTTTTCCGTCCCAGTATTCATAATTATTACACATTTTCTGACTTCTTAGTTGAGATAATCAATTATTTTGTAAATCCCATGACTTTACTCTTTTGGCACAGACAGTCAAAACCCCATCATATAGAGTACAACTAGCCAAAACAGCAGAATTACCTTTACAGGGAAACTTTGTCAACTGGAAGGTTAGTTATACTTCAAATTGGAGTAGAAAGCTTAAATTTTAAGATACCTTATGAAAAAGAAAACAAAAATTTTAAAACAATTACTTTATACCTATTAAATATAGTTACTCATCTAAAATATGAATCTACTTTTATAAATGTATTATAATCAGAAGTAAATTTGATACCAGAAATTAAATTATGCCAGCTTAATAAACACATTAAAAGAACAATAACATGATTTTTAAAAAACCTTCTTGAGTGGAAAAAATAATACAAACTGAGTTATTAGTGAAAAACTGTCTCAATTTTCTCATGCAATCTTATTTTTAAATGGGAAACTGCTCCATCTCTACTATGGTGGTAGGTGGGGAAGAGTTTAAAGAAAATTAAGCTTTCTTTTCTGGGTATGCATTTGGCTTCTGACCCAGCATTTCCTCTGAACTGTGTCCCAGTGAGTGCCCTGGTCTTTCCCTTAAGCAAGAATTGACACTGCAGATTACCCCAGCAGGTGATGAAGAGCAATGTGTTCAGATCTACTTCATTTCAGCAACCTACTGAATACTTTTTCTCCAAGTGAACAATGAAGACAGGAAGATATTTTTCCCTTGAGTGTTCCCTCTTGGAGCCTCCAAGGTCCAAACTAGGTGACTTTCCTTCTCCCAAACATGACAGCACTTTATAGCACAGTTTCACCTCTCCTTTATAGATATCCTCTTCAGGAAAAAAAAAAAAAAAGAGAGCTTACCTGCAGGAAAGGAGAAAAAAAAAAAAAATAAAGAAAGCTGATGAAGCCTGCTTTTATTTCTGAACCAAGGGGAATTGGTTTTGTAGGAAGAGTGTAAATATGTCTCTTAGTAGACTTTTCACAGGGCTCACCTAAGATAGTGCATCAGAATGAAAGGAGGGGCAAAATAAATCTTACTAGACTTTCTCTTTGCTGAAAGAAATAAGAAACCTACACTTTTATCTACATTAGGGGTATGTTTTCAAAGAGATGTTCAGGGATTTAGTTGGAGAACTTCCATTATCATCACTTGGGATTGAGAGGCTTTTGCTTTGTGCTCTGCTTTGAAAACATACCTCTTTATGGTATAAGCATGGACACTGTTATATAAATAGTCTCTCTCTCACACACACTCTTTTTAATTATAATAATCATTCCTAAACAAATAGTCTTTTGATTATGAACAGTAAGGAAAATGTAGCTGGTCCCTTCATGAACTGTAAAATAGCATACAACATTAATTAGGGTCAAAGTGCCCAGCTTTTATAACAGTAACTATTAAAAAGGTGCTATAAAGGAGTATGTCTTTAATTTTATATATTGCAAAAATTCACTGTAAGAGAAAAGAGTGTTTTAAAACATGGAACAGTGCAAATAGTAGAAATTAAAATATTTTAAGCATCCTTTTCACACAGATGTTTTGATATTGCAAATAATTATTAATTAAAAATCAACCTTTAAATATGTTATATGAAGCTGCTTTTACTGTTATTAACCTAGGGATAGTCAGAACTTGTTTAAAAATGGAATCTTTTTGCCTCAGTCCTGCTGGTAAAAACATAATGTACTCTCAAGGGTGTAGACAGACAGACAGTTAAAACTTTGTTTGTCCCTCAGATGAATGTAGAATATACATTTCTTTGTTCATGAAAATTATGCAGAAGGTCCACAGGAAGGAGATTTTAAAGGCAATAAAGACCTCACTGATGATATTTCTTTAGAGTGATTCTAATCAATTGGATCACTGTGACCTGGCAGTCGGTAAAAAACAGATAATTTCACTTTCATTGTGAGTGAAGAGTGAGCACAGAACGAAGCAAGGAAACAGCTCACCATTGGTATCTGCCAGACGCTGCTTTGCTTGTGGTGATGTAGCCTCATAAGCAGCAAAAGCTTGTGACAACACTTCATGCAGCATATAAAATATCTGCCAAACTGGAAATCCAGATGTCATTACGAGCTTGGCTATTCCAGTCACTGGCATGTCACTACAACAGCCAGAAGACACAACAGTCTAACTAAGAGACTAAAAAATAGAACTGTCATATATAGGTATTCCTCTTATTATACAGTGACCTCTTACACAAGTTAACGCATGCATTTATTCCCCTCCCTGTCAAGGGAGAAACTGGCTAACAAAGTTATAGAAAAAAAAAAAAAAACAAAAAAGAGCTAAATGAGAAATTAGAATTGCAGCTCTACTTTGGGCAAAAACATCGCCAAGCATTTCTGAGTTACTTTCTTTAATGACATGAGCGATGTTTTTAAAAATGTGACCAATTTATGATACAAAAATAAAAGTGAACATTTTTTAAAGGGCAATTTTCACATAAATACTCCTTCTTATCTTTTATCTCTCACTGAAATACATCTATCGTGTAGTAAAACATGATGCAGTGAGGTTTGTTACATTTTCCAGCATACCCAACCTCTTTTTCTGAATTAACTGATTCTTCATGACAAAAACAGCCAAGCAAAAACATAACAAGCACACATGAGAGTGAGTGCTTCAAAAGCTGCAGACAAAAGAACTTAAATTATCTCATAAAAGCTGTCACTGCCATGTTACAGGTGTAAATCACCTTCTATCACCAACCAAGGATTTAATTTCAAAAGTGGTTATGTTCACCTAGAGATTCAATTGTAAGGAGGAAATATTTAATCACATGCTTGGGCTGGGATTATTACTTAACAGAATGCAGTGACCAGTTTCAATTAACATTCAGTACAGGCATTTCATCTTAATCCCCCACAAGAGTTTCAAAGTTCCTTAAAAGAAGCAGTAAAATAAGAGCATAAATACAAATGTTGAGTCCTAAGAAAAAGACTTGTCAGCATGTTTCAAATTTAAAACTGTAATGAGAAATTTTCATTTGAAGTGTGTGTGTGGTGAATGGTTCATAACATTTTCTGATTAGAATATCAGAAAACTCTTACTCTTTCCCGCTCTTTCTAACTAATACATTCTCATAATTTAAGACTTTAAGGACTTAGACTTCACTTCAAAGAAAAGACAGTGAATATGCCCTTGAAAACCTTCAACCAAATTCAGTTGAAAGAAGGCTGCAGAAATGTAAGTTCAAAAGAAGGGACAATTCAGGAAATTTGAGAATTTTTCACAATATTCAAACGAAACAGTAAGGCTTGCAGAGAAACCAAACAAATCAACCAGAGAAAACATCTTTTACATAAAAGCTTTTCCTCCAGAAGGCTTAATAGATAGCTCAACACCCTTTTCAAGCTCACAGCATTTTCATTCTAGATAGGAAAACCTGTCCTAAATTAGCCTTCCCTAAATTAGGCATTGAATTCTGAACACAGCGAAAAAATAAAAATAAAAGTTTGATAAATATTAGCTTACGTTTTTCTAACTCTTTACTCTTATTGCATACTGAAGGCTCAAAAATCCCCTAGGTACTAGATTCTATTGGAATAATCCTTCCTCCAGTCCTCTGATATTTAATAGAAGCAAGTCTGCTGTGACTTTTCCACAAATGTGCAGTGTGCCACGTGACAACCAAACGGTTTGCAGAGAGGGGATGGTTGTGTTACAGGTGTGGAGAGGCTTCCTAAGTCTTCCCTATTTCTTTTTTGTGACCATTGAGGAACTGGATTTTCTCTAGTTCAAGAGACAAAAGTTGATTTGAGAATTGTCACGTTTTTTGTAAGATTCTTTGTGACATTTTTGTATAGAAGAGACCTCTCATTTTATTTAGTTTCTATAGAGAAAAGTAATCCATCTCATCATACCTATTTGGTTAAAAAAACCCAAAGTAAACAAAGGCAAGTTAAAATCAATGTTTTGAAGACCTGTATTCTGCTGATAATTCTGACATCAGGTAATGCAAATTATTTTAATGAATTCTACTGGCACATTACAAGTGCCAGTCAAAACACTATTGGAGCAGGGTGGTGATGTTTAGTTCAATATCCTGGTTTTGATGGCAAAAGCCCCAGACATTGCAAAGAACATTCTAGAAAACAGATGTAGATAGTCACCTCACTGTAAATCAAAGGGTAGAGAAATTTTATTCTTGAAATCTAAGCTTTAAGGTCCCTTGTTGACATGGACACAGAATGTACAGATCTACTTATTAGAATAAAGAGGAAAATTAAATTGTGGTTCCACAGCTCTAACATTATCTATAAGGAAAGGTAACAAGCATTTGTGTGCTCTGCTACATCGTTTTGTGCCCTCATGTCTGATTTCACTAAACTGAGTGCAGCACTTTTCCATTTCTGTGTCAAAATTATATTTTTACATTTCAGTGACTTGCAGATGAGCATGCATGGGTGGGATTAGTGGTATTACATATGGAAAATAAATATAAATATTTACAGATATCTGAGATGGCTCCAGAGACAATGGACTACAACACTTTTAAAATAAGTTTGCCACCACATGCTTTAAGCTTTTAAGGGATCATCTGCAGAGAGCATGGGTAAGCTCTGGTACAAAACAACACTTGATCCTGCGCTCTCAAGGGTTGCATTCTCAGATGTATATTTCTTCCCTTTAGTGGTAATAAAAGTTTATGATGTGCCTCATTTTGAGGAGTTTTAATTAGCAGCAAAGAATACTAAATTCACTACCTGTTTCTAACTTGAATAATATCCCCTTAGTCTAGCATATTCCCATGGGTCACTTCCGAACCACATGGAGAGTGAAGGTATATTACCTGCTGCACTAGGATGTAGTGAAACTGTATCTCTAGCACCTGTGTGCATTTTTCACTTAAAGGTACATGTATGCTGGACATCTCAACATCTCTTAGGGAAAGGAACAGCCAGAATCAAATGACTGTAGACTCTTGAGGAAATTTAACTTATCCATGAAACAGAATATCCAAGAAGACCACAGCAGCAAAGTCCTTAAGAACATAAACTAACCTGTTCACATAATTTTACTTAAGTTATTGTAGAGAAAAGACTATCACAGACAGTTCATATGTAATAATTACAAACTGTCACAGCCTGAAATTTCTGGTTTACCCCACTTTATACTAATCTCCAGGATGAGTGTTTTGAAGGAAAAAACCATAAATATTTCAGTGTTTCTTGTTTTTCAGTCTGTGTTTACTTTGCAGAGTGGCCTGCTTACATCCTAGTTAGAAAGAAAAACATAAGGAATGAAAATTTCTATTGCATATAAAGTGTTTTGTCTTGATAAGAAAACCATTGATTAGGTTGAAGATGTATAGGGGTATATTTACACCATATTTAATAATACATGTGACAGACAATTATAAAATATCAATGTTGGACTTACTGCAGGTGTGTACATGACTAAAGGTCAACCTCCGGTTAGATTTTCCCCTAGGTAAAAAATTCAAAATGTCACATTTACACTCTAATAACTATTAGTCAGTCAAGTAATTGTAAGTAGTGAATCCCCATTTGATCCTTATTGGGTATTTTCACATCCTTTTATTACAAAGAAGTCAGCATTACCATAATATTTGGCATAAGGGGAAAATAATGTAAAAAAGATGTATAATTGGAAGAAGAAAAGACATCTATGACATTTCTGTTGTGTTGCATGGGTTTTGTTGGTTGGTTTGCTGTTGTTGAGGATTTTTTAAAATATATGATTATTAACACAAACTAAACTGTAAGCACAGAATACCAAAAAACCCCACTGTAAACGGTGTTTTCAAATCAACAGCTAGAGTATAAAAGTTTCATGTGTAACTTTAAATTGCTTTCTCCTTCACTCTTTTGCAGCTAGCGTGTGTTAGTATTCTTCAGGTTGGTAACTTTAACATCACACAATACATCCAACTAATGAGATTGCAAGAACATTGTGCTCCTCCATCATTTTCTTATCAGTGACAGTCAGTCCATTAAAAGCTGTAACCCTGAGAACTGAACTCCAGTCTCAAACTTTTGCATTCTGGAAATGGTCTTCCCTAAGCTGTTAATAGATAAGATGGATACAACATTTTGTGACAGTTCAAGACACTAGGCCTCCACGAACTGTTCTGAAACCAACAGCAGACCTATTATCTCCTTTTACGAAAGGTTTTGTATCCAGCACGATTAAATGCAGTGTGCTGTTGCTGGGAGCTCCAGGTTCATCTTCCCGGGTTGCATCTACCCTCATGGATACAACACCCCTGTCTTCGAAGATGTAATGGGTTTCTTCTAAATGAATTCAAAGGTTTTAGATTTTTTCTTTTTCAGGCATGTAAAATTTTATAGATAGCTGGCACTACTGAATGAGAAGATCTTAATTCATAAACTCAGAAAAATAGGAAGTTCATCTTTAATACTGAAGGTTTTTGTACCATCTTCACTAGAAAAAAACACCAGATAATTCAAAGTATGGGTCAGATTCTGCTCTCCATGAGGTTACTGTGTGTGATACTCCATATTTGCATCAGTGTACAGAAGCAGAACTTGGCACTATAACAAAGAAGTCTCAAGCAAAGATTTGCTATTGATAATAATTCCAACCTATGAGTGATTGCTGGATTTGAGAACATACCTATCCTGTAAGGTAGTACTAGATGAAAAGTTATCCTCTCCTCTGTCCCAAAGGCTGTTCCAGGCAGAACAGCTGGACATACTAAGTGCCAGTGCTGGCACTCTCACAGTTGAGACTGGGATTTGCCTTGAGTTGAGTGAAATCATGCCTACCAGGGGAGTCACGGATCCTAGCCTAGTAGCAGCTAAGATGCCTGGAGTAGCTAAGATTAGATTCATTTATTACCCTGTTTCTCGTTGCAGGTATCTTATATCACCACTAAGTGAATTTGCAGCTGAAGAGGTTCTGGATTGTTTCTTCCTGTGGGTGAGTGATACTTGTCAGGTTCTGAAAAGGCATCATCCCCAGGGAAAGAGGAACTATGCACTGGACAGTGTCTGTCAGAGTGCCTTTACACACTGAAGCATACAGAGCAACCTGATTTTGGTAGACTTGCAGAACGTGGTGGGTTTGCTAGAGATTTTTAAAATATTTTTTTAATAATCAAAAAGGTTGTCATAGATACAAATTGGTCTGTGATTGTACAGTGTAAGAAAGACTGAAGAGTTCATACTCATCAGAAATTCTTGAATTTTGTTCAATGTTATCATGTGTTTAAATAATTAGATTAATAAGACGTTCTCTATGACCACGCAGTAGGGAAATTAATTGAGAGCATGGTTTGTATGTGACATTATCAATGAGTAAAAATGCTGACATCCCTCCAATTCAAATTGTTCCTTAGACAAAGAAGAATAACAAACATGCACTTAAACAATGCTTCTGCTTTCATAATCTGAAGAACCAGGCTTTCTTATATGTTACATCCATAGGAAAAATATGTAAAGTACCTTTGCTTACAATTAGCTAGGTATGGTTTTCTTATTGAAAAGCAAATATATTAGAGATCGCTGCAATAAAAAATATCTTAAATGTATGTGCCTCATCACTTAAACAGCAACCTATTAATATTCAATTCAAAAAAACTATACAAGTTAACTTTCTCATTAAATGTACTGGGATTTGACCTATATTGTCTGTCAGAGGGATACCAGGTAGAGTCTCAACAAAACAGTGGGAAGTAAGCTTCAGTGTAGATAATGAAAAGTAATGCATCTAGGGAAAAGAACCTAAGTCATATCTAAGTAAAGCTGAAGTCAGAACTGGCAATTACAATTTAGGAAAGAGATCTTGGAGCTGTCATTAGCAATTTTCTGAAATCATTAGTTCAGTGTACTGTGGTAACCAAAAATGCTAAAAAAAAGTTGGATAAAATCAAAAAGGGTATTCAGAAAAAAAAATGGGAATTTTGGGTTATTTTTGTTTCTGAATAAAACCCATTTTGCCCATCTCTGGAGTAGCTTCTACAGTTCTGGTCCAAGAAGGGTGTAAAGAAGTTTGATATGCTTCAGAGAAAGACAACCAAAATGATCAAAGGGATGAAGAGGTTGCTCTACAAACAAAGTATAAAAGGCTAAGATAGGTTGGAAAGGAGACAGCTGAGAGGGATAGGATTAAGATTTACAAAATCATAAATTGATTAACAGATTGAAAACGTAACAGTAAAACTAGAGGGCAATGAAAATTAATAGGAGTTTGGTTTAAAACATAAATACTTTAGGTAAAAATAAGCAGCGTTCTGGAAGATGTTACAACAGTGAATTTTGGAGGCAGACTATTAGCAGGTTCAGCAAGCATTTCAACAACTTCATGGACAACAGGCCCATAAACAGGTTGTAAGAGGACAAAGAAGATAGGTATGTTCTCTCTGACATTTCTCGTCCAATAACTAAGGATAGTATTAAGTTTGATGGGAACAGGCTGCACAGAGCCTTGAAGCTTGTATGCTCTATGTAGTTCCATTTTTTTAATACTATCAGAAACTGGATATTGAGTTAAATGAACCCCTTATCCAACACAGTGAGGTATCTTCTAGGAGTTCTTCTGGCATAACACAGATGGGAGGGAATGTCTTCCTGCATGGTGTTACAGACATTCCTTGGCAAGTAGATTGAAAAGTGAACATTTAACTTGAAAGTGACCATTATTCTGCTGAGCAGTTCTAGTAATAACTCCATTTATTTTTGCCTCAGTCTGCTAAAGATTTTTTTGCATTCTTCACAATATCAGGAATTTTAAAGAGGTTTCATGAACCAACATGTGGAATGTACATACATGCATTGTTTTGGCAACCATAAAAACATTGTTCAGTAACAAGAAGTCAAGAAATGCATTGTTTTGGCAACCATAAAAACATTGTTCAGTAACAAGAAGTCAAGAAATACTCCTTCAATTTCAAATGTTATCTAACAAGTTGAAGAACTTTCATAAGATTATTTAAGAAATCATGCTAACTAAAATAAATTTAACATGGAGCTGTCATTCAAGAGATATGCGTTTGAGAAAGATCTTCACTAGGTATAGTTTAGTTTTTCATCTTTGAGTCAATTTACATCTACTATATGGCTGATAAGTGACCTGGCAACTCCTTTGGAAATGTCCCCTATGGGCAGTGTAAAAGTTTTTTTCATTTTTAAAATAGAGAAAAGAAGGTAATAATTACATTTTTGTAAACCACTTTTACCCTTCAGAAGAAATACATTTCAGTGCCATCTTTTAAAGGGCAAAACAACACAATCATTGATTAAAGCATGAAATACCTTGTAAATACGTAGTCTGTATAGCTTATAATGTAAGACTAAATTCACTTCCTTTACTTTCTGGCTCTTAGATGTATTCACAAATAATTGTCAATGCTGTAAATGAATGAGATTCAATTGTGACATCTATAGAATATAAAGTAGCTTTGCACAAACAAGTAGTCAAGTTATCCTAGAGAAAATTTAGAGATTAGGCTGTTTTCTGCATCCCTGTGGTGCATTGTTTCATCGTGCCCTCAGATGAATGCACTCATTAACACAGAAAGGTACGTCTCTGGGTGTCTTAGAGAACATAATGAAGGAAAATAACATTTCTTATTCAAAGACTTTCCTTTAGTTGTCCACAAGAATGGAAGATGAACCCAAACAAAACATTTCATTTACAGCAAATTTAGCCATGTGTTTGTGGAGGCAGGTCCTAGGATTATCAGCCAGTGGGACCAAGCACCTGAGGAAAAAAGATAATAAAGGTGGACTTGCAGAGAAAAAGCTAGCAGCAGAAACTTCTGGAAAAGCTTAAGTAAGGATTTTTTTTTTTTTTTTTTTACTTAAGATAAGCAAGTGTAGTTTAAATGCCATTGTAGCATGACTAATATAGTGCATGTGTTCTATGTTGATAATGTGGTATCACCCACTTCGGAGGGTCCTGCTGAGATTCAGGTTGCTTCAGAGGAGAGCTATGAAATTGAGAAGTAAACACTGTACATTACTGTCTTGATCCTTTACGCTATGGTGAATACTTGTTTGTATGAGCAGTTCAAACACAGCTAGGGAACTTCTTGGACAGAGTGCTGAGTGAAGATTGCATGGAACCATTACCTGGTGCCAAGACAAACCTCAACTTGACACTGCCTCTTTTTTGTGGGATTGCATAAAACAGACTACTTCCATGGACTCAGTTATATTATCAGGCTAGAAATCTGAACTCATCAGAAAGACTCTACCATCTCTACAAGTTTAAAATTACATGCAAATCTAATGTTAATATTGTGGAGGTGGACAGAGAAGAAAGTAGTTTTCAAATTTTTACTAGTCAAAGAAAAGTTATCTTTTAAACTTTATTCCTGTCCTCTTTATTTTGCCAACACTGTAGGGAAATAAAATAATTTCATATTCCAGAACTCAGGCATTGAATACACATAAACAATTTTTCATTATTCATTAAGGTGAATTAACCTAACATGTTTTGCATAGCTACCACTGAAAAATGGCAAGTGCAGAAAATCAGAAGAGAAGGAAGACAAAACCATTTTGGTTTTGGCCTCTCATTGAAGAACTTTCCACCCTGATCACTTGGACATCAGTGGTGAAAAACACCAAGAAGCATGACCTTTGTTACCAGCTATACATCAGCAGATCCATGTTACTGTATACTCATTGATAATTCAGAACATAGGTATAAAAGACTAACAGTTTTGCACATGTAGTGATCATGGTTAATAATCTGTAAGTAGAATCATAGCAAGAAATGTGCCACTAATGCATTCAGTAAAGTTTGAAAACTGGCCTGATTTGTCAGTCTTCTAAACAATGCCATCACAGTAATCTCTCATTACCTACTTATCTATCTGTCTGTCTGTCTGTCTGTCTACCTTACCCTCTATTAAATTGCAATATGCTGATTTTTGGAGTCATTTCCTCCTTATAATAAAGAAAATTATCGGTTGGTACCTGTTTTATTTTCATAGTTGGGAAAGGGAATACCAATATCAAAAGTTAGACATATCAGTAGAAGAAGCATGTTGCCTTTCAGTTTAGACTTTCTGTTGTCATCAAACAAATGGATTTGGTATAGGGTGCAACTCTTACTTTGTTTTCCTCCCTAGAACTATATGTTGTTTCAGAAATACTTCAAATGCAAGGAGGTATTCCAGACTACAGCTCAACAAGAATGGTTACAGTACTGCTTTAATTTTATTACCATTGGCAATCTTAGGGTAATTAGCTAATTAATATGGTAATAATATTAGTAAAAACATCAGATGGGGATTAGTTAGTCATACTAAATATCTCATATTTCATGAGTTATTTTATGACCCAAGAGAAAAGGAAAATTAAATGAAGGTTAAAAGCATAGTTAGTAAGCAGTTCTGTTCCTTTGTTTTAAAGCAACACATTAAAAGATGTTCTTCCTAAACAAAGAGTAAGAAAATAGTTACAAATATACATTTGCTATTATTTAGGGATGCATATTAATAGAACAAAGTTATTAATTTCTGTGAACCTGTTCTGCAACTAAATATCTAGCTGTGCCTGTTTATCCATCTCCCCACAAAATGGAGTCAAAATAATTGACATTGAAGCCGATTACTTATCATGGAGGAAAATATTTTTAATGGAAAAAAAGATTATCATGTCACTACTAATATTGAAATGTATTTAAATAAAATCAGTATCACTGAGTGAACATGCATTACACAGCTTTACGAAATGCCATTGGAAATTAAAATTGAAATGGAACATCAGAGCTTTTATTTATCTCTGTGTATTTAATGTTAACAAAATATGCAAGACCAAGCTTTGGATGCTGAAGTCTCTTATTCAGTGAACAGGGATAGCACAAGTAACGACAGTTTCCTCTAAGTACCTTACCTATAATAACTACTGGCATGAACTACAGAGAGGGGATGTGGTGTGGATTAAATAATTATCATAAAAACCCTCAACATTTTATGTTTCAGTTGGTACAGTGATTTGGTTCATTTCGAGGGACACGTGGTTCATTTTAATGCTTTCTTGTAAAACTAGTGAAAACATCTTGTGATGCTTATTGTTTTGTATGAGCTGAAATCCAAATCTTCCAGCAACAAATTTAGCCAATCACTTCAGCATTAAATAACAGTTAATAGGATATAAACACAAAAATCAGTTCTTTGGTGCATACACACCACTGACCCCAATCAGTTTAGCTTTTACTTTGTGACAATTCTTGATGCTTGACTTTTGCAAAGACCTCTGTCATCACTGAGACCATTGCAAGATCATAGCCTAGAATTTCCAATTGAATCAGGATATTTGGGCCATCAACTCTGTGAAGTATTGCAAAAAAAAAAAAAAAAAAAACCAAAAAAAACCAAACCAAGACTCTGGAAGCCTTGGGAGCACAATCAAATAGATTTCATAAAGAATAACACAGGAATAAGACAAATGAATTGCTACCTATATATTTAATTCATGGAAGATTTGTGGAGTGTGGTAGGGGGGTATATCGATTTCTGAAATCCAAATTCTGTTTTCTGTACCAAAAAGCTGGAGGGAATTACTTGCAGAATTTAGATTAAGAATTTTATCAGTCCTAAATGTCTGCTGCTACATTTAACATCTAACTTATCAGTCTATTACGACTAGAAATGCAAAGGACTGTAGTCCAAGCCCTTAGACAAAGGTCCAGTGGTCCAGGAATGGTGATGACAAAGACTACCAGAAGGATCCCTGGATAATTCTTGATTTCCAGTGAAGCTGAAATGTTATGGCTTTGTTGAGCATAAAGTTGACGGGTCTGGAAGTAACAAGGAATTATTAAGATATTGGAATGACTGGAATATTAAAATAATTATTTTAGTTAATAGAGGCTAAGCATGCTGGCAGCAGGAGAGAACGTGTGGGATTGCATGTATCTGCATGCCAGTTCTTTCTTCTGCCAAAATATGTAAAAAACTTACTTTTCCATATTGTTTTCCATAGATGTCATCATGATGCAGAATCAGGTTTTTGTATTTTACATTAATGCGATGTATTTGTTACCTGTAACTGTGCTTTCTAGCAGCCAGTGAGTTGTCAGAGACATTCTGATACAACATTTCATAATCAATAACTTCATTGTCAGTCCAAGGAAAGAAACAAGGTGACTTCATACAATTACCAAAAACATGGGCAAATTCCTCAAGATATCCAGCAGTAATATCTTGACGTCCTTCCAAAAAGAAGCAAGAACGGGGAAAAATTCTCTCCATTTTGCACTGTTTAATGATTTTCCACTTGAAAGGCAAGTATCTTTCTTCATCGGGAGGACAAGGTGCTTCACAGATGCCTACTACTTGGTTTTCTTACTGACCAGGACTGCCTATTATCCCCTGCTGCTAATAAAACCCTAAGAAGTTAAAAAAGCTCTGTACTTCTGAAGGAAAACACTTAAGAGTGTTAACAAAATTTTGTGTCAAAAGCTAGCTGTCATTGCTATCTCCCAGGAAGTAAACTGAGAGTAAAATCATTCTTACTAGCTGAGAGAGCTCTTCCACTCTGCAAAAAGTGTTTTAAGTTAGAAGTTTGTTTGGAAATCTCAGAAGCAAATTAATTCCTCTAATAAGAGAGGGATTCTGGATAGGCAAATGTTAACCTTTTTCACAGCATATATGTACACATCATATGATTCTTAAAATTCACTTCAGATACCAACGGTATCTCTGGAGAGTTTATTACACTTGATTATTCCACTTAAGTATTCATAAATATTTATGCACCAATTGAGGTTCTCGATGTAATCTTTCAGTGGTTGGTACAAATATGTCACTAAAAAGAACAGTGAGGGAATCTGCAATTAGCAATTAGTGATTCAAACATATCATGTAAAAAGATGAAAATCTCACTTGTATAAAATAAGCTTCTGCATTAAACATTTGGATTATTTCTAAATGCAAATCACCACCAGAGAGCTAAAGCTGTTCTCTAAAGAATGAGTTTTGAAGTTACCATAATGTGTTAAGGCATAAACATTCACCTGAAGTAGCTTACAAAAGCTTTATTTACCCAAATATTTTTTTTTTTCAGAACTGTTCAATTTCTTTTAATTTTCTTTCATCCTTTCTTCAGATAAATTTATACTTCTTTGACCAGTATGACACTAACTGCATTGTGTTGTGTCTTTACCAAGCAATTCTATGTTCCTGGAGTATATTACTACATGTAAAAACACCTGTCAATATAGTTTGTTTACTTGATATAGGTTTTTATATAAGCTTGTTAATTTTGCCATGGAGGTAGTAACCAGACATTATCATTCTGCTTTTTTTGATTGGAACCTCACATGCAGTATGAAAGTATTAAATCATTGTTTCCTTTTATGTGTCATTTTTGATCAAATACAACAGTAATTTATGAAGAACTAATCAGGTGGGCCATATGTTATCACATTTTGTCTGGAAGGAAAAGGGTGTGTAATCATGTTTTTTAATTTCTGTCCTAAAATGTATTACTTTTCTTTTTTTTTTCTTTTCAAAAAATAATTCATAGTATCTAAGGTTCCCTTCACTTCAATGGAAGCTTTGGGTTAATGTCAGATCTAAATACAAAGGATATGCCTACCTCCTGAAGATCTCCATGTGGAGTTTCTTCCACTGTTCATTTAGATTGGGCTTGTACCCCTCTTCCACATAACTGACCTAGGGGTTGCTTTTTGCTGTCACATGCTGAGATATGCAAAAAAAAAACTCACTTACTTCATGATTGATCTTGTTATCCAACAGCTGCCCACGCCTATTTTAATTTGGAAGTTTACCCATGAAAAGGCTTCCAAGTTCTGTGGTTTAGTTAAGTGAAGTTCACCACCCTGCATATGCACTTACTTTACAGAATTAATGTCCTAATCGTCTGTGACTTGTCCCCGACTAGATCCCAACTCAATGGATCTGTCTTGTTATTATACTGACAAAAGTGTGCAGATGCAATTCAGTGCCGGCTTTACGCACAGGCAAAAGAAGTAATTGATTAGAGCAAGCTGTCTGCCAGACACCGTAAAACAGGAGTTGCAAAAGTGTTAATGCCAGACCCTTAGGATAAAAAAGGTGTGCTGTTGCTGCTGTGTCTCTCATTCCTCAGGGAACTGCTATGTGCCAGCTACTGTCCAAAGGGAGGACCGATGCCCCTGACACCTCTCACCATGGACTTTCATTGCTCACCTAGAGCAGCAAAAACCTTAAGCTCTTGCAGGGCTGTCACCAATGGCATGTCTCTCACTCTGTGACTTTCAGAGTCAAAAATTTCAAAGAAATAGACAGTAGGGTAAACATATTCTAGCTAATTTATTTATTTATTGTCCCCCAGAAAAGGGATGTTGCAACTGAAAGTCATTTATGGAGACTTCAGGAAAAGCGTGACTTCGTAATGAGTCAGCAGTTGGTTGTGTTAGGCCTAAACATTTTCTTCAGGCAATTTTCCCCTTACTAAGCTTGGTAGCTGGTAAGATGCCTTTCAGTGATGGTTTTCCTTTGTACTAAATAAATGTATTATTTTACATCCTATGAATGATTTTTATTGCAAAGAAAAATGACATCTTTGTAAACTAATACATTTGGAAGGTTGAAACCAATCATTTAGGACACGGAAAATTGTGTTTGGTTTCTCTGGTGGGGGGCTTTGGGAGTGGGGGAAGAGCCACAGAGATGGCTCCAGTGAGAAGCTTTGAGAAAACCTTCCCTCTCCCCCCCACCGGCTCCGCCCTCCTCTTCCTGGCTCAGTTACACCTGCATCTGGCCATGGCCAAGCCAATCAGTGCCTCTGTGAATCAACATATTTAAGAGGAGAATACACAAAAAGAAGGAGCAGGGGAAGCAGAAGCTTCATAAAGAGAGGTGTTGGAGAGAATGAGTGAGATGTGAGAAAGTCAATCAGGCAGACACCCAGGTCAGTGTGGAAAGGCAGGAAGGAGGTGGGCAGAAGCAGAAGTTCTCCTGCAGCTCATGGTGAGAGGGCAGGCTGTGCATCTTTAGCCATGGAGGGTCACAGGGGAGCAGAGGCCCACCTGCAGCTCGGGGAGGACCCCATGCTGGAGCAGGTGGCTGTGTACCTGAGGAGTCTGTGACTCCATGGGAAGATTGCTGTGCCTGAGGGACTACTCATCTGTGGAAGGGACCCACACTGGAGCAGTTAGAGGAGAAAAGTGCAGCCCATGGAAAGAACTCAGGTCAGGTAGGTTTGTGGAGGACTATCTCCTGTGGGAGGGACCCCATGCTGGAGCAGGGGAAGAGTGTGAGGAGTTCTACCTACCCTGAGGAGGAAGGAGCAGCATAGACAACCTGTGGTGACCTGGCTGGGAAACCACCATCCTCTGCCCCCATGTGATCCATCTGTGGTGCTGGTGGGGGAGGAGGTAGCCCAGAAAGAAGAGGGGAGTAGGGGGAAGATTTTGTTAATATCTGCTTTATCTCTCATCCTCTTCCTCTGATTTGATTGGTAACTTCTTGAATTGATTTTTCTTCCCTGAAAAAGAGTGAGGGAGTAATCCCTGCCTGTCCTTGCCTCAGGCCATAAACTTTTCTTTGTTTCTCGTCCACATCCCACTGTGGGGAATAGTAAGCAAGTGGCCTAAACGATGACAAAAACATGTGTTTGTTGTGAAATAGAACTGTTCTTCCAAGACAAAATATAATTGGGCCAAACATTAAAGTACCTGTTACTTCAATGTTCAAAAAATATCCCTTCATTCTATAGGTGACAAGCAAAAGGGAAAGATAGCTTACTTGAACTTGTGTTGTTACCAGTACATAATGAAGCCATACTTAGTTCTCAGATTCAGATAAGCAGTTTTTCCAGCTTTTTTATATTTCCTTAAATGATGAGGTATAAATTGAATTTGAGAATCTCAACCCAGGAATTGTTCAGAAGGAGGGTTATTGCTTCTGCTAACATGTTTTTGGATTGGATATGTTAATATACTTTTATTATGGTTATACCATTTCTAGCTCCCTAACTCAGAGCTATAGGCAATGAAGCGATTGTAACAACTATCATTTGAGGTGGCAAACTCTGAGTCAGGAATTTATGTATGTGTTAACAGGGTTTCTATTTTAGGTGATCTAGAATTTGATGTCCCAAAACAAGAGTGGGCTTTTTATATATTGCTACTCTTTCTCCCTCATTTGCATAATGTAAGTTATAATCAATGCAATATTTTATTGTAGATTTGAAGCATAAGTGTCTCAACTATGAAATTAGGCAGTGAAGATAGGTCCTATATACATCTTTCAAATGTGCATGAAAGACATGAAAAATTGATAGAAATTCCCAGGATTCATATGTCAATTAAATGTCACTTTGGGCAATAAATTCATGACATCTTATCCTGAGATTCACAGTCATATTCCAGTTTTGGCATTACTGAAAATTTCAGCAAGGGAAAAATAATGCAGAAATGATATCAGAAACAGTAAGCGTATTCACATTAGCCAACTTCTGAATACTATTCTGTCAAAAATGCAAGTTTAAAATGACACTGACTAGAGAAAGTCAATGAGGCTCCAAGTGATTTCACATAAGAGATGATAGATGTTTTAACTAAGAAAAGCATGTACTTAAATGAAAGGAAAAGGAACGAGAACCCAGTTCAAGAAAATACTTTATGTGCTGGTGGAGAAATGTAAATCTGTATCATGGATAAAAAGGTAGATGAGTTCCTGAATTTACACAGTAACGAGTTGTTCGGGGAAGAAGCCCTTTCTCATCAAAAGGCACATTTGTGTACCAGCAGTGAAGAAGTCAAAATAACGACAGTGTTATATAATCCAAATTCTGAACATTTTCAAAAACACTGTCTGTGATGAAGAGGTTTTGTTCATCAGAAATAATGTTTTGCTACTTTTAAAATATTAAGAATTACTGAACTCACAGAAAGATTACTGTCCTTTAGAGAACATATGAAAGTCAGTGAATAAGAAAAATAGAAAAAAAATATATACCATAATCTAGAAGGGAGGTTACAGGCATGTTGCATATTCTTTTGTTGAAAAAAAAAAAAAAAGTTTTTATATCTTATCCAAGAAAATTTTCTTAAAATACTAATGATGGAGCTGAAATTATAGAAACCAAAAGTATCAGCCATAAAAGCAATTTCAAATAAAACAAATTTATTGTTGAAAGATGACACTTAACTATGAAGTGTGAACGAGTCATGGCCTTCTTCCCTGTGAAAATTAAATAAAGTTTCAATAAATATAAGTGGTTTTTTTTGTAGATGCTTCTTTTTAACACTGCCATGAGGACAGAGGAAGGGTCCAGTATATCACTGTAGGTAAAATAAATAATATTCTTTACTCAGGATTCTGTAGACATATGAGTAAAATCATTGTAGAAGGAAAAGTATTTAGTTTTGAATATGCAAAATATGAACACTAAAGAACATCCTGAACATTAAGACATCTGGAAGATGGTTCATGTCACTGAATTATTACAGGGACAGATGTAACATTTAATTCCACAACAAATATTCAAACTTTCCTGTGCAGAAACCACTCCAGCTTGGAATAAAATTGACAGATCTGAGGAAAGAATGCTGTCTCATGTAGAGTAAGTTGCTTTTCTGTCTCTTTTACTAAACCAGCATTCAGAAAGACAGTAACTAATGGTGCAAAATATAAGTACAGAATAATCAATGCAACTATATTGTTTCTGTCTTATTAAAATGTTCAGAAATGAATGAACCTTCTACGTTTACTTTTCCATCACAGGAAAAGAACAATGCCAGCATAATGCAAAGAATTAATAAATAAATAAATAAATAAAAATTGACATACTGATTTCCTATGTCTGTTGCTCCGCTTCCATACCAAAATAAATCCAGGCTTGGTTTATGAGATAGTCCCACTTCTGGTTTGTGGTCTGGTTTAGTGAACTTTGATAAGAAATACTATCTGTTCCACTATTCATTCCCTTAAAATAATCCTTCCCTCTATCAGCTGTTATAAACTTGTCACTGGGGAACATATAAGTAAGTTGTGATATTTTATAAAAAACACTTCTTAGATATACATGGAGTGAATTTTCTCCTTGCCTAGAAGATAATTACATTGCTGATGTTGCCCACTTGGAAGATACACTTAAATGTATCAGCGATGCTTGAGATAACATCTGTTAAGTGCTTTTTGATCAAGTCTTATAATTATTCCTATTCACAAAGTATGCATCTATTTGAAGTGTACCTCAGTTATCAAAGAGAGGATGCTAATGGAAGCCATTCACTATTTTAGGTTTCTTGTACTGACTTGACATTTTTCTTAGGTTTATAAGATGTGAGAAAAGGCTGTGTATGCTCTGGGTGAATCCCACCCATGCCATGATTCTGTGAATTTTGATATTAATCCAAACTATGCCTCCCATGTACTATGCAACTGTGCAGTGATGATGAATGTATTTGTTAACAGCTTGGAAGCTTGTTGGCTCAGACTGGGGAATCCCAATACATCAGGCAATAGAAGAGACAGCAACGAAAAACACTCAGAGTGCAGGTCTTAACATTTTTAATAGGTACTGCTTAATTCCTAAACAATTATGCACTTTTATGAGACTGCGGAGAAATCTCACATAACTGAATAACACATTAATGACTTATGTAAATCTCTAGGAGTCTGACATATGAAAACATCAAGGACACTTTCAAATCTTGCATGAAATATTTGAGAAAAGTGAATTATCCAGTGAGTATTATCACAAAGGCCTTGCCAGTCTATCAACTGGTCAACTAATCCCTCCAGATGTTGTTGATTGATAACTTAATGAAGTCACTGGAGAGATAAATGTATCATGATTTTAGAAAGAATCATCAAGTGTGAGATTATTCTCATCCTCCTAACAGAAACTGAATAACAAGGTATCCTTAAAATGTTTTTAGACAACTCAAAAAAAGGAGTTGTGAATATCTTAGAAAGACAATTATATTAAAAGCAGACCGTAACGTATGTAGAAACACATTTGCTGGTGCTCAAAGCAGAGGATGGGACATCATCTGAGAAATACTGTTATATCTTTTTCTCTAGCCATCAGCAATATTAGGTGAAACACTAAGAAACAAGACATTTTTGGGTAAATGAATAGTATGGATTGTGAACTGCATAGAAACCATCCCCAGGCCCTTTGTTACACCAGCAGCCTGAATGCTAACAAAACACTTTCAGAATTTTCAGAACATGTCTGGTATCTAGCAGGACAAGAAGATGCTGTAGGTTGAATAATGAATATAGACCTCAGCATGCACTGGACATGCTAATAAAAGATGATGAGATGTGCAACAAAGAGCCAGCACAAGCACTATTTTTGAGGAGAAAAAAAAGCTTCAATTCAAAAGTTCCAGCAATAGTGAAATTTTTGCATCTCCACCAGCACATAAGGCTTTACCAAACTATTTCTTGATGAATACAAAAAATAAAAAAAAAAATACGGAGATAAATTACGTGGCAAAGATCTGTGCCATGTGGCTTGCAGGCTAATAAGACTAATCTTGGAAAACTGAATTTCTGAAATCTACTGAAGCAGATGAGAATTTATTATTTTGCATATATGTCATGACACAAACACTAACAGTAAAACAATCATAATTGTTGCTTTGAAATTGGAATGTAGTAATGATGTTTGAATACAGATCGAGACAAGACTTTTACGTTAACAAAAGAGAGGACTTCCTTAGGATGTATGTATGCAAAGCACTGACTAGATTGGACAATAAAACAACATACAAGATTGACAGGAAGCTTGGACAACATTTGGGGGAAAGAATTAGGAAACAATTATTCATCTTTCTATTCCTATAACTGTAGCAATGGATAAAACCAGAAATGCCATTGCTTGATATTCTAGGACAAAAATGACACAACTGACGGTAGACAATTTCTGCCATGTAGAGCTCATTTCCCCATATGGATTATCAAGACAAATCTTGGAGACTAATTCCATACGAGTCCATCGTGCTGAGCACAAGAAGTTATGGCTGAAGGCAGAAGAAATGCAAATGTCCAACAGATAACTGAATCATCCAAATTTAGTGTTACTCTGGAACTGAATCTGTGTCCATTACTAACAAATAATTATGTATTAGTAATGTAGTTAAGTGACAGACATATCAAGCTGGAAGTGTGTGCCAGTCAAAATAAGAATAAAGGAGGATGTAGGAGACTGATTAAGTAAAAATTTGGAGAAGAAAGAGAAGGAAGGGGAAGAGAGAAATTATGTCTGAAGTATCCAGTCTTTAGAAAATGCCTTTTAAAACAACTAGTGTGCTTGCTTTCCTAATTGGTGGTACATTTAAGCAAATAACATATATTTTTAATTTAAAGTGTTACTTCTTGAGCAATAAATATGTAAAGTCTGTCATAATATTAAAATATATTAAATGGGAGGGTAAGAAAATAATATCTGCTGCTAAGCAATGATTGAGGCAAAGACGTTATTTTAAACAGAGTCTGTTGGCAGATGGCTTTGTAGAACTTCATCAAATTACCATCTCAGGTAGTGAAACTTCTGTTTTCGAGTTACTGATTTAGCTTTACAAAACACTATACAATGCTATCACTATGTAGTCTAGGTTTTTATTGTAATACACCTTCCCCTGTCAATTTGCCTACTGGTGAGGCTAGACAGGAAAATCTGATAATGACATCATTAATATTTTTAAGACATTAAGATAACTCATGTCCTTATTAGGCTTCCCATAAAGTAAATGAACTCTTTCTTCTAAGTCCTGACTATGAGTCTTCCTTTAGAAAACATTGCCTCAGTTGACACATAAATGTGAACACAAAATATTTAAAGAAACTTCTGAAGACCAATTTTAATTTTAAGAGCTAGTTTAGCATTTTTTAATATAAACCCTATTGCCCAGTCAAACAGCGGTACTTTCCATGTAATCTCATCCAATGGTATAAAAATTGTTATGCCATATTATCAAGAATACCCAAAGACACATGATATGAACCCCAGATCGTGGGTATGTGCCATTTGTTTTTAACAAAACCTTGATGAACAACATCAAACAAATTGCAGCTGCTTGCTGCAGCTGTCCTTTACTGTGAGACATTGAAAATAATTTACCAGATGCCATCCATTAGGGATATATGTGCTTTAGACACATTTGATAACAAGCTGCTTGGAAATTTTTGGGTTCAGATGAGGAGAAGAGAGAGGACAAAAGAAAGACTCCTAAAGAAAGAAGTCTTGTATTGACTTAGATGAACACAAAACTAATCTTTTGGCAAGTCTGCAGCTCAGGATTGTTAATTATAATGACTCCTCCACTAGGTTTTCCTGAATATAACATACTACCTATTTTGAATGAATGATGGGCTTAAGACAGAAAATGATACATGCCATGAAGATATGTACATCATCTACTTGTCTGAATGACTGTGCTTGATATTTCTTTAAACATACTTTTTAAGAATCTACAGAGTACTGAAAGTTTCACTCTAAAAGGAACATTTAAAAGCATCTCCTTGTGAAATATGTATCTCCTCATGAAGCTGTGAATGCAAGTTACTGCTTATTTTTTTTTAAAAAAATAGTCTCCAAGGCTTTGATTTCCAAGTAAAATCCAGTGCTTTCTAGAAGATATGCCTTGGAAAGTTCAAATATTTTTTGGAGGAAAAATATTGTCTGCCCCATAAACCATGAAAAGAGCCCCAGATTATGATTCATTGCTTGGGACATATTGATGATGCATGAAATACCTGGCACTCACTTGAGGCATGTGTTTTCATCTAGCACTATTACAGCCAAAGAGGGTCTGAGCTCCCTACAGAGATGCAGTGTTTCCACACGAAGGTATCAGTCTCCAGCAGATCTGCATTTCAGTGTGTAACTGTAGGCATGCAGGCTGTTTCCATTGCTTAGTCTGCATGACTGATTTGTAGCTCCGGTCTTGCATGGTGCAATATACACATTGAGAGTAATGGTCTGAATCTGGCACAAGCTCCATGTAGACCAGATCCTTCCTGTAAGCCTTTCTTGAGTGTTGAAATAAGGTATCATAATATTTTTAGTAAAGAACTGAGTACAAGAAGGATGGATTAGACTATTTCCTAGGTATAGTTTTGGGTGACTGACTGCTTTGGAGAAAGCTTTAATTTATATAAAAGTATTCCTATTTTGAAGTCTGCTATCATAATAATACTGTCTTATGAATAATTACATTTGTAACTGTGGGAACTGAGAAAGCATCCTCATTGCTGGGATCATATTCAGGGTGGGAGGAACTCTCTAACTCTATCATGCATTGTCTGGTCAAGTACCTGACCTGGCTAAGAAAGGGACCAGGAGGGTCTGGAACATGCTGCAGAGCAATCCCTGCCCTCAAGGTAGCCATATCCAATATGAATTACAGGAAGAAAATCCGATGGCACACAGCTAGCCATAGGCAACATGTAATCCCTTTGCTAGAATCCCAGTGGGTCCTTTATGACCCATCCATGCTGAATAATGTCCCAGTTGTGAGCCAGTGTTTTCAGGGACACTTTAGCAGAGAAGCAATTTCCAGTGTTTTACTGAAACAGTAATACCTCTAATATACATATGTTAAGCAAACAGGCCATTACTTTCTCAACTAAAATAAAGGCAATCTCCTCTGGAATACTGATGAACCATTTGATCTGTGTCAAACTGTAAGTGCTTAGGATGCAGGATAACAGACTGCGAAGTCCAGCGTTAGCCTTTTAAAATTTAATTTCCATATTGATATGAATCAGATCTTCAGGGATTTACAATTAAGATGTTTGTCAGCATTTCACTGCAAACACTCCTTGCTGCTTTGAGCACAATAATTATTTGTCAATGGTGTGGCGATAATAACAAATGATGCTTAAAAATAGTAGTCTGCCTGAATATTTACAGTAGAATGGAGTTGATTGTAACATTTAGCTTATCATTTATTTGGTTTCATTAAATATTTATTGAATGTGTGGTAATTTTATCTCTTGTGAAGCATTTTAAAAATACATACATTACTATTTTCCCATCAAAACTTAAGTCCATATTACAGTGTTCCTTATGATTTTGGTATTATTCACTGTCATCGGTTTTTATGGTCTTTGGACTTGAAGTGAAATACTCTGGAACCAACCCAGGATGGGGAGTGTGTTAAAATGCTTTGTTGGATAGAAGTCAGACTGCTCTCTGGGACTTACTTTGCAATTCATGTTTGCCTCAAAGGACAAGACATTCATATCAGCATCCTTTTAAACTGCATTACGGTTCCTGTATGTATTGAATACACTACTTCTTCTGAGTAGAAATCTAGTTGTTGTAAAGTGGTGGGAGTTAGTGTAGGATGTGGAAAAGGCCCAATAACACCTTTAAACCTAAGAGTAGGAAGCATCCTTGAGTGCTTTTAAAAATCCCTGGTTCTATGGTGTGGTGGGATAACCTTGACTGGCGGCCAGACACCCACAGGTGTGGGTGACACAGGAGAAGGGGGAACAGGGGGACTGCCCTCAGTCCATAACAGCTCCTCTCTGCCATTCTTTCCTCCTCAAGCTTTTCCCCAGCCTGGGGCTTTTCCATGGGCTGCAGAGAAGCACCTACCTCACTGAAGCCTCTCCAGGCCACAGAGACATCTTTGGGGTGGTGTCTGGAGCCATCCTCTCCTCGGGGCCGGCAGGGCTGTTTCTCACACTGTTCCCCTCAGCCCTGGCTGCCAGGCAGCGTTTTGCCCTGACACAGGCTAACCCCAAGGTGCTTGCCCATGGCTGAGGGGCTCAGCTGTGCCCTGCAGTAGGGCCATTGGCTGGAGCTGGCTGTGTCCAGCATGGGCTAGCCCTGGCCACTCCACACAGGGTCATGTCTACAGATCTCACTGTTTCTGCTGTCTCCAGCACCTGGGCACCTGCAGCTGGTACACATGGATAACTTTCTATTAAGCTCAATGGATTAAAAATGTCTTACAGAATTATGAAATACGGAGATAACCACCTGAGTTGTGGTCAGCTCATTTAAGTATAGACATCTTTGCATCCAGTTTTCTTTTTAATGTGTTTTCTGGGGATTTGGGTGGGAAGGTGAAATAAGGTGTTAACTTCATAATTATACCATTTCAGAAAGGATTTTTCTTAACAAATTTTTGACATTCTTTATGTAAAACACCTAAAGTGCATTCTTCCTCTCTCTGGTTTGTGAAAGTGGAAACACTTGTATAATATTTAAGTCAGTAAGGGTATCTGACTCCTGAGGCAATGCCAACACATGACCCAAGTGGCAAATTACCACCCAAAAAAGACAAAGAAGAAAAACACCAAACTGGAAATTTAAGTTTTTCAGACTGTTAAGCTAACAAAAAATCTTGCTCTCAAAGTAATCACAGTAACAAATTAAGGTTCCTCAGCCAAAATCTGTCCTTTCTTTTAGTTAGGTGGTTTTCTTTTTCTTTTTTTCCCTAACACATGCATGTGTCACAGAAAGACTAAAAGGAAATGTATTGTCACTTTAAAGATGCATTTCACTAACAAAGTAAAACATGTAACAATGATTGAAGTTTTGGCAGTCAGCTTAGATATTGTGTTTTGTTCTTGTTGATGGGCTGAATTTAAAAGTATTTTCCAGCAAAATTAACAACCATCCTTTTGCTAAGCAAACTGGGACAGACATTGTCTTCAGAAAGTCCTGGAGAGACTTATTACAGCTAGTGTTTATTCACAGAATTAAATAAAAGAAGTATCTTGACCTTTGCTTTGGCAAGGATGTGACTAGTCCACAACATGTCTACAGATCACAATTTCTGGTGCATGGGGCCATCCCCAGACTCCATTCAGCTTGACATTTGCCTCCCTTTTAAGCACAAGTACCAGTGCAATTCTACTTACACCCAGCAAAGAGAAGAATCTGATGCCAGAGATGGAAAGAGCTTCTTTCCTCTCTTCAGTAAGTTCCATAAAAATCCAGCACCACAGTTTCAAACATTGTTTTCAATTTAATTTTGTTTTGTATAACTAGGTCTTATGACACCCATGAGCTGGACAAAGAAATTGCACTTAGATAAGGAATAGTAAATGAAGACTGTTTTTAAATTGAAATTGATTTATGGAAATTCTTTGGAGGTTTCCATTTTTTGAAAGTGAATAAATATTTTGGTTTATATTCGTAAATTTGAATCTAACCAACATATTTTAAACCATCTCAAGTACAGTCTTCTTATGAGTTGTTCAATGTGTAGCTCCATGTATTAGTGATGCCATGATGTTATGCTTATATTACTGTTTGGGTTTCCTATGGTCCCAGACTTTCCTGGGGAGGTTATGACATTCATAAATGTCTTGTGTGATAAAGCTATGTCATACAGCACAAGAAAAGTGGGAGGAAAGAATAAAGTATGGCCTTATTCAGTGATGTGGCAACACAGGGATATTCAGCTTAACACCAAATGCAATTCATAGAATTACAGAATCATAGAATGGTTTGGGCTGGAAGGGACCTTAAAGATCATCTAGTTCCAAGCCCCTTGCCTTGGGCAGGGACACCTTCCACTAGAGGAGGAAAGGGAATTCTCTAATTTCTAAATTTTATAAAATTTAAAAAAATATAAAAATAAAATTAAAACATGGAAATATATTATTTCTAAATCCTAACATTTTTGAACTCTCACAACAGTTTGTCCTGTGAAAAAGTTTTTTATAGGTGATTTGGGGTGACACAAAAAGACCGACTTCTAGAAAAAGCAGCAAGATTTTTCAGCAAAATAATATCAGTCAAGTGTTTCTGAAGACATTTACTTGGCATTATAAGAATTAGCAACAATTTCAAGGGTACACATATCAAGGGCATACTTTTGAATTTTAAAATATGCTTGAAAATGTGCAGATATGTAAAAATACTGACCTACACACTCATAAAAAGACAGTAAATAGATCTCTCATAAGCAGCATGTTTCTGAGGCTTCTATTTTTTACTTTTAAAACTCACAGAATAGCAACAACTTTTGTGGTTTACTGAAAGCTACAATTAAAAGTGTTTTCATAGAGTTTGGGTTTTTTCCATCAGATTTTATGGGATATGTGAAATAAGCATGAAGTTCACCACTGCAATGAGAAAGTCCATGCCATTACTGACATCTTGTCAAGTACAGGAAAAAGAAGATATTTGTGTGATGTTTATATATGCAATTTATTCAGAATGCAAATAAATATATGGAAAAAGAAGGTTACAGAAACTCTCATTGTGTGTGGTATTTTCAGCTGTGGTGTTTGCCATGAAGAGAGGTTCCAGTGGTGAAAAGAACTTGTAACAAAGGGAATAATTGATAACGGTTGTCTCTAAGCCAGCAAACAGGGACCCACAGCCTATGCTGCTCATTCTGTGATGGGGGTTGTGGCAGTACCCCATGAGCTGTGTTCCTGTGAAGACATCCACATCCCTCTGGGCACACGGAGTTTAAAGGTCTTGAAGAAACAAAGCTGGCTGTCTGTATTGCTGAGTTCTCTCTCCTTGCTCTTACTGTGACAAGAGCAGGGAGGTTGAAAAGATTACTCTTATGACACTCAGGAAAGGAAGGGAAAGTGAAGTGGGCTCCACTGCCCAGTTTCAAGGCAATTCAGAGAAATCAGAAGTCCCTGGAAACTCCTGGACTGCAGAGGAAGTTCTCTCCCATACCCTGGAAGGTAGAGGTTGAAAGTCTGTTCATCCCACCCACTGAAAATGGTTTCTACCACAACTTATTGAATATCCTCACATTGTACATGCTTCATTTTGTCACTCTGGGTAGGAATGAAATTCACTTTTGTGAAGTTTGGTTCAATGTGAGAGTCACGTTTTAAAACAGAAGTGAAATCTGGACATTTAACAATCAGCCTTTAATATAACAGGCATACTGCAGATACCATTCTTGAGTGCTTCCGTTTCTTAAATACAAGACATGCTCTTATGTATGTCTTCAGAATTAAATTCAGGACACATTCCTTCTAAAGTAACAGTGTTTCTATGAGATGATGAATGGATTGAAGTAACCCATCTCGACAGAGAAAGATACCATCTTAATAATCTGATATTTTATGTTCTTTGTTATAATTACTTTTGCCTCAGATTAATGAATTCCATTTACAGTAGCAAGCTAGCAAATGAAAACCATTCAGTGCAAGTATAAAATATAATGGAAAGATGAGACTATCTGGTATGCAAGGCATAAATGGAAGTATTGAAGAGTCATCATTTACAAAAAAAAAAAAAAAAAAAGATTTTTTTTTTTCACGGTGTAAGTTTTATTAAAAAGAAATCTCTTTCCTTTAGAAGAAATAAAATGCATTTACATTCTTGAAGATAATTACCAAAGCCACAGAACTGAAAAACAAAGCTTTCAATTTTATTCTCAAATCACTCCCTTTGTTCCCACTTACTATCCTGTATTTTTTATGTCCTTCCTATCTCTCTGTTCCGTCTGAAGTCCAACCATTAAAAGAAAAAACATCCTAGTACTTTTAAAACAAACTTCTATTTCTATATAAATCCTTACTTGTTTAAAAACGCATGGCCTCAACTCCTGAGGAATGCACACTCCTTTCAAACAGGGTCCCTTTATAATAGCTGTTCTGAAGCCTAAAGCAGTTGAGTGCTGCTTAATAAAGCCATTACACTAACGAGTGAAATGGAATGGATCCATAAGCTGGAAAGGAGCAGTACCAAGGAGCTGGCACACAGGGCTCAGGGTCACAGTGCTGAGTGCAAAGTCATCAACATGAGAATTAAATGCCACAGGTAGATGTGGCCAATGAAGTCAGATATCTCCAGACTGAAAAGCAGCAAGTAACTCCATAGCAACCAGAGTCTGAGACAGGCAGGTTCCCAGTGAAGAGAAACCAGACAGCACCCTGGATGTGATTCAGCAGGCTGTGAAGTGGACTGGCAAGTGACATAAAGAAATGACCGTACTGCTGGAAATACCAGAAGTCTGGTCATTTTACCTATTATTTTGTCCAGAAAGAAACCAGCAGTGGCCAGAATAAAGAAAATATGACCTATGTGTAAATCCAAGGTCCTGCAATATCTGCCCAGACAGCAGCATCTGACTTTAAATTTAAAGAGAAAGATCCTAATGGTATCTGAAGCCCCAGTTTCTAAGTTACTGGAAAGGCTACCCCCAAAAGCTTAATAACACCCCTCCACACCACCTGCTATTCAATCAAAACCATTCCAGGGAATGACTATAGAAATTAATTTCATAGTATGAGACACTGAGGCAATGACCAAAGGTCAAAGTTTATGTATGTAGCTGACAAAACTCTATAGTAAGCAAGACTTCAGGTTGGCATGGAATTTTACTGTGGCAACAGAGGTAATACTACCTGTCAGGCTGTAAAGGGACTGAATCAGACAATATACATATAGTGAATAATGACAGAGAGCAGTGTGGAGTTACCCTGTGGACATAAGAAAGCTATGGTTTCCCAGTAATGTGTGCTCTCAGAACTACAAAACACATACTCAGGCCCAAACAGCTGAACATGCAGAAGACACAATATGCATTTTGGCTAGGTGCGAAAAGGAGCATATGACTACATATTGCAGAGCCTAGCACGCACAGGTGGAAGAGTAGAATTCTCCAGCACACAGGACTGCTTTGGTATTTAATCCACAACTGTTTAATGTGGAATACATATGGTCCTGGGAGCAGTAACGAGAAAAATAAGCAACCAGAGTGTGTCTGCTTCTTGGATATTAAAGCTCCTGAAAGCAGTGATGTATAGGAGGCAAACCAGGGATGTGTACTGTTAATTTTCCTGTTTTCATTAACGTGCCTCAGCTTGTTGTCTGGGAGTATCTCCATTATTTCTGGCATACTGTAAACACTGTTTTTGTTAGCTACCCTTTTTGTTGTGAAGTACAGGTACAGAGAAGGTAAGATTTCATTTCTGCAAGCCGATGCTTTCTCTCCCTGCACAATTCAAACAGACCTTCCTATTTCATTCTTATACCTATTTTCTGAACTTTCTTAACAGTTCAGCCATGGAAAAAAAAAAGGGGAAAAAAAAAAAGAAAGAAAAATGAAGGAAACAAAAATAAAAATACAGTTTTTTATAACCAGATGCTTAACTCACATGCCTTTTCTGCATGGACCTTTCATGACATTATATACAATCTGATATCTGACACTTCCTTGCTTCTTTACAGCAGAAAATGATGGCAGATTTATGCAGTACAGTAACTTCTACAGTAAAGTGCTCTTTCACTGGCATTTAAAGGAGAAGATACAGCATAAGGAAAACTGTGAAAAGAATAAACTGTATTGGGTTTGCACAGCAAGGTTTTGGTAGCAGGGGGGCGGCAGGGGTGATTTCTGTGAGAAACTTCTAGAAGCTTCCCCCTATGTCTGACAGAGCCAATGCCAGCCAACTTCAAGACGGACGCACCACTGGCCAAGTGTGAGCCCATCAGCCCACCACTGCCAGGTGGTAGGACCTCTGTGATAACATGATTAAGAAGGGGTGAAAAACAGCAACTGCAGCCAGAGAGAAGAGTGAGAATATGTGAGAGAAAAACCCTGCAGACACCAAGGTCAGTGGAGAAGGGGAGGAGGTGCTCCAGGCACTGGAGCAGAGATTACCCTACAGTGCATGGTAAAGACCATGGTGATGCAGGCTGTCCCCCTGCAGCCCATGGAAGTCCGTGATAGAGCAGAGACCCACTTGCAGCCTGTGGAGGACCCCATGCCAAAGCAGGTGGATGGCCAAAGGGGTCTGTGACTCCATGGGAAGCCCATACTGGATGAAGCTCCAGGCAGGACCTGTGAACCTTTGGAGAGAAGACCCCACACAGGAGCAGGTTTGCTGGCAGGACTTGTGACCCCATGGGTGACCCCCACTGGAGCAAGCTGCTGCTGAAGGACTGCACCCCATGGAAGGGAACTATGCTGGAGCACTTCATGAATAACTGTAGCCAGTGGAAAGGAGTCACTGGGGAAGTTCATAGAGAACTCTGTCCCATAGGAGGGGCCCCACACTGGACCAAGGGAAGAGTGTGAAAAGTCCTCCTCCTGAGCAGAAGAGAGAACATGTGGTTAACTGACCATAACCCCCATTCCCCATAACCCTGTGCCACTCAGGGGGAGGAGGTACAGAAAATTGGGGGTAAAGTTAAGCCACAGAAGAAGAGAGAAGTGGGAGGAAGGTGTTTTTAAGATTTGGTTTTATTTCTCATTATCCTACTCTGATTTGATTGGTAACAAATTAAAGTAATTCCCCCAAGTGTAGTCAGTTTTGCCTGTGATGGTAATTACTGAATGATCTCTCCTTGTCCTTATCTTGACAAACAACACTTTCATTATATTTTCCCTCCCCTGTACAGTTTAGGAGGGGGAGTGGCTTTGATGCGAATCTGTTGTCCAGTCAGAGTCTACACACAATATTAACCATGTATGATTCCAAACTCATAGCATACAGCACCATGGCTGATTTGGAGTGGGGGGTGGTGAGTCATGGTCATGCCCCAACAAAGTGGCCAAAGAGCAGACAATCAACCCTGTTCTTAAAAGTCCTAATATGTAATTTTCATCAACAGTAATATAAGAAGTTTGACTACACAGAAATCTCAGTTTCTTATAAGCTGTTCTTGAAGGCATATCTATTCTCCAAGCTTTTTTTTGCAAAGGGGAGGACAGAAGGAATTGAAGTCAGGACTATAGCTGTTTAGATTGTGAGTCTTGTTAGGTTTTTGTCATATTTGCTTTGGTAGGACTGTCAGTGGTTAATCAATCAAGCCTGCTTAGGACTACCAAATGTATTTAGCTTGTCAAAGACATTATAGTTTAGGATGGACTCCCTTTTATGAAGGTAGTATAAACCCATTGTTATCAACTTGCAGAGTTTTGCAACTCTTGCCATATTTCATCATTATCTTAAATCCCAGAAATCTCAGTTCCATGTGACTACATGAGAATCTCAGGATTCATTTTAAAAGTAGCAAGAGTTTCAGTCCCTGTAGGATGTGGAGAAAAGTTCTTTTTCTCTCTTTTGAAAAGGAACCCCTATATTCTCTAATTTTTGGGATAATTATTACTAAGGAAAACTCATCATGTTATAACTTTTAATTAAGGTTTTCCTAAATTTTTGTTTAAAATGTATTTAAATTAAGTATCTATTCAAGTATCAGCTATTATTTTTTTGATATAGACATATGTTTCTGCTGTTGAAATGGTTAACAAGGCCTATCAAAAGGAAAAAAAAAATTGCCTATGTTAGTGAAAATCATTGCCACAGGAACTCACTGAGGCAAACACTATAGTTACCTTCTAAAGAGTAGTGGATAACTAATAGCATTGCTAAGAATCCATGCCTATGCAAGCTAAGATGATAATAAGGTAATCAGATTTCATGCTTGAGGGTGTTAGCTAATCGCCTGCAGAGGTTTGGCACTGCACAATTGGCTGAGTGCATCTTGTTTATTTTTATGCTTGCTCTGAGACATCAGTTATTCACTGCCACTGTCAACCGCTTACTGGACAACATGAACTAAATGGTTTGTTCCAGCATGATGAACTCTATGTCCTGTAATAAATGTTATCATAAATATAGCAAGCCATCCATTTTAAAACATCAATAAAATGTACATTATAGTATAACTGGTTAGCGGGCATGTATACTGCTGCCCTCTACTGACTCACAACGATAGACAAGTGGAGTGATACTCCTGAGTTTTGTGTTTCTGACTCCACGGAATAAAACCAAAAGATATTACCGTCACCACTGGTGCTACTTTTATGCTACTGAATAGGACTCTCTATGCTTTAGTATACATCAAGAGAAGAACTGGAAAAGCTTTTCATTTCCCCAGAAGAAAAGGTAAAGTAATGCCCACATATACACAGTATCAGCAAGCAGAAACTTGTCTAGTTTGCTGAGAAGCAGCCTGCTACAGCTGTTAACAGCCTACCTGTCACCAGCTGCTGCATACACAATGGCTTATTTAACAACACAAAACAGCTGTTCTTGACTGCTCTTCTGCCGCGGGTGCCATTTCTGATTGAAATTACTGGAAACTGAAAGTCCTTGTGGCCAGGTTCATCACTATGGAAATTCTACAGTGATCCAACTCCAGCACAGCAGAGCCATTCATGCTTTCCTGTGGGACAGTGTTAGGCTCACTGTGTCTAAATAGCCATACACATCTACAAATTGCTTTAACTACTGCATACTTGGCTAACAAGAAAAAAACAAGAATTTAATAAAAAGCAACCGAAAAAGGTACAATCCCAGGCAAGGCTTTCCTGGGGATATGAGCTCCATCACAGAAATTGTAGAAACATCTGATCCACTTCTCATATTCAGCTGATTTCAGCTAAGAATAGTGTTGAAAACCCAAGAGGACATGTGTCAACAGTGATAGCCATGAGTACCCATACACAGTTCTCACTATAACAGAATATAACATCAGTGCTTTGTCATGCATTTGTTGCAATTGTCGATGCTTTTGTGCTTCTGCATGCAGTTAAATCTATTAGTCATCTGTTAAGGCTCTGAATTCCCACAACTTGGATTAACTGAGAAGCCTCAGCCAGGCTGCTTTTCTGTAAGCTACCTTTACTTTTTTCCCCAGTTTCAGTTGCATCCTACCCCATTTTGAGGTAGGGACCCTCAGCAATGAATTTGTAGCTTTTGATTTACTCGCTCTGGGGTCTGTTAGAATCAAAATGGAATATGATTCATGATGTTTTTACAAAACTAGTCATTAAATATGGTCTCCTAAAACATCCTAATTTCAATTATTGCCAACCCATTCTTTAGACAAAGAAATCTGCACCATAGCAACCATCTTGATTTTTTTTTTCCTTAGAAATGCTAAAAAGCCTCAGAACCCTATGTCTTTCACCTTAAAATATTCACTTTTTCAGTCACAGCCTGAAAGGATAATGATGGACCGAGGAGACAGAATTCACAAGATAAGGAGGCAGACCAATCAAGCTGGAATACAGAAGTTTGCATACTTTACCCCTCACACACTTCACAAAAACTTATCTGGATCTGGATCCAAATTCTCCAGCTCAATCTCTTTTTTCTCTTCCTCGACTTCAAAACCCTATTTTCAACTTTAAAAAAATTATGCTGTGATAACAATGCTCCACCTAGTGGATATAAAACTGTTCAAACTACTGTAAGACTGTAGTATAAACTGGAAGAATTTATTTCTCAGTGCCTAAGTAGTCAATTTTTCCAGTGATAAGAAAGAAGTGCTAGTATGACTATCACATTGTTGTGCCAGTTTAAGAACACAAACTACTGTCATTTTAAAATATAATAGTGAACACAAAAAGCAAACCTTTGGGGATCTGACATAATTATGATTCTATCATTAATTTGTTTATGATGACTCCTTGTTACAGATATAGTAAAAAATATCTTTACAAAAATAAAATAATAAAATAAAATAAAAATTATTAATTGATTTTTAAACAGTAAATAGAGAAGATCTGTCAGATCATGTTGTCTAAAACTAACATATTGCAGGTCAGTAAATTTCACCTTCTTGTCTTGTTTCATTAAAGCATTTTCAGTTTTTTGGTAGTGCCTGGAGACTTTAGCAGGGGATTGAGATCTTGTTGTTCTTTATGTTGGAACAAACTTGAAGAACTAATCTTCCCTTCAGAAGTTCATAATGTGGTGGTTTTTTTCTCAGCACACAGTGCATTCACAACTCAAACAGCAAGGAGGATAGTTTTCATTCCAGAGAGAATTTCAGATGAAGAGTTGTATGGAACAGCCACAAGCCTTTAGGAGCCTCTGAAGGTGAAGTGTGAGACAAGTTAGTGAAGAATCATTCATTTTAATAGGCATGGGAAAAAGTCTCCACTACATAGTAGCCTTGTACCTATGAGAAATTGCACATACTCTAATTCATCATCAGGCTTACAAATCTTTTGCTAAATTAAAAAGAACAACCACAACCCCCCCACCACCTTCTTACTACATTGCTACAATACCTTGGAATTATAATGCTCCAAGTAGCCAATATGAGGAGCACGCTGAATAGATTACATAGCTGTATAGTTTGCAGTAAGATTTTTAGATATTGAGAAGGATAAGACAGACAGCACTCATTGAAAGTCAGGGAGAATTTGTGGTGCATTCCTCCTCTGAGAAATCTTTCTCTTCATGTTCCTAAAATCAAATAAAACAGAAGGTAAGCTAAGCATCTGTAGATCACTATATGTATGTATGTATGTACACATACATCAACACACTCCATAGTGCAAATCCTGGACAGATTGGTGTCTGGGGTTTGTTCTCATGCAGTGATTTGTTTGCAAACAATGCTTACACAACCAATAAATTACATGACTTCAAGACAAGTGAGACAAAGAAACATAGGTCTTCTGGGATGTTCAAAACTTCCCCAGAATAATGTGCATATTTTTAATTGATTCAGGATCAGTTTTCTGTTCTTTCCCTTTCATGCTCCACTGTACATCCTCCATGTGTTCCAATATCCTTTTCTTCAAGTCTTTAAATTATCACGTGGTTGAGTGCAGGTAATATTTCCCGAAATTATACATGGCAAGTTTTTTTCAAGGCAGCAATATCATTCTCATTAATGGTATTTCTAGCCTAGGTTCAGATTACATCTATCTGCTTCCATCAAGGTGACTGTCTTCTGTGTCATTTAACTTAAGTGGAAGATGACACAAGCTTACTATGGGATTACACAGTAAAGAAGTAAGATTTGATTTTGCATGCAGAAATATGCAGTGAAAATTACCATGAAGAAAGGTAGGATATGAATTTAAAGAGCACAACTTTCTCTGCACTAGGTCCTCATGCATATATGCTTAATATGCAGGAGGGATGAGGTAGCCAAGAGCTTTCTGAAATGACCCCATTGAGGGACAGCACTGTTGTTACACAGCATGTCAATTATGTGGTTAACAGTTTTGCTCTAAGGTCCCTAATATGGATTTCTACTTGTTCCAAAGAATAATCTTTGTAAAAGATCTATCCAGTGTCAAGGAAAAGATAGATGATTTCTTTATATGAATGTGGTATTATTCCAGCCTACAAGGTAGAGAATAAGATTCAAGAAAAACAAATTTAATTTGGTGGCATAAATACATTTCAGTAAGATTCAAAAATTAAGGAAAAAATAGCACAAACATCTTTGAGCAATTTGTCCTGTTAGAAATATGGCAAATATAAACTTGTTTATTTCCTTCATAGTTTAATCTAAATTTTCTTCTCTCACAGATTCTGAGGATTTAAAGGTCATATGTTTAACCTTCAGGAAAAGATGAACAACAGAGATGAACGCATATGATTTTGCCTTGTCAGAAACTAGGTGTAGATAAATAATGAAATACCTGCCTATTTTCTCAGAGCTACTGATTTCCTCTATACAGACCACTCTATATAATGAAACTTTTCTATCACCCTTTATCTTCTCAGAAAAACACTTTTTTTCACTGAGAAGAAAGGAAGCTAAATTACATGCGTTATTTGACAAAATCATATTTCCTAGACTAAAAATGTTGGGTGTAAGATTTGCAATTTTAATCCATTCTCTCAGTAAATGAAAGGTAATTCCTAAGCTAATTCCTTAGTATCCTTAAGTATCTACATTGACTCCTGCAAAGCAGCAGTTATTCACCCTCTTTATCAAAGATTTTTATGAAACTTAATACATTTTTTTAAAATATTAGTTCATTTTGGGGGTTTTAGTTGACCTTTTTTATTTATTGTTTCCATCCTTTTTTTTTTGCCTGTAGTATGACTGAACAGTATTTTCAAAAAACATTTAGATGAGGATTGAGCAAAGGAAGATCAAGACAAAGGAGTTCCTAAGACACCTGGTTGCTTGTAAATGCTTTACCCTATCAGATCACAACCACTGATGAGAATAATAGGTAGAGTTATTGTAAGACCTCAGTATTACATTTATATTTTGTTGTTTAACAGCTGTTTAAGTTAATACATACTTACGTTCAAGCTAATAATGCAAGAACCCTAGCATGCAGACTGATACTATGACTGGTATCCTTAAAGTAAAGGTTTCACTAAAGGTAATGTTTCATCTTCTTTTACCCATCTTCTAAGCTCTCTGTGGCCAGGTAATGATTGAGAGCTAGTCAGCCAGCTACATTACAATTGCACAGAGAACAGAAGAGAAAACTCATTGCTGCTGGGAACTTCTACACTGAATGGGTATAAACTCTAAACGTACTAGCCATCTCTTGTCTCAGGGTGACTCACAAGAACCAGAAGGATCTGCTGCCTTTGCTCTTTCTGGAGACCCTTTTGATGAAATCCAGTTTCATAGATTCCTTCCTAGCTATCATTGGGATTTTCCTCTAGTAATGTTTCTGGAAGTCATCTCAGTGACCTCTTCTGCCACAGATATCCCACTCTGCCAAGTTTCCTGTAAGCTGACTTGCATCTGCACAGAAGAGATGTGTTTCCCATATATGTGAGCCATATTTCAATGGCTATAGGGAAAGACTGCATCAGCCAGGAGTGGAGAGTGGTGTGGGAAAAAATGCAGATGATGCAAGAAAAAAATGCAGATGATCTTTATCCTAGCAAAACTCTCAACCTCACTTGTGCAAGTTTCTTTCTGGCCTCCTTCTGTACCAACCCTCAGCAGGTAGGAATAGCAGCAGCAAACCTCAGGTCCACAGCTCAGATGGCACTGTACATTAAATGTACACTCTATACATTACATGAATGTTACATGCATCAGATTTTCAGACCATGTCATTTTGATTATGATGCTGGCCATTAAAATTACCACCTCTTCAGGCTTCCTGGTTCAACCAAAAAAGAATGTTTTCATCCTGAATGCTATTTTATACCTACAGTTCCTAGGCAAAATAGTCTTCTAGAAAGGGAAAGTTGCAGGTGGTTTTATATCAGTTTACTGTTTTTCCTTCTAAATTAGCCCTGCAGCCATGGTGAAGCAGAGGAAACCAAAAGATACATGATTTGGTTTTCTGTTAATCCCTCTGCATTCAGCAATAAGGGAGGTAATTATAATATGAAACATCAAAAAATCATAGAATCTTCAGTTTGGAAAAAACCTTTAAGATCATCAAGCCCAACCATTAATGTAACACTGCTAGTATCACCACTAGACCATGTCCTTCAGCACCTCATCCACATGTCTTTTAAATACCTACACAGATGATAACCACCTGCCTGAGCAGCCCATTCCAATTACTGATAACCCTTTCAGTAAAGAAATTTTTCCTATTATTCAGTCTGAACTTTTCCTGGGACAACTTGAAGCTGTTTCCTCTTGTTCTATCACTTGTCTCTTGGGAGAAGAGACCAACACCCACCTCCCTGCAGCCTCCTTTTAGGTCTTCCCTGAGCCTCCTCTTCTCCAGGCTAAACACCCCCAGCTCCCTCAGCTGGTCCTCATAGGGCTTGTGCTTGAGACCCTTCCCCAGCTCTGTTGCCCTGCTCTGGATATGCTCCAGCACCTCAGTGTCTTTCTTGTAGTGCGGGGCCCAAAACTGAACACAGTATTTGAGGCATGGCCTTACCAGTGCCAAATAGTGGAGGACAATCACTTCCTTAGCCCTGCTGGCCACACTGTCCCTGATATAAGCCGTATGTCATTGGTCTTCTTGGACACCTGGGCACACTGCTGGTTCATATTCATCTGAATGTCGACAAACACTTCAGTTCCTTTTCTGTCAGGCAGTTTTCCAGACACTTGTCCTGAAGCCTGTAGTCTTGCAGGGTGTTGTTGTGGCTCATTGATCCAGCCTGTCCAGATCCCTTTGACACTGTCAAAGGTTTTACTAATGTCTAGGTAAACAACATCCACAGTCTTTTCCTCATCCACTAAGCGGGTCACCTTGTCAGAGAATGAGATCAATTTAGTCAAGCAGGACCTTCCTTTCATAAACCCATACTAACTGGGCCTGATCACCTGATTTTTCTGTGTGTGACATGTGATGGCCTTCAAGATGAGCTGCTCCATAACTTTCCCTGGCACCAACGTCAGGCTGACAAGCCTGTAGTTCCCCAGATCCTCCTTCTGGCCCTTCTTGTAGATGGGCATCCCATTTGCTAACTTCTAGTCAACTGAGACTTCCTCTGGTTAGCCAGGACTGCTGATAAATGCTGGAAAGTGGCTTGGTGAGCCCTTCCAACAGCTTCCTGAGTAGCCTTGTGTGGATCCCATCTGTTCCCATAGTCTTGTGTCTCTCTAAGCAGTGTAGCAGGTACCTAACCCTTCCCTCTCGGACTGTGTGGCTTCACTCTCCTCCCCATCCCTGTCTACAATCACAGGGGGCTGGGTACCTGGAGAATAACTGGCTTTGTTGTTAAAAATTGAGGCAAAGAAGTCATTAAGTACCTCAGCCTTTTCCTCATCCTTAGTCACTATGTTTCACTCTGCATACAGTAAAGGATGCCCTCCTATTGTTCTTACTGTATTTATAGAAACCTTTTTTAAGGTTTAAGATTAAGTTCTAGGTTGGCTTTGACGCTTCTAATTTTCTCTCTGCAAAACCTCACCACATCCTTTTAATCTTCCTGAGTATCCTGCCCCTTCTTCTGGAGCTTGTAAACTCTCCTTTTTTTTCCTGAATTCCAGCCAAAGGTCTCTGTTCAGCCAGACTGGTCTTACCCATCAGCTTGTCATCCAGCACGTGGGACAGCCGGCTCCTACACCTTTAAGATGTCCGTCTTGAAGAATGCCTAGCCTTCCTAGACTCCTTTGCCCTTCAGGACTGCCTCCAAAGTGACTCTGTCTATCAGGCTCCTAAAGAGGACAAAGTCAGACTGCTAGAAGTCCAAAGTAGCCGTTCTGCTGACCTCCCTTCTAATTTCTCCGAGAATCAAAAACTCTGTCATGATCACTGTGACCAAGACAGCTCCCAACCATTACATCACCCCTTCTCTGTCCACAAACAACAGATCCAGAGGGGCTCCCTCCTTAGTTAGCATGCTCACCAGCTGTGTCACGAAGTTATCTTTCACACATTCAGGAACCTCCTATACTGTTTCCTCTCTGCTGTATTATATTTCCAGCAGACGTGGTAGGTTGAAGTCCCCTGCAAGAACAAGGGTTAGGGACTGTAAGGCTTCTCCCAGCTGCTTGTAGAATATTTCATCTGCCTCCTTGTCCTGGTTGGATGGTCTGTAACATACTTCCACCATAAAATCTGCCTTGTTGGCCTTCCCCCTGATTCTTACCCACACTCAACCCCTTTTTTACATTCATTAACCTCTAAACAATCAAAACGCTCCCGATATACAGGACTACCTCACTGCCTATCCTTCCTCACCTTTCCCTACTGAAGAGTTTATACCCGTCCATTGTAGGACTAGTTGTGTGAGTCATCCCACCATGTTTCCATGAGTGTAACTGTATCATAGTATTCCTGCTGCACAATGGCTTCCAGGTCCTCCTGTTCGTTGCCCATGCTGCGTGAATTGGTGTAAATACACTTCAGTTGGGCTACTGATCCTGCCACCTTTTTAGGGGAAGAAGGCCCAATTCCTATGAGACTATTCTGAGGCACTTCCCTGGTTCCTGGTACATCAATAATATCTGTGTCTTTGCTGCTGCATGGTCTCCATCCCTGATCTCCACTGAGACAGCGTAGCAAAGGTCTTCACCAGCACTCTGTCCCTCAAACACTGGCATGCCACCCCCAGGCTTATGTCCAGAGCCTAGTTTTAACCCTTTCCCCCTTCAAAACTAGTTTAAATGTCTCAATGGGTCCTGCTAACTCCTGTGTCAGGACCCTTCTTCCCCTTGGAGACAGGTGTTCCCTGTTTGTTGTCAGCAGGCTTGGTGCCAAATAAACTGACCCATGATCAAAACGCCCAAAATCCTGCAGAAGGCCCCAGTCTCGGAGCCAGCTATTCATCTATTGACTCATCCTGTTTCTTCCCTCATCTTTATCTGTCAATGGAAAGATAGAGAACACCGCTTGTGCTCCTGATCCCTTGACCAGTTGTCCCAATACCCTGAAGTCTCTTTTGGTCACCTCAGAAAAGGCAGAACCAAAGACACCAGATGTCCCTTAGTTCCTTAGAGATTTCTTGGCAAGAGATATTCCTGGTACATGTGAAAATACTTTTTCCTAGAGTTTAGGGAGATATAAACCCTCCATTTTGCTTGTACTGGCTAGAAATATGTATCTGGAAACCTGAAAATAAATAAAAATCTTTCAGAATTTCTTGATAACTAGTGTTACAGGCATTATTCCTATAACTTGTTTACAAAGCTAGAAAAGACAATAGAGAAAAATGGACACTGGTGAACTCAATTCACAGAGAATGCCACAGATGAAGAAACCTGAAGCTAAAAAACATGCAAAGTAATTTTACCTCCATGTTACACATGACAGTCTTGAAGATTAATTACTGGGACAGTGGCTATTTCAAAATTACTTGCTCTGAACATTCACTGCATCTCTTGGGTGAAGTAAGTGCCATTTAGTCCCTGATTAATTTTATGGATTGAGAGGAACGAACTGATTATATGGGTACCATATTGATTTGTCTACTGACATGGGTAATAATTTTAATTATGCCTCTATATGCTAACTACTTTTGACTAACTGGGCATCAATTCAGTAGGATCTATGAAGTGCCTCATTTACTATTGTATTTCAACCAAATATTTTAGCTTCCTCTTTCTTTAAACTTGAGTGGATAAAAGTAAGACCTTTAGCAAACAGGAAAGTTCAATAAACTGAGGAAAACGGAAGCAATTTAAGAACAACTATCTGAAATGGACATGCAGACATCACCAGTGATTTGCAAACCAAAGCAAAGATAAAACCATAGTTCTAATTAAAACAAGAAAAAATGTGAAATGAAATCACTAAAAGCAAGATCTTGCAAAAAAAATCAAAATGTCACAAAGAGATTGCAGGTATCAGCAGTGATGATCAGTTTTGCCCCCTGCACTTCCATCTTCCCATGTTTTGCTCTTCAGCCTCTTCCTCCCTCTTAGATGTTAGAATGGAGAGATAGAAATTGAATTGGTTATTGTAGCCAAGCAGTATGTCCTATCTTTCCTGCTCATGCAGTTTACTAAGGGTTACAAGATTGTTATTTGATCTGCACAGGCCCATGAGTCTACTCTAAAGGCCCAAATCTATGTACTCTTGCTTCCTGTCAGCCACAAACTGGAGGATTACTATACAGTTAAATCTTTTTTTTCCCAAAGTGCAATGCCTTTCTTACAGTTCTTCCTGTTCTGTGCCAATGCCTCTCCCCAGCTATTTTGACAATTCCTAGAATTCCATAGTTTTTTCTGTAGGTCTACCTAGATGCTGTCCAAAGGAAATTAAACCCTCAACCACTAAGGCACAGTTGCCATCTTTGCACCTGCTTTTTTTCAGCTGTGTATATATTTTTTTTATTATTTATCAAGCTCCCTGTAAGATGAAATCATTATTGTCTTTTATCTGCCTAAACAGTGTTAGTTCACATTCTTTATAATTCACTCATATTTCTAGTAGAAAACTCCTCAAACCTCAGACTTTATTCATCAGAAAACAAGATAGAGGGATTCACAGAGAATTCACTAGGCAGGTTATGTGGTTAGATTTCCTGTTGATGTACCTGTGAAAGTTGAGACATATTTAATATTCCTGTAGTTTCTATTGTATAGTTGATCTTCTTTCTATGAATACAGTGTAGGTATGGTTTTTTTTAAGATTTAATACATATGTTATATTTGCATTTAGACTGCTAAGCAGAATTTGTGGTAAAACTGTTTGTCAAATACTGTAACATGTTAAGAATTTTTACACTAACGACATCTTTACAATCATGGACATGGTTATTGTTAGTAAATTTGTCTATATACCCTGAGATTACAATATCATACATTATTTATTTTTTTGCTAGTGTTATTAACTTTGAAAAGATAACTTTACCACTATTTACTTAATTTTATTAGGGCATTTTATTTTTATTAATTTGCTACTCTTTATTGTTATTGCCAACATGCAAATGGCTTGCATCGCAAATATCTTCATTATCAGTGAAAATTACAATTAAACAGAGAGCTCTTCAGTCACCATTTCTAAAAAAAATCATAAACTGCCCTTGCCAACTCAGAAAAGTCTATATAGGCTGAACCAAAAAATACCCAAAGCAAATACCAAACTTTAACCAGCCTTGCAAGAATAATCCAGCAACCTGTGTATACTCTTCTTCAAGTGTAAAAGAGAAAATTAATAGTAACCTGATTACATCCCTTGAGACCATGGTCTAATAAGAGAAAGTAATTACACATTAAACTGTTATGCATTACATACCTTTATTATATCCCTTTCTGCTCTTCTCTGTATCATAGCACCTGTGTCACCTGAGAAAACAAACTGAGCATTACATAAAAACTTCTATTTTTATCAGTCATACCTCAAGACTGGTTATTTTTTATTCTGTCAAGCATGTATGGAATTTTGTTGGTTTTTTTTTTTTTTTTTCCAAAACCTGAAATTAATGTTGGACTGAGAACCTACCAGGTTGTAAGTACACAGATACTTTTGAGTGGCCATAGCTTAACAACCATGGTTTCATGAAGGGGCTTAATATCCATGTTATGTGGATGAGAACAGTCCAAGCAGTTTAGCAGTCTTTATCTGGAATGGCTTTCTAATCTCTTTTGAATGTATAACCATTTATGCAGGATTTTACCTCACATTGAGTAAATTGCATAAATCTTACTGTTCTATGCTTTGATACAGTTACTTACTTGGACTCAGTTTCCTGACCATAGCTCCTTTTTTGTTTGGTTGGTTTTGGTTTGATTTGGGGTTTTGTGGGGTTTTTGGGTTGTTGTTTTTTTTTTTTGTTTGTTTGTTTACATTGAGGGTAACCCATTATAGAATATGCCTTTCCTTTGACAAAGTGTATGTCTTTTCTGACTTAGGGCAATATTTCAGGCACTTTACATTATTTCTTTTTCGACCTTCCAAAAACAGATGGTGCCCAAGGACTGCTCAGCTTCTCCTTTCTCAGAACCATCCAGCAAACATTTTTTCTTGAATCTGTTATCCTATGGGAAATCTGTTTTGCATAAACTACTTCCTTGTTCCTCTCAAACTCCCATTTCAAGGATCTTAGGTATTATGTTTCCCAGCTTCACCTTGTTATGTCTGTAAAGTCTAATTAGATACGTAGCTTCTTTTAAAGGACCAAAAAAACTAACTCTACTATGAATTATACCTTTAAATATCATCTATGGGTATTCACTTAATTAAGAAAAGATCCTACTGTATCTATGTATATAAAAGCAGCATTAATTCATGGGGAAAAAAAGGTTTAAGTGAGGAGTAAAGGCCCTGATAGCCCTAAGACTAAAATGACTGGTTTGGTGGATGAGGGGAGAGCAGTGGATACTGATTATCTTGACTGTGGTAAGGCTTTCAACACTGTCTCCCACAGCATCCTTGCTAACAAACTTGTGGATTGCAGATCACATAAAAGGACATTTATGTGGAGCGAAAACTGACAGAAATGCTGGTGTCAAAGGGTTGTGATCAGCAGCATGAAGTCACAGTGACATACAGTTACTAATGGAACACCACAGGGAATAATAGAAGGGCCAATTTGGTTTATCATCTTCCTTAATAATCTGGATGATGGGACACAGTGCCCTCTTTGCAATTTTACAGGTGATAGAAATCTGGAAGAAGCAGTCAATAAACCAGATGGGTGTGACACTATCCACTGCACCCTCCACAGGCTCAATAAATTCAATAAGCTGAAGTGCAAAGTCCTGTATCTGAGCAGGAGTAAGCCCAGGCAACATTTTATGTTGGGGGTCACGCAGCTGGAAATCACCTTTGCAGAAAAGTACCTGGGGTCCTGCTGAACACCAAGTTGAATATGAGCCAGCAATGTGCCCTTGCAGCAAGGAAGGACAATAGCAGCATGGGCTTCATTAAGAAGAATATTTCCAGCAGGTGGAGGGAGATGATTCTTCCCCTCTGCTCAGCACTGCTGGGACACACTGTCACACACTGGTCAAAAAAACAGGGCAAGGTTTTGCCTGTATTTTGGGAAACAGAATTAAGACTCAAAATAGAGTCAATGGCCAAGGAACTTTATTTATCCGACAACAGGTTCACAGGTGGAAAGGGAAAAGAGAGAAACAGAAAGGAAGGAAAGAGTTGTTTCAATAGCTACCACTGTGGAGCTGCGGCCTCCCGACAGTCCAATCCGTTTCAACTCCAGTGGAGGAACAAGCATTTTCCTCCAATGTGGATGTTTCTGTTCTTCTATAGGATTGTCTTATTGCATATTCAGCCTCTTTCCAAGAACCACTTAGCATATTCCATGAACTGCTTTGCTTAACCACACCCACCACCTGGCAGTGGTGGACATGCTCAATACTGTCACTGAGGCGGTCTCCAGGAGTCTTCTTCCTGAGCCCGGGTCAGGGTGTATGTGCAGGTGTTAAGTTTCTTGGAATTAGGTCCACATCAGGTTCCTCAGAAGGCAGGAAACCACTAGCCTTGAGGTCCAACCATTCGATTCAGTGAGATAACGGAATTTCTAGCCTTGCAGTCCAAGTGTTGCTCCGTATGACACAGTGGTGTCAGCTGGTGACCCCATGTTTCAGCAATGATGAGACAGAGCATCCAACACAGTTTCAAAATATCCAACGCAGTCTCTTACACACACCTGGAGTACTGTTTCCAGTTCTAGGCACCTCAGGACAAGACAGTTGGACATACTGGAGGAGGTTCAGCAAAGGGCTGTGAATATCATTAAGGGACTGGATCATCTGGCACATGAGGAGACACTGAGAGTGCTATTCAGCCTGAAGAAGACAAGGCTCAGCAGGCTTTCATCAATGTGTATAAATATCTGATAGGAAGAGTAGAGAAGACAGCGCCACGCTCAGGGGTGCACAGTGACTGAACAAGAAGGAATGGGCATAAAATGAAATTGAGGAAGTTCCATTTAAACAAAAGAAGAAACTCTTTTTACAGTGAGGGTGGTATAACACTGGAACAAAATGCCTAAACTTGTTGTGGGTTGTCTGTCATTGGAGATATTCAAAACAAAACTGGACAATGCTGGTCAACTCTCTGTACCTGGATCTCTGTTGAGCAGGGGTGGTTGAAGTAGATAATGTCCAGAACTCCCTTCCAACCTTATTCATTCTGTGATACTACAGAAAGTAAAGTTGGATTCATAACTAAGAGTATTTGCTTAACATTTATGGCCTTCAGTAGAGAACAGATTCAGTGCCCCATATCCTAGTAGTTGTGCAGATTGCACCTGTACTTTGTCTGTAGATCAATGAAGTGATCAGATGTTGGTAGCTGCCTTATGTTAGAGATAAAATATCATTGAGATTCAGACTGTTACATAAACTGAAAGGTTCCTAGGTTCCATAAGCCTTTTAAGCTATCAAATAAATGTATTCTATATTGAGCCCAGTGACTATGCTTCCTAATGTGTATCTGGCTAAAATATGACCATAGGAAAGGCATCTAGTTTTAATTTTATCACGTCAAGACATCTGTTACTTGCCTTTTTTTTTTTTTTTTTCCCCAGTGGTTAGAAATCCTCCTGATTGCTACTTTTTTTAATATCTAAGTGAAGTAGTCAGGTTTAAGTCTCCTGCTACTGGTCCTTTTCGTATTTTCTTTTGCAAGTTTATGATAGACTTTCATGAACAAAACCACCCACCACAAAAGAAGAAAATAAATACAATCCTGCATAACTGATCCATTAATTCAGTGTAAGCTTAAGTGCTTGTGTGTAATAAGACATTAATTTTTCTAACTTAGACTTAGATGTTAGTATTTTAAGTCCCTAGCAGATTTTTTTGCCTTTTATTAAATCCTTAAATGTTAGGTTGTTTGGCATCTACAAATTATCAGGGATTTAGAACCAACCTACACATCTTGTTAACTCCAATGCACAACATCCACGTTTGAAGCACACTTTAAAGTATTTTTTGTCATTTCATTTCTACTTATGCAACTCAAAAACAGCTGGGAAAACTATTTTAATGTGTTCTGTATTATTCCTTCACTGAAACAGTCCAAGTAATTAACATAATATTTGAAATTTTTTGAATAACAAAAGGAAAAAGAGCAGACTTCATAGTACATGAAGCAACTTCAAGAAAAGTAAGTGTTCCTTATATATCTTGTCTAGGTAAGAGCTCATGGGAACACAGAATGAAGTACATTTATATCTTCTATTTGATCATCTTTTTTACATTCCACTAACTTAAAGTCTTCCTTCTTATGCTACTTCAAGCACCATTTCCAGTGTGCAAATTTCAGTTATGTTCTGTATTTTTAAAGACTGCAGCCACAAAAATCTTCTCTGCTTTTTTTTAAAGCCAAACCATTCTTCAGTGTAGCATAGTCAGTGTTGAACACTGGAACAACAGAAAGAAAACATTTTACATAACCTCTGGTGTCTCAAAACTGATAAAGACAGTCACACTCTTAAATGGAGAGTGGGGGAAGGGCTGGGTGGAGAGAACATTCTAGTATGCATATATTGCTGTCACCAGAGGTTCTTTTTGTTCTGAGATTTTAGTATTTATTTATTTACTCTGTCTTCAAGGCCAGTCAAGCTGGACTCATAACAGTGAAGCTATGAAATTGAAAGGATATATGTATAAGAGTCCAATTAAAAATGTTTGAAATAGTTTAAAAGAATTCTAGAAATATTTTATGGTTAAAAAAAAAAATATCCTAAGACATTACTGTTGTGGTTTTAGCACAAGTCGCTCTACCACTCCACCCCCACACACCCCACTCCCATTGAGGAAGGGTTGGAGGAAAAAAACGAGGAAAAGCCCATAGGAGTTGAGATAAGAACTATTTAATTATATATAAATGAAACTTAGGAAGTTACTAACAATGCTAGTGCTAATGAGTAATTTAAGGAACAGAAAAAACGTAGAACAAATTATTCAAGATCTCACCACACGCTGATGAACACAGCCAGACTCCAGACAAGGCAGTAAAATAAATCCAAAAAACTCCGAGAAAAGAAAAAGAAACCAAAAGGAAAGGAGCAAACCTGCTCCCCCACCCCCCACCAGTCAGCCCGGGAGCCGAGACCAGGGAAAGCAAATTAAAAAAACAAAAAAAAAACCAAAACAAAACAAAACAAAAAAAAAACCACAAAAAAACCAAACTTTCAAACCCCTACTCCTAGACCAATCTGCCTGACAAAAGACGCTCTCTTTGCGCTGAGCACCCAGCACTCACCACGAAGTCCCAAGAACAAAGAAGCCCCCTGTCCCCCTGGCGGAAGCCCCCTGGGTCCTTCCCCCTCTGGGTCGTGCCCAACTGTAACCCTTTCTGTCCACATCCCTACCCCTTCCCTGTCGGTTTTGCAGTGCTGCAGGCACTGGGCTGGCACCACCTATTCAGCTTGATGTGTTATGGAGTGAAGCAAAATATAGATTAACTGGTGAAAAAGGTAGACTAAGACAAATACATAATTTTTTTTTGTGTGGGAGAGTGTTTAGTTCAACCACTTTGAAAAAAAATGGAACTCTCTTGTGGCTTTTCAATTTGAAAGGAATATAATTACCTCAAAATTAATGTTACTGAAAATTTTGTACTCTGCTACCACCATTGCATCCATCTGTCCTGAATATATATTATTCACTTACTATGGGTGTTTTCCAAATATGTTCCACTGAATTAATTAACCTAGTATATCATACGTAGAATGCAATATTCAGTATTTCAAGGCCATCACTCATAGAAATAAAACATGCAAGAGTATCCTGAGTTATTCTCAGGCAGGTTACTTTATTTTTAATATTTTCAAACATAATAGTTCAGTAAAGATTCTTATTTTAGGATATAATGTTTTAAAGTATTAAAACCTATTCACTATTTCATTTTTTTTTTAAGGACATAAAATTGTTTGTCAGAATTTGTATGTAAAACTTCACTTTTGCCATAGTCTTTATGAAGCCACATGATCCCCCTGTGACACTCATGAAGGCACTTATATGTTTCTGTATAAAATACAGCTAATATATGTATGTATGTATATAAACAAAGTGTGGGATTACAAAGATTCAATGAATAAAACTTTATAACGTCACAGTATGGTGAAGGTTATGAAATTATACTTGGAAAGAGACAGACTTTAGACTCCCCTTACTCCCATATTTAGACACTCATCTTACAACAAGCACTATTAAATAGTTTTCACAACCCTGTATTTCAAGAGCTTCAAACACTAATAGCATGGGTGTTGGTTGTTTTTTTTTTGGTCCTATACTATACTTACTAGTCCCAAAATTCTAGTACCGTATGCAGAAATTTAAAAAAAAAAAACAAAACCCAAACCTGCAACTTTTCCAAACATCACTAGGACACACATATACACAAATGGTCAGAAATTGTTCAGAAAGTTCTATAAATTGTCTGCATAATGAAATAAAATGTTCAGATTATTTCATTTAACAAGTATATTGGTTTTAATTTAGATATTATATCATGCAAGGACTCATGCAGCTCTACTAAAATAATAATACAGCTTTATTTACATTTGTTTAGTGCACTCAGGACTTGATGAAAAACCTGTTGAAGACAATTGAAAAGACTCCAAATGCATCAATCGGCTTTGGAATTACACTCTTAAGTATATGCCTGCTATTTTCTGGTTTTTGTGGATAGGGTAAATGATGTAACATGTTGCTCACTGCTTGTTCAAGCTAGAGTGGATTTGTCTTGTTTTCAGAATTCATCCCATAGTGAGTGTCAGAATGAACCATTATACTTCTGTTCAAACTGCATTCAGTATTAGTTACACTAACCTAAAGTTTCAGACAGGAAATGTAACTGGAAGGCTCAAAAGTCATTTTCTATCTCATGCTCCATCAAGGCCATTTATTTTTGCTGGCCATGAACTCATTAAGTACTGAATTACCAGAGTGGGAAAACAACCCTGATTGACTTTAGTAGTGATGATACAGCAGCAGTCACCTGTAAAATACTGACACCTGCACATAGTATTAAAATTTTAACCACCAGAGACTGTGTTTACCAAAGAGAAGCATATTAACATAACATTTGACATTCATGCCAGAATGATGATAGTCAAAGAAGACAGAAAGACAAGCAGATTGTATTTGGTATCTTTCTCCATATGTGGTCAAATACAAAAACATTAGCTATCTATTTCATCTTGTGATTGCGCACAGAGGTAAGTAATACTGTAATAATTCCAGCTGTAATTTCTAATCTATTTTCTACATGGCTAGGCAAAGAAAGATCAGAGAATAACTGGAGTTAGCTCTGTTCTTAATAGATGCTCATGTGTATAAAATAACATCTTTGAGATTTGTCCTTAGGTGTGCTCTTCCCTGAGAGAAAAGAAGAAAATCCCAGAGGAATTCTCAATACTCCCCCTGACCATTACAGCTCAGCTTCAAGAATGATATATAGGAGTAAACAAATTTCCATTCAAGGATCCTCTGTTATACAATCTGCTGAACACTTCAGTTCCAAATTAAAGACAATGCAATATACAGTGAACTATATAGTAAACACATTTTTTTCTTTTGGAGATACACAATATGGTAAGGGTACCCTTTTCAATTTCAATTTAAATTTGTTTTCTCTGTATGAGTCCATACTGATAACGAATCATCTAGTTGAAAAGTGGTTTGTTTTTTTTTTTCTAACATTAGCAAATACAGTGAAATGTCAGCTTTAGTGTTATAAGTTTTTTAAAAACAGCTGAGGCCATGGCTGTCAAATTTTGGTCACTGAAATTTAAATAAAAAAGACCAGCCCTGGGAATAATTTTTTATGCTGGTTAGAAAACAGCAAGACTGAAAGTGGCTTTAAAGACTGTCAAGGCTAAAAGTTAGGGAAAAGTCATGTTTTTAAAGTACAATAGGTTCAATAGATTTTTTTTCATCTAAAAGCTTTTATTTGCATCTATTATTTATGACTATTCAATGACTTCTTAATATTGAACGCTAATGCAAACCACAGTATATGGTTCACTTTTTCTTCTAATTGAAGATTTAATTTTTTGAAAGGAAGTAAGCAACACTGATGCCAATTATTACCGCGCAAAGTATTTTGAGATGGAGATAAAATCATTGAGTTGGGAGTGCTTTGCTTTTGTAAAGAGAGTTAACAAGAAATTGTTCAATTAATTGGCCACATAACTTCACATCAAATGTCTTCAATATTTACTGGTTACAGCTACAAAAACATAATTATGTCTATACTTTCACCTTGAAAATAATCTCAAGGTTGTATTTGTTATTATCCAGACATCAAGCCTAGAAGTATAGGCACATGAAGCACATCCACAACTTCTCTGGGCAACCTGTTCCAGTGCCTTATCACCCTCTCTGTGAAAAATTTCTTCCTGATGTTCAATTTACCCTCTTTCAGTTTAAACCCATTATCCCTTGTACTGTCACTTGTAAAAAGACCACCTAGCCTCCTTGTAGGCTCCCTTCTGGCACTGGCAGGCTGCTATAAGTTCCACTTGTAGCCTTCTCTTCACTAGACTGGACAACACTAACTCTCTCAGCCTTTCTTCATAGCAGAGGTGCTCCAGCCTTCTGATCATCTTTGTGGCTTCCTCTGGACTCACTCCAACTGGTCAGTATCCTTCTATGTTGAGAGCCCCAGAGTATGTTTCGTATGTTTGCTGTAGATGGCTGCAAGAGATATGGGTGGGCAAAGGAGAGCCTCAATAGCATGTTTTGCTCACCTTTCTTTTTATTTCCTCATCTACTGGAAACTACTATTTTGAAAGCAGAATGTTTCCATGTATTAGATTATTCTTCTGCATTTTGTTTAACTGTAATCACATTTTGTGTGTTAAAAGTTGTGGGTTTTTTCCTAATCCTTTATTTTTCCCCAGTACTTTTTAAAGTGTTTCATGAGGTTTTTGGTTTGGATTTTTTTTTTAATACACATTGTCATTTGGGGTAAATTTTCACAATAAGAAAAGACCTTATGGTCCCAAGCCTCTATTCCTTGGTATAATGGGAAGATGATCAGTATAGATTTGTTCTCTACTCAATGGCATGCTCACCCTTTAGACAGAATTTTTATTGCATCTAACTAAAAGGTTTATTACAGGAAAGTGGTTTTGGTTTTTTTTTAAATATCTGGGTTAATAAATTACTAATATCAACAGATTGCAATCTTGATATCTATGCACATTTATCATAAATGTTATTCATCAAACAAGCAGTTTTTAAACCTAAATATTTTCCTTCTTCATATTTGCAATGTTTATGTTTAATATTTATGCCTATTTCATACGCTGGTATACTGTGAAGCTTCATTCATTAACAGAAGTGAGAACTCTCGTGATCAGATTAACTGTACCAATCAAGAAGACTGGAAAAAGAAAATGTCATTCCTCTTTTTTTATAGAAGGAGAGAAGTATCCAAAGAAATATTGAGTCCTAACTAACTGTTGTACAAGTGATTTAGACAGTTCCTTTTTAAAAAAAACAGAAAAATACTGGGGTTTAAATGTTCATACTATTTTAAGCATCTAAAATATAACTAGTAAATAAATCATTACCCATAATGATACTCCAGATCCAACTCATATCAAACCGGCTTACTTATTCTCTGTGACAGGATTCCAGGTCTCATGGCTAAGGTTGAAAATAATGCAATAGCTTTCAGTATCTGGGTCAAGAAAGAAGAAATACATCAGTCTTCAGGCTGCTTTACATGGTTCATTGGTCAAATATGTCATCAGTACTTCTAGAGACCTGTTAAATGGTGCCAAAGCAGAATTTTGCTAACTTTCTGCCTATGCAGTATCTTTAGGTCTATGAAGAAGAGGCCTGACACAATGGTGAAATATTTGTTCCTTCTTTAAGGCAATACATTTGTGTACCATGCTCATTCTTATTCTTAACTTTCATAAAGATTTAGTAAATAATTTTATTCAGGAATATACAAGGTGATACTGATTTATGTCTTCTTTCTCTAACATTTCTAACAACAGAATTTGTCGATTAAAAATTACAGTTAGGAATGTTAAAAAAAGTATGAGCAATAAAGTGTTCTTAATTTTCAATAGCTGATTTGCAGATACTTAGTCCTTGGCACATTCTGAAAACAAAATTTCTACAGTTAACTTAAAACTGGTAGAGTAAAACAGAGGAAAGTATTACTTTCTTATGAAAATTTCACTGATCTTTCATACCAGTTTGTCTAAGTCAGACTTTTATTTATGTATACAAGTGTCTAGACACTCAGTTCTTAACCTTACTTACTTCTTTGTCTGCAGATTTTTACATGTGCAAGGAAGATGCTTGTAGTTTTATGTGTGTATGTCTATCATTAAAACACTATTGTGTACAGTAAAAGTAAATGCACAAGTGACTGCAAAAACACAACTGCAGACAGAGAATACAAGTTGAAAGTCCTTACTAGTCAAAAACCTATTTGCACAATATGTGAAGTCTGAGTGAAGAATGTTTCCTTTTCTGTTCACTTAAGTTACAAGCAAATGAAAACGGAAGTCTATGAAGGAAATGATGGGCAACCTGCATTTATAGCATTGGCATTACTAAAACACAGCAAAAGATAGTTGAAATAAAATACACTAAATTATTCTTAGAAATGAGTGAAAATATAATTATTTTAAACAAGAAACCAAATAAATAAATAAATAAACAAACCCTGGCAGTTTACATTATGCTATTCAGCATGCTCATTCCACTAACAATAGTTTTCTTTTTCAAGGTAATCCCACATTCTATAAATCTTTTTAAATAATTACTGCTGTTTCTCATAATAAATTCCCTTAAGAGTTACAGCTACAGATTAAACTTAATATTCCTAGTTCTGTAGATGTCATTCAACTACTTCCTCTCCTTTTCCCAGCTCTTGCAAACTATGTATTTATTTACCATGATTATTGCCTTCAAATGGTGATATCTATGGGCACCCTCACATAGCACTCACACAAATGCCATTTCCACTGTTCTTTGTAAAATCTCCCTTCAATCAATGATAAGACTTTCAGCTCAGTTAGTGCCCTCTTTTCCCAGGTAAAAACATATTTTCCGTTCTAAGGTATGGAGGTTTATGATGAGATGACGGAAGATTTTGGTTTTCAAGATCTCACCAGAACTCTTATGATATCTGCAGACAAAATTCTCTAGTATCTACAGACAGTAATTTCAAAGGATGACATACAAATTAGGTGTGACCTCTAAACCCCAATGAGTATGTATCTTTCTTCAGCACCTTTGAAAATTTCAGCTACATTTAAAAATAAAGACCTAAAATAAATTCTAGCAGTTAACCAGAAAATGATGAATTTGAAGATTTTTCCAAACACATCTATATAAAAGTACAACAACTTTCCTTTGACAGAATTTCAAATTTGATGTCTTTCAGTTTATTTAGCAGGGCCATACCTACGCAGAATGTAATATTGTAATTACCATTTGTATAAGATATTTTTTTTAAATGGATTAATTATCTATGTGCTTTGTTTAAGAAGCAAATAAAATGTTGGATTTGAAATGGTTTCCATTTTCCAAACAACCATACTGTAATAAATATTCAAAAAGCCTTTTAAAATATTTTCAGTAGAATAACAATTTGGGCAGTCTTTTTCTTTCAATTATGCACAGTTGTCGTGGTTTAACTCCGGCTAGCAAAATACCACGAAGCCGCTCTCACAAATCCCCCTCCCCTCCTCCAGTGGAGGGGAAGAATCGGAGGAAAAAGAAATAAGGAAGCTTGTAACATTGAGATAAGAACTATTTACTAATTAAACCTAAATCAATATATACAGGTACTACTAATAATAACTAATTAAAATAGTAGCAAATGAAACATATAGTACAATATATACAATATGATACAATTTCCCACCATCCACTGACCAATGCACACCCAGATGTTGAGGAATGAAAATCAGAGCCAGAGAGCCCGAGACCCACAGCCCGAGAGCGGTCGCACCCCGAGAGCCACAGCCTGAAGGCCGGAGCCCAGGAGCCTACGCAGTGGATTCCCAGCAAACCTTATCACCAATATCACAGCCAGAGAACTCAAAACAATCCACCATCTCCCACACGAATGAGCCAGCACAGGAGTTAGCAAAGCAGCTAACACAGGAGAGTCAGCAAGTGCCCGGAGAGACGAGCAAGGGAGTAAGGGAGAGAGAGAGAAGGGAAGAGTAATGGCTACTGGACCCCCTTCCCCACCCAAAGAGGCCAGAACATGATGTACTATGGAATGAAATACTTCCTTGGCTAGTCTGGGTCAGATACAGTATCCGAAGTGGACAAAAGACCTTGAGTTCAGTACAGGCCATCCCTAGCACCAGCTTAGGCCTTATCAATGTTTTCACTTACTGTCCAGCAACACAGTCCCCTGACAACCAGAGTAAAGGGAGTTAGCCCTTTCCTGACTGAACCCAGCACAACAGTGTATTTCAAGTTCTATAAGTAGGTTTTTCATACAATGTTTATACTTACTGGCCTCTCACAATTAATCCGTCTCTAACTTGGGTCCCACTAATACCTTCAATGGCATTTATTAGAATACTATTACAACTAGAATTAGAATTAAAATTGATCATAAAGAAGCACTGTTTTTTTGGTTGGTTGGTTGTGTTTGTTTCTTTTTTTTTCTTTTTCCCATGAATCCATCGTGCTATGCTGTCAATCCTTCTGGAAAAACAGCTGAAAGGAAGCTCATTAAAAGCAAAATTCTTTTTCAGGAGGACTTTAATGTTTTGTGGTTTATGACTTTCTGGGATTAAAATTTATCAATTTGTGTGTTTTCATATGGAAGAAATACTTGTTTCCCAGAGAGCAACACGGCAGTTCTCAGAAGAAGATAGAGTATATGTTCATAATATCTTCCTCTATTAAAAAACAGAATCCATTTCAGACTATTTTAAAATGTTCATAACATCTTTCAAGCCACATACAACAGTAAAGTGTGAGATGTCTAAACCCCATATTTTACAAGTTCATTGTTTTCACCTGCATATCTTTCTGAGACAGTGTTAACTGCTTTCAAGTGTCAAACAAACTCTACTATGTTCTGAGGGTGTTCCAGTGTGGGTTTGTGCTGGCTTAGGAATTTCTTCATAGAATCATAGAACAGTTTGGGTTGGAAGGGACCATAAATACTATCTCGTTCCAACCCCCCTTCACTGTTGGCCTCTACATGGTGCTCTGTCACCCAGAGTAATGATGGCATTTGGCCCTGCTAGGGGTAGGACAGGAAGACTAGTAAAAGTCTAATATCTTACACACTCCTCTAAGTGATTTAAGGAATACTTTTAAACCTATGAGATGTACAGCATACTTAGTGTGATAGAAAGGTATTTCTCATGAAAAAAATAGAAAATATTTGAAAATTATCTGCAAACCAGAGCGTGGTAACAGAATATTCTCATTCAACAGCTCTTTAGACAAAGGCAACAGGTACAAGGAAAATAACTGCTTAACCCTCCCAGTTCAGTGTACATAATTGTGGAGACTCATCCCTGGCTTCTCAGATGATCTCCAAATAAAATTCCCATACTGGATTGGAAACCTCACTCCAGGGGTTTGGTAGCCATCTATCATTTATTAGCTGATAACAGTGTCTTTATGGACTAGATCATTGGACAAGTCATAAATGCTGTTGTTTTATTATTTTGAACACTACTGAAATTTGTGAATTTTGAAAAACCTGAGAAATAAGGAACAGGCACAGACTCTGAACTGATGACATAGCTGCTTTCACAAAGTAGTTAAACCATTATGTTTCTTTGTTTTCATTCTCTGCTTCTCTCTTCTAACTTTCTACATTAAGTACTTCTGAAAGTTCTTTACATTGACTTTTAAGCTACTACACACTATCCCTTTTTATTGCAGAATTCTCTTTTTAGCATCTTCTTAAGATTCTTTTGCTGCTTTTATTCCTTTTATACCGTTTAGTCCAAGTGTCTGTTAGCCTTCACATAAGTTTCATTACAGTATAGGGTTTACATGTAAAGTCGCTGGCAGCCACAGCAGTGGGGGTTGCAGCAGCATCCCCTTCGTGAATGGACTAGGGCTGCCACATGCCGGACACAGCTGGTTTCAGCTGGCTCCAGCCCATGGCCCCACCATCGGGCACAGCTGAGCCCTTCAGCCAAGGGGAGGCACCTCAGGAAAGCCTGTGCCAGAAAGGGAAAAACACTGCCTGGCAGCCAGGGCCGAGGGCACTGGTGTGAGAAACAGCCCAGCCAGCCCCGAGGGGAGAGCAGGGAAAGTGTGAGTAGGAAGGAGTGTCAGAGAGGAGCTGTTATGGAGTGAGCACAGCCCCCCCCCAGCCCCTCCCCCCATTCCCCATCCTTCTGTGACACTTGGAGGGAGGAGGTAGAGGAGCTAAAGGTGAATGGGTAAAGGTGAGCCTGGGAAGAAGCAGGGAAGGAAGGTGTTTTAACTTTTTGTCTTTTTTTTCTACTCATTCTACTCTATTTTTTGTTGGCAATAGGTTAGGAATTGGATAAAGTCCGATAAAAACTTATTGTTCATCTCTGTTATCAGATACATAATTAATATCATAAGAGGTGGTACAAGGCAGTACACATGTAGTTGTAGGTTGCACCCTTCTTCCTTTTCTGTTTCTAGCCTTTGTCTCCTGTACCATCTTCCTCCTCCTAAGAACAATAACTGAGCCTTTTCCAGACTCCTTCCTTTCTCTACAACACAGTACCCATATCAGGCATCTTCCAAGCAAACGTCTCACTTCTCACATTACTCAGTCCAGACTGGTCAGGCTTAGATGAGTTGGCGCTTTCACTTTTTCATCTAGGCCAGTTTGAGATAAGAGGTAGAGAAGTGCTCTTAGACAGACATTTCTGAGTTTATAGTGTTTTGTTTTCACTGCTGAAGAGGTTTTTTAACCTTCAGGAATGTTGTTCACTTTCTAGGAGTTTCTTTTCAACTGCAGATATTTTTAGTCTCTTTGATGGCATCAGTTATCATATGGCTTTACATCTTCCTGCACTTGTTTTCATTTTCTTCCCCTGTAAGACTGCTTTGTAAATATTCCAAAACTCTACAGAAAACACTCAATTGCTGAACTATATATGTTCTTTTTATGTAGTGTTACAGTTACTGAAGTAAGCTGAGGGACTCAGGACTCGCTAAATTTAGAATCTAAAGAATCTAAAATTAGACTTTAAAGATTTTTTTTATTTTTCAAACTTTAATCTAAAATAAAAAAATTAGATTTTGCATTTTGATTTTAATAATTTCTCCTGATAGTCTAAGAGGGGCTCAGGTGTATTATGGTTCAAGGTGTGATTTTCTTAATGCATCCCTTTTCTCTGTCTTTTGCCCAGACATGTGTCAAGAGCAATGAGAGAATGTAAGATAATAATTTCATTTTATGGATCTGGTTGTATCTCTGCCCTGAACATTGAAGAAAGTGTATATTTTTGCAGCAATAGCAGCTTCTTATGGCCTACTTTAGTACTTTCCAACAGTGTAAATGTTTATTCAGATTTTACAACTGGGAACTAAGTGATATATAGGCATTCAAAAGAGATCAAGCATATTTATCCTCTTGAACATATAATTTATACATGTCCTGTATGCAGACATCTGTTTTGAACTAGACTTTAAAACAATACTCTACATAAAATATTAAATGTTTGTTGAGGGCTTATTTGGCTGTTTTTACACAAAGGTAACGTAAGACAGTGTAAAAGGAAGATTTTCAGCCTATATACAAAAAATATTAAGCTACACACAACACAAATGCAGTTTAAGTAAAATTTCATACCCAGAGATAAACCAAAAATACTATTTTCAATTGTTTTGCTGGCTTGGTTATTGATTTCTGATTTGTGTGTGTCTGTGCAGACAACCAGAAATACATATAAAAAGAGAAATTTGCTATAAGGTGACTTATCCTTACTGTATCGAAATATCCATAAGTAGAACTCTCCAAAACTTGTTTAAAGCTTGTATCTCACATATTTTTTTTTTAATTAAAAATAACTCTGCACAGACCCCAACTGTTTCAAGCTAATTAGATGAAAAATTGTATTCTGTTATCTTACTCAAATGTACAGTCATAAAAAATAAGAAAGTAATTTGAAATTATAAAAGAAGGGGTGCATGGATAACTGGTGCTTTTAGATTATTAGCTAGTTTTTTTCAGTTTTGATTATTGTAAATTTTCCTAGTGGTGACACACCAATTAAGATAAAATGATAGAATATGCTGATAGTGATTAAATAATGTAAATAATCAAACAGTTGTTGACAAAATAGTGGTAGATATAATGAAGAAAAACATTATGTGATATTATTGGTATTTTTTTTTTATTTCACCTTTCCTGTTTTGATTGGTTCAACAGTGCATCAAGACATCTTATTCCTGACTTTAAGTGCAAAAATATATTTCACGGCCAAACCCGTGTTTGTTATTTGACTTTAAAATACATTATTTTGCAAGTCAGAACAATAAAGCAGTTTTAAAGCTGGAGTAAAATTTTTTATGAAAATAAAAGTTCACATGTACATTTTTTAAAGTTATTAGTGGCATAGGTGATCTATTTTTTTTTTAATCTGTTTGTAATTTTTTTTTTTTAATCTGTAAAAAGTTTTGTAAAATTCCTTGTACCTCCTGCATGTTAATACCTGGAAGTATGCATGTAAATTCACCTTTTTTTCATTATTTACTCAGAATTTAAGTACTCTGGTAAGTGAATTTGAGAACTCTGATAAGAAACTGAATCCCACTGGAATGGTTCAGGATGTTGTACTGTTGTATCTTCTTTTTCCATAGTCCTGCCAGCTCCCCTCCCCTAGTTATGTTCACTATCACATTCATGATCCTGATTTCTAACTAGCTGTTATCTTGCATCTTTTGTGGTAACCACAGATGGATTGGTACACAGACAAGAGAGACTGTGTTCAAACAGTGGAAAAAGGACGACCAGAAATCTGGTCTGTCCCAAGTATATCAGCCATGTGTAATTGACTGCCACATCCAGTGTCTCCTGAGTAAATAGGATATGTGAAAGAGAATCATTTTATAAGGATTCTATGAAGATAAATCTCATATTAGTTATTGTTGTGTTATAATTATACAACAATTATACAGCAATTTTAAAACATGGTGGCTTTGCCTTTGCAACACAGTAAAATGCCTTTTCCAGCTTAACCTGCCCTTCTGGATTCAGTTACAGTCACAAAATTATACATTTAATAAATTGATCTGAATATAAAATACTCTGCATTATAGCATCCAGCATCACTACAAAACCACATCACATATCTTTCTATAGAAGTTACAGATTTTTTTTTTTTTTCTAGCTTTTCTTTATTTTTTTCTGTCAGCTGAATGTATCCTGACTGGGTTTTTTAAGAAATAATTAACAGTTCAATGAACTAGCCAAGGGGGATTTATACTAAAAATCTGAGTTTAATCTTAGGAGTTTAGTAGAAACAATATATTTACAGAAAATGCAAAACAGGCAGAGGACTGTCAACCCCAGGAGCCTTTTTTAATCTTTAAGGTTATTTCGTAGCAGCTCTGGTTTCCTTAGTGGCTACTGGGAGATCTAACTCTTTTCTTTTCTCATGATCTAGTACCAATTTAGGGAATGCCTCTGGGTCAACTCCATTTCAGACTATAACAAAATGAAAACCTCTGTTATAGTGTTATTGTCGTTTTTAAAACCCCATTCTCTTTCCCTTCAGAATTTATCATGATCATGTTTGTTTTACTTTTCTTGGCATTCAGATAATATCTAACTAATAGGTTTCCAGTTATATATACTGTTTTCGATAATTTATAATATTCAAAGCAAAAATAAACTAATCATTATCATGTATGTTCAACATTTTCTATGCTTATTGGGGATGGAACTCTTCCTTTAGGTCATGTTTATACTTGAACTGTTTTTGCAGCTCAGCAAATCCAAACCAAGGATTGAGTGCAAACTGTGTAATGTTTGTTGATATGAAAAGAGACTGACATGGTGAGCTGACCTGGATTTTGAATTGATGGAAAAACCTATACTTTCTGATGCAATAGTCAAGAAACAGCCAGCTGTTCTGATGGCTTCATAAAAACCAGAAGTATACTGTGCATGATAGAGCAGAGATTGTCAGGATCACTTCTGGTTTCTTCCTTCTGATACTGCAAATGCATATTTTAGCTTCATGATTTACCTCAACATCATGGCTAAGAAGGTTTGAAATCTTAAAAGGGGCTTCAAAGTCACTGTGGAACTGTGCGACAGATGTTTTGCTCCTCCAGGCTGTGTTGGTTTGAGATTACAAAATGGGTCAGAAAGGAACTTCAATTTGCAAATGAATGGACACCAGTGCAAAATATTCTGCTACTGAAAGAAGAAACTGCTGCCTCTGCAACAAGATCAGGAGTAATCACCAATTTAAACATTGTGAATGGGTATGCCAACATTAAAGGAGATGCAGCACTTTTTACCCAAAAAGATAAATAATTCAGCATGAACTTGAGTTTTTCTTCTTCCCCCATTCTAACAGCAAACTCCTTTATTACCCTTCCACATTTTTTTGCAGACTTTGATGCAATCACAGAAGCACTTTAGTTACCTTCATGTAAAGGATATTTATAATTTCAGGGATTATCATAGTGCTTAAAGAAATAATAACTGCTGTGGTAAATTTGACTGTGGGAGTCCTACCTGTCTCATTATCTACAACATGGAAAAAGAAAGCAAGATTTCTCAACTACATATCTTAAAGATGCCCAAAAGTTACACTTGATTGAGCACAACTTCCTGGAAAATTGTTCTGTATTCTTCTGTCTATTTAAAGAGTCAGCTATGAGTCCTGCAGTCAGATTGCCCAAAGCAGTTACATTGCTTTAAGCAGTATGACAACCCCTGAAAATTAGAACTCTTTAGAGTAAGTATGTGCTTTAGAGGTATGGTAAATCAGGACTTAGGCTGGTATTCCTCCAGCAATAGTTCACTAATGTGAAATGACTGTAGGGCACTCTCAGAGGGACTTCGATGTTTCACATACCTGCCAAATGTTGATCACAGGAAGCTATGCAGGGTGGAAAATTTCCTCCTAGAAAGCAGGGGTGTGCTCCTCCATTGCTCCACTGGAATGGGAGCCCTCTGCTCATCCCTGAGCCCAACCTAAGGAGTGGTGCTTTCACTCTCAAAAACCCAGTAACACGTGGTGTCACTCAAGTATCCATACTGGGGTCAATATTATTTAATATTTTCATCAATGACATAGTGGGATTGGCCTGTAATGATAGGACAAGAGGCAAAGGTTTTAAACTGAAAGAGGGCAGATTTAAGTTAGACATAAGGAAGAAATGTTTTATGATGAGGATGGTGGGATGCTGGAGCAGGTTGTCCAAAGAGGTGTTAGATGCCCCATCCCTGGTAACATTGCAGGTCAGGTTGGTCAGAGCTCTGATTGTATGACTGTCTGAAAACACCATGTGCATTCAACACCTGTACCCAGCCCAGGCTTAGTGACAGTAACTGAAACAACTGTTTCATGTTTTTACTCCTCCACACTTCTGCATACACCTGTGATAAACTGCAGATCAGTTCCTTGATGGCTTACAATTCATCCCATACTTCCTCCCATAAAGTATCATATATTAATAGTTGGATTTGTGTCACAAAAGGGGGACTATGCTGAGTGGTTTAGGCCGCTTAAAAGATCAACATCAAATATTAGGGGAAAAGCTAATACTTTTAATACGAGTGAGAAACATGACTTAACAGAATTACATGACTTAACAGAATTCGATGACAAGGTCCCCTCTACTACTTATTCAACATGGAAAAGCATACAAAGGCAAAATCAAATTAGCAACAGATGAAAATAGTTCATACATGAATTAAATATTTACAGAGACAGGGAAATCAAGGCAGGATGGGATTGTTGTGACATGGATTAAGGAAAAGGGGCAAGGAATTTCCTCACATTCAGTCACAAGGTTCAGAGTGGACCCCCTTGCTTTCTAAACTCCTCAAGAGAAAAGTCTAGGTGTGGCTGAATCACCCCCCGTCCCAAACCTGGTCAACAGTTTATGCCTAAGGAACTGGGGAAAGGATCAGAGTATGTGAACTTGTGTTTGGTGTGAAACCTGGGGATAGCAGCAATGTGGGGCAGTAATAATTCAGTACCTTAACAATATTCAGATAGATCACACAATTCAATCACACAATTCAACTTCCAACAAATCCGTACAGTAACTTAATCAAAGACTTAAAGTTATCAACATAAAGTTGCATGCATACACTGACACAGACAGATACAGAAATAGATATATATATGTATATTTGTATGAAGGTACCTGTTAAAAGTTCCACTTGAGTTCAATGAAAATATTCATGTTGGATGTCAGTGCATCTCTCAACAGTTGAAGAGCTGAGCCTCAGGGAGGTTTTTTTCAGCCCAGTTTGTGACAACTGTTCTCTGATTTCACACACTTGAGAGTTTGCAAGCTCTGAGAGGACTCCCACCCACAGAGAGATCCTGAACACAATCCAGCAGAGCACAAAGGGGCATCCTTGGAACCACTATTTATAGGGTTGTGAGATAGTTGACTTCAGGCATAAATAATTTTACATCCTGGCCTTAATTGGGGCAGGTGGTCATTGGTATTCACAGCTGGTACTGATCTATCCAGATTGCAGTAAGGTTCAAGGGTGGCAGGGGATGATTTCACTCTCATTTCACACTGTAATCAGGCAACTGACCCCCTAGTATGGTCATTCCCTACCTTGGTAGTGTAAGAGTGTTTTGATGTGATAAGGATCGCTTAACCACCAAACTCCCTGCACAATGGCCAAAGTTTGACAGGAATCTCCAAGGCCATGAAACTTTCCAGGAGTTAAGAGGGGAAGAAATGCACCACCACAATTTGTTAAATTCAAAAACTAATTATAATACAGTATTGGGAATTGGCCTGGTGTCAGGTGTTGTCTTCTAAGGTAAGTTAAACCTGGTCATTAAAACCTCTCTTGAGTAAAAGTATAACCCTTCACATTTTTGCTGGACCCTATTAAGAAAATTGTGCTTACACCTGTTTCTCAAGGGACTTTAATTTATTTAGAAAGAAAATTAGTCTCCTGGATTAAGGCAACAGAACATTTAATGAATTAAAAAAAAAAAATAAAATCAAATTGATTTGACCTCTTAATGGGTGGATTTATTTCTTTTGCATCCCATGAAGCACATTTAAATTTAGTGGCAACTCTGAGAGTACTATGAAATAATAAAGTAGATTTTGTAATGCAGCTTTTTTTTTTTTACTTTTAGATTATAAAGCAATATATTCATTTATGCACAGTAGTATGTGCTGAAGCAGACTACCACTGACAGATAGTCTTAATGTTAATGGATTTAAATATAAGTAAAATTATCTTTCATAATATCAACGTATGAATTGTTCATTATGAGGTGAAATTCTGTAATGCTCTGCTGGTTACTTACAGTTACTTAATAGGTGTAATAGAGAGCATTTGTCATTTTCCTCTCTTTCTGGACATTTTTGGCTTCCCTTCCTGCCATTTCTGATGCTTCTCAGTGGTAAGTAAAGCAGCTTGTGATCTATTTAAAATCTGGCTTTGTGGTGGAAGTTGACATTCACAATTTCTACACATCCTTGATATTAGGTGTTTCTTGATATTTAGTTACGGGTTTCATGCTTGGATACAAAATATTACTTTGTGGGTGGTTATTCTTTGTCCAGTGAATAAGAGATCTGTGTATGCATAAGCATACTTGTGATAGCATTTCACTAATTACACATTTACAGCAAATAATTAAGTAACTGCAGCATAATATATAGCCGCCTTTAAAGACAAAATTAACATTCACTGTACACCTCACCTGTACACTTTTTTTTTTCATTTTATGGAAAGTGCACAATAATGCAATTGATTATCCCTTTTACATTTCTTCCAAAACAAATGTATAAAACTACATTGTAAATTTAAAATACTACATTTTTGGGTTAATAAAGAACACACAGTCAATTAATTTAACATTATTATCATCAAGTTATTTTGTTTTATAAACTTAATTATGATTGAATTATTGATTTCTCCCAGTTTTTGTACTGTATTATTTTTAAGTCCTACATTTATTCTATTAGCTTATAACAAAATTTGCACACTAGACTAGTTATGCTTTCGTTATGCTTTTTGATAATCTGCTTATAATAATTTAGTGATGTCTTCAGATGAGGTCATTTTTAAAGGACATTAAAGTACTTCAAAGACTGACATAATTATTCTTTTATTTACACTTCCATGTAATTCAATGAGATTAGTAAAATTTATAACTATCTTGTAAAAAGGTAGAAAAAATGCTGCTGAGCTGATACTTTAAAAATGATAAAATTATATTTAAGAAATTAATATATCACTGAGTGGTTCAAATGAGACTGCATTCACTCATAAAATTGCCACTTGGGAAAAAAATTCCAGGAGGTAGGCACCCATATCACTCTACTGCATTGAAAATGAAAACTAAAATAGATATTTCAGTCAAACATTTAAGAAAATAATAAGGAAAAAAAAACACTAACCTGAGAAAATCTTTATGAAATTGTTCAGTATATCTTTTTGTATCTGTTATGGGTAATCAACAAATAATATTAGAGATATCCATTATCTTTAGAGACATATATTTTAATAATCCACAAACTGGAAAAAGATGAGGCTATGTTAAGAAACTAGGCAAGAAAGCTTGGTGAATTCAAATACAAATGTTGTTTGATATGGTTAGAAATTTCATAATGCTGTAGAAAGCATGCTTGCTGACAAACTGAACATATGTTTATATCTGATCTCTCATACCTGTCATTGTTACCTTGCTGTTACGTTCGCTACTATCTTTTAAAAAATATAGAATAAGAGATCAGTTGGGAGATTTTTTTTTTTTTTTTTTTGTCTAATGCTATACTCAAAATGACCTAGAATGAAAACACAAAAATAAACATATTCTTCTATCAATTAACCTAAAACTGTTAGCATGTAACCTTTTGGGTCATATTTTGCAGCAATTATTTTTGTCACCTATGTAGATACTACAGATGAGAAGAAGGAAAGAGGTTGGTGGCATCAAAATAATTATAATTGATACTGGTGAAGAAATAAGTAGAGAAAGGACACCAGGAAAACAAAAAAAGGCAATAGATGACAATTAAAAAGAAGGAATGCTTTTGATCAGTTTAGGCCCTTTTCTAGGTAGAAGTTAAAGATGTAATACAAATTATATGATAAAATATCTTTCCGGATGTTTTTGTGGTTTTTTTGCTTGAGTCCAGCTTTTGAAGGAAGCAGAGGAGGAAACAGACTCTGGATTTTAAAATTTTGAGCAGTGTCAAAGCAAGATAACTGAGACACAACTCTTCTGAGGACCTAAAATTCTATTCTACATTGAAGACACACTTTTAAAAGTAATTGTTAAATAGCTAAATTATAAGGTACAGTCTCATCTTCAGAAATTTTCTTTTTCTTGTAAAATGCATCTTTGAAATGCTTGATCAGTTGTTGATGAGATCAAGAAAACCTGGACATATTTAAAAATGTGAAAACTTTGTATCCGTAAAAAACAAACATCATAATCATGAGATCTTATCTGTGGAACTTATTTTTCTGTCGTACAGCAATTCACAGGTAAATAGGAAAAGATGAAACATGGAGACAGTGTGTGCTTTCTTCATCTTTTGAAATGATATAACTGTTACAAGCCTGTGAATGTTCAAAACTCAATTGGAATTTTGAAATGCTGCAGATGGCTCAGAAATCCACAAGAATAATTAAAGTTTTGAGAAACTTTTCTGGAGCAAATACCTCAGGGAGGTACATCTTAATTTATCAAAGAAAAGGTTGATGGGATTGTGAGTATCTCTATAATAAAATGGTTCTCAAGTCTAGCAGGCAGTGTCATATGTGAAGATAATGGAAGCTAAAACTAGACCAAATCAGACAACGGATATAGACAATTTTTTAGAAGTGTGAATCATTGGAACATCTTGTCAAATTGCTGTTAGTTCATTCATCAGTGAATGCTCTAAAATCAAGATTATTTTAGTTTTATTTTGTTCTAAAGACTGATACTGCAGTTCGGTTGCATAAATTTCATGACACAAAGTATTATAAATCAGCTTACAACAATGGATTTTATAATCTATTTGCTTCCATTCCCAAGACAGCAAGAAGTTAACAGCAAGAATGAAATAGATATGCATCTATTTCCACAGCAAATGTTGGCAGAGCACTGAAGTAGTTCACCAAGGATCAAAGGGTAAGATAAAACCAGCTGTACAGATTTTTTAATGCAAAGAGTAAGACACAAATATCTGTTGAGATTTTCTGAAGCTTAAACCTGTATATTCCCATACATTGCACTGCCTATGACAAAGTGATTTTTCAAATTTTGAGAAAAAAACACTAGTAAAACTTTAAATAAATAACTGCACTGAAAAAGAGATAGAAAAATAGATAGCAAAAGAAACTGAAAAAGTGGCGTTTGTCTTAATTTACCAACATCAACATCTTGTTGACTTATGTATATTTTTGTTGTTGTTTTGTAACAACAGCATTGTTGCAATTCATGGGAAAGTTATAAAAATATTCAAATAAAAAAATAATTTCATAAGTAATCTTTAAATCCATTTTGGTACAACTTAAATAATTTCCTTTGTCTCTTTACCCAGTTACATAATAGTAACATGACTACTTATTCAGATGAAACACTGATTTCTGTATTTCAGAGCATTTTCATGGCAAAAATCTAGCATGATTGTGGTAAAAGCAAGATGCTGGAAAGACTGGCAAAATACCTATAGGGACAAAATGAATACACTACATGGTTTTTCCTAACAAGCATTTATAACAAATGTTTCAGCTTCAAGACAAGCTCTGTTAATTGTTTTTCCTTAGCATCAAGAGATCACCATTTTTAACTCTCTCTCTGAGACCTGGAGACCAGACATTTGTCAACTACCCAATTTGTTGTGAAAATGTTCTCTCTCAAGTGAAATTTTAATGTTTCAAAATGTATCTTTCATATTAGACTTGCTTTGCCAGTGTTATAAAATGTGTATTCCTATGAGAGGATGCAAAAGGATCTCAGTGCTTAAAGTCAAATATGTTTTCAAGTGAAGGAGTAAAGAATCTGAGAAGCAGATTTCTGACTGAAAATATAAAGCCACAGATTATTGGCTTATTATTTTTTCTGTGGAAAGAAAAAAGTCTCTCTTTTGGCTGATAATATTTTGCTTGACGATTAAGTTTATTACAATAATTCTCAGTGTTACATTACTAGAACAAGAAATGGTTAGCACTTCCTGATATCACCATGCTATATATGTCTAGACATACAGAATTTAGAACAATATTGGGAATAACAATGGAAATGGTTAATGATTTCAGAAACCATTCATTTATGTTGATCATGGCAAGATTATTTCTGTCCTGCTCAGTAGTGGACAGAAAACTTTTGTCAGAATTATATTTTTGAATTCCTAATTCCTAGTGGATATATAACCACGCACAAACATCATCAGAGGTGCATCTTGTGGAATAAACACAGTAGAAGCTGCCATATAGAGCAAGAAAACAAAGCTGTTTCTGTTACTTGGAGCGTCTATCTAGCATTTCTAGGAGCTTCAAATCTGTACTCTGGCAAATCTCTTGTTATGATTTTGGGCAAATTACCTAGATACATACTCAGTTTCTCAAAGAAGGTCTCAGACATAAGTAAGTGCATACATTCATAACTATAATAGCAAATAAGAAGTCTAAGCATATCAGACAATGATATTAATGTTGCCTTGGCACCCACTTCTGCTTTTCAGCATGCAGAAAAGTTCTTTAGTCTTGATAGCTCTGGCACATGTCTGACACATATTCATGGCCAGAAAGATGTTCCTTTCCTGCACGGCTCGCTCCACAGACATCCTCACACCATTCCTTTGGTTGAGCAACATTGACCAAAACCATCTAAACTTAAGTATCCAACTCACTACTACTGCCCTCCTACCTTCTTACCCAACCTTTAGTTCTTTTCTGCAGAGCTGAACATCTTTAATGGGAAGGAACTTCCAGAGCCTTTTTTCTCCCTTTATAATGGCTCATATTCTGTTAATTGCAGCACTCATCTGAGAGCAGAAGGAAGTACATCCATAGTCCATTCAGCAGGATCCCTGATCCCCAGTCTTCCACATAACCCTTAGGTGGACTTATTAGCATGCACTGTCTCTATCTCCTCTTTAGAATTTTTTCCTCAGAATTGTCTTTTAGCTAACCCTAAACTTATCTCCTCTCGCTAGGTATGATCTGAAATAATGAACCAGCTATGTAACATGGAATTCTTCCCAGATATCTGATGGTGAACACAAGTGCCAGACACAACATTTTGAGTTCAATTCTTTGTGCCTGGCTAATGCACCCAAGAAAGTGATGTAATTTTCAAGGAACCCTAATCTAAGTTCCCTTTTATATCGTGTCTGAGTGTTCCTTCTCTTTCTCCAAATCTGAAGTAGTAAAACAGCATGAATTTCTAAGGATAAATATATTTAAGAGTTTTCACTATTCAAACCTCATGAGAATGGGTACATAGGACAAAATAGCCTGAAATAAGCAGAAAAATGAACAGGTTAGTTATGCTTTTAATTCCAGTCATAGTCGTAGTTGCAGTATCAAAGTGACCAATTGTTTTTGATAGGATGAAAGATAATTTTTAGATCTAATATTCATTATTTTTCTCAAAATAAATTAAAAAAAAAGGTCTTAACTAGTAAATCTGTAATTAATAAGCATATACAAAAAAATGGCTGGGGGTTGTATTTGCTGTTCATAAGTACAACTTCTTAAAAGAATCAAAAAGTTTGTCTGGAGACTGCATGTGCTTAGATATGTGGAGCTCCTTAAAAGAAGGAAATAATCCTTATAGTAAGAAGAAAACACATAGACTCATTACGTGAAATACTGTATAATTATTACCATCTGAATTAGCAAAATTTATTAATTTGTCTTTATAATTAGAATAAGCCTTTTTAGATCTTTTCTGCTTTATTCTAGACTTAATTTTACCTGTTCATAGAACGGTTATAGCGACATTCAGTTAAGAGTTTTCCAAGTAAAAACATAGGGAGACTTGTATTTAACCTGCATTGAGCTATCTACTTGCTTGTTGCATAAATTACCTCCTCTTCTTTGGTTTCTTTGTGCATTTTGGCTTATGTTTTGAAAATCCCATATACCTTCAGTGAATCATTCTCCCTTTCCTTATTATTTTTACATTGAAATAGTTTAAGGGCTGTGGTCATAAACCCTTGAGCCTTTTCATTTCATGTCTGTATTGAGAAAATTTATCTTTCTTCAGTAATTTCTAGAGCCCTTAATTAATTTTGTTTGAGTGTTACTCATCTCATTTTTACACTTTCTTCTTAAGAGTACCCTATGACTGTCTATCTGTAGCTTCAGTACTGGGTCCAGTTCTGTTTAACATCTTCATCAATGACCTGGATGAAGGGATGGAATGTACTCTCAGCAAATTTATTGATGATACCAAACTGGGAGGAGTGGCTGATATGCCAGAAGGCTGTGCTGCCATTCACTGAGAGAGTGAATTCTCCTGAAGAGACTGGAGAGTTGGGTGGAGAGGAACCTAATGAGGTTCAACAAGGGCAAGTGTAGAGTCCTGCACCTGGGGAGGGATAACCCCATGTACCAATACAGGCTGGAGGCTCACTGCTGAAAAGCAGCTCTGCAGAGAGCGAGTTGGGAGTGCTGGTGGACAGCAAGTTAACCATGAGCCAGCAATGTGCACTCATGGCCGGGAAGGCCAGTAGTATCCTGGGGTGCATTAAGAAGAGTTTGGCCAGTGGGTCAAGGGAGGTCATCCTCCCTCTCTACTGTGCCCTGGTGAGGCCACATCTGGAGGACTGTGTCCAGTTCTGGGCTCCCCAGTTCAAGAAAGACAGGGACCTACTGGAGAGAGTCCAGAGGAGGGCTACAAAGATGATTAGAGGACTGGAACATCTCCCTTATGAGGAAAGGCTGAGAGAGCTGGGTCTGTTTAGCCTGGAGAAGAGAAGACTGAGAAGGGATCTTATCAATGCTTATCAATATCTAAAGGGTGGTGTCAAGGATGGGGCCAGGCTCTTCTCAGTGGTGCCCAGTGGCAGGTCAAGGGGGAAATGGGCACAAACTGGAGCACAGGAAGTTCCACCTGTACTTGAGGAAAAACTTTACTCTGAGGGTGACTGAACACTGGAACAGGATGCCCAGAGATGTTGTGGAGTCTCCTTCTCTGGAGATATTCAAAACCCACCTGGATGCATTTCTGTGCAATCTGCTTGAGATGAACCTGTCTTGGTAGGGGGTTTGGAGTAGATGATATCCAGAAGTCCCTTCCAACCCTGACCATTCTGTGATCTGGCAATATTTATCTGACTGTAAAATACTAAAATTCATATTCTTCAAAAAAACTGTTGTATGATTTATCTATTCCTAAATTAAAAGTTTAAATAGCAAAGCATATAGTACAGTTCTGAACTACTACTTACAAAAAACAAAAAAAGCAGACATAAGTGCATGACAAATTATAAGAAGTGGAGTAGCATTTCCTGATTACAGTTGTTCTCCACAATATCCCATTACTGCCATTGTGTAGTATAAAGGGTTTTTCTAACATGACATTGTCAATACTACAAAAAAACAAAATTGCAAAGGCAGTTTTCTGTGATATAACTGTGTGCCATGTCTAAGGCAAGAAGGCGTTTTCTGTACCAGTATTGTTTATTTGCAGAGACGAGTACAACAGAGCAATTCAACAAACAGGATATTGACATCTTTCCTGTCAAACCAAAATTGTATCAGGGAGCAAGAAGAGTATCTGTGGAGTTGCCTTAAATAAAATGCTCCATTTTCTGCTGATTATGTATTTTATACTTAAATGCTTTTCTAACTTTAAGAGCATATGTACCCTTTTCAGTTTTTGATATCTGAACACACAATACCTCTTTGATATGCTCAAAGACTTGTTGTTGTTCAAGGCCACACTCGGAAAAGTTCTTCTTTTGGGTTACTCAGTAGAGGGGGCTCACAAGCTGACTATAACCTGGAATATGCATTCAACAGTATCCAACAAGACCTAGGAAAGCTTTTTCTTTTTCTCCTTTTCTTGTTAGTTGGTGAAGACATAGTTGCTCTCTTATTGACCACCTCCATAGGCACATGGTGGCATCCATCCTGCCTTTTTATTCCCAAGAACTGAATGTCCTGTGCAGGTCCCTTGACCCTGCATTTCTTTTTGGCAAAACCAGCTTTCAAAAGAATTTGAATTACTCTTTTTCCCTTCTCAAACACTTCTTCTGCCTTGTTGCCCCATGCAGTGTTGTCATCAATTTGAAGACAGAATACACTCTCTCTCTTTCCTCAAAAGATTTTTTTTTTATGGAATCAGATTAAGGAATAGCACTCAATTGCATAAGCCATACAAACTGAAATTTATACTCAGTAGTAACGTTAAATATTTACAATGTCATTTTTTTTTCCTTACAACTAGCATAGGTTAGCGTTTCACAATAACTGCATAATAAAATTTATCTGACCAAACTTATCTTGATTTTTTTTAAATCAGTGCAAGTTTATGACAAATATAAATGATTTAAAAGTTATTCATAGAAAATTTCTCAGTTGCTGTATAACAGACATTTTCTTCATCTCAGCTCATTTAAACTGTTCACAGTTTAAAATTTAACTGTTGTCATACAAGTTTAGTACTTTGGAGATAGTACACACTAGTACTTTTCTATGTCAGATGCACCAAAATAATATGTTGCTCCATTATTTTGGGGAAAATATGCTTTTTCTGAACAAGCAGAAGTGGAGAAGACAAGATTTTTTTTTTTTTTTTTTTTTTTTTTTTTTGTACCTATGCTAAAACTCACATTTGAATTCTAATTAAACTGAAAGAAGTAAGTGGCTACATGATTAATAACATATTTGGTAACTTAAAGATAGTTGATCTTAAGCATTCAGGGAGTTTGCGGCCCCAAATCTGCAAACTTCTACACGCGCAAATCTTGTTTCTAAAAAAAATAGGAGTAAGTTACTCATATATTTATTTGATGGCCAGGCATATATTTGTCTGTATTTTCATAACAAGACTCTGAATGACACCCATACAATTGATATTTAAATACATACTAGCTAATACTGAGCTCTATTCTTAAGATAAAAATATCAAGGATAGAAGCAGAATTAGGTATACCATTATGTAAATAACAGGCTTCTGTGAAAAACGCTATGGGGTGTCAGGCTTTCTATGACAGCATTTTGTACAAGGCTGATCCTTTCAGCATGATTTCAGTTTCATATCTATTTCTGTAACTGTCTCTTTCACTGAGTGTTAATGCCAGGGTATAACATACCAAAATTTACATTATGTGCATAATGTTACCTTTTTTAAATCCTCTGTTGCAATGAGAATATGTAACATGCCAATTATATTGCTTTTCTCTTTATGAATCCAATGCAAGAGGGTGGGTTCAACCTACATAGAAAGTCTTTACCCTTCAACGTTCCACCTAGCCTTGACATTATTCAGGAAAGAAATTTACTAGCACTGAAACTTCTCCATTCTGTTAAAAGTGACAGAGAAGTGTATTTTCTCTACTGGATGCATCTCAGGGTACAGCTATTCAGAAGAGCATGACACAAAGATAAAGTCATTTGACACTCAGGAAATCCCTCTTCTGAAGGGGATAACCCAAAGATCAACACCCCATTCCCCATCCTGACACTAGGTAATTGTTTAGTCTCAGCTGGCAACTGAGCACCATGCAGATACTTGCTTACCACCCCCACCAGGTGGGACGGGGGAAAGAATTGGTAAAAAAAACAACGCATCAGTTGAGATAAAACCAGTTTAATAGGACAGCAAAGACAGAGGAAATAACGGTAATAACAATGATAAAGGAATACGAGTGATGCATATTGCAACAATTGCTCACCACCTGGTGGTTGATGACTTTTCCCTGAGCAGCAATTTCCATCCCCTCTCCAACTCCTATTTTCTATACTGACCATGACAATAAATAGTAGGGAATATCCTTTTGGCCAGTGTGGTCAGCTGTCCTGCCTATGCCCTCTCCCAGTTTCCTGTGCACTTCCCTGCTCGCAGAGCATGGGAAGCTGAAAAGTCCTTGACTTAGTATAAGCACAAAAACTACTTAGCAACAACTAAAAATATCAGTGTGTTATCAACATTATTTTCGTACTAAACCCAAAACACAGCACTATACGATCTATTAGGAAGAAAATTAACTCTATCTTAGATGAAACCAGGACACCTTGTGAATGCAGCAGAGTTACAGGGCTGGAAGAGTGAACTCTTCTGGGGCTAAGGGACTCTCCCAAGACATTTTGGAGAAGCATAAACTTTGAAGACATAAGAAAGTAAAAATTTATAAGAATCTCCTTATCCCCTCCATAAGAAGCCCTCTTCCTAAATATCTGTCTCTCAAAATCTGGGCTGAAGTGACAGGAATTCCATAACTACTTAAGACAACTGCTAAGTTCATTGATGTATGCAACCTTCAGAGACAGAAGAGGTTTATTGAGAGTTGGGATGGAAGGAGAAAGAAGGAAAAACTGATCAGAATTTTAGCGTACTAGACATTGCTCCTGTATTAGCTGCTGGTATGAATAAATTCTTTCCCTGTATTGAAATTATTTTCCTCTTTTCAGAGAACAAGTCATAAGAAAAATCAGCTAGCATATAAACAGTTTTCTTATTTAAAAACCAAAATTAACTTATCTTTAATGGAACTGTGAACCTCTCAAGTATGCTGGACTGAACTCAGGTTTGGCAGAAAATTTTACCCTACAATGAGACAGCTGGCAGTAGTAAGATGTGTTTTAACCTGTTTTATTCAATCCTGCTCACACAGCTTATCTGAGGTTTCCTTATGTAAAGAGAATCTCTACTCTAATATAACACGTGTTCCAGTAAAACCTAGCCTTAGAGTTTAGACACTTTTGGCTTAGTGTACTCCCATTAAAAAAAAAAAAAAAAAAAAAGGTGGAGCAGTTCCAAAATCCTAGCTATCACAGGCACATAATGATGTAAAGCTTGAGGTACTGTAATAAAATTGTACTGACTGTGGAGAAGAAACAGAAAAGGCCTTTATTAATTTGTACCTATGAAAAGTCCATATGATCATTGCTTAAAATGCACACATTTACAATGTGAAACAAAGTTCCTGATAAAAATGTGCTTTCATGTTCATAATACGTGTATTCCATTAAATGTCCTTGAAACGTGTGTATACTGTCAACAGTATGTGTCAGACTTTTTTTATTTGGTGTCTCTGAGGATTTGAAAGTGAAAATTAATTAACACTTACACAAAGCATTTTCCCCTTGAGCTACTCAATATGCTTAAGTGGTAGGATGGGATACCATCCATTTTCCTAAAGCTCTTCATTAAATAACTCAATTTGGTTTAAACACACATCATAGTTTTTTCATAACTAGCCATAATTTCTCTCCTTGACTAGGTAACCTTACCCCATTAAGAGACCATAGCTTTCATAATTTAATTATCTCTCTGCCTCCAGCAAGAGGACAGCATGAAAACATGAATGTATACTGATGTCAGGGTCCATGAACATAGAAAATTACACTGTTTAAAGATTTATCTCTAGGAAAACCAACTTTAAATATCTTAAGTATTTCTGTACTATTATTACCTAAAAGAAAACAAGAAGTTATTTAGAAATTTAAAATTTCCTGAGTTATACAGTTTTCTATTTGATTAACTTAAAGAAAAAGTTGTGTCATAAAAAAATGCAGATTAATCAATGGTTAAAATTTAATACATTTTCAAAACTGAAGCCTTGATTAGTCATTTTTATGCCTATTATGAATAGGCCATTGTCCTGTATTGCATAGTATTTAATTTGATTCATAGCATTACATAGAACAGTACAATATTTAATGAGTTAAGACTGTGTGTCTTCATTTGAATATACTCATCAGTGTATTTACTAACATTAAGTCTTTTTTCAGTGCAGATCTGGTATTTCCCCCAATTTTTTCAAATTCATGGCTCTGGCTTTCCATTCTTGGGAATGAGCTGAACAGTCTGTCCTGTTTGCTGTTTGTCTTCAACAGGATGGTTATTTCTAGAAAATTATGGCAGAAGTTATTGGCTGTCATTTTCTAGAGGGATATCCTTGAATATGAGGTTGTTTAATAACACTATGAGCAAGTAGCTAGAAAGGAGAGTGTGCAACTACAGACATAGAAACACAATAAGGGTCTTCCATCTGGAAATATTTATTCCAGATCTTCAATAACAACAGTTAGGAAGTGTCTGCAGTCTGGCTCCTGAAAATAACTATGTGATTTTTCCTATTTTAATGGGATTATTGAAATCAGCTACTACTAGGGTAAATAAAGACATAGTCTGGGCCTAGGCAGAGTGATATGCATAAAGGGGTTGTAGAACATACCATTTCTCGCATAAGACTCCATCACATCACACACAAAATCTGACATGTAGCAGATATGAGTGGAGAGGTTCTAACCATCTGAAGAATCAATATGTAAGACTCACAATGCCTGAAATATAGGTACTTGCTTTCAACACAGTGAATCAGAACATATGATAGACCTGTGGGCTTCCTAGGCATGGTTAACAGAGAGAGAAGTACTCCTGAGGAGCAATTCAGAGGTCTTAACTGAAGCACAGTGATTGTATGCCTCCATAGGACTACTCACTATAGATTATTAGGAAATGTGTGCTCTCAGCTATGGATTGTTTGAGAAAACAACTGAGGAGAGGCCTTTCACTTCACTTTTACCTTCTCATTCAGTTGGGATTCAGGACTCCTGAATCTCTTCTGAAGAGCAACACCTGCTTGCTGATGAGATACAGTACGTCACTGTTGGATCTGCTTGCATGACATTTAGTGCACTTACTCAAGAAATAGAAACTCTCGAATTTCAGGTCAAGAAACTAGAACTTCAGAAGCTTTAGCTATTAAGGAGAGCCAGCTATGATGGGTGAGGTGGTCAGGAGGGGGAGGAATGGTTGTATCCAGGCTTCTGTTTTCCAGTACTCCTCTCTACACCTGGCTACTAGAATGGCCAGGGAATTGTCCATTCTCATGCTGAGGTTTTCTGTTGTTCACCTAAGGATGCAGTTTATGTAGGTCAGGAGGGAAAGAAAGGATGTGATTCTGTAAAATACTGATTAGGAGGATCTCAGATTCTTTACTTCAGTCATATTTGATCTGTATTTTCTTCAAATAGAATAGGTTTGTTTAATTCTCAAACTCCAGGATGAGCCCTCACAGAGGATGTCCTTCTCTCACATATCTAGAATGAAGCTTTCTTCTCTTATGTTTTATTTCTTTCTCCCTCTGTCTTTGGCCTAGTAATTCTTGCATTCTTTGGTTTTCATTATCCTATGGATGGCAAATCTTTCGGATGCTTTTTTGGAGGGAGAGTTAGTTCAGGGATTTTTGCCTTTGGTTTTACGATCTGATATTTTTTCTTTTTTCCCCTTAATTTTGGAGGAAAATGAATCTAGCTTTGTGACATTTATAAGGAGAAATGGTTTCTTTTTAGATTTGTCAATCAGATTTTTGTTAAGATAAGATGATTTTGAGATTCATCTGGAAGAAAAGAACAAAAAACAGTGACATTTTCTGCTATGTTATGTCTTCAATAAGATTCGAATCTGTAACAGCTTCAGAATACATAAATCAAACAAGGCATCTGGTGACCAGTTCACTGGAACAGATATTTTTTCTTCTCTTCATCTATGTGGAATTTTTCTGACAACAAAAACTTAACCACTCTGGAAAAAATGGTTAACACATACAATTGTGAAATGCAAATTCTATGCACTATCTCAGAGAAAGGCATGCCATTTCATAAATATTAACAGCTAAATAGCAGGACCCAATTAAAACTGAAGTGAGCGTACACATAGGCATAACCCTGAAAGAGAGGTGAAAATGCAGTATTGCAAGAAAAATATGCTGTATTAATACATCTTCTCTTATAATCTTGACTTTACTGCAATGTAGAGTTTGCCTGAAAATCAATCTGTTTGGCATTTTTATTAACATTGCGCAAATGCAAAGAGAGTAAATGAACCATTTGCTGCCTTTACTTTCTGTGTACAGTAATGCTTCAATTTTTCACTCAGCTGTAGTCTACCTTTTTTATTTATTTAAATCACACAAATGCTTACTCCTTGGTATCTTTCAGATTGTATTTATTATTTCTGGCAGGTTTCTGTTCTATGTCCCTGGAAACCTTCCTACTGCAGTGCATAAACTACCAAGAGCTGAGCTGCTGTAAATAAAATTTGGTTTAAAAGGTTAGTAAACACATTGTAATGAAACACCCTCTGGCAGTTCAGGAACATTGAGTTACAGAATGTGCCAACCTAGTAGAAGGCATAAACGATTGCTATATTGCACATCCTTTTCCTTACAATAATATGGACTAAAGATTTAGAGATCTAAAGGAAAAAAGGAAAGAATAAAATGCATATAATATGACTGAGGGTTGTGGGGTTTTTTGCACATGCTCAAGGTTAGAGCAGCATCTATCTAGAGGTATTTTGATCAGTTTTGAGAGGAATTACATTTAAACTTCTTTTTGAGAACATCAAATCGTAATCTATCCCCTGTGCACCATGTCTCAAGCAGACAGAAAGCTTAATAGTATGTAGCAAAACTGTTCAAATTAAATGAATAATTTCCTTCCAGAAAAAAAATAAGAGAAATAAGCTAATCATATTCATATTCTAATGCAGATGAAAATTATAAGATCACAAAATCACAAAGGTTGGAAAAGACCTATAAGATCATCTAACCCAACCATCAACCCAACACTATCATACCCACTAGACCACATCCTCAAGCACCATGACTACACGTTCCTTGAAGACCTCCAGGGATGGTGACTCCACCACTTCCCGGGGCAGCCTTCCTATGCCTGACCACTCTTTCAGTGAAGAAGCTTTTCCTGTATCTAATCTAAACATCCCCTGACACAATTTGAGACCATTTCCTCTTGTCCTATCACTGGTTTACTCAGAACAGGCCAGCACCAGCCTCCCTACAGTCTCCTTTCAGGTAGCTGTAGAGAGTGATCAGGTCTCCCCTCAGCCTCCTTTTCTCCAGGCTAAACAGCCACAGCTCCTTCAGCCACTCCTCATAAGACTTGTTCTCCAGACCCTTCACCAGATTCGTCACACTTCTCTGGACACGCTCCAGCATCTCTATGTCCTTCCTGTAGTGAGGGGCCCAAAGCTGAACACGGTACTCGAGGTGCAGCCTCACCAGTGCTGAGTACAGGGGCACAATCCCTTCCCTAATCCTGCTGACCACACTGTTCCTGATACAGGCCAGGATGCCGTTGGCCTACTTGGCCACCTGGTCACACTGCTGGATCATATTCAGCCAGCCATTGGCCAACACCCCCAGGTCGTTTTCTGCCTGACAGCTTTCCAGCCACTCTTCCCCAAGCCTGTAGCACTGCCTGGGGTTACTGTGACTTAAATGCAGGACCCGGTACTTGGCCTTGTTGAACCTAATACAACTGACCTCAGCACATTGATCCAGCTTGTCCAGGTCCCTCTGCAGGCTCTCCCACCCTTGAGCAGATCAGCACTTCCACCCAATTAGTGTCATCTGCAAACTTCCTGAGTACTCAATCCCTTCATTCAGATCATTGATAAATATGTTAAAATTAAAAAGACAGATATTTGAGTAGTTATTTGTCTTCACAACATCATCAGCAAATACATAATCACAAATGGTTCTTATACAGACACGTCCATTTCAAACATACTAGTACAGTTTTAGAGGTTTCATTGGCAGGTACTTCAAAATGGCAAACATTTTACTTGGTATCAAAACAAATGTCTTGAGCCTTGATTAATTTCACAGATAAATCCCTACTGTTTCCATACAACACATTCATCAGTATCGACAGTTTTGTAGTTGTTTCCATTTTGTTGGTCCCATACTCTTTTGTTCTAATAGACAGATAGGGTACAGTTCCATAGTGATTTAATCCCAGCTCAATTATTAGGTATATGGTGTATTCAGAATCATTGCATATCATCAAATCATTAGCTGTGGCTTTACTATCAGTGGAGTCATAGGTGAAATTAGCTAGATGCCACCAGGATTGGAATTCCTTTTTAAATTCGGTTCCATTATCCCATATTATCTTTTGAATTTCAGTCAATTCCTCCTTCTCTAACAATAGCTTTTACAGTAGATTACACTCATAACTGAGTACTCAATTCTGCATGGTACAGAATGTACTATATTTACTAAATTGTTTAGCACAAATAAAGGAAGGGAGGGTCTCCATTCCATGCATCAGACTTGTCAGCATATAAACCAGATTTGGTCCATGCTGCTGATGATTCCTCCTTTGAGAAGAATAAGCCATCCTCTGATCCTTGACCTAATCTCCAGGGAAGGTATGCTGGTATTTTCCCAGTATTGTTCCTAGAAAGGGAAACAGTAGAAGTCTTGGCAGGGGGTTTCCAGATGGGTTAACCCTTAGTGGCTCTATTTGTTTAACTTCTTGGACTAAAGACAAAATTTACTTTTTCCATTCTAATTATCTCTGTTCTGTTTCTTTAAATGAAGTCAAGTTAAACATTAAAGGCCTTTTTGGTCTGTCAGGGCCAGTTTACAATAGATTACAGTAAAGTACCATGTTCAGCAAACCTCCGTTCTGCTATAATAGTGTCGTGGGGTGTACTAGTCCCAGTGATTGGTATGCTGGTAATTCCTGAATTAAGGTTTTGATTTCCTCTTCATGTGTTGGGTCCCATTTCCACAGTTTTTCCTTTCATAAAATTGAATACAGTGAAAAAGCACTGTTTGAAAATCCAGGTACGTGTTTTATCCAATATCCTAGACTACCCATAAACTGCTATAATTCTTTCCAAGATTGGGACATCTGCATTACTACTTACAGACTTACTGGGCATCTGGGATTTAAATGTCTAGTTCTCTTTCATTAGCATTTATATCCAACTCTTTTCAAAATGTGCTCTAAGTTTTGTCTTTTTTCTTTTTTCTCTTTTTTTTTTTTTTCTGGTATGAAATGAAATCTCAGAAAACCATAAAAAAATAAAGGGAATTTCTAATATATGTGTAGCAAGACAGTAAGAGACAGAGAACTCATACTTTAAATCATTGCTATAATTTAAGCAATTAAAACAAAATCAAAAAACCTTATTAAGGAGATCAGATTAATTAACAGAGACCATAGAAAACATTCAGGCAATTTAAATATATTTTTAGTCTAATGCATATTGAAAAGCTGTTATTAGAGTTAGTTTCTTCAGTTTTTTTTTTTTTGTTTGTTTGTTTGTTTTTTTTTAATAATGAACCACAGCACAGCTGAGGTTAGAAGGGACCTCTGGAGGTCATCTTGTCCAACACCCCTTCTCAGGCAGGGACAACCAGGTTGCTCAAGACCAGTCAGTCCAGTGCAACTTCTGAATATCCCCAAGATGGGAAATTCCACAACCACTCTGGGCAGCTTGTGCCAGTGCTCATTCAGTTTCACAGGGAAAAAGTTTCCTGTTATGCATCTGGAACCCCTTGTGTTTCAGTTTCTGCACATTGCCTCTTGTCTTGTCAGTGGGAACCACTGAGAGGAACCTGGCTCTGTTTTCTTTGTACTCTCCCTTCAGGTATTTGTGTACATTGATGAGATCCCCCTGAGCCTTCTCTTCCCCAGGCTGACCAGTCCCAGCTCTCTCAGCCTTTCGTAACAGTAGTGATGGATGCTCCAGATGCTCCAGTCACTTCATCATCTTCGTGGCCTTTCAGTGGACTCTGCGGTATGTCCAGGTCTGTCTTGAACTGGGGTGCCCCAACCTGGACACAAGAGTCTAGATGTGGCCTCTTTAATACTGAATAGATTGGAAATACCACCTCCCTTGACCTGCTGGCAACAATCTTCCCAGCTCAGGTTACCAGTAGTTGTCTTTGACAGTAGGGTGGGCTGACCTTGGCTTGCCAGCAGATGCCCACCAAGCTGCTCTATCCCTCCCCCTCCATCAACAGGACCGGTAAAAAGTATGATGAAAATCTCATGGGTAAGACTGGACACAAAGATCACTCAGCAAATATATGAAGGGCAAAACAGACTCAACTTGGGGATATTAATTTATTACCAATTAATTGTAATAGAGTAGGATAGTGAGAAATTAAACAAAACTAAAAAAAAAAACACCTGCCCCTGCCCCTGCCCCTTTTCTTCCCAGGTTCTATTATAGACCTAACTTTTCTACCTCCTCCTCCTGACTGGTACAGAGGGATGGAGTCAGTTTATACCATATCATCTCTGTTGCTTCCTTCACCTCATTCTCTTCCCCTGGTCCAGTGTGGGGTCCCTCCCATGAGATGCCGTCCTTCACAAACTTCTCTGATGTGGATCTTTCCAACAGGCTGCAGTTCATCAAGAACTGCTCCAGCATGCGTCCTTTCCATGGGGTACAGTCATTCAGGAGCAGACTATACTGGTATGAGCCACAGACTCTGCTAGAAAACCTTTTCCTATGAGAGCTCCTCCACATGAGGCACAGGTCTTATATGGAACCTGCTACAGCATGGGCTTCACACAGGGTCTCTGCTCCCCTGTGACCCTCCATGGCTGCACGGGCACAACCTGCCCTCTCACGATGGGCTGCTGGGGAATCTCTGCTCCAGCACCTGGAACACCTCCTCCCCCTCCTTCTCCACTGACCTGGGTGTCTTCAGAGTTGTTTCTTTCACATATTCTCACTTCTCGCTTCAGCTGCAATTGCTGTCATGATGAGACATGATGAGACAGAGAGACGTTTAAAGACTTTTAAATTCTTCTGGGAAATGAGACTGGCAAGCAAAAAGGTCACTCATCAGATTCTTGTCTCCAACAGATTATCAAACAAAGCTAAAATTTACTCAGTTTCCAGAAAACAAGACCAAAACAAACAACTCCACCAAAAAAAGAAGACAGAAAATACAGATCAGAAAATACAAACCTCAACAAATACAAGGGGGTAAGTGCAACTGTTTTGGAGACCCCAGGGTGAGAGCTGGAGTTGGTGTGGAAATAACAAGTGGAAGTTGCCTTCAGAGGTAGGCAAAGAAAGACAGCTAAAAGGCCAGATATTGTATGTTTCTCAATACATACAAGGTGTCCTTCACTTTACTGAATTATTGGAGAATCTCTGAAAGAGTTCATGGAGCTAATCAGAATTTTGCTTCATTATATATACAGAAGCAAAAACTCTGACCAGTAATTCAATACAAATTTGCATTTATTTTAAGTGGCTGTATTTTACCTGTCAGTAGAACAAGAACATGTTCAGGGCAGCCTGTCTTGCATTATACATCTCTTCATAAGAGAAAGAAGGGTAGCATAAATCTTCCTCTCACTTTCAGTATTTAATCTTTATCTTTAGACCATGCTTTTCCAAATATTCAATATGATATATATTTGTGCCTCAGAAACATTGAATTATTATTGATATGATACACAAGATAGATAGTCTGAAAGAAATAATCCTTGGTAGATTTTATTGACCTATATCTACATTTTAACTCTTGTCTCCAAAATTATGCAGTTTGAAATACAGTATTTTAAACCTGAGATAACAACCATAGCTTCTGAGCTCTCCCTCTCCCAAAGATGGCTTAGTCTTTCTATCAATAATAAAATTTAAATTACACATAAATCCTGTATATTATAAAGACATATTGCAAGCCTCAGCCCACCTGCTTGAAGAAGAAAGCCTGTTACCCCTCAGGCAAGGTGGGAAAGAAGATATAAAATTCCTAATGATCAGGAAAATGCTGCAAGTAGTCAAGTCAGACTTCATTAAAGAGGGATGACTTGTTGCATAGCCAATACAGCTACAATTACATGTCTGAATAAGGGCCTTACCTAGCTGCCCATGAGCTACGAAAATATTTTGTAAGTAACAATTAGAAAATGAAAGATTCTTTTTCTATAAGCTGTCTTCAATTTATTTAACAGAACCTACATGTTTATCTATTTGTATAAAAAACCCCATTAATTTATACTCAGTAAAAGGCAGGTGGTCATTTTATGATTGGCATTAACATCGGCATTTACACATGCAGTAGATGTACCATGAATGCTGCAGAAATGGCCAAAACACCATTCAGCATGTTTCTTCCTGTAGTTAAAATGTAACCTGCACAATGCCTGATGCTGATAAATACCATGGGGTTCACTAAACCAAGTTCAGATTCAGGAGTTACTTCACACATACCACACAGTAATGTCACAAAACAGTATAATGAATGGTACCCAATACCCTGAAAAATAAGAATGTATTTTTATTAGCAGTGGGATTATGTTTTCTCACAGAAGTCAAGGATTGACTCCTCTTTGCTAATCCTACTTCCCCCTGCCTGCCTCAGGCTCATTGAGAAGTGTTTTTCAAACATGCCAAGAACAGTATATTTTGCTCTACAGGCCTTACTGTTTTTGATGCAAAAGTAATTTCTACTTTAAAAGCAAATTTAGCTCACTGTCTGCCTACGGTTGGAGAGAGATTCTGGGAACATTTACTTACGATAATACCAATTACTTTTACTTGAATCAATTGAGTAACTTAGGACCAGGCTGTACCTGAACCTAATATAGCTGGGAATTATAAGCACCTTCACTTCTCAAAACACCTTCTCCCATCTTTTACTCCTAGCATGCATTTAGGAGTTGAGTAGGGAATCAACAGAGACAAAGCCTAAGGGAAACCACCTGCATGGCTAATCTGGTAGGTCTGATAAGAAAACTGACAATGCCGGTTGTCATCTGACAGAAGGTGACAAACCTTTTTATTTTGATTTCTTTGGGTAGTGTGCATTTGGGTTTTGGTTTGTTTTTTTGTCTTTTTTTTTTTTTTTTATTTTATTTTTTAAATATGAACTTAAAGTTCTGAGCCAGAGAAACAAATGTTACAGGATCACAACTTTCCCCTTCTCTTGTTTTCTATGTGGCATAGCCACACGATACCCATTGCCAAGGGGATTCAGAGGAGTCTGTACGTGACAGATTTCTGTCTCATAGCAGGCAGACGAGCAGGATGAGGTGACATTATTTTTACTTTTCTCATTTTTCTCCAGAGACCTTGTTGTGGTAGATCATCCAGCCTGGCAACACTGAGGTTGTCATTTGTCCCAGCAGGACCAGCAGTGGGATGACCTCTCCCTACTCATTGCAGAGGCGAGGCAGCTCTGCAGTACGTGGAAGCAGACATTACATGGACAAGACCAGGAATTAAGCTTACCTGCTGTTCCTAGACAAGAGAGGAGTAAAACATCTGTCCAGACTCCCTGATTACAGATAGCAGCGTGGATGGGGATCTGCTTTCTTTCTCCCCACTGCAGACTATGCAAAGTAGAGGGGAACTTGTCCCTGTACTTACTTTGGCTTCTCTGAATGGCCTCCATGCTGTTTCCTCCTAAGAAAGGACCACCACACCATGTGCTCTGCCAAAGTACCTGCCACATCAAACATGTCTCTGCTCCTCTCTTGCTTTCTTTTCTTCCAACAAATGCCTCTTTGCTTTGTTATTTTACATCAAGGTCTGATACATATTGTTATGATGCTGACCTTGTTCTGGTGGTGTTTAAGCCTCTTAATTTTCTTTTATGACAGACTATGTATTGATTTTTTTTACTTCAGTTAATATTGCACAGGATAGATATCTATTAACATTTCATATGGAAAATTATGTCATCTCTACAGTCCTAGGGACTATAAAAGAATATGTTTCCTTCCACATGAAGTTTTTTTTAAAGTGAGTTTTATTTGTTCATGATGGAAAGATTACTGATCACTGGGAATGGATTTGTATGTATACTAATAACATTATGGCAAAAATGTTTAGCAAAGTTGTTCCCCATCATGCATCAGTTAAATTCAGACACTGAATGAAGGAATTTTTTCTTTGTGTCCAATGTTCTGAGTGGCCATTAAAAAATACATGGCAACAGTAGCTAAGCCAATACCCCAGGTAGTGAGAATGGTGTACTTACAACATTTATCAAGGTTAAAGTTCCCCAGAGATACATTAACAAAAAAAAAAAGAAAGAAAAGAAAAGAAAAGAAAAGAAAAGAAAAGAAAAGAAAAGAAAAGAAAAGAAAAGAAAAGAAAAGAAAAGAAAAGAAAAGAAAAGAAAAGAAAAGAAAAGAAAAGAAAAGAAAAGAAAAGAAAAGAAAAGAAAAGAAAAGAAAAGAAAAGAAAAGAAAAGAAAAGAAAAGAAAAGAAAAGAAAAGAAAAGAAAAGAAAAGAGTATCAGCTCTCAGTGAATGCTGGCAAATACTGACAGGTGAAAAAGCCTACTGCTAGTTCTGAAGGACTTGATGCTTCTAATAATTTTCAGTTAATGTAAGCAGTGGAGGACCACTATAATACTAAAAAGAAAAAAAAAGTGTGGCACCGCATACCTTAGAAAAAGAGAGGGAAGAGAAAGAGGTGTGTTCAAGCAAAAAGGGAAAAAACGTAAAAGAAGTTCTGACTGACATAAATCTGAAAAAAATAACAATTTTGCAAGTTTGATATTGGAAGGAGTCTTGATGAAGACAGAGTAGAAATAAAAGCCTTAAAAGAGTTATGTGACAGAGATGTAGACTAAAGACCCATAGATCAGATCACTTGTAAGACCTGCAAGTGTTTGCAGACATGCACAGCATACAGAAAGAATGAAAACTGTCCCTGATTTTCCAGGAGAACTGGACAAAGTTGCAGTAGAATTAAATGAAAAATTTACCAGAATTAAATGGAATGTTGTCATGGTTTAACTCCGGCTAGCAAAAGACCACAAAGCCGCTTTCAGATTCCCCCTCCCCTCCTCCATGGAAGAGGAGAATCGGAGGAAAAAGACAAGGAAGCTCTTAAAATTGAGATGATAAGAACTATTTACTCATTGAACATAAATGAATATATACAAATACTACTAACAATAAATAATTAAAATAATAGGAAATAAAACATATGATACTATTATGATACAGTTGTTCACCACCCACTGACCAGTGCACAACCGGGTGCTGAGTAGTGAGAGTCAGAGCCAGAGAGCCCAAGAGTCGCAGCCTGAGAGTGGTCGCAGCCCAAGAGCTGTTGCAGCAGGTTCCGAGCAAACCCCATCAGTGATAGAGTGAGTGGGAAAACTATACAAACCCACCAACTCCCTCACAAATGAGCCAGCACAGGAGTTAGCGAAGCAGCTAATGCAGCAGTCAGGGAGAGTGTTAGCAAATGTATGGAAGTAAATAAGCAAGAGAGTAATAGCTTCCGGATCCCCTCCCCTCCTAAGGCCCATTATGATGTGCTATGGAATGGAACACTTTCTAGGTCAGTTTGGGTCAATTCTCTGAACTTTATGTCGCCTACACTGCCTGTAGTGAGAAAGAGTTGGGAATGCAGCTGCATTATCAGAAGCTGAGAGAGACCTTGAATTCAGTGCAGGCATTCCCCAGACCCAGCTAAGACCTTTCAGTACTTTTCTCAGCCTAAATTCAGGAACACAGCTTCATAGCAGCCACTGTAGAGAAAGTCAATGCTTTCCTGACCAAATCCAGAACAAATGTTAATTTAAAAATGAACAGAAATTGGTGATGTGAAATAATATTAATATTGAAAGAAAAGCAGAAAACAATAGAAAATAAATGCACAAATTTTGGGATGTCAAGTGTGATCTTATTGCTGTTGAGCAAGGATAGGAATTAACTGAATGTGTGATATGAAAAGGCATTATTTTTGATGACAGTGAAATGGAATTTTGCCTTATAAAATTAAAGAATTCAAAACAAATTGTGCTCTTTGAAAATTAGGAGCTCAAGGCAATTGAGGAAAAATTTGAATTCCCTTTCAATTCTTCAGATCTTCCAGGATTTAGAAACATAACAAACTCAAAAATCATATACTTGTTAAATATTTTAGACAGATGCTGCTGGAGGACATTCTTTAGCAGTTACAGTTAAAACGGAACAGCAAACAGCATGAATATACTCTCTAGATATTGCGACTGTTATCCAACAACACTGTGGAAAACATAGGAAGAACTCCGGTTTCCTGAGTCCAATTCCAGTGTTGTATGTATTCAAATTCCCTGAAAGAGAGAACTGATATCCTCATGTACTGAATCCATGAAACTGCTTGAAGAGTAAGAATACCCATTTTATCTTTTATGAATAGTATCGTTAATTTTATTGCACATTGCCTACTACCTGTCAACTTTGTACCTGTTCATGGCAAAGTCATAGCATAATATTCAGGGGTTTGTACTTGTATTTCTGTGTCTAGACAAGCTACATCATAGTTAATTTTATATTAATTGATTTACCATGACAAGACTGCTCATGAAATGATTAAACATACTGCTGTGTATCATAAACCTGAAGTGACAAGCCAGAAAAGTGGCATGTCACATCAAAAGCATATCCTTACATTTGCCAAATAACTAGTCTGGCTAAGAGAAGATAGATCCTTTCAAGCATTTCTGTATCTGTTGTTCCACAGGCACTAAAAATTTACTGCCAGGAATTACCTGTGATACAGCTGAATCACCATCATTCCTGCCCATTGGAAAGGATGGTGGTTGGAATGAAGAACTATGAATAAGAAATTATAACTGAAAGTTATTCTGGAAGAGATTGTGCCCCTGTACTCAGCACTGGTGAGGCCGTACCTTGAGTACTGTGTTCAGTTTTGGTCCCCTGACTAGAAGAAGGACATGGAGATGCAGGAGAGTGTTCAGACAAGGGTGACGAAGCTGGTGAACGGTCTGGAGCACAAGTCTTATGAGGAGTGGCTGAAGGAGCTGGGGTTGTTTAGCCTGGAGAAAAGGAGGCTGAGGGGAGACCTGATTGCTCTCTACAGCTACCTGAAAGGAGGTCGTAGGGAGATGGGTGCTGGTCTGTTCTTCGGGCAACCAGTGGTAGGACAAGAGGAAATGGCCTCAAATTGTGTCAGGGGAGGTTTAGATTAAATATAGGAAAAACTTCTTCACTGAAAGAGTGGTCAGGCATTGGAACAGGCTGCCCCGGGAAGTGGTGGAGTCACCATCCCTGGAGGTGTTCAAGAAGCATGTAGACATGGTGCTTGAGGACATGGTCTAGTGGGTATGGTAGTGTTGAGCTGATGACTGGACTGCATGATCTTATGGATCTTTTCCAACCTTAGCAATTCTGTGATTTTATAATTTTTATCTGCATTAAAAATCTGTCCCAAAGCATCAGACACCTATAACAGCAAGGCTTATTAACAAAAAGACATCTAATATTATTGATAAAAATACATACAATTCTATGAGCAGTAATTCATATACAAGCATTACACTACTAATACGCTACTGACTTCCAGTAGAGGATACAGTAAAAAGGGAAATATATCTAATTTATCTGGACTTCAGAAAAGTATTTAATGATTTTCATGAGAAATTATTAGTTAAGTTGGGGGTTAGCAAAAGAATTCTAAAATACAGATTGAGCTAGAGGCAGTCAGTTTGTAGTGAAAGGATAACTGACTAGCTGGAAGAAGGTGACCAGGACAATTCCTTAAATTTTTGCCTTGAATTTATCATTTTTATTAATGATCAAGGCTCAGAAATATCAGACTAATGAAATATGTTGACAACATAAGGTTGGGATGCCCCCTCCCCTGGGAAAGGGGATGAGAAAACCACATAGAAAGAAATAGATGACCTTGAAGACTGAGGTAATACAGATGGCATGAATTTCAATAGCATCATATGGAAGATTCTGCACACATATACAGAGAAGAAAATGCTGTTAAAAGCTCAGAGCTCATCAATTACAAGTGGCAGAAAGAGAAAAAAACCCTCATGAATAATCCTTAGCAACAGCATAATCATAAATCTGACACACAGTGCTATTGTAACTGTATAGAGATATATATACACAGGTATGTATAAACATATATAAATTATGTGTGTATATAAATGTAAAAACACATTTAGGAGTGAAACAGATGGCATGTTTCAAGCATAACAGGAAATTATTGATGCCATTGTGCAAGATATTGGTAAAAATTATTATGAACTAGTGCATACATGCAACTTCCAAATTGTTGTGGACTGACACACTATCTTTAACCCTTAAAATATTGTCTCTATTATCAGTATAACCACACACACTGCTGAGTTCTTTGGTTACTGTTCAAATTAGGACTGCTTACCATTGTTCTGTGTATCCCCTGAAGACCTTGGAATACATGCAGATATAATTTTCATCTATAGTGATGATCATTTATTTGCAAAAAATATAATTCAGATTCATAAGGATACACAGAAAAGGTAGTAAGAATTTTCAGGGAATAAGGAAGCTACTGTATGAAAATTAATAAGCAACACAACAACTAAAGGCACTAAATCTGATAAATAGATTGGGCAATAGAACTTCAGGGAGGGAGAAATAGTTAAGCTAAAGAACAACATTGGTACAGATCAAATGGGTATAAATTGGCCATGAGGAATTTAGGCTGATAATTGGAACATGATTTCAAGTCACAAGAGGAATAAATTCCATCAGGAAAAATAGGAGCAAAACGCCACTAAGCACCAATGTTAGTTTCACCAATGTATGGTGGAAATTATACGAGAGGGAAGTCTGGGGAGTAAGAGACTGAACCTGACCCAAAGCACTCTTCATTTTAAGTTTGTATGGAATTCAGATTTCAAGGCTTAAGTGCTTACCCATCTTTATCTGAAGTCTGAACACTAGGATCCAGGCCTCATGACTTTGAATTTCCAAACTTGCTGTTTAGCAGCACAAGACTTCAATGAGTCTTTTCAGATTCAGGCTGTAATCAATGAAAACAGGCTTTGCAAATGAGTGCAGCAAAGGCATTCTTCTGGTGGTGTTCTGAGCCAATACAGTTGGGCCTCAGCAGTTTGCCTTCTGGGAGGAAAACACCAAACTCACTACCGTCCTTTACTTAGCTGACACTTCACCAGGTGTTAAATAATTATTTAAGTAGGAGAAAAACAATTCCCATCTTTAAATTAACCATCAGCCAGGAATTAGCAAGGTGATGACTGCCCATGGTTGTGTAAGGACTATGACAGTTAATATATAGTAATTGGTAAGAAATGTTAGATACCACTACAGAAGCGGTAGTTTCACTAAATGGAACATGACTGGAAATACTGGCTAAAGGACCTTTCAGCCTGGCTAGTAGCTTTTGCCCTTGCAACACATTGCATCTTCTACACAGGTGTGCCCATATTGTGAAAATCTGCCTTCAGTCAGCTGTTTCTTAAGACAATTAGTTGCCAAACATTGATCAACGTCTGGAAAATACATCAGTTTTGAGAGGACACTAATGGTATTTATCACATTTATCAGGTATTGCAAATGAGTACCAACACACAGGGGCTTTGCCACATGGTTTTTATTTCTTTTTATGCAGAAAACATTAGAAATGCAGTCATGGGTACTGACCGAGGTCATGCATACATTGTGAACATCATTCCAAGAAGCCTGTTCCAGTTCAGTTATCTTGTCTTCTTAGTTACATATTGCATGTTTAATGTTACAGTAAAAACATGTAAAGTTGCAATGGCAAGTGTTTGAAAACTAGACAGCACAGATGTGATTTAGATCTGTCTTTCTTTGTGTAATGTAACACCATTTCACAACAGGTTCACATACCTTTTGTGCATCTTTGTGTTTCATTCAGGGTTCAGGGTACGCTCTGATCTGAAGATGAAATCAAGATATTTGGTCAGGCCTTAAATATCCAGGCCAACTCTATCTCTCCCTTTGAAAAAATACTTAGCTGTGTTAGAGACAGGCATGAAACCCTCTAATTTTCTGCATGTGTAATTCTCCTCTCCCATGTAATTTAATAGTGGTCCTTAAAATAATTAAATTATGCAAAAACTCAAGCCAGGTAGAGTGAGGTGAAAAAAGCTACTTGCATGCTTAGAGACATATATTCTGGCAAGATTTGCTGAACTCAGGATCTAAAGTACTTTATCTACTCTGTTTAATGACGTCAGAAGTCACATATCAAATAAGATTAAGGTTGGATAGCAAAAATAGATTTCAGGATCATATTTTTCCTTTTTTTTAAAATTCAGTTATATTTCACCACCTAATTATATCTTTTATATAATTTGCCTGGTGTTCAAATAACAAACTGAATTACAGGTTTGTAAGTGATCAGATTTCTTATAAGATTAAGTCACAAGCTGTATCAGTTGTACACACATATCTAAAAGGAAGCATTTGTTGTTAAGCTTTTATAGAAAAGTTTTATATGAATTAAATTATACTATAGAATTAAGTTACACCATAATTTTCCTTATGCTTTTAATTTTAAATATTTCATTAAAAGCACATATTTACAATATGACCTAATTAATTTAGAATTATTTCTTGAAAATAATGTCTATAGCAGCAACAGATGGCAAGAAGAAAATGAACAACAAAATCCCATTTTGAATATCATCCAATTTGACAAAGAACCAGCTGCTATAATAAGTGATGTCAACATCCAAAATGTACTTTAGAATGAAACTCACTAACATCCATTAAATGAGGAATGTTTTAAGTGAAATCATGGCCAGTAAAAGTTCATGTTATGTTCTTATTCATATGCATGCTGGCTGTTAGTTTCTATATTATCTGGTATCTGTCAACACTTGTCCTGCTATTAAGGACAGATAAATGAAAGGGTGACCATACCTGCTTTTCCAAATAAAAGGAAGTTGTGTATATTGTGTGTAATATAGAGAAACATAATGAAAACTATAACCAAATTTCACGTCATGACTCCCTTCCTCTATGAGCTCTTTAGAAAATGTGCTTCAGTTTGTTTTAAAAAATGTTAGCGTTGCTTTCCTTCACACCGAAAGACTTTTTGAAGGAGGCATTCAAAAAATAAATTCAAAATTTTGCTGTTGATATTTCTAATGTATTATATTGTGTGATACAATTCTTATTTTTATTAAGATAAGCTAGTACACAGTACATTGGTTTTGGCTTTACTCTTGAGTCTGCTTCTCTAAATAATGCAGTTTGCTCTCTTTCTGTTAGGTTTCATTTTGACATTCCTGGGCTTTGTCAGGATATTGAGAAGTTTGGCTAGAGGGAAATAACATTTATTTTAAAATCAAGAATTATATTATGCCCTTTAAAGTACAGCCCTGTACTGGGAGTTCTGTCCCAGAGGAAGCTTAGGAACCATAAAAGGCCTCTTCTAATCAAAAAGCAAAGAGGAAAAGCTCTGCCTAAGCCTGTGAGAAAGATGTCATTGTTCCATATAGCAGCCTGTCACCAGGCAGAAATGGAGATTGCTGACAAACACACAAAGGTAGTCAGACTCCAAACACACTGGGTTGCCCTTTACAAAAAGGATCACAAATTCACCCTCCAGGTCAGTGACAGAGCTGGCAATACAAGACAAGGCTTTTGATTCTCAGCCTTAGGAACCATACAGCATTGACTCTTTTATCCCTCCTTGCCCATTTTGCAGAAGATGGTAGTACTGGGATTGTATACAAGTACACATATACTACAGAGTGTGGCTTACCCTTCATATTTTTACCAACTGACAACAGCAATCATGCAAGGATAAGCCTACTTTCAGTTCTTATTAGCGGCTCTAGGAGTCAGATTCAAAATCTAAAGGTTTCACAACAAAATGTGAAACAAAATCAATTTGGATCTCCATCCAAAACTCAGAGAGAAACAAAACAGTCAAAAGTACTAATTTTTCAGGGATTATGTTCAATATGAAAAGAAACAAATTAAAGCAAACAAATAAACAAACACTTTAATGAAGCTGTAAAATAAGAATCCAGCAGTTATTTGAGAGGAAAAAAAAAAAACAAACCAGTAAAATTACATTGAGAGTATGCAAGGAGCAAATAAAACCATGAACAGTACCTTTGGTAGTCAGACAGAAATACTGTGTGATTTTTCAAGCCTCATTTCCATGGAAAACTGTCAGTGGAATGTAAGTATTGGATATAAGATGTCACTTTTTTCCCCAATCATAGAAAACAGCACCTGACAATCTCTCTGTAGCAGCTCCTCATAATCTCTTCCTCCTGCATCAGCTACTAAGAAACTGCACTGTACTCTCTGAACACTGTGCTACTAAAGGGATGCACAGATTCAAACCTAGCTGGAAACTATCAGAGAAAAAATTGCTATAAAAGATGTCACTTTATTAAAAGACAAAAATGTCGTATTTGAAATATCTCCCATCTAATTTACTTGTGGCAAGTCAGAAGTCAAGGTTCCCACAGAACATGTATGTCAAACCTGCCCACCAAACTGTCCCTACTGCAGTGCCTATAGAACTTCCAGGGCCTGGGAGCATGGACATCAGTCACCTCAGGGTAGCCGTCATGTCACACTTCCTTTTGGTGGAGATACCTGTGCTGTCGTCTTAGAGCAACCTCCATGCAAACTCAATGCCACAGGATAAGGAGCACACACTTTCAACTTTTTTGTCTCTCAACCTTGCCATGAGCAGGGAAGCACCTACAGAGCCACCAGGAACTAAAGGTATCTGGATGTTCAGGCTCTTTGCTACAGAAACTGCAGGCTGGAGCCCTAGGCTGGGCTTAAGGCCTGAGAATCCATCTACATACCCTTCCAAACAGCATTTCCTAGGTGAGTTTCTATAGACTAATTAGTCACTAGCCTCACATTAGTCATGAGCCAAAAAACCCAATAGATTTGTAATATAGAAACAAAACCTGCTTGCACATCATACTTTTGAAATGCTAGAGCAGATTTGTTCTTAAAGATAAGAAAAAAATATTATTTAGTTTAATAAAGGGAATAGAGAATCTGGAAATATTGTGTCACTGATAATGCAAAGAATATGTATGCTATATTGTAGGACAATACACTGCACTAAGGAAAGAATGGGGAACGCAGATATTCCTGGGCTAATATCTCAAGCAAGTCCACAAAATGTTTTTTCAAGACCCAAGTATAGTCATGCCAGATTTGAGCTGAAGCTTGGAAAGTTCATATGTGGAAATGGTGTGGTCATTGCAGAACTTTTCTCACTTCTGTATTGGGTTTGCATGGCAAGGCTTTGGTAGCCATGAGGAAGGGGTGGGGAGGAGGGCAAGCAGGCGTGGAGGTACAGGGGTGACTTCTGTGAAAAGCTGCTAGAAGCATCCCTATGTCTGACAGAGCCAATGCCAGCCAAGATAGACCTGATGCAGGCAAAGACCAAGCCAATCACAATTGTAACACCTTAACCTGTGTAAGAAGGGGAAAAAACAGAAGAGGGGAGATATTTGCAAACAGAGAGAGAGCAAGACATGAAACAACTGCAGACACCCAGGCCAGTGGAGAAGGAGGGGGAGGAGGTGTTCCAGGTGCTGGAGCAGAGATTCCCCAGCAGCCCATTGTTGGGGGAGCAGAGACCTGCCTGCATCCCGGGGAGGGTCCCATGCCAGATCTGGTGGATGCCTGAAGGAGGCTGTGACACCATGGAGCAGTTCATGAAGATCTGTGGCCCATGGGCAGGACTCGCATTGGGGAACTTCATGGAGAACTGTTTCCTGTGAGAGGGACACCAAACTGGAGCAGGGGAAAAGCGTGGGAAGTCATCCCTTTGAGTGGCAGAGACAGCATGTAATGAACTGACCACAACCCCCATTCCACATTCACCTGTACAACCCACAAAGTTCTTACAGAGAGATAAATGTCTGCATGGGATCCACAGGAGCCACTGGGTTGAGAAAAGCATCATCCATGAGTTATTTGTTAGGAAATGAAAAGTACGAGAACAAATCTAAAATCCTGCATTTGTGATCCATCTTCTGGATTCACAGGTATATATCTCTTCCTTTAGAGACACAAGTAGAGCTCTACATTTTTTCTTGAAACCCATGCACCTTCTTCCTCCTTTCATGCAGTAGTTTAACAGGCAATTATACTCAGACCTGAGTATAATTGCTTTAGTAGACTGAAGATACTTCAAATCCATACTTAAAAACCAGATATTCCCCTGACTTCCAGGACAGAGTCTATACTGGGTGTTATATTTCAATCCCTTTCTTAAATGTGGTGCTCAATTTAAAAACAAACCAACAAAAAATTAAAAATAAATAAATCAGGGAAATGAAAGATAGAAGAAGAATCTGACTTTTCTACTGACTAATAAGTTTCTTCCAGATGAAATTAAGTCTTTGAGCATATAACAAGTCTTTTAAGCAAAAGGTAGACTGAGTCATAACCACAATTTCTGTGGTGTAAAAATATTAATAAAAAAATCATTTTGTGGCAGGTTGTCTCCTAAGTGGTTGTTGCAGGACACACTCTAGACTGGCACTGTAAGATAAATAAATGTCAGTTTTTTCCATTAGGAGAAACCTGTTATTAATCTACGTCGCCTGGGATTGTTACAAGGGATGACCAGAGATGCAACTCAAAGTGCTTGAAGAACTTGAAAGAAAAAAGAAATCAGCAGGTTTTGGAGCACAGACACCCTAAGGCTTGGACTTCATTTGAGCAGGAGTTTTGAATAAATACTTGACAATTAATATTTTAACATATAAACTCAGGTAAGACCTACTTTGGACACGGAAGTCCTTTATTGATTTGATCTTTTCTATAGCACCTGAGTAGTTTGTGATTCTATTTGTTCTTGTCATTATTCAGCAGGTAAGTTTCACAGGTTGTTGTTTTGCCATATTTGTCGTACGTTCAAAATGATTCTTTTTGTGCTTATCAAACAAAAAGGCAAGTTGTATTCTTCCATGATAAACATTCTACTCATTTATTTTACAGTATGCTTGGTCCTTCAGTTGGCTTATAAATCTTTTGCTTGAAGATGGTACTTCAGAATACATATAAAAGCTGATATCCTAAGAAATGTGAAAGGAAATGCTTCATCCCAAGACCTGTTATAAAAAAAAAGAAGAGACATCAATTTTCATATTCTTACTATTGTATAAATTATGCAAGAAGCTAGTGTCTGCTATTGTTACATACTTTGAAATAAATGCTCATTTATAGAGACGCAAGCTTTAAAAAGAATTCTTAAAAATCAAACTAGGTGTTGATCAAATTTAATCCAACTATTATACCTATAAAAAATTATTCAGATGAAACAACCATTAAACCTTTCTGGACATAAGTATAAAAAACCGACTGAAAATGTGTTATAATACTATCAAAAGAACAGCATAATTTGGAATTGTATTTACAGAAATTTACATAAATCACTTTCATAACACTTTTATGTCTTTCAGCTTGTACTTTTTGTTTATCTTCTTTCATGTCCATATCTGTACAGGTTGTTTTGACATAGAATAACTTGATACATGCAAGAAAGGAAAAAGTAGGCTAATATATGTAAAGGTCAAGCATTGTATGCCAAAGTAAACCCTGTTTCCTTACCACGTTAAAGTGATAGCAAAAACCAGTCTATTTCAGAAGCCTATTAAATATTACCATACAAATCCGACCTTATGTGATCTGATCCAGACTGAAAAATTGTAGTAGAATTCCTCCAATAACTTGGAAAGTAGGCAGTCAATATAATGTTGACACCCAGAGAAATCTAAATGCTTGCATCTAGGTGGACAGTTTAAGCCTGTAAGACACATAGAAAACATCGTAAACTGTCATAGGGATAAGAAAAAACTATTGGAGTTGGCAAAATAAAAACATAGGCAGAATTCACAAAACCAGAAGTGAGGTGTGAGTGTACAGGCATCTACTGCAGGAGTTAAAGTTACAGGCTGTACAAGGACCAGAACCCACAGATAGAGACTCAGTGTGTTCAAACTACGGGAGCTGAAGACTGCTTTCTGGACTCCCCTTTAGTGTCAGACCCAGATTAGTTCTAGTGCCTCCTCCCTTTAACTATCCTTTGTAATATTTTTGTCCCAGCCCCTCTGTGTTCCTATGATCCTTAAGTCTCAAACATAAGAAAGAGGTACAAATATATAGCAGAGATTGATTACTTGCTACCATTACTTATTAGCTTGCTGGGGGGAGGGCATGGGGAAAGGTGTAAAGGGCATCCATATGAAAACATTTCAATATAGCTGATTATTAAAATTAATTTTCTGTTTTCTGAACTGTCATTTTATAAGCACAATGTAAGCATCAGAGTTATTACCAAAGGGCCTGTGGTAACCTTACCTGTCTATTACTGGAGGAAATCGGTAGGATTTGGCGTAGAAAAAGCCCTTTACTTGAAAGTACTTCTGCATGTACATGGCTGCATGATGAACAGGAACCCTTTTTACAGTCTCTTCAACTTTGTACGCCATCTAGTGCGATGCTGAGAATTAATTATACCTATACAAAGAATGATCCATTTTGATTGCAACACTAAGAAACCTAAGTACAACAACCTTTAACCAGCTGTTTTCACAAATTACATGACTATTTATTATATTCTTTATAATTAATGAAGACCAAATTACTTACTATGATGAACGCCAATAAATACCCTCTAATACACAAAAACTTTTCCCACCATTTACATTTTAATGAGATTTGAAATATTAATGAATGAAGGGAGTCTACTAATTACCTTGATGAGTGTCTCACAGAAAAGTGAACTTTGTTAGATGAATTAATATTGGTTCCTCATTAGGATGTTCTAATAGCTGAAAATAATTAATGTTTTAGCTAATGTGCTGAAAATAAATAAGAATTTGTTCCACAATTTGACAAATATTTTTAGTGATAAACAATGTTCTTATCAGTAATAAATGTGACCTTTCAAAGTGTTCCACATGTAACCCAAACAATAAGTTTCCTAACACGTCTTTTTAATATAATAAAGACTTTTTTAAAACTTGTATTCATTTGCTTCCTATTTGATTGCTTGACAGACACTGAATTGAGGCTTAGTTTAAACTCCATTATTTTTATTAATATGTTTCATGTAAAAATGAAGATCACTAAAGATAAATATTAGCCTAATTATCTTTCTCTGACAGATTTATGGAATCCAGTAAGGAAATTAATGTCCACTACTATTACATGCTTTCATCAGTTTATATTCTGTGAAACATGCACTTTCTGAAGCACAACATTCCAGCACAGTGCAGAGTACTGGTGGGGTCGTGTATGAGACCCTGGATTTAGTCCATCCATCCCAGCCAATGGAAGACAAATAAAAGAGGACTCAAACATTTGCACATCAGAACAGCTCACTGTCAAACTGACTTGGAAAGGGAAAAACAGAAGAAAAAAAAAAACCAAAACATTTTTGTTTGTTACACTCTTTACTCTCTTCCAAGGATATTTTTTTAAAATAAGCAACCGTAATTCCCTATTTGACAAGTGTGCTTTACGAAAGAAAAAAAAAGTTTTAATGTTGACAAGGGTGTTGACAGAAACTTTAAAAAGATGGTGGGTTATAATTTCTAAGACTGCACAAAATACTAGGTTAAATTATAGGGGACAGATTCCACACACTTCACTCCTCCTCTGTAAGGACTTGGTAAAAACTGTACAGGTTTCAGGAGGACTATTTCCTGAAGTAAGTTTAAACCTAAAGGTCACATTATGAATACATAAAAATGCTAATTCACACATACATTCTGAAGAGACTACATGCAATTTACTGCAATGCCAAAATAAAATTTATAACCTTTGTTTTAACCATTTATCTTGGCATAACAGTATATTTATAGCCAAGCTGTTTAAAATATAAATTGTTCTTCCTTCTCCTCTCAAATGAATAAATAAATAAAACATTCAACCTTATACTACAACAATAGTTTGTTACAACATCCTGCATACATACTTCCTATAACTTCTTACTTAACAAGGTTGCTGAACCTGAAAATACAAAAACACGTGTAGCTCCAAGGAATACATTGAGAGACATATTTGTCATGTTCAGCCTGTGATCTGCAGAAGTGAATCCAGTGGGCTGGTAAAGCTTAACGTGCTCTGGAGAACTCAATCCCAATGGCAGTTAACAAATAGTTCTTTAAAACAGTTGTATAGAAAGGACAAAGTGTACCTTTTCTGCTTGATACATTATCCTCGTAACTTAGTTTGCTTCTGGGGAAGGGAACATGGAACATATATCATTGTACCTGGCTACTTTTCAAACTTCAGCCTTATTAGATAGCTATGTAGTCATGTGTCCTGTACCTGGTTTGATTATCATACCTCTGGAGTCATATAGAGTACTTTCAAATTCTGCCACTATGCCCCCAAAACAGGTACATAAATCAAAGAACTGACATTAAAAAGTGCATTCTCTAATGGACAGTGTCTCCAGTGAGTTTATAAAATTAGTCATACTGTGTTGGCTATAAGTAAATTTGTGTTTAAATTCAGCAAGACAGCACTGAAATTCTAGCAAGAGTTTCAGAGGGATGCACACAGTGTTTTTACTGATCAGAAAAGTATTTGAAGGTCACTTTGGTTTTGTTTTCTTTTTTTCCTTTTTTTTTTTTTTTTAATCTCTCAGTAATATCTTCTCTTCATGCTCTGTGGCTAAAAGAGTGTTCTAAAAATGCCACATCTGCTATTCTCTTTCCAGACACCTGAAACTCCTCAGTACTGGCTGCAATGTGCTGCAAAAGGAAAGCTTGTGTCCATGAGTATTGGAAATTTTCAACAAGTTGCTCATGAATGTGAGGCTTTTACCATCCTGAGGACGTCAGGGGGTTGTGACATTGGACAAGCAGATGTGGTCATGTGTGGTTATCAGGATTTCTTGGTAGTTTTCACACGGAGGACATTTTCCCTTCTAGGTGGAGTGCTCTGTTTCACAGGCTACATAGCAAGTATGGCAATGGGCCAAGTTCTGTGAATGCTCACTAAAGCTGACTGGTCGTGAATGCCGTAAGAAGCTATGAGCAAATCAAGCAAGGGCTTACTGCAAAGAGAGAGCTTGAATTTTTACTCCTTATGCTGTTCACACATCAGTATGTTTCAGTGTATACTTTGAGAATATCAGTAGCATTTAACATTTTCAGATCTTACCAATCCACTGAGTAATTAAATCCTATTACCATATTGTGGTGCTAAACCTCTTTATTAACTTTTATGCTGGATTCTTAGGAACTTCCAAAGAATAAAAAAGCTGTTAATTCTAGTTAACCCCTATTACTACCAAAGCTGTTTGTCCCTGGAGGAAACCAACCTTAAAGGTGATAGTGACTTGAGAAACATGGCTTCCTATTCCAGCAACAAAACATAAGCAAACATTCCATGGAAAACATATGCCAAAAGGAGCTTAGAATATTTACATTAAATCAAAAATAGATGCAAGTAAACATTTACTGTATTGGGGGGGGGGGGGAGGGGGGGGAACAAACAAACATGAAAGATGGCAAGAAATGGAGATGTAGTAATTGTGAGAATGGCGACCAGACTAAATGAAGAATTGTAACATCTATCAAAGAATAATAACTTTTGTGTAGTTATTTTGTTGGGTTAAGATATTTTGCTTTCTAACTTGACTTTTAAGAAACATGATTATGTTGTTATTATTATATGCAGAGGTAGGAATAATACCTAATATTTCAATTAGTGATTTCCAACTTCTGTTTCTCTATATCCATAAAGGTAAAATGCTTGAAAAACAATAAAAGTTACCTACACATTACAGGATCAGTCTTGACACATCTCTATGCTTAGCAGGCCTGTTTTGCTGCAAATACAAATACATAATACAAAACATTGAAAGCTTAGTTACTGATCTAAAAATACAACAGTTCTTTGGTTTTGGAAAAAACAATCCCTTCAGCTAAAAGGGACCAGAAACGAGCAGTCTCTAACACAGTCAGTCCTGTGGTAATGTATACCACTTCCTGAATGACCAGAATAGAAAGATTCCTTTTTCTCTGTCTCTTTTTGGTTATCAGAAAATGCAGCATTCCTCCTTTTTTCTGTTCCAGCTGCCCAACCTTCTGCCTTTCCACTGAGTGATGAAAAATGCAAATCAAGTGAGAAAACCAACAGCAGGAAAAGCATGACTAGGAAATGCATTGTTCTCCAAATGTTCTCCATTTTTCTTCCCAGTCCTTGGATTATCATTAGACTCTGAACAGAATGAAAAATGTTCACAATATAATTCCACTATTTGGCTCTCTCTCTTTTTTTTTTTTTTCTTTTTTTTTTTTTTTCCTGGTAGCAGAGGAGAGAAACCCAGGAGAGAAAAGAAGATAGGAGAACCTCCGGCTGCCACCTCAGAAGAGAAATCAGCAGTGGGACTGACTCTTCTGTAGCAAAAGAGAGCTGCCTTCCTCCTCTCTTCCCTAGCCAGGAGACAAAGGAGGCCTTGCCACAGACTTTCACAGGTTTACCCAGAACGTAAGAGAAAGAATGAACCTACTAGTATTTTCCCCAATCTCAATAGTCAGGCACCTAGATGTGCAAAGTCCTTTGACACAGTCCAGAAATTAAGGGCATGTTCTTCTGTATAATTCTGATGTGACTGTTGCCTAAAAGCACTGCATTTTTGAAAGAATCCATTATTCCTTTTTCTGCTGTAGGAAAAAATGTGTTCTGTCACCATTTGCTATTAAAACACAATGATAATTGGTGAGTGCTCCATTACTCTTTCATTTTTGTTGATGTTGTTAACTAGTGAATACACCACCTAACCAAAACCTTGCTGGACTTAGAAAATAAGGTATTACATATGATTGACATTTTGCCTAATAGTGATCTCTCTTCAGGTATAACTGAACTATGGAGAAAGCAGGATAAAGAGATTGTAAATCAGTAGAAAGATAAAGTAAACCAAAAGTGACATGTAGCATCTTTGCTGAGGAAAACAAGTGGTTTTGAAGCTTCAAAATAATCCAGTATGTATAAAGCCAGCTTTTGTATCCCTTAAATTAAAAACAATTAGTAAAATTCTAAGAATTATCTGAAAATATACTAAAACTTTCACCTTTTGAGCCTTTTAAAGTAAGTACAATTATCCTACAGACCACACTGCACATTAATAATTCATATTATTCTGTTCCAGAATGATCTTTGAAGCACACAAAAATTATTTTAAATCATCTTCAGAAAGACTAGCAGTAAATACTTTTGGTTTCTGTTACCAGTTCACCATTCTTGTTTACAGAACTCACTCAAAACATTGGTTCATAGAACATCTTTCACACCTTCCACTTCTACTGAAGCAAAAGCAGAACAGAAGCAGAGGACAACATGTTGAGATTTACTATGTTTACAAGAAACAGTTTTTATTGCTAATTTGCAGTGACTGATGCTAGTGGGAGTGTAATTCCATTCCCAATATTTATATGGTTAGCATAGAAGTTTCTCTGTCAAATATACTTTACCGGAGTGAGTAGAAACATTGGAAGAGACAATAAATTCTGTCTTGATCACTTTGGATTTAGATTTGTTTTCAAACCTAAAGCAGTTATTTCCTTTCAGCAAGAACTGTTACTTTAGGAACTAGGAAACCTTTTTTTTTTTTTTTTTTTGACTCATCTGTTTGTATGAAACCTTGAAATGTCTTCTTTCTGTAATTACTAATAAAATTTAGCATTTCTTAAAAACAAAAAAGACCTACACGTGCATTTGTGTGTAATGTAGAGAGATATAAACAAACCCCTGACTATGAGATTATGGTGATGATGATAGAGTAATATCGATTGTTTTCACTTATGTTGCCTTTTTCTTTTGCAAGGCTTGCCAAATTTATCTATGAATTTGAGACTATCCCAGGAAATGTTACTTTTACCTGTATGAATAATTCCATTGACAACAATGGGAATAGCCATGGTACTAAGAAATGACCTACTTTATGTTTCTATAGTATATTTTACTCAAGTTTATGGGAAGTTTTAAAAGTGGGATATGAATTACCAAGCCAAGTAATTACCAAGGTGTGCTGCTCAGAACTATGAGATACTGCATCCTACACATGCTAGATATAAAAAGAAGCTTAAAGACACACATGTAGATAGTTCAGAATTAAATCCTAAACAAAAATGCCAAATACAAAGAATTTTAAGCACAGTAGTCTTTCATGAAAATGAGGAGCAGTATGTAACACACAGCAAACCCTAGATTAACTGTGGCTGTGCTCTCCAAAGTGCTTCTTCTAATTACTATAAACTAAATCTACTGGCCTCCACTACAGATAGAGTGATTTTTTTAATCTTTGCTGCGCCTAAATCAAATCAGTAATTTGTTCGCATCTACGACAGTGAACCTCTTTATGTTTCGTTTCACAACAAAAGTGACACTTTTTAAAGACTCACTTATGAAACAAAAACATCTTCAGGAGCCTGTTGAGAACTAAAAAAAATTCTTCTCATATAGCCAGCACAGCAGGAGAAGTGACAAAGGTAAGACACAATTCCTTTGATAATTCTACCACTGCTTCATCTGTAACTGTGATTTCACATGTACCTAAGATTTAAGAACTCAGAAGAGAAAATGTATCTCAGAAGAATTGCAGGATTTACGCAGGATTTTCCACTTTTTAACTTTCAAGTACAGGTATGAATCCTCTAATAGGTAATATATATCCAAAATAACAATTTTATTTATTTTGCAGAATGGGGGAATTATTCTCCTACTTGCCCACTCTTACTGTTCGTCAAATGACTAAGAATTCCTGCCAGTACTCTGGATGCTATAATATATCAGGATGCAGTCTTTTCTTTATTGGTCTTTTGGATACTACTGTAGACAAATTAATTACTGGAATTGTATTTGGTTATGTTATCTGAATCCTTCAATAATATCTGTGATGTCTTTTCCAGGTGTAACAGGTGATTACTTAACTTCATTTTGCTTTCATTTTGCTTCTATGCAGTATGAGTGCCTGTCTTAGCTGTTCATGTAATGCTGGCTAGATTATTATTATTTCAAGATTTGACTTGGAATGTCTATACCTCCAAAATTGTTGCAAAAAGTGATATTTTTTAATTAGAATATATTTTAAAAACAAGAAAATTATTTTACCTTTTATTTGCTCAGTGTATTTTCTATAATGTGTTTCCAAAGTATGACCTTCTTCAAATACAACAGTAGGATCTATCACAGCAATAATAGTAATTTAAAAAGAGTGTTTGAGTATAAATTGGTCTATACAACTAAAAATACTTTCAACATCTTCCTCAAAAAATACCAAACAAGTTGGCATTACACTCAATTTCTTAAACTTGAAAACACTTGGGAATGCCATAATGGAGAGCTTCATTTCCAGATTTTTTTTTTGTAGGCTATAGCCTACAAACTTTGAAGACAATGAACCAATTGCTAGTGGCATGGTGCTCAGATGGTGCTCTCAATAACATATAACAAAAAGGACTTTAAATTTCTTTCAAATGTGTCCTGATGAAACTAAAGGGAAATCTGAAAGTGTGATACTGTTTTGTGCCCACAGAGCTTGATGACAAAGAAAGGTTTGCCTCTTGGGGCTGTGTCATGCAGTATGGGCCCAACCCTCAGAAGCAGTGTTCTCCCACACAAGCTGCTGAAGTCCACAGGAACACAGAATGTGCAGCATCTTGCCTCAAACACACAACACTGGGGTGACAGTAATTTTCAGACTAGCAGCAGAAGTGGGTTTCACAAGCTACCAACTTCTAACTGCACTAACATTTACATAATTCTAGTTAGCTACCAAGTGACAAGATGAAGGATGAGAAAAAAGCACTACAATTTTGATTAGGAGGTAAAGAAATAAATAGGTTTGCTCTTCTTAACCCGGTAACACATTCTGAATAGGAATGTTTTAGCTGATATATTCTGCTGATTATTTATTCACAGTTTTGCAGCTAAAGACTGTTAAAGATTTTCCATCATCTGTTTACCTGTGATTTTGAGAACCAAGAAGCTAATGGACTCTAATATAAAGGGAATAATGCCTTTTTTTCAAATGTCCTCAGAAAGTTGTCAGCTTACTCTTTCAAACATCAATTAGTAATTCCTAAAGCACTGACAACCTCCAAACACAGTCATGATTGCTAACAGTGAAAGAGAAGTTATATATTGGGTTTATTTGGAAGAATTAGAAGGCTTTTGAAACTTTTCTAACTTTTTGGCTGAAACTTGCTTAAAGTATAAAGAATACTGTTTTCAATTCTTTGTTTGAAAAATAGGATACAAATGGTACTTGTTTGAAATTATTTGTAAAGGTTTGTTCAGTTGTAGAGAAAAAAAAACATTTTAATGTTGATGGGTTAATTTATAATAAAAATTAAGCTCTGTATTGGTTATTAATATGAAAGGAAGCAAAAAATCCAAAGAAACCCACTTGCAATATTTAGATATCGTCTGCATTATAGATGCTCACAAACAGTAGAATTTGTTTATACTTCTCACAATACATAAATAACGTCTTATTGATCCATTTCGTTGAAAATGCTAGCACATCAACTGTAGTAGTGTGTATTCAGTTAATCGCTCCTGTCTTAACACTTTATGGACCTTTGTGGATTACTACTGTCAGTTTTACAACCAGCTTCCCTGTTGCACACTATTCTTGCCTGTATATATTATAAAATCTCACCTATAAATTTGTATAGATGGATTGATAGCTAAAACTAGAGCCATCAAAAATGTGTAGACTCCTGCAATAAAGTGATGCATTGTAAATTATAAACAATAGAGAAGAAACAATGTAGTTGGTTTTTCATAGGACTTTTAAAGAATTTCTTCTGGGACAAGACAATTTGTTCATGTGAGGGATGACTTCTTCTTACACTGGGGAGGGTATCAAAATATGTGTTATTTTGCCATTAATTATAAATCCTAGATTTAGGTTCGCTTTGTTAGTCTTAGTTAGAATCCAACAGGTGTCAACTTAAATAAACTTACCCCTTCTCTGATATCATTTAAATATGTAAATGCAAGCAGAAAAAAGTGCACTAAAAAGAATTATATGCAGTTGTATATCTGTACTTCAGAAAACACACACATCCTAAAATTTCTTAGGCAGTCCATACTTTCAGAGAATAAGCACAAATGTCAATAGGACATAGAAATCATCAATAAGGAGCTTTTGGAGGTAGAACAATGTGGCTATAAAAGATTTATACATCAGGACTTAATTTTCAGAAGTTCTGAAATTAATGTCTGTCTTTATTATCTGAAAATATGTATAGCATCCAAAACTGCTGAAATTCAAAAGGGTTTTCAGTTTTTGAAACAGTCATCTGTAGGTATCAGATGTGAAAAAATGTGTTGCTTTGAATTTCAACAAAGGATTAAAAAAAAAAAAAATCAGGACTGACTTGGCTATTTTGTTCTGTTTCATAATATTTCTTATTAGGATGATATTTCAAGCTCCAGCCCCACTATTTGTTCTGCTGCTTGCCAATCAACAAGCAATAAAAAAGCAGCAGTGCCACTAAATAGAGTTTACAATTCCAGATCCAATGATAAGACCATCATCTTAAACCAAGCAACCTGGTTTGCACTTTTGCAGGTAGTTGTTCTTGAAGGTTAACCTTCTTTTTTTTTTTAATTTTTTTTTTAACTGCAGAATTCTTAATATTTAACAATATTTTCTGTACATTACCAAAATATGCAGACAGAATTACCCCTAGCTGGCATTATGTATCCCTCAAATACTGATAACTCAGAGACACCAAAATCATCATACTAAATTAAGAATCTTGATATTTATCTCTTGTAAGTCTCACTCTGTGTCAAATAGAGTAGAAAGATTACGTAAGAGTCTCGGTCATTAGAAAGATTCATATGTAAAAAGAAATGCAAAACAATATTTAGAAATAATTTAAGAAATAACTGTTTTCAATTTAAAAGATATACATGTGGGATATAATATCAATTTATAAAATTTAGTCTCTAGTCATGACTCCATTTCATTCTCTGGTTTTGTAATTAATCACTTTAAAATAACCCCAACATTTAAAGTTTCATCAGGTCCTTACTGCACGACCAACTCACTAAACAACCAATATTTGCTGTTATTATCAAATCCCTGTAACTGTGAGCAACATTTAGCAGGTTTGCATAATCAATATCTCTCCTTTGAGCAGATAGACTTGTAAAAGCTGTGCCCTGTACCAAAAGGTCTGAAACATTAAGCTAAATCCCTGTGAAGGCAGATGCACAAGTGAAAATATTTACCGCTCAATAAATTGGATCAGACTGTTTTCTGTTGATGAAGGAGGTTACATGCCATATGTAGCCTAAGTGAAATTGCTTTCAGTTTTGAAATGTTTTTCAGTAATGTCAAATGAAAAATCTATTCTATGCCTCTGTTAGCAGTCCAGCAAAATTACATATTTAAATGTTAAATAATATGCTTTTTAATTTCCCTTTCCCATAATTTATTCTTAAGTGATATTCCAAAGGCATTAATTTACATTTCTATGAAGGAAAATGTTACATATTTTTTGAACTTTAGGATCTAGCTCATTTGGTTCATATTGATGGTCAGCCTTTTAAATATTTGATTATTATCACTTTATGAGGTGAGGGTTTTTTTCAGCTTTCACAACTCTGAATTTATTTCTTTCTACCTGCTGTAGTTAGTGTGAAACTTACAGTATGATTCTAACATTTCTTAAGTAGAATAGCTCTTTCAAACCTTTATGAAACAGTTGCAGGATTTTGAATTATTGACACCGCCAGAAATATAAGTGACTTTAATGCAGAGCGGGGCAGAAGCCTGATAACCTGGTTTGAGGTCCCAGGCATGGGCAACAAGCGCTTTCACATGCCTTGAAAGTATGAAGCCTCCTCTGCCATATAAGAATAACTGTAAATGTTAAAGCTGCTGAAGCTTGTCTGACTGAGAAAAGAGAACATAAAGCTCTCAGAAACGTACCTCCTCCAGAGCCTGTTCGTTTGTCAACATTTCCTAGCATTTACACTAGGTTTGGGGAAAGGTTTTATTTGTTGTGTTTTTTTCTAGTTGGATGGTTTCCAGTACCTGAGAATTGAACTACTTTGCCAGAACTTATTTCTCTTCTATTAAATTCTCATCAGAAATATTTCTCAACACCAAAATAAAATTTCAGGACAAAACCACAGCCAGTTCCTAGTATAGTGTCTCTCTGCAGTATGAGTGATACAGATTGAAATTCAGTGAAAGTTAAGTACTGACAGTCATCTGCAACCATGACTAATTATGATATATCTAGCCGTTTATAAGTTTTATTCTGAAATATAACATCCTTCAAAATATTTTGATACAGACTGCTTGCTTTTATACAGTTAACAGTTTGAATGAATCAAGCACAAATCCTTTTCTTTCCTAAGAATCTGTTTTCTCCAGTATTTTATTGTAGTTCTTTTATATTGAAGACAGTATAGCTATAAACTCAGATCCCTCACTATTGAACAAATTATGACATCAATCATTAGCTTATAAAATAAGTTTATTTATGTTATCTAATTACAAAAATACTTTTTGCAGTGATGCAAAAGAATTCTGCTTTCTGATAATTGTGATGAAAACACAGTTCCATCTAATGCATGGTTCCTCTCAGGAAAAGAGGTAATGGAAAGAAAAGCAGAAGAGAATGGAAAACTTCCTAGGAGATTATACTTCATAGTGCAAGAGTTTATAAAATTGCTATTTAACCTCTTATAGAGGAGAGCTTAAGCAATACATAAGGAAATTGTCTTTCCTGGGAAGTCACAGAGTTATCCCCCTGGCCTTGTCCCACCTCCCATCAGATTATTTTTCCCTGTTTGTTTCTAAATCCCATTTTATAGAGGAGAAAGAGAAGCATCAAACAAAATAAGGGTCACATGAAGAAAAGAACTAATGAACCTCAGCAGGTAGGTTTGTAGCTCCTGTAATTTAGGTGCTTGCCTGCCATATATATGATCCATAAACCTAAGTCTTTCTTCCATTCACACTATATGGTGACTACTTCAGATTACAGTTCAGCACAGCCAGTAGTATTCAATGAGGTTCCATCTAAACTACACAGTAGCAAAACTAGGAGACAAGGCTATTACTTTGAATACTACTGCTCTGCTGTTTGAATAACTTACTGTGTGAAACTGTCCACACAGCACTTTGTGCTATGAACTTTTCCGTGGCAGGGTCATCTGAATGGTGTTTTGAAGAACATGGGCAGGGCATGCTTTCATCTCAAGATCCAAAGAATAAAACAGAATAAACTAGACTATTTCAGTTGATAGGGGCCTACAATGATCATCTAGTCTAACTGCTTGACCACTTCAGGACTGACCAAGTTAAAGCATATTGTTAAGGGCACTGCCCGAAAGTCTCTCAAACACTGACAGCAGAGGCACCAACCACTTCCTTAGGAAGCCTGTTCCAGTGTTTGACCACCCTCTCAGTAAAGAAATGCTTCCTATTGTCCAGTCTAACTAAACTTTCCCTGGTGAATCTTTCAACCATTCACATGTGTCCTTTCACTGGTTACCAGAAAGCACCTCTGTCTCCACTGTAGAAGAAAATGAGGTCACCCCTCAGCTTCCTTTTATCCAAAATACACAACTCCAAAATCCTTAGTCACTCCTCATAGGACATTCCTTCCAGCCCTTTCACCAGCTTTGTTTCCCTCCTCTGGACACTTTCAAGGACCTTCACATCCTCCTTGAATTGTGAGTTGCAGAACTGCACACAGTACTTAAGGTGACACTTCACCAATGCTGAATACAGCAGGATAATCACCTCTTTTGACCAGCTGCTTATGCTGTATTTGATGCACCCCAGGATGTGGTTTGCTTTCTTGGCTGCCAGGACACTGTGCTGACATACTGAGCCTGCTGTTGACCAGCACTCCTAGGTCCCCTTCTGTAGGATTTCCCTCCAGCTACTCCTCTCCCAATGTATATTTGTGCCTGGTGTTACTCTGTCCTTCGTGCAGAATCCAACATTTGGACTTGTTAAATTTCATCCCATTAATCATAGCCCAATGCCCAAATCTGTCATGATCCCTCTGCAATGCAGCTTGTCCCTCAAAAGAGTCAGCTTCACCTCCCTGTTTGGTATCATCAGCAAACAACGGCATCCTGGCCTGTATCAGGAACAGTGTGGTCAACAGGATTAGGGAAGGGATTGTGCCCCTGTACTCAGCACTGGTGAGGCTGCACCTCGAGTACTGTGTTCAGCTTTGGGCCCCTCACTACAGGAAGGACATAGAGATGCTGGAGCGTGTCCAGAGAAGTGTGATGAATCTGGTGAAGGGTCTGGAGAACAAGTCTTATGAGGAGTGGCTGAGGGAGCTGTGGCTGTTTAGCCTGGAGAAAAGGAGGCTGAGGGGAGACCTGATCACTCTCTACAGCTACCTGAAAGGAGACTGTAGGGAGACAGGTGCTGGTCTGTTCTCCTGGGTAACTGGTGATAGGACAAGAGGAAATGGCCTCAAGTTGCATCACAGGAGGTTTAGATTAGATATAGGAAAAACTTCTTCACTGAAAGAGTGGTCAGGCATTGGAACAGGCTGCCCAGGGAAGTGGTGGAGTGACCATCCCTGGAGGTCTTCAAGGAACGTGTAGTCATGGTGCTTGAGGACATGATCTAGTGGGTATGGTAGTGTGTTGTGGTTTAGCCCTGTTGGGCAATCAAGCTCTACCACTCCAACCTCCCCTCCTCTCCCAGTGAGGAGGGGTTGGAGGAAAAACAAGGGAAGCTCGTAAAAGTTGAGATAAGGACTATTTAATTATTTAAATTAAACTTATGGTGTTACTAACAATACTACTGCTAGTAAGTAATGGAAATAACAGAAAAATAGAACAAATTATACAGGATCTCACCACCTGTGGACCAACACAGTCAGGTTCCAAAACCAGCAAAGTGAAAAAAGAAACCCAAAACCCCAAGCCCATCTCCCCCCCAAAAGTGAAGGCAGAAAACCCCCTCCCTGATCCTGTTAGCTGAGAGCAGAGATAAGGAAACTTCCAAACCCCTCCCTTCCCAGAGCAATTTCCCTGACAAAACATGGTACTTGTCTGCTAATCACCCGCCTTGAGGTCTGGAAAAAGATGCAGCTGAAAGAAAAAATAAAAACCATGCTACCGTCTGGAACCCCAGAGCCGACCTCCCCTCACACCTTCCAGATCAAGCCTCTGCAAGCTTCCCCCCGGCCCACTCCCAGGGCCGCTGTTACGGGGGGGTAACAGTGGCCACTAAGCTTGATGTATTATGGAAAGAAACAAAATCTTATAGACTGGAACCAGTACATAGTGCTGGATTGATGGTTGGACTACATGATCTTATAGGTCTTTTCCAACCTTAGTGATTCTGCGTGTGATTCTGTGTGAATGTTGTCCATTATTTTTCCAGGAACTGAGGTTACACTAACAGGTCTGTAGTTCCCTGGATCTTCCCTCATGCCCTTTTTGTAAACTGGAATAACATTGTCTAGCTTCCAATTAGCAGGGACATCCTCAGACTCCCAAGACCTTTGGCAGATGACTGAGAGGGGTCCTACTATACATTAGCTTCTCCAATACTTTGGGATGAATTACATTAGGCCCCGTGGATTTGTGAACATTCAGCTGATACAGCTGTTTTCTTAAATTTTCAGTGTCCACAAATGGAAAATCACTGTTCTCACACTTGTGGTCCTCTGACTCAGGGGATCAGATAGTAATATTAAAGACCCAGGCAAAAACTCATTGAATGCCTTCACTTATTCGTCATCCATGGTAGTCAGATGACCATCTTCAACAAGTCCAATGTTTTCTTTAGTTGTCTTCTTGCTATTTACATGTTTGAAAAAGCCCTTTTTGTTATCTGAAAGAACACTGTTCACTTTCAACTCTAATTGAGCTTTGGCCTTTTGTGCCTTCTCCCAGTCTATACAAAGCACAGCTCCACAGTCCTCCAAAGGCATGACATATTGATGGATAAAAACGTCTGAGCATAAATTAGGGAAAATCAGAAGACAGTCTGAGTTATCTGGGAGAAAATTTAAACCCATGTCGCTTATCTTCAGGAAGTATGGCTGACACTAAGTATAGCTATTCTTCCCTGGTAGATGGGACACTTCTCCTTCCTAGACAATTTTATTTGCTTAATTTGTTAATTCTACAGAGCGGATTTCTCACATAAGAGGGAGAAGCCATAAGTTCCTTTTCAGCTTATTCCAATCACTGTTCAAGTGTTTTCGTTGACATAGTACATCCTATATTATGGTGTTTTTTATAGTTTAAATATAAACAGTTCTTCAATATCTTTCCTCCCAGCAAGTAACTGCCTGAGTGCTCACACACTTGCATATAATGTTGTGTTCTATTGTAATACATAATACTGTATTTGTATTTTTAAAAATCAAATTATATAACTAAATGCTTTATGGTTTGTTTTGCTATTCATCAGCCCCTCAAATAGGCTATCATTTTGTGTCAATCAAGCAATACTAGCCTTATAAGAAATTTATTTCTTGATTTCCTTGGAGAAGAGGAAAATGCAACATATAGAAAAAAGTCTGATATTGAAAATTACTACTAGAGAAGAACCTCTTAGGATCAAGCGGATTACAAAATATGTATTGTAAAAAGATTTTGTTTACGTGCAGGAGTTATTTAATTTTTTTCATTTCTTATCAAAGAAGAAGTACATCATGCAAGCAACAGGCCACATGTTGAATTTCCAAAGAAGGAACAATACAATTAGGTTTCATTCTTCTTGAATACATAACTAGCAGTGCAGAAATTAGAAGAAAGTGAGGTAGACGAGGAAGATTAGACAGGATATTTTTTTTTCTTTTTATAATTTTATACCTTATAATTTCTTCATTATAACACAGAAAGATGATCCTTTTCCCATGACATAAAACCTGCATAAATAGTCTTTTTCATGATGTAATGAATCCCTTGTTGATATGAAATGATCAAAGGACTAAGATGAAAGCTTTAAATTCTATAATAAAACATTGATAATTGTGCTATAATATTCAATACTGTGACCCAAATAAAATAGTTTTCTATTCTTAATTCAAACTTAGAGTTTATAAAAGCTGTATATAATCTATTGTAATTCTTATTGTATCAACAGTTCTATAACTACAAATTATCTGCATAACATTTTGTATTACAACTGCAAATAAAAATTGCAATTCAGGCTACGATGAGGTATTCCATTTAGATTAAGTAGCAAATATAATTAGCTAAATCAATGAGAATTGTTTTAAGCAATCCATAAAAGTTTAAGAAACTTGAATTAGTACTGTCCAGAGCTTTTATCCACAATTTTGGTCTGATTCTAATTTGTGTAATGTGTCAGTACAATTAGGAAATTAATTAAAAGGCCTATAATATAAGGTTATGGACAAACTTCAATAAATGTCTATTATACAATTAGTTGTTAATATTGCAAGTTCTTAATTGTTTACTTAATTAACTCATTTAATTCATGTAAATACCACATTACTTATATTAATCACTTCATTTCAATTTCTATGGTTTTATACCATTTGGCAGTATATTTTGGATCAGTTAAAGAACTGTGACACTACAAGAGAAAAAGTGAGATTTTTTGACAGTTCACTTTTTTTTTTCTACAGTGCCAAAATTTATTTTATGCGAAACAGAGCTAATTCAATCCTTTTAATTAACAACCAGAGGTGGGCTGAGGTCTCCAACTGAACTGAACAGTGACTGCTGAGTTTGGTGTCATCTGCTTCAGGGTAGATTTAGCTTATTGAGTTTGTCTGGTCATTTGGAAAGACATTTGCATATGAAAATAGCTCCCCTTCTGTCTACACCTGAAGCAGGTCTTCATGAAACATGGCATTTTGCTTTGTTAATAGATACAAAACTCTTTAATGCTTGATTTTAAACTCTGGTTTTGCCACAGTGGATACTTCAATGTTTAGACTTCAGGGTATTTTTCAAGGCTGTGTGTAGAAGTTGAGAAATTATACATCTGAATCCTTTTATTTTCTAACAGGATCTGAATGCATATATTTGCCCTGAGATTTAATTATACTTCTTTGGAAATGTAGATCAATTAGACAACTTGAAAACCTGATCTTTGGGGAAATAACTGTCAGTTTCTCTTTTTTCTTAGTGTCATAATTATTCCAGAACTTTGCGCTACCACATATTTCATTACTTTCATTTGCATAGTAATATATATTACTATATATATTTATGAACTCCCTTTTTTAAAAAATTAATGAGTGCAGAATTATAGAATTGAGTTGGAAGGGATCTCAGGAAGTCACTGGTCCTCCTCTTTCACAGAAACAGAGAATCACACAGAACAACAGAACCACTGAGGTTGGAAAGGGCCTATAAGATCATCCAGTCCAACCATCAACCCAACACTACCATACCCACTAGACCACATCCTCAAGCACCATGACTACACGTTCCTTGAAGACCTCCAGGGATGGTGACTCCACCACTTCCCTGGGCAGCCTGTTCCAATGCCTGACCACTCTTTCAGTGAAGAAGTTTTTCCTATATCTAATCTAAACCTCCTGTGGTGAAACTTGAGGCCATTTCCTCTTGTCCTATCACCAGTTACCCAGGAGAACAGACCAGCACCTGTCTCCCTACAGTCTCCTTTCAGGTAGCTGTAGAGAGTGATCAGGTCTCCCCTCAGCCTCCTTTTCTCCAGGCTAAACAGCCACAGCTCCCTCAGCCACTCCTCATAAGACTTGTTCTCCAGACCCTTCACCAGATTCATCACACTTCTCTGGACACGCTCCAGCATCTCTATGTCCTTCCTGTAGTGAGGGGCCCAAAGCTGAACACAGTACTCGAGGTGCAGCCTCACCAGTGCTGAGTACAGGGGCACAATCCCTTCCCTAATCCTGCTGACCACACTGTTCCTGATACAGGCCAGGATGCCGTTGGCCTACTTGGCCACCTGGTCACACTGCTGGATCATATTCAGCCAGCCATCGGCCAACACCCCCAGGTCCTTTTCTGCCTGACAGCTTTCCAGCCACTCTTCCCCAAGCCTGTAGCACTGTGTCCTGGTTTAGCTCTATCTGGCAATGAAGTACCACCAGTTGCTGTACCACTCCACCCCTCACCCCACAGTGAGGAAGGGTCGGAGGAAAAGCAAGTGTAGCTCATAAACTTTGAGAAAAGAACTATTTAATTATATAAATGAAACTTAAGGTGTTACTAACAATATTACTGTTAATAAGTAATTAAAACAACAGAAAAATAGAACATATGATACAGGATCTCACCACCCGTGGACAAACACAGCCAGATTCCGAAACGTCAAGGTAAAAATCTAACCAGAGAGAAAAATAACAAAACACCTGAGCTCAAAACTGGATAGAAAACCCACCTCCCTTAACCCAGGAGTGGAGATCAGGGAGAAAGAAACTTCCAACCCCCCTTCACAGGTCAATTTTGCCTGACAAAGGATTCTCCTTCTCTACTAATCCCCACCATAAGCTGAAATCAAAACCGAAGATACCAGATAGAATTTTCTAGCCAACACTCACACCTTCCAGCTTACACTTCTCATACCTCTTGGCCTTCCAGAACCGTGCACTTGGCAAACCTGACCCCGCCTTTCAGACTGACCTGTCAGCATGATGTATCATGGAATGAAACAAGACCCTGTGGGCTGGCTGCAGGGGAGCAGCTAGTCCTTGCCTGAAATGAGCACAAATGAGCACACACATGCCTGGGATTGTTGTGACCTAAATGCAGGACCCGGCACTTGGCCTTGTTGAACCTCAGCCCATCAATTCAGCCTGTCCAGATCCCTCTGCAGGGTTCTCTTACCCTTAAGCAGATCAACACTTCCACCCAACTTAGTGTCATCTAGAAACTTAGTGAGGGAGCACTCAATCCCCTCATCCAGACCATTGATAAATATGTTAAACAAGACCAGCCCCAAAACTGAGCCCTGGGGGACACAGCTTGTGACCGGTCACCAACCAGACTTCATTTACTACAACCCTCTGTGCTCTGCCCTCCAGCCAGTTTTTAACCCAGCGAAGAATACATCTGTCTAAGCCATGAGCCGCTAGCTTCTTTAGGAGAATGTTGTGGGAGACTGTGTCAAAGACTTTACTAAATTCCAGGTAGACAACTTTGCTTCAACATGGAAAAAATGCAGTTATGTTCAAGATGTCTTTTGCCAGTTCTGGAAGATTTTCTCCAGTGGAGACCTCACAGACTCTGAAAATTTCCTGTTCTAAGATATCATTATGTTTATTATTTCAACATGCAAATTAAACGGCTATTTAAATCTATTTATTACCCATTGTCCTAACATCACTAACATTGAGAACTGACAACTACTTTCTACTTTTAAGTAGCATTTTAAATATTTGAATACTCTTAAATCTTTAGTTTTCTTTCAAAGAAGCAACCTCAAAAAATAGTTTACGCTCACCAAAAAAAAATTATCCATATCTCTGATTATACTCACTTTTCTCCTCTGAACTAATTGCAGTATAGGTGTATAGGGTTTTTTTTGATGGGTCTAAATGCTCTCCAAAACAGATTACTATACTCCAGCTATGGTTTCATTTATGAAGAACTAAGCAGAGGAATTACATAGCATTTCTTGTGAGCTGTACTTCATTTACATACCCCAGCATGATGTACAATGGTCTCCTTTACAGCAGCATGACACCACTGATTGATGTGTGGTCTATGATCTGCTGAGGATTTTCCTCAGATTCTTTGATATTGAATTGCTATCTAATCATCTTGTGTAGAACTGGTATCTCTGTATTCATCCACCTGATATTACAGCCCAAAAGTAGAAGCTTGTAGTCATCTTTATTGAATTGAATCATACACTTAAAGATCTTTTTTCCCTCTGTTGTTAAAATTACTTTGAATTATAATACAGCCTTCCAATATGCTTGCAGTTTATACCAGGACAGCATAAATATACTTCCTACTCCATCACACAGGATATCAATGAAATATAAACCAGAATTCAAGTAGGATCCATTAAAGTGCTTTACTCAAAAATAAAGCTCTTTCCACTGACAATTACACTCTCAATACCATCTTGTAATTAGTTTTGCTGTAACACTGTGGTGGTCTCATCTATACAGCATCAGTGAAGCTTAATTACAAAAATACGTTTAACAGTGTCAGAAGTCTTACTAAGTATTGCTTTTGATTCTCTACTGTGGATAAAACATAAAATCCAATTTAGCTGTTACTTCATTATCTTTTAAAATCTTACAAATATTTTGATTGCTTATGACAGTATTTTAGGGGAGAAGACAGAACGGAACAGAGCAGAAAACTGAAATAATTTATCAATAATTTTCCAACTCTTCTTCCATTCCTCTTATAAACATCATTATATTTTTTCTTTGCAGTCTTTCAATATCTTCCTCATTTTTTCTGCATACCAAAAAATAATCGCCAACATTTCTGCCATTACTGTAATTGTTTGTTAAAGCAGTTTATAGTATGTGTCATCAGGTCCAAAAGATTTGAGCAGATTCCTATTTTCCAAGTATGCTCCTGGTTATTCTTTCTTTGGCAGTAAGAACTTGTCATGGATATCATCTATGCCTGTAGTTCATCCCCCTGCATTTCAGGGAATGTTGATAGAAACACAAGATAATTTTCCCCTGTTGATTATTCATTGCTATCCCTGGCTTTCTTTTTCCTTAGATGTACTTGCAGAATGGTTTCTCAACATTCTTGCACATCACTTCCAAACTGTATTTTCTTGAGCTATATATGTTCTGGTGTTGTTCCTACCTGGATGAGCTACTTCCCTTTTCAAGTTACTATCTGTCCTAGTTTTCATAGTCTGTATGATCCCTTTCATGATTCAGGTAATTTCAGCTCTTAATATACTTCTATTCTTCCTCTGTAATTGGATAGGTTGCACTTATGTCCTTAATATTGTCTCTTTAGGAATCAGCTGTCCCTCCTTAACTCATTTTTCAGTAAATTTGTTTCTGTGTCCTGAGTTTGTTAAAGTGCACCTTTTGGAAGTCTATTATTTTCATTCTGCTTTTCTTCTTCCTAAGGATTGTGAACTCTATCACTTCCTTCCTACTAGTTGTCATCAAATCTTAAAGAGCTTCACCTTTGACTTTCTTTTTCTGTGTAAAAAAAAATTGCCATTCATATGTTCCAGGAATTAATGACTGACGAAAGTGATTACTCAGATACACAGGTTTTGTAAGAAACTGATAGGTTAAGCACAGTAATGTTTGAGGGGGTAGGTTTTTAATATTTCTTTTGCTTTGTCTCTCATTGTCCTAATCTGATTTTATTGGTAACTAATTAAATTAATTTTTCTTCCCCAAGTTGAGTCTGTTTTGTCCATGACCATTATTGGTGGGTGATCCCTCCCTGTCTTGTCATTGTATTTTCTACTCCCCTATCTATCAGGGGGGAGGAGTTTGCAAGTGTCTTGTCATCTTTTGTTGCCAGCTGGGACAAAACAACAAATGTAATTTAAAATCCTAAAGGTTGAAAAAGAATCCTTACTTAATAATTTTTCTGTAGATAGGACCCATTTTTTCTGATTTTGAATTATCCGTGGCAAGCAAATATGAAAGTACTAAGTCCTACATGTCATTTAGAGATGTTGAGAAATTACCAACCACTTCTTAGTCTGAGTGGTCTGAAAGGAATTCTTTGTACATAGTATGTAAGCCCACTGTCCTGGATGCCTACAAATGTTAAGTGGCAGCAAAGCCTTTTTTCATCATCATTCCCATGGGCACTGTGCAAGCATCGGTAACAAATGTAAAGTAAGCATATAATACTCTCAGACCATAATGGCAACAATTTACTAACATGCTGTTCTAGTATAAATTCCCACATATTCTGAAGAACGGTGGCAATTAAGGACTCCAGGCTTTAATAATGTGAGGAACTCCTGATATAACTTGTAAATTGTAAATTTCATAAACTGATTAAACGAACATTCCTGGGATTGCATTCTGTCTTATTGGTATCTAAACATGTCTCCCCATGATGTCAATGGTTCTTTCCATACTAGGATTTCTAAACATAAGCAAAAGGCTCCTGACTCCACTTCTCCTCTGAAAATTCAAAAGGTTATGTTTATGATCTCATTCCATTTAATGACCTTACACTAAGTCAGGCAGTAAAGAACAAGAGACTCGTAAAAACCAGTCCAGCTGAAAATGAAAAAACCCCACGATAAGTGCATTCTCTGAGATCAAATGCAAGTTTTATTTCTTTGATAAGTACATGAAAAAAATAATATGCCAGCAGAAAACTTTTTGCTGGGGGAAGGGTGGCAGTCCATTGACTTCCAAATGCCTCTACAAACCTGAATTATTTTGTCATTGCTCTTGAAAAACAGGTTGCATGCAAATAACTTCTATTATATTCTCTGCATGAACTAACCCAATAAGTTTGTAAAACTGAAATGCAATTATGCAGGGTTTATGAAATACAAATAAAATAATGTATTTGTTATCAAAATCCCCCCCAAATATTCTAGGATGGTTTTGTTACCTTCATGACTGTTACTGTGCTGCCAAGAATGAGACACTGCTTTCCATCTGAGAAGGTTTGAACACATATACATCCCCTGCTGGGCAGCTCCTCAACCACCAGACTATGGTATACTCTAGTATATATGCTCGTGAAGATGGGGCAGATGTCCTTTGCTTTTGCTTTCATTTTCATAATCTTCTACTAAATCCAGGCATCCTACCTTTGTGTGAATACAACAGCCATCATCCTGGAAAGTCTTTAAATGTTTTATAGAAAAATATTTCCTGATGCTCAGGGCAAGTTGAGAAGGACTCAAAGACTCCTCTTCAAATATCTATCACATTTCAATAGAAGTGTGTGATGCAGTTGCTCAAATACCTCTGGAAGAATGAAACCAGATCTGCGAACTCTAAGGTAAGGCCATTGAGCATGCAGGTACCTTGAGCTTTGAACAAATCCTCAAATTGTGCTATTAAGTTTTGTCTGTATGCGTAAAGCCCTCTTATTCACTTCTCCATCTCTGAATTCCTTACACTTGGAGAATGGCTCTGTACCAGCACTGTTATATTGGTTCAATTAGGTAAACACATTAAATTAAGTATCTTAAATAGGCTTAGCATGTTCCATTTGGAATTAAAGCATAGTTAATCTGTTAATTAATATTAATCATTGAAACAGTCTTGAAGTTTAACAACTGCAGTCAGATTTATTTTACACACTCCTTTGCTTTTAGCTGGAATGTGATTTAGGCTTGTGTTTTATTTATTGTCTGGCTTAGTTTCAGGTCAATAAGTTCGATGGCATGCAGCTTGAACCATGTTGTGAGCTGGGAAATGCATTCATGTTCCTGGAGATGCTGTGGTCTATAAATAACTTGTGACAAGTCACTGAACATCCACTTCTCTCTGAACCAAGTGGAAATAGGACTTCTTTATACTTCTGTTTCTTCTCCTGCAGCATATACATGAATATGCTTTCCAACTTTGATAAAATAAATGAGTATTTCTGTCTCATTTATTATTTCTGCTCAAAATATGCTGATGAGTTTTGACCTGAGTAACATCTATAGATCTAAATTCAGCAATCTTATTCTTCACATTAAATCCACCATTTACTGGATCTGAATATACTAGTGATGGAGAGTTGTTGTATGTCAGCTATAAAGGTCAAGAAATATAAGCTTAATAATAATTTGTTTATTTTCAACATAGAAATACTGAATAGTTTAGTTATGGCCTCACCATTTAACATACCAGATCGTAATAAAGCACAGAGAGATATTTTAAGTGCTTTGATTTTGTGGACTTCTAGTACTTTGAAGTACAGTACTTTTGCCTAGTCGGAGTGACAGGTTGATACTGATTCACTCTTCTCAGATACATTGTAATGAATTACTTCCTTTCAGCCCTTTTTTTTTTTTTTTTTTTTTTTTTTTTTGGTGAAATGTGTATATGAGCACACAATACAGCCACCACATTTTCTTATATTCTGTTGCATTTTTCACAGATTTCTAAATTGGGTCTTGAGGTGGAATACTGACAGTTTTATCAGTGATCCCTTTTATTTGTCAATAATCATGGAATAATTACTTTTAAAAACCAAGATCTGCTACTTTTTATCTATCCAGCGGAATTTAACAAATTGCATTACCTCTTGCAATTTGATAAGTGGAATAAAACTAAATGTATTAATTACGTGAGCTTCTGACCGGCATTCTGATATCTTTGGGCAAATGTTGTCAACACTGTCTAGGATATAAGTTATCTGGAAAGATGGCACAGGATATATTTGTCTGTAATTTGAATAGGACATCCATCATCTTCAAATCAGGCTTCAAGACAGGCTATTATTGCTACTGATCTTTAAACTGTACATACACACAATTGTATTAACTAATGGAAGGAAAATTCCAGAGTACAAAAATACGGTTTTTAACATGCCAACAATGTACAAGCATCTAGAAATAAAATTAAAAAAAAAAAAAAAAAAACAACCCAACCAAAAAAAAACCCCAAACCACTACCAGCTAAAATTATTATGGAAGATATTTTAAAGTAATCTTGGTAAACAATATTCTCATAATTTATTATATGTCAGTTGTAGCTAAGTATTTAAAGTGTTTAGGTTCTTTTGCAAATTCTCCAAAGGAAAAGAAAAGTTATGAAGGCATACTAAGGGGGAACTTCTAAACGTTTCCTTGAACATCATTTATCCTATTATATAACATTAAATTTATCTTAATGTTTTTGCCTTCTAGTGCCTCTATGGTTCCACACTCACCAACATAGTACATGCAAGCCCTATGCGTAAATGGTGAATAGATCATTCCAAACATGTCTCCTTTCTGTAATTTGAAACTATTTGCTAAGTGATAGCAAGGTTTGGGTTTTGGTTTTTGTTGGTGGTTGTTTGGTTTTTGTGTTTTTTGTTTGGCTTTTGTTGTGTTTTTTCCCCCCCCCCCCCAGAAAACCTAGGAAGAAGAACATGATAACCAGGTATCCTGTTCAACAGGCTAATTAAAAAACAAAAACAGTCTTATTTTCGATCTCTGTCAATAAATGCTGTTTCATTTTAATTATAAGTTGCAGTCTATTTTTAAAGCTCTATACACTGACAGGAACATAGTGACCTGTCATAGAAGATAGTTCCCCCAAACCCCATGGTACATAGTTATCATGATTAAACTCTCTGATATCTCTAATCAGTCAAATACTCTGCCATGAGTAATGAAGCTAACTAACCAGTAAGCAAAGATCAATTACTCAGTTACATCAGAGAGACTTTTACCGTCATCTGTGTTGGGATAAGAACATCACTCTGGATTAGCATTTAAAGAGCTAATGTAAATTAAGTTCTATGTATCACTTTATCACTTCATTTGAGTGTCAGATTATTTCAGGTTTTGTTCACAGTGACTACTACACTACAGCCTTATTTTACAATCGTGATTCCTTGGTGACATTGTGTTGAGCTTGTCATAAATTATTAGTGACAATGAAAATTTTTGTAAGAATTATCAGCTCCTCTACCACAAATTATCTTTAGTTTTGCAAATACTGAAGATACTGGCATAAACTGCATGGGCAATTACTACTTTTTAAACTATGCAACTTCAGGAGAAAAAAAAGAATTGTCATAATGAATCTTTAGCAGAGCCTCCTGATATTAAAGTTTTGCTAAAGCATGAGGAAAGATCAACATTTTTTGTGTTAGACTGAGTTTTAACAAGCATGAATTCCTAAAACATCTATCAAGAACTTCAGGGTTCTCTTAGCACTCCATTCATCACACATGCTCTGGGAATATCTAAACTGTATTTTTCTGTTTGCATGATGTGTGTGTGCTCTGTCTAGTTGCATAAAAGTAAAATCACATTTTCCTGGAACCTGGAAGAGTTGAAAGCGTTCAACAACAGCAAAACAAGATAAGAATATGGCAAGATGAGAAGTGACTGGCCAAGCTGAATGTGTGTTACGATAAAGGTGAATTCCATATTCTCATCACTGTCAAAGCATATTTCCTGTATCTTGTCTCCAGAGAAATATATGGATTTGTGGAAAAACACTGCTTTCTATCTTTTGATTAATGTCATTCACTAACTACAGCTACCACATTCATCTTCAAACAGATGTGTGGTTTATAATATTTAAGTAGAGGAGCCATGAGCAGGCTACACTTACACAGGAGTGGGCAACAAAATTATTTTTTTCAGGTTTTTACTTTGCTTTTTAAATATAGTGAAGTGATAATGAAAAAATGTAAATAAATATAAAGATTTAAACTTAATTATTTTTAAGCTATTCAGCCTTCTGTCAAATGCTTCACTCTCTTCATGAAGCTTGAAACAGCAGCATTTCATAGCAGAATATACAATATTTTTACTTCTTTTCCCCCCATATTTGAAATATATAAAAATAAATCTTATAATGTATATATTTCATTGGGTTTGGTCTTCTAAAGAGAAGAGGTCTGGATATGTGTTGCATAATGTGTTCTACAGAAACATGTGAAGTTACTTTGAAACCACTTACTTCATTTTAAAAATTACCTTTCCTCCTAGAATCATAAGGCCTTTGGTTGTTTCGGTCTTTATGGAGAAGAAAGGGGAAAGCACAAGTTAGTAACTGATGCTGCTTTCACTTTTTGCCTCAGTCTCTAGACTCTGACTATGCTTTATAGTATGATGGGAAGATCACTCAAGTTAGTTGGCCCTTGCTGTTAATTTTTCTGCAGACTGTATTTCTGAGCATCCCAGGCTTGTTTTAAGACAGAGACTACTACATTAACTATGAAGTTTCATTTTCCTAACCATTCTCAAGCACTTACCAATTAATCTGAAAGATGCCAAAGTTTCCACTATATGTCACTTAATTATGTTATTGGCATCATGTACAAACAGCTCGATTGCCAGGACTGATCAAAGCACAGAATCTTGATATTCACTTTCTTTCTGGCTTTTTATGCCTCCAACACCAAGATCCTCTCAATAATTCATTTTAGGTTCTTTTAGAGACATAATAACCTCAAATCCTTCCCTCATCTTTTCTCACCAGTATTTGAAAAATGCTTAGCTTGTTGCCATGGAATGCTAAAAAGAACAGAAATTAAAACACCCTGAGCATACAGTGATGCATGTTTGTGTGTAAGCATTCCTAGTTCCACCAGAAAAAAATGATTCAACCACCACCTATTAAATCTTTTGCCAGGCAAATGTATACTCCAAGATATAAAAGTAAACTGTATCATTGTATTAACTGTGATATAACCGCACTGTGTTCAGTTTTGGGGTCTCAGTAGAAGGAAGACATTGAGGTGCTGGAACGTGTCCAGAGAAAACAAGTGAAGATGGTGAAGGAGCTGGAGCACAAGTTCTGTGAGGAGCACCTGAAGAAGCTGGGGTTGTTTAGCCTGGAGAAGAGGTTGAGGGGAGACCTTATCGCTTTCTACAACTACCTGAAAGGAGGTTGCAGAGAGGTGGGTGTTGGTCCCTTCTCCCCAGTGACAAGTGATAGGACAAGAGGAAACAACCACAAGTTGTGCCAGGGGAGGTTTAGATTGGATATTAGGAAAACTTTCGTTACTGAAAGGGTTATCAAGGACTGCAACAGGTTGCCCAGGGAAGTGTTTGAGTGACCAACCTTGAAGGTATTTAAAAGACATGTAGATGTTGTGCTTAAGGACATGGTTTAGTGCTGGACTTGGCAGTGCTGGGTTAACAGTTGGACTCGATGATCTTAAAGGTCTTTTCCCACATAAGTGATTCTATGATTCATTTATTTTTATCTTTTATCCAATGAGGAAATTTCAGCACAGATGGAACAAGTAAATATATCTTATAATGTTACCATTTTCCAGTGAATTCATTACTGCATAATTAAAATGGGTCTACTTTGCTTTTCCCACCTTAAAATACACACCTTATCAAGATTAAAAATAAAAGCCCTCTCACTTCCCACCTAAAGTGATTTGACTGAGTACTCTTTTAATGGCTAAGTGTAATTTCTTGACTGTATATTTTTACATGGATGGTTATTTCTCCTTTTTAAGAGGACAATGATATGTTGGAATATCTACGGAGTACTGAAACTGGTAGCCTGTAAGTGAAAAAAAAGTTACACCACCACCTACTTTTTACCAAATTAAATAGCAGGAACTTTGAAGAGCAAATAGGGGCATGATAGAGACAGTAATATCCTAACCTTTCTTTCACCATTTCTTCATGAAAGGTACTTCACTGTCAAATTTATAATTCTGTGTTGATACTACTTTTGGAATTTGCATTAAATGACATTTTGATTATAGTATTCAAATGCATGTGCCCTTAAAACTTTGCCATTTATTTTACATGCAAAATTCTTCCAGCTAAATGTCCCCATTTCCATTTTGCTCCGGATTCCACTGAGACTATATAAAAAAGAATTGCTAAGTTTCAGTTCCCCCTTCAAAAAAAATCTTGTCAGGTAAAAGAAATTCAAATTATAACAAGCATATTATGCACCATATATTTGATTCTTAACTCTAAATTACAGTGTTGAACAAATGAAATGTTTTTCTTTTGATAAAATTAGATAATTTTTTTATTGTTTTAAGTCTAACTTTGTCCTTCATAAACCAGGAAAACTCCTAGGTTGACATACTTAGACAAAGGAAGTGTGTGTGCTTATTATGTAGATTCTCTGACCGTGCCTTTGAGTCATAACCTTTTGAAACCATTGAGAGTTTCAACCCAAACAATTAGATAAATTCAGCGAGGGAAAGAAAAGCACTAATGATATTAAAACACCAACAGGAATATGACCTCAAAAGTTTGTAAGTCAGAAAGTGCTTGCTTCTGTAAAACCAGGACCTGGGGAACTATTACTATGCAATTGCCCTATGTCCTCTTTCCTTAAGCATCTACCACTGACCAGTGTCAGTGATAAAAATGTTAGAATGGTCATCCGTGTAAGCAGACTTAAGCATGTATTTATGTTAAACCTTACCATGTGTGTTTCTTTTCTTTAAGACAGCTGGAACACATTTTGTTTCCACTAAAATTTCTCCTTGCAATTAGAAAACAAGATCGGATCATAACATCTGAGTTCACATTCTGTAAAATATTTTGCATCTGCAATGAATTGACATCCACCAGTTTCCCTTCTTCAGTCTGCTATGCATTTTACTGAAAGTTTACTGCAGCAAACAAAAGCAAAATGCAAAACAGAACTATGCTTTCCAAGTCATGATGAGCCCAAAGTGTACAGACAAGGAAGATTAAGATTTAAAAGCAGATCCAAGATGCAAATTAACTTTTAACATATGTTTTTTCCCACTTGAATATAAAAGCAGTGTTTCAAAAACACACAGCGAGTATTGTATTTAAAAATCAAATCAAATTTCTTGGCAACAAAATCTTACCTTGAGCACAGAATATTAAAGGGCTAGCTACTGTAAAGTTTTGAGAGTTTTCCAATTGCTGAGATCCAAAACAGCACAGAATGTAACCATATACTTCTATTGGAAGAATTAGCAGATCTATAGTCTTCATCATCTGCCTAAACTCTTGGCTAGACAGATTTTTTTTTTAAATCAAGTTCAACACATGGTTAGAACTTGATCCTCTAATGAGTTGTGTTGAAGGTGCACTTCTGTGACTTCTCATACCTCAGAAAGGGAGACATGAGTTTACCTTGGGTGTACCATGCAAAGATACTTGTATAAAATAGCAAAAGAATCCTGAAAAAAAGTACTACTACCAATAATACAGTAGTGCAATTTTTCTGCATTTTATCGGACTCTCTGATAAAATCAGTAATATTGGTGCACTTACTTTGACATGATAAAATAAAAAAAACACAATTGGAGATGAGTGTTGACTTTAATATGTGCTGGTTTCAGGTGGGGATGAGCTGCTTTCCTATGGAGAGCTGGCTGGCCCACAGGATCTTGTTTCATTCCATCATACATCAAGCTCAGCTTGCAAGGTGCAGGGTTTGCAGTGATTTGCAAGGTGCAAAAAGTGACCCTGAAAAGTGGCTTGGAAGGGGTGGGGGGTTTAACCTTTTGGAGGCTAACAGATGGCTTGCTGATAGCTGTTTACTTGGTGGTGGGCTATTAGAGGAGAAGTAGTGTCCGTTGTTAGGTTAATTGATTTTGAGGGGAGGTTGAAATCTTCTTTCTCCCTGCTCTCCACTCTTGGGCTTGGGGGGTTTTCTCTCCCTTTTGGCCTCCAAGTTTTGGATTGCTTTGTTGTTTGGCTGTGTTGGTCCACAGGTGGTGAGATCCTGTATCATATGTTCTATTTTCTCTTGTTTTAATTACTTATTAGCAGTAGTATTGTTAGTATTACTATAAGTTTCATTTATATAATTAAATAGTTCTTATCTAAACTTTTATGAGATTCTTTTGGGTTTTTTTTCCTCTGATTCTTTCCCACTTGGGTGGGGGGAGGGGAGGGAGTGATAGAGCGACTGGTGGTACTTAATTGTCAGATAAGGCTAAACCATGACATAATGTCAATGAAGTAAAAGTATCATTTTTCTGGGTATTTTTGTAATTTAATTTTTTAGGGAAGAAATAGCTCAACACTACATTCCATAAAACCATATTTTTCAGATTAAGTACTTGAGTTTTTTTGAACAATAAATTTGAAAAAACTTCAAGATAAGCCTTTTAATACTAACTGCAGTTGCTCACATTTTTATCACACCTTTTATTGCCAATATTTTAAGTAGACCTAATTTGCAGTCATTTATTTGCTTAAAAGAAAAAAAAACATGGAAAGTCCTGAATGACATGGTAATAGGTTTGCTATTAAAATGTGCACTGTAAATCAACCAAATTACTTCAGAGCTGAACATTTCTGCAGGAAGATGGAAGCTAAGCATATTTAACTTAAAGATGTCATTTTTCAAAGCTCTAATTAAAGCTTAAAATATTTTTTCAGGAATTCTACATTAATATTGCTAAAGAAGTTCCTGTTATAAATTTGTTGTGCTAGAAAGAAGCTGTAGAATTCAAAACAGAATTATTATACTATTGCTGTATAGGCCTAAATATCTTTCTTGACATTTCCCTTTAAGAACATTAGCTCAATTGTGTCTGTTTACACAGTCATAACTATCAAGAGCATTGAAAAACCCCTAAGGTTATTAAGTCACAAGCCACTGGGGACAAAGAGCCCTGGTGTGTGCCAAGGGATGTAGCCAATATATTCAATTTATCCATCACTAGTAAAAGGTTATGTGCTTCCTATTAATCTGACAGTTCAGGGTCTGAGGACTTGTCAAGATTGTGCCTTTCCGTAGCATTCCCTCACACATCTTTCTCCTCCTTTGCATTCACACATAATATCCTTCTACAGAAAGCACCATGCCACAAAATTATATACTGCTTCCTCATTTATAATATGGTTTCATTGACAGCCAGGGATAGGCCCCAGATTACTTCCCCACCCTAGGACTTACAATGCATCTTATCACACTCATAAAAAATTCATACTACCACAAGCTTGTCAACACCTAGTAAAATTAACACATGGGAATTAGTGCATAGAAAAAAAGTGTTACGGTCAGACAAATCTTAGATTAAGAAGACCCTATGTTTCTGACCTGACAATACTGCAGAGAGGATGTCAGTGAAAAAAATGTGGCAGTCATCTAGCCTGCAGCTAGATCAGGGTGTACTGTTAAATAACATATTCCCAACAAGCACCTACCTTTAAAATTTACACAGATCCCCATAGATCATGAAATCATGGTGCTAGAAGTGGTCATTTTATTTCCCACTTTTTCTAAACATGATAGAAAAGGGAAAAGGATCAGTGCAGTTCTTGCTATCCCCTACCACCTCTCCCACAGGAAGACTGACAAGGGGTAGTATGCATCCTCCTGGGCAATGCTGTGCAGATCCATCATTACTGCTACCAGTCTGTGGAGGAACTAAGTCATGATGGGACTGAGAAGGAGTCCAGCAGCCACAAGTGAAACAGCTCCTTGAATGACTTCTCGATTTGGAAGATAAATACAGCCAGGAGTTCCTACACAAGTAGGACCACTAGCACAAGAAATACCTGTCCATCCTAACATGACATCAGCAGTTTGACCACTGACCACTAGAGCAGACTAATGGCTTGATATTGTATCGTACGCCACTTCACTAACAATACCTGTGTGAGTATTGTTGTGTAATGAATCAGTGACAGCTGAATGTTCAAGTTATCACAGCCCTCAGATAGGCAGTGTAATCAAGCTTCTGCATCGGAGGAAACCTTCAAGGATACCCCAGCCCTGAAAACAGTTTAGTTTGTGTGGTCAGGGATATAAGTAGGGTGTAAAAGTTTGTTGGGTATCAAGACAAATACAAGGAGATCACTTATAATTCACCTTTGCAGGCAAAACAGGCTTGACTTGGGGAAACATTAAATTATTGCCAAAAAAATAGAGTTGTATGAGAAAAAAAGACAAGAAGAGAAACATCTTCTTGCCACCTTCCCCTTCTTCCCAGGCTCAGATTTGTTCCTTCATCCGAGACTCCTATAATTCCTTCCCTCTATGCAGTACAAAGGGAGGGGGAATGGGGTGCTGCAGTCAGTCCATAACAGTTCCTCTCTGATGTTCCTTCCTCCACAGAGCTTTACCCTGCTCCAGCCTGGAGCCTTCCCATGGGCTGCAGTCCTTCAGGGTAAACCTGCTCCATCATAGGGTCCTCTCCAGAGCCTGAAGGAAAATCCCTACTGTGATCTCTCCTGGGAAATCTGCACCCAGAGCCCCCCTCCTACTCTCCCTTTAGGGCTGGCTGGGCTATTTCTCCCACCATTCCCCTCAGCCCTGGTTGCCAGGCAGCATTTTGCCCTTTCTGGCGCAGGCATCCGTCAGTGGCTGAGGGGCGCAGCTGTGCTCGACGGTGGGGCCATGGGTTGGAGCCAGCTGGACATCGGTTGCGTCAGGCATGGGGCAGCCCTGGCCACTCCGCACAGGGGCTGATCCTGCAGGCCCTGCTGCCAGCATCAACACCCAGTACAGGTTGCAATCTGTGTGGACTGGAGCACAATGGAGGCAAGAAGAGTTGATCTTGACCAAGGTAGTAAACACCAGAGAGATAAGGTTGTAAAATATTCTGTGTGATCTACTGTGATTAACATTGGACCTAGAGTAAAAGTACTGCCAGTAATAATATAACCACTTTTAGTGGTAAGTGATTGAAAAGTGAAAGATTTAAGTTAATCTTCTTACAGCATCATGACTAATCAAGTCTAATTCCTCATGTAATATCAAAGAATACACCAATTAATAGTAATTAAACTATATAATGGACTTGAAGCAATATTTTAAATATGAACATTCATACATAAATCTCTCAAATACGATAAGCTTAGTATAGGTGACTCCTATATATGTAAAAATGTTATAAGAAGATTTAATACTGAAAGATACTTCTTTTTTAAGATTTAAGAGCCAAAATAGAAAACCAGATTTCTTCTTATGTATATAATTAGCAACCCCATTATAGGTACACTGAAATTTATTCTGATGACTGACAACCATGAAATTCTAAGTGACACTCTGAGAACCCTGTCATTTATTTTCCTGCCATCCAGCTGAATTTAACTAACTGCCCTTCAATTTCTCGGTATGAATACATTTAGACATTAGCTAATGTATCATTCTTGACATCTATTCACCTTCAGCAGTGCATTAAAAAAAGACAATAAATTTAAAGCAAAGTCAAGGGGCAGTCTTATCTGATGCACAATAAAATACTGTAATGCCAAGAGCATGAAGTACATGTAAGGGTGAAAGTTATACAATGTTTCTAATAATTTACTCCCCTTCAAGTTATAACATAAAGTTATATCAAGGTTTACCCTTATGTTAAGGACAGTGCTGCAGTACATTATGAGTCCACACATCATTACACACTCCCAAAACTTCTGAGACCATATCCAATATACCAATTCCTTTGGAGCAGACCCTACTCTTAGTTCAGGCAGTAAAATGGCCTTTATTGTCACCACCTGCTTTAAATATGATTAGTTCAATAGTCTGGTACTGAGCACTTACATTCCCTCTTTTTTTTTTTTTTTTCTCATCCTACTTTAAAATGCTAAGCATATCACGTTCTCAAAAGCTGAGGTGAGAATATCTTTTGAGAATATTAAGTATGCATGAACAAGGTTGATAAGTCATAGAAATAAAATCATTGTATGGAAATGTTTGGTTGTGCAAATACTACGCTTTATCTGTTGTGTCATAAAGTAGCACTTCAGAAAACAAAAGTCAATTACAAATAAAATGCAGATAACTTTAACAGAGACATCTGTAGAAAAGCTTGTATTATTCTTAAGCACTACATAAAAATGAAGCTTGAGCTGCTCTTGTAGCCTGTTTGAACCATCCTGATCTCTATTCCCTTTAGGCTTCTGGTCCTGGGTGTTGCATTTGTCTTTGCTATTGGCAAATCACTTTTCTTTCTTCCTATGTAATAAGTGACAGTCATGGATTCCCCTTTGGTGAATCTGTGTGCAATAGGGATTCTTTGTGCGGTCTTCGGAGTAGACTGACTGCCTCCCAGACTGGGACATAACCAGGCTATCTGTTTCTGTCAAAATCTGGAGGCAGAGTTAGGTGCCTTAAATCATTAGTCATCAAAATACGTCCTTATTTTCTATAACTTTTACACAGGAATTAGCTGGATAAAATAACAGCGTAAGACCTGATGCTGCTTTACTATGCTTTTGCAGTAAATTGCAAACATTCTCAAAGCAATTGTCCCAAAATGGATTCTTGCAAAGAATGAAGGACAACAAAATATTCAGTAACATATCAGAGATTTTCCTGATATAAGATGTCAGCCAGTGTTGCCTGAAAATCTAACTCTAGTGTAGCCAAAGCTTTCAGACAACAGTATCCCCTATGACAAAAGCACTTTGTTTCAATTCCCATTCTTCCCAACCTCTAGTCTGTTTTGTCATTACAGACACTTGCAATCAGGATCATTTGGGTAAAGAAGTTTGTTAGAATAATCAGTGGGTAACATTTTCTTTTTCTAGACTTCCAGCCATAAGTATCATTTGTGTTCAGCACAGATAAGCATAATATCTGGAAGATCCTCTTATGCCTAAAAGATTTATTTTTAAGATAAAAATGTACAACCTTTCATATGTTGTACATGTTATAATAATTTTACAATGCACAATCATAATGAACACACACAGAAAAAAAAAATCAGGTCTAGTGTAAATGAAGCAACCATACACCACTTAAATACACTGGCCTATGAGATGTGAAACTAATCTAAATTGGAACGTTTTCCTCAGAAACACGTGAATATCTGCATGTTAGCAAAAAAAGAAAACAAGCCTTAAGACAGTATGAAAACAAGTCTGAGGTTACAATACCCTATTCTAAATATTTCTTTTTCTCTATTTTCATTAAAAAATCCAAGAACCCACAAAATAAATATTTCTTTTCAATGTTTTCGGTTGATTGTATGGTTAAAGGAAAATTAATTGCTTAGTGAAGAATAATTATATATTTCAAATATGTCACTAATATTGGAGACTATGTGGAAAGACATCCAAGTCATAAATCAAAGCACTGTCAAGGAAAGGGTAAAGAGTAGAAAAGGCAGATTATTAACTCTGAGATTCCCTTGCTTATAGGTTATTTTAGACATGCTGGTTTGATTTTTCACTCACCATGAGCTTTGGTGCAACAGGATACATGAATACTGTTAGAGAAAAATACAGCTTTGTACTCAATCATCTTTCTACTGAAGACTGATATCTCACAGGCATTGAAAAGTTTTCGTATCAACTGCTCTGTATACCAAGCAGTTCAGCAGCAGGTGAGCAACAGTGAGTATGTGCAAAGAGCTAGATTATTCATGGTAAAGAAATTATTACAAGAATGTGTTTCGGAGATATTATGTTGTATAATGAAGCCAATATTCTCAGTTTTGTACCTTCCAGTCTGACACAGCTCTCACTACAGGTGACTCACTGATTGAATGATTTGACAGACAGCTTTCTTTAAAAAAAAAAAAAAGGAAGAAACAACATTCTTGACGTTAAATATGCTCCTGGTGCACCTCATGATTTTGTTTTCTATTTGAAAAAACATCCAGTCCTAGACATGGGGGAAAAAAGGTACCTCTAAGACAGTTTTACAATCCTGACTCTAGAGGTGAGACTAATCAAAGCAAGGTGTGGTGAAATGTGAAAATCTGCAAGCCATTTAGCACACTGTCTTACTAACTAGTATGAATTTTATGTAGTGGTAGTTCAGTCAGATTAAGTATTTAGTGTAACTGGTGGATTACAACGTAATGAGGCAGATTAATCAAATGAGAAGCAGTTAGATGTTCTTTGCTTTGTAAATTATAATAAATAAATGGCATTCCTACTTGTTATTTATCTACCTTCAAACTTTAATGAATATTTCTAGTGCTAATTGCTGACTTTCTATATTTAGAGAGAACAGGCACATATGGAGATAATAGCACAATGTGATATTTATGAGGTGCCAGCTCCCTTATAAATATAGAAATTGAGTAATTAGCACTAGAAATATTCATTGAAATTTCAATGCACACTTTGGGATTTGAAATTAAATTGAGCTGAAGTTGATGATCCTTGTCATAAATTAATATTTGGGCATTTGGAATTTAACTCACCAGAGGTATGCTTTCAACTACTGAATAATTTAAGTAAATGAAACACTGGACATAGCAAGCACAATTGGTGAAAGAAAATGCATCACAGGTCAATTACAGATATTTGACAGTGTAAGATGGTTGTTACAACCATTTTTAACATGTTTTTTTTAATGTTATTTCACATTATATCAGTCTACTTCACTCTCTTACTATCTCTAGTGGAAGACAGGTGATTTAAACCAGTGGTGGGACTTAGATCTTTTCCAAGTCAAGTCAGTATCTAGAGGTATGAATCTATGATAAAAGTTTATAAATTAAGCTACATAAATGCTTCATCAATAGAGACAAAGACTGAGATTGTGCTGTTCTTTAAAACTATTAATAATCTTCTAAACAATAATAATAATAATAATACAAAAACCAAGTTTCTTATGAAGATTTTAAGTTGGTTTTGGTAACAGCCCTGGGCAGCAGCAGTAAGGGACTCTGGAGGACAGGTAGATTTTTCTTCAATCCTGCCAGTCAAAGAGAAGGGGTTTGAAAGGGCCAGTTGAATCTGGCAAACCCACAAGTGTTTGCAGGACTGGTGCCACAGCCAGGGATTTGGCTACTTAGACCATGGGACTCACTTTGAGAAACCTGATCTGCTGCAGGCTGAAGGGGTCCATCTGTCAGAGAAGGGGAAAAGCATCTTCGGTCACAGGCTTGTCAAGCTGGTGAAGAGGGCTTTAAACTAAAGTTGCTGGAGGAGGAGAACCTCAATCCATCCCACTCCTGCCAGTTTGATGCCAGTGCCTGCAATAGATGCCCAGAGCCTAGAGAAGGAACACAGGTCAGCAGGAGAGCACCTGAAGAGCAGCACAAAGGAATTCCAGCTACTCCAGCCAGTAAGTCAGCTTCACTGGGAGTCCAACTGAAATGGCTCTACACAATGCACACAGCATGGGGACTAACAAGAGGAGTTAGACATGTGCGTACACCTACAGGGCTATGAACTTACTGGCATCACAGAGACATGGTGGGATGGGTCTTATGACTGTAGCATTGGAATGGAAGGATACAGGCTCTTTAGGAAAGACAAGCAGGGGAGATGCAGAGGGGGTGTAACCCTCTGTCAATGACCAGCTGGAGTGAATGGAGCTCCGCCTGGGGATTGATGAGAAGCTAACCAAAACCTTATGTTTAAGGATTAAAGGGAGGGCAAGGACAGGAGACACTGTAGTGGGGATCTGCTACAGGCTACCCAGCGAGGAAGACCAAGCAGATGAGGCCCTCTAGAGAGAGACAGAAACATCCTTACACTCACAAGCCTTGTTCCTCACTGAGAACTTCAACCGCCCCAATATCTGTTGAAGGGACAACATGGCAGGGCACAACCAATCCAGGAGGTTCCTTCAATGCATTGATGACAACTTCCTTCTCCAAGTGATAGAGGAGTCAATGAGGAGGAGTGCCATGCTGGACCTTGTTCTCATCAACAAGGAGGGACTGGTGGGAGAGGTGATGCTCAAGGACAGCCTTGGCTGCCATGACCGTGAAATGGTGGAGTTCAAGATCCTTAGGGTAGCAAGGACGGCACACAGCAAGCTTGCTACCCTGGACTTCGCAAGAGCAGATTTTGGCTTCTTCAGGGATACGCTTGATGGCGTATCAAGGGATAAAACCCTGGAGGGAAGAGGGCACAAGAAAGCTGGTTAATATTCAAGGGTGACCTCCTACAAGCCCAGGAGTGATGCATCCCAATAAAAAAGAAGGCAAAAATGCCAGGAGGCCTGTGTGGATGAACAGGGGGCTCCTGGACAAACTCAGACACACAAAGAAAGCCTACAGAGGGTGGAAGCAAGGACAAGTAGTCTGGGAGGAATTCAGAGAAAGTGTCCAACTAACCAGGGATCAGGTTAGAAAACACCTGGCTCTGTTAAAATTAAATATGGCCAGGGACATCAAGGAAAGCTTCTATAGGTGTGTTAGTGGCAAAAGGGGAAATAAGGAAAATATGGGCCCTCTCCAGAAGGAAATGGGAGACCTGGTTACCTGGGTTGAGAAGGATGGGGTATTCAATTAATTTTTGCCTCAGTCTTTACCAACAAGGGTTCAAGCCACATCACACAAGTCACAGAAGGCAAAGACAGAGACTGGGAGAATTAGGAACCACACACTGTAAGAGAAGACCAGGTCTGAGACCATCTAAGACACCTGAAGAAGCACAAGTCCATGGGACCACATGAGTCACATCCATGGGTCCTGAGGGAACTGGGAAATGAAGTTGCTAAGGCACTATTCATTATATTTGAGAAGTTGTGGCAGTCTGGTGAAGTTCCCACCAATTTGAAAAAGGGGAAACATAACTCCTGTTTTTAAAATGGGATAAAATCATAATCTGGGGAACTACAGGCCTCACATCTGTGCCTAACAAGATCATGGAGCAGATCCTCCTGGAAGCCATGCTAAGACACATGAAATAAATATAAGGAGGTGATTGGTGACAGCCAATATGGCTTCACTAAGGGCAAACCATGCCTGACAAGTTTGATGGCCTTCTATGATGGGGTTACAGCACTAGAGGATAAAGGAAGAGCAACCTATGTCATCTACCTGGACTTGTGCAAAGCATTTGAAACTGTCCTACACATCATTCTGGTCTCTGTATTGGAGAGGCATGGATTTGACGTATGGATCACTCAGTGCATAAGGAAGTGGCTTGATGGTTGCACTCAGGGAGTTGTGTTCAGTGGCTCAGTGTCTGAGTGGAGATCAATGATGAGCGGTGTTCCTCAGAGATTGGTATTGGGACTATCACTGTTTAACATCTTTGTCAGTGACATGGATGGTGGGATCGAGCGCACTCTCAGAAGCTTGTAAATGACACTAAGCTAGGGGGTGCAATTAACACACTGGAGAGAAAGGATACCATCCAGAGGGAACTTCACAGGCTTGAGAGGTGGACCCCTGAGAACCTCATGAACTTCAAGTGCAAGATCCTGCACATATGTCAGGGCAATCCCAAGCACAAGTACAGACTGGGTGGAAAATGGATTGAGAGCAGCCCTGAGGAGAAAGAACTCGGGGTAATGGTGGATGAAAAGCTGGACATGAGCCAGCAGTGTGCACCTGCAGCCTAGAAAGCCAATCACATATTCACCCACAACAAAAGAAACATGATCATCAGGTTGAGGGACACGATTTTCCTCCTCCACTCTCATGACACCCCATAAGGAGTGCTGCCTCCAGCTCTGGAGCCCTCAACATAAGAATGACATGGACCTGTTGGAGCCATGAAGACTATCAGAGGGCTGGAGCATCTTCCCTGTAAAGAAAGGCTGTGAGGTTTGGGCTTGTTCAGCCTGGAGAAGAGAAGGCTCTGGGAAGACCTTATAGCAGCCTTCCAGTGCCTGAGGGGGCCTACAAGAAAGCTGGAGAGGGACTCTCACAAGGTCCTGTAGTGACAAGACAAGACAAGGGAGATGCTGGGTGCAGCCTGCTGCAGTTCAGGAGAGCTTTGAGCTCCTGGGGTCATCCTTGGAACCACTATTTGTAAGGTCACAAGATAATTGACTTCAGGCATAAATAATTTTACATCCTGGCCTTAATTGGGGCAGGTGGTCATTGGAATTCACAGCTGGTACTGATCTACACAGATTGTGATAATGTTCGAGGATGGCAGGGGATGAATTATTTCACCCTCAACCCCCACTGTAACCAGGCAACTGACCCCTAGTATGACCATTCTCCACCTTGGCAGCGGAAGAGTGTTTTGATAGGGTAAGGGACACTTAGCCACCAAACTCCCTGCACAACAGCTAAGGTTTAATGGGAATCTCTAAGGCCATAAAGCTATCCAGAAATTAAGAGGGGAAGAAACACACCACCACATATCAGTAGGAGAATTCAGTCAACATCTTCAGCTACCACAAGCACGATTTTCTGATGGATGTGGGTATCTTTCAGAATTTTTAGGCTGTCTATTAATGTATCACATGCACATGACAGCAAATTACTAGGGCAGATTTCTTGCTGCTTCTGTGCTCCAGGTACTGGCATAGCTTCTCTAAATGGATGTGACTTTTTTTTTTTTTTTTTTATAACATCCGTTATTCCAATGTACTTGAACTGCTTTTATCTATTGAAGGAATTTATTTTAAAGGCCAAGATAGAAGACTGTTTGGAGATTGTGACTGTATTATGAAAAATAATTACAACAATCAGTGTAAGAATATACTGATTTTTTAAAATTTAAAAATATTTACTTTGCAAATAAATTAAAGAACATAAATTAATCACTTCTTGAGTTGCTTCCTTAACTATGCAATAGTACAATAAATCATAACATTATTTATGCTAAGTAGCTTGGGTTTTATAAGAAGTTCATTGAGTGACTCCTTATCTACATAAAATGTTTAGGACCTTTACTTTCATTAAATATTATCTACATTCACATGAACAAATCCATACATAAATTCCTATTAATCAGTTTAAAATAGATTTCAATAAAACACTAAACAAACTGAATGAGCAAATGCTTTTAATATATACAGTAGATTTTTAACTGATTAATACTACTGTCCCTAAATGATAATGGATTAAGAAGCTTTAAAGCTAAATGCATCTGACTACTGGATAAGTAAAACTAAATAAATGGATTCTTTGAAGTCTCTTTGTCATTAAAACTGGATGTCCTGGTCCCAGGCAGTGATAAGCTGCTCTCCTAGGGCAGTCTGTAAGATTTTGTTTCATTCCATAACACATCAAGCTGAGTGGTCACTGTTACCACCCTCCACTCCCCCCATACCAGCTGCGCTGGGAGCAGCCAGGGGGAAGCTTGCAGAGGCGGGACCCAGAAGGTGTGTGGGGGTCACCCCAGAGTTTCCAGCCGGCAGCACGGTTTTTTGCTGGCAGCGAGTGTTTTTTTCCTCTCGGCAGGGCAGTCATTGTCCGGACCACGTGTCGGTGATTAGCAGACATTTAGCTTCTTTTATCAAGCAGATTGCACTGGGAAGGGGCAGTTGAAGTTTTCCTTCCCCCCCCACCCCTGCTCTCAGCTCCCGGGCTCAGGGAGGTTGTTGTTTGTTTTTTTTTTTTTCTCCTTGGACCTTTGGATTTATTTTTGCCTTGTCGTTCTGGAACCTGGTTGTGTCCATCCACGGGTGGTGAGATCCTGTATCATTTGTTCCTGTTCTTTTAATTACTTATTAGCAGTGGTATTGTAACTCCATAAGAACTGTTTAATTATATAAATGAAACATATCTCAACTTTTTACAAGCCTCCCTTGTTTTTTTTCCTCCAACCCTTCCTCACTCAGTGTGGAACGGGGGTGAAGTGTTAGAGCAACTGGTGGTGCTTAATTGCCTGACAGGGCTAAACCACAACACTGGACCTGGACATTAAGATGATTTTCTGATTAAAGTGAAATTACCTGCCTATAGTTCAAGCATGATACTTATGGATCTAAGTAATGGGCCCAAATAATCATATGATTCTGTAGGAGCATCATATTCTTGTAACATAATTTGCAAGATTCATTACCAGAAAAGCATGTCATACCTTAACTGCAGAGATTGTGACTGCAGTTTAAAGCAGCAACATATGTTCTCACAATGATGATCTCAAAACCTGACACATTTATATGCCTTCCATTTCATGGTTAGCTTCCATGTTTACAACCCTTCCATATTAATTGAGCATGTGGCAACATTATTCAAAAGCAGATATTATATCTGCCTCTTTAGTGAATTAATACTGTGATATTACGCACTACTTCCTGATTTAACTGTTATGTGAAAAGAGCTTGTCTGTATGTAATTCCAAATGAACAGAGATATGGTCACACCTTTTAAAACTGAAATTAAATTCCTCATCTACAAACTGTGATGAAGACTAATAAAATTAAATGAACTTTTCTAATTGTATGACCACTTCTGCTTTAGTATGCTGTTAACCACATAAATGGCTCCCATGGACACTTGTAGGTTTCTAATGAAGCAGAAAATTTTTACATATACCCTATGTTTTTTAGAAAATGGTGTTAGAAAAGAAAGCATAAAGAGCCCAAGGAGATCTTGTGCAAGAGACATACATCTATAGAACATTGTTTTACAAACAATGGGAAAAGTAGCATGTGCCAGAACTATATTGTCACACATAATCCTTTATCATATTTGTTTATATGCAATAGAGACTCCCAAATAAGCTTCTGAATTTAATCTGGCTGTTGCTTCCCCTCTATAAAGTAAAAACAAATTAATCCATACAAAGCATTTCATGGTCAACTGTTTAAATATATCAGAAAAATGAAGGAGGAAATTAATACTTCGTTATTGAGCACTGAGTCTGAACAATGTAAACCAGTGCAGGAGTAAAATGATGCCCCGAGCAAGGAGAAAGCAGAGTATGTTCTGCTTCTACTTACACTGACTATACTGCACAGTCAGTCAGGAAGAACAGAAACTCTTTAAGTTGACATAATGTTTGTGCTTCATGTGCAAATTTTAATCAGACTATTAATTTGGAAAAATCACTTCCCAATTTAGGTGCCTGTCTTTTAAAGATTTTTTTTATTATTTATTTTAAAAAATCTTGGCATAAATGTTTGTGATGTTTCCAATTATACTGATTCTCAGGAAGAACTGACCATTAGTAAGATAAGAATTTTTAGATACTCAGGACTTAATCCTCTCAGGAAAGAGTAACTGATCATAATTACAGTTTACATGGGGTGCACAGCACATGAGAACAGGAAACATTTTCAGTAACAATTACGCTATTTCTGATGGCAAGGAAATGCTGAGACACTGGAGTTAGCCCTTCTTATGCATTCCTCAGTGCCCCTTTGCTCCAGCCTTTACCTCTCATTTACATCTCAGTTTTTCACTTCTAGCATCTCATATCCATTGCTATTCCACTCAGTCTTTCCTCCCACCTCCTCCCAGGCTGCAGTTTCATGACCACTGTAAGTAGATAGAAGCCATGCAGCATCAAGAGCAGCAGTCTTAACACCTCATTCCTTCTCCCTGGCTCTCATTTCCCCTCCCACTGTGTCTTCTGCTGGGTTAAAATGAAGCATGTTTTTGGCAAATTAATGGACTGGAGAGCAGGAAGAGTATGTGAACACTAGCAGCTGATGATGGAAGTAGAGTAAGATGATTTTTTCAGCACCAGTTTATGCCCATTTCAAAATGGCTCCTTGCTTTCATAAAAATCTTAGTATTCATTCCATCAGTGCAGATCTCTCTCACAGATGCATTTTCCTGAGCTTTTGCATGCCCTGACTCCTCAGTCTCCTTTATTGCTTCAAGTGCCTCTCTCCTCTGGACTCTAGTTACCCTGTTTCCCCTCCTTCTCCTTACAGTGCTTTTTGAGAAGGACAGCAGAGACAAACCAATGGTGCTTCTGCCTTAATTCTTGTAGCAACACCTTGTCACGTTCACTTCTGTCAAGCAATTAGCAGACATCACCAGCCACTGGCCTAGTTCCTATAAAACCTGCTTGCATATTCAGTCCAAGCTTCTGGCCAACGCAGACTGAAGCCTCAAAATACTTGATTATCAGCTTTAATTGCTTGTGTGTAGCAGGTTTACATAGGTTTATATATTTAATAAGTTTTATTGGCTTTTAATTTGGAAAAAGGAAAAAAGAAAGTCAAAGTTGGCACCAAATGACCACAAGTTATGTCCTTGTTTCTAGGTGTAAAAGACTTTCTAACATATGTGCAAGACTCATTTCTAGACAGAGCCTCTCCTATTCTTCACTTGTCTCTTTATGAGAAATCAAAAGTCACCCTGGCAAGGACATCTTATCCAAATAGCTCCATGTCAAACAGTTAAGTATGGCAAACATACACAAGAAAAATAAGATTCACACTGCTGTTTTGGGCAATTTTAGACATTACTGACAGCTATTCCTTAAAAAAAAAATCCCACCACAACCATATTTACATAATAAACACAGAACTGTGGGATAGAATACTTTCTGTCAAAACAATGTACTTTTTTTAGATAAAAGTGCCAATCTCAGAGTCCCATATAAAACCAAACTGAGTGTAAAGACAAAGTCAGCTCTAAGGATTGGTCATGTCCCCGAGAGCACTGTTAGCCCTCACTGTCTCTGCCCAGCCCTCTGGGGCTCCCTCCATACTGCCCACCGCAGAGGACATGGGATGTCAGCCCCCTGGGACTGCCAGTTTCTGCCCCAGTGATGTCACAGAATAGCCAGTTTCCAGATCCCCACAGCCCTGCCCTGCCTGGACATGGACCCAAGTGGCTTGGCCTCAGACCATTCCTATCCCCAGGCATGTCTTTGATGCCCAAGTCTGGGGCTCCAGTGCCCATGCCTGGGGGAGTAGGATGGGCACTGGCTGCCAGACCCTCCCATCACCCACCCAGTGGAGTCCCTGACATTCACTTACGGCCACAGGGAACCACTGGTCCACCCGGAGCCCTGACAGAATTTTAGTGTCTGACCACATGCAAATGAATTCATCGCCATCATTTCCATTTCACTATTAATTAAAATAGTTTTCACTAACAACACTAGTGAAGCCACACCTGGAGTCCTGTGTCCAGGTCAGGGGTCTTCAGTTCAAGAGAGACATAAACATACTGCAGAGAGTCCGTGAAAGGCCACAAAAATGAAGTGTCTGGAGCATCTCTCCTGTGAGGAAAGATTGAGAGAGCTGGGACTGGTCAGCCTGGGGAAGTGCAGTCTCAAGGGGATCTCATTAATGTGTACAAACACCTGAAGGGAAGTTGCACAAAGACAGAGCCAGGCTCTTCTCAGTGGTGCTCCGTGACAGGACCAGAGGCAGCAGGCACAGAGTGAGACACAGGTTTCTTCTGAACATCAGGAAGTGACTTTTTTACTGAGAGTGTGACTGAGCACTGGCACAGGCTGCCCAGAGAGGCCATGGAGTGTCCCTCCCTGGAGATATCCAAAAGTTGTCTGGATATGATCCTGGGCAACCCACAGTTTTAGGTTGAGATGACCTTCAGCAGTCCCTTCCAAACCTAACCATTCTGTGATCCTGTGATACAAAGGAATTATGCTACCAAAACTGATCTTAGTGTATGGCCTATTTGGCCATATTTCTCCAGCAGACTATATGCTGAGAAAGCTCAGAAAAATGGAACCTCCTCCATACCCTCTATTGACAAACAAGAGTTAAAACTCCTTGCATCGACTGTCAGGATCATATAACAGGACCACATAGTCTTAAGTTCTGTCTGGCAGATAGACTTCCAGCATGCACTATGAGAAGGTCTTATTAAATAAAATTAAAAAAAAAAAAAAAAAGAAAAAAAGATCATGATCCCAATCCACACACACGCTGAGCCCACCAAGGAGGGCAGGGAATCTCTACCACCATACACATCTCCAGTCCTGGTCACTACTTAAAAGTATTTCAACATCTAATTAAATTGCTGTCAGTATGCCTTTTCTGGTGAACAGAGAAACATATGAAAAAATAATTAGGCCTATGTTGTCTAGCTGTATAAGGCAAGATGTGAAATTGAAATGGTGAAAGCTCTCTAATAGGTATCATGAGATATTTGCACAGTGCTCTCAGAACTTGCTGACGACCTGGAGCAGCTGGAGCTCAGGGGAATTCCTCTCCTGCTAATAAAAATTTGAATTGCTTCCACTTACCTGTACTTGAAACTGAAGGCACTGGAAACCTAAAATATGTACTCAGTGGTCAAACATATTTCAGAGTCATAAAATCCATTCTATTCACCAGAACACACAAGGGCTCTAGCTCCTGCTAAGTTTTGCACAAGGAGGCAGCCTTAATCTTCATGCTTAAGAAATTAAAAGCAGTCAGTATACGGGAAGGCTTAACGTACCACTCAATTTCTTGTTTGAGCCAAGAGAAAAACAAATTACCACTACACACAAGACTGCCTTTAGTAGAAATTGATTCTTGCCTGAAGGACTAAGGCTTCCTAAGAGACTCTCACAGGATTCACCTAACCCCAATCAAGACAAAATTAATGAAGAAACAGACATCTCCTGGCATATCATCTCAACAGGAATCGCTCTGTCTTAGCATTTTCTCTAAAATTAATTTAATTAACTCATCCATTAATAATGAATGATCTACAACCTTGAAAATAACCATAGATAATTGGTTTTGACTAGAATTTTCCAGTAAGCTGCCACAGAAATGGATATTCTCACTCCAGGGCAGCTTTATGGTATTATAACAATATTAGCTGGGGCATACATAGTCTGCTGGAGTCCATAAACATCTTAGGTATTCAGAAACAACGTAGAAAAATATCTGTTTGTTCTTCCAGGCATGAAAGTAGGAACTGATATTACAGTGCATCTATGGGTCATTAAATCATAACTTTCAATTTACCTTGTCATGGTCTGAGGGATTATGAAACTGTGTTAGGCCTGCTACAAATTAGAAACTGAGCAGCTCTCCTGATAACCATATCAAAACCTCAAATCTCATTTGACCTAAGATTAATCCCAATGGCCCTGAAATATGTTGATGGAAACAAATATTTTAAAGAGTGTTTATGTGTAAAACTCAAAGGAAGGTTAGCAATAAAATTCATACCACTCTTGAACTGAAATTTATAATATGTATGACTAATTTTTCATAAGAAATATGTCAACAACCTCATTGTGTATCAAAACAACAAACAACTTCATTAACACCTTAAATGTGGAAAGAAATATTTTAATTACTAATTTACAGCTAATTCATCTCCCTCTAAGCTTCACATTACTGGTGTCAAGATAATTTAATCTTCATTGTTAAAGTGTATTCGGAATATTGCCAGGCATTCATTTAATTTGTCCTGTTTCAGGAATTATCCTGGAAGTTGGCTAAGTAATTAAGATTATCTTTGCATCTGACTGCCATTAATTGTTGTGGCAGATTGTGATCAGTCTGTATTACACTGGGAACTTCATTTTGTCCTAAACCACTCATTTGGAACTTCATGCCAAAAACATATTTAAATGTAAAGAATAGATTAATGTTGCACACTTATTGTTGATAACCCCTTCTACACTATTCACTGGGAAAATGCCAACCAACCTAGTTTTACAGCAGTTTTTCTTGACTACAAATCCAGTCACATGGTATCATGGATATTTTACCTTCTTCAAAGCCTGAAAAAATAAAGGAGAGAGACTGAAATCATCCAGGCCAGGGAGAAGATTAGGCACCGCTCCTAAAAGGAAAGATATTTGTCAACATATAGAAGCAGCACAGTGCCCATTTATTGACATGAATTGCATATCAGGGACTCAAGGAATTTATCCAAAGAAGCCGTTATTGAAAGAAATACTTTCAAATATTTCTGAAAATATTAATTTTATAATACAGCAATAGAAGCACAAAATGCATTACAGATTTAAGAAAAGTATTTTTAATGCTACATTCTGAAAACAGAAAATTATGATTTCTTTCTTAACTTTTACCCAAGTTTTAGATGTTGACATGCGTAATATTAAGGGTATCCTCACTCTTTCTAGTGGAAAACTTGCAGTGGATATGAAAAACACTGTCAGTCACACTTTTATTATCAAATCACTAAAATAAGACTGCTTTAATAATGAACGGAAAATGGATATCTCTAACTTCTTGCAAACCTTTGGGAAGATTAGATCACATTTTTAGTGTAATTTTGTAACTGGTTTGTTTTCTAAGTTAGTCTGCTTTTTTTGTTTTTGTGATTAGTTCAGGCTATTTCAGTAAAAAATTATTCCTTTTACAGTTTCTTAGTTATTGCTGCCTTTCATTCTCCTTTCCTAAATACCTTTTTGGGGCCCACCTTAAATAAAAGATTTGATTTATCCTTTCCAAAGTACAAAATATATGCTCATACAAAGTATCCAAACCAAGTAAAAAGCCTACAAAAGTCTGTTGGCTTTTAGTTCCTTATCTGAATTTTTTTTTTTTTTTGTTAGAAATCATCTTTTAGATCTATGTTTTTACGGCAACTTGTACAATAGACCTTTGATTCATGGCTATATCATACAGGGAAGTCAACATGAGACTTCTAAGTGGAATGCTGAGAAGCTATGAGAGACAGGAAGGGTCAGTCAGTTGGCTAACTCTCTAGAGATTAAAGTGAAATGGGTAAGTGATGAAAACTTTCTTTTGTTAAATTTTTGTTCCTTGATTTCTGTCATGTTACCTCAGGATTAAAGAGGTCTGGAGTACCTGAAAGTTGTTGTTGGGATGGTGGGCAAAAAATGGTGATAAATTACTGGAGAGAGAAAGTAAGGTCAGAGGCTTTTGTGTTCTGGGAGGTTAGACAGTTTGCTGAGTGCTTCATCTCAAGAAAAAGCATTGCTGAATCTGACAGTATATGCTAAATCCCAGAAAGAGGCAATGATTAGTTGCCAATCCAAGACAAGTTAACTTAGAAACACTTGAAATTACAATGCTTTTTTTAGTGTGGAGAATTAGGAATACTTGAATAAAATTGGTCAGATGTACAGCTTAAACTCAACTAGGTTTTCAGATACAGATAAAAGGAACAAAATTATTTTAAAATGAAGCCTGAGATCTGAGAAAGACATTCCCACTGTTCTCAGACCAGAAAGAAAAATGTCAACCTCTTTACTGCTTCTCATTTTTATTCTCTGTGAAGCATAATTTTTTTCAGTTTTGCATGTTAATTTTTTTTTTTTTTGAGAAAACCCAAAAAGTGCACACAGAAATTTACCAACACGAGCTCCTTTACAGCCTACAAAAGATCAAATTGAAATAAATAGGTGAATACAGACATCACAAGGCATTAATACCATCATTGTCCTGGTTCAGGTGTTTGATAGACTATCTTGGTATAAAATTAAAGCTACCAACTAAACCACTATGAATCTTATTTAGATATTTTGTGGGTTGTTTATGTTTTGTTGGTTTTGGGTTTTTTTTTTCTTTAAACTACAGCAATGGTAGACAACAGTAGAATTTGGATTAATTAAATAGCTCTACTCTTTTTACATTCATCCTCTCTTTCTCTGCCAATTCATTTTTGCTCATTTATGTGCAACGTATGACTGTGGAAGTTCAGGATGGACTTGCCTTGATTTTATTAAAGCCAGTTTGACCAAGGAAGCTGTACTTTAAGAACTTGAAATTTTTGCTTATTACCTGCATTAAAAAAGTCATTCAAAAGGGAATGAAAGGAGAATATGCTTTGTTCATAATTCATAATACTGTCAAGTAGTAGAATTATTAGTATCTTAAAATTTTATGACATTTGTGAAAGGACATTATAAAAATACTTAGAAAATCTGACTTTATTGCATTTCACAAACTCAACCTACATTTGGACTTAGGTAATAATTAGCATTTTTACTGTCATTGAGCTACTGGAATTATATATCAGATAAAGTAATTTCAAAAGTTCGGCAGCAGTCAAAACTTTAAATTAAACTTTAGAAAAGTACTAAAGCTCAAATCATGTGCAAACTATGGGAGCAGTATGCCTAAAGCATCAGGCTTGCCTACATTAAACCGGTTACCCATTGCATTGAAAAGATATAACGTGCAGGTGCAATTGCCCCAGGAGAGTATTTGCAAACCACAGGGTCTAAATTTACCCTGTTTTGAGATTTAATTCAACATTAATCCAAGCAAAAATGCAGGTATACTCTCTCAATGAAAAAAATCACTAATTTTGCAATTAACACTTCCTCCCCTCATTTTCCCTTCTTTATTACTTGTTATAATATTGAATACATTTCTATTTCCATCTTTTTTAAGGAATACAGATAATCTTATTTTTTAGGGACATTTCCCCTACTTTTTTAAAAGACCCTTACTGGGTTTTTTAATTATTTTTTTTTTTTAAGATTCCCTAAGACAAATTTTGCTAGGAATTTATATGTCTAAAGACACAAACATCAGAGAAATATTGAAAAACTCTTACCTCCCACTCATTTTGGTAGAAGTTAGGTAACTAGGTCCTGTTCATAAGATTTCCCTGCAAGTCTAGCCATTGTTCCAAAATGCCTAAAGGGAGCAGGATTCATCAGCAGTTTTAATGGCAACTAAAGAGCTTAGTGATTTGCAGAAGATCCAGATGTATTACTCCCCTCTCAGATCTGGATTAGCAGCAACTTGGTCTAAGTTTAAAATAAAAATCTGCTGACAAAGCAGCAGTTTCAGTCTTCAACTGGAAGCTGCAGAAAATTTAAGATTAACCTGCTGGTAATTAGCTAGTGAGCTAATTTTCTCTATTTATAAATACTAAGCAATTAGCTTAATAGTCTGCAGCTGGGGACTCTTCCCTTAGATTGGGATGCTGCCCAAGGAGACTCCTTGAGGTTGAGAGACATCCCCTTTATTAGGTGAGTGATTGCACATTTTGGGTCATTGTCCATAAAGCTTAAGAATTCTTTAAGATTTAATTAATACTCCACAGTATTAATTCCTGATTGATTGTTCTGAACCTATGGATTGTTAATATTTGCTGCAGTCTCAAAATGATTTTGGTTAGAGTAAAGCTTAGGTTGAGTTTGTTACTACTTTGTAAAAACTAAATCCCATTTCTAGGTTTATAGTTGGCCTGGCTTGGTTTAGTGAGGTTCTGTAACAACCAGTTACAAAATTATTGATATAGATTAACATGATTATTTATTCCAGGAAAGTTTGAAGTAAAGTTAGTTAGCCAAGACTCATATTCTTACCATTTTTCTTCTGTTTCATTATAAGCTTCTCAATTAAATATAAAAACATAAGTAACATAAGAATAATGTAAGCTTTTCCAATGGTCCTTTCAGTTATCTTTAACAGATATCTATAGGACACACCTTCCTTTTGAATTCTCCTCCTCTTTAAGATGTTTTTGAGCAGGAATGGATTAAAGTTTAATATTTTTTCATGATAACCACCTAAAAACAACACCACTATGTAGAACTTACCTGTGTTATACAGCTAGATGACTCAATAAATACAATCTGATCAGTAAATAAATCTGTTATTGAGTGAGATGTGGTACACGAAAAGGTATCATTTAACAACAATTAAAAATGTGATTTTTTGCAAAGACATTAATTAGTCTTAATTTAAACATGCATTTCACAAGACAAAATAAACTTCCTCAGGAAAATATTACTTGAGACTTTTCTTGTATGTCTTTTCTTCCAAAAGACAGCCCAGAGAGATCTCACTGGAGCCATACCAACCTGTATCCCTCTCATATGTGAAAGGAGTTCAAGCTACCAGTTACATGATGTTACTGTGCTGTAGCTATGGGACTTAAAAGTGTGGGAATTGTAAATCTCACCATGAATTAGCTAGAAACTTGGCAAGTTTCTGTCAGAAATCTGTGTACTAGATATGCCAGAGCTGTCTATTTTCTTTAAAAGTCCATGTAAACAGAAGAGCATTCAGCAAGATACTTTGACTTCTTTTTTTATTACTTTTTTTTTTTTTAATTTTAAAATTCTGCTTGAGAAAAAATCCAGCAGGTACTATCTAGAATAGTTTCTGTACTTTCCTTATATTTATAGTGGGAAAAAAACCAAAATCCAAATTATGTATTTTTTAAGATGATGTTGGGTAAGTTTGTGAAAAGAAGTGTATACTGTGGTCTCCCACTTTCTTTTACTCAATATCCTTTTTTTTTCAGAGGATCAAATCTATCTTTAGACTTTGGGCATTTACAAAATCACTGTGAATATTGGAAGATCTGAAGATCAAAGTCAAACCTCCATGGTCAAAGCAGAGCCATATAGAAAAGATTGTTCAGGAACATGTCCTGTCTGGTTTTGAACATCTCTGAAGATACAGAAACTTTACAACCTCTCTGGACAATCTGTTCCAGTGTTGAACACCCTCATCATTAAAAAAAAAAAAAAAAAAAGGAAAAGAGGGAGAGAGAGAAGAAAAAAAAATCTTACATTTAAATGGAATTTGTTGTATTTCAGTTTGCTTCTATTGCCTCTTCTGTCACTGAGTACCACTGAGAAGAATCTGCCTCCATTTTCTTTACTCCCCCTATCAGGTATTTGTACACATTGGTAAGACCTCCCTGTGCCTTTTTTTTTTTCTCAGTTTTTTACCCAGACAGTCCTAGCTCTCTTAGTCTCCCTTCATTTATGAGATGATCCAGAACCTTGACAATCTTTGTAGCCCTTAACTGGACTTACTCCAGAAGTCCATGTCTGTCTTGAACTTAAGAGTCCACACCTGGACCCAGGACTCCAGGTGCATCTCACCAGGCTTAAGCAGATGAAGAAGAGCATGCCCCTTTGCTTGCAGGTAATGTTCTTCCTAATGCAGCCCAGGATGTTCTTGGCTCCCTTTTCTGGGAAGGCCTGAAATACTTGGACTGAAGTCCCTTCATCCCTATATCATTGGCTATGAAGTCTGTCTTCTTCACATCACACCGCATACTTTGCTTGTCAACCTAATTAACCACTTTCTTACTTGACTGAGGGTCATTCTCTCCCTCCTCCACAGTTTCTTATTTAAAGTTCTCCTCAACAGGCCTGTCTATCACTTAGCAGAAATGCTTCTTCGTCACCTAGACAGGGAGACCCTGTCTCTTCCTAGCAGTTCTCAATCCTTAAAGAGGGTTCCACAGTCATAAAAAACAAACCTCTTCTGTTGACACCAGTGTACAAAGAGTTGCTGACCCACAGAACCCATCCATTTTTCCTTAAGCTCTTCCCCAGAAGAGCCAGGATCAAGAAGAAAACCACGGGGGACCCCATGCCCTTCAACCTCACCCCCAGTGCCCTGTAGTCATGTTTGATGTGTTCCAGGTCTCCCCTGGCACTTCCATTGGTATCCACATGGAAGAGTAGCAGGGCATAGTAGTCTGAGGGCCTGACAAACCTCAGCAGTCTTTGCACAACATCCTAGACTCAGGGCTGTGGCAAGCAGCAACCTCCTTAGAAAACAGGTCAGTCAGGTCAGCAGATGGGGGCCTTCATGCCCTGCAGCACAGTCTTCCACTAGTGTCACTTGTCTTCCAACTGCAAAGTCTGCTGACTTGTCCCATCAGGTCCATTACTTGGTGACACATACCCTACACAACACATTTCCTGCATATGAGACCATCTCCTACTGCCCCAGGCACCACTGCAGGCCCAGCCCTGCAGGGTTCACTCAGGAGCTTGGTTTGAGTCAAAGCCTCTGATGTTACAGGGAAAATTGTTGTAGTTGGTGCTGGTCACCGTGCCGTGGCACATCACCTCAGTGGTGTTTTCTGCAGAAGAGCTTCTGGCCCCTTCTTCACACCTTTTTGCACAAAATACTGCACAGACTTGTGTCTGGTGTTTGTGCTCTGCAAGCTGAACTCTAGGCAACTTTAAATAAGGAGCACAAGTTAGAAGTCTAGTTATCTTAGTCTATTTCTACAAGTCATTTGAGAAATGGAAAACTCCAACTGGGAATTCATCCAACCCAAACTTCTGGTGGTCCTTCCATTCCCAAAATGAAGGTGGTCCCCTAGACTGTAGACGAATTCTAGAGAATTAGTTTGCTAACTTCAGTTCATCATTTGTTTACTAAAATGCATAAGCATACATCCGATGTATCTTGAAAGCGTCCTTTTAATTGTTCAAAATGGAGCTCTGTGAGCTGAATTCATCTTACTGATGTGACAGCATGCTGTATTAGCAGTCTTGACTTGTAGAGCTCAAACTGGAGTTAGTTGCACACACATAATCTATTGTGCCCATGGATAGACATATATAGCTATATTCCAGTGCACTCATTGCTCTGAGACAGATAGAATATTTTATATAGGGAATTTATATACATATGTAATAAACAAAGAGTAAATTAAATTTATCTGCCTGATGTGATGTAGGCTTCCATAAACTCTCATAATTTTTGTCTGTGATTTTAAATTAATCCTATAATTTGCTATTACTTTGATACGTTAGAACAGATTCACAATTGGTTACTCTATGATAGGGCTGTTACTGTTCTCTGGAGCTTCCATTGCCATTTCTCTGAACCACATATCCAACCTGCCAGTTTTGAAATAATGTTCTTTAAACTCATTTATATTTGTATGATCCCTCATTGTTCAGAGAGCGATAAACTGGTTATTTGCAACACAAGAATATATAAAGAGCTAAGAGGATGAAGACAGTCTTTTAAAACATATCTAGATTATATTCTTCCTTATATGTAAAAGAGAAAATTAACATTAAACATAGAAATGCTAATGTAAAACTAAGATAAAACCTCATTCTAGTGCTTTTAGAATTTAACAATGTAGGTACTAAGGAGTTTAACCTCAGAATGACCCAGTTTCACTACTTGCTTTCAAGTACCATAGTAACTTTAGTGTCAGATACAATACTCTTGTAGAGAATAGGGAGCATCTTCACTTTTATTGACTAACATGCTTGCAAACCTTCCCCCGCCCCTGCCCACCACCACCACCAAAACCTCCTAAATCTGTCAGTCATAGAGTGGTTTACCTTACAAGATTAATCTACATAAAATTAATTTCATTGGATTTGGTGTAATATGAATGGGTTACTTCTTTCCATGCTAGTTTTTAGTTTCTGGTACACATTGCCTTTGACATGTGGATCTTGGAAACAAGTTCAGAAGCTACAGCAAACACAGATTCAAATTAAAACATCCTAAAGCTAGGACAGAGAGTAAACTGGAAAAAACAGTTTTATTTTGTGCTATTATAACATCTACTATATAATTCTGGGTATTGCAAATAATATTTGAGTAATTCCCCCCACTGACATGAAATGGAAAGAGATATTTCAACAGCTAATGAAGCAGGGTTATATAACAAGTCAAGAGATGGCATTGTATGGCACTTTTAATGGTATTAATTACAAACCCTAATGTGATTTATTGGTTTTAAGACTCAGCTAGAGTTATTTTTAATTATTATCCTTTGACATAAAACCAGAAAGAAACATGTTTCTATAAAATACAAGAAAAGCTTTTAAACTAATTTTACTATTATTTCTCAAGTTTTCAGTATTTTTCACGTGTTTATAGACTTAAAGCTTGACTACCAAATTACAAAAACCTAAATATTCTGCAAAATGAAGCTTGATGTCCCAAATTAGTACTAGCCCAGACTAATATGTCCATTTTACACAGATCTGGAGCACAGACCTGTACACTGCTTCTGTATACTGTCACCTAAAATTTATCTCCTGGGCTTCTAATTCCAGGATTAATCTGAGTGCAGTGATCTTAAGAGTTAAAGTGGAACTTGCATCACTGCTTCTTTATTTTGTATAGTTCCAAAACAAGAGTCTTTTGATCACTAGAGGGAAAAAGAAATACATATTCTAATCAGTAACTGAAGAAGAACTGGTCAAAAACTTTATGACAGTTCAGAATTTTGTGTTACTTTTCAACATTTTTCAAGATTGGAGATAAAAAAATCAGATTTGTGAGACCAAAAACCTGAGAGGCATCATAGCTGAACTACAGCACTTGAAGCCTGACCAAAAACCAGGAGTATGACTCCTTGAACCTGTAAATCTTGCTTCACCTAGAATCATTATAAATCTGTGCACTTCTTCAGATCAAGGGTCACAGAAGCCTTGCAAGGTCTGCTTGATCTGAAGCTGTGAAAATCTGTTTTTTATGTAGCCTTTTAACCAAGCTATGAAGAAACTCAGCAGCTGCAGTGCTCTGGGTTCCTTAGCTTGCTTTGTTCTTTTCTGGAAGTTCACAGAAGTACATACTTTTGTGATATGCTATAAACCCCCAAAAAGTCAATAAAAACTTTTGTTGATGAATTGCATGTTGGAGAGTGAATCTTCATTTGAGTACTGGATCACAAACACCTTTTAATTACTTTTTACCTTAAAGATGAAAGTTTTTAAATCCAAAACTCACTAACAATCTCTGTTTATGGCATGAAAAGACCTAAGGCATAAGACAGTTTTAAAAGCATAAGAGATGTTAATAAGAGCCTGAAGCAATGTTGATGCTACCACTGGATATTTAATTCTAAGTATTTTTAATTTAGTACATTTTTAAATCTCCAATATTATGGATGTATAAAACTTTACTTAAAAATGTCTCCCTCAAGATTACCTAGAAAAATTTGAAAATATGAGACCTAAAGATTCAAAAGAGTTTAAAAATCTCAATTTAAAAATGATGAGATTTGATCTAAAAATGATTTCTTGTTCTTTAATTTTTTAATACTATGCATTCTTACTTCACAATATTGTGTTTTTAACACTCACACTATTAAAAACTTGACAATTTTATTTACTTAAAAGTTACACTTTTGTTCAGTTCTCGTGGTGAATTTCTTTTTATTTCACTTCTAAAGTTAAAAATTGTAGCTGGCATATATTAGGTTGATTTATTATAAATATTTCTATGAAGTAGGTACCACAGGAGTATATTTTAATATAGTAACTATTCAATGAATAAACAGATATTAAAAACTAAACAGTTATCAGTAAATGTTAACTATTTAATAAATAAATGACTTTCAAATAAAAACCAGAACTGCAGAGACAGAAAATTCACCAGAGTATGTCTCATTCAATGGCACTTGAATAAGGTTTTCTTTGTCTTTTTTTTGTTTCTATATTTAACTAGAAATTGAAGGTTAGCAGCTCAGGTATTTCTAGGATGCTGCTTTTGCAGCACAGTCCCTGAAACCCTTCTGTCTCTGGCTCCACAGCAGCCCATGGAGCAGGTTTGCTTTGGCCTGAAGTTTATGAAGAACCAACAAGTAAGATATCACTGTCTGCGAATTGGAACATGGATTTGATCCCTCCAGATATGTAGCAAGTCTCTCAGCACCTGTGAAAGTGCTATGATTAGGATCACTATAAGCAGTTATACACCTACATGTAAGCATCTGTTAATGCTTGCTATTAAAAGCATAGCACAAGAGCGGATCAGTCATTGGACTGATCTGGATTTTCTAAGCTATGACTTTCATCAAAACTGAAACTTCTTGATCCTGTTAACTGTTCAGGGAAAATAATTTTCTTTTAGATTTTCTGTGAACACCAAAAGAAGTGAAGCAGCTGAAAGAAGAGTTTGTCGGCCCTGGAGAAAAATACTAGGCAATCGAGCGGACAAGTCCAAGAATCTAAGTTTTTTTCTTTGTAATTACCACCTGGATTTAGCAAAATGTTATTGCACCAAAAATGTTTCTGAGTATTTCTGAGCTCACCGACACTGACTTTTTGCTGAAAAGATGTTTTGCAGCAAATTTCACACTGAAGTTCAAAACCTAGAGATCAGGAATTTAGAAAACAGCATAGAGGAGTTATCTTTATGTTCCTTCCTTCGCCTGCAGCATCACAGAAGATTGACAAAATAGAGAAAATTCCAGTTAAGAGTGTATCAAGTTCCAGCTACACATACCTCAGCAGTGTATCAGAACCAGATAGTCATGACATTTTTACCATGCTATATTTTTATAGTACAAAAAGTGATACTGTGTCAATTAAGAACCACACAGCCGCTGGTCAGTCTCCCCTGTTGGGATGAGGGAGAGAATCAGAAAAGTGAGAAATCTTGTGAGTTGAGATAAAGACAGTTTAATAGGTCAGGCAAAAGCTGCACTCTCAAGCAAAGCATAATAAGGAATTTATTCACCACTTGCCATCAGCAGGCAGGTGTTCAGCCATCTTCAGGAAAGCAGGGCTCCATCACACATAATGCTTACTTGGGAAGACAAATACTATCACTCCGGACATCCCCCCTTCGTTCTTCTTCCCCCAGCTTTATATGCTGAGCATGGTGTCACATAGTATGGAATATCCCTTTGGTCAGTTGGGGTCAGCTGTCCCAGCTGTATCCCCTCCCGGCTTCTTGTGCACCCACAGCCTACTCGCTGGTAGAGTGTGGTGAGGAGCAGAAAAGGCCTTGACTCTGTGTAAGCGCTGCTCAGCAGTAACGAAAACATCCCTGTGATATCGACACTGTTCTCAGTACAAATCCAAAACATAGCCCCATACCAGCTACTGTGAAGAAAAGTAAGTCTATCCCAGACAAAACCAGCACATCCTCCATCCCTTATTTCAAAAAACATTTTCATCGTGCTCAGGTACAACACTATCCAGTACAATCTCATTACCCACCACCACCCTTCCCATTCTTTGATATAATACACAGATATCATTCCCTTAGTCTATGGACCACCCTTATAAAATGTCCACAGAATGTCCAGAAATGTTCATAAATTGTCCATTGAGTTCATTTAGTTCATTACTTGGGCTCCATCTGTTACGGTGATCAGTCAGGACAGGAGAGGTGGTGTGTTGCGTGGAGTTACTTGACACCAAAACCAGCTCAGGTCAGGCCTACTTCACTTGCACTGCTTCTTGTGAGGCTTGTCCCCCCATTGGTTCAGGTGGTTCCTGCTATAGTAATTCCTATAACATGCAAACAGAAAGTTAAAACAATTTTAAAGTATTTCCATTACAATCCCCACCCCTGATCCCTTTGAACCAGACCATCGGGTTTCACATTGCAATGAACTCCTTCTCTTGCTTCTGCTCCAACTTGGACTTATCCACAGACTGCAGTCCCATTAAGGTTGTGGCTGCTCCACGCAGAGTTTGATCTATGAGCCCCACTCTCTTCGGGGATACACCTGCTGTGGCATAGACTTATCCACAGCCACAGAAGCTTTGAGGTTCTCCTGTTCCAGTGTGGCCCTCTCTATGGGCCACAATGCCTTCAGAGGTGTACCTGCTCTAACATGGCCTTACCCATGGTTGCAGTCCCTCCAGAGGTGTACCTGCTGTGGTGTGGGCTTATCCATAACCATATGCTTTGAGGTGCTCCTCATTCACAATGACTGATGCTTCAAGGTGTACCTTCTCCAGAGTGGACTTCTCTTCAGCCACAATCCCTTCAGAAGTATACTTGCTGTGTCAAAGACATAACCACAGCCACAGACACTTTGAGATGTACCTGCTCTGGTGTGGACTCATCCACAGCTCACCGTCTCTTTCACTCTCCAGCCTGTCCACTACAGTAGCACAGAAACAGTAGTGATGCCCTGGCTATCTGCCAGCCCAGGAAAATGGCCATTGATGTTATCAAGATGTGCCCAGGCACAGCAGGGTAAGATAAGCAGTACATCAAGCAGCAAAAGCAAAAAGCAGCCATTAACAAGCCCTAGACTCATACAGTAAAGCAAGCACGACCCATGGCAAACACAGGAGCCTGGCAATTAGTAGCTAAACAGCTATAACACCTATAAATTCAACCTAGCACATTCCAATCAGACCTGTTGTTATCTTGAACATTTCAAGCCCCATGTTGGGTGCCAAAAAGGACTGCCATGGTTTAAACACAGCTGGCAACTGAGCAACACACAGCCGTTTGCTCACTCCCACTATGGTGACATGGGGAGAGAATAGGAAAAGTGAGAAAACTCATGGGTTGAGATAAAGGCAGTTTAAAAACTAAAGCAAAAGCCACACATAGCACCATACTGACTACTATGAAGAAAATTAATGCTATCCTAGCCAAACCCAACTCATATTGTTGTAACAAAAAGAAGACTAAATTGTAATTCATAGACAAGTTGCTTATGTACTCCATCAGTTTTCTAGAAAAAAAAAAATTATTTTCAGTGTACTCAGTAATTTAAATGACCAATTTAATTTCTAATGCACTAAGGAAGAACAGAACCTGGAGAGGTTGCATATTCTCCAAAAAGCATTTAATAAATCCATTTAACTAAGATTAACAATGAAATATGTCTTACAAGCCAATAAAATGTAATAAAAAAAATTACTTCAGAATTAAAGCACTTGCACTGTCAAATTATAGAAGAAATTAGAAAATATAAAAGATGTAATCAAAGATACCATATATCTGCACTGGAACAGGTTTCCCAGAGAAGCTGTGGATGTCCCATTCCTGTGAATGTTCAAGGCCAGTCTGGATGAGGCTTTGAGCAACCTGGTCTAGTGGAAGGTGTCCCTGCCCACGTCAGGGGAAACAGATGATCTTTAAGGTCCCTTCCAACCAAAACCAGTCTGTGATTCTATGATTCTATGATGTGCTTTTAAAGAGGAGAAATGCAGCCAGTTAAAATTCAGCTGGGCTACACAGAAACAAGTAACACCTCTACATTGCATCATTCCCAATCTTTTCCACAGAATTTTTGCAACATACATATTTACAAATTTCTTCTTAAATTCCTGTTGTATCTATATTATCTCATCTTAATTCAGACACATTTAAGGCAGTGTGCAAGTGTATTGCATATGCCAAGAATCTTCCTTTGTTTTAAACAAGGAAGCATGAAAAATAGTTACCTTGAAAGGTCACCTACTCCATTTCCTTACCACATGGCAAAACACATTACACATGTGCCATGTACATGAATAAAATTGTCCATGGTACAATAACTGTATTAAAAATACACAAGGAGACACCATACCAAGAATTATAAGAAAAAAAAAATATTATTTCGTAATATTAATTTATCTGCAAAAATGTGAGTGATGAATTGTTATTTTTGGCACTAAAAACTAGTAGTCATAATCCATGAAAACTCTAAACTCTATAATTCTCCAAATAACTCAGTGATAATTATGTATTTGAAGGGGATATAGAGATCAGGCATGTGAATACCTCTGGATAATGTATAATATTAGACAAGAACCATAACCTGAGTTTATAATAAAACAACCATATATCAGACCAAAGAATAAAAAAGAGTCATAGTTGTCTTCACAGTGACGGGAAGGGTTTCTGACTTTCAGTAATTTGACTGCCTCTATCATACACTGTGGGTATTGTTTAGGATTATTGATGGTTTTTCTGATTCTGTACTCGCTTATTTTAAGGCTGTCGTCAAAGAGCAAAGCTAGCACAAAAGTGGTCCTTAGACTATTAAAACTCCACTAAATTCAGCGAGAATTGTTCCCAAGTTACACCAGACAGAGAGAAAGACAGAAAAAGGTAAAAAGAAACAGACTTGATTGACTGCTGTGAAAACTGTTAAACATTTAGGCCTGACATAGAATAAAATTACTGAAGTTCAATCTCATGGTATTGAATCATCAGAAACATGCCACTAGTTTCACTAAAGATTATCTGCTGCTGTGCCACCACAAGTTTGATGCAGTCATTAGTGAAAGACAAGCATCACTTATTTTTAATATGGTAATCGAAAATGCAAGTAGATTTCAAATATGTATGTCCATAGGGAAAATAATTACATGGATGTTTTTTATAACCCTGGCAAGCAGACTTTTCACTAACACTTCATCGGGAAGCAACATTTAAAGCAGTGGGTCTGACGTTTCTTAAAGAGAATAATTTTCTTTAAAACACTCAGGCAGCAGGAGTTTCCTTACCAGAGTCGAACTGAGGGTAGGTACAGTTTAAAGTGACAAATGTCATAATTTCTAAACACAGCCTAACATCCTTTGCTAAATGTTCCTTTCAGAAATGAACAGATTTTTGCACTCCCTGTGCCCAGATTTTGAGACTGTCATTTTTTCAAGTGGCCAAATTATCACAAATTCTCTGAAAAAATGGGAGCGTGGGAAAGGACAGAAGAAAAAATGAAAAGAAAAATTAACTGGCCACAGCTTTAAGTTATTTGTACCTGTACTCTCTCTGCAACTTTCAAAGAAACATAGGGTGATGTGCTTACTTCAGCATCTTGAATGACATGCATTTTCAGAATGTAGTATCATATGTTTCCATTTACCAGGTTTGATCACTTCCAACTCAGTGTAATGAGATAGTTAGATCTGCAGCTGCTGACCAGACCAGGAATCTCGATGAAGACCAAAAGCATCTTTTGAAAGAAGTTGCTAATGTAGGAAAGGGTGAGGAGTAAGACCACAGTTGCTTCGAGTGGAGGAAAGTGAAGGTAAAATGGGAAAAGGCATCAACCTGCACTGTTGGTGGAGGAAAATGGGATATCTGTTCTAAAACTGTTGTATGAAACAACCATTATGTTACTTGGTAGAGGAGGAGAGGTAGTCTAGGAAGAACTAATGAAGGTGAAGATTGCTTTGGAGAGTGTGGTGGTGACACTGGATTTCTGGTTTTACCTGTGGTCCAGGCTGTTAAAGGAAAAAGGACAGATTTACCTCTGGGATAGTTGACACTGTTGGGACATAGGAGATTGTTCTGTAAAGGCCAAGGTGTTCAATCCCTTCTTCTTCCAAACAGCTCTCAAGCAGCATGGGCAAAGTCTCATAGGCAACATAAAGTTAGAGAAGAACCCTGTGATGCATTCCAGACAATGGAAAATAAAGTGCCAAAGATGCCTGCTGTGAGAGCTAGTCAGATGTAGTCAAAGACAGATCCTCTTCAGCACGTTTATGGATGAATGTAATCTAAAGATTAAATAACAGTTCGTAGATGTAATTTCTTTTGCAAGGATTATTTTCTAGGGATGAAACTACTACTATTTTCGAAATCACACTTTTGACTGGCATGACAGTGACATTTCCAAAAGTAGAGGATCAATTACTCGGTATCTCTCTATGTATTTTCAATAGAAAAAAAAAATACTATATTAAACATTAAAAATTAAAATGGAAAGTTTTTGTATGCAGTATTTGTGTGAAACAACAGAAGGGAGTATTTCCCTACCGTCTAATCTCTGGTAGGACGTTTTGTAGCATCAGTGAGCTGATTTTATAGACTTACTGCAGTATGTGAATAGTCAGTTGAGATGACAGCTGAAAGGTAAACATTGCTGGTTGAAAGCTTGTGCAATAGGATGTGATTTTTTTTTTTTTTTTTTTTTTATTACAGCAATATGTACCTTATACCTGAAATTACAACCTTCCTGTGCCTTTTTGCCTTATCAACATCTCATTTCATATCCTGCTTTTTTTTTTTTTTTTCTTCCTAAATTGTATTTCTTTCTTTCTGTCTCCCTTTGCTATATTTTCCTGTTGAACTTGGTAATTGCATTATCTGGGATTTGGGTTGTATGCAAAATTCTATACAGGACATTTTATTTAACTTATACTTAACATTATGAAAGAAGCCCCAAACTCTGGGTATGAAAATCCCTTCATTTAGGAAAGTTCTGACAGCTTTCCACTACATCTTATTGATCAATAGTTAATAGCCTTTGTCCTACTGGTCTAAAGCTGTCACAAACTTTAGGCCAGACATGATGTACATGAACAGCCAAAAAAAGTACTTTGGCTAAAAATACCTGCAAGTTTCGAGGAGCAGAAAAACCAGTATGTAACTTGCCACTTGGGGACTTGTCTTTTAGTAAAGCTGACTGGTGAAGCACAGGAACTAAAATCCTCTTCAGTCTTTCTAGCTATGTGAAAATCTGCTGCTGCAAAACTCCTGTGTTGCTGATGTCTCGTTAGTCAATTATAAATACCAATACTTTGTGCCTTCTCTTGTTTTATTTTGAATTCTCAGCTCAGCATTGTACAAAGTTGATTCAAGCTGCTTTATAATCCTGTTATAAATTCATTGCCTTTTCATTTAAAGTGTTCAGTTTAATTCTTTCCTGGATGGATCTGTCAATTCATTCACAATGAGTAGCCACACAAGGGCTTTATTTCTGGCTTTTTATTGTGCCAGTCACGGATAGACATAAGATCCAACTGCAGTATCTCAAGTGGGCTTCTACAGTACAAATGTTCACACAACTACAAGAGACAAACTTCATTTCATCTGCTGAGGCTTTGGTTGACACTAAGAGCTTAACAAATGCAACGATCTGCTCTGGTACCATTCGAGAGTTTCTTGCTTCACCGTGCTATGAAAGAGAAATGAAGGACTGTCTGACTCTCTAACATTTTCTCATCTCTTGAGCGTTGTGTGTGATTAAAAGGCAGGTGGTTTGGGTTCAGTCATACAAAATATCCAAATCTGTACCTATAGGAACCTTGTCCTTCGGCCACCAAGGCATCTTCCTTTCAGACTGCTGTTAAAATTAATCCACTTAATCTGAACATGATAGAAAACAGACAAAATGCTAAGCAAATGTAGCAGTAAAAGAGTGCATTTGAGTATGCTGTAAACTGTTCAGGGTGTTTTTTTTTTGTCACAGTAAATCCTTGTGTCATAATTTTTTTCTTTCTTGTTCTAGGATTTAAAACCCTTATACATGATTTTATTTGTTTTTCACCTTTTGGGAGAACATTCAGTTTTACTTTTTACCATTGAATACCCCTTTTCATCTTAAAAAATAAAATAGTTGCCATTTCTTTCTTCCCCTTTCAGGAAACAGACAAAGCGGTGTGTTTTTAAGTTGCTGTAAAGCTAAAAATATCCTATAATGCTTCCAGTGAAGTGCAATAATTTAAAAGACTGGATACAATGCCTTTAGTAGAACATGAAAGCAGCATCTCCATAGGAGTAAAAAATATTTCTGGTCTGATATACCCATGATTATGATGGTTATTATTAAACTGTCACATCACATCAATGGGTAAACAAGTAGCTGTGCCTAGATCATATTAACTATTGTGACAGCTGTAAATACTGCAGTAATGACTCTCCTTCAGGCAATAGAACAGATAAGAATGTGATTGAAACTCCATGGGTTTTACTACACGTTTACAGGTGACTATGCAAGCGAGTCTGTTTCTGCTTAAGACAATCTCTTAAGCAGAAACAGCCTGTTTGCCTCAGAGGTAATGCAGTGTCTAAACAGCAGTCTGAGCTGTATGCTGTTGAGCTTTCATCAGTAGTATAACAGTTGATCTTAATATTGTTTTAAAAACATTCAAATGAAATAGAATGAAAGTGGTTCTTCGAATGTGATCTGTAAGGAGAGAAAAACATCCATCTTAGTCTCTACTTATTTTTGATGTGTAGTTTGAGTGTTTTATTACAGGGTAGGGGGTGTTTGCTTTGTTTAAGAAAGGTTGCATGTCTCTCAAAACAGCAGGAGTACCAAATGCAGTTTTCTTCTCACGCGCACACCAGTAGAGAGAATAAGTATAAAGATGTGTCCCTGTCCAATTAGTATTCATTCACAAGCATTTCCAGTTCTGTGTCTTTCTGCTTGCTAGCTCAGCAAATGCCATGGAAGGAGGAAATAATGGTATGTGCCCTGTATTCAAATTACTAGGAGTGATGATTTCTGAGAAGGCAATTAGAAGTCACACCCTGAAGAGCCCCAGGTAGATGAGGAGAAGATAACTTGTTTTATGATTGCTGACCAATACTGCAAAAAAGAAAAGGTCAGTAATATTTGAGCCTTAGAATCTGAACTGTCTAATTACAGTTCCTGCTTGCTTCAAGAAAAGATCCATAAAAAAGACAAAAGACAAAAAATGAAATAAAATTATGTTTTCAAGCAGTGTAATGAACTCCACTTTTGAGGGATTTTTTTTTTTTAACTGTATTTTTTATGTCTTGCAAATCTATTTCTGAACTCAATGGGATTCACTTAAATAATTTAACTGAAACTTTAAGATTTTGGTATCACTGTTTTTAAAGCTTTATATTAAGCAAAACAAACACCTGAATACATCCTTTTTTATTAAAAAACGTCAGGAAGAGATGACCTAAGCACCATGAATTGACATACGACTGCTGTTGAAGTGCCCAGTACTATGTTCTGTAAACTACCTGGAGGACTAGGCTACAGCTTTCTATAGTTATGGTTATTTAAGGATGCATAGAATTATATTAATATCTACAGCAGTTCATAGAGGGATCCTGAGTGTGAGAATAAGAGAACCTTTTGATTTTTCTGCATTCAATGTCAATGTATGGTATATCATGAATTTATTAATGAATGCTGATTTTTGAGATCATCTTATAAAAATTTTAGGACCTTTGCACAATTTCATATTGCATATTATGCAAAAGGATTATAAGCAACCACTCATTCTTGAAAAATAAAGGATCAGAAGTTGTAAGAGAAGGCAAAGAGATGTCTGCAAGGTACTATACTGTAGAAATAATGTGACTTCCACAGTATTTAAATATTTTGTGGAAGAAAGGGGAAAAAACCTCAACTTTTTAAATTAAAAGCATCCAAATTATATTCTAACATACATATATTTGTATTAAATATAATACTGTCATTATTATGTAATACAGACTTACTAAAGTCCTGACTTGATCTTTGAGCTACATATAAACATGTTTTCAGCAGCATAGTACAAAAGGCAACCTGTAGCATCCTAACTGTGATGACCCAGAATATTCTGGAATTTCAATGCAAAAAAAAGTTCAGTACAAAATTTAGAATCATTGTTTATAAACTAAAACATCACTTGAAATAATGAGAATGTGTCTTAGACTTTGTAGATTATCAGGTAAAGTATGGTTACATGCAGAAACATATACTTTACCTCTCTATAGTTGTTCAGAGGGTGCTTTACATTTTACATTACTGGCTTGCAGTAAGTAACAGAAGTATATCCTCCAGTGTTAACCAAACACTTAACACTTGTTCTTCTAGACACAAATAAGCATGTACCTGCATATGCAATTTATCCTCTAATTTTAATGCTATTCTTTCACTGACATGCCTGAGATATTATTCTTGGAGTTCACGCAAACTGTCAACCTTTGCTACGTACAGACATCCTTCTCCCCTCCTTTTCTCAACCCCTGCCTACAATAGATGCACCAAGCTTGCTTCTGCAGTGCTCACCCTATCATGCTCATCTCCTTTCCTCAAGATTTCCTCTCACACAGCAACAGTTCCTGCCACCCAATTAATTCACCTCTCCTGCTATAGTTAGCTTTAAAGAATAATTGAACTTCATTACCTATGTAAATCTTTCTTCTACTCCCCGCCCCCAGTTAAAAAGTAAGTAATAACATTAAATCACTGGTACTATATTCATCATTCTTGCAGGAGTAATGATGTCCAGGGAAGAAAAGGAGTGAAAACACTGAGACCATGGTAAACCTCTGAACAACTGGCCATAACCTATGTAAGAAACTGCTAGTTTTAAACATGACAGAGTTAGTTTTCTTCACAGTAGCTGGTGTGAAACTGTGTTTTGGATTTGCCCTCAGAAGACTACTGATAACACTGGTGGTTTCAGTTGTTGCTAAGGAGTGTTTGCACCAATTCAAGGACTTTTTTGAACTTCTGATACTCTAGCTGTATTCCTAACTTTCTCGCTAGAAACAGTGGGGACGCACACACGTGCAGTTCAGACAGCTGACCCAAACTAAGCAAAGGTGTATTTCATTCCACTGAACATCATGCTCAGTATATAAGCCACTTTGATCACAATGGCCCAGCAGAATGCATGTAAATCAATACAGGACTGAAACTTTACTGTTCAAGGATATGACCAATCATGATGCTCACTCCTAGGACTCCAAAGGCCAACCACAGACTCAGCACTCAAGAGCATTTCAGTGCTGCAACTACTTAGAAATCTAGTGATGGGGAGGATGATCAAGTGGTTGGATTTAGTTTAGATACGCTAAACATTAACTAAACACTACAGCTTCTCAGGTCCCTGTTCAAACGTAATGTACACTGGCCTTGAAAGGTTCCTTTCTAACATTTGTCAACAGGGTGAGATTATTTCCATTGTATGTGCTGTTTTGAAGCAGGATCCAATCATCCATATTTGATGCAAGCCAGGATATCTCTTTTCATTGGCTGTGTAGGAGCTAGGTTAGGTGACCTCAGCTGAGGATGTCTATGTTTATGCAAAAACTTCCTGGTCAGTCTACCATTCCTATTGTTTCTCTAACTGAAGCCATTTCAACCCTTCCTGAGAATACCCATCCCTTTGGGCAGGTCTTACTCCCAGGGCAGAAGGACTCCTTGCACACTGCTGGTGCTGCACAGGGAGGAAAGACACCTGCTTCCGAACTGGAAGCCTACCAGGAAGTCACCTGGTCCTATGCCCTGTGTGCTGCAATGGGGTGCCAGCAGTGGTATCATAGCTGGGGGCAACAGGGTGAGGAGGGTGCCAGGGAGATCAGGGGTCCATGCATGGCTGTGTGTTCCCCAGACTTAACTGCTGTGTTTGGCATGTCCCTGGGTGTCAAACCCCCACACATGATGCCAGCCTAGGAGCTGCCCCGACACCCTACCCCTCTGGGCACCACAGACAAGTCCTCACAGTCAAGGGAGTGTCCACCAGCCCCAGGGACTAGGGAACCCCTGCTGCAAGGGGGCTACAGGAGTGCAGGTCTCAGTGTGAGCACCAGCACCCCAGAAGGATCCCATACACTCCTGAAGCACGTGTGTAACTGCTTCTCAGATGGTTCTCCTGTCTGTGCTCCTGGGGCGATGTTGTTTCCCTCCTGGTTACACCAGCTGCTGCTCTGCGTACACTGCAACACCTCAGGGTGTGATTGTGTGCCTGTAGTGGGGGCAAGGGCCCAACATTTCCTCTCCTGAAATCCTCTCATCTGTGTCTCCTCCTGCCTCTGCTCTCTTCAAACATCCCAACTTGAGGATGAAAATGCACAGAAATATTAATCTGGATCTTACCCAACTGTACCAGACTGGTTGCAATCAGGATTTGTCCTTGAGACATGGCTGTAAGAGGACATCTGTTGAAAATTTTACACGAAAGGCTTTTCCCCAGCATGACTTAGGCCTCTGCCCAAGATGCCTATGTGACGCAAATAGGTTTCTGACTGTGAAGAAAGTGATTAAGCCCAGGATTGGTCATTCCTAAACTGTGTTTGGGATTGCTTCGTGCTGACACATTAACAGGGAGAGAAGTGACTGGCAGCTGAATGGGATATAGTGCAGAGCACTTAGAAAAGGAGAAGTCAGGGGCATTGCAAGGCGGTGGGATGCAAAGAGTCCTGTGCCAAAAGCTAGATGTTACGTGAGGCACTGAGCAAGAAAAGAAGAGTTCCAAAGATCAGATTAGCCTGAAGTGATGACATTCATCAGAATATATTAGGTCCTTCAGTAGTGATTTTCCAGCATGTTTAAAAATGTCAGAAAATGTATGGAAAAGCTAGATTATATTTTTCAATTCTATCAGTCAAGTGAGGGGGTAACACGAAACAATCTCACAGCTGAGTAGATGGCAGTGCTCTTATACAAAAACAGTGACACACCATCTCAAAATTAAGACTATACAGTTTCATACCTGAGGATTTAGGTGGAAAAGCAGCACTCTCTATTTACATCTTTGCCTTCTGAAGAGGTGAAAGGAAACTCATGAAGCTGACACAGCAGAATTACGTTACTTATTGTTTTCTTTTCATTCATACTATGAGAAAGATATAGACCAAAATAATTCAGTATCATTACTGTTGGGATACTCACGTATGTATAGATGATCATTTTCTGTTAAAGTATTACCAGGCTAAAACAACAATAATCCTGGGAAAACATGACTCATCTACTACATTTCCTAATTATTGTACTGGAAGGTAGACCATTCACCTCCTGCACCACATGATTTCCTCACTACAGAAGTTTTGTACCATCTTCACTTTAAAAAAATAAAGTTGCTCAAATATCATTTTCAGGGAGCCTTATCTGAATTGCTTGTGCTAGGTATGCTTTGAATGCATTTACTGGATGCTCCCAGGAGACTTAGGCTTCATTCCACCCGGTTCCTGGATTTCAGCAGCAAAATATGCATCTCATTGCTCACATTAAGGCAGTTCAGGTCAAGTAAAGAAAATTGCTATCTTCCAAACAATATACAAAAGGTCAAAATAAGATGCCTACAAATTTTGAATACTTCAGGGTATAGTACAAGAGACTTTTTTTAGATTTTTTTTGTATGTATATGCTTAAAGCCAACCTATGTTCTAATGCACTCACATCATTATTTTGACTGTTGTTTCTCCTTTCTAAAGCCATCTATAATTCTGCGCATCAAACATCTTAGTCACAGTTTGTCCATTACATATACATGGAAAAATATATTTAGGAAGTGTGGCTTTTGAATTTGTTTTTCATACACTGAAAAATTATGTAGCAAGTCTGCAAATACAATGATGCAATGCCTGCTAGAAGTGATTAGAATACCACATTGGAAAGAAACGTAATTTAGCAAGAAAATGAAATCAAGGTTTTACTATGAGTCACTTTCTTTAATAAATATGGAAATTAAAAGTCTAGATTATCTTCTTGACTTTACTCTGACTGACTGTACAGCTGGAGTAGTATAGGACCTTGCGTAATGAAGAAGGCATAAAAGGACTTACATTCCCATCAATAAATGAAAGATCTTGATGTGTCAATTTTTGTATTACATAAATATTACATCATTAGAATAAATATTAATGAATCACAATTGAGTAACAGTTAATATATTTTTATTGATAATAAATCAATGTAATTGTCAATAAAATTAATTTAACCTTATATCATACCATGATTGAATATTGAATTTTAGTCCTAATCTGTTTACATTTCCTATATGCAGGTCTTAACCAGAAGATACTAACTGACACTGCTGTCCAGCTACACTTGTCTTCTGGTTTATTTCCTTCCTTTCTGCCCTGTTCAAGGGGATCAAGCAACAGTATTATCTCAACACAGATAGATGCTACTATACATTCATGCTGCTAAGTTGACTGTACTCTTACTGTTAAGTAACGTATTATTCTGACTTCTGATTTAGAGTATCCTCAAGTGTAGGCTCAAAGGTTTATCAGTATATGTAGGAGATATATCAATAATCATGCTGAGGTTTCTGACTAAGTTTCACATGAAAGTAAACTTTAGGAAATGGCAGATCAGTTTTACATAGGCTTGATTTAGATGACTATTATATTGTCCTGTATGTACTTTTCCTACTTACTCACAGATGAAATTAGTCCCCATTGCTCATTAAAATCCCATAACACAACCATATGTGATCCTGTCACAGTAAGTCCAAGAGTAATTTGATTGGATCTTTTGTGATATTTAATAGTTTTTTGCTCAAACTATAACCTCAACTGAATTTCTAGGTTTGGTTTTAAATGTTTTTAAACTTGTCTGTAAAATTTTTGATTGTTTCAGTTCTGCATCAGACTGCCATTGAGATATATGGCATACCTTCCAGCAACATTAAGTCAGCTCACTTGACAGATATATTCAGATTTTCTGGATGACACAATGTTGTTACTCTTAAAATGTATAGCTGAGCTGGAAAGCCTAATCAATCTTTAAATGGCCAAAAGATGAAAATCAAATTAACAAAAAGGTCCTTTTAACTTTCTGTGACAAATGCTACTGATACTGAATCTAAAGACCTTTATTTTGAAGTTTGTTTTTTACCTTTCTTCATATTAGTTTCTGCTTTCTATGGTTCCTGGCATGATTCAGAGTAAGAACAGTTGCTCATTAAGTTTTAATGTATTGCTGTCTTCACTCACACACAGCTACTATGAGCTTTAAAGAGCAGAATCAGACATGTAAATTCAAACTGCTTGTTAGTCATGACAAGTATAAACTATATCAAATCAAGATGATAGCATATAAAAGGCAAAAGAATCCCATTACCACATTCTCTTCATCTTGGTACAGACTAGGATTCTAAAATGAAACAGAAGTTGGCTCAAGTATTCCTATTTATAGGTAGTTACTATTTGTAACTATCATAGATAAACATCTCTGCAATGTCCTGTTCATTCACGAGACATACTGAAAACATAAGATCTCCTCATCTGTATGAGGTGACCAGCATTTGACTCTGAAAATTACTTTGTTATGCAATGTATTAGGTTTTCACTCCAAGATTTTGGTAGCGGGGGGCTACAGAGGTGGCTTCTGTGAGAAGCTGCTAGAATAATGGATACCATTGTTGGAACAGAAGTTGCCTTTGTGTCTGATAGAGGCAATGCCAGTAGTTTCCAAGTTGGACCTACCACTGGCCAAGGCTGAGTCCATCAGCAATGGTGGTAGCACCTCTGGGATAGCGTGTTTAAGAAGGGGAAAAAAAAAGAATGCTCAATGGCAATTGCAGTCAGAAGAGAGGAGTGAGACTATGTGAGAGAAACAACTTTGCAGACACCCAGGGCAGTAGAGAAGGAGGGAGAGGAGGTGCTCCAGAGGACAGAGCAGAGATTCCCCTGGCAGCCCGTGGTGAAGACTATGGTGAGGCCAGCTGTGCTCCTACAGCCATGGAGGGTCACAGTAGAGCAGAGATCCGCCCACAGAGGACACCACACTGGAGCAGGTGGAGGCCCAAAGGAGGCTGTGAGCCCGTGAGAAGCCCATGCTGGACAAAGCTCCTGGCAGGACCTGTGGAGAGAGGAGTCCAGGCTGGAGCAGATTTGATGTCAGGACTTCTGATCCCACAGGGGACCCATGCTGGAGCAACTTGAGAAAAACTGCAGCACCTGGGAAGGACCCATGTTGGAGAAGTTTGTGGAGGTCTCCTGTGGGAGGAGCTCCACACTGGAGCAGGGGAAGAGTGTGAGGAGTATTGTCCCTGAGGCAGAAAGAGCTACAGAAACAACATGTGATGATCTGACCACAATCCCCATTCCTTGTCACCCTGCGCCACTTGGGGGTAGAGAGAACTGAGAGTAAAGGTAAGCCCAGGAAGAAGGGAAGGGTGGGGGGAAGGTGTTTTAAGATTTAGTTTTTATTTATCATTAACCTACTCTGATTTGATTGGAAATTAAATTGATTTTTTCCCCAAGTCGAGTCTGGTTTGCCCATGACAGTAACTGCTGAATGATCTCTCCTTGTCCTTGTCTTAACCCACAAGACTTTCATTATATTTTCTCCCCCCGGTCCAGCTGAGGAGGGAGAGTGATAGACCAGCTTCTTTGGCACCTAGCATCTGGCCGGGGTCAGCCCAACACATACACGTATATGACATTACATATTTTATTTGGCTAGTACATAATACATACTCCTACTTCTTATTTAGCATTTTTAAAGCAATTAATATAAAAATTACAAAAACCAAGAAGTAGCTATCATTGTCTAGAATGACAACATACAGCAAGAAATTTGTACTCCTTTAGTAATTGGATGTGAAACATAACAAGTCATGAAGTTTTCTTTAGACTGTTCTTAAGGTGACAAAACTAAACATGTGGTAACTGAAAAATGCAACTGCTGGAAAGCTGAAAGTTTAGATAACCTTCTGAAATGCTTCCTCTGAATCCCTGTAACCCCTATATTAGATTAAAGACCCTGGAATGTTCCTCTGATCTTGGAGTTATAACAAGTACATTATAATACAGTGGGTTAGAGCAGGATGATAAATTGCTGCATTTATCCTGCATATTAAATTTGCTGATTATCTATGATCCAATATATTTCAGCTTCTGACCATCTGTTAGAAAAAGCTTGGAAGCTTCATTATTAGGTAATTGTTTCATAATTATTCTGAGAAGATATCTAATGTAAATTTTCTCATTTAAATTATATTATAATTTATTGAAGAAGTTTTTAATCCCCTTGTTTTTTTGCCTAATTGTTTTCAGCTAACATCTGCCATGTACAAAAAGCTAAAAACTATATATAAAGACTCATATGCATCAAGGTTCTTCCCAGTATTCAGTAAACACAGCAAATGTCCGGTAACAGTTGGTATCCACACAGAAGAAGACACTAAGCATATTGAATGCCCTCTTCCAGCTGCTGATGTGAGATTTAGCCTAAGGAGCTGTTTACAAATGTATTTGGCTATTTTACCATCTGGTATTTACTGACTCTGGGTGCAGCTCTGCTTCTAGTCATGTGATTAATCCAAATCAAGTCTATAGAAACTACTTCCAGAGGCATAGCTGGGATCAATTATGTTAGTCAAATGGTGAGCATTTGAGATAGATTCTTTAAAGAAACCTAGAGATATTAAACTTTCAAACTTAGCAGAAAGATTCAAGTTCCTTTAAGCACCATCTTTTCTAAAATAAAACAATTTTTTTCCTTCCTGTGAGACATTTTGTCTTTCTGCTCCAAATGAAAACTTCTTATTGCTTAAAGCTTTTAGCCTTTGGCTAAACATTTGATCTCTAAATGGAACCATTCACAATTTATTTAAAGGAGTTAAAAATAATTCTTCTAATAAAATCTTCCTGTCAAAAGAGTCAGAAGGTAGGAAGAGAACTGCTGAAGAATGTGAAGAAAGGATGCATATTTAACCTAACTTGACTACATATATCATGTTATAGAAACCACCTTCTGTATTCCTCTAAAACAGGCAGTGGCTTCAACTACTTAGAAAAGAAGTAACACATAAAAAATAAAATAAAAGGATAAGAATTATGTAAGGGTATGTGAAACCCATTTTTTTCTAAGTGTAATGGGTATCTGAGTACGTCAACATTTTTATATGCTGGAGGTATTTCAGTTACACAAGACGTACTAAGAAGCACATAGAAGCAACAGATGAATGCTGGGGTAAACTAAGAAAGGCTAATATATTCCTGTGAGCAGTATGAGATGGGTATAAGTAGCTGGCTTTGGAGTGCAAACAGTAGTTATAAATAAAATATTGTATAACATGGAAGTTAATAAAGAAGTGAATTCAAAGCAGTATTTCTGGTTGTTTTTCTGAAACCATCCAAGACAGTGAGCTGGCATATCTACATGTTTATTAGAAAGGTGATAGTTGATGAATACTAGAAGGCAGACTGGAAAATAGAAATTTTATAATATGACAGATATAAAAGGAATAGCAGTTTTTGTTGTAGAATGAGGAAATTAAAATACTGGTAAGGAACTAGTGACAGGATTGTTTCTAAACATTACTTGGCTAATGCTAATATATTTGCTAGTCAAACTTTTATGATTAGAACAGAAAAAATTAATTACTATACTTCCCTGATTTTCTGTATAAAATAGATTAGGACCCTGTATAAAATAGACTAGGACCTACCAGTCTGTAAATTACAGTCAAAATCAAAAATGACTGGGAGAAAAACTTAGAAATTCACAGGAAATCTTGGGGCTGGGAATTGTGCTATCTTGTGGGTTCATACATATTTTAAGACAATGTATGCCTTATTTTTACTCTTAATGTATCAAGGTTTGTTTGTCAGGCTTGATGCTACTATTTGCTAAATTTAGAGACATAAGCTGTAAAAAAACTTTCCTCCATTAGAGATGCTGTTTATGGATTGTAATCAAGACGTAAGTCTGGGTCATTTCTCTGTATTAAACTACAGAGACTGAAGCTCTTAAATAGGTTGCATGAAGTTATTTTCCTCACAACTATGGCTCCTCTAAATTTGCTTTCAATTCAGAAGCCTGGACATTGAGTGCACCCCTATAACCCACTGTTCCAACAATGGTATCCATATCTTGTTTGGGAGAAATCCCTGTCATCATCCTTCATCTAGTATTTCCCTGCTTCCAGCATTAGCTACTTGAACAAGAACAAATAGCTTAGACAATAACAGATGCAATAAATTGTGCCAAGTAGACTCTCTCAAGCTGTACCAGATGAACATTTGCTGGTTTGCTTTTCAGCCTTTTTGGTAAAGCTTTCCCCAGCAGACAAATTAAATGTTTAAGCTTTCTACAACTGTGCCTCTGACTGCTTGACTCCTCTAGGAAACATAAGTATGAACCTTTATTAGATCTGACATATATGTTGGATCAATTTCTAACGCTTAATCTCTTTGAAGGTAAGAGTAATACAAATCATCTTTGTTCTTATAAGAGCTTGTAGCTTGAAAATAATTGGACATGCTGTAGGAATTTCCCTTTGCTACTCTTAAATTTACCAAGTGATTCTGTCACCTTAAGGGATAAACTGTGGCCATTCCCTCAGTTGCTACCAGGGTAGAACTGAACTTATAAATATGTATGGACATGTGCCTTTTTTGGTCATAAACATCAAAACCTCTGAGTACACCGTATTTTGTTATTTACTACACAAATGGGTTGGGACAGAACTGTAAGCAAATTTCCACTATACATCTGTAAACACCTTCAAAAGAAACCTCTGTTTTGAGGACAAAATCCATTTGAAACTGAAGACAGGAAAAAGAGTACTAAACTACTAAATTTCTAACAGATGAAATAATAATTTTCATTCAGATGTCTATCAGTCTTGTAGGTTCTTACTGAGGCTCTTATATGTAAACAGAAAATTTAGAATTAAATTAGAATTGGGACTACATCATCAGTTTGGACAAAACCAAGAGTATTAGATTTCACAAGAAAACCCTCTTCATGGGTCATTAATATAACCTCAAGGCAGGGTTCATACTAGAATTGACAATGGCCTTTTTAATTGCAGAGCTGATGTACATGCCCAATTAAAACCTCTTTTCTGCCACACTATCTGACACATCTATTATTAATAAGGCATGAAGGGAATATTACCAGTTTACCAGTGTGATAACACTCATACAAATCCTGCCCTGGTAGAAACTGAGAAAAAGAGATGTACTAATTGTTAAAATACTGATTTTAGGAACATATACAGAGTTAGTTCAAATTCAACTGACAAATTTGACAAATATTTTTGGTCTCCGGCTCTCTTTAATAATCAATTTCATGGTATTTGTCCTTGTAACTCTGAAGTCCCATAAGGACTTCATAATGTTTTAAAGATAAAGTAAAATTATGTGCTAAGACTTTGTTTTATTTCAGACCACTTGGAGGACTAGAGCTTTTTAACCATCAAAACATACCTCTCTTTAATATGAGGAAAAGGGTAGCAAGGCCAAAGTATTGTATTGTTGCCAAAAGATGAAAGACTCAGTATCAGATGGATTAAAAGCCAAATTCCATGAAGCCCATAAGCATGTGCTTCAGAAAAAAAAATTAATTAAACCAAAATGACTTTCTGACACTTGTTATAATGAGCCTGATAACAGAACCCAGGCTTGTTCCAGTGCAGCATCTTTTCTACAGAAAGTCTTTTCTTAAGTGCATGGATCAAGGACTACAGTCATCTGATAATTGCTTAGATCACTGAACCTAAATTAAGCCAGCTTCTGAAGTCTCTTGTATTTAGTAATCCAAGTAAATATGTGGGACATACTAATTTTAGACACTAAATAGAACCTGTTTGTTCCATCGTGCACCACTCTTTCCTTGCTTTCTCACTTGTGAGTAGTTTAGTCATCCCAAGCGTAGTCTGACAAAACTCCTTCATGCAAACATACATATTCTGTCTCACATTTTAAGATAACGCCACATTTTCACCCGTGGGATTAAAAATAACCAGCATATGAGTCATACTGAAAACCAATGCAGCAGCTTCCCCTGCTGGCTGCTGGGGACATAAACTCACAGATATTCCTCACCTTACTTGTATCAGCCCTGCCCTTGCTACACAAATGTACAAAATTAAGTCAGAGCATGCTACATGAAGCTAGTCACACGTCAACGTTTTTCACAGGGCAACAGTTCACCAGTGAATACTGAGATGCTTAGTACCTGTCAGAAGGAGTATGCCAGCTGAAATGCTGTTTAGGTCTGCTCTGAGGGATTCTGTACAGTTGCAGACATTTTAATAGAACAGCTACACTTACATGAACATTTTAGCTGCCACCACATACCAGTGTATTTTAGCTACGTGAATAGTTATAACAGACCTGTTTTCTTTTTTTAGGGTCAAAGACATTTTGTTAAAACAACTAAAAATATCTGTATGCATTTTTATGCTTTGTTTCATGAATAAAATCATCCTAACTCCTTTTCAGAGTAATTTTCTTTTTTTAATATTACATTATGTACTTCCTACCAAAATCAATAGGAATCATACAACACTCACTGTTATATAACTTGGAAAGTATCATTGTACCTGTAAATGGATAAGCTTTGATGTTGCTGTCTGCAGGACAATATCCTCTCAACTCTTCTGTCTTCTGCAATAAAGCACATAGCAAGTCACCTGTAGGGCAACAGATAATGGACCCAATGGTGCAAGTTTTGATGTTCAAGACTTTCTCATTTAGCTTAATGGAAAACCGCAGGACCTTAGCAGCCCACAGGAATGGCACTGTATAATCTCTCACACAAGGTCAGGCCAAACATTTCAGATAGACTGGGGATGCAGCTGCTATGAAATTTTTTGAAGCTTCATGTAATCATGTAATCAGCTGTTTATTTCTAGTCACTAGGCTAGTAACTGATCATGATTATTCTAAAGGGTCATGCGGTGCCCACTTTAATCAGATGATTACTGGAAAGCTTTTACTATTAAATTTTATGTTTATTACTATATCTTTATGACCCCATTCATTTAAAGCTGCAGAAGATGAGAAGGGAAATGGCAGAGCCAGTTATCTCAGTTTCCTGCTGATAAAGTAAAAGGAGAAAATTGCATTTTTCTATTTTTATAAAATATCATTTTTACTTTACAGTGCTGAACTCCTATGATGCCTTGTTGCTGGTAATACTATTTCAAAGCCACTTTGAAAGTAGGAAGGTCCTTGTATTCCCCTCCATCAGCCAAAAGCAATGAAGCATTACAATTCTCTGCCCATTCTGTTAATAGACTTGCAACTGAAGCAGAAGAAATTCAAGGACTTTTCTTTCCTGACACCTTTTACAATATCTCTAAGCAAATAAAGGTGCAAAGCTTACATGTCTTTTCTGACAAACTAGTGCATTTGTTTAAGAGGCTGAAAATTAATTACACATATTTCCTGATTCCTTTGGTAATGTCTAAGAGTAACATGGTCTCAAGCATTGCAGCACTTCCACAGTGTACTAAGTATAACATTCAGCAGTTGGTGGCAGAAAAACATTGCAACAGTTATTGTCTGCAAAGCTGATGTTGTGATGTTCGCACCTAAGTGAAGGAATTTTCTTCTGCAAGAACAAGTGGAGTCAAAAGTTAAGGAATAGATATGATTTCAGAATATAGCTTGAGAAAAAGAGAAATAATGGTAGCTTGCAAACGGAAAGTCTAGTGGAAAAAATTTAATGTATTGTTAGGCATTTTTCTTAGACATTATAAGGTCTATATTTCCTACCTTTATATTAGATACATTTAACCATGTTTGTGACACTGATTAGAACTTTTTATATTAATTTATTTCCTGTGATATGCAGATGCTCCATCCAGGTCCTCACTTTAATCTTGAATACAACTGAAATAGCCCTGACACATTCTGGTCTGTTTTGCTTTTCTTCCACATCTATTTTTCCCAAGACTAAAGTCATTATCTGCATATGCTCATAGACATTGAGCAAATAAGTATGCTTTTATGTGGCAGACAGATTTAGGAGATTGTTCCATTTCTTTTTTCAGTTAGACATGTCTTAGTTACAGATAGATTTTGGGGCAACACTCTGGATGACTCAGAGATCCTTACTGGTTTCTAATATCCCAAAGGTTTGAAAAGCTGTGTTGTTTTGTTATTGATGTTACCAGTTAAATGCCAGATGAATACCCAATTTTGAAACTGGAGTAAGTAAATGTATTTTTTTTAGGTCAGGGTGATCTATGTTGCTGTAAAAATACTTATTTTAGCAATCCAAATGAAATATGTAGGAATGAATAAAGTTGCTGGAGAAAATAACTTGTAGAAGTTATCAAGAGACCAGTTTATAAACATGTTTAAATCCCAGATAATATTTCAATATCTCTGTAAATATTTCTTCCTAACAATGAGCGATTTTAATTATACAACAAAGCAGTCCTCCCACAGTGCTACTTAATATATGACAAGCTGACATTTAATTGAATTCAAATCAAGACATACTTTCTTGATGGTATGCTTTTATACATTAATTTGTTTTCCTTAAGCATCTAGGAAGAAGTAAACATTTAAGATAAATGAAGTTCTGCAAAAGATATCTAGGAAGTGTCTGAATTAATCCTAGTCACAGCAACATCATTAGAGTGATGGTATAGACTGGTTTGTACACTGTTTTTTTTACTTTGCAAAATGATCCCTCTGCTTTGTATCAGAAAGAAAGAACAAAGTATGTTACTATATATTTTCTTGTCTTAAACAGCAACTGCACATAAATATTTTAACTTGGATCTCTATTTTCAGTTAAGCAAATCTACCTCTTTCAGTAAATTAAAAATATTACACAGTACACTACCAGTTAACTTGGAGTTAAGGACCCTTGTCAGCTAGATTCAGTCTTTAAACAAAAATTTGGCCTTGGATAAGCAATTCTCTTTTCTTGACAATACTTTAGAAACTTGACAGTGACAGTATATATATATGTAACTGAAGACAAAATTTAACTCCAAAGAGATAGGACAAGTTTATGGGAGTTAACACCTATTAAAATTAATTACTGTTGTGTGGCTAAATCATCAGGCCAGGTTTGAAATCTCAATCACAATGCAAGTACCTGACGGCAAAGTAGCAATCTTACCCTCCATTAAATCAGAGAAAGTTCATGGCTTCTGTATATTATTAGTATTTTCACAAACAGGCCTACTGAAACCTACCTCTTCACATACCAACCATTCCCTCTTTCATCTCCACATTCCCATTTCAGCTTGCTTTCAGCAAGCACAGCTCCCTAGACTCCTGCTCCTGTCTCAATAGTAAAAAGATACAATAGCAAGATGGTAGTGAATGTCAAATGTCTGTAAAAGTTGGGACAGAACAAATGAGATATGTAAAATAAGGCCAAGCAAGATTTTCAGTGTTTTATTATATCTGAGTCACAGATTAGAATTTGAACAGAATAAAGAAAGGAAATTAAAAATAACAAACAAAACACAAACCAAGAAAAATCTACAGCTAAGTAAGAAGGAAAAAAAAAAAAAAACCCAACCAAAAACAAAACAACCAAAAACTAAAGACCCATTTCCGCAAACTGCATTCAGACTGACTGACAATTTCTTACTTATTACATGAGGCATCTGGTCTGATTGAGAGAGGAAAAAAAATATTTAATAGAGGCAGAAAGCTCCAGAACCCCACCCAGAGCAGAAAACTACCACCTCTTGAAAGGAAAAATAAGACAGAAAATGTCTCTGAGTACCACAAACCTGGACTAATCATCACCTGAACCTGGTGAATGCTAGGAGTGTTCTGGTGACAAATGGGTGTCAAGGGCAAACGTTATTAGACATGCAATTAAACCACAGAATTCCAGAATGGTTGAGGTTGAATGGGACCTCTAGAGGTCATCTTGTCAAACACCTGTGTTCAAGAGCCACCTAGAGAACTATGCCCAGACAGCAAATGACAGTAAATAACATAATAAAGAACAAAGAGAAAGGGAAGTTGAAGTAAAAGTTGCATTTCTTTAATCATGATTTTAAGCTGCAGTATCAGTATATTAATTTACAAGACTACATTTGTTTCTTGTCAGGCTATTCTCTGACGGTCCTCTCTCATTTTACTCATTTTGGACCACATGAGATACAAGCAATTTTCCTTAAAAGACTTTGAGTTGCACAAATATTTACAAATTCACTGAATTAAGGACCTCAGCGTTTAAAACTCTCCACCCCAGGTGGTCTCTCCCATCTTGCCTTGTTCTCACCCCACTTTTCTTTCAGTAGCAATTCCATTACATCTCTATCCTGGAAAATTAGTAGAAGTGATTATACTACGACAAGTACTGTGTTAAATATAATATCTTTCCTATACCAGCTGCGGAAGGACAGACATTTTGCCCCTTGTTATTTTATGCCTATCAGGAAGCTCAAAGACCTCTTTAAAAAAAAATAGTTCTTTAAAAAAATTAACATTTAATTCTCAGCCTAACGACGATCTCTAAATTAAGAACTATATTAAAACTCAACAATTATAAAGGTCAGTCTAATATCAGAGAAATACCCATTTGCTAATCCTGACAGGAAGAAATGGTTATTTAAAAAAAAAAAAAAAAAAAAATTGTTTCTCTCACTCTTCTCTCCCTAACAGGCATAAAAACTTCTGCCCAAGGATTTTCTCATACTTAGATGGGATGTAACAGTCTGGACACAACAGTATTTCAGTCTTTCTATATATCTATCTCCTTTTTTTACCCCTGGTAAAGCTTCCTCATGCCACACTCACAGGCCTTGTGCTTTGTGCACAGAAATCAGATTACCTGGGCAGGACTATTAACTGTCTTTTCATACAAAACAGCTATACATTTGTGAAAGGAAACATGCCATAGAACACAGGTTCTCCATTTTGACTTTTATTTGATCTTGCATAAGTAAGTATAAGGAATAATTATTTTCCTCTTCAGTAAGAATGTAGGACGCAAAGTACAAACCGGACCAAATTAACTGAGTCTGATACAGCATTTGCATGAGAATTTTCAGGAAGAGGCAAACACCATACTACATGAACATTAAAAATACTCTGACCATTTGCATTCTCCAGGTATTGTGCTTTGATTAAATACCTTTTAGCTTGAGCACTGAACGTTTGGAAATAATTCTATATCTTCCCGATCACATTGGCCAAAGCTATATCACCATAGCTTTAGTGCTAATGAAACTAATGACATACACAAAGAATTTGGACTTCATAACTTTTCAAAGAAATAGTGGTGTGAATGTTAATGTGCCAGTAACATTTGGACTACTTTTGTTTATCTAACCTATGAAAAGGTAATTCTACAAAAGCTACAGCAGATGGGTTTGTACAGTGTGTCATGGGAAACAGTGCAAAATGCTTCATTCATTACATCCTATTAGAACCCATGCCTTATTAAAGCATTGGTGTCTCAAAAGGGTTTACTGTAGCTAACTAAAAAATAACCCTGCCCTCCCATCAAAAGCACTAAGAATTAAGAAATGTAAATAAAAGCTTCTGCTCTCTCTGAGGGGAGAATTACAGCATGTATTTAACCACCCTTCAAAGTTTCCTGAAATAGTATCAAAATATAAAGTACTCTGCATTAATACAGCAAACCACTTTAAGGAATTTGATACGATTGGACGTTTTTCGAGTATATCAGCCATGGTAATTAAAGCTGTAAACCAAATTCAACAGAACTGTAGTTGATGAAGAACCAAAGACAAAGAGAAGGGGAAAGCATGTAAATGATTCTATGATTCTATCTCTAACTCACACAGGATTTCCTTGCCTAGTATTAGCATATACTGCAGGTGGGATTGATGATCACATTTTTGGCAGCTTCACTGAGAGTCACTGGAAGTTGCGCAGCCTGGGCTTACCTATAGAATGGTCATGGATAGCACAAAGCATGAGACTATCACTGTATTTCTTTTGTGTGAACCAGAGAAGCCCAGAAGAGTTATCACTTATGGCTGCATTTGTCACTGGTAGAAAATTGGAAAAAAATTTTCCTAGTGCTTCATTAAGAAAGACCTGTGTTGGATTCCTGCTGGCTTTTTACAACCTGTCTCCAGGTCTAGGCAAATCCAAAGGCAGCTCATCAACAAAACTTGTTCTCTTACTTTCCCTTTTATTCAGTCACAAAGCAAACATTTTCCTAAAATCCTTTCCTGACCATTGTATTAAGGTGTCTTTTGTTGCTAGGGTGTTTTTCTTAAAGTCTTTGTGATTCTTTTTATGTTGGTATAAAAAAAACACTGGATCATGATTTGGTGGTCCTTATTCTCAAGAGTCTGTATAATAAGAAGTCTTCTACAAAGAGTTTTGTGTACCTTCCACCATTTTATTGCCAGTTATGCATGTGTATGTAAGTGCCACTATACGCACCCGGTCTATTGGTGGCACATTTCATTTCTTCCCCCATTCTTCAGATAATACTGTGAAGTACTCTGACACTTCTCTTCAGTTTCACATTTCTGCAACCTTTCGCTTTGCATTTCTTTGTATCTCAACTCCAGGCTACATGCAGTTCCTTATTTCCCACATTTAAATTGCTTGTTTTCCTCCTCACTCTATTCTTTCTTGTAATGAGAGGCTGTTTTAAGTCTCAGCCTGATAATGTGTACTGGCAGGAGGCAGGAAATAGAGAATCAAATATTGTCATAATAGAAATCATTAATGGACACCTTCAACCAGTTATTTCACCTATAGACAAAATTCTCAAAACAATGGTTTTGCTAAACAGATGAAAGAGACTATGTATTTTTTTTTCCATTTTCATTCCTTGCTGCTTTGATTCCTCACACAAGTAGGTCAAATAATGCCATAAGGACTTTTACATTTGATTTTTTATTTTAATTAAACTTCTGATACAAGTTTTTCTGATACCTACAGTCTCAGCAGAGTTCCTCCTAGAGGAGAGGAAATATGTGCTTCCACTTGTCCTGCCAGCTCAGCTGTATCATCTTCTTGAAACAGCATGAAGAGTTAAAATGACAAAAGCGCTTTGCATTCAGTAAAGCTGCACTGACATAAAAAGTTTTGAAGGCACTGTTGCAATAGGTAGATCATATGCTTTCTTCCCCCACAACTTTGCCATCTTGGCAGAGCTTAACAATAGAGATAGGTTCTACTGTCAGTGGTAGACAAGCACCAACACTGCCTGCTATAGCTCTAGCAGCTCTTCTAGCAAAGGCAGCAGGAGGGTAATTGTATCCTACTCATTGCTGAGCCTACTGTTTTAGTTCACACTCACAATCATCTGTGGATAAGTTTAGACACTGAAAAGAAAACCTGAAATGGCTCAGGCACAAACTCTTGCCCTTTCTGTGAAACAGGTAACAATTTTCAGAAGTAAGGCAGGCCAGACAATGAGGAATCTTAACATCTCTAACTCTTGCAGCAAGATTTACTGAAGCATGGTCTATAGTCCTGGTAGTCTCACTCAGAACAGGTAAACTCAAAATATTTGTACCACGACATTCTGAAACATCTAAGCACAGCTGCTGAGTGATTGCTCTATCTTTCTGCTCACCTCACTAGTAAGTATCAAAGGATGTCTTCGCATTTCACAAAAAGAAAGAGGTCTTAAGAGATTTCAGAAATTAAAAAATACACTACTTGTGAAAATGAAATTTATGTATCAGTTGAAATTAAAATTATTAAACACTAATCTGAATCTTATATAATGCAAATCTATCATTATGTTTCACCTCTGGTAAAAGGTGGTTATAAGCCTCCTTATTTCAAATTGTAATAAGTTGCACAGTAAATATAAAGAACACACATCAATGGAAATATTTAAGTAGACATAGAAATTGCAGTTCCATGAAGCTTACATTGGAATAAAGAATTAAGATACCATGAAATAAAGATTTATGAGAAATCTAAAGAAAAATGCATAAGCATATGCAATCATGAAATATCTACCTCTTGGACTAGTCCAGGAAGCAGTTTCCCCAATTAAAGAACTGAATCATTCATTATGAGAGGGAAGAAAAGCAATTGTTGACAGTCAACAGGGAAATCAAATTAGACCAACTCATTATTTAAATGTTTTGATTTAAAGGCAGAGCTGTTAATGAGCTACCAAGAGCTGTAATAATCTATGTGTTCAATTTCAGCAATAAAATGAAAATCCGGAAATAGATCAGAAAGGAAAAAAACCCAAACCATGCAAAAGTTTTAAATATCAGAATATTGACATTTGCTCGGCTGTTAGAGCGTGGGCTTTTTGGGGTAGAAATATTGTTCCATTGTTTTGCTGTTGTTGATTTACCAGCTGTACAAGTGTCATGATTTAGGCCCAGCTAACAAAAAAAGACCAGGCAGATGCTCACTCACTTGTCTCCATGGTGGGATGTGGAGGAGAAAACATAAGGCTTGCAGATCAAGACAAGGATGGGGACAAATCAATCGCCCATTATGGTCATGGGAAAAACAGACTCAACCTGGGGAAGAAAGATCAATATTATTAGTTATCAATCAAATCACAGTAGGATGATGAGAGACAATATAAAATAGATATTTAAAAATATTTGCCCCACTCCTGCCTTCTTCCCAGGCTCAACATTGCTCCAGATATGTCTACCTCCTCCCTGCCAGTGGTAGAGGGAGATGGGGGATGGGGACTTCCCAGTCAGTTAGCCTCACATTGTTTCTGCCACTCTTTCTTTTTTGAGGGGTGAACTCTTCACACTCTTCCCCTGGTCCACTGTGGGGTCTCTCCCATGGGAGAAAGTCCTCCACAAACTTCTCTGACATAAGTCCTTCCCAGGAATTACAAATTTCTTCATGAACTGCTGCAGTGTGGCTCCCTCCTGTAGACATGCAATCCTTCAGGAGTGGACTGGTCCAGCACAGGTTTCCCACAGAGTCACGGGCTCTTTGGGTGCAGCCGCCTGCTTCAGCATGGGACCCTCCCTGGGCTGCAGGGTGTCTCTGTTCCCCCATGACCCTCCATGGCTGCAGGGGCAGAGCCTGCCCTTTCACCATGGGCTGATGGGGAACCTCTGTTCCAGCCACCTCCTTCCACCTTGTCTCACAGACCTGGGGGTCTGCCTGGCTGTCTCTCTCACACCCCAAATCTCTCTACACACAGATTTTTTCCACTCCATATCCACTTATGCAGCTTCATATCTTTTTGTGTTTTCCCCTCTTAAATATGTTAATCATGGAGGCGCTGACTGGTTGGGCCGTGGCCAGAGTTAGGTCCAGCATGGACCAGCTTTTCATGAAGCTTTTAATGAACCACTCTCCTGTGGTTCCTTCTCCAACTACCAAAACCCCCTGCCACACAAACCTAACATATCAATAAAAGAAAAGGATTTTCAAAAGTTGAGAAACAGCTCCCTAGAAATAAGAACCTAGGGTCAGCCCTGCTATGTCTAGCTATGTATGATGGTGAGGGAAATTCTGTACAGATTTTTTCGGAGCTAATGGAAAAGTTTCTTGCTTAGCTCACACAGATTGAATGGAATGGCAGAGAGAACAAGTGACAGTTTCAAGATTACAAGAGTGTACTGTGTCCCTAAAGGGATATCCAGTTACTAGCTCACATATTTTGCTGCATGTAAAGATGAAGAGAAAACAGTACTTCTGACAGAGATAGCCTAGTTATATGCTCATTAAGCTGCCCATACCTCTTTTAACTTTATTGCCCCTCACTGTAAGCAACTAAGATGGTACAATCTAATTGTCAGACAGACAGGATTCTGTGACCTAATTGCAAGTATTGTAGCTGGAGATCTAAGTATTAAAAGAGCAAATAATTGAACTAGAGCAAATAAAACAGAAACCCAAGAGATTAACAGTTTCAAAGGTATATCTCATTATAGTACTGGCAACAGCTAATATACCTATGTCATAACACTGTAAATTTCGATGCCTGTGACATCAATTATTAGGTGCTCATACTACTATGTTGTTCTATTCTCTGTAGTAATACTAGAGCTGTGCCTTGCTCTGCACAGTCCAGTGCATTTGAACTTAGTCTTTCTCATCTCCAGTTTACTTTGTCATGCTCTGGTACCCATAACCTGTGTTCACAACCGCAGCAATAATTCAGATATTTGTTTTGCCTTTCTGCTGGGGAGGGAAAAATGTTAGAAGCAGATTGTATTTTAGCCCCACACAGCCTGTGGTGCTCCTTCCTCTCAGGAGAAGTCCAAAACAGAGCTCCTGTGGATCTCAGAACAGTGACAGACAAAGAGAAGTTTGTCTGAATGTAGCAGCACTTGAAATCACAATGAAGTCCAAGCCTGCCCTGTGTTGGTTTTGCTATAGGCCCTTTCAGGGAACAAAGTTTGACCCAAGCAGAGGCTCTGCACGCTTAACCATTACAAGATGGGTATTAATAAGGGCAGAATAAGAGATTCTTGTCCTCAACACTTGTATTATGAAATCCTTCAGATGCTTTGTCAGAGAGGTTTAACAGCATTGCAGTACAGGTGACACTGTAATAATTTACCTTTTGTTAGCAGTAAGTCAAAAGACTTACAGGATCTAACTCTCATCTGAGGGAACCATATCCCAAGGGAAACAGACTAATATACCATTAAATCTTTTGGCCTTTTCTCCAGTGAACCTTTCTCCTTAGGCATGAACTGTTTGATACAGCCGTTCAAAAGTGTATTCAGTAAGATTAGGGAGGAAGAAAGAATTTCACACAAAAAGTTTGCTTAAAGTAAATACACCTACATTGGCCATAAACCAAATTAAGTTAGAAAGAATGCTTCTAGATCAGCTACAGAGCTGTAGTGACATTTTAGCAAAGATATAAACACAACTTGTGTTACTACACTTTTGCAGCAAAAGGAAGACAGATGAAGGCAAAAGAACAGACTCAATCACACTCCACAACTAGTCAGCCTGATTATTAAACCTCAGCGTATTTGGAAAGATTGTTGAACAGCTGAGTTGTTCTCAGGGTAACTAACTTATGAAGCATTCATTCATTATGAGCTTGTCCACTTATTGCTATTGAAGTTAAACCATCTGGCTGGGATGATTTTTTTTTCCTGAAGTTGAAAGAAATTTCCCTTATGCATTTTGATTATGAAATAGTCATTTATTACCAGGCCATTGTCCATCTGTCACCATTGTTATCTAATCCTCATCTGAGGTATATAGTTGTAATGTGTGTTAATGCAAGACCATGAGGGATCTGTGCAGAAGAAAATGGATTTCCTTTCCTTTAAATGATTAGGTTTATGATAATAAAGTTCTGTAAAATGTATTATCTTGGTAGTGATAATGTTTCATCAAGTAACAAACATTGTGCTATATTTATGAAAATAAGCGTTTTCTCTCTGTTCTTTATCACTGGGCAAACAATTTTTCTTGTGGTTTCTAATATAAAAAAAATATAGATTCCTTTATTGGAGTCTATATTCAAGAAAAAATCATAGGGAAATAAAATACTCAGATTTTATTCCTATTGAAGAACTAGGAGCTCTATTGTTGACTTTAATACAATCAACAGAGTCCACAAATTAATATAAAAAGCAATTCTGGGATTCTTATGCATGCCCTGAACGCTTTATGCCAGGTGAAACAGACAAACTAGAACACCTAAAACACAGTAAACTACAAGCATTGCCAAAATACTTCGTAAGCATCCTCCTGCAAAATTTATACACATCAAAAAGATAGTTCTTAATACAGGATATATCTTAGTCCTCGCTTGTAGTGCAGACCTGCTCCCTTGGAATTACTTCAGTTTCTTGCAAATTCTTTGCGTGCTCTAGATCCTGCAGTATTGCTGATCATGTCTCTGTAGATTCCCACTGGACATAGGAGTAGATAGTCCCATGAGTAGTAGTGGAGTTTCCCCAATCTCTAAAACAGGTTTTCCTTGCTAATCAGGATTAAAGATAGCAAACCTTTTCTTACATTACAAATTCCAGTCATGCCTTTTCAGAAGACTTCTCACTAGTTCAATTGGATTTTTCATCAGCAAATTTAACATTGACATGAACATGATAAATAGAGCCAGTCAGACACAAAAAAATGCTGTTTCACTGAAGCTGAAACATTCTGACACATCACTTTTTATAAAGTTTTTGTTAGAAAGAAGCAGAAAATAAAAGTTTAATCATTGAATTCTTAAGCATGGGTGCAACAACCTGATTTGAGGAGTCCTACAGAGTTCTAGCATTGTGTTCCCTCTATGACTGATTAACAGTCATCTGAAATGAGAAACTCTGCTCAATAGGAAATGAACTACTGCATCAGAATCCTCTATACGTTATTGTAAGTGGAAAACTATGCCCCAGGGATTCTCCTTTGACAAAGGCTTTCTTTATACTTTTTCTCTTAGAGTTATTGGTTTTTATTAACTTTGTATGAAACCTGACACAAATGGCTCTCCATCCCATCTGAAGTCCCAAACCACTTTTATGTGTGAATGTTTAAGAACAGTACTTCTCCCATAAGCTCAGTTTAGTTCTCGGTTATTTGTATGCTAATACATTCAAATATCTCTAGCACACCAGCTGTGCAGCTGATCCACTGGCTGGCTTCATCCATTTTCCTCAAAGTTCAAAAAAGCACGATTTCTTCTGAAAACCAGAAATTGCTGACACTGTTTGCAACCACAGACATTTTTATTTTATATACATGTGGCTTTCAGCATAAAATCACTGAAAAGCAGTGAGAACTTAAAGCTCATGCTGTTTCTTAAAAGATGTTACTGGATCTGGGGCTCACACCATATTCTTTGAACTGCCTAAAAATTAGGCAACTTGTCATTGTTCAAGGATTTTCTGATGTCAGTGAAAGAAGTTTGTTACATCCAAAAAATAATTTCACCCATTCTAAGACCATGATGATACATCCAACCGTTTTTATTCACAATACTTATCTCTGTTCCTGTTACCTGTATTGGAAGCCTAAATAATTAATGTAAACTAGATACTGAACTTTTATACACCTGAAAATTATTAAGAGCAGCTCTATGGTCTCATTTCAATGTTTTGCCTAATTTTAAAGGAAAATTTCTGCTGGGATGTTAATCTAATTTCCTGTTGTGGTTTAACTCTGGTTAGCAAAATACCATGAAGCCACTCTCACAAACCCCTCCTCCAGCACAGGGGAAGAATCAGAGGAAAAAGAAATAAGGAAGCTCATGAAATTGAGATAAGAACCATTTACTAATTGAATCTAAATTAATATATAGAAATACTATTAATAATGAATAATAAAAATAATAGAAAATAAAACCTATGATACAATATGATATAATTATGATACAGTTCCTCACCACCCACTGACCAATGCACAGCCAGGTGCTGAGTAGTGAAAGTCAGAGCCAGAGAGCCCGAGAGCTGCAGCCCGAGAGTGATCGCAATCTGAGAGCCGCAGTCCAAGGGCTGGAGCCTGAGAGCTATCGCAGCAGATTCCGAGCGAACCCTATCAGCGACTGCACAACTGGTAAAACTAAACAAATCCATCAATTCCCTCATGAACGAGCCAGCACAGGAATTAGCAAGAGTACGGAAGTAAACGAGCAAGAGAGTAAGAGTAATGGCTCCCAGACCTCCTCCTCACCTATGCCCTGAGCATGTGTACTATGGAATGAGATACTTCCCTGGTCAGTTTGGGTCACCTGTCTGAACTGTGTGTCCCCTACACTGCCTGTAGCGAGACAACGAGAGCTGGTAACATAGCTGCAGTATCAGAAGTGGAGAAAGACCTTGAATTCAGTGCAGGCATTCCCCAGTGCCAGCTAAGACCTTATCAGTACTTCTCTCAGCATCCAGGAATACAGTTTCATAGCAGGCATGCTAAAGAGAGTTCCTGACTGAACCCAGCACATTTCCACTTGTATGTTACTAACTTGCTCACTGAAAATGTATCTATGTGAACACAGCAGTTTAAATCATTACTGCTTCTGAATCAAGGTTTCTGGTAATTCCCATTTACGAGGTTTTGGTTCACTCTAGGTATAGGTTCAAGTCAGAAAGTGTTTGAGGAGTGCATTTAATGACATTTAATGGAACCAGCCTAGAACTAGTTTGAAGCTTTAAAAAATAGAATCAAAGAAAGCATTTAAAATGTGTATAGCATGCATGTCAGATCCTCAGCATCAGATTTTGCACTTTATAGTAGACAGCTACAACCTGGACAGCAGTTTCTCAGCATCAGCTTTTGTGCTACAGATCTACTCCTATTTGTCCAAACTTTTTGCTACTATAAGCATAGTCAGAGACTTGCAGGTCACTAAAGCTCTTGTCATTTCCAGATCGTGTTTGTGCTCTGCTTGCACCCCGGTATTTATAAAGAAAAAATCATATTATATGTTAAAAGGATGATACAATGGGCTGGTCACAGAATATGTGGAGTATACCCTGATCAATGAAAAACGCAGCTGAAGTCATAGCACACATCTGCTATTCAGTCATTTGCAGGCTCCCTTTTTCACACCATCACCTCTGCAGATAAATTGTACTAAATATACATCACGAACAATGTGTTTCATTTACAGGACCACTTTAAACATGTTGTAAACTCTATGCCTATCCCACTTGCCTCATTCTAGAACACAGTGTAGCATTTTCCGTTTCTGGTACATTCTGATGCTCTTGCTCAGAGTGTCTAATGCAGCATCACCTGACAGAGCAGTCACACCTACTGCTGATTCCTCTAGGAAGAGCTGTGGCTCAGCTACTTGGATGAGAAAGTTCAGACACTGTGCAGCCCAGGTGCACTGTGCCAAGTTTTAACAGGAGTGGCAGAGACTTGTATAACTTCCTCATGTCACCACTTGACTCACACTGAGAGAAAACTGCATGCAAAGTTAACTCAGGCTGAACACAAATATTAAAATGATATTGCTAAATTACCTTCCAACACGAGTCATGTCTAAGTCTAGTCTCAGGCTGTGGCACTCAAAGGTAATATTTCTTGAATTATAGCTTATAACCTATATAATTTTGCTAATAACCATTATTCCAAACATAATTAAGTTTCACTTTCAGTTTTAAATTGGAGTAGGAAAAAAAGGCAGATTCTATGCCCTTTACCAAATATAATATGAGGATATGAACTTTTATAATGTGAACTTTTAAAATTTTTTTTATGTTTAAAACATATCCAAATTACCCCTTTTTCCATCATTCAAACACAACAGTAGACTTTGTTCATGAATGATACAATGAAATTATTAAACAGCTCTGATTCACTTATTTTTATCAAGGAAGAAAAGAAGTAAACTAGATCTGCTTTGAAGTATTCTACCTCATCTATTACCTTACAGGTTAAATGTTTATTACATTTACAAATGATTTACTGCAGAACTTTTCCCTAAGGTGTTTGAAAATTTGATGTCACTATGAAAGATTAATGTGTGTTTAAGCCAACTAGAGTAGCCTAATTTAATTACTTAGGACAATTCTTAAATAATGCTTTACTGACTGCTCAACAATTAGGTGCATTGCCTTAAGAAAGATAAACTAATATGTGGCATTATGGACACCATTTAACAAGAAGACATTTATTTTCATTCTCCTGCCTCTGCTTTGTTTTTAAAAGCTTCAGGTGTACAGTACAGTTTGAGCAAGATTTAGGGGGATGTGGGGAGGCAAAACACAGGTGTATATCTGATGTGAGGAATTAATGAAATGAGAGCACAGAATATTGAGACTATGGGGGGGGGCTGGCAGAAATAATGGTGAATTGATTTACATGTGGCCAGACACTGAAATGCCACCAGGGCATTGACTGGGTCAGCAGGTTCCACTGGGCCGGGAAAGGCAGGGCCTAGCAGCCAGGGCCCTTCCCACTTTCCCAGCCAGGAGCTGGGCAGATGGGCACCAGCACCTTGGGCAATGTGGCAGCCCCAGCCCCAGGCATTGGGCAGCTCCCTGGTTACAGGGACTGGATGAGGCCAGGACAGAATATGAAACTGCAGGACAGCCCATCTTGGGGGGACTACGGCCAGGCAGGGCAGGGCTGTGGGGAGCTGGAGACTGGCTCTGCTGTGGGTTGGTGGCTCCAGCAGGCTGACATCGGGTCCTGGGACATGGCCAGGGTGAGCTGCATGCACTGGGTAGGGACAGTCAGCGCTAGTGGTATGCTTGGGGCCAAGACACAGGATTCAGAGACATACTTTAATAATACATTGAAAAGCCTATTGACCTTAATATGATGACAGCTGAAACTACTTTTCTTTCAGCTTAGCTCTAATACGGAACAAAACTGCCTGTAGCTGTCACTGAAAATACTTTGTGAAAACACCAAAACCACCAGTGCTGTTTTGTTATTCTGCCAAACAAGGGCTCCTCTGGTAGTTGCCAGAAGACAAAATGCAAACTCAGTTCCTGACACTGCCTATATTCCTTTTGAATTGTCCCAGCTATTGTGGCTGCAGAGACTGAGCTATATATATTCCAGTAGTATTCTCTTGAGCAATCACACTCTGCTTACTTGCCTGCTTACTAACCCATGAAAATACCCTGGTGTACCATAGCCTATACATTGCACCTGCCTTCCTTGCTACATAATACAGTCTTGGTTACACCTGTAAGAATTTCAGATGCAAAAAGTGAAATTTTTCTAATCTAACTTCCGACATGTACAATGTAGATGGAAATGGTTAGCCTAGCTGACAGTAGAAAGAAGGTGTGTTGCAAAGATGTTTAACATATTCATTAATCTATTCTGATCATTAAGCAGTCTGTGTTTTGGGAAAAAATCTGCATCATATAAAGGAATAAATAAATATTCATTAAAATAACATTTTTCCACTGCAAATGACATTTCACTGTGTTTTGCTCAAGATGCTGAATTACTGCATTATCATCTACTCAAAGAGAACAAATTGTTAGATCTATTCATCCATCTATGAATGTACATTAATGTAAAGCTGCTAATAGTTTTCTCTGTGTGAATAGTTACAACATACTCTCCAACGAAAAACAAAATCAAGCTCCATTTAATATTTCCATTAGATTTTTTTGCCACATCTATTTATTTATATCTGGAAATTTTACATCTTTGATGTTCATATACTTTTCAAGTGCTGTGTAGACAACTTTCTCTTCCATCTGAACCCAATTGTGAATGTAATGTTGATTTTAGTTGCGCAAAACTTTGCCTATTGTTTATTCAGGAGGTACTTTTTTTTTTTTTCAACAGGACATCATATGCAGTCATATGTTTTTCAAATCCATATGATGCAGACAATTTAAAGCCGTAACAGTATTAAAATTAAAAAAAAAACAAACAAACAAAAAAAAAAAAAACAACCAAAGTGACTGGGAATCAAAACAACTATTCCCCAAGGCATCTGGTATATTTGTCAGGCAAAAAAGGGTTAAGAAGGTCAGCAATTGATGTTAGGCAATTACTATTATCTTCTGGGACACAGACACAACTGGAAAAGGGTTACAATATAGTATTAGCTGTTTTGATCCCTCTTTTTTAAAAGGCATGGAGTAAAATCATGTAATTCATGTGCATGAGAAAATCTGATCTGTGCATTCAGGCGTCTTTGCTGGTTCCTTCTCCATTTCCACGTCTAATTTATTGAATGACTGTATTTTGAACTTTTTAATATACAGAGTGTATCAAAGCTGAGACTTATCAGCTACTCTTTCAAGTATTCACCATCCAGAAAGATGCAGCTGTACTCCGCTGGACTGGCATATGCCAAAAAATCCAGGTGAGCAAGAGAAGTAGTGATGAGTTGTTGAAAGAAGATATTAAGTGACCAATTCAGATATGTCTTTTAATTTGCAAGGACTCAAAATATACCCAATTTTATCTATGTATTTTCAAGACATTCATCAGAACTCCCTTCTTTGGCAAACCTTTCTACTCCAGCCAAATTGTAGAGAGTGTTGTGAGAAGAAAAAAGCCCTATCTATACTTCTACCTGATATATCTTCCTTCAGTTTACAATCTACTAATTCAAGAGAAATATAACGATGTACTTCCAGAATATTGAAACTTCCAAAGCAAAACTAATATTCTGTGTCACTTTGTAAGCGTAAGGAAGGAGGGACTATCAAAAGTACATAAAAAACGCTCTGTGGTATGGATACACAAATGACATCAAAAGAGAGACAATTTGCTCAGGGGCGGGCAATTAAAAAAAAAAAATTAAAAAATGTGAGGATTTCTTTTGAATAATTTGTTCAATTTTTCATGGTCTAGAAATACTGATGAATTGTAAAAGATCAAATCCCTCCTATAAGATTTCCAATATATTTATCTAAAAAATTCTACCTTTTTTCTGACTCTTCTAGTAGTAAGAAAAACCAAAAAATCCTCTATTTCTTCTGTTTTTCTTTCACAACAGAAGTGTGGGAGTTGTAATCAATGGGCAAAGGACAATTCTCACTGTTCCACAAACATCTACAGGAACATTAACACTGAAGATGCATGCAAATAACATAAATCAACATTTTTTTTAAGAGATATGGAGCCACTTCTAATTGAAACAGTAGATATTTTGATATATTCACATAAATAACAGCTCCAGTCTGGGTCACCATTTTATGCTGACAGTACTCACCTCAGTTAAGAACAATGAGAAAAGTTCAGTCCCAAAGAGCTATGAGTCAAAACAGTCATATCTAATAAAAATACAGGAACTGGGTATCTGGAGCAGCAGTGCACCCCTCATCATGCTGCAAGACTCAGTTTAGAGGACGACAGTGGTAAATGCAGAGAAGAATTAGAAGATTCACTTGAGATTAACCAGCATTTCCTTGGCAAGGGACAGATGTCTGAGAAAAACCTTGCAACTTTTGATCATTCAAAATCGTCAGTGATGAAGCTGATATCAGTCAGAACTAAAAAATACGGAAATTTAGTAGTGTTTTAGCATACTATGTTAGTTGTAAGGAACAAATATATATTCAAAGAGACTGAAGTTTTGTCAAAGATTACTTGCTATATGATTCTGAGTTCCTCAGTAGTTGGCACAAATTCTTAGGAAAGTATATTGGAGATCTTGACTTTGGCAGAAAATCATATCTATTTATTCCGCTTCAAAAGGCTAAGAAAGAGATTATAAATGCTTCAGAGAGCACCATTAATGGGGTTGGAGCGACGCATCCAGACATTTGTACCCATACACTACAGTACCTCAAGGGTGTATGAAAAAACACTTCAAAAACTAACTTATCTATACACAGTTATTTAAGGATGTTTATGTCTCTGCAGTCAATCTTGTCTTATAATAAATTCTATTTTGCATTACTATACAGAGAATAAAATTGCAGGTACTTCAATGGTACTCAAGACGGTCAATATGAAACAGTGGTTTTAAAGAAAACTGCAGGATATGGAGGTGGAGGTGATGCTCTATTCAGAAAAATGGGGTTTTTTTATAAAAAAATATCCTACCTCCAACTTGTGAGAGCTTTACAACAGTCATTTTTGGTTGCATAGTGCTTGTATTTCAGATAACATAATATAGGGTTTTACTGTCCTGTTTTCTATAATATCTTCACCCCACTTTTTTTTTTTTTTTTTTTCTTGTTGTTAACAAGGTTTAAGTTGAGTATATCTAGCAATACCTTGATTTGGAGTAAGCCATATTCTTTGTCAAGAAGGTATATAAAACTAGTTCTCCAAGTATATGTTGTAAAAAATACGAACAAACATGAACATGTTATGACATTTTGAAGGCATACATTCTTACTGAGCACTTTACTTGTATCATGGTCACTTTAACCGTCACTGGCCCAGACAGAAACATGTATGTACAAAGCTAACACTACTTACCATCAGACACCACATCTTCAGCATAAGTTTTATTACATAGGATCTTGATCCAGTTGATTTTCAAAATCCCAGGAGATTAAAAGTTTCCTGTGTAATTTTGTATTCAGAAGGGCAAGGAGGAGACAGGCTTTAAAAGGAGGCCTGTACCTGCTGTCATTATTCATTCAAGAAAACTAAAGGCCTGTGGTGCTGAGCTGATCCTTTGGTACCAACTCAAAGAACATGCCTTTCTTAAGACACCAGTGGAAGACAGTATCTGGTAAATGACTCTGTGAAGCCTTGTAGCTGAGCTGACTTTTCTATCCATTAATTGAATGGAGAACAGAAAATAGATTTGAAATTGAACAGGGTGTAAGTGCCTAGGTGCTGGCAGCAGCAGCAGTTGGGGCTGCACACAGACCACTGTGAAGAGTGGCTGGGGTTGCCTGGCTGGACACAGCCTGTTCCAGCCAGCTCCAGCCAATGCCCCACCACCGGGCACAGCTGAGCCCCTCAGCCACAGAGGAGTGGGGGGCCTTGGGGAAAGCCTGTGCCAGACAGGGCAAAATGCTGCCCGACAGCCAAGGCTGAGGGGAACGGTGTGAGAAACAGCCCTGCCAAGCCCCACCCCCCCACACCATCACAGAAACTAAATTGAAATCAAACTACATTATTTCCTTAAACACTATACCAGGATGAAAATCTAGTGTGTAAAACCTAGCCAGTAGTATGGTTTCTACTAAAGAGGTTTTATCCTTTTGTTCTATAAAACTCAGGATTAACTCCCCTTTAGCATTAAGCACTATTTCAAGTTGGATTCACAAACACTTACCATCAGTTTTGCAGGTAGTGGTAAATATAACCAGGTAACCCACTATGACTCACAAGCATCAATCTTGCCAGCACTTGATGGAAATCTTCAAATTCTGCAGTAGTAATCATAATATGCTAGGTGTGAGAGAGAAAACCATTGGCCTAAATCTTTCTTTCAAAAAGCATAACAAAGCAGGAGCCTGACATGCTGTGCTGGAAGTATATTAAATCCTTTAGTGAAGGCTTAAAGAAAATTTTGAACAGAATTATTGTTACTTTTATCTATTGTATAAGCAGTAACAATTGTATTTCTACTATGCATTGGGCTGCACTACTAGGAAATGTGGTGTTTTATCTCAGTAGTTTCTCATATTACCTCATGTGTAATTTCTATGATCTGGTTTGCTCTGCTTGATTCAAGGCAGCATCAGGCACTCAGGTTTTATACAGGTCCAACAGAAGGTCCTAAGAGAAGGCTCAATATTGTTAGCAGCTGCAGTGAAGCCCACACAGCAGTTCATTAATTTTAGTTGAGGTATAGCATGAAGCTTCACAGGCATGCTTTGTTAGTGTAATGAACTGTGGTAAATATCTTAAACATCCTGGTGGGGCTTGGTATTCTCTTATTTCAGTTTTGTGCATATTTCTGAAGTAGTCTGATAGACTGCAAACAGTCAAACTTATAGGGATAAGCCCTTACTTTCTAAAAAAACACTCTGATTAAGTCCAGTAAAAGCATATCATTACAAATGGTGTATCTGGTGAAGGTGGCCCTGGTGTGGTGTAATTCTATTTTGCAGGTTAAAGGGCCACTTACGTGAGTACTTTCAAAAGGTGATTGTTAAACCACTAATAAGTGGTGATTTCTCCTGGAGAGCTCTCAATTGACTGTCATGTTCTCTGAAGGGAATTTTTGCATACCCCTCAGGTTATCTACCACCAGTGATTTTGCATCGTATTACTTACCCTAATATGCTTAGAGCTATTTTTTCCTGACATGTCCCTTGTGCAGGTGATGCACTGGGGAGCAGCCTTTCAAAACTCTAGCCAGGACCAGCGTAGTAAAAGTATTTACCTGCAGTTACTTACTGCAGTCCAAATGGCAAGTGTCTTGAGCCAACTGTCTAATACACTACTTGAATTTAGAGCTAAGACTGCCAAAGTAATGCTATCCTGGGGTATTGATGCTGTACTATTTCAAAAATACTGTTCTAGTAATTTTCTTCTGGACTAGCATACATTTTGACTGATGTTTCTCTTTTTTTATGGTATTTATTGAGGAAACTCTTTTCACTGGTCATCCATCAATTTATTAAATTGCCTCTTATTCCACATATCAAGCATCATAGTTAACAGCAGTGTTCATACTTCTGGCATGATTTTCTGCTGATAGCTTGCTTTTACAGTGCCTTGACAGGTTTTTTATGTCCTCAGAATAACCTGGATATCTCTGGTTTATCTCATTTGCTGTAAAAAGATCTTTTATGGCACCAACTGACTTTTTTTTCCCAAAAAAAAAGAAAAATTCTGGGGATTTCAGATTCACTCTTAGTTTCAGGTAGAAATTTAGATTTGTCATTGTCCCTGCATTTAATATAGGATTTCCTTTTACTTTTCACATCTCACTCATGAAAGTAGTATTGCTTCAATATCTTGAGTAGGACTTGACTTACCTTGTTTATTTACACTACAGCACAATTTCTGTATTAATCGTTCTTCTAGGCTCACATCTGTTGCTTAATCCTCTGTTTGTTACGTAGGTAGCCAAAATGAAAACTGTTAAACTCACCCTTTTTGAAGTTCTGGCACTGAAACTTTTTCTCTGTGGGAGGAGGGGGGCAGAAGAAGGTACAGCATATGTCTCCAGACTTGTAAATCATTGCTTTTAATATGCCTCTCTAACTGTTCTAAGATTTGGGTGTAGACAGATATTGTTGGTTTACCCTATCATTAATTTTTTTTCTGGTAGTGCTTTTCTTTGTGTCTTTCAGATACCATCTCTCTAAATTCCTGTCCTGTAAAATCAGTTTCTTAATATCAGCTGTTTATGATTAAACTGATTACCCTTCATTATTTGCCTCACTGGGTTTCAGGTTTCTCTTTTTTTTGTTTGTTTGTTTGTTTTGTTTTGTTGTTGTTGTTGTTTTTATTTGTGAACAGCTTATTCCTCAGAAAATGTATACCTCAAATACCTCAAACAGCAAAACTATGCTTTTCTCTTCTGCTTAAATAAGCTTGCCACTTATATCCTAATCTTTTGTCACTTTGTATATTTGGAAATGAGTGGCTTTGTAAACTGCAGGTTGTTTATCCAGCTCAGGTCCTGCAAAGTTTCAGCCCCATTAGCTGCTTCTGCCTATTGAAGGTTTTGCAGATTTGCACATTGATTACAAAGTGCATGAAGTTATCTTTCTTTTTTTAAAATTCTGATCTCATGGTTTGAGTTCACTTAAGCTGCTGAAAAGAACTAAAGGTTCTGTTATTAATGATTTTAAAACACATTCTCAGCAGCTCAACTGCAAGAGCAAGAATGCTTGAGTCAATTCTTTTCATCTTGAAAAAAAAAAAAGGCCATAATAAAACAGTGGTAAAAGCTGTACTTGGTGCTGTAGAGCTTTACAGACAAAACAGCATGCTTGTGTAACACACGAGATGTATTTACCACTTTGCTAATCAGTTTGGATCAACTCTTCAACTGATATTGGTATTGCTGAAGTCCATTTACAATGTCAACTAACATCAGCTGCAGGTTTAGCCCCTTGATATGGTAACATAGTTTACTTTTCTGACTAAAAAGTCCTTTCTAAGGACTATTTTTGACCAAACAATTTTATATGGCAAAATGTTCTGAAACTGTAATGGCTCTAGTTCAGTCATTACTTTCTTTATTACCAAGAATTAACACATTTACATTTAAAGTTTACATTTGTTTGGACTATAAAAACAAGATTAATGGAGCATCCTTACAAAACTTGATTTGGATTAAGTATTTTGCTCAATCAGAAGAAATTCTGGAAGCTAGCCACACTTTTTTTTTTTTCCTACAAGACACATTAATTACAATATTCACAATTTCTTAATCAATTGGGTGTTTCTTTGCCTATTCCAGTGTAGCACAGAATAATTTTAAATGTTTTCATTTATTATTTTTTAATCAAATAATGAAATACTAAAATTCACATAAGGAAATAACCAGTATATAGATTTTTTTAGTATCAACACCCACCCACCCCCACCCCCCCCTACATATGATCTGCTCTAAAGTTTCAGTCATGTACAAAGGAAATCAAGATAGAATTTTAGGGCTGAAATTTATTTGCAGTCAACTCCCTGTCATTCCACCTGTATCCACAATGAAGGGATACTGATATCTTTTCCAGGATGAGGCAAATCCTCTCTGACATCCTTTACTATTTTAGAGGGAAGACTCAGTCCTACCTTAAATACAATATAAGGACCTCGTGACTATGTATTCTAGGAAGGTTTTGGGGGAGAGATTTAGTCCTTGCAGCATATCAATAGACCCAGTCTAAAATTAAAACAAAGTAATTATGATTATAACTTTTATTTTCCAATTAGGTCACTCTTTCGTTTCACTGCTTTTGTTGTTTTATTTCAAATTTTGTATTTCTCTATTGAATTGTTCTGTAAAAATAACCATTTATAATCCAAACCACTTGGAATTTCAGCTATACTTGAATCTAGCCACTAGACATGAACCCAATTCTTTCTTATTTTCTCTCAGTTCCTATATTCCTTTGCTCCCCCTCATCAGACGAGTACCTCTAGTTTGGTTGTGGCCAAAGTCTAATAATCAGATTCAAGAGCAATCTAGGATATCAACCTATGACTATGTACTTAGTAGTGCCTAACTGCAAGTTGTCTTTCTGGACATCTTTACTCTTTCCCCAAATGTACTAACATGAGAGTTTCTTCAGAGTATTCAGTTTACCTTTTGATTACTCAGTGTATCAGATGTTCTTCCTCCTCAGAAATAGCCTGTAATCCCTTCCACATTATCTCACTCACAACACACTAAGAAAACCCTCAGGTACAGCCTCAAACTAGTTTTCTGAACAGACTGAGTTCTAACACAGTTCTTACCTGGCCAGTATTCTGTTTTCAGCCAGTCATCCTTAGTCTGACAAGCTCCTTAATTTCCTTTCTAAGTGTTGTGTTTTAACCCAGCAGGCAGATAAACATCATACAGCCATTTGCTTGGTGTCCCCGCAGTGGGACGGGGAAGAGGATCAGAAAAAGGGTGTTGAGATGCAAACAGTTTAATAAGGCAGAAAAGGAAGGGATAATAATAATAAATAATAATAGTAATACTAAAAGAATATACAAACCAAATGATGCACAAAGAACTTGCTTACTACCTGCTGACTGATGCCCAGCCAGTCCCTGAACAGTGACCACAACCCCCTGGTCAAACTTACGCCGGTTTGTATGTTCAGTATGAAATCATATGTTATGGAACATCCCTTTGGCCAGTTTGGGACAGCTGTACTGGCTGTGCCCATCTCAGCTTCTTGTGCAGCCGCAGACTCGTTGCTGGCAAGACAGTAAGAGAAGCTGAAAAGTCCTTAAGTTAGCGTAAGCACTGCTTAGTAACAACTAAAACATCAGTGTGTTATCAACATTATTCTAATCCCAAATCCAAAACACAGCCCTGTACCAGCTACTATGAAGAAAATTAATTCTATCAGGACTTTAAGCATCCAGGAATAGTTAACTGAGGGACTACCCTCGCAACTCTTTCCCTATTTGCCCCTAAGTAAGTATCCAATTCTTCATGCTGAATAGTTCTCGTGCTCTGCACTGTCCGTTAATTATCTTCTGATTAACTCTCAGCTCTGCCAGTCACTCTCTGCATTCATTCTTTCAGAACTTAACTTCAGCTCATATCAAACTCCTCTTCATTAATGACTGCCACTGTCTCACCACAGATAGCTTCTAAAAGCTCTTGACTTCTCAGACTAGATCACATGTACATGTCTCAAATGAATTTCATTCCCCTTTGAGATCATGCCAAGAGGATACAGAATATTTCTCTGAGTTAGTGTGGCCACAAGCCATTATTTCAAATGCAAACAGACATTTGCTTTACTATAGCCTTTAATTAGTATCCAATTAACCTGGATCTGTCATCACTACATATCTATTATTATTAATTATTCTATGCTAGCTAGGGCAGCTGGGTTTCTCTTATGTTTCCTCAAATAACACTAACAGTAGATTTCTGAGCACTTCAGAAAGCCAGACTGTGCCCAGACTGTTAATGTTCTCTGACCTTTGGGGAAGCCTAATTAGAATAGTTGGAGAATTTCAAATAGAAGGAAAGAGGGCAACAATTTATAATTAAGCATAAACATTTGTCTCCAGAAAAAAGTTCAAAGGTAGTTATGGACTTCCTTGGTGGTTTACCATGCACTTAACCAAAATGTTCTGTACACTGAAGATAAACTTGTTAGATTATGATCTATAGTAAAGAAAATGGGAATCACAACCATGAAAAGGCATCCTAACAGCAGATTCTGTAGTGTACCAATGATCACCCTCTGTTTGCCTTTTTTCACATTAGGCACTTTGGTTTCAGAGGCAAAATGTTCAGAAGCATTTTTGGTTCCCTCTAGAATCCATATCTTGTCTGGGGGAAGGAGGAGTTAGGAAAGTTGTTGTTCGACTTAGTATTTAAATTAACCCAGTAAAATCTAAGCAAGGTAAAATTATACATAATACCAAACCAGTATCTTGATACAGATGTAGACCTTTCATCTAAAATTATCATCATGGTGGGTACTAACACTACTTCTACTTCCCTAGATATGTTTAATAAGAAATAATTACTCTTTGCCTATATAGAATAATTTTCTTACACAGCTTATAATTATACAACAGAAAAATAACAGAAATATGAAACTGAAAGAAAAGAGAATGGAGGGGGAAAAAAGGGGTTCTGATGCTGTCCCTATCATTCTTATCCACAGGGAAGGACCTGTGGCTCAGACTTCTGTCTTTGAGGTTGAACTTCTAGTCAGAAAAAACAGGTTGAGACTCTGAGAATATGGCAACACTGTGAACACAGCAGTGTGCAGAGGTACCTTGACTTAGCTGTAGCTGTTAGCACCTGAGCTGAATGAATTACAGCCATATTAGGTTCACGCTCTACCCACACTTGCTAGTCCTTCTCAGAGGCAGGCACAATTAACCCAGCTTTAACCTCATTCCTTAGGGTCCTACCTCCCCATTGCACCACATTTTGGATTTGTGCCCTCTCTCCAGTAGCCAGCTCATCTATCCCTGACACAGCATCATCTGAGGAGACATGCTTAGCTACCATTAGTTACCATTTCCTGCACACCATTCATTTTTTCACTCATTTTTTCACAGTCTCCAGAGGTCTCTTCATTAGTAATGTTCCTTCTCCTTTGTTTAGTTTCCAGCACTGGGCTAAGAAGAATGAAAGAAGAAAACCTGTGAGGGTTCAGCAATGTAACAGTTGCTTCCCTCCACTCACTTCAAAGCAGGTATTCATCTAAACTCTTCAAGATTAAGAGAGTAAATAAGAAAAACAGGTTTTCTAAGCAAAGTAGGACTGGGCTGGTTTTAAACCAACCATCTCAGTGCATCACTGTATAATGATACTCAAGTTTTAGTGAAACAAACACCATGAGAATCAGTGACTAAGCTTTCAAAAGGCTATTACCACCTTAGTAGCATTGATGTTATGTAGATGGAATATGTACCTAACCTCTTAATTACACCTAAAAGCAATTGTTTAGATATACAGCTGTTTTATTAAAAAAATGCAGGTACTATATTAACTTACCGTATGATCATTTTTAGCTTGAATTTGTAGACTTCTTTTTTAAAGAGCAGAAAATGAAGAAAGAGACAGACAATACACTAGGAAAATGTTCTGTACTGAAGATGGGTGTTCCTGAAAGCAGTGTCAATTCATGCTACTCTGTTGGCCAAGGGCATGGGTAGCTTAAGATGAGCCTCTGTACTTCACATAGTACTGTAAGCATGCGTTTCATTCTGCCATTTTTCTTAATGTGAGGACATAGGAAAGGGGGAAATAGAGTAAAAACAGTTCATGCAGTGCCATCTTAAACTACCAGAAATACATGATAAATAAATGGAAGTTAAAACCCTATGATATTTTCATTTGCAAGCTGAGAAAAACAGGTATTTTGTATGGAAGAAATGCACGAAAAACCTGACACATTGTGATAACCTGTATCCTGATTTCTTTTTTTTTTTTTTACATTCTTGTACTGGCCGATTTTCTAAGGAATTATTACTGCTTTTCAAATAACTTAATGAGGTATGACTGGGAAAAAGAAAGCTGATTGACATGGTTTTTTCTTTTTCTTTTTTTTTTTTTTTTGATAACTATGTTGTGAGATATTTTTTTTTTCTCAGCCACTTCTCATTTGTCTTAATTTTTAAACAAAGCTTTCATTCGACACATGGAAAAATAATGAGGAAGGGTGTAAAGAGTGTGATTTTAAAGAGTCAGTCTTTTAGCTTGAATCTGCAGGTAAAAAAAAAAAAAATTAAAGCTTTTAACAAAATTATGGTTTTTTTACTTCTGGAAATACCTTTCTCCCAGAACCAGTACAGCTTTTTCTAATTATATTCCAAGGTTATATTCAGCTTTCAACATTTGATTTCACATTTTTATGGACGTGTTTCTGATAGTGAATCCCTGAAGAGAAGCACTGGCATTTCATGTCAGTGTTGAAATTAGAGGATGGTGTATTATTTTGCTCTTGTGATTTCTGATAAACCTAGCAACAAAACATTTAACTCCATCTAAGCCTCTAGAGTGTTGCAGACTCCTCAGAGATAGAACCATAACCCAGGAGATTCAATTTTTGAAGAAAAAGGTAATAAAAACAAAATAAAAATCATAATTCAGCTTTGACAGGTAATATCACACTGTATAATCTTGGGAAGAAATTTACAAATCAGTTTACCTGCTAAGTCCCTGTTTTTTCTCCTCTGAAAGGGAATTTTCTTTCTCTTCTTTCTTTTCTTTTCTGATTTGTTTAACATTCATTAATGACTTAATGGTCAAAACCCAGATCATTCTCCTTCATAAAAATTTCTGAAAAGAGTGAGAGAGGAGAAATCCAGAAAAAAAGTGCACTCTCATGTACAAAATAATTTGCATGTTCTAGAGCATAAACTGTGCTCTTACCTATAAAGCCAATCAGAGGCTTACCTTCAAAAAGTCCAGTATAGCAAGACACTTGAGCCACCTCTTGGGATGTATTTCTTGGTTGTATTTGTCAACTCTCCCTTTAGGTGTTCCTAGCAGTGTAGTTCCATATAAATTTTGCTGTTGAGTCCATAAACCAACAATGTTTTTACCTTAAATTTGACCTATATTCAAACCATTCCATCTCTGTTCTTTTCAGAGTGTGGATTCTGGACTCAGGAATCACTTCCTAACTCTTTTCTTTCTTCACAACATTATTTTGACAGAAAACTGATGGAAGGGAATGGTAGGTGACCTTCGAGCCAGTCCACATTAGAAAGGAAGTTTCTGTGGCCTCCATTGCTGTGCTACCACCCCCTGGAAAATTTTTTATTTTCTTAGTGTTCCTGTCTTTGAAAAAGCTGATTGTACTTGTTTATTTGTTGAAGAGGTCTTTGTTTTCAGATGTATAGTCAGAATATTGGCTAACAGCATCTAACTATGCAGGCATACAAGAACCAGTATAAATTTAGAATAACTGTACATACTTAGTCATTCATTGCTGTATTCACATTTGTCCATAATTCTTATAAAGCTTCATCTCTAACAACGACATGGAAAAGATCAAATTCTTAGCTTGATGTTGATAACATCACAGGTTGGAAAAATATACTTTGAGGCCTAACCCAGGTACAACTCCATCGCCTGCCTTGGACCTAAAATTTAAAGGCATCTACAAAACTTTAAATTTGAAGATACTATTAGGCAATAAGACACAGAATCAGTAGTATCATAACCGTTACATATATAAAAAGAGAAAAATAAATTATACTTTTCTAATTCTGTTTTAGGCTTTAATAAAATAGTTCATATATCTCTATTTTCCTCACGAGCTACTATATTTCTGGTTCAACACTTTATGATTTAAATATGTGAGGTTAATGAACTTTTCTTGATTCAAACCACTATAATATTAGCAACACGGTTGGAAATACTCTTCCATAAATATGCATATAGTCCCTCACATATGTTAGAATAACATCCACGAAAATTGTAGGAAGATTCTGATGTTCTGTTAATTGGAGTTAGAAATGCTATCAAAATGTATTTAAAATATATTTGACTGACAAGTAATGCACCCTAAATGACTGCTGATATTTTTGACAGACACAGCTAATTACTGTTAATTAGTTCAGAATTAATTATAAAATGACATGTTTCTATTTATTAGTATGCATCAGTGTAAGTGGTCATTCTGAGGGCTTTATTTATAGTTCCACTAAAAGGAAAACAAACATGTGAATATACACAGGGAAATAGACTCAGGCAAATCAGGTCTTGAAAAAGAAAGATCCATGAACAGAAGTATTTCTGTATCTAATGTTACACTCCACATTGCTTGCTGAAATAAGGCAGTATTTGCAACATATTAAAAGCAGGTAGATCAGCAGTAGTTGCAGTTCTTTTACTAGAAGACTGAGCAGTTTTCTTGGTTTCTACTTGAATTAATCTTCATAATTATGATTTCCATATTTTCCTTGGGAAATGAGTAAAAAACCTCCATAAGATTCTTTGGAAAAAAATCTCAGTTTATCTCAGTAGATATTTTTTCTTTTTTTTTTTTCTTTTTTTTTTTTTTTTTGTTAACAGTACAAAGCTTTTTTTTAGACTAGCACAAAGCTTTCAGTGAGAATAAAATAAATTAATATCTGAGTGTGTGTATATACTGTATATACTCAGACACATTAAAAAGATATATGAGGCAGTATATTCAGTTATATTGGACAACCAGAATACATGAGAAAAAAATCCTTTCATCCTCCTATGTTCTTTTGCTTGTGTTTGCACAAGAGGTCATGCCAAGGATTAAGTTAAAACCCAGCATGCTTTTTGCCTGTGATCTTCATGTCCCATTTCAAGGTACAAGCCTGTGTGATACACCCACCGTGCTGTAAGAATTGTTCAAGCTTCAGTTGCCTTTGAGTGTTACTGGCCTTCCAGCAGATGGCTGAGGAAAAGCCTTGAAACCAACGTATCTGTCCATGGCTGCATACAAAGGATAGAATAAAAGTTCATCAATTACAAGGAACTGTGTATTTGATTTTGCATTTTTTTCCCCTTGAAGCATATTCTGGTGCACATCTCAAGCCTCTAAATGTACACAGACTAATATTCATGCAGCACATTCTTGAACCCTGTTCAGTCTACTCAGAAGTCTGCTTTTGGCCTGCATTCAAAACATTAGAAGTTTATCTTTTGACTTAGTGGCACATTATGAAAATGCAGCACAGAATGACATTTGATATATCATAGTGACATGAAATTTCTTTCAAAAAGTAAGAAGTCTGACTGAGAACCCTTTTGCTGACAGTTGGGAATCTGATCAATCTAAACCAAAGTGGTACTTGTCCAACAGGGGTTGAGTTTTTTGAGCTGCTTGCTAAAAATTAAAACCCTCTCACAGAATGAAATAGTTTAAAAGAAACGAAAACTACTAGGAAGAGATACATTCCCTGAAAATTTCTTTGTTAAATTGGGATTCTTGGACAAAAATCTCTATCTTTGTTATTCAGAAGAGCAAATTCAGTGATCTAATACAGTCATGAGTTTACACCGGGAGGAAGGCGCTGCTTATTAGCAAAAGCACTTGTTATATAGTGTGATCACACAGTTGTGTAGCTTTGCAGGGGATTTGTTCAACCTTCATCTAATGAGTGTCTCTAGCCTTAAAATGTACTGTTGTCTGCACTGCTTTATAGAGTCCTATCAATCAATTGCATTGTAGCTAAACTTTACAGGTGTATTTGATCTGGGTATTCTTATAATCGAAAAAATTTTAAAAGAGTACCGTGCTGACTTGCTTTTCAACTAGGCACATCTGGCTGTTATTAATTAAAGAAAAATATATTGCTTCCTAAGCAGAATTGATATATTACAACAACAACAACAACAACAAACCCAACAACATCAAGACAAAAAAAAAAAAAAAAAGTGAAACACCTTTTCTAATTCTTGTATATGTTTTATGAATAATTTTTTTTCCCAGCTAGAAGCAGTTTATGTGATTGAATGAATAGTGCCTAATCATCATTAATATTTAACACATTACTTTGGCATGAGTTTATAATGCCCATGTTCATCACGTATCATACCCATGCTATTGACACAGCAAAAGGGGAGACAATAGATTTTCACCTTACCTCCTTATGAGATGCTCAGAAAGTACAGCCTAGGGATATCCTGGGAATTCAGATTTGTGTGGGTTTGTTGTTTCTTTTTAACTAGATTTAACTGCATTTGAAATAATTGCCACAGAATGAGGAATAGTAGACTTTAATAAAGAAGATGAAATGAAAAAGCTTTATAGTGTTTAAAAGCATATGTATTACATTATGCCATATTTTTTATACCATTTTTTATTTTGAGGTCTCATTCGAGAAGCAAGGCTGCGCCTGGAACAAATAAGCATACACAAATCAAACTGTACCTTTAATTCGAGTAAAAATACATTCTTTCTGCATTTTAGCCCTCGTAATGCCAGGCAGAAAGTGAAAGTGACAGGAAAATTACTCCAAACAAGAATCAAGTTGGCTAGTCTATTTCCACAGAACATGGGGGCTTTTTACCTTTCTGCATTACCAGTCAAAACCAATTTAATTTCTTAATCATTTTCTGAAATGTAAGGTCATATTAAGGAAAAGTTTATTCCATCTGCCTGTAAAGGATTTATCATCTCCCAAAGAAGGGAATAATCAAGCATGTAAAATTAACTTCTACTCAGAGCATTGTTATTTCTCAAACTGTTTTTTCTTATACGTGATTTTAGTTTTTGCTTTTATTTTTTGTGCCTATTTCTCTCTCCTGCTGTAAACATTGCCCCACAGTTGGATACACAAAATTAAATCATTTAATGGATTTGTGGTTCAGTTGATTGAGGTCCCTGGGTCTCTCTGCACTCCTGGCAGCCATCTTATTTGGTCTTTTACTGTCATTCACTGTCATTTCCACTTGGTTGGCGCCTGAGACAGGTCAGATTACTGGATGTGCTCAAAATATGATATGAAAGAGAGGACTGTGATTCCGACACTGATGGGTAGTGCTCTGCTTGCTAAAGCTATCTGAAAAGATCTTGGAAAACGCAGTTTCCTCAGGCTGTTTGGGGAATCAGTGGAAGATATGATGAAATAGAAGGGCCATCTGTCTACATTTACTAATAATGCTGTGCTTTCTGAAATCTGTTTTCAGTACATGGGTATTGTTACAGCCAGGGGCTGGCTTACTGACACAGGATTATTATAATATAATTAGCATTTTTAAACCTAGACCAAGTTGTGCACCTGTTCATCTGTTGTATATTCACTTCTCTTCTGTTCCATTAATCTAAACAATTCCAGGTATTGGGGTGTTAGATTTAACTGTACAGTCCTCCTCTATTTCACCTCCCATAATTGCCCCATTTTCTCACACAATATTATTTAAAAAAAGATGCCAATTTTTTTTTTGGGGGGGGGGTGTTGGTTTTTTTTTTTTTTTTCATAACAGCTTAATGAAATAGCCCAAAATATTTAATGTATGTGTTATTAAAGAACTTGACAGCTTGTAGAAAATGTTGGAACATTTCAGAGCTAGATGCTCTCTGATTCAGAAACACATGCTGCAGCAACTTCAGCAACTGCAGTCTGTGCATTGCTGTGACTCTAAATGTATTTATAAAAATAAAATAAAAAGGGTTGGTATGCTAATGATAAGACAAGAAACAATCTAGCTCTGGACGAAACTAGAATTGTAAATAAAAATGGTGACATCTCAAGGGTTAAGTACTGATCTGCTTTTTTATTTCAGTAGAACCTCAGAAAGAAATGATAATAAAATAGAATATTTCATTAAAAAGGATTTGGGGCCTTTATGGGACTTTGTAGCTAATTTTGTCCGAAGTCTGAAGCCAAATTTATTGGCAATGCAGCATAAAATGTTGCTGAAGTTGGGAATGGGATAAAATGGGATGAAGTTGGCCAATCTGTTTTTTCTGTCAAATTAAAACCAGCAAATATCCTAGCACGTTACTACTGTAAGGGGACTAATGCAGATGACATAGAACAGAGAGCAGTGAAAATCATGACATATATCTAGTAGGAGACCTTCCACAAGTGGATAAATTTGACTGCTACAACTACTATGTTCTCCAGTCCTAGTAGGTGTTGTTGTGATCCAGAACAACTGCTCAAGATGTCATAAGAAAGATAGTATTTTGTTTTCCTTATTTTTGTAAGAACAATGTCTGTATATCCCTTCTTTTTTTAAGAACTTGATGTGGATGCTTCTGATTATAAAGTTTAAAAATTGTGTTGTTTTCATGTCAAAAAACAATGTGGTTAAAAAGAAATTGGCCTTGGATTTTTACATTTGCATATGGTTGTAGTGCTAATATAATTTCTAAAACAAATTTCATGCTCTCTTTGCACAATTATAATGTATAAGGTATCAAAATGTCATTCCATCAAGTAGCTAAATTTCACCTGCTAAAAGAATTGTTTGGGAAAGTCTGAAATGTGCTGCAGAGGACATGCAGAGACTCATTTTACATTATAAGCAAGAAAATTCTTTCAAAAGATATTTCAGGGAAACTTCAGGTCATTTGATTTCAACACTTGAAGTGTTCCAGAAAAATTCATATCTTGTGGCACTGAATCCTAACTGAAGTATAGCAAAAGGCCTTGTCTCTGATGCAGTCTTTTGCTACCTGATGGTTTGGGCTCAGAGAAGTAATGAAAGAGACATGAAACAAAAATAATTTGATGTGGTAGATAACTAACAACAACAACAACAAATTTCTGAATGGTGAGACAGTTGTGAAGAAAACAATTTTGGAGGTATTTGTAAAGACTAATTTGAAAAGAACAATAATAAAAGTAGTATTTTTTCTTTACTTGTTATGACCCAATATGAAGGAACATTTTTGTTATTCAGAAAGTTTCTATGTATTTCTTATACATGAAGTTTCTTCTCTTGTACCCATTACCCTACATGTCTTTTTCTTGTCACAAAAACCAAGATCTTCTTTTCTCCATTCATATCATGTCTTTTCTAGCCTCACAGGATCATCCTGGGCTCTGGAGAATATGAATGTCCTGGCTGATACTTCTGCCTTAGAGAAACCAGTGAATATCTCTGTGACTCTGTTAATACACACCCTCTTTCAGCCATGACCTGGGAGTGTGTAGAGCATTTAATGGAGCTAAGCTGTTTCTATTGACACGCTTCTTCCACATCCCACTGACCTGCCCTTGCCCATAGAGTCAAAATTCACAACAGGAGACTGACAGACCCTAATGGAAAACCAATGGTATTTGCAATATTCTCAGATATGTACTGGAGATCTTGAGCTGTCCTGTAATTTTACCTCAAAAGGCCCACCACAACCTCTTTACTCCCCATAAAGATAGAAGGATTAGAGAAAAGCTATATAGTATTTTTACATGGCATCTTCAATCCTCAGAGACCTTTCTCCACCTTGCAGGAGAAGCACAATTACATTTGGGAAGATTTTGAAGGAAGGCAGGAGTGGAAGGGGTTCTTCACAAACCAAACCAGAAATCATTCTCTTATGTATCAGGTATGAACTAATGAATTTTTCAAGACAAGTAGATTTGGGTAGATGCTGTTATTATTAGTGTCCTGTCATCTGTCTACATTAAGCTTTTCACCTGCATTTCGTGTAATACAACATGATGAGTTGCAGCATAAATTCAGATGACAGCCATATTTGCTCCCTTCTGGTATGGTATATCATAAAAGTCTGAAACAATGAGTTAGAACATTTCTAAACAGCAAATTGATACTTGCAAGGAGACAGTAATTTCATTATTAGTAATTTCTTTGCTAAGGTAGAAGATCTGCTTTCTACTTCTCTACCTTGTATGAAAGATGAAACAGAATTGTATTTTTACCATTATTGTACTGAGAGAAAATTAGTAAGAGCCTTCTCTGCTGAAAAATTCAAACCTTATATTTTTCTCTTTCAAATCTTGAAAGAATATTTTACCAAGGACATCAAAGTGGGTAAAAAAAGTTGTTATAATTAGGCAATTTATGCTACATGGATGCTTAGACCTTAAAAAATATCCATGTTATTTATTCATTTACTTTCTGTCTAACAGAAGCAAGCCTTTACTACACTGCATAATTTATAACTTAGTAGGAAAACACACGTTATAGACTTGCTAAAATTGTGATTTCCTCCTGCAAATGACAGTTTAAATTAAGAATCCCAGTGCAAGCCTCACTCTGTCCTTCTATGTATATGCCTTCTAGGCCCTCATCAAAAAAGGCACTTACGCAAATTAAAATAAGAATACTCTTTTTTCCTGGATTGTATGTCCCTTTATAAGTGCTTTGAAAGATCCTATGTCACAAAAGGGTTTAGTAATTTTAGGATTAGCACTGCAAGTTTTAGGAGACCTCACAATCATCAAGCTCACTTGACTGCCAGATTCTGATGGAAATTTTACTTGGTGAGAGGCAGATTTCCATTCAATGGTATGCCATTATCAGCAACACCCCTGTGCAAGTCACTGCATTAGATACATAGTAAGAAAAGGTGATTACTCTGTCCCCCTTAATGACAGCTGGAAGAAAGGTGCTGCTGAGAAGAGGAAATCAGCACCTGTCTGCATTAGGAAATAAAACGGCTCCCAGTGCTGGAACTTGACTGTGTGCATTGGGAAGCTGCTACAACTGTGCCTGGGAACACTGCAGCCTGACTAGCTAGCACTCTCCCAGACTATCTGGCTGACTGTCCTTATCAGACACTACGTCTCTAGCCATCTGTTTTCCATGCTGAGATAGTCAATGGCTCGTGTGCATAGTGTTTTGTGCCAACTGTCCTCAGCACTAAGGAACAGTCCCAGGCACATTTTATTCACTTGTATGGATGCAGCTTCCAATTGTCATATATTCCATGGCTGGATTTAGTTTAATATTAAAAAGCAAAAATTCTTTCCCTAAAGTGATTTCCTCATTCACAGGAAGCTGCTTGTAAGTTTCTAGGACTGAGCAAATATTGTTACATATAGTAAACACATATGACACAGAAAAGTGTAAACAGAGCAGAACAACAGTTCAGTTACTAACCAACCACAGTTGGCATGTAGTGTTCTTTAGTTTTGTTTATGTATTTGCTATTCCCCATAATTTCTCATAATTTTTTTGCAGACTGTAAAAAGAAAGTGTGAAAATAGTAGAATTTAAAATATTTTATATTTTTCTTACTGACCCACAGAGACAATGGAGAAACATCACTGTAATAGCCTATGCTACCTCACTTCCTTGGTTAGTTTGTGTATTTACTGGTGGTAGGTAAATGATATTAAGCTTTCTGCTTTCTGGTTATGCAGAGATCAGTACACGTGGACACAGTTTACTTGCATTTGGAGCATCGTAAGTAGGCAGAAATAAGTTTTGCCTAGGTAAAATTCATATTGTGTGATTTTTTTTTTTTTTTCCTCAACAGATTATGAAGAAATGAATGGAGGGAAAAATTTGTCAACATCTCCATCATCATCTTCCAAGTTCCCTTTAATTATAAGAAGCTGTGGTGACAAGGCACAGACCTTGACAGTGTTGTAGTAGTAATGTCTCCAGTCTTTTATTGGATGACACACCATAATCTTTCTGACAATCTTAAGCTTTTGTTTTCTCCCTCTTTCTCAGTCACACGTTAGTATTCAGTTGCTTTCCCCATCTTCCAGGCTTACAATCTTACTGCCATTGTGCATTTTTTTGTTTCCTCTTACTTCAAAACAGCCAGTATCTTTCCTTACTTGTACCCTTTCTACTTTGAAAACCTTAATAAACATGTAATGCCCTTTCATTTTATCAACAGCAAGTTACCAGATGAGAAAACACCCTTTTTTTTTTTTCATTTCTTCTACCCAATTTTGCGTTTGGTTGTATAAATAGTATTCACAATTCTTTTAGACTGTTACATGTGCTACACATAATAAACTTTGCTTGTGTTTTCAATGCCTAATTAGATTTTACTTTCTGACAATTAATGTTTCATAGAATCACTAGTTTGTTTCTCTTAATGATGCAGCTGGCAGAATACAGAACAAATCCTATAGCCTTTTTTCTGTCACTAGTAAATTGTCTTTTTATATCTAGGAAAAAAAAAATCCTTAGTTCTGCTCTTATACAGTTGTCTTAGTAGAAGATAACTTCTATGAAAACAGCTGCAAAATTGTTCTTGGCCAGTGATACTTGTGAATGTATGTTTATTACTTTGTATAAGAAAATTGAAGCTGTATGCAGTACAAAGTCAGTACAAAAATGCAGTTTTGACAGAAAGATATCTTTGTTTTATTTCCAACATGGAATATGTTCCCAAAATTATCCTTTAGGTGTGTCGTCCATTAGAACTTCCTGATGCTGTACCTCAGAATTCCTTGAGGTAGAAGAGGAACTCCTTGACAAGTCCACGCATATGCATGCCATGTCTGTTACCACATGTCAGCAGAAATCTTTCATGGAAACACTGGCAATGTGACATTTTTTTAATACATTCATACGTCATATGGAAATGGAATTAAAAAGTTATCAACATTCTATTATCTTCTTATTATCGTTACTGTAAATCCTGGACGTACACAAAAATATGCATATGAACATCTTTATATTTGCAAAAATAGTTCCTGGATTCAATGAACCTAGTGATTTTTGAAGGGCTATGAGGCTAGCATGGCAAATCACACAGTCCAGATTCTCAGCTGAAATGTAGATGAAGCAGCTCACAATCTGTCTCACTTGCTATCCCAAATTTTAAGCTATGCAAAGTAGATTTGACCATCAGAAATCCTTCCCTATTTCCTCATTCAGCAGAGGCATAATCAGTGGTGCTGATAATGATACACAGTATCAGCTCCGTCCTATGACTAATAGCATGGAAAATAAAAGTTCATCTGTTACCCATTCATTAATCTATTTCCCCCTGTGAGCCAATGCTTAGTTTTATTTCACTAAAACTGGAAGTCGTGAACAAAGGCACCAAAAACTTGGACCCAATACAATTCTGTAAAAATCCATGTAATTCTTTGTAGTTCAAAACAGTGACACAAACCAGTGATTCCAAACAAGACTGTCATCAGCCTAGGGTCTTTTTATTTTCTTAAGTCTACCAGGCCTACAACTAGAAAAAAAAAAATCTTAATGGTCCATTGGACAGTTGTATTGCACAGGACCTTGACAGGTTGGATAGTTAGGCTTGTACCAACCTCATGGAGTTCAACAAGGCCGAGTGTGAGGTCCTGCACCTGGGTTGGGGCAATCCCAAATACAAGTAGAGGCTGGGTGGAGAATGGATCAAGAGCAGCCCTGAGGAGAAAGTCTTGGGGGTACTGGTGGAGAAAAAGCTGGAGATGAGCTAGCAGTGTGTGCTGGCAGCCCAGAAAGCCAACCGTGTCCTGGCCTGTATCAGGAGAAGTGTGGCCAGCAGGTTGAGGGAGATGATTCTCCCTCTCTACTCTGCTCTCGTGAGACCCCACCTGGAGTACTGCATCCAGCTGTGAATCCCTCAACATAAGAAGGATATCAACCAGTTGGAGCTAGTCCAGAGGAGGGCCGCAAAGATACTCAGAAGGCTGGAGCACCTGTGTTGTGAAGAAAGACTGAGAGAAGTGGGCTTGTTCATCCTGGAGAAGGGAAGGCTCTTAAGACACCATATAGCAGCTTTTTTACAGGCTCTGAAGACACCATATAGCAGGCTTTTTACAAGGGCCTGTAGTGATAGGGCAAGAGGTAACAGGTTTAAATTGAAAGCGGGGAGATTTAGATTAGATATCCGGAAAAAATTCTTCACAGAGAGGGTGGTGAGGCACTGGAACAGGTTGCCTAGAGAAGTTGTGGATGCCCCATCCCTGGAAGTGTTTGAGGCCAGGCTGGATGAGGTTTTGAGCAACCTGGTCTAGTGGAATGTGTCCCTGCCCATGGCAGGGGGGTTGGAAGTAGATGGTCCTTAAGGTCCGTTCCAACCCAAACCATTCTATGATTCTATGTACAGTTCCAGTATTCAAATATTTGCCCCAAGGGATAAAATCCCTTTAAATTTCTGATCCTCCTCTGTAATATTTCATTCTACTTGCAGCCATCAATATCTTTTGTTCCTGCAATACTACATTTTCAATAAGGTTATTAATGAAAATATTAAAGCAACCTCTAATATGATCCTTAAATAATTTTACCAATAATGTCCTTCAGCTGATATTTTTCTTTCTATACATTGTTTTTTGCCAAATAATTATTTATAAATCCTGTATTTACCACTACCTTTTGCACTTTAAATAATTTATGTATGGCACCATAACAGTTATGTTATTGAAATGTATTAGACCTGCTATTTTCTTTTGAAAACTTTCTCTTATTGAAATCAGAGTAACCTAAAAGTTTCAGTTGTGGAACACCCATGTTCCATTTATCCTATTTGCCTTTTACTTTCAGGTCTTTATTCATTCCATCAGAACGTATTCCACAATCTTGTATAATGCTGTGACAATATTTATAAGCTTACGCTCACTTAATTTTTTTCTTCTTTTTAAGTATCTGTGAAGCATCTGTAGATAATTCTGTATGTGGTCATGTGGAACTATCAGTAATTTGGCAAGACTGACCTGGGGAGCAAAACAAGACACTATAATCACTTCTTACACTACAGCATGTCAAAATACAAATACATCTTCCATCAGTGAATACTTCACCTTTAGAAATAAATATTTCCATACTCAGAAGTATAAGAGACAAACCCAACAAGTTCTAGTAAATATATATATGTATGTCTGTCATCATAAAACTAATACCCAGAAAGCTACATAAACTTTTACAAAAGTAATGTTGCCACATTTTCATATTCATAGCACATAGTTTCATCCTGTCTTGAGCTCACTTTTTGGAACTTTATCATTTATTTTTCAAACTAGTCTTATACTCCTTTCTTTCTCCCCTACTCTTTTTTGAGCAGCTGAGGAGTATTTTAATTTTCACAGTAATTTATGAAAGACAAAACCTGAAACTTTACATCTCATGTAACAATTTGGAACAGTGAATTGACTCCCCTCACACAAATAGGCATGATATCTTCTCAGAGATGTCCAACAAGCATCAGTTCTTAGTCTTCTCAGCTAACTAGTTTCAACTCTCAAATAGATAAGGAAAGGGGTTTTTTTAAACATTACTACTAATATTATATACCTGACAGGATAAATCAGAAATCTTTGAATACTAAGTGCATAGAAACTAGTTTTATTCTAGTGATATTCAAATACACAATCACTGAGATTTTTAATGAGTGCTTCTACTCTGACAAAAATCTCTATTCCTACAGTTCAGTGATAATAGCTAGCAAGGACAGGGGAAAGAACTCATCTAAAAAGCAGCAAGTAACATATTAGGAAATTTAAAGGAAATCTGGGAAAGTGTGGATTGAGGTGGGAAATAACATAAGTTGTGATATCTGGAGAAAACCATCTAAGCTGATACTGTAACATTGCAACTGAGATGTTTTTCAGACAGACTTTCTTAATACAAACCTCACACACCAAATGTAATGTGTGTTGGAAAACTAATACGCCTCACAGATTCATAATATAATAAAATCATTAATGGTGTTATTTATTGTCCTCTGAGAAAGGAGCATGAATTTTTTGTATTAACTCCCTAATGTATTTTTCCAATAACCATATAATGTTTTACAATGAATATTTTTAACTTCAAAGTGTCTCTACTTTTACATTTGTATCAAACCTTTAGGAGAAGCTTGTCTTGCTTCTTGAACCTGGTCTGACCGTAGGTGAAGGCAATGAAAACACAGCAACTAGAACAGGAATGCAGTTACACATAGGAGCAAGCCCTAATCAAGAGTAATGATCAGAGTTCTTGTGGATCAGAGTTCCTGTTCACATGATTCCACTTCTCCCTTACTTCTTCCATGATATGAGATGCTAAAGACAGAGTAAGCCATGCTGCTGGCCTAAGGATTAAAGAATAACAAAAGAAATGGAAGCATTCACTCGTTCATTGCTTCCCTTTCCTCCTTTGACAAAATATCCCTGGACAAGTGTGAGTGACTAGACCTCTCCTGACCCTTTTTGTGGCCAATCATGCTATAATAGGAGATCCTCATAAACAATTGAAGGTATGACTTTGGATGAGTAAATTTCTTTGGTATACTTTCAAAATCATGTTCATGTTCCATGCATTTGGTATATCATAAAATGGTAACCTGCATGGTGCTGTCTAGTCCTTCCTCTATTTCTTTACTCAAAGACATTTCATCTGCTCTTTCAAGCTTCCAGTGAACAGAATTCTTGATTCCTCATATGACAGTGGTAATCCTAATATTGGAAGATATTTTTATGGTGTATATTTGTCAGTCTGATTAGCAGTCATTGCAATACTTACATAAAGTTATGCTTACATAAATACACACTCACAGGTCCGTGTATTCAGTGTGTAAGATATTGTATGTAAAAATATGCATGTTTAAAAAATATGTGAGGGTATGAATGTTATTACCTTTCTTTTTAATTATTATTCCCAGCTGTTGTCCAAAAAGCAGATTCATCACTTGGTGTGCAATAAGCCAACAGTCACACACTCAGGAGAGAGAGACATTGCTTATTTATTACAGAGTTGCACAAGTCTGGGTGCTTGGTTGTTTTCCACAAATCAGGCACAGCAAACAGTGATCTCCACGCTATATTTATACACAAAACTTTTGGAGTTAGTAATTTTCCAAGTCCATCCCCTTTACTATGTTTGGTTAGTAATTTACATACAATTATAATACTGCTGACACAATACTTCTATGCAGGCCTTCACCTCAGCAAGGGTCTTTTTGACCTATGGGCGTGATTTTTAGTATTATAATGAGCTTTTAATGAGCAAAGTTCACTAAAAGGATGGAATTTTTAAACATTTGCAGTTTTACCACAACAATTCTTACCTTACAAGGACAATACTGAGGTATTAATGAGCATGTACCCTGGTGCTTTTGATAAGCAAGGAGGCTTATCCTTTGTTATCAAACTTCCTTAGCCTCTTAGGCTTATGTCACAAGTCTCAGTGTTCATTATCTTTAGGAACAAACCTTGGGTTGTCTTGCTAAACTGGAATCATACACAGAACATCATTAAAACACTCTGATTAACTGCCCCTTCAAGGTTTAGTTGCTCCAGGATATTCTTGTAGAAGCATAACTGTTTGTTCTCCCTTTGGCTTGTCAGCTTAACACGTACAAAGACTATTCTGCCTACGTATAATACTAATATCTTGTTCTGAAAGTTAACCTTCAACACTACCGTGGCCACTGTAACATACTTCCAGCACTTATATTCTGCAGCTAAGATCTGGGACCAATATCATTTAGCAAGACATAGGAGATTTGCTAAAAGTTTGTAGATTTACCAGCATGTCGTAACTTTATAATTAAAACTGGAAGTATATCTTAAAAAAAAAAAAAAAAAGAAAGAAAAAGAAGTTTTTGCTTATCTCTACCATTTTTCTAATTTCTTTTCCTGCAAATTTATTTCTGCTTCAGTATTGCAACAGAAATATCATGCTACACAAAACACTAGCCTGAATCCTCTTAATTCCCTTGCCAAAATTGTGCTAAATAATCAAATTATTTCCAACATTTAAGTGTCATCCTAAACCTTAACTCAAGCACAGCTGCTTTTTTTTTGTACTGAAAAATACAGACACAAATGCTCACAAAAGGACATCATTTATCTTAATGATGGCATACTTGATGCATTACTGTACAGCACACAGGTGGCAGCAGTCCCACTGCTAGCTGATATATAACTTCAGAGTCACAGGGAACACAGACCTTGAAAGCTAGAGGATAAGAGACAGATAACAGGACAGGAAATGTTTCACAGGTCAGTGTCAATAAACTGACACTGGCTTGTGGTCTGAATTGCGTATCTCCAGGTAGAATCATAACAAAGAGCACATAAAGCTTTCCTTTTCTACTGAGCACACAAAAGGGAAAACTAAAGAAACATCAGCTAGATGGATTAAGTGAACAACTGTCTTTTAATTACATTTTTTACCAAAGGTAGAGATGCTATTCAGGAAAAAAAAAAAAGGCAAATCTACAGCACAGGGAAGGGGAAGAGAAGAATAAGATATATCCAGCCATTATAAATGAGTATAAATGAAATTAAGTTGCCTGAACAGCAGGAAATACAATTTATGCCAGAAACTGACAGACTGATCTCAACCATCTCTCAAACAAGGCCATCAATCACTGTCTCAACCCTGTCTTCAGCATGGTTTCTCTTACCTCCAGCTGGCTGTACTTCAGCACTGGAGTCATGTTAGCTGAAATTCATTGCTTCTCTTTGCTCGTCTTTTATTCTTCAGAATTTCAACTATTTCTGCCAATCCTGGAAAGGTATTATTCTGTCTATATAATTGAGCAATAAGCAGATGATGGGCAGGAATGGAGGCTGCAGTGCTTACTGAACACTGCCGTGGACTGACACTTGTGAAATCTGGATTTTATTCCTACCTCTGCAGTGAGCATTGAAAATCTATCCTTCTGTGCTTAACTCTTCTCCATCTGCAAGATATCCACTTATGTGCTGAAGCCTTCTTTATTATATATGAATTTTTCTCTCATGATCTATATATGTCATATGTATTCAGACAAGTCATACTAGTAATAGTCAAAGGCTTGAACTTTCATGCCACGTATTTTAGCTTTCTGTAATCCTGCAAAGGATACTTCTTTAGAGAAAAAATGTTGTTTCATTACTCTGTGTGTGCATAGAATATGCAATTGTGCAACTGCCTTCTGTTCAGTATCTTAAATTATTAGAATACCGTACAAGAGTTAACATGATAGGGCACAGACAGCTTTCTGCTCTGTAAGGTAAGGCAAACTGGGAGCCAAGGGCTCAAGGCAGGCAGGGCAGTGGTCTCACTGACAAGGACACAGCACCAAAACACACAGAGAAGAGTGGAGAACAATAACCAGGGGCAACTAACTGGCCAGGGATTGCCAGGCAAATTCACCTTGATGACACAGTCAAGCCAGGGGTCTGCAGGTCAGCATCCTGGTCTAGACCAGCAAGGTACATGGCAAGCAGAGGAAGGGATGCAATGTAGCTGAGACAGGGAACTAGGTGGACTGGCTCAGGACAGACACAACTCCTGTAAGAGAGTGTCCCAGCTGCTGACAGGGCTTCTCAAACAGCTGTGTATCAAACAGTATCAAGCCAGATAGTTGCTCTATTACAGCTGGCCTTGAGCCCTTACTGCTGAGTGCCCAGGATGATGACAGAATTCACTCAGGCCATGGACATTTAGAGTGTAAGTAATGTAGTTATAGCCTACTTGAAGTTGTCTCTTCAATATATTTCATTGCACAGGTATGTGATAAGTTGTACTGAGCAGTGTACATAGAAATAAATGGAACAACATGCATAGTGAGTTTTAGGAAAGCATTATTCAGGTTACTACCAAAAAGAATGGCAGACTGACTTCTCTTTTTCTGTTTCAACTATCTCACAGCTGCTTAATTTTCATGGAGTTCTTTGTGACAAAAATGGCAAACACCAGGATATTCAAGATATTTCTTCATCACATACTCTTTTGAGAAAAATATCTATTGATTCATAACCAATAATGACTCAAGCCCAGAAGTTGTTGTTAAATCAATTCAGGAAGATTACCTTTGACTTTAACAGCAATTCCATGCATGAATGGTCTAAATGATCAGTCTGGTGAGATACAATGTTTCCGTACCATTTAGAAAATCCTATATGACTAACAGCTATGATCTATGAAATAACTCCAGAAGTTTTCTGCCACTATGTCTAATATTTTAGTTGCTCTGATTAGACCAAATGAATTTATGGATTCTAAATTTCTGTGCATTTTGCTGTGACTTAGACCTTTCAAAGCCAATGACATTAAGTTCAGAGCATGGATGATATTGACACATCATTTTTCAAATTGCTAGGTTTTTCTTAAAGCCGCACTTCATCAGAGATCCGGGACAGCAGGACATTGATAATCGCATTGCTGTATAAAAGATATATTGCTTACAGAAAGCACTTTCACTGTGCTTTGTTAGCTGAAAATATTTGAGCTGAGGTAGGACTGTTGTGAAATTGTCTGGTTTGTATGCATATTGACTACTTCCAAGTACAATTTTAACATCACTATGCAATGTCAGTAACCCCTTTTGGAAAGCTGGAACTACCCTCTAGAGTTTTCTTTCATGTCTCAGAACAATGGTACCAAATCAACATACGTCAAGGAAAGTAGTATATCTGAGTGTATCTTGCAGACTGATAGTCAGAAATGAATAAACTTTCAATATTATTGATGGTGTGTCTCAAACCGAGAGCATGGAAGCTGTTCTTCTCTGATGTCAGTAGCTTATGATGACTAGTGACTTACCTTTTCGACTTAAGGAAGACTACACCACTAATGCATTTTTAAGAACCTTTTTAATATTTGATCAAGGATAAAGTAGATTACACATCATATTTACTCGGAGCAGTGCAATAAGATGTCAATGTCAGTGAAAAGTTTAAAAGTTTTTAAAACAGAGATTATAATTGCTATTATCCATCAGATTCCCACAATGATTAGGAAAAAGTAGACTACATCTATATCTGTTTTATGAGAGTCTAATTAAGATATCATCAGATATGAACAGACAGAAGATGTCAAAAATATATCCTATTTTCTCCTCACCTACTCCATGTCCCAACAGGGCTGCAAAGAAAGTGGACAGGCTCTAACAGAGAATTTAAGCTTATGGCAGGAACAAAAACACGACTAAATTAATGTTAAATATGTTTTTAATGGCTGAGAGTGCATTGTAGGATCACATTAGTATAACGTATTTAGTATGACTTCCTCTGAGGGAAGACAATAGCTTTCACCAGCTTGAACAACTGTGAAAAAATGTATCAGAAATTGTTTATCCTACACATTTTTTCACATAAATGTAAACTGGTGTTGTTATTGTCATGTGAGATAGGAGGATTAGATTTACTCTCAGTATATGCATTTTCGCATATCCAATGATGTAATAAATGCTGCCAGGTTAGGTCTTAGTTTTGCAGACTTTGCCTGTTAAATTTGCTTCTTTGTATGCATTGGACAAACAAGAAACATTCATTCATGATTGTAAAGAACCTTTACTTTATTCAGGTACAACAGTCTAACTTAACCAATGCATGAATATTTGTTTTGATGCAAATCACTATGGTTTTTGAATTGCAAGTAAACCACAGTATTTTCAAAGGTATCTACCAATCTTTTTATACATTAAAGTAACTTGAAAGATGTTTGTGGCTCCTGCAAAATACAATTAACTCACATTTTTCTGCACTTTATACTTTTTTCTGTATTTTACTTTTTATCCAAAGTCTTATTTTTTTCATGATAAAATAGTAAAAAATTAATGTTACTATTACTATTTTGATTTTTTTCTCACCTAAGAATGAATATAATTTTTTGTTTCCCCCTGTAGAACTACATTATTTTCTCCTGTTATTGTTTGCATGATAAAACAAAGATGTAGACTTACTACAGGAGTGAATCAGGAATCTCACTGCCAACTCAAATGACAGCATTATAGTACCAATCATATGCAATGAATTTAAAAAATTGAATGATAAAAGAAATATCAAAAGACTTCACCAGTGGTGAAGACGTTAATTCTTATGCAATGTAAAACCTCCCTGATTTGCCCAAATTACATCGATTTAAGTGACTGGATTGTTATATTTCTTAAGAGGAATGTAATGTTAAAATAAGTATGTAAAATAATGCTCCCTGACAAAACAGAGATAATGTATCTCACTCATGTATCTTAAATATATTCTGTCATTAATAAATAAGAACATAAATAAGCCAAGATAACAGATTGTTGGTCTGAACTTAGAAAAGGACTTTACAACAACACATTTTCACACTATTCTCTCTCTTGTCCAACACTATTCTCTCTCTTTTCCATAATAGTTGATGAAGCCTCATCCCCAAAATAACTACATTAATGTGAGTCTTTCCACTGTATTATTCACAGATCATTCTCAGTTGAAAGTGAATGAATTGTCCTTTGTGCTTCTTACTTGGCCATGTACTTAGACATGCATCTAAAGGTAAGCATGAACAGTTTCACAGAACATACCTAAATATAAGTATGAACAGTCCCACAAAAGTCAATGGCATGTCCTTACTGAACTGGACTCAGAGGGAATCCATGGGCCTTAAATTTATAATCTGCTTTATGGCAAAACAATTTCATGAAATAGCCCCTATGATAGCACACTGCAAATACAATCTCCATGCAAAGTAGCATGAATATTTAAAATACATTATCACAAATTTCTGTTTGGAAGTTGTCAAATAATGCACCTGTATTACCATACATCTATTACTTTTACATGAATATAACTTTGATCCACAACATCCAGATGTTTTTCTAAATATAACAGCTTCAAAATCAACCTTATAGAATATCATACATGTTAAACAAATGGGACCACCAGAATTTTACACATAGTTATGTCGAGACACCCTTCAAGTGTCCTACAGAAATGTACATTATGGAAAAAAGCTATTGAAAATAATAAACAAGACATTAATATGGTCCATCAGCCTATTTTTGTTTGGTTGTTGGGTTGGGTTTTTTTTTGTTATGGCACTTAATAATTGCTTATCCATACTGGTATGTATTGTAGTTCATAAATTTAATAGCATTGATAGATAGGATTATATCAGGGGTGTTTATTTATCTAAGTTAAATATAGCAAAGTTAAGTAGAAAACCCCCTGTAATTTGAAAATATCCTCCTAAATCAGAGTTATTACACTTGATTTTAATGAACTGGCTTTTCCTTCCATACATATATCTACATAAGTTAATACTAAGATGATTAGCTTCTTTAAAACTTTAGTTTTGCAGGAGGACTCCAAGGTATGTCTTCAGAAATTGTTAGTGTGGTTATCCTAACTCATTTTATCACAAATTCAAAAGCAACAATCACAGCACCAGTGTTAGGACCTTGATTTTTGACCCTGATGGAAAATTCCAGTGAAATCCAGCAGAAAGTTGGGATATATTTTTGAACTCTCCAACAATACATAGTTCAGCCTACCACTACTGTAATAAAGAAGGAGTGAAGAATGCAATAAACATAATAAAGTAGACATAACACATTTTCTAGTCTGCTAATGAGTCAAAATTTTTAATAATAAAGTGATAAAGCAATAAATCTCAGCAGTCTTGCAGTTCTGGGCTAAATGCAGAATCTTGGCGAGTTTTTTCAGCTTCTCAATGGGCAAGAATTTACTGATTTACTATAAAAAGGTCAGCTGTTGTATAGCTATTCTTAAAGTAACAGATACTAGTAATCTGTTCCGTTTGTTTTGGGAAATGTTTTTAGCAACCTCTCTACTAATTCCTGGGTTTCTGTCCAGTTTTGCCTAGACTGACATGCTTTTCTTTTTAGAACATGAACATGTGTTAAAATTGTGTAATGACTTGGGGGGGGGGGGGGGGAGGTTGTCCTTTCATTTCTTTTTACAGAAATAAAAAACTTGCTTACACTAAGATTTTACAGGAATTTGTCGATATGCATTACAGAAGGTAAATGCCTGGTTTGCACTTTGAATAGGAGTCAGACGTATTTTTCAAGATACTTCCTTGTTATTAGCTTAATTTACAAGAATGATGAAGCTATTATTTTCTTCTAAAGAAATGAGACTACATATTCTATACCAATATAGAACATTCCATGCCATATCTATGGTACAGGACTTTGGGACTTTATGACACTTGGGTTATTAATCAGGTATTTTGTAATAGTTAGTGAAGTGAGTAGAAAGTTATCTTTTTACACAGGCTTGGGTTGTTCTTGGAGGTGTTTCCCTTCCTATGTTGGAATGTCATTTTAAAAATTCTGAATTTGTCTTTAAAACGGCATTTATTATTCATCCTTTCAGGCAGAATTCTAGCAGCTGTTCAGTCTTTCTAGGCTAAGTTCCTCATACTTTACTTAACCTCCACAGCCTTTATTTATAACCTGAACTCTTACCTGTTAACAGAAATTCTTTATCTTATCTTTTATATTCCTTGAGATTTACAACCCTGACCTAGATTAAAGAAAATAAAAAGAGAAGACTAGAAATACCACAATATATTTTCTGTCCATTCACACTTCCTTCTTCTTCTTTTACAGCTTTATAATCTTCCCATCAATCTTTTCGGTTTCCTTGCTGAGGAGTCGTGTAGCACTGCACTTGTCAGCATCACCTACTGTGGTGCTGCTGGTCAGAAAAAGATTGCATTCTCCAGATTTATTCCTTTAGAGAGAAGTGCCATTGCTGCGTGCTCATTTTTTTTTTTTTTTCCTGTTCTTTTCAAGTTCCAATGATTTTGCTATGTGATCAGATTGATTCTTCTAAAATTTCAAGACATTAGGTGTCTAACAACATTTACTGAAATTCTGACATAGTTTGTCGTATTAGTGTGTAACGAGATTATAAAAGCATTCATAATCCTCTCTAAAGACAACAGGACTTACTATTACAGTCTTAACTATTAAGAAGAAAAATGCACTTAACATCTGTCGTGTTTCTTTTTGCTTATAAACCAAGTCTTGATGGTTTCATCTTTATACTCGGTGATGTAGTTAGAACAAAGTAGTCCTCAAAATGCAGTGGTATTGAAAAGCTCACCATAGATGTGACATAGACTTGTTATATAGTCCATTGAAATCATTATGTAATTTTTGACAAAGTTCAAAGCTGTGCCATTTCTTGGAATTGTGCTTCATAATCACCGTGTTACTGCAAATGGTCACGTGCTATATTGGGGTGTTGTCAGAACAACTTGTGTAATGAAATAACAGAGCTGGTAGAGCTTTGGTGTTCATAAACCCTTTAGTTTGGATTGTTGTGTTGTTTAAGGTTTTGGGTTTTTTTAAAGCTTTGAAGATTCTTGCTACTTGTAAATTTCAATGGTTCCTATGTACAGCACTAAATAACTTTTACAAAACATTTTGTAAAGTTTAATCAGAGTAAAGTAAAAAAACCCCAACATATCATTTTTTAAGCTTCAAGTTGAAAGCTTTCAAGCTAATAGCAAGTGACTTTGAAGACTCAGAAAGCACCTTTTAAAGTTAAAATGGAACAGAATATTATTGGTTTTCTTTCAGATGAAGAACAATGTTTCCTTCAACAAGTTAGAAGAAACCTTTTGATCATTTTGCTGAAACTTTCCAAAAACTAGCCCAAGGAAAAACATTAGCCTTCAAATTCCTCCCAAACAATTAGATTTTGGTAGACTTATAAACAGCCTGTAAACAACTGAAACATTTTTCTACTAAAGAGACATTTTTTTTTTTTTATAGGCAGTTGTTATAATTTTAATTATATATGTATGTATGATTTATATATCATTCACATGCTGTATGTGCATGTTTTTTATACCAAGATGAAGTGATTCTATAACATAGAGAGAACAAGAGTTTTTCTTTGATCTTTCTTTGTAGTAGATTTCCTTCAAACCCTGTATCATCACAATAATTTTAGCCTTCCCAATTATATAACACTTCAAATATTGAAACCAACATAAAGAAAACTGTAATATTTTTTCTATGCACCAAGAGACAAGTCTGCAGTCACCTATTCTTTGATCAAGGACAATAGGAAGTAAAGCATTAGAAAAGTTACCTGCAATATCACCACTGAAACTGTGAGTGAGATTTTGCAACAAGTTCTGGGTGTGTTAACTAGCTCTGAAAACAGAACAGCTGTTCCTGGTCCCTCTGGAATGATAGACTGCTTGAAGCTATCGAGGTATATGTTATTAACTCTAAAGGGGGAAAAAAGGGAACTTCAACTACTTTACTGTTTTGAAACCTCATTACTACAGGAATGAAAATGCATGCAGTTTCTATAGCATATTCTATTGTGTGAAAATATTTGAATATATGAAAGATTATTTCAACATACAGAAGAGGACGCAATTTCTTGAGAATTGCAAGTTTCTTGAGAAATGCAAGTTGAATGACATGCAGAGGCTACAGATTAGAGATAGGAAAAAAGAAGAAACAGATTTTTAAAATATAATTCATTTACCCCGTATTTTTTACTATCTGAGCAACAAAAAATAAAAGCACAATTTACTAAAAAATATCATATTTCTTTATGCAGTGTATCTGCCATCATTTATCCATTTCATTTTGGAAAAGGATCTAGGTTAATTGAACATGAAAATGTTCCTTTTCTTCCACCAAAGCTTTTAGTGCCTTCAATAAATAGTCACTCTCTTGGAAATATATTGATCTGTGTTGTGAAGCTCATTGCAGATCCTTTGCAAAAGTTCATGTCAAGTCATTTTCTATGTTTATTATTTACTTCTAATAACATTGACAAACCCATTAGGTGCTGACAGTTGTACAGTTTTTCAAATGAGAAATCTTGGCCCTTTGTCATTGCAGAAAAAGGTTACAAGACCCCTTTAATGAGATTCATTTGATTTCTAATTAGTAACAAATGCAAAACTCAAGTACCTTTGACAAAAAAGAAATAAAGTCATTAACTCAGTCATCAGTATGTTAAAAAATGCTCACTGAAAACTTGAAAGATCAAACAGTGTGGAAACAGAATGCAAGGTAGACTTAAGTTTTTGGAAGGACTCCACTGAAGAGAAACAATTTTAATACAAAACTGAGAAAAGGTGCAAGAAAAAAGAATAATGCTTTTTGGTTATTAATCTTTAAGAGTTGGTATTATATTCCTACAAAATGCAGGCTGATTTTACAAGGCATCTTAAGGTATCCTATTTAAAAGTTTAACCCTGTTTTTGGAAATAATTTGTGAATTAAAACACTGATCCATAAGAGAAAGACACAGAGAATGTGACTTCACATCATAAAAATATGCTTGCTAACTCAAAACCACTCACACTCGAGGGTCTAGTTCTGAGGCTTTGATTCTGACTCTTCTGTTGTTTTTTTGTTGGTTTTTGTTGTTTTGGGTTTTTTTAAGAGCAAATAATTTTTGTTCTGTATGAGGGATTGAAGTAAAAAAGGAACTTCCTTTGCATCCCATTTGTTTTAGAACAGAATCACAGAAAATTTTACTAAATTTTGAAACTTTATAATTCCTAGAGTGAATCCCACAAAACCAGCTAAGCAGCTTTATTTACAGGTTTATTCCCAGTGAAGGCAACAGAAGTCACAGGAATACACTAATAAATAAGAACTAGGAAAAAAGTAAACAACAAAGATATTTAAATGTCTAATTACACTTTGAATATAAACTTTGAAACAAATTAGTAGAATTAGATTTAAATGCTATATTGATGCCCATATTTCTTTCTGGGAAAGAAGGAAAAAAAAAGGAAAAAGATCAAATATATGTTATTTTTTTGATTTAACTGTCTCTCTGGGTCCAGACTTGTTCATTTAACCAGAAAGACAGTTTTTCAAGATTCTCTTTGGTATATCCCCAAACTGATACCTAGTAGGTCTGATTTTAGCCCTACATTAGAGACAACACTAGTATAAATATCTTGCTTCTAGAAAAGTATTTCTTAATCTACTGCATAAATATTTTGAAAATGTATAGTATGGGTTCACTTTTTTTTGTTTGGTTTGGTTTGGTTTGGTTTGTTAGTGACATCAATAGGACATAAATAGTTGGGTTTTTTTGTAATATATTCTCTGAGTATTAAATCAGATGTTGAAAACAGACTTTGCAAATACAGTTATATATATAAAACCACACTGAAAGGCATGTAATGTTTTCCTGCTACTTGTATAATTTACTGGTAGTTAACATACAGTAATTACTTGAGTTAATTTAAATTCTCAACTTAGTCACTTATTTTAAAATGTAAACATAAAAACTCTTTTAACTTGTACCATACCACAATTCTCTCACAAATATGCAGAAAGATATGGAATACAAAACCTGTTACCTTATTATCCTTACATATTCACACACTAAATAGTATCAAGGCATTAATATAGCTCACTAAGGTCCACAGTGTGTGCACATGGCTTCATCAACCCTTAGTGAACCATAAAGACCCAAGAATAACAATGCAAATCAGTCTTCCATGTCCACAATGCACAGTGAGACAATAATATTACAGGAATACTTTGTCTGCACACAGAAATAGTTTCAGATAATGAAAGTGTCACCATATGATATTGCAGGGGACTCCTATACGTGCTCCACCAGGTGGAATTCAGAAGAACTTAACGATCCATGGTAGCTCTCAGGTGATTTCAAAATGCAAATTTACTTATTACTTTTCTTGAAGGCAGCCAGAAAAAAATAACCTAACACATTTTCTGTCTTGTGAGATGCTTATTTTTATACTCAACTGGAGGCAAAGCACAGTCATACATATAAGCAAACATCTCTTAATTCTAAAAAAGGCATAGTACTTTTGTGCATTATGCTTCATAATTCTTATTTTATGATCATCTTGAGATTCACAAAAAAATAACAAGAATATTTCAAGAAAATTTCACTGAAGTCAGAGAATAAATTAGGTTGGTTATCCATATCAGGAAAAATTTACCCCAGAAGAGCTATACAATGTTTTATTGCAGCCAATATAATGGGTCTTAAGTGTTTCACATAGATTTGCCTTTTATTTTTAACCCCAGAGAAAAAGTTCCAATAAAACCAGAGGATATATTTTAATAGAAAGCTGCCCAGGTTGCATAGAAAATCAGTGACAGTCACCGCTTGCTTGGAAAAAAAAAAAAAAATCAAAGTTGTTTGCCTTAAGAATGTGGACAATCATTATTTGACCGGGGGGAGAAGAGATAATATATATGGATGCTATAAATTGTACTGCAGCCACTGACAGGTCTTTTCCTTCTTTCTCACTGATATCTCAAACTCCAGAGAATCCTAGAATGGTTTGGGTTGGAAGGGACCCTAAAGATCATCAAGTTCCAACCCCCCTGCCATGGGCACGGACACCTTCCACTAGTCCAGGTTGCTCAAAGCCTCATCCAGCCTGGCCTTGAACACATCCAGGGATCAGGGATGGGCCATCCACAACTTCTCTGGACAACCTTTTCCAGTGCCTCTCTACCGTCTCCATGAAGAACTTCTTTCTTACATGTAACCTAAATATACATCTGTCTAAATCTTTCCATTGAAAGTCATTACCCCTTGTTCTGTCACTACAGGTCCTTGTCATAAGTCTCCCTCCAGCGTTCTTGTAGATCCCCTTCAGGTACTGGAAGGCTGCAATAAGCTCTCTCCAGAGTCTTTTCTTTCTTGGGCTGAAGAAGGCCAATTGTCTCCACCTTTCTTCATAGGAGAGGTCCTCCAGCCCCTTTCTGGCTCTTCTCTGCACTTGCTCCAGCTTTTTGATATCCTGTTGGGGGCCCCAGAGTTAGACACAGTACTCCAGGTGGGGACTCATGAGAGCAGAGTAGAGAGGGAGAATCACCTTCCTTCACCTGCTGGCCACTCTTCTGTGGATACAGCCCAGGATACTGTTGTCTTTCTGGGCTGCCAGCGCACACTGCCGACTCATGTCCAACTTTTCATCCACTAGTATTCCCAAGTCCTTCTCCTCAGGGCTGCTCTCAGTCCATTCTCCACACAGCCTGTACTTGTGCTTAGGCTTGCCCCAACCCATGTGCAAGACCTTGCACTTGGCCTTGTTGAACATGCGGGTTGCATGGACCCACCTCTCAAGACTGTCAATGTCACATCCCTCCAGCATGTCAGTTGCACTACGCAGCTTTGTGTCATTGGAAAACTTGCGGAGGGTGCATTCAATCCCACCATCCATGTCACTGATAAAGATGTTGAACAACATCAGTCCTAATACTAACCTTGTTTGCTTCTGAATATTGATTTCAAAACAAAGTACAAGCAACTTCTGGCCTAAACTCCTTCCATAGAGTGCAGCTGGGAAATCTGTTTCCCATTATCACTTATCCTGGTCATTGTTCCTCAGAAGGTAGAGGGAAATATAAGAATATGAAGTTTTGGGCTGAAAAAATATGTACTGGGGATTTGTTTGCTCTGTTTTCACACTTGGGTCCTGCTCCAAAGTCACTTAATAGAACTACTTTACCACTCTGAAAATAAATAATATTCTCTGTTGACCACTCTGCGAGGGGTGGCTTAAATCTCCCAAATAATGCTTAATTTAGGCCACAGGAGGGGTCTCAAATGAAATCTTATATTTTGCAGATTATGGATATCCAACACAACAGTCATGTGCCTTGGCTCTAGAAAAAGTAGATCAGAATTTGGATAAAAACAGACTATCGACTGTTACAAACATCTTTTACCAAGCATCTTTTGCCAAACTACTACCACCCTAAAATAATCTTTGAAGCTGCAGCCCGGTTTTTAGCTAACTACTGCTACTTTCATTATTTCCATTCTGCGTAATCATGCCATCTGGGCAGAGAGAGTGGAAAAAAATAATTTTGTGGTAGAATGGTGGCCAGGGCAGATATATGTTGCAACATATATTCTGTCTTTAACAGAAATGAAGTGTGATGAAGAAGAAATCCTCTCCCACTCCACTCAACGTTGTTTCTCTCAGGGACTTCAACTTTGGGGGTTTTTCCCCATTTCTAGCTTCTAATATTCCAAACACCATATATATTTCAGGTGTCACTTAAACTGGTAACAGAATAATGCAGTACATCTTTTGGAAATTTCAACTAACACTTGACTAATACTCTGGAATTCACTGTGAAAATTACTTATAAGGGCATTATCTAGTATCTAATAATAAAAGAGTCTAATACAGCTTTTAAACATCTCAATTTATGATGTTTTCTTGAAGCAGGAGTTTTACCTAATAACTCCAATTACAGTGTGCATTTATATTTTTACATGTATGTATATATATATATATATCTCACAGGAGCTTACTTTCAAGATCTGGGGTGCCTGAAACTTTTTGTAACCTATTTTTTTCATTGTTTTCATTTTCCAAATAATTCAGAGATATAAACAACTACATAAAGAATTACCATTACTAAGAATACAAACAGCTGTCATAAGAATATTGTTTTGAGAATTCAGCATCAATTCTAAGTTTTGTTTAATTGAGCCCCGTAGAAGGTTTGAAGAACAGGAACAATCACACAGTGGAACTAGAAGAAAAAGAACTGAAGCAACTTTCATCTTTTTGGCTCATTAACTCTGAAATGAGGGGATATCATGATTGGTCATAAATGTGCCTCAGAGAATCTAAAAGATGCAAGGAAGCATCAATAATTAGCTTTCTTTTTTTTTTTTTTTTCTTTTTTCTTATTTTTTTCTTTTGCTTCTAGGAAACATACCAGGAAGATTATATTCAAAATTACAAATTAAATATAAGAATATTTGTAACTTTTTTCAATTATTTTAAATGTAAATTATTTTTAACTAAGTGGTCTATTATCCTACTGATTTACTTTGAGAGATATATATATACACTACATTTTCAAGCACCTACTACCACATATAGGCAGGTCTGATGATAACAATTATACACATAATCAATATATAACTGACAGCATCACCAAAGCATCACCAAGGTCATCTCAGCAAAGAATTAATCAAGATAGTTCCCATTTTCACACCACAGACATAAGAAAATACTCCGGCCTTGACATTTTCCAAGGATTTAGGTGGCAAAGGAAGAGCTTATTTCATGATCAAGGCTGCTCTTAGAAAATGTATCATCCATTAAAACTGAGGACTCTGAGCATCTCCACTAAATACTGCTACAGTTGCAGGCACATAGCATGTGAAAATAGGCAGATTCTTGAAAGGAATAGACACACATCAGATAGCCATTTTAAGGTTAAAACCATTTAACACTCAGGAAATTCTAGAAAAGGCAGATTATCAAATCTTGATATCCTTAAATTCTGATAGATTAAATTTTGAAAAAAAAAGTATGCAAAATTGCCCTGGTCTCAGGCAGCGATGAGCTGCTCTCCTGGGGCCAGTCTATAAGATTTTGTTTCATTCCATAATACATCAAGCTGAGTGGTCACTGTTACCCCCATACCAGCAGCACTGGGAGCTTGCCCAGTGTGGGGGAGCTTGCCCAGTGCGGGGAAGCTTGCAGAGACTCAACTCGGAAAGTGGGTGGGGGTCGGCCCCATGGTTCTGGTGGCAGTGAGGTCTTTTCCCGGCAGTGCAGTCTTTGACCGGACCTTGTGGTGGGTGATTAGCAGAGAAGTAGCGTCTTTTGCCAGGGGAATTGCCCTGGGTAGGGGGTGTTGGAAGTTTCTCACTGCTCTCCACTCCCAGGCTCAGGGAGGGGGTTTTCTCCCTCTGGTTTTTTTTGGGCTCAGGGTTTTGGATTTTTTTTTTTTTCACTTTGCTTTTCTGGAACCTGGTTGTGTCGGTCCACAGGTGGTGAGATCCTGTACCATTTGTTCTGTTTTTCTGTTCTTTTAATTACTTATTAGCAATAGTATTGTTAGTAACTCCATAAGTTTCATTTATATAATTAAATAGATCTTATCTCAACTTTTACGAGCCTCCCTTGTTTTTCCCCCAAACCTTCCTCACTGATAGTGGGGTGTGAGGGAGTGGGGTGTGGGGGTGTTGGGTGTGGAGTGGTAGAGCGACTGGTGGTGCTTAATTGCCAGACAGGGATAAACCATGACAAAAATGTAACAGACTTCAACATTAAAAAAAAACCCACGATTTTTATTGTTGTTTTATAAAGTGCATGGGGAAAATGTTGACTCAAAAACGCCATATATATCAAACTTCGTATTAATTTTTTAAAAGTTGTTTTAACTCAAAGATGTTTGACAAGAACATTTTGACTACCCTTTACACTACTTTAGATACTAGTCAAAACCCTATGTTGTAAACCCAAATAATAAAATATGCACAGGAATCCTTAGGAACCTCAGTCATATAGCTGATAGGAATGCTTTAATGTTCTCCAGCCACTAATTAAGGCAATCAATGGATAAGACAGGAGTGAAAGAACCGAATGGCATTGACATAGCCAGACTTCCAACTTGCCACTAAAATCTCTGACAGCTTCATGTATAGAATCCAAAACCGGAGAGAAAAGGAAAACACTGTGAAAATGAGTAGAAAGAAATCACCTTAAGAGAGATACTTTATCTCATGGGAAAACTCAGTAATAAGGACTTCAGTGGTGGTCTTGCTGATTCAAAGGAAGTATAAGATCATTGACTGGAGTCAATGTCAAAAGTGAGACTCTAGCTGCAACTGAGGCAGCAGATAAAAAAAAGCACCTGCCACTTTAGGACTCGACAAGTTGTGCTTATAAATTTTATCCTTGATTTTCAAAGAAACCTCTTAAAACATTGGTTTCAGAGTTTTCTCTAAGACATTCAATCTAACTATAGCTGGTAAAGCATTGTCTCATAGTTTGACTCAATCAGGAAGATTTTCTTGTGAAAGAATAATAGATTGTTACGTTCATCCTTGTGGCTTCACATGCTATATTAGAATATTTATTATTCTTATGAAAGCTGCAGCACATGGAATGCAAAGAATGTGTGAAATTTCATTTAAAAGGAGAAATAATGTTTCAAGGTGTTCTGGATTTCTGGACCAAGGGAGAAGAAAACAGTTAAAAAGCCTATTCAGAAACCAACCTAACATGGTTTACACCAGGCTTAATTGACAAACACTTTCTTAGTAAAGTGATGGAAGATATGTTGGGTTTTGTTTGGTTTTTTTCCAGTGTTTCTCTATAATTGGTCATCTCTAGAACCAATGCAGAAACAGAGAGATTTGAGAGTAAAGGAGTGGAAACACCAGAATATGCCTATGTGCATTAGGAAGGTTGCTACTTAAGATACAATCACAGATGTCTTTAAATGATGTACCGAATTTATATATCATGGCAACAAATCAAAAATATTCATGAGACCTGAGATTGCATGAATGCTTCTGCATGCCCACCACTTGAAATATCAAGAATTGAAACCCTGTCCAACTTTTTTAAAATGCAGAAGAATGTATTTCAAATTATTAAAAAAAAAAGGCAAAATTTGTAAATAGAATATTCTTAACATGAATTTTTTTTTTCTGCGTGTATTGTCATAAAGAGATGAAATTTTTCTTCATTCCTGTGAATGAACTTAGTATCTCTATGAAAATAACTAGATACACAATCTGAATTTTGGACAGTCTAGAATTACTAAACCTGGGTAGACCATCTTAATTCACTGCCTTATATCTCTGTATTGAGTTTGTGCAGAGGGGTCTTGGTAGTGGGGCCACAGGGAATTCTCCTTTGAGAAGCTGCTAGAAGCTCCCCTGGCTCCAAGTCAGACCTGCCTCTGGCCAAGACCAAGCCAATTTGTGTCTCTCTGATAACATATTTTTCCCGTATTTTCTTCTCCAAGTCAACTCTGGTTTGCCCATGACCATAATCAGTGGGTGATCCCACCTTGTCCTTGTCTTGATCCATGAGCTTTTCATTGTATTTTCTCCTCCCCATTCCATTGGGGGAAGGAGTGAGCAAGCAGCTGCATGGCACTTAGTTGCCAGCTGGGCCTAAACCACGACAGTCTGTTACAAATCATGCTAGCTGCAGCATGCCTGAGGACCCCCCAGATATCTCACTATGTAAATAAATTGTGTATCTGCTAACATCTTTAACTCAAGGTATTCTTGCTGTCATTACTTTTTCTGGGTATGAATATTGTTTGAAAGTAGCATGGGTGATTATGTGACAGAAATAACAGAATACATACTCATTCATGTATTTTGTTTGGAAGAAAGAAGGCTTCATTTAAATATGTGTTTTAGTGACTTCTGGAGCAGGAGGGAACAGGTAGCCAACAAGAATCTTCATTTCCATCTTCAAAAAAGATTCCCACTCTCCTGGTCTCTTTATATGTTCAATCTTGGCTTATAGTACTTATTTTTAAATCAAACACTATGTACTTTCATATCAGAAAATAACTGAACATTTGAACTGAAGTCTTATAAAAAAAAAAAAAAAAAAAGAAATCTGAGATAATCCTTACTTGTTTTAAAATTCCCAAGGTGCCCAGAACATTACTTCTGTTAATGCTCAGAACTGCTGCATTACTGAAGTAATAATGTATCACCATGTCATAGCTTGACAGACCCAAACAAAAAAGACTGTCTCAGAGTGGGAGTGGACCAATCTACACCTGCAGAGGGGAGGGCTGAATTCTTCCATGGAGCAGTTTTGACTGGAGAAGCCATACTATTCCCTGTTCTAATATAGGGACTTGTAGTCTTGAACGCAGATTCCAAACTTATAAATTTCATAATAGGATAATAAATGTCAAAAGTAAAATATTTTTTCTCATTATTACTCATTTTGTAGGTGAATTGCTCATCTTATTTTGGGGAACTGGGGTGATGTTTCTGTTCTGTGTCACAGCAGGGTCTATGTGCCGTGGTCTGACAGCTGTGTGTACATGCTGCCACATGACAGAGGACTGATGAAAACCCTCTACCAGTATGTTTGTGAGGAGAGAAACGAGCATATTATGCATGAAATCATCACCTAGTAAACTGCTTATCTAAACAGGAGTCTTAAGAATAGTTACTTTTATTTTTGCTACTAATAACAAAAAGTTAAGGAAATGCTATAGAAAGATACAGTTGATCTTGTAGCTATTTGACTTAATTTCCAAATACAGTATAAACAATTTAATTCAAAGTAGGTAAGAAAGCTAATCAGAATCTAACGCTCTTTCAAGGGAACCTTCATCTTGTGTCCAACTTACCAGAGATAAAAATCCTTTCTTTTTCCTAAGTGCTATGTGCTTCTGTTTCCAGCCTTAAAAATCAATTATTGCTGGCAGTAAGTAATTAAACCAACTAATGAGATGTTATTTTAAATTGCAATCCTACTTTCTTTGAACTGTTTTTGCTCTAAACATTAACTACCACATCTGCATTGTTCTGATCCCTTTATAGCTTCACAAACTTGTTTATCTGTGGGTTGCTTTCAGTTAAATGTCACCTGCAGTCATACTAAGAAATAATTAAGTATTTGGAATTGCAGGTTTCCAAAACCCAAACTGAATAAAATGTAGGTCCATCACATAAAATAAATGCTATGTAATGCTACTGCATCACTAAAATACACCTAACTGTAGTGTGCAGATCTGTGTCATGTAAGAAATTACCTACTCTAGTCAGGGTAGGTGCAGTTCTTCTGTCTAAGTACACCTTTGAGTGTGCTGTAAAGTAATTTAAATGGGTTGCTGACCTATTTCTGATTTTCTTTTTCAGATGTTGGTAATAAAATTGGATTGTCTGAAATACATGCACCATCAGGGTTAGATTATTTGCTATGTAGTTTGCTATAGTGTTTTCAAAATGTCTAGAACATTTTATGTATATAATGTACCACATAATAAAGAAGATTTCTGTTAAGTGAGAAAGTGAACAATAAATATATCACATGCTTTCTAAACAATTATATTTCTGCTGGTTTATGAGTTAATAACCTAAATAAATGGTTCCTTTAACATTTGGCTCTCCTTTATATCTATCCCTTACATATTGTGATGCTTTTTGAAAACAGGACATTTACTACTATCATCTGCTTTGCATATCTTCTCTTCTTCAATGCATGTTAAGAGAAATTGTTGAAAGAATCCTACCCCATTCAGCAATACGGCATGAATAGCCACTCTCCTGCCATCATCATCATTGAGAATCTAGTGTTGGAGCATCCTGAGCACAGCATTTACACAGACACTTTTATGCCTATGGCTATGCAGTTTGCCCTCTAGTCTCACCTTAACCTCCATCATGTCATGCTACAATCCCCTACTCTGAACTGGTAGGAGACAGCTGAACTCCACAGCACAAGAAATAGTGTTTCTGCGCAGCATTCCCTCCTTTTCATTTTCCCTTTCATTCAGCAGAGCCTTAGGAGCTCATTCTCCCACTCTGGAGTACAACCAGCCCCTACTCTTTCACGCAGAGCTGTTCTTTCTCTGATTTGAAAGCAGAGGCCTCAGGGATCCCTGAAGGCTTGTACAGTATTTCCAGTTCCAACTGACAAGTCCAGCTCTCTTTTCTTTCTATCCTGCATCTTTCTCTGCAACCTTTAAAGCCACTTACTCTGCTGATTTCTGCCAACACACTGATATAAAGGGCCATGAAGTAACATGAATTAGAGAGAAGAGGGCTTATGTCTGCTTGGCATGGACATCTGGACCTCTATCACTGACCTCAAGAGAAGCCACAACAGATTGTTCCCTTCAGTCGTTCTGCCTTTCTTTGCTGAATCTAATCCCTGTGCCGTCCAGTGTGTCCTCTTACTGTGTGCCAACAACACCAGAACAGGCAAGACTCTTGTCAGCAACTTCCCCTGGCCTCTGCTCGGGGGAGCTCTGCAAGCACAACCTCCCTCAGCATTTTCCTGGTCTCACAAGGAGAACAGAAACCCACAGGTTATTTCCTCAAACTGCTAATCTGCCCTGCGGGAATCCATCAAAACATGGGTTTTCCATGAATGTACCAACAGTTGTCTATTGAGGAAGCAAAGAATGGGAAGAGGGAAAGTATAGACAGAGAGAAGAGTGATGGTTTTCTCTAGAGAGGAGAAGAACAACTTTCTAGTAAGGAAGGTGTAGCTTTGAGGGTCAGGAGTAATTCCTATTTCTTAAGGAGGGATTTAGACATCCAAAAGGATATTGAAGGCAGTAATGCTCAGATGTGAATTAATGCAAAAAGAGAAGCATGTTCATGAAATGAAGTCCTAAAGAAAATCTGCATTTTTAATGCTTTTTAGAATCATTGCCAGTTTTGTGTTCCTGGGTGAAAACACACTGTACTTGCAAGAGTATGAACATGTTCACAAGAAACTTGAGGGAGGAAGGCAAATCAGAAATCATTTGTCATTATTTACTGAAATCATTCATAAATGATCCCATTGCCAAATGGGTTCTCTCCCCACTTTCAGCCTGCAAATATCCAATATATGGCCTAAAAGCCAGAAACAGGTTAAGAGGCATCTATGCAGATAGACACAGATAGTCTGAAAGTTAGTTTGCCAATCTGAACTCGACTGAATCTGCTCTGTTTCACAACATTCAAAGGCACACTACATCCAAGCTAGTACCTCCTGCCTTTCTCTGGTTTTCCAGTGCAAATCTGGGTTAACAGTGGTTAATAAAGATCTGTCCTGTGTCTCCTATCTTTCTGAGTAAAACAGAATGAAAGTTTGGCTGACATATGCAGAAATACTAAGGTACTCAGGGTTTAATGCAATTAGACCTTGAATTGTATATAGGGCTATTCCAAAAGCATCAGATTTCATAGACACTTGTGTAATATTAATGCAAAATCACCTACAGCAACCATATGCTTTTCACTGCTTTTTTTATTATTATTATTTACAAATGAACCACCCTCAAATCAAACCCAACCTTTACTTTTCACAGATCACAGCCACATTCCACTGAGTTCTTGCCACTCTTAATGAACTCCATTATTGTTTAAAAGGTGTTTAATACCTAGTAATATCTAAGTCTGACTTGACATAGACACTTGATACAAAGTCTTCAGCCTTATGCCTTCCCCAAGTAGAATTCTGTTAATACAGGCTGAGATTTAAGTATCTTTTCGAGCATGAGAAGCAGAATTCAAAATACTGCAGAAGGAATGATTGAATATTCCTCTAGAATATAAATAAGAAGGTGCAGTAACCACCTTCCCTTGGTTTGCCAAGCCCGTCTTTTAAAAAAAAAATCTATCTGTCCTCCAAGTAAGTTTTCTACTGTACCATTGTTCAAGCTTCCTGGAAAAAGAGGATATATATAATAAACAGAGTAATGTCATCCCTTAGTGAAAATAAAGTCTAGTTCAAATACTATTCTATAGTAGAAATATGGACACATTAACCTATTCTCAAGCTGCCTCATTTTTTCCTAAAAAATATTAATTTCAAATAATAATAGTATTTCATAAAATATTCATTGACGTAGCTTCTTTTCTCTACTCAATATCTACTCACCAGAAATCAAGGCTAATTACTTTCATGCAGAGTCTATGAAAACATTTCTTTAACATATTCAAATTGTTATTTATTATGTCTTTCTGAAATCTCCAAAAATATGACTTGGTGGTCTCTGGTACTATAATTTTGCAGAAACGAATAAGAATGTACAAATCTAGATATTAAAACCAACCAACCAAACAAACAAACAAAAACCAAAAAAAACACCACAAAAAAAACCAACCAAAAAAACCAAACCAGAAGGGAAGCTATACTAATATCCATTGTCTAGTATTTCCTGATCAAATACACTTATTTTTGCATTATTAGCTGCCTTAATAAGGGAAGGACAGCAGGTAACAAGCACTTTTAAAAACAGCTTAAGCTTTTTCATCACGCCACTGTCTTAGCTGGCTTTGATAAAATCCTTGCTGTAATTTTTATATTTAGTTTTGGATCGCATCTTAACAGCCACCTGAAAGTTACATTTACTGTAATACAATGAAGCATTTTAGAGGTAAGAAGCTCCATCTGCTGGATATCTAGTTGTATATTCTAACTTTTTCTGTGATTTTTATAATCTTCCTACTTACACCTCTATTAACTCCCTCCTTCTAATGAAAATGTCATTATTTTACATTATTAAAAGTAAATAAACTGATAATAATATTATTTATCCAGTAGAATATAGAAGAACGTATAACAGTATATAAAGATAGAAGACTTAATACAGAATATCTGGATTACTGCCTCACTTACTTTACTTTCCACTTGACTTCTATTTCCAGGCAACTTTATTTTACAGAAATAATTTAATAAAGAACTGAAATTCTTTTGGACCACAAGCTAAATTAATGGTTAAATTCGTTATTGCTTGTCCTGATGTGCAATCCTGGCTTCTATATCATAGCAAACTGAAAAAAAAAAAACCAAAAACAAAAACCAAAACCAAAACATGAGGAATATACACACAGATTTTGCACATGGCCAATTTTTATTTTTCAACATCATAATCATGAGACACAGTCTAGATGTTTCCCCTTTCATGATTAATTATGTTCCAACCCTTTTTCAGAAATAAAGTTATTCTATTTAAATGAAGGTTTGTATCAACCTTTTCAGCTAGAGTTGTGTAATGAACAGCAGCTGTCAGAGGCCCATGACAAAGGAATGGGGCAAGGGTCAGTGCCCAGTGATGGCAGCTTTGACAGACAACATGGGTAATAATGTTACTCTCTGCTCTACCTCACTTTTCTTTTATTTGTGCTGCAATATCTCTATTACAAATATTCAGATCACTGCAACATGTATTTACAAATCATGCCCTATATCATATGATCACCATTAGATACATTTTTAAAATTAAAATCTAATCTTAAAGGAAGGAAAATGCTTGCAGAGATTTACTTAAGTCTGATAGATGTGATTTATGTTTCTAAAAGTTTAAATCAGCTCTACTTAAAATTTCAGTTAACTGATAAATTAACCAATACTCTTTCTGCACCCCATTTTCCTTTGTTATATGGCTTTAGGTGGTTTTCGCTTGTTTAGTTTTCGCTTTTGTTGTTGTTATAATAATAAATGGAAATCATAGTACTTGAAAATGTTAATATACTGTTGAGCTGTACATTATTTTAAAGTGGACTGCCAGGGTCAAGCAACAAGGCTGCCTTTTATCCTACACCTGGCATCACTTCATATGCATGTTTGCAAAAAATATTTACAGGGTGTTTTAGGAAAAATCAACATCTTTAATTCATTGAGTTTACACTATTTTTTTATGAAGCATAGTTTTCTGGACTTGCCAACACAAAAACCTTTAATTTTAAAATCAGTAAAATATTTCACACTGGATGCAGATATAAAACTATCTTTCTTTTCCACAAGGAAGTGAAAATGTCTTGCACTGAAAAACAAAAGAATATTGGAGGAGAAGAGATTTCTTTTTGTAGTTTCCACAGTCCCATGGCAAGGGATTTGCAAAACTTAAGAGGAAGAAGCATTTCATTGTTATCTTCATTGTTCTTTCTTGTTGAGTGCACTTCAGCAAACACCCTGGATGAGCATAGCAGAGAGATAAGGCATCAGCACACTTTGCTGGCCCTGTCTGTTGACTGTACTCTACACACAATGGTCTTTAAAGTCAAGAAAGTGCTATTAAGTGGGGGATGGGCATTTGTTGCTTTGTCCTCTACATTTTCTTACTGAAAAGAGACAAAAGTGAGCCACCCTGCTCCACACACATGCACTATTACGTAGCCCCATCCCCATCCTGTGAGATAGGAGGTAATTTTCCCAAAACAATGCTTGTAAGTGACTGCTACAATTTCTAGAGCTTTTGCTGGAAGAAGGCATGACTCCTATCCATTAGCAGCCTTAAATAAGTTTTCCAAGGAAGATCTGCCATATTTTGATAAATTTTATTGACCATGAATTGTCTCTAATTTTTCTGAATCTCTATCCTTATATGTAGCAGATAAAAGTACAGAACCTGCCTGTATTCCAGTAAGCATTGTTATTAAAATCATCGGTCTACATCCCCCAACCCAGACTCCTTTGAAGTTCTTATTAAATTATATGTGCATTTTACATAAACACACAATCACACAGATCAGTCATTTGGACAACACACATGATTTGCAACCAATATAAAATATCAACCAAAACACAATCTTCCTTTTTCAGAATACTTTTTCTCAGTTCATCACATTTAAAACTTCAGACAGAACTCATAGGTAATCGTTATAACTAGATTTCTTTCTGAAACAGAACTTAAAATTTTTCCTTAAATAGAGGGGTAATTCATATGAATATATATCATGCAAAATATCATATAGGCTATAATGTAAAACACAGAAATATGAAGGGGAAGACAAAGAAAGCACTGGAAAGGGGACTGATTAAGAAAGAACAAAGGGTAACATGGAGATAATCAGAATGCAATAAAACGTTTACAAGTAAAAAGAAGATCGGTAGCAGAATACTCCTTACTTTTTGGAAATCCTAAAAAAGTCTTTTAAAGTAGCTAAAAGTAATTAGAGAAAAATAATGTCTTTTACCCTTTCCACTTCTTTTCAGCCAGTTGGGAACAAATACCTGGAAAAAAACAAGAGCTAATCCCACACTAGTAGAAATGGAGAAAAAACTAAAAAGACCAGGAAAGACACTTCAGTCAGCCAAAGATGGCAACAACTGTCAGGAGAAGGAATGGAATTGTAATTGCATATAACAGAAAAACTTTGAACCATTTGAGGGTTAGTTTACCAAAGTCTGAGCAGCTTTCTTTTTGGTAATTTAACAAAATCTCTTTGGACTGTATAATGAGCATTTCTTATGTTCAATCTTCTTATGACAATGAAGGTATTATAAGGTATGGAAAGATAAGACTCTGTCTTGTATTTTTGCCCAAATTATAACCTAAATTGGTTTAAAAAAAAGTGTCAAAAGTCTCTGCAGATTTGTCTCTGTGCAGCTATTGATGACATCCATACACAGTGCAAGAAGATAAGAGACATTTTTCCTAAAACATCAAAAACAATAACTCAAAACTATTAGTCAAATCAAATTTTAGGGAGGTCGTGCAAAGTCTGAACTTCACATGTCTAGATCAAAAGTATGAAATGTCTCTAACTGAGATAAAGACGAGACAATTGTAAGAGTGTACTTTTAAAACTGTAGGGTTTTTTTTTTTTTTCATAGTACTTCTCAACCTAGATATTAAGAATAGCTAGTGCTTATCTAATGGGATGTATCTTGAGAGTATCAGAGAATATCCTAAAGTAAGAGACCCTGAAGAGAGTGCCCCACTTCTGTTTGGAAGCATGTAAAAGAAGTAGTCACTTACAAAATCTTAGTCATATATCACACAAGCTAATCCTGAAATCAAATGTCACATTTCTAACTAATAGCTGATATTAATTCAACATGTTTACTATTGCCAAGATAATTAATGTTATTTCAGCATCATTAGAAATCTTCCCTTAAGTTTTTCTCTGATAAAAACCCCATAGATCATGTACAATTAAAATCTATTGATGCAAATCTTGCTTTTAATGATGTTTCTCAACTTCCTGTTGAGAAAATTGGTCATTTTTGCCTTGGCTTGACATCAAATCCATTTTGCATTAATGCCATTTTAAAGTCAATCTTTTTCTTTTAAGGCCCACTGCCTCATTTGGACTGTAGTATCTGCAGACTTGCTCCAGTGCTTCTAGCAGTCTTGGATCTCCCATGGGACAGCTGTTCCCATATTTAAAGACAATTACAACTGTACAAATTAATGTGTCATAGAATAAATAATTTTAAATGCCCCGCAATTTCTGGGATATTTCTAATCACTCAGAAGTATTTTGTTGCTCTTGGCTTTGGTTGGCTGGTGTTCTGGTGGTGTTTTTTCTGTCTGCATTGAAGAAAAAGCTTTAAATAAAAATATTGACTATTCTCTCTAGAAAGAATCTGTAAATTGCGCTCAGTTCTAATTTTTACATTAAACTTTGAACACACCTTTACTCATGCTTAAATTGCAGGAGCATTTACTGTGCCAGCAGTTCCACTGAAATCAATCCTATTGAGTTCACCCCTATAAAGTTAATGATAAGTTGAAATAAATTAATTGGCGGTTCAAATGAGAGTCTGGAAAGATGTCCAATAAAATGTTCAGTAGTGGACAGACTAGTGCATTGGGCAGTCTTTTTTGACACTTTGTTTCAGCTGATGAAATTATCTGGATTTAAATTCAAAAGGTCACCTTGACAGAGAAGTTAGGATATATAATGAAAAAGAAGGCATCCTGACCAATGCAATAAACCCAGCAATGGGCCTTTCCAGGTCAAAGAGACAACTGCGCCTTCAGATTTATAAGGCTACGTACAAGTTATTTAAGAAATGTGTTCATAAGAATTGTATTGTTAAAATGGACTTTAAATTAATGCTAAAGACTGTGTGGACCTTATGCTTGAGGAATAAGAGTGGCTTGTTTGGGTTTAGGTAAATCTATACCCAGGTGATTTCAACTGAGCTGAAACAAGTGAGTTATTATGACTGTTCACATATTTTGTACTGATTACTGGTCAAGTTACCTCAGTTTAAATTTATATTTTAAATTATAGCAGAAAAACTTTGTTAGGGTAAAAAAACATAACAAAACCCGACAGACCTTAACTTCTCTGTGCTAAAGTTTTCCATCAGTGAAATTTGGTGAATTAATTCTTCTTAGAAATTCTTGAAATTCTATTAGGAAGTTAATAGAAATTCTTGATTTCTTCTAGTCTTTTTTTTTTTTTTTTCAGTTTTACCTGTTGAGACTGCAGGCTCCTAAGGGAAAGAACCATCTTTTTCAGGTCAGTACCATGCTTATCACAGTAAGGCACTGATTTTGAAAAGGGCCTCCAGCTTCTACCTTAATAAAAATTTGTATTACTAATGTGTAATTGTTGCACTATAACAATCCATACAAGCAGTGAAATACCTAAATTTTCTTACCTGCTTTCTACATATCTCCAAAAGTGAAATGGAATCACACGATTCTAAAGAACATGTTAATAATCATAAGCGAAGAAGAAAATTCTATGGGGATTAAATCTTCTTTTTTACAGAATGATCATGATAAAAGATGCTGTTTCTACAGGGACAGAGAGGTAGAGTAATGCTGAAAATCCTCAAATTCTTCTGAATCCTGAGTTAATTAAAAAGCTTAATGAAACTTTCTTGATCATGCTAGCAAAGCTTTAGCTAAACTAATAAGAAAATGTATCATCAGTTACTCATAGTTACAGCACGTGCTTTTAGATTTCCACTGGAAAACATTCTAATGCTGAGGCTTACCTGCACCAAACCAGAGCAGCATATTATGGTTTTCTGTGTAAGTCAGTCATGTATTTTAAAACAGAAGTATCTCTCTCCCAAATAGCAATGCAGCTGATCCTATTCAAGAAATTATTTTTAGATTTTTATATTTACATTTAATATCTTTATCAATGATCTGGAAGAGGAGACTGAATGTACCCTCAGTAAGTTTGCAGATGACACCAAATTGGGTGGGAGTGTTGCTCTGGTAGGAAGGCTTTACAGATGGATCTGGACAGGCTGGATTGATGGGCCAAGGCCAATTGTATGTGGTTCAACAAGGCCAAGTGCCGGGCCCTACACCTGGGTCGTAACAACCCCATGCAACACTATTGGCTTGGGGATGAGTGGCTGGAAATCTGCCCAGTGGAAAAGGACTTGGGGGTGTTGATTGACAGCCAGATGAATATGAGCCAGCAGTGCGCCCAGCTGGCCAAGGAGACCAACACCATCCTGTCCTGCGTCAGGAACAGTGTGGCCAGCAGGACTAGAGGAGTGATTGTCCCCCTAAACTGGGCACTGTTGAGGCCACACCTCAAATCCTGTGTTCAGTTTTGGTCCCCTCACTACAAGCAGGACATTGAGGTGCTGCAACGTATCCAGAGAAGGGCAACAGAGCTCGTCAAGGGTCTGGAGTGTAAGTCCTGTGAGGAGCAGCTGAGGTAACTGGAGTTTAATCTGGAGAAGAGGAGGCTCAGGGGAGACCATATAGCTCTCTACAACTACCCAAAAAAAAAGTTGCCATGAGGTGGGTCTTGGTCTGTTCTACAAGTGACAGGCAACAGGACAAGAGGAAATGGCCTTGAATTGTGTCAGGGAAGGTGTAGATTGGATATTAGGAACTAAATTCCTTCATTGAAAAAGTTAGACACTAGAACAGGCTGCCCAGGGAAGTGGTTGAGTCATCATCCCTGGAGGTATTTAAAACATGAGTAGATGTTATGCTTAAGGTCATGGTTGAGTGGTGGAATTGTCAGTGCTAGGTTAAAGTTTGGACTTGATGATCTTAAAGATCTTTTCCAAGTGAAATAATTATATGATTCTATGATTATTTCACATTTTTACAACTAAGTTTAATTAAAGAGAAAGAAACATCTTAGATCCCTTTTTTTAAAGTCTTCTGACTAGTCATATTCTAAATATATTATTTCATAATTCTACTATCTTAAATTATTCCAGTCATGACTGCTTCACTGATGTTGTTAGTGTTTAAAAAAAAAAAAAGTGCTTAGGAATTTTAGTGATAAGATTGTGGTGTTGTTCTAGGATTTAGTTACAGAAGTATGATTCCAGCTTCAGATGCAACTAGAAAAAAACTGGTCCTCCTTTTGTATAGATATTTACATGGCTTAGTGTGAAATAGTGATTGTAATATCCTTCACATTACTGTTTGTAACTAAACATCGCTTCTCAAACCTTGAAAATGATTTTAAGGGAAGTTCTGTTTTATTTGTTTGTTTTAATTTCAACAGAGATTTTATTTATTTTTTAAATTTTCAGTAAAATTCAACTCAACTTTCTAAGTCAGCTTCAAAATGCTCATATTCCAAAATAATTTCCAGATTTTTTTGTTCACATTTTTATAAAATCTTTCAACTTTTACAAATCTAATTACTGCTAAGATTTTTTCTTAGTATTTCAACATGAATATCATACTTTGATGAACTTCTGATCCACTCTATTTATGTTAGTGCCTACCCATAATATGATTGACAAGCTTAACCAAAGACTTCCTATAATCCATTTGAAATCATACCTGCAACTGTGATTAAACTGGTATTTTAAGTACATGGAAAAAAAGATACAGAGAATTTGGATGAAACATGCTGCATTTAAGTACAATGTTGTGTAAGCTGCTAACCTGAAGATATGTGCTACAATGTTTATTTATAATCTCTACAATCAATAATAAAAAGTCTTTCTGATCAGTACTTGTCAGATTCAAAAATTATGCCCAGAATGACCTTCATTAATGTCCACCATGTCAGAAGGGGAAAAATCTCTCAATTTTCACTCTTTATAGTATAATACCTCAATCTGTTTCACAGACACAAAATGACAGAGTGGCTGTATTCATTATGTTTGCATGACAGACCCCAAGCAAATTTATTTTTTTGTGACTTAACTATGATGAAATTTATTTTCTTCAAAGAGTTCATTGGACAGCTGATTACATTTATTTCAGCAACAGATTGTTCTAAATAGATGGAAATGTGTTTTGACCACAAAATGAATTATGAGGTCTGACAGAAGACACTTCAGCGAGGAAAAGTGATGAGCTCTCATTTGTCAATGTTGGGAAGGGTGATTTTCAAAACCAACACATATTATGATAGTTTTGGAAATTGTCATCTGGACATGGTTTTGACCTTGGCTAACAAAGACTTACTGACAACTCATCACAAGTTGCTGAAGAAGTCTAACCAGGACTCAGGGGAGATATATTCAACCACCCATAACCGAAGACTACTGGATGGAGGTGGATGAGACACTCAGAATAAGCAAATTAGCAGCTTCTTCTATGGCCTAAGTAAATTACTGATATGTATTTGACTATTGACTAACAATGCCCTTCATAGATATAGGCTTTCCCTCTTTCATCAAAGTCCTACAAATAAAAAGTTACAAAGACTTTTTTGCAGAGCTGGCAAATAACTATGTGTGTCGAGTAAAAGCCTTTCAATCTTTGGTTGTTATGTCAATCTTTCTATAGAAGTATGAACTTCAGTCACTTATTAGCTACACAGCAGGGCTAGGAGGTTTTGTGAAGCTGACACTGAACTCTGTATTAGTGCACTTAAATTGCTTACTGGTTGTGCTGGTTTTGGTCAGGAAAGAGTTAACTCTCTCTACAGTGGCTGCTATGAAGCCATGTTCCTAGATTTATGCTGAGAAAAGTGCTGATAAGGTCTTCTTAGCTGGCGCTGGGGAATGCCTGCACTGAATTCCAGGTCTTTCTCAGCTTCTGACATTGCAGCTGCGTTCCCAACTCTCGCTGTCACTACAGGCAGTGTAGGGGACACACAGTTCAGACAGCTGACCCAAACTGACCAAGGAGGTATTTCATTCCATAGCACATCATGCTTGGGGCATAGGCAAGGAGGGGCTCTGGGAGCCATTGCTCTCTCTCTTTTACTTCCTTACACTTGTTAACACATTACCTCCTGCCTTAGCTGCTTTGATAACTCCTTTGCTGACTCGTTCCAGAGTGAGTTGGTGGACTTATTAGTTTTTCCCGGATGTGTTATCACTGATAGGGTTCACTCAGAATCTGTTCTAATAGCTCTCAGACTGCAGCTCTTGGACTGTGGCTCTTGGACTCCGTGGCTCTGACTTTCACTACTCAGCACCTGGCTGTGCATTGATCAGTGGGTGATGAGCAACTGTATCATAATTGTATCATATTGTATCATATGTTTTATTTTCTATTATTTTAATTACTTATTATTGTAGCATTTGTATATATTAACTTAGATTCAATTAGTAAATGGTTCTTATCTCAATTTTATGAGCTTTCTCTTTTTTTTTTTTTCCTCTGATCCTTCTCCTCTGCTGGAAGAGGAGAGGAGGAATCTGTGAGAGCAGCTTCATGGTATTTTGCTAGCTGGAGTTAAACCACAACACTGATAGCCTGAAATAAGCTTGTGCGTGCCTACCTGGGCTGTGCTTAGTGATGATTTTCAAAGAAAACGAAGAAGCCAAAGTCAGCATTAAGGATGGAGATAGAAAGCTAACACTGTGTTAGTAACAGAGAAACAAACGTCATGAAGGACTTTGGAGAAAGACCTTCTATCACACAAAATTAGAGATGTTTTCCAGTAATACAAGACTCATTATTTAATTTTAGATTTTCAATTTAAATAATTCACTCAACTTCTCACAGCAGATTTCCTGTACCTCTAATAGTTACCTGTGTGCTTGTTATTAGAACTAGATTACAAAAATGTGTTCATTTCTGAATTTTCCTCCAGTATTTCCGGTCAAGTAACAGTGGTTAGCTCTGAGACTAGAATTTAGCAAAATATGTAAGCATTTAACATATTTCCATGCAGTGATACTGTTTGGGCAGAAGGCTGCAGTAGAAGATCAGGTTGAAATGCCCCAGGAGATACGTTGGTTTTGTTTGTGGATTTTTTTTCCTTACTTCATCATTGCCAGTTAGATTAACAACTACCCAAAACTGTTTTCAAATTTCACCAAGCTTTGGTAGAACAGAAGCTGTTTTCACAAACTCCCATCATTAATTGCAGCTAGGCTGATGATCTGCATCATAAAGAAGTTTTGTTCAAGATGCAGTATAAAGAAAAACATTTCCATTAATTAGCTATTCTGTCTGAGTTGGTGCTTGGCAAAAATTAGTCATCCATAATGACTATATTAATCAATATTCATATATGCAAAATGTGTAGAATAAAAGTATAGCATAACCTTAAAATGAAAACTCATTATGGCTAATGATTAGCATACTGTAAATTTAGTCCATAACAGGATTTACCATGTTATGTGCATGTGTAAATGAATGAGAATCAAAACTGAATAGAATATTGGCATTTTTGTTTTAAGATTAATTAGCCAATTTCTTCACAGTTTGGTAACAATTATCTCAGAGTAACAACCTGCAGAACATAGTTAACATTTATTACAAGTCTTTGCAAAAAATATTTTGAATAGTTATACTAGGTGACATTTTGGTGATCATCTGGTGTTTGAGAAAATATTTTCCCCAACTAACATCCTGTTCATATTCATTGTGTTTCCTCTGTTCATTTGATCAAACACACATGGTTACCACAGACCAGAAGAGCTGCATCTCATTTGTATTTGTATGGAAGTGTATCTCCTACTACAACAACAATTTAAAACATTCTTTCATAGTAATGATACTGAACTAATTGAAACATTACTGCTAATACCAGTCCTGTCTTCTTCAGTTTCACCTTTCAGGATATAATCTCAAAGAGATTCTAAACCACTAACGGTGGGGGGCAGTCGTTTTTATGCACTTTATATACGAAATCATGCAGATGAGGGGAAAAATAAAGGCTTTAATGGGCACACAGTGGGTAGGTAGCAGGAACAGTTGTATTAATTGCAATATGTTACTCTGTTCCATGGAAATGTCCTTAGTGCCAGGTGCTATGCAGACATAAATGCATAATCTTTTTTTTTAATAATAAATACGTTAAAAAATATCAAAAAACCTTTCCTGAATATGAAGCAGACCGAAGAGCTGAATGAACAAGAGGAATAAAAATAAACCAAAGATAAGCAGTTAAATGAACATAGTAGTACATGTTCTTAGCTCTAATTTCGGAAGTTCAGAAAGATAAAATGCATTATGATGCAGCCTGGTGTATAGAACCTCAGCTGCTTTAGCTACAGAGTAGGTGCACAAATACTATTTATCACCTTAGAGTGGGTATAGGTCAGGACAACATAGAGGTAACATAACTGATCAGGAGCAATTCTACTTTGGTTCCTGATCCAGCTGCTCTGGCATTAGCCTAAGTATTTCCTGCATTGAACCAGACAGGCAAAGTCTTTGGAGTTCTTTGCTTTAGGACCTACTCCTTAACTCAATGTTCAAATGTTTTTAGTGTTAATGTAGCCTCACTGTAATTATTGTGTGTGGTTCTGAGGCCCGCAATTCAGAAAGGATGTAAAAGTTCTTGAATACATCCAGCGGAAAACAACAAAGCTGATGGAAGGGCTGGAAGGAATGTCCCATGAGGAGTAGCTGAGGATTCTTGAGTTTGTCTAGTATGGACAAAAGGAGGTTGAGGGGCAACCTCATTGTTCTCTACAGCTTCCTGAGGAGGGGAAGTGGAGAGGGAGGTGCTGACCTCTTCTCCCTGGTATTTCCAGGAGTATTTACCCTGCAAATGTGTCCTTTTAGAAAATATATAAAGTTAAAAGGGAAATGCTTTACCAGAACAAGCCAATTTGAATGGAGTTTTCTACTGCACACGGCTCTGACTTCCTATCCTTTTCATGCTCTGAAAAGTTTCCTGGTCTAAGCTACAGGCTTGTGTTGAGTTCAAATGATTTTCAGTGACAAAAAGTGTCCAAAAAATTAATGTTTTCTTGTTTGCTTTCTTGTATCTCCCGTATTTGCGTTATTTGGGAATAAAACCCTGACAGACTTACAGGGATTATTAGGAAAGAAATGCAGCATAAAGCAGCATGAACTAATGATATAAATCCATAATGTGGCCACCATCATGCATACTTAATGCAGTTTTGATCTCACCTTCTCAAAGAGGATATAGTTGGAGTGGAGCAGGAACAGAGAAGAGCAACAAAAATGGCTTATGTACAATTACAAAGACAAGAACTCTAACTGGAAAGCAGGGAAGCAAAGAAGCATATTATTGTTACTAGTAGAATCAAAACCTACTTTCAAAAGGTGAATATGAAATTATTGTTCACGGTACTTTCCAGAGCAAACAGTAGTGACTATTAGATAAAACTAAACGTATCTGGTCCAAAACAGAAATGTAAATTTAAATTTTTGATTCATGTCTACAGGCTATTTCAAATGCTTGAAGGTTGATTAGACTTTCTTTTGGAAAAAAACTCCACTGAGTAGTATCAAATACAAAAACACCTTCTGTGACTCAATACCACAAATACCTGGAGCCATAAACAGCACAGAACTATAAAAGTATTCAGGAGATGCAACTCTCCATACTGTGTACTCTGTATACCCCAAAGGAAACCAAACAGGGTTTTGGTCCAGTTCAGCCATTTTTATGCCTGCATTCATCATAGACACAAGAAAAATACCAATGAACAAGTGGTTAGGGCAGCATTTTTAAAAACAGGTTCTCCTTAGTGTATTCCTTACTACACATCCAGATTTCCTCTGAGACTGAGCACCTCATTTGTCTACTGTCTATATCTGTTTTCCATCCATAAAATGGAGTTTTTTCTGCATCACAGGGCTTTAAAAACGAATGCATTTATAGTTGTGAATTGCTATCATGGTTTAGATCAGTACAGGTCTACAAAAATCCCAATTGAGGAGGAAAAAAGTTCCTGTAAAATATTAAATTCTCCATATTCCTATAATACCTAAGTATTGGACAGAAAAAACCATTCAACAAAACAATAGCACATGCTTTCACTGACAATGTAGGTTTAGATCCCATCTTTCTTTCTGTCACTGAGGGAAATGGCAATACACTTTGTGACTATATTGTGCATATTCTGCTTTAAAAGTGATGAAAGAACTGAAAAAAAAAGTATTTTCTATGACATTCCTGCTTCTACCTCTTGTGTTTCCAGTGCAATACTGTTAACACTAGCACACATGGGAAGAATTACAATTAGCAGAACAGCTGCTTACACTCACTCTAGCGCATAAGCTGTCATTTATCTCAGAATTTAAATAAGTCTAGTGGTACAAAAAACATGCTCTTGCTGTGTTTTCTTTCTTCCTCTCACTCCTCCTTTTTTTTTTTTTTTTTTTTTTTTTTTTTTTTAACTATGATTCTGCCTGGTCTATCCCTAATTAGGTTGTGAGTTCTCTGAGAAACCTTTCTACACTATCCACAAAATGGTGCTCCGATACTGATCTGGCATATGGGAACATAAAGAATGAATATGGTAAAGGCTGGCTATTCTCATGAGTCAAAATACACCTTTAACACCTGTAAAACATGTCCTTTCCTAGAAATAGTCTCCCTTGATCTCACACTCCTATTTTAGAAAGAGAGAACTGTCAGACTGAAGTCTTGGTCTACTTATTCATCACATTTACTATCAGAGTATGCTTCAGAATGTTTCGGGCTCTTAAATCTAGGCCATCTCAAGGGCACACTTTCTTCATAGAGTATTTCTTCCTATTTTCATAGCTTTTGTTCTAAATGGGTGGCAGAGTCAAATCTAAACCAGCATCAGCTACTGAAGGCAGTTGGCCTCTAAATATTTGTTCCTTGACAATGAAATTGGATGTCTGCCCAGAAAAAAGAAGAGTGTGAGGACCTGCACAGGCTTTGATAGAACAGTTGGGCCCAGGGTTGCACACAGAGATACAAAGACAAGCTTTTCATTGAACAACAATGGTTAAACAAGATTCTGGGTTTTGAATACAAGTTTCAGCTGGCTAGATTCTTGTTAGAGGTATAGTGAAAGATGGGAAAACCAGTTAAAGCTTGAAATACCGAGTACTTTGGTCTTTATTTTAACAATATCTTTTGCTTTCTTTTCCTCACTGATTCAGAGGAATTGCAGAGGGAAAATGTTTGGTGGTGTATGAGAGTAAAGGTGAAAACAACTGTCCTTTTTGAGGTGAAGAAGTAAGATGAAATGAGCTGGATTTGTGCCAAAAAAAGATTCTGTTGCTTTGAAGACAAATGCACACGAAAAGGCAAAAAAGAAAACTGAGAAGTAAAATATCATTTGTGTTTGTGATGCTCACTGTTGTTTGTAACTGCTGCTTTTGAGAGGCAGCTACTAGCCTCTTCCCACTTCAACAGCCATAAGGAAAATCATGCGTGTGTCTGGTTATTTATGACAGTGCACGTAGTTGTTTTTCTAGTCACAGTTCACAATAGATTTGACCGAATATATCAGATCCTATTAAACAGAAAATGAAGAAATAGGAAAGAAGGGAAATACGGTAAGGTTGTGAAAAGGTGGTAAGAAGACAGGAGTTAGACAGGACAGTTTATGTTTTCAGCATATGGCCTTAAGCTTTAGCCAGCAGCAGTTAAATATATCAGCCAGACCCTTCCTTGGGGGTAGTTTCCTTCATGGTATCTTCCTGGAATGGTATAGAGAAGGTGACATTTTTCATGTGAGGTCACCCAGAGTGATGGATATAACAGCTGTGATTTGAAAGCTCATTTACTATTGTCCATAAGATACTGGGGTTTATTTGGATCAGTTTCAAATTAGGGACACCAAAGTTGACAGAGAATTTTTTGGTTTGTTAGTTATGTCTCTATGCAGGACATAAGCCTTTATTTGCTGATTTCCATCTTCACAAATCTATTTTTTCTTATAATTGTGAGTGTGGGTATTTTTGCTTGGATTCATCTCTTTACAACTTTTATGTTACTTGTTGTCAATATAACATTTTAGAAATCAATTTGGACTGTTACTTTAGAGAGCTTGTAACATAGGCACGTGCTCAATATGTCAAGGAGTAAAAAGGATGGAATAAAAATAAGGAGAAATAAACAAAGTTGATAATAGAGTGATAGGGCCTATTTATATATCCATCTGATACTTCTAAAAAAATATGATCTTAAAACAATAATCTGCTGCTGCGGTATAAACCCCTCCCTTGATCCTTTTCAAGTACCAGAAGACTGGAAGTTGGCTTATGTGATACTTGTTTGTTAAGCTCTTTTTTTTCAGGGAATTTGGTGGAAATACTGACCATCGATATCTGCACGAGGAAAATTGTTAGAAACTATGAGGAGCAGAATTTAATGGGTAGATGCGAAACATTGAGAAAGAGCCAACATGTTTTTTTGTAAGGGACTTCAAAGATATGACCAAGTTCCTTGAAATAGTCAGTACATGAATAAGGGAAATCTCCTTGTTATAGTCTACTTGGATTTCCAAGGAGTTTTCAACATGATTCATCAGCAATAACTCTTGATGATGCTAAGTGGACAAGCAATAACAAGCCTTCACAAAAATTAAAGAGCAGTTGAAAGACAAAAGTCACAGAACAAAGTAAAATTTTCCATGACACACGAAAGTCACTGGTGGAATCACCAAGTGATGTGCTTTGTATTATGTTCATAATTGATATGGAAATATCAGAGAGGTTTTAAAGGTTGTTAGAAATACAAATCAATCATGATAGAGAAGAAAAAAGCTGGTTGCAAAGAACTACAGGAATGACATTCATTATAATAACCGTTGAAAAATAGGAGCCAAATTTCACTGTAGATAAAGTAAGGCACACTGAAAAAAAACCCATCTCCATGTTTTCTGTGCAATGATGTGCTTGGATCTTCTGAAATATTGGGCAAGAGGGAGTTCTTTGACTTATAGTATGCAGTCAAATTAGAAGAAAATGTAAGTTCAGTAGAGGTAAAAATATGGAATGTTATAAGCTATTAGGAAAAGAATGTGAAAAAGAAGATAAAATATCATTGTATCACTGTGTAGTTCCATGGTACATCAGATCTTGAATATTATGAGTATTTATAGTCCTTTTCTCTCAGAGGGTAAAGGTCAGAAATTATGAGAAGTGCTATGAACAGTTCATATGAAGAAAAACTGAATAGATGAGGTTTTTTGAGCCTACCAGATACATGACTGGGTGGGAAATATGAGTGGAGAGGTTGAATATGAATTTGGTGTTCACTGTGTTTTCCAAACCACAAATAATAACAGGAACACAGTCCAGAACAAAGGAAAGACAATATATAGATAAGATGTAGAACTCCATACCAGATCGTGTAGTACAGGCTGTTAGCGTGGGTCCGAAACAGGACTGCACAAACTGAGAGGTAAAAGTCATATAAGACTATTGAATACAGAGGTATGACATACGGAAACATCTGAGACACGCCACTAGAATATGAAACATTACTCAAAGGAAATACACCTGCCTCAGCTTAAATCCTCTGTTACGAGCCTTCTAATGACTGCAAGATACTGGACCAGACAGAGCCCTACTCTGCCTCATTATGGCCTATCATTTTCTGAACCTTTGCCTGCACTATCAACTGAAAATAAAATAAAATATTAAATAAAAGTGTTCAGCAAGACTCCAAGAATGGTATTACACTCTAAACAAGATTGTTTCAGAGACTTACATTGCAGCTTGTCCTTGTTACATAAGGATGACTTAATATAATTTCGTAAGGTGCCCTCTCTTATCTATGTTGATAAAGGCCACACAATGGTAAATGAAAGGCAAACAGAAGAAAATACCAACAAGTCCAGTGAAACAATTTCAGAAGTATTTCTACAGCACATACAGTCATCAATGATTTTGTAGTTGTTCACTTTTTGCTGGCCATAACATGATTATGAATAGTAATATATGGATGTTATTACTTCAAAGAGTATACATATAAAAATATCCCAAATAGTTCTCTCTACATTCACTTATAATTTTTAGCAATTTGTTTTACTTCTCATAATGTTCTGAATCTGTCCACGATGTCCAGCATCATACCTACTTACAGTTCCCCTTCACTGCCAAGCCAAGGCATATAACTTAAAGAAACTGAACTGTATTTCCCATTCACACTTTTCCCCCCTTTAAACTGTGTCTTCGAATCCACTCAGAACCCCACCAGAGATATGTGAATATAACTTCCTATCCCTGCTGACTTAAAAAGTAGGAAGGATGTTGAATCATACAACCCAGAGACCATAGTGAAACTTCTGAGTCATCTGTAGTTGTTGCTCTGCAATTAGAGGTCTTTTTAGAAGTATAGTTTATGTAAAGAAGTTCCTTAGATGATAAAGATTATACTAGAGTTATTAGGGTTGTTTCTATAGAAAATATTTTATATCCTTACAAAAGAATTTATAACGCTTTCAAGTTACATAGACAGTATTTCTCTTTAAACTAATCACATCATAAGTATTGGTTCAATGCACATGGTTGACTGTGTACAGCTAACTATCTTTTATTGTCACTTGTGGTATAGTAGGTGTACTGAAAAATCAGCTTACTGAGCTATAAGCATATTTAGCTATATTTATAAAGATTCATTCTAGAAAAAGAATGCTACTGGTTATATAGTGTTCTTCTATTTGTATTTCTCGTTTGTTTTTCAAGAAAAATCATTTAGCATACATTGGGAGATTGAAAAAAATAAGTTATCTAGTATATAAATTTTTCTTATGAATCTATTTACTGTGCAGTGTTGTAAATGTTTTTTCCTAAGTAATCACCAATACAGCAATTATTCAGGAGAAAAACATTCAATATTTTTAAAATGAAGGCACACAGAGTTATTAAGTAATTTTATCCTTGCTCTAAAATGTCCCAAATAAGTCGATGAGAAATGTATAAAGAAACTTATAAAATATATGCATAATATCTTTTTAAAATATCTGAGACAATGGTTAACATATTGTTAGAAAGAAATGTGTGCTACGGTTCTACTGTTAACATAAATAATTCTGCCTTTTTATAGGTGTAATGCCATTAGAGTACAAGTAAAATTGGTATAGAAAAAAACAGGTACATAGTGCATTTTATGCATAGAGAGCTACAAATCATTCTAATCTTTGAAGTGTCAGAAAATCCCCAAACATAGTAAATAAAAAACTAAAATGTTTGTTTCTAGTCCACACGTATTCATTTTTAACTTTGATATCCAGAAGCAAGAAAACTATGCTAGCTGACTTCCAGGAAACTCCAGAAATATTTAAACATAATTTTATTACTTTGAAAATACTGCAAAACTCAAGAACAGCTTTGCTCGTATCTTAGACTGTCAATGTATAAATGACTCCATAAAGTAAAGTTTACCTTCATGTAGACCTACATATAGCATTTAATTCTAACAATTCCTTAGTAATTCTTATAGAAATTTACCTTTGGAGTATTAGGAAGAATTTTTTTTTTGTGTGTGTGGTTTTTTTTTTTGTTAACTATATACAACCAATAGGCAATACTCAACAACACTGAGATATTCATTGCATGAGGTATGAGACTTTTGTCTGCAGCACTGTTTCACCGCTGACTTCCAAAGTCAGGTTTCAAAAATGCACTTGTGTTTTGCTGATATGGCATAAGAGCTGTGATAAACTGGTGTTCAGGAATTCAGCTGATCCATTAAGACACGTTAGCATACCAACTCTTGCTTTGCAAAAGTTTCCGAATAAGGAAATCAATGAAAGGCAATCTCCATTCTATTGCAAAACAGTAAGAAATCTGAGTATTCATTCTTTCACATGGAATTGGAAAAAAAACTCAAGAGGTGCAGGTTGAAAGTTTTAAGTTTTAGTAACTCATTCTGAGAAATAAAAGAGATATTTAAAAAGCAAAGGAATCAGCAATACTTGTAATTCTTATGAAAGAAACTGAACACCAATATCATGTCTACATACCTTCCAGATAAATTAAGAAGACACCAAGCTATTGCAATGTGCAAAAGCCAGGATGGACTGTGACAGTTTTATGCCAGAAGACACGCATGGAAGGCAATGCCAAGTCTCAAAGCTTTTCTGTTTTGCAGGAAAAAACAAGGAAGCTTTTATACCTTACTGAACAGAGCACTGACCAAATTTGATATACTAACTGCCCCAATAAAAGCTCCAAAAAGGAAAAGCCGACCCCAAATCTGCTTATGCTCATATCTGAGGTCAGAAAAAAACCCCCACTTTTACTGCTTCTTTCTCTTGTTAACAAATAACCTATTGAACACTTGAAAACATGTGTTGCAAGGAAGAACTATGTGGTCCTTAGTCTAAATAATAATTTTCACTAGTTTTTCCCTGAAAAAAAAGGAAAAGGAAAATAAAAATGAATACTTTATATGGAAAATTATGTCAGATTAATAGTAATTTTACAGGAACAAAATATTGTTCCATATTGCACTTTTTCTCTCTCTTCAATATTCCTTTCCTCTAAGGAGGAAAGAAAAAATAAGACAGTAATATATGAGAGTGCAGGAATAATGAGTTCCACAGACTTATAAATTAAGTACTGCTCAGGAATGTAGAGGTTCAATTAAAACAAGGCATCCTGCTTTGCTGGAGGCTGTATATGTTACCAATATAAATCTTTACACTTCACAAGATGAACATAAAATGTATTAGTCCTACAAGGACTATTTTTGAGTAAAAAAGTGTACTATCACAACCAATCACATTTGTTTAAAAATTTCCAAGTCATAAAGAAAAATTGTAGGTGAATCCAACATGGTTAAATTAGTTTAGTGGTCCTGACTGGAAGACTATTGTACACCAAGGAGTAGAGAGGTACACATAAGAGTTCACATGAGCAGGCCTCCTGGCTGCACAAACTGCTTGTCTCTGGGATAAACTCAGCCAGCTCAGAAACAGAATCACAGAATGGTTGAGGTTGGAAGCGACCTTCAGAGTTCACTTGGTACAAACACTCCCACCCCCACTCCTGCCTAAGCAGGGCTACTTAGAGCACGTTGCCCAGCTTTTAAGTATCTACAAGTATGGAGACTCCACCACCTCTCTGGGCAGCCTGCTCCAGTGCTCTGTCACCCTCACAGTGAAGAAGGATTTCATCATGTTAAGGTTGAACCTTCTGTTTACCAGGCTATGGCCATTGTCCCTATTTCAGTCACTAGACACGACTGAGAAGAGCCTGGCCCCATCTTCCTGCCTCTTTATGAGGATCTTATGGGAGGTAATGTCAAAGACCTTACTAAAGTCTAGGTAGACAGTTGTAGTCTAGGTGGCTCATTGGAACAGAAAAGCCTATGGACAGCTCCCACTTGGTACTGATGACTACACCACCTGCATGGCCTTATGCAGCAAGAAGTTCTCATGAGAACATCTTTTTTTGTTTGACAGTTCAAGTAATGAATAGAGCTGTTTTCTTGTGAGAAAAATCCTATAGTAGCTCAAATGACTGAAATGCAGGGAACTTTCCTGTGGACAGGGTCTGTACAGATTGCTGCTTGCTGATTGGAGGCTCATTAGATGCTGCACACCTCAGGGACTCTGGCATGCGAAGGGACATAAAATTATCTCCAATGTGCTCTATTATGTTTCAGTGTTAGCTCTAACAAACACCATTTTAAAGAACGCTTTACAGAGTCTGAGTGCCTTTCATACTAAGATCATAATGAATCAGCACCTCCTGGTGCAATACAGTGATGAAAACTTTTGAACATCAGAGAATCTGTGTTTCCGAGGTACTTTTATTTTTCAGCACCATAATATGTTTGAAAATTAATATTCTAACACACACCAAAAAAAAAAAAAAACCCAACCCAAAACAAAAACCAAACAAAACAACCCTTTTTTAAATCAATGATTAAGTAATTTCTTTTACCTTGTTCTTCAAAGGAAAGGAACTAAAAGACAACTCAAAGACATTACATAACAAATGAGAAAGGTTACTGATATTTCTTAGCTTTTATGATAAATATATAACAGGTCATTACAGTTTTCTGCATACTGTCTAGGTGTTTGGTGTAAAATGGAAGATGTGATTATATCCTGCTGCTGACAGCTGTGATTGGTTTAGCGTTACAGACTAACATATATGTAACTTGAAAGAATCCTGGGGAGAAACAGCTGTTTTGGGAAGACTGTTGGCCAAGGGGTCCCTGGTTCTGTGTTCTCCAGGTGGCTGATTTCACTTGCACTAATACAAAAACCCCTTATATTTCCTCTCTGTGGGTAGAAATTTCGAGTCAAATACAGAGGTGATTGCTAGGGCCTTGCTGGGCTTTCCTTAGGTAGAGAAACTAGCCAGCTAAAGATCCAGACCTACAGGGAAGTTATTTCATTAGCTGGGTTCCAGGAAATTTGATCACCAAGAAAAGAAGGAAGGCAACTTTCTTTACCCTAAAGCTGAAGTGCTTTTCATTTGCAAGTGAAGAGTATGGCCACAAATAAAGTACCATCTGTTAGTACGTTCAGATTTACTGTGTAGCCCAAACCTAGGCAGCATTGTGTGCATCTGTGGTGGATTCCTGAAAACACAAACATGCACAAGTAAATGGTCAGAAATTTCAGAAAATGTAAGTCTTGCCTACCAATACTCTTCAGCAAAACCCAACTGATTCAGTGGAGGTCATATCTTCCTTCTAAGCACCCTCATGATTTTCTTGTTTCCAAGGTAATTCTGCATATCCACATATCTCATTCTATGTACATAGGGAGGAAACCATGCAGACACACACAAAACTCAACTCAAAACACAAACAACACCACCAAGTTGTGTATGTCTGCCACTACAATAACAAGTTAGCTGTCTTTGAAAAGCAGGTATTTGACAACATAACAAATTTAGCTGAGTCTTTCACTGTGGCATTTACTTTTATGAGGATGCGTTTGTAACACATTTAGGAGCTGTATAAAAATCAAGACAGCCTGAGAAGCCTTCAGCTGAAGCTAGTCACCTGCCTCAGCCCTAATTGTATAAAGAAGAAAACCTTTCAGTAATAAGGATTTCTCCATCTCTGGTCAAACCTGCAGTTTGGTGCTCCTGGTATTGCTGAGCAGATTATTCTTACACTGACACATCCTCCTGTGTTTGAGAGGAGGGGACTTGGCAACACCTTTGTCCTACTTTGTTCTACTCAATTTGCTTTTCGATCTGAAATTCCTCTGTCCATAGTTATTAGTGCCAGTCAGTGTAACCACATTATTTCAAAGAAACTGTCAACTGCTCTGCAAATAAAGCCTTCCCTAAGACAGAAAGTTGCTTCTTCTAGTCCAGCTTGATTTTATTTCATTAATGTCTTTGCCAATGTTCTGCCTATGTATCTATCTGCAAACTTACCAGCAAGAGCTATCTTTATCCCTAAAATATGTGCTCTCAAAGCATACACTCACTCATCCTGACTTTGGCACCTCAACAGGGAAAACAGACGTGAACACACATAACTCATTCTTTATTGAATTTGGTTGAAGAAATTTAGTAAGACTGCTGTAGAGGTTGCTGGCTGCCTTTATCATTACACATTTCTAGAAGGGTTCAGGGTTTTTTATTCATCACAGAAAAGACTATGATAAGAAACAATACTTTGTCATAAAATTTCAGAAGCTTGTTTTCCTGCAATACACAATTCATCTGTTCTAAAAAAGAACCAAGGATACTGAAGAGGGCACTAGACTGCTTAGCAGAAAGTAGCTTTAAATTTAATCTAAAACCAATTTCTTTTTTTTTTTTTTGTTAAGTGTTTAATCTAGATCTCTCTGGCCTTTGGCAGGGACAAGACAGGTAGGAGACATCTTCTGCCCTTTAGATACTTGACATTAAGATGCCAAGGAAATAAAAAGTAAGGTACAAAAGTGGTGAGGGAAATTTTTGATTTGGAGACTGGTAAGTAAGTTTTAAGTTCAACTCAAACCAAAATGTCACAATGCCTTATTTCTTATCATGGATGAAAAAACACCAAAAAAACCACCTTCATTTCTGACCTATTGAGGAAAAGAATGTAATAGTGTAACCTGAGAATAAACCTGCTGATATACTCCTCTCTCCAAATCCTTTGCCACTTGAAGTGGCTGACTAATGTCAGGATATTTCTATGCCAGGAGCCAATAAGCAGCTAATTATATTATACTAAGCATGTTTTTTAATTTACAGATTCACCCAAACCATAGGCATTTCACAAGCCAGGCGGCACAACACACCTGCTGTATCACAGCAACCTGAGCCAAAAACCACTATGGACTTTTGCAATCGAACCTTCTTATCTGAGAGGTGCCCTCTCTTCACTTTCCACCATGGAGATGTCCCAGCCCTACCTTTCCTCTTCCAAACCACTTTCTCCCATCACTCTACCTTACTCCGCCCTAGAGCTCCTCAAACCTTACCAAGAACCATTTCTGTTCATTGACAAAGAATCTGTACATTTCCTGCCAGTGAGTGAATTCAATAAGTACTTTAAAAGCCTAATAAGCAACAAACATAGCTCAAAGAAAAGGTCAGGGCCACCCAACCATGAGAAGGGAAGGTGGTAAAAAGAGGGTAACAAGATAATGGTTTCTCTTTGCTGGCTGCTGTACTCCTTCATCATCCCACAGAATCACAGCTTGAGTTAACAAAGGGCAGGGGGGAATTTCATCTCCTACTGAAGTGTTAGGTGGAAAGGTACAGGGCATGATATTTGGTCTAGAAAAGATTCATTTTTATTTTCAAATGTGAAGTGATCTTGATTATTTACAATGACTATGCTATGTCAAAAATAAGAAAAAGAAAAATAAATTATCAGAGAGTATTAAATCTCTCTGGGCTCTCAGGAAAATTTCAGCTATAGGATACACACAAAAGTTCACCTTTTCCACTGAAAAATCAGTCTTATATAAGGCTCTTCTTTAGATTAAGAGAAAACATACGACAGACTACCAGAATCTCAGGGACCCCTTCATCTCACATATTCTTACCTCTTTATTGTATTCATGCTCATGTGACTACTCACTTACCTGGTTCAGTGACTGATCTAGCTGAAAAGTTACCATGCAAAACAAAGGAAAGATTGTCCTGAAAAACAAAAAAACAAACAAAACAAAACAAAACTCCCTCTTTCTCCAAGACTATTAGTTACTACTCCAGTAATTAGCTAATATGGTTAGTAAGGCAAGATATATATTGACTCCACATCTGTGAAGAAGCAATCTTATATCCCATTGAACCTTACTTCAACTTATATTTTAAACCAATCAATTAGCCTGATGATAAATACAGTACCTGTTTGACTGGAGTGATTGCAAGGAATTATAACATCCATGTAAAACTCCTGATATAGAAAAAATTCCAAAGAATTACGTCTCCCAACTCTAAAACAAGTCACACTGAATCTTCACTCCAAGGTTACTGGCAGCAATACATTGTCATTTGTGCACATTTTTCAAACATATCTTATTCTGATAGTGTTTACAAGTAGCTCTAGTTAGAAAACTGGTTTACAAATAAGTGAAACTATTTCACAAAGAATGAACCTCAGTAATGAAATACTATATTTATATAATCCATTTTTCATTTAAAGAAACTGAATAGATTTTGTAACAAAAGTTATACAGATGCAGAGGAATAGATACTTAATTCAGACATTCATTTTACATAAATATTTGAGTTACAATATTGAAAAATATATTGCATTTTGTCTGGTTGGCATTTTAATTGTAATTGATTTTATTTTCACAGGTCACAAACTCATTGCATTTACTTCTAGAAAGTCCCACGTAGATGCATCAGTATGTTTATGCTTGTATTTTCTTTATTGTTTCCTTCCTTCACAATGTGGATGTAGATAATTGGAGGAAAATTGAGAGAAAGGAGAGAAAAGAGAAAAAGGAGGAAAAGAAGGAAAAGGCAGGCTGGTGGTGAAAAATATAGAGAACTAAGAATAGAGCAGGAATAGTTAAAAAGAGTAGACAGAATGTGGAATGGAGAAACAATGTGAAATAAGAATAAAAATAAATACACATTGAAAGAAGACAGAACAATGTTATTGGGAAAAGAAGTTAGATAGGCCTATAAAATAACATTCCTATTTCATGACAGATTTCTAACACTCAGGCAGTTGGTTTTTCTCTGTGGTGGTATGAGTGTGTAAAAAAGATGTGGATTTTTTTCTGTCATGTCCCCCCCACCAAAAGCACAGGAGCATTCTAAGTGGGAAAAGAGCAACTGACCTGCACATTATGTCAGAAAGATTTAGATGTTCAAGTCTTACTGCTATCTAGTTAAAACAGGACAGTCTATTTAAATATCGTACTGGATTATAAGACAAATATCTTTGGAAGTGCTTTCTGTTTGGTGCAATAATTATTAAATAACTTTACCTGAAACTCCAACTCAAAAGAGCTGGAAGTTTAATAAAACTCTAACAGAACTCCTGTAAGAACTTTAGATTTCACTGTGCTGTGCTGGTTTTCCTTCCTACCTGCCTTCCCTCCTTTCTTCCTGCATCTCCCTCCCCTTTCCTTTCTCTCTCTGAGAAACATGCCCTATTCATAATTCATTAAAATTGGCAAGTTGCTAATAGCAACACATTTTGATGAAACTACAATTTTTCAGTGAAAAAAATAATTACTTTGATATATCTTGACTAACCTCTTCTGCAGCCATGGTTTCACAAGACTAAATGAACCAAACTAACAGCCCAGCGCTGCTGAGAAAAGAAAGGTTCCAGAGGCCCAGTATGCAAAAACCCCAAGAGACACAGATCCTGGAGTCTCACCTGCTTCTTGGCAACACGGGTCTTCTTATGAGGTTCACAAATACAGTCAGCAGTGACCAGGAATGTTAGTTTTGGTTACCTGATTGCAAGGAGTAATGGGAATTCTTTGTTGCAGAAGCAACATATTTTCGGAAAGAAGTTTCTTTGCATATTTTCAGCAGGTATTGTTATCTTGTGAAATCTGTAAGCTTTTGGTTGTGGTACTGACAGGATTCAAACATTGGAAAAAAGACTCATCTCCCACTAACTGAAATGTCTGCCTCTTTCTTCCAGCTCTATCACTTTTTTCAGAGCCTGTAACAACTCTTATGTAGAGAACAATCCCCTGAGATTATCTGGATCCTGAAAATGAGCTCTCTCATGAAATGTGCATACTTATAAATCCTCTGTTTGCAAGAAATAAGGACAGAAGGGACTAACTATCCTCCTGTCTTTCAGAAATGGTAGAATACTAATATTTATAGACACAAACAGTCTCTGAAAACCTCACCTGAATGCAACTGAAATATTAAGCATAACCAATTTTCTGCTTTCCTTATGTCTGGAACAAATTTGATTATTCCATGCATAATTCCAAACAGATCTTCACATGGTGATGTACTCTGCATGCCATGAACTCCTAACTTTACTGAACCTAATGTTAGCAAATATTAGAAGTATGCAAATAAGTGCATAACTAATGCTGAACATGAAGTGTAGTACCTTTCTGAAAGCTTAATTTAATTGTGTTGCTATCTATGTTCCATCTTCACTAAAAGCTGACAGCTTCTATTGAAAACTCTCAGACGTTGTTTAGGCTGCTTTTAACCTGACACTTTCTTGATATTGAAAATTTGTAAACCCTGGACCAGGAAAGAAAAGGACTGGAAGAAGAGCTAGCCAACAGAAGTTCAGATGCTTTCTGGAGAGACAAAAGCGTAATGTTCCTTAAAAAACACAAAAGAGAGTAGAACAGGAAAATTTAAATCCACTGGAACAATTGTTGTGTTTCAAAAAGTTACCATGGGATAATCTGAAAGCAGATGTCCATTTAGAGACACTAAGTATTTTTGCTCAGGAAAGACTGAAGTAAACCTTCATCGGTGAGTATATGGTGTAAATTTGGACTAATTCCAATGTGAATATACATAAAACACACTGTTTCACTTTCATTATACAAGTCAGTTTTTACAATGTTATGCAAGGTTCTTTTTCTCACTGACAATGAAAAATATATTCATTTATATTATGTTTCCAAATGTATCTTAATTTTGCTATAGATATATGTGTGTATACATGCACAGATCTATTAAAAAACGTAGAATACACAAGCAAACCATTAAGGAAGGAAATGGAGGAGGGAGGGAGGAAGACTTATAACATGGATGTCTTAATATTCCTTTTTTTTTTTTTTTTTTTTTGCATAGCCATAATGTCCTTGTTTGGTCTGGTCTACATATAAACTCTTCAGAGACGAAGTGTCATACCTGCAGTTGACTATTAATGCATGTTCTAACTTTATTTCGTATCCTAATTTCATTTGGTTTTAAAGCTGTACTAAGTAAAATAGAATTCACAATGTCACAATAAACTGAACATAAAATAACACTATTTAAGACTGTTTAGCATACTAATAAGACTTTCAGTGTAATAGAATAAACATGAGACAGTTAAAGAGGATTATTTTCAGTTCATAATGTTGCTAAATGGGCGAGGATTCATTCCTAGACCTTAATGATTTTCTTTTCCTGTATGGTCTATTAGTATTGCAAAATTTCTGAGACAGATAAAAAATTATGCATGTTAGTTTCACAACACGTCTCAGAGGAACAGGTTCCTCATTATTTTACTGAAATGATTTCTTGTCTATCAGCCAATTCTTTGCTTTAGTATATAGTGTCCCACCATCCCACTTTACCTTTAATTGCACTCATGGGAGAGCATTAGTGTCACTAAGTTTAATAAGGGACCTCTGATACCCTTTAGTTGCCTTTCCTTCTGCCAGTGCTTCCTCTGTTTTTCAGACAGGCAGGATAAAATCACTTTAATTGAGATTAGTATTTTAAACATAAAGCAAAATCAAATTAACCTAACATAGAGGTGCAAGCATGTGGCTAAGTTGTTGTAGTGCACTTGTTAGACACAGTCTAAGTAGCAAGTAATAATATTTTCTGAATTATCCCTTTGCTGTACAGAATTTTATGGGCTCTTCCCTGCTGGGTTGTTTTTAGTCTGGCAAAGAAACAAACATGGACTGAGGTGTTATCTTGCAGCAAGCCATCTTCTTATAAACTTCAGTCTTGTTCATTTAAATAAATGAAAAGGAACTACATGCATGAAAGACCATAAATCTCCCAACACTCAGAAGTGCAGTAGCTAACTCTTACATACCTTGTCATTATAATGGAAGCAGTAAAGCTAAATTTAATACCATGACTTCCTTGACAAAAAAAAAAACAAAAACAAAAAAAAAACCAAAAAACAAACAAACAAAAAAAACAACTTAGAGCAGTTACATATCAGAGAATTAAATTCAGTGAAATATTTTTAGCTCAGTGACAGCAGAAAGTAAGATACAGATAGGTGTGTTTTAAATCTTCCTTTTCTCTGGAAACAGAAAAGAAGCTTTTCCCTTAACTGAAAAATCTTATTTCTTCCTCTGAAAAAAAATCATACTTCCCATCTCTCTCCTGAAGCTAGGCCTTAAACACCTATAAAATAGTACAATGATTGATCAAGCCTCTTTTCAAAATAACAGTTCCAATTTCAGGCTCCTTGAAGTCCAGGGGTCAACATTTTTATTCTGGTTGAGAGCTAGAGGCTGTCAGAAATCTGAGCTTATCTTCCTCATTTTTGAAAAGATTTGGAAAGAGCACAGGTAATGACCATGAAAAAACCCCATTCTTAATAAATATAGAAGACTCACCAAGAGCTACCCTGCCCTCCCCCAGAGATTGCTTTTTAAACTAAAGATCTCACCCCCTGCCTGCACTATAGGCTTGACCTTGGACCTACCTGTGGACCTTTCTAATGATCAGGACTCTCAGCTGAGGCGATCTACCATCACCAATCCTGACCCTGCTTGGGTGCTGCTACAGGTGTGGTGGCCTCACCTTGCTGGTGAGGCCTCTGCTGTTCATGTAACCATGCTTGGATCCTGGCTACCTTTCCCTTAGGGAGCTACCTGCTTTTGCTGTTGCCAACAGACTTTTGACATTATATACATTTCAAACCCACCACCAATAAAAAAAAAACAAACAACAAAAAACCCAAAAACAAACCAAAAATCAACCTATGCATCAACCTATAAAACTTCAGAACAATTTTGTTTCAGTGTATTTTTCAAGTGGGTTTAAGTTGAGACGCTTTTTTTTCAGGTGAAAACCCCAAGCTATAGAGACAATAGATGGATCTTTTAGCTTTGCTTTAGCCCAGTACTCTGTTAATTTGTCCTTTAAAATAATTTCTCTTTGATCCAAAGCTGATAAACAATATAAGGTTTCTAAATGTTGCTCCTAGGAATCTACTGAGGGATTAGGTCTAATCTTACCCACTGGTTGACTGTTTCTAGGTGAAAGATATGGAAAACCAGGCTAAAAAGGGGAGAAAGCTTGAAGTCTTTAAAGGAAACAGCATCTTTCATATATATATTTCAGTGATGTGTACATTTGAACTGTCCATATAATTCCATAAATTTAAGACTGATAGAATGAAATATCTTCTGAAATTCCTCTCTCAAATGGAAAACTGATTGAAAACTCTTACTAAGCAATCTTCTACACAAAATGCTGACTCTACTGTGGTGTATATTTATAAACTGGAATTTGGAAATTTGGAACTGGAAAATAAATTGAGTATAAAACTGCAATAAAATATTCTAGTTTTCACTAATTTCTAGATGGAATGGTATGTCCCAGGGTTAACATTAATAGTAGCTGTTGCAAGTATTGAACAATTATCTACATTCAAAACAGCAGTTTCACTATTGATTTGAAAATAGTCAGCAAACAACTGACTATTATTTCTCTTCATCTGTGTAACAATGAATCTGCAGTTCTGTGCTTCAAGGCATCACTGACCTTGGAGATAAATCGTGGAAATTTAGCCAATTTTAAATTGCTTTCTCAACAAGAAACTGTTAAATTTTAAGATGTGAGGAGCTATGACAACCTTTAAGAAAGAAAATACTTACAGCCTTTGCTGAAACAATCAGATGGTCCATATGTAATATCACAAGTAATACTATGACATATTTCTGATATCTGCAGCAATAACCTCCCTGTTTCATGTAACTTCATAGTCTTTACTGACAAAACAACATCAAAATGTTCTGCCTATGAATTATGATATAATTATTTTCTGATATTTTACAATTTATATTCTTACCTACTTCAGACAGTCATAAGAAACTGAAAAATCATAAAAACTACAGTAAACTTCAGTACTTACTGTTACCCTTACTGACATAATAAAAATTCTTTTTCTACTCACACAAATGAAAAGCCTTCTTAGTGGATGTACTCTGGCCTCATGATGGAATGTTTCTATCATAGACACTGTCACCATCATGATTCACCTTGAAGGTATAACTTGACAAAACTAAAAATTGCACAGGCAGTACTTAGGTTCAATATTAAACCATGATAGCATGTGGACTGTGAAGTATCAGTAAATTTGGACAACAATTCCCAGATGCTGGATTGTATTTAGCCATAAATCAGACTTGTAAAATTTATTGATTGATGTGATCTTTAGAAATGAAAGGACATTTTATATATATATATATATACATATACACACACACACACATACATATATATAAAATCTAGCATTAGGCCCTTCAGGCAGGTAGAATAATTGAGATATTTTGCAGGTTTATATTAAAATAATTTTGTAGCAGTTCAGTGACCATTGAAACCATTTCTGTCTAAAGTCTAGAAGGAAATTTAGACATTTTTTTAAAAGGTGCTGCATAAATGTAAACTGTATTTGTGTGGGCTAAAGTATGCAGGACTTGGTCCGAAAAATCGGTACAGCTGAGCTGCTTCCTGAAGGCAATTAACTTTATTCATCTAGTTTATTTTAGCTACGTAGAAGTCCTCTGGAGGAGCAGAGCACTAAGTACACCCAACTCCCTGTATTCTGAGAAGGTTCATAAGTCAGAAGTACCAGTCTAGGAACTGAGCAGTCATCACTCTTGAGTTTTTAAAAAAGCATTTTGAGTTGTCTGTTGACAGTGACCGTATTCTTGTCCGTGAGATACAAAGCAACCCTTTTATCTTTCCACATCCATGACATGGTTGTGTAACTCTTTCTAAAATTTCCTCGACAACTCATGACATACACCAGCAGTACAGAAAGTCCTTTATCATGAACTGGACTTAAAACTTTGAAACCTATCATCTGGTAACTATTTGCAGACAATTTCAAGGCCTGCAACAGAGACCTGGCTTCATAGCAAGCCCCAAGGCCTAAGAGCACACACTGAATTCTTCCAGTAAACTTTACTACTGTCCATACATGACAAATATATACAATTTATACAATCATTATTAAATATTTCAAAATACTTTCAACCCTCACAGGACCTTTCCTTAGCAAAACAAGAGGTGCAAAAGCAGGGGACTGAGATAATATCATGTTTTAACAGGTAAAATTGCATGCAGTTACATGCCTGTTTGCAGTGCAGGTGTGCAATTACTATATTCTCTCAGCATTTCTAAAAGCAATTTTCCTTCCTTGTGTTTAATTTTTTTTTTGATAAATAGTAGAATTTCTTTGGGTGAACTCTACACTCAAGGATTAATCAAACCCTACATTAATAAGGACATCCCTGAAAAGACTTGATCCTTTCAATATCTTTCCTTTATTTGTGAATCATATGAATAAAATAACAAACACTGTCTTACACAAAGATACAGGAAATCTCACTAACCCTGAGCAAGTCCAAGTATTACCTATTGTCTCTTAGCTCAGTAAAAATTTAAGTTACTTGGATTCTTTAAAAGGGAGCAGTATTTTGAGAATGGTCTCTGTGCAGGTGTTAAGAGTTTAACAGAAAGACAACTAACACAATTCTTAGGATTTTATAGGAAATAGAGAAGCCATACTGGAAGAATCAGGTAGTGGTATTGCATTTGTTCAGACTTTCTTCTTACATGAAGCAAAATTATAAATATTTGCTAGTTAACCAAGATATTTTGTTTGCCTTGAAGTGGACTATTTTGTTTGATAACTTTACTAAGGCTTTTTTCTTTTCAGATGAGTTTTTAAATTACTTTGCCTGAAGGATAATGGCTCAAAACACATCTGTACTTCTGTATTCCAAATTAAAACTTACAAAACTCAAGAAGAAAAAAATCTGAGACTGCTGACTTAAGTGATTTCAAGTATGTGCATTTTTGTAGTCCTCCATAACTTTCTTTTTCAGTTAACTTACTGTTTACTGCAGAAAAAATGTAATCCTACTTGCCATCAGAAAAAAAAAAAAAGTTTTTTTTGTCAGCCTGATCAGCTTCTTTCTTCTTTTCCTATAGCTATGCAAAATATATGTGTTTTGGGAACACAGGGGCCAGAATGGGAACAAGAAATTGTGGCTGAGGGCCAGTAGGTTTACATACATTAAGAAATATTCTGAGAACTTCTGCCCTATTCAGTCAAATTACTCCTGTCCTATGTAAAGGTATTTCATTTCCTCTCTATATACTAGAGGTGTATTTTGGGAATTTTCACCTGCTTTCAGCCATGGCACATCTCTATTCACACTGGCTACAGCTCCAACCATCCATACGAACATTTGCTCATTCACAGTACATTCAGGCACACAGCCTGTTTTCTGAGTGTGCAGATGGTGAAATATTCAGTCATTCTGTCCATATTCAGTCTCTTTCTCTCTGTTTTCCCAGGAAATGCAATGGACCTGATGGTTTAGAATCATCCTGCAACACACTGAATAGCCTATTGCTTAAGAACCTTATTACAGCTCCATCAATCATATTAAGAATTTTTCTAGTGCTATAATTCTTTTCCACAGGAAAATAATTGCTACTCTCTAAGAAACTGTGAACCAATAAAATTGTCTCCATTCTAGAAGAGGTTTTATCTTTTCCGTTGTAACAATAGCATCAAGAAATGCAATTTGTACAATTCTAGTGTACAAATAAGGGCCTAAGGATCAAACACAACATGCTTTATGGTTACTTTTTAGATTTTTAATGATGCAATCCTGTTTTCTTCCCCAGTAAACTTCAAGGTGAATAGTATTAAAATACTTTATACAAATATCCCAAACAACACAGTAAAGATTTTGCCACTTTAGTAGTGAAGAAATCTATGCTCATTGACCTAAAAAAGTTCTGAAATTTTCTGAATTATTTAAATAGACCACAGTAATGACAATTATGATCAACTCAGTTGCTGAATTATGGTGATCTAGAACTGACTGGAAGAAATGTATTTTAAAATAAATGTTAATATTTTTCCCCAAAGATGTTGTATGCTTTTCATTTAACATCACTCTTTCATGAATCATACTAATTCAAATTATAAATGAAAAAAAATGGCACAGTCCCTTATGGCAACAGATGTAAACCATAAAAATCAGCAATTGAAGGGAAAATATTATATTCTCCAATTCTGAGGTAGATTTTTTCTTTTTCCATGACACATTTCGGGGAACAGGAAGTTCACCACTTCTCTTGAAAAATTGTTTTGCTGTATAACAGCTTTCAGTCTCAGAAAAAATGTGTTTATCACCCAGCCAGTGCTTTCCCTTTTGTAGCCATTTCTTTGAGTTATCACATTTTATATAATGTTCCATTCTTCCCCTGCCCATACCCCTTTCTATTCTAATGCCTTTTCCTGCCTTCAGGCATTGCTTAGCCAAGCAACACATTATAAAATAATGCCTCCAGCTCCCTTATTAATTAATCTGTTGCTATTCTTTTTAGATTCTTACCAGTCAACACCTCTCTTGCAAAGAAAAAAAAAACAAAACCTACCCAAAGCCCAGAATTTTCTATGTATGTTCATATCGAAGGTACTTAAATGGAATTATAACATGTTTTTTATACATTAAGGCAAAACATAAAACCTTCTGATTTCTTTCCACATATGTGAAAACTCCTTTAACAAAGCTCTTACTTCTACCTTGAACTTCATTATCACTTCCAGAGTCATCCTTCCGACCCTCACCCATGTGGAAAATGCTACATATTATTTACCATAAAACTACCAAAATTCACTTGCTCCAAGTTGCATCTCATATTGTTATTTTCTTGCTCTTCCTCAACTTACCTTCAGGATATTCCTCTACTCCTATCAGCAATTAGATCAGTCCACAAGGTAGTAGCTAAAAATGTTATTACCTCTTCCAGGTCATTAACGAAGACATCAAATAAGAACAGATTCAAGAGGTGTCACCGTGGTGTCATCAGGAAGTCAGTGTTTTGTTTGTTATGCTCTGTTTTATAACAATTGTGACATTCCACTTACACATACTTCCATTTTCCTTCTGTAATGTAGGTGAGCACCTGTTCTATTCAATACCTTGATTCAGATGTGGGGCTTATCAGGTCAATACACTAAGCACTGCCAATCACCTTAGTTAGCATTCCCCATGCTGGTATCTGAATACCTCCTTTCAAACTTGGGATCAAAATGTAAGACAGCATTTGTTGGCTTTCAATGTGCTATATAGGTGCTTATATTCTCATTTCATATTAAAGTAATTTCAAGATGACTACTCCGATGAAAGCTGAACAGTAGAAGATGGACTTCCAACTTACGAAGCATTTCTAGAGCAAGAAGACGATGAAAAACAAATCTAAACTATATTGTATTGCCTGACTGATATGGAAATGAAATTTAACACTCTTTTCCTCCTGGTATCTTAAACCAATTCTAACTATCTATTTCAGGTGCATTTTTGCTTCAACTTGTCACATAATGATCATCAATGATTGCTGTAGGGTAAATAATGATATTCAGAATGAGGTGTACAAAAAAATCTCATTAGTTATAAGCATAATGTTTCAAATAGAGATGTTGACAATCACAATAAGTCCATTGTGTAAATAGTGGTTTTGGGTTGGTTTTATAGACTTTATTATAGCCTGCTATAATGTAGATGCTTACTATATCTAACCTCTGGGGTACTCACAGTAGGAACACTAGCCAATTTTCCTTCCTGATCATAGCATTCATTACCCAGCAATACTATGAGAAAAATATAGAAATAAAACCATTTAAAATTGCCTTTAGCATTATGAAGATGGGTTTTATAACAAAACACTTTCAAAATCTATAAAAGCACTAATTTTCTTAAAAAAAAAAAACAAACCAAAAAAACCAAAAACACCATTTATTTTGTTTTTACTTCCTTGATGATATGTAGAACTAAAAGGTAAGGTTTGAAAGTGACTGTCCCATGAGATTCACATGTTCATTGTGCATGGATTTCATCACACTAGAAAATATTGTTACAGGATTTCTTTTTTTCAATTAATTTTGTCAGCCCTGGGATAATCAAAACTGCTTGAGGTCACTTCCATAAAACAAAATGAAGCTGAGCTGTCTTTCATGACCAAATAATAGGTATGACAAAACTGCAGATATCTACAGGGGAGCCATAGATTTTTTTATAGAAATGCAAAGAGAGAGAAGTAGCTCTGTATTATTTATTCAGGTTCCCCCTTGTCATTGTGCAAGAGAAAACAATGTGTATTGTGACTCTTCAATTACAGAGAAAAGGCTTATAAAAAACTGGGGAAGAACAAAGATGCAGGTCACAGCCAAAGTTTAGGCATTAATAATGTCCTTGCTGCATACAGATCCTATGCACACTATTGTGATTGGTCAGTACTTTGTGAAGCCATAAGGAGTCTTCACAATACAGAAGTTCATTTAGTTTCAAATGTCACTTTCCCCTGCACTTCTGTTTCTTCTTAAACGCTTGGGCATAGCTGGCTTTATTACTAAGGCAAGCTACACTACAAAATTTTTTGTGGTTTACTGATATGAAATCTCATTAAAAAAATGTTTTATTTTCCTGTTGTTCTAAAATGAAACTGAAAATCATAGAATCACAGAATGGTTAGGTTGGAAGGGACCTTAGATATCATCTAGTTCCAACCCCTCTGGCTATGGAGCCTTGAAGACAGCCAGGGATGTGGCATTTACAGCTTCTCTGAGCAACCTGTTCCAGTTCCTCTCCACCCTCTCTGTGAAGCATGTTTTCCTAATATCTAATCTAAATTTCCCTACTTTCAATTTAAACCCATTACCCCTTGTCCTGTCACTACAGACCCTGGTAAAAAGTCCCCCCTCAGCTTCCTTGTAGGTCCACTTCACATACTGAAAGGTGCTATAAGGTGTACCTGGAGCCTTCTCTTTTCCAGGATGAACAACCCAATTCTCTCAGCCTGTCCAAATAGGAGAGGTGTTCCAGCCCTCTGATCACCTTCATGGCCTCCTATGGACTCACTCCAACAGGTCGATATCCTTCTTATGTTGAGGGCTCCACAGCTAGATGCAGTAATCCAGGTGGGGTCTCATGAGAGCAGAGCAGAGGGGGAGAATCACCTCCCTCAACCTGCTGGCCATGTTTCTCTGGATACAGCCCAGGATATGGTTGGCTTTCTGGGCTGCAAACACATATTGCTGGCTTATGTGGAGCTTCCAATCAACCAACACCCCCAAGTCCTCCTCAAAGTTGCCCTCAATCCATTCTCTGCCCAGCTTGTACCTGTGTTTGGGATTGCCCCAACTCGTGTGCAGGACCTTGCATTTGGCCTTGTAGAATTTCATAAGGTTTGCACAGGCCCACCTCTACAGCCTTTCAGGGTCAAAATACTCTAGAACTTCCATTTTCTGTGGTGCTGACTAATAGCCCCATTAAAAATGGTTAGGTTAGGCTTAAAGAGATGAGAGAATTTCAGTGGAAATAAGGACTAAGCACGATGTTAGGAATTATAAAACTTGGGCTAAACTGATCTTTCATTATAAAAAGGTATCTGTGCTAGTTTCATTGCCTTCACTTCATCCCTGATCACAGATGAATGTTGCCCTTCCCTCTCTTGCACTGACCTGCTTCAGCTTCCTTAAATAACAGAAAACCAACCTGGCACCACAAAACAGCTCTCCAGCACATGAGTGAACTGAACAGAGCAGTGATGATTCTGGCAGATAGTCCAAAAGGGGGAGTCAGTGTCATTCTGAGCTAAGGCTGAAGGAGATGGCAGAAATGGCACTGTCAATGGTTAAACAATCTGAACCATAACTTGTACATTTTAGACATGCTGCAGGTTGAACAGCAAGCAGGTTGCTTTTCCATAGATGTCTTCAGCAGTTACATTTACAGTGTGATGTTACTTCCATATTTTCTCAAATAACATGGAAGCTGACCAAAACCACTTTTTTTTTTTTTTTTTAATATATTATCCTTTGTCATTCCTGTGTGGTCTGTATCAGTCTCAACTTCTGTCACCTGTATTTAGATAGCAAACTGCCTACATGAATTATCTTTGCTGATATAGCACCTGAGATTCTGCAGTCCAGAACTACAGATCTCTTATGTTCTGATAACAGAAATTATTTGGAAAATTAGAAATAAAAATTAATAATCTATACGTTTAGCTGCTGATAGTGCTGGTTAGACATTTGTCAATAGAACATTTACCCAAATGCTTAAGGTAATGCTTGGCTAATTTGACAAAGTCAGCACTGTTCAAAGGATATTGTTAAATTCTAGTGAGTTTTCTCACCTCATAAAGGTACTACATAGCTCTGAATAACCATTTATTTCACAATACATGCCTCAGTTGCTGAAGCGAGCAGTTCTGGTGCCGGCAAAATCCATAGGGGAGCACTCCAACGCAGCGCATGGGGTTTCTGGAACCAGGGGAACGTCTTGGAGGAGTTGAGGGAGCTTCTGGGAGCCTGCAGTTCATGCTGCAGCAGCCAGCAGGGCCAGGATTATCTTCTAGAACTTAGGCACAAGAGGAAAGTGCATAGACATTTGAAGCAAGGACAGGTGACGCGGGAGGACTACAGAGATGCTGTTTGCCACTGTAGGGAGAAAATTTATGTGGCCAAAGCTCAATCAGAGTTCAAGCCAGCCAGCACTGTGAAGGACAACAAAAAGAGCTTTTCTAAAATATGTTGACAGCAAAACAAGGATCAGAGATAGCATTGGCCTGTTACTTGATGAGGTCAATCACCACACAAATAGGGACACAGACAGAACAGTGGCATTTAATGTCTTTTCCTCCTCTGTCTTTAACATCGATGACAGACCCTGGGACTTCTTGTGCCCTGTTTTGGGAGAGTATGACTGGGGGGATAATAAAGACCCAGATGACTCTGAACTTGTTCGTGACTTGCTACTCCAGCTGGAGGCACACAAGTCTATGGGGTCTAATGGTCTTCATCCTGGGGCACTGAAACGGCTGTCCAATGTTATTGTGGGACCTGTCTTCATTATGTTTTAGTTGTCTTGGGAGTTTGGAGATGTCTTAGTTGACTGGAAGCAAATGCCCCAGTTTTCAAGAAGAGAAAGAAGGAAGATCATATTTAATTACGAGCCTGTCAGTCTTACTTCAGTGATAGGGAAAATTATGGAGGTTCTGGGAGTTACTGAAAAATATTTGAGAGTCAATGAATTCATTGGTCATAGCCAGCGCAGGTTCTTGAGGGGAAAGTTCTGCTTAAGCAACTTAATTTCCCTTTATGACATGGTCACCAATCTAGTTGACCAAGGGAAGTCAGTAGGTGTAGAGTTTTTGGAATTTAGCAAAGATTTTAATACTATCTCTCACAGTTTTCTTCTGCACAAATTGTGCAGCATACAGCTAGCCAAGTCCATAACACATTGTGTGACCAATTGGTTGATGTGTCGGGTTTACAGAGTTGTAGTAAATGGGGTTACATCAAGCTGACAGTCATTCACCAGTGAGGTTCCATGGGGGTCAATTTTAGGGTAGGTGATCTTTAATGGTTTTATAAATTATTTATATGAACTTTTATTTTCTGAAGAAAAAAAAAACCAACCCCAAATTACATCATTTTTGCAATTTTTTTCTTCCTGTTCCGGAAGGCAATGTCACCGCTGCAGTGTACATGAAAGATGCACTTGAAGCCAGGCCCAAACACATTATACAGCCAAATCAGTTAATATTATGTCCAGTCCCAATCTACAGCTATTAATGTGTGGCATTCCATACACAGGTTTGTAGAAATAATGAGTCATGATTTTCACAATTGAAAAAACTATCAATCTATTTGTATAGAAGAGATTCTTCCCGAGATTTACATGACGTCTCACTTGGGAGGGGCAGGGGTGAAAAACTCTCAGTGCTTAGCAGTGTCACTTAGTTTTGTCAAAAACAGCAGAGCAGGAGGTAACATTTGGCCTGACAAAGTAATACTAATGTTTAAAGAGGAGATTCTGGATCATAATGGGGGAGTCAGAGCATTGGTGCCACCTCCGGAATCAACACTCTACATAGAAAGCTAGAATTGAACGGCATGTAATCCAGAAAAAAAGACTGGATATAAAGGTTTACATCCATTTCTAATCCAGGATTCTTTCCTGCAGAGGCTGAGTACAATAATCAGTCTCTGAACTTGTTGGAAAATACGTTTGTTATCTGGATAGAAAGGGAAAGAGAGATGATTTGTATGTCGTCTAAATATAAGTAGATTAAGCACCCTTTCAGTTATACTACTTTAATCTTTATAAACCCTTTGTAACTTTTATGACTACTTTGGAGTGGGTAATTTTCTCAGGAACTTCTGGATACCTTTCCACCTATCCTGAAAGGCAAATTTGAGAACTGGTAATGCAGGAGTGGGAGACACTTTTTTTTTCCCCCTCTGGCCATCTTTACTTATGAAAGCACTGTGTTTTATTGGAATATAGTTGGGAGCATGCATGAAAGGGAGGGTTTAAAATAGCACACGTAAGTCCTTTAAAGGTACAAAAAAATGTTAACATACATCTTGTAGAGCAACAAAGTTGTATCACCAGCTCAAAACTTGAGCAGTATGTAATTTCTGATTGTATATAGCATGGTTACTTCACACAATAGAAAAGCTGCATGTGAGTCTTTCCTCACATTCATCCTACGGATTCATTCCACATGCCCATACCAGCACTCCAGAGAATTGCGAACATTTTTCTCTCTCCGGTCTAATTAATTTTTCATTCTCTTCTGCCTAGTTACACAGCCTCAGCAGGGCTGAACAGTTTGTAAAGTCTTTCCCTGGAAATAACAGCATGTGTTTGAAGTTCCTTAGGCAGTCAGGAAATTTAAACCTGGATCTCCTACTGTCTGGCCAAGTCTTTGACAAATACACTGTTTATGAAAAGGGAGGGAAAACTTCCCTTGTCATACTGAAGGAAGAACACAGGTGTTTTCTTTGCACGAAATTAAAATAGCAAACAATTAGGTTATGCATCCCACATGACAGATATATCCTCATGGTATCCAGTAAGGCATGAGAGATTAAAAATTTAAGATGAAACCTGATAAATCTTCAGAATTTGTGTATTAACTAACTACAGACACCTAAACGATGATTACTTAGGGAATGTTCAGATACCAGATGGCTCTTGATTCTTGTAAAATCCATGCTGAGATATCTATCTCTATGTAATGTACACTAGTTAACACATGTTTCTGTTTTCCATCTGGATGATGGTACCTAAGACTCTGATATTGCTGTAGCCCAGGGCTCCTTTACTTCTACATGCTTTCTTCCCTCTCTATGAAAAAAAAAAGAAAAGAAAAGAAAAAGATGAAAGTACTTTCCCACTACATCAACGTTGTGTCATCTTAAATACATCAAAATTTTAGAAATGCTTGCATGTGTATGGGGAAGAGAAACATAACTACATATGAGACAGTGTTATTATTTAGTGAAAGGGATTTTTATCAAAGGACTTATCTATATTGCAAATGAAAACATTTGTGGGTGAACTCCCATGAGATCATTTGTTTTCTTACTGCTGCTTTGAGACAAAAAATTTTGTGCATGAACTTTTTAAGTGCAGGAATATAAAATCAATTGAATGCAATACTTGAACTCAGATACACCCTGCATATGTAATTTATTCATGGTTAGTTTAATGAAACTAAATACAATTAAGATGCTACTGTAACTAACAGTTTGCTATTATGAACACTGGCATTTTTCTGTGTTTCTGTCAACAGCTTTCTATGGGAATTATTAATCTTAGTAGTAGAGATACATTATTAGTAAGATACTGAGGTATTGCACAATAAATCTGACAAAATGAGCTGTTGACACATAAGAAAAAGATGCCATTAACCACAAACATAATTTTTAACGGAAGACAAAAGATAAAAATACATCCTAATGCTATGTAATTAAGTAATATAATCACTAATTTTAGCAGATGGCTGCTTTAAATGCGAGGCAAACTATATTGGGGAGAGGAAGGGAAACAGGCACGAGAAGATTGTTAGGTATAGAAAATAAGACAACTCACCTTTGAAGTGTTTCCCACTGAAATTCCAGACAAATTGTGTTCTATAACTGAATAAAGCCCCCTAAATTAGATGTTTGCTCTTGTTACTGTCTTAGCACTTTCCATATGTATTAGCACATTTTAGATTAATATCTTTGAATGCCATGCCAATGACTTAATGAACTGGTGTTTGGGAAAGTATCATTGCCCCCTAACACCTAGAGTAAGAATTATTCTGTTACATTCTAGTAACTGTACATCGTTAAGCAGTAATTTTCCTTCAAATTAAGATATATTGCATTTGCTTCTGCTGTGGAAAGACAGAAATTCTCCTCATTCTGTAACTTTATAATTTTTATTTGCTAAAGATACCACTGTATTATTAAATTTAAATACAAGATATTTCTCCAGAAATTATTTTGTCAATGATCACCTCCTCCTTATAACCCTAACTCTCACTGGATAGTTAGAGTCCCATTTTCTCATTGGGGCTATTAAAAAACTGTTTACTGGTTCAGCATTTTAGTCTTACTTCCGATTTCAAACAGACCAGCATGTGATAAATCTGTAGGTTTCTTGCAACAATGTCTGTTTCAGCTTAAGCCTGATGTTAAATCCAGATAAAAAGAAGCATGTTATAACTTTCTCCACAAATATTAACAGAAAGTATCTTGCCATGAATCTCTCTATTAAGGATATTTCAAAACAAAAGAATTTGGAAGAGAGTTCTAAATTCTCAGACAGTGTTCTGAAAACAGATATTATACCAAAATCTTCAATTATGTGTCAGGACACGAGAAAAGAAATATTCCCTCTGGTAGTAAAATAAGAGAATGTTTGCACTGTGGGTACATTTCTTGCTTTCAGAGTGAAAAAGCGCTAGCACAGTTTTCCCCATGAGCTAGTTAGCCAATATCCATGGTTTAGGGAAGATCAGTAAGGCACCATTAAAATCTATATTTTAACCACTTTTAGTGTTATTTTTATGTATGCTTGTTAGATACAAAGGAACTATAGAAAAATTGGTACTATGGAGATTTTTTTTTTCACTGTGATATTGATAAATAAGATTTAGGCTTCTGGAATTTTTATTGTTGGGGGTTTTTTAATTATTTTTTATAATATTCTTTGGCTCAGCAGAAGTTCCAAAAAATGTTTTTGACAGTGTGTAGCAGAACATACATAGAAGTACAATATATGTGAGTTGGCCAGAATTGTCCATGTAGCTTTCTTAAATTTCTGAGGAATATCACAGCTTGTGTATCATGGAGTACACAAACACTCTTGAACGTTTCGAGTCTCTCTCACTATGCTAAAGCCTGGCCTATCAGTGAAAGTCCACTGAAAGTTTATTGGACTACACAGGCTGACTTTTACTTCAACAGTCTGGTTGGCACAGCACTTTCAGTCTCTCAAGTTTCTCTATTTTAGGATGACAGGACTTTGTGTAGGGTTTTTGCCCCATTTACAATTAGGCGGTTTTGTTGGGTGGGTTTTTGTTTTGTTTTGGGGTTTGTTTAGTTTGTTGGTTTTGTTTTGGTTTTTTTTTAAGCACCTCACTCCACAGTTAAGCAAATATTGATCTTAAAAACTTATGTCAAATGATTTGAGGAGCTCTAAGACGCAAAAACTGGGAAATCAAAGGAATTGAAAAGAAGAACAGACTGACTAACAAATAGAATAGCTAGATTAGATAAGACAACCCACATCAAACTAAACATTCTAACTGGGTGTTTTAATAGCAGACCTTATGCTCCCAAATATAGGCTTTGGAGTGAATGTTCAACACCAAATTTTGGAATTTTGGAAATTCCTTTCCAATTCTCTAGTTAGTCTCTCAGTTGACATCTCCGTGCCTCTGGAGTTATATCTTTCCAGAAAATTGCTCATGCTAATTTAAACTTGGGATCTACTTCTGGCTTTCCAGACATACTTTCTTGACAAGTTCAATCTTTTCGTAGCACCTTTCCTAGATGTCTGTTGTATAACAACACCCTCACATTTGAAATCTGCTGCAATACACAATAATCAGGATGAACTGTAATCTGGATCTATAAGCACTAAAAAGAACATAAATGCATCTAAAGCATGCAGAAGGTTTTGGAGTGACTATAGAAGCATTTTAGGGATGGCACAATATATTTTCCTGAGCTATTATGACTAAGTATCAGACTCTGGCTGGAAATGATTCCCACTGGCATGGAGAGGTTCACTGTGCATGTGTGCCCCCCCACTGCTGAGAACACTTTTAGTCACACATCCCTTACAAATTCAACCCCTGCCACTGCAAAACATGTTTTTAAAGCTACAGTGATTATAGCAGTCTGAATATATGCTGATTACAATGCTCTGTTACAATTCCTGACGATGTAACCAAAGCAGAAGCAGATGACCTCCTTTTATGTCCTTTTAGGGACATATAATTATTTTTTTTTTCCCCTAGGGAATATATAGTTTAACTGTAAGTAGGCTTTTCACATCTCTCACACCAATATTTTGACTTAAAGACTATGGCAAAATTTTATTTTTTCTTAGTATGTGCCAGCACAACCAGAAGCATAATCAAGCATGCCTTGTCTTACAGAGGTTACACTTCAAGACTATACTCAAATTCCACATTGCAATTAAGTGATGGTAAACAAGCTTCTTTCTTTGTTTACCATCACCTTGGCATTGTAAGATGGCTGTGTGGGATGTAGGAGGGTAAGGAGGAGCTGAAGGGAAACTAACACAAAACAATCAGCTTCCTTGAGGCAGGCCTTAAGTACAGAAGTATAAATACATGTCCCAGCTTGGACATAACAGGTAAATGAAAGGAATCTGTTAAAGACAAGTGAACGCAGCTTCAATGAGGGGATGGGGTAAACATAAGATGAAGAGATCTTGTGGTTTCCATCTACATCTGTCTGAAAGAAAACACTATTAGAACTCTGTAACTAAGATGCTTAGGAAATTTTACAAGGAGAATCTAAGAAGTTTTATGTATTTTAAAAATGAATATAAGAATTTCTGGCATGGGCAATAAAATAAACACAGGATAATGAGATAGCTATTCTGATGAGAAAAGATGAACCTACTGTCTGCAAAGCAAAGATTAGAAATGCCTAAGAAGAAAGCAAAAATTACTTGTTTCATTCACATAAATCTACACTTAGCTCTTATTTGATGGTGGAAGCAGCTGAGTAACACTGGAGATTAAATTTATGTGAGACAGCTGAGGACAATCTGTGTGAGTTATTCAAGAGCAATCTGCTGTAAGCAAAAGCTATGTGTACAAAAATGACATTGAAGAGAAGTCTGGTTTTGTAAAAGAAATAATAAGGGGGGGGGGGGGGGGGGAATCCCATTTTTTTACTGTCCTCCTGATCATTTGGAAGAGGAAATATTGCCTAGCTTTTGCAAGTGAAGAAGTGTTTCAATGTTCTCTGCAGAGGACAAGAATAACCAACATGTACCAAATTTTGCCAGTAAGGTGCTTCTGGCTGTAGCTGCATTGGAAGGTTTCTACTATGAGATCTATATCTTCACTGTAAAAAGGAAGTTCATACTTCCTGTGTCAGCTGCATGCCAATAAACATGTTTATAATTTACTTCCCCTGATTGTACTGTAGCAATATTATAGGGAGGTAAGGGAACAGAGTGAAGACAAGTAATTCATCCAGGTAAATCTATTCTCTGAGTGCTTTAACCCAAGTTCTACTAAAATGTCCCACACCTAACATTTCAGTATCAACCTCCAAATCTTACAAGTCTAGCATTATTTTTACAGGCTAGGCTCATCCTGTCCCTCCATCTTTTTCAAATTAAAACAAAATAGTAGTTTAGACCAAGGGTTAGATGGAAAACATTTTGAAGTAACCAGCCAAATTAAGTTCAAAGAAAAATTAAACTAGCAAAGACACGCATCAAGGATGAAAGTTGCAATGCATTGCTATGTTCTAGGCAATGAGTTTGTATTGACTGAGATCAAGGTGAGGACATTCTGACCTCCTTGCTTATAAAGTAAAATACTCCTGAAACTAAATTTCTGTATTCTCTGCCAAGGCCTGTAACTATAATCACAGTGAATTTACCAAGGGAGAAAAAGAAGGTAATGCATCTTAGACAGACACTAAGTTCTCCAGCCTAAGACAGATGGCTTATTTAAAAATAGACATTGAAAGGTGGTTGGCCTCACTGCTTCCTTTTGACTTCCAGAATGCACTAAACGTTTTCCCAGTGGTGGGCTTTTAATCATGTATAAGTATACTGAGTGGATGGATTTTAATAGCAGGTAAATAAAGCAAATTAAATGAAATTTTAAGATATCAAGCTAATGAAACATTAAAAAAAGTCTAATTTTTAATGCCATGCCTTTCTGAAACTGTATCTTTTGATCTACAGCAGGCACCTTGCTTCAAAAATAGGTTCTGTATCAAGCAAGTGCCCAGGTACTGGTGGCAGCAGCAGCAGCGGTGGGGCTGCACGGACAGCCACTCTGTGGAGCGGTCAGGGCTGCTCCATGTTGGACACAGGCGGGTACAGCCGGCTCCGGCCCATGGCCCCACCACTGGGGACAGCTGAGCCCCTGAGTCACAGACGGGCGCCATGGGGAAAGTCTGTGTCAGAAAGGGCAAAACACTGCCTGGCAGCCAGGGCTGAGAGAAATGGTGTGAGAAACAGCCCTGTCAGCCCCAAGGGGAGGGGAGTTCCAGGCACCTGCCCAGAGAGGCCCCTGCAGCCCTGGGAGAGACCCAATGGGGCAGGTGGATATCCCCTGAGGGGACTATAGCCAGTGGCAAGCCCATGCTGGAACTGGTTTATCCTGAAGGACTGCAGCCACTGGAAAGGAACCACACTGGAGCAAGTTGAAGTGTGAGGAGAAATGATCATCAGAGAGGAGCTGTTATGGATTAACCACAGCCCCCCATTCCCCATGTCCCTGTGCTACCCAAAGGGGAAATAAGTAGAGGAGTCAGGAATGGAGCAGTGAAGCTGAACCTGGCAAGAAGTGGGGTGGAAATGTGTTGTTTTCACATTTGTCTTTTTTTTTTCACCATTCAACTCAGTTTTTAAATGGCAATACAATAAAATAACTTTCCCCAAGTCGAGTTTGTTTTGCCCATATCAGTAACTGATAAGGGCTCTCCCTGCCTCTATCTTGACCCATGATCTTTTTTACCATATTTTGACCCCTGGTCCTTTTGAGGAAGGGGAGTGAGAGAGTGTCTGGGTAGGCATCTGGCAGCTCTCTAAGGTAAATCCACCACAGCTTCAAATAAACAAAAACCTTAAAGCTTATAGTTTTCAACTGGATATCCATGTAAACTGAATTTCAATCCTAAATTCTAATCTGTTTTAATATTCATACATGGTCTTTACATTTCTGATTTTTTGGCAAACAGCCTTGGGGACCTAACTATGAGAAAGACAGAAAAGGGGAGGGGATGAGAGTGGATGAGGAAACACATCTAGAGTTGAGAAATAAACCTCAAGATACCACTTCGTTAAAGAACAAACTTGATTTACACATGCACCATTGAAAATATTTTGTAACTTTACCTGATTTCTTTACATTGAATTTTGAGAAAAACTACTGAAGTAGCTCAGGCAAGCTTACAAAAACAAGTGCAAAAACCTTCTTTACTGAAAAAAAAATGACAGCAATCAACTTTGATAACACTTGACATTAAAATGAAACAACTAGGCTGTGCTTCTGGAATGGAAGCAGAAAGATGGCTTTGTTAACATCCTTAGGAGGACACCAGACCCTTTATATCTTTCCAGTCAAATGTCATGTAAGTTGTCATGATCTCTAGCTCCCTAAACACACCAAGAAATAAATTTATTCTCCCACACATTCCAGCAGTGATTCCTTGCCTGGAATTCTGCAGAACTGAAGATTTTAAGAGAAAGACTCCTCTGTCCAAATTAATCAGCAATGTATAGTATCCCTACAAATGCCTACTTCTCTCCACTGACCATAAACATGTTGACCCTTGTATAATAGGCTAAAGTGTGGCATTCTGTGCTGTTTCAATATACTTTTCTTTCTCATGTCCTTTTTTACACTGTTTGCTCAGGCTTTTTTTTTTTTTTTTTTTTTTTCCTAAACCTCTTCCCTTCTTAAAGCTTTTCTGAGTCTTTTCTCTGCTGTTCCTGTCTGACATAAGCAAGTTTATCATACAGCTAGCTCCTCTATTTTTTTGCCTATAATATAAGGACTGAATGAATTTTAAAATGTTTGGCAGTGGGCATAGGCATTTTTCTCACAATATTAGGATTAAGGTTTGATCTTTTTATTATACTATATTTGCTACACATTAGTACTATAGGAAAGAGGAGGAAGATATTTATTCAGTGGAGGCAAAACATTAGACCTCATCCGTTTAATTAATCTCTTTTGTTTCATTATTTTACACATCGTACACACAGAAGTCTTTCTTTAGATAAAAATTAATTCCAGGCACTATGCCACAGTAAGAACAATAAATGAAATTATCCAATGCACAACAAAGCTGGAATAACATCCTTGTTCATATCTTATGTTAAGAGGAGTTATTTTACCCCCACACACTGAAACATGAAATATGTGGCCTTCAAAAGCAGTGACAGATGCTTTAGAAGGGGGAAAATAGTAAGTGTAGTCTGTAAAGTTTGTTTTCCTGGTAGAATTGCTTTTTATATTGTGCAATCTGTCACAATCATATTAAGGTGGTTGAAAAAATCAGTCCAATGTTTTTGCTGGAAAATGTTGTTTTGTCAGTATTTGTCAGCATGTAAAACAAAGGGAAAAGATTCAGAAAGTTCTAACTGGCATGGGCATTTTTTTTTTTTTTAATTATTATGTCATTCTAATAAAACTATTATTTAGTTCCAACGTTAAATACATCTGCTAAACAATATTTTGACATTGCTGAAATTAATTGTTTATTGTCATTTCCTTAAGAAACAACTTCTAAATTTTAGGTTTGTGTTAAATTTAAGCACATTTCAAATTACATTTTTATTTCTTTCATTTCGCCAGTTGAACATAGGAAAATCCATCATGGTGACTTCCTGCCCTTGCCCTGTATTGGTCTTCAATTTTCAGGAGTGATAAATTTCATACCCTGGGCCTACAAGTTCCCAACTTGAATAGTATCTCACAGAAGCCAGGCAACAGAATAAGGGATAGAGATGTTTTAAAATTCCCCAACAAGATTAAATAATCAATCAATCAGGCTTGTTTAGAACAATCAAGGTCTGATGTGACTCTTTCCATTGTGAAAAATTATTACAAATGACAATAACAGGTTTCTCTTTTCTGCCAGAAAAAAAAAATCATAGTTGGCTTATTTGTAGTAAAGGAGATTTAATTTGTCTATTAAGAAAACAACATTACAAGGCTGGCAAGCATAAGAAGGTATCACCTACAAACAAGTCACCAGAGGTTTACAACATGGTGAATCAAAATTCAGTTATATATGCCTGACACTGCTTCAACACAGGAAAGTGAAATAGACCTTAAAAACTTCTCAAAATACTCTATAAATTACTGTAGCAAAAATATTTGTGAACGTGAGGAAGCCCTCATCTTTCATCTTCCCGCTCTCTGGGCTGCTTCCAGTCTGACCCTGCTACCATCATCCCTGTTTGGTGGTGGCAGTGAAAACAACTGATGTCAGACATGTTCGCCTATTAAACTCAATACCTGAAGGGAAGTCTGGACAATTACCCATTTTGATGAATCCTTTCATTATTTCTTTTACAGGGAGACAGTTTCAATTTAGCTCCTAGGCTGTACTTCACAATTCATCTTCCTGAGATGCTGAGTTATTATAATCTGAACTAGAAGTTCTGCTCATTGTCACTTCTCTAAGAATTCTTCAACGTTTGTTTCAAGAAACAAGTTGAAAAGCTGCAAGCCTGTGTAAGTACTTCTGAAGTTCAGTTGATGTGAGTGTGCTGCTAGCTCATTTCACTGAATTTTTATGATCTCACTTTCACCTAATTTCATGAAAGGAGGAAAATGTACGGTTTTCTGTCTTAGCTGGATGTGAAACCAGTTGTTATTCTTTCACTTTTCCAGGACCTCTGTTAGTCATCTCTGTAGGCAGTTTACAAATGTATGATCTACTGATAGATGCGCATGCACTAGTACATGTTTTTTCATCTGCTTATAACTTTCACTGAGTTTTACTGTAGCAGGAAGTTTTAATTCTGCTTTCTCTTCAGTCTGTCTTTAGTTTCATTGGGTATCTACCTAGGATTAAAAAGTCTACTTTCAACTTATATGAACTACTATATTACTTTTCAAAAAATGAGTCAATTTTCATTTACAATATGACATTAAAATAGTCTTAGAATCTTTCATGTCTATATGAGAAAGCTTTGTCTCTTTCTTAATGGTCTCTGAGGAAGTAACGCCTCTTTTCCTGAAATGGTTTAATTGATTTAATAAATATTCATTTGATTCCAATAGAAGTCAGAGGTATGAACCTGAAGAGGAGACAAGTGACTTGCAAGTTTAACATCTGCAGTTATCTTTGATATAGTGAGTAGTTTTTAAATAATTTCTAAAGGAAATCTAAATTGTGTGTTAAAACATAGTTTTAAAAAATCAATAATTACCTTAACATCACTTAAGTTAATAAAAACATCTGCAGTGGTTGAAGATGATTACATGAGCAGATCACATCACCATGACATGAAAACTGCTTTTATTTAAGGGTTTTTTGTATGTGTGGAGGGTTGATCCCAGCTGGCAGGTAAGCTCCCACCAAATCATATGCTCACACCCTCTCACCTGAATGAGGGAGAAAATGGGAAGGGCAAAAGCAAGGAAAAAAACATATGGGTCAAGATAAAAACAGTTTAGTGATTGACAGAAAAAGTAAAATAAACAAGTGGTTCCAGAGCAGCCATTCATCACCAGCAGAACAAGACCTATCCCATCCCCAAGAAATGGCTCCTTCGGAAAAACTCCTGCTTCAGTTTTGCTGCTGAGCATGATGTTGTAATGTTATAGAACATCTCTGGCTAGTTTGGGTCAGCTGTCCTGGCTGTCTCCTGTCCCAAAATCTTGCCTACCTTGAGACTACTAGAGTGTGAAACAAAGGCAACCTTGATGCTGTGCAAGCACTGCTCAGTACAGGCTAAAACATCAATGTGTTATCAACAGGGTTTTGATCACCCATTTAAAACTCAGCACCATGTGGACTGCCATGAAGAAAACTAACTCCATTCCAGCCAGACCCTGTAGGGTATGACTGATCTTTATGAAATACTAACACTGAAAACTTATGCTGACCAATCTGTCTCCTAGACCCGTAAAATATTGTGCAAATTTTAAAGTTGCCATTTGAATAGATGACGGTGTTGTGTCCTGCCCAAGCAGTCTACTTCACACTGCTCTTAATTTCCTTTGTTGTTCTATGGACTCTAAATTTGTTCAAATATATCCATACTACCCAGGTTGAATTCAGACAATCAGGAGTAATATTTGAATAAAATTTCAATAAAAAATTAAGTAAGCAAGTGTCCTGCTTGAAATGTGACCAGAAAGATGGAACAACTAAGTAAGAAATTTTGTACACAAATACAATAGAGTGGAAAAGATAGATAGAGTGGTGAGGGCTGCAACCTAGGGAATTTTCCTATGCATATATCCTTCTTTTTAAAAATAGCAGAAAGAATGCTCCAAAACATTAATTTTAGAAAAAAGATGATTTTATGAAAGTTTTGGTGTCACTAGAATGCAATTTTTTGTCAGTGACCTAGTGATTTCTAATTTCTGATTATCAATATACATACTATATTGATGTATGAAACTATAGAAAATTATGCAGACCTCAGTCACTTTTATCTACCTTTACTTCCTTCTAATTTTATATCTATTTTTAGTTTTCAGGATTTCTTGGATAACCTGTTCCCTTTTGCTAGTATAAAAATGGATGAGCAAAATTTGAAATGCTTGAAAGCACCTGGTGTTGATTTTGTTTTAAGGAAGACAGATAATTTAAACCATTTCAGAAGAATCCAAGTTAGACAAATACAAAATGCACCATTAATAAAAGATTTTCCAGAAGTAAACTGGTGTTATTTGAAAAAAGGTTTAGAATATCTGTAGAAGTAATTTCAGTAAAAACATTTATAGGGTGTCAATATGAGGCAGACACCTATGAGGGCAAGTACAGAAGGCCGCCTTTTGTGATACTATTTGTGTCCTCTAATAAGTGGTCCTTAACATCATTACTTTTTGATAACGACTGAATTTTTACAATCTGAAAACAAATCAGCTTGGAAAATACAATTATACCTGTACCAAACTGTTGCCTTGTTTTTGAAAATGACAGCTGTGTGGCTTTTCTATTTTTACATGAAAATAGTATTTGAATTTATGACCTGCCACGTGCACCATATTTGCAAAAAGCAACTAGATAATTAAATGTGTTGTACAAAGCACAAACCGCAATAGCTAGTGTTAATACTAATGTTTAAAATCAGACTCTATAGAAAATAAAAGCAAAAATGGAGGGATTATAAAAGCTGCATTATGAAGTGTATACACATCAGGATAATAAAGATGGGGTTTCATTCAAAGAGGTTATTTTTTCTGACATGTTGCTGTTCCCTTACAAAAAAGAAGAGTATCAGAAAATCTTTAGTAAGCCTGGTCATGTTAATTACTAGAGGAAGCAATATAAAACATAGATACACAGGGTTTTTTTCTAAGCACCATGCATGAAAACAGCTGTTTTAATTCACTGAGAGCACAGAGAGAATAGTTAATAACCATTGTGCATCAATTAGTTTTAGCCCTTTCCAAGTCCCATCTCCTGGGAATTTAAAATTTGGTTTCATATATGATTCAGGGAAGTGAGTGATATTCTTGTGTTTTACACATAGCGAGTTTTAAAATGTCTTTTTTTCAATTCCATGAATTAAATAAAAATGAAACCTAATGTATGCCCTTGGTTTTGAGCAAGCAGTAGTAAAAGTAGCTTCCTGCATCACCGCTGTTTCATAAAAGTTATAACCAGTGCTGTGTTTTTTGGGTACATTCGATGCAGAAGAGATACTGGTCAAGGTACTGAGCGTACCTGAGCATTTAAGACCCAGACCTGTCAGTGTCATCTGGAGCCTCCACTGGTATTACACTCTGTCTATTGCTCCAGAGACTCTAGTTAAGGTCAGGCCTGAGCCTTCAGTCTCAGCTTGAGCTGCTGTTTCTGGCCCTGCCTCCTGGAAGAAGCTCAGACCTGTAGAGCCTAATCTCCAGCTTTGTCTCCCAGGTGGACCTTTACCCTACACTGTATGTTCGTCTCAGCTCTGTTCTCTCCTGATCCTTATCTCCTCACTTGTCTTCTTAGATTAACCTCAAACCTGAGGCATCAGTTAACCGTGTCTTATGATCACCTGATGGTTGATGGATCCCATCACCAGCCTGAGACTCTTTGGGTGCTGTAGGACTGTGCATAGTTGGTGAGGGTACTGCCATACCTGTACTGGGATCATTTTTGGTTTCTGGCTTGTCCTCCCTCATGGGGCATATCCTGCTGCTACTAACAATGAACTCTGGCAATGGCTGGGAGCCTAGGCCTGAGATAAAACAAAACTTCTGGAACAACTAGCAGTTGTGACCAGCTCCCCTACTCCTAGCCCCTGGTGCATCACCTTGTCAGGTGGACAGCCACCGGCCACGTACACATTTATTCTTTAAAGGGGTCCCAGGTACCCAGGCCAATCAGAATGACACATCACAAAAGAGGGAAGTGTAAGAGCACATGGTGACCTGCCTACAAAACATGCAGCAGCAAGTCCCAGTCAGATGTGGGCTGGAGCTGTGGGATGGCAGGAACATAAGCTCCTGATGGCTGGGGATGCCCTTGTTGGATGTTTCTTCTGAGGATTGAGTTTTGTATGTGTACTTTGATCTCAAGTTATGGTTCATGTCTGAAAACAACTTGATCTGTAGGGGCATTTGGGTGGTCGTTAAAATCACCTGATCTGTAGATGGTCTCTGATGATAATTTTATAAAATAACCCTGTCTGCAGAGGGTCTAGGTTAAAACAATTTTTTCATTATAATAGCAGATCTGTTGTGTTATTTTTTTAGCGAGTGTCCCTAAGCAATCTACCTGTCCCCATAGAGTACTATAGCAGCACCTATGAATGTGAAATGGGTATGTGTGAACGCTATTTCATTCTCTGAAGTAATACATTTGCTGATTAGGACATGTACCTGAACATAATTGTTGCAACTGATAATGCATAATAAAGGACTAATTTGACTGCTCTAGTCTTTCAGGTACTTAAACTAAATTTCAGGGCAGAAATTCTTGGTTTCAGGGTGGCAGCATTGTAAAAACTACCATTATTACTACACAAAATAATAATATATGAAAGCTACACACTGTTTTTCAGACCCTATCAAGTCATAATTTGAATATTTTTATTTAAAACATCCTTCTACAACTCTTAAACCCTAAAAAAGACAGGATTATTATTTTTGTTATGATGATTTCTCAAGAATTCTGGGCAGTTGTTTTTCCATAGAATCACAGTTTAACCTGTTATTCAAGTGCTAAGCCAACTACTCTATATATCACTGGGCTGTCGTTTTATCTTGTTTTCAGTGGAACACCTTGACAGTTTCTATTGTGAAGAACCTTCCTTTCAAATTTAGAATTAGAAAAAATACTTTTTAGTGTAAGTTAATTGCTAAACTTTAAGTTAACTAGGGTAATTCGTTAATGTTTTCTGTTAAATCATTGTTAGTTATTAGCATTATGATATCCATTTTGCAGAATTAGGAACCTCTTATGATGCTCAGAAGATGAATGTTGTCTTATGCTCGGGAATAGTGAGCACTCTTACAAAGTCCAAGGCATCTCGACATTCATGCTATTGAAAAATAATAGTCAGTACTGGCTTAAAGGAAAGAAAGGAGATATAACAGTGCTAAGATATCGAACATTCTGCCCCTATCTTTCAAATACAAATCTATGTGTACATTTAGGTTTTGGAATTGCCTTTATTCAGCTTTGTGATAGCACATGTGGACAATTTGCTGTCAGATCTTCCACTGAGCAATTGGCTTGAATAAACATTCCGATTGACATTTCCAGTGCATTTACTTTCCACTAGACTGCAGGCCAAGTAATCTGTCAAAAGTTTACACTATCTTCAATTTATGACAGTTGTTAGATGTTTCTTCATTTTGTAAGAGTCAGTGGGCTCTCCTCTGCTGTGACACATTCTGTGCAAATAACTAGGCACCTTGCTTAAGGCATGGGCCACTAAGTGAAGTTGTGAAAAATGGTAAAAGCACTGTAGGTGACTAGAGGCAGGTTGAGCAAGCATACATCAGAACTGAGGGGCTTCATAGGATAGAGAGGTTTCCTGTGGATTTGTATTCACAGGATTCTTAGTTGTAGCTCCACATCTCAATTCTGCAGAAACCAGAGAGCTTTCTAAACCTGTTAGAAAGGAGTTAAACTCTCATAAAGCTTTCAAGTCTGAATATTATATGTCTAAGTTTGAAGTTAGCCAAGATCAAAAAAAAAAAAAAAAAAGGAGAATAGGCTCTACCTACTCATACTAAATGTTGGGTTACTTAAAGTGGGTTTTGGTCCTATTCAGTTTGTGGTATTATCTGTAGAATTTGATCCATCCACCCCCTTAGTGTACATGCTGACAACCTCTTAAAGACACCATTCTTCCTTTACTGTTTGACAGTCTCTTCCAAAGCCGTCAGTACCTCAACCTTCATAAGTGTCTCAGCTCACTGGCCCTTCCTCTTCACTGCATGTTAGCTATCCTGATGATTCATTTCCCCTTCTGAAAGGTCTTGTTCTGTATTTCCACCAGCGAGCTATAGAACTTGAATCACAAAGAGACTTTTGACATATTGACCTTTTTGTGCCTACTGTTCACTGTGTTGCTACTGTGCTTCAAGCTGCATTTCCTGCTTGTTTCAGAAATGCTTTTACTGGTCCATTTGATTCTATAAATATATCAAATGCACAGACTGGTTGTGCTATTGATGCTCATTTTTATAGAATTTCTCCAGGTCTGATTCTGTTCTACTAAATGTTCCTGGTATCTGTCCCTACAAGTGAATTTTCTTTTTGTGTTTGTGTATTGTCAAAAAATGAGTGCAGACAAGCTTCCTACCACAGCATTGCTTTCTTACATATTACCTCAATTTCCTCTCTCTCTTAGTAGAAAAATCCTGCATTGATCTTCAAGTGAGGTAAGCTGCCTGTGTATTTGATGAAACTGTTCTTCATTACTTCTTCTTCAGAGGCTGCTATAATGCTCTGTTCCCAGAATATCATTTTATCTCCCTTTCTTCTACTGTCCCTGAATTTTCTTATTCATCCATTTATGGTTGATCTGGTACCTGAATGCAGTAGGCTGACCTATGCATCTGGGACTCCAGAGGAACAGGGAATTATGATGTAACTGTCAGCAATTTCCTTCTGAAAAGTTCCACACTTATTAATGTATTCCTTTACCTGACTTACGCTGAGGCTGAAATGATAGGTTTTCTATCATCACTTATATCTCTTGCCATTTTCTCAGTATTTGAGTATTTCTTTCAGGCTTTTGAGAGCATTCATAACAAAAGTCTGCTCAAGCACCACTGAAAAGGATCACTCATTTACACCTGTGTGAATTACCACCTATAGCTACCACTAACCACAAAGTGGTAACAGTTTCTTAGCTGCAGACAATGAAAGCAGATATATCTCTGAAAAAAAGCTTTCACCTCAGTAACATGCCTGTCTTTTTGAAAATCCTGACAAATTAAATAGATTTCAGAGCATGTTTGGAATATCATATAATGACAGGTACTTCAAATGAACTTGGTAAGTACCTATTGAACTTTTTTGAAGACCCTTCTCTTATTAGAAACCTTTTTTTTCCTAACCGTGTCTGTGACAATTACTGAGAAGTAGCTGTCAGAAGTAATTGCATAGCTTCTGGCCTCACTAGGTGAGAACAGCTTTTTAATGCCATGACCTCACTGCTTGTCAGAATATCTTGTTGACAGCAGCAGATTCCTCATGCTAAATGCTACTCAGTGGTCAACCTCTGAATATTTTCTTCTTTTCCAGCCAGGCTGTCTTAGGCTTGGACACTTTGAGCTTATCACATCTTAGCTTTCAATTGGTCTTTAGAAGTGGTTTCCATGTTTACCCTGGCAAGATTTTGAATAATAACTGACTTAATTTTTCATCCTGAGGTAGACATTTCAGTTATGAGAGTTTTCAACAAACCTAAATTTTGAGTGTTGCATAAGGTACTGAATAAACTGAATATGTTTATGATACATATTGTTACCTGTGTTTACTTTACTGTGTCTCTATCTTTCTTTGAGCTACTGATGTTTTATCTTTCTGGCCATGACTAAACTTCACTCTTGTAGTCAGAATTTTTTTTTTTTTTTTTTTTTTTTTTCCAGTGGGAGTCTGGATGCAGTTTAGCTACAGCCATTATTTTCTTTATGTACAGATGTGATATTTTAAACGGTCTTTCTATTGATCTGGACTGGAGGGAATTGCATTCTCTTATTGAAAGCTGTGTTTTTACAAGGTGAAAGCATTCACAAAGTTTTATTTGTTAGCTATGGATTTTATTCTTGCAAAACCTCAATTAAATGATCACTTTTCATTTCTGAATTTGCTTTCAGCATAGCATATTTCACACTCAAAGTATAAGGTTCTTCTTCCAATCTATACTTCGCATCATTCAGTCAGGAAAATAAATACGCATGTTTCATTTACACTGATGTTACCTGTTAGCGTAACTTATTGTATCCATGATAAGGAACAGGACAGCAGACACTCTTATCTCTAATTCTGCAGAAAAGTTTCAAGACATTTAAGCCTGACTTATACTGGAAGATGGGACTGGAAATTCTGGCATGAAGAAACTTTGTTCTCCACTACTGCCTCTGTTGGAGTAGGGTAACTGTTTGCTGACCAAGATAATAACTAATGTTTGTTAACTACTCAATTTTGTCTGAGGGAGAAGCTTCAGATGGATCTCCTGGGATACTTCCACCTAGGCTTACAAACCAGATCCCTCATTCCTCAGAGGGATCCTATTGTGTTAGTATTGTATTAAAGAGAGAGAATGAGTGCCAAATTTACTTTCTGCCGAAGTGTTCAATATAAATGGAATTAGCATCTGGATACCATTTGCAACAATGTTTGTTTATTGTGTCAGCTGGAGGGCCAATATTGATTTAAAACCACCTGGATCACTGCTACTGCTCACTTCTGTCATTTTGTTTAATAAATATACTGAGACAATTTGGAATAGGACAGATAAGGTTAAAATTGCACAATAGACATCATGGTACATCATGCGGTGAGGGTTTTTATGTAGCAAAAGGGCAAGGAGAGGGCTCAACAATATGGTAAGGTTTTTCCTCATCACCTTTTCTCAGTAACCAATTGCCTTACAGGTTTTCCTTCTTTTTCTTGGATATCTAAATTTAGTTTGAGTTTGCTGTAGCATTGCTGTAGATGGCTGTGAGGGAAAATACTTAATCAAAGCTGGGTTGCTTCATTTTACTGCTCAGACACTGTTTCCTTCCCTTGCTTAGAATGGTGTTTATTTCTGCATTTGACTGCTTGCCATAACTTTTGGCTGCTTTACAGGAGAACAGGGAGAAGTGTTGGATCATGGCTACTGACATGGCTTGTGACTGACAGCTACTTGGCTTCTTTGCATTGTATTATCTGAGTCTTGTTTGTTCTGTCTGAATAACAGTTTTAGCCTCTATACTTGAACAAAGTAGTTTACTGAAATATTATTTTCTATTAATTGATACCATGGCAATGGAGGGATGACTTTTCCCTTAGGCAAATGATACTCTTCTGCTTTTTATATATGCTGTATCAAATCTTGGATGTTAACAAGCGTATTTACAGTCTAAAATTTTGAATTCTTTTTCTTTGTGTCAATTTTTAGAAGAGATATAAAAGCAATTCATTTCAGGCTACAAAACAGAACCAGTAACATAGAGACAGCATTCATACACAGGTGTTTATTGTTCAAGAACTAAGCAAGAGGTGCACTTCTGCAATGAAAATATTTACTGGGATGAAAACCACACATATAATACTGATACTGTATTTATTAAAAACACTTTTCCATTGTCTCATGATACATGAATTTCAAACCAGTATATTAACTGAAGGTCATTCTCACTTTTCTGTTTCTCCTTAAGAGTACCATAACGGCATTGAATGATTGCATCTCACTGTGGCCAGAATCTGGAAATGCATGGATTCCAGCCGATCCTAAATTGAAAATACCACAAAACATGTACAAACATCTTCTAAACTGAAAAGCTGGGGGGGTTTGTTGTTGTCCTTTTTTTTAACTAGAACAAGTTAACAAATTGATATAAAACATTTGAAAACAGATTAACAGATCTCTTCATTGCCTATTGTCATGGCTTAGGCCCAGCTGGGAACAAAAGTCCACGTGGCTCCTTACTCACTTGTCCTCGCAGTGGGATGTGGGAGGAAAAAATACAAGGGAAAGTTCATGGCCTGAGACAAGGACAGTCAGGTATCACTCACTTGTTATGGTCTTGGGCAAAACAGACTCGACTTGGGGAAGAAAAATCGGTGTAATAAGTTACCAATCAAAATTAGAATAGGATGATAAGAGAGGGTCACAGAAACTGAAAAATCGTTGTGTATCCTCAAATAATAGACTCAAAGAAGACTAGGGACTTTTACCTCTAGAAAGACTCCTTACACCAGAAAGCTGCTTGTGATACAACAGTCCATCTGAATTATATAACTGACAAAAGCAGTACTCAAATGGACTCAATTTACTGGATACTATGGAACATATGATATACTTAGGCAAGAGTGCCGGAAGGCAAGAAGAAAAAAGGTGAGCAATTTTAATGAGGGGCACCCAGGTGGGAAAAAACAAGTGCCAGATTATTTTGTAGAGAGAAATCAGTCTTAGCAGGGTGAGTCAAATGTGTCTTTGTTCTCACTAGGATTGAATGCTGGAGATGTCACAGTACAGACTGTTTCCTGCTTCAGTCTGCAACTGGAGAGACAGTCAGAGGAAGATGATGGAGGTGAAAGAACTTTAAGCACTTCTGCATTTCAGGAGTATGAAACTTAACAAGGTTCAGAGAAGATGAAAACTTAGCACTGCACAGAGAAAATAGGAAAAAAGAGGAGAGAATCACGGTGTGGGGACCTATGGCATACTTTGTGCCGAAATCTTCGTTGTATGTGTTATTAGGGCATATGCAACTGGATTATCTTTTTTGAGAGAAATGTTTTGGTGACTTTGCCCCTGTTGAATCACTACCTGACAAGGGGTTTTCTTGAAGGGGGAAGATGAACAGTATATCTACATGATGTATTTGTGCACAGTTTACCTGCATTGTTTGTGTCATGTTTCGTTAAAAGGTAGAGGCTGAACAAGGGGAAGAAAAGCTGCCTCTTGGCTTGTTCAAAGGTGCCCATCTGGAGTGGAGTGAAACTCTCGGGAGATTCTGTCCCTTGGGGCCACTAGACACACTGAGGTGGGGGTCACTTCTGGTGAACTCCTGAGAGGAACAGTAGTAAAAAGCAAAGACTACCAGGTTTTGGGGATATTGGGAGAGTGAGTCCTTACCCAAAAAGCCAAAGGGGTCATTATATGAGGCCAGCTGCAAGACAGGAAGTCCTAGAAACTTTTGTACTACCAGTAAGGCTGGAGGAAAGGACTTGTTTTGTGTCAATAGAAGGGAAATAAAAGAGTTGTTTTCAACACTGTTTGTTATAATCTGACATATCAGATTTGTTTCATTTATGGGATTGATCTGTTTTTGTTGGAATGCTAGTAAACCTAACTGTAAGGATTTTGTACCTCTTAGTGGGCTTTGTTTCACATATACAGGAAGCAGTTTCTCTAAAAGCTAGACCTGGAGCTCACAACACATGTCAGTTAAACCACAAATATACTAACCTTTGTCCAACAGATGGATTGGAGAACTGAGATAATTTGTAACTTCTTGGGGGGAAAAAAAATCCATGGCTTGGGTTGTCAGTTAAATACTCCCTGACCAAGTTATTTTATATACTCTATCCATGGAGGGTGTAATGTTTAATATCAAATTTACTTCTTTGAAGATATTTGATGTCATACAGGATAATTGATTTAGCAGAGAAAGATAACATATACTGAAAACACAATACAAATGTCAAATATAAGTTGTGCTTAGCAAAATATAACAATTTCAATATATCATTCAATCACAATGCTAATGCGACTCCCATTATCGGTCTCTATAATATGCTCATTGTCATGACACTAGGCATCCACAATTGCCAGGAAAGAATACATGGCTTGAAGGCAGCTCAAGGCCATTGCTGCCTTTGAAATGCTTTGCTATTTGTCTAACTTTTATTCTCTGTGTTGGGCTGATTCATGTATTCCTCCCACCCCCATGAAAACCTGGCTAACTCAGAGAAACAGTCACACTCTTCTAATGTCTTGATCAACCACCAGTTGATCCACTCAATTCATAGGCGTTTACCAGAAAGGAAGGTCCCCTTTCTCTTGAGACAAAGGCAGTTTATTTGCAATAGCTATCGTCAGTCACAGCCTGTGTTATTCCCTGAGCTTCATGGGCATGTTGCCTTTTCCCATCCCTTCCGTGCCTTTTTCCATTTATAAGGTTTTATTGGTCAGACATGTGTTGAGGCATGAAACTGAAATAAGACATACTTCTGAACTTTAAAGCAACAAAATACTTTGGATGAGCAGAAATCCTGAATTCTGTGTACTTTTGCAAAGATTCATTTTAATTTGGACCTTTCTTCCATTTCTTTTAATATAAAATCTATGAAACTTAAAGGAGGAATTACACACTGAAATTATTTTATTGTTTTAATTTTTTTTTTTTTTACTTCAAGAAATGTCAAAACAAGTCTCTTGGGTTATTGCCAGATATGTTCCCCTTATGCTATATTTAAGCCAGAAATGTAGTACTTTCTGAAAAATCATTTTGTTTTTGTCCAATCAGAAATTTATTTCTAGTTGTCTTGTCTTACAGACAGCTGGAAAAACTTCCAGCCTGCTGAATTTAAAGCTAAAACAGAGAAAATGTGCTTCTGGTGTGCGTAGGAAAGTCATCTTAGGCCAGTTACTTAATCAAAATTAACGAAATGCTATTTTTCTGTTGAAGAAACAGTGAAGTTCTTCTTTCAGATTATATTTAATATATTATGTTACCAATACAATGAGGTTTTTTTTTTTTTAAGTTGAAAAACTTGATGCAATTGACTGATTGTCCTGGTTTAACCCCAGCCAGCAACTGAGCCATCATTTTGAATGTGTCCCCCCTTGCTCCTCCTACCCCCAGCTTTATATGATGAGCATGACATGACATAGTATGGAATATCTCTTTGGTCAGCTGGGGTCAGCTGTCCCCTCCCAACATCTTGTGCACCCACAGCTTACTCGCTGGTGGGAGGTGTGAGGAGCAGAAAAGGCCTCAACCCTGTGCAAGCACTGCTCATCAGTAGCAAAATCATGCCTGTGTTATCAACACTGTTTTCAGCACAAATCCAGAACACAGGCCCATACTAGGCACAATGGAAAAAATTACCTCTATCTCGTCCAAAGCCGGCACGCTGATTGCTAACACAGGAGATCTTAATTGAAACTCTGGATTTCTGGCATACACACTGGTTCGAATACAGTAACCTTGGTCTTAAATCTTATGCTCTTACGCATGAGTAAATCATACTTGCCACTGTTATAATTTGCATGATGGGGAAAAGTAGATCTTCACCAAACATGAAACATAGGAATGGCACACAAATAACATTGATACTGTCAATGTGCCTGTCGTTTCCTGGGAACTCTTCTGTTGTATGTAGGCATTTCTATTAAAGCTGGAAGCTTTGTCTGGGTTGCAAAGCAGCAGAGATCCTTGTGATGGGACCAGCTGTTTGTAGATAAAGTCATCAAATCCCCCAAACAAAACACAGATCTTGATGTAGGTAACACATCCAGAATACACCTACTCGGTGTTCAGTAAGAAAAAGGGAATTGTACAACATTTTGCAGACTTTTCTGTGCTAGGAACTGACTTCAACAAAATCAAATCTCTGTAAACCTCCTAAGCAATTACAGAAAATGTCAACCTTCTGATAACATCAAGGGAGTTGGCTGCTGTTACAATATGTGATAAGTAGCATACATGATAGATGGCAGTTTAATTAATATTCTGGAAATCTTTTCTTGATTAATCTGTAGGATATACATTATATTAATCAAGAAAGAGTCTTTCTACTAAGTTCAATTTCATAGGTGTTACATTGTCAGAAGAGTTTATTAATGGGTATGTGCATTCTTGATTACAAATGCTCTCGAGGCCAAACTGCAAATGTAATAGATTCTTTCTCCTTCATCTTAGATTTCTTGACCTTCTTGGCTGTATTGGGAGAAACATTAACAAGACTTTGAGAGTAAAGGTTGTGGTATCACTGAAAGAATAGGTTAAAATTGACTTGTGGTGTTAACTGGTTCTTAAGTAAGCACTCTGCATTGAGCTGCTGTGTAATACGTTTGCTGACTAAATTATTATTGAGGGGCACAGATAGAACTTTTCTGCAAATGCTTTTACTCTAAAACAGTAGATAGAATTTCTATAGTAGTTTGTATCATGTGTTATGACCAAAAATAATATTTTTCTTGTTTTGGAAAGCATAATTTTTCTCACTATTTCTAATATCAGTGTTTCACACTAAAAGGGATATGTAATCTAATGTATTCTCTGTTTGTGCAAATACTTCAATAAGCATTATTTTCAATTCTAGTTTTTATTAGTGGGTGTGGTGTTAATTACAGTATTGTAGAAAAATCTGTGCATTAAATAGAACTCTCCTTTTGCCTGTTCTACTTCTAAGAGTAATGGTTGAAGATTTTCTATTGTGTCTCTTAAAGGTTGGTGTGGATTTAGTTCCTCAAATGTGAAATTAATTTCAAATCTTTACTGTCTCTATGGGATATATTTTTCATTAGAATCTGAAAGATGTAATACAGACCTTTGCACCATTTTCCAAGGATTGCATCTGGCACATCTGTCTTGTCTATAATATAGGCCATATTGAAGTGATCTAAATGTCACTGAGATGCCTAGGCCTCATGTGCTAGTCCCTACATTTTGTTCATCTCCTTTAAGGACATGGGAACTTAGCTGACACAATGTAAGTGCACCAGCCTTGAAAGTAAAACTGCACTCTTCTACCAGTACTCACAGAATTTTTTGTATCAGGGTAAAATTAATCACTACTTTATCACATGAAAATTTTCCTAAGGGGAATATGGAGGATTAGTAGTTTTTTATCTGAGATAAAGCAATCAGTAAAGATTCAGAATAAAAATTTAAGGGAGGCAAATTTTGACGGTTGAGTCTAGCTTTCCCAAATATTTTAGATTGTTGAACTTCACCAGGCTAAATATTTTTAAAACTTTAAAATTTAGTCTTGAACATTGAACATGAATTTTGCGTTTCCCCCTTAGGACTTACAGCTCTTCCATGTTGGCTTGTTTGTCACTGTCACCCAGTTAAAGAAGCCATATCTGACTTTCATAACTAACAAAGATCAGTCAGATCACAACTAATCATAATGGTCACCAGATAGTTGCGTATTGAAATCTATTCAGATATGAAAACTTGGCTCGATCTAAGAAGACAGTCTGAAAAGTATGTATGTGTTTTATTTTCCTGAAGGATTTTCTTTTCAGTGCAATTGCCTCAAAAGTGAAGCATTTTATGACATTATGGTTTGAAGCCTTGGAAGCGGTTCTAGTTTCTCAGAATCAATAAGTAGAATTGGTTCATTTAAAAGAAAAAAAAAAAAACTATCTCTGAGAACTCATTTGTGTAAAAAAATCCAACAATGAAACAAACCCCAAAACAAAAAGAACCACACCCTTTAATCTCCATTCTGTAGTGTTTCCACAGTAATGAAGAAATTTATGACAGAGGCACAATACATATGTTTTACCGTGCTTTTGCATTTTGAAGTATCTTTGATTCTGTCAAACCTTATTTTGGAAAAGGCAAAACTCTTAAAAAGAAAAGGCTGGATCCCAGTGCACACAAGGTAGTATTTAAGTCTCCTTATCTTTTATCCCCTTACTGGTGATACTTTAGAAGCAAGTTTGGTATGGGTAAAAGCACTGCAGCTTTTAAGGTGAATACTAAAGAAGCTTAAAGCAAAAGGGCCTTAAGCACTCCTGTGGGGGGATCCATTTTAGCACAGCGAATATGAACCTTCCACAGTGATATATCACTGTTCATAGGGCTATTATATTATAGGGATCCAAATCTGGACTGGTTTAATTGAAGTCAGCAAGCAAAATTATAACAGAGACATTTGAAATGGTCCTTAATTCGGTCCCAAGATTTGGTTTGATGCATGTATGCATATACATGCTTATTTTTAAACTACCATCTGTTTCTTTTCTAGAGCTCACCAGATAAACATGGGTTTTGATGTTTAGGTTTTTTTACTGCACTTAAAAAGATTACAGGCAGGCAGTGCAACCTCTCAAATATAATGGACATTTCAGGTGAACACAAGCAACATGTGCCCTCACAATGCAATGATGATCTGTTGAACCAGGACAGAGAAATAAGTTATTCACATATGTTGTTACTCAGAGGGAAGTGGGAGAAAAGAAAATAGAGGACCATATTTTCAAAGGTTACCTCCATTGTTTGTTAGTTTTTTCCATTTCATACCTTCTTTTTGAGCACTACTTTAGCACAAGACAGGAGAGTATCACTCTCTTCAATGTAAAAAATATTGAGATGCTACAGAAGCTTGTTTTAAGTGGAACTGAAAAGATATATATACAGTAGACTTAAGTTTCATCAATTCAGGCATAATGTCTTTCAAATAGAACTTAATAAATGTTAAGTTCCCCTTAGATCCCTTCCCTTCCTCTCAGTAAATGCTTCCACATAAAATTTAATGCTGGTTTTGTCTGGGATAGTTAGTTTTCTTCGTAGTAGCTAGTATGGGGCTGTGTTTAGGATGTGTGCTGAAAACAGTGTTGATAACACAGGGATGTTTTCATTACTGTTGAGCAGTGATTACACAGAGTCAAGGCCTTTTCTGCTCCTCACATCCCCCCACCAGCGGGTAGGCTGGGTGCACAAGGCATTGGGAGGGGACAACTGACCCCAAGTGACCAAAGAGATATTCCATATCATATGACATCATGCTCAGCATATAAAGCTGAGGGAAGAAGAACGAAGAGGAGATGTTCTGAGTGATAGCATTTGTCTTCCCAAGCAACTGTTATATGTGATGGAGCCCTGCTTTCCTGAAGATGGCTTAACACCTGCCTGCCACGGAAAGTGGTGACTGAATTCCCTGTTTCACTCTGCTTATGTGTGTGGCTTTTGCTTTACCTATTAAACTGTCTTTACCTCGACCCATGTGTTTTCTCACTTATACTCTTCTGATTCCCTTCCCCATCCCTCCAGGGGAGGAGGGGGGAGGGAGTGAGCAGCTGTGTGGTGGTCAGTTGCTGGCTGGGATAAACTGTGACACATTGAAATACTCTTTGATCCCTTTCCTCATGGATGAGAGGAGCCTTAATTTCATGTCACATGGGACAAAGTTCCAGGATTTAAATATAGACACACATGTTCCTTAGGGCCTGCACTTAAGGAAACATGTTTTCTGTTTTTCTGTTTATATTTACACTAACTGACTTGATAGATAAAATTAAGGTATTCAAGACAGTCTTCTAAGAATGAATTTATCAAGCATGAAATGGCATTTACATAATTGATAGAAATATCACAGTTCAGCCATTGACTGCATCTTTCAACATTCTGATCAGACTGCTTCATTTGAAAATTATAGCTCTTGATCTTGGATGGTAATAAAAAAACCACCCCCAAAACAAACCCTTCCCTAAGGTGTGATTATCCATCTGGCTGACACCATTTATTTTAACCTGTTATTACAGTCCGTTTCCTTTACATTTAAAGTATGTATATATATATGTGTGTGTGTGTGTGTATATTTATATAAAATATAATCATTTTAGGGATACCTTTTAGGGAAATGTTTTAGGAAGAAATAATTAATCTTTTTCACCATATAAGTAAAAGAGAAAGATCATATCATGATATTTTAGTTTTGAACATGCTTATGCCAGTAATTGATTGTTCAGTGTCACTGTTTCGCTACTTGCTGTGTCCCCATGGCCACTATGAGGAAGGTAATAGGTAAGTACTTGAATCTCTACTGTGACAGTAAAGAACAGTGGCTTGTTTTCTCAATCCACTTCTTGCTGCTCCCATCTTTCTCAGAGAGCATGGTGTCTCAGCCCTGAAAACATCAAATCACTATGAAGACTGCTTAATTAGGACAGTATTAAATTATCATTTAGAGGGGATCAGGACGGTGGTCTCATCATCCAAGAGCTTCATTCTGAAGTCACAATTCTCATTTCCAAGAGTTTAAGAAGCTCTTCTACACTGTTACTTATGTTCCCTTACTGGTTTTCATCCTGTTTAATACATATAAAGTTTAAAAAAAGAGTGTAACACTATTATCATCAATTCAACAAGTTCTCACACTCCAGTCATTAGGAAAATCTCATGTTCAGTTCCTGTTTTATTTATCTTTAAAGATCCTTTAAGTATTTTCCAGTCTGTACAAAGATATTATGTATAACTTTTCATCAGTCCTTTGGTGGAGCACATATAATTCTCCTTGCTAATATTTTCATTTTGCAGTTATTGTATGGTACAGTGTCTTTGTACAGTCACATCTAGAGCTTTGCTTTTGTTGCACAGCTATTATAACTTATATACTATATATTGGACTTCAGTACTTCTGTAGCATTCTCATTTTTTCTACCAGCTGTAGTTCAAAGTATAGTAAATTTTGAGAATCTTGTATTATAATGATGCTAATAGTATTTTATGATAATAATCATTTTAAATGGCAACATGGATATAGCCCATACTCTGGTATTGGGTGTAACTCACTAAAATGCTAAAACAGTAGGCATTTTTGATTGTTTTGTTAATATCTACCTTGAGTATATAATATTAATATTAATATTAATATAACTAAGTATAAGGCTGCTTGGGTTTATAGGATGAGATTTACTTGACTAATGTTGAGTTGTGCTTTGTTTGACGACATACCCAACATAAGCAGAATACATCCTTTCTAATGCAGAAATTCATAGTTATCTCATATAAGAGTGATATTGTTAGAGAATTACTGAAATTCATTTTTACAGACTGCCTATTGAAGATCTTTGAATCACAAAAAAGCTCTCTCTTTCAGGCAGATTTCCTGAAATTATTATCATTTAATATTGAATAAAAAGGTGTCTGTAAGCAGATACACTGCCTACATTTCCATGTCAGTGGGAGGGATATAAACCTACTACGTTCAGCATCTCAGCTGAAGCTCGTATCTTTCTTTGGCATCCATTAAATTAGTTCATAATAAAGAAGATCAGACCAAAAACATACTTTTTTCTTTCAAAAAGTACTAGTAAATTTGCTGTTATCAAGACACTCTACGAAGGTGTGTCAGTATTTGAGAAAAAGCCTTGACCTGACAGAGTGACCCAAGCTACAGCAAATAGCCTACTGCTTATCAGAAAAATATTGTTTTTCTGACCATTTAAATAAATATTACTTGAAAGAGCAAAAACATCATTAATTTAAAGTAATCTGAGACAAAGTTTCTAGTTTTTATGTAAACAAATATATGTGGCACCTAATGTGACACTTCCACATTCATTGTTATTGTTATTCAACACACTTGCCAGACCTAGAATATTAAATAAGCATTTTCCTTAAGACCATATTCTTAATAACTGTATTTTCCAGATGTCATTTCCTTTCAACAAACCTGCCTTCTGATAGAATAGTTTTTCCTTTCACCTCTTTCATGTATCTGATTCTGTAAAAGAAGCAGGTTATTTTATCTTTTTTTTCTTTAACTAGTAGATACCTTCCCCCCTCCTGCTGTTTTCCCAAATTCTATTATTGGACACATCTCCGCCTTTAATAGAAGACAATGTAAGTCAGAAGACATGAAGTAGATATGTAAACAAATCAGAATTTGTCATTGAATACAACTATTTTCTAGGCTTCTAGTGCAATAATATACTTTATTCTGATTTTCTGCTTTGTCTCTCCTGAAATATTGTGGCTTATTCTATGGGTGATTGAAAATGATATAAACACCTCCTTTCATTCCCATGTTTCTTCTCCCTCCAGTGAACACATTCAAATAACTCATTATCTTAAAGTTACTGTGCTCACTTAAGTAATAGAAGTGATGCTCTGGAAAGCTATCACAGAAACAAAAAGGATCATTTTATCTGTTGGGTAAGAATTTAAAAAATGCTTATTATACTAATAGTGAATGGCTATAGGAAAGATACAAGTTCAAATACATTAAGAACTTTCAGGTGGAGAAAGGATTAATAAAACTCAATAAATTAAATTTAAATTAATAAAATTAATTATTATCTTTCTCTCTTTTTTGACACCTTCCATATAACAGAAGAGAGTTAAATGTAATATCATATTTTCAGTGAATATTTCAGTTTCTTAAATTTTGTGTACAATTCCCAGTTACTTTCTGTGTAACCTGTCCCTGGTAGATAGGAAACTGACAGCTGGAGAAGTTGGCCATACATACTCTAAATATAACCTTCTGCTCAAGAAGTTGAATTGGCCCAAAACAAGAAAGTGAGAATCTGTGTGTCAGTCTGAGGGTCATAGTTACAGCTGTGGTTTTCATTAATAGAGACAAGATTCAGTTTTCTGAGTTTTCTGCCCCACACTGGGATTACAAGAAACTATTTCACAAAAATCTAACTGAAAGGCAAAAAGCAGTGAGAAAAGCAAAGTGAAGGTATATGAAAGTCATGCATTTTGCAACAGTTTCCGCTAGTCTCCATTAATATAAATTCAACCTCTCTCCTTAATTGTAACACAGCCACGCTAACAGTTTTTTGCACTTGTGAATTTGTGCTTTTAAGTGTTTATCAGATCTTATTTAGTTCCTAGCTTCCCTTCTTTCTTTGCCATTCCCATTTTCTCTTATACAATGAACTCTCAATAGTATTTATCCCAATAAGTTTTAAACTACTGTATTTTTTAAGGATCTAATTCATTTTCATCCTAATTTCCACAAGCTTGGAGTCAGTCCTGTAGTTCTGTATTCATTTGGAATTGTATGTAGAAGTAGTTTAAATAGGTCCAGCACTATTGGTCACATTTTCTATTTCATTACACTCCATGAATATCCAGGAATTTTTACGTAGGACTGATGGCTTGAAAAACAGTGGTCTCTTCTGTCAAATTGTGAAGGGAAGGATTGAATGAAACTAATGCCAGTTTCTATACTACACAACTCAGTCCTTCTCTGTCAAATCTTACTTGCTTTTTATTTTAAACTTGCCTGCTTTTCCCCTGTCCAAAGTGCAGCATATTATATAAATACTCAGAAGATGATTACTTTCGTTAATGGGTAGGTGCTATTAAAAGACTCCTGAGATTATAGATTTTTACTTGTCACAGTATTGACAGTATTTTCTTTGTGATGTGCTACTACCTACATATTCCTCAAGACATATGAGCTTAAATGCTTAACAGATGTATCAGTTAGTTAATTTTACAGGCTCATGTTAGACATTGTGTTGTTGACAGAATTTTACAAACATTAAGAAATTTTCCACATGACTCTATCCCCAAACCAGTGCTTGTTCCACCAATAAGCTAACACTTTAGTCTGTGTTTCATTCATGATCATGCCAAGTCTCAGTTCTAGACCCACTTTTGATGTGACCTGAATAGTACCTCCTTGAATTATCCTTGAATTACTATGAATTTCTATCAAATTTCTTGATAGGATGAAAAGGAAAGGGCAAGATTGGGAGCTGTAGTTCCAGAAGATTTTTCTCTTTGGTCAAAGCGAGCAGAGGCAGTAATAGGATAGTGTTGAGCCAACAGGCTGGATGCTTTCCTGAAGAGCTCTCATATGCTCTATTCATTGTCATTTTCAGAATTCACAGTTATGGCCCAAAGCATGCAGCTCAGGTGTTCAACCTAAACAGTTGGTTTCATCTGATTAAACAAAGTTGGGCTAATGATGAAGGCTAATTGACTGACGCAAAATCCAGACAGGACTGGTGGACTGCTGCTAATGGAATAGAGAAATTAAATACTTAAATGTTAAGGGAAGGATTGCATCTTTTCCTATAATTGAGCTCTTGAGATATTTAATTTCTGTCAGGTTTGGGTTTATCTAATGGTATTCCTCCTCAGTTCTCACTGGTTGTTACCAGGAGAGACAGTTACGAAGATACACACCTGTGTTTAACTAGAAGACTGTAAAATTCTTTCTACTTAGAATTTGGTACTGTTATTGATATACTTAACTTTGGGATTAGAACATCAATATCCTTTACGCAGAGTTTATATTTAAATTAATGTGCAGATGAAAGGTTGTGTAAATGTGGTGGTTCCCTTATTATGACAATCTCTCACCCTGAATACCTACCAGTCAGCTGTGATCCTTCCGTCAAATGGTGAAATAGCATGAATAAAGACTTGCTTATTTGTGAGACTGTCTTTTAGGGAATCTTAACTTTAGTATTAAACTATTGAGTAGAATGACAGGAAGAGTTTATCTGTTTGTCCATCCATTTTTAGGTAACCTTTGTTTTCTCCATCTTTGGTTTAGAAATTGTCTGAAGGTATGGCTTTAATGAATGTATGGATATACTGAACACAGATTTTACTTTTTTTACCCCCTGGCATTGTAGAGATACCAGTGATGATTGCAAATGTTAACTTAGGTGTCTGCAACAAGACACCTTGATAATCATGTTTCTGATGTCTAGATCAATGAAATAAAATACATGATTCTATTGCATTACTTAAGTAATGTATTCAGTTTTATCTGAGTCAAAAACCTTTTTTCTTATCATCTTCATCTCACTGGTTAACATGATTGTAATGACAAGTAATGAAGGGATATATTTATACCAAGCTCCAGCACTACTGACACCATATAACTATACTGCTCTTGGCAAGAGTGTACCCAGAAGCAAGAGTGAAGGCAACCCCACAATACAGACTTTTCATACATTTTGATGTTTTTACATGGGATGAAGGAATAAGATCTACTTGTTTTTAGCACAGCATAAAAATACTGTTATTCTCTTAAATTCAGTTGCTATCTCACAATACTAAAATAAAACCCCAAACAAACAAAAACAGGAAGGAAAAAAAATATCAAAAGAAACTTCTTATTGCTTAATGCAGGAGCTAATTTCTTCACTAAAAGGCTGTTCCAGTCAAGATCTTAATCTGGTTTCTGGAGAAGTACATGTTTCATTCCAGGTACCTAACTATTGTATTGACTGCAGTAGTCAACATTTCTTGGTTTGATATTCTCAAGAATAAAAAATCAGACATTAGCAGTGAAATGGAAATTTGTTTTAAAATATAGACTTTAACTGTCTTCAAAACTGGGTTAGCGTATGTACTAGTGGCTTTATACTGTATGAATCCTGAGTATTAAAAGAAAATTAGAAATAGCTCAGGTTTCCTGTTTATGGTGATTTATCAGTGCTTTGCCAGTAGTTGATTGAAATAATAGTTCATAATATTTAAAATATTTTTTTTTACACCAAAAGTTCTAAAATTAATTTAAAAATGAGGGAAGTTCTCGATAAAAGTATTATAAACTCCAATAAGGGAGAGAGCTTATGCAAAACTTAATTAAACCCTTTATCTCTTATGAAATCATACTTAGCATCTTTGGATTTGCTCTGCCATCGGTTTCACTACTGTTCTCTAGTACACTAGAATTACCTTTTCTTGCCAGATACAGGTGTCTGACAATGGTTACTGAGCATTTTGAACTTTCCACTCCATAGATGGGGCTTGATTTTCATCCATAGACTTGCTGGGCAGTTTCTCAGTTGCCTGGTTTGTGAAATGGCACGTCTTTGGAGGAGAAAGTGCTTGTCCTCCTTAGGCAATCCTGGAGACACGCTACCTCTGCCGTACATCCTTCATGGAGTCTGCCTGAAATGTGATGACTTGGATGACAGTAAGCTGTTTCGAATTTTACTTCTTCTCTTTCTTTCATCTTCCCCCTTTTTCGAACATACAAGAATAAGCATGTCTCCAATCTTGGGTTTCACCAATTTCTGTGAAAAATGTGACATTTCACTTTCTTATATAGTCTTCCTCTACGAATATATTTTAGAATAAAACTTTTAAAAGAGGTGTCTTCATTATTAGGGGCATGTCTTTATGGGAGTCTTTATTTCACAGTCTTAATGAATACTTTTAACCTTTTAACAAATTTCCTAGGCTTTTAGATTGGTCTTTCCTGTGACCTGGCAAAATTAAAATGATTGTTTGGATGAAGCACAAATGACTTTATCAGATAAATTCACTCTTCAGTCTGACAAATTATGTATTTTTTCTTTTAAGTAACATTGCATTTAATAAGCTTATGTATTAACTTTTCATACATTTCTTAAGATTTTAATTTCACTCTACTAACTGAACAGGGGAGGGAGCAAAAGTACTGTTCTAATTTTTTTCATCATTAATTTGCAATGACCTAATATATTGGGAAGGTCAACTCAGGATCACTTTTTAGACCCACTTTGAAAGGAAATCACATTCTTTTTTCTTACTCTTCCCTTTTTACAACCCCAGTTCTCACCCTGACCTCTATTTTTCCTTGCAACTTAGGCATCATCTTTCCCAGAAAGCTAAGGTAGATTAGATAGATATAATTTAAAGAACTTATGACTTATTTGGATTTATACCTCAGGTTTTTATCACAGGAATAAGCTTAACAATTTGACTATGTCATACCAGTGGTCGAAATCTTTGTCCTCATAACTCACAGTGCAGTTCTGAATCCTCAGCTTTTCCAATGAAACTGAAATTTTACAGACTGATAAACCTCAACACTTCACACTCACTTTCACAAAAGGTTATATTTATTATTTGGAATATAACAGTGTAGCCACGGAAGAACTGTTTCTTGCTTGGTGCTCAGAAGACTATTGTTCAGCTAATGATGAACTCGAAAAGGCTGTAAGAAGGATAAAGATACGCTGTGCCTGCCCCATACTGTACATGTAAGGAAGGATAGTTTCATAGGAATTTTTACCTCCTCACATGTTGGAATCCCAATTAAAGTAAGTGTAAGACATCCCATAAATAATCTGGAGAACAATGCCGAGAGCTTGTAATGTCTGGTACAATGAGATATGTGTGATGATGAATAAGCATTTTATATAAGGATGAGCAACGTGACATTGAAAGGGTACATAAAACTTACGCAGTTGTACTAGAACATAAGTAAAATGCAGCAAACAGGTAAAAATTCAGAAGATAAAGAGCAAGAGCAACACAAGCCAAATGGGAAGAATATTTTTCTGAATACAAAAGAAGAATGGCTGCGCAAACTATAAACAAGATAAGCAGCATCAGAAGCAGGCTTGGGAGGTGGGTAGGTAAGTAGCATAAAAACACTGTGCATGAGGATGGAGAAGAAGACAAGTCTGCTTCAATTCAGACTTCTCTTTCTCAAGAGCTCTCAAGTTTGTTCACTTCAACCTCTGCAGCTAAGGCTACCAAAGACAGTATCTGTCACTGCTAATTATATAACATCAGCTCTGTGGTCTTTGTATCCTTACAGCTATTTTATATTCTATGTATAGGAGACAAAGAGTTTTTGTACAGAGAGTGAATATGTGTTGATAATGTACAAGAAATAAACATTAGCATGAAGTGTGTTGATAAGGGATTAATATGGTAAGTTTCTGTTTTAAAATTTAAAACCTGTGTGATTCATCGGTCTTATAAAAGTGCCCATCACATGGATGTGTAATTCCTTTACTGATAAACACATACATATACAAAAAAATATTGTTGCACAAGATCTGTAAACAAGCATGAAGTGTTGCTAGGCTAAACCTTTTAAATCTTGTGGGTTTTTAGACCTTGTTTTTTTTTCTTAAAAGCTTCTAACAAGTAAGCTCACTAAATGAAAGCTAACTGATGAAGTCTATAAACCAGGAAAATTCTCACATCTTCTTCTTCTGGGAATTATGCTGGCCACTTAAGTACCTTTTCTGACCTGACAAAATACTGAAGATCATCATTTATCAGTGTTTGTACTGTGTGAAAAAGGATCACAATGAAATGTTCCATAGCAGGACAATTGTCAGACACCAAGATGTCACTATCATATCAGTTTTCAAATATATATAGTTGTCTTTTACTGAAAAGTAGGGAAAATGCAAAGTTTACAGTCTATAGCATTTCCACAAACTTTATTGGATGACAGAGATAAAAACTCAGCTATGAGAATGTCATTAGGGTTTTCTTTCTCCTCTTAATAACAGGCATTTTCTAGAAGAAGCCACTTTAATCCTCTCATTTCTGTAAAATAGAAGTCTATCTTCCCCAATTCTATGTATCACTTTGGAACTACTTCTAAAATAATTTAGGTGGACCGTTTTGAAAATGTGAAAAGAAGGATAAAACTGTGGTGGGGGATGGTGGCAGTGGTGATGATGACAGTGAGCAACCTGGGCTCCTTCTGGATCTCCATGAGGAAAGCCCAACAACAAATGATTTAATAAGATAACTGATTTGATAAGATGGAATAACAAGAAAAATATAGGTAGCGAGGAAGTCTTGCACCGCTTCAGATGCTGAGCACCCCACAGTCATGCAGCATCAGTTGGTGCCTGGATGGAATTTTCCCCAGAGTGCTGTGATGAGCAGAAGCTGTCTGTGGAGAGAAGCCCTCATTTTTGCTCACCTGAGCTACCATGTAGTATCCTCACAAGAAAACAACTCTGTTTCTAAAGGATGCTCTGATGAGAATTTCCTGCTGCACAGTTAGATAAAGGTGAGGTTACGCAGGTGGTGTTATTGCAGGTACCAAGTGGAAGCTGCCTGCAGGTTCCTCAGTTAAAATGAGCTGACTGAGCTTGTCCTGCAGTCAAGGGATTTTGCAGCACAGCCCAGCCTGAATCCACACTGGACAGGCAGCACACTGCTGGCCTGCGCCTGCTCAGGTTAACTGTTGTGTGGATCACTGCCTCCTAAAAATGCAACCATTTCTCAGTCATGATTAATATGCTGTTAGAGTGGAATGATAGAAAATATTGACTTCCATAGCTATAAATTGAAATTTATTAAAGGGCCAAATTAAGAAGAAAAAACATGCATATCTTCAGCACAATTTAAGCAGAAAATACAAAATACTTCAATGAATATGTCTTCTCTATAAATCTGAAATTGCTTTGGACAGAAAACAGATATTAAAATATCTTGGCCTTGGAGGGGACAGTTCTGGGCATAATCAGTGTAAGGACTTAAGGTACTTGTTTTTTTACTATTTTGCATTAGTAGGTGTCAAGCTAAGAGGACCAGTCCTGTAAGTGTACTAACAGCATTCATAGCACTGTCTTCGGCACAAAGCACAAAAGTTTTAGAAATTCAGAAACAAGGAGGGGAGGAAACTAATTCAAGAATACTAACACTTTTGCTTTTCCTTTTTATTATTTTTTAAATAATCAAAAAGCTGTGTGACAATGAATTAACTGTTTCCAGGGTGTATGTCTAAGGCAGGCATCAAAGTCAGAATGAGAAGAAGATTTTCCAATCTATATTTTCTTGAACTTTATCCATTGGGTGGTGTAGACATCCTCTCTGCTAAATATTCTGTGAATGTTATGAATCCTATTCAGAGATATTCGAAGCTGTACCTAGCACTGTGTTTGTCAGACAGCCAAGTATGTTCTGCCTGTATTTCAAGCTACTAAATTTGCAAGCCAGCTCTTAAATGAAAAATGTATAACTGTGTCAGTTATAGCTATGCTGTGCTGGAGCTGAAAAACCCTGGTGGGAGGATAAAATGACAATACAGCTTTTGGAGTGAAGCTGGTTTGTGCCTGTCTAGTATGAAGGAGGATAGAAGAGTCGTGGTTTTTTGTGAATCATTATGTGATTTTGCAGTGTCTGAAGCATGCTAGCCTTTCTAACACCTTGTTTCCATTGTCTTTCCCTCTCTCTTCTCTGCTTTTTCTTCCCTGCTCCTGGCCATACAGTCCTACCCCTTGTGCTACTCTGCAGTTTGCTGGTTTCCTCAGTCAGTTTGTGACTTTCTGCTAATACAGTGTTTGAGCATAATGTTTTGTTGAAGCATCTTACAGGAGGTACAAAACAAGTTAAAAGAAAACAAGGTAGGAGCTGGGTGGGGACAGGTGAAGGGTTAATGACTTCCCCTTCTCAGTGGCATCGGGTTTAGTCACAAAAATTGTATTTAAGAATATCAGTCCTAGAGCTAGGTCCCTCATTCTAATGTGTCTGCCATTAGTATCTTGCTCAAAATATTTACCATAAATGCAAGATTTTATTAGGAAAGAAAAGAAAGTTAAAAAAAAAAAAATAAATAAAGGAAAGAAAAAAAGTACAATAAAGGAGTCAGGAGACCTGTCTTTTGAGGATGGCCTCCTAAAGAGTCACAAGACATCTGCATCCTTGGTGAGAGGAATGGACAATCAGAGACAGATTCTTTTGAAGTCAGTGTATTTATTTACACTATGCATAAGATGTATTAAAATATCCATGCCGGGTGCATACAATATTGACACATTTTACCTCCTTTTCTATGGTGGGTTGTATCAGCAATGAAACCAGTCCAATTAACAGAGGATTACCTCAAGCCCTTTATCAAGCCTTAACTGTCAAGTTGACGTAAAAGCCCACTGCAGCTGAAGAGGCTTTTATTTAGTATTTTCTTTCATCCACTCTGCATCCTATGCTTTGCTCTTTCATTAGATCAAGAACAAATACTTTGTGTATTTAGAGTATTTAATTAATGTAAATGGCAATAGCACTTTTTTTTTTTTTTGGCTCACTTACTTAACTTTCTGTCCTCTTAATGAATTAAATTCCAATACAGAGGGCTTTGATAAGAACACAAGAAGTACAAAGTAAGCGGTGGAAGCATGCTATAAGCTATAAGGAGTGGAGATGGAGGAGAAGGGTAACTTACTACTTCCAGGAGGGACACATCTTCCTTTGTTGGTTCACTAGAATTGGGGAAATTCTATTCTTCAAAGAGATTATAGTAACTCCTGCTGATGAATGTCTTAAAAACAATTATTCAGTGAACAGAGGTGGACAGTACAGACTAAGATTCACTAATCAAGTACATTTTGAATGTTAAAACTGCCCAAATTGAGGGCAACTCCTACAGTGTTCTGGAAATATAAACCTGAAGAGCATTTCAAGGTATCTGCACGTCTTATCTTCTGTACTGAAATAGGCTTAAACACAACTGCCGTAACTGTCATGCACCTTATTTTTAAAGTAACATGAACATGTTTGTGAGTGGCCTGCACAGAGAGGCTTTTGAGTCAATACCAAGATTTTCAGTGTAAATGTAACTACTTATGGATTAAAATTGGTGTCCTGTTTTTGAAAGTCTTTGAATGCTTTTCAAATCCCACTTTCAATTAAAAATGCCTCCCTTCCTTCAAATACAATAGAAAATAATTTTTTACCCTCAGTCTAGATTTTACTTTGTTAATAGCTTTAGAACTTCTCATCCTGACATGCTAGACTTGGGCATAGAAAGTATCATTTACTATCTGTTCTCCACAGCCAGAAGTGACTGAAGCTTTCTTCCTGTCTCCAGAGCCTGACAGATTGATTCATTTAAATCGACATAAAGATCAGCACATTTTTCACCCTTACTCTATTAATCTATGCTTCACTTGTCTCAAAGTCTTCAAAGCTATTCTGAGTTCTCAGAATGTCTCAATCAGGCACTGCTGAAATTGTGATCAGCCACCACCATTGGTCTTAGGAATTCATACAGTGCAGCTTATTGCCAGAACTTGAAAATCAAATTATTTTGCAGATGCTAAATGCCCCATAGAGTTTAACGGGAGCACTTCCTGAGTTGTCCCACAGACCTTGGCCATAAGTCTCTCATGTGTCTAACTGTGTATATTTTCCATGCATCAGCTAATGCCCAGCCTGTTTAGAGGTGGCTGAATGTCAGTTATGATGTATTGCTTTATGCATAGCCAGAAAGGACTTACAGCCCCTTTTAGTAGTAAGGAGCTTTATAAATGTGAAATGTTTCTTGTGACTGTTGATTTCAGTTTGCATACAGATAAGCCTAACTGTTGCCAATCATCTGTAAATGTAGCCATTTTATTACGTATGTTTTAATTAAAAGAACAGGAGAGGAGGGAAAATCTTGGTAAACTAGTTTACAGAATACAGAAATAAGCAATTATGTTGTAATTATATGGTACGTGGTAGATGCAAGAAGGCCCTTTTTATGATTTCTCCAATACAATTTTCATGTAATTTTCAGAAAGTGAATAAACATGTCATTAAAGTTATTACATTGCTATTATCAAAATAAACAAAATAAACCCTTTTTCTCCCCTGATTAAGACCTATTCCATAAGGACTAATGCAAAATAACTAACAATAATATAAAAAACCTGCTGTCAAAACTTGAAGTAAATTACACAGGAATTATGGGCAACTTAAAAAGAGGTCACAAAAAGGAATTGTTTCATGTCAGTTTATTCATGTACCATTGAGTCAGAATATATTTGTGAAGTGCATTATAATCTGAAAATATTTTTTCTCTCCAATGTGGTTGGAATCAAAGTAATTCATCTGAGCGTCTTGCATTCACTGAGTAGTTTCGTGTTCATTATTTGGTGGCTGTAGAATTTTCTACTCACATCCGTGTAGAACTTCTCTGAAGTCTAAAAAATGACAAAGATGTTTAGTATGCTTTGATCGTGTAGATGTGGATCCAATATCATTACAGAAAAATTTTAATAACCTATGTTGAAATGCATCATTTAAGAAATATGAGCTTGACTATTTCTTGGTGTTTTATATGCATGTGATTTTATCACACCCGACTAGCAAATCAGATATCCCTTTTGTTTGGTGAGCACCCAATCCTGCTATCTAACATACGTGAAGTAGGTGCGTGTATACTGGGCGGATCAAATTATGAAAGATTTCTAAAGGGTTGGACTTTGTGTTACCATTATTACCAGTTAAATTAGTTGGCATCTTTTACTGTTTGGTTACCTGGTAGGGTTGGAGCTTTTCCAATTTAGCAGACACCATAACTCAAACTGGTGGTAGCAAAGCATTGAGCAAACAAAGAAACAGCTGCCCTTCTGTGATTGCTGCATTTAAGCAGTTAGCTTTTTAAATACTGTTTAAAGGCTCACTGAGTTACAAAGACCATCCAAACACCAGGAAAGAATAATGTTATGACCTATAATATAGGAAACAGATGGATAAATTATTTTCTTCAACTGTTTTTTAAAACAAATCAGAAGGATAATTTCTTTGGTGGATTTCTTTCACACTTTATAGATATATACATTAAGAAACATGCATAGATACTGTGCTGTGTAATTACGTTGCCGTGCCTGTTGCTGTACATGTATTACATTTCTTCCTCCACACTAGTACTTTCCTCAGATCAGATTTTTATTAGCCTTCCAGATTTCCCATTACAGTTTTGTTACCTGGGCTCCCTTATGACTCCTGGGACAAATGTCCTCTTTCCTTTTCTGACAGGAGGCTGCCCTGTTTCACTTTCTGCCAGTGGAAGCATCTCACACTGTCGCGGTTTAACTACCGAGCTTTCTGCTCGTGCTGCATAATGCTTTCAAGGTTTGAATCTGTCACTTGAGTCTCAGTAGAGTACACTGCTAATTTTAAAACTTGCTGCTTTCTCTTTAGGCAAAGAAATGCTCAAGTAGCTCTTTTAAAGGTAGGTTGTCACTTCACACAGTGGTAGATGTAATATTAGTAATCATCCTTTAGGAATTAGTCTAGTAAAACAGGGAAAAATCTATACTCCTGTCTGCCCTCACTGGAGGCTTTAAGTACGCAGAAGACTGTCTTTATCTTCCTTTTCTGAAGATTTAGTGACTAGGTTTAATTAATCTTTGAATGTGAAACTAAAATGAACTCTGAGCCCTCTCAATTCAAACTTCTGTGCCTGGTTTTATGAGGAATAGTGGCATACTAACAGGAAAGCTATACTATTTTGGCGGTTGTGGAACATGCAAGCTCATCTGAGGAAGAAAATGTTCTTTAGAATATTTCTTAAGTGAAGCTTACAAAAATAATGATCATATAGTTCCTCCCTATAAAATTTCAGTTAATTTCAAAGGAATTTGAAAGAAGAATGGTAGTCCCAAATAACTGAGTTCCTACAAATTTTCTAAAAAGGGTTGGTGGAAGAAAAAGGAAAGAAATCAACACCACCAGCGCAAGTCTAACAGCTAACCAGCCACACAGCTGGTTAAATTTGTCATCATAAAAATACTTATCCAATACTTGTATGGAATTTAGCCCCAGAGTTGGCCGCTGCTTTCCCAGCCAGTAGATGGGCATTTTGAGCTACAGAGAAGTCTATCAGGGTCTGGAAGTCACAGGGCAACTGAAAGAAGAAGCTGGGAATATTAGACATATATGAATATAAATCCAAATCTCCCCAGGCTTTATTTAGCTCAGCACTCCATGAAGTGGCAATTTGCAGTACAAATTTGTTCAGAGGTTACTGGACTACAAAAATAATTATGGTGTTTTGGGATGTTTTCTTTTAAAAAACATACTATGATTTTTCATTGCTTCTAAAGTGAACTGGCTATCCTGCTCTCTCTTATGCTCTGCATAGACACTTCAGAGCCACTTCAGCTTAAAGGCAGGCTCCTTTCTTCATGTTAAAAAGAAGGATATCCAAAGTGTGTTACTACTGCTGGATGACAAATCCAAACACTCACTCATCACCCAGTAAATTCTTCAGCTTTTTTTTGAACAGAGAAGCTTTTGGCCATATTTATCAAAAAGAGAGATAAGGTAGTATGAACTAACTAACACCTAAAAGAACCGGTTGGAAATTAGCCTCTTCCATATACTTTCTTTCCCTGAATCAATTTTTCCATTAGAGGAAGAACTATTCTTTGACAGTGGAGCAAAGGATGCAGCTACAAATTTCTCTCACTAGAAAAGGTAATATTTATTATGTTCATGCTGAATATACTCATATTGACAAATTTTTGTTTGTTTTCATTTCCTGTTGTTCAGAAACAGGAAGAAATAACATTTTGCTGAAGAAAAAAGATAGGGGAATATTTTCCTGATTTTTTCTTAATTTGCTATATATTTTTAGCCAATTTCCTTAATCATTGTGGAAAGAAACTAAGTATGAATTTGTCCATGCTGCATGCCTGATTGAAAGTCTCAAGACTAGAGTATAAATTGGAATCTTATTTACTAAATCATTACTCTGCCACATTTGCTTACATTTTCTGTGCAAGTAGCCAGACTGAAATGAAGCATGACTTCCCTTAATCAAAAAGGATTCTAGATCTAAAGAATATACTATCACATATAAGTACATATAACAGTGAGGACTTTCCCTGCATGTGCTTTCAAAGTATATTTTTGAGGGAAGCAGACAAATGTTTCTGCTGTTGTAGACCTTAGTCAAAGTTCTTTAAGCCAGTTAGATTTCTCTATAAACACTTATGCTGATATTTTCCTATGGAAACTGACAAAAATCATTAAGGGGTTATTTTCTTTTAGATGGGGGAGATAGAAAATATATTTATGTCTCCTAACTGACATGAAGCATTAGCTTGCTATGATAGGCCTAGACTCAATATGAGGTTTTGATTGGGTTTTATTTAATATATATGAATATATCAGAAAACAGAGGGTTGTACAAAATAGGTTGCATTTAAAATATTTGAAAAATATTCTACTCTCTACTTCTTTTGCTGCATACAAGTATTCTAACGTGATTCACTGTAAATGAATTAAAATGCTTGGATGCCTGATATATTGCTGAATAGCTAACCTATCATGATCTTATAAGAAAAGCCATTAAACATTGCAGTGAATTACATCTTAGTAACCTGGGAAATCCTAAATTATTGATGCTTTCTATCAGGGTCTGAAAAATACTGCTACTAATCCTGCTGTCTGCATGAATAGAAACTGGGTTCAGATGAGTGGGAAGGCTGGGCAGAATCATAGCTAGAGGTGTTGGTTTCTTACATTTAGTTAAAGAAGCAAGACAGAAACAGAAAGCTTGGGGTGTGTCTCCTGTAAAGTCTAAGAAGGTAACATTCTTTAACAGCTTTTTTTCAGGAGAAGAATAAAATGGCCCAAACACTGTAGCTGTATATTTAGGTGAGATAATACAGGTCAATTAAGAAACAAACAAACAAACAAACAAACAAAAAACCAAACAAAACCAACCAAACAAAAAAAAAACCAAAACCACAAAACCCACACAGTGCTAACACAAACAAACTTTTTGCCACAGCAGAAATACAGATTTGTCTGTTTAAATAAATAAATAACTGTTATAATGTCTTAACTCATGTACTTCTTAACTCATATTAATACAGCTCTACATCACACTAATTTTGTGTGAACAAAGGCCAAATACTTACTATGCAGTTATTTGATGGATTATGGAAACACGTATTCCAAAATGACTACTCAGAAGGCTGGAAGTTTCTCCTACAGAAAATAGCAGTAGTATTGATGTTTAAAAAATTAAAAGCGGTAGCTCTGTAATGAATAAAAAGTAATTTCACCTTTTAAAATCAGATTAAAAAACTAACGTACAGTAGAAAAGTAATGAGAATTTGTAAGAGGGAACTAATTTTCCCAAAGTAATTCTGAGAAATAAATTGCATTAAATACTTTGAGTTAATTTCTTGTACTCTGCCTGTAATCACAGGAACATGATAATATTTCATGTTTTACCCAAGACTACTATCATTTTCTGATTATCTGGACAAAAAATGTCTTAATTTAGAGAAGTACTTAAGTATGTTCCTAAGCTTCTGCTACTTTATATAAAACTAGGAATTTAGACATTTGAGCCATCAAGCATGCCACGTAATAATTAGACTACATGCCTCAGATGTGTTGCTTTGTAGATGCCCAGAAGTGTTTCTTTTAAATTAAGATGTAATAAATGTTTGATATTAAAATCTTTAAATAAAGCCAGTTTTCTGGGGAGATGTGACCCAAAAAATTCAATAAAACATCAGTTGCTATATCTCTACTTACACTCATAAGTAGTCTTGCTCATTGGCGTTTTTTTTTCTGTTTGGAAAACTTTCCTGATTTACAAAAATGTGTCCTATATTTCTAGTAGTAGAAAAGGAATTCCTCTTGCTATTTATTTTCCATTCTCCCTGGGGTATTCCAAGGGAGTTTCAAATACCTTAGTTTCTCATTTTGTAATAATTAGGATGTTTTATCTGTCATATGACATATACCTCTAACTTGCATTTGTTTCTAAAGGTATCAAGATGACTGTCAATACTGTAAGTGGCTTCAGCTCCTCCTTTTCTGTATGGAGCTCAGACAATAAATGGTGCAGGCCAGCAGTTACTGGGCAGGAATATGCAATGAACCCAGGGAGGAAGAGCACTGAGGGAAAGATGAGATAATGGAAAAAATTATATATGGTTGATAAGGGAATGAAGCAATTTAATACTGTGTAGGGAATGGTTCAGAGATAATTGGAAGACTAAAAAGCAAGAGAATGTGTGGAGAAAAACACTTCATTTACTTACAAGAACAAGGGGCAAGGTGCAACAAGATGGTAGTGGTAGAGAAGGAAAAAAGAAGGAAACCTTCTGTTTGTATGTTGCATTCACTGAAAGTGGCATTTAAAAATAAACTGATAAACTGCAAATTGAGGATGAATATTGTATGAGTTGTGAAAGCATTTTAAAAGAATGTAATATATTTTGAAACCAATTGCATACTAGTGAATCAGTCACAATAAAGGTGGTATAGTGGTGGTTGGAAGACAGTAATTTATATTTTTACAAAAAGAAAAAAGATCATAGATCGGTGGATCCTCACAGTACGTGTTTTCTTTTTGAAGCTAACTACGTGGAAAATCTCACCTACTTATAAGGACTGTTTAAATTAGTTTTTAATGTATATACAACAAATCACATATTCGTAGAGGCCAGGGACTTCAATTTAAATGATAGATGTAAAAATATGTTGCTCAGCTACCACTTTTATACAAAATGAACTTGTAATTCTAGGCACTCACCATATTGTGTCTGAGATGCATGTAACAAGAAGCGAAGTGAAAAAGACTTTTAAAAACTTGTTTGGAGTTTATACTTACCTAAAAATATGTAAAGTATGGTTTAATCTGCTTTAATCTATTCCTAAATTTGTTAATATTTCTGGAAAAAAAATGGGAAGTTTGATCCATAGAACCCATAGCATATTTCAGGTTGAAAAAGACCTTTAAGATCATCAAGTCCAACCATTAATCTAATACAGTAAGTCCACCACTAAACCATGTCCCTAAGCTCCTCATCCATATGTCTACTCTACATGTCTTCTAAATACCTTCAGAGATAGTTTAGGACACAGTTCCCTGAAATTAATTTTATTTCTATTTTCAGTTAAAAAAAAAAAAAAAAAAAGTGAAGATTTTTATAAGAAATTAATTGTTTAAAAACAAACAAAATGTCTTCTCCTGTGAAAACAGGCTGAGAGAGTTGGGCTTGTTCAGCCTGGAGAAGAGATGGCTCTGGGGAGACCTTATGGCACATTCCAGTACCTAAAGGGACCTACAAAGAACCTGGAGGGGGACCTTTTAAAAGGGCCTGTAGTGACAGGACAAGGGGTAATGGGTTTAAATTGAAAGTAGGGAGATTTAGATTAGATATCAGGAAGAAATTCTTCATGAAGAGGGTCGTGAGATACTGGAACAGGTTGCCCAGAGAATTTGTGGTTGTTGATCCCTGGAAATGTTCAAGGACAGGCTTGATGAGCTTTTGAGCAACCTGGTCTAGTAGACGGTGTCCCTCCCCATGGCAGGAGGGTTGGAACTAGATGATCTTTAGGGTTCCTTCCAACCCAAACCATTCCATGATTCTATGATATATGAAACAAAAATGTCATCTCTGTATATAGTCTGAAAATACTAATGAAATTCTGTGTATATTTTAGATTTTCCTTCTCTGTCATTAAAAACTTTGTATTTTGGAAGGACTTTCACTGTTCCTTCATTCCTTCCTCTCTTTACTCCTCCTTCCCTCTGTCCCTCCCTCCTTCCCTTCTTTCCAATTTTTTAACTTTAGTATTCCTTGGATCACACATTTTCTTTTTCTTCCACCCCTTTCCTCCAGGATGTGATGCTTATAGAAACACACCAGTTACTATGAAACACTTAACAGAGACACTAGAATTGACAGCACTGATGCTAGGTAGCATATTGGAAATGACAGTCATTGATGTAGTATTGGAGTGTTTCTGTACATTACAATAAGATATTATTTTGGGAGATATTGTGAAGTACTTCCAACACAACATTTGCGCTCTTTCATTTTTATTGTGTTTGAATAGCCTCTCCACTGCCTGTGAGTATTGCATTAGGGCATTCTGTCAGAATACAAGTGTAGTGACTGAAACTGGAAAGGAAACTCTCAATAGAGCAGTATGGTTTCTTTAACCATGAGGAGTGACATAAAAAAGGTGAACACACAACCCAATAAAGTTTTGTGTTCTGTCTTTTCTAGGAGCCAAAGGATCAAAGCTGTCATAATACTTAGAATAATTAACTCAAATAAGCTGTGACCATTTAACTAAAAGAATATACGCATTGTTACTGAATATTAATGTTAATAAGGGTAACAGGTCAAGAAAGGAATAGTTGAACAAAGTACAGGGTTTCAACTGTTTACTAACAACGTAGTTACTGAAAAATAAATATGGTAATATGCATGTTGGTTTTCTGAACTTCTGCTCTGACTCTGGACTGTAGTGATCTGGTGCAGCTCCATGCTGAGGTCGATGGCACATCAGAGGACCACTACACAGTTTTGTCAATAAATTTTGATGCAGAGTGATCTGCAAAAATTGTTCAGGATGGAGAATGTTCCTTTAGGGCAAAGGGCTTGGAATCATTGACTTTGAATGAATATAATCATCGAAAGACTGGCTGCATCATTAGCACCCTGTTGTGCTATTGATTTCAAACAGACCATGCTTGCTTTTCTAACACATGACTTAGCAGTGCTTGACTGACCTTGCTCAAACATGCTGGTGTTGTGAGGATTTTTCTTTTCTCATTTGAACTAGGTGCCATCTCTTTCCTAATAGTTGCATTAATGCTTGCCAGGGTAGTAATTAAATTTATGTAACATATTTCTCCTCATTTTAAAATCAGTAATAGCGTAGCATTAGCCTAATAATAGCATAGCGAGCTTTGTTTTCTGTAACATTGAGATGTGTTTGTTTCTAAACGGGGATGCTGTCATGGACAATGGAGCAGAAAAACAGGTTGTTCCTCTTAATTTTTTTCCTTCCTCCTCACTTTGAATTAAAAACTGGGGAAGGGGGGGGGGGGGGGGGGGGAGGGGGCGGGAGGGGGAGGGCGTCAATAGATTGTGTAGCAATTACATTTAACACACTTATCTGTTAAGTAAAGGCTGCTTTGGTGCACCTAATGGGCACAACAATTTTGTGAAGTCAATAATTTCTGAAATATAAGGTCACTTGAGTTAACCTTTATAAATGTAAATGGGAAGTTTTAACAACAGCGCATAAAACACTGATAGATCAAACAGTGTATCAAACGATGCAGTGCCTCATCAATCCCTTGCCATAAAGGCAAATTATTGATGCAGGAGCAGAGAGGCACTTAATTGTTTCAGGTGGCATTGTATGTCTGACATGTGTCAAAATAATAGTGATAATTTATCAGACTGAGAGAAGAATACAATGACAAGTGAAAGCTGAGATTCAGAAAGGGAGAAAATACTATTTTTGAAACTCAACAACGGGAGACAACACAATGCGGAGTTAAAATGAAAAGTCAAACAAGGCTGTGAAGCTGCAGGTTAGAAAACTGAACTATAAGAGCATCTCGAGTTAAAATTGTACAAAAATCTTAATTATAGCTAAACATGTTTAATTTATCACAATACAGAAAATGTGCACATGTGTATGCTAAAACTTTTCATGCTATGTCTCTGCTCAGGTAAGATTCTTACAAGTCTGAGGAAAATAGGTTGAGGTGTTTTTGTTTGCAAGAAACTCGACAGAATAATACAAGTATGTTTGTTAGCATGTTGGTTCACTCTCATTTGGAATTAGAGTAATTGCAGATCTTTATTTTTAAATTTAAATATAACCTGAAAATAAACTTGATTAAATTAAGGTATCTCTTTTTAAATAATTTTAAAGGCATGTCTTTGACATATAGTATTTTTGTATGGCATACTGCAGAGTATATGTATGTGCATTGTGACTGTGTGAAAAATTTGTTTGGGCTCATTTTTGCAAAAGTCTGCAGGATTTGTGAAGTAGTTCTTCCACACTACTAAGCAAGGTTAAAGCCTCGGATGTAATACTCTGTTGGTTTTAGACATTGCACTTTGAGGAAGATATGGATAAACTGTAAAGAGTCCCAGGGAGATCAAAGAGAATAATCAGAGGTTTATAAAATACAGCATCATTACAAAACATGAAATAACTGGGGATAGATAGAGAAGCCCAGGCATCAGAATGGAAGAGAGGGCAGCATTATGGATGCGGAGCTGAATTTAGTGACATTTTTTAGATGCATTTAAAACTGCTACCAGCAGTCAAAAAAAGGAAATAAAACAGGTTATCTATACCCATACACAAGGACTAATGAAATTAACAGCATCAAGGAATATTCACATTATACATAAACAGAATTTTCTAATGTCAGCAAGATAGATACCCTGACACAGTACTTAGGGAGGTTTCAGAATATCCAGCACTGTCAGCTGTTTCCTCTGACACTGATATTGGTTGCAGGTGATGTTGAATAGTAGATGGCCCTTTAGTAAGGGGGAGGAAGGATAAGATAGACTATATGAGTTTATAGGTGACCTCTCAGTTAGAATCTGACAGTTATTAATGAAAGAGTAATGTAGGCAGAAAAAAGTGCTTTGTCACTTCTTGAAGTGTGTATTTTCAAGATTGCTGATAGCTGAGAAGAAAACAATCAAATAAAAATCTGTATTTACAACTTTTTTCAAGATTATTTAAGTAATTCTCAAAACATTGAGAATCATGGTTTGTTGTCTATAGTTACATTCTGCAGGCTTCCTTGTTAAAACAGGTTATGGCTGGATGATTTCTCATAAAATTTCAGTCATTGTGTTGATGTAGCAGGTGGAAAAAGTACATCCATTCCTTTCAGTACATTTTTAACTGGATTGTAGAAGATAGACTTGGCATTATGATCCATTAATATCTAGTTGTTTTGGTGTTAGTTTTTGGTTTGATTCTTTTTTTGTTTGTTTTGTGTTTTGTTTTATTTTTTTGGTTTTTTTAGAAGCTGTCAATGGATAATAAGTGAATAGGAACATTTACCAAAGTTAATGTAGTTTTTGCTATCTGAATTCATGCTGAAGATTATTCCATATATCAACTTGCCCACAAAGATTCTGCATATCTGGAACTTCAGTTTTTATTTTTCTCTAATACTATTATAGGTAAAATACAGATAAAAACTATAATTATTAAAACTTAAAATCATATCTCGAAGAACCTTAATGTGCCTTTTTTTTTCCTGTACTTCATTAAAGAAAAAATACAAGGATGAACTAAGAGATAGGTTTGAAGCATAGTCATATAGTTTTCACTCTTGATTCTGAGTTGTTTGGGGATTTTCTGTAAAAAAAAGCCAGTTGAAATATGCAAGAGTTAGGACTTAAGATATGAAAGTAACACATCTATTTATAAACAGATTCAGAAAGTGTCAGTGAAGGAAAACAGTGTTACTGTTTACATAATTTATTGCTTTTAGGCTTTTGGTTTTGGTTTTTTTTTTTTTTGGGTTTTTTTTTTTTATTCTTTGCATACTTCATTATGGAGAAAGGAAATAAGCTGAAGTTCTTTGATACCAAGTCCCCATTTGTGTGTTTTGCATGCAACATTTGTAGAAATGAACAGACTCATTCCAGCATCTGAATGTACTCTCCTGTGACCCATTCCACATAATCAAATGTGCAAGGCTCCTCACCACTTTGTCACACATTATTAGCAAAAGAGACCATAAATATGTATGCTATTAATGATCACAGGTAAACTGTTGTGTAAATTTATATTTGTTTCCTGTAGATACGACAATGCTTTCAGTAACCTCACAAAGCTTATGTTAATAACTCTGTCTATGAGCATCAATTGTAATTTGGACGCTTATGCACTTCATAAGACCCTAATGATATCTTAGTTAACTGCTTAAAATACTTTTTAATATTTACCTAATAACTAGAAAGATTTTGCTTTTTGGGGAGGAAGCCATTGAGATTCAGCAGCAGCTCCTTATTCTGTCAAAATATCTTTTTTTTTCTATTAGCTTCTGCAAAAAGTTTCAACAGTAACATGCTACCAACTCACAAGAGAAAAAGAAAATACAGTTAGAAAACAGCTTTTCTCCTCCTTCCCAAGGCTCAAGTTCAGCCTAACTCTCCTACTCCCACATTCCTTAGTCTCAGTTTCCCTTTTTTTCACCATGCATTTTACCCATTCTTTCCAAATCCTTTTGGTGAGGCGACATGCAGTGCAGGAGGCTGGGATCACGGGTGCAATACTTCTTCTGTCACTCCCTGCTTCTTGTTTTTCTCTGCCACTTGTTGCTGCTCCTTCATTTTCCTCTGCTCTGGCATGAGTCCTCCATGGCCTGAAGTCCTTCAGAGGCATCCCAACCCTGGCAAGGCACACCTGCAGGCTGCAGTTCTTCCCACTGTCCCTGTCCTGATATGAGTCACCTGTAGGATCCTCTGTCATGGAATGCCTCCTTTCACAAACACCTCTCCAGCCACATCCTCAACAATGTTTCCTTTTGTGAATCTTGCCTGTTTCTCCTTCCTCATCTCCACCTCCTCTACCCCTCCCAAAGGCTGCTGTCTCTCAAGCATGCCTGCGCAGAGGTGCCAAGTGCCCCAGCAGCAGCTTTGGCAGGCGGTGAGTGGTTCACAGTGGTGCCAGAGCTCTCTGGAACTGGCTGAGACTGGCTGGGGACAGTTCCCAGCCCTGCTGCTGTCTGCCGGACATGCCCAGCACATTCCTCCTCAAGCTGCTGCAAGACATATTTAAGCACTGTTTGAACATACATCCATTATAAACCTTACTTTTAACATCATCACCATCTTAATACACACAGATTTCAAATTCTGCCCTTTCTCCCAGACTGTAGGGATTTGGCACTGTAACCATGTGTACATATACACAAAAAAGACACCATCCCTCACCCCTGGGAACCAGGCTACAGGCATTCACATCATACCAAACTTACAACATGTATTCATTAAAAAATTTAGACCTTGTCCCTGCAAAACATGTAACTGAGAACATAACTGTGAGGTATTTCTCCAAACTTACTTCCTTGTCTTTCAGGGCCCTGAGGGCACTAATAGACCTTAATAACCCTGATCACCCTCACCTGGGGCCTCCAACCCACATGCCCTGCCCTGCTCAAGGGCCCAGGAATCCTATTTAAGCTCAGCTGTTCCAGTCTCTAGCTCAGTTACATCCCTGTCTGTATCTGGCTACATCCTCTGCTGGGTGTGACTGTGACTGGAGGATTAGTTTCCTAATTTGATCTCAGACCTGTCTTGTTACATAGATTTGCTGAATGATCACTGGGCTGTGGCTGACAACCAGTTGTCCTTGCCAGACCTGATCCTGAGTGTGACCCTCAGATTGACTCTCCACTTGACTGCTATGAGTTTCCTTGGCCATCTAAGCTTTTCGTTGAACCTGGCTACCATCTCTGGCTCTGCCTTGCTTGCCTCATTCAGGTACTGTGGTGGGGTGGTCCTGCTCTGGTGGCTGTGTTATCACCCCCTGCTCCCAGTTTCACTTGTGCTTTATGACTGTGTTGTATCATTCCACAGGCATTGTACTGTCTGTACTGTGGATTTCTGGGGCAAGTTGGAATTGCACTTCCTGCTTATAGGAAGCCTGTTTCCACTCAGAATGCCCGGCAGTCTACTGGGCCCACCTAGCTAAAAGTAGCTTTCTTTTATGCTCTCAGTCCAAGCCTATGCTGGCAAGTCAGGCTAGCTGGTCAACCTCATTGGTGTGCTTCTCAAATTCCCTCTGTTTGGGACATATGCGTTAATGGGAATTATGAAAGTGGGTCTCTTTTGAGCAGCTGTTGTACTATTTTCTATTGATCTGCTGCCCCAAAAGCTGTTATTCTCTGCTGTTTGTTACCATGATTCCAGTCTTTGAGCTATTTCCATGCTGTATTAACCATCACCTAGAAGTTAGTACATACATAGTTAGGACAACCAATGTTCCTGAGCATGTAAATAGCCTTTAAACAAGGTTATTATTTGTGCAAACTGTCTGGAGTGTCCAGGCCTTTTGCAGGGGCCAGGTACCTCTCTGGAGGCATTCCAAGCAGTAGCTAGTCACTTGATGTTTCCTGAATCTGTCAGTGGACAACTTAATTTTTTTGGTAGCATTTAATTCATCATATGGTGGGGTCTCAATAGCCCAAGGAGGTTGGTCTTCCTCATGTCCAAGGCCAGGCTGGATGAGGCTTTGAGCAACCTAGTCTAGTGGAAGGTGCTCCTGCCCATGGCAGGGGGGTTGGAACTAGATGATCTTTAAGGTCCTTTCCAACCCAAAATGTTCTATGATTCTATGATTATGTTGATCTTTTGGCCACTGATTAATAGGATCAACTGGTTTGGAACTTCAACCAATATGTTTTTTGTGTTCGTCTTGTGATTCCATGTCTGAAGCCTGTGTTTCTTGAGTGGATACTCTTAGAGTGCTTAATAACGAATTTAACATTGAAAAAAGTGCTGATTGCCTACTGCATTTTATTTAGTACTTGGGTATTGATTCTCTAATCAGTACATCACCACTATAGTAGAAAGATTTTAGAGAAACCTGATCCTTTTAAGTTTGGTGGATAATGCCATTGCAGATCCAGGGCTGTTTTCAGGTCTTTGTCACACAGTTCCAGCTGTATTATCTTTGGCTGTACACTTAAGTTTATGCTGTTCTTCTAGCATACCTTCCACTATGGCAGGTATAGATCTCACCTTGATCAACAGCAAGTTCTCACAAGTTATCTGTGATACCAGAAGGTTGTTAATAACTGTGCCCGAGCATCAGAGTTCTGGGGCCCTGGAAGCAGTTATCACCACCTCTGGGGTCTCTCCTCACTGTTTTGTAAATGCACTGTAGCTGCCCAAATCACTCCAGTAGATTACCCCCTTCTTCCCTGTTCCTTCTATGGGGGCATTTCCTCCTTGCGGGATTGCATGTTCTGTTGGCCTTTTCCTTCAGCCTGTCTAGGTCCCTCTGCATATGATATTCATTCCCTTAAACTTGTGCTTCTTTTACAGAAGATATCCATTTGGAGAATGTGACAACTGTGCGGACCATTGCCTTTCCCAAGACAGATTTCTGTGGCACTCCGTTTCTCGCTGATCTCCAGGTAGAGTACAAGCCATTAAACACTGTCCTCTGATCCTGATTGTTCAACCACATTTTTATTGATCAGGCTGTTCAGCCATCCAGGTCATAAATTCCAAACTTGTCTCATGTCCTTCAATCACCTCCTACATTCAGTAACATATATTTTTCTTGTTCAGCCTTAGAATGCTGATGTAGTGGTAGAAGCTCTTCTTGCCCATGATGTCCTCAATTTCTTCTTTGTGGGTGAGCATGGCAGGGCTCGTCAATAGGGCTTTAAACAAGGTTGGAAGAAGGAGGGGGACAAAACCAGTAGGGACACTGACTGGTGCCCAGAGCCTGAAGAAGAATCACTGGTCACCAGAAGAACACCTGGCAGGCAAAAAACCAACAGAATTCTAGATGCTTCAGTCTGCAAACCAACTTCACTGGGGGGCCCATCTTGAAAGCCTCTATGCGAATGCATGGAGCATGGGAAATAAACAAGAGGAGCTAGAGGTGTGCATATGCATGAGGGGCTATGACCTCACTGGCATTGTGGAGACATGGTGGGATGGCTCCTATGACTGGAGTGTCAGAATGGAAGGTTACAGGCTCTTTAGGAAGGACAGGCAGGGGAGACACGGAGGGAGTGTTAATCTCTATGTCAGAGACAGGCTGGAGTGTGTGGAACTCCACCTGAGGATGAATGAGGAACTGACTGAGAGCTTAGGAGTCAGGATTAAAGGGAGAGCAGGGAGAGGGGATAGATACTGTAGTAGGAGTTTGTTACAGGCCACCTGGCCAGGATGAGTTTGTGGATGAGGCCCTCTACAGGCAGATAGCAACAGCCTCACATTCACAAACCGTGGTCCTCATGGGGGACTTCAAACATGCCAATATCTGTTGGAGAGACAACATGGCAGGGCACAAGCAAACCAGGAGGTTCCTGAAATGCGTTGATGACAACTTCCTCCTCCAAGTGATAGAGGACCCGATGAGAAGGTATGCCATGCTGGACCTAGTTCGATCTGTGATCATTATGGAGGTGAGGAGGGTGCACAGCAAGCGTTCTACCCTGGACTTCAGGAAAGCAGACTGTAGCCTCCTCAGGGAACTGATTAGCAAGTTTCCTTGGGAAGAAGTCCTGTAGGGAGGAGGGGCACAAGAAAGCTGGTGAGTATTCAAGAACCTTCTCCTCCAAGCTCAGGAGCAATGCATCCCAATAAAGAGGAAGTTGGGTAAAAGCACCCAGAGGCCTGTGTGGATGAACAAGCAGCTCCTGGAAAAACAAGCAAAAAAAAAAAGGAAGCCTACAGTGGGTGGAAGCAGGGACAGGTAGCCTGGGAGGATTACAGGGAAGATGTCTGACAAGTCAGGGATCAGGTTAGGAAAACCAAAGCCCTGACAGAATTAAACCTGGCCAGGGACATCAAGGCCAACAAGAAGACCTCCTATAGGTACATAGGGGATAAAAAAGAAGATCAAGGAAAATGCAGGCCCTCTGCAGAAGGAAATGGGAGGGCTGGTTTCCCAGGATGTGGAAAAGGATGAGATACTCAGTGTTTTTTTAGCCTTGGTCTTCATTGTCAAGGGTGCAAGCCATACCCCCAGAGTTACATAAGGCAAGGGCAGGGACTGGGAGAATGGAGAACTGCCCATGGTTAGTGAGAATCAGGTTCACGAACACAAGAGGAACCTGAAGGTGTGCAAGCCCGTGGAACCTGATGAAATACATCTGCAGGTCCTGAACGAACTGGTGGATAGTGTTGCAAAACCGCTATCCATCATATCTCAGAAGTCATTGTGGTCTGGTCAAGTTCCTGCTGACTGGAAAAGGGGAAACATAACCCTCACCTTTTAAACGGGAAAAAGGAGGGACTGGGGAACTACAGGTCACTCAGTCTCACCTCTGTGACTGCCAGGTTCATGGAGCATATCCTCCTGGAAATCATGCTAAGGCACATGGAGAATGAGGAGGTGATTGGTGACAGCCAACATGGCTTCACCAAGGGCAGATTGTGCCTGATTAATATGGTGGCCTTCTACAATGGGGTCACAACCTTGGTGGATAGAGGACGGGCAACAGATGTCATTTACCTGGACTTGTGCAAAGCCTTTTGCACCATGCCACACAACACTGGTCTCACTGGAGAGACATGGATTTGACGGATGGACCGCTCGATGGATAAAGAACTGGCTGGATGGTTGCACTCAGGGAGTGGTGGTCAACGGCTCAGTGTCTGAGTGGAGACCAGTGACGAGTGGCGTTCCTCAGGGGCTGGTGCTGGGACACCCTGGAGGGAAGGGATGCCATCCAGAGGGACCTTGCCAGGCTGGAGAGGCGGGCCTCTGCCAACTTCATGAAGTTCAACAAGGCCAAGTGTGAGGTCCTGAACCTGGATTGGGGCAATCCCAAATACAAGTAGAGGCTGGGTGGAGAATGGATAGAAAGCAGCCCTGAGGAGAAGGACTTCAGGGTAGTGGCAGATGAAAAGCTGAACATGAGCCAACAGTGTGTGCTGGCAGCCCAGAAAGCCAACTGCATCCCGGGCTGTATCAGAAGTGTGGCCAGCAGGTTGAGGGAGGTGATTCTCCTTTTCTACTCTGCTCTCGTGAGACCCCACCTGGAGTACTGCATCCAGCTGCAGATCCCTCAACATAAGAAGGATATCGACCAGTTAGTGTGAGTCCAGGGGAGGGCCACAAAGATGCTCAGAGGGCTGGAGCACCTCTCCTATGAAGAAAGGCTCAGAGAATTGGGCTTATTCAGCCTGGAAAAGAGAAGGCTCCAGGGAGACCTTATTGTGGCCTTCCAGTACCTGAAGGAGGCCTACAAGGAAGCTGGGTGGGGGGCTTTTTACAAGGGCCTGTAGTGACAGGAAAAGAGGTAATGGGTTTAAACTGAAAGCCGGGAGATTTAGATTAGATATCAGGAAGAAGTTCTTCATGGAGAGGGTGGTGAGGCACTGGAACAGGTTGCCCAGAGAAGCTGTGGATGCTCTATCCCTGGAAATCTTCAAGGCCAGGCTTGATGAGGCTTTGAGCAATCTGGTCTAGTGGAGGATGTCCCTGCCCATGGTAGGGGGGTTGGAACTAGATATATCTTCCAACCCAAACCATTCCATGATTCTAGGAATAAAATTCTAACTGTTTAGAAATTTGGTTCAGTGAGTGGCACATTGTCCTAGACATGGATACACACAGGATGAAAAGGTATTCAACAGTAACCATATGACTTCCTGAAACTGCGTTCATAATGAAAACTACATCTGTTGACATTGTTTAAGTGCTGTGAGCAATAAATTTCCTTCTCTTAAAACTTTATGGGAGTAATTACAGTTTTTTCATGAACCCATTAGTATTACATGGGTGAGGAAAAAAATAGGTTTTCTGCTATATTTCACACAGTCAGAAAACTGTTGAGTATATTTTAGTCAGAAGTGACTGAGAGAGAAGCTATTTTCTGTAGATTTACAATTTTTTTGTATCAGCTTCTAAAGGTGAGTGAAAACTTACCAGCAACACATGAATGGATAGAAAATTCAAGTTATGACAAATAAGACTTCTTGACAAAATTTGACATTTCAACGGAGTTTTCAGTCATGATTTTATTATTCAGCATTATTTGGTTGGTATTACCTACTGCTTCCCCTTCTTTCTTCTGCTAATGCCGCTTCCCCACCCCATTCCCCAAGTTAGCGTTCTGGGTGACAAGCCTTAGGCTGTGATTTTTTATCAATTTTCATGAAAAAAATAAAAGTATTTATTTCTCCTCTCTCTCCTTCCCTTTTCTGCCTTTTTCAACTGTTTCTCTCCATTCTGTTGTTATTTTACTTTATTTTTTGTACATATATGAACTGGTAACTTTCTACACACCCTAAGAATTGCTGTATTAGTATTTGATGCATTCATGTTTTGTGCAATTATAAAGAAGAAAATGCTTAATGAGGGAAGGCTTTGTATTTAACCTTATGGCAAATTCTTAAGACTTCTTGAATAACTATTTTTAAAGAGTAGTATGCTTAGTATATTATGCTATGGGACTTTTTTAAATGGACACTACTTTGACTTTGGAAACAGTAGGGAAAATTTCAGTTCTTATGAAAATAACCTATAACTTTAAGCACTAATCTCTCAGTTTATAAAGTATCCTGCAAATTAATCTCTTTTTCTGATGAAGTGACTAAAATACTTGAGCTATTAAGGGTTGTATCAATAAACATTGTATGTATTCTTGTGAGAGTCTTTTGAGGGTACAAAGATTTTTCTTTTGACTTCATTTATCCTTATTTGCTTTAAGACCTAGAAAATATGGAAAATTAAGGTAAATTCTCTTTACAGGTGTTTTTGTTTTTTTAAATGGGAAATAGTCCAGTATATTTAGAAATTAATTGTAACAACTGCAAAATTACATACTTCCCCTTCATTCTAGATGTTGGCATATAAACAAAACTCTATTGCTTCTACATATAAATGGATCTAGATGTGTAGTAAATTAATTTTCTTGCAGTACAAACTTCTTAATGGAAAGAACACAAGAAAAAAATCTACAAGACAGAGTAATAGTTTTGATTTTTTTTTTTTCCCCCCTGCTACCTTGATGTGTGGAAAATGCTTTCTTTCATTTATCACAGTCTTTTTTTGTCTTGCTTGTCTTTGTCTTACTGTAGTTGCATTTTTGCCTTTAGAATCCTATGAAAGCTATGATCCTTGCTTTTTAAAAAATAAATCTATATTTAATATAAAAGATAAAATGGGATCTTTTGGAAATAAGGAGAAAAAATAATTCTGGTTCTGAAAGATAAGTGGTTATCAGGTTTCTTTCCCTGTCAATCAGAGAACTTTGAGGGTTTTTCTATAAGGATGGTTCTAGGGGGTGAAAAAAGTACAGAAATATCAGGTTTAATAGTCCCATTCTGTGACCTACTGTGAAGGAAGCCTGTTCTCAGAAATGGTGTGTTGTGCTACTATGTCATTGTTCTTAAGCTCTAACATTAGAATTTCATATCAGGGAATTGGTTTCATACCAGTTCTCTCACACCTTTATCAATGATCTGGACAACGGGTTTGTGTGCACTCTCAGTAAGTTTGCAGATGACAGCAAGTTGGGTGGGAGTGTTGATCTTGTCTGAGGGTAGGAAGGCTCTACAGAAGGATCTGGACAGGCTTGATCAATAAGCAGAGGCAAACTGGCTAAGGTTCAACAAAGCCAATTGCTGGGTCCTGCGCTTGGGTCACAACAACCCCATGCAATTCTGCAGGCAATATGATTGGCTTGGGGTTGAGTGGCTGGAAAGCTGCTAGGAAGAAAAGGACCTGGGTGTGCTGGTTAACAGCCAGCTGAATATCAGCCAGCAGTGTGCTCAGGTTGTCAAGAAGGCCAATGGCATCGTGGCCTATATCAAAAATAGTGTGGCCAGGAGAACTAGGGAAGTAATTGTCCCCTTATACTGGGAACTGGTGAGGCCACACCTCAAATACTGTGTTCTGTTTTGGTTGCCTCACTACAAGAAGGACATTGAGGTGCTGCAGTGTGTCCAGAGAAAGGCGGTAAAGCTGGTGAAGGGTCTAGAGAACAAGTGTTATGAGGAGCGGCCCATGGAACTGGGATTGTTTAGTCTGAAGAAAAGAAGGCTGAGGCGAGACCTTACTGTTTTCTACACTACCTGAAAGGAGATTGCAGATAGGTGGGTATTTGGCTCTTCTCTCAACTTACAAGGGATAGGATGGTTTAGGGTGCACTTGGTACTGCTAGGTTGACTGTTGGCTACCCATTCAGTATGCCTTTCCCATTACCCATCTTGTGTCAATAGCAAGCAGCGTCACTGTTGTTATTCCAGGGACCCCAAATCTCTTCTTCGCACTGGTTAACGACAAAGAGTTGCATCAAACCCTGTTTCAGATCCTGCTTTTCCAGGAGCCATATCATGTTACTCCAAAATAATGCTCAGCTCAGAACAGTCAGGTTCCTGCATTCAGCTGTTACATCAAGTAATAGTCAATCCATTCCCATCTTTTGCTTAATCAGCTTACAGTGTGGATACTGTGCTGTGGTTATCTTCCTGTGCATTTGTTTTCTGCACACTAAATTACATTGTAGTTGACAACCAACAAGAAAACTACCATATGTTATATGTGTTCTAACATTTCATCATGCATGTTATTGACGATTAATTATACACTCAACTCCTGCTTAATGCTGTATTTGGGTGTTTCCTGATGCACATATTTATTTCTCAGTAATTTTTACACAGTGGAAAAAAAGACAGATGGCAGTTACTTATCTTGCTTAAACTCAGATACCTGCCATGTTTTTTGTGAATTTTGTTAATATTATGCATTCAGTTCATGTTTATTCCTGTATTTGATATTACCTGGTCTGCATGCATTTACTTTTCAGTAACATCTATTTGACTGAAAAACACTGGAATGCATATATCCTGTCATAACTCAAACTCAGCTGTCTACGTCTCTCTCTAAAGCAACTTGAATGCAGGTAACACCCTTTGCAGATACCTATTTCTGAGCTGCACATCTGATCAACTATCCCACATATGCTTTACAGCTGAGGGACCTGGGTGGTTTTGCTACGTTTTGAGGTGACTTGCCACCCTAAATGGCACCTTTCATTTTGTTTTATTACTGCTTTTGTATCTGTCTACATAGAATTACCAATCATACAAACATATGGCTATCCATAGAGAAACATAGGAGACCTCCTTGCTCATAAATTAAAAGGTGTTGCATAACTTCTGTTGATACTGATGTTAATTCCTAAGGGTTATTGGGAGTTCTCAATTATTAAGTTTCAGAAGCTTCTCTTCAAATATATGTGAACAGTTATCAAACAAAAGATAGAAATTCTCTATGGTTGACTACTGAACCAAGAAAAGAAAAAAATCAAGGTACTTAATGTACAGTGCCTATGAAAAAACTGTCCTGTGTGTCAGGGTTGAATGTAATTTGTTGGCTGTGTGACATGACTTTCACAGATGATACTTCAGTGTTCACCTTTCTCATTCATGACTCTGTCCTATTTAACTAGTATCAGGTTTATAATTTATTTTCCATCAGAAGTTACTGGCATGAATTTCAGAACAGAACAGGGTCTGGATGCTGTCTGTTAAGTAAGCTGTCTTGCATGTACAGACTGAATGATCATCTAGATGCAACAGAAGGTTACTTTTTATGCATAACTTGAAAGATCCAGAACATAGTTTCACTAAGATATTCAGGTAGTCAAGTATCAGGCAGAAAAGGAGAAACAGTGAATTCAGGTCCAGTTCAAGCCTGCACCTGAGTGCTGCAAAACCTGTATGTGATTTTTGTAAGTCACATAGGATTGTAACCATAAAAGGAATCTGGAATAATGCCACCCCAGCCAATATATCCTCTTCAATGTTCCTAAAATATTGAGACAGCTATGGTTGTCTTAAGTGTCTTAGCACTTCAAGGTCTTATTTGGAACCTGCCCAGAATTATTTCCATGCCAGAAGAGATGAGCAGTCCAGGGAATTTTTCAAACTGGTTATCACTCTACAGACTTTTTCCCATGATCCTGTACAAAATGTTTTTAAAACACTCATCTGAGGTGTAGGATTTCAGAGCTCCAAACAGTAACCCCACAGAACTGAATTTATATCTGGTACTTATTAAATTGATAAGTAGAAGCCCTTGTCTCTCTATTCTCACTTTTTATACACTAGTTGAAATGACAGGGTATCATGGTTAGACTCTGGCTTAATATATATTTAAAAATGCTGAGTGAAACAAATTCATCAGTATTTGGACACTGGAGAAACTGCACTGATTTCACATAATCACAATCCAATGGTAGAGCATAGTTGTGTGGAAGATTCTCATCAAATAAACAGAAGCCTAGCCTTCCACAATCGGAGTCCGGTGCATTACAAGGCTTGATGTTTTCAGAGAGCTTACTATCTTTTCTTGAGTTATAACTGGGATGATGAATGGGGAAAATTCTTACTGATTTCAAAGTATTTTTAGTTATAAATAATGTGTCTGGAGTCTAAATGTTGAATTTGAGGCCCTGTAGTTCTAGCGGTTAAGTATTGTTTAAGAACATTAAGTGATCATGAATATGGTTTACTTTTTGCAAGACAGCTTTTAAAACTTATTTTCCATAATCCAAAGTTAAGAAAACTTTTTTCTTCTCCTGACCCACAAGCTTACATTCTTCTGCAAGTACCACTTTAGCTGCCTTCATCTGCCATCTTGTGGTATGTTGGCTTAATCTCAAGTGTATAGAAATGCACATACATTATTCTATTTTATAAGATTTTCCTGCTCACATTGGTAATTACCATAGTGATACAAGCTGATTTTACTTTTGTGAGCAAATGCATACAGTAAATGGATTTTTATGCACTACTTTCTTTACTTTTCCAATCTGAAAAACTGAAAAATAAGCCAATTACAAAGTAGTTGTTGAACATATTTCTGTTTTACTAGAAATCATACATATTAAAAAGATTTTTGGACTTTACATTATATACACATCAATAAATATTCAATTCTGAAAAAAAAAATAAACCCCTACCAAAACTGGAGTAATTTTTTTAAGTTTTCTAAACCGGTTACTGGTAAAACCAGTAGAAAGTCATTGTGAACACATGTAAGCTTAAAAGTTAGACCCTTCTTTCTCCTTTAACTATAAGATTCAGGCACATCTACAAAAGATAATTTAGTTAATATCATTGCAGTGACTCTGAGACATTGATGTATTTAGCTCACCTGTTATGGTCGCTGGAAAACACAGACTCAACTGGAGGAAGAAATATCAATTTAGAAAGTTACTAGTCAAATCAGGGTAGGATGACGAGAAACAAAACAGATCTTAAAAGTACCTTCCCCCCAGCCCCCCCTTCTTTCCGGTAGCTCCTTCCCCCCACTCCCCCAAGCGGCACAGGAGGCAGGGGGATGGGGGTTTCCCAGTCAGTTCACACTGCCCTCTGCTGTTCCTTCTTCCTCAGGGCATGAGAATTCCTCACACTCCTCCCCTGCTGCTGTGTAGGGTCATTCCCACGGGAGGCAGTCCTCTACGAACTTCCCTGTCAGGAAGCCTTCCCAACAGCTGCAGTTGTTCACGAACTGATCTGTTGTGGGTCCCTCCTGTGGAGTGCAGTCCCTCAGGAGCAGCCTGCTACGCTGCAGGCTTCCCGTGGAATCACGGGCTCCTTCTGGCACAGCCTCTTGCTCCAGTGTGGGGTCCTCCCTGGGCTGAAGGGGCGTCTCTGATCCCCATGACCCTCCATGTAGGCAAGAACACAGCCTGCCCTCTCACCATGGGCTGCAGGGAACCTCTGTTCTGGCCCACCTCCTCCTGCCTTTCTACACTGACCTGGGTGCCTGCCTGCTTCCCTCCCTCAAGTTCCACTCACGACTCCATGCTGATTCTCACCACTCTCTTTTTGCTGCTACCTCTGTTTTGCATATTCCCTTCTTAAATATGTTAATTCACAGAGGCACTGACTGGGTTGGCAGTGGCCAGAGGTGGGTCTGCTTTGGAGCTCAGGGAGCTTTTCTGCAAGCTGCTTGCAGAAGCCATCCCTGCAGCCTTTCCCCTGCAAACAACCCCTGCCCCAGAAACTCAGCACAGTAGTATTTAAAACTATCTTTGTGAGTTTTGTCATCTTTTTCCAGTTTGGAAAGATACAGAAAGTTCTAACATTTATTAAGCAGTTTGGATAAGCATGAAATGCAATTACAGTGCAACTTTTCCAATATTAGCACTGTCATTTAAAAAATATGTCCATGTACTAGCTGTGAACGTACACTGGAATTTATTTGAAGGGTTTTTTTGAGCCCATTCTGGTCTGTATTCATACTGTGAAGTCTCCTGTGTTCTTCACAGAGGTATACACCATAAGATCAGATATATTGGATTGGTCTCAGAAAAGCAGTTGGGCTGACAGAGCTCTAAATCTAAATATGTTCTTTCCCCAAATGTGATCAAGCCAACAATATAAGGGAACATGAGCTGAGCTTAAAAATATAATACTTTATAAATATATTATACAGCATGCAAAGTCTCAGTTATTAATTTTCATTAAAGAAATATTTCCAGATAAGAGATAAAAAGGAACATTGTTTCCAACTACTTTAAGTATTCAAATTAGCACTGCATTTCTACCAGTATTTGACAAGGGTCAATTCTGACACTAGTAGCAGTAAGATTTAGTATAGGGATATCATGGCACAGACTGGAAAATCCAAAATTTACCAGTTTGGATGCTCAGTTCAGCGAGAGACCCAGGAGTTTAGCCTTTTCAAACAATTATATTTTTGTAAATAATAGTGAAACTCAGCATTATTTGCCTTTGAATATTATGACAATATTTTACAAAATACAAAAGAGGTTCATGAGACTTCTTAGTATTTTGATGTTTACAGATCAGCAGTCCTGGGCTCTCCCCCTAGCAGTAACCGCCTCCATACTCAAATGGATGTGAAGTCAATGGCAGGACTCCATTTGATGCCAGAAGGGCAAGGATTTATTGTCTGGGTACTATCCTCCATGGAACAGGAGCAAATTATTCACAACTGGTTAAACATGATATGCTGACAACTCCTAATATAAGGTAATGTTACCCATTTATGTTACAATGAGAGGACAAAGCTATCCTAGGTACTAGTTGGGGCCAGGTGTATGAATTGTTTCCTGTCTCATATGCAAGATGATGAAAATTGTCATAGTAATGACACTCGGATATCCCTGACTAAAAGTAAAAGAAGGATCAGGTGATTGTGTCTATGACTCATACACTTTACTGTCTTGAAAACAATGTTTCTAGAAAGATACCATTTTCTATAAAATAGACAAGATATTTCTATTTGTAGGGTTTGTGATAGCTATGTTAAAACATAGGAAGTGGAGTTGGACACAAACAGATACTAATGTATAACTCTATTATGCTTTTTTTAAGAAGTAAATTAATGTTAAATACTTATGTAAAGCATATTTGGGCAATTTTCCATATTTCCTAGTTAGAACAGCTTAAGTTATTCTTTAATACATTTGCAGTATTCAGATGAGGTGGAGATCCTATTTTTACTGCTATAAATAGGTTATTTCCAATAATAATTTAGTACTAACTGAACACTGTCGAAGAAGTCTTGATATTCAATTGTTCATTGATTTGGGCATGGAAAGATAAGGGAAATATAGTTTAGTTATAACAGTGACTCTGTTCCAGTGATATCGAGGCATTTTTTTAATATGCTTTAGAAATAACATAGAATCTGCTAGGTGAATAGAAGACTAAAATTGCAAGGATTTGTAGGGACAGGGAGACTTAGTTTTGTTTTCTGTGGTTTTGTCTAGTATTTCAAAAATTCAAATAGCAACCAACTTAAAGGAGGTTATATAAAGTAATTTTATAGATTGAAAAAAGAATTAAAATTGACAGAGGTTTTTTTGAAAGTTGTTAAAGTTGGACATAATCTGTCGAATGCAGTCATAGGTAAGATTTTTCTTTAACGTATCTTTAATATTTTAATTCTCTTAAATGATGGAATATTTTACTGCTTCTATGATTTGCACAGGGAAACAAGTGTAAAGAGGCTTTCTAGGAAAACTAAATCACAAGAAAATGAATTTTGTCTGTAAGTCCTTTTTTCACAATTTTAGTTTGTTTACTGAACATAGGAATGTATTTAAGGCATTTCAGTGTAGTGGTAAAAAATGCTTCAAAGCCTGTGCCTAGAAGGGAAATTAGATTACAATCCTTCTGATATGACATCTAAAACGGCAAAAGACAAAGGACAAGAAAAATCTGAAAGAAATCATTGAAGCAAATGCAACAAAAAGCCCAAACTATACTAGTTCTGCAGACAAGTTGGACTTTGTTGGAAGTTCCATTTGAACATGGGAACAGAAGGGTACTATGCAGACTGGACCCACTTTTTAGGGAATCCTGCTGCCTCCCTGAGACCTGTGTTAAAGATGTGAAGAGAAAGCTTCCAACACTAGTATGGCCCTCAGATAATTATATGTTTGACTTTTCAGGTAGGCAGCAATGAAGTCGCAACAAGTCGAAGGGTAATCAAGACACTCTTTGGGGACTTGGGAAGACTGGACAAGGAAATGGGAGCACAAATGGTGTTCTCCTTGATCCTTCCATTGGCAGGAAATGATGAGGGAAGAAACAGGAAGAGACAGCTGATCAATTCCTGCCTCTGAAACTGGTGTCACCAGCAGAAATTTAGGTTATTTGATTAAGGCTCGGTCTATATGAGACCAGGCCTGCTGGCAATAGGTGGGGAATGCCTGTCTCTGCGAGGGGAAAAAAGAATCCTGGCACATGAGTTAGCAGGGCTCATTGAGAGAGCTTCAAACTAGATCTGAAGGGGGGAAAGGGATAAAAACAGGCTCACTGGAGATAATCATATGGGGGGCATGACGGTGTTTGAGGGATGGTGTGCTGGCGAGGGCCTTTAGTCTGTCATCTCAGTAGAGGTAGGGAGTGGAGACCCATGGCACAACAAAGACGCAAGGGTTGTTGATGTGCCAGAAACCAGGGAAGCACCTGAGAATAGTCACACAGGAATTAGGGCTTCTCTCCCTAAAAAGATGGCAGGATCAGTAGTCCAAATAAAGTGCTCCTACACCAAAACACGCAGCATGGACAACAAACAGGAGGAGCTGGAAGCCAGTGTCCAGCAGGAAGCCTATGACATAGTGTTCTTTCATCATGGAAACATGATGGGATGACTTGCACAACTGGATTGCTGCAATGGGCAGCTATAAACACTTCAGAAGAGATAGACAAGGAAGGAGAGTTAGTGGGGTAGCCCTGTATGTCCAAGAGTGTTGAAATTGTCTAGAGGTTGATGATGGTGATGATAGGGTTCAGTGTTTGTGGGTAAGAATCAGGAGAAAGTGCAACAAGGCAGATGTCATGGTGGGAGTCTGCTATAGACCACCCAACCAGGATGAAGAGGCAGATGAAATATTCTGTAAGCAGCTGGGTGAAATTTCACAGTCCCTGGCCTTTGTTGTCATGGGGGACTTGAACTTACCAGATGTCTGCTGGAAATACAATACAGCAGAGAGAAAACAGTCTAGGAGGTTCCTGGAGCATGTGGAAGATAACTTTGTGACACAGCTGGTGAGCAAGCCAACTGGGGAAGGCACCTGGCTAGACTGACTGTGACTGGTGAGGGAGGTAACTGTTGGAGGCTGTCTTGAGCATAGTGATCATGAAATGGTAGAGTTTTCAGTTCTCAGAGAAGTTAGGAGGGAGGTCAGTAGAACTGCTACCTTGGACTTTTGGAGGGCTGACTTTGGCCTCTTTAGAAGCCTTATTAACAGAGTCCATTGGGAGGCAGTCCTGAAAGGCAAAGGAGTCTAGGAAGGCAGGGCATTGTTAAGAAGGAAACCTTAAAGGCACAGGAGCAGGCTGGCCTTATGTGCTGGAAGACAGGCCAGCGGGGAAGAAGACTGGCCTGGATGAACAGTGCTTTGGATGGAACTCAGGGGGGGGAAAAAAGGGTGTGTGTGGGTGGAGTTTATGAACTCTGGAAGAAGGGGCATGCAACTTTGGAAGGCTACAACAGTGCTGTGAGGTTTTGTACGGAGAAAGTTAGAAAGGCTAAAGCCCAACTGGAACTTAACCTGACCTCGGCTGTAAAAGGCAATAAAAACGTTTCTGTAAACACATGAACAAAAAAAGGAGGGCTAAGGAGAATCTTCATTATTTACTGGCTGAGGGGTGAAACAGAGTGACAAAGGATGAGGAAAAGGCTGAGGTATTTAATGCCTTCTTGGCCTCAGTCTTTAATAGTAAGACCAGTTCTCTGGATTCCCAGTCTTCTGTGATGGTAGATAGCAATGAGGAGCAGAATAAAGCCACCACAATCCAAGGGGAAATGGTTAGCAACCTACTACACTGCTTAGAAACACAAAAATGTATGGGACCAGATGGGATCCACCCAAGGGTACTGAGGGAGCTGGTGGAAGTTTTCACCAAGACAATTTCAATCATTTATCAGCAGTTCTGGCTAATCAGGGAAGTCTCAGTTGACTGGAGATTACCCAGTGTGATGCCTATCTACAGGAAGGGCTGGGAGGAGGATTTGGGGAAAGACAGGCCTGTCAGTCTGACAGGCCAGGGAAGGTTATGGAGCAGTTCATCTTGCGTTCCATCACAGAGCATGTTCAGGACAACCAAGTGATCAGGACCAGTCTTGACTAACCTTATGTCCTTCTATGACAAAGTGACCCACTTAGTAAATGAGGGCAAGGCTGTGGATGTAGTCTACCTAGACTTTGGTAAAGCCTTTGACACTGTTTCCCACAGAATTCTCCTGGAGAAACTGGCTGCTTATGGCTTGGATGGGTATACGCTTCACTGGGCAAGAATTGGCTGGATTTCCAGGCCCAAAGTGTGCTGGTGAATGGAGTCAAATCCAGTTGGTGGCCAGTCACAAGTAGTGTTTGCTCTGTACAACTATGTGAATGAAGGTTGCAGAGAGGTGGGTGTTGGTCTCTTGTCCCAAGTGACAAGTGATAAGACAAGAGGAAACAGCCTCGAGTTGCACCAGCGGAAGTTTTGATTGGATATTAAAAAATAATTCACTGTAAAGGTTATCAGGCCTTAGAACAGGGTGCCCAGGGAGGTGGTTGAGTCACCATCTGTGAGGGTATTTAAAAGACCTGAAGATGAGGTGCTTAGGGACATGATATAGTAGTGGATTTAACAGTATTAGGTTAATGGTTGGACTTGATGATCTTAATGGTCTGTTCCAACCTAAAAGATACTATGATTCTTTGACTCCAACTCTGACTTGAAATGTTGAAAAACTTGTTCTTTCAGTTACATGATAGACAATAACCTGCAGCATAGTTTCTATTAGACAAGTTCAAAGATTTAGTATTGGTTCACAAGAAAAAGTGTTTGCAATAAATTTTTCTATCAGTTGTATGTCTTTTAATGACTGTCATCTAGTACTTCAGAAGTTTCTGTAGGATCCTGGAACTTTCAGCTTTAGATTGAATTTAATTTTTCTGCAGAAAAAGACTAAATGAAAAGTAGAACATCTGAAATACTGTAGATGACAGGGAATTATTACAGTTTAAGTATCAACATTTGTCTAGTATGGAGAAGTATGTTAAAGCCAGGAGAGTTTGTGAGTTGTGCAACTTCCAAGTTAGAAAATATGTTTACTTGCTATAAACCTGAACAAAAAGGTGTACCTAAAATGAAGACTTGTTTTCTTTTTAAGTTGGGCTTTTCAAAGGAACTCATGGATTTCTAAGGTTGCTGTTTCTTTTTCCCTATGAAAATACTACTTCAGATTTAAAAACATAGCCAAACAAACAAAAAACCAACCCTGCTCCGAAAATATTGATGTATTGTGGTAGTGTATTTCTGCATCAATTGAATGATGACTTAATTAGGTCAGTCAAAACAATGTTATTGAGGTTCTGAAAGATCATATGGGGTGATTTCCAACTCCTTATTGGTTCTCTAAACTTGTGGAAGGATTGAAGCTTTGTTATGAATCTCTTGACAATAAGTAATAATCATGACACTGGCAGCTTTCCAAGCCAACATGGAGAACTTACAGGCTTGTCACACTTCCAGGGTGTTGGAAGGTGCCAACTCAACTGTGATTCACTGCTGATTGCTTTTCTTTTTTTTCCATCACAGAATCTCTTAAGGTTTGAAGCCTTTGGGGAAATCTCACAGATTGTGCTTGGCAAGATGTGAAGTGTCATCTAATGCAACATGTAACAGGGTAGATAATTTGGTGAAAGCCAAGTTTGGGGCTTTCAATGCTTTGTTCTGCACCATTATTATTCAAATTTTTTTTTTCTTAATTGAACTAATTATGGGGGTGGTTGTAATCAAACACCTTTAACAGTTTTTCTGATTAAAAAACCATATGAGCATTCTAAATGCTGTTAATTTTTTCCCCTTACCATCTAAGAAATTGCTAATTATTCATGAGTTTGTTATCTGGAAAACTGGGACTATACTGGAGCCAACATTATTTAAGAAAAACCTTTGGGTAAAACAGCAGGATCCTGAGGGAGTATTATTGGTTGCTAAAAGTTTTTTGTTTAGAAGAAACGGTTTCTTACCTCTTGTATCTGTTAATTGGATCATATTTGGACCTACTGACAATTATTTTGGTCCATAGTGTAGTGGTATAAACTAGAAGCCATACGGTTGTCTAAATTACTTTAGATATGTCGTTGCATAACTGATGACATAATTTGCTGCTGTATGAATATTCTAACTTTAAAAAAAAAAAATGTACTGCACAGTTATATCATAGTTATTACAATAAATTCCAGTAAACTATATGGCTAAATTTGATTATAGAAGCTGATAGTAACTTCCTAAACACTTTTAACCTATTCCTTAATATGAAACATGTCTTCATTTAAAGTTATCAGGTTCCATAATCTGTGAGAAGGGTTTAAGATTATTAAAAGAATAATTTTTATTCTTTAGTGGTCATTGTGGAATATTTCTCCATGTACAAGGATGTAACAAAGCAAACTGTATATTGTTATTTCTAAATACTTTGATTAATAATTAACTAATTAGAAGAGAGCTGAAGTAATTTTTAAACCTGTTTTGTATTTTAGAAAGACAGATATATTTCTGTTGTTTTGTTGCCCGGTACTGACTGCTGAGTTGCTGACATTAAGCAGTTATTAGACATTGAACTAGCTTTGAGAGACAGACCCTGTAGAAGATCTGATATTGTTTCAATCTGTCTTCCTAAGTGTCACATGCTTGTGTTTGAAACTCCCAAATCTGTTCTCTTGACACAAGAAACAGGTGATTTAGCATCACTAATTGCAATAATATTTTAAAATAAAATCTAAATGGACATGAATATGTCTGGGCATGACTGGGGCACCCCCTATTTAGTAGGTTCTGATAATTTTATTTATTTAATTGTAGATGCTGCATATCTTTTCCAGCATTAAGGCTTTCTCCCATACTCTGTTATTTCCCCACAGTAAATAATCCTACGTAGGCACTGATGTGATAATCATATGTTCATGATAAAGTGACTGGGATACTGTTGGAAAGCATCCTGCATTTCAAGGCAGATGACCACAACTGATGAAACTTTAAGATTGGCCTGAAAAAAATTCTAACAATATTTGTTACATAAAATATCTCTAAGATGATCAGATAAAAAGCAGGAAAGGAAGTAACCTGAGGAATTAGGTTAGTTGTCTGGATGACTGATTATTATCTCTGCCTTAAGGGAAAAGACTAATACCCTGAACTGTTTAGCCTGTTTAGCTGGGAAAGTCAAATAAGTATTCTGTGAATTTGAAGGTCTCATTCCTTCTAGAAGGAATAAGCAACTCTGTATTCTTCAGGTTAAATGTGAACTTTTTTAAGCCATCACCTATGGAAATACGAAAGATTGAGAAATACAGGCTACCTGTCAGCAGAGGAAGACTAAACTAAACTGTGAGAAGAAAATGCGGCTTAGTTGCAGCCTTGTCAGATTGATGTAAGAAAGAACATGTTATCCATCCAAGTGAACAGGAGAATACTATGAATTGTTTATTTGTTAGGGTAATTTGTCATTATGAACTGATTCAGAAAAGTCATTAATTCAGAAGAAGCTGAACAAAATATCTACAATCTTGAGTTATAATAACAAGGGTTGCTTTTCATCAAGTTATAAAATGTACAGCAGCATAACTTGGCCTTTCATGTTTCTTCAGCGCAGTATGTGGGCTAAAAGCTTTTCCCATAAAAATTATCTTTTGACTTAACAATATAATGTTGTATTGAAAGTAATAGTATACTATAATAGGGCATAGCTGAGACAGCTGACCCCAACAGACCAATGGAGCATTCCGTACAATACGACAACATGCTCAGCAATTTAGAGCTGGGGAAAGAAGAAATAAGGGAGTTATGTTCAGGGTTTGCTTCATTCAGGAAGAAACTTTAACACAGATTTGATACTTTCATGGGCTGCAGTTAGTTCCTAAGTAGGGATTGCTTGGTATAATATAGTTTTCTGTTCTGCAGCCAGGACTAGACTACAAGTTCAGGTTAGAAATGTGGTTCAGCTAGAGAACGTTGTTGCTGAAACATAGATGGACTCTAAATCAGGTAGATGTCGGAGGGAAAAAAAAAAAGTTGAAGATTTTCACCAGCAAGATTCATTTATTTATATTAACAGATTATGCTGGTAGATGTCCTTGACTTTTCGGTAAAGAAGATGACTATGCAGAAGATGACTATAAAGATACATGATGTTTGGATTGAGGAGGCCATTTGGTCTAGCTTTTGGTTGGTTGTTGAAACCTTCCTCCAGGATATGCTCACTTTTACACATTGTGCTCATGACTCGACTACATCTAAGCCTGTAATTCATTTCAGGCCTAGTTTTTGTTGACCCTGATTAAGAAATCTAGGGCCTGGAGTGAGATGTCTGTGTCAGGCAGTCTGTTATGATTTCATCATGATGGGCCTGCCTAAGAGCTGTCTTCAGCCTGAGTCTGCAATAGACGTCTTTGCTAAGACTTAAGTCTAGAGTAAATATGAAGTTGTGGCTGAAGTCAATAGGAACGAGGAAGGACAAGGGACTTAATAGAAATTGGCAGTGTGTAGTCTGGACTAATATTCTAAACATTTTTATAAGTAATACAGAAAAGTAACATTCAGTAATCTAAGGAAAAGGTCTTCAATAACTATTTATTGCTTAAATCAAGTTAATGTTTTTCAATATTACACTCAATTCCATTTTTTAAAAATCAGATTAATATGAAGAAAACCTTTCAAATAGTCTAACAAAGATTGCTTGTCCATTTTGGGGACACAAATAGAGTAAAGAATTTGAGGTTTCTATTTTATCTAGATTTTTATAACTTGTCACTGTCTTTGTCTACAAATATCTCTTCCTGCCTGTCAATTTCTGTGTCTGAAACCAGGCTTGAATTTGTTGGCATCTTCGGATTTTCTGAAGTGAACAGGGTCTAGATGATGGTGAATTTTCAATACTTTATAAAGGGCCTTCTAAAGGGAAGAGACAGAATTTGACTTAACCCTTCTTCAGAAACCTTAACTTTTAAACGAAGTTGGTATGGCTTTTAAGGTCTTTTGCTCAAATTCATTCTGAATTAAATCAAATGACAGTTGTCATATTTACACCATGTTCAGTTCTCAAGTTTCATATTGTAGACCTTCTAATGCAGGTCATCTTAACGAAGCTGAAGGTTAGCTTTGGTTAAGATATTTTGAGCTTCTAAAATATTTCATTTCTATGTAAATTATTACATTAGATTCATTGAAAGTTTGTAATAAATGGAGTCATCTGGCTTTCTGGGAATTTTTATTTAGGTAGCTTTACAATATTTCCAATAATATTATTTTTTTAAAGGAAATAATATTTGTTATTTTTATAGCATTTTCCATCTCAAAGGAGCTAAACTAATTCATATCCTTTATCTTATAAATGGCATGCCTTATCCACTGATGAAATCCAGCCTGACAATATAATACATGGATTTTATATGACATTCCCCCTCCCCCCCCCACCCCCCCTTTCCAGTTGTTATGCTGCCAGCCATACTTCTTAACAGTGGAATTAGATTTTCTGGAGACACATGCACATCTGTGTAGCATGCCACTGATATTAACAGAAATATGTGAGAAGAGAGTTACGCTAATCAATGGTATATCAATTATCACAGAAGAATTTAAGAGCACAAACCATATCAAGAACATAAATATTTGGTCATTATTACTGTTAAAAAAAAAATCTTTAAGTTGGGGAAGTAGTGTGAATTTTTTGGGTTTGGGAGATTTTTGGAAGGGACAGATACAGGAATGACTGTTGAAAATGGAAGAATCCTCTAGACAATTGACATGATGTATGGCAAGGAGAGTGGTGGAACTAGTACAAATATTTAAGAATGCTCTTAAACTGATAGGAGAAATAGAAAGGATGTGATTTATTTTAACCTTTTGTTTGTTGGAGTTTTATTTTGTTAAGGTAGTTGTTAGGGACTGAGAGGAAAAATGTTAGAGATTTTCCCCTTCATCATATTTCTGTTTTTTGCTTTGTTTCCATTGAGAATTATTTTCTCCCAATTTTTTCCCCATTAAGAAATATTTCCATTGTTTCCCTTTTCCTCTTGGCCAATATTTTTGGAAGTTAACTGATTAATTTAAATGTTCTTGTTTTGGCATACCAAATTGAAGATTTCTGTATTGTGGTTGATATGAACATGGTGACTACATTCTACTCTTTGTTTCTTTCTAACCTGTGGTCAATATGTACTTACAGATGAAGAATTAGAAACAAGCTATGTCTCTGTGAAACTAAAGTTGCAGAATACCCAAAATATCCCTGACATTTGAGTTTTAAATATTTATGCAAACATGTCCAGATTTAGAGGAGAATCTCAAGAACTTCTAGTAGGGAATGTTTTAGAATAAGTATTCTGTGATTTGCCAACAGAAGACACTGAACTAGACCTAACTTTTTCCCTTCTCAAGTAATACTGTATTTAACTTTTGCTTACATGAAATCCAGTGATGATTTTATTGCTTTTCAATTATGAAGACTATCTAAATATTTAATTTAAAGGGATTTTTAGTAATTTTCATGAGTTGGAAAGATGACTTGTAACTAAGGTAGTTTAAGCTATACAATCAAGGTTTTTTTTGGCTATTTGCATATTCTTGTGCTGAATACTGTGGCATTTTGACATGTGGCAATGCTGTATCATCATATTTTTTATATATGTGTGGTTTTTCCTTATATGTTTCCTGCTGTAGTATAAGAAACTGACAGGAATTAAAAGCATCACAGAACGCTCTCTCCCTGCATGATGTGCACTTTTTTGAAGAATAAATCCTAGTCCTCTTGACAATGACTATGGTAAAACATAACATGGTAGTATGTCAGTTTAAAAATATGTTAGCTACTCATCCTCAAAAAATTGAAACTTATGCCCTCATTCATTATTCCTTTCTCTTCTCAGCCTAGAAAGGGAGAGGTTCATGGACAAGAATGATTGTTAGAAAACATTATGAATGTTATATATCTCACATAGCTGCTTATGGGATACCTAGGATAAATCGGTGATCTTTACTAATATATGTCACACAAATATACATGTGTGCATGTGTATTCAATCGTATCTAAAAATACTGGAGGAAGCTAACAAATTAACTAAAACTGAAGGAATCCAGTTCATATATTAACTTTACCCACAGTGAACCATAATCACAGAAATGAGGAGTGTTGCTTAATATTGTCATGACAGCTAATTCAAAGTTAAGTCCTTATTTATGTGCTCACATGAATTTTGAAGGCGGCTACTGACTCCTCACTCATCAATTTTACCCATTTCTTGAATTCTAGCTAGTCAAGAGATTACTTCAAATTTGTAAGGTATCACTTCTTTTCATACTGAATGTGATATAATTGGAAATATAAAGAGCCTGTGTGTGAATTTGCAATGTTGGCATTTCTCTTTGAGGCAAAGATCTTGTAGATTCCTAGTGTAGGCATAGTCTAAAATAGTATAACTAAATGTTATTTTCGTACATGACAAACATCTGCTTTAAGTAGCAGCAATCTCTGTTCCGGATGCATACCAAAATTTCCAGCAATGTATGTGCACTGACTTTATGTGGAGAGTTACAGATAAAACTGTATGTGATGTATTTTCTGAAAGCTGTTGAAGATTATTGTATTGCCAAAGATTGTCATTTAGTCACTGCATTGCATAAAATATTTTGAGGGGCATAGGAGATTGCATGCTTTTCAAATGTGCATGTTAAACAGAAGACAATGAACTAGAATACTTAGCATAATATTAAATGTTCATTTGAAATTTAGTACCTCTCACATGAATCGATTTTAAAAATTTCAGATTTTTTAATGTATACTATAGTTTTCTTTTAGTGCTTCCATTTCATAAACAGATATACATTATATGTAGTCCTTTGCCAGTAAAAACTTCTGGAAGCTTTCTAGTACTGAAGACTGCAGGAAATTTCTCCTTCCTTTTCTCTGCCCCCCACAAATAGCTAACATAGAAATAAAGACTTTTTAACATAGTTTTTCCAAATGCAGCTATAGCCTTCCTCCTCACTGTAATGTCTTTGGGGAAGCTTATTAATATATATATGGCAAAAGGTAAAACATATCCTTACTCTTTATCATCTTGATATCATAAATTACTACTTAATTACAGTATATAAACCACTAAACCTTTAAAAACCATTGAAGGTGAGGTTTTTTGGTGGTTGGTTGAGCTCTTCTAGAAGAGATGACATGCACAGACTTCTAGTCAGTGATTGTGAATAAAAAAGGCACAGTTTGTGAGGGAGAATAGCTGTAGCGTGTGAATGACTGTTACCGCAGTACCAAATGCCCTTGTCAAATCTCCTTTGAACAGTGTGTACCAGATTTATCGCTCATTTCAAAACGGACCCCCATATGGCAGAAGAACGAGACAGCTACTGCTATAATATGGAAAGACATTGAAAACTAAACACGTGCCTTGACTGCTTTTTCCTCTATTGCCAATTAGTTGTAGATTCCTCTTATTAAAGTAGCTCTCGTGCAATACTGAGACAGTTTTCTGGCCATATTGTTATGAATTAAATTAAACTTAGCAGGACTGACTGCATTTATAAGATGTTTGACAGCTTACCCTGATAAATGTTTCATTTCTGGAATTAAACAGAAAAAAACCCTCTTTATTAAAGACGTAAAGGACATTTTCCTCATAGTCTTTAACTGAAAATGTGATGACATAGTTGGCCAACAGTAGCAAAGCATGCAAGTTTAGAAGGGATTTTAGGACATATCCTTCAGGCAATCAGTATCATAATATAATTTGCTTAAATCACATTTATGGATCAACCTATTAGGTAATATGTAAACTTCACTGGATCCATGAAAACCGCTCAGGTTTATCTGCTCTGTCTCATTTCTGTGTTATTGTCTTTAGTTTAGTCAGAGCTCATAACATACCTATGGCCTGCTCTTTAAACTGCTGTGCTATAACCTTGTTGCACCAAGGCCACACATCCCTGGGATCATAGCAAACATACATGCCTTTTAAAAGTTCCAGTGATAGTTATCAGCCTCAGAGCAGCACTTTTTGAGAAGTTTCCTGTTTGTCAAGAAAGAAGTGTCATACAAAAGCTAATATAATGAAAGACAGAGAAGAAATGCAGATGGCAATTTTTCATGTATATTCGTTATCAAGCTTAATACTTCAGTGAAATATATAATCCTCTGATCAATTGCCAAAATTCACAAACAAAATTTTAGAATTGTAGATATCCCTGTGAATTGTTTTATTACCAAGGGTTTTATTTAGTTTTAAAGTATGACTACTTCTACATTGTACATCGTGCTTGTTTTGGCTGGGCTGGAGTTAGTTTTCTTCACAGGTAACCATTATGGGGCTATACTCTGGATTTTGGTTGAAAACAGTCTTGATAATACAGGGATGTTTTTGTTACTGCCGAGCAGTGCTTACACAGAGTCAAGGCCTCTTCTGTTTCTCACACACCCTCCCACCAGCGAGTAGGTGGAGGGGTGGGCAAGAAGTTGAGAGGGGACACATCTGGGACAGCTGACCTCAAGTGACCAAAGGGATATTCCATACCATATGTCATCATGCTCCCTATATAAAGCTGGGGGAAAGAGAAGAAGGGGGATACTTTTGGAGTGATGGTGTTTGTCTTCCCAAGTAAGCATTATGTGTGATGGAGCCCTGCTTTCCTGAAGATGTCTGAACACCTGTCTGCTGATGGGATGTGGTAAAGGAATTCCTTGGTTTAGTTTGCTTGTGTACATGGCTTTTGCTTTACTTACTAAAATGTCTTTATCTCAACTCATGAGTTTTCTCACTTTTACTCTTCTGCTTCTCTCTCCAACCTCTTCAATGGGGAAGTGAGAGATCTGTCCTGGAGTACTTAATTGTTGGCTAGTGTTAAACCATGACACTCGTGTACAACTCGCTTCCCAAACTTTTTTCCAACATTATTAATGTTTCTGTTCAACGCTTTCAGTGTGACTGAGCTGTTACTGTAACTTTTACAGGTAAAGATCACCTCAGGTGTTCAGAATGGTGTACTTGTTTTGTATTTTCTATAGAATAATTAGTATTCAAGTCCATCTTATTCAATTAAAATACTACCCTGAATATTCTTATGTGATTCTTCTTAGCTCTTGTGTGTTACCTTTCCAAATTCAAAGTTCATCACTTAAAGAAAATAAGTAGGTGAAGAAAATGGAAAGAGTGAAATAAACAGAAAGAATGAAGTTATTTCTACTTTAGGAATGAGATGCTGGGATTTCGAATACTTTCTGTAGTTTCCAAAAGACTTAACATGCTGCAACATTGATACTACTTAGCAATTTAATTGTCTTCAGTGGACCATACAGGTAATTTGTAACTAGGTGTGACCATTAAGCACTCAGTGTGAATTATGGAGACAGTATTTGTAATGAGTATGACATCTTAGTCTAATAGGTTTAGTTCTGATAGCTTGCTTGGCTTTCTGCACATATAACTGTCTGTGCACTGCCTGTCAATGTGACAGGACTAATGTCATTAGTTTCTTCATCTTACACGCTATGCAGAAAGGCAGTTTTAGTTGTGGGAAGAAACAGGCAAGTGTGTCTCTTTTTTTTTTTTTTTAATTTTCTTCTGCCCTTGACTTTGAGATCACCCTGTGCTCTTTAACAGCATTAAGTGCCACGTGGGAGGACACAGGCTGGACCAAGCATATACATGGATTTCTGCAGTATGTGGCCATTATTCTGCCTAATGTGAAGTTGCTTATGCAGTTACATAATGCTAGGTTGGCTGATCAAGGTAGCAAGCAATGCATGGAGATGAGACTAGACTGTGAACCCAAACAATACTCTTTGTTACTCATGTAAAATCTAGTTAGGAGCTAGGGAGACTTGGCCTACCATCCTATCTCTGTGAAGTACATTAGGAAACCTAGGCAAAGATTTTATCAATTTTTTTTTTTTAATATATAAGTTACAGGGAACATACGTGTGATTCAGGCACAGATTCATCTCACTGAACTGAGGCATTCAAGATAGGATGGCTGTTTGCAAGGCAGAGGTAAACAAGGTAAACAGTTTTTTCAATTATTACTTAGTGATAATATTTAAAAAAAAAACCAAAAACATTATGAAAGACAATAATCAGATGGATGACAAATGAACAAACTTGTTTTTGGAGTTGCCAGGAAACTATGTGTAAAGTTATGCAAGTTAGAACAACTGAGAACATCTTGTTTTCTGTCAACCTTGAAGGGAAACCATAAAGAACCATATATATGCAGTCAAAGACATGTCTATGAAGCTTATTTAGAAATCTAAATTTAAAAAAAAAAAAAATCTACGGCTTCTAGAAGGACAAGATAGACAAGTTGTCAGTTGTTTTAAATATTCTAAAATGGACTGTGACAAAGGGTTCAATTCTGTCCAGTCATTCTTGTGTAGTCTAGAGAGAAGAACCCATGAACTCCAGACTTTCCTCAGAACTTCCAGGAGAAAGTGAGCTTCAACTGGAACAGCAAAGGTAGATGTGAACCCCAAAGAAGAGTTCACCACCAGGTTGTCCTGAGGTAAGGCTGAAAAGAGAGAAAAGATGCATAAGGATGTCAAAGCGTGAGGCACGAACAAAGGACAGCAAGAATTTGTTGACACATTTGCAGTTCCAATTCTAGTTCCAACATCAGAAGAAGTAGATAGGCTGTTGACTTTAAAAGAGAGAAAACCAGAAATCTGATTGATGTTTCTTTTAGTAATATTTTTTAATAAGTTAAAACAAGTTCTATGTGACTATGGGCAATTCAGCATAGCCAGGTTTATGTAACTTTGTGTGTTGCCTCTACAGATGCTCTGAAGCAGTAGGACAAACTTTTTTTTTGCATGGGAGTCATTTAGATGCAGAAATATATGCATGTTCATCTTATGAAAGTTATTTGTCAGAAAAAGATGTATGAATTTTTTTTTGTTGCAGTTTAGATGAACAAATGCATCATCATGGTTCAAATCTTGCAAATGTATGTCTTTGATAGGAATCCACACTAGTATTACTAGATTTGTGACATCAATTTTATTACATCATTCAATATTATTTTTTAACTAGTGCTTTGATTTATACTGCAAATAGAATTTAGCTTTAAAAAAGCATTAATTTATTGTGAAAGCCCTCAAAATATTCATAAAACCTTTCATAACTCTTCCTTACTTTCACAACTATCACCACATTCACTTTTGAAGGTCAAAGATACTTTCAGTACTATTACAGGCCAGATGGTAATGCTTTTGCATTTGTACCTCAGACTTTCATGCTGTGCCTCATACCCATTGAAATTAGAAGAAACTGGGCATCTTGACATGAGTTCATAGTGTGTTAGTAAGGCACATATTAGAGAACAGAGATTGTTCTCTCTTCACATTAGTAATGTCATTCCTATTTGTTTTGGTGCCTCTGCCAAAATATTCTGTTTCCCTTACAAAGAGATTCCAAACAGCTGTCTTTTGCCTTTTCAAACAGGGGAATAGGAGAAGCATGGAGAGAGAGTTTGGTGTGACTCTTCAGATTTATATGACATTCAAAACTTAGTTTAAAAAACATAGAATCATAGAATGGTTAGCGTTGGAAGGGACCTTAAAGATCATCTAGTTCCAACCCCCCTGCCATGGGCAGGGACACCTTCCACTAGACCAGGTTGCTCAAAGCCTCATCCAGCCTGGCCTTGAACAATCCCAGGGATGGGGTATCCACAACTTCTTTGGGCAACCTGTTCCAGTACTTCACCACTCTGTCCATGAAGAATTTCTTCCTGATATCTAATCTAAATCTCCCTGCTTTCAGTTTAAACCCATTACCCCTTGTCCTGTCACTACAGGCCCTTGTAAATAGCCCCCCTCCAGCTTTCTTATAGGCCCCCTTCAGGTACAGGAAGGCTCTTTAGTATCGTCTTTGGATTAATCCAAATAATTATGTATAAACTTTTGGCATTTCTGAGACTTTTGCTTGTTCTTATGTTAGAATTTATATTTCCAAGATATATTAAAATGAAAAAAAAAAAAATACTAGCATTTGTGTAGATTATATTTACATGTTTATTTAACAGTTTTTTTAGATGCATTTGCTATGATGCATAGCTGTAATACCAATGGTAATTTAAATCTTTTCCAGCTTTCAGTCCTTGAAGGATGACAAAGCCAGGAGTGCAAAATTTACTATGGTGAAGACATCTCAGAAATATGCAGTTTAAATGCTTTCAAATTAACAGCTGTTGAAAAGCAGCTGATAATTGATCACTAATATTTCCAGTCTCCTTTGACTGCATTTTGGTATATATTTTAAACAGAAATACCTTTTTTTTTTTTTATTATAGACAAGAATTCCTTGACGATACAAGACTTTGAAATAATCTGGTTTTAATAAGTAATGTTTTACCATTAGCATTCCATATTTTATGGGACATTTGTATCAAGTTCATTAAAAATCAGTGTGATTCTTCTACTTTTCAACTGCTGGAGCTCTTCATAAATCAATTCTTGCACTGGTATTTCTTGGAAATCAGCATGATTCCAAGTGTGATTCAGACCCAGCGTTGATCTTTATTGATCCCCGGTGCCTACCCTCGCTGCAGGTTTCAGGTGCCTTTTCCCCTAGCTTAGACCACCCAGCAATTTCCACCATGTTTGGTGACTTAAGGAGACGTTGTTCAGCTGATAGAAGTCAAACTAAACAGTGTGCTTCTTTGCGTACCACCCTCACTGTTCCTACGAAAATGCACATTGACTGAACAAACAAAACACGTTTTGTTTCCATTCTGCAGGAATGAAAGATTCCTAACTTTGGCTGTGTCACCTTAAAGCAACAGCAGATTATGAACCAGAGTGCAGATCCCCATACTTTTCTGGACGAGAAATCAAGGCTGATTTTTTTATATTTTACGAAGAAGTCTGAAAATGGTCCAGGTTGAACCACTGTCCAGCTTGGATTCCTGTTACACATTGAATGTGACTTTAAAAAGCTTTCATTTCTACATTACCTAGGACTTTAATTATTTGTATTACAGTATCCATTTGCTCATTCAGACTGACGTTTGCAGTCTGTTCTTTGTCTTGTGTTGTTTACTGGATCTTTAGGAAGTAATGGTAGAGTGCCTTGTAATAAATATGGTTCCTGTCAGCACCTTGTAAAAGTTCTACCTGCAGGTTGGTAAGCTGTGGTACAGAATTGCTAATGTTAGTGAAGATCTACCTTATGCTGGTATTTGGTATTATCTGTGCTAGGTTGGATTTATAGGACTTGTGAAAGCTACATCAAACTCTAGGTGCCTGCAAATACTGTACAAGTTAGGGAAAACACTTTCAGATACAATTGCTGTATTTTAACATTTTAAAAATATTTATTTTTTGAGAAATTGTGGGACCATGTGTTCAAGCCAGATTTTAACTGAATCTTGAGTTTCCACTAAGACTTGGGAACATGGTGGATTAATAGATGTGTTTGACTATTAATGCTAGGTTATCCAACTGTCCAACAATCCCAAAAGAGTTAACAGGTAAGGCCCTGAACCCTGTGAAAACCCTATGCCTTTCTTAAATCCAAAATTGCTGTCTGATACGGAGGAAGATTTTGTTCAAAATTCCTTTCTGAATAGATTAAAAAGCCCAAGTTGGATCTATCTATAGCCATATCTGGTTTTAATCTAATTGTCCTCAAGGGTTTTTATTTACCCTCATATGAAATATAGCTGTAACAGGTTGCATATTCAGGGATTGACAAGCTATGTTTTTAAATACTCTGAGTCTGATGCCAGTGTAATAACCAAAAACATTCTAATGGTTCAGTACTCTGATTTTCTGTCTATGTAGGGCAACAACTTGCATATAAAACTTAGGAAATTACTGATGTATTTAATGTAATGTGCTTAAAGTGTATCAAAGTATATTAGCACCTCTCTAATAGAGAACATTTCTCTAATTAGCTTCATTCTATAAGTAATGAAATTATATTTCAAAACTGCAAACTGTTCCACCAAATTTTTTACTTTCCCAGTGAACCCTTCGTTAGAGATCAAAATTGATTGATATGTATGAAGGTCTAGTTTTTATGTCAATCATTTCTCTAATAGAAGTGCTCATTATGATGGCTGTAATGGTTTATGTACAAGCTTGTTTGTGCCTACGTGTGCAAACACATTCATTGCAAACTTTTTTATTTTATTTTTGTTCTTCCACAGCTGTTACTACATAAATTTCTGCGGTGGTAATGAAAGAGAAGTCACTGCCAAGTCAGCCTGGATCTGAAACTGTAAATTAGGCCCCTAAGGAATCATAGAATCACCACTTTAATTTTCAGAATTTTTATGGAAAGATACATAATAGCGTTCCTAGGTCATATCCCAATGTTTCATAATGCCACAGTCATCAACTAGAGATAGCCATCCCATGAAACACAAAATCACTTTGTCTAGTTTGACTTCCAAATTATTTAAAACTACAATTGAGACAGAAATTACAAAAAGAAATGTTTGTGGTTTGTTTGGGATCATGCTGGTTAGCCACCTGCTAACCAATCTACACCTTCTTAGTTGAAATATTTTCTTCTCCAGTAATGTGTTAAGCCTGAGGGCCTACCCATATTTGCCTTTCTTGGGTTGTAACTTTGCTATATGCTGCAATCAGCTGTGGGAAAGAGAAACTGTTCTGCAGTTTATTCTGTCTGCCCTTGTGGTAACCTACTGACTATGTAAAAGCCATGTAGGGAGTAGCAACTATTCATATTTTTCATATAATATCATATTTGCACAGTTCTCTTTGTTAAATGTGAAGATTAAAAAAGGTTAACAAAGGTTTTTCTCTTTTTCATGTCCAAAAAGTGGTGTTCCTTTTATAGAATTTTAGGTTAACATAACCATCTACAGTAGTTTCATACTTGTATAAGGCCAAGTGGTTTAACATATCCTTTTTGTATGTCCTTCAAATTCTGTCAACATAAAACACTTAACAGCTGCCTAAGAGATATGCAATTATCTAATCACAAATGTCTTGTGCAAAGAATAGATGCAAAAAAAAGCTTGTAAGCTATTGTAATGTTGTGTTACTGGTTTGTGGGTTTTTTTGTTTGTTTGGTTTTTTGTTTTGTTTTTTTTTTAGTGTCACATAAACTTAGCTTTTTAATATTTGCATTAATACCTCTATTTCTGAGATATTTTTACTTTTTTTCTCTCTCCCCAGTATTAGGTATCTCATTTGCAGTGAAAGGCTTCAGATTTTTTCATCACAGCAAGGGTATGCAAAATGTTTAATAAATATTTAAAACTCCATCTGCCAGAGTAAACTAGCACAAGCAAAGTTTGCATGTCCTCTGGAGGTATTTAGCCCAACATATTTTACAGTAAGTCACTATTCTAGGAAGATAGATCCTGTCTCTATGTGGGAATAAACTGAGTTTTGTAAGGCAATCGGTTATGAATTACATGCTTCTTTGGCATGAGAAATCTCCTTTTGTGATGTAGCTAGCTCTGACAACTGATGGCTGTAGTTGTCACTTTGTGTTCTTGTTCAAGCAGTATCTTTTATTCTTCATTTTATTCCATGGGGGATCACTGAGGTGTATGCAGTCTTCAGTGTATTTGGAATGATTAGACTATCAAAGGGTAAAGTTATCATTCATATCAATGTCATTATTCATAGGATGTATAAAATGTGAAATATATCAGGTGGCCCAGAGTAGAAAGAATATGCAGAGATACTTTTTCCATCAGCTGAGGACGGTTGTTTTACTTCCCAGAATGACAGCGAGTACATCAGCAGTTGCTGCTCTAGCAGGTCTTCTTCAAAGCACCCTTAAAAACAGGGATATTATAGTAGGAGCTTTTCTTTGTGTACTTCTAAATTATATAATACAAATGTGCTGGTCCAGTTTCACATTATTCCACTTCACATTTGGATTGGATATAGAAATAGTGAAGCTAAACTGCCAACACTCTTGTATTAAAATAACAGTTCTATAATCAACTGAACTACATATGAAGACCAGAGTGACATGGGGGGGGGTGGGAGAGGGAACACATCCCCACCCCCTGCCAAAACAAAACACCAAAACAAAAAAAACCAAAAAAACCCCCAAAAAACTAACAACAACAAAAAACCAAAACAACACAAACAAAAAAAACCCCACCAGCCCACAAACACAAAAAGGCCATCTCTGAGCTGTAAAAGCTTAGTGTAAGATCTGATAGCATGGAGATGTTTTTTTACCTTATTTCACTCTCTGAAATGGCCTGGAGTTGGATAAAACCTTACTGACTGCATGATTTTCCATCTTCTAGAGTACCAAATTCAATCAGGATGTTTTGTCTATTCTGTCAATTCATACAGAAGTGATAAATGGGATAGATAGTGCACGCCTTCATCCAGTTAATGATCTGAGGAAAGAAATATGTGAATAATTTTGAAATGTGTTGGAAGCACTCATTTGTCTCTGTGCTTCTGTGACTGAAAGCATGGAGTGAAATCTGAGTAAGGAATACAGTACATCGTGCAAAATCAGTTCTTGTTAATGTGGGCCTCATAAGCTTGACTTTTCAGTAGGAATAAGCAGTGGTTTGTAAGAGCCACATTCAGTCTTGCAAGTTACATCAGAAATCTTTTAAAACAAACCCCAAACCTTACGCCAGCTGGCTTATTTTGGAACCTCATTGTAGTTGATGAAACTAGTTTTGTAATGCTCTGAAAACTAGTCAAGAATAACTAAAAAATCAGCTGCCAAAATATCTTGTATTGTGTGCATATTCTTTTCAAAGCAATTATAGCTAACTCCTCCCCAGGTGATTCTGACAGATACAATGAGAAAGCATAAGCTGAATTTTTACTATTTCTGCACTGATTCTTTGTGAAAGATTTTCCAATACCTTAAAAAAAATCTCTGAGTCAGAAATCCTTGAACTGCAGTCGAAAATCGGGCTAGAGGAAATATTACAGTGCTCCTCTTCCCCATTCAGCAGCAGAATAAAGATGTTTTAATGTCACTGCCAGTTCTGTCTCACCAAGAGATCCTTGCATGGTCAGCATCCTCAAGGGACCTGTTAGGCACTGTTCAGAATACATTTTAATGACTGAGAATTCATTACAGCACTTAAACATGGCTAAGAATATGCAACTTACGTTATGCTAAAGTATTTACAGTCTCTTCAAGGTTTAGGGTTATCCAATTTATCTGAAAGAAATAAGGACAATGTATTTTGTGAAAATATTCACTGAAAGCTACTACTTTAATTTCAAAATTGTGATTATTTCCCCCAGTTATGTTGCAAAAATTTTTATACTGCTGAGGTTTGGTTTTTTTTCTTTTTTCAGTTCCAGACACTTGCATATATTTTCTGCTTTGAAATTAAGGCCTTGCAGAGTGAAAGTTGTCCAAAAATTAAGGTATTAGTGAAAGTTGCCATCTAAAGACAGTAGGGGACAGTGAATGATTTTTTCTGTTTATTACCCATACTCAATAGAAGTTCATCCTTGTGATTGATTTGGCTCCTTTGCTACATACCGAGGAAGATTAAATACCTTGCAACTCCTAAATGAATTTTAAAAAAAAAAAGGTTCAGAGATTCAATATTTTCTCTAACATTTGGTCATTTGAGACATCTATGGAACAGGTGGTAGAAAAAAAATCTTTATCTGTCTTAACCTAGAGGGAAAAATCAAATTAAATTGGATTTAAAAGGTGTATCCAATAAGCTAGTGGAGAGTGATGTCATAAAGTGGAGGCACTGGAGAATCAGTCCAGGGCACACAACTCCTTAAAGCCTCAATGATAAAGAATGAGGGTGTACATTACATTGAGCAGAGTGAACGATTCAGTCTTAATATGTGTATTTAGAAGGCATTTGGAGAGTCTCCCACTTATGCCAGATGGATTCAAGACATTATTGAAAACAAAGCACAGACATTTACTTGATATGTCATAAAGAATTCTTTAAATCACTTGAATATTTCTCAGTGGGCATGGAACTAGCTAAAGAATTTCTTGGTGTTGATTTACGTTTTATTGAAGTTACAGTAATATTCTATAGTTGTTAAAGTAATTGAACAGACACAGACATAGTATGATTTTTCTTATATCTCTATAAACCTACTTATCCTAGGAAATTTATTTATTTGCCAACAGCAAAGAAATTTCTTTCTGGTGCCAACATCAGGAAATGCCTGTTACCATGATTTTGGTCGAGTCAGGGTATCAAGAGGTTTGATTTCTGTTCTGCTGGAAGATGTATGGATAAAGTTGCACTGAGCAAACTTGCTATTTTGTTACTATAGGTGTTTGGATTCAAAGGCTGAAGTACAAATAGTATTTTTCCACTTTCCTGGAACAAAGTTTAGTGTATAGAATATAATTGGATCAGCAACGTGAATGTTTCTGGTGCAATGTACCAGTAAAATGCTGTTCATGTATATGAGGTACTTATTAGGACTATTACACAGATATGGCTGCATTTGCATTAGCGTGATCATACCACACTATTACTGTAGGATGGACAGCTCAGCTGCTTAGTACACGATACTAATAACTTCAGAGATGTGGCTATAAGCTCACAAGCTGATTATAACCTGTTCTCCACTGCCATATCTGTTCAGCAAATACCTAGCTATTGTTTAAATCTGAGGGCAGAAGCAATCTCTAGAAATGTTATTGTTTTAAATTAGATGTTTAAAAGTTTTCGTTATAGATCAAAAGACATGGATTTGTGACTTGATGTAACATTTTAAAATCATTTAGATCAGGCTTTTTAAAATTAATTTTATTTTTGTTTGGATGTAAAATTCTTTACACTTCTATAGGTTTCAGACATCAAAAATTCAGTGGATTTGTTATATGATAGTCTGTTAACAGCAATATTTCATAATATACATGAATTAAGAAATCCTTTTAAGTAGGTGGATGAACCAGCTAACTTTGTTCTTTTAATATACTTTCTGAAGCTCACATCAAGGGATCATACATCTGAGGAATTTATTAATGTTACATGCAGAATTGAAAACTCTTCTTGCTCTTTAATTAACCAAGTATGAGTACAAAGTTTTATACTTTAGTTTTCTGGTGTTTTTGTTTTCCATACACAGCTTAAAATTTAACTGCAACTCTGCTCTGGGCCAAGGTCTGTTTCACTAGCACATCTTCATGAATGGCAGCCAGAAATGCCAAGGCAAACCACAGAAGAAACAATTATTACAAGGGCTACATGTGTCTGACAATCAGTAGTTTATCAGGGGATTCCTGAGCTATACATTTAATGTTTGCTAGTATTCTCAATATTCATTTTTTATCTGTTTTGAGTCTTTACCTAATCCCTTTCTGATATTTTTTATCTTGGTAGGTTTCACAAGAAATACATGGAAGGATATCAATGAACTTAATAATCCCTTTGCACTGTGAAAATTGTCCATTTATTCCAGTCCTTTGCTTTCTATCTTTTAAATCTGCATACATTTAGAAGTTGACTTTCTTTTATATCTTACAACACTTTAATTGCTTTACTTGTCTTGGTGTGGTATCTCATCAAAATCTTTCAGAAGTGTGTTCTATCAACTCTATAACCCCAGCAAAAATACTCATTGGAACACTGTAAGAAATACTCTGTGAAGTGTCACATCACTACATTACCTCCTCTTAGTATGATAGAGCTCTGTTGGCTACCTAGGATGTCTGTATTAGTTGTTATAACTACTATCAAGTTGGTGTGAAAATTAGATTTTCACATCTGCATTTGCCAGATTCACCTCTGAAACTATGCTTAAAATAGCAATGTGGTATTTACCATCTTTCATTCCTCTGACACCGAGTTTGTTTTACACATAGAAATTGATATTTAACCAGATGTTATGACCGAACACAAACATGAAATTTCTGCAGAAATGTCTGATTCTATTGTCTGACAGTTATTCAATTTATTGAGTTTTGTATGAGTTTTAATTTTAAAATCTCTGAGCCTTTTTTCTGACAGTAGATACCTATACAGTATTAGTGTGACAACTGTCTTACCACCACTAGGAATATGAGTAAATTATTAGTTTAGCCTTTCTCAAATAGATTTTGTCTCACTTATTGGTCCTTTTACCTCTTGATCATCTATCAGCTCTCCTGGCTTTCTGTTTTATAGATTCCAGTATAGAAAACTTTCATTATTAAAGGCATAAAAACTGGTAAGCTGCTCCTTAGCCCTTTGGCCTATCCTGTTGTGATGATATATGTAAATTGTTAGAGATAAAGCTGTCAACTAATTCCCTTTACTATATTTCCTTGCATATATGTTTCTGATATCTCATAGTGTTGTCAACTTTTTTTTTCCCCTGAGGAATAGAAAGAAAAGCAGTGAAAGAAAGTAGTAAAGGGGAACCATGAGTCAATAGCTGTGTCTAGGTATTATGTCTTTAAATGGTGTCCATGTCATCTGCAGGCATTTTACATATTTAACTGCTCATTTTTTGATTTGTTTCTGAGATACCTTTTTGTATAGTTTCTCTTTCTAAGTGCTAAGGACTGAGTGAATGAGTACCTTGTGAACTTTGTCATTTCACTGAGCGAGCAAGCAAGTCTCCATGTAGTTCCTGATGACACATTTCATGTCTGTGTTCTTAATAACTAGATTCCCAATAGGATCTGTGTCTCATGTCATTGGCTGGCATTTCTTCAGAGGAGTATGCCTGAAGCAAGAGGCTGTAGAATATACCTATATTTTGATATCAAAAGCTATTTTACATTTTCAGATCTCACGTTAACCTCACTCAGGCTGGAATTAATCTTGGTGTCAATGTTGAACATTTCAAAATTTATATCCATAGTATTTAATATCTAGGACACATTGTACCATTTTGGCTTCAAAGGTCATGCAGTTCACTCTGGTTTCTATGTTACATAAAGGTGAAGGAACTTTGTAGAAAGGACAGAGGGATACTTTACTGACAATGTTTGAATATAATTTGATTTGTAAAGCTATAGGTGCAGATTAAATTTTCTCAGTCAGATAAATAAATGACCAGCTGCTAGATATGACTATGCTTGAGCTTTTAGCCTGTGATAAACTCAAAATAAAGTGGATTTATTGAACCAATATCAGGTGGTAACAGCTGGTCTGGGCTAGAATGTGTATAAGCTCAAAACCGTTGTTCAAGGGATTGATAGGGTCAAAACTACAGTAACATTGCAATGTTTGATCATATGCTCATAACAAAAATCTTCAGCTATGCAGCTATGTACATGGTTGCTTGTTTTAACAACTTTCATTGGAAATAAGTTCCACTATTTAGTAAAAATATGAAAACCATATACATTTATTGGTGAACCATTTGTCGTCTTTTCTATGCAGTTGAATGTTTCCTTGTCTTATGCAGAGGGAACATGAACTCTTGGTCTAAATTATTTATCATTATTTATTCCCTCTAAAATCAATAAATCACCTCTTTCATCCTTTTCTTTACTATAACCAATCCTTGTATTTTTCAATTTATTTTTTTCAGATTCTTGACCATTTTAATCACTTTTAACTGACTTCTTTATTAAGTTTTGCTTCCTTTTAAATAGCTGTATAAATACTGTATAATTAAATCTCAAGAAACTACTGCAAGTTAAATAAGGAAAAGATATCCTCACCTGATGTGAAATTCGTAACAGAAGTTAGGAAAGAAACACATGAGTAAGGAAAGGTTCAGGTACAAAAATATCTAACCCTGTATGATATCTGCAAGATATTCTTTACTGTTGTGGAATTTAGTCTAGCTGCCTTGCTTAGTCAAAAGCTCATCTGTTGGGAACCTGCATCTTTCCAGTGACTACATAAATTAATAGATTAAGAACCTCACATCCTTAAATTAAAGGCCTGAAAACAGATGACCTGAATTCTCTCTTTCCAGAGAGACTAGTAAAAGGATTTTTTTTTAAAGGTACTTACATCAGTGGTTGAATACCTTTTAAAATTTAACTTCAATTTGCTTAAAATTATATAGGACACCTAAAGCCAATTAGAGAACAGAATATGGGTTTTCTTTGTTCAAAGTTAGCATTGCAATAACTCTTCTATTTCTTTATCCCATAAAATATGTAAATTTCAGGATTCTTATTCTGGCTTTTATTTTTGCTGTATTATTTGAATTATTTGAATTTGTAGAGGGAAATATCAACAACAGTGACTTTGCAGAAATAGTCCTTCTGTTCACACAGTTACAGACACATAATGCTCACAGGTTTGGTGGGGTTTTTTTTCTGTACTAATGACCTATTCATTGAAAAGATTTTAACATTTGTTTAAATTATTATTATGGTCTATTTTTTTCTTTTCTCTCTTTGCATATAGAACTTCTTTTCCTCTCATGTAATGTTTTTTCATTTTGGGACCCCTACTTCTGTGAAATCCATATAAATAACTTTTTAAAATAAAGAATGGTTTCCCCAGAGGAAAGAAAATAAACCCCAACCCTCAACCCCTACCCCCTTTTGTACTTATATTAATATTCATAAAAGTTTAGTTTGCATTTCTTCCCAAATCTATTTTTGGGCCTAGATAAGGTTGCAATGTCGTCGTCCCGTGTCCATGTGTCCCCCCCATCCCCAAACTATTCAACTCCTTACAGTCTATTTTTGGTCCCGATGTGTCATTTCGTTGACATTTTGTAATTAGTTCAGAGATCACAACTGTCAAAGCCCTCTGATCACACAGAGCAGGCTCTCCTGCTACTGTTGCTGTTCAGAGCATTCATACCTACAGCTGCTCAAAATTACATCAGCCAGCTCACTATCTGGACTCTCTGCAAGCTTTCTCTTATAACTGCTGTGCTTCCACCTGCTCAGTCCTGAGTATAGAATTCCTATTGCACAAATATGCAAGGACCAAATGAGTATCAAATGAGGTGCTGTGCAGCTCCAGTGACCAATTCAACACCCAGTCGGCAGCATCATAGAACTCTCAATGAATGAGTTTCCTTCCCATCCAGGAACTGGGCACAGGGGAATCTGTTCCACTACTGATTAACTATTATGTATTTAGTAAAATGATAGTGCTTTGTGTCTGTCCATTCTACTGCTTCTTTTTCTGTCTAATGTAATGATTTTTCCATTGATGATGACTTAATAGCTTATTTGTTAAAATGGTTAACTGATATCCTAAGCCTGTTTTTCGCTTGAGTTGTATTTATTTATAGAGTGGTATTTGTTGTTGATGGTAATAAATGAACAAGTAGAGGTTTATTAAAGGATGTTTGTACTTAAGTATATGAAACCTACTATGTCTTGAATCTAACAAAACAACGAGTTATTGAAGAATCTATCAACCTTATGTAAGTTATCTAATAATATAACAATATAAAACCAAACATTACATTGCAAGTTTTATAGGAAATATCTGTAATTAGACTATTATGATGTTATTTCAATAATTAATACACTGCTGTCATATTTTTTTTTCCAAATGAATCCTCCTAAATTTCAACCTTGTCATGATTTAACCCTAACTGGCAACTAAGCACCACACAGCCTCACTCATTCCTCCCCCTACCCTGGTGGGATGGGGAGGGAAACTGGGGCGGGGGGTGGGGCAGGGAAAGGAAAATGCCTTAGTTGAGGTATAGTTTAATAGGACAGCAAGGGAAGAGAAAATACTAATGATAAGAGGATATACAAAGTAAACAATGTACAAGACAATTGCTCACTACCAAGTGCACAATACTCAGCCACTTCCCAAGCAGTGATTGCTGTCCCCCAGCCAACTCCCCCTAGTTTGGATAATGAGCTTGACATCATATGGTACGGAACGTTACTTTGGCCAGTTTGTTTCTGCCGTCCTGGCTACGCTCCCTCCCATCCTCTTGTGCACCTCCTTACTAGCAGAGCATGGGAAGCTGAAAAGTCATTTTAGTAAGACAGTATAAGTACTGCTTAGCAACAACTAAAACATTGTGTTATCACATTATTCTTGTGTTAAATTCAAATCACACCACTGTATCAGCTACTAGAAGGAAAATTAACTCCATCCCAGCTGGACCACACAAGGGACACGCTGGGACAAGCTGCTCCCCTGCAGCCGGCCCACAGGATCTTGTTTAATTCCATGATACATCGAGCTCAATGTTTGAGTTTGCAAGGCACATGGTTTTTTGCAAGGCGTAAGAAGGCATAAGAAGGGACTGGAAAAGTGACCCAGAAGGCCGGGGGGGGTGTGGGTGGGCTAGGAAATAACTAGCCGGTCACTTGTGTTTTGTTTTCACCTTGTGGTAGGGATTAGCAGAGAGAGAGAGTCCTTTGTTAGGCAAAATTGATCTGTGAGGCAGGGATGGAAGTTTCTTTCTCCACTCCCAGGCTCAGGAAGGTGGGTTTTCCATCTGCTTTGGGGCTCAGGGGTTTTGGATCTTTTTGTTTTTTTGGTTTTTGTTTTGTTTTCTTTTCTTTTTTTTCTCTCTCTCTGTTTGGATTTTTGTCTTGACATTTTGGAATCTGGCTGTGTTGTTCCATGGGTGGTGAGATCCTGTATCATATGTTTGTCCTAGTCCCAGGCAGTAATGAGCTGCTCTCCTAGGGACAGTCTATGTTTTGTTTCACTCAGTAATACATCAAGCTGAGTGATTGGCGTCACCTAGGTACGGGTGGCACTGCGAGCCGACAGGACAGGGCTGGGGTGGAGAAGTTGCGAGGTGGACACAACCCGGAAGGTATGTGAGGGTCGTCGTGGGGGGTTCTGACGAGGAGTACAGTGCAGTTTTTGTTTGGATCTCGAGTTGGGTGATTAGTGGAGAACAAGCATATTTTGTCAAGCAGATTGATACAGGAGTCAGGGTTGAAAGTTTATTTTTTCTCTCCCTGCTCTCAGCTCCCAGGCTGATTGAGGGGGGGCTTTCTCCCTCTGTTATAGTGGTGAGTTTGTTTTTTTTTTTTACCCTCAGGGTTTTTGGAGTTATTTATCTGCATTGCCTGGAACCTGGCTGTGAGTGCCCATGAGTGGTGAGATCCTGGATCATTTGTTCTTTTAATTAGTATTAGCACTAGCATTGTTAGTAACTCCATAAGTTTCATTTATATAATTAAATAGTTCTTATCTCAACTTTCACAGGTCTTCCTTGGTTTTCCTCTGACCCTTCCTCACTGGGATTTGGGAGGGGTTGGGGGGTGGAGTTGTAGAGCGACTGGTGGTGCTTAATTGCCAGACAGAGCTAAACCATGACAAAGTTCTATTTTTCTCTTCTTTTAAATACTTAGTAGCAGTAGTATTGTTACTAACACCATAAGTTTCATTTATATAATTAAACTTTTACGAGGTTCCCTTGATTTTCCTCTGACCCTTACTCACTATTAACAGTTGGGGGGGGGATTGGTAGAGCAACAGTTGGTACTTAATTGCTAGACAGGGCTAAACCACAACAGTTCTTGATAAAGCACTGTAACAGTTAAACAAAAAACAAACAAACAAAAAAACCCACAAACAGCAGTGCAGAGTTTGGAGTAAAATTATACCAAATATACTACATCATGTAGGTATATTTGAAACATCTGTAGTACTAATGGTTCAACTGCTTGACAAACAGTTACTCCCATCCCTGGCATTATCATCCAGTACTGATACTGAGTCCACAACAGTTGTTCATTTATTTTATGCTTTTGCTAGTTATTTTTTTTGGTTTCACGTGAATTTAATGCTATGGACTATGAACAGTATCACAGACTTTGTGGTATTCGTATGCAATTTATGAAAGGCTCTCTATAATAAACTATCTCATTAACTTTAAAATCCTCTGTGTCACTTCTATTCTTCTCTCATTCAAATATTTATATTAACAAATTGTCTAATTTCAACTCACATTTTGGTAAGTAGTTGTTTCTTGTTTAGGTATTTTGACTCATTCTCTCCACTTAAATTTCTTAAAAACAGACTAAAAATGAATGAAGTACAGACCCTGTAATTGTTTCCAGCATGCAGTAATAGAATATTTCCATCCATGAGATATAATTCATATGCCTCATGATTCTGTATGTCCTTATATGTTTTTGTCACAGCTATTTTCCTGTTTTACCTTTTCTCTTCTACCTACTGCTTATTTTTTTTCTACTGGCTCCTTTTACACTCTGTGGATGTACTTGAGACCTAAAAGTAGGTCATGTTTAAGTAATTTGTGAGGACATGAGCAATGATGGTTACTTTGTTAGACTTGTCTTTATTTCTCTGTACATGCTTTAATTCAGAGCAATACCAAACCAACTGTCAGGGCTCAACGTTGGTCAAGGAGAAGCTTGTGTGGCATAATTTATTTCAAAGAGTAAAGAAATTTCCTGAATTTATTATTAAGATGAAGTTTTCAGAGTGCAGTATCTAAGTTGTCTTAAATCTGCATTAAAGAGGCATTATTTTAACAAGTTCATCTAAAGAAATAAAATGGGGAATAAGTAAGTTGTTAGAAATAACTTGGTCAACTAATACAAATATGTTTGATGGCTATAGATGACATAAGTGACTGGAATTTCTCATTGATATTCAATAAACTACAATCTTTATATAAAGTCTTTGTAACTCACCCTTTAATATGCCCTTCAAAAGAAAAGCATAGATTATTGTCTCTAATGTAGGCAATGAATTCAGGGTTGCTTTTTGATTTTCATGATGCTATATTTACTTTATATTTCCATTATTGGAATTTTGAGGTACTTTGTTTGCTACACTTCATATCTAAATAACATGACAGTTCGATTAGAAAACTTCACTGCATGTCTTTGGTGCAGCGCGTGCAAGGAAACTAGGATATCTTAAGCAAGTAACCGAAGTAAGTAACCTCTGGTAAGAAACCAAAATCCCAGAAAATTGAATATGTGTATATAAAAAAATCTGCATGCAGAACTCTTCTGCTGTTTTGGTTGCTGTTTGAAGGGTTGGGTGGGTTTTCTTGTCCTGTTTTGGGACAAAGAGAAGAAAATTTTACAGAACAGAGAATAAAAGCTGAAAAGTATGCAGCATGTATGTTTCACCTGCCTATTAATATCTGCAGCTCTCATCTTCCAGTAGCGTCTGGTAAAGGAAAAGTTTATGCTGCAAGGGGGACTGCTGCATCCATAGCCTTGCAGCATGGGCAGCCAACGCCAAGGGACTGTTCCTTTGTAGATGTTTCCTCCACAAAACTACATCTCCATACCTTGTTGCCTTTGACATCCATGGCAAGAGTGCAAGCCATACCCCCAGAGTCACGGAAGTCAACATTAGGGACTGGGAGAATGGAGAACTGCCCATGTTTAGAGAGGATAAGGTTTGGGAACACCTAAGGAACCTGAAGGTGCACAAGTCCATGGGACCTGATGAAATATATTTGCAGGTCCTGAAAGAACTAGTGGATCGGATTGCTAAAACTTTATCCATCATATTAGAGAAGTTCCAGTGGTCTGGTCAAGTTCCCTCTGAAGGGAAAAGGGGAAACATAACCCCCATCTTTAAAAAGGGAAAAAAGGAGGGTCTGGGAAACTGCAGGCAAGTCAGTCCTACCTCTGTGCCTGGCAAGATCATGGAGCAGATCCTTCTGGAAACCATGCAAAGGCACATGGACAATGAAGAGGTGATTGGTGACAGCCAACATGGCTTCACCAAGGGCAGATCGTGCCTGATGAATATGGTGGCCTTCTATGATGAGGTCACAGTCTTGTTGGATAAAGGAAGGGCAACAGGTGTCATGTATCTGGACTTATGTAAAGCCTTCAATAACATCCCACACAACATCCTAGTTTCTAAACCAGACACACATTGATTTGACAGACGTACAGCTCAGTGGATAAGGAACTGGCTGGATGGATGCACTCAGGGAGTGATGGTCAATGGCTCAGTTTCTGTGTGGATACCAGCGATGAGTTGCATTCCTCAGGGATCAGTATTGAAAACAGTACTGTTTAAGGTCTTTGTCAGCAACGTGGATGGTGGGACTGAGTGCACCCTCAGCAAGTTTGCTGATGGCACCAAGCTGTGTGATCTGGTCAACACACTGGAGAGAAGGGATACCATCCAGAGGGACCATGACAGACTGGAGAGGTGGGCCTGTGCCAACCTCATGAAGTTCAACAACGCCAAGTGCAACGTCCTGCACGTGGATTGGCGCAGTCCCAAGCAGCTCTGTTTCTTCAACAAAAATAAGAAGAAATTGAATGGGATGAAAGGACTATGCCAGAAAATAGCTGATTATTAATAGAGAAGAGAAAGGAAGAAAAAAATACTGAAGAGACTGAAGGAAGGAAACTTTTTAGCAGTTAAATAGGGAAACCTTAGCTTTGACCCAAAATGGTGTCCATAAGAATGTAATTATGTAAATGTGAAGAAGGCTAGAAGTGTTTTTAATGTTGTACATTAAGATATGTATTAATAATATGATGGAATTAAGAGCAGAAAAGCATATACTAAATATCATGAAAAACGTTCTGACAGGAAGATACATTAGGCTGTGGAATAGTTTTCCATAGGGAAGTCATCACTTAAGGGCTTTTTCTTCCATCAGTAAGTTCCCCAATTCAATGAAGATTCATATTCAACTCCTCATGTCCAAATGGCAAATTAAACAAGAGAGATAATTTAAGCAGGTCCCTAAGTCCCTCAGTAATTTTAGGGAAATTCAGTTACATCCTCTTATCAAAATACGCCTTGCTGGGGTTAAGAATAGTTCCCTCTATATATATTTTATCGTTATGTTTAAGAAATAATTGTACCTAATTAAAAAGTACAGATCTTTCTCCAAGTTTTGATCTCAGTCTTTTTGTGATTTTTCTGTCACATATTTTGTCCTGTAAAATTCTGGGGCTTTTGGCTGTATCTGGGATAAAGAACAGAGGTGCACAAAATGTTTTAGGTTAGAAATGCTCTATAATGTTGTATGGGCTTTCGGAGTTCAGGGTTCAGAAGAAAAGCTACTCATTTTGTTGCAGATGTAAAGCTGCATTTCCAGATTGACAGTATCAGAGATGTGTGAGGCAGAAGGCAAACTGAGCCTCAAATCTGATATCATATCGAGTTCTAGTCTTGGAGACAAGGTGTCTGTTTCTGTTATTATGATTAAAACACTGGCCTTTGAAGTAATAGTGCATATCCAGAGATATGGAAACCTCAAGGTAAAAGGTAGGCCTTTGCCAGAAATTGCAGAGTTTTGAATGTCAACTTACTCTAAAGCTTTCATTCTTTTTGTGGGATTTTCCGTTTGGGGTTTTTTTGGGGTCTACCATTTTTGTTGAATGATTTTTACTGATTTTATTAGTTTTCAAATAAGCATGAAGAATAGTTTGGGTTTTTTTGGTCACCTTCATTAGCATTGTGGCTTGGACTTGGAGCAAGACAATTTTTAAGATCTAATTTTAAAATCATATTTTTTTTATTTTTCACTGCAACGATGGGAGAAAGGGTATTCTAGCGTACTGGCTTTAGTCTGGGAAATGAAGATTTAATTCCCCCTCTGTCATAAGTTATCGATTTGGGATTAAACAGCATAAGATACAAAGCTCTTTGTGTTTTAGTAAATGCACAAGGACTGAAAGGTGGAAGACCTTCTTAAGCTACTTTTCTTGAGAAAGACCACCTTAAGCACAAAAAAGGAATATAATACCATACACCCTTTTGGATGCTGATTCCATGTTCTATGAAATCCTGAGTAATTTACTCAAATCTCATTTTATTTATACAGTAAGGATACTTAGTGACTATTATCATCCACCTAACTGGTATTGGAGAACAATGTGACATGCCACAGTTGCAACTAAAATACAGAAAAAACAAAATTGGGTCATGTTTTCTCTTAATTAGACAATTGTAAAATTGAACATATTTTGATGAAGAGGAATGTTGTCTTTCATCCCGCTGGTGAATTTTGTGGGTTTATTATAACAATATTTTATTACATTTGCAGACAGATGGTTGGTTTTCATATTGATGCCATGTACTGTAAATACTTTCTGTTCAGTTTACTGTAAAAAATATAGGTCTCGTCTTATAGACTGTTTTCAGTGCACTAGATTTTCTGCTAAAAAAAAGTTTCCTATAGAAATTACCATGGATATTAGTTTGTAAACTATTGATTAAACAGAAAAACAAATTCTCACATTAAAGCATTATATATACATATGTCTACTTTTAATTGCCTTGTTTAGCTTACTTTGTTTTGGCAATACAGAAGGTACTTTATACATTCTTATGTGTCCATATACAGTTTTCACTGCATAGTATTTAGTACCACTTAAATGTATTGCTAAACATTAAGTCAAATAAACAAGTTTAACTTCTCTGAATAACTGAATTGCTTTGAACTGCAGGCATTCTAACTTTTAGCGGAACTTTTTCTCATCAATAAGTCTGCAATTCTTTGCTAAGAAGCTTTGCCTCTGAAACCCTCTTGGGGTTTACTAAATGAATTTAAAGCAATACAGATACCTTCCAAATCCCGTAACAGAATTTACAAGTAAGCCAAATAAGCTGGAAAAAAATATCTGTAAGTAAGGCAATTCATGATGAATTAACGAAAGCTGAATAAACCTGAATTCTCTGGTTCCTTTTAGCCTGACTCAGTGTCTCTGAACAAGTAACTTAGAAAAGACAATGGAAAGTGATTTGGCCAAGTGTAAAATGTTGGCCACCTGGAATAAATTAAGCGATACAATTACTTCTATAAATTTTTAAGGTAGCAAATGAAATCAGGTGCTTCAACCTGGAGGGAAACCATAAGGTTCAACAAAATCCAAGTATGAAACAAAAATATGTTTTTTAGAATGCATAAATGCTTGTGATTCTCTTACTGAAAACTCGATCACCACTTTCCATACTAGACTGCATATAACCTATAAAGGAAAGGTGTGAACTAAACTCCAAAAGTTAATGCTCTGAAATGTAGGGGTGGGACACAGAATCCAAACCCATATTTGAAACAGAGATGTACAATTAAGCCTTTTTTATTTAATAATACATACAAATTGAAAAAAACCCTATATTATTGAGCTCTGGACACCAAAGACCCTCAAAATTCTTGAGAATATTACTCTACATGTGCTGCATCTAGTAAAGAAATATTTTTTTAAAGAAATAGTATCTTAAAATCTGTAGTGAAAAAGATAAAGAAATAGATTGAAACTGATATAATCAGATAACATAGTGAATTCTCTGTGCATCTGTTGCCTGCATCTAATTGTCTGCCTAGATGTGCATACCTTGGTTCCCCTGACTAGATATTGTTAACAGGTGGGGAAAGGTAATCCAGAGTTTAAAGTAACAGAATCATTAGAAATAGAAACAAATAAGTACAATAATAATGGAGACTATACTCTGTTTCTTGGGTGATGCCATCAGTATCAGAAACTTTAGTTTTGTGCACTATAGCAAAGTAATGCAGTAGTATATATATAAGATACATTCTCTTACTTGTGTTTTGTTCATCATAGGTTACAAAGTAGAAAGAATACCTTTGATAATGAAGTTGTATTTGAAATGATGGATACATTTAAATCTAAACGTTGTAAGCTCTAATATTTCTTCTAGGAATATTGCTGAGAATCTTTCACCTGGCCCACTTCTTGTGTGGGTCTAGTTCTTTATGATGTTTTTGCAGTACTTAACAGAATTGTAAGTTTTTGCTGACAACACAGCAAAAAATGCAATGATCATGTTTGCTGTATATGTAATGGATTTAATTTCTACAGAGTAGGAGTTCCTCTCTTAAACATGAGTCAGAAATACACTAAATTCAAAACACTGTATTCATTACTAATTTTAATCTTCTCCCCTTGTTTCTTCAAATGTTTTAAACCAAGTTCTTGATGGTGAACTCTAATCAAAGATAAACTTATAGAAGTCCAAATAGTATTCAGGTAGATTACCAAAAGTACCTCCCATTTTTATGTTTCAAATATTCTCCATTTATACCTCCTTTGCCTCAATCATATTTTCCAACAAGACAAACTTTTACAGAATGATTATCAATCTTTTTACATAAAATCAACTACCTTGCCAAAGGTAATGTTTAAGTTTTAGCCACTTAAAGAGAAGCATTTCTTAAGTAAAGCTTCCTGTTCTCGTAACACAGATAATATAACAAGAGGATAAAGTATTTGTGTTTGCTGTTGGTCTAGTTAGTTTGGAAGTCAAGTCTTTGTCCAAAACCAAGATTGTATCATAATTTAAAATGGGCTTTTAAAGAGAATTACTACTGTTGCCAGATCTGGACTAAGTTTCTATGTTTATGTAGTTATTTAAACAGTTTGACCTTCACAAATTGGATTATGAGTTGCTTCTTGGTTTATTTTCCTTACAAATGAAGATTTACTACTGTTTAATTTTCACAGTGCCCAAAATCATTATTCTCAGATTTATATTAGTCACATACTTTTTGCCTTTTGGAGTCTCCCTGTTAAATACTGTGTTCTCTGTGCTCAAGGAAATATTTAAAATACTCTGAAAAACTTGTCTTTTTGCTGACAATCCTCATCAGATTTTTTCTACAAGTTTTTTGTTGTAGTTTTGATTGGAGGTTTTTTGGGGATTTTTTTTGGGTGGGGAGAAAGTTCCCCACAACCAAGTTCTTACAGTACTTTTTTCTCTTTGTTCTAAGATTAGCTTAGAGAAAGATTGCGTTTTTCTTGGTTTGCTGATACAGACAGATTTGTTCTGTCCTTTGTGACAATAAATAAGCTTAAAGAAAGACTCCCATTATTTTTGTGTTTGTTTTTTGAATAACAGATGCCATAAATATTAATAATTTCAAACTATAAAAAAAAATAGAATTCAACTTTAGAGTTCTTAATTATAGGAACCTTATAAACATGACATTTTATTTAACATGACACTAACCACTGTTCTCCTGCCCTGTGATTAGCTGGCTAACAACCATTCAGCTACGTAAAACCAAATTATTCTGTAAATTATTTAGTAATTATGTTCTAACATCAGAAGACTAAAATAATTCTCTTTTTAAAACATTTCAACACTTTTTGCAGACAACATATGACTGCTTCATAGACAGTATTCAATGTAAAAACCAAGCAAGATTATGGATGCAGCATTTATTTATATATTTCTTATAACTGTAGTGACAAAAAGCTTTATATAACATAAACACAGTCTTGACTTTAATGTGAATCAGCTCTGCTCTGAAAGGTGGAAGGAGGCTGATAGGATGAGCTGACAAGTATGAAAATTAGATAGAAGAGATGGAGAGATTTAAATTTATCCCCAAGCTGTGTAAATTTGCCTAAACAAATACTTTAAAAAATCAAACCAACAAATAAATAAGAGAGATTTATCATTTCAGCACAAGTGACAATAACTGAATTCCAAATATTTACACAGGCCAGCAGCCTACACTGGAAGATATTTCTGACTGGCCTTGCTCTCATCAGCACCAACAGCAGTTAACATAATTGTATTTTTAAAGATTTGTATCCTTTATGAACCCAAATACATTAGAGGAATATATAGAATAAAGGTTTAGACTTGCTTACAATCCCGGTCTATAGTGATGTCTCCTTTTTTAGAGACTCTAACTCCAAGTTTATCATTCTGAGGAGGAAAAAGATTCACTGTGGTCTATTTTTTACAATACTAGTTTTACAGCACAGCACTGCATATGGAAGACATCTGTGTTTTTCTTTTTCATAATAAAAGTTTGCCTCTACCATAGATCTAACATCGACCTGTAAGACCCATGCATCTCCTGGCCTTATCAAATAGATTTCTCTGTGCGTGTGTGTGTGTGTTACTTAGGTAACACATCCATATACATTTTTATCAAGAGAAAGAAATAGTAAATATAGACAAGTGCATAATTGTATAAGTGTATATTTCCATACATATGTTATGAAGTGACTGCTGCTTGACAGATAACAAAAAAATACACCTAAGAGATGGCTTGCAGATTCTGAGTCACAGCACTGTATGGTGAATAAGTATTGCTGAGTTTAAGAATGTCATAACTTTGTCCAGAACAGCCAATCACATTAAAATTGGCCAGTTCTAGGATAAGTTATGGAAATTTGGGCCTGAATTACATTCGACTACAGAACATAAACATATTGTTTAATCATTACGTTTGAGGTTTTCAACAGCTAATAAATTTTAGTGTTGTGAGGAAGTTTCTAACATCCCTGGCTGACTGTCAGTCACTGCCTACTGGACAAAATGTCTCACCACAAGAAATATCTCAGAAAGTGTCTCACCACTGCAAATTTCTTCCAGAGACACTGAACCCTGAGCCATAGCAAAACAGGAAAACAGATTCAGGAATTCTTTTTATTGTTCTATTTAGAAACAGGAAACATGATATTGAAGCAGCTCCCACTTAATATGGCATATGTCAAATTCTGATGAAATGCAAGATTTTTATTTCAAGATATTAAATTCGAAGAACTTACAATTCAGTACAATAATTATCAAAACAGGGTAGACGGGAAATTACGGAACCTGAAGGCAACAGCCTTTTTTCTTCCAAAAAACTTCCACCAAAATATTTGTTGAAATGCAGTAGGGGATTTCCCTCTGATTTAATGTCAGAAAATCTGGTCATGTAATATGCATTTACAATTGTTGACAAATCACAGAATTATAGAATGGTTTGTGTTGGAAGGGACCTTAAAAATAATTTAGTTTCAATCCCCCTGCCACAGGCAGGGACACCCTCCACTAGACCAGGTTGCTGAAAGCCTCATCCAGCCTGGCCTTGGACACTTCCAAGGAAGGGACATCCACAAGTTCTCTGGCAACCTGTTCCAGTGCCTCACCACCCTCTTAATGAAAATTATCTGGTTTATTAGATTCCAGAAAGAAGAAAGAACTAGCAACAATTATATATTAGGTTGTTTTTTGGGTTTTTTTTGTTTGTTTGTTTGTTTGGGTTTTTTTTGGTTTTGTTTTTTGTTTTTTTTTAAATTCATGCTAAAATTATGTAAATAAGACTTGAGTCTTTTTCATTTTGTCTACAAAACAAAAACAATTTTTGTAAAGTCATTGGGGGAAAGCTGGTGAAGTAGAAAACATGGTACATGTATAAAGGCTTCACTTCTGATACTTGAAATCAGTATATTTATTCTGTTAGATAGGTAGAATAATGAGAAGGTAAGTTAGACCATTGCTAGCAATGTTTGTTGTACCTCAGTACAGCTGTGTAAGACATCTGTATGCTTCTTTAGTATGAGAAAAGATTTTTTATTTAAGATCTAAGCTAAAAATATATATTTAAATTTTTAACATGAGTTACATTGTTAGAACAGCAGTGAATCTCATTTATGTTTATTTTCAGTTATTAGTTCCCTTCTTTCACATTTCCTAGTTTTCACATTAAATAGTATTTTTTGTTTAGCATAAAATGATTTCTGCTGAGAGAAAAAGAAACTAAAATAGAGGAAGTGAGAGAAATTTGCAGATTCTGTGCATGTTTGGGAATTGCAAGAGATGTAATTGGGGCACAAATTATCAAACTATCTTCTGATGCTTAGCTCTACAGCTGCTTTCTTATTTCTATGTCTTAGTGGAATATTGATATTAGTCTTGCTGTGGTGCTGTAGATAGTTCCAAAATCCTTGTGAAATCCAGCTTTCTTCTTTTTAATTAGTCTTGAGTAGTAGAGAAAGTTGCCTAGTGTTGGTTTTCAGCTACGGGCTCTTGTTTTTTAGTGATTGTATGTCAGTGAAAGCCTGGGGTATAACTATTAAAACCTCATCAGTCTCACCTGTGAAGATTATGATTGCTTGTGCCAAATTGCTCAACTCCTAAATGCTTACACTGGCTACACTTTTTGTCCCTTTTTTATTTTCAGCACACTGATGTCACTTTTCTTTCTTTCTCCAACTCCCCTCGCTCCCCCAAGTTACGCTCCATATTCGGTAGTGTGACTGACAGGAGAATGAAATCTACATTGAAAGTAAAATATGAGCATGTATCTGATACAATCAAAGTAATTCATGGCCACATTGTCATCACATTTTGTTATAAATCAAAAGAACACTGTGTGTGTTTCATCCCAAAGATAATTAAAGTTTGGTCATGTAATTTGGCACATTTGTTGAAAAAATAGAGTCAGTGCAGATTAAAGATAACCATATCTTTGAATATTTCTGCTTGTGATACATTAGGAGGAATACATGTTCCTTTGGAGAAGTACATATGAAAGTTACTGCTAGAAGGCAAAATAATAAATCCTCTCTCCCTGAAGGTTAAAAAGTGTGAATCTTTTAGGTGAATCTATTATCAGCATGGGTATCATGCTGCAGTAGAGAAAGCTTTGTAAGTGTAGGGAGTCCATTAGTGTAAGTCCAGCAGGGAGTCCAGTAAGTGTAAGACCATTCAGAATAAATTTGAAACAATATTTTTCAGGCATATAACTTAGTCAATTAAAACATAAATGTTACATATATTTTAGCAACAAAAACAACAAAAAAAAAGCTGTACCCCAACACTTTTTAAAAGGTTAAATAGTTTGAATTTAATTGTTGTTAGTGACATAAATGTAATATTTTTTTTTTTCAATCAAAGTGAGGCATCATTTGATCTTAAACACATTTGGGGTGGGGTTATTCAGGCATGGAAAATACAATGCTTTCTGGTGAGCCGACTGAAAGATTTTCCAGAGTGAGATACTGAGATAGTATAAAATTTGCCCAGCCTTAATTGGGAATGTGTCTGAAAATGAATGTTATCAAAAGTGAAATTATGTTTTTCAATGTAAATTTTAGAGGCTGCTTGGTTTATCCATCCAGCATATTAGAAGATAAGCATTTTCATAAGCATACCCTTACATACGCACATGCCAAACTTATCTTTGTATAAACGTAGGAGTTCTAGTTCATTCTCATTTCTACTGTATGTAAAGAATGATGTTCACATAGATAACAAACAATAAATTATTTTCACAAGTTGCAATTTATGCAGTTTACTCAAGTCAGGTGAAAACTGGGAAAGTTAAACCCATTAAAATAAAATACCATGTAACAAAGCTTGATGATTTTCAAGTAAAATGGTAAGGATCTCTTGGCTGATACATTTTGCTTTGCACCAGAAAGGAAGAGGCTGATATTATGTCACAGATAAGTCGTTTGTTTCTTCATTTGTTTTTCTCTTTATAAACAAATTCCTCAATGATGGTCTTAAAATCTTATTTTTTCCTTCTATATTCCACAAGGTGTCACGGTATTTCAAATGATATCCTTAATTTTCTGTGTTTCATTTTGTTGTGTCATCTCTGAATGATGATGTGTTTTTTTCCCCTCAGTCAGGGAAATTTTGATAAAATCCTTCATACAAATCCTTCTTTATATGAAGATTCATGTCAGGCCACATTTGGACCTGACTGAAATCAACATGTGTCATATTGCTTTCCTGATTTGAATACAGAGTTAAGGTTCAGGTTAAGAGAAATAATTTTTTTCCCTCCATGATTTGGTAACATTTTTATGTCGTGTTGTGTATAGCAAAGTTATTAATGTAAATTTTTTAAGACTAAATAACTTTGTGTTTTTTTTCAAAGACAGTCACAGTAAAGATATTATGAAAATAAAAAGATTACCTGGGGCTGTAGCTTTAAAATCCTGTATTATGACTTATGGAAATTCTTCCTGACACGTCTATCCAGTCAGATCTAGTCAGTGGCATATAAAGGGTTGGTTTTAGCTGACACGTGTTTTGCTAACTAACTAGACAGAAGAATTCACAGATAACACATAAGACTAAAGAGAAATTATATGACTGAGATTTTTGGCAGGTTAGAAAAAAGTGTCTAGAACAACATGTTAGTTCATGCTTTGGTGTGTATGTGTTCTTCTCCTCGAAGTACTGTTTTAGTAAACATGGATATAGATTCTGATGTGATCTAGTAGTGCATTAGAAAGCTTTGGATTTCATAAATATGTGTTGCAGTAGTAAAATAAAACCAATAGGTTTATAATTGTTTGCTACAGGAAAGTATATTTTTAAAAGATTTATGACATAACCAGAATGTTAGTCATATTTAATTTCATTATATATTATTTTTCTAATATACAATTAAGGTTGTACCATATACTTTCAAGGGCCACTGGGAAAAAAAAAATATTTTGCAGCTCAAGTAAAGAATCCAATCCAATCCCTTCATTTTGACAGGCAAGGTATTCTAGAATAAATTGATAAAGTACTTGAATCATTCAGATCATCCTCAACTAAATTTAAAGTTCAAGTGATTAATCAATAATGTAGTAATAGAATTTCAGATGTAAGCTAGACCGATACGGATTTTTCAGCATTAATGTCATTATGTGTAAGAGTGAACATTCCCCTTAGCCTATGCATTAATGCATTTTTCCATTTAATATATGTATATCCCAGTAAGTCTTTTTACTTATGCAATCTTATGCATAGGAAGACAAATGCTTTAAAGCAGTGAATGATTGGTGAGGGCTAGTTAGTCTCTACAGTATGATTTATAATCCCATCTAGGATAGTTAGATACAATATTGTTAGGTCTTGAATTTGGAAGATATGCAGTGATATTTCACTTTGAACACTTTTCATTTCTTGAGTCGGTACAGAGTGTTCTTACAGCCTCATTTAATATTTCCTTTGTATGATTTGAACTACAAAGCAGTAGAACTCTGCTACAGTGGAAGAGGTGTTCAACAGCAACAAGGTCACTTGACAAGTCTTCCACCAACAGTTGAGAAGAATATTCTGTGCTCTATCTGCTTGCTGACTGTTTCGTACTCTCATGTCACAATTAGCTTTCAACCCAGATTGTTCACTTTGTAGCTAGAAAATTATGCCATTATTCTTAAATTGAAATAATCAAGACTAAATTGTTTAGTCTGTGGGGCTATTTGTGCTTTTCCAATGGAGGTATCTGTGGTGGGTTGATCTTGGCTGACCAGATGCCCACTCAGGTGTTTTATCACTCATTCTCCTCAGTAGGAAAGGAGGAGGAAATAAAATAGTAAAACTCATGGGCTGAGATAAAGATAGGGAGATCCCTCACCAATTACTGCCATGGGCAAAACACATTTGACACATATAATTTTTTTTTTTTTTTTTTTTTTTGCCAATTAATATAGGGTAGGATGGTGAGACTGTCAGAGCCAAATACTCTCACCAGATTATTTTAGATATCGCACTTTTGGAGGGTATAATGTTTAATAGCAAATATATATATGAATTATAGTAATTGAAGTTACACAGGTTTTCTAATTTAGCCCAGTGATTAAAAAAATATACGGTAACGACAATACATGTGTAAGTTACACTTGGCAAATATAGCAATTGTAATACACAGTTCAAACACAATATTGATGTACTTCGCATTGCTGGTCTCTGCTACATTCACCATCACAATGCTGGGTGTCCCATGCACCAGGAAGGTATACGTGGGTTGACACCAGCTTAAGGCCATTGCTCTCTTTAAAGTTCTTTTGCTGGTTGTCTGTTTTCTGTTCTCTATGGTTGGGCTGAGGCAGTGTTTATTCCCCTCATACTGGTCTGGCTAACTCAAGGAGTTATTTACACCTCCAATTAATCCACTCAGCTGTTGATAGCTGTTTATCTAAAACAAAGGACACCCTCTCTTCCCCTTTGTGTTGAGACAGAAGTCAGCTGCTTTGCATTATTCTCTGGATTTCATGGGCACATCATCCTTGGCGTTTCTGGCACAAGCTTTCCCCAACCCACCCACCTGTGGCTGAGGGGCTCAGCTGTGCCCAGCAGTGGGGCCATGGACTGGAGCCAACTGAAACCAGTTGTATCTGGCACGGGACAGCCCCGACACTCCACAGAGGGGTCACCCCTGCAACCCTCACTGCTACTGCTGCCACCAGAATCTGAGCACTTGCACCCAGTACAGTCCCAAATAAGTAAAAACTTCCTATTCAGTGCAATCCCCATTTCTAAGGTTTACTTAAGCATACACTGAAGCTGTATTTGTTTTATTAAGATTTTAATTGTTGGTTGAACTAATCTGCTGAAATGCAATTGTAACTGGAAAACTGCAACTGGATGTGAAGGTGGAAATTTTCCCTTCATTTTTGTGAGGAACACAGCCCAATACTCTTAAGAATTAAAATACTTAAACCTATGAAAATATATTATATTAATATTTATATATCTATAAATACATAGAATATTAAAACCGTGTATGATGATGTAAAATGTCCTTATTCTGGTCCTTACTCTGCATGTTCACATCCCCAGTTGTGCAAGGTACCTCATATTTTCAAACCATATCCGTGCAGGTGCAGCTATCAGTGTGAAAGATACCAAAACAATGTTCTACTTAAAAGTACCCATTCAACTGTTTAATGGAAGCTGTATGATTAGACAGGTAAATGTAATTTGTTGCACTGTTTTTTTCTTCTTGTGCTTGATTCCTTTATCCATATATTTTCCTCTCAAGCACTCAGTCTGTCTATACCAGAATCAAGCTGCTCCCAAATACGCAACATTACTTATCTGATGTTTTAATTTTATATCGAAATAGAAATGTATTTAATACATGCTGTAGTCATAGTTACAATTAACACCAACAATATTTAAAAGACTTAAGGGAGAATAACTCCTCACTGCACTCAACATCTTTCCTAACAAGGCCACAGGTAGGCACAGTACTTCTTAAGCACAGTATGGGCAAACTTTGACTCCTGTTTCAGCTGCATCACTGCAGAAGGTGAAAGAGCTTTCAGCTGTCTCTAATACATCTATGTATGGCAGCTATGTTCAGAGAGGCTTGGGCTGCTCTTTCTCAAACCTGCGCATGAACTGGAGAAAAAAAGGTTGTGTGAACTCTGTTCTGTCACTGTACTAATCATGGTTAAACTCACCATAGTTGGGGTGAGGAAGGTAAGTACGGCATTATACAATTTCTAATTCTTTGTGTGACTCAAAGAACATTCTTTGGACTAGTGACAGTCATTAAATACACACATGTGCCAGTACAGACACGATGTACTCTGCCTCCAAACACTGCTGTGCTTTAAAGGATGAGTTCATTATTCATGTCAGCATTAGTTCGAGCACTGTTTTCCATTTCTTGACAAGTACATGTTTGTTGTGAATTGTTTGATACTAGATATCTTCTGTAAGAAAGTGCATTGCCTGTTTATGGACTGAATTGTCCGTGTCCATAAGAAGTTGTATAACTCTTAGTGGGAGTGGTATCAGATGTGCTGTAGTGTATTTGTATCTCCACTTGAGATCGAGAAAAAAATCTGTGAAGTTTCCATACTAAGTGTGTATATATAGTTATTTGCATTCCATAACCATATGTTGCTTCAGACATCTATGAAAATTAAATGTTAGAAAAGATATTTGGTCATATGTAGGAAAAATGAAAGGATATTAATTTTATTTTACTTACCTGTCATATTTGTAGAGTTGTATGAATTTTATGTTCATCTGTGTTATTGAAAGATCACAGGGTAATGAGGTGATGCATGTGGATGAAAAGCTTGACTAGGTAGTCTTCTGTATGCCAGTAGTTTAAGAATGTCAATTTATATCTTTATGTGGACGTCTTCTATTACGATTATGGCCAACAGATTCCATAACCCAGCAAAACTTGATAAAATGAGATATTGTAGTACATATGTTGTTATTATTGTTTCCTTTATTATTGTTCTCTAAGGTTAAGAGTTTTCAGTTGCATAGGTCAGATTAAGATTGTAGTACATTACAAAACATACTGTTTAACATCTTTTTAAGGCTTCTCAATGTTGAAACTCTTAATGTTTAAAATAAAAAAAAAAAAAACAACAAAACGGTAAACCCCTCTCAGAATTACCCTTCCTTTATATAAGATACCAAAATATATATGCTATTGACATTCGCAAGACATTGATGAAACAGGAATATTCAAAGCATTTTAAAAAGTGTCTGGGGTTTGTTTCTTTGTTTTTGTTTTTAATTAATTGTGAAAATAAGATGGTGTACATAAATAAGATGTTGGTCCCCTAAATTAAGAAGTGATAGGGTATCGCTTACTTTGAAAATTAACATATCAATATATAAACGAAAGACATGTAGATTGTTTTGGGGCTTGTTTTTAATAGTTGGTTCTATTTTGTGGAAATGAAGGTACCTTTGCTAACTGTAAATCAGTAGTTAAATTATAGATTATATGCAATTTTCAGATCTGTGAAAACACAAAATGTTATATCCTCAACAGTGCACAATTCCCAGTATTTCCACTGGAAGTAGAATTATTACAAGGTGTATCATAGTTTATGCTTACAGTGACGTTACAGTAAACATCGTACAGAATGAGAGATAATGATAATTAATGTAATTTGTAAAGTTTAACTGATAATAACCTTTTCATAGACTTTCTGTATAATACAGACAATGGAAGACTAATCTGAAGGTAGGGTTACCAAAAGCATGAAACTCTGCCCTGTACTTTGTTAGATTTTCAGTAACCCTGACACAGGAAAAGGTATTCCTTTAGGGAGCATTATAAGAGCAGGTTGATATTTCATCTTGCAAATAAAATATTATAGATATTTTATTTCTGCTCTGACAATAATAAATTACATCACTAGAAAGAACTCCTTTTAGTTACTGTCTCACAGAGTTAAAATTAATTCCCTCAGGCTATGCCTAATCCTTGTAGTGATCATTGTAATCAGAATGATTTTGATAGCTTGAACTTCCACTATGAATTGTTGCCTAAGTGAAATTCTAGTCACTAATCACTGAACCATTCACTGTGCAGGTTGCATATGGCTTTGTTAGCAATTACATTTCTTTTAAACAGAGAGAATGAGTAGGAAACACTGTTCACTGAAGATTCAAACAGACCAGAGCAATTAAGCAGCAGTTGCCAAAGGCCTTCAGTTAAAATTATCAGATGGTACTTTCACTATAAATGTTCATCTCCCTGATCTCTGGAGATTCCTGACTGGTTTCTAATAAACATGCACATTTCTTCACTAATAAAAGAAAAAGGAAAAAAATAGGTCTAAGTTCTGCTAAATTCAGGGGTTGTATCTTCCAGGCACTCTAGTACTAGAGACCCCATATGATCTTACAATATTGCATCTGATGGAGTCCCTGGGTGAGGTTAAGTAGCTGTAATGTGTGTCATTATTAATTGTTACTCCCTCAATATAAGTACAATACAACTTTAATTATCTGAAGTTACTTGTCCGCCAAATTTACTGAATCAGTCCAAATATATTTATAAACAGATGCAATGGACTTAGTGATCCCGTAGGTTAGATATCCTTTGGTGGACTCCAGAAAACAGCTAATTATTCTTTTTGTCAATAACACCCAACACAGCTTCCAGTGTAAACCTATTTTTAATTCCCACTTTAAGTATTATGGTCCAAAAAATATTCATTCTCAACCATGGTATGTCAGTAGAGACATTGTACAAAAGTTCAATCATTGCAAAAGTTTTTTTCTGGTTTTACTTCCAGTAATTCTCTAAGGTGTTTAGCTTCATGGACTAAAGATGGGAGGCTTGAAAACACAAGGAATTAACGCTATCATATTTGTAGAATACACCAGAATCATTGCAAAGAATGTTAACTTTTGTTTCTAATTTTCAGTCTGGTTGGTGCTTTCAGGGTAATTTTAACAAATGAAAGTGAAAGAAGTCTAATTTATCTTACATTTAGTAATTGGTCTAGAATGATGAAGGGGAAAGCATGACTGTAATTGCATTCTAAAAATGTACATTAGCCATAAATTCTGAAATATATTTATATGGGGTCAGTATATTGAAGCAATTTTTTTTATTTGCACATATAGAATGAAGAAAATCTTGAGGTATGTACTTCGGGGGGGGGGGGGGGGGGGGGAGTATAAATTAGAAAGCCATCTATTTAGATATTATTGGTCCAAAATACATTAGTAATTCATTGAATAGCATTCATAGAGATTATACATTCAGTAATTGAAACACAAATTATGCATGCTTATTATTTATGAAATTTTAAGTATTGCTTTTCATCAGGAAATGTAAATGGCATTTAGAACAATTAATTATTCAGACTGGTGAAAATGGAAAAGCTGGCAAAGCACTTTACCATCCCTGAAGTGAAACTAAATAAATTGAGCAGACTGTTATTTCTTATGCTGTTAAGGCTTAATGTAGCAGCTTAATTCATTCGTTTGAAAAACTAGATGGAATTCTGAAGTGTAGAAAGTATGCTGCTAATGTGTGTTCTTGTTTATGATAAGGAGTTCCTAAAAAGAATTCTTAAAATATATTTGTATTGGATCACCAAAACATTTTACCCCTTTGTCTTCTCCTAAAAGAAGGGGCTTTTCTTTTAACAAATAGTGTTATAAAATAAGGGCTGGAGGGAATACCATTGGCTTTGAAGCAGATTTATCTTTTTCTCTCTTTCTCCTCCCCTTCTTCCACTCCTGCAAGAGAAATACTAGAGAAAATGTGAAATTAGAGGAAGAAATAGCATTTGAAAGTTTCTGGTAACATGTACCTTTAAATGGATGTTAATACTAGCATAGTTTAGGCTGCTATTTGTCCTCCTCTATTAGGAGGTTTAGGCCCAGCATATGAACATCTCTAGGAATATATCATGATTATTGTTATTTAATGTGATTTTCTAAAGATTTCAGAATTGTTTGCTTGGTGGTGTCAAATAGTTTCAAGGTTCTTTTGCCTTGAATCTATACTATTGTATTCTCTCTCTTTTTTTTTTTTTTTTTTTTTTTTTTTCCTCTCCCTCTCCTCGGGGCATGTAAAATATCTTTAGAGTTCAGGAAAGTCAGGGAAATGATCTTAGTAAGTCATCAGAGGATTTAATGTAATATCGTGTAGACAGTGACATGAGGATAGACCAAGAGTTAATCAGATTTTCCAGATTTATAAATGGGGAAATTAGGAGGATAATGAACTGATAAATCAGTAATAAACCTATTCTAAAGAGTAAGACATTTTTGGCTCTCTTCATTAAGATTTGTATCTCCTAAAGGAAAAGTGATTTCTTAATGCTAAGCCTTCTAGAAGTCACTGTGACCTATTTCTGAGAATAAAATTAAAAAGATAAACTTTCTTTTGAAATTCATAGGTAGGACAGAGAAGTCACAAAGGGAATGTAAACTTATTTCTGCAGATAGCTCTCATGTTCACAGTTTCACAAAAGGCAACTGGACTAGAGCTGCCATTGATTCATAACTCAGAAATCCCACTGTAACTGGTATTCTTGCGCTTTCTTAGATTCAATAAAAGATTAATTCTAAAGAAACGGTTTAATTTTAGAGTTTGAAATACGAAGCTCACCAACGCCTATACTAATGCAAACACATTGCCTAATTCTTCTGGGCACAAAATGTATATTTGTACCCTATTACTTTCCTCATAAAAACTGTTGAATGTGTATGGAATTTTTTTTAAAAGCATAACCAAAATTTTATAATTTTTCTGTATGGTGAGAGTGTGCTTTGTCTTCATCTAATTCTGGATAGAATCTGCATCCCTTTGCGGTAAGTGAAAAATTCCTGAGGACTTCAGTGGACATTGTTCCTCTGAAATATTAGCCTTCGTATTTACAAGTCTAACTTTAGGATTTTTTTTTTTTATTTCTGTTTGGAATTTTAATGGTTGAGCACTCATAACTGTGTAATATATGTGTGATAATCAGTTTATTTGTTGAGCAAACAGCTCTGTCAATAATAACGGAAATATAGAAGTAATGATCTAGGAAATCACCTGCAGTATTGTCTTCCTTGTTTTCCTGTAATCACCTACTAGTCTAAATACTCAAGGTTCTGGTAATTTGAAACTGACTCGAAAAAAAGTAAGTCCAGAAACTTACACAATCTCAGATACTTTATGATAAAAAAGAGAAAAAATTTGGATGTCAAATTTCCTTGAATTTAGAAAAATGTCAGTTGGCTGTATTCAAAACACAAAATTAAAATACAACGATATATTACAGTGTATAATGAATTAAAATATTATGTAACTATAATAAACAACTATTTTTTCCTGATTGATATTCAGACTAGTTAGGGGCTCAAGCACTAGCTTACTGATGTAAATCAGTATTAACAGCATGTAACTGGGTTGCATTCAATATCAAAATCTTAAAAGAAAAAGCTACTGGAATCTAAAGATGAGTGAAGTTTTATGACTTAGTACTATTACTATTATATGCTAGGTACATTTTTTCAGTTGAGTGCGGGGAGGAGGCGGGGTGAAGTAAAATTTTTAGTCCAAGAGATTTTGCATCTAAAGAAAAGGTTTCCAAAACAGCCTTTATTGTGACCCTGTATTAATGTCTGTAATTCAGATCTGGAGTGAAAAAACAAAGCACTTTCTCTGTGAATATAAAATGTTCTTATTCATACTTCAATGGAAAAGAAATATCCTATTTTTTTTTTTTCACTTTTTAACAAGAGTTAATTTTTAAAAAGGAAAAGGTGAGATAAACTTCATTATTCATCACTACTTGATTTTTTTGTTTGTTTTGTTTTCCCACTGCAGTATTGGTGGGAATAGTTTAATTTATCCTAATTAAAAAAAAAGAATTCTACTTATTTCTGAAAATTTTATTGCTACATTGTTCTCCATGTTGTTCAATAATATGGTTGTTTTATCCATGAAAGCAACATTTGTGGTTTGTTTTTTATTTTGGTTTGTGTTGTTTTTTCCCCTTAATACTGTCCTCTTTCCACCCTGCCTGTAAGTTTCTTTCCCTCCATTACTCCTCAAGTGAAGAAATTCTTTAACTCTGTTACTTTACTGTAAAAACATCTCAACTCAACTATTGGAAAGAAATTGCTTATCCCTTATCAAATACTTTGTAGAGATTTATGAGAAATTACTAAATAATGTAGCCAAAATTATGGACGAATTCTCCACGAAAACAGTTACATTTATCAGGGCTATGTCTGAATGTCGATGAGATTTCTTAATAAATTTTTCTGGACTTATTACAAAGATTTTTATTTTCTGCTCACCCCACCCCTCATCCCCTCCACCCTACTGCCCTTTAACCATTGAATATTTGAACTCAAGTGATCCCACAGGCAACTTGCAATGAAATAAAATTAAAGAACAGTGAGAGATGTGTGGGCAACATGTAGTAGTGTTGTTGCAAATGCACACGCAGCCTCATATAATGCTAAAGGCAGGGGCTGGAGGACTGATTTCCTTCCAGTTCTGACCCTCCTTTTGTCTATAAACCTGACCTCATTTAAGGAGTGGGTTTATAGCATGTCAGTTAAAATAGCAAAGCATGAAGAAGTCCGACATAGAGGAAAAGGAGCTTTCTAATAGTCTTCTCTTGTCATACACATAGCTCTGCTTTCCAACCTGTATATGTACTGTGCAGTATTGATAACTTATGTGATAAATAAGGGACTCTTTTGATGAGTCAGGTTACAGCTTTTCGAGCCTGTGCATTTACCTGATAAAATTGTATAAATTACATATGGTTTTATATACAGGAAGTAATTGTTATTGCTGTTGGAAGAGTAGCTTTTCTCCTAGACAGCAGTAGGCTTAACTCACAGTATCGATACAGAAAGTTGAGAATCACTACGTAAGCACCTCCAGACATCAGACGTGTCATTATTTCCATGTGAGCAGATTATAATAATTAACCTCTGGCCATTAATTATTTCCCTTTCATACTGTCTGCCATATGACCATATATTGTGTCATTCTTATTCCATGTGTTATCTAAGGCAAATTCTTAATGAGGAAAAAGCCAAACAAGAGTGAAGTTAAAAAACCCACCCATCTTCCTTTGTTGGGGAGATTTAGGTGCAGACCTGTTGGAAAGGCCTAGGCCTCCAAACCAAGTGTTGTGCAATGGATGAGTGGAGTTTCTGAAAGCTGGGGGAAATACCATATTCCTTTCTTGCCAAACAGATGTATATGTCCATATATTCTCAGCCACTCTCAACCTTGCTCTTCATTTCTACATTTCATTTCTTTCATATTGTAATGCAACTTTCAGGCCAGGAACTAGCAGATGGAGACCTTGCAATTTGTGCAAGGGTGTCTGTCAGAGCAAGATAGGACAGTGTAACCCAACATAAGAGGCTTGGTTGTATCTATCTTTCTGGGTGGGAGGACATGAGCTGTGTGTGAAAACTTTCAGACATAGTAGAAACAGAGAAGAACTGAGATGGTTTTGTTCAGTAAAAGAGACAGAACAACAGCAGTGGTAAAAGCATCTGGGATCCTATTATGCAATGCAATTGTACTGAGCACCTAAAAATGATAATCCTCCAATGGTTGTCTACATATAGATATAGAGTGCTCTCATGTTTTCACTAGGAGTGAGTGATTTGGTTACTTAATGAGGAAAAAATATGGTAACAAAGGCTTGTCCTCAGGTGCAGTTGACACTATGAATGTCAAATGACTTAAAGTGATGTGGGTCTCATTTCCTCATGTAACAAAGGGATAATGTTCAACTTCTTAACAACAGTGTTGATGCTTACATTGTTGATTGCATAAAGCTTTTACATATTCTCCAACAAAAGATGTTCCTGAAATAAGTACAGTTTAAGTTGTGGATGCAGTTAAAGCATAGATGTTTGGGAACTCAAATTACTTCTGGGCAGTACTGGACCTTAGTTTTGGTATGACTCAAATTTTTGGTGGTGTTCTACCTGTACTTCAACCAAACATGAGATAAACTTAGATGTTTAAGAAGATAAACTTCATTCACTGCTGAACTGTATAAAGATCAATACATCTCTCATTCTCTGGAGTTTGAGCCACATCAAAAGATTTTAAAAGTACTTTTCTTTTGGGGTTCTCCACAAAATTAAATCTATGGAGTAAATTATTCAATCTCTTTGTTTCATTAAAATCAGAGTGTCTGGCAGTGTAGTTGCAGTGTCAGCTTACGTTTTCATTTTATCACATAAGATATGAACTAGAATTTATCAGTTTTCCCACTATCTGAACAGATGGGGTCACATGATCTCTAAATGATCAAAGAGCATGTGTTGCTTTTTCCACAGTCCACTTAAGAGCATAAAATATTTGTACTGCAGGAAAGATGTTAATCTTCTACTATGTATCAAACAAATTAAGGTTATAAACCTAAAGCACTTTGTTGCTTATCCCGAGTAGAATTCCCTTCTCCTCATAGACCTTAGTAAGAATTTCATGGTATTGTTTTTAATTGAATAAATCCATAAGGGTTCTTGTAGATATCATCTGCCAGGTACCTCACTTTTTCAGCCAGGGAATTGACAGAGATTCTGTATTCCAAATGTTATTACACCTGGAGCTGGGAAGGCTATTGGGAATGTGTAAGAGCTCAGCTAATAAAAATGCGTACCAAACTTATGGATAGTGTTTGTTAATCTGAGGTTCACTGAGATCTCTACAGTGCAAGAGTTCAGTACTTTCTGATTCAAATCTATCACGTTCAGAGAGAGAGAGAGAAATGTTAAGTACTTGTACTTCTACAGGATGGCAACTGTGGTTGAAAATGTCTGCTTGATTTCAAAGGTTAGGCTGAAATCAGTTTGCTTAAGTTCTTATCCAGGACATGATTAATCAGAATTGAATTACTCCTGGCTGCAACAATGTTCTGCAACATATTGGCAGTGCAGTAATATTTATTAAAAAGAGAACTGTGCCCTTAGGTTTTTATGTTTCCTTTTCATACATTTAATACACTTCCTTAAGAAACATTTTATTGTGATGACAAACTCAAAGTACCTGAAAGGAAAAAATGACTGAAAGGAAAACTGGAAAAATATAATGAAAATTATCCTGACTCAGAGGAAATCTAAAATACATGTAGTCTATAATCTCATCATACTCATGGTTTCAAATTATGTAAATTCTGTATTCTTTGACTTCAGATATATTTACATGCTTAAATTGCTCATTTTTCACTGTTCACCGTAGGGGAATTAAAAGTTGCAATTGAGAAAGCAGGAAGAAAAATACACACAACCACCCCCAGTCCCGGCTCCTCCTGCCCCAGCTCCTCTACCCCCCAGAAAAGTCCAAGCTCAAATCCAAAGTAAAAGCTATGGAAATCTCAGGCATATAAATTATTCCATCTGGAGATGAGAATTTTTTTAGTAGTCCTTCCAAAAGTGTATTGTTTAATAGTGCAAACCTGTTTTTTAAAAATAATATTTGTTAACAGTCTGTGTGTTGTTTAGCAGTGAAACTAAGTTGAGTTTGCTTTTGAAATGCTCTGTAACAAGATCAAAATTAATTTCTTTCATGGTTATAATTAAAAAATCATATATTAATGTCAACAAAGTTTTTTGGTGTTATATAATAACTTGTGTATAGGGTTTTTACTAAATAGCTAAGTATACACATGTACCAAAAATGAAACAAACCTACCACCACCTCAAATATATGTTAATAAAATATATAAAATTTCAAGATTTCTTTCTATGGATGACCAGAAAATTAAGAAAATAGTAGTCAGAAAATGAAATATGTATGAATGAGTTAAGAGGATGGGTGACAGAAGGGTAGTGTCTATTATAATGAAAGCAAACCTTGAAATTATTTTTTTTGATTCCTCATCTCTTTATTCCCCACATACTGACAAGTATTAAAATAATTCTCTAAAAAATCACATATTTGAGTTACTTTCAGTAACCATCTTTGTTATCTAGAAGTCTTCCATTAAAAAATAGGGTTTTTTTCCAAGGACGATGCAAGGAGAGAGCTCTCCTTAGTTAGCAGCCTTGCAATTCAAATTTTTTTAAGACATTTATTAAAACTTGACTATATAAGAAAGCATATCCCATGGAAGCCGAGTAGGTTTAATTCAATAAACTCTTCCACAGTACCCACATTAAGATGTATAACAAAATTATTTAAGTAGCTCCATCCTCTCACATGTAGTGTAACAGTAATAAAATAAATTCTTCATGGAGGGCATACCTTTTCTGTGCAACAAAATGTAAAAATTAAGACCTACTGTTTCACTGTTGAAACAGAATTCTTTTTACTCCAGTACAACAAACATAATAAAGACAATAGTTTAAAATCAAATGAAGTGATAACATCCAGATTAATAGAGTGATTTCTAGAAGTACTTCTTTTCTTCTTCTTCCTTTTGTGTTATGTTAAACATCACAAAAATATAGAATTTTATTTTCCCAGTAAAATCTTTGGCAACTTTCTGGTTAGCTAGAGGTACATAATTACTTATTTATTTATAAGCCTATATTTCACATCTGGCTGTTAATATTTTATTAATGTACCATTTTCCTTTATTTCTTACTTTATTAACAATTATGTAAAATCAATATATTGTTTCTGCAAAAGGATTCTAGTTCTTCATAGAACAATGCAGCAGAACTTCAGAGAGTGTTTTTACTTGTGGGGTTTGTGTTTGTTTTTTTTTTTAGGTCAGAACGTAATTTGACATATTTTCTGTTTGGGATGTACAGAAACACGCTTTGTTCCTTTAAAGGTGCTTAAGAACATAATATAATTTTGCTAATCTTTTGATATATACTTCCATATGCTTGAGAAGGATAAACCAGTCTTTGCATTATTCAAAGCATATGGAATTATTTTTAATATGCTTTCATTCCATGGGAAATGAGGAATGAAAACTTAGAGCATGGAGGGAAATCAGGTGATTCTTGGGGAGTAGGGAAATGTGTTGGTGCAGGAGTTCATTCTGCTGAATCCACATAATTTTACTTGCAAAGTGGCTGTTGGTAGTCTGTACAACTAAACTTTGCCTAAACCAGTGATGTTATCCTGATTAAATAAAAACTACTTGAAAACAATTAAAGCTGAATATTTCACTGACATTTTATGCAAGTTACATTATGATAAAATACGTGTAACTGAGAATAAATCAGAGATTTAGTACAAGGAGAAATGATTGTTAAAATGGAAAATAATAAAATTAAATTCTATTCAAACTCTACTTGGAAACAAAATAGTTAGAGGGTGCCTTTATAGGATATTCCAGCATAGTTTCCCTGAGGAAATCTTTTCAGAAGTACATCTATGAGATGCCTTTTATCATGTACTGCATTTAAATTGATCTTGCAGTTTATGATAGGATATGACACCGAAACTTATGTTCAGTGGTTTCTCAGCCCTGCTGCTATTAAGGGTACTGGCCAGGTGACTAGCAAAGATCTAGAAGCTCTGGCAGACAGGTGTCTGTGCAAGTCTTAGGTTTAAATGGGGCAGAGTTAATTTTCTTCACAATAGCTAGTATGAGTCTGTGTTTTGGATTTGCATTGAGAAGGATAGTGGTAACACTGGTGGTTTTAGTTGTTGTTTGGGTGTGTTTGTACCAAGTCAAGTATTCTTCAACTTCTTATAGTACACTTGTGTTCCCAACTTCTTTGCTACAAGCAGTAGGTGGGACACACAGTTCAGACAGCTAACCCAGACTAACCAAAAGGGTATTTTGTTCCCTTGAATGTCATGCTCAGTATATAAATTGATGGGTCAGGGGACCATAGTTTATTAGTTGGTGGGTTGGTTGACTGTTTTGTTTGTGCTCTCACTCATGAGGCTCTGCTGCAATCGCTCTCAGGCTTTGACTTTCTGGCTCAGACTCTTGCTACTTGGGACCTGGCTGGATATCGGTTGGCGGGTGGTGAGCTATTTTATAATAAGTTTTATTTTCTATTATTTTTATTATATATTATTATTATTAGTATTTTCATTCCATAATATTATTAGTATTGTTGGTATTATTATTACCATTTTATCCATTTATATTCTATTACTGAATTGTTATCTCAATCCACAAGTTTCTCTGTCTTTTCCTCTCATTCTCCTCCTCCACTGGTAGGGGGGAGGTGAGTGAGCAGCTGTGTGCTACTTCATTGCTAGCTGTGGTTAAACCACAACATGTGGTAAGGCTAGTTGTCCTTTTTGGTCTGAAAAATATGCAACATTACTTCTCAGCGTAGTTTGCATGAGTCTCAGCTTCATATAAAGGAGGCAATACAGCAGTGGAATCATGTAGACAGTGTTCAGTGTAAGGCTTTGGCAGTAATTGGGGATCTAAAGGATCTCTTTCCTGTGCATGTCTACAGTACTATATAAATATTACATAGCTTCAAAGTACTGCCTCCTACAGGTGTAGAAATCAAATTAAGAAAAAGGCAGGATATCACCTTTGGATTTTTACATGTTAAAGTTTAAACTGGTACCAAAACATCTAAGTTTTCTGCCATGTGGTAGAATTTACCTCATTCATATATATACTAGATTGTTCTTTTTAATTAAGCCATTCCTTTATCCCACAGGTTACTTTCAGAGGTAACATGCTACAGTTTGATCTTACAGAAAGCTGTTAAATGTTATTTTAGTTTCCATTGAACCTAAATCTTTCAGCTTGCAGTGTGCATTCATGGAATATATTTCCTGTTACTCTTTGTCCCTGAACACAAGGTGATAAAGAGGAAATCAGAAGAGAGGGAATTTTAGCAACATTAAAACTAGTGCCACTTGCACTAACTCATCATAATTGACAGTAATGGGTATTTCAATATAAGTTTACACTTCAATTCATGCTACTAGATCTTATCTTAAATTATCTCAATTGATGATGTCTCAAAGGCTTCATCTGCAGATCTGATGAGAATATTTTTTTTTAATTTAAGGGGACAGAGGAGGAATTTTCATATGTAGAGGTAGAGAACCAATGTGCCATTTTAACAAGCAAACTCAAACAGAACTCTAATGTACAAACGCAAGAGGTCCTCTACATTGAAGGATGTTACAGGGAAATTTCTGCAGAGTTTTGAGGTGGGTCACGTGTACCTCGTTTATTGCTGGATTTTCAGCCATAGACCACAAAACTTTTAGAAGCTAAAAAAGATTTTATATTTCCACTTCCAGTGAAAAATGAGTCATATCAGACATGTTAAAATCAAAGTAAGTGACATTCATGGAGATATATAAGATTTTTAGTTAGTTAATGTAATTGCAGATTTATAGTAATTCCCCAGATGTTAACCAGGACACATGAATAAATTCCTCCATTTAACTTCCAAATAAGATTCAGAAAAGTTATGCATTCAAAGTTAGCTTTAGCAAACGTATCTTCTCAGGTAGTGCTAATGCAAGCGATGCTTGACCTAGAGATGTTTTAATATATTCAAGTAAAACTGAAATCAATTTTCATGCACTTTTATCATTTACCTTTCTTTCTTAACTCACCAGATGTTCTTCTAAAACAATTGAGGGGTGGGGGAAAACACCAACCACAATTTTATACATGAAATGTGGACTGTATTTTTTCAGCAAATCAGAGAGATTGGATTTTCAACCAACTGAAACATTGATTATCATTTAAATCTCAGCAGTGTTTTTCTGTGTCATTGGCATTTGTGTTCCACACTGGGGGATTAATGGCCACAGAATAAAAAAAGGGAGTTAAGATATATTTTGTGTCAGGAAAAAATTAAATAATGCAAAGCACCAGATTAGAATACAGATATTTTTGATAATTGATATATTGCCTTCACCATCTTGCTAAGTAATAATTCCTTTGATGAAGTATTCATCAACATGCAGAACTGTAGTCTACACACAGTGCTGACTTCTCTTGTGAGTTAAACATAATGAATTGCGTCTAGCTGCTTATCCCGTTACTTAAATGTTCCTGGATAAGAAATGAAAAGTTTGGGTTTTTCTTTTTTTAGCTTAAACTTCATGAAAGCAAAAGGAAAATTTACTGGATCTGCATAGCTGGAATTTTTATGAAATTTGGGATACAGATTTATTCAAATATTTTTTCAACTGCTCTATGTGAAACAATTCATAGTAATGAGTACTGTCTTACTGAATACTATAAAGAGTCTGATTTGAATGTGGTTTTGGTAGATCTGATGTTAATATGTGCCTTTCCTCAGTCTCTTCCTTTCTAAAGGAACTGTTTAGGGAGGAGTGGATTAAAGGGGTCTAGAAAAATGAATAATTAAATTCTAAGGGAGGCAAAAAGATGCATATAAAAAAAAACCAAACCCAAAACAAAACAACCCCCTACAAACCCACACAAACCTCAAAGTTTCCCAGACAGCAGCAATCAGAGGGACACAGAGCATTAGCGTTGCTTGTTTTTTGCACAATGTTCATTTTTATGGCATAGCATGTAACTGTCTATGTCATTATTTGAAATCTTAAAGAATTATTGTGCATAGTCTTAAGGCAACTAAAACATCTATTGATTTTCCCAAGAGTAATATGTCACCTGTTGAGACTATGCCATGTATGGGTTGGGCGATGTGCTTTTAAAATCTGTTTATAAACACAAAACCCCCCAATTCTTTAGATTGATGCATAGTGAGAGTATGCTTTTGTAGCTGGGTTCTTCCCTAGTTAGCAAGTGTAGAAGTGTAGCCTTAATGAAATTTTTACTTTATGTAAAAGTCCAAATGTTAAACAGATGAAATGCATCATTCAAGGAATCTGGGTGGTGAGTTATTTTACTGTAATTCTCCATACGGTAATTCTTTCAAAATATATAAAACCTTTCATTTCTCCCTTTGTACTCTTTCTGTTATAAGCCAATACAATTGTCTAACACAAATACAGCAGATATCTGCCTGAATAGAGAGCTACACCTCCATAGAAACTTACTAATTTTGTTGTAGTTCTAGGAAGATACAGTTACAGAATCCGCCAGAATATGTAATAAAGATTTCTAAAGAAATAATGCTAGGATACACACACACACACACACACACACACACACACACACACACACACACACAAAAAAACAAACAAACAAACAAAACCACACACACAAAAAAAAAAACAACCACCCTTCCCCAACCCCCCAAAAAAACCTAAATAACTCCACATATTTTATTTGATCAATTTTCTCATGATATAGTTTTGTATGGTTTTGGTTGTTGTTGAATCTTTTGGGGGTTTTAAGAAAGATGCACATATGTAGTTTGGTGATGCATCAAATCATATTGCACCAATGGTTTACATCAAGAATACAAATCTATTTAAGAGCACAGTATTAAAAATAAGTAGGATATTGGGCATGGTTGTAGTATGCTAACATTTTTAGTGTATTGAAATAGATTATTTTAAATTAAATATAAGAATACCACTCTGACTTTTTCAGTAGAATTTTTCAGTGTTTAAAGGACAAAGTTAGGTTTCCACAAACCATACAAGTATATGTTGCAAATTCCTGATGGTAGTAATAAAAAGAAACTTGACCACACGGAGAGAATTCTCTTTCTGTGTTGCCTAGGAATTAATATTGGGTCACATTTAGAGGTTTTCATACTTACATGCTCATGAATATTAGTCTTTAAACACATAGTTCTGTATGACTGTGTCTGAAGTATCCCTGTACACATCTGCAAGGGGTCTTAACTGTTGGATAAGGTGTAAAAATTTGGTAGAGAATAAAAGCCTCATTTTCAGAAATAGATCTATGTGCAGCATATTTCTCTGCTCTGGCTGAACATATGGGAGCTTATGAGTGAGATTTTTATCCACTTGCTATTAAAAGAACAAACAAACAAAACAGACTGTAAAAGATAATAGCCTCTACCCTGTAGCTGCTGCATCTCTTTTGATCAATGTACTTACAGCAAGCTTTCCAGTTCCAACTTGTGCCACGTCGATAGTTTCCTGCATTTTCAGTGTCATTCTAAGAAGTCTGAAGTTATCTTTTGCCCTGGATAGCTTTAGAGTGTTCATTTTAAAGATTTGGTATGTATCTTCCCAGCAAAGCCAGCGAAAGAGTTGTGGTTTTCGCAAAACTGAAAAAATGTTGGCAAACATGGTGCTGTGCACCACAAAGATTGAAGAAATACATGAATTAAAGGTCAGAATTTCATTATTTGCCTTTTGTTACTGTTATTGGGGTGTTGATTTGCTTTGTTTAACTAAAAATTTCTTCCTGTGATAAATGGTGGTGAAACACTCCTTGTGGAATCTGGAAGCAAGGCAAGGTAATAAATTGAGTTAATCTCTTAAAGCATAGCTACTCTTCCATGATTCATAGGTTACTCATACAGAAAGTGTGTCACTTATTTCTCCTGCACCCTTTTTTAGACTTGAACCATTGTCCACCTATGTTTAATTTTTTTTCAGACATTTCAAACTTTGTGGCCTTGATCATCATCTTTAGTAAGGCTTCAAATCTAGTGGGTATTTGGTTTAATTAAGCCATTGTAGAAGACCTTTGTGGTGATATTATACTTAGTATGTGTTGAAGACTAATTACTTTAAGTTAATACCTAATGATTTATGATGTGATATTGTATTCATTTGCATTCCTTTTGATAATCTTTATTGCTTGGCATGGCTATGTCCCCAAATTTACTACAGTATTTAAAAGCCAATTTCACTTTTCCATTTAAGTGAAAGCAGGAAACCCCCACTTACATCAGCAGGGCTTAATATTGAGACTGTTTGGTTCTAACACCCTGTCGTTTTTCTAGTCAGCTGTGGACACTGTGGAAGAAAAATAAACTAAAACAACAGGAGCTGGATCCTTAGATGACAATAAGCTCATCAAACAGTACCAATTTAAAGTCTGTTGCAACGGCGTTAAAAGTTATCAGATTGGTAAATTGATATTTCCAGCTAACTGTTTGGGGTTTAGTACTTTCAGTAAGGTAAATCTCACTAGAAACAATAATTTCTAACCATGTCCTGTCCTAAGTAGGATAAAAGAATCTTATGTGATGTGTTCATTGAATATCCGATTGGAGAAGGAGCACGGTCAGAAGTCTGGGAGACTTAGACAATATTTCTCTTCATGTTAGCTACCAGACAGTTTAGAACTAGTAATATTTTAGAAATCAAAAAAAGTAATAAGATTATTTTTGTCAAAGAAAAAAGAAACAAATCGCTATGTATTGGTACAAAAGTTTAGTGATTACCTCTAGCAGTGTTTGCAGAGGATGGGATGATAATTTGTGATGGTTGACATCCAGTTATTTTCATTCACCTACTGCAGCCAAAGCAGGTGTAACTGTGGACAAAGGAGCTTGGGGCTGTGATAGTGGTTATTACTTATTTGCACTGCAAAGTTCCCTAGCTTTTATAGCCTTGAGATTACAGTCCCACTGTACTAAACAACATGCAAACTGTCTAAAATCCTTGCCAAAAGAACCTGTGGCCTTTGAAAGTCAGACACAGGCTAGCACAAGGAAATAAGAAGATGTTATTTTTCCATATGATCATCTGGAGCCACAGCTACCACTTGTTTAGCCATTGCTAAGGTTTTTATAAGCTTTACCTCACAAAGAGTTTTCACAGATTGATTTGAAGGAGGACTGAGAAGTGGCTTTATGGAAAGGTCTTTTGAGGGTGAGAGCACAGGTAAAGGTAGAAAATCACATTAAAAAATGTAATGAATGGATAACGAGGCCTGAAATAATTGGCTGATTAGATATGGAAATCACTGCTATGAGGCAACATCTAAGTGCTTCGTTCTCAGAGGGACCAGTATTTTTTAGTACAATGCCGTTATTCATCTCTCCTATACTTTTACAGTCATCATCAACCTCCTGGGATAAGGTGGGGTGTTAGATTATTCCTTCTCCCTCCCTTTGTATTTGACACTTATTACTTCTTTCCTCTTCTCTCTTTTGATAATCTGTCACTCAAGCTTCTTGGGAAATATTCCTTTGGGACTGAGGAGGATTAATCACTGATATGAATAGTATCTACAATATTTCATATATTGTAGAGTGATGGCTTGTAGTGATCTATTTGTTCTCAGTTAGAGGACTGTTTTTCTTTTTAAAAAAGTGTAGTGTCTGAGTAAGAAGAAACCCTGGTGGGAGGGAGAAACTACTCAGTCCTCTGAGGGCAGCTGAGCCTCTCTGGGCAGAGACTAAGTTTCAGCCTGATGGGGTGCTAGTAAGAGGTGGGAAAAGTCACAGTGATGATGAGCTCTAATCCTGCAACTTGTTTGGAATCATAGACTGCCTTGGGTTGGAAGGGACCTTTAAAGGTAATCTAGTCCAACCCTTCTGCTTTGAGCAGGGACACCTTCAACTAGGTCAGGTTGCTCAGAGTCACATCCAACCTGACCTTGAATGTTTCCAGGGATGGGAAATTGTTGTGGCTTAGCCTTGTCAGGCAATTAAGCACCACCAGTCACTCTAACACTCCAAGCTCCCACCTTCCCGGTCTAGCCTCTGCAAGCTTCCCCCTGGCCAGCTCCCAGAGCTGCTGGTACAGGGGTAACAGTGACCACTCAGCTTGATGTATTATGGAATGAAACAAAATCTTATAGACTGGAACTAGTACCTTATTCACCACTTGTTTCACACCATTTACATCATGCTTATGCCTCACACTATTCCTTTTATAGAATGGCCCCCCTTTCACATCCCACACAGAGAGGGAAACAATTCAGTGTTCTTCAGCACAAGTGTCTATGAGGTGGTTTTGGAAATTAGTCCCATTATCTGATTCAATCCTTTCTGGGGTGCCATGTTACCCCAGGTTTGCCTTTCAAGGCCCAAGATGGTATTTTGAGCAGTGGCCTGGGACACAGGGTATGTTTCCACCCACCCAGTGGTTGCCTCCACCATTGTGAAAACATGGCACTTGCCCTGGCAGGTTTTGGGGAGGGTGATGTAGTCAACCTGCCAGGCCCGCCCATACTTGTATTTCAACGATTGCCCCCCCTACCAAAGAGGCTTTACCCTCTTGGCTTGTTTGATGGCAGCACGTCTAACATTAATGAATAACCTGAGCAATGGGGTCCGTGGTCAAGTCCACCCCTCGATCACAAGCCCACCTGTGCATGGCATCTCTCCCCTGGTGGCCTGAGGTGTCATAGGGCCACCTAGCCATGAACAGCTCACCTTTATGTTGCCAGTCCAGACCTACCTGAGCCACTGCAATCTTAGCAGCCTGGTCTACCTGCTGATTGTGCTGGTGTTCTTCAGTGGCTCAGTTTTTGAGCATGTAAGCGTCGATGACATTGAGATAAGAACTATTTAATTATATAAATGAAACTTATGGTGTTACTAACAATACTACTGCTAAGTAATTAAAATAATAGAAAAAATAGAACCAATGATACAAGATCTCACCACCCATGGACAGACACAGCCAGGTTCCGAAAATGGCAGAAACGAAAAAATAAATCCAAAACCCTGAACGTAAAAGCGGAGGGAGAAAACCCCCTCCCTGAGCCTGGGAGGGGAGAGCAGTGAGAAAGAAACTTCCACCCCCCACCCACCCCCTTTCCAGAGCAATTTCCCTGTCAAATGATGCTACTTCTCTGCTAATCACCAATACAAGGTCTGGACAAAGACTGCGCTACCAAAAGAGGGGAAAAAAAAAAAAAGCTCTGCTGGCAAAAAAACTGCACTGCTGGCCAGAACCCCGGAGCAGACCCTCTCACACACCTTCTGGGTCGAGCCTCTGTAAGCTTTCCCCAGACCCACTCCCAGTGAGGCCCGTGTGGCAGTAACAGTGACCACTCATCTTGATGTATTATGGAGTGAAACAAAATCTTATAGACTGGAACCTATACAGGCATCTAACACCTGTCCAAGAAATCTGCTCCAAAGTTTCATCACCTTCAGCATAAAAAATGTCTTCCTTATATATAGTCTGAATCTACCTTTTTTTAGTTGAAGACCCCTTGTCTTATCGCTGCGGACCCTACTAGAATGTCTGTCCCCATCTTTCTCTTAAGCGTCCTGTAAGTATTGGAAGGCTGCAGTAAAGTATTCCCAGAGCCTTCTCTTTTACAGGCTGAACAACCCAAACTCTCTCAGTCTGTCTTCACAGGAGAGGTGTTCCATCCTGCTGATTATTTTTGTGGTCCTCCTCTGGACCCATTCCAACAAGTTCGTTTCTTGCCGAAACACAGTTTCAGGACCTTGCACTTGGCTTTGTTGAACCTCATGATTCATGCAGACCCACTTGTCTACTCTCATCTGTGTCCCTCTGAATGGCATCCCATCCTTCAGGCCTGTTAACCATGTCAGTCAGCTTGGTGTCACCTGCAAATTTGCTGAGGGTGCACTTGATTACACTATGTAATTAATGAATGTATTACACAGTACTGGTCCCCTGAGAGACACCACTCATCATTGATCTCCATTTGGATATAGAGCTGTTGACCATTACCCTCTGGGTGCAACCATCCACCAATTCCTTACCCACTGAACAGTCCATCCATCAAATCTATATCTCTCCAATTTAGAGAGAAGGATGTTGTGGACAGCCATGTCTAAGGCCTTACAGAAGTCCAGATAGATTACATCAGTAGTTCTTTTGGACTCGATGATCTTAAAGGTCTTTTCCAACCTAAATGACTCTATAATTCACTTGTCCACTGATGCCGTGACTCCATCATAGAAGGCCACAAGGTTGATCAACAACAAAGTCTTGCCCTTCATGAAGCCATGCTGGCTGTCTCCATGTCCTTCACGTGCCTCAGAATAGCTTATAGGAAGATCTGTTCTATGATTTTTCCCAGGCATGTAGATGAGGCTGACAGGTTAGTAGTTTCTCTGAACTTCCTTTTCTGTCTGACATACCTCTGGAAGCCAGTATTGTTATTCTTTGTGACCCTTGCCAAGTTCAGCTCTAGCCGTGCCTTGGCCTTCCTGACCCTATCCCTGAACAACTTGGCAGTGTTCCTGTATTCTTCCCAGGATACCTGACCCTGTTTCCAGTGCCTGTGTATTTCCTTCTTGCCCTTTGGTTTGTCCAGCAGGTCTTTTGCCTCTGTTTCCTGATTTCTTACACACAGACACTGAGAGCTCTTGCACTATGTGGAAAGTGACCTTAAAGATCTGACAGCTTTCTTCTGCGCCCTTGTCCTTAAGGGCTGTTTCCCAGGGATTCCCACTCAGTAATTCCTTGGATATCTGGATTTTTGCTTTTCCAAAATTCATGGCCCTGACTTTACTCTTCACTTGTTCCATATCTCTCAGGACTGTGAAATCCACCAGTGTGTGATCACTGCATCCCAGGTTGTCCTCAGTTTGATGTCTCTGACTAGCTTACTTGCATCGGTGACCAACAAGTCCAGTAATGCATCCCTTCTGATAGGGCTACCTGTTACCTGACCTAGATGCAAGTAAACCAAGCTTTTTAAAATGTTTTGTTTGGTTTTTTTGGTTTGTTTGTGGTTTTTTTTTTTCTGAACCTGTATTATATGTTAATTCCTTAACAATCACATTAACCCTAGAATCTCTAAATATTTGGACTGTAGCCTGCTGCTGCACCTAGATCCTTTTTAGCCATATTCCCTTTCACAGTCCTCTGCTTTTAAATGCTGGAAGGATTGCATGGTCCTGTGCCAAGAGCTAACACAGTATTTGTTAATGAGTCAGAACACAGTATTATATAGGAATGCAATAGAATATGGAAATTATTTTTCTTAAAATTCATCCAAGCGAGAATGTAATTAAAGGGTAATAAGAGTCCTGTGAAGAGGAATACTCTAATATACCTTAACTGTTCATAATTATGTGCCACATTATTAAGCCTGACCTACTAAGCCTGCCTCCTGAATACAGCACGCTTCCACAAGGCTTTTTAAAAATACCTAAATATCGCTAGAGACTGCTGGAGACACTGTGTGGTAGAATGCCTTCCTGCCTATATTATGCTCCATGTCCCAGCAACCAAGCAAATTCCGAGCCCCAACCAACCCTTTTTAGCCCCAGCCCTTACTGGTGGCAGGAGAAGCTGGTTATCTTGAACGCAAGGGACAATATGTTATATTGTCTTATTAGACTTGTCAGGAAAGCGTTTAAGCAGGTTCTCAGAAAGTGGAATTTGCCTGGTCCTGACAGTGTTCCTGAGTAAATTTTATGTTGCTAATCACTTTAACTTTGGACTTTGTATCATCTGCCACAATACATGAGGTGATCAGATCTAGGAGGAGCAATGCCATCTCCCTTTGAAAGACAGCTAGGATATCTTATCCTCCCTCTTCAAGAAATCAGGCTCAACCTGACATCATAGCATTTGTTTCTCAGTGGTGCATTTATAAGTTCATTGAAATAAATGGAGTCAGAGTGGTTTTGAGAATTTAAGCAAGCAGAAAAGGGTGGGAGGGAGAGCAATATACCTAAGTGGTGACAGCCTTTCCAGATACATGATTGCAAGGGGAGGAGAAATGGCAGAGCTTTAATGTCTGAAATGTAAAGTCTGTTGGAGTGATATACCTTGAAAATACTTCAAATTGAGCCCCAGATATGTTTTTTTTCTGCATATGAATAACGGATTAAGATTTTCCCCTTGATACTGGTGTGAAAGGCTCATGCCTGTAGGTATGTCAGGAGGCTCTGAATGTTCCCTGCCTACAAAGCAAAAGATTCAAAAATCCTCCCCCTTTCTATCTTCCCCTTTCAAATCCTACATATTCCTTCTAGGGGTCTTTATGCGCTGTGAGGTAGCAATCCTCCCCAGGAAATTTCCTAATACTTTAGTTTCTGAAGCTCTGTACAGAATGTTTCACAGACCTGGGCAGGCCACTCAGATGCTTCTAACAGAGCTATGGCCGTTAACTGTAAGTAGAGCTAGATTTTACACATTTTTTTATTGATTTCCCCCACTCCCAATCATATTTTGTCAAATCTTTTTTCTTTCTGCTATCTTAAACTTCTAAAACCTGTGACTTTCTTCAATGGTCTCTCATTTTTCCCGCCTTTCTGGTTTTACAAAAAATAAAATAAAACAGGCTGCTGTTGGCTTTTCAGACATGGGAATGGATGCATTACTCATTATGAACAGGAAAAAAGCATGTGCAAGAAACTTTCAGTGATGTTTAATACAGTTTTAGGGGCTTATTAATTCCCCATTCCTTTAGTATTTTCATGTATTCTGTAAGTGACAAACAGCTATCAAATGTTATTTTTCTATTTCCTCTAGATTTGGCATGCTTTTCTCTCAGTTTTAGAGTTTAAACCTGCTGCTGTGCAGCGCCTTTTAAGAGTAAGTGTATATTTTTAGGGAGATATTGATATTCACGGAGGGAGGAGGGGGAGAACAGAGCTCTGATGAACTCTCTTTCAATGTCCCACTTTCCTTGCATTTGACAGAAACCTTTGGTCTTTTCCATAAAAGTTTGAACGCTTAATGTTTGTGACTGAATACTGAGTATTCTGAAGTTATGTTTTGGTGTTGGGTTTTTTTGGTGGGGTTTTTTGTTTGTTTGGGTTTTTGACAAGGATGAGTATGCCTTTGCTAGAAAGAATACATTTAAATTGTGTTGCAGATTAAGAACTAAAATCATTAATCCCTTAGGACTCATGCCATAAATTTCTAGTACATGTCTGGTGATCTTTAAATAGAGCAGTTTTCTCATTACTACTACTGACAATGGTGTTAGCATGATAATATAATTACTGTGGATTCTAGAATCATGAATTAAGGGGCGGGGGTGGTTTTTTTTTTTGTTTTTTTTTTTTTTTTAACATTGTCTGTTTTTTGTGACATATTTCCATTTTGCTCAGTATTCAGTAGGATATTTTTATTGGTGAAAATCCTCACCTAAACATAATGCAATGTAGTTTTTCAAGTAAACTGCTAAGGCAGAAGGAAGAAACAATTAAAGAGAATAAAAAAAAAAAAAAAAAAAAGGAAAAACAAGCTCTTTCTACCCCTTAGCTTTCCCTCTTATTTTGTTTTGAGTATATTTTGATACCACTAAGAATGCCACAGGGTAAATTGCGTGGAAATATATGCAGAATGGATGTGCACTGCTTGCTCTGTAACAATTTCAAGAGTTCTTATTAGTAGGTTAGCGCTTATTAAGAAACGTGAATAAGCAGCATTGGACCCTGAGGGTATGTCTGCACTGTGCAGCAGAGTACAGCACAAACAGTCCCCAGCTAGCTCCAAGTAGGCTGAAGCATCAGCATGGCACTGTGCAGCAGCATATGAATGCCGACAGCAAAATGTCTGTGCTGGCGTGGCAGTTCTCAGCAGTACTAATGAGCACCAGTGACACAGTTAGACTGTTTCTCTTGAAACTTTGTTTTACCATCTTCATCAGTGACATGGATGACACGATTGAGTGCACCCTCAGGTTTGCTGACGACATCAAGCTGTGTGGTGCAGTCGACATGCTGGAAGGAAGGGATGCCATCCAGAGAGACCTGGACAGGCTGGAGAGGTGAGCCACTGCCAACCTCATGAAGTTCCACAAGGCCAAGTGCAAGGTCCTGCACCTGGGCTGGGGCAATCCCAAACACAAATACAGGCTGGGTGGAGAATGGATTGAGAGCAAGCCTGAGGAGGAGGACCTGGGAGTAGTGGCAGATGAAAAGCTGAACATGAGCCAGCAGTGTGTGCTGGCAGCCCAGAAAGCCAACAATATCCTGGGCTGTATCAGGAGAAGTGTGGCCAGCAGGTTGAGGGAGGTGATTCTTTCCCTCTACTCTGCTCTCGTAAGACCCCACCTGCAGTACTGCATCCAGCTGTGGAGCCCTCAACATAAGAAGGAAATCGACCAGTTGGAACAAGTCCAGGGGAGGGCCACGAAGATGCTCAGAGGGCTGGAGCACCTCTCCTATCGGGACAGGCTGAGACAGTTGGTCTTGTTCAGCCTGGAGAAGAGAAGGCTTCGGGGAGACCTTATTGCAGCCTTCCCCTACCTGAAGGGGCCTAAAAGGAAGTTGGGAGGGGGACTTTTAACAAGGATCTGTAGTGACAGGACAAGGGGTAATGGGTTTAAACTGAAAGCAGGGAGATTTCGATTAGATATCAGGAAGAAGTTCTTCACAGAGAGGGTGGTGAGGCGCTGGAACAGGTTGCCCAAAGAAGCTATGGATGCCCCATCCCTGGAAGTGCTCAAGGCCAGGCTGGATGAGGCTTTGAGCAAACTGGTCTAGTGGAGGGTATCTGTGCCCATGGCAGGGGGGTTGGAACTAGATGATCTTTAAGGTCCCTTCCAACCAAAACCATTCTATGATTCTATGAACTTTGTCCTTTTTTTTTGGTGGGGTTTTTTTATACATTGTAGACATAACAAGTGTAGGCCCATTATAGGCAAGTTTATTTTATGTTGTACAATGACAGAGCAACACTTGCATGTATATTTGACACATACAGATATTTAATGCAGAAGGGGAAGTATCAAGTGTTACAAACTTTATTCCCTGCAAAAGGTCATCTTGAAAGCAACATAATGTATTAAAGAAGGGGGGGGGGGGGGGGGAGCCTTTGTTGGTGCAGAGCATGTCCATGTAACTGCGAACTTGGTTACACATAGTGATTTCTATTGCAACATAAAACTTCTCTGTGAGTTGTTCTTTCACGCAAGACTTCAGTAGCCACTGGTGATACATAAGCAGTTGTTTATTGCTGTTGTGCACTGATTTATATTTTTGTGGTTTGGACACTTTGCAATATCCATGAGTGATAACTTTTAGCTGCTGCACATACATCAGGGTCTCTAATACTCATGCTAACTTTTCAACCAGTTATGGCTCCAGCTGCATGCTGTGCACATTACATCAGCTTGCTGAACTGAGGAAAGACATTCACCATTCCCTGTTTCTTAGCACTCTTGCATAGCAGAGGGGTGGATTTCAGAATATCTGGGGAAAAGGAAGAGTTACCTGCATCATGCTCATCTCAGAGAAAAATGAAGGAAAAGAAACATTCAAGAAGCATGTTTGTATTAATGTAATGTGCACCAAAGAAATTTTCCATGAAGGAGCAAATTCAGTAATTGAGTATCCAAGGTAAAAAAAAGTGAACAAAACATCTAAAAATACTGATGCTTAAATTCATACAGATTTGGGGAAATTGTTAATGTAGTTTTTAGTTAATGCCTGTGATGGGTTTACCTTACCTGACTTCTAGATAGCCACCCACCTGCTCTTGCACCCAGCCCCCTCCTTGACAATACTAGAGGGGGAAATAAGATTGAGAAGTTTGTGGGTTGGTATAAGACAGGAAGATCCCTTACCAATTACTGTCACAGGAAAACAGACTTGACCTGGGGAAAATTAATTTAATTTATTGCCGCATGAAGTAGAGTTGGGTAGTGAGAAGCAAAGACAAATATGAAAAGAACACCTTCCAGCAGCTCTCTCCTTTTTTTCCCAGGCTCACCTGGGAAGTATGTGCTATTTTTCTGTTGAAAAACTAATATGAATAACCAATAATACATCATGCCTGCATGTGGTGATAAGTAAGGACAGATGACCTCTATTTCACTTGCCTTCCAACCAAATTCCCTTAAATTTCTTATGGAAAGGAGCTACTGATATGGAGAATAACAGCTCTGTTTCACCAGTTCCTTTCCTGCCACAGGCCGACATTTCCATTTGTTTGCAAAAGGCATACCTTCATGGCACAACTGCTGGTGTGCCACATTTGGGTCTGTATTTGGCATCTCAGCATACGCTAATCTCATGTCTGGTGTTGCAGTTGGATGCAGCACTCCAGCATGCAGTGCCAAATAGCAGTTGAAAGGAATAGTGATGTGCTCACACATGACCATTTTCATGTTCTGGTCAAAGTGGAAAAGGTTACTTTGAAGAACTGATGTTAATTGTCTGCTTTCAGACAACTAGAGAGTTTTGTGATGCTGGCTTGTATGTGCCTGATGTGGGAACATAGATTCAGTCATGTCTAGGATTTTGCGCAAAAGTACATAATCACATCTCATATATTTCCTGGCAGTTCTCCACAAGCTATTGCATGTTATTACATTTCTTAGTATTCTGGGTGCAGTGCTGACTCGTCTATAATCAATTGCTAAATACCTTACCTGTTCCAGAGGGCAGGAGTTGTAACAACCAGTTGCTGTTGGTATTGATAGTTGCAGTCTCACTGTCTTTTAGAGAGATCAAGAAAAGGAAATTGGGTAGGGGAAAAGAGGTAATGAGGGAGGCTGGCAACAAGATTATTAAAATTGCTTGTTAGAAGAATGTGAAAGGCACAGTTTAAGATTTTTAGAAAACAGTAGTAGCTCAATGGTTATGTTTGTCTCTTTTTCCATTCGTCATCTTTATCCTTATTCCCTTCATGACTGTTACGTTGTTAAAATGTATTTAGATAAAATCAAGAAGTGTTAAAGCATGTGTATTTGCAGTCACAAAATCCATGCATAAGCTCTGAAACACCTAGTGAACCTATTGAAGAGTAAAATGATGCCTTACAGAGGAATACTAGTGGTTTTTTGTATAGCTAATTTAAAATTATGAGAATTACTTCAATTTTAGTTTTCTAAAATAATAGAAATACAGTGCAGTCTGCCAAGTCATTTCAAAATGAAAGAATTGGAGATTTGAAGGTGACATAGATTATTCTTGTTCTTAATTATTCAAGAAATTCAGAGTTCCAAAAGGTTATTCATTTAGCAGCAGCAACCTTTCTTCACAGGTACTGAAATTATTACATACTTTCTTCTGTTTAGTGTTGTAAATATTTTCTGCCATCACATTTCGCTCACTACATCCCTATTTGGCTAATCTTTACATGCAACTCCATGAAGATTCACTGCTCAAAAGAATCTTTCCCCAGGTAAAGTTCTGGTGTATAATCTACTGCCACTTGCTGTTGGTTACTCAACATTGTTGTAAAAGTTAGTTTTGTAAAAATGCTGAAAAAATACTTTAAAAAAATATATATTTAATGTATGCATACATATATATATTCAGGTTTCCTTTTTACCACCTAATCCTTTTGAATACAGAGTCAGAGATTTTATGCAATTTCTGTTTACTGATAGCTTAGCTTAATCTTACTTTTTGTTTCAAAAATGATCGTAACTTCGATACTTGATTTCTTGTCATGAATGGGTTACTGGGTATTGATTATGTAATAACAAGTTAGCTGCTCCGTTACAGAACTGATCTTCAAATAACATTAGTAGAACTTTGTCATCTTGATATTATGTTATAACACTATGCAGAACCAGATGGGAAGGGAAATAAGAAAACTCCCTTGGTACAAATACCATCTGACAAGAAGAAATAAAACCACCTGTTATGCTGTGTAAAAGCAGAGTTAAAGCATTTTAATATAGATTAAAGTTTTTACTCTTTTTTTTTCTTCTTTCTGGCTCACGTGAACCTATATTTCTTTCTTACATTTTATTGTAACTATTAATTGTATTCCTGAGGCCACGGCCTAAAAATTTTTCCAGTGGTAAAATCTTGCCTCTTTTGGAGTAATTAACTGTTCTTGAACCTCTTTTGTGCTTGCTTTCCTTCCCTATACATCCCCTTTAGCATGGTATGTCAATTATTTTCAAAACTGTATTAAAAAGAGAGAACTCTAACATTAGCGATTGCTCAGAAGTTGCTAATAGCTCTCCTGAGAGCACTTGTCTCACCCCGTATCTCCCACCTTATCAAAAGGTCACATTAATTATAGGACCCTTGCTGGGAATAAATCAATGTGTCAATCAGAGACACACAATTGTGCTGCAGTTGGAAAGTAAAAATTCCAGAACAAGGTTATATTTAGGGCCTAATTATTTTTTTAAATACTATATTTGTGAGTTAACCTGAGAACAAAGAATAATGGTAACATATTGAAGATCAAAGTGTATGTATATTTTTAAATGAACTCTTTTATTTGTACCTTTATTGTTAATTATTCATATACTTCTTAGAATTATAATACACTATTCTTACTTGTAAGACCTCCTAAATCATTGTCTTCAGTTAAAACCAAAGGAAGCTTCTTGAACTGAAGAGTTCAGTATCTTGGACAAACATTTTTGTATCTCTGCCTTTAGTCACTCATCCAAATAATTTTATGGTGGATCATAAATCAATTACAGCCGTAATAACAAAGATTTCCTTATTTAGTCTATACAGGTCTAGGCTTGTTCACAGTCTACAAGACTGTTTAGGGTATTCTTAATGTTTGTAGGGCTGTTTGTTTTGTTGTTGCTTTGTGAAATAAAGCAGATAAATCATTTCTAACTGAAATGGAAATAGATGAGAAGTTGCATGAACAAATAAGAAAGGAAAGATATTTAGTATCTTCAGTGCCTCACTCGTTTTTCCTCCTGCTCTGGTGGTATTATGTTAAGCTGGTTTCCAGTTGTGATAGACTGCATAAAAACTCATTCACAGACTGCTGTTAAATCCCAAGATTTAGATCAGATTCTTATATATTCTTATTACCAACTGCCTAATTCTTCAAGATCTTAATTGTGTGCTAACTACTCAAGCAGGTTAATGTAAAATGTAATTTGTGCTCCTCAGCTTGAGGCTATAGAAGTGTGTAATAAACTTGATTTATAAACTTCTCATTTTGCTGGCCATTAAATTAAAAGTAATTTGTGTGTGCATATGTTAATACTAGAGAGGAAGCAGTCTAATAACTTTCTAAATACAATTGGACTGGTTATGTTACATGCATTTAACACGGTGTCTGAGTCATTGTTTTAGATCCGTACAACTTCAAGTCTGATTCTGGTAGTGTTGAGAGGCAAAAGTAGAAAACTTCCAGCTTTGAATTATCCAGGTGGAGAATTCTGAGAAGAGGAAAAATGAACAAAAGATATAGGAGAAGATCCTTAGTCTAACAAGTCAAATGGAGGAAATAGCAGATTTCTTTGGTGGGTTTTTTTAAAGATTTTGTTTTTCAACAGAAACCAAACACTAGTTTCATTGCAAGCCAGTTATTGCCATCTCCCACTTATTGCTCAAACAGAAGAAAAAGTTATGCTTGTGAAGAAAATGAAGTATGTGAAATGGTTTTAGTCATATGGAACATATCTAATTTAGGCTTATACAAATATATGCTATTGATATGAGGTAACCCATAGGAATTTGAGAATTGATTAAAAAAATAAAGAAGACTTTTTTTTCTACCTGTTGAGACTTTTAGTGCTGCCATAACATCCTGATGCAGAAATCAGAATGACATTAATAGATTGCAGTGTATATGAAAATAATGTCTCCTTTTATCTGCTGAGGAGAAATCAGGTTTCAGTATCTCTGTTGAAAAAACACTGTATGCCTCTTCAGATCTCATACCAAGCTCTGAATCACCTAATTCTATTTTAGTCTTTGTAAACTGGAGTGTTCAAGCATACTTCTTAACAGTGTATTTTTATGTGAAACAAATGAGGAGAGTGCTAGGTTGGTTCAGACTGCCTTGTTGAAATTTTGTCCATGCTTAGAAGCCTTTGGATATTTTTATAATTTTAGTTTGAAAGCATGCAAAATACACTAACAAAATGCTAAATGTATGTATGCCAAAATGACGTATTAGATAGAAAAAAACCATAAGGTGTTAAGAGTGAACTTAAATTTTGGAGAAAATCAAACCAGTTTTAATCAAAACTCAACTTGGTCCAGTTAAGTGATGTTACTTCTGAAACTTCTTCCTCTGAAGGAAGTTGCACATTTTACCTCATAATGCTGAAAACAGCAGGAATTACTAGTTTGATTTTGGAATTTGTGTAATTCTCCATTCTAATCAAAGGTAAATCTGCAGTACAAATGGCGTCTTCCAAAGGCTAGTTGGTTTAATAAAGATTATACCTGTAGGCATATATGTAAAATCTAAATCTCTGTTTCTGGGTTGTGTGTGACAAATTAGTGTATTGAACACATTCCAAGAGATGAGATACTTCAGTAGTGAGGAAAAAAATCTGACTTACAAGACTACACCTGATTTTTTAATTTATTTGGTTGGTTTAAAATACTATGAGTAATTTGTGTCTGAAATTATTTTAGAACTACCATGCCTAATCATGCCTCATCCATTTCTGATTGCAGCTGAACACACTTAGGCAAGAGTAATGTGTTTACTGAGATGTCTGCGAAATGCTTTCATGAATGTGCCCCATCGTAGATGGTCACTAAATTAGTCAGGTATAATTGCCCTTACTGAATCCATGTTGGGTATTGATACACTACACTTCATCTGGAATTACCTGTATTTAGAGTTGCCCTTAGAAGATCTCCTTTCTTGCTTGAAAACTGCTGAAAGTATTCAAGGAAATAATGAGATTTCTGCATAGAACTGCATAGATGTAGAGTACATGGTAAACTGAAGGCATGCAGGATGCATTAAACATATTACTAATAAGCAAAACAACATATAAAGTACTGCAAACATGAAGTCTGTAGAAGGTATTGTATGTTTTTATTATGCTAACCTCAATGAAATGGTCATATTCAGCAATGTTAATCTGAATATTACTAGAAAATCTTTTGAATGAACAAAGTAGTGTTCATTTTGAGGCCATAAGATGATTTTGGGTTTGTTTTTTAATTAAATCAGCATTTAAGAACTTGATCATAAACAATTTCAGACGTCCTTTGACATACTGAAATGTTATGCTAGATAAGTGTGTTGGTTTTAGTCAGAAAAGAGTTAACTCTCTTCACAGTGACTGGTATGAAGCTCTGTTTCTGGAGTTACCCTGAGGAAAGTAGTGATAATGTCTCTTTTTAGCTGGTGCTCGGGAGTGCTTGCACCAAATCCAAGGTCTTTCTCAGCTTCTGATACTGCAGCTACGTTCAGTACGCTTGTACACTTGCCTACAGTTAGTGTAGTACAAACTGTTCTGATTTCTGTTCCACAAGACCCTCTAAAATCTTTGAGTCTGAGTACAGTACACGAGAAACTTCTGTTTCTAAATGTCATCCTTGCATGTTTAAAAAGAAATATAGTTTTAAGTGCTCTGTTGAACATAAGCGTTATGCTCAGCATCCTGTTGTTAAAACATAATCTAAGGCTTCTAAAGCCAGGGTGTGGCTGAGTGTGATTTGTAGAGGATGATGTGTTCTGTTCTGCTGTAGTCCAATGAGGAACCTCCTTTCCTACCACTGACTGGTTCCAGAAAGCAAGTCATTTTGCAGAGAGGTGAACAAAAATGCAAAGCTGCAACTATATTTACTAAAGAATATATTCACTTGCTAGAGCTATGAACAAATTATTCTGGTATGTAAATGGTTGCACATCTACTTGAAACCTATATGCATTAGGAAAATGCTATTAACCCTTATCATCAGAGGCATTGTAATCTCCCATCAGTTGAAAATCATAGACTCTTGGAATGGTTTGGGTTGGAAGGGACCTTAAAGATCATCTAGTTCCAACCCCCCTGCCATGGGCAGGGACATCCTCCACTAGACCAGGTTGCTCAAAGCCTCATCCAGCCTGGCCTTGAGCACTTCCAGGGATGGGACATCCACAGCTTCTTTGGGCAACCTGTTCCAGCGCCTCACCACCCTCTCTGTGAAGAACTTCTTCCTGATATCTAATCGAAATCTCCCTGCTTTCAGTTTAAACCCATTACCCCTTGTCCTGTCACTACAGATCCTTGTTAAAAGTCCTCCCCCCCCCCCCCCAACTTTCTTTTAGGCTCCTTCAGGTAGGGGAAGGCTGCAATAAGGTCTCCCCGAAGCCTTCTCTTCTCCAGGCTGAACAAGCCCAATTCTCTGAGCCTTTCTTCATAGGAGAGGTGCTCCAGCCCTCTGAGCATCTTCGTGGCCTCCTCTGGACTCGTTCCAACTGGTCGATATCCTTCTTATGTTGAGGGCTCCACAGCTGGACACAGTACTGCAGGTGGGGTCTTACGAGAGCAGAGTAGAGGGAAAGAATCACCTCCCTCAACCTGCTGACCACACTTCTCCTGATACAGCCCAGGATATGGTTGGCTTTCTGGGCTGCCAGCACACACTGCTGGCTCATGTTCAGCTTTTCATCTGCCACTACTCCCAGGTCCTCCTCCTCAGGCTTGCTCTCAATCCATTCTCCACCCAGCCTGTATTTGTGTTTGGGATTGCCCCAGCCCAGGTGCAGGACCTTGCACTTGGCCTTGTGGAACTTCAGTGGCCCACCTCTCCAGCCTGTCCAGGTCTCTCTGGATGGCATCCCTTCCTTCCAGCGTGTCGACTGCACCACACAGCTTGATATCATCATCAAACTTGCTGAGGGTGCACTCGATGCTATCCATGTCACTGGCAAAGATGGTTAAACAGGACCGATCCCAACACCGACCCAAGTGGAATGCCACTTGTCACTGGTCCCCCCTTAGACATTGACCCATTGACCACAGCTCTATAAGTACAACCAGCCAGCCAGTTCTTTATCCATTGAGTGGTCCATCCATCAAATCCATGTGTCTCCAGTTTAGAGACAGGGATGTCATGTGGGACAGGATCAAAGGCTTTACACAAGTCAAGGTAGATGATGTCAGTTACCCGTCCTCTATCCACCAAGGTTGTGACCCCATCATAGAAGGCCACCATAATAGTCAGGCATGATCTGCCCTTGGTTGAAGCCATGTTGGCTGTCACCAATCACCTCCTCATTCTCCATGTGTCTTAGCATGATCTCCAGGAGGATCTGCTCCATGATCTTGCCAGGCACAGAGGTGAGACTGACTGGCCTGTAGTTTCCCGGGTCCTTGTTTTTTCCCTTTTTAAAGATGGGGGTTATGTTTCCCCTTTTCCAGTCTCTGGGAACTTGACCAGTCTGCCACGACTTTTTGAATATGATGGATAGAGGTTTCGCTGCCCCATCTGCCAATTGTTTCAGGACCCATGGATGTAGTCCATCAGGTCCCATGGTCTTGTGCACTTTCAGGTTCCTCAGGTGTTCCTGAACCTGATCCTCACTAACCATGGGTGTCTTTCCATACTCCCAGTTCCTGCCCTTGTCTTCCATGACTCTGGGAGTATGGCTTGTGCCCTTGACAGTGAAGACTGAGGCAAAAAATGCATTGAGTACCTCGGCCTTCTCCATATCCTGGGAAAGCAGCTCTCCTGTTTCCTTCCGCATAGGGCCCACATTTTCCCTGATCTTCTTTTTATTTCTGATGTACCTATAGAAACCCTTCTTGTTGGCCTTGATGTCCCTGGTCAGGTTTAATTCTGTCAGGGATTTGGCTTTCATAACCTGATCTCTGGCCTCTCGGACAACTTCCTTGTAATCATCCCAGGTTACCTGTCCTTGATTCCAACCACTGTAGTGGGTGGGCTACTTGTAAAATTGTGAAATTGGGCTACCTTGTAACACATTATATTATTGCTTAAGTACAAGTTGACTAGAAACATATCTACTTCCTCCTAACACATTTTTAAGCAATCTTTTCCTTAAGTAGTTATCATCGAGATGATCAAGGAAACCTTAATGTATGTTTCACTGCAGTGATCATTCTGTGTTGGTTTAGTATTTTATGGTATGATGCTGGTATGACATTACACACAAAATCCTGCAGATTATTAATTTCGTGCAGTACTTAAACCACTTTTCATTTAGGTTTTTTGGGTATTTTTTGTCTTTTGGGTTTTTTTTTTTTTTCTGGATAAATGTATTTACCTTCTAAATTTGTATAGTAATTGTTTACATAATATAAACTTTTTGGCAGCAAGACATTAATAGCCATACTTCTTTCTACAATTAAGGAAAAAAGGACAGCCCCTCCCCCCTCAAATCTCTTATTCATAATTTTTCCCTTTGCAGAGTTGATTGATCAGTTAGATTTATTAATAAACTGGATAACTAATTTAAATATGAAAAGTATAATCCTTTCTTAGGAAATTATAATCATTATTAAAGAATATCTCATTAGGCACATTGATTTTATTTTTTTTTTACAATAACTAATCATGAATCAACTAAAATATCAAAAAATAAAACCTTAATGTTTTATAACGTGTTTTCATTTCACCCACCTCCCTTGACTGGTAATACTCTTTAAAATGCAAATATTTAAACTTTTTAGAGAACTTAACTCTGACTGCCTATGTAAATTGTTTGAAAATACTACAATTTTTAGAAAAGGCTTCTTTTTTACGATGATTCTATTTACTATATGGATTTAGGCTGTTATCTGGCTAAAAGAGGAAGAAGCGAAATGTGTGGATCCCTAAATTTTCTGCCCTTGGGAATTCACAGGATGTTGCTTTTTTGTTAGTCTGACACAGACTTTTGTCAGACAAATGAATGGTGTTGCTGGTCACTGGGAAAAACTTAGTTACTCTTATTTTTAGACTTAAGAGCTTTAGACTTTATGAGCAACTCATAATTTTCTGTATTGTTGATAATAATTTTTCAGTCAAAGAATGCAGAAAGGCATTTTTTAGCCTTAACTGGTTTTAGACATTCCTAAGGCTGCCTTCTATGTGTATATTTAAGATAACTTTAAATACATGTAAGTCTTTCTTCCAAGTAGCAAGCAAAACTTTTTCAGAATGCTTGCAGAAAGAATGCCAGACTCTTTTCTGAGGCAAAAGACAGAGACCATTAAAGTAGTTTCATGTTCTGCCAAGGTATTTCTAATGCATATAAAAAGAAAAAAAAGACTATCATAAAACAGAAGAGCCCATCAAAACTTCATGAGAGTATTTGACAGGCAATTTAGCTGTGTAGCAGTAGAGTATTGCAGCAGATAGTACATGTGTCTTTAAAATTTTGGATACCGTTTGTGTGAAGTTAGACACTATAATTAAATGTAACTGTGTTACTTTATTGTAATATAGTTGTATGGAATGAGATATATACATAACTTACATTTTTTTATATAGTATTTAAAAATATTTCTGTATCCCTGCAATAAAGTTAGCTTGAATCATAGGTATATTAATCATATTTAATAAAAGAACTGAGCTAAGTTTACACATCTAGTATCCAAAGGGTTGTAGGATTTTTTGTTGATTTTTTTTTTTTTCCTAAACTTTTTTTCAAAAAGCTGAAAAAAAAATATTTGTTATACCCTTTCAGCTTTATATCTCTATATCTTCCATGTTCTGGTCAGTTGTCATGTGAAAAGCTATTGTTATTGCATTCTTGGCCCAACTATGAAACAACTACATTTCTGTGAGGAATTATTTTCTTGCTGTTTCAAAATTCTTGACTGTTAGACATCCATGTTTTGGACTCAGGGAAATGTTATTACCAAAATATCAAAACTATCAGAGGAAGCCACTCTGGTAGTATTTTTTCAGATTACTGTGTTTTTTCTACTATATATCTGTTTTAAAAATGTTTTATTCCAAAAGAAATCTTTAAGTTCTGCATCACTCTTGGGGTCTGCAGCTGGAAGTAGTGACTTGCTCAAGAAGGTAGTTTGTTTTCCTGTCCATTAGGAAATACACTAATAATGTCCTTCAAACATTTTTGAGAACATGTCTGAAATTCCTCCTTTCCCTGGGTTATGAGGTTCCTCAGTTCTGGATCAATCCAGAATAATGAGTGAAATTGGCACAGAGGTGACCAGCGATGGGAAGTCGTGTCTTTGCTACACAGAAAAGTAAAGACATGGACAAGTGTCGTGGTTCAACCCTAGCTGGTAACTGAGCGCCACTCACTCACTCACTCACTCACTCACTCACTCACTCACTCACTCACTCACTCTCCCACAGAGGGGTGGGGAAGAGAATTGAAAGACTAAAAGTGAGAAAACTCATGGGTTGAGATAAAGGCAGTTTAATAAGTAAAGCAAAAGCCACACATGCAAACAAAGCAAACACAGGAATTCATTCATGACTTCCTATTGGCACACAGATGTTGAGTCACCTCCAGGAAAGGAAGGCTCCAGCATGCGTAGTGTTTACTTGGGAAGACAAAGGTTATCACTCAGAATATGCCCCTCCTTCATTCTTCTCCCCCCAGCCTTATATGCTGAGCATGTCATATGGTATGGAATATCCCTTTGGTCAGTTGGGGTCAGCTGTCCCAACTGTGTCCCTTTCCAATTTCTTGTACACTCCCAGCCTACTCGTGGGTGGGGTGAGAGGCAGAAAAGGCCTTGATTCAGTGTAAGCACTGCTCAGCAATAATGAAAACATCCCTGTGTTTTCAACACTGTGTTCAGCACAAATTCTAAACATAACCCCATACTAACTGCTGTGAAGAAAATTAATTCCATCCCAGCCCAAACCAGTACAACAAAGAATTAGGATTCCAAGTGGGATGCTGTAGTTACAGGACTGAAAAATGCAGTGTGATTCTGAAAGCTACTAATGCAAAGGATAGCTGTCTTCATAACCTTACAATACGCAATAAGTATATTTTCTGTAGTGTGCATTTATAGAGGTCAATCTGAGGCTACCTTTAAAAACAGACAGACCTTGCATGTGGCTGTTAGTTTAATTCATTAATATAACTTTTAGACACTCTCCCAATGACTTCCTACATGTGTATCTTTTTTCAATGTAATAGCACCAGTTTGTCTATCTACAAACAAAACAAAACAAAAAAAAAAAAAAAGAAAAAAAGTCTGATTTTTTTCCCCATTATATTTTATGCTCTGTGTATGGTAAAAAATGTTGCATTTGTAAAGCAGAGGGAAATACAGTAGTGCTAGCAAAGCAAACACTGAAACTAAATATTTTTCTGCAAAATCTACAAACACTATATACCACAGCTCACAATTAGTGGTTGATTACAGTTTATTGTATTTACCATTAAATATATAACAACTTCATGTTGCATTTACAAATGTATTTCATGTAATTTAATTTCTGGCTTGTGTAATGTCATATATTTTATAAACAAAGCAAGGATACACAACCGTGCTACATAAAAGTTCTTTAAAATATATTTCATGGTAGGGTCAAAAGAATGTTTAATTGTCTTGGTTCTGGAAATGATTCTTCATCCAAGATGGGTAATTCAAAAATAATTACATCACTTTTATATTGCCTGCGGGCAACTTTATTATTTAACTTTATTATTTCTGTAACTGCATGGATTCTAAGCCAGCATGATAGATCTGTAATTGTTTTCTTTATCTGCTAAGTTTTGTTTTTCCCCTCCCCTCTCTCTACAGCAGGCATTGTCTTCATTCTGTTTTTTTGCTCTGAGCATGCTGTTGGTACACAACAAACAATAAATACTAATCACAGTCATCAGCCACATTCTATAATCCTTAGGGCTTGATGTAAAACCTGCCAAAACTGAGAGGTATCTTTCTCACATAGCATGTTATCAGAGCTCCGCAGTCAGATTTAGGATGCTGTGATTCCTACCATGGTCCTAGGATTTACCTACTGCATGGATTTGTTCAGATCTTTTACTTTTCTATGCTGAAGACAGGCAATATGTAGACCATACACAATTTTGATTATTCAGACAGCAAGTTCTCCAAGGCAGGCATTATCATTCAAGATAGTCATGTGTAGAGCTCAGCTGGGAGATTGGTCTTTGGTGACTATGTGTCTTAGCAGGATGTTATTTTGACATAGCAGAGACATTTTCTTGTGGTCAGTGGCTGTTCCTGAATCTACTAGAACTGAGTCAGAGAGAACTTGTGATGGAAAAGCCTTATGCAATTAACAATCAATAATATATGCACTTATACCAACTGTGTTATGTTGGTATAAGTGTATACCATTTCTACAAGATTCAGGAATGGTCACAGTTGTATTCCCACATAATGAATCTAGGCAGGCTGCAATATCATTCTACATCAATGATAAAGCTCAATATGTATTTTTACTATATGAAAACTTTAATAATTTTTCTATAGGTTATTTTCATTTATGGTATTCTACAATAATCATGTTTGGTTTTATTTTTCTGTCATTTTAAGCATGCTTTTAATAAAAAATCCAATATGTTAGAAATATTTTACTAAACTATTTACCTTTATTTCAGGGAGATTCCTTTCCATACATACTGGACTGATACCTGTTCTCTTGAGAAACCTACTCTCTATATTTTTTTAGCTGTTGTCTTGTTAAAAATCTATGGCCAGATTTTGGAAAGTCTGGCTGTGAGTTCAAATCTCACAATGTCATTACTTAGCTACGGATTAGAAAAGAATATGGGACAATTTGCATACAGGCCTGTCTCTGCCTCACATTTATAGCCTATTTTTCCTTTTTATATCTGGGTCTACAAAAAAAAAGAATGCTTTTCCTTCTAAAAGTCAGATATCATCAGGAAGTGGGTATCGGAAAGCAGCCAATGTAATTAAGTAACTCTTCATCCAATGAAAATTGGTAACTTTGTTCCTTAAATATGTATGTTTATGATGACCACAGTGTAGCACATCTTCAAGTGAGGGCCAGCATAAAATCTATAGTGATTACTTATAGCATAAATATACATTCACCTTTATTAATAGTGCAGAATAATATTGCAACTTGCCTGGGGTTAACATCTGGGAATACAACAGTTAGTGGTGTTCTTTAGGTAAATTCTTGCTCCAGACACTGTTGACGCAACACCTGAAGTCGCAGTAAGGGGAAAGCAGCATTATTGTCCCATTTGAAAGAGGCATCACATGATTTTTGTTAAGAAATGAAGTGTATGTAGCAAAATCAATTTGGTATTTGTCAGGAGGCATGGTACAGTTGTGGAATTCCAAGGAAACATATAGTGAGCTTTCTGTAATTTGGAGGCTTTAATTCAGTTGTTAGTATCTCTTTCAGAAGAATACCCTAACTGAAAAAGATTTCTCATCTTAGTACAGAAAGCATAGGTAACGACAATTTATTGTCCCTGTATCATGTAGGGATCAGTGCTGGATCCTGAAATACTGATTCAAACATTTTTCTCCCCCAGGTCCCAGATAACATTCCAGAGTACCATGGCTTCCGCGGCAAGAAATGCTTCCTGCATTGCCTGGACCCAGTGCTTTCAGCTGTCAGATCTAAAGCTGATGTAGCAGCCCTGTATTTGAGCAGCTGCAGTAGTGGGAAAGTTGACTTACAGAGGTAAAAGACACCCAGGCTCTGACAGAATTGCCAGGCCACCTCACAGGAGGTGGGCACAAGATTTCAGCTCTGCAACTCAGGGATAGTCTGTTTCAAAAGAGCCACAACTCTTCAGTTGCTGCAATCACTGTGCTTTTATTGAAGATTTGGCTCCTGTTAACAGCCAGCATAGAAGCCCTGAAGACACAGCTGGACAGTTTTCTAGATAGGATTCATATGAAACTGCAATCTGTCTATGAAATGAAATAGTACAAGTTTCTAAACTTAATACTCCCATTCTGAGATATGTTGCAATATGTATTTAATCCAGAAACATCTATTCCACTTACCTTGTCTCAAAAAGCTTCCTAACTGCCTACAGTAATGTAAGGCTAGAATGAAGGATCAAACTCTCAGAAATTAGGTATTTTGCATAGAAGCCATTGAGAGTAGCCAACAGACAAGTTTGTTTGAAAATCTGTTAGGCAAATTTCTCTACTGAAACTCAGAGAAATGTCCTAGACACATTGGGTAGGAGTTCAGTTCCCAGAGACATGTGAAGTGGGAGAGGGATGTTATTTTATGAAACAATATTAATTTTCAGGAATCTGATTCTTGTTGATCAAAAGGAGAAAAAATTTTCAATATTCCCACGTATTCTTGACGCTTTCTCTGTAGGTGTGTAACACAATGAAAACTGATGAAATATCCAAGGTGGCAGAAGCAGCTTGAAGCACAGCTTGAAGCACCACCTGCATCTGGCATCTGTATCGGGGAGAAAACCTCAGAACTGGACTCCTGGTTGCATTTGAGCTGGTGGAGATCTTCACTTTGTGCAGAGACAAAACTATTCTGCCCTCCTTTCTGCAACAGCAACACAACTAGATCATGAAATGGACTCCCTGGACCTCTTTTTGAATGGCTGGCAAATTTGCATATTGGATTCTGGATTATGCAATATGGATATCTAGGCAATGGGATACTGTGAGAGATGTGGAATAATTACTGGGTGTGACTTAAACTAAATTTATATTAAAGACCCAGCACTGTTCACACATCAAGGAAAGGCATGGTACTGAAGGGGTTTTCAAGGTGGAGTGCAGTTGCAGCTGCTATGCAAGGAATCCACGCCATGATGGTTCTCTGGACAAGAGAGAACCTGCACAGAAGGTGGAGGGTGGAGTGGAGTGAAGATTCCATGGCCAGGGTCTGTGAATCACCGAAGAGATGGGAATTTAGTGGTACAATGAACTGATAAGCCACTGATAAGCCACATAGTCGCCACCCTGGGCCTACAATCTGTCAGGTTTTGACAAAATACTGTCCTTTGTGTAAACTTTGCTCATTATAATGTCATTATAATAACAAAACACACCTCCATCCCAAAACCTACCCGCCTCCGAGGTGTGATCACCCCTCACTGAGCTTGCGCTCTGAATTTTCTTAATCTATACCTTTAAAAGTGAAGTGAGAGAATTTTACACAAATCATAAGTAAAAGTATGTATGACTAGAGTCACTCAAGCTCCACCTTGAAGATAGAGAATAATATAAAAATGACTCCATAAAAGGAGGATGTTAGGGAAGACGCCATTGCAGATTGATTCCTGGGATCAGTCGACGGGCTGGACCACTCTTCCACCCACATCGGGACGCCTTGGGTGAGATTTATACTCTTAGTTATACTAAGTACTTTCCTAGGAAACTTAGGAATCTCTATAGAGTTATTTTATGCTGCTGTATTACTCGAGTAGTTTTATGCTATTATGTTGCTAGTTTTTTAGTTTGTTGTTGTATGTTACTAGATTTTCTGTACTGTTATTCATAGGCTCGATATTTGCATGTGATTTGCAGACAGTGTATTATCACCAGCAATCCATAAGAACCTGTGTTCCTGTTGCTTTAATAAACTGCACTTTTACGTAGCTAGCCACAGAGATCTCTTATTGGGCACTGTGCTGGTTCAAGGCAGGGATGAGCTGCTCTCCTGGGGCCAGTCCACAAGATTTTCTTTCATTCCACAATACATCAAGCTGAGTGGTCACTGTCACCCTCGTACCTGTGGCAATGGAAGGCAGCCGGGGCAGGAGGCGGGACTTTGCAAGGTGACCCAGAAGGCACCTGGGGGCTTGGAGGTTCCTGCCGGCAGCGTGGATTTATTTTGCCAGCAGTGTGGTTTTGGGTTTTATTTTTTCTCTCTCAGCAGCATGGTCTTTGTCCGAACCTCCTGGCAGGTGATTAGCAGAGAACTATAGTCTTTTGTCAGGGAAATTGCCCTGGGCAGGGGGGGTTGGAAGTTTTGCTTTCTCCCTGCTTTCAGCTCCTGGGCTCAGAGACGTCGTTTTTCTCCCTCTGCTTTTTGGGCTCAGGATTTGGGAGAATTTTTTTTTTTTTTTTTTTTTTTTTTTTTTTACCTTGCTGTTCTGGAACTTGCCTGTGTCCATCCACAGGTGGTGAGATCCTGTATAATTTGTTCTATTTTTCTGTTCTTTCAATTACTTACAAACAATAGTATTGTTAGTAACTCCCTAAGTTTCATTTCTATAATTAAATAGTTCTTATCTCAACTTTTATGAGCCTCCCTTGTTTTTTCTCTGATCCTTCCTCACTGGGAGTGGGGGGCGGTGGAGTGGTAGAGGGACTGGTGGTGCAATTTAATTGCCCGACAGGGCTAATCCACGACAGGTGCTGCCAACTTTTTACTGGCTACATCATACCATGCAGCATGACTAGATGTGAGTGCAACATGCTGTTGGTGGATCTGGAATCGTGATAGTTCAATCATACTGAACACATCCAAACTAATAGTGCTAAATTGGATATCACTCAGAATCTAAACCTAGCTGCTCCCAGCCCCTCTGATATCTGAGGACAAGCTGGAATGCAAGGGGGTTTATTTTCTTCCAAATTACTTTACCCTTTAAAGTGACAAGAGATGACCTCCATTAATAGTCTTCAGATTTAGTATTTCTCCTTCTTATATATACTTCTATTTTACATGAAATTAAATTTTCTTGACTAAATGAGGCATAACCATACCTGAATATTTTCCTTTGTGAGGGACAGTGCCCCAAAGCTGTATTTTTTCATCCAAAGAGAAGCCTTGAGTAAAGGTTACCATCCTTTCCATTTCACTGTGAATTAAAGAGAATTACAGGTGTATTCAGTTCCATATAATAGTGACCATCTTCAGATATTAATCCAGAAGAAAGATTTTTTTTTCTATGTTGTGGATTTTTTTTTCTCTTCTGAAATGTATTGCTTTTCATTAGAAATATTTTGTATAAGTTATAAAGTTGTTCTACTATGGGTAGCTTACTTATATTCTGAATTACCACTGCCTACCTGTACTTCATACTATTTTGTTAACCTGGTACAGTGACACTGAAAGATTCTTTCCCCTCCCTCCTCCATCTTCTCTTAACAAAAGTACGTTTTCTAGAATCAACTTCCCAAACACATTAGTTGCAATTTTATGATACAGCTCACCGTTTTAAGAACACTTCAGTTGCTCTGCAGTATCAAAGAGCATCCAATTAAATTAAGTTGGAATCATGAAATATGTTGTACTCCTGCAAAAGGAAACACTCTCGCAACTTATGGAGAAATCTTAATGTCAATGATCACTTTGCTTACGTATTTATCTTAATTATAAAACAGTTTCATTTTTTTAAGTGAATCTTATATAATATTCAAAGTATCTATTTTACATATCAAATTGAAGCCTTCTCTCAATGTGGTTTATAATATGCAAAAACATAATAAAGATTCTACTTGTGGAATTGTAGAATGTTTCAAGATATATATAATTGTGTTTCCTTTTGTTTCTTTTAAATATTTGACCTTATTATATGTATGTCATGTTCTCTTGCCTCAGGGATGTGTCTTAACTACTGGGTGCAACTTCCAATGTTCTGTCTTTATTGTTCTGTCTCTTCCTCCTGTGGTTTACAAAGAATCCAGAATCAACAACATTACTGTAGAAAGCATTTAGAGTAGTCGTTTAATCAAGCCATGATAATTGATAAGGTAGATAAGCAAGTAAAAAGAATTATTTTTAAAATATGGACAAGGTCGACTAGATGAGAAAACTGCATACAAGAGAAAAATTGAATGAAAAAATAGAAAGCAACTGTGTTTTTCACTTTCATAACTAGAAAATTTAAACTTCAAATGTAAAATATAACTTGCTATTTACTAAATGAGGGACCATCTCACTAGAATTATACCCTATATGTTAGAATCTGTATTAAGAGTATGCTTTTCTTAATCCTGCTGTCTTGTACAAGTTTCAGATTATGTTTTCTGAATCTGACAAGATATCAGTGATGCTAAAGTTCAAAAGATCTCACTAGCCTATACCATTTCTTCTATTAACATGAAAGTCTGGATAATTACATAGGTGAAAGGAGTAGGCCTAGGAAAAAAGTCAGTAACAAAACTCTTCTATAATCCACACAGTTTGCAGTAGTTAATGGGAGTGAAGTTTATGCAGCTTTTTTACAACAAAGGCATATTTCATTTAAAGAAGAGCTTTCATCCTCACAACAGCTGTTTGAAAACAAACTCTATAAAAGGTATGGCCTTTGGAAGACAGAAAGAAACATTAGGGATGCCTGTACATTTCAGAAGAGCAGTTATTTATGGGGCAAGTCAAAGGATTTGAAGATCTAGCAATTGTAGTATTTTATCTTCAGCAGCCCTTGGTGGGGAGAAAGCCTTTGTGCCCCTTTGTCACTATCTAGGCTGGTCTGATGAGATCCATTCTGATCCCTCTAGTCCCAGTGTCTCAAAAAATTATGGGACATAAAAACACTACAGATTTTTGTTTTATCAGCTTTGGATGTAGTGTTCAGCATCATAGCACTGATATACCTTTGTGTTATCTGAAGCCTACGCTCATAAAGAACAGGTGTGAACAGGGCCTTAAGAAGACATTTAACTCATTCTATTCCCCTAACACTTCACAAAGGAATAGAAGTCCACTCTGTTTTCTTTTCCAAAATGATAACTTGTCGGACTATTGTAGACCTCAACGTATTTTATTTTTAGTTTCTAAATGGCATACATTATTCTGAATGATAAAAATGATTGCTGTATCATGTAAAAATCTGCAGGAATTCTGTCTTGGATGCAATAGTATTGACTAATTTGTTAAGGAATTTAATGATGGATATTGTGGTGAAAGGTGAAATATTTTCATTTGACTCAACACCGGTCATGCTAATTGTGTTCTAGTAAATTAAATATGCCAGAGATACTGTCATGAAAAACAAGTGGCACACCATTATACCATTTCCTACCTTTCTGAAAAGGATAATTGAATCTAAAATATCTACAGGGAGTTGTTTCTGTTGTATCATTGAGAACTGTTTTGGAAATGGTAAAAGAAATTGATATTCACAGTGTTCCTTGAACGTATTTATTTTACTAATGTAAACATAGGTATGGGCTGGTGTTTAGAGCTATAGACATCTCAAGATAGTTATGAAACGCTGAAGAGTCTTGAGCAGAACCAAAACTCTAAGTATCTAGTAGAATGTCTTATAAGGGGAGATTTGAATAAATTGCAATTATTTATCCTAAAGAAGTGTTGATTGTCCTTCCATCTCTCTCCCCTTGTCCAAGTGTTTTTCAAATAAGTAAAAATATTGCCCTTTTTTGATCCAAAATATTGGAAGAAATTCTGTTGTGACCATGATGAATAGGACAAGAGTTAGTGAGTCTGAATTTTAGCAAGGAATCTTTAGATGAGACATGCAGAAAGCATGCTATTATTAAAGAAGAGTATGTTAAAATAGATTGCAGGACATTATAGATACCCAACTCTTGGAAGTCTTAGAATTTTCTTGCAATAGTTGTAGAAATATTCCTTTAACAATGACATGGGTATAGGTCTTTAGAATGAAAGAAGGAGATTAAATGAGATTTCTTGCCTTGGTTTTCTATGATTGTCTTGAAACAATTGTATATTGCTGAATGTATTTATGAAAAATCATTGTATCCCCTCACATTCAGCTATACATTGTTATGAAGGGAAATCAGTATCCTCTATTTTAGGTGTTTTATAGTTGTGATTACAATTTATTTTAGAAGCAGCCATATCTGATTTTACATATGCACCAGAAGTAATGGTTGTCTAGTCTGTGATCTTCCCAGGTACTTGTTAAGTGACTGCTTATTCAGACCTAAAAATACCACAAATTATTATTTAGCTTTATCCACCATAGGTATTTCTTCACCTTGTTTTCATACATTTCATATATTGTCAAGGAATGTTTATCTGGGCTCTGTTTATGAGATGTCTCCTGGTATACATCTGGTCTTTATTTAAGATTAACGGAATTGCAGTGAAGGCCAGCTGCTATTCCAAAATACCCAAATGTGTGTGTAGGTTAGGTCTGCTGTCTTTCTGTTTGCTTTCTTTCACATCTGGCTGTGGGAAAAAAATAATAGGTTGACTTCATGTCTTCCAGTATGCTCTTAATGAAACTATTAAATTATAAAAATAAGTCCGAGTACTGATCTCTGCGGTATTCCACTTGATGTTGTACTTTTCCCTACATGAAGCTCAAAATCAAAATTAGAGTTTAAACTCATTTCTTATGAAATAGGAAACGGCTAAGTTGAAAAAAGCTTACTTTAAAGATTGTTTCACAATATATTCACCTTCTTCATTTCACGGATAAGCTAAAATTCTGCATCTGCTGACGAGCTATTAATTTCAACAAGAAGTGACACACATACGATTAATTTCCACTTATCTAATGCTGTGGGAATCAGACTGTAGTCTTTGGTTTCAACTGTGACCAAGAACCTCAGATATTTCTCAGCTTTTCCTCCAACAGTTAACATTTTAACAAATAATTCACTCACCTTATTTTTTTCTCAAAAGCCTATTTTATCAAATGTATATCCATGTGTGTTATAATGTGTTTAAATTTTATACGTACAGAAATACAAATTTTTCAGGTTTCCTGAAATATTGTTTATTGGTTTATTTCAAGGTTTGTTTTCTAAAGGTACAAATTCATATTCAATATAGATGGTGGAAGACACAAATCTCTATTTTTAACTTTGTTCTCCAAGTCTCATTTGTATATTTTATATATTTTTAAATATATTTTTTATAAATGTATGTATATTTGTCTACTAAGATCAGTGTATGTGACTATACTTCTATTTTATAAGTGAAAATATTGTATTTGCGTTCATCAATAATATTTTTTAAATATTTTCTGATCTTCAATCCCTTTTGAAATTTGATATATGTTCAACTTCTAGGCTTATCCATCTTGAAACTTTTAGCTTTTGCTCTTCAAGAATTACTTACAGGTTAATTTTATTTTCCAGAAAACTTAATTTGCTTGACTTAACAAAAGGATTTTCCTTTGAGAAAATGAAGCTGAAATCATATCATACATTCTGTTATTAGTTCCCCTGGTTTTACATTATTTTTAAAAGGACTTGTTTGCCCCCACTATAGCTTGCTATAACATAAACTTTCCAATGACTTAAGGCTGAAATTTATTATGTGTATATTGGAAGAAATGAGTTAAAACTCAAAAATAGTATGTATAGCCATTGCACGTTCAAATAGCCCTTATTATTAAAGTGGAAAATATAGAAGACACAAACTGGTTTTACTTCAATAAACACACAGAAACCCCTTTTATTATGTTTTATAATGGCATTCATGTTTATAAGGTGATGGTCTGTGTTTCATCTTGTTTATTTATTTATTTCACTTCACTCATTTTATAGTTCTCAATCTGGCAGAATCCCAGCATTATGATTTGGCTATTATTTTTGTCCCAATTGCTCATGAATCACAATAATCAGATGTTCCATCGTGATATATACTTCCATACTTTTTAAATGTCAGCTTTATAAGGTGACTATAATGCAGCAGAATGTCATGTGATGACCTCACCTGAAAGCTCAGTACTGGTGGGGCTTTGTGTTATCTGTCCTGCTGAGCACTCTGTTTTACTGGAGATGGAATCTAAGGACATAAATATGATATGGATATCTGTAATGGTTCAACACAACTTGTTCGGTAAATATGGCAGAACAGACAGGACTTTTGATGCACAGGAAAGAAAAAAAAATAGTTATCACCTTTTAACCAATGATACCTTTTCAATTGTAGAGAAGGAAATTTTGAAGGACTCTATACCTTCAGGAATTTTGTGTTTAACCTCAGGGACCAACTCTAGCATAATCAAATAATAGTGTTATACATAATTTTGTATGTGTGTTGGTTGAAATAAAATGATCTGTGTATGCTTACATATAGCAGTAAGATTTTGGAAAGACTGAAGGCCAAATATATAATAAATAAGTTTCTTTTCTTTGTTATTAACTTTTAACTCTGATTTCTCTGAATGTGAGATTTTTTTACTGTTTACATATGTTATATGCCAGGGAAAAAAAAAAAAATCTGTATAGGCAGAAAGCCGATGAACAGTCTTTTGTATATGTGTGTGTTTCTGTGGGTAAACAATACTGTAAAACACAATGTTATGTATTATGCTTTAAAGACACAACATTCTGCATGCAATAAAAACATCAGCAAAATGTGAAAAAAAGGTTGATGGGGAGCACTCAAGATAGTTAATTACCTGGGAAGTGATATTTAACACCAAGGTCTTCTATGGCCTCTTCGTTTGCTTAAACAGTGCTGCAGAATCCCCTCTAACCATTGAAGTGGAATGTGTGCTGGCTGTTGAAAACATGAATAGTAATTAACCCGCTATGTTTCTGAAAGTGAATCAATCAGCAGATGGTAAAACATAACTAAGTAAAGGAAGGAAAACAAGCAAGTTAGACTTGTGAACCAGAGTAAAATGCACCCTTTTTGAACATTATTGTAAATGTTCTCAGAAAAAGAAAAAATTGGGGGGAGGTGTAGTCTAAGAATTAGTATAATTTCATATCCAATTCAGAATGCATAATGCTATCTTTTTAATTAGCAGTCCTGATAATACTACCTATACGCACAAGATTTCTGAAGCCCATGGAAAAGCATTGAGTGCCATGCAATGCAGAAAAGAACCTTCCCCAAAGGAGCCAAATTGGAAAGATAAGTGTATTAAAATAAATTAGAAAAGTTCAGGAGGGGTTTTGAATTTGTTAATGTCCATGTAATCTTAATCCAGCCCCTGAGTGCCTCTATCTTGCAATCTCAGTGAAGAGGAGCTCTGTTCGTAAGAGCATAGGGGAAATGGAGTGAGTGAATGTGCATGCAAGTGGGAAGGTGGTGATGATACAATGGGACTGTGCACTTTAAGACTCTGTCGTCCTTCACGAGCACTAGGAGGTTAGTGCTAAATGGCAACTGCTTAGTTGTCTGTAATCTAAGAAGCAAACTCTTTTCCGTAACTGTGGAAGTATTTTTACACTAAAAAATATGCCTCTGAAGCACTCACTTTTGGCATTTTCTGGAAAAGGTCCTTTTCTATCCCGAAGCATTTTTCCTTACCAGATTTTGAAGTTGTGCCATGAACTATGGAATTATGAATTTTGAGTTCAAGCGCAAAAAAAAGTTAAATAATAAGCCTATTACCTTTTTTCCTAAATTACATTATATTATGTGATTTTGAACTAAAAGTGTTTGAAAGCCCATGTCCGCTAAATTACTTACTGCAGTTAAGGCTGTATCAATCCTGTGGAAAGGTCAGTCACTGTGAGAAAAATGAGGTACCATGGAAATCCAAGCCATTCACCAAATTATTACACAATTGCATTAAAAGGGGAAAATTGCAAAAAATAAACTGGGATTCAATCTTCTCATGCTTTGAAATGCAGTTTTCTCTTATGTTGGCAGGTGTTACCAGGCACTAGTCCAAGGTTCATGCCATCAGCTTGGCTTTTTAGTATTATGTGTCAAAGGTCTTCATAGATGTTTCACAATTTTTCAAATATTATGTGGTCAAATTTTTCAATAAACAAACTTATTTGTCATTCTCCCACACAGAATTCATGCAGGGTTTTTGGTTTTTGGGGTTTTTTTTGTAGTGCCAAATTTATTTTCTCTTTTTTAGTAGAGGTGTATTTCATTATTGCTCACTGATACTGTTGCTAGATATAAATTGTCAAACATCCCTTCAGGAGACCTGTACACATTTCTTCTATATATACACATGACAACAACAACATGATTTTGCTGAAAATTTTATCCAGCTTTGTAAAAGCATAAAATTTGCCAGATATGAACAATCAGAAGCTTTTGGCTCAAGTGGGAGAGCTTTTGAGAAAGGGTTGAATAATGCCTTTCATGTTTCCCATATTCACTGCCACTCATTCTACCACACACACACAATTCAGATGATACCTTATCTATAAATAATGGGTTGCTGTTGTGATTTTTTCCTAATGCTGTCCTCACAGATGCAAAACTGTGCCAAGATTTAAATAATTCTCACTTCCTGGAAGTGATTAACATAAGTCAACTGATTTACTTCCATCTGTCAGGTGGCAAAAGATTAACCAACAGTGCTAAAACATGTAATTTGTGGTGGTTCACTGTCATGAGAGACAAACAAGTCTCCTAATTGGAAATTGACAGCTCTGGCACTCTTTTTAGCTAAGCTTTTGCTTGCATTAGCTCTTGAGTCACTTTGCTCAGTCTATAGCTAGTCATTAAAACACCATGAAAGTTCTCTCTGCAGGTACATAAAGCCAGATCCTTGCCTGTGGCAGACTTAATTAAGGTAACAGCTGGATATTCAATCTTCACATAAAAAGAGGAAAATGCAAGTGATGTTAATGCTTCTCAAAGCAGCATAAAAGGAAAGGATTGCATGAGTAGGGAATGATCTTGTCATGATGGTATTATCATATAAATAGTAAAAAAGAAAATTTAAATGTTAAAGAGGGAAAAAAGGCTCATTTGTGTCAGACATCAACTCAAACAATGACTAAACTATAACAACATATGTAAACTGATCACACTATATGGGCAAATGGCTTAATTTCAAAACTAAACATCTGCAGACTTGAAGTGTTGGAATGTAGTTCTGAATTTAAATGAGCTACAAATTTTTTAATGTAATTTCATTTTAAGAAATATTTTTTAATGGAAATTCTTCTCTGCACACAGAAGTACAAAGAACAAAATTACAACTTGTGACAGATCCACTGTGTATATATGATATATATCTTTTTACCATAATATTTTTATAGAAGTATGTGATTATGTAATCAGGACACATTCCTTGAAGTGGAAGGAGAAAGGTATAGACAATTTCTGCTTATATTGTACTTATTAGTTCTTGTACAATTATTAGAATTTTTTCTGTTCAAATGGCTTCAAAACAATACTATTCAGGGCTTTCATAGGGTTGTCCACACTATAGAGATCAGTCTTGCAACCACGTTTCATAAACCTTTCAATTCAATGGTCAAGTTCTGTTTCTGAAATGGTGAAATGAATGTTTTTACTTGTTATTGGAAGGCTTGAGAAGAATCCTGTGTTTCCACTGACTGGAAGCTTCCTTTTCATTGTCAGCCTAAACAGAAAACTGGAACAGAGGAACAAAGTTTCGTATTTATGCTTGATTTACATTGCTAATTTCAGTTTTACCTGGAAAATTGTATTGAATTTTAGTCATCTTGGTATCAGTATTTTCTTTCATGAACTGTGGTGAGTCAGAAAAAGGCAAAAAAATTTTTCATGAAGTTATAAAAAGATAAATTGCTTCAGTTATTTAGCTACTTAAACATAGCAGCAAAGGTGGAAAAGAAGTTACTAAATTCTAGACAGCAGTGTGAGTTGTCACTTTAGGAATGATTCATACAGAAACAGTGTTGTGGAGATGGATCACTGTTAGATTCCCACAAGGATTCATCTTTCAGGGCTAATAGTCACAGTAGGCTAAAAAATAATGACACCTTTAAAAAACCCAAGTATTTAAAAAGCAATAAATGTGAGGGTTTTGTGTTACAATAGCTGAGTCTCTGATGTAACTTCAGTGAAGTTAATAAAGCTTCAGTAAAGATAAAGCTGTCCTAATCTCTGTCAGTCTTAAACACACATTTTTCAAATCCATGTCATCAGCTTGTCTCCAGTCTTTACTTTGGTTTTACATGTTGTAATCTTTTATTTCATCCCAGTCAGTGTCATAAAGGGACTTTTTTCATCTTTATTAAGCTTACTTACTCAGGATTCTCACAGCAGCTTTTCGGCTTGCATGAAAATATTAGGAAAGATGTGAAAAAATATACAGGTGGAAGTATGGGGAGTGAGGTAATTGAATTGTGTTACATTCTACAGCTAGCCATGAGTAAAGGAAGTGGACAGATGCCATAAGGAGTATATCTTAAGTTAATGAGCAAGACAAACAGATAACAAGAAGGAAGCTTTGAAATCCTAACAGAAAATTCTGTTTTCAGCTGTACAGCTTTGAAGAACTAATTTTATGACTTCCTCGAAAAGCCATTGGCTCAGAGAGAGGGCTATAGGATAGCATGACCAAAATTTCTCAGTCTTAGTTGACTGGAATTGCACAGCATGAAGTTTTACTTTCTACTTTCTTATTTCTGGTTCTATTAAATAATCTAAACTGTAAGGTATGAATAGATGTCCATTTAATACTCTCCAAACTTGTTTTCATGAAATGCATTTCAGTTAAGTTCTAACATTTGGCTAGTTAGTATTTCAAACAGTTTAATGTTCCTTTTTCTCTTTTTTGAAGACACTTAATAAAATATATTTCCATATTTTTAAAAGAAATAAGTCACTGAGGTATTGTCTTCCAGTGACAAATTCTGAGACATCCTAATGAGCTGACAGATATGACAAACAGCTTGCACTATTCTGGAGGTACTGAAAGCCAGGTGGGTTACCCCAAAGTATTGCTGGACACCTGCATTCAGGCCACTGAATGACACACAATAATATTTATCTTTTTGTTTAAAAATAAAAAGATGGTGGTTCTTGAAAATATAGTTATTGTCCGTCTAATGTAATATGTTCAATTTAGGGTGTCTAAAAAGGCATTTGGGTACTAATGCGCAAGCAAATGAATCCCACCAATGTTACCTCAGATTAGAATACCACCTTCAGCCGGTGCTGAAAATGCTCTTAAATTAATTGGGGTGAACATTTTTTTGGTGGTGGTGTTTTTTGTGGTTGTTTTAATAATGAAAGATTGAGCAAGTTGCCACTACGGGTAACATTAATACTGTACTGTTTGTCAGGCTGTTTACTCAAAGTGCATGGTATCTGAAGCCACAAAAGGAGGAACAAGAAAGTTTATGTAAGATGGTGCTGGGACTTGGATGTTGTCACTTACCTTGAAGCATGAATGACATGTAATGTATTTTTATAGTAAAATTTATTATCAATAGAAATTACCCTTAATTTTAATGAGCAACAGGCCCATCAGAAGAAAAATAAATCAACTAAATGATTTTGTTTTGCAAGGTCTATACAGACTGTTACTACGAAACAGTTTTTGAATAATCTTATGCATGACCTCTTTATTAAAAGAAAATACGTTCTCTTCAGTTTTTTAACAAGGTTATAGTTCATTTTTATTAGAGCACAGCATATACCAAATGAATGCCGTTCTGCTAACAGAGAGATGCTTGGGTTAGGGAGACAAAATACTTGAGAAGAAACGCACCTTTTCCTTGTTCTGATTGCAGGAGGAGTGTCTAACATATTTGATATACCTTTAACTGAATCTTATTCATTGTATTGATAACAATTTTAGAATATATTAAGTATCTGGAACTCTTGTGTCATATTCCTTAAATTATATTTGCCAAATACATTTGGTTGCAAATATTTAATATTATGTGGAACAGCAGATGCTTGATGGAAACTGTTGTTGAGATATTTATTTTTGAAGAAAATCCAGAAATATACTCTTATTTTTTAAACCATTTATACCTTATGAATAATTTGGGGTTACTTTTTTGCTTTTTAGTCTTTTCAGTGTGTGGTGCATTTAAACAAACATTTGGAAAAATAAATTAGGAAAAAAGAGGCCCTATTTATGTATATGTGTGTAATTGTATCTTTACCTGCAGCCTACTTGAGAAGCCTAAAATGAGAGTGAGTAGTACCAGTCTTGCAGGTCCCTTGCTAATGTATGATTTTTTTCCATTAAACAGAATAACATGAATATAACATGAGACGACATTGTTTGTCATTATGCTAGCTGGGACTGTTAGCTTCAACATTGTGTCTAGCTTCATCCATGTTAAATGAAGGCTAGAAACCATTCAGCTACTCAAATCACTAGTTATTCAACCACCTCACTTACTAAATGTTATTTCTCCTGATCTTTTTAAAGATTTCTAAATTATAGGGTCATTTGCATTGCTTGCCATGGTCAATAGTTGAATATATTTTTTTATTTATAAAGTCATCAAAATAAATAAATGATTGCTTCTGGTGAGCAAAAGCACAGTGAGGAAAAAGATTTCATTAGCATAAAATAATATTTTCTCAGTATTACTGTTCGTGTGTAATGAAGACTTGGTCAAAGTAGTGCTTTATCAATGTTTTTAAGAAAAAAATGAAACAAAAAATAGTAAATAGCAATTAGTTATATTGGTGATGGATGGAGTTAAAAGCATTGATAGCTCTATTTTAACATTCGCTGAAAAATCAGGAACCTATTGGTATTTTGACACTGTGTTTTCTTATCATCTAATTCATATACTCTGAGTACTGTAAGACTGAAAAAGGGAAAAAAAAATTCAACGGAGATTATTTTGTTTTGGGCCTGTAGAAAGGAAAGGGAAAACTGATGCCTGTGAATGGAAGCAAAAAAAAAAAAAACCAACCTTAAATACCTTGGAATCTACTGTCCTGACACTCTTACACTACAACATTGTGTTTGACACCTGAAATAATTGCAAGACACCAAATATGACTGCCAAATATTATTCCATCTGCTGTATGTAAACAGGGAATACTGCTGAGCCAGTCCTTGGGAATATACATTTGCAATTTACTTGTTCTTAAAGGCTGATGAAGATGAGTTTTGTTGCAGGTTCTCAGGGTTATTATCTGACATAAGGATTTTCAGTGAAACTAAAAGATTCTACTGACTTTATATAGAGCTCTTTTTGACAAGGTGTAATGAATATTTTGACAGTGTGATATATGTCACATCCTCCTGTTGTATTGAATGTTACAGATTTCTTTGGTTCCAGGTTGTGGCCTGTTTATTAGTAATGATGTGTTACGTGCAGTTTAGTTTACAAAGATAATATCAATCAGGGCAGAATAGGAAAAATTATTAAATGAAGTATGACTGATTGATAGGAGACTAGAATAAATTGCAGAAAGGAGGGTTGTGTTTCATAAAACAAAATACATTACATCTTGATAAAAACTGAGAATAGATTCACTGTTGGTAATTGAAAGAACAGTAATTTTCAATAAAATTTACATTGATTAATTTTGTCCACAGAAGCAATTGTGTTCTGGGTACCTTATTGATGTACAAGTTGTAGTATTATTTCTTTCTCAGCCTTCTTTGCAGCCTCAGGGCTGGAAGTATGTTTTGTTGTTCTGTACCTGAAGTTATTTTGTCAGAAATATAACTACCTTTTTCTTGAATTTCAGGTGGCATATTTCTATGTCCATATATATTGTGTTCATATACACTATGAACTAAAGTAGCTTTCAGTAGAATGACTTTCATAAATTTTAATATGCCTAGAACAGGATGACAGAAGATGAAGTACAAAGGGGTTGAAGGCTACCTCCAGTTATTTGCAGATAACTTCCAGCAATCTCAAATGATGTCACATGTGTGAACAAAGACAATATTATTTCTTTTGTGGTTTAATTTCTTTAATAACATGGTTTTTTTAAGTAGTCCATTCAGCTACCAAGTGATCAGTTAACTGGGATGGGGTAGTAAACCTGTACTACAGGAGCTTACTTAATTGTTGTAATTTATTTTATAATAAAATAAACCAGAGTGAACAAGTGTAGTCATGAACTACTCTGATTAAAAGACATGAATGATTGGTTGGTTTTCTCTAGATGTACTCTTGCTCATCAGGTTCACTCAGACTCTGGTGAGATTGCTTTCGGGCTCTGACTCTCACTACCCGAGACCTGGCTGTGTATCAGTCAGGAGGTGGTGAGCAGTTGTATCATATGTTTTATCTTCTATTATTTTAATTACTTATCATTAAAAGTATTGTTATTATTATTATTACTATAGAATTAATTTATATTCAACTATTAAATAACTCTTTTCTCAGTCCATAAGCCTCCTTGTCTTTTCTATGATTTTCCTTTTCCACTGGAGAAGGGGGGAGGTGAGCAAGCGGCTGTGTGGTAATTCATTGCTAGCCAAGGTAAAACAATGACAGTAATATTGTATATATTAGAGTAATATACATGCCATATTAATGCTGTATATATAATAAAGTTACATGTAAGATATTATGGTATATGTATATGTGGTATATGTACCACACTAATAAACTTCAGATTATGAGAGTTCAAAAATAGGAAATGCAACTCCAAAGTACAATACTGGTTTTAAAAACAAAGGCAAAGACTCCATAAATTAAGACTGGACTAGACAGACAAGTGAAAATCAGGATTCTTTTTTTTTTTTTTTTTTTTGCATTCTTTACCCAGTGCTCTTATGAGCAGTGATTTGGTTTTAACAATGATTGACCACTAATTATTCTAATATTTGATCAAAAATGGTGATTCATAAAGCAGAAGCTAAGTAAAAGATACAAAATTAAGGCAGGGGTTTTGTTTTGTTTTATTTGTTCGTTTGTTTACATTTTCCTGAAAGCTACCATGGTTATCATTCTGCCTTCCAAGTTTGCTATTCTTGGCTCTAAACTTCTTCAAAGACATGATCAATTTGGGAGCGTTATTGTCTTTGTCAGGTGATGAACTTCTGTTTCATACGTATGCTGTATCTTTCTATGGACACATGAGAAAGGAGGGAAAAGCATTTTCCCTGCAACTTGCTAATGTAACACCTACAAACAACAGTTCCTGGAGGATCATAGGATGGCTAGATCCAGAAATTAACTGCATTTCCTCAGTACATGCATTAGGAGCAACAGAAGTCAACAAGAAAGTTTATTGTCACAGAATATGTTCAGCTTTAGATGGGAGAATGAATCATTGATTTGATTATTATTTTGAGACTGTAAAAATATGTGGGTTTTTTCAGCTGTATGGTATGTGGGGGTCTAACAACAGTAGAATTTTTCACTGTGGATCAAGTCATTTGATTGTGCTCTAGTTTACATTATTTTCCTTTTCCTTTTTCCCTAACCTTTTTTCACCTTCTGATCATGAAGAGCAATGTGAACAAGCTGCTTTTGGTTTTTTTCTTTCTTTTTAAATAGTGTGAACCCTTGTAACATCACTGGCAGATCAAAGTCATACTGAAGCTTGCTTCTGGCCAGCATCTTTTGCTAAGATACTTGCATGGAATATATGGGGAGTATTTCTTTCCAATTACAGAAAGTATTCCTCCCTAGAAGTCTGGACGGTCACTGCTGGCATTTCTTACTGAGTTTCAGTACTGCTTTTTTCTAGTCAACTGTCAGTTTCTGTTTCTGAATATTCTTCAGCTCTGTGTTTGCTTCTATGACATTGTGTATTTTCCACTAATCAAATTATTAACCTCGGAAGGGTAATGTGTATGGTTGAATGGAGGTATGATATTTGAATTATTTCAAATGTATAGCTAGCCTCTTCCATCCTGATAACTGTATTTCTCAGTGGGTTGGATGACTGGGAAAACAGTCTCTTTGGAGACCTTTCTGTGTCCCTTATCTTCTCCTTCGACTCTGGAAGGCAGTAAACATACAGACTGGTACCCTAATTCTAAACAAATAGGTTACATGTGATGTGATCTTCTTGGAAGGAATTTGTTCATAGTGACTGAAAATTAACATTCTGAATTTAAAATGAAACCTAGTTGTTCAAGGTTCTTAAAATATCAGATTTTGTCTGTTTAAATCATAATTATGTTTAGCAGTTAAGAAAATGTTACTTTATAAGCACTGAACCATGATTATCATCAAAACTGTTCCCAAACTGTTGAAGGCCAACCTGTTTTCAAGAAAGTAAGATACAGTACACCTTCAAGCATTATCCCTGCCTTCTTATTGAAAAATATGTTGAATGATATCACTTACCCATACCTTCAATTGAGAAATGTAGCTTTAGAGTTTGCTGATGTATTAACATGGGGATTTCAAAAATTTTGAATTTTGTTGTCTTTTGTGCTCATTCTGGGCATGCTGGTTTTAAGGGAATAAAATAAGTTAAAAACTTGGTCTGAGAAACAAGGAGTGAAGGGCAGAGGGATGAAAAGTGAGTGAAGGCTTATGTCTAATGGTCAAACTCAGAATTACACAGATTATCAGAAATGAAGAATTTAATCTATGCTCATTTTCTTTTTACAGAAATCTCAGTTGGAACAGACTTTAAAGTAGTATTATTGGTACTGAACAGAACACGGTAGAAGTATTGACAAGCTACAGCTTTGAATATTTTGCTGTAATGCAAGAGAGAGGTATAAATTAGGTGTGTTTTGGTTTGGTTTTGATTATTATTAGCCTTTCTTTCCACCTATTTTAAGAGACCTTTTTCATGTGTTTGTTTTGCTCTTTTTACTGCAATTGCTTTAGGATTTTGACCTAGTGCAACAATCTCAGAAGAGAAGCAAACCAGTCAGCTGAGAATGATTACCCTGATTTGATCTGCAGCTATTGCTCTGAATTTATCTTCTGTTGTGTATACACCATAGGATTCAGTACTAATAATATAGAACTTGTATGTTCTGTCGTGTCACAATTTGCAATATGAAATTATTTTCTCACCTATTGCTAACATGTTTTTAGGAGGAAAATATTTTCTGTTATCCAGCAATATTGTCGAGTTTCACTCAAATCTGCATCAGCTTGTATCAAATATTCATCAGTTAGCAGAAGTGGATCCCCAAAATATTTATGTCACCACAAGACAAGGTATATGCTGAGACAGAAATGTATTTGATAGTTTTTATACAGATAAGCTGCACAAGTGTTCTCCTAATGGATACCAAACATGTGGCTTACCAGTTCGATAAACATGCTGCAAATAAATTCTAGTGTCTGTCTACACTTTAATAAATGGGCTTTTTTGTTTTACTAGCCACATTTTTAAAGTATTTTTGTAATCCTTCACAAACAAAAATATTGTTTATGTAATACAAGCAGATTTTTTTCACTTACGAAAGAAAGAAATTAAAAATCGTTGTGTGGGTTTATATTTACATTTTATATTAGCATATAGGAATGCTCAGTGTAATTTTTAACTGCTTTTCTTGTCTCCTGTCAGTTTAACTTAGACCTTTAATCTAATTTAAATATCTGGTTTGTTCTGCCTCTGTGTCTGATTTGTAATAAAATCAATAGGTATGTCCCTATATTGCTCTTGAGTAAAGAAAAACATCAACATTTTTGAACACTACAGGCCATTAATTTTTTCACTATGGAAGAGACAGCGATTGATGACATTACCATGTGTGCTTAGAGCAATTTCTGGGTTATGGAAGGAAAATCTGTTTCTTCTCTGATTAACTGTTTCATTTTCTAATTAGGATGCTAGTATCAGTGTGTCCCTTGTGTGTTATTTCTCTTTGCACTGTTGAATCTAGGTCATGCTTTCTGTACCTTTCTGCCTGGCACAGTAAAAATTAGACAAAGTTAGAATTAGTGATAGGGTAAAATACCTAGAAATACTTTTAATAGTTATTGAGCTGAAATCTGTGAATATCCTGCAAGGATTTACATTTGTACTGTGCTTTTAGACTCAGTTCTACAGCACATTACTAAGGGTTGTAAATGAGTTATGTATATGTAGTATTTCTATCCTGGGCTTGCTAACAGTAAGATTATGTTTATATATGTGAATGATCATGAGATGTTGGTATTTGGTCTCTTTTTTCACTTATTCCAAATCCCAAGCAACAAAAAAGAATGGAAAATAAGATAAACTTGTGTACAGGTTATTTAAAATGTTACAGTTTTGAAACAAAAGTCAAGTAATCTTTCATTTAAATTTCCTTTTGTTTGTCTATTATTTAAAAGTTAATATGTATTTCAGAATCTTCATAAACCAACTTTGAAGGCATTGCTTAGCTTGAAGAAGAGGAAGAATATTATGAAATATATTCAAAACTGATTAAGAAAAAGAATGAATGTGCCCATAGATGATTGGAAAAGAAGTAATAAGCTTTAATCTGCAGTGAAAAAACTTTAAGTTAGGCATAAGGAATATACCAGCTTCCTTATAGTAATGATTGTAAGGCGTTGATCCAGTAAGGTTTCTAAGATTAAGCCATGATGCTTCTGATCATCAGTATGATAACAGGTACAGTTGATGCTGCCTTAAAAAGGGTTTATGGTCTAGGCTATTATTGAAGTTTCTTGTAGCCATGGTAGTTTAGTCACTCTTGAAACATCAAAACAAAACCTACCCCAACAAGCAATTTAGTTAAGACAGATTATAGAAATATTGCCTCTCTTAATATCACAGAGAGGTTTAGGCTGGAAGGGACCTCTGGAGAACATCTAGTATAACCGTCCATTGAAAGCATGACCTAAATTAGGTTATGCAGGAACCTGTGAAGCCAAGGCTTGCCTATTTCTAGCAGGTGAGTTTCATCATTCTTCTGGGCTGCCCATTCCAGTGTTTAGCTTTTCTAATGGTGAGGATAATTTATTTTTTTCTCATATGCGTACAGAATTTCCCCTGAATCAACTTGTGCTCATTACCTCTTGTCCTGTCACTGCCTATTGTTGCGGAAAGGGAATTTTCATCTTCTCTGCAATTGCTTTTCACATTTTGGAAGTGAAGTAATAAGATTGCTGCTGTTGCCAAAATCTGGATTTCTCTTGAAGAGATAAGAACAACCAAAGTTTTGACATGTATTTGACTTTCCCCTGAGATCTTCTGCTAGTTTGGCTTTATTATCAAAACAAAAACAAACAAACAAACCCAGAAAACCAAAACCACTTTGGAGTGTATGGGGTATGCATACATGTGTGCCTGTTCCTATCTTCCCCAAAGGCCTGGAGACTTCTATGGAAAACTGGGAGATCTCTTATTTAAGTTTCTCAGTATGGCCAGAATCTTGACTCAAGAATTCTCAGCAGAACACTTGTGACTCACTGAATATCCTATTGGTTAAACACTTCCTAGGATGCTACTATGACCGATAAGAGAGAGTTATTACAGCCTACAGTCAGAACTCTCAGCCAGCTTTCACAGGAGTGTGACAGAGTAAGATTCTAAGAGATTCAACCACTTTTAATAATTAAACAACGGTTTTCAAATGTGGATTTTTTATATTGGAAAGATAGTATTGTACTTTGATATTCATTTTTGTTATGTTCTATATTTGCTTTTATGAATACAAGAAAACAAAGGAGCAGAGAACACTGATTACTGTTCACAGATCAAATGGAATATAATAGTTATCCTAATGTACCTTTAAGATTTCATAAAACATAACTGTAGTTCTAAACGGGTTTCACAATGGTATCATCATAATTTCAATTGAATAACTTGTATCTTATGCCATTAGCAGAGTGATTACTGTAAAAAAACCTTGGAGGTAGCATTCACTTATGTTTTTCTAAGTGTTTAAAAAACATAACAGGCAATGTTTACCATATAATTTGAAACACCCAAAACTAGCTGGTTATTCCTAATAGTTTTTGCTCTAAAATACCACTTAAATAGTTAAGAACTAAGTTTCTTTCAGCTCTGATATTACCATATGTTGTTGATATATAAACTGCTTCTACAAAATTAATATGTTTAAGAATAGTTCCTAGCCTTCGTTATTGGGGAATCAGGGAACACAAGTGACCTGAAAACTGTTTTCATAAACTGCTGTAATTGTTTTGAACTTCGTGAAGGCTACTCTGAACTGTAATTGGGCAAGAAGAGCTAGCTGAAATATGTCCTGTAGCTGGAAAGCCAAACTTCCCCCCATCTCACTTTAACTCTAGCTGAACTGCCACAACCCTTGACATTTCAAAGGCATTGAATATTTTATCATTCCATTTCTGTGGATATGTTTTGTTTAGACATAATCCAAAGTAACAGATCCAGAAATAAGAGTTTTGTTTTATTTTAAAGTTGACTTGATGTGTCACACCTCATTTTTCATGCCATTCTGTGTATTGCAAATAACGAAATTCAATTATATGCTCCATAAAATATGAGTTGTGCCCCTAACATGCCTCTATACAGGTTGTTTCCATTACTAATGTCAATACATGTACATGTCCTTTTCATTCATCTAGTGGGTCTTTGGTTATAATTTCTGGAAATAGGTAAATGATGACTGGCAATTTATATTTGTGACATGCATTCTTTCTCTTGCAGAAATATATACTAACTTGTTAGTCTAAACTCTTAGATTTTATTGTTTGGTTGGTTGGTTTTTTTGTTTGGGAGGTTTTGGTGACCAAATTGTAAGTAATTTTACAAGTACCATGGTTTTCAGAATTTGGGTACTTAGCATTTCTAAAAGGCAAGCTACTTGTGTCACAAATAATTTACTATTTACATATGATAGCCTGGGACACTAAGATATGATACACAATTGGCCTGATTTCAGTTGAGGTAGAGTTAATCTTCCTCCTAGTAGCTGGTATAGTGCTGTGGTTTTGATTTAGCACAAGAATAATGTAATAACACACTGATGTATTGGTTGTTGCTAAGCAGTACTTATACTAAATCAAGAACTTTTCAGCTTCCCATGCTCTGCCAGCAGGGAAGTGCACAAGCAGCTGGGAGGGAGCATAGCTGGGACAGCTGACCCAAACTGAGCAAAGTGGTGGTCCCGTATCATCTGATGTCATTATCAACAGATAAACCAGGGGGAGTTGTCTGGGAGGTAGTGATTGCTTCTCAGACGGTGACTGGGTGTTGATCAGCAGGTGAGGAGCTGTTACATGACTTGGTTTTCCTGGGTTTTGTTTATCTCTCTCTTTGTTGTTTTCCTCTTCACTACAATAGTGTTGTTGTTGTTATTATTATTGTTATGTTAATTTCCTTAAACTGTTCTTATATTAACACATGAGCTTTCTTACTTTTTCTCTTTTGATTCTCTCCCCATCCCACTATGGGGGGGAAGGTGAGTATAAGGAGCTGTGTGGTGCTTGGTTATCGACTGGGTTTAAACCATAACAATGACTTTGGTAGAAAAGCTAACGTGCAACTGGTGAATTTAAAAAAAAAAAAAAAATTGGTAAAAAAACAGGTGACCTACAACACAAATCCTTCTGTTCATGTAGTCTACTTTCAGCTGTGTCAGAATTTAGTATAATATCATGGTTTCAGAAAAGCTGGAGGCTGCTTCTCTTTATGCTGACAATATGCAGAATCAGAGCCTGTGAAGGAAGAAGCTTATTGTTTTGAATAAGTACTTCCTTATGTACCAGAGCAGAAAAAACAAGTAAGCAGACTGAACCTAATTTAAAGTTCATTGATGTCAGTGAATTTCCTTCTCTTGACTTCTGGAAGTTCTGAACGACGTCCTAAAGGAACAGGGCGATAAATGTATTGGCACTAATGTAATCTTACTTAAATACTATAGATTACATTATTGTCTGACATTCAAGCCATAACTACATAAATCTTCTCCACATATTTGCTGTCATTTTCATAGATGTTTCATTCACTTAGAAAGCAAACAAATCCACAATGTTCTGTTTGCTTTAGTATGCAAGAGATTTGAGTGATTAAGAAGCGTATTTACATTCGTTGTTGCCTACAAAGATGCCATTTTTGTGCAAACTCCATGAGAGGTATGATAAAAATGACTTCAGTTCTCAGATTATAAGAAAATATCATTCCTAAATCCATTTCATAATCTAATTAAAAAACAAACAAACAAGCAAAAAAAAAACACTACCAAAAAACCCCAACTAAACAAACATACAAAAACACCCAACCAAACTGAGAAAGAAGGAGGGTGAGGATACTGCATTGTAGATTCCCAGAGGCAAAGTAATATATGGACTGAGTGAAGCCATGTGGGAGATAATTCCAATCAGACCAGTTTCAGCTTTAGGAAATTAAAAGGAAAAAGGCAAAAAGTTAGGAAGGTGTTAGAAGTATGTAATTTGAAGCTCTGATCACAAAAAAAAAAAAAAAAAAAAAAAAAAAAATAAAAATCTAGAAAAAGAGGTAGCAACATTTGGAGGGTTAAGGAAAAACATTGTTGTCTGTACCTTTATTTCAGCAGTCTATGTGACTCTTCAAACAGTTTGGGGTTTGTTGTTGTTTGAAACTGCCTATTTGTTTAAAAGGCAGCTACAGCTAATCTAGAAAATTCAGTTCTCAGCACTTCAGGTTGCTAAGGGTTCTGCGTGCATTTTGATTTGACTGTTTCCTCTTTCTGAACTGTGCATATGATAATTTCGCTCTGTGAAAAAAGTAGATATTTTTAAGGTGCAAGTGGAAAGAGAGGGAGGAGGAGAGACACTGAATTATCTTTCTCTAAGGCAAACAGAATATGCAGATAAAGAATAAATATAATATTTGTGGTGTTTAAGAATTTTCTACTGTTAAAAGAGGTTTTTATGAATTAGAGACATTGTGATTTTCATTGTTCATTTCTTGAGGTGAACAACAGATTAAAGATCCTATCTAGCATCTCTGAGTATACCTTATTCAAGGCAAATTATAAACTTGGAAAAGGAGATTCCTTGTAATTGCAGCTTGTTGATTTTAGACCACTTTCCTTATTTCAAAACCTAACTCTGAAGTCAACACATAAATGTGTGTAATATGAAAGGTTGGAAGAAATCTTCTTGCTCATAACACACTTTTACTCTCTAGCATTTCTGACAATGGATCTGCAGTACAACAGTCTGGATGAAGTTACAGCTTCAGAAATCCTTCAATTAAAAGAAAACAAAAGCACAAACTAAACTAAAGAGATATTAAAGAGATGTCGATAGACCTGAAAGAAACAATTTCTGCAGAATCGTATCCTGACATCAATGCTTCACCTAACCCTACCATCGCTCCCTTGGGTATTAGGGCCATCTGAAGCCAGTGAGGTACCTGCCCTTGTTCCTCCTCACAGCCAGCTGCAGGAGTTCAGGCACTAGAACTAGGCAATGTGCAGAAGGAAGTCTTTCAAATTTTGAATGCCATGGGCAGCCTAAACAGCTACTCTCTGCCTTTCCTGAAGAGAAGGGAGTGTATTGATAGAAGTCTTCTATATCCACATTTGATATGGTTTAACTTCAAATAAAGAAGAGATTTCTATAAAAGTTGTATATGAAGACGTGCAATACTTTCGGAAATTTAAAATATTATTAATAAAATACTTTGAGTGAAATAATAATTTAGCTGTAGCTAAAGAGTGATTATAAACACAGGATTATTTTCTATATTTTAATGGTCATATTATACTTCTAGGAAAAACAAATATTTATATTAATTGTGGTAAGATACAATTACCTTAACAGTATGACTGACTTTATAACATTGAATGTAAAATTAGCTGGGCAAAATTCAGGACCTTATCATTACAAGTTAAATCTACAACTAACTTTGCTAAATGAACAGCACTAGTAGCTGCTCACATTAGTTGCTATTTTTAGCTCTTGGATGAATCTGCATGAGAAAAAATGTGGGCCTTGAAAATGCCTAACTACATTGATTACAAGCTCACCTCAGTGTTAAATTGTTGATCAGGAGAAGGGAGTGTTAATGACCCTCCACAACACAAATGTGTGCACATTTATTTGTCTTTTCCACCGATGAGCATGTGCTACTCCAAGCTTAGGTCTGTAAGTTGCAAACAGTAAAGTTTCTGACAGATTCACCTTAACTTCCAGAACTGTGGAAGAACATTAGATGTCAGCTAGATAGAATATTAAACGTAAGACTCCTTTTATTGCTTTTAAAAATGTCCCTCATTGCTAGTCTGTCACAGCAGACTAGCCCATCATATTGATTTTTTTTCTGATATCTAAAAAAACTGTGAAATGACTTACACTTCTAGCAAAAGTGGCCATGCTTGTTTTGCTGGTCATTATTAGTCTGCTGTTTCTGTAGATGTTGCTGTCATTTCATATGCTCACATCGCCTCTTACCTTAAGTGTAAATTCAAAATTGACTAGGACATGCACCTTCCTTTTGGTCTCAGTACATACAGTGTCTGATACAAAGGGGTCTGTGACTGAAATTTGTTAGTGGTATTGCAAATGTATCTCATAAGTATACGGAAAGAACAGTTGAAACAGAGCATTTATGTACAGGATAACCTCAACTGTTTGCAGAAAAACTAAAGATAAGCTATTTATGTCATTAAACAGAGATTAGAGTTGTCATACATGTACCTCTGATTAGGAAAATCACTGATTAAATCCTAGCTTAGAGCTTGAACATAATATATAAAAAATTCATACAACTTTTCTTATTTTTATGTAAGCATTAGTGAAATGGTATGTTAAGACTAGCTTCTGCTTCAGACTCAGAAGTTTACAAAACATAAGGATAGTGGGGTGAGTGTTGCAGTGCATAAAGTAATCTCTGTAAATTTACAAGTCTATGCCATGTTTTGTTGGGGTGGGCGGGGGGGGAAAGGTATAATTTCTGTGCACAAAGAAAACTGATATTAAATCAACAAGGTTTTACTTAATTATGGGTATAGAAGCTTCTGTATGTTAAAAAACTGTTTAAACTCTTGTTTACAAGTATAATGCAACTGAATTTGATAGACCTGAATAACAATTTATAATATTAAAATATGATAATACTTTATATAGTGTTAGCAGCCAAATTCTTGCAGCCTTTATTGCATGAATACAACATGACTTTTCCATGTGTAGTAAACATTTGCATTAATAGAAGAAAAAACCCGCTGCTTATGCTTCTCCAATTAACAAATTTAACTTTTTAATTTAGTTGTATGCAAAGCCATCTAGTGTAACATTTGACATTAAATACTTCAATCCCCTAGTAAGCAATCTTACAGGTTACATTTGCTAAAACCTGGCAATATGTGTGTCATTACTATACAGGTTAAAGAGCTAATACATTTCATCTGAGTCTTGTATGTGCAGGCATTACTTAAGAGCTAAGTATACCACTATGAAATGAACAAAGTGTCAATTTATAAGTGAAACCAGAAAAAGAGACTTAGTTTTGCAGACTGCTTTAGTATAATACCTGACATCTACCACTTCTGGAAAAGGATGAAAGGAACATTGGAAAGAAAACATGAATATAAATGCCCAGTGTTAATGTCTGTATGTTGACTTGTGGCAGTGAATGCAGGAAAAAAACCCAACCCTTATTTTAGAAAAATATAGCTGGAATTTTTACAGGTCTGTTGTAACTGCATGTGTAAAAATCCAGCAGTAGTGTGAGAAACACTTATGGCAAAGTCATACTGAAACCTCCTCTCTCAATGTAAAACATCTGAAATGGAATAGCAATATGCATTAGGGGAAAAAAGGTAATTTCAGCAGAATTTTAGGAAGGTGGAATTGAAAGCCTTTGGAGAGGATAACAATGCTTAATGTTGCCTTTATGATGGAAATTACCTTATGTGAATGCACTTTGTCCTTTTTGACTTTTTTTTTAAGACATAGAAATATTATTTCAGCACAGACCAACCAAGAAGAACAAAATTCCTGCTATACTTTAGGTTTTTAGTTTGCAGAAGCTAACCTGACTGGGGACATACAAGAGAATGGAATACAGAAATTTTTGAGTTAAGTCTGAGAATTCATTGTCATTGAAAATACCATTGATAGAATGTTCACAATATCTTTCTGAAATTACAAAGTCATGCAAATGTAATTTGTTTGAAAATATTTTATTTTCACCAGTTCCAGGTTTGCCTTATGTACTTCCCTGTCTATCCATGCTCTAGACACATTCCTTACAGCATTAAAAAAATCTGCATTCTTACCATCCATTCCAAAATGGTTAGCTAAAATAGTTCACCATATTTATAAAAGATACGGTATTGTAATTAAAAAAAAAAAAAGGTACTCCCCTACTGAAATGGTTATTAATTGGGTCCAGATATCATATATGCTTATTTATAATTTTTCAGTGCAGTTAACAACTTGGATACATGTAGTTGTTTTGTGATATTAATTTTCTGAAGACATTCTGGGTTCTGATAATTCTCTTTGTATTTCCAATTCTTTACTCCAACCTATGTACTATTGGGAAGATGATCTATATTTTATAATACAGAAATCACTAGGAATGTTCAGTGTTTGAAGTTTTCCGTTTGTCCAGAATCAAGCCAAACAGATAAAATATTCACAAAATAGAAACTGTAATAAAAGATTCAATTAAGATATGTCTAAAGGTCAGCACCAGAAAGTTCATTTCTTACAAGGTTGCTGCACATTTATTGATGAGAAAATATCTAATAATCCTATTTAATAACATCATTAATATTAACTATTTTATTCACATAAATGTTTGACCTGAAAGTGAAGTTATATTTCAATGGAGTTAAAAAGATAAAAGAAATATTTTCTTTAGATCTTGAAACACTGAAAAATTGCAGTGTTTCCATCAAAGATTTTATTTTTCATAACACTGTTTTGATGAAAAGTTGAGCATTTTGATAATCTTTTAGTCATCCCCATTTGTAGGCTTATTCAGTAAACATGCGGAGCAAACAGATGCTGCTAGCAAACATGATGGTTTGCACAGCAGTTTTGGGGCTCTGTTTCCAGATCTTCTGGGAACTTGGGAGACTCAGGGAGTGTGCTGGTGCTGCTACATAGGTCCTAGAGGTTTTTGCTTATGTTAGCAAAGTTACAGGTTCTAACAGTGTCCATCTGCTGTTGCTGATCAAAGGGCACTGGAACAGGTTGCCCAGAGAAGCTGTGGATCTCCCATCCCTGAAAGGCTTCAAGGCCAGGCTGGATGGGACTTTGAGCAACCTGGTCTAGTGGAGGGTGCCTCTGCCCATGGCAGGGGGGTTGGAACTAGATGATCTTTAAGGTCCCTTCCAACTCAAAGCATTCTGTGATTCTATGATCTTCAGGCTATTCCTACACAAATGGCACAAATGACAGCAAACCATCAGTCTCAGTTTTGTACTGAAGTTCTAACAGCAGTAATAATGGCACCACAACCTGATCATATAGCATTAAAGAAGGATAAGCAGATTTTTTGTGTGTGTGTGGATACAGGTTCTACAGAAATTCTGAAAGAGAAGATATTGTGTAGTTTTCTGGCATACCAGTAATGTAGGACAAAATTACATAAGAACAGTCAGAGATAATGTTAATAAGTAATATTTTATTTATACATGGATATGAAGAATGAAATAGTGTCTGAAAAGTCAGAAGTTATTTGTACCTTTTTTTTTACCAGAAATTTAATCCAGAATTTCCTGTCTGTTTCACTATATTCCTCTCAGAATTAAATTTATCAGCCTTGACTCCAGGTTAATATGTCTTATTGTTTCTCTTTTAGAAGTCTTTTAGGAAAATCCTCCTTTATTTTTAGATGTAAAACTAGCAGTAACACAATGAACAGAGTTTCAGCTAAGGCTTTTACTTGTTCATTGTGTCAAATGGGAATTTTAAAATTTAACTTCATATAAGAGATTTAGTTGAGAATCTCTTTTTGGCCTCTCTTAGGTCTTGTCCATCACCAGTTTCTATGGAGATTGCTTGCAGCTTGCTGGAACTGCTTTTTGTTGTGGGGTTGTTTTTTTGTGGTTTGTTTTTGTTTTTGTTTTTTTGTTTGTTTTGTTTGGTTGGGTTTTTTTTGTTTGCTTTTGATTTGTTTTTAAGTAGACATTCAGTACTAATACAAAGTATTAATGTTGACCTCATATGTCTACCTCAACAGATTGGCATTCCTGACTGTTGCATATTGCAGGCAACTGGGAATTAATTCTACTTTGATATTGCTAAGGTTGCTATTAACGCTGAGAAAGTGAGTTTGAAAATTTGAGACTCTATTGCTTTTTGAAATGGAATTTCAGATGTTTAAATTGCTTCTTTAGCCTGTTCTTATCAGACTAAGACTGTGAGTCCTACATCCTCCTGCTACAGTTTCTTCTGTTGTGTAAGTTCTCGTCTTTCCCCAGTGCTATATGAGTGTGAGTCTACAATCCGCATCAACCAGAATAAGCTGTAGTGCGAGGCCTGATATAAAGCCAGCACATCCAGATGGAAACCTCAGTGATGAGTGACCAAAATGAAGACTGCATAAAACATGTGCAGCTATATTTTTTATTATTTATATTCCTCAGAACCTTTTATTTTCAACACTTCCACCAAATTTTCACAAAAGTCACAATGTGAATTTTGGTGCCAAGTTTAAAGTTCTAAAATACATGACCCCCTTTATTGAAAGGGGCAACTTTTAAACAGTGTTGGTTTATGGTTGTTTTTTTTTATCATGAAGAGAAATAGCAAAAAATGGCTATTTTGCACCAGCCTTCTTTGCTGAGAAATTACATTAAGTTGAGGTCTTGTGATACTGTGCAGTGTTTTCTGAATACTTAAGTACAGAAAAAGTTAACGTCTCTTCCTATAAGTATATCCCATGTATATGATGATAATTAATGTTTCTTGATGATTCAGTTAAACAAATTAATGTACATAACACTTTAACACAAATTTAATATGGACTTTCAGTGACAAATATGACATGACCATTCACATCAGTTCAAGGAAGTGAATTTTCACTGCATGTTTCAATATTCTTAAAACATCTGTTCAAAGAAGCAGAAGCTGTGTGCAGTTTTTCCTCTATCGTATATTCTGAAATATGCTCTTATGTGGTAACGATTTACACTGGCTTTGTAGAGGTATAAAAACCGTACAAAGAGACAAGGTAACAGAGCTATTGACAAAGCACATTTGTGTGTATGTGTAATATTTCACATAAATTATTCATGTAAGGGCTAATCTTTGTTTTCAGGGTAATTTCAAATGCATATTATAATTGCCTTGGGTATTTGATTAAAACCAGCAATTGCACAGTACACTATAGAAAAATAATGAAATCATGGAACAATCCATTAAATTTCACCGATTTTACTGACTGTGCCAATGTTGGAGGTTTTGTTGGGTCTTTTTTTGGTTTTGTGGGGTGTGTCGTGTCGTCCCCCTTTCCCCCCCCCCCACCCCCCCCCCACCCCGGGAAACCAGAAGTAGAGCACAATGTAATATCTGCTGCAGATATACCTACAAAAATAGTGTGTTTGAGGTTAATCTCCTGACAATAGTACCAGACAGGAAGAATGGATCCTCTCCAAGAAATACTACAAAACTTAGCAAGCTGCATATCAGATGTTGGTTAGCATATTCAGTGCTCATTGCCAAAAGAAAAACTTAAGTAAAGGACAACAGCATTTCTCATTATTTAGTAAGCAAACAAAAGGAACAAACAAGCTATTCAACATATGCACAAAGTAGTATTGTGCAGAGACATCTGGATTGTATTTGGATATGTAATTGAATAAAGATTTCAAATATAAACAAAGATTCACTTTTATTGTTCATTAGATTGAAGTAGATGTGGCCAAACAATTGATGGAAACAACTTAAATGACCCATTCTTCTCTCTTTTTTTTTTTTTTTTTTTTTATAAGGAGAATATATTTTAATTAAATATACTGTCAATTCAAGTAGCAGGAATACGGTGAACAAATACCATCATCCAAGTAATTTATTGCAGACATTTGATTCTGAGTGTTTACATTGCTTGTTTCTGATTTGAAAAGTAATATATGCTACATAGCTTACTGAATATGAAGTGTCTTTTTTATTTATTGCGTGATGTAATAAATACTGATGAGGAGGTCTCGATACAATACTTTGGTCATGAAATAGTGTGAAATACATTATGTTGTGAGCAGCATTTAAACTTAAAGTATCAACTTAACTACTTTAAGTGATTAATCTCATGAGATCTGATAACCGACTAGGTTGTAAAATGGGTAATTTAAACAAATCTATTTGAATTTGAATGTGCAGTAGATCAAAAAAGATGCTTGTGATCAGTTACCGTGTTTTACTGGGAGTGTTCTTTAGATGCAGTAGCACTGATTATTGCAAAAGCTGTGTATGTAGGCTGAGGTTAATAGTTTGCCAAAGGGGAGTATTTAACATAATCTTTCCTGTATTGCTCTTGATAAGAAAGAGCATTTATTCATTGGTGTGCATATCCCCTAGATTAGAAAATACAGATTTTGTCTTTTGTCAGACAAAAGAAGAAATACTGGTTTGGAAATTTAATACACTTTACCTCCATTCTATCAAGAACTGGCATCATTTCACAGAAAAGGATCACTCACACTTATGATGACCTATAAAAAGTCCAAGAAACCAAATGCACTGAAGTATCACACACATTGCATTTTGGTTTGTATGCTACAGCTGTCTGGAAGAAGCTTACAAATGTAGAAAACTCTTCAATGCACTGCCATCTGATGGTAAGCCCAGAGGTGCAGTGCCATTGGAAGCTGTATGAAAGGACAGTGAGGTTGATGCTTAGTTATGTTTCCTCACTGAGGTGCTGTGCAGTTGCAAGCCTTTTGCTATGTAGAAGTTAACTAGCATGACCACAGAGGGTCTGGCCATAAACTGGAATTAACAGAGTTCCATCTATGCTTCTGCCAGCCACCACCTCTGCTGATCTGCTGGAGATCACTTAGTCCTCCTCTTTGTTCACCTTTTTATACTATAGACTTTTAATATTTGTTGTACTGTTCTTAAGGTAATAGGATCTTGATCTTCATAGGGCTTCTTATACGCTACTGTAAAGAGAATATAGTGATTGACAGAGCATTAAATTTTCGTCAACCTTACAAAGATGTCCTAAGAATTCACTGACCCAATAGCAAACATAGTAGTCTGCCTTACACTGAAGTGAGAGGAAAACATAGGCACTTGCTAGTTTAGGAAAAAAGCTAAGTTTATTCATTACTTTTCCTAAAATATTGCCTGGATTTTTCTACCCAATAAGTACAGTATGGTGAAGGGATCAAAGAAACAATGCAATACAGTCATTTTAATCACCAGAATGTTTGCCCTTAGGCTTGAACCTACCAAAAAATGCCTTTTCTAAAACTCCAATTTCCTTTTACAAACCTGCTTCAATTAATGCACAGTATGGGTTGAATTCTCTTCTTTCAGTGAACACAACTCTCATAACTATTAAACTGCATGAACACAGTGTTAAGAGAGTTTGGTATAGATTTACGTAGAAACTCACAATATATATGCTTCCCAGGGTCTTCTCCTTCTCTTACCCCTGAATGACTAGTCTTCCAATTTTCTACATCAAGGGACCTTTTGGAGCATGACTACTATATAAATTAGTATTTATGTATTTTTAATGAAATTTACATTTTTATACAGATACATTATTCAGATACATTTGAAATTGGGACCCAAAGTTTTCCTGCCTAGTGCTGTCTTAAAAATATTAATTTAAAAAGGTTACATGCACTTTTTGGCAAATGAAGTTATGAAGCCTTGGTTCACTATATATTTCAAGATAAAGAATATAAAACCCCTCATTAGAAGTAGAGGACTCAAAAGAGAGGGCATTCATAAACTATCTGAATTTGAAATGGCACATTTTCATAAGAGATCTGTCAAGAATCATCACCCATCCTTCCTGAACCTGAGATTTGGGATCCTAGATGGTGCCGTAGATCTTGCCATTAGGAGATTAGAGAATGTAAAGGAGGCCCTTATAAGCGTGTGCTTCACCAAGGTTGCTCTCCTTTTTATTGCTATACTGCATAGTCAGTGAATCAGACTAAAGGTGAAAGAAGTAGGAATCATATTATGCTATGTGGCATGTATTTATTCATTTTTTATTGTGCAAAACAAACGCATCAATGATATTTTAAACATTCTTCATATTTTCTGTATCCAGAATGGAACTAGTCTTCAGTTCGTGTAATGCTGTGTAACTTTGAGCAAGCATAATAAGGAAACTAATTTGAGAGTGATGGTGAAAATTTGATAATATGCAGCCCTTATACTCAAAGTATGTTTTAAAAAGAGCAAGATATCGATTAAGAAACCTCTGTCCCATTAGATTTTAAGTTGACAAAGTTAAAATTAAGGTGTTTCGTTTGATCCCATTTTAAGTCTATTCCACAATAAATACATATTAGATCTCTTCAGTGCAGCAAAATACTCAACTTCATGATCTGTTTATTTTTTATATTTAGTTGGAAGCACAAAAATATGGAGTAGAAGGTGGTATGATGTGTAATCCTCTTTAAATAACTGCCAGGGAATTATTCATAATCATATATACAGTAGTTATGTAGAGGCAGGTTTTTTCTTATGTTTGTTGACTTCAAGAGTGCAGCTTAAAGCATTTGTGCTCAGACAGGCTCCCAGCTGATTATTTGATGACTGTGCTAGCTAATACACCCAGCAATCCAAAATGATGGTCTTTGGATTACTTTATTTGAGGAACAAGAGAAGGGGGAATGTGTTTTGTTTAATTGCATGTTTTGAATTCATAGGACATATCATGTTCTTTGGTGAGGAATGTCAAACAGAAGTAGTTATTTGCTTAATTATGCTCCAAGGCCCTACATTTGTTCTCTTGGACAGCTTTATAGAAAGATTCTGCCTTCTGGCTCCTGGAGTTCCTGGTTTTCAGAGACAATATGAACATTTCTATATCCTTTACTACCTCAGAGACTACCAGTTTTGTCTCATTGCTCTGTAAAGCAAACTCTGTACTGTGAGAGACTAACATTCACAGAATACATAAAGATCATAGTGCAGACTTTAAAATAATGCAGTTTCATTTCTATTTATTTATTTAGTGGGAGGTTTGTTGGTTTGGGTTTTTTGTTACTTATTTTTTTACAATTTGTTTGTCAAGCCTGAAAATCTTCTACTTTTTTCCATGTCAGTGGGACCAAACCCCACATCTAGTACCTAAATCTGGGTTGTACTTTAGAAAGTCAAACCTCCGAAAATGACATATTCATAAATGCATTCGTTGCACGAGATTGTTCTCAGTAACACTGAGGGATTAACTGGAGGCACCTCACAAGCCTGAGAGGACAATCAGAATTCAGCTTGAAAGGGATGAGCTCTTCTGCCTGATGACTATATCTGATCAAAGGAAGAGGTACATGCATGCCTTCAGGGATTCTGGAAACCTCATTTGAGTTATATACATCTGTATATTTGTGCTGGATGATGAATGCGAAGGTCAGTATGCCCCTTTACCAGACTTTTCCAGGGACAAATATGCCAGTTGTTTGCAGTAAACCAGAAGAAACACACATGAATGTTCCTATACCTCAGTCTAATATGTAGGTTTGTGACTTCACTTGGTCCACCAGTAAAATAATGACTGCTTTTAGCAACACTGGTGTACATTCTCTGCTGTTCTGGGATGGAATGTAACCTCACCAAAAAAAAGACAATGATATTGGTAACTTCTTAAATGTGGTGTTTGAGGATTTATTTTTGTTCTTGTTTTAGCAGAGTAGGCTTTGTGTTAGAGCCAGTTGCTCCCTTTCAAGGCAGAATGGCTGTACGTGCCCAGTGTATGATTTGTAACAATTGGTGGTAAGGTAGGAAGCTCTCATTATCATGATTTTGAATTGAGCTCCTAGTATGCTTCGGTAAAGATAAAAGATATTGAGCAATTCTAAATGATAATGTTTGGAAATATTTTAATTCAAAGTTGCTGACAATCTGTAGGAAAATATTGCAGATATTGTCTATCGTCTGTTTACAGAAATCCTGAAAATGTGGCTGTATTTAACAATGCCATAATCATCCCTGAGAGAGAACTATATTCTTCTCCTGAAGTTTTCTCCTTTTTTTTTACTCCCTATAACTCCTGTGAACATAGTGCCAGAAACATTAATTCACATTTTCTCTTCCATCAAGCGGTTCATGTTCTAGGATTCTTCAGTGTACTCTTCCAAAATCTGTAGGTAAAAGACATCATACAGCCAATAAGTAACTGGCATTTCTGGTCATAAGAAGTACAATAAATTAACATTAAGGATAACAAAGACTCCTGTCAACTGGGGAATTTAGAGTGGGATAGCTGAAAGACCAGCACTGCACCACTCAGTGACGTAATGCATAAGACAGGATAGGTCTAGTGGATGAGAGTGATATCTGTTTTCTGCAACATCTGCAGACCTCCCAGTCTCATCTCTCAAGACTCAGTCTCCCAGCCCTGTTTTGTTGAGCACCAGAGACCCAGGGGAACTGGACACTCACTCTGCTTAGTGTGCTCAAATCTTGGCTGGTGGTCTAGCTCCTACACATGCTTCCATCTCAGGGTCAGCCACAACTTGTTGCTGGAGGTCTGTGAAGGGAGTACATTTCTCCTGCACATCTGAGGTGCTCCTGTTTCTGTTATTTATTGTTTTCTATATTAGATTGTTGTTACAAGCCACCAATACCATTACCTTTCTCCATATCTAAGGAAATAGAGAGACTTCATGTATTTCATTGAATTTCTCCATATCTGGGGCTTTCACTGGAATAAGCCTTTGGTCTCTTTTCCCAAACTTGTTATAAAGGTTTGAGGCTGACAACACTTACATAGCAAAGTTCATTTTTTTGTTTCCTTGTTTTCCAGTGCATATAGGATTAATTTAGGCAGTACTAGACATATGTAGTTTAGCACTTAATTTGAGCGGTGTTTTTGTCTGGCCTTCAACCTGTGAAAGGAGCCATCAGTGATGGTGCCAGTTACTTCTCAAGGAGGTTTTTTGTCGATCTGTGAAATTTGGGAAAATTATACTGATCTTGTTCTTTACTTTCTGATGTCTTCTGCTGCTTTGTATTTGTGTCTGAGAGGCCTGTAAAAAGTGAGACACTTGCTTGAGTATCTACTATGAGTTACCAGTGATACCAGGAAAATCACGAACTCAGTATTGTTTTCTCCACTTCTGCCTTTCCCAGTCATCTTGATTGGTCTTGACCCATCTTGACCCAGTCATACGTGGGTCCAGCTTTCAACTGAAGGAGAACTTGGATCAGAATAGGGAGCTTAATAAAAGCATGCAGCAAGAGTTTCTGTCTCTGTAAAATAGCAAAGGATTTTGGCTAAGCTTTGTGTCAGCAAGGTAAACTTAGATTTTTGACCCCAAATTATTAGGCTTCTTGAAACACACCTCATTCACAGGAGTAAGGGATACTGATGTGCACACATTTTCTGAGCAACAAACTTAGCTCTGAAGTTTGGTATTTCTTGCCCAGAGATAACACCCTATTTATTAATAGAGGTCAAGATGCTTGAGACCGTGGTTTGAATCCTTACAATGGGTATAAATGACTTCTGTTTTCCCTCCTTTTGACAACACGGAAGGTGTGATATTCTTTAAAAACTGCTTACTCAGCTAATCCCACATGTTTGCTTGCCTGGGCTATCACTGGATAAATTGTATTTCAAGAGCACCTTCTGGCTCTAACAGACGTGCTCAAGTACATCTCAGTTTGGTGAGGCACCTTTGCACTGAGATGTTTGCCTCCCCTTATGCTGGAGCAGCGGGTGGGAATGAGCGCCATTGGTGGTCTGCGCTGGGTGGAGGTGAGCAGTGTCTGGTCACACACTTCTGCCTGCTATTCATGCCTTTTCAGGGGATTAAGAGAATCCTGGGGAGGGAAGTCTGAGTCAGAAGCTGTGACGTATGTGACTGTCTCTGATTATTTCCTTCTCTCTGTTCTCCTCGGTGCCTGTATTCATAAACCTGAGGAGCAAAGTTTTTCTGGTTTAAGAATAATGAGAAAGTTTGTTTCGTGCACTCTTCTGCTATCCTCAGCTTCTATTACGTGTGTAAAGCCAGGATAATCTTGAGAGCTGATTGTATGAAATGATAAGTGTAATGAGGTATGACTTTTAAAGAATTCTAAATATATCCCATCACATATCTCTTCCCTTTTCTTTGTTATTAACAGATATCCCGTGTTATCTAAATTGCATGTGTCAAAACATGCAGAGTTAAAACTGCTACTGGTCAAGCCAGTTTTACATTCTCCATCACTGTGGCTTTTTTAATACACCCACTGAGGTAAGATATGTGCATTACTGACAATAGCACAGTGAAATGCACATAACCTTTTCTCCGCCATTAGTCAACATTTAGTCAACATCTAAATTATGTAGGTAAAACCAGACAAACTGTTACATGAAGCTTTGCGTGAAAAAAATGTGTTTCTAGTTCACTGTATCAGTAAAAACTACGCATTCATACCATAGCCTGTTAAAAATCTACACCGTACCACTTTGCATGAATGGAGTTTTAACCGCTACATTTCAGAGTATCAGAACTACTTACACAAAATATGAATTGACAGATATGTCCATGAATGTTTAGCAATTTGTGTTGACTGTCTGAATCTTATTGTTTAATGACTTAAGGCTTTATTCTGGTGGGATATGCACATCATGTGTGCATAATTTGAACACAGATATGGTAGAATATCACTGTGCAGGTTACATAAATCCCAAATACAGTCTCAACAGAATTTATTCTTATTATCTGAAAACTCCATTATAATCTGAGGATGCAAGTTCAGTAGGGCAAAGGGAGCTTTCAGCTTCTATGTGGAACTTTTCCAATGACTAAAGTTACACTTGTTTATCAGTATGTTATTTACAAATATTGCAAAATATCATATAAGCCTGATATTAGTCTTTCAATCTTTTATTCGGAAACATCACTCTGTTAGTCAACCTTCTGTGCCAAAATGTCCAGTGACATTTTTCAGAGTCTATTTTGGAACACAGATATGTCCCTCATTTCCAAGAAGGTAACCTCATCAGCAGAAAGTCAGTGAAGATTTATTTGTACTGTCTGGATTCCCAAATGTGTTGGAAGTCTTTGACTCTGCTTGTGCCAATGGCATCTACTGGAGATAATGAAAGAATCTATGGGAGTAGATTGAGCATGAAGATGATGCATACACCACTTCCATGATATTATCATGGATTTCTGATTTATTTATGTACCCTTGTTGTAATGATAATGTTTATAACATTTTTTTCCTTGAACTCAATTATCTCTTGAAACTCTGATCACAAATTAAGGTTGTTAAGAAGGTGACAAAATTATATTTTATGGATCGGATTATGGAAAAATAAAAATAAAACATAGAGCTCCTATTTACAAATGTGAATGATCTAAACAAAACACAGATTAAATTTATTTATAATGGTGACTCAAAGCTTGTCTTTGGTATCTCAGGTCCTGGAACTGTATACATCTACTCCCCATTGCATGTTCTCAAAACGACAACTTGAAATATCTTCATGGAGCTGAAAAAAAACGATGAGGTATGGCTTGATCTCAGTGATTCTGTTTTACTACAGCTTTATGCAACTTGGTAGGTAAGTAATATGAAAGGTTATGGGTTTGTTTTTTTAAACATTATCCTGTCAAGAATCTGCTTTCACACCATCACGTTTTGTCCTGGCTAGGTTAGCCCCGCTTTAATAGTTAAAGGCTGCTGGCAGGCTACAGCCCCTAAGCAGTTGTAGCAGATGAAAGAATATGTCTCAAAAGCATCATTTTTATGTGTCAATAGATTCACACACATGGGCATATCATCTGCAGCTCTAAAAGACCAGAATCCTGGACTGATCACTCTAGAAACAAATTGGAGGTTTTGCTGGCTGCAGAATGCATCCTGTTGTAAATTTGGAGCAAATTCAGGGTGAATGAGATTAGTGTATATAGGCTCTCACATCCAAAACTAAAGAGAAAGAACGAATGAGAAGGGCATTAAGCCAGTCTCTCTCCCCCAGTCTTTTACCCTGAAAGTAGATCAGAGCCTGAAAAATACCAGCACTTTTGTGTACAGGCACTCAGTGAAAGGAAATTATTTTTCATGTTCTTTTTTTTAGATTACTTTGTCATCACAATCAACTTCAGAAATAAAAAGAAGGTAATGGCTGAAAACCAAATAACCATTCTTAGTTTTTAAGTACATAATTTAAATCATCAGCTTTAGACATTTAAATTGAGATGCATTAAACTGCTTAATGTGCAGCATGATAACTAAACATCTGACCACTTGCTTGATTAGCGTTAAGAAAGAAATTGTATAGCTGAGAAATAGAAACCAATTACATACCTTAAGAAAGAGTATGAAACTCACATATCTTGTAAATATGAATCTGAGGAACTTAATAAAAATACATTTTTGCCAGCTGTTTCCAGATTTGTTAAATCTAAGTAAATGGGTTTTAAAAGCCATCTAACAGATGGAAGGAAAATGTTCACATTTCCTAAAGTGTTAATGAAATTTAGTAATAGCAAAATTGGAAGAAACAAAGAATAGATACACAGATTTTAATGGTTATGTGAAATCAACAGCTGTCACAGTAAGGCAGAAATAAATTTAAAAAAAATTTCTTAACAAAAATGTGACAAAAGAAAAAAAAAGAAAAATGTTGATTTTTATTTTCAGTTCTGTGTTAATGAGTGCCATTTTTTATTAGGCAGTGATTAGAATGCAGTTATAATGTAGTGCAACTGATATAAATACAGTAATACTGAGGAGGGTAATGATTCAAATGATAGGTATACATCCATTTAAATTGATACTTACAGTATTGATAAAGAAGGACAACAGCCTGAAACATTTTAACTGTTCATTTAAAATGTTTTAGTACAAAGAAATTTATTTCTGTAGAGGGACATTCATATAGTTCTTAGGAGTCTTATATACTTACCTGTAAGATCTAACAGTGAGGCAAAGAGACAACAGCACTTCTGAATAGTAGCAGAATTTACGTAGTCGTTGAGGTTCTTATTAAAGGGCTAGAGACTTTATTCCCCTCATTATCCACGGAAATAAACATCCTAAAGATACAATTGTTTTATTGTGCCAGACAGGAGAATAACAGAATAATGAAAGGCTTCTGTATTGACATGAGAGCATACTAAACAGTCTCCACTTTGTGTTAATCATTAGAAAAAAACAGCTCTAGCATTAAATTCAAGTGAAATGAAGCCCATACACCCTACAAGATAATAAAAGCTATTTAAAATAGTTTTATTTAAACATATTTATAAACTAAAAAGGAAAGACTTTTGATATTTTTATCATTTCATCTTGTTTGCTCTGTATGATCACCAGTTGTGCAACATATGACAACAATTTTTTTTTTTTTTTCTGATCTCCTGCTTTATGGATTCTTTGCCTAACTATTTTCTACTTCAAAACCACTTATCTTCAGATTATGCTAGTCCTTTGCACTTCTTGTGCACATATTTTTTGTGATGTTACCAAATCTACCCAGCAAAGAGCAATTGCTTTGTCCCAAGAACACTCATCTATATCTTACCTATATTTGTAGGGAAAAGTGCAAGGATGAACTATAAATAGACAGATATAAAAAGGTTGCTTTCAATCACTGGGGAAAAATAAAAAAATGCAGGTTTCTAATTACAATTCATAGACATCTATCAAGTGTTCTTTGTTCTTTCCTCTCACTGCATCTCATGTTAAATACTGGCTTTAAATTCTCTGAGTTGTGTTAATTTGTGTATTCATGCTTTGGAATCATGAGAAAAATTGATAAATTAATAATTGCTCCAAAAAAATGGCATAGTTTGCTTTTTTTTTTTGATAAAACTACTTTTTCTTATATACAAATATTTCACAGAAAAATATTAATTATCATTAAAAATACAATATGAATCTTTAAAATGCGTTGTTTGACTGGCTTCAGTATCACTGAAAATTTTCATTTTACTGAAAAATATATTAGTTTTACTTCATTGTTTTAATTTACTCTCAATTCTGCTGTCTCCTAACATAAATAAAATTGAATGGAACTGCAGTTTTTCTAAATTGTTGTTTTAAACACTGATATAATTCTAGTGCAAATATTTGAAGTTTCAGATTTGTCTTTGAAATCATAATTGAAACAACTTTTGAAATAATGCAATTTCTTTTTGAATGATAACTCGTGTTTCTGATGTATTTTGTTAATATGTTAATCTCTGCTAGACAGTTCAAGAAAATTTTAACATTATTTGAGAAGTATACATTGGGAATTTTCAAAAAAATATGTGATGGCAGACAAACTTGATTCTGAAGGAGCTGTCTTTAAGATAGTTTCTTAGGTAAGTAAAGACATATAGTATTATCACTAGTGTACCAGATAGTGTATTCATTTGAAAGGTATGGTTAATTTCTAGAAACTTGATCTCAACGACCTGTCACGTCAAAGATGAGCTGTAAGCACCAGTGTGTAAGCTGTCAGTATATATTTCTCTTCTCTCCTGAAAGAACTTCCTAAGGTGTTAGGTACATCACAAAGAGATAAGCAGAGTAACTTTTGAAATCACAGAGGCTTCTGCGAGGTGGATATTATTTTTGCCCAGTTCCAGTTCTAAACTCTCTCTGAGCTGTTATTACTGCTACAAATGAACATATCATTAAGTGTTCCTCAAGCTTGTAACATTCTATTTGTGTTAGTATTGAATTTTCAGATGTCATTAAGCTTATTATTTAACTTCTAAATTTTTTTTTCATTAATGCTAAGAAAGCATAGCAATGGTTTAGTATATAGACCTAAAATAGTGTGTCATTCATCTGAATATTATGGTTTTCCCCATAAGATTATGGAGGTTGAAGAATTCCCCTGATAAGGTTGCCAACTGCAATATCCCTGCACTTGAATAGGTCTTGAAGCTTTAACAAAAAGTGTTATTCTTCTTGTGTTTATATTAGTATTCATAGTCTGGAAAGACTCAACTCTTTTAGCACAACTTGCAATCCATACTAAGCCCAATATCCACACTAGTTTTAAAAAGAAAATATTTTATGGCAGGAGTTGAAACAATTTTAGTTGAATCACTGATTCATGTTATCCAGGGAGAGTTTACCTGTATTATCAATTCAGATTTGAATGAAACATTCAACACTTCTATTTCTATTGACGTTTTTCATTCTGCCTTACCATCAAAGAGTCTATGATGGTACGACAATAAAGGGTGTAATATCTTACACAGACTTCCTACTCTTCTACAGTTATATTTGGAATACTTTCAGTGTACTTGCAGAAATTGTTGGATTTCCTTCAGCCTTAAAATAGAGTTTTGTAAAAATTTTGTTGCTAGCGACATCTTAACACCCTCATCCTCTCCCTGCTCCTCCTGCTTTCTTAAATAACATCTTTTAAAACACAGAATGTGAGCTTTGCATTCTGGTTTTACCTTCAGCTATTCTAGAATCACATTAGAACAAGCGTTATTCTAGTCCTGGTGCAAATTAGGGATAAACTTAAGGAACTCCTGAGTTGCACTACACATTTGTACTGTGAAGGTATAATGCAAGAATTAGCTTTCAAGAACATTTCTTTGATGATAAAGACTTCAGAGTATTATATCCATTCTAATCTAGATCGAGGAATGTTAATGAAATTAGTTCATTCCAATGCATTTAGTGCCATAAAATGGCAGATATGTATTGTGAACTTAATGTATTTGACTCTGGAGCAAGATTACTGTATTTATGAGTCTTACAGACCAATTTCATGAGTGGTCTTAGTCAGACAGGAGTTTTCTTCCACAAAAGGCCTCAGAACTGGACAGTGTCTGGGGGAAGGAGCTGACCAATATGTTGACTACAACATTTTGCAGCTATTTATATACTACAAATAAATCATAACCAAAAACTATTCTCTAAAGACTTAGGCCTCTGTGGGTCTGGGAAATGTGAAACAAACTCACTTATAAGTGTGCATAAGGTACTTTGCAATAAAATCTGTAATATATTTCCATATCAAGAGATGGTGAATAAAATGTATATGAACATGTGGGTAGGATGGGAAGTATAGTACCTAATACTGTAGCAGTATATCCTGCCTCAGTTTGAATGGAGCTTGGAATAAGTAGTTTTGTAGCCACTGTGGTATCACTTTATCAGTGCCTGTGTTTCTCTGCAAATACCCCAAAATAACAAAGAACTCCTGGCAGACTGTTCATGTTGGAAAGAAATTTACTATTTTTTCTTTTTCAGTCTTTTACTTCAGGTACAAAAATGTAAATTCCATTATTCACATGTAGATGCTACCTTTGAAATATAGGAAATATCTTTGTTCCTTCTGATACGTTCCACTTACACAAGTTGACTTGCCTTTTGCCCAATATTTAGAAAATTCTGTGGCTCACCTGATGTTTATCATCATCATCTTAATCAATGTGCATGGATATTCTTTGCCCATGTTAAAAATTCACTGCATATATCTAATAAAAAGAAAAAGAATAAAAATATAATTTTTTATCATATTATCATATTAATAATTGCAATTAAGTTCCAGAAAGCTTATGTGTCACCTGTATCAAAGTTTTCATTCTTAGAAGACTTATTATAAAAATATCCTGATGACTGTCTTACTTATTTACCAGAATTTTTTTGAATGTTATGATGAAATTATTGCAAAAAGCTATTTTCAGGTGGTTAAACTCATAAACCTGTAGATTAAACTAATGCTTCACTGGCAAGTAAGTATTTCCTGTATCTTTTGCTTTCTTTTTCTGAAAAAGCTATGAAGATGTCATTTTTATGATTGTTTTCTATTCATTCCAGTCCTGCTTCACGTTGGATGACTGTATGGAATAATTAACAACTTGGATTTAACTTGTTTTGTACAAAAAGAGACACAAGAAGAGCCAGTATAATTAACTTGGGGTTTACTTTTGAATTTTTATATTTGGATGATACTGAGGCACCTTGTATTCACAAAAAGATGAAAGGCAAAAGGTGGAAACTCCAACAGAACTTTGGAAAGAAAAGACAATAACGCATAGATTTTACTGCATTTATTTAAATTATTTGGTGCTTATAGTTTATTCCATTCACACTGTTCCCATCTGCAGCACCAGCTTGTGTTTCTTCCCTTAGGACTGCAGGGTGTTTTAATAATAGGCCTTCAAGACCCCCATAGCAACGAGAAGTCTGATAAAATAAAGAGAAAAAGGAGCTGAAGTGATCCCTAGAGAAGGAAAACATATTTTCCACTTTTCATTTCCATTTCACAACAGAATGATGGGCTGAAATAATAAAAGCCCACAGCATTCCAACAAACCCAAACAGAGTTTGCCTGTTGGGTAGTAATTATATGTTCCAAGCCTTCACATGCATAATTAAATAGTGTTCTGTTTCTTTAAATAAATATAATCACACAAAAGCCAAAATATTAAAATGTTCTCACCAATCTTATTTGGACTACAGAATAACAAGAAAAGTTTTCGAATTAAATTTTCTTTCCCTGTCTGTTCTCTTTTCTAAGCTCTGTTGACTTACAGAAATTAATTCAATTGACATCAGTAATCCAAGGATATTATTCACTTCCAAAACACGTTGTTATCAATTGTCCAGAGATGAAAACCACATCAGTTCCTCCTAGCAGCTCATGTTCTAACTCTAACCAACTCTTCTTAGTTTGGCTATAATCTGTTCAAGTTTTCCTTGTCGTTAAGTGTATACATGTCAGCTTGACAGATGTGCAGTTGTGGACCCGTAAGAAATGTCCTGCCTAACCCCCTGCCTCCCATCTGCCACCTGTTCCAGGATTTCCAAATGCTCTCCCTTTCCTGAGCAAGGTTTCTTTGGCAGTCAATGTTACAGTGCATTGCCTTTCCCCTGACAACATGTCAGATGCACAGAAGAGGCCAAGTGCCTCCAGCTGAATCAATCCTGATGGTAAGCTACACCGCAACAGCTGCCGGACAGCAGCATTACACCAAACAGGAAGGACAGGAATGAAACAGCTCTGTAGACGCTCCTGGCACACATGAGAGTGAGTTTTATGATGCCATAAAATAAGTTGTTGTGTTTTTTTTTATATTTGTGCCATTGATATTGTCACTTCGGTAAGGAGTCATTAGACCATTGTTTGATTCACTGAGGATATGTGGAGACATGTTTTGCAGGCTTGAGGTTAGAAGTACACTGAGAAGACTAGGGATATCTTAGGCACTGTTATTGATTGATTGTATTCGAAGAGCATCTCTTACTCCTAATCATATGGGTTTAATGCCATGTCATACGCCATTTGCATATTTGAATAACCTCCTTCTTCCTTCTTACAGACCTATTACCACAGTAGCTTTTAATGCAGGTAGAAAACAGTAAAAAAAAAGGATAAGGGAAAGGATTTTTTTTCCCCCCACATCAGTAGTTCTGTATTCTGAGCATGTTGCAATGTAACTATTGTCATTATTTTTCTTGTACATTATTGCAAAGATGGGTTTACCAGTGTGTACAGGAAGCTCTTGCTGGTGCAGCATAGGAAAAATACTGTTGGGTTTGGAAAGTGTCAGCTTAGAATATGACCGCTTGTAAGCTGTAGCTTGGATACTAAATGGGTTGCCAAAATACACATTTATGGCTCTGGGTACATATGTGCAGGACTAATTTTACTTGTCAAAGCCCCAGAAAAGGACAGTACCTTAACCGAGACTTGATATCACCATGACCTGTAAAGAACTCAAGAATGGTGGATAGGCAGTAGACAGAGATCATATCTTTAAGAGTTTTAGGCAGAAAGATTTTCTGTTTCTACTCAACATCTCTGCAATGATACGTCTGGTGTAGAATTTGAAGAGCCCCTCAGATGAACTCAAGGAGCATCCTGTTAGTGGTATAAAAGATAAAATAATTTGATGTCCGTGTTCCTGAGTTCATTCAGAGAGCTGTATGCTAGCTTTTGGTTTATGAAGAAATTCCAAAAATTGAATATTTGAAGGCAGCACTGGCCTATGTTTTTGGCTAAGGAATTTTCATCAGACAGACTTGTGAAAAGACTGTAATTGTTAGTCAGTGCACTTTGAGAAGATCTGACTATATTTCAGCAAAGGTGGTGTTTGTGAGCTGTTTATTAATAATACTGAGATTTCAAAATTATTTCAAAGTTCTAGTTAACCATCTGGGATGATCACCAAGACAACATGGTACTGTGTTTTTCATTGGTTATATCCCTTAAACAAGAAAGAGTAAAATGAAAAATTCAAGACAGTCAAACCGAAAGTGTGCTGTTTGTCTTTATAAAGGTACATAGTTATTATCCCCAAAAGCTTTGTCGTGTTCTGAAAATACAATCAGGACACCAGAATTCTTATTTTGTTTTGTTAACAGAATAAGAAATTAAAGATAACTTTTGAAAATAAAATGTATTTCAGGTTTTTTATTTGATTTGAACAAGTGGTTAAATACACTGTACATGCTTCTCATGAAATTGTTTTCTAGTGACCTCTAGATCCACAGCATTTCTGAAAATTTACAATTAACATTAACACAAATGTGAAGATGTGTAAGAAATATACTTTTTTTTTTTTTTTTTTCTTACGAGATTGTCTTTTCACTACCCATTTTGATCAGGGGAGTGTCAGTAGATGGTCTTCCAGGAGATCAAAAGTTGAGTTAGATTTGTCATTTTGTTTGGGGTTTTTTTGGTGGGTTATTTTTTTTTTTTTTGGGTTGGTTGGTCTTTTTACAATTGAAAATATAATACAGGTAATATGGAAAAAAGGAGAAGAAGGTTGGTTGCTGTCTTCAAAGGATTGTTCATTCTTTCTGTACGTGTGTGAATAGTGGTTGTTGGAAATTAAGCTTGCACTTCTTTAAACAAAAATAAAGTCTGTCAGCATTGCATGGCAGTCACATTTAAACATTTTATTTGTTAAAATAATGTTTTTAAAATAAAATATTAACATAATATTTATTATTTAAATATTTAACATAATTTTAGATAACACTTTTGTTATCAACCTGATTACTCATTCAGTACTTTTGAGATTAAGTGCAGATGCTAACAACCAGCTGAACTGTTATGACAGTGTTTGTTGCTTCGTTCTAAGGAGCATCCTACTCAGGAGCTTAATACAGAGTGGGAACAAACACCTCAAGCTGGTTAAGGTGGAGAATTCAAAGTGATATTCAGGAGAAGCATACAAAACCAGACTGCTGTTGCTAAAATATCTGCAATTGGTGCTGCTTCTGCTGTTGCTGCTCCCAGTCTGTGGCCCACAAGGTCTAAGCAACATTGATCAGGGTTTGACTAAGCCAGGAAGATTAAGCTAATTTTTGTAATAAGAAAAATGAAGCGCTAACACAGAAGATTAGTACTACCCTGCTGCTACTGTAGGATGATGGAACATTGGTGAAGGAAAGTGTGGTACAGCAACATAGTGTCAGTAAATGCAACAACTTCTGACTGCAAACAAAACCAATATTTTGTCATCTTGGCTAAGAGGCACCAGAATACTCTCAATATCTAATTATATTATCGTTTAAATGTACACACATTAAATGTGTGATGTTATTAATCCAGCATCAGAAAGTATAAACAAAAGTGACCAGATGTTCTACTTTGACACATTAAACTTTTTTTTTCCTCCTCCCTAATAAAATGTCCTGCTGTCTTAGTGATTTTGCTGGCTGAAATGTGACATGCTCCAATAACTTCTTATGTAAGAACGGAGACCATGATCTACAGTTCTACTGTCCTAAGTGAGTTGTATGTCCATTAGGCTAAAGAGTCATATTATGTCCTGTTCTAGCTTTGTCTCAAAAGACCTAATTATTCCACATAATCTGGAACAGCTTCAATAACAAAAGTGAAATGACTTCTTGCCGTCCTTTTTCCCAAATGGCACAGTTTATACTGTTGATTCAGGAACTTTCTTGAAAAACAGGAAATGAGGATTTGAATTCCCATTCCAGGACACGGAAACCATGGCTTCTAGCACCTCAGAATTTGGTGGAGTATTATAATCACTGAACTATTAAATACAGGAAGGCAGCTGCTCTTACTGTGTTGTGCTTCAGATATATTTCAAAAGAAAAAAGGGGGTTTTCCTCACTTTTCTAAATGGGAAGATGTTGATTAATTTTCCATGAGGATTCAGAATGTTTCCAATACTAGTAGAAATAGGCACTCCTCTGCAACCCTGGCAAGTGTGCTTAAGTTAAAGAATGGATAGGATTTATTTATTTCAGGTCACAATCCTGTCTGAAGTGTTTCCTGTTCCCTGCTTTACCCACCACTTTTTGCAGCATTTGGGATGCTGTGAATCCCCATTCTGAAGCCACTAATTCCTTTGTGACACTGACAGAACCTGTGCATTTCGCTGAAAACTCCAGAGCACAATGTGGTGCTCAGATGTCCAAAAGTTTACCAGCATGGTGCTTGAGTTTTAAGGCATACATATGTCTTTGATGTGGCAGCTACATTAAGAGTACAACTGCTGTAATCTCAGTCTTTATCTGACAGTTTGACCCATGCTCTGAGAGATCCTCTTTCTCTTTGTTGACAGTAACAGCAGTCCTCAGCTACGGAACCCCTCAATTAACAACCCAGAATTAAGTGGGGGTTGAATGTGGGCCTCCACATTTGCACAAGCTCTTGTAGGAAGTTTGTAATGCAACTGAGATACAGTCTCTGGTGTCCCAACAGTTTTCTGTTTTCTGCCAACTGATTCCATGTATAAACTTTTAACAGTTCCTGAAGAGAAGTAGGAATGTACATCAAAATGTGGAAATATGTTACAGGTTAGCAGCATGGCAGTCAAGGATTCAGAAATGCCCTCATGCTCTTGAGTGTCAGGCTTTACCTTGCACCTTCAGCATGAATCTGTGATCTTTTGGAGCCAAACTATGTGTTTCATTGTTTGAGGCACATGCTGTTGTAGCAAGGTTTATTTAATGTGTAAATACTTTATAGATACCTTCCCCTCTTCCATTTCTGCTCTGTTCAAGATCTGCTGATAACACACTAGCTTCTTACAATGTTATTTAATCTGTCAGTATCCTATTTTTTCCCTGTATTTGGTGTTGCTAAATGCAGAAATTAAGAAAATAAGCTAGACAAAGATGAGGAGTTAGTATAAAAGAAGAGCTATGCTAAATACTGCCTAGTAATTTTTTAAGTTCTGGTGACATAATGTGGTGAATTTCACATTACCAAGGATTATATACCCTTTGTCAAAAAAAAACCCCAACTCTAGTAGTTATACACTCTGACAGAAGAAAGTTTACATGTCTGCCACGTGGGTGTAAAGTACTCCAGTATTTTAAAGAACATGAAAGTATAATTTGATAGAAAAGATACGTAATTTGAAGTACCAGTTGATGAGCACTGTTTTTTATCAGTAAAAAATTATCGAAGTCCAATTTCTATAAGTATTAACTTGTTTTATATTTTAATCAGAGTTTCAACAATAAAGTTGTTTGGTTTTTAGTTCACTTCTGGGATGACACTAAGCCAGAAGTCTAAGGTGTGTACAATAATTCCAAAATGTACGAAGCAAAGAAAGCTGACTCAACTTCCAGCATTTTGAATGCTTTGGGATGTGTATCCCACAAATGTTTGTCTTGATGACATAACACTTTTAACATTGTATTGAGTAGCTGAAAGGATTGTCCCATGGTGAAGATTCATTCAACATGAAAAATACGTCAATAATTGCCCACCCTTGATACTTCTACAAATACATTTCAGACTGAATATCTGTTGATGTTAAAAAAAAAAATAGGAAAAAAAGGAAGAAAGGAAGGAAAAAGAAAAAAGCCTGGGACAGTGCATGAAGATAGCTTTTTATTTGTTTCTTCTCTACTCTACTCACCTCTAATCTTATATTCATTAGTGGGCAGTGGCTTACCACCATTCTGCCTGATTGCACAATGCATGTGTTAAACTGCCCCTTTAACCTTTTCCTTCAGTAAGAATATTAGCAGTCTGTCATTTTCCATTTCAAATAAGTATCATAGTAATTTGTCATTTTTTATGTGTTTATAATACCCTTACATTTTATTTTCTTTTTAACAGTAAAGTCCTTGACTCAGTTAAATACACAGAACTGATCTTTGTCCTGCCATTTCATAACATTTTAAAAAACGTGAATGGGCTCTCTTTAGTGCAGCATGTGTCCATGCTGGCATATGCACAATTTCATGTGTTTGGGTTTTTCTGGTTTTGGTTTTTGTTTGCTTGTTTGTTTAATATTTGACAAAAGTAAGTGGGCTTAATTCTTTTATTCTAAAACAAAGTAAAAAAAAAAAAAAAAAGCCACATGATTTTCATTGTTGAACATTTATTTATTTATTTATCTATCTATCAATGAAGTGAAATATAATTTTCACACAGTAGGAAAAACACAGTGAACCTAATCAACAATGATGTCATCCTCACTTCATATAGGCAGAGGGAGCTGCAAAATCACATGTCCAAGGCGGTTTGGCCAGACTTAGAGAGTTAAGGTCTCAGAGTCCATAGTCTTAGGTTCACTGCTTTACTTTTTATTTAAGGTTCCTCAAAAATGTGGTTTCTGTGTAGAATTGGTGCTAGAAGCTAGCAAGGAACAGCTTGTTCTAAGACATCAGGCTGCTCAATCATGTAGTAACACACTGTAGAATGAAAGCAGAGTTCAGAAGCATGACATGAGTGCAGGCTTTCTCCTGATGAACGTAACCTGAGATGATAACCTCAAAGGGTAATGCTGCACCTAGCAGTTTATGGAAGGCACTTTTATTGTTTTCATCATTTGGAAAGTAACATATATGGCAGAACCCTTGGACTGTGTGCATAAGACTCAGAAGGTTTGACTTTGTGTGGTAATTTTCATATCTGCGACATCTTTTTTTTTCAGGCAAGGCACTCCATTGGTCCAAGTTATGTAATAATTTTGCTTTAACACCAATATTATTACTTTTGCACTATGAACTGACCAGTTTTGCTTCTTCAGATGCTTTGATATCCTTTTATTTTCTTACTGTCAAAAACAGGACATTAACATCTGCAAAGCAGAGATTAGAGTCATACATCATATTGATTTTTTTTTTCTTTGAGTACTAGTATGGCTTCAAAAATCTCTCCCTTGTGACACACTGTATAAAGAAACTAACAAGTCTGCAGGCAGCAAACAACCTTGAAGCACTTCCACTGCTGTTCAGAAGTAATTAATGATGTCTTTATTCTCACCCTGTACTTTCCACAGATTTTTGCTCTTCTGATATGGACACATGAAGTATTTGTTCTACAGAGATAAAAATTCAGAAGGATGTTTTCACTGACAAATATTTACCTGAGTGTTACACTCCTTATTGATCAAGAGTGACACTTTCATCAAATAAATAGAGCAATAACAATTTACTTAGTCTTTGAAATGCTTATGTGTTCTGAGAAAATCTATTTTGTAGTAATTATCTAGAACTGGAATTTAGCTTGATCTGATGCTGTCTTATTATAAGCATTGGGAGTTGTTTTACTTCTTATATTTAAAATATTTTACCAATATAGTATACTGATACGTATCTGAAGAAAATTGTTTAACTGAACATTAGAACTTATTTGATTATTTGAAAATTAGTTCTCTGTCTTATGTGCTTTATATTTTTGCTGTATAATTAAAAGATAACACTAAAAACTTTTTTCAGTGAGAATTTAATATGTAGATGCAAAATTATGTAGATGTCATTTCAGAAAGCTACTACAAAACCAGACTGTAGGTTAATAGTTTGAAAAATATTTAATCTTTCAATCATACAGAATGAACCAAAGCTAGCAATGATAAAAAATACAGTCAATGTTTGTGTATCATTTAAGAAAAATATAATTAAATGCTGACTATCCTTAACAAAAAAGCCCCAACTCTAAATTCCAGTGTTCTGGGTAAGTCACAGTAGTTTCTACATATGAACTGGACATTAAACAGAGAAAAAATATTAGTTTCATATTCCTAGGAGTGAAATAATTTGTACTGCTTCATGATTTTTCTGCTCTTCTGGAAGTATTTGCTTTGTTTATTGATTGATTGATTTTGTAAAAAAACTGTTTACTCATATGCCATAAACCCTGAATTTTGAATCATATTTTGATAATATTCTGTAAAGCTGGCATGGACAAATGATAGTCTGGGCATTGCATCATTCTGACAACTTACTGCCCTGTATTATTTCCCAGATGCCATTCTCATTCAATGGTGGCTTTGTTTTCCTTTTGGGGATGTTGTTATTGTGCAAGCATTCAGGAGGAATGACAGTTTAATCCAGTTAGTTAGGGTGAATTTAATCCAATTAGTTTGCATAATAACAGTAGTGAAGTCCCAATAGTCTCAGTTCCAGCATTGTGTGTACACACCCATTTGGGATACTCAGAACCTAATAGATTAGTTTCTTAACAGGATATTTTACTTCTTGTTAAACAGAGTAGTAAATGAAAGCAAGCTTGAGGGATACCTAAAAAAATCTAACTGTGGTGCAGATGTACTCTGCGTGGTGGTGACTTTGCTCACAAAGTTATTAGATACCTTCATCTCATTTCCTTCTGATGACTTTCAAAAGTAGTGCTGGAGAACTCCTAGTCAAACCGTCTGTAGACGCTGGAAGTTTTTATTGCTTCAACAGGATATGGGAGAAGCTGAGAGAAAAAAAACCCCATAAGAGCTTCAGAATAACAAAGATGGCTTATGAAGTCCCTGAGACAAAATTGGAGCAAACCTGGGGTAAGTATTACATAAGCTCATCATGTTCTTGTCTTCTTGCCTAAGCATTCTCAGCCACATCAGGAGAGAAAATATTGGGCAAGTGTCATCTCATCCAGTACAACTGCTAAACCGTTCCTGTGTTCTTACACTAAGAACTGGTATTACGTTACTTTCCTTATTTTCCAAGTCCAAAGTGAGTATGACCATGCTAAACACCACTGTTATGCTAATGACATTTTTCAGATGAGTGAAAAGTGAAAAATGTCAAACAAAAGGTCATAACCGTCTCTAGAAGGGTGTTAGAGTGTGTGGTTAAAAGGAGGGCTGGAAAGCAGAAGAGCTGAGCAGCGCTGATTAAAACAAAAGGTTCTCTGGACCGTGGTGAAAGCAGAGTCATGAGTGTGTAGTCTAGGTATTGTTTTTTATCCTGCAGAGCAATCTACACCAATGTATGCTACATTTCTAAGTAACGTGTGAAACTAAAACTCCTTTAGAAGAACTAGATATTACTTTTTTAGCTGTCAGAAATCCCCCGTGTGACAAACAAATTCACTGTATCCACAAATTCAGATAAATTCCCAAAGGGCTGGTGAAAGATAGGAAGCAATGAATAGCTAATTTGAGACTCAGGGCAGGAAACCAAACATCAAGGCCTAATACTTGACAGGCTGTCCTACCTCAGATCTGGGCCTAGAAGCCCAGGAGCTGAGACAGTAGCAAAATACAAACTTTAATCATAGAAATTCATAGCAATCTAAGGTTTGGAGCCAGGAAGAGATTTGTAGGACATCTTCAGAAAAGTAATATGAGCTAAGGGTGGATTAGTCAATTTATAACCCCTGATTTGATATAATCTTTTTTTTTTTTTCTTTCTCCTGTTTTCAGGCAAATGGGTGATAGGTAACATTTTCTCCATAACAAAGTCCTACTAAGAAATTAAGCCCCTGAAATCACAACTAATAATAATATAAAATCTCTAAAATTGTTTATCTGCTGTGATAGTCTCTCCAGGAAACAGTGTATAAAATGAATCAAATAATGTTTGAAATTATAAGAAAGTGTTTTTTCTCCTGTCTTGATTCTGCCTTAAAAATGAAGTTGGATATTGCCATTTACTTGGATATTTGAGGCTCTGCTTCCCCAAAATAAGAATGTGAGAGATCAACTATTGTTTCCTTCTAAACAATTCAGTAAGGGAAACAGTAGTGAAAAAGATGTATTTATTCCCCACCAGACAACTACCTATCACCAATTGTTCTGAATGGTTTTCATAGTTCAGAATATCCACACAAACTCCCTAGGTCACATACTATAAGAACTTCTAAGAAATATCTTAAGAAACATCTAGTTTCCAGTACTAGAATGTAGCTGCCTGTCCTGGCCAATTTGCAGGTGGTTGTTCACTTTCCCTCAAGTGAAAATTAGCTTTTTTCCTCTATTATTTAGAAAGGAAACATTGCATCGTACTTTGAGATCTCTTTGAAAAGACAAAGTGCAATGTGTGCAAAGAATGAAGGGAAAGTGGATTAGGTACTTAATAAGATAAGCATATGTTTTTGGTGATGATCCAGACAATGCCAATCCAAGGAGTAAATCACTTTGTATACTTTACTAATCTAGAATGAATGGCACCTAGAAACATCTAATGGATATTTGGAGCTGAAGGTGAAGTCATATATTATTGTAAAGGCATGTTCCCCAAGATTTGCAGTGAGGTTTGATGTATGACTGATTCTGTTTTAATATACCTGTTTCTTTAATGGCTACCTGCATTAATTTGCTTTATGAAAGGAAGAAATATACTCCAAGCAGATTTGATGTGCTAGTGCTTAATCCTGCTAAACTGACTTCAGCTTTGGTCTATATTAAATGTGTGACTTTTTTTCTCAGTGATGCCAAGAAATTCTTGGATGTAAAACTGGAAAGCTCCCACACAGAGAAAGGTGCTTATCAATGAATGATACTATAAAAACCATACTTTTCTTGCCAGGTCTCTAATTAAATTACCATTTATTGCCTTTTTTTTTTTGATTCATTACTCTTCTTTAAAGCTTTATCTTGCCTCATAAACAAGATTTAAGATCTAAATGTAGCTGTCCTTCAACTGTTCTCCAGCTAAACACTCCTTACAGTCACCATCCTTTTAAAGTTTGGAAAAATAAAAAGGTGCTTAAATAGAATAGAGAATTGCCATGAAATAAAATGAATGACACCATAGAGTAGGCAAGTAACATTGCCTAGAAGCTCAAATCCCTTCAAAAATATTGATTTGGGACAAAGATTATTGATGTCTAAAATATTACTTACAAGCATGTGCCCAAGTGGCACACAAGGCTAGCTTAAAATCTTCCTCAGAGCTTACTCTTCAGAGCCTCCACGCACATCAATACTTTAATCTTTTTAATTCCCTAGGTATTTATAATTCTTATGGAATACATGTCCAGGTTGCTTGATCTGAGAAAATGTGTCTCACACAGCAGCTTGCGTGTGATCCACTTGATATGCCTCTCTCCCAGCTGCAGTTTCTGTGAAGCTCAATCTGTTGTATGTTCACACCGCATTTTATACAACCCAGCAACATTCAGATTAAGAGAGGACATAGTTGTCATTATTGCTTTAATTTAAAAATATGTGGTGGTATCAGTCATGTTTTCTATCAACAGCCACTAAACAATTACAACAGGTTTTCACTGAGCAAGAAGGTTTCAAAAGCCTTTCTAATCTCATGAAGCTTCTGCTCTCTACATCCGACATTCTGGGGCTTGCTTCATAAGCAAACTATAATCCATTTTGGGTGAAAATATGGAGAACCAGCAATGTTCATAGATCTGAAGAGCGGGAAAACAGTAAGTAAGAGAACATTTGCCAAAAAGATAAGGGAGATACTTCCTATTAAAATGTTAAAATCTTTTAAACAGAACTGATGCACAGTAGCTGATAATGTCTGATGGTGGATTATAAAGCAAATATTACTAATATTACTATGGGAGGATGGTTTTAAACACTGCATAATGTAATAAGGAAAACACTTTAAATTGTATTGAAGAACTGAGTAGTGTCTGAGAAGCAAAGGGAAAACCCTGAAATAAGCTTAGCATGTTTTTTACAGGCTTGACAGAGAGGTTCATTTTGCTTCATTTAGTTCAGCAGCTCCCTGCACACCACGAGGGCTCTACCATGATTGATGTTTTAATAATGTGAAGGTGGCACCTAATATGGACCATCCAATGAGGGACTTCAATATCTGTTTGAATCTGCTCTAATAACCAGCTGCCATGTGGGAGGATGGCAACATGGGCAGTATTGTCAGCCTTGTGTAATGTCAAGACAAGAAGAAAATCCGAAATATACTAAATTCCTGGAAGCAAAATGACTGAGGACAAAAGCAGCAATGGAATACATTCTGGCAGCTCCCATACACAGGCTAGCGAAAATGGTTCGGATTCAAGTATCAGAAGTGTGATTGTGTAACATGTAAATACGCCCATTACGAAAAGATAAGATTCTTTTCTTTTATCTCTGTTTTCTCTAAACTAGTGGATAGATTCAGGGCTTGAACTGAACACTGTAGGGACCACTGTATGTGGTCCCTACACTTCGTATTACCATACTTCCTAGTGATCAGAAAGAGTGGTGTTCATGACTTATCACAGGTGTGGTGCTAAGGTATTTACTAAGATATTCCCATGCTGCCTTACTTACTGCACTGTACCGGCAGTTGGGGGTCATTAGATAATAAGTACTGCTGAAGTAAAAATCAGTACAGGAAATACTAATGCCTTAATTTAATTTAGAAGGTATTACTTAGTTTGGACCATTAGAGTAATTGGTTGCAATCAATATTTTGTACAGTGCAAGTAAGAGTCAGATGTGGACAAATTAGAATTTTTGGGATAGTCAGACTCATTTTAGAGAATTGATCATTACAGGAAAGAAGTAAAACACCTCTAAAAATTAAAGATATTTAATCTTTTGATATAAAATACAGACAGTGAGTGAGCATGAAACTTTACAATAAAATACCGTAACACAGCGAAGAATAGCCAAACAGCATCACACCTGGTTTATTAGCTTTAAAACATTAATCTTTCGTAAAATTAGGAGCATACTATGGGACATATGAGGGATTGCAATACCCCAGAAGTTCCAAATACAAATCTAAAACCATTCAGGCTGATGTGTTCCCAACCTCACTAAATCAGGGAAAATGAGTTTTATGAACAATCCACCAGATGGGAAAATGTTCAAATACCACAGAATGTTGATCAGATTTATTTGAAAAGCAAGATGTAACCATATGCATATGAGATGAAGTAAAATGTATTTTCACATATGCAGTGACTGCTGTCAAGCTTGCAGCTGTATGAATTTAATGCTATATTGCTGTTTCTACCGTAGACTTCCTTGATTTCACTTACCTATTTGCCAGCTAGTGTGATTAATATTTCTTCAGTTTTACAAGCAATTAAATTGGAAAACATAAACAATCCTTCTACTGGCTTTTCACCAGACAGTACCACATATCTGAATTTTTGACAGGAGGGGTCACTGAGACATATTAATATTGCAGCATCCAGAATCTTTGAGCACAAGCAGACTATGCATTTATGATGGCATCTTTACAACTCTGGGATTTGTCATTTATAAATCTTCCCAGATTACAGTAATGTACATGTATTCTACTGCACTGACTTCATCTGCTGGAGTCAGAACAGAGTACATAAAGAGTCTTAGCTGCTTGATAATGTGTGTAACTTCCTATTTCAACTTTCTACATTTTTTATTTGTTGAATTAGAAATGAAACTAAAATAAAAGTGAGAGGGATTTGAATGTGTGATTTATTCCTGTATTGTGTTTGCGTGGAAAGGTGTTATTCGTGGGGGTGCTACAGGGGTGGCTTCGGTGAAAAACTGCTGGAAGCCTCACCTGTGGCTGGTAAAATCAATGCCAGCCGGATCCATGGCAGACTGGCCAAGTTGGAGCCCATCAGCAACAGTGGTAGTGCCCATCTGACAACATATTTCAGAAGGAGGGCACAAAACTGTGCAACAGCAATTGCACCCAGAAAGCAGAGTGAGAATATGTGAGAGAATAGCTCTGCAGACACCAAGAACAGCCCCTGGTGAAGACCAAGGTGAGGCAGGCTGTGCCCCTGCAGCCATGGACAGTCACGGTGGAGCAGGGACCTGCCTGTAGCCTGGAGGATCCCAAGCCAGAGCAGGTGGGTGCCCAGAAACTGTGAATGTGGAAATCCAGTACTGGAGCAGGGTTCTGGAAGGACTTCTGGAAGAGGACCAGGTTTGCTTGCAGGAATTGTGACCCTGCAGGGGACCCACACTGGAGCAGGCTGCTCCTGAAGGACCTCACCTTGTGGAAAATACCCACACCAGAGTAGTACTTGAAGAACTGTAGCCCATGGGAAGGACTCACATTGGAGAACTTCATGGGGGACTCTCTCCTGTGGCAGGAACCCCATGCTGGAGCAGGGGAAGAGGTTGAGGAGTCCTCCCCCCCACTGAGGTGGAAGGATTGGCAGAGACAACTTGTGATGAACTGATTACAACCACCATTTTTACTTCTTTCTCACTCCTTCCTATTTTTTTTCTGTTTCTATTTCTTCTGTCATTCTCTAGAGATAGTTCATTGGAAAATTACTGTTGTTAAATACTGTGGAGTGTCCAACAGAGAGTGAAATTTCAGTTGGTTGGAATATTTTGGAACTATCAAAATAAACTTTAGATCCCACCAGGCTACATGGAAGAGATCCTGATGTCTTATCCATTGGGTTTTTTACTGAAATTTTCAAATGGTGACTGGATGTTGGCACTGCTCTTTTTTTATTATGAAAAACTCCTGGAGTTTAATCAACCCCAGAACAAGAAGCACAAATCAAAGAAAAAATATCAGCTATGTCACTGGTATCTCTATGATGGTAAAAAAAAAAAAAAAAAAAATAAAAAATCAGGTAATCTAGGAGTATGTGGGACATGATAAGTTTTGCTTTGCCTTAAAAAGGATCAAGAGTGAACCAAAGTCTTTGAGATTTATGACTGTAGTATGTGCCAAGACAATAGTAAGTTAATTTCTTATGTCAGAAGACGTAATTATGCCGATTTATCCCTCCCACAGTTGAGAAACCTCTTCTAGACCTCCCTCCCCTGCTTAATTTCCTCAGTTTAGCGTCGCAGGGGTGTTGGGGCATAATGGAAAGGAGGACTGTTCCTAGCACACCATCCTCTCTCCATCGACCAGTAATCTACATCAGGGTACAGAAACATGGCCCTGAAATTTAAACCCAGAAGATTTCTTTTACTTTCTCGGCCCATGCTGGGAGCCTTGCCAGACAACTGTATGGCAAGATTGACCAGTTCTGCAGGTTTTAATTGATTCACAGAATTCATTGTGCAGCTACTTCTGCCATTGCCATTCTGTTGATGAGAATAACCTGACTGGCCATTTGTTTTTAAGGAAAATTAACTTCATGGCACAGCAAAAACTCTGCTACAAAACTAGAAGATGTTCGAGGTGATTAACTGCCTTACAGACTCCCAAATGGTTGTAGATGTATGCTGCTGAGCTATCACAGAGTAGCTGAAGTTCTTGGGAAAGCTATGTTTTCTTGGTGTCAGTTTCTCACTGACTGTTCATAACTCAGAGGCGTTGCTGCCCTGCTCTGCTCAGACTCTGCTAAGGGAGTCAGATTCTTAAAAGTACACTTCATTTTACAAGAAACACGCTAACCCTGTGTGGAATGACCTATATGTGGGGTTTTCAGACCAAAGATACCTGATTTACTGTGTCATGACTGATTCTTACAATTTTTTCTGAAGGATTAATGTATTTTAGTGTCGCGGTTTTTGTTGGTTGGTTGGTTGGTTTTTGTGAATTGAAAAACTCCTAAATAATCTTTACAAGAGGGAGAACTTTTACAGAATTAACTTGAAGTTTGACTATGTTGATTAGAGAGAAAATATTGAAAGGTCTACCCTGAACTTTCAAAGTCTGAGAGAGAAAAATGCCTTTCCCTTTCCCCTTTTTTAATATATTTTCTTTAAGATGCATTTTTAATATCTTATTAATACGGTCTTTATTATCTTTTTTAAAAAAAATGTGGTTTTTACCTCAGAAGGCATAAATAAAAATGTACCTTTGTCTATGGAGTTCATTGAAAGTTTCAGTGACATATGTGCATTAATTTATCCTACAAAAACAACCATGCTGTTAGTGGGCACCCATGAACAAAATGCACATGACAGCAAAAGCTTTAAAGGAAATTATCCCAAACTGGAAAGGTCAGAATTGAGAAGGAGGGTTTGTTTAAGATTAGAGAGAAGGAAGAATTTAAATGGATTTCTGACGTTTTCTTTCCCACCAGATTTAAGCCAGATTTCCATACTATTACCAACTTGGTTTCTGGAGTCCCTACAAGATTTTCTTTAATGTTAGGAAGGTTACAAGAATTAAGATCATTGTAAAATATGAGCTTCTGACTATGGTGTCAGTGTCTCCTATGCAATTTCTTCAGTTTGATTCTACTTTAGGCACTTGGGGCATAGCAGAGAAAGCTAATTTATTACAGTGTACATGAAAAAGAAAAAGGGTTAAGCATGAGAAATCAGCAATCCAGATTATCAGATTATGCTCTGATTGTTTTTCCTGTCACTATTAAATAAAGGAGAGGGACATACTGTCATTCTCCAGGAAGAAATGAATGCAGCCTGTCATAGGGATTCATTGGTACTGAAGTGTATGTGAAACCTTGATGGGATTTTTTGGAAAGATGCAGACATATGATGCTCTGGTCATACTGCCAGAAGCCAGAGATAGTGAGAAGAGATACTGACACACCTTTTTTTTTTTTTTTTTAAATTTTTCCTGTAAAGTCAATCCTCCTGAGATTACTCTTCCATCTGGTTGTACGTCTGCCTCATTCCCTGTCTCTGTACTAAGTCAGTTATTGGCAACTCTAACATGACAAAAACCCTCTTAAGTCATCAAAGCCCTAAACTTGCCTTCTGGTACACATAAAAAAAGCAGAGATTAGTGGCAGCACCAGCTTCTGTTTTCCAAAGAGGAAAGTAGGTTGACAACAAAGCTCATTCGTGTCTGCCTTTAAAAGTTCGGATATTCCTTGTGTTATTAGCTAATCACCATTTCAAGCCTCTGAAATCCCAAGCTGAAAGACCGATTAGATATTACCCTGACTGTGCTGTTTGCTCTAATTTAGATTTATGACTATGTCAGTTTAAAGAATGAATCTCTCATATCAGACACAGAAGTGTTGCTTTCATTTTTCCCATGGAATACAATGTTTCATTTGCTGGCAAAATTCCCAGACCTTCAACATCATAGGAATAAATTATGTACATTTACATGGCACTTTTGTGAATTATTAATTAAGGAATGGTAACCAAGATCTGAAAAGAAACACTTTATACTGTAAGAAATATAATAAATCCATTAGTCCCTATAAATTGCAACATTTAGCAGGAATGATAGGTTTATGTTTCCTTTCAATTTTCTTCCATTGTGTTATAAAGCCCTTTAACCTTTGAGTATTGATTAGGAGCAAATAGTGAATACATTCTTCTTGCTTTAGAGGTAAACTTTTCATTTTTGCAGTTTTAGTGCAGCATACCTAAGCTTGCTAAAAAGAAAGAAAGAAAGAAACAAACAAAAAAAGCCCCAATATAATATCACATTTCTTCACAGTAGCAGTTGCATAGTTCTGTTCAGGACTTAGGTTAAATGTTTTATGACCTTTTACAATTCTAGTTAAACTACACAAAGAATTAATTTACCCAACCCTTCTTGTAGTTTTCATGAATGTTATTTCTGATGTTTCAGAGAGAAAAAAATATTTCACTCTACTCTGCTAGTACTACAAAGCACAACTTAATTCTCTTAAAATTCCAGTTGTATTTATCACCGTCAAAACGAAAAAGTGTTTCTTAGTTGCAGTTCAGTGAAAGCATCTGGTTTTAAGTATGGAAAAAATTAAATACCTACTAGACAGTTGTAATTTTAATGTATCTTTGCTGGTGCATATCTTGACAGAAATTTTGGCAGTAGGTGTGTGTGCATTCATGACCATATTTGCATTTATAATATAAAAGAGATATAAGAGAATGTAAAGACCAAGATTAGAAGTTGTTCATTATCAGCAGACTGCTAAGAAGCTGAAAGTTTAGTCTGATGCAGAAAAGCAGAAAAAAATATAGCTATTACCTCTTAAAGGGCCTTGTCACTGTTGTCTTGTAGCCCCTTTTCATGGTCAGCCCACACTGCTACACGACTGAATCTGAGGGTTTGAGCGAATCAAGCAAAATCTGATCTGACATCTACCATGCAAGTGCATGAAGAAGATATGTCTGCAATGAATTTAAGTGTGAGTAAAAAGTATGTTAGTGGAAAGTTGTTACATCGTGTACCAAGCTGTGGCATGTACCTTGTTACCAGTTACTGTAATTTTACTTTGTGACTTCTGCATGTCACTGTTGGGAGACAGTCACAAGGGTAGATACAAATTAAGTTATACATTTTCTGGTGGGGTTCAATCCCTTGATCCACAAGACAAGAGCCAAACCTGGATTCGATATACCTCAGCTAAGACAGGAGCATCAAGCCTTAGATTACTTGGAAAGACTCTTCCCAGACCCTTGCCACTGTAGCTCCAGGCTCTCCATCTCAGCCCTAATCAGAAAGCTTGACTGAGCCACAGGCCAAGGACCCCACTCTCTCCAGAGATTAAATATTCCTTGGAGAACCTGAATGTCAATCTTGGCTGTTGTGGGAACATGCTTCCCAGGCCCCTGTGATGACGGTTGTAAAAATTTCACTTCTCTCAGCCTTAAATCAAAAAACTGGCGGACTCACAGGCAAGACATCCCAATGCTTCACCACAAAAAATCCTTAGTGCAGAGATTTTTTCATACCCCTTGATTTCCTTTGACAGTTCATTTCCAACTCTACTCTAGCTGTTGCCTTGGGCTTTCTTTGTCTCTCATAACTAATCCTAGTAAAATACATGGACAGAGGACTATTTAGGTGTTAACTTTTGAAAAACAGATATAATGGCCACTACTTCATAGAGACCTTTTTAACTATGTGTAATCTTCCCCTTTCCATCCTCATCCTAAATTACAGCACACCTTTTTTTCTGCAAGACAATAAGTCTGCAGGCTATTCTGCAGGTCACAAATACAGCACATATATACAGTTTGTGTGTTTGAAAAAATATGTATACGTGGAAATTTTCTACTTGTAAATATTTTCTATGAGTTTAAAGCTGTTGCACAGCACCCCATTAGTAACATAGGTCTTGTAAGTCATTATTAAGATGGAATAAAAAGGAAGATTTTTCAAAGTTTAAATGGAGTTGAAGCCCACTGTCCCCAGGGTACAAGCAAGTTTTGTTGCTTGATAATTCAGAGTACAAACATGCTAGACTGTTCCTTAATAGGAAAAAGTGAGGTCTGATATGACGTGTAGAGAAAATATTTACATCAGTGAATATAAAAACTAGCTTTGCCTTTTAAAATTCCCTTTATACTTTAGAATACTAGTTATTATCCTAAAATTAATGAAGAGAAGGTGAATTACTAGCAAAGCATATGAAGAAAAATAGATGCAATTCAAAACTATTCATGCAAATTACAGTGAAATTAAAAAACACCAAAAAACAATTAAGGTGCTCTAAGGACAGACAAATGAAGAAATGCTAAGAAAATATACATATAAAGCTTTACAAAAGGGTGATTTATATTGAAATATCATAACTACTTATGTATTAGTAGGGTGTAAATGTCAAATGAAAGCATGAGTTTGTTTTAAGAATTACACAAAAGGGCATAATTAAGTACTAGAACAGAAGTGATGTAAGTGAAAAGCCAAGTGATAGAACAGAAGTAAAATTAAGCTAAACATTAAAAGAAAATCTATAAAGAAAGCACAGTTCTCCAAAAGAAGTAGTGAAACTTGTTCCTTAAGTTTGAAAATAGAGGGAAGATTTGAAGTTAAACTGTAAGGAACTGTCTCCTGTTTCCTGCAGTTGGGATGGACGGAGATTACTGTTCTAGAGCTTTTGAACTAAAAACTCTTTTTAGAAAATATAAAGCAAATTGAATAGCAAGAACAAAAGAGGAATGGTAAAAAGAATAAAATGACCATGCAATGTTCATCTGCAAACCCATACGTATTCAACAAGGTGGTGTGTAGAAGAATGAACAGAAAACATAATCAGCTGTTCTGTCAGATTTCAGCTATACTGATGAAATAGATGATGCACATGTGCTAATTTTAGTAGTTTTAAAGCATGGCAGCACACTATATTAACACATAAGCTTAATTTATTTGGATATTTTGTGGTGTGCATGGTAAATGCATGCTGGACTTGCTAGTAGCTCTGCACTGTGACATTTCAGTTTGCACTGGGCTTGGTCATGGGGGAAAGTTCACACAATGTGACACCCACTGTTAGAGCTGCTCTCACCTGGAAAACATAAAGCCTATTCCCTCCTCTTCCTATCTATCCCTTGAATTCATGTTACAAAGATACCTACCTACTAATGCTGGTACATTTGCACGATCACATCACCAATGGCTCACTTTTTAGGCATACAAACAACTTACTGTTGTGCACCTTTCTTCCCTTCCACAAATAATTTCTTTGAAAAATATTATAAAAATTATATTTCTTTTATTATTATTATTTTCAGGTAAAGGGGACAAGAGTGAATACTAGCAACTGTCTAGAAATGACTTTGCAATGGTAGGCAAGCTAAATAGTAACATCACTGAAAATACTCCAAGAGTATACCAGAACATGTCAGGGTGGTATTTGTGAACTTAGTGACTCCTGCAATAACTACCCCCAACCCCCGCCACCCCCCCCCCCCCCCCCCCAACCCCACCCCCCAAATTAATAATATAACTATTTCAATATTTTTCTTTCTGGTGCTTAAAGTATATATAATGTTATATAATGTTTGAAACGAGGGTGTGGAACTGAATGAAATGTTTTCATTTTGGAAATGTTGGCTTAAGTGCCAAAATTTCAGAGGCATTACATTTTCTTGGGTTTAGGTTGCAGAGCACAGCTGTGGCTGCTGCTTCTTCAAACAGAAGTGGGGCAGAGCTGAGAAGTGTAAATAAATGCCACAAGCTACGTTATGCTGTAGAGCTCAGGATGGCTTACGCTCATGGATGATGAGTAAGGTCTCACAGCTTATAAATCACTGTTCTCTGTACATGCACCACAAGTCCAGTGATTCAGATGTTTTGTGCAAAGCTGTGGGTAAAAGCTGTCCCAGTTTTGATGAGTTGCCCAAGTCTATTGGTGTTCTTTCAAGCTGTGAACATGTCTATTGGGGTTCTTTCAAGCTGAGAACTAGGTTGCAGGTTCTGTGGTGTCACTCTATAAGATAACACTGATCAGAAACCAAGATATGTGGAAGACAGTAGAAAAGAGGCTTACCTGTTAAAAACGTAAAATACACATGCACAAAGAATTTACTGCAGTAATTTGACATCAATCTATGTGGAAACAACCGGGCTAAGTAATCTGTTATGTCTTTTGCATTTTAAGATCTTTTGCTTAATTTCTAGAACATATTCAATTATTCTTCACTGATGTGAACAGTAATTTTAAAAGTGATTAATCATTGAGAAACAAAGTCATACTGACTTTGAATTAAAATTAAAAAATAATTCAGGTACCCTTGAAAAATTTACAAAAGTTCTTTAACAATTTAATGTTATATTCAGTATTGTTTATGTTATATCAGGTTTTATGGATGCTTTAATGTTTGTGAGGTTTAGAGTACCTTGTAATTTTCTTATTGTAAAATGTCAATAACATATTTATTAAAGATATAAACCTAAACATGCCCAATTTTAAGAATTTTTATGGCTTTTGATGAAATACGAATAAATTGGAAAGATGTAACTCAGCTTTCCTGAACTAAATTATCCTCTTTGCCTTCCAAGAATTAAAGTTCATGTAAATCCTTTTCTACTGCTGTTACTGCATATCTTACTATAACATAACCTATCACCCAGTCTGGGAAAGAAGAATCAGCACAAATACCAGTCTCAGTGTTAGATGTGGCTACTGATTGTGAAACCTATTGTTGATGAAGTATGTAAAGACTATCTTCATCCTGTGTTATTTATATTTTCACATCTAGTACTTTCCCAAATGATATGAAAGCATATTGTTCATTTTTCTAATTTATTCATGTTGTGCTTCATAGAAGGAACAAGTTCTTTCTCTTTTGAACCCTGCAAAATTTTGTCATTGACCTCAAGGAGGCCTGACTAACAATGTACATGGAAAAATCTTACATAATTGAAGAAAAGTAAACACAGCTGAAGACATATAAATTACTTTCAAATTTTATAGAATCAAAAGTAAACACAGCTGAAGACATAAATTACTTTCAAATTTTATAGAATCAAAACATTAATGAGATCTTTTTGATAGATGTTTTGAGCATGCTATCAATAAAATGTTCTAATTATTTCTTGCCCAAAAGCTGTCAACACTCTTTCTAAAAGCCTCTTAGACTCCTTTTTCGTTTTTGGGCTTTTTCGTTTTCTTTTTTTTTTTTTAACAGACAAGTTAAAATGCTGAAGTTAATAATCAATCTATTTGGTGCATGATTTTAATTATCATTGTTATACTTAGAACTCCTTCTTCCACATTTCTTTGCAGCAAAAAATTTGCCAGCTAGAAATGTGACATGTGAGATGGTGGCATGCATATTTTGAAGTGTCTTCAGAGTTTTCTCGTAAAACTTTGCACATTTTGATGTTTGTCATTTTCCAGGACTCAGAACTTCGTAGTAGTCATTAGGAATGGGAAGCTTCATTTCATTGATTGTGCTGTAAGAAGTTTGTTCGGGTTCAGAAGGAGCAGAAAGGTTAGTGGAATATCAGTTAAATGCTTCAGTGGTCTGTGACATATCTCCAGTTATGCTCTTATCACAGATGATGAATTTAATTTTTAAAAGGTGTTAAAACTGGATACATCCTCATACTTTCCAAGGCTGTAGAAGCAATTGAATATACACAAAATGGTAATTTAGATAATAGCAGTCTCCTTGCTTTTATATGCAAATTACAGTCATGTAAAATCAGTCAGTGATGAATTGTTAGATTTTCTCACCAAAAAGTTTATGGTCAAAATATTTTTCTTTGGTTTTAATGGATGAAACACTGCCAATAAACTCTATGTGTATATTCTGGGCTGTGGCAGACAAGTCAAATATTGTAAGTGGGTATCATAAAATGAGAAATTAACATACGTAAATAAGGCACCCGCTGTCAAACTATGGTCAGGAATGCCTGGTCATTTCTATTTCAAATATGTGCACAATAGTTTTAAATTATCTTTTCCCCCATATATTAGCATTATTGTTTTCACTGAATTTCAGGAAACAGCTCTTCATTTACTAATATTGGTATTACTTGGTTTACTTCTTTGCAGCTCTTTTGCTTTACAATGTTTGGTTCCAGTAAGAAAAACTTTCAGAATGCTTCTTTTGGTTTTGACATAAATTAAAACGTGAAAAATGAACCTGTGAGTAGTCAAAAGTAACTAGACTAAAAAATCCAAATTTGATATTTGGAAAAAGCATTTTTCTATCATTACTTACTTTATGTAAGGGAGGTCAAATTAGTTTTATTGTAATACTTTATTTTATTTTAAAGCCACATTGTAGACTCAAGCTGCTGATTGCTTGAACTCATTGCCTTTTCTAATGTCTTCAGTCAGATTTGAGACAAGTCATGCCTCCACTGAAAATTGACAAAGAAGTAGGCTTTCAGATTTGCTAGCATTTAACATATCTTAGGGAAGGGATTATTTAAAAAAAAATTCAGGTTGTAGGCAACCTAAATGAATCAAACATTTACACTGGTTGTCTTTTAAATTTGAAATGGTTTGATGAAAAAATAAAGAGTTTAGTTTCTACATTTTAATTGAAAGATGCATCAATAGAGTGACTCACTGACAAAACAAAAATAGATTTATTCTTGTGTATTCAATTGAGCCATTTTGGCTTTGAGATTAATTTTTATTTGACTGAAGTATCAAAATGAACAAATCATTTGATGTAAATAAATTTATAACATTGGTAATAGTTTGAAAACTTTATACATGGTGGCTTTGCCTGCATTTATTAAATATATCCACCCAGATCTAGTTCTGGCTGCAACTTTCATCCCCAGTGGACGAAATTTTCAAAATACCTTAAATATCCAATTAGAATATGTCCTATAAAGTGGGTTTGCATTTAGTGGTGAGTAGAGACTTTAAGTACAACGTAGATCACAAAAGTATTTCACTATTCTCATTGCACCTCTGAAGTAAAATCAGAGTTTTAGTTGAAGTGTTTTGTATTTGTTTAAAAGCCAGCAGTAAGTAGGTCATTACAGGAGGATTCTTAAGGTCATTTCAAACTGTTATGTACAATTACAAAAAATAGAAAAATCTATAAAGCTTCTGTATCGCTAAGATGGACCAATTGAAGAGCATTTATCTTTAACATCCTATTAACAAAGTGCAAGTTTCTAGCTATGCGAAGATTGGAGCCCATCTCTGTAATCCAGATGAGAATTAATGTGAACATGTAACACACAGTAGAAAAATATCTGATACAAATGAACTTAAAAAAAAAAATAATCCCTAGTAGTGAAAGAAAACATGCCTTTGCCTTTGATGATGTGTATCTTGGACCAGGAAAGATGAAGGAGAAGAGGAAGATGATGCTATCAACTGGCTACAATTCTATAATGTGATAAAAAGTAGTTTCAGTGAGATGGATGACACTTTTCAGCAAAAATCTTTACTGAATAATACAAATTTAGTTTAACCAAAGCACATCCTAAGTGACTTTTACTTAATTTAATGTAAAACAGATATGCCTGAGTGAGAAGGATAACACCAGAGCAGCCTGGTTTGTTAGACACTTGCCTGAGAGGAGAGGAATTTGAATTTATCTTCCCAATTCAAGGATTATTTAGGAAAACAGAGATTAGATGTCAAAGCATTCTAATTCTTTCCTTTTATTAGTCTTCCAGGAAATTATTAATTTAATCCAAATTTTGACTTGTCAGATGTAATTGTTGTTTCAGGTTTGGTTTGTTTTTTTTTTTTTAGTTTATGCCAAACATTTTACAAATAATCTTAACAATAAACCTTACTTCTTTGCAAACTTCTGTTCTTTTCTTGGTATACACTAATGATAATTAGAGGATGAAATTGGCCTGGCAATTTTCAGTAATGTCTCTAAATAACCTTTAATTTTGACTTTAAAATAACCTTAAAAACTGTGGATTTCCTAGCTGAAGGATTATTTTCGATACTAAAAAATGAGTTTAGGAAACTAGCAGAAAATGACTGTGACATACATGCTAATGAAAAACCAACACATACAGACTGAGACAAACATGGAAAAATAGTATTAGCACTATAAATTCAATGTGTCCTGAGGGTGGTTGACTGGTTATGGTGGTTTTTTTCACTAAGAAAATCTTCTCTGAATAAAAAAGTGGATGAAATTATAATTATTCAAATTCATGTAGATTTTTAGGAAGATGAGTTTAACTTGTCAAAGTATTTAGTTAGAATTTTAATATGGTAGGAAGGTGAAATACGTAATTTGAGCTGATATTCTCTACACAGATAATGTCTGATATGTAGAGAGGAGATAAAGTTTTGAAAAGGAAAATAAGATAATTATTTTAAAATGAAACAAAAATTCTCTAAACATTTTCTTATTTATTTCTAAAAATCAGATATAATATGCAGGGTTGATCAAGTATATAATGTATATAGGGTTTCCAATTTGCTATTGTTTTATTCTGAAATTTCTTAGAATTCCACAGTACCATCAGGCACTGAATCATAAAGGGGTAAGAAATGTGAATTATATAGCCTTATTTTCCTAAACTATGCAGAAAAATTTTTGCATACTCAAACACAAGTGAAAATGCGTCTGTTCTTTGTGGCAGCAAAGTAACTTGGGCTATAGAAAGGCCTGATAACATTTTATTTTTCTGTCTTTCCTGTAAACCTTAGACATTTCTCCACAAGTATTCAGCAAGGCAGATATGCAATTAAAATTATCTTTGTCTGCTGAGAGCAATTAATATAAATTTGATAGATATTAAAGTCTGTATTTAAAGAAAAAATTATAAAACTAAAGCTGTGAAGAAGACTTTTAAAAAGCCATAGGAACCTAACTTAAAGTACAGCACAGTTTTCTATAGCAGTCAATAACAAGTAATTTTCCTATTCAATAATATTAAGTTGTTAATGGCGTAATTTTGCTTGCTTTTTTTCTTTTTAAATTGGGTTGTGGGCTTAGCTATTCAATCGTCTCTTCCTCATGTAAAGAAAAACTGCACTTGCCACCACTACCCCCACCCATTTCCACATTTCTAAGATTACATATTTAACATTAATAATCTAAATTCTGAATGGTGAATTTACTTTTATGTAGAAAATACGCAGCTTTTGTGACACTTATAATCCCATCAGTAATATTTTAAAAAATATTTACATTGCCCAGTGAAGCAGACTGGCATGCAAAGGGGTTTCTGAAAGTTTCTGTATTGGTTTAGTATATTGAATTTCTTGAATAAATGAATAAAATAGAAATATATTAAATAGTAATAAAACAACGGTTAGTATCTTTCTAAATTTTGAAGTTAAATATCAGAACAGTAATGACTTTAACAAAGTTTTTCTGCACATATGTGAGTGCCACACTTTTTCAGGGAAAAAGATTTTCAGATTGCTATCCACTGCAGATAATGCCATTGCAACAAGTAGTTTCCCGGCTAAAGCTTTTGGCATACATAACAAGTATGTCATGCAAAAACGCTTAGAGCTATGGACTACAGGCAGGAGTTGCAAAGTCATCTTAGGAAAAAAAATATAGAAAGTAATTCTCTATCCTGCTAGGGAATAGTTGCACCGTTGACTTGTACTTACCACTAAATCAGCTTCTGTAATGCTTGTTCCAATGACTCAATGTATCATTTGGACAGAGCTCCCAGTAGCATGCTAAATATACCCAGCCCTTCTATAGGATTTCTGAAATTTACTGTTCATCCAGCCAGAGCTGTAACAAATTGCCAGCAGTGAGAACTGCATGTGTTACTGGAAGGTTAGCTAGTCTTCAACTTCAGCTTCTGCACTATAGATGATATTGGCAAAGTGTGTTAAGGTCAAATGCCTTTCTTAAAACCATATTTGAAAATGTTTGCAATGATACAGGTCTTTAAGGCATAGGTATACATCTGTACACTTACAGCTTGGCAGCGTGTTAGCAAGACAGGAACTGAAGTGGTAAGTTAAGTGCTACAGCACAAAATAGCTGTTAAAACAAGAACAGAAAGTCTCCTGTTCACTGGGTTTAGTATACTCATATTTGTGTTTTGAATGAGTTTGACTAAATATCTTAACATTTAAGTGTGTGATTTTTATTTATTTCAATTTATGAAGAAATGCAGAGTACCGTTGTTAATCGTCACTTCTGTTTTTACTGGAGGCAGAATAGTTTTCAAATATGACCATTATGGCATATTTCTGTAGCTGGCATTGTAGAAAGGTAGTCTCATAAAGGTCTGGGACAATAAGCAAAGGCAGAAATATCCAAGTCAATGGTCATTCAAACAAGTGTTTGAATCTCTTCACCTACACAAATGGTTGGGCACTTGTGGCTGGCAGTGTTTTGTTTTTCTTACATATAATGTCTTTCTTGTCCAGGAAATGCTTAATGACCACCATATGCTTCAGCTCTGTTTTCTTTTATTAAAACTCATATCTATGTCTGCCAATAAGATAAATTAAATTCTTACCTTTTTTTTTTTTTTTTTTTCTTGAAGAAAACTTCAGGATTTAATCCATCCTTCCTGATCCAACATTAACTAAAATCAGTGTAAATGCTCCTCATATTTTAAAATAAACTAATCAAACCCATGTTATTCAGAAGTCATCCCTATCTAAAAAGGGGAAAAAATACTACAGTTACATATGAAATAATATGTACTATGTCACTTGAGGTTTTTTGCTTTTTTACTGTCAAAATCCTTAACTTATTACAATTCATTGAAAGATAATTTTAGCATGTAATGTATGTCCTACAAAAGAAATATTGAATGGTGGGTTTCCACCCACTAGATCATGAATAACTACTTCAAAATAGCTTGGTTCTGTCAGGCACCGTAAGAGTCAAGTTCCCATTTGTGAAGTATTGTATACAAGTATACCACCAAGGAATTAAATGTTGTAACATCTGTGGGAAAACTATGCTACTGGAAAATACCCTTCTAAGCACATGTGAGAGAATAAAAAACACATTGCTCTTTTCTTCATGTGGAATAACTGTGTAGCTCAACTCCACACTAGGCATGCATCACCCTGTGTGATTCCCTTTTGTGGTGATCACAACTTCTGTGGGTTGATCTGGCCTGCATCAGCTGAGAAGTCATTGCAGAATTCAGCCCTAATAATAGTGTTGTAAGAAAGCTTCTACAGACCTAAGTCTAATCTGCCATTAATATTTTGTATGCATGTGATATTTCATATTTTTAAATATTGGTAAAGTTCCATAGAACTAAAAAGATTAAGGTTAGACTGGCATATGATGAGAAACAGTATAACAACATCAATTCTTATAGCTATGCACATGTCATTAGGACCAAAACAGTGGCTTTTGCAAAATATGATAAGAAGCACTGAACAATTACATACTTTTATTATAACATGACCAGCTCAAGTAGAAGTGCATCCAGAGTCTGGGACTAAGCGTGTTCTGCACCCCATTCTCCGAAATGCTGCTTTTGATAATAATACTTTCATACATAATGATGATTTAGCTATTGGTCTTTGACCTGTTCTCTTATTGAAACCATATGAAAATCGTAAGGACTTCATATATAGAAGTACTGAATAGACAGGAGGCATCACAACTTTCTGCCATGTAATTATGGATTTGTAAGGAAAGCATTCATTATGAAACGACCATTTCCTGGTTTTCTTCTGTGAACCTTGCAGTATCACAGCCATCATACAAGTTTTTTGTGAGGTTTTCTTGTCTTTTAAATGCTTTGCAGGTTCAGGTTCTGTAAAGCACTCCATCATCCCTTCACCATCTTCCAGAATTCTGGGATTTTATTTGAAACTCTCCTTTTCAAGTAGCAATTTTTCCGTTAGAAAACCTGACATTATCAGAGCCTAAGGTTGTATGATTGCAGGCAGCAGCTGTTTTATACTAAATTCTGAAAGCAAAGATGCCTTTAGATCTTATATTGCCTCATATGTGACCAGGGATAAGGTATTTTTTAGCAGGGATTTGCATTAATAAAAATTAAAGCTTTAGGATACCACTTCAAAGGGAAATGTCAATGAAAGCACATCCTCTCTTAGTGCATTGGTAGCAGAATATTAACATCACTAATGTAAAAGTTTATATTGCTAGAGGCTGCATTCTCTGTCTCTCACTAGAGAAAATATAATTCTTAGACCACATCAGAAGACTGCAGTACTTAAAATACAAAGATAAATAAATGAGGAGTGTCTTGTTTTCAGGAGCAGTAAGCATGTAGAGCACATTCACTTTCAAATATGTGTATCTATTATTAAAAAGGTTAATTTTTATTTTATGAATTCTAGACAGGCATTGACATAGAAACAAATATATTAGTCATTATGTGCTACCTTTTGCAAGCTTTACTGGTGGTAAGTATTATTTTATGCCACAAATACCGTCATTGATTTCAGCAAAACAGCTCAACAGTGTAAGTTGCTGCTTGAGGGACAGGAAAATCTGTGTGAAGTATAACTTATCGAATACAATTACACAGTAAAATGGATTATTTCATTGATACTAGTCCATAGGAATATCTAATTTGCAAATAGTGAAGAGATCTTTTAATGCAGAAAGACTTTTTTAGTTAAAAGGAGAAAAAATTGTCAGTTTTTTGGAACAAAACACAGGGAGATGTGTGTATTTATTTTCTTTCTGTCCCAAATAGTTAAGGGATTTTAAATCTTTTATTTTATGTAATTTAAGCAAATATAAATATAATTTGCTTACTCAATGGGAAGTTCAGTAACATAAATTCTCAGTCAGGCATTACTCAAAAATTTAAAACATCCACCAGTCTTTCCACATCTTCAAAATTATTATTAAAAAGCCTGATGTTTTAAGAGTACAATCTGGAGGTCTTGTGTGAGAGCTGGAGCATTTCAGCAGTCCTCTTAACTAGGAACACTAGAAACTTAGCCTTGAATACAATCTCAGAAGTTGTGTAATGTTTTCATGCTCAATGAATATGCCAGTTGCATTTGTGTACTTATGAGTGAGGTTAATATTGTCAGCACAATAGAAGGATATTGTTGAATTGTTTCTTTGGTTCTGTTGAAGTTGAGGAAAACTGCACAGTCTAGGAATTCAAAAAGTAACTTTTTCTGAAGTAGTATAAAACTTTCTAGATTCCTCACGTATCTAGTTTCATCATCAGTCTGCAACAAGCAGATGGAGTAAAGATATGAATTTCTCTTGAACTACCATGAATCTTATAAAAATATTTCCTTAATCCAGGAACCATTAACAGTTCAATATTATTAAAGCACCATTTCAAAAAAAAAAACACCTGTATACATGAGGCATTCTGGCCTTTTAAATGGTTTTAAAGAATCACTCCTACAGGTATACTTAAATGAACCAGGAGATGCTGTTGCCTGACTGCATCACTGTCTTTTACAAGATCTAATGGTGAGGCCTAAATAAAGAATAAAGCCTAAATAGCATTTGCAGAATAATTCAGTTGCTTGTGTCCAATATTAGGATTAAAAGAACTTGCCCAACAACCAATAAGAAATATCGACATTTTATTTCATTTTATCACCAAAACTTTCCAGAAATCTATGGTCTTTAGGACTCATGTTACCTTCCAGAATTATTCCTGTATTGAGTAGCCAAAGTATTACCTCATGCCTAAAGTATGTCCCTGTTTAAATGTTCCTGCAAACAAGTGCAGAAATATGACAATGATACATTTGTGATTTCCCTTACCCTCTTCTATTCAGTGATTTAATCACTCACTTAGCTATTAGAAAATCTGACTCCGTTTCCCTTTTCCACTGTGAGGGTTTGGTCTAATAACTACAGAACATGCTCAATATACAAAATGCAGTTAGGAGACTGACTCACCACTTCTAAGGAGGTTTCCGAACCAGCATGGCCGAGAATCAGGCCCATTTTGGCACTAGATTTTATTTATACATTTTTTTATTTTTAATTTGGCACAACTTCAGCAGGAAATATCCTGAATTCTGAGTAGACTGCTAGTATTTTTTACTTACTATAAAATTAATAAAATTTCTCTGACTTGTAAAATACACGTTTTTTATTGTGAATAAATTCTCATTCTGCTATCATTTCAGAGAATTTATGTGGGGGGATTTGAGTCTTTTACTTGTGTGTGTATACTATTGAATGCTGAATCTTGGTGTAATACACAGGTGTAACAGCTCTAGGTATAACTTTGATGGTATAACAACTGCTTCTCAATAAATCCACTCTTCTTAGTGTGGTTCAGCTGTATGCTCTGATCAATGGATACTGAAGCTTAGGCCTTCCATGTACCTCCCTTAATGGTATCAAGTTGAAAGAATAAATTCACAGACACTGGAGATTTTGAATGTGCTGGTTCCACAAGTAAAATGCAATAGATGTCATGTATCCAATTGTGGATGTGGAATGAGTTTATTGATCTGACAGCCTGCATTCCACTTAATTCCAAGTTTATAGGGGAATGCTTTGTAGAGTGGTACACAGAGAGAATTTGATGGTACATGTGTGAACTACTGTACTTTTGTTACTGATGGAGAAATTGTGATTGGGGAAAAGTCTGAGCTGCAGTTTTCTCAATTACACATTCAGGAATTATTAACATATCTCAGGCCAATACACAAAGCCTGAAATAGAGTTCATTAAAACAAAAAAGTCAGTAAAGGCTTTACTTTTTATTCCTCATTAAAGACAAATTTGATTTATCAAAACTGTACTTTCCAGTTCCACTTTAGATTTTCTTCAGTCTCCCTTTTCCATTGCCTTGAATGTTTTTGATGCTATAAATTCATAGTTTTTGAAAAGCACTCTTCTATCTCAAATTGTTCACAAACTCTGTTCTGCAAACTTTCTCATTTTCTTTGTGATTCATGAAGAAATATAATTTAAAGATTAGGAATTCTTTCAAAATTTGCCATTCTATTCAACTTTGCTTTCAATTCGTATGTAATTTAAAGTAATGCAACAAAGAACAAGCATGTATTGACAAAATCTCACTGAACAGCATTATCAGCCAGAACACTTTATATCTGTCTTTTGACATCATTCCTAATGTCTACAAATGTATCACTTATGTCTTAATTATTCATCAGACTGTTTAGATGTCAATTTTCGGTTTACAGGTAAATTGCAAATATCTTTGACAATTCAGTGCTTGTGGATGAATACAAGATAGTGTTTCTGTTCTTCACCTACAGTACACTATTTTTAACTAATGAGTAATAAGAGAATGTTAATATAAATTCATGAAGCTTTAAAACATACTGATATTTTCATGAATAATAGCAGCTGTTGAAATATTCCTAATTATAAATATCACTTATCAAGAGTAGCATATTGAAGTTAAGTGGTTTGTGTGCAAGCACATTTGCAATACTGTTATATTCTATTTTTTTTTTTTTTCCTTGTTGGGCTAGGTTTACTTTTTATTAATGTGTATAATACTGGACTTTACATAGTTTAAACAAATTAATACACAATAATCTAATAGAACATAACTTTATTAAATAGATTCAGAAGAGCAAAGAAGATGTAGAATTAAACTTTTGCCTTACTGAATTAGACATATAGTCTGTTACTGCAGGTATGTCACGTATTATGTGAGAGATACTGGATCAAATAAATTACTAAATCTAATAAATCATCTGGTAAAACATACTATATTAGTATTAAATCAAATATGTTTAAGAATTTTGCAGCCTACAGGTTGTTAGAAAGATATTATTTTCTAAGTCCTTATTTAAATTCTATTCATTAAACATGCACCATATGGTAAAAGGCAGAAATATTCCTTTTACAGCTTCCTTTTTCTTTTCTACATTAGATTGTTTTATCAGCTCTGATACTGAAATAACAGAATGATGGTATACTCAGTACTGGTAAGTTTTCTTACACTTTTTAATTGTGCATGAAGGGCTTTGTTGATGAGGAGTGTTATGAGAAAAAACATTTATATGATGGCTTTGTTGTGCATCATTTTCATTCCTGTTTATTTTAACTCTTAATGAAAGGCAGCTTCTTATTATATACATGTGGAAGTCTGCCTTTCACTGTCACTAATAATTTTCTTATTTTAATCTGCATATTATCTTCTTAAAATTTATGCTGTTACAGAGATAAGATGTCCAAATTTTAGCAGCCCCAGTCTTTTGCTGGGCTGTGTTTTAAAAATTTCTTTCATTTGCCTGCTCATTTAAAATATGTTTTGTATGTTTTTTCCTTGTTTTGTTTAACCTTTGAGCAAGCCATCATCTTTTCTGGACACTGATTTTCAAGAAAGTCACATATTATGTCTATAGAAGCCATTTAGCTACTATATAGCTATTTAGCAATAAATCTTACTGGGAATTCAGGTCCAAAACTAACACAGTCCACAGTACTCTGTCTAGGTATAGTAACACATAGAGTATTTGCACCTGGTTCATTGTCTGCTATATAAAATGAGGTTTTAATGTTTCCCAGGACAAGGAAGTGTGCCATTAAGATCTGAGCATATGGTAGTCTTGAGAAGCCTGGACTAAGATTGAGAAAAAGGTCCACTTGATTGGTTTCCTCACATTCTTTTCATCCATTAGCAGCCAGCTTCCTTCCCATTCCATTTTAGGTATAGATTTCAGCTTAGCCAATGGAGTTGCAGTGAAGCTTGTTTCTACAAGTTTATGAACCCACCAAATCCAGGTGTAAGATCTCCTGTGATTTCAGGACTCAGTTTTGTACAGACTGATTTCTTGATAAACATAATATGACTGTGTGAAGAGCAATAACAGAAATATGCACATGAAATTCAAAATGTGGATTTTAAACAGAACCCAATGAAGTTATATTATTTTGCTAGAGAGCACAAAGCAATAAAGAGGAATATTTGGAACTGAATGAGTGCTCAAAGAAGAGGAGAAAAGTGTTTCTTGAAGAGCTGTTTGCAAAATTATTATTTCCTTTTCATTTCTGATTGCCTTTACTTGACTTCAAGTACATTACGGTTAGTGATGTACAAAATCTTCATCCCAAAAATCTACCTAGGTAAATAACAAGAAGTTTCTATCATTAAGGGATGACAAAATGTTTTCCATGATATATATGGCACCTAATATGATTTGATTTGGGAATTGAGAAGAAGGATTGCATAGCCAGATATGCACGGCATTGTTTCTGATTACAATTTTAAAATGTCCCATAATCTGAACAAAACAGTTTAGCCTCTGTTATTCACTTATTTGTGATTTACCACAATATCCTCAGTTCCTAACTGTCATGCTGCTGGCACAAAACTATTCAGTTGAAGGGAGTTGACACATACATAGCAAAACAGAAATAGTACACAAATATGTAACATTTTTAGATGTTTATCTCATGCATGGATTTTGTGTTTCTAAAAAGTTACATAAAAGTTAGCTTAAGATAAATTTTAAATAAACTTAATGACTCTTTTCTCAGTGAATATACTTTTAAGGGAATGACAATTTTATAATTCAGGCTGCAGAGAACTCAATGAAACTGTGTTTTTTCTACAGTCATAGGGAGTACTGAAGTGTATTACACAGTTGGTAACTTATTCATGGTATTCCTTTCCTTGTCCTTCATGAATCAAAGGCAAAAGAGAATCTCTCTATTGACAGTGAAGTCAGTGGGACACCTCTGCCACAAGTAGAGCCCAGAAAAGCCTCACTGCAGAGCTGACAGGGGTAAGCAGGAAAATGTGCACCCACACTCACATTTAATTTTTTTGTGGTATGCCAAGGAGAATCATTTAACTGGGACCTGTAGAGAGGAAAGGGGAGAGGCCATTAAAAGGGCAGTTCAGCACAAAGGATGGAAGCAAGAGTTAGATAGTTGCTGCTGTTGGCACAGTAAGAAGAATCAGGTGCCAGAATCATGTCCTCCAACAGCATTGCCAGCTTCTGTATGAACAGAACTGCTGCTGCCTAATTTATAGAGGGAGACGTGGTTTCTGGATGACGTCTTCAGCTTGTTTAATACCAACATATGATAGTACAGGTAACAAGAATTTTCAAGGTCAGTTCTGCATTAACCAGGATGCCTTTATTCTGCTATCTTCAACATCTGGCACTGCTTTGTCTTTCAGATTATAGCCTTCAGCTCTGTTTCCCTTTGGAACATGATGTACCTTGTCTTGTACAGTATTAGCATGTAGTTAGAACACAACACACCGACCTAGCAGCAGTGTTTGCTTTGTCGCTTTCTAGGCTGTTTCTCACAAAGCATCTAAGCAACATAAAGAAAAACAAAACATAAAAAATGTTACGTCAGACAAGAGAACTAACTAGTCCAACATACAACAGTCAGTACTTGAACAGCAAATGTAAGTTTATGTCTTTCAGGTATTATGGCAAGTCAACCTCACAAAACCAGGATCTATGCTCTTTTTACATGAATAGCAAGTTAAATAAAGAATAGCAAAAGCAAATTACATATTTTACAATAACCTTGAACAGTTTCTTCTCTTGTGAGCAGTTTTGCTTGCTTGTTTGTTTGTTTGGAGTTCTTTGGCTCATTTTAGATTAAAATAGTTTTACAAGTTATGAGAGACACTGTGAAAAACAAAATTACCTCCTCTCTAAAATGTAAAAGTATACTTCCCTATGAGAAATTGTTCAGTTGAATTATTTTTATGGAGATATATTCCTAATAGCATAAAAGGATATTTTTTCTATGTCTTAAATTCAAGTGTCAACAAGTGGATTTTTCATTCCCTTCCTCATCCACTGACACAGAGACAAATCAGTATCACTGAAATTTATTTTCATTTGGAGAATTGGAGGGGGGAGAATGGCAGAGAGAAAAGCTTGATCTCTTAAGACCAATGGATTCAAAGATAATATTGTCTTACTGAAGTAACAGAACACCACTAAGAGAAAAGACTAATCTGAGAATAGGATTTGACAAAAACTTCATGTAAATCAAATTGTAAGCATGGTTGGTACAAACATGTCATTTGTGTTAGCTCACTGTTAAGCAGGTATTGGCAGGAAACAAACTGGAATCTTTATAAACTGATAGACAAAAGTTTTGTAGTAGGTCAGGGTTTCACTAATATAAAATGTAATCAAGTAAGGCATAATTAACATATTTCTCATAATCTTTTAAGGGCACCTCCCTAAAATTATTTTTCAGTGTTTTCATATTTTGAAATAATGGTGAATCTGGCTAATGGCTAACATTCATGAAATGATATAAAAATAAAACCTTATGCTTTTGCATATAAAATAGCAAATTAATGTAATCAAAGGGCATCTGTTTCTGAAATTCCCTCTGCTAGACTACTAACAGAATCAGTAGAAGATCAGAATCTTCCTGTCCAAAATTTGAAACATTTCTCTTAATTTTTCCTCTTCGGGTGCAGTTTCATAAACAGTGGCATACAACAATATCCACATGTAGTGATTTATGTAATCCTGAAAATTATCTGACTTGCTGAGTACAAATAAGTAGTCATAATTTCCCCTGTTGTACAGACACCATGGTGATGGTCGCAACATAAAGCCTGGTCTAAAATAAATGCAAAAAATAGGCACTAGGTGGTCAGCAGATATTTAGCCTCACATACTTGCCAGTTTGCCACAAAGGTTGCGATGCAGTTCTTCGTTTTAGGGCCGGATGCACACTCTTTTTTTACCATATGCTGTAATAAAAAAGGGATTTCAACAGACCTCACAGTATTTCAAAATTGTTGACTCATGAATAGGAAAAGGAAAAGGAAAATTAGCCAAGTAGGAAAGAAGCAAAGTTACTCCTGCATCCAACCTACAGGTCAACCTATAGAAACTAATTTTGTAGCTGGATGAAAGAAGCTCTTCCAGGAACTAATTATCTTCTCTCTAAATTAAGCAGAAGAGAAATTTGACCCTTAGCCTTTGGTATTCTAGATGGATGTACTCCCTGCATTGATAAAAGTAGAAGGAGATAAATAATGTTGCCACAACTATAGTTTATACACGTGATTCTAATCAAGGGACCCCAAAAAATTAATGTGAGGTCAATTTTTTTAAGTGACCCAAAATAATAATTCTCATTTTTATTCTGCGGGGATTTTTTTGTTTACTTGCATATTTTTTATTGAAGTAGCTGAGTTGCAACACCAGCTTTTGGGTGGCTAAATGCTTGTAAGGACAATACCATCCTAACTAACATGTATTTGCCAAAGGTAAGTTTGCGAATGACTTCATTAGGTTTTTAAAAGCCTGGTTACTTCAGAAACTCCCAGTTCTGACATCCTGCTCATAGGAAGAAAGGATTTCAATTTTAAGAATCTGACATTGGAACAAAATGAAACAAAATAGTTTGTCAAACATAAACATGGATCAGCTCTTCAGTGGTTGTGCTGTAGCTACTTCATTTTCAGTGGCATTATAGAAATCTATATGTGCTGAGTAATTAATCTAAATTTTCCAACAAATACTATCTTTCAGTCATGGATAATGTGGTGTAATTGCTCTATGGTATTAATATAAAAGATGTTGAAAACTTTCTGTATCTTTTGCATCATGAACATTCTTTTAATAAAGACTTAAAATGAAAATTCCTAAAACTATCAATCAGACCATGTTAGGCCCTCCAATGTACTAGATTCATTATGTGTGTAAATTAATTTACAGGCACTTTCATTTGTTTCACTGATACCAGTTTTTATCAATATTAGTCTGAAGGATTTACCATGACACAATGGCTTTATCTGTTATCTCCATATTATAGTCAAAGAACTAAATGAAACATCTTTGATGATGAAATATACTCTACGATTGTGGCACTTGGTATTTTTACTTTAATCAATCCCAGCAGACGTATCATACTATACTAGATCAAACAAATTGCACTTTTGATTTAGCTTGAATCTAGTGAGGCTGAACAAACCACATTTTTTTTCCTTCACTGTATGGCTGATAATGAGCAAATGGATAACCAGATGGCATAATATTTTTGTAAAATTTCCAAGACACATACTGTAGCATATAAAAAGACGCATTCATAAAGTGTCCTATCTTCTGGCACATATCTCAATTCATTAAGTAAAAATTGGCACAGAAGCTACTGTTTTTTTCACATAACTTGATTCTTAAAACATAAATGACATACCTCAGAATGAGAAACGTCACCTTTTAACTGTAAATGCAACTAGTTTTGTCACTTTTTTCTCTGTTATTCCTAATGATTTTATAGCAGAAGGTTCTTGAGAAGATATAACAGAAATTAAACACTTCAAGTTATATAAGTTTACAAATGGACTATGTTAATTTCAGTCAAAATAAATTCATTCTAAACCAAACACATTTCAGGATGAAATGAAGGCTTCCACAGTAAGACAATACAAGACATCAGAATGATTTAAATCCTTCATAAGGGAAGGCAGTAGTCAGCCTTCAGCACATCCTTGTCTACAGAGGGGAATCTTTGGTTTTGGTTACACTTCTTATATTATAGAAAGCTTTTTTTTTTTTTTCTTGCTGGCAAAGGTGGGGTTTTTTTTGTGTGTGCAGATATCCATTGTCTTTTGTTGTTGTTGGTAAAAGAGTTTAATTTATTGGGATCTTTTCCATTTACATGGGAAGTCAGACCTCCTGAACCAGATGGTGTGTCACTGTCCAGGTGATGATGGGAGTCTTCCTTGCAAAAGTCCTTGGAACAATATCTCCAACTGGATCTGGTGAGGCACCCTGAACTGACATTCTGGTAATTTTGAATAAATCAGTTTACTCATAGTCTAACATGACTACTTCAGCATATATATGATTTGTTTGCCCATGTTCCTTCATTTTCTTCAACATTTTTTGAAGACAAAATCATCAGTTTAAGTAAGTGTTCAACAATCAATAGTCATCTCTTGCACTCCCTAATCATAATAGAGAGTTTCTGAAGCTATATTACAAAAAAATTTCTCCATTGATTTAGATGGTTTTCTTCTCAAAATGCCCTAGAAGAAATTTTTATATTTGACTAAATACAGAAGAGGACAATTCTATATTACTTTCTTTCCAAAACTTTTTTTCAAGTAGGAAAAAACTCTGTTATAAAAATATTTTTTCTTCTATTTTAATTGTTGCTGCAATGTGACACCTTTTCTTTTTCCCAGCAGAGGGTGGGAAAAGAAAATGTTAACAATTCCTTATGGTTGTTTTTCATTTAAACTACAAGATTTCCATTACAGAATCTTTCTCTGTATAGAAAGGTCTCCACAGCCCAGGAGCTATGAACTATGAAGTTCCAGGTGTATGTAAAGACTAAAAATATTCCTTATGCTTTGCTTGAATTGTTGATGATTATTCTTTAGTTTTTGAGTCAGTACCACACAGCTCTGATACTCCAAGTCTCTGTGAAAACTAGTTTATGATTCAGCATTCTGCAAAATGACAGAGTGGTTTGGTCGCATCTCTAGAAACAAGAAAGCCAGCAGAATGGCCAAGGATTCTTGGAAGTAATCCAAACAGAACCACAGTCTTGGTGTGTGAAAACATGAAATTTTCTTAGCATAACAAATCTGATTAGACCAAGATTTGAGAAAATTTAAGTTAAAGTATTCTATGTGTCTACTTACCTCGATAATGTATACTTTTATATTTTTAGTAGATTTTCTCTGACCTGCACCATTGTTAATGAACAATAAAAGGGCAGTTCAGTGCACAAAAGCTGGCTTATTCAGAATGTAGTTACCAAATATGTTTTTAGTATATACTGGGAAAACAAGGGGTGCAACAAGATTCCCCTCTTTTTTTGTAAAGGCCTACAGAAACCTATTTTCAGATCTGTCAAATTTCGGCATTACACACAATTTACACACCGGTGTTTCTCTCATACCATCGAACTTAAGGGTTTGCAGGTAATGTTTTTCCAGTTCAGCTACAATTTTTCTACCACTCCAGACATAGTATATTGGACTACTGAAAAATTTATTCTAATGCATGGAGGAGGAGCGGTGTGTAGCATCATAGAGAGAATGCAGTCTCCAGAGACAACCTGGGATCATGCCATGTCATGATTCATGTTTCCTACCATGCACTCTGGCCTGTGGGAACCTCTGTATCATGCTCTTTGACCTGTAAAACCCTCTTGTCACATGATCCAACATGCAGCATCTCTTGCACTTGATCAGAATGCAAAACAAATGGCTGATTCATTATACCATTTTCTTCAGTGTGGCTTGAATCCAGTTTTCTCTAATGTTTTCAGTATAAATGGTACAAAAATTTTCTGCACCCATGACAATATTTTGTCATTTCACTGCACTTGGGTGATCTCTCAGATGCTGAAAACTTTGGTCTACCAGAAAGTAAAACTGCAATATAATCTGAATATGGATTTCATTTATCTGCTCCTGGTATTACCAGAACCCAAATTCCTTATCTGATAAAACCAAAAGCATTTTAAAAGACTAGCAATTATAAGATTGTAAATATTTTGATTATATATCTGATATGCACATTCTTTTTTAGTCTAATTAATTTTCTGGCTCAATAAAGTGACGTCATCAAAAGTAGATGGGTTTCCTCATAAATCAGGTACCTATAGGATGCAACCTAACATTTCTTAACTTTCTGTTTGATGAACTATGTAAACTGAAATTCTCCAAATTCTTATGGTAGCACATTCCCTTCTCTGAATCTATTTTGGTTCCTCCTTAAACCTTCTCTGGTTTTAAGATAACTTTTAATTTTGAATATCAAATTAATATAGACGTCTTTCAGTAAGATACAGATGTAATGATAATATGTTACTTTCAGTTGATTCCTATCACATGTGTCTCCAAAGATTTATGTCATCATGGATATCCATGACAGCATCCTCAGTGACCCATTAGTTATGACAAAGCTCCCACTGTGGATGTACATTAGATTGATTTTCCTGAATAACAGAATAACAGACTTCTAGGAAGAGTCTGCATATGCCTCAGGACTGTTTCTGGCCTCTGAGGCCAAAGATATAACCTACAGAGATCATATCTCTGTTAACCTGTCAGGTAAAATCAGACCTTGTGACCTAAGCAGTCTAGTGGCTTTGACTTAGTTTCATCCCTCCCCTTGCTTCCCTTACACTATGAATCTGGTCACTTTGGGGCTATACATCAAAGGCAGCAAATAGCCATGCTCATTTGAAGTCCCTGAACATCTAAAAAGTCACTTTGGCTTAGCTCAGATATATATAGTAATAAATGCCATGCACATTTTTGTGCTTCAGTGTTCTTTCTGTTCAGAGAGATCCTCTTGGCCTACGGGGATTTCCCCAGGAGCCCAGGGCCCTGGGCCTCCATACAGGGATGCTTTGCTGGGAGGTCTCCCTCTCATGGCTCTCCAAACAGCTTCCTCTTATTGTTCTACAACAGTGACCCCTTAGCCTTTAACAAAAAGCCCTCTGTTTACTGTAACACTTCCATTGAGTTTTATCTTATGATTCATCACTTTGAGGAGTGGAACCAGGCACCAGGTGAACTGTTGCTGACCTCCCACAGCACCCCCAGAAGGACTTTACTTCCTCGAGACACAGAAAATATTATTTCTCTAAATTTTTTTCTGGCACTAAAATCTGTCTTAAGATATCTCTACCATCCTGGGTCACTCATGTTTGCTCTAATCACTGTTTTTTTAATCACCCCTGTTGCAATTCACCCCTTAGAATAACTGGACTAGTTGTTGCACCTTTTTTTTTTTTTTTTTTTTTTTTTTTTTTTAATTTAAAACAATACGGTAGAGTGGGGGATTTCAAAATGGATTTCAACTTGTTATAAATGGAGAAAAGCATGTGGAGCTATACACTTATTTGATATCTTGTCTTGTCATGTCAAGAAACAGCCAGGTAGTTGTCACTGATTTTTGGTTGTCTGCTGTGCCAACACAAACATGCCAGTATAAAGCATACACTAGTACCCATTACTTGTCTATTCCACACTGAAAAAAATGACTGTTTTGGAACAAAAGGAAACAATTAATTAAGCTATATTAAATAGATACAAAAGACACAAGAATTAACAGAACTAATGTAGACATCTTCCACTGTCCAGCTGATGTTTCCTGACTGCTTGAATCTATCTAACCAAGGAATGGGTAGGTTGGGGGTTTTGTGTGTGTGTGTGTGTGTGTGTGTGTGTGTGTGTGTCCTAAACGTGTTCTGTAGCATAAATACTAAAATAAATTTGTATGTTAAAATATTTTTGAATTAACAAAGTTTTCAAAGGATTCATGTGAGTCTGTTTGTGTGATGAGGAGTTAACATCCAGTTTCTAATAATGACTTTGATATCAGTATGACATGTCTGAACTTATTTTCCCTATTTCTGAGCACAATGTTTCTGGTATGTCCTCCATCTGCCACTCACTATGTGTAACTAATTTCATGTCAGAGAAAAGAATTGCTCAACTGGAATAACAATAGCTTACTATAGTAGGATAGCAAAGTTTTGGATGGTCATACATTCAGTTTTGATATTTCATTTGATTATTAATGGAAAACATTGTGTATTTTTTGCACAGCTGTGCTATCGTTACCCTTTATTTTCAAATTTTGCATTTCTCTGTAAGACCTGAATTATATCCAGAAAAAAGAAAACAAATGAGGTAGTGTGAGTTGTGCAAAGCCATATTATCTCCCTTGTTGTTTACACAGACATAAATGGTCTTTGGTTAAATATTCTAATACTGAGCAGTAATTTGTATTTTATTTGGTTTGCATTTGGAATATAAAGTTGCTTAGGTGTCCTGCATTTGGATAAATTGTATGGGATGGTCTCAGTACTAATTGTTTTTCCACAATCGAAGCTTTACCTACCTTATCTTTTCTACATTTCTTTTTAGGAAAATAATTCTTAGAAAACCTTCATAATTCCAAGGTGCTTGGCAGATCTTTACTAGTCCAGCATATACTAAAATGCCTATTACTATATGTTGGCTAAGAATTTTGAAACCGCTAGTTAAAGAAATCAAACCAATCTGGATTTTTTTTTCTACACAGTAGAAATAATATTTTCAGTGATATTTTTAAAAATAATTATCAGGAGTGTTAAACCTAAGCAATACTTACACCACAGCTTGAAATGAAATGCAGAAATTTATTAACAGTGTTTACATATTTATGCTCATGACATTTCATTTAAATATTAAATACTAATTTGACTTTGACCTTCTTGATTTCTAGGACATAAATATGTGAGTCAGTTATCTCATTGTAAGTGTTCAGAATAGCTTTGCAAATCATTACATTGCAACCAAATGGTGCTCCTTTTACAACACAGTATGTGGTGCCCTGGTTAAATTACAATGCTGGTAGCTGAACTCAGGTCTACATATCCTTTATGCTTATTTGACTGTTATTCAGGGATGTAAGAAGAAGGAATCCTGCAGTAAAATCTAGTACAAATACTGTTAGTAGGGGAGGGGCCTATCATAGTCAACGTTGGACAGTGTGAAGTGCTACTCCATAAGGTACCATGTGCTGAATCTTTAGTACGAAGTACTGCAGGCCAGACAGAAGAGACTGTGGCTGCAAGACATACACTGGCTCAGCAGCTGGATACCAAATTTTTAAAATGTTGTCTACACTACTCGTAGAATTAACATCATAAATCATATTACCAAGGTATTCTGAGAACATATTTTTCTGAGAGTTGTCTAGATATTTGCAGCAGTATAACTTTCCCCAGTCAGTTTATTATACAGCACCACAGATGTGTAATTGTGCTGGGTTCAGTCAGGAAAGAGTTAACTCTCTTTACCATGGCTGCTAGGAAGCTGTATTCCTGGATGCTGAAAGCAGTACTGATAAGGTTTTAGCTGGCACTGGGGAATGCCTGCTCTACTTTCAAGGTCCTTCTCCACTTTTGATACTGCAGCTGCGTTCCCAGCTCTCGCTGTCTCACTACAGGCAGTGTAGGGGACACACAGTTCAGGCAGCTGACCCAAACTGACCAAGGAAGTATTTCATTCCATAGTACGTCATGCTTGCGGCACAGGCCAGGAGGGGGTCTGGGAGCCATTACTCTCTTTCTCTTATGCTCGTGATCATTTACTTCCTGACACTTGCTAACACTCCCCCTGACTCCTGCATTAGGTGCTTTGCTAACTCTTGTGCTGGCTCATTTGTGAGGGAGTTGGTGAGTCTGTTTAGATTTTCCGGTTGTGCTATTGCTGATAGAGTTCACTTGGAATCTGGTGCGATAGCTCTTGGGCTCTGGTCCTTGTGCTGCAGCTCTCAGGCTCTTTGGCTCTGGCTCTCACTTCGCAGCACCTGGTTGTGCATTGGTCAGTGGTTGGTGAGCAACTGTATCATAATTGTAACATATTGTATCATATGTTTTATTTTCTATTATTTTAATTACTTTTCAATAGTATTTGTATATGTTAATTTAGTTGTAATTAATAAATAATTCTTATCTCAGTTTTATGATCTTCCTTATTTCTTTTTCCTTTGATTCTTCTCCTCCACTGGAGAAGAGGAGGGGGATCTGTGAGAGCGGCTTCATTGTATCTTTCTAGCCAGAGTTAAACCACAACAGTAACAGCCAAAACAGAGATAGATTTGAGAGAGTCAAGGCTGGATGACATTAAATCTGTTCACATCCCTTCAAGCAGTAGCATTACCAGTTGTCCGCCAGTTGCCTGACTGAGGTACCCATATGAAGTGAGTATCTTCCATGCACCACCTCTCTAGCAAAATCAATCTACAGTGGTAAAATAATAGTTGTGGAAATAGACTGATAAGTTTTTGCTTCCAAAATCAAATAGTCAGCTCTCTTGTTGAACCTGTTCCACTATCCAGTCCTCTACAGAGCCTGAAGGGAAGTACCTTCCTTACTGGGATCTCTCCAGGGGAATCTGCACCTGGAGCCCCCTGTCTCCCCCTCTCACTCTCCCCTCAGGGCTGGCCGAGCTGTTTCTCACACCGTTCCTCTCAGCCATGACTGACGGTCAGCATTTTGCCCTTTCTGGCACAGGCTTTCCCCGAGGGGCCTGCCCGTGGCTGAGGGGCTCAGCTGTGCCCAGCGGTGGGGCCATGGGCTGGAGCCAGTTGGAAGCGGCTGTGTCCAGCATGGGGCAGCCCCGGCTGTGTGTCCAGCAGAGGGACTGCCTCTGCAGACCCCACTGCTGCTGCTGTCACCAGTACCTGGGCAGCTGCAACTGGTACACAAGCAAAATCATGTATTGACAAATATATTTTATAGGTTTTCTGTAAAGGTAGCAGCATCTATATGCTGTCCAAGTTAAATACAAACACAAAATACAAAATCAGATCAGAAATCAGCTAGCTACATTCAAACCCACATCTGTGAATACAGAAATAATAATCATTATCTTTAGAATAGAGGGTTTATGTTCTTTTCCTGCTCTCCAAACATGCTGAATTAGGTTGCTGAGACCTCATCTTTGCTATGCTGCATCTTGTCACATGAGGGATCATAAACAAGCTAATGTTACTGAAAATACCAGCAATGTGATAAAGTATACCAAACCAAGTATTTCAGATTACATACCTGCAGATAAGTGCAGGTCTCTTCCCACAAAGGACTAATACTTACTGGCTCATTGACTTCTGGGAAGCTGATAGTTTGGACATCCCTCGGATGTTTTCTGTTTTCTTTAGATAAGTTGCTTCTAAATCACTTCTCACACATCCATGGTTTTAAGAGTCTACAGAGATATTATTAAGTCTTTCCATTCTCTATAGTAGTCTTTGGGGTTTTGTTACTTCTTATTCAGAGTTTGTTGATTGCTGGGGTAGAAGAGTCAAAAGTCTTGACTGCTGATGAATAGGCTTCCATAGCAGCCTATCCACACAATAGGTAGAAATCACACTGGGACTTCTGCTATCCCTGTTACAGTAATGATCATTGTCACAAGATAAAATCAACTCTCTACCATGCATACCACTGGAACACAATCATATGATCATAATGTACTTGTACAGAAAGGAGTAATCCCTTTTAGCTACCTCTAACAGGTAATGCTAAAGCTTCTAAAAACCGGGCGATCCCCAGGTTTCATTATGATGAAAATAATATTGAATATGCATGAATTACACTTGTAAAAGTCTATCTTTTGGGGAAGAACCCAGGACTATGTATATATTACTCTGAAGGGCAGTTAGGCTGATTTTCAATAAAATGTGTTAGCTTGCAGGCTGCTACACAGTATTTGTCTAAAAACGATCTTTGATGTTAAAAATTCAGAAATACTTAAAAATACTTTAAAAGACACTTGATTATAGTCATTCTGATGAAATTTTTATTGCAAGTGATTAAAACCAGAAACTATGGAATTACATTAATTACACAAAATATGGCCATTGATTGTATTTAGTCCACCATATTTTTTGGTCTTACTATATACTTAAAATGCTACAAATGATATGATTTTCAAACATCAATATAATAGATGCTATTAGTGCACACACTGACAAAAACTACTTTGCCTGTGTGTCTTAATTAAAGCCTCTCCATTCCACAATCAAAGATTTACCTGGTTATATCACAGCTACACACAAACTTCTTAGAAAAAATTGCTGTCTCTCACTTTAGCCTGCAGATGTTTCACCCAAGACACTGATCTGCAGTTTTAGTGAGTTGGATGGGGATGAGAAAGGTTCTATTACTTCAGTAAAGCCTTCATCCATATAACTAAGCTTATTGTTCACACAGCTCCTTCAGATTGTATCTTGCTTTTTTACAATGTGTTTTCTACACTTCTGTCATTCACTCAGAATGCTGCTGCAAAGATTTTTTTCTTGAGCTTCTTTGGGAATGTTAAAAATTTCTCTAACATTCACTGATTTATCTTCTCTGGTCAGGAAAGCTTCAGCTTTATTCTTCTGTTCTAGTTTGACCCCAGCCAGCAACTAAGTACCACACACCTACCCCCTCTCCCAGTGGATGAGAACTGGAGGAAAAGACAAAGAAACTCATGTGTTGAGATGAGTATAATAATAGAAAATAAATTAAATAAAAGAATGATACCAATAATACTAACAGTACTAATAATAGTAATATTACTACTAATAATATGTAATTAAAATAATGAAAAATAAAACAATTGTTCACCACCTGATGCCCAACCAGTCCGCAGGTAGCAAGGGCCAGAACCTAAGAGCCAGACCAAGTCCGAGAGAGAGTGACCCCTGGCCCACCCCCAAACTTATATACTGAGCATGACATTTTAGGGAATGAAATCCTCCTTTGGTCAGTTTGGGTCAGCTGCCTTGACTGTTTACCCTCCCAGCTTCTTGCAGAGAAGCTGGGAGCACAGGTGCAGTAACAGAAACTGAAAAAGTCTTTGACTTGATATAAACATTGCTTAGCAACCACTAAATTCAGTAGTATATTATGAATATTATTCTCAGCACAACCGAATCATAGCTTCATACTTGTTACTGTGAGGGAAATTAATCTATCCCAACTAAAACCAGCACATCTTCCTAGCTCAGTGTTGTCTTTTGGGGCAACTCTCTGTCACCTTTATTTCAGAGGCAGGAATCCTTTTTTCCAGTATGCCTATCTTTTAAAACAAGCAAATTCTTGCCTTTTACCATGTATGCCACCCTCCACTTTTGAATATGCCTCCCCATCTATATATATTTTAAATTTCTCTCTTTAAAATTCTTTCCCAAAATGTTTTTATCATCATACAAATAAAAAGTTTATAATATTTCAGGCTGCTCTATGTGCTGTGATCAATGTGTATCATGGTGAATAATTATTCTCTATTGTATCTTTGTATTTTCCCATCTACCTATATTTATATTGTCTTCTCTCAGATTAATCTTTCGGCTTTGAACTTTTTATATGCACTGACTTGCACAATATCCACAACTGGAGTTCAGTAGACACCCATGCTGAGGAGGACTGTGATTGGAGAAGAAGGCTGGGGGAAGGGTATGCTACAGAGAGAGACGCTGGAGTCTAGTTTGCGTTCTCCTTGATGCTGGTGAGGAAGGCTCAAAAAGGAAGGGATGCATCCTGCACATCAATATCTGTCTGGTATTGCAGGCTGTGCTTTGGATTTCATGACCACATGATCACCTTCAAGGAACAAGAACTAGTGGATAGTGTTGGGATCTTTTTGACAAGTTGGATGAGAATATTTTCAAAAACAATCTTGCTTACCACCTGAGGAAGGTTTTGAATGAGGTACCTCAGGGGGTTGAAACTTAGGGTAGAGGCAAGTCTGAGGGCAGGACATCGTCTTGACCCACAAGTTTTTCCTGCTTTTTCCCTTCTGATCCTCTCTCCCATCCTACTTATGGTGAGTCAGTGTGACTGGGTGCTGGCCAGGGTCAGTCCAACACAAACACAGAGAGCCCTGCCATGGAATGGGCAAGGGGTAAGTTGGGAGCTTATGTGTCATGATCAGAGGGGAGGCCAAAGTGCAAAATTGAAGTGGACATTTGCTAAAGACTGCCAGTGAAGAAGAACAGGGGGACAGTGCCTCCTTTTAACAACCTCACAATAACAGGTCTTGGATCTCATGAAGGACTTTTAACTACTGACATTTGCTGAAATGATAGCTTGGAGATGCTCAGATTTCTGGAGTCTGTCAGGGTCAATTTTTGATGCAGGTGTTGGATGGCCAAACTAAAGGAGGTGCTTCATTGCACCCATTCAGGCATAAGGAAAATGGTTATGCAGTTGAAAATTGATGACAATCTTGATTACTGTGACCCTGAGATGATTGCGCAATTTTAAATTCTGAGGGAAAAAGGAAAGGTAAATGGCAGAATAAAGACCCTTCAGGAACTGAGAGTTCATTTGAGTACACATACACCATGATGGGAGTCACACTCTCACCACTGTCACGGTTTAACTCTAGCTAGTAAAATACCATGAAGCTGCTCTCACAGATACTCCCTCCCCTCCTCCAGTGGAGGGGGAGAATCAGAGGAAAAAGAAATAAGGAAGCTTGCAAAACTGAGATAAGAATTATTTACTAATTAAATCTAAATTAATATATACAAATGCTACTAACAATAAGCAATTAAAATAATAACAAATGAAGCATAGGATAGAATATGATACAATTATGATATAGTTGCTCACCAACCACTGACCAATGCACAACCAGGTGCTGCAAAGTGAGAGTCAGAACCACAGAGCCCAAGAGTTGCCAACCAAGAGTTGTTGCAGCCCAAGTGTTGCAGCCTGAGGGCCAGAACCCAAGAGCTATCACAGCAGACTCCAAGCAAACTCTATCAGCAATAGCACAACCGGGAAATCTAAACAGACTCACCAACTCCCTCACAAATGAGCCAGCACAGGAGTTAGCAAAGCACCTAATGCAGGAGTCAGGGGGAGTGTTAGCAAGTGTCAGGAAGTAAATGATCACGAGCCTAAGAGAAAGAGAGTAATGGCTCCCAGACCCCCTCCTGGCCTATGCCGCAAGCATGACGTACTATGGAATGAAATACTTCCTTGGTCAGTTTGGGTCAGCTGCCTGAACTGTGTGTCCCCTACACTGCCTGTAGTGAGACAGCGAGAGCTGGGAACGCAGCTGCAGTATCAAAAGTGGAGAAGGACCTTGAAAGTAGAGCAGGCATTCCCCAGTGCCAGCTAAAACCTTATCAGTACTGCTTTCAGCATCCAGGAATACAGTTGCATAGCAGCCACATAAAGAGAGTTAACTAGTCCCTTTGCAGTAAACAAGTCCAGTGAGTTGATGCATGCCCCTTTTGACTCCTTTCACACACACATTTTCACTCTTGAGTGCTTCTCTTTTCCTAAGTTCAGCCCTAGGTTTCCCGTAGCAGAGTCTTAGGTATATAATTTTATATTAAAAAAATAATCCATTCACATGCTACATCAGAAAAAAAATAACAACTTGAGCTGGGTGCCTCTGGAGAGGGACCCCAAAAAAAGAAATTCCTGGGCAACTATGCTCTTATAATCTAGGCACCAATTCCTCATACTCTCTTTATGTGCCTTTGACATGCTTTTTGGTCCAATTGTGATTTCTTGTCCGGGATTTTCTAACACCTTATTGCATTATTTCTCTGTTTCCAGACAGGCCATTGACTGTCTTATCTTGTCAAGTTGCAGCTTCTGCTGATGGTTGTAGATTCCTTATCTTCTGGTTTGTGTTTGGTTTTGGTTTTTTTTATTTTTTTTTTTTTGTGCACCTGCTTATTCTGTCAGACTAAATGTAGGTTAAGCACTACTTAGCAAGAACTAAAACAACTAAAACATCAGTGTGTTATTAACATTATTCTCATACTAAATCCAAAACATGTCATTGTACCAGCTACTAAGAAAACTAACTCTTTCCCAGATGAATGCATGTCTAGGTGAAAGTTCACAGCTTGCAGCCTACGGCTTCAGCTAATCTAGCTGCACATGCTAAATCAGTAATGAACAAACAGTATACCAGATTGCTCAACATTATGCATAAACACTCTGTCTTAATGCTAAACGATTAATTCTGAGGGATTCATTGTTTCTAAACTTTATTTAAGTTACATGTCTTGTATTTCTTAACATAGGGGAGCAGACTTGGGATTACCAAGGGAACTGGCCAGCAGCTTCCCCTGAGAGGATATCTCCTCCCAGGACATCGTGTTCCTAAGGGCATAACAGCCCATGACAGCTTGTTGATCTTCAAGGACAACCTACTTATAGCATAAGGGTGATCTATACTCATATGCAGAAAATTGTAGAAACACAAAGTGGTAGGAGCTTGGCATTATGTCAAGGCTAAGCAAGTAAAGGGCATACTAAATGTACTTATATTTGAAAGGTGTAAAGGTCTAGACAACTAGAAGCTTGAATGATGTTCAAGCTGGCATGCAGTAATGCTCAGGAGAAGAAAAAAGATGCAGGCAGTGAAAAATTAGGTACAGAATACTCCCTGTCTTCTCTCCACCCATAGGAACAAGGTGACTTAAGGGACAGGGGGCAGTGGGAGCAATTTCCTGCCTGGTGCAGCAGGCAAGCCCTCTCTGTGACAACCCCACCTTCTCAGATTCCCTTGCATCATAGGGATGAGGCCATTCAAGGGTAACTGAACAAAGAGGCTGAAGGCTCACGTATCTTGGAAGTGTCACCAAGGTTAAGGCAACCTATGCCCTGCATCAAAACAGCATCCACAAGTTTAAAAAAAATGGGTCATTGTCATGGTGGGAACAGAAGAATGGGTCATTGTCTTCTGAGGGGAACAGAAGGCCCAATATGCAGACTGAACCCATTAATGAAGTTTGCTGTCCCTCTGGAGCCCATATCAAAGATGTGATGAGAAAACTTCCAACCCTGTATGGCCCTTGGATTACTATCCATTATCAATTTTTCAGATAGGCAGGGATGAAGCTGCAATGAGAAGTCCAAGGGTGATTAAGAGAGACCTGAAGGCCTCGAGATGATTGGTCAAAGGATCAGCAGCACAAGTAGTGTCCTTCCATTGGCAGGGAATAATGAAAGAAGAAACAGGATGACCCAGCAGGTCAATACCTGGCTCTGAGTTTGGTGTCTGGCAAGATTTTGGTTTCTTTAGTCATGGGTCGGTCTATACAACACCAGGCTTGCTGACGAAAGATGGGGAAAATCTATCTCTGAGGGGGAGAAGGACCCTGGTGCAGGAGATATCAGGGCTTATTGAGAGAGCTTGAAACTAGTTTTGAAGGAGGAAAGGGATAAAACCAGACTCGCTGAAGACAAGTCTGGGGATGACATAACAGTGTTTGAGGGATGGTGTGCTAGGGAGGTCCTTCAGTCTTCCATCTCAGTGGAGGTAGGGGATGGAGACCCATGCAGTAACAAAGACTCAAGGCTTATTCATATGCCAGAAACCAAGGAAGCACCTGAGAATAACAACATAACAATTAGGGCTTCTCCCACCAAAATGGTGGCAGAATCAGTAACTCAACTGAAGTCCATCTAGAAAATATTTGCAGCATGGGAAACAAACAGGAGGAGCTGGAAGCCATTATCCAGCTGGAAAATTAGAATATAGTTTCCATCACAGAAACATGGTATGACTCACAAAAATGGAGTGCCACAAAGGATGGTTATAAACACTACAGATGGGACAGGCAAGGAAGGAGAGGTGTAAAGGTAGCCTTGTATGTCAATGAGTGTTTCAATTGTCTAGAGGTTAATTATGATGGTGACAGGGTTGAGTGTTTGTGGTTAACAATCAGGGGGAAGACCAACAAGGCAGGTATCATGGTGGGAGTCTGTTACAGACCACCCAACCAGGATGCAGAGACACATGAAATATTCTATAAGCAACTGGAAGAAGTATCACAATTGCTGGACCTTGCTGTTCTGGGGGACTTCAATTTACCAGATGTCTGCTGGTGATACAATACAGAAGAGCAGAAACAATCTTAGAGTTTCCTGGGAGATAACTTCCTGGCACAGCTGGTGAGGGAGCCAACTAGAGAAGGCTTATGGCTGGACCTGTTGTTTACAAACAGAAAAGGACTGGTGGGACATGTGATGGTTGGAGGCTGTCTTGGGCAAAGCAATCACGAAATGATAGAGTTTTCGATTCTTGGAGAAATTGGATCAGCAGAATTGTCATCTTGGACTTCTGGAGGTCTGATGGCTGGATGACCAGGCCCAAAGAATTGTGGACACTGGAGATAAATCCAGTTGGCAGCTGCTCACAAGTGGTGTTCCCCAGGGTTTAGTACTGGGGCCATTTCTGTCAAATATCTTTTCAATGATGTGGATCAGGGGATCGAGTACACCCTCACTAAGTTTGCAGCTGACACCAAGTTGAGTATAAGTGTTGATCTACCTGACGGTAGGAAGGCTCTGCAGAAAGATCTGGGCAGGCTGGATAGATGGTCCGAGACCAACTGTATGAGATTTAACAAGGCCACGTGCCAGATCCTGCACTTGGGTCATAACAACTCCTTGCAACATTATAGTCTTGTGGAAGAGTGGCTGGAAAACTGCTCAGCTGAACATGACCTGGCAGTGTCCAGACAGCAGTGTGCCCAAGTGGCCCAGAAGGCCAATAAAATTCTGGCTTTTGTTAGAAATTACATGGCCAGCAGGACTAGCGAAGTAATTATCCCCCTGTACTTGGCACTGGGTGTTGATCTCTTCTTCGAAGCAGGAAATAGGAAATAGGAAAAGAAGAAACTGCCTCAAGTTGCACCAGGGCAGTTTTAGATTGGATACTAGGAAATACTTGCTCACTGATAGGGTTGTCAGGTATTGGAACATTCTGTGCAGGTAAGTGACAGTCACCATACCTAAAGGTATTTAAAATACATGTAGATGTGGTGTTTGGGACATAGTTTAGTGGTGGGTTTGGCAGTGTTATGTTAATCATTGGACATGATGATCTTAAAGGTATTTTCCAATCTAAATTATTCTATTCTATTGTATTTTTTAAGGTATAATGATAGGGGTTTTTATGCTATTATGACTTAAATCATTATGGAACCAATAGAGGTTTGAAGAAAAAGAAAGATGTGTCGATATTCAGTAATTGTATTGGTTTAATGGAAAGGAAAGAAAATGACTGAGGCAGCTACAGGACTTTCAGAATGACCTTGGCTATGCAATTAGAATAAATCCTCAATGAAATAATTATAGGAATTGAGTCAAATGAAAAAGCCTTGACGTGTGTGTGATACGCATTAGGAAAGTAGTATTAGAATGACCTTACATCTTCTTAGAGACGATGGACTGTTTCACAGTCATTTTATTGGTTACAGTTTTCATAAAGTATTCAACATGATGATGAATAAGAAGTTATATTTAAACCAGGAAAAGGATAGGAGAAGTTTATAAACTAGACAGCATAAAAAGAAGGTTGCAACAGGTTTTAATGAATGTTAAGCATCAACTCAGAGTGATGATTTTAATGAAGCAGTCTTGAAGAGGTAAGTAATGGAAACGAGTTTACATTCAACTGTACAGCGCAATGTCATGTGCTTAACAACTTGGGGAAAATGTTTCTGTTAAAAAATAGCTATTCTCAGTTAATGTAAAGAGAAGGAACTGGATATATTAATTGACCTTAGGTTGATTATATGAAAATGACATGAAAAAGTGAGATATGATTCAAGAAAATTTAAGTCTAGTTATTACTTTAGAACAAGAAGAAATAGTTCTGTATTAGAAGTCACTAAATTGATTTAATCTATAATGTTTGTGATTCTTGTCATATGTATGTCTCTACAAGTTACAATTGAAAGATCAATGTGAGACACACTGATCTGCATAAACTAATATTAACACACCACAAACGAAAAAGGCAAAGCACCCAACAGACTTTCAAGGAGCATGCTTTAGTCTAACACAATCCCAACAGAATGGTTTTGACTTTTCTTAGTTAAAATAGCTCATTTTCCTACTCCATGCTTATCATTTCACCTTATTTACCAGTATACAATGTTGGGCAAGAGATCAAATGGGTGAAATCTGCCTGTGAAGTAAATAAGGATGAAAAATGAAAGACCATTTATAACAAAAACATCTGTGATGGTTTTGAGCAAAATAGCAATAGTAGGATAAGAGGTCTAAATACGTTTGAAATGGTGCTTGATAAGTTTATGAAAGGGATTATATGACATGGTTGTCTGTGATGGCAGGTGCTGCATCCAGGCAGTTTATGGTAGGAACAAAGGAAACAGGATTAAGAAGAAATTATTACAATAATCTTATCTGCACTTCTCAGATATGTGTCCTGTGGTTAGGAGGTGTTGAGCAATGAAGTAGTCTGCTGAATCTAATGGTAGGGAGAAATCAGCCGTAGTCAGCTTCATTCCCTTTGTTATTACCATAGCTCTGCTGATTTGATTTGATGATTTGTTTGGATTTTGTCTGCCTTGAAGGATAAGGTTGACAAAACAGTGATTTGGAGAGTATTTAAGAAAAATATCAATAGATTATCAAATATAGAGAAATGAGGCTTCAATATAACTAGAGAAGAAATAGTGAGGTGTTGATGATTTTTGCCTGCAGGCATAAAAAAAAAAGGCAAAAAGTGTGAGACAACAGTCTAAGAAACCGTGACTCTTCAGAGGTCTCATGTAACTTAGATTCCAAACTGAATTTTCTGTGACTTGAAGGAGGAATAATTTCTGTTGTCCCATGCGGTCAAATTTTTTTGTTTGAGTATTGCTACTGTTGATGTATCGCCTTTACTTTAGTGTTTAAAGGATGCCTCTGGGCTGCAATACCGATCAGCAGTATTCTTTAGAAATGTCAATAGCTGGCATGTTAGCACTTCAAATCTATATCCATTATAAATGGGGAGTACTTGACATTCACTCTGTACCACGCAGCAATACTTAGATGGTGATATACTAGAAGAGGGTGAAGAGAGAACAAATATGAACTTTGAATTTTAGAAAGTGAAGAAGGACTTCTGGAGTTGATAGTTTCCAAGACTCACAGAAAAATAGTGTCAGAACAAAGTTCTGGACCCACTGAAATATGGAAGAGCTTTGCTACTGTATTCAAAGGGATACAAAGAAATGTTATAAATAAGATGCACTGACTACTACCACAACTGGATTAATTATGGGAATGCCCACAGTACAGTCAAAGGTTTAATCTATATGGAAATAGCTAAAACACATTTATGCTAGCTAGATCACATATTGACTAGTTTGTCCATGTCAGCACCCTGATAACGCTGGAAGCAGTTCTGTCAGGTTTGGTAGATCTATTTCATCTAGCAGCATCTCAAGTAAGATGTTTCCAAATAGTGCTGTGTAGCTCTCAGGAGCTGTTCCTTCTGTGCTTAGCTCATGAAGTGACTATGCCATCTGTCACTCAGGCTCAGATATGTGGAAAGAGGGAGATGTTGCTTAATGACTTCATGCTCCCATCCCAAACTCCAGTGTCTCTGCCTCTGTGCGGTGTGTCTGCATGCACTTGATATCACTGTAGCCTAGCCACACAATTCTTAGTCTGTTGCTTCAATGGCTTTGTGGTTCATTCCGATGTGAGACACAGAAATATTTTCTTTGGTATCCAAGCTGTGTAAGGCAAGTTTCACTATGTCTGTATAAACTAGAGGCCAGACTTCATCAAATTAAAACCAATTATTAGAATATCTCAATACAGGGGTCTTACATGACCATTTAACGCCAATGGTCTTAGAACAGTCTCACGGCTTAAATTAACCTTTCATGTTAATTTTTATTTTATTCTTGTTTCTTCAGCAGTAAGAATCAAAACTTATACAGTTTTGGTTTGCCTATCTTTCATATTTTCACCTATTTGACATCTTTAGAAAGTTATTTGAAAACTGCATTTTAATGAACCATGATGGAACATGCATTTGTCATCAGTTCTGCCATTTTTGCTCACATCTAAATCAACAAATACAATTCAAAAGACTAGACCAAGAATGAAGTATTGCTTAATGTAATGGTTACTCGGATGGTTGCTAAGTGATGAAGCTGAAACTAACAGTGATTCCATAACACCTCCATCAATAGGGTTCAGGGAACCTGCCTCTCCATCTGATAAAAAAAACAAAAAACAAACAAAAAAAACCCACTTGGTTGTACGACAAGCTGAAACGGGTGGATTCATCAATGGTTTCATCAATGAACTGAGATCACATCAGTGATGAAAATAAAGTGCTTACTGTTGACATTTTGTTGAAGAATTTGGATAAAGGCAACATTGTTAAAACATCACAATCAATTTGGTAGACCACCCTGATGACTTTGATTACAGCTCCTGTTCTCAGATGTTACCCTTTAATCCACAAGAATGACTCATTAATGTTCAGTGCTCCTAAATGTATTTTTAAATTTTTGTAAATTTTATTCAGCAGCTTGTGGATACAACTCTTACAAAATATGAACTACAGATTGACAAGATAAGGAGCATCAAATATGGGGAGAGACTCAGACAGTCAAAGGAAAAAACCAAAAATGTTAATGGAATGGAACTCAGTAGGTCATGAAAGTAGATCAAGAATAATTATCTATGAAATGCTGCAAGGAATATAGTGGACTCATGAGGATAGAATTTCCTGTCAGTGAGATGAAATTTTGAGGATTAATTCCTCTGACTCTTAGCTGGAGTATGTGCCAGTTTTCTCTCAACATGCATATGAGCTACTGTTGATCATTTCAAATCACAATTCAGCTAAATATTGCTAGTACTCTGAAGAACAGAGGGCTGTTAATTCAGGAACTGAGCATCCTTCTAATAAAGCATGCCTGATAATCAAACTTATTAAGAGATTATATTTTGAAATATTAGTTTAGGGTTAACAACTCAGACAAACGAAATATGCATATTTAAAAGGACCTAATTTACTAAATCAACTTTAAGTACAAATCACATATTTGTAATTTTGTTTGAATGGTGTTATTTATTCTTTTGAGTTCCACTAATGTACGTGTATCAGTGGACTTAGGCATAGATTGTAAGTACTCAGAAATATCGGATCTGTCTGACATCGTGTGTTGTTACAAACCACCTACAGTCTTAGCTTTGCTGGAAGGCAGATGTCCGTATTTCACATTATCAAAATAGGCTGCCAGAGTACTTCTTTACCATAGTTCTTGCCTGATTGTTGTTTCTGCTGTTTTCAGCACCATTCAAGAGGAAGAAGTGACAATGTCTTGTTGAATTTCTTCTGTAGCACAGCATGTTTTATGGACTCCAGGTATAGGAACTCACTGCCACCAGTCCCAGCAGTTGGGACTTGTTGAACTAATTAGTAGCTAGGTAGAAATCTGGACAGACAGCATCTCAAAATAAGATTAAAGTACCTTCCATCATAGGTCATGGTGATGTGTGTGATGTGCCTCAGTCTATAGCTAAGTAGGGTAACAAAGTGTTCATGTGACAAAGGTTCTGTATCTGGTTCAGTCCTGGAAGTAAGAATAAGCTTAACGAGGATCTACAGACATCACAGGCATGGATGTATGGTATCTGTATTCTGGGCTGAGATAAGCACAGACTGGTTCTAGTTATCAAACGCATACTAAAGTTCATTTTTTGGAAGTTCTGCCAAATAAAGACTGAAAAAGGCATTACCTGTTTGATATACCCAGAATTTTTTTATCAATCTTGCCTAAGATAAGATATCTTTTTCTACTTTTAAAAACTGAATAAAATATTTCCACTGTTGAGAAGTATTTTTCTTCCAGTATTTTGCTGAACTTTACATAAACAATTGTCCTAGGTTAAAAAAATACAACTCACCTCTCAGTGAAATAGCCTTTCCCTGCTTTTTAACTACCTCCATTGCATATATCAAAACATCACATTAGTTACAGTCAACAATAATCAGCATATCTCTTTTGACTTTTCCAAACCAATGTCTCTTCATTTTGCCAGTACTGAAAATTCAGGCCCCCTGTTGTCTTTACAAAGAACAGGATTTACTGGCCACCGGTGCCCAGGTGCTGGCAGCAGCAGCAATGTGCCAGGGAGAGACCCCAGTGGGGCAGGTGCTTCCCTGTAACCCGTGGGAAGGCCCCAGGTTGGAGCAAGAAAAAGTGTGAAGAGGAAGGAGAAGCAGAGAGGAGCTGTTGTGGACTGACTGCAACCCCCCATTCCCCATCCTCCTGTCAACACTGTCTCAGGCAAAAGAGGTAGAGGAGTCAGGAATGGAACAGTGAAGTTGACCCTGTGAAAAAAAAAAAAAAAAAAGAAAAAAGAAGATGGGGAGCAAGTTGTTTTAGTTTTTGCCTTTTTTTCTCACCTTCTGACTCCATTTTTACTTGGCAATACATCAAATTAATTTTCCCCACAGTGAGTTTGGTTTGCCCATGAAAGTAATTGGTAAGTGTGCTTGTCTGTCTCTTGATTCATGAGTTTTTTCCATCCGTTGTGTTTAGGCCCAGTAAGCAACTAAGTACCATACAGCAATCATTCACCTCCCCCCACCCACCCCTTTCCTAATACGATGGGGTAGAGGATCAAACAAAAAAGACAAGAGAACTTGTGGGTTGAGATAAGAACAGTTTAATAATTGAAAGTAAGTGAAATAAATTAATTACACTACTGATACTAATATAATGAAAATACAAATACTATTAATGATAGTAACATTAATATACAATTTTAAAAAAGGATAAAAAGGAAAGGAAAACTAAATTATACAGCTGCTCACCACTGACTGACTGATGCTCATCCAGTTCCCAAGCAGCTATTTTCCCTCCTGTTTAATTCCTCCAACTTACATCCTGAGCATGACGTTTGATGGTATGAAATGCCCCTTTGGTCACTTTGGATCAGCTGTCTGGACTGTATTCCCTCACAGCTTCTCATAGAGAAGAAGCTGGGAACACAGGAGCAGTATCAGAAACTAAAAAAGTCCTTGACTTGGTATAAACTTTCCTCAACAACAACTAAAAGCATTAGTGTTATCAATATTCTTCTCAGCACAAGTCCAAAACAGCCTCAAAAAAAATCTAAAGCAACACCTCAGGCTAGTTATTGTGAATAAAATTAACTCTGTTCCAACTAAAATCAGCATACCATATTATTTTCTTTCCCTGCCTTGTTGAGGAGGGTAAGAGCTCAACTGAGTGGCTTTCTGGCAGCCAGCCAAGGTCAGCTGACTACAAGGGTTTTTATCAGGCTTTGTTGCATTATTTAAGGTGCAGGATGATAGAAATTTTTTATCTGTAAGGTTTTTGTGTTCATAAACCAGATAAATTTGTTGGTATATTTTTCCACAACAGTCCTTTTCCTTTTTTCACTTCCTCTCAGATTAGCACTGTCTAAACTGGGGTAGAACAGGCAAAATTTAAAGCCTCCTAATGTATGTTTTATGTTACACTAATGTCTCGGAATAAGGTAAAGTTTCTCCATGAAAAAGAGGTAGATATAGGAGACACTGCACTTGGTTTTGTGTGCTGAGTGCCAAGCTGGAACATGGTCTTCTTCAATTAGATGTACAGCCTATTTGTATGAATGGATATTTCATAGAGAGTCTGTTGTTTAAATTTGTTGTAATCTGCTACCTCTGACCTTACAAAGAGACAGCTGGGCTTTTCTTGGCCAAAGAAGACACAAATTTGAGGACCTTGAATACTTTACCTCTCTACAAGGATTACAGGCATCTTTCAAACCATACTTTAAAGAGATAAGAACTGAGTTTGTGAATTGGTGTCATTTTAGCCCATCTAAAGGTGAATCTGTAAGCTAAGCCAAATCAAACTTAATTGACCTTAGCTTTCGTACTGCCTTTTCTGAGAGGCAAGTTCTGCGATCCAGCAACTAATTTGCTACAGAGCTGAAAGGAACTTTACTGTGTAGGTACTTAAGCGCTCTATAAGAACAGGGTAATAAACCTTGTTGCTGGAATTAATTGAAGGTGGGCATCTGGATATGCATGCATCTCTGAAGAAGGTTTATGATTTTATCTGTCAGGAATTACCCAGTTCATCTCAGAGCAGAATAACAATTTCCTCTTGGTTGGTGAATAAATACCCTATAAAATGACTAATGGTCTATTTAATTGTCCTATCGAAAAGAACATGGTTGTGACTAATGTGCTAAATAAACCAACTTTGGAAACCTCATACAGTACTTACTATCCTTAAAGTAATGAAGCATGATGATGAAATCTATACTTGAACTGTCATTCATGCCAATTTTTTTTTCTTAAGGAATTAAATGTTCTTGCAAGAGTATTCTGAACATGAATGAGCTTGACTCTTTCACTACAAATCACTGATTTTTCCCAGAATCATCTGTTCAAGTCTTAAATACTATCTTTTCCCATATGTCAGAAGTGAAATGTAGTTGCAGAATGACATATTTAATTCCAACTTCAGAAAGCCTAAGGTAAATAATAATTCTTTTTTTGTTTTTCAGTGGTACATAAAATTTCAGAGTTCATAGGTTTCTATTTTCTTTCGCATGTACAAGTTTCTCTTTAAAATTAGCCTCAGATAATAAAGAAATAAATAGTATAGCTGTCAGTTCAAATCCAGTGTATTGATTGGACAGTGTTTAATACACAACAGTAAGCATATTGATGGTAATATATATGAAAGTGCAGAACCAGGATACAGGGCAAAGGAAACTGAAAGTTACTGCTGCCTGCTCTCTGTCTGGCAGCCTATGAGTGTGTGAATTAAGACACAGTTTTCAGGGAATACATTGCTGAAATTAACACTGATTGATGCTTCTATTAGCAGTCTTATTAGTAAGTCTAAGTTCTTTTAGGCCCTAACATAACAAAAGTTTAAAATATATGTTTAAATTCCATCCAAGAGAATTTATAATTGAGTAAAATTTTAGCATTTAGTTAGCTGCTCGCATCTTTCCTCTATACCTGCTAAATTCAGGAAGAGGACCTGCAGGACAGGGAAGGTAGAGGATGCTGAAACCCATGCACTGTGTGCCCTGTGAGAAAAAGTTCATTTGCAAGGTTTACAGCCCTCAGGGACCCTGAATTTAAATGAAAAACTTGAAGGGTAAAGAATAAAAAAAAAGTCCATTATAAAGAAATATGGTTAGTAACCATAAGTTATGGCAACGTGCAAAGCCAAAAAATGTCATCTACAAAAAAGATTCTTAATTTTCCAGAATTGCAAAATTGTTAAAAAAAAAAAAAATGCCACAACCAACAAGTAGTGTAAATCATAAAGGTGCTTACAGTACATTTTTTGATATTGGAAAACATCAAGTGAAAACATAATTTTTAATAACACATCTCAGTGAGCCATTTTTTTCACATATATTCAAATTGTTTGAGCTAGTTTGACTAGCTGTTATTTTGTCTAATAATCAGCAAATAGAAGAATACACAGAAATTACTTCTAATCAAATTTTTGTATTGGCTTTTATCAAGTATGTTATTCTGAATACACTTCCCAACATACTCTTCAGGTGTCAGAGTACTTAAATTATTTGGATGCTATCCTGTCACCCATAAAGAACGTGGTTAAAATTCCCAGCTATGGCAAGTGACAGGAGCATATCTGTTGTGTGCAGTAATAACAGATTGATAGCCCTGCTGACATCAATCTGTCACTTCTCATAGATGTGAAGCTGACTGAAAATCATTTTCAAAAAGCGATAAATAGAAATAAGTTTTATTTTAAGTAAAGTTCAAACATTTGCAGATACCTGTTGATATGCAGTGCCATCAATGTCACTGCTAACTGCAAAATATCAATCACTTTCCCCTTACAAAGAGCCATATGCTGTAGTAGTTCAGAATATTTTGCTCATGGTTTGTGGTGTCTGAAGAAAAGACTAAATTACAGAGGAAAACAAATAATGACTTTCATGGGAGGGCTCCAGTAAACCAGTTCATCTTAAAGAGTGATTCATCAGTTCTTGCTGTCTTGTTTGGATTCTTTTAGCTTCTGACACCAGTTCCAGCAATTTGATTTCTATTCACCTCTGCCTTTTCTATGAAATATAGAAGCCTTCGTTCAAACAGGTGGCATACAATTTTCAATTTCTTCACCTCCCAGTTCTAACTACTTGCAGCCATCATCCCCATCAGATTTACAGGTTAAACCTTAAAACTTTAATGTGAGATTTTCCTAGCACTGATAGCTTTATGTAAATCCCCACAGAATATTATCACCCAGCCACAGAAATCAGAGATCCAGTGGAACCATCACACAGTGGTTTCTTTCTTCCCGCTGCTAGCAAAATGTATGCTTTGGCATTGGGCATCATAAGCCTGATTCAGACAGCACGACTGTTGATGTCCCTTCAAACTATAAGGAGATGGTGACTCTTCAGAGAGTTTATATCAAGGAGATTAGGACAGGGGAGTTCCCAAGCCCCATAAACAGAGTTAAGGAGAAGACAGGGAAGATTTTAGAGAGATTTTGCTCTGTAAGTTAGGTCAGGTTTCTGGATTAATGGTCACAGGGAAGGCTTTGCAGTAGGGATATCTCATATCTGTCCTGTTTCCTTTTGCCAGATGTATTTCCTCAAGGCTTCTGAATGCATTACAGTTCCACAGAAATCTTGACCAGTGTATTTATCATCATTGATCAAACTGACTTTGAGGGTGTCCTTCAGGTGCTTCTGACAGTGATTTGAAACAAGTGCCACTTTCTGACTGTCTTGTGTTTTTTTATGGCTCCTAGTGAACATCAATAATATGAATTTCATTTTAATTCTTCTGTAAGGGATCTTATTTATAGAGCAATTTCTCGTGCACTGTCTTGTCTCTATGAAATGATTGCCAAGTCAGGCAGCCATTAAAGTTTACTGCTTAGGCCTTCCTTCAAGGTACAATATGGATATTACTTTCTGAAAGTAATTTAGATACAAAGCACTAAGAACATGTTAACTCCTTGCAAGCTGCTCATACTATATCGGAAAGCTGGCTGATTTTATGAACCGATCTAACTTAATCCAATAGTTCAACAACTTTTCTATTCTCCTTCCTCTTCAAGCATGTGGCTGACAATTAATTCTGATCATTAAAATAGGTTGTAGGAACTATTTGTAGGAAAATGTAGAAAGTATGTTACAGTACTTGATGTTTCAGCAAAGAAAACTGAGAACTCTAGTAACACACAGTTTCTAGGTTATCTATTTTAGTGTTTAATGGTAGAAGATTTTTTTTTTTTCCCAAACCTACAAGTCAACGGTATGTTCATGTCATGGGTCTTACAGTGTCTCTACACTACTAATGGAATATTTTGCATTTGCCAACTATTTTTCTGGAACAGAAAAATAATAATTTGGAATAAAATCAAAATTATTTATGCAGACAAGTAAATTAAATTGGGAAAATCTTGCTGATACTTAAATGTGAATATACATTTCTCCTAGATTACAGAATGCTTTGAGGGCTGGGAATAGGAAGAAAACAAGGAGCTTTTCTTGGGAAACTTCAGGGATTTTCTTGGCAAATATCATATGAAAGACAGAAATGCATTTAAAAGATGTTACCTCATAGAGAAACAGACTAATGTTCTCAGGAACAAATGAAGAGTATTTCACGCACTTGGAAAAAAGGTCCAAGTAAACACGTTTGCAAATAATCTGTTTTTGTGGTTGAACTCCGGCTAGGAAAATATCACAAAACCACTCTCATGGATTCCCCCTACTCCTCCTCCTGTGGAAAAAAAAACCCAAGGAAGTTCATAAAATTGTGATAAGATCTATTTACTAATTGAAAATAAAGGAGTTATATATATATATATGACTATATATAAATACTACTAATAATAAATAATTAAAATAATAGAAAATGAAATATATGATACAATATGATACAGTTGCTCACTACCCACTGACCGATGCACACACCAGATCCCAAGAAGTGAGAGTCAGAGCCAGAGAGCTCAAGAGACGAAGTCTGAGAGCTGTCACAGCAAAGTCCGAGCGAACGCTAAGTGTCAGAACGACCGGGAAAACTAAACAAACTCACCAACTCCCTCACAAATGAACCAGCACAGGAGTTAGCAAAACAGTTAACGCAGGATTTAGCAAGAATGTTAGAAAGTGGAAAAAAGTGAAAGTGAAAAATGTATGGAATAAAATACTCCTTTGGTCAGTTTGGATCAGCTGCAGTATCAAAAGCTGAGAAAGACCTTGAATTTGTTTCAGGCATTCCCCAGCACCAGCTAAAAAGACACCTTATCAGTACTTTTCTCAGTGTAAATCCAGGAACACAGCTTCATACCAATCATTGTGAAGAAAGTTAACTCTTTCCTGACTAAATTCAGTAGATCTGTTGACAGACAGTACTAGAGAGCTGATGTTTGAATTTCAATAGAAAAAAAATGCCATCAATGTAAGATCTTGAAACTCTGCACAATGTCTTCCTAGTGTGTCTCCTTCAGAGCTTTTTACTTGAATGAGTGAAGAATTTTTTTTTCCCCTTGCATTTCCTTATATATTTATGTGTGCTTTGCAAAATAATCAGTGGGTAATAGATACTAATCCTGAGTTTTCAAAATTATTGAGTAGTGGGTTATAATCTGCCTTGTACCTATTATAGACTTGCGGGTAAATTACTTTCATTTTGTCCCCTGTGTGCTGCCACTCTGGTATAAAGAAAGATGTGTAAACAGTTTCTTGAAAAACTAACATGTTGGAGAGAAACTTCTGACCAACTATAAAACTATAAACAGTTTTCAAAAAATGAAAGCCTTTCAAGGCCAGCAGATTTTGTAAAGTCACAAATGGTTCTAAAAATACAGTGTCAAATTCAGTCCTGAGACAAACTTACAGAATTCTAGTATTCTGTTAATTTCTTTCTTTTTAGTGTTGAATATGAAAACAAAAAATATTTCACTCCCCCCCCCCCCCGGTATAATTAATTAAATTAATTAAATAGAGGAGAGGTGCAAAGGATTCTAGTCACACTGTATTCTATACCTAGTAGCAACAAGATGCACTTAGGAAATATCTAACAATTTCCATGTTAAATCTCTTAATACAGAACAGGCCAGTTGCCTTTTCACTGCTTATTGCTATTGTTTTGGGTGAAAGCCAAGATGATAGACTTCTTTTTTTTCTCTATTGTCAAATAGTTTATTGTGCAGTGATTAGCCTCTAGGTCAGCTTGCTACTACTCCACCATGTTGTGACCTTTTTTTTTCCCTCCTGCTGCCTGAAAAATGAGATTTAGGTAGTTGCTACTGTGCATATATACAAGTGATTTACATTAATTTACATTTAATTTCTGTGTTTGTAAACATTACATAAAGTGTAGAAATTAATTCCTTAAGATTGATTTTACATATTTTGCAGAAAAAAAACAGTCTAAAAAGGTCACTGACTATTACATGTACTACAGGCACAGTAAGGCAGAGCTAAGACATTATGATGGAGTTTTAAGAACCACATTTTTCCACCTTCATCTTGGAAAGAACATTACTTTGTACTGAAGTTGTTGAAAATGCCCATAGAGCAAAATACGAACTCTCAAATTAGAAAAATATATTTGTGTTACTCTACAGAATATGATGTTTAAACACCAGTTATAGACATGTGCATACCAGAAGAAATTTATGTGATTTAGGCATTTCATTTAGTAAGATTTCAAAGTCAGGTAAAAATGGATCCATACAAATTCTTTTTGCTGGGGATGTAAGATATCATTTCTTGTTAGAGTACCTTCAGTGTAACTCGGGCAGCCTTTATAATGCTACATATGAACACGCGATGTAGCATCTTTCCTTTCCCTGATGTCATGAAAATCTGAGGTGGAGTTTTCTTGCAAGGAATTCAGTGGGAGTTTAGCCATTTGCTATGTTCTGTGGCGAGTTAAGGTTTTCATCAAAGGAAGACTCATAGTCTCCAGTAGAACATTGTGTTCCGTTGTCAGCTTATCCAGAAATGTATATTTGCCTGAAACATACTTAAAATACTTTTGAAATTACCTGTTCAGATAGTGAATAGAATAATAGCAGTTTGTGTAAGGTTCTATGATACCAGACACTTTTGTATTATAAAAGAGCTATTGATTAAATTAGATAATGGTTTATTCAAAGAAAAGATGGCATGATGATTTTCAAAAGATGTAATAAAATTTTGGTGGTAAGTGGAGCTCAAAAACCTAGATTATTAACCTGTGACTTTTTTTTTTTTTAAAGACACCACTTTATAATAAATTGTGATGATAGTGCCTCTCCAAAGCATCCTATCTTTAATGCATCTCTACTTTTCTAGTTATTAGTTTTCTGGTTTGTGTGAAAAAATATAAATACATAGACCTTGTCTGTAGGTCTCATTAAATATTTTGCTGTCATTCTGGAGAATTTGCAGATAAACATGTTAGAGATTGTATTGGGTTTGCAAAGTTTTGGTAACTGGGGGTAGAGGGGTTAGCAGGTGTGGCTTCTGTGAGAATATGTCAGAAGCTTCTTTTGTGTCCGATAGAGCCAATGCCAGCCAGTTCCAACTTTGACCTGCTGTTGGCCAAAACAATGCTGGTTGTGCCTCTGTGATTAACATGTTTAAGAAGGAAAAAAATACCCTGTGCAATGGCAGTTACAGCTAGACAGAGGAGAATATGTAAGAGAAACAACTCTGCAGACACCAAGATCTGTGAAGTAAGCAGGGGAGGAGATGCTGCAGGTGCCAGAGATTGCCTTGCAGTCCATGGAGGTCCATGCTGGAGCAGATATCTATTTGCAGCCCATGTGGAGGATGTCATGTTGGAGCAGGTGGATGTACCTGAAGGAGGCTGTGCCCCAATGGAGAGGAACCCACACTGGAGTAGATCTTCTGGCAGGACCTGTGGACCCTGTGGGGGGGGGCCATGCTGGAGCAGTCTGTTCCTGAAGGACTTCACTCCTTGGAAAGGACCCACGCTGGAAAAGTTCATGAAGAATTGCCATCCATGGGAAGTGCCCCAGTTGGAGAAGTTCATGGACAACCCTTCCCATGGGTGGGATCCTACACTGGAGCAGGAGAAGAGTGTGAGGATGAAGGAGTGACAGAGGTAACATATAATGAACTGACCAAAACCCCCTTTCTTCATCCCCCTGTGCTGCTTAAGGGAAGGAGGTAGAAAATTCAGGAGCATAGTTGAGCCTGGGAAGAAGTGAGTTTTGGGGAAGGTGCTTTAAGATATAGTTTTATTCTTCATTATCCTACTCTAACTTTTGATTAGTAATAAATTAAATTAGTTTCCCCAATATAAGTCTTTTTTTGCCTGTGGCAGTAATTGCTGAGTGATCTCCCTGTCCTTATCTCAATCCAAGACCCTTTCATTGTATTTTCTCTCCACTGTCCTGCTGAGAAGGGGAGTGATAGAGCAGCTTTGTGGGCACCTGGAGGCCATCCAAGGTCAACCCACCACATACATAGTTTCTAAAGCAAATGAATTACCACAGAGTCAGAGTCAGCTCTGAACTTTGGCCTTTTTGAAATAATCAAGGTGAAAAGTAAGACCCAGAAAAACATGACATGAAAGATTAGAAATAAACTAGTGAATCTAGGAATATTTAGGTGTTTAATTATTAACAAAATACAAATAGACGTGGTCTTCTGAATCAAATGGTGTTGTACTGTGTATTTTAAGATAGAGTTGAATTGCAACTGAAACCAAATGCAGAAAGTTTTTTTTTTAATAAACTGAAAATTTTTAGGATACTCTAACATTCTACATCTCAAATCGGTTGTTTGGAAACGTAGAAGTATTTGCAGCCTAGTCGTACTTCCTTTGCATTTTCCTTACCTCACCCCTCCCACATATTTCTCAAAAGAAGTATTTTACACACTTCTACACTGAGTATAAAACATTGATATTACACACTGTAAAATAAATGTCGCTATTACCTTTTAATGGAAACTTTATGCTTATTGCGAGAATATGACATTTTCAGAACAAAAGCATATCTTTCTGATAGGACATCTGAATTACAGAGATGTGGTCACTGCACATAACGGTGGAGTATCTTAAGGATGATATATCCTAAAGCTTTCTCTTTGAAAAGGAAATTAAAAAGAATGGTGTGTTGCACCTGTTCCTCTCCTTCTTGCAAACATTATGTCCGTTATGACCTCAACCAAAAGATGGCAACCCAAGTCCACAAAAGATTTTGTTTTCCACATGAATGGTAGCATCTTGGATATATACACACTTTTCTTTTAATCACTTCATTGTTTTGATCTCTTTTTGGCCAGCCTGTTGTTGGTGGATGGTGGATGAAAATTATCATGAGTGGATCTGTTATCAAAAGATGGCAGTAATGGATTTGTTCTGCTTTCATTTCAATACCACTTGTTGCTACCATAAAAATTTTTATAAATATGAAAAGGAGACTCCTTACATTTCTTGCCAAAGTGAGGCATGACTCTGCTATGAACGGATTTCCTCAGTCTTTCTCTCCCTCTGTTATAGTCACATCTGCCTTTTCCTTTAATCATCTCTAATGGAGTCTCTGGAGGAGATGGTCTGGGTGGAGGAGGAGGAAGTTGTTTAGGCAGACACATAAATATTGATTTGCCTCAGCTAGAACAGGAGCTGTGTGGTGAACAAGAATATCAGTCTGGTTCCTCTTAATTACCCTACTCTAAATTATCTATCTTCCTTCTCTCTTTAGAGATTTGTCCCATTAGTAACCATTTCTGATACGCATTACTAATTACCATGATGCTATCTGTGTCCTCTTTCTTCTCCTCATCTAGGCTTGACTGTTTTCTCTAGCTATTGATTGATACAGTAAATATTTTCTTTGAAACACTTTTTTCCTCATATCACTGTCACTGGCCAGCAAAGCGTCAGTTTTAATCTCTTTTGTCATAACAATTGAACAAATATTGAACAAATATTGAATAGTGTTTCAGTCATGTTCTACGCCTCTAGTCTTCAAACTTCATTCTCATTTCTCTCTCTGCTTTTATTTTTACCTAGTTCTTTTTAAATCATGTATCTGGGAACATTTTGGCCAACTGTATTACAATTGACACCCTAAAGGTGTAAGTTGAGTTTATCTCTACTGCAAGAAATGCCTAAAAAGACACACCAACATAAACCTTTCCAAAACTCATTGTCGTGTTGCTGTTTTCAACAATTTCTGCCCTGTCTGTCCCCCACTAACTCACTGAAAAAGCCATACAACAATGTGGTATAAAGTTTTCCTGTGGCATGAATTATTGCATTGAGAACTTCTTCTTTTAAGTATGTCCTGAGTTTGTAGCTCAGCAATATTTTCCCTTTCACATTGCAACTGCTGTTCTGCAGGTACAAATCTATATCCTCTTACGAGTATCAGTTGTTTGACAAAATGATCACAACTTTACCTCTTTGGGGATTATTGTACAATACATTTACATATGCAGTTTGCCTTTGGTAAAAGGGAAAACTCTGTGCTGGGGGACATCACAATCTCAGTCCTTTCATCTCCTTGTTCTTTTACTAGAATCCTTTCTTTGTCCCTTCATTTAGATAGGAAATGCCACATCCTCCTCAATTAATAAATCCAAGATCCATTTCTCTGTTTATATCTAAGCCTTATTGCCTGCCCTAATTCCGTTCACACTTACTATCCTAACCATTTCCTTTGTATTAAATTTAAATCTAAGGGACCTTACAGTATCTCAGTGGCAAGAGATTTCTTTTTTTTTTTTTCCAAAGTACTTTTATATACACATTTTATTACCTAAACATGCAGAACCATAAATTAGAAGTCCAATTTCTGCTTGAGACATGGTCTTCCTCTAACAGACAAAATTTGTGATGAGTAGGAAGTGAATGTATATGCCAATATCCCCTGTATATGGGGGTGATTTACTCTGGGACAGAGAAGGACTGACCAGCATTCTGGAGAAAGTATATAATTCCCAGACAAGAATTATGAAGCTCTTTGAGGAATGTCACTCTGATTCCACTGTCAAAGAGGTCCAGAAGAGAGGCATTAGGAGACTGACATGGCAGCAGAGAGATAAATTATTTTCACTTATTCAGGGATTATTTATTTTCTTTCCAAGAAGGAATGAAGATTCATGCCATTAATAGACTAAGAAGCTTAATCCACCAGCTGAGCATCTTGAAACTTGAATAAATAAAGAAGTTGACAGTATTGAAGGAAGAAGCAAATTGAAAGGAAGAAAGACTGTTTAACCTTCAAAGTTAGCCTCAGGTCTTATTTTGGTTTTCTTTAAAAGACTGATTTCACATCTCTAAAATCTCCACTGCCATGAATTCAAGGTGTAAGTAAGGGTAAAATTTGGTCCATTTCTAAGTTTAAGTCACTTTTTAATAGATGTTCAGCATTCAGTGAAAAACTGTGAAGGCACAATGCTCACAAGTTCATCCAGGGTGAATCTTGACTTGGTCTTCCCCTTTTATCCTCCACCAAAATAGATTCAGGCTGATTTACAAATATCCTTTCAAAGTCTCTCCATTGAGCTTTGTCTCTAAGATGGAGTTGGGAAAAGACCAATAAAGAGAGGGAGGAACAAAACATATCTTTAGCTTGTGCATTAATTTTCAGGTTTAATACATGAGGTTTACACACAGATTCACAAATACCTATTCTTATAGTTCTAACAATGGCAATAACAATTGTGATTACATCTGCAGATATTTAAATTCCACATACAGGTTTTTGAGAAAGCTGGAGGGTAGCAATATCCTTTACAATTCTGCTCTAAGAATGGGAAGAGAATAAAAATGAAAACTCTTGACACTCTGGAGAAAAATCTTATCTTCTGACTACTGGCTGAAGCACCTTTAGCTCAAGGTTTTTCCTCTAGGGGTATTTATACAATAAATTCACCTCACTTGAAGTTGCAGCTCTGACAATTTTCTAGGAAGAGGCATACATTTGGACAAAGGAACTAAACATAAAATGTCATATCATAAAGGTAATGTGGCACTAGGACAGTGGGAAACATGTTGAAGTTCTTCCCCAGCTATAGAGTCATAAATACCAGATGTGTCATATAAATTACTAGGAAAATCCAGCAAACAAATGCCTAGATAAAATAATTTCACCAAAATAAACAATGCTAGCAGAAAGTTTATGTGGAAGTTATCGCAGGTGAACTGTAAATGACAATAAGGAAAGTCAGATCTTTCTGTCACAATGCAGCATTTGAATAATACTTTATTTGTACTGTAATTAGAAAATTCATGGCATGACTATCTTTCAGTATTTTCTCTCATGCTTTTTCTCTTCAGTTTCCCTTTCTTTTTCTCATCTGGAAACATGGAATTTACAGAACAAAATAAGCATGTTATACACTTACATAATAAGAAACAAATTATTCTATAATATAGTAAAATAAGATACTTTCTAAATTATAAAAATGAAAATCATCCTTTTTAAATAACCTCTATACCTCAGTTGTATAGTACAAACAGGAACGTGAAGGGGTTCATGTATTATAAGACCTTTTTTTTTTTTTGAGGCAGTGCAATGAACATTTTTCTCTTCACTTTGATTGTGTTCAGTATTAATTAAAATATTTTGCATAGTTTCTCTTTGTAGTGACACTTAGAAAATTAGACAAAAGGTACAGTGTTTGATAGTGAAAAATATCTTTGTAACCATCAAGGTGAGACAAAAGCAATATCAACTATAAATCATCTTAATTAAATAAATTAACATGGAGAGATAATGGGTGGAAACTGCTGCTTGCTAACCAGGGAGATTATTCTGAACCTGAAGCAGGTCTTGTCATTGTAGCTATACTGGAATCTCTTTTACTGTTGGTAGAAACACAGAGTGTGAATTTAGGTCTGATCTTAGAATCTTTCTTCTTTTAGGGTCAAAGTATTGACATCCCATAAAAGAGTAACTTTCTCTGAGATTACTGCCTACAATGCAATCGAAATGATACAATTTTTAATGTGAATTTCAGCTCCTCTGAGACACAGAACCAGTGTACTAGTGCTATAACAGTAGCTGAATGATCACAGAATTAACAAACAACTCTCTACATGGTTGTTATATGAGCAGCTTGTTTGCCTGTCTTCTCATTCTTATGGAAATAGAGATGACTTTGAATTCAATTATAGGCTTGAAAGCATGTTAGGCTGTTGGATGTGGGGCTGTTGACTGGACTGGAGTAAGACAGATATTTACTCTGTACAAAACCAAATTTGATTTATTTTCCCTTTCAAAAATCAAGCTTTTAAAATGCTCATAAAGGGAAAGAATTAGAATACAAATATAAAGTATGTGTATGTATTTGTGTGCATACATATATGTATGCATATTAAAGTGAGAAAAATAATTATCTTTTTTTACCATTTGTGTGCCAAGCATGCATGTTTGGTATTTGAGAATAAAGAAATAATACATAATAAAATATAAACTGTATGGGTATCTCCAGCTCCAAATCAGAATATGGACTCTAAAGCCAATCTTTAACTTTACTTGTTCCATAACAAAACCAAAATTGTGGGTATAGTAAGATACATTTGTACTTATTAACTTTAGCAGGGTGTTTGTGCATAGCAGGTAATAATAAAAAATCATTCTTAAGGACTTGTATACATTCTCATCAAAAAACATTAGATTTGTAGATGTGTATTTTTACAGCATGTATTTCTGTTCCAGATTAAAAAGGTGAAATATTTATTAGAGTGTACAAGATTATAACAAATTGATTCTACTCCACTTTGCAGCAAAACTTCCAAATGCTATAATTCTTTGTGAGAGAGAATTAATCATGCTGTATCACTCTTTCCCAGGAGCCAGAGTTTCTTGTAATCTCCAGAAACCCAGACAGATGAGAAACTGCAAGGCAGGCAGGGAGGAAGCGAATGGAGGCTTCCAGGGCTATTGTCCTCCTGAGCAGCTTGTTATGAACCAGGACCTCACACAAGCATATTGACAGGCTCTTGCAGTGTTGTCCAGAGCAACCTGGTCTATCCAGGTCTGTTTTACAGCCAAATGATACTAGGACATATGTGACCACACAAGCAGCTTCCCTTTCCACAAACTGAAAAATTCAGGAAAAAAACCATTTCATATGATGTATTCTTTTCTTAGTTTCTGGTCTCTCCATTGTCTTGGCATACATATGTGTATTCTCACACCTCCAGACAATTTCTGTTAAATCCAACAATTGAAGTTAATCTTAGACATACCAATGTGACTTTGGGGGTAACTATAAATACAATAAATTCTGTCTTTAATTTTACCGCATAAAAATCTACTGAAATAACTCAAAATAATTTGATTTAAAAATGTGCAACAGTCCAGGATTTGGCCTAGCGTTGTTTAAATACGCATGAAATCTCAAGTGAAATGAAATAATTAAGGATTTCTTAGTGTTTTAGTAATATAAATATTGCTTTGAGTCCTTAATGTTTTTATAGGGTTTTATTAATAATCATTGAAGCTAGAGAAAATTATTATTATTGTAGTTTTAATTGTAACAGAAAATCCAGTCTTGTGCTGAAAGCCTTCTGTCTGCTCTGCTTTACTGCATACTGGGAAAACATATCCTGTTAAACTTGTACAAACTGAAAGCAAAACTCTTTTCTTGTCCTAAAGAAACAGGAGATTGGTCAGAAAGAAGTGAGCTTTCTCATGGCAAGTATATATAGTGTAGAGTGGGAATGACCTGTGCTGCTGGATGTTACCTGTGCTGTAGGTTGGAGAGTGCTGCTCTTGCCTGCCTGTACCAAAGTTCTTGGATCAAAATTTGAGATGTGGATGTCTTGGAATTTTGGAGAGAAGGCAATTGAACAACCCATATGACAAAAATTGACTAAACTGACATTTTGCAGAACTGCTGTCCTCAGATTACTGTTCCACATGTGCAACTGGTGTCATTGCCATAATGATCCTGCTGAATTGCAAATAAGAAGCTAAGTCCATGGGTCCATGAATTAGAAAAGACATCAGTTCATAAAGTTTTTTCCTGTATAATCTGGTCTACTATCCCAAATGCTGTAGGTGTTTTTAATGCAGAATTTTCATAAAGCATGTTATGTTTTTAAGATGTTTTACTGATCTTTAGTAGCAAAAGATGTTTGCTTGAAATGATTTTACCTAAGTTCCTGCCTTTCAAACACTATTGTATGGAAAGGCCAATACGCAGAACACCAATCTCAGAAGTATGTCAAAGGCAGATGTTTAAATTAATGTACAATTCATTTTAGTGCATATCTAATTTCTTACAAATCATGAAAAATTCCTTCTCTATGTAGGCATTTATACAGACTATTAGAGCCAGTTCTAAATCATTAACCCCTCCAAGTTGCAGTTATTCATAATGTATTATGCAGCTTCTTTCTACATGTCCCTTTCATGGTGAATTCACAAATGTTCATTTTACTTTTTAAAAGTTCAGTAAAAAAAACCCAGAAGTCATTAGTACGCACACATCTTAAATTCATGCATTTACGCATGCAGGGAAACTTGTCTCTTAGTGTTTCTACCTCTTAATATGGTCTTTCAGAGTTCTTTGAATGAAAGCTGAACAAAATAAGGAAATTGTAAATTGCCATTTTAAGTCTATCAATGCCCTTTTGAAGAACATAAGCCAATCTGCAGGCAACTCAGGTATTTTCCAATGTACGCAACTTACTCTAAACTAAAACTTGTATTGTACCTGAAAGGCTGTTTTATTTTGTGTTATTAGCATCATCTGTGAAGCATTATGCAGTACAGAGTTTAAAATAAATCATAGAATGGTTTAGGTTAGTAGGGACCTTAAAGATCACCTACTTCCAACCCACTCTACTAGACGAGGTTGCTCAAAGCCTCATCCAGCCTGGCCTTGAAGACTGACAGGGATGGGGCATCCATAGCTTCTCTGGGCAACCTGTTCCCATGCCTCGGCACATTCTCCATGAAGAATTTCTTCCTTATATGTATTCTAAATGTACTCTCTTCCAAATCAAACCCATTAGTGCATACAAGATTACCCCTTTTCCTGTTCCTACAGGCCCATGTCAAAAGTCCCCCACTCAGCTTTCTTGTTGGCCCCTTCAGGTACTGGAAGGCTGCTATAAGGTTTCCACAGAGCCTTCTCTTCTCCAGGCTGAACAAGCCCAACCCTCTTAGTCTGTCCCCATAGGAGAGGTGCTCCAGCCCACCGAGCATCTTCACGGCCCTCCTCTGAACTCGCTCAAACCAGTCCATTTCCTGTTCCTATGCTGGGGGCCAACATGGCTCAACACAGTATTCCAGGAGGGGTCTCATGAGAGTGGAGTGGAGGGCTGAATCCCCTCCCTCCACCTGGTGGCCACATTTGTTTTGGTGCAGCCCAGGATATGGCTGGCTTCCTGCACTGCAAGCACATATTACTGGGTCCTGTTGAGCTTAAGGTGTGACATACTGCATGTTTTGTGCATGTGTATTTACATGCAGTTTGACTTTTCAAATGACCAGCCATGTTAATCTATTTCTTATTTTTGTTGTAGAAGAATGTCATTCACTTGATTTCATTAAGAAAAGGGATTCCCTAAGTCCTACATCCTGTCTTCTACCCAAAATGTAACTAGTGTGCTCTCTTGTCGCAAACTAATTTATAGATTCCACAGCTTTTCAATAAGCTTCTGCTGCACCCTCTCTCATGAGAGGCATGCCCATGTTTTAACAAATTCATAAGGGCTAAAGCTTTGTAGTCAGTATGATTGTAGCCTAAAAAACAACCCACAAGGATAAAGCGCATTGTAACACTCTAGCTGGCAAATCTGTCACTGATTTTCTTTAGACCTTTTTGATAAAGAGCACATTAGAGAACGATCCTCAAGCTCAGATGCTCTCTGTTTTTTCTTGTTAATTTCTCTACCAAGTTAGAAAAAAAGAAACTTATTTGTAAATCTTACTGTGATCTTACTGTGGGTCGTGTCAGACACATAATCTCTCCATTCATATCAGTGAAGCACCAGAAGTACAGCTCCAGCTGTATGCCATGACTTTTCTGAACTGTTACCAATGTACAGGGAAACTGAGACTTCCAACTGAGGCTCCCTTGTATACTGGATGCCATTATAAGTCAATGCAAATATCACTCCAGGTTAATACAATAACATATTGTGACTGTAATGCATGCAAGAAAATATTTCTTTCTGTTTTACCTAGGTAATTAACAGTATGAAATATTCACAGAACTGGAGTGCTGTCAATATTGCCCATGAAACTCTAGCTTTTGTGGTGTTATTATTAACATTTTGCACCCTATAATTTTTATGGCATTTTTCTGTAAAGGAGGAGGATAAGGAGCTGTTGTGTTGTGTGCCTCAGACATGGTTTTAGTAATTCACCTTCTTCACTGAAATGGAGAGACCTGGCAAAGTAACCAGAAAAAGACTCATTTTGGTCAAAGGACAAAAAGATGAGAAGGATCTCATTGTTATATCATTCCTCTGAGCAATAAGAAACCTTGGCTCAGTGTGAGTTCTGCCCTGGAATTTTCTTTACAAGTTTAAATACCTTGCATGTATGTCCCTCTCATATTCTCCAATGAAAGGTAAATAATAGTTATAGCCTACTTCTTTACTGCACTGACTTAAACATGAATCTTCTTAGGAATTCCTTGTTTTCTTTCTTAATACCACTATTGATTAACAAGACCTAATTTTTTCTCTCATTTTGTAAGTTTTCATGTTCTTTCCAGTTCTGTTGAATCTGGTTCCTATTTTCATTATTTCCCTCTACGTTTTCTGTCTGCATTGGTTGAAAGTTCAGAATGAAGGCATATAGTATGGTAGTGTTGGGTTGATGGTTGGACTAGATGATCTTATAGGTCTTTTCCAACCTTAGTGATTCTGTGATTCAGTTCATAGTAAATAGGTTTTTCTAAGTGCATAACAGACCTCACCAGACAGGACTCGTCCCACCACCCCAGCCAGGAGCAAAAAGATAGTAATATGTCATCAGGGAGTGAGGTCCTTCTTCCTGAGTGAGTGCTTTCTCTAGCAGTGGCTTCTTATGTTGCTCATTTAACCACAGAACAAGGTCTCAGCCTACTATGAAAGGATATGGTTTTGCTTTCATTACTTAACAAACACCGTATGTTGGATTGCAAGAATACTGTAACCCAGGTTGAGCTAAGTGTGATTCTTAAAGAAACTGGAAAGCAATAGAACATTCCATATGCAAGGGTGCAGCATGTTCATGCACCCTATTAGAAAGAAGAATATCATAATAAGGACCCTTGCTCCCCCATGCATTTTCTGGAGTGTTCAAAGGGTGAAAGAGCATGGCCTCTTGTTATTTATATAAAGCAAGGAAAGACTTTTTTCTTTGTGATTCTGGCTCTTCACCTGGCTTTTGATCCTTAAGCTGAGCTACATTTGAATGCTTTGGGAAAAATGCAGATGTTTTTGTGATTCGGTTTTTGGGGGGGGGGGGGGGGGGGGGGTAAGGGAGAGTTAATGCAATCTCTTTACAGCATACAAAATTACTCACTGAAGTAGAACTGTAGATCTCAAATATAATTTATATTTTGTCTGTGATAGTACATATGGAAATTTATCTTAAGGATTGATGGACTGAAAGAAAAAAGTTAGGTAGACAACAGATATGTTTTATTGCAGGGTAGTAAGCATGAAAACCATGCGAAAATTTGAATTTAAGCTTGACTACAGGGATATACACAAAACCAACGGCACTGTAGGGTCTGCTATTCAAGCAAGCATTTTTAATGACAATAAAGATTGCCAAAGTCACCAAGTCCAAATACTGCCTCAGTAAACCTGAAACCAATCAGCTGAATAAAACCACATTGGGAATTGTATCTCAAAGTAAATAACAAGTACAGTTTAAATAAGCTGTAATTGGCTAATTAAATAATTTGAAAAACATTTCAAAGGCTATCGCAACATTATTTAATTTTACCTGCTGAATCTAAATTCCCCCTGCAGTATCAAATAATGTCATATTTTAATTAAATTCCTTCCCTGGACTAATAGAAATCCTTAAAAAATATGATGATAAAAACAGTTAGCTAATTAGAAATAGCAAACATAATTCAAAAAAATTTAATAAACTAAAAATGCCCCTGGTTAATATTAATGATGGCATCTTTCTTTAGATACTTAAACTAAAATGTTCTAAAACTAAAATAAATAAATAAATAAGATTATCAGCTTTCTTGAGTAGCATAATTGGCTCCACACAAATGATTGTTGCATTACAATCTTAGCTGTGAATGTATGCAGAAATACAGATGAAGGGTTATCAGTCAAATGTCCGGTGGACAGCCAAGAAACAATCGTTGACATTTTGTATGTGGAGAAGGTTGTGAGGCTCTTGGTGACTGAGGAAAAATAACAAAAAAAAAAAAAAAAGAAAGATCATCAAAGGTGGATTTGAGTCACTAATAAATTCATTGCTATGCAATAAGGAACTCTTTCTGCCATTTTCTGCCTTCTTCTTTTTCAAATTAGATTATTTTTCATTCTCTTTGTAGAGGGAGGGGTCCTCACAAAACATAGATGGTACAAACATAATGATATATTGACCCTCTATCTGGTGTCTTCAAAAGCAGACAGTATATGGGCTGTTTTATATTAGGTAAAAAAAGCTAAGGCAAGACATACAACTCAGAGACAAATGAAATTTTTTAGCTAAGTGCAGTTAGGGGTCAACCCAGTGCCCACTGAAATAAATTGAAATTTTTCTAATATGAGTAGATAGGCATTAGAATAATACTAATTGTCAAAACCAAGCATATATAATCTAGTACTTTCTCTCAGCTGAATCAATTATTCTGGACACAAAAGATCCAAATTCAGTTTCACCTTTTGTTGCTCACTTGTTCTAAGAATTGGGTTAAGCCAGTATGTAGCCACATCTGGCTCAAGATGTCTCTGCACTAAAAGAAAAATTGAATTTTTACTAATGCAAATGTGAAGGGTGCAGACTGGGTTGTCCTGATATCAGAAATATGGAGAAACAAAAGGGGTTAAAAGTGAGTAGGGAAGAATTTTGAAGAAATTGATTTAACACAACGGTAGCATCTGATACTTCTGGTTGATCCCAAATTCTCCTCCTCAGTGTAACAAAAGTTTTTACTATTTTTGCCTCCATGCTTCCTGGTTTCTGTTTGTGTGGAATTAGAACAAATTATGTCTTTTTATATACTTTCTGTTGTACCTTTATTTGACTGGCACTTGTTCCTCAGTTTCAATCTTGTATTATTTCAGCAAACTTACAAAGTAAGAAGTGTCTCATGATTTTGTGGTTCTCTGTATTGTGTCTTGTATGCAGTTTTCCATTCAGAAGATTATAGTTTAAATATCTGTAGCCCTGCATTTACACTCTGATAATGTCAGGAATTACCAGGTCACTGAAAAATAAAATATTTCTAGGAATGGATACATTAAAATAAAACTTCTTTTTAACAGAGAAAAATAAATATTTATGATATTTTTAAGGGTTTTTGGGTTAGTTTGGTTTTGAGTTTGAAGGAGCAATATACAAGAAATAAAAAATAAGAAAAGTAATTACAGGCCAATACTGGAAAGTTTTGATGTACCTAGCTCAGACCATTCTTGGAAGCTAAGAGAGTTTTAAAGTGGAAAATTATCTTTCAACTGTCTATAGTTTGTTGGGTTTTTTTTTTTTTTCATTTTATGCAACATCACATTACAGTGATAGTTGTGAATCCAACTTTGCTTTTAACCATGTGTGTTCAAAACTGTCATCTTCTACTGTACTGTTTCTAAATCTGTGATGAATCTAGGAAAAAAATGTATCATCTACCAAATAAAATATAACTTTAAGTTGAAAGTGAATTGTATTTAGTGTGCAGTGATGAGAAATAAAATACAATCACTTAAAAAAAAAATACATTAACTCCACATGCACAAAAGGGATACATGTGTTTTGAGCAAGAAGCGATTTTCCACAGGAGACTTATCTTTTATAAGATAATAAATAATTGTAGATGCTAAAGCAATATTTCACAGACCATAAAATTCCAAGGCAAAGTATCATCAAGGAACTCGATGATAATTTTTTTTCAGAGCTGGTAAGAAAAAATTTTGTATAATGATGTAAATATTATTGCTTCAGAGCAATATTTGGACTTAGTGTTTCACCACTTTAAAGACGACTTTCTTAAAAGGGTATGTGTTTTTTCACATTTAGTAAAAATATTTAACAGTTTACCCACATCAGTTTGAAGTAACTTCAGCAAAATAATCTTACATCAGAAGCCAAATTCTGAAATACACATTCATACTTTCTTAGAGCTTATTTAAAACAGTTTATGTGAGTTGAACAAGAATGTAAGCTGGACAAAACCTTAATAAATGTTTTTGGTGTTGGTTCCATAATAAAACCAAGACTGATACAAAATTATTTTTCCATTTTTACTAGACTGAAAACAGATTAAAAAAGGGAATAAACAAAATTATTTGTTTAATAAAAATCACAAAAAAATATTAGCAGGAATAAACATGAAAAATCAACAGGAATTAGAAGACCTTAAAACTCCAGGGTCAGAGGAAGCCAGTGAAGGTTATGCATTTATGCCAATTTGGTGGATGTGGTGTCCTACCAAAGAAGCCTTTCATTCAGTTGTCCCTACAAATCATGTCTGATACTTTTGCAAATCACTACGATTCAAAAGTGCAGACTTCTACTCAGTGCCATTGTTTGGCTTTTCAATCTAGCACAAATCCTTTAAAAATGTGGGGTTTTTTTAATTTTACAAATTCTAGAGTTCTACAACTATTTTTTCTCAGGTCTTAATTAGTTCCCTATTTCCCTCAACAAAGCCAGCTGCTAGAATGTTTGTGTAATATCAATAACTGAAAAAATAAGTATGAGTGTACTGAATTTTTTAAGGCCAGAAAGTACCATCTTATCTAATTGAATTGTATGAGGGGCTGTGGTGTGAACCTCCTTGCTTAGTTAACAGGCACTAATTTGGATGTGATGGGTAATAGTTGAAACGTCACTATTAATATTCACTGAAGAATGAAAGAAGGAAGCATCCTAAAAAAGCATTGGCTGGAATAATGGTGATGAGGGATGACAAATGCAGAAGGGATAAATGCAGAGGGATAGGTCTTTACAGAGATAGAATGATGACATGACTGATGTTACACCCCCCTGGAGGTTGGGTTCAGCCTTTAAAAGTTTGAGACACTTGTCTAGACTGTAAAATAAATCACTAGTAAAGTTCATCAGGGTTATGACTGAATTGTTTCATCAAACAGTGTTGGTATTTTTTGTTAGGTCTAAGGGCATTTTACAGTTCCCTGCCTTAACATTTACCCAGTGAACCCACAGCTGAACATCTATATTACTAAATTTTACTGTGTGTCCAGATGAAACAAAGAATCACACACTCATTTCTTTGAGCATGTGAAATCCCACTGAAGCATATTTTGTCTTTAAGACAACAATCCCTTCTGCTCTGCAGAATTTTGAAGACATATCAGTCAACAAACTTGCCAAAACATTATTACTCTGAAAGGTTTTTTGAGCCAGTCAAGTAACAGTGTGTGCGTGTTTAAAAAAAAAAAAAAATCACCTCCAAAACTGAAGTGTTATGGTTGATCCACATTGCCAAACACTTGTCTAGTCTTCAAAGTGAGAAAGATCTGCTTATAAACCTGTTTCTTGTGAGATGTATCGTTCTTGTCAACAAAAAGTATTTGTTGACAATATTTTATGTATGTAGCTATGAAGTTGTCAGTTTTGCTCTTGAAAATTACAGTGGTTACTCCCATGGTATTTAAGATGGTAGAAAACAGCACACAGAGTCATTTCATTACTATATCTTTTATTTCCGGAGGGTTGGGAAATACTTTGTTTTTTTCAGGATCCACAGTCTGGAGGACTGCTTAGAAAGATAATGTTCCTGCGCATGTTGGATGTCTCCTGGAAATTATTATGCACAAAATCCATGGCTGTAATTTCCACTTCTCAATGCTTGCACATTGTTGTTTTCATTGCTCAGTATTTATTTAACAAATTTATTTGGTTTGTACACCTTACACTTACTGGTTCATGAAAAGTGACACTGGCATTGAGACAATATGATGAACAATAAAGATAAAAGGTTTTAAAGACAGTAGCTGGGGTTTTTCTATATTTCCATCCCCTCTGCTTTATACTTATATGGTTTTTTTACCTTCACTTCAGCCTACCTTTTGTTTTCTGCTCAGAAGAATTCAAATAATAGCACAATGCTATAGTTAATAATATTTTTAATAGAAAGTAAGTTTTACAGCAAAGTTAATTTTAAATTACTACAATAATAAAAAGTATGCCATAATCTATAAAGATGCTAAATTTAATTAGGATTGAATTAGGGGTTTATGCCACTAAAGATGTTAATGGCAAAACATAATTTGAGAATCTTGAACGCAAACAATATACTTGCTAAGCCATAGTTTTTAGGAGAAGTTCACCAGATTTGAAATTGATTTTGCCAATTCTTCCTTGACGAAGTGAGGAGGACATACATAGAAACATTTTATTATTGTGTAATAATAGCCACATTGACATTTTTGGCATGAATCAACATGTCTGAACAAAAGAAAGGATTTTGTTTAACTTTGTGAGCTCAAGGTAGATCAAGACACTGACACATTTGGACAGTAGAGGCTGCACTAATCTTTCACTAGACTAGTATCTAGAGGTAGCTAGGTCTTTTACAATGTTAATAATTATCTGAAGCAATAGATAGTGAAGGCCTAATCTGAGCAGTGGTAGTTTAATCATTGTGTTTGCTGACTTATGGTGATGCCAGTAATGTCTCTCTATGAACCTAAAAGGTAGGTTCGTATGGAGAAGGAGAGAATACCTATGTTGGAAAATCAGATGTCTTTGGGAAATGGACTATATATTGTAAAAAGAGAAAGGGAGAAACAAAGAGCTTTGTCTAGAGTTAAGTTTGATGGAACCACTACAGGATATGCTGGCAGTTCTTGCACAAAAATTCTTCACAAAGCAATTAGGATTTCATTTAGTTGGAGAATAGTTGGGTGGATTCCACTGACAAACTGATAGTGGTAGTTCATCAAAAGCAGAGAGGATCCCTTTAAAAAGACAGAAGATCAAGTGTAGAAGTCATCCGTCCTGTCACTGCAACCATGGAAGTATTCAAGCCTGCAGAAAAAGTCTGATTTGAACACATCTGTGGTTTAGGAATTTTTTCTTTACATGACTCATACTCCAGAAAACAAGGGAATGGTTTCCTCTTCACTCCTTCAGAGACAATGGTTCAGAAAGAATTTAGAAAGTCACAAATTAGGAGGTATATTTTAATGGCATTGTAGGGAAAACTAGATACAATTTAAAAGTTTTGCTTTATCACTTAATAACTTATAAACTAGATTTATTTGTGGAAATCATCTCATGCTTCAGTATGCCTTCTTTTAAACTTACAGAAAAGTTAACTGTAGATAACTGCTAACTATTATTGGTTTTCTCCTGTACATAGTAAGTTAATTTACAGGGAAACATTACATTTTTTGTTCTTTTACTTATCCTTTCAAATGTTGCCCCCCACTTGCTAAACCCAATGTTATGTCTGCATCCATAATCTGGATTGTTCTATAGAAACCTATCTCATGAGATAAGAACGTTGAAAAATGTTACAGAAAGGTGTAATGCTTCCCTTAGCATGGGAGTTTCAATGTTTTAATACACCTGAAAAAACCAGTAGATTCCTGATAAGGCAAAGAATGTAACTTATTTATTTATTTATGTTAGTACTTTAATCCTTCAGCAGCTTTGACCAACATATATGGCTGGCAATGGTAGTGTCCTCTGTTCAATGGGAATATTCTTTTTAATTCTATGCAAATACGGGTCATTTTTTTCAACTGATTTTTGTAGGAGAAAAGTGTTGTAAACTTCTTTACCATTCAGTTCCTTGCAAAATCTTTTATTGCAATTAATTAAAATGATGTAATCTGTTTTCAATTATGATTGTTGCAGTAGTGATGGTCTTGTTGTTGAGAGACTGTGCTGACAGTCCAGAGACCCTAGCTCCGTGACTGACATCCTGTGTGACTTTGGAAAAGTAATTTTGGTCAGTGCTTTGAAAAGTATCTACATCCCTTCCCCAAAGTCAATGGAAATTAATATTCCTACAGGACTTAGCTACTTTTGTACCTAATTACTGGGGTGATTTTGCCCATAATATTTCCTTTATTTTGCCAAGAAAATAATATTCTAACACTAAAAACAGAAAGATTCTTTTAGAAAATTAAGATTTCTAAATTGGCTGAAATAAATGGTACACTAGCCCTCATATATGAAGGTAATTTTAAGAACAGTTGGACTCTTTAGTGAATAATTAGAAGTGGGAGGACTGTTGTCATTATTTTCTAACTTTGGAAAAGTTCTTTTTTCATTGCAGCACCCCATTCGTTTTTTAGACCTATCGGGTAGTTCACATGATTGGTAGCAGTGTGGATTGCTACATATTGTAGTAATAATGGTAGTGAACTTTATGAGTTAGGGAGAGATAAAAGTAAGTGTCTGATATGGGTCCTAGGGAATAAACTCAAACATGGGCATTCTATATGAAAGGGATCAAAGGGAGGCCAAAAGCTCTCTGGAATGCCTGCCCAAGGGAACTGAAAGTTTGCTAGATCTTGTTTTTTTCACTAGCCCTTGTGCCTATTCTCAGCGGATGAATGCCTGACACTGAATTAAGCGCAGGCCTCCTGTGGCAATAGGGGATGTCCCCTGCTAACCTCTTTCCCAGGGGGATTTTACTTTGAAGGCAAGTTGACAAGAAGAATAGCTACTCCCTTTTTCCCTCAAAGAACAGCAAGGTGACGTAGTACCTTGCCTCTCCAAACCACAATCTTTTACCCTGCAGAAATTCAGGTATTGTGGAAAACAGCCACCTGATTGAGATCATGAAACATGTATGGTACTAGCACAAATATTTAAAAATATGTACTGTAACTTCTTGATTTTATAGCAACATTTAGTTCTGTTCTTAAAAATGTGGAAAAATGAATGAAATTCGGAGTTTCTCATGCTGGAACAAGAAGAAATAATAATGTATGCAGCATGTCAATGCATCAAAAGGAGCATGCATTGAAAACTTCTGAGTAAAAAGTAATTTTAATTCTTGTACAAGCAATGATCAGTGTTTTGGATGATAATAGAGTGTAATGCAGTATAAGAGGTAGCACAGGTCCATACACATTAGTTTCTAGAGGCTATTGTGATAGAAGGAGGAAAATAGCCACAAAAGGGATGTGTGTAATCCCAGGATGAGACAGTATAAATCTGCCTATGCTTCTGTAATTGTTATAATTGGTGGTGTAATTCAGGAACAACTGTAGTCGGAGTTTACCTGTTTGTTATACACAGAAAGGTGAGTTTACTCATTATTCATCAAGGTAGCTTTGATTTTATATTTTTACTTTCTGAATGAGTTAAAGTATTCTAAATACTTTAAAACCTTTTTCTCTCAGACTGATGCAGTGTAAATTTTGATCACATTGTATAGTCGTTGTTAAAAAAAAAGGTTATTAATAAAAATCAAGGAAACACTTCCTTTTCTTCTTCATAGTGCCTAGTGCAGTAAAGTCTTGACCCTTTGCTCTTATTATAGGATTAATCACAATACAAATAAGCAATACCCAAACCCACTGTAGATTTAAGAAATATGTTCTGTCACAGTCCAGTGTAGGTGACCTAAAATTCTAACCATCTGATGGAAATAAAATGCACCATTTAAAGTGTATGTATGATTTTCAAAACCAGAACAGCTGTAGCTAAGATCCTGCTCCTAGAAGTTTGTCCTAATCATGTGGCCATCCTGTGTGTCCAAAAAGAGGAGCTGCCAGGCCAATGTCAGAGAGAGTATTTAGCCTCTTATCGTCAGTAGGAGGACGTGAGGAAAGACAGGGTCATGGCTGAATTCTGCCACCAAACCAGGCAGCCCAGTGGATGTGTCATGAATACATTCACAGGCTACCAGCTTGACTGTATAAGGTTTTATATTCAGTAGAAGCAATCTGCCTTAAAATGTGAACCTTTTTAGCTTTATTTGCAATACATTCTTCCCCACTTCTTTGTGCTACACTGAAATTCTACAGCTTTGACAGACTGAACATGCAGCTCTGTTCTGTCATGTTCTTGTGACATAGCAGATAAAATTACTAATTATCAGAGTGCAGAGATTTAGGGCTAAAAATAGAAATAATCATGGATACAGAATTTGTATTTAATTGGATGTAGTCTATTGATTTCACTGCCTAAATCTGATGATCCAAAGCAAAACATTGTGATTTGAACTTTCCATTCACTATACTCCCATTAGGACTTCTTTTCTTTCATAAATTGTAGCAGAGAGGGGGAGACAGACTTGTCTCTAGGACCTATGGTCAATCGCTTATGTCCATACATCAGTCAAAAAAATCAGGTAACCCCATGAAATTATATTAATATCAATCAGATCAATCAGCTGCAGTAAAAATTCGGGGAAACTGACTAGCTACACTCAGATACTTTTTCACCTCAGGGGCATGGAAGTTCAGTATCTGTTGAACAGTTGGGACCTAATGGATACAAGAACATTAATTTACATGCAAACACATTAATTGGTCTGTGACAGCTGGCAATGAAGATGTTCTCCAAAACACACCTGTTTCTCACATTATCCCCAAAAGTATTTCTTCAGTATTTTTATATATTTATGTTAGATATTTTGATCTCTTTTAGTTAAAAATATAAAAAGGCATAATATAGAATGTGCTAGAAAAAGGTATGAAAATTACACTAGGTGGTCAATTTTTTTCCTATATATGTTCTCTAAAAGTATTTGTAAAGCAGGCGTCTACATAATTCTCCAAAAAAGAAAATACTTCTAGTATTGCTACATGAAGTGTAACATAGTTATAAATATAAACTTTGTGCCCAATAATTATATTTATATTTTACAAATATTAAGTTGCCAGTCCAATGTTACTAGAAAATTTAAGCTCTGACATAATTAATACTATTATTGAAACACACTAATGAAATAATTTGCTTATTCCTCCGTCAAATATTTGTAGCTTTCATTTAATTGAACCCTATGGAATGAAAAACATACAACTATTTTTCTTTTCTCTGAAAGCAGAAACTTATATTCCTCTCCTTCTTAAACTTTCTTTCAACAAAAATTTAACATAGGATTTTTAATGAAGAAATCCTTCTTGTGGTTTTGTTGCTTTACAATACTTTGCTTTGGTTGAGGGAACTACTTAGGTATGGGTATGAGAATTATAAGGTTACACAGCCATGCTATTGCTAAGGGCTTCACGTGCTGCACTTTCTGCTTGAGAGAATTTCAAGATAACATTTGTGCAGCAGTAAAATTGCAAACACATCAGAAACTGAAGTTGAATGAATGTAGAACTGAATGAGACCCTAATATTCCAGAGAGCAACAGACTGTCTTAGTATAAGAGAAAATGAAATTGTACTGTCAAAGATATCAGGAAAGGAATATCAAATGTGTTTTCTTGGCTTGCAAAGTGTTCATCAGGTGTTTAAATAATCTGAGTGAAGTGAGTTTACAGAAATGTGCAGCTAACCTTCAGCTTTAGGCAGGTTTTCTTCAGTTCCCATAGAAAACACAATATTCTAAAAAATCTATTTGTTTTCTACTCTGTAATTTCTGCTCTGGACATCTTAGGTTGCATGGTCTCTTGACACTGCCAGGCAGAATAAAAATAACTTTGTGTGTCTCATATGTAACACCAGCTGAAGCCTGAGAGAAAAGCTTTGTGGAAACAGAAGGTGATGTGGGTATCGCTGATATGACATGATGGTTTAGATCTTATGCTAAAACTGATCGAAAGGAAATACCTGCCTAGAAGGAAATTTGTTCTGTTGTTTTTCTTTTCCTCCATTAGTAAGTGTATTATTTGAGACATTTCAAAGTTACTGAGATTTTAGTCTCTACAGCTCTCAAATTTTTTCTAGAATCTTCCTGATGCTGTAAGTTATCTTCCCAGGTACTGTGATATGCAATAATCTTAAGAATTTTTTTACTTTTTTTTTCTTTAATTCTTAATGAAAGCTTTTAGACCTCATGTCTACAGAGAGAAGTTTGACCTCTATGTGCTAAGAATGAGAAACCATCACAGAACAGAAGAAAGAAAAACAAAAAAGGCAGAAGAAACCCCAAAATCATATTGTATTAGGATCACGTGGCTTGTAAGGTGACAAAATTACTTTTGAGGTGACTGCCACTAATAGTATTTGAATATTAGAGTCAGACTTCTTGCAATTTCAGTTTGAATTTATACATGTAACTTTCAGGATTTAAGAAACAAAATTGGAACCTGCATGTACCCTGCTGCCATTTTATAATGCCCCTGTAATGGAAGTGGTCAACTTTATGCGTGCTGTAGCTAATCGTATGGGATCATAAGTATTCTGCTCAACATGTTATTTCTGATTGGCAACAGAAATTTCATTTACAGATTGATGGCAGGCAGTAACACTTGTTCTTAATATATCTACTGTCTTTGTTGATGGTTGTTTCTGTTTCTTTTTCAAGCAGGGGTATTTTCCCCACAACATTGTTTTATTTACAAATTTTATGATTAGTCTGTTTTATTGATCTCCTCTTTCATGTCATCTCTTCATTGCCTTTGTTATTTTACAGTGAAAATACTGTACTATAATGAAATAATAGTAATAAATAATAAAAATTATTAGCTGTAAAAGGCAAGGAATGCCTACAGCTTTGCAATTCTGAATGCAGCAAGTGTGTTTACAAATTTTATCCAAAGGTCTAAGACTCTGCTTCTTCTGAGAATCTAGGTACCAGACTCATTCTCTACCTCTCTCCCAAGATATATGCCTCCTGCACAGCAGAATAGCAAATGTATCCTTATTTCTTGCTTTTGTATCTGTACTGGCTGCAGGTGCCCAGATTCTGGTGGCAGTGGCAGCAGCAGCAGCAGTGGGGACTGCAGGGGTGTCCTCTGTGAGGATTGGCCTGGGCTGCCCCACGCTGGACACAGCCGGTTCCAGCTGGCTCCAGACCATGGCCCCACTGCCGAGGCACAGCTGAGCCCCTCAGCTACGGGCAGGCACCTCGGGGAAAGCCTGTGCCAGAAAGGGCAAAACACTGCCCAGCAGCCAGGGCTGAGGGAAATGCTGTGAGAAACAGCCCTGCCAGCCCCCATGGGATAGCCAGTGTTGGGGGGGGCTACAGGGCTCCTAAATATTTTTCTCCTTGTCAATGCTGCATTCCACTTGTTCTTCCCCTCAGATATGCAGAATTGAGACAAAACAGAAAGGTTGTGACACTTGGTATTTTCAAACCAGTACCATTAGTCTACGCTTTCTTACCCTTCCCATACCATGTTTTTCAGACCAAAATCTTGAGGTCAGTCATGTAGGTTTCCCTGGGAGACTCAGGGTTGTTTCCCCGCGGTGTGTAGTCATCACCCTCCTAATTTTAGACGGGATTCTGAGGTGTCATTTACCATCTGGTTTTAATTCTTTTATGGTTCCTTCTTCCCCAACATCCGGCCTGTATTAGTTAAATACTGCTTGAATACTTAGACAAAACCTTCCATTAACCATGAATTCTCTGCCCTGTATCAATTCAGTATATTTTGTTTACATTCTGATGAGTACTTTCTCATATTTTCTGAGATAATGCACATACAATAGCAAGGTATATCCTGATAGGTGCTATCCCTCTGTGTGCACACTATTGTGTAATACTCTTCAATCATATGGTTGAACATGTCCTTCCAAAACTGTTTGGTTTCTTGCATAAAGACCTGTCACTCCAGGCCAACCTCTTGTCCCAAGAATGAGGGAAATGTGAGGGCAGGATTACACATTTTTTTCTCTTGTTCTGTGTTAACAAAACCACTCTTAATTTGTTTCTTATTTGGCAGGGGTTGAAGTGACACTTTTGAAAATTCATCCTGGGCTGTATCCAGATAAGCGTGACCAGCAGGGCAAGGGAGGGGATTCTGCCCCTCTACTCTGCTTTCATGAGACCCCACCTGGAGTACTGTGTCCAGCTCTGGAGCTCTCAACATATAAAGGATATTGACCAGTTGGAGGGAATCCAGAGGAGGGCCACAAAGATGTTTAGAGGGATGGAGCACCTCTCCTGTGAAGAAAGGCTGAGAAAATTTGCCTTATTTAGTCTGAGGAAGAGAAGACTCAGGGGAGACGTTATAGCAGTCTTCCAGTACCTGAAGGAGGCCTACAAGAAAGCTGGGGGGGGACACTTTATCAGAGCCTGTAGTGACAGGACAAGGGTAATGGGTTTAAATTGAAGGAGGGTAGATTTATATTAGATATCAGAAAAAAAATTCTTCACAGAGAGGGTGGTAAGGCACTTTAAGAGACTGCCCAGAGAAGTTGTGGATGCTCCATTCCTGGATGTCTTCAAGGCCAGGCTGGATGAGGCTTTGAACAACCTGGTCTAGTAGAAGGTGTTCCTGCCCGTGTCAGGGGGTTTGGAATTAAATAGTCTTTAAGGTCCCTTCCAACCTAAACCATTCTATGATTCTATGATTCATTTCAACAGAACAGTTGATGTTCCTAGATTTAAAAAGAAAAAAAAATAAATCAAACCCAAAACACCTTTCTAAATGACATGGGAAATCATTACAATAAATTCCTTTAGGTTATCAGAAACACTGAAATCCAACTTTCTAAGGTAAAAGGAAGTTAAGTTTATTTATTATAGAAGGGAAATTATAGAGAGGTTTTCATGTCAATTACTTCTGCATAACAATCTCAGACTGCCTTTTTTTGTTATTCTTTTGATTTATTTTGACAACAGAATATAAACCACTTTCTTAGTCTTGCTGCAGGCTGAAATGACCACTGTGGATCAGATATGGCCAGAGATTTAATTCAGGTTGTTGTGTAAGCCACTCATTAAGGTTTTTCACAGTTAAAATGGAAATCCTGTTGAACATGATCACTAGCACTCTCCCTTCCTAGAGTCTTTTAAGAGTAAAAAGTTTACTGCATTGATGTTCTGTACAAGACCTGTTCCTCCATTTTGTCATATGATCTAAAGAATACCAGTTTGCTTCATATCTTTCTTGTTGATATTTTTATACAAAATAAACTATTAAATCTTGGGGAATTTTATTTTACCTTATTTTGTATTTTCCATAACAGGATGCCACCATGCCTTGTAACAATGCACTAAAACAGATGGTCTGTACTGGCTACGCCACTGTAATCATTTTTGAAAAGTAGTAAATATTTCATAAAGGTTTAGTTGGCCTTATACGAGAACTGTATCAAGGATCTCCAGGACAAGTATCAGTAGCACACAGAAGGTCTTTAATGACTATTGCTCCCAGTTATATTTTACAGGTCTCTAATCAACCTGTTGAAAGGGGAAAGTCACATTTTTGTTTCATATTTGATTTTCCACCTGGAAAAAGACTGAGAGGGAAAATGAGTAAAAGACTGGAAATGGTGGCACTTGTGATGTTTTCAGATAACATGGTGTTTTGATTGTGGATTTGTGTGCTTGTTTTTTCTTCCCTCTGAAGCACTGGTGACTACTATGGATACACATAGGGTGTTGTACTTAGATCGACACTCCCAGATTTCTGTTTATAATCTTTGCTTTTCCTGTATATCATTAAAACTTCTGGCATGCCATGATAAATATGGTTGTTTCACTGCCAGTGGTCCCTTTCATTCACAAATGAAACTAATCTTAGAATGAAGAAGAATTTCTATTTCTACTGTGTTTAGCACTATTTGTATAAAACATGCATCCTTTTTTGAAATACAAGGGATTATTGGAGTGCAGTTAAAAGAAATTTTGTTTAGTAGGACTAAAATTCTGCTGTGTTTGAAGATGTGTTGTGATCCTGAATAGAAATGTAATGGAGAAAACTCAGTCATAGAAGCACAGAATCATTTAGGCTGGAAAAGACCTTTAAGATCAACTCCAAACATTAACCTAACCCTGCCAAGTCCACCACTAAACCATGGCCTTAAGCATCACATCTACACATTTTTTTAATACCTTCAGGGATGGTTCAGTTCCAATGCCTGACAACCCTTTCAATGAAGAAATTTTTCCTAATATCGAATCTAAACCTCTCCCGGTGCGATTTGAGGCCATTTCCTCTTGTCCTGTAACATTACTTGGGAGAAGAAACAAATACCCACCTTTCTACAACATCCTTTCATGTAGTTGTAGGAACAAATAAAGTCTCCCCTGAGCCTCCTTTTCTCCAAATTAAACAACCCCAGTTTCCTCAGCTGCTCCTCACAGGACTTGTTGTATAGACCCTTCCCCAGCTCTGGGATAGTTCTCTGGACCTGCTCCAGCACCTGAATGTCTTTCTTGAAGTTAGGGGCCCAAAACCGAACACAGTATTCAAGGTGCAGCCTCACCAGTGCCAAGTACAGGTGGATGATCACTTTCCTAGTCCTGCTGACCACACTATTTCTGATACAAGCCAAGATGCTGTTGGCCTTCTTGGACACCTGGGCACACTGCTGGCTCATATGCAGGCAACTGTCCACCAACACCCTGAGGTCCTTGTCTGCTGGACAGCTTTCCAGACACTCATCCACAAACTTGTAGAGTTGCATGGAGTTGTAGTGACTCAAGTACAGGCCTCAGCCCTTGACCTTCTCAAACCTCATACAATTGGCCCATTGATCCCTCAGCCTGTTCTGATCCCTCTGCAGGCCCTTCTTACCCTGGAGCACTCCTGCCCAACTTCATGTCATCTGCAAACTTACTGAGGGTGTACTCGATCCCCTCATCCAGATCATTGATATTCAACTGAACTGGACCTTATATTGACTCCTGGGGAACAACATTTGTGACTGGTCTGGACCTAACTGCATTGTGACCTGACTGGATTTAACTCCATTCAGCACAAACTTTTAGGCCTGGCCATTCAGCCATTTTTTTACCCAGCAAAGAATATACCCATCCAAGCCATGAGCAGCCAGGCTGTCCAGGAGAAAGCTGTGGGAAACAGTGTCAACAGCTTTAGTAAAGTCTAGCTAGACAACATCCACAGCCTTTCCTTCATTATCTAACTATATGGTAGTTATTGCTCTTTCACATGAATTAAAAATATTAATTATGAAGAATTTTTCTTTTTTTTCCTGTTCCAGTCTTGGAAATGTAAGGTGCTGTAGTAGTAATCTGAAGAGATTAAAATCTGAGTAGTAATCTGAGGAGATCAAGATGGGATGTCAGAGAGTTTCAGATTTCTGTACCCATTTTCTTTGCTGTAGGTCATCACACACATCATATTAAAAGAGTAAGTTCTTTGCCCCTCAGAGTGAACGACAATGATAATTTTTTCCTAGTATTGGTCTAGGAATCTGAGGCTCACCTAAATCAGCAAAGTACCAGATTCTTTTCTGACTCTTAATATGTTCTACCTGGATATTATTTTATCATAGATTAAAAATCTACTACATAGTTGAATCTGAATGATGATGTTAGGGAAAAAAAATGGATAGTTGTAGCAACATATCTTTTGGAATGGCTAAAGTAATAAGCAGGAAGCCTAAAAATAAGAGTGAAAGGATTTCTAATGAAACTGTATGATCTATCTCATAAATCATATATAAACTTTCTTTAACATTATAACCATAGGAGTTTACACAAGAATACTAAACAGAGTTCCTTTAAAATCTGGACAAAATGTGTCCCGTTAACTGCATTTCAGTGTCACTTTTTACTTATATCAACTGAGGGCCAAAGTTCATATACTAGGTAGAATAAATGAATATTTCATTGCAAGGGAACTAATGATATTATTTTTGGTTTTGTTGTTGTTGTTGTTATTATTATTATTATCTTTGCCCAAGGATTTTATTTTATAATCCTTATTTATGTGTGTGATTTATTCCCCCCACACACCCCCTTTTCTTCAGTGGGAAGAGGACATATATAAGAGGCTATTACTACTATTTTACACTGACTGCATCTCATGAATGGCAGATGTAACAGTGTCAGAGAAGCACCATTGCTAAAATGTCACTGTACATATTTTATTATGGATATGGACACTGAAGTACTGTACATTATGCTACTAATCTTTTAGCAAATCTCCTATGCCTACTTTTTAAAATAAAAAATGTTGTGGCTGATCAAGTTTAGGTTCTTTATAGGCAAATATTCTTGCTGGTTTACAGCTAGATTGTATAGATGATACAATATTTTATGTGACATACAGTGTCAATCTACACTCATCAGAAAGCACTGTTGTTAGTTTTCTGTCTCATAAAATATTGTTTCCTTTTAGTGTTATCTATAGATTGAGTATACTGGCTTTGGACAAACATCCAAAGAGGACCTCAGGGACTGTCTTCTCTCCTACTAATCATCATGGAATAGCTTTAAAATCCAAGTTTGTACTGCATCCATCTTCATTAGCCTTTTATGTTAACATTTCACAAATCTCTATGGAGTTACTCCTGGTCTGCCCCAGTACACTTGTAGTAAAAAGAGTCAATTATTTCATGCATGTTTTTGTTTACATGAAGAGGTACCTGATAAGCCTAGGATCATCATGCTTATTTCTTATTTTTTATAATAACATAATCTTATCCTGCAGTATAAAAATATAAATTAACAAAGACTATCCTTAATTTGTACAACATTATAAAAAGGCAGGTGCTAGGTGCAGGAAACTGCACTAAAAGGTGAGGAAAGAGACCACTTGTTTTTGGAATCTGCTTGTAGGAGGAAGACAACATGAATAAAGTATACCTACAGATCAACTTAAGATGGGATGTCAAAGACATTCACGCAAAAACATGTCAAGGAGTCTACTGAAATGTTGTTTTTTATCAGAAGTAGGTTGACAGAAAGAAGTGGTCCTAAAGCCACAGAAAAAATGGCTTAATTGAGGCTTAAAATTACCCTGAAAGCCAATTTACAGCATCTGATGAATAAAATCAAATCTGACTCAAAGAGCTGTTTATGTGGCTTTTTTCAGCAGCTGTCAGTCCTAAATAATGTCATTAAATTTTCTGGGAAGTAATAATGACACAAGTTTTCCACAAGGCAGTGTGATACAGTTAAGATGCCTGCTTATTCTCGTAGTGCTTCTTCTTTCACGATTGTAGTCAACAGCAGATCAGACATATTGGCTGTAGCCATGTCAACTTAAGTAACACTACTGGAAATATAACATCTTAACAGAGTATCTCCTTGTGATAATGTTTTCTGTGTTTTCTGTACCTCTTGTGTGTCTGGCAGAAGTAATCCAGTGGCTCTTTATAAGCAAAACCAGGGGCATGAAGATAGAGAATATTGACATAACTCGTGCTGTTCTGGCCACTCCCAGTCTGCAGTAATGGAACACTCAGTATCCCTTTTGTGTGGATTTTTAAAAGGAATATGTTGCTGTTACATTGATTGGCTTAGATTAAAAAAAAAAAAAAAAATCTAAACTCTGGACTTCTGAGCTTGTAATTAAATTTCTAGTCAGGTTTAACTAGTTCCATGTTGTCAACAAGCATGCCACAGTAATGTTCTCTTTAATTTTAGGGTATCATACAATACAAACATATGTCAGCTAAAATGGATTTAGCTGCTGAACTTTTGGATGCTCAGTCTAATTATGTATTGTTGACCTGTTGTCATTTCAATGCTTCATTACCCACTTATAAATTAGAAAAAAAATATGAAATGTACGCAAGAACAGATTACCAGTGTTATTTTCCATAAGGCCCCAGATCACACAATATGATTAATGATCATATTCCTGTAACACTGTCCTCCTTGCTGTTCCCTTTATTTTTGCTCACTGTATGCCATTCAGCATACACTTTGGAATATCAGGATCACCCAGCATGATAAAATATTTAATGGCAAATAGACAATGACCAATGTTATTTTACTACTTCCATTGCTCATTATCTGCAATCATACTTTTTTGTATGACTTAACAAAGCAATTGCATTTAATTTCTGACATAATGAACACATACAACAGGGGTTTTTTTTCATTTCTTACATACACTGAATACAAATTGTATACCATCCATAAAGTTTTTTGCAAGCATTCTGAATTCCCTCTTTATTTGCATTACCCAAGTTTCTTACTAGTTTTAACCAGACAGCAGATGGAAAGATGACAAACCAAGTCATACAATGCCACTGTATATAAGGAGTTTGCTGATTCACAGGCCCAAATGATTCCATCTCAGCCAGGTGCAAGAAATGAATGAAATGTTTTTATTGAAGAAATTTTCAGTCTTGTAGTATTTTAGCTGGATTTTTTTTTTCTTCTGGATATGACATTTATTTATTTTAAATATAGACTTGCTGACAGCTTATAATGTCCACAGAACAATATAAGGAGAAATAAAAAGAGAAACTTAAGGATCTCCACCCATCTTAACCCATGGTGATCCGATTATATAAAGCCACTGGGAGAAAATTAAAGAATAAACAAACAAATAAATAAAATGCTCCCACCTTTTTCCTACATGTTTGTACTCTCATGCTTTTGAGAATGAAATCAAGAATCTCCTGATGGAGTTTAGGGAGTCTGCCATTTACTCAAGTAATTTTCCTGACAGGATTTATTGCTTGCATCTCTCATCAGCTAGAAATAAAAATGTATGATTTGCCTATTATGCCAGACTTCAGTCCAACAAGAATGCAATTTTATATCTGACAGGAATTATCTGCTAGATAATCCTGAAGGTTTATTCCCTCTTGGTCAATATCCCTTTTCATCAATCAATAGTACATGAATTAATAACCTAAAATAATTCTTTAAGTAGATCTTGGGGTGAAGTCTAATCTAACAACTCTTGAATGTGTAAGATTGGGTTGCATTTGGAAACAGGTAAACAACTTTTTTTTTTTTTTTTCAGAAAGGCAACTATGAAGCAATAAATCTTCATTGTAGTTAAAATCCAAATGAGTATGTTGTCTATTTCAGTATAAATTTTAGCATACAAGCTAAGTCAAGTAAAAAGGTAGCTGTCAAAAGTTTATCTGGTCATTCCTGTTCTCTAAAACATAGACAAAAGGGTGTGTTAAATTGGTATATCAGAATGAAGAAGTACTTGGTGTCCCCTAGTAGGCTGGATGGTCTAAGGGCCTATATAAACACTAGCCACACTAGCAGCATGTATAGTGTTAAGTGAGCACATTGCATGCTCACAGCCCCACACTGTCATGCTGGGGATTACAGATGTGAAAAACTGGAAAGGTCCTTAGTCTTGCAGCATTTTGAAAATAGCAGTTACTTGTAGCCCAGTAATGAAAACGGGGAGACAGGACCATATAGCTCTCAAAAATGTTTTATTTACAGGGAAAATGGAAAGCACAAGTTACCTGCCTCTCAACTTGGCTGTAAAGAGCACATCAGAACATCTCTCTGAGATGTCTACTGAACAGCCAGCAGCAGTGGTGGCTTCTAATGAATCTGTAAAACAATTTAAGTTAGCAGCATCTGAAAATGAGTGATGTTTCCACATAAAATTGTTTCCTAAGACAACATACAGGAATGAATAATAGTGATAAGAAAACTGCCTCAGAGGGGGAGAGGAAGAGGCAGCTATTTCTGACAAAGTAAGCAGCACTTAATTTTCTTTCTGATACAGACCATCTTCCATTCATAAGTATGACCAACTCTCTGTTCTAAATGATACATTATTGAAAACTATTAATTCAGGGAAGTATTTTTTAAATGAAGGAGCGGCTTGGCTACAAGACAGAAATGTCTGTGAAGTGTTTGGAACTTACTAGTATCAGAACAATTGATATCAAGTTTTTACTTGAAATTAAAAAATAATATTTTCTGCTTAGAACTCTCCCACCAAATTGTCTTTGCTGCCATGTTCTCTACCATATTAATTTATTGAGTTTTGTAAAAAGGGAACATTTAGTTGTTTTCCAAGATGCGTTATCTGAGGAAGAGGTTTAAACCAGCTACAATCAAATTAAACAATATTTCACAGAGAAAGGTGTTTAATTTTTTTTTGCAATCTTTTTATTTATTAAGAAGAAGTCAACAAATATTTTGAAACTTATGTTAAGACTGGACAACATTCATCAGAAATATGGAACTGTAGTTAACTCTACTTTGGTGAGACAGAGAAGCTAGGTCATTTTTTAGTACCTCCCACCCTATTTCTCTATGATTTTGAGGGCCTGGAATCAAGTTTCAAGGGCTCTCTGGAGCATCATGACACTTTCTCCATTGTTGTCCCTTCTGTCTTTATAAAGACAAAGAATAGACAGGAAAAGTTATAGCAGGTCATCAAAATACTGAAATAATCTATATGTTAATAATCCAAAACAATGAAGCTTGTAGGGAAATAACTTCAGCATTTTAAACTACACTGCTAGAATAGAGTATGCTTTCTAAATAAAGTGATACAAAGCACAACCAGTATCTTTCCCTAAGGTAGATTTTCCAGTGCTTTGCCCAATCTTATTTTAATGACTAATGTTAATGAGAATACCAGAGGGAAATGGTAAACTTGACAAGAAAGATTCATTATACAGAATAGAGAAAGCAAGATAAGACCTTATAGGAAACAACATTCTTGGTTTATCACCATTTAAATAAGCAATCCAAAAACTTAAGGTGAATTTTCACCACAACAGGAAATCAAAGTACTTCCAAAGTTCCTTTCCTCAGAATAATGGGTAGAGGTAAAAATTTTGGGCTTTCTATGGAAATATTTTTTTAGGAAAATTGACATGAATTATCTTATACGAATATGATATTCAGAAGAGACCATTTACAAGTTTTTTCTTACAAAAAAGTCCTCCAAGGTGCAGCATCTTTCAGAAGATCAAGAGTCACATAAATGTGAGAAAGTTCAAATGATCTGAATTTGATAAAACTTTTGTTAAAGGAAGGGTTTTAAATTGTGCTGATAATACGTCAATAAAAGAAATAAAACTGGATCATCTGACAGAATTTACTCTGTTAAGTCTAGTTCTGTGTATATTTTTGCTTGACTGAAAAGATGAAGCCTCATTTCTAGGAGGAACTTAATAATTTCATGCTAATAATCCATATTTCTCAGTCCTTCTGTTCATAATTGAAGCCAATAGTGTAATAGCCATATGTTGGCTTACACATCAAAGCTGTTTGTTGCATGGTGTAGTGGTAATACGGGGATGCAGCAGAAAGATGAATCAAAAATTGATGCTAAGTAGCCAACATTTCCCTAGACAGAAGACCAAATGGTGTGGTGATGCAAATGTAATTATAATAAATGAGTCCTACTCACACACAGGTTCTTTGACCAGGGAGTGCAAGTCATGTTCCTCCTACTTTTGCAGTTATGCAAGTGGAGATCTACAAAAAAGAATTTTCAAACTGGGATGAAAACATAATGTAATGCCTAGATACTGAATTTTACTATCCTTCTCCAGCTTCTCAAATCCCCATTCACTTACTCAGCAGTCCTAGAGATGTGTGAAAATAATGAATACCTCTTGAGTTTTTTATATCAAATAACCTCCAGCATCAGGATTTCTGCTCCTACACATGTCCTGGGTTGCCTCAGTCTTGACAGTATTATGTAGCTTCCTACCTTTTTTATTTCTAGACAATATCAAAGCCGGCAAACAGCATGTCTCCCTTGAAACATTCAATTCGACACTTTCTAAACATATGAAGGTACCTGATATGCACCTCTGTGTACTTGTCCCAAGTACCTATGTAGGACAAGGTTTCAGACTCACAGTCAGCTCTTTCTTCTTTTCATTTGGTTGTGGGCTTTTCTGGAAGCATTAATTTCACACAGAGCTTGGGAGCATGACTATGCTTTGGTGAATATTCCTGGTACAACTACACGCCCACCTTTCAGCTTCTGTAGTGCCTATCTTTTAAGATTCCAAACAGATGTTACAGTTCTGATCTCTGTTGAGATCTATGATCCTGTTTCTTCTGTTTTGCTTCCTCAGTGTAACTCTCACTAGTCACCAGAAAGAAGGCATAAGCAAATGTAGGAAATAATAGGAATGTTTTCTGTGAACTTTCTTACTGTTTCTATGGATACTGAATACATAAAAATTAATATATTTTATTATTATTCTAATAAACAACACAAAGACTAATCTAACTAGAGCAAAATATTTCAATGGAAAAAAATGACAACGATTTTGAAACTATCATTTGATCTTTGTTTATATAGACACCTGTGACTGTACATTTGTAAAAACAAACAAATAAACAAACAAACAAAAACTGGACTGAGGAATCTCCCTCAGAACTTCCCTTAATGCTTTTCCAGTATATGAAATAGTCTTTGCATTCTGTTTATGCTCTGTCTACCCCATCTGTCTTAAATGTTTTGGTTTTGAAGCAGATATTTAACACAGACAAGGCTTTGTTTCAAGACAATAGCCTTTATCGAAGTTTTACTCTTTCCCTTTTCCCTTTCTCTGCCAACCTCATCTTTGTCTCTTGGTTTGTCTAGCAAAGAAGGAAAAGCAGATACTAGAAACTTTTCTGGCTTCAATAACAAAATCAGATTTAAAAAAAAAAATCAGTCTGCACATGGTACAGTTTTGAGTCTAAGCACTCAAGATCTCATTTTTATCTAAATGAGTTCCTCTGTATAGATCATATTCTTTCTGCATTCCTTATTGCTCAAGCGTATGAGTACTAAATGATGGGAAATACCGACACAAATGTTTGCCATGAGTACTTGGTCTTGTAATTGATATAGAGGTTATTGTTATATTTAATGTTACCTCTTCCATCTTCTGTTAATGAAATGCATAACCCAATGACAGCATTGTGTAAGAATTGTTTGAAAGCATAACTATTTTATTTTTTTCCTTTTTAACAGGTTGTGTCAAACATCTGAATTATTTCTTCTCTGAGGTACTAAAATTTTACTTTCTTTCTTAAAACCCTTCCTCACCACCTGCTGTGATGGATGGGTGAAAGGAGAAATTTGATCACTTTCTGGGCAAAGAATAATGCTTTACTCAATCTTTAGAGACTCATTTATATGAATCTAATTGTTTTGTTATAGCCTTGTCCTTATGCTCTGCTGTGTGAATGCTTCAAAATGTAATCTCATTGTCTGGAAACTCAAAATCAATATAAAAGGAAGCGAAGCAGCTAAGATGTGAAAGGAAGAATTTTTCAAGTTAGAAATTAGCATGTCATCTTTCCATTTGTCGTATTAGAACTAAATGATTTTTATGCAAAATATATTTACTGTCTCTTTTGTCCATTAGTATCCATTTAATAATAAATATAAGTCATATTCATTGCATTAGTTCAGTAGGACTTTTTAATCTCTCTTATCTGAGGATTTTTAAATAATGTAACATTTAGAATGATGCACAAATTGTACACACAAATGCCTTTGAGTTATTTGTATTTTAAAATTAGACATCATCACATAGGCACGAAAGACCCTGCTTTGCTATATCCTGACCAAAATACTTCTGGTATTAAATGATTCAGTACAAGAAATCTCATGGTAGACCATTAGAATGTAGTCTGTCCTTAAAGGACATGATGACAGTTGGTATTTTTACCTGTAAAGAATATTTAAATACCCTAAGCTAGAATGCTGCAATGCCAGTGTTAAATTTAGGAAGATTGCACTTACATTCTTACTATGACAGAGATTTATGGACTTTGCACTAAAAAAAAAAAAAACACCCCACAGGTAAAAGAGGGTCTGATCATATAACATAATTTTATCTCTTGATTAAGTGGATGCAACTACAGGAGAAGTTGCAGGAAAGCGATGTGCTGTAGATGGTGTGGTACACAGGCAGCTGGAAATGCCATACTGATGTGTTCCTACTCATTGTATCTTCCTTAGACACTGGGGTCCTCATCCCACAGAGCATGCCTGTCCCTGACCTGTTTTAGATACAAGAACCCCTGTATTGCTTTTCTCACAAAATATTCCTCACCCATCTGCATTATGCTTCTGTTCAATAGCTGAGCTTTTAATGACATTTGAGATGAATAGGGGAGCTTTTTTTCTTCTGTCTCCTTAGCCATGCAGGTGCATGATTTAATTAATCCATCTCATGAATGAATTCCTGCACTACCCACAGTGCTCCCCACCCCTTTAGCAGATCTACATCTGTTTCTCCACCGTCTACCAGACCACAAAAGAAAGGGGAGGCTAAAGAGCAACATGTAGTTTATCCTACAGTCTATGTGTCAGCACTGTTGACTGTAGGATGCCTGCAGTTGACATGAAACACTTTTGCTCTTTTCTAAAGACAGTCTTATTCAGCCAGCACTGCTGCTGAACAAATACAATGTTTGGTTTCTCAGCCCCTGTGGCTGAATTTCTTGCTCAGTTGTTGGGTATGTAATGCTATTGACATCTTGACTGATGGTAACAAAGGTGTCCCCTAGCAAAGGTCGATGTCAGGCACTGAAATCCTTGCATTACCTAGTTTTGTGGCTCTTTGCACATGACTCCCTACCTGCAAAGGGAAGATAACAGCTCTACCCTACCCACCCAACGTGTTGTATAGATAAACGTGATGCTCCAGATCCACAGTAACAGTGATATATTTAGCCTATGTAAACAATTTAACGTCCACTTACTGAAAATCTAGATGCACAAATTGGACATAATATCAAATGCTTTTAAGCATTTCATAAGTGGTCTCTCTGATATGAGTTGTGAGGGAGTTCTTTGTCTTTTTTGGTTTTAAATAACTCTCTAAGAAATTAAATTATCTCTACTTCACATCCTTTTATTTTTATACTAAGAAGGAAGGTAAGTAGTACAAGTCAGATTGGCTTGTCTGTATCCCTGATTATTTCTTCTAACTGCATCATGTCTTGCTTGCACCAATGAAAATCCTAAATCCAAATCTATTTTTTTACTTGTATTGAAATTTCTTAATAATACATCTAATTATTGATGTCACTGTACCACATAAACATTTCATTACAGCCTTCTGACACTGTGGTTTATCATTTTATTACAGATGTGGAAAGAACAGTTTTGTGCTATGTTCCCCTATATTGTCCATGGGAATTGTCCTCAACAACAATGTCAGTTTAAGCACAATGAGGAAGGGGCATTTACTTTCCTTCTATTGGGTTACAGCTGTATCAACCTTAACATGTAATCAGCAAAAATTTGCAACAGGCAAGTTTAAATATATGCTTCTTCAAACTTCATAATAGGAGACCAATTAAAGCACAGTCTTTCAGCCCCAGTTGCTAAAAGTACTAATTTTTAGTTGTTAGGAATGCCTGATTTGCCATGCATTTAAGGCTTTTTTATACCACCCTAGAAGTGTTGAGAGGAATTAAATATCATTACATTTCTGCATACTTGAAAGTAAGTTTACAGTGTTAGTGAGGCCAAAAAGTGGCCTGGTGTAAATTCAGATAGTGAAATCCTGATTCCACTCAGTGACAAAATTCACATTGATTTTAATGGAACTAAATTTCACTCAACTTTTAGGGTGGAAGGGACCATAATAATCATCTGCTCAGAACTACAGCATAATACAAGACAGAATTCCTTCAAGTGTTCCCTACAGTAAGTCTTTCATTTCTGCTTGAGCTATTACAGATCTTTCAGGAACACACAATTTTCATTTAAAGTTCTCAGTGATGAAGAACCAAGTATTTCCCTAGCTAAATACTCGAAATAGCTGATTAGATTCACTGATAAAAATATGCACCTAGTCTAACATCAATCATCCTGCTTCCAACTTCAAATATTGGATCTTGTTATGCTTCATTTGTTAAATTAAAGGGCTATTTGCAATCAGAAATCTTCTCGTTGTAAGTAATTGTAGGTGGTAATCAAGTCACCTCTTACCCTTTCACTGGATATTCTAGAAAACCTGCAAACTACCTTTTTCAAAACTCAGGTTATTTAAGCAGTTTTTTTATGAAGCTTTCTGTTTGTCTGTAGCTTTTTAAGGGTGTGGACACAAAAAAAAAAAAAAAAAAAAGATGTACAATTTTAAACCATGATCTTTAGTGCCAGGGTAAGGGGGTGAAAAAAAAAAAGGACTGTAAGTATAGCAATTTTTCTATAAATAGAGTAGTCTCTAAATGCATCTATTTTATATTAATCTGACAGCCAAGAGTTAAACAAAGGTGGCTTTTCAGAGATAAGGAGCAAACAATAGCAAAGACATAATGTATGGAGTAAGCATCTTCAAACCACTTGAGATAAATGTCTCTGCCCATAACTTCAAGAATAGTTATACACATCTTGGCATATTTTACATTTGTCTAATTATTTCCAAATCTCAGAGTCTAAAATCAGAAGACTAAATCTTAAAAATGTTGGCAGCACACTGGGAGTAAAGCACACACTGAGAAGGAGATCCAAGGTCTGCTGCCATTAGTCTCATTCCCTACATGGAGAGAGGGAAACTTAGCCCAAGCTGAGTTATATAAAATAAAGATGCATCAATATTCACCTCTGACTCTGTAGTGTGGTGCATATACACAATGTACTTTTCTGTGTACCCCTTGGGAAGCGAAAGCTGGTATCCAATATGCTATTTCTGCATTGCTTAAATCAGCTGCTTTCAGAGATCCTTGTGGTACAAGGATGCACGTGTGCCAAACACAATGGATTCTGCTGGTTCGGCAGAACTGGTCAACAAGGAAATTGTCTGAGGTATCACTTCTCAGAGTAGCCATGAGGGCAGGAAAGGAGCTTTTTTACATCCATGCAGCCAAAGCACTCTCAGGAGCCATAAAATGTGTCCTGTATGCTTGTCTTCTGTGACCTTTGTCAAAAGTCTAGTCATTTTAATTGGGTATTTCCTCCTTTATATGTCTCTCTGTTTTCCTAGCACTCTTTGCTACCTAAACATTTTACTGCACCAGGAGTTCATCTTGGGTCACATATATACAATTTTCCCAAAGGCTTTATCAGACTTCCTGCTTTACAAATTACTGGCTAACCTAGCTGGTGAGTGTACTTTTCATATTCAGTTTTCAAACATTATTTTATACATATCTGCACACATAAGATCAATTGAGGCTCTGTTATCAAGTAAGGCATATTCTCTACAAATTGCAAGGCTGGTTTGTTGTTAGTAATATTTTCTATAGATCTTCAATATCTAATGTCATTTCTGTTCTTCATCATTTATCCAGATATCAATAGGTATTAGGACAAAATTTTTCCTCTTTTAAGAGAGGCTCCCTATTCAGTTTTTCAACTTTGTAAATGTTAATTGCTGTCAAACTTTTCTCTAAAAAATCCCATGGCCAAAGGTGTACAGAGTACTTTAAACATCTGCTAGTTCCTTACTTACTGGTAGGACTATATCTGTAATGTCAGTTAAAATATAAAACAGTCTTATCTTTCTCGTGACTGTATTACACTATTGGCTCGTTCTGTAATCAGCCACATTAATTTCCAGTTTGATGGTGTTCATGTGTAAGAACCAAATCTGTCAATCACTTTTTTAAAGTAATAAAGCTCATATACCTTCCACTCTCATTTATCTGCAAAATCATGGCCAGTTGATTTTGCAGGACCATTCTGTGAGGGCCTGCTGTGAGAGAAAGCATATGTATGTGGGTGTGGTTTACTCTGCAAAATCGAAAAACATTAAAAAAGGAAATGGGAAAACAGCCTATGTAATATGAACTGTTTATGAAGCAGGTAGTCTGCCTGTGTCTGAAGTTCTTCAGACTGGAATTCAACTCATATATTGAAAATGTCTTCCAGCTTTCTGAATAGCTAATAATAAAACCATATATTTGGTATTAAATGAAGTTATAGGTAGAGCACCTACATGCTCAGTAGGTGCTCTCACCCACAGGTTCCACAGTTCCACTGAAGTTCTTTGTAATGATGTATAAAACATCAAATCTCGTGTTGGATCTTTCTCCTGACACACTTAAGTATCTCCAAAATATTAAGCTCAAATCAAACTAACAAGGTCTTTTGCATTTTTTGATCAAATGAAATATACTTCTCTTGTGGAAGATGTTCTAGTGAAAGGTGTCCCTGCCCATGGGAGGGGGGTTGGGACTAGATGATCTTTAAGGTCCCTTCCAACCCAAACCATTCTATGATACTTCATTATTCATGCTCTATCTCAGCTGCATGATCTCAATCCCCTCTTTCATCAATCTCTTTATACTTTTCAGAACATGAGTAACTGTAATGCTTCTTCCAGCACTGTGCAGGAAGAATAATATACATCAAGTGTAAGTTTGTGTGCATGTGTGTTCGTAGCGCTGAGGTGGGAAAGACTTGGACAGAATGCTGGAATGTAAGATCAAAGCTAGTGTTAAGAGTTACAGTGCTTTTGTGAAAAAGTTTTACTCTAACTGCCAGGGTATATAATCTGGGTATAGAAAATGAAATGTTAGAAAACAACTACTTATTATAGTGCATTTTAAAAGATATTAAGTGTACATTAACTTTAACTATCCCACATTTTACTTTATACATATGCCACAAGATAACATATAGTTAGTAATTATAATAAGATAATGTGTGGAGTTAATAGGTTTCAATTAATGTCTTATGAATATTTCAAGGAAAGTTATTTTATGAAAAAAACTAGTAGGTTTTATTCTGGAATTCTCTGGGTCATTGACTTTTTAGTGTTAGAAGATAACATCCCATAACACAGACTGAATACTTAAATTATAAGATCCATTCCTAAGTGAAAGAAATCTAAGCCTGTACATACTCTTGGGAGTTTTCTGTGTCCATCTTATACCATGGGAAAACACATACTCTAGAAAGTTTTCTCTGTAAAAGTATAAATATCAGTGTGTGAAAACTCTGATATCTTGCCAATATCAATTATCAGTTGGGTTTTTCTCTGTTAGTTTGACATCCTTACTAGAAAATTAGAGTTTCGTCAGAACTAAATGTTTTCCAAATCTTTCATATTTAAACATGGCTCCCTAAGAGAGAGTAAAGATATGCCATAGTTAAGGAGGCAGCCTAGATTTCTTTCAACCAGTGCTTGATGAAGAAGAAATATTTGAAAGGCTGTAAGACATTGCTAGAAAACAACATGGAATACAGTAAGGCACAAAAGTGTCAGGAAAGAAAGATCTTGCATCTTGAGCATGTCTGTTGGATTGTCAAGTCTCATCCAAGGTAATATTAATAACAGCATGATCTGATACAGCTGCACCACTCCTTTAACATTATGCTGTATTTCTACCCCAACTAGCACAGGTGTTTGTGTGTAAAAAGGAGGGAAAAGCAAAGGTAAGTGCAGTACAGCTAGCCAGATTGTATGAAGATGCAGTAGGATTCACTAAAACCTTGGAGATGATTCCTATATTCGCAATGCCGCATGTGCAAAAAATTTGTAAAAGCAAAAATTATATTTCTGTATACCGTCATGAATAGTTTTTAGTGAAAATACAAAATAACCTCATTCCATGTAATTATAATAGTACCAGAAATACTGGGAATGAGTAAGGAGGTGCTTTGAAATGAAAGTCTGTCTTGTAGATAGACATACATCCATTATCATGGATTTTTGCCAACATATTTGCTGTTATATTTTTTCTGTCATATTTGATTATACTTAAATTCTTCTACATCCTTTAGCTGAATTACAATTATGTCTTTATTTGGGAACAAATATGCCTACGAAGGCATTGTCTACCTTTTTGTGTGCAGTGTATGGTGTCACCGGCTACAGAGATAAAATAAAATACTTTGGACATTTTTCCTGCCAGTCACATAATTGCATGCAATAGTTTCAATACAGTTTCCATTCAAAACAATTAAATTCACTGAATATACTTTAGATCATCATGATTAATTCCAAATGAAATTCCTTCTGGGAGAAAAAGAGAGTGTATATATGTATAGGTATATTCTATATATGCTACATAGGGTATTCCTGTATCTCTAGTCTATAGTCAGTACAGATATATTTCTACAAACTGAGATAAAATTCACAGCATGTGATTTATTATAATACTTCTTATACTCCTGAATACCTTGGAACACAGGCAAGAGTTGTAAACAATAGATTTTTCTTCTCTAGTTTTATTTTGTAAAATTTGCTCTGGAAGATAAAATTCATTGCCACTCTTTCATTTATTTCAAATATATTATTCTATTTGAAGTTAGTTAAAAATAAAAGTCAGCTGATGTACATGAGCACTTTTTTGGGGACTATGGGATACCTGCTGATTTATGTGACTGGATTGTTTCTCAGAAGAACTTTGAGATGGGAAAAATATGCTCTACCTCATGGATCTTTGTGTAGTAGGAATCTAGGTCATAAGATGTAAGTAAGAAGTTTGTATATTGAGACTGGAAAAATGCTGTGACATGATGCCACATTAATTCTCTGAATATCTCACATGCACAACACTGACATCACTGGGGAATTGTCATTAAAATGCCAAGTGATTGATTTGCACTGATCTGTACAGATTTGACCTTTGCTATTAATTTGCTGCCTAGCTATGTTTTCTGATTTTTTAATGACATTTCATAAAAATGCTAGGTGAGAATTCACTGTTTCATCAAGCATTCCAACCTGAACATATTCACTACCAAAAAAAGAAAAAAAAAGTATTGCAATTAAAAAAATCCATTAGATAACTGTTTTATTTGAACAATATTTTTGTCTGGCTCTAAATACTTCCTTGACAAACTTCTTCAGTCTCCCTCTGTTCTCATTACAAAACCAAAGGGAAAGCTTCTTCCTTAATGTAATAACTTAATTTTTGGTCTTATTTTCAGAAATTAACAATTCAAGACTTTGTGTTGCCATGTACCACTGCCAAGATTACATTTATGAACATGAATAGTGAATATCTGTGTTTTGAAATCAAGAAGCATACTCAATACTTTTTGAAGCAGACAAATACAGCACAAATAGCAGAAAACCTGGTCCCGCTGACAGCTATTTCCTTCAAATCCTCAGCAGCTATTTTTTTCTAAACATGGAGTAATTATTCCAGTCCATTCTGCCTTTAAATCATGCTCCTGTGACTTCATCTTGCATCAGGCACAATATTCCAGTTTGCACTGCTCTCAGCCCTCTGAAACACTTTTCACTAATTATTCTTCCACTTGCTAAATGAAAATAATCTGCCATTTAATCAATTGCTTGCAAGCAATCACTTGCTAAACTGATATGCTTGGCAAATTTCCTTTTCAGAGCTGTCAGGTGTACCCATAGCACAAATTTGCCATGTTCTACTGCTAGATCATCTAGGGGGTCACCAGCCAGGACACAGTTAAGCTGCTGTTGATGTATGTGTTCACTGGAATTATTTCAGTCAATATCAGGTCTTTCCTTCTGGATGTCCACAAGATAATTACAGAAAATGGTTACAAACAAGCTAGATCACAGAGGAAAATACTCTATCCATTTCTAGTCTCTCTAACAATTACTGTTACAGTCAATATTAAACCTACCTATTTTCTAGTGCTACCAGATGCATATTTAAATTGCACATGCTGCAAGTGAGATAAAGCAATGCTCTGATGTCTGTATTTTTGACCCTTTGTCTGATGATTTACTGACATTTGTATCTAAATACAGTAAAATAGGTATGCACCTATTTCCTCTTTTTTATAATATTAACTGTAACAGTATTCTAGAAGTGTTCAGAATTCAATCAAGATCAACTTCATCTTGTAGTAGATATTGTGCATATGCACTTTCCCCACAAATAGTAATAAAAAAGGTTTTTTGAATTCTGTTTTTTTGATGTTCCCTCCCTGTCTTACTTGGTGATCTTCAAATAAGTACTGTACAGACCATTACTTCTAGAAATAATAATGATATTAATAACAACAACAACCACCACCACCTCTCCAACTAATAAGAGTAATTATGTATGTGTGGTTTATTAACTGTTTACTTAACACCAAAAAAGCCTTAGGGGCTGCTGTGGGTTAACCCCAATAGGGAGCTAAGCACCACAGAGCCACTGGCTTTCCCCTGCAGTGGGATGGGGGAAAGAATTGAAATTGCAACAGTGAGAAAACTCATGACTCAAGATAAAGACAGTTAATAAGTAAAAGGGAAAAAAAAAATCAAAAGAAAGAAAACCAAGGGATGTAAGACCAATCACTCACAAGCAGCTGGCGGATGCCCAGCCAGTCACTGAGCAATGGCAACTCTTAATAAACCACTCCCTGGTTTTATTGCTGAGAATGGACTATGAATTTTGTCAGTTTGTGTCACTTGTCCCAGCTGTGTTCCTTCTCAGACTCTTGTCTGTTCCCAATCTACTGACTGTGGAGCCAAGATTGGGAAATGGAGGCAGCTTTGATGCTGTGTAAGAACTGTTCTTTAATAGCTAAAACATCATTATGTTATCAACACTGTTTTGATCACAAACCCAAAACCTAGCTCCCTAGAGGCTGCTATGAAGAAAATTAACTGTCTTAGCCAAAACCAGTATGTACACTTATTTTTCTATCCTTGTTTCTTCACAAGGCAAACAGTTCAATTCTTCATTTCTTCCTCACTGCTGGAAGAGTTATTTTCTTACATAGTAATGGCATGTGTTTTCATTATTCAGGATCATGGAGCTGCTCTTTGTTGCTGTGTTGTTTGAATGTCTATGCACCACGATTTGATATATCAATGTTAGAGTAGACATATTAAGTATCCTTAGGGAACAGAATATGCAACACAAACTGTGATATAAAATTAATTACTGTGAGGTGACGGCAATGCTACATCTCTACTACAATATAACTGCATGTGTTTGCATTACCATATATGAGCACTTCTTAAAGGTGTCAGGAATAATACTAGATCTTAATGTTGACAGAAATCTGACACAAGACAGTTCTTAGACAAAAAACTGTTTTCATTCAGACTTAAATAAGAGTTTTCTTTTGAAATTATATAATTGAAAAAAAAACCCACTTAGAAGACAACCAATTTTTCCATTTTTTAGAATTATGTATGTTTTAAACTAGCACAGAATACTGTCATTCATATAGTCATAAAAACAGATTACAAAAGGAGGACAACTGACCTGTATTACTATGGCCTGGCCACCTGCCTTTCTCTCCTGAAAGACAGTAGTTAGAAGGAAACACAATCTATGGGCTCTACATTTTTAATGCTGTGTTTTCCAAGAAGGTGTTTCCATAGAAGGATTATAGGTGCTACCATAGCTCTGAACATTGCAGCTGTATCAGCATGGTCCCATCATTAATGTCTTTGCAGAGATGTATATGTAAAAGCAGTATATAGATTCCCATTTCTTTGCAGAGATGTATATGTAAAAGCAGTATATAAATTCCCATTTCGTAGGTTTGGAAGCTTGTCCAGAAACTTGAATTCTGTCTGTTCTGCATGGGATATAGGAAAAAAAAACAAAACAAACAAAAAAAAAAAACAACCAACCCAATCCTTATATATCCAATCGGTATTTTAGACAACATGTTTCAGGAGTTTTTAAGAAAAATAGAACAATCTCCTCTTAAGATAGAGCTAAATCCTTATTCACATAAATAGCTTACCTGATTTCAGGGGGCTTGGTGTAAGTTTGAGGTGAGAAAAGGATTGGCTCAGGTCACTTTATTGTAGCTATTGTGGGTTTTTTTCTTCCTTGGATCTGTACAGAGACTTCTATTACTACCATTTCAGTTGAAGTATGCTTTTGGTTAGTTCTGTGATGTTAGTCAGATAAGAAAAGAATCACTGGCTGAGTATAAAAGCTAATAATTTATTGGCAGGCTTCTCATGAACTAGGCCTATTTTCACTGTGTAAAAAGTAAATTAAATTCCCACACAATTATTTTCTAATAATTTTCATAGTATACATTGATTTTCAAAATCAAATTTCTAATTTTAGACTGACTTTATTTCCTATTTGTTTCCTTAATAAATACAAACAAAAAGTCAGAAAAAAAAACCCAGAAAATTGTAAGATTCACCCATAAAAGAGACCTTTCTTCCACACAAAACTGATGTTACTGTCCAGAAATGAACAAGGTAGAGGTCCTACCTGTATACAAAAGTTTTAGATGTTAGAGTTTTAGTCAAAACAAAATTATATTCCATGTACTAAGTAATATTGTAGTACATGGGTTTTTTTTTTCCTTCCTAATTAAATAACTGGAACTTTTTGTGTAGAGTTATTTAAATTTGCTTGAAGAGTAAACTGCAGCTAGTGTATAAACCTCTGTGTTGTCTTTCAAGTCTTACTCTCCTGAAAGGATCACATTTTCTTCCTCTTTCTCTATCTCATACAGGCAAGCACACTATAAAGCCTTTAAATTACCACATTTGAAAGGAAATAGATAGGCTCCAATTTCCTTTAAAATTGGTTCATTTGTTAACTTCTAAACTTTCCCTTAGTAATTTTCAGACATAATGTATAGTGCCAATATACTCTTCAGTACTTTCAGTGCTCAGTTTCCTTCACTCTGACGCTGTTAGCAATATGTTCACTCCTGAGTTGTTCAGAGTCCTATAGACTTCGTTTAAATTATTATTTCTATAAATTATGTTGCTTACACTTGCTATTCCTCATATTGCAAAGGTATTTTGACTATCTAGTCTTAACTGTAAAGGCTGAAAGAACAATTAAAACACACATTTTTATACCTCTCTGGTTTTGTATATTTTGTATGCAAGCATATGCCTGAGTTGAATTTTATCAGGGCTAGATTTTAGTTACGTGTACAAACAGAAATCCGAATCTTGAAGGTTACACTAAGCATAGCTGTCATTTACTATTGAAATCTTTCTTGGATCTGGCCAAGCAAGGTAACAGAAATATTTCTTTCTGAAAGTCACAAACATGCATAAAGACATTTATTGCATCTGCAAATTCATAGTTAAATATTTATCTGGTTTCAGTTTGCCTAATATATGAGCATCAAGATCTTAATTACTTTTTTGAGTCTGCAATATAGACAAGTAGTATTATGATTTAGAAATACTGCATAAAGGCCAGGATGTAACTTGTCTACATAGTGTTGTGTGAAAGCCAGGTGTTTAATTTAAACCAGATCTATCTATGGAATGTCTCCAGAAATGATGCAGATAGCCCGGCCTTTCTGAAGGAATACAAAAATATTGTCAGAGAATGTAAGGATACAATAAGGAAAGCTAAGGCCTCCTTAGAACTAAACCTGGCAAGGGAGGTTAAGAACAACAAGAAAGGCTTTTTCAAGTGCATTAAAGGAAAAAAGAAGAACAGAGGAAATGTGGGCCCACTGCTGAATGAAGTGGGTGCCCTGGTGAACAAGGATATGGAGAAGGCGGAGTTACTGAATGCCACCTTTGCCTTGGTCTTTACTGCTAAGATTAGCCCTCAGGAGTCCCAGAACTTGAAAACCATAGAGGAAGTAATGAGGAAGGAAGGTTTTGCCTCAGTTGAAGAGGATTGGGTTAGAGATCAATTAAGCAAACTGAACATCCATAGATCCATGGACCCTGATGGGATGCACCCATGAGTGCTGAGGGAGCTGGCAGAAGTCATTGCTAGGCCACTCTCCGTAGTCCTTGAAAAGTCCTGGAGAACAGGAGAGGTGCCTGAGGACTGGAGGAAAGCCAGTGTTACTCCAGTCTTCAAAAAAGGCAAGAAGAAGGACCCGGGTAACTATAGGCTGGTCAGTCTCACCTCCCTCCCTGGAAAGATGATGGAACAACTTGTGCTTGGTGCCATCTCAAAGCATCTTGAGGAAATGAAGCATATCACAAGTAGTCAGCAGGGATTCAACAAGGGGAAGTCATGTTTGACCAATCTGATAGCTTTTTATTATCACATCACTAAATGGATGGATGAGGGGAAGGCAATGGATGTGGTCTATGTTGACTTCAGCAAAACTTTTGACACGGTCTTCCATGGCATCCTCATAGACAACCTTAGGAAGTGCAGACTGGATCACTGGGGGGTGAGGTGGATTGGGAACTGGCTGGAGGAAAGAGCTCAGAGTTGTGGTCAATGGGCAGACTCTAGCTGGAGGCCTGTGGCCAGTGGTGTCCCCCAGGGGTCAGTGCTGCGTCCAGCAGTATTCAATATATTCATCAATGACCTGGATGAAGGGACAGAATATACTCTCAGGAAGTTTGCTGATGATACAAAACTGGGAGGAGTGGCTGCCATGCCAGAAGACTGTGCTGCCATCCAGCGTGACCTAGACAGACTGGAGAGCTGGGCAGGGAGAAATCGAATGCAATTCACTAAGGGCAAGTGTAAAGTGCTGCATGTGGGGAAGAACAACCCCATGTTCCAGTACAGGTTGGGGGTTGTTTTGTTGGAGGGCAGCTCTGGGGAAAAGAACTGTGGAGTCGTAGTGGATGATCATGAGCCAACAGTGTGCCCTCGCAGCCAAGGAAGCCAATGGCATCCTGGGATGCGTTAAGAAAGGCGTGGCCAGCAGGTCAAGGGAAGTAATCCTCCCCCTCTACTCTGTGCTGGTGAGGCCTCCCCTGGAGTGCTGTGTCCAGTTCTGGGCTCTTCAGTCCAAGAATGACAAGGAGTACTGGAGAGGGTCCAGCGCAGGGCCACTGAGATAATAAAGGGCCTGGAGCACCTTCCCTATGAGGAAAGGCTGAGAGAGCTGGGTCTGTTTAGCTTGGAGAAGAGGAGGCTGAGAGGGATCTTATCAATGCTTATCAATATCTAAAGGGCGGGTGTCAGGAGGATGAGACCAGGCTCTTCTCAGTCATGTCCAGTGGCAGGACTAGGGGCAATGGCCATAAACTGGAAAACAGAAGGTTCAACCTGAACATGAGGAAATCCTTCTTCCCTGTGAGGGTGACAGAGCCCTGGAACAGGCTGCCCAGAGAGGTGGTGGAGTCTCCTTCCCTGGAGACTTTCAAAAGCTGCCTGGACTTGTTCTTGTGTGATCTACTCTAGGTGATCCTGCTCTGGCAGGAGAGTTGGACTAGATGATCTCTAGAAGTCCCTTCCAACCCCTACCACTCTGTGAATCTGTGAATCTGTGAATTCCATCTAGGACCTAGAAGACAGTTTTAAAACAAGTAGGCTTTTAAAATAATCATCATATACTTTACTTGTTATTGAAGGAGTTTTAATGACTAGCGACAGCAATACAACTAAATTTACTTATCCAAGTGTAGAGACTATCAATGCTTTCCTAAGAGACTGGTAGCCCAACATCCTTGTGTTATCAACACCCTTTTGGTTACAAATCCAAAACATAGCACCATACAAGCTGCTATGAGGAAAATTAATTCCATCTCAGCTAAAACCCGTACAATAGGAAGAAGTATCACACACTTGTTTGCAATCTGTTCCAAATTTCTCACTTGGATATGTATCCAACTTCTGTAAAAAAACACCCAACCAACTGAACAAACAAACAGACAAATTCACCATAGGACAACACAGTCCCCTGAGACATCTGTGGTAATTTTGTTTCTTTCTTTTCAGAAGAAAAACTCTGAATACTTAGCTGTCATCTATTCACTTACATTTTCCCATCAGTTCTTTCTCTGTGCTACAGACCTTGAACATCCAAGTTGTCCTGTCTTTTCATTTCACTTCTGTTCAATTTGTAAGATGATAGGTCATATTTAACCCTTATTTTTGCTATTTATCTGAGCTCTTAGCTTTTATGGAAACTAAATAAATATCTAAGCATGTTGTAAAATAATATCTCCCCTAGTGTGAGGAGATTACAAGATCTCCATTTGCCACGAAGTAAACTGCACTGCAGGAAGTAATTGTAATGCCTAAGAGTAGTTAGAGGCCATGACTCCTGGTGAAAACCCCAAAGTATATTTGTACTGTACTTAGATAAAGATTCTGTAGCACAAGTAACAGAAGGAAGAATATCAGATTAAAGAGAGAAAGATATAAACCAGTAGTTATCATTGTGGATATAAAACTTACAGCTGTTTCCTTATCAACATTCCAAGTAATAAAACTAGAAAAAGCAGCACCAGTTTTGGAGCTCCTGAAAATAGAAACTGTAGCACAGACTGATATAACAGTGAGATTTCATAAAGCTCTTCATTTATGCCTTTCTCAAGGATCTTTTGTTCAAAGAGTTTGTTTTCCACTAGCTGTTGGGTTTTCATTCCAACTCTAAAGGATATCATAGTTCAAAAATTATCAGATAACAAGTACAAAATATTTACCATTTCTGTGCTGGTGACAAACATGTTCACATAATAGTGTCTTTCAAAATTCTTCACATTTCTATTTTAATGTTATTTTATAACAAACTCTTACTAATCCTTAACTTCTCTTATTTTTCCTTCTTACCTCCCCATCTTTTATTGGTCTTCTTCAGTTCTGATGTCATTTCCTCCTTGCCCCACTTTACTTTGTATACATTTGAATAACTACCTTCAATATCTACATGTGTGGAAATGCTAAAATATATGCACAAATCTATGGAAATCTTTGACTTTCTAAAATTAACACTTCAACAAAAGCAAAAAATTTTGACTTAGGCACACTAATGGTCTTACTAGTTCTGTTTTGCCCAATGTTTTCTGTTCTTTAGGGGCAGAGTTGCAATCAGCTACCACTTTCTAACTTTCAGAGCTGACACTTCTTATGGTCAGATTTTGTCTTCCCTTTGCTTCAGAAGGTAAAACACCAAGGATTCTGGCATGTCGGAATCTGTCCACCAATGAAGCGGCTGTTTATGGATGAAAAATACCACTTTCTGTAGACTGTGGAGAATAAGAAGATGCAAGATTTTCAGTAAAAGTTACAGTATCAATTTGAGAATATTGATATGTATTGGTCTGTATTATCATTATGTGGGATTACCTCATGCTTATCCTGAAGATCTGCCGTAGCATTTCCTTAGAATCAGTGACACTGAGGGAGTTTGCTTCCGGAAAGGTATAACCGTCTTAGAGTCTGGGATGTTTTTATGTTATGGTATCTAACAGCCATCAGCATTAAATCCTCTCATTGTTCTGTATAGATTTGTTAATTTGTCCAGAGACAATCCCAGTCTTACTCACTGAGGATCTATACACTCACAATGCAGAGTGGGTGCAGCTTGCATTTAGCAAGAACTTTCATGTTTATACTTTAGGTAAGTGTTGTGGTTTAGCCCTGTCGGGCAATTAAGCACCCCCAGCTGCTCTACCACTCCACACCCCTGTCTCCTACTCCCAGTGAGGAAATGTTGGACGAAAAACAAGGGAGGCTCATAAAAGTTGAGGTAAGAACTATTTAATTATGTAAATGAAACTTACGGAGTTACTAACAATACTAATGTTATGAAGTAATTAAAAGAACAGAAAAAATAGAACAAATTATACAAAATCTCACCACCCATGGAGGGACACAGATGGATTCCAAAAAAATGGCAAAGCAAAAAAATATATCCAAAACCCTGAGCACAAAAGTGTAGGGGGAAAACTCCTTCCTTAGCCCTGGACCGGAGAGCAGAGAGAAGGAAACTTCCATCCCTCCCTTCCCAGAGCAATTTCCCTAGAAAAAGACGCTACTTCTCTGCTAATCACACACCACGAGGTCCGGACAAAGACCCTGCTGCTGAGAAGGAAAAAAAAAAACAGCCCTGCTGACAGGAACCTCTGGGCTGACTCCTCCACCCTGCTCCCCTAACCTTCCGGGTTGAGCCTCTACAAGCTTCCCCCCCCGCCTCAGCCCGTTCTCAGCACCACTGATACGGGGTAACAGTGACCACTCAGCTTGATGTATTATGGAATGAAACAAAATCTTATAGACTGGAACCAGTACAGGAAGAACAGTCGCAGATTTGTTACAAATATTTACCAGTTTTCTCTATCCCTGCAATTTTGTTTCTTCTGTGCAACTTGTTGGGGAGATTAATAATACGCATAAAAATTAACGGTATAGAAAACAAAAGTCTTGAACTGGATATCCATGGATAAGGTAATTAAAACTATAACAGAGCTGACCTTATATAATTTCTATTAAAATTCCTGCTATCAACAAATTTATTACCATCTGCAACTGTCTTAAAGACTTCAGCATTTGAGGTGTCTTTTTTTTTTTTTTTCCTAAAGCAGTGCTCATAGGAACCATTAACTACTGCTAAGAATGTAGACAAACAAAAAAGTGAACACTGAGTTTTGTATTTTATATTCTTTGTTGCTAATTTTAACATCTTCTGGAACCTTAAACAATGAGACTCTGCTCCAGTTTAGATCCTTTGTCAATATCATTATATGAACTTAAATAAATATAGAGAAGACAAACAATGAAAATAGGTTTTTCTAAAGTTAAAAATTTTATTTTAGCTTTCACACACATTGTTCTTCTTATTCAGGATATACATTTTACTTATTTCTTTATTCTGTTCCAGTGTGTGGTGGTTTTGGCTGGAATAGAGTTAATTTTCTTCATAGTAACTATGGTGAATTAATTCCTTGTTTTGCGTTCCTTGCATGCATGGATTTTGCTCTACCAATCAAACCTCTTTCTATTTCAAACCCTTCAAACTCCACACTGTGTGCCAAAAAGGAAGTGTCAGGGTTTAACCCCAGCCAGCAACTGAACACCACACTGAGTCGCTTACTCACTCTTCCCCAGAGGGATGGGGTAGAGAATCAGAACAGTAAAAGTGAAAAAACTCGTGGGTTGAGATAAAGACAGTTTAAATAGAAGAGCTAAAGGCAGTTTAATAAGTAAAGCAAAAGCCACACACACAAGCAAAACAGACTAGGTATTCATTCACCACTTTCCTTTGGCTGGCAGGTGTTGAGCCATCTCCAGGAAAGCAGAGATCCATCATGTGAAACAGTTACTTGGGAAGACAAGTGCTATCACTCAGAATATGCCTCTCTTCCTTCTTCCCCCAGCTTTATATACTGACCACAACATTATTGACAGCCACTAATGCTTCAAGGTGTATCTGCTGCAGCATGGACTTATCCATAATCACAGTTGCTCCAAGGTGTCCTGCTCATCCACAGGTCACAGTCCCTTCAACTTGAATTCACACTGGAGTTCTAGTCTGTCCAGTACAGCAGCACAGAAAGAGCGGTGGAGCCCTGGACAACTGCCAGCCCAGGCACATTGCCATTCCTCTTTCACTGAAATAATACTGATTTCATTTAATACATTTCTCGTAGAGCCACAGAATCCTAGAACGGTTTGGGTTGGAAGGGACCTTAAAGATCATCTAGTCTCAACCGCCCTGCCCTGGACAGGGACACCCTCCACTAGGCCAGGTTGCTCAAAGCCTCATCCAACCTGACCTTGAAGACAGCCAGGGATGGGGCATCCACAGCTTCTCTGGGCAACATTTTTCAGTGCCTCACTACCCCCTCGGTGAAGAATTTCTTTGTTATAACTAATCTAAATGTACTCTCTTCCAGGTTAAACCTGTTACCTCTTGTCCTGTTACTACAGGGCCTTGTCAAAATTCCCCCTGAAGCTTTCTTGTAGGCCCCTTCAGGTATTAGAAGGCTTCTCCCTGGAGCCTTCTCCAGGCTAAACAAGCCCAGATCTCTCAGCCTGGCCCCATAGGAGAGGCACTCCGGCCCTCTGATCATCTTCACAGTCCTCCTCTGGGTTTGCTTTAACAGATCCATGTCCTTCTTATGTTGGAGGCCCAGAGTTGGATTCAGTACTGCAGGTGGGGTCTCACAAGAGCAGAGTAGAGGGGGAGAATCCCCTCTCTCGACCTGCTGGCCACACTTCTCTAGATACAGCCCAGGATACGGTTGGCTTTCTGGGCCACCAGCAGACACTACTGGCTCATGTTCAGCTTTTCATCCACCAGTACCCCCAAGTCCTTTTACTCAGGGCTGTTTTGATCCATTCTTCACCCAGACTGTAGTTGTGCTTTGGATTGCACAATTCTCATAATAAAACAGGAAAAAATGGAAAAAAATAGAAATGTTAAAATTGTATAATTCATGACTTTAAAGACTTTTGTTTCCATATGTTACAATTTCTTTTACATGTATACAATATATTGGGAAAAGGATAAAATTTAAAGGCAAAATGGGTCATACGAAACTCTGCATAAGACAGAATAAATTTTCTGAAGTTCATAGCTTCTGAGTTACACAAAGACATTTGATCTTGATCCAGAAACTTCAAATCATGAAAAATCTAATCATTTGTGTTGGCAAATTTTTTAGAAGTTAATTATTTGTAACGTTAAAAATACATACTTTTTTTCCAGTCTGAATGTGCTCAGCCTACAACTATTGTGGCTCATTACATTTTTTTTCTGCACCTAAACTAAAGAGACATCTACTTCCAGAAACGTGTTCCCAGACTTGGTACTTCAAGGCTAAGATAAAAGTATCTCTTAATCTTCTCACAGGTAAATTAAGCAAATAGATTTATCCAAGGTTTTCACTGGAAATAAAATCTTCCTTTTCTCAAATTACTCTGCTGCCATTTTTTTTCTAAATTCCAGTTATTCAGGCCCCTTTTTTTCCTTTTTTTATGACTGATGTAAAACCTGGAATAATTCAAGCACTGCTGGTTTTCTCACAGGCCTTTCCACAGAATGTAGCTCCTCTTTTTTATTTGACATGACTCTACTTGGGTATCTATGCATTGTATACACCCTTTAATCTGAAGTGCAATACCATCAGCTAGTAACTGGTTTTGAAAGTATTTTCATTCTTTCTGTGTGATGCTGTCTTCCACCTTTACCTATAGGAGTTAGATTTTCTTTCTAGGTATTTCAGGTTGCTTTTGGCAATATTAAAAATTCAGCATTATTCTATATTTTCTTTTACTTAAACTGTAGATAAAAATAACGTGAGACTAAGAATAGATTCCTGTGGAACTCTATTAACATTATCCTTATTTCTCATTAAAATTACCATTGAGATCTAACATTAAACTGCTTTTAAAATTATTAATAAGGTTTCCACTGATACTGTATGATGTTAATTTCATTCAGGCTGTTATACAGTATTAAGTCAAATGCCCAATAGAAGCCTATTATAACATACAGTTACCTTCATAAATGAACCTTGCATAAACAAATAAAGACAATATGAGTTTATTTTTTCAAATGTTTCCAGAAACCATGCTGAATGGCTTATTATCATCCACTAAATCTTTACCAGCTGCATCTCCCAGCAGTCTGCTGAATTGGCTTAAGAATTATGTACAGGTAATTGACTCTTGACTACCTGTCTTTTTAAATATTAGTAAACGAGGACCAACAAATATTCATCTGGCAAATCTAAAGGAACTCAGATTGGTGACAGGGATCACAGAATGACAGAATGGTTTGGGTTGGAAGGGACCTTAAAGATCATCTAGTTCTAACCCCTGTGACATGGGCAGGGACACCTTCCACTAGCCCAGGTTGCTCAAAGCCTCATCCAGCCTGGCCTTGAACACTTCCAGGGATGGGGCATCCACAGTTTCTCTGGGCAACCTGTTCCAGTGCTTCACCAATCTCTCCGTGAAGAACTTCTTCCTGATATCTAATCTAAATCTCCCCGCTTTTGATTTAAACCCATTACCCCTTGTCCTGTCACTACAGGCCCTTGTAAAAAGTTCCCCCCCCCCCAGCTTCCTTGTAGGCCCCTTCAGGTACTGGAAGGTACTATAAGGTCTCCTCAGAGCCTTCTCTTCAGGCTGAACAAGCCCAACTCTCTCAGTCTACCTTCATAGGAGAGGTGCTCCAGCCCCGTGCAGAGTTATTTCAAGGTGAGTTACTGATTGTAATTTCCCACCTCTTGAAGATAGCACATATGCCACCAATTTTCAAACACAGGTCAGTGATGTTCACTTTTGTTTATTCAACCACGACATGGGAACACTGGTAAGAATTAGTGTAAAGAATAGAACTAGTGGCTTTTTTAGAGTCAGAACTCACAATTCTATGGGAGTTCTTTGAAGAAAGCAGTGAGCCTGTGTACAAAGGTTGATATGACATCCTTTGATTTCCAAAGGCAATCAACAGCATCCCTCAGCAAAGACTATTAAAGAAACTAAGCTGCCATGAGATAAGAGGGCAAGTCTCCACATGGATAAATCACTTATTAAAAGATAAGAAACAAAGAAGTGAAATAAATGATTTTTTTTTTTTAATTGGACATTACAGGAGTATGCCCTGGAGTCTGTCTGCTCAATATCAAAGAAACAGTCACATGGTAAAGTTGCTGTTGCTAACATGTACTACTGGGTGGTAAAGGTGAAGGCTAGTTGCACAGCCTGGGTGATAGAAACAAAGATGAGGCTGAGCGTAGACAAATCTAAGCCATGCATATAGAAATATACAGTCTTAACTTCAATACACTTGGATGGGCTCTAAACTGTCTGTGAGCACCCAGGACTGATATTTTGGGTTTATGAGAGATTGTTCTGCTGAAATTAATTAATTAAGGATAATGGTTCTTTTTGTTGCCTGAAAAGTGATGTGTGAATAAGTTAAAGTAATAGATTTAGATCCAGCATACACAAGTCTCTTTCTATTTGCATAGGTAGGCATGATCTTAAGGTTTGCTAAGCATGTTTTAATCACAGTGATTGCATACAAAATTTTGGTTTTGATTTTTCAGTGGGATATTAAAGTTGAAGAAATAGCTAGCAGAGGACAACAAACAAATACGCAAAAAATAAAATCAGCTCTAGTAGGTGTACAGCATGAAGAAAGACTTTTACCTAGAATAAATAATAACTAAACAAACAAGTAAACTTACAAAAAGTATCTCTTGTGATTTGGTATTTGTGAGAAGAGCTGAACAAGAAGTGCAGTGGGGAAAAAAACACAGAGACAAAATTACAAAACAAGCAAAAAGAAACATTTAGTTTTTATCTGGTATATCTATGGCATACCTTGAAACAGGGGAATTAGAAATTATTTGCAAATAGCAAACTACTTAATGCAGCAGAGGATACATTCTTAGGAATGTAGTATTTCATGTGTAGAAGACAGATGAAACATTCTAAGGGTAAAAAGATCTACATTTTATTATTCTAGAATATTTTCAACTGTATTTGTTAACACTAGATAATGTTTTTCTAATGATGTCAAGGCTCCTGAATAAATAAAATAATATCAGTTTTCTAATTTCAGCTCTGAAAGGGACACACTCCAGAACTCAACACAAAAATTGCCTTTTTATATATCTTTCTAGTTGTCAGAAATGATGGGGATAAACAAAAACAATGGCACATCATTGTGTGTGTTTTACTTTAGTTAAGTAGGACCTAAATATTTTAAAGATGAAAAACACTCTCCAAATGCTATGTTGTAATTTTGTTTCATTTCATTATCTTCCACTGGGATTCCTATGCTTCTTAGTAAGCTCTGAGAAGTCCTTTACATATCTTAATTCCATAAGCATGTGAAATAAATTATAAAAAGAAAAAAAGCCCACAAATGATGTTTTATTCCTTATAGAGCTCAATTTATATTTTAAAACCTATAAATACTAAATTAATAAAGAAAATATTACAAATTATTGTTGACCATGTCAACATTTAGCTGAATAAACCCTTCTAAGTAACTACGACCTGCTTTTGTTTGGAAACTATCCTGTGGATGCATGACTTGGGGAACCCTTTCAGTCTGCTAAATATTTTTGCAATCATTTCAAAACAAACAAATAAACAAACAAACAAGGAAAACCCCTTGCCTACTCAGTTTTGTTTGCTTTAATATACTGCACACTCAAAAAAAGACCAAACAGAAACCTGAGCTGGCAGTGTGAGCACAACCCTGAGCTCTTTGCCATATAGAGTAAGTCTGTGCTTCTCTGGTGTGAAATCTGTTCAACTGAGTAGAAAAAAATGCCCTTTCGTAAGTTACTACTGTTTTGATGTTCCTATTCTTTTCTTTATGTCATTAATATATCCTCATTAATACATCATGATGTCATTAATACATCAAATCAGCCAACCTATGGTACCCTAATACTGTGCTTAATTTTTAGACAGTAGAAGCTACTTAAGTAAGTACAGATCAGAAAATGTGTATTACTAAAAGTGCAACATTTAAACTATATATAAAATTAAGTACAGTCAGGAAAAGAAAGCTCAAGAATGGAAGAATTTTGGGTTTGCATTTTTCTAATAGGAAAATTATACTCTGCTTACTGTTTGTATTGCCAAACTTTCGTCTTTATTTAAAGTCTATTCATGCACGTAAAATCCTGTGGTGATGGAAAACCTTTCATTTTTCATTAGTAAAGACAACTGTTTTTTTTTTTTTTTTTTCACTTCTGCTTTAATCTCAATAAAAACTGTTCTATTTATTTTCATAGACTATTATGCTCTTCTGGTTTGAAGTATAAGATAGAGAAGAAGATTTGAACCATCATCTTGTGTGGTGTACAAAGTTAACTTCATAGCTGTGTGTTAAGCCCAGCACTATCAATTTACATACTACAAGATGACAAAGTATTTTTTTCACTAATGGCATTTCCCACAAGCATTTACCTTCACGATTGTTGTACTTTTCTATGTGTGCTCTTGGGAGAAGAGCTGGTACTTTCAGTCTCACACTAGCATGTACTCAACACTTGGAATTTTTTTTCTTTTTCAGGGCTGGATTAGGGTGAACAAGACATTTGTATGAAGAGAATGTGTCATCTTCCTTATTGAAGCAAAATCTTTTTCTGAAAGGAAAGTCAGAAAGTGCCTTGATTTATATTCAACCCACATTTTTCAAACATTCTTCTTACTCTTCCACTGTGTGTTTAGGTACACAGAATTAGTTCATATCTGTTCTAGTCAAGCCAGTTAATATTATCAATATACACATTTATTCCTTAGAGTAATGAATCAGTGTTGAAGTCCCTAACCAGAGAGCCATCCTAGCTACACAGATCCAATGTGTTGTTAGTTTATTCATTCCATGTGCTGTGTCTTACCAGACGTGGTCTTGCTCCTTGTAGGTGAGACACTACTGAGGTTATTTACTATTGTGTTATCTGACTAGGCAAACCTGAGAATATACTCACAGTTCAGCATGTCTCTTGGCCCTGTGCCTCCTCTGCAGACTGCCAAGATTCAGCTTGATTCAGGCTGCCTATGAATCCCATCTGCTCTTGTAGCAGATTATCAGTCATGGTCCTTGTGGGCAGGATATGGATCTGTTCAAGTTACCCCTCTTTTCAAGGCCAGATAGGGTAGCTTAGGTCTGCTAGCACAGACCAGAGCCTCTTTACTGTTCTTACATGCTCCGAGGTACAGATTACAGAAAGAGGCATTCACAAAGAGTAGGTAAATTAAATGGACAGGCAGCAAATATGAATGCAACCTGGTCTTTAATGCTGTTCCTGTGTGCTCTGTAGGCATACCCAATAAGAACTTGGGTGAACGCATCCATGGCTGAGTTTAAGACTTTGTTTGCATTGGTTCTCGGACACTAGTGGGATAGATGGTTGTAGCTTACAGTGGGAGCTGGTTTTCTTGTGACATACTAGTAGATCAGTAGTTCACAAAACTATGTATGTTCCTCTGTGTTTACAAACCTCAGAAGTTCTCTCAGTTGCTCACCTTTAGCCATATTAAAAAAAAAAAAAAAAAAAAAAAAAAAAAAAGATGATTTATTTTCTTGAGATTAATTAAAACAAGGTGGTAGAAGGTAAAACATACTCTGCAACCTAGGAGCCAGGGATCACAACCTGAAAAGTAATGGCTGCATTTAGAGCAGTCTCTAAATAGTTTAGATATGAATAAACATAAGGGTTTTGGTATGGTTATAGATTTGTTTTCACCTTTGTTTACAGTGGAGGTCAGGAAATATTTGAGCATTGAATTCTCTTTGAAAGACATGTTTTGGATTTTAACCTATTAAAAATCCGATACTTAAAAGCTATTAAAAATACTTTTAACCTATCTGTTACTGCTCTAAATACAGCTCACTGTCTGGACCAGCTTACACTGTTGTAGATCCCAGTAAGAAATCTTTGCAACCAATAATCATAGATGCAGTTTTGACTTAAAACATACAGAAAACAGAACATATTTTTGTCATAAGAAATGTTACTTACATTTATATAAGCTAGAAAAATGAAGTGGATAATTTATATGAGAAATCTGTACTTACATCTGCAGGATGTGGGTATGAACCTTTATTTTCCAAAATGTGAAGAAACAAAGGGAAAACGATGAAGGACTATGCTTTATATTACAAGGGAAACTTATATGTGGCTGTTTTCTAGTATGCAAAAGGGGATCTCACCACTGATGTTATTGTGCCAGGTTTTCAGTTAATAGCATATGGCTCAAGAGACAAAGAGTCGGAAGTATGAGTAGTACTTTGTACCCTTCCTTAGTTCTGTTCATATTTCGGTTTAACATTGCTTCTCTATTTTTCTTCCAGCAAAAGATTAGAAGTGAATAATGATTTTCCTTACACTGTGACTATAAACAAATAATTAAAAAAAAAATCCTGTTTGAGAAATTATTTCATGGTAATTTATCGGAATTCTGGGTGGGTACTTAGTTTTCCCCTTCTATTCCTCCTTTATTTGTGTTTCACATTGTGCTTTCTACTTTGCACTGTGAAAGTAAATTTCACCTATCTTCTCTTAGTGTCATGATAAACTATGGGAGATAAATTATTGGACAAAAAATGTAATTTAAATAGAAGAATGAAAGAAAAAATCTCATAAGGATTACTGGAATTTTTTTAAGTTAAATTTATTCAATTTAAAAAATATAACAATTTCCCTTAAAAATCCAATTTTCATGTAGAGACTGCAGCTTAGACAGTTTGCAGATTGAGTGGGTATTTGACTACACTAATTTTAGCTTTGATTTGTTTGTAGTAGTAATGGGGCAGAGGGGATGAGACACACCAAACTAAGAATTATATCACTTTGTCAATAAATGGTTTGCAAATATGCTATGCAAGGGAAAATATTTACATGCAGAAAAGATCCAAATTTACATTATCTATACCATTACTCAATGTAACCATTTATGAGAAGTTTTACATTGTGAATGCAAGCATGGAGACAAGGGAAGGGGACTGGGTTATGCTTTTAGGTTTTGGCAAACTGAAGATATGGACAAGTGAGAGATATTTTCTTGGCTTAATAACTGCTGATCTGAAGTGACAAGTAAAAATGTCAGGCCTCCACAGAAAGATAAAATATCTAGAAATCTGAAATGGTTTATCTGTAGCTTGGCCTCAGCAGATGGGGACAGAGGATCTCCATCAAAAGAAGATCCTCTGGCCACAGAGCAGCCTGGAGTGATCTGGAGCTTTAAACTAACCTTGTCTTCTTCCTGTATCCATAACTTCATTTAGTTCCTCATGTTGGATCTGACTGAACTTCATGGAGACCAAAGTACCTTGTAAGGAGTTTCTGGAAAGCAAATATTTTTCTTGCACTGTCTGATAAAGCACAGAAAGTCCTTCACTCCTTCAACAGAAATTTCAAGTGGACTACCACTAGTTAAAAATAAATTCAAAGATGTGTCATGAAAAAAACATTTTTACCTTTCTATTTGACTTTTCTTTTTAACAAAGATGAATGTTTTTTTATTTTCATAGGGTCTCAAACGTTGTTAATATGCTTGGATAATCAACTCTGCTTTGGATCATAGACAAAATGTCTTACCTGAACCATATACATCCTTCAGTTATTTTGTTTATTTCTTTCTTCCAATTTCAAGGACCTGTTTCAGATAGTTTAAACTCATCAGCACAGTTATCAACAGTATGAATAGCATCTACTCCAGTAATGCAGGCTGAATATTAGACTCATGCAGATAAGAAGCACAATTGGTAACTTCAGAGGAAAGAAAGAATGTTAAGAGTCAGAACTGTAGATCTGTGTTAATACCACGCTGTAAAAGGGGAGCAATGAAGCTTCTGATATGAGTGGAAAATTTATATGGAAAAAATAAAAAATTGAAGTCTACATTGTTGAATTAATTGTTGAAAACCACTCCAAACCTTTTCTATACATTTTTGCCATTACTCTAAGCCATACAGATGCATTTATATAAACAAAAATATAAGCACACATATGCATCTTTTTAAGAAACCCAAGAAATTCTTATGGTATTTCATTCACATAATGAAAAGGAAATTAGTCTCATAGTGTATCTGTGGGACCCTGGAGGATCTTTGAAATGCCACAGTTTAACTTGTATCTTTGACATCACAAAATTAACTCCCTAGAGCTTTCAGAAATCAAAGGTCTCTTAAATAATGAGAAATAATTTTAGGGGTCATTGCTCTTGTGGTACTAAATGATCTAGAAAACAAGAAAGCTTCTCTTCAATTGTTTTTCTTTACAGCTGTTATGGGTTGTGGTTTTTTTTTTTCATTACACGCAAATAAATACTGCAAGAAGGAGAGCTGCATATGTACTTTTATATATTCTTTTATGTTTCAAAATTTTTTATTATTTTTTAGCTCATCTTCATTCTGGTGTTTCTCTTATGTGATAAATCTAAGGAATTTTGTTGCCAAGCTGAGTTTCTTAACAGGACAAAATTCAGGAGGATATACTAATACAACTTTCTCAATTTTTTCATGCCCTGCTCAAAGACAATGTGTCCTTTACCATTTTACAGACACTAGACAAATGCTGCCACTGTTGTACAGCTAAGAAGAAACCAAAACAGATAGAGTTGTAGGCCACTGATTTTTACAGGACTCAAAAGTCTAATTAGACTCCATAATTAAAATGCATGGTGAGAGTCAGTCATATTGTGCTCTTTTTGTCACAGGTAATTATTTATTGGTCAGCTGTAGCCAATTTTGCCAATACCATCTTCAGTATCATTTATGATACATACTTCCAATCACACCGATTTTGTGGTCTGAAACAGACAGGTCCTGCCCTATATTTTTAGGAAAACCCCTATAGGACAATGTAGTGAAGTGCATTTAGATGCTGTTGATTTTAAATCAGAGCTGACCATTTGCCATCAAGAAAAACCCCAAAAAACAAAAAACAACCAACAAACCAGACCCACAGTAGAAACCACACTCAAACTTTTTCTCATGCTTTTTTTTTCCTTACATGCTCAGCATGTAAGCTCATATTTATGGTCTGACTGTTCAACTAGGATCTATTCTTTTTGTCAAATGTATCGCTATAGTCATCTGAACTTCATACAATCAGTAAAGAATTGTGGCTTCACAATATTTGTGCAAAAGACAAGTGCATGCTAAGGTCACATCTGTCTTATTCTGATACTGGATTTGCAAGGCTGAAGTATAGATTGAAAGAATATGCCTATAATTGAGAGAAGATTAATGAATGAACAAAGTTTATTATGTCTAGACCATTACCCTTTTATTAACTTACATATTACCTATTCTTTGTACTGGCAAAAAGGGCAGAAAGACATCCTCATGAACAGCCCTGCAGTCTTCCACTACTATCGGGTTTTATTCTGATGCATACAGAAGTGAATTATCTGAATTATATACACTGAAACAAGCAGTCTCTGATGCCACAGAGACAGAGATGACATTGTCACAATACAACGGTTATGGTATCTATTGATAAAGGAAAAAATAAACCAAGCTACCATTGTGTTTCCCTATGAGTCCCTTGTAAACTTCTCACTTTGCAAACTACCTTCTGGTTTGTCCAGAATATCAGACTCCACTGACATTTAAAACATGCTGAAAGACATATTTACTCAGACTTGCTCTGGAAAGGGCAGAGGTGGTAGAATTTTCTCCCTAGTTTTCAGAAAATAAGTTGCTGTTCTCCCTCTCTGTGTAGTTGTATTTTCACCATATGAGTAAAGCATCTCAACGCCATGGCTTTGTTGTACCCTGAATCAAACAGATGATCAACATAATGAAATCTAGCCGTTATCAGACTGAGTCTCAGACCAGGATATTATTCCTCTGCTTTTTTATCAGTATTCTTAATCAAAATACTCTTTTTCTTCATTGTGTGATTCCAAGCTCAGTGCAACCTGTTGGGAAAGGTCAAAGTCGTCTGCTGTTGGAAGCTCTCCTCCCAGCTTCTAGTCAAACAGTTGAAGCAGCAGCTGATGCTACATTAAAAGACATTAGTTTATGCACAGAGAATTAATTTACCCCGGAGAGACAGCAGCCTATACCAAATAGGTCTGAAGAATAACATCAAAAGTTGACCGTAACACAGCCTATTGTACCTGTACCTGATCACAAAAGATTCAGCTTATAATATCTGATGCTTATATTATAATTAGCCACATCAAGAAACGGAAACTCCCTTTTGTACAATTGCCTTTTTAAGGTGATTATTCAACCAAATGGGAAACAAGGTATTGAAAAACAATTCAGCAGTGGGGAAGGTTGATCATCTCTTCTGTCTGATGGGTCACAGAATACAGATAACATGTTTTGCTTAAACCTTATTACTAAAGAAAAAAAATCTGTATTTCTGTAAGATTGACCATGAGTTGCATAATTTGTGTTTCTGCAAGACTGCAATAGCAAATATAGAAATAGATCTCAGCATTTTTGTGTTCTGGTTTCTAGTCATTCCTCAAATCCATTACATACAAAGAAGAACAGAAATATATCTGGTTACACCAGCCTCCAGTCATTCTGAACTGCATGTCAGAGATTTGTGTGATGTAATATGATTTGTTTGGTGTTTTGTTGTTTGGTTTTTGTTGTTTATTCTTTTTTTCCTGCTTCATCTCTTTCCCACCAGAATGCTTATTTAATAAATGTGTTCCTTTTAAAATGGGCACTGTTGGTAGGTCAGAACATTGAGGACTGCCTTTTGCATGTCACCTTTTAACACTTACATCATTTTCCACTGAGCTGTCTTTTCCATTCTTCTTACCACCATAACAAATGCAAATGAAGTAGTTATCTAGTTAAATTCTGAACAGGCATTATTCATTTGAGAAATCGTTACTTTGTAGTGCTAAGGAAGCATTTTTTCCCCCACCTTTGGCACTCTACAATAAACTCGTTCTGATCTAAATTGATTGCTCTGGGATTATGTTGGAGTCATTAAAATAATGCTGTATTGACATTCACTAATGTCTTTAATTAGCAATTTCAAACTCCAACATTTTAAATTAAACATGCACAGGTATAGCTTATGTTAGCTGTATATAATTTTTTTGTATGATTTTGAGTCAAATCTTATTTTGAATATTACACAATTGGTGTCAGAACTGTTTTTCTGGAGTAGGAGTGGCAGCAAGGAGCAGCTGAGCACCCCATAGCTGATGAGAACAAAAGCTCCATGAAGTACAGAAAAGGGCCAGTCTTCCAGGAGTGATTTCCTACAAGTGTTGTGAATTACAACTCCAAACTATTCATTAAGCACTCCATGTTACACCATAGATTTCAGGTTGTTTGTTCAGCCAGCTTATTTCTATACACATAGAAACTCAAGGCAAGAATATGGTTTTTATCTGTAACCAGTAAAAGATTTGATGTTTTATGTGGAAGTCTTGTAAAACTCTACATGAATGTCTGCTTTTAGACAGTTAGTTACTAAACTACTAACTAACTACTGTTAGTACTAAAATTGCTGTGTGTGATGTAAGGTTATTAGACTGATCTAGGAAATATTTTAATGGCTCAAATCTTGTTTTCTTAACCTACCAGATAGGAATAATTCAAAAATCTTTCATGATGGCTTTCTTGTAATCTTAAATTTGCAGAGAGATTTAACCCTATCAGACTCAGATTTTCATCTCCTTATCTACTTCTATAGCACTTTGATTCTTTGTATGAGAATTTAAAGTATGCCACAAAACCATCACATTATTCTGTGATTTGTTCACATCCTTGGCAACACCCACACTTCATGGGTTTTTCTGCTCCCTCTAACACTAGAAATGTTCTAATTTCCCTCTATATCTTAAAAGCATGACTTGATTAAGGTATGTTGAGCTGTGACAGCTGTTTTACAGAGCTTTTCTTCAAGAAAATGCTTTGTCCATGTGACAATGAATGGTAGTCTCCTGGTTCCTTAAGACATTAAATATGCATTTGCTTACTGAAAAATAGTTAACCAGATGTTCAATAGGTGTGATTTTCTTTCTTTTTTTTTTTTTTTGGTTAGAGTGTAGGTTAATGATTAAAGGTTAAAGAGCACTGAGGATGCAAGATAATTGTACTCAGAGTTTACTTAGTGACAGTCACTCCAGTGAAGGGTAGTTGAGCTATCTGTTGGCATTAAGGCAAACGGATTCAAAATGTTTTGACTTTATAACGTTGTTGGCAATTTTGAAACTTTCTTTATAATAATGCGATCAAGTAAATCACATTTTTTAAAAATAGCACCACTACTGTCATGTGAAGAATGAAAAATCAAGGACTTGAACATTTCAAATAAATAATTGTTAATAGAGAAGATCACAGTCAAAAAAGAAAGGCTTTTTCCTCAGATTATTGCTATTATTAAATGTAAAGAAGATTACTGAGTAAAATTCATCGAGCAAAAAAATAAATCTCTACTCCTGTGGGTAGTTAGGATCTGGCGGCCGGAAGATTACGTGCTGTACGGAAAGACAGGGACCCTCCCCTGATAGCCAGTAGCGTGTAGTTTGCAATGTAAACAGACGGAAGTGACGTGACAAACCTAAGCCATATAACGCGGTGTTACACATCAATAAACGCCATTTGCCGTCCACCACATTGGTGTCTGTGAGCAGATGGCCCGAGCGGCCCGGGGGGGGTCGCCGTGCCGTTCCTGAACCAGGTCGCCACGCCTTGCGAAGGCAACAAGTGGTGCCGAAACCCGGGAAAACTCGCCTGGATTCGGGTGAACGGCGGCCGGAGCGGCTGGACCAGCCCGGCGGGGAGGACGCTCCCGGACCAACAAGGAGGATGGAAGCCCTTGTGAAGGTCGTATTGTTATTATATGAGCAGTGGGGTATTGATTGTAAACCCAAAGATTTTACTCTCGCAGTTGCGAGGCCTTTTAAAACTGGGGTCATTGACCAGCCAGTGGATATTTTCCACCCTGAGGTGTGGGATAAATACACTAAAGCGTTAGCCGAGGAGACTATGTCCTCGGGCTGTGGGAAAAACCTTAAGTCGTGGGGGAGAGTCGTACAGGCACTGCAGAAGACTTTAAAAGAACAGGAGACCTGGAGGGTGGCAAAGGACCGTTTGTTGGCCGCCCCGAAAACGGCAGTCGGGGCAGCCACACAGACTTTGCACCCCCCAGACGGTAATGATTCTGCTGAGCCTAAAGACCGGCAAGAGGGCGACACGCCCCCTCAACTCCCGAACCCCGACCCGCCTACGGAAGCGCAGAAACAAGCTAAATCTTTCTGGGGTGGGCTAGCCGAGGAAGCCAGGGGCGCGGCGGAGAGACCAGAGTCGGAGGAGGGTTGGGTTAAACCGCCGCCCTATACGCCCCAAAATGGCGCCGGACAGAAAGAAGAAGGGCGGGGCGAAGATGCCAGTGGTGGAGATAAGGAGGAAGCGTCAGCACTAACAAACGCGCGAGAACAAGAAAGGGACGAGAACGGGAAAGAGAAAGAGGGCGGGGGCGATAGGGGGAAGGAGGGGAGCGTGATCAAAGGGCAGAAAGCCAATCACAGCGGCCATCTGGAGAAACGCCCCAGTAGGGCGAACACCCCGCCGCGCAGAGGGCGGGGCGACACAGGAAGGAGGGCCGAGTCAAGAGGGAGGGAACGACCCGCCCACAGAAGAAGCGGGCGGGGCCGGGTCCCAACAAAAAGGTACGGAAAACCGGAAGTACCCGGTCAGTCGAGCTCCGGCTCTGAGTCAGACACTAGCTGGGACGAGCGGCTCGCAACCGATTCAAACTCAGAGGAGGAGGAAATGAGACTAGATACATTCAAAAGCCAAAATACTCCCATCCAAAATAAAAAGGGACCCCGAGAGGAAAATATTCCTCTCACTGATTGGAGGAAAATAAAAATTGCGTGTGCCGATTGGGCCCCATCAGCCACGCTAGCGTTCCCGGTCCGGGTGACAGACAGGGGACAGAGGGTCCACTCGCCAATAAACCCTAAGGATATACAAGCGATTGCTAAGGCAATTGCAGATAAAGGGCTTAATTCTGCCATGGTCTGCACCCTCATAGATGGTATTTTCGGGGGAGACGATCTGCTCCCGTTTGATATAAAACAAATGTGTAGATTGATCTTTGATGGGGCAGGAATGATTGTTTTTAAACAAGAATGGGAGGACAACTGTATGAGGCAACTAGCCCAAGTAACTGGGGCGGATCACCCGTTATATGGGTCCGGCGTGCAGCGACTGATAGGTACAGACCCAACAATGATTACCCCCCAGGCGCAGGCCCAGGGCCTGGGGGCCTATGAAATTGTGACAACTACTCGCGCGGCTAGAGAAGCTATTCGCACCGCTTCTAGAGTTATTGTCAAGCCATCACCATGGTCCACAATTAAGCAAAATGAAAGCGAGAGCTTTACGCAGTTTGTGGATCGCCTTCAAGCAGCGGTCGACTCCTCGACCCTGCCCGCGGAAGCGAAAGGCCCGGTCGTTGCAGATTGTTTACGCCAGCAGTGTAATTCGGCAACCAAAGAAATCCTGCGATCACTGCCAGCAGGGTCAAGTATCACAGCCATGATCAAGCATGTCGCAAAGGAAGAGCATTTAGCCCCAATTCAGGTAGCTGTTCGCACCGCAATAGCTAATGTGATGGTATGTTTTAAATGTGGTCAGGCAGGCCACATAGTGGCAAACTGCCCTTACTTTGGGGACCCACCCACAGCGCCCCCCCCGCGTCAAAATCGACCGAGGGGACCGTGTTGGGCCTGTGGAAAGAAAGGACATTTCGCTAAAGAATGCAAATTTAAAAACCAGGGAAACGTATGGGGGAGGGGGCACCCGGGCCGCGCACAGCCCTCTCCCGCTTGGGACATAAGGCGGCCCAGTTATGCCAACCCCAGATGGAACCTACTGCCCCCTCGAGAACCAACCAATTTTATGACTCCACCAACGAACCATCCAAACCAGTCCCTACCTCAGGAGCAGCAACAACCAGCTCCTGGGGACGAGACCTTAGGGTGGCCCTGGCAGTAAAATGCGATAGTCCACCAGTTGTATGGGGGATTTGTTCCCTCTATAATACCTTAAATGACACTACTATTAGTATCCCCTTTTTGATTGACACCGGAGCAGATGTTACAGTTATCCCTGAAACGAATTGGCCCCCCCATTGGAAATTGGAAAACGCCCCCATGGTAGGTGGAGTCGGAGGACTAACCCGAGCTCGGAAGAGTACTCAATTGGTAGCAATAACGCTTCACACTGAAAAGGGACCAGAAAAAACCATTACCCTCTTTCCATATGTCATGTCAGGAACCCCACCCCTATTGGGAAGGGACGCTCTATCCCTTTTGAAAGCCAGGGTGACAAGTTTATCATGAGGGCCACTGCCGCACACCCACTTCCACCTATTAAACTCACGTGGAAATCGTCCGACCCGGTGTGGGTCGAGCAGTGGCCCCTATCAAAGCCTTGAATGGACGCTCTTCTTGAGCTAGTCGACCGTGAACTACAGCGAGGTCATATAGAGCCTTCCACTAGCCCGTGGAACACACCAGTTTTTGTAATACCCAAACGAACCAACGAAGGGTTTCGTCTCCTTCATGACCTGCGTGAAGTAAATAAGATAATTCAACCAATGGGTCCCGTTCAAACACTGCTGCCCATAAACTCCATGATACCAGAAGGGCAACCGTGTGCCGTCCTTGATATTAAAGACTGTTTCTTTTCAATACCATTACATGAGGAAGACAAGGAGCGGTTTGCTTTTTCTGTCGTGTTCCCAAACAGCCACAACCCAATCAAAGGGTTTTTTCCAAACCGGCAACGACAAGGCAGACGCCGCTGCAAAAGGACTGTGGACGTTAAGAGATGCTCGTCAGCTACATGAGTCTCTCCACATCGGAGCTAAAGCGCTAGCAAAGAAATGCGAGATCTCAATTACTGACGCAAAACACATAGTAGCCACATGTCCCCACTGTCAGAAAACACCATTGTGGTCTAGCGGAGTCAACCCCAGAGGTCTTAAGGCCTCCGAGGTGTGGCAAACAGATTTCACGCTCTGTCAATTGCTGAAACCTCGAGCGTGGCTAGCGGTGACCGTAGACACATACAGTGGAGTGATCGTAGCCACACAACACCTTAAGGCCGACTCGAAAGCGACCATCCAACATTGGCTGACGGCCATGGCGTGGCTTGGCGTCCCCAATCAGATTAAAACAGATAATGGCCCAAGTTTCGTCTCTAGATCTGTCCAGGCATTTACATTGAAATGGGGTATCACCCTAACACACGGCATCCCGTATAATAGCACTGGACAAGCTATAGTCGAACGGGCGAACCAAACCCTGAAAGCTAAATTAGAGGTGTTAGCAAAAACAGAAGGTTTTACCAATGCTGTTCCCCCAAAAGACCGAGCACGCCTGCTAGCGACTGCTCTGTTAGCACTGAATCAATTCCCTAGGGGGGAAGAGGTGAATAGCCCCACCCAGAAACATTGGGCTACTCGAGCGCTAGAAGAAGGCCCGCTGGTCATAATTAGAAACAAGCTAGGGGAATGGGAACAAGGGTGGAGGCTAGTTCTTACAGGACGAGGGTATGCTGCGGTTAAAAAAGATGGAAAAGTTAAGTGGTGTCCGCTTAAATCGATCAAACCAAATCTTCAGAATGAAACTAACAAAAATTGTGAGTTTTTATCCACAGAACCGGTTTATCAGACGCCCTTATAACCCGTACGCACTGGTAGCAGGAGAAGACTGCAAGTCAACAAGCATCCTGTCCACACCTGAAAGTGCGAGAAGGATTGGAGAAGCGAAAAAAGAAGAACGAGAAGCACAACAAAACTGGTTTGCATCATGGTTTAACCATTCACCATGGCTGACCTCCCTGATATCTACCCTGATAGGGCCAATTATAATAATTGTAATAGCACTGATTTTTGGACCCCGTGTATTGAATAAGTTCATGTCATTTGTTAAAAGCCGGCTAGAAACAGTTAATATCATGATGATAGAATACCGACAATTGCTATAAAAATGTTCTTGTTCAGAATTGTTTAGCTATCTCCAGTCATACCCTGTTATTCCCAGTAACACCCCTGTTGCCTCTCACCTAGCGTGCCTTATATTTTTTATTCAAGTTCATGATATGTGTCAAAATTGTTGTAAAGCATAGCTTAAGAACGGGATACAATTCCAAGATTGCGATATACGTATTTTCGAGATTGTTACATTTTAGTCAATTTACTTACGCATAGGGAGGGGGGAAATGTGGGTAGTTAGGATCTGGCGGCCGGAAGATTACGTGCTGTACGGAAAGACAGGGACCCTCCCCTGATAGCCAGTAGCGTGTAGTTTGCAATGTAAACAGACGGAAGTGACGTGACAAACCTAAGCCATATAACGCGGTGTTACACATCAATAAACGCCATTTGCCGTCCACCACATTGGTGTCTGTGAGCAGATGGCCCGAGCGGCCCGGGGGGGGTCGCCGTGCCGTTCCTGAACCAGGTCGCCACGCCTTGCGAAGGCAACATACTCCCTCCCCCTTTTGGAATGTAACTGCTCGATGGCTTCTGTAATTACTTTATGTCTACTTTATGTTTAAACTATGAAAACGTAGCTTGTAAGGAGGCTTCCTTGAACAGTTAAAGATCCAGTACCATTAATTATTTTAATAAGCAATAATTCTATTTTTTTTTCAATACCTACAGGAAAATGAATAGGGTAGTTTCGCATTATGAACTATTTAAGTGGTAATCCCTACCTTGGGTTGGAAATAATTTGTAAGTGCTACTACACTTTTAGTCAAAGTAGGCGTAAAAGTGTGTATCTGTTAATCATAAAGCTTTACGTAACTTGTATGCATGCATTTGTGTAGTTCAAGAGCTTGACAGAAGTTGACTTTAAAGACGAAGTGTACAGAAAGGGTGGGAGAGCAAGATGTGTCCTTCCTCTTACATTACACTAAAAATTTCAATGACTAATGCTTCTCAACTATCTATCTCATTAATGGTTTTACTAGACCATGATCTGTATGTGGAGAGACAATGGGTTAGTGAAGATCAGGTTAACAAAAAAATGAGGAACGCGGATGCCTATACATTTTACTATTGATGTGAATTTACAAAACATTCAAAATATTCAGTACTTGAATCTTCTCACAAACTGGATTAAAATGGAGTACGAGAGAGTTCTGGAGACAAGGCAAGTACAGTTTCTCAGGTTTTAGGGGGGGCTATTACTTTTTTTTTTTTTTTTAGAAAGAGAGAGGGGAATACTTTTTAGTTCATATTCTTCTTCAAATTGCTGCCTTTACTTCTCTCAGTTGTTAGCATTGCTTAACAGAGTTGAAGATAAATGTTTCATCTGGTGTGTTTTCCATAGAACTAAATTGGAATTCTAGGGCAAGAAAGTGCTTTCTTTCACTTTTTCTGTTGTATTCAGAAGTGTGCATATATTAGAGAAACAAAATTTTAAAGTGAGTATGGGGATCGGTGAATTTTTATGGATGCTAACAATATGACCAATGATACCAAAAAGTGTTTAAAATTTGAAATTTCAAATTTGAATGCATCAGAATTTTAAATTTTCATATTTAAAGATTTATGCCATGACCATCAAAACACAGTAAATGTTGCCTACAAGAATGCAGCTGAATTAATAAAATAGAAAATTACCAAAATCATTCTTTTTTGTTAAAAAGAATAATAATTCTGAGAACCTGAATGCATTGGGAAACTATATGTGGCTGCTCTCCATGATTGATTATTACAATGGACATCCTTTTGTTCTAGGTAGTTCAGAATATTTACATAGTTTAAAATTATTACTACTACTTGACATAAAATAAGTGCTATTGACTCTAGGGGCATTAGACTTCTACCCAAGTTCAGGCTCGCTAGCATTTTTTATTACATTTTCCAATATATCTTTTTTTTTTTCATAGAAGTCAAAGGTTGAAATCAAGGTTAACCTCAGCAAGGCCATTTTAAATAGTGTCTTTAACACCCCATGTCTTCCTTGCCCGCTCACTCTTCCTGAATAATTTCTATGGGAATGATTTCTAATTCAGCCCAAGATTCTCACTGTTAATTGGTAGCAGTGGCAATAGATCAATATCAATATTCATTATTATTTTGATATTTTTATAGCTATGTTTTTAATGTAAAGTTGAGATCCATTTAGTGAATATAAATAACTAACCAACTATCAAATAGAAATTGGATTTTGGAAACTAACATCACGTGAAAGTTGTGTCTTATGAATAATCTGTATTCCATCTGACCATCATAAAAGTCTGAGCTCTAAATACATGAATATGCAATAATGAACTCTGTTTTCAATGATAGATTTACTTGATAGTCAGGTTCTGATGTCTAAATTGCATTATACATTTTTCATTCCTTGTATATCTAATGAGAAGGGACTCTAAATCTACCTCAGAGATTAGAGACAGAAGTGCCCACTGTCTGAGCTCAGAAAAAAATGGCATTACTCAGTGAATTCCATTGGACTGGGACTGAAGAAATTAAAAGCACTTCAGCAGCAGTCCCAAAGTCTTAATTAAAATAAAATAAAATAAAATAAAATAAAATAAAATAAAATAAAATAAAATAAAATAAAATAAAATAAAATAAAATAAAATAAAAACACAAACAAAAAAACCCAACCCAGAACTCAGTATTCTACATGTATTCAGCAAAGTTTTGGTTAACTGAAAATAAAATAAAATTTATTTCTTTGTACCACTAGAGAGGGATTCTTTCCCCACTCCCTGTAACAACTTCAGCTTCAAATAACCATTTCTGTCTCCAGAGAGCAGTGTCTCTTGTTTATAAAATATAGCTCTGGGAGACAGCAATTCACTGACATGTTAGTCTAAAGGTGATTCTTGCAAGAATAGCATCTAATCATAATCAGTCACTATCTACTGCCAGTGAGTCACCAGATGTCACCAAGTATATGGGAGCAGTGAATGTAAAAATATCTGGTCTGAACAGAATCTCTGAATTATGATGTTTGAAGTCCATTGTTTCTCTTTGAACTCTCATTTCTCCATCTCCTATCAACTGCTTTTCCCTTTTATCTAATTTCTTGATTTGAAAAAATGTAAACATCAAAAAAATTTATTACCAAAATTAAAATACATTATTTCCAGAGACTTTCATGATTAAATTAATAAATAAAACATTGGTCCAAGCACTTCTCTGTTTTCCAATTGTACAGAAGAAACAGAAGCACTTTTCATCCTGATGGTGCATCTCTATACTTTTACTTTCACATGTTTGGATTACTGGAAACAGTAGTTGAAAAATCTGTGATAAATCATCTCTGCACTCCTGACCATTCTGTGTTTTCAGTTCCTCAATGTTCTGTTGTCCTCACTGCTGCTCAGGAATGCTCATAAGGTAAGTTACTAGGTGCTCCTGTGGCATTAAAACAGAAAAAAACCTTGTTTGAGAAGGAAAAAATACCAAACAATTCTCATTACGTGCGTGATCACCACAAGTCAGTTTCTAGGTGGTTTTACTTACATTAAGGTAACAGTGATGATGAAGGTGAAAAATACTGAGTGCATGTTTTATTTACCTTTTTACCCTGAGTAATTTTCTTTCATATCCATGCTGATCTCAGGTGGTTTTAACATAAAAAGGAATTTTTATTTTCATAGACAGGTGTATTCTGTGAGATCCACTACAGAACTCATAGAGAATATTGATATAGCATGTTCTATTGAAAATTGATTTTTCTCCCTTTCCTGCTACACACAGGTTGTCAAAGAATCATTTTGGTTGGCTATGGTTCATCCATATAAATTGAAGACTTAAAAGATTTTTTTTTTGTCACTTTGACCTGCATCTCGAACTATACGGAGGAAACTGCATCATACGAAAAAGCAGAGTGATCAGACTGAATAATCTGGGACTATATGAGGAACAGAAAGGCTCAGAACTAATGTCTTATTGTTGCTATTTGCTTATCTATACCTGCTAGCTAATGTGAACCCATTACTCCAGAAGTAACACCTTTCTGCCAGTTTTATTACAAGATGCAGGCCTCAAAGTCCCTCAGACTAAACCTTAAGATCAAATCGATGTTGTGTATGTGCCTTCACTATCAGAATCTATGGATTAGATACATAACTCATATGAAGGAAACTTGTATCCACAGGGGTATGTGTGCATATGTTTTCAATGACTGTGAAGGAAGGAGCTGCGTGATGCTGGTGATACAACTGTGTAGAAAGCCATGAGTCTAGTTAATGTAACAATTACATCCTACATATATGAGAAGTAAATACAGCTGTATACCATATGTATTTTAAAGTTTTTACTTTGTGAATAAAAGAGGTTTTGAAGTTGTTTATAAGAACTATTGAGGCTTGAAATATTTGTTTTTAAAAAGTCCCTTGTAAACTGTTGGTTTGACTAATTATATTGCAAGAACCAGTGTCATTTAAAGGCTTCTGTAAAATTACTGGAGTCACATCTGTGCAATAACAAAATTATAAGGGTCAAAAGTAAAATACTTCCACTAGCTTGAAAGAGAACGTGTTCAAAGTGTTTTCTGTAACACGAAAAATCCTGAATTTGACTTGCATTCCATTTCGACATGAAGCTAAAATTGAAGACCTCATGGTTTTTCATGGGATGGAATTCAATTTTTTCAGTGTCTATTTATTATTCCTATTTTTAACTGGCTAAAATCTTATTTTTCTGAGCACTGAATGAGAAGGATTATATGTAAAGAGTGAAATCTACTAGAATCTCTGTAAAAATTATGCTACTATAATTATTAATGTAAATATAAATGTCTTTTTAAACTTCATTGGATTTTATCCCTCAGCAGCATACACTGACAACTGATCTGATGGTGGCTCAGCTGTGATGCAGAATTCATGGAAATAAGCAGAAATTCTTCTTTGATTACATTGTCTAAATGACAGCACTTCTGGGTTATGTTTTAGGGCTTAGAAATTCCTGATTTAATTATTTCAGCAGGGGTATGTTCTAAGCAGTGAATAACAGGCTTACACAAAGAAAGGTGATGTTGTACAGTAAGTTTCATTTGAGCATTTTCATGAAGATTTATTCATTTTCATAGAATGAAAAGCAGTTTCTGTGTCAATGATCTTGATTTGAAGCATTTAACCATTTGGACTTTACTGTTTCTCTAAACTTATTGTAATTTCACTATAACTTATTGCTGCAAGTGACACACTTCCATTAGCACAGAACTGGTAGTATAAGATTCAGTATTCAATAACTTTTAGTGAAAAATTCATGATTTTTATTTGAAAAATACCATGTTCAGTGACCTGTCAAAATTTTTCATAGTTTTTTACTTACTAATGAAAATCAGTTTAACTCTGTAGAAGTATGTCTTATAAAGGGAAAACTTCCATATATTGAAATAGATTTTGTTAATTTGAACATGTTAGTAATAGTCCTGGCACTATCCAGAACACTCCTAGGCAATATTTGAACCTTTCCATTTTAATTTTCAGGAAGAGTAATTTAAAGTTGTTTTGACAAAACTTATATTTAAACTACAGTTTGTCAATCTATGTATTTAATCACCAGAGTGTGTTATAATATACATAACTGGCAAACTACCAGGGTTCTAGTGAAGTGTACAAACCTGCATTGTCTCCTGCTATAAAGGAGCAGCACTGTCAAAGGCTATGGCAAGGGTCAGGAGGAAATGCTTACTTCATTTGTTGCCTTTTTTTTTTTTTCTTTTTCTATTTGTTTCTGCTTCTTAACTGATTTGAAGGAAGAAAGAACATGGGTGAGGCAAATACAGGTGGGTGAGCGCTTTGAAGGACATTCGTGTGGTGCTGGAAAAGTCCATTGGAAACATACAGTTCTTTGGTGTTTTCTAAAATGGTCACGCTGGATTTGTTTAATAAGTTCTAGAAAGACACTTCATAGCTATATCTCTTCCTGCCCACTGAGATTTCTTTTCTCAGCTTTCAAGTTCCTATTTTTCAGTTTTATAATCTTTATTGTCCTAAAGGACTACAACTATCTTTATTTTTCAAAGACTTCTATGTTATCTTTAATGTAGCTATGGTTTGAACCATAACTGAAGTCTCTTTAGGGCACTGCAAAATAATACATGGGTTGAAAAAACGAAGTCACAATTAGCTTTGAGGCTGCAAACTTGGTTAAATCAAATAATTCAAATTATTTCATCTAAAATTTTAATTTTCCCTCCTGTGTGCATGAAAATCAATGTCTTCCATAACAGGTCAATCCTATGCACATGGCTGTGGAATTGTTCTCAAAATTTAAGTGGCATGATTGTGTGTGTATGCATAAAAGCTGATAATGCTCAGCAGTTTACTGAGTGAGTTCTTCAGAGGAAGAGGTATCTTTCTCAAATAAACTGTGTGCCTTAAGGTATTATTTTAAAATTTTAATATTTTAATCTAAATAGATTTGTTTTCCACAAGAAGGAACCAAAATCTTAATTTTCTTTTTATAAGATTTAAGTGTATTCATTTTTTTATTTGACTACTTAAAAATGACTATTCACATAAGTATTATTTGCGTACTGGCTGAAGTTAACACAGTTCTGCCAGGGATGAATTTGTCAATATTTTCAATTTTGTAGAACTAGAAAGTTGTATGTCAGGTTCTGTCAACAATTGATCATAGCTGTCACAGTACAATTAGTTGAGAATCAACTGACTGTAAAGAAATCTAGTCATGATCTTATAACTGTTAAGAGAGGAGAACACAAAAAATCATATATGAAACTGCAAAAACACAGTAATGGATCATGTTCACTTCCTCTCTCTCTCTCTCTCTCTCTCTCTCTTCCTTTCTTTTTTTCTCCCACTCCCCTTCTTGTTTCCTTCAGAGCCAGGTAATTACTCAAGATGATGAATTTTCTGGCAAGAAAAACATATTTGTTCTGTGTTTGTATAGTGTCTTATACAATGCCTAGCTCATGATGAGGACACCAAGTACCAGTGAGATACAACCAAGAAATTAATTCCATCCTGATCAGAAGTTATGAAGCCATATTCCTTAAATATTCATGTCCTCTGCATAGACTCACTGTTGTGTATAATAGTGAACTTCTACTGAAATTTTCCTGTGAAGTGGGCTTTTGTAATAGCTTTCTCCTATGTTGGTCTCTAATGTTTAAAAAGGCTTGAGCCCATCCTTCTTCCCTTCAGTGAACGCTTTAATAAAGTCTCTCTTTATAAAATTTCCTATTATTATGATGCTTACCTAATCTTCACATTGCTGAGACTTTTGTTAGACATGATCAAAACTGACCAAGTTTCAAGGATTTGGGGGAGAAACTGACAGAAAGTGTTATTTTCTAGGGAAACCAAGCTACAGACATAGCATAATAATGATATAAAAATTGCCCTGTTTCCTATGCTCACAAAGCAGAGGGATAGGGTTTGGTTTTCTCTTTGTAACTAGGAAAATAAAGCATCTTTAAGTAAGAAAGGACACTATCCATCTAGATCCCGCTTCACTGAATAGTAGTAGCCAAGCCTGGAACATGAAGGGTGAACAAGAGGTAAACAATTTTGAAACAAAGTAAACCTAAACATTTGCTAACAGGATTTCCTATCATGAGCGTCTCTGGATCCCTTTCTGTCAAAAAATATGTCCCGAAACCCATGGAGCTAGAGGGAATATAGCATGACAGACATCTGTTTCTCACCTTGGTTGGCCTGCCTATTCCATTTGACCTTGGTGCCATTTGTCCCCTTCAGGAACTATACGGACGTCCCTCTATATTCGCTATCTGTTAGCATAAATTCTCAGATTGCCTGTCATAGTGGTGCAGTGTTGGTCACTGAAATTTTTTATGCCTCATATTTTCTCATTGTTTTACTGGTGATGAATATAAGGAGACTTAAACCTAACTAATTTATTTCACAGGGAATTACAAGTATGAATACTTTTAAGATCCTGGGTTTACATGTCAAATTCAAGCCAGTTTCTACTGAAGTATTGTCTCTATCATTAGGCAGGATTTAAGTAATAGGGAAGATCATGTTGTGTATTTACTGTCAGTTCACTCTATTTAGAGTATAGATTTGCCAAACCAAATCTAATATCTGCATCTGCCTCCCTTGTTTCTCTCCTCAATGCCCCTCTTCAATTCCTTTTATTCTGTACAGTCATTCAGGCTGTGTTCCTTCCCTCCTTTTCTACAATATACCATCTATAGCCTGTAATTGTTTATCCTACCATTACATACACCACAAGTTTTACACACAGTGAAATGGCTGTTCTGGGTATAAAAGGAACTATAAAAAGAAACTTAAAATCTTGTGATGTATGACCGCAGAGTGAAAGGCATATGGATTTTATGCCTCTAAGTGCTTATGAAAGGATAGAGGGACAGTGTCTGACTCCTTTCTAGAGACTAATTAGAAGAATGGATAAGAAATTGTCACCTTAAGCATAAGATTTGGTCAACCCAGAGTAAAATGCAACACTCACTAATGTATTTGATGCTCCTTTGAAATGGCATGAATGAGGATGAAGTCAGAACTTAGCCTGTAGCACTAAGGATTCAATATTTCCACGAAAATTCTTCAGTGTTATGAAAATTTTGATACAAAAATTTCTGCCAGGTTTTCTTGACCATGACAGATCATTAAATACTTAGAAAACTGAGATTCTGATGCAAGCCAATCATTACTAGTTTCAAGTTGATCTAGCAGTGCATAACCTCTGAGAAAATCAGAAGAAATACTGGAGCTGGCAGGGGGATGGGCCAGCTGACTGCCTCAGGACCCCTTTTATCAGAGCATGGGCTGAGGTAGGTTGCCCAGGACATTGTCCCACTAGGTGCTACACCCATCCTGTATGTGTTTTCCTCAAGTGACTTGACCGCTTCCTGCCGTCATGCTGCCTCTCCCTCACCTCTGCTACCCCTTTCCCTTTGGTGGTGGGGCCTAGCCACCTACCAGAACTTCTCTCTGGCTGGTGGCTCTGCAGCCATTATGGTGGGTACACTGATGGGCACTGGTGCTTTTGGACCCTTACAGGTCTCTTGTTCAACGGCAGCATGGCAGGGACACAGTGCCTGTTTGCCACAGGGAACTTTGATGCTGCAAACCAGGAGAAGAATTCCCCATGCACCCCAACGTGGCAGTACATACGTTCATGCTCAGCAAGAGGCCAACTGAGTCTTACCCAGTCATGCCTGGGTAAGTAATTTCATTTTATTATTTCTCCTGAATAAATAAAGATTCCCTTTCCAAACATACAGATGTCTCAGGCAATCCACTGAGAGTCTTTTCTTACCACTCTCACTAAATCCACTGTTGCATCATCTATCAACACGGATAACAAAAATCAAGCATTTATCCACACAGAGTTGCGAAGTTGGTGTTGTCATTGTTTTTTTTTACATAAAGGGTCTGTGTTCCTTTTTTTGACTGACCTACATTTTCTGATGAGTTGATTGTATGCTGGTGATATTTTTAGGGTTTCTCTGCCAACACTTTAAGTGAAAAAAAAACCCCAAACTTTCCTGTCTCAATTCCGTCCCCCCCCTCCCCCCCCAATATCTGTAACTTAGTATTTCTATGTATATCTTGAGTCCAGATGCAAGTATTAAATAGAAAAATTACATTACTGCAGGACTTCTGATAATATTTCAAGAGCTGTAAACGTGCAACACAGGGAGCACACCATCTTAGAGGACACATTAAGGATGACGTCTTCAGGAAACTATTTAGTTGGAAAAACACTCATAGGAAACTCAAACAGGATTTTTCTCTATTTATGAAACATTCATTGTGGGGTGTCAATTTCTACTCATTATTCAGTGTTAGGTATTCATAACCCAGCTGTTGAATAGCCATTGAGACTTTTTATTGATACAAATACTAGTAACTCTGCTGGCATTCATCTCTTTTCTTTGAATTGGTTTTAATTTGAATTTTAATTGTAAGAATACATATTGAACTGCAAAGAACCATGTTCTATACATATAAGTCCAAGGTACTATCTTCCCCCACCACACCATCCCGGCCTTAATAGGCCAGAAGAAACTAATGATTTTAACTAACTAGTGTTTTTCCTACTTCTATCCTTGAAAGAAAAAATAAGGTATTTCTGGATGATATCAAATTCATCTTAGCTGAAATAATGGAGGTTTGGTTATTCTATGTGGGTCTAATTCTGGTGACATTTTTTATGTATCAGTTTTCTATTTCCACCTAATTTCTTGCTAGTGTTAGATTCTTTCAATATGAAGCTTTTTGCTTTTCACTAGAAGTGTGTTGGAACATCGTTCTGGGCTACATACACTAATTTAGAAACCCCAATGAAACATTTAGTTTTTAGGAGCTTAAGATTTGTTCCATTTTATAATTTGCCATGGAATAAATTGATTTAAGACAACACATTATTATACCAGTCTTGCAACCTAAAGCATCCAATAAAATATTTTATATCATATGAGAAGCTACATTTTCATGATCATTATTCGTTTTGTTTTGATTTGTTTCCTAGAACACAGTATATAATTCCAACCATACAATGGCACTTTTAGGGACATGTCCTTCACCAGCATCATAAATACCACCCGTATAAATAAATAAATAAATAAATAAATAAATAAACACAACAGAGCTTGCATTTTTTCCATGGAAATTTCAGTGGCTGATGGGTGGTGTTCACTTGTCTCACTTTTCTGTAGCTTGCATTTTTTAACATTAATAGTGATAATATTCTGTTCCATGTGTTAGTATAATTGAAAATTTAGGCCAGCATTTAGAACTGAAGGATACCTGTAGTGTAGTACTCTGGTCAGATGAGGGTGTCTCAGATGTAGCTACAGAAAGGGTCACCATCATCACTAACAAAAAAAAATTTACTGTCAGGAAAGTAAGGTTGATACTGGACTGGCAATTTTTCAATAATTTCAGATAATTTGAAATCCATTTATTAAAATGATGCATAAGTAAAATTTTGAATATTTTGTTTATGTAATGGTTTATGTGAATATATAAAAGTCTAATATGAACCCTGATTTAGCAATTTTTGCTTTCTAGAGTCAAGTTCAACTTCTTAGATAAGAGCTTGAATAATTAGGGTTGTGAACACAACATTTATGATATCAATTAAGAAAATTATTTTCCATGCTATCTTTTGAACATATTTATAGTTAGTGATTTTTCTCTGTGGAGATTAATGACAAATACAGACTGAAATTATTACTTCACTGGGTTCTTAACCCTATGCAAATTCTCCAAATTGATTCAAAAATTACATATCCAATATCTTTCTGTCATTCATTTATCTGGTTTCTTTAAAGAGAATAAAGGTATATTCCAGATTAAGTGAAGACCAAATCTGAACCAAAACTACATTGATATTGTTATTGTTATTAAGACATTGTTATTTTGGAAGATTTATTGATATTGTTCTTTTTTTTTCCCCAGATCAGTCTGAAAAAACAGTGACTTGCAGCAGTGATAAAATAATGTGCCTATCGTTACATCAAAGATAAATGTGAAAGAGTTACATAAAAGTTAATAGTAGAGGAGATGTTATTAGGAGGACTTTGAATAGGACTTCACCTCTTCAGATAAACTATAATCACTGCAGTAAATACCTTGGTCTTTCAATTCCTAATTTGATTTCTGAATGAGATACAAATCCAGAGCATGGCTGAAGAAATACCATAGGTTTTGGGCTTGATTCTCAATGTGAAATGAGTTTGAAAGAGTAAAGAAGAAGCAAGCAATAAAAGAATCAAGCCACATACTTGCAGAAATATTTCTGCACAGTATGTGGGTTTGGGGGATTTTGTTTATTTGTTTTAGGAGATCTGCAGGAGACTTGGTCAACTTTATTTTTTAAATAGGAAGAAAATGTCTTCAGTATTTGTTTTGTTAAGAACCCCAGTAGGACAAAAAAATCATGTTTCCTTTATAGCTTTCCAGTTAAGATTACACTACACAGAGAACATACATTACTATTTCAAATTCCCCTAAGTGATCAAAGATATTCCCCAGGGACCCTAAACCTCCTGTGGTTTCTGTTATGACCAAGCTATCTGAATAACAGGGCAAACACAATTTGTGCTTCAGACTGTTTTCTTGCTCAGTCTCAGTTTTTCACTGAATAGAACTGTTGTTGTTTAACTCCAGCTAGCAAAATACCATGAAACTGCCCTCACAGATCCCCCTCCCATCCTTCAGAGGAGGGAAAGAATTGGAGGAAAAAGACGAGGAAGCTCATAAAATTGAGATAATAACTATTTACTAATTGAATCTAAATTAATATATACAAATGCTACTAATAATAACTAATTAAAATAATAGAAAATAAAATATATGGTACAATATGATACAATTGCTCACCACCCACCAAACAATGCACAGACAGGTCCCAAGAAGCGAGACTCCAACCCAGAGAGACCAAGAGCTGGAGCCTGAGAGTTATCTCAGCAGAATCTGAGCAAACCCTATCAGTAATAGCACGACCGGGAAAACTAACAGACCCACCAACTCACTCACGAACGAGACAGCAAAGGAATTAATAAATCAGCTAACAAAAGAGTTAGGGAGAGTGCTAGAGAGTGTAAGAAACTGAAAGGGTAAGAGTAAGTGAAAGAGTAATGGCTCCCGAGCCCACTACCTGCCTATGCCCCGAGCATGACATACTATGGAATGAAATACTTTTATTAGTTTGGGTCAGCTGTCTGAACTGTGTGTTCCCTACACTGCCTGTAGTGAGAGGGAGAGTTGGGAATGCAGCTGCAGTATCAGAAGCTGAAAAAGATCTTGAATTTGGTGCAGGCATTCCCCAGCACCAGCTGAACAGACAACTTAACAGTACTTTTCTATAATAAATCCAGGAACACCTTCATACCAGCCACTGTAAAGAGAGTTAACACTTTCCTGACTAAAACCAGCATAGGACCACATTTATATCTATATCTATATCTATATCTATATCTATATCTATATCTATATCTATATCTATATCTATATCTATATCTATATCTATATCTATATCTGTAATGTTGCGAGAACATGCAACAAAGATTTGGAGCTTATCTTTCTTATTTAAATGTAGTTTCACAGATTGCAATTGCCCTGTACAAGAAGGTGCATAATGATACTATTTTGAATTGTACATTAATTTAAAAGTGGTCTAAATCTGACAGTAATGATTGTCCAGATGTAAAGTAAGAGAGAAACCTAACTGTATTGTTCTTATATAGCTCTTAGAACAGTGAATGATCTTTAGGTCTTTTATGATATATATTTCTGTAAACTTGTAATAAGTTGAAAGGATATTTTTTATAGTTACACATAAAATGTTTGCAAATTGAAACCTCTGTGGGTTTTTGCAATTGTTTTGACTTTTTGCTATATTTCAGCAAACATACTGTCTCAGTAAAATCTTTTTTCCTGCCTTACTAACTTTTGCAAAATCTTGACCAGTTCACAGTCAATACAGGTTTTTATCCTGACACTAGACTTGCATAGGGAAATGAAATATTATGAAAATTTACATATTTTAACATACTTGTCTTCCACTTGTTCTGTTAACTCTGGTGATTTGTAATATCAACCGTGAACCACCACAGAACTATAATTCACTTAGTAAACTTGCATTTACCTCTCTTGCATTGCTTTTAGAATTTTCCTTCCTGTTTTTGCAAAACCATCTCATTGGACTTTAGTATTATGTCAGCCTTCATTTCATTGTGGTGGTAAAGCAAAATTACCTTCTGTGCAGCTAAGAACAGAAAAGAGAGCCCGCCATCACCTGGACATTCTCCGTTCTCACTTTTAGCAAGCTACTGCCAGAATTACATATGATAAGTATTTTCTTTGAATCACTGGATAGTCCAGTAATAAATTAATGTTGTTTTATCATTTTTCTAATAATTAGAAAACTTCATTCTTGCTTGTTTTCATTGTGCTCAGAAAGACTGCCACAGGATCAGCCTGATGGCATTCCTTATTTGTTAGTGATATTTGTATCATGTATAGCCAAATTCCTAAGAAGGTTTTAAAACAGTTTAGAAAGGACATAGTAGCATTTTCACAGCTTTACAGAGAAAGAAGCCCAAAATAACAAAATGACTGCAAAGGTTCCCCATACAGTTAATATTTCTTGAAGGATTTCTTGAGGCTCAGTTAGGTGCTTTATACATTTCTAAATAGAACTCAGGGAGCTGTGGATCTGATATATCTGATTGCCTGGAGTTTATAAAAGTGGGAGCCCTAATGTGATTATTAAGTTCTTTTTACTGCTGTGTTGCTTAAAATCAGGTTTTCTACATTAGTTTTAAATATTTTGCTTATTTAGCATCTAAGTGATGAGACTATTGCTAGGCAGAAATGAAGACATCCTTGGAAAAAGTTGTGAAAGTTAGTATTTTATTACAAATTTAAATAACTATATAATTGTAAAAAGCTTTAACTTTAGGGAATGTCATTCCTTTCCTATCATGATAGATTATTTATCTGGAGGCAAGATTCCTTTTAATAGTTGATAAATGCTTCTGTAATTTCTTTTGATAATCACTGAATTTGAAACAAAAGCTGTGATGTCACTACCAGAGAAGACATATCAACCTTTGATTATTTTAAGAGTTGGCAGTATTTCAAAGAGATCAGACTCTCAAGTGCACTTAAGTCATGGTCCACTTTTGCTGTTAGGTACTGCAAAAGGAACGTTTATGTGACAAATGACCCTTCTCTGATGTTGCTGCTTCTTGTTTTGGAAGAAGAAAGCTGAATATAATATATTGAATATAAATTCAATATAATATTGAATATAAATAATGTGTGAAACTCTGGTTAACTGCCCAATAAATTTACTTCTCATTCTAAGCACAAGCTCACAAAATGAGAGATTCTGGATACGCTGGTGAAAAAAAAAAAAAAGTAATCTTTGCATACTGATCACATAAGTAATGCAATTTTTTTTATTCTCCATCTATAATTTAAACAATTCTTTGTAAATATTTTATACAACTGCCACCCAAAGTTTTGAGTCTTCCATTATGTATTCTAAGGGATTTTTTTCCTGAACAGCTAACCGTATTTTCCCTCACGCTTTAAGAAGTATGGTGATGATTTTGTTGCTGGTTAACATTTCACTTAAGTAGTGTACAGAATCAGAGCTGAACTCAAATGATTTAGGATAGAGTTCTAGAAGGCCTGTGAATGTCTGATTAGCACCCATGGGGCTCCAGTGAAATTTATTTTCTCCAAATTTCCTTTAGCAGGGATACAAACAAGACAAAACCACAACAGTGTTTCAGTTCCCCCTCACTGAGGCAATGCAAACACGACAAATTTTGTAATTTTTAAACATACCAATTCAACTTCAGAGAGTATTTGTGTGCACATAATGTGCATTCTGCACATACTAATGGATGCAATGCAAAGTTTTCTTTGCTGATTTTTTATGTCTCTGTACTTCTTTTAGTGACTTATATTCTTTGCTCTTCTCTCTGTACAAAGAGCCAAAATGTTATTTGATGTTCAATCCACCGTTTTAGCTTACCAAACACTGAACTGAAGCTGATTTGGGCAATGATCTACTTAGCAGTCAGCAGGCTTGATCACTTGAGGGCTGACAGTCTTTCAATGCCTTTCAAAAGGACATACAGGGTGGTGGACAAGTTCTTCTTTCTTTGATGCATGCAGCTGAGAAAGAATTCTAAAATGTATCCCATAGAAACAAGATGTGTCTGCAGGCCTATATGGATAGGCACATGTTGAGTAAGGCACAATAGACTGGGACCTGATTCACAATACCATGAATGCTTGGACTTGAATAGTGATCTTACGAATCAATTGAGCAAATCTAAGCATAGCTCATTGGAAAAATGCCCTCTAGAAAAGTTCTTTCTTCTAGAAATTGTTTGATGTTTTTTTCAGTGATTCATAAACACTTCCCTAGCCTCCAGAGAACTTCTAGAAACCTTCCTTTCTGTAATTATAGTAAAAAATTAAATAACTTGTAATTGTTAATCCAATCACAAGTTATTGGGTTTCCACCCTATCTCCTGGTCTGGATATCTCAGTTTAACATAGGTAGAAAGCACAAACAACAGTATTTCTGGGGATTTGCAGAAGTCAGAAATAAGTAAAATACAAAGAGAGAGACAGGAAATTTAGAACATATTAGGACATTTAGAAAAAGTTTGTGAAGTAAAGCTTATCTATAAAAATATATATTTGTATTGCTTCCAGGTGTATTGAGTTTGTATCTACAAATAGATGTGGTTGTTTTGTAAAACCTAGAGTATAGTTTGACATAATTTGTTGTTTCAGTGCCAGAGTTCTGTATTAATATAATTTCAGAAACCTGTATATTCATCTACAGGCTTTGCAGTAGCACATCTGCAAAATGTCTAGATTAAAATTAATTTTCTTGTTTTACACTTTCATTGACCTACTACTCCATCACAAAAGGCATTCTGACTGCTGATGATATCTGCTGAGTTCAACCGCATTTGCTCAATTATCAAATAATGTTAAACATATTTAGGGTCTGGCAAATTTTTGACCTGGGATTTTAAGAAAAAGCTGTTTTACTACTGCACAGTCCTATTTTTTATACAATCACATTTCAAACATCTGCCAACACATGGATTAAAAAATTATTATTTTGTATTTATTTCTTAACCTTTCTTTTCAAAAAGGACTTTTCCCCGCAGTCCTTTAATTCACAGGAATGTTTTTAAATCACAGTGTCAGTTATTTCCATTGAAAATATTAGGGTGAATGATCATACATCCAAGTGTTTGTAAACCTTCTATAATTACTGAACTCAAAAAACAACAACCAGAAACTAGAAAAATGTTGCAGAAGAGACAATTAGAATCCAACAGATAACAACTGAATTAACTTTCTGATTTATGATCTGGAATTTTTATATTCTCTCTCAAAAAAAAAAATAAATCCATAAATCTGTTAAATCATCAGGCTTTTTTCTTTGTTTTGTTCAGGAACTAAATCTTGTGAATGTCACAGCTTATGTAAACGCCTGTTTCTTCTTACTTCTTAAAATTTGTGTGCAGAGACTGCACCACATTTTCCAAGTCAAGCAACTTTAAATCTAGGCAAAATCCAGCCTTTTTGTTTTGTTTTTGGTGGTTTTGGTTTGGTGGTTGGGTGTGGTTTTTTTCCTAAAACATTTTTGGAGCTGTAGCTGAAATAATTCTTGCTCTGCTGAAAAGGAGAAAAAAGTGACAGCTTTTCAGAAGTCATAAGCTGTCTTGTCCCGCATTCAGTACACCAGTTTTTTCTGCTCAGTCAGTTACTAGTTACTTAGGAACAGACATGGAAGAATGGTAATTTTTAGCTTCCAGTGAAAGCATTTTCATCTTCTTTGTGTTTCTCTACATTCCAGAAGTGACATGTGAGTTTTGTGCTCATTAGTTCAAGTTCTGTTATATGCTCCTATATATGTGGAAGCTTCAGCTCAAAACAGTCCAACTTTGCAAGAGAAAAGAATTGACACTTTTAAATATCTGTGCAATGAAAAAATTGTGTAGTGAGAAAGATGGATTAATGCAGAATGAAAAACCAACTATCTGCCTTAGACTAGTAAATAAAAAGGTGCAGCCAGGTCTCAATTAATCTCAGGTTTCAGAATTAATCTTTGGAAAATTAAATAGAAAAAAAAATAAACTTTTAAGACAGATCAAACACAAGTTTGCTTGTTTGTTTGTTTGTTTGTTTTGTGGAGGATGACATGATGATTTATGTCTGGGACCAATGTGGAGAATAAAAGTAAGTTATGTTCACATTGCTTGTTGGCCAGGATCTGAGTCCTGACTTGGCTCAGCAAGCATCTTGAACCCCTACCCTTCCTATGCTCAAATTAGTGGACAGGAGGCGCATATTTGCTGTTAGTCACAAAGGCAACTCAAGACACTTCCTGCTGACTTGCTGGTGCCCATCACACCTCAGTTGAGATTGGAGCCAATCACAATAAGCATATGCCTCAGCTGGCCAGCAGCACATCCCATTCAGAAATCACTGGCTTTTGGTGATCTTGACCAGTTTCCCAAAACAGCCAGGCAGGGTGTGTACTTCTTTTCTGAGCTATTCCCCCAGTGTGCAGATGGTTCTTTTTGGGTACAGTGTGGGGAACTGTCACATAATCAAGCTCTCATTCCAGCTACCACTTTACATCTGAAACTTGCCACCAGTCTCTGCTTAAGGTCAGGCCCACACTTGTATGGTGTGGTCTCTATATGGTGTGGTCTCTGAAAGGTTCTTTCAGTCAGCCAATAAGTTGAACAGTGAGACTGGAAAATTTAATTCTTTCACCTAGCGTTTGACATGGTTTCAAGGGATGCTTTTGGATCTACTTGACAGATGAGTGTTGTGTCTGCTTCTGTGGGCTCCATTGTTTGGATTTAAAAATAAGCTCGAGGTAGCCTAATTTTATGTTTCAATAACATGCAAAGGTACTCACAGAGTTTGTCTCTTGGTACTTGGGAAGTAGCAACAAACACCTCATCTGAGCTGTTAGTTGCCAGAGTTTCTTCATGATTCATCCACCATGGTGGTTATAGGAGTAAGATTAGGTTTCCCTGAGTCTTCTTTGATACATTTCTCCTATAAGGTTTTCAGACCTGGTGAAAGTGTTTCAGATCAAGGCCAGGAAAATTTTCTCTTTGAATAGCTCTGCATTTAAAATCAATCTCAGTTAAACCATGAGTTTGTTAACTGACATAACAGAACTGTCTTTTAAGTGTTTATTGCAAAATGTACTTCAGGAATGTCCATTTTGTTTTAGTATGATAAAACCATTGTGCATAGCTTTTTCTCCTGTTATTCCATGCAATCCAGCATTCAACATTCATTTTGTCAGTCACAATACACTTAAACAGAGTACTCTATTCTTTTATCCCATTTAAAGTTATAGTCCTTGCAGATATTCAGTTATAATTGTATCCTAATAGCAAGAAAGCAGTTAAATATCCTGTCTTTCTGTTGTAATTAATGAGTGTCAATCTGACAAAAATGCTTAGCATTCTTGAAAGGTTGTAAAGGCCTTCCTTCAAATGCTTTTTGAAGGAAAGCAGGACTTTGTATCACCCCATACACTCAGGCCCTGCAAAAGTCCCTTCTGATTATCTCTGGCAATTATAGCTGTTGCATGCAGCAGATACAAATAACAAACTGGTTTTTGATACACCAAGAGTTCTTGAGATTGGAAAAGTAAGTCAGGTTGAGAAGTGAATTTTTTTGTGTGGGCCACATGTGCCTTTAACTACCATCTCCTCAGGAGCAATATACATTTTGAAGAAGAGGAATTTAATCTCTCCAAGCTCAAATTCTTACTCTAAGTAAAGGTCAAAATGAGTAATTTTAATAATTTCTAAGTCTTCCTTCCCTGTGTTCTGAAAACGAATACATTTATCATCCAACTCCTGCCTCACAAGAAAAAAAAAAAAAAAAAAGATATAAACCCTTTCCACAGGTTGTTTCAAAAACTGAGAAGTCTCTCTGACAAGAATGTTAATTGACAAGCTAGCTGTCTGATTGCTCATCTTCCTTTCCCTCAAAATGTTAGATTTCTTTTTTAAACATATGGCTAAATTTTAGTGAGAATATTTCCAGCTCAAACTTATTTTCATGTACCTGTTTTCCTAAAGTTTTGTATTTTTTAAAGCCCCATTTCAAGGAATCATGTTTTTGGTGTTTTTTTGTTTTTTTAATTCCAATTAAAACCCCCCAAAAACTGGCCCTTCAGTTCTGAATTCTGTGCAAGTGTGTGTCTCTGGCTAAGCATTAAAAAAGCAGTTCAAAACAATTTTTTATCTGTTGGATTTCAAATCTCCAGATTTTTGCAGTTGAAGTCATGATTTTGAAATACACATGATTACTGAATAAGTGATGCAAGAATCTAGTGGAGTAGTAAATATAAAATACTGTGGGAAGCCAATTTTACTTTGAATCACCGAAATGGAAGTGGCTTCAGAAGATCAACCCATGTCCACACTGAAATGAGCTATACCTGTGTCACCAGTGATTGATATTTGTTAAACTTGTTCTTAAAACATCCCATAATTATTTATAAGAATGTCTCTAAGACAGGGTCAAAAACTTATTAAAGTCAAGATATATGACATTCTTCCTGTCTACAAAATGCCTTGTAGTTATGGTTTTGTAAAAAGAAGGTAGATGGCTGTGACTTCATTTATTTTTGATATCCATATTGACTCTGACTGCTCTTCTTGGTATCTAACAGCTATTTATAAAAATAGATCATGCTTCTATTTTCTTTAGGAACAGAAATTTTGTTTTCTGGACCATAATTCCACAGAATATTTCTTCCTCTCTTTACAACTCCCTTATCCATTTTAAAAGAAAGGTATTATTTTTTACTCAACCAATATTTTGAAAATGACTCATCATCCATACAGTCTCAGAAATAAGCAGCAACAGTAAACTGGTTTTCGTTTTGTGCTCATCTGTTCTGGTTTTACCCTTTGTGTTTATGGTATATTTTTTTCTGTGTGTCATTAGTAACCTCAACTTATTTTCCCCTTCCTGTATGCCTGCTTATGCAGTAAAGAGCTTGTATTTCTCTTACCAATAGGGAGAAAGTGACTGAATCAGATTTCAAAGACTGTTGAATATCATGTAGGGGAAGTGTTCCCAACATATTACAGGGACTTTCTGGTCATCCTGTGTGTTTGTGTATTTGCTTCTCATGTGTGCTGGTTTTGGCTGAGGTAGTTAATTTTCTTCATAGTAGCTAGTATAGGGTTATGTATGGATTTGTTCTGGACACATTGTTGATAATACTGTTTTATTAGGGATGTTTTAGTTACTACTGAGCGCTGCTTACACAGAGTCAAGGCCTTTTCTGCTTCTCACACCACCCCACCAGTGTGGAGGCTGGGGGTGCACAAGAAGTTGGGAGGAGACACAGCCTAGACAGCTGACCCTAACTTACCCGTTCCATGCTATAAATAACGTCATGCTCAGGTACTCAGGGACTGTCCTGGCATCGGTCATTCATGGTGAGCAATTGTTTTTATTTGCATCTCTTGTCTTTATTGGGTTTTATCTATCTCTTTTTGTCATTTTCTTATTTTATTACTATAACTTTTATTATCACTATCATCATTATCATAATTATATTTTGTTTAAATCATTAAACTGTTCTTATCTCAAAAAATTAGTTTTCTTGCTTTTACCCTTCCAATTCCTTTCAACTTATGCTGCTGGGGAGGATGACTAGTGAGCGGCTGTGTGGTGCTTACTTGCCAGCTGGGGTTAAACCACGACATCTTGTAACTTCCAATTTATAGGTGCTGGCTGCTTCTGCTACTTATTTTTAAAAAGCCTCATCTATCTACCTTCTTCATACTGGTGTATCAGTGAGCAATAAAACCCAGTGTGAAAACTGCCACCTTTTTCCCCTTTACTCATTGAATTTGGAAGTTTTTGTACGTCAGTCACAAACTCCAAAATGTACTTCAAAATGTGTCATGAAATCTGCTGTCTTTTCATTTTCAGAATCAGTCTGTTAGAAGTTTCCAAAATATTTTTTTTCTAAATCAAAATAAAAGTTAAATAAAGGGGTTAAGAATCCAAAAAAGAAACAAACCATTTAATTTTAAATCAAATAAATAATTTTGGCTTGACTCAGTTGCTATTATTTTGGCAGAGGCATGTACACAAGATTCACTTAAAGGAGAATGGCCTGACAAAACTAAGTAAATTTTCCTTTTGATGCTATTCTTTATAAATATTAAATATTCTGCATTTGATCATAAAACCATGTAGCTCTTATCACCCTTGTCCGTAGTGCTGTGCAGTATGTACAGGTACATGCAAAACCAAGAAGGTAAGAGAGAATGGTTGATTTTCTTTTTCCTTATCTGATTTAAATAAGGTAAATTATCAGAAGATACCTCTGTAATGTTAGTGGAATTTCAAAAGTGACAAATTGAAAATTTATTTCATCCTCTCATTTAATTTGTGATGTAATACAAAAATAAAAGGTTGCTATCCAGTCATATCTGAAGAAAGTTATGGCCCACAACCTGAACAAAACATAAAGCCATATCGTTCAGCTACTGAAGACAAGTGAAGTTTTGTGCATTCAGTCTAAGCACCTTCATTCTGAACAAGGACAGAAGGAAAAGAAGTCAGTGAGCACTGAAGTAGAAACTACTTACCTTGTGGTTACGGTTAGCAAACTGACAGCCTGACTAAGAAGTATGGATCCTCAGTAAGGGACATAAGGGGTAAATATGGACTTCTCATCAGTCAAAGTATGAAATCAAAAGGACTCCGGACACTTTGATACATGCTAATTAGAGAAAAAATAGAGTGTAATCTTGTCATCATGAGCTGTAATTCTGTCAGATCTCACAAGTGAAGCGTAATTGGGCCATGATAGCGCTGGGTGATCTGCATGAAGGAAAAAATAAGGTCAGGAGGATTGATTTTGCTAGTCATAGTCTTCCTTTGAGTCTGGGGTTCATATTTCATCATTCATTCAGAAAGGTAAAAACATTCTCATTTTAAAAGCCTACCAAGTCATAAAGAACAGCCTGTTGTCTCCTTCCCAGATAAATAAATTTACTTTCTAAGAGTGTATGTCTTCTGAAGAAAATGAAAAGACTTATATACCTGTAAGGCAAAAATCATACATTCCTTTGGGAACTTTGGGTTTTATAGATCTTCTCTGTGCTGCCCTGAAGAATGTGAGAGAGCTTTCTGGTTTAACCTGAAAGTGGAAGACATTTCATGCTGTTGGCCCTGTATTAACAGCTCTCTCAGTGCGTGCACCTTCTCTGATGGCATACAATGCAAAGAATCAGGGGATTTGTTCAAATATCTCAGTACCATGTTTTTAGATTCCTCAGCTTATATGAGGCAACGATCATACACATATATGTATGCACCTGTATATTTATGTATGTGATCTATGCATATAATATGTAATAATGTATAACTATTTATTAGAAAATATATAGATAAGTGTCATGGTTTAACTCCAGCTAGCAAAATACCATAAAACCACTCTCAAAATTTCCCCCTCCCCTCCTCCAGTGGAGGGGAAGAATTGGAGGAAAAAGAAATAAGGAAGCTTGTAAAATTGAGATAAGAACTATTAACTAATTAAAACTAAATTAATATTTACAAATACCAATAATAATAGTAGTATTCTCACCCCCCACTGACCAATGCGCAAACAGGTGCTGAAAAGTGAGAGTCAGAGCCAGAGAGCCTGAGAGCTGCAGCCTGAGAGCGGTTGCAGCCTGAGAGCCACAGCCTAAGGGCCACAGCCCGAGAGCTTATGCAGCAGATTCTGAACAAACAGTATCAGTGATAGCATGACCGGGAAAACTAAGTAAACCCACCAACTCCCTCATGAACAAACCAGCACAGGAGTTAGCAAAGCTGTTGGCGCAGGAGTCAGGGGGAGTTAGCAGGTGCCAGGAAGTAAATGAGCAAGAGAGTAAGAGAAAGTAATGGCTCCCGGACCCCCTCCTTGCCTATATCCCAAGTGTGACGTACTATGGAATGAAATACTTCCTCGGTCAGTTTGGGTCAGCTGCCTGAACTCTGTGTCCCTTACACTGCCTGCAGCGAGACAGCGAGAGCTGGGAATGCAGCTGCAGCATCAGAAGCTGAGAAAGACCTTGAATTCAGTGCAGGCATTCCCCAGTGCCAGCTAAGAACTTATCAGTACTTCTCTCGGCATCCAGGAATACAGCTCCCTAGCAGCCACAGTAAAGAGACTTAACTCTTTCCTGACTCCATAATAAGGAAAAATGGAAATAAACACTTGCGCTTCTTAAACGAAGACCAATAACTCTTTTCCTCATTAGCTGATTCACTTCAGAGTTTTTCCTGTCCAGCCTGCTCAGGGCCTTCAGCTTCATTCACTCCACTTTTCAAGGAGTGTCTTGTGGAGATGGTGGATATTTTTTTGTATCCCCTTTCTTTCTTGGAGTCCTCCAGACTTTCTTTCAAATTCAGTCTTTCTCTTTCAAAGCCTCTTTGTGAAAATGCCTTTTTGGAAATAGGGTTGTCATCACTTCTACTTAATTGCCCTATTAGAAACTCCCTAATTAAGTAAGGGATAGGAACCAACACTCCCTGGTGTATCACTGCCTATATCTCAGAGACAACCCCTAGATATATCACACACAAAAAAATTCTTGATAACTAAATTATGTTTGATTAATTCAGTCTGCTACTATGAGTCAAGACACAAGCACACTGGGTTGATTGGATAAATTTTTGGATATAAGGAAGAAATTCTGCCCTGTGAGGGTGGCGAGGCACTGGAACAATTTGCCCAGAGAAGATGTTGGTGCCCCATACCTGGAAGTGTTCAAGGCAAGGTTAGATGAGGCTTTGAGCAGCCTAGTCTGGTCCCTGCCTACGGCAGAGGGGTTGGAACGAGATGATCTTTAACGTCCCTTCCAACCCAAACCATTCTATGTTTCTATGACTTTAAAATGCTTTGAGCACTCAGATAGTATTGTGATAAATACACGCAAAGACATATATAGGTATAGATGGAGATATGATATTATTTTGATCTTTTGCTGGGTCATAAGAAATGAAGGCTTTTCAGGATTATCTTCACTTGGAGAAAAATCAGTGATATGTAACTGGCTCTTTTCAGTGTAATATATTTTCTTTACTTAGATAGGTAGAGGCAATGAAAACAATGTAGAAATAGAATCCTATTATTTCATGCATTGTAACCAGTATCAAGTTTCAATGAAATAAAATTGTTTCATGAATAGGATTGGCTAAGGAAGACAGAAAATCTTCTTGTTTACATCAACACTTCCAAAGAGAAAACTAATTGCAGTACATATGCAACACTTTAATAACCACACTGCTTCATTCCAGAAAGAAGCAAACAAAAATGTAGCACAATGATCTTTATAGAGGTAAGAAACCCTTAGTTGATTTCATAGGGATGCAGCACAAATCTAACCACCTGATCTATTGACTAAAATAATATTCTTTCCATGAAGGTGGCCAATCTTCTATGTGTTCCAATAAATGTGAAACATATTTGCTATCTGTCTACAGTTCCCCGTAAAAAGAAAATTTCATCAAGTATTCCTTATTTTCCATATTCTAACTACAGATTTTCATTGTTATTGTTTTTTCATTTTCTTATTTTATAAATGATGACATATTCCACTGGAAAAGGAAACGATGTCTTATGTTGTTCATACACTATTAAAGTGCAAAAAGTACCAGGTATATACTTTATTTAAGTATTTATTTAATGCATGTAATTAGCATTATTCAGTAGACTTCTATGCAACACTGACTCTTTTGCTGATTGTCACTTCATCTTCAAACTATGAAAGATTTAACAATATGTTCTTAGGGAACAGTGTTGAGAATTATGCCGTTCTGTGATACTTGTGGTGTAGATGTGGAAGAATCTGAAGACACTTGGTATTTCCTGAGCTGTATTTTAACAAAAATAATATGCCCTGATTGACTTCAGTTTTATCAAAACTCTTTATTCAATTATAAAATAATTATGTTTGTTTTCATTCTAGATCTGACTATAGTAACTAGTAAATTAAATTCTGTAACTAAAAATCACTTTACAAGTTTTATGCTAACCATGATAAAATAGATTTCTCTTTTCAGCTCTAAATTTTCAGTGCTAAATAGGGTAAAAAATATAAAAACTTCATTTTGTTGTCATTAAAATGGGCAGATATAATCCCAGAACTAGCGCACTGAATAAGAAGGTAAAACTTTTAAACGGTAAGTTTTGTGATTATCACATTTCTCATAATTACTATCCTTAAGCACAAACACAGATTAAAAGACTCTGAACACAGGAGAAAGTACTGAACACTGTAACACCTTTATTTAATCTAATATTATCTAATCTCTACCATTGGTCTCTATAAGTAAAAAGTGTGGTATCTTTAAAATCATGCCCTTGTAATCTAGATTTTAACAAAATTATAGTTGTAGTTCACAAGACATTCTACATTTTATCCTGAAAACATTTTATTTACATTATAATTAGGTTATTAATGCATTTACTATAAAAAAGTAAACTGAATTTTTATAATCATCTTTTCAATTTAATTAAAGCAGATCTTTATTCCTTTCTTCAGAAAACATGCCACAATTAGAAGGCCAGGAATGTGAAGGTACTAAAAATTTAAATCTGATAAAGTTTCAAAAACATAGGAAAAACGTAAGTAACTAGATTATGAATAATTAATAGACTGAGGTAATTTCTACACCCTTTAAAATCTTTAGTACTTTAAGGGAGATTGAGACATGATTCAAGTACCTGATATTCAAGCTATGACCTCACAGGTTCTTTTTTCTGATATACAATTTTATACAAACTTGCATGACATAAATAAGTTCTGTTTTCTTGTTAACTGTGTTTTAGAAACATGCTCAAAACAGCTATAGGCTCAACTATACTAAGAATCTTGACATCCATGTCTGTTTTGCACATCATTGGGATCCAAAAATAGTATTCTTCTAATCTGGTCCTCTTTTTTGGGGCTTATCTATGTAGGTGATAATAAATAATCTCAAATACAGAATGACAGGATTGATTTTCTCATAAAATCCCTTAAAATCTGTCTTAACTTTTAAGCACTAGCAGAGAAGGATGTGATTTTTGACTTTCATGTAATAGCCTAGTTGTTAGAGAATTTTTCTAATAAGTAAGAGCAGCATATAAATGTCTACTTCTTCAAGTGCATTCAAACTGAATCCTTTAAACTCCAGGACTATCAGGATCTAGTGGAGAAGGAAGAGAAGGTTCCAGTAAAGATGTGTTTCCTTCCACAAAGGAAAGTGTCGGATCAAAAAGTGAAGAAAAAACTGAGTGTAAAACTGTTAGGTTAGAAATTCTAAAACTGACCTGAAAGCAAAATAAGCCTGGTAATTGCCATTAACTACAGAAATACAAACGTATTTGCCCATGTTGTGAAAGGAATCAAGAATTCTTTTGGTTTTCATGCTTGCTGAGAACCATCCTTTCCTTCCAGCTTACATGCAGATATAATTTTTACTTAGTCAAACTGGAAAAGCTCCCAAACTAGGGGCTTGCTGCAAGTCTAACTGAAATAGTTCCCAATGCAATTGATTTTGGCAAGAGGCCAAATATAAACTCATCAAGGTACTTAATGAGTTGTCTCATATAAATCATTGTGAATTCAGCCATTTCATACCAAAGCATATATTTTAAATGGCAGGATGCTTATCCACTGGAGAGAGGGTGAAACACCCATCACTTCAGTAAACAGATAAGGCTTAGTGTAATAACAATATCTTCAGTTACATATTTAAGATACTGTAATCAAAGACTACTTTTCAACTAATAATCCCATTCTATGAAACTTTGAAGAACAGCACTAGAGAAAGGACAAGGGATAACAAAGATAACTATATAGATTTTTATAAGGAACGTATTTGTTATCTGTGGTCATATTACTGTTAGTAAACTTTAAGTGTATTAAACCCAGAGTTCCAAGTAATTCTCTTTATGAATGTAATGGAAATGCTTGAAAATCCCAGTTATTAATAGCAACTAATTGCTTCTTTAAATTTATGTCAGATACTCAGCTTAACAGTTATGCTTGTATATGTATTAACTGTAATACAGACTTTAATGTACATTTCTCTCTATAATGAAGTTTTAATATTACAAGATTTTCCTTTTCAAGAGAATGTTTTTCAATAGTATCTGGGGTTTGGGTTTATTTTGGAGAGGGATGAACTGGTTTGTTTAAATAAACTATTTCGAACTTTACTGTAGTGTCTTGATATAGCAACTTGCCCTGTAGAACTCTGAAATATTTCCCATTACTTCATGTTTACATCCTTTACATGTCTGAGAATTTTGTTAAAGGCTATTTACTCCTCCTTTCAGACTCATCAAGCCTGAGACACACCTCTTTCAAATTCGTGTAAGTAAGGAGAAAGCAATTTGAAATTAAGAGTTACAAAGTACAGGAAGAGGGTTTCTCAAAGTGACCATGGGGACTGGGATTATAAGTGAAGAGATCAGAAAAGCAATTTAAAAACTGGGAAGGTCCTTTAGGTCTTCAGTCCACATATAACACTCCCATATAGGAAAAGGGTAAGTGATAATAGTTTTTGAGATGGTAAAATTTTTCTTACAAAAATGCTGTTAGTCCAGCTTTTTTGTCTGCTGAAATAAACAAAGTAATTTTGTCTAAAATCAGACTAAATAACATCAATCTGTTGGTGTATCTCCATCCAAAAATTCACAGGAGCTTTACAGCTGCATTGTCCGAGATGTAAAGGGATTTTTGGTTAGGTGATATTTTCTCTCTTCACTTGGGGTTAGTACTGTTGAAGACAGTTCTGAACTCTTTCATTACCATAATTTCTAATACTTCTAGAAAGAAGTCTGAAATTTATGATTACAAAATATTTTAGAATTGGACAGATATCATGTAACTAACTACATGTAAAGAACTGGTAGTCAAATGCTTATCCCAGGTGATAATAAAGATTTGTTCTGGAAACTCATTAAAACTGTCCATTAAAAAAAAAATAGGAATTTTAAGACAAAGACTATGTCTTTTTATTTTATGTTCCGACCATGTGTGTTCTTCCTGGACTAGAATCATATTGCAGTTCTGGTTTTGAACTTTTGAACATTTTCAGTTGTGAAGACCTGTTTCAGTGTTTTAAGATATGTTTTAATGGAGCAGGGAAACAGGAGTTTAGTTCTATTTTGAAGTCTGGACTTTATCAGCAACAGGTAATGAATCTTGACAGGTAACCATATGGGGTTTTGTGTCTATGAATATGCCTAAGTCTTTATCTATTTATATACAGAGAGGGAATATAATGTCCATTATATTTTAATAATACAGTACATAGTGCTGCCTACAATTACACTGTTTGGATAAAAGATAAATTAAAAGATAAAAAATTTGAAAAGTTATAAGCATTTTTCATATATCTATTTATTAAGCACTGAAAATTTGAATAGTGGTGAATACTGTCCCTGTCCATGGTAGCTCCTTTATAACATTTTCTGATAGTGAAAAACTAGTTCTCTAGTTCACTGCTGGTATTGCTGAAGGAAAGAAATAAGTCACCTTTAAGTTATTATGTCTAAATCTAACTCTGGAAATTTATCAGAAATTGTCCAGAGGCACTGAAGCTTGACTACTTTCATGTGAAATTTAGTGCACACTCAATAGTTTATAAAAATGCTGTGGACAAACAAAGAATTTCCTTGCAGGTTTTTTTTTTTGGGGTGGTTTTTTTTTTTTTGGGCAGGGAAAATCACCTCTGAGTGATTTTCCACACTAGGCTTTTTGTTTCATTGATTCACGTGAAACTAAGTTTAGAAACTGCTGAGAGAAGTGTTCACTCTACGGTCAGCATGAATCCCTGGAGTATGAGTTTATAGAGGTGATTGAATACTCTTCATGTTCTACAGTAATGTGCTAAGATAGATACACTTTAAGTGGGAGTGCAGCTCTTCTCATATATATTATTTGAACCAGTACAATTGTGTAGGTTTAGATTTGGTGCACTGGGCATGTGTATGAGTTAGAAATCTAATAATGAGAAATGGATGAAAGAATCCTGAGAGTTTGGACATAGCCTTCCTTTTTCCTGCCCAAAAAGAAACTATGAAAGAAGAAAGTAAATATCATAATTTCTTTTTATTGTATCCCACTGAAGAAGACCGTGTAACAATAAAAATTGGCAATTCAGAAGGTGGAATGGTATTGTATGGACATTAACAGTGTAGGTCTGCACACTTGAAGAATTCCATAAAATTTTATTGTCAAACTAAAAAAACCAATATTTGGATGAGCAATGCACAACTGATGTTAGAATGTCATATAAAATTTTAAAACACGGCCTCTTCTTTAAAGGAAAAACTTTCTTACAAAAACTATGCAACTTTAAAATCTATTATTAAGAAAGAGTGTATGAACAGCAGTGTACTCTCCAAAACATTAAGGAGCCCTTTTGTATCTTTCTGTTTCTGATAATTTCCTTTATGCTACAAGCTTTCACATACATAAAAGAAATACGATATCCTGGAAAAAAAGAATGTGTTTCTTTCCCCATCTCCCAAATTACTTTCCATTCCTGCATTTCTTACTGCATCTCAGTATAATCTTCCCAGATTTAGCAAAAGTCATAAAATGAATTAGAATAAATTGTTACAGGTAACAACAGAAGTATAATTTAATACTAATCCAAAATGGAAAACAAAACACATAAGATTTTGAAAGTTCAGCTAGTTCATGTTGCACCTATACTGTGTATAACTGTTTATGACTTCACTGTATCGCTACATTACAGAGCATTTAAGGTGTTTTCATGTTAAAGAGTAGCAGCTCTTTTTGTTTCATTTTTAAAAATGCATTTAAATTAATCATCATCTTGTTAGTACAATAATCCACATCTTATTATGATACTTAAACAAAACTAACCATGGAGCTTAAGATTCCACACTGTTATGTTCAGGATGTGTTTGTAAGTATGGTGATATTCTATTTGTTATAAAACCATATTATGAAGCTATGATAACAAAAATTTCTAATATTAACAATTGATAACAAATTTATTGTCTCTATTACTATCATACTGTCTGTAGACCCTGAAATACTCAAGATGATCGAAAGATTATGTGTAATTAATGACTGTACAGTGAATAACTCCCTAGTGTTTTAGTATCATAAACTAATGCAGTAGGATTGGAAATATACAAAGTGGGAGGGGTGAGGGTTTGGAAGTTGGGTCCATGTACAATTATATTTGCACAGCACCTGTGCTTGACCAAGCTAAATTTTTCTTGGACAAATAACCTGGGAAGCAAGTTTTAAAAAGAGATAGATATTGCATGTGGAAAATAAGGAGACTTGGAGAGGTCCTTCAGGCAAAGGGCTCCAGCTTTTGATATTAAGTTATTGGCTTTTCCATTATTTTGGAATAAAACTCAAGTTGAGGAAGGAAGTTGTTGTAAGTTGCCTACAATATTTCCTACAAGTAAGTTCAATCTTCATGAGATTCCTCAAAGATATCCTCTAAAAGGCAGCACTTTGGAGCTGGGCACTGCACAATTCCCCATGAAATACCTCAAAGATCTGCAATTGACAGTGAGAAAGGGCTGATGACAGGTATATCCTTTCTGTTTTTCTTTATACTGCATCTTTATTTTTCTACTTTCAGTTTAGTAAACAGCTTCTTAGCCTCTGCTTTGCTAGAATAAATCTACTGTTTTCATTTTTACGCTTGTTTAACATTCAAAGCTACTGAGGAGCCCAGAACTGGACATAGTACTCCAGGTGAGGCCTCACCAGCACAAAGTAGAGGGGGAGGGTAATTTCCGTCGACCTGCTGGCCACATTCTTCTTAATGTACCCCAGGATGCCATGGCCTACTTGGCCATGAGGGCACACTGTTGGCTCATGGTCATCCTGTTGTCCACTAGAACTTCCAGGTCTTTTCCCCAGAGCTGCCCTCCAACAAAACAACCCCCAACCTGTACTGATACATGGGGGTTTTCTTCCCCAGATGCAGCACTTTACACTTGCCGTTAGTGAATTGCTTTAGATTTCTCCCTGCCCAGCTCTCCAGCCTGTCCAGGTCACGCTGGATGGCAGCACAGCCTTCTGGTGTTGCAGTCACTCCTCCCAGTTTTGTATTGTCAGCAAACTTGCTGAGAGTACATTCTAGCCCTTCATCCAGGTCATTGATGAATATATGGAATAGTGCTGGACCCAGCACTGACCCCTGGGGGATGCCACTTGCCACAGGCCTCCAACTAGACTACCCCATTGACCAAAAGTCTCTGAGCTCTTTCCTCCAGCCAGTTCCCAATCCACCTCACCACCCAATGGTCCAGTCCATACTTCCTAAGCTTGTCTATGAGGATGCCATGGGAGACCGTGTCAAATGCTTTGCTGAAGTCAACATAGACCACATCCACTGCCTTCCCCTTGTCTATCCATCTAGAAATGCCATCATAAAAAGCTATCAGATTGGTCAAACATGACTTCCCCTTGTTGAATCCCTGCTGACTATTTGTTATACGCTTCGTTTCCTCAACATGCTTTGAGATGGTACCTAGCACAAGGTGTTACTTTCACTTGGCATAAATGAAATTCAATCAACGGTTCCCAGAGAACACTGGTAGATAAAGATGGTCAGTGGATAAATTACAAATGCTATAACCAACTGTCTTATGTTTATTCTTACAAATTTATGTCAATAAATTGCTTAATCATAAATGAAGTATTTTTGAATACAAGACAAGGTTTTGCATGGCTTTTCAGGACCTAGGAATTGTTAAACTCTGTACAAAGAACAGAACAAAAGCACAAAAATCTTTTAAACTTTAAACAACATCCTTTTGTAGTTTTAATCACATTTTATATCTTCATATTTCTAAACTTGCACTTTCTAAACAATTCAAAATATTTTCTCAACATTTCAAGAACTATCTTTGCAAGATATACATTATATTTCCCCCACATCCATTTTATGGTATTCACCAGATATTTACCAACTATTGTTATGTTATGGCCTCTTTAAGGACTTCTGGTTTGTTTGTGTATGTGTGTGTGCATCTAACCATCTTTTAAGATTATTTTGGCTGGAGGTGATTATACCCAAAGTCGATGTCCTTTTCAGCTGCTTTGGTGTAAAGTCTGTCAACTTTCTGTAAACTGCCCCCACTGGCAGATTAGACTAAGACATAAACTTTGTGCATGTCCTGGCAGGAGCAGAAACATTAGATGTTGCATCTTCTAAGAAGTCACTAAGAACTGAATTTCATTTTAAGTGGTTCTAATGATTTCATGCTTTGATACCTAAAGGGGTGCCTAGTATAAAGCAAATGTTTACCAATTATTGCTTTGAAGCTTAATTAGCTTCACTAGTTGACTGCTGTGATCTGGAAGAATTTGTTCAGGTGTTAATTTCATTTTGGCTCTCGTCTTTTTTAGTTACATTGCCAACCTGCATTTTAGAAGACTGTACTTTTGGATTGAAAAAAACAAGTAGAAATAAATCTACATAAATATGAAGACTCATAAAAATTCTGTGCACATTAGTGTAGTTTAGCATTTCAATAATATTTCAAAGTAAAATGTGTCAAAATGAAAAAAATGTTATAGCTAAGTGTTAACAAGAATATTTTATTCAAATAATGAATTTGTGAAAATATTTCCCTCACTTCTGAAAATAAAGAAGTTCTTCCTCTACAGTCACTCAAAAATAAACTGTAGGTGAATTCATTTGAAGCTAAAAAGTAAAGTATTATTTTTTTAAAAAAGAGATCTTTAAATCTCTTTCCTAAAGCCAAGCTCAGTGAAGTATTTAATCCCTTGTATAATTTTCAACTCATATTTAGTTCTGCTGTAGTTTAGTAATTGCAGAATCATATGAATGAAGCTTAAACATAGGATTATGTATATTTTTGGCAAATAAAAATCCAGCTTTCTGGTTTTTGGTTGGTTTTTTTGTTTTGGTTTGGTTTGGTTTGTTGGGGTTTTTTTCTGTTAAAATAATACTCAAGTCAAAATAAGACTTTAGTATTCATGTAAGTAATTAATCTTACCCTTCTTTTGCACCAAATTAGGATGCCGTTGTTTTGGGGTTTTGTTTGTTTGTTTGTTTGTTTGTTTGTTCCTAGAATTAAAAACTTCTAAAAAACTAAACATCCTGAAGTATATTCTATTTTCTCCTGAACTGAGAAACCCATCAGTGTTCCTGGCACTATGACATATCATTGTGTGTTCTAACATAAAGTTCATAAGTAAATAGAGTTTGAAACACTCAAATAATTTGTGGGACTGGTAAAGAACTACTTTTCATAAGCAGAAGTATACTCCAAATGAATTCCTTAATAAACCATTCTAAATAAATAACTACAAGCCATATGAATGTTTGGAAATGCTTTTCCAAATATATTCCATGAAAGAAGAAAAGAATGACATCTTTCTTTCTTTTTTTTTTTTTTTTTTATATATACTTCTTGCAAATTTTTCGATATGGGTTTTACAAAATAGTCTTTCTTATTTTCAAACAGTTAGCTATCAAGCAGATATTGAAATTCCTTCTAAAGTTCCTTTTTATTTAAGAGTACAACTTAGAAATAAAATGTTAGAAATCAAATACATACATTTTTACAAGAAATTCAGATTCTGCATGCTCTAATTATTTTAATGAAGATTTTTTCCATTACTACCTGGCTTGCATTTTTGTTTTCCATTTTCATTCACTCTGTCTTACAACAGAGATTTCTTATCTGTTGTTGCACTTATACAAGCCAATAAACTTGTTCATTCATAGCCTTTAGATTAGTTTTCTTCTTTACTGATTTTGTATAAATGTATAGGACTATACACATATGGCTTAGATGGATACAGGAGAGTTTCTGAGGCTTGGCTGGGTTTTTTGGTTTGTTTTGTTTGTTGTGGTTTTTTCCTTTGGTTTGGTTTGGTTTGGTTTCTTGGTTTTGGGTTTGTTTTGGTTTTGGGTTTGGGTTTATTTTTTGTTGTTTGGGGGTTTTTTTGTTTGTTTGCTTTTTTTTTTTTTGTTGTTGTTGTTCAGGAAAAGCCACTATTTCTGCAAAGAAAAAAGATTAACGATAAGAAACTTCCTTTAAAATTAACATCACACACACCAAAGTCACAGTAGTTTTATTTTTAAAATGCAGGTAAAGAAGAGGCATAAATCAAGATTTTTGTCTTTTCCTTAATAATTCATAAATTTTAGATTAAAAAAATTAAAAGATAGTAATTCTCCTGAAAATAGTCCTCTTTTTCTCACTCCCTTAATAGAATTTAAATTGAAAAGTAGAAGATATGGCTTTGAACCTTTTCAGTCTGAATACAGCCTAGGTCTTATACATCCAACTTCTTAGGAGGGTTCAAAACCTCTAACTATTACATAAAATGTTGGTGGTGCCATGATGGTTCTTTCAGCAACTGTATTTTGGAATGGATAAAAACCAAGCTCAAATCATGTTCTGTTTCTTGAAACGTTACACTGAAAAAAATGTGTTTCTGCAATTGTGAATTAGACACCTGTCCTTCAGTTGAATTTCCTGTTATGTAACTGGTTGCTTTCTAGTCAGAGTGAATGTGGTTTTGAGAAAGTTCTGTAAAGGGTCCTGATTATTTACACACACTGTGCAGTAAATCTAGGCATATAGCTTCAGGTTTTTGCATTGTTCCTTAGGATGTGCCTGCAAGTACCTGAGCATTTTATTAGGTTAAATTACTAAGGGCCTTTTGAGACTGCTATTTTGTACCAAAATATCATTTGACTGTGTCCCTCAGTATTTTGCCAGGAAATTTATTCCAAAATTCATGTCTCTTTCAGTCCAGTATGGAAATATTTTTCTGTTAATCAGATAAAAGCCTTCTGTCACTTACTGAGAAAGCTCTTGCTTGACACACACACTCCTCGTATAGGTCATCATCTTCCTGCATGTAAAGTTTAGAACAGTAGTAGACACTAGTACTTTTTCTTTCAAACTTTGAAAATCACTTTCCGTCTTCATGAAAACAATATACAACCACAAAAATCCTTTAATGACATCTTCTGAAAGCAAACCCAAGCAGTTGGAGTATGTCCTGTTAGCAGCTTTACTGTGCCTAGCAAGGTACCTGCATGAGTACTAACAAGAGATACCATTAAACACTCCACAGAATTCATAAATATTCAGACCCACTTTAATGAAGTTGACACTGCTGAGTGCCTAGCCCACATTAATATTTTTGTTTAGCATCCCAAACTGAGGAACATTGGATGACAAAATAACTATGACGCCTGCTGCTTAGAATAGCTGATCTGTACAGCTATGCTTTAAGTCTCAAACTTAAACTTATATTGTAAAGCACTTTTTTCTTTTTTTTTTAATTACATTTGTAGGAAGTGGGAGTGGAATCACAAACCAAAAATACTGATTACTTACCATTGCTCCATTTATTTATTAACAAATTCAATATCAAAAGATGTTGAATTCATTATAAAAAAAAAAGATAATTCTTCAGATAAGGTACACCTTCACAGCTGTTATTGTATAGCTGATGGAAGACAAATATGGACAAGTTCAAATTCTGCTAGCAGCAAGGTTAGGAGAATGTGAAGTTTAGTTTAGACTAGCAAATTAAACAACTCTTAGTGAGTCCTCATCCAAGTCCATACTGTTAAAAAGTGCTTTAGTTAACTAACAACTTATTTTTAGATACACAACACTTTTCACATTAGGGGAACTGTCAGGGAAATGATTTATTCTGTAAGGATGCTTCCATTTTGAGACCTATGCAGAATAAAGAAACTTTAAGGTTGGTATGCTAATTAACTGCCTGCTAATAATTTCTGTGACTACACATACTTTCTGATAGACACTCACTTCCACTACTGGATGAATAGTGTAAAATAAACAAAAAAGACTGTAATGTGTTTTACATTTTATCCTATTTGTTTAGGCTAATGTTGCTTAATTGGGCTTCTTTTCAGTGAATATTACTGCAAGTGGTCTTAAAGGAAGAAGAAACGCTTTCAAAAGCATACTTTAAGGAAATGTTGTAGAGCCTGATTAAAAGTGGGGCCCTAGAAATGTAAGCTGATTTGTGTAGGCAGTTTCCAGAGTAGCTACAGCAATTCAGCAGGTGACGGCAACATATGGTTTCTTTTACAGGGTAAAGGTCTACAGATAGAAATCGTTATCTCTGATAATTCCAGTCATACAGATTTTGAAAGATGTACTAATCCAAACAGAAGCATTGCATTTAACCTCTGTATCTGACTAGAAAAATAAAACAGATCCATTATTAAATACAAACAAAACATTGTAGGTGATTATAAAAATAAATTTTAAAAGTACTGTGTCAGAGGAAACAGCATAGCAGCTAATAGCCAATGGATGTGTAGCTTCCTGAGTGGAGGAAATAGTGTGGAAGCAAGAACATTAATTCAATTAAAAGAAAATGCAGTATGTTATGTAATTTCTCTGTTTGAACTAGGTAGCCTAAGTTGATTTCTAAACATTTTACTGCAAGTAGGATTTCAGTAGATGTTGAATGTCAAGCTACTTAATATAGAAATAGCCATTTATTACATGTACATTCAGTGCTTAGTAGAATGTGATAATTTGTAAAAGTGTCTCAGTCACAGTCAGAAAGTTTTTTCAATGATTCTTTGAGCTTGAAAGCCTACACACTTATGAAAAAAACAATGGCAGGAAAACGAACAAGAGGTATTGGAACTGAAAATAAAAAATGTGATATTGAACTGCAAACAAAAAAAAAATTAAAAATTAGTTTTACTGTTACTTTAAACAATTGTTATGTTCACCCTTAGGGGTACCACACATATTTATCTATTTGTAACACTTAAATATGATTTGATTCTCAGACTGACACTTTTGAAAGAACTTATGACAGGTGTCTAATTCCCCTGAAATTCACTAAAGTTTGATGTCTTTATTTTCACATGTTGTAGGTAACTGGTAATCCACACCTTCATGCATATTCAATAAAAACTAAAATAACTTCTCTTTCCTGACATAACAACCTAGACGTTCTTGCTGGGCATAATAGGAATAAAACAATAATTTCTCAATCCTTTTCCACTGACATTTTTGTGCACAATTTCTGTAACAGACATACCATGTTATGAGATAAATACTCCTGAGCCATAATGCAAGCATTATCTTTTCTTCTTGAAAACAGCACAGGCAGAGGAACAACACAAAGATGTGCAAAAAGACTGAATTCTGGTTTTGTCGGTGTATCTTTGTCATGGTTTTACTCTGGCTAGCAAAATACCATGAAGCCGCACTCACAAATCTCCCTCCCCTCCTCCAGTGGAGGGGAAGAATTGGAGGAAAAATAAATAAAGAAGCTCAGAAAATTGAGATAAGAACTATTTACTAAATAAATCTAAATTAATATATACAAATACTACTAAAAATAAATAATTAAAATAATCGAAAATAAAACATATGGTACAATATGATACAATTTCTCACTACCTACCAACCAATGCACAACCAGGTGCTGAGTAGTGAGAGTCAGACCCAGAGAGCCTGAGAGCTGCAGCGAGAGAGCGATTGCAGCCTGAGAGCTGTAGCTCAAAGGCTGGAGCCTGAGATCTATCGCGGCAGATTCTGAGCGAACCCTATCAGTGATTGCACAACTGGTAAATCTAAACAGACCCACCAACTCCCTCACAAACGAGCCAGCACAAGAGTTAGCAAAGTACCTCATGCAGGAGTCAGGGAGAGTGTTAGCAAGTGTCAGGAAGTAAATGAGTAAGAGAGTAAGAGAGAGAGCAATGGCTCCCAGAGCCCCTCCTTGCCTATGCCCCAAGCATGATGTGCTATGGAATGAAATACTTCCTTGGTTGGTTTGGGTCAGCTGCCTGAACTGTGTGTCTGCTACACTGCCTGTAGCAAGACAGTGGGAGCTGGGAATGCAGCTGCAGCATCAGAAGCTGAGAAAGACCTTGAATTCAGTGCAGGCATTCCCCAGCTCCAGCTAAGAACTTATCAGTACTTCTCTCAGCATCCAGGAATACAGCTCCCTAGCAGCCACGGTAAAGAGTTAACTCTTTCCTGACTGAACCCAGCACAATCATCTTCAATTTATGCTTGTGTTCTTTTTTGGTATAATGGGCTGCAGAGCTTCCATTGGTACCTGCTTGCATTATTAAGTGTTTTTTAAAAAACAAAACATGTCAAAAAGGGTGTGTACTTCACACAGAATCATTATATTTGTATTCTGGTTTTTATGTAGGGAATAATGAAGATTTATTTCACTTGCATGAAAGAGGTTGTTAGCTGGACTTCTGCGAAGGGATACAAGTTTAAACTAAACAGTTTTGAACAAAATGGTAAGCAGAATGACAAACTGTTCCCAGGTTCATTTGAGATTTACTTTTGTTTTCCTCTTAGACAGTCATTCACTTTATCATATATTCTGCAGTTTCATCTCCTCCATTCTTTTGTTTTGGGCTTTTGAGGTTTAAATTTTTTGTGTGTTTGATTTTTTTCTTCTTTGACTCCAACTCTTCTCAGTTTATCTCCCTGAAATATTTTTTGGCCATCACTTTTTTTTCTAACAGTCCCTACTATTCCAAATGGATATCTATGTTTCTTCTTCATTCAGGTTTCTGTATTTTTAATCTATTATCTAGTATTTGTTTTTTGAAATACTGTCATTTTCTGTTGCTCCTGTTTACTCTTTTTCACTTTTAAATATTGCTACATTCTTTCTTTTTCAAGATTTTTTTCTTGAAATATTTTTCTTCAAGATAATATTGAAATATATGGGGCATGAAGATGTGTGATTGGGACAAACTTTATCCTTTCCACAGCTAGATGTACCCCAGTATTCGTAAAAGTAAGATAATCAAGAGGAAAATACACAGATATGATGTAAAAAGGGAATAAATTAATTTGCTGTAATATTGATTTACTGTAAGGTAAGGATTAATCATCTTCCTTTAACAAATGCTATAATAATACACATGCAGTGACTATTTTTTATTGGGTAATAAATTTTTTTTTATTTCCCCTCCCTCCTCTATTTTCTTGATGAAAACAATAGTATTTTTTCAACAAATTTTGGTATGCTAATTATTACTTCCTACAATTTTTAAAAATTTGGTTTCTTAGAAGATGTTTTGACAAGCCATATTCTTTAGAAGAGCATCTAGATTCCTACTATGTCCACATGACTGATATATACTATGCTACTTTGAGTATCTTGTAGATAGAAGGTTTTGGACATGGCAAGACTGAAGGAGCAGTTTGTGTTTTGTTACAGGTATTACACTAAAGGAAAGCCTACCTAAATTATGTGGGCTTTATATTGTATTAATGGAAGGTATTTAAACATAACAAAGATATCACTAGTTTACTATACCTGCTCTTTTCTTAATCTTTCACCCCTGGATGATTTAACTTTTGACTTTCTGGATATTGCTAAGTTTGTAAAATAAAAAATTGAGCTGCACAACTCCCTTCTACACAAACTTTAGGAAGAATACCATCAACACAGTCAAACAATAAACATTTCCTCCTCAGGGTATAAGGTCCATAGCATAACAGCAATGCATTTGTTGTACACAACACACCGTTCTTTACACTAAATGCTCAGCTATTTACAGGGAGAAATAATGGTGACCCATTTTACTTTCACCAGTACCAAAAATGAAGGTCAAGGGTCTAAATTTTGATCTTTTGGCTTAGCTTTGTGAAGTGCAAAATGTCTAGTAATTAACTTCATTATGACCCAAGTGCAAATTACTGCTGGAATTTAATTGAGAATTATTTTTCCAAAATAGGTATTTCTGACAATCTCAGAAGGTGTTTATATTCATATTTTTGCATCTTTTCAAAGGCAGTGCTCAGACACATGCTTAGAAGTTTATGCTCAAATGTATTTAGGTCTTTGGGAATTAATGTGTATTTACACGTTCTGTTGAATATCACTTTTATCATGTACTAAACTGCTTTGTTGAACTGGGGTCAACTTGCAGTATGTTAGCTATATGCTAAATTGAATGGACTTAATCATTGAGCTTCTGCACTTAAAAAGGGGTAAAACCGCAGCAGCTACCTATATGTAGGCCTAGAGAAATTTCCTTTGTTTTGCTACTGATGTCAGCAAGTAGACAAAAAAAAAAAAAAAAAAAAAAAATCCACTGTGATTTTATATGTGAAGTTATTTTACCCTGATTTCACTGTTAACATGTTTAGGACCAAAGTAACCAAACTCCTGGTAGGACTGTTTCAGACACGTATTGGAAAATATCGTGTTGGAAGTAAAACAATCCCAACTCAGTGAAATATCCATTTCTCAGTCTCTCAAACATATGAATTATCTCACACTGAAGTAGTGCATCTGCACTGATATGAGTTTGAATCTAACTATCTCTTGTCTATCATTATTTTTTTGCAGTTCAGCAATTGTTTTTTTCTTGGCATAGCCTATCCTATGCATTTTTTGTACACTTATTGAATAACCTTTTATAAATTATTAGCTGCTTGCAAGCATTTTACAATTTTCTTCATTATGAAAGATGCTTTTATTATTCTGTGTTAACATTGTCAGTAGTAGAAACACTAGAGTTTGCAATACTGTATGTCACTTGCATCCCAGAATTATAATTATGGTATAATGTAGAAGGCTTGCCACTTAGGTGATCAGGTAATAAAAGCACTTTTGTCTGCAGTACAAAAGCTTAATTCTGCTCTGTATTTAAAAGAAAATAACTCAGAACTATCATGTTCTTACTTGCTCTTTTGTGTAAATGTTAATCACACTGTTATTTTAGGCAATTAATTATTTTCTTGAAAAGCTTGCATCTGTCTCTTTGGTCAGTAATAATAAATAACAGATAAGAAACACATTGTTTGGTGTCTTTTCAGTGTTTGGTATACAAGCAACAGCTTTTTTAAATAATCAAATAACAGAATAAACAAAGAACTCAAACTTCCCAAGCAAAGCATAATAGTAGTAATAATGTTGCTCTTCATGTGGCATTTTCTCCTAAAGATTCCCAAACCACTGTTTGAACTTGGCCAATAACATTGGCATAAGACCTGGAACAACCACATCTGGTTGGCTGGAATCTAAGTGTGCTAGTGAACAGTGTTTACTCTTTATGTAGCACAGCAGCCATGGCTTGGGTGTTGTTTGTTTGCTGAAGGATGTGGGAAATGTTTCTAATATATTGTCCTGTGTTCAAATGCTATTTCTTGCCCCTAAGAAAGCTTTTAACACTTCTAACTACCAGCTGCTCTAACCGGAGGTCAGAACTGATAAGTTCATCTTTGAGATATGTTGAAACTTATTTAAAGTGCGGTATAAACCAGACTTCCTCACATTATAAATGAATTGCAAAATCAGTCCGTGTGCCTTACAGAAGCCCATGGTAGCACTTCATAAGTTCTGTGCGAAATACTGTGTGCTTCTGTACTTCTCTAGCACACCTCCACACTCCTACTCTACAGCTGGCCTGTCCAATTCTGTAGGGTTTCCAGAATTTACAAATATTCATGCTGCTTCCTTCCCAAAGTCCTGAGCTAGGGAAATCAAGTAGAAACAGCTAGCTTCAAACCTCTGCCTGAACTGAAGATAGAGAACTCTTCCAAATGACCAGACCAAGACATGTTTCCTGGACATATCCTGGACTTTTGTCAGGGTAAAGAGGACATCAAGCTTCTCATATTTCTTCTCTCCTTATTTTCCATCGCTTCTTTGAGAAGTAAATCCACATGTGCACGTCAACAGATGGTTTCATTTCCATGCAACTGTAGTCTTGTGCAGCACTGGGACTGGGAGAACAAACTCACTCTGATTTTCAGTAGGCAGAAATACTGAAAAATGATCACTGCCTGAAGTTCTGATCCCAAGGCATCACCCCCTATTGTACGAGAAGAGTAATTTTAGTACCTATTAGCAATACTTCTGTGTGGATTTTTTGAAGAACACAAGAGATATTTAACTAACATTTTTTATATAAACATTAAATTAAAACCTTTTTTCTCCATTGCCTTAATTTTTGAGGCAGGAATGTTTGTAAATGAAGGTATGTTTCACTATGGTTTACTCACCGAATTGTGATTATTGACAGCAAACCTATGTCATATTTGGTATTAGACTCTCAAAGGACTTTCTATTTACTATGTGGTATTTGATTAATTACAAGATAGCTGTAGAAAACCCTAAAATATTTTGGAATAAAGACTTTGCTTTAATGAAGGACTAGGCAAAGTGTTTAACTTGGATTTTTGTATTGTGTTTCTGTGTTTATAAGATTTTTACTAGGGGATGTGGTAAATGGACCAGAAATTAGAAGTGATGATGAAATACCAACACAAAATTTTTTTATTATACCCGCCCTCCAGCCCCATTCAGCTGTGGATGTGTTTTAATTTTATCTTCTGGAAACATGTCTTGAGTTTTTATGAATTTTTATTAAAATATGCTGTTTATAGAAAACCACTCTGAGAAGCCACACTGAGGTTTCAGATGTTGGCCTAAACTCATACCAAACCTATTCTGCCCTGCAAATAATGGTCCTGCCTTTACTTTCCCTGATGTCCACCTCTCTCCCTTTCTCTCGCAATAGTGAGTATGGCTGCTCAGTCATAGACCCAATCTGACTGGAAATACTGTTAGTAGTATGAATATTTATTTTTTTAAGTGGAAAGTAGTGAATCTTTCAGCTGTGGCATGGATGTAGGCCAGCTCAAGCTGTTAGCTGTTATACACAAAAATCTTCTTATGGGCTGTGCTTGTTTTAGTTAAGATAGTTTTCCTCAGAGTAGTTAGTATGAGGCTATGGTTTGGATTTGTGCTGAGAATATTGATAACACACTATGGCATTGAGTTGTTGCTAAGGAATATTTATACCAAGCCCAGGACTTATTTTTGTACCAAAGTCTGTTTGCTGTTTGTTAGTTCCCAACTGAAGTTTGAGAGCTACACTGTGGCCTTCTCCAGTCCCCATTCACAGAACAGACTACCGTTTGTTACACAGTTACTCACTGAGTTTCTTAGATCTTAACTATGTCTGATACCCAGAGTGAGGCTGAAAAAGGTTAGGCTGTTGTGCCTTGACCCTTAGATCATTGTTGTTTCAGCTAGGACCAAGTCATGGAAGGACAAGTGCAAATAAGTCCTGATGCCCTGCACTGTTGGGTTAATATAAAGCCTGTGGACTTTTAGCAGTAATAGCAAAAAACATGTTTATTTGGGGAACAAAGCGGATGCTGAAATCACACCCTAAATGTAAGATCATAGTGAAGATAAACTTAGGTGAAAGAAAAATTTATTCTGAAATACATGGATTTGCACAACATAGTAGTTAAAAATTAATTAAGAGATATAGAGCAATTCATCCTGTGACAGTTAATCAATAATTTTTCTTTAAACGTTTTCAATCAAAAATGCATAAACCAAGAATTAGCCATTAGTAAACAAATAAAAACACATCAGAAAGAATAGAACACTATAGTAGAAAACACACAAAATAGAACAAAGAAGCAATTTAAGAAAAAATTATTTTGTAGACACTAGAGAAGTTACTAGAAGTGAGAGAAAATTCTATGTCCTTTATCTGTAGTTGCTAGCAAATTTAATTAATTTTATTTTAATCAAGAAAAGTCATTGCTGTCTTTGACTCTGGCTTTGTAGAAGCTTATGTTGGTCTGCATGAAGTCTCACAGAAGTTAACAGCTGCTTAGAGAAGTCTTTGCAGGACTTAGGACTTCAACCAAGGAGTCAATACCTTATTATTCACAATAGAAGAATTTGTGTTTGTTTATCTAACACTACTATGCCAGGAAATCAAAGGAACACTCTCTGTCTCACACACAAGTTACTTTTGAGGTCATCAGCATCAATGAGCTTCACTGTGAGGCTAGTGTGATAATAGACAGAACTGCATGTTATTACACTCTATCTTTTTCTGAGGCAATAGGGGTGAAGAAAAAGATGAGAGTTAAGTGAGCATTGGATGAATAAAAAGAAGTGTCAGAAACTGAAACTGATAAGTTTTTTAGTCACCACTGTCTTTGTATGTTGGAATGCATAGCCATCAGATTTATTGTGATTGCAGGCATGATTTATACACTAGTACCACTTTCTGTAGATATTTGTTTGTGTTGTCTACCAATATGTTTCACTGTTCACCTGAGGTATTTCTAAGAAATTTCAAATTTCTAAGAATATTGATATTCAGGTTGATAACTAAAGTCATTGGTCATTATCCATTTATTTAGCTAGAGCAATACTTGCACTAAACATTCTGAAAAATTAGCAGATGAGATAACCAAAAAGCTAATACTCTACTGGAAAGTTTAATATCGGAAAATCCTCTGGTTTGGATAAATCAAGCCTTTCAATTTCTAGTAAATGGGGTTGAATGAGGTTTGGATGTGTGGTACAGGGGTCAGGAGAAAAGCTGATCACAAACATTTCATTTGCAGCAACTTCTAAAACTTTTAGTGATGACTGTCTTAAACTTCTCCACATTAATAAAATCTATTCATTTAGAATCTCTCTCTTCTGAATATGATCTTTACTGACAAAGATTTATGGTGTTTAATATATTTTAATGCTATCCCATAAAAAGCAATCCATCTTTCTAAAAACGTATTTATGTAAAAATTAAAGCTAGCTAAAGAATTTTCCACACTTTAGTAGACTCCTCTCTCCTCTATTTTACAAAAACAATCTACTTCTATGTACCAAAACAAACAACCTCTTGGGATTTGCCAAAGTCCATTTCTAACAAAAACATTAGCAAAAAAGAAGAATTATTTAGACAGTAGTCAAGGAACTACTGCAATTTATCAACAAAGTTGCTATTGATGAAAATGCAATGTTTGCTATACTTTAAAACCTACTAGACTTTTCAAAACAGTGTGTAGATATTTATGAGACATAAACCTATTGTCAGCTTGTCACCTGCATTTCTCTGACTCAGAAATGCAACAAATTTTGATATCTTTTAAGTGCTCTCTTTAAACAGGGAGGGAAGGAGAATTCTAATGAAACAAATTCAACTCTGCCAACATCTCTGCCTACTTAGAGCACCATGCTTTTTCTAGTTCATAATAAACTGAACACAGTCATGGACGCACCATAACATATCATGGGATCTCCTGAGTGTCAAGCAACCAAGGGCTGTAATCCCTGCTTTTATAGACTCCATTCTAACACAATCCAAATTCCAGAAACTGATTCAAGCAGTAATTTGACCTCTTCAACCATCATATTCAATATCTGAGCACACAAACACTAACAACTTGGGTGTTAAGTCCTGTAATTTGTGGTCCTCTTTTTCCCTGGATGCTAAATTTGTCCCCGTGTTTCCTTGAAATCAGCCAACCTTCCATAAACAGGAACATCATCCCAAAGGCTGGGCAGACAGAGGCAGCAAACACCTGCAGACCAGGAGCTGCTATGCCAGGAAAGCCCCACTAAGAGCCTTGGACCAGTTTTACTGGAGGCCCCTCTTCAAATTAGGCATAGGTTTCCTGTGCACCCAAGATCCTTTTCTTGTTCCAATACAACCACTGCAGTTCTTTCCACCTGGCAATAGTGAGGGAAGATAGGAGTAGGTAGGCATAGAGATGTTTCCAGATGTAAAATGTTCCTTCCATAATGTGGAGTTCTTGTTCCAAAATTTTCTGTTCCTTTGACAAAAGAGGTTTAGTGTCTTTAGGAAAAGGCATTAATTCTATCATGTCAAAACCCCTAAGGAAGGGCAGAGATACTTCAAACAAGGTAACGGATATCTTGTATGTGGATGCTTAGTCCTGCTTTGGGAGTGCTCTCAGATTTTATTTGTCCCTGTTTTTCTGTCTTGTCTCCACTTGTTCCTGTTTGTTCATCAGTGTGTCCTCCATCCTTTCCTCCTCATCTCTAAAAGACAAATCAGAAGATGACACTGGAAGCATGTTAATTACTGTTCAAGGTTCTCTGTCATAGTAAATTGCCAACGTGCTTTCCTCTCATTATCAGAAGCTGCAGCATGAGACCTCAAAGCGAGAAGCTAAAGGGCAGAAAGCTGTTAGACCTCAAGACCAAATCTCTTCTGATCACCTTGTCTTAGCTTTGCACCAGCTAGTCTATGTTTTGCTTCACCCCATAACACATCAAGCTGCACAGGTAGTGCCAGCCCAGGACCTGCGGCACGGCAGGACCGGCGGGGAGGGGGTGGGCATATGGGTGGAAAGGCTTGTGGTTGGGCACGACCCTGGGAAGAGTCTGAGGGGGTTTCCGGCCGAGGGGGCTGGGGGTTTGTTTTGTGGTGGGACCTCGTGGCGAGTGGTTGGTGCTCCGAGCAGAGCCAGCGTCTTGCCGGGCAGATCGGTCTGGGAGTTGGGGTTTGAAAGTTTTTTTTCTCTCTCTTATTCTCTCAGCCCCCAGGCAGTTTCATGGGGGGTTTGTTCCCTTCGGGTGGGGTTTTCTTTCCTTTTTTCCCTTCTTGGGGTGGGATCCTGTATCATTTGTTCTACCCTCTTCCTCTGTTCCTTAAATTACTCATTAGCACTAGCATTGTTAGTAACTCCCTAAGTTTCATTTATATAATTAAATAGTTCTTATCTCAACTCCTACGGGCTTTTCCTGGTTTGTTCCTCTGACCCTTCCTCACCGGGAGGAGGTGGCGGGCGGGGGGGGGGGGGGGGGGGGGGCGGGGTGGTAGAGCAGGCTTGTCATCAAACTACGACACACCTGAATAAACTTGTAATCACTTTGGCATGGAACTTAATGGCATGGGTTAAGTCCAAGATGTGACAATTAACAGGTACATACAAGATAAACTTTATTCAATCTCTAACTGTTACCCTAATGTTGTTCTCAGCCTCTGTGTAAAGCAAGTTAATGAGATATAGTATACAGTAAAACAGTGTGACTCTGCACAACAATTAAAAGCCTTTTTCATTTTGTTGTTACTCTCAGAAAATCTTTCTAGACAATGTGACTATAAAAGCATCACTTTTTTCCATAAAATAAATAAAACCCACCCAATAAATAGTACCCTTGCAGTATACTGGCAATAAAACTGAATTTAAATCTTGATTTCTTAGGCTGACAGGGTCACTGATTGCCTGTTATCTCCTTTACCAAGATTTTCCTGGCTCAGAAGAGGCTTTAAATTAAGGGTTTTAACTGAAAACATGTGCTGCTCATTAGCTCTACTTCTGGCACACCTGTGCTGTTCTCCTGGTTTTAACAGGCCTTTGCTCAGACAAGGTTCCTGGAAATTGTTGTATTTGCTGTTGCTGCAGTGACTAGAGGATTTCTTTGATGTTATTGGTTTTTCTTTCCTTTAGTTGAAGGAGACTATAGGGACTGACTTGATGAGCAGAAGAAAAGGTTTGTTAACCTAAAAGGTGGGGAAAATGAATTGTTTGTGACACGGTTAATGTTCAGGAATAACTGTTCTTTTAAAAGGGTCATCTTCTATGAAACTTATGAGAAGTTAAGTAGGGGCTGTTTGTTTTTTCTTATGTTGTGTGGATTAGAGGACTGCTTTGTTTTATAGTTCTGAGTATACCTGCACTTTTTAGCTGGTCTTTTTGGCTTGAAATATAGTTGCTAATAATTTAGGCTTGCCTATGGTTTGATTGCTTATGCTTTGAAAGTAGGTGGGTATGTTAATCTCTTCTGTCTTTGATATTTTAAGTTAAGTATGAAGCCTGGCTATATAGGCTGTGTAATCAATGAGTATGTAGTGCTAGATGTTGACTTAGCCTGTCCTGAAGAAAATGTCTGATGTCTCTTGATTGTGTACAGTCTAGACAATTAACTTAAGTGAGACACCTTATTTACACACAGTGAGCTCTAGTGAAACCAGCATAAGGTGTCTACATACTGGCTGCAACAGAAAAATTAAAATTAGCTGTAAAAGGAAGGGAGAGAAGTTGTTGATGAAAGAATCTAGTAGGTGATATCTCTGGCTTTAGTTTATTCACTGAGGTGATGGTATGTTTGATGTAACTCACCTTTTCTCAAACATGCTTTCTTTTAGGAGCATGGGGAGGGAAGGAAGAATATCTTGATATAAAACTGGTTTTGCTTATTCCCTAAGGGGAATAAAAGGAATCTTTGGTAACATTAATAAATGGAGGTTTTGTGTGTTAGTTCTATCTGTCTAAGCAGTGCTTAGTTTCTTCTGAGTTATTGTTATGTTATATTTAGATACCCTTTTTCATACCCCCTTTTCTTCAAGGGGCTGAGAGAAAAGGGTGAATACTTCAAATTATTAAAGTTGCTTTCTTTTCCTTCCTTAAGGCACTTCTTGAATTTTTAAAATTGAGTTTCCTAAAACATTCAGAAAAAAGGGCTAGCATCAGCAAAATATGCCAACAGGATGGAACTTTTAAGGCTTGCAGGGTCTGTGAAGTAGGTGTCTGGTACAATTTAGCATGGAAATCATAATCTAGTGAGTCCAGTGAGAGGCTATACCATAAGGTCAGATGTTTTATTAATAGCTAGAGAATGTAGAGAAATACAACCATGAGAATCAGACTTGATCTGATGAAATTAATTTGCTGTACAGAAAGTCTATTGGAACAATAAAGCTGGTCTTCATGTAATGGCAAAGTAGATGCAAGAGTTGGAGATAAGACTGTTCAAACTGTATGGCGAGACAAGGTGCAGTGCTCTATAAAGGTGTGAGCATTTACCTGAAATCAGTTACTCTGAAAAATCTGGTTGCAGGTTTCTGAAGTCCTACACATTTTAGTTTTTCTTTTCCTCAGTTTCTGTCTATAAAATGAGATAAATATTTTTTTATCTCATAAGATTCTGTAGCCACTATTATTGTTTGTGAAATATTTGGATGCAAGAATAATGAGAGCTACAGACAAATGTATTAAGGGAATTAATAATTCTGTTTTCATAACAGAGCCTTAACAGCATGTAGTAAATAAATTTGAGGTCACAAAATGAGTGATGAATAGGAAGCAAAATATTGACTACTCAACCAGGAAGCAATTGCTATCCTTTCTGAGTTTCTGATTTAAGCAGGAATCTTGTGTAAAATAAGTAGCTTATAATTAAAAATGAAGACATACATACAGTAAGGAATCAAATAAGGATTAAAAGCTGTCTGACAGTTCTGAATTTCTGAACACTTCCCTTTGTGATCCTGGGTCCTGTATGGAATGTGCATGGTATTACATATAATTGACTTGCGTTTTCGTAATCTGCTGCAGTGGGAAAATAATATAAGAAAAAAATAAATCCTTTGGGGCGGGAGGGGAAAGACAAACACTACACACGGCTTGAAGTACAGATCTGTTTACATCAAGCAAATAATTTTTACAAAGAATACACTCAACACTGCAGTTTCATATTGCCCATTGAATAGCTCTTGGATTTGAAAGCAGCCAGGAAAGCATAGTTTGACAGAGTGGAACAATGCTGTGACAACAACAAGAGCAGGTGCCTTTGTTCAAAGTCATTGAAAGTGACTGGTAAGTAATATGGGTAATCTGCTGCTAGAAGTTCACTCAAATCTGTCTGTGGCAGCAAAACCACAGCTGTTCAGGTCTAGCTAAAGTAGACTTGGTAAGGCTTGTTAGTACAGTATAGTGCTGTAAGAGTCTTCTGGAATATTGGAGATAGATTTGTATACATGTGCATTTCAGCATGGATTTAAGGGTTTTTTCTATTCTCAAATGCTCCTATACATATACATACTGAGCATTTTACTTGGTTGCTAGAATTAACCTTATCAGAGGAAATGCATTGAGCTGATCTCTAACTACAGATGTTTGCTCTACCTCTCCAGATCTGTGCAAATCATGACTTTGTGTTCTACAGGTATTATTACTCTCCTTAGTCTAGTTATAATTCAGAGATATTTTCAGATGTGCAGAAACAGAATAGAAGAATGAAGAGATAAAAAAAAAAATATGTATTTCCATCCCTCTTTCTCTTTATGCTGTTTTATTCTCTTATTCTCACTGTGATTATTCAGAACTTGCTCACCTGTTTATATAATAGTTAAAATTTCCAGAACAACGTGTGCTATGGCTGAACTGTATGCAACTTTCATCCTGCTTATCTGCATCCACAGGCTTCCGTGCAAGAAACAAGCTGTATCAGGAAGAAAGCCTGAGCCTGTTCTGTTCCAGAGTATGATTTTAGATAGGTTAGGTACAAATGTATGTGCTCTGCAAAGTCTACCACCAGGTATTGTGTATTGCAGAAATGTTATGTAGGAGATGTAGCTGAGACAAGTTGGCTGAAAATCATTCTTTTCAAGGGATCTGATATCATGAGCACAGCAGCAAGAGTGTCTGTGGTGCATAAGCTCCAGCTGCCTTGAGATCAGGTGGTCATGCAGCAATGAAGCCCAGATGATTTGTGGGCTGAAATATATAATATATAAAATTGTATCCACACAATATCGTTCTTGAAGATTTTTCTATGCCTATACTCTACCAAACTGTACAGACATTGCCACTGGGAATGAACAGGGAAAAATAATATGGAGAAGTGATTACATTTTTATGATCCAGATAGGTATGTGCATAGAAAGTTAGGAAATAAAAAACTTATTACTAAGATGGCTCTAACTGAATACTCATTTAATATTCCCATTCTGTAGAAGTGATGTATATTAATACTGTTAGAGTAGGCCTTCCAAAAAGTTGAAGGCACATGATGCTTGAAATAATTTCTAGATTTATAATGAGCTTTCTGGGTCTTCCGCTGCTCCAACTCACTGAATTCTAAATTTCCAAAACTGTGTTGGTGTTAGTATTGTAACAAAGACTTTGACCACTATTACATGCAGGCAATTTTTTTGGAAACAGGTTAATTTCAAGGCTCAGCCTGAGACATCTTCAAAGACCCCACTTTCAAAGTGGACTTCTTGTGTGTCCAGTGAAAATCATGCATTTTCAGCTAAACAACTTAGAATTACCAGCTGTTTTTTTTAAATTGCCTACATAAAATTGTCTACAAAAACATAGATCTTACACCTGTAACATCTACAACTGATTAGCTCCCAGGAATTGGGTATATACATACACTAAAATTCATTCTGTTGTTACTTTATGGTAGTAAACTATATGGAAGGTGAAAGAGAATGGAGAACTATGGATTTTATGGTTGTGTGCAGATTTATTTAAGAAACCGATGAAGAGGCAGAAAGACGTGTACTTAACTGAAGGAGGAAAAGGTTGACATGGGAGACTTGTGACTACATTCATTCTGCATGTTTACATTGCTGTTGAGAGAAATGGGGCTTTGAATATGTATCAGTAAATACATTACTCTGAGACAAACCCTGTTAATTTTTTCCACTATTCTCAATCTAAATGGAACAACCCAGAAGTCAAACATTTTTGTAGCAAGTGGTAATTACTAGAAATAAACAGTATGCAAAAAACCAATGAAGTTGCTAAGGCAAGCAGTAAAGGCCAGAAAAGTCTAAAAAGTGATGTTACATTATTTAAATAATCATAATTGTCTTCTATGTATACATTATGATACAATCTGTGATAATATCAGAGCTAATGTTGTAGGGCTCTTCCTATTTTTCCATTGGATAGATTTTTCTAAACAAATGTGCAGAGATGCTAAGGACTATCAGCTGACCACTTGAACAGACCATTCTAAAGGAGAGAAATTAATAGTAGTGCACACTTTCATTCTTAGACATGACTGACTGACCCTTGGTTTAAATTTCATAACATACCTTTTCTGAGGCATATTGCTAAAATGGAAAATTTCACCAAAATAATGGAAACACTAGCACATTTAAAAAAACATACTGAAAACAGGATACAAATACTCTCTAGTGTAACTTAAGAGGGGAGATAGCATGCTAGCTGTATTTACTGGTAAATGAGAAACGCAGATATTGGCACTGTAGTGAAACTAATGGTAGAAGCCAACGGTAATACAATGAGTAGTTTCTAACTGGACTAGACAAACCAGAAATAACAAGCACATTCTTTCAGTGAAGGTTTTAATTGATGCTACCTGTCGCTTTTCACTTGGTAGAAGAGACCAACACCCACCTCACTACAACCTTGTTTCAGGTAGTTGTAGAGAGTGATAAGGTGTATTGCCTGCCTTTTTGTGCCAGTTGTTAGTTGTTGCGGACAAGCTGGACAGGTCAGGTTCTCACGACCAGGTTCTCACGAACTGCACAAAGAGCTGAAGGTCTTGTTCTCACAAGATACATGAGGAATTAAAAATACAGGATGTTGACACCAAAGGGGCTCAAGTCACAAGCTTGATAAGCTAACTGTAAGGCACTGCAGAGCCAAGCTTACAAAAGTTACAGTTATCAGCCTCAGCTTTAGCAAAACACTGGGAGGGGTTTAGACTGTGGAAAACTACCGAATCTGTCTATAAAAACCCACGCTGTAAAACAATAAATTATCTGACTTGGTGCATATCATGCCGGGTTCCGGGCCCTCAATCTCTGACAGTTAGTTAGCCTGTCTTTTTCTTCATGCCATAATACATCAAGCTGGGTAGGTGGTGCCAGCCCGGGGCCAGTGGCATTGCAGGACCGGTGGGGAGGGAGTGGGGATGTGGGTGGAAAAGGCTTGTGGTTGGGCACGACTCTGGGAAGGGTCTGAGGGGATTGGGGGTTTGTTTGTTGTGAGGACCTCGTGGCGAGTGCTCCGGACTGATCCAGCATCTTGCCAGGCAGATTGGTCTAGGAGTCGGGGTTTGAAAGTTCTTGTTACTCTTTCTTTTACTCTCTCAGCCCCCGGGTGGTTTTGTGGGGGGTTTGCTCCCTTTGGGTGGTTTTTCTTTTCCTTTTCCCTTCTCGGGGTGGGATCCTGTATAATTTGTTCTACCTTCCTCTGTTCCTTAAATTACTCATTAGCACTAGCATTGTTAGTAACTCCCTAAGTTTCATTTATATAATTAAATAGTTCTTATCCCAACTCCTACGGGCTTTTCGTCAGTTTGTAGCTCCAACCCTTCCTAACTGGGAGGGGGTGTGGGGGGGCCAGAGTGGTAGAGCGGCTGGTTGTGATAAAAACCACGACATAAGGTCTCCCCTCAACCTCCTTTTCTGTAGGCTAAACAGCCCCAGTTCTCCCAGTAGCTTTTCACAGGACTTGTGCTCTGGACCCTTCAGGTTTATTTCTCTTCTCTGGACACGCTCCAGCACCTCAATCTCCTCCTTGAAGTGCGGGGCTCAGAACAGAACACAGTATTCAAGGTGTGGCCTCAACAGTGCAGGGGGACAATAACTTCCCTAGTCCTGCTGGCCACATTATTTCTGACATGACAGAATGTCATTGGCCTTCTTGGCTACATGGGCACGCTGCTAGCTCTCAAATTGGGGGGGGGGGGGGGGAGTGTTTGTTGGTGTGGTTTTTCAGAGTTATTTTTTGTTTATACTGGGCACATTTCCCCAAACCTGTAACATTGCATGGGGAGCTTGTGGCCCAAGTGCAGGACCCAGCCCTTGGCATTGTTAAACCTAATACAGTTGTCCTCGTCCTGTTGATCCCTCTGCAGGCACTTCCTACCCTGAAGCACTCCTTTACAACTTGGTGTCATCTGCAAACGTGCTGAAGGTGAACTCAATTTCCTTGTCCAGATCACTGATAAAGATATTAGAGAAGGTCTACTCCTTTCTATTATTTCTGTGCAGTTTTCTAAACTACAGTTAAAATTGATGGCAGCTTTATCTCAAATATTCTTCCTGGCTATCTAAAAAAAGAGACTAGTGAAGCACTTTCTTTCACATGAAAACAAGCAAGTGATTGAAACACGGTATTGAAATATGGAATGGCCAGAAGAAACTGTATCAATGAGATAACCTATCACTATAGGTTGACTAATAGTTGGTCATTTGGTCCCATACCACTCACAAGATTAAATATGCTTAGAGGCAGAGGGGAAAAGCAGTTAAATCTGAATCCAGATGCAGAGTTTAATTCTCAATACCATGTAATCCATCATTGCTTGTACTTGTGTGCATGAAAGAGGAGACCCTGGAACAGATAGCTAGGCTTATGAGACAACATATGCCAAATATCCTCCTTTGCTATCTAGCAAGCAGCAGTTGACACTAAGACCTTTCCCTTTCTTGAAGAAGGGAAATTATCCTCCGCATCTCAAAAGCCCCTCACTCTAAGTCACTAAGTGTGAATATTCTTGAGTCAATGTAACTTTTGAGAAGTTCTGGTAGCGTATGACTTTGAGTCATTCTCTGATAGTTTTGAATCATTCTTAATTCTGATTTTTTTTTTTCTTTTATGCACCCACTTGTTTCTTTAGCAGAAGAAAAATAACTGAGTTTGGGGTTTGTTTGGTTTTTTTTTCCTTATTACTGTTAATCCAAAAGTAAAATCCTAAACTATCCTGTGTATTAAGATGATAATTGGGGGTGGGGGTGAGGAATTTGGTTGTGTTTTGGTTTTTTGGGGTTTTTTTTTTTTCCATTTGTTCGTTATTTCTTTCTTTCTTTGATAAAACCTCAGCTTTGAACACCAATCTTATATTCTGAAATAGATACTTGTTATACTAGAATTCAAACAAAAGCCACAGGAGACTTCAGCTATACAGGAGTCATTGAGGAATCTGATAGAATGTGAAGGGCACTCAGATTCCTTTGTTTGAAAGTTTTTCAGGATTCTTAAAATAACTGAATATCTGTAACAACCTGAGCTTGGGTAGAAGACAATCTTTAAAGGATGAAACATCAAATAATCAGAACTCATGTTTATGAAAGTTACTTTGATATCAGGATGTTACTCATGCTTCAGCAACAGAAGATATTAGACTTGACTAACCTTTTGGATATGCCGTATAGCCTAGTTTGGACTTTAAACTTTGCTGATGTTTTAATTTTCAGTCCCTGAGCATTCTGGTGCCTGGGATTGGGGCAGACCGTGGCTACTGCTTCAGTGGAGATTGATTTGACTCACAGGAATACCTCCTCCAGCTGGTTTATTTTCCCATTGGTTAGCTATTATTAAAGTTAACCAGGCAAAAATAGAAAACCAATAGGAAAATCCAGATAGAAGTCAATTTTTCTTTGTCAGCTGAAATTACTCTGGTTAGAGATTCAGGCAGCAATTTTATGTCCCATACCTGCTGCTATTTTTCCTTTGCCTGTTACTGAATACCTGCAAAGAGGCAATAGCAAATTAATTGATTTCCTGCATGTATTCCAGGCTTTCCTATTGAATTTAGGAGGAAACCATATAAAAAGGGGTAGAGAAGAGGTTAGTTGGTTGCTGTTTTAATTACTGTTTTGGATTTTTTGTTATATGTTTGATTTGTAAAGCTTTGATTACTCCCATTAGGTATTTAATTTTTGAATAGGCATGTTGCATGTTCACTTGAGATGAGGAAAACTTGGAGGAAGGGTGATATTCTTTAATTATTGCAAAATGTTCAGGGATGAGTCAATTGATAGCTGATAATGAAATTTTAATTGCAGTAGTACTTTAAGATTAACATAGAATAACAAGCACTAATGTGAAATGTATTGAGGTTTTCTGCATAATTATATCTTCACAAGAATTCTCTTCAGCTATACTATGCTCGACACAAACATGTTGGGTTGGATTTCTTTGCAGGCATGATCAAAATGGGAACAATACTGACTTTTTTTAGTTTTCTATTTTATATTAATAGTTTATGGCTTGGAGCATTGGTATGTGTTATGCCTTAATGAGGATGTAGTGTCTGCTGGCCAGAAAGGGAACAAGGAGTCTTGACTTGGGAGACTTTTGGCTTCCAGCTGTGTCACTGACTCAAGCACACTATTGCTGTTTTAAAAAAAAAAAAAAAATTGTCAAACAAAACTACCAACCAAACAACCTCTCTCTAGACACTACATAGTCATCCTACTAATTTTTTCATTATCTCACACTCTGTGCTTTACTCCTTTCCTCTCTCCCAACTCAGATAAGGCTCATAACTGATCCAAAGCTCATCCTAAAAGGGAATCCAATAGGAACCTGTGTATCACTGGCAAACGTCTTATTTATTAGTGACTTTGTCTTTCTGTCTAGAGGAAACTGCATTCCTAGTGTTGCTTCTAAGCTCATTCTTTCCTAAAGGTTGTAAGTCTGCAGGAAAATGTTGAAGACTCAGAGCAGTCATTGTTTTGTTTTTCAGAAGTCTTGTTCCAACTCTCATCTCTGTTTTAGAAACATATTGAAGGAGATATTTAGTCTGCAAGATGTTTTGATGTTAATTATTTTGTAAAACTCTGAAAGATTTTAATGTTACAGGCAATATCTAAAGGGATCTTTCAATTAAAATTTTATTCCTTTACATTAGAACACTTATTTCCTTGTCCTCCTTACAAATAAGTAAAAAGAAAACAAAAAGGGCTAATTAAGCTGTAACTGAAATACTAATCTTGTCCCTGTATGAATTGTGTTGACTTAAATTAGAGATGTCTTTCTGTCAATAGCATAGCATTTTTCCATAACTACACTGACATTTTCTTATTTCTAATTACAAAAATTAAATTAGGTAAAAGATGGCATTTAAGGTTATTGTTTGATATCTTTAACATGCATATCGTAGTAACTGCTGTTCTGTTTGCTTCTGCAGTCTTATTTCCAGTGGAAAAACTGTGTGACATATTAGCTAGCTTACAGTGGAAAAGCATAGCAGTGAAATAGGTATGATAGGAACCGTAGCAAGCTACAACAGCTTTTCATGGGGGAAAAAAGTGTTAAGTATGAAATGGAGAAAGAAGATAAAAAGCTGGGTTTACAGTAGTTTCAGGGTCCTGACAACTGAGAAAGTGAAATGGGTGAGCCTGTTGGTATTTACCTGGAGTGAGCTGTGCTTGGAGGAAAAAAAAACCAAAACCCAAACTACAGCGAATGGGGCAATGATTAGGGCTATGAAAGAGTGGAAGAGGGGATTTTTCATTTGTCCTTTGCTGCCTTGGCTTTAGTCTGCAAATAGGAATTAATGTTGGGAAAGGATAGGAAATAGAGAGATGGTAATGAGAAAAGAGTCAGGAATGTGAAAAAAAGATCAGGTTGCTTGCATACATTTGTTACTTCATGCAGAAGATACCTGGTTTATTATCTGCTATAGTGCTCAATTCTTGGTGTTACAAAGCTGCCTTTCTAGAGCTTTTGACTGCAAGTGCTGTGTAGGTTGTTTCTGATATTCTGTACTTACATACCACACAGTTATGCAAAGTCCTGATTTAACCTTATAATCATCTCTGCAATAGGATCTATTTATTAAAGCAAAACTTAGTGTCCATTCCTGTTGTGAAGTCAGAATATAAAGGTAACTAGTTACATCTTTTAAAGCAAAACAGAAAAGGAAGTATACAAGCAGTTGTTTATTTTGATTTTTGGTAGAAGTTGTAGAGCACTCAGGATGCTAAAAAATTTATATCCTTCCATATTTGTCCAAGCAAAGGCTGCTAGTGACAGAGATCATGGAACTGATTCACAGAACAGAGAACACTTATAAATATCTGTGTACTACTTGGCTATTTAAAATTACTGGGTTTACACTGACTACTTGTTCTTACTGATTCCCCTACAGTCAGGCTTCTCATTCTCCTGTAAGTAGTGACAAAACTACAAAAATAAGTGCTATTTTTTCTTGTTCCTTTAAATATACCTCTCCTCAAAGGTATTTTTCTCCAAATAAAGCCTTTCAATGTATTATTGATTTTGGTAAAGGTCTTGGGTATGTTGATAGAAGAATCAAATCTTTTGGCTTCCTACAAACTACTTCTTACAACTGAAGCCAGGCTTTAGTGGAGGAAAACTTTGACAAAGTTAGTTGAGATAATTTTAATAAAATGTGGGTGTGGGGTTGGCTGTGGGTTTTTTTTTCCTTTTCCTACATCACCAAAGCAATGAAATAAGATGGGGAATAGAAGAACAGAGTGGAAAGTAGGTTTGTTTCAAACTCATGAATTGGCTTTGAAATATTAATTAGTTCTCCTTTATTTCCCCACTACTTCTATTTTAGCCAAGCCCTTTACAATCTTTCTGTGGAAAATCAAAACACACACTTCATATCTGCCCCACATTTTATAAACTTTCTACTAGTCTACTGAAGTATTCTACTTAAAACTACCTTTTGGAAATAACAGGGTAACTTAATCTGTGGAGTTCTGGAGGCTAAAAACTATTTGTCTTGAAAGCAAGCTGCAGGGACCGACTTGTACTAATTATTGAATTTTTTTGTAGGCATGTCCGTGTGATTAAATCACTGCCTAGCTATTCTGTTAAGCTAGCAAGCCTGTGCTGTGTTAGTGTTTTCTGAAGAATGAAATCTAAAACCTGACAGAAAAGTCTGTCCTCCCTAATGTGATTGAGGTGTCTTTCTTATTCAGCATAGTGTGCCATGTAAAACATTGGATTGAAAGGCAGAAATGGATTTCTGGATGCAATAAGAAACATCTGTGCAAGAGTAGCTTCTTGAATAGTTTCTCTGCTATAATTTTCAGCTAGTCCTTTTCCATAAAAATCACTACTACAGATGCTTTCAATGCATTGTAAGTAAATGGCTGCTGGAGTAGACAAGTGTTCACCCAGTCAGATACAACTGATGGATGACTGAACAAGCTGTTTCTTATTGCCTCCGTGTTGTCAGTTGGCATCTCCAGCTGAGAGCTGTTCATGGCTGCTTGATAATTTACACACCACAGCAGCAGGTGGGGCTGCTTACAAGTTCAACCTCTGGATCAGGCCCAGGACAAAGGTGTTGTAGGCACATTTTGTGTGATCTGTTTACTGACATAGTTAGATCTGTTTCAGATAACCTTCTGCATTCATGTATGTACTTGGTTGATACTAGTTAATAACCAGGGCTCTTGACTTGGCGTATTTGTTTTTCTGTAATATCTCTAAATACAGAAACTCAATTTGGACATCATGTGATACAGCATGCTCTGGCTATCGTGATCGGCAGTTTCCCAATAAATATTCAATGCAGGGTGCCAGTTGCTGCTCAAGTCTTAATGTGACACTTCTGTCTGGATACCCAGCTAAGGTCAGTTAGAGTCCACAAAGGTGATCTTCCAAGACGGAAGGAAGAGAACAAAGATGCAGTTTTCTAGCATCGAAACCTTGATGTGGTCCAGGAAGAAACATAGCTGCTGACTTGCTTTAACCTTATTTTCTTTTTATGCTCTTACATATCTATTACCTGTTGGTGGTTATCTTAAGGGAACCATCATCATCTAATATATAATAATAGTCATAAGTGTATTTGTCAACACAATGCAAGGATCCCACAGTACCAAGTGAACAAGTTTGTGCTCTTTACTTGGGATTTGCTGAATTTAAGCAAACTGGGAAAACAGAAGGGGTCTTTCAAGGGTCTGACAAGAAAGATGTGGGATACCCTCACTTCTGTTACAGTAGTCCTTGTGCTACAGAAAAGGACCAAGTCTCCAAGATGGAGAACACCCTACAAACAAGGAGTCTTTTGGCTGAAATCCATGTTCCAGCTGAGATCGGTGTCCTCTTGTACTGAAGATACATCAGAGTGCTAGCCACAAGTAGGAAGAAGCAGGTGGTAGTAAGGGCCAGTTCAGTGACACAAAGATACATGGGCTGTTTTGACATCCAGAAGGACTGAAATGGTAGATTGTGTGCTAGGCAATACTTATGGTCTGTGTTGGTACCAGCAACATAGGCATCACAAAAATGTAGAAAAGGTGTTTAAAGGTCTAACTTGGCTGCTTATCAGAGACCAGGGTCCAGTATTAAGTGCCAGGCGCAAATTTGAAGTCAGTGTGTGGATGAGACAAGTGATATCAATGACTATGTGGTATAAAGGTGAGATTTAGTTATATTAAAAAACAAAGAAACTTCCTAGACAAGAGGAAACTGTATAAGAAGAATGGGTTACATTTTAATGATTATGGAGTCGTGCTGATGGCACTGAATTAGAAAGATTTCAGAGGAATATTGAAACTTAGAAATTGAGGGAAAGCTAAGAGGCATGGAAGATCAGCTGGTTTAAGCTGATGTGAAGTATGACCAATGTAATTCTGAAAAGTCTTAAATAAAGAGTACACAAAAAACAAAGGAAGTAAATTAGTTCACCTATAATGCCAATTGATTCATATGTGTAGTATGAAGTGGTAGAGTGAGTGTAAAAGCTTTGAAATATTTGTAAACCAGCCTAAATTTCGAAAAGTAAGACAGGATAATTAGAACATGCGGTATTAAGTCATGCTGCAAACAGGCATCTCAGAAGGAGGAAATTCAATGCAACGTGATTTCACCAGGCTACCAATTTTACAGGAATCAAAGTAGTTTACACTGACAGGAGAGTGACAGGCCTAGCTCTGTGTGTGTAAAACTGTGTGAAGAGCAATGGGAAAAGAGAAGTACTATGGAATCCTTGTGGGTACAATTCCCAGATTCTAAGAAGATTGTATTGATTTTACTGTTCACACCATAATTGGGAAAGATAATGAACACAGTGTTGAACACAGTCAAATTGCAATTTTAAGACAGATAGAAATAGTGGGAAATTTCAGCTACTGCATACAGGTCAAATCCATTTTTAGATTCAATAATTGACTGCTTCTAAGACAACCTACTCAGAACAACAAGAAAATATGTCATTGTGGTTTAGACTGAGTGCTGCTCAACACCCAGTTCTGAGCTGCTCTGTGGTAGTTACCATAGTACAATTAGGTTTAATATTATAGATGGAGGCAACAGGCAAAACAAATCCAGTGCATGCATATTCAATTTTAAGAGGTGGAACTATATGAGGACAACAAAAATTGTCAAAATGAAACAAGAGCCCCTAAAACCCCTAAAAGAAGCAGTCTGGAGGATGTTAAAAATCTCTTTTATTAGAAGATGAAGTAAGTTGCAGTTCAAACAGAAAACAAAACTGAAAAGTCACATAGTCATAATAATTAAAAAAAGTGATGGGTATGAAATTTCCAAGTGAGAGGACCGGGAAAGCCCACAGAATATGGCAAGTGCCATGCCTGAGCTCATATAAAAAAGGTACTTAAATATTTCAGAGCTAGTGATCCAGATAGGTAGGTAGTGGTATTGCTTTATGACAACAGAGCCAGAGGTGCAGCAGAGAAGTAAGGTGAATCTTTTATGCTGGTCTTTGCAGTTACAGGTATTGGAAAAATTCCCAGTGACCCGTCCTTTTTAACAGACGGAACAGAGAAGCTAGCTCAATTTGTAGTAAATATATGAGTTATATTAGGTATGATAGACAAGTTGCATCAAATAAGGCTAGGGTGGTATTCGCTAGAGGACTCTAAAGGAATTCAGATGTGAAATTACTGACCTTGGTCTGCAGCCCAATATTACAAATACCCTTTATACCAGAGGAGTGGAATATTGCTGCTGCAGTCCTATCTGCAAAATGTCTCTAGAGGACATCCTGTCAGCTACAGAACAATGAGGCTGGTGTAGGTCTCCGGTAAAATGGCAGAATCTGTAATAACAAATATGAGCACATGGATAAATGTTGTCTGGGAGTCAGCTTGGTTTCTGTAGAGGGAGGACTTGCCTTGCTAACAAGCTATGTAACGCTTCTGTGAATGTGGATAAAGGGAATCCAGCAGATACAACGAAGGAAGTCAACTGTCACGGTGTGACTGATGAAACCTGTAGGGGTGAATGTGATTCAGTGGATAAACCCCTGTGATAGAACAACACTTGTCAGAGATAGGCAAGGGGAATGTGCCCATGGAAGCCAGAGAATGATGCAAAAATACTGATTTTTATTTTCACTCAAAAGTTGGCTTTTCTTTTAGGTGAACAACAGTGGATTAACTGGAGGTGTAAATGTCTCCCTGAGTTAGCCAGGCCAGAACCAGGGCATGAGGGGGTGCCTGGCAGGAAGTCAAAGCACAGGGAGTGAATATGTTGTTCAGGCCAACACAGTATAAAAACAAATGAACAAACCTACAAAAACCAAACAAACAATTGAAGAGAGCAACAGTACCAAGCTTGTTTCAACCCTTGTATTCTTTCCCAGTGACACAGGATGGCCAGCGTTGTGAGCATAAGTGTATTTTGGAGACAAGACTGGTAATGGGAATTGCATAGGTACTGTGATTGAACTGTATATTGCAATTGCTTCATTTTACTAAGTGTAACTTACACGTGTATTTTGTTTTCGGTATATCTTGTATCACTTGCTAAATCAGAAACCCCATATAACATCAAATATCTTCAAGTAAGCAAATTTGATATTAAACACTCCATACATGGAATGTCTAAAAGAACCTGCCTAGAGTATATTGACCTCTGACACATGGCTTTGGGGGAAGGTCTTTCTTGTACTGACAGACTGTTAAAGGAGAGGAAGAGTAGAGTTAACTCATCAATTTTCAGGATAAGGTAGGGGGGATGGGACAGCAGTGAACTCCTGCAGGGTTGGTGACAGGATTGGTTTTATTTAATTTCAGTAGTGACCCAGAAAAGAGAATGAACAGTGAAACTTTTAAGCTTCCCAATGATACAGAAACCTCTGAAGTAAGCCAAAAAATGTGCTAATGTTAAAGAAGTCTAAAAGAACCTTATAAAACTGAGTAAAAAAAGCAGCAGATGAACTTCCATAGAGATAATTAATGTAGGCAATTTAACCCAGGAGAGAACAATCTAAACCATGTCTATATGATGCCAAACTCAAAACTGGAAGTTATAACAAAGCAAGGAGGTTTTGGATTGACAGTTCCGTGAAATATTTGGTTCAGTGTACCATCTGCTACCCTGAAACAGTGCTCAATATTGGAGTGGTTTGAGAGAATAGAAGGGATGACAGTGTCCAGACCTGCATGATCTTCCTAAATAACGTCTCTGTTTTGGAGACAGAAGCTGGGCTAGATGTTTACTAGGATGTGCCCTTGTTTACTACATGTTTGATTACATTCAGATAACGTGCAGTGTTAGTCAATAACTGAAGATTGACTGTAGTTTCTCTGTGGAGTGGCAGAAGTCCAAACCTTGCAAGGTTATTTCTTCATATGTTGAATGATGAGGTGGTGGAACAAAGTTGTTACATCTAAACAAAAAGCCACACAGGTAATATGACATTTTCAGGTTTAGAAACTCCAGCATGAAATGTGAGCTCAACCTGACAGTCATTTTATTACAGTGCACAAATAGGAACTCATTTTAATCTGAATCATAATGATTAGACAAAAATTCATGCATTCTGAATGTACTAATTTAAATCTCAATAAAAGATCATTTGTACACTTCCTTGGGCCAAGAGCATGCGTATTTTCCTGTTATTGCAGTTGGCTAAATGAGTGGCTACTTAGTTGTGTATTAAGCCCTCAGTACCAAACTGCTTCGCTGGATTAATAATCTTTGTGATATTTCATTAATATTCATTGTTAATTAACATTTATGGAACAGAGAAGGGACTCTGAAGTCCAGCATGGGTTGGTTTTCTCATCATTCAAGCTTCATTAATTCAACATCATGGTTTTTCAACTGTTTTTCATAACAGACTCTAACTATGAAGAACAAGACTTGGGAGATTTAATCGCATAGTTGATCAACAGCCTGATAAATGTAGAAGTTCTGTCAAAGAATCCTTAGCAATGGGTCATATCCCCTCTATTGTAACAAATCTTCAAAACTTTCCCCATCTGCTATTCTGTTAAGCTCTTGCACAATATAATATATTTTTCTTGCCTTTCTGTCATATTAATTTTGCTGTATTTGTTAAGGTCTAAGGGATATATTGTGGCAAACTTTGAAGGAAAAGGTTGCATCTTCTATTGGACCAACTAATATGGCTAGGAAAAGTATGTTTTAATGCATAACAGTTCTTCCTGCGATAGGAAACCATATTAGTATTTAAAACATTTTTTCACCAAAAGTATTTTTACCTATACCTGTGTGTAATACTTGACAGAGAAATAGACAAATCAAACAAAACTCAACACCCCCACCCCTAATCCCCTAGATTATCAGTTCAAAATATTTTCTTCTCCCAAAACTATTTTCTGCTCATATGAATACTAGTTTCATTAAAAAAACTTAAAAAAAAAAAAAAAGTTAAATCAGAGCATTTATAGTTCCTGTTGAAGGATGAATCAGTACAGCTCTCTGGAAAGAAATATCATATAGAGGAAAGAATATTGAGAAAATACCCTAAATAATCTATCTATCTTTAAATCTGTCGTGAAGACAAATCCCCCACTAAATTTTAGTGATAATGAGAAAATATGGGAGTTAAACCCCTTCAGAAAATAACTGGTGCTGTGCTAATTAAGGAGAAATCTCTTCCTGTGCAAGGAACTTACAAAAGACTTTCAATTTTTAAGATATTTTAAAATTAAACAGAAAATAGCTTTCAGAAATCAATCTTTCGGCAATCTGCTGTAAAGACGTGTGTTGCATCCTTGAAGTATTGAGGAAAATACACTATTCTGAGAAGACAAAATTAATGTAACTTTTGTTTAAGTTGAAATCTGGATAAAAATCTTATTAGGTTTATATACTGCATTTCTTTTGCACGAAAGGTCAGCTGTTGTTTTGGCTGACATTCTTAATATAGTAATATTTCACAGCTGGTAATTTGCAGGCAGTAATAGCCAGATGGTGCTTTTTCTAAGGTGAATTTAAGGCATTTTGAGTAGTTGTAAATGTGAGACTCATAACAAAAAAAGCTCAGTGTTTGAGAGCTCTGTTTTTCTGGGTTCAACAGCATGTTTGCTCACAGCCAAGATCAGACATGTTTTACATGGAAGCCTGTACTAAGGGACCTGTGATAACCAGGCATAACCATTTTTTTTTAATTATTTTTGACCTCTGTCAGATTTAAATTTCAACTCCCAGAGGTCATTGTTGTTCTGCTCTACTGACAATTGAGGGTTTTGAGATTTTCTGAGATTTTTGTTGTTATTTTGGCAGACTTTCTTTTAAATCACTGCCTCGTTATGCAAGGTATCCCTGTTGCCTGTGCAAAATATTTTATATTAGCAGATGCTAATATTATGAGATTTTTTGAGAGCTGGAAATAAAGGTATGGAGCTGAAAATAAGGATGTCTTAAATACATTAGTCATACTCCTTACTGGGTTTTTTTTAACTAATTTTATCACGTGTGTTTTACCATATTCATGCAGCAGACTATGTAATCATAATTTTTAAGAAAACCTGCTTGTTAAGAATGAAACTTTGTGACCCATATTCATTTGCAAGCCTGAAGTGTTTATAATAGACAAAGGAATGATAAACAGTGACCTTCATGGATTTCTTCAGAGTTGGTAGTTATTTCTGAATCTTATTTAAGATAAGGGCTTGATGTGATTTATATATCAGATTTAGACCCATTTTAGGGTAAAGCTGACCTGAATCTGAGAAAGCCCTTATCTCCCTATCATTTAGGAACCTTGTCAGGATGTATGTATATTATTAAGATGGGATGTTGAAAAGAGTGAAGTGAAATGATGTTGTTACACTATGATTTCAACACAAAAGTCCTTGTCCTGATGAAATATATTACAATGTTCAGGGGCTTTTTGTCCAGTGAACAAAAAAATTACCAACATTCATTTGCAAACTTTCCTTGCAATTGAGCTAATGTTTAGTGGCAAGAAGACAGAACATTGGACTACAGGGATCTGTTTGGCTATGAGTCCAATCTCCCCGCAGCTGCAGGCAACAAACCACATGTAGTCTCCCACTGAGTGGGAGAATGTGAATACCAAGGAAAGTAGTGCCATTTCATCTCAAACAGGACAGAAGTGAACAAATCAAGCCAAATGACTAAGCAGAGGATTATAGAAATAATTATTATTCTTTCAGAAAGGTAAAACATCACTGGAATTTAATGAGCCGTAGTGGGAAGTAAGGAAGACATTTCCAAATGTCTTATGAAACCACTTACATAAATACCTTGGAACTCTTGGATTTTTTCCAAGTGTTTGCTTTTAAGCAACCTGGTTATCAATGTCTCTTTCCTTTTTGATTTTAAATTTTAAGTAGTTATACCCAGAAGCTCTATCTTGGTTTTGGTAGTCACAAGAGTGTTCCGTTTTGAACATAAAGTAGACCTCAATCATGCAGGCTAATATTTTAAATCTGTATCAACGAATTCCTGCTATATATAAAACGACAAAGGGAGTTCATTGCATGATTGGGATCTAGGGGCGATCCTTTGTTCTTGCAAGCTGACAAACAGATGTACTCTTAAGGTATACTTAAATGAATAATGAGATAGTTCAGCATTCTGAACTTCTTTTGAAAACTTCAGTGGCTCCAAGTGTTGTTTGGTGACGCGTAAAGGTATTTTTCCCACAGAAAATAATTTTCCAATAAATTACCAAGTGTTGAATAAATATATTCTTTCCTTACACAAAATACCTGATGCAATTATACTGTGTCATTTTGCAACTGATGGCTGGAGGAAAATGCCAGTAAACGAGGTCATGCTATCCCAATTACACTCAGATGCCGTGTTTAAGAGGAGGAGAAAACATGAAAAAGTTATCAAAAAATATGGGATTGTGGTTTCTTTTCTCATTTGTGTTTAGACAATGCTGAATGACTGTTTCCTGCAATCCAGAGGCAGGAGGAAGATATGCATGACTGGAAGACAAAGACTTATAAACCAAAAACTGCAGGGAACTTAGTGGTGCTGTAAGTAAATGGCTAGCCCAGTGGCACCCCAGTGAGGATCAGACCTTTGAGATGAAGTAGCCATCAAAATGAAGTTAGTTATTCTACAGGATATGTAGGACAGAGAGAGATTACCAGCAGGAAAAGAAAGAAATCTATTTGTGCCTCCAGGACACTCTGTAATAAATTTGATCCATTTAAGCTTCTAAAAGGTTGTTTACAACTCTAATTAGGAATAGGAAACCAGAAGGACTTGAACTTCAATCCATTGTTTTGTTTAATGTGGAATGTGGTGAATCTTGCCCAAAGCATCGAAGACAGCAATAGGGAAAGATGCTTGTTTTGCGTATAACAAAGTGAAATGTGTGTTGCCCTTACCCTTAGCTTTTGCCCCCAAGTCTTTAACTTAAAAAACTAATTTGAACATGGAAGAATTCATTCGTTTTACCTAACTATAGCCTAGAAGGGAGTTGGGGAAAAAAATACTAAGTCCTGTGTCTATGAATGTGGAGTTGTTATTTGTACAAAGGCTGCCTGAGCAGAACTCCTCTTAAAACTGCATACTGTGTAACTTATATTTGTTAACTAGATAGGGCAAAATGCAGTGAGTGGATAACACAAGTTAACATGTGCTTTAATCTTAAACAAAGATGAAGGTACTACCTGGATGTAAAAACAAACTGTGACTAATCAGCAGATATTGGAGGATATTATATACCAATTTGTTATAGAGTATTTAAAATTTTATTCGTGCTCTACTGAACTGACAGACTATCGAATCTCTCTGAAATTATTTTCCTTTGACTAACAAACACTTAAAAATTTGCACTGGAGATTTTGGAAATATTTATAAGTAGGAGGTCCAAAGATACTAGTACCTGAAGGAAGAATCTGTGACTGTGGAAAACTGTAGAAACCAGTCCTTTACATTTATTTAATACAGTGGTTGTGTTGGATTTTGTGTGTGTGTGCATGTATATATATATTAAATATTTTTTACATATATATATTTCAATATACATAAATCACTTAAGAAAAAATGTGTCCTCATATGATCCTAAGGGAATGTAAGAAATACACAAGTGGAACTGCTTTGAAAGTTAGAAAAGGATTTAAAGTTTTAAGCTCTACACACAGGTGAAACTTATTTTAACCTTTGCAAAACTTGTACATGTTATGTGCAATATTTATATATTTATTTTGTTCCCTATATTTTCTCTGTGTTGCTGTGATTCCAGTACTGCAATGTGAGAATAAGATATAAAAGTAGCTTTTCTTAGCGACACAAAGATGTTAAATTTCATTGTCCAAGCTTTTTAGAAATTCGGAATGAAAATGACTGGGTGACAGAGATTATAGATAGACTTTCTAAAAGGAGAAGATTTTTCATTTTATTAAATTTATATTTAAACAGATAAGGGTAATGTTTTTAATCTTTAGCTAAAGATACTGAACCATGTACTAGGTTGACTTCAAGTAAGTGGTGTTCAGCATTTGAACACCATATTCTTCACGCCATAATATTTCTACTGAGGATCTCTTTGTGGGCAGTAAAAAGATTATGTAAAATCCTTTCTTTAGTGTTGTTTCTGTAAGTAGTTTTTTTTATTTATCTTACTCAAATGTTGACATTAGAGATAACAGGAAGAGAGGATTAGTTCATATTTTTTGCAGAATTTTCATCTGGAGGTATTTCTGCTGAAACAATTGTCACAGCTTGAATTTTCCCGTTGTCTTTCTACTTGTTTCTGATACACTGGCAGTCACGGTAATGTGCCCCTGTTGGAAAATGCATGTTTGTTTTACCAAATCTATCTGTCATCTTTAACTTATTTGTTGATGACCTCTGACCCATCAGCATATGCCTGCAACACAATGTTTTATGTTCAGCTGTCCAAGCCAAAGTGTTACTGTAATTGCACAGAACCAGATTTTTTTTTTTTTTTTTTTGAGATTGCTATTTCTCTTGGAACTCTAGATAACATTTAAAGATAAACACTTATACTGGAAATCAGAATGGTCTGCGAATTAATGGAAATAGGTCAAAACAAACCAGAGTCAGAAATGCTGTGGCTGGTACATCGAGTGCAAGAGGAAAAAAATACCAGTAATCTGTAGGGATTCTTGATTTTTCAAACCTAGGAATAATTTTGATCTCTGTGTGTGGTTGTTGTTAGTGTGGGGTTTTGTTTTGTTTTGTTTTTTAAACGCAAACCCCTATATTTTGAAAGTCTGAGTATGTGATGCTGATGGTAGTTAGGCTTTCCTCTCCACTCCCACCCCTGAAGAAAGATAAATTAGGATACTTTAAAGTAAAGCCCTTTTTTTGTAGAAGAAGAAAGTATCATAATAGTTTTCTAGCAACGTTGTTCAGGTACTTTCTGTCACTTTGTGTGGCAAGACATTGTATTCCTGGTACAATTTTGTCACATTGAAGTTGAATTAGTTTCAACAAACTGCATTATATTTTATATGCAAATGAACTAGTTTATAATTTATTGTATATCTATTGATGAATCTGAAAATACTGAGTTTTGCCATTTAAGAATTAAGCCACTTTCTCTCATAGTTTAAGATACTACCACATTTTCTTAGTATCATAGCATATGTGGCCATCTAAATCATTGAGCTATCTAACCATAAACATCTCACTTCCAACAGTAGTTAACTGATACTTCATGTTGATTTTTATTTCCAAATGATAAAATGGAGATGAAAAAGAAATTTATTATATTGCTGGGTTATCTTTGTGCATACTTTTTTGGTGTTTTAAGTTTTATATGCTCAGAGACATTCCCCCATTTTAGTGCCCAAAAATACTGTAGAATATTCTTGAGATGTCCCAGTTTCACTATTATCCTACTGGTACAATTTCTACTTTTTAAGGTGAGCACTTAATAGAACTGAGAATATAAGGGTGTTAGTTTAAAAAAAAAAAAAAAAAAGACAAAATAACCCCCACACTTCTATTTTGACAAACTTTGTCTTTATGCTTCATGGAAGGTATATTAATTGAAAATAAACTATTAAATATTTGAAAGACTGTTGAAGCTGTTTGGCTTTTCCTCCTACTACTGTTACTTCAGTTCTCCTTGTTACACTACCTCATTCTTGTTCCTTTGAGTTGGACTTCATATTGCCCCCAGTGGACTCTTTCTATTCAATGCCTCATGTACTCTGCCTATGACTTTCCTACCTTTATCCCCATGAGTTCTGTCACAATATTAAGGTCCCATTAACATAGCTGTTTCCTTGATCTTCTGTCTTTCATTGATACTCAACTGTAGATTGTGGGTTTGCTTTAAATCCCCAAGATAGAGTGTGGCTCCATTCATTGCAGCTATCGGCTCCACTGCTGCTGTTGTTTTTCTTTTGTTGTAATATTTGATCTGCCGTGTGGTCTTTGGAGGAGGGACCTTCTTGTTTGAAATGCACTGCAGCCTGTAGCTCTATCACTGATGCAAATAAACGATGAAATATTTGTACTCTTTAGATGGCTACTTTAAAGCATTAGGATCCATTGAAGCTCAGAATAAGGGAAGGTTGATTATATTGAAGTGTTTCAACTGTGCAGAAATGTAAACCAGGAAAACTTAGCTTGTTTGGAACAAGCAAATTGCGTTGTTGACAACACGGAATCTAAATGTGAAAGGTTATACTGACCTTGTTTAGAAATGAAATTACTGATGGGAATTTCTGTTAATGTAGAGTTGTAAGCTACAATTACTTTTTGTAAGTAATAAAGAGTAAGGCTGAGACAGATTAGTAACAATAAACATTATAACAAGTAATGGAATTTGCTGATGCAATTCCAACAAAGTGATTTGAGACTAATAACAATCATACCCAGCTATGGTAATAGATATGGTTAAGTGATGCTTTACAATCAATATATGCAATTGATAAAATAAGTCATAAAGACTTGTAAAAAAGGTACAGGTACTTCTGGCTAATATGCAACCTTCTTGCTATGCAGTAGTCAAATGCACACCTGTTTTGATTTGGACAAGAAATGAATGTTAGCTCTATCTCTGGATTTCTGATTAAGTAAACTTGCAATCTTTTCTTTGTATAAGTGTTAATATGATCAGTAACAACAAATGGAAATAAGAAATTATTTCCCAACTAATATTACTCCATTTGGGAAATAGGTAAAGGAAAGAGAAGACAAAAAAGTTGCCTAGTTAATGTACTAATTAGAAAACTCTAAGCTGAGTCAGTTATGGGATCAAGCACTCCAGTCTCTGACCCTTTCAGTAGGGAGGGGAGAACTTCTGCATCTGCTGTTGTGCATTTCCCTTTACCAGTGTTCATCCCTTACACTTAGAACAAGGACTTTTCAGACATGCTGCTCTCTCATTACACTTAAAGCTATTTCCTACAGCATGGAAATACTACTTATTCATCTTTCACTTGATCTAAGAGCATAAATCATATTATAAGGAAATATCTCATTTTTAGTGACATCAAATATAAAATCTCTGTTCTTCTATTGTAGTTGGTTTCTTACAAAAAAAAATCTACACAAAAACCAATCTGTTCAATATTTTTCATAAGTTTTCACCAGATTATTAAATGTTCATGTTATGCCCTGATTAATTTAAAATTTTGGATTGGAGAGGATGTTCCCATGACTGTTAGTCCCTTCCATACTAAAGTAATAAGTTTCTGTATTGAACTATCTAGCAGGAAGAAAATGTTCATTCCCCTGACTTTAAATTTATTTTTTTTAATCCTTCCTTCATGGCTTCAATGAAGGAATTAATTTTTTAATTATATCAAATCTCATTCAAAGAAATCAAGAAAACAAAACAAAAACCAACACCCACCTGTTCATAAAAGTAGAAATAGATTTACTAGGTAATCAAACTAATGTGAATGTTTGTTCATCAGTATTGATTTAATTCAGTCTTTGGGTGTTTCCCTATAATTTTCCTTAAGACTGGCATGATTACTCCTAAAAAAAAAATAAATTATTTCTCTCTATCATTATTGAAGACATCTGATTTTAAATCTTCTGAATGAGAAAGAATGGTTAGAATTTTCAAATTTGTGGAGAACCAAATTTCCAAATTGGTTTGAACTGAAACTCACCCAGCCCACTCTTCTGTCTGTAGAAATGACTGGCAGCTGGGACTGGAGGAAAATATGTAAAACACAGGCAGAAATAAATGTACACATGCTGATATTTCAGCTCCGCCCTTGGGAATTTTCTGTCATAAATTATACCTTCCTTTGCATTATAGTCTAGGATAGTTCACTTATTCCAATAAGTTAATAATAATTTTTAAAGTCTAGTTTTAATTCTGCAGTGCATGTAAATTCTTCAAATACCCAATAAACTCATTTTGCACGTTCTAGTTTGTTTTGTTGTGAAGATCAATTAAAAAAGTGATTTCTTCATATTTTCTGTTTATTATATCATTCCTCTATAAAATGTATTGATGGGTTCAGTGTCATCAAATAAAATCATCAGATAATAAAATTCAAATATCTCGAGTTTTGTGATGATGGGTTCCTTTTGCTTGTTTCAAATTCTGTTCCAGGTACACTTACCTAGGATCTTCACATTCCTCCTTGTTCTTTGAGTCTTAAGTCCTATTTTATAAAGATGATCATATGCAGGAATGGCAAAGAATGAAAATAATGTCACTTATTTTGCTTTGTTTCTACTGAGGGCTAGAAATGTACTTACTGGTTATTTTGTTTATTTTATCAGAGTAATTTTAAACACATTAAATTATTTGAGTATTCTTTTATTTTCTATTGTTATTATCATGTATTGTATGTGTACTTATTATATCTACAGTGTTTGTTTTTATTTGGGTTTTGTATTTTGGTATAACTGAGCGGGAAGCTGACCATTATATGTTATGTTGCTAATAGTATAGTTATTTTGTTTATATCAATAAAGATAGATGTAAATCCTGGTTTAGTCAGAGACAGGTGGGTTATATATCACATGACAATTTTCAGTCTGATTTATTTTTGTGTATGGCTGCTGTACTAAGGAAGGACTTTGAGGAAGATCTAAACTTTTTGTTCAGTCCCTCTCCTTCAACAGTCATCCAAACATTATTTTTGCTTCATGCCCTTTTGTTACTTTTGGTAGTAAAATCAGTACTAGAACTATTCATGTGAGCAAAGGTGTATAGGCTAACACATTTGCTGGACTAGGTAATTCTCTAGAAACCAACATTCTTCTGAAATAATTGAGGTAGAGAAAATCTTAACTTTCTCCAATAAATTTTTTTTCTTTTTCTCGTAAAAGCTAGTCTTACAGCAGAATAAGGTTATGTATATAATGTAAATATTTTGAAAATCAGAAAAGTAGATGCTAGTCTACAATGTTTTCTGGATTTGAAATTGTGACAAGCATTTCAATTCCTTCAAAAATTGCTTTTTCACTTCTCTGGCATCTTCAAGAATGGAATCATCAATTCTTTTTCAGTTACTTGAATCTTACTCAATCGTAGACCTGAGCTTTGCAAAGAAGTTAGGATTTGGTTGTTGCCTTTGCAAGGCGTGGCGACCTGGTTCAGGAACGGCACGGCGACCCACCCCGGGCCACTCGGGCCATCAGCTCACAGACACCAATGTGGTGGACGGCAAATGGCGTTTATTGGTGTGTAACACAGCGTTATATAGCTTGGGTTTATCACATCACTTCCGTCTGCTTACCTCACAAACTGCACGCTACTGGCTATCAGGGGAGGGACCCTGTCTTTCCGTACAGCACGAAATCTTCCGGCCGCCAGATCCTAACTACCTACATTTGGTGTCTGCTTCTTTTTGTATACTTTAGAAATAAACACATACCTCACAGATGGAAAGAAAAAAAAATCCTAATAGGGAGGCCAGGTTGACAGTCTGGATAGTGCTAAAACTATTGTTATAGTTACATCTTTGTCTCATGCCATTCATGATTTTTGTGAGATACAAGTACTGACATTATTTTCAGTTCTCTGTAAAAACTGTGAGCCATGAAATGAAGTGCTGGCAGAGAACATAAACTCTTCCAGTAACTTGGTAGAGTCTATAAACTTCATAAACTCCCTGAATCAGCCTATATTCTAATCCATACTGATGTTTCATATGTAAATAGTAATATCTGTTGTCATAAATGGGCTTTCGAGGTATTTAAAATCTCAGCCTCCTTACAGAAATCAGTGAGCATAACCATAGATCTTGCGGTTTACAGTACTTGTATTAGGAAGCAGGGTATGTAGACTTTGTAAGCTTTCTATTTTTAACGTAATCAACACATAAAAGGTGGGTGAACAGGAGCTTCTCAGGATATGTAATCTTTACAAGGGAATTATATTTACTGACAAATTACTAAAGTACTTTCAACATGTGTCTGCAGTGCAGAAAGACAGACCATAGACTCCTACCTGCAAGTCAGCAAGTTTAGCACTGACAGGTGCTGACGGTGGAAGTGTATAGCTACGACAAAATACAGGGACCAAGCCTCAGAGAGGGATGCCACTTAAGATCTCTTTCCGGGGCACTTCCTATATCTGCATTAGGCTACACCTTTCTAGCTACTAGAGCTGGTGCTCTTCTGAAAGATTATTTCTAAATCCCAAGTTTTATGTGGGAGTCCAACTTTGCTTCCCACTGTATTAATGTTGTATGTTCCAGGTTGCCGTGACAATAAGTTTATACTATAGCATTAGCCTTCTTTCTTTGGAAGACTGAGTTTCCAATATTAATTTCAGTGCTCACCAATTTAGAATTGGATAGTTAAAGGTTTGGGGCCAGGATGTTAAATCAATGGGGAAAATAGTGATATCTGTAGCTGGGAATGTTATCTGCTGGCAAAGCAACTTCTTAACCTCAGAGACTGTTTTGCACAGGGGGTGGTGGTGAGGTGTGGTGTGAAAGAGAGATGGACCAATAACAAATAGCTTTTTTTTAATAAAATGGGAACAGAAGATAACTATATATAGGGATTAATTCTGTGTCCCTTTAGATGTTGGACACACCATGTTCATGCATCATCACACAGATAGCCAACAAATGCATTTGTCTTGGCAAGCTCCCGAGAAGCCTGTCCAGTGAGAGAGGTTCCTTGTTTCTGATCCTCTCAGCTATTTTATTTACGTATACTTTTTTATTATTTTTTTTCAAGGAAACAACTCTATTGATAAAACATTTTTTCACGATAACTTCTTGCTGCACTTCTAGATAAAGGTGAGGTCATGCAGGTGATGTAACTTCTGGTATTCAAGTGGGGGCTGTCTGCAGGTTCCTCTGTTTTGACAAGCTGCCTGGGTTTGCCTTCCAGCCAAGGGATTTCAGCAGCACAGCCTGGAAGCCACACTGGATGTGCTGCACAGCAGTCTGTGTGTGCTCAGATTAATGTGATGTGGATCATCAACTTCTCCATGTACAGCAGTCTCCAGATCAGGATGACTATGTTGCACATCTTGGCTGCTCAAGCCTTGCATACAAGGAAAAATAGAGAAAATATGGCCTCACTAATGGCTCAATGCAATGTCTTATGCCACGTTCCCTACACAGCAAGTAAGGAAAACAGAGAGAGGGCAGACTAATCTTACAAATCTTTCTTTTGCTTTCCATTGTTAAGATCATTGTTAATCTAGTGAGGACTTGGAGGTTCAGTGTTAGGTAAACAAAAATGCAGGCAGTACATACAAAAAATACATAGGTCCATATTTTTAAAAGGCCAGCCTACTTACCATCATAAAATATTGAAAACTCAATCCATGTCATCTTTCACTGTTTAATAATCTAATCTGATTTAATATTTTTATCCTTTCTACTTAATTTTTATATTCTTCCTCAAGTCCATGAAATTATCTAGCTGGGAGTTAGGTGAAACCTTTATTGACCTTTTTATTTCTTCTGCATTGTTAGTATGGCATGTCAGATGAGATATTAAAGGTGTGGAATTTCAAGGGCAAATTTATAGTGCTTAATACTCTTTCCGGTGGTTAACCACAGTACCCTTTCATTAACAAACAAGCAATCGTCATTTTCTTTTTTTTTTTTCTTCACTCATTAAGATGGTAAATGACATAAATAGCTTGTTAATGCTGGATTGTGGGAGCTTCTTGAGACCTAGTATGCTGAAAAGAACAGATTAATGCTCTTACCGCTGTCTTTGTATGTAGATTCAAGTGTGTCATTTGTGAGCTGATTTGTTGCAAAGCGTTGTAGTTTCATGTAAAATAAGCCATACAGATAAAAGCACTAAAAATAAAAATACATCTGTAAAAAGGCTGTGTATAGCCTGTAAAAAGGCAAGAGAACTTGCATTACCCCATATGTTCCAGCTTTTAAAAAAAGATAACTCCACACTCAGCCCATCAGTCAAAATCATTGAAAAGGCAAGAACCATTTATCTGGGAAATGTATTTGACAATAAAATCCTAGAGCTGTAATTACAATTGGCAGACTCAAGTCTGCTGTTGGTGGCAGCAGTATTACTAAGGGAAAAAAGATACATAATTTTTGTAATGTTCTATTGTGCATTAGGCTGTGTTAATCTTGGACATGATATGCTTCATTGGAGATGGAAGGAAAAAGCATGAAATTTGCTGCTGTAATTTGTTAGAATAATCAAACTTATGATTTGTTTTAAAGGGAATAAAAAGAACCTGGAAGCAAAAAGAAAAGGGAAAGAGTATTATTGATTTGTATTATGGAAACCGCTACAAGCAGACACTGGAAATCTTTCAAGGATTGTGTGCTGGCTTGTATTTTCCTTTTCCAAAGCAGAGGTGAAGGATGCTACTTGAAACTCCCTGGGGGCTAGAAATGTAACTATTCAAAATGGCAAAATGCTACTGCTAAGGGGTTTTCTGTCTTTTGTGCATCCTTTGTCATCTTTGGTCCTGCTCCTCTTTCTTTAAGCCTAAACTTAGCTGGACCATGATCATCCCCACATACTGTCCTTTAGATGCTGCATGCCTACCCTGGTCTAAATGTGTTCTGTACTCAAAATTGCTGATTCTGACTGGGTGCCAAGATTGTGCTTATGTGATACTGTCATGATATATAATAAAACAGTAGCCCTGAAAGACTTTAGTCTGTGTTTGATGAAGCATAAACAGGGAACGAAATTCACAAAGGAATTAAATCTTTTGCTCAAGACTGTCACATACCAATGGAGCCCTTAAGAGGGCTTAATATCTCCCATTCTGGTCCAGCCCAATGGTTCACCAGTTACAAATGAGCTTCTCCAACTCTATTCACAAGCTGAAGTAAGTGTCTAGTCCCAGAGGCAGTGTGAATTCTCCTTATGTGTCAGGAATTGTACATGGCTTGGGCACCTTTTCCTCAGATCTGTTATTAGTCGATGCTAGCAGCTTTGTTGAGATATTTACAGTTCCTCTCCTCTGTGTGCCCTCTGCTTCCATGTTTTTACTTAGAGATTCATTTTGGCAATAAACCTCAGTGCAGAGTTCTGGGCGGTTATAGTCTCAGAATGCTCAACCAAATATCTGGTTTTTTCTTGAAGGAAAATGATACTTTAAATTATTCTGCCTTTAGGAACTTGTAACAACTAATTGTTAGTTTAATAACTCGATAACTTGATTTTTAATCATGGAAGTAGACAGTAACATGGATTGTCTTTTTTTTAGTTCAACTGAAAATTAAAAAAGAAATGTGGTGCTTCACTAAAGAAGATGCTTTGAGCTTGAAGTTTCTTGCTCACTGTGTTGCAAGTCATCTTAGGCTGCTGATGTCCTTACAGGTTTCCTCTCTGTATGTATCCCTATAGCTGTTTTCATTTTCTGCTTTCTTTTGACTGCTTTTTCCTGAAGTATCACATGCCTGGTCATGCTGTCATATTTGCCAAGTCTGTAAGTCACATCACCATTTCGAACAGTGTTATGGAAGATTTTGTGCTGTCTCTTGAGGGCTGTTTGAAAAGACAAGAAAATCCACTTTCATACTGTTGAGAGCCTTCATTCATAATTCAGTTGCTGTTTTTATCCACCATTTTGGCTAGGTGGATAAACTAGAAAGAATTTCTTTGGTTGTTATTCTCAGTTTTTCTTGAGGGGAGACATACTTGTTGCTCTTCTAGTAGAAATACCTTTCTCTACTGCTTTCCTCCTTCTTCATTTCTTTTCCTGTTCTAATATATCAAATTCTATTTTTCCCAAAGGGAGAGAAAGGAGTGTTGCATTTGAGCTAAGTCAATTCCCTTCCTCCCACTCCAGTCTCAGTTTCATCCTGTGTACATCACAAAATGCATTAGTCTTGTTGCTTTTATTAACTCATGTTTCAGTATTTCTTGAATCCAATTCTGAGTCAGCACTGATAATATCTAAGGCTTCTAGTTTGTTTGTCAACTTCTGTGGGTTTTTTTTATCCCTCCTTGGCTGTTTTTGCCTGGCTTTCTGTTTGTTAGCTATTTGGGACTTCCAAGTTCATGATGAAAAGCAATCTGCGTAGACAAGTATCATTAATCTTGTGACCTTCGGGGCTTTATTCATCACAATTTGAAATTCTGGCAAATATTTTCCTGCAAACTGTAACAAATAATAATTTAGATCTTGATATTCAGTTATGAAATGGACTAATGTGGATGAGGTAAATCATCCACATTCTGAGTTGTGGTTAGACCTTCTTTACATAGAGGAATACTGGAGGGAAAACACCAACACCTCCTACCCCTCAGAGTTGTAACAAACTAGAAAGGAAGTGATCATCTCCAAAGTATAATTTCAAGTGATAATGGGAAGGTGGCTGCTGCCCTGGACTAGAGGGATACACATAAATGGCTTTCATGTGACATGAAACATGGTCTGCAATTTTAAGGCATTGAAGGACTTGAATTCAGGTTACATGTAAGGTTCATTTGTGCTGGGCTGATGTTCAGGAGGAAATGCTTAATGCTTTGAAAAACGTAATTTCAAGAAAATGCCAGTGTTCAGTCATACCATAGTCATACCCAGGTATGTCCTTGGAAATAGTCTAAGAACTTCTTACTAAGAAAGCGTGTACAAAAGTGTACTTCACTTTTCTGTTATTTTGAAATATATTATTAAAGAACATTGAGGGGTTTAGTTCTTAAATTCTTGAAAAAATTCAAATATACAATAAAACTTGAGTCATATATCTTTATTAGGTATTTCCTATTACCAGAGATGATGTCAGAGTCTTCAGGGAAAATTAGGAATGAAAGACAAGTCTCTTATTTTTCCATGCTTTTATATCTTCCAGTTATAACATATCTTCTAAGGCTCTTGTAGAAGACAGCTATAAAAATACTGGTTTTAATAGGTCTGAGGGTGTATCCAGGGTAAAGCTATATTATGGGAACATAATTATTATTAAGCAGGAAAGATAATATTTTTGTTTGTACCAAATGTTGGTAATTCAAAGAATTATGGGTTATAGACCCTTTCAATTCCCACTACACAGACAAAAATAAAGGATAGTATTTTCCCCCTATCTTTTTTTCCACTGCAACTTCTGTGCACTGCCCACTCTTCTTAGCATTATATCTAAAGTAACCCAGCTTAGTTAGTTGGATGGGGCTAGGTTGGATGAGGGTGTGAAAAATCTGACCTAGTGGGAGGTGTCCCATGGCAGGGGGGATGGAACTAGAAGATCTTTAAGGTCTCTTACAACCCAAATTATTTTATGATTCCTTCACAGCACAGTGAGTAGGTTGGTTATGGTTGAACTGAACAGAGTTTGCTTAAAACTGGATTCTTGAGTGTGATGAATTCCATGAGTGCCATCTTATTTGGGATCAAATTCTACCTTTTCAGTATCCATTGTATAGATCACCTTAAAAAATATTCAGACCCAAGTTTAAGCAAATATAAAAAGATGCAAATAGCTGAATCTTTTTTATCAGTCATAATATGATACATATGCCTAATCAGGTCTCTTTCCTGGTCATCCATAAACTGTTAAAAAACTTTATTTAACTTCTCATTAAAATGTCAATAGTTGTCATTTCTACTTGGTAAGTTAAATATAAAATATCCAAGATTGGTAGGTAGGCCTGTTTTCTGTGAGTCATTCCAATTTTACTGCATAAATAGTTGCTAAATTAGTAATTTGCCTTGTTCAGCATAAAGTCCTCCATTGCCCCACCAAAAAACCTTCAAGCTCAGCAAAACAAAAAAAGTCCAGCACCCAGCAATTGTGCATTAACAGTTTCTGACCTGAGAATTATGCTGATGTGCACTGGTTTTATATAGGCAGGTTGCAAGACTGGTAAAAATATTTTGTGCCCTCAATTCCTATGAGCTTGCAAGTGATCAGTGAAAATCCTTGAATGAGGTGTAAATCAGGGACATGGGGATGCAGAGGTAGATTTCTAAACCTACACAGGCTTTGTTGAAACAATTTATAGGACAAAAAGGCTTTGACATTTCCTAGAAACTTTTGTTTGCCTTTCTTTTAAAAAATATTTTATTCTTGCTTTGCCACTTTCTGACAGCTTTCCAGAGCACCATTGGCCAACTCAATTGCACAACCTGCTTTGAGCATTGATATTAAATGGATAATGAACCTGAGTGGTTGGATATTATCTGGGAACAGAAGATTTTCAGATCCTTCAGATAAATTCCTAAAATAAATACCTTGAGGTTTCAAGTGATTGGTGCTTCTCAAGTGCAAATATTCTTACTGGGCTAAATTCTTAGTTCCCAAAAAAAGTAATTTGGGATGTTGTATAGGCGTGTGTATATACTCGTGTATATGCAAATGTTTGAGTGTATGAGTATGTCTTTACACACGTGCATTCTTTTCTTAAATATGCTCTAGATCACATAAGAAAAGCTGAAAGTTGTAATTTTTAAAATATATTTTGATGCATTTCATACTAGCACAGCTCTGTAGAAATATAAATAATTGGGACAGTCACAAGTAAGCTGGAAATAGCATAATTTTTCAGAGGTCACCTGCTCAATTACAGCGTGCTTACATCTGTATAGGAAACTTGTGGATGAACATACTTTTCTATCATCAGAATCTAAGTAGTGAGAATTCAAGTGATATATTGTTTAGATCTGTTATGGCTCTGGTAAACAAGAATTTAATCAGATCACTGGCATTGCTTTGCCCCTGTTCTGTAGCTCACTATTGAGGAAAGCTATGAGAATTTCAGGAATCAAAAAAATACATTAAATGCTTGAAGGGTCTTATTGGAGGAATAGGAGGAGGCAGTCAGTGATTTAGTTTTCTGTTTTGTCGTGTGTACTTTCTACATAATAAGGAGCTGTTGATGCCTGATGTTACATTATCTGATAAAAGAATACTGGAAGCTATTTGAAGAGGCTGATACTTGGTTTCGGTCATGTTTTGACAAAGTTCCTAGCTTGAATGCCTGGTTCAGTTCATAGCCTGGAATTCAAGATGCCAAGCAAAAAATGCTTGATGTCTTGAATTCCTAAGTTCTTAAATTCCTTTGTTCATTGAACACCTAAGGAACCTGAAGGTGCACAAGTCCATGGGACCTGATGAAATACATCCGCAGGTCTTGGAAGAGCTAGTGGATGAGGTTGTGAAACATCTATCTATCATATTTGAGAAATCGTGGTGGTCTGGTGAAATTCCCACTGATTGGAAAAGTGGGAAAAATAACCACCATCTTTAAAAAGAGTAAAAAAGGAGGATCCAGGGAACCAGTCTCACCTTTGTGACTGACAAGATCATGGAGCAGATCATCCTGGAAATCATACTAAGGCACATGGAGAATGAGGAGGTGATTGGTGACAGACAACATCGCTTCGCCAAGGGCAGGCCATGCCTGATGTATGTGGTGGCCTTCTACAACGGTGTATCAACCTTGGTGGATAAAGGTCAAGCAACCAATGTCATCTAATTGGACTTGTGTGAAATGTTCAACATCCTACACACCTTGTCTCTAAATTGGAGAAACAGGGATTTGACAGATGGACTGCTCAGTGGATAAAGAACTGGCTTGATGGTCACACTCACAAAGTGATGGTCATCGGTTCAGTGTCTGAGTGGACACCACTGACAAGTAGCATTCCTCAGGGATTGGTATTGGGACTGGTACCATTTAACATCTTTGTCAGTCACATGGATGATTGGATTGAGTACATCATCAGCAAGTTTACCAATGACACCAGCTGTGTGGTGCAGTCGACACGCTGAAGGGAAGGGATGCCATTCAGAGGGACCTTGACAGGCTAGAGGGTTGGGCCACTGCCAACCTCATGAAGTTCCACAAGGCCAAGTGCTAGGTCCTAGACATGGGTCAGGGCAATCCCAAGGACAAGTACAGGCTGGGTGGAGAATGGATTGAGAGCAGCCCTGAGGAGAAGGACTTGGGGGTACTGGTGGATGAAAAGCTGGACATGAGCCAGCAGTGTGTGCTGGCAGCCCAGAAAGCCAACTGTATCCAAGGTTGTATCTAAAGAAGTGTGACCAGCTGGTCAACAGAGGTGTTTCTTCCCCTCTACTCTGATTTCATGAGACCCCACCTGGAGTACTGTGTCCAGCTGTAGGGTTCTCAACTCAAGAAGGATATTGACTGGCTGGAGTGAGTCCAGAGGAGGCCACGAAGATGCTCAGAGGGCTAGAGCACCTCTGCTGTGACGAAAGGCTGAGAGAATTGGGCTTGTTCAGCCTGGAGAAGAGAAGGTTCTGCAGAGACCTTATTGCAGCCTTCCAGTACCTGAAAGGGCCTACAAGGAAGCAGGGGGATGGAATCTCTTTACAAGGGCCTGTAGTGATGGGACAGGAGATAACGGGTTTAAATTGAAAGTGGGTAGGTTTAGGTTAGATATCAGGAAGAAATTCTCCATGGAGGGAGTGGTGAGGCACAGGAACAGGTTGCCCAGAGAAGTTGTGGGTGCCCCATCCCTGGATGTCTTCAAGGTCAGGCTGGATGAGGATTTGAGCAACCTGGTCTAGTGGAGGCTGTCCCTGCCCGTGGCAGGAGGATTGGAACTAAATGATCCTTTAGTTCCCTTCCAACCCAAACCATTCTATGATTCAGTGATTTGATTTTTCATAAAAATAAAGGAATAGATTAGACAATCTTATCTTGTAACATTAAAACTTCAGGATTTTCATTTGAATAGGTTCCTTCAGATAAATCTAAATATGAATGTTCGGTTCATTTCATTATATGGGATTAACTATATACTTTCCTGTCATCTGTTATGGTAAATGGTCCAGAAGTTCTTTACAAGTTATTGGAAGGTGGAAAAGATTGTGGTGGGGGACAATTTCCTTACATGCACTTTTGAGTTGTGGCTGTTTCTCCTGTCACCTGCTAGCTTGTTCGGTCACTGTGCCCAAGTCAGTTAAATGAGAACTTTCCATATACTTCAGTCTGGTTTCCAGGTTGTCTTCTACCACACTGTATGTAATTCCTGCATTGCAATCCATCTGTACTTAATTCCTGTATTAAATAAACTTTCAGATACAGGACAAATCATACCTACTCCAGAAAATTTTATGTTGATGTGAAGAATGGTTTGGAACAAATTAGCTGTAATAGTGTAATAACTGAAGGTGGGTCATTAAGAGTTATTACTGTTCATTTCCCATCTTCCTCTTTCTACACCTTCACAAGGGAAACTGCTGTTTGTTACGTTATGATTAGTAAAAGTAATATTCTTATCCTTACCTTCCATTTTTATTTCTAATATTTTTCTTTATCAGAGATGATACTACCACTTAAGTATGCAAACATACATAGCATAACGGCATTCTGAGTAAGGCCTGCCTTGTAGTTTTTGTTTATTTGTTTTCCGGGATGCTTATCCATCGAAACTGAACTTATTTTAGACAGATATTTCCATTCAATTTTTTCCACGTAAAATAATGACCAAATCTTTCAAATGATCCGAACTACATGTTTCATGGTACTCAATTCATTTACTGGTTCAAAAGTGGATTTCATTAGTAAATTTTAGAAAGCATGTTAAAAAAAAAAAAAAAAAATCTTTATTAAACAAGCTTGCACAGAGTTTAACTTTCAAAATAAAAAGCTTCTATATTATCAAAGCACGTTTCTGAACAGCTGCCATAACTCTAAATCGTGTGTGTCATTTTCAAATGTTTTTCAGATTACCACTTCATGATCTAGCCTAAGAAGAGTATACCGTATCTCAAAAATTTTAATAGATGGGGGAAAGGAATTGTATGATTGGAGCTTCCTGATTAGTTTTAGTTCTGTGTTAATTATTGTTAATTATTACCGAAAGAAATTGAAATAAGTATTATTTCTTAAAATTTATCCATTCAGATCTTTAGCTGGAAGTGACTCAAATGCTTATTGCTATGCTGAAGGCAACACCAGGCTGAAGACAACTGTTTCATGTCCTCTTACCTACATTGCTATTTTTGTTGATTCATATGCGTTCATAACTTACCTGATGCACTTGGGCTGGGGCATATATTCTCTGTATGAACAAGAGAGGGTAATATGCACTGCTACCTTTAGGTTCTGCCGTAATAATCATGTTTTCAATGTCAAAATTGCCCTTTCTTTGAACAATTTCCAGTGGCCTACAGTAATAGAAGGATATATTTTACTTATCAGTCTCGGGAAGGAACATTTGTCATGTTGATATGTCAGATCCACATTGACTTAGAATTAAGAATCCTCATAGCTGCTTTGACCAATTAATATTATATTTTAAGAAAATAATCCTGTTTATCCTGTTCATAGTGGAATTTGTCTCCATTATATTTTGTTCCCATTTAATAGTTTACAGTAGGAAAAGAAATGTTGTTTTAAAAATATCAGTGTAGTTAATTGGATTAATTTCATGCACTAAATGGATTTTTGTGTGTGTGTGAATTTTCTAGCCTGTTGTCTTTCTTTTCATCGGAGTCTTATCACTGTTAAATCTAAAATTAAATAAGCTTTATTTACCTGCATCAAAACCTAATAAATTTAGCATTATCATCTTATTATTATGAGTGGCACTAGCATCAGACTAATTTTTCAGATTGAAAGGTACTTTCTGATTTTTTTTAATTTTCCTTACTTTTGTGTCAACAGTTCAAGTTTTTTGATGGGATTGGACTAGATTTTACAAAAACATTTACTGAAAGAAGGTTAATTGCCAATTAAGTTTAATTTTGCTCTGTGTTCTAATTCTGTAGTCTTTTATGAACATATTTCTGCTATGGAATATTTTTCTGAAACCAATTTTTTTTGTGTTATCCTCAAATATCTTGTAATGGTTACCATTAGAGGTTCTAGGCTGGACAGAACTACAGATATTCTGTATGGCAATTCTTTAAAAAGTTGCATTGTCATGTTCTAATTTGAAAGTTAATTCTTTGACAGGATTGTGATTATGGAAGTGAATGAGGTGTGGAAATCATCTTACTCTTCTTTAGATGAATTCTTTAACAAAAAAATTAATGAAGTAGGTAATAAGGTATGCTAATAATAGAAGCATGAATGCAAGCTTAACCCTGAAGTAATTCCTGATACCTAAACAATTTTCTGTATTTCTAAATAAATTGGGATTGATTTTTTTGGGGGGGGTGTGGATATTTTGGGTTTTTTTGTTTGTTTTTAATGACAGGGTCTCTAATCTTAGGAAGAAAGTGATTCAGTTCAAGATGTTTAATCCTAAAGTCTAACAACATTAAAAAGTTGCGTGTTAAAGCAAAGTTTCTATTTGGAATAAATTGACCTTAACAAGAGTTTTATTTGAGTGTAAAAGTGTCACTGCATGTTGCTTCCCCAACAATTTGGAGCTCTGTTTTCTTAACATACAATTAACTGTGTTTTAATAATACTGATGAGCATCTATGGAAGAGTGGTGGGGTTTTGTTTTTGTTCTTTAATAATAGTAAGAGTATAGCTATTTTTTTAAAGAACTTTTCCTTCATGATCTTGGGATGCCTGCAACTTAGAGCAAAATTATTTTTAAACAGTCAGTTTGCTTCTTGTGTCAGGAGTTTAATATCAGGCATTGTGGACATAGTCACTCCAAAGTGCCACACTGTAGTAGGTTTCTTGTATGGTTTTTGTTTTGATTGTTGACATACTGATATCTGTTTTAGTTGTCCTAATACTGTTTTGGTTTCCCCCAAATAAAAAATAAATCTTTTTCTCACCAGATGGTATTAACTTTTTTGTGGAAGTAAATGTGGAAACTAATGTTGAAATTTTGTTTTCCCAAAGTGGTAATACTGTCATCTTTTCTTTTATTCTGTAACACAAGTGGTTTTTTTGTTTGTTTGTTTGTTTTCTTTTTCTTTAACATAGAGCTTTTATTTGTTATTTTTCACCCTGCTAGATGTGGCACAACACTATGAGAGACAGATATCAGAGGAAACCATTGACTTAAATCTTTCTTTTGCATTGTGACAAACATACTGCAAAGACATTAAAGTGCAAACTCTTTATTTTTATTTTTTATGGGAAAGACTTAGAGGGAGGAGTACAGAAATGATCACTAAAAGAGGTGTAACATTAAAGCACAAAAAAAAATGAACAGAAGACCATAATGGTAATTTTTTATGACTTTATTTGCCAAACATGGAGGATATCTCCTATATTCTATGTTGTTAGTCTAATTTATGTCAGAATTATTCCTTTTTTTTATTCTAACAATCATGATAGATGAGACTGAAGCAAAACTCTACAACTGGGTAAAAGCTTATAACTTCATCACTTAAATGAAAATAATATAATTTAGTAATTATAATAATAACCTAATTAATTGACAGTAGCAGAGTATTTGACCGCAGAGTCTATGAATCCATATTGACTCTAGGAAATTGGATTCTATTAGATTAACAAGTATATATTTTAAAATAATCGTTTCTATTCCATGTATAAATACTCTTAAAGAAGAATAGGGTATTTAAAGAAAATCTACTGGGTTTGCTTAACTCAGCTGAGAATTTAGTCTGTATTATCAAAAGAAACTTAAAATAATTTATTTAGTTCCAGTAGTGTACTTCTCTCTTTTTTGGGGGGTGTCTATCTGTAAGTGAAGATAGAGAGTGGAGGGGAACCCATGATAAACAAAAAACCCTTTTCTTCTCTTCCCCAGAGCATGTTTCTCTTTTGAGTACCTACCTGTATGTCTTTGTGCCGCATCAACAAGAGTGAGATTTTTTTTTTTGCCCTAAAGAGAAAGGCTTTCTCCTCTTGCTCAGAGGCTTTCCTCTCTTAAAGGCCTTATACTGAGAAATACAGGAGAAAATAATCACCTTTCCTTCTCGATTTCTTCCAGCAGCTCACCTGGAGCAAAATAATCTCGTCATGTTCCAATTAATTGCTCTGTATTTTTTTCCTTTCTATTTTACTACAGATTTTTCCTTTACCATAATTTATGTTTCTGTGTTACTCACTTATGCAAAAGTGTGAGTGTTTTAGAATAGCAATCTAAAATACATGTCAGTAACTCACAGAAGTGGCTAAACTGAAAGCTGGTTAGTGAAGTCACAACTCTAAGAATGTCATTGCTCATGGTAGTGGAAGAAAAAAAAAAGTCCATTCTTCGACTGTGAGATGATGGCATCCCCACTAAACTGGCTCACCATGGCTCTCTGACATACAGCCAGAGTGAGTGGGCAGCTGCATTCCTTAAACTGGCGAAGCTCACATGTTTTGTCATAGATAGGTGTAGGAAGAGCAGAGATCCCTGGCTGTAGCTTGCCTGGGAATGGAAACCCTTTATCTGGAGGAAGAACAGGCCTGCAGGGGACCTTCAAGTCCAGCCAGGAAAGGTTTATTTGGGCCTTGGTTATGAATACCACTGCTGAAGAGGACTGGTATTCATAACCCTCACCTACTCTGTTCCGTTAAAGGAAAGGAAAATCACACTGAACTTACTCGGCACCGATAACAGATTCTGTGACTCCTGCATTGTATATGTTCCTTTAGGTTCCATATCTTGTATTTTGGTAAGAAAGATGCCAGGCACCTCAGGCAGTGACATCTCAAATATAGGTTGTGCTTGCAAGGACCCCTGGTTCTGTCACCTATACTGCTGGGTTGCTGATCTAGGGATGTGGGCTGCTCTTGCTCTGCACAGGGTGTCAGAGGTGTTGCTTCCCTGTTCTATTTCTGTATGTCCTTTGACAATGTTGTAGATAAGTATGGGGCCTTTGTGAAAGCCTTGGTCCATTTGCTTTTTCCATTCCCAGCAACAGTATTTGTAGTACACAGGCTTTCTGTAGGTATTGATTACAGATTTTTTTTTGATCACTATACAGTCATCTTGCTTTGAGGAGGGGGAAAAAAAAGTAAGTATGGTTTAAAACAAACTTATTTTACTTTTAATCATTTCCAAACCTGTAAATCTCAAACTATGATGCTGCAATCTATTTCCTTTTGTTTTGGGTGACTGTTCACCCTGGAATTGCTTAGTCTTGTTGCTTGTTATGGCAACACAGCCTTTTCCATACTCCCACAACTGTAAACTTTCACTTTGTGACATGTTTTCCAAGCAGAATAACCCCCCACCCCAATTTGCCATGTATTTGATATTCCTCACAGTTCTGTTAAGTCATATGTGCTCCAATTTACCAGATGTCAACACTGCTTCCCCACAGAGCTTCCTGGGGACAGAGGAGTCGAGTTGCTGCCTCTTGTGGGGTTTGGCTACAAGCCTCATGCTGACTGAAATAGTGACTCTACCCAATCTTAATTTGGGTACTCCTAGACAGGCACTCTGTGGGAATGAGCGTATGGAAAAAAATTGTCTTTTGTGGTCAGAGCAGATTAAAAAGGATTTATTAATTCTTTCACCTATATCTATATATGTATACACTTACATGCTAGAGAGTTCAGGTAACTTTTGTGTTCTCTAAATATTAAGTTCGGGGAGGGGGGAACAAAAAACCAAAACCAAACAGTTCTTCCTATCATAACTAAATTTTGCTTGGATTCATAGTGTATGCAATTATCACCTGTATGTGTTAAAAAAAAAAAAAAAATAGAAGTATGTGCAAGCTGATAACTGCTCAAGAACCTAGAAACATCTTTTTGTTTTCCCCAGTCTCTATTTGTTTTTTTGTTGTTTGTTTGGTTTTTTTTAAATAAAATTGTTGACCTTTGTCATCAGGTTGAGATGACAGTTTCCTTTTTCACCAAATAAATTTGTGTTCAAAATTCAGAATCAAATGCAGAATAATTACAACAGTGCTAGATAAATATTATCTGTGACAAAAAATCACACTAATATTACTGAGAATAAACTCAATTTAAGAGATTTCTTTGGCAGTATGTGGACACTAAGTTCAAATGAATACCCCCCCCCCCAATTTTAGTTCTTATCTTAACAGAATATTCATGCTCAGTTTTTAACATATAGATGTTTGAAAACCAGGGATTAAATTATAATCTTTACAAGGAAAGGGAACGCTAGGAAAAGTTTGGTTTATATACTTTGTTTTGCTCAGCAGCCACTTTCACAAATGTACAATATAAACAAAGATAGACTACTGCCACTTTGAAAATGCTTACTAAATAGTGTGGATTTCACTGTCACTAAATACTCTTAATGAAATGGCAAAATACTGGGTTTTTTATTCCCTTTCCTCTTGCAGTCCCTAATTCGGTGATTAAACACTGCATCAAATGGTTTAAATGATATGCTTAGTAATCCCATCCTGTTCCCTGCCTGAACACACAGCAAACCAGCCATACGTCACCAGAGATGTGGCTGCCAGTCTTGTGCTTTGTGTAGTTTGTGGATTTGGCAGCCAGGTGTTTTGGAGATCAGAGCTGAGAGAAGTTGTCCCAAGCATGGAATGAAATCTTCTTCAAAGCCCTTTATTTATGTATTATGTAAGGTCTCCCATACTGATAGTGGTAAAACCATCATGGGTTCATTAATGCTGACAGCAGTAAATTTTTTCCCAAACAGTGTGTCAGTATTCTTCTCAAAGTTTGATCCCTAAGCAATGAGTGATTTATCTGGTTTAACTTCGTTTAGCTTGTAGGTTTATGTTAGGAGAAATAATGAACTGACCTGAATTATCTTTTTCAGTACTGTTTACAAAATCAGATCTTAGAGAAAGTAAAAGCTGCTCTACTGCTTGGTGTTCTCATAGGTTAAACTTGTAAGAATTTTAATGTAAATATCTGATGTAAATTGTAATTATTTCATACTTTTTTCCCTAACTTATTTGAATGCTAACATTACCTTTTCACTAATAGTAAATTTAAAATGTTTCTTTGAAGTTCCGCATCCCATTATCATTTTTAAACCTTTTCTGGTCAAATGTTATACACTCTTCCATGGCTTATAATCCATTTATATATGTTTAGTTGTGTGTCTTTTATTTTCTGAGTAAAATAACTTTGGAGATTTATTTTCCATGAGTGGTGATGTATGATTGTTCTTATTAGACTCAGCTTTGATGTGTATTTTAGACTGAATTTTAAAAATCCTTACCACTTTTTTATCCTTTGAAGCACTCCTGTATTTGCATACAGAATTTATATATTGAAAGTGATTTTCAAGTAGGTTAATAGTATTACATTTAATTGCACATACATAAAAATGTATAAAATATGATAATGTAGTACAACACAAGAATTTGACTTAACATATGAAAAAAAGGAATTTGAAATTGCTCTTAGTTATCAAACATTAGATTTTGGTTAGTTAGTCAGTGGCATAACAGTTTTACCAGTCTGAGAATAGGTGTGATTAGCTGTTATATAACTAATTCATTTTTCTCCTGAATACAAATCCAAATTTATACTTTACTGTCTTTTCAGCCACAATAAGATACAACTTGTTTGAAGCAGTAGTGATATTTTTCTCTGGGTAGGATAAAATTATAATGGATATTTTATCTTATATTTTTCCTGGGTACTTTTGGAATGAATCAGGTGCACGACTTTAAATGCTATTGTAAGAAAGGTTCTGTTGTTAGATCACTAAATGACACTCTGAGATACTGTTCTTGTGGGAAGAAAGAAAAAAAACCAGACCATGACCAGCAGACCAAGTTCAAACAATCTTGTTAACTGCTGAACAACAGATTGTCCCAACTGTAAAACAGGAGAATGATACTTCCCTATTTCATTGGTGTACTGTGTAGATAAATGTGTAATATGCAGCGTAAAAGTGTCATAGTTCTGTATTAATCTCTTGTCTTTTTGTGTGAGTGTTGGTCTGGTCTTTCATAATCAATCATCTGTTGTGCCTTTTGCCTTCTGATATTTGCTTTTAATTACTTATTCTTTATGGACTGGAGTGAGTTCACCCTCATGGTAAAACTAGGGATCTTTTTTCTAGGTCGTCCTAGTTTTTTTAAGACTTGTTCATCTGTTTGTCATCCAAAGAAGAGTATTCCATGAAAACAGCGGGTTTACGAAGTGGTTACTGCAGAAATGGTCTCTTGCATTCCATAAGACATTTTATGTCAGTATGCCTCCCAAAATAAAACATAAGCCAATTTTGGGTATTTGTAAGTGCTTAAATAGTTTGTTAATAAAAACTGTCAGCACTGTATTTTCTAGTCATTCTGAGATGAAACCAGGAATTCAGGATGTGTCTCCTTTTGGGTTCACTGTCTGTGAAAGAAGGCTTCTGCTTTGGGGTGAATTTTCACACTCATTGAGGGATCCCTGCTCCCGTTTGCTGCTTCAGCTTAATTTAGAGATCTTGGTGACAGCAGAAGTAGACAGTCTTTCTTTATGACCATGTCCTTCCTGGAAGAAAGTCGTCTTGCATTTTGGAGAGACAGCCCTCTATAGAATTTAACATTTTACACAAAGCCTCTTAGAGGAAAATCTCCAAGCGTTTTGTGAAGATGGAAAAATATTCATAACTCAGACACAATTCAGCTGAAGGAGATGCCTACAGTCACAGACTGACCAAGGCAATTGCTCTTCAAATTCACTCTAGCATTTGGTCCCACTTGTTTTCTTCTGTTGGCTTAATGTGGTATTCACTCGGGTCAAGCTGCGAAGTCCACACCAGAAGCATTTGTCACCTAACCTGGTGTCTCTTTTGAAACACCTCTTCAGTTGAATTGATTGAATCAGCAGCTCTTCTTACTACTAAACATCTCTGTCATGCTTTATTTTCATTTATAACACAGAAACTTTGTGCTTCAGAAGCATAAAGACATGTAGGTAATCATATATTTGGTTTTTCTGTCCAGCTTCTGGTCTTTTTCCTTCTTTAGAGAAGTATAAGATTTACATATGGTATTTAAGGCTAACATTTTACCTTCCCCACAAATTCTTTTTAACAGGATAGCTAAAAGACTTTTGTGCTTTAACCCAAAGAAAACACAATGTTCTGTGAGATCGTGAACTATAATTTTTTATTATTATTTTGTCAAAGTATCAACTGCTAGAAGGAGTTTTGGTTTCTCGAAACAGCAAACAATTTCTAAGCCGCACAAGCAGTTGCTTTCTCCCTGCAAAGAGGGAATATTTTGATGAGGCATGTGCTGTTGCCAAATGTTCAGAGTTTAAAGTTTTATTAACTATGGAACCTCAAAATATCTTAAAATATTATGAACAATTAAAGAAACAGAAACTCTGTTTTGAGAGAGTTATGATCCTTTTTATTTTCCAAGCTATAAGGAACCAAAATAATGGCGTATCTTCTAGGAGACAATTGCTCATAAGCAGGATGCAGGAAAACCGAACAAAACAGGAGTTCTGGGGACATTTATATTAACTGAAGAAGGGGTATGATCAAACAAAATGAAGGTATCAGAATGTGTAAAGAATAAAAAGTGTCCATTTGTGCCAGCCTTGCAGACATAACCTTCTGTTCCTGCCACTTCCGAAGTACAAATACAGGTTTGTTAAAATTGCCTTTCTATAAGAAGCTTTGTCACTACATTTGTGTGTTTATATTCCAACTGAGTTTCGTTTCCTGAATGAAGACGTTTGAGATGTCCTGGTTCTGTTTTCTTTGACACTCATTTAAACGCCTTTAATCTTTGCAGATGCTCTGCACGGAGTCAGGATATAATGCCCATTCTAATTTGTTGAATTTCTAAATTATTCCTTACCTACCTCTGTAGGTATTTCTAAATCCATTTTCAGCCCTTCAAACTTCTGAAGTGTTTCACTTTGAGTTGGCGTATATAAAATGGAACAGAATAATATCTGAAAGAACAGAATTAATATTCCTCCAGAAAAGTATTTTCCATTCTCTTCTGTCCACCTCTTTACCCACCTTACCATTTTGAGCATATTTCTATTATAGCTGTTTTGGCACTATTAATGTATTCAGTGTGTTCACTTACAGTGACATGTCAAGACTTTTGCCTGAGTAGACACAGTTAATTTAAAACTCAACAAGGTGTATGACTTTGGAAAATTTTCACAGCATGACTTGACTTGCACATTTTTAATCTGCCATTGTCCTGAGAAATTGCGTAATACTGGTTCCTCTAGACTTCATTAATTTAAAAAAAATGGTGCTATTATCAAATTTTTCAATATTGTTGTATATCCCACTGTCCAGAGTGTAAACAAATATATTCAACAGTGGCTTAAAAACCACAAGATTTTTCTGTGATGATAATTGACAACTTATTCCATTTATTTCCATTTATCTTAGAATATTTTATAACCTAGGTAGTGTTTCAGGAATGTTAACTAACTGCCTATCTATCACCATATTCTTCCCTCATGAACCTGGGAGGCTAGTGTTATCTCTGTTTTGCATGTAAGGAAGTTAAGAAAGACAAGCCTGAATAAATGAGACATCGCACAGTGGGACTTTGCATTATAAGAGAGTAGCAATTCTTCACCTTTAATTTATGGAAACTTTCCTTACCCCTTTTGAATGTTTTTTTCTTTTTTTTTTTTTTTTTTTTTTGGGGGGTGGGGGAGAGGGAATAGATTCTGAGCAGAGATCCTGTAATTTTCAGGACACTGCTTGAGAAGGTACACAGTGACCTTCATGACAGCCGTTACCATATCTTGGTGTCCTGTTGGAGATGTACATCATCTGTGTTTACGATGACCAGCTCTGACATACATGCAAATATGACCATAATGCTTCCTATCCTGTTTATCCTTTAAACTGAAAGCATAAATAAGCACATAAAATCCCTGTACTGTTTGCATTTCTTCACGTTATTTTTGTAGTTGTACTTCTGCTCATATAGAAACTGTGTGCATTGGTAATGGAGGTTTTTCTCTGTATAAGGTTAGTTCCAAGAAGTTGTTGCAGAAGATCTAACTCTCCCAAGTATCAGGTTCTGCTTTAGTTTAATGTTTAGTCTGCTTAAACTCTGAACAAAAGGATATGCAGCAGTGTGCCAAAATTTTCTTATGACTTAGTCCTGACAAATTATACTGGAAAGGTGTGCATAAACTGTCTTTGAATTGTTTTTTGACATCTACACCAAAATAATTTGTATTCTGAAAAAAACAAAGTATCTTGTTAAATAGATAACAACTAGGAATTTCTCTGTTCGCAGTTTACTTGATTAAGCTAAAACTATCTGGTTTTCAAATGCAACATTTCTCAGGTACAGTCTGTAGAATCTACTTCCTGACACTCATGACTTTGGTCAACTACTACTGTTTAGACTCAATCCCTCTCTCGCTTTCAGGTCAACTAAAGCAGCATTAGAACATGTTTTTTGGTTATTAAGGAGTGCTATTACATATAGAATAGACCATATCATATAGTTGTTATTGTTGACTACATTATACATGTAGAAATAAGCTAGTAGGAGAATGGTAATCTTGAATAATAATACTTCTTCATCTTATAGATATCAACAATGACTAAATTAAAAGAAGGACCATTGGATTTATATTAATATTAAAACTTTAGCTATTTTTAGCTAATGATTGTGATTTTTATTTTTGATGCATCTATCTCCTAACTGCAGTGATATTTGATAGCGAGAGTTTCCAGAGAAAGTAGTAACAAGAGTGTTTTCCTCCATTGGTAATAATATTTTGAATCCTTTCAGTTTCATTCAGTATCCCATTCTTTTGATATTGTAATGCTGACTGAACTGAAGTACCTTATTGATATTCACCATACTTCTTATGATAATGGTAAATTGGGAAAAATTCTGTGAAAAATTATGAGATTATACTGCTATGAAATTAATATGAGTGGGAAGAGAACCTGGTTTGCTCTTCTCTGTTTCTTTAATTCTTGTCTGAATGTTTTGAAACTTGCAATTCCATTTGCATTACAATAGATTCTTTTCTTTAAAACAATTTCCCTTCCCAAGGAAACTATTTGATATCTTAAACTACCCTATTACACAATTTATAAAGTTTTACAGACTAAGAGAAATTTGTAACCTATAGATTAACTAATGGTTGATCTGAAATAAATAATGTCTTTTCTCTGTTAGAGGGCTTGTAGAGGTAAGACTTTAATAATGACCCGAAGTTTAAGGCTTTCTATTTTATTAAAAAAACCTGATAGCATCACTTTCATAGCAATTATTTTATTAGTGGGTGGTTGAAGAGAGTTTTTTATATTCCACCTGTGTTTTACTTTTTAATTTGATTTGTACTTTTGACATTAGCTTCCAAAATAAAATAGATATATTTCTACTTCTGCCAATTGTGGAATTATGTTAACTGAAGGTAGAAGGAGAAATAGGTAGCTTTGTTGGCTTCATTGTTAAGGCAAATTTTTTGTAAAAAAAAAAAAAAAAATCTATAGCTAGGTGGTGAACAATAATGTATTTATAGTCATAAGTCTGTTATGCCAAAAAAATGTATGTGAAAGTGTATCTGAAGAGATTGTTAGAAGCATATTTTGATGATGATTTATTATCTGAAAATCATGCTTCATCCAGGAAGAATTCTGTTTAAAAACCCATGGCATAGCGTGTGCCATTCTGTGAGACAAAAATCTCAAAAGATCAGAAACGTTGTAAAATATTTGTGCTAAAATCTGATTGTACCTGAAGCCTGCCATGAAAAAGAATGGCAGTGCTTTAGACAAACACAACATACTCTGTTAGAACAGTTTTTGGGGGGTGGGGGATAAACATGCTAGTTTTATGTTCAATGTCATGTCAACTTTATCTTAAGAAACTACACAAAATTTGGCTATTGCCCTGGGATAAATTCTATTTTTTAACTGAAGACACAATTAAGTAAGAATTTTTTCTTTTTTACAGTCCTGTAAGAACTTTGAAATTTGATGCAGGGTGTAACTGGAAAGGAATGGTGATATTGCAAACACTGACATCTTTTTGTGTAAGTGGCCAAATTCCAATTTCAAATCATTCATTTTTAAACTGAAAAAATAATTTAGAAGTTAAATAAAAGATGTCAACTTTATAACAAAAACTGAAGTAAGCAATTTGAAGTCTTTCTTGCTCATTTAATTAGTGTAGTGTCACTGGACCTACTAAATTTGCACTGTGCTACCCAAGATCAGGCTCAAATCTAGAATTTTTATAAAATCTGTGGTAAATAAACAGTCTTAAAGGAGGCTTCAATAAGATTTCTTCTTGAAATTAATCTTTGTTGGATCAAATATATGAATATTTGAAGGTTTATGTGATAAACAAGCCCACAGATTTCTTACTTGCATCATATTGAGACATGTCATTTGAGTGGTTATAAATGGGATGATGTGGTACAGTGACCTAACAATTGTCCTTTTATTGTCTGAAGATTTCAATTGCCGTTTTTACTGTCTTGTCTAGTGCATTTTCACCTTGAATGTGTGACTGAATAAAACTTCATAATGCTCCTAATGTTCAACAGAAGAATGAATACAAAATGCTTGTTTTTCTGACTCCAGCCTTTCAGTCTATAAAATAGAAAAAAATAGAAGTAAAGAAAGGGACACTGTCATTTTACATTTTAAATCTATTTATGCATTTCAATCTTTTCTTCTTGAGGGTGGGGGATGTGGTGGCAATCTAATATGGGACTACAAAGCCATGAAGGTTTTCATTTGCTCTATTATGCCATTAGTTATTCAGTGGATCAGTGTGTCTGGATGAACCTTGTTATCTGTGTCGGCCAAAGGCAATGTTTCTGTAATAAAGACTTAACTATGTAAATGACCAAGACTTTAAGGAATTGGATTTTTTGTGTGTGTGTTAAATTGCTACTGCACCTTTAAATTACTTTTATTCCCAATGTGAAATGTTATAAATTGTGCTTGAAGGAGGATAAAAATAAATATAAAATGCTGTGTTGCAAAGATAAAGTGAGCATTTAGTGATATTTCAGATGAACATTAGGAATATCTATTATGTCTTGTTTTGGTAATTCCCCCAGATTACTCTGAGATTCCTTCGTTTTCTCATCTCGGAAGCAGCTTATAGTTCAACATGGCACTTTCTTACATCCATCTAGGAACTAAGTGGACTTCTGAGGATTCCTGCCATCTATTTTAGTTTATTTTTGCACTTCATTGTAAAAGATATATTTTTATAGTTCCATTTAGTAACATGAAGAATGTCATATGTAGGCAGCCAGGATACAGGCAATGAATCAGCTTCTGTCTCTGCAAGTACTGTTTTGCTTGACACAAGGATCAAAAAGTTCTGTTAGAGAAAATGCAGAGTCCTAAAACAAACTAGATGTGATTATTGTACCCAAATCAGATGTCTCTAATACAAATACATTTTGTAAAAGACCTATCTTTTGAAATGTAATGTCTTTGCTCTAAAGCAGAATACTGATAAAGGAGTCTTCTCATTATATTGAGAAATTATGTTTTCATTAACTCAGTTTAGCAAAGCAAACACTGTTTATTATTAGCAATATAGAAATTTCTTTATCCATAAAAATGTTAGTATAAAATCAGATTTTAAATAAAATCTTAGAAGTACTGTTGCAGCTAGGAAGAGGGTAGTGTGCATGAGAAAAATAAAAAGCCACAAACATTGAAAACAGTCTTTTATGATTTTTTTTCTATAACAGTTTAACAGTGTAAGATACATTCTCTGTATTTCAAGAGAGAGCAAGAAAGAGTATAGATAGATATTACTGTGTGCGGTACAAGTTCTCCAAGTAGCTGTATGGTACAATTAATTTATTCAAATTTTATGAAGAATGAGATCATTTTGGGACGTAAACTCATATCCTTCAGTATGTCACTTCTTCAGTGTGTTGTAGTTGAATGGTGCTCATCCTGGGCTGCACTGCCCTGCAGTGTTAGAGTGTAAGGCAAGGACATGTAATTTTCCACTTCCCCAGAAATGACTGTAGATATTTCCTTTTGCTCTGAAGTATATGTATCCTAATGTTTGGTTCAGTGTCTTCTTCAAGCAGCCATTGTATCAGCTGAAAAGATTATGGACTTCAGCCCACCTGGCATGGTTTGTCACTGTTTTGCTGCCAAAATTTACAGCACTCTTTAATCCAATTTAGTTAAAATAAACTGAACAAACAAAGACCATATAATCTATTTTCTTACCTCATTATATTAAAAACAAGCTAAAGATTGTTCAGACAAACAGTTTGGAAGGTAGATATGAAGAGGTGAAGATTGTATAGATAAATTAAGTGGTATGGCTGCTAAGAGTGGGCTGAGAGTAGAAATGTTCTTCTGTCAGATCTTTAGCTGAAAGAAGATACACCAACAAGTCTCAGTTCAGTACCCAGTTCTTACCACAGCCTTATAATCTAAACCCCATGCTCTTGATCCAACATTTTAGATGTCATGTCTACCTGTGTGCTTCCCTTGTGACACAAATTCTCAGCAATTCAAAGAAGCAGATTGGGTTGTAGAGAATGTGGTGTGTGTCCATGTATTAGGATATTAGGTAATACTTGGACAGAAAAACTTAAGTAATGTCTGTGGATGTTTTGCAATCTGTATTTTTTATAAGGAAGACACTAGCTGAAATGTAATGATTTCAAAATTAAAAGTTTAAGATAGCCATTAGTATCTTTTGGCAGTGTATTGTAACTGAGTAGTAGTATCAGATTTTCTTTTTCTTCTCAAAAATCCATATTTTAGTCAAATTATAATACCAGTTTGTCTTAATTAATTTGTCTTAAAATAATATGCTGGCAGACCTGCTGATACAATATGGAAGTTGCAAATATTAATCCAAATTTGTTTAACCTGTAGAGAATTAATGATGTGATGACAATAAGACAGAGTAATTGCTTTAGGTTGGTAATTTACATAGTTTAAACAGGGCAGTCTCTAGACTTTAAATCGGTAGAATTAGCACATTGTCTGCTTTTTAAGGCAGAAGGTTCTATAAACTCACAAAGCATATTAATTGTGCAAGGATAGCATAAATTATGTTATTTTTGGCAGTCTTTCAAAAATTACCTGCTATAAAAAATGTGCTTAATTACGTTGTCTGTATTAATATGTTTTTATAGAGACCTCTTCCCATTTTTTCTCAGCAAAGAGCGAAATAAGGATAGATACAATTATTGCATTAAAAAAATGAGAGCTCAGATATTTCTGAAAATGTTCATTATGTGATGAACTAATATATTCCGATGGGTTACAACTCACATAATTAATGTACTTGGATAATATTGTCTCCCCACACTTACCTACACGGCTACATTTAAGCTCTAAGACTGGGTTTAAGGCCATATATCAAGGTTGGGCTTTATGAAGTGCAACTTCTCTTGCTTTTCCTTCCTCTTCAAGAATCTATTAAATAAAACAACCAAACTTAGTAGCAGTTTAGTTTGTCAGGCTTTTATGAGGAACATAATGCATATATTTTTCAGCTTGAAACATTCATTTTGGGACGATCTTGTCTACCACAGCTGGATTAATTTTTCTGAGACTACCATCTGAAATGAGAATGTGAATTTTGTCACTCCATTCTCCACCACTGGAGGGGTTGGTGGATATTTTTTGGGGTGGTTTTGGGGTGTTTTTTATTTTTTTACTTTTTTTGTACCAGAGAAGCATGAAAATTGTTTTAATCAGACTGTTGTTACTGTAATATCTGCAGCTCCTGGGCTATCTGACTGTGATTATAAAAGTGATCAACCAAAAAAGGACAAATAACCAGGTGCAAAGTAGTTAAATTATTCTGGCAATTTGCTATAAAATTATTATGTTGAGGAGTTTTTTGATACTTCCCTGAGACTGAATAACTTTTTTAGCAAATGAGGCATGAAGTATCTTCAAAACCTCAGTAGCCCCAAATACGGTGAATTTATTTTTCTCCCAAAGGTTAAATACTGCTGTGTGTTTCTGAAGTCCTGAATTATCTTTCTGTCTTGTACTTGTTCAAGGGACCTTGCTTTAATGTTTTTTTCCAAAATGGTTTTTCCTCCCATCCATCTTTTTAGCAGTGTAATGGCTTGTTGAAGAAGTAACTACTTAGAGAGAGGCAGAGACACCTAGCAAAGGATACATGGCCAGATTTTGTCAAATCAAATGAGAGATTTTTTTAACCTTTTTATGTACGTTTGTGTATGCGTGAGTGTATGCTATGTATTTCTAACAATTTATGATAAAGCGTTGACCCTAAAACTAATGGTTGTTTATCTCAATTTTGTTTGTAATTACTGTATTATAAAATCATCACTGTGGAAGTGAAGGGTGTAGTGATGGAAGATTTGAAGACAATTAGACAAGGAGATCTTGTTGATTTGATCAAAGCCTGTTACACTTTTGCTACCCTAACTTGCACAGAGAAAATGGGAGAAAGCCTATTAAAAGTCACACAAAGATTTTAGTAGGAAATCATTCTGAAAAGTTCCAGCTGTGTCATTTGTGGTTCATGATAATAACTACTGATCTGTTTCAGTTAAATATTTTTCCAGTAGATATTTATGTTCTGCTCAGTTCAACTTCATATGAAATACCTAAAAATCCTGCTGGTCTTCATTGTTCAAAAGTGACATCGTAGCCAGAGATCAAATGCTTGTCCCTGAAAATTGTGAGTGCTGATGGATTTTGTTTGTGTGTTATACAGGATAAAAAGGCACTACCCTTGTACTGGATCCATGGGACACCAGGTCTTAAAAAAGAGTTCTAGATAGTTAGCATATTTACCTCATCTGTCCTCTCACCTTTGCATATAGTATGTATGAATCATACATTTAATTTTTAAAAGCTACAATTTAGACATAAATGACTGGACATTTTGATGTAAATGTACCTAATGAAGCCAGGTAAGCTTTTAATAAAGGTTTCTAAGATAGTTTTGATTTCAAGGGCAGGTATTTCCCACACAAAATGGAAAGAAGTCACAGGAAGAAATTCAGCTATCACAAGACATTTTACAGCTTGTTTCACTGTTATCGACTTCGCTTCCTTGCTTAGTCTCCTTAATATCAGGAAGTGATTAAGGCAGTACAATTATTATTATTAGTGGTGGTGGTGTTATTTGTTGGGTTTTGTCTTGAATACAGTGTTTTAGGTATGAGCATTTGCTTTTTTTTATCTTTTTCCTTAAAGAACAAATTGATTTGTGGGTGGACTTCAAGGACTGAACATGTGCTGTGTACCATTTCCATCTATTTAATCTTTGTGTATTTGAATCACTGTATTGCATAATAGCCAGTGATTTCATTGCACATCTAAAACTGTAGTAGCTACAACAGACATAATTGCCTGGTTGCTATGGGAAGATGAAATAATTTTGAATCTAAGCTGCTCATCTGAATAGGAGAGGAAGTAGATTAAGGTCATTGTGTAATTACAGTTTTGCATTCCATGTTGCAGTGCCTGGGCCGAAATATGTCCAGTCCGCTTTGCCAAAGACATTCTCTAAACCTATTGGTATCTATACAGAAAAAGTAATTTGAAAAATGTCATTTGTATAATTATTTTAGATATTAGATTCTAAAAAGCGAAGCTTGTATAGTGGTTAAATGCATTGCAATTCATTAAAAGGATTGGACAATGGTGTCTGCAAACATGCAACATAGCTATGTCCAAATGAGTCTGCAGAGTCAATAAGTTAAGCTCTTTCAAAAGCAGGAGAAATGTTACTGAGCAGGTTAATGTTAACCAGCTCAGAGGAAACTGTAATGTAAAAGGGTCTGTGATGGTCTCAATAGGGAGCAGTGTAATTAATTCTGGAAAGGATGCCTTTTAATTTATCTGTTCTGTATTTTCTCAATCATCACAACAGTGTATTTTCAGAGTGCCATTTAATAGCCACATCACTAATTAGTGGAGATTCCTGGCTTACTGCATTTTGAATGTAATGGAAAGAAAACCACTTGTTACTATCCTTGTTTATTATAATGCTCCTACCAGAGTGTTTTGGTTTTTGACAGATGCAGATTTAGAGAACTGACTTCATTCAAAGCTATTAAAGCCATATGATCTCCATTTCACAGATCAAACCCTTAAATGCAAAAAAACTAAAGCTAAATACTAGGGTGTGTCAGTGCTGAGGTAGGGCAGCAAGTGGTTTCTAGAGCCACTGATAATCTAAAAATTGAGAATTTACTGTTTAAAAGCCAGATTTAGGGCAGTTAGGTACCCCTAAAAATAGATTCTGAGGAAAACCTTATATTCCAACTCCTCTGCATTTCAGGCCTTGATTGATTTAGATGATTAAAGCGACTTTTTTTTTTTGAAACAGAGAATTTGACTTTTGAGCTATCTCTGAGAGAAACTGCTGAGGTGACCTAGCTAAAAGGAGGAAGCAGTGTAGACTGGAACTGCAAATTGCTTTTAGGCAAAGGCTTCCTACTTGCCTGAGATATGGAAAACAACTGTCACATTTTGAAAGGATGTTGAATTCTTACCCCAGGTAGGGACCTGATTTCTTAATTGGTGCATGTACAGGGCTAAGCTTTTTTGTTGGAACTACTTGACTAAGTATCAATAATTTACTGACTCGGAGAAAGTGAGAGAAATGGTATCTATAGCTCATGGAGTAATTGCATCCCTCTTTACGGTAAAACATCAACCCACATTTTCTATCTGCAGTAGCTACATGAGTTTTCTGGTTTTGAGCAACATAAGATAGTTCCTAAAGGAGAATGTGAGTGGTCCTTAAATTCACAGTAAGGAATGCTAGTCAACCCTAGCATAAATGGCTTTTATATCAGGTGACATAAATCATCAGATATAACAAAGTGTCCTAGTCACTAGGACACTTTGGTATTAATGTGTAAGTTAAGAGGGTGACACATGGCAGTGACAACAGTGCATGACACTGGCAGTGACCCATGGAGAGTGAATTGAATATTTTATTGTCTTTCCTGGCTGAATGAATCTACCAAACAGAAATGAGAGTTATATTATCTTTCTGCTGTCATGACATGCACCCACTGAGTTGTGAAATAGGAGGGAGAGTCTCCCACAGACAAATTTACTGTAAAACCTTTTTGGTTTTGCACTTAGTGACTAGCTGAATGTTAGCCAGTAGCAGCACAAAGCAATCTTGTTATTTTGTTTCTCACACTGATTGATGTGTTGACTTTTTAAAAATTATACTAGAATCTGTTTTCTCAACAAGATTGCAATCAGACGGAGACATTGTCTCTAGCATTACTTCATCCTCATCCTGTAATAATATTGTAAAGTGCATTTCCAATTATTGCAAAAGGAAAACTCCATCATAATGACGTTATGTATATAGTTCTGAATCCCTATAGAATTACAATGCTGGTGTTTGATGTATATTTGTTTTTGAAGTTTTGTTTTCAGTTGCTGGAGGAGGTACATGATTGGAGGTTACCAGTGGTGGCCTTCCTCTTCTGGATTCACCATTGGAAAGCACTAAATTCATATTAGAGCCTTCTCTTCTCCAGGCTGAACAAGCCCAACTGTCTCAGCCTGTCCCCATAGGAGAGGTGCTCCAGCCCTCTGAGCGTCTTTGTGACTTTCTCTGGACTTGCTCCAACTGGTTAACATCCTTCTGATGTTGAGGGTCCCAGAGTTGGATGCAGTATTTGAGGTGGGGTCTTAGAAGAGCAGAGTAGAGGGGGAGAATCAACTCCCTAGTCCTGCTGGCCACGCTTCTCTGGATACAGGCCAGGATATGTTTGGCTTTCTGGGCTGCCAACACACACTGCTGGCTCGTGTCCAGCTTGTCATCCACCAGTACCCCCAAGTCCTTCTCCTCAGGACTGCTTTCAATCCATTCTCTGCCCAGACTGTACTTCTGCTTGGGATTGCCCTGAACCATGTGCAGAACCTTGCACTGGGCTTTGTTGAACTTGATGAGGTTGGCAGTGGTCTACCTCTCCAACTTGTCAAGGTGTCTCTGGATTGTATCCCTTCCCTCCAGTGTGTTGACTGCATCACACAGCTTTGTGTTGCCAGCAAACTTGCTCAGGGTGCACCTGATCCAATCATCCATGTCACTGACAAAGATCTTGAACAGAACCAGTCCCAATGCTGACCCCTGAGAAACTCCACTCATCACTGGTCTCCACTCAGACTTTGAGCCTTTCACTCTGAGTGTGACCTTTGTTCACCAAGTGGTCCATCTGTCAAATCCATGTCTCTCTAAGGATGTTGTGTGGGATGGTGTTGAAGGCTTTGCACAAGTCCAGGTAGATGGCATTAGTTGCCTGTCCTTTATCCACTGAGGTTGTGACCCCATCGTAGAAGGCCACCACAAGTCTTATAGAAGCTGTTGATTAATGATTCTCTGAAAGAGCACTAGTCTTTCCAGTTCTGTGTTGGTTTATTGACTACATTTCTATTTCTTTCTAAATTGTTCTGCATGTACAGGAATTATCATGATTAACATTGTCAGCATAATTGGTTATACAACTACCATCATCTTATAAACATTGCTGCTTCTGAGATATGTGTCCATAAAGTCACAGGGAAGACAAGCATTTCATTAGAACCCTAAATTGATGGGCAGAGTGTGTTATATATTTTCTAATAATTAAAAAGAAAAAAAATGTAGTGAATATTCTTATAATGAGTGCTAATATCGTAATTTTGAAACTATTTATCTGTTCTAATCATAATTAATATATAGACTCATATCTAAGATTCCTTTTTAAAAAAGCATGGAAATGCTATTTCATTATATTAATTGTTTTCTCTTGATGAAAATAATTAGCAGAAATCTAATTCTAAAAGATATATTTAGCGACACAATGAAATTAATTGGGTTTTTAATTTAAAAAATCATTTTCTCTTTTTTTTTCTTTGGGGTTTTTCTTTGTGTTCTGTATTTGGTTTTCATTTAAAAGGACTTCCTCCTAACTGCTACCCCTTTTTGATCTTCTGAAAATATGTACAGCATCACAAATAGCTTTTTTTTCTGTAGTCATCCTCTTTCATGTTTAATATTTGATGAAAATTATAATTCTGCGTTATGTGTTTATCTTTGGACTTAAAGATACAAGAGGTGTATCATTCCTTATAGGTCCATTTAGAAGAATAAAGAATGAATAGAACATTACACTTTAGTTCTCTGCTGAAATGACTCTAACTGTGAGAAATAATACCTCTCTCAGATGTAACTTATTATAAGTTGCATATTGACATATTTCTAAAATCCTATATAAATATAGGGTCATCATTTGAAAAACAGTCACTTCTGGAAGAAGATACCTCAAAAATATACTAGCACAGAATAAGACAAAACATAATGAACACCTATAGCTGTGAGAAGAAAGGTATTGCAAGCATATATTTATAAAAACTTTAGTCTAAAAGGAGCAGAAGAGAGCTACATCAGCAAAGACTACTTCATAATCCTGTATTTAGAGAGTTTTAATCTGAAAGTTGACATAGTCACGGGCTAGGATAATGAAAACTGATAGGATTACAGAATAAAAGATGGAGGTGTAGGGTGGTATAGGGCAAGGATGAATACCTTAGAAGCTCAAGACACTGACAAGAAATCCATGAGCTAGTGAATAAGTATATGTTTAGGAGTCACAAGCCCGGATTTTGGGACTGATTCATGTGACATTACAGAGACTGCTTAATACATTTGGTCTTTGCTCATTTGTGTTCAAAATGGAAATAAATGTTTGCCTGTCTTTCTAAAGCACCTCCAGCTTTGGGATGACAGTTTTTGTGTTTGTGTGTTCTTGCTAAAGCTGGAGTATTCTATCAGCAATACTGCTATCAATAATGTGTGTAATGTATAAAACAGGAATAATTTTCCATTTTCCTTTGCCACAGGAAATGAAGTGGTATATTATAGTGTGTATTTATGTTTTATATACCAAATAGTGTCTGCTTTTCTCTTTGATGCTGATCATTTAGAGTGGCACATGAAATGCAAAATGGAAATAATAGTAACAGAAATATAGTTCTTCATTCATAGTTATGCTTGCAGCAAAACATTACATGGCTGTGTGGAGTCTTAAACAGTAAATTTTGAGGGGATTTCAAATTTGGTGCTTAACACCTAAATGTTTGTGTGGCAAGGTTTTGATAGCGGGGGGCTACAGTGGTGACTTCTGTGAAAAGCTTCTGTGTCTTACAGAGCCAAAGCCAGTGAGCTCCATGATGGACCTGCTGCTGGCCAAGGCCATCAGCAACAGTTATAGAGCCTCTGGGATAACAAGCTTAAGGTGGAAAAAAGCTGGAGAGAGGATATAATTTGGCAGGAAAGGGAGGGGGAGTGAGAGATGTGAGAAAAACAATGCTGCAGACACCAAGGTCAGTGAAGAAGGGGGGTGGGGAGGAGGTGCTCCAGTTGCTGGAGCAGATTCCCCTGAAGCATGTGGAGATGTATTGTGGACCATAGATCCACCTGCTGCTTGTGGAGGACCCAGTGCTGGACTAGGTGGATGCTCAAAGAAGGCTGTGACCCTGTGGGAAGACCATGTTGGAGCAGGTTCCTGGCAGGTTCTATGGACCCATGGACAGAGGACCCCAGGCTGGAGAAGGTCTGCTGGCAGGACTTGTGACACCACAGTGGACCCATGCTAGAACAGGCTGCTCCTGAAGGACTGCACCCTGTGGAAAGAACCCATGCTTGGAGCAGTTAATGAAGAGCCATAGCCCATGGGAAGGCCTCACACTGTAGAAGTTCGCAGAAAACTCCTGTGAGAGGGACCCCACCATCTCCCTCTGAGTGGCAGAGACAGTGTGTGATGAACTGAACATAACTGTCATAAGTTTGTCTGGTTGTATGGCTAGTTCCACCTGCATCAAATTGGAAGAATCTAGTTATCAGGAGGAAGGGAGATAGACTTTACAAAACCAGATTGCTCTGCATCCAAAGTTATTTCCTGCAGTCCGTAAGCAGAAATCTGTAAGCATCATCCATACAGTATTTTTTGCAGTGGGATTCTTCCAGAAACTACCTTTATTTAAGGCTGTCAGATTTTCTAATAATCTGAAGAACACAAGACACAGCTGGGAAGATACACAGGGCTGAATTGATGCTGAAGTGGTTGATCCAACTAGGGGGTGTCCTGGCCTGTTGGCTCCCATATTCTGATGCATAGACCCAGTCTGTCTAGCATTTTATACAGCATGTGCTCCGTATAAAGAGCCTGCAAGCACCCAGCATGTAAGGACCTCAGTCATGTATGTTCAAAGTTCAGTTCCTGGGTTAGGAGGAACTAACTTGCTCCATCTTCACTTGTGGTGACTGTGAAGTAATGAAAGTAAAACATTGTGGTCTTAACTACTTTCAGCCATCCCAAAATATCACACGCTAAAAGGCTTAGTAACAATATATTACAATATTTAGTAGCATTTAAAGGCCAAAGTTTAGGAAAAAAAAGTGTTCAGTTCAGAGGTACTAGCTAACATTTCTAATATATTCTTTGTTTTGACTAATGTGCTAAAAGAGATACAAGGGATTTAGCGTAATCCTATGTGCTCAGCTAGCTGGTAACATCCAACTAGCATCTATGACTGCTCACTGATAAGAACTTGTGGAGATCATTCCAAGTTTTGTTGTGCCAGAAGCACCCTTACAACATTTTCAGTGTTGTTGGTGACATGTGACATATACTCTGCTTTCATTCTGAAAAGAAGTTTATTCAGTCACTTGTTTTCCCTCCAGCTCTCTGTTGCTGTTAAACATCTTTATCAGCATGGGTATCTTCTGGCCAGTATCTTAAACTGCTGTGTCTCTTCATAAAGAGCACTTCACTGTGACTACTTTGGACAACTGCGTTTTCTAGCAGAGGGTTCTCATACTAACAGTGGTAGAGAATTGCCTGTAACTTCTGGTGACCTTTGTAACGATAAGCTGATTACAGCACAACTTCTGCAAAGAAGCAGGTGATAAGCTGCTTGGAAGATAGAAATCCTTAGAAAGGGGTAGACAGTTGATTTCTAGAGGTTTAGCAGACCATAACATCCAAGAGCAGAAATATGCATGAAGTATTTTGAATAATAAACATCTGAGGTTTCCATAGGAATGTTGGTTAAGAGCAAATCAGGTGAATTTAGAAATATAGAATGATAAAATCTTTTAGGCTGGAAAAGACCTTTAAGATGATGTGCTGGGCTTAGTCAGGAAAGAGTTAACTCTCTTTACCGTGGCTGCTAGGGAGCTGTGTTCCTGGATGCTGAGAGAAGTACTGGTAAGGTCTTAGCTGGTGCTGGGGAATGCCTGCACTGAATTCAAGGTCTTCCTCGGCTTCGGATGCTGCAGCTGAGTTCCCAGCTCTCACTGTCTCGCTACAGGCAGTGTAGGGAGCACACAATCCAGGCAGCTGACCCAAACTGACCAAGGAAGCATTTCACTCCATAGCATGTCATGCTCAGGGCATAGGCAAGGAGGGGCTCTGGGAGCCATTACTCTCCCTTACGCTCTCTTGCTCTCTCTTGCTTGTTTACTTCCTGACACTTGCTAACACTCTCCCTGACTCCTGCATTAGGTACTTTGCTAATTCCTGTGCTGGTTTGTTCGTGAGGGAGTTGGTGGGTTTGTTTAGTTTTCCCGGTCATGCTATCGCTGATAGGGTTCACTCAGAATCTGCTGTGATTGCTCTCAGGCTATGGCTCTTGGGCTCTCTCGGTCTCTCACTACTCAGCACCTGATTGTGCATTGGTCAGTGGGTAGTGAGCAACTGTATCATAATTGTTTCATGCGATTTAGTTTCTATTATTTTAATTACTTATTAGTAGTAGCATTTATATATATTAATTTAGATTTAATTAGTAAATAGTTATTATCTCAATTTTACAAGCTGCCTCTTTTCTTTTTCCTCCAATACTTCCCCTCCACTGGAGGAGGGGAAGGGGATTTGTGAGAGCAGTTTTGTGGTATTTTGCTAGCTGGAGTTAAACCACGACAGATAATTATGTCCAACAGCCTAACACTGCTGACACAATTACTAAACTATGTCCTTAAACAACTTGTCAACATGTCTCTTAAATGCCTTCGCAGATGGTGACTCAATCACCTCTCTGGGCAGACCGTTCCAATCCCTGTTAATTTCAATGCTCTTTCTAGTGAGCACTTTCAGTGAAGAAATTTTTATTAATATCCGATCTACACCTCCCCTGGCACAACTTGAGGAGAAGAAACAAACACCCACCTCTCTGAAGCCTCTTTTTAAGTACTTGTAGAGAGCAATAAGGTCTCCCCCGAGCATACTGTTCTTCAGGCTAAATAACCCCAGCTCCATCAGCTGTTCCTCACAGGACTTGTGCTCTAGACCCTTCCCCAGCCCCGTTGCCCTTCTCTGGACACACTTCAGCACCTCAATGTCTTTCTTGTAGTGAGGGGCCCAAAACCGAACACAGGATTTGAGGTGCGGCCTCACCAGTTCCAACTAAAGGGGCAAAATCACTGCCCTAGTCCTGCTGGCCACATGATATTTAACACAAGCCAGGATGCCATTAGCCTTCTTGGCAACCTGGGCACACTGTTGTCTCATATTCAGCTGGCTATTGACCTGCTCTGCTGGTTTCAGGTGGGAATGAGCTGTTGTCTTGCAGAGAGCTGGCCGTCCCCCAGTGGCCTATGGATCTTGTTTCGTTCCATGATACATCAAGCTCAGTGGTCAGATTGCAAGGTGCTCAGTTTGCAGCAGTTGGCAAGGTGTGAAAGTGGCCTGCATGGGTTGGTTTTGTTTAGGCTTTTGGGGCCAGCTGATAGCTTTGCTGGTAGCTCCCTTTGTTCACTTTTCAGCGGGTTTGTGGCAGAGAAGTAGCATCCTTTGTTAGGGTGATTGATTTGGGGGGGAAGTTAGAATCTTCTTTCTCCCTGCTTTTCGCTCCCAGGCTTTTCTCTCTGCTTTTGGGCTCATGGTTAGTTTTTTTGTTGGTGGTTTTGTTTTTTTCCTCTCTACTTGGAATTTGTTTGCTGTTTTGGAGTGTGGTTGTGTTGGTCCACAGGTGGCGAGATCCTGTATCATATGTTCTATTTTCTCTTGATTTAATTACTTATTAGCAGTAGTATTGTTAGTAATACTATAAGTTTCATTTATGTCATTAAATAGTTCTTATCTCCACTTTTTATGAGCTTCCTTTGGTTTTTTTTTTCATCCAACCCTTCATCACTGGGTGTGGTGGGGGCTGTTGGTAGGTGAGAGAGAGAGAGACTGGTGGTAGTTAACTGCCACATAAGGCTAAACCATGACACTAACACTCTCAGATCCTTTTTCTGCCGGTCAGATTTCCAGCCACTCTTCCCCCAGCCTGTAGTGTGGCAGGGAGTTGTTGTGACCCAAGTGCAGGACTTGGCACATGGTCTTGTTGAATCTCATACAGTTGGCCTCAGCCCATCGATCCAGCCTTTCCAGATCCTTCTGCCAAGCCTTCCTCAGGGAGATCAATACTCCCACCCAACTTGGTGTCATCTTCAAACTTACTGAGGGTACACTCAATCCCATCATCCAGATCATTGAGAAAGATATTAAACGGAATTGTTCCCGGTACTGAGCCCCAGGGAACACCACTTGTGACTGCTCACCAACTGGATTTATCTCCATTCATCACATCCCTTTGGGCCTGGCCATCCAGACAGGTTTTTACCCAATGCAGAGTACACCTGTCCAAGCTGTGAGCAGCCAGTTTCTCCAGGAAAATGTTGTGGGAAATGGTGTCACAGGCTATACTACAGTCTAAGTAAACTAAATCCACAGCCTTGCCCTCATCCACTAAGCAGGTCACCTTGTCATATGAGGTTCATCAACCAGGACCTCTGTTTCATAAGTTGATGCTGACTGGGCCTGATACCTGGTTATCCTGTACATGCCATGTGATGGCACTCAAGATGATCTGCTCCATAACCTTCCCTGGCACTGATGTCAGGCTGACAGGCATGTAGTTCCCTGGATCCTCCTTCTAGCTCTTCTTGTAGAAGGGCATCACCTTGGCTAACCTTCAATCAACTGGGACATCCCCAGTTAGCCAGGGCTACTGAGAGATGATGGAAAGTGTCTTGGTGAGCACTTCCACCAGCTTCTTGAGTACCCTTGGGTGGATCCCATCTGCTCCCATAGACTTGTGGGTGTCTAAGTTGTGCAGCAGTTCACTAACCCTTTCCCCTTGGATTGTGGGGGCTTCATTCTGCTCCCTGACACTGTCTACCATCACAGGAGGCTGAGTAACTGGAGAACAACTGGTCTTGCTATTAAAGACTAAGGCCAAGAAGGCATTAAGTACCTCAGCCTTTTTCTATTTGGGTTTTGACCCACCTAATTTTCTCTTTGCAAAACCTCACAACATCCCTGTAGTCTTCTTGAGGTTCCTGCCCCTTCTTCCAGAGCTTGTAAACTGTCCTTCTATTCCTGAGTTCCATTCAAACTTCTCTGTTCAGCCAGACTGGTCTTCTTCCATGCCAGCTCATCTGGCACTTGGGGACAGCCTGCTCCTGTGCCTTTAAGGTTTCATTCTTCATGAATGTCCAGCATTCCTGGACTCCTTTGCCTTTCAAGACTGCCTCCCAAGGGACACTGAAGAGGTCAAAGTCAGCCGTTCAGACGTCCAAGGTAGCAGTTCTGCTGACCCCTTTTCTTATGAGTATGGAAAATTTACTCCATACTCAGCAACCCTTAGAAAAGACCTGCAAAAATAATTATGTGTATATATTAAGAAATAACTGTCCATCTTTTAATGAAATTTTATTATAATAATTAAAATAATTGCTCCTCATCCACAGTTAGAAAACCAGGTAAACATTTTATTTTTACAAATGAAGTGATTGAGACATGAATCTGATGAGCTTCAAAATGCTAGGGAAACAATTAAATGTATAATTTAATTTAAATGGCATCTATGTACATGATATGCAGCAAATGAAAAACAAATATAAGTTGATTTTCAGAGGGAATTAAAAAATAATATCCCACAATGTCAATCATCATATTTTTAAGGATAGCTAGCAAATCTGGTGTTTTGCTTCACTGAATTACAATTTCTTTTCAGCATTATTTCCATTTATATGTATGTTTTTGGTTTGTGAAGTATTTAATTAAGTACTATCTGGTGTTCTGATTAAAAACAATGGGTATAATCACAATAAAATTATATATATTTAATAGTTATTTTTTAGTCAAATAAATAGATCTGAAAAAAGAAGCATGTAGAGAATCATCATTCAGCCAGAGCATCCTGGCAGGCTAATCAGAAATCCATTATCAGTATGTTATTTTTGTTTAGAAGTATAAATAAAATAATTGCCACCACAAGTTACAGATGACAGAAATTGGTAGGTTTCTAAATTTGCAGATAAATTGCCTTTAAAAAAATAACCTATTTTTATCTTCATAAGTCCCAGATTGTTTTTTCAGAGTTTACAGAAAAACAGAGAAAATGTATATACTGTTTCAGGTGTCATGCCTATTAAAAGCACTATAGGATGAAGGAGAGGGAAATTGTAGCTTTGAGAGGGATGAGGTGTCCTTCAGTGTATTATACTGAATAACTTTAGAAAATGAATAAATGTCATTCTTGATGTGAACACAAAGCAGAAGTGTACCAGGGTATTGCAACTTCACTGCTGTCCTAATATGATCCAGCAGTGTGCCCAGGTAGCCAAGAAGGCCAATGGCATCCTGGCCTGCATCAGGAACAGTGTGGCCAGCAGGACTAGGGAAGTGATCATCCCCCTGTACTGGGCACTGGTAAGACTGCAGGTTGGATACTGTGTTCAATTTTGGACCCCTCACTACAAGAAAGACACTGAGGTGCTGGAGCATGTCCAGAGAAGGGGAATGGAGCGGGTGAAGGGCCTGGATCACAAGTCCTGTGAGGAATGGCTGAGGGAGCTGGAGTGGTTTAGCCTGGAGAAGAGGAGGCTTGGGGGAGACCTTATCACTCTCTACAACTACCTGGAAGAGGTTGTAGCCAGGTAGGTGTTGGTCTCTTCTCCCAAGTGACAAGTGATAGGACAAGAGGGAATGGTCTCAGGTTGTGGCAGGACAAAATGTTTAGACTGGATATCAGGAAAACTTTTTTCACCAAAAAGGTTGTCAAGTACTGGAACAGATTGCCCAGGGAAGTGGTTGAGCCACCATCCCCGGAGATATTTAAAAGATGTGTAGATGTGCTTAGGGACATGGTTTAGTGGCAGACTTGGCAGTGCTGGGTTAATGGTTGAACTCTGGTGATCTTAAAGGTCCTTTCCAACCTAAATGATTTTATGAATTCTGAGGGGCTGGGTCTAGATAATGTTTAAGGTTCTTTGCAGCCCAAACCACTCTATGATTCTGTGATGAAATGGTAGGCTTATAAGTACAGCAACAAAAGCCTTGTCTTGTTTCAGACACTCTACTATGGACACATGTTTTAATGAATACAACTGCAAAACAGTATGAAAATGTTCCTTACTTACAAATTTATTACACCAATTCTTTAAATATTCAGCATGATAAAGAGTTTTTCTGGAGGAAAATTGTTCCATGTAGGTGCTCAGCTCTCCATTGTCGATGCTGCAATCAGTGAAGGATTTCTTATAATCTCATAGGATTTATTTGTGCCACTGGTTCTCAGTGGTCTGGGCTGTTCTGCACAGCTTGTAATAATTTACATTTTCACTGTGAGAATGTGCATAATATGCTGCACTAGATCAAAGGCTCACCCAGCCCTGTAACCGCTCTCCATCAGGTAGATGGAGTGCTTCTATGCTCACTAGCAGATGCTTGAGAAGAGTACCAGAAAGTGAACAAATAAAGCATTTTAGGAATTATTAATGAACAAACCGAAAACAAAACAGAAGACAGTACTGTTTGCTCACAACCTGAATATTTTTGGTAATTCTGGTTTCTTCCCTATCTGGAAAAAAAATCCCGAAACAAACCTACAACTAAAAAGCCTAAAAAAAAAAAAAAAAATCCCACAACACTAAAAATCCCACCAAAAAAACCCTGCAAGATTCAGAATTCTGATAAGGAGTTACTTGAAGATAAGGATTATCTTCCTAATGAGTCATGACATAGTAGTCTATGACACTCTAGTCTGGAGAAGACTACTCATGGGGTTGGAGAGAAGCCATATGGTAGATAACTATTAAAGGAAATGTTAATGGGATGGTGAGCAGTAATTGTGTGTGTTTGTTTTCCTATTTCTTCTAGTACAGTGACTTAGGAGACATCAAGTGAAGTTATTAGAAAGTCAAAACAGAGAGTTCTTCCACATTTCTGACAGTCCATTTTGCCTCTATTTCTATTTGTTTGTTTCCTTTCCATATAGAGATCACAACTGGATGTAGTATTCAAGAGAGGGACATATTCCTGCTCTGTAAAATGGTATCCTTGGTTTTTTCTGATCTTTCCTGTTAAATACCTACACCTCACTTAACTTTTTAAATATATTTCCTATCTATGACCCCTTGTCTGGAAATACAAACTACAGTCGCACATTAACTGAGAATTTTTTTCTTACGTGTTAAAACCTGTCATCCCTGGATATTATTTGCTGGTTTATTTCTCAGTCATTCAGGATACAGACTTCACAGTTCTTGATAGTCAGCTTTGACAACAAAAAATTGTGAAAAAGGACTTTATTATTTAAAGTTTTTAATCCTTGTTTCTGTATCCTTTATGAAATCATTGAACAACTGGCATCCTACTACTCTCTTTATTTGTGAAAATTAACATATATTTCTTGATTTGTTCCCTTCTTTTTGACCATGTGTTAATTCATAAAATGTATATATGAATGCATATTTTGTACTTATAGTGTATGCAGATGTTGAGAGAGAGTAGTTCACTGATAATTAGTATCCTGTTTTTACAGAAATGAGGAATGAACGAAAGTGAAAATCAGTTTCTGGATAATTTCTGTCTATGATTTTAGAATACAAATGTTTCACAAAAATGTAACTCACATTTATGGTTAGTTCTATCCAGTAGATGTCTGATAGTTGCTAGAGGAGTTAATGATCTCTGTATAATCAAAACATTTTGGACATTCTCCTGTGTTAGTATCAACTACAGTAGGAAGTCACATAGGAGTTTTTAATTTATTGGTTTTAAATATTGCCTTGAGCTCCACCTATTTTTGTCCTTCTGAGTTGGGTATCCAGAAGAGAGAATACATTCTTTTCATTTTGTCTGGTTTTCTTATGCAGTGATCATAAAAAAAAAGCAGTATATAAATTTACATTTTCAGTTTATAAATGTATACCCCACCCCACCCCCACCCCCCATTTGATGAGTGTTTGAGATATTTCTCATGTGTTTGCCATCCCTAGAATGTCAATTATTTTAGTGCTAAGAGAATTATTAAATGTGTTTCTCAACCTAATTTAGCCTCTGTACATGCAATCTTCACTATTGTCTTGGTTTTTATTGTGCATGTCTTCTGTGTGGGAGACATAATTTAGGGTAGTTTTAGTATTACCTGTTTCACATGATTTGAAGGAAGTTGGAAGTGCTCTCTTTGACAGTTAGTGAAGATTGGAAACGAATAGTGTTAGAGCAATATTTTTTAAGTGTTTGAAACATATCATGAGTGATACTCTGATTAAACCCTAAATTTGCTGTAATGCTATGTGAACTCAAACATATGTGATAAAAATAAGTGTGACTATAAGGGACAGAATGCAATATACTCAGTGTTTTTTTCATACATGTCTTCTTTTAAAATCTTTGTGAAACTAAGACATTAACATAATAAATTTAGTTGACAAAGTCAACATTTGTTGACTCAAAAACTTGGATTAATTGAAAGAGACAAATTTATAGGAGAAAATTTGAGTTTTTTCCCTCTTAAATGCTTCTAAATGTAGATATGTGGAATAAGTTTTCTTAAAAATGGTGGAGGTCTGTAGAATTGCATAAGAACTAGACAGAAAGTGAGTAATATTAGTCAGACAAATTGTTTCTGCAGAACATTTCAGGTAAGAAAAAAGTTTTTTGGATAATGATTTTTTTTGTATACATGAAAATATCCAAGTCAGTTTGCAGAAAAATTGAAAGCCAAATGAAAAACAGAAACTAAATTCTGAACAAGTTTGTTTTCTCACTTGGTTCTGAAATTTAAAAGTAACAGGAAAACAAATGTTAATTTAAACAAAATCTAAAATTTATTTTTAGCTATAGAATTTATTTAGTGTGCTCACTACATATGACAGAAAAGGTAGTACCAGATCTTTGTGTGTGTATTCCAGTGAGATAGAGGCAATAAGCCAATAAACAAAATTTTACATATGTGGCAAAATAGTTCAGAGATTATGAAGAGAGGTCTGCTGTCTATAACAAGTCAGTAGTGAAAGTCAGCAGCAGGCAAGAGAAAGATATTTGCCTTGATATTGGAAAGATAACCTCATTAAACTGGCTAATTTGGGGCCAGATTTCAGAAGTAGCATGGCATATATTGGCCAAAGATGGCCAACATATATGACAACCTGTACTGATATACTATTTGTAGATGGTGTTGTTGCTATGTGCATTTTAATATTTGTGAACAAAAATGTATATACTAAGAATGAAACATGATGTGAATTATTTACTACTCTATGTATATTAAGAATTTTTTATGAATTTGACAAAACTATTATATGTTAAACCTGCACTTTTTCTAACAGTTATGTAATGTATTCAGAAGAACAAAAAAAATGGGAGGGGGCTGGGTGTACAGTTATATAAGTATATATTTTGAACTGTGCAAACTGTAATCTCCACTAGATAGCAAATGAAAATAATCTTCAACAGCTATGATACGTTCACTCTCAGTCAATTTTATTGGCAGTGATAAATGGAAAAGTGATACTACTTGATCACTTTAGAAAGCTTTGTTATTTTTTTTTAAATCAGTTTCAGTCATGATTTCATGCATACACTTTGCCTTTGTGTGTATCTTTATATGCGCATAAGTACTTGATTAATTTATACATTCACAGGCAGAGATAAACAGATAGTTTGGTATCTGCTTATTTTTGAAAATAAATATTAAGGTGGTAAAAATTAATATTAATTAGAGAAAGAGCATAGAAACATTATCATGCCATATCTTTCCTATTCTTTAAGGTGCTAGTAGATTTTTGTTTCTGTAGAAAGTAAGGTAGATAGAATTTAATGCTTGGCTATTGATGTGTACACCTGAGTAGTTAAATAGTTTTTATATTTCGTAAATTGCTTTGTGAGCACTGAAGGTAGGAAATATAAGCAACTGTGAGATTATGTTTTTTACATGAACCAAAATAGAAGCTTATGGATGTTGTAACCTGTTGTCTAAAGTAATGATGTTAGCAGGAAAATAAGTAACGTACAGATAAGACTACGTATTTATAGGAGGTACACGATGGTAAACATAATTCATGTTCAAATTAACAAAAACTGACCTGGCATTCTGGCTTTAGTCAGGACAGAGTTAATTCTTTTCACAATAGCTGGTATGAGGTTATGTTTTGGCTTTCAAATGAGTTGACTAATAAATAAAATATACTGAGTTGCACAAACATGCCTCTGGACAGTTTAAAATTAGTTTTACCTTAAGAAGTTTTGGAATGATCATGCACATAATCCTTTTCTACTTTTAAATCCTTCATGATGTCAAAGGTCTCACTTAAATCTTTTTTATTACTAGTCTTTCTCACCTCCTCAGTTCCAGAAGGACAAGGAACTATTGGAGAGGGTCCAGTTCAGGGCCACTAAGATGATGAAGGGCCTGGAGCACCTTCCACATGAGGAAAGGGCTGAGAGAGCTGGGTCTGTTTAGCTCAGAGAAGAGGAGGCTGAGGGGGGATCTTATCAATGCTTATCAATATCTAAAGGGTGGGTGTCAGGAGGATGGGGCCAGTCTCTTCTCAGTGGTGTCCAGTGACAGGACTAGGGGCAATGGCCATAAACTGGAAAACAGAAGGTTCAACCTGAACGTGAGGAAACACTTCTTCACTGTGAGGATGACAGAGCACTGGAACAGGCTGCCCAGAGAGGTGGTGGAGTCTCCTTCCCTGGAGACCTTAAAAAGCTGCCTGGGCTTGTTCCTGTGTGATCTGTTCTGGCAAAGGCATTGGACTAGATGATCTCTAGAGGTCCCTTCCAACCCCTACCGCTCTGTGAGTCTGTAAGAGTAATGGTACAATGTAGATGGTATAGCTGGAAACACAGTGCAACAGAAAGGTTTGTGACACTGAAAGAAAAAATAATCAGACAAAACCCCCACAACCAGCAAGGAAAGAGCAATCAAAATGTAGTAGTAAATGGCCATATTGTAATTATGTCTTTGACTACTGCAGATGATAGATGGAAACCAAAAACTTTTGATACATTACAAAACAGGAAAATAAAAAACAATACAAATTTGTGTCAAAAAATATAATAAAAATTCTTTCTTTGTAATTTAATATATTAAGTTCATGACCTGTGTTTAAAGGACTAGGAAGAGATTTTTCACTGATTTCTTCCAATTTCCACATTTATGGGAATTAACAATGCTGTTTTGCTTGGCCAGATATGCATTCGTCCTTAATAAAAATGTTGTGTAATTTTCATCTATGAAATATTTGGTTAATTCTAGATGAAATATTTTGCTACAGAAAAAAATTAAGATGTTTTCCTCATTTCCCATTTCAGAACATCCCCTTTATAAGTCTTCTTTCCATTTGTTCCGAACTGTTGGTTTTAAGTAGATAACAATTAGACTGGGGTTTTTTAGTTTCTTTTCATTTTGGTGATGCAGTGTTTTTAATTTCATTCTCAACTAAATAAGCATTAAAGTACAATTGTGTTTAGGTAAAATTGTTGTTATTACAGGTAGTTACTTCTAGCATTACATTCTAGCATTTAAAACCATCATTTAACAAACATCAGTAGTAAATCTGACCATTTCCAACTTTGGGTTGATTGAGATTCCTTGTTTTCACTTTCTTTGATAATAATATAATTTCCCTGTACACAAGCATACTAAAATAATAATTCCAGGCAATGAACAGCAGCTTATTCTCTTGTTAGCTGCTGCTCAAGGTTTGTTTTATTTTATTTTTCATTTCAGCACCAGCAGAAAATTCAAGTAGTGGTCTTACAGTTATTTCTAGCAGCTGTGTCTCAGGTATCTTTCAACCATGTTGTAGGTTCATTTTACTAATTGGTTTTGATCTTTTAAGTTCATCATTCCAAATATCTGCAAACTCTCATTTCAGAGTTTTCAAAAATTAACATTTTTTTTCCGTTATCCCCCATTGTTTGTTTTCCTTTCTCACCTCTCTGCAAAGTTCCATCAACTTTCTCTAACGTGCTCTGAATCTTAATTACCTCAAAAAAGTTGCCTAAAGGGCAAATAGAGGCCCCATTAACTCCCAAATATATTGTTTGTTTAACAAGTTTTCATAAAATGCAATAGACATTTTTCCCTCTACACTAAAGCACTGTCATTCTCTGATTTTCCATCTGTTTAGATGACTAATCATAGGGTAGTCAAGCCTCATATAAAGCAAACTTCTGAAATTATAAGATTTTCCGCCCACTCTTTGTGTGCTTGAAACAAAGAGATATTACACGCTACATAGAAAAAACCTGTGTGTATCTTATTAACATAAATGAGACTGAGCAGACTGGTCCAAAGACAGAAGTAGTGCATCACATAGTATGAACTAGGCTCATATTTGTTTGCACTCCCTTAATAATTATTAAAGATTAATAGCTGTAGGTCTAAGCTGATTTAATATATGTGCTAAAAGTAACGTGGCACTAAATCTTTCATAGCTTGACTGTTAGTGACTTTTGTATTGCACATTTACCTGCAGTTTTATAGAACAAGGGTGTGTGGTGAGGGCAGTAGCATGCATGCAACCACAAAGAATGGATCAGTGATTTAAATGCTGAAAATATCTCCTGAAGTCAGGTCTTGTGCAGTATCAAGAAGAAGATATCTTTAGGTAAGAGGAAGAATTATAAACTATTGAATGAAGTGCAGGGACAGAGGAGGGAATAAACCATTCTATCTCCTTGTTATAAGATCACCTTGACTGGAAAACATCTGTCTAGTCAGTGCTTTACTTGGTAGACAGTCTCTACTTGCATAGCTGTTACTACCTTGGCTTTTTGAACCTTTCTCCAGAATATCAGTTAATTTTTACAGTGTAAAAAGAGCAAAGTAACTCTCAGCTTAAATGCATCAGAAACATCTGTTGCAACTTAAAAAAATAAACTAATGGATTGAAATATGTACAAAAGTAATCACTTGCACTTCCACAATTTATTGAGTAGAGTCCTTTACTTCAATACCCAGATATTTGGAAAATAAATTCCTAAATGAGTAGCCCTTTGTTTTCTGTCAGACATCCTAATATTGTTAAGTGTAACTTCAGGCCTTTGACATATCCTAGAAACAGTTACAGATCAGTTCCTACCTGTCCAAGGAAGAGACAAGTTATTCTGCTCAAGGTGAGTTCTAAAGTGTGTGGGATTTCACTGGAGCAGCTAGTTAAAATTCATCTTGCTGGTGCAAGGCTTGTACAGTATTGGGAATATACATTCCTTTGGACTCAATAAGGAAGATTTATCAAAAGTGAAAGAAGGGGTTTGAGTTTCCTGGGAAATTAGAAATTCAGACAATTTTGTTTGTGCTGAAGATAGAAAGGTCTACTAGGCTCCAGAGCACTAAATCTAGGGTGTGAAAATCTGTCCTGATGTTTAGATAGGTAGGAACAGGGGGGTGGGGGTGGGGAAGGAAATTAGCAATTAAATAAGATAGAAAAAGTCAATAGGGCTCTCATACAGGTTTCATGAGTTTTAAATAAATGTCATAACAACTTAAAAATTTATGTGGCTTTAATGCAAATCAAACTTGTGCAGCTGGGAGCTAAATCAGACATAACGCATTACAGGAACCCACAAAAAATATTCTCATCCTTATTCCCTACTTTTTCTGATATGAACAACTTGAAAGTTTTCTTGAGAAAGTCTATGTTCAACTCGACAATTACATATGCCTTGCTTTTGATGCTGTTTGTGTCTCTTGAAGAGCTGGTATTCTATGTGTTGGGAAAAAAAAAAAAAAAAGAGCAAAACAAGGAATCTCCCTTGTCTTTGCAGCATGCATTTTACCACATTATAACATGATATTTTATATTACCTGCTTTTTTGAGAATATAGCCTGTACTGCCTCTGTTCTTGAAAGCAGTACATTTGGATGAGTATTGGAATTCAGGGTCCTGATCTGGTTTGCAGCTCTATTCCAGTAAGCTCCAATATCTATGTAGCACTTCTTGCAGAATGTGAATCAAATGATACATACAGGTCATACAAATATTATCCTTACAATTTAGATTGTTTCCTCTGTGTATTAATAAGTAAAACAATCTGGTTTGAACATGGGAAATATTCTGAAGTCAGACTGCTTTTTTTTCTCTATTTTTTTTTTCATGAAAGACTGAAACAAACTTGCTGGGAAACAACAACAACAAAAAATCCCCACAAACAAAACCTCCAAAGAAACACACTGATTCATAAGTAGATGTTACAAGATATGGAGCCAGTATACATGTTCAGAACAGCTCTGGTCAGATATCACATAGACTTTTCCTTCTGACTTCTGAACATGGGTTTGCTGATGAACCTGTTTCTGCAGGGCCATAAATATGTATTTTTTCCTCAAAGGATAGAATAGAAAAAATTCTAAATAACAAACAGCTTGCTTATTCAACCACTCAGATCTCAGATAACTCTAACTTTGATTTACCTTGCCATATTGAAAATATTTTTTTTTTATGTTTCACGTTGTGAAAAGTAATCTTAAAATGGTTGGAATTCCAGTTAAAATATCACCTTGAGAACATGATGATTATCCAAACTATCTGCATCTCTTGATGTGGATTTTAAATCTCACAAGAAGAGAGGTTAATGAAATTTCTGGGTCTTTATTTCTCAGAGGTCAGAGATACCACAGTAACATTTTATCATTAAATTTGATATTTCTAGTTCTCTTGGTTCTGAAATTGCAATGGAAAATAGAAATGAATTCTTATGTAAAGGGAAAAAGCAAAAAGTGACCCTAACTTTTTTAAGCATCAAAGAAACTCTCATCAAGTTCAGGTAATTCTCATTTTATTGGAGCTTGTTTAATTATTTCTTCTCAACAGAGCATTATGAATTCTTACAGTTTTTAATCATAGAAAGGAGTGATTAAGCATCCTGAAAAAATTAAGTTGGCACCTGTGAAAAGCACTTTAATAAAATATAAATAAAGTAGAGATCTTGATATTTCAAAACATGCCTTTGTTTCAAACAAGGTTAAAAACTTGAATGTATCTGCATTTCCTGTCATGCAGAAAAGAATAATATTATATCAACAAAAAATTATTACTTATCTTAATTTTTTTCATTATTTTACAATTGTTTTCTCTGAATCAAGAGCAAAAACATAATAAAAAGGTAATTTATTTTTTTTAGTTCCAAAAATATCACTGATTTGTTTCCATGTTTTCAGAACCTTTCTCATGCCATAAAAAATTGTTAAAGAAACCAACATATCAATATATTTTAGTACTCACAGAACTGAATTTCTGGATAAAAAATGGTTCTGTCTTTTCAGTCATATGACCCTTCTGATATGTTAAATGTATTTATTCTAACATAGACAAAATTCAGTATTGCAAATATGTTTTGGTTTAGATTCAAGCTTTCAGACGTAGTCTGGTAAAAGTTATAATGAACCTTAAAAAGATTTGAAAGTTAATGTGGATAACTTAAAATTGCATCCTTATTTTCATGGCATTTCCTGCTGTATTGATAGAAGGTGTTTTCATTTCATGAACAAAACCCAATCTCATGTGTTGTATACATAAAAAAGAAACCTAGAGTAGTTGGTGGAGCAGTCAGAAGCAGAAATGAATCAACCTTATCTATGGAAAATACTTGATTTCATTTGTGACTGTTAGATATTTTCAACTTTCCAGCTCCTATCCTTGGAGATAGTGAACTACTTAATCACGTACTTAACTGGGAAGCGGTGGGATGAGGGAAGGTGTCTAACTGCATGCTTAAGGAAGCAATGAATTGTTCTGTTTTATATTCAAAATATGTAGATCCAAATGTCATCATTGCATTTAGCCTGTGTTCTTACAATACATAAATATTTAGTCTATTAATGCACTCTATGTGGAAACAATCCCTTAGCCCCTATTTTGAAAGGAAGAGGTTATTGTCAAGTCAAAAACTGGATTTGGATATCTCCAATTGGTATTTGTTAATATATTTTTGAAGACAAGTCAATGTAGAGAAAAGAAAAAAGGATGAGAAAGTGACAGGAAAAATCTAAGAGACAGTGACATGCCTGTACAGAAAAGGTTTTGTCCTCTTCCTTGAAACATCTAGTTTTCCTTCAGGAAGGTGTGATTAATTAAAAGTGGGTGGTATTTCACTGAATATATAACAACACTGTACTTTTTAAAATTTTAAAGAAACAGATACCTGATAATGAGTTGCTTATTATCTTCTACTATGACAGGTGCATATTATTTAGCTCTGGGGAGAGACAGAGACTAAAAATAAGTTATTTGTTTTTTTCATTGTAATTAGAATGTAAAATTCTGCAAAGAGAATAGCACAATATTAGAGAGTTACATTTACACACCAGCTACTTAATAAATGTATCGTGTCTAACAAGGAAAAATTTCATCCAAGTTCCTAAAAAAGAATAACAGGAACCTATAATGTGTTTATTTTTCTTACTTGATTAATAAGTGAAACACCTGAAACTACACACCAAACTGATTTCTATTGTTTGAAATGTAAACAAAGAAGTACTTTAAAATTGCACACATTATGAAATGCAATATGTGTAATCATTAAGAAAAAAAATTACTTTGTCCTCTAATCTTTCAAGTATTGAAAGTTAGCATGTTGAGAAAGCACCAAGAAAAATGGTTCATCTGTAAAAGGAAAACTGGTTATAGTAATGACTTCCTGTCAGTAAAGTACCTGTTATCAGTCCTTTCTTATGTTATTTCATACTCTTTTCATTATTATCTCTTTTCTAATTAATTTTCTATAAATTATGCTTATTGTTTATAATTTATTACCTGCCCGTTAAGAAATCGGCAGGCATTTTTACATTCTTCCTAAAAAAATACCTGGTAGCTAGTTTTCTATCTCATAACAAGAAATCGGCAGGCATTTTTACATTCTTGCTAAAAAAATACCTGGTAGCTAGTTTTCTATCTCATAACTTACCTCTCAGACAGCTTTTTTTGCGGTTGAAGACAATGATAAACAGATACGTCATGCTAATATTTATAAAAAGACAATGAATACTTTCCAAGAAAGAGACATAATCTTATTAATTTATTGAATATCTTAATTCCAGATGGGTTGCCTTATTAAACGACATGAAAGACTTGTGGCAACACATATGAAAGATAAAAGTGTTTGGTCAATTTATAATATTTTATGGTATCAGAAACTCAAGATAGTGATGGTCCACCTTTTTTTTTTTTTTTTAATAGATTAAACTGTAACATTAATATGTAGCAATATATATATGGGAAAAAAATATTCACTAGATATTTAAAATATCCATAGAGTTCTCTAATTCTTTAGTTTTAGTTATTAATAAACTTGTGTTTCTGTTTATGCTTTCCATTTCAGCTTGGCCACACTTCTTCGTACCATTGTAGATCCAGGTCATGAACAGTGTTAAGTTGTTTATATCTGGTGGATGAAATGAGAAGACACATACTATTTCTGTAATCCTGTGACTTCCAGGACAGGGCAAAGCATCTGGGGCCAGTAATATATATCTGTCTGGTATGCAAATAAAGGTGTTTGAAGATCTAGTTGATGGTGCTACTTTAAATGTGATCAACTCTTTTAGTTTGCCTTTATTTTCTATTTTCTGCTGAAATGTTTTAAATATATCAAAATGAATAGAATTTGGTTTTTAACAGTAGTGAGTTGGGGTCTGCAGCTTGGGGGCAGAAGTATAGCATGGACGGTCCTGCAGGCCAGTCTGAGCTGTAGCATTCCTTTTAGTTTAAACTGCCGAACCGACCCAACCTAATGCTTTTTTAGTGTTACATGGCATGGCACCATGCACGGTACATATGCTGCACAGAATTTCCAAAGGAGTCCTTCCAGCTGTGTACACAATTTCTTTATCAGAGAGTCTTCCTCAACTTGCAGAAAAGTAATGCTCTCTACATATTGCTCTGGTCCTGTCGTCAAGGTTATCTGTCCAGGGGTTGAGGCCTCATCCTGCAGATTGAACATGTGTTTATAAATCCTTTACTGAAGAGATTTTCTTTCAGTTTTCTTTTAGCCTCTGTGTAATGACAGGAATATTAATTGTTTGGGGTTTGTTGGTTTTTTTCACAGCACAAAATGTTAAACAAATGTACAAGCACTTCAAGATTCAGTGCTGTAAATAGTACAAAATACCATAATAATGCATTTTTTATACAAAATACTGCAGAAGTTGGTAAACAAAATGTGGCATAGGGGAGAAGGGTGTGAGTTATATAAATCCATTATTCCTCTCTTCAAGCACCTGGTATTCTACTTACAAGCGAATATTCACAAAATATAGTTATGTATTCTATTTTCCTTCATGGTAAACCTGGGTTTAAAAAAAAATAAATTAAAAAAAAAAATTGCCAACCTGACTCTGAACTACTCTTTTCATTAGCTTTATATTTGCACATTTGACTGTCCTGTATTTTCATTTTTTGATACTTGGCTTGACAAAATGTTTTGCTAGTCTTTGACTAATTTGGACATATCTTTAAAAGAATAGCTATAATCTTATAAATTCCCATATAAATGTGTATTACATAGGGGGAAATTACTTACTGTTTGCGTCAGCTTTAAAACTGCTTTGATTTCTCTGCAGAATGTCAGTGGTTAAGATACCGAATTCACGTGAATGCTCATTTTTGTTGTTGTTTTGCTTTTCCAATCTTAAGCATCATCAGGTGGATTTAATGAACAGTGATTTCATTAGTCATTTTAATCAGCACACGGTTCCTGAGCGTGGCAAGTGTTAACAGCTAGTTCTTCCTGTCTTGTACTGTGTGGGACCTTGCTAGGGTGATGCTTCATCCCATCTGATACTGACTGAGAGGTTATTGCGCCTGACCACAACCATTCTATCACTGTACAACACTGTCCTTTTAACCCGTGCTGCTGACTGCAGTTTTGTCATCCTAACCCTACTCAGCTCCTGCACTTCTTGTAACTGATACTTGTCATCACAAATACAGGAGTGATGAAGTGTGATACAGCTTCAGCATACCAAGACAACACAATAATGCAATACAACGTATGACTGTAGTATTACTAATGTGTCCTGTTCTAGCCTAAATTGTTAGAAGTTAGTGCATATTATTATTATATAATATTTACTCTCAGTTAAAATTTGGATAGGAGGTATATGTGTGTTCATATATATCAATAGCACGTATATTCACATCAATTTCAATATTAGAAACAGATGCAGCAGGGAGGTATGGACAAAATTATGGAAAGTCTAGAAAGGTTGCTAGGAGTTTCTGAATAGGATTTTCACTTTTAATACCCTAAAGCTTTGGAAGTGCAGTTTTGTAGTTGCATTGTAGAGCTATTTAGTTCCAGAAAGCGATATAATGTTATAGGAACGATCTGACTCCTTGACCTATAAAAGACTTTGGAGTCTTTAACCTTTAGTAAAAGTAAGGACCTATGGATTTTGATTTACTTTTACTGGTGACTTATTAGTTTCTTATATTAACTATCTTGTATGATCTTTCTTTTTGGGAGGAGAGTGGTTTTTGTTTTGATTTTAAAACAATGTACAGATAATTCCAAGTTTCCCATAATTTTCCATACATGCAAAAGAGTGACCATATATACCTTAAAATTCCTAATCTTTTTGGTTTTTTGAAATAGAGCCCTAATTGTAGTAACATGGCCCTTTGAGTCAATTGCTTTTTAAGGTGAGAGTTGATTTGGTCCCAGATTCACCTACCTTTATATCTGATATAACTGATATACTTTCTCTAAAGATTTTCTGTTTTATGCACAGCACATTTCACCAACATCTATAATACCATGCTCTTTGAACAGGGTAATCTGGTTTTCAATTTTATAATCCTTTTAAAACATGGAAAGACATACAAGGATAAAAATTTATTTCCGGGATTGTAATAATCCATTCTATAGCACAATTTTGGAATAGAAATAGTTTTTATAGAAAAACATTTAATTTGCACAACACAAAATTGAGAGCTTTTATTGGCCACATATATTACAAACAATCAGGGTTTTCCCCTCCTCAAAATCTACTCACTAGCACACTATCTTTTTTTCTATCCCACTCAATTTGTACCCTTTATCACAAAATATCAGCTTTAGCCTGCCACACAGTCATTTCTCTGCTGTGACAGCACAGAGGAAAGAGCAAAGGGGTAGCCAGCTAGGGAAATCCCTGACACCAGTCAGCTGGCTCAATGGAGTTCTGCTTGCAGACCGCACCGAAGAAGATGAATTGTTTGCACAGAAGGAATGGACAGAGAAGGTCAGAGAAGCTGCAGAAAACTTAACTAGACTTTGTCCTCTCAAAGCGGGATGGGAAGCTACTACGCAGATCTCTCAGGACATAAATCTGTAAGGTTCCACTGCAACAGCTTTCAGAGGCAGACTAAGCCATAAATTTTGGAGGACCCCTTATCTATCAAACACTAGGGAAGAAAAAAAGGCACAGAGAGAACATGTGTGCGCTACAGAAGTGGTGTATAAAGGTCTGCTGTGTACTCGGAATGCTGATTTTTCAACTGTGTGAGAAAATACAATACCTTTGCATGTTTCTCTTTGCAAAGAAAAGTTTCACTCTAGGACTGATAATAATGTGCAGTGCAGGTAAAATAATTTAACAGGACGAAAAGTTGGAATAGTTGAGGGAGCAGTAGTACCATCATTTCACAGGTGGTACTCCAGCCATCTTTGTAACTTTTTGGGGTTTGTTTTGGTTGTGGTTTTTTTTAATCCAGAAAATGCTGCATCAAGTAAAAACTGGGCAACATGCCAGCAGTTTTGGTTTTTGTTTGTTTGTTTTGTTTTCTCAGCAAAACAGATGTAACTGTTAACTATCTGGAAAAAAAAAAAATTTTCAAGAAGCCAAATGAAAATGTTTATTGTAGCAATTAGTATTGGATAAAACCTGGTTTGCACAGCAATCCAAACTCCTTGAATTTTTTTTTTTAATTTAATTTTTTGATCTCCTTACTTGGAGAAATCATTAGAAATCTTTTATCAGAAACAGTTCTGCCCAGTGTAACTATTCTAATTTCAAACCTTTTACCTGTGAGTGGTAGGGAAAACTACAAATACTTAATAGGTTCCATGAACACGATGTCCTAAATATTCCAGTTGAAGAGCTTGACTGGAAATGCAGGGTTTTTAATTGCTGAACATTTTGTGGGAAATGTCCATTGTAAACTGGAAAATTTTTCCTTGATAGGTGTTAAGAATTAAATGTTGTTGAAAAAATTTTTGCTGTGAATGATTTGTAATTCACAAAAGAAAATTTTGATAATAATATCTTACCCAGGTTACACTGCAACATGTTAACTATTTTTTGGGTTTCTTGCTGGAAATGAAATACTTCTGTTTACTGTCTTTTTTTTTTCCAAGGATTAGGCACTTTTAAATTTTTATTTACTAACTTTCACTTTTTTCCTGGTATTCAATTATATGGGGGTTTTCCTCCAAATTATACTGTAATATATAACATTTTGAAACAAAGAGAGTTTCTTAATGTGTATTTATTATTGTGAACTTAGAAGCTTCATCACCAACACTAGCATTTGTGACAAATGACAACTTAAAACTTGCAGATTCAGTGTTTGATTTGCTGCTTTATTTTGATCTTTTAGTAGAGCTATCTATTGTTTGTTCACCAGCAATGTTATTTCATAATAAGATCTAAAGAGGGAAAACCAATTATTTTCTTATCTAAATAGTTCACAGGAATTACATTAATTGTAAATGAAATTAAATTGATGAAGATGAGGAAAAACTTCAAAATGCTCTGAAACTGAGTATCATCCATATTCCAAATATTATAGCATTAATGTCTCTGCAAGAAGTTTATAAATGTACATATTCAAATATAAGATCTGCATTCTGGTTTAATGATTTCTTATCTATTGATATATTTAAATAAATTTAGATCATGTAAAATAACTGAGGATGGAGACAATGGGAGAAAGATCTAGAGGGATCTGCCTGGTTTCAATTAGCATTCGTATTTAATGAGTAGTTTTGTCTAGTTTCTTGCTTTAAACAACACTGTATAACATTTGGACTACTGATTCTTTACTTCTAAACTAACCAGAAAATAACCTTTAATTTCAGGACAGGTGAGAAAAGCTCTCAGTGTTCCCAGGAGTAGGCCTCTTCGGCTAGAAGCAAAGAGGGTTGTAGTCCACTTTGAAGCAACGTTTCAAAAACCCAAGACACAAATTGGCAGGGTACTTAACACTGCTTGGCACAGTCTGAATATGCCCCGTGTCTATCACACAGACAGTGAAAATGGAGGTGGATTATACTTTTTCCTATGTTTAGGTGGGCAAATGTACTCATGAAGATTTTGTAGAACTACTTTCTTTGCTGGTAGAAGTATTGGCTATGACCTGTAAGCTTTCTTAAGGTTAAAAATGTCAAACTAAACAAACTTAACAATTGAGGCACCCAGAGTTGATAATAACAGGGAGATTTACTCATCTATTAGGCTAAGTACAATATCTAATAATATGAACTAACTTTATGTGCTTTTAGAGTGAAATAAAACTTTTGCTTACATTTAAGTATATTATTCATTCCAATCTTTGTTGCTTTTGAAATATTATTTTTTAATTCCACTCTATGTTTTCAGTAAAGTAATGGTAATGACCTTGAATTGTGTCTTCCTAGTTATTATAGAAAACTGTACATGCAAGCTAGTTAATGGGTACTGGTGGAGCTGTTGTCAGGGCATTTCAGATGCCAGGTTACTGTGATATGGATTAACTCAGTAATCAGCTTTCAACAATGTACAATAAGTGCCATAACAATGATGGCAAATTAGCTTTGAAAACAAAGTGTAACACACTAATGTGATTATTAATCAAAGATTTCTAGGCACACTTTGTGTGTTGTAATTACTGAAGGTCTTGTATGTGTGGCTGTTGCTATAAGGCAGTTTTGTCATATTTCAACACATTCTAAACAAATGCCAGATCTGGCACCAAGTACTAGAATAGAAAACGATGCCTCTCTCTTGCTAAAAAAAAAAAAAAAAATATATTTCCTGACTCTCAGAACATATTCCTGCTGAACCTTCCTTTGCTTTATGTGCAGCATCTTATCACTCTATGATTGGCAGGTGCTATTTACAGTCCCTGATGGTTTTGTATTTAAGAACCTAGTCATTACAGAGACATGTACTGGTCAGCTGCCTTTCAAAGGAACTAGGTTGCTTTCAATGGAATGTAAGAAAATTTCAGAGGCAAGAACAGAATAGACCTGTGGCTGACATACAGCAGAAAACAGGGTAAAAAGCATATAAAGTGAGGAAAAGTCCAGAGAATTTCAGTAGCTCCTAGACTAAACTCAGTGACTGCTATGTAGGTAGCAACACTACTTGTGTCCAAGCAAAGCTGTGCCATTTCATACTCATTGGCTTGCAGCAAGTTGTTTCAGTTAGCATTCTGGATTTAAAACACAAACATTTCACGCTTGGGAAACAAAACTGGCATTTCCTGCAATCACTTACAGATGTGCAGCTATCATTCTGGGCAAATATAGAGAGACTGAATGCCTTCCTCAGGCTCCAGTACCCATGTCTTCCCTCAAGCTTTTGCAAATCATCTGTTCTAAGTTTCATTCAGGCTGAAACATTTAATTTTTCATGTGTTTCAGGTGTGACTTAGCATTTGCCTGTTGTTCTTTTGACCAGCAATTGTTAATGCGTAGCTAATGATACTTGTAGGGGTATGACATTTTACATCAACGCAGAGAGGCCTGTTAGTTATCATCATGCTTAAGTCTGAAGGTTCTTGTTTCCAAATTTATTTTTTCTCCATGTTCTGTACTGCTCTTATACCTTGTTTTATTTTGTTTCTCTCAGCTTTTGATACTTTCCACATCCTCATGGTCCCTCACTCAGCTTCATATTCCTTTGTATGCCTGTCATCTTGGAACATCTGTTCTTGTTTTGCCTCATTTAACTCCAGCATGTGTATTTCTTCTGCTGCTGCTGTAGAAATTAATGTTTTGATCGCAACCCTACACAGGGTATGTGCAATTGTAACAGTAACATTTCTTTAAAAGTACACCATTCATTTCAATTATCTTAAAAACTGGTTTCCATATTAAATATGCAATTTATTTTTTGATAAAAGAATGTTTTATATGTCTACAGTAGAATGAAAAGTTTTACAGCTTTGTTCCATCTTCAGTTTCTCAGTTATTAATGAGACAGTAAATAACTCTACCAGCATATATTCTTATTCTGAAAGAGAGACATAAATATCTGTTGTCCCAGTGCTTTGTTATTGGCAAAAATGTCTTATTCTTACTTGTCATGTTTTGTTTTGGTTTGGTTTGGGTTTTTTTCTTCCAGATTGTGTTAGGTTTTTTTTATCTTTTGTTTTCTTTTTGCATTTTTTATCTGCATGATCTTTCAATAATAACATTTCAGTTACAGCTCACATGCTATCAAAATTATTTTACTGGGGATGTGTAGCATTCCCCTTTTTTTCTCCACTGTTTGATCCATTTCTGTGTGTTAGTCTTTCCTTAATCTTTGCTTTTATTTGAAATTTGAGTGTTACAACAGTAGCAGATAGAGCTTTTTCTCCAATGATTACCTCACAACGATAGGATTATAGCCTCAAAGGTTTTTATAATGGGATTAGAGGGTATGTACCTGGATAGTTAGCATACAGCATCTGTTTTGTACTAGCTGTATTTGATGTGTGTCATAGCCCTAGGCCTAGCCCTAGCCCTAGATGAATAGTGGAGGGGCCACTCCTGTGGGAGGTCAAAGCTATGAATTTCAGCTCATTTTGCACTGGGGCTTTGACTTTGGTTTCCTTAGAAACTGCTGTAATCTGGAGTCTATTTTAACATTTCTTTCTCCTCCTCCTCCTCCTTTGACAGAGAAGTTTTAAGTGAAAGGAGCGAACCTATTTTCCATAACCAAAGGAGTTTAAGTGCAGATGAGACTTCAGGCTGTGAATTCCACTTTCACACAAGCTCATAATTTGGGCTGCACTTAGGCTCTTAAAAGAGGGAAGGAACATTGCAGATCACCTCTATCTATGAAAATTTTTATTTGTTGGTTTATGCATTTCCCTGTTTAGGAAGCTGATTACTGTGAATCCTGTCCCTGGGCACCTATATCTCTGTTTGTTTTATGTTGTACAGTGGCATCCAGCTCTGGTTCACAGGTCTGGAAAGAAAATATACTTTGGCCCATCGTTAGTACATATAATTCCTTTTGAGGACCTGAGATTTTAGTCTTGGATTCTTAAAAGTCCAGACAGGACTTACTATGTATATATTTCGGATATAACTGTCCCTGAACAGATTAGGTGGTAGAGTACATTAAAAATCTCAGTGTTCATTCACCTTCAGCAGTCCATGTGTTAGGATGTCAGTTCTCATTTCAAAGAGATTTTAGGCTTCTAGTTACGTATGTGGGTTTGCTTCACAAAGTACACAGGCATTTTAAAACCACTTTTACAGTTCCAAAATAAAATTAAAATTAGTGGCTTTAGAAAACGTACATTTTCCTTTTCTCCTAAATAAAGTTTTCCTACTTTCTACTTATAAAGAAATCTCCCTTTAAGACCTGATGGGATACTTTCTCAAAAATATGTTTCAACAACTTCCTCCAAGTAATAAGTATTTGTGGATAATTTCTATATAATTTCTATTTGCTATCTCTTTTGATGGAGCTCTTCTACATTACCTGTTACACTGCATAAAGATCTGTTGTGGTAGGGGATAAATGAAGACTAATTTCATTCTCTTGGCTTCTAAAATTTATCAAAGTTGACTTTCATAAAGGCGTTTTTGTATAGTTATACTTAGTTGGTTATTAAATGACAGTTTTGCTTACATTTTAGAGGCTTCCTGAAAGTCACATTGCAAACATGCCTCTTATGCACCCAGAATGCTTGTCAAACACAAGGGTAATATCCTGATTTTAATCCCTCATACACAGGAATATTGTAAACTTAACCCCTGCTGCTTCTTGTGACCCAATTCACGATCAGCAGGAAAATACTTTGTAATCTTGCTTTCAGAAGTGAAAAAGAAAAATCCAGCTACTGTATTAATGCAATCCCAACAGCAGGAGAATAAATAACAGTGAGTTATTTTCCCCCTGTATTGTGTTGTTTCCTCACTTGCAATGCCAGGTAAAATTTTCTTAAGCACTCAGTAATTTAGGCATCTAGATAACACTTTTCAACATAGAGTAAACAGTTAACCTCTGTCTTCATTCCCTAAGCATATGAGAGATCACAATTCTTCCTGTGTTTATCTACTTCCTTTTGTAGTCTTTGGATTGTGATTTTTATCATGTATTTGTAAGTATCTGGCATAATGGGGGATGAATTTTAATTGGGGCCTCAGGCACTATTGTAATACAGGTAATAATCAATAATTATAGTAACAGGTGTTTCCAGCTTTCTATTCCATTCTCAAGAAAATTCAAATGCAACTCTTCAGCAAGATTTTTTATTTATTTGTCTGTAATAAGCATTTGTTTCTATTTTGAAAGCAGATACTACCCCACACAATTTTTATTCTTTCAATGTTCCAGTCTTCTTACACTGTCTTTTAAGTAACTTTATATTTTTCACAGGTTTCTAAATACTAGTCTCACTTCTAGCCATACCATCCTGTTTGCCTTCATCCTAGTATGTTCTTAGAACTTTATGTTCTTCCTCTTGTGACGTCTCTACATCTGAAAGGTGTAGCAATAGCAAATCCTTTCAAAACATCCACCAATTAACTGCACTTATCTATGAAATAGATTCCGAAATTTCATCTACTTCCTGAGACTTCTTTTTCAAATCCTATTGAAATCACCTGGCTTTCTCTTTGAACATTGCTAAACCAGTTCTTTAATGTCACACTTATTAATTTAATTTCTCATAATGCCCCGCCTCCTTTGGATACATACTCCATGCTGACATTAAAGGGACAGCATTCTAGGCTGCTTCATGAATGTGTTGTGTTAGTTCTAAGTTGAAATTGAATTTATTATCACGTGTGCTTATGCTCTTTCTTGCATTTTCCCAGCCCCTGATTTCACATCAAAATGTTATGAATTTTGCATTGTCTCTTGACCCTCAGTGGCATCGCACAGAAAATGAGTAGGAGAGCAAATAAAAATCAAAAAGTATTTACTATATGTTATACCATTGTTCTTCCCCAAGTTTTCCCCCAGATATACAAGTGTAACTCTTAGATACTGTAACAGGTAGAGCAAAAGAGTTATTGAGAAGGGAATATGGTTGCTATGATTAATGTAAGATTCAAACTCTGCCTCTGAAAATAGTTCATGAGAGAATAAGGAGCTAAATATCAGCAGATGTGGTCTCAAAAAAGGTAATCTTTCATTTTCTCCTTGATTTTGCTTTTGTTTTGGGAAGAATGAGCAAATATTTAGTTTTATTCTACATTGATTCACTTGTGTGTGAATCAGTATATAGAGAGATTCCAGCAAGCTCAGAACGTAAGTGGGTTGTGTTAAAAAAGCTATAAGGAAGACTGTCAGGACAGTTAACTGTGGGTAACTGCGGAATTCAAATGAGTAGCTTCTTTTCTGAATTTCTTCTTACTAGCCTAAGCTTTCAGAGATTTTTTGGTGGAGGTATGCAGTATGTATAATGTTACTCTTGGATCACTGCATTATAAATTCCATAAATATTTATTTATTAAGGTATTGAGAGAGGATGTTGGGATATATTGAACCAGTAATGAGAACAGAGAATGAGCAACAAGTACTAGGCAAGAAATAAGCCTGACTAAACAGAAAATTCTGATGAGGAAAACCAGCCTTTTAGATATAGTAGATATACTTTTTGACTTACAACTTTTTTTCAGCGCTTGTTCTACCAGTTGGTCATGTGCAATTGTATTTAAACAGAAGGCTATAACTCTTTGTGCTCAATAATGGTGACCAGTTTTGAAAGATACCCTGTCATGTTTAGGTAGACAGTTGCATATTCAATCATTTGCCTTAATGCAACATCTAATAGTAAGAATTTATCATGGAATCAGTCTTCCAGCAAAATTGAAATCAGACTTCAAAAATATTAATTCTGTGATAGAATATGAGAGGTACCACTTGTGATTATTTTGACTGTTTGCTTTGAGAAATTCCGTGATTTCTCTTGCTCTCTGATTTCTCAGTCTCTTTAGTGACATATTGTGTTCTCTAACCAACATATGTCTCTGTCTCCCTCCATTGAATAAAAACACTACAGGTTGGTAAAGGAGGGAGGGGGGGGTGGGGGGGGGTGGAGTTCAAACCTGAAAGTATATAATAGGACAATCTTCTCTTAGCTTAAATTCATCATGATAAAAGCAGGATAGGATAGTATTAGCTAAAAAAAAAAAAAAAAAAAATAAAAGTCCAGGAAACAAACCAACAATGAGATCTACATATTTTGACCCTATAAAACACAAAGAATGCATTTTTATTATTTTTGCATTATGCTGTAATTCTAATGAAAAGTTTTACTCATTAAATTGGCTATAGAAATCAAGACTTATTTTTTTTCCTTCCCCTCATCTTCATTATTGAGGATCTCTATTAACATTTACTGAAATTAGTCCTCATCTAACATTAGATTAAGTAAGAACTTGACCCTGAATATTTCTTCATTTCTGAAACCTTCAGTTTCATAAAAAATGCCACTTTAAAGACTTCTGAGTTTTGTCTGTCTCGTGTGCTTAGCTTTTGTTTTCTTCCGCATACTTTTTCTTTATTTTTTTTAACAAAATCTCTAAGAACATATATTCATACTTCTGATTTCTTTGATGCTTACCTTTTGCCCAGCTTGAATGACAATTTATTACTACCTCATCCCCTATTCTCTAGCACTTCTTGCTGTAACCTGTAAGCACACATTCCCTCTGTGTCTTTTTGGAGTTCTGCAGAGCCACAATCAAGAGTGGGCCATGCATCATTTGTCCCAGAGGACTAGCACATTCTGTTGTGAGGAACCCAAGACAAAACTCTTAACCTGAATTTTTCAGATCTTTTAAAATCAGATTTCCCTCCACCCCTGTCCATTGTTTTTATTTTTAACATCCTTGGTCCTGACTACCACTAATGGTCAAAATGAGATTTTCAAAACTGGCATTATTTCTCTGACTTTCAAAGCCTGATAATTTCTTTGTATTACATCATTTAATAATTAAATCTTTACCTTCTAGGAATACTGTTAACTCTTGTTCATTCTAGTGAGAATTCTGGATTCATAAGCAATTCATAAAGATCATAAGTATCCAAGTATACTAGTTTAAAAGTACTGACTGTTCACTTGAATACAGTCAGTAAACGGAAGAGGAAGAGTCAGCAAATTCTTCTAGTCCAGATTTTTTTTCCTGGTCACATACCGGGTGAAATATATAGCTAATGTATATTGTGACATAAAGTATTTATTTATTCACTTGTGGCCTGGAAAGGTAACTGAAACTACATGTGGCAGAGTTGATATAACACACAGAGGAAACCTACTCTCCTCACAGAGGAGAACGACTATGTGCTTTTGATTTGGCCACAGTTCTTTCATTTCTTTTTGTAGTTTTTTCTTACTTTGAATCTGAATTGCAGTCTAATTCACACAGGTCATGGTGTTCATAAAGTAGCAATGGTGATAAATGCTTTCATACTCTCCATGAGTTAGATCATTTTACTTCAAATTGTACTTCGGCTTACTGGCTATAGAAACCATTCAATCTGTAAATTCCTCAAGACAGTAGACTGCACTCTGTGATATATGTGGCATAACAAACTCAGCTTCAGTTTGGACTTTTGTGTTTGTTTGTTTGCTTGTTTTACAGTCGTGGATAAAAATACTAAGATCCAATCTATTGCAGTCATTGGCTGGCTTAAACTCTTGAGCTTGTCCAAGTTTAGGGAGGGTTTTCATGTGTGCAGTATGAAATATAGCTACGAAGTTAGTATAAATCATTGAGGTTCCCATAAATCTCTAGGTATTTTGTACTGTATCTGATCCTTGACTTACCAGAGGTGAGTCTCTCAGGCATAACTGTTCTTCATGTTTAAAGAATTTCATTTGGTAATAGATGGAAGTAAGTACCTCATGGATAATATACTGAGAAATTGGGTAATGTAAAGAAGTTCCTAGGCCTCCTGAAGTTCACATGGATGACAGCACATAACTGTTTGCTTTGAAGTTTACTCAGTTTAACTAAAACATTAGCATCCTTATTCACTATATTCATTCAAAATTCCTGCACCCATTTATCTACACTCAGTGTGAGATATGACATGGATTTGGCTTTTTCATTTTTCCATGAATAGAGTGATTTTGGAGCAGAAGAAAACCTCAGGAGAACACCTCTGTTCTTGGTGTCACCATTTGGAGAGATGTATAAGAAAAAGACTGAATTTGTTATCTATTTCTCTCTCATCTACCAATCTAAGGCACATTAGGTATGTTGTCTTGACAGTGGTTCTGAAAAGTTGGTTTGTCAGCTAACTTTCCTAGACTATTTGTCTCTGAGGAAAAGGACAACCACTGATAAAGGAAAGGTTAAGTGGTTAGCGTGGTTTTATTTGTTTGGTCCCTGCTTTATTCCAGACTTCCTTCTCTACTTCCTTTTCCATCAACTGTTAATACTGACTATTAGTTCTTTAGGAAGAAGAAAAGAAAAAATGTTTGGTTTCAACCCTAAAAAATAAGCAAGATGGATGATCTTTACAGGATGTCTTGATGATTGGGGCTAAGAGGAGGGAATATTTGTAAGAGCTAATTTACTTGAGAAAAGGTCATTGTTGTCTTCTTCTGGAAGAGTTTAATGTAGTCATCTCTAAACTAGGGCTCTAGGATTTTGTTATTTGTGTATGATATTACATTTGAATGGATGATTTTTTTCTTACATTACTTCTGTTTGACAAACTCAAATTGCTCTAATGGTGCAGAAACATTTGTTCTTCTCCTGGTAATTTGTTGCTCGATGCAGCCAAAAATATGGTTTGTACCATCTGCACTTTTGAAGGATAAGAAAAAATCTCTATTGCAGTAACATCAGTGAGGGTGAACAGCAGTGGACATGGTGTCCTTGTCATTCTCCATTACTTGGTAGCCTTTATTAATTTGGAAAGTATTGGGTAGATGGATGATTGCAGATAGAAATACTGTACAAACTATGAAATTGGAGGGGCACAAATAAAATCAGCAGTCTTCGAATGAAATATATGTCACTACTAGTAAAACCCCTGAGACTACAAGCTGCTTGAAAGATGTTTATGTTCAGATTATAGATTTATGACTTACTCTTTCCAATATTCATGAATGCAGAGAGTATTTGCCCTAGGCATGTTATAGTAGCAAAGCCTTGAAACTGGCAATTTTTGCTTAACACTCTGAACAACATAATTGTGTATTTTGAGCATTTTAGCAACAGATTTAAGTATGTATGTGTACATTTAAAAAGGCAAGCCTGATCTTTTTAAGGGGCAAAACTGCTCTTTCATCATTTTACATCTGAAAACTAGTTTGCCTCCAAACAAATCACATTGCTTTTATTTTACATACATATACATTTTATATGTTATCTTTAGTGAGCCCTACACAGTATGGGCTTAAAAGTTTAATCAAACTGAAAACCATGGTCCAATGATGTTCTATAGAATTGCTGGGTTGAGAGCTGTTATGAGAAGAAATGTTCCCTTTGCAGACACAGAAAGTCAAGTGTCGTATATTTAGCTCCAGCTAGCAAAATACCATGAAGCCGCTCTCACAAATTCCCCCTCCCCTCCTCAAGTGGAGGGGAAGAATTGGAGGAAAAAGAAATAACGAAGCTAATAAAATTGAGATAAGAACTATTTACTAATTAAGTTTAAATTAATATACAAATACTAACAATAATAAGTAATTAAAATAATAGAAACTAAAACCTATTATACAATGATACAATTATGATACAGTTGCTCACCAACCACTGACCAATGCACAGCCAGGTGCTGAGTAGTGACAGTAGGTGCCAAAGACCCTGAGAACAGTCGCAGCCTGAGAGCCGCAGCCCCAGGGCCGGAGGCTGAGAGCTGTCACAGGAAGTGAACTGTACCAGTGAGAGCATGACCGGGAAAACTAAACAAACCCACCAACTCCCTCACGAGCGAGCCACACAGGAGTTAGCAAGTGTACGGAAGTAAATGAGCAAAAGAGAGAGAGAGAGAGAGAGAGAGAGAGTAATGGCTCCCAGACCCCCTCCTCGCCTATGCCCTGAGCATGACATACTATGAAATGAAATACTTCCTTGGCTGGTTTGGGTCAGCTGCCTGAACTGTGTGCCCCCTACACTGCCTGTACCGAAACAGCGGGAGCTGGGAACGCAGCTGCAGCATCAGAAGCCGAGGAAGACCTTGAATTCAGTGCAGGCATTCCCCAGTGCCAGCTAAGAACTTACCAGTACTTCTCTCAGCATCCAGGAATACAGCTCCCTAGAAGCCACGGTAAAGAGTTAACTCTTTCCTGACTGAACACAACACAATTACCACACACTGATTCCTTCTGAAGAACAGAATCACATGGGCAGACTTTAAATATGGATGTGTAGCTGTGTAACTGCATTGGGTGATTGTTTTGTTTTAAGTTCCATTGTCTGGTCTTCTTTGTCAAGACTCTTTGGACAGTATTTCACTTAGTAAATTATTAAATCATTTGATTTAGCATTCAATGATGGTTCAAAGATTCAAGATTGTGTAAATAAAAAACCAAACTTCAGGCTTCAGTGAATTAAACTTCTACTCATATATTTTTTATGAATGACAAATATTCATAGGTAGGTTTAAAAACATGTTTGATTTTAATAGCCTATGTGTATGAAGTTTTTTTCAACAGTTCTGTCTATATCATTGATGGTTCAGTTCTTCCTTAGTAAAAAGGAACATGGGATAAGAAACAGATATGAAGTGTGGTTCTGTTAGTATCTAAATATTGGGGGAAGCATATTGTGGTGCAAAATAGCAAAAGAAAAGGAAGGAAGAAGGTTCCTAGAACATAATAATGTACCTAGTGTAGAAATATTAAAAATCTTTGTAATTAATATGTTGTTTTCTTTACTTTTTTTAACCTAAAAAAATATTTAGGAATGAGAGAACGATAGTTGTGTCTGTCATTGTCTGTGAAGGTTATTTACTGCTGTAGGGGTAAGGAATATTTTCTATATTGTAGAAAGATGGAGGAGAGGAAAAAGCATAAGGTTTTCAGGGCTGGGTGGTGTAGACAGGATAGACCCATTTTTATTTCTGGGTAACTTTTCAGTACCTGTAACGTCAACATCTTAGAACTGGTCAATTGTTACACTGGTTCCTTCCTAGAATGGCTGCCCTCCTCCAACCACTTACACACTTACACACATACACACACTTGGGCACACATGCACACACACCTAATACCTGTCCATGTCCTTCATCTTTTCAAATGGTTTATGGAAACAGAATGCATTCAAATAGATGATACCTGTAAATATTTCTGAAAAAAATGCAGCAAAAATAAATTCTATTTTCTGTAATCAAACTAAACTTTTAAATTACTTGAATTATATGAAATGGGATATTTTCCTCAATTCCTGTGCACCGTGGTAAATGTGAAGGTGTCTCATTCTTAACTCATTGGGTCTTTAAAATGTTTATTAAAACTAAGTAGTAAACCTTATGTATTTCATTGCCATCTTCATAAACTCTCAGTGCTAAAGGGTTTAATAATAATGTAGATTGTAACAGCTGCTACATTGAGTATTCTTTTCAACTTCAGATGATTTATTTTTGAAGATTTATTTCTAAAGGCTTCCAGTTAATTGCAGTGTGCTTTAATTGGGCTTCAGTATGCTCATCTTTTGATCACAGTGCAAGCAGCACAATATGCTTGGATAAATCTTGAGGGTGTCTGCAGCATGATGGATTGTGTATATGACTCTGTCACTCCTTGCCACACAGGATACACATTCAGTTATTAGGACAGTAGGCAAATCACAGAACCTAACAGGGCAACTAGTAGATCTATGCTGTGTCGTAGATTACACATGGTTTTAGTGAAATGGGGAGGAATAATAACCCCATTGCCCTTATAGCATTTAGTTGTTAGCCCCCTAGGTAAAAGATGAAGCTAAAAAACAATGGTCTTGAAGTTAATTTGCATTCTCAAGGTGTTTCACCAGATCATTATATCCAGCTCTTATGTCTTCTAAAAATTAGATGATTCTCTTCTCATATGCCTGCTTGCAAACTCAGAATAAAAGTGTGAAAATGCTTGCATCCCCAGGCTTGCAATAATATGAACAGGTTAGATTAGTTGCTTAATCTTTTATGCTATGCTGGTGTTGTGAGATTATTCTGAACAATGCCTCATTTAATCATCTTTGTGTAGGCACTCTTACTTGGTCAATTTATTATTTGTCGCTATGCTAACGTGTTAGTGTCCTTGCTATTAAAATGAACTCCATATAACTGAATGTGAAGTTTCTGAATAAATGCAGATCTTTCAATGTACTTTTGACATTGGGAATTATCAAATGTAATAATTGATTATGGAAGAGTTTGCCCATAGCATACGGGTTTCTAAACAAAATACAAGTATATATGATTATGTATGTATATTTACAGATATATGTGCATATATAAAAATATTCATGTGTATACATGTATATGTGTTGCATACACGTGTTTCTAAAGGCATATATAAAATGCACATGTATATCATATATTAAAAATGCATAAAAATATATATGATGTTATGCATTATTATGCTATACACATTAGGGGTTTTATCGTTCTTTCTTATACACAAATGTTTTTCTCCCTTAGTTCCTTTTCTTTTAAATGCAACTTTTTTATAAGAAAGGTATAAGTATCTCAGGAAATTACATATTATTCATACAATAGAAAATATCTCTCAGGTTTTGATAGAATACATAGATTAATCACATGATCCTTACGTAATAAATAAAAATCTGATATTTAGAAGAAGTACAAAATATGAAATGAAAAGTGAATCATTTTATTCTTAAAACTGGTCTGTCATAACAATCTTTTTGAGTTTTGTCTCAACAAAATTTTATAGATATCTATTAAAATTAGAAAAAAAAAACCACAAAAGCAGTTTAATATTGGAAAGACAACACTTAACCAGTAAAACTTCCTTGTTTATGGCTCAGCAGGAACTCAAAGTTTACACTGTTACATTGTACTTAACCATAATTTGGATGTAAATCTTTTTTTTCAGAGGCAGTTCGATGTTTCTCAGTAAAATATTTCCAAAAGAAGGGTCTAATTTAACCTTAAAAAAAAACAATACTGGAGAACGAATTTTTTTTCAAGCATTTTGTCATCCTAATCTTTCACGACTTTGAAAATCTCAGCCTGTGAGTTTTTTAGATATGTTATTATTGTTTTTACTGTTAGGTGAGGGGTGTTTTATTTTTTTAAGATTCTGATAAAATTTGAGCAGCTATGTTCATCAGTTAGTGTAAAGGCAAACAATTTTCATTTATAAAGGTAAAATTAAAAAAAAAGTTTTACTATTTTTAATTTATATATTGCATACTAGTTCATTAATTATGTATTTCTGCATGATTATTAGAACTGATGGAGGATTTAAAGATATTCATGTAAACAGATGCACCTAAGCACAGAATTAGGCGTGAGTATAAATATATCTGTATCTGAATGCATGATCGAGATTGTGAAATAAATTACTGTGAAAGAAAAATAATGACCAATACATATCATATCTACTGAGTACTAATACAAAGAGCTTTGTGTAATTCTCAGTTCAGTGTAATTGCATCTGCTGTTGCTGTATTTTATGGTAAAGCTTTGTCCCTGATACTAAATAACTCTGACCACTTTAAGAGAGCAGTAAGCACAAGATAGTCTATGTAGCAGCCTAAAATACAGAGATTAACAGAGAAGCTAGAAGACACTAGTGTTACTGAAAGATCCCTTCTTATCAAGGGCAGTACTGTTTCAAAGTGTCTCAATTTCTCTAGGAATATATAGAACATTTATAGCCAGAGATTGTATTAAAATGTGTTTGGTGGTTAGTTTTATAAAGATGAAATTCTGTGTATGTTGCAGAATAAAGGTAGAAGTACCTTTCTGGGTGGATAAATGTGAAGAAAATTTTCACTGTGGCCACACTTTTCCCTACATATTGTTATATTTTAGATGTACATGAATCATGAGATAACCCTGCTGAATCTTCTAGCATTTTTTTACTTTTTTTCAGAAAAATTCTTATTAATTTTCTTGGTATTCCTATTAACCATTTTGAAATTACATCTCTAAACAGCTCTTTGAAGTCCCACAGAAAATATTTATATCAAAGCTTTGCAAAATCTGTCTCCCTGAGCCTAGCAATTGACTAACATGCAGCTGAGTGAGTATTGGAAGCCATAGACACTTATTCCTTCCTGGAATCTTCTACCTGTCTAGTTTTTATTTTTTCTTTTAATATAAATATTTTGGGGTTTTTTTGTTAATTGCTTGTTGGATGTTTAAATGAAACAATGCTTCATCTTCCATAATGTAGGCAAAATTCTGCTGCATATAGTTGCATCCTGTGTCACCTTCTTTTAAGCTTGCCCACAGTTTTGGCCTTTTTCATTACTGTGTTTGTGTACCCAGCATAAATAAATTCCATTTGTATAATAAATTTAAGATCAGAATAAGGATGACTTATTTTTGTTCCAATACTTTAAGTATAAGAATAATTACACGATGACTTTATTGAGTAAAGGTTCCTTTAGATTAGTTTGCACAAAAAGAATATCCTTTATACAACAAAGTCTCCTTGCTTTCCCATGCAAAGGAGTCTGAAGAAACCAAAGTAATCCCCATCTGATTCCCTGAGAGACAGTAAGGCTCATTACAAAAAGTAACAGTAAAAATGGTCATTCATTCCACTTGTTCTGGTGGGTTGTAGATGCTTACATATTATTTTGTGTAAGATTAATGCTATCTACCCTGAATTCAGTATTGTCATTGACTGTATTGTTTGGGACATAAAGGTTGCATAGTTACCAGATCAAAGTCTAAAAAAACTTCCTGACTTGGGCATTAGGTCTCAGTTTTATAATATTCCGATCAATAGAATATGATCCATAACTTCTTACATGTAAACCTTGGAATTTAAAACTAAATCCTGAACTGAACTGCTCATCCTAGCTACACTTTTGTCTTTAATGGAGGGACAAGACATACTTTTCACAACATGGATTCCTGGTTTGTTTATGAGCTAAATAACTTCTTTTTAGAGCAACACAAGGGAAAAATACCTGTCAATGTAACAAACAGTAACTTTATTTTCAAAAGTGATTCATTTTGCAAAGCAATTTTTTTTGTAAATTACAGATATGGTCAAGTTAAACTCCAGCCTCCAGCATACAGTACACAAAGTTGCAGAGCTTAATAAAGTGGCATATTGTGAACGTGCACTGGGAAGAACCTAGAACCTTAGACCTGTTCCATTTCTTAAGAAATTAAAAAAGTTGGAGCTCAGTCCATACAGTGTTTTTGGACAGCTGTCTAGAACCTATACACAGCTAAACAGTGTAATATTCAGAGCAATTCCAGTGATTTGTCTTCCTGTAAATACATTCTGCATAGACCATATGAAACAGTAATTCAGTTTTTGTTGCTTGCTTTTTATCTGACATTATAAATAAAAGAAAGTCAATTAGTACAAGTTTTAGTGGCAATTCTTCCCACTATGATAAAGGTCATTATAAATGGAAAATAACTAATTGTAACCTTACATGTAGCTTGAAAAATTAACCTTATGCCCCCCATACGGAAATGAATAGAAAAGTTATTTGAAAATATGTTGCTGGGAATTAATCTAGCACATCAGTGGGGTAAACATTTGCTGTATGAGAGAGGGCAAGAAGATCCCGATAGCTAAGCTGTTTTCATTTATTGTAGTTTCACACAACAGGCAGCTTTACCTCTGTCTTTGGAGTGGGTGTCAGAAATTACCTTCTCACACTTAGATCCACACAATGGATTTATTTCAGCTAGTGCTTCTATGTTGTTCTGCTCTTTTCATACCACCACACCGCCCTCAATAAGTAGGACACTATGGTTACGCCATACGTTATTCGGCAAAATGCCCATATGTCAAGCCTGGGAGTTACAGAGATTGATAGGAGGAAGAGTCTAGGATCATACTGATGTCACCAAAAGTGCTGCAGATTCACTGAGGAAATGAGGTTAGATTATGCTAGAGCACAGCCTTCTACCTGGTACCACTCAGGCTCTCTCCCTGACGAGACTCTCCCTTACGCATCAAGTCTTTTCTTTATTGCCTGAAACTGAGATGGCATATGATTCCTCCAGCTGTATTATTTTGTTTACCATTAAAAAAACCCTAGATTACAGTTTAGCATTTTTCCCCATCTTTTGCATGCTGTCTCTCTCTTTTTTTTTTTTTTTTTTTGAAAGAAATCGTTGCCTAAACTGTTCATGGTGATTGATACAGAGTGTTTCTGAATGCTGGAAACATATCTAGTAATTACACTGTTCAGACATGAAGATTGTATTACCTCAAATTGCCTGGAATGATGTCAATTTATCAAACTTAGAGCAAGAAGTTCATCTCTGCTGTAAAGCGATCACTTCTCTCTCAGTTAGCTTCCTTTATCTAATACAGAAGGTCCAGAGGGGATTTATCCACTCTATTTTTCAACCTCATCCTCCTTTGGATTCTGCCAGACCAATGGGGATAAAATGAGAGTGTGTTTTGTGACTGCCTTGTTTATTTTATCGTCTTTCAGTGCAGTTGTGGGAGAGGATGTATAATTTGATTTGAAAGCCCAAGACAGTTAAGCAACAGGGCTTCGACAGAGCAGCAGTAATCATGTCTGCTTACCGAGGTAAAACATGGTCTGTTTGTATTCCAGACAGAAGATTTCAATTAGGCTTGTTTAAGACTAACAGATTAAAAAGCATAAAGATTCATTTCCTATTAAGCACTGTTTTGGTGAGTCTTTAAAGCAAGCAACATGTATGTAACGTTTGTTTGCCCATTGATCAAAGAGCGTCCTACAAAATGATTTTTACCCTTTGGATTGTCAACAACACAAGAATTTACTTAGGGTGTAACTTATAAAGTTAGGGTGTGCAGACTTAAAGTCAGTTTTTCCATGGTGTCATTCCAGTACTTTCCGATTAGCTGACCTAAAAATGAATGTAAGGTTAAAAGGAAACTTGTCTTATTCGGAGGACAGTTACTCTGTGACAGTCTAGACTATTATCACTCAAAGACTAAACTGAAGCACGATTTCTTAATAAGCAGAATTCTTTTTTTTTATGTGTTTGCTTTCTGTCTTCTGATAAGGACATAGTTTTTGATATGATTTTCCCTGTCATTATGATCTAAATTCTGTCTGTGGTGAAATGTTATTTCCCAGTGTAGATTGTTTCTCAATAAAATATGAGCCAAAACCAGAGCTATTAACTTTATTTCTGTTTGTTTTGTTTGTGCTATATAAGTGCTAAATAGTTTTAAGAGTGCCATGGTCACACATTCAGACAAACCATGTTAAGCAACAGTGAACACAAACTAAAAAAAATAGGTCTGGAATTTCTCACCTGTTTACAAGGTTCTTGTTAGCCAAAGGAATACAGACAGCAAATTCACCAGCTGTATTCTCTTAACACATCTTATCCTTCAAAGCAGCAGCATAAATGGGGCTTCTTAGGTGCCTCCAGAACCCTCCATTTTCCCCTCTCATGAGTGGAACCAAACTGCCTTTAACATCTGGAACTGATCTAGACTCAGCTGCTTCCAGTGTTTCAGCTCAAGAACTTTATTAACATTACTTAAAATAAAAAGAATGCTTCTAGGCTCTGTGTTTTACAAAGACACCCAGGCATTTTAATCCTTGAGGTAGTGCATCTCTGTGATTTAACTAATTAAGCAATCCCAATTATGTACTGCTGGGTACGTCTGGCAAAACCTCCCACCCTGGATGTGTAATTCAGAGCACCACTGAAATAACACAGTGAGTGCACTCATCAAAGTTCTTGTTAACAAGGAAAGAAATAGGTGCTAAATAAAATCCAAGCCAGGTTTAGTATCCTTTGATAGCACTTCATCTTGTAATTTTCATACTACATTGCTGCTACTTCTATATCCTACACTCCCCGTATTTTTGATACTATGAGACTTACATTCTTGATATGAGTGATTTTATATTCATAACATTTCTTCAGGGAGTAATTTATGGAATAACGCAAGGAATTCCTCAGTGATTAAAAAAAATTAGATCATTAATTCCAGGTTTAATTTAAGCTTATTGATTAGCACATACATTTTCTAAGCTCTTCCTCAGAAAACACTATTATTGATGTAGATTATAAACTTTGAACTGCTTGCAACAATGAACCATCTTTTTATTATATTTACAAGGAAAATTACAATGATCTCATGTCCATAAGGGACATAGGAATCGCTCTAATAATACTAGTCCACAGTGTTACGTTTGGCTTTCAGCCTCACCAACCACTTTAAAGAGTATTTCATTGATTTATGTCTGGAATTTTTTTGCATATGTTTTACTGTTTCTTTTTAATGACGTAATGGACTGCTTCAGACAACTCCAGTACAAAATGTCTTGTATTGCCCCATGCCAGAAAGAAAACCTGCTGTTACTGTGCCTGCTGTCACTGTTAGATTACATAGCATAAAAATCACTGTCCACTGAGGAAGACCACATTGTCAGCACTGTCTGCCAAAGTGACACTGAACAACTTAGGTCCTATCTCCCACTGTGCTGTACTCCAGGAAGGCACTCAAGGAAAATAAAACAACCATAGCTTGCTGTCAGGCTTAAGAATGTGTTCTGTAAAATATGCCGTGAATAATTCTCTTCTTCACCATTTCTTAACAACTCTAGGTCTCCTGGGGAAAGATGTGTATAATTTGACAGTATTTTGCTATTGTGAAATGAGAATTTTAACTCTATTGTCAAATTGTGTTCATGGTATCTGTTAATGTATTCTTTTTTTAAGTATAGGAAAACTCTGAATCCCTAATCAAAGCAAAAAGAAGGTAATAAAGATCACGGCCTTTCCTTTATGCAACATGTCCCTACCCACTGCTAATTGCAACTGAAATTGTTTTGTTGCTTTGTACAGTTAAAACAGCACAGACTTATATTTAGACATGATAAAGGTGCTGATCTTGGAAAAAAACCCTACACATTCATTTAATTCTATGCATACAGCAAGAGTCCAGTCACTACTGAGATTTCTGATTTCACATTAAGTAATAATGTAATGAGAAATATATCCCAAATTATTTTTAAATATACATACTTCTAAGGAAGGTACAACCTTTATTTTTCTTTTTATAGTTGGTGATGTTGTTGTTCATAATATTTATACAGTATGGATCAGCTTTTAATCTACTTGGATTGAATGTCATAGCATTTTTCAGGCTGAAGCTCTTTTTGGTGAGATGGATATGTTTAAATTCCTAGGAGAGTTTTTTCAAGGGGCAAGTGTCATTGGAAAGTAGATTTGATACAGCAATTGGAAATATGACACTGCTATCTTGTGTGAATTCTTTTTCTTCCTTCTTCCATGTTGTGTCACTTCCTCATATCCCAGTTTCAGCAGAATTCAGATCAAAGAGCACAACTGTGTCTCTGCATATACAGATTCTTGACCACCAAAAAACACATGGGTGTTCAGTTCCTTAATAGTAGGAGATGGTTTGCCTGGAAGTGGTTTTGGTTTTGATTAAATACTAGTTCTGACTGTTTTCTTGCTTTTTCAGCATGGCATAATATATACTTCCTTTGACACATATATAAAGATGTTTATACAGCACTCTAGAGTTGAGATTAGTGAGATAAAATGTAAGGGAGTGGTAAAGCAGGAAATAAGGAAAATTATAATATGGTTCCTCTGGTATTGATTATAGGTGGCAGCACCAGCAAAGCTGCTTCTACCTTAAACACAGGATTTAAAGTCTTCTCTCCATGGTAGATCCCTAAAGAGGCAGCTTGAAGTATTCAACAGTATGTATAAAATAGATTTAACAGCAGTGGTGCATAGTGGTAAGGAAGAGAGAGTGAAGATTTTCAGGCTAGTAGGGCAAGGGGCTGAGTAGCTGAGACAAATAAGAGGCATCTGGAGAGGCTGTGAGGAAGGGGTGAGAATCAGGGTACTTATAGGGAATTTAGAAGATTGAGAAGTCTTTTTGTTTGTTTATTCTCTCCCCCTCCCCCTCCCCTTCCTAATGTAGCTTGCAACCCTTTCACTGATCTGATTTTGAAGAGGTAATTCAAAGGTGTACAACAAAGGGGTGTCCTCCTTTCCCTTGTGTTCCTGACTGCAGTCTGGTCAGGTACCTGAAGCTTCCTTAGTATTGCTTGCATGTGAAAGGCAGGAAGGGGGTGGATGACAATGAAGATGAGAAAGGGGAGAGGGGTGGATGAATGAGAGGCTATGAATGTGACATGTAATGACTGCTGCTCGTGGAAGAGGGTTCCTTCTCTCTTTCACCACAGTCCCAGCATCTGTCCTTGTCTCGTCTACGATGACAGCTGCACCCCGGTGTTATCCCCACCACCGTGCAATAGTTATTGATGTATTTAAATTTAAATCAGAGGTTTAGGATTGCTATAGTATGGTGTGGTGCAGTAACTGCACCTGTTTTAAACATGTGGACAAATGTGATGTTATTCTGAGCTTCAAAACTCTTGCCAAATTGACAAACAAACAAACAACTAACAATGAAATCTTATTGTAGCTTTCCCACCAAACATTTTCATAGTCTATGCAGAAAGAAGGGATGCATGAGAGGCAGAAACATTTTGGCTTGTTGTCTTTTTTTTTCCCCCCTTTTTTAGCATAAAACACAGCATTGAAGAATTTGGAAAATTATTTGCAGTGTATAAACATTTGGCGAGGAGAGAAAGAATTCTTCTTATCCATATGTTTCTACAGTTACAACCACCTGACATCATCACTTGTTCAGTACATGACATTCAGCAAGATCCACTAGCAGGTAAATAGTTCGTGGGGAAGGAGGGGGATTCAAGAAAGGTCAAAGGGAAATCAATGAACAGAGATCTTTGTGGTGACATTCTCATCATATGACTTGGAAACTGGAAGCTTGAAACAGTCATTGCACCATGAGCCATCAATAATTTTCAAACATCATCCTCAATAAAACATGTGGGCCTGATGGATGGTGATGGAGTGCTGATTTTAAGTCTCCTCTTGGCTGAATTGCTTGTTGGCGCAAGTACACAAAACCAAATGCAAGTGTCCTCTGCACCCGCATGCTATTTTTTTAACCAGTAAGTATTTTAGCATGGAGCTTTTAAATATTTTATATCTAGAGTGCCTTTTTCATTAAGAACACACTTTTATTTCCTGACATTGATAAAATGGATCAGGATCATCACTTTAAAAATTTTGTTTAAATGTAGATTTTGAAAGGCTGCCAGGACTGACTAAAAATCCCTGCAGAACAAACACTATAAAAATCAATAGTGTTCTTTCCAGGGAGGTATATTTATCTGGTCATGTCTCCCTACATTTTACTGTAGTACTTTTTGTGGCTTTTAAGCCTTTTTTCTTTCCTAAAAGTGATGCCTTGCACCTGGATAAGCTAAAAAGGTCTGTTGCACTCTATGGGACTTAAATAAATAAAAGATCATCATAATTAAACAGATATTTCTTAAAGATATTTTTAATTTCCTATTTTCGTTATTGTAAGGAAAAATTCCAAATTATTTTTAAATCTGTTCTTTAACCTCCTTTAGCTTCTACATATATATATTAATAGAATGAACCACTTGCGTACAACCTCAGATTTCTCTGCTTTCCCATGATTCTCCTTCTTCCTTGTTTTTCTGAATGAAGGAGAACTAGTCAAAATAAAGATTTAATTTTGGCTGAGGGGCTTGATGAAGTGTTGTTTTCTACCTGTGCCTTCTGGAGAGATCTCTGCATCAACCCAGACCTAACCTCATCCTGCTCCTTGTGATAGTTTGTTCAGGTGAGTTGCTCTTGTGATCACTTGTTAACTTGTTTCAGATGAAAAGGCTTACAGTTTAAGCATTGTAAACTAACTTCACAAATTTTCACTGAAATGGGTTAATAAACATGTTCTCGAGTTTTGATGAGGTAGCATGTATCAGTAGGACAGTGAGGAGCAAGGGGCAGTAGCAGTATAGTAACAGCTACTCTAGTTGGTGTATCTGTAGCCAGAGAAAAGATGTCAAAAAGTTCTTAGAGAACTTATATCCATCGGCCATTGACATTCTTGAACACTGCTGTTTCAAAAATTTTAAACATCATGTCGAAGTTATGTATAAATGCTAGCAGTTAAAAAAAAAAAAAAATAGAGCTATGTAAATTCTATGTGAAAAGAAAAAAAAAAAAATGTCTCATTCTGTATTGGTTCAGAAAACCCATAGCTAGAGGAATGAACCAGAAATACTTCCCTCCATACATAATATGTAAGAGTTTCGTGACACGCAAGTAAAGACTTCTCAGCAATGACCTCTTAGTCTTCTAACAACCGCAATCTTTGCAAGCAAAGAACAGGTGGTTTTGTGACAGAGGACGTACCAAATCAAGTGTGCATGTGGTCTTCTGTATTTGTCAAAAAACAATTCTTGAGTAAGTGAAGAACAAAATACACAAGATACAATTTCCATCATAGCACTTTGTTGTCCAAATTAAAAAATTGCAATGCCAGAGATAAAATATACTGGAGATCCTAAACTACTACTAAGACATCCTGTCACGCAACTGACATTGCTCTAGTGGGTTTTATAAATTATGTACTTCTGCCAGCTCAGACACGGACTGAGAATCTTGCCTGTTACAAAGTTTTGTCAAAACACTTTAAAGTGCTTCAATTATGTTCTGTATCAAACAGGAACACATTTTAAATTAAAGGATTGAATTCAGCTGTTCCCAAATTATTTCTTTAAGTATTACAAATTTGGGTTGAAAGTCATATTGTCAATATTAAATGCTAGAAGAGATGTTAAGCTTTATGATTTTTATCATTAATCATATTTTTATTTCATTCTCTTGGCTTAGCTGAATATTGCTGTATGTAGAATCCACCTAGAAAAAAAAAAAAAGCTTTCAGTCTGTTCAAGCATCCTGATTGTCAATGCTATTACAGTCAAATTAGATTGGCAGAGCATGACAGCAATGTCATTAGTTTAGTATGTTTTGAAGTCCTTCCCAAACGTATTTCACCTATTTTACTTTGCTTGTTTCTCCTTCATTACTATTTTTTCCCCAAATTTGTTCTTCCTGACAGGCTGCTTTGTTTTGGGCAAGATAAAATTAATGCTGTGTGATCAGTGTCTCCCTGAGGCTTGGTTAAAATGACCATTATTTATAGCCCATAGACCAAAACAGAAGTGAAGGGTTGCAAAGCTATAATGCTAAAGGGGAGTAAGTCAGAACTTGTGGTGCTTTGCTCTATGAGATGAGACCAAATTCTGCTGCAGCTTGTATCCTTCCCAATTCAGCTGTAATCAATCCATAACCACAGATCAAGACTGGTTGTGGCCCATAACTTACAGGGAAATGCACCTTTTGACCATTTAATCCTAAACTGTATATCTCAGTGCATACTGTAAAGTACATCAAAATAAAATGGTGACAGGATGAACAGTGCATGCACCCTTCAGACATGAGAGACAGAAATGTCTCACAGAGAAGGTAGGTAAGGTTGCAGAAGTAGGTTAAAGAGTTCCTGTCTCCCCTGCTGTGTGAATGTTACCCCTTATGGGATAGGCAACAGATTGGATCAGTAAACTAAAAACACCCAGGTTATTCTTAACAAAGACCAGTTCAGTAGTCATGTTTATTGCATAGACCCCCAGAAGCTGTGGTAACACAGCCAAGCAACAGAGGCAAAAAATGGTACTGATATGTTATGCTGTATCTCTAGAAGTATATATTATGACAACTTTTCTTCTCTTTAATGGAATTCTAGGTAAATTTTCCTGCTGTGTAAAAAAATGAATACATTCAAATACAAATTTTACACTAGCATAAGAATACAAACCGCAGCAGATTAAACTTTGGATTCATTCTCAATTAAATATCCTCTTATAAATTGTATTTGAAACCCTGGAAGAAAATACCTGAAATTTGGGCAGCAAGGGGAAAAGAAGTATTCACAGAGAAGATCTAACTGAAGTGTATGTGAAAAAATAAGGGACCAAATGGAAATTCTAACAAATCTCCAGCATGTAACAGCTTATGTTTCCACTGTTTGCTGTCTCTGGTGACAAGAACAGTCTTGTGCTAATGCTGAACTGTAAGGCTATATTAGCAAGGAAAAGTAATGTTTTCTCACTTGCTTAGGTGAACTAGTCAGGAAGTTCAAATTTCAACTTGAACACACTAAGCAAATGAATGTTCTGGTCTAGGGAATACAGTCATGACATACAAGTCAAAATAAATTGCACAGACATTTTCTTCTTGTTAAAATTTTCGTATTTTTAGAACCATAGATATATTAGTTATTTACATGTCATTCTTTTGAAAGAATAATTTTCACTAGCAGAGATAATATTTCTGGATATGAAAGCACCTGCTTACATTTCAGTGACTTTAAAGAGATGTAACTATTTAAGAAAACACTTAACCTTATATTTGAATTTTTTTTCAAGTGAGAAGTTTAATTAATATTAGATATGTTCAGAAATAAAATTATACATATTTCTAAATTTCTAATGAATAAGTTAATTGCTCTTTGATACAGTAAAATTATCTGTTACTGAAACTCATCCCTTGAGTATTTTGAATATTTATATTTCATCCTTTCACAATAGCAGAGCATTATAAACGTTGAATATGGTTTATACATAATTTTCCTTTTTATTACTAGAAATCTTCCTGTTGATTTCAGGGGAAAAAAAAAAAAAGAAAGACCCAATGCACGAATGATCTTCCTATCAAATTTTTCATTCATAAATAAGGAATAAAATTATCTTTTTTTTTTTTTTGTCAGATGAGAAAAAAATTTTTTTTTTTTTTTTTAAATAAATATCTGAGCAAAATCTGCTTTATGTTAGGGTCAAAGCTATGAAGATGTTATACAAGGTAAACAGTAACTCTTACTTGCCTTATTTTATATGCAGTTACACCATCTGAATTTCAAACATTAAACCCAACAGACGTATTGCAATATTGCTGATGTGTTACTGTGAACCAGTATATTTATAGTTACATCAAGATAAATGATGTAATTTGGACCTCTCTGAATAGTTGCTGTCTTGTTCTTTTCATCAAAGAAAACAAAAACCATTTTTCTTTACGTTCCAGAGTGCTTTTAAAATTTTCAAGTCACTGAAACATTGTTACTGAAATGCTTGCTCTTACAGATTAAGATTTATATATTTCAGCACTAGCTCTAGAAAAAAAAAAAAAAACAACCCTGTAATTCAGCATGTGTATTTCTTTGTTTACTTATAATTCTGATGAAACAACCCTGTAATTCAGCATGTGTATTTCTTTGTTTACTTATAATTCTGATGAAACATCAGCCTGTGAACCAGCTTTCTGTAAATGTTGTAGTTGTACAATCAAAACCTATACTTTCATCTGTGTGCTTTTCTCTAGAAAACGCAGACATACTAACTAAAAAGTCAAAGAAGTCACATGCAAAAAAAATTCAGTGACTTTTGGGAAGAGTGTTAATATTTACTAGTAAAAGAGAAAAAAAATGTGCAGGTATTCTATTTTTTGTCTTCTGATGACACAGGAGAGAATTTTCAAAACCTTAATTTCTTTTGAAAGGATATATCAGGCATTTTAAAATGCAAATTTTTATACAGGCGTGTGATTTGTATATATGTATTATTTTACCATTCCTCTCATTCCTATTGCTTAGAAGGAACTAGACAGCTCCTTCTAAAAGGCTAAACACATAACTTTGAAGTGTACAGACTTTAGTTTCATTTAATGAAAGATTAGAATCTTCTAAAAACCTTAATATAGATTAATATATTTGAAAATACAAACCATGAGTGAAGAGTGAATGTCAACTTCTCTGAGTCCTGTGAGAGTGCAGATTAAAACAAAGCATATTTAAATTAAGAAATTAAAGGCCAGTTAAGACCTGTGGCTGCACCACCTAATTCATAACTGCAAATGTTACTGCTTCAGAGAATAAATTCTGGCATCAAGATGAAATTACTGTCCATGGAATAGCATACTTAATAGCATTATGTGGAGGTTATGCTTTACAGGGTTATGTACTACCAGAAATACTATACTGGATTATATGGACTACTGTTTTATTCCAATCTAGAAATATCTATGGTCTAGGCAATGGTTACCTTGGCCTTGATGCTTAACACCACAATTAGAACAAGTGTAATAATGGCTTCTTTCCTTTCCCTTCTGTACTCTGCCCCTCTGCCATCTAGACTTTGGAAATGTATTGTGACCCTTGAAGAAATGCCTTAATGCAGTAATCACACCAATAACTTGTTTGGCTCTGAGGACAGAGTCACTTAACATTTTGCATGGGTATCCATGCCTACTGATATTCTGGTTTTTTCCTTCACTGGAATTTTTCCATGGGAAGTAAAGTGCCTTCTCAGGTCTGCACTGAAAGACATCCTTGCTTTAGGAGACAGCTTCCTTGTCTTTCAGAAACACAAGGAACAAAAAAATCTTTGAACCCTTGAGATACTGCTACATATTTGTTCTTTCTTTAAATTATGTAACTATGAACAAAGTGGAAAAAAGAAACCAATCATTTTCCAATTAGAAAGGGAACCTAAGAAATATCTCCCATGAGAAATTAGGTGTCCTTTGAAAAACTAACTAATATATACTGTGCTCAGAATCAACAAACGAACAAAAGAAAAATTACTATCTAGAAAATCAGGCATTCAAACTACAATCTCCAAACATCTGGATTTTGCTGCAGTCCCAGGCATCAAACCAATATCCTTTAAAGAACTACAGCTCCTCAATGTCCTTCAACTTGTTCTTGAGATGCATGCAATAAAGGCTGACACTGGGAAAGCAGAAAAAGACCTTTAAATGTCAGGCTTTTGGTTTTGGAATACTTTTCTAGTGTCAGGTACACTAATTTTTTGATATTTTTGTTAAGCCTCTGTGCTTCATTAACCCTGTAAAGCAGATTGTGGTTATCAGGATACTTATACATCTGTCTGGGATACAGGTTTCTGATCATTTCTAACACGAATGTTGATGAGAATCTCAGTCCCAATCAAAATTTAAAGTCATTATTTATTTATCATTTGACAACATGTTTATTAAGATGTTTCTAGTTCAAAACAGGCTTTTGTAAAAAAAAAAAAAAAAAAAAAAGGGGGAGGACCCCATTATGACAGTTTTTGGTTTAAAGAAGGGAAATCTTGTAAGTTTCTCTGATGGCTCCAGTAATAATCCTAACTGTGCCAGCACAGCGGTGATGAATTCTTATGTTCTCACCAAGAGTGTCTTTTCAGACATGCTGCTACGGGAGCTGGCATTGTTAAAATGCAGCCATTTCGATGGCACTTTTCTCCTCTTACCATCACATCAGGTTCATCCCTTTGCCGCTTTAGTGTTTGTCCAGGACCATTGAGTTTGCTTTAACAAAGATGCTAATGACTGCTAATCTGTGCTTTCTGTATGTGGGAGTCTAACCTACAGCTTTAGGTTGTTATATACACATGAAAAGCAGTGAATGTTTCTAAAACAAATGTTTTGTGAGTTAATTTCTATTGAAATGGTTTGTTTCCCCTTACCATCTTTGGTAACGTTTATGATTCATGATTTTGAAGGTTAAGGAAACACAGGCTTGTTTGCATGTCATAAATTAAAGCCATCAGTATACAATTCATGACTGCAGTTTCACACAGAGGGGAAAAAAAAAAAAAGATGCTGTCATTGTTGTTGTCGTCCTTTGCAGGCTAGGGTTGATGTGTAACAGCAGGTGTCTTTGAAAGAAATGTTGTTGGCTCTTGTAAAGGCAGACTGCCCAAAACTGCATCCTTTTTTTTTATTTAGGAAAAGGCCATTGTTTCTCTTGTTACCAGTCTGTCAGGGGAAATCTTTGCAGAATTGCTCAGGCAGATTAAATGACACAAAAGGTTTAAGAAACATGGCTACACTGAAGGCTTCATGGACATTACAGGTCATTGGTCATATTTGAATATACTCATACTTGAATACTGTCCTCATGATTGTCTAAAACAACAATCACGAAATTATATGACAACATTCAGCTTTAATATTTTTTCTGTTCTTTTTTTTTACTATTATTTCTTACAGGTTTAGATGCATAGACGTATCAAGCACACTATTTTTACATGCAAAGTCTTATTAAATTAAAATTCAAGGTGAAGTAGATGGAAAAGAAGATTGAGGCCTGAAATAGTTAACTGTAGGAATCTGTATTGTCAAATATTTAAAAACTCTTTTTATTTTAAATTGAAATTTTGGAAATGAGGTATTTTACATCTCTAGTTGCGATCTCTGTGATTGTGTAACATTGACAGTTCTCACATTTTGTAAGCAAATTTAAATCCTGTGCCAATCCAGACAAAGCTGAATTATACCCTAGCAAACACTAGAAACCTGGGTCAGTCTGAAAAATTTCAAAAGTATCAAATGTAATATTCTATGGATATTTGGGTTCAATTTCTGTGTTGAAGCTGATGCTTCTAAACAAAATTCAAGGTAATTACTGCTTTTGCTTGCTAAATCTGCAAATAGCAGTATTCAGTCTTCTGAGTTGCAACAATTAGAAGGAAGTTTGCATGCATGATTTGAAAATGCTAATATTGAAACTACCAATGCTGATATTTTGTACAAGTGTCACAGCATTTTTTTCCAATAAGAACCTTTAATTCCTTCACAACTTTTCCAATATGCTAAATTATGACATTAAATTTAAACTATATTCAAATACAAACCAAGAAATTGGTGCGATTAAACATTTCAGTCTTATGAAAATGAAATTTAATAATACTTATATAAAATGAGAGATTTTAGATTTTTCTCATAGCTTTTTTTCCCTCAAAATTAGCATATTTTCACAGAATACAATCTTTCAGGAATACTGACTTGACAATGTAGCAGAAAAATTTGTTTATCGTTTGTATCCTGTTCACTAAGTACCTTCAGTCCCAGGTTTTTGAAGTAGAGAGTCTCAGTTTTTATTCTTTTGTCTGTGCCTTCTTCACACCATTCCTTTCTCATCTCTCTAAATTTGAAATAGTGCTGAAATAGTCCACCAGGTATGAATGACTCCTTTGATAAGCAAAATGTCCAAAGTCAAATCATGGCAAAGGGTTGTCTTGCTATGTTGAAGGAGGAATGCAGCACCTAGTTCTTTTGAAGTTTTTTAATTCTTCTGAACATATCAGGAGTCAGTTGTAGGCATTATTATTTATAAAAAGATTTATTCCTCTTTCACTGCTGCTGAGCTGCCTCTAACACAAAATGAAACAAAGCAACCTCATCTTCTCCATAATTAGGTGGAAAGCCAAAGATTCAGGGAGAGGGTGAAATATTTATTGGAAATTAAATTGTCAGAAGTTTTTGACATCTCTATTTCAAAACCACTTAGGTGACTTGGGAGATGACTTCAGGAAGAATAATATTTTGTTTAAAAAAAAAAGAAAAAACATTAATCTAAATCAATTCCCACTTTTACACACACACCCCATTTGAATATTAAAAGGAGGGATAATGACAAGAAATATTCAATTTTCATTTGATTTGTTTGACTTGCTCCAGCCCACAACAGTAAGTGCTTTGTGCTTCCATTCAATAGTTTAGTTGTCAGCAGATGTTCAAAGGGAAGTGCAGTTCCCGTACATTGTAGCTGACATCAGGGAGTATGTTCATAGTTATATAGAATAATATCATACAAGAAAGTGACATACTGTGATTGCATGTTGTCTATCATTGCACAACATCAGGCTTTGGAAGACACTGCATTTCCTTGCTGATGTATTATACCTCTCTAAATAAGCTGGTAAAGTATAAGAAGTGAGTCATCTAAAGTAGATTGCCGAGAATATCCTAGGGCACCAAACAAAATTATGCAGGAGGGTGTTCTGGTTTCCTTCTTTCTCTGCTAGAGCTAGCAGGGCATTTAAGATACTTTTCAGCACAAGCCTTTTGTTAGTCATTTTCTAAAGCTAGCTTTTCTCCTGAGAAACCCATTGCTAGGTGGAATGCTGTGTTTCCTTGTGTAACAGCTGCTCACATGTTGTAGCACTTTCCATAATCAGAATTGGGAAACAGACTACCATAATTTTAAGAAAAATTCATTGAACAGCTGCATCCTATATTAATGTGGAAAAGGAGAAGAGCAATGAGTGGGTAGAGGCAGTCTGTTGGACAGCAAAAGCATAGTGGTATCTATGAGTTTATCTAACCTGGCTCAGACCACACTAACCCTGCATTTTTATAGTGATTTTCATTTGCACTGTTTTGTATTATATACCAGATAATGTGCTACAATCAAACAGAATATCTGGTTTTGTGATTGATTGTACTCCTGAAGTCAGGGAAGGTGTTCTGGTGAAACAGAAGTCAGAACTGATTCTGACCTGTTATTTTAACATTTGGAAGTCGACGTCCCCCTGGAATTCAACCTGAAGTGCTTAGCACACAAGGAGCACTCCTGCCGCATGCATCACTGCACAGCAGCTTGGCACGATGATGACCGAGGTGAACAAACATGGGGGTATGGATCAAACCGTATTGCACCTGTAGCCAGAGATAAGTGAAAACAGAGCTAAATGTTTTGATATGCACTTCAAAACAATTTTAGGTGGCAGCAGCTGAAAACCCAATAAGATTATTTAAATGAGAGGCTGAGATGTCCGACCCGTTTCCATGCTCAGTCTCAGCTCTGGTTACATACCTTCTCTTTGGACACTCATCAGGCTGTGCTTCAGCCTGCATCACACAGTGGCTTTGAATACTGAATGTCTGAAGAAAGTCCTGGCCTGCAGCTAGGATAGAGCCCTGTGCTGTAGAGCCAGAAACCTTCTTTTTCCCCAGTAACCTCCCAAACTGAATCTAGTTGTGACCCTGAGGATCTTCATTATGTGATTATTGTGACAGTTTCAATACAAAAATACCTTAGTGAGAACTAAAATTCCATATGTAGTCAATTCATGATAATTTGTGAAGAGAGCTAAAATGTGACTTGAGCTAAAAGATTTCTCCATGTAAAAGAAGGTTTTCTTTACCACTGCCACTACCTGATATTTTTTCCATAATATGTGAGTATGCTGGGTTTAGTCAAGAGTTAACTCTCTCTATGAGAGCTATGAAGCTGTGTTTCTGGATTTACTCTGAGAAAACTAGTGATAAGGTCTTAGCTGGTGCTGGGGAATGCCTGCACTGAATTCAAGGTCTTTCTCAGTTTCTGATACTGCAGCACAATTCCCAACTCTCATGCTATAGGCAGCATAGGGGACACACAGTTCAGACAGCTGACCCAAACTGACCAAAGGACTAATTCATTCCATTGTATGTCATCCTCGGTATATAAGCAGGGAGCAGGTCTGGGAGCCATTACACTCTTTCACTTTCTTACATTTGCTAACACTCTCCCTGATTCCTTTTGTTAGCTGATTTGTTAATTCCTTTTCTGGCTTGTTCAGGAGTGAGTTGGTGGGTCTGTTAGTTTTCCTGGTTGTGGTGTTGCTGAGAGGGTTCTCTTGGATTCTGCTGCGATTGCTCTCAGGCTGTGGCTCTCAGATTCTCTGGCTCTGATTCTCATTTCTCAGGACCTGGTTGTGCATTGGTCAGTGGATGGTGAGCAACTGTATCATATTGTACCATGTTTATTTTGTACTATTTTAGTTACTTATTATTAGTAGTATTTGTATATATTAATTTAAATTCAATTAGTAAATAGTTCTTATCTCATTTTTACAAGCTTCCTTGTCTTTTTCCTTTGATTCTTCCCCTCTGATGGAGGAGAGGAGAGGAAACCTGTAAGATCGTCTTTGTGGTACAGCTGACGTTAAATCATGACAGTGAGCTTGTGTGAATATCTGTATATTGGGAGTAGTATACTTTCTCATGCTTTCTAACCCATGATAAAGGTAGGGCACTGATGAAGTATATCCCAGACCACCAAGAGATAAAATGGAGAAAGAGGAAGGGTGAAGACAAAGCACTCCCAGCTGCATTGCCTCATGTGAATATGTTCTCCCAGAACAATTTTTTGTCACCTTGAAGGCTATAGTAAGTACATGTAGTACAACATAATAATTAAGTGTAAAATAAATATGTTTAAATATGGAAAATACTATAGGGACAGATACACAGAAATAAAGAAAAGGACACTTGTCTATTATTCCTTTTCTCAGGACACTCTTCACTCTGTGTACTGTTCAAAAGATATTCTCTCTGTGACTTTTAGGATATCTACAGCACTAGTGATTTACTTTTTGTGTAAGCATCATATATTTAGATGTCCTGTCCTTGAAGATGTTGTTGATTTAAGCATACAAGTAATCCTTTATATTACCTGCAACCTGAGTTTTTACTCAGGTTAAAACCACCTCTTCACCTAACTGTTAGTACTTCTATTTAATTATTAATTTAATGAAGAGTTTTCAATGCCCGTCCTGTGAATAGTGTATTAACTCTTTAGTATATTACTAATCTGTTGGAAGATGATGAGTTATTTTGAGAGCAAACAGTATTTTTTTGCCTTACTTGAACAATGCTTAAATCTTTGTATAACCCTTTTCTGACAATAAGTCTTACATTTATATTAAAAGGCAGCCTGATCAACCTTTATTCAGCCATGTAAATGGGATACATACACAGAGCTTATTAACTACGTATCATCTCAGACCAGAGCAATGAGCTGTTTATCAGTTTGGACAGATGAGAAATTTGGGATAACTGGTTTGTAAAACAGCCATTGAGAGATACCACTGTGATGATATTGTTCACAGTGCTGATTATTTTTCAGCAAATAACATTTTTTTCTTAATAATCAGAAACAGTGGTTTTCTTAATCCTACAGAATGAAAGTAAAACCAAACAACCTCTTCTCAAATGAAAATTCTGCAGTATGTTAATTAAGCAAACCAACCTCAATTACAGGCCATGCCAAATTACCGTATTTTATTATGGAATGTAGCAACCACATTTCTTCACAGTCAGTTCAATATTTTTGTTCAAGTTTAAATTGATTACTTAGAAAATGAATGAAAAACATTTTTTAATTTAATTTCAAGGCAGCTGGATGCTTAACAGGAAAGCTGAGTAGCAGACTAGTAATGCTTAAGAGGTTCTCCAGAATCTTGAAAGCATCCCAAAGTATGATGATTATAAATTTTTACAAGATTTATGTAATTATGCATGACATTTAATAGAAATCTTCCAAAGTGGCTAGCTGAAGCTTATCTGAGCTCAAGTGAAATGAACTGTTGAGAGTATACTTCAGAAAGAAACTCTCCATGTTTTGCACATCTGATATTACAACAGTAATTTTGACAAAGACAATCAAACTGTGACTAAAATAAGCTTGAAATAGAAACTATTTTTAATTAGTTATTTGTAAGTTTGGTTTTATTCTATTATTTTTTGTTTGTTTGTTTTTCTTCATTTGGCCTTACTCAAATCTTTGTATTTGATGTAGGTACTCTGTGTATTGATGCCATTCCCTCAGTGTCTTCCTGTCCAAACCTTTGCTACATTAAAACATGTTGGTCTGAATGCATCATGTAAAAAATTGAGCTATTTTTCTCCGTCTTCATTAGTTTGGTGGCTGAGTGACAAAGGACTATAACGAGAGTCTACAGGAATAGGTTTTATATTCAGTATGACTAGCTTACAGAATCAGAATAGTATTGCTTCATGCAGCTTTTTTCAGCCAAAATCCCACTAGTTATTTTAAAACAGACCTGTCTTCATCATAAAAAAAAAAAAAAAAAATCATTTAATGACTCAAAGATGTTATATAAAATTAAAGAAAATGCAGAAAACACAAATAGTTGAGAACTTATTACTGATATCATTGTTGATTTAGTTTGAAGCAGAGATTACATACCAGAACATGTTAACCTGCATGGAATACGTTTGTGAAGATTCTGCATAACTTTCTGTTCTTTTACAATAGAACAAGCTAAACTGTTGAAATCATGGCTATTCCCTTTCATTTAATATTCCCATAACAAATTTCTAACCTAATTACACAATGCAAATTGTTTATTACAACCCTCAATGCTTCTTGAATTTGAAGAGTAAAAAAAAATTAAATCATTGAGAAAGTTAAATAATCTCACTTCACTTTTCTAATAGAAACCTTTGTCTCTTTAATATCAGCAGTAAAGTTAATGTTAGCAGATGGAAAATGTGCAAGTATAAGTAGTGGGAAAGGTTTGAAGGTTTACAGAATTGTTTACTAAAGGAAAAGAGAGTCTATTTTATGAAATAATGACTAGGAATGGAATATGGAAAATATTCCTGCTAAACCCTTTGACGTGAGTAATTAGTAGAAGGGTTTATTGGTAATTATGCATTTGCACCAGTAAAGAATACAGCAGTGCAATTAAAACAGTTATGTGCATAATCACTTTTTTTCTCAGGCCTATGAATAGCAAGGTTAGTGACAGTTGACTCAGCTAGGCTTCCAAATCTGGTGGTCAGGCAACTTGTTCTTCTCTGGACATTTAGGTCCTATGCATATGTCTGACTTGAGGAACTGTGAGTGTATTTGCCAAGTGTAATGGAGCTACAGTGTAAGATTGTGTGGAGAAGCCTTCTGGTTCAGAGGATCTTGTTTCTTCTTCACCTTAGTCTTCCATAAACTGCTGTGAAACTCTTGTTCTGGCTACTTTGTCTATCTACCATGAGAATAAGTTGCAAAATGCAGTTGCGACTGCTACTTCTTGAAGGTCTTGTGCCGTAATTTGCTATAACAGCAACGATGCCTAAGAGAAAAGGTTAGTTCTGGGTCTGTAATAGAAATGGCTGACCCTCATTTTCTTCAGGAAGTCTAGAGTCCACATGGAAAACACCAATAATTTCCAATTCAGCCTCATCTTGTCTTTCCAGTGCCTTTCCAAAGTGAAGCGTATGGGGAGTGTGGCTATTTTCTTATTTTGAAAAATTTTTCTTCTACAAATTCCTGCTCAGAACATTGGAGGCAGTAAAAAAGTGCTTCCGAAGCAGTTCATCTGAGGGGTTTTTATGCCTTGTATGATCAAAGTCTTGAGAGATTAATTAGTGTCACATGTATACTAAAGCAGCGCAATTCACAAGTATCTCACTTGAAACCTTGTAACTTTCATTTAAGGTACCGCAAATTATTCAAATTTAACAGCTGCTGTTAGTAAATACTAAGTAAATTGACTTAAATTCTTCCTGAAATACACTGACACAAGTCCCACTTATTTTATCTGGGCCATACCTGTATTATGGTGAAGGTTAGTCCTCCAGCTTAAGATCTCAGACATCATCCACCTCTCCAGCTGTGGCAAATGGTTTGGTTGGTGGATATTTTTCAAGAAGTCAAGTTAATGTAACACTAGACTTGCACACTGTGATTTCCTTCCATGAGGAGGCTGTTATTCCTTTCAAATAATATGTACCAAGGTAAAACCTAAAACAAGTTTCATATTTCACGGTTACGTAACCTATTTGTGTGGGTGTTTGAGTAGTAAGGCTGGAATAAGACTCTAAATAAAGAAAAACATGGTGACTTTTTAAAGCCAGTTGTTATGAAGTGTGATATAGATAACTACAACTGGAAAATGCAGCTCTTACCATATTTCTTTGAGTCAACTGTACAACTGAAATTATTATAAATGTCAAAATTTTAAATTCAAAATTACAAGGCAGCCTGATGTCTCCACACTAATACTGTGTGTGTGGTGGGGTGAGGTAATATATGTGGAAAGACAGGCTTGAAAACAGAAGAATCTGATTCTGTAACAAAAAACACTTTCATCTTTAAAATGTGCTTCCCTCCCTCCTTTGGTGATACTGAAATGTGTTCTGTTTTTTCACATAAATACATTCATTTTGTTCTTTTAAATGAATGAATAAACTGATTTAACATATCCCGTCACACCACCAGGTTTTCTAGGTTAATTGACACAGAATCTGCTAGGGTCCTCTTGCAAAAGAAGCTGTCTGCTATGATGATCATCAATGCGCCTCTTCTCTGCTCCCATTCCAGGTTGTGTTAACACACTGTTGTCTGAGCAGTGACTGCATTTAACAACACTCCAATCAGACCATGTCCATAAAGGGAAAAGAGGAGGAGGTTGCTGGGAATAACTAATTCAACCTCGAAGCTGATACCAGTGTCTGACTCGGGACTTCACAGCAGTGGTAGTAGGCTTGCTGTCAGTGAGCTCAGGTTTAACATTCAGCGGAAATATACCTGACATTCAATACATCTTCCTTGAACATGATGGACCTGTATTATATGCAACATTCCAGTTGATATATTAGGAGTGCCTACTCCAGTGACATTAATACTTCCATATTTCTTTGTGAAATACCTTACCTGAAAAATCCTAAGACTGCTTTTGACATTTTCATGGCTGCTTCACAGAGATGGTTCATAGTAATCTTATAATTGACTAATACACCTAGATCTTGCTCTTCCTCTGACATTTCCAACTAATGACTTCCCATGTGAAGTAGGAAATTCTTGCTATTAATCCCCAAATACATGAACTTGCACTTTGCTATGAAATCTCATGCCATTTTCTCGTACCAGTGCTCAAGGTCTTTTCCCCCCCAGCCCAGAGTAAGATTCTGCTCTTTTCCTGTATTGACAGTATCTTTACGTAATCAACAGAATTAGCAGGCTGAATTTAGTACTAGGGTCCTGAATAAGAATGTTTAAGTCAGAACCTAAGACCAACCCTTCAGAAACATTTGTGTAACTGCCTTTGAGCCTGATATGCCACTTTTTGATGTGAGCCATTGTGGTCTCTCATTTAGACTGTTCCCTTCCTACCTTAAATAGATTTTCCTAGGCTAGCAAATCCTTATCAAAGAAATGTCCTTGATTTTCTTCAAAGAAAGATACCAGATAAATGTCACAACCTACACGTGCTAAAACCATGTTTGTTTTGTGTCCTGCTTGTCATTTACTGATTCTTTCTTTCAACATTTGCTCTGTCATTCTGGATACTCAATAAAGATGTTTGTAACATCCAAGATGTTTTCTCTACCCTTTCTAAAAGATTTTATTTTCAGACTGTAAGATATCACCTGCAGTGTGATCTGTTCCCCAAAAAAATCCTTACAGGTCAGTTTTTCACAGTTGGGTGTTGAAAACCAGAGGCACCCAAACCCTCCTGTAGATTGTGCAGAAGTCAGACTGGCTCAGTGCTGGTAACTCCTTTAAGGTAAACACACAACAACTTTGCTCAGGCAGTTGTAACACTTGCTGAGCATGCGGAGGTGGGTTAGCAAACCCCTCTTCTCACCAATTCAGTGGACAACTGAATTGCTCCCTTTGCTTGGGTTGTTTAGGAACCCCCAGGTGGAAAAGTATTTTTTTCACTCACAACATGAATGCCAATTAAAATTGAATAAAATGTTCAGCTGTTTTAACAGACTGGGATGTTCTCAGTAACTGTATGCATTATACATACATTTCCTATGTATGACCAAAGGATACGTCTGTATGGCAGTGAGATTCTTGACCACTCACATCTTTATCTTACAGTCAAGGGAAAGAGAAATTCTTACCACACAGAGGTCATTTTAATTGGTCCCCAGATGATATTGCCCTATTCAAGATGAAGTGAAACTTGTTTGCACTGCAGTTCATCTAGAATCATGCTATTTGTGTGAAGTGAACCAGAAAACCTAGGTGAAATGTACAGGGTGTGAACTCTAGCTAGCAAGCTCTGGATCATTAAAGTAACAGCAGTTGAAGGTGTGCATCACATTATAGAGTATGGTATACTCTATAAGCATACTTAGTATGCTGCTTATTAGCAATGTTTGTATGCTGTATATCCTCCAGTGGAGAAAAAATCCTTGTGTTCTTTTTCAAGGTATTTTTCATCATAAACAATAAAACCAGTTTACAATAAATTTCTGATGAGACATTATTTGTTAAATGTAATCAGACAAAGACAGTTATTGAAAACATTCAGCCCAATTAAGATATGACATCACCTGGATAAAAAAACAAAAAAACCTAAACCAAACCAAACCAAACCAAAAAAAAAAAAACAACCCAAAAAAACCAAAACAAAAAACAAACAAACAAACAAACAAAAACCAACCAAAAAACAAAACAAAAAAAAACCAAACAAAACAAAAAAAAAAAAAAACAACAAGAAAACCAAAAGCTATGCCTCTACAGAAATGAGGCAGCTATATATCATGCTTCTTTAGAGTTTATATATGTTCCATCTGAGGTAGAATTTCTGAACAGAGAAGGAAAAACTTGAGTTATCTTTAATTATGATTTGGTATGTAGGTCATTTAAACATGTAAGCCACTCTTGTAGTTTAATAGGACCATTTTGGTAGATAATATGTTCTTTCTCTAATCCCCACAGTGATATTTATTAAACATGAGATTTTAACATAAGAAATGGAAGGAAAAAATGCATATTTCTTTACTATTTTATTTTAGAATGTTAAGAAAAAATAAACCTCTAACTATATTCATTAAGTGAAAAATAGGCACTTGTTTTATGTGAGTATAGCCTGAACAGGCTTTCTACTGAGTACTTTTGAAATATTTTATGTTCTTTATTTATTACTGTTGGTTATGAAGTTTTTGTTAAACATCTCAGAAATGTAAATGTGTGATCCTCGCTGCTCTTCCCTCCCCCTCAAGGCATTTAGAACTTTTTTTCAGGCAGCTATTAGGATTATGGAGAATGACTAAGAAAATTAATTAAAAATGAAGTATACACCAAGGGTTGTAATTTACAGTCCATCAGGTTCAAAATATTTTCCTTAGTTTATAAGATGTTCCACATGTGGGTTAAAATTAAAGAAAATTAGTCTCAGCCCTATATATTGTATTTCACTTTTTCATTAAAAGTTACTTCAGTGGTTTCATTAAGTGGAACATTTATTTAGATATTAAAGGAAATTATGTTGAAAATGTAAATGATATATTTGACACCAAAAGGGGAAAGAGGCAGTAACAATTTTAATTAAAAATTAAATCCTAACAGGGTTTGCCCTCGTCAACTTAGAAATATTGCAGACACTTTATTAAATTACAAAGTATTTGGTTAAAAGCTATTCACTGTATTATGTGCTAAATCATCCTTCTCCACACTAGATCCAGTTTCTACCAAAATCAGTGGGGAAACTCTGACTCTAGAAGGTAACATATTGAATTTATGACTTCACAGCAGTTTTCTTAATGGGATAAAATTATATGGATGGGCTTGGTTTAGACCTGAGTAGTTGGATCTAAAAGGAAAAAAGAGGAGTGTGGTATACACAGATAGGCCTGTTGTCCTGTACGCCAATCCCTGGCTGTCCCTAACAAGAGTATCTGTGAAGCACATCTGCTTTTTTTGCCCTCTCCAGAGCAGATAGACAAAGACAGAAAGTGGAGCAGTTAAAGCACTTGCGTTATTTTCCATCTATGTTGTAATGTGTTTGTTTTGACTGTCTCGTTTTAGAGGAAGGATAATAATTTCTCACTGGAAGAAACCATCAGCAGCATACTAATTTGGAGCTAGCAGAGGAAGAGGGAGCAAACAGAAGGAGCTGTGAGTACCTCTGAAGGTGTTTAAGGTTCGAGGGTGAGAACACAATTAATGATTGAGGCAGGAAGGGATCTCTGTTCCTGCTTATATTCACGTGTGGCAGAAACATTTGGGCTTAGCATGAATCTTGCATGGCTAAGACTTAAAAAATCTGATTCTCTCCCTGTTTCTGCCATTGACCTTGGAGTATGGTCTTGTGCAAGTACTTTAATCTCTGAGATGTTGTGGGGTTTTTTCCCTTTTTTCTTAGCCTTTATCTCTCTTTTCATTTGAACTGAAAGACTTAGCAGAAAGAGTGTCTCATGGTAGGTGTAGTTATACTGCACAATGAAACTCTCATATTAGCTAGTACCTATATATGGAGCTGTAATATCAATAATTAATAATAAGCAGCCCTGGTTCATGAACTGTGCCTGATTTCTGATTCAGTAGAACTAAAATATATCCTAACTTTAAATGGATCCTGAGATCCCTATAGACAGGCCATACAAACGTACTTACAGCAGTACCAGCTGTTTGACTAGTGTGTATTATCATTTGATTTAATCTTTTCAGAACTAAATGACCTCGTGCGCATCAGCAAAGGAAATAGATTGACATCAGCAAAAACCAGGGCAGTATGAGTTGTACTCTAGCTGGTAAAATATCATCTGAGGAATTCTGAATTCCAGCAGCTGCTCGTAATGCAGTATAAGTCGAATAAAATTGTCACAGGACATGGAAGTGACTCTCATTTTTGTACTTCGAAGGGGTGAGCCATTCCTTCTATATTCAGACACCCTAAATACATGTCTCTAATCCCTTACCCCTTTTCCCTTGTTCCTAGATCAACGTGCTGTTTCTCACAAAGATTCCCTCAGTCATGGGCAGTTTTTAGCCCTTTCTGGCACAGGCTTTCCCTGAGGCACCACCCGTGGCTGAGGGCCTCAGCTGTGCCTGGCTGTGGCGCCATTGGCTGGAGCCGACTGGAACTGGCTGTGTCTGGCATGGGACGGCCTCTGTGCGAAGTGGACGAGGCTGCCCCTGAAGCCCCAGCTGCTGCTGTTGCTGCTGCTGCTGTTGCTGCTGCTGCTGTTGCTGCTGCTGTCACCAGCACCTGGATACCCATGGCTGGTACAGAGTCAGATTTGGAAAAAAGGAAAAACACAATCTTGGCTAGCAATGTGGTTTGCATAAGCATCTAAAATTCCAGTTATGTTTAACAGCAAAAGAAACTGTGGTTTTGGAGATCTGTGCTGTCTCCTTTACTTTCTTTTGCTGGGAGGTGTTATTAAAATACAAGTCCTTTTCCTTTTAACTGTTTTTAATCTAATCTCACTATGTGGAAGGTTTTAACATTGTGAAAGTCTTTTTATCTCCACAGAGGGAAAGGGCAACATGAAAAAGTACGTATTTTTTTCTTTGAGCAGAACCTGTGCTATGAGGGACTGTGCCATTTGGGAGATAACCCTGTCTTTGCTTCTTGAGCTGTCCCATCTGAAGGGACTAAGTAACAATCTGTGATTTGTGTGAGCTGAACCTGTGCAACCAGGGAATATACCATCAGGGAGCTGCCTGCATGCCTCATTGCTCCTGCAGTAGCATAGTTGGAGACCCAGTTACCACCTTGAACAAATGTGTGTATTTTGTTTTAGTTATTAAACTTGTCCTTTCCTGTCATAAGGAATTCTGAGGTGGATGTTTTGGTTTTCCTCAGAAGTGTAACATATATGCAAAGCATAAAACACACTCAGGAAAAAAAAAAATCCAAACAAACAAACCAAAACCAAAAACCCAAACATAGATCTTGATTCCCCACTGTGCCATATTTTTGGGAAATAGCTGACGTTGGAATAATGTGGATTTAATTTCCAGGAAAGCAACTAGGTCTCTAAGTAAATGTCTGTAGTTCTCCTTTGCCTGAAAATTTTTTAATACAGAACCAAGAGAAAACAAAACACTAAGCCTAAATAGTTAACACAAGTCAGACATCCTTAAGGCTTGTGTTAATTTAGCACTTAATGTTAATTTACTCTGCTAAAATGTCAGTGTTAACATCCTTTTTGTTCAAATGCATTGTGAAGAAGGCTTCTAAGTTTACTAAACGTTCTCAGCTTACTAAAATTCACACCAGGAGAAAAAGCAGGAAAACAAGTTTAAATGAAATAATAAGAAAAATGTCCTTCAGCAGTTAATAAAGCATGATGATTTTATACCCCAATATTCAAACATATATACTAGTATTTATATTATTCATAGCCTAATGGAAACAACCAAAACCAAGACTTTAAGAAAATTTCTTACTCCTGTAATATTTCATTTCAGGAATGGGATATCTCAAAAGAAAAAAAAATAGATTTCTGAATTTTACTCCTCATGGAAACAGCATGAAATTTCAGCATGAAAATTCTGAGCATTTAGAGATCTTTCTGCCACTGCTTATTAGAACTGGTCAGACAGTTGATAAAAGTTCAAGAAGAAAACCAGAAATAACAAAAACTGTGAGTGCAGTACAGCCATTTACCTGTTGTTCTACCTTTTCATAACTCCCACTTCAGCATTTCAAAATGCATTTTCATTATGATCTGGAATGAAAAGGCAGGTTTGAGAAAAATCTGTTAAGAAAAAACTTCAGAAAAACATTTGTTGAATGCATGAAGAATTTTCATCTGTCATGCTTATACCTTCTTATTTATTTGTATAGCATTGTATATTAATGCATTAAACTTTCATTAGGATAAAAGTTAAAACGTATGTAAAATAAACTGTAGGATTAACACAACAGATTTGGCACTAATCAAGTAAGAAATCATAATTATTCATTTGGAGTCTTTCCCACAAAACATTTCATCAAGATGATGATTCAAGAAACATTTCCATGTCATACAACTGCACTGCACAACTGTTCCTTCAAGGGTATTTCAAATTGTACAAGCACACAAGCAGCACTTGAGGACGAAAATGGCTTGGCCGGTGGGAAACATCTTGTCTCATATTACTGAAGGAACAGGGCAGAATTAATGTCTCTCTCAGCAGTAATCCAGTCAGCAATGTGTAGAAGGGGGGAAGGGAGGATATGCTAAGCATCATACTGATAGTGCTTTTGTGTTATGACTCAATTCAACCTGTGTGCTGAAACCAACATATATGAAATCTACCAATACTGAAACAGATTAAAAAAAAAAAAAAATCCCTAAACTATAATTACACTCTTTGAGTCTGATACTATAATTACAGCAGTTCAACCCCATTAGGAAAACCCTTTAATTTTAACTTCAAGATGGACTTAAAATGAGTTAACTTCCCCAATGCTGAAGAAGGGAACTAGAGAAAACGGAAAGGAAATTATAATATCACAGGGGCATTTAGGAGACGTTATTCTGTTGTCAATAATTAACTAAATATTTTGCATGTTTAGGAGTACCAGACCAGTAATTCAGGAAGACTCAGTGAATCCAGTAAATTGGATTTTTAAGTTGTTTGTTTTTTTTTTTTCTGTCATATAGGCTCAAAAACATTATAGTCATTCTAATCATGTATGGTTGTTATAAGCCATAGAACAATGGGAAAGAAAGTGATATCTGCACAGTCCTTTGCATGCTGATACACACAGCCTAGCGCTTTGCAAAGCAGATGAATATGAGCCAACTCAAAATCCGAAGCCATAAGCCATTGTTAGAATGGTGCTGCCTTGTTAGACAGGCTGTTTCTCCCCAGACACCTTATGGAGTCTATAGACAACTTGCTCTCACAATCTTTTCTGGGAACAGGACACTGGGGGTGATTAGTGAAGGGGAAGATAAATCAGAGCACTCCAACTTTTTTTTGCTCTTTAGTATCTCTCCTAAGATTGTCTGTGTCTTCTAGGGGAGTATCCAAGAAGAGGGAAAATCACTCACTACTTTTACCCTGCTTCCCATGTGTTAGGAATGGCCTGAAGGAAATTGTTCCTCCCTAATGGCTCCAGCAGAGGCAAGACAGCTGTACACTGCCCTGAGACAGACTATGACACCAAATGTAGCCCATATTGGATTGTTTTGGAAATTTTAACAGACAGGTGTGGACTTTGAAATAAATGTTACCTACAGGGGCCAAAACCCGTAAGGTGTAACAAGTTTAAACTACTTTAGCTTTAAGGAACAACACTAGTTTTCATGATTTGAGAAAAATCATGTTTTCAAGATTTGTGACTGCCTTAGTTTGTGCATGAAATCAATTCTCTTATGCGATCTTTAAGCAGATGTGAACTGAAAAATGCGATGTTTGTCTTCTTCTTAGGTGTACAACATTAAGCAGCAGGGGTAGCTTCCTTACCTCCGATGGCTCCTAGTAGTCACGCAGAGTCTGCACAGAGGTACGATGTTGTGCTGTTATTTACAATTGTAATGTCAAGATCTTCCACATACGCAAATGTATCTATATATTGAACACATGCCAACAGAAAAAAGAGCACATACAGAGACAGTTGAAAGCCATGTTTGATTCCCCTTCCCCAGGAAGTGCTTCTGTTTTGCTGAAAGGGGTTGAATAAGATAAACACTGTTACCACCACTCTACTTGATATTCAACAGTTTCAGGTGCCACAATGAAAAAAACAACTGTTTTGTCAAAAAAGTGAACACCCAGAAAGATATTTCAAGTTTTCCTCAGTTCTGCAAATGGGCATGAAATTTCAGGGACATTAATGTTGTTTAATGTAATTTAAAATATTAATTTTGTACAATCAAGCACCGTATTTCTGTCATTAGACTTTCTGGCTGTGCCTCTATCATTAGCAACAACATTTCATTCCCATAGAGACTGTAAGTGAAATGTTGGAGAGGCCATACCATTTTCATGCTATTTTTTTAGGTTATTTTGAAAGTGAACATAGGAATGTATGTGTTCTTCATTCCTCCTGGCTATGCCAATTCTGACCCTTTCACATCATATATCTTACTTCTTGTTAGTCTAATGGGGAGAGAATTCTGTTTTTTGCTTTGATGCAAGTTTGCGCTTATCTGTGTCTCAATACTTATTTCACCCTCACGATTTTTTCCATAAAGAGATATGTTACCTCTTTGACTTTCACTGTCATTCAGGGATTCTTTTTTTTTTTTTTTCCATGCATTTACTTCTGACATTTGGTGTGTTTGGTACCCTTGCTGTTCTTTCTATATTCTTTGCTCTCTTTTGTTCCCCTTTATATGGGTATGTTCCTAGTGATCTGGAAAAATGCTCATCTGGAACGTTCTTAAAGCTCATGCTAGTGCTGTAATTCCTCAAACTTTGAGATTTTAGGAGTCTAAAGGTTTATAGGAGGGGATTGCAATATTTTTTTAAAACATTTTTTCAGGTCTTTTTTTACCATGCTGCCATTAACAGGTGTCCTCTGGTTTCTGGATCCCCACTCATTTTGTTAAAATTGGCTTTTCCTTTTTTTTTTTTTTTTTTTTTTTTGACCTCACTACATAGTTTCTTTCAGCTGCTTCCCATATCTCACTTAGCTATTCTCATTAATTCTGAACTTTCCTTCCATTATATTGTATTCTAAAAATATCATTCTGTAATTTCCCTGCCTTGCCTAAAAATATTGAATTATTTGAAATTATCACGTATTAAGGGCAAAGGATGATAAACTGCTTTGCTAGATAGAAACTTAGTACCATAGTAAAATAATGTTTGACAATAGATGACGTGTTTGTGTGTATATAATGATTTTCCTAATAACTTTGTGTAGAGGTTTGAGAGACCAGGTAGGAAAATTTGTGCTCATTTTTGTATATATATGAAGAGGTATATCAGTATGGATACAATATATTTTTGTATTTCATATTATCCAGTGTGCCCTAATGAAGGCACAGGTGTCCTGCAACCTGAGCAAAGAGTCTAGCACTTTGTCTTGGCCAGCACAGAGCCCTCCTCTCTGTCATGAAACACTGCCTGGTCTCAGTAAATCAGGGGTGTGGGTACGTTCACCGTGTGGATTGCAATCTTCCCTTTGACGGTAGCTACAAAATAAAATGTGATGGCTGTCTGCATCAGGGAAGGATGATGTACAACTGTGTGAATGAAACTGCTGTGACAGAGAAAACTGTACAGGAACAAGAAGCTGTGCTTTTGCCTGGGACAGAAATTACCCTGCACTAGAGTGAAGTAGTTTCTTTCATATTCAGGAAGATTTTTTCCAGTTTAAGCAACATTGTTACACTACCAAAAGTATTTTTATCACTTATGCATACTGTTTCATTCCCTAGCATACTCCGTGTATGCACCAAGTCCTTGCAGCACATTTTCCATCTTTATTTTAAAGTGTGATTGACTTTTTCTTGAAGAATAGATCTAAATTCCTGGTATTACAAAAGCACTGGACATTGAACACTTATATTTATCCTTGGGCTTACTAGAGATGGCAGAGAGGTTCAGAACATCTCTATCTTACCCATGATTCAAAACTGATCTATAGGGATTGTCTTTTCTTTCTGAGTGAGAGATAATTCAGTCTGCAGAAGTGAGCTTGACAGAATTTTTTGGTCGATTATGTATGAAGTTTTGAGATATAGAATTCTATCCACTAGGGAGCATGGATAAAACCCACAAAATTCAATTGCTTTAAGGATCTTTAAGACCTCAAAAATTGGACTGGATTATTCCCTATTGAGAGCCTAAAACTTCATCCAACAAGATAGCTCGACTCACATCTGTATTACAAATGATTTACTCTGGTAAAAGTAAATGTATTTATTTTCATGAAAGACCAGGGATCAAGTCCTCTTCTTATTTCTGGAGTTATAACAGTTCTTGCAGTATGACTTTCATTATTTGGGGGAGTTTTTCTAAATTGTTGATTTTTGTATGAGACCCCTTTCTTTTTAATTCTTTATTCTTTATTCTATGCAGGAAGATAGTAGGAATCAGTACAGTTTTTACACTGGTTTACAGTCCTAGAGACATCTATCTTTAGTGTGAATACAATATAGACATGGTAGGAACTGAAGTGAAATACGGATTCTTTGATAAGAGCTTTTCGGAGCCCATGCATTCTTGTGTTTCTGCTGTCACAACTGCACAGGGACTATTTTCTTGTGTTAACTTTTATTGAAAAGTAGATAGATCTTCATGTTTCTTCCCTCTCAATGATGTTTTCATATTACAAAGCAAACTACATAAGGATATCTCTTTCGGGTAAGAAATGCTAGCAAGAAATAACTCCTCTCTGTGTATGATTAGAGTAGTAGGAAAAGTACAGCGAAACAAAGAGCCTGAAAGCCCCTATACTTTTTGATTTTCCAAATCAGTCATGGAGAGATAGTCGCAAACAAGGCATTAAAGTAAATGAATAACAAAAAACAAGCTGAACTCTGACCTTTCATATAAAAGCTCCCTAACATGCGAGGACTCAGGATGAGTCAGGAGATAAACCAGTACAGTCCAAGGATATGCTTTGTAGCCTTGTCTTCTTTAATTACTGCACTGTCAGTTCAATGGCTCTGTGAATAAAAAAAGTTTTTTCCTTTGTTGTTTTTTCCCAAGCTAACTGACATATCATCTTCCATGGTCTGCTTACCCTCAGCAGAGAAAAACTTATTGGAGACTGCATGTATGAAGTGTGTGACATTTTGATGCTTTGATCTGACTGCTGTACACACAAAGGGTTAGGGCAGCAGTAAAACCTCTCGAGTGCAGTGTGCTAACAATGACTATGTGCCTGTAAATATTTGTGTTTATGTGTAGAAAACATATGCCTGCATATGCACCTATTGCCTTTATAAATTTAGTATCTTTTATTTTTCTTTATTTCTCATATCTTAAAAGCAGCTCATACATTTCAGATTGCTATCTATGAAGTCAGGTTCCCTCATGTGGCCCATTGCCCCTCTCAGAACTTCATTGACATGAATTTTTAAAATACTGAATGAACGTTTAAAGCAACTCAAGTCTGGTACATGAACTCTAGATTTCACCACTGTTGATTTATCACTTTTATACTATTTCTGCAGGTTAGTCCGCTGACACATTGTTTAAACAGAATCCTGCATGAAAGTTTGTGTGTAGAGAGTTAACAATAAATAGAGAAAGAATGAGAACATTTCAGTCTGTTGTACACTAATGGAGAGAAAATACTGACCGTTTCACACCCACCCGTGTTCCTCTGCTTGAAGCCTGGAGCTACTGAGGAAGTTCACAGCTGAAAATCTTGCTGAAAACTGGGAAAAAAAAAAAAAAAAAGAAAAGCAGCATCTACGAAGAGCTCAGTCATGATACATTAACAATTTCATAGCTACATTACCTAGCATTTGATATGTCTTCAACATGAAGTTCATAAATAGAATTCAAAGATTATTATACACGTTTAAATTAAACTAAAACTAGAAAGGGGTCCAAGATAAAGCCTTAGATTAAATCCTAGTGTGAAAATCAGGATAATCTAGTAAATGGTTAATGATGACCTAAGGCCTTCAGCACTAGCATCGTATGCTTGGTCACTAAAGAGGGACGTTGTGCAAAGCATTCATATCTATTAATAATACTATGAGTATCATGGAAAATTAGTAAATAGTTTATGTATAAATATATTGGGAAGAAATTAACACACAACATGCATTTAAGCCCACACAGAGTATCACAATTTGATACTTTTTATTAGAATATATTTTGGTTTAGATTGAGAATTTAATTCTCAAATTTAAATAACGTCAGAGTGGATGCTCTAACTCTATATATATATGTGTGTTAAATTTAAATATAGAAACTAATTCAAATGAAAATATTATATCCATGGCCAAAGTCAGACAGAATTGTATAAATAAAGAATAAGGACTGTTCTTTGTTTGTTTACAGGTGTATTCTAAAATTCAAAGGGCAAAATGTTGTTTTCTTTCTGCAATATAGTGATCATGGCCAAAATTGAGCAACAGAATCAATTACCATGCAGGTTTGCACCACCTAACACAGTGTTGCCATTTTAAGAAACTAGCTATTGTTAATGTATCTTTCCAACTGTCTCCTTTAAATTTGGTAGTGACACAGTAGTTACCTCAGAAGTGCCTTTTGCAGTTGGCTGCTCTTTTCCACTTAATAAGCATTTACCTGTTGATTATGATTTCTTTCTCTTGTTCCTAAGGAAGATGGTAATTCTAAAACCCTAAAATGGATAGGCATGTGTCTCAGAGTCAACATTATCATTTACAGGGTTTTGTGAAAGCATAAACAGTGTTTTTCTGTTTCCTTTAGTAACAAATGACTTATGCTGGGACATTTTAATAGCTTTGTATTACCTTCTGACATGACACCCATTGAGATGCCACAGCTGCAGCTGTGTGCTTATAATCCCTTTCAACTCACTTCTGTTTTGGGGAGGGTAAAGATATTGGATCAGATGCACTCCTGGGGTATGGAATGAAACTTATTATTTGCACACACAAAGAAGACATTTCATTCATTGCTTGATCTTCAGCCTATTGAGGTCACTAGAAAAACTTGTATTGACTCAAGTGGTGCTGGATCAAGCTCTCAGAGCTGATAAATGTTATCTAGTCCTTGTCAACAGTAAAAAAGGGAAACAAGTGTGAGCTACAAAAACCTGAACTACTTTTGTCTGTGAAGAAAATATCTACTTCCAACTTGTTTAAAGCAGGGCAAGTTTCAGCAACCAACAACAACTAGGGAATAATAAAGAAAACCTCTTTCCTAATAACTTTTTTTCCTATTTTTTCTTCTTGCTGTTTCTCATTGAACATTTTTGGCTGACTTTTTTCTTTGATACTTCCCAGGCTCTTCAGCTGACTTACAGGTTGCCAAACATGCCATTCAGTATTTTTTTTACCTATTAGAAAAGAACATACTCCCCTCCTACCTTGTTCTTCACATATTTTTTTGTTTTGGTTTGGTTTTTTTGCTATGACCTCTTTCCTATCTGCTTCTACGGCTAGTTTTGTGTTAAATTGGCTGTCCTTGCTGTCTCAGTGGTTACACTGGGTCTCAGGAGTGAAATGTGTTTAGAACCCTAAATTTTTCAAATAATTCTGTAAGTGACTTAAAAGTCCTGCAATTTCCACTCACTACTAAATAATTTCCCCAAATTGTTGCTAGATATAATAGACAGCATCCTTTTTTAGTAGTCCAATGAAAAGAAGGTATCCAGAAACAGAAATATTAAGAAAAATTCCTTCTTATCTTACCAAAATAAATAGGCTTTTGGTTCTGAGATAATGTATCAGACTTAACACTGTAACTATGAGCTATGAAAGAGAATTAGCTTGTCTACTTCCCTTACAATTTAGTTTACAGTAAAACATTCTTATGTCTTCTGTTTAGTCTAACCTAATTTCCAATGAAAACTTGAGTTGTACCCTTAACCTGAGGGGTTTTTCCCAGTCTGAAATAGTTACTTCATCTTTCAGTGTCTACTGAAACATTAGAATGAATATTACAGACCTGTAAATCAAGGGTGTTATACATAAGAAATGAACGTACAGTGTTTAGCTCTGGTGTCCTAGGAAATACTTTGGTATGCACAGATAACTGGTCCCAAATTAACCTGGAGAACGGTCAAGAGATAACCTAATGCCATTAACTTTGGATTTTTGCAGCTACAGGCCGTTTGCTTCCAAAGAAAACCAGCAAGACTTAAAAGCATACCATTACAAGATCAGCATGAAAATCCTATTAAATCTCACAACACATAAAGATTACATGAAGGTTTCCAAGGTGCATATTATCATTTTCTATGAACACACACACACACACAAACACACAGTCAGAGGGAGATATATACATTTGTTCTGAAGGAATTCTCTTCTACAATACGCAAAAGGAGAGCAAAGGGAAATCTCTTTTTACATCACAACCTGTAACTTCCATCATTACCTGTCATGGGAAAATGGGTACTGGGCTGCACACTGAGCTAGGTTACCTAACTTCGGATGTCACATTTCAAAACAAAAGTGTGTAACAGTAAGAGCAAGATTGCTCAAATATTGTGCTGTTGTGGTGCTGGAACACTTCACAGTCATTGATTTATGTGTCTTCAGCAAATACTAACATCTGCAGATAGTTGCCTAGCTACAGAAAAATTAAGTTAAGGTTTATGCAGAGCACCAGGTGTGTACCGTAGCCCATGCAGGAGCCTTGGTTCCTGCAGAATCCATACTGGCAAGCTGTTGGAGCAAGATGCAGGTCCCTTCAGTCTTGGTAGATAATATTTCCTTTCCCCTATTAAAACCAAGGTACAGGGATACAAAAGAGAGAGATAGATGGAGAATTGTGTGTCTGAGCTCCCACTTTATACACAAGCTTGGGTATAATCTTGGGGATTCAAATAAGATGATACAGGATATATTAAATATCGTGGGGAAATGGATAATTCTCAATTACACAGGTAGCCTTCCTAACTTTCTGATGTCCTTCTCTGTAATGTTCTATTAAGAGAAAATACTTTAGTGTTAAGATACGTTCACAAGAAGATCAGACTAAGTTTTTCTAATACGTTATCATTTTAAGTGCAAAGATTTTTCTACAGAAGAAACACCTTTCTGGTCAATTTACCAGTTTGTTATGAGAACAGGAATGTAGATCTGCCTCTAGGTGCGGCAGCTAGACATTTTTTTCTTCACCAAGATTTGGCTTTTTAAGATGAGTTTAGTGTTCATAAAATAAAAGAAATAGCAGTGTTCAAAAGGTTTTTGCACAGTTCTGCATGCATATTTCAATCCTGATATGCACAAGATGCTCTTGGTCATCCATTGAAGGAAATCAGCCAACAGTATCAATATTTTATGATGGCTGCAAATAAAGACTAAAATGAAACCATCAAACTGATTTTCACTAGCAGAAACTGAACATAGATATCCAGAATGTAATAACTAATGTGTTAATCTAAGTGTGTAATCTTGTGCATCTTTCTTTTTTATATACCAGCATTCATAAACTGCTCTGGAAAGTAAATAAGAAGCATCATGATAGGCAATGCATTGGGTATTAGTGGTAGAAATTGGGCGTGCTACCAGTATAAATGTACTTAGACCCTGGGCACCAGTTTAGTGTTTATCTTTTCTACCCCCAAGAAGCATGTAGCCTTAGATTAATGGGAATGTGAAAACAACAACCTTTAATTTTATGCAGCTAATATTTCAGAAAGTATCAAAACAATTGTTGTAGTATCTAATGAACTACAGCGTACACTTTTAGTTACTTTTATCTTTCTGTACACAGGAAAAATTAACAAAGCTATCTGGCTACATTGAAATAACTCTTTTCCTAAAATGATTCAACAGTGCAATATGTAGCCATCTTATGAAACTCATTTAACACTGTTGTCCTTTCACACAAAATTAATTTCAAACATGTAGACAGAATAAATTCATTTTTAAATGTTGTCATGATTAGAGGTCTAGTTGCACAGCTGTTGTCCTTTTGGTCTCTGTAAGTGCACCCGCTGAAGTACCAATTTTCAGGCTTTTACCAGTCCTAAACCAGAAATTGCCTTAAACATAGTGCATGCATATCTACTGTACTTACTCATATGCAGAGGCCTGTGAGCAACAATGAGTACAGTGACCAGTCAACTTCTTGTAACAAAACAGTGTTTGTTTAAGTGAAGAAAGAATGCAGACAAAAACAACTTTAAAGGAGGTTGCAGCACAGAAGACACTTTAAATTGTTGCTTCTTCTATAGTGACCTAGAATGGACCAGAATTTTTAAAAAAAAACTTTAGAAAGCTTTGTGTGTGAGTCCAGGTATTTCTATCTTTTAATCATCTGCTTGAGGAAAATTTCAAAACTCCTTTTGTTTCCACTGTTCTTGGACAGCAAATGGGGCAGCAGGTGGATGGATGGATGGATGGATGGATGGATGGATGGATGGATGGATGGATGGATGGATACAACTTAAAGTTATGAAAGCTAAGAAATCAACTTTGAATAAATCAATTTGCTTGAAGGCTGGCTTACTTAACCACTACTGAGGTTTTTCTGTTAGCTTTCATATATCTCAAATTAAACCATTTCAGTAATTTAAACAGCAGATAGTTTTCATAAATTTATAAAGTGTACACTTAATTCCAGGACAGCTATATTCTTGAGTATAAGTTATATTCTTCAATGTGTTTTAACTAGATCCTAAAACAATTGTTTTTTCAAGATAAGTAGTAACCATTGAAATTTTAATAGTATGTTATACATTATTCCTCTAAAAATCTTTACTGCTCTTTGAGAATATCTTATTCCTGTGTTCTAGACAATATGGATAGAAATGGATGCAGCTGCACTCACTTCAAAGTACCATTGATTTTTTTAGATTCCCTGATCCTCAAAGGACTTAGGTACGTGCTTAACTTTCTCCTTTATGGCCATGCACTTTCAAGTATGTGGGACTAAAATGGAGATACATTTAAGCATGGGAATGTTTGTCTCTGTAGTTGCACTTTGGTTTTCAATTGATCCAGGACAGAAAGCTTTGGTCTAGTATTCTATATCCTGATGAAAGTACTGATCAGAAGTACGCAAACAAAGAATGAAATATTGTTCAGTTAAATCAATTTCCATGTGTCTCCTGATTTTTGTCATGTTTGGCAGCTAGGTTATCAAAGATATTTACTTGTCAGCAAAGATTTGTTTCCTCACAACTTTTCTTATCCTCTTCTATGACTTGGAAAGGAATGCATAATATGGAATTACTTTAGGCTGTGATGTTCAAAAGAACAGGATTAGGTTTTGACTACAAGATCGAGCAGGAATTGAAGCTGGGATGAGAAACATAGAGTATTATATGAAAATGCCAATACTGCAAAAACAGTATTACTGCAAAAGAGCAGAGAATCATAGAATCATTTAGGTTGGAACAGACCTTTAACATCAAGTCCAACAGTAAACCTAGCACTGCCAAGTCAACTACTACACCATGTCTCTGAGTGCCACATCTACACATCTTTTAAATATCTTTGGGAATGGTCAATCAACCACGACCTTGGGCAGCATGTTCCTGTGCTTGATAACCCTTTAGGTGAAGAAATTTTTCCTAATACCCAATCTAAACCTCCCCTGGTGCAACTTGAGGCTGTTTCCTCTTGTCCTATCACTTGTCACTTGGGAGAAGAGACCAACACTCACCTCACTACAACCTCCTTTCAGGCAGTGGTAGAGAGTGATAAGGTCTCCCCTGAACATCCTTTTCTCCAGGCTAAAAAAACCAGTTCCCTCAGCTGCTCCTCAAAGGACTTGTGCTCCAGACCCTTCACAAGCTTCATTGTTCTTCTCTGAACATGTTCCAGCACCTCAGTGTCTTTCTTGTAGTGAGGGTCCCAAACTGAACACAGAAGTCAAGGTGCAGCCTTACTATTGTTGAGTACAGGGGGACGATCATTTCCCTAGTCCTCCTGAACACACTATTTGTGATGCAAGCCAGGATGATATTGGTCAGTTCCTTTTCTGCCGGGCAGCTTTCCAGACACTCTTCCCCCAGCCTGTAGCATTGCACGGGTTTGTTGTGACCCAAGTGCAGGACCAGGTACTTGGCCTTGTTGAACCACATACCGTTGGCTTTGGCCCATTGATCCAGCCTGTCTAGATCCCCCAACAGAGCCTTCCTACCCTCAAGGCCACATGGTGTCATCCGCAAACTTACTGAGGATGCACTCAATCCCCTTTCCAGATCATTGAGAGAAATATTAAACAGAATTGTCCCCAGTACTGAGCCCTGGGGAACACCGCTTGTGCCTGGATGCCAATGGGATTTGACACCATTCACCACAACTCTTTGGGCCTGGCCATCCAGCCAGGTTTTTATCCAGTGAAATGTGAAGAGAAGATGTGTCCACTATGTCTGGAGCTGAATATAAGTGGAAAAGTATTTTGTGATTTTTGAGTTTTCTGAATAAATCCACAGAGATCAGGAGGCAGCTGCATAATTCACTGGTCAGTGTGTCTATCTGCTGCCACTGTGTCTGCCAGGAAGTATGGGTCTTACTGCAGTCATACCAGAGACCCTGAATTTTCAGCTTCAGTCTTATGGTTTCATCCCTTGAAGACTCCCATTGTTCTATCTTGATATCAATCAGATTTATAGCTATTAAAACCATAGTACCTTTAAGACTATGACATGGTAGATGCTTGTTTCTAAAACATGCTCTGGATTCTATTGTTGAGAAGACTCTGTGTGTGTGTATGGTGGGTTTGTGGTGTGGGTGTGTATGCACATGTATGTTTGGAGGAGTTAAAAAGGTCAGTCTCTAGCTGTCCTTTATGTATGAGAGAGAGAGGAGCAGAAGTGGGGACATTAGTGAAGCAGTAGCATGAGGGAAAATCTCAGTACTGCTTCAGCATTTTGAGGAGAAAGTTTGCAACAGATTTAAATGGATGATTACATATAAATTAATGGAATAATTTACTGACTCACACTTATGGTAATTAAATAACAGAAATCTGACAGAGTGGCTATTGAGGATGGGAAGAGTTTCTTCTGTGATCCTCTTTCTTCACTCCTTTAGTGTATTTGCAGATTGCGGGATTACAGATTTGCTCATCCGTATCCCCACAGAATTTCTATTCAACATTTTAATAATTAGTCTGTGGGTAAAAGGTGAGTGAATGTCATCATTACTGCAAATAGGCAAACACAAGGGAGGGAACTAAAGGCAAAGTTTCAACTGTAATACAAGGAATTTGGACTGTATTTGCCACAGGTTTATAGCTACTTGGGATGAATCTAGCCTCGATTTTTGTAATTAAAATGAAGTAAAAACCCCATAAAATAATAAGAATATTTTGCACGGTTTAGATGCTATGTAAATTTCTATACCTTTACATGTAGCCATGAACTGACCCAAACTTGTAGAAAACATTCAGATCAAAAACCATACCAAAAGCAGAGAGGAGCAAGAGGAAAAATAGGACATCTGACTTCCAGCTTTCCATTCCTAGTGCTAGCCAAACTCACGTCTGTTTCTAAGTCATATGTAGTGTCGTGGATTAGCCCTGTCGGGCAATTAAACATCACCAGTCCCTCTACCACTCCACCCCCAACTCCCAGTGAGGAAGGAATGGGGAAAAACAAGGGAGACTTGTTAAAAATTGAGATAAGAACTATTTAATTATATAAATGAAACTTATGGAGTTACTAACAATACTATTGCTCATAAGTAATTGAAAGTACGGAATAACACAACAAATGATACAGGATCTCATCACCTGTGGATGGACACAGGTTCCAGGACAGCAAGCAAAAATAAATCCAAAACCCCGAGGAGAAAAACCCTCTTCCTGAGCCAGGGATCCAGAGCAGGGGGAAGGAAAAACTTCTAACCCTTCCACCCTTCCTAGAGCAATTTCCTTGACAAAAGACACTACATGTCTGTTAATCATCTGCCACAGGTCCAGACAAAGACCTGCCAAGAGAGAAAAAAAACGTGCTGCCCCTGCAGGAACCTCCAATCCGACCTCCCCCAATACCTTCTGAGTTTTGCCTCTGCAAGCTTACCCCCGGCTCCCAGTGCCACTGGTACCCGGGTAATAGTGGCCACCCAGTTGGATGTATTATGGAATGAAACAAAATCTTATAGACTGGCCCCAGGAGAGCAGTTTATCACTGCCTGAGACCAGGACATTCAGTTATGGGGCCTGCCTTCGTTCAACCATCCACTTTGGCAGTCCAGGGTCTCATAATTGTAATAATGAGAAAGTTAAGTCTTCCTGACTGAACCTTTAGGCAGTGTGCTCCACGAAAACCAATAAAACAAAGAGACCATACATTTGTGTATATGGACGGATGTGTGATTTGACAACTGCTTTTGACAGCTCTATCATTCTACAGAATAAGACTGTAATTTTCTGTTTATTGATTGAAAATTCATATGTTATATATACATATATTATTAATTTTTTTTTTATTACAAAAAGACCTACTAGCTGTGCTTGGTTATTTTCCTCAGACTACTCACTAAACTCCCATTAAATGTTCCAGAAATTTTCTGGAATTTTCACATCGTATCACTCCTTCAAAATTTACTGAGTAGTACTTATTTCCTGCAAAAATTCTGTTTCAAAGAACAGGACTAACATCAGTCAGTGTCTACAGAACCCAAGTACATTTCTTAAAAAATCACTCTGAATTCCTTTGTACAATAGAAATGCACAATAGCCATAGAGTTTTTAAACTAACCTGTAGATCTTAATGGATTAATAAAATTCAGTTATAGTATTCAACAGGTTATAAGTATATACCTTGTCAGTAGTTTCTGTAGTAACATCTTCTGTAAGGAAAGCATTTGGAAGACCCTCAATTTAAAAATGTTAAAGAACCAAGTTATCTTTTCTATTTAAAGTATTAGGGTGTGGGTTTTGTGGGTATTTTGGGGGGTGAAGGGATGGATTTATTTTGTCCCTTCCTGGACTGTATTAAATCAGTTTTAAACCTGAATTACATGTTGGGTGTTCTTTTTTGTTTTGTTTCTTTCTCGTTTACTGGTCCTTTTGAAATTGATACTGCTTGCTTAGATGACTCCAAAGCTACATTTAGAAAATACCTAAATATAAAATAGATGCATGAGTGCATCTTGGGAAGGTGGTGTTATGGATGGAGAGCTGTCATCACATCCTTCACAATTACATTATCATGTGCTCCTGTGGTGTACACCTGTGGCTTGTTGGCAAGGTATTTAATTCTAAGGACTATTGAACACCATGCATTTTCATAGTGAATCAGCGCAAAGTTATTTAACACAGGTGTTTCTGTAATTGTGATACATTGGGAGATTCACAGTGTTCAGTAGCCTTCAAAATTACACCATCCACCTGTGTGGTGAAGTAGTTTAGCAATATCTCACTGATGTCAGTAATAAGTTGTGTTATGTTAAAGTTAGATATCTGTGTGCATTTATGCTGAGCCATGGTTCAAGCATGTTATAATAAAATTCCTCAGGTTCGTTAAATTAAAATAGTATTCCCAACTATTTCCTCACTTGAAAGGCCAGTACCTATGAGCTACTAGATAAGTCTTTTAATTTTCTTTTAAAGGGATGTTGCCAATCCTCCTGGCTGTGGAGTGGTCAAACAATTTTTACCACATTCAGGAAATATTATATCATAAAACAATGAGGTGACTCCTCACCTCGAGTGCTGTGTCCAGTTCTGGGCTCCTCAGTTCCAGAAGGACAAGGAACTACTGGAGAGGGTTCGGCACAGGGCCACTAAGATGAGGAAGAGCCTGGAGCACCTTCCACATGAGGAAAGGCTGAGAGAGCTGGGTCTGTTCAGCTTGGAGAAGAGGAGGCTGAGGGGGGATCATATCAATTCTTATAATTATCTAAAGGGTGGGTGTCAGGAGGATGGGGCCAGTCTCTTCTCAGTGTTGTCCAGTGACAGGACTATGGGCAATGATCATAAACTGGAAAACAGAAAGTTCAACCTGAATGTGAGGAAATCCTTCTACACTGTGAGGATGACAGAGCACTGGAACAGGCTGCCCAGAGAGGTGGGGGAGTCTCCTTCCCTGGAAACTTTCAAAAACTGCCTGGACTTATTCCTGTGTGATCTAGTCTAGGCAATCCTGCTCTGGCAGGAGGGTCGGACTAGATGATCTCTAGGGTTTCCTTCCAACCCCTACCACTCTGTGAGTCTGTGTAATTCTCTATTAAAATAAACATTTTGACAAGTATATAATTATAGATTATAAAAATATCATCTGTGCTGAGACTGGACATAATTGTGATGGCCATGTGTCACTTTCTTTAGGGTTTTTTTAACATAAACATGAGGATTTTTCTACTTCTCTTGTGAAATACTTATATTTGAAATACCAACAGGAATACAACTAAAGGCTCAGTATTTCAAAAGGGAAAACAGGTGCTCCTCCTGAGATCCACCAGCCACTGTGGAGTGGCCAGTTCAGCTGGTAGGCACGATCTGTGAGAAACAGGGTCCTGACGCATCATTACCAGAGCTGGTAGCTCATGTCTTATCCCCAGGGGAAATTAGCCGCAGGAAACCATGTTCTTCAACAGGACCTTGCTTTGCAGATGATGCTGATCAGCTTACTTCTGTGTAATGTGTTAGATTCTAGAACCCATGTGTTTGGGAAAATATCTACCTTGAGCTTTTCCTTGTCTCAGTTACGTAGCTTTTGCTTGGTATTGGCACTGAAAGGGACAGACTGAATTATGAGTTCCAGCATATACCATTCAGTCAATGGCAATTGATTTTTTTTTACTCTTTACAGGATCTGAATGGGTTTTGAAGGGAGCAGTGAAACTGACATCTGATAAACCATTTGTATATCCAAGCACAGTGGTGCTAAGCTTTTAAAAGAGAAGTTTGTATGAATTTCTTTTTTAGGAAGGAAAAAGCGTTTTGAGGGTTGGAATTTTTTTTCCCCTTTTTGCCTTTATTTTTTTAAAGCATTTTTCTTTGAAATAGCTAAACTGAAGCATATACAAAATTTTCAGCAGAAATTGAAATGCTGGAGGTTTGGCAAAGTTTTGTTTTACTAAGTAGTAGGCCATAAGAAGTGTCAGGCAATTACAAGAGGTGGTGCTAAGTTGATTTGTGGCTCTGTCACTCCTGTTTCACAGCTGTGTAACTATATTGATTTCCCTATAGTTATCATAGTAGCTAAATTAAATTAGTTTAAATTAAATGAAAGAATAATAAAGAATAGGAAAAAAAAGGAAAAAAGGAAATTTAAGCATACTCTCAATAGCTAAAATTTCAAAGAATTGCAGAGAATTTGGTCCAATGTGAGAGCTGATATTTCAAGGACTATCAGTGCAAGCATGGCAGAAGGCCAGCATGGATCAACAAGAAACTCTTGACTGAGCTCAGCTACATAAAGGAACAACACAGAAGGTGGAATCAGGGATGGGGTAGCTGGTAAGAATACAGAAGTATTGCTCAAGCATGCAGGGATGGAGCTAGGAAAGCCAAAATCTCAGTTGGAGTTGGAACTAGTGAGGGATGTGAAGGGCAGCCAGAAGAGCTTCTATAAGCACAGTGGCACCAGAGGAAGGTGAAAGAAATGTGGGGACCTCCTCTCAGTGGGGCTGGAAATCTAGTGAAAAATGACATGGAGAAAACCAAGGTACCCAATATAGTTTTACCTCATTTTTCTTTCAGTGGTTAGTTTTGCTCACGTCTCCTAGGTCCTCAAGTCTCTTAGCGGAGTGTGTGGGAGGAAAATATTAGCAACAATAGAGGTAAGATCAAGATGCTTTTAAGCCATGTGGTCATACACAAGATCAAGGAGCCAGACAGAACACACACAGGGGTGCTGGGTAGTTAGATGCTGTCTAACCTGAAGAAAAGCTGGAGGGTGGGGGTGCCGTTCAAAAGACCACAGAAGCCAAAGAGGGACTACAAGAACTGAATGAAGTTCAGCTTTGGTAAATATAGACTTCTGCATCTGAGATTGAATTAACTCAGGACTGCAGTCTTGGTGCTAGCTGGCTTGAATGCAGTTTTGCAGAATACAAGACCTGGGTTTCCAGGTGGAAAACCAGTTGAACTGGAGGAGTCAGCAGTGCACCCTTGCAGCAATGAAGGCCATCTGCACACTTGGCTGGATAAGAAATAGAATAGCCAACAGTTCAAGCAAACTGAATCTTGTGCCCTACACGACTCTTGTGAGATCAGATACGAAGTACTGTATCCAGGTTGAGGCTCTACAGTACAGTAACACTGACATACCACTGGGACAATATAGAAAGATAAAGCCAGGCTGTTCTCAGAGTTGCACAGTGGAAGCAGGAGAGACAATGGACAAAAGCTGCAACATGGGGAAATTCTAGCTATATACAAAGAAAATGTTTTAATTGTAGCAGTGGTTGAGCAGGTGCCCTGAGAGGCTGTGGGATTTCTGCTCTTGGAAATACTTAAACTTAGCTGGGTACTATCCTGAACAACCTCATGAGAGTGAGGAGTAATCAGCCTTGAGCAGAAAGTTGGACTGGATGGTCTTTGGAGGTGCCTTCCAATTCATGTTTTTCTATGATTCTATAGCAATGCTGAAGATGAAATTTATATCCTATAGAAAAAAAAAGGGGGGGGGGGGGGGGCGCAGGGAGAGGGGCACGGAATTTGTGCTCATAATGACAAGGATGCAGATTTACTTTAATTCTGTTGTAAAATTTATCTACTTTATATTTTACAGTTTGTAGAAAACATATCATAGTTCTCTCAAGCAGAATGCATAGCTTTAAGTCCTGGATAGTGCAAAATATTTATAACATTAAGGTCTGCTAAGCTTTTCCAGAATGCTGACCAACTAGAAGCTAGTTTCCATATAAAATATATTTGTTCAAATATCCTGTGTGATTTTTTAAAATAAGGTTTCAGCAAACCCACTAAAAACAGAATATTAAGGAATAGAAAATTGGAAGAGAGGAAAACAAAAAAGAGAAGGTATATCTATCTAGTCTTAAATAATGCTCTATTAAAAATATGTACAAGCAGCAACCATAGCAAGGAAGTAGGGTGATAAATGAAGTCTGAAATACAAAGCCATAACTAAAATTGTTAAACTAAAAAAAAAAAAGTAAACCTTAACTAATGTCAAACACCTTCCTAGGCCTTTTGGTGCAGGAAGATAAAAAGTCAAGGAGTGCATTTTTGATGAGAATGAGAATTATTACAGAGCATTTATTCAAGGTTTTGAAAGTTCATGTACATAAGCATTGTTCTTTAAGATCAGAATTAATCTTGATGTAGTTCAGCTGAAGGCCCTGAGGTTGCATCAAGGAACAATGGGTACATTCTTATAGCACATCATACAGTTGTTGCTTTTCTAATTTTTCAGCCTGTTTAAAAAAAAAATAAAAATCCTGATTCCTGAGCCTCCTCTAGTGTTGGAAAAATAAAAGCAAGTCATGCATACTCTAAGCAAAGCAAAGAACAAAATCATTGATGAAATGCACATCTTGCCAAAGAGGTATTTAAACCTACTGTTTGGGTGAGGGTTTTTTTCCTTCTTCTTTATTTTCATGGTGCAAAATAAAAAGTTTTGGTTAGATTCACATCCCCACACTTTTTGCTGTGTTTGTGGCTGGAAAAAGATTTTATTTTACAAATACTAGCAACAGTGTTTGAAACTACAAACAGCAAACAAGCAAGTTCTCCACTCCACTTTTCTGAAACTTAGCTATTAGCTAGTTATATTTATCTTGTGCATACCCATGTATCAAAACTGGAGAAAACAATTATTAAGGAAGTTTATAGTTTTACCTGAGTCCATATGGCAAATTGATACTGTAGAATTTTAGTGATACCCTATGTTTTTAGGTAATTATTTCTATGAATAATCTGTCTCATTTTGCCAGATACTTTAGAAATATATCACACTCCATCACCACACAATTTTGTCAGACCATTATAAACCTCATCAGTGTTTTGAATATTTCCTTTCCAGTAAGTTGTGTGTGCAGTGACAGCAGTATTGAATCAATATCTTCTTATGATCATATACTTTTTACTGTCAATTGTAATTCTACTTACCATTTTTTGAGGGAGTTTAATTTTATTTTTTTAACATATGGCTTCAGTAGTAAAGCCCTCAAATTTTCTTAGGTCAGCATTATGGTTTTTTTATATATGTTTAAGTCATAAGGAATTGACATGACAATTATATTATTTGCTTGCCCAATTTTAGTCTTAGTGAGAAAAGCCAGAAAATATAAGGCACTATGTTTCCTGGAAAATAAGGCAGGTTCATAGGCTGCCATGAACCCTGTGTAGTTCTAATGACTTCATTTGGATGGGGACTTCTTTAAAAATCTATCAAAGTTGATTAAATTACTTTTTGTTATGTTCTTTAATTTTCAGTTTACACACCAAAACAAATGCTGGTTTGGATTCTTATATAACTTATTTAGGTATAATATTTTATTTGTTCAGGCACAGACGAAGGAAGTACAATTCTGCCTTAAGTTGAATTTAAAAGAAATTAACCCCATCACTAAAACCAACTAAGAAATAGCATAATTATAGTTATTCTCCCTTGCTGTACAGAGGGAAAATCTGTATTAATACTGCTGAAATCTTTTCAGCCAAAGAAAGCAGGAGTAACAGCATGTAACATGTAATTAAACAATCATAAATTCATTATTTCTCAAGACAAAACTGGAATTTATCAAAGTAAGAATTTGGAGAGGTTTAAGTCCTTTTTCTTCTCCTCATATGCTGTTATTAATCATATTAAATATTTCTTTTTAATCTACTTCCATATAAAAACTGATTCCCTAGAGTCACATTTAGTAAGAAATAACAAGTGTATAACTTTTTTTTCCAGGGAAAAGGGAGGAGGAAGAAACATATTCATTATGAACTGCTGCTTTGATATGAAAAGGCATCCGAACTGAAAATAGTTCATGGCTAATGAAATGTGTAGTCAAGGTCAGAGTAATGCTGTATTTTGAGTTTTAACTATGATGAATTTACTCCTCCTTTCCATCTGCTCCAAAAGTCAGGAAAGGTCTTACATTACCCTGAAGTAACATCGGGGTTAGCTTTAAAATACTAAACTCCAATGTTCTCTGTTGTGTCTGAGTTTCAGTGCAGGTGGCCAAAAAGATAATATGACAACTTTAGGAAAGAATTTCCTACTCCTTCATTTTTTCTGTGCTGATTCATTGACTCCTCTTTAGAAACTGACAGATTAAACAAGAACAATCCTGGAAAAAGAAAAAAAAAAAAAAGCTAGAAAAGACCTTTCTATGCAACACAGTGTCATATCAGAGAGAAAGTTCAGGTTCCCAAACCTAAATCCTTATACGCCTCAGGAGGGGTGAAGTCTTATACTTTGGGAAAGATTCTTAGACTCACAATGGAACCATGATATCTTGCACCTGCCCCCATAGAAAAGTCAGGGAGACTAAGGAGTGCCAAAAAGTTTCACAGTCTGTCCGATTTACAAATTTAAAACTGGGTAGTCTCTTTGAATGTCTGATGTTTTCCAAAATCTGTCAAAATTTTTAAGTATACTTTATAAATTCTCAAGCACTGTGTAAAACTTACCACTGCAGCTGGAAAATAAAGAATCAGCCTTTGCTTAAGGTATTAATTTAGCAATTTTGCATCAAAACAAATTCAGTAGAATTTATATGTGGCAAGGAAATTAGTCTTCTGCGATTCCACTCAGCAAATTCAGAGACAAAGTAGATGTTTAGTAAGTATGGTTGTTGATCAAAATCAGGTTTTAACATTTGTGTTTCTCTTAGCTCACAAATGGCTTGCAAAATATGAACAGATTTTAAGGATAATATTATTTGTTGCATTGTGTACTATCATGCCATTCACTTCAAAAAGTAATTTTTGACAGTTTTTTGTTGTTTTGTTACAGAAGTGTATCTTTAACAGTACTATAAGAAATAGCAATATTGAGTAGCAAAGTGTACACTTCCAGCACCACATTTATGAAATTTTGGGGACCTAACAATAACATTCATTTTGAGAATGCTAGATAATTTAATGTGGATCCAAAATGATCCATTAGTCAAGGTATGTGATTCAAGAGAAATAGATCTGAGCAAATTATTCTGCCTTTTCTGTTGGTTTCCTATTACAAAATAAAGAAGACAACAGAAAAGTGACCTAATATATATGGTGTGCATAGTTTTTATGTACCTAAGAATTGAACAGAAAAGAAAATCCACAGGTCTTATCAGTGTCAGTCATATGAAAAAGACTGGTTGTTCTATTACATCTTGGTAAGTATCCATAAATACTGGAACCACTGTGAACTCTCTTCTGCAAACTTGTGGTCATCCACATTGCTCCTGCTTTGTACCAGTGGCATACAGAACAAAGCCAGTCCTTCTGTTTCCACACCTGTTTCCCTAGCCTGTTACAATGAACTCAAATCAACAAAGATAAAATTTTCTGAAAACTTTCAATGTCTTCACCCCATTTTTCCCCTCTCCCACTTGCTTTTACTTTATTACTTGCTGGAAAAATGCTTATTTGCTGGGATGGTTTTCCTAGAATTACTGTGTTTAGGAGAGCAAAAATGATGACAATATAAACTGGACCCCATCCGTATTGCTGGGCTGGTAAAAGAGAGGAAAGGTGTGATTATGAAGTGCTTCAATATGTTTGTGGCACCTCAGTGTTCTCACCCTGCTCTGCATGTGTGGTCATCTGTCCCACTAAAAGAACTCAGAGAAATGTAATTAGTGGGATACTGGATTGGAAGAAAGAGGTAAGGAATATGCTACACCAGGTAATATATTTCCACTTAAATATCAACAGAAAAGTTGGGATACAACTGACTACTTCAGTTAGAAGGGACCTAAAATGATCATCTAGTCCAACTGCCTCAGCAATTCAGGGCTGACTAAAAGTTAGAGCATGTTTTTAAGGGGTATTGTCTAAATGCCTCTTCAGCTTTGACAGGCTTGGAGCATCAACCACCTCTCTAGGAAGCCTGTTCCAGTATTTGACCACACTCTCAGTAAAGAAATACTTCCTAGTGTCCAGTCTAAGTCTTCCCTGGTGCAGCCTTGAACTATTGCATGTGTCCTGTCACTGGATACCAGGGAGCACCTCCCTCTCTGCTTCCCCTTCTCAGGAAGCTGTAGAGAGCAATGAGGTGACTTCTCAACATTCTTTTATCCAAACTAGACAATCCCAAAGTCCTTAAGCACTCCTCATAAGACATTCCTTCCAGCCCTTTCACCAACTTTGTTGCCCTCCTCTGGATGCATTCAAGGACAGTAAGACGATTCTTAAATTGTGAGGCCCAGAACTGTACACAGTATTCAAGGTGAGGCCAAAACAATGCTGAATACAATGGGATAATCACCTCTTTTTACCATTTGGTTATGCTCTGTTTGATGCACCCCAGTATGCAGTTTTCCTTCTTGGGTGCCAGGCTGCTCATATTGAGCCTTCAGGCGACCAGCACCCCAGATCCCTTTCTGCAGGGCTGCTCTTCAGCCACTCCTCTCCCAATCTATACTTGTGCCTAGCGTTGCTCTGTTCTAGGTGCGGAACCCAACATTTGGACTTGTTAAATTTCCTTCCATTAATCATAGCCCAATGCTCCAATCTATCTAGATCCCTCTGCAAGGTTTCCTGGCCCCCAAGAGAGTCAACAGTACCTCCCAGTTTGGTATTATGGTGAATTCAACTCCTGCATCCAGATGGTGGATAAATACATTGAACAGAACTGGCCCTAGAATCGAACCCTGAGGAACACCACTGGTGACCAGTCACCAGCCAGACATAGCCCCATTTACTACAACCCTTTGAGCTCTACCCTTCATTCAGTTCTTCAGCCACTGCACCATGAACCCATTAACTCATTCTACAGTTAGATAACTTGTCCAAAAGGATGCTATGAGGGACAGTATCAAAAAACCATGCTAAAATCCTGAAAAACTATATCCACTGCTTTCCCTTCATCCACTAGGCAGGTGATCCTACCAGTGGATATCAAATTAGCCAAAATGTTTTTTCTTTTTGTGAAGTCATGTTGACTATGCCTGAATGATTGCATTATTCTTTAAATGCCTTTCAATAGCACTCGGTATTGAAAAATGTGTGAAAAAGATCTCTGTAATTTTTCCAGGAACTGAGGTGACATTAACAGGTCTGTGCTCCTTGGGTCTCCCCTCATGCCCTTTTTGTAGAGTGGAATAACATTGATTGGCTAACATACAGTCAGCAGGGACCTCCCAAGACCTTTAGTAGATGATTGAGAGGAGTCCTGCCGTAACATCAGCTAGCTCCTTCAGTACTCCTGGATGAATCCCATCAGGCCTCATGGACCTGAATGAATATTCAGCTGATGCAGCTGGGCCCTTACCATTTCAGTGTCCAAAAATGGAAAGTCACTCTTCCCACACTTGTGGTCTTCCAACTCAGGGATCAGGCAGACACGTCTATTAGTATTATTAATGACTGAGGCAAAAACCCACATTGAATGCCTACACTTTATCCATGTTAGTCAGACCGTCTTCTACAAGTATCTGTCCAATATTTTTTAATACCTTCTCTTGCTATTAACATACTTTAAAAAGCCCTCCTTCTTGTCTGAAACAACGCTGGTCACTTTCAACTCTAATTGAGTTTTGGCCTTTTGTGTCTTGTTCATGCGTCTTGTTTCCTGCATAAATGAACCACAGCTATGTACTCTTCCTGCAAACCCTGACATCGCTTCCACGAATCATACAATTTCTTTTTTCCTCTTGAGCTCCATGAGGAGTTTCTTGTTCAGGCAAGCTGGTCTTCTGCCCTACTTACTTGATTTATGACACAGTGGAATTGCCTGCTCCTGTCCTTCTAAAAGGTGGTTCTTAAAGACAGACCAGCACTCATGAACTCCTAAGCCCTCCAAAGTAGATTCCCAGGGTGCTCTGCTAAATAACTCCACATATATCTTGAAGTTTGCTCTTCTGAAGTCCTTGGTTGTAACTCTGCTGTCCTTTTTTCTCACTACACTAAAAATTTTAGCCTCAGGCATTTCATGATCACTGTGGCCAAGACAGCCACCTACCATAACATCCCTTATGAGTCCTTCTCTATTCACAAACAGCAACTCTAGGAGGGCATCCTCCCTAGCTGGCTCACTGAATCCCTGTGACAAGAAGTTATTTCCTACAAACTTCAAGAATTTCCAAGACCTGCTTGTCACAGCAGTATGATATTCCCCGTTGATGTCTGGGAAGTTGAAATATCTCATAAGGACAAGGGCTAGCAATCCAGACATCTTTCCTAATTTCCTATAGAATAACTCATCAGTGCTTGCATCCTGGCTAGGCAATCAGTAGTAGACATGCACTCCTTTGTTTTCCATCCCCCTAATGCTCATCCAGAGGTTCTCAACCACACCATTGCTAACTGTAATGGCTGTACAATCAAACATCTCCTGTACATATAATGTGACACCTCCACCTCGCCGGTCCTGCCTATCCCTCCTGAATAGCCTGTAGTCCTCCATCCCAGCACTCCAATCATGACATTCATTCCACCAAATCTCATTAATACCATTGACATCATAGCTCTGGGAGCTGACCAATGTTTTCAGTTCATCCTGTTTATTTCTCATACTGTGTGAGTTGGTGTACAAACATTTCAGACATGTTCCAGCCCTCCATGCTCCCAGTAGCAGTGTAAGTGTTCCTACTAGGATTACCACCCTCAGGTGATACCATGCCAACCTTTGGCAGACCTACTTCAACCCTGTTGGTATCCCCTTTCCCCATCAATTCTCGTTAAAAGCTCTCTTGATTAACCCTGTAAGCTTACACCCAAAGACCTGTTTTCCTCATCAGGACAGGTGGATCCTGTCAGGCCCCAGCATACCTTTTCTCTCAAAGGCTCTTCCATGGTTTAAAAGCCTACAGTTTTGGCAGAGACAAATATCATATCCTTCAGTGTCATTCACTCTAGTAACGGATACTGTTGACTTCAGCTGTCACGTACAAATGTAAGACCTCAGCAGATAAGAATGTTTCAGTTGGACAGGAAAGGTAATGATGATTTTCATTTCAGGTGATATGCTGGGCTGAGACAGCAGACAGTATGTTAGCCTTTTGCATTTGACAAAATAAGGAACTTCCATTATCTAAAACTACATTTTCTGTAGCTATGAAGTCTTATCACCTGCAGAGATACATGCTATTTGCACTGTCTTAAAGTACTATCCAAACTTTGGACTTTTCATGGTAAAAGGACAGATTATTAAAGAATTAGATTTTACCAATCTTTGTATGTGAACTGAAAGCAAACGGCTAGCCTCGCATTGTCCTGTTACAGGAAAGGTCAGCTGAAGTTTGCTTCTGTTGTTTGAGAAGTGCTTGGCATTCTCTTCTTACTCTCTCTCTGCTCCATGAATCATTGCACACGGAAAGGTCAGGAACAAAGAGAAGGTAAGATACTAGGCTAAATAAGGAGCAAAAGATTCCTCTCCTCCTGGAAGCTGTCAGAGTAGAAGGAATTTCTAGAGTCCTTTTGGGATAGGAAAAAAGACCTGAGATAGTCGAAATGTTTGGATTACACACTGTACAATTCAACTGTTTGGATTCAGCTCATATCCTTGTATAAACAAAGGAATTAACTTAGTGTAAAGCTGCCCAAAATCACAGAATAGTTACAGCTGACTTTTTTTTTTTTTTTCTTTTAATCTGTGCTTATTTCTACTTTTAGTATATGGATTTTTCCTCCCTGCTCTCTTTTCCTTTACCTGACCTAAGCTTTACTCGTGTTGTTGAATATGGGAAAGGACAGAGGTGAACTGAACAAAAGGGTGGTTGTTGCCATTTTCTTTACCTGCTATACTAATTCTAAAATGAGTAATTTTAGACTTGCAGCTTCTTCAAAAGGACTGAGCCAAAATTAGCCTCTAACTTTTCTGTAACATAACGAAAAGACTGCATCCAGAAAAGAGTGGTGAAGAAAAAGATGTTGTTTGGCTCCTTACTCATTTTGGTTAGATATTTCAGATTAGTAAAAGTTTGCTAAATAATGTTGTTGGAGAGTTTGAAGCAGAAGCTGTTACCAACCTCAAGATGAATTCACTGAAGCTGTGAGACTGAAACTGTTTGCTCATATATAGCTTCATATACAGTTTTGAAGTATTGTCCGGAATTTGTTTAGTTTCTTGACCTTTTACCTCACAGGCATTTCTACAGTTCTATGAATAATACCAAAGTCCTGAAATAAGAGCAACTTTAAATAAATGATTATGTCTAATCCATGCTTTTGTGAAAAAGAATACACCACCTTACATGTCTAAGTTAGACATAGCCACAGCCTTTACACTGTGACTTCTATGGGCAATCTGACTCATACCCAGCAAATATCAGTGTAACCTTGACTAGATATTCATAAGATAAAGTACAGGGACTTGCTATTCTTGATCATTTCATTCTTGGTTTCATACCTTTTTGTCATGGAGTATCTTTAGCAGTGCTCAAAGAAATCATGTGATGGAGGGATTAAATCTTTGTTAATGTGGATAGGCTGTGTCTGATGTCAGGTTGGAAGTAATGCATTACTTCTCTGTGTTCACATTACTCAGACAAGTACCCTATCCTTCTGTTTCGGAAAAAATCTGAGTAGTCCTGGTGAGAGGTCCTGTGCTGATTTATTATTATTATTTGCAAATATAAACTATTATAATGATAAAATAATATGAATATTTATTAAAACCTTTTTTCTCTTCAGCAAAATAATTATTGTTATTCAGTATATAAATAGACTGCAAAATCCAAATTTGGTACCTGTTATACTCAGTGCTGAACAAATGTGCAATGTGAACAAATGTGTAGGAGGGAATATCTATAACACAGAAAGTAAATGTTTCCTCTGGAAAATTTTAAGACCTTCTTTGCAGAATGACACCTGTAGAGGTGTTCACACAGAACTGGTCCAACTGTGCATGTTCTTACAGACATCATGAATGCAAATGAAGTATGTTGAATGTATATGTGTATGGATTGGTAAAATATGTTAAGATACATCCTAGGTAAATTTAGAATTTGCACTGATGAACAGAGAAGAAGAACTTCCTTAAAGAACAGCAGACTTGTAAACAGGCAAATTAAGCCACATTTCCTTAGAACATAAACTGGAATACATAAATTCTTAAACTGATGTGCTGGTTTTAGCCAGGACAGAGTTAATTTTCTTCACAGTGGCTGGTATGAAGCTATATTTTTGGATTTGCCCTAAGAATAGTACTGATAAGGTACTTTTTCAGTTGGTGCCAAGGGATGCTAGCATCAATTCAAGGTCTTTTTCAGCTTCTGATACTGCACCTGATACTGTTCCCAACTTTCTCTTTAGAAGCTGGAGGGGGGGGGGGGGGGGGCGTGGTGTGTGTGTGCACGTACAATTCAGACAACTAATCCAAACTTGACCAAAGGAGTATTTCATTCCATAACACATCATGCTCAGTATGTAAGCTGGGACTGGGCCACGAGGCTATATCTCACTGGTTAGCTTGTTTGCTAGCTGCTTTGCTTGCTTGCTTGTTAGATCTCTTGTTAGTCTGCCAGCTTGCTCAATCATTAGTGAGTTGGTGGATCAGTTGGCTTTCTTGGCCGTGCTGTTGCTCAGGCTCGCTTGGACTTTGTTGTGATTGCTCTTGGGCTCTCTGGCTCTGACTCTTGCTACTCGGGACCTGGCTATGCGGGACCTGATTATGCATCAGTCAGCAGGTGGTGAGCAATTGTATCATATGCTTTACTTTCTATTTTTAATTACTTTTTATTAGTAGTATTTTTAATATTATTAGCATCACTATAATATTAATTTATATTCAATTATGAAATTTTTCTTATCTCAATCCACAAACTTCCTCATCTTTTCTTCTGATTCTCTTTCCCTCTGGAGGAGGGGGTGAGGTGAGTGAGCAACTGCGTGGTAATTTATTACTAGTTGAGTTTAAACCACAACAACTGAGAACTCAAAATGAGTAGATGAGGCAAAGCAGAAAGTTGGAAAAACAAAACAAAAACAACAGCAAAAAAAACCCCAACCAACACGTAAACAAACACACAAGGCAAAAAAAACCCAAAACACTGTACAAACCACTCTTTTCCTTTCTGCTTTCTCCTTGCAAGTCAGATTCTTACTTTCAGACTTGTTACACAAGAATTTCTGGATTGCAGCATACCTTCCCAGCTTGCTCTGCCCCAAGAAAAAAAGCTCTTTTCATCCCCTCTGAGATGCAGCTGTTACCCCTTGACAAGGTTCTTGTCTATGGTCACCAGGCTCCTAGGTCCATGATGAGACTGTGTTTTTTTCTGCTCAACACCCTTCCAAACTGGAAGGTGGTCTCCCAGTGAGGTCTTTGCTTACCCTCCCATCCTCAGCAGCTTCACTACTTAATTTCAGCAGCATCTACCAATACCCTGTTGAGAAAAAACTGAGAATAAATAAATAAATTCGCTAAAACGTTCCACTGTACATGAACACATTTAGAAAACTATTTCCTTACTTTCTCCTGGAACATGAACTCAGCAGAATGAAGTACGGGACACAGTTCACCTTTTCTTAAAGAGGCAACCCTTTCTTAGAGGCATGTGAAGCCCAAACGCAAATTAACTGTACCTTGCGCACAGTCTTAACAGACTGAGAAAAAGTTAACTGCAGAACATGCTTAGTGAATATCATGAAGAAAATACTTTTGTCACTGCTGTTTATGCTATGTATTAAGGTGCAAAAGGACTCTGGTTTTGTGGCAACATGCAACCTAAGAACCACATCTACTAATACTCCCTTTCAGGAATCTTTTTCTTTCTTTTAAACAGGAATGGTGCACAGACACTAAAGTAGTCTCAATACTGTTTTATGGAAGTTCTGTTTGTTTATTTGTTTGTTTCATTGGCAAGAAAGTATTTAAGTGCCAAGATATACTGCAGAATATAAAATAGTACAAAAATCAGCTGAATGATTGAGAGTATATTAAACAGTCATTCTGCTAAAAAAACTGAAAAAAATAAAAGCACCAAATTATTGTCCCCATGTTTTGACTGGAAAAATTAGAAACAGCAAAATGTAATAGTTGTAAGGAAGCTTTGCAGTTCCTATGTTCAACATTGTTTTTAATTTTTCCTCTCTTATAGCTGTAAAATATGAAAAAATGGTAAACCTAATCCTTTGAATTAGCATAGCGTGTGTGACTGCTTATCTTGGGCGGGGTGGGAGAGGGGGAGGATGCAACAATTAGGCAACTCATTTTAATCTTCTAAGCTAAGATCCTTTATGCAAAGTCCTTGCCTGGAATGAATTTTCAAGACTAACTATTTAAAGATTAACAGTAGTTTAAAACGATGGAGCTGGCATAGTATTTTCTGCAGAGAGCATATGAATGATGATACAAGTAAAGGAAGGAAATACTGAGAGCATTCAAAGACCTTTTAAACCAAAACAGGGGAAAATACAGTTCAAAAAGATGAGAAATGTATTTTAATGGATATTATTTAACATGATGTTGTTTTTCTTACACAGTGCATTGCCTTACTCTTCACGTGCTGTTGATGACGGAGCACAAAACCAACGCAGAAGCATGGCATAGCTCACTGTAGCCTGACTGCTACCCTAAGCTTCGTAATTGTGGAGACTGAATCAGTCAATTGATCACCCCCTTCTGGTTTCTTTGCACACTCATGTGTGTTACACCAAAGATATAGTGTGGAAGAAAATATTCTCTTTTTCCACTTTCTTATCTCATTTATTCCAGGAGATACAGATAAAGCATTACACACTGGCAACCCCTTACTCTTTCGCATAGTGACAGGACACTTGTTAATACACACATGCTTGTACAGACCAGATTTCATGTCTGTCATGGCAGGGTTCCTCCGAGATTTTCTTTGCCAAATGCAGGGATAATAAGGAAAGATCAGTGATACTGTTTCTACAGATCAATGGTATTTTCTTATACATTTTAAAGGGGAAATTAACTCTGTTCACCTTCAGAGCAATCTGAAACTCAGTGGAGTTTACAGTGGGTTCACTTCAAACACAATATAATTACAGTTAAAGAAATTTTAAAAACTTGGTTTTATGATTCATTTATTTACTTACTTTAAAATACATACTTGAAACAATAAGGAATTTAAAATTTATACTTGAAAATATAAGAAACTTTTTGCTTGGTTTTGGGGTTTTTTGTATTTTAAAATGGACAAGTTTAAAGTATTGTTCTATTCATACGGTTTCTGTTTGATCTTCTACTTAATTCCCTCTAGAAGGAGAAAAATGTATGGTATTCCCATGGAGAACAAAAGCCTGAAAACAAGAAGCAACATGCTGGTAATAGAAAAAATTAAATCAGATCACATTTCAGGTTGTGGGATTGCAAAAACAATAATTTCTTATACAAAAACTGCACATCATCTCTTGTGAATGGCAGCTCAGGAGACTGCTTATGTTCCTCCCCTACTTCATAGGAATTACGAAGCAGATACTAATGAAGGCAGTTTTGATAAGTAACCTAATAAAATTCCAAAGAGTAGGGGTGAGCAGCTCAAACTGACATCTTAAGGTTTCATGTGGGAGGATGATGTGTGGAAAAAGGATGAATGTCAGTTTTGTTATGAAGAGAAATTTAATTTCTTTAGTTTGGATGAATTCCAAGCAGGGCTAAGGCATTTTTATAATCCTTCTATTTCTTACACAAAACAAATAGTTTGCTTCTGTTTACTTAAGCACACAGAGACAGGAAAAATCCAGAGGCTTACAAGACCACAGCTGTCTGCTCTTCAAATACTTGTTCAAACCTCTGATGAAGAGTCGTGTTGTTTGCTTTCTGTGGATTGCAGGTTAAAATGAATCAGGTTGTTAGCAGGACATAATTTCTCTAGGGATAGTGCTTGCTGGCATTTAAAAGATAAATAAAAATTCATAGTTCATTTAATTTATTTTTCACATTTCCCAAATACTTTCCTATTTTGTCTAAATCAGGGCTTGAGTCCAGAGACCTTTAAATCAGGCAATATGATTCTTCAAAATTATAAGTAATTAAGAGTCAATTTATGGCAGGTTAAAGTCTCTCTTAATTTGACATCTCTGCATGTTTTAAAGGTCTGATGCTCTGAATCATTACTTTAATCGCTTGTCATCACCCAAGTGTGTAGTCCTGACATAGACAGTCTTTATTCATGGCACCACTTCCAGTGTCCTCATTAAGATTACTTGACCAATTAAGAGTAGCATACATGAATAGGGCTTGTTAGACCACCTTGTGTCATTCACCTCTCTGCTTCTTCCTTCTGCACTTTTTGTCTTCCCTACACACAAGAAATTCTGTCTCAATCAACATGCAAATGATCTTAGTAAAGTTATTTGCAACGCTGTTTATTCACCTCTTCAGCCTGGGCTACTAGATATAAGAAGAGATATTTTACTATGAGGGTCATGAGACAGTGGAACAAGTTGCCCAGAGAAGTTGTGGATGCTCCATCCCTAGGAGTGTTGAAGGCCAGTTTAGATGGGGCTTTGAGCAACATGATTTAATGGAAGGTGTCCCTTCCCACGGCAGGGCGGTTGGACTGTATGATCCTTAAGGTCCCTTAAAATCCAAAACCGTCCTCTGACTTCATGATTCTGTTTGATTTGTGCAACTCAGGACCTATGCAAGAGTAATCTTGAATGAGATAGGTCTGGCATTTGCATGGAATATAGTACTTAATCCTTTAGAAATTAGGTGGGAGAGAGACTAAGTTGTCTAAACAGGCCCATGTCTGAGATCTTACAGAAAAGCTTACACCTAAAACCCTTCTTTGTAGATGAGCATGTGTGAAGGACATGTTGTAGAACTTACTTGTAGAACAGTATTTATACCTAAAAATGCTGGGTAGGCGGGATTGATGTGAAGAGAAAGACTTTCTGTGCACTTCTAATATCATTACCTCTTCTGATCAGATTATAATGCAAATATTATCAAAGGCTCATACCTTAGTATTGACATTCTCAGGTCAATATACTGAAATTATAATACGCTTCGTATAAGTAAAGAATGAAATCACCATAATTTTTATACATAAAACCTCAAAAAAGAAAAAAGGAATATATAATGCTTAAAAAAAGCAGTATTTGAAAGCAAGTCCTTGGATAACAGGTATCCTCACATACCTGCAAAGAATCGGAATACCAGATTCCTTGTCATAGAGAGAGAAATCTGCATGTCTATGAGACTGTTGGAAGAGAGGAGGAGCGCAAGGTGAAAACAAATTTAAGAAGACTGATAAGGGGAAATTTGGGATACATTTTCTTTTTCTATAAGTGTTTTCAATCATATACAAGGGATATTGCTTTTTAGTTAGTTCTTTTTTTAGCATATAACATGCTTTAATAAATCTTGCTAGTACTTTCCCATTTTTAAAAAGGGTAAGATGAACAATCCGGAGAACTACAGGCTGGTCAGCTAACCATAGTTTCTAGTGAGATTGTGAAGCAAATTGTCTCAGAAGCCATGTCTAGGCCTATGAAAGACACAGTGGTGATTTGGAATGGCTAACAAGGATTAACTAAGGACAAATGGTGCCTTGCCAACCTGGCTATTATCTTTGAGATGTCTGACCATGTGGTTGAGGAAAGAGCACTGGATAATGTTTACCTGGTGTTAGAAGTATGTGGTCTGCCCTTTTGGCACTGGACTAGGTTCCACCACTGGGAAAGCAAATTGGACATATGGGGTATAGGCAGAACAAGGTTATTGGCCTTCTCCAGGCCACACTGATCAGGTGCAGGGATCTTCAATGGTTCATTGAAGTGCCTTGAGTGAACCAATGGGCTCTGCAGTCTTTTTCTTCCTCTCTCCTTCCCAAGGGTTTGGCTGCCAATGCTCAAGGCCTACTCTGATTTAATATGGCTGTGTAATCTTGGGCCACACTGCTGGGAAAGAGCTGAATGACAGAGATTTAGGAGAAGCAAGGTTTTGGCCTCCCCTTGTTTGGAAGCAGCATTGAAGAGTTCTTGCTCAAACTGTGTTTGTCGATATGCCTATGCCCAGTTATGGACCCTGTGGATCTTGAGCCTGACCAACAGGCTTGACCTTCCAGCTTGACCTTGGACCTGCCTTGTCAGTATGGACATGTCTGGTGATCTGGACCTTTGCCTGTCTCTGGTTACTATCCCCAGTCCTAGTTCGCTTTTCTTGTTCAGAAACTGTGGGACTGCCTTTGTTGGTAAAGGCATGGCCTTGCCAGCCTGGTTGTCTCAGCTCCCAGTTCCTCTCCCCTTATGCAGGAGTACCTTAGGCAGCCAAATCAAATTATTTGCCTTTCTTAGATTCCTTTTTTCTCCTGTTTCTCAATGAACAACCTGCCCTGTTTACTCCTTCTTTACTCAATATTTTTTACAGATTTTCTACACTTATATGGTGATTTTGGTCTTGGACATTGATGCCAGCAAATGTGTGCTTCCCTGTCTTTTGACATCTGTTAACCAGAAGCAGTCATGGTGCTATTCCTCTTACGCTGTTTGTAGTAAGTTGTAGGTTCTTACACTTGTTCTTAATTGTTTAGCCTCAGGTTAGGGTACACTAACCCCTTCTGGGGTTTTGCAGTGCCCAGCAGTTTCTCACATTGCTATCACAATCACTTGATTTGGGACTGCAGTTGGCCCTCTGCCTGTATACTTCAAACTTGCTTAAGAAAAGGCTTCAGTATATCTTTCTACAGTGTACTTAGAGTCAAATTTGAGACATAAGATGGTTTGAAAATTGGCTGTATATCTAGGCTCAAACTGTGGTGATCAGCAGTAGAAAATTCAACTGGCAGCTGGTTACTTAGTTGTGCTCTCTCTGGTAGATATCAAGGCCATTTCTATTTAATGGTTTTTTTCTTAATGACTTATCAAAGGGACACAGTGCACTCCCAGTGTTTCCATATAATAACATATTTGCCAGTCAGTGGAGCGCAAAGCTAACAGGAGTGATCTAAATAAGATGGGGAAATGGGGTGAAGGGAACCTCATGAATTTCAAAAGGAAATGCCAAGATCTCTGCTCAGGGAGGAACAACCCCATGCACTAGCAGAGACTAGGGGCCAAGTAGCTGGAATGCAGCTTTGTAGTAAAGGCCCTGAGGGTCCATAAACCTAAGTTGTCCATGAGCCAGCAATACACTGTTGCAGCAAAGCAGGCTAACAGCATCCTGGTCTGCATTAGGAAGAGCATTTCCAGCAGGTCAAGGGAGGTGATCCTTCCCCTCTGCTCAGTCCTGGAATTATGCATCTGGATTGCTGTGTCCATTTCTGGGCTCCTCAGTACAAAAAGAGATATGAACATACTAGAGGATGACTACAAAAGTGATCAGGGCACAGAAGCACATGCAATATGAGAAAATGCTGGGAGACCTGGGTTTATCAAGCTTGAGGTAGAGAAAACTGAGAAGCAGGGTCTTATTGCTGGTGTAGAGAGTATAGAGAAAACCAAGAAGGAGGTTCTCACAGGTGCATAATAGAAGGATGAGAGGCAATGGGCACAGGTTGGAACATTGTAAATTATGAATAATTACCAAAAAAATGTTTTTCACTATGATGGTGGTTAGACATTGCAATAGGTGCCCAGAGAGGCAGTGGTATTGCCATGTTTGGAGACAATCAGACTTCACTGAGTATGGCTTTAAGCAAGACCTAATTCCTAACCTGAACAGTGGACATTGGACTAGATAATCTCTAGTGGTCTCTTCCAACCTATATGTTTGCATAAGCTATGTCTTACTAAAGGCTATAGACAAACTTACGATTTCTAATAACTGGTATCTCACCCAAGTGAGTTAGAATGTTTTTTTGACACATTGTTTATGTTGGTTATTTTGAAACAGAGACCTTCATTCTCATTATCCTAGCAGTATGTAACTTTTAGCAAAATATTGATAAAATGTGCATGAATGTAAGAATCTGTGTTACCTTATTTCATTGCAACATAGAGCATTATATTTAAATCACTAGGTATTAAAGCTTGAGCCTGCAGATATTTATGCACTTGTGTAATTAGTAGTCTTCCAGTTTACCACTTTAATAATAAATTTCCAAAAATACAGTTCTTTTTTTTTCAGTCTGAAGTTAGTAGTTTCTTAATTGCTGAGTATTTTCAGTAGGACAGTACTTAGGCAGAGTTATGGTAACCTATATAGCGGCTTACGTGTAGTTCAATAACAGACGTCTGATTTAATTATAGGCACCTCAAACACATTTTCATTGGTGTCATGAACCTATCTCTATGGTCTCAGCATTTCTAAGCAACATTGCAGTCAGCTACTGCAGTAGAACCACTTAAAATACCAGTTTTCTTCTGCACTCTCCTCTCCCTTTCCCTTCCCCCTCTGAAAAGCAACAACAAAATATCATTCCTTGCCTTGTCAACTCATTGAATGTCCATCCTTTTAACATCACTTCAAAATATTTTTGCTGTATGGTTAAAGGAAGGTCATATTTCACTGAACAGTGTTTGCATTTCACTATTGGATGAGACGTTTTCAATATAATTAATTTTAGCTTAGTCACTACATAGATAAAGCTGCTGATGAGAACACTATTAATTTTGTCTGTATCAAGTCTTCAAGATGCTGCACATCAAAAAATGTAATGAATTGAGTTGTCAGTGTGATTCTGTGAGCAGGGTGCTAAGGCAGGAATGGAGAAACTGAGGCACTGTGCTTTCCACTCTACCTTGAAAAAATTATGTTAGTGTCTTATGTTCTCTATTTGTAAAATCAAATAGTACATACTTGCCTCTCTACAAAATAGGCTTAGATACTAATGGAGTAATGTGTTAGTTAATGAAAGTCAAGTTAACTAATAACTCAGAATACTTCAGTATTCAGTATTCTGAGACATACTTCAGTAGCTGTCTCCTACCTGAGACCAGGTAATATTTGATATTCCAAAATGCTTCGGGAAAAGAAGAACAGAGCAGTATGTTTCCATAGACATCAGGTTTAATCATGAGAACTACTAAGAGAAACATCACTATTGGAGAAAAAGAAACTACTCATTACTCAGGGGAAAAAGAAAAACAAAACAAAACTTTGATACTGCACATATGGTGGAGGTTGATAGGAGAAGAAGCAAATAATTTTAAGTTTATTGTTTTAGGAAAAGAGGCAAACTCTTTTAAGTCTATTTTTTTAGTTCTCCTGGATAAACAGATTGAGAGCCTGACCAGTATGTAAATTAGTATTTTGCCCTAAGTCGACACGTTTTAGTGAAATAGTAGACAAAATAAATATCATGTTACGTTTATCCTAATAAGAGAATTAGTATTTATTACATCTGCAATATTTGGGAGCAACAGTGAAGGCCAGAATGTGGGTGGCATGCCATTATGACTGGGTTCTTTTCCCCTCCCATCCTCCTTTGATTTAATAGCTTTGGTACGCATGTAGTAGTTTGCAAAGAAGAGGTGTGTTAATTGCATATTGACTGCAGCATGAGGTAATAAAAGGCTAAAGTTCAGTGCATTGCATGAGGCTTTCAAAGGGACTGTCTACAATCTAAAATGAATTTGTGAGACTGTGGTCCACAGGTATTGGAAAATAAAATGCCAAGACTGCAGTCTGCATTTCTACATTGTCAGCCTCATTTTTGGTGGGGATTGATTCTCAGAAGACACTGCAGCTCTACCTAATTTCAGCTAGGGTGAGTGGAAGCTATATGCATCTGAAAATCTAAATGACACCAAAGCATGCAATTTAAAAATAAAAAACCACAGATTCAAAAGGTGTTTACTGTGTCATGTCTGCCAGAATTCCTCTGTGCGATCCAGGCAAGTTCTTTAGCATAGATTGCCCTTAAACAAACAAACAAAACAAAACTCTTCCACTATTTGTCCTCATAAATGTGAGCTGTTCCAGTCCAAGACTATCTGCTGTGGCAATTCAAGGTGCTATAAATGAGTTCTTTCTTGCCATTCAGAGGGACCATGACAGGCTGGAGAGGTGGACCACTGCCAACCTCATGAAGTTCAACAAGGCCAAGTGCAAGGTCCTGCGCATGGGTTGGGACAATTCCAAGCACAGGTACAGACTGGGCAGAGAATGGATTGAGAGCTGCCTGGAAGACAAGGACTTAGAGATAATGGTGGATGAAAAGGTGGACATGACCAGCAGTGTGTGCTGGCAACCCAGAAAGTGAGCCTGGGCTTTATCAGAAGTGTGCCCAGCAGGTTGAGGGAGCTGATTCTCCCCCTCTACTCTGCTCTTGTCAGACCTCACCTGGAGTACTGCATCCAGCTCTGGGGCCCTCAACTCAAGAAGGATATTGACTGGTTGGAGCGAGTCCAGAGGAGGCCATAAAGATGATCAGAGAGCTGGAGCACCTCTGCTATGACGACAGGCTGAGAGAATTGGGCTTGTTCAGCATGAAGAGAAAGTTCTGTGGAGTCCTCACAACAGCCTTCCAGTACCTACAAGAAAGCTGAGGATGGGGGGAATCTAGTCTATTAGATTAGATATCAAGAAAAAAATTCTCCATGGAGGGGGTGGTGAGGCACAGGAACAGGTTTCCCAGGGGAGTTATAGATGCCCCATCCCTGGAAGTGTTCAAGGCCCAGTAGGATGAGGCTTTGAGCAACCTGGTCTAGTTGAAGGTGCCTTTGCCCATGGCAGGGGGGTTGGAATTAAATAATCTTTATGGTGCCTTCCAACCTGAACTATTGTATGATTCTTATTCTTGAATTTACTTTACACATAAATCAAGGAAGACCACAACTCATTATTCCCTCTACCATCATATATAAGATAACAGTGATGAAATGTGTTCTATACTTCATAATTCTGAGGAAAGTTGTACTAAAATGAAGGATTTGTTAGTAGTCAGACAAGGATATATATTTATCCAGAAATATCAGGAGAGGTAAAATGTTGCTAATATCTTATCCCTAAATTACGAATATAAAAAAAAGACTTTTTCCTCTTTTACTTTAGTGCTCTAAAGTTGTAGAAATGTGTTTACATGTTCACTTATACTGCTGGGTTAAAATAAAATAAAATAAAATAAAATAAAATAAAATAAAATAAAATAAAATAAAATAAAATAAAATAAAATAAAATAAAATAAAATAAAAATAGTATCTTGTACCTGATACTAAATAACCAAGAATTTGCTTAATTGGATTTGTAGGTCAGACCCTTCTTCCACTCAAGTCAATTCCCCATTGATCACACTAAAGTGGGGAAGGGAGCAGTGGGAAACTTTTGCATTCAGAGTTATGTGGAAATGTTTTCACTCAGATTAAACTGGGACTCAAAAGTGGCTATTTATATGCATGAGACCAACACAAAGTGCATATTCTGCCTCAGGATTAAAGCATTTAGTTTTTCAGGAGAGAACAGTTCATTGATCAATGCTGTATGCTCACATTTCTCATTTTGATAGAGCTTTGCCCATGAACTCTCATTAGATGTCCTGATTCCAACTTAAAACTTAAATTTGATTTCAACTCCAATGGTAAGATGTCATGAAGGAAACAGATTGTCCATACATTCATCGGAATACAGGTCAAAGCTAGGTATATATCAACAGTATTTCATCATCAATAATGTGTGCCACCAAGATGAATTGATGTTGAGGGCTGTAATTTCTAATCATTTGGTATGTTTGCAATTAATTATCAGTACAGCTAAGCATATCTGAGTTTATTTGCAAGGGCAGTTTTCCTAAACCAAGTAATTTTACTGTTAAACACAAACACTAGTAAAGTTGTGCCCATTAACATGTCTAGTTTCACATGTCTGATATATGGTCTTATAGTTAACCAGTCTGATAATTTAATTTCATGGTACAACAGTTCTATGTTAAATATTTGATATAAGGCAGATTAAAGGTTTGACATTAGAAACTTCCTACACACACTACGTATTTCACTTTCCCGATCATCTTCTGTCATACTAATACAAAATGGCATTTTCCAGTAAATTCTTCAACACAGGGTTCCATCCAGTTTACTTAAAAAAAAAAAACAAACACCAAAAAAACACCAAAAAAACCCAAATTAACACCAAAAACACACCAAAAATCCCACAAACAAAAAGGAAAAGAAACATGAGACTCATTGATTGAAAACTTCCAAAACAGAGTTTTTCACTGGACAACACTCAGTGATATAATGGCAATTGTGTGGCTAAATTCTTACATAGATCTGAATGCACTCTCTTCATTATATGCCCTTTTAGTAAGTTCCTGCCAAATCTGATCTGAATAAATTGTAGAGCTATGGTTCAGAAACTAATTCACACTCATTATTTTCATGAGTTCCAGTATATGCCATTTCACCCTTCAGCAGATGTATATTCAGATTAGTTTCAGAGCAAATCTAGTCTAAATCCCAAATCTCTCACTAATAAACACTAAAATATGCTTAATGTACCCAATATATATCTTTCTGCAGTTAGAGGCTCCCTGCCATATTCTAAAACTATTGGACCTGTTCCCAGAGTAATACTCTCAATTCTGCAGTGAATCACTGGCGTGTGCTGCTGCTAACCCATGAGGTGCTTTCAAGTTTTGTACCTGCAAGCCAAAACATTTCACAGACACCAGCTCTGAAATCACTCTGACTTCAGTTATTAATCTTGATTTGTTTTTATATAAAGCACAATGTTAGAAATCACGTACCTTTGAACAATTCTGTAGAAGGTTAAATAGTGTAAATAGATCTGTATTTTTAGGACAACAGCACTACATCATCAGAAAAAATTCTGACAAAAAAAAAAAAGCTATTAGTAGACCAAAACTGTAATGAGATCATGATTAATAAACACCTCTGAAAGGTCTGCATCAAAGTCAAGGCTCTTCTGTGATAAATGTACACAGTCAGACCTTACTTTGCCAAAAGCTGTGTGTTTTAGTTATCCAGCTCTACTGATTGATTTGTTCATTACTCTAATAAATAATTTATCACCTTGAAGAGGACAATTCATTATGCAGATAGCATGAACAAGTAACTTTAAACAGCCAAATCTTTAGAAGAATTAGCAGTGTTACCAGTGCCATGAAGCCTGTTTCTGATGCAGAATTCATACTGGCATAAAAACAATTACATTAGTATAAAACCAGATCACTTCAGATAACTTCTAAGCCATGACCCATGTGAATTCACAATGTAGATCTATCTGAAATCTGATGTGTTAGAAATTATTGTAAGCTATAAGCAGCCTTCTTAACAATAGGCACGGAATTAAATTACAGTTTGTAATATGCCCCATTTTCTAAATTAGGGAGAAAGTCTGTAAGATTTGCAGTGGTGTTTATTTTGTTCTTACATTTTCTGCTTAAAGTGTATATATGATTTTGCATAGTGACAAGTGATGGAAAAAAATCATATAGAAATCAGCCAGAGTGGGTCGTTTCTCCAAGCGTAGGAAACATCATTGCAACACCTGAATTTTAACTCATACTAGAGAATTGCTTCTGCATTAAAAGTTAAAAAAGGTGGAGGTAAGGACACTTGTATCATTACAACACATTACTCATCACACTTTTCCCTAATAGGAGCACAAGGGATTATTATTATATGGGCATTATGTTTTATTTAAAAAAAAAAAAAATTAAATGGATATGAGTATCTTTGTTGAAGAGAAAAACACCCTACAAAAAAAGTGTCTTTGTAATTAAATGTGAAACATATGCCTAAGAAATGGGATTCTCCAATATCATTCATAGAATTAATAGCACCACAATTCAAAGTCATTTAACCAAGTTTTCTCCCTCAGCAATGCACAAAGAGAGTTTTTGGTTTACTTTTTTTTTTTCTTTTCACTATTTTATTTTCCCAGGCAATATAAATACACTGAAGCTTATGCACCCTACTGCAATAGAGGAAACTGGGAGCATTTAGGGAACTGCTGTGTTTTAACAACAGTGAAAGTCCCTGTTTTCCTGGGAATTAGTATCTACAATAGCAAGCACATCACCAGTCTTGGAATACCAACCTGCTTCCAGATGTCTAGTTCAGAATAACAAAGTGGACAATTTTTTTCTCATCATTTCGTGAGTCTAACAGAGATTTCCTTGAAGCAATATCTCTATTACAGCATTAAATTGCATTCCACATTGCAACACCTGTGCCTCTGATAAACACAGATTGTATCAGGTTCTTTGAACCCCCTACTTTTTTGGTTTTTTCTTTTTTTCTTCTTTTTTTTTCCTTGAATCGTGGATCTGGCCTGGGGAAGCAGGGAATGGTGAATACTGCTTTTTCTACTTTCTACTTTGCCATTATCCCAATATTTGATCTGCAGATTAAAGTGCAGTGTATTCCTCCCTTTTGTTATAGTAGAAGCTGATGAGCTAGTTGTTGCATACTTAAAACAGTATCAGGATGACCCAAAACAAGGATACTTCATCACAGAGTTGCTACTGCCGTTTGTATGACTTCCTCCTCTTTTCAGGAAGTCTCACAAAGGCAATGCCTCAAAAGAAGATGCTGAAGCAGTATGATTTGCACAGGATCAAGAATAAAAGTGTCAGAAGATAGCTAGGGAAGGCAGGTGGTAGCACAGAAGATGATGGTCTCCTTTGTGTCCTATGGAAACTCTGAATTCAGAGAACTGAATTCCTGCCTTTTGGTACAGGGTCAGGTAGCTTATATTTGCTGGAATTATTCCAGAGCCTGTAACACAGAATACCACGTTTTGCCAAAACCAAAGCTAAGACACCTCATCCTCTCATGTATCCTTATGGAAATTGTGGGCTCCAGTGATGATGGATCTCATTTGTTTGTCTGGGTCTTCAATGGCTTTATGAATTTTAATAGGCAAGTGTGGTGACCTAAGCAGGATCTTAAGGAAAACATATTAAGCATCAATATTGGAAGAAATGAAACTGTTGCTCGAGTTTTATGACATATATTTATATTTCCTCTGATGTGCATTAATTAATTAAATAATAGAGTTAACATTTTTCCCATAATGACAAAACACTTCTGAATTTACAGTAATAAAATGATACTGTATTTGCCAGGTGGATGTACTGCATCAGCAACATATGTCTTCCATAATGTTTTATTCCCATACGCTACTCCTTATTTATTAAACTGAACCATGGGATGTGACCATGAAATGAGCAGAACAAATTAAAGTCTGAACAAAGGTTTCCTCCAAATAAGTCACAGTGCAAGCAATAACCAACAAGAAATGGGATACAGTTGATAAGCAGAAAGCTTGCTTTATTGATTTTTTTTTTTTCCTCTTCTCCAATTAGGTTAGGTAGATTCTATTCATCTGCTCACTTAAATAGATATGAATGTGAACTCTCTGAGGTATTCCTGAGAAGTTTTCAGTACAGATGTTTCCATATCACTGCACTGAGAGGGTCTGGTGGTAGCTGACAGCTGTGGGTATATAAATTAAATGGAAGATTATTGATGTATTTGGAGGAAAAAAAAAAAACAAAAACCAAAAAAACACACACACAAAAAAAAAAAACTACACCAACACATTTTTTTCTCAAACTTCAGCTTTCCAAAATAGTTCAATGATGTAAAAACAATGTTCAATTTCATTTTATGTAGTCCCAGATTTATGACAGCATGACTGTTTGTAACTCTACAAAAGAAGTAAAAGTTATTTGCCTTTAGAGCAATTCACATATTGTGTTCACAATATCATGCCTGTATCAGATGTATCTGAAAACCTGTATCTTCACCTAAGGGATAGTGAGAGACAGATGAGTTTTTGGATACAATGAACTTGTCCCTGAACCCAAGTGGGTAGCTACCCATAAAAAAAATAATATGACCATCTCTGGAGATAGGAAAACCTGATCCTACAAGGGATGGTTGAGGAGCCTGAAGTAATTTGTGCCATGTTTGGAAAGTTTCTACAGAACAGAGCTTTAATTTCTTTCTGAGGTAAGGAAGCTCAATAAAGGCTAGTGCTGTACCTATTTCTTGGTGAAGGTAGCAGAAATTAGTGCCCCGAGAAGTGCCCCAGTATCAAATTACTTTATAGTGAGGAAGGATGAGTCACAGTTTCTGCATGTACGAGGACAGACATCACAGATGCCTCTGAGCAGCTGCAAGTGGCAAAATGCTGCTCTCCGCTACTAAAAAGTATGTGTGAAGGCAGTCCGGAGAGTTCACTCAGGCTGGCTCAGCTGTAACTAGAGAAGATGGTGAGCTGGGGAAGGCAACCCAGTGAGAGCCAGTCACTGTCTGAAGATAGAGGTTACCAGGTCAGCTGCAAGTGCTTTGTGCTGTGAGGCAGGCAGCGGAGGTGGGATGGGGCTTTCCTGAGCCCCTTGGAGTCATGATATTGGGAATATAACTAAATTAAGGAGGAAGAAAGGTCTGAAGAGTGCCCTTGGCTGGGACTGAAATGAAGAGCTTCCCGCAGTGAAAAACAACCTTAGCCCTTGAAAAATTAAAGGGCGACATTAAGTGTGGTCATGGGAACTTTGCCAGTAAGACATAAAAGAAATGTCACTGTATTAAATTAACCCCTTGCATTCCACAGGAGAGAGGGCAGGCTATGCCTGAAGAGCTAATCATGTGTTAAATCGCTCTGGGAGAGCATCTCGACTTGTAGCTTCATCGAAATTTCATGAGACATAAAGGGAAAGGGAAGGATAAGAAGAATCAGTTTAGGGAGTTCCTGACCCCATCTCTTAATCTACCATCTTCCTCTGTTTTACATCACCAGCATCTCCTCATTTGAGGGGCCCCTAACTCTGCCCTGGTCAGAGTGTAGGGGAGACTGTGGTAGGTATGAAATGCAATCCATAACATGCAGTGTCATTTGCTTTTTCTATACGATGAAGTTTTGAATCAAAAGAATGCCTCTTCAGTTCCTCTCTGTAACATCTTTTAATAACCTAATAATAATAACAACAGTATGATAACCATAGACAGTTTTTACTACTTTCATGGACACAACAGCTAACTAAAGTAATCTGATGATCATTGCAAAACACACCTTTTTGCTTAAAACTTTGGGATGAGATACTCAGCCAAGATTCAGTGAGAAGGAAGTACACCTGAGCAAAATGCCAGAGGCAAGAAGAGGAGGACTGGGATAAAGGAAGAAGATTTTCAGCTGAATGAAACACTTCTTCCTCCCAAGGAAAATTATTCCACCTTCTTCCCAGCACCATCCTGATTTAATGCACTCAAGAAAGCACAAATATGGAGGTATTTAAAGAAAATAACATCATGAAGGACCACAAATCTAATGTTGACATTTCAACAACACCAGTGTTGTTACTTACCTAAATTTATGTACTTGAATACTTAATTAACCTCCACTTACACAGGCCAGTACAAGGTCTATTTCTTTATTTTGCAAGAATTATTATTATTCAGAATAAAGGGGATTTTTTTTTTCCTTTGGTTTGGGTTGGGGCTAGAAAAGGGCCATGTGTTAATTCTGCATGCTTACTAAATTACTTTTGAAAGCTAGAATGTAGTATTATTACAGCAAGTTTTCTGGTGAAATGTGATAAGAGGAATGCTGCTCTTCCATTTAACTGTCAAGGACTCTGGACAGTAAGAACATGCCTGACCTGCTGTTACAGAAGCTTAGCAATAAAAGTAACTTGTATTTTTTTAGATATATTTTTTTTAACCCAACAATGTACACAGCTCGTGGGAATGAAAGCACAGAGGTTACATTCCTTGATGTTCTTCCATCTCTCAGATATGTTCAAAACTCCTTCCTTGTTCTCTTCTTAGGAGGCATTAATAATATCCAGAGATTGTCTGTTATAATCAGAAAACAATACATTTAATTTAACATATTTAGTTTTGTAAGTGCTTTTATTTGTTATATTATAATCATGCCTATTATAAATTGATTACACTGTAATCATATTTACATTTACCAGCCAATTCCATTGAATGGGAGACCATGGAGGTCACTGCACTGCAACCTCTGGGTATTATAGACATTTTAAACATCTGGCACCACATTATTAGAACTGTCACAGTAAACTAGAGAGCTTTGAGAACCTATTATCTTTCATGTAGGTTATGACTGATAAGATGAGTTGGTTTAGAAAGATGTTTTTATTTAGTTTTTGTTGATATTTTTTTTTCCTTGAAGGAATGCAGCACTATAAACATCGTGTACTTTTCTTGTCAATAAAAATTTGAAATTAGACAGGCTTAGAACACAAGATGTTTTATCCCTAACTATAAATATTACAGCATGAGTTATCTACTGGGCTTTTCTAGTTTCAATAAATACTAAAACTGTATAAAGTAAGTGGATTAAAATTAGCTTTTCTTTTTGTTTTATGAGATTGTACAGATTTTAGTACCCAAAAAAAGACTTGTATTTTATAGGGACTATAGAAGCTTATATATATTTATGTTTGTGTATGTATATTTTTCTTCTATGCATGGTTTCTTCTTCATTTTATTTTTTTTTTCTTTTTCTGTTATATATCAGTTTATTCATGGTCTTTCATGGACTTCATGGTGTTAAATTGTTGTTGATTTGAGAACTGCTGCCAGCTTCAGAATATTTGGCTATGTTTCAGGGAAGTTCTTAAATATATGCTTAATTTTGTACTAGATTGGAGATATTAAGCCTACTAGTATAGCTCAGCAGACCTGTAAATATTCTCTTGAGTTGGGGCTTTTAAGAGCAGCTAGTGAAAAAAAAAAACTTTGGAAAGTGTTTATGGCAAAAGTAAAGACCATAGAGTTCTATTCCTAAGAGAAATTAATGGATGAAAATTGATTACTGAATACTAACACAACTTAATTAACACAGTTTTCATTTAGCATATTCTTGTTCTTCTAATTTGTAGTTGTTAGGGACAGTTGTAATTTTTAAAGAAATTGTATTTACTCTGGTTCTGGGAACAACTCAGTTTATCTTTGGCCATGGACTCCAGCCATTATTTTACTATCCAGTTTTCCCTAAAAGGATGTACATAATTTGGAGGTAATGGACATTTTATGACATTCTGCATAAGTTTTATCTGAGAATTCTTCTGTTTTGTTCCAGTAATAAGGGAAGGTAATACATCCATGGAAATACAGATAAAAGAAAAGGAGAAATAAAACATTATAAAAGTTGAAAGTAAAGAATATCTATATATTTCTTTGTGTTTATTTATTTGCTTTTAAAAACCTGCTGATACTTCTAGTTAGTCTTACTAAGTATGAGACTAAATTATTTAGATACATGGCACTGAAGGGGAGAAGAGAGTTGAGTTCATGACACTGAATTTTTGCTATGTCCCATGTTCACTCTTTGAAATATTTCTATATGTTTATTATAACCAACAGCAATATGTCATAAAATGTCTGGGTGTTTTAGGGGGTGAGGGGATGTAGAGGAAATAAAGCAATCAAAACCCCTTGGCTATTCCACACTATTTCCACTATTCATTCTGAGAACATAACAGTGCCAAATCTTCTTTACAGTGGGGAAAAAAAAAAAACAAACCAAACCAAAACAAACAGGTTAGTTTATCTACAAGTTACAGATATTACAGAGCTACCTACCAGACCATAGTCTGGGTTTATGGCTATTGTGTGTAGCTGGCAAGATCGTGACAGATTAAAGACCACAAGATCAAGGGCCAACAATTTCTTGCCAAATCCAGAAGAGTAAACCAGAGAACAGTGTTATATGAAAAATAGTTCATTTTGTCATATCTGCAACAAATTAGCTGCTATTTTGTCTTACTCTACAGCTCAGTAAAATCACTGGCACTTGTCTTGAGATCAATATTGGTTTCTCCAGGAGTTTTCAGAATATATTGTATCAAAAGATGCAAAACTGTTCACCAAACACAACACAAGATTGAGAGACCAGGAAAAGATCTTTATTTTTATTTATGTAAGAATTAAAAAGCCTTTTTTCTATTAGAAGTATCTATGATAGATTTCAAGAACCTGTACTCACAAGATCTTTAATTTCTTATTAATCAAATGTGATCATGAATAGAATACACATGGTTGGAAATGAATGGGCCACCCTGTGCAGCTTTCCAAAGCAATCAGAGAATGCAGGGGACAGACGAGCAGGACCAGACAAGTGAGTGCAGAGTCCTGTTAAAGGAAAAAACCTCATCATTAGGCATAGGTCATGCTGTAGACTTCTTAACTCAAAAAGCAGGGAGAAATTGTCAGGTAGAATGTGTCTCTAGAGTGCTGTTTGCAAACAAAGGCTGTTATGTTTCAGTATTAAGCCCATGTGAGATGGTGTGTGGGTGCTCCTGGGGTTTTAAACGGTAAATTACAGGGGCATGCTAAACTGGTGTATGTCTACACAGGTAGTTTCACTTAATTTAACTGTCATTCTAAATCATTTTAACATCATACCTTTAGTTAAACCATTCATTCTGGGCAGCCTGCCTTTAAGCCCTAGTCTTGCAATGAGTCCCTGATGGATCCAAGTTGAAGCTAATGGGGCTCTATGTGGTTGTAGGGTAGTAATTGCATAAAATTCATTGAAGGACTGGGGTTTATTTGCATAAGGCCAGCTCTGATACTTATGCTTTTGGGGAGCTCTTTGTACAAGAAATATTCCTCTTTATTTTAGTGAGACTATTTATGAGTTAAAATACAGTTCAGCAGGAATTTGGTTGCAGTCATGTTGAGATGTTTGTTACCTTGTTGTTGTAGCTTATCCCATTGAAATCAAGGTGATTACTAATGTCTGTAACATTACTCGAATGGTGAAGGGTTTGCAGGAATGGAATGTTCTTGTGCTATGTGAATATGAGATGTTTGTTTTCAGAATACCAGAATGTCAACCACAGAAAAAACAACTTAGAAACTATAATAATGCTAGAAGAGAAATGGATCCAAGAGGGTGAGGGGAAAAAAAAAAAAAAAAAAAAGTGTGCTCTATTATGTATCTTGGTAGTATTCCTAAAAGGGTTGGGAATAGGTTGTGTTACAATCTTTATTTCTGGGTTAGAAGAAACAGTCATTTCTCTGCATATGAAACAGGTTAAAATCCTAGTTAAAATCCAGATGCTACCCTAGTCTTGTACACTTTCATTTTGGGGAGGAAGGTGCCCCTATGCAAAGATATCCACTTCTTAGGATATAAATGCTATAAAATCTTCTTAAAATTTGGATCTGGACAAAAAGATATATGCTTTCCTGTCCAGGTGCAAGGCAATACAGCTGAGCTGATTAATGGCAATATCCATTCTACCCCTTTTAAGTGGCTGACATTTATGCACAGCAGCACAATGAAATAAATTGAATTACTTATGTAAGTGCTCTCCCACATAAGGGCTGCAAAACTCACTCTTGCCAATTCTTCCCCAGCCCTACTCTGCAGTGTTAACGAGGGAGACGGGTCTGTCCTTAAGATCACTAAAATATTCCAGTGCAGAAGATTATAGGACTGCTGTTCATGGAACAGAAGAGTGTTCTGCTTCAAATAATTTTTGTTGCCTCTCAGGTTTCAGTTCTGCTGCTTGTTGAGTGGGTTAAATCATAATAAGGAGTGATAGAAATGAAACAAGCCAGTATAAAATTGATATAAATAGCTATGAGAACAGGCACAGAAGAGCGTTATTGGGGTTTCTAATTTGCCTTACAGACCATTAGGCATGGATACATTAAGTCTCTCACCTTTAAATTGTGCTTTTCAGCTCTTCTTAGAGTTGGAATGCAGGGATGTCATAATTTACTTAAGTGAGATATATTCTGTTCTTTCACATTGAAAAGAGGAAAAAAAACCCAAAACAAATCAAATCAAAATAAAACAAAAAACCCCCAACCAAACAAGCAGACAAAAACCCCACACAGACAAATCACATTGATTTCAGATTTGCCCTAAATAAGCTAATTCTTGCCATGCTCTACAAAGTAACCTGGACATAAGGGGACCTTCTTAATGATAGATGATCTAATCCCAGTATCCCTGGAAGTTGTACAAAGAAAGCTGATCCACGGGATGAATAGCTCCAGAACTAGAGATCTTCTGCCTTTGAGATAGAGGAAGCAAATCCATGTACTGTGATCTCATTGAACTTTACACTTTGATTTTTCTACCTGTGCATAAAAGCAATGGAAAACATCAGAATATCTGTTCTGCATAATACTCAGAAAATCTGAGGCTCACAGATACTTTCACTTATCATCACATGAAGTATGCCTAATAACATATACGGCTATAAGAATTCAAATCTTCAGGATTCCACGGGCTTTCATATATATTAAACAAATCTTTCTGTCAAAAGGGGATATATTTTCACAACACAATGAAAGATTTAAACCATCTGGGCCTCACTAAGGAGTCACTTAACACTTTAGAAAACTTACCCCTCCATCATGTTGTGAAAATGAATCACAGCATCAATTTTTAAAATCATATCCTGAAGTTCATTGATAACACAAAGGCAAGGAAAAGATAAAGGGATGATCTTTGATTCCTAAACACGTTTCAAGTAACACAAGACAATAAGATGAGATTTCACAAACACAGAGCACACAGAGAGCAGAAATTGTTAAGCTGAAGATGTATAAAACCTGGAGTAGGAGTATCAACATAGAAATTCATCATGGGAATTAATTGTCTTGTATGAAGCAACAGAAGGATGAAACATCAAATTCAATCGCCTACTCCTTTTCCTGTAAGAGCAGGGAAAGATGGCAATGCATTAAGTTTTGGGATTTAAGATTTCTCAGTTCTTTGCCTTATTTCTGCTGCAGAATTAAAAAAAAGAAAAAAAAAGAAAAAAGGCATTTTTGACACTGGACTTCAGTTCTTCATCTGTAAAATGAGAATAATTGCCCATTTCTTGTCTAATTGGCCTACACAGGCATAAGGAAACACAACAAGTTTCTTATCTCACCTGTAGCCATTTGGTATTCCTGTAATAAAAATATGAAAAATAATATGATGCCTTCATTTTTTCTCCTGAGAGGAAAACAGTTTCCAACCAGCTGAGCTGGAATTGTTTGCCCTGTTCTGAATTCCTATCTTTGCTAGACAGTGCAGTTATTATTGGCTCAGTACATACCTTCTGGTATCTGTTTTGCTCATTTGGACATATAACCATCTCTTCTGTGTTTGATGTTAGTATTTCAACCTGATTCCATGTTAAGCCTGTTTATTCATCTTACATATTCAATGGCAAAAAGCCAAAAACTTCACCAGATGGAAGATTTCCTTGTGTATTTGTTGTCATTTCAGAGTGTTGATTTCTGAAAGTCAGGAAATACAGGATCTCTGTCTTTCCTGGGTCAGTCCGTAGCCAATGGGAATTATCTGCAAATGCTCCAGAGGCAAGCACCTTGTTAAACACAGCTGTACTGAACTGATCCAGGGATCAGTAGGAACAGATTGACAGAACTGTGCTTGTTGTAAAAAAGAACCTGGGAGGATTGCAGGAGGAAAGGTGAAGGGAAGAGAAAAGGGAAACAGAGGATCATATGCAGTCTCTGAAATACTTGATAGGCCTTATTTCATGCTCTGTTGGGTAGCTCGTGGCAGTAAAGAGGTTAGAAAGTTTTCGTGTGTTTGGAAATATCTTACTTTGTTTACCCATAAGTCACAAGATGACAATCACATTAAACCTGTATTTTCTCTTTTCAGACGTATTAATTTAAGTTAATTTCTGGAAATGCTGGAGTCTGATTCAAACAGAAAGTGAGCAGAATGCTGCATAACTTTCCATGTAAAAAGTACAGTATATAGCCTCTAAATCTTACTACATAGCCAGGGTCTTGAAAGGGCACTCAGATCCCACTAACGTAACAGCTACCTTGTCCTTGGCATGTACTGTATTGCAAACTTAAAATAGAGTCTTTCCAAGACCTATTCCAACCCATGAATCCTGGCATTCACAGCGTGCCATGCATAACTACATACACACAGATGAGGAAGGTACAATACAAGGTAACAGCTACTTTTCTACCCATGATCTGCCTATGTCATTTCCCATAGTCTGAGTTCTACCAATCCTTCTTCTTCTCCATACTGTTGACTTCCTTCTCAGCCAGCACATGCACAGTTATTTTCTTTGCAAAATCTTGTGAGGTTTTTAAGTTCTGAATTTTACCCAGATCTACTCAGACTGTGTTTGCTTTTCATCCTGTAACAGAGATAGACAGTAGCAAAATTTACTCCTTTCCCCCTTTGTCATCAGTGAATACAGGGAAGCCATGATTTTCGTGTGTCACTGGCTGGACTTAGGTACATGTTCCTTTTAACTACCTAGGTGATATGAAACACAGAATGGAAGTTACTTCAGTTGGCATATGTGTGATGCAATTCATTTGATCTGTAAGGTTAATGGCTTGTGGTGTATCAAGCATGGTCCGCAGCAGCAGTTACGTCAGTGTTCAGTAAATACAGTATTTCAACTGCAGAGCCCTGATGTTTTCTTTATTTCACCTGAAATTATAGTAAAGAAGAAGTCTGCTTAAATTATAATAGAATATGGACAATTTAGAACTGTCTAGAGAATGTGGGATGCATGTATTACTTCATGTTACAGTGTTGCTGACGACTACTGTATTAATTGGTGCATATACTAATTGGGTTTTAGTATTTACTTTATTGGAAATGTTATTTTGTTATTTGTTCAGTAAGTGCCTAAAACCTCTCTCATTAGTGCAACTAAAATATTTCTTCTAAGTCAGCTTAAGTTAGAGAAGTGTTTCATTTTTGGTGTTTATTTTCCCCCTTCTGACTGTCTCCTTTAATGAGATCTGGTCAGAGATCACAAGAAAGAATAGGAGGTGTAGGAGTATAAAAAACAGAGAGAATGCTGATCCCAAGCAGTATAATTACAAATGTCTTCTTGTAGGAGGAACCTGTCTTCTAGTTGATTTCACAGATGGTTGGGATTTTCCATTTGAGGTTATGGGAAAAAATGTGCAGGCTTGTCTAAAAATGTCTATTCCTCTTGACAAGGGCTTTGTCCTAGAATGTGCTAAAAGGACTCAAACAAAAAAAAACAAAATCCCAATATTCTATTTTTGGCTGCTATTTTAAGCCATTACAGATGATCTATCTTGCACCTTTTATGCAGTATGGCTATTATTTACACATGAAAGAAAATTGTACAGGACTTGCATAGAGGTGGGGGATCTTTCACTTTCTCTCCTCCTGTGCTTAAGGTCAACATTTGCAGCCTTTTTCCCAGAGTTCACTGCTCCTGTTGTGCAATCTTTTGTCCTGACCCAAAGCCCACAGAAGTATGCTACCAATACTTCATTTTGTGCCTAAGGATGAGTGTGCTGGGTTTAGTAAACTAGGATCATTCTGTCCTTTCTCCAACTCCTTAGTCCTGTGCAGTACAGGGATGAAATGCACCAACACCTTCTCTGATGGGCAACAGTATGTTCATTCAAGACTTTCGCTCTCTTTCCTGCATCTAATTAATTGCTTTTCCTTACAGTGTGGGTGGCTTAAATTGATACTTGAGAGCAAGTTTATCAGAATTCACAGAGATGTTTAAATAACAGCCAGATAATTTCTAAGGGGAAGGTGTTTGATAAAAATATAATAGTAGAAACTAGCCAAAATAGTCCCTTATTTCTTCCTCTTCAAGTCCTGCTTTCCATAAATCTAAAAATTACAATCAAGCTGAATAAAATGGAACCAACCATCCTAAAAATGACTAGAGACTCTAGAGGTGACATTGTATGGTTTCTTTCATGCAAAATTTCTCAGCACTAATTTCTGAGCACTCAAATATTGGCACTGCCAACTCTGCCTGCCCACAGATGAAAAGAGGCTAGCAGCTGACTTTAGATTGTAAAACATGTCTTAATTCATTCAAGCCATCTCCCGGCTGGTGTCATGTAGGGACATTTGCAGTGAACATACAGAAATTACTACTCAGAAAATCCCATTTTGTGGTTTCCTCCTTACCTTGTTTTTCCTTTGTTTCCAAAAGATCCCTTCCACATGAGCCTTACTTCCATTATGTTTTTCATTACTGTCTGTAAGAACAGTGTTCTTCGCTGAGAAGCTGCTGGCTCTACAGCTGAACGTCTTTACTCAAAAATACCTACAGGAACCAGGCATCCTCTGCTCAGACACACAGAGGAAGATTCAGAGTTTATCATGTGCTTGCAAATTCGATACAACCAGTAACATATTCTTGAGGCAGCACTGTTAATGCCTTGTTGAAGAAACTGCTGTCACTTCTTCAGTTGCATATAAAAATCAAAAGATTTGTTAGAACACTGCAAGTATTGGCTGCAATTGCTTCCAAGTGCCCAGCCTCCCTCTAGTCACCCAAATGTTTGCAGAAAGTATAATATCAAACCAATAAGTCCTTACATTAAATTTAAAAACAAAACCAAAAGCAAAACCAACCCTGAAACAGAAGGGGGTGGGGGGTGGGGGGTGGGGAGGAAACACCAAAACAAAAAAAAAACCAAACCACAGCCATTCCTTTGGGTAGGCATTACCTGCTCTTATCAGGTAAAAACCAGGCAAGAATTGATGATAAGGAAACTTGAGAGAGGTCAGAAGTCGAAAAGGAAACAAAGATGCAGAGAGATTTAAAGATGTGTCCAAGATGACATAGCGGACTGGCAGTAGAACTGGCAATAACATCTAGCTTCACGCCTTCAACCATTCAGTCTTCTAGACCAGCTCAGCCAACTACATAGTGGGACTTAGAGTTAAAAAATTATGTCATATAAGTCAAGGTATCCTAACTTTCCCAGGTAAAAAGACTAGCAGTAGGCATAATGTTCTGCTATTCTCCTCTTATTAATTATTCTGTGATACCATGACTGGAAGTCAACCTTTTGAAAACAGTCGGAATACAACATGTTTGGTAGCTTTAGCAGTTTGTTTTCCAAACAGCTGTATGAAAAATCTTAGTCAGCCTGAGACTGAAAGTCAGTTTAATTAGGAAAACAGAGAGTCATATATGTCTGTCTTATAATCTTAAAAGAGTTATTGATTTAATTTCTAGTTAAATACATTAGTGAGCTGGATATGCAGTCTCTTGCCAATGCAGTCTGTAATTTTTTCAATAATACCACAGAAGCAAGATTCCCAATACTGTCACATTACTGTATTTCAACTGACACCAGAAAGGACTAGGGCTATTTCCTTTCAATTTGATCTTCAATTGACATTTAACCTGAATCTTTCACAACACTGTCAGATATGGAAAAGTTTCTGCCATGCAAACATAAGTATATGACACTGAAGAGTCAACTATTTTATTAGTTTTTTTTTTTTTTCTCTGGAGATGTTGTTATGATACAAGCAATGTCCTGTTTCTGTTAGCCATAGCTCGTATTGTGGTGTGCATAGGTAACATACATGGCTATGTGGTTGTTTCTGTAAAGTGTCAATTACTTCCATCTAGTGTGTAATTCAGAAGATGAATGAATCAGTCATCTAAACCCATGAAGTTTTAATCTGCTGTTTTAAAAAGACCAACCCAAGAAACATGCTTCTGCTTTTAGTACTTCAAACTGTCTGAACTGCTGCCCTGGATTTTTATCATTATTCCCCTTGCCATGCCTTCTTGCTGTTGTGTTATCTCAATAGTTCAGAATGAAGGGGAGGGAATCTCAGCTGTTTTATAAAGAAAGAGCTGGTCTGCCTGTATCTTGTGTGTCAGTGTCAGGCAATAGCTATAGGTCCTCTCTATTCCCAGCTCAGTCCATAACCAATATTGTCATAATTAGCCTTAAGACTTTTCACCCAGCCTGAGCTGAATGAGGTTGCCAGGGTGCAGAATGAAATTACACAGCCTTCTCCAGCTTTACGCAGAAAGAATAGGGCACATAGCATTTAGTATGTATAAATCAGCAAGAATGATGCACCTGAAATGTGGTTTGAAAAGGGCAGCAGCCTCTTTAAAAGCTTTGGAAGCTAACTTTTAACTTTGAAGTGAGGTTTGAAAGTTGAAATTCAACTTGTGGTATTATTAGTTGGATTACTGTACCCCTTATCTCCCTTTTTTCTCCTGTGTGTATGAAAGGCTCATAACTCACCAGTGAAGTTGCCAGTGTTAAGAATATTCTCCAGAGCTGAAGAAACATACACATTCTTTACTATTAAGAGATTTTGTTTATTCTTGAAGAGCCATTTCTTTATACTGTATGTCCACAGATTTTATGTGAATTGGCATATAGCTTGAAAAATGTTCCTGTTTATGAAGTTGTACAATGAAACTGTAATACTGTTTAAATTGTAACTATAGCACTATGTAGCACTGATTTTTCCTCTTGTGGAAGCAGCTGGTTCCCACAAAATAAATAGTAGGCATTTCTTTGCAGTATCACTTCATGAAAATATAATCACAAACTATATTACAAAGTGATTAATGAGTTGTGTTATTTTTTTATACAAAAAATGGTTTTTTGAAGTATAAAAAGCTAAAGATGTTGACAGCCAGAAGCCAATTGGCTTGCTAAATCCACACAGATTTCATAATGGAACAGAAATAAATATTATGCATTTATTCTTTAAGGAATTTCTTTTCTTTTTTAAAAAATCTAATTTTATGAAGTTATTTGAGTGATCTCAAACTACACTAGACTTTTTAGTTTAATTTAATAACACAGGTGCAGACCCTAGAAACTGAACAAATGCAGTGACTTTAAGGAAGAAATATAATTTTTTTAACATTTGGGCCACTTGGGTAGTCCCATTTCCCTGCCCATTATTTATTTCAGCTGTGATTAGTTCAGTTTTAAATCATCTATCTACCAAACCATTACTTCTCAGAGGAACTTCTTTCAATTTCTAGAAAGCTGATAAGATCTATATAGCCCTGATGGACTCTGAAGTCTGAAGTACTTTCCTTTTACACTGGAACTTAACTGACATGTAAGAATGACCAATGAAGTTTGAATATTTTTCCTTGGGTCTTTCTGGTTTGTGTGGAATTGTAATTAAAAAGAGAAGATAGTGAGCCTGAAAAGCCCTAGTCAATTTATTAACCTGAAAAAAGGCATTTCTGGATTAATTCACATCTTGAAGGAAATCAAGTTATTGCATTAATTTTTACTATTATTAATGTTATTATTTCCTTATTGCTTTTCCCAGAATGCTAGAGATAAAGAATTTGTAAATCAATAAAGGCATGTGCAAGGTATACACACGTCCTACACACATAAATTTTCTAACCATCATTTCATTGTAACTCTTTGCATCCATATCTAAACACTACCTGCTGACTGGCTGTATTAGCACAGAGAAAATGAATACAGAAATGTAATTACATTATTTTGTTACCTAAAGCTACAGGACAAGAGTTTTGAAGACTGAACAAAGAGCATCAGCATGGTTGTTAATTTCTCTGTCAAATCCTGGCCTAGGCTTACATTAAGAAAAGCACTTCAAGATGAGTCCAACTTTTAAGCATTTGCTTATACCCCTTTATTTGGAAAAAAAGTTAATCAAGCAGGACTCTCAGGTCCTCAGAATTCTGTGATATTTAGTCATGCACAAAGAGTTAAGCATATACTTTCATGATCCCTCTAAAGTGAGATCTTAGGGAAGACTGCACAACAAACCTGTAGATATTCTGCCTTCCTGCTAAGCTATGACTCTGTTCATACTTTGTTATAGAATCATAGAATGGTTTGGGTTGGAAGGGAACTTAAAGATCATCTGGTTCCAACCCCCCTGCCTTGGGCAGGGACACCCTCCACTAGACCAGGTTGCTCAAAGCCTCATGCAGCCTGGCCTTGAACACTTTGAGGGATGGGGCATCCACAGCTTCTCTGGGCAACCTGTTCCAGTGGCTCACCACTCTCTCAGTGAAGATTTTTTTTCTGATATCTAATCTAAATCTACCCGCTCTCAATTTAATCCCCTTACCGCTTATCCTATCACTACAGGCAATTGTAGAAAGACCCCCACCAGCTTTCTTGTAGGCCCTTTCAGGTACTGGAAGGCTGCTATGAGTTCTCCCTGGAGCCTTCTCTTGTCCAGGCTGAACAAAACTAATTCTCTCAGCCTTTCTTCATAGCAGAGGTGCTCCAGCCTTCTGATCATCTTTGTGGCCCTCCTCTGGACTCGCTTCAACTGGTCGATATCCTTCTTGAGTTGGGTGCCCCAGAACCGGACACAGTACTCCAGGTGGGATCTGACAAGAGCAGAGAGGGAGAATCCCCTCCCTTGACCTGCTGGCCATGCTTCTCCTGATACAGCCCCGGATATGGTTGAACTTCTGGGCTGCCAGCGCACACTGCTGGCTCATGTCCACCTTTTCATCCACCATTACCCTCAAGCCCTTCTCCTCAGGTCTGCTCTCCATCCATTCTCCACCCAGCCTGTATTTGTGTTTGGAATTGCCCTGACCCAGGTGCAGGACCTTGCACTTGGCCTTGTTGAACTCCATGAGGTTAGCACAGGCCCATCTCTCCAGCCTGTCCAGGTCCCTCTGGACGGCATCCCTTCCCTCCAGCATGTCAATCAGACCACAGAGCTTGGTGTCATCTACAAACTTGCTGAGGGTGCACTCAATCCAACCACCCATGTTGCTAACAAAGATATTAAACACCACCAGTCCCAATACTGATCCCTAAGGAATGTGTCTCATCACTGCTTTCCACTCAGATGTCGAACCATTGATCACAACTCTTTGAGTGTGACCATCAAGCCGGTTCTTTATCCACCGAGCGGTCTATCTGTCAAATGTCTCTCCAATTTAGAGATCAGGATGTTGTGCAGGACTGTGTTGAACGCTTTGCACAAGTCCAAGTAGATGACTTCAGTTTCCTGTCCTCTATCCACCAAGGTAGTGACCCCATCAAAGAAGGCCACCATATTCATCAGGCATGATCTGCCCTTGTTGAAGTCATGTTGGCTATCACCAATCACCTTTTTGTTTTCCACGTGCCTTAGCATGGTTTCCAGGAGGATCTGCTCCATGATCTTGCCAGGCACAGAGGTGAGACTGACTGGCCAGTACTTCCCTGGATCCTGCTTTTTTTCTTTTTTTAAAGATGCGGGTTATATTTCTCCTTTTCCAGTCAGTAGGAACTTCGCCAGACAACAATGACTTCTCAAATGTGATGGATAGAGGTTTCCTATCCTCATCTGCTAGTTCTTTCAGGACCCACGGATGTATTCTGTCAGGTCCAATGGACTTGTGCACCTTCAGGTTCCTTAGGTGCTCTCAAACCTGTTTGTCTCTAACCATGGGAGGCTCTCCATTCTCCCAGTCCCTGCCCTTGTCTTCTGTGACTTGGGGGGTAAGGTTTGTGTCCTTGCCAGTGAAGACCGAGGCAAAAATATCAATGAGCACCTCAGCCTTCTCCATATCCTGGAAAAACAGGTCTGCCATTTCCTTCCACAGAGGGCCCACATTTTCCCTGCTTTTGTTTTTATCCCTTATGTACCTATAGAAGCCCTTCTTGTTGGCCTTGATGTCCCTGACCAGATTTCAATGTCAGGGCTTTGGCTTTCCTGACCTGATCCCTGACTTCTTGGACAATTTCTCTGTAATCCTTCCAGGCTACCTGTCCTTGCTTCCACACACTGTAGGTTTCCTTTTTTGCACCTGAGTTCCTCCACGAGCTGATTGTTCATCCACGCGGGCCTCCTGGCGTTTTTATCCAACTTCCTCTTCACTGAGATACATCGCTCCTGAGGTTGGAGGAGAAGATCCTTGAATACTCGCCAGCTTTCTTGGGTCCCTCTTCCCTCCAGGGCTTCATCCCATGGAACCTTTCTAATCAGTTCCATGAAGAGGCTGAAGTCTGCTCTCCTGAAGTCCAGGGCAGCGAGCTTGCTGTGCAGCCTCCTGCGCTTCCATAAGGATCTCAAACACCACCATTTCATGGTTGCTACAGTCAAAGCTGCCCTTAAGCTTCACATTCCCCACCAGTCCCTCCCTGTTGGTGAGAACAAGGCCTAGCATGGCCCCCCTCCTCATCGGCTCCTCTATCACTTGGAGAAGGATGTTGTCATCATCACATTCCAGGAACCTCCTGGCTAGGTTGTTCCCTGCTATGTTGTCCCTCCATCAGATATTGGGGTGGTTAAAGTTATGATGAAAAGGATTTTTAACTTTTCTTCATCATCTTTTAATATCTGCCATACATCATGAATAGGTGTACATTTTTTCCTATAGTTCTTTAAGTGATATTTTGCAGTAAATAACAATGCAACTTGTAACACATTCCCATCTGCTAGTTAGACTCCTCAGTAAAAGCATCCAATCAGTTAATCCAATCGGATTAATTTTACTTTCATCATAGAATACAGATGCATTAATGACATAGAAACAAGTTTGTATTTGGTTAATTAGTTGAGTGACGGTCATCAGTATCTATCGCCAGCGGCAGACAGTTGTTAATTCCAGGAAAATAAATTCACTCTCAACACTAAAGTATTAACCAGCTTGAGAAGGTTTGTTGAGATCCTCAGAGGTACCACATAGGTGTGAAATAAAAATATCATAGAGTTGTTGGTCTAATTGATGGTCAGATTTAGAGTGGAATTCATGGCTTTAATGATGGGCAGTAATCTCATGTGACAATATTATTTCTGGTTTTCTGTGGCGTTTGCTTCTTTATTTTGGTGAAAAGGAAACAAGAACTTGCATGCTGATACTTTCACACTGTCTGCTGCCTGAAGCAGTAGAAGAAAGTCACTTTTTCAGAAGAATCCACACTGTGTTGGTATGAATGCTCCCTATAACAGTACACTCACAAGCAGGGAAAGGGGATAGATGCACAGAAATGATTCTAAGAACAGCAGGGAAGTTGTATGCAGAAATTCTGCAAAATACATCTTTTTGAAAATTTTCCTTCTTATATGTAGAGTTCTTATTTAGTCCTGTCATATGTTCTAAAGGCTTTTAAAAGCTGCAGACTTCTCAATGCAGAGTTTGGCAGGCCTGACACCAAACCTAGCTAACTTAAAATTTTGCTGAGATGCCAAACTTGTTAGATTTAAGGATGATCAGAATGTCTTAGATTTACTAACTTTTACATTCTAACTCAATCTATCCACTGTTTTCCCAGCACCCATAATAGCTTGATTCTTGTAAGTATAAACCTATCAATGTGACACAAAGTACATTTCTTTATACTCACATGAAAATATAACCCTTTCCACAAATACCTCAGTGACCATGAATTTAACATATTCTATAAATTAACTTGATCTCCAGCTACAAACTAAGCTTAGCTGAGGAAGAAGGCATGTGGGTGAATTACTTTGTAAAATTAACAACACTGATTCTGCTGAAGTGAAGCAAATAAGAAACTGATATCTAGGGAGCATAATGATACCTAAGAATGTGTTTTATTCAAGTCTACTGTATTTGAACAAATTAAAATGATTGAAACATGAAACCCATTTTTTTTCTGGCATACATGCTAGGATAGGAAATTACAATAAATTGCTAACCAGGTTCTGGTTCTTGATGCACCCTATCAAATGCCATTGTGATTCTCATAAACAATTTCTTACTGGAAATTGAAAAAGAGTAGTGTCAAATATTTTGTAGTGTGACAAATATGATTAGATGTGTTTTTCCTTTTTATCATGCACTATTTAACAGTCCAGCTAAATATTTAAATTATCTGGCTATTAAACCCTTTGCATCAGGCAGTGTGAATATTCATATTAAAAACAACCTTTCCAGATTGCCAGCTGAAATAAACTTTATTTTTACACAAGAAGGATACATAAGAACACATTACTTGGATATACATTTACTCCTTCAAAACAGGAGGAAGAAATAAAATGACAAATATTTTTTATCATCCCCTCAGGAAAAAAAATCTTCCATCAGCAACTTTTTTTAGATAAATTTATTTGCACAGAAATACAAAAAAGAATACATATTGACTCTTAATTCTGTGCTTTACTATTGATGGATAAATATATATATATTAATGGATCTGGAATTTAGGAGCCTAGGAACTTAACTGTTTATTGACTCAAAGTAAACTCAGAGGCACTTTTAAAAATTTCAATATGTATGTATCACAATTCACTGTAATAAGTGAACACGCAAAATGTTAGAATTGAAAGTGAATAAGCATGATGTTAAATGTGATTCTGTACTGTAGCATATAGAAATTATATTTAAACACCTTTTAACTGGTCTTTTTTATGTTATCAGTTCTAACCCCTCTTTAACACTATTGACATATTATGATACACATGTGGTCCAAGAGCGGATAAGGTTTACATAAAGATTAGGGAGGTCCCAAAAGAATAAATTATTATATTAATTCTATCACACTTCTTATTATTTGCATTATAGTAGTGGGAGTAGCACCAAGTCACATAGATTTGAAAGTATTTTATGACAATCCTCTCCTTATTTTTACATTTCCACTCTTGAAAAGAAGTTTAGGGAAACATTTTTAATCCAAACTTTGTCGGCTTGCAGAGGATTAACCACAGTCAGTCTTCAAGGAGCAATTCAAGGCAAATACTTTTTTTATCAAGACAGGTTTACAGAATGACTCTATTTCCTCTGTGAGGTCTTTGCTAATTATAATTCAGTGATTTCCAAAGTCTTGTGCCAAATTTCCCTATTACTGACACATCTAGTTCTTACCACAAAAAAATAAAATCTCAAATCAGGCAAGACATCATGCATAAATGGTGATAGCCATGGATGACAGTAAAAAGTATACTTCGAGAAAATGCTGTGCAATGTATTTTACTGTTGTTTCTACATTCATTGCTAGGTCCAGCTTTTGTTAAATTTTAGTAAGTGATGTTTTTCCAGTGAAACAGAAACCTGAAACAAGGAGTACTATCCTTGAGAGAAATTGTGGTGAAGGTTTGTATGTGTGTTTTGCATCAAGATTCAAGAAAGTAATATTCCTTAAAGTCTGATCCAAAGCCAATGAGACTTTATTAGGTTCAGTGGGCTTTGGTAAATGTTGGTTTTGAAAGTAAAAAGTTATTCTAGGTAAAGAGAGAGAAAAACACAATATTTTCCACAGGATTACGGATCTGTGCTTGTTACAATGTTAGCATTATCTCTACATATACCTGGGCTGTCTTGATTTTTTTTTTTTTTTTTTTTTTTGAGAATCAGTTCCTGAGAATGCAGTCTGCTTTCTGGACTCGCAACATTTCCCTTGCAATTACATATATTATTACAACCATAATTTGTTGCAGGTAATCCATTTGCCATCTAATTTTTCGTTTAGAAAATCTAAAATATTCATCTTCTTCATGATCCTAATTACTTAAACCATCAATATATATGTATGTAGTTGCAATTGATAAATTCCCCAATGACAATAGATTTATTCAGTTACTAATGGGTTTCCATTAGACATCTTTGTAATATAATTAGTCTGTTTCATAATCAAATAACTGATTAATCATTACATCTTTCCCCTGAAGATAATAATTTATTATAGATTTATTTTTTATCGATTCTTCAAAATAATTGCTTTTTTACTACTATTTCACCAAGAATTTTCATGATGATGAAATTTCCATGTATCATTTACTAAGTTGATTGAAAACAGAGTTTGTAACAGGTAATCAAAGCAGGCACATAATAGCTTATTTTAAACTTAATCCATATACTTTAAAATAGCATTGGAGAGATTATTTTTTAAATAATAATCCAATGCACAGCCAGTGGGAAAACTGACCCGTGTAGAGGCTCAAGAGCAATGGTTCAATTACTTCCACTTGTGTTAAAAGAAGCAAAGTAGTATATAAAATCTTTTTATTCTATTTTTCTACTTTATCAGAACCATTAACCGTATGTTTTAACTATGTAATTTGGTGGTTTGGTTTTAAAGAATATATATGTCAGTATTTTGTTCCTTAAAATGAATGGGACCATGTTCATTATGTCCTTGACCTGGGTAAATATAATGGGTAAGAGGTAGAATATGTGTAATATATATGTACGTGCACATTTATATATTCACTGCATATATAATATACATACCATTTTGATCTTTGTTCTGAAAGCAATTAAAGTCAAGAAATAATTGTTTGTTTAGATATAGTTAGTGGTTGAAACAGCTTGGGATACTCTGGTGTGTGATAATACAACCTAGCTTGCATGCTTCATCATTTATCCAGCAAAGAATGTAAGAGTGGAAAACGCCCTGGTAACTGAATTTTTTTATGGCTATATCAACATGGTTCTTTTTAGTAGTGGTTACAGATTTTAATGTGTTTAAGTCAAAGATTCTTGCTCATAATTGCCTACACTTGATCTTTAATTATACATTGGTGTATGTAGAAATGAAATATAGGTGGAGGGATAAAGGAATAGTATAATTCAAATGATATTTCACTATATGGGTTCTTTGTGTGTTCTTTGGAATAAGAAAAAAGGTTTAAAATCAATTTGCTTTTTTGTTACTGCAACAAGAAGTAAACGATTTGATCTTACTGCTTTATGTTTCTCTCTTAAAGCAGTGCAATCCTTGTCTCTGTGTAGTTCCTGCCTTCTTTTCTGACTCCTACCTTCTTTATCTGATTTTCTGTGGCCTCTTAATATGAGGGGAATGCACTCCTAAAATGAGGGAAATGAGGGAAATAATGATTCTTTTGATCCTACCTTGCCTGTGATGTTTGGGGGACATGATAAGAGCATCGTTACCCCAGGAGTTTGGTTCAGAAGAGTGTAGAATCAAATTCCAATTTCCAGGCAACTTGAAATGACTTGCTAATAATAGAAATTAATTATAAATTAGAAAGACTCCCAAGGCTGGTTTCAGACATACTGAATGAACAAAAGAAAAAGGGAAAAGGGAAAAATGAAACAAGAAAGACCTTGAAAATAATGATCACCATCTTTCTGTGTAACTTTAAATACTAGATTGAGGGTTTGCACTTGTGGCTTCCTTCTGAGTATATGATAAAATCCTGCTCTATCAAAACACGCATGACTTCATTTGAATCAAAACAAGATTTTTAAAGAAATTACTCACACTTAAGGGTAAGCATGTCTTCTGTTTCCTTGAGTTAGTGTGTAATCACACACTGAAAAGGTGACTTCTGTTTAATTTAGCAAATGCACTACACATATTAAAAATGTCTGGGATGATAGAAAAGATCTCTTTAACTTTATGGTTTGTGATTTTTTGATGTCTTATGAAAACAAAGTTATTTATGAAAGTCCATGAACACATGACACGTTCTTGATGCTTTATTATATCATGACTTAGAGAATTTCATTTTTATTCATCACTGAACTCAAGCAACATCAAGTTACTTAAATGACCAGTTCTGTGCTATTTTAGTAAGCAAGCATTTGGATTAAAATGTTCACAAAAAGTCCCAATTTTTTTTCTGAATTATGTAACAAGTACTTTCTTTTAATGTAAGGATTTGTGAATAATTAAAGAACATTTCGTTCGCATTTCGATTGAACAAGTGTTTCTTATAAAAGTGTCAGTGAAAAGAATCTTTTGATGTTTGAAAATAGCACTATTTTTAGCTTGGCTGACAAAACCACATTTATTTTTCACCACACTACCCAATGTAATGCCATATATCATAACTTATTTACATTAAATGTTATAGGAGATGAAAATTGAATTTAAAATTCCCATTTGATCATCATTAGACAAATCAGGAGATTCTTACTAAAAACAACACTAGTCAATCTTTTGAAGCTGAAAATTTCCTAGAACCAACAGCTTCACATAAGAACAAAAAAAATCAAACAACATCACTGTTTGCAGATAGGTAAATATACATATTCTCTGTTAAAAGAAAAGTTAAATGAACCCAACAAACTTTTATTGTTTTACTAATGAACATTTTCATTATTCTGAGCCATTGTTTCTACAACAGGCATAATGGAATTGGAATAAATAAATGTATTAATAGTAGTCAATAAAGTATCTGTGAATATGAGGTTATTTATTAGTGATCTTAATAAATATGTGTAGGAATATTACAACATCCTCTAACAAATAAAAAAAAGGGATTTATTAATCTGCAATTATTTTAATAATTTTATGCAACATAAGTATTACAGAATTCTAAATATATATAACTCAAATCTAACACACTTCAAAATGCATAGGGAAATGTCTTGCTAGAAGAAGATTTAAAAATAAAAATTTTCTGTGAAAATCATTGATTCAAATTTTCTCTTTAGAAAGTGAAGAAAACATAATGCTGAACTTAAAAATATGTATTCCCAGCCATTCTTTAATCTCTGTTAAGGTATTTCACTTCACCACACCTGGTTTAAGAGGGTGTAATTGGCTTGTTCTTCTCTGTAAGATGTTTTGTAGTGGGCTGAAGGACTAAGAATTTTTTTGCCTCAGATTTCCTATGCAGTTACAGCATCTCACTGGAGCCATAGTTCTGTGGCTCCATCCCCTGTTCCTTTCTGCTGATGAAATTTCTTGATAGAACTCAGTATCATGTGGTGTTTCTATAGAGGAGTTGTTATGATGTACTTTTGTAATTACTACAAAATAAAATTTATTAAATATTTTCTTTGACAGTGTTTTATAATTGACAGTGTGTTTCTGTTTCGCACACACATGAAACATCATCTATAATACCACGTAGAATTCCAGTCATGCATATTTGAGAAAAAAAAAAAAAATAATGTAGGGTAAAAGAAGTGTGAAAAAGGGATATCATAGACAAAGGTAAATAAATACCAATTAGGCAACAGGTGAACCTTCCAAATGAAATGAGAAGGGTGGGTTGTTTTTTTCTCTATTTAAACCTATAAAAATAAATTCTGAAAGAAAATTGACTACAGTCTCAAATTCCTCAGGTGTATGATCATCACAGAAAGCGAAGAGCTATTTGAGTAAAATATTGGATTGTCAGAAAAGCAAATGTGTTTGCACACTGAGCCTGTGGAAAAATATTTGTGAGGAAAGTAATGTAGCTGCTGTTTAAGAAGGTACTAGGTAAGTTATTAAAGAGATAATACCATGACCTTCAGTACAAGAGAATTCATTCAAAGACCTAGGAGCTTCCTTCTGCTTGTATAATATTTTAATTTCAAACTATAAGACTTTCCTGATGGATGGAAGTTATGCTTTCCAACTAATTATAGTGAAAAATGTTTTAACATATGGAGGTTTGGAATTAAATGGTTTTCTATTTAACTGCAGAAAGAAATTTTCAAACAAGTGTCTTTGTATAGAGAAAAACTTCAAATTTCAAAGTTTCACTATTTTTTTCAAATCCCTAATGTAAAATTTTAGTAAGAAATTGTGTAAACAATTGGTTTTGTTCCAGTAACAATTTGGAAATATTTTGCAAAAGTAGTTGCAAACCGAGTGCAGATAAATGAAGCAATAAATGAGTAACTTAATACATAAGAAAAGACAGAATACCTGTTTGTGTTTTGATATATAAAAATAAGTTAACTTAATAAGACAAGTTATTGGTTGTGAATTATTCACTATTCTAATGGATGTAATTCTTTTTACATTTAATTACAAGGGGCTAGAGATTGCATAGAGGTCTTGTAATGGATGTGCATGACTGCCAAGACCACTAATGGAAATTGCATGCCATGGCTGAGAGAAAAGTATACACTTCAGTAATTACATGTGGTACCCTAAATGCAGATGTAAAAGCAATTATCATAAACTGGTACTCTGCATATTGGAATACTGTATTGGCTCAATACATTAGCTTTCACTTCTGAAGATCATCAGGACTCAATACATAGTTGTCTCATGAAATAAGATTAAAGATCTCCAAGTAATTTCCTTTTATTCTTAGAAAAAAACCAATGTACTGTATGAGTAGCTCCACAAGGAGCGTTACATTCATTACTACACTAGAGAAGAGAGTGTTATTGGCCAACACTGAAGTATTTTGATGGAACTGTAAAGGACAACCATATGACACTTGAGTTTAGCTACTCTTATTTGTCACGTTTTCATGACCACTTACATTTGTATAGCAGAGAGAGGAAACTTTAATTCACAAGGGGTTTATTCACATTTTCCTTCTGAAATTTCAGTAACAGTGAAGCCTTAAAACTGTGACCTTGCAAAGAGATGAACAAATAAAAACTGCAGAAAGGAAAAAAAATATTGCCTGTGTCAGAGATAGGATTGGCTATCTAGCAGGGCTATGAACTTCAGAAGTACACGATTCCTTGCTGTAAAATAGTTTTAATTTGTGTCCTTTGATGGTGGCACTGCTCCAAACCTGGCTGGAACATTGCAGAACTTCAGCATTTCTCCAATGTAGAATGTGAAAGTGAAGATTTTCAAAAATACTTGGTCCTCCTGTCTAGTCATACATGGTGAATATGTTTTATTGTTACACATTGGCTGGCATTTTTAGACCATTATTACTGCATAAATCTAGCCTGTCTTCTTTCCATTTGTTTTGTTCTTTCCATGATACCTTGAATTTCAGGTTAACCCTTGACTTCTCTCAACTCTTTAAATCCTTTAAAAACCTTCAAAAAACTATTTTGAATTTATGAAATTAGAGTTGGCACTAATGTCTCACATTATTCTTTTTAATTAATTAAATATACATGGAAACATTTCCTTGTTTGTAATTTGTGAGCTGATCTGTGTTTTGCATATCTCAGTTACACAATAGATGTTTACGTGCAAAGAAAGTAGAAAGCCCACTTCAGAAGAAATATTATGTACAGTTAGATCTTATCTTGTGATATATATGCATATAAGTTTAAATATAAGAATACCTGTCCTATTTTTGATGCAATGCAATTTTGGGACAACATGACCTTGATCATTAAATATGAATATATCTATATTTTAAAATATTTATTTAAAATGATGGCTCAAAACATTCTGGTGCACCATCATGGGGTATTTCCCTGTCTATGAAATTTTTTGAGGTTACATATAGTTTTCATTTTTGTTTTGTTTTGGTTTTTTTTTTTTATTTGAAGCCAGTGACTAACTTGTGTCTCCATGTGGATTTCTTATTTTTTATGGCAACTCTTAAAAAGAAGTCCTAGTATATTTTAAATGCAGTTCTACAGTTTTATTCTTTTGACAACCATAATAAACCTAACTAATCTTTTTTATCCATTTAAACAAGTTAAAATTCCTAGGTAAATGTTTGTTCTTCCATTGATAATTTCCTCTTAGTATTAAGGATTCTTTCTCTTTTGCAACATTTTCATATATAGTGATGGCTGAGCAGAATAATACAGATTGTAACTCATTAGACCTTCACTAATGACTCGTGAAAGCATCCATTCCCTATTTTCAGTTTTTCAGACATCGTACCTGTGTCAAACTTCACACTTGCTACCTGTGCAAATCCACTGCTTTGCTTATACTTTACTTGACTGCAGTTTGTTTTAAAATGGTTTTATGTCTCATCAGTGTTGATGTTTCCGGACTCTGGGCTTCATCTGGGTCTCTGTTAAGCTGACCGTTCATGCACTTCCTTTCCTTTTCCTTGCACTTCCTTTCCTCCTCTCTCCTCTCCTCCCTCTTGCAGTTTTTTTCCCTGAAGTCTCCTCTAAGCATTTACTGTTTGCCAGTTTTCTCTCCAGCTGGTCAATGTCTTACCTATAGCTACCTCTGATTTGCCTTCCCAGCTGTCTGTACTGAGTAATATTTTATAACTTCACACATTCTGATAGTTCTAAGTCTAAGCCCCTGTGTTTCATCAGTCTTTCATCGTGGATTCTTGGATCACCATCTGATCTCTGACGTCAGAATAATATAGTTATATTTCTGACTTCTGATTTTCAAGTCAGTGACAAAAAAGGTTAAAGGATTCTACTTTTGTAGTCCCATCTAAAACTTCTAGAAGTTATACTCTTCCTCAGATTACAGATTTCCTAAAACTCACTACTTTTGTCTTTTCATCCTTATTTATTTGTATGTTATTAAAAATGTGATTAACATGACACACTGTAGTAATCAGGAAACCAACATTTTTGTGACTCTTTTCTTATTAAACTGACTTAGTCTCCCTCTCACACATTTTTTCTTAAATATTTTCTGATTGCAATCATTGCCCACAGACCAAGTTCATAAAAGTGTGTTTGTTGTTCCATCTCTTATTTCCTCTCTCATTTCCAAATGTCCTTTCTCTTTCTCTTTATTTCATTGAAATATTTTTCCCTCCCAAGCCCCATTTCTGTTCCTGTGTGCCCTTTCAGTACCTCAAACAATATGATCCTTAACTTCACATACCTTTGAATTATTTCTTTTTAAACTTATTTTTTTTTTTAAGAACTCTAACAATCTGCGCATGGAGCTGTCTTAGAATAAGAATCTACTTGATGTGTCAGAGATGATATAACCAACTCAGTTTGATACACCATGTTCTTAGCTATGCACTTATTAAAGGGTAAAAAGGGGTATTGTGTATGCTGCAGGTCCTCAAGAAGCTAGTTTTAAGTATCTTGAAGTTATATGAAAATTTTACTAAATAGAAATCAACAGCAGCATAGTTCATCTGACCAAAAAGCATACCAGTTCTTATACTGAGTTCTTCATGGCACTCCAGAGCCACACATGAGAAGAAAATCTTCCTTACAACTTAGAGAGAGGGCCCAGAATCCTGGCATTAAACAATCACACAGGAAAATACAAGCAAGCAGATTTCCTCATGCAGCAGCAAGCAAACAACAGAGTGGTTGGCAAGTATGTGTGTATTTGTATAAAGCACCACTTCCCTGCAGCAGGAACTGTTGAAGTATCCTATTCACATCAAATATTAACATGAAGGTGTTTCTGGAATGGTTGTCATGATTATTTACAGTCTGTTCACAAGCAAATTCATTACCACAAAGATTTAACCAAATAAAATAAGTTAAACTGTTACAAGTGATGAAATACTGTAATTAGTTGTGTCTGAAACAGAAAAATAGAGAGAACATTTAGTTTACCTAATAGCTGTTTAACTGACTGCAAGAAGCGATTCTTTTGCATGATTCCTGTAACTAAGAGCAATTGCATCAATCTGAATCAGAGATTAGGTATGTTGAGGGAATGGATATGCACAGTGTTGGTGTCAGGCCAGGCACTTCCATGCAGATAGTGCAAAACCATACACCCCACAAATACATTTATTATATAAATGCATCAGACTTTTTTTCCACTCCTATCAATATGCATTTTGATTAACCATACACAATATGTTCAGTTACAAAAAAATATTTACAGAAGTGGGAGGATGAAATAAGCAATTTATGAAAAGAAATTTTGTTGAACATTGACAGGCTATGAATCTAAAAAGGAAAGGTACATTTGTGTATACAACAAATAAGTAACAGTGACAATTCACTGCTCAGTGCTATTAATGAAATAATTTAGTTTTGCAAAGCATTTAATATTTGTATGAATATGAATACCATCTGGTTTTACATGAAAAAAATGTAATAGCAAGTATTAATTCCTGGTTTTAATCACATAGACTACCATATGCATAGTCCATACTTAATAGCTTTGGGCTGAAGAATTTCTTCAGGTTATTTCATCAGGTTGCTTAGTTTTCAATGACATAGACTTAATCTTTAATGACATTATTTTTAAAAGCATAAAAAGTGTTGTAACACTGAAGAAGACACAAAATGAAAACAGTATCTGCTCTGCAGAGCTATGCATATGGAAAACAATAAATGCATCAGCAAGACAGACATATAAGAAAAAGGATTTTAAGAGTATGGCCAGGGTGGACAGAGTTAAGGTGACAGCAAACATATAAGCATCCTCAAAAGCAACAGAGCTACATTGTAGCTGGAACACTGGACCTCAGTTTAGAAACCCTTCTGCTTAAGGAAAATCTTTCGATGTCTGAATTTGAACAGAGAATTAATTAAGCCCAAATAATGAAAAAGAGAGAAGCTGAAGATGAAGACCTATATTTTCACCTTTTGCATATCTAGATATTAGACATGCTCTATGAAATGTTAAATCTTTGAGAGAGAGAGGAGTACCATTCATTTCTGAACATATCCATTAACGTGAAGAGTTTTGTTTAAGTAAAGCTAGAAACTTTGGTGAGCGGAGTAGCATATATCAGAATACAATACTAACTTTCTGATATTTCCCTTGAAGTGTGAATTTTCACCAGTAAGTTGTTTGAAATAATCAGATATTATGTCTTAATAACACAGTGTCTTTTCAGTTGTCAGAAGATTACAAGAAATAAAATACTAAAATGCACCATAGCCTTTAACATACAGAATTCACATCTGAATGAAATACACTAACACACACACACAAAATGAAGGTATTTTAGTCTTTTTCTTGGAACAAAAGTCAACTATCAGTATCAATTATTTTAATTTTCTTTTCCAAATAATGCTTACAAACATTATCATCAGCTCCCAGGAATGTGATTTTGATTGATTTTCATCTTCAGGAATAATTGTAGAGAGATGTTTAATTTATTTTGATCTTATTCAATGTCATTTTCTTCACCTAATTTCAGACAACCACTACATGAATACTACATTTGATCAAATTTTTTATTCTCTCTATATAGGCAGGGAAGAGAAATATGTTCTTCTTCAGTGCAATTCATCTCACCCAAATACAGACTTGTGAATGAACATGTTAAATTAACCTCACCTTAAAATCTGTTTATCTCTATTGAGTTATACTGGATGTTAGTGTCCAGGTATTGGCAAAGGTGGGGGTAAGGAAGGGAGGGTGCTTGCTGGGGTAATAAGTGAGACCAGGACACAACCCCCTACCACAAACAGCTGATCCCATCAGTCAAAATGGTGTCACCTTGGGGAAAGTGTATTTGTTAAAGGGCAAAACACTGCCTGGCAGAGGAATGAGGGGGAAAGTGTGAGAAATAGATCTGTGAGTCCTGAGGGGAGAGTGGAAGGAGGAGAGGGGGGGCTCTAAGTGTGGGAGCAGAAGTTCCCCTGCGGCCCCTGGAGAGACTTCAGTGGAGCAGCTATTATCCCACTCCATTGGAGTGGGTTTACCCTGAAGAACTGTAGCTCATGGAGAGTACCCACCTTGGAGAAGGGAAAACTGTGAGGAGGAAGAAGTGGTAAAGAGGAGCTGCTATGGACTGACCACAGTCCCCCATTCCCCATGCCTCCTGCACCACTGGGGGTGGGGCAGTAGAGGAGTCAGGAATGGAGGAGTGAAGGTGAGCCTGGGAAAAGGGGTGGTGGTATTACTTTAATTTGTCTTTGTTTCTCACCATTCAACACTGTTTTAACTTGAAATAAATTAAATTAATTTTCACCCATTCAATCAATTTTTCACTTGATGGTAATTGGTAGGGTTCTCCCTGTCTTTATCTCAAACTAGAAGTTTTTCCATCTTTTTATTTGCCTTTCTTAGTATATATGGATATCTTAGTATATATGATTCTTAGTATACTTTATTTGGATTTCTTATTATTTTCTCTGAAGTTCAGCAATCACTTACTACCAATTGTGTTTATATTATAAGAGGAGATGTAATCCTGAAAAAATGCAGGATTCTTCTCTTACCTGTGAATGTATATGTCCCATGAACTAGTCTGTCTGAATGATTACCTGTAGGGTCTGAATTAGAATGAACTTTTGCTTTCATAATATTCCTCTCTGATACAAGTGTGGACCGATGAAACTCACACTCCAATTATGTTTTACAATGTTGACCACGAAAACTTCATTGTAATTGTAATGCTAGATAATTTCCAAGAACATGGTTCTGACTCGGAACTGTGCTACCAGCCGCAGAAAGCCAGAACTCTGCCAAAGCTTGTCACTTTTCATTTGGTCACTGTTTCCAATGGAGTTATGCCTCATTTTATGACTGCTTTGGGTTTTCTTTTCTGAAATTTGGCTTCTTGCAGCGTGATATCTCAATGCAATGTCTGCACGTGTCAGCAATCCTAGCACAGGATCATGACCTTCCACATTAGCTGTTATAAAATTGGTGTGAATGAGGACATGAGTAAATGTCTTTCTGGAGAGGTTAAAATGACACTGCCTAAGAATGGGTGTTTATGACCCCAGAACTGGAAGTTAGGACAACTTCATTTAAGCTGGTTCATATGGCAATTTATTGGTGGCTACAGATCAAATTGGATGGCTGTGCACTGTCCAGGAAAGGACATGTTCCTTCATTGCAGTTTTTGTTCTGTTGCTGTAAGGACAGTAATTTCCAATAGAAAGTGGTATCACACAGTATGGAAAAGTAGCATCAGAAATAATTTTAGCCATTTGCTAAATGCACACATATCTGAAACCTTAAATGTTTTATCAAACTCAGAAATTAAGCATACAGCTCACTTCTCTTTTGCCAGTTTTTTTCTAACTTTTGAATTTCTCTTTCCTTCTTGCAGGAGTAAAACCCCAAAACAGGCTAGTTTGAATTTTCTTTGGTTTAAATACAAAACTTTTGTACAGATTTAGCTAAAATCTTTGGTTTAAAACTATAGTGATTAATGTCCTGAGCCACAAAGAAAGAAGATCTGAGCCGGAAAGAGAAGACAGGAAAAAACTAAGAAACAAAAGGGACACAAAAAACTAAATATAATCTCTGGCCCCAAATCTGCCAAAAAGAGTCTTTTCAAAATCTGATGTTTCATATTTCTCTTCCATTACTTTCAACTTTAGAAACTGATAGTACTTAATTTTCCTATCAATAGCAATCTCTTGCCTCACTATCTCAGATACTGTCCTGTTTATGGGTGAAAGAGGGGTGGTTTTTTTTAATTTTCACTTTGTATTTTTTTCTCTCACTCCACCTTACACTTACAACTGATTTCCAGGTATCATAGAATCCTTTAGTGTGCTAAATTGGAGTTAGGAGTGGGGCATCTTTATTCTGAATTAAAATTCTAATTTTAGAGTGCATCCTATCATCATATCTTGTCTCATATTAGTGAGGTGTGGGAAAATAATTGGACTTAAAATTGTGTTGAGTGTACTGATAGAGAAATGTTAAGAAGTTCATACTGGCTGATATCTTCCTTGTTCTGCAATCAGTGTGTTTACTGACTGATAAAGTGTTCTGAAGGAACACATGAAACTCCAGGATATTGGATATCTTAGATGTAATACATCCTGGAGGTTGACACACTGGAGGGAAAGGATGCCGTCCAGAGGGACTTTGACAGGTTCAGGAGGTGGGCCCATGCGAACCTCATGAAGTTCAACAAGGCCAAGTTCAAGGTCCTGCACATGGGTCGAGGCAATCCCAAGCAAAGTACAGGCTGGGCAGAGAATGGATGGAGAGCAGCCCTGAGGAGAAGGACTTGGAGTATTGGTTGATGGGGAAACTCCACATGACCCAGAACATTCACTTGCAGCCCTGGGCTACATCAAAAGAAGACTGACCAGGAGGTTGACAGGGGTGATTCTGCCTCTCTGCTCTGCTCTTGTGAGATTTCAGCTGGAGTACTGCATCCAGCTCTGGGGCCCCAGTCATAAGAAGGACATGGACTTGGTCGAGCAAGTCCAGAGGAGGCCATGAAGATGCTCAGAGGACTGGAGCACCTCTCCAATGGGAACAGGCTGAGAGAGTTGGGCTTGTTCAGCCTGGAGAAGAGATCCAGGGACAGCTTATAGCAGCCTTCCAGTACCTGAAGGGGGCCTACAGGAAAGCTTGGGGGGATTTTTTACAAGGGTCTGTAGTGACAGGACAAGGGATAATGGGTTTAAATTGAAAGAGGATAGATTTAGATTGGGTGTAAGGAAGAAATTCTTCACAGAGAGGTTGGTGAGGCACTGTCACAGGTTGCCCAGAGAATTTCTGGATGCCCCATCCCTGGAACAGTTCAAGGCCCAGTTGGATGAGGCTTTGAGCAACGTGACCTAGTGGAAGAGGGGTTGGAACCAGATGATCCTTAAGGTCCCTTCCAACCCCAAGCATCCTGTGATTCTATGATTCTAAACTAAACCAAGTAAAAGTGTCTGGTCTGCACATCTCAGCCATGAGTCAGGTTAGACTGGTTGACAGACATAATGGCTGCTGGTTGTTTTCAGGTTTGAGAATGAAATTAGCTGCATGACATCTGGGATGAAATCAAAAGGAAGGATTATTTAAATAAATAATGACTCCCATCTGCTCCAGGTCTGTCTTCAATGAAAACACAGATACATACTGAAAATCCTAGTGAAAAGGTTAGACTTCTCTATAGGTATTATAAGCTGTTTGGGTACTGTGGGTATTTGCTATATGGGTATACAAAATACTTCAGGAAGGACTGGTGAGTATTTTGATTTGACAACCATTATATTAATATAACTTAATTAAAATTAAAATATGTTCCTTTATTTTAATGATGTTGGAAAAAACCATGAGTTTATTTTAGGCACATAATGGGGGTTTTAATGTTAAAATAGGAAAGCTGGCCATTTGTAATAAAGGCCAATGAAACAAAGCTTACGAAATTTCAGTAAATTTCCATGAGCTGGTTAAAACAGTCCAGAATATAAGAGTCAGTGAAGTTTGCTTCTCTGCCTAAGAGGACACAAACTCTCTGCACTACTCTTTAGCCTTTCTTCTCATTCTGCTTGAGTTGCCAGACTATTAGCTGTGCTGAGCAGAGTTGGTCTCAGTTCTGGAGATGCACATCTATTTGATTAGGAATATTTAAAAGCAGAATGGCTTCTTTAAAAGAGATTTGCTTCTGCAGTTGGATGCAAATATTAACTTTCTGGAAGGTCAGAGATTTTGATTCCCATGACTGCTCCAAATCAGGCTGAAAGTGTATCTGACTGGTCTTCTCCTACTTTTGAGGAGGGTGCCCACCCACTAGGAAACATAGTAAGCAAACAGTCAAGGAATAACTTTAAATATGGCACAGGAAAAGATTTAGTAAAATACACCTCTGTGAAAATAACCTATTGATATTAAACAATAGGATTAAAGAAATACTAATCCTCCTATCTGGCATGAGGGGTGACCCATGGATAATGTTTCAAAGCAAGAAGGAACTGTAGGAAAAGCCTGGTCAGAAGGAGCAACAAGGCTGCAATCCACTGAAGCATTACCACAGAGGAAAACGGAAATCTGACCAGAGTGAATAGAAAAGGGTATAGAAAATAGGCACCTTGATATCTGTGGCCAGCAGGTTTCATTTGGCAATTTTATACTTATTTGCTTTTGCTAAGTAGACTTAAGAAACTTCTGACAGCCTAGATGAGAGTATATCAGACTAGGCATATAATAAAGAAGTTACGTACACTGCATGTGAACTATTGCGTAAAGAAAAAGAATGATGAATGAGAAAGAAAATAAACTCTGTGCATAATCTTTGATACTTGTACCTTGTTCTTTACAATATCTTGCTAATGAAAATTGGAAATATACTTTGCAATACACTTCCACTCCTTTCTGTGGCCCCCAAACTGGAAAAAATTAAACTAATAACAGCAGAATAGAATAAATCTCTTCTTTAAGTTACCTGTGTGATCAATTATGTACATCCTGCTCAGCTGGCTTTGCAGTTATGAAGAAGGCTGTTTTCCCTAGCTGGCCATGTTGCTTGAATGATTTATTTCCAATGCACTTTATTGATTTCCAATACATTTCCCATTTGAATTAATTGGAAGCATGACATAATGATAGTTTTCTTCCTTAGCTGTTTCACTTGTGCACACTTCTATTGCATTTATGTATTAAGAAAAGATAACTTCAGAAAGAGGAAGATAATTTCAGAACAAAATCAAGTAGGGAAATGGAAAAATGAAGGAAGAGGGTCAAGGGCTTATGGATAGGGAGAGAAAGAGATAAGGAAAGATATTAATGTTGTAATATGGTGACTGCATACGTAAAGGAAGTTCTATCAGGGCTATGTGTACACGGTTCTGAAACAGCAGTCCCTACAGCATGAGCATGCCCTGCTCTGCATCCTTTCTGTTACTTTCCTGCACGACTGCATTGCATCTTGCTGCTGGACTGCCACCACCCTGCATGCAGGCTGGTAGCCCAGATTGTACCACGGCATGTGTAGGTGCTGAGTTTTGCATGCTCTGGAGAGGGAGACAGCCATAACAGCCCTGTGTGCAGTCTCGGGCTGTGCACACTACACAGAGCCACTTTCAGCAGTTACTGTGAAGGGAGTTTATTCCTGCATATCAGTTAACATGGATATTATGGACCCACAGTCGCCTTGGGTTGATGCTTATAGTTCGTGCCTGGTGTACACAAGTTAGTTTCTTCCCTAGTTATCCTAGGAGAGGGCATGTGTGGTTTACATTTCTGGGTGTGGGGTTTTTTGCTTTTTTTTTCTTGTCTCTCTTTCTAACATCATCACTAGCATACCTTGGTGTTGCAGTGTCTCAGTGTTAGGAGGATATTATTTGCCACTGACAATTCACTCCTTCAGGAAGTGAAGTTCCTTCTAAGTGGACCACAATAACAGTGTTCCTTCTGCTTCGCATTGTTTTCTTGAAGCCAAAATCTAAACATTCATGAGTGGTCATAGCAGAGCTGGCATATGCAGGAAGACTAGTTAGCTAAAATTTCTCATGCAGAAAAGTGCAACAAATAACTTCACACTGACTTAGTGTCCCGTCCTGGTTATCCCAGGCAGGGGAGATTCATTGTTATACCTAATATGAGATTATGACACAAAAGAGGTCAGATGCTACTAACAAAAGAGTTTATTTTTGTTGTAAGAAAATAGTGATAGGAGAGAGACAATAGAAAAGGTGGGAAAATTAGCAAGCAGTTGTGATAGAATTGCAAGAGATAGTCACCACCATGGATTCAGCAGCAGCCCGTTGGTCCATCATCTTTGATGGGGAGAGTCCCTGTCACCGTGTGATCCCACAGTCTTTTATAGGGTAATTTTTGCTGACTCATAACTCCTGCACATGCTCTCAGGCTAGGCATGCTGATCCCACTGGGTGCAGGACAACCATTTCCTGACCATTTGCCTTGGACTATGTATGCTTCAGCAGGACTGGGGGATCCCCTGTGTCTGGGCCCCCCATGAAGCGATGTGATTGTTCTTTGTCCTTGGTCAAACCGGTTTCAGAGGCTATTTGCCCTTTATCTATTCAGGACTGCAAACAAACCCTGCTCTGCCAAGCCACCACGAGGTTTCGAAACAGTTCTGCAGGTTTGCAAGCAAGCTTTCAGACAATCAGCTCAAGATAAGGTCTCTTAAACTAAGTCAGTATTATTTTTATAAAATATTATTTTGTAGAACATTCTGAAGTAGATAAATTAGTTACACATCTATTATACACAGATATATATTCATAAACACAGGGATTTTGGACTTAGTGTTTCTGCAGTGTAGAAAATACACAAAAATTATTATTTATTGCAGCTCAGTGAGAACAATGTAGTTGTTAATGGTTCCTGCTGTCCCCTCCACTACCTGTTTATCATATCCAAGACCAAAATCTGACTGGATTTTACTTGAATGTATTTTTACTCTGTTGGTGATCTAGTCTTATATGAATATCTATGCCATTTAAGTAAACACTGAATTTCTTCTCAACAGCTGCAGAATGTGTTCTCATTTGAGAAGGGATTACAGGTAAAGATGAAATATGAGATATAGATATAGATATAGATATATATGATCTCCACAAGAGATGTTTCTGAAAGTGTCGCATCCCTAATTCTTTTGTTTTTTCGTATAGATAATGAGATATAGAACATGTTCTTCAAAATTTATTCAAAATTCAGAATTCTATAATTATGCAATTTGTCTTCATTTGTTCAGTTCCCTCACAGAGGCATTATGTCCTGTGGAAATAATAACATGTAATTAGAGATTACCATGTGGAGTATAGAAAATGTCATAATTGTATGGATCACTTCACTATTGTAATTTCCTGCAATTTGAGGACTTTGTTACTTTACTATTTTTAAAGTAGAATTCTAATACTTTTTTTCTGATAAAAAGAGGAAAAAGTATAAAATAACCCTGAAACATTAGGAAAATTGATTCAGTAGAAGGTCTAGAATATCTGTCTCAAGCCAGGCATCGAATAATCCTCATTCACATCTTTAAAGGCCAATTGAATAAGACAATGCTCTATCATGACCCTATGTTTTGAGTAAAAGTTTTGCTCAGAACATTACTGTTGAAGCTCTTTGTCCTTTCTTTGGGGAAATGAATCTATTTTGAAAACCTTAAATATTTTTGTTAAAACTACCAATATTTTAGTTTCTATATACTACAGCAACAGGACATGGGAGATGTAATCTGGATATGTCACAGTCTTGTCTTCATTAACAATAGGGAATCCCAGGCTTGACTTCATTTATTCAGCGGTGGTAACACCTAAGACACTCATATCTGAGGACTCCTCTACCTATTTAGTAAGATCTAGGATGAAAACTTGGCCTAACCTAAGTCACCATAGTCTGGATCAGAAACTACCTTTGTGGGAATTGCCTGAGAGTCAAAATGCCTCTGCTTCTTATTATAAATTAACCTTAATAATATTTTAATTTTACTGACATGGATGGCTTCAACACAAATATAAGTTAGTAGAGAATATAGTGTGCATTCCTAGCATGAAAATGAAGAGTTCTTGGTATTACCTCAATCACTGTGTTAGCTGGGAAAAGACAACATCTGCTGCTAAGTTCTCATTAACTGCATTTGCGCTTTGTACTTTTGTGTATAGAGAAATGATAGGCGGCCTGTAATTGCAACCTGCTTAGAGGAAGCAAGTTAAATGGTAAGGTCAAACCCCTCATTTTTCTTTTGCTGTGGACATCTTCAGGGTATACGGCAGAGGATTCCCATTGCTTTTTCAGTTTTTTTGCTGCCTGCCAGACAGTAGCCTAACGTCTGCCGCATCAGTGCAGAGACAGAGTCTGGTGAATACTTCACAGGAAACAAGCAGCAAACTGAACTATTCCACAGCTCATTCATTGCTGCTTACTAGAAGACAGTGATGACAGTAATTCTAAAAACCCTAAAAATCACTGTAATTCATAATTATTCTTTTATATAAGAACATGTGTCCTCTCCTGGTAATGCCAGCAGACAAGAGGTGACTGCAAGAAATATAAAATGCAAATAGACATAGTCTAAAGTGGTTTCCTATTAACCCTTACCCAGCCTAGCCTCTTGGTCATCCACAATGGCTGAGTATTAAGTAAAAATCTGTACTCAAGTAAAAAATAAAACAAGAACAAAAACAAAAACGCCTTATTTTTTTTTTTTCAAACTCAAACAGGTGAAACAGTTACTTTCTGCACAGTACCTCTATAATAATAAAAATGAAAATTATGCACAATATAGAAACAGGCTGAAGATTGCTTAAAAGGCAAAGAATCTTGGTTTAAATTATGTTCTTTACATTAGAGCAATTTTTCCTGTTACTACCTTTTCTCAGATTTGGCCTAGGTGCATTACTTAGGAGGCCAGTGTTGAACAACTGATGTTTCTTTCTGATGTTCTGGTCTTGGTTTGATGAAATTCTCAAAGTACTGTTTTGGAGAGGCACAGAAAAAGGAATTGGGAGAAGTTTCAGGTTTCTGTTAAGCCTTTTGTTCCTATTTAGTACTCACCATTTTGTTTTTTTCAGATATTACTATTTCCTCTCCTTGCCTCACCTACCATCAGAAATATGTAGCAGGAGGCTCTGTGTAGGTGGGAAGAGACTCTTGAAACTACAGCTTTGACATCAGATATTAGTTACTTAGTGGAAATCTGTTGTCAGTACTGCGCAGTAGGCTCTACTGAGTGACAGAAGAAGGAGCCACATGAAAGAAGATAGTATTTCAATTAAAGAAAGCTGGCAATTTTACTCTGACCCTTTTGGTACAGTATTGTTCTTTCATATGCCTGTTTTGTAATGATTATATGCAAGATATTGCTTGTCAGCTGTCTCTTTTTGAAAGTTTGTAATATTTAATATAATAAGCTTCTGCCTGGTGACATTGATCCATGGTTGACTACACACTTTAGCGCTAAATACTTACTTACAATCAGATAAAAGCAAAGAAAAAGCACTAAAAAAAACCCCCAAAACCCAAGCCTCAAACTGGTAGGCAGGTAGACAAAATGATGGAGACGGGCTCACATATTAAATGGCAAATTGTCACGATCTTTCAAATATATACTTATCTCTTTTTTTTTTTTTTTCCTTTTATTATGGAAAAGCACACTGAAATTTGAGGGAAGAGTCCTGTGAGGCACAACCACTTATTATTAATACAGGCTTATATCAATACAGGCTGGGGAATGAAAGGATTGAGAGCAGACCTGTGGAGAAGGACGTGGGAGTAATGGTGGAAGGAAAAGTGGACATGACCCAGCAGTGGTCACTTAAAGACCAGAAAGCCAACGGTATCCTGGGCTGCATCCAAAGAAGTGTGACCAGGAGTTCAAGGGAAGTGATTCTACCCCCTGCTCAATGCTCGTGAGACCCCACATGGAGTATTGCATTCAGCTTAAGATAGACATGGGCCTGTTAGAGCGGGTCCAGAGGAGGGCCACAAAATTGATCAGATAGATGGAACACCTCTCCTATGAAGTCAGGCTGAGAGAGTAGGGGTTATTCAGTCTAGAGAAGAAAAGGCTGTCTCTTTTTTGTCTTTCATTAGTTAAAGGACTTTTATAGGAAAGATGGGGACAGAATTTTTAGTTGGGCCTGTTGCAATAAGACATGGGGTAATGGTTTTAAACTAAAATAGGGTAGATTTAAACTAGATATAAGGAAGAATTTTTTTCCAATAAGGGTGGTGAAACACTGGAACAGCTTGTGTGTAGAAGTTGTGGATGCCCTCTTCCTGGAAACATTCAAGTTCAGATTGGATGGTGCTCTGATCCAGTTGAAAATATCCCTGCTCATTTTGGGACCTTCCAACCTAAACTCTTCTATGATTCTATGATTATTTTCTGGTTAGGTTTTCATAATTCTCTAACTACGGATCCATCCATAGCCTTAAAAACTGATCTCAGAATGAAAGTTTGCTTAAGTCTACTATCTCTCTTTCTGAAGAGAGGTGTGCTGGTGACTGGAATAGGAAATGGAGTGGAGAGCACTGTCTGTGGAGAAGGCTATCCATATCAGGATGTAACATGAAAGCACCTTTTAGCAAGTAAGTCAGAGAAGGTTTCTGTCAAAGGCTGTGAAAGCACATGTGACTTAATCTCCCTAGACTGTGAGCATTCCATTGGGTTGAATCTGAATATGAGAATGATGTATTTGTATATTTTTTTCCCTTCAGGGGAGATTTTTAGAGGTATTGCAGGCTCAGGTAGATCATTGGTTGACTATCACATTTTCTTAATGTGTTTCTGGTTGAATTATGCATTCATTGAAGGAAGGGCCTCTGGACTCAAAAGCCAGAGCTTCCAGTTAAAAGTTGGATGCTAGCATTATACTTTCTGACATAATGTTGGAACCACATTTGTACTGTCTATTAGTATTAAAAAGACACTGCATAAGTTCACAGGGAAATTCTTATTGCACTAATATATACTTCCTCAGGAATATATACCTGTACTTGACACCTGGAGGTTTTATGTGACCTCTCAGTATCACCATATGGGTTTTTAAGTACAATGGCTAGAGAGACACTTTTGCAATTTCACAAGAAATTTTTTTGATTAAATACCATACATTATATTTCAATCCTACCTTTAAAATAATATTGAAATTACTTATAAACCTACAAGTATCAGAGTTCATAGTAAAAAGCTGAAAACTAACATAGAGCAATGATTTTTTAAGTGAAATAATGAAAATTCTGTGTTAAGTACATAAAAAAAAATGTAGGAAATGGAAGATCAATGTCTAGACCTATAATATCAATTAAATTCCTGTAGAAAATGTGTGAGATTAAAAAATAAATTCTTGGTTAGCATTTCATAAGAAGTAGAATGTAGCTCAAAGTCAGCCTACATTAGCACTGGAATTTTCCTCTCAATCCTAACTTGTACATATGACAACATCCTTATAATTAATGTGTTTATATTTTCTCACCTACCTTTTTTTTCCCTAACTTCCATATGTGCCCTTAGATTTTAATTAAGAGGTCAAAGTTAGAACGCAAAGTTGAGCTACAGACAAAGTTTCAAATATGGACTTCAACATTATATTGAATAGTAAGGCTGGTTGTATTAGACATCTAGAAATTATTTTATTTTTTTCTGTTTGATTGTTATTAAATATTTTTTTACAAATGACTTTGACATGTTAGGAATCAGAAGAAAATTTGGTTAGGAATCTCAAATTTTGGACAAATATCAGTGAAAGACAGGCTGCAGGGCTGGGTGGGGAGAAATCTAATACAATTCAATACGGCAAGTGTAAAGTGCTGCACCTGGGGAAGAACAACCCCATGTATCAGTACAGGCTGGGGGCTGATTTGTTGGAGGGCAGCTCTAGGGAAAAGGACCTCGGAGTCCTGGTGGACTACAGGATGCCCGTGAGCCAACAGTGTGCCCTCGCGGCCAAGGCAGCCAGTGGCATCCTGGGACGCGTTAAGAAAAGCTTGGCCAGCAGATCAAAGGAAGTTATCCTCCCCCTCTACTCTGCTCTGGTGAGGCCTCACCTGGAGTACTGTGAGTATTGTTCTGGGCTCCTCAGTTCCAGAAGGACAAGGAGCTACTGGAGAGGGTCCAGCACAGGGCCACTGAGATGATGAAGGGCCTGGAGCACCTTCCCCATGAGGAAAGGCTGAGAGAGCTGGGTCTGTTCAGCTTGGAGAAGAGGAGGCTGAGGGGGGATCTTATCAATGCTTATCAATATCTAAAGGGTGGGTGTCAGGAGGATGGGGCCAGGCTCTGCTCAGTGGTGTCCAGTGACAGGACTAGGGGCAGTGGCCATAAACTGGAAAACAGAAGGTTCAACCTGAATGTGAGGAAACACTTCTTCACTGTGAGGGTGACAGAGCCCTGGGACAGGCTGCCCAGAGAGGTGGGGGAGTCTCCTTCCCTGGAGACTTTCAAAAGCCGCCTGGACCTGTTCCTGTGTGATCTGCTCTAGGTGATCCTGATCTGGCAGGAGGGTTGGACTAGATGATCTCTAGAAGTCCCTCCCAACCCCTACCACTCTGAATCTGTGAAAGATAAAGTAGAAGCAGTTGCAAAAACATCCTATCATATTTATATCTCAGTAAGTAAATATGAATAGTAAAATTCTTGAATGAATATGTGTGTGTGTGTATTTACAAAATAAAGGTATGCATTGACTTGGATAGTTTTGGATCAAGCTTTACATAGGATTACAGTATATAGTAAGCTTAATGAAGCCACTGAATCTAAAATTAGAAGATTGCTCAAGGAAATTTATTGTAAGAAAATTTTGGCTACGATTTTCAACATCACTGGAAAATTAACATATAAATTAGTAACAAAGCTACTGCCAGAAGCACTTATGAGGGCAGCTTGTTGGATTAGGCAGTAACACATAATTAGACATGGCTGTTACCAAGTATATTTAGATTCAGCAGCACCTGAGAGGAATGGGAGCTTGTTTGCCCTCCTCATCTAGTATTCTCTAAAACCATACAAAACTTCTACATGTAAGGCATGGTTGCATTTAACTTAGAGCTGCAGGCTTTGTGAAGAACTGATGTGTACACTGAAGTTAGAAATGATGGCTTTACAGTTATTAACATTTATTCAGAACCCAAACCTGAAACTTAAAATTGGTGAGGCTTGTAAAACACTGAGCAAAATTAAGATCTCAAGTCAGAGTCTGCATATTTGAAACATCAGGGGAATTCAAATTCTGAGTTTTGGGTAAGTCCCAGCTGTAAACAACTAAGAAAATATGTTTTTCTTCCCTGAGTCATTTATGCTGTCTTGAGATCAGAAAAGTAGCACAAACTACCACTGTCAGCATTATAAATATATGTTAAAAGACATAGAGCCTGTTCTTATATAACTACTTTGATATACCTCTGCTATTCAAGAGTCCTGAGATGTAATTGTCTCCGTGTGCAATCCATGGAGACTGGTGACATATAACACCAGAGAGGCCAGGAGTCTGCAGCAAAGAAGGGACATAACAGGAGATGAAGAAGAAAAAAATCTGCTCATAAGAGCCACTAGTTACTTCTGCTTCTCTGCTTCTCAATGCTTAATTGCTTATAAAAAGTGAAACCACTCTTACAGGAAAGATGAAGTGGAAGAATTTTGTCATAGCTCAGGCAATCACCAAAGGTTTTGTGCTCCAGACAAAGTGAGATTTCAGTTCTCAGCTTGCTTGCTTTGAAGTGGAAAGTTCAACATTAATTTTCCCAGTAAATGTTAACCAGGTAGGCCAGGATTTTCTCAACATGAATAAAACAAAACCTCATTATGTGAACAAGCTACCCAACCTTCCAATCAGCAACTACTTTGAGATGACAGTAGTATATAACCTCTTGAGCTATTGCTACTTAGTGAACAACTGGTTTCATTGGCAATACACATGTGGATAAAGCTTCAAAGTGAATAGCATACACTGAAAATGAAAACATCATTTACATTGAATCAAATATAAATGCTAATGCAGTAGTCAAAATTGTAAAACAGGCCCAGTCCCACCTTCCATTTAGTATTTGCAATTAACTGTAATGATGGCTTACTGGAGAAGAAACATATCCAATTTAAAATTGGATTACCTATTTGTTTTGTTTTCCCCTAGCAGATTACTCTAGATCTACAGTGATGTGGTAGAAAACAAACAAACAAACAAAAAACCAAACAACTTGGTTTACTTGAGACTGCTCACTTCAGGTCTTGGATAACACTTTATCTCCCTTCATTTTTATGGTTCTGTTTTTAAAGACAAGATTGTGGGGTCTTCATGTAACAATGACATATTACTTGGACTACAGTTGTTGATGTAGTTTTATGATTTAATTTAGTATGTTTTCCCTTACACTACAGGTGTAGATTGTATGAATTTTTCGATATTTTTAGTCTGCTCCCTCTCCATCTTCCTTACTCTGCAAATAGGTAATGTTTTAAGTAAAATAGTAAAGTTTACTCACAAAGAATTCACGTGATTTGTCTTGTATGATTTGGGATGTGAATGTCACATTTATCAGTGACATTATTTATATGGTATGAGGAACATCACAAATCCTCGTCAGCAGTAGATTTTCTCTAAGTGTTATCAATGGCTCCTCCTAACATTAACACAGGTAGTGTTTAAGTACCTGAGAATATTTGACCCTTTCAGATGTATTTTTAAAAGTCAGATATGTACCTGAAGATTTATCTATACTGATAAGAACCAGTATTGTCTGGAAATTAAGCAAGAATTCTCACAAGTTTATATGGATACTGAAGTCACTGAAGTGTTCAAATGTCCTTCAGGGAAATAGGGATGAGAGATCAGCTGCAATGAAAGTATTAGAAATTCCTTAATAAGGCAAGGGCACAAAGATTTATCCTGACTCCACATGTGAAAAGAAGCCATGTTTCACCTTTCCTATCATCATTACATGAGATTTACCTAATACCTGGACTACATGAAACAGTTTTGTTGAAATAGGTACCTCCAATTTTTCTTTCATTTACCCACTGTTGAGATGGCTTTTGATCTGTCAAGGACTTTTGCTAGATAAATTACTAATGGTGGGAGGAGGGGAAAGGAATGACTGTCATAAACTTTACCGATTTAATGATCATGTTAATCTAAGTCAGCACTACTCTGAACAGGTTCAGTTGTCCGGATGTCATAAATGTATTTTATGATGGGTTATCAGTTCATAGTTCTTGATTATTCATATAATGTGTTCCAGTGAATACATACCCATACTCTACCTGAAGCAAACCAGCTAGCTTTGCAGGCTCAGAATAGAACAGCCTCACACTCAATATACGCCCTTCAAGGATTGTAGATACAAATTCCTGGAGCTCATGGCTCTGGCAACTCAAGCCTGAAGTCCAGGAAAGCTACCAAGAATGATACAGTCATGGTCTCAGTGAAACAAGTAATCAAACTGCTTCTTCCTAATAATAACCATGTATATATAATAGCCTCATCTTCTGGATAGGAAAATGATACATTTTCAGCTATATCTCTAAAACCAATTTTGAAAAGAGAGTGGAAAATATTTAGATACATATTTCTTAAAGTGTAGTTCTGAAATAAAGTGTCTATAGTTTTTCTAAGTTTGTTGGAAGAAATAGAAACAGGTGCCCTGATTCTTAGTCAAAAGATCTAACTATAGTATCTTGCTTAACCTACAGGGTCTTAGCAGCTGGAAGTACTGATAACCTGTTACTGAACATTTGTGCAAACCATAGCAAAACAGGGTTCTTGCACTTTGTGATCTCTTTGCATCAACTTAACGTGCACTAATTGTCTATTAATAATTTTGATTATAACTATTGATCTGAATGAGGGCAATGCAGATGTGGAAGAAATGTGTGAACAAACTAGAGACATCACAGACCTGGTAAAACCAAAGTAGTGAACACTTGGGAAACTGGGCAATGGAGAGAGCTCAACAATCTTCAATATGCTAGGGATTGTACAAAGACAGAAGAAATGTCTCTCCTGCTTTGTCAGAAGGAAGGACAAAAGAGGGTGGGCTTTAATTCCAGCCTTTGTGTTGTTGATCACAATTCCTAACAGAAGAGCCTCGGAGCACTGAAGTATGTCAAGATTTGGAAACCTCCATCAATGGACATTTTTAAGAATAGATAAGTAGTACTGGGAATTGTTTAGGGTGTTTAGGGACAAACAGGTGAAATACCCATTTCACAGACTTCCATCCAGCCATGTATTCAATATAGATCTTAGTCGATGGTTAAATCTTTTCCTCTATAAGGTTTTTGTAGCACACAGAGTCAATGTGGAGTAATTGATGGGAGCTACTCTGTGTGAAACAAATGATTCCACAAAGAACATTTTTCTCTTGACTATTTTCTGGTCCTGGATTCTACTTTTTCTTGGATCAGAGAATATATGGGGAGCAATGAGTGTTCATGGAAGTAATTACTGTCAGGAGGAACATCCTTCTTTTTCCTGTTAACTTGGATAAGACTTATACTTATTTTTAACATCAGAGGCCTAAACAATCTAGAGAAATATGGGTCTAAAAATCATCTAAATCTGAAGTATAACTTCTTGGCCAGATGCTTTTATTGTGTTGGTATGCATCTGCCAGACATTACCTGCAGCAGACTTGGAATCGTATGATTAATGGATACAGCTCCAAAGTTCCTTGTGGAGGATGGGGTTCAGGGCTTTGGCCATCTATGATTTATTTACTCTTGGTACTGTGACAGTATAGCAAGAACTGAGAATGTACTAAAACACAAAGGCTTTTGCAACCTTATTTTTAAAATGTAGACTTTGTCCATTTGCCCAACATGTCTCAACAGAGCTAAAGAAACAAAACTTGTAGAATAAAGATGATGGAACCAGTAAAAAATCTGCTGATAAAAAAAAAAAGTAACCTCTGTGAAAAATGTTGCAATGGGGTTTCATCATTTTTGAGAAAAATTGTTTGGGAAATGTTTTCCATATGGAGAAATAAGAAAATTAAAGATTTAACTTAATCCTTTCAGATGACAACTCACTTTTCATTTCACATTAAAAATCACTGGATCCTGTTTTCCTGCATGTGATTGTAGAAACTTTTAATATTCATAGTTATTGTGATTTTTGAGCCTTAAGTGTTTCTGTCCTGTAGGGGATATATTTTTTCTCAAGATACATTATTTTGAATAATGCTCTTATTAGAAATAAAAAAGTAGTGAAAAGCTCATGTTAAGTGAAGTGCTTATGTCTGCAGTATATGTAAATCTGTAAGTATGTTAGGTGTATTTCCACATCTTTTTTTAAAGGTTTTTCCCCCAAATACTTGCTGTTTCCACAGTCTGTGATAGAATTCTTCTGTACATAATTTTTTGTCTTCAATTGTATATCTCTAGAAGAAGAAATACCTGCACTTCCCTATAGGTATCACTGATACATATCCCTGTATCCAGAGAGGCCTATGCACTCTCAAAGACTTGATTGACAACATCACAGTTTTAAAGCCGACTCTTCTTCTTTCCCACCCACCCCCTATAAGGATGTGATGTTGATTGGGAAGAGAAAGTTCCTACTAGAACAAAGGCTTTATCTGACACATTAGTGTCATTTATTTATAAAATTTATTTCACTGTTGTATGTTCATCATTGGAGCTGCTCAAAAAAAAGGCTTTACAATTTTGGGAGGATGTACAGCAAGTGGAATGGGAAACATGCTAATAAATTCTACCATGTTTCTTAGCTTCAGCTTGAGCTTTGGAGAGAAGGCAGAGATAGCTCCGAAACACTGAGCAGTATAGCAGTGGGGAGGAACTGTTAGCAATGAAGCTATGTGAAGAAGCGGTGGCAGGTGCTGGGAGGAAAAGGAGAAAGGGAAGGAAATGTGAAACTTCTTTGTGCTAATTGTACATTGTACTAATCTTTTCTCTGCCCTTTTTCCAAGACAAGATTAGATCTAGATAAGTATACCTAGAAAGTTGGGATTTTTTTGTTTTGGTTGTTGTTTTGGCAATAGGCATGTACCTATAAATAAATGTATACAGACAAATTTACAATGCAATGCAAGAAAATGTCCTTTCTAATAGCCAGTAAATGAATGAGAGGAGGTGCATAATGTATATTCATTTCTAAGCATAAGTCCTGTGAGCTGAAAGATACATTTCTAATGTTTTAAGATGAAAACATATCATCCAAACATATGATAAAATGCTCTTGACATTTACGTTTGGATGTGTTAGTAGGTAGACAGCATGAGTCATATCTGTCAGACTTTTCAGCGTAACTGCATCAATTCTTGCTGTATCTTTCTGTTACTGATCTACAAATTCACCCTTCAGGGGACTTAAGATCCATCTCAGCATTTTGTCTGATTTTACATTTTTATTGTAAATGCCATCATGCTCAGGGATCAAACACAATCTTTCCTCCAATGGATAAAAGTTAAGATACTTATCACAAATTATATGGCAAGATGAACCTGAATTACTGTGAAAGAAACCCAAACATTCAAGCTACAATTTACACTTACAAGAGATATATACCATATTGTAGACTGATAATCAACCATTAAAGTGGACTTTGAGCAAAAAGGACATTTCCTTCGACCACGGGTTACTGCTAACAGGAAGGGTACATTTTCTTGAAGAGTGTACATTACCTTCATTAAAATTAATGAAGCATCATAGAACGGTTTGGGTTGGAAGGGACCTTAAAGACCATCTAGTTCCAAACGCCCTGCCATGGGCAGAGACACTCTCCACTAGACCAGGTTGCTCCAAGCCTCATCCAGCCTGGCCTTGAACACTTCCAGGGAGGGGGCATCCACGACTTCTCTGGGAAACCTGTTCCAGCATGTCACTACCCTCTCTGTGGAGAATTTCTTCCTGATATCCAATCTAGATCTCTCCACCTTCAATTTAAACCCATTATCCCTTGTCCTGTCACTACATGTCATTGTAAAACGTCCCCCACCATCTTCCTTGTAGGTCCTTTCTGGCACTGGAAGTCTGCTATAAGGTCTCCCCAGAGCCTTCTCTTGTCCAGGCTGAACAAGCCCAACTCTCTCAGCCTGTCCCAATAGGAGAGGTGCTCCAGCCCTCTGAGCATCTTCATGGCCTCCTCTGGACTCACTACAACAAGTCCATGTCCTACTTATGCTTGGGGTCCCAGAGCTGGGTGCAGTACTCCAGCTGAAATCTCACAAGAGCAGAGAGGCAGAATCACTTCCCTCAATTTACTGGCCACACTTCTGTGGATACAGCCCAGGATGCAGTTGGCTTTCTGGGCTGTCAGTGCACACTGCTGGCTCACATTCAGCTTTTCATGCACCAGTACCCCCAAAGTCCTTCTCCTCAGGGTTGTTCTCCATCCATTCTCTGCCCAGCCTGTACCTGTGCTTGGGATTGCCCTGACCCATGCACAGGACCTTGCACTTGGCCTTGTTGAACCTCATGAGGTTGGCACAAGCCCACCTCTCCAGCCTGTCAAAGTCCCTCCCATGAAGCTATGATGATTTTCTTCAGCTGAATATATAATATCTCTTATTACCAGGGAGAGATTTAAAGCAAAACCCTCATGGATTAAAATCCTGGACATCTAACAAAGAAACATTACTGTTGTCTGAGCCAGTGAGAGCTGCATTATGCTTTGTTATGGATGTGTATTTTGTGCTTATATTTGCTGAGTAGAGCTAAACCCCTATTATCCAGTTGACTCAAGGGTCCTTTGAAAAATTCAGGCAATTACAGTTCATTGTAAGCAAAATATGTTTCTGAGTTTTGAAATGGGATAGGAACAATATGTCCAAATTTTGAGCAATCTGACTTTTGGATAATCAAAGCTAAAATAATTGAGATTAGCACGTATCTCCTGCTTGTGTTTGGTCTGTTTGCTTGTTTGTTTGTTTTTAACAAACATTGCACTCCATTATTTCTCTCATCTTTTGGATTGCTGATCAATAAGGCAGCTGTCATGGCTTGCCAGTTCTCTGTTCTCTTGTGACAGGACAAGAGACAAGTGTATCTTCCTCACAATATTTCCTTCATTGGCAATCTGTTTTAAACAGTCAAGAAATCATAGACCAATCTGGTATGATTTGGATGTAAAGGAAGTGAAGAGTAGAATTTGATTATTTAATTTTTCTGCTGGCATTTTTTATATCAATGATGTGGCATCTCTCTATGATGTTTCATACTATGTTGTTTCATGATTATTTTACCATATCTGGTAGTAGTTTTTTCTAAGGCAACTGTTTTCGACAGTTATTGCTAAAAGAGTTAAATAAATATATTAGAATTTAACAAAACATTTGCACATTGCAAATTTTTAATGCAATTGTGTGCTAAATTTACAAGTTGCAAGAGCCTTTAATTTATTTAGTTTACTCAAATTTTACCTGAAAAACTGAGGATTTTCACTGAATTATAGTTTTAATTGTCTCTCCTTTTACTTGAAACTTACAATATAAGAAAATACATTTTGTTGAACGCTAGTCACATTTGTTTAGGATTATGAATGGGTGACACTGCCATGTTAAAAGTAACCATTTTCACTAGTTCTGAGAATTGCAAAATATACAGCTGTTTCAACAATAAGTATATGCATATATATGTACTTTGATGTGCATACAGAGAATGATTTTACCTAGATGCAAGCCTTGTAGTTCCCACTTTTGAGTTTGCACTTTCCAAACTCACCAGGAACTACTCTCACCTACATGGATCTTGACCGCACACTTCCTGTCTTCCTCAGCAGCTGTGCCAGTGTGGGTATATGGTAACTATTTTCAGAGAAGATATGAGGAAATGAGGCAGATCAGCCAGCATCTAGGTGCTTGTCTCAGGTGCCTAAATTGCAGGCAACAACCATGACTTTCTGGGTTGGACAGTCTGCTCTCTGATGTTGCCTTCTGCTGTAAATTCCCAGAAAAAGCACCCAAAAGCCCTTCTTACATTGATGAGGGCAGCATCCTCCTGATTATTCTACACAGGAAAAGGTTCTTATTGCATTGTCCACAGTCACTACCAGGTCCTGCCTCCAGAATTACTTCCTTTCTTCTCACCTTGATCCTCCCACAGGAAATATTTTTAAATATTATTTTTTTCATAAAATGTACTGGTCTTCTGAAGTGATGCTTTGCAGAGTGATCCCAGATGATAATTAGTATAATTAAATACTATGAAACACACCAAAATGTGGAAGAAGGATGTCAAGCCGCATTGGAGCCATTTCCTCTGCTCTACCACCTTAAAATTATTTTTTTATTGTCATTGTTTAATCACTTTAACCTTCCTTAGTTTTTCTCACAGGTTGTAAAGACCTTCTACACAATTATTAGAGTTTTTTAACAGTCCAAAGAATGGTTCTGTGTGTAGATGCCATTAGTGGTGCCTGAAGAGTAGTACTCACAAGCCTTTGATTAGAGTAGTGACATTTGTGGACAGCAGGGAACTGGGATGGGAAGCAGTCAGGGTCTGAAATATTCAAAGACTTGTCATCCCTGATACATTTAAAGATGCCTTCCTCCCCACCTCTAATCAGAAATCACATTGTTTCTTCTGAAAACAAATTTTGTAATTAATGAAAAAAACCTGCTTTCTAAAGTTCACATTTTTCTTTATTAAACCTACCGTTTCACTTACTGCACACTTACTGGAGCTAGCACATGTAAAACTTTCTCTTTTATTTCAATTAATAAACCTATCATAAGAACATAAAAAATTGCTGGTCAGGAAAAGGCCACATGCCTCAGTAAGATTGTGTCCTTTAGAATTATTTTAACCTCACCTCTCTGCTTTGTAACTGTATCATTTAACCCCTTTGTCTATAAAAATGTCTTTGCTGGCTCTTAAACACATTTATTCTGTTTGCCACCTTATTTCATATGTTGCCAAGTAACAAAGACCACTGAAGCTAAGTAGGTCACCTAAAAGTCTTCCCTTTTCCAAAGAGAATAAATTTAATCTTTTTTTTTTTTTCCCTCATAAGAACAAATACTATGAAAACCCAAACCCCTCTTTGTCTACTTTTTCTTACATATTCTCCAGAGCAGTGATGTCTTTGGGGTGGAAATAAAACCAGATTTCCTAAAAGACAATAACTAATTATTTTTTTGTGTGGAGTATCGGTCTGTCTGCCAGTTTTGTTTTGGGGTTTGGTTTTTTTCCCTATATATCTGCTTATTTCATATGCTGTTTTGATTTGTGATCTTTTTCAGAAGCCTCTTCTTTTTCATCTTTGGTGGCTTTAGGGATTTTTTTTCCCAATAAACTTTAAATCATCATCAGTGAAGTACATGAAGATCCATCAATAATATACATGGTCTCTCTTCTGGGTCATTGTTAATTTCAGAGCAAAAATGTAGAATTCTGTTTGTTAAATGTAATTATTGACATTGAGAAAAAAGGTCTACATAGGACTACCAACCTGTTATTCTTGATTTTAGCCTAAGGAAAGAGCTTTTGATATTCTGTTAAGTTTGGTTAAAGTAGAGATGAGAGAAGAGACTATGTGACAGTAAACACTTGTTACGATTTGTCCCTGGCAAAAACTCTTGGGATCATTAGTGTCAGTCTCTTCAGTGACTGTGTCTGCTTGTGCGACCCCCTTTTACCCTGAGGAAAGAAGCCATCTAGGGACTGAACAGATAGCAAGCAGCAAGCTGGATTAATTGTTCTGGAGAAGGTTATTTTCCCATAGGAAAGGAGTACAAGGATGCAAAAGGGGGACGTGGCAGCCAGAGAAAGAGGTAAGAATTTTTCTGGTAGTGTTAATCCAGCCATAGCTGCCCACTCGTCTGGGGCTCCTGGTGAATAGGCAGAGTGGCAGATGCAGAAACTCCAGCATGACTACAGCACTCCTGCTCTGCTCCATGTGCTCAGTTTAACTGCTCCATATGTTCTGGAGCCCATGCCATAGTAATGAAGAGGTGCTATAACCTGCACACCTCCACTGGTGTTGAGAGACATCAAGGGACTATCCTACCCAGCACTGCTGACCAGTTTTGCTGTGAGGCCAACTTCCATCATTCACATTTTGTCATGTCCTGCTCATCCTGTTCAACCATCCTGGACTCTAGTCTGGATGACACCACCATTCCATCTTTGAGAAAAAAGAAAAAAGAAGAAAAAAAATATTTCTTCACTTGGTACTACTGATCTCAGTCTCCAAAAGCCTTTAGCAACACAAGATGACATTTCACTGAAACAGACATCTCAAATTACCTGCCCTCTGTAACTACTTAATGCTCTGGAATTTTTCCAGTCATTCCAATGAGAGTGGGCAGTTGTTGTATATAGAACTTTAAAGCTCAGGTTTTGAAAGGTGTTTTTGCTGATACTAGTTGAAATCAGAGTCATTTAAAGCCAGAAATCAATTGGAAACACAGTGACTGTAAGAAAAGATGCTCTTTACCACCTCTATCTCTTTGTTTTCATATCTGTAGGATTTTTGTCATGGTCTAGTACAATTGAAACTGTCATTAATCATTTGAATTATAAATGTGGCTTAGTGAGGAAATAAATGTTAAGCCTCACACTAGTTTCTTTGACAACCTCCTCTCTACATTTACCTGAAAGGAGGTTTAGCGAGGCAGGTGTTGGCCTCTTCTTGCAAGTGACAAGTTATGGGAGAAGAGGAAACAGACTCAAGTTGTGCCAGAGGAGGTTTAGATTGGCTATTAGGAAAAATTTCTTCACTAGGAGGGTTGTCAGAGCATTGGAACAGGCTGTGCAGGGAGATAGTTCGGTCACTACCCCTGGAAGTATTTAAAAGATGTGTAGATGTAGCACTTAGGGACATGGTTTAGTGGTGGTCTTGGCAGTATTAGGTTTAATGTCTGGACTAGATGATCTTAGATGTCTTTTCTAACCTAAATGACTCTAGGATTCTATGAATACAAAGAGGATTTCAAACAAGGTGCTTATCAAATGAAAATGTGTTTTTACCACCCTACTCGTGAGGTGACTTTTTTTTATTTTTTTGAGATATTCACAGTTATGGTAGGGAAATAGAAAAAGCATAATGTCTCTAGTTTTTTCTAGCATTCATAAGTAAGTAAACAGGAAAAACTTATGTTGGTGATGTGTGCTAATGGGAAAGACAGAAGTTTAAAAATGTTTAGCATAAAAGATCTAATACATGGTCCAATAAATTGAAATAAAGGTAGATTTTTTACATACTACATTTCACATATCTGATTTTCTTTTTGCTACTTCTTTTTCTTGTCCATCAAACTTATCAGAAAACACAGAATACCATCAGCTAAATCAGAGAAACAGGAAATTGCATCTCCTTCATGCCCTGTGTTTTGTCCTTGTCCATCTATTGTTCCTAGTCTCTGCTGGCAAAGAAAAAGTGAGGTGGTGACTAGCATGAAGAGATAATTGCTGGAGGACTCAGGGGCTTACAGAGTACCTGAAATTACTTTTTTTTATTATTTTTTTTAATTTTTTTACTTACTAGATTTCAACCAGACAATGTCTTTTTAAATATATTTAGTTGTCTGGCTATTTGAAACCTAAGGTCTCAGTTGCTCAAGACTTTCTGAGTTGCATGACTGTAACATGTCTCTTAGATATGCTAATTGTTTCCTTCCAGCTGTTACAAGAGCAGCTGTTGTACACTGTACACACAAAGCAGCAGCAAAGGTGCAGCCCTTCTCATTGTCTTCTGCTGATGTTTCTACTACCTCCAGGCTTAATGTCCATTTCTGAGGCCTCAGTGGGACCTCCTAAAAATGGATACAAAAAGGAGACAAATTCAGGTAAGCATAAATGTTACCCTTCAGCAGCTTTTCTGCAACACATGTCAAACAGTCTGACAGTATGCTATAACTTGCCTTTGATACAAAAAGTAAAGAACAACTTAACTATTGTAAACCCATACTGTGCCAACAAGCCTTCTCTGGCTATGCATACAGGTTATTATAGAGGTGTAATAGCTACAGGCTGCCCTTGAGAATAGTCTTACAGTCTTCAGGACAGTGATTCAAGTTTGAATGACCCATGCATTGCCAATACCATCCCTGTATTTCACCTGTAAGATCTGTTGCATGCACACTGCACACCAGCTAAGAAAATATTATAGATGGTCAGAATATCACCTTTCTCTTCTTTGAGGCAAAGCAGTCCCTTCTCACATTCATGCCACCACACAGTAACTCCATGACCTCCTCTAGCAGCCTGTGCCAGTATCATTGCTTAGCCCTTCAACATCCTCACAGATCTTGCTGCCTCATTTACTTAGCTCACATTTTTTGACACAAGATAAGTGAAAAGAAGATTCATGAAGGTGGACCAAGGATTTGACAGATTCCACAGTGTAGGAGCCACAGTTGGTGGGACCACTCTTGTGATTTCCTCACACCCACAAGGTTTCCACGAGTTCAACACTAGGACCATGGCACTGTGATTGACACAACCCAGCTAGTTCTCCTCATCTTTATTACACTGACAACATGACATAGTCACTCCTATTTGATATGGATGAAAACACCCTCTCCATGAAGTAAGACAACTTCATGTTTATTAAGGGCAAGAATCCACAACTCTTAATCGTGGGATCATGTAGCTCTTTAGAAGACAGATAAAGAGCAGTGGGCAGTTAACTTGAGAAAAAAAAAAGAATTAACGTGCCTGGCAATTTAATGCCATGCCATAAATTTAGACACAAATCATGTGTCTAAAGTATATCAACAGCATGTATCACATAAAATATCTATCTCGGTAGAGGAAAAATTCAAGGGCATCAACTGGCCGTATTTGACTGTTATCAATTAGTGACACAATCTTCTGACAAAGGCAGTTATACCATTGCTCTTATTGTAAATCAGTCGTTGTCTAGGAGGTAACTGCCGATATGTCTGAAAGCATCTCAAGTCACACCGTGAGGAGGTCCATCCAAATCTTAAGGTAGAACACCTGACTTAGTTGTGCTGAAGAGAGGATATATGTGATTGTTTTGGGAGTAGTTGTCTGGAAAGGCACCACATTCCTTTTAGTGCAAGTCAGCAGTGGTATGAGAGACAGCCATGTGGCATGGCTCAAGTGTCCGTAAAGGCTCATCAACCTTTGCAGTGTATTAAAACCTAAGTACAGTATTTGCAACCTAGGCTTCCCATTGAATTTTCCAACAGCTTGTAAATGTTCTTGGAAAACACTAGTCTGGTTTCTGTCCTCTTTGTAATTAGGGAGAGGAATGAGTTTTAAAAATGTTATCTCACAGTTTCAAGGGTGAACCGTAGGCATTGCCTGGACATGAATTCAGGAAGCAGCCAAACACATGAAGAATGGACCACTCAAAGATGGAGGTTTTTTATCTTCTCTCACTCTTGCCAGAATTCCCCTTTCTTTCCAACACCAGTGAAAATTGATACACATATTGTTTATATCCAGGCTTGAATATACTCTTGAAGGTATAGGCTATTTTAGATAAAGGCTTCTTAATGAGACTAATTTAGATAATGGTGTTGAAAAAATGAATTCCACCGTACACATTGTAACATGAGTTCCTCCATTTTGCCAGCTTGTGCCACAAGACATATCTGAAAATATAACAATAACAGATCATATAACATCTTTCATGGGCTTGCAAAGATACAATGGAACACAGACACGGTGATATTTCATTTTGGTTAAATTAAAGTCTTAAATTGATAGCCATGATTAACAATTGCTTTTTTTATTTTTATTTTTTTTAATAGGATCTTTCATTCCCAGATCTGAAAGCTTTTCAACAGGATGGGAGATGATGGTATCCTTTTTCTAAAGAATAAAGAAATTATACGTACAGAGCCTAAGTAACCTATTTGATAGATTTAGAGGTAATGCTGGCAATAGAAGCCACAACTTCAGGAACCACTGCCTAATTGGATTTTGAGTGACTATACAAGTGTCAGTGTCACGGTTTAACCTCAATAAGCAACCAAGTACCACACAGCCGTTTGCTCATTTCCCCTCCTACCCCCTTAGGATGGGGGAGAGAATTGGAGGAAAAAGGCAAGAGAACTTCTGGGTTGAGATAAGAACAATTTAAACATTGAAAATAAATGAAATAAAATAGTGATACTACTGATACTAATACACTGTAATGAAAATACTACTACTACTAATAATAATTATAATAATACATAATTAAAAAAAGGAAAAAGGGAAGGAAAAAAATTATACAACCATTCACCACTAGCAAATTGATGCTCAGCCTGTCTCACTCATCCTAGTAGTGATTCCCCTCTCGTCCAACTCCCACAACTTATATACGGAGCATGATATTTGATAGCATGAAATGTGCCTTTGGTCAGTTTGGATCAGCTGTCCTATCTGTGTCCCCTTCCAGCTTCTTGTAGGGAAGAAGCTGGGAACACAGGGGCAGTATGAGAAACAGAAAAAGACTTGATATAAAAATTCCTTAGCAGCAATTAAAAACAATAGTGTGTAATAATTACTCTTTTCAGCACAAATCCAAATCATAGCCTCATACTGGTTACTGTGAGGAAAATTGACTCTATCCCAACCCAAACCAGCACAGTCAGTTACAGAGAAGTTTTATGTGGACTTTGATTCCTAATCCAAATTGAAACTAATTTCAGTACTTTATATGGATCAGGCCTACAGTTGCACCTTGTTTTGTACTATGTTCCATTCACTTCTATAAGACAGAATAAGAGTTACTGAACTGTAATTATAATCTCTGTATCAATAGCTAGAAGGAATCCTTTTTACTTTGACAGTTTGTGAGATCAAACAACGTTGTTTTGTGATGTTCTTCTCCATACAGGGCTCTGAACCTTAAAGGAACCACAACACATATCATTATGACAAGTAAAACTAGTGCTGTTCCCCAAAATACATTGATTTGCTTTGATAACTGACATATGTTGTAAGTAGGTTGAGTACCTCTTTCAGTGGTGAGGATAACTATTTAAAAATCAGATTAAATTTATGCATATTTATCTGTTGGAGGCTTTTTGGGCTAATATGCTCAAAGGGGTATTTTCAGTTTGTGGCTCATCTGCAGAATGCGTTCATTTTGTCGTGCATGAGAAATGATGAAGTTGCAAGGTATTGCCTCTGATTCTTGATAGGCATTCCAGCAAAGCCAAAAAAATAGCTTTAAATTATGTGATCAGTGTCCATTCTTCATAGGACAGTTTTCAGCAATATTCTGTCACAGACTTTTCAACGGTTAATGAGAATATATAGCCTACTATTTTTCATAAATTTTCTTATTGTCTCAGGTTTCATGGCTAACATAAATTGGACCATTCATCTGTAAAATTGCTGCTAACACTTGCATTAATTCTCCTTTTTGACCCGTGAACATGCATTTTTTTCATACATGGCTTCATATTTCTGACACAGCATACTCTGTGTTTATTAAAAGTTCTGTCAGTTCATAAATAAGCACATGAGCAAACAGCACCAATATTGTATTCCTGTCTGCAGAACAGTCTTCTGGAGTTCACTCTTGAATATTCTTTGACTGCTTTCACAAAGATGAAGGCTGAGTGACAGAGGTGACTTATCTTGACAAGAGATACTGCTGCTTTGCAGAGGACCACAAGAAGGAAACACAAAAGAATCATGAGAGAAGATTTGATTTACATTTTGTTGTACATACAGTGCATCTGAAATTATATTTTGTTTGGAAGGCGGTTTCTACAGTGCCACAAGCACAGAACTGACAACAAGGTATAATTTATCCACAAGAGAATGGCAGGCTCAGCATTTCAAAGTGAAATTTAGTGTAAATGTTAAGTAACAATAATGGTGTTAGTCACCTATCTGTCTTACCATTCAGTACAGCACACGAAAATTTATATATTCTGTACTTAGCATCTAGTCTCTACATATTATATTCTTTCTCTTTGCCCTTTGTACTTGCATGGTGTTTTCAAATCATAGGCAGTTTTGGATATTTTGTCTGTCTGCATTTAGAGTAAGTCTGCACAATAAGGCACAATACAATCCCCATTTCACTGACTATTCTATTAGTCTATAGGCGATCACACAAAAGCCAATAGATTCTTAATAAAGGTCTAATATATATATAAAAAAATTCTTTATATAAATTACACCTATAATGGTCATTAATTTCCATTTTCTTAACTTCTAGGAAGATTCTGTATAATTTGATCTACATTCCGCAAACCTGCTTTATCTTACATAAAACTTCTGAATGAGGCCTGCTTTTTAATAGTCAGGGCAATGTCCTACAGAGTAATATTAAGAAGAAATTATTCCTTAAGACTATGGAGTCCGTCTTTTAATTGGCTGAACAAAGGAAAAAGAAATATTTCTGGTATTAAATAGAAAGTTTAAGATAAATTACATTAGAATTAAAAATTTTAAAGGTATTTGTAGCTACTGGATAAAACTATATAGCCTAGTAAATTGATTTTGAGCACAGGACTGTAAAGTAACAATATAAATTTTAAATGATATTATTGATTTGAGCTATTTCTTTAAAAAATTTCTCCCATAGTGTAAAAGGTAAGCTTAGATCCACTTAACAACTCAAAGGCAAGTAGTTGCAATTATGCATATGATGCTGAAGAATCAATTAAGCAACAGAGAAATTGTAATATGACTAAGGTCAAATAAGCAAGACAGTAGCAGAATAAGGAATAGAATTCTTTTCTTTTTGAAACTACTATATATAAATGGGATGGAAATTAAAAAGTAATTGGGAGAAATATATTGAATTTGTATTGCTAATGGACTACAGGGTTTTGTCTTTTCTATGCTCGGGAAGGGCACAGGAAAACATGTTTTCTGGTAGGTGCAGGAGGTAGCTCAGCTGTCATGTATTTATCTGTGTACTACAGGTTGCAATTGTTTATAATTATGAATTTTATTCTGGAAATATGGCTCAACATACTTTGTCATACTGAGGCACACATTTGAGATTTGTTAGAAGCAACTGTACTTTACAGTACACCATATATATGCAAATAAGATTTTAGTGTGTGTAAAAACATCACACAGCTCTAAAACTAGCCTGTTGTTTGCCTTATCTTATTCTTGATTAACATTTCATAACCTAAACAAATAAAACAGCATCTATCAACACACTTTTTTACAATTGTGAGGTGAAAGCAGGACATAAGTTTAAGTTTCCTAATTGGTGGACCAAATTTTCATAAAGTGTCCATTATATTCTTGTATGTACAAAATAACACAACAGTACTTCTACCTGTGGCTGCCTTGTATACTCATAAAAATAATATTTTTATATATATAGTTTAGTACACATAAGTATAATTTAGCTGAATATCATAGTCATATGCTTCACTATACACAACCTCAAAGAAGCTTATGATAACTCCTACCAGCTATTTTTTGCTACACATACTTTAGCCTTCAGGCAGATATTCCGCCCAGGAATGTCAATGAGCACTGTGCATTGTCATCTTTCCTGTTCTTTCCCGTGTTAAAATGTTGTCATAAGGGATTCCAGACCCTGTTGTGACTACCCACTCCATGGATATCATGCCCCTGCTTTAATTCTATTGGAAAAGTCAGTTGACATCAATTAAGAGTATTGAAGAAAGCAAGGTGAAGGGAAAAAAAAAAACAACAAAACAAACCAACAAAAAAAACCCCAACCAAACATGAAAAGAGCTACTTTTCATGCTTTTTGTCTTCCAGATAGGAAAACTCAGAAAACAGTTAAAAAATATATTAAAAAGATTGTACTATTTTTTCCCCACTCAAATGAAGAAAAAGAAGATAGAGTGTAAAACCAAACTCTAAAAATACAAAATAGTGATTTTTTCATTTGTAATTAAAAGTAATTTACCTATATTCTAAAAATATTATTCAAAATGCAGTGTTCATTTCAAACAATCTAAATGTATAAAATTTCAGAAACTACTTTTCTATATGGAAAAATTCACTGCATATTAGAGATTAGCATTTAAACCTCTCTTCTGGATGTGGCTGAGTATCCAGATCTTCTAGAGAATCCATTAAAGGATTTCTTTCCTTTAGTGGAAGCTTCTGCTTTTTGTGTATGTGTAACATCAAGGGCATCTTCATGCTTGCAGGAGAGTGGAAAATTCCTCTCCTCCCATCTGCAACTATTTTGTGAAAACAGTCTTGCACTTCTGAGTCCAATGTAGTTATGAATAAGTACAATTTAACCATGTTTGCCTCAGAGGAAAAAGTGTTTAAGAAAGAAATGTGTCTACTTGCAATAAACCTCAAGCTTCCATAGAATTTACAGAAGGAAAAAAATTAGCAAACTTGACTAAGTTTGCATGAACTGGTAACAAAGTTCTGGATTTCATTATATGAAAGGTCCATGTATGGGGGAGATGCAATATTCTGCATGAATAACAGCAATATCATCCAATGTGACACAACTGTGACATCACCTTGGCCTAGTCAGAGCAGATCATCAACAATTATAGGATGCTGCAATCTTCTGAAGGTTTTTAATTAAAATGTATTAATCTTGTTATTCAAAGAATTCTAGTATCAGAGACCTTCGGAAGAGAAAGACAGAAAATTGCTGTTAGAAGGGGAGATAATCCTGGACAGATAAAATTTTTAATGCTAAAATATTAAAACATTATTGAATATGATTACTGCAATGTTTGAAAAGTGAAAGATTGGTTTAGGGATTACAACATTACCAATATTTTGGAAACATTTCTTTTGCTAGCATCTGATAGAATAAATGTATCTGTAATTTACTATATTGTAAAAGACTGTGAAATGTCCCCAAATATGGCAAATTTCTGATCAGAGAAAGAAGAGTAAACTAAATACAAAGTTTGATTGTGTTCAGTACAAGAGCTAATATTCTTGCCTCTTTATTTCTTGATTGTAATGCTTTGTAACAGCCAAGTGCCAATAATAGATTTCTTTGAGTTCTTATTTAAAATATAAAAGGTCCAATTCTTATAAAGGAGATTTTCATTTCCCAGGTACAGCACCGTGTACAGACTGCTTTTGGTCAATTTATACTGCATTTGCATGTGGAAATAACAAGTAGATGGTCATTACTCTTAATAATCTAATATTTTGTTCCTTTTGAGAGGAATATGTAGGTAAAGTCAATAGTTAAAAAAGGCAGGGAAAAAATTCCCAACATTAAGAAAAATAATGTTAACTAGAAGTTATTGAGGAATTTGTGATTGTGTAATATTTCTCTAATGGATCTTCTGTACAAAGTGTCTGTTACAATTTTAATCAAAATCTATTTGTCTTTGTAATTGGATGGCTGTAGAGAGAATTTAAAATTAAAGTTTATGATTAGCAGAAGAGTTCTTAGTACCATTGCAAATCGTTAATGCTGCTGGCAGAGAAAATAAAGAAAATTTTCATGAAGCAAGGAAAATAGATGCATGCAGTGATAACTCTTAGGGAGTTAGTTCTCATTCAACAGAATTTGGCTACTCCAAAGGAGACTGGTAAGGACCAAAAAACTATTTAAGTCAACCAGGATGTCTCTAGTCATTCACTGGGAATCAAGCAAGGCTGTGGGAATCCAAACGAGTAGATATGTATGTTTTGATGTGTGCTGCAGACTCCTACTGAAATCTCTAGAAACCTCTAGCCTTGAAATAAAATAGAAAATCAGTCATGTTTAATGTAAGGTTTGCACTGTAGTTTGTGAAACCCTGATTAATTGTTTTTTTATTTTGGTGCTGGGCACAGGAAAGAATCTCTGTTTTCTCAGAAATGAAGTAAATGAAAATCCTTCTCATACCCATGATTTGTACTGCACTGCTATAGACACAGGCATATTTAAGTAACAGGACTGTGATTGTGGCTTGATTAATTTAATTATAACCTTATAGATTAAAGATTAAACTTTATCACTAGTGATGTACCTAAATGTGACAGCTATGGATAGGCTCAATTATGTCAGTTCAGGTGACTCCTGCTGAGTCCTGTGCCATTGGGTAGGCCCCTGCGCCACATGGTCTAGACACTCTGACCACTATTGTCATGGTGCTCTCAGGTCTCTGCATGGAAGACATGAAGATACAGGGTCACAGGGAAGCTGTCCACAGGTCAGTTTAAGCCACGCATAAAACTCTGGCAGAAGTAAAAGGTAGGAAATACTATCGATACTAAGGTGGTGGACAGAGCAATTTGAATCATGTGAATTCAACGGCATTTGAGACTTCTAATGGCAGGAATAACTCCTCCAGGAAGGCAGACATAAGGTGTCACTATGGAAAACAGTTAAGTCTGATTCCTGTCACATTACTGTTTCAATAAACTAAAATAACTGCCCATATAAGAGAGAATGGTTACACGGTTATGATTATGCTAATAGGGCATATCCAGGAGACATACTGTGGAGAGCAGCCTGGCCAGGGCCCAGTCCATGTTTTATCCTTAGCATTGCTAAGCTATAACTGCTTTCAACAGACCAGACATTAGGCCAGTACTCAGATGAGAACTAACACTGTCAAGATAACACATTGGCAGACTTTTTTGTGAAATGCACAACCCACAGTATATAGTTCATACAGAATCCTTCACAGCAATATATACAGCTCCATGGTATGTCAAACATATATCTGTATCTTCCATGTGTTCTCTATGTTGTTCTGTGTCTGCAGGTAAATTCTTTGCTCTGCTCTGCATCAATGTGAGCAATTATTTTTGCTCTGGCTTCACAATTTCTCAGTTCTTTCTCTTATATTCTCCAGCACTGTGAATTTAATTACTCCTCATCTTAAAGTAATTTCTGATTTATCCTGTTAGCTTTGCTAACATGGTGGTCCCTTATAAGATTAGAAGTACAAGGGTTAAACCATCTCAATAGAGTCACTCTGATGTAAAGCCATATCAAGCAATTCAGGAGTATAGGCTGTGCCTGACTATAGAACACAGTTGCACATTTAAAGGTTAATATTAATTCAAGATTTTTTGCTGCTCTGTGAGGGAGTTGCTTTTTTCTCCTATCTGAATGAGTTCAGAGGATTTTAATTTTTTCATTATTATTATTTTAGTTTAACAGGAAACAAAATATGCAAATCACGTTGCTACTCAGTATTCATTCCAGGACAAAATGAGGCAGTGAACTGGATTGAATAGGAAAAGAGCGAGCATGTGTTATGTGCATGTTGGGAGACTAGAGGTTCATTCCCTCAAGACAATATGAATTCTCTTGCTTTTCAGCAAGTCAACATAGCAATTGTGCACTGTCCTCAGGGTCTGTGATGGTCTGCTCATTGGGGCAGAAATATTTTTTTTCATTCATGTTATTCTTGGGAACCCTGTTTGTTATCCTCTCAAAGGGAGTCATCTCTGGGCTAAACTTTTAGTCACTGGGGATGAGTGACAGGATGACAAGATGAGTACCAAACACAAAAATAACAAAACTTGTTCTAAAAATATTAGGTTTAAGCCCAGCCAGCAACTAAGTACCACACAGCTGCTCACTCACCCTCCCCCCTCTCCTGGTGGGATGGAGGAGAGAATTGGAAGAGTAAAACTGAGAAAAATCATGGGTTGAAATAAAGACAGTTTAGTAGATAAAGCAAACACCGTGCATGAAGGCAAAACAAAACAATGAATTCATTCACCACTTCCCATTGGCAGGCAGGTGTTCAGCCATCTCCAGGAAAGCAGGGCTCCATCACGTGTAATGGTTACTTGGGAAGACAGATTCCATCACTCCAAACATCACCCCCCTTCCTTCTTCTTCCCCCAGCTTTATATACTGAGCGTGACATCATATGATATAGAATATCACTTTGGTTATTTGGGGTTGGCTGTCCCAGCTTTGTACCCTCCCAGATTATTGTGCACTCCCAGCCTACTCACTGGTGGGTGGGATGAGAGGCAGAAAAGGCTTTGACTCTGTTTAAGCACTGCTCAGCAATAACTAAAGCATGCCTGTGTTATCATTACTGTATTCAGCATAAATCCAAAACACAGCCCCACACTGGCTACTGTGAAGAAAATCAACTCTATCCCACTCCAAACCAGCACATACCTGAAAAAGAATTATAGGATATCTGAAAAGAGTCTGAAAGAACCATTCATTTCTAAAGTAACATGACTCCAGGAGCTGGATCTTCATGATGTAAAGAGCCAGGGACTTGTATAACTGTAAAGAATCTCACAATGAAATTGTAAAGATTGCTATGCCTCTCCCTTGTGGAGTGGGCACTGAGGTAGGATAAGCAGAGTCCTAGTCTGTTGTGGGTTTGCCTGGGAGTTCAGATTTCACCCCAGATTGGCATCTTCCTGTCCTGTTGCTTATGGTTGCTTAAGCAGCCTGAGAATATTTGTTTCATGAAGCATGAAACTCCATTTGTAAGCATTAAAGTCCAAAGGGAAAAAGTGAAAGATAACTTAAAATGCTGTGTGTAGTCTAGTGGAAAAAAACACCTATGCAGCAATTTTTTAATGAAATTATTTTTTATTAGACCAGGACTATGCAGTGCATGCCATGCACTTTCCTATGAACCAGCAAATCAGCTTTAAAAAGGTTTCAAAACTTAATATCCTCAGTTGAGCATGACTAAAGGTTTGGTGGTGGGTTTGTTGTTGTTGTTGGGTTTGTTCTTTTTTAAAATAATTGTGCAGAAGGAAGATTATAGCTAGTATCAGGTTGGAGCTAAAATACTTCATTTGAATATTGAAAATATAAACTTTTCTTCTTTCTCTGCTTTCACTTTTTTCATTGTTTGAAATCCTATCTAATTGAAAGGGAACTGGCCTTTTCGGGGACATTACAGGGGGACAGCAGGAAAGACATACACTATAAACAGGAGTTTCCAAGTTCTATAGTTATCTCTGAGAGTGGCTTCCTTTCCAGTCTTAAACATATCCAGCTTCAGGGATATAACTATAAAAATGACTGAAGTAATCTACCTACATAATTTTAATCTTTTTTAGCAGTTGGAAATGTGTGGGGATCCTGTAAATGAAGTCCAACATCTATTTCCTAACTTTAAAAATTTGTCCCTCACCATTTTGATTTAGGGGGGGAGGGAGAATTTTTTTTTTTTTTATTACTTTTCTTTCAAATGTGGGTTTTGACAGGGTCCACAGAAACCTGAAGGACTGGATGGGTCATGGTTACTGTTTTTCAAAGGGCCAGGTATGGTTTTCAACCAGATAAAGGAAATAAGATAGAGGTTTTAAGGTCTGAACCTGTCATGACTCAGTAGTTTTCATCTTTATGCCTTGCTATAGCAGAGGTCTTTATTTACGGATTATTTTAGAAAAATCTCACATCTTAGTTCCACCATGTGCCCAGCCTACAGCTGGTATAACCTTTGTGTACAGAAAGCTAGCAACACACTCAAAACTGCAACCAAAGTGTTGCCTGTTACAAAAAATATCAAGAGATGAGCAGGCAGCTTCAAGGATTTAGGGAAAGCAATGTCTGTCTCCACATATGCACAGGGCATATCCCATTCTCTGTGCATAATCCCTTACTATACTGCAGAATTGTTCACATCTTCTGACAAAGTATCATATGGGCAGGTCTCTGGTACCCCTGCCCTGGAAACACGTAATTGTATTTATATTTCAGGGTTATATGTTAACCTTATATGCAAAGTTTGATCATGCCTTTTTGAAATCCACTTAATTATTTGCACCTCTTATCCTGGCTGCCCATCCTGGTTAGTTAAGCAATTACTCACCTTAAAGGGATCCCTTACTTCTTCTCTGTTTCACTCCTCCAGAAATAAAACTTTGGAAATTTATTTAGAAAAAAACTGTGTGGGAGAGGGAAAAAACCAAACCAACAAACAAACAGAAAAAACCCCACCCCAAAACTAAAAAACCAACCAACCAAAAAAAAACCCCAAAAAAGACCTTGCAGAAATGTGAAGTCAGGAAATGTTTTCACAGAAAGTTAGGAGACACACAGGTCTTCTGTTTGACACAAAGCCTTACAGAAAATCCGGTTCAGCTGTTCAGATGATTGGTTAATAGCCAGGATACTTGTATATAAGCTTGTGTATTTTCTTCATCCAAAAGGATGAAGAGAAACTTGAAAATATCTCTTTAACATTAATCTGAAAACCAGAGTAAGATAAAAGTCAAATAAATAGCCAATGGTTACAGGGCAAAGAAACAAATTATTATGAGAAGTGAACAAATGAAATCTAGGGAATAAAAATACTTGGTCATTCCTTAATGATGATTTCTGAATATACCACATTTTCTTAATAATGTGACAGTTTTTTTGACATAGATTCATTCTGAATAACTTTAGGTATTATCTCATTCTCTTCAGTATACTATTTTTCATATTCTAATTGTTACCATATTTCTTCTCAAACCTTTGAAATACTGATTTTCAAATAATGGTAAAAAAAAAAAAAAAAAAAAAGAGGAATAGCTGCCAGGTAGCTTCACTTAAAAAGAAAAATTAAAAAAAAAAAAAAAAAGTTTTAAACTGGCTATTATTTATCTTCTTCAGTTATTTGGAAGATGTTAAATTTAAAGTAATTTTTCTCTTGAAATAAATGTGAAATACTTACCAGAAAGTTGTAAATAAAATTACAATTTTTGGAAGTTGTTGGATTAAGAACAGTAAAATTTGGTGGGTTCTGAGTAAAAATTAGATATTCAACTAAGTACCTGGAACATTTGCATTCAAGAACATGAGCCGAAATTTCATTCTGTTGTTAAAAAGCAGGATTCACATACAAAGATGTGTTGTTTACTCTGTTTATGATTCATTATAAACCAGACTCTCAATTTCACCCACATCTTCTTTCAGCCTATTTTAATTTGGAAATGTAAGATTTTAAGATCCCCAGAAGGAGCTGGAGAATAATTGGGAAGCCTTTTGTTCTTTAAAATCCTTTTTTAGTAGGTGGTGTTTTGTTTGTGGGTATTTTTTCTGTAAATATCCTTTATGTGTGTATAAATATATATATATATATCCCAAAATAAAACTTAACATAGAGAAGACAAAGACATCAAAATGCATACTTAAGAATAAAATCTATATACCGTGGGGAGAGAAAAAAAAAAAAGGTGAAACCATTTATAATCTTATGGATGATATGAACAAACAAAACCCCTAAACTTATGTATACATTGCCATTTTCTGTTCAGGATCAACTCAAGACAAATTCATTGATTGTACAAACAGTTATAGGTCCATTGTTTTATTTTATTTCCACTACTTTGGTTTACCCATTTTGGAAGAATAAAGTCACGTAGTTGGTAGTATATTCTGACGGGTGACAGAACGAACTAGGAATGGGATAATTGTTTCACTTTCCTTGGTAGAGGTCACAGTGTACTTTTTACCCACTTGCCTATCTGAAACACCTTACTTTTAGACCTTTTTCAACCAAAACATTAAAAACATAAAAGCTAATAAATATATAATCAAGCAATCCTTATGATCTTTCTCTGCATAAATGAACAAACTGCATTCAAACTTTAGTTTAATAATACTGCATTTTAGTAAAGTATAACACCTAGAAAATAGGTAATATAATGAGGGTTAAAGAACTAATTTTCAATTTTAACAACAATTTCCATGCCTATATACAATTTACATTTTATTATATTTTTGATAAAATTCATTTTAAGATTTTCTACTTTATTGTAAGTGTAGTTATTAAAAACCATGGACATGTCATTTTGAAGTATATCTATTCATCCATTTCAGCCAAAATAGTACTGAAAACCTGAGAAAATCCCTGAAAATATGGATTGATACTATGGCACTGGTTCATAACTTGCATAACTTTGGTGTACTGCTACAACTTTGAGACAGATTGTCAGCTTCTGTTTGGAAGAAAAAGTACACTGATGCTCAAATAAGTTTTAGAGAAATGAGATTATAATCAGCACTATACCGAGTTCAGTGTATTTTTAAAATGAATCAGAACCCTAACCACAGTGTTTCATAACCAAACATTTAGAGCTTTACAATAAATTTATCAAGCCTTTTGAAATTCTAAAAGTATAAAAAAAATTATTCTTAAAACTTGGATTGACATCCACATTTATAAACAGTCAGAGTTTAATAATATACTAGTCCTGGGGCTTTTCAATTCCTTCCCAACACCTGCAGTTCTTCACAAATTGCTCCAGCATGGGTCACTCCCATGGGGTGCAGTTCTTCAGGACCAGTCTCCCACAGAGTCAAAGGTTTCTTGATATAATTATCCCACATCCCACCCCTCACTTCACTGCAGTTTGTTTTTTTTTTTATTTTCCCCTCTTAAATATTTTAATTACAGGTGCTAATCAGCTCAGCCTTGGCCAGAGGTGGGTCTGACTTGGAGCCATGGAAACTTCTAGCAGCTTCTCACAGACACCACCCCTATAAGCCCCTCCCCTGCTACTAAAGTCCTGCCACACAAACCCAATATAAAGAGAAATTGATTTCTATCTGTGCAAAAGTACTAAATATTTTGCTGAAATAATTTCTGTGGAAAATATAAGTCAGAAACAATTTTGTCATTCTTTTTTTTCAACCACTGCTTATTAATTGGCATTAATAGAAATTATGTGCACATGAAGAACAGGGAATAAATCCCTGTGAGGTAATGGCAGCAGAACTTAACTAATAAAAGCAGTTTTAAATGAAAACTTAAAGGCCATTAGTCATACCTGTAATGGTTATTAAAAACATGTTGAGAAAAAAGTCTGCATATTTTTCCACACATTTAGTAAGACAATAAACTAATAACAGTAAATTGAAACATTGTTTTTCCTTTCAAATGAGCAATATCCAAATAGGAATTGACTCTTCTTGAAGTCAAAGAAGTACATTTAAAAGAAATTAACAGTGAACTATAAATCTAAGTATCAGCAAAATCTGCTCAGTAGCAGAAAAAAGTCAGTCAAAAGACACATAACTGCTCCTTCTGTCAACTGTTCTTCAGCAACTCTTTTTCCTTTATGTAACAGTTGCTTTGGTGATCTACTTCTGTAGTTTTGTGGGAAACCTCACGTCCTGTCACTCTTGCTTTTCCTGTCAATTTTCAAAAATAAGAATAAAATTAAGAAATAAATACAATAACAAGCCCTTTGCTTTCCTCCTGACACAGGTCACTAATTTGCTGATTTTCTGTCTGTATGCTTTGTACTTTATTAATTACACAAAGGCAGTTCATATATAATGGCATTTGCAAGGCCAGATCTGGAGCTTCTGCAGTTTTTGTTCTCAGGTCTGTTTATTGTAAGACTTCTGGGAAAATGAAACTGATGATTTACAGGATTATGGAGTATAATTTCTACATTATTTTGGTGGCACTGCTGTGTAAAACCCATTGTACATTAATAGGATCCTTGTTTCTAAGACACATAAAAATATTTGAAAACATACGTGTGACGGACAAATCCTGATAAAGGGAAAATAAATATATGTCCACCAAAGAGTTATCAAAAATAAAAATTTGCCCAAGGTTGAATACTGACATAAGGGACCATATTTCTCAGCAATGACATTTGTGCTCTTAATAATCATTGCTCTAAGTCACAGCGGAATCACTTACTACTTCTCAGTGGGAAGAAAAACTCCTGTCCAATGTGTGGTAACAAATGCATAACATGTGACGGCGCTTAGAGTTCCTTTGGGAATACAACTTGTCTTCTCACAAAATTACTGCTGCACCTCGAAAGAGACACAATTAACGATTTTATAAATATTTTTTTCACCCACCCCATAGTGAGTAGCATTGCTGTTGGTTTTGCTCAGATCTACAAATCCCCTGAACTCCGAAAAGTATTCTCGTTCCAAATTTCAGGAAGAGACTAATGCCTGTTAACAGCCAGTTCCAGTGGCAAGCATCACATAGGTAAGCAATACCTTGTTCTGTAGGTCATTACAGCTTCTTTTGTGCTGGTTAGTATGTGCATAGCACTTTTCATCCTCGAAAGATTGAAAACATACAGACAATAATTAATCTTCCCTGCATTACTGTGAGGTAAGTAAACACTGTTAATCCTATCTGATGAATCAAAAAACAACACAGCTGGGTATTCCTGGTCAAATTGAAGTTGGTGAGTCATAATTTCACCTACAGAAGTTGAGAGGTTTGTTTACATGTGATGTTTGCATCCCTTTAACTAGTTCAGCTTGAACTTGATAAGGTTAAAAAAGGTAGAAGCTCTAGAGTGTATATAGTTGAACTGATATAAGAACATCTACACTGGAATAGCTTATTCACATTTCATTATTTTGGTAGAACTGTTACAGTAATACAGCAGCATCCACTCTGCTATCTGTACTGATGGAATTGTTTTAGTTAAGAAAAAATTGTACTCAATTCTAATACATTTCTAAGTGTGGAAACAAATATAGACCTGGCCCATAACAAAAAACGTATCAATGAATAAGCTGGCTAACTTTCTTACTTTCCTGTCTTTACTACTCTTTTAGCTTGCAACAGCCATTTTGTTGTAATCCCAAGTGTGATGTGCTTCACTGTATCTGCATTTTTATACATTTTGGAATAATTGAGTGAGAACACAACCAACTCAGTTGGCTTCATGTGACTACTTTGGTTGCAATTGTTATATTTGGATGAGCAATCTGTGCTTGTGAGGTAGAAAAATACACTCAGGGATTCTGCTTCTCATGTCTGAAATAACCAGAGAATAGTGGCCATGCACTGTCTCCAAGTTGCAAGTTGTAGTTCCATTTGAAAATAAAGTATTTTGGGGAATTATAAGTAACTCTATAGTGTTTGTAAAAGTATTACATCTGAGTTAGGAGAAAGACTAGGAAGCATTTTAATGTATGCTTTGTTTCAGTCTGCAAGGACAAGGCAGTGCTAACTTAATTTAAAACAGCTCTCCTGCTTGCTCATATTAATTCCAAATTAGAAAGGAGAGGAGTAGCCTGCTGTATAGAAAATGGCTTCCTTGCTTTGTGAATAGCTTTAATATCTGTAAAGTGTAGTGTTTCTTGATACAGTGAAAGGGGTATACTTTTATACCGTATCTAGTTTGCAGGTCATGTGGGTGCCCTGGTATGTTGATGGACTCTACCAGACCTGGCCAGAGCAAGCTCAGCTTCCTACGAGTCTGTGCCTCTAGGTTGCCTTTTTATGGGAACCAAATCATGGAAGGGAGGGGATTGACATTTGAGGCACGTTGCCCTGACATGGAATTAAGCAGGACATGCACTGAGGTTCCACAATTTGAATATAAACCTAGTGGGCCAAGATCCAGGAAAAATGTCAAAACCCTGCATCTCAGAAGTCACAGTTCCACATAGCTCCACAGTTGGCACGTAGTTTCAAACACCTCATTGCTAGAGGTGAATTCCTTCTTAATGAGACCATTTATCTAGTGAAAACTACACCTACTGGATTCTACTACTTGCCATATGTCAGTGCTATTGTCATTTTATTAACAGAACAGGATGGAAAGTAAAATTTATTTTCAATGTTAAAAAGATTGTAAAAAAGTTCCTACGCATATTTTTTTAAATCTGAATATATATTAACTGAAGAACCATGTCCAGTTTCCACAACTTCATTTGAAAATGTAATTCTGCTTGGATTTGGATCTTCCCAGAGTTCTTTTTCCACTGTGGTAATAAGAAAGGATATCACAAATGAACACTACCTTTTTCTTACTTTTAAGCATTGCCATTAATCATTCAGTTCTCTAGTTGCATGAATATTTAGCTGCCTGAAGCATTTTTTAAGAGACTGACATGTCTGGAAACCATTATAAACTTTAACTTTCTAACTGTAATGATGTTCAAGATGAAGATTGCTCATGACAAGAAGATGAAGAACATTCATGACAAGTTCTCCTTGAAGAACAACTACTACTGATAGAACAAATTTCTCTGCCCTTTTCTGGTATTTGAATTACATGTTGCTTTCACTTTTTGTCATAGTTGGTGTCAACCAGTTGGCTGCCTCCCAGCTTCTGAGAGCAGCTTTCTGTATCTCCATAAGTCAGTTCCCCAGTAAAATTCCCTGGATGATTGAATCCTCATCAGAGAGAAGGAAAAAAAGATATATGTTTCAAGTAACGCAGGTTCCTCTTTAGATAAATAAAGCAGGCACGTGTTCTGTTTATCAGGACAGCAGACTGCAATAACAGATGTTTCTCTACTACTCTGCTTACTGAACATCAGCTATTGCCTAGAGCTAGGTTTCAAAAAGATGAATAGGGCATGAGGAACTCCAACTGCAAGACTGTAGCAAGGCAAGATTGGTTTAACTTGGTGAGAGGGGGACTGGGAAAAGAAAGAAGGCCTTTAACCTCAATTTTCTACCAAAATAGGTCATGAGTTACTTACATCTGCGTGGATCTAATGGATAGATACAAAATCTAAGATCTGACAATAACTGCAAGATCTGGCATTTCTGCTCTCAAATCCTGAGGAGTGGTAAATTAACCCTTTTAATTATCTTGCAGACTTGTATCTGGTATGTAGACAGAAACTATGCAGGGAAGGATTTAATTGTAACTATTTTCTATTTTGCAAATGAAAGATTAAAATTATAAGAGAAAAAATATAATTCAAATATGTTGTACTGTAAACATGGGGGGTGGGGGTTGGGGAGAGAAATAAAGAGGATTGAATCTCCCACGAAACACGAAATAAAAAACTTGTTCTGGAAATGGATTAGGTTCTTCCTGACTTATGAAACAGTCCAGGCCCAAAGCCTTTTTTCCATTTTCTGACTGGTCATGCATTTTATCAAAAACTAATATTAGCTTTATTGAATACAAAAGCAAGCAAAAAACATATGGAGATGAAATAAAATTATTTAAGGCTGGAAGAAAAAAACACCCAAGTGTCAAGTTCAAGACTTAGGACTTACCCTGTACCCAGGAAGTTTGTTCAGATCCACACAGTGTAAGACACAGTCTTTTCACTTATTCATTTGTGTTTTCCTTCTCCAAGAGGATTGTTTCCAGTTGTTTCTCTGTGTGTGCTGAGGCAGCCATGTTTGCTTGGTCTGACTTTTAGGGAGTTGTTAAATATGTGATGCTCTTCTTCCCACTAAATAGCATTAGTTAATAGAAACAAGTACGTTTAATTCAGGATTCATAGCAATATCAGACTGCACACTCAAGGAACTATTTAGTTTTGTGATAGCTTTTTCATCCTCCTCTGAGGTGTCCCTAGAAAATAAAATAAAGTTAAATTGCAAGGCACATATGCAAAATCAGAGTTTAAAAAAAAAAAAAAAGTGCTGTTTATATTGTAGATTACCATTGCAAAATTATTTTTTTTTTTTTTTAATCATGAAAACCACACTGCTTTCAAAGACCAGTACTAAAGAATGGCCTTTAAAAAAGAGTAAGTCAATTTTTCGCAAGCACCATACTCTTCCTTTTGGTGAGGAAGTCAATGAGATTTTCAGCACTCCACACTTCAGAAATTCAGAAGTATTTTAAGAGTTTTGAAGTGTGCAATGCTTTGATTCTGAGGATTTATATAAGAATGAAATAGCTTACCCATTTCAAAAATATCTGCTTTTGCATTACTGTTTATTACTGTCCAAAATCGAAGGTTTTATTCCCAAACTCATTTGGAAAGTGTTCCATGTTTCACCTGAGTGAAACTCAGAAATAGAGGCACATATTTGTTGACTTGTTGTGGTTTTGGTTTTGTGGGTGTTGTTTGTTCTTTGGTTTTTTGGTTTTGGGGGTTTTTTTTGAGTGGGGGGAATGACAGTGGGGTTGCTTTTTAGGAAAATTCACAAAATTAATAGAATAAATTCCTAGAAATCCAGATACCTCTGTAGAATAGATACTATCAAAAAGATAGCATTGAAGATCAGAAAGAAAGATACTTTTTGAGGAAAGACCTAATTCTAAGTAAAAAATGAAAGCAGGAATTCCAAAGAACATTATAATATTTGACAGTTATGCATACAGAAACAAGTCCATCTAACTAATAATGATTAGATAAGTAATAACATCTAATTAATATCCTATTAATGGAGGAGAAAAAAGTCTTTTAAAGATTTAGCACTGAGCTCACACTGTTCTTACAACTGTAACTCCATTGTATAATTATTGCAAAGTATAAAATATATGTAATTATACTTACATAAATTTTAAATTATAGAACATATATTAAAATCAAATTTCTTCATTGAAATATAAATAATAAGTATCAGTTTCTGAAAAAAAATATCTCCTACATATCAGACATACATGGTGGACAACCTTTTTATTTTAATTGATCATTCTGGGTTTTCTTCAATGAAGAGAACATACTAAAGTTTCCTGGAGACTCTCAATGGAAAGTGGTGGAATTTTTATAGCATCCTGGCTATCCTCTATCCCTGGAAATTTTCTTGTAACATCAAAATATTACTGTGTGCAAAAATGGTACTAGACAGACAGTTAGAGGGAGAGTAGGAGAACCATCATCCTTGGCTGAATTTTATTTTCCTTCCAGAAACCTATTTAGGAATTAATGTAGTCTCAGCTCCTTCTAGGTTCTTTCTGGACAAGAGAGAGTTAGTACAGTCAGCAGATCTGAGACGCCAGCTGACATTCAGGAAGGGACACATCTCTCTCTGTCTCTTTCCACAGTGTATGCAGAGTTAGTGGATGCTTCTGTATTTCCATCCTATAGAAACGAGTCCAAGGTGTATCATGCTATCTATGTTACCCTTATTCCTTCCACATGGAATGTTTTCTATGACACATTTTTTTCTGAGATTTCTCTGCAACAGTGATGGTTCTCAGTCTTTGTTATTCCGTCTCCATAAGCTATGGTAGAAAGTCGTACTAGTATGACTCTTGGGAAAAAAAAAATCCTTATCTGATTAAAATGTTCTACTTTGTTTTACTCTGTGCTTTCAAGAGACAATGACATCTATCCAAAGTCTGCCAGTATGATAGATATTGAGTATAAATCACGTTATCATGTGTTAACATGTCTCTTGGAATAGTACCTTGCCATAAGTTCTCTTGTAAAATGGGAATTAGACCCCCAAGGATAAACAGAGGACTTGGCTTCAATTTATATCACTCATTGGAGAACTTCATTGATACAGGAGCACCAGATCTGGTACAAAATAATGTCAACATGAAATAAGGGTTGAATTCATTCTTGATAAATTGTTCAAAAACGAGGCAATGGTAATGTTTATTTTTTTTTAAATACACCGAGGTGACTTAGCCATTGGAATTCACCTTTGCAGTACCTCCTTCTTATCTGCATATAAGAGCAGTGAGGTATGAAACATATACTTCCAACGAATGGATGAATCCTTATGGAGAAGACATTAAAATATTAAGTAACAATATGTAGACTAAAATATGTGTTTTTTCAATTAATCTGTACTAAAAAAATCTCAGATATTATAGTTGTGTGTGTTTTCCTGGTGTTTCTCTATAGTTTAAACCATGATATTTTTAATAGGATTCAGGATGGCTCTTTTATCCTCCAGTCAATTATTGCACTACACTATTTGGAACTTTCTTTGCTCTTATTCTACAGGATATGTTGCTGTGCATTCTCTCTCTGTACACATGAATAACAATATAGAAGTGGACACAAAGTGAAAGATAAAATTTTTAAAATTTAATCTAAAGAGTAGGAGAAATAATTCAGAAACTTCAACCAAAATAATATATATTACTTGTATAAGACTGTTTCATAAGACCACAGCTGTAGAAATAGTACTTCTCAGCTGTGGTCATGTAATTTAATGTACACTTAATTTAATGTAAACTAAACATGAGCCAGCAGTGTGCGCTGGCAGCCCAGAAAGCCAACTGTATCCTGGGCTGTATCAGCAGAAGCATGGCCAGCAGGTTGAGGGAGGTGATTCTCCCCCTCTACTCTGCTCTCGTGAGACCCCACCTGGAGCTCTGTGTCCAGCTGTGGAGCCCTCAGCTTAAGAAGGATATCGACCAGTTGGAATGAGTCCAGAGGAGGCCACGAAGATGATCATAGGTCTGGAGTACCTCTTTTATGAAGAAAGGCTGAGAGAATTGGGTTTGTTCAGCCTTGAAAAGAGAAGGTTTCAGGGAGATCTTATCACAGCCTTCCAGTACCTGAAGGGGGCCTACAAGGAAGCTGGGGGGTGGGTGCTTTTTACAAGGGCCTGTAGTGAAAGGACAGGGGGTAATGGGCTTAAACTAAAAGCAGGGAGATATTTAGATTAGATATCAGGAAGAAATTCTTCACAGAGAGGGTGGTGAAGCACTGGAACAGGTTGCCCAGAGAAGTTGTGGGTGTCCTATCCCTGGCTGTCTTCAAGACCAGGCTGGATGAGGCTCTGAGCAACCTGGTCTAGTGGAGGATGTCCCTGCCCATGGCAGGGTGCTTGGAACTAGATGATCTTTAAGGTCCCTTCCAACACAAACCATTCTATGATTCTATGAATTTTCCACCTTCTAGCTGAAGACAAGATTGAAGCAAGGGCATGATCCAAGAGTCCCACTTTTGTTTTGTGATCATGAGATTACATTAGAATCTCATCTTATATTTCAACAAAGTTTCTAGCCCTCATGTGGAGAAAGCCTTAACAATGCGAACTTGCAGTGTCTCTTCAGACAGACACTGTACAATGAGCACTTGAATATGCAGAACCCCCCAAACTATCAGAATAACCATAGTCTACAGGAAAGACATATGACAACACAAACATGGAGTCCCATGGTCACTATAAATATCAAATAGAGGTACACATTTAAATGTTATTAGATAACAAAAGAAATAGGAATACGTTCCTGTTATTGTTAATAGTATACCTATTTTCCTTTCTAATAAGGTAGTTCTTAAGATGCTAGTACTGTGAAAATTCAATCCCCTTCCTTTGAAGTTAAATTATGAGCAATCAACCAGCAAGTCTGCTGTTTACTCTCAGGTAGTCATCACTTGTAAATTTTGTGTTCTTGGTTTCCCCCCACCCATCCCAGGGTGTCATTCAGTCAGTCTTCTGTGGTCTTTGACAGTGACTTCACCTCTAGCACAAATCCCAGAACTCCAATACTTGAGGTTGCATTGCTGTGGTGCTGCTCTGCTCCTGGGAGACAGCAGAGTTCCCTGATGCTTGAGAGAATAGAGGCCTCTCTGGGGAACTTATTTTTTCAGTATGCCCAGAAGACTGAGGTGAGGACAGAAAGACTGTGAAGAAAAAGAAATTTATCAGTCTTTCCTTTCTGTAGCATCAGAGGGATTGCATTAATAAAAAAATTGTGAGGAAGTAGATATAATTTATTAAAAGGTGATAACACACCAACAGCTCACTCCAAATTTACACACAGACTTAAACGTTATCAGAAGAGATGGGGACATGATTTTACAGCAGCTAAGGAGAAAGGAATACAGGAAAGCCAAAAATAGTCCTAGAACTGTACAGTGATTCTGTTTCAATTAAGGTAAATGCTATCAGAAACTTCCTTATGGCTTGACCTTTGGGCCAGGAGGGAGGGATAACTATTGGTCTCCTGTCAATGCAATTCTGAACAGGATCCCCTAAAAGTTTTAGCACAGTTAGAAACTCTGAGGTACGATTACTCTGAAAAGATTAAAAGCCCTCTTTTTCAGCTATGTATCATAGTAGAGGAAAGGAAAGGAAAGGAAAGGAAAGGAAAGGAAAGGAAAGGAAAGGAAAGGAAAGGAAAGGAAAGGAAAGGAAAGGAAAGGAAAGGAAAGGAAAGGAAAGGAAAGGAAAGGAAAGGAAAGGAAAGGAAAGGAAAGGAAAGGAAGGAAAGGAAAGGAAAGGAAAGGAAAGGAAAGGAAAGGAAAGGAAAGGAAAGGAAGGAAAGGAAAGGAAAGGAAAGGAAAGGAAAGGAAAGGAAAGGAAAGGAAAGGAAAGGAAAGGAAAGGAAAGGAAGAAAGGAAAGGAAAGGAAAGGAAGGAAAGGAAAGGAAAGGAAAGGAAAGGTCTTTGCAGACTTAAAATACTTGCAGCTTCAAATAAATTTTAACCTTTAATCAGAATAGATTTTTCTATAATTTTTTTAAAATATAATTCATGTTTCACTGAGAAATTAAATGAAACATAAAAAATGCCCAAGAGGAGGGCAGGAAAGTAATCTGGAAAGATGTTTTACTCATTTTGGATACATTCTTTTGTATATTTTCAATGAACTTTAAGAAAATGTATGTCTTAATTAAATACACAATACTGCAGAACACTTCTGTAATGTTCAGAGTGTATTTGGATATTACACTGAAAGAAACATTACACTCCAAGTCATGATACTACTATGATTAAAGAAATTATGACTCCAGATGGAATTTTTGTCCCCTAACTTTAGCCATTCCACAATGTGGAGACTACACCATTTTAGTTTTCTTAACTTCTTATAGGCTGAATGTAGGCATCTTGAGAATTCAATAGTGAGGGAATCTCAGTGACTTAGGCAAGAAAACTAACTTTTAAGCAGCTAAAGTTGGTGAAAAGAAACTAAAGAAACAGTAAAGAAGGAAGTAGTATTTCTAATTTTAAAGACTGACAAGAGTAACAAAATCACAATATTTATAGTTCTTTTAAGTCACTGTAAAATTTTACAGTATTTTTTTTTGTATTCAAAGAAGAAAAAAAACTATTAAAAAAAACCAAAACTTTAATTTCCATAGAGCAGATTTTCAAGCAAGATCACACACATTTTATAATTACTAGATTCAGTGACATTTCTGACAGTCATGACTACCCTACACTAGACCACACCTATAAAAAAAACTCGGGCTCTGTCATGAATTACAAAATTCATTATAAATTAAGAATTATATTATGCTATTATCCTTAAGTTTTATATGCCACCTAATTTTCCAAGTAAAATGCATTAAACAACCCATTACATTGGTGGAAAGAAGCAGCTTTGGTTTGTTTATATAACTTCATTCCCTTTAACAATATATCTATTTTATTCTAAAGGTGCCTGCAGTCAAGTTTAATGTTGAGCTCTGATGAAATATCAGTCATTTAAAAATGGTATGGCTGAAGCTGTAGAAATGGGTGAAAGGGCCTACCCATTTTGCAGTTGAGCCTGGCTTATCTGAAGCTGTTTTCTGTTCCAGAGTAGACACACTCAAAAAAAAAAAAAAAAAAAAAAAAGCTCATGCTTCAATAAAGGCTGAAAACACGAGTGATGTCAGGCAACTTCGCAGGTGCACAGCTTCTGTCCTGTGGCCTGAGGAATGTAGTAGCATTCCTTCCCATTCCTTTTATTTAGGTGTTTTACAACTATAGAATATCAAACTTTGTCCCCTTCTGCAGCCAATCATAAGGCAGTAAATGGTGATGAAGTTAGGTGTAAACTTAGGCTGAGAGTTTTAATTTGAGTTCCATCAGTTTTGCCATCCATTTCATCTCAGTAATACAAGGTACTGACAGATGGGGATTCTGCTCTTGAGTTCATGTTGTAAAATACTGAGACATTGGCTAATCAACTTACTGCCATTCATGACCAAACTAATGGTAACACCCTTCTATTCCCCCGCTAGGTACCACGGTCCTTCATGGTAGAATCTAGGATAGCTACATCCTTTCACTGGCTCATCCCAAAGAGAAGAGGTGGGGTTTGTGCATATTTGTCCATAAATACTGGAGAACCTCCCACCCCAAAGCTGGGCATGGCTGAACAGTAATTCCTGTCTGGTTCAGAGTCCAGGTTAGAGATTTGGCTGATTCCAGTTACAATGCACAGATCATCTCAATACAAATATAAATCTTGGAATGAGCAAGGATTATTTCTTTTTATTTTACTTTATTATTGACACTGCCACAAATGTGTGAACTGAATGATGGGAAGATAAGCACTGCTAAACTGGCCTGTGAGTTAAGGTTAATCTCAATAAGGGGCTTGTCTCAGGTGAGCTGTAGCTAAACACACGAAGTCAACTGCCTCAGAGATCTGATATTCATTGATCCAAGTCTAGTATTTGTTGTCCAGGCTTCCACATTTGAATCACCCTAGGTTCCTTTTCTATAGTCCTTAAAGAGAAAGAACTCTTTGCAGGACATAATTGATTTCATGCTATAGTAGATGTATAAGTACAGATAAATCATACAATTTCTTTTCATTGACATCAAAATGGCTTTTTTTAGTAAAAATAATCATAGAATCATAGAATGGTTTGTATTGGAAGGGACCTTAAAGATCATCTAGTTCCAACCCCCCTGCCATGGGCAGGGACACCCTCGACTAGACCAGGTTGCTCATAGCCTCATCCAGCCTTATCTCATGTGAAAACTTGCACTATTTTTCAGGTTATTACTAACATTCTAAAGTAAGTATCTTAAGACCAGCATGTAATTCCATATCCACATGACATAAATTACTTGACCCATGTTACTCCAGTTGCAGAATCTGAGAGGCTCATGGAGAGGCTTACCTGTTTGGCAGCCAGAGGAAGAGAGTTGGTGTCTCTCAGGGCATGAGGTGTTAGGTACTGGATTTGGGGGGAGGGGGCTGTAGACCTCTGCTGTTCCTGAGGAATCTGCTTCCTTTTTTAGATTTTCTTTGTGGATGGAGCCATGCTGAGTGTCACCTGCCCTGTTTCAGTACAAAGCTACCTGCCATTAGGCCTCAGCTGTAACTGGCTGGTAGATCATGCCTGAAACCACCTATATACTGTCCTTGGAAAAAAAAAGTATGCAACAGGACCCAATCTTGCCTAGTGTCAGAATGGACAGATGTGGGCACTCAGAAAAAGAAGGTTTACTTTTTGTTAGGAAAGCAAGTAATAGTGCATAGTAATTCACATTAATTTCTAGACTTGTACAAAGCTGATAGGGAGGTTTGAAACCAAAAAGATAATAGATTACCCTACTGTTAATTTCTTTGAAACACACAAAAAGTAAAAGCGGTTCTGACAATTGCATCCTTACACAATGTGAGGCACCAGGAGACAGTACGTCCTGGAAAGAAGATGCAGACTTTTTCATTAAGCATGACAAGACCTTAAACTGAACCTTCTCAGACTTCTTTAGAAAGACAATCTTGTTGGTAGAATACAGCAGAAAAGAACATAGACACTTCTATGAGGAAAGTAGATATCATTTGCATAGTTTTATGCAGCTGTCTCTTCCTAACAGGGATCCATGGATGGAAGACAAGGGAAGAGGAAACCTGTCTCACTGAGATAGGATTCTGATAAAAATAACCTTCCAAGTACTTTACTAACTCATTGCTGCAATATCTGTAAATTAAGACAGTGTTAATTAATGTGGTTGCAGTTCTAAATTTCTTTTCCAGACTATTTACTAGATATTAGTATTTACCACAAATGTTAGTTTTACTTCTCTCTCCTTTTTTTGCTTCAATGTGAAGCCAATAATTTTCTCTCAGATCTGAAAAACAACCCCTTCCCCCCCACACACACATTTTAAATGACTTTTTAATGATTCTTTTTTCACAGAATCTATATTTATACTGGAGGAGGGGAGTGCAGTACAATATGCTCATATCATATGCCACTTTTGTCAAAAAGATTTCTTGGAAAGTTATAATGCATTATTAACTCTAAGTCCTTACAAACAAGAGTGGTTTTGAAGGTAGCCTTTTTCTGTCAAATTTTTTAGATGTGATAGAAAGTATTTTGAGAGTCTTTTTTTTCAGTTGTAAAAGTTTATACAATTTTTCCACAGTAATAGATTTGACTTATTGCTTCTATCTGTAGATTTAGTTGGACTCAGGTCTATTCAAATTCTTAAAAACTGTATGTCAGATCCTTCCTTCCTTCCTTCCTTCCTTCCTTCCTTCCTTCCTTCCTTCCTTCCTTCCTTCCTTCCTTCCTTCTTTCCTTCCTTCCTTCCTTCCTTCCTTCCTTCCTTCCTTCCTTCCTTCCTTCCTTCCTTCCTTCCTTCCTTCCTTCCTTCCTTCCTTCCTTCCTTCCTTCCTTCCTTCCTTCTTTCCTTCCTTCCTTCCTTCCTTCCTTCCTTCCTTCCTTCCTTCCTTCCTTCCTTCCTTCCTTCCTTCCTTCCTTCCTTCCTTCCTTCCTTCCTTCCTTCCTTCCTTCCTTCCTTATTTTTTTCTGACCATAGCAAAAAAAGTTGGCAGAATATTTTCAACTTTTTATATAGTTCTCCCCCTGCATTAGCGTTTTGTTTGAGTTCCCTTCTGTAGGCCACAGTAGAGTATTCCACTCCTACATGAAGTGTTCATAAACAGTCATTTATGCCCATAAAAAGTCACTTTCTTGTATGAATTATCTCTAAGAATTCCCTAGTAATCCAAGGTAAGCTTTCAGTTCTGTTCTGAGATCCTGACGTAGCAGCATCTGTTCTGTACTTCACTTTTGTGCCTCCAGTTCCTTGTGATAGCATGATAATAACACACCCATGTAAAAACCTGAAACTTTTCCATTACTTTCAGAAACCTATACAAAAGCATGTTATTCTATTGAAAAAAAAATGCCAAGGATTAAATTAAATCCTTGAAAAAGATAATAAATATGTTATGGACTTTTCCTGGAACAATGGCCCAGTAAAAGCAGCAATTTTTAGAGGCAAAATTGCCACTGAAATAAAGAGGCAAGAATATTGTCATGGACCAGGAACATACTGACCTAAAACAAAATGGAAATACTATCCCAGCTTCACAGATCTTATTATATATATAACAAGAAGTAACAAGTGGAAGAACTCTATTGGAAGACAATGAGAAAATGAGAATGATCCTGGTACAGCAGAGTTATAAATGTTTCATGTTCATTAACAATGTCTCTAAAAAGGATTTTAAAGAAGGATTTAAAGGATAGTAAAGCCAGATATTTGTAGATCATTCCAATAAAAATATGAGGTAATAGAAAATTAAAATTTAGAAGGAGGAGACAGAGTTTTCCTTTTAAACATGACAACCGAGGTATATGGGGATTCCTGGGGATGAAAACAGTGTATATTTGATATAACGGAGAAGAGATTAGAAGTAGAGAAACAGGCAAAAGGGAAGCTGGGATGAACTTCCTTAAGCAGCATTCTGAAGGAGGATGGTTGAAAATTATTCTATTCTTAAACCTGAGAAAGGTTTTGTAAGGAAATGGCAAGCTGCCATTTTGTCAATGGCTAAAGTTGAAAACAGGATACAGAAAATCTGCAAGTATTAATATAACCTTGATTTGTAGATGATGATATTTGTCAAAATCTGATGATGCCAAAGTAAGTATTGAAGTGTGAAGTGAGGTGAGGGATGGCAAATGAGTTGGAAGAAAGAAGGAAAGTTGAAGTGCTAGTTTTTTATGTTAGAGAGACAACCTGAGAATTTAAAAATACTACTGGAATATGAAATTAAAGCAGTACATGCCTAAAAAAAAAAAAAAAAAAAAAAAAAAAAAAAAAGAAGAGAAGAGAATTAAGCGTTTTGACTGAATCCCAGAAAACACATAGGAATTTGAAGAACAAAAAGTCTTTTAAAGGACACTGAATAACAAATGACTAAAAATGTAGGAGGAGACACAGGAAAGGACTCAGACTTGGAAGGCAGTGTAAGACAGAAGTGAATATCTCATGGAGAAGAATACGGTTAGCTGAGAGAGATGGTTTGCAGGGAGGGTGAGCAGGCTGCATGTAGTACTATTCTTGATATTTGCCTAGGAAATGACCATTACAAAATTTGGTGACAGGGGTTCAAGCTGAGATCAAGATGTGAAAGCTGAGAAAGAGATGAGTGCAGGTGTGAAAGAGGTGTGAATGCCACAAGGTCAGGAGGACACATGGAGGAGAAGTGGTGCAATGTCCCTGTTCTTGCACCCGCCTTCCAGAGCAGCAAATGGCAGAATCTGAATGGCCCAGGGACATGGAGAGCATCACAAGACTTGCTCTACAGCTGCTTTAAGCAGGTCTTTCCATCACACCACTGCCAAACATGTTCACAGCTGAGAGCACAAAAGAGGTGATACCCACTGCTGGCTTCTAGGGAGTGAAAGGTGCAAATTGTCGGACTGTTGAACTTCACAGAGGGTGGTCTAGACATTGACAGGGATCCCTCCAGAGCAATCTAAAAAAGGTGCAGAGGCACTGTATTCTGAGAGAAAAGCCAAAGGGAAGAGCAGACAGTCAAGGATTTGGAGGAGGAGATTACAGCAATGTCAAGAGTAGATAATAGGTATCTGCTTATTGTGATATATTTCCAGTGCACTGCTCAGAGCTCCTGGGGTTTCAGCTCTGTCATTTGCAGAGCACTTTGCCATCTGCACAGCAAATGGTGTGAAAAGGTGTTTAATTCAAAGTGGCAATCATATAGGACAGTGAGTAAATGATGGACTCAGAAAGCGGGAATAGCTGGTTAAAATCATATATTTTTTATACTTCCAACAAGTTTTAAGACAGTTGATTAATAAATCCTCCTTGAAATTTTACTTCATGCTGAACTCTGAAAATCATTTGTAATCTCTCAAATAAAAGTCTTCATTGTCTGCTGATACTGTTGAGATGTTATCTTTGACTTTTATCCCTTTATACCTACAAAATAAAAATGTAAATAGAATTGTAACTATATTCATCCACATATAACCCTGTATACAGCTGATTTCTTTCTATAAATTTGTTTTGCCATTTAGTGTTAAAAGTTAAATGGAAGAAGTATTAAATTCTGTCCACAGAATATAATAAATGAATACAGCATGTTTGTCTATACAGCACATTCGTCATTGTGGTATAAAAGGCAACACTGAATGTATCTGGCTATAATTGTCACAGACTCCTAAATGGTATAATTCAGGATTAAACCTGAAATTATAAAAAATATAAGATATCTGCTGTTTAGGAATTGAAATCAGAAAATATTCTCCAGTCCCTTGTGTAAAATTAAGCTTTATAACTTTATATATTTATAGCCTGATGTTTAATATGCTTTATCTACTGCAATGAAAATTTTAATGACGCATTAATATGTCTATTTTTCTTCATATTTTTCACATTCTTTTTCATTATGCTTCCTCTACATTTTATCTTCACCTTTTTGGAATCATTCCACTATTTTAAACCTGTTATTCTTAGGACTAACGAAACTTATTGTTAACAAGTGCATTATTTACACACCTAGCCTGACTTTTATTTAATATCCTGATTCTTAGGTGCACTAATAAGCTCCCTTGTATTAATTAGGGTTCCACTGTAGATTTATGCTACAACTGAACAGAAATTTAACAACAAAAAAGTAACACCTGAAAAAATTCTGGCATATTAAAATGTCCACTTACTATGATTTGAGAAAAATAAGACACTTGAAACTTTCTATGGAATCCAATTAGCAAAGAGGTGATTTGAAAACCACATGACTCTTGTGCCAAAAAAAATATTAGAATGTATACACTCGGAGTTATTCTGAACAGAAGCAAAATGAAATATTTTGGCTTTTTAAGCTTGCTGCTGAAAATGCTACAGAAAGTGAAAGACAGAAATACCTTTTTAGTCATAACTTTAAAAAAAAAAACAAAACACAAGCTGACTTCACTGACAGAAACTTACACAACTTATCAACTTTAAGCAATAGTCCTTTATTAGATGCCTAAACATGCATTTAGGAACTTGAATTAATACTCCTACTCTAAATTTTTTATTTCCTGGCCACCAGCACCATTAAGCAGCTTCTTGTAAGATAAATGCCTGATGTTCTGTTAGCTGTGATTATGCAGGACATAAGGCTTATTGAATATGATGCTGCAGGCCTCACTTTTTTTTGTTTTATTTTATGTAAAATATGTGATAGGATCAATTTTGACAATGAGTAAAAAATGTACATAGTTTAGTCTAATTTTTTGCTATTTTCATATGGGAATGTCTATGAAAATAATATTATGGAGTATCATAGTGCAAGATTTTCGTTGGGAGCTCTACTGAGGGGTTCCTGAAAACTCACTTCATACTCATTGTTGCTACCTATGCATTGTCTCAACAAAAAACTCACACTTTTGGTTCTGTCATTGCATGCTAGCTTGTGGTTCCTCTGATGTACATCTCAAAATGTAGAGGGATGGATATTGCTGTTCAAAACAGTGCTATGTAAACATTTCTATTCTATGCCACACACAGTGGCATATGTTGTTCCAAGTGATTTGGACAACTTAGATCTAGAGCACAATGATTTCTGCAGGAAGTGGCCCCTATATGAGACAAGGGTAAGCTTACCAATCACATATTTCCCTTGAGTTATTTTTGTGAGGAAATAACAACAAAACCTTTCTACATTTTTGTTTAAGAAACACTCATTAACCTGATGAAGCATTTGGTCCCTGTCAATAAACAGTTTTAAATCTGAAACTAAGTCAACCTATGATCTTTATACATAAAAAATGCTTGAGTCACCCTTCAGCATCGTACAGAACAACTTATATTTCGTCCAATGTGTTTACTTGATCTTGCAGGGGCATTTGAATGTATGAGACCATTTGCCGCTTCTTGCTGAGATTGCCTTGTAAATCATACACTTTGTTTTGAGAGGTTTTATAGGCCATTTGTGGGTGGAAGTGAAGAGTCAATAAATAGTGCAGCTACATATCTGAAGTATGGTAGGGGAAATTGACTGAAAGTCTTAGACTGATGTAAAGAGATATAAAGTACATGAACACACTGCTGGTAGGTCTTGAAAATAAACTAGATTATTAAAACTAACAGTATTGGCAAATAAAAAAAGGACAATTAATTTAGCCAATTTTGTGCATTCCTATTTCTGCTAGCAGTCAGCCCAAACGAAAAATGGAACTGTGGAAAAATTCCAGACAACAGCCTCAGCCCAACCATCTAGGTTCACAAATCCAAATTATAAGTGTGATTCCAGCTGCTCTGAGTTCTACCCCTTTGATTTGTTCATCCTGGAATCTGGCTCTTGGCCTGAAATAGTTCAAAAATATGCACCTGTAATTTTAATTGATAACTAGACTGTAAATTGTGTAAGGTAGATGCTTACTTTTGGCTTTGGCTTCCATTTTAAGAATGCCTACCAATAACTATTTTTTTATTACCCATTTTAACTTTTCTTAAATGCGTGCAATTTTGTAGAGGAAGTTAGAGGTTTCAAATCTTCTATAAATCATATAATCTTTAGAGGAAATGGGTGCTAAGGACTGAGAATTCCTCAGTATTCTTCAAAGCATCTTGCTCAGTGGAACAGGATTTGTTCAGCTAGGAACTGGAGCTGTTATGTTTTCTAGTTGATTGTTCTTGAAACAAAAAACCAAGGATTTTTAATGTGTTTCTACTCCTTTTTAAGGTGTGCTATAAATCCACTTCATGTAATGCTATGAAATTTAATTAAAAAAACATATTGTTTATACTTCATAAAAAAAAATGTAGTGGGATACATAACACCTGATTTATCCTATATGTCCACAGATATCAATCAGAATAGGTACATGTCTTGAAAAAGCATATCTGATACTTTCATGAAACATGTAACCTGTCTTTTGAAAACAGTTTTGAAGGAATGTACCTCTGTTGAACAAAATGAAAAAACATTTTGGAATATATTCAGGCATGAAGGGTTATGTAGTAGTCTTAAGACTTGAATTCAGAGCAAGATGTGAAACTAGCCTCATCAGGAAACAAAACAATCTTAATCTAGCAGACCCAGAATGGAATCTTCACTTTTCATGAATCTGCTGACTTTACTCTTTATTACCCGCAGATCTATTTTTCCCTGAACTGTGTCAGTTGGCACAGTAAGATATGTAAATCACAGCAGTGCAACTGCCTGCTTAGAGTCTAGGATAGAAGAGATAAATGGCTTAGAGAGGAGGGTCGCAGACATAGAATGTAGCAAGGGGGTCACATGTTCTTTCTTTTAAATAGTACTTAGCTGGACTTATAAAAATATGTGAAAATATTTTCTGTGTTCAAAAATTTATTCCCAGTCTAGTGGTGTTCCACGTCATTCCTCCAGAATCGAACACCTGCAGAACAGTTGTGCTGCTTTTGGCTGAGAGTTAATTTTCTTCATAGTAGGTAGTATGTGGCTATGTTTTTGATTTGTGCTGAATACAGTGATGATAACACACTGATATTTGAGTCATTGCTGAACAGTGCTTACACAATATCAAGGCTTTTCTGTTTCTCACACCACCCTACCATTGAATAGGCTGGGGGTGCTCCAGAAGTTGGGAGATGACACAGCTGGGACAGCTGATCCCAACTGACCAAAGGGATATTCGATATCATATGATGTCATGCTCAGCAAGAAAAAGGTGGAGGAAGAAGGGAGGGGGACATTTGAAGTGATGGCATTTGTCTTCCCAACTAACCGTTATGCTTGATGGAGCCCTGCTTTTCTGGAGATGTCTGGACACCTGCCTGACTATGGGAAGTGGTGAATGAATTCTTTGTTTTGCTTTGCTTGCATGTGCGGTGTTTACCTATTAAACTGTCTTTATCTCAACCCATGAGTTTTCTCACTTTTACTCTTCTGATTCTCTCCTCCATCCCACCCTGGGGGCAGTGAGTAAGCAGCTGTGTGGTGCTTAGTTACTGGCTGGGGTTAAACCATGTCAACAGTGTATCCTGAGGTTTACTGCCAATCATCCAATGTAGCAACAACTGTTTAGGTAGGACTTTTTGTACATTCAGTTAGAGTAGTTTGTAGCCTAACAGAATAGTTACAGTTCTTTAACAGGTATTTGGGGTTGGTATTATTTTCTTTTAAGGAGCATTGCTGGGTCTGGCTATTTTAACTACCAACTGGGTAGATCTGTGCGTGCTAGGTTTTTTTTTTTTCCTTGCTGTTGTTTATCTAACATGCACTTGATCAGCTTTCAAAAGGAGGGTAACACCTGCTCAGTGCCTTCAGGATCTCAGAAATCATAGTGGATTTCTACTAGGCTCTTGAAAAGAAGAAGTGTACATGAAGAGGCTCACAGCTTAAGCATGAATAGATATATGCTCCAAGCTATTTTTACAGACCTCTGATACCAGTCATGCATGTAAATACCTGGGCCTGATCATGAAAAAGGATAAATGGATCTATACTTTTATATTATCTGGGACTAACCTATGCTGCAGCCTAATGTATCTTTTTCAAACAGTCGAGAACTATTTGCCTCACTTTTGTCTTTGACTACTTTTCTGGTATGAAACTTGTCATCTGAGCCATATGGTATTTCTGTTGTTCACTGACTGGATGACAACCTTTGTAAACAAGAGGAACAACACTAAAGAGATTTCTAGAAAGTTATATGAACAATTTCCCCATGCAATCTAATAAATAGCAATTATTGGCAGCAGTTTTGAGAATTTTGCTTCTGATATACAATCTTAAGAACTAACCAAGATAGCTCATAAAAATATCTGCCAAAAACAAGTTTAGAAGATTCAAATTAATATTATTTACTATCTGAGCAAACAGATAAATATAATAATAAATATTTTTAACACAAAAAAAGAAGTTCTAAAAAAAAATCTGAATGTATAAATTCTGTTTTTTCTGCATGTCACAATTGAAAATACAGGGACAAAGAAAGATAAACTTCTGATTAATAATTTTGGTCATTTTCATCTCCAATATCTCATATCAACATCTTATAAGTAAGCATTTTCCCAATAAGAGCATTAAAGTACATTTTAGATAAGCTATTGTAGAGTTAGCTAATCTGATATATTTACGGTTTTTTCATTAAGGTGTTCAGTAAATTGAAATTCTTTTTTTCCTCTCTTTAAAATATTGCATATTTTTTCACTTTATAACGTTGAGAGTGTGTCTTTAAAGATGGAGACAAACTTTTAAAAATAAATGTAAACTCACTGTTCAGCTTGGCAAGTACTAACATGCATCACATCTACTCAAAATTATCTTTTCCCAGACAAGTACTATTTGAGAATTTTACTTTCTTTTTCGTTTGTTGTCTTTTTTTTTTTTTTTTTTTTTTTGTTTTGTTTTAAGTGGATGGTACTTCTCTGGCATTCAGTCTTGATTCCATTACTATGAGCTATCAATTTGTCAATTTGTCATACGGTGTCCTCATGTAAGCCCAGGAAACTAAAAAAGTAATAACAATTCTTTTTTGTCCCTATCATGTTATAGAATTCTCTTTTGCTTTTTGACTTTTTTATATTTATGTCTGACATGTTCACTTAATCACATTATTCTGTTCTGAAAAATGTTACCATTTCAAACATATCTTTTCTGAACCTACTTCTAATAATATGAGTTAAGTCGAGTCTCGTACCATAGTTCTGTAAGCTTCCCATTCTCTTAACCAAAACCTGCCTGAATTTTCTGCATTAAGCTGAAACAAGATTTAAGGGGCAATGAATTTGCATTTTGCAATGTTGATGCTTATGTGTAGTAAAACAGACAATGAAGCTGTAGTATATTTTCAGACTGTACTAAAAGTCAAATTAACCCTTGTGTTGAAAGGATGAAAAGTTTCTAAGTGTAACTACAGGGAATAAATAAAGTTTTCCAGTCAAGAGATGTAAGTACAGTTGTGCAAAAGGATGTGAGAGTCCCTTTGGTCTACTCTTGCCCCGAGAAAACACATGGTGCAGGTGAATATTTAGAACCAAGGGCGGATGTCATATGGTGGGTCCCTCAGGTTGCCTGAAGCCAGCAAACTGTTAAAGAAGGGGTAACAGCTGCTTCCAGTAAAACTGCAGTGAAGATGGAAATGGATTGAACCCAAATTTGCTGCCCAGATCTCAAAGGAGAAAGTCTGGAAAAAAGGCATCCTGTGCCTGAGGAAATGGCTTAATACCATCAAATGAGAGAGCTCCAATAATGTATCAAAGACAAAATACAAGATAGTTGAGCAGCACATGAAGTTACAACTGTACAAACTTCTCACACTTGAGGCCAATCTGGGAAGTGTTATATCAAAGAGTTAGCTGCCTGGAAGATGGGTACATCAAAAAAATGTCAACGTACCATATCTAGAACATTGCAATAAACACAGAAAATCACACAAAACTAGTATCTGTCTGCTGCATTAACTAGCTAGCTACATTTAACTTTATAAAATATATATAGATAAATAAATAAAGTGAGGGTCTTTAAAGTCATGAAAATCTTCTATGATTGGGTTGATTGAAATCCTATTCCTCTTTATACCAATGTCAAAAAAACACAGCAGAGACTGTATGTCTCTGTAAATATGTAAAATTCTAAGAAGTTGCAAGAAATGCAAAGATATGACACCACACCAACCTCCGATTTTTTTTTTCTTCTTGTTTTTTAAACATGAATTGTAGATTTCACTGGTTGAGGAACTAAAATTTGGGCAGGTATTGTTTTGATTAGATACTATTTAGGAAGCATATCTAGAAACATTGATATACATGGCTTAGTGTATGGGAAAACAAGAAAAAATTGCTGGAGATATAAATTGAATTAATTGAGATATAAATAGAAATTCATAGCATTCAATTATTGTGAGGCCTAACCATACCTATGAATAATTTTTTTTGTGTTTTTCTCCATTGACTTTTGGTTACTTGTCCTGAGATTTCCTAGACACAACTGGCTTCCAGGAAGATGAGAGACAGATGGAAATGGACCAAGAGAGCAAGTGCAGATACCTAAGCTTGATCCACAACTTTTGCAGCCTAGATTTGCCAACATATAATGTGGTAAAGCCATACCCCAGCTGAAATCATTTTGCTGTGGGGAAGACCCTTAAATGAAGCTTTCCTAGCAGAAGAGGCTTTGTCAGTTTATAGCATATTTTACAAGGAAGTAGCAAAACTACTGAGGGAGAAATTTCTTCTGTTGGTGTACACACTGTCTATGTTCTGAGGCTAGCATCGTTCTGTCAATAAAACTCAAGAGGAAAAGGTGGCAGCTTCTCACATGGTCTCTATTTATAGCTCTAGGTTAGAAAGAGATTGAAAAGGCCATTAACACTTTTATGTAAAATGTACTGTTCTGTGTAATTTCTACTTCTAAATAATGAGAAACACTGTGAGGACTCAGTTTGATAGGGTTCTTGAATGCAACTTCATGTAAGACTTTCCACTCTCCGATTTTGTATTTCTGGTTGGTAAAATACAGACCAGTTAAAAATCAAACAATATGTATTGTGCATAACATTTTCATTTGGGACAAGACTGAGGAGTGCCACCTACTTACTTTACCAATTTTCTGACCCTGAGTAATAGAAGCACAAATTGTCTTTAGTGGCCATGAGATATAAGAGTTGCTTTAAGTGGCATCTTTTATAACAGCCAACTTTTTCTTCTATACTGTAATCTTCCTCATGCAGGAGAAGCAAAATGTAAAAAGGTTTTACTGTAAAAGGTTTTTACTTTGTGTTAGTAACTGAGTTAGTGGGTAGATAGCCCTGATAGGAGCCTGCAAGTTGTGAAAACATATGTTGAAGTATTTATAAAAGGAACCAAATACTGAAATTGTGTTGGAACTTCAAAATGTAGCTAATGTTTTTAAAGACTGAGACAATCATTATATTTAGTTTTCTGTATTTCCTGAGATCAAGAGCAGAAATCTGAAAATAAGGTGTTGGAAAACTCTGACCTTCTTACAGTTTTGACTTATTCTAAAGCAAGAAATATTGAAATTCCAACATTAAAAAATGTGTTTTGAAAAATGCATAGCCAATTTTAGGTAAACTTTGAAGAAAAAAAAAAAAAGAAAAAGCTTTAGATGTTGCTTCAGATGAAAAGTGCAAAAATTATTGGATAGAAAATGCAATGTGACTGAATTTTGTCATGAATTCTGTTATGGGCGCTTCAGAGATTCAGGTCCAGTGCTACTTCTTTTCCTTAATATCCCAGTCCTCAGAGCTGTGTTGGAAATGGTTCTTGCGTCAATGTACATTTTCAAGCTTAGAATGCCTTTGAGTTCTTCAGGAAAGTGATCCATTTTACAGGGTTTAGAGATTTACTACACCAAAATGAAAATACCAAAAATCCTCATAAGGAGGGTCTTGATTTAGGATGTGGAAGACTGACTTGTTTATTTCCCTATATGTACTGTAGCTACTTGGTGATGTAATATTATAGGCCAGGCTTGTTCAACCCTTTTGCTACCTGTTTAAAATCATCAAGTATTCATCATTGTTACTGTATTTTTTTTTTTTTTTTCATCCCAAGTGACTTTTGCAGTTATTGAATTATGAAGTCAGATGCTCTGATCATTTAGCTGTAAGGACAGACTGAGAAAGAAACAGATTCCAAAGCCAAGTAGTTCTATCCTACTCCCAAAGAACATAAATTATTGTTATATATGTCTCTGAAGTATCTTCATGTAGAGTTTTGACTACTATGGAACCAGTGTCTTCTGACAAGGGAAGAAAAAAAAATCTTTTGAAAAGTAAGACTCCAAACAGAGCTCTACTTGGTCCTTTTCAGTTCTACTGACCTATTTTTTTCCAGTCCTGCATCCCTAACTTTGCATTGAAACTTGCTAGCTCTTTTTATGCTCCAGACCAGAAATTATTCTGGTTTCTTTTGACTTTTCTCAAAAGTCCCACAGGGAACTTTCATACAGGATCAATCTCGTCATTTCAGTTTAATCACTCTTTACAGAGAGAAAGAATAAAATAATAGCCGCTTTCATGCACACACCTGCTACAGAATGTCTTCTTGAAAAGGGCAAGTTGTACATTTAGACCACTCATGATTTTACAAGACCAAGGCTAAGTTGATTTTTTGACTAGTTCTGATTACACTATATTGTGCAAAACTATTTTGGCTAACTGTGTAATCAAATACAGTATATACTGTCTGTGCCTAGCACGTTGCAAGTACCAAACAAAGACAAAACCAGTAACAAATAAAATACACAAATATGAATTCAGGAACAATAATTGTGAAATACAAAAGTGTTAAATATTGTTTCAGCCCAAATCTTATGAAATGTACGTTAAAATTCAGTGCTTTACAGATCAAGTAGCACAACAGCCTACATCCTAATAAAGAACAGTAGAGAAGTTATCTCAAAACCTGGCAAATTATGCAATATGTGTACAGCCAAACATGTAAAAGGTAATTTTCTCACAATGGGTCTAATAGATAATAATACAGAAATCAGGCTGAAGCATTTTATTCTGATATGCCAAGTCTCTTACCTTAAGGAACGTTTTTTATATGTAGGAGAACAAATACTTTGGTATGAAAACTTCAGATCCAAAGCTCATACTCTCATAGATTTTGCATTCAGTAAGAACAATGCAATGAACTAGTCTGACCTTGTGGCATTGTTCCTCCTAAAGAGTGGATATCTCCTAATTCCTACCCCAAAACAATCTGTGATATTAGAACATATATGCTTGAGAAAGACATCGGACCTCGGTTTTGAAGTTCAGGTGGTATTTGCTATTTATTGTTGTTTGTCACTGTACTACGGTAGTGTACAAATAAGCTTCAGTCAACAACTATGATCCTGGATGCTCTAGTACTTGTCCCTACATTTCTTCCCCCAAAAGCCATCTAGGACAACTGTTCTTACTAAGATGAAAACAAACTTCAAAAAACGCAATCTTCCTCCTTCAGATGGAACTTTTCTATATACGGCCAGGATTTCTAGCTGCACAGTGTGAAACCTAAGCCCTTTTGAAATCAATATACATGCTACAATTGTCTTGATAGCCCAGGGTTTTATCCTTGAAAAAGACTATGGAAATGTTTAAGAGGACATGGTCTTTCCTTTGTATCACTAATATAGTTTTACTTCCTTCAGTATCATTAGTAAGCTGAGATTTGGAAACTCAGAAGGGTATTGTTAAGAAGAACTATTTTAAACGCTCATCTGGCTAGATTGGCCCATCTTCTTTACAGATGTACACGTCAGAGAATTCATATAATACAATGCATTTTCATTTTAGATGTAAATAATTAAGGAAATTGCTCCATTATGATGAGCTTGAAAATCTTATATGCTCCTCTAGGACATTAGTTAACTACATATATTATTGTCTAAGATCTATAATGTTACTATTACCATGAAGTCCCAACAGGGTTGTAATTCTGCAGTGAAGTCTTAATCTCTTAAGTACAGGCTTAATCTCTTAAATATATGCTTAAATGCATTCCTGTCAGTCAAAGAGCTAAAAGTGATTTTATGTCCTTTTATAGCCTGTGTCATTCAGTTTTGATTGGTAAAATAAACAAAAAATAGAAGTTAGCTTTAGGAACTCTAAATGTCTAGTGTAATTTCTAATTTCTGCTTCTCTTCAAACTTAAGAAGGAAGAACAAAAAGCATAGGTTATAGGTCCTTTTAGAGCACTTAGGTGTTCCCCAGTATCTGGATATTTCATAGTATCTATCTGGATATTTCATAGAATCATAGAATCGCTAGGGTTGGAAGGAACCTTAGAGACCATCTAGTTCCAACCCCCCTGCCATGGGCAGGGACACTCTCCACTAGAACAGGTTGCTCAAAGCCTCATCCAGCCTGGCCTTGAACACTTCCAGGGATGGGCCATCCACAGCTCCTCTGGGCAACCTGTTCCGATGCCTCAATACCCTCTTTGGGAAAAGTTTCTTCCTGATATCCAACCCAAACCTACCTTCTTCCAGTTTGAAGCCATTGAACATCTTTGTGGCCCTACTCTGGACTCACACCAACTGGATGAAATCCTTGTTATGTTGGGGGCCCCAGAGCTGAGTGCAGTACTTCAGGTGGGGTCTTACGAGAGCAGAGCAGAGGGGAAAAATCACTTCCCTCTACCTGCTGGCCATGCTTCTCTGGATACAGCCCAGGGTACAGTTGGCTTTCTGGGCTGCCAGCGCATACTGCCAGCTCATGTCCAGCCTTTCATCCACCAGTACCCCCATGGCCATGCTATTTCCCTTTTGCTGCATGCTCAATGAATTCTTTCTACTCTGCTCTACAGAAGCGTATGCTTCACTCACAAAAACATAAAGTTAAGTAAGGTGAAGGAAGGCTATTCAGTCCTACAGGTCAGTGGTAGTGCAAGTTACTTAATGTGTGGGACGTGAGAGAGACGTAAGTTTTACCTTTGATGCAGTAGAGTCATTCCATGAATTTTCATTACATTATTATTTTTTAGATAAGTTGAGCTGAATTAGAATGAGAAACTGTAGATGAGAGAAGACGACATTCTCTTCTCATTTTGTTTCACTTATACGGAATAATAGTCTATTTTCTTAGGAGTTAATTGAATGGAAGAGATACAGAAAAAGACCTTAAATAATGTAGTGTAGTAAGGAAGTATATTTACTTTATTTTTAGGATAGCCTAAAAAATCAGGTAATCAACCACCTTATTGCTTACTGTGGATTATATTTTGCTTATGTTCTGCAAGGAAAAACTCAGCTAGGCTTTCCTGAATTAGATGGATATGGTAGGCCAACCTTGGCTGGCTGTCAAATACCCACCCAGACACTCTCTCCCCTTCTTCAAGAGGATGGGGACGGCATAGATAAGATGGAAAAGCTTGTGGGTTGAGATAGAGACTGGGAGGTCCCTTACCAGTTACCATCATGGACAAACCAGACTCATCTTGATGAATATTCATTTAATTTATTGACAAAAATTAAGTTGGAACATGAGAAACAGACTAGAACTAAAACACCTCCCCCTACATCCCCTACCCTTTTACCCAGGCTCTACTTCACTCCTTCATACCCAAGTCTTCTACCTTCTCCCTGCCTGAGCAGCTCAGGGAGGTGGAGAATGTGGGGCTGTAGTGAAGTCCATAACAGCTCCTCTCTGCCACTCCTTCCTCCTCATGCTTTTCCTTGCTCCAGTGGGGGGTCTTCCCTTGGACTGCAGGGAAGCACCTGCCCCACCAGGGTCTCTCCTGGGGATGTGGGTTTCTCTGGGGGGACACCTCCTCCTCTCCTGCTCTCCCCTTGGGACTGGCCAGGCTGTTTCTCACACCGTTCCACTCAGCCCTGACTGCCAGGCAGCACTTTTCCCTTTCTGGCACAGGTTCTCCCCAAGGCACCCGCCTGTGGCTGAGGGGCTCAGCTGTGCAGGGAGGTGACATCATGGGCTGGAGCCAGCTGGAACCACTGGTGTCGGGCACATGGCAACTCTGACCAATCCGCACAGGGCCTCCCCTGCAGCTCCAACACTTTTGCACGGAAAGAACATGCCTTGGGTTTCAATGTTTTTGGTTATCTTTCCCCCTGGAGACATAGTAAAATATCATTCCAACATTAAAGTTAACTACCTGTAGTTTTGCTGATACATTCTTTTCTTGATATAAGGGTTTTATATAGCCAGGGTTTTAAGAACCAAAAAAGCATTTCTGTAAGTTTAGTATCTTAGTGAACAAAATAGACTAAAGACATGAAAGAAAAAAACCCCACCAACTACATTTACCATTTCTGATTAAATAAGTATTATTCATCAGAGTCCTCTTTAAGCTGAATCATGTTTATAAAATATTGGGTTTTTCTGTTCCTTGGCTTTAAACCTTTGCCTTGTACTGATGGCCATGCAAGAGAGAGACCCATCACAGAATCAGTTTGCACTCCAAGCTTCAGTAGATACAGTTTTATTAAAAGAAATTGGAGCTGAAAGTGAATTACTGGGTTTTATATTGACTTTGTGGAGGACTAAGAATTCACTGTCAATCCTTGTCAGTATTTAGAAGATATTTCCTAGTCAGGAAGAAGAACAAGTCCAATACTCATATGCAGGGAGCTGACTGTTTCTGAGCAGAAGGTGCACTTATAATTCTGTTTTCTTTCTAGCAAACAGGTATCAAATTGAATGAAGGGGACCTGGGCTCTGCTTCCAGTTCAGACACCAAGACTGTTTGGGGAGGATTCTGTACTTTTGTTTTTCTCTCCTTTAGTATCCATTTACGTGTTGACTTTTTCTCACTTTGTGTTTGAACAATACCTCACAAACAGTTCTAACGGACACAGCTGCTATTGTAGCAATAAATAGAAAGAATTAAAAAAAAAAAAAAAGAAAACAAAAAAAACCCAAACATAACATTTCAAATATCTAGACTATTTTGGATATTAATTCAGGTTGCAGTTTCATGAGAAATTAAGTAAGCCTAAATGTCAGTGCACCCTTTTCTCTGGCATAATTGTTTATCTCGGCTCTCTGATATGTCAGTTCACTTGCAAAGTCAGCAGAAAACTAACTCAAGAAAGAAATAGTTTCCAGCAAGCTCAGTAAGTTGAATTGTTTCACTGGAAGGCTAAATGAATGCTGGAGCAGCTACAAAGGAGAGAGAGGTAAGTGGGGAACTGTCATAGCTCAATTTAAATCAGTTTATTCTGGTCTGGAGTTCTGATTTACCAAGAAAAGTAAACAGTTTAGAAAGCTTAATGGAAAATGCATGTCAGCCATGTTAGGATATATTTTGTAATTTTTTTAATTTATGAGCATTTGATAAATAATATTTTCCAGAACAGAAGTGTTGTGGAATGTGAGCTTCAGATTAATGAAGAATAAGCTGGTTATTTGCTAGTTTTTTTAATGTCAGCAACCTTGAAAAATATACTTTTTGCATGGTTCTCCCTTGCCTATAATTTCTGTACACAAAGAGATCTGACTGATTTTTTTTTTCCCACAACCTTGTAAAGAAAGAAGATGACAGAAAATTATTTCTTCTTATCACTTTCAGTGGCTATCTACTTCTATAAACACAACAGCAGCAAAAAGACAGAAAAAGGTGGATTCACTGTTCAGTGGGGTGGGGAATCTAGTGACACAGGACACAAAGAAGGCCAAGGTATTCTACACCTCTCAATTTTCTTTCTTAAAAAACTGGTAAGGTCTGCCCTTAAGTGACTCAGGTTCCTGAAACAACTAGGGAGTGAAACAGTGACCCCTGTAAAGATACAGCTAGGGAGAAACTGAGCCATCTGGACATACAAAAGTCAATGGTCTGAGATGGGATGGATTCAGGCCTACTGAGGGAGCTGAACAAGGTCACTGGAAGACCTTTACCATATTTTAAAAGTCATACCAATCAGGGAACTTGCTGATAATTGTAGACAAAAAAGCAGCACAGTCATCTTCAAGAAAAACAAGAGGGAGGAACCAGGGAACTGCAGACTAGTCAGCCTCACCTTGGTCCTTGAAGATGTTGTGGAGCAAATCCAATGGAAGCCCTTTCCAAATTCATAAATGACAAGACAGTTATAAGGAATTTACCCAGGGCCAACAGCCTGTTGGTACATGATGATGAGAGGGCCAGCTCTGTGAGCAATGGGAAAACAGTGGTTGTTTTCCTTAACTTTAACAAGGTTCCAGATCCCATCTGCCATGGTATCCTAATAGGCAAACCCATGAGATGTGAACGGGATAAGAGGATTACAAGGTGAATGGAAATTTGGAAGGCCCTTTGCAGGTCTTAGTAATATTTCTCAGGGACTGATCCTGGCATCAAAACTGTATAAAAGCTCTATTAATGACATGGAATATGAAATGGAATGTTTACTGTGTTTACTGTGAAAGTTCACAGTAAATACTGAATTGTGGGGCATTGACAATATGCTGGAGGGCAGGGCCGCTAGTGTGATCTAGACAAGTTGGGAAAGATGGACTGATGAGTTCATGGAATTGAACAAAGGCAAATGCAATTTCATACACCTAGGGTAGAATAATACCATGCAACAGTACTAGATGGGCATAGACTGATTAAAAAACAGCTTTGCAGAGGAGAACCGAGGGGCATGGTGAACAGCAAATAGAAGGAGTCAACAATTTACCTTGCAGGAAATAAGACTAACAGCATCCTGGGCTGCATTAAGAAGAGTTTAGCAAGCAGGCCATGAGAAGTGATCCTTCCCCTCTACTCAGCATTTGTTCAGCTGCATCTGGAGTATCATTACCCTGCTTTGAGCACGGGTTTGGAGTAGATGACTTCAAGGGGGTCTCCTACAAACTTAAACATGCTGTAATTCTGAAAATAAAATTTTATACACATAATACCTAATTAATAACACCAATGATATGCTACCCTATGGGTTTGGGTTCCTAGATGTTATATCCATTGTGGATGCTTAGGTATTTGGAGAACTGGATTCCCAATTAATAGAGTACTGTAACTGAGATGATAGTAAAAATCAGTGCAAAAATGCAATGCTATTGGTGCTGTTGGTCATATATTTCCAGTGTGAGTATTCATGTAGCACTAATCAGATTCTTCAAATCCTGTCCTAAGTGGCTATGTTTAGAATATGGAATGGATTCTGTAAACACTATTTCACTTCTGTTTGTTTGCAATCTTGCTAAATAATTGGAATGGGCACCCGAGGCTATTACATACCCTTTCCCTCTTTAAACTTGGGTAAGAAAGGAATTTTTCCCTTTGTCCTTCCATAAATAAGGAATCCTTGCCTAGTCTTTATGTCCAGTGACTGTTTGTTAAGTATGTATCTATCATTAATTTATAATATGCACTGCCACAGTCCTGGGAAAGCTCTGTTATTCTGAAATGCTGATTATTAGGAATTGTATTTTTCATATTAATGAACAATAGAACTATAATTGATTACCTTTCTGTATAGCTTTGTGAGATACTACAAGCCTCTTGGTAATCTAGTGACTTCTTGTAATTGAGAATGTATTGGTTTACACACTCCATAGAACATGATTTTTTATAAAATGTTATATATCAAAAGCATAAAGTGTAATTATTATTATTTTTCTTTTGATTCAAATATATCACGAAAGTTCTGCATAGTTCCCCAAATAGAATTGTGTTGCATAAAGATTTAGTATTGAAAGGAGAGCGCTTTTCACTGAATCGAACCGTGTAGTATACAGCACACATAAAAATGAAAAAATTCATTTTTGTTATGAGAAACTGAATCTACAGAGAATTATTAAAAAGTGGAGTCACAGCATAATGACATAAAAACTTCCATGCTGACTTTTCTGAGACAAGATGTATGGTACAATTGTGCTACATTAATAAAAGATTAGCTAAATATGCCAATTATCTCTTCAGTGTAAAATTTCCTCCTCATTCAATATCACTAGGAAGTTGGGAACCATTTTAACAATTTGCTCCATTTTAATCATCTTTACACAAGGCAAAAATTTACACCAAAAAAAAAAAAAAAAAAAAAACCAAAAAAACCCAGCACCTGAGTTTGATTAAAAATAACAGCTTTCTCTTTTTAATTTCCACCATATTATTTTTGCTTCAGATGTTATCAGGATAATTATTAAAATTTCTGACCAAATTCTATCATGAGCAATTCCATTGTTTTCACTGGAACTACTTGTAAGAGTCTAGAGAAGGAGAAAGGGAGTTTTCCTTCTGATTTTATTAGGGGTTAGAATAATTAATAATTCTGTGTTTCTGTTCACATTTATGAAGCATTCAGAGGAAATAGAGTGAATTGGGGTTTTTCTCATTAATAGTGTATATTCCACATGGAAATGGCCAGTTGTTTTGTATTTTTGTTTTGGTGGTTTTTTTTTTTTTCTTCATTTATTTTAATGTGTTTACTTTCATGCAGTTAACAATGACATCAGGAACAGTTCATGTATTTAGCCTGATCTAATTTAGCTGGTAAAAACTATTGATTTTGGTGAGGGCGGACAACAAGAATCCCAGTGTGACGAGACTTGTCTTGATCTGAAGGCACATTTCTGGACCAAATCCTAGGGTAAGAATATCAAAAGCTTCTACAGAAGCTTAAAAACTGCAACAGACCTCCTTGGAAAGTATTAAGTGAGAAGAAATAAAAAGCACATAGATGCTATTAAACATAATAATGTATTTCTGTGTGGTTTTCTTATTAGAAATGTGCTCCTGTCTTGTTAAATCAGCAGAGGTTATCCCCTTTGTAAACATCTCTATCTGTTATATAAATATGTATTTGACACTTAAAAATTTCTATTATTTGTTGCTGAGTTCTTCATTGTCATTTTAAAGGTAAGGAATAACATTAGAATTTTTAGAATCTTCAAAAATATAATAACTTTATTTTCAATATAACTGATAGTCAAGACTTGCGGTGCATTAGGAGCAGCCCTTTCCTATTAATTTTTGCTTATCCACATTACGTGAATTGCATATACAGAACTGTACATAAGGGATTTCAATACCCTGTTTCAATTAATTTCTAATGATAATTGGGAATCAAAACCCTTTGTATGGCCTTGATAATCCAACAGAAATATTTTAAGGATTCCTATAAATGTTTAGGGAGCAAATCTACTTCAAGCATTTGAGTTGACATTAAGATAACTACTTACGTTCTTTGAGTTAGACATATAACCACCTTTTTTATTACTTGCATCCAATGTAGAGTTTAAGCTACATTAAGCATCTCTGAATGAAGTAGGAATCTCTCAAAACCTTCAGTGGAAGTCAGTGATCAACTGGGAAAATAGGAATTTTGTGTCTTGATGGATGACATCTTTACACTTTCTATTCCCTCGTCTGGTCCACACTCCACTTTGAGGAAACAGGGTAAAAGGTAAAAGAACACAGTACCATCCATCTTTTTTTTCTTTCCGCCAGCCCCAGCTCAACAAACAGCATTCCTTGTTTAGTTGCATACAACATTAACAAGTGAGGAAAGCAACTAAGAATAAGAAACTGATAAATTAAGGTCAGAAGAAAGAAGTATTGTTACAGTAAAAAATGTGGGGAAGTTGTTCCAAATGGTAGTTTCTATAGCACAAAGTATCTAATAATGATGTGACTGCAGACAGGGCCAGTGACAGGAGAACAGAGAGAGCCGTTAAGAGAATGGTGAGACAATATATCTCTAAACTATCCTGCATGTTTTTTCTTATTTTAGAAGAAAGTATATTTTCTAGATTTGCATGCTTAACATGTTTTAGAAACAGTTACTGAATTAAACTGATGACTTTGAAGGAAAGAACCTTCAGTTTCCCTGCAGAAATGGTGAAATAATCTCCCCGTTTATTAAAAATGGTTTCTTTCTGTTTCATAAATAATGCTGAAACAAACGTACTTTTAGCATTTCATATGCTAGTGCCTTTGCTCCTTTTATTTATTTATTTAAATTGCTGGTCAGAGGTGCTGTGCATGAAAAGCCCTGAAATAAATTTTGAATGGTGCATTAAAAAGAAAAAAGTTTTAAAGCGCATTATGCTGTGGTGCCACATTATTAACCTGCTTAGATATTTTACATTACATTCTAAATGTTGGACTGTAAAACTGGGTCCCTGGGTTAGCTAGCTATTTCCAGAAAGTTCCTAAGGCAGAATTTCTACTTCCAGATAAATTCCTGCTCATTGTGATTTTTACTGTCCAAACACAGGTACACACAAATAAGCACACAAAGAGACACCTATGCCTTTCTCTGATGGAAGGTGTTTCTTCATATCTGAGAAACAGCTGGGCTGTTTCTGTAGGACTAAGGTAGGATTATAGTTCCATTTTAGTGTTTATACTCACAGATAAAAGCTATCAGCCATGCAGCAGGGGAGATAAGATGGCTGACAGCACTAAGCTGCCTTCCTAAGCAATGCTGATGGCTGCCTTTTTGGCAGCCTGGGGCAGTATGCATGATTAAAGAGAGAAACTTAAGCTAAACCAGACACTTTAAAAACAAATACACTTTGGAATAATGTTAACTCTACTTAGCACCTAGGATTACACTGTATATATCTTAATAGTCTTAAACTGCTCCCTTAGTAAGCAATTCATCCAGGAGTTAATGTGTCAAGTTTAATATGCATCAAGAAATGCTCATTTGTAACTAAAAGGTTCATGATGCAGGGGAGCTTTTCATCCTGGACATGTAATCACCAGACTTCAAGCAGAACACACCAGAATATACATCGTGTGCTTGAGCTCTAGGACTGCCACAATAAAAGGTTGGCATTAATTTTCTTGCTGTTATTTCCTTTCTCAGCCTCCTGGATTCCAAAGAAATACGGATATTTTGGACAGATGGTCCAAATGTGCAGTAAATCAAAGCTATTGTCACTAGAAATGGTATATGTAAAATTAAAAATGCATCTTAGCTAGCTTAGTAGATAGAAAATATTTGGTGAACCAGGAATGCTTTTCTTTTTTCTACCTTTGCCTGTAGAAAGCCTGGTCCCACACTGAATTTATTAGGAATCTTTGCCTATTTCAGGTCACTGAAAGATGAAGAACTGATTAGGACATGTTTTGGCTTTCAAGTGAATGAATTTTCATTAACTGAATGTTCTTCATGCAAAAAGGAAATACAGTAGGTATATCCAGGTCAGAGCTTAAGTGTTAAATATATTGTTTTAAGAAAAGTTACATAGACTTACCACCTTAATAAAGTATATATTGTTGAGTCACAGACATACTGTAAAATAATAAACAAGAAAAAAACCAAAACCAAAAACAAACAAACAAAAAAAAACCTCACCAACAACCAAACATGTCTATGTATGGATTGAGTAAATAGAAAGTGAAATTCTGTCCTCTCTTCCTATCTAGTTTAGACTTCAGGGTAAGAGTGTTAATATCAGTATTTATTTCAAACACATAATTAGATAAATACCTGTTAGTAAGTATCAGGTAATTGATGTCTTTGTAACAGCTAAACAAAGGTTATATAGCCCAGTTTGTGGATGACAATACAGTGAAGAAATCATCTACCCAAGCCACATTGCAGAATTAACTTGCATGAAGCCTTATGTCAGCATAATTGTTGTCGAGTGAACTGCATTCTCTTTGCAATGCCTTCATACATTATATTCTCTTATAACTTTCTATATGGAGCTGCACAGATAATGGACTCCGCTTTATGAAACTGCAAGACTTTAAAGGGAAGTTTTAGTAGGCAAGCTGAGAGGCAACCAAATGGGTAAAAAAGGCTGAAGAACAAAATTTGTGAAGTCTGAGGAGTGGGAATATTCAGATCTTCTTTGTTTATCTTGAAACTACTTTACAAATTACTCTAATGTTTGTTCAAATATGAGATAGCCTTGAAACTTTTTACAAAAGAGAAACTCTGCATTTTATCTTTTTATCTTTGATGACATTAAAGAATAATGACCTACTGTCTTTGGTAAATGGTATTCTTAAGAACATCTTTTCTGACTTTTCTTTCTTCTAGAGAGATCCATGAATTATCAGGTCTATACTGGTTATCTAAATTTAAATGCTGTCATAAGAACACTATGGTGAACTGGTGTTTACAGTCTGCAAAAGCAGCTCATCGTCTTTTTGCATATAAATTTATCTCTTATGTTGAATGACAAATCTACTTAATGATATTTCAAACACATGAAATCAGTTAACAGATTATCTCCTAACCTTTCTTTATAGAATCAGACTTTTACTTTTTTTACCCCCAGGAGAATGTATATTCATCTGAGACAAAGATTTTTAAAGGAACATAGTGATGCAAATAAAGAAACAATTGGTCAGAATGTAGACACTTAACTCTGAAACCACCATAGTTTCATTGGTTTGAAGAAGTTTGCATCGCCAGAAATTTAGTTTTAAATCCTTAATCTGATTTATTCACTTAGAGTGGAACCGCCACAATATCAGAGCAGAAGACCCTCAGACAGTCAGTTTTTAAGGATTTAGAACTCTGTACTTTCTTGGGGGAAAGTGGCAAGGAAGGGTTTGGAATACGTTTAACACTTTTTCAGTAGGCAGTTATGTGGTGTTCCCTGTAATCTTTTATGGAATATCTGGAATGGTTTTAGTTGTACAATTTTTAGTTTTGTTCAGCTTGGAATGTTGTGGTTGACAGGGAAACAGATTCTATAGAATTATCTCAATAAGAAAATACCAACTTTAGGTTCTTGAAAAAGCCTGTAAGATTCCATTATGTTCTGATATTACAATCACACACAACTAAAAGCATATAGCAATAAAGAGGAACAAGAGTGTTACATTAACATCAAGTATTATAATCAATACATGCTTTATATTTGAGAGGAAAAAAATGAGTTTAGAATGCATGTGCCCTTTCTAACATCACACATTAAATCTGTGACAAACCTAGGGACCATTTCTAGATTCTTACTACAGAACTTTATCAATCTTTTGGCAGAATTTAAAGAGGGATTCTGTGTTCATTGTGGAATTCTACCAGAGCTGAGAAAAAAAAAATAGAAATTGTCAGTCAGAAAGCCTTAATCTGTAGCTAGGGCTAGAATCTCTTCCTGTCATCACTAATGAAATACTCGTACTGACTGTGGGAAAGCTAGAATTCCATGCAAAATTTTAAACATGCCATTACCATAGAAAGCTTGGAAAATTCTAAAATGCATCAAGTATGCAATTTGCTTTAAAAAGCAAAATTTCTACACTAAATTCCAAGCTACATGATATATTCATTTAAATAGAGATGGGAGAGACTAGGTTTCATCACCTCCTTTTCATTATATTGTCTTTCTTGCTTCTCTTGAACAGCTGTGATAACAGTGATGAAAGGTAAAGTACCAAGATGTCCCTTGATCTCACTGGTTTGTAAAGTTGATACTGAGACAGTATCATGGATGCAAAATGTTATTGTTTGTCCATGTTTTCAAGAGCTGATCAAGACAAAGCCACTGAAAGCAGATCAGGAGAAACAGATCATATTTGTGATACCCATTGTCCCACCTTTACTTTTAGATGCTAATCTTTTCAGAGTCAGAACTGTGTAGTTCATTTTGTGGTCATAGTGTCTGTCTCTACAGATCGCTTTTCTTATTTAATCCCTAGGCATTGACTTGAGCCCAAAAGCAGTTAATTTTTGAGAAAATGTACCTTTAGGGGAAAGAAAATTCTAAAATGTAAATAATGATGTTTTTTAACAGAAAAAAAAATGGTGAAAGTGAAACATAAAATAAAGAAGTTTCATCTTTGTCAAAATAAAGATTTCTTGACCCATTTAGAAGTGCTGAGGAAAATTATGTCATTATCTAAGTCTAGAATTGAAATGCAAATGCAATAAAATGGCTTGTTTAACTAAAACCTTTCAAAGAAAACATTAAGGCTGAAGAGATAACTGGAAAGATGGGCATGTTCATTCAATTTTGACTGAAGGGGTTGGTGTTTTTTCCATAAGGTTCTTACATAAAACTGCATAATGTTTTATTAGTCTCTCCAGCTATCTGCTGCGTATCCTTCTTTGTCTTCTTTTATATTACAGAGATAAAGATTTTGTATAAGGGAACTGAGATTTTATAATGCCAACAACAGCAAAATAGAAATTGAGAAAAGGCAGGACACCATATAGCACGTAGTCACTTGAAGCCAATCAGTTATGACCATAACCATAGCCAATATCATTTAAGTACTCTGGTTTCTGATGATAAAGCACTAACTTATCACAGTGTTGACAACAGCCAGCCCCTATGGTCCCATCTTATAGTTTGTCCATTTTCTAGGCAGCCAGCCACAGTAAATTTAATATAATGTAATCAACAATCACGCTTATCGGAAGTAGAAATGGGTTCAAACTTAATCACACAAAAGACTACCAATCAGGCAGAGCAAGCACTTTGCCAAACCACTCTCCATCAGTTACCAGCAGTCCTGGTCAACAGGGGAGGTCCCAGAAGACTGGACAATTGCCAGCATGATGCCCACCTACAAGAAATGTCGGAAGGAGGATCTGGGTAACTACAGGTTTGTCAGCCTGACCTCAGTCCTGGGGAAGATTATGGAACAGTTCATCTTGAGTGAGGTCACATGGTAGGTGCAAGACCACCAGGGGATCAGGACCAGCCAGCATGGATTCATGAAGGGCAGGTCCTGTTTGACCAACCTGATTTTCTTCTATGACCAGGTGACCTGCCTAGTGGATGAGGGAAGGCTATGGAGGTTGACTACCTGGACTTTAGTAAAGCCTTTGATACAGTGTCCCACAACATTCTCCTAAAGAAGCTGGAGGTTCATGGCTTAGCCAGGTGTACTCTTCACTGGATTAGAAACTGGCTGGAGGGCAGAGCACAGAGGATTGTGGTAAACGGAGTTAAGTCTCGTTGGTGGCCAGTCATAGTGGTGTCCCCCAGGGCTCAGTCTTGGGGCCAGTCTTGTTTAAAATATTTATCAATGATCTGGAGGAGGGGATTGAGTGTTCCCTCAGTAAGTTTGCAGAAGACACTAAGTTGCATGGAAGTGTTGATCTGCTCGAGGGTAGGAGAGCCCTGCAGAGGGATCTGGACAGGCTGGATTGATGGACTGAGGTCAACTGTATGAGGTTCAACAAGGCCAAGTGCCGGGTCCTGCATTTGGGTCACAACACCACCAGGCAGCGCTACAGGCTTAGGGAAGAGTGGCTGGAAAGCTGTCAGGCAGAAAAGGACCTGGGGGTATTGGTTGACAGCCAGCTGAATATGAATCAGCAGTGTGGCCAGGTGGCCAAGTCGGCCAACAGCATCCTGGCCTGTATCCGGAACAGTGTAGTCAGCAGGAGTAGGGAAGTGATTGTGCCCTTGTACTTGGCACTGGTGAGGTCACACCTTGAGTACCGTGTTCAAGTTTGGGCCCTTCACTACAAGAAGTACATAGAGATGCTGGGGCATGTCCAGAGAAGGGCGACAAAGCTGGTGAAGAGTCTGAAGAACAAGTCTTATGAGAAACGGATGAGGGAGCTGGGGTTGTTTAGCCTGAAGTAAGCCGAAGGGGAGACCTGATCACTCTCTACAGCTCCCTGAAAGGAGGTTGTAGTGAAGTGGGTGCTGGTCTGTTTTCCTTGGTAACTGATGATAGGACAAGAGGAAATAACCTCAAGTTGCGTCAGGGGATGTTTAGATTAGCTATTAGGAAAACCTTCTTCACTGAAGGAGTGGTCAGGAATTGGAACAGGCTGCCCAGGCAGGTGGTTGAGTCACCATCACTGAAAGTGTTCAAGGAGCGTGTAGACATGGCACTTGAGGACATGGTCTAGTTGGTATGGTAGTATTGGGTTGATGGTTGGATTAGATGATCTTATAGGTTTTTTCCAACCTTAGTGATTTTGCGATCCTGTGATTCTGCTCATGCATCATGTAACTATTAAACATAATAGTTGACTTCAGTGGAGAGAAGAACTGTGGTCTAGACATGAATACTAACTAAGAGGGGAGCATGTGTATAGTGAACACCCCTAAGACAAAACTAATGTTGCTACTTTTGCTACCTCAGCTCATAAAGATGGTAGTAACACCAACTCAAATGTATCATTAAGCTTTGTGATAGTTTCACTGTATGGAAGTATGCAACTTGTGTTATTTTTCCATACAATCATGTAATACAATACATCATGCAATGAAATCATACAATTCAGTATAATCTCCTGTGTAATTCAGATCATAAAATGTCCCACTATTTTCCTCATGAAACCCATAGCTTCTGGTTGAATTACTGCTTACCTTTCAGAAGGGCATCCAGCTAGATCTGCTGAATTGCCCCTAAGCCATATCGGATTTTATTGGAATCACATTCAGTAGATGCATTAGGTGCAAATTTGTATGTAAGTATGTATGCGGTTCGTTAATTCAAAATTTCTTCCTATATTCATACACCTGTGCTATTAGATATGGAAGGTTAGCACAGCATGAGTGGGAGGTTCAAATGTGTGGTTTGATGAACTTTTCTCAAGACCTTGCTAGATTTTCTGGTAAGAAGGTGAAACACCCTCAAATGTTTGGTGTCACAATATTACACATGAGTTTGTGTAATAAGGGCTAGATGACCTAAATTCAGCTGTCTGCTACCCATGCCAGCTGAGACCTCAGCCCTTGGTCAGCTCATGTATATTGTGGACACATGGAGAAAGCAAAGAGAAAAGTTTTCTTATCCATGTTTCTCTTAAATTTCATGAAGATTAATAAAGAACACCAAAATGCTAACAGCTGTGAACCCTTTATTTCTAGCCAGCTATCACTACATTAGAATAAAATCTATTAACTTTATTAGTTTGTAAATGTATGTGTGTATATGTATTTATGTATATGTATTTATGTATATATATTAGCAACAATAACTGAAATTACTTCACCTGCAAAGTATCTAGAATAATGATTTTGTCATAGCCCGCTGTTTGTCACATAAATTCACAGTCAGGCAACAGCCCATAAAGAATTTTCTTTCTAAGATTCTTGTAAAGATCCATCAAGATGTCTTTGAGATGGCTCTCAGGCTCATTTTCTGTACTAAAGGTACTCACAGATTTCTGTCTGCTGCATTAAACACACTGTATCAGCATACTGACCAGAGAGGCTCAGAACAAATGTGGCTTTTTATTTATTAAGGTCTATTTATGGCAAAAAGGCTTCATAATTCCAACTTCATTTCCATTAGTTACATCTGGATTCCTTCACAATGCTCTTCTGTCATGTTTTACACTTCAGAAGCATGTAAGAAGACATATGTAAAAACCAAGCAGTCATATGCCAGAAAGGATGTCTGATCTAATACTATGTGTTGTTTAACATGAGAGCTCAAAAACCTGACCACACTAGGAATTTTGATTCTCTGCAGTGTAAGAGCTTCCCTGATGGATCAGACCCTCAGTGTGCACAGACAGTCCTACTTGACTGTCACCTTTAGCTGGTATTGTCTCCTTCAGTATTGCACCTACTGTTGCAATAGATAATAAATCTAAGTGGAGGGAAAAAAAATAAATACAAAAATCCTAAAACCAAGCAGAAATATAAAAGTTCTATTTGTTCCAAGCCTTTGAAATTAAGTTGAAAATTTATTCAACAAGGGTCCATGTTTCAAACTGAGAATAACAAGTTGAAGCATTAGGTGATGTAGGGTATTTTTTTCCAGAATTGTTTTCATATCATATCAAGTTTCATTTAAGAACACAACGCCATCAACAAAACCTGCAGCATCTAAATTGAGATACATTAGAAATCTACCATACATTTTGTGATGTTGTATCATTGTTAGAGGTCATTTAGAGCTCTCTTTTTTAGCTCAAATATTAGTGAAATAGGTTTTTTTTGCTAATTTCTATCAGTTTGAGACAGCTCATCAAATGGAATCATTGTTTCAGTCATGTTTATTTAAAAAAGAAAAATCATATGAAAAGATTTTATTCTGTAAGTGTAACAGAAAGTAATTTTAGTGTTTCAGGGTTTGAGACTTTTTTATTTTTTTATGCCTTTATGTAAGCACAGGGAATAAAAATGGAATTTATCAGGCTATCTCTAATTTTTTCTCAATTACCTCTCTGTCAATTTCTCTCCACTTACTGATCTACCCAGGCCTAGTTACTCTCTCTGTCCAATATTTATGACAAAATGTTATAATATAGCTCTTTTCCTTGGACTTTTCCTCTGCCTTCTGAATCATCTAAACTGCTGGAAAGCATTTCTTGGCAGCAGTCACTAACAGCAGTTAAGATTTTATAACTTTTACTTATAATTACAAATTGTGCCATGAAGGGAGCAATTGCAGAAAGTGTTTACAAATTCATCCTGTAAACTACACAGTGTTAATATCCCTCCAGAAGAAATAGTGGTATTCCTTGCTTGTTATAACTACAATCCATTAGAAAATTAGAATTTTCAAATCCATTTGTACAATGTTCTTTTGAAGTATAAGAGAACTCTTTCTAAAACTTTTTTTATTTACTAATTTTGATAATTGAATTCACCTAACAATAGAACAAGGAACTATGGTCAACAGCTAATGTTTGATTCGTTAATTTGGGATTATTTGCTTTTTCTCCAGGGGCAATTAACAGTTTGACCATATCAGTGGTATTAGGAACCTAAAAATGACACAAACTATTTTAAAATAAAAATCATCTCTTATAAAAGTATGTAAAAATATTTTGACAATTAGTTTTGTGTTGCAGTGAGTTAACAGAATAAATTTTCAGTCATATTTATTTTGTATGTGCCTTATTTAGAAAGATGTGCAGCACACTAATACACATTGGTACCAATAAAACTGTGAGATTTCTGTTGAAATTGGAATTGGGGGTGGGGAGAGCTGGGTTTTATTCCTACTACATTGCAGATTTAAGTCTTTGACTGTAAGAGCCAATGATATTGACAGCTTTCCAAATTCTGGAACCACAATATTATCTAAAGTAAAGTTACACTAGAGTTTTCAGTACCCAAGAAAGTTCTGTCAAAGGAGATTCTGTAGGATTTTAATCCCAAAACACAGCTTGCTGTGTACTTGAAATAATAAAAGAAGTTCATCTTCTTAACAATGTGAAACTCAAAGGAAATAACATTTAGTATTGTAGTGTAGTTTCATACTGTAGATTTTACTCTTGATTTGGTAGTGTAAAAATACATTGAAAACTTGTAATTTCCTTCAGGGTGCTAAGTTGTCTGTGCTGTGGAAAAATGTGGGTAGTGTATATGAAGGAGAGTATTTCTGGCACATCATATGTGCTGCCTTCTATCACTGAACATGCTGAACTGTGAAACCCAAAGCTACTACCTGATGAACTGCTTCCAGAGTTTTGGAAGTTTCTCAAAGAAGCTATTCAAAGAAACTGGATTTCAGGTCTGTTATCAAACACACACAAAAGTTTATATTTGTTTAAAGTGTTTGATAGATTTAAAATTCTTAGATGAAAGAGATTGCTGTCTGGCTTCCTGTGTAGAGTGTACAGAAACTTCTTGTACTTCATCTCAGCCTGTCAATACCAATTTTTAACTCAATTTTTACTAAGTTTTAACAGCATATTTGTGGATGATATGTGATGTATAGCTAAGTGTATTTCACCTGTCACTAATGCAAGCATGGAAAGAAAACTGCCTGAGAAAGCACTGCAACATTACATAACAAATCAGCATGAGGTGTGGCATAACATAGAACTTTTCATCAGCAATCTAAATATGCAGATTTAATCACCTGAGTTGGATTTTTGTGTGTGTTTGATGCTTCTTTGGTATTCATCCAATATCAGAAACTCGGTCATATGCAATACACTCACAAAATTATTTTCTCGTCTCCTATTATTGTCCTAGATTATGAGGAACTGTCATATGGAAGGTGATGATCTTTGCATACCAGTAATATAAATAGTCATACATCATCTTTATCTCAGCATTCACAGGTTTGGTTTCCAACCTTAGAAACAACAACTGAAGAGCTTATTATGTTGCCCAATGACTTTTAATTTTAAGCCTGAAATGCAAGACATTTAGACATTTTCACTTCTGATAATTCAGTGCACATGAATTACTTTAGTGTTAGGAAAAGCTTGCAGGGTGGGCATGGTAACATTAAATCAATCATTTTCCTGGTCATCCAATGTGCTTCATCATGTCACCAAAACAAAACAAAAAAAAAAAAAAAAAGAAAAAAGAAACAGATATTAAGTTCATTGTCTTTATACCAATATTTTGGGGGTTTTTTTATTGAGTCATTTGGGTTTGGCCTATATTTCACCTGAAGTCATTTGAAAGGCTGGGGAATCTTCAGAAATTCTTTTGGAACCAACCCATGACATTTTTTAAATTAGTCATAGTTTCTCTAGTTTAATTCACTGATGATAGACCAAATAGCTGTAAGTGGTGGTTTGTCGGTTTTCCTACTAGAACTTGAAAATGTGAGTGAATACTTGACCTCATTGAATGTCATGTTTGTAGGATTTTTTTTTTTTATTATTTATTTAGGCAGTCTAGAACCTTACTCATTATGTTTGATACTAAATCAACACCCACTAGTTTCCTATGGCCTGAAGTCAATGTGATCTAATTTGGGAGCAGAGATATTTAGGATTGTGTATATTTATATATTGCGACATTTCTAAATGCTATCATATGTTTCAGACAAAAGCTCATAGGCATTCACGGGACAGCAGGTAGACAGCCACATAAAGAAAGCATAATTGGCTGACTACAGATTTTAGTTGATAGCAAAATATTTGATAAGGTGACCTTTTAAATTAACCTGCTTTAAAGATGTAATCATTCTAAATAGATAGATATAAAGAAGTTTATTAGCAATAGGTAGGATGAAAATACAACCCAATAATGAGGCGTGATGATTACTAGATAAAAAGAAGGTCAATTTCCAAATAGCCCATATAACCACTAAGGTCTTTAACAGGAACAATTGCTTAATCAACAACACTCAGCTTCAAGAGTTAAATTCTGTTCTAGTAAAATGTGACCATCTTGCTTGTCAACAAAAGTTCATACTGAAGGAGTTTACAGATAGCTTCCTGGATTCTTTTAACTTGTTTTAAAAAATTATTCAAAAAAATGAATTTTGTAGTTTGTGTCTGCATGCTAGAAGAGCAATCCAATACAGCCAAAATAATTGCACCACAGTATCTCAGAGCTTGAAGGAAAATAGAAGTTGCTAATTACCTAGTCAACCAGTCACTCACTTTAAACATATGCTATTCACTTCAGCAATAATTTAAAATATTTTGCTCCTCTGAAGTAGGAGCAACAGAGAATAGTTGCAGAGGTGAAAAAAGGTCACAATAAAGAGGCGACTAAAGAGTGTATCTTGTAACTTTTTTTCCCATTACCTCTGTATGTGACAAGGTTCCTATTGTGGAACCTCACAAAACCAAGCCAGGCCAACTAACAAACAAAATGGGATTCATTTTTTTCACAAAATGGTAACAAACTCAAACTAAGTTCCACTCTAACTGAAACCACTTTGAGACTCTGACTAACATTAACAATCCACAGTTCCAGAATGTTGGCTAGGAATTACTACTACACACTCAACTTTAGAATTCTTAAGCTTTATGGACATTGACCCAAAATGCACAATCATTCACCTAATAAAGGGGAGGGTTGTCAGCCTCGAGGAGTTTCCTTAGGTGGTGTCCCAGACTAAGGGGAGAGTCCCTGACTGCATACCCACTGCTCTGAAGAGGACCAACTCAAAATGGCTGTCAGGCAAGGACCCATTTATACCCTAATTCAATCTGATCTCTGGTCATATATTCGTGCAGCTCCCATTGGTTGAAGAACCCAACTTTCTTACTTTTGACCTAAATGTCTGACCACCACCGCATGGGCATAACAAGAGCCATGGTGGGAAGTTTTGGTAGACTTTTTTCATGTCTTTCTTGGGCCAGATGCATCTGCCATGGTTCAATCTGCTGCAAATAGACACTATTCATTTAATTTCCATATTCGCCATCTCCTTCACTCATTTGGTATTAGGTTGTAACATTGTATAAAACTTCATAGAGATCCAATGCAATGTTCTATGTAAAGAAAACAAAAAGTAGTTCCTTAATTTCTCTTATGCCTTTGTACAAGTCTGAAGGATACAGGGCAATTAAATCTTAAAAGTTTTGGTAACATCTTAATTTATCAAATGGAATTAAATGCATACAATGGGGTCACTACCTTGGTGCATAGAGGACAGGTAACCGATCCCATCTACCTGGACTTCCGTAAAGTATTCGACACCGTCATGCATGACATCCATATCTCTAAGTTGGAAGGACATGGATTTTGACAGATGGACTGCCGATGGATAAAGAACTGGCTGGGTGGTCCCACTCTAAGAGTGGTGGTCAACGGCTCAATGTCTGAGTGGAGACCAGTGATGAGTGGTGTTCCTCAAGGGTTGGTGTTGGGACCAGTAGAGTTCAATAGCTTTGTCAATGACATGGACAATGTCATCGAGTGCACCCTTAGCACGTTTGCTGATGACACCACGCTATGCGGTGCGGTCGAGACCCTGGAGGGAAGGGATGCCATCCAGAGGGACCTGGACAGGTTGGAAAGGCGAGCTACTGCCTACCTCATGAAGTTCAACAAAGCCAAGCACAAGGTCCTTCACATGGGTCGGGACAATCCCAAGCACAAGTACAGGCTGGGCGGCCAATGGATTGAGAACAGCCTTAAGCAGAAGGACTTGGCGGTACTGGTGGATGAAAAGCTGAACATGAGCCAGCAGTGTACACTGACAGCCCAGAAAGCCAACCATATCCTGGGCTGTATCAGGAGAAGCATGGCCAGCAGGTCGAGGGAGGTGATTCTCCCCCTCTACTCTGCTCTCGTGAGACCCCACCTGGAGTACTGCACTCAGCTCTGGTGCCCCCAACATCAGAAGGATATTGACCAGTTGGAGAGAGCCCAGAGGAGGACCACGAAGATGATCAGGGGGATGGAGCGCCTCTCCTGTGAAGAAAGGCAGAGAGAATTGGGCTTGTTCAGCCTTGAGAAGAGAAGGCTCCATGGAAACCTTATAACAGCCTTCCAATACCTGAAGGTGGACTAAAAGAAGGAGGGGTGTGGATTTTTAGAAGGGCCTATAATGAAAGGACAAGGTGTAATGGGTTTAATTTGAAACTAGGTTTCAATCTAGATTTAGATTAGATATCAGGAAGAAGTTCTTCACAGAGAGGGTGGTGAGACACTCAAGCAAGTTGCCCAGAAAAGTTGTGGATGCCCCATCCCTGGAAGTGTTCAAGGCCAGCTTGGATGAGGCTTTGAGCAACCTGGTCTAGTAGAAGGTGTCTCTGCCCATATCAGGGAGGTTAGAACTGGATGATTTTTAAGGTCCCTTCCAATCCAAACCATTCTGTGATTCTATGAAATTGTTTACATCTCAGAAGGCTACTTCTGATTTCATTTTTAAATGAAGCACAAAGAAGGATGCTAAGGTACATTTATTGACAGGTAATTAGTACAGGAAAAGCCTTCCTTTCCATTGCATTGGCTCTTCTGTGTACTAAGCCTTGACTTTCAAGGACTGGATTTTCATAAAATGTATTTTATTGTTTAATGAGGTAGCCTTCTGAAATAGGAATTAATTTCATTTTACCCTAACCATAAATTATGCTGCTGACTCTTACGTAGAGTGGGTTTGGTGCATATACAGAGTGGCACGTCTGCCACCTTTAACTAGAAAAAGTAGCAAAGATTCAGGCTGGTCACTCTACTATAAGAATAAAGGTTCTCCTTTTCATAGTAATCTCATTTTTTACAAATCTTTGAGACAGAAGTTGACTGTGTTAACACAACAAAGAGAGACTCTTAGGTCTTCCATTCATCAGGAAGAAAAAAAAAAAAAAAGATAAAACCGAAAAAGAAAAAAAGACAATTTGCCAGGCTTTACATGAAACATTTTTTTACTTATTGCTGGACTCTAAATGTGGAAGATCTTGTTGGTGTCTCCAATTAAATGCAGGAGATCAAAGACACATTGATATATAACCTACTGTCTCTCTAACAGTATTTGAAAAGAGAAATCAACTGAAAATTAGAGAAAAATAAGCCATAAGCTGCTAGAATGTAGCTTTTTTTGAAAAACAAGAGTGAAATTGCAGGTGATTTTTCCTAGACTGTTTTCTGTTATGAGACAATTATGTAGGCATCAGATGGAGCATTAAATTACATGAGACAGGAACACCCAGAATACAATTACTCAGAAACTATTTGTGACAGAAATATAAAATGATTATTTGTCTGCACTAGCATCCACAACAATATACTAGATACTACATGTGGTCTGTATGCCCCCCTACCCCTGAAAACACAGATTCACAGAGTGTTAGAAGTTGGAAGGGACCTCTAGAGATCATCTAGTCCAACCCCTCCTGCCAGAGCAGGATCACCTAGAGCAGATCAGACAGGAACAAGCCAAGGCAGCTTTTGAAGGTCTCCAGGGAAGGAGACTCCACCACCTCTCTGGGCAGCCTGTCCCAGGGCTCTGTCACCCTCACAGGGAAGAAGGGTTTCCTCACGTTCAGGCTGAACCTTCTGTTTTCCAGTTGATGGCCACTGTCCCTAGTCCTGTCACTGGACACCACTGAGAAGAGCCTGACCCCATCCTCCTGACACCTACCCTTTACATATTGATAAGCATTGATAAGATCCCCCCTCAGCCTCCTCTTCTCCAAGCTAAACCGACCCAGCTCTCTCAGCCTTTCCTCATAGGAAAGGTGCTCCAGGCCCTTCATCATCTCAGTGGCCCTGCGCTGGACCCTCTCCAGTTGCTTCTTGTCATTCTGGAACTGAGGAGCCCAGAACTGGACACAGTACTCCAGGTGAGGCCTCACCAGAGCAGAGTAGAGGGGGAGGATAACTTCCGTCAACCTGCTGACCACACTCTTCTTAATGCATCCCAGGATGTCATTGGGCTTCTTGGCCGCGAGGGCACACTGTTGGCTCACAGTCATCCTGTTGTCCACCAGGACTCCAAAGTCCTTTTCCCCAGAGCTGCCCTCCAACAGATCAGCCCCCAACCTGTACTGGAACATGGGGTTGTTCTTCCCCACATGCAGCACTTTACACTTGCCCTTAGTGAATTGCATTCGATTACTCCCTGCCCAGCTCTCCAGCCTGTCCATGTCACGCTGGATGGCAGCACAGTCTTCTGGCATGGCAGCCACCCCTCCCAGTTTGATATTGCCAGCAAACTTGCTGAGAGTACATTCCATCCCTTCATCCAGGTCATTGATGAATATATTGAATAGTGCTGGACCCAGCACTGACCCCTGGGGGATGCCACTGGCCACAGGCCTCCAACTAGACTGCCCCATTGACCACAACTCTCTGAGCTCTTTCCTTCAGCCAGTTCCCAGTCCACCTCACCCCCCAGGGATCCAGCCCGCACTTCCTAAGCTTGTCTATGAGGATGCCATGGGAGACTGTCAAACGCTTTGCTGAAGTCAAGGTAGACCACATCCACTGCCTTCCCGTCATCCATCCATTTAGTGATGTGATAATAAAAAGCTATCAGATTGGTCAAGCATGACTTCCCCTTGTTGAATCTATGCTGACTACTCGTGATGAACTTCCTTTCCTCAGCATGCTTTGAGATGGCACCAAGCACAAGTTGTTCCATCATCTTTCCAGGGATGGAGGTGCTATAGTTGCCTGGGTCCTCCTCCTTGCCTTTTTTGAAGATTGGAATAACATTGGCTTTCCACCAGTCCTCAGGCACCTCTCCTGTTCTCCAGAACTTTTCAAGGACTATGGAGAGTGGCCTAGCAATGACTTCTGCCAGCTCCCTCAGCACTCATGGGTGCATCCCATCAGGGTCCATGGATCTATGGATGTTCAGTTTGCTTAATTGATCTCTAACCCAATCCTCTTCAACTGAAGCAAAACCTTCCTTTCTCATTACTTCTTCTCTTGTTTTCAAGCTCTGGGACTCCTGAGGGCTGGTCTTAGCAGTAAAGACCGAGGCAAAGGTGGCATTCTTTAACCCTGCCTTCTCCATATCCTTGTTCACCAGGGCACCCACTTCATTCAGCAGTGGGCCCACATTTCCTCTGGTCTTTTTTCCTTAACAATATACTTGAAAAACAAATGATCCTAAAGTGGAAACTTTAACTTAGAATAGTGAAAAACATGAATTTTCAGATTATATTTTGAATAAAAAAAGAAAAATAATCAGTATTAAACATTTTTGTTTCCTTTCCTTTCTTCCTATCTTTTCCTTTTAACCTGATACTGTCCAATTTTTCTGATCCAAAAGGCTGAGAAAAGTAATGAAAAGAGAAAAATTGGAGATGAGGAATACTCTTTTTAACAACACTGCCTCCCCAAATAAAAGTTGAATTGAATAATATATTTTTTCTAGCAGTGAGACCTTTTGTTAAGACTTTTCATTGCAAAATCTTCTGATTAATTTTTATGAACTTTCTACTTCCTTTGACTGTCCACATAAACCCAGGTTATTTGTGAAAATAATTATTTTGTTGATTTATTCCTTGCCTGATTCTTTCACAAGCTAGGGTCAGAATTGGTAGGACTGAAGTCCTAGTGCCATTGCTCATCCCCTAGTGAAGGTGTGGAGATATCTATATGACCAATATTCAAAGCATTGTGACGCATGTTTTACCAGACTAGAATTGAGTTTCTGCTTTCTGGTGGAAGTCTGAATGCTAACCTTAGGTATTAAGTTTCATGCATAGCTTTAGTGCTGCAATTCTTCTTTTAGACTGTTGCTAAAATAAACCTAATACACAGCACTAATGCAAGATTTAGCTGTAACTTTGCCTATGGGATGAACATATTACTAAGACTTTGTGTTCTTTACACTTGTCAAATGGATGATGTGTGAGTTTGAAAGTCTCTTTGATGCCAGAGCTACTCCACTATCCCCCTTGTGTATGCTGCTTTGAGATTTCCAGATGGAAAGTGCTATAAAAGTTCTAAATGGTATTGCTGTTATTATTTATTATGTATTAACCTAGAGTAAACTGCACATTACTTTTTTATGTTTATGCTTGGAAAGGGTAATGTATAGATAACTCATATTTAAAAATGTAGGTATTTGGAACATTTGCTCTGTACCCTACCATCTATTTCTATTAATAAAGCCAAGGGAGATTTTTACATGGGCAGAAGCAGTATGAAGATGGCAAATTCATTTCACTGTTGTATATATTGAAATGGGGATATTTCTCAGGTGCCTTTCTAGTTTTCATACTTATCCAGCTATAATTGTCTGATAGTTTTTTTGCACTGCCTTTGTGCCATTCACTCATGGTCTACACCACTGGGCTGGGAGAAAGTTAATAATTTCATACACTTTCTTACTCTGAGCTGTCTCTATAAATATCTTGAAATCTAGAATTACAAATATTAGCTTCTCAGTAGCAATCACCTATAAACAGTGTAATGGTTCACCAATACTGAATCTGTATAAACAATGATTCTTCTGTTTACAATATATACTCATAACCACACACTAGACTATGAAAAGTAAGATTCATGACAGCAAAACCAACCATGAAGAGTTATACTCTAATTTCTTGCTTTTAAGTAGAACTCCTAAAGAATTAACTGAGAGGTTTAGCTTAAACACTGATGGTACAATGAAACCCATAGATATACAGCAATTGATTTCAGGCAGAGATGCTATTTGTTATTCTCATCTCCTCTCCCTGTTTTAGTTTGTCTGTCATGGCCGCATTTACCATCAGTTTTAAATTCAATAACAAATCTTTCAAGGGTAATTGTAGAATAAGTTAAAAACTTGAACAAAATGATACTTCACCTTCGATATGTCTTCTGGTCACTAAAATAATTTTAATTGTAATATTAATTGCTGCTGTGTTAGCAGCCTGCTAGATAACTGCAATTATGTAGAATTAAAAGACTGACATTTTCTAAAGCTATATGTGAGCTCAGGATCCACAAATAAACTGTAGTCACTGTCAAACATGACATGTTACATATGGGGGTGGTACTGAAAGGAAGTCTAACATTTTCAAGAAATTATGTGTTGTAAGGTGTTTTACATAAGGGAATCCAAAGCAATAGCCACATACAGACGCCTGGCAGAAACTCTGGCTTCAAGGTCTTAAAATCCCAACAGTTACTGTATGACAATGGATCAAAAGTAAGGCATAAAAAGGGCCATATCTGAAAGCAAAATTCCTTGAGTTAATTCTTAAATTCAGAAGGAGCCATCTATGTTATATGATTTTCAAAATTTTTGAGCCTTGAGAGTGCTCCCAGGATGCAAAAGGATAGGATTTTGTACTTCAGAGGTTTCAGATTTGTTTTCTTTGATAACTAAAAGACAGTAATATGGGATCTTTGCTGATTGCAGGCAGAATTACTCAAGTGCAATTTTTAAATGCTTTATATAATAGGACTATGAAATTGTTCCACACATGAATTGCTTAAAACATTTGCAGTAAGTGCCTGAAATTATTTCATCTACTACAATGTTGTTTTAACTACTTTTTTAAATTTAGAAAAATATATGCAATTAAAGTGCAATTACAGAAAAGTGAAAGTGCCAGTGCAATTAAAATACATAAAATGTATAAATCTGTACACAGTTCCTGATTTATTTGTCTGCTTCTATACTCTGAAATCTTTTGTCTACATAGATTTTTCTCAGATATATTTTAGGAAGTTTAGCTGGTTGAAAACATTTCCTATACGTCAGAATAATTTCATATCTGTCCCAAAATAGTTAACACTTATTTGAAAGTCAAATTAAATGTAACATCAAAAAAGCTGTATTACTGGATCAGAACATGGAAGCAGCAGTCCTGCTACCTAATGCTCAATTAAACCTAAACCAAACTCACTCAGCATTACTTTCAGTAGAAAGAAAAGGCACTCAAAATTCAGTCTCCATATGAATGAAAAGGGTTGAACTGTTTACATAAGAAAGAGGAAAAATTTCACTGAAAAAGGTAGAAGTAGATAAATTAATGTAGTGCAGAGGAAAATTAAAACAGGCATGTCCCTTCACCTTCACTTGCAATATTATACGTTCAGGGAAATGGAAGTGCAACGACTTTATGACTGATAAAAGGAAGTACATTCTAACTCAAGTAGCTTTGGGAACTCATTGTCACAAGGTATCTCTGAGGCCAAAAGCTTATCAGGATTGAAAACATGATTTAACATTTATACGAGTAACAAGAATATACAAATGCATAATAGTAAGGATTAAGTACTTGACCCTGCACCAACTGAATTGAATGGGTTTCCTCTGACTTCAGTGCTCTGAGATCCAGATTAGAAAGGAGACAATTTTGTAAAGGATAGAAAACCCTCTTCCTTCAGAGTTTAAGAAAGACTTTAACAATCACAGATTAGGAAAATATTTTTCTGATAAGGAGTCCCATAACTTCCTGATGCAGATTTCTCCTCTCTCTTGTATTAGTTTTGGGATCAAATAATCTTTGTGTGTCTTTCTTTAGGGGTAAGTCTAAAAGCACTATCAAAATCCTCATCAATAAAATGTAACAGTCAGCCATAAGTAAAATGGATCCAGCTCAGTTAATATTTAAGTGTAGTTAGAAATAATAACCAGTCTCTGCTGAGAAAAATTAAAATCTGTGGGGTTTTTTATTATATTTAAGAGAATATTGTACACCAACTCAAATCCTACTGAGAGTAATTCATTTCTGCAAGGAAACTTTCTGTATCTTGCAGGCAACATACTGTATACCACATAGATTTTTATGGTTGCTATAGTATTTATTTTTATTTTTTAATTTAGTAGCAGAATTAATACTGCATGTTTAGATGAACCTTGTACAGATGACCAGTGCATATTTTAAAGCTACCCTCAGCAGTCTTACCTGGCCTTTCACTGGAGAGTGACCTAATATAATATGCCAATAATTAAATTTTCCAATACGGGTTTTACTTCAGAAAACTGTAATTAATTTTGGGTTTGTTTCCACTGTAAAACACTGCCTTATTAACACTTCCAATTCTCTTCAAATTTAACCTATTAAAAACAAAATCATAAAATCATCTTCTTAAATGAATATAAATCGGGTGTTACTCTTTATGATATTATGTTTTCTTTACAGTCTGGAGTATGATGTTACAAAATGTGTGTCAGAAGCGTGCATGTGCAAACAATTGCACAGTAGAAATTATTCCTTCTGGATTAATCTCAAAATGAATTTGAAAATAATTCTCTGACAGTTAATACTTCCTGATAGTCGGAATTACGATGGGATGAGAAAATGTGCATTTCTGTATGGAAAGGAAAAAAAAGGGCTTAATGTTATGAAATAAATCTTTACTGATAAAGCCCCAAATTGTATGTACTTATATCTTCTAAAATTAGTTCATAATGAACACGTCCTGTAGATGCACACATATTTACCTACACTTTGCATGTTTACTTGAAGTCAGCTACTAATAAACTCAAAGCATCATGGCTGAATTATTCAGAATAAAACGGGTAGTCTAAAATGATGACTCTCCCTAAACCTTGGAAGTATGTTATATAGAAAAGAAGGTTTTAATTAAAAAAATATGTCTCAATCATCAAGACAACCTTAAAGAAACCATGGAATTGGAAAAATATATGTATATTTATATTATATGGCACACTCAGAAGGTGCTGTTTTATATATATAAAGATAAAATTTTACTCATTGGACATCATCTTGTTTGCTAGCAAGACTGGAGGCTATTACCCTTTGAATTAACTAATTAATTTAGTTAGTCCTTCCAGGACTCTGCTGCAGCACAGTCTTCCTATGGGGTCACAGCCCCCTTGGAGCATTCACCTTCTCTGGTCTATGGTCCTCTAAGGGCTGCAGGTGGATATCTGCCTTAATGCATGGAGAATCTTTTCCCTGTCCTTCTCCACTGACTTTGGTGTCTGTAAAGTTGTTTCTCTCACAATCAGACTCTCTCTCTCCAGCTACAATTTTCTCATCCCCCCCTTAACCCTCCACCCAATATGTTATCACAAGCACTACCACCATCACTGATTGGCTCAGCCTTGGTCAGCAGAGGGTCTTTCTTGGGGCTGGCTGGCATCTGCTCATTTGGACACAGAGAAGGTTCTAGGAGCTTCTCCCAGAAGCCACCTCTGTAGCTCCCTGCTACCAAAACCTTGCCATGCAAACCCGACACAACCCTAACGTCACTGACTTCAGCAAAAGTTTGTAAATAAAGACTTACAGACAAAATTATGAAATAGACACTGAGGTCCCTGGAATCCAAGCCTTTTTACTTGTTCTTTCTAGATGGAATTGATTTTATTGTTGTTTTAAACCAAATATTCCACCAAAAGAGTCTTTTTATATGTATAATCAGAAGGAAGAGTCTTTTTAGCATTACGTTTACTGGACAATACTAAAGGCAAGAAACCTAAAAAGCAAGGACCTTTGAAGGACTCATTCACTGTACCAAGTGAAAGTGCAAAGTAGTATCACAGAAACAGCAGAGCTTTACATTTTCCATGTAGACTAAGAGTTTTGACCTGAGACAATGCCGTGAGATCTGATCCTTGTGCTCCTTCTTCCTAAAAGAAAAATTTAACTGTGTGCTCTTGTGTGCTTCAGTTGATCCAGTATGTCCAATGTTACATTAAGACAGTGGCCCACGTTCTGAAAGCAGAACACAGAAGGTTCCATTCTCATTTATACTCAGGGCTCTTTATCTCACTGTCATCTTGAATGTGAGTATGAAAACGAGAATAAAATTCAAGAAATTATAGAATCAAATAATGGTTTGGGCTGGAAGAGACCTCAAAGATTATCTAGTTCCAACCCCCCTATCGGCAGGCAGGGACACCTTCCACCTGGTTGGATCAGGTTGTTCTAACCCTCATCCAGCCTAACCTTGAAAATTCCAAGGGATGGGGCATCCACAGCTTCTCTGGGAAACCTGTTCCAGTGTCTCACCACTCTCTCTGTGAAGAACTTCTTTCTGGCATCTAATCTAAATCTCCCTGCTTTCAATTTAAACTCATTACCCCCTGTTCTGTCACTACAGACCCTTGTAAAAAGTCCCTCTCCACCTTCCTTGTAGCCCCTTCAGGTACTGGAAGATTGCAATAAGGTCTCCACGGAGCCTTCTCTTGTCCAGGCTGAACAAGCCCATTCTCTCTGCCTTTCTGTGTAGGAGAGGTGCTCCATCCCTCTGATCATCTTTGTGGTCTCCTCTAGCCTCTCTCCAACAGGTCAATATCCTTCTGATGTTGGGGACCCCAGAGCTGGACACAGTAGTTCAGGTGGGGTCACACGAGAGCACAGTAGAGGGGGAGATTCACCTCTCTCAACATGCTGGCCACGCTTCTCCTGATACAGCCCAGGATATGGTTGGCTTTCTGGGCTGCCACCACATATTGCTGGCTCATGTTCAGCTTTTCATCCACCAGTACCACCAAGTCCCTCTCCTCAGGTCTGCTCTCAATTCACTCTCCGCCCTGCCTATACCTGTGCTTGGGATGACCCCAACCCAGGTGCAAGACCTTGCATTTGGCTTTGTTGAAATTCAGGAGGTTGGCAGTAGCCCACCCCTCCAGCCTGTCCAGGTCTCTCTGGATGGCATCCCTTCCCTCCAGTGTCTCGACCACACCACACAGCTTGGGGTCGTCAGCAAACTTGCTGAGGGTGCGCTCGATACTACCATCCATGTCCCTGACAAAGATCTTAAATGGTACTGGTCCCAATAGACAACCCTGAGGAATGACACTTGTCACTGGTCTCCACTCAGACATTGAGTCGTTGATCACGACTCTCTGAGTGTGACCGCCAACCAGTTCCTTATCCACCGAGCAGTCCATCCATCAAATCCATATCTCTCTAATTTAGAGACAAGGATGTCGTGTGGGATGGTGTTGAAGGCTTTGCTCAAGTCCAGTAAATTACATCAGTTTCCAGTCCTCTGTCCACCAAGGTTGTGACCGGATCGAAGAAGGCCACCATATTTGTCAGGCATGATCTGCCCTTGGTGAAGCCATGTTGGCTGTCACCAACCACCTCCTCATTCTCCATGTGCCTTAGCATGGTTTCCAGAAGGATCTGCTTCATGTTCTTGTCAGTGACAGAGGTGAGACTGAGTGGCCTGTAGTTCCCTGGATCCTCTTTTTTTCCTTTTTTAAAGATGGGGATCATGTTTCTCCTTTTTCAGTCAACGGAAATGTCACCAGACTGCCACTAGTCCTTGAATATTATGGATAGTTTTCTAAACCTCATCTTCTAGTTCTTTCAGGACCTGTGGATGTATTCCTTCAGGTCCCATGGACTTGTGCACCTTCAGGTTCCTCATGTGTTCTCAAACCTGATCCTCATTAACCATGGCCAGCTCTCCATTCTCCCAGTCCCTCCCCTTGCCTTCTGTAACTCTGGGGGTACAGCTTGCACCCTTGCCAGTGAAGACTGAGGCAAAAAAAACATTTAGTACCTCAGACTTCCCCATATCCTGGGAAGCCAGCTCTCACATTTCCTTCCACAGGGGACCCACAGAACCACAGAATCAATAAGGTTGGAAAAAGACCTATAATATCATCTAATCCAACCATCAACCTAACACTACCATACCCACTAGACCATGACCTCAAGCACCATGTCTACATGCTCCTTGAACATCTCCAGGGATGGTGACTCCACCACTTTCCTGGGCAGCCTGTTCCAATTCCTGACCACTTTTTCAGTGAAGATTTTCCTAATAGCTAATCTAAACTTCCCCTGATGCAACTTGAGGCCATTTCCTCTTGTTCTATCATCAGTTACCTGGAAGAACAGACCAGCACCCACCTCACTGCAACCTCCTTTCAGGTAGCTGCAGAGAGCAATCAGGTCTCCCCTCAGACTCCTCTTCTTCAGGCTGAACAACCCCAGATCCCTCAGCTGCTCCTCATAAGACTTGTTCTCCAGACTCTTCACCAGCTTTGTTGCCCTTCTCTGGACATGCCCCAGCATCTCTATGTCCACTGAACACAGTACTCAAGGTGTGGCCTCACCAGTGCCAAGTACAGGGGCATAGTCACTTCCTGCTGACCACACTGTTCCTGACACAGGCCAGGATGCCCTTCCCCTTTTTGGTCACTTGGGCACACTGCTGACTCATATTCAGCGGACCGTCAACCAATACCCCCAGGTCCTTTTCTGCCCGACAGCTTTTCAGCCACTCTTCCCCAAGCCTGTAGCGCTGCCTGGTGGTGTTGTGACCCAAATGCAGGACCCGGCACTTGGCCTTGTTGAACCTCATACAGTTGACCTCAGTCCATCAATCCAGCCTGTCCAGATCCCTCTGCAGGGCTCTCCTACCCTCGAGCAGATCAACACTTCCATGCAACATAGTGTCTTCTGCAAACTTACTGAGGGAACACTCAATCCCCTCCTCCAGATCATTGATAAATATTTTAAACAAGACTGGTGCCAGGACTGAGGGGGCCACATTTTGCCTGATGTTTCTTTTATCCCCTGTGTACCTATACAAACTGTTCTTTTTGACTTTGATGTCCCTGGCCAGGTTTAATTCTGTCAGGGCTTTAGGTTTCTTAACCTGATCTCTTACCTTTTGGACAACTTCCCTGTAATCATCCCATTTTACCTGTCCCTGTTTCCACACACTGAAGGCTTCCTTTTTTTCTTCAGTTTTTCCAGGAGCTGCTTGTTCATCCACATAGGCCTTCAGGCTCTTTTACCCAACTTCCTCTTCATTGGGATGCATCACTCCTGAGCTGGAGTAGAAGGTCCTTGAATACTTGCCAGCTTTCTTGGGCCCCTCTTCCCTCCAGAGTTTCATCCCATGAAACCTTTCCAATCAGTTTCTTGAAGAGGCTAAATTTTCCTTTCCTGAAGTCCAGGGTAGCGAGCTTGCTGTGCACCCTCCTTGGCTCTGTAAGGATCTCAAACACTACCATTTCGTGGTTGCTGCACCTAAGGCTGCCCTTGAGCTTCACATTCCCCACAAGCCCCTCCCTGTTGGGGAGAACAAGGTCCACCATGGCACCTCTTCTCGTCAGCTCCTCTATCACTTGCAGAAGGAAGTTGTCATCAACCCACTCCAGAAACCTCCTGGCTTGCTTGTTCCCTGCCATGTTGTCCCTCCAACAGATATCAGGGTGGTTGTAGGCCCCCATGAGGACCAAGGTTTGTGGAAGTGAGACTGCTGCTATCTGTCTATAGAGGGCCTCATCCACTCACTCATCCTCGCCAGGTGACCTGTAGCAAACTTCTACTACAGTATCCCCTCTCCCTGCCCTCCCTTTAATCCTCACCTATAAACTCTAATTCAGCTCCTCATCCATTCCATGGTGGAGTTCCACACACTCCAGCCTGTCTCTGTGTGGTGGTGCATTTCTTCCCCTCTTAACTCCTGGAAAGTTTTATGGCCTTGGAGATCCCTATCAACCCTTGGCCATTGCGCAGGGAGTTTGGTGGCTAAGCGCCCCTTATCACATCAAAACACTCCTGCACTACCAAGGTGGGGAGTGGCCACACTAGGGGTCAGTTGCCTGGTTGCGGTGTGGGATGAGAGTGAAATCATCTCCTGTCAGCCTTGAACCTTATCGCAGTCTGGACAGATCGGTACCAGCTAGAAATTCCAATGACAACCTGCCCCAGATAAGGCCAGGATGTAAAAATTATTTATGCCTAAAGTCAATTACCTCGCGACCCTATAAATAGCGGTTCCAAGGATGACCCTTTGAGCTCTCCTGGACCACAGTGTGCTGCGCCCAGCATCTCCCTCTGAGTGGGATGCCTCTCAGAGTTCGCAAACTCTCAAGTTTGTGAAATCAGAAAACAGTCAACACAAACTGGGCTGAATAAACCCTCCTTGAGGCTCAACTCTTCAGCCGTTGAGAGATGCACAGACATCCGATGTGAATATTTTCACTGAACTCAAGGGAAAATTTTTACAGGTACCTTCATAAAATATACGTATATCTCTCTCTCTTTCTGTATCTGTCTCTGTGAGTATGTGCAACTTTATGTTGATAACCTTGTTAAGTCCTTGATTAAGTTACTGTACTGATTTGTTGAAAGTTAAGTCCTGGTGAGTAATTGTATGATCTAATTGTGTGACATATCTGAATAGTGTTAAGGAACTTTGCACCATTGTTGCCCCACATTGTTGCTATCCCCAAGTTTCACACCAAGCACAAAAGTTCACGCACTCTGATTCTTTCCCCGATTCCTTAGGCATAAACCATTGCATAGGTCTGGGACTAGGGGTGGATTCAGCCGCACCTAGACTTCTCTGTCGAGGAGTTTAGAAAGCAAGGGGGTCCACTCTGAACCTCGTGACCAAACGGGAGGAAATTCCCTTACTCTCTCTCCTTAAATCATTTCCCTTTCTCCATCTCCTTAGACATAAACCATTGACCAGGTCTGGGACTAGGGGTGGATTCAACCACACCTAGACTTTTTTCTCTCGAGGAGTTTAGAAAGCAAGGGGGTCCACTCTGAACCTCGTGACTGAACGGGAGGAAATTCCTTGCCCCTTTTCCTTAATCCATGTCACAACAATCCAATCCTGCCTTGATTTCCCTGACTCTGTAAATAATTTTTACTTCATGTACCAACTACTTTAATCTGTTGCTAAGTTGATTTTGCCTTTGTATGTTTTTCCATGTCAAATAAGTAGTAGAGGGGACCTTGCCATTGAATTCTGTTAAGTCACGCTTCTCACATTCATATTAAAAATATTAGCTCTTCCCCTAATATTTGTGACGTTGATCTTTTTAAGCGGCCTAAACCACTCAGCATAGTCCCACTTTCGTGACACTGACATAGAGAGCAACACCCCCTCCATGTCTCTCTATCCTTCCTAAAGAGCCTGTACTCTTCCATTCTACACTCCAGTTATAGGAGGCATCCCCTCACACCTCCGCAATGCCAGTGAGGTCATAGCCACTCATGCATGCGCACACCTCTAACTCCTTTTGTTTATCTCCCATGTTCCATGCGTTCGCATAGAGACATTTAAGATGGTCCCCTGAGGAAGTTGGCTTGTGGACTGGAGCATCTAGAATATCCTCATCTTGCTTGTCAGGTGCTCTCCTGGTGACCTGTGATTTTTCTTCAGTCTCTGGGCATCTGTTGGTGCCACTACTAGTTTTGTCCCCTTCCCCCTTCCAACCTAGTTTAAAGCCCTCTCCATGAGCCCTGACAATTCACAGACAAGAATTCTTTCCCCCCCCCCCCCCGATATATATATATCTATATAGATATATATAGATATATATATATGTATTTCCCCTTTTCCCCTCATATATATGTTCATGCATATGTATATGGATGCATTTGTATACACACATGAATACTTAAACTGTAAACATTTGATATATTTTAAATATTTCTATGATATTACATACCTACCATTTATAAAAAAAGAAAAAAGAGCAATTTCTATCAATTTAAAGTGAAGACACCTTAAAGTTTCCTTTCTTTTTCCTTAAAAGTATATTTGCAACATTCAGTCAGCTTTATTTTCGACTAAAGCATCTGACAGTGGTCCCAGATAGTATTGGTTTTGCTATAAAATGCTGGCCATACATCTACACTGAAGGTAGGTGTCATGTATTGTTGATTTGATGTCTTGTAGATGGGACATTTGAAAATATAAAATACACAGGCTCAACAAACCAGACATGTTTTTCCACTGAGAACTTTATCTTTGTCAGTGCAAACACAGATAGAAAACTTCACAAGGGGAATACATTTCTTTGTGTCTGAGTTTTTGGCTTGGTTCTCAAGTTCTCAGTTCAAATAACCATCTTCCAGGTTTTTCTGAGAAACTTTTTAATAGCCTACTTCCAGACTACTTTGAGTTTCTTATAGTTACCATTATCTGTTCCTTTGTTAGGAACATCAGGTAAATTCCTGAATCTTGGGACATTGTTTTACTGAATTCACTGTTATATAAAATGTTACATCATATTTGATGTCTCTTATTTTAGTATTGTCTGAGGGACAGAAAGCTATTAATCTTGCTGAAACTGAAAGCGAAGAACATATTAGTAGCTGAGTGTGGAGATTTTAATAGGGCTTTCAACACTTCATCTATATTCAACATTGGCTCCTGAAGGCTTTATTTTTACTTGATCTTTAATTTGAAAATGCTTCTTTATTTTAAATGTTAGAAAGTATTGAGGGCCTCAGAGAGGGAAAAACTCAGTACTGTTGTCCTTATAATAAAATTAGCAAATATTTTCTCTTCTCTGATTTCTCTTCTTCTTATGTATTACCTTTTATTCTCTGCTTGCACTAACTTAGTGGGTAGGGCATTTGATGCTGTTTTTTTACTATGGGGCTAAAGGAGTGTATCTCTTTCTTCTTAACTGGTAAGAGACACAGGGCTTAATCCAACATTCATTACACATTCCATCTGATTTCACTGGGTTTTGGAAAATGCCTTAAGTGAGCTATACATTCCTGATTCATTCAGGAAATTAGCCCCAATACTCCATCACAAGACATGACCTAATCCTTATAATGAGGATTGGACAATTTGTTTCAGTAATGGGTATAATGGCAAAAAGCCAAGGAGGGCAGGGGAGAATCTTGTCTGTTATTTTTGTCAACCTAGAAATAATGTAAGCTTTGTACAACATACAAAGCATCACTTAGGAGCTGTGCCTGAGTTGCTAGAGATGAACTTTGCTCTCTGCAATAAGCAGATCGCTCTCACTGAGAATAGTGAGCATAGTCTAAGTCTGTCTGAATTGAAACTTTCTGCTAGACAATATTGTTTTGTAGCATTTTTTCCCAGTGAATCCTCTCTCAAATTCTTTGCATTTCAGCTGATATAATGAGATAATTTTTTGTTAGAACTTCAGTGTCTTTAGTTTCTCAACCAAAGCTTTTCAATCATGACCCCTTTCAGCTTGTGAGTACTTTGAGGCAAGCATTGTCTTTTACCATTTATTCAGTGCTCGGGAAAGTATTCTTTCTTAGACCCATTGTATTCTAAATGTTAAATAATGCATCAAACATTTATAAATGGAATACGGCTTGGGTAAGAATTGGGTACCTGCATCCAATTCACTTGGAAGTCTTCACTACACTCAGCATACCAGGTGGTACCCAGCATACAGGAGGGACAGACTTCTCTTACTTATGGTTATTGAGCATTGAAATAAACCATTTCAGTTAATTTATGTTTTCATAATATCGTCTGTAGTCTCAGTTTTAGTAATGGCCTTCATACCTAGGAATGATAGCTAAATTATACATTGGAAAAAAAGAAACACAAATTAAATTTTATTGTTGAGATCAATTCACATCAGAAACAATGGATCATGAAAATTGAGAGAGAATATTTGATACATATTTTCTGTGCTCACAATTTGCTACACTTTGACCTAAATTTCACATAAATATTTTTTGAGAAACCAGACGTTAAGACTTAGAACAACATTTTATAAAAGTAGTTGACAATGATTGTTATGACAAAGAAAGTTGTTTTGCCTTTAATTAAATGGAACAAGTTCCTTGGTTTTATAATTTTATGCAACTGACATATGGCTCTCAATGTTTCTTCTACTCTTGAATGTGCACATTATAGATTCTTACATAAATATACTTCACAAAATCAATCAGCATTTAAAGAAAAAAAAAGTTTTAAATTTATAGGATCAGAAAAAAGACGAAAAAAAGGAAAGTACAGAATTGTTCAAAATAATTTGTGATGTAGGGATGGCAAACAAAATCCACTCCTCTAGTAACATGATGTGACAGTCTATAAGATGGAAATGTAGCCCCTTTCAAATGAATATAAAGGAAATAAACTTATACAAAGTTCATCATTATCTTGACATTATTTGTTTCACAAATTTTCTTTTAGTTAAGGACTCAATAAGATTCAAAACAGCCTGATATATTCATGGACAACAGGAATATCTATGCTTACAATAGAAAAGTCACAAAGTCAGTGTAAATTAAGGCTATAAAAACTGGGCCACACTCCAGTCATTAGACATCTAGGATAAAGAAAAGCTTCCTCACTGTCTTAGTCCACAATCATACATTATTTTTTCTTCCCAAAATGGTATTGGTCATTGTCAGAAAAAACAGGTGGCTGGACTTGAAAGTTTCCTTGCTGTCCTGGACTAAGAACTGTTACAGAGGTAACCCCTTCTGAATGAATATTATCTTAGCTTTTCTGGTCTCACTAAAGGTTCTGAAAACAGCTGTTCATGAGTGCTTCTTGTGTAAAATGAGTACTTCATGCCTAAAAGTCTACACAAATGACTCTTAGTCCTTCTACACACATGTTGCTTTTGCTAGATCATTCACTACAAGATCATTGAGAATTTTCCATGATGATCCTTTTATTTTTCTTGAAATTAAATCTTATTTATATTAAAGAGAAATCTCTAGGATTAAAGCATGGCAGAGAGAGAAGAGAGGCAAAATATTCATAGTGCAGGGAGCATGGACAGACTCTGTGGTCCTTTCCTGTCAATAACATTGACGTCAAGTTTCAGGGTTTTTTTTCCTTGTTTCTCTAGTCCATGTGAGCTCAGGTCAGGCCAAGTTGAAACTTCCAAAATGCTCAGCCAATTAGTGTAATTCTGGTGGCATATACACATGGCAACTGCTGGTATAAAATACTGTGTAAGTGAGCATGCCAAAAAGTAATTGGTGGCAGTATTCCAGAAAGAATTAAATTCACTGAATAGCTGTTAATAAGGTTTTTACTCAGGGGTATTTCTTCTCTCTCATTCTCTGTGTTAGCAACCTTAACAACGGGACTCTCCCTGATGAGTTAGTGAAATAGATTAGATAAAACAATATAAATGGAACATATAAAGTTTTCTATTAAATGATACCAAGCTTAAATAGTTTCTCTAACATCCTCATCCATTATGCTAGAACATTTGAGATACCCAAAGGTTGCAGAGATTTACACATATATGTACCTGCATTTTTGAAAGAAAGAAGGAGCTTTTCTCTATGTTAAAAGAGTCAGAAGAGGAATCCGTATATGGAGGAAACAATCATAGTGCACAAAACAGCGGTAGAAAGGACCTATTCTCCAATTGCAGTGGGGGCAAAGGAGTGGTCTGTAGTTCACATGAAAAGTATGGTTTGTAGGAATTTTGGAAGTATCCAGATATGACACCCTCAGTCCCCTGTAGCTCAGATTTCTCCTTTTCACATGGAAGATATTGTTAATTGGCACTTGTAGTTATCCTCCACATCCTCATCCCAACATGATAATCACCCAACAGTCCTGAATGTTCTTTGCTTCAAACAAAGAAAAAGGGATGAAAATACTATATTTAAATATCTGCATTTGTGAAAGCATTATACTCTCCTGAGTCTGTTAGTAATGAAGCAACTGTAGGCAGAGTAAACCATTACATATAGCAGGACCAACAATCCTGTAGGTGTGGACCATGTTGCTCTGACAAAATCTTTTACACTACATATTGGTCCTCTGGAAACCATTTTTCTGTAAAGCTTGAATCTGTTCCCAGTGAAACTGTGCCAAAAGATATCTGGGAGGAACATGTCAGCAAGTACTTAGAAGTAATCCTCACATCTTTCCTCCAGTAATTAATTTTGCAGTACCCTTTCCTGTCAAACTGGAGATGAAAAAATTGCCCCCTCTGAGTTGATGAGATTGATTTCGTTACAGGCAGTGTTGTAACTAGTTTACGTAAAATGAAGTGTGTGTCACAAAAAATAAACCACACAGGCACAGAATAAAGGATTGAAGTGTTTCTTTATACTGACGGCAAGACTTTGAGTAGGACAGAAATATCACAAGAATATTTTCTAATCTGTTGTTTAACACATTCTTGGCTGTTTGACTAGCAATGTGAATAGTATGTTTTGTTATAGCTAAATGGTTTAAATTATTAAGGTTTATTTAAGCTAATCTAAACATTACAAAATACAGCTATGCTGTGAGTCACTTAGGTATAGTTATTCTTTATTTTCTTCTAGAAGATGCTTTCCATTGTAAGAAGAGTTACATGGACCAAGAAAACGTTTTGGACTGCTGGAAGAAATGGAGAAAACTGACCAGAAAGTGTCAGCGAATTTACATCATGTCAGAGCTTGTAAGATTTCCATGCTCATGTAGCTTTCTGACGTGATACACAAATGTTCCCACTTATATGCATCATCACTTATTTCAATGATTTTCCCAATAAATAATCCAGCTATAACAGAAATACTTAGAAATAGCTAGCATTAATCACAAAGAAACACGCTTACCTCATTTTTCTTGTGAATCTTTCTGTTTAAAGCAGTGGTCACTTCAGTATTTCGGGGAAGTCAGAGGGGATTTTTGTTGTTCAATGGCTAGTGATGTCAATAGATTCACTCAATGCAGACAACTTAAGAAAGAAGAGAAAGACCTTTTGGGGCTGTTGGGGGAAATGGCGAAAACTGAACAAAAAGCGTTAGTAAATTTACATGTGCATATCTCTGTTTATGAAAGGACCGTTTTACTATAACTACTACATAAAATAAGAGGGCAGGGAAAAATAATTGTGTACTAAATTATGCTTTGTTTGTAACATTGCGTTTATTCTGATTTTCATTTAAATGGACTTTGTGGAAAAAAAAAATATGAAGAAGAAAGATGCTTCAGATTTACTTGAATCACTCGAGCATCCGACTTGGCTACACAATGAGACTTCCGCTTCTCTCATCCACTTGTGCTACTACAGATATTCCACTTTGCATGATCATGTAGTGAACTGGGCTCTATTATTTAGTAATTAAGAATAGGATGTAGGTGAAACAGGGTGTTTTTACATCACCTTCTGCTCTGTCTGTGGTGGCAAAATATTTGAATAATAGTATCAGCATGAACTTGAGCAGTGATCTTACAAATTATAATCTTGATGACAAAAATACTGACTGCTCAGGCTTGGCTTTCTTGCCTTTTGGCTAAAAACTTTGTATAAATATGTTTAAAAGAAGGTAAAGTTAAAATAAAATACTTCATTTTGAAATTTTGATCAAAACTGCATGTTTCTGAGAAAAAATGTAGTCCTAGTATGACGCTTGCTAATAGAACAAATTATTTTTAAGTAGTTTTGACAAAGTCTATGAAACATTCTTTTGTGTTAATGGTCTTTAAAAAATTTTGGTGTAGTGCTAGGAGTGTGCTGCATATTTTAATAACAAATGAAGGTGGGTTCCTAACAAATGAAAATATGTCAAAAGTTGCAGTACCTCTATGCATGCAAAATCACTCTATGGAGTTGAGTATCCTAAGTTATGGGCAAATGGAGACTGAGTTCAATTTATTTTTAATAAAAGGGGAAACCTATCATTCCTGGTTCCTTCTCGGCACATGGGTCAGTATGTATCTGTTCTTTTTGCTAGGGTTATTTTACAACCCTGTCATCTAGCAGTAAGAATCAAGCATATTTTTCTTACAGACTATATTAAAGAAACATTTGAGCTTTGAAGAAATTCAGTGACCTTTTCTATAGTCTAACTAATAGCAGCTGCAGTGGGACACTGTGGGCTGGCCTCAGTTTCTGCTTCTGCCAATAGTTTCCTTGGAGACCTTCTGCAGGTCACTTCCTTGACCTTTGTCATTGGTGGTAATAATCTGATGTAGCTAATACTTCATTTTCTTGGCTTTTATTACCAGTGTGTAGAAAACAAAAGTTTCAGAAGTACTGAAACAAACTTTCACCCTTTTTTGCCACATTTTGTTCATTTTGGCAAAACCTTGCTGGATAATTCAACTTCACATACAGGACTTGAAGCCCTATATTTTGGCTGACACGTTTTTGGTAAGTAAATGATTGTCTGAAACACATCATTTGCATCATTCTGGTTTGCTTCTGTGGAAGAATCCAAAATTCAGTAACAGAACAAGAAACTGTCTGGGTGTTATCTGACACAACCTGGGAAATACTGCGGTTTTGTGGGAAAACTCTTTTTGTGAGATTACCAACAAACAATTCTAGAAGAAAACAGTCTGAACATTGGTAGAAGATCCAATGCTAACTGGTTATTAGTTTTTTTAATTTGCTGTAAAGAACTGAATAGAGTCCTGAAGAAAGAAATCTTGATGACTGAAGGTGTTGATACTGGCTGACCCACAGCCGTATTTGCAAAGCATTGTGCTTTAAAAATTCTTTATATACTATTTTTTATTATCTGAAATGTAGACATTCTCATTTTGGTACCCTCACTTAACTTTAGAAGCAATTGAGAAGCTATGGAACTGGACTGAAGACAACCCAACATCCTTCTGAGTTTTTTTAAAGGATTCTGATAGTGAGGGTTGGTAACACTGATATTTGATCTCATGCTTTTTCTTTCCATTTGCAAAATTTTTTTCTCTGTCATGCTTTGTATCCAGTTAGTCTGATTCCATCTTTGTTTACTCAGTGTTGAAAAGATATTTGAGTTTAATCAATCAAAATCAAATCCAAAATGTGAACTGATCTCTATTTTCATAACATGTATCTTTCATTTAGTACTGTGTCAGTTTTGGACCCCACACTACAAGAAGGACATAGAGATGCTGGAGTGTGTCCAGAAAAAGGGTGACAAAGCCAGTGAAGGGCCTGGGGAACAAGTCTTATGAGGAGTGGCTGAGGGAGCTGAGGTTGTTTAGCCTGAAGTAAAGGAAGCTGAGGGGACACCAGATTGCTCTCTACAGCTACCTGAAAGGAGGTTGCAGTGAGGTGCATGCTGGTCTGTTCTCCTGGATAACTAGTGATAGCACAAGAGGAAATGGTCTCAAGTTGCATTAGGGGAGGTTTAGATTAGCTATTAGGAAAACCTCTTTATTGAAAGGGTGGTCAGGCATTGGAACAGGCTGCCCAGGGAAGTGGTGGAGTCACCATCCCTGGAGATGTTCAAGGAGCATGTAGACATGGTGCTTGAGGACATGGTCTAGTGGGTATGGTAGTGTTTGGTTGATGGTTGGACTTGATGATATTATAGGTCTTTTTCCAACCTTTGTGATTCTGTAATAACATGTTAAGTTTCAAATACCATTCAAGACAAATTCCATGCTTCACATACCATACCTTAAAATTCTCAATTTTAATCTTAAGCTAAGGTAAAATACAAGCAGGAGAGAGCCATTCCTATTTTAAAGCTCACAGACTAGTATTAAAAGGAATTTGAACTCCTGACAACTCTTGGCTACTCTACAAAATAAAATCTTTATGGGCTAGAGTGGACTTGTTCTTACTGCAAAATTTTCTATTCCTGGCAATTCCCTACAAGTAAGTGTACATACACAGTACCTGTGATGAGCAGTACAGTCAGAGGCTGTCAATTTTTTCCAAATTATAAGGACCAGCAGATGGTGCTATTGTAGATGGTTGTCTTGCTCTTTTTTTCTCTGACCAAAACTAGCCATAAACTCTTAAAAACATACATATATTGTCAGGCGTGGTATGGTACTTTTAAAAAACTGTGGATGTTCTTTCTATGTAATGCTGTATCTCTGATGGAGTTATTTTCTTAAAGATATAATACATATTTTAGTCATATAAGCAACATGGTGTTACATAGGGTGAGGAAATTGCACTATTTGCCTTGCTGGAATGGAGGGAAAGTACTGAAATAAGAATTAACAGTGTGCTCCTGCAAAGACACAATACTCTGGTTCCATATCACATGAACTGAGCAACTTGAAATTACTGTAATTGGAAGTGTTTATTTAGACTCTTACGAGGCAAAGAAAGGTAAAAGCACATAGTGTAAGTAAGTCTTCTTTAAATAAGCAAAACAGAAGGAAAGCGTGACAAGAGAGGGGCATGAGTGCTTTAAAGCAATGACAGTTTTTTTGACAAATGCTGTAATTTATTAAAGGTTCAAAGCTTTGTGTAAGCTGGAGCAGAATTTGATGGTTACTGCCAGTAAAAATGGGGAAGAAAAGGAAGAGAAAGCAGACGGAGAGTTAAATTTAAAAATACAATAAAAGTTACAATAAAAAAGACAGAGTGTCACTTTTCTTGGCTGATACCTTGGAAAATATAAACCTTTCCCCTTTGAATTTTATTTTCTGAACCAGTTTCATCACTGAACAGAGATCTGTCTGTGTCTCCATGATCAGGCTGTTGGTACCCAAATATGGAACTATGGTATAAGAATTTCCATGCAAGAAGGTAAGTATGAACTGCCTTTCATTTAAGGATGTCATATGAACCTCTTATTATATGCAACAAAAAATGAAGAAGGAAGGAAGGAAGGAAGGAAGGAAGGAAGGAAGGAAGGAAGGAAGGAAGGAAGGAAGGAAGGAAGGAAGGAAGGAAGGAAGGAAGGAAGGAAGGAAGGAAGGAAGGAAGGAAGGAAGGAAGGAAGGAAGGAAGGAAGGAAGGAAGAGAAATTTATACATAAAAAAATGGACACTTTTCCAATTTCTAATTGTTAAAAAAAAAAAAAAAAAAAAGCTATTTGGCTTATCTTAAACTTTTGTCTCTCTCCTTAGACTACCAGAGAAAGTTCTTCTTTAACAGTTCTTTAAACAAACCGGTCACTTTTGTCCAAAACCTAAATGAACCTACCAGTTTACTTTACCCAGAGCACTGAACAAGTCCTAAAGAGTGACAGATTTTGGCCCATACAGAGCTGGCTGAGGTCTGTGCTTTTCAGTCAAAAGGCAAGATGGTTAACATCCAGTCCCCGCTACTTTATAATTCCAATACAAGTAGCAGTTTCTGTTTAAATTATATGATACCTGAAAAGTTATGCCATTTCCTAATTGAAGACAGTTCTCCATCCTTGGTTTCTACTTCTCCTCATGTCTACTTTAGTGGCTACCACAGACATTTAGAGCAGCCTTGGCTTGAGGCATAGAGCAAGAAATTAGTTGTGCAGCTGGCAACACACCCCTGGTTTCAAGCTTTGATTGCACACTAGGGACTATGAAACACAGACACATAGTTAGCAACCATTTTACTACTCATCTGTGTGTGCCAAAAAAGTACAAAGGAATCAGAGGAAGATATGGAATGATCATGCAATTTGAGAAAAAAGAGAACCAGTAATGCATGTATAAATGGTTTAATTTCATTTTGGTTTTGGTTTGGTTTGTGGGGTTTCTTTTGGTTCTGAATGTCATAATCTTCCTAGAACAAAACATTGAAAAAGAAGGGCAACCAGCACAGAGGGATTAAGCATATCAAAGTTGCAATGTGTGATAGGAGCAAGGGTCCTTCACTGTAATGTAGGAAGCAAGATGGCTGACTGTTCACTTTCAAAAGATGTTGGCCAGTCATCTGTTCTGCCATCCTTTACTGACAGACGTTGCAAAACTCAGAGGTAATTTTTTTAAACTTTAATTGTTAAAGTCACCCAGAGTATTCTGGAGGTGTAAATACAGTGTTGTCTAACATAGGTCTGCAGTATATCATGAGCATAATGTAGGGAAAAGAATGAAAAATCAGACTTTTCTTTTCTGGATCCTGCTTAAACACCTTGACTTGAGAACAAGCTTGTGGAGGAGCACTTTCCAACTTCTAACACAATGCTATAGATCACACATAAAGACAGTGGCAGTAGGAATACTAACAAAATAGTCTCCACTCCAAAAACCTATTACATCTGCAGGCACCCCAAAGAATAACACCTAGGACGTGACCACTGTCTAAGCCTGTATCTACAGCAGCTAGGGTTGCCACCTTATATTGCTACCTTATGGTGCATAGTGTAAATCTGGCTGTTATGCTCATACTCTTGCTTGTTTGCTTCCAGGGGAAAAAAAAAAATAGAATCTGGAACTAGAGGTTTTATGGGGTTTTAAGTTCATGGTCCCTAACAGTTTTTGTCAGTGTATTGTTAGTGTGGGTTTCGTGCAGAAGGTCTTCCTTTAGGAAAGACCTTGCGATAGTGTAGATCTCATGAAGGCCAATACTCTTGGCATTTCTGCATACTTCAGTGTCTTTAGAGGGGTGCCATGTCACGAAGATGACAGTTGGACACAGACAGAGTGATCTTCAGAAAGGGTATTTATTAGAGTTAGCTGACAAGCTGTTAGACAAAGATTAAAAAAAAAAAAAAAAAACAACTAAGTAGTGTGATATGATTTTTTTTAAATTATTTGTGCAGCTTGAATGATAAATTTTAGTTGTATATGCAGTACTGTTGACACTTCTTTGAGAGGAAAACCTGCATAATATTTTATAACATGCCATTATACATTGCAGGCACTTTGTATCTTTAACACTTTTATTGCATTCTAAAAGGCAAGTAAAAGGGTGAAAGTCAATCATTCCATGAAAAAAGAAATATAGAACCATGCAACCTATTAAACTGATAACAAAAATATTTGAAAAAATGTTTTATTAACATACTGAAAGACTACATAGTTTGAAAAACATTAAAGGTATTTATCATTGTGCTCAAGACATTTTGTTGATAAGTTAACTATTATGAAAAACATTGAACAATATTTTCCTGGAATTTAAAAAACAAAACAAAACAAAAAAATCCCCAACAACAAAACAAACAAAAACCCAAACTGAATGAAACCAAACAAACAAACAAAGAAACACCTGTGAGAAGAGTGCAACCTGCTTATGAAGGCTTTAGTCCTCAAAGATTTGCCATACTTTTTGATTCCTCACTTGTTCAGCATGCAGTTGTTAAAGTTGTACTGTTTACTGTCCTAGAAAACATGTGCAGCAACACAAAGAGTGAATATTACCTGTTATGCCTTGGAAGTGATAGAGATAATTTTGGGCCATTTTATGAAATTATCTGCATCATTTTGCAGATACATGGTGTCCTTGAGCACTGTCCTCTCCGATCCTTTCAGTCCTCTGCTCCCTCTGCCACAGGTCTTCTGTTTCCTCTTCAGTGTTGGGTCCTTCCTGTTCCTTACTGCTCACTCAGTTTCCTTTTTGTGCTTCCTGATCTGAGGCATTCTTTGAATTCCTGTGAAAGGTTCCTCACAAAGACACAGATCAAGAACGGTAACAAGATTGTTTAAGGGGACAAAATAATGATGAAAACTATCTGCATTTCTATTTTCCCTCCATATATGGTTCCCTATAAAGATTATTTTACTGATATATAGAAAATCAAAGCGGTTTTTTTTCTTTCTTTTACTTTGGAAGTGTTGTGAAGCTGCAGGGATTGTAGCTTGTGTGGCAATCTTAGTTCCCAGTCACAGGAAGGGATGCTTGTAAAAGAAGTCCAAAGCTATGGGCATTTTGGTAGGGAACAATTTAAGGAACTCATTACAAGTGATGTAGTTAAGGCTGCTTTAACACTCCTGAGAGTATTAAAGGAATATTGATGGTCTCTCTGCCACCTAACAGCACACAGAAATAATCTCCATGGATTTCACTGTATGTTGGCATTGAAAAGTATCTTGGGCAAAAAGAAAGCCTGCAATTTTTTCTGAAAATCCTGAGAATATCTGCTAGACTGTCCAGGATATTTGTCTATAGAACAACAGGGCCACAGATGATCACCAAGCAGAAATTTAGGGATGTTTCTGCTGCTTAGCAACACAAGCTAAAAAAGCAACTCCCTTTTCCCTTCCCTCTGTGCCATCTGTGTTACCTAAGTCTTTCTCAACATGTTCATGAATGGCTTATCTGGAACCACTATACTGTGTTTTAATGTAATATAGAGGTGTATTTCGTTTTAGAAGCAGGACAAGACTGGTCCATCTGCTCTTCATTGTTCAAAACAAGACAAACAGATCAGAAGTCAAGGTGACTGACCTTCAGTGTCAAGTCCTTGAAGTGGATCCAGATTTTCTTTTCTCAGTCTTCAACTTATGGAAGGTTTGCCATATTTCATTATCTTTGTCATTTTTTAACCATTTTCTTGTCAGCCTCCTTACAGTCCTAATTCATGCTATTTTTTGCAGTGACTGCTATGTCTGCAGTTGCCCCATGATAAATCCTACCAGCCAGTAAAGTCTTACTTGTGTTTGGCAAAAATAGAAGGTACAGTTGTCTTCTTTTTCTTACACAGTTGCACATGCACTTAGTTAGGACATGATACCTTACAAGTAAAGAAGGTGTTGTTTCTATAATGCTGAAGATGAAGGCGACTGTGACTTCAAACAGATCAGAGGTAGACTCTGAATAGTCATTAAGCAGCCATTAGTATTTGATTGTAAGAACTGCAGAAACCAATACAGACTGTGTTGCAACAACGTTTGATTTGTCCTTGTTGGATGTCATTCTTGTGCGTAACAGAGGCAGTTTTATTTTGTGACTGAAAGGCTTGGTTGTACCTAGCTGGTTTGCATTATGTGGAATCACATTCAAGGCTACAGCAACATAAGTTAAGTTCTGTCAAAAATCTTGAGGCATAGAGTGGGGCTGCAACATAGTCACAATACCTGTAATATGTGCCCTTAAAACTAGTTCATGATTATGCACGGAGCAGTCTCCCAAGCTGAGGGTCTCATTACCCTTGAAGTCATTCTCAGATCTTCCATTGGAGCTGAATTGGGCCCTATAGGTGTGAGGCCTTTTGTAAACAAGTGTTGAAAATCAGAGGCATCCCTTCAGCAGTGTCATACTGTGTGCAATTGTTTCCTTTCTCTCCTTAATGGTTCTGAACTACTCCTGAATAGCATTCACTGAAAGCACCAGGAAGAAAAAAAAAAAAAAAAAAGTGAAACTACAGCAATTCTCGAAAACTTGTTTATTGAATGTCAAACTGAGAGCAGTTATTGACCCAGGGGGATTACAGTTTATTCAGGGTGCCAAGTAATTATAGAAGTGACATTAGATCATCATTTACACTCACAGTATAGTCATGAATGACAATGTCAGCTAAAACAAGGACAAATGAGAAAGAGCCCACAGTTCATAATATTCCTGAGAAACATTGCATAGGGTGTAAGTAAATGATGGTTGTCTGGTCTAGTAGCTGCTCGTTTCCATTGGAAATTACCACCTGCTGTTCTCAGTGGCAGTTAACACTAATATGAGATTCCCTGAGCCAAAGCAATAAACTCACATTGAATGTTGTTTCTGTATTCTATTTTTTCAGTTAGGTAACAGACAGAGGAAATTACAGAAGAGACCTCTTAAGCAGAAAGCTTTGGTACTCAGCAAATGTACTCCTTTATCAGGAAATTGTGTAACATATTGTGCAAAATTTACATTACTTGCTTAAATTTGTACAAATTTTTCAGTAACAAGTGAGGTATCAGTCCCTTTGCATGTTTTCCACATAGTGCTTTCGAGATTATTTTCCAACATATGCAAACTCATCTGCTGGAAAGATAAGAACTCCTCATATTGGAAATACTTACGGGTCTCTGATATCTACGTGATCTCATTGCCCTATACCGATCTGCAAACAAAACTGAATATCCAACTCAGAAACATCCAGTAGAAAATATCTTTCTAAGAATGTTCACGTTAAGACAAACAACAGGGCTTTTGACATCACATACCAGCTTTGCAAACAGGAAGGCTGAAGGAAATTCTTGGGGGTCATTAGCACACAATTGTCAATATAGTCTTCCACTAGATAAGACTTCTGTAGATGAGACTATTTTAAAAATATTGCTAAGAACTTGTACCAATGGTTTAATGGACCCTAGCAGCTGAAATATCAATCAACATAGGAAAGAGGAGCATAGGAACATGCACATTAACTCTCTCAGTGCAGCTCAGTTGAAGAGATATCTATTTAATAAGGTAGCTCATCTCTTGAAGAAAAGACAGTAACAAAGCACTCTGAAAACTTAGTAATAAAAATATAGCAAGAAGAGAGAATTTCACATCAACTTACTTTTTCAGCTTCCTTTACTTAAACTGAAAAAATTTCAAGTGGTTCAGCTTATGAAAACAGTACACCTAACTAAATAAATAGTACAAATTTCACCTCCCTTCTTCAAATTAAAGTTATGTTACATTTTCTGAAGCAAAGGCTTTTTTATATAGCTTCTCTGAAAAAGAGAAAACCGCTTTTTATCCGTTTTCTCTATGGCAAGTTCTCCTCTATTGTGTAGGCTGTGGAAGATGGACACCCACAGGAAAAGAAATACAAACCCAGAATAAAATAAAGGAAGGCATAAGAGAAAGCATTAATCTGGTCAGAGAGTGCATTTTTAGATGTATGTTTATTATGTTCATGCTAATTAAGCACTTCTACAGGCACAGAAGCAGCTAAACACCTTCCTGAACATTTAAATCTGAAAATTTCTCATTTACATCATAATCTATATGTGTATTCTGTGTACTCACACATGTATGTACACAATCACATTCACATACAATCAAACTGTTCCACGCTATATATTTCACGTGCTATGTTCCAACCATAGATTTCAGTATCTGTACTAGAAGTTTCCTTTTGTGACCAAGCTGTTATTCTCCAGATTTGAGTAAAAATGCTGAATAACAGCTTATTGCAACTTCATCTGAAATAGAAGACCAAGATAAATATTCATCAGCCAAGAGTTATTGCATTTATGAGAAATAGAAATTTCTCTTTTTCTGTTATAGCTTTTATGTTATTAGCTACTTATAACTAAAACCAACAAAAACTGTACTACATTTATTATATAAAACAAAATTTTTAACTGCCTGCTGTTTGCAAATGGATCTGCTGTTTCTAATAAGTTTCTACCTTAATCCTCAGGTTTTGAAAAATAGTATAATATTTAAAAATTAAAAAGACCCAATCTTGTTAAGTTACTTCTTTTTTCCTGGCGATAGAATTGCTAGCAATTTAATTTGTTGACCATGTAAGTATTTGCTAAGCCACATCTGCATTACCATATCCAGTTTTGATCCCTCTAGTTAAAAAGAGACACTGAAAGATTGGAGACAGTCCAGCAGAGGACCTGAGTGCTGAGAGGATTAGAAACTTGACATGTGAAGAAAGGTTGAAGGATTCAAGGAAAAGCTCAGATGGAGCTCATCACAGCTTTAAAATATCTGAAAGATAGAGAAGATAGAGACACCCTCTTCATGAGGATGCATGGCAACAGGAGAAAAGAAACTAGGAACAAGTTGCTTCAGGGCAAATTCTGTTTATATATAAGAAAAAAATTCTTCACAATGAGAACATCTGAGAATTGAGATAGGTTGATCAAAGGAATCTCCCTGTTGCAAATATTCAAGACTCTGATAAGACCCTGAATAAGGCCTTGCTTTCAACAGGTGGTGGCAAATGATCTCCAGAGGTCCCTTCCAACCTAGATTTTTTCCATGAACCACTGTTCCAGTGATTCTGATATTATAAATGTAAATGAAAATGTTTAGAACATGGTCTTTTTTAGCCAATTCAACCTGCAAGTCAAAGGTTATATTATTTTAGCTTGCTTCTTCATGTATCCTTGATCTGTAACAGGACCCCTATGTTCACTAGCATGACAAGCACAACGGAAGTTATCTGCAAGGATTTTTTTCCAGCAGCTATGGAAAGGAACACAGCAGTAGGAGAACTAATGAAAACTGTCATGTGAAATAACCAAGTTTCTGCACCACAGTGATGGAAGGAAAGAAACTATCGGGCAGTTCCTGGTGTTTACATACACCCAGTGTTTCCCTAAACCTGTTTATACCTTCAAGCAAAATAAATGAAATAAATAAAGATATGTTTATGCATTTAAAATTAAGAAAAGGAGGAGGGAAATTGCAGAGCAATGGAGATGAGGATTATGATGTGTTTATGAAGCTGAAATCCTGTTTCTGTTTTCAAGTCAATTGTCATGTATCTGCATGCCTTCTTAAATGCAAACACATTACAGGGTAACAACAGCTATTAATGTCCAAACCAGCATCCAAGAATGCTAGGTCCTTCTCTGGTCAGTATTTATGCATTAATCTACACCTAGCCACAGTGTATTTTGCTTATTGTATGTATTTTAGTCCATAAAACTATATTCTTTTGTTGATACACTTAATTTTTAATTAGAAAAATATCTAAGACTGTAAAATATTAAAAGAATAAATACAATGTGTTAATTTTGCCCAAATGCTGTGCTTTGTTTAAAAGGGGGACATCAGCACTCTTCGTACACATTAATCCATCATGGTTTCTATGGTTCCAAATGTTGCTCATTACAATGAACTAAAGGAAAGAAAAGATCTTATAATGAGACAATTTGGGGGACTTGACAGTTGGTTCCTATTAAAGCCTGGGTTTGATCCATCTTTAATGATCATATGATTTGTGCATCTGATCTCAAGCAACAATCATTGTTAGATACAAATGTTACCATGACACACTAACAAGAAATACAGTTCTGTAGCAGACTTTAAAACAACAGTTTCTAACAACTCAAGTATTCAAGAATCAAGGTATTTATATTCTGAGATTTAGATGAAAACTCTCACATGGTCCCAACACTGCCTAACTCCCAGGAAAAGAAATACAGCATTTCTGCTACAATGTAACTGTGGAAAACAGGTTAGGAAGCAAAACATTTACATTACAGCATAATTCTGAAACTTAATACTTCATCTGCCTCACACAATGCTACAGTGAGAGTCATCTGTGTGCAAAGCTGCTGGGAAAAATCATGTTTACTTTAATGGACCTAGGATTTTACATCACCATTTGCAACATTAACAAGCACATAGCAACTGTTGAGAATTGTGCCTCTTGTGGGCATTACAATGTTAGTTAGATGATGTTGCCTCAATGACAAATACCTGAAGTGTCAAATTCTCTTTTTCTGACCAGTGCAGGCTAGGAAGGAAGTCCATTAATTTAAGCTAAGGAAGAATAATATGCTTCTCTTACAATATTTTTTTATTTAAGAAGAAAAGCAATAAAAACACAGCATATAAGCCAACATCGTTTCCTGGTTGGAATAAAAGGAATAGAGTTATGTTCTGGAGCAGGCTGGTCTCTAAAATATCAATGTATGTCTATATTCTGACAAGCATTGCTGACATGAACAAATGACCATTGCTGTTAGGAACAGAGATAATCTTTGCAAATAGCTTCACATCTGGACATTAACATTTTAGTATGGGAGTTATTTCATACAAATAGTCTTATAGCAGCAAACACAGGTGACCCTTTGAGAGTTTTTCCCTAAATTCAAGATTTCTATTAAATCAAATGAACCTTAGTTGTTGAGTAGTTATGTAGAAACGTGTTAGGGATCTAATTATTTTTCTAGTTTCTGTTTCTCAGCTGAATTCTATGGTCTGGTTAATAAGTTCAAACAAAAGATGTATCTTTTTTTAATTAATTTAATGGGAAGATGAGGCTGTAGCATATGGTATGCAGGGTTCATGTATTGCTATGAAGCCCAAGGAAGGCAACTAAGATGGATATCCTAAATTTCTAAAGAAGTCTACCTTTCTGTGGGAAAGTTAATATTGAAAAAAGTTGAAGGATATTGGCTTAGGTTTTGTTTGCAAAGTGTCTGATCACAACTTCTTTCTCCATCAGCCCACAGAACAGCCTTGTTATAAACATCAGGAGAGCAAGAGATAAAATGGTCACTCGGTGCCATACTTTCATTTAAAAGGAGCAGGCACCAGCAGAATGGTTGCACAGGTAATGATAGTTTCATAACCATTTGTGTACTATGCAGTTATAGGTCTATGTGAATATTCCTTTAGGTCATATTTACAGTACCTGCCATATTTTACCTGGTATAGGACAGGTATAAAATTAGACATGCGTTTCCCAATAGCTGGGCATACAGGTCATACCTACTGCTGTAGTTTGACAGGTAGATCAATTATTCAGTGGCAAAGACAAGCTACCTTGTAGAAATCCTCCTTTCTGATATATTTGTACAGTTACATTGTTGTAGAAATATCTTTCTTTTTTCCCCAAAAAATCAAAAATGTTGAAGTGATCTTAAATGTTTTGTTTAGGGCTGAGGAGGTATTTATGCTGAATGTGATAATACTTGTATGTAAAAATTTTGGCTTAAAGGTTCTGGTTTGTTTGATTCCATTATAGAGAGTACCTTAATAATGTAATTAAAATTCACTCATATATGCTGTCAAAACTATACAGCGTTATACAAAGCTCTCAAAGCTCCAAGGACTGCACAGACTTTTTACTTTTGAGTGTGTTGCATTGTCAAGTTTCATTGCAAATGAAATACAAAAAAACCAAAGAAGTTTCCTCTTCCCAGCCTATCTTTCCTTTCCACAAGAATGAAAAAAGAAACAGTCAAATTGTTTTGTTTTAAGGAATGGTATTTATTGTTATATTTCATTTTACCTTGTCTTCTGCAATGACTAAATACACAGAAGTTCCAAATGGAGGAAGTCACTTCTATATGCAATACGTGAGACTTGCTCTGTAAATAACAGTTTATTTCATAAACCTTATTTGAAGAACTGGTCAGATATTATACTAATTTGTAACTTCAGAACAGTGAATAGCAACACATTATGGACACTAAATGGCTAAATGTTGTCCTAAAATATTTGCCATTGCCTCAGTAATCTTATCAGGTGTGTAAACAGGTTTCTTATATATTCCTTGAAGTCTTCTATTTTTATTTTTTTTCCCCCAGTAGCCTTGGCTTTAGAAATATTGATATTGCCAGGTCTGTTAGATCAGTAGAAATGTCCCAAAGATACAAATGCATATGTGAAATGTATTGTGTGGGATTGTTTTAGGGAGGATATTGCATAACCAAAATAAAAGTATTTCCATTGCAATCATATATATTTTTCTATGTATGTCCAGCATTCAGCCTCTGGCAGGAGACGGGCTTTACACAGGACTTCAGAGACATCAGAAAGCTTTATTTATTTTTCTCTTGTCTGCTCATATAATCAACAAAATCATGGGTTCAGCAGTCCTACAAGTTTACTTGTGTATTACAGAGGATGAAATGCTAACGTCTGCTAATTCTTTTTTTTGTTTATTGCTTTTTAAAAGCTGATTGCTTTCAAGATTATTTTTAGTGGGGTTTTTTTTAATGTAAGGACTAAAAGAAACCTTAAAGAAATTTTCATAGGGAATGCAAATAAACAAATTCTGGCAATTTTCTTCTGATACTCAAAAAACAGATGAACTTAACAAGTTTTGACATTACCAGGTTTGATTTTTTTTTCTCTCTCTTATCTAACATGATTTCTTCCTGTCCAGCCGTATTCTTAATTGTTTTTTTAAGATCTGTCATAGCCAACAACTATGTGCTTTGACATATCCATATTCCCTCATAATTATTTGCTTTCATTGTCTGCAGATAACTAATTCTGGTTTTCTTGGGCTTTTGTAAAAGGGCTTTTAGAAATGGCATTTTGGTGCTAATGAGTCAACAAAGAGAAAAATGTCTGGGATTCTTAAAACACTGTGTTCAAACAAACTAATAGCACTGAAAAAAACAAAACCAAAAACAACTTATCAGATAATTATTAAATGCACATTAGGGGACAGCTAAAATGATGGTTTTGACTTTTAAAGAAGTTTTTCTATATACATAAGGGAAAAAAATTGTATCAGTTGACTCTGATTCTGCATGCAATACAGGAGGAAAAGCCATTCCTATCATTTTTCTTTTATAGTTCCATCCCATACATACAAAGCCACAACATTCAAGAGAAAGCTTTTTGAATACAACAATTACAGGAGGGCCAATCCCAGATTCTCCTAAAAAAAAAAAAAAAATAAATAAAAATCAATCTTTCTTGTCCTCAGTTCTGCCCTCTTCCTTCGTCTTCCCCCAAAATCCATGACATTTAAAAATAGTGCTTGTTTTCTTTTTAAAAATTGCCTTACTTACTGAACCTTCAGGGCTTTCATCTTCTAATTTTTCTCCACACCAGGAGCTCTGGAACCTTACCGACATTTTCTTCTTTTGAAATATATGATCATCGTTTATCTCCATGAATTTTTATTTAGAGGAAGTCATGTGTACTGTCCCAGGCTCAACAGTGGAGTGAAAGCAGGGCAACAGCTCCCCATGGAAGGAGACAAGGGACTCCCCTCTCTCTTCACCCCACTGCTCAGTAGGGAGCAAGCTCCGCTTTCCACTCATTTGTAGGGAATGAGGCCTCAGACACTTGTCCCAGCCTATTTCTAGGGGACTCCAAATTCTAGGGAATAAAAGAATTACACTGCATTCAAAAATTTAGGTGGAATCTCAGACCCTGGGAACAGAAAGACCCTCAGCATCTTCCCACCCCTGGTGTGCAGGCACTACCCAACCTCACTGCTTTCTTCTGCACAGTGGGGAGCCAACCAGTAAATGTTGTCTTCTTTGTGTATAGATTTTAGCAGACCTTCTTCATTGTTGTTCTGTTCTGTTAGGGCAAGATCATATCACTATAGCATATCATAATTTGATATGCCGCCTATCTATTTATTTGATTTCCTTAGCAGAGAAATAAATTCTGGATATGTAGGATGTGATTTTTTTTTTTTTACCCTGCCTCACAAGCCCAGAGGAATTATTATTAATTTATTATTAATTAGAATTATTATGATAATATAATAATTATAATAATAGCAAAATCAGTAATGGTAATAAGTACCTTGTTTTCAAAGAACTTTCACAAACAACACTGCCATAAAAAATGTATTTGCTTTTGGACTTGAAAGCAGCAACTCAGCAGTAAATAGTATTATAGAGGAAGAACAAATTTGGTTCAAGAAAACTGGGATAAACTGCATCTCCTACAAAAAGAGTCATGACTTTTTTTTGTTCTAATAGAAAGATTTCACCTTAAAAGCATTCTGGAAATTCAGCATAGCTCAGAAATGTGAAAAGACCAGGTGCTATCTACAGGGATTTGGACATGGGCTGTTGGGAAGTCTATCCATCCCAAAAAAGCATGCATTTATGTCACTAGATGATGCCCTGTGGCCTATGATTGCTTTTTATATGGCCCTTAAAAGATTGCCCTCAACTTGCAATAAAGTCAGTGGGTTATCAGAGAACCCAGCAGTTCGTGAGAAATGAACGCTATGAGGGGCTGGGTCTTTAACAAACCAAAAAGCGTACCAAATAAGACAACAGTGTAGCTCACTCAGTCAGGGATCTGATTTGGAGCCAGATCTTATGGTGGATTTCATTGCTTCTTTACTGAGCCTCTCTCCACAAGTTCCTCAGTGATGCAGACAATACTGAGGAGCTGCTGGGGTAAAGTGAGTGAAATAATCCCGATGGGAAGTTGTGGTGAGTAATTAGCTCAATAACCCCACCTCAAGTCTGTCATGTCTTAACCAAATAGAACGGGAAGGGGTTGTCTGGGCTATCAAGGGCAATTCTCTACAATCAGAGTCAACAGCTTCTTTTAATTCTTTTCATAGACCAAATAAAGTCTGTCTTAAAATGAATGAAGTCTACTTTGTTGACTTTTTTTTCTTTTGTATTCTCAAAACCCTCTATTTTCAATAGAAATTGGCTTTCTGATTTGTACCCTAAAGTTCTTCAGTTTATACATTTTGCTCTTTTCTTTATATTGTCCTTCTAAATAGCCCATCTCTCACCTTATGAATGCCAATATAAAAAAAAAAAAAATCACATAAAAAAGCTGTCAGGAAATTTCTCACAAAATATACCACTGAAAAACCTTTTCTGGTTTTATGCAATTTTTCACTACTTCCATATCCTTAGGTATGGTTTCCTTCAGTGTTTGTGCTCATGCTTTGCTTATTATTGAATTTAAGCTAAAAATGCTCTAGTCCCTTTTTTTCCCCAGTGTTGGGGAAAATGAGGAAAAAAGCCACACCTTTGTTCCTTGACATGTGATTGCATAGTCATTTTTTCCTCTGTTTAGAAGTGGAGATAATCTATTTCCTCCTTAAACATGCAAAAATGACTCAGAAAGTCAAAATTATTTTTGGTTTCTGCTTTGACATTACATTGGCAATTCCATATCCAAATTATTATTACCTAAACTGCCCCTTTTGAAAGAAACACGAAACAAGCAGCAAAGACCTACTGTAATCTTTGAAATCCAGATGCTTCCAGAATATGTACCGTGTATGTATACACGTAAGCTGTCTGTCTGTATGGAAGTTCGTGTCTTCATTTAGCATATTGTCTGCTGTGCTATAATTGCTTCTCTGTTTCTGGTCTGGATGGTGGTATTTGTTTTTTTTCCCGAAGGTTCTGTAACAGTTAAAAGAATACCTAATGACTTCTGTTAATACATGAGCTAGTATTTTTGACAAAAGGAGGTATGTGTTTGAGAGAGTAGGTGCCATCTCTCAGGAGGCTTTGCTGTTATATTGCTAAACATACAGAGCACAGAGAAGGATTTGTCCTCCCAAACACCTTTTCACTTCCCTATGGGGAAAAGTGAAAAGTTTCAAATCACTATTTTAGCAGCCTGCTTGGTCTTTTTTTAACCAGGCTTTTAAGGGGTTGGGAAACAAAGGCACTCAGACTCATTCAGTTGGTAAAGCTGATTAATACTTCCACTGATTTAGAAGTGAGGAATAATCCACTCAAAAGAAATGGGTTGAATTTGGAGATTCTTACCACCAAAAAAAGAAACACCCGTTGAATTCTCAACAGCTACAGTAATCCCAGACTAGTAACAATGGGTAAAACTGAATTTGCTTGAATGGAAATTAGCTTAACGTGTTGCCATATATAGGTATAAATTTGAATAAGCAACTGTGATATAATTACCACACTCATTTTTCTTACTTAGTGGAGGAAAGAAAGACTTTTGTGTCAGTGGGGGATGATCTCTGTGGGACAGACATTGCGAAACACCACTTCTACTGAAAACTGAGGCAAGAATGCTTATTTACTTGAGGCTGATTCCCAGGTCATTTTTAGTCTCCAACATAACCCCATTATACACTGACCCCACTTTTGCTTTCCTTGCTTTTTTCATCTTCATACAGCTGAAGAAGCTTTTACTTGTTAAAACGTCCTTTACAAGATCTAACACCTCCCTGGTGGAGTTTTCCTTGCTGATCCTTCTTTTTACAGTCCTTGTAGACTCCCTATTTATTTCTACTGTCTTTTTGAAGCAGTTATTTGTCTAGTTAGGTCTAGAATTTTTTTTCTTTGTACTTTTCTGCCTTACTTGGAGTAAAATTGACAGTTCTTTGGAGAACAATATAAATAATTTCAATTATTTATTAAAGATTTGTCCAAATAAAGAGAAACATAGTTTGCTATTACATTCTGTATTTCTCTTTAAGTTATGAACACATAATCCATGTCCAGTTTTCCATAATATCCTCATTACTTTTCAGAAATCACATTCATATCACTGCCCATGATTTTACTAACAGAGAGACAAATTGATGAAGAAATGTTTGGTTCTTACTTCCAGCAGTGTTAAGCTAGCACCTTTATTAAAAAAAAAAGAAAAAAAAAAAAGAAAAAAATTAATTCTCTTGAAGAGCATTGATTAAGAGACTTAATAAGATCAATGGCCCAAGTGAATAGCAGCAACATGAACTATCCAAGATGGGTTTCATTTGCCTCTCACATGCAAATAAATGCAAGTATTATATTATTAAGCAATAATGTGTACTAATAGCCAAATTTCTCATACTAATTTCTAACTCGTAAACAGATGTATTCTTCCTCTGAGATTCAATGTCTCTTGAGTATCATTTCATACATATTCCCACAAAACATCACAAGTACTCATTTTAGTGTACTGAATGCCTTTTCCTAATAATATTTGCAGTGCTGATAAGTTTTTTCAGAACAATAAGATAACTTTGATCGTTTCAATTTCCTCAGCTTTAAAAATATTTTTTCACTTTACACTTTGATCCATACATTTGCAATAGAAATACTTCAGGGGTAATAAAATGTACAAATATTTTTTGATTTTACCTATACTTTCCTCCTAAATGGTCACTTGCTTACACAGGTCAGGTAAATAGTCAACCTGTCTACTTCTTCTTCAGTAACATAGTACCTTCTGCAGAAGTACTGGCTGTCTTTTTGTTTATAACTTGACCATTAGTGTTTAACAGCTACTGGGTAGCTTCCTTAGAAATTTGGCCCTTACAATAATTGACTCTGGAAAACAAAAGAACTGTCAGACATAATTGTTTCTCTGTATTCTTTTTAATTAAACAGTCTTTACACCTGTCTGTTTCTAGCAATACTAGTCACAAAAGCATTTGTGACTTATAATCTTCAGAGCTAAACAATTTCCTAATTTGTGGTACTGCTTTTACATAAAACATTTGATAGCTATTGTTTTTCTAATAATTGCCATTAATTCAATACATTGCTTTCTAAATTTAAAGCATTTTTTAATTTTATAGGCCAATGTTTTTGACAGATTTACATAGAATCATCTTTCCCCTCAGTCATATTATACTAGGGGAAAAGGTGCTACCAGGCACTGCATTGTGTGTCTGAATCTGGCCTGCAGTAATGTGCAGATTTCTCCATTACATGATGGCCAAAACAGTGAGAGAAAATATTCCTCTGAAGCCAAATGGACAGGAAATATTGCTGCAGAAGAGTATGAACTGGAGCCAATACAGAGTTGGTAATCCTCAGAGAAGCCTCTGCATAACAAACAGATATGTAATTCTTTCTGACACTCACACAAACAAAACAGTCACAGCCTTTGAACTTACTTTGTTGAAACCTGTACATTCAATAGCTGAGCTACATAATGCGCTCTGTAAAATAAATGAATAAAGGAACAAATATGAGTCTTTAGATGGTTTGGTTGGCTGCCTAGGGAGCTGCCATCTTGGTTAATGAATCCAGGCCACTTAATATTTCCAGAAGTAGAGTGAGAACCTGAAATGAAAGAGAAATGAGGCCAAAGCCCAATTCGTCCTGGCAGCAGCATGATTACAGATTGGTGTTTTTCTCATCAGAAGATCACCACTTTTGTGTGTTACCCTTAAGATTTTGGTATAGTCACCTTCATATATAAATGTGCTTATGTTATGAGAGTTTTCTAATTTTCTGTTGTCACCAGATGAAGAAGGGAGGAACACATATGACTTCTGTCTTGACTAAAGTATTGCAACTTTAGCAACTTTTAGCAACAACTACTTCGTCACTGTGTTTTAAAAAGAATTCTTTTGCTTCTCATGAAGCATGTGGCCCAGAGGTCAGTTATTCATTACTGCCCAAATTAGATCTGTATTTTCCAACTTTACCCAAAATCTTTTTTTTTTTTTTTTACTTTCTTTTGAGCTGGCCTTACATTCTGTATCAGTGACAGGTACACAGTAGGGGCTGAGCTCTATGGGCTAAAATTACCTGTTCTAACAAAAATGGGCTAAGCTTTTATTTACATAGGAATGTATCCACATGTTAGGATGTATATTTTTGAGAGATTGTATATGTATGACACAGAAGTATGAAAACACTTTGACTTCCTTTACATTAGAGAAAATGGCAGGCTAGTTTTGTTTAAATATTTTCCCATAGACACTGGCTTTCAACCTGAGAGAAACATGCATTAAGTTTCACATTGCAATAGAAGCATTTCAAACATTCAGTCAACTATTTGACTGCTAGGTAACATCTGTTAGATTTCAAGTTTTGCTGTATGCGTCAGAGAATGAAAGAGTCGACTGTGGGTTGACCTTGGCCAACTGCTACACACCCACCTAGATAGACTTACAGTCCCCCACCCCAACATGAGAGAGGGAGAAAATAAGATGGAAAAGCTCCTTGGTTGAGATAAAGACAAGGAAATAACTGACCAGTTATTATCACGGGCAAAATAAATTCAATCCAGGGAAAATCAATATAATTTATTGCTAATAGAGTTGGATGGTGAAAAACAGGCGAGAACTAAAATACCTTCCCCATTCCTACTCCTTTTCCCAAGCTCAACTTCAGCCCCTCATCCCTGACTCCTCTATCTCCTCCCACCTGAGTGGCTCAGGGGAATGGGGGTTGTGGTCAGTCCATAACAGCTCCTGTTTGCCACTTCATCCTCACATTCTTCCCCTGGGGTCTTCCCATGGGCTGAGGTCCTTTAGGCTAAGTCTGTTCCAGTGTGGGCTCTCCACAGGCCACAGTTTCTTCAGGAATAGTCTACCTGCTGAGGGGCAGGCTGTGCAAATGAAAAAGAAAGATCTGGAAGGAAAAAATGGAAAGTGAATGGCTCAGGTATGGGGAAAAAAATTAAAATAATGTGTTTCCATTTAAAATGAGCTGAGGGCATTAAGTGATGGACTTGCCCACCTTGCTATTCATCATGTTTAAAAAAGTTAAAAAAAACTTTCTTCCTAAATTATTCCTCTAATAGCTCATTACAAATTAGTAAATGTAACTCTTAAAGGTTCTATCCCTAGAATCTTCTATTAACTATGTGGCAATTTTTCATATAAATATCCTCCTATTTCTTCTCCTTTGCATAATTTACTCTATACTGAACTCATTTTAGTATCAATATAGTAGAATGGTTTGGAACCCTTTGTTTTTATTTCTCAATAAAATAGAATAACTAGAAGACAATGTTGGATACACTGACCAAAAATACATAAAAGGCAAAAAATGGAGTCTCCAGATTCTGTTATTATATTTGAATATAGCAGTGATCTGTCAGTTTTATGGGGATAACACAAAAGATTTTGTAACTTCCTCATAGTACTGTTCATTTGTTCACTCTCTACAGAATAATCAGAGTACTTTTTAAATATCAAATACCATTAAATTATTACAAGGAAAAAGGTGAACCGGGATACACATTATAGATATTTGTGCTCTGTGAGAATGTATATTATTCAATTTCTCTCAAAGTCTTTGTTTTATAAAATTACATCAGTTTAGGAAAGGCTACAGTTGTCAAAAGTACCTCTATTCAACAGGGCATGCATAAAAAACATATGCCTGCAACCTGTGTTAGGCTTCATAAACCTGAGCTACCAGCGGAAGTTGGGAAGGAAGTTGGAGGAAGTTCTTTTATGAATGTCCATTGCATTGAAAGCAAAAGGAATAATTGGAAGTTAGGTATGGATTTACTGTGAGCCTAACTGCCCAGCCCTACCAAAACCAAGCTGCTCACAATCAAGCAGTAAGCATGAGCAAGAAAGCACTGCCAAGGTTAGACTTCAGCTGCAGAGGAGCTTCGAGAACTGAACTTTAAAAAATCTTCTATGCCACAAACCCATGTACCTCTCTCCTTAATAACTGTTTCCATAAGAATCCAGCCACCAGTCCAGGAGGTTCCCTTCTCCCAGCATCTTCCCCATCTAATGTCAAATGCATTCATATTCAGTCTTTGAAACAGAGACCAAAACCTCAATTTGCTTCCTTCAGTTTCTTAAGAGCCTGTTCCTTAGCAGTGGGCTATGAAGCATTAAACCATTTTGTGTAAGGAGAACCTTGACAATTGCTGCTACAAGGGAGCCATTATGTAAAAATCTGGTGTAGAAAAATTGTTTCTTTGAGCTGAATTTGGACACCATAGCACATACTAAATTGAGTGAGCCACGGGGCTCTAATCGGATCTTGGTTATTTACCTTCTCATCAATTGGATGTTTAGCAGCTCATTTCTGGAGTTAATCTATTCTTAAATAACTGGAGAACACTGCATTCAAAAGCAGAGATAATGACTGGGACTACAACTTCAACTGCAAAGCAGAGCTGAGAACTCTAGACCAGGCAGCCCTGAGCTGTCTGAGCAAATTCTGAGCCTCTCCATCAGAAGAAGCAATCTGTGCATAATCCACAGTGCACAGGAAACCACTGTAGCCTAACATGGTGACATACAGATAGGTAGAAAAAAGATAGACACAAGATCCTGCAGTCAGAGGCAGAATATCCAACATATATGTGAGCCTCACTCCTGACAGAAAAGATTTACCATGCATATTCTTTTGAGGGAAAAAAATTACTTTCTTCTGATAGAAAGCTGTGAATCATTTCCTATTAAGAAGAAAAGCAATATACGAAGACAGTAAAAGAGAAGAAAACTGTTTTTGTTTTCATTGTTAGTAGAATCAATCATAGAAGAGTACAGGTTTCAAGAGACCTTGAAAGATCATCTGGCTTAACATTTTGTGGGAAAGGGAGCCTAGATGAGGTTATCTAGCACCCTGTTGAACCGCATCTTGAAAACCTCTCATGATGGGAACTCTACCAAGTCAATGGGGAGGTTGTTCCAGTGAATGACTGTTATCACTAAAAGATTTCTTTCTTATGCCTGGGTTAAACCTTTCCCTGTGCAACTTTTACCCATTTCCCCTTGTCTTCTTCATGTGTCTCCTTGTGAGCAGAGGGCCTTCATCCTCTTTGTAGTGACCCTTTAAGTACTGGAATATTGTGATGAGGTCCCCACTGATTCTTCACTTCTTCAGGGACAAAAGACCTAACTCCTTCAGTCTCTCCTCATAAGGCAGATTCTCCAGCCAGATTGTCTTCATGGCCTTACTCTGAACTCTTCAGTCTGTCCACGTCTTTTTTGGATTGTCTGAATTTTGAATTGGACACAGTAATACAGGTGCAGCCTGAAAGTACTGAATTAAACTAGTTTACATAGTAGACATCATTATAAACTTTATTCTAGTCCTTTCGGTCCCTGTGTTGATGTGAACCTAAAGTTGCACCATCCTTGTTCACTTTCATGAGGACTCAGTTCTTTTTTGTTTTACTTTGTGTTCCTTGACTGAAATAGTTAAATTCTGGATCCCATTGTGATTAGCACATTTTACCTCTGTACTTTAAAGGTGCAGTATTGGGAAATTACCAGACCATAACAAAAAATGAATTTTACAAGAAGTTCTATTTGCAAATATATTAACTTCAGTGCTTCACTGGAAATTAAGAAACTTTGCTTGATGCAGAACTACATGTCTTGGTTTCCTTCAGACATTGTAATGTGTTCACTGTGAGAAGATCAACCACCCAAGCAGTTCACTGACTTTTATTAATTCTGCCTGTTTCTTTCATAGTTAGGTGAATGCCTTTTAACATACCAACAGAGCAGGCATATGCTACTGTGCACAGTTATCTAAAGCCTCTAGCAATCACCAGCAGCAATTTAATTGCTCTAGAATGGAGAATAAGTGGAACATTTTTGTTCTCTACTAAAACGGAATTCACTTGTCTCCATTTCACACTTAGATAATACCACATGCTCTTGTTAATAACTGTATGTTTGCCGGTTTGCACAAAGATGTGCATACATGCACACAAACAAGTTAATTTATAATAATCTCTCTTGTACAGGCATGTGCCGTAATGATCCTTAATCACAAATAGATTTTGGAATTTGTTTCTGTTCAAGTAAGTGTTCAAATTATCAGCTGAATGCACAAACACAGTCTAAACTTTCCACACCTCTGGAGTCTACAAAAGGCGGCTGCAGCTTTCTCAAGATCACTTGCAAGATACTCAGTACATCATGCTAGAGGGCCTGATTCCCTCCTGAGAACTGTACATGAAAGAGAACTGACCCTCTGCACACAATTCTTTCCTCTGCAAGGAAGGAAACAATGGGATCTGCCTTAGGGACACAGTGCTCTTGAATGGTAAGATACTTGTGCAGAAAAACAATCCAACAATAGCAGAGATCAGGGCAGTTCCTGTAACTTGCCCTGCTCCCTGCACCCTCAATTCTCAATATGAAACTCTTAATATTTTTGAAAACCCTCTCCTTACTGTCAGAGACCTCCTTTCACACATTTCTAAGAGCAGGGAGAGTGGTTTTGAGGGTATATTTTTATGAGAGTCTTTGTACTATTCTGTTGAATGTCCAATTGATCTACACACTGCAAGTTATCCTGGGTGATCAGTGAAGTGCTGAGGAGTTATCCCAGATTCATCTCTCTTGACTTAAGAAGCTAACCTGCACCCAGAACTTTACCTTCAACACTCCTACCTTGAGAGACTTAACTGTTGCTCTTCAGTGAGGTGCTTGGCCTTCGAAGGCTTCCTCTGTAGTCAAAAGGGAGTGTAACAAATTTTCTGAATCTTCCACTGTTATTGAGCTGAAAAAGAAGGAACTTAGGATAGCTAAGTGTTGTGGTTTAATGCCAGCGGGTAACAGAGGACCACATAGTCACTCAATAACTCCTCATCCTTGTGGGATGGGGCAGAGAATTGGAAGAGTAAGAGTGAAAAAAACTCATGGGTTGAGATAAGAACAGTTTATTAATTTAATTAAAATATAATAATATATTTTTATTAACAATAATAATAATGATTAAGAATGTATATAAAACAAGTGATGTACAATGCAATTGTTCACCACACACTGACCAATACCCAGTCAGTTCCTGAGCAGTGGCCAGCTTTCCCCTCATTTACCTACTAAGCATGACATCATACAGTATGGAATGTCCCTTTGGCCATTTTAGGTCAGCTGTCCTCACTGTGCCCCCACCCAACTTCTTATGCATCTCCAGCCTTCTCAGTCAGTAGATCATGAGAAGCTGAAAAGTCCTTGACTTATTAGCAAGCACTTATTAGTGATAACTAAAACATCAGTGTGTTATTAATACTCTCATGCTAAATCCAAAACTGAGCACTATGCCAGCTGCTAGGAAGAAAATTAACTCTATCCCAGCTGAAACCAAGACCATATCTACCCCTTATTCCATACCAGCTACATTATGCCCAGGTTCCACACTTTCTAAGACATTCCAGTTAATGACCGCCATTTTCCTGTCCTTTGATATCTATATATACATACAGATATCATTCCCTTAGTCTATAGGCCATCCTTATAAAATGTTCATTGTGTTTATTTAGTCAATGACTTTGGGCTCCATCTGTCATAACAGTCCTTGAGGACAGAAGAGATGTTGTATAGTGACAGATTGTTGCTTGCCTACAGCCATACCACCCTGGGAATGCCTGATCTGGGAAACTAAAGAGGATTGGGCCTGGTTAGTGGATGTATGGGAGACTGCCTGGGAATACCAGGAGTTGTAGGCTTTTTTTTTTCGCCCATCTTAAATGTCTTTATGTGAATGCATGGAGCATGGGAAATAAACTAGAGGAGCTAGAGATGTGCACACACCAGAGGGGCTATGACCTCATTGGCATCCCGGAGACATGGTGGGATGGCTCCTATGACTGGAGTGTCAGACTGGAAGGATACAGGCTCTTTAGGAAGAACAGGCAGGGGAGACATGGAGGGGGTGTTGCGCTCTATGTCAGAGACAGGCTGGAGTGTGTGGAACTCTACCCTGAGATGGATGAGGAACTGACTGAGAGCTTATGGGTGAGGATTAAAGGGAGGACAGGGAAAGGGGATGCTGTAGTAGAAGTTTGCTACAGGCCACCTGGCCAGGATGAGTGAGTGGATGAGGCCCTCTATAGAGAGATAGCAGCAGCCTCAAGTTCACAAACCCTGGTCGTCACTGGGGAGTTCAACCACCCCGGTATCTGTTGGAGGGACAACATGGCAGGGCACAAGCAAGCCAGGAGGTTCTTGGAATGCATTGATGACAACTTCCTACTCCAAATGATAGAGGATGCAATGAGGACCGGTGCCATGCTGGACCTTGTTCTCCCCAACAGGGAGGGGCTGGTGAGGAATGGGAACCTCAAGGGCAGCCTTGGCTGCAACGACCATGAAATGATGAAGTTCAAGATCCTGTTCCAGGATTTGACAGATGGACTGCTCAGGGGATAAGGAACTGGCTTGATGGCCACACTCAGAGAGTTGCGGTCAATGGCTCAATGTCTGAGTGGACACAAAATGATGAGTGTCATTCCTCAGGGGTCGGTGTTGTGACCGGTACTGTTTAACATCATCGTCAGTGACATAGACGGTGGGATCGAGTGCACCCTCAGCAAGTTTGCTGACGGCACCAAGCTGTGGTGCGGTCAACACACCAGAGGGAAAGGATGCAATCCAGAGGGATCTTGACAGTCTGGACAGGTGGGCCACTGCTAAACTCATGAAGTTCAACCAGGCCAAGTGCAAGTTCCTGCACCTGGGTCAGGGCAATTCTAAACACAAGTACAGGCTGGGTGGAGAATGGTTTGAGAGCAGCCCTGAGGAGAAGGACTGGGGGTACTGGTGGATGAAATGCTGGACATGAGCCAGCAGTGTGCACTGGCAGTCCAGAAAGCCAACCGTATCCTGGGCTGTATCTAGAGGACCGTGGCCAGCAGGTCGAGGAAGGCGATTCTCCCTCTCTACTCTGCTCTGGTGAGACCCCACCTGGAGTGCTGCTTTCAGCTCTGCAGCTCCCAACATAAGAAGGACATGGACCTGTTGGAGCGAGTCCAGAGGAGGGCCACGAAGATGCTCAGAGAGCAGGAGCACCTCTCCTATGAAGACAGGCTGAGAGAATTGGGCTTGTTCAGCCTGGAGGACAGAAGGCTCCAGGGAGACCTTATTGCAGCCTTCCAGTACCTGAAGGGGGCCTACAAGGAAGATGGAGGGGGACTTTTAAAAAGAGCATGTAGTGACAGGACAAGGGGTAATGGATTTAAATTGAAACCAGGCAGATTTAGATGGGATATCAAGAAAAAATTCTTCATGGAGAGGGTGGTGAAGCACTGGAACAGGTTGCTCAGAGAAGCTGTGGATGCACCATCCCTGGCTGTCTCCAAGGCCAGGCTGGATGAGGTTTTGAGCAACCTGGTCTAGTGGAGGGTGTCCCTGCCCATTGCAGGGAGGTTGGAACTAGATGGTCTTTAAGGTCCCTTCCAACCCAAACCATTCTGATTCTATGATTCTATGCTGAAGCCAGTTCTGTTCCATTATCACTGTGATTTGCCCAGTTTTTATCAAAGTTCATTCTTCATTAATCTGCTTAGTTCTTAGTGTAATACCATTGATATGGGATACAACCACCATAGAAGTGATGATATACAATGTTATGTAGCATTTAACATAATACAATTCAAGTCACTGGCTATTCTCAAGCAAAATCAAATCCCCTGAAGTACACATTCAACTTCACCGTTCTTCCATATTACCCACCACCACGAAGTGTATCCAGGTTCTTGAGCACAAGCAATCCCACAAATGGTTTTGCCTTTCCACAATGCTGGAATAATCCTTCTTCCCCAGCTTATTTTTCACATATAATACAGGGACTTTATGCCCTTCTACCATATGTACAAGTTTTGATTGGGCAGGGCCAGCACGGTTAGCAGATCCTCTGGTGTTGACTAACCAGGTGGCTTTTGTTAAATGTGTATCCCAACGTTTGAATGTCCCAGTACACATTGCTCTTGGTATAATCTCTAACAGTCTGCAAGCCAAGTGGTTAAAGCCTCTTTGGTATGGAGAATGATGGCTGAAATATAAACATGGGGATTAAATTGTATTAAACCACAACAGCTTGTTTGATTGCAGTACGTTTCACATTCATGGATAACCTGTGTGATAGTGCCTGTGGTCAAGTCCACCTCTCAGTCATGAGCCTATCTGTATGTTGCATCTCCTTCTTGGTGGCCTAAGGGGTCATGGGCCCACAGAGATATAATTCACCCTTTTGTTACCAGTCCAGATTCACCTGAGCCACTGCAATCTTAGCAGCTTGATCCACCTGCTGATTGTTTCGCTGTTCTTCAGTGGCCTAAATCTTAGGTATGTGAGCATCTGTGTCATGTACTTTTACAACCAGGTTCTCTATCTTCACAGCAATATCTTGGTACAATGGGGCAGCCCAGGTGGGTTTACTTCTATGTTCTACTTCCAGTGTCTTAACCACCCTCACAGAGTATTTGCCACCATCTACGAGTCAGTATAGTGATAAAGTACTGGCTGCTTTTCTTGCTCAGCAGCATCTGAAGCTTGCTGGATGGCTTTCAGCCCTGCATACTGACTCAATTCATCTTGTCCTTCTGCAGTTTCTGCAACTTGTCATGTAGGACTCCACACAGCATCTTTCCACCACCAATGATTTCCCCATGACAAGACCCATCTGTGAACAGGGCATATTGCTTCTCATTTTCTGGTAGTTTATCATACAGTGGCACCTCCTTCCCTGGTCACATTCCAAAATCTTTGCCTTCTGGCCAGACCATGTTCAATTCTAAGATTCCTGGGCCACTGGGGTATTCTATTTGACATTGTTTTGTGATCAGTGCAACCCACTTACTCCAGGTATCATCAGTAGCATGATGCTCCCTTTTCCAATTGCTTTGTCAATACCCCCTTCCCTAGAAAGGAATCCCAGAGGCTTGGCTTCCCTACCTTCTAATTCCAGACTAATGGCCCCATTATCCCAGCATTGGAGCAGCCAGGCAACAATGTGCTTACCTGGACAACAGCTGAAATCTTTTTGCGTATCTGGAAGTTCAGTACGGAATGGACATCAGGTGGTCACAGTCCCATTTATGGGTTCTTCCTTTTTCTCCTTCTCTTCTCTATTAACTCCTTCCCAGCCAAAACCAGGGCACTAAGCTTTATTTTGTGTGTCTCAGGTGAATGTTTTAAGTAAGGAGGATTAGATTAAAGCTTTGGAGCTCAGCAGTGTTGAAGAAGATCCTCACTCTCCAGTGTCCAGTGACAGCTAACAGACTCTTTTGTAGAACAGAAAGCTTTTGCAGGCTCTCCTCACACTTCTTAGGCTCTTAACAATGACTCAGCTCCCAAGCCTGAGTCCCTGGCTGAACAAAGCCTGTATCAGAAGCCATGCTTCTGTCATTCTGTTCTTGCCAGCTCTACATCCCAGATATACCTTCTGGGTGTCTTTCCTGTGCTGATTTTGATTGAGATAGTGTTAATTTTCTTCACAGCAGCTAGTATAACACAATGTTTTGGATTTGTGCTGATAAAAAAGTTCATAATACACGTTTTTAGTATGAGGCTATATTTTGAATTTGTCCTAAGAATAATATTGACAATATACTAAAGTTTTTAGTTGTTGTGAAATAATGTTTTCATTAAGCCAAGGATGTTTTTAACCTTCTCATACTGTACTTGTGTTCCCAGCTTCTCTACAAGGAGTTGGGAGGAGACACAGCCTGGACATCTGACGCCAACAGACCAAAGGGTTATATCATGCCATAAAACTTCATGCTTAGTACATAAGTTGGGGGGAATTGGAAGAGGTTCTCTCACTCTCATTCTCACTGCTCAGGCTTTGGTTGGGCATCGGTCAGTGGGTGGTGAGTGGTTTTATTTTGATTTTGATAAAACGAGCAGAAGTGTCTAACTTCTACAAGTAACATTTCCTTGTGTTCTGTAAATTCTATTTTTCTTTTTTCTTTATATAATAGATATTGCAGATAAATAGCACAAATATAAGTACTTATATAAAATATATATTTTATAAATATATATTTATATTAAAAAGTTTATATAAGTTTCTAGACATGAATTGGAGTCAACAGCATTATGTTTATATTAGAATCACAGAAACCATAGTAAATAGGATCCCAAGAGGTCATCTACTCCATATAGTTGCCCAAAGGCAACATCAGCTATGACTAAACTATTCTTGACAGACTTTTGTCTCACCAGTTCTTAAAAATTTCCAGTGGTAGAAGTTTGTATGTTCTCCCTTGGCAGTGTACATTAGTGTACTGCTATGCCTATAGTTGGAAAGATTTCTCCCAATTGACAATCCAAATCTTTCTTGCTGTCATTTAAGACCGTTCCTTCCTGTCCTATGTGTAATGAATAAGTAGAACAATTTATTCTAATCAAATATTTTGGGGTTTTGAAACTTATAGTTTTAATCTTTCTGAGTACCCTCGAGATTTATAAACAGCATACCTGTTAATCTGTCCAGTCATGATGCCTTCTGCTTCTTCTACACACACATTATCAGATGCCTTTTCTCAGAAGCCCTAATCAGGCTGATCTGATGTCAATTCTTCTTGACAAATCTATGTTGGCTGTTACTTCCCATCTTATTATACTTTAGAGTCTTTAAAATGGATGTTTCTGTTGGTTGTAGTAGGGTTTTTAAAATACTATATAATATATATATCTACATGTATATCTATATCTGTAGGAACTCTGGAAGTCTGATCTATAACCCTCTGGTTTAAACTTTCTCCTGCTTCTCTTATTAAAGAATAATACTCATTGCCTTTTTGGAGTGTCCTGAAAATGTACATATTCTCCACAAGTTCTCATTGGTAATCCCACTACTGTAATAATATTTCAGATAGATACTCCTTAGATATTCTATATTAAATTTATCTTTGTTCAGTTTAGTTTCAGTAAAATGTTCACAAGGAGTCTCTAAAGAGTTCTATACTCAATATAGAGTTCTTACCACAGTGTCAGCCATCTGATCAGTTGATGGGGTTTTTTTTGCGAAATTTGTAGTTAAAACACCTCATAAACTAGATCTTTCATCATTCTCACTTTCATCAGTCAGTAATATTATCTGTCCCTGAAAAGCAAGTATCATCTTCCTTCTAATGAGGTGTTAACTGTCTTACCTGAGAATGTACATTTTTCTCATTGTGCATAACAATCCCTATGCTGATTGTTTAGACATATGAGTTTAACAAGCTTATACCAAAAATCCAAACTGTCTCCTATGCCTTGCTGACTGTCCAATGTTCCAAATGTCCCCAGACAAAATCTTCAGCTTTCTCCTGGCAGCGTGTATAATACATAAAATATTAGCCATGGAAAAAACCACGTGACATCAAAAATTACTTAGCAATACAGATATGAACCAAATTAAAATTTGAATTAAAAAAGGGATACTTGAACACTTTGTGTACATTTTTACATTTGTATGAGTACTGTATTTTCTAATGTGCCTGAAGCTGTGAAATACTCTGCTCTGTTGCAGTGGGATACCATGCAAAGTAATCAAGTGGTGTTTTAATCAACTCACATAGTCAATGAGGGATAAAGTTTGAGAGCCTGCCAGACCATGAGAATCCATCTGACTAGAAGACTAGAGCTGTCTTCCTTTTCTGAAATGAACAATAGACTCAACCCTCTGCTGACAGAAGAAAATGAAGAAATGGAGTAGCAAATTCTTTATGAGAATGAGGGTAACACCCTTTCTTCGGACCAGAAATATAAAGTACATCTTTTCTAACTGTACCTTTCTGTTCTTTCTCACAATACTGTCTGGCTTCCATTGGATCCAGAGTTGGTGAAAACAGACATGGTATTATTTAACACCATTCTGTAACACTAATTTTACCTTTCTATTTACACTTCTTCCTGACCTCACTAGAAAGTTATATTAAATTAATCAAATTATTTGTTCTGTCTAGTTCTCAAAAGGGGTTTAGGTCCCCTGTGTGCTTTAACCGAAGAGAAAAAATTTAACTCATTTTTGTTTTATCCATACTGCTTTGTTTACACTAGGCTTCTTAAAAAGGAGAAGTCATTAATTCTTCCTTAAAAATATTTAAGCAGGTTTGTAGAGCCTCATTTGCAATGGAATTTTCAAACAAAAATTGAGAAGAATGAGATCCCATTTAGGAGGGAAGTTTCATCAGAGATATGTTCTCAGATATTAATTTTATGGCTTATTGAGAAAACACTACTTTGAAATCTGACAGTGTTTATGAAAAGTAAATTTGTTTTCACCACTGGATGGGTCATATCTTAAATATTTAACTTCTGTCTACTTTGTACTAATTCAGGGTAAACAGTGTGTGTGGTATAAATCCTGATTTTATTTTATTTTTTCTGTGTTCAAAAAGCCCAAAGAATGTACTGAAGATCTATTTTCTGGGAGGAAAGTTCTGCTTTATATCATCTGGTTACTCAGAGCCCATAAAAAAAGCTCAATGCTTGACAGAGCCTCAACTTCTAATCTTTGTTGGCAAGGTAGCGTCCAAGTAACATGAAACCATGGTGCTCTAGTGTTCTGCAATGAGAGTTAAATGGTCTATATTAATTATAAATAAACTGGCATGCAGGACTTCAATGATACCGAAAATTTGCTGCAGCAGGAAAGATTTCAGAGAGATAGAGGAACATTCAGAATTCACTGCCAGGATTCAGTCCTGCAGAATAAAGTGAGACTGTGGGGATACTCTCTCAGTATATAGAGGAGGGATTTGTGGGATTATTTTTCTAAATCAAATTAAACACAGGAATTTTGAAATTTGCTGACACGTGCTAAAGGTTGATGTTCTCCATTATATTTTTGGTGTACTTTAAAAAACTGGCCATGAAACTATGCAAATAGAAGCTTATTCAGTCCTATCTGTCTCCAGTTGGTCAATCAAATTTCAGTGAGTGGCCAAGAAGTGAAGCTGGAATTAGATATCAAGACAGAATTGATAGTATTATAAGAACATGGTAAAATAGGGATCTTAGAAATGGGGAATAAGAGCAAATATGGGAGGTGGAAGATGCAAACCTAGGCATTGTACAATAGGAAAGATGGAAGGAAGGGAACGAACCAGTCATGAAATGAAAGGGAGACCTGAAAGAGTGAGAAATACAAAATATGGAAAGGTGATTGTTGATGAAATAAGCTATAGAGGGAGTAATAGAGAAAGTTCTGGTACAAGCAGGGAAAAAAAGACAGAGCCAGACCCATGTAAACCACAGAAATCCTAGTAAATATGGACGTATTTTATCCTCCTGGAACACAGTCTGAGGCAAATCAACTATTACATTCTTACAAGGTACCTGTTAATACTGTTTTGTCCTCAAGGTATTTATTTACAGTTGTAAGAAGTAATCAAATATTTTCCATTCATTGAGTGCATTATCCATCATGAAAGTGTACTACTTGCAAAGTTCTGGGAAAATGTAATTTCAAAGGTATGCAGTCTTAGATTTAAACTAAAAGACAAATTCTAACTCAGTTTCTGAGTTATCAGGCCCAAAGGCAGCCACAACAGGTCCTGAAGACTGAGGAACACATAACCTTTTAAACAACATGCAGTAGGAAAATGGAGTAGGGATTAAGGGCTTGATGATGGTTCCTGGTATATGTTTGTTCCTGCACATATGCATGTAGTAGTTTATAGATAAGCAGTCAAATTAAAATCAACATGAATACACAAAGTACAACACGTTTTCTGATGTGAACCTAGGGGAATACTGCTGACACTGATATGTAAAATCAGTCATAATTAATTAGCATTGCTTTCTATTTTAGATTAATGACCATATGAGGCTTAAAATCAATAGCTTTGCTGTACTTTTCTCTATTTATATATTTATTTATAAATATATATTTACCTAAAACAGGTGCAATCCAGCTGCCCCTGGCAATCAAGACTGGCTTGAGCCTTGATTTTGTTCAGAGCTATTCAGAGTTCAATGCCTGCAAAAAACAATTTCCAATTTCATTGATAAATACAGGGATAAAGAAAGAAGAATTGATCGCATAGCATATTTGATGCAGAGGTTGAAATAAAGCCCAGTAACCTCATTTCACATTTGCAAACTAATGCTGCTCTTGCCCTCTTACATAAATCTTAGCATCAGATATGTTCTCTATTTTTTCAAGTGTTCAGCATTAAATCCTGTCCTCTTGCACTGGTGACCTTTTAAAGGTCTTCTCCTTTCTTCAAGAGATGTTTCCTGCATGTCAGGAAAGGAAATTGAAGCAGCAAAAAATATTTTTCCACACATCAGTGCTGCTCAATCATTTTAGCTCCTGACCTTACCATTGTCAACTGAGAAATTCTTGGAGCCTCAAGATAACATCTGACTTGCAAAGTACTGGGTGCTTTCTGCTTCATTTGCTGCTCAAGTGCCTTAACTGGAAAGCATACTCCACAAATTAAGAAGTGTATGGAGACTCTGTGCATGTGTACACACGCACATGCATGCATGTGCATGCACACATACATGTACATATACACATACCCTATAGCTGAATACAGTATATATCTTTTGGACACTGTGATTTGATAACAGGCTCAAACTTTGTGAAATATATTATGTCGTTTACTAGAAATAAATATATAGGCACAATGAATTCTGTATTCACACACCTACGTGCAAAAATGTATTTTAATGCATAAGATCCTTCTGGATGTGCAAATATGTATTTTCATATGCATGTGTGTATCTAAATGCATGTGTATGCACTCTATATATACAGCTGTGTGGGTGCGGGTCAGCAGACACTTTAAGCTTTGAAATAATATGACTAAGCACAGAAATAATGTAGATTCAAATTTCATTTGGGGAGAGAGGATGGATTTGAATTTTTTTTTTAATACCAAAGACTGGTGTCTCTTAAATGAATGCAGTTATGTTGTCAATAAGATAATTGTGCAGCTGAATTAATTCCAAACCACCTGGAAGTTAGCGTGCATCCCACAGTGGAAAATGGTAACATGGGAAGGCTACAGCTTTTTTATCCTAAGTAACAATTATCTGCTTGGGGGCTTCATGGCACTAATTTCTCTTTCCACCTTTCACTCCTAGTTTCATACAATGGATAAGACTTCAAAGCAAATATTTCCTCTCCTTTAACAACATAATTTTCTTCAACAGCCTCATACAGAGTAAAATAAAAATTAAGACTTCATCAGAGATAATATCAGAAGGCTGAAAGTAGAAACCCCATTTTTGTGTAAGATTTCCTTCCTCAAACATCATGATAGCAACTCAATAAACAGTTATGGCAGGAGGCAAGGAGGGGACATGTGTCTGTTTGCAGCATGCTGGCCTCTTGCTGTTTAGGTAAGCTGCCAAAGATTGATCACACGAAGTTGAAGTGCAAATGAGTGCCAAATTACAAGTCAACTGCACTAATGAGAACCCAAAGGCCACCTCACCTCAAAGGCTACAATTATTGCTGCTGCATCAGGTCCCAAAAATGTTGCTGACACAGTATGTTTTAAATTACATATTTATGTTCTAAGAAATTGCACCTCTGAAGAATACATTGAACTGACCTTCAGATCATAAACCCATGTCCTCTTCTCCCTTACTAGTTATGGAATTGGCCCCCAGAAGCCTTTGTAATCTTAACGTTCATCTGTCATTCTACTCTTTCTCCTTCTGAGAGCTATGGGATAGCAGAGAGAAGTCTGAGAATGGTGGACATGAGACTGTTGTTAAATAACTCTGAATTTTAAGATACTAAACTTGAAGAAAACAAGAAAAAAAATTAAGTGAATAGGGAGAGTTCACCTTTTTGCCTTTCTCCTCTACTGAAGGAATGTCATAGGAGTCTCAGCCTTGGAAAAATGCATCTTAAGTCGATGTGAATCTGCTGAGTGCAGTGCTGCTTCACTAGTGGAATCAGTTTTTCCTAAGCCCTAGAGTCAGCAAAGCACTTCCTTCTCCTTTCCTTCATTTTCCTCATGCCTGTCATGAGACTCTTATGCTTCTTTTTGCCTCATACTTCACTGTCCTGTCAAATTAGCATGAATAGTGCAACACTTCAGTCATCAATATCAATTTTGCTTATTGTGCCTAATGTTTAAGTGCTTATTTGTGTTCTTTTCAGGCACATCCAATGTTTCTGTCCCTAGAGGTGGGACAGGGAAAAATATAAGCTGTTTCTTCTTTTTATTCATGAAGGATTTGAAATCTTCTTGTCACTTAAAGGAAACATCAATATAGCACTTTTCTTCCTCTAACCTCCTATTACTTTTAGAATTATTAATTAATTGTGCCTTTCCTATTGAGAAGGAGAAATTTTGCTAATATCCACTCACATGTGATAAACCAAGCAGAGAAAGAAATTATGAGATTCCTCAATTCACAGAACACATTTATGGTAGAAACAAAAACAAAACCCAGACATATTAAAGCTTTTTTTCTTCTCCCCAGACACCAAATCCAAGCTTTTAACAGTATTTACTTGAATAAGAGTTGGTTACATCTGAAAACTGTGAGCAGCAGTTGCCTACATGGACTCAACATAGGAAAAACCCTATATGCATTGACAGAATCTATAATTCAGGAAGAATAATGTAGAATATCTGAGCATCATAATCATTGGTTCCAAATACCATGTCTACTGTGAAGTGTTTTCTTAATTTTAATCTGAACAATTTATGAAAGATCTTAGATCTAAATAAAAAAATCTTGATTTCAGCCAGTGTTTTGAATAGAATGCTGGGTGACTTTGCTGATTGTTCCCTCACAAGCAAACCTGGAGTGTGACACTGAAATGTGCCAGTGACCAAATTGTTTTTTTCAAATGTGTACATTTGCACCCATGGATGACACTAATAATCATAGAACAATTGCATGGGACAGTGGAGGTAAATGAAGCTTGCAGATCCGTGCTGAAAATGAACATGGCCACAGGCAAAGGTTCTTTGGTCTTGACTGTGAATGTTTTGCTCCTTCAAAACAACTGTTCCTGTCTAGATCAGCTCTATGACAAGACTGAATTTAGAGCTGGCCCCTGAATCTGTCGGTTTTTCAGATACTATACTTGGATTTTGAAGACTGCAGAAGTTTAGTGAAGGCTAACATTGCAGGGATGACACAATTTTGACTGTGGCTGCATATAGAATTTCAGTTGGGGGCAGAGGGGGATGTAATTATTCTGGAGCTGTATGTGATTCAGACAAGAGGACAGGATGGGTAAAAGTGACTCACAGTCTATCTAGAGCAGACTATTATGTTCTGGATTAGCACTGAGTGACCTGATATGCCTACAGTGCTGTGCAGTTTATACTCCAGACTCAGACTGGCTTTTCAAAGTGCAGGAGTATATGAGTGGTGCTTGGGTTGGAAAAAGAGCACTTGGGAAACAGGACAAATAAAAGATTAAGTCCCATGATAGTGCACTTTGGATAATATTATCCAGTGGTGGGGTCTGTATTGGGTTTAAGTGGCAAGGTATTTGTAGCAGGGAGGTGGCAGGGGCAGCTTCTGTAAGAAGGTGCCAGATGCTTACCCCATGTCTAGCAGAGCCAGTTCCAGAATGCTCCAACATGGATTCATAGTTGCCCAAAGCTGAGCCCATCAGTGACAGCGGTAGAGCCTGTGTGGTAACATAATTTAGAAGGAGGGAAAATACTGCTGTGCAACAGCAACCAGAAAGAGAGGAATGAGAATATGTGAGAAAAGTAACTCTGCAGACACCAAAGTCAGTAGAGAAGGAAGGGGAGGAGGTGCTCCAGGTGCCAGAGCGAAGATTCCCCTGCAGCCCACAATGAAGACTATGGTGAGGCAGGCTGTCCCCCTGTGGTCCGTGGAGGTCCACAGTGGAGCCAATATCCACCTGCAGCCCCTTGAGGACCTGACGCCAGAGCAGGTGGATGCACCTGAATGAAGCTGTGACCTCATGGAGACCCAGTGCTGGTGCAGGCTCCTGGCAGGACCTGTGGACCCATGGTCAGAGGAGTCCACACTGGAGCAGGTCTTCTGGCAGGACCTATAGTCCCATGGGGAACCCACACTGGAGTAGTCTGTTCCTGAAGAACTACACACTGTGGAAGGGACCCACACTGGAGAAGTTAATGGGGAACTGTCAGGCTGGAGCAGGGGAAGAGGAGGAAGGAATGGCAAAACACAACACGAGATGAACTGACTGCAATTCCCATCCCATTTTACCCTGCGCTGCTTGTGGAAGGAAGCAGAGAATTTGGGAGTGAAGTTAAACCCAGGTAGAAGGGAGGGTTGGGGGGAAAGTGTTTTAAGATTTGGTTGTATTTCTTATTATACTACTCTAACTTATCATTGGCCAAAAATTACAATAATATCCCCATGTTAAGTCTGTTTTGTATGTGACAGTAACTGGTGAGTGATGTCCCTGTCAGCATCTCAACCTACAAACATCATGTATTTTCTCTCCACTGTCCGATTCAGGAGGGGAAGTGATACAGTGGCTTGGGTGAGCACCTGGCATCCAGCCAAAGTTAACCCACTTGTCATGGAACAGTGGAATACACCTCAGTCAAAAGAGAGAAGCAGCAATATGTTTTATTGAGGTAAAATTATAGTTTGATGGAGTTCAATAAATTAAATGGCATTTAAGAAAATTTGTCAGTGGTTTACTAAGGTTCAATGTTTGATGGAAAGGTTCACTGTATTAATTACTGCATAAAAGAAATATGCAAAGAAAAATTGGGTTAGCAAAACTGCTAAACTTATGAAGTTTAACAATCTATTAATCACTTACCAAGGATCTGTTGCAGCAAGGAATCTCTCAGTGTTGAGCATTAAGGAATCTCCCAATGGCCAGTGAGGAGTAAAGGATCTCTCTGCCTCAGACAAAGAAGGATCTCTGAGTCTCAGGTGAGGAATCTCAAACCTTGAGAGGTGTCCCTGCTCAAGGGGAGAGTCACCTGGAAGCAGTCAAGCTGCAATTGAGAGGGAGCTCAAATTGGGCTGATCCAACAATGTGCCATTGGTAAAAGGTATCTCTGACTTGAGAAGCAACCTTGAGAGGTGTCCCAACTCCAGGGGAGATCACTGCCATGCAGCCACACTGCCTAGCAGGGAGAGCTCAAAAAAAAATCCCACTTAGGCTGTCATATTTATAGGATAAAGGGGTTTTCTCATAGTCAAATCACATGATGGAAAGGTAGACATATGAATCCCTTTTCCCACAACTTACTTTCTTTCGATAATTGTGTTTTGAAAATGCTACTAGTTATTTATGCATTAATTGCATAATCGGTGTTCCAAACTCATATGTATTGATGTTTACTGTGTCATTGATCCTTCGTGTGTTTTTTGAGAACAGATTGAAACTAGATGAGTTCCTGTCTCAGCTACAGCTCAGGCCTTTACCTCCTTTGGAGCCTGTCCCAACTATTGCTAGTTTGCTTAAGTGGTCAAGGGCATCCATCACACCCACCACAGGGTCACAGCCTGACTCTTTCCTATTGTACTCCCTCTCCTGCCCAACTGCAATATAGCAGGAGCTGGCCTGGGCAGCACAACTATGATCCTAGCTCATTGGACTTCCCTCTAAGTTGTGCTAATTAGCCTGGACACTAAACTGATGTGCCTAAGCTATTTCAAATTCTAGACCTTCTCAAGCCACTTCAGAGAATTCTGCCTCATGGTACATTGCATAGCTTAAGTAGTGCTTGTAATACCCAGATACATGGCTAAATACCATCTCCTTGCTCTTTATTTTGGACATCAGCATACAGCCCTCTTGGGTTTGTTTGAAAACCTGTACTTGGAAATGCTGCAGGAAATCAATGGAACTGCCTGTTTGTGTGTCTCTATGGGCAGAGCCTTACACAGTGTGTGCTACTGAAATATAAATAATAAATAAGGTTCTTTCCTTGTGGACTCAGTTGTATGATCTACTAATGTAAAAGTAGTTTCAAGGATGACTTCATTGTGTGTATTGTTTCAAACTCAAGAAAGTAAGCGACATATTTAAAGGCTGTCTTGAAAAGCAAAGTTGCAATTCAAATTTAACCTTACCCAATATTTGAAATGTTTCTATTCTGAACCTGGATTTAGCTTTGTCATCATGTTAATGGATATCTTTAAAATTATTAAATAAAGGAAGAATTAAATCAGAGAGGAGACAAAGACAGATTAGACTAAGTAGACTTATGTGGATATCAACATAAATATGTTTGTATTTACACACATACATGTTTATATGCACATATAGAAACTACAGAGTATCTGTATAATTATACTACAATTTGTAAACTTGGCCTATGTGACTTGTGTTAAGGGCAGTCTGTCCAGTAGAATGAATGGTGTAGCAATAAAACTAGTCTTATAGCTCTCTCATCACTTCTCTCTGATGTCTACTTACTTAAAGCCCTGAGGGAAGTGAAATCTTTACAAACTTGCTGTAAGAGTAAAGACAAGTTGACTTGTTCAGTTCTATCTTTTTTTTTTTTTTTTCCTTTGGTAGAAGACGTTACTTGAGCTTCTTGACAAAGTGTGGGAAGGTGAAGGGGAAGATTCATTTTGGCGAAGAAAAATTGCTTTAAACACAAAAGGGAAGATTCATATGGGCTAAGACATATTGCTTTAAAGAAGACAAAAAATAGTATTTCCTACCACAAGAAGAAAGTATTAGGATCAAAAAAGTATTCAAAAAATACAGAAGCAGAAGCACATTCAAAAAATAAACATGACCATGAAAGGACTTTCTCCTAGAAAGTTACCACTGAAAGATTCTCACAGCTCTGACTGGATTTTCTCTCTTCTCCCAGTACCGGTTGCTAAGGTTTATCAAAGACAAAAGCAAAGTGCTCTGGACTCAGAAAGGGTGAAATTCAACTCCTAAATTGTTGCCTGATTTTTGGTGAAATCTTTGGCAGTGGGAACAGCAGTAAACCCATAGTACCTACAGAATAGATTAACTTGCAAATATATTTATAGGGTCCTTTTGGATTCTTGTGTTCTGTTAGTGTTCTTCAAAATGCCAGGTAATGTTGTGGAAACTAATATCACTGTCTCACTGAAGCTCTAAACAATGTTTTATTTCTCGTCTTCTAGTTTTAATGAGAGCATGCTGCTTGCTGCTAATAGAGTTGAGTAAACAATCTATATGCATTTTATTCAATTACTTTAGTTCTTTTTCTTCTTATGGTAATTACCTATGAGCGGACAATGATTGCTGCCATTTGTTTGTTTCTCCCAACTGCTTGGTGCTTATTCTGCACAAGCAACTTGTAGCCTGTGTTATTGCAAACTGACTTCTTGCAAGTATTCCTTTGGTGATCAGCATTTGGTTGCCTAAAACCAAGTATGTGTTTCTTTTCCATGATTGTATTATCTACTTTGTCACAAAATGCATTTTGTTTAATGAATTCATAGCTTCATCCTGCAACATAATCTCTAGACCAGCAATCTGAAGCTACACCATGCTGATGGGAACCTACATATTAAATAAAATACCTGTCATGAAAAAATAAGTGCTGATAAATACACTCATTCCAAACCAGTCATGCCATTCCATGTACAGGAATTTATTTAATTTTGCTGTTGGTGTTATCAATTAGAAGTGTTTCTTTCATTCAGTTTCTTATCAAAACTATTTCAATTGTCACTAGGGACTGCAAATTAACCCATAATAAGATCATTAACATTTGCCATTGTTTCTTTACTGGATTTTACATTTCTTTTTAGTGCCTGTGTTCACTTTACATGGAAAAGTGCAATGAACAAATGACCATGGTTTGCATCAAAGCCAATACATTTGTGGTTTAACCTTCTCTAGCCATTCCACTAACAAAGGAACCTGCCCCACCACTAACAACCCTGCCAAGAGCTAACAAAAGAGCTAAAGATCCAGCTACCCAGCTAGCTTAATCACCCTCCCCAGACCACTATCCACCTCAGAACTGCACATGTGCAGTGAACCTGACTACCATGAAATGAAACACTCCCTCGGCCTCTCTGGGCCAGCCGTTTGTACTGTGAAGAGAAAGAGTTCGTTCCTGCCTGAAACCAGAACAATTTCTGAACCTCTTTTCATGGCTACTATCACAGAAAACCTCTTTCTAGCCTTCTGCTTTTCTAAAAAAAAACTTTTTTTTTGAATATTTGTATATATTGTAATTGTACAGTGCCCTTTGTGAAAAAAACTTTCTGAACTGTTGGAAGCAAAATTATTCCAAAATTATTAACCCATTTAAAAATAACATTCAGATTGGGTTATATTACAAAGAAATGTGAAGTATACTGAAGACGATCTGTAATATTTGGGATCCTCAGGAGACCCTCTTACTCAGTTTGACTTGATCTGTGTATCAGTTGCCACAGTCAATGTCCCTTCTATACAGTGATCACTATTCGAAATGGGTTGCTGTTGATCTTTTCTGATAATGCAGCATATAACAACATGTATATGTTTGATCTACTTTAACATAAAAACATAAGCCATAGGCTTGAATCTTCTCCTTGGAGTTCACTTTTGGTGGACAAGTCTGGTTACTGCCTGAAGGAAGCTTTTGCAATTCACCCCAGTTTCTTGTGTTTCTCAATATTTCATTAGCTTTGTATCTAGTACTGGGGCTCCTACTTTGCTCCACAGTAGATTAACAGGTCTGTCCTGACTGTGAAACAGTGGGGTATAAGGGGAGATTCTGAGGAGTGCTTTGTGAGGCTGTGATTTGTCCCTGTACTGGATACTCTCTGGTGGGTCTAAGAGAAGCAAATCTAAAAAGCTGCAGTAGGTTATAAAATGCACAAAAAAATTACTATGAGAGGCCATAGTAACTCAAAATCTTTTACAAAAGTCTCTAGACTGAATGAGACCATTTGAAATTATCTCTCCTGTCATATAATTTAAGCTATTGCCAGTAAATTATATAAAGACTTTACAATTTTTTCCATTTACTACTTGCCATGATGTTTTCTACTTCAGATCCAAGAAATTGCTTAAGAACATCTCTGGTTTCTGTTTCCAGACCTGCATCTCTCCTGTAGTCTAACACTGAGTAGGGAATTTACCTTCAGAATTTTGTTTCTCCAGCTGTAAATTGATGGCAATTATGTTTGCCATTAATGTTTTTAAGGTGCTTGTAGACTCCTGAATAAGAGGAACTATTCATAAAAGTGACTTTTGTCTACTATTGACATTCACCTGGACATTTTGCCTGTAGGATACCTCTGGAGATTGAACAGATTGGCATAATTTACCTAAACAATTTAAAGGGATTAGGCAAGATCTTGATAATAATTTTTAGCTGTGATATCCTGAGGCAGAAGGCATGAATTAGAAGTTTGATGACACAGGAAGTTGAATGTTGAAATTATCCATAACAATAAGAAGGGATTCACAGAATCTGGGATCATCTAAATAAAAACAGAAAAATAACATGAACATAAAGTTCACATTAAGGAGTTCCTTGTATTTTTGAAAGCTGAACCAAGTTTTCCCTCTCCAAAAAGATGGCATGTTGATCATACATCAAACACCAGCAACAATCCAGTCAGAATGTCCTTTAGCTGAAGAATACTAATGAAAAAGAATGAGAGATTAATGTTGAGACCTGCAGTACTGTCAATGAAAGAAACAGATAAACAGTGGCAGTGTTTATGAAGCACTTTTAAGTTTTGGTCCCACTAGATTTTAGATGGAAACTTGCCATGGCTTGGATTTCATTGTTTTTAATACTAGAGATTTCAGTAGCCAGATGGTCAGGGAAAATCTAAAGTTGCATGCATACTTTTTAAAGATTAGTGATATGTGGAGAAAGATACTGTTACTTACACATTATCTTTGAAGTGAAAATAATGCTCAATGACACAAGAACAAAACATGTCTTATTATGCATTATGCTTTACTATTACGCTCATTATTGCTGTCCTAATTCTTCCCAGGAAGGTTTTGATTTTCTTTGCAGATGTTGCAAATTGAACTATATTGTTGCAGTCAAAACCTGCTTTTTCAAGCTTTTTATTTTGTTTTTAACTCTATCAAACTCGTTTGCCAGCAGTATCAAGAGCTTCCTGAAACATGATTCAGCTGACAAAACAAATGAACTTGGGTTGTCAGGCTGTAAATTACAAATTAAAGGAAATACAAAAATAAGAAAGCCCAATAAACAAATTCTACCTACCTCAATAACCACTAAGATTGACTTTAATTGTCTAAGTGATACTATACTAGGGAGTTGTTTATGACTATCTCCCACTTTTCGGTCTTTTAAAACAATTAAAATCAGATCTACTTTCACTGTTGATTACACTCAGATATTCTCTAAAATAAGACTGGGACAGAGAAAATCCTCAAGAGTTGACTGCCTATAATGTCCCTACTCTTAGGAAGTTAGCTGAACTTTTTAAAATTTGTCTCAGAGATCTTTGTTGTTTAATTACCTTCATTACTTTTAACTGATCTTAATTTTTCAAGACTTTTTCTCCATAAAAGTTTGGAATTTTTAGAATGTATCTATGTATGATATGTATGTGGGAAAACTATTCACTTCCATAGAAGAAGAAGAGTTGACTATGTAAGAGACAGGTTTGTTTTATTTTTCAACTAGAACTGTAAAAACATTTTGTTATGAAAAGCTGAAATTCCTCTTGTGAATTACACTTCAAGTTAATTTCTTATCTCAAGACATAGAATTCTTAGCTAGATTAGACTATTCATGTTGCCCTTGCAATATATGCAAAATATGCCTTTCTTCTCCAAGGAAGAGGAGAAATAGGATTATAGCATTATAGCATGGGAAGTGATGTGCAGCTAAGGAACCTTCTACAAAGAAAGAACTCAGCTGATTTTCTTTATACTTTGCCAAGATATGCAAAGCACAACTTCTGGGAAGTTCTACAGCTCTTGATCATTTAAGATTGAACGGTTTTGATACAACAGGGTAAATCATATATAGAAAGGTCAAGGTTATGGTAGGGCTGCCTTTGAAAATACTTACAAAAAGATGTCAATGGGTGTAGTGCAGATGCAAGAAAAACATGATTCTGTGCTTTGTCACCTGAGGGAGTCACATTACTTCATAACTCAATACTGACAGCTGAGTATAACTTGAAACCAGGGTTTCACCTAAACTCTGTTGAAGCCAACAGAAAGATCTGTACAGACCCCAGTCGTCCTCCCACTGAAGTCAGTTGTAAAGCTCCCAGTGGTACAGATGTTGTCAAATCATTTAGCTACAAAACAAATGTGGTGCAAGGGAAAAAAAAAAAAAGAAAAAAATTGTGACAGATGTTTTTAAAACTGAATGGGGCAGCATTGCACTGTCAGTTAAAAAGACACTAAACAGCAAGAGATCCTAGATGCTAATTTCTGTGTTCCAGATTGCATGGTTGCAAGCATGGTGAGGTTAAAAACTGAGTCAACAATAAATTGTTTTCCTATGAACAAATCAAGTGAGTGTTTTTTTTAAAGGATTTTTACTGATCCAAATATTTGTCTTTAATACAGCAAAAAAATGTGCTCCATTCTTGCCAGCCCCTAAGCAAACTGTAGTTAAAGTTATAAAGCATGACCCCCTGTTTTTAAACTATAAAGTCTTCATGTATAGCCGTATTGCAATAGTATTAGCATAGCATGTATAATAGGAATAGCATAGCCCTGATGCTATGTAAAGGGTGGCTAAAATTTTCACAGGGCAAAGCTGCAGTACACTGTGAATGTCTACTGAGTCTTCATTGTGTATATGTTCAGCCAATTCCCTCATAAGACACATTTATGTCATATTATCTTTATTATACACATTCTGTTGCTGTTGCTCCTCTTAGCAGCATGGCGTGTGCTACAGCCACACTGGGGAATCAATCTGGGGTGAAAACTAACACTTCACTTGAACAACCAGATGGGGCCTCATTCAGTAATGCATTATAGGGCTTACTGATTGTGTCTCTTTTTTTTTTTGAGCAGGCCACTAAGGAAAAATTTAGACAGCTTCCCTAATCTTCCATTCAGAATGTTTTTCCCTATTCTGCAAAGATTTTAATTGGACAAGGGCCTAGTTATTGCTGCCTCTTTACATCTTTTCTAGCAAGATGTCTGACCGTTGAAGGCCAGATTGTCGTCCCATTGTGTTCTAAGTTATGTTACTGAATGCCAAAGGAAAAGCTTGGTCACTTTGTTTGTTTGTTTGTTGGTTTCCACATATCAGGTGTAGAATTGATATTGTATTACTTAGCTGTCTACAGACTAAACATATACTCTAAGAGATGGTCATGCCTATTCGGCAGGAGTCAGGACATTCCCAAGACAAAGGACAGGAACATGGGATATGAATGCTCTAACAGGCAGCAGGTTGAAGAGGCTGAGTTCTGCCTACTTAGAATCATAGAATCTTTCAGTTTTGAAAATACTTTTAAGATCATCAAGTCCAAATCTAACCTGCTAATACCACTACTAAACCATGTCCTTAAGCACCTCCTCCTAAGTTTCTTGAATACCTCCAGGGATGGTGACTCAACCACCTGCCTGAGCAGCCTATTCCAATGACTGATAACACTTTCAGTAAAGAATTTTTTCCTAATATCCAATCTAAACCTTCCCTGGTGCAACTTGAGGCCATTTCCTCTTGTCCTATCATTTGTCACTTAGGAAAAGAGACCAATGCCAACCTTTCTGCTACCTCCTTTCAGGTAGTTGTTGAGAGCGATAAAGTCTCCCCTGAGCCTTCTCTTCTCCACGCTAAACAACCCCCATTCAATCAGCTGCTCCTCATAGGACTTGTGCTGTAGACCCTTATCCAGCTTTTTTTCTCTTCTCTGGACCCACTGTAGCACCTGAGTGTCTTTCTTGACATGAGGGCCCCAAACCTGAACATAGTATTTGAGGTGCAGCCTCACCAGTGCCAAGTACAAGGGGACAATCACTTCCCTAGTCCTGCTGGCCACAATGTTCCTGACGCAGGCCAGGATGCCATTGGCCTTCTTGGCCACCTGGGCACACTTGTGACTCATATTCAGCTGGCTGTTGACCAACAGCCCCAGGTCCTTTTTCACTGGGCAGCTTTCCAGCCACTTGTCCTCAAGTCTATAGCGTTGCAGGGGTTTGTTGTGACTGAAGTTCAGGATCCGGCACTTGCCCTTGTTGAATCTCATACAGTGGGTCTCAGCCCATCAATCCAGCCTGTCCACATCCCTCTGAAGAGTCTTCCTACCCTCAGGCAATGCAATAGTCCCACCCAAATTGGTGTAATCTGCAAACGTACTGAGGGTGCACTTGATCCCTTGTCCAGATCACTGATAAAGTTATGAAACAGAACTGACCCTGATACTGAGCCCTGGAGAACACCACCTGTGACTGGCTGCCAACTGCATTTAATTCCATTCATCACAACTCTCTGGATCCAGCCATCCAGGCAATTTTTACCCAGACTATACTCGTCCAAGCCATGAGCACCCAGTTTCTCCAGGAAAATGCTGTGGGAAACAGTGTCAAAGGCTTCATTGAAGTTGAGGTAAACTACATCCACAACCTTGCCCTCACCCACTGTGTGGGTCACCTTGTCATAAAAGGAGATCAGGTTAGTCAAGCAGGACCTACCTTTCATAAACCCATGCTGACTGGTCCTGATCACCTGGTTGTCCTGTACATGCCACATGATGACACTCAAGATGATCTGCTGCATCAGACTGACAGGCCTGTAGCTCCCTGGATCCTCCTTCCAGCCATTCTCTGTCACTGTGTGATCTGGCAGACCATGGCAGTGAAACACACACTGCAAAGACAAATGTAAGGTCTGAAGGGCTGTGAGCAACTAGTTTAGTAAAACAGAAATAGCTGCCTTCATAAACAAGTACACCATGCTGTATGCTCCTGGGACGTAGGTAAATCCACAATACAAATTGAAATGATTTTCCATAGCTGCTCAGGAGCTGCTAAGTGTTGTAATAGTCCCTGCAGCCTCTGTGCCAATCTCATGACCCAGGCAAAGATATCACCAACCTGAACTCAGCTCTCAACACCAACATGTGCTGTAAGTCACCAGTAACTCTGCATGACTTGATACAAAGTCTTCCAACAACAAGCATGCCCTGCTGTCAGCACATCATCACAGCATAAGGACCTGCATGCCAGCACACTGCTGCAGATCAGTGTGACACAAACAACTGCCATTGCTCATGTGGGTTCTAGGAATTATCCTCCCATCCAAACTGTGCAGCAAGAGGATCACCCACAGTCCTCCCATGCCCAGAAATTAAAGAGGTTTCAGCTGGCACACTAACAACAAAATTTGGTATAGAGACAAAATTATGGGGAGCAGATCCACCTCAGCACCTCCCACTGGGCCTTCTTGATGTGCCAGGTCATCCTGCCATACTGTTTTTCTGGTCTGTAGGTGTTTGAAAGTGAGAGAGAAAAGTTTCCCAGTAATCCAATGGGGTGAGGAGGAGAGGCACTTCAGGCTCTGAAAATATTCCAGAATTCAGTGGTCAGTCAGAACCAAAGTGGGCTTGGCAGGACCCATCAGAAAGTGCCTCCACTCAGCACACCCCATTGTGAGTGGTCACAGAATCACAGAACCACAGCATGGTGAGGGTTGGAAGGGGTTTCTGGAGATCATCTAGTCCAACCCCCATGCCAGAGCAGGATCACCTAGAGCAGATTGCACAGGAATGCATCCAGGCAGGTTTTGAATATCTCCAGAGCAGGAGACTCCACAACCTCTCTGGGCAGCTGGTTCCAGTGTTCTATCACCCTCAGAATAAAGAAGTTTTTCCTCAACCACAGGTGGAACTTTCTGTGCTCCAGTTTGTGCCCACTGCCCCTTCTCCTGTTGCTGAGCACCAGTGAAAAGAGTTTGGCCCCATCCTTTTGACACCTGTCCTTTAGATATTTGTAAGTATTGATGAGATCTCCTCTCAGTCTTCTCCAGGCTAAGCAGACCCAGGTCTCTCAGCCTTTCCTCATAAGGGGGATGTTCCAGTCCTCTAATCATCTTTGTAGCCCTCCTCTGGGCTTGCTGCAGTAGTTCCCTGTCTTTCTTGAACTGGGGAGCCCAGAACTGGACACAGTACTCCAGATGCGGCCTCACCAGGGCACAATAGAGGGAGGATGGCCTCCCTCAACCTGCTGGTCACACTCTTCTTAATGCACCCCAGGATACCATTGACCTTGAGTGCACATTGCTGGCTCATGGTTAACTTACTGTCCACTAGCACTCCCAACTCCCTCTCTGCAGAGCTGCTTTCCAGCAGGTCAGCCCCCGGCCTGCATTGGTGGATGGGGTTATTCCTCCCCAGATGCAGGACTCTACACTTGCCCTTGTTGAACCTCATTAGGTTTCTCTCAGCCTGTACCAGTCTCAATGAATGGCAGCACAGCCTTCTGGCGTATCAGCCACTCCTCCCAGTTTGGTATCATCAGCAAACTTGCTGAGGGTACACTCTGTCCCTTCATCCAGGTCATTGATGAAGATGTTAAACAAGACTGGACCCACTACCAACCCCTGAGGAACCCTGCCAGCCACAGGCTTCAGGCTAAACTCTGCGCTGCTCATCACAACAGTCTGAGCTCTGCCATTCAGCCAGTTCTCAATCTAACTCATGGTTAACTGATCTAACCCACACTTCCTAAGCTTGCCTATGAGGATGTTATGGGAGACAGTGTCAAAAGCCAGGCTGAAGTCGAGGTAGACAACACCCACCGCTCTCCCCTCATCCACTCGGCTAGTCAGGCCATTGTAGAAGGCTACAGTGAAGCATGATTTCTCCTTGGTGAATCCATGTTGATTACTCCTAGTAACTTTCTTTTCCCCCAGATGCTTGGAGATGACATCCAGAATGAGCTGTTCCAACACTTTTCCAGGGATGGAGGTGAGGCTGACTGTTCTGTAGTTTCTTGGGTCACTCCTCTTGCCCTTTTTCGAAGACTGGAGTGACATTAGCTTTTCTCCAACCCTCAGGCACTTCTCCTCCAGGATCTTTCAAAGATGATGGAGAGTGGCTTAGCAATAACATCTGTCAGCTCTCTCAGCACTCGTGGATGCATCCCAACCGGGCCCATGGATTTGTGGGTGTCAGATTTGCCTAACTGATCTCTAACCTGCTCCTCTTCAACCAAGGGAGAGTCATCCTTACTCCAGACTATGTCTCTTACCTCCAGCATCTGAGATCCCTGAGGTTCAGCCTGGACAGTAAAGACTGAAGCAAAGGTGATATTCAGTACCTCTGCCTTCTCTGTATCCTTCATCACCAGGGCACCCTCCTCATTCAGCAGTGGGCCTACATTTTCCCTGGTCTTCCTTTTGCTGCTGATGTACTTGTAGAAGTCCTTTTTGTTGTCCTTAAATGGCCCTTGCCCAATTTAACTGAGTGAGCCTTAGCCTTCCTCATTTCATCCCTGCATACTCTGACAGTGTTCCTATACACTTCCCAAGTGGCTATTCCTTTTTTCCACATTCTGTAAGATCCTTCTTCCACTTGAGTTTTTCCCGAAGCTCCCTGCTCATCCATTCAGGTTGCCTGCCTCCGCTGCTTGATTTCATACTCGTAGGGATGCGCCGCTCTTGATTTTGGAGGAAGTATTGCTTGAATATTAGCCACTCTCCTGGGCCCCCCTACCTTCCACAGCCCTAACCCATGGGACTCCTCCAAGTATGTCTTTGAAGAGGCTAAACTTCACTCTCCTGAAGTCCAGGGTTCTAATCCTACTTATTACCCTGCTTCTTTTATTTACAGAACACCAGGGTTACAAGCATAACCTTGATAGAAGATAAGCTAAAATACATCACTAAGACACAGGTTGTACCACCTTCAGAAATTAATCACAAGAAGCCCATGTCAAAAAATACAGGCAATAGGCAAAAGGAAAATTTTCCAGTAAAATATGGTATTTAGGTGCATTCAGTATTCTGAATGAATTACTAAAATCTTTCTTGGAGTTATTTATCAGAGTACTCAGTACTTGAAATCTGTGCTGCTTTTACTGGATACACTTCTAAGTAAGATCCTTGGGTAGTATAAGCCACATAGCTCCACTAAAATCCATGAAATTGTAATGCTTTACATGAACTGAGAGTTTGATAACTGTAAGCCATAAAATAAATGTAAGTTCGCTAACAGAACAGGTCTCACTCTTAGATTCCAGTTTCTGCAGTGAAAATAATTCCTATTATGAATTCAAGTTTGGCTTACACATATATTTTAAGAGGCTTACTTAAATTTGCAGTTTCAATTAATATGTTTTCTAAGAAGCTCATTTGATGCTATATCTGTGTCCAGTTTTCACCTGTACCCATAAACCAATGCTAAAAAAACCACAATAGACTGTTTTCTACCACAAACACAGGGCATTTTGTATTCACTAACAAGACTCATGGTAACCTTGAAGTGTGTAATGGAATAGAAAACACACAAGTATGTTCCTAAATTCAAGGAAGCTGGCTTAATCCCATTTTAAACACAACTGACCTTTGGGGCTTAAGAGGAAGAAACTCTGCTTTCCTTTCTTCCCCACCCTACCCCCCACACCCCATTCAAAAATTGTGAGACTGATCTAAAATCTACTAACATAACAGAAAAGAGTCCCATTGATTACAGTAGGATTTGTGTCATTCTGTAAAGTCTTAAGCACTTACCTTTGAAAACAAGGAGGAGCACATGTGTGTAAGAAAAATGTCTATACAAATTTTGGTAAAAAAAACCAAGACATTTCTGCAAAATGAGTCAGTCAATGTATTGGATTTGCCAGTTCTACATAGTGAAAAGTTCTTTAGCTGCACAGTCAAGATAAGTATGTAATCTTGGAAATAATATGCATTGGATAGGGAAGGTAGAAACTCATGGAAGAATTTCACTGTTTGCCCTACTGAACAGATACTTCAACTCATGCGGTTTCCTGGTCCCCAGCTTAGTGATATTATAAATTGCAATCACTGTGATCACTAAGAAGAAATGCCTTTTTTATTTTCTTTTTTGTTCTGTTTTGTTTTGGTTTTGGTTTGTTGATTGCCAATGTATTAACATCCATGTGAGAGCATCTTCTAGGCAATGTAATTTCACATTTTGCTCCAGTCCACCTGGAAGAGAACTGGGATAGGCCAGTCCTTTAGTTATTGTAGCCTGCACCCTTCCTGCCTGTATCCTTGTGCTACTACTGGAATCAAGTTGAGTAATGACCCTTTATCTACCATCCAATGGAGATGTGATTTTAAGCCATTTACGTATGTAATGATTGGTAGACTGGAAATGCTTCGGTACTGGAAGGAGAAAAGGAGACACATTGCCTCTGAGGGCTTCATTCCCAAATAAGCACAATCACAAAATGATTCAGCCTTCTACTGATGGCAACAGACCTGCCAAATCTGTCGGGACTCAGATTCAGAAGCTAATGTGGTCATTTTTCCTGACACCCCAAACCATGCTGAAATCCCACCTTCAGCTACAAGTTCTGTTTGGCATTTTTGGTGTTCTGGAACTTTTTACTATGAAATGATGTACAGCCCAAATCTGAATATGAATCCTTTCATGGTAGGTAGAGGGTTGGCTGCATCATTCTAGAAAGGTGGAAGATATTCTGAAAGCAATGAAAGAGACCAAATGGTTGGTCAGTTATAATAGATGGAACTCAGAAGATGTCAGGTGTTTCCTCATGTTGCCAAAGCCCTAGAAAGTCAGATATATTTCTATCGTAAAAAACATAGGAAATATTTTATCACATTTTATGAAATATTTAAAACATCCTGTAGCTATTAATGAATAAATAGTCCCCAATTCACACCTTTTTTTCAAGAAGGTTTCTCTAAAAAGCTCTATATCATCTTTCTTTTTCTCCAGTGTTTCTTGCATAAAGCAGTGAAAAGTATTGTATGCAATGGGCATGAAATTAACTATCAGATCTCTTTAGATCTGTGGCAAAGGGGTTGACAATTTTCTCTGAAGTATTTCTTGCCGCCAAGAGGATTGTAAAAGGTGAGTTCTTCAAGGGAGTCTGACAGTCTTTGACACTCATCTCCTTTTAAATTTATAATAGATAGCTAAAGCCAGTAAGGACTTCTGAAATTTTGCACTCTTAATTTTTAATACAGTTTTGTTATCAATAAGTACAAATATGGACATGTTTTATTCTTTACTGAGCTTAATTGCAAAACTCTCTGGACAGCTTAAAGAAATAACATAAAGTATAAAAATCTATAGTATGTACCATTACATTTTGACATATAGAGGAGTTCAAGCCTAAAACTGGAACCTTAAAATATTCATATTGACTATAATAATAATAGGGACAACAGCCAATCATTTGGTAACTTCCAGGATAATCTTCAGCCACTCCACGCACAGTGAAAACTGATTGGTACTCCAAAGAAGAATTGATTTTCTCAAGATCTAAAGACAGTCTAAAAGAAATAGTTTTGAAATTACCTGGTTTCCAATTATTTACTTTGAATTTTAGACAAAAATTGACCCCTTGTAACCTACATAAGAACTTAAATAGCTATTAATTTTCTTTGTCCTAGATCCACTAAAAGCCACCAGTGAAAGTCTCCCTGATCTATGGTATGTGCCAGACTTTTGTAACCTGTACAGATGACATTCAGCACAAACTGAATGAGAATAAAACTCAGAGAAGTGGAGATGTCTGCTACATCCACTCATTACATAAACAAAGCAAAACACTACTCAAAGTTTACATTGTGAATGAACTTCACATTTACCACAGTTCCTTTGTATGCTTAATATCTGTGACGTTATTCAGCTGGTCACTGAGATTTACACTAAACTTAAACAAAGCATTTTCCTTTCCAAAATTAGCTTTTCCCTCAGCCTTTTCTATCCACACAACTTTCATTTTTTAATGGTTTTTGTCTGCTCTGTGTTTATCTATGTTTTCTTTTTCTTTCTTTCTACCTTTATCTTTGCAAACTTTTGACTTTCAGACATCTTAATCTTTGACTTTTCTTTATATAAACCCCATTGAATATTACCTAACCTGGTATTGTTACCTTTAAAGGAGAATAAACTAAACTATAAGTATCTCAAATGTCAGAGAGTATAGACATTAAATAACCTTAGGATTTACAAATTCTTTTCTTCATTCTTTACTCAGAATGCAATGGAAAAAGTTTACACTTCTGCATGTCTCAGATATGTTCTTCATACCTCCAAATGTCTTTATTACAAAATGTTATATAGCCAATTAAAACCTGCAGAGTTAAACTTATGAAATTAAATGCAAAATTCAGTTTGCAAGTTCACCCTTCTTACTATTGAACCAAGCAGGAACTTTAAAAGCGACCTTTCAGGACTAATGCTATCTTATTTCATGGGAAACCAGAGATTTCCTCTATCTGTCTAGAGACTGAAATGCCTTAAGTTTTGCCACTGTTTTTAGCCACATAATGAGGATTTTCTCCTATTAGGTTTCTCCATCTTAGCCAACTAAAAATAGCCATGTAACATGCTGCGATTTCTTTCTTTAATGTTAAAATCTTTGCATATACACAGCCAGAATTTCTCTATAAAATGCTGAAATAATGTAAACAAACAGCTTCTTGTGTTTGTTCTTGTTTACCCTACTAGAAGTCTATCATTTCATCATAGATTGGGTTGGAAGGGACCTTAAAGACCATCTGGTTCCAACCCCCTACCATGGGCAGGGTCACCCTCCACTAGACCAGGTTGCTCAAAGCCTCATCCAGCCTGGCCTTGAGCACTTCCAGGGATGGGTCATCTACAACTGCTCTGAGCAACCTATTCCTGTGTCTCACCACCCTCACTGTGAAGAATTTCTTCCTTACATCTAATCTAAATTTACTTGCTTTCAGTTGAAAGCCATTACTCCTTGCCCTGGCTTAATTTGAACATTAACATTATTATATTTACTCTATATTTTTGTGTAATTGCTTGAGACATTTAGGCTTGAAACTGGCAAATCTGGAGATCCTGCTTGTGAGGTTGAGCTAGAGCCATTATAGAGTATCTTCTTCTCTGGCTGTATGAGAATTTCATAAGCTTGTCATTGTGTCAAATGCATTTCAATTTCCCTTGAGGAGAGAATTCCTAAATCTTTATTTTTGCTTTGACTATAAAAGATAAGATTGAGTTTGTTTGTTTGCATTTTTTTTTAGCAATAGTTTTTCTCCTGCTTTTCTTGTAATGATAGTGGGAATTTGTGATTGTTATCTTCCTCATTACAAGTATTTGTAATGCTTCACTGTTGTTTGGTATGGTTTATGACAGTGAAGCTAATGGCATGCATTTAATGAACTGGAGTCACAATTGCTCTGTAGATCATAAGAACACATGAATATGTAAGCCACAACTTTTTTGAATTGGTAGCATTTGGTAGAATTTGTACCTTATTTAGCCAGCCATAACAAAATACTATGCAAAATAAAAAGCAGTAATGAACAAAGTCCTACATCTCTGAATGGATATAGTTATGCAAAACACTCTCTCTCTCCCTCATATACACACACAAAGTCCTTTTAAAAACTGTTATGCTTTAACTTAATCTGCCAGTATTTACACTCAGTGCATTCCCAAGAGACTGTACCTCTTAGGTCCTTCTTATATTGGCATAAAACATACTATCTGGAAGAGAATTTTAAGCAAATAGCAAATTTTTAATGATGAAGCATTTGGGCCAATCCTAAGTACAAGTTTGGATGTGATAGAAGACAAAGCAGGATGCTGCCATGTGAGAAAGCCTTTCTCCTGTTTCAACCAGAAATTTTCCTGACCATTTACATCGGTGTAAAGCACCATGCTTTTCTTAAGTTCTAGTTTTCACTGATGTAAGCAAATAAAGGTTTAAAGTTAAGTTAGCACTCATGTCACTTGGCTCCTGTAGACCGTCTGTAGCTCCTAAGTGGGTCAAGTTAAAGCTTTGCTGGCAAGTCATTTACTAAACATGTGTCAATAAATATCAATAACAACTGAATGTTTTTCTTTACTGTCCTTCGGTATAAATAAGAAGGTAGCTGGGTTTACTGCTAAGATCTGATCCCACCAGAATAAATTGAACAGAGAACAAAGGAGGAAAAAAAGGTGAAAATTTAAAGGGTTACCCCTCAGGGGAAGCTGTATAATGCTTCTGGTAGAGTTCCCTATTGGCCTCAGTTCTAGAAATTAGAGAGTGAAATCCTAGTTTCCCAACTTTGTAGGCAAAATTTGTACTGATCTCCTCTGGAGTAAAGTGTGCTCTTTCTTTCCCTCCATCCTCCTACCCTCCAGTAAAGGGTTTAAAGAAAAAGATAAATCACTGCTCTTATTTATCCAGATCCCAGTCACGATTATTCCCCCTGAAGACCTGTGCCAGTAGTTCTGTGAGAGAAGAACCAATTCCCACTTGTGTTTTCATATTTACCCAGCAAACCCTCCTGTGCTGCATTCCTGTATACTGTGAAGTCAGGCATTTGTCTTTTCCACAGGACACTTGCCTTGCTGGTGGCTAAGGACATTACAAAGCACAAGGCGTTTCAAGCTGTGCTATTTCTACTTCCCTGTGGGAAACATTTTTCTGCAGATAATCTGCTTTTTATACCTCATATGATATTCCAGGAAAGTTTACATGTGTCATAATACTGGGAACATTATCCTTGAATAGATACAAGATGCACTTCTGTGGAGAAGCTCATGAAAACACCCCTATTGTAAACAAAATACTACCACATTCTTCCACTGGAACAAAAAGATAGACTCAGCAAACTTATTAAAAAAATAGCAGTGATAGTAAAGATGAGTGGGTCAGATTTGCAGGTTATTAACCTCAAGAGTGTTTTATTAAACAGGCAAATATTTTAGTAATTTTAATAGTTGGATTAATTTTTGAGTAGGTCAAATTAAGGCCTCTGTTAATAGACTTTAGAGAAGACGTTTTGAAGATCTTATTGCAAGGGTTTTGAATAAAAACATTATTGTGATATTTCAGGCCTGTGCACCTGGACTTAAGAATTTACACTGAAGTAAAAACATTAGTAAGACAGAGTCACATTCTGCAATGGGAATACAGTGTTTTCACTACTTGCAGGCCTGAAATTAGAGAGCTAGATCTTCATCATAAAAAAAAAGTAGAGCAATTTTGTATGTTTATACTTAGAATTTATTTGTCAGTTAGTTATTTGTATAAATACTAATAAACTTTTTATTAGTGTTTACAGAAAGTGGCTCATCGCACCAGAAAAATTGAAAATTACATAATTTATCTGATCCATCATAACTAACCAACATCTAAATGTTGAATTCTGCAGACTGAATGTCAAGATCAGTCTTTTCACCAAAAGCCAATGGAGACAAGCAAAAACAGGAAAAAATGTGTTGGGCAAATTCTGATAACAAACATAACGGTACTTTACGTTGCTGTGGGTATGCAGCAAGTAAAATCAGCTGGTAGGTTTGATGCCTAAAGTATTTACCCTGTTCTATTCACAGTACATTTTGCTTCAGTTTTCAATAGAACCATATGAAGAAGGGCTCAACCACAAGAATTTTGGGGCATGTTTAGAGAAACACTGAGATTTGCATTTGTGATGAAATTAACACTTTTCTAAAGAAAACTCCAAAATTGTGACCTCTGTTATCTCATCTCTACAGTTTTAACATGAAATGAAAGGGGGAAAGGACTGTGGGGGATCCACAGATGTCTGTAAACCAAAAAGATTTCATATAGATTTTTTTAATGCAGTAATCACACTGCTATGACATGCATGAAAATGTCTCTCTTAGCATGTGTCTATAGTTTGTTTTCTCAGCATTACAGTACCACTTGCATCACTTTCATGCCTTCATTCTGATAACTATAAGTCATAGGGCATAATTCTTCATGGAACATCCCCTAATTCTCTGTAGTGGTAGCTGTAGTATCAGAAATCATACCGACATGCCTGTATTTAACTACCCAGTTTTGTCCTCATGACTTTTCTCAAACAATTGATCGAATAATTTTTTACTTACAGCTGAATAATGCTCATTCCCTACAGTATCTTGGACTAGATAACTAGCCCACCAGCATTATCAATGGTTGCCAGTACCTTGGACCGTACACCACTTTTTTTCAAAAGTGTTCTTCACTGCACAAAGTTGATGCCCTTTATACTAAAAACAGCTGCATTGCAGTTTATACAGAAAATTTTACAGTGAATCAGGCTACAAAGAGATTACTTAGATGTCCTCTCTTTTTTCTTTTCTTTTTTTTTTTTTTTTAATAAATAGACAGTTATACCAACTATTAAAATAATGCATTGATGAACTTGTCCACCTGAAAGGAACAAAACTCAGCAAGATGGGCCCTCCTAATTACTTGCTCAAATAGCTGCTGCCTATTCATAGATTAATCTCTATCAGTGCCAGTAGAAATCAGAAAGATTTTAATTTATTTTGAAGCTGCTGAACCAAAGAGATATGAGCTGTGGGGCTGTTCTTGCAAATTGCTGAGCACCTCTGGGAAACGTGTGTTTCAAAATTTCATCGTACCACTGGGAACAGAGAATGCTGAACAGAGGAAAAAAATAATGCAAAACAAATAATGCAAAATAGTTTCTGCAAATATTTGCCCACACTTTAAATAAAATCAGTTTTGCTTTGTTTGCATCTTATTTTATATTCAAGCCTGATGAGCACTGGCAGTATATTGGCAAAAGTGAATGGTAGTATTTATACTTGCATTACTAACATGATCATTCAGTCATTGAGGAAACAGAAAAAATGTCATGACACATCTAACTGCCTAGATCCGTTGGTATAGATGATTTGCTAGCAGTACCACTGGTAAGACTTCAGACTCCATGTGGGATTCTCGCTAGAGATAAATTTGTGGGATTTGAGGTTTGGTATGTGTTCAATGTTGCTAAATGGAATTGACAGAACAGATGATCATAAAAGGGTGTAATGAAAAGATGATAATCAGCCCTTATTTATTTATCAGTATGATTCAGCAGGCAAAGCATTTGACTTCAGAAAGCAAGATTGGTCAAGTCCACATGAGTCTTTCATAATATGTCTAAGAATTATATGACATGAAAAATAAAAAAGAAATTATGGACTATTAAAAAAAAAAGCATGATTAACAATTAAGCAAATAGGGAAATATATGATGTCAACAGATATGGAATTTGCATTCTAATTTAAAAATAAAATAAATAAAATAAAATAAAATAAAATAAATAAAATAAAATAAAATAAAATAAAATAAAATAAAATAAAATAAAATAAAATAAAATAAAATAAAATAAAATAAAATAAAATAAAATAAAATAAAATGAAATCCTGTTGTATTTTAAATTCCTGATGTATTTAGAAATATCTGTTCTTTGATCTATCAGAAAAAAAAGCAGAAAAACAGAAATTTGCATTCTTTCTACAGAATTCTACATTCTACAAACCATAAATTCAGGCTATTAACACAACTTGGGTGTTATTCTCCCTTCATATTGCTTGGGTTTGCATTGTTGTTATAGTTACATTTGCTGCAGTGAAGGTAATTTGGCAGAAGTTAATTGAAAGTAAAATGCTTTTCTGGTTTTCCGCTTTACTTTTTCCTCCTTTTTCCAAACTATCGGTTAGTTGAGCCAGTTACACTGAATTACACCTCTCTCATATTTCACCTTTCCCTCAAATGCAGATATGTCTGCATGCTTGCCTTCTACCAGTTGATCCCAATTCAATTAGAAATGAAACTCAGCATGCCAAAATGCAAAGTGCATAATTATTCTTCTAAGGAAAGTAAGACCAGACCTGTAAAATTGTTAAAAACCTTACCTGTCTGAGACGAAGGGCTCACATTCTGATCACTGCATAAGCATCCTGCAGTTCACTTCCTCCTCCTTCTTTCCCCTTTACCTATTTGGACTGTCTGCAGCTTGGGACATGTTTTCTTTTCATAAGACCTGATGGGGCAGGATGACTCTCACCTAGGCTGAAACCTGTTAACAACATTTCATCTGAATATAGGACATTGGAATGATCCCTCACTACTGTTACTGCATCCCTTAAAAACCACCTTTGAAAAACTATATTAAAAAACAAAACAAAACAAAACAAAAAACAAACAACAAAAAAAACCAAACCAAACCAACACACACAAAAGAAAAAAAACCCAAAAACAAACACACCAAAAAAAACCACCACAGCCTAACTGCAAAATTTCCACAGGGGCTCTTCCCTTAATGCTGGTGTGTCTCTGCTCCATCTTACTACATCCCTTTGGTCACCTGCCAGCATTTCCAAATCCTCCCTAAAATCTTTGCAGTTTCTATTCTCCCCTCCAGCCAGCAGTCAAATCTTCCCCAGATGCCATTCATTCCAGTCAGTGTTACAAAAAGTGCCTTAGTGTAATGGAAAATTTCTTATGAAGAACACACATGTAGTGTTCAACCTTCTTCTCCTGAAAAGTGAGAAAAGCATGTTTGGGAAGATCAGCATTTCTCTGATAACGCTTTTAATCTCATTTGCTCAAGGTTGATGGCGCATGCCCTCTGAGTCACCATATCATTTATTGTCTGCCAAGGTTTAACACAGAACCATTAATAACCACATGAAAGCTTTTGTTTTGAGGTGACCCAATTAAAAATGACCAAAGTAGGTAGAGAACAAATAAGCTATAACTTTGCTTCAGCTTTAAGAACTAAATGAAGTCTTAGATCACTTTTCAAAGTATCTCAGTTGAGTGGGCGTCTCTATTACAGTCTTCAATGAGAAAGCAAAGATTGAAATGTTAGATTGCCATTTGTTCTAAACCTTTACGATGACTTACTCTGGTGGTCACTTACGGAAACTCTACGTAAGGTGACAAAAAAATCTCACATTAATGTGTAAGGAGTTTGTGTTATCAGTCAACTGGGTCCTGTAATGCCCCATGTTCCATTCTATACCTAAGCAAAGTATTAAATGGTTTCTGAATAACACTTGCTGTTGAGAAGTAAGTCTAAATTTGATTGGTTAAAGCTGAGTCCATGTGCGCAAAAAATATTTCTCTTTCTTGTACTTGAACAAGATTCAGTGGCCCATCAGTGAGTTCTTGCTGGTTTTCTTCAGAATATTTACATCATTTATAGATTATACGACCACCTTATGCCTTCCAAATTGCTGTTAATACATTTATTTTCATTGCACTATTACTGAAGAGTCCAATGACATCTCTAGACTCTACTTTGCTGGATCCTGTAGAGATGCAGAACAAAAAAGACAGGGCTAGTAGACAAGTTGACTGAAAAATCTGCTTTTGCACCTTCCCAATTCCCTTAATGTAAAATGGATTTGCAAGACTGAAATGAAAATAGTTGTTCTCTTTTAGTATGAAAATAATAAAGTGCAGACTTGAAAAGCAGGGTGTTGAAAGACAGGGTGAGCATGTACTTTTCCCCGCAGCATAACACTCCCCTCCCATGTATTGGCCTTGATGTACTGCACGTAATCTGAAACCTTCCATCTTACAAACATTTAACGGACAGGATTTAACAGTGATTATCCAGTTAGCACTTGGGAAACATAGTCTGAAGGTAAAAATTAGAAAGAGCTGCCTGAAGTTCACCATGAAACTCTATAGAGGGTACAATGCACAGGAGGCAAAACCTACTGAGCAATTTTAAGTGCTATTTTCAAGTTCATTAATAAATGTAGAGAATTTTAAAAAGAGAATTATGCTTCCTGAAGTCCTGAGGGATTTTACTACCAACTGTCTGAAAATTATCATTTTTATAGATAAGCCAATTAAAGGGAAATAAGACTTTTGCATCATACTGTGAGTTCTAAACAGGGAATTTAAAAGGACCTGTTTCTGCTTCATAATTTAATAAGATTTTGTGTTTTGTATTCTCACAATGGTCAGTTGAAGAGTGAAACCTTTTCTATAATTTCATTCAGAAGTGAGTTATTTATTGATTTGGGACATATGAGGACAGGATTCTTTATAGCTGTTTGTAGTTTTCCAATAACAACTATTTTGGATTGAAGAGGAGAAGGCTCTGAAATAGTGACTCATAGTCCTGCATAAAGGTGATAAGGAGGGAGCCCAAATGCAGTCCTTCAGTCACTGGTCCAATCCCACTGTCTCTGAATAGTGTAAAAGCTCTTATTTATCTCAGTGGGATTCGGATCTGCCTGTTAACTGTGCCCCTCTTGCTCAGGCTAGAAGTGGAAATATGATAAAGGAGTCACATGCCATTTTTGTCACTGTAAAGGGAGAATTCTGACTAACCTTGTTAGTCCAAAGTAAACTGTATTTGGATCTTCAGGAAGCTTCATACCAGGAGTGCTCAGCCAACCTCCATTCCTTCAATTAAGCTCAGATTGTGAACCTAGAATGCTTTGCTGCATATAAACTCATAATTCAGCTTCACAGTGGAGCACCCAAGGAAAACATACTGCTATGAACAGAGAGGGAGAGAAAAAAGGAGGGAGACACAGACGGAGATAGGGGCAATGCTATGGATCGTTAAGTATTCACGGAGACAGGCCCTGCAGACATACACAGGTACCCAGGAGAGGTTTTATCTGAGAGTACCTAGGTGAGCTTTTAAAGATGAACAAGATAAAAGAGCTTTCTATGAGCCTTCGTTTATGGTTGCAACTAGTCAAAGTACTTCTGTTTGAACTTCTGTAAAATTTTTTCATAACAATTATTTTTTGAATAAAGAGAATGCTTCAATGAATAATTTTTGTTAGCCCCTCCAAAAAGAGCCCCCAGCAATTAACAGATTTTGGGGCTGTTATTCAGTTTCAGCTTTTTGTTAAATAACTGGTCCCATAGGTCCCAGGGTTGGTTTTTGTTTGCTTGTGTTGTTTTTTTTTTTTTAAAAAAACATCCTACAGAAAACCAATCTCTTTTTCAATAACTTCTACAGGGAATGTGTGGCCAGGTAAACTACAAACACACTAAACTCTTTAAAACAAGTTTAAGATTATGCATATGTTGTCCTACTGCCACAGCATGGTTCTAATTCATGGCTTCATAGGAGCATACAGCAATTTATTTGGTCTTCATTCTTGGAAAGATAGCAGAGCATGATCTGGGAAAAGGAAGCTGGAGGAATACAAAGCATGTCCCTCTGTTCCTCCTCTCCCCTCTGCATCTCCTGCCCTTTCAAATGATCTGATTCTTCTGCTCTGCCACAAGCATGCCAGGGCTGTCTCCCATATAAAATTAAAAAAAAAAAGAAAGGCGAGCCTGGATTCAAAAAAATGGAAAAACCTCAGGGGAAAGAAAAAGAAGAAAAAAGAGAGTGGGGCTAATGAGCCCATTCCAACTTCTAGGGAATCATTCTTAATTCCTGAAATAATTCCAGTAATTGCCTTTTGTGAAGGTGGAAGTAGAAAGTTATTCTGTTTTCCACTGTTCAGGCAAGAGAGAATGATAAGCCAATTGGACAACTTATTCTGCTCAAACCACTGCACTTTTTTCCTTGACACAAGCAGAATATGCAGCTGCAACTACCTAGGTGATCTGGGAAGTCTTTGAGAATAGACTGGTGTTTAGTTTGCCTAGGCACGTGTGAATCAAGGACCACACAAGCTACACAGATTTAAATGTATTTCCCCCAGCCCTGTGGGCGGGAGAAGAGATTTTGTTTTGGCATCTGACCTAAGGGCCCAAGTAACAGGATCATATATTAATTATAAGCTAATACAGTTCAGTGCAATACTGTTTCTACATTCTCTCTGTTTTACATACACTGAAGACTGTAATACACCTTTCAAAGAAAGAAACACAATGAAGAATACTTACACTATATGCAACTTCTTGGTTTAAAGAATAATAGTGAAAACCCCTGGCACAGCCATATATTATCTATATGCTGCCATCTGAGAATTCTACACATAGTTTTTTGTCACAATGTACAATTGTACTGCTCCCAGGTGTGAAAGGGCTGACACTTTACATCATAGCTATACGTGAGTATGTGTGTATACACATTCAGGTGTTCACATGCCTGTGCATTCCTTCCTCCAGCTCTATATTTGGATCTAGTCTGATGTTCCTTGTTTTGTCCTGTGTCAGACCTGCACTGTCCATGTGCAAGGAAGCAATCATAATAATGACTGAACTGTCAGTCATGCTTGAACTGATGCTAACAAAAGGCTGGATTGAAGGAGGAGCATGTGAAGCTGTTAACTCTAACAGCAGAAACTGTATATATAAAGACCTAAATTGCCTCTAGATGGCAATAAAATTAAAAGAAGATGTGGAAAAAATACAAGCTGGTATGTAGGCGTTAAACCCAAAGCCAATAGTATGTCATGAGATATTAGCATTGCTTTAATGAACCCAAAAGCGAGGCTGGTTTTTTTAAGCTAAGATCCTTTCAAGAAAGACAAAGTGTAGCTGAGCGCAGAATGTGGCCCTCTCATGTAATTCCCCTGGAGGAAGAAGGTAGACCTAAGAGTGCCATGTAAAGTTAGCTTTGATGATTACTCATAAAGACAAATTTTTAGCTTTCTCGGTTTTGCTGTTCAGGAAGCTGGTGGGTGGTGCTGGTGCTGGTTTCTGTCCCATCTAATACCATTATGCCATTTCCAGCATTATCGCTCACAGACTGAATGTAAATACTGATGGTATACAGGATTACACTCAGCTCATATTTTTTTCTTTTTAAACCATTATGCTTGGGTTTGTATGCTGTTTCTTGCCTATTGTTTTTTTCAGGGACAGGTTCATACAGAGTAATGGAGCACTGGGTGTTAAAATGAGTGTGCCTGTAGTCCAATGATCTCAGTATGCTGCTCATCTTGTTACTATACTTAATCTAAATAACCTTTTTTATGCTCTGCTGGAATGGCATTTTCAAAAGGCTATATAGTAGTAAATGAGTGTATATGTCAGTAAGGATTTGCTAGACAAATCAAATCTTCCTGACAAGTACATTTATTCATTACTATTTACTACACACTCCAGTTTGAAGGACAATTTTTGTGATCAGATCATTAACATTTACTGTCATTTTGGCAACATTTTCCAACTTTTCTCTTTACCTCCCTTCTTGCCTACTGTGTGCTTAGCAGCCTCTGCCTAACAGAAGTTAGCTTTACAAGGATAATATCACCAATATGTTAAACGTATCTTTTTTTCCTCCTGTCAAGCTGGTTTATTGCACAGAAGGCGCCTAAGTATTAAAGTAAATGTTAAATACAAGGTTCCTAAGTGCAACATTAAGAATCTACTGAAGTCACAGCCTTGATAAACAGCAGAGAATATTTTCTTAAGAGATCACCACTTCCTGGCAAGAATATTTACATATTATTTTTTTCAGGCCAGATTTTCAGTAGATATAAATCAATACATTGATCCCAAACTGAAGGCTTGCTTCTGACACTGAAAAATGCCATGCAATTATGTGAAGCTTCAATGTATTTTGCTCTTTTTTTCTTTTTTTATTGTGACTTCATTTGAAAAAAATGAATTTCAGTAAACTTTTACTTAGTAAAGGAGGAAAATAAGTTTTCCTGCTTGGAAGGATTTGTCCTTTATCTCATCAAAGCATAACATGGCAAAAGTACTCATAAAATTGCTGATGTGGGCAAGTGCTGGAGGCTCTGAGAAGTAGAGTCCAGGAATAAAAGCACTGTGCTCAGACAGATAGGATGTCAGAAGAGAAGCAACAAGATCACACCTGTGAAGAATCTATCTTTCTTCACCAAGGAGGCAACAGCATAATAGAATTACAGCTCTAGAAGTTTTTGTAAGTTTATTAATCCAGAAAAATAACACATCTCTAGGGTATTTACAAGCTAAAGCCTTCATATAAAACATCTCACAGTTAATTTCCATACTAAAACCTTCCTATAACAAAGCTCACAAAATATGCAAGTAGTCAAAGGAGCCTCCCATAGTCAAAATCGTATTAGCATTTTCTTTCGCTTTAGAGTATGGCACTGGCATGCTACTAAAAGTTCAAAGTATCTGCCTAGAGCCAGTGACGCTATTTTCAAGTGACAAAAAATAGGTAAGGAGTAAAAGTACCTCAATTGTTTGCAAAATAAGTGGTGGCTCACCAGGATTAAGCTGAGGGTTAAATCACTCAAAGACAGATTGTGGTATCTTCAAAAATTGCTAAAAATACCCTGCCCAAATTACTAGAAACACTGTTAACACAGCAGAGATCCAAATAGGAGACTGCGCCAACTGCTGCTTCATATCTCATTAGGACTAACTGGAAAATACTGAAGCATCAAGCACAGTGATAAAAATCAGGGGAGAAGAAGGAGAACTATGAATTATAGACTTTCATGTGAATTGCCACCCTGCTGGTTAAATTCTGATTGTCTATTGATCAGTATTAATTAAGTCTCAGAGTAAATGAAGCACAAAATTAAAATTTGCAAAGAAAATGAAAATAATTACAATAATTTAACAAATTATATGCATTTAATATAATTTTTTTTAAATCCCATTTTTTTGTTTGTTTTTTACATTTCTCCAGAGTTATGAAGAAAGTCCAAACCCTGACATGTATCAGTTTTCCTTAAACAGTCTAACATAGTTCCCCAACCAGGACCAAAATCTGTCTTCCCACTTGATTAGCTATAAATAAGTAAAGAACTAAAGAACTTGGAGAAACAGACAGCCTAAAGCTCCTGTTGTCCCCAGGACAGCTATGGGGAGCCGTTGGGAAACTGGGAGTCCTGACAGCAGCAGTTTCTGGTCAACGGAAATTACTTTTAAGACAAACAAGAAATCCACTTGGAATATTGGTTAAAACTGTGCTGTTCCTGAGAAACATTTTAATCTTGAAAAACTGCCACGTTCTACTGGAAAAGGAGTAGTTTCAGCTGTAGTATTTCTTACTGATTCTCATTAGAGCTGTTTAGAGTTCCTATTTTCAGGTGACTTTATAAGCAGGTCTGTTAGGAAGATCATCTTTCAGTTGGTAGATCCAGTGTAGAGTCAGGCAGAGCAGAAACAGGAGGAACTCTGGGTTGTCTGGTTTTCAGTTTATTTTCTTACGATTGCATTTGGAATGTGAAAGCTTTTAACCTGAAGCATCCTGTAAAAGTTAAAACATTGGGGTTTGGTTTTTTTTTTTTTTTAATAAGCCACTTTTGCTGCTGCACTTTGCAGTCCTGTCAACTCCCCCTCATATTAACCCAATACCAGACTGTACCACCAAGCGTGTGGTGTTGTGAGTACTGTTGCTGGAAATACATGTCAGAGACTCATAAATGAGGAAACAGGATAACTGAGCAGGTCAGAGAAAGCAAATTCTGGATGTTAATTTAACTTACAAAGTACAAAATAACCCCAATTAAATTTATAGAGCTACATAGGTTTAAACCAAAGGTAAATAAGAAGAAACACATAAACTGGAAAAAGCTGCCCAAGGTAATACAATACTATATAACAGAATTTAACATAATATAGCAGATGAAAACTTAATCATGTGTGATCTGGTAAAATTCTCCTTAAACTTACCTTACCCCAATGAGTGTGTAGTCTACTTGTTGAATTATTCATCCTTCATTCTGCCTTTCAGTCATTCTAGTCTGCTTTGGAGAACACCTCTGAAAAGATGAGTGTGAATAACTGGTGCTGGATAAGGCTTTCAAAAGAGACATCATTTCACCCTTCACCCATAAGCACAGGAAATCAGCATCAGAACATTGACCCTACCAAGACGTTGGCTCGTGATTTCTTAGTGTTAGAATTTCAGTAATCCTAAGTAGGCTGTCTTATTTTTTCTTGGATAAAAGTTATTTTATTTGAACTGGAGAAGGATTTACTGTGGAGCTGTTTAAAAAGAAACAAGCATAACATATTGGCATGGACATATAAAAAAGATCCACATATACTTTATCTAGGGTGGTGTCTGGAAATTCAATATGAATTCCTCTTAATAAACTTTAGTTGCCCAGATTTATGCATAGATAGAAAAACACGTTTGTGTTGGTCTGATCTTTGTTTCTAGGTCCACCCATTATAAAAAGGTGTGGGAACCATGCCACACACTGGGGTTTTATAGTGATTTCTTTTTTATTACTCCATAGCAGCACCAAAATATTAACATCAAAGTAGATATAAACTAAAAATATAACAGTGCTTTTAAGTCTTATCTTGCTAACCTTTTCTTGGAAGTGTGTGAGACATGGTCTATATTATTGCTATTTAAAAGGCAAAAAAGATACAGAGGCTATCTGCCTTCAGAAGGTTACCGTTTATTCCACTGAAGAAGTGAAGAAAAGGAGAAAGAGGAGTGAAGATCTAGGAGGAAAACAACCCACAAGAAAACTATCTTTGACTTCTCAAGGATATTAAAGTCTCACAGTTTTGTTTCATGTCTCATGGGTTGTGCCTCATGCAGTCCCACAAATCTTGGAATTTAGAGAGATGCCGGGTCTGCTGTACTTGCCTGGTTCCAGGTGGTTGCTATTTACCATGAGGGCAGGCAGCTCCATCTGCTGTATTCAAACAAGTCCTAGAAATTTTATACACTGATTTTAGAGCTGTCTCATTTTCCCAGTCCCCACCATGATCTGGTACCAGGTTCCTTGTTCTACCAAAGTCTGGGAGAAGAAAAAAGGGATATAAAATCCAGGGATTTGCTTCAGGCAAAAACATGGGATCTTACGACATGTCTGAGGTCTGGCCTATGGTGGGTTGGAGAACTATGCGTAAAAGTAAATCTGTTCATTGCAAGTCTTCCTGCATCAAAAATGGTAAGTGGAAATAATGGAGGCTTTGTAAGTTGAAAATTAAGTTGCCCAACTTGGCAATTAGTATTTCATAAGATAATTAATTTTTAAATATTTCACAGAGTTCACAGGGTGTTAGGGGTTGGAAGGGACCTCTAGAGATCATCTAGTCCAACCCCCCTGCCAGAGCAGGATCACCTAGAGATCACACAGGAACAAGTCCAGGCGGCCTTGGAAAGTCTCCAGGGAAGGAGACTCTACCACCTCTCTGGGCAGCCTGTCCCAGTGCTCTGTCACCCTCACAGGGAAGAAGGATTTCCTCATGTTCAGGTTGAACCTTCTGTTTTCCAGTTTATGACCATTGCCTCTAGTCCTGTCACTGGACACCACTGAGAGGAGCCTAGGCCCACCTTCCTGACACCTACCCTTTACATATTGATAAGCATTGATAAGATCCCCTCTCAGCCTCCTCTTCTCCAAGCTAAACAGACCCAGCTCTCTCAGCCTTTCCTCATAGGAAAGGTGCTCCAGGCCCTACATCATCTTAGTGGCCCTGTGCTGGACCCTCTCCAGTAATTCCTTGTCATTCTTGAACTGAGGAGCCCAGACCTGGACACAGCACTCCAGGTGAGGCCTCACCAGCGCAGAGTAGAGGGGGAGGATAACTTCCGTCAACCTGCTGGCCACGCTCTTCTTAATGCATCCCAGGATGCCACCGGCCTTCTTGGCCGCGAGGGCACACTGTTGGCTCATGGCCATCCTGTTGTCCACCAGGACTCCAAGGTCCTTTTCCCCAGAGCTGCCCTCCAACAGATCAGCCCCCAACCTGTACTGGAACATGGGGTTGTTCTTCCCCAGGTGCAGCACTTTACACTTGCCCTTACTGAATTGCATTCGATTTCTCCCTGCCCAGCTCTGCAGCCTGTCCAGGTCACGCTGCATGACAACACAGTCTTCTGGCATGGCAGCCACTCCTCCCAGTTTGGTATTGTCAGCAAACTTGCTGAGAGTACATTCTAGCCCTCATGGGGGTAGAATGGGGCAGAAGAGTTTGGGGAGAACAGACAAATAAAAGTCAACTTCCAAACAAAGTGCCAGAGGTAGTAAATCAGTCCAAAGTGCAATTATCTAGCAAAAGCATATCTACCCAAGACATAATGGGAACTCCAGATCTTTCTTTCCCCACTGTTTCTCTCACAGTTTCTGTCTCTAACAGTTTTATTTTACTTTCTCTTTTAGGAAATACATGACAGCAGAACATCCAGCTGCTTATGGAAAATTCAATAGCTTTTGTGATTTAAATCAATATGATTTAACAGGTGGTTGTTTTGCTATTCACGTTTGAAAAATCACTCAATTATAATTGTGCCATAATAAAATGCTCTTTACGTTCACAGCCTTTGACACTCCTTGCTCACTGTCAACTTACCTTGCACCTCTGGTAGTACCAGATCTCTGATAATCTTCTCCCACTCAGACTAAAGTTTCTTGGCCTACCATAAGACAGCTATTGAGTCAGCTTTTCAGGCACAACCATCATTAATACTCAAAGTCTTTGTGGATATTGCCAATGGTGACAAAACCATTGTTTTATGGTCTACCAAGCTCACAGTGGTCAACCAAGCCTCAACCTTCTGGACGTATTTAATGCTAGAGATAACAAGAAGTAAGAAGCAAAAGTAACGATGAGCATTTTTCTAACAAATTCACTACTTAGTTGAAAAAATGACCAGTTATTATTTTAGTTTACATTCTATTTCCTGATTTATTGCCCAACTGGAATTACATTATTAGTGCTCAGGCCTTCTTATGACTTAGAACTTAAGGACCTACAAGTTAAAAAGTTATTGGTATGGCTGTAAATAGTGGTCCTACAGACTAAGGACCTTGTATAATCTGGGCTGACAAAATGATCATGTAAACCTACCCCATGCAAAGAAATGTGCTTGGATGTGTCTTTCTGTTGTGCTGTGTTCCTCTGATGTATCTTTTTGACCTAATATGAAAAGAGGAATTGGTCTGATGGAAACATGGCATTTGAGGACCAGTGATTTATTTTTCCCTCTTTCCACCTTTCACACATGGATCTCTAAATCATTTTGACTCATCCCAGATGTCAGAAATGTAAGTCTGAACATATTGATGAGATCTGGGGAGATTCTTAAAAAAATGAATGACCGTAATTTGTATAAGAAATGTTTTGGCAACCTTGAACCCTGATGTAGTCGCTTTCCACTGTGACTTTTAAAATAAACAAAGGTCTGAAAATAATGAAGATTAAAAACAAGGTGTTGTTGAAGCCCTGGTAAAGAGTTTTCCAAAAGACAATCAGAGGCTTACTGTGCACACACAGTATGGTACTCTTAACTACATGGCCTTTTTTTTTTCCCTAGTACAGAGTCTCTCAACTACAAGATAAAGGCTTCAACCCTCCCGGTCTGTGGAGGGTGTAGCATCCATTTTTTGTAGACTGAGCATCCCCACCAGCATACACATCCACAAATCACTGCAAGAGCCTGGAAATATTAAGATACCCTGCTGTACCGATAAGGTTGCTGCGAAGACCAAGGCTGGGGTAGTGTAAGTGGCATCTTGTGAATTTTCTTGCTATTTTCTACTTGATTCATTGCCTTATTTTCCATAATTTATAAGCAGATTAGTTGAATAATTTTGTACTATTCTATTTTTCTGCTCTAGAATTTTATGAACACAAAATTCTCCCTTGAATTCAATATAGTGCCAGATTTTATTAATCAGTACTAGATTTCAATGTAATTGAAGTAAATTTGACCTAAAATGCAAAGTCTGGGACAAGGGTCTCTCTCAAGCACAGCTACTTATTAGAAGACAAACAGGCTTGCAAGTATCTCTGACTTCATTCTTGTCGTCAAACCATGCAGTTTTTAAACATATATAGGGCTTAATTTCTAAACACAGGGTTACAATAATTACATGTACATATAAGGCTTTGTTTGCACAATAAACTAAACAAAGTGCTTCTTTATTTTAACCTTTTACAGATCATTTTTCTACTGACTTCCAGTGAAGTGATTATTCATTTTGTCTGTGTTTACCCCACTATCAAGTATTATTCTTTCTTCTATAAGGCTTATTTTGAGATTAACCTACAGGTTTGGTGTTTGGTCAGAAATCTTTCTATCTGGGAAGTCCAACAGTGTCTGAGTCCTAAATGATGGGTTTAAGGTTTCCTGTTTCCCCAGGCTGTAAAACAAGGATAAAAGTATTTCACCATCAGGGCTGCTGTGAGGATTCATCACTTAATGTTTAAAGACAGGCATGCTGATGATTTAGCATTAACCTGTAAGAATGTGTGACTTTAGGGTTTAGGAGTGACTGATGTTTTTTTATCGATGGAATACCTAACAGATGAAGGGATATCTCACGCAAGAGATTTTCTGGAACGTGTGTGGCCACTGGAGTACTTGATACTACATAACCACCCACAATCTCTTCACCTTCCTAGCAAGACCTCTAGCATTGCTGCTGAAAGTATCTACACAGTGTACACTTTAACCTGCGCTCAAATACCGAGGCTTAACTGGTTCATATGCTGTTAGGCACAAACAAGGTTTAGCAGAATACCCCAGCTGATGTGTGCATGTAGGGCCTAATTAAAGACATCAGGGGGTACTAGATCAGGACAGAGAGAGTTGTAAGCAGTGATTTGGTGTTTGTACAAGAAAATGGATTCAAGAACATAATAGATCTCAACCTACGTATTAGTGGGAGCATTGCAACCTGAGCTGACCTTCACTTATCCAAACAGTTGTGGTTAATAAATTTAGAATCAGATTAATTATTTTAAGTTGCTGTAACCAGCCTTCCTTCCTGAGAACTAGCAATTAATTAATGAAAAGGATTAGTGAGCAAGGTGAGGAGTAAAGACCTGCTGAACAGGTGGAGCAGCACACAGCTGTAATGTTGTCAAGAACCACCAGAAGAAATAATGGTACTTCCATGAGCACTGCAGAATCTCATTCTGACTGGGTCTTCCCTTCCCTTCCCTTCCCTTCCCTTCCCTTCCCTTCCCTTCCCTTCCCTTCCCAATCCATTTTAGTTGGTTTTTAATTGCTTCCCATTTAACTGAACAACCAAAATCCAACACCCAAGCAAAATCCTTGTATTCTAAGAATGTCAGAGGAACTTGGTAAGGTGTTACTTATAAAAGTTATCAGAGTCAGATATTCATCCCCACTCTTCATTCCTTATCCCTATGCTCTTCTGCAAGGCACCAGTGTATTCCTTTTCTTATCCAGTTCGTATATGGTGGGCTTTACAATGATGATCATTTCATTTTTACACACTTCAAAAATCAACTATTCCTTTTTCACCTATTCTTTCTGGTGTTTATTTTCTTCTTATGTAATTTTTTTAAAAAGAAAGAATTCTTTTTTTCTGACACTGACTTAAAATTTGTTTTAGTTGCCTCAAACTATTGTACAGTGTCCCAGTAGTGTTTAAATTAAATACTATAAATTGACTGTCCATCATAAATCTGTAATATTTTGTCGCAAGCTGCCAGCAAAAGTCATAAATCAAATTCAACCAAGCTTCACAAGTGGGAAACATGAAGTATGAACATTATTGATCAGGTCTATATGTATGAGTATGCACACAGCAGTTATTAAATTCCTGAAATCCTATCCCAAAACAAATTGCAATCAGAACACAATCTCTGGCTTGGTTTCTTGGAAATTTTTTTTTTTCCCCCTTAGCTTCATTCAAGATCCAAAAATATTCCTTGCCAGGCTGTTACTGGTAATGCTATGTTGAATGACAACTGGGATGAAACAACTTAGATTTGATTACCTCTACGTGCATTATTTCCAGAAGCAGGAGGGAATGGTGTATGTTCTTGGATGTGGTCAAAATCCTAGCCTAAAATCAATCTCCAGAATCAAGTATGCTACCCAGTTAAATGAAGTATCTTTGATCTAACAATGTGCTTGTGCTTAAAGAAAGAAAATTTCTGATAGTTTTATGTTATGGACTGCTTAAAAATAGACTTGTGTGGGCTGTCAAATATTTTGTGTGACAAAGATCTGATCAAGTAATTATCTGCAACAAATTTTGGGTCCCATTTCTGCTACCCAGACCCTTTTAGAATTCACCAGAGGGTGATTTTGGCAGCCTGTCAGCAGAAAAACAAGCGAATGAGTTGGGAAACATTAATAAAAGTTGAAAACAGCTTCTGAAGCATTTGAATCATCATTCACATCCATGCGAAGAGGCTGCCAGATGAGGAAATAAGAAAATAGGCTGATGGGAGATAACAGAAGACCAGAAAAGAGACATTGGAAAATTATATTCAGAAACCTGATGTGAAATTTAAACTGTTATCTTTTTTCTAAGCTCTTGCCAGGTGGCATTGCTCACAAACCCAGAAAAGGAGTCCTTATGCCCTGTATCCACATACACACGCCCGCTGTGTTTAAACACCCACAGTAGAACAGATACCCATTTTTGTCTGTTTTAACTGAGAAAATCATTAAGTACCAACTGAGAGAGGAGGAAGACTGTAATAATCACTCGGAGAAGACAAAGTCAAAACAGTGAGGAATACAGCTACAGCTGCTATAACCAGCTAGCTTCTGCTTGCAAAGAGTAAGAAACCCTGGTACCTCATTGCAACAAATACTGCACCTATCATTTTATCTCCTGTATTACCACATATAGAAGAAACGCTCATAGCTGTGCATAAATAAAAATGAAACACTTAGAAGGAACATGTTTTGCAGGAGGCTGTTGTCAATCTGCAAATTTTGAAGAGTTACGTCTTCTTTCACTGAAAATCCTACCAAAAAATGAACATCCTGCGTTTTTGTTTTTTCTCCCTCCATTTTTTTCTTCCTCTTCACTTTTTTTTTTTCCCATTTACCAGTATGAAGGAATTTAAAAAAAAAAAAAAAAAAAGAGCCTGAATATGGGCAAAATGACACAAACCTTAAAGCCAGTTTTTCCTCAAATAAACCATTTTTTGTTCAGTAAATGTTGGTCACCTTTACACACATCAACATGGCAATATATCAGTAAAATAGAGTACAAATGAATACAAACTCCTGGTCTCCCTCGCAGGGACAAAATTCTGAAGAAAAAAAAAAAAATCTCCAAATCCTTAATCTATAACTTTTGTAAAGATATGAAACTTTACATTTCAGTTTGATATCCCAGCAAACTGAACAAAATGCACACAGATATATTTTATTAATATCTTGATAGAAAAAACATGCACAAGCTACCACAGTGTATCGGAGGGCAGCTCTACAGGAATGGGTTCCATGAGAAGCTGCTAGAACCTTTCCCTGTGTCTGACAGAACCAATACCAGCTGGCTCCAAGATGGACTTGCCGATGGTCACGGCTGAGCCCACCAGCAACAGTCATAGTGCCTCTGCAATAATGGTTAAGAAGTGCGGTAGGAACAGAAGAGGGAGCATTTATGTATGTGTTTGTCCTGTCCATCTCTGGTTTGAATGGTGTGCCAGCACCAGCGTGTGATTCTAGGAGTCTTCAAAAATCCTAAAGTCCATTGCATGAGAAATAATAAACATTTCAACCTTCATCTTCCTCTTACATTTTTATGAGAAAATAAGCTGACCAAATGTAGTACATAAATAAGAAGGCAGCCAAAACCATTGCCTAGAATTTGCTGTGTTTTATTTCTGAAAAATGCAGCGACAGTTTTCCTTAACTGAACTCCCACAGAAAGGAGTGATCTGAGACACATATGCACTGCACATTGGTGACTACAACATCTCTGGATATAAGAGCAACTCAGCTCGGCCTTACTGGCTTGTGTGAAGCTAATACTTGCTGCCAGTGTGTACAGTGCGTGACCTGCCACTGACTGCCACACGGTTGCTGACATCTGCACGTGGATCAACATTCAACCTGGGAGGAGGCTGAGCTGCACAAGGGGAAATGGATTTACCCAGAAACATGAATCAGGAAGGAAAACAAGAGCATTAAATATAAAAACTGCAGCACCTGTAAGATGCTGCAAAATCTCAAGGTCAGAATAATGTTACATTTCTTAAATCATTTTGGTTTGGTTTTCATGATGGAAAATTTTATATATTAAGGAAAAATATATTGTGGATTTTTCTCTAGTGCTGTCAACAGGGTCTTATTGTGTAGTGTATTTTATCCCTCAGACACCAGCAAGACAGCTAAATGGAATCAAGATTTCTGTTTATATTTCTAAATGTCATGGTTCAGTATTTCCACTTGTGTTAATGTTAATCAATTGATGTAACATTTCAAAGTTACATGCTCCTGAGATACACTGTCCAGAAAATTGAAAAATAAAAAAGAATTAAAACCTTAAATGTTAAACTCTTAACATGCACAATTTAAAGCTCAGAATTCAGGACCATCTTTGAAAGGTAGTGCTTTTAGAATTAAATGTAAAGTTCTTATTCCTGATGCTAAAATTATAGACCTACTACCTTATTATTAAAAAAATGTGCAGGTGTACAGTGCTATTTGCATAAACTAGTGTCTGGAAAGCATATCCTTTGTACTTTTACAAGATTTTACACTAGACACTAACTGCATCCAAATAGAGGTCTTGATCTTACTGCAATGTTTTGTGACCTAATTGTCTCAAAAAATTCCAAAAACCAAAGCCCAAAAAACTGTTATAAAAAAATACAGCCAACATATATCAAATTACCTTCTCTTTCTTCCCTAAATAAGCATGCCACAAAAACATCAGTCTGCTAGATCAAAATTAATATTTTCTACAGTCTTTTCCCTCATGTTTTCAGAAGAATTTTCACAACTGAGAGAAAATAAATAGAAATAAAGTTATCTGCAAATATTTGTTCATTTCTTCCAACTTTCAGAATCAAGGATGAAAGATGAGGAAGCTTTCAATTACTTCTCTTTTTTTAATGTCTTGTAAATTTTCATTACCAGTTGTAGGAACAGAAATGCTGAAGTAGCGAACGGAAGATGATTTTCACAATAGCTCTAGCCTGCTTGAAACCACAGAGAAACATTTTACCAAAAATCTCATAAGCAAAGGGATGGTTACAGATAAGCATTTTGTGGGACTCGATTCATCACTGTACAGCTACCACCAGGCTTATTCCAATTCCATGGCATACAATTGTTGTATAGCCACAATACCCTTGCTAGCACAGCAATGCATTGACATCCTGGTTTCTTCGAACTGTGGAATTTTCATTCATAACTTATTCTGAATCAGTACCTGTGACCAAATTTCTGAAATTATTTTCCTTTTTCTCCTGTCTTTTGGCTTTGTTTTGGGGTTTTATTTATGGATTGTCATGATCAATGGAGTTTTGCTTGTATAAGGTGCAATAGCCAGTTTTCAGACTCATCTTTAATGTAGGCAACAAGACGAAGCTAACAAAACTTAATATCTAGCATGAAACTCGATCCTACAGAATATAAGTCAATAATACTAAAAATCACTTTATCAGGTAGGCAATAAGATACTCATCATGACAGCAGGTGCAACACGACACCCAGTAAAGGTCTGTAATTATATGCAAAACACCTGAACATGCTGTAAGTTTCTCTTAACTTTCATCAAGGAAAAATCATATATACATCATTGATTTAAACGGAATTAGTTCCAGACAGGGGAATGTATCCAGTGACATTAGTACGTTAACAGTACTTGAAAACAATATTTGTAAGGCCATTTTTCTAATGATGTTAAAAATTCTGTTTACTCCTTTTGTTAACAATAATATTCTGAAGTCTTGTCATCTGCTTGTATTAAAAAACGTTCATTTTGAAATGAGAAATGCAGGGTATTTAATTTTAAAGGTTTTACAACAAAGACTAACTAATCATCTTGGCAAAGTTAAGCATAAAAGCATCATATTTTTGGTGATGTACACCTTGTTATTGTTTCTTCAAGTGCAGAGAGACACAAAATAGGACAATTTACAATAAGTAATTGTAAGGATAATGTTCAGTTTTCTTGTCAGGATACTAGAATAAACTGGGTTTCTAGTCTGAAAAATAAATAATAATGAAAAGACTAAGATCTTAGCTGGTGTAAATCACCATAGCTCCAACATTTACACCCGACGGTCTTAACAAGACTTTATGTCCAAAAATGTAGGATTTCTCAAAGCATCTATTCATGGCTGTGTAATACTGGAATAATAGTGCCCTGTTGTGCTGGAAACAGTAATCATTCGTGGAACCACTGAGATAGATAACCATATTTTCTACAAAAGAGACGACCAGGTCTTTCAGCCCAAATAGAGGTGACATAATTCCTTTTGGTGACACAGAAAGTGTCTTATAAGCAGCAGCCCCATTTCCCAGCACTTTCAACCCGATTCTCTTCCCAGTCATGATTGGTGTATAATACCTCCTGTTCTGTTTTAGCCCTGTTTCCCACATTATCCCTGCTGAATTCATCTTTCCTGCTTCCAGGTTAGCTCTGTTTAAGCAAACAGTGAAAGATGCAGTACTATGTCCACAGTGAAGATGGGAGTCCCTTTTCTGCAGGCATCTAAGTCCCCTGTTGTTACTTACAGGCAGGGACACACTTGCCATCTAGTGTAAAGGGCTGTGCAGCCCATGTGGAGTGACAGTGAGACCATTCAATGCCTACTTAATTCCCAGAAAATCCATTGACAGAACTAAAGGATTTTCTTGTTTTCACATCTAACACTGGAGGTTTGGATACAATGACTAAAAAATAAATTGTACAATAAATTGATGTGTACATTAGATAGTTTATTTTATGACTATACAAAAATATATAGAAAAATAAGTGTTCAGAATGCTGAGAAAAAGGAGAGGAAGATCTCATGACTGCATTCACTGACATTAAAGAAATATTATTTTGCTGTCAGTTTTAATTAAGCCCACATTTCTTTCTTATATCATCAGATTTGCAGGCACATCCAGTCAGCAAGGATTGGTTATGTACTCTGTGGACAACCTTCACAATTGGATTTTTATAAGAAATATTCATTTGAATAGAGTGAATTAGAACATATGTGAGTAATATATACCATGTATCATCAATTCTGGCTAGGAAAAAGATATTTTTCAGTTCTTGATACATAGCCTCATTCATTTCCATATCTTTTTCTGTGTATGTAAGCCTACAAACCAGCATGTTTGTCATGTAATATTTAGATTTAAAACATTATAGTGGAAAAGGATATCTGCTAATATGACTTCCTGTAACATTCCTTAGAAAGCAGCTATGGTAGAGAGTAAAGGAACATTAAAATTTTAATCATCTTGTTAATAGCATCAAATCTGAGAATAAGAGAGAGCACGGGAATAACCAGGATGGCCAGCTGAGACTAAAGCACCAAGTGAACTTCACAAAACTTTAGGATCACTGTAACTGGAAAAAATTTACATGGTGTTTGGTTTCTTTTATAATGGGCATTTTTGCAGGTTTTATAGTGCCCGAGACTCTTGACTATCCCTTCCTTCCCCTTCCCATGATATTGCATATCTTACTAAGTTCTGCTAATGAGAAGGCTGTGGGATTCAGTAAAGGGAAGGAAGAAGTCAAAATTTAAAAAACAAAAGGCAAAATTAAAAAAATGTTTTGGATTTTATTCTGTTATTTTTCTTAACGGTAATGAATAATTTAAAAATCTATTCTGAAATTTTATAGGAAAGTTATTTTTAAAAGTTCCTATAAGTTCTAATATGAAATCTGTGCCTTTGGTAGTAAATATGACAATACATGTAGAAGTCACTTGTTCTTCTGCCCACAGGATCTGTTTTGTTTTGCCACCATTTCAGTAACTGCAAGAGCTTTTGTATAGACAACTGAAGCAATTTGGGATTGACTAGAACTGCTAGGGCAAGGTCTAGATAACTTGTGGGCCAAAACTTCATTTCCACTTATTTTCTGAACACTCTTGGTTGCATTTCCTGCTCTCTGTCCTCACTGTGCTGGTGTTGGCAGTAAAGGGGAAAAAAACAAGAAACAGCATCTCATGTGCATCCAGACTGCCATGGTTCAAAGAACCCCAGTAGGATTGTACAGCCATATTTCTTCTCTGATTTTCTGTGTTCATGGAGTTCCTATGTTTATACTGCCAGCTAGAAAGATCAAGTGCCAAAAGAAAGGATTCTGTAAATCTTTTAACACAGATAAAATGCTGTGTGTTATTTATAGAGATGAAGAAAGTCTGCTCTGCCCTTTTCCATCTTGAATTGTGAGATACACCACCGCAACAAGCTCTGCTCTTGTGCAGTACCTTTCTCAGTATTTCACCACATGTATTTTTACTTTTGGGGTGGGGAAATGTTTCTCAGTTACGCTCATGAAAGAAAGGAATAGATTTGGTAAATGTTTGCTTCATGACAGCCTTCTGCCCTGTTGGATGAGCACTACCAGCTGTTTCTTCTCCACCCCTTCCACCCTCAGTATAGAAAATCATGGCCCCAGGCACTGCTGCTGGGGCAAAATCGATATGAAGAAGACAGGCCTAACAAAGGATGGTTGAGAGGGTGATCAGCTAGGAGACAGGTTTTATTTAACATGGAACCAGTCTTCTATTTCTTAACCACAGCACATCTTTAAAGTCAGCTCTGGAAATCAGTACAAAATTTCAGTGGGAGAAGCACCACTCTCCCAATGTTCTTGTTACCAGGATTTTGAAACCTCCGATATTGCTTATTGTATAACACCAACAGTGAAAAAGGTTATCCTGCTTGCCAAACAATTGTTTGATATTTATAAATAGTGTCTTTTATCAGCTTCCAGAAGAGGACACTAATTTGCATGCTTCCCCAAGTTTTATGGAAGTGTTAGCTTAACTGCTTTAAAAGCACATTCATCAAGTCATTCTTTTAGCTCTGGTATGGCTCACAGCCGCATGATATAGTGAAGAGTCAAGCTGGGGTAAAGGGTTACCATAACTTAAGATCACATCTTGGGCAATCAGCTCATCCATTCCCTCCAGCATTTATGTGTAAACTTAAACCTGTCACATGCAGCGAACATTGCCACATTTCAGCAAAGGCTTATTAACTACTATTCTTTATAAGTTTAAATTAAAAGACAGACTTACTCAAGGTTCTTTCCTCACATTTTTGAGGAGGCAATTTCCTACAGACTTGTTTATTGGCTTCACTGTGCCAACTTCTGGTAATACTGCTTATGTTTGTCATGTTCACAGCCACTTTTAATGTGGTATCTTAAATACCAAATACAGGCATTTAGTTCATCTGAAAATTAAGCACAAGGGACACAGGGTAATGATAAATGAAATTGTGTCAAGTGGAAGAGATATCTAGTCAGCACCAAAGGAATTAAGGTTTGACTCTGCATTATTTAATTAACAGTCTGCAGGAGGGGTTAATAAATGTTAATAGTATTAACGGTTCATATGAGCTATTAAGATGAAGCAATCCATCCTGTGATCTGGAAAGAGTACTGGAAGGCAGAAAGCTCAGCACTCTTTCACTAGCATTGCCAGAGAATCTGCATGTGGTTTTAAGCAGATCTCTTTCATTGCATGTTCTAAACTGCCCAGTCACTCAGAAGTCTGTGTTTTGGTTCTGGGGTCCAAATAAATATTACACTAAGCTTTCAGGGGCACTGGGCATCCACTGCAACTGATGTTCCAGCAAAGTCAGCTACCCTGAGCTCACAAAAGTTGTACTGAGAAACAGCTTTTTCCTTGAATACAGTGTCAGTCCATGATGATGCAGCCAACAGGATCACCTTCTCTTCACCACAGGGAACGAAGGTTTCCAGGGCTCCTGCTGAAAACAGGTCACCTACACCAGCTGTGCACACCATTCATGCTAAGTCACTGAGCAAGTTGGAAAGAGCATGTTTAGCTATGTTTCCTTTGGATTATTAATGTAGCTGTGCTAAGATATTAATAACATTTCGTCGGTGGTGGTCCCTAACTGCTGTGCCAGAAAGGTCAACTACATAAAGAATTAAAAGCATAGAAGAGCAACAAAAATCAACACTCAACTCAATGAACCAACCAAAAAATCCCAGTGCCAATTAGTTTTAAATGACAGCTATAAGCATATTAGTTTGACTGTATTTGCTTATATTTTTTTCTTTAATTGCAAATTGGGGGGTTTTTTTCTGTTCATATTTTAGTTGATACATGGAGTGTTCCAAGAGAGATTTAAAACTGCAAAGGACATTATGGTTCAGAATGATTTTCTAAAGGAGTTAGATTCTCTCTTCCTGTTAATCTCAATGAATAGTGTCATCAAAATCCCCGATATCTCTGATGCGTTTTGAAACTACATGTTACAACACTTCAAGAACAGACTGCATACATATTGGTGTTTTAGGCCAGATCAGGAATGTGCTTTTGAAGCAAATAGCTCAATCATTCCCACATATCACATAATTTGTTTCATGCCATGTAACAATCTAAGAGTGCATGAACAATATCCCTTTTGGATTAAATTAAACTGGAATACGAACACCAAGAGCACAACTAACCTGCTTAATTGTGACACAACTGTTAGAGCACACCCCCTGCTAGTGGGTTTCTAGTCCATGGAACCACACTAGGTGTAATCTGAACTAACATTCCTTCCCTAAAAAAACTGTGTAGTATGGAGTACTCAATACTAACAGGTTCAGTTCAGAGATCCAATCCATAAAGATGCAGTTCAAGACTGCTAGGACAGGAATTAGTATTTGTTTTATTTGTGTTTGTTGACATGGCTCAGAGGAAATCACAGCATAGAAAAAAAAAGGGATCTTTAGAACAACTTTAGGTGCTAACCAGCAGCAAATAATATTTTGTCTTCTTCAGATTTCCTGAATACAAAATGGTTACTCCTCCACATAGTAACCCAATACATAATATTTAAAAGAACAACTTCTGCACAGACAAAATAAGTGCTTTTTTTAAGACATCAATACATCTGAAAATGGTCTTACAATGATCCTGCTGCCAAACAAACTTGCCTGGCTAGCATTGATTTCAAGCAGATCCTCTAACAAAACCACACATTACCAGCTCCTAAACTCACGTAACTCAGCGGAGGTGCATCTCTTTTGCCATCCGTGTGCTGTGCATATATGAATTCAGGCACTGGAGAACACAGAAGTGGTCCAACCCTTACAGACAGCTTTGAGTTCAACGTATTTTTAAAAGTGCAATGTCTTCTCAGGTTATTCAGCATCTACTCTACTACTAGACAAATTTTAAATGGCATGTTTACTTAAAACAGAGTTCTGCAGTAACAGAACAAAGCTACAACCAGCTTAAAGGAAAAATAAATTACTAAGGCTGCTGCTAACAATTTTACTTTGCAAGCATTTGAGGTTCACTTATTAGCCTTGAAATTCTGTCCCTGATCTGGGATGCTCAGGAGAAGTCTGAAAGTTCTGTTTTAGCTTTCTGCCATTCTGTTTAGCTTTCTGCCAGTACCAGAGACACAGCAGAGTCTTAGCCCTCAATGGCGGTGTCTCACTCCATCTCATTTTCTTTTGCTTTTTCTCTGCTATGTCTGGGCAAATGGAAGACCTCATGGTAATGTGGAGGATTAAGACATCTCTCTCCTTTGTCAGCCTTAGAATATCTTGATTATCATTACAACCACATCTCTTAATTAGCATATTCACAGCATACACTTCAGTTTGCCTTTCTTTTTCAGAAGCCTCTAACGATGCATAGGTAAAATTACATATTTCAGATCGCATATTATAAGCAATAGTAAGTGCACTGTTCTTCATAGTCAACTTACTGCTATTTGGTCTCTGCAGAGACCATATAAAGAGGAAAATGCTAGTGTAAAAGGCGAGTTTTAGAATGGAGTGTTTAACTAAATAACACCTTCTTCCCTGAAAACATGCCTTTTATTTTAGGATATAATCATAGCGAACATACAGACTAACAAACTGAATAGTGCTCTGAGGAATTTTATTGTTCATATTCTGAACATAATTGAACAGACACTAGCAGAGTTTTGGCCCAGCAAATAAGGCCTGTCCCAAACATATCGTGGGAACAAATTTGGATTCAACACCAAGCAAGGACTGTTCTTCACTCGTTCCCAGTTGGTAGCTTAGTTGTTAGCAGCCTTCCTCAAAGACAAGCGAATATAGCAATAGGAAGGGGTTCAGACCGGGCCTGCTGACCTGAGAACAAGAAAACAAGCAATAGCACTGTTCATTTTACTAGAATAAATGTAGCCACAACATCTCAGCATTTTTTTAGTGGAAATAAGGTCAGCAGATGTATCTGAACATCATCCTTTGCATGACTAAGAAGCTTTCAACTCAAGAGGCTATTTCTTTGATTTACAATGTGATCTCTGACACTGGTTCGTTATCTCAGATAGTTTCCTTTGTGAGCAGGGGCTGTTGAAAGAAGTGATCACGCCTAGTGCACTTCTATCACCTCTTGGAGCTAACCTCAGATGCACTTGGAGCCGCAGGTTCACTTGAAGCATCCGATGCTGGATGAAAGCTTACCTGCTCAACACCATAGCACCTTGCAGTAACAAACAGCTTCTCTAGCAACAAAACCATGAACAAAGTATTCTGCAAGGACTTAAAAGTTGTCTTTGAGCAGTTTACAGAAAGTTTGCTAGAGAAAGACTCAATTCCGTGATATTGATCTGGAAGCTGTACAAGATAATTTCTAATGACAAAATGAACAAGTAAAAAAAAAAAAAAGAGTAAAAAAAGAGAAAAAGACACTGAAAAAATAGATGTTTTGTTTTTATGTTTTCAAGTATTTTTGCAAAGATTTTGATTATATAATTCCCATTAATAATATTTATGATATGCAGCTAAATTCTTGTGAAAGTTTTACAAATGCTTACAAACACCAAATGACTGGACATTAAACAGGAAACAAGAAACTTCCCCCCTCAACCTACCTCTCCTCAGAAGTAGATTAAAAAAAAAAGAAATCTTAAAATGCTAGAAAATTAATTTATTTTATTGTATGTAACCTTTCTTCTTAACTTATTTTCCTGGTTCTGCTTTTCCTGGTTTGTGATTTAAACACATTAGAGTAAAAATGTAGGATTGCCACAAGAGATCTATGTGAGAAGGAGTTTAATTTAGAACTGAAATAAAGACCATATCTTGCTAGGACAAATCAAACGCTTGAGAAAAAAGCCTGGCTACATATAGATATGTGTTTTGCACAGCAGAGATGAGAAGAAAGAGCATAGCTATAGTAGAAAGCAAGTGGGAGCAGCAAACAAATAAGCAATCATAGTGGTGAAACAGCAATAGATGTACCATAAAAAAAGCAGAAGCAAACTCCAGTCCATGAACAGATGTTGAAATAGGAATGAACTTTGCAGCAAAGGCAAACAATGCCAAAACTGCAGTCCTGTGGACATAAGGGCAGAAATCCAAAAAAAAAAAATTAGCATCTCATTCTGATCCACCCACTGTGCATCCAAAGTACTCATAAAGGGGCACTGCCCATCAGGCTTAGTTTGTAGTTTATCATGATGAGCTTCAACTACCAATACTGGAGCTTCATTATACATTTGTACTCCAGTATCTGCAGTCATCTCAGCTGTTGCACTTTCCTATATTGCATCCCCAGCGACTATGTATATTTATATATATATACACACACCCCTATTTATCCACCAAACAAATCAAAGGTACTGGATTCAGTCAGTTAGAGTCTCAAGAAATGTCTGTGGTTCTTTGGGCCTTCAAATAGGTAATGTTGAAATTTCATAAGATACAGGGTAGAACACTTGTCACGTTAAAGCAATTGACAGAATTCCCACCAGCTTCAATGGTCCTATGGTTTGAACTCCTGTATCTCTCAGGCCCTCTGAAAAATCTTGCACAACCACTCTTTTTTTGCCTAAGGTTTTTTTCACCATCTCCTTATTTATTTTTGCTTTTACCTTGTGATTAAAGCTGATCAACTTTTTTTATGGATAGAACAGTTTTCTGTTGGAAAAATGCTGGGTCAATTACATCAAACATTTTCTGGAATGTACAGATAAACAAAAAAATTTTTACACAAGTTTATTGAAATACTTCTTTTTGACAAGGTCAAAGAGCCTTGTTTCAGTGACTGTTTTGATTTGTGATTTTATGAACATTTATCACATCCAACAAAACCCTTGTTATCCCGTAGTTAATAATAGCAAAGTCAGAACAAGTCAAAAAGAAATGCTTTACTCTCAGTAAAATAAAGCAAGTCATGGGACTATTAAGATATTTCTGAAGTTAAATTATTTGGAAATGGCATCTTGTAAGAAATTGCATCTCTTTGTCCCAGTTTGAGTTGAAAGGTCTTTCTGAACTAGAATGAAGACTAGGAATTCCAGGTAGCTCTTCCTCTCACCTCAAACTCCAAGGACTTCAGGACAACCAAAAATTCATTTCGTGTTATTTAGAATGCAACACAATTGTCCATGGCTTATACAAGATGTCTCTTTCTAATCAGGATCCATACTGAACAATCACTTTCCTTTCTGCCAGTTAGAGCAATTATTCACCTTGCAGCTTCCCACCTGTCCAATCCCAACCTTCGGATTTACCAAGGCAAAATAACACCTGTTTGAAGAGAAGCTACCAGAATGTTTTGAAAAAATGCTGTCACCTAATTTATAAATCTAGAAATGGAGGTAGTGACAGGATAACAGGGAAAAAAATCTGTTTTCTCTAAACACTTCCAGAGCCCTACAGCTGGAGTGCAAAGGAGGATACTGTTCCTCCAAACTTGCAGAGCTACTGTCACCATATAATCGCATCCACTAATCCTGTGGCAGCATCTGGAAATTATTCTTCATGTCTGGAAGTTGAAACAGGGTGGCTCAGGTGCAAAGGTCAGTCTTGTGGAGTCTGACTTAATAGAGACTCTGAATACTCTGTGTTGAGTACAAACTATTGGCAGAAGAATTTGTTTTATATATAATATTTTTCCCTCATTCATGAGTGCTTCCTTTCCTTACAGCACAATATTTTTCATTTTTGCAATAGGTTCTGTGGATGTATTTGGTGTTTTGTATCGTATAACATCAGACAAACCCTCTCTGTACATACAGTCATATCAATAAGTGCTCTTGGATTTCGAAAGCAAAGGATGTGAAATGATGTCCTGTTACTTACCTTGCTATTTTTTCACATGCTCTAAGCAGTCAGTAAAGAAATGAGAGCTCGGTCCAAGACCACACAGCTCTTTTTAAGTGGCAGTGGGATATTCATACCAGCTGATAGAACCCCTATGCTTGGAATACAGAAGGACAGGTTATTCTTCATTAAAAATGTATTGTCTTGACTGTACATAGTGATGTTTTGCTAGACAGGCAAATTCAAACACATGAACACTACCATTCAGCTCGATATTATGCAAATTATGAGGATGTATAGCACTACAAACACCAGTTCTGTTAATCGGCTAATCACAGGGTTGATGATAGATTTTTTTGTAAAGCATAGAGAGCTATAGTCTAGCACAAGACATATTCTACCTGAACACCTCATTTTCTCCTGAATGAACTGAACTTGACTTACAACTAGGGTCTGGGAGGCTGATATCTGACAGCTGCCCTGTAACAGTGTTGCGTGAAGTTGACTACATGCCCTAAGACGAACTCAATTCAAGCAAAACCAATGTCAGCCTCAAATTACTGTCTCCCAAACTCAGACTCTGATTGACTGGGAAATTTCTACGTTCTAGGTGTGCATTTGCCTCTTCTGACTTATTCAAGACCATTTCTCTCTTAAAATATTTTTTCTACCTGTTAGAGAAAAAAAGTATTAAAAAATAAAAAAAATATAGTAACATCTGACCCAAACCTATCAGATGCACTCTCCTCCAATTGTGTTGCTCTGTTCTGTTGGTCAGTTTGCAGGACTGAAATGTAGGTAATTTCACATATGTGGGAAATTAAGTGCGTGTCCTAACAGAAAACGAAAGCTTCACAAGTTCACAGTGCAACTGCCAGCTCCTGCTTGTATTATGCATTGGTCTTTGTGGAAAAATATGCTAAATCAAATAAAACTTTCCAACTGTTTCAGTTTCCTGTCATATACAGAAAAAAAAAAAAAAAAGAAAGAAAGAAGAGTACTTCCATTCTGCTGGACTAGTTTCACATATTTTGAACTTCTAGATTTTTCTTAGCTTCTTTTTCTTAAGCAGCATACCTTCTATAGTTTGGAAAGATAGTGCTAAAAGGCAGGATGTAATCATGTTTTGTGTTTCATGTTATTTCATTAACATATATGCAAAAAAATCCCACCAGTAATTTAATGTAAAAAGTAGGACCTTTTTTCATGTGTATACTTAGTGGCATTAATGCCTTTTTGTCTATATCACTTTCTCTTTACATTTGTTTCCAGTGAGCCATCTAGGAATTAAGTTTTACTAAGATGAATATTCATACTTTCTGTTACCTCTAGTGGCTTTGGATCAAGCCCAAAGCATAGTTTCAAGTATATGCACATGAATATTTACAGGTGCCAAATTTTATATCCACATTTGCAAATGCTGCACTGGAAGTGGTTTCTTCCATTTCCACTCACAAACATGACAGTGCTGTATCTCACTTCTGACCTATCACAACATCTCCTGTCTGAAATTATGATTATTCATGAAAGACTGTGCACAATCAAAACAGAGTTAAAAAGATTTGCCAAAACAAAATACAGTGAATAATTGTGAATAATAAATTCCAGGAAATTACAGTCTGAGAGCAGGCTTTCCACAGGCTTAAAAGGAACATCAAATAATTTCTTTGTCAGCTCTTCTCAGTATCCACTGCATCAAAATTCTTATTGCAAAACAGTTCACTAAATCCAGCATAATCTTTAAACTGCATCAAACTTCCAGCATTAAATCTATAAAGGGAATAAGCAGCATGAAACTCAGACATGACATTGCCCCCATTGCTCTGTCTCTGTTGCCCATCACTCACGATGTGTATTGCAGCATTTCTGAGGACAGTGTATCCATATGACAGCCTGAGATAATGCCACCAAGGCTGAAGCTGAGCTGAGTTAAGTTCATGACTGATAGAGCAGACTACAACAACAAGAAAAAAGTATATAGACAGACACAGAAAAGGTAAAAATAGCAGAGGACTAGACAAAAAGTTGCTTTTTGTCTTGTCTCTTATTGCCCATCAGCAAATGTGTTGAGTTTGAAGACATTTAGTACCAATGAGACTGCCAATGTTACAAGCTTGATCTGTCTCCTGTGTGTTGTAATTTTACTGCAATGCTCCCAGTGAAGAAATTCCACTGTGTGTCTCAGATCAATGAATAAACAATTACAGTTTTATAATAAACCTTTATAATTAAAACATTAAATTATGAATAGAGAAAAAACCAGAAAATTATGAAATTAAACTAGGCGTATGTTTTTCTTCGGAAGTTCTCTTTTTTCCTTTTTTTTTTCCCTAAACTTACTCTCCACAGAGGTGAGAAGGAAAGAATTGGCTTTCTATTACAGGACAGTCTCTAAACCTGCACAACTCACATTTTCCAAAAGGATTTTCCCCTCCCTGTAAGCGGTCGTCACACTTGCAGGAAAAAAAGCAGCTCAGCACTGCTTTTCTGCTCCTGGAATATATGCAGAGGCTTGACTCTTCCCTGGTTTAAATGGGTTTTGTAAGTCCATGGATGTTAGTAGATTTTTCCATCTGAACACAATCCTGATTGCAGAGTTCATCTGTCATTTAGACCAAGGACATTGGTGTCTGGGTTCAGTGTTTGAGCCTCTGCTTTGGCACTGAGAAGCTTCATGCCTTCAGGCAAGTCACTTAAACCCCGTATTTCAATTTATCCTTCTACAAAATAAGTATAAATAACAGTGTTCTCACTGGGGTGTTTTGAGGTCAAATTCTGATCTTGTTTTGGCAAAACTAGGAACAGCATTTCTGCAGTTGATGGAATTAGGCTAAAGAAAAATCACTGCAAGTGTCTTGCATTGTAAAGAGCTTTACAAACTACATGCAATGCAAAACGATGAATTGTAACCAACTCAGAGATAAAGCAGGCAGAGCAACTGGTACAAGGGGGCTAAATACTGTCATTCAGAGGGTTGGAAAAATCAAAGATCAGAAGAGAAATGTTTAATTTGATTAAAATGGTAATAGCATGTTTCTAATTGTTGTGAAGGGAGACGGGATCTTGGTACTAAGATCATACTGGGTATCTTTGCACATCAAACAGCAAGGAAATTGACTCCAAAGTAGGGGGTTTTCCCCTTTGGAAGTGCTGCTTTCAGTTTGGTTCTGCCACATCTAAGGCTAAAACCTGTATTTTTCTCCAAAAAAAATAGGGTTTAGATGCTGCTAGCACAATCAATCCCTAGGAATACTGCAAAATCCTTTGGCATTTCCATTCATCCCAGGTCCTCTTTTCATAGACCTGCGTGCTGCACACACCTCCTGCATCTCTTCCCTGATGCCCTGCCAGGTCCCTTCTTCACCCTCGGTGCCACTCTGCCCACCCGGAGCTCCCTCCTTTCCCTCCTTCCACTCATTTCTCACCGTTGCTGTTGCTCAGCATGACTCTGATCTCTCACTTCCTTCTCATTGCACATGCACACATTAAAACACCCACGGCTTTTACAGCTGCGAGCCAGGAAGAAAGGGCACGACAATTTCATCCACTGTATTTTTTATCGTTGCAGCTTTCGGTGCTTATGCTCAGTCTGCCCCAGGCAGTACTCCCTGTGATATTAGTTGTGATTACAGAAAAGAGCAAAGTAATACTGAAACATTTGGGGAAAAGAATAAATATAAATCACATATCAAGCACTTTTGGGAGCACACACAAAGAAAACTGCAAGTAAATCTGAGTCTGATAATCAGCTGTTTAAAAACACAGCCATAATTAAAAACAAACCAACCTCCCTATGTTGTTATTCTAGTTATTATCAATTAATTCAAAAGAGGCATACTTTGTTTTGTTTCATGTGGAGACACATTTATAAACATACACGCACCTTTCTTAAAGCAGATCCTTTGCTTTAACCTTCATTTGTTCTTCACAGCTGGAATAAATGGTTAATCTCTCAGGGGATCATGCATGCGATTTGTTATTGATTTTATAGCTCAATAACATACTAAGGCTGCAAACAGGTTGGTATCAGATTAGGAAACAACCACTTAGAAGCAGACACCAGCTGTGCACTTGTGATAAATTACATTTTTTCCCTATGAATTTTATACCTAGTTATAGTTAGCTTACAGGATTTAGCACCATATGGACTGCCTGCTAGTGAGGTAAGAACTCAAAACACAACCACCTTCCACAGAGAAGGAAGCAACTTGTAGCTGGAGAGTATTATAATATTGTATCGTAATCATGGATTTAGGAATCATGAAAGGTTTGACATATACCTCTGTGCTTTGGATTTAACATAGACACTGAGGTTGTATGAAACAGCAATACACAAATGGTAAATGTGATAACTTTAATTTGCAGAAAACTTGGAACCACTGTATTCTAAGCACAAGGTTCTTTTGGAAAAATGGCTTTATTGCTTTTAGAGCTGTTAAAAAGAAACCTCTCTGAGGTCTGTACAGGGTGCAAAATCTCAAACTATGCATTGCATTCCAAAGATCAATGTTACAATGCTATGTTTACCATTAAAACCTTTCCAAGCATCTTTTGAATGTAATTAAAGTTACTGCCACAATTTTAGAATACAACTCAAACTTTCCTTAGACAAAAAAATGTGATTGAGAAAAAAATAAATTGTGGAAACCACTTTGTTTAGCAGAATAAGAGAACAAGAAACATTATGAATAAAGTGCATTTTCTAGATAGGCAAAGTTCTGATAATTAGTCCTGTGTGTTATTCCTGTGCCACAACAAATCTGATAATTATCCAGAGGTGCTGCTCCGGGTGTGATGAGAATATTTTCCCTGGAAATTGTCTAGGTCACTTATATACTCATTGTTTAGGCTAAGTATACTGCTGAACTGGCAGCGTATTACAGAAACCTTATTTATATTCTCTTCCACACTGGTTAGAAGTTTCCTGATATAAACAGAACTATCCAAGCATAAAACTGATGACAAAACCCATAGACTAATGAATGGCTACCTCAGCATGGGTGTTATTCTGACATTAGCGCAAGGTAAATGTGAAGACTGGATTTTGCCATAGGTTCCTATAGACGTTTAAGTGAGGGGAAAATGTAGGAAAAAGACACCTAGTTTATGAAAACATACTGCAAGAAAACTAAAGTTTAAATTTAAATAGGCATTAAGATCATGAATCTAAATTTGCTAATCAGATTAAATTGCCATTTATTTGTAAAGTAACCTTACATGAATACATACTTCAGGGTTGGACAGCATTTCACTAGCTTTTGGATTTAATATCAGGTCTTCACAAGACCCTGCATAAAGGAAGTGGCCATACTAGAGCTAATATTCAAGAGTCAACAGATACTCCTTGAGCTGAGTGAATAATTAAAAAAAAATGAATAACTTATTCAAAACTATGAAATTCATCAACTAAATTACTTGACTAATACATCTATGAATTATGAACTGGCTATGCTGAGTGAATAATACATTAATAATTAATATGAAAAATATAATTAAATTCTTCAAATTAATTACTCAGAGAATATGAGAAACCATAATTATTCTCTATACTGTACTCAAAGAATAGAATTCCTGGGTAGTCTGTATGCTCTTCTAGTCTTACAATTTTTCAGTGCAATGTATAGGATACATCTTTATAATTACGGAGAATTGGGGTGATATCTCAAATATCGCTTTAGGCTAAGAACTAAGAAACATGTCATAATTGAACAAAATAACATATGTTTTAATAGAAATATGCTAATGTTGGGATGTGTAACACTGACTAGCTGGCAAAGACTGGCTCTGTCTCTTTGAACAAATTGAGCAAGGAATGCCCACAGGAGGGAATTTTTGACAAGCAGTCAAGTGCTGGGGCTGTGTAAATTGCATTTGCTAATTCTGACCACAGGTTACTTTTAAACACCATCTTGTACTGTGCCTGCATCAAGAAATGAGCATGGATCAAGTATGTGCAGCAACTGAGCCTCCCACCTGCTGTTAGAGTTGGTGCCCGGGTCCCTGCTCAGACACAGGCCCAGGGCTCTCTCCTCGAGAGTTCCTGCTGTGGAAAGCTCAAGTTTTAGGACCTCTGGTACGCTTGTGGATCTAGCTGTACTGCACTCAGCTGTCTGGAAAGGAAGGGAAATGCACAGATCAAGGGGTTCAATGTTCGTACGTCTGCTCCAGGACTCATGCATCGCTTAGCGGTACAGACCAGCCTTGCCACTGCCATGACAACATTGCAATGAAAATAGCTTTTCCATCTGGCATGAGGAACAACTAGGAAGGGATGGATCTTGCCTGTAGGGTACCGAGTCCTTCCTTTCTCACAGTGGCAACTTTGCACTGAGCACAGTTTATGAGGAGCAGAGGGGGAATCAGCCTTGCCAACTAAGAATGGAAAAAAAATTACAGGACTCTGCTTAGGATCCTTCTCTGCCTGTGGTTATACTTGTCACAATTTCATGTAAGTCCATGTAGTTATTTACTGATGGACTCTGGCATTCATCATAAAAATACACTTGCATTCTCCGAGCAGACATAGTGTAAGGTTATGCTCAAATTTGCAGCAATACTCAGGGTGATGTCAGTGAGAGTTATGGCTATGGATGGAGGTCAACGCTTCCTGTGGGCCACAGCATAGCTGTAATGAGGATTGCTGTGGAAGACAGAAATTTTTGGGTGTCTAAACCACTATATGAGTTAACAGTTGTTCCAACTCTCATTCACTGATAGATGAGGGTGTGATTTATCATGCATTAAATATAAACAAAGTTAGTGCATTGGTTACACTATCAGGAATGGAAAATGCAGATTAACCACAAAACTAGGAGCATATCCCATCCTTCTGAATACTACTGCTATCTTAAAAGCATGATAAATTTATAAGATTATTTGAGGGAATGAGGAAATCCTACATATCATCTCCACGTTTTGCTTTGACTAAAAATGGTTTTGCTTTCAAATATAAAGTGGTTTTAAAGATTTTGGAAAAAAAAAATCAGAAAAAACCCCAACCCTCTAAAAATCTATTTCTCCAATTTCATAACCTGCTACACCTACACACCTGTACTTACCCCCACAAACTTGGTATGGAGGGTTCAAAATAAACTTTCTTAAAATATAACGTTTTTTTAAAGGATATTTCAGGCATCTTGCTAATCCATGATCTCATCTGGCTGGTTAATAAACAAACAAAAACTGTCCTGAAAGTACCTGTCCCTGTCTATAAAGATAGACCTTAAATTATTTATCCCTTCTCAGTGGATCCATTACATTGTAATTTCCAATCTGATTCTCTCATACCTGTCCCCAAACCTGTCTTTATCACCTAAATTTTCCCCAACAGCCTTAATATCAGTGACACATTCCCACTTTCCTTGTGCTATTCTAGAGGTCAATTCTTTCAGTTTGTGAAAGATTACAGTTATGTGGAATAACTAATAAGATATCCATTTAAGCTGATTAAACACAGCCATTTTTAGTCCCTGCACTCCTTTCCATTACCAGGAATCAAACATGTTAGCTAGAAAGAATATGTGTTTCTGGGAGCTTAACTGTGCTTCTTTTTCAGTAACCTTCAGTGTACTGCTACTGTGTAGGAGTCCTCAGAAAAAGTTGCTCTCCAAAGGGCCAACGGCTTCTACAAAAGCAACCAGTGATGTTTACACATGGCTTCGTGTAACCAGCTTGCTACTTCCTTCCCATCTCCTGACCTGAGACACGGTTCTGTACATAGGCTTGAAATTGGCAATTACATCCTAATTCTGCTAGGCGCTGAGCATCCTCTCCAAAACGCTGAGTCTCCTGGAGCACTAATGACATCAGTGGGAGTGTAGGAGCTCAGTTCCCCACAGGGCTGAGGCACAGCTTCTTTCACTGGGGATTTCAAGTCCTGTTTATTCCTACAGATTCTCAGTCCTTGAAGGTGACACAGGAGAAAACACGATGACAACAGGGCATGACAAATCTCAGGGAAGATTTGAATGTAAATACTCCCCCGTGAAATGTAGATATTATTGGAATAACCTGAACAAATCACAAAATTGGCTGGCAAGGGCATGGTATCATTATCACACTGCAATATCTTCAAGGAGAAATTGTGTAAGTCCTTTTATAAGATTTATTACATTTCTGAAATGAAATAAAATATTAGACCTCTAAAATTTTTTATTTAAATTCTATCAGTAACTCCCTACATTCCTTCTCCCCGCCCAATGAATTAACCATTATCATATTTTTGTCTGAGATAAAAATGAATGATCTGCTTTTGATTAAAAAAAAAAAAAAAAAAAAGAGAGAGAGACAGAGAGAAAGAAAAAGAAACCTTCTGCATAACTTTGAACTATGAATCAGCCTTGGAGCTCTCATTAAAAACTGCCTAAGTTTTAATCGCAGAACACAGTCTCTGTTGTCTCCAGACTGCAGAGTCAGATTCCTGGCAATTACTCAAAGGCAAAATTGGGATGGGGAAAGTATTATTATTATCATAACTTCAGACACAGGTGTGGTGTGAGCACAGCCATCCAAGTTAGAAGTTTCAAATTTCTGAACTTTACTTTGTCACTGAAACTCTCTGCTGACATTTGGAAAATGGTATTCATTCTTCACCTCATTTTACCAGTAGGAAGTTTCTAGTAAACACTGTGCTTGAGTATCATGTCTGAAAGTAGTCCTACAGCTTTGGATTTCTATTTGTAGGAGCAAATGCTGTAATATAGTGGAAGGCAATGTGGAGAGAAGAAAACGTCTGTTACTGGAGTAACTTACTTTATAGGGTTTTGCCCAAGACCACTCTTTTTGATATAACAGGCAACAGTAATATTAATAAGGTTTCCAATTATAAAGCAAAATCAACTTTTAAGAAAATTCTTTACTGCTGTTTCTTTGCACTTACATTATTCAAAAAATTGAATGCAACATGTGAAGGTTCAGACAGAAATCTGCATTTCTGCAAAATTCTATCACCATTACTGGACCCTTGTACTGATTATGAGAAGGAACCTGATGGCAATTTAGAAGGGAAAAACTTCTGAAAAACAAGACAGCAGCAAACAACTTGGAAAGTTAGAGAATGAGGCAATATGTGGAGAAAAAAAAATAATCTCTGAATGAGTCATAAAATACTCTACAGAACTTTCATGTGTGTCTTTGAAAAGAATTATTTTTCAATTTTTCTCAGGATGTTTCCGATTCAGTCTAATATAGTACAGGTCAATCAGAAGTGCATAAATTGCCATTTGTAGTCATATTCACAGACAATGCCATCCAAACTAACTTGCGGAGACTTGAGAGCAGAGAGATACCCTCTCCCCTGCATTCCTCACAAGGTGAAATGGTGGTTGAAATTCAATGGTTGAAGACATAAGGCACCATAGCTGCTGAACCCCTCTAGGGCTTCGCTTTTGTGGGGTGCCTTTGGACCTTAGATTAAGCTTGGCTATGGAGAAGTTCCCCTTTTATGCTAAGAAAAAGTTGAGACCACTTTCTTTCTAATGACACAGATAACCCTGGGGATTCTGGTGCTATAGAAAGAGCGAGGAAGCTGGCTGGTTAGGCAAGCCACTCAAAAGGACAGCAGAGTGGGAAAGATGAGAAAAGCAGGAGGATCTGGAGATCAGGAAAAGGAGTAGAGGCCACCATGTGCTGTAAAAGCAGACATTAAAATAAAGATGTGCTTTTTCTTTGTTCTCTGGATTTCTCTACCCCCACTCCTTAAGTATGACCCATGTAGAAATAGAAAACAAAATGATCAAGCACAGGATTCCCTAAGGGGTTTAGTGTAACCAGGTTGGCATTGGTTGAAACTGAGCAGGAGGCTCTCCAGAAAGACAGAGCTTGAAGGCTCTGATATAGCTGGTGGGCTTCACTTGCCCACTGAAATGGTGCTTTTCCAAATGACCAAGTTCAGTTGGTTTTACCTGCTCTAGAACAGGCAAATTTCCCTGGATGGACAAAGAGGATATAAATCTGACGAAGGAGTAAACATGAAAACAGGTGTGATGGGAAAGCTGTTTGTTAGGAACTGCACACCCTTTAAGGTTCTTTGAGGTCCCCTGTCTGCCTTCAATTCTCGCAGGAGCTGCAGCTAGGGTTTTCAGATTTCATCAGTCTTAATACAAGCAGCTATGAGTATCCCATTAATGAACTTGGAAAAGTTTCACCCTTAGCAATGGATAAATATTTCAAGGGCTACTTTCCCTGGAAAAATACTGACAGCTCACTTTTACTTAAGGCAGGACCTGAGACTAGCACCAATGATAATGTGGTCATATAGACAAGGACCATTAATGCTGGCTCTGCCCCAGGCTGGCTTGGGTAGCTCATTTTCAGCAACCCCTCTACATCCAACTATTAAAATGAATCAAAATACCGTGGGCTCACAAGCCCATTACCTAACATTTTCTGCAGTCATTTTCAACAGGTTAAGGCAGGTATACAACCAGCTAGGATTCTCCATAGGATTCCAGCTGTGGAAGTACTCTGTGCTGTAATTAATCATACTAAGCTAACAAACAAAGCTGAGCATATATAGGCCCAGCTATCACTAACATGGGGGTCACTATAACATGGGCTTGTATGCACTGTACTTCTAAATGGCCACTGGTTGTCCTAACTGTAACAGAACAAGTCTACCAACAGAAAAGGAATAAATTTAAAAATCTTTTTAAAATCTATTTTTAGCTCTAGGTTTATTTAATCATTCATTACTTTATACATCACCAAGACACCCTATTGGATATACAGATTCAAATCATTTTGTTAGATATTAAAAAGTAAAAGTATACCATGAGATGGCTCAGCCACAACCACATGGGATTTTTATTGAAACCTGGAAAAGAGGGTTGCAATGTAAGCAATCATCTCAAGTAAGAACGTGGCTTCACTTCCCAATGTTTTTTCTTAGCCTTCAGCTTGCTACCCTTACTCTTCATACTCTGAAGGCCCTTTGTGGATACTGGAAAAATTCAGATCATAACCCTGTTTTTTACAAGGTTTACACATACATGTAGTAAATGGGAAAAGGATGTTGCACAGTGGAAGCCATTTTCACCTGTGGGAGTGACAGTCTGAGGCAGCAAGTTAATATTTCTTTTCTGGCTGTGCAATCAGCAGAGAGAGAAAGGACAAGTCCACCCTGGAATCAGAACCCCAAAGTGTTGCTTGTGCCCTGAGTCCCTGGAGGAATTAATTTTTCTTCATTAGCAATACAGGGAGCCCAGGGAAACAAACCTCTAACTGGTACAGCTCCATTACCCTGTTAGAAGGTAGGTGATATGAATATACCTTCTTTCCCCTCCTTCTGCTCCCTTCACATTTTATATTATCAAGGCAGGTTACAAGACTCAGAAAAAGCTACACAAATGTGTAGACAGAAAAGATGCTCAGTACTCAAATCCACATTTTAAAGATTAAATTCTGTTTTCTAGGCTTTAACCCCGCATGTTTCAGGGCAGAATCTAGCCATATAGGGGTCGCTAAGAGGGAACATTTCCTAGAACAATGTATAGCATAATTGTTCTGCAGTGTTACTTCTGCTTTCCTCCAAAGCAACCAGTGTACACAAGAGATGGACACAGGACAAGGACATCTGAACTGTTTCAGTATGATAATCTCTATTTTGCTGATTAAAGGGTGGGTGAGTCTCTGTTTGTTAGGTTTCCATAAACATGCATACAACAACAACATGTATTCACCTGTGCAAGTGGCAATGACCAAATTTTACTCAAATAAGGGCATCACTTATCTTCGACATAGCCAGGTATCAGATGAGCTTTAGTTTTGTCAACAAGTGCTTCCTTGCAAATACCTCAGTCAGGCCCCAGTACTGAAGCACTTGCTGATATGTAGACTGAATTTTACTCATTCATTTCACTGACCAAAAAGGGGCTACTTGCGCTATCAGGGTAAGAGGCCTGGAGTCCAAGAACATTGTTCAGTGTTGTGGTTTAGGCCCAGCCAGGAACAAAAGACCACAAAGCTGCTCGCTCACTTCTCCCCCCAGTGGGATGAGGACAAGAAAACATAAGGAAAGGCTAGTGGGTGAAGAGTTTGACAGGAAAGGATCACTCACCATTATGGTCACGGGCAGAACAGACTCACCTTGGGGAGGAAAAATCAATTGAATAAGCTACCAATCAAATCAGAGTAGAACAATGAGAGACAAAACAAAATGGATCTTAAAACCATACCCTGCAACCCTCCCTTATTCCTGGGCTCCTTATTCCTTCCCCTCCCTTATTCCTTCTCCTCCCCAGTGATGAAGGGGGGTGGGAGATGTTGGTTTCCCAGTCAGTTCATCACACATTGTCTCTGCTGCTTCTTCCTGCTCAGGGTGAAGGACTCTTCACACTCTTCCACTGCTCCATCATGGGGTTCATCCCATGAGGGACAGCCCTCCATGAACCTCTCCAGCATGAGTCCTTCCCACAGGCTGCAGTTCTTCATGAGCTGCTCCAGCATGGGTCCTTTCCACAGGGTCCTGATTTTCAGGAGTGGACAGTTCTGGCACCAGACACACAGTTAGGTGCACCCACCTGCTCCAGTGTGGGGTCCTCCCTGGGCTGCAGGTGGCTCTCTGCTCCCCTGTGACCCTCCATGGCTGCAGGGGCACAGCCGGCCCTTTCACCACAGGCTGCAAGGGAACCTCTGCTCTGGCCACCTCCTCCCCGCCTTTCTGCACCGATCTGGATATCTGGCTGGTTGTCTCTCTCATATCTCATTCACCTCTCCAAACCGATTCTCTCCATTTCTGCTTCTGCTGCTTTTTGTGTTTTCTGCTCTTAATTATGTTAATTTGCAGAGGTGCTGACCAGCTGTGGCCAGGGGCAGGTCCGACTTGGAGACCAGGGATCTTTTCTTGAAGCCTCTTACAAGACCCATCCTTGTGGCCCTTCCCCTGCTACCAAACCCCCACACCACAGAAACCCAACACACCTGGTACTGTCACAAGCAAGCAATACCTCATGCATAACAGAGTTATATCACATCTTGTCTCAGTATGTATGGGGAGTAAAGAATTTGTGTACTTTACTCAGTCACTCTGGCATTACAGTCCTGCTATGCAATAATAAAAGTGAAGTCATATGGGAATCATAGAATGGTTCGGGTTGGAAGGGATCTTAAAGACCATCTAGTTCCAACCCCCTGCCATGGGCAGGGACACCCTCCACTAGACCAGGTTGCTCAAAGCCTCATCCAGCCTGGCCTGGAACACTTCCAGGGATGGGGCATCCACAGCTCCTCTGGGCAACCTGTTCCAGTGCCTCACGACCTTTTCTGGGAAGAATTTCTTCCTGATATCTAAACTAAATCTATCTTTTTTCAATAATTTAAATCCATTACCCCTTGTCCTGTCACTACAGGTCCTTGTAAAAAGTCCCCCCTAGCTTCCTTGTAGTCCTCCTTCAGGTACTGGAAGGTGCTATAAGGTCTCCTCGGAGCCTTCTCTTGTTCAGGCTGAACAAGCCCAATTCTCTCAGCCTTCCTTCATAGCAGAGGCACTCCATCCCTCTGATCATCTTCATGGCCCTCCTCTGGACTCTCTCCAATTGGTCAATATCCTTCTTACGTTGGGTGGCCCAGAGCTGAACACAGTACTCCAGGTGCAGTCTTTTAAAAATCAAGTCCAACCACTCCCTATCATGAGCAGGGACTTCTTTCAATAGATCAAGTTGCTCAAAGCCCTATCCAACTTGACCTTGAATACTTCCAGTGATGAGGCAGGATGAAAAGCAACATTCATAAGCTGGAACATGGGAAATTCCTGTTTGTTATAAGGGAAAAATAAAAACAAACCACCAGGAGGGTGGTCAAAGACTGGAACAGGTTGGACAGAGACACTGTGGATTTTCCATCCTTGGAGATGCTGAAAACCTGACTAGGCATGGCCCTAAGAACCTGATCTGACTACAGCTGCTTTGAGCAAGCATTTGGGATAGGGGTCCAAACTAAGCCATTCTTTGATCCTGTGAGGGGCTCCACTCCTCATATTCTCCTCGACATAAAGAACATTTAAAAATCAGAACATATCTGGTCCTGAACATCCATATAACAGCAAATGATGATAACTAAAGTGGTAATTATTTCTTTTTCCAAAGGGAGAATAATGCATAATCCATTGCACTCTTGAGTTTATTTGAAAAAAATAACCAATAAAAAATAAAGAAACAAACGTAGACGTTAAATGTCCTTTCTGAGAAGTAGTATGAGATGGTGATGGGCATTAATTCTTCAGCAAATATTTATTCTGTTCTCGATACTCAGACCTGGAATCATCTCACTTAGTTGGAAAACCTGTATTCTCTCTTATCATCAATGGAGAGACAGATGTAACCCCAGACTTTTGCTGGAATACAGCATTATCTATCAGTGTGTTTCTTTTCAACAGACAGTAGAAGGGACCTTAGAAGGACAACATTCCCAGTCTTGGTTAAGCTTAGGTAATAGGAAGGACATAAAAAGGCCATACCGTTGAGCAATTTCTTGTGGACCAGTAGTCACATCATTTCCAATGCAATGGTTTTTAAAGCCATGAATGTCCCAATATACAGACATTATCACCCCTGGTTTTTACATGGGAAGGGCCTTTTGGTGAGACTGGAAAGAACCTACATAAAGATATGGAATAAAAAACAAAACCAGGCATTTTTACCTCAGCTGCTGTGTATGAAATCTATTTAACTCTGATGGGTAAGAATAGTAACAAGCCGGAATATAAAAAAAAAAAAAAAAAAAAGAGTGTCAGCAAAATGGGATTGAGGAGGAAGTCACTCATATAGTAAGAATGTTTAGGGACTCAAAGAGAGACCAGCAGCTTCACAGGGATTGTATTTCACCAAAATTTTACTAGGAGGAAAATTCTTGTTGGTGCTTGAAGCCATCAAATTTGTGGATCCTGAAAGTAAAACAGAGGATGACTGCAGTTTAAATGAGCTCTTCAGTTAGGTGCATCTCAAAGGAGAAGCTTCTGCTTCAAGAAGCCAATTGGCATTCATTGTCACAAGACAGAGAGAAGCATCATAAATTATACATTCACAGACTTCAAAAAATTCTGAGAAAAAAAATAAGTAAATGGCTGGATGATGAAACAGTTTGAAGCTCCAAGCCCAACTCTTCAAAAGAGCAATTTGCCACACTGAGCTTGAATAAACAACAATCTTACTGATAAAAGCCACTTCTTGCTCTTATAGGTGTATTTCTGCTTTTGAACATGCTGTAAGAAGGGACACAAGGAGTGGTGAAATGGTGAAGACGTAGCGAGGGTCCGTTGGCTTCCATGGAACTATTTGGGCTTTCACCAATAGAGACAGAGGTACCTCTCTCTATTGTTTTGGCAAAGGAGAGTAATCACCACCTAAGTCTATTCCTTTTAGTTAGTTAATTCAGAGGTCCAGATGAAGTAATCCCTTTGTATGGAGTATAGATTTCCAACCTAGTTTAGATGTCTGAATTCAGACACCATGAATCTTCATTCTCTCCTTGTAGCTGAGTGTTGGCAGTCATTCAGCAGCAGTGAGTATTTATGAGGACTTTCTGAGATCAAGCAGAGGCCAGTCTGACAGACCATGTTCAAATCAGCTGGTGATTCTGACCAAAAATAAAACTCTGAGTGTCACAATGAGCAGAGGACTCCAGCTCCCAGCCCCTTCTCCTAACCACAGAACAGTCAGAACACATGCACTGTCACTGAAAGGTGAAAATTCTGTCATGTCTCTGTCCATATAATGAGACCAACACACAGAAATTTGCTAGCACCACAAAACCAACTAACATTATATATATATATATACACATACACAACACACACATGAGACTTCTACAATATGGAGGGTTTTCCCTTGCAGGAGGACAGTTTCCTCAAGGCTGCCATACAATCAAGAATTACACAGCAGCTGTTCCAAAATAGGATATGGCAACCTCTTTAAACCTGAGGAAACCTATCATAGTTTGTGTCAGCTATTGGGTTTCTTTGTGTCAGCAGTTGGATACAGGAAACTGCTGTCTGCTAAATGGTCCATTCAACTTCTGTTTAGGTCTATATGCACTCACCCACATTACAGCATTTGAAACTGGAACAATGTATATTTCCTGATTCATTTAGGGGTAATATGATTCTTTGACAACTAGAAGGAAACAGTGAGACTTCAGAGAGTACAGACTGGGATGCAATTCTAGCCCTCTCGCTTACAAACTAAAAATGAAAGGCAAATGTGACAGAAAAATCAGGTAGGAACATCTTTTAAGATCCATCAGCTTCAGTTCTAGTTTCACGTCACGTAACTTATAGTGACTCAAGTCACAGTCTCAGCTAGGGGAAGTTACTCAGAAAGTACCCAAATTTCCCATTTCACCTCTGAAAGTTAAATTGAAAAACAAGGGATGATTTAAAAAAATGGAACAATTCTTCAGTAAAGACAAATCTAATAAAGTGGGGAATTGTGACTCCTAAAAAAAATTTATAAGAATATGAATCATGTAATGAGTATGGGCATAATTATGCTAATGGAAACAGTCATGTTACTCTGGGAATGATTATGCTAAGCCTCTGATCATGGCCTATATAAATTAGTGGTTTCCTTAAACCTGAACAGTCTGAAACAAAGACAACTCTTCTTGCAGTGAGAAAAATAGAGAAGTATGAGGAAGGGGAGGGCAAGGTCATATCCTTCTACCAAAACTAATATGACTATAAACATTTCAAAGCTTTTGCATATATCCAGTGCTAGGTATTAATACTATTTTACCAATGTGGGGTATGGCAACGTTATCAAACCCTCAGCGTAGAGGTAATCTGAGATCATTATTTACTGCTTGCTTTATTAAAAGACAGAAAAAAACCCCACCCATCTCTAATTGGATTCAGTAGAAGCCCTAAGGAACAGATTATGTCTCTAGATAAAGGTCTTGCTACCTTTATAAAAAATATATAGTTGTGAACGAATGACTTCTCCCCTAGAACAGAAAGGCCACAATCTGCTTCAGCCTTCCAATGTGGGATGCATGCCACCTCCTCTGCATCAGCTCAGCTGTTACCGCTTGGTAACGTCCTACTGACTGCAGTACCTTCCAGCTCACAGTGTGGTGGGAAGCTCCTGCTTTCTTCAATGGAGTGAACCCAAGAAAGATCTAAGGAGGGCATAAAATAGCACAGAGAAGTTTGTATCCCATTTATTTAGACATCATGACCTTTGACCTACATAAGGGGCTTAAGATTTTTCTGAGAAAATTTTTTTATCTTTTTAATTTTTATTCAAAAAACCCTGTTGCCTCCCTAGCCTTGATCTATATTCTCAAGAAGTGTAAAGGAACCCTAAAGATGGTGATTATTTTCCTTAAGAACAGAGGGATCAAAGAAATCTCAGATGAAATTTGAATTAGAACACCAGGTTGGCTGAGCACTTCAAACTGCAACACTGCCTCCATAACTGGAGCGATGTCAAGAGCAGAGCTGTGTTTGTTTTGCGGAGGCATGTCACAAGTGAACGCAGAATCACCGAGCAGACCATGCAGCAAAATGCCACTCGCCTCTGACAGCAGCTGCTTTGGAGGTGAGGAGGGTCGGGCTGATGCACTGAGAGACAAGGAGAGTCAGTGATGCCACTAAGGCATTGCTTCTGGAGAGAGGGACGGACCTCCTGCAAGTGTAACCTGTCTGTCCAGCCCTTTCCCGGCACCTAACACTGTGCGTGCTGCTACATCCTTCCATAATATCAGGACCCCATGCTGCAGCCCAGCATGACTGATCCATGGCAATGAACACAAAGACCCTCTCTCTTTTCTCTCTTCCTAATTACTTTAGGGTGCTGTCTGTGTATTTGAACTATATTAACACATATTCCATTCTTTCGCATGAGTAGAGTAACAGCATTTACACGAGGTGCAGTGCCCACGGAAAAGGAGGACTCACCCCCACCTCAGCACCTTCCATTACTTTTCTGCCTGAAAACAGCTCATAAAATCTGAAGACCTCACCCAGAATATTTTGCAGTTGAAGGGAAATAGCTGTTGTCAGCAGATTCATTTGTTTACTCCAAGTAACATCATATTTCATAGAGTAGCATCAAAATAGCCCAGTAAGACACATTCCTCAAATAACGTGATATTGAACCATAGGAGTGTGGGTTGTGTTTGTGGGGGTTTTTTTCCTGCGAGTATACCAAAGGTCTCTTACAGCTCCTTGACATCTTACAAGAGTCTAAGGAGATTTTTCCACAGCACTGGATGTCCCTAGTATTTTGAAAGAATGTATTTCAAAATATCTTAAAAAAAAAAAAAAAAACAAAGGGAAGAATTTCTCTGAAAGCCAACCAAACTATTAACCCTCAGTATGTGATTAAAAAAAACCAACATAGGCGTCTTGAACCAATTAAAACCACTTTTCTCTATTGCAGTCAATGGCAATTCTTGATACAGAGCTTTCCTTTTGTTTTCAACTCTCGTTTCTTTCTTGCTTTGGCAGGAAAATATTTTAAGCAATTTTTCTTTATCAAGGGAAAAATGTCTTACCTCTGTTTTCTTCAGACTCAAAAATTGTTAAACTCAAACAAAATTAAAAAAAAAAAAGTCACACAACAACAACATCTAGGCAATGACAGGCACAGAACTTTTCTGCTGTGACAGAATAAGTCTCTAAAAGTCATGAGAACATGAACTGAAAGTATGTCAGCAACTTCTGTTGCTCCTGCTTTCCTGCCAGAGAGGACTGGATGAAAATATCTAGATCCTGGATGCTTTTTAATACAGGAGACAGCAATTCCAAATTTAAATTCAGACCTTCATCAAGATGCCACAACTAGAATAGACACCCCACATTAGGCTGGACAAACCCTAAGTGTGAGTCATGAGCATGAGGGCCAGCAATTCATAACCTATCACTGAAAGTCTGGACTCACCTGTTCCTGGTATCACTGCAGGTAACCAAGAACCAAGTGTCACCCTGTAAATTTAAAGTTGTGGTTTCCATAACAGAATCAGTGAGATCACCTGGTCCCTGGACCTTTCTTCTGCAAAATACAGGATGATGCTTTGGCCTGTTTGCTATTACCCACAAAACTGTGAAAAGGCACATACACATCTTCCCAAGACCTCTTTTCCAAGTTGTATGTATTACCTGTTTGTACATGTGAGGGAGGGTTAGATGCACCCAAGTGTAAATAGACGGATAGAGGTGTCAGTGAGACACTATTTTCATAGGCCTGTGACCTGTGAAGTCTGAGTATCCAGAAGCACGAAGACCATGCCTAGCCCCAGTACCCTTAATCATTGAATCATAAAATCTTTGAATCATTTAAATTGGAAAAGACCCATAAGATCTTAAGACCCATAAGATCAACCACAAACTTAACACTGCAAGGTCCATCACTAAACCATGTCCCTAAGCACCATGTTTTCATGGCTTTTAAATGCCTCCAGGAATGGTGACTCAGCTACTTCCCAGGTGTATTGTATTTGTGTGGCAAGGTTTTGGTAGCAGGGGCGAGGCTACAGGGGTGAGTTCTGTGAGAATCCCCTGTGTCTGATAGAGCCAATGCCAGCCAGCTCCAAGATGGACCTGCTGCTGGCCAAGGCTGAGCCCAGCAGCAACAGTGGTAACACCTCCAGTATAATGTGTTTGTGAAGGGGGAAAAGAAAACTGCACAACTGCAGCTGGAGGAAAGGAGCGAGAATATTTGAGAGGAACAGTTCCGCAGGTCAGTGAAGAAGGAGGGGGAAGAGCTACTCCAGGAGCCAGAGCAGACATTCCTCAGCAACCTGTGATGAAGATCATGGTGAGGCAGACTGTGCCTCTGCAGCACATGGAGAGCCATGGTGGAGCAGAGATCCACCTGCAGCCTGTGGAGGACCCCACGTTCGAACAGGTGGATGTCTGAAGGAGGCTGCAACCTTGTGGGAATCCTGCACTGGAGCAGGCTTCTGGCAGGACCTGTAGACACACTGGGAGAGGTATCCAAGCTGAAGAATGTTTGCTGCCAGGACTTGTGACTCCTTGGGGGACCTATGCTGAAGCAGGCTGCTCCTGAAGGACTGCACCTCCTGGGAGAGACCCACACTGGAGCAGTTCATGAGGAACTGCAGCTGTGGGAAGGACTCACATTGGAGAATTTTATGGAGGACTGTCTCCCGTGGGAGGAACACCATGCTGGAGCAGGGGAAGACAGTTAGGAGTCTTTCCCACCCTGAAGGGGAAGGAGCAGCAGACACAATGTGTGATGAACAAACAGCAATCCCCATTCCCCATCCCCCTGCTTCACTGTGGAGGGAGGAGGAGGTAGAGAAATGGGGAGCAAAGTTTAGCCCTTGAAGAAGGGTGGGATAGGCGGAAGTTGTTTTAAGATTTGGGGTTTATTTCTCATTATCATAATCTGATTTGATTTGTAATAAATTAATTTTCTCAAAGTTGAGTCTGTTTTGCCTGTAATGGTGACTGGTGAGTGATTCCTCCCTGTCCTTATCCAGACCCATGAACCTTTCCTAGTATCTTCTCTCCCCTGTCCAGCTGAGGAGGGTAGTGATAGAACAGCTTTGGAGAGCACCTGGCATCCCGACAGCATCAACTCTCCACAACTGGGTAGCCTGTTCCAATGCTTGATAACAGTTTTAGTTCAGAAATTTTTCCTAATATCCAATCTATACCCCCCCCTGGTGCAACATGAGGCCATTTCCTTTCATCTTATCACTTGTCACTTGGGAGAAGATACCAACACCCACTTCACTGCAACCTCCTTTCAGATAGTTGTAGAGAGCAATAAGGTCTCCCCTCAGCCTTCTCTTCTCCAGGCTAAACACCCCTAGTTCCCTCAGCCACTCCTCACAGGACTTGTGCTCCAGAACATTCCCCAGATCCATTGCCTTTCTCTGGACATGCTCTAGCACTTTAGTGTCTTTCTTGTACTGAGGAGCCAAAAACTTAACACAGGATTCAAGGAGCAGCCTCACCAGCGCAGGTGGACAATCACTTCCGTAGTCCTGCTGCCCATACTGTTCCTGATGCAGGCCAGGATGCCACTGGCATTCTTGGCCACCTGAGCACACTGATGGCTCATACTCAGATGACTGTTGACCAACACCCCCAGGTCCTTTTTCGCTGACCAGCTTTCCAGACACTCTTTCCCAAGTCTGTAGCACTGAAGGGGGTTGTTGTGACCCAAGTGCAGGATCCAGAACTTGGCCTTGTTGAACCTCATACAGTGGGTCTCAGCCCATCAATCCTGCCTGTCCAGATCCCTCTGCAGAGCCTTCCTACCCTCAGGCAGAACACCACTCCCACCCAACTTGCTGTCATCTGCAAACTTACTGAGGGTGCACTCGATCCCCTAATCCATATTATTGAGAAAGATGTTAAACAAACCTGGCCCCAGTGGTGAGCCCTGGGGAACACCACCTATGACCAGCCACCAACTGGATTTAACTCCATTCAGCATAATAGTTCCACCTGAATTGTGAGAGGTGATGGAAAGTCCCTGTCATTCTTAAAACAAGGAAGGGGTAAAATATAGGGTTGTGCAAGCATCAGCTCATTATCTCTTAAACACCTTGCCAGGTATAAGATCTCTTTTTGAGTCAGCAGCATGCTGTGCTGACCATGCTCTGCTACTTCTATTGCATATAGAGTAATTGCTTTTATTAAGTATGATTTTTAGAGGTTCACTTTTGTGTCTTACTGTCAAGTCCCCACACACACTTTGGTTTTTATAAAAAGCACTTGTATTCTCTTGGATATACAGCACTATTGAGTGAGTCTTTACTGAAACTGGTTTTGGTTTTGGTCTCTTTTATCTTTTTAATAGTATTTCCCACCAAATTGACTTGCATATGCTAATACTTTGACAACTAAAGAAGCAGGTATGACTGAGTTGTCATCTTCTAATCAGTTTTTCCAGTTGTAAAAAGGAGTGCTTCCCCACAAATCTATTTAACTTTTTGCCTACCTGCCTGCATTTCAAAAGCTCTCTTAAAGACTATTTTATGGACATAGACCTATTAAGCATTTGAGAAGCTTCACAAGGATTTAACCATGCAATTCATATAGTCTGTAATAGAAATTATGTGGTTAATTCCCCATGCAATCCTTTGACTTTTTTTTTCTTTTTTTTTTTTTTTCATGATAGCTCGGCAATTTGTATTTGCTGAAATGTGGCCAAAGTTCTCTGTTAAACGTCAGTAGGGGAATTATGAAACCTCTTTGCACAGTAACTCATTTTTACAGAACTGAGCCCACATTGCTCTTATCTTTCCATATTAAGCCTGGTATGCTGTGTCAAGCATTTCAACCTCTAGCTTCCATCAAAAGAGAAATGACAGCTGTCTCTGAATTAATGGAACATGAGAGCAGATCACTGCTCTGCACCCTGCTCCCTATGAAATCTTTAAGTATGCACTCCCCTGGCCTGACCTTGCTATTTCCACTGTCTAATTTGTTTTCTGGTGATTGAGAAAGGTGAGGGAAGAGTTCATCACCCATGCAGGTTTCTTCTGTTAAACACCACTGTGCTATCCATCAGAAATTTTCTCTGTCCCTCTAGAGCCAACAAGCTATTTTAATAAAAACAGGTCTGGTTAAAAAAAAAAAAAAAAAAAAAAAAAAAAAAAGTAAGAATCTCTGAACTCTGTGGGATTAACTTTGATTTTTATTCTTCCCCTGTTATGTCCAATTACAGTTTTGTTAAATACTTTCCTGGGAGAAAATGTGTCCTCAGTTTTGTTAATCTGATTTTTTTAAACAAGGAGGAATTTCATTGCATATAGTATAATATATATGTATATCATGAATATAAAACAACTATTTGTATTATTTTTGTTGGTTCCAAAGTAAAGTTATGAAGAAGTCTAGCTTAAAAGCAAGACTTGGAGGAGTAGACTAAACCAGGACTTGTCTCTAAAACCAAATGTGTTATTTTATCCAAATGTCCTAGTGTGAAAATAATTACTGTGGGGACCTTAAATAGGATAAAATGGACATGAGTAAGTGGTCTAAACACTGTGGTCCAGACTACAGAGTATTCTTTCCAGTATAGTGGGAGTCCCAGAGGATGAGTCTTTGGGAACACAAGGCCCAAAGTGCACTATGATGTCAGCTTGCGCCGATTGTGATGGACAGCCAAATACAGAAGGATTTGGTAACAGTAAGAACAATGAGAAAGTGAGTGTTTCAGGACATTCATAAATACACTTTGAGCAGTAACCTCTGTCTCACAAGCAGGATGAAAGAAATGGGCCAACCTGAGTCTCACATTTTTAAAAGGTCAGTCATCCAATTGCTCACACAAAAAATGTCACAGTACTTACATTCCCAATTTTAACACACAGCTTCTACGATAGCTTTCCAGAGAGGTTATTTATGTGTTTGACTGACTGGATTTCACATTCTGTTACGTCAGTCATATCCTAGTCAAGATACCTCAGATAAAGCAAAACAGATCTGGTGTAAAATATAGGAGAATCAGACATGTAAACTCATTTTTTGAGAATAAGGTACCTAGCTTACAATCTCTGAGGTTATAATATGGATGTTAAAAACAGGTATGAATTTTTGTATGTACATTCTTGTGAATGATTTTTAAACAGTATTCCAAACATTTTTTTCATTTTGAATTCCACTGTATGGCAATATGAGGAAAAACATTTCCATAGAGATGGAGATATAGGCAGAGTAAAAGTGTGTGGATGAGGCCAAAATTAGTATAAACAGAGGACTTAATTTTTCAGTGACCTGAACTTGACATTTTCATAAGCTTCTCTTATGGTCCATAAACAAAATAAGAACAGAACCAACGTCTGCTGGTTTTATAGCCAGTATCAGGGGCCGAATACAGAAGAATGACATTTCACCTCATCAGAATAAGGAACTGGTTCTGTATGTGCCTCTGATGCCTGTGCTCACTTGTACACATCTCCTGAGAATTGCAAGTGTATTTCTGAACTGCAGAGAATGCAGAGAACAGGGTTTTCATCTCTCTGCAAAATCTAAGGTTTTTTGCTTTCTCTTTGACCATTCAAATGCAAAACAATATGTATTGTTTTTATCCACTGAAGTATGTCACGGCTGCTTATGTGCAGGTATTCTGTGAGTAGAGCATACTAGCCATAACAGAAATACATACTGAATAAACCTAGACAGACGTGATGAAGTATTGGAAGAGCACTGTTTATTCAAGTTCTTTATATGAATTTAGCGTTATAACAATTAGTTCACAGGATTTATGGAACTGGTAACTTCAGCAAGCCTGCAAAAAGCTGCAGCTATGTCAGTTCTAATGAAGCTAAAACTCAAGACCAGATTCACACACCGGATTCAAATGTGACGTGCTGCTCTATAAAGACCCTTATATTTAGGATACTGGTAGGAATACTGGGTGTTGTGCTACCTAAATCTCACCAACAGCAGAAGAAAACCCAAGCAGTACAGAAATTAAAAGCAGAAAGGTGCAGAGAAAATTATAAACTGCCTTGCTCTTCATCAGCACCAAATGGAGCTAAAAATCTGTGGCCTGTTTTCATGTGTTTCTAGCCTGAAGCCACTGCATTTCATAAGCAGTATGTGTACAACACCCTGAAATGACATTGGTGGGGAATGGTGGCCAAACCTTAGCCTAATACCATAAGCACAAACCTCATATTTTTATAATAAATAATGGAAATGCGAGCATCCACACCAAATCAAAGGAATTGTCATTGTGAAGTGCCATGCGAAAGAGTTAAAGTCTCAGCCTAAAGCCTGGGAACCAGCAGATGTCAACACACTTCAAAAAAACTAAAACAGCTGACTACAACCAGCATTGTCTTTTTCAGAAATGAAAGAGAGAAACGAAATTTAGACCCAAACTCAGAGTTTGTGCATGTGAATGGACAGCTTTATGCAAGTCCACATTCAAGCATTTTTAAAATCTTTTCAGGAGTTAATCACGAGTGTTTGACTCATTACCAATATAACATGAAAAAAGCCTGCAGTAATAGTTTATTTATACACTGTTCTTCCCTCTAGAGTTACAAATGTTAAGAATGTCATCTAAATTTGATTTTTCTTTGATCAGAAACTGACAAAATGACCTCCAACACTGAACTGGCATTCACGCGATGAGGATGCATACTCAGGCCTTTCAGAGACCTTCTGTACTGCTGGCTCTGCAAGCTCTTTGCAAGCTCTCTGCAAGAGGGCATGACTCTGATTGGAGGATGACTTTTTGGTCGGAAGAAGGGTAGAGGAGGGGGAACAGAAGCCTGAGTATGCTTAGGTTATTGCTCCAGGAGGCATTTACGGGTCTATAGGTACAACTCCTGACAAAGTTTTGCCGATGGTGAAGTTTTTCTGATCGGCATTTGTGTCAGACGTAGCTCAGGCTGTTCATCACGGGCCAGGTCCTCGAACTAAGTTCAGCTTTGCTCAGAGTTGTGTTCTAAGTCTTGCGCTATGACATGTCTTTCTTAAACAAGGAATAGTTTCTACTTCTATTAAAGAAAGGAAAAAGTAACAGGGAAAAGCCTAGCAAGCAACTGCTAGTACTAAGTGTTTAAAATCATAAAAGGGGAAAAATGATTATTTTTGTTCTCATAATTTTCAAGCCTCAAGTTCTTAAGTGCAATAAAGGGAAGCACTGAAAGAATGATGTATGAAAAGAGGATATTCTACCTGATTAGATAAGTTGTCTATGCTCCAGCGTTACACCCCTACTCTGGGGGCTGAGTAAGAACATCCTGTGCAACATTTCTTCCTTTGAGGTAAAACTTCATAAAAGAGGAGCATTTTCACAGAGGATCAGTAGTATGTTGTGAGCCACCAAGATGCCTTTGGAAGGAATACAAGAGTGAAACTTTGTGAAATGCTATCTTTATTGACCTGTTTATTATTCTGCAATATTAAATAAACTCTTATTTTCGTTTTACTTTTTTCAATCACATTCGAGCAGTTTGGGCTTTTTTTTTTTTTTTAACCTTGCCCTGCACCCTGTGATATTCTGCCACTTTCTGACCCTTTATTTGGCAATGTCAGTCATCTATATTGCGTGATCTTTTGACACTTCTGCAGTCTTCACAGCATACCAGTGTGTAACGTCTCCACAGCCTGAAAGAGCATACCTGCTGGACTCTTGTTCAGGCATTCTAGTTTGGGTCAGGGGGGTCAGGATGTGCCTGTTGTGAAAGGGCAGGGTAGAGAACCATTGCAGAAGAGGTTCTCCAGCTTTTCCTGGCCACCTTCAGCTAGCCAGCACCACAGGAAAAGTCTTGGCACACTCCGATGCAGCACTGCACTTTTGCACACTCCTGCGCAGACACACAGGCAGATGAACAGGTGGGAGGGAGTGCTTCTTGCAACCATTAGGGAATTAGCAGGTCGTGATCTAGCTCTATATAATTAGTCAGTGACACTCATTCACACTACAGTGATCACCATTATTAGCAAGAATAAGCAGCATAGTGGGAGATCGACAAGCAAACCTTTTTGCCCAAGGGGTCTCATTCATAACAGCCAGCTGCTGGTGTGCACCCCTTTCCTCAACCACTGGGTCAGGATCACTGGTAAGCCTGCTGGTCTGTGAAAGGATCAGACAACTGCTTTACTCACTAAAAGGGGCAACACACTTTATTCATGGTATTACTGCTGTTTTGCAGGGTATAGCACACACTAAAGAAATCTTCTGCTAGTGCAAAGGGAATAAAGCATCTGGGGAGTAGAAAGTGACATTTTATAAGGAAGAGCCTGAAGTTTTTCTTCAAGAGGTCCTGTACGTGTCCACAAGATCAATATATCTCTCCAGAAAGGATAACTAGGGGAGAGAATGCAGAAGTGCTCTTCAGACTTATGTTAAAGAAAATACCACTTGTGGAAAGGCAACAGCAACAAAATAGGAAAAGGAAAATCTGTTCAGTGGCAGTGGAAATGAATGTAATGCATCACCATTTATTTTCTGATGCAGACACTGAAGACAGATTGCCTGTTCTGATACCTATATACTAGTTGTGGGCTAGATTTTATCTCAGCACAGTGTATCTCTGCTATTTAAGCATCCACTGTAGGCATGATATTACCTGAAAGGTGCATCTACAAAGTGATTCCAGTGCAGAGAACTGCCTGAGAGACATATTATAATGTAATAATATAAATATGTAAACATTACACACTAGAAGTCTTATTGATCCTTGCTACCAAACATGACATCATTATTAATAAAAATGTAATGGGAGAGTTATAAATATGCAAAATAATATCGTATTAACCTAAATAACACCAACAAATTGTACAGCTTAGCATAAAATTGAAAACCACTAACCAAACACAGTGTGGTTTGTTCATACTAGGAGCAGTCAGGAATCATGCATAATGCAACAGTGCAACTGCTAACAGCTTCATGAAGATAATTTAAGCTAGAGCTGGACAAGCTCCAGGAAATATGCCTAGAGAGTAAATGCTGAGCTTTTCTTCTCTTTTTACGTGAAAGAGCTCTGAATTGTTTGGCTCGCTGTCCCAGGTGAGACTTATTATAAAGCAGAAGATCATTTTAAAAGTTAAGGAAGAGATAAACAGCTTATAAATAATACAAATACATGGAAACATACTGAAAGAAAAAACAAACAAAAAAAAACCCCACCACAAGAAAACCAGACAAAACACCACTCAAAAAAAAAAAAAAACCCCCAAACAGAAAAAAAGATTAAAAAAACAATAGAAAACAACCCAAAAAAAACCCAACAAAACCAAACATTAGATGAGTGAGACAGCTTGAAAAAAAAAAAAAAAAACCCACAAGAAAAATGAGTAAAAAGAGACACAGTCTGTTGCCAAATGTTATTCATTAAATAAAAAGTATTACACTGCAGAAAAGAGTCCAGAGAATGTCAGACAACATAGCAAAGAAAGGTTAGGCTATAAATTGTCCAAAGCTGGCATCATATTTTATATTCTGCTAAATACTGAATATTTACAACGTATATAAATAACATTATTACTATAAAAGCATTTCTTAGAATAATTAGGAAGGGACACCACTAATGAGAGTGGAGAGCATGTTACATTTCAAGCAGAAATAATAGGCTTAATGCAGAAATTACTTGTGGAGATTTTTGCCCTGTGTTAGGCAAGAGGTCAGACTAGCTCCTCTGAATGATCTCTTCTGGCCTGAGTCTACACAACTCAGCTATTTTAGCTGACAGAGGCTTTTCCTCACTCTTAATCTTTCTTTTTTTTTTTTTTTTAACCCCTTTTTTATTTATAAGATGAGGGAAGAGTCATCCCTGAATTCTTAAAAAAACATTAGTCATGACAGGGACTGAGTGAGTCAAGGGTAGTGTGGAGAATCTGAGTCTCTGGCTTGGGACAGCGCCCGCATCAAGGCTATTCTGTCCCACCTCCAGAAATGCCACCAGCTGCTGGAAAAACCTGCCATTAGAGTCAGAACTGGCAAGAACGCCTCTGTCTTACTTGGCAATTTTAAGGTCTCAAGGAGAAAAATTTATGTTGACCGATTTTTTTTTTTTTTTTTCTGTTTCCAAAACCTGCTGAAATTCCTAGGTAATGAGAAATATGAAAGAAAAATTAAGTTTAGTTGAGTGCAATCAACAGTCACACAAAAAAAGACCTATGTAAATATCTTGCAAATCACAATTCCTGTGATTTAGTCCTAATCGGATTCACAGCAAATTCTTAACAAAGTTTCTATTATTTGCTAACTGCAATTTACCTAATAGCACTTGAAAAGTACATAAACCTTTCACTGAAAGTGGGATGAGTTTGGAGTTTATAATGAAGTCCCAAACTAAATAAGATTTGCAGGATCATAATAAAATAATCAATTTTAAAAAGTTAATAAACACTTTTCTTCAAACCACTGTGAAAACTTTAACTAGGTAATCCTCACTCCCTTCTTTGTGATATGTTTAAGTGTTGATGCACCATCTGGAAAGCAAGTGTGTGTTTGTTCATGATCATTCCCTTAATGCAATGACTCTTGGAATTTCTACTGGTCAGTATCATTTTGACTGTATGCAGTGTTTGCAACAATCACAATTTTATTGCCATATTTGGGGGTTATGTTATATCCCTAACAACTAAATCTGTGGGTATCCCAGATTTTTTAAGTACTTTTCCAATCTTCATCATTCAGGAGGAGAGAACAAAACGAAAGAGAACAAAATAAAAAGAGGAAAACACACCCTAAAATCTCAAAAAGACTTTAGGAAAAAGAACCTCAATATATGTAAGCAGTCCACAGAAAACTTTGTGGTTTCCTAGCATCAAACTGACTGTCACCAGTCTGTCTCATCCACGGAGTGTACTTGAGTCTACTTTCAGGAAGCAGCTGGAGCAAGCACACTCAGAGGATTGTGGAAGGAATAGGAGCAAATGCATTTAAGGGCAAAAGGTGGTAAGGTATCAAGGATGAACCTCTTTAGAAGCAGATTTTTTTTTTTTCACTGAATTTTTGAGCTTTCTGTGGGTAACCAGACCAGATGGACCATACATCTGACCTGGGATTATCATCCCTGTATTTCTGAATGATAAAGTGGTATTTGACAGAAAAACGCAGTATACTTCCTCTATTAAATGATTCTGTTTATGAGCTTTTGGCCTCTAACATCCTCCTAAGAGCCAGATATGAATGTGCTACAAGAACATGACATGCTTTTCTCCACAGTACACCTGGAAGACCACTCTCTCAAGATGTAAGGGATCAGTTTTTGCAGATAAGGACCAAGATGATGGATGACTTCACCTTTTCTCCATCATCCTTTCCACATAATGTGTCATAGGCTATTCCTCATGTTTAACACATCTGATACAGGGACTGCACAATACCTACAACACTTTAAACAGCAAGTTTGGTAGAATTGCTCATTTCCTCTAAATTACAGGCCATCAAGGAACTCAGCACTGCAAAACAGTGAGATTTTATCTTGCAAAGAACAGAGATGGCATTCATTATCATGCCACTGGAATTTTTGTATAATGAAAGCTAAGTTAAAAAGTATAAAACTGTATGTTTAACATCACAGCCAATGCTCCTCGCATAGATAACCATACACATGCATATATATGCATGTGTATATATGTATAAGCTCATGACTGTGATTCTCTGTTGTGCTTTTAAAAAGAGTACATCTTTGAGAGGGCAGAACAGCTTTCATTAAAACAAGGATTTCAAGATTAGACAGTGCAGTATTGTGCTGCTTTGAAGCCCCCCAACAATGGAAGAAAACACACATTCATATATTATTCTGTGTCACAGAGTTTATCTTCTTGGATTTCAGAGCATAAAAGGAACAATTTGCAATAGGCACAGCTCCACTTCAGCATCTGATCAAACATGAATACTGCAGATAGTTAGGGCTAAATCTTGCTATTGATTTCAGCAGGAGTTTCAGTAATAACTCTTAGACACATTAAATCCTGCATTTTAAACAGTCTTAATTCTCATTTTCATATTTGTTTCCTGCTTTAACAAAGATTTTTCTTTCATGCATTGTAACATAAAAAAAAAAAAAGTTCTTTTCCCTTAGTCTAACTACCTGAATTTCAGCAGAATCTGTGATGTCTGGGTCCAGTCTTACACACTGCTATAACTGTGCAAATACAACAAGAGCCAGGTGTGGCTATTCTGCAAGGCTTATTTATGTACAGTGGAGGGAGTGGATAATGAAACAAATGAACAAAGAACTTACTCCAAGTAACAGAAATCTGTTTCCTATATATTTCCTTAAATAAATTGTAATTAAGATAATTTATAAGTGATATGCACTTCCCTTGGACTGATCATAATAGTTGATATTTTTTTCCCCACAACCATGTCTTATGAAATTTGTCAAGAAGATGGTCAGCAAAGTGTAAACAACAACTTATAGCGAAGCATTTATTTTCTTTCTGCATTCAAAATTCTGAAGCCACACTTCCAAATGAGAAGAACAAAAATAGCACTAGCAACATTTCATGTGGAAACTGTGCATGCTAAATACAGTGCAAAACCTTTCAAGACTCTTGCAAAACCAACGCCTTTGCAAACAGTCATTAGTGCTGTAACTATGGTTTATACACTAAAATGTACTCTAATCATATGCACTAAAATGTATTCTAATCACATAGAACTTCCTTTTGGTACAAAAGGAATATCAAACTTTGTTTACAATCTTTGAACCAAGCAAGGATTAAGAGAGATGATCCTTACTGCAGCAGGATCTGGGCTGGTATCGAGAAGTGAAGGGTCTACATCTCTTCTGTTAATGGTTTCTGGAATGTGGTAAAAGGGATCCAAAAGAGGAAAAACATGCTCCTTCCTTCACCTCTGCTACTGCCAAATGTAAGGGAAGAGAGAGAGGCCTGTCTTGTGGTTTTCCCACTACCACAAAAGAGTCCTTTAAAGACTGACAATTAAAGCTCAATCAAGACTGCATCGGCATTGCTACTAACTGATGTCCAGAGGGACAGTCAGCTGTGAACTTTGTCTCTTTGTCTCTTTGCTCTGTGCCTTTCCTCTGCCTCTGAGGAATGCAGCTGGCAATTTTCCCCCAAATGCTTGTAAATCAGGATGTAAGCAGACCCTTCGTGGTCCCACAGAGACAGTCTCATAAGGAGCAAGGAAAGATGGCACAGGGGAAAGTCCAAGTATGCTCATAAAGAATCCTTTTAGTTTTACTATTGATATTCACCATACTTTACCTTTACTATTCCGTCTTTCTCAATCTGATGAAGTGTCTTTGAAAACAACCTATCTCCTTATCCTTTCCCAAATTAATTCCCTCTCTTGCCCCATGCCTTCTTGGGTTTCCCTACTCCCACTTGTAACTCTCAGGACACCTCTAGCACTTCTCTTCGTGTAAGCCTGCACTGAAATTCATTAACGTCTAGTACAAAGAATTCATCTCAAAGACACTGCAGTACATGTTTCTTATGCATTGGTACAGAGCTTTAAGGACAAAGGCACATTGTACAGTAACGTGATTGGTTTTATTCCCTTGTTTATATCCTAACAAAACCTGGAAATTAGCTTTCAGCTCTCTTCTCTTTCGCCTTTAGCAAGACTGCTTTGCAGTATTTCTAGAGGACCCTTGAACACCTTACAGGCACCTGAGCTCTTGGAATCTGATAGTCTTAGTGCTGCAGCAACTTCTGGCACACAGTTTGCTGCATGCTTAGAAAGTCAGGTGCATACAACTCTAAGGTCCTCTTCCCCGCAGTCTGCACCAGCCAGATTGGATGTGTCACCCATGCACAAGTCCTGCTGCTGCTCAGGGATGAGGCTGCTGCAACGAATGTGCCAGGGCGCAGCAGGAGCAGTGATGCTCCGCAGGGAAGGACAGCAAGGAGCTGAGGGTGACCACAGCACAGGTAGTACTGTTCCTGCCAGGCACTCCTGCCTCCTGCACAACACGAGCACCCAGGGAAAGTGACCAGGAGGGATGACCCTGGGCTGGGCAGAACTGGAGCCATGGGCAGGGCTGGGGGAGGCACTGTGGAGGCAGGGCAGGGTCAGCAGCCAAGGTGGTGGTGCCTTCAGGGCCATGACAAAGTGCTCTGGTTCTCTATAGGTCAGTCCTGCTAGCCCCTTCCCTATCTGCAGGATAAAGGTGTCTTTCACCAGTGGATTTCAGTTTTGCTTTGTGCTAGTTGAGCTATGCTGGCCACACCACAGCAATTCTGATCAGTTTAAATTTTCAATCTATTCCCCTTAGCTCTTAACCTACACTCTGAATCATGAAGGCAGCCACATGAACATATTTATCTCCATGTCTAGACGGAAATTAGACACAAATATGTGCTTTATTCACCTCATTGCTTCTGCCTACCAGCAAGACTTTACTTACAAGTAGTTGAACCATATCTGCAAACTCTGTAATTTGGCCATTGGCAAGCCAGGAGGGAGCAAAATCACTCTCTCATGCCCTCATGCTCCAGAAAGTCTGCAAGACAAAAGTGAAGGCATCCACAGCTAAATATATGCACCTTCCAGGCCCCAGACTCCTGAAAAGAGATTTTTCTCCCTTTATGAAGCAACCTCAGTGGCTAGTAGGCTGTTGTGTCATCAATATAGGTCATGTCTAAGAGAGATAAATTAGCCATCTACCTGGGTATAGAAACTCAGTGTGCCACAAATGCACAGTGAGTATATCATCATGCCCATAGTAACACATTAGCATTCCCCTTTGAGCAGTAGTCTCTGTTATCCCCATTCTTCATATCACACTTCCTTTTTTGTAACACCTGAAAGCATTTCTTCACTGCTAGGAAGAAATAAGAGACCGTTATTACAATGCATGCTTATTTTCAGACATGGGCACAATCTGATGTTTTGACATTAAAAATCTCTGGCAATCAGTTAGTCATTTCACAAAGACTGAATCAGTGCTGTCAAAGATTTATTGTTTTAAGTCCTTCCTATTAGATAACCATTCACTTCACCAAATAGTGTCTTTAGTAATTCTGTTCAGACGCTCAGCACTGCTGCTGTCACTGCTGTTCTTGCACTATAAGTGCAATCAATAGTTGGATGGACAAAAATTAAAAAATTTAATGGATTCTGGTTGAGTTGATTTAGGTCACAGGGTTGCCCAGTGCTTCTGGCAGCCAACATTCTTTCATATTCCTGTAGTCATAACAATGCTCATTTCCACTTGGTTGCTATCCTATGGCATGTCATAGAAGATATGTACTGGCTAGATGATTGTGTGGAGTCATGAGAGAAGCCTCTGATACATCTGGTCAAAAACACAGGTTCCTTTATGCCTCCTTTTTGCCTTCTTTGTTACTACTGCTAGCAGTCATATTTGTTTATCTGAATATGCTCCTATTCTCTGGAAAGGATCATGCCTGTTGTACAACTGTGCACATTCTTACTTTCTCAATATAAGCTTCAATATGCAATATAATCCAATGACAGAGTACATAGGCCTCAATTTCCATGCCTTAGCTCACATGGAAAAGGCAGCATTTGCCAACAACCACTGCACTATGGGGAAAGGAAAGGCTGCAGCTATATCTTCTCCTGACTTCAGTAAAAATGGAGTCATAATCCTAGAGGCAATATAAGTAGAATTACCCCGTGCTTCATAGACCCTAGCAGACCATGCACTCCTGGGTGTTGAAATAGAGATGTCTGGAACTTACTGTTGGAATTGAACTGCTAGAGGTTAGAATAGGACCATTCCCACCTATATGTAAATTTACTGGATCATCCATGTGGCTTCTGTAAATTAACTAATAGCACGAGCCATCTTTTTAGCTTAGCAGAATACAAAGGTGATATAAAGGCCTCTATCTTCTGGTATTGTTCTCTGGTGAAACCAAAGAACTATTTATCCTTCTCTTGTATAATGAAAAAAACCCAAGATGTGGAAATCTGACTGGTGGTCAGGTTTATGGATGTTACCGAAAATAAGAAAACTGTGTCCTTTAATATGTTGAGAGCTCTGGAATATGTGAAAAAGTCCATGAAGCTACAGCAAGCATGTTTCCTGTCAAAACAGCCAGCTGTTCAACACAGTTCCTTAGCACGAGTCTGGTAGCACAAATTATAGCTGGCCTATGTTGCTAGAAAGCCTGTGGGAAGACAGAGCAAAAACACCTGAGAAAGTTTGGGCTGCATAAAAGAATGTAAATACAGAGTTGAAGCCAGTGAGTGATGAATCCAGCTGAGAATGTTCTAAATATTATGGTCTACTACAGAAATATGTAATTGTAAGCATGCTTATTACACTATGCATAATCAGGGATTTTTTTACAATATTTTATTTACTTGATGGCATGCAATGGTTTGGAGTAAAGAGGCTTTTTAATCTCTTTCTAATTGGCATGTTATACTTCTGAATCAGGAATAAAAGGAATTAATAAATGTTACAAAAATTGGATTGAATATAAGATAAATTAGAATAGAACCATTAAAGTCCTTTGAGTAAGTATTTAGAAATTAAATTACAAATATATTTGAAATGTTAATCATTTACCCAACAGGCTATAACAGCTTGCAGTGCACCATTACAATTTGTCATGTAAATCTATATTTAGGCATGGAATAAAAGTGTGAGGGGAAAAAAAGAAGACTACTGTGTATGGGCACATACAGCTGTTGGAGAACAGCATTGACTCTCCTTGATAATTTAAGAATCTACCCAAATCCTGAACAGAGGATAACACCAAGAAAATCTGTAATTGGCCAATACAATTTCCTTTTAAAAAAGTGTCCCTTGCATAATCTATGAAGACAAGTTAAAAATGCCAGATTATGTCATGATCAATAAAAGAGACCAAATTTACTCAGTGACGCAACACTCTGTATATCTTTGGTGTATCTGTCTTATTACCAGTCTCACGGAGCACAGCTACAGTCTGCCTATCTTCACAGAGCCCTGATGAGCCACAGAAGTATCACTTTCCATGGTTTACAGACAAGAAATGAAGATATACAGGATGAGACCCATTAATAATTTCAGCAGCTAAATCTTTCCACCACCCCACAGTGCCCATTCGATTTCCACCTTATTATAAAAGTCCTCATGTCCCTGTTATTTCCATTCACGGAGGAGGTACAGGAGCAGCTCAGCTGTGGCACAGGGCTGAAAGCAACGAACCATCCTTTCATTGCAGTCTACCCTGCACAGAGGAGGTAAAACTGATTCCCTGCTGGTTCTGTGAATCAGGATCTCAGTAGCCTGAGGCATGGAATAAGTTAATGCCCTGATTCTGGTGCAATGCAAAGGGCAGCAGATAAAAAAACCACTAAATGCAGGAGGAGAAGGGGTTTTGCCCTTGTGTGTTATCAGCTGCAGTAGTTTTGTTGAGAGCTTCTTGATATTTGATGTTACAGACTTCTGGGTACATGACAAAGCTTTCATATGTAACATTCCAGGTGGTGTACCCCCGTGGGTGGCAGAAGTAATCATGCAACCACAGATCTCAAAGGGGTTTTTTTAAAAGATACAGGGTTTTATACACCTGACTGTTAAAGTGAAGCCTTGATTTGTTTACACACTGACTAGTTAGTTTCATCACTACTTCCTGGTATCCTTTCTATTGACAGGTTGTGTGTATGTCATTAGGGTTTTGGTAACAGCTAACAAACTCTCCTCCGACGAAAATCAGCATAGGTTGCCGTTCCTTTACTGACTATTGTCTAACAAAATGAGTACAAGGCTCCCATTGCTTTGATATCAATAAGACACTACGTGATCATTACTTCATATCTCAGCATTGTATGAAGAACATAAATCTCACGTTCAGGCCAACGATTTGGATACAGTTCAAGAGCTGAGGTATACAGTACAGGAGAGATGTATGAAATGACAGCTGCTGCAAAGCACCTCTTTATGCTTTCAAAGTCAGAACAGAAATCTTGAAAATACTTACTTATTTTCCAGCTATCCCTAAAACTAGTTACAGTTCAAAACCATCCTCTGAGGGAGAAGAACAGTTTAAGACCATCTAAGGAACCTGAAGTTCCACAAGTCCATGGGACCTGATAAGATGCATCTGTGGGTCCTGAGGGGACTGATGGAAGATTTTGTTAAGCTACTATCCATCATATTTAAGAACTCATGGCAGGTCAGTGAAGTTCACACTGACTGGAAAAGGGGAAAGATAACCCCCATTTTTAAAAAGGATAAAATCAGAACTCAGGGAACTACAGGCCAGTCAGTCTCACCTCTGTGCCTGGCAAGATCATGGAGCAGATCCCCCTGGAAACTATGCTAAGGCATATGAAAAACAAGGAGGTGATTTGTGACAGCCAATATGTCTTCTCTAAGGGAAAATCATGCCTGACAAATTTGGGTGCCTTCTATGACAGGGTTAGAGCATTGGTGGTTGAGGGAAGAGCAACTGATTTCATCTACCTGGGCTTGTTCAAAGCATTTTACACTGGTCACACATGACATCCTTGTCTCTAAATTGGAGAGTTCACAACTCAAAGAGTTGTGATCAACATCTTGATGTCTGAGTGGAGACCAGCGATGATTGACGTTCCTCAGGGGTCAGAATTGGAACCAGTGTTGTTTAACATCTTTGTTGGCAACATGGACAGTAGGATTTAGTGTATCCTCAGCAAGTTTGATGATGATACCAAGCTGTGTGGTGTGGTCGACACACTGGAGGGAAGGGATGCCATCCAGAGGGACCTGGACAGGCTGGAGAGGTGGGCCTGTGCCGACCTCACGGAGTTCAACAAGGCCAAGTGCAAGGTCTTGCACCTGGGTTGAGGCAATCCCAAGTACAGGCTGGGTGGAGAACAGATGGAGAGCATCCCTAAGGAGAAGGACTAGGGAGTGCTGTTTGATAGGAAGCTCCACATCAGCCAGCAATGTGTATGTGCAGCCTAGAAAGCTAACCTGGGATGCATCAAAAAAGTGTGACTAGTAGGTTGAGGAATGTGATTCTGCTCCTCTACTCTGCTCTCATGAGATCCTGAATACATTCAGCTCTGTGGCCACCTACATAAGAAGGACATGACCTTTTGGACCGAGTACAGAGGATGGCCACAAAGATGATCAGGGGGCTGGAACACGTCTCCTATGAAGAAAGCCTGAGAGAGTTGTGGTTGTTCAGCCTGGAGAAGAGAAGGCTCCAGGGAGACCTTATAGCACCTTCCAGTACCTGAAGGGGCGTACAAGAAAGCCTGAGGAGGATTTTTTACAAGGGCCTGTAGTGACAGGATAAGGGATAATGGCTTTAAAATGAAAGAAGGTAGATTTAGATTAGATATCAGGAAGAAATTCTTCCCAGAAAGTGTGTTGAGGCACTGGATAGGTTGCCTACAAAAGCTGTGGATGCTCCCTCCCTGGAAGTGCTCAAGACCAGGCTGGGTGAGGCTTTGAGCAACCTGACCTAGTGGAGGGTGTCCCTGCCCATGTCAGGGGGCTTGGAACTAGATGATCTTTAAGGTCCCTTCCAGCCCAAACCATTCTGTGAATCAATGAAAGCCATCTATCTAATTCATTATCAAAACAGATCCATAGGTGTCTGTGGCAAGACACAACTGTAATACATCAAGAGTGTCCCAAAACTCAGTCTTTGCTACTTACATATACAGGAAGATTCATGTGTCTCACATGGCAGGCTTTATTTCAGATATGAATATGATTACTGCATCCCGTCTGCTCCACAGCTGGTGTCCAGGAGTTGAAGGACAGAGCTGATGCCCACCCTCTGGCTGAAGAGATTTCCTCCACAGTGCCCTAGCTGCTAGAACATGGACCATTTAATGTGTACAAGAATATAAGAGAAAGACTCATCCCTTGCATATGATCATTGGCTATTTAACAGAAAGGTAGGAGGAAAATTAGAGAAGCCATGATTCCAGACCTTGCTGCACTAAGTGCAAAGTACCCAGAGCAGAAACTGGAAAAAAGATCCCCGTTCATGTTGAGTACCCCTGTCCCTAGGGATGGTACTGTCTAGATCAATAGACAAAGTTGTTGTTCCATACTGCACTGAAATGTGTTGGTACGACAGATTGGGAGTTTTCCTCCTATAGCATCACACTGGTACTAGTGGAAATATTCTGCTGGGCTCAAATCCCCTGAGGTAGTGGGAGAAGCTAAGCATCGGTCTTTGACACTTAAAGGCACTAGGCTACTTGGCATGTCATTGACTAAAAAGGACATGCTGCTCCTGTTCTGTTAGCCATGTTTTACACGCAGCCTTTTTTTGGGAGCGTCTATGAAATTTAAGCCTTGTACTTGGAGATGACAAGACACCAATCAGATAAACAGGCCTGAGAAAGGTGTCAGGCCACTCAGTGATGTCAAGACCAAAGTACTTATGCACAGGATGCAGAGCAAATGTGGGCTTTGCTGGCAGGAATTTTGGTCTCTATGTTCTTTAGATACCTCCAAAGCTGGAGCAGCTGCAATTCATTTATGAGAATATAGATTTTGGATCTGGAAGCCTAGCATGGCATTTTAAGAGATAAAGACCATTTATGAGTCACCCCTAAGTGGCTGTGGATTCCCCTGAAAAGTGCTCAAACACCGGAGTCTGTTTGTGGATCCTGTCCTAAAGCAATAAACAGTCTTTAAATTCCTTCCTACCCCTGAGCCTCCCAGGGGAGCAAGGCAATTATTTACAAAGTCAATTGGCCTGTGACACAGGGGATTTTTTTATATCCTTTTTCAGTCCCAGCTTCACTCTTGGGCCTTTCTTCAGGACTTCTGCTTTTCTTCACTCTGCTGCTTAAACAATATACACCAGGCATATTTAAGTTCACCATTCCCCACAGGGAACTCTTGCAATTAACTTGCTGTCCTGTTGTGTGGATGAGTAAATTGGGAATGGGCAAACAGTTGATTTGTATTTATGTGAGCAACTCCTGTGAAGCCTAAAAAAAGTATTATGAGTAGAGAAAAAAAAAAAAAAAAGTAAAAGAAAACCTACTTCAGCAAGAAATAGATTTTAAAATGTCCAACGAAGCCTTAGGCCAAGTCTTCAGGTTGAGTTCACTGGTGTAACTCATCTGACTTCAGTTTTTATCAGGGATTTTTCCTTCAGAGGAATTGTTTCAATTTGCCCTACTGTAGATCTGGGGTACTGTTTACAGTACATACAGAGCCATATCTAGGAATCCACCTCTCTAATGTTCTGCTTGTGTTTTAGGCCCTGGTATTTTTTTTTTCTATCATGAAAGAAAAAAGTCGTAACTGTAAGTAGGGGAAGGTTATTGTAATATCCTCAGTGTATACCATCTTGGTTTGCCAGAGGTTGAACATTTTCTTTCTGCTTTTTACTTCATTTTACAGTTCCCAGCTGCTGGAAACTTTCACGTCTGGTCTTACTGTTGGTTAAGCAGCTCCAAAACTCAAGATGCAAGGTTTGTGTTTCCTTAGAACGCTGCATGCTGTGCTCCTAATATAAATACCTCACTCTTGTTCACCCTGACAGGAATATTTAAATGCATCCATCACTGACAAAGCTCAAATCAAATCAGATATGAATCAAAGGCTTCATTTTTTTTCTCTTCTCTTTAATTTGAAACAGCTACAATAGAATAAATTCAGCAAGAGAAAAACCAGTCCTGTTGAAGAAAATGCACATCAAAACTACTGGAGATGTTTTTGCCAAAGGCAGTGCCCATGTCACTCTCTTCTGCCCTATTATTTCTCCTATCTTCCTCTATTGTGTGAATTAATTTGAGGTTCAGAAGGGCTGGCCCATGGGGCCATGTAATTTCCTGGCTTTTATGGGAGAACTCCAGAGAAAGCACCAGTGGCTCAACACCTAATACTGACCCAGACACCACATCAAAAGCCATGCTTGTAGAAAGAGATACAGCTTTGTAAAGAGCCAGGACACCCAAAAGCCTCTGTGGTTCAGTAGAGCAATTATGGTTATTAGTCCCTCTGGCAGGGGAAGTTAATAGATAAGATAATAGACAAGATAATACTGTATCTCATCCCTAAAATGTAGAGCAGTTTTCTATCAGTCCCCTGTTTTTGCACAGACCCCCACCCCTTGGACTGACATGAGAGAAGTAGCTCTGCCTAACAAGAAAGGTCGGAAGGCTCTTTCTCCTTACAGGGCAAAATAGTAGAGAATGTAGAATGAATGTTTACATCCACATCCATGTACACACACAGTTACACAGACAGAGGATAATTGCTTGAATACTCCATAGCCCTCCCTACCCCCACACTTCACCCCCGTTTCTACTGGTTAACAAGAAATCCATCCTTAAAGAGCATTTATTTACAATGGGCCTGTAGTGACAGGACAAGGGGTAATGGGTTTAAATTGAAAGCAGGGAGATTTAAATTAGATATCAGGAAGAAATTCTTCATGGACAGAGTGGTGAAGCACTGGAACGGGTTGCCCAGAGAAGCTGTGGATGCCCCCTCCCTGGCAGTGTTCCAGGCCAGGCTGGATGAGGCTTTGAGCAACCTGACCTAGTGGAGGGTGTCCCTGCCCATGGCAGGGGGGTTGGAACTAGTTGATCTTTAAGGTCCCTTCCAGCCCAAACTATTCTATGATTCCATGATTTTATTCTGTCCTGCTGTTTGGACAAGTAGACAACTCTACCTTTAGAAGGATGCAGTTTTCAATGCCCTTTTTTGCCATCTAGTCAGGGACAGAACAAATGGGTCAGTATCAGTATTAGAAGGCAAAAATACTCTCCACACACATATGGACACTGATTCAGAACAATTTTCCCCTCCCCTCATCCAAGGGTGAGGTCATGGGTACTCCAGCCCCACAGAGACCCCACTGAAACATTTTTATTTGAAAGAAGACCATCAGAGAGTGCAAAAAGGCACCCACACAGGTTTTGTCTCCCACATTTCTTCCAGGGTGCTTTGGAACTGCATTTCACACCTTTGCTTTGCATAAGCTGTTCAGTATCCCTGAGTCTACTTCTCCTAATGGTTCAGCATACTTTCTGTGTAAAGTGATACACATTGTATTTTACTGTTCATACAGGAATCGAGAGAAGAGGCCTTACATTATACTACACAGACAACCCTCTGTTTGCATTTATCAGCATACTTCCTTTGAAATTAAAAAGCTATGACAATTACTGGCTGAATATCTGACCAAATTTGAAATTCAGGTGTGAAACAGTGCTAATAAACAGTGGAGCATTTTTAAGTAGTAAATATGATATGTGAAAAAAATATGGGTATGTTTTAAAACTTTAATAACTGGAAAACAACTCTTTTGCATTTTCATTCTCTTTCTGTGTTTACTAAAAACACACATCACTTCCCTATACATAGTGACATGGATATGTACTGCATCTGGAACAAGGCTTTCTCTTCAGATGAGTGACAGAAATCCTAAGCTCTGTTTAGAGCAGCAGTTTTCTGGCAAATCCCAGACAACATTTCAGACAGCTTTTAATGTCCAGATTACAAGAGCAAGATGTAAAGAGAAATGCCTCTTATTTTTTGAAGTAGTATTGTAAAGTGAAGGTAACATGATTTAGTGGTTTTTGTTTATTCAAGTCAGAGATTCAAGTTTCAACTACCAGAATATTTCTTATGCAAAAACAATGCAGACTGCGAAGTGTAGGCAAGGAAGTATACACTCTGGATACATAGGCAGAGTATTTAAAAAACCCACACATATCTATATAAAACTGGACATAAACTTCTTTTTCTTAGAGTGAAACACATCTTGTTAGACTTGCCATCTCAGAAAAGTCCCCACTGTTCTCCCCTGTTCTCCCCAAGGAACACTTGCCCTTCAGCTCCTGGTCAGATAATGACAGTTACCTTCCAGATATTCTTCTCATGTGAAACCTTATTTATAGTTGTGTTTTAGCAGACTCAGCACCTCATACCCAACTCTGCACTCTACAATCAACAGAGATACAAAAATCTACAGTTCACAATCTCAATATTTCTATGGCAAAGAGAAGTAGTTTTCATGAAAGAGTCCTTGTGCATTTGACTGTTCTCCTGGGTAAAAACACTCTGTGAGAAGCTAGAGCAGTTAATTCCCACTTTCAGCTTTGAAAGGGTATCTGGACAGAAATAGGGACTGTTGCGATGGGCAGACAGGAGTGATACCTTCAAGTACTGCATTTGAAAGCCATTACATCGAATCAGTCACTCGTGATAAGTGAGTCCTACAAGGGACCAGAGAACCACACAGAACAATCCCTGGGCTTGTTCTGTTCCCAGTCAGCTCATGGCTCCCTGTACCATTGTTGTGGCTTAACCCCAACCAGCAACTAAGCATGACACAGCTGCTTGCTCACTCTCCCCTGGTGGGATAAGGAAGGGTAAAAGTGAGAGAACTTATGGGTTGAGATAAGAACAGTTTAATAATTGAAATAAAATAAAACAATAACAACAACATAGTAATAATATATTGTAGTGAAAATGAAAATAACAAAAAGAGAGAGGAATTAAACCAGACAGACAAGTGATGCAAATAATTTAAAAAAATAAAATCAAAACAAACAAACAAACAAAAACCCAAACAATTGTTCACCACCAACAGACCAATCCAGCCTGTCCCTGAGCAGTAGTCCCTTGGCCAGCTTTCCCCTTAGTTTATATGCTGAACATGGTGTCAGATGGTATAGAATATGCTTTTGAACAGTTTGGGTCAGCTGTCTTGGCTGTGTCTCCTTCCCAGCTTTTTGTATACCCCCAGACTACTTTCTGGTGGGGCAGTATGAGAAGCTAAAAAGTCCTTGACTTAGTGCAAGCAACAACAAAATTATCAGTGTGTTATCAACATTATTCTCATCCTAAATACGAAATACAGCACTATACCAACTATTAGGAAGAAAATTAACTCTATCCCAGATGAAACCAGGACAACCATGTGCCAGGAGCTTGTGGTGCTGCAACAGTGAGTTATCCAAGTGTGCTGGGTGAAGAAAAGGCTAAAGGGAAAGTAACAGCAGAAGCAGTTTTCAGCTGCTGATGAGCTTGGAAAGACAGGACAAACTGCCACTTTTTTCAGTGAGGCTCAGCTCCAAAGGTATTGCTAATTGTTGTAAAGATAGACTAATGAGCTAGACCATTCACAGATATAGACATACTCAGTGCCACTAGATAATACCCCTCACTAATCCATTTCTACCAATGACAGTTACTCAGTCTTGTGTCAAGGACTGCCTATTCAGCTCCTCCTATATTAAATTTCCAAGCTGAGGTCAGTGAAGTCTACTGAGGGACACCAACGTAGCTATTTTGTCACGACCATGATGCAAGAACCCCTAAGAAGTCCTTTCCTTATATTGGTCCTATTCCAGGTTCCAAAGTACTTCTCAGCCTCAGCAGTCTGGTCAAAGACAGCCATACTTCACTGAAAATCACGGTAAACAAACCTTCATGTTGATGTATGACATCCTCAAGATGTAAAGGATATGAACCAATATCCAGGCATAATTTCTATATTTTCTCAGAGCAAAACAGCCTCCCCTTTTTCTTCAGCTCCTTCCCTCTCGTTCATCCTTTCCCACATCAAATGCACAAACTTATCATTGACTGTTCTTCAGGGAATTAATGCTTCCAGCAAAGCACTGCAGTGACAGGCACACTGTGCTGAGACATTCAAAGATTTCCCAAAATGGCAGTGATGAGGAGATTTTTAAAGGAGGGATGTGACCTGCAAGGGGAACCATGCCAGACTACAATTTGCTACAGCACTAAAGGGCCACTAAAAGCACAACTCTCACCTTTCTTATTATTATTTTTAGATTCAAATGAAACCAAGAGAAAGACCGCAAGATTAATGCTAAAGCATTTTAGTGACAATACATTGCTGACGAATTTGTATGATGTCCTAAGGGTGTCTCTCTTTTAATTAAATAGGGACTCAAGAGCTGTTTGGGCAAGAAGTTCACATTAAAGAAACAAAAACTAAAATAAAAAAATCAGCATAGACTATGAACAAAGACACCCATTACTAAACAAATTTCCCTTGGAGCATGGTATAAATGTGTTTCCAGTTGCAGATGACAAACTAATAGAAATTATGCAATTATATTTAGTTTTATTTTTATTTTCTTGTCCTCTCAGGAAAATTTTGAGCCATTCAGAGAGATCACCAATGGGGAAAATATACAGGACAGATTCTATAATTTATATGCTGAGTGTTGGGTCAGACTCTTCAAATCTATAGAGGAAATTCCTCTTTACACAGAATTTGATAAATGGAGTGTTCACACCTTGTAAATCCAATCAGATTTTCACTCTGTGGCCCGGGTGGTTTTTTTGTTTGTTTGTTTGTTTTTGAGGTTTTTTAACTTAAAAGGCAAGAAGATCTGGGAAAAACTTCCTAGTGGAATGCAGTGGTCATTAGATTAGACTCTTAAATGAGCTTTGCATGAGTGAAAGTCAACTGACTTTACTGTTACTAAAGCTGAAATGTGAGTGAGAGATCTATAGAAAGACACGTTTCAGTATGATCAGTCGATTAAGCAATCTCATTGTTCAAACACTGCTAAATGCCTTGCAGTTATGAGATTTTAAACATCAATACTGTTTTTAAAAGTCAGTATATTACTTTCTCCTCTGGAAGTTTATTGCGGTCTATCTACATTGGAATTAGAGGACTCCTGCTGAGCAGTAAATGCATTGAGACTGAATATCATGAGAGAGATCAAGCAGTTCAACCCAGCTACTGAGCCTAGTCATCATGAATGATTCCTGTGCTTAATAGGAAACTGCCAAACTCCTTGCTGGTGTGCCCACATGAGGACATCTATGGACACCCAGGGTCAAGGTTACTGGGAGACAGCACTGTTTCTCCTGGAAAGAGGTACTATAGAAACTCAACTAAAATACCTCGAATTAGGAAGGTCTATGGGAAAAATACCTGGTCCAGCCTCTGGGTTATCACACGGTACTAAAAGGGTTCTACACATTAAATTAATTGCTGGTTCACTTAAAATTAATAAAATATTTCCCTAGCACTTTAGTCAGCATGCCAGAGGGTGTCATTGAATCAATAGACTTGGCTGAATTTTTAATAATTTCATGACCTCTGAAGCATCAAATATAAGGTATTGCAGAAGGTAAGATAAGCTCTCAAAGGCCCTCTTAGCTAGTCATTATTAAGAGATAGATTAGGAGAGAGAATGGAATGGATTCTTCTCTCTGGCACAGAATTAAATGCTAAAGTGCAAAAACAATGCAAAATCTAAATCAGTCTCAGTGCTCTTTAAAACTGCATTGACAATTGTTAAATATATGGCAACATTTTCCTTTATGTTCCCTTTTAGTAGCCAGTTCTTATATTTAATACACCATTTTTTTCAGCTTTGTTGTCATATTCAGCAATTTACAAGAATAGTTTGTAAAGCATGAATACAGGCAGCAGGTAAAGGAATTAGGCAGAGAAGGGAAAAAAATTACAAGAGGAAGCAGAGCTGTGCCATTGCCAACTAGGGGGGAAGAAGTGTCTGAGATGCAGTTAGTAAATACTGTGATTCCTTTTGTGCCTTTTGTGGGTTTAGGCAATTATCTATTGCTAATGAGAACTGCACAGAGAATTGAAATTCAATTTGGGAAGGATTTCAAGATTTTAAAAGTTAGATTCATCCTGACAAGGAAAAAAGATCCAAACATTGCAGAATTCTCTCCCAAACAAAATTCTGACAGAAATTTGGGTTTTTCCCCCATTCTCTATTCTCATTTAAAATTAGAAGTCATTTCAGAGAAAAATCAAAATGTTGTACTGAAAACACTACAGTATAATGAAAATACCTTTTTTTTTTTCTCTCATGTTTGGGAAAATAAACATAATAGATACACTAATTTGAAGGAAAGGCATTTTCCAAGGCAAGATGGTCTGTCTTGTTTGGGTTTTTTTTAACCTAATTTATTGCTACTGCAAGTGAAAGTGGAACACCTAGAATACGCACTGTCATGAAATGAGGCTGATATATTGTATGTATTGAGTACAATACTCAAGAGTGCATTCTTGTGCAGAACTACTCTGGAGGACAGAAAGAAGTCTGCCAGAGAGGAAGAACTAGTGAAATTAGCTGACCTGCTAAATTTCAGACCTTTTGAGGTAGTACACAATATGGTGGGAGCTGATATTTGTTCTTAGTGGATTAACATTGTGTGTTAATGAAATGAGGCTGTTCATTGACCAGTGAGTTTCACCATCCTTGCCCAGTGGTGCCTCCGCAGTGATTAATAGTCACAGAACAAACCTGAATCCCTCTGCAAAGCCTGTGATTGATGTGAACCCTGAGCACTGCACCCTTCCAGAGGACAATCTAGCATACATATTTGAAAAACTCAGAATACTAAATTTCTGAAGGATCTTGTCTTTCAGGCTCCAATGATGTTGTAGCTTTTCAGTGCAGACACCAGTATGTGTGAGCAGCCCCAGCAACTACAGGTACACAAGTGCAGGGTCAAAGTCTCAGGGTTGCCTTCCCACATAAAGTCTGAACTTCACACATAAGAAGCACCAACCTTTCTACCAGATGTGAGAATAACCTGATATGATTTTGATAAAAATTCTATAAAGAAAAGAATGCTCAACTATATACCTGAGGTTTGAGTATTAGTTAACCTTTCACATAAAAAGCTAGTGATAGGGGAGAAATGTATAGCCTGTGTTTTACAGAAACTCATTTACATTACAGTGGTGTATTTTTTAAGCACAAGGAAGAAAACCTTTGCTCTATAATGTAAAATCTAAAAAGACAAAGATAAATTACAGTCTAGAAAAGAGAAACAATAAACAAATAATCTTAATGGTAATAGCAAGTAGCTCTTGTTAATTACAGACTTTCTCCCTCTACCCTCCTTTTCTTAAAAAAAAGAAAAAGTTACTTCTGTTAATGCACTAAATTCACTGTCTTTAACAGCTACTCCAAGTTACAATGCACTGTATTTATTTCTCTCTTCCTCCAGTATTAAACTTCCTCTCTCTGTACAATTCAACCATGAAATAAATCCCCAGGATAGGCAAGAGGTTTAGCCTGATAGACATCCCTTACTCTTCCAATGTAGCAGGTACCTCCATCATGTAAATCATGTAAATCTCTTGTAAGCCTCAAAACCATTGCTTAGCTCCCATCTAATCTCAAAAAACTCTGCATTGCTGCCAGTCTGCATTGCCAAATCCACCTAACCACTGACACTGCCCAACAACTCCTAAGAAGTTCAGGGTTCTGGCTCAGTGTAAAGTTTCACAGAAGGATTCTCACAATGGTCAAGAGGATACCCTAAAACTTGTCATCTGTCACTCAAAGCAGAAGTGCCATGATAGACCAGCAACCAAGAGCAGAGCCTTACTGAACCTACAGGCAGGCAGCTGAGAGTACAGGGAAGATACGCAGGAATGGAGTTAGCCCTAAATATGAGGTCCTAAATAAGGACAACCTCAACGTGGGTGAGAAACTGGAACGGATACTTTCTACATCTCTCCAAAGAGCTCAAAGCAAGCTCTTTTCTTTGCGTAGGGCAGTTCCTCCAACTGCTCAATTATTTTGCATGAGTAATGATAGACGAGTGACTTGAGGCTACCATGAACCTGGTGACTGCCCTAATGAGTGGGCTATGAAATCAGCCTCTCTCTTGTTTGATGAATATTTAATAATAACACTTCCTTTCCTCACAGAGATGTCACAAGGAAAACATATTTTAGATTGTTAGGTGCTCAGATACCAGGCAAAGGAAACCATCTAAAGTATAATCAGCTATCCTACAGGCCTAGGGCATCAGAGACCAGAGAAAAGACAGATTTAGATGGGACTAGAGGTTAATAGGATTGTATTTTCTTTGGATAGAGAAACAAGAAAGTCACGCCTGAAGTAGAAAAGGAGCAAGAGAAGAAACACAGGACTAAAATAGTAAAATAGAGCAGAATGGATGTTTCAGTAAGTAATTTGACAGGGATGAAAACTCTGGTGAATAAACAAACCCCTTTTTTATGTTTTCAAGCTCTACACCATTAGCTGAACTCTTCATTGCCAACTTATTCAGCTGACAAGTGCCTTGTTATGTTTGTGAGAGACTGTAAGGATTTTAAGAAAATGTCTAACTCTTCAGATCAGCTCAGCAGGCTGAAAGTTCAGAGGGTAGGAAACCATTTACCATCTGAATAAACTGCAAGATTTCTTTGAAAATTACATTTTTAATTACAGTTGACATTTCTGAGCCTCCTGCTGATGGTATCTCTCTAAAAGAAAAAGTTACATCATTTGAGACGGAGAAAACACTATAGGAGAGACAGTTCACAAGCTACTATCGATAGAGGCATTGACTTCACATTGTCACTCACCACAGTGTTGTATAAACACCTCTTATGCATTAATGAACTTAATCTTATATAAAGTCTCTGAGTTAGCAGAGTAGGAGTATTCCTGATTAACTGAGAGGGTTCAGCTGCAATTTCTAACTCTTCAGCTCAACAATTGAACTACCATCTCATTCCACCACCTCTGATTCAAACCTCTGTCCTTTTGTGGCTCCTCCAGTGTCAGGGATGCACTCCTCAGTGCTGAATACCTTCAGTGTAAAGGGAAGCTACCTTACCCTCCCCTCTCTTGGAGACCTAGTTGTAGGGAAAATGCTGAGGATGCAGAGAATGGGGAATATGTGAGAAGTTCTCTGAAGCCCAGTCATTTGGGGCTGAGAGGGCTGAAAGCCAGTCACTGTGGTCTGAGTATAAATTAAAGGAATGAAAAGATAGCCAGGCAAGATACTATGCAACCTTAAAAAAGAGGGAAGTCCCGTCCCATTGACTATGTAAATCACGTTCTCCCTTTTGCCCTTGTTTTTCAGATATTTTACCAAACCAAGAGCTAGATTTCAGGAAGTCTGACATGCCTGAACAACCTATAGAAGACCCCAAGCTCTAACACTCCAAACCTGCATTTTTGGCAAAGGGAGACAATGTTACTTTGGAACAGGCCATGACATCCTTTGCTTTTCGGAGTCTTCCTTTGCATTATGGAATCTGTAGGACTTCAAATAAATTTTGTCTCCATGTTTCTGTTCCAAGGGTCTAATGTCTGATCAGTTTAATCTGTGAAAGTACAAGGATTACCTCTCCCATTTCTATGACAACAAAATTGGCCCTATTGGCTACAAACATGCTAGTAAACTAGGTCCTGCTAGGCAGTACTCCCAGTCACTGAAACACAATTGTCTGTGTTGTTAAGCTGTTAGAGCAGTGCCTGGCACATATCTGGCCTAAGCTAACTAATATTTTCCTAAACAATGTCCATTTACAGTTCAGGAGGTAAAAGCGGGCAAGGGCCATTCATAAGATGCAGTTTACATGTAGATACCCAATTTTGGCAGCTAGGAGAGTTTCCTAATGTAGAAACAAAGCTTTCTATACTGGTTTGGCTCATCAGTCCAGAACTTTCCCAGAATCATTAAATTCACTTGGGAAGATGTAGCAATGAAGGGTACATATATCACTGACTTCTTGAACAGAGATGCCTCCAAAGCAAACCAGGTCATTATGTATTTGTCATGCTCACCTTGTTCCAACCTGCTCAACCCGAAGAAAGCTTTCTTTGCTCTTAACTAGAAAAGTAGCCTTCTAATACTACAAATAATAACCATTAGCAGAAACCAGCATATGCACACCCACAGCACATGACATATTTGATTCTCATCGAACGCAGTGCTAAAGAAAAAAACACTCTTTTCACACAATTACAAGTTGGTAGGAATGATTAAACAACATGAATATGAACAGCATAGAGCCATATGAATTGGATCAATTCCCAGATATCTGTAGTAATGTGATTGTAACATCATCACCATCTACTTCCTCCAAATATAGATAACTAATTTATTTTGAAGGAGATATAACTGGCTGGGAACTGAGAATATGTTATACCTGATCTGCTGAGAGCTCTGTCTAGTCCAGTCCTATGCATCTATCAAAGAGCAGCACCAATTAAATGCGTGAGTACCTCCTGGCAAGCAAATGTCAGGTAAACTATGCCTCCACTTTGAGTTCATACATGATCTTTAAGAGTCAGCAATTGGCATCAAATATGAAAACCAGATTTTAGAGCTTTTCCAGAAACTTACTTATCATTCATTATAACAGTTCAAGGTATTAAGTGTAGCCTTGTAAATGACCAGTCTCAAAAGCTTGAGTGCTAACAAATCATTTTTATCCTAGGCAGATGAAAAGAAAAGCTAAGACAGAAATTCAAATTTCAAATCAGCATATTTTTAAATGACCTATAACTCAAAAAGTCTGACAACGTGCCTTTAGACTTTGCAGAAATATTTCCTTTCTTTCATAGGAAATGTGGCAATTTTCTGGCCACGTTAAGGTGCCAATTCAGGAAAGCATCACTATTCAAAAAGGATGTAAGCATATGCTTAACTTGAATCATGCACTTGAGTCTCTTTGACTTAATGATAGGATCTAAGCACATATTTACATTTAAGCACATGTCTGAGTGCTTTCCTCCATAGAGACAGATTTAAGCTTGTGCTTCAGTGCTTTCACTGTCTAATTTTCCAAGACAAAGCTATAGGTAGAGATAAAAGAGTGTGTTAGAATGGAAGCTGCTTGCCAGGGGAAGTGCATATAGACAATCAACTTCTGCAAAATTATATGCAAACATAAAGGTGCACAGCTCATTAGTTGGGCACTGAGGGGGAGAGGGACGATGAGCTTCTGAACTGTGGTCCCAGCTCACAGAAATTATAAGACCTGGGTCTTTCAGCTGACTGAAGAGGTGATGGGAGAACTAACACTGGGCTTAAGTCACCTTGACTGAAACTGAGGTTAAAGCAAGAAAGGAAATAACAGTAGGCATTTCCTTACATTTGACTCAAGCCCAGGACAAGATGAGCATTTTATGGGGACAAATAGCCTCAGGCTATCAGTGGTTGATGTTGCGCTGACTACCTATTAAAATGTGCAGGGTTGTGGCAGTGGGACAATGTGTTGGGTTTCTGTGGCAGGATTTTGGTAGCAGTGGAGAGGCTACACGTGTGGCTCCTGAGAGAAGCTGCTAGAAGTTTCCCCTGCTCCAAGTTGGACCCACCTCTGGCCAATGCTGAGCCAATAGGCAACTGTGGTAGTTCCTCTGGGATACAATATTGAAGAAGGGGAAAAAAACCCTGCTGCAGAACCTGCATCAGAGAGAGGAGTAGGATGTGAGAGAGACAATCAGGGAGCCACCAAAAGTCAGTGCAGAAAGGCAGGGGGCAGAAGGGCTGGAATAGAGGGGCAGCTGGTGGTGAGAGGGCAGGCTGTGCCGCTGCAGCCATGGAGGGTCACAGAGGAGCAGAGACCCACCTGCAGCCCAGGAAGGACCCCACATTGGAGCAGGGGGATGCCTGAAGGAGCCCATGACTCTGTGGGAAGCCTGCACTGGAGCAGTCTGTTCCTGAATGACTGCACCCCATGGAAGGGACCCATGCTGGATCAGTTCATGAAGAACCATAGCCCATGGGAATGACTCATGCTGTAGAAGTTCATGGCAAACTGTTTCCCATTGGAGGTATCCTACGATAGAGCAGGGGAAGAAAGAGTGTGAGGAGTCCTCCCCTTCCTGAGGAGGAAGGAGCAGCAGAGACAACAAGTGATGAACTTATTACAACCCTCATTCCCAATCCTCCTGCACTTCTGTGGGAGAGAAGGTAGAGAAACTGGAAGTAGAACTGAGCACAGGAAGAAGGGAGGGGTTGAGGGAAGGTGTTTTTAACATCTGGCTTTATTTCTCATTATCTTACTTTGATTTGATTGGTAAAAATTGGTAAGGCCCCTTCCAACCCTAACCATTCTATGATTCTATGATTAAACAAATTTTAATTGATTTTTCTTCCCCAGGTCAAGTCTGTTTTGCCCATGAACATAACTGTTGAGTGAGTGTGATTCCCTCCCTGTCCCTGTCTCGATCCACGAGCCCTTCATTATATTTTCTCCTCCCCATCCCACTGGGGGGAGGAGTGAATGAGTGACCACATAGTGCTGTGGGTTTCTGTTTCATTGGCACTTTGAAATACCTCCAATAATATGAAGTAACACATTCCCATGAGAACACATCTGAGTTTTGCCGAAATAAAGGTTTAACATCTAGAGGATCTGGTAATCTTTAGCACCCCTCACCCCAAATGCACAGAAAAATAAAAAAATCTAAAATCTAAAGGTCTTCCTTGTTCATGAACTATTTAATGAGTTTTATCAATTTTGTGGTATTTCTCTTGCACTTTACTGTTAACCGCAATAACTGACTGAAGCTGCAACGGAGTGTGCTGGGGAATCAAGGTGACATAGATAATGTAGACTTCTTATTGATTTGTCTTCAGAAGTGGTGAGATTCAGGAATTTCTCCTCTCCAACATGCACATACAGTCAGTGGTTCATGCACACACACTGTTAACATACAGTCCTATAACCTACTCATCCAGACTACAGGGAAAATAAGAAAACCCCGTGAAAACTTCCTTCATTGGCACAACTAAGTTTTGTCAACTGAATCATGTCTAAAAGCAACACATAAATTAACCTTAGGTATCTAAAGTGGATAAGAAAGTGAACTGTTGAGATAAGCTATGAAAGTATGTGCTCTCAACCATCATAGCGATTCTGCACAACTGTTGCTGGTATTTATAAGACAGAATGGAAAAAAGCCTTAGACAAGTTTTAAAGCAGCTTTCATTGCAGAATGTGAAGGGAAGCAGTAACAACATTACTTGCTTGTCACAACTTGGCCTCATCACCCAGATTAAGGGAGAAGTGAAATTACTGCTGCTCATGTACCTTGGCCTTTCAAGAGACAACTATATCAGGACGGAGCAGTTGTCCTTGATATGCCTTTTCTGAATCCAGGAACCAAGCAATGAATTATTTACAGTGAATTGACTTATTATTGTTAATATTCTATTCTTCATGAGTTATTGTTCATAATACTGTTCCTTATTTTCAATATTTTCATGGTACTAATTCCATAAGGGACATATTGAAGGAATTAATTGCTTTCTAGTAGAGTTATAGGTATAGCCAGATACAGATACAAAACTGACATTTCCATACCTAGCACAGTTTTCTAAGTGCAATCTTGTATGTATTCAAACTAGAAAGATGTCTCCCCAGACAACACAGTACAATAATCCTAGAACTAGATTTATTAAGGAAGGCTGCATTGGAAATAGTTCATAGATAATATAAGAAAAATATAGTACAGTATAAATAAAAAAATATTTTTAAAAATGACGTGCATGCTGAGTAACCTCAACTGAACAATTAAATACATACTAAGAATTTTTCTCTTAATGTTATTATATAGTCTGTAGCACAACTTGCTAGTACTAGAGAACATTTTCTTCCAAAAAAAGACATTTTTGCTACCATGAATCATAGCTGAGCTGCAGGCCAATATCAGTATTTTAGATGAAACAAAAAATCATGTCATAAATACAGAAAATGCCATGAAACCAAAGTATGTACTAAAGCTGAAATATATAAATCCCATTAAATATATATATTACATTCCTTTTAAAAACTGTCATTTTTCATATCCATCAACAAATCAGACTAAGAGGCAATATGTAGCCATAACTGGCCAGTCTTGACTCAGTGCATCACTCAGCCACTTCATAGCTAGACAAAAATAACTTAAACAGATTATTTAGAAGGATAAATAGATCATGAAAATTATCTGATTAGGACTGTTCATCTTAAAACCACATTTTCATACTTAATTCAGTGTTCTAAGTATATCTGGAATTCATTTGAGCCAACAGGCTAACACATGAAAGACAGCAATGCAACAATCCTGTAGCTACATTCAGTAAAGGAGGCTGCACTGGAGAGTTTCTCAATGACAAGCTACAGCATGAATACAAAAGTATAGACATGCAGTGAACTAAAGTGAGTTACTAAAGAAATTTGATTAGTGGAACTGCAGATGCAAATTTATTGTTATATCCATTGTGCCAGCATTCTTGTGTCCTACATTGTTAATGCCGAGCTTGTGAGAAGAAAAAGATGATATCTAAATCGGATATTAGACAGACTCTTGGCTAAACTAGACAACAGGGAAACATCAGGAACAAGACTGCACCTTTAGTATCAACTGTTTCCAAGTCTCAATGCCCTGTTCAGTGCAACCAACAGTCATCTTCCACTACCATGTATTGACAGCTCAGAATTATCCCTGACACTAGAAGCATCTCAGCTACAGCATCATGTGGCTTTGTTTAGGTTTATCTGCTTGGTGCAAAAGCAGTGTGCACATATTTTTAGTTTTCTTGGATGTGAACTCTCATCCAATGGTTGGGGATAATAATTACATGTGCACAGTGCCACGAATTAAAAAAGAATGATCTTGTTTCCATTGTGCTATGTCCTTACCTCCTGATGTATAGTTACTTCCCACACATCACTTGAGAGTCTCTTACCACTCTTTGGACTACCATGCTGTTTGCATCCTGGATACAGCCTGGAGGGATCACCCTGTGAGAGTGGAGAGTATTCAAACACTTTAACAACAGAGAAAGAGAAGGGCTCCTCCACAGATTTATTTCAGACACAAACATAAGCCTCAGATTTTGGGGAAGTTTCTTTCTCATCTAACTACCTAGGGAGATTAAGACAACTAACCATCTAAATGAAGTATCTAAGTATCTCAAACCTAGGAAACATAAATCCCTCCTTCCCATTTTGTACCTCATCAAGTTTTTATTATGATCCTATTCTATAGGCAGGTGGTGACTGAAACTTAGTAGCACATATAGCATTATGTGCTGTCATTGGGTGCTTGCCACTCAGAGTAGGCTGGACAGCTTGCTTTGTTTAATCTTTCAGTTTATACTTTTTCCTTGACACACAGTCACCTCAGTATACCAGGTCTATGTTACACTTAAATGAGCGATGGTCACATCGTCTCTGAACCAGAGGAGGTAGAGGTGCACTAGTGTGCCACTGTACTGAAGGAAACACACCCTGGTAAGAGGAAGGCATATTGCTCAGGAAGACAGGCTGTTACTGTGCTGGTATCAGACACTGAGATCAGAACCACATTAGTATCACCATGACATGTGAACATGTTTGTTCCTATCAGCATTAGCTCTGAAACCCAGATGACACTCCAGTGCACAGGTAATACAAGTTCCTGCTCTCCTAATTCCTGACAGTCTGCTGCATGTGGATGGCCAGGGACAGTACTGGGGTATCCACCACATGCAAACTCCCGGGCTTATTTTCCAAGGTTAAAAGATTAGCCTCAGAAACTTCACAAACCACAAACCGGAGCAAAGCATTCTGTAGAGGTGAGTATCAATTTTTTCTACCTCACACGTCTCGTGATCATAAAGCCTATTTTAATATCTCATTGCAAAACGAGTTCTACAATTTTCATTTTTCACTGCTCCAGTACCTGAGCTTTGCATCAGCTTTTGGCACTGAAAATGGGTTTGGATGACAAAGCAGTGTCTGCAGTGAAACCTGTTTTCCTTCCAGTATGTCATTTGTTGTGTGAATAAAACCTTTGCTATCAGATGCTGGAGTGCTCAGTGTTTAAGGTAGTATTGCTGTGAGCAAGAGTGAATGGAAGCATATGGAGATCAATTGAGTTATTCATAAGGTGCCACCACAACAAACTAAGCAGGCCACCTGCTGTTTCATTGCCTCAAGAGGCTTTTCTCTACAACTCATTTTAAAACAATTTGATGGCAAGGCTGGCTCTGAAGTCAGATTACAAACTGGAAATTCAGCAAGATCATCACTAGGGTTGTACAGGGAGGGATGTTTACGTACACACATGCTTCTGTGACTTTTTTATATACGTGTTGCCTGTATAATTCAGCAACACTGCATTACTTCTTTGGAGAAATACAGCATGCAAAAATCAAACAATTCAGCAATGAGTTCCTACAGCAGTATTACCCTGAACTTTCTGACTCCTGCACATTTTACAATATGCATTAGATAATAAAGTAATACAGTTAACAAAGGATAGAATGTATCTAACAAGGAAAGCAGTAATAGATTGTGTTGCACTACATAGAACAGATTTCCTTTAGCTTCTCCACCTAATCTCCATGTTTCATGTATTATCATCTGCTGTCTTTTGTGGGCTAGCTTTACCCTGTGCTTGCTTTTGACCTAAGAACTACTCATTTGGTGTAGGACCTTCCCCATTTCCTGAGTCTGTTCATGGTGAGGTTGGGGGCTCAGGGCAGAGAAGGGTATCTGAGAAAAACCTTAGGGTTTCCTCAGTCCCTTTCCATGCTACACTGGTTTTTACTAAGCTCTTGAACTCCATTTCTGAACGCCTCCTTCCAGGCTTCCAGAGATTCATCACTTCAAAAGCACACATGCACACACAAAATCCTGCTCATCATATGCATCGGCCTCTCAAAATGCAGCAGAGGCTTACACATAAACTTGAGCCATGGTTCACCTCCAGACATGGTTCACTAAGATCCCTAGGTATGTCACTGGTGTTAGGCTTTTGCTTGAGTGCCTTACTTAATGGAGCCCCCGGCCCTTCATTGTGAACTTAAGACTTGAGCATAAAAGACATCTCAGCAGCTCTAGGGAGGTCTGCCCTATTTTTAACTGCAATGATGAAATCAACCTCTTCTGCTCCCTCAGCTACTCTCTATCCCCATCCATCCTGCCCACCTCACAACACAAGCGTGCTTCGCACGCTATGCCCATTTCCCACCTCTTCGATGCTTTCCTATCTTTCACTTCCCACCTCTTCCTTCAAGAACCTGCTCCTCATTATTATTCATTCTCACCACTTTCTTTGCTGCTTAGGCAATTTAAAAAAAAAAAAAACCAAACAAAATAAAAGGTGGATTAAGTGCAGGGGAGAGCACAGGTATCTCTCTTTCCAAGCCTTTGGCCTGCCCCAGCGCCAGTGCTGCGATCCTGTCCCATCCAGCACGAGCAGCCTAGAGAGAAACAGGGGGTTTGGGGGGAAAATTAGCTGCTAAATTCTAGGAAATCTGCAGGAAACGCACAAACTGCATTCTTCAAAACAGTTCAAACAGAGCAATGGCATGGCTGAACTCCTAACTAGTGTTCTCTAACAGTAGTTAGAGATAACTACTTAACTGTTGATAACAATTGTTATCACCCTATAGGAATACATTGCTGTGTACAGAACTGTGAGACAGGTTGCTCCAACCAACCAAAGCCGACCCCCAAAGCCTCCTTTATTTGTGCTGAAGTGTGTTGTGTTGTTCAGTGTGATTATCACTGTCCAAGGAAATGTTTTATTTTCCACCGTGTGTTGTATTTTTCAGATCTTTAGCTGGACTATTACAGTCTCATGCTGGGCTGTCAAAACAACTCAATCTATGCTGACTAGCTACAGAGAAACATATAGTTTCCATCCAGTGCCTCCAGAGTAGCAGTTCAAATAGGGAAGCATCAGGGACTGTGATCTGAATATCAGAGGCTCACCAAGATTAGAAGCCTTAAAAAAAAAAAGACTTCTACGGGTAATAAATTATTCATAGCTTCAAACTATCTTAGATAATTAAAATTACCTGCTTTCAGCAGATATGCCATCTACTACAATGTCTTCCCCCCCTTCTAACAGATCTGATTGACAGTATCTCTTTCAGATAGCTGTATCCACCCTGTGTTTATATATTTGACAGGTGCACTATACATACCCTGTGCTGTACTGGTTGCTTGTGAGCGCCTGTGCGTGCAGGCACATAAAAACTCATACAAGCAAAGTCTCCTATTGTGCTAGGAGGCTGACAGCAAGTATGCTTAACTTACAGCAGGTTGGGTTTAACCTAACATGCCGCAGAAACAGCATATCATGCAGATAAATGTCCGTAGCAGCCAGGATGCAGGGAATAAATAACAAACGCTACGATGGGGAGAAAGAGGCAAGTACAATCCTCTGTTCCATGAAAAAGCTGACACCAAGTATGCTACCACTCCTATTGACAGCAACATGAAGCTAGATTTCTTTGCTGAGGTGATGTCAACTTACAGTGAGATTTGGCTTGATGTTCCCTGAAGTCTGTTGAAATATAGGAGCTATGGTTTTAGTCTTTTCTCGTTCTCTTTGTAAAAAGCACACAGAAGACATATTCTTTGCAAATGACTGTGTGCCACATGTGACAACACTGCACCACATTGTTCCGCAGCAATTTGAGACACCTATGACTAACCTGTGAAAATGGAGGGAGGGAATATGTTTCTCCAAATCATGGTCCTGAAATTCTGACTTGAAAAAAAATGTTGAGTATAAGAGTATTTTTAATTCCTAAGAAAAGCACTGTAATTTCAGTTTGGAAGACTGAAAATTTCCTACAGTTAAGAAATAGTCAAATATTTTAATATAATTATGTACTATGCAATCTTCAAAATTCATATCACTTCCATTCTTATGCATCTATAAAAAGAGAGGCACTACAATAAAATTAAATAATTGTGTGCTGTGTGGAGCCAAGTGAATGTATTGGTTGAAATGTGTAGATTATGAGGTGTTTGCAGACAGAAAGAAATTGTGATTAATTTAAATTACATGCTTACATTGACTGAAATTACCTCCTTACACCATATATGCTGTTCTCCTAACTATCTCTAGCAGCTTAAAGAGGAGGGTATTTTACTTTAACTGGTTGGCTAAACTTCTTCCATTTGTGACTCATTAGGTTATACTGACTTTTGATACAACACAATAGGATGATATCATAGATCCAAAAATAGTAATTAATCTCCTTTTGTTGAGATCTTCTACTAGTTCGAGCAAGATGGCAAAGAAACTATTCAAAAAAGGCCAGATGGAGGACCATTCTCAAACAATAATAAACTATATCTTTCCTAATTCTCTGCCCTTTTGTTTCACAAAGAGGAAACAGTCCTTACTTCTAAAGGGAGAATTAGTCTGTGCTTCATTTTTCTATTTGTTTTCAATTCTTTGCTCTGAAAGTGGATGGATGAAAGACTATCAGTAAAGAACAGTAAAGAGCATTGAAAGCTACTTTCCAACCTAATGGGGGGGGGAAGAAAAAAAATCAAAGCCAAGAAAAATACAGAGAAAGAAATATTATTGTCTTGACAAAAATAAGTTAAATCACAGAACTGATAGTGGGAAGCAGGGAGGTTGGATTTAACCTAACTAGCCCCAGGACAACTTATCACATTGATAAATGTCCACAATGGTCAGGGTCCAGGAGATAAATAACAAATGCTATGATGTGGAGGAAGAGACAAGTTTTTTCTTAGTATTTGAATACAGAACTGGAGGACTGACTGTATTTGAATACTAGACTGGGTACTGCCAGTACTGGTACCCTGTTTAGTGTCAAGGCTGCATGTTATCCATTATAACAAGAAATCGTCTTTATGTAATAGAACAAAAAGGAAAGACCTTATGCAAGTACAGTAATCCATCAGAAATGCATTGTCTTGTGTGAGCCTTAACATTGTTAAGAGGGTCCTCTAAGTTCTTTAATGCAGAAAGTCAAAAACAGTGGTAAGAGCATCCTTTGAAAGAAATGAAAGACTGCACTGAAAGGAACCTTGAGTGTGCTACAAGATGATGACTCTGATGTTCTGCTAATCTGAACTGTTGGTGTGACAACAGTGAGTGTCAGAAATATTACAAGGTTATTTAATTCATACTACTATAAGTCAAGGTCATGCTTGATCTCTGTTCCCAGAGGTACTTACAGACAACTTTCAATGGATTCAAATTATGGGCCAGATCATTAAGTTAGCTGACTGACTCACCCTTTCTTGCTATTAATACAGAACTCATCTTGGAGATTTTCTGTGCAGTTGTATGGATAACCTGAATTTATGACTACCTCAGCAGTTCAAAGTTGGAATGTGTTGCAAGTGGTGCAGCAAGCAGGGTCTGAAGCTTATTGGCACGGAAAAATGTTCATCTTTCATTGCATTATTCCAAAACACTGTCCACTACATCACATACTGTACATGTGATACCTGTAAATTAAAATCTGGTTTTTGCATGCAGACAGATTGAGGAACAACTAACACCTCATAGGTCTGGGAGAGAAAATTCCTTCCTTGGATGCATATAGACTGTCTCACTACCACCGCCTTCTCTGAGCATGAAAAATTATATAAATAGACTTCAATATAACTCAAGGAGTCCTTCACCCCTCCCTCCTACCCCAAGACAAAATCAGTTATAAAAAATATCTTTCCCACCAAATATTTGTCTAATCTGCTCATAAAGACCATCAGTGAAGAAGATTTACCCCTCTTTCAAGAAAATTTATTCTTATGCTTAATTATCCTGACCATCCACAAGCCTTGATTGACACATAACCTTAATCTCCCTTGGTGAAAACTAATATCTTATTTCTGACATACTAGACACGGAAGAGGTCATTCCCTTTTCCATTTATATAAATTCTTTTTTCATGTCTCGTGTCATATAAGTAGGTGCTTTCCGTCTCAGCCCTTCCTTCTTTTAACTGAACTACTCCCACATGCTCTGCCTTTGATCACACAACATGCTCTTCAGTCTCTGGAATCTCTCACATTGGACTACCTCTTTCTGACAGTACAGTATCTAAAACTGGACAGCATATTCCAGTCTGAGGCCTTTTCCTCTGATATGGCAATATTCTAACACTGCATAGGTGACTATATGATCAAGTCCCAATTTGCTTAAGGGACTCCTTATACCAGGTGTGAACCTGACTGAGAGGACTTAAATTCCCTGCGTACCTGTTAATTCCTCAAGCTTTATTTAACTCTCCACTCCTTAACTGTAGAGGTATAACAAGTTGTGAAATGATGTAATATGAAGTTACGTTAGTGTAGCAGACCTCACCAACAGGAAATATTAAAAAACACCTCTTGTGATTCCCTCTCCAAACTCAGTCAAGCTTTTAAGTAAGGTTGAAGGGACAGGGGTCCAGGTTAAAGGATGGGTACAGTAATAGAACATGCTTCATTATCATAAGACCAGAAAGAGGCAAAATGAGACATGCAGAATAATAGCAAGGGAACTTTTCCAGGTGTTACAGTTGTATGTGCACCAATGGACTCACTCTTCTCAAAGAGCCTTTTGACATGGTTGTATGTGTATCCTCTAGAGCTCCTGTAACTTTGGTGTAACCTGAATGATCAAATGTGCAGACAAAAATGGCAAATACTCAGAGCAAAGCATGGACAATGGAAAGCACACAGGGGTTCCTCTGACTGGGGAGGAGAGGAACTGTGGGGAGCCTGCCATTCAGCAAATAAAACGTGTCATTTTGCAGAAATCAAAGAAGGCTACAGTCAGAAAGGCTGAGAGTTCTTTTAAAGCAAGGAAGTCCAGAAAGCACTTTCCAAAATTCCCTGGCCAAATCCAGTTTAGTGTTGGCACTAAGGAAAGACCACTGCTCACCCCAAGGTGAGGCTGTAACCCTGTAGCAATCCCTTTTCAATAGCCAAAAATCCCTGCAGACCCCCACACATACCCGTAGATGTGTAAGTGCTGTTGAAAAATGGCTACATCAGAGGCAAAGATAAAAGGAGGATGAAATGAACTTTCCTACAGTGCCATAAGAATTTAGTGAAGATAAGAGTTAGTAGGAGTCGACAGCATTACTGAGCCAACTTCTAGTCTGCTCAAATCCTCATGCCATTTGATTGAGTTCAGTGGAGTGAGGCATAGCTCAGGTCAGGGGACAATTTGGCCCCCACTGCCTGCCTTGAACTTTTTGATCTGATCTTTAGGGCTTCTACCTGGCTGTGTCTGTAGAACTGGAAGAAGAAAGGCTATTCCAACAGAAAAGAAAAAGAAACTAAATTAAATAAAATCCAAGTACAAAAATTAGAAAAAACAAACATTGCCGCTAACAAATAATGCATTTGTTAGGCTTGGCTAAAACAAGAGGGAAAATCACAGCAATTTCCAGTCTCTGAGGAAGTCAGTTAGTCCAGTCACTGGATCTGTGGGCAGCACACTTTATTCTTTACAAGTATTGGCTTTTCTTTGTTCCCACCTTGTGAAAAAGTTAATGAAGAACAGCCAGTTCTGTTGGCATTTGTGGAAAACAAGCAAGTACCTTCCAGAGACTTTGTCTATGAGGCAACAAGCTTTAAAGTAACTGCAACATGGAATGTGTCCATGGGATTTGTGGCTCAATAAAAATCTCCATCCACATTGTGTCAACCAACCATTGAAATTTGTAACCCGATAACTTGCTTAGACAGGAATAGACTTGCTTAAACTGAGCTAGGCAGGCAAAACCAAAGATACCTTTATCAGGACATTTCCACAATGTATTGAATGGAATAATTGATAGGCACAGTGCCTTGGAAGCTACTTTCACTTCCAGGAATAGTAAAACAACTGTTTTCCTCTGAACTCCTACTAAGCTGTGTTATCATGAGAGAAACTCTAACCAAGGAGTTTCACAGATTAGAAACTTTTGTGAGCACCTGCAACCCATGTCCACAGCCAGAGTAAATCCTGGGTGTTCATCAACTCTTTAAACAGAGTTAAGAGCTGCTGAGCCATTACATGTCTCAAAAGGGTTTGAAAGGAAAAATGTTCTTGGTCACACAAAGCTGATTGCATTTATAGAAAGCCCAAATTGGGCCATGCAAAGAGGATTCATAAGAAGCAACTCTGATAGCTGCAATTCCCAGGCACAAATTCAGGCAAGGAGAAAAATCCTGGCCAGAATGACTGCTTGTGCAAAAATGTAAGTAGAATGTCACAAGCTGGGTGGATGCTCTGTTGAAAATGTGGCAACCTGTTTTATTGATGTCCCTCTCTCAGATGGTGAATATGTTGCTAATTATGTACTGGACTGCACAGCATTCTACTGAGTAGCAAACTCAGTTCTCTGACAGCTGTTACCATACTTTATGAGACCTTGATCCTTTATAAGATACTGTGCTGTCTCAGACGGTTATATTAAAACCTTTTCTCTGAGAACAAAATCTGAAAAAGAGAAATTAATCGGGCATTTGGGTCATTCTCTTCCAATAGGTTTCCAAAATTACCAGGTCTTGCCAAAGCATTCCCAACAGTTATTTTTTCTCCAAGAGGCATATGGTCCCACAGAATAAAGATCTGCTTTGTCCTTTCTTGATGGAGGTGAGTTTTGCAAAGTGCTTTTGTATCACGACGAGGAGAAGATTACAACAGCAAACAGGAACAATAAGCATATCAGCTGGAAGGCAAAAACAGGCAACACAGTGCAAGGAATGGGGAACCTAATCATAAGGATCTTGTCAAGTGTAGTCACACCAATACTCATTTGCCAAAAAAAAAGTGGCTGACTGTACAGATTTTAGGGATATTTTTCTAGGCAACAATTGTATCGAAATTTGGGGTGAACAGACACAGTTTGTAAGGAAACTCCTTAAATTCTTATTCTTCTTGTAAGAACATGTAACCTATCACAACTCCACTGTAACTTGAAGTACCATAAATAAAGAAAACTCTCACAGCAATGTCTGATCTTGTATGAGTTCACAGAAACCCAGGCAAATTTCATCTTGAGCATGTGAACACATCCATGATTATCCTGTCTACATGTTTTGCAGCCCATGACTATGTAAAAAATAGTCCGATATCAAAAGACAATTAAAAGTCCTATACATCTTCTTTGATTAGATTCAAATGTTAAATACTGAAAGTTAGACAAAATTTGTATGCATTTTACTGAACTCCTTCATTGATGAGTGAATTGGACTTAATCTCTTAAACTGAGGTTTACAGAGTGTAAACCATATATTTCATAATTAATTTAACCTTAGAATCATACAAATTATTCTCACAGAAAATTCAGTTAAAATGCTTCATTGGTATTTAAAGTCATTCATACTTCAGTCTCAATCTTTATAAAACCAAGACCTACAATAGTCACTGCTCATTTATTAATAATAGCAAACTGATGATAATGGCATTCAACTCATAACCAGCACATAAAGTAAACAGTTTCAGGACTGTTCTTATCTGTTCTGTTACATTTTTTTGTTTCTTTTGGTCAGTGTTCATCTACAACTCTTAGCTTCCCGGAGGTATGTTGGCATATGAAAATTCAGTGCAGTTATCCATAAAGATTCTCTCACGATTAGTAACAAGAGGTAAATAAATAAAGTGTAAACACACCTTTTAATATTCAGGAGGCAGGAAGAGTATAAAAATAACAAAATCAAAGAAGAAAAAAAAAACACACACACACTTAAAATATGCTTGGGCATGGAATAGTAGAATAAAAAACAGTAAAATAACACCACCACCATTGACCCAATATGGCATAAAAAGCAGGAAATGCAAGGCATATAAAAATCCCTCTAACCTAAATCATCTGCATCAAGGCTTGTTTTTCACTGAAGCTCCATGTATTGTAAATATCTGAATATTAGCCCTCGATTGTATAGTATGTTCACCACAAATTCTGCTGCTCTTATTGTGATGGACACAACTATAAAAATAAACTGTGTCTGATAGTGCTGGAGAAGATGGTGGAACATGGAACTATGGAAGAATTAATAAAGTTGATGAAAAGATGATTGTTTCCAATGATTGGGATCTACTTGAATCAAATATAGAGTTTCAGTACTGAGGTATACACTGTCAGGTTTTTTAATCATATCTGCCAATTCAACTCCTTAAAGTCAGATCCTGCTATGTACTTGGCTTGGTGTAAAACCAGGGATAGGATATGCCTTTGAAATTGGTACAATGGCTGCCTTCAAAATGCTGGTCAGGTACCTTGAGGTCCTTTCCAGCTCTTTATAAAGGGGTGCGACTAACGCTGTTGAAAGGCCATGATTGTAGCCTTCTAGACCAACCACTGAGAACTGCCAATGTCACACCAGACAGGATTGCCACTAAAAGCCTGTTGACCAAATCCATGGAAGCTAAAGACTTTGTGTACTATCTTGGACAATGAAGATATTCATCCTTCTAAGGTAGGGTAACTGGGACCCCCATTTTTGTCGCTACAGGAGCCCCAAGAGATCATTTTAGTAGCTATTGAGAGAATTTATGTCCTAATTTCAGGTGTTTTGGATCCTAGTGAGATACCTGCAATACCACCAAGGAAGTAGAGTGAACACCACTTTTAATGTCACCTTGCTTCCATCTCTCACCTGTAGAATGGGAATCAGCATGCTTGTGTACCTTACCAATGTCAGTAAAAATGGAGGCACATGAAATTGGAACAAATTCAGATATTTCTTCTCTGAGGAGAGGATAAAGACCTTATATAGTTAGTGTTTTTAAATAAAAGTGTATTATTTGAAAACTTTATTATTTTGGTAGTGAAAAATGCTCATTATGAAAGTCTAATTAAAAGAAAACAATTTTCTTTTTAATTATCTTTCATAACTGTAACACATTTATGAGAAAGTCTGCAGGAGCAATGGGTTATGCACTTTTAAGCAATTAAATTTCCTACTTGTCTGATTTTGTTAGACTAATAAATTATACCAGGAATTTAATAAAGTGGACAGTTAAAAGAATTTAATCTATTCTCTCTAGAACAAACAAGATTAAAAAGATAATGTTCAGATTTGAGAAAAATATTTAAGAGATAAGCTAAATTAGAAAGTGAAAAAAAGTCTTGTGACTCCCAAGAAGTCATATAACTGAAGGAAATAATTTCAAAAAAAAAAAAAAAAAGAAGAAGAAGAAGAAAAAAACAAAGGTTAACAGGCAATATAGGAGTAATTTCTTTTCTCATAAAATAATTAACCTTTGGAAAAGGCTTCCTGTCAACACAGAAGCTTTTACTGTGCCATTTAAGCAACTAGTCATATTCCTGAAAAATTAACAATAGGGAAACTTAAATAAGCCTTTGAAAGTAAAGCACCTTAGATGTAGGCATTCCTGTGAATATGGTTCTTTGCAGTGTAGAAGCCAAACCGTTCTCTCTATGCCTTGAAAAGGGAAAACAAACTGAACAGGTATTTTATAAGTGGGAGGAAAGATTAAGCAATCTATTTTAAGGCTCTTCTCCTTCATACATCCTTTAGTGGTTGGTTTAATTTCAGGACTATGATTTTCCACTAGGTGGGTTTGCTGATTATGCAGGTCTGAACACCAAACAGGAATGGATGAAATATAAAAAATATCATTCCTACCATCACTAGGTCCCTTCATAATAGTTGACCTGTCAAAGGACTGTTTTGTGAGAATGCTTGTATATTCTCATTATTATAATTGTCACTTTGAATTAAATAATGAGAGAAACTTCTACTTTCAAAGCAGATTACAGGTATCAATACCTCATTCTTACGGAAAATCGGTAGGGTTGAGGCACCTAACTCTCTTAGCTATTCTGACACTTCTGGAAGCAGCCTCCTATGGTGAAAACAGAAGATACAGTAAGATCCTAATAAATCTGGGGAAAAGTTCTAAATTCCATAAAGGATATATATAAAGGAAGCTCAAAGGCACCCATGGCTGCAGTGACCATGAAATGGTGGAGTTTGAGATCCTTAAGGAGACGAGGAGGCTGCACAGCACACTTGCTACCCTGGACTTCAGGAGAGGAAACTTCAGGCTCTTCAGGAAACTGGTTGGCAAGGTTCCATGGGATGAAGCCCTGGAGGGAAGAGGAGCCCAAGAAAGCTGGCAAGTATTCAAGAACCTTCTCCTCCAAGCTCAGGAGTGACGCATCCCAATAAAGAGGAAGTTGGGTAAAAGCGCCCGGAGGCCTGCATGGATGAACAAGCAGCTCCTGGACAAACTGAAGCACAAAAAGGAAGCCTTCAGTGGGAGAAAGTAGAGACAGGTAACCTGGGAAAATTACAAGGAAGTTGTCTGACAAGTCAGGGATCAGGTTAAGAAAGCTAAACCCCTGACAGAATTAAACCTGGCCAGGGACATCAAGGCCAGCAAGAAGGGCTTCTATAGGTACATAAGGGATAAAAAGAAGAGCAGGGAAAATGTGGGCCCCCTGTGGAAGGAAACAGGAGAGCTGGTTTCCAGGATAGGGAGAAGGCTATGATGCTCATTGATTTTTTTGCCTCGGTCTTCACTGGCAAGGGCTCAAGCCATAGCCCCAGAGTCAAGGAAGGCAAGGGTAGGGATTGGGAGAATGGAGAGACACCCATGGTTAGTGAGGATCAGGTTCAGGAACACCTGAGACACCTGAAGGTGCACAAGTCCATGGGACCTGATGGAATATATCCGCGGGTCTTGAAAGAACTGGCAGATGGGGCAGCGAAACCTCTATCCATCATATTCAAGAAGTCGTGGCAATCTGGTGAAGTTCCCACTAACTGGAAAAGGGGAAACATAAACGCTATCTTTAAAAAGGGAAAAAACAGAATGCAGGCAACTACAGGCCAGTCAGTTCTACCTCTGTGCCTAGCAATATCATAGAGTGGATCATTCTGGAAACCATGTTAAGGCATTTGGAATATGACGAGGTGATTGGTGACAGCCAACATGGCTTCACCAAGGGCAGATCATCCCTGACAAATATGGTGGCCTTCTACAACGGAGTCACAACCTTGGTGGATAAATGACAGGCAACCAATGTCATCTACCTGGTCTTGTGCAAAGCATTTGATACTTCCCACACAACACCCTTGTCTCTAAATTGGAGAAGCATGGATTTGACAGATGGACCACTCGGTGGATAAGGAACTGGCTTGATAGTCACACTCAGAGAGTTGTGGTCAATGGCTCGATGTCTGAGCAGAGACCAGTGGTGAGTGTCATTCCACAGGGAGTGTACTGGGACCAGTACTGTTTAACATCTTTGTCAGCAACATGGACAGTGGAATTGAGTGCACCCTCAGCAAGTTTGCTGATGACACCAAGTTGTGTGGTGCAGTTGACACACTGGAGGGAAGGGATGCCATCCAGAAGGACCTGGACAGGCTGGAGAGGTGGGCCACTGCCAACCTCATGAAGTTCAGCAAAGCCAAGTGCAAGGTCCTGGAAATGGGCTGGGGTAATCCCAAGCACAAGTACAGGCTGTGTGGAGAATGGATTGAGGGCAGCCCAGAGGAGAAGGACTTGGGGGTACTCGTGGATGAAAAGCTGGATATCAGCCAGCAGTGTGCGCTGGCAGCCCAGAAAGCCAATCATATCCTGGGCTGCATTCAGAGAAGTGTGGCCAGCAAGTCGAGGGAGGGGATTCTCTCCCTCTACACTTTTCTCATGAGACCCCACCTGCAGTACTGTGTCCAGCACTGGGGACCCCAACATAAGCAGGATATTGATCAGTTGGAGCAAGCCCAGAAGAGGCAATGAAGGTGATCAGAGGGCTGGAGAACCTCTTCTATGGGTTCAGGCTGAGAGCTTTGGGCTTGTTCAGCCTGGAGAAGAGAAGGGTCCGGGGAGACCTTATTGCAGCCTTCCAGTACCTGAAGGGGGCCTAACAAGGAAGCTGAAGGGGAACGTTTTACAAGGGCCTGTAGTGACAGGACAAGGGGTAATGGGTTTAAATTGAAAGCAGGGAGATTTAGATTAGATATCAGGAAGAAGTTCTTCCCGGAGAGGGTGGTGAGGCACTGGAACAGGTTGCCCAGAGAAGCTGTGGATGCCCCATCCCTGGAAGTGTCCAAGGCCAGGCTGGATGAGGCTTTGAGCAACCTGACCTAGTGGAGAGTGTCCCTGCCCATGGCAGGGGGGTTGGAATTAGATGGTGTTTATGGTCCCTTCCAACCCAAACCATTCTATGATACTATGATTCTATGATTTTTTATGAAGAAACAATCATGCAGAAAAGCTGTATTGAAATAGAAGTAAAACACCACTCACTAGCAAAGCATTTCATTTCTGGACAGATGGGAGAGCTGAACACATTCAACAACTATCTAGAAATCAAATATCATGTATATCCACTTGCTCTTTATTACTTCATTCTGTACTGTGTATAGGTTACAGTGATTTCTCCAGGGTGAAATTGTCCTTCTCCATCTCACCATATTCTGATAATGACTGGAATGAGCTTGATATATTGAAACACTCTGGCTTTGACTGTGTTATTCATTCATTACTAAAGCTGAGAATATTGGAGTTGCAAATAGTGTACAATATTTTATTAGAAAAATAAGTGGTTCCAGGTCTCAAAGAAAAGACTGGCATCTGACATCATAATAAACTGATATAGTACCCTGTGCTGAAATAATCATTCTACGACCTGGTGCAGACAAAATAGAAAGCCATTACATTCACATTTGATAATTATATTTGGAAGATGCCCCAGGACAGAACAACCAAGCAGTGAACTATTCATCTCACTTATAAAAGCCACCGGGTTAAAGTGGAAGCTAACATGCTTAAGAAAGGCTGATAAAATAATGGAATACAAACCGCAAGATTTGAATAAAATGGTTGTAACCCAGCAAGGAAGCATGCATTTCCTATGAAAGAGTGGTAGGATTTGTGATGCATGTCTCCACATCAGCTTCCCCCTACAGCTCTGCTTCAACAGAAAGTGCAAGAAAAGTATTTCTATCAAGGGCTTTCACACGGTTTTATTGAAGCAACTCTTTGGAGTATATTGATAATTTTCCTTTTTAAAGGTATTCTGTTTGCTGTAGAGCTAGCACTGCTGCAAAACATGGAGTAGTAGCACATCTTGACCATACACTATTTCTCTGAATACTGAGCACACAGTGAAAAGAGCGTAAATCAGGTGTGCTAACCTCTATGGATCTCCATTGCTTTACTTCACTTGAGGATCTTTAAATAGACATCAGATACAAAAAGGAATATTCATTACTCATGTCTGTATTTTGAGGCATGAAGGTCTGGGAAAGATATATTAAGGAACAGCAAGAGTCCCCTTAATTAAGGTTACAACATGGATTTCCATTATAACATAAAATTTGGCTCCTATCCCCAGTTCTAAATTCCAGATTCACAAATCATATTGGCCTCAAGATTTGTAGTCCAAGTACCAAGCTGAGGTAGGGTTTTTCTACCAAATTTGTAGTAAATCAGACAAGGAGTTCATGAATTATGAGCCTATGAAATAGAGATGTTCCCCATAGTTCAAAAGTCTCAACTTTTTTGCCACTTCATAGCCAAAAAAAGTAAATAATAATAACTGCAACCTGGAAAAAAAATTTAAAGAAGGTAGGCAGATAGGACTTAATTTATCCTTGTGGTTGAGGTCTGTGGCACAGCACAAAAATTGCTTGATAGCAATCACATCAGACATTATTAACATTCATATAGGAATGCTGATATAAGTTATTTGTCACATAGAACAGACATGTGTTGCAGATATCTGTCCATTGAGTCTGGTTTCATTCAGGCAAGCCTAAGTACTCATCAATTTTATGTGTCCACAAAAAGTAGCCACACACACACATACCCCTGTCCCAAAACCTTTCTATAATTGGAAAACTGTACTTCTATAGGAATGAATGCAGGTGGGGGAAAGGCACATATCTAACTACCACCCTAAAACCTAAGTCTCAAAAGGCGAGTTAATACATATTTCTTCAAAACCACCCAAGTGAATCTATCAACAGAGGCTCCTAATCTGTTTCATTTAATGCTTAATACATTAAAAATATATTGTGCAGAGTATAAATACAGCAGCGGGGCCATTTTCTTTCTTTATTTATAATCTCTTAGAGCATAATTCTGCAAATTCTTCCCATGGAATCTTGTGAGGTCAAGAAGAAACAAAAGTATTTGCAGGGGTACACCTTTAAAGCATGTTTGCAGAATGATTTTAGTATAATAGGTCTTTTGGAGCTGATTAAATTTACTGACTACCATGATGATAATAATAAGAAGATTCATAAGGGTTGGCATAAAAATGTGCCTGATATTGCACCAGGTTTGTTTATTACACCGCCCTCCAGAGATGCTGCCAGTATAACCCAGGGCTGCACAGACAGAACAACAGCCCAATCTCTTTATATTACAAACCATCAATTTTGATTCTCCTAATTGCTCTGCCTCCAATTTTTGGCAGGACAGAGAAAACTGGTTAAAAAACAATGAAGAGAAGCCACCAGGCATGACAGAACTGCTGTACCTTGAGTCTGCTGCAAGCCGAGGAAGAGGAAGGGTCAGTGCCGCAGAGCACTCTGCCCAGCGAAGGAGCCTCCCTACTTCCCCATATCTATTCAGCGGCAGTCCTTGCATACGGATTGTGAACAGGCTCCTGGCCAGCCACCACAGAGGTGCCCAGTAATGTGCTTTTGTGCATTCTCTCAGCCAAGGACTATTTCTCTGCCAAACAGGAGATGGACCAACCGCTGTGTCAGGAACAACAAATACCCTGTTCCTTATCCAGCCTCTCTTCTCTGCCCAAATGAATACTAAATGTTCAAACCAGAGCCTTTGCATTTTCACACACTCACCACACTGGAGAAGTGCATCTTTTCCAGATTCTGTTGAAAGATTCAGGCAAAATGGTCTTTAACAAAGGCAGTCTTTTTCCAAAAGTCAAACATTTTGTAATGGAGAAAATAGTGTTTTGAAATATTCCAGTTTTCAGTGAGCTCTTATTGTTGACTCTTTGTTTTTTCACTTCTGTCCAGTGACATCATGGAAAATATATCTTCTATCCCTCTCAAACCTTTACACACAGAGGTTTCTTCCCCTTCCGCCTCCATTTTGGAAGCACTGAGTGTGTTTAATGGCTGCTCTTGATATACAAGATAATGAAAACCTCAGAGAAGCCTTTCTAGGCTTTGTTCAGGAGTGGACTATCTCCTGTGTTAGGAAGCTTCCAACTTTTAGAAAAAACATTTAGATTGCTTTAAGCTGTTTCAATAGGAAAATGAAGGACACATTAAGGAATAAACAGCTGCTTTGACATCAGAGTGATGTATGAAAAGCAGGTAAAATTCAGCCTAATTTATTTTTCCTTCTGAGATGTGTAGGTGGCTGAAACCCGCTTTTCTAAAGATGACTGAGAAATTTACTTGAAAGTGTATAACCAATAAAACAGTCCTTTATTAATAAAAAAAAGGAAAACAACAAAAGAGTTCTTACAATTTCTTCAATGCTTGAACATAATCCCTAACTGTGACTTTTGCTCCCAAGGCTGTTCTGCAGCATATCCTTGTACAACCAGCCTGGAGCTTGAAAAGAACAAGTACAATAGCATTAAGCCTCAACATGGTGTGCATTAATAAGTGGCTAGCGCATACCTTGGATTTGTTGCATTAGGTAAGAGGATGAAAGCCCAGTGCCTTCCTTTTTTGCCACCTAAGAAGCATGCAGCCAGCTTAATAATACACATCCTGAGGAGGCTGATTACTGGTATAGTGGGATATTTTTTGTTAAAAAAAAAAATCTAAACTATTAATTTTGGGGGTTTTTAAGCTCTTTTTAAAAAGTGTTGTATGGCTTCTGGTTTTGTTTGTTTGTTTTCCCAGGGTGCCTTTCCACTCTAAAAAGTGTGTCTCAGCAAAGAGATGTCAAGAAAATAAGAATGGACAAATTATACATACCTCATTCTGTATTTAAAAAAAAAAGTTTGCTGAGTTGCTTACTTAAAGTGTCCTAAAATTCTTATTCTTTTCTCCCTATTCCCATTGAACTCACAGACTATTTAGCCATACTTACTGGCCTCAACAATAAGTTTTAGTTTATTTTCCTTAGCGAAAAAGAGACTAAACTTTTTTTATTACTGGGCAACTTCTGGTGTTAGACAAAAAAAAAAAACAAAAAAAAAAACCACCCTGCAAAATCCCTAGAAGAAGCTGGAAACTCAGAACCTGCTGCTGAAATAGCAACAAAGCAGTCTAAATGACTGTCATTTTCCCTGTCCTACTCAAAGCTCTGCCTTCTGTGGAGCACCAGTTTAGTCTTCTATCACATTAATGCCCTTGTCCCATAGGTATATTTTTGTGTCTTGAGCTGTATAAGGGACTGCTGGGGAGCATGGTTGGGCAGGAGAAGCAGCAGCCCTGCAGGTGTCCTGGTGGATCCTTTTAGATTAAATGCTTCTGACTGCAGCAGTAGTGATTCACTGGCACAGGTCGTCCCATCGCTTTCTATGTTCTCCTCAAAAATACCCGGCAATGGGCATGGGAATTTTTCAGATCATCAGTGAGCAGTGAGATATCAGGGTACAGTACTGGGAGTGGAAATCAGGTTCACTTGATCACAAAGAAGGCCCAGCTGATCAGTATAACTGTAGCTTTGGAAAGTCAATACTCCTGCCTAGACAACAATGATGACTATTTCTAACAGCTCTTTAAGGAGCATACGCCAATCAAAGCTTGCTAGCACTGCAGACAGGAAGAGGGGGAAAATAAAACAAAACAACCATCCAAACCAAACAGCTTTGAAGAATTTACACAGTAACACCTGGATACAAAACTGTACGCAAATGCCTATCTCTACATGATGGGCGAGTGTGCCTACTGACTCGTGCAGGTGCATAAGGTTAAGTTTAGGTTTTAAGAATTTGCCAGATTAAGATCTCAGTTTAGACAGAGCACGCTCCAGCTACTTTTCCCAGCCTTTTACAGTAGCATTTAGTCCCTCAGCTCTTTCAACTGATTACCACACCTATAATTCTTTTCATTCGCTCTAACTGATCTGCCACGGGGCCAACGACAGCCTTGTCAGCAAATTTCTGACAGCTCCAACATCTAGATTATTTCTGAATCAAACAGGAAAGAAAATATAATTGCTCTTACCTTAGGAGGTAGCAGCAATCCTTCCTTATCCACTGTGGAGGAAGGTTAAAAATTACAAGAGAACAATTAAAAATTTTTAAAAACCCACCAACAAACGAGCACCAAACAAGAAAAATTCTTAACCAAACAATAAAAGCAAAGGAGATGAGGTTATTGACACACTAGAAGGAGGAAAAAAAAATCGTACCCCCCAAAAAAACACCCTGTGCATTTTTCACACTAATAACAGAAAAGGTACAAAACCAAGATTTTATGACTCTACGTAGGAACATCCACATGCATACTTCCTGTAACACGATACATGTGAATGGCAAGGACATCAATGAATATCCTTCCTTTGGGGTCTTTATTTTGTTTCCTCCTTAAATAAATAAATAAAACTCCAACAATAGAAAAAGATTCAATAGAGGGAAACATTCAGAAAAGCTCTGAATGGGAAGAAAGCAGGGTTAACCATTCTTTCATATTCCTATTAGCCTTTCCACCTGTATGAGGATATCCACCTTGGCAGGGTTTGTGTATATTTACTCCAAAGAATGTATGCCTTTGGTCTGAATAAGTTGTTAGTAACAAGGCTGGATCTTAGCCTCACAACAAAACCTACTGCTTCAAAGGCTGTTGCGCTGCAAATTCACAGGCATACCCTCTTCTCCCCCTGAAAACAAACATACAAACTAAAACCTCAGCCATTTGATAAATCTTTACTTGTGCTACTCTAATAAAAGGATGCACATATTTTAGGAGGGTTTTTAATGTATCTGAAATTAGTCAGGAAAGGAAAGAATAAGTCTCTCACTTCAAAAACCCTGCATAAGTTTATGTTCATTGCTGTGGTGTACAATTTATCAGTTACAATTCTGAAGGTTTTGATAAATGTGACTGGGAGTTTTTAACAGTACAGTGTTCACATTTAATCATCAACAACTTAAAAAGACATTGACATCTGTTGTCTAGAGAGAAAAAGAAAAACGTAGGGAGGAGTGGGCGGGGGAGAGGGTGAAAATGGAACCCGTTCGAATCCTCCTTAGTGTTACAAAGTCAATAGCAGGAAATTTGCTCTCAGAAAAATGTGGGGTTATGACCTTCTGTGTTTCAAGACATCCTAATTTAGCTCTATCCTTCATGCTCTCTGCTCCTCCTACTTCTACCCCTGCGGCAGGTTTTCTCCCACTGAGAGAGATTAAGGGGGAAAGTGCTGAAAAAGGGAGGGAGAGAAAGAAAATAAAACAGGAATAAACTGGAACTGAAGTCCTAAAAATTTAAGAGATTATTAAAATTCAATCACTCTGCAACGAGACTTATTCTTATGAAGACACCAACGACTTCTTTGAACGGATGTTGAAAGGTAACATGCAAACTTCTTATTAGTCTTTGAGACCATTTCCTGAGGACAGCAAAGAGCTGGTTTTGACACATACAAGTAGTGCTCATACTCTAGATAATGAGTATACATCTACCACAATACTTTTCTTCATCTCCGTATGGACCATACGAGTGAAGAAACTTCCCAATTAAGCACTAAACTGTGCAGGCTATGAGACAGCTGATGAATGGTAGCTCCCTAGCAATTAGTGAAGGGGAAAAAATAAAAGCCAATATAGAAGATAACAACAAAATTAATCAGTTGTTAATATTACTCTGCTGCAAACCCATTAACTATTGTTGAGTTGCTTATCGAAGTAGTGTATTTATGGTTACAAGTACCCAACTTTCCAAGCAGACTACACACTTACATGGCTGAGTAGAAGCTTCCCAGCTCACAGAGGTAAGCCAGGGCAGCCTCCTGCAAATAGCAGAGCACAGAGGGATGAGGAGAGGCAGAAGGTGGGTGTAGCCTTGACTGCTCTCTTTCCCCATTCATTAACTGCTCAGGGCAGCTGGACAGTCACCTCCCCTACGAGTTCCATGGGAACTCAGAGGAAACAGAAGTCCACTGGCATTTCAAGTGCCTCCTCAAAGTTAGACTGGAGATGAGGTCCCACTCTTCACTCCCAGTAGCACACAAACAAATAAGGATTTCCATGCAGAGCACCCAGCTCCCTCTGCTTCGATCATGACTGGGCTCCATGGCACTGTCCCTCCCCTCTGTTCTCCCAGAGAAAGAGACGGGTAGACTAGACAGCTCATGTCCCTTCTGAACACTGTGACATGTCCAAGGGCACAGGCAAGGCTCCTACTGGCCCAGGTGACCCTCAAGGACAGCAGGTCTCAGAAATCCAGTAGGCTTTGTTCATTACCACATTCAGACTGCATGTGCAACACTGACCACCCCAGCAGTGCTGGTGTACATGACCACATTACCAGGGGAGGTAAAAGGGGCTGGAGTAACCCACTTGAGTCCAGGTGTCTAAGGTCTGGTCATAATGCACTTGTGGTAGGACCTGAAACTCTGCAAAGTCAGCAATTGTCTTTCTAAAAATGTCAAGGATTTTTGTTACAGGTTCATAAATGGCACCATTAATTGCATTGAAGTTACTTGGAACATGGCAATATCCACCTCAGAAAATGTTCCAGAACTGGGCACTTAAACTTGTGACCAAACACTGATACCAGTATGTGTGGGGATCAACTTCCCAAGCTGATTGTATGTCAGTTTGCTAGAGATAAATTATAAAATAGGCTGTACTTGGCTGACAGCTTTACTATGTAGCCAGGGAAAAAATAAAAAAAGAAGAGCTTAGATCAAAGATTAAATAGTTCCGATTCACAGATTCCTAGATTATAATGTAATGGGGAAAAAAATACACCACACACATTCATCTTGTCTGACCTCCCACATATCATGGACAAAAATATTTTATATTCCACCCATAACTTCTGGGTAACTATAAACATATTTTTAGAAAGACATCCCATCTCAATTAATATTGTTCAAGATAGGAAGACTCTGTTGCATGCTTAACTAAATTGTTTCAAAGTTAACTACCTTCACTATTAAAAACATGTTCTTGAATTCAGGTCTGGATTTAGCTAGGTAGTCTACTGTCAATAAAAGATGGGCTGCTGTATTCCAGAGCTCTTGATGCAACTTGAAATGCAAAGAAACACATGAGAAAAAGAAATCCCTCTTTTCACACAGAGATAATAGAATCATCCTATACCACCAAAAGAGCTTTATATAAAAATAAAATAATTTGGTGAACTATGTTCAGTTACAGTAATAATTTTTCTGTTTGATAAATAAACAAAAAAATATTGTGAATATGCATTCTGTATCAACAGAAATTAATTTTGGTGTGCCTCTAAAAGGAAACTGGGACAAAAATACATTTATTTCAACTACGCTTTGTCACATCTGATGCAAAAGTTTATTTGAAAATTAAAAAAGTAAAAAGTAAAAAATCAAAAAAACCTGAAAATTTTAGCATAAACTTTCTGGTTTGCTCTTGGCTAAAAGAGTTTGCAAAACTTACAAATAATTTCAGTCAGCCTACCTGCAAGTGAATAAACCATTTGAAACGTTGGCTTGGCTGTAATGGTACCTAATAATAGTAGCCACATAATTAAATGTTAATGTATATTTTTATTTTCACACAGAGTTTACAACTGATACTTATCTTACATTTTCAGCAGACACTGATACTTTTCATAAATATTCATCATGCATGCTCATAAATATTTGATTAATATTAATTGTTTGTTTGTTTGTTTTAAACATAGCTTTTCCTTTAGTTGTCATGACTATAAAGGAAGGCATTTACATGGGAAAAAAAAAAAAAAAGAAAAGTGGAGAGGAAAAGCTTTCAAAGATCCAGAAGCAGAATTGAGAGACCAAGGCAGCACATTACTTCCTAGATTTTGATTAAACATTCTCCTTGCAACAGAAATTTTACAAAGGATGCGTATTTACCCTGCATTGTGTTCTGCCCTTTGCAACAAAATGGAGAGTTTATGTTGTGGTAGCTACATCAAATCAAATGAAATCTGGATGTAGCAGACACATGGGTGATATTGGACTTTATTGTTCTAGGGATAACTGGGAATAATAGGTTCTTCCCACTATGGGAAAGAGGGTAGGACAGGGAAGAGCATAGCTAGATTAAAGTTAAAATGTCTTACTGTTGCCATTTAGCTGCACAGATAAAAGTTATCCTAGGATGGGTCTTCTGTGTGAGGACAGACAAGGGAAGAGAAAGCAGGTCAACAAAATGGTTGAAAAGACAGCCAAACCATGGAAGTGACCTTGAATCTCTCCATCTGCACCTCCAGAGTTAGTGATTTCCTTATACATAGATTGTTTTCCTTTACACATGGGTTCAAATAGCATCAGTACAGGAGAAGATGTGCATGAAATTCACTGGACAGCATATAGAATCTGTGTTCAGATATGCCACAGATTCCCAGACAATTAGACTGCCATCTCCAGGCATTAATAATACCTAGGAGTATTCACCAAAGCAGAGAGCTGTATAAGCAAAAAGGCATTTGGAGCTAGCCTGGATGCTTCAGCATCAACCTGCTCTATCCCAGAACAGAAGAGGTGGGATCCACAGAAAGCAACCAACCTTCATCTTCCATTTCTCCATTCCCTGAGATCTGAGAAAGCTCATTGCATAGAATCATTCAGCCAAAAAAAAAAAAAAATAGTCATCAAAGCAGTTCTGCAAGAATCAACGAGGTCTGAAACAGCTTATTATCTCGAGGCTGGCCTCATGCAAAGCCCCTCAAATGTCCTCATTCTGTGTTCCCTACTGCCCATGTTCCATGTTTTTCTAATGTATGAGATTCCCCAGAGCTCCATTACCTACAGTAATGGGGTTGTCAAGATCACCGACAGGTATATTAGCATACAAACGATACAGAAAGTAAGTCCTTCATGTTTCTGGACCTGAGTCAGCTATTAACCATTGGCAATTAAAAGGAAACATTCGTTTTGTGGCAAAATGATCCTGCAACTGTCTATTGTGAGGGTTCCTACACCGTCTTTTCTATACCTGGTACCAGACAGTCTCCTGAAAGGGGTAGGTAACATTTAGTATGGAGGTTGTAATAGAATTCATATTTTAGAAGTCATTTGGCATCTTTCTGCAGATAATTTTTAAGGGTGCTTGGTTTTTTGTTTGTTTTTAATTAAATCAGAGAGCAAATCACTACCTCTGCTGCATGTGTGTCTTCCACATTCATGCACACTGAATACCTACAAAAATTATGTAAGATTTGGAAATTACTGGCTATAAACTGAGCATGAATTTCCAAATAATTTCTGTTGCCAAAACCAAGGGCAACTCAGGTCATATTTCTTCTGTACCCTCAGTTATTACAGCTGCATTTAGAATTCTGATGGCAGTTTGGGTCTCTCAAACTTAACACCTGCAATGGAAAGATAGAAAAGGCTTAGCTAAAATGAATAATTTCATTTAGTTTTGAAACAGACACTCGACAAAGTAGTTGCCATGAGAACTCTTGTGTTTCTTACAAAGACAACTATATTAGGAGTGCAAAGTCAAACACTCAGGAGTTAGAAAATGGCAAAATTAAGCTCCCCTTTGCAACCTTCATTATGTTCTTCCCTGAAAATATCTTTAATTACATGATAACATACTGGTTTTTTCCAAGCAAATGCCTCCTTCAACCAGCATGTGAGGTGGAAGGTGCTTACAAAATATGCGGTTGTTTAATCTGGTTTTATCCCAACCATTCATGCTCCCAATACACTTTACAAACACAAGACTGAATACACAATATTCTAGTTCCAACTAGAGGTTTCATAGATAGCTGCACTGTAGTAGTTGAAAAAACTGAAAGTATTCATGACTTTTATTTTGTTTTCACAGCACTCAGTTTTAAAGGTGGCAAGTTCAATGACATTCATTTGAAATTCCTTACTAATATCTTAATGTTCCAGACCACATGAACATTTACAACAGGTAGAAAGAAAAAATATCATTGCAGTTGTCAATTATTTAAAGGTTTTTGCCCTAGGAGGTTATACATGCAACGTTTATAACATTTTAAAAGAATCAGTATATTTACTTCTAAGACTGCTGCAGACTAATAAACAATTTCTCATTCGCTGCCCGATTTATTGTCTTCATGGGGAGCTGAGGTAAAGTAAATGTTAGTTCATCCTTACATTCAGTCCCCTAATGTCTTCTGAATTATCAGTAGAGATATGGCAGAATGATATCAATGATCTGCATAACAATAAAAAAGCAAATATTTTTTCAAATCTAACAGATGAAACATGAGTCATATTGCCTGTGGTGGCATGAGTGGAAAATGTGATTAAAAACATAAAAGTGAAAGGGAAAGAGAACAGCAAAAGTAGTTTCTAGTTTACAGCTATTAAAGTGCTTGAAAATTACTAGAGTTACTGCACTTCAGAAGTTCTGGTTTGTGCCTCTGAGATTCCAAAGCCCTCAAACAGCAATAAACTCAATATTGGATATAAAGACACATGCATATTATTTTCACCTCAAAGTGAACAAGCAAGAGAAAATATTCATAATACCTAAGAGAACTGATATTTTAAAACTTGGTATTTAAATACTTCAACAAATAAAAGTTGTGGGTTTGTGTGGGTTTTTTATGCATTTTTATAAACAGAGACGTGAGCTAAGCCACCCCCAGAATCCTGATCTCATCTGGTTTTTAGACACCAATGAGTTCAGCTTCATGTGGATCAATGGTTCTGGGTTGATACACTACAAAAGTGCAATTTTTCTGGCGAATGTAGATACAGGTTTGAATTGCCAGGTACAAATAAAAACTTGCAATGGGTCAATTTAGGTATTTGTCTAATTGCAAATATCATTAAGGCTAGCCGATTTTCTTTGTGAATATTGGCATTTTACTTTAAAAATATACTACACATATCTCAGCCCTTCCCTGTTCTTTCAGAAACTAAACATCCCAAAATCTCTTATTTGCCAGTTCTACTCAGAAACAGAGAATAAAATCATCTTGCTATCTCCTGCTGGTGAAGAGTCAATAACAGCTCATTAACATGTCTTATTTTAAAGCAGAGTCCAGGCTGCAGCAATGCGGTCAAGTAAACCATCAGCGGGATGACCCTCAGATGACCACAGAGCCAGAGAGAAGTGCAGTATCAGGCCAGGGTATACAAAAGCAAGATGTTTTGCTTATATATCTTAATAGGAGGCCAGAGTTCCTCACAGAGAGCTTGAAAATTGCCTTCTGCATCACAAATATTACCTTTCCCTGAAAGGAAAATAAGTCAGTTTTATGCAGCTGGAAAAGCAGTTAGGTAAACCCAGGAATCTAGTCACAAAATATTATTTTATTATGATTTATTCCGCTTTTTCTATTCCCACTCCCCTCTCCATTCCTAAAGCTTTTTGGTATAGTCCGTAAAAATATGTGCTTGACAAATAGTCATTAACTGCAGTTAAGCAATTCTAATCCTGTAAAAATTAGCCAGGTTGTTATTGCTACTGATCTGATGACTCTGCAGAAATGAGTAACACTCTGTGGTTTGCTCTGAAAACATATTATTGATTGGTTGTTTATTCTGCCATTTAAGTATAAAACCCCACCACAGTCAATATCCCAAGCTCAGTGGGGTCAGTCTGTAGACTCATTGTCTTGTCGAAGAGGAGAAATATCAAACACAGTCCTCTGTTTTTTGGACCACTTAATCAAGTGTGTGGAACTGCAATTGAAAAAAGGCCAGTATTTCCCTAAAGTAGGGGTAATATGTGTTGCCCCTGGCCAGTATGTTCAACTTCTCAGAAGGCACTGTTAAATGTGCAGTCAGGGAATTCTTATGTAAGACTAAACTACATGTATATTTCCAATATTGTAAGATCTACTTACTGGCAAGGAAAACTCATGACTTTTATAAAAAAATTCTGAGTATTCTGATAGGTCTTACTGCTTCACTATGGTGTGAATGATTGATTTGCAGCAATCTAAGAGGCTACTGCATATCAGTGGAGCAGTGATGACTTTCCATGGGTAGTTTTTCAGCCTGCTCTAACTCTGAGATGAAATTCAGTTGTTCACACAGCTACAAAAGCTCACATAATTTGTGGATATTTTATCTACTTGCTATAACCTAACTATTAGTACAAGCCATTTAGCTTGGGCTACACATTGTATGCAAATTAAAGTTATTTTGGTTAAAGGTAGATTATTTTTTTTAAAACCATTTATTTTTACCTATTGATAAATTCAAGGTCATATTTGTGGCTATATACAGATGCTTTATTACTATGGTGACTCATTTTCCTTCATAAACAAGATCTACTCTGTTTTTATAAGAAGACAATTGCAGTTGCACTAAATCAAGCAGGGACATTCCCTGTTAAATATATTATTATAGATGAAGTTCTCCCAAATTTTGGTAATAAAAAACATAGAAACAAACATTTTTCAGAACTTCGCCCCTCCCCTTCCCATTATGCGTCTTACGCAATATTGAATGTGGGAGGTTGTAAAGTATACCCCACTCTTGCCATTTCTCAGACAAGCAGAATAAGTCAGAAACTATTATTTGCTTACTAGAATTTTTCATCCTCCATTGAACAACTTACATGACCTTTAATGTAGGTTTTAAAGCTCAGTTGCCCATTCATTAGGTTGACAAACTTGTCAAAACCTTGCAGGACTATGTCAATTCTGTCAAAATTGCTTACAGATGCCACAGTATGCGTCAGCACTCAACTGACTCCTGTCAGCCACTGCTGAAATGACAAGAAACCCTTCTGAGGACAAAAGGCAGCAGAGGGAAAGGAGAGAATCCCACTCATTTTGTTGACACTGGCCACTCTTTTACACTAGTGAGGGTGACTGCAATTCTTCCTTTCACTGGAATCTGCAATAGTTTTTCATGAAGTGAGTAATTAATTAATTTCCCTCTTCATATTCCTGCTGTTGATCATATTATACTCTAAACAATACCAGTCAGAGAATTTAATAGTTGGGTCCTAGATTCAATACTAGCTTTGGGAAATGCAACCAGCAACCAGTGAATTCTAGGCCTGTGTAGAACATGTCCAAAAAGTCAACATTTCATGATTTTTTAATTGTTTGTTACAGTAGCTTTCTGATCAAGACCTTTAAAAAAAAATAACCAACCAGAACAAACCCTTGTGGTTAAGATCAAATTTGATTAAAAGTACTAATATATTCAGAAATTCTCTGGAAAACTCTTTTCTCATTTTGCAGACAGTAATAATATGCAGTGAAGTTTCTGAATATCAGCAAATATACTATTGCCATGTAGATATGAATCTTTAAAATGCAAACAGTTTCCCTGTGCTCTCATTCAAGTGATGATTAGAATTATTTCCGTCCATTTGAACTGTCCATAAAGAATGCAGGGAAATAAACATGCAAGGAGAAACAGCAGATACAAACAGAACACTTTGTGTTGGACAGCAGGTATCAGTAGTCATTGTCCTTGCCTATTTAAACTGCCCTGAACTATTACCTAACTCAACAGTTCTGTTTTCTTTCTCCATAAAATCTTTCCAATACATGATACAGAGCACTTTACAGGTCAATATGGTGACAGCAGAAGGGTTTATAATGTCACTGGCTAACAGCAGAGCAGAAGAGAGTGGCCGGATGAAGTGTTCCAGAAATTTTAGATTAAACACAAAACAGAAGGTGCTGTGTAATAACTTTTTTTTTTTATTTCCCAGAACCGTTTGTTCATAATGTCGCTTGCTTTTCTCCATCTCATTCAGCTCACTAGAACACCTAGCAGGGATGAGGTCTCCACTGGGCTGGATATACAATGAATATGATGCAGAACAGTAAGCAGTAAAGTATATCGGGAGACTTAAGACTTAGAAAGTAATTATATAGCAGGGACAAGCAGAGATAGGGAACACAGCAGGGAACAAACAGTTTGCCAAAGTTTTCTTGGCATGCTGTTCTTTTCCATCTTTTACAACAGCAAAAAAAAAAAAAGACGACAACTAGTCAGCATACAGTTAGCAATTTTTTTACCCACAGGTCTCAAGGAGCTTCATAGACATCATAGCCATTCTCAGCTTTTGTATGTTGGGAAAAGAAAGTACGTGGCTTGCTTGTGTGGACTCACAGTGAGATGATGGCACAGTGAGGAACATTCCATATTGCACCAAGTATGCTTCATACTGTGCTTCCTTTTTTTTTTTTTTTTTTTTTTAGTGTGTGGGTTTGGGGGTTTTTTCATAAACAAGAAAGTATTACTTTTAAATCCCCTCACTCAGTTGTCCTCCTTTGAGAAGCAAACCAAATGAGAGTAAATCCTACCCCCTGTTCTACTGCAGAAAGGGCTCTGGAATGAGAGTGGGCACAGAGATGACATGCCTTCCACGAAGCAGTGCTTTAGATGTGCGAGGGCCTGGCTGCCCTTTTGAGAAATGTGGGTAAGACTATAGAAAACAGCTTGCTTATGTCCTAAATTTCCTCGTGAGGAGCAAATACTGCTCTTGCATCAAACACATAGATCAGATTAGCAACGTGACATGGAAAGGATAAGAAAAAATATACCTGGAAATCTTGGTGGGTACACACACTTCTGGTTCCCAAAGGCAACCTGTTTAACATCCTACCTGAAGAGCTCTGTAAAATACTTCTCTTCCCATTCACCACTGTATAAGACTGAATAGGAAAATGAAGGCCAACTAGGCTCATATATAGATGTCTCAAAACTTCAATGCATAGAGAGAAAACTGAATAGCCCCAGACATTTGCAAAAGGAAGCTTAAGAAGGGTTCTTGGTCTAGACTTTTCCCAGTCTTGGAAATGCTTAGAGCAGAGATTTTACTCAGTTAAATCTATGGTCTAAAAAAACGAGGGCTTAAGCAGGAACTTTGCATACACTTGGTGCCCTGAGATTTACCCCTCTGACCGTGCAAAGGCATGATCAAAAAATTAGTTTATGATCTTTGCAAGAAGTGGCTGTCAACTCAGCAGGACTATAAGGATGCTGTGAAATTATTCAGTGAGGCAATTAGAAGGGCCAAAGACCACCTAGAACTTAACCTGACTATTTCTGTAAAAGACAATAAAAGATGTTTCTATAAATGCATTAACAACAAAAGGAGGGCTAAGGTGAATCTCCATCCTTTATTGAATGTGTTTGAGGGGAAACAGTGACAAAGGCTAAGTAAAAGGCCTTCCTTGCATCAGTCTTTAACAGTAAAACCAGTTGTTCTCGGAGTACCCAGCCCCCTGATCTGGATGACAAGGAGCAGAATGAAGCCCACATAATACAAAGGGAAATGGTTAGTGATTGCTACACCACTTAGACACCAAGTCTATGGGACTGGATGGGATCCACCCAAGGGAAGTGTTCAGCAAGCCACTTTCAAATATTTATCAGCCCTTCTGACAAACCAAGGAGGTCCCAGCTGACTAGAGGTTAGCAAAGATGATGCCCATCTACAAGAAGGGGTGGAAGGAGAATCTGGGGAACCACAGGCCTGTCAGTCTGACCTCAGTGCCAGGGAAGGTTATGGAGTAGCTCATCTTGAGTGGCATCACACAGCACATACAGGACAATCAGGTGACCAGACCCAGTCAACATGGGTTTAATGTGAAGCAGGTCCTGCCTGAATAACTTGATGTCCTATGACAAGGTCATGCACTTACAGACAAGGAAAAGGCTGTAGATGTTGTCTACCTAGACTTTAGTAAAGACATTGACACCATTTCACACAACATTCTCCTGGAGAAGCTGGCAGCTCATGGATTGGACAGGCTGGATGGCTGGGCTCAAAGAATGCACCCGCAGTTAGTTTGCAGACAACACCAAGTTAGGCAGGAGTGTTGATTAACCTGAGGGTAGGAAGGCTCTGTAGAGGGATCTGGACAAGCAGGATCAATTGGCTGAGGCCAACTGTATGAGTTTGACCAAGGTCAAGTGCTGGGTCCTGCACTTGGGTCACCACCGCTTCATGCAACACTACAGGCTTGGGGATGAGTGGCTGGAAAGCTGCCTGGTGGAAATGGACCTTGGAGCGTTGGTTGACAGCTGGATGAATATGAGCTGGCTGTGTGCCTATGTGGGGCATATGACAAGACATTGATGTGCTGGAGCATGTCCAGAAAAGGGCAGCGAAGCTGGAGAAGGGTCTGGAGCACAAGTCCTATGAGGAGAAACTGAAGGAACTGGGGCTGTCTAGTCTGGAGAAGAGGAGGCTTAGGAGAGACCTTATCGCTGTCTACAACTGCCTGAAAGAAGATTGTAGTGAGGTGGGTGTCTGTCTCTTCTCCCAAGTGACAAGCCATAGGACAAGAGAAAACATCCACAGGTTGCACCAAGGAGGTTTAGATTGGATATTAGGAAAAAATTCTTCACTGACAGGGTTATCAAGCACTTGAATGAGCTGCTTAAGGAAGTGGTGGGATTGCCAACCTTGGAAGTATTTAAAGGACAAGTAGGTGTGGTAATTAGAGCCACGGTTTAGTGATGGACATGACAGTATTAGGTTTACGTTTGGACTCGATGATCTTGAAGGTCTTTTCCAACCTAAACGATTCTACTATTACATATGAAGGCAGGGAACAAGCCATCTTTTTCAGGTATCAAAGCTGGGCGTTAACAGAAACACTAACATCTGCAACAGCATTGCGTGCACAGCGAATGACAAATGCTGACAGTTCAATGAATGACATTGAGAACAAAGAGCTAAATGATGCACCCAGCAGCTGAAGGTAGTCATGACAGTCATTAAAAATGAAAAATTACTACCTTAATACATCGTGTCCTCACAAGCAAGTACTTGCCTTTGTCTCTGTTTAGACTCAAAAAAATCTACTGAAAAAACTAAGAGTGGAAGCCACATAATATCAAGGAGTGGTATTCTGATAGGTTCAGTCATAGATGAGCAGTGATGCATGCTCATATGCACGATTAAAAACCTGCCTGGGACTGTTATATTGGAAAGCCTTCCAGCTCATTTTCACAATGTTATTTTTGTACTAGAAAGGAACAAAGAAGCCTGCTAGGATTTCCCCAGCTGTGATCATCTACACTCTATGCCTGTGGATTCCCTATACCACCCTTGGGATGGGCTGCCAAGGAAGAGGCTCTGTGCCACCATGTGTCCACGATGCACAAGGCAGTGCAACAAAATTAATCACTGAGTATTTTAGAAGACGTACTGGGGGCTCTTCAGATTGAAATCATGGTGTGCTGAGGCATACACTAAAGAGAAAGAGAGGCACTTTGGAAATACTACTCCCTGTCATATTTTCAAAAGCAGCAGGTGACTTAAAAACCTCAGAATCACTTTCAGAAGTGAATTGGACAGCTAAATCCTGAACTAAACTCAGGATAACCCTTTTAGCTTGGTACCCTTCCCTCTTTTCTGCCTAATCCTTATATGCTTTGCTTTTCACTAGGATATATTAGTCAACAGTAAATTTTTATTACTTCCAACAGGTGTGCTAACCCAATTATATCTATTTTGGACATTTCTTTACTGTTGCTTTCTCTGCTGTTCCAAGAACTCTGCAAAATCAGCCAAACTCTACAGGTCACTGCTGCCTAGAGATTTCCAATCCATAAACCAGACCTCTTCCAACACTGTTCCTGGAAGGAATTAAGCATTGAAGAAGGAGAGCAATAGAAATCAGTACAGTGATCAGAAAAATTACTATTAAGACTATTGTAAAAAGTAAACATATAATGTTAGATTGCTTAGAGCTGCCCGATTCCTCATTTGTGATTTTCAGTCACAATGTGGTTTGTACGGTAGATCACTCCATTCCTACAACAGGTGCACAACAGCCACTAGGTCAATGGTTATAACAACTGCTTGGAGTAAAGTACCATGTTCCAAAATTCTCTTCTGATCCTTCTTCATAGATATAGATCTTTTAGCTCAGTAGTCTGAACTCTCAGATGTATTGCTGTGGGTCTTTCTCAGTCCTTCTACTGACAGGCCTCTACTTTGCCTAAAAAGGAGTTACACAAACATTAGGTCAGTTATTACCTCTGGAGAGCAGTGTTGAGGTTTCAGTCCTTGCTTTGAGCAAATTGAAAGGCTTATGTCAAACACAGCAGTTGACAGACCAAGCTATATAGTTCAGAGTACTTGTGGGGCTGATGACTGGAGCACTTGCCTCAGCTCCAGATACTTAAGGAATGACTTTAGGATCCAGTTTTGTGATGTAAATAGCAATGTAGCTGGGGAAATACAGAAGGAAGCAGACAGCTGTATGTTCCATATTGTCAAGACTTCTGACCACTCAGAAGCAGGGCCTGTAGTGACAGGACAAAGACCAATGGTTTTAAATTGAAGGAGGGTAGATTTAGGTTGGATATCAGGAAAAAAAACTTTATGGAGAGGGTGGTGAGGCACTGGAACAGATTGCCCAGAGAAGTTGTGGATGCCACATCCCTGGAAGTGTTCAAGGCCAGGCTGGATGAGGCTCTGAGCAACCTGGTCTAGTGCAGGGTGTCCCTGCCCATGGCAGAGTGGTTGGAACTAGATGATCTTTAAGGTCCCTTCCAACCCAAACCATTCTGTGATTCTATGAACTCTATATTGTTGTGAAATCATACTGGCAGAAAATTTTAGATAGATTAAAAGTAATATTTTTACTGTCTACAAGTTTTTCAGGAAACTAACAAGAATTCTGAGACTCTAAACCTGTGAATTTAGGCACTGATAAGTATATTTTGGAGGGTATGTGGTGCCAAAGTTCTTTTATATATCTAACCTTATTTTTTCTATAGTGCTATCGATTTACCTAGACCTACACCTGAGTAAAAGTACTACTCTGGGTAAGATTATTATAATTTGACCTTTAAAGATAATTTCAGAACATCCTAGTTAATTTAATTTTATAAGTGACATTAACACCTATCATACTACAGATGCTCTTAGAAAATATTAAAATGAACAGTGGATGTGTAAAAAGAGGCAACAGAGCACCTAATGCACCTTAAAATGTAACTACCTCACAAAAATGTCTTCAGTCATATTAACATCCATAAAAGTAAAGATATTGTTGCAAAGTCCTTTCCTTCTAGTGCACAACTTTCCCGAACTATTATGAGGGAAGGTCTAGGAGCAGATCATGTGAAGGTTCAGCACCTCGCAATCCTCATAGACAAGAAAGACAAATGCTTTCCAGAAACCAACGCTTTCCTGTGTTTGTCTCTAGGGCAAAGTTCAGATCTGCACAAAGGGCCAGTAGTAGCCTCATTTTCATGTTAGTCTTAATAAAGCCCAACCAAATGAGAAAATATTAAGCCCCTTACAAAAGAGGCTAAAATGAGGAGCCTGAATGAATTTCACCTGTAATATGAGATCTAGATAATATACCTATTTGAAGCTCACTTAAAGAAGGCTAGGAACCAGAGTTGCATGTAGTCCAAGTCTCAATCAATCAAGGTTTTAAAAAGTAAGATGAAAATTCTAAATCTTGGAAACTTAACAAGCAGCTTTTTCAATGCAATAACACCAGTCATTTATTTGAAACTGCAAACTTTTGGTGGTTTTTGTTGTTGTTGTTGTTGTTTGGTTTGTTTGGGTTTTTTTTATAATAGGGGGCAAATTTGGAAATAAAATACCAAATGTTTTCAGAAAAAAAAAAAATCATCTAAATAAAAGATTAGTGAGGCTAAATCAAAAGAGAATTTAAAAATTTCTTCACCTGAGTTCATCAAATATATTTTAATACCATGGTCTGCTACAAATAATACACAATTTTAGAAAACAGTTTTCTCAGTTCTGTCTCCCCAAGGCATAGCTGCTACAAAGTTTTTTCACTACCTTAAAGTATTGTTGCACTAGAAATTAATTGTTTTCCAATACTGATGATCATATGACTCTTCATTTGATGCCTCACCAGTTTTTCAGAAAATTTCTGTGAGGCAAAGGAGAAGATAATTCAGAACAGTTTCACATTAATTCAGAATTTGGTTCCTCTTCAAAAGGTCATCTGAGTACATGTAAATACATTTCCTCAGTATACCATTGGGCAGATGTGAGATCATGTTGATGTGTTATTACATAACTGTAGATGGGCTTTCACTCCTTTTCTTTCTTCCACCTCCTACTCATCATGAACTCTGAAGGATATTAGCTTAAGTTCAGCCTGGATGTGTGGATATGCAACCCTTCTCCATTCAGACTAGCTGTAAGTAGATGTAAACTGATTGATTCGGACCATGGTTGTTCTGGCTTATCATATCTTTTTATAATAACTTACTACCATTAACCTAGTATTCTAAATTGATATTATTCTATTTTCACTGCAAGTTTCTGATTTCTCTTGCTCTGCAACCAAGGTCATATGTCTTATTAATTTATTTCTTGGCAGACTGCACTGTATTCAGAAGAGTCTGAAACTCTTGTATATGTTTGTGGGTTTTTTTCCCCCTCTAAGCAATCACCAACCATTCAGGTCTACATAAATTTCCTGTAATTCACTTTAGCTTGTCTACACAGTTATTTCAAGACAGCAGGCATCTTTTAAATGGAGTTATTCTCATCAGATTTGCATCACACAATGTCTACCAATCTTTTGACTACCTTTATATAAACCAGAAGTAACCTACTACAAACTTAAGTTTTTAAGAAATATACTTTTAATTCTTTGCGTGGAAGAAGATCCATATGTATTTGGAGAGGTGTGAGGTAAGTGCTACCTTACCTGCCCTGTCTCTTGATTCTACCCTGTCAGGGACTGATTATTTCATCCTTACAAAAGAAAACTCTGTGGGAGTTTGCGCCGCTTAAGCACAGCAGGAAGAGACCCATAAAGACATAACAGCAGAAAAGAATATTTGTCCTTTGTGTTATCAATCCTACTGTGTGACAAAGACAGGTAGATCCTTCTGACTCAGGGAATAGAAAAAAGCATAGGGAAAGATGACCATTTGCTCCTTTTTCCCATAGTTATCCTTTCACTCTGTACCTCTCCTACTTACTGAGACTTTTACCTTCCCTCACATTCAAAGTTCCTTCTATCTAAGTACTTGTGCACTTTCCTTTTTCATAAAACCTTCTTTAACCACATTAGGAACACCATATATGAAAGGAATAAGCTTGGAAAATACAAAGCAAGAGTTCCGGCTCAGCAAATTTCTTTTCTTACCAAAATTAACTGCCCACAAGAAAATATACTGTTACTTATAACTAAGGTAAATACATGCTCCTTATCAGGTCTGTAATAAATGCAATAGAGAGGCTGATAAGGAACATTTTAAACTTTGGAAACAATAAATATTGCAGCAATATTAAATAAATTTCAAAAATAGCATAGTGGAATTTTAGGGGAAAGAAAATTATAAGTATGGGACAGGACTCATAAAATCTATCAAAAATATTCCAAAAAAAAAAAAACAAAACAACACCTGGCCAAAGGACTGGAAAAAGATTTTCCCAAGAACTTGTGGAAATGCTGCTTTTGACCGATCCAGAATAAAAGAAAACTTCAAGCAGAATGGGGTTCTTCACTCAGAAGAGAACTAACTAGTTCTGTTGACTACAAAAAAAAACAGTGAAATCCTTTGGAAATCTGACACCACTTATAATGGTTCTCTTGTGAAGACCAATTCTCTGGTACACATCCTCCATTGAAGTTGACAGAGCAATGCTGAAATTGAAACACAGAGAATTTAACCCCAAATATATTTGCATTAGAGTCCCATTATGAATATGAAAACAGTATTTCAACAACAAGCTTTTTTTAATTAACAAAGTTCTACATTTATGCCACAGAAGAGGGTCTCTGGAAGGCTATATACCCTAATTAAAGGCCACAAAGATAGATAATCCATTCTACCTCTGCTGCTGGTGAAACGTCCTACCAACGCCACAATATAATTTGTATCACTATCATTACCGCTCAAGTTCTGTGATCTTGAGATATAATTGATGTAGATGGAGTTGCATATACATAAACCAGGAATAGCTCTTTTCAAGATGTCTTTGATCCTACTCATAATTAAACCAAACACACCCAAATATGGGATAGAACAAGCTTTCAGTAACATTTGCATAAAGGTCTCCAACTCTTGGACATTTCCTCCACATCTTCCAGAAGACTAATGATCTCATTTTTCACATTTTTAAATCAATTATGTTTGTGACCAGGTTATGCTGAAATTTTGGTCATTGCTTCACAACAGCATTTAGAATATTAAAATAGGATTATGTATCCTTTTTGGTCACTATGGTGATTTTTCACTCATTTCAGCATGTCACACACATCTGTGGTAGCTCTTAATCTATTTTTTGAATACATTTTTGACATTTTTCTGTAATTGTTCCATTCTGACTCCTGTGCTGTCTGCTTTCACCCTTCTGGATTCCTCAGCTGTGACAGCAATGACTGCCAATCATGTCTGATATGTACAATATAGTGACTGAAATGTGTCTCAAGTCATTGCTATGGAAGCCTCTACAGGAACCTGGAACTTATTTTATTCTACTTGAAGAGTGTATGCTTTTACTATATTTTGATATTCCTGATGTTATGAAGTACTTTTTGTTATGCTATAGAATAGACAGAAACTACTCAGATATAATACACATACAAATTAATATGCATACCATTCTGCATACATATATTCTTAATGGAAAATAATGAGGCGATGCTCCTATGATGACCTGGAGGTTTGCAAACATACAGAGTGGAATGGGTGTGACCCAATAGGCAGCCTCTTGAGAGCTACTTTGCCTGTGCCTTGGTAGGTTAGGGCAAATGCTCTGAGTCCATCTGATGTGGCCTCCCTGAAATGGAGCTCCAAAATTACAGCAAAAAAGTTGCTCATGACATAAAGAATAGGCACAGAATTTCTGCCTGCCAGAGTATGCTGGCATTAGTAATATAACCCCGCAGGCAGAAAGAACAGTTTGTCATTGTTTTGCTTTTTTGTGGGTGAAATGTGGTCCTTTGCAGAGATCCTACAACTGTACCTGCATATGACATATATCTAGCACTCGTCCTCAAATCTGAGTTTATGGGGATTTAAACAATGTGGCAGCCTTTTGCTAGAAGTCCATTTGGGAAGAATGTCCCTCTGTTGTGGAAAAGTATTTTTTTCCCATGGACATTTCCATCAACTTTTATTATAGATGTTATCGAAGATAGCCCATAAAAAGCTTATGCTACAGCTGTCACATCAGCCTTATTCCTGTGTCTGTGATTTGTCAGGAGAGTCTTTACATTATCATGTATAACACCTTTGTTCATTGTCTTAGTGCTTCATACTCACAAAGTGCACAGAGTCCTTCATGCCAGACTAAACGGCCTTTGTTTGATATCTTAAGTGAGCATAAAACCACCAGAACCACACTAGCACTAGACAGATGCATGGGACAAACTGCTGGGTCCCACACAGTGTATTTATCCAGTTTGCTGGCAGGAAGTTTTCCTTTGTAAGTGTAAAAGGACTGATGACTGCTCTTGTAGAGAGGGGATGGTTCCTTATTGTGCCACATCCTTTTATCATTTCTGGCACTCATATCTGGGGCAAGAAATACCACTGAGACAAGAACAGTTATACTAGAGCCAGTTGTTGCTGTTACTTAATTAGATTCTCATTCTGCCTGTTAAATTCCAGTAATGTTTCCTGTTTGTTTTCATTAAATTAGATATTTTCTTCTGTACCATATCCACTAAATTCTGTTGAAATGTCACATTTATGTATCCACAGAGGAGGACCAGAACACATTATCTACTCCAATGCAGTCCAGTAAGATGGCAACAAGACTGAAGAAACAGACTGGTCCCTCCTTTTCCCACACCTGTAGCCCTACAAAAAAACATGACAATGTCCCATATATAACAGGTCAATACAGCTGCAGCCCTCAGTACTCCCCACACTCCAGAAGAGACTGAGATCAATCAGCTACCAATTTATTCCTCTCTCATTCTATAGCCTGGCCATAAACTGCAGGTGAGGTTAATACAATTTCTGCAGCTTTCTCTTGGCAAAATTGTTTTATCTTGGCTTTGAAGCAAGTTTTAGGGTTTGGCCTGTTTTACCATTTTAACAGAGCTCTGAGAATTCCTATTGTGTGGTAGATGTTGACTAATAAATAATCTAAAAAACAAAAGAACTGAATCCAGATTTAAAACCTACAGCAAATGAGATTCAGAGAATAACACGCAAATAATGTCTTGTAGGTTTCTAGTGGTATCATAAAACAGCCCTTGTTTTATTCAAACAATTACATTGTCTCGACACTGTGATTAATGTAGGTGATTTCAAGCTATGTGGCTTTAATTTAAAAAAAAAAAACCAAAAAAAAAAAATAAAAAAATAATAAAAAAAAAAAAACCACAACCAACAACTACCAATTAAGGATAGATATTACACCTGCATGAAAGAATGAGAAACTGAGAGAAATGCCTTTGATTTCTTAGGATTATTCAACTTTAAAGTACCTTATGCTCAAAATCATCAGAAGTACTCCTCTTTTTTAAAGCCTGTAAAAGTTACTGAGCATTTTGGCCCTATTTTTAATGTGTCAGGAGGTACACTGTGATTACTGTCATGCCCTGAGTCTGAGTCAATTAGAGTATTGAGAGTAAAGTTGTTAGAAGCAGAGGAATTACGAGCCAAAAACCTTCAAAATATCATCCAGGGGGAACGCTCCGACAGGGCAGATTTGTAATGACAGTTTTGTGACTAAGAACAGACCTGAAGAAGTTTTCTGTGAGAAAATTATTTGGGACAACCTCAGATGATCTTCTAATTCTGTAATTTTGGGAGTAGATTACACTAGCAATTTCTAGTTTCAGTAAAAGAAATGCAACAGAATTCATAGCAGCATTAAACAAAGGAGCAAACATGCCTCTGTGTATATTTGTTTGCATAATGACAAACGTTTTTACCTTTAGTCATAGGCTGAAAAAAAAATCAAACCTAGCAATTGGTTTTACATAATGTCTGTGGAGTCCAGCTATTCTCAAATTGTTTTCCAGGTTGTATATCATGATACCTGCTAAGAGAGGGGTTTTCAAATACATCATATTCTAACCCATGCCTATAAACCTAAATCTTTCTTGAAGTAATTATCAGTTTTCAATGAATGAAAAAATTCACATAAAAGACAACTAAAGTGTTAAAAATTACTATTTATTTATTTATAGCAATGGATAGATTTGATTTACACATTCCCCATTTCAAAATACGGATTACTTCTGGTCCATGGATTTACAATATATATTTTTTATTATCAAATAACCCTGTGTTGTCTGTACAGTCTATTGCTAGAATCAGTTTTACTTATTTCCTGACTTAGGTTTATTTTCCTCTGTTTCTGCTACTCTTTCCTTCCTGGCTTCATATTCCAAGTAGGTGACAGATGGATTTTCACCAAAGCAAGACAAGAATCAGCCATCAGAGACAGCTTGTCACAAGCAAGCAGCAAGAAACTCTGCTGTTGTAGGACTGAGAGATGCTCAGCTGTTGTGACAGAAGAGCCTTCCTGGACCACATGAAAGATCTCTGAGGATGAATCCTGACTCCCTACTGCCTGATGTCTTGCACTATTACTAAAAAATGTCTGCAGTGAGTGCAAATATGATTCAAAGTGCAAGAAGATCTGGGTCCCCCCCACCCGCAAGGCTGGAGGGAACCATAGCCAATTAGAGGTATGTCTTAGCACCACAATAAACTTCTTTGCACAGATAACGCACCATACACCTGTAAGTAACGGTAACATAGGGAAAGTTGCAGTAGCCCTTGCATATGCCAAAGTCTTTCTCACAGCAACTCAGATGCATGGTAGCTTCTGTTTTCCCAAGCAATAGTGCTGGCTATGTTACAAGAAGTGATAATAAAAGGTTTGCTTTTACTTCGTGATTTTATGCTGGAATTGTATCATTTTGGACAGTATTTCTTCCCCAGATGTCACTAGTTTAATTTTATTAAGAGAATAGCACCTATTCCACTGAAATCTGCTGAGATGAAGCAATTATGTAATGCAGAAGTTCTGCAAACCAGATCCATATATTGCTGATCCGTAATTTGTGCTCTACATGTCTGAATTGGTTTTAGCACTCTAAGAGCCAGCTTATTTTATTTAGCTTCTGGTTAACACATTTAATAGGGACAACTGAAAGCTAGAAGTGCATGCGTTTCAACTTCTTTCAAGTTTCATGAACATAAAAATAGGAAGGTGTCCAAAAGAGGCGCATACATCACTTTTATGGCACAATGGTGCTGTTTTCAAAGCAAATTGGGTGTCTGGTAAAATGTTCAAGTGATGACATAGAATTACACTGCTGTAAATGCTTCACTAAGGCACTGGATTAAAAGGAACAAAGCTGTCCACTTTTTTTTACTGTGATCAACTGAAAACAGGCTGCTCATATTAAGGTTTTTACCCTGAGAAGTGGATTATTTTCAGAGATTTCATAGAATCACAGAATCATAGAATGGTTTGGGTTGGACCTTAAAGATCAACTGGTTCCAACCCCCCTGCCATGGACAGGGACACCCTCCAATAGACCAGGTTGCTCAAGGCCTCATCCAGCCTGGCCTTGAACATTTCCAGGGATGGGGCATCCACAACTGCTCTGGGCAAACCTGTTCCAGTGCCTCATCATCCTTTCCATGAAGAACTTTTCCTGATATCTAATCTAATCTAATCTACCCTCTTTCAGTTTAAAGCCATTATCCCTTATTTTATCAGTACACGCCCTTGTGAACATTCCATCTCCAGCTTTCTTATAGCAGCCTTCCAGTACCTACAAGGTGTCCCTGGAGCCTTCTCTTCTCCAGACTGAACAAGCCCAACTCTCTCAGTCTGTCCTTCCAGCCCTCTGAGCATCTTCGTGGTCTCCTCTGGACTTGCTCCAACAGGCCCATGTTCTTATGTTGGGGGCCCCACAGCTGGACATAGTACTTCAGGTGGAGTCTCACAAGAGTGGAGCAGAGGGAGAGAATAACCTGCCTCAACCTGCTGGTCACACTTCTTCTGATGTAGCCCAGGATATAGTTGGCTTTCTGGGCTGCAAGCACATATTGCTGGCTCACATGAGCTTTCCAACAACCAACACCCCCAAGACCTTCTCCTCAGGGCTGCTCTCCGTCCATTCTCCACCCAGCTTGCACTTGTGCTTGGGATTGCCCCCACCCATGTGCAGGATATTTCACCTATGAGCCAAATCCAGACAGGAAGTCCAGAAGAGCCAAAGCTGAGAGATCCACCTCTACCTTCACAAAGGCACTGATCAAGCACACAAGTACTTTGCATTGTGAATGGGTGCAGTACGTTGGGCTCGGATGTGCCAAAGTCTGACAACGCAAAGACTAAGGCAACAGCCTGCTGAGGGCTGGTCAGCAAGCTGTGTGCGAGCAACTAGAAATAGCACACAGATAAAAGCTTGGTCAGAATAGCTGAGACAAAATAGCAGCAGAAATAGAGCTTCTGGGTAATATTTCAAAAGAAACCACCAGTTTTCATCAATATAGGATGTCATATAGGAATCTTAGAGGAAGTACTGGAATCTCTGTGGATGCCAAAATTCTGCTGATGGCTTGAAAATTTGCCACTCCTTCAAACAAACTACTCAAGTTGAAGACACATTTCGACTGCTGTGTCCTATGAAATTAGCAATGCTTTACACTTCCAGTTTAAGAAAGATCTTGATAGATGTTAATATCAGAGTTGTGAAATAGTAACAGTGCAAACCTGGGGAGAATTCAGTCACTATTGGTGTTTCCAGACACTTTTTTTCTAAATTCGTATGAATGATCCTTGAAATTCTAGTTAAAGATTTACAGATTTCCATAGCTATCCCAAATACAGATCTATAGCACTGATGAGTAATGAGATATTTGGACTGAACTTGTCATAAATATTACATGATTTTTTACATCTTTACATTCCACCAATAGAGGAAAGCACCTTTTAGAGCAATATATTTTTCATGCACCACAACCGCATTTAATAGTTTTCCGCTGTATTGCTTTTGGTTCATTAACATTCATACTGTTGTCTGCCACCTCATTTGTTTCAGTGTTTGCTTTGAATTTGCCTTGCTGAAATAGTTTCACACTGTGCTTGCTCTGGCTCATCTGCTGTTTCTATCTGACTAATGTTTTTACCATATGTGTATATTTTATATATTTATGTAGATTCTATGCTGACTTATACACATCCATACACACAGTTACCTTCGGGGGCAAAACCAGACAGCCCAAATTCAGTCTTGTGAGTGGCATTTCCTAAGAATAATGGAGTCAGGTATTATTTTGTCACAAGCACTGCTAATTGATAATTAATATATAACAAACATCCTTCTCCCCAAATAGTTTCTTTGCTTAGTTCTAAACCTTCTATGCAGGGCTTGACCCAAAGCTAAAATGAAATTAATCCTCCACCTTAGTGCCTGTCAGAGAAGTCCTGGAGATCCAGTCCCTTGAGACACAAAGGTCTGATTTGAAAGAAAAATTTTTGGACAGTTACACAGAGGACTTGATCTTGTTTAGTCCAAATGGGATGGAGATATCAAACTGCACAGTTCCAATCAGGAGGTGCTATTTTCTAATCTTCAACAATGCCATAGACAATAACTTATGCTGTATTACACATGGAATACATGACAATTTCTCTAGCAGAGGCCTTTTACTTTGCACAATTTAAAGGTATCTTACAGCCTGCAGCTATACTCTTTCTTGAGCTTCATGGATCAAAGCGTCTTAAGAAAGAAAGAGAAAATGCTCTCTTAACTTATACAAACATCCAGATCCTGCCATTCATTTACAGCTGCTTTGTGTTGCTTTGTAGGAAAAAAAGTGGAACAGAAAAACACTTAGGTGGCAAGCATTCTTCATAACCACAGAAATTCCCCAGCAGTGCTGAAACAGCATACTGGCTTCTTCATCACCCTTTGACTAGCTATTTGTGCAGTCAACGACAAGAGACGTATTGATGACAAAAAGGTATAAGTGTCAGATTCTATCCCTGTAGCTCAGACTCTTAAATAACATGCAACCCAAAGAAGCACCTGAGAACTGAAATTTCAAGTCTTCAAGATAAGATTTTTTTTATCAACTGTGGAAAGCAAGCATCAAACCTTTCAGATATTTAGCCTTGATAAACCAAGTACATTTAAAATTAAAAAAGTAGTCAGCCCATCTACATCACACTGTTCTGAACTTGTTCATAGTAGAAAAACTAGACAAAAGTCAAAGTGTTCAGAGGACATTTAAGATAGCTACCACAGTATCAATAACCAAGTTGGTCAAATGTTAGTTTAGACTAAGTGAAGAACTAAGGTTAAGTGCCTTTGTGTAAATCTGATGTTTTCAAATTAACTGAACTCTATCCTAGAATCCTTTGAGAATAATAATGTCGGGACATGATACTTACTGCTGAGAATCTATTGAGGGTGGACATGGTACCAGAAGACTGAAAAAAGGTAAACATGGTGGGTGTCTTCACAAGAAAGAAAAGTGAAGATTAGGGAAAAGGAATAAGGAAATTATGGACTAGCCAGATAAACGGCAATTCTTGGGGAAAAAAAAAATAAAAACCCCACCAACAACAAAAAACCAAGAACAAATAATTAAAGTATTTGTAGACTGCTGCAATGGATTGACTTTGGCCATCAGCCAGATGCCCACTCAACCACTCTCTCATTCCCACTCTTCAACAGGGCGGTGGGAGAAAATAAGATGGAAAGTCTCATGGGCCAAGATGAAGACAAAGAGCTCTCTTAACAGCTTCCATCATGGGCAAAACTGACTCAATTTGGGAAAAAAAATAGTTTAATCTATTGTCAATTTAATTGGATAGTGAAAAATAAAGAAAAAATACCTTCCCCCCATCTTTTTTCCCAGGCTCAACTTCACCCCTTCATTCCTGACCAGGGCCTCTTCTGGGGCCACAAGGACATCTCTGAGAGGGGTGTCGGGAGCCCCCCTCCCACTCTCCCCTTGGGGATGGCAGGGCTGTTTTTCACACTTTCCATCAGCCCTAGCTGTCGGGAAATGTGTTGCCCTTTCTAGCACTGAGGGGCTCAGCTGTGCCCAGCCATGGGGCCACTGGCTGAAGCCGTCTGGAACCAGCTGTGTCCACCATGGGGTAGCCCTGGCCAATCCACAAAGGAGTCACCCCTGCATTCCCCACTGCTTCTGCTGCCACCACCCGCGGCTAGGATGGAGTTATGAGTCCTGAAATTGCTGAAAGATAACAAGGGAACAGGTGATACCCCACACATGTTTGTCAAGAACGTAGGTCAAAAGGTCTTATTTTGTTGTTATACAATAGCTAGTTAGGTTCATAAACAAAGGGGTAGCGGTAAGTGTCATATCTTGATATAATTTAGGTATTGATATAGTCTTATGTGACATTCCCTGAGCCAAGATAGGAAAGTATGGGAGACTTAATAGATAAAGTCTAGTTGAACAGCTGTGAGAGTATCTTAACTGCTAGGAAATTGACAAAATGCATGGATACATCAGGCAGGCTCTGCTCCTGTTCTAGATTTACAAAACATTTTATTAACGTCCAGGATGAGGGAATAGAGAGTATGCCTGTTTCACTTAAGATGGCACAACACTAGCAGGAACAATACGTGTATCAGAGAACAAGATTATTATTCTAAAAGCTCCTGCCAAACTAAAGAAATGGTCAGAAACAGAAAAATAAAAAGAAATTAAATGGGGGATCCATGACAGAAAGGTGCTAGCAAGGAAAAAAAACCTCAAGGTGGGGAAAAGCTAGCTGGGAAGTGTTGCTTCTGATAAGAATTCAGGGGCTGCAGGGGAAAAACACACAAGTCAAAAAGTCCTTGCAAAACAAGAACCCTTCTTGCAATGAAAGTGAGAATTAAAGTGTTTTCTAGTATGTGATATTCAAGTAATCCAGCAGTCCTTTCATTCAATTCAACCAGTAAACTGTGTCCAGCTTGGGGACTACATATCAAGAAAGATCTGTCAAAAGCAATTCAGAAAACTGAAATAAGAATGATCTAGAAAACAATACCCAAGAAAACCTGAAATAATTTATGCTGTTAGGCTAAAGAAAACAAAGTAGGGGCTGATTTGTGTCAAGAGTCAAGCAGAAGCGGAGAAAGCTATATAGAGATCAGCTGTGCTAAAGCCAAAAACAAAGAGGAAAGGTATCAATTGCTTTTCATGTTCCTTCCTGGCATGGAAAATTTCGAACTTGAGGAGCAATAAGGAAGATGTTGGTGGCCCATTAGGAGAACCAGTAGGACAAAGAAAGCCCTGGAATAGCACACTGATGAGAGTTGAGGAACTTCTATCACTGGATGGCTTTAAAAATACCTTTGACAACAACCTATCATGAAAGACATACTTATAGCTGATTTCACTCTAAAGCAAGGGGATGAACTACATATGACCTTCTGAGTCTCACCTTTTTTTGTTATTCTTTCATTTAACATCAAATGGAAGGAATATAAATCTCTACCATTTCTTCTTCTCTTGGAATCATAGAATAATAGAATCACTTAGTTTGGAAAAGACCTTTAAGATCATTGAGCCCAAATGTAAACCTAACATTGCCAAGTCCACCACTAAACCATGACTCTAAGTGCCACATTTATTGACTAAAACCAGCATATGTCTTTTAAATATTTCCAGGGATGGTGACTCCACCACATCTCCAGGCATCCCATTCCAATGCTTGACAACCCTTTCAGTGAAGAAATTTTTCCTAATATCCAATCTAAACCTCCCCTGGTACAACCTGAGGCCATTTCTTCTTGCCCTATTACTTGTCACTTGGGAGAAGAGACCAACACCCACCTGGCTACAACCTCCTTTCAGGTAGTTATAGAGAGTGATAAGGTCTCCCCTCAGCCTCCTCTTCTCCAGGCTAAACAACCCCAGTTCCCTCAGCTGCTTCTCACAGGAGTTGTGCTCCAAACCCTTTATCAGTTTTGTTGTCCTTCTCTGGACATGCTCCAGCACCTCAAAGTTAGCTAGATTTTTCTCAGATCTTGGTTCACCTACATATATAAAATAAGAAAATCCAAATATTCTACATCAATTTCTATAATTAAATACTTTCATGATATGAAAGGAAACAAACATGATATTGGTAGCAGTTCACTTAATCTAGGCCAGTTTTCCACTTAGCTGAAAGAAAACAGCAAATCCTGACAAAATTCTCCTCTGAACCCTCAGGGTGAGGCAAGCTTTATTTTGCAGAGCACAAGAAATATTAAGCGACATGAAAAAAAATTAATTGGAATGTCTAATTAAACAGCAGAGCCTAAAAGAGAACCTTGTGTCATCCGGAAATGTTCTCAGGAAGTGACATTGTCTCAAATGAAAGTCCAGATGTCGATTAATTGCAATTCAGGCAACCTTAAAACTAAACAGAAAGTGACATGAAGGTGTGAAGTTTCTACAAAATGTCCCTGTAGGATTAAAAGGGTAAAATGTTTTGAATGAAGATAAGTAGGACAAGAAGCTTGCCACATCACATGTTTTCCTATTTAGGAACTGACAGGACAAACCACAAGCAGTTGCCTTGAGCACTACTTTATATTCAGGGTGTGAAGTTAAGTAAGGAAAAGGAAGTGGAAAGGGAGACATGGTTTAATGCTGGAAATTATCAGGGCTATCTGAAGTGAGTCAATTCATCAGATAGGAAACTTGGAACATTGTGGTAGAGGGCTGAGTATCAAACTATATTGTATCTTTTTTTAAAAGAACGTGAAGGTAAAAGCTTTAAAGTTTCTTTCATGTTGAACATAATCTAAAGATTAGAGATATCTGATACTTTTTGTGAAAGCTCATGCTCAGAAACAGTATATTTGAGCAAAAGAATTGCCATGTTTAATTATATGACTGTTCCACTTAATTTGCTACCTTTTCTTCAAGACTTACTAGTACCCAAAGTGTGTCATAGCAAAGTGTGAGAAGCACCATATAAGATTACTCTGTCCTTAGGGAACATGTCTTGCCAACCCCTGCTATTTAGTAGCCAGTTTATGTCCTGAATCATGAGGGTTTATATCCCACATAAATCTGCTATCCTACCTAATATAACTTTCCTTGTTATTCACAGAAATGTTTATTTCTGATACTGTATCTTCTGGTAATGATTAAGTACTCTAGTTAGTCATTGTACTAAAGGGAAATTAATTTTATTGTTTTTAAATTTGTTTCCTTCCAAATTAATTGAATCTCTTTTTGTTCTCCTCTGATACAGTGACAGTGTGTGTTACAATTAGACATTATTTTATGTATCACTATCACTATTGTCTCTTATTGCTAGTCCTTTCAATGTCATTTCCCAAGATCTTTTTTCCTATCTTTTCCATGTGAAAACAAAAAAATTGATTTCATTTTTTAAAAGACATATTTTTAATTTGTACCCATGGTTTATCACATATGAGCATTTACTTCCAAAACAACAGAGCCTGTATTCCCCAAGAAAATTGAGATGCTTAGTCCCTTGTAGTTTTTTTTTTAAATGCAGATTACATGCATTATTATTTTTGTACCTAAAATTTGGATACAAGTGTAAAGATCAAGCTGTAAATGTAGATCTTTCATTCAATTAAACTGCCCTTGGAAAGACATTGTTTTCATGACATGCATTTTTATTAGATCTTTCCACAGTTTGTCTATTAACTTTAATGCATTATGTAGGCCTTCCTAGATGAAGGTGGAAATATGTGTGCTTGATTTACACAAGTATTTGCATTATTGGTAGCGTTCATGCCAGACCAACAGTGCAACAGAGGTTGAAAGAATGGACAATGCCTGTTCGAAAAGGAACACAGAGAAAGAAAAATAAAGTCAGACAGGAGCTGTTTGGGATGAGTGTTGCAAAAATGGAAGCCCCCTGGAAAGAGCTATCTGTGTTAAATAAATAAATAAATAAATAAATAAATAAATAAATAAATAAATAAATAAAGGGTAGAAAGGTGTAGGAACTGATGATAGAGCTAACCGAGACAGGTAAAACCTGCGAGAACAACTTTGAAGGAGAGATATTCAGAGTCTCAATGATGGCAGCAAGACCAAAAGCTACAGGGTTTTGGTGTAAACTCCCACACATGTAGATGCTACAGTAGGTCAAACTACTCCCTTCAGATGATACTCAGATGTTTCTAGTATTGTTACGTCAGACAAAAATGTATCATGAGGACCTGATTCTGAATTGTACCATGACCTTCTACTGTGCTCTGGAAGAGCAAGAGAGATCAAGACTGGAACTTAACTCTATTCATATCAACTACATGGTCCTGTTACAAAATTTGATTAACATCAATAGGCCACAGTGTCAAAGGAAATCGGGCCCAGCAATGTAAGCCCTACATTTTACTTAGTCCATGATTTCAAATTCAGAAAAGAATACAATGTTCTCTGTAAAAATGGAAGCAAAATGAAATTATTATTTAAAGGAGTGTAGCAGCTTTACAGGCAAAGGAAATTGAATATGTGGAAATCAAGTTTACTTGATCAAATGGCAAGCAGAACAAAATCAAATTATGCACTCTACTAAAACATTCTTTTAATAACAACAGAACAAATCCAAGCCTTTCAAGTTTCCCATGGGTTTTATTAAAGTAACATATTCAGCAGCCAGCTTCCCAGACCCAGGAAGGAACTAAACACGTCTATTCCCCTGCCTTACTTTTCAGTTTTGATAGATTGCTAATTGAACAAGAGAAGTGTCTAAAAGGGGATTGGAATTATCAAGACTTTTGTGATTTCATTATGGACAGTTTCACCTCTGGTTGACCAGATTATTTCCTGTGAAGGTCAAGGAGACTGAGTCCTCAATTCACCACGTTTGGCATAAGACTAAGCACAGGATTATGTTCTGTGGCTTTATTAATATGCAATTGCTAAAATTCTTCCCTAAACTGAAGCTAGGTCTTCATTCTTTCACAGCTGGTATAAAATATATCATGTCTCACTCTATTTTCTATTGCACGCAGACCTGCAACTGAAAATGACCATCAAAATGGATAAGCCATGGCACTGTTACTATACTGGGCAATGATTAGATTACCTAAACAGTTTGCTAGACCTTTAACACCAACTTACAGTTCAGCACTGACAGAAGAAGAGATGATATCTGACATTCAAAAATACATAAACAAAAAGAAGTGTGGATTGAAAATGACACCTCTTTCAGACTCCAGAAAAAAATAGTCCCTACCACTTCAGTTAAATTTAGAGGGAGGCTATGAGCTGAGAACTGATTAGATAATCTAGTTCCTGTTGATTTGTGTCAGTTACAATTTACATTTATAGAATACTTTCAAAATATGTGATCTTACTCTCTGCCTCTCAAACACTTAAGAAAACAGTGAGATCTTACTATCTTACGTAGCATTTTAAATTAAAAAAAAGAAAAAACAAAGAAGAAAGAAAACCCAACACTATCAATTATGATAAATGAACTTGATATATATTTTTATTCTTATATTTCTCCTTAGAATAAACCTCACCCTAAGTAACTGAGAACAAGGAGGGACTTGAATGTCATTCATTGGTGATATAACAGTCTCTCTCCTGTTAAAAACATATGGGTTTAAAACACTTTAAATTTTAATGCATCAGACATTAAGTTTTAAATTAAGAATGAACCAGTTATTTTGTGTAATTCAAGAACGGCCATGTATCTTGCTAAGTTTTCAAATTTTTCACAGCCCTCATTTTGTCATGCTTAAGACATATTGTACTTTATCACATCATCTATCATACATTATTACAGATAAAGTTGCACATGTCTTTTAAAGGATAAAGCCTCTGTGCTGTCAAGTCTTTGAAAACTACTCCAGAAGCAGAAAAAAAAGCTCAAGGAAATCAGTGAAAAGAAGAAGAAAAAAATAGCAGATGAAAGAGGAAATGGGAAGAAAGGGGGCTTCAAGACTCTACTTCTTAATGAGATAAATCCATATGTTTGTTTCCGATCTACCATGTTTTCTGTTGTTAATAGATTGTGTGGGGTTTGGGTTTTTTCCAATTTTAATCACTCTATATAATCCTTCCACTATTTTTTTTTTTCCAGTGCACTGCAGAAAACATCACCATGCTGTTTCACCAGCAAAGTGAATAAATGCTCTCAAGGTTGTCCGACTAGCTGAACACTGCTGAACACCAGAAGTTACAGGCTGCTCCAGTGTCTTTGTTATGCAGCAAGTAGTTGGTGCCAGAATATCTTGACTGGACATGACCACTGAGAATCAAACTTCTCCTGACCTCAGCCTGCACTTTCACTGTCTTTGGATGGGAGAGCAGGTAGAAGAAGTCTGTCCCAGGAGCTTTTAGTTTCTTCAAAATATTTCAAAACTGAGATCAACTCGATAAGGAGAACACGTGCCAATTTGTGTACTTATCTGATTGCTCCAAGGTGAAAACACACACAAAACTGTATTCACATTTTGGGAAGGTATATGGGCTCTAGCAATTTACAAAACCTATAACCTCATACTCTGTAAGCTTGTTATATGCTTTTCTTATTTTCTGGATCATATGAGTATTCTTTTGCATTTAAGCCAAATGACCATTTGGGGGTCATACATATTCATAATTAACTGGGAATCATTTCAATGTAAACGTTAGCTTGTTTAGCAAGAGTAATGCTTCTGCATAAAGCAGACTTCTGTGCAATTGATATTACTACAACCTCCCTGTTCCCTGAGGAACACAGTACAAGGAAGCAGCTTGGAGGAAATAAAAAGGTAAAAAGGTGATCATTTCTCTGGCACTGCTATGATAAGTTGGCATAATGTATGCACAAAAAAAAAAAGAAAGCAACTTTAGCAAAAAGTGTTCCAGAGTTTCAAAAGAGTGTGTAAGTTATTGATGTGATCAGAACAATAGTTACTAATGGATGAAGATGTTTCAAAGTTTTTAGGCACCTGCTTATTTGTTTTGTTAATTAAAATCTGTGATTGCCAGAGTAATTTTTGCATTGCATATATATGCAGCTTCAGAAGCAAGCGACACATTTTGCAAGAAAAAATGCAAACCAAAAAGTTTGTCAGTAAATTCATAGAAACATAACTTATTTTAGAGCTCCTAGGTGAACACAGCACGTGTAAGGATGCCTCAAGAATTAGGGTTGAAGCTTCCAAGCTTTATCCAAGCAAGTAATATGCAATGGCAAACAGCCTAGGCCTAGGATTGTGTGGTGATTATGAACTGATAAGACTTTTTTACTGAATACAGGTTGGAAAAATAAACTAAAATCCATACTACTTCCGGCTTTGGCCTCTTTACTGGAGTCTCCACCAAAAGCAACCACTAACGCAGGAGTGGAAAAGAAGCAGAATTCCACATGAAGGGAAAACTATTTTACAGTTTGGTCTAAAAACACCATAAAGTTTGAGAGGCTTTTGGCTGAATTCAGAAGATTCTGGAGATAATTTCTCTCGTGTTTCTTCAGGGGAATAGCAGCTACAGGATTTGTTCTGAAGAGGACGTTCGCAAATTTTGAGATTTCTGCATTAGCTAAAGGGAAGCTGAAAATGAACAAATGTGGTTAATCGCACATCAAGGATTTGATCAATGTACACAGAAACAGGGCTGGAGGATAAAGGAAACTCCTCCTCAGACACTCAAGCAAAATCCAAGCCCTTTATGTGCAGATGATGTCTATTTGGTAGACACCATCAAAAGCTCATGTCCAGGAAAAACAGTACAGTAAGTGGTATTTATTAGCTTTAAGGTTTTCCTTTGTAATATGAATAATAGAAGATCAACACACCCAATGTGCTGGCAAAGGTTGACATTTATGGAATGTATTGTAGACAACATTTTTTCACATGACTCTACAGTAAGCAACCTTTTAGATTTCTTAGACCGCTTAGATTCAGACCCCTAATTCCTGATTGCAACTTTGTCAACTAAACCCTTTCATATACTGAAGATTAAAGTGCTTTGCACACATTTGTTAATTACGCCCCACAGTAACAGCTGTCAGATAATATCACTGAATAATTTATTTGACAAATTTCACATTTTATGATAAATTATTCAATGTTCTTAATTCTTATTATTTTCTCCACAATTTCTACAGCTGGGCAGGCAATTTGTGAAGCACAGTCATTGAACAGCCCACTAGGTATGTTCTGAAAAGATTAAAAAACCCCAAATAAAGTATAAAGTGCAATTAATATCTTCCTAACAATCCCTTATTTTTTCCCAGCTTTAGTCACTGGTGGGGGCTATCTTATATTTCTGTAGTGAGAAAACTATGAGATTTTTAGACATCTCTGATATGAATAAAAGTCAAAGGCTTGAATCATAAGAACAAGATTAGGGGCTGGGAGCAGTGTTTGGGGGGACACACAAAGTTTGATTTCTAAAAATTCACAGCAAGAAAAGGATTCAGGTATACTGAAATCCATTTCCTGCATTTCAGATGCACCTCAGTTACTGCAGCAAATGAACATCAATATGTAAAATTACAATAAAACACTAGTATACAAAGCTCAGCAGTAATATGTAAGACAACAACTGAATCTTCAAATCCAATAAATTATTTCCTTCTCTTTGGTCTAACAAAAATAAGTACTGGTGAAAATAAATCCTATAAGTATGTATTATGCCTTGAAACTTGCTGCATTTGTGTCACCAGTGGGAACAAAGAGAAGAAGTTGGAACTCCATTGAAGCATGTTGTGCTGCTTGCCTACCTGCAAGAGCAGGTATTTTGTCCTGTTGTTCAAGGAACACTCAGAGGACTGCAATTATTTCATACAATACCATCCCCATAGAACTTCCATCAGTTGATTTCAAAGCAGTCATAATAGTTAATAAAAGCAAAGATAAAGTAATGCATATGTGGCCACCCATCTCAAGCAAATTTCAAGAACTTCAGGAATGTCTTTTGGTGTTCTGGGACCTGAGGGAGTCCCAGAGTTCAAAAATCTGAACCCTAATGATCCCACATTTTAAAAATGGAATTAATTAATAAATTAATTAAAACCTTAGACTATTCAAGAATTTTGTCTTGAAACTAGACAAGGGAAGAAAACCTGGCATACCCTTGTGTCCTTATGGCTTGACAGTCATAGTCAACTTCAGCCTGGCTATCTTGCAACAATTTTTCAAGCAAAGGTCTGCAGTCTAAGGTAATTGAGAAAGGATACAAGAAGTCTTTTTTACAAGCTGTGGTTGCAATGATGGCACAGAAAAGGCTATGGCTTTGCCATATGTCCCTTGCATGCCCAGCTGAAAAAGCAAACCAGAATACAGGCCTTTCCTCAAGAAGCAACAGTTTGTCTCCTCAGCCCTTACTGCTCTAGGGTATATTTGTTAGATGTCAGGCAGTGTGTGTTTACTGCCATCCTAATAGACTCCACGGGAGGACACAAAGTGACAGAAAACCTCAAGGCCAAGCTTTGTCAGTACTTTGTCCCATCTCACCCATGTGCTAGAGGGGTAAGACACACACCGGAACTGCTTCTCCTACCAAACCAAAATTATTGTATGCAATATCTGCAGCAAGGGAGTAAGGGAAACATTAGCTAATTGAATTTGTCACAGCTGGATGAGAAAAAAAAATGGACAGATACAAGTGGTTCTTGTAAAGAGAACTGTATGATATATGTCCGTCTGAGAAAGCAAGGTATGGATTAATTGCCAGGGATTGACCAAACATTTCAGAGATGAAGTCCAAGATTTACAGTGCATCCTTTTATTTTTTAGGAAAGCCGAAGTAAATTGGCCTAATCAGTCAAATTAAGGAGCTCTTCCCATCTACATGCTGAATATTCTTCAATGCTAGTGAATTTTTCTAAGGAAAAATTAATAAAAATGTCTTATCATAGATCAATAGTTGAAAGTGATGGACTTACAGTAGTGAATTTAAATGAGCCAGTGAGCTAGGATCAAACATTTCCTTCTAGTCTGGGGAGCTGCTTGATTTCTTCCTGTTATCTCTAGTGATTATTTTAAAGTATTACGTTTAAGTTCATTAACCTCTAAAATTATCTTTAAAGTGAAGGAGGAGGAAACGACACGTACTGGGATATATAAGCATTTAAAAGGCTGTTTTAGTGTTGTGTTTCTGAGATTTTTTTTCTAAACAAGACATAAGACAAAAAGGTGGGAGCAGAGTGAGGAGAAGGGTTTTGAGACAAGAATAAATGGACTTGGATCCATGTGCCCTCACGGAGTTATATTCTGTTAATATGGAAAAGGGGGTAAGAGTTTCCTAATTTCCATGAAAAGAAATGTAAGAAAAAGGGGCAATAAAAACATTTCACAGAAGACACACTATCCTGCCTGTCACAGTCACTTGAATAGAAAGTGATGCTCCAGTCTCTGACAGCGATGCTTGTGTGAGATACGACACACTGCAAAGGTCTGGCCCTTTCACAATTCCCACTTGTGAAAGCAGCTTAGTTAAACAAGTTGCTCTGTCTCTTTCTTCTCTTCTAACACATGATTTGTAATGAAAAAATGGTAAGAAAAGAAATTCTGCTTAGTAACAGTACTTAAAATTCCTTTTGGAGACCTCCGTGGCCTTTTCTCTATGTCCCCACAATCTTCCCCTCCACACATCAGCCATTAACATTTCCTTTGAGAGAAAGTTAATCAATTAGGTCTTGAATCCTTGAGTCTCTAAAAGAAATTAGCTTTAGGTAGCATGAGAGCCCATGACTACCATCATCTTTGAAAATTTTTCAGACCTGTACTTGCAAGATTTTGTAGGCAGATGATTTTGTTTAGGTGATTTAGTATAGTTATATATCTATCCTTCACTGGTCTAAATCAGTACTCCTTTACTGACACCACCAACTCGTCAACATTTTATATCCAGCTGGGCTTGTAGCCCTTTACTTCTTGACACGAGTAGCAACAATTTATTCCTCAGGGTTAACACTAAGAAATAAAGGGGAAGGTACCAAATTTCTACTTTAGATGAGGGAAAGGCTACTGTCCACTTGATTCTTACTGAATACTCCGGGCGACAAACTTTTCACTGTGAGCCTATAGTTTCTAAGGTTTCCATCTGCACAGGTATTTTTTTACAGAGTTACTGGTTGAAGAAGTTGGGTTTTGTTTTGGTTTTTTTCATCATAACAAATTAGACTGGATAAAAGTTAACCCTTCCAGAAGTCTAGCTGTTATTTTAGAAAAGTCTTCCCCAAGTACCTGCCTATCTGAATTAATTACATGAACGAGACAGACATATATTTTGGAATTAAGACATTCTTAATTATGTCATAATTAAGACATAATGAATATTTATTTAGTGTACTCTCACAGACAATCAGATGTATATCTTGTTTTGCAGGACCATTAAAATCATTAATACATTTAGTATAGCTGGGTAGTAAAATGACAAGCCATACAGTATGTTGCTTTATCTAGACTCCTGCCCACTAACTGTACACCAGACAGGGTATTTCCTAATGTTCTAAAACTCTGAGCAGCTTCGAATAACCATCAGTCTCTGTATAGCTTTCTAAAGAAATATTTATTCTGTCCTGAACATGGAACTTGCTAGTAAATTAGCAGAGGTCTCAGGAAAGAAAACAGATTAGATTTCACAGGCTGGTTTCTCATTTTCTAACCAGGAGAAAAGGGGGTTCCATAGCATGAAGAAAGGGAGATTCAAATTTATCCAGGAGATCACATTATTTGCTTCAAAATATGGTAATTTTAGAGAGTCCTAGATTGCAGGATGGTAATATTCTGAAAAAGGAATAGATTAGTCACTAGAAGAAGAAGAAGAGGATCTGTTGCATTTCTTATCCCAAGGGAAAAAGAAATAAAAAAAGAAACAAAGGATTGGTAAAAGACACTGAGAGATGAAAGAAGGAAAGAAAACCATACTCCTACGCTATTAATAGGCATAAAACCAGGGGCAATGGTACCACTTTTGAATACAAATCATACACAGGGTTAAATGACAACAATTCCATTTAGAATTAAAATAAAATTTATTGTACTTTGCAGTACTTAATTTATTCCTTTATTCATAGACTGTTTTCTCTTTCCAGGCTAGCAATGGAATGTAATAATCTACTCAGCGGTAACCCTTCTCTACTGGATAAAAATCCCATAAAAAGTGTTGAGGTTGACTGAAAAAAAAAATTAACATACTTTCCCCAAATTATATTTTCACCAACTACTCCCTTTTGACACAAGAGCAAATAGGGGCACAGCAGAAACCATTTAAAACATTTTTACCAATAGCAACAGGAAAACAGCAACCACGAGAAATAACAAGAAAGTGATGAACGCTCAGGTATGCTACCAAAGATTAAAACCCTATGCAAACATAGGCACAATGCAACTAGACATCAAGAATGCAGCTTGCAATGACACAAGCTGTCCTTAAAGGGAACATGCTTAATGTATTCAGGAGCTGTGGGAATGAAAACTAGCATGGGCATCAGATTTTTTGAACTGGGCATTTGAAGTGTCAGCATTTCCGTCCCCCTCTTGGATTTTTCAGATGAGTTTTATTCTGTCCTGACTGGAATAAAAAGGAGATTCTAGCTGAAGAAATATGCTGAAACACTTTCATTGTAAATGTCCCAATGCTTTGCTGATGCAGCCAGCAGAAAAAATGGTCAAATGATGTCTCAGCATCAGCATTACTGAGAGATATCTAAATGGCATTTTTACAAAACCTCGTGAGGTTTACGGTTAGTTGCCTTCCCTCCCCTCCTCTCCCAAACCCCCTCCCTCTCCTTCATGTTTATATTACTTGCCTCCTAAAGGCACTTTCCAACACTTTCACTCATTACCACAAGGGGGGTTCTTTAAAATGCTACTAATTTCAAACTTTCTGTCAGCTCAAGCCTGTTGCAGGCTGGTTTACCCAGAGAAGTCAATACACTTCAAACTAGCAGAGGAGTTCACAGCTCCCTCATGGATATCTTACTGAGAAGAGACTTTTTGTAGCCCAGCCTACTCCAAGTTCTGTGTTTGAAATAAAACATGGTCTTTCATCGATGTGGAAGCATTATACACATGGCTTCATGTACCACAAATATTTTCAGAGAAGACTCAGCTAAAGCAGAGTTAACCATGCCACATAGATGCACCATTAACGTGTACATTTTGCACGCAGGGAAATAGCGTGGAGTTTTGAACACACTATGGAAATGAATACCTCTGTACTGAATGCGATGTTCCCAATATAGACAGCTTCTCAGTAAAAGCAGTCTGTACACTGGACCATCTTTTATACACCAGTGTGTTACAGTAAACAATCATTTGTGTCTATTCAAGACCCAGAGCATGTGAATTTTTTTAAGTTACTTGAATACAGAGCTAACAGGTTCCCAAATGAGAGAAGAGGAAAACAGGGATCTCCTTTGGAGTGGTAACAGCAGAAGAGCTAAACACATTTTTTGCATAAAGCTAACACTGGAGTAAAGAATGTTCCCATACCAGAGTCCTTATTTACACAGAAAAGTCCTGGAAGTGTCTCTAACTGAATTGTTGATAGGAAAGCTTTTAGAATATATTAATAAATGAACAATAATAAATTACAAGGATGCAGCACTATTCACCCAGGATTTCTAGAGAACATGGTTCAGAACTGAAATTGATGAACTACTAAGTGTAGCATGATCAACCTTGGTATTAGAAGAATGAAAGATGCCAGACGTAGTACCATCTGGTTATGTAAATCTCAGGACGATCCTGTTTTGGCTTTCATTCAGGACAAACTGGTAGAGGAAAAAAAATACCACAACCAACAAATAACAGAATTAGACTGAAAAGGTTATGTTACAAAGAAGTATAAAAATCAGAAAATATACAGAAGAGTGGAAAATAACTCTTTGCTTCTCCCAATACCAAAATTACGGTATAAAACTACATGACAGCAGATGTAAAATAATTAAAAATTAATTTGTTTTATACACTAACACCAAATATCTCTTTTCAAGTTAGGTCTCATTACACAAAAAGTAATTGCAAATAAAATGTCAAAAAGTTTGTTCCTGAAAAATTTCTGAACTTTTTTTTCTTGAATTTATTAAATTACAGCAAAAAAGAAAAGAAAAAAGGCAAACTCTACTTCCAATTTAAAGGAAAAATAAACATGGTTTACCTGTTAAAGTGCCTCCTCCCACTGTCCCCATCTCCCATCTCCTTCCATAACCACAGCATCCCTCACAGCTCCAACCCTGCCAAGTTGACAGTTTTCTTTTGGTACTCAACAAAGTCAAAGCTTTACAAAGCTGCAAGACAGTCAAGGCCAAGAGGTGTAACAGGTGTAACTGCTGTGCTTTGATCTAGGAGAAGAGAGATGGCTTGTCACACCTCACCCACCCCACTCTGGTATCTCCACAGTGATCAGTCATTTAGCTGAACAGAGAGCTAAAGCCATGGGCATACTCTCTTCTTGGCATTCACCAGACTTCAGATTTCCTCTGAGAGGGCCTGCTTATTACAGAGAGTGGCTTATATCGTGGGCATTCTCGACACTGTCAGTCTGAATTATGTGTGAAACCAGACAAGATTAACAAAACCTTTTGTGAAAGCGTTGGATGCCTGAAAAGCATATTGTCTGCAGTGGCTTCCAGGAAACAGACTGGAAGCCACACTACTGAAGGATTGGTGTTTGAAAGCTACTTGGTATTAAAGCTAAAACACTACACAAGAAAAAATTGCACAGAAGTGAAGAAGCAAGAAGGCATTTGCAGAAATAAATACCTGAACAACAGTAAACACAGATCTTTCTTGTAAATTTAATGTCTATCTCAAACTAGGATCTCATTCCAAGAATTACTGATTGGATTGATTACTTGCCTCACCATTATAGTCTCTTTGTGCTCTAGAGTCATTCCCTTTTCCTTGCCTAAATCCGTTCAGAATCAGCTCTTCACACACATGGCTCATTCCTCCAGTCAATCAGTGTCACAAGACAGAGCTCCCCCACCTCTGTGCTCCAACCATGCCATTAGCTGCTTACCAGAATGAGCACAGGGCTTCCAGAGGTGTCTTTCCCCCAACATACGGCTTGCACCAGCCCATGGTCCCAACACCTCGTTCACGACACATCATATCACAGAGCTTCCAAAAGTAAATAGGTATAGCTTGAAAAGCCCAAAATCAGTGCACTAGTCTGTGCTAGACAGTTGTAGGGATCTCTGTGAAAGAGACATCTTAGTTGAAATTGATGTTGCAAGGCTGAAATGCAGAGGTTTCTGAGAAAATTGTATAAATTACACGGTGTCATCTGGCTGACCAGGCAGTCCCTTGTAGACTATTAGATATTCAAACATCACTTTGCATGTTGTATGTATTGCATAAACTATCTTAAATGGGTAATAAGTATGATTTGGTAAATAATACATGCAGGCATACTTGCATGTGTACTTATATATGCATGTGTTTCTCACAGTCACATGCACAAAGATATGAATAATAAATAAACATGACGAAGGGTCACTTTTTCAGAAAACTGAGTATTTCAAAGTTCTAGATTTCATAAACTATTGTTACTATTTGTGTGGAATTATAGGGATTAGTAGAAAACAATTGCTGAGATCTTTAGTTAAATAATTGTTCTTTACGACATTAAAAATGTCTTTATCTGGTACTCATTTTCTTTTTCGTTACAAAAGCTAGATTTTGTTTGAATAAGGATGGAAAAAAAGCTGTTAGAAATTGTTTACACAGAAAAGAATAAGATAGCAACAGGAGGAAGCATCTTAATACTATTGTGAAATAGTAATATTTTGGGCACATGTTTACTGCCTAATTCAGAAGCAAGCTGATACAAGCATCTGGTGGCTTCCTGTTTGGAGCAGTGCTGCTATTTCCAAATATTTTAAAATCATAAGCTTTCTTATGCCTGAGGCTTCAAAGAGCACACTTTCAAGCTTATCTCTGCAGCTTTTAGGACTAGAACTCTTTTTTTTTTTTTTTTTTTTCCTTAGTGAAAACTAAATAAACCTGAGTTTGAGCTCCAGGACTTTAAGGGCAAAAGATGAGGAGACAAGCAGGAAGACAGATTAAGACAAATTCCAGGAGGCTTCAACAGTAACCTAAGAGAGCACTGTGCAAGTGAGCCCCACAACTCTCATTTTTCTGTTGTGCAAGTCACTGGAACTTCTCCTAATTACAGGTTCACCATGCTTCATTTTGAGCAGAGGTCAACACTGAAGTGCTGCATTTCAGAGAAAGAGAGAGAGGTGCCAATTTTCTACCGTTGTAAAAATGACATTTCATTAGCCCACACTGTTCCCCTGCAATTCTCCAGCTTTTGCAGAGGAAACATGCAGACTCCTGCACTCCCGTAAGAGTATGTTCCCTTCATGCACACAGACACAACTCATGGACCTGCAGAGCAGAGACAGTCCTTAAGATGGGGGGAGCACTGTGGCTTCACTAGTCCCTCTTTCCTTTGCAAAAAGAGGGTTTTTTCAAGTTATCCTCTCCACACACACCCCCCAATCATATGAGCCGACATGCTGTAACTGTGGTACCTCATGGTCTGTGTCCCCTGTCACAGGGACTGCCAGCTCCAGGGTTCTCATAGAGCCTGCTGGCTAAAGAATTAGGAAGCAACATCACTCTTTTGTGTGTTCACTGTTGATTAATTTGTTCATTCCTCTCTTTTAAGTCAACGGGGATTTCCTCGTTTCTGTGGGAGTTAAATAATATTTGAGGGAGAAATTAAAAATATAAAAATGCCCCAAATTCTGCTCTTCTCACCTGACAAACTGGCACATGTTTGCATACACATCCTTACCTTGTGTGAATACAAGCTGCTGCCTGGAGAAGACTAAGCTTTTAAATTCTGTTTAGGTTTGCAATATGGTTCTGTTCAATTTTAATCTAATCTATTGCCTATTTCCAGCAGGAATTTTACAAAGTACACAGCAGGATAGAATATGGTCCAGTAATCTGTATCAATTTTTTATTATGGCAATTGCAAAAATTACTTAAAGTATTATGTGGATTTTGTGATTTCACAAAGTCACCAAATTTGCATCATAAAATTTTGGCAATACTGATTTAGTTATATGACATTTTGTATCCACAGAATATACTTCTGGACTTGTCAATGTAATATAAATTATAATTCCTCCAAAGCCTCCAATTTAACTCCCTGAATCATGTAATAGTATTAATTTCCTTCATTAACCTTAATATTGTTAAAGAACAACAACTGAGACATATTAAAATGATTCAATGTACAACAATAATTCAGAAGAGGTTCTTCTTTCACAAATGACAGCAGCCTCCCAACCATTTTATTTTACTTATTAGAACTTAACCTTTCCCTTCCCTGCAGTGGCCCCTTTGCAGTCATGGTTCCTGACCTACTTCTTAGCTGTTTCCCTAAAGAAAATAAAATACCCTCCTGAATTTTAAAAGTGGTGAAAAAACAGTGTCGATAATGTTTAATAAATAACCTTTGTTAAAACAATCTAAATCTATGTAGAGTAAGCCCCAACAGCCCTCTCATATCCCACAGCTGATTTGCATATTGGGTCATGAAACATGTTTTAGGATATTTGACTGCAGACCTCACGGAAATATTCATAGTACTATGTCCCAAGGAACATTCAGCATAAATTGTTATTAGACAATGACTCTTTGTTGTGAATACCCAAAACACCTCTGAATTCAGATTAAAAACAGTCAAACCAAATATATTTGCTACTTGAAAGACGCTTTTAGTACTGGTTTCAAGTAATGTAAGAAAGACTTACTTACATTGAACACAAATTTCCCATGTCAAAAGAGTTCTGCAGCCCTGAATATATCCACATAAGTGCTGCTTAATTGAGAGAGACCATCAGAAACTGACTTGGAAGAACTGTGATGTCTCTAAGCGAAAAGAGATTTAGAAATCAGGAAAAATGTATTCTGACATGGTATGAAAAGCATATGTGTTAGAAACATGGTTTTCAAATGTTTGGGTTGCTCATTCATGACAAATTCTTGTGTGTGTGTGTGTGTGTGTGTGTGTGTGTATCTGTGTTGGAGAAATTAACTCAACCAAAATGATAAAACTTTCAGAGCTTATCACTTTATCTGTGCTCTACATTATTTTTTCACCACAGCAATCACCCATCATTCTATCTTTAAAGTTGAGGTCTTACAGAAACATTTTCAATTTCTTTGAGGCAGGAAAATTGTAAAATGTGGCATTTATAAAATGCTGTAATGTATTGTTTGATATGAAATGTTTGAATTTAATGAAAATTGAGCTAAGCAAACACTTTTAAAAAGTTTTTTCTTACAACCTGTGGTCTCACAACATAATGGGACCAACAGAAAGCATGAGAAATTTCTGTTTACAGAAGAAGCATCTCCAATGTTTTCACAAATTACTGGATATTACATCTGTTTCAGCGCTAGGCAGCAGACTAACAGGCAATTTTGTGAAGGAGCTTCCCAGTTAAGAGGATAAATGCAAAAATATTTGTAGGTGATGACTTATTTTTATTAAAGGCACTCACCATCAGCGCAGAAAAGCCAATGGTGTCAGTAGTCCTGGTAGGAATGGAAAAGTGAGAAAGAAAGGGGGGAAATATTTTCCTCCCCATCCAAATTCACTGGCAATTTTAAACAAAATTATTCCAACAGTCACCCTATTATTATTTTTTGTTTGATCAGCAACAAGATTCTAGCAGATGTGTTTACTAAACAGTAATACTTGCTGCAAAGCTGTTTTCATTTTAACAGGCCAGAAAGTTCGTTTCCCAGCTCCCTTCTGTTCAATAAGGATCATGCAGGAAACTTCTCCAGCAGAAATCTCCTCTGGAGATGGCTGCATCAGTAAGAAACTCTGCAGAGGTTCCTGATGTTCATCTGCCCCATTTCAGAGATAGAAAACAAGTATGTTTTCGACAAACAAATGTTGAAGATAGCTGTATTACCCATGAGTAGCAAACCCACAATCGCATTAGACAAAATATTTCATATAGTCTAGGTTAAAAATTTTATGTCATGCCAGAGTATATTTCTGTGCAGTGAAAGACCACACATGTCACAGCCACATTCTTTTAGTGGCATTTGAAAGCCGAGAAATTTTATTGGTGTCGCATGTCATATATTGCTCACAAAGGAACCGGGTTTCCTTAATACCCTAAGTCCCATTTTAAAAACCGCAGAAGGAGAGATAAAAGCTTATGTATTTTGGAAAGGTCTAAAGACTACCAGAAATAACTTTTACATATTGAATAATATTCCAGGATTAATATTTGATGTCATAGGACCTATCATGTCTAGAAACAAAAGCCTCCTCCTATTGGACAGAGGAAAAAGTAGTCTTTCGAGCTTTCTAGCAGAATGAAGCGCCTGCCTTTAATACTGATGAGTTATCAGACCTTAATCCTTTTACTAATCTGGAAGAATTGCCAGAATACCGTCACTTTCAACACAAAACCAAGTGAAACTTGGCAACTTCAATGAACATCACTTTGGAGAATTTAAATAAACTCAAGTCCAGAATTCAAAACAAAACTCAGCGAATGTGAGGCCATGCAAATCAAACCACTCAACCAAAACTATTCCCATGAGTCGCTAAGAAACAAATCTCTGTTAATGCAGGGACCTTGCTCAACATCAGTGACTAGCTGCCTGTCTGGATAATCCCAGGTGGCAATGAGAGAAGTCACAGTTTGCATCACGTGCATATCGGCTCCATTTTATCTTTCCTTTACGCTTTAAGTATAATGCTAAAAGCCCTCCAGGGGCCTGAATTTGCTGGAAAGATAACATACATTGCCTCTTTACACAATACACTCAACAATAAAGTGAGAGAAGTCTCTTGCTATTAATTGATTGGGGCTCCTTTGTCCAGATCAGTCCCATCTTGTTCAGTATTTAGCAGTTCAGTGGGATAGGTACAAGTCCCAGAGACATAAGGGTCTACACCTTTGCTGGGGGTTGATATACTCTTACAATATCAGGAAATATGTGAACTCAACCACAGAACTGCCAGTCAGAGAGAGGTAAAGCATCAAATAATCCCTGGTGATGGTATACTGACTTTTCATAAATTTGGTTATTTCCTGAAATCACAGCATGGCTTTCCTGTTCACCATATCAACACAGTGACTAGTAGGATCTATGAAGAAAGCCACAATATCTTTTATGCAAATTTAGAAATATGTATCATATTTAAAACAATTTGATGCATAAGAAAAATTATTTTCATATTTTGAAGAATGAATTTTTAATAACTTAATTACAACTTCACAAAAGAAGGAATCATTACTTGTTACACATTCCAAATCCTTCTGTATTAAACATGTCTCCAAAATTGCCCTATACACGTATATTAATGATGCCATCAGATGCTTAAAAGTCCTGCCTTGAATAATACATAAAATTTAAATTAACTCCCATTCTTAATGTTCCCAAAGAAAAGTGTAAGCACTCAAGTGGTAAGACAGGTGCACTCAAGTGGTAAGACAGGTTCACTCACAATTATCACATCAGTATTATTATTTATTATTAATACAAAATTCAGTGATCAGTATGTATTTACAAGCAAACTCAGTGCTTAGAACCCAGACCTTGCAAGTCACATCAGCATTGTAGAACCAATCAAGGCTCAAAGAGCAGAATGAAATATCTGGCAGCTTGACAAGAAACTGGCTCAGGCAAAACCAAAGGCCATTCATGGTTTAGAAAATTATCATTCTCTCTTGCTGCTGGTACAAAGATCGTTTCAAAAGAAATTAGAAGTTACCATGAGTTCCAGCCATCCTCCAGGACAGAATGGATCAGGTCGGGTCAGCATAGTCCTGAATTGCAGTAAATCAGTGTAGCAGCTGATCAAGGGGTAATCAGACCTTTCACATTTGAGACATTCCTCCTTGGTGTCACCTAGCTACACTGGGTCTTTTTCAGATGACATCAAACTTCAGTGATGCTCCAATCCCACTTGGGAAGAAATATCTTGAAGGGGAGCAGCAAGCCTGTTATCTAAAGAATTTCCCATAGCTAGCTAACTGAAGATGCAGAGGTAGTTGCTTTTATATCAATGTATATAAGTAGTTAAGTGTAGTAGGCAGAGAAGGGACTAGAGAAAAATTGCAGGAAGAACAAAAATAGATACAATCAAAACAGAGAATACAACCTTACATTCCTTTAGGGAACAGGATTTGAGGAACTATGAGAACTCAGGGGCAGAGAATTTTGTAGAGAATCTTAAGAAAATTATCATCATTTTCTTCTTCTCACCCACACAGTCCAAATCTGCAAGATTTTCTACTGAGGGGAAGGTCATATGATTTCATGGGGGAAGTGATATTCTAGCTATTAACATAATTCATCTATGCAGCATGAGGCTTTGCTTCTGATTTATGGAATCAATACCTGTACTTTAAAGAAGGGTGGGTTATCAAATTATCCAAAGAGCTTGAAAGCCTAGTTTTATTTGACAAAGAGATGGCTTAAAACCCCTTCAGGGATTACGTTCTCTCTTATACTTAATGTCAGGACATAAGGGAACCTCGATGGAGCGAGGGATTGGAAAAAAACTCTAGGGTAGTGAACTCCACCCTCTGCTCTCATAGAGAAGCAATTTGGATGAAACACTGCAAAAAGAACCTTTCACAGAGGTTCATCTGCACATTGCAGGAGATAGAACCAAGAAAAGCTTCAAGGTTTCCCTTGTGACTGTAAATTCCAGTTATCAACCTAATGAAGTCATGGATGCTAGTGTTTTCTATGGGGAGCTTACTAGTGTGTCTGGAAACAGAAATCTGGAAAGTAACAAACATTAGGTAGCAAGAATAGCCTGTGGTACAAAAGTTGGCAATAACCTCACTGGGATTCCACTGGATTCGTTTCAGTTTCACTTACATCATATGTAGTGTCATTCTCACGTATTTGGGAGTGTGACTTTTAATCCTCAGGCTCAGCCCTGTCCATGCTGATGGCCATGGGAGTGTTAGGACTGAAATCAGTGAAAGAAAGGCTGCATACCCAATCACCAAGTGATTGAAGTTGACTTATTAAATTTCAAGTTGAAGAGTCATAACGAGTGTGTAGACACATTAGCAATTTTTTGCATAATACTTATCCCCTTCTACAACAGATTTTTTGCAAACTGCTTAGAGAGAAATAATGCTCAAATTTCTACCAAACCATCCTTTTTATCCATAATCCCTAATTTATCTGTGACCACTATGGTTTGTTTTGGGTTTTGGTTTTGTTTTTTTTTTTTTTTACTCCCAGTTCTTTAACCAGTGAACTGGAAGTGGTGACTAAGGAAGGAGGGAGTTAAACACATCTCCAACCTCTCCACAGCATTTAAACCAGAAGCACAGTGTGCTGGGAAGAGAGCACATCCAGACCAAGGGCCAAATAGTAACTTTCTCTGTACTATTAAGATAAGTACAACAGACAGGGACTGTAATTACATTTAAACCTTGGCCTCAGTCTAAAACCCACCACACATTTCCCACTTCAGGAACAGTAGGCAGAAAGGCATTTTCCCTGATATTGTGCTCAACAGAATCACCAGGCATTTCTCCTCGAACCACGCATTCATACCCCTCTCCAGCAAGAATCATCCTCACCGATGGCTTTTTCCCACCAGAGCCCTTGGAGGCAAATCACTGCAGTAGCTGCTGGCTGGAAAGTTCTGGCTCTGCAGCAGCCAGCAACAAGCAGCAGAATAAGATGGAGTGATCTGCATAAGGCACAGCATTTACAGTCGAAAAGGGGAACACGTTGCAAGTGTGAACTGAATTTCAATAAAAAAAAAAAACCACCTTGGAACCCAAACTAAAAAAAGAAAGGTTAATGACGTTTGCCTCCTAAAAAGGCCAGCATGCATATGCTAGAGGGGACTTCTGTAAGGAATGACTGATTGGCAACTACTTTCTGTATTGCTTCTGTTGAATCACCAGCTTTATAATGCAGAGTGCTGCATTTTGAGTGACTGCATAGAGGAGGGAAAAAAAGAAAAACCCACACAGCTTGGAAATCCCACCTTTCTAGGAGAGATCACCCACTAAGCATCCATCTCACGTTGATTTTGACAGGTCTAGCCCTAACCACACAAGTTACACCTTGAAAATAGGATGCTTTAATGTCTTGAGATTACTGTTTCCCTTGGACACCGACTGTTTAGCTCTGATTATTTTTAGGTTGCAGAGGTTTGCCAGCTTCGAAGGAATGTCCCTAAAGGACTGCCTTAACAGCCACATTCAGCCAAATAAAGTATGACAACAGCTAGCATTACCATTTACCTGGCTGTGTAATTTAACCCTCCTAACCATGTACAGCTTGGAAAAGACAGTCTGTTGGACTTCCAGGTGCGCTATAAGGTCAGTCTGTTTCCACAGTCTTTCCCCTGAAGGTCACGAAAGCTGTAAACTGGGGCACTGATCCAAAGTGAGAGTGACTATCATTTGGCAAGGGGTTCAACTGAATGCTTTTCACTCTGTATTTTTCAAGTGTCTGAAAAATACAGGCATTAAAAACCTGCAACTGATAAATATCATACATCAAATTAAGATCCCAGATACCCTCAGCAAAAGCACAGCTTGCCCAGGATGGCAGTTATGAACTTCCAACCCTTAAGGGAAGGAGCGGAGAAGTCAATTCTGAGCCTTCAGTCAGTGTACCTCTCATCCAATTAAAGTACATTTTCACCTTTGAAGTTTCTCATCACCAGATACTAAAAAATCACAGTACATCTTGCTTTACGTTGTCCCCCTTTTGAGAGTCAGAAGTCTGCTTGCAGCTTGTTGGGTAAACTCAAGCTAGCATTAAATTGGAATTAGACAGCAGCACAATGGTAATAATGCAGGGTTTGGTAACTGAAATAATTTCTCATGACTTACAAAGACTGCATTAAAACTTGTCCTTTCCTGACTATGTTCCTACTGAAATCATTGTTAGCCACTTGCAATCTTATTCAGGTACACCTACCTGTGATGCAGATCCAGCTGCACTGCAGTACAGACAGCTCAGCTACTAGCCAAATTGCCACTGGGAATAGTCAATAATTATTAGACTATGCATGAGATTACACAAAGGTAACGTGAAGGAGGATCCTTCGAATGCCAATGCCATACTGTCATATGAAGGACAAAAGGAAAAAAAAAAAAAAAAAAGAACAAAAGAAAAAAAAGGAACAATCTTCCTGCTCACCCCTCTGGGAATGTAATTCCTCCCTTACAGCACAGCAAAGCTCAAATATATAGGACACAGTGTGGGACAGAGGGTCAGTGGGTTACACTTATTTATACACTATCTGTATTTGGTTCAAGGACTCTCAGAACATAGAAAGAAAAAAGCCATTCCCTGATGGAGCTTTCAGCCAGCAGAAACTGAAGATAATATTGTACTTTTATGACATTCAGTAGATCACCAAATTAATTTTTACGGGGGTCATAACAAAGAATTTTAGCTCTAGCCTTCAGAAGTAAGGAGCTGGTGCACTAATCGTATGGATTTGTTATCTGAGGTGCCTGATTGCTATTGTCGGTTTGGTGGAGTTGGGGCAGGGGTGTGTCGTTTTACACTCAGCTACAAAGTTAGGCTTAAGTTCAAGAGTAATTATAGTGTTGCCATAAAGGAAAACAACACTTAAGGGAAAATGTATACTTTCACACAAGTCAAAGGAAAGCAAATTGAAAAGTTCAAAAAAGCCTGTTCTAGCTTCTATCCCATACTTTACTAGCAGTGTTTGTGCTTTCTATGCATTGGGGGGTTTCTTGGGTGGCACTTTTTTTGTTGGTTTTAGTTTTTTTTCCTCTTTAAACCTCTCTGTACTACTGCTCTCTGCCCATGTGTATGTAAGTTTTCTAGGTGTAGGCTGCAGAAAAGCTGTTACAGCTATACCACATACCTTACTGTTTCCAGGTCAGGTTTCAGCTCCTGGGTGTTGCGAAGGCACTGTGTGGGTTTGCTGTTTTCCAGGTTTGCTGTTACAACACTGGGTCTAGTGATCTGGGCACTTTAGTACATCCCTGGTGACCTAGACAGAAAAAACAAACAAACAAACAAACCCTCCTGATGAGAAATTTAAAAAACCCAAGAAAAACAGCTCAAGTTTGATGTTTAGGAGAAGCAATTAATCCACATCCACAGAAAACAACAACAAATCTTATGATGATCAAGAGTGTTGGAATAAGTATACTTGGTATATGGACAAAAATCTTCTATCCCCTCTTTAAATTCCTCCTCTATTCAAAACTCTTTCAACACACTTTGTTAAAAAAATCCTTCTCACATACTCACCAATTATATGACCATGGTTGCTTCCTCATTTGCCCATTATTTTAAAGTAGAGAACCATAGTGGGTTTTCTTTTTTTAATTTTTCCTCTTCTCACCCTTGCCCTGTGGTTGACAGAATTCAAGCCATACACATCTAATACTTGGGGGGAAGATAAAAAAACCAAATCTAAGAATCTGTACATCCAAAAAGTTACCCTTTTTGGTTGGGAGCACTGGAAGGTAAGGAAAACTAAAGCTGTAAGCCAAGATGGACATAAGATCTAAGAGCCATTTGAGGAAAAGTACACGATTTCTTTAAAAATAAAATACAATTAATACAAATGGAGACTGTGATTATATTATTAACTTCCTTCATAAGAAATAAACCTCAAAGCACTCTATACTTTAAATTAAACTTCACAAAACCTTTCATGTAAGCAAATAGCATTGCCCCCATTTTTATAAATAAATTGGAACTGTCACAAATTATATAGTAATGTATTATGCTCTGACTCATACTTCTAAAGTATATTGGTCTATACTCAGTGAAAAATAGGGTTAGGATTGTGCACTTGATCTTTTAAGGACTTTTAGACACTTGTAAAATTTCTTTCACACAAACACTTTCCCTCAGTTTCCCTATTCTTGCTTCAAATAAAACATTGGACTGCAACTATATAATCAATGTAACAGATTTTTCACACTGAGAGTGTGGTTCCCTGGAGGCAGATCTGTAAAAGGACAGAGGTCAGACGGTGAGTTTAGGAGCTTTATGCTCAGTGTGTATCTCACTAGGAAATCAAGCCTTTTAATTATTTGCAGACTGGGGCAGAATTTCATGGATATGCCTATTTTTATAACGTTCACCCCTGAGCTCAAACTCCCTTACTTAAAGGGATGGAGATGCAGACTCTGAATAGCAAATCTCTGGACTTCATCCACTAGACTTTAAAGGTTCATATTGCTGGCCCCAGTACTAAATTTTGTCTTCTTAAATGTTCATTAGATTATCACAGCCTCTACTATGCTAGTTATCATTATCATTTCTTATTCACTGCCAGAAAGTTGACAAGTGCCTTCAATCAACCCGTGATGTGAATTTTCATCATCTAATAATTTTACTTTAAAAACAAGTATCAGAAAATATCTGCAAAACTATCCCATTCTTTTATTCCACAGATGTCTTCAAAGTGCTCCAAAATCATAGTATCCTGCAGTATAACACCAGTTCATATATAGGTTTTTGGTGTTGTTCTTTTTTTTTTGGGGGGGGGGGGGTGGAGGGAGCAGGGCGGGGTGTTGAAATTTTTTGTGGGGCTTTGTTGGGAGGTTTTGGGGGGTCTGTGTGGGGGGGTGTTTTGGGTTTTTGTTTGTTTGCTTTGTTTTTGTTTATTTTACACAAACCTATGCCCACTCATTGTTTCCTTGTTTTCCACCTGTATCAGTCCACTGCCTCCTGTCTTAGCTGCTTTGAGGCAAAGACCACCTTTCTATCCAGTATTTGAACAGAATCCTGCTAGACCTACTTGGCTGTGATTAGAGCTCTTAAAAATACAGCAATACATGCTCTATCAGCAATAAATACATGCAGTATTGATTTCTTTCACTAAACTAGGCAATGCGTTCTTAAAATCACAGGCCATTTGATTTTGCTGATTCACTGCAGGTAATCTAGCCAGCAAGTTTCAAATGAACATTTTCTGTCTCTTGCACTGCTGTTCCAAACATCACCTTCAGCGTCCTTTTATATACCAGCTCTTCAGCAGAGGTAGATTTACTTTAGCTCTTACGCATATTTATAATGGTCCTCTAATCATCATTGTAAACAATACACCCAGGCAGACAAATCTTCTTACAAGAGCAATTCCAGTAAAATCAGTGGGATGTGTACCTGATTTAGGACTCTCCCAAACATTGAGTACTTGCTGACTCTGTTCATGCCATATATTGTAAATGTTTATTTCCTCGTTACTTAGAGATGTAATGAAAAAGCTCAGTTCCATCATATGGAAAAAAAAAAGTATCTTCAAAAATCACGAGATTGACTTTAAATCATGTATTATCTTTAACATAAAAGAAAAATTTTATGGGTCTTTCTCTTTATGTAATCTTGGTATTTATTATATGCTTTTATGGCTAGAAACTCACTAATTATTTTTCATTTAAAGACAAGGGTCTTGTGTAAATATGAGTTAGGGATTTAAGAAAAAATGGAATATCACAGGAATGTATATGTATAATGCCATGCTTTTATACATTTTAAAGAGGCAAAACCAAATTATTTCTTCCATAAAAGATCTACTACCATTTGCTGAATTAGACTATTTGATATTAAAGTTGTTTCAATTTAACTTGAAGAAAGGCAATCCAGAAGAAAAGCTTTATCCACACACAGAAAATTAACACACGCCTTTTTTATGGGTTGACTGCATTTCAGTGTTTTTCAAGTGATGACTCAGGTTTTCCTTTTGTTTATCCATCCACAATTTTCTTATAGAAAGCTTATTTTTTTAATGGAACATGTTAATGATGTAGCATATTTTGTTAGACAAACCTTGATTTTTCCCCTCTATCTTTGTCTCCCTCCCACAATAAAAAAGCAAACACATCCCCAGAGCACCAGTATCTATTGAAATTTAAAGTCTTTAGGGTATTTTGGAAGCAGGAGATGCAAAGTTTGAATGAGGTACTCCACTGGCAAGCTTTCAAACTTATTTGCAGATCAGGACCTCTTTTGTGAAAGTCTCCCCAGGAGGAAGACAGTTAGACACCTGCCAGTAGCCTGCAGTGACACCATCCCACTGTGATGTTAATGAGATGAATGAGAGCACTACAGAGAGCTGCAATAATTACAGGGTGAAGAGCTTGTCTTTTCCTGGCCCTCCTCTCTGGGCTGCCTGTTCTATAAAGCGGGGTCTTTTGTAATACTAATTACAAATGTTAATTAAACATTTCTTTGGAATTTTGCCCTCCATTAATAGGTCAGATAAACAGGGAATAGCAATGACAGGCACAAGTCATTATCAGCCACATGAGAAAAATACCATTTATTTTCTTCCTTCCTTTGGTCCCTCCAAAGACATAACTTCTCGTTTTGTTTTGATTTATTAAACAGACACTAAAACCACTGAAGTATAGCTTTTCTGCACAGAAATAAAATCAAAATAATTCCTACAATAATGGAGTTAAACCCAGTTCTAAGGCCCCTTAAAATGCAATTCATTCTGGTCTATGTTGGTTTGACCTCAAATTTTAAGCAAAATCATGAATCTATTTCTAAGGCTAAATGAAACCCCTTCCAAACCCAGATTTAAGGAAATGTTCACGACAGCTGTTGATGAAGGCACAAAATCTAGCTTGATGGCTTGATCTAGCATGAGCAGCACATGGCATTTCAAATCATTGCACTAATCCCATTTCTAACCCAGTCCTAGAATTACAGGAGCAACCCCTGCTCAGATCAGAACCGAGCACAAGTGCTTGGCAGACAACACCACAAAAAGCTCTACCCCTTGGCCCAACAACCTGTCATAACCAGATGCTCCCATACAGGCTCATGTTGAATAATAATTTAATACATTAGCAATACTATCTATTTCTGTCAAATAACTTCTGCTGGGCCAGCTTATCTTGCAGCTTTCTTCATAGTCCACATCATTAGTGCATAGGAGAGTACCACACTAACCCTAAATACCTCCTTTTGATATTTTTCTCAAATATGTACATGTCCTTTTAAAAAAATATTTAATGGCTTAGACAATTCTTTTCAGATGAAATTAAACCAGATGATGCACTTCAAAAGTACAACCAACGAACACCAATAAAGCTGCTATGAAGGAACCTCCTGCAAACAGTAGCAGGGTGGGCACAGGGTTTTACTCTGCAAATTCGTTTCTACTAAGCCATGCCACTTGTACATGCAGGCATTCTCTGATTTAAACCTATTACCCTACGGTAAGAATTTAGAACTTTTTCACTTTGTCAGATAACCTGAAATCAGGTTCTTTTCCTGTTTGGACAGGGAGAGGGGACTGGCACAAAACTGAAGAATCCATTTTCCCATACAGCTCCATTGATTTGACAGCAGTACATCACATAAGAAATATTGGCAGGACAAATCTATACGATGGTATAACGCAATATTGGAAACTTCTGAAGAATTATGTCTTAAAGGCATCTATTATTTGTACTAGTAGTAACCACAGCATGGTTGGCTATGGCCATCAGACTTCATTCTTACTCCCACCTTCTTCCATGCAATAGACTTCACAAACGGTCTGGTTTATGAATCAGATGAACACATTGAGATTTTGCACCATTACAGTGCAGTATTGACATACTTAGGGTTATACACAAAAACTGACCCAGGTCGATTTAAGGATTCATAGAATTGACCAGAGTTTTGATTCCTTCCTTGGAGAGATTTCAATAAGTTATTATCATTCCAGTTCTGGCTGCTTTTATTTCATGAAGCAGAAAACATGACTGGGCAGAGCCCTAAGTACTCCCACCACTTTCAAAATGTTCTACTTCTGCACCATGAGCCTAACTCTCTCCTTAGCAGCCTTCTAAAACCCTCTTCTAATGCAAAAAAAAAAAAAAAAAAAAAAAAAAAAAAAGAGGCAACACAAAGAAAGCGCGTCTTGATAAACCTATGCTACTTAAAACAGCTGTTTGGCACTGCCACAGCCTCTGATAAGACTCAGTTTCATATGCTCTGTTGACTGAAATAGCTGTTTTCTCCTCCAGTGGCTAATCCAGGTGTACACTGTCAGCTTCAGTGGGAGAAATGCAAGGAAACTTCCCAGTCTAGTATTGAAAATGTGGCCATGGTCATCAAGACTCTGCTCAGAGCTCTTCCACTCTTCTGAAGTTCACAAAACTTAGCAAAGTATCTTTTACATGTCTCATGGCTTATTTATCCTTTCTTATCACACCCATCATTTCAGCTATGTTTGCAATTGTTCTACAGTGATTGTCAGGATAGTAAAATGAGCTTGCAGTTAGGGAACAATATGAACATTAAACAGAAATATCACAAATAAGATCATATGCAACACTGATGCACATAAGAGACAATTTTGATTATCCAATCTGATTTCTTAACACAGGCCATAGATTTTTTTTTGAGGCAGAAATCTGTGCATCATTCAATTACTTCTAAATTAGAGTACATAGTTTTCAGAAGACATTCCTTCTTGATTTACATCTTCAGTTGATATATAATTCAAAGTATCATTTAATAAGTTCCTTTAATGATTCAATATTTCAGTGATTAAAATTTGCCTCTTTAAGGATCTGAACTTCTCTGGTTTCAGCTTCTGGACATGATCTTGTTATACTTTTTTCTGCTAAGATTAAAGAGCCATGGTTTTCTCCACATAGGTGTTTTCAGATCACAACCCAGTCACCTCTTAACCTTATCTTTGATAAGCTAAGCAGATTGTGTTTTTTAAAATCTCACACTGGAAGAGCATGGTTTTCTTTAGAAGAGATAAGATATCACTTCATAGAACATTATGACACAAACATAATGATACAGCTAGGTAGAGTTTCACAGAAAAAGTGTCACACTTCCATCTTTGTTTTTAAACCACACTATAAAATAGCATAGCAAGAGGTTGGACCTCCAGAGCACCCTCGCAAACTGAATTATCCAACGATCCCGTAATTTCTCATTTCTTCCAGACAGCAAAGCTGAAAGTGAGTGTAAAAGCAAGTTAATCAGTATGTTTAAGTAGAAGGCACTCCAGTGTCTTCAACAGAACCGTATCATGTTACACCACTTACGGCTTTAGTTCCAAGAGCAATAGAAATTATATAAATCACCACGGTCCAAGCCTAAATCTGACTTAATAGAGAGGTACAACAGTTACGAGAAAAAAAAAGAAAAAAAATTGTTACTGTTATAATAACTAATCTTCTGAAGTACATGTTATAAAGACTATAGGAGACATACTAACTGCCCTATACAATATGGCACATCTTTCTGTAGAAAATACTTCAGTCTTTATATAAAGTCGAACATTTCAGAGGTAGTTTAACAGACCAGTTATTTAGCTTCATTTCCATTACGTTTTGCTAGACACTTTAATAATTGTGTGCTGAGTATATGGCAATTTCTTCTATTTCATTTTGCAAGACACTGTCGTAACTGTGTGCTAAATGTATGGCAACTTGCTGGGAAACCAGTTTTCACTGGACAAGACTTTAACCATGCCAGAGATTGTAGCAGCACATCACAGCAAAGTCATGGACACGCCACTATGACCGATATATTTACCAGATAAAACAGCAGCTGCTTTAACCTAATTCATCAGTCTTGCAAATTTGTCCCAGAAGGCTGTGCTATATTCACACTAACCCTAAATTCCATCAATGTAATTTTAAGGGGTCAATTTTTAAAACGAAAAGGTTATTACATTGGATTACTGCTTTGAATGTAGATCTTTGGATCAGGTGCAGCCTGGGAAAGCCTGCATCAGTGATTCTGTGAGAATCAGGGTGTACTTTTGAACTGAACCTCTCAATCCTTCCCTATTTATCTCACTTTGGCTTGCATTGCAAGATAGCCTCAGAGCAGATGATCTGTATCCCTTCTGGATGAAATTAAGCCAGAAGACATACTTCAGAGCTGCAGAGGTTTTGTTCTGCAGATTCACTTGCTAACATAGACATAGCCTTTCTCTAATTTAATCCTATTTTGATCACTCTAATCTGCCAAAATAAGCTGAGAAAGAAACTTCAGAGTCAGCTATTTGTAACTGCTTTCTATGGTTCTCTCTTTCCAGCACGGTTACAAAGGTAATTCAAATGTATTCACCCAAGTGTGTACATGTACATGTGCCTTTGGGTATAGAAGCCTGAGGAAGCAAGAACTGGTGTTTAAAGAAGCAAGCACTTCATGCATATGCTCAGTTTTTCACACACTTTTTTAGTGTGCATACTTTCTGTGAATGTATGCTTTATTCTGTCAATGATCTGTGGTTAACAGCCCCTACATACCTATTGGCATGATAAACTGTAATGACTTCCCAATAAAGTTGAAAGCCCAGCACAAATGCAGAAATGCAAGGAATTCTGGAGACAAGATTTGCATTTCGTCCCTCACCCTTCCTTGTATTGGAACTTCATGAAACAGCTACAAACTAGTTTCTTTAGGCACAAATATAGAAAAAAGCATGACAGGAATATAAACAGTGAAAATTGTGTGTTCTGACAGGTTCCCATATTTCCTCAGAATTGACATATTTTCTGTCATTTTGCAATTTCCCAAATGTTTCTGTTGGAGTTTTGTCCTTTATCTCAGTGATAACTGCACCATTTCATACTGAGCCAGGGCTGAAATAATTTGATACATTTTGGAAAAAAAAAAAAAAAATCTAGTTGACAGTTTACACTATTGAAGAGCATGTTAATAAAAGGAGGATGTCAGACCACGTATCACCACTTAATACTGAGTTGTGATGTCTGTGGCATAAATGTCATGAAAGAGCTGCAGGGTTTTGGTTGTTAGTTTTCAGGGTTGGTTTTTTTTTTTTCTTGTTTTGTCTATTTTTTTGCTGTTGTTGTTGAACTGGAGAAACAGTAGCATAATTTAAGGCAAGTCTCACTTAAGGTTTGTTTATTTTGCATTCCCCTATCATTTACAGAGCTAATGCTCAGACTTTGTCTTACGTTATGCAAAAGATAGGCTTACTTATTAATTATTGGTATAAAAGAGGATTTGGACACTGGAATCTGCCAATGAGGACTTCTGAAATCATGACGTTACAAACTGTACTTAGGTGTCTTGCGTTGTATTTGGGTGGCTCAGCAGACCTTCTGCAGTTTTCAAAAGTAATGAATACAGTTCCAGCTGAAATCCAACAGCTCTGGAGATGCTCAGCTTTTTCCAAAATCACCCCATATCACATTACTTATATTGAGTTAGGAACTTGGTATCCAATGATCTTTTATATAACTTTCCAGCTCACCTCTGCACCTGATTCCCCACCATACAACTTCTAGCTGAAAGCAAAAGACATTAATGTTCTCTCTACCTTTTTTTGCTAGATCTGATACTGTTGGACAAGGTTCTTCTGACTTATTATGAAAAGCTTCCAAATGGCTGCAAGGGAGTTTGGCTGAAAGATTCCCAATAAGTGCTTATGCAATGCTTTGAAATTTTGCCTGTGAATGATTATACAGTGGTTAGATTAATAAAATAAAATCTAAATACCAGGATGTGGTGGAATTTAAATTCCCTACAAGACACTATTTATAAATTATTCTGAATTATATTCAAGTCATTCATAGACCTTTGGTGCAAAACTAATTGTTCTTCTGCTGAAATAATAGAGAATATTCTAATTTTACTGCAATAACAGAATTCTAGAATCAGTCACTTGGAAACATCATTTCTAGATTAGTCTATGGATCTTTCAACAAATGTTACCATGGGAAGAAGTTGATTCACTAAAAATGAAAGGTCATAGAATTTTGTTTGGGGTGGGCTTTTTTAATTTAAATCTCTGGAAAGTTTCAAAATGTAAAAAAGTTTTAGTTCTACATATCGAGATGAAAAATAGGAATTCTTTTAGAACAAATACATTTTCCATACTATAAAATAAATAAGGGGAAAAGACTGATATTACTGTTACTTCTGTGTAAGAAATTAAAGTTATGAAGACACACCATGCTGAATGATCACGTTTTAGTACTTCCTATAATGTCAGAATAATTTAAATTTTTCTGTGCTTGACATTAATTCAACCCATGAAATTCTGACCAGAGTTGGAATAACACAGAATTACTCAAGTTCACACAGAAATTCAAAGGCAAAACCCCGCTGAAAAGGGGTATAATAAGAAGAGACTTATATCTTCAGGAGTGATGTGGCAAGGCCCTTTCCACAGCTAAACAATTCTTTTAGTAGATGCAGTAAGAAAATTTTCTTAAATTTATCTTCTCACAGAATATTTGGGGAAGAAGCTAAAAGCCTTTATCCTCGGGGAAATGTAAGAGCTGCAATTACACCAAGCCCCCTGTGGAGTTTCCTGGTGGAAAGAGGGCCCTTGTGCAATGTCCTCTTCCACAAATCCAAACAAAAGTTGGGCATAATACATTTCAGAATGATGATGCTGAATTCCCCTGCTACTTCAGCAGAACAAATCAGAAAGCATACTTCCATCCTGCATATCAGGATGAAAGCGATCAGTGCTGGAGACAGGAGGAATAAAACAAACTCTCTGCAATGAAAAAAATGAGATGGGGAAACTCCACATTCTGCTGAAGAAAATTCAGTGTTATGCTCTTTTTGTCATAAGTTTTTTCAGTGTCAGATATATATATATTTTTTTTTAAGAGAAAAAAAACTTTTAGCAGAGAAAATACAGGTTTGCATTTGCAGAGCCAACATAGTAGTATATGTTAACTGACACCCTCAAGTCACTGCAGGGCAAATGAAATACAGCAGTGATCAACAGAATCATAGAATGGTTTGGCTTGGAAGGGACCTTAAAGACCATCTAGTTCCAACCCCCCTGCCATGGGCAGGGACACCCTCCACTAGACCAGGTTGCTGAAATCCTCATCCAGCCTGGCCTTGAACAATTCCAGGGATGGGGCAGCTACAACATCTCTGGGCAAGAAATGTTGACATCAGAGATACTAGGTTCAATGCAAAAGGAAAAATATCCTCTAAAAGGATGTTATCTAGGATAGAGGAGTAGATACACCTGATTCTTCACAAGTGATAAAAGTTCCTCCTACCACAATATGCATACCACTAACATAAATAGTCTGTCTAGTAGTAACAGGGTACACTTCCAAATACTCTAGGACACTCATGGTCTCAACTGGAGTTACTTTACGTCAGAAAGTAGAATTATGCTCACTTCTAAACAAATGCTAACTATTTAACACTTCAAACCTGCCTCCAGTTTCCAGTGTTCTCCTATATCATTATTTTCCACCTCTCTGCTGTATTGTTGTAACTGTTGAAACAATACATTTACATTGAGTTGATTTCCAAATAAAAATCTGATTGCAAATGACAGCAAGAGATTTCATTTCAACATGCATGTCAGCAAGGAGAATAAAAAGGCAAAAGATATTACAGGTTGCATGTGATCTTGCTTACGAAGGCAGACAACGAATAAGCAGAACTCATCCAGCTAAACAGGAACCAGTAACAACTGAAAAGAAATGGGTAGTAGAAATAAAGGAGTTGGAGAAACTCATGGCACTAAAGAAGTGAGGGTGTACTGCTTATACATAGCACTATTTCAGTGTTCAGCCATATTTACAGGAGCTTTAAGGATGCTGGGACATTACTCATGTTTATTTAATTTCTGAGCATCCATAACATAAATCCCTGAGCTCCCCCAACTGACTTGGATTTTCTACAGACACTCAACCTATCAAACAGCAAAGGGTTTCTGTCTCCCTGCCACCAGCCCTAAGTGAATCCTGGAGGATAATCAGCAGACAAAATATGCATTTATAGCACAACCTTCAAGGGACTCACAACTTGAGCCTCCACATAGCCAGGGGAGGGGAGAGATCTGGCAGCATTTGATTTTACAGCACTTGAAGGACATACATCTCCAGCCAGCACTGCCAGTGCTGAGTCACACAGTTCCTCTCCTTGGCATCAGCTGTCTGCGGCTCTCGAGACAGAGCTGCTTGCAGGCAGTGTTGTTTCAATGAATGCAGAGATCTCTGTTCATCGTTTCTAAGCCAGAAAAGGCCACATCATTTTGAAGAACCAACCATCCTCATGTTCTTCATTTTAGGACTCAGGGGCAAGACTGAGGGTGGGAAACTGAAGCAACAAACAAGTTCGCAGGCCTGTATTAAGAGGCCAATACAGGGTAAGTGAGGTCTACAGACATTTATGACTAGGCACTGTTGATCTTCAGATTTTGAGGGGTTGAGTAAAAATTAATGAACTCTATTTCCAGAGTGAAAGTGTATTTGACATCCTGGCAGGGTAGAAAAGTTAGCTTATATCAGACTGGGATGGTCTGATCTCAGTGGTCTACCAGTGGACCTTGGTTAGAGACCTGCCATTAAGGCTCTATGAAGGTCTTTCCATGAAGGGGAACACAGTGCAACCACTAACAGGGAAACAGAGGCCAAGCCACAGCCTTTCCCCCTCCCTGCTGACTGTGCAGAAAGTTGAATCATGGTACAACTGGTACCGTACGTCCCTAAAAGTTCATCTTTCATCCTATCTCAAAGCCTCAGCTGTAGAGCAGAGTTGAGCCTTAAATTACTATTACCAGCATAAAAGCTACTACCTCAACTGGCTCTAATTCTCACTTACTACAGGTCCTGGTGCCCACACACAGGACAAAATTAAAGATAACTAAGCTCTGTCTTGATCCTTCAGGAAGCAAATCTCAGGATAACCACCAAGATGAAATGACACATCAGGTGAAAATATGGCCTGCCAGGGCCAGCACTGAATACATCCTGAGGATAAACAGAGTCCTGTCTGGTCTCCAGCACTATTGATCCACTGCTTCGCAGTAGCCCTGACTACTCCCTTACTGGAACAGCCTAGGTACTCACATGTAGAATTAGGAAAGCCCTTTCACAATTCTACCAGGCATCCTCCACAGGAAGCAGGATCAGGGTAAGGGACTTATGTGTTAGTGTTCTTCTAGAAGTTGCCTTGAAATATAATGTTGCAATTATGCCTTTTCGGGTATTTTTGGTTCTCCCAAAAGGAGAAAAAATTATCCAAAGCGTGTTTTTGCCGTTTTCTAGTACTCCAGTTGGCTGCTCTGCAGTACATATCAGAAGGAGCAACAGTTCCTAATCGTGTGGGAAGTTTGGGTCATTGTCATGCTGGTCCCATGGCAGACAGACAAATTCAGAATCTGTTCTGTCCCCTCTCCTTCACTTTTTTTTCCCCCACTTTCACTGAACAGCTTGACTGGCAGACTAAAGAATAATCCTGTTCACAGTTAATGTGCAGTAACAGGATTGAGGAAAAAACTGACTTAAGAAGCTTTCATCTGGGTTAGGACACATCGATACCACATACTTAAAGATATACACTCTGCACCCTTGTGCAGAGATAATGTTTCAACTGTAGGCTTTAAGAAAGAAAAAAAAAAATCACTCTCATGACACAGCTACTGAACTATTAGACTATGTGAAATAATCTCCACCCACAATGTTTGCTTTCTTCGTAGCCTATGAAGTGCTGCAAATGAGTTAAAGAAAATGTTTCATTCCTATATAAAACTAGCTATGCAATAAGGGTTTATTTTCACTGGTTCTGAGTGCCCAAAGAACAAGATAGAGCCACTGCATATAGTCACCTCCGACAGCCACTGATCCACTCACCTCTTTGGGATAAAACAACTTTTGTCTCCCTCAAAGTCTTTTCTGTAATGGATCTCTAAACCTGTTTCATTATTGGGCACCAACACCATGGACTTTATTTCTCACCAGTGTCTTTTCTTCCAGTAATGGCAAGGTGGGTGTTCCTGACAATGACATCAAGGGAATCTAACAAGCTGAAATCCCACAGTCTTCAACTTTCCATAGAATCCTGAGTATGAGGGACTATTTCATTACTCTCTGTTACAGTTCCAAATATCATTAATGATAAATATGGTATAAAAAGAGTGACTGTTACTCTGGCTGTTGCAAAGAAGATAACTTTACCAGCCCAGCTTATAAATGGTCTTAGCCAGCTTTTCAAAAGCCTTAATATCAGTCTTGCATAGCTTGCACTATAATACACCAGTATTATGCATTTACTTTGACTATAATCCCAAAGTCTTAAGAGTAAGTCAGCTCTCACTTGTGTATATTTCTGTATGGACAACTCATCTGATCTGAGGGATGCTGAGCCTGGTTATATTAGGCTAAAATTCAGCCCATAGCCATTTTTTCAAGGAGTTAAACTGTTCGGGGGTTTTTGTGTTTTGGAGCATTGGTGTGTGGAGAGAGAGAGGATGGTTTGGTTTGGGGGTTTTTGGGGTGGGTTGGTTTTTTTCTTTAGAATCACAGAAAAGTCTAGGTGGGGAGAGACATATGGAGTTCATCTGATTCAACCTTCTGTTGAAATCAGGGCCTTCTATCAGTTCATGCAGGTACCTGTTCTTGGAGTCTTTAACATTTCCAGTAAACAGGATCCTACCACTTCTCTGTGCAACACATCCCAACTGATTCTCATGGCTCAGAAGTGAAGTTCTGGGGTTTTATTGTGCTATTTACCTCCCTCTGCACCTTAAGATGTTAAACTCTACAACTGTATGGTCACTGCAGCCCAGGCTGCTGTTGAAGGCCATAATAATAATAACAGTAATAGGTATTATACCTATCTACAGGCCATAGAGAAGAATAAGAGGATAGACAGTTATAAGATAATACCTATCTACAGGCCATAAAACCAGATGTAAATTCCTTGTCCAGCTACCTTTATAAAGCAAGTTTAATAGCATCATGTACTGGATAATATGGGCCTCATCCCTCTTCTTATGAGATCAGTAGAAGCCTCTGGTTAAAGCACAGTCTGCAAAAAAACTTGCAACCAGCCACATAATCCACATGACTACATAAAACACTCCATATTTTGATCTACAAATTTCTCAGCAAAAAATCAGAAGAAAGAAAATCACATGTTTTTAACAATTATGAACTACTTGGGGATGGGGGTAGGAGGGGTGGGGGGAGTAGAAGAGAAAGGATGTCAAGATTTTTCAGCAAATTTGGGGAAAAAACTTGATTTCACTACAGCCCAAAGTAAAACTCATATAAACCTTTCTGGAGCCAGGATTTTATCCTTTTTACCTCCGGCCCAACAGTACTGCAATGTTCAAAAATTTGTGTGAGTTTTAAAGGCTACATCCTGTCCCATGTTTAAATTTTATTATGGCTGAAGAATTCTTTTGTAAACAGGTGACATATAAGTTCCCCCTTGAGTTTATCTTTGGATTGCAAAGGTTTTCATCTAGGAAATGCTTTGCTTCCTACCATATCTCATTTAGCCAACTGGGATTATTTCTAAAGAAAAATTATTTACTATAAGGGAACTGTGATGACACCAAATTAACTAAAACAGAGGCCCTCATTTAAAAAAACAAACAAACAAACAAAAGACCCACTCCAAACCCCACCCCCCCCACCCCCCCCAAAAAATACCCCAACAAAACAACAAACAAACCACCAACATCAATATCCTTCCAAAAAAAATCTGTCTTGGTTTTAACAAATACTCCTGTGAACCTGAACATTTAAAAGTAGGCAGCAGGATACTTTCACATACTAAGAATTCAATTTTTCTGTCGTTCTGTCACATTCATTTGCAAAGGCTGGAGTTTAAAGCAAATCTCAACATTGTTCAATAACTTAGAAATTAAACAGCTACTGTGCTTTGCAGAGTCCTTTGAACAAGTTCTGCAGGTGGAAGTTGAGGACTGTTGCCAAGTAGAGTCTGTGATTTCTAAATGGCCAAAATCAGAACAGTGTTATCTTAGAATTTCTTTCCAGACTACGTGCACTTTTTGAGAGGCAGGCAACAACAGGTTTTCTGGTCCTAATCATTTCTGTTCCTACATTTTGCCCTGTAATACCACAGAGTTTTAAGATTTTTTTCAGAAACATTTCAGAATTAGAAGTATTTTTCACTAGTACTTTCTCTTATGCCAGCTTCTGACCTAACATAATAGTTAAAATGAAAATTAAGGGAAAACTAACCTAATTTATTTAGCTACAGTCACTGCTGTTTTATTACAGACAATTCTACTAGCTCCCACAAGCCTATTTGTTATCTTTCTTGGTATTTTTCCTAAAGTTTCAGATCCCAGAGTCAAGTGAAAACTTTCAGTAGAAAGTGAGTGTTAAGAAGAGAACACTGTGTGAATTTTTTAAAAAGCTGAGAATATTTGAAGTAGTGTCAGGATTTTATTATGCTTGGCTCATGATTTTTGAAGCTTAAGGTTGGCAATACACACATTTATATTGCCATAACTAGTAGCAATAATGCTGTCCTCATCCTGTTCTCAACAAAACACTCAGAGTCAGAAGAATAACTTTTTCTGATGCCAATTTTATAATGAAAATTATTTTCTAGAAACAGCCACAGGAAACGCAAACCTAATTCCTTATCTTCAGGCTTGATGATTCTTACGGTGTCTTCTTTCAGGGATTACCCTTCTCAGATTCTAGCTGCACTTACCTACAGCCAAGTGCAATTTTCCATTTATTGGCAATGATACAGCTACACCTTTAGACAACAACATGATTCCTTTAATGTGACATGGTGCTAGAGACAAGCACTGTCTAGTTGTTAAAACTGCCTTTCCATAGCACACACATTTTTCACTGTACCTGTTTTCTCAAGACCAAAATAAAAGACAGTTCTTCATATTTCATGCAATTTGTTGCATAGAATGTGGGTAAAATATCCTGTGCAAATTAGTCCAAAGCCTGTTAAATTGTAAGGTGAAAAAGATACCTCTAGAATCTGAGAGATTCTAGATTTAAAAAGACATCTTAGTAACTGCTTTGTTAAGATGATACCAGTATTTGCAAATTTGGTTTCTTCTGGAGGTGCATGGACAGGAAAGAGGACAGTGTTTTGCCTTTAGAGTCTTTGGGATTTGCAGTTAAGGTCTTTCATATCAGTGATGTAATGGAATTATGAGAAACTAAATGAGAAACCTAACTTTGCAATGTTTTTTACTCAATTTACACAGTGATTCTGAAGTAACTGAGACGCGCCTCATGCCTTTGCTATACTGTTTGCTGTTGAATAACAACACAGGCAGCAAGTCAGTATTATTTTATCCTTAATATTCAGACAGAAAGTAAAATGATTCAGCTTTCCAAATGCTGTAAAGATTCAAATTTATCTTCATGAACCTCAGATCTCCATATACCAGAACAGGAAAAAAAAATGCTGTTAATTGAAACTCACAACTACTCAACTTTCATATGGCAAAAATGTTCTGTCTCATTTTCAACTTCCATACAGCATCATTCATCAGACAACCATGCTTTAGGACCCCGGCTCTTGAGATAGCAAAGGACTCAATACTGAAACAAATTCTAACACTGGTACGAAAGCATATTTCTGAACCATACATATTAGCAAGACAATGCCCTGCACTGATTCCTTTTTGAGCAGACTGTAGCACTAAAGCATTATTCATGAAGCCATGCATAATGGTAAAAGCAATCTACTTGATGATTTGGTAGTTAAGTGAATGTGGAAACAGAGGTGGAGAAAGTATTTCTTTGCTTTATGATGTCAAAAAGAAAAAAAAAAAGGCACCTTTCAGCTTATGGGCCCTTGAAAGACACGTGTAACTGTACACGTTCCTCTGTAATGCACATTCTACTAGCGAGAAGCACAGTTTGAATAGCCTAAGTTTTCAGGGCTACTCTAATTTTGTCTGGATTACAGTGAATGCTCCCACATGCTGGATAGGCACAAGCAGAAAGAATAAGATGTCAGCAAGAGAAACGAGCAAAAGATGGTGCTTGCATTCCTAGGGTAAAAGGTGCTTTTTTTGCTTTCACCTTTCAATACTGCATTCACATACCGTAGCTGGCGTTACTAAGGAACTCCAAGGCAGAAAACCTGGGACAGCTCTGAGATGAAAAGAGGCTGAGGGAATTTATTTTCCATGCCTAATTCCTATCAAGTCTAATGAACAGAAATGATCTACTAGTCTTTTAGAAATGAGAAAGAGGGAAATAACAAAACAAACAAAACATTGCCAACATGTGCTGAGCGGAGTTCATTTTCAACGAGTATGAATATTTGTCATTTAAACATACAGTGTCCCAGAAGCTGCCAAGCTGACAAGGCTTTGCAATTATAAGAAAAGGTGTGTCTGAAGTTTCTTTTTTCCTGAAGGGTGACATCTAAGTGGCAGACTCTGTAACTTAAAGCAGCCGCACCATGTCTTTTGCAATGTAAGATATCCATAGTGTCAGTTAGAACAAGGTAGGTAGATGCTCCTTACGACTCCTCTTAACTTGGGTAACAGTCATGTTGCCAGAGATAATTAAGACTCACAGTTTACACACTGGACTTGCGTAGAAAGAGAAACCATCTTCTCTTCTGTTTTAATTTCGGGTTTTGGTAGCTTCATTCCAAATATTAGGAGTCAGTACTGTCAAACACACTCAGGTTATCACAGCTCTCTTTTAAAGTGTGCACTTCACGTGACATTATAAGCACTGTAACAGATAAAATTTTCTTTCAGGATAGGTCATCCCTTCTCTTACAAAATGAGATGATTGCTGTGATTGTCTCTCCATGGAGATGTGCACTCAGAAATCTAGTGGAGGACCATGTCTGATGTCTGGGACAGAGCTGATGAATGTAGGTTTCACCATCACATTGTTCTAACTTAAAAAACAAATAATGGACAAAAAGCTGCCCCTTCTGCCTAGCCTGGATTCCCAAGAGTGTTCCAAACCCCATTTCTACCACACCTGAGCTCCACAGTCCCAGTCATATTCTTGCCCCTTGTAGGCAGGGCTTCACTGAAAATACAACACGATCTTCAGCTGCATCAGCTCTTCATGATTTCCTTCTCCCAGGAAGGGCCATAGCATTCATCCCTCTCTATCTACCCAGTGGTCTCCTCCTCTACATGCCCACAGTCCTGTGATCAGCAGTAAGTGAAGGACAAGCTGCAGAAATAACTGAGTTGCTCTTCCACAAAATAGAGGGGCACATGTGGAAGGATTGTTTTTCTGCATATAGTGGGAGAATCCTCACATTGGCTGACAGTTTATGCTGCCCTCTAGCATGACTGACACAAAATTCTTGGTACTTTCAAGACTGTTCCATGAGAAGCAGAGAAAAGGGTAGTGCTAGTGGAGGTTTTAGCCTTATTTTACTGATTTGGCCACAGAAATTCTAAGGGAGTAGGCTCATACAGAAACCAAAATACAGCCAGTTTACCTGCTTATTTTGTAATTTTAGTTCATTTCTCATTACTAATTGTATGTAACCCTAATGACCATGCAAATACAGAATAAGCTATTTTTCACTCCTCTTCCAGGTGGGCAGGTTTCTGAATTGTTTCTCTTCATTAAGAAAAAAAAAACCCTACCATTTGCTTTGCATGACAGTGACACAGGATCTCTCAACAGCTGTTTCAAAGGCTGATGGAAACTACAGAGGGAAAAAAAAAGTCCATACCTCCACATTATTAGGAGTTATGTGGGTAAATCCTCACTCACTGAGATAAGAGTATGCCTCATTCAGCATCAAATTAATAGCCAGCGTTTTCCTAATTCACCATAGCAACAACAATATAATGGCAAAGGAGTCAGAACAGCCTGGTAAAGTAGGCTGTGCTGGGGATGGTAAATGAAGCAGACAACAGTTTACATCTTACATTTGTTACATACAGAGCTTTGCTAGTGGTCAGTACACGATTTAGCAAAAGATAAAAGGCAAGATGATGTGGTGTGCGGTAGTGTCCTTCATGTACCTCTGATAAGCATACAGTATGTTCTTACAACTCTCATGAGCGATAGTTACCCTCCAGGTAAAACACTCAGCATTTCAACATCCCAACTGGAAATATTTCTGCAGTCTGTTATGAGATCAATGAATTATGGACTCCCATATTTACTTGATATGTAAAATAGGAAATCAAGAAAAATAAATGTATACATATTACTACCTCCAAAACCAACCAAAGACCAACGTGACAGAGCTCATAACATGCAGGATGCCACTACACAGTAGAAGTTGGCCAACATCTAGCCCACTATGAAGTATCTCAGAAAAGGGTATGCTTCATTACATTCAGCTGCATGCTCTATTTCGTATGGTGTACATCGGTTCTGTGCTCCCACTTGAAAATAATTATGGAACCCTGTTCACATCATTTGAACAAAGTACATATAAAATCTGGAAGAAATTCCAGGTTGCAAGACCTTGCAAAACATACACTTGAATGGTACCAGACTGTCACCCTAAATCACAGAATTATAGAATGGTTAGGGTTGGAAGGGACCTTAAAGATCATCTAGTTCCAACCCCCCTGCCATGGGCAGGGACACCCTCCACTAGACCAGGTTGCTCAAAGCCTCATCCAGCCTGGCCTTCAACACTTCCAGGGATGGGGCATCCACAACTTCTCTGGGCAACCTGTTCCAGTGACTCACCATCCACTCTGTGAAGAACTTCTTCCTGATATCTAATCTAAATCTCCCTGCTTTCAATTTAAACCCATTACTCCTTGTCCTGTCACTACAGGCCCTTGTAAAAGGTTCCCCCTCAGCCTCCTTGTAGGCCCCCTTCAAGTACTGGAAGGCTGCAATAAGGTCTCCCCGGAGCCTTCTCTTCTCCAGGCTGAATAAGCCCAACTCTCTCAGGCTTTCTTCACAGGAGAGGTGTGATCACCTTCATGGCCCTCCTCTGGACTCACTCCAACTGGTCAATATCCTTCTGATGCTGAGGGCTCCACAGCTGGATGCAGTACTGCAGGTGGGGTCTCACGAGAGCAGAGTAGAGGGGCAGAATCCCCTCCCTCGACCTGCTGGCCACACTTCTGATACAGCCCAGGATGCAGTTGTCTTTCTGGGTTGCCAGCGCACACTGCCGGCTCATGTCCAGCTTTTCATCCATCAGTACCCCCAAATCCTTCTCCTCTGGGCTGGTCTCGATCCATTCTCCACTCAGCCTGTACTTTTATTTGGGATTGCCCCAACCCAGGTGCCGGACCTTGCACTTAGCCTTGTTGAACTCCATGAGGTTGGCAGAGACCCACCTCCCCAGCCTGTCCAGGAGGGCATCCCTTCCCTCTAGTGTGTTGACCGCACCACACAGCTTGGTGTTGTCAGCAAACTTCATGAGGGTGCACTCAATCCTATCATCCATGTCACTGACAAAGATGTTAAACAGGACTGGTCCCAACCCTGACCCCTGTGGAACACCACTTGTCACTGGTCTCCACTCAGACATTGAGCTGTTGACCACAACTCTCTGAGTGTGACCATCCAGCCAGTTATATTTAGTACTCTGAATATTCTACCCTCTCTCTCAATCAAAACCCACTTTTTTTCTCTGTAACCAAGTGATATTTTTTATAAAATTGTATGTCTCAAAATATCCTTTCAGAACCACTAAAATCATTGAAAGAAGAGAATGTTAAGCACAAATAAGATTGATAAGATTGTACCATAAACTAATACATATGTCAAGTCACTGAGCAGATCAAATCAGTTCCATTAGAGTGGTATGAGACCCCTCATCATTTTCAACTAACAGAAGACAGGCAGCAATGTGAAGACTAAACCAAATCTCTAAAACATTAAGGAGTAAAAAAAAAAAATAGAAAATAAATGCAATGTTGTGGACCAAACTAAGTACAACTCTAACCAGATAAGTCACATACCTTAGTAACATTTGAGACACCTGGAAGTGGAAAAACTTGAGATTTTTGCTTCATGGCAATTGTTTTATACCTAGTACTTAGATCATTCCACATTCAATTTATACTGAATTCCATTGACTTCACATACAATCAAGACAGCACTAGTGAAAGCCATTTTATCTTAATAAAATAACTTCTTTATGGCCTGTGATAACAGAGGCAACATTAGGTGCTCACAACTGTTTACCTGTAACCATTTTATAACAGTACAACATCATGTCTTGAATGGTATGTGGCTTTAAATACTTTCAAAATTTTGTATGAATATATCCACTAGGCTAGCACCCAACATGTTCTTATCCTATTTACACAGAAATAAAAGATATCCTTGGGTATTCTTAATGTGTGAACTATGAAGAATTCATAAAAAAAGAAATTCCTAGTTACCCTTTCAGTCATAGAAACTAGATGAAGGACTCAGAACTTGAACTGAAGGAGTCTTTTTTATATTATTTATTTATTTCAAGGTATCTATACCTTTTATACCTCACTTATAATTGCAAAGGCAATTACAATTTTCCTCCCTTGTGTTTTCAACTCAAGTATGAACAATATGTGATGATGGGTTAAATTCAGGACTTGGACTACTTTTTTACTTCATCTCTAATTTCTTATGGCTCCTCTTTGTATTACTCAGAGACAGCACAACAGTGGACAGAAGATCAGAAACTATGCACTTCATAAATGTCTATGACACATTCTATGTGGTTTTGTTTAAACTATCTTAATCTCATAGAAGTAGGTGGTACATTTGTCCTATTGTCAATCTGACCATACTAACAGCAGGTAAATTTGGCTTTTTAGAGGGGCCTAAAAATCTCTACAACAATAATACATACAAATCTTATCCTTCTTGCAACACCTGTAAAATTTCATCCTCCTCCTCTTCTCAAGAAGTATCCTCAGACTTTCAGGAAAGCAAAAAATCCCAAACCAACCCACACACATTCAGAGGAGCACAGCTGATTTAATAGCTTCCTCTTCCCAGTCTGAAGCTTTCTCTAAGCAGTCCTTTGAACCGGTGCCCTTTTGGATTCAAATAGTATGACTAATAACTGCCATATATGTCTCAGAATCTGCTATGCCCATTAAGTTACAGTTAGTTTTCCCTCCACCTCTTGCTACATCAAACATAACAGTCACCTTTTCTTAATGATCTCATTCTACAGGCAAACCTATTTGCCTTATCTTTCATTCCTTATGTAGCCCTTAAATGAGTTACAGCAAGCAGCCCAGTAGTGTTGTGCTTAGCACACAGCACAGACATGTTTGTTCCTCTGTTCATTTAAGCCTATTGAGGCTTGTATTAAAGAGCTTTTAAAGATAATTGAGAATCTCAACCTTTTTGTTTACGCAAGCCCTTGAAAATCTTATCTTCCTTTGACTCTAATCTGGTAAACCTTTGATGTTAGTTGTTAACCTGCTTGTATTTATCAATAACTCAAAACTCACATTACCAGAGAAGCAGCAAGCCTCTGCTTAGTCTGCGCACATGCTGGGGCGGGGGGCGGCAGACTACAGTGGTGGAAAGGGAAGCCTTATTGAACAAGGTCCATGAATAAATCCTTTACACTTCAAGGGTTTTCTCTTACCACAAGATATTTGGACAAGTTACTGCCTAAAGAATGTGTTGCAAACATGGAGGTGTCTATAGACCAGGAAATATTTAATTGGTGGGAGAAACAAAGATAAAAAGATACAGTGTCAAGGAAAACAAAGGTGCTGTTTACTTTACAATTGTCTCTTTCTTAAGATTTTTACATTTATAGACGTTTCCCTTGGTGGGGTCATTTTAAGTACCTTTCTTTCCCACAGTTGTTTTCACCAGTCACAGGGCACTGCAATAGCATGGCACATCCTCATCCCACTTCAACCAGCTGACTTCAGGCATCCGCACTTACACTAAAAGCAGCACCTCATTCCTTCTGCTGTTTCAGAGGTCAGGATCTAAGCCTTCTACAGCACACACATGGGACCTTAGGAGTGCTTCCTTCCCCTCCCTCCCCCCCTGACTCTCACTGTACCCTCCAGGTCTCTCCACCACACTGAGGCAGTGTGCTGGGGCTTCTCTGTGGGCTGAGGCCCCAACCACCAAGTACTTCAGATAATTGAAATTAATACAGTGACATTGAAGTTACCTGCAATGTGTCTCATGTTTCACATGGAGCTGGCACGGGCAAATTTCTAGCACATACACAAAAGGAAAAAAAAAAAAAAAGCGTTCTTAAGGCACTCAGTGATGTTCCACAAATCAGTTAGAAATGCTGATGCCAGTCAGCCACAACGTTTGTACTGATGACCTGGCTATTTATAGTCAGAGGAAAAGCAGCAGCACACTTCCTCTGCTTTCCACCCCAACACGTACATCCTTTAAGGCCTCATTTAGTAACATATCCAGATTACAGCCATCGATCCCTCACCATCAAATCACGCGGGGCAAAGTGCAAGTATAGAGCAGGAAGCAACTGTGGAGCTCAAATTTGCTTGAATTCGCGTGGTTCCTTGTTGGCATTCAGAGTTCACATTGCTGCAGCCAAGGTGGGCCACCAAGAATAAAAGCCACTGAGGGGCTGGTTGTCTAGCGAGCGAGATCAATGACTTGTGGCCCCTTCCTTTGACATTCACCAAATTTTTTCACTCTGTGCAGAATAAAGTTATCCTGAGAGGAAACCAGAGTCAATTCACACTTGCCCCACGCAAAGTCAGCAGTCTGTGCAAAGTTTCACATATACCACAATGTGTGTTTAAAGGTCCAAATACCAGGATCCAAAACATTCTCAAAAGTATGAATTCTAAAAGGGTATTTCTGCCAGACCCTCGGGAACCACACATGTAAATATATGTTTATTATTATTTGTTTTATGTCAAGAAAGGTGAATTGGGTGAAAGGAAAATGTTAATTGTAGCACTCTCAAAAAGTCCTTCTCAAGGTTCAAAAAAAACGGGAGCTAGATTCTCTTCTCAGGTTCAAAGCACCCTCACTGTGCTGGACCAACAGAGCAGCACAGTTTGAAGTTGAAAAGAGGGATAGCGTGCCTGCTGCTCTTTGAAGAGTGGAATAAGAAAGAGTAGCATTTAAGAAGCTTGGAAAGTACTTTTAGAAATACACACCTTTTTCTGGGGGGAAAAAAAAAGGGATATATTTTAAAATGGTAGAAGTTTAATGACAAGTGGGGAAAAGTGTTTTATGAAGCTTCATTTTGGTGATCCATTTTCTATGAACCGCACCTTTTTCTCCCTCATTATTCCTCCCACCCAGGAAAGATGCTCTGTGGCAGGAATGATAAAGTCAAATACCTGTATTGATGGATCTGACTTTAAGTATTGTATATGCTTGGCAATGACAAAGTATTGCTTTATACATATATGCATGTATAGGGGATGTTATATGTGATTGTAGAAGTGTATGCACACACACATACAGTACAGATACACTCACTATATATCTATTTAAAATACCATATATGTATATATGAATGTATATAGTATCCCTACATGCATATTAAGCGGAGCAAATTTAGACCTTGGCAGCAGTGTATGTATTTAACCTTACATACACAAATAAAATCATCGGTTTAAACCTGGACAGCAGTAAGCATGCATCTTTTTCTTCCAGTGGTCAAAGCTTTACCTAAGATTTACATGCAAAATTTTCTTCCAAGCCCACATCAGCACAAGAGAAATCAAGACCAGGCCCCGTGTACTCCCTCCTCTGCCTGAAAAGGAGCATGTCCTACAGCCACAAACATAATGTGGATTGCCTCTGAGATTTTAGAAATCTGTTAACAGAAGATTGTCTAGTGCTGATCACCACAGCCACGAACTATTACTACTGAATCAAACACTCTCTTTCTTTCTACCCTATTATTTTTGCACCATGAATAATGTTACTGTAAAAGGTCAGAATCTAGTCAGGCCAAAAAATCCAGCCAGCCCAGCACCTGTCCCTCACAGTGGTTAAAAAAAAAAAACAAACACACACACACAAAAAAAAACCACCAAGAAAAACATATCCAAAATCCACATTTTAAGTTTAGTTTAAACTTAAACTAACAGTAGACTAAGCACATACTTATTTTGTTTTATTCTTTGCCATGATAACATTTATTTTAGGGTCCCTTCCATTCATGACTCCTAGGAGTACAGTCTGCATTGTCCTGATCTGATATCACTTCACACTGTTTTTTTTTTTACAGATGCAAATCCACAGAGACAAGACCAGGCTGTATAGAGTTTAATAAGCAGTGCATAAAAGGGCAGCAGCTAAATTTATCTCTGGACAAGAGAACTTGCTGTAGAGCAGGATCATCCCTTTTGCCAAGCAGGGACAATCTAGGAGACACAGGTGGGTGTTGAGGACATTAAGATACCTTCCCCTATCACAGAGAAAGCCCCCAAAAGGGAACAGTTCTAAAGCAATCAAGGACATGAGAAACAAAAGCACAGTGTAAGGGAGCACAAATGTGATCCCAACTCTTTTCACATTTGATGATCAGCCACCGGAACTGAGCTAGTATGGAGAGAAAAATACCCTGATGTTGATTTTGACCTAAGCAGATTACGGTGCCCCCAGGCTGTGATGAGACTGGGAAGTAGAACCAAATTTCCCAATTTTGTACCTTTTCTACTACCAGGAGGATGTGATTAGGCAAATACCCCTTAACCAGTGTTGGTTTTACTGCTGGACCCTATACTAGTACAAGAATATACCACGTTAAGATTTGTGTTGACAATTTGTAAATTTGAGAAGCTGTAAGTGAAAGCCAACTCTGAATTTATTTTCTCTGCCAAATTTCACCTTCTATTGCTGCACTAGGCTGGATATAGGCACAGAGTCACAGAATGGTTGAAGTTGGAAGGGATCTCCAGAAGTCATCTTGTCCAACCACATCTGGCTCGAGCAGGGTCACCTAGAGCTAGTTACCCAGGATCACCCCCAGACACTTTTAATATCTTGAAGGAGAGAGACTCCACCACCTCTTGGGCCAACATTTTCCAATGCTCAGATTAGGAGGAGTTACATGCGTGCATGACTACATGGGAGGAAAACACAGGAAAGAGGAATGAAGAGTCCTGGATCTTCCCCCTTTCTTGCCATGAGTTTGTGCCTGGTGACTCCATACCCAGAAACTTCTGCATGTCAGGGCTTATTCCCAGCCCTGGCTATTTTTAGACTATGCAGTCCAGTCTTGTGCGAAACACCCGAGGTACTTCTCAGCCCACACAGTCAAAACATATATAAGCTGACATGCTCTGAAAACAGTGTCATTGTTTCAGCAGATATGACTCCCACAGAGAAGTTGCAAGAGTGGACGAGATCAATGGTCAGCACAGACCTATATCCCAGCTCAGAGAGTAAACAGAACTAAGTGCTTCCAAAGAAAAAATGAAAGTCCTTCAGTGAACAATTAGGCAGAACTATCCCACTGTGGGCAATCTCTTGCAAATTTCAGGCAGGCAGTGATGTGCTTATGCCCTTGGAACATATGGGCTCATGTCCCTTATGGTTTTTTTACCCCCATCAGCAAAAGAGCAGGTATTTTTATTTGTCACATCCAAGGCTGAATCCTCATTTCTGTGGTACTAAATTCACTGCCTCAGCTGTAAAGCCCTTCAGACTTTTTTTTTTTCTTTTTTTTTTTTGGTGCAGAGATCATGCTTCCTTTTAGATATGAATGGGACTGTGCTGAGCGGAAGCTCATGCTGTCTGGAAAGACAATGTCAAATGTAGTACCATTGTGTTTTGTGCTGACATTTTAAAACATTAAATTTGCTCTAGAAAATTCCCCTCTTACGACATGAACCACTCACTGTACAGCTTTTTGGTGAACAACCTTCTTGACTGTAAAAAAAAAAGGGGGGGGAAACAAGAACACAGGAAAATCCCACATGGCATCACTTGGGAAACCGAGGGAGTCACATAGATCATCTAAGAGTCTTCAGTAGCAATATTCCACACCTAACAAGGTACGACTAGGGCAACGTGCAAGAACAGGGACATGGCATCTGAGCGCACTGAACTGGATAAAAGTACCACTACTTTTGTCTTGCCTTGTCAAAGATGTCATTTTCATAGAATCACAGGATGGTTTGGGTTGGAAAGGACCTTAAAGATCATCTAGTTCCAACCCCCTGCCATGGGCAGGGAATTTTCACTATAATATATAGCTGTGATACTCTACTATTGAATTTATTAGTGGGTAATAAAACTCATTAGTGCCATTTATGTTCAGAACTCCATAAAGTACTAGCAACAACAGATAACAGATTTGATCTTCATTGAAAGCATTAGGTTTCCTCAACAAAGGTAACATGATACAACCAGTCAAAAAGAAGTTTGCAGTTAAAGCATTTTTCTATCCTTCTCCACAAAACACACTGAAAATAGTGGAAATTCGTAGAGTTGCAGAAGACAGAAATGGTTTGGACTACAAAAAGTTGTCTAGTTCTCATGTCCTCCCAAGGTAAGATGAACTATACCTAATTTAGGTCACCTAATCTATCCCTCTATATCTACAGTACTGTCCCTTATTATAGTTGCATTTTATGTATGTGTCATATCTTATATAGCCTAAGTCAATAGGTATCTACAGTCTATCGTACAGCGCTTTTAAAAATAATCATCTTAATGAGAGCATCCATTTACCCCAATTTTCTTTCCAGAACCCCACATAATTGTTCACATTCTTGGTGTTTATCCTGCCAATTTACAGTTCACAGAACTTATATAGCACAGCTAATGCAAGTTTTCACAGCAGTTTTTTTGTGCATTTCCCCAGCACTATGCTGCTCTCTACTTACACAGTGGCATTTGAAAATGGTAAGTCAGTTTAGTAGCTCTCACCCAGCAACAGCACTGAGGTGCTGGTAAATGGGAATAAATTGTTCAAGAAACAAGCTCAGAGAAAACTATAATTTTATATACATGTATATAATTAAACAAAAAAATAAAATACAACTGCAAAGACCGTGTTTTGCATCCTCTGCATTCCTTTCCAGTTCTGCTGTTCCAGTTGAAGAGATCATGTTAGGTCATTCCTCACAGGAGCATGATTCATTCCTCCTAGGAGCCATGAGGTCAAAAACCATAAAATGTAAAGCCTGTTTCAGGTTTCTGTTGAGACCTCTTTTGTCCCATTCAGGTACGGGTTCTGTCTTTTCACAACCGAAATCAGTTGTATTAAATTTAACAAAGACATTCCTGAGGTATCCAAGTGAAGTGTGACTAAATTCTTGTCTCCAGCACCTCTCAAGCACAGTTAAAGATTAGACTTCCTTTAGATATTCGAGCGACAGAAAAATCTTGTCCCAACATGGGGTGTTAGGTCCCGTATTGGTTTTAATGGATACCTTAATAACACTTCTCTTTTGTACTTCCCAGCATGCAGTTTTGTTCAGTAGAATGTGTTGTGGGGGCTCTTTGCCCTAAGGATTGTTGTAGTTTAACCCCAGCCAGCAACTAAGCACCACACAGCCAATCACTCCCCTGCCCCCTGCAGTGGTCTGGGGGAGAGAAATCGGGGGGGGGGAAGTAAAACTCTTGGGTTGAACTGAAGACAGTTTATTAGGACAGAAAAAGAAAGTAATTATAATAATAACAAAAGTATATACAAAACACGTGATGCACGATACAATTGTTCACCAACCACTGACCAATGCCCAGCTAGTTCCCAATCTGCGCCCCCACCACCCCCTTCCTTCTTCTTCACCCAGCTTTATAGGCTAAGAGTGACATCATATGGTATGGAATATCCTTTGGTCAATTTTGGTCAGCAGTCCCAGCTGTGTCCCCCCCCAGCTTCTTGGGCATCCCCAGCCTACTCACTGGTGGGATGGTGTGAGAAGCAGAAAAGGTCTTGACTCTGTGTAAGCACCGCTCAGTAATGGCTAAAATATCAGTGCATCATCATCACTGTTTTCAGCACAAATCCAAAATACAGCCCCATACTGGCTACCATGAAGAAAATTAACTCTATCCCAGCCAAAACCAGCACAAGGACAAAATTCTGGTTTTGTTTTTAAGAAAAAAATCTATTGACAAGACCAAGAGCCTATCTCACTGAAAGAATGGAATTGGCATCAACTGTGGGACATTTCAGTTAAAAAAAAAAAAAAAAAAGGCAAAAGCTTTGAATCAAGAATTCAGATGATCTACATCCAAAATTAGAATTAAACCAACCGCCCTCAGGGCTAAACCTAAATAAATATCAGCACCCTTGACACTGCTATTGACATTATATTACACTGAATAATAGTTCCCTTCCTCCTTAACCCAAGAAAGTCCCAGCAAAACGTATATGAAATATAACACTGATTAGGGACCAGGAACATCACCACAAATTCCAGAGATTAGTGTCTACAGATCAGACACTCAGATGACTGGGGAAAGACATTTTATCAGCCACTAGAAAACATATGCAACTTTGATCCCACCGATTCACGCTGGGCTTCTGGGGTTTTTTGGCATGTGTTTGCAGTATCAAATGCCACAATACTGACGGATATTCAAAGACCATATGATATCACTAACAGAGTGCAAACCAAAAAAAACCCAAAATATCTAGCAATGGAGGTCAGACTCAATGTCACTGTAAACCCATAATGCCTGGTTTCTTGGTACAATCAGGTGTTGATTGAGAAAAATAAGTTACTGCACTTTGAAAGTCTGTCCTGGAGTTCCTCCCATCCCTCCATCACTTTATAAAGGTTAGTGCTGAAATGTAGTAAACAGGCATTAATAGAGATCATATTCATCTTTGGAAATGAGCAACTGCTGGCTTTGCAAAGCCATGTTGACATTTTGCCACCCTGCTCTGCTGCCAGTAAAATTCGGTAATTTAATGAAGCAGAGTTCTAACAAATGTGCAAACCTCGGTGGATTATTCAGCATCAAGGTTTGTATTACAGTGTGTGAAAAAAGGATTAAAGAAGTACTTTTTAGTTATAGAAAACCCTGAGCACTGGATTAAAGCGCAATGGAGCTGGCAAGAAGGATACAGTATCTATAGAATTTAATGGTAACCTGGCTCTGTCAGGCCCTACGGCTTTAATTTCAATACAGCATTTTCTTCTTAATCCCTTGTTTGCCAGCAGTAATGCTGTTGGATTAGAGTGGCCACCAGGCTGTGGCTATTTACATAAAAATTAGGCAAATGTCTTTAATAAGGAAAAAATTACATGGCTGCTGGATATTAGAAAGGTTTCATAACTTTGAACCCTGCTGGTCCTGTGAATATCTGCTAAGTTTAAAAGATCAGGAGAAGAACTCCCTTTCACTTAAAAGAAACCAGCAAAAAATTTCAGCCATTATCTGCCACAGAAAGAACTTCACCTTGAAAGATGAGGGGCTTAGCAAGTGTGTCTGCACCAAGCTAACATTTTGTCAGTTATAAAACAAAGAACAGATCCTCGACTGGTTTAAATTGTCAGCCCTACCCTAACTTCAAAACACTGGTTCTGGTTTATATTCACTATGCAACAGAAGTAACTGATGGGCAGGAATAGGCCCACAGACCAAAAAGATAATCCATATCCACTAAATATTTTTCTCTACTTCATTTTAGTATTCCTGCCCTGAACACCTATCCATTCTCATAGCAATTTCCCCTGTTATTTTACATTTTCTGGAGTGAGAGGTTGAAAAGCCTTCACCTGTCATCAGACAGCTGAGAGACAAAATACAGAACCGGTCCTCAGCAGCAGCAACCCAGATTTGGGAAAGAAGAGTGAGTACCAGACCTGTAAGTGAAAGTGGCCCCACATTGCAGAAAAGCAGTCCCAGCATGTCTGGCCTTCACCAGGAGGTGGAATGCAGGGAAGCATATTACAAACTGGCAAGTGTGGGGAAAGGAGGCTAGGAAAGATAGAGGAGCAACCCCAGAGTTATAAAATCAGAAGGCATACAGAGGAAGAAGGATCCATCAAGGATCAGTAAGAAATAGCATTTTCCTTTTAAGGTTTTTTTTTTTTTGTACTGCCTGGGCAACAGAAAGAAAGGGGGGTGCTCAGTTTGGACAGCCCAACCTCACTCACTGCATGAGCTTGTCAGGTTGCTGCAAGAGCCAGTGCCATGGCCAAATGAAGAGCTCAGGACAACAGGGTACAGTTCACTATTGCCAACTAAGGAAAGCAGAGAAAGGCATCAGGATATAGCAGCCTCTCCTGCTCCTCTGCATCTTTCTTTAACCTCTGCTTTTGGGAGGCAGATGGTGACCCAATCCCGAGGTGTTCAGTCCTGGAAGGAAGGAGTGGATGGATTCGAAGGGAACATACTTCACTACTCTGCTTTTCTGCACAAGGGGTGTATGGGATAGAATTAATGCAGAAAATTGTGTCATGGAGTACGACAGGAGGTGTTTTGTTTCATATGTCTGTGCACAGGAGTAAAACATGAGGGGTTTGGGTATATGCGCACCCAGAGCACCCAGGTACTCCTACAGGAGTTAACACACCCAGGGTTCAGGCAGCAATCCAATGAGTGGATAAAGTACATTGTATAATTTCAAATGGTTTTGACAGAAGAGAGTAAGAACAGCCATATGGGAACATAAGGAGAGCATTTCATAGAGACATAGAATTCAGAGTTCAAATCCATTCAGCAGATGATAGAATCAAAACATCATCTTCCACAGCACTTAGGGGGAAGCCTTTCTCCCTGTTGACCCTGCAGCTACCATTTGGAATATTATTTTACACTGACCAAGTTATTTAGCAAATACAACCAAAGTATATTCCTTAAAAAGAGGTTAAAGTCATATTAAGGTTCTGCCAAAAATATGGGTGCTACATAAAAAGCCTCATTTTATTTTCCTTGTAAATCATCTTTAAGGTAAACAGTATTTTTAAAATATAATACATGGCTCCTGTCCTGCATCTTCCCATTCATCACATTTCACTGATCAGAACACCTAAAGCATTTATAAAAAAGAATCCTCTAGAACAAAGATATCAATAACTCAAACTTTGTTTCTTACTAAACACAGGCTTGTATGTTGATTATATAAAATCGCTGTGGTTTGTTTGTTTGAAACAGGCCAGGCCATTTCATGCTTTACTGCAAATTATCTGATTATTCCAGCAACTTAAGAAAAAGATTATCTAAATTAAGCTTATTTCCATTCTTTCATTATGGAAAATAGATAATAAAACCATTACTGAACAGATCTGTCCTAGCTCTTTTTGTAATCCACTTCATTTTTCTAGGAACTGTTTTCTCTGGCTCTTTCTGCACCATGAATATTGGGGGGGTGAGGGGGGAACTGGCAATGGTGGTGGTGATGGGGTTTTTTTCTCTCTCCCAGGAAATAAGTGCCTCTAATGAGATGACTATTCCCTTCTGCCCAAGAATGCAAATTCTTTCCTTCAGGAGTTGTTGTGATTAGGAATTCTTCGTATGCTCCTAAAGAAGTAGGATAGTTTATCTGCTAAAAGGACAAGGCTTGCTTCCTCACTTCAAGCCTGGCTAGTTATTATTGCTAGTGGGTGGTAAAACCAAGACCGTTTCTTACTTCTCTATAATTCACCTCACTCCTCCAACACCTCTGCTCTGGACCATTGTAAAAGTCAGAAAGAAAGCAAAGTGTTTTTCATGAAAAAAGATACCCCTAGGTTCCACAGCACAGCCTATAATATTGTGTAATGTATCCTCAACATATCCTGTTATAACCATCTTCACCTATCCTGTTCAGCAGACAAAACATTCTTAGCTCTAAAAGCATGATCTGGAAAGGAGACTGGGTAAAGGAGAAACAACATGTGAAAATAAGCATTTGGATAAATTGAAAAATAATTTAATTTTACAGTCCTTTCTTCATTTCTCTGTATTGCCCTATCCTGCTCCTTACTTCACCAATTATGTTGTAGCTTAAGAAAGTACCTGTGTAATACTTTATGCTAATTTCATACTGACTTTACCCCCATCAGCCTTTAACCTGTGTAGACTTAACCAGGACACATTTTAATTACAGTGTATCTGAGGAAATCACAGTTATTTTTCAGTTGTGCAGATGGAGATTTCCATAATCTGAAGAAATTCCTTAGGCATATTTCATCACTATTAGCCTTTACTAACCTCAAAAAAAAAAAAACCACCACAAAAAACCCACCAACCTTGTGTGCTTCTTTCTTAAGCACTCCTGATTCCTGCCAGCCTGACGCCAGGGTGCTCCATAGATTTTCTCCACTTCATTTGTCATAGTTGGCTCAGTTACCCAGGGCTGGATTCAAGAGAAAGTGTGACTGTGGAAGCTCACAAACAGCTTAAGGAAGCAGTCCTGCACTATGTACCCTTTCTTAATTTGTGCATCGTTATTATATTAATCAATATCTCTGTAATTAAAATCCTGCATGATCAATTTTCTGGCTTTCCTACAGGCCTCTCTAATTTAAAAAAGCATTTCCCAGTCCCCTAACTCTACATTGATGTTCCAAGAATCACCAAGCTCCCTCCCCTGCTTTCAGTTTCTACAGAGACTGTCCTTGGCCATGTCAGCTAATATATTTTCTAAGCCTTCTCGTTACAAATTTAATATCATCTACCAATATTGTCAAGTCCCTGCTTGATTCTGCTTACTCTTCACTAAACACAATATTAAGTCCCCACTCATTTCTTTGCTCTGTTTTGCCTCTGTTATTCCAGTAATAATACAACTATTATCTCTGAAACGATTCTGCCTACAGTCAATAATCTTGAGCTCAAGTCCTACTTCCCCAAAACCTATGGTGCAACATTCATTTTAAGAATGCAAGATAGGTGAATAGTGCTTACTCTTGAGGATATATTCATATCTTGACATAGTACGACAACTACACTGCTGAATACAGAGCCATTCTTATAATATTTTAATTCCAATAAAGTATCTGCATCTAATCATCAGGAACTATATAATGTCTCTAAATAATTATGTAGAGGACCACATACAAAATGACTTCAAGCTTTCCGGCTTGGGAACATAGGCAGCCCAACCAGGACAAGCTGTGCTCATGGACAGACATGTGTTTTGCCTTTAAATGAATAAACATTCCTGTCCTTTCAAGCTAATAGGGTCTTCTTCCTTTTCTCCCCTATTCCTTCATCCCTAAAGAGAGTAGGATGGGGACAAGGCAGTCCTCACTACACCACACAGCTCTTAAATAATCTAAGCGTTTGAACCGAGTACTGTCATAAGTGTCACAAATTTATTTTATCCTGATACAGCCATTGTAAAAGCAGAAATCTTCTGAGTATATTTAGGTTTCTATTTTCCTAACTTAGATATTTTTGACTGGTTTCTTTGTTTCAGCATTTTTTTTTTTATCTGAGAACTGTGCAGGGCAAAGGAATATTCCATGATATGTATTTGTACAATACCCTGTGCAGTGGTTTTTTCCAGGATCTGAATAAATAAAATATTGATAAGAAAGTCATTATTTCAGGCTTCTGTTTCTGAATTTATCAAAACTACCAGCAATAGATCCCACTCAATACCAACAAACAAAAACATATAATTCCTTTTTTCCTCATTTTCTAAGCAAAGGGCCTGAACTTCCTTTCAAATCACTTTGATTTCTTTTTTTCATTAAATTATGGAGATCAATATGTAATGCTGCAGAAGAATTTTTCCTACTTCTCCCAACTGTCATGCCAACAGCTTCAGCCACAGAGCAAAAGTCACATTTTCAGGATGCCCTTGACAAAAGGCTTCTGATCCTGATCTGATTGAAGCCAAATGGCAAAACAGAATTCAGTGATCCAGGACTGAATCTTAATGATTCTTCCAGAATACCAGGGCAGCATTGCCTCCCTTCCCCACCAGTGCTCTTGCACTTGGGCAGTTAGACTCAGCTGGTGGAAAATTAACCAGAACAGCTGTATGGACTGTTATGGGCCAATTCACACTATCTGAACACTGAACCTGAAGGCAGTGTCATCCCTCAATAAAAAAAGTTCAGCAACAAAAAGAATAGATCATCACTCCCTAATTAAATTATCACATTCCTAACCAGATTTTCCTATGAAGATGCTTCAACGCACCCCTGCACTCTACAGGGGGAAGGCTAGCAGCTGGAGTAGCTGTTGTTGAGATTTTTTTCAAAGGTTCCTCAGAGAATTAGTTACAGACATGGAGCTACATGAGGATTTCTGTCACTGAACTCAATAGGCCAACTATTTTCAGCACTATTTGTATGTTAGCTAAGTCTACATTAAGAAATACGCAAACACCACAGGGCCTACAGCTGTTTCCTTGAAAAAGTAGCAAAGCACAATTATCAAAGTTGTGACCATTGTAGCCTTCACACCATGGGATATTAATGGTTCCTTGTAAAATGGCACAACTGATAAGTCTTTCCCCCACCAACACATGAACAAGCAGACGGACACAGATCATTGTTTCCCACCCAGCACGTACTACACAAGTCCTTTATTCATTAATCTGCATCTTCCTCTGCTTTCTGTTTCTCCTCATATTTGAGAACAAGATCATACAGGAGAGTTTCTTCCCCTCATGAAAGTTTCCCAGTAGCACCTGCATCCCTCCTGTCCCCTGCTTGTACCAGCTCTTCTGGCACTCTTCCACCTCTCAGCTCAGATAGCAGCTCAGGTGCTTCTCACCTGAGCCTGGACACATCCTCCAAACAAAACTCTCAGTGGATCTTCCTGTCCCACAGCACTTACTCAGCCTCCAGCTCTCACTGCAACAATGCAAATAAAGCATAAGCCTTATTCAGGTATCCCAAATAAGGCTTCTCTAGCCTCTTCAACCCCAAATGCACAGAGTGCTCTGCAGCTGTTAAACTGATAAGCAGTGCCATTTAGAAGTAGCTAGAAATAAATATACCACCTCATGTAGTGAACCTGTCATTCATTTCTAGATCTGCTGGGAGTGAAGCATCCAGTCAATGGAGCACCAATAGGCTAGTTCAGTATTCACTTGGGAAAGTTATTCCCTTACAGGCAGGAAACTCATGTATGCAGATGACAGCAAAAACAGTCACTTTCACACCTCAGAAATGCGGTTAGATAGCCAGTGTCCTAAGGATCATCACGTTTAAGTGAGGCCTCTGCTATAAAAAGACACAGTAAAATTTCTTCTGGTTCCACGGTACCCACTCCCTGTCCACCTCTCCTCAGTTCACAGAATAGGAGCCTATGTAAGTGGTTTTGGATCACCTACAGAGCCGGCCTCCGCTCTTGTCACGTAGGAACCCAGTTCCTACACGCCTGGTAGGACACATGGCAGCACTGAGTGCTGAAGTCAGCTAGTGGAGCAGAAATCTGGCCCAGCAACCACAGAAAGGCTCTTCCACCTATTTACCCTCTATTAGCATTTTGTGAAGTGCAAATACTAAGCAGCGCCTTCATTCCTGACCTCAGCTGTAAGATTAAAAGCAGTCTGTCTAAGGGAAGTAACAGATAGCTTGGAGGTCCCATCCTTTCCAGTTCAGTACTGCTGTCTCATCTCCATAGTTCACTGTGGGGTTAAGGCAGCAGCTGAAAGCAAATTACACATATTTTCAATGTGAAGCATAAAAGTGAAACGGCTGCTTTTGACATGGTGAAATGTGGCCTGGAACACACACACTAATACAAGGGGACAGAAATGAAAGGTAGAAAGACATGTCAGAACATCCTCCCATCCAGACCTACATACAAAGATGAGATCAAGACAGTACATTTCTGTAATCTATCAAAATTTTCAGTGAGGAGGAGTCTATCACATATTTATTGATGCACATACTTCTACACCCTCCTCCTTTTTTAAGAGATAGTGTCAAAAACCCTTTTAATAAATAGCTCACTTCTGTCAAAGTAGACTTTCCTACATCTACTTAGCACTATTCAATGTGTGCTATCCCAATTTACATCAAATTCCTTTGTTTCACCCACAGTATAAAAATACATGCGCCAGCAGTACATCACGTTAAAGTATCATCACGTTTCTCATCTTCAGCAACTTCTAGTGTGGAGGGGTGAGGGGCACATTTACTTGAACAAGTCCCTCAAGTAGAATTTTGCTTGGGCCAGCTCATTTCTGTCATGATTAGAGGTGGCTGGTGCCATCAGTATTACATTATTAACAGGAGCATTGCTTTGGCATTAAAGGGAAAGGGGATTTTATGAGAATGTCATAATACTTCAGAAGAGAAAGAACGACCAAGCTTTTAATGCCCATCAAAAACCACTTGTTTGTCTGATCTTTCTTTTTTAGCTAGCAAAAAGTCTTTGCAGCCAAGTTCAGAGAGATTATATTTATATCTCAGTTTAAAAATATATTAAAAACCAGCCAAAATATCAGAGGAGTTCAAGGCAGAGAAACACCTTGCAATTATTTGGTTTTGAGGCATTAGATCTGCTGACATGGCATTTCCCAACATTTCAGTCTTTTACTTCTGAAAGTCATTCTTGGATTTCAAATGTTTCCATTTAAAGGTAAAAGATACTTCTGCAGAAAAACAAATAGGCACTTACCAGTGCAAGACAAGCTCCTCCTCACAAGGCTGTGATTTCCATTCCAGTGTTGTATTAGGAGACTTGCCTCCAAAGTGATTATTAGGGACTTAAAACCCCATATACCAGTGTGCAAATTGTGTCTAAAGATAAAGTAGACCATACAAGTAATTTCCATATCCTCAGCGAAGAAGGATTTTCGTTTTGGTAATGTAGAAATAGAATTTGACTACAGGGGAAATTCAAATTCTTACGACACCAGTCACAGGCTTTAAACTTTTTGGAAGGATCCTGATTCTGCCACATTTAAGGACTTTCTGAGAGCCTGCTTCCACTTGCACAGACAAATGTTCGGAAGCTGAGGTGCTCTCATTACCACACAAGAAGTGAATCACATCTTTAGGTCTGTGAGCAGACCAGATTCTCCCCCCAAGCATATTCAGGGTCAAGGCAGCCATCTCTTGACCACTGTGCAAAGCTAGTTCTCTCTCTCTGCTCCAGCATGCATCCAGAGAACAAATTCCTTCCCTCTGTAGATCCAGAGGCAAAATCCTGCCCTATTTTCAGAAGAATGCTTATTAGCAGTTCAGCTCCTGGTGTGATGAAATCACTGTTTATCATACTGATGTTGTATCACTGTTTGTTTGGATTCAGACAGAGAGCTTTGTCATCAGGTCTGGTATGGAAATGGCAAGTCCTCTCATGGTAGAAAAAAACCACTTTTTTTAATACTGTGTTTGTACAGCACCTCACACAACAGTCATGGTCTGCAGCTGGAGCCTCTAACAGCATGTCACACAATAAATGCGTATGTTTGATATAAATTTCTTCTGCACGTGTCACAAATCTGCTGTTTCTTGTAAAACAGGAAAAAGTTCATCTGTACGGGAGTTTAGTTTGACCATGGACATTTCCACAGTTTGAAAAATGAAAGACAGGTGGTCAGAAGAGGTGGTGGTATTTTGAGAAGGGTTGCAAACAAGTGTTAAAGATAAAGAGCAGTTATTCTTCAAGACATTGCTAGTCTGCACTAAGGATGGCTGGGAAGTAGTTAACCTTCCTTAGGCAGCCTGGATGGTGCTGTTTTGGATTTGTGGCCAAAGCAGTGTTGATAATACACCAGTGCTGTAGCTATTGCTCAACAGTGCTTGCACTATCATGACTTCGTTTCCCACTCTGCCCTGCTTGGCAAGTAGGTTGGGAGGAGATGCAGCCAGGAAGGACAGCTGGCCTTAATGGGATATTCTGTACCATACAACATCATACTTAGCTATAAAAACTAGTTGGGAGTGGGTTTGGGTTGGTGTTCCTAAGTTGCCATTGCTTGGAGACCAGCTAGGTATTGGTCTGCTGGTGGAGAGTGACTACCTTTGCATCACTTCTTTATTCCCCCTCCCCCACCCCCAATTCATTAAACTGTTTTTATCTTGAACCCATGAGATTACCCTTCCCCTCCCTGGGCTTTTGCCTTTCCAATTCTCTCTCTCCTTCTGCTGCAGGAGACCCAAGGTGGGGAGTGTGGATGAGAAACTGTATGGGGACATAACTGTCACTTGTGATCAACCCACAACAGTCCTTTTTGGCACCCAACATGGGGCTGAAGATAACTATAGATTCGATCAGAATGTGCTAGACTGAATTTACAGTTGTACCTGTTTAGCTGATGCTGGTTGCAGTGTTGACATTTTTGTTCTCAGTGCTGGTTTGTTTGTTCCTTTACCTATTCCTCTTCTTGCTGTAAACCAAATTTCAGGACTCATTAATGCTTCTTTTTTTTTTTTTTGGCTTTTGCAGTGTGACACATGCTACATGGAATAAGCGGGTAGCACTGATCATGCAGTGGGCTCAGTTGGGGAACCCCAACCACCCAGAAATCCCAGAATGAACTGAGCAGGAGGCAGAGATTTTGGAGCACTGCCTGAGGAGGTGACTCATGCCCAAAAGGTCCCACTATATGATAAATTATCAGAAAATGTGGACAATATGCTCTGTTTATGAATGGGTCCTGTCATATTTTGGAAAACCATCAGAAGCAGAAATCTGCTGTATAGTCCTGTACAAAACATCTCAAAAACTGCTGAAGGAAAAAGCAAGTCAAGTCAGTTTCCAGCACTGAAATCCATCCGGTTGGCTCCAGATATTGCTGAATGAGAAAAGTGGCCAGTACTCTTTCTATACTGACTCTTGGATGGTGGCAAGTGGTTGTAGGGGTAGCTACCGCAATAGGAACAGTTCATCAGGCAACATAGAGGTAAACCCATCTGGGCTGCTGCATTGTGGCAAGATGTTGCTGCCAAGGTAGAGAACTTCCTTGTAAGGGTACCCCATGTAGATTCTCACATGCCCAGGAGCCATTTTGACAATAAATAATGTCAAAACCATGAGGAAATAGACCAGGCTGCTAGAAATGAAGATTACATTTCCACTATTTGAAAGATAAACCACAAGCAATACACAGAATGAAGTTTTTTGAGAAAGGACAAGAACAAACGTTTAGGATTAAGAACAGCTGCTTCTACAAGGCATTGTTAGTCACATGCTACTTGTCTAGAGAAAGAGTAACAAGGAGCATATATAATTCTGCAATATGGAAGCAGAGAGTTAGAAAAACACTGCTTGCAGATACTGCCTGAACTGTTCCCTTCAAACAGAAAGAAAAATGAAGAAAAAGTCACGCCTCACACAGGAACGCACTGAGGACTAGAGTCTTTTATGAATTGGGGGCTATTTCTACACTGAAATATTAAGAGCAACTGAGGCATTAGAAGAGCCAGCCCAGGGACAATTGCTGCTTAGGACCAGGCAGTTTTGTTCTCAGCCTCGTTTCTGACAGACCTTCCCAGTTTACCTAGAGGAGACCTTGAGGTAAGCACACTAGAGCCTTCTTCCTCAAGAACACTTCAGAAAACCCAATGCTGAGCAAACCCTCACACATGATCAATATGAATGTTAGATAAATTCAGACTTGAGAATTCAGACTCTCCCTGTATGGTCAATGTCAGCAGCACATAACTGGCAGTCTGAATTCTGTGTTTAATACTGAAGCTCCCAGTTTAAGGGTAAGACTGAAGACCCGAGAAAATCACTTTGTCCAATTAGATAGTGAACTTCAAATCAGGTATCACTTAATATTAATGTTTTATATGCCTACACACAGCGTTCATTTGTTAGTTATTTATCGCACTAATTACACAATGGGGTTTTTGCCTTTTTTGGGGTTTTTTTTGTCTTCCTATTTCTGTATGTAGCCTATTAACTAAAAATACCATTTGTGTTTCTTCCCTGGTTAGGGAAGGCTGGGGTTTTTTGAACTGAGGTATGATTAACAGGGGAAAAAAAAAAGTGAGCATTCTCTTGTGTTCCTCCACATGCCAGGACAGAGGCCATAACTTCCCACAGACCATGTTATTGTCAGGCAAGTACAATCCCTTAAAGTAAGAGTTAATGGAATGCTCTATCAAATTCTCTTTAGAATTGTTGATGAATAAAGATTCAGAGATCACCATACTTCAGACTAAAAACATGCTAAGTATTCAGAAATAATTCTTGACAGTATTGAAGAGATGCTGCTGAAGACGAGATGCAGTTTCCTTCAGAAACACAGGAACTGGATGGAGGAAGTATTCTGAACTTCTGAATTGTAAGGGACATATTGGCAGCTGGTGTTCAGGTGCCTGAACTTCATATGCAAATTAATCTGAAAATAGTCTAATAGCAAATGGCTTCAAAAGAAAACAGGAGTGATTCAGCACCCTACAACTTTCTTTCCAAAATTATTTAAGCATTTAGCTGCTACCTGTCTTTTAGTGGGGGCATTTCCGTCTTCCAATTTGTGTGTTGTAATGCTCTACTATTTAAGGTTTTTTTAAAATACCCATTAATGCTGCAGACACAATCAAGCTAAGACAATGTAAATAGCCACACATATTGGAGAGCTCAACTTCAGTTAGCCACTTCCAGCTGCAGGTAGTTCTGGATGTGGTATATTTGAATCAACTACTAATCTACAGAGCTATTACTGCTGTTGATGGTAATAGACAAAAAATAATCCACTAGTCTGAACCATAGAAGTCAGGATACAGTTACAAGGTTAATCAATATTTTAAATTGTATGTACTCATTGATTTCGCTTGAATAGTACATAGAGTCAATATAGAAATTATTGTGATAACGCACAAACCCCTAAAATGACGCTTTTTGCAGCTAATTCTCATACTGAAACTGTGTTTTAAAATTCTTCAGTGTATCACCAGACGTTTAAACAGAAAACAAACAAAACAACTCTTTCCCTTCCCCTACCTCTTCCTTGCTTTTTAGTTATGGTTCTCAAAATATAACAGTTTTTGCCAGCTCTGCAGATTCAGGTAAGTAGCACCAATATTCAGGGAAAAAGGCAAGGCACACTGCATATACAGCTATTGTTAAACAAATAATGAACAATGTTCATTTCAGCTTCATTCAAAATACAGAACATCTCACTAGCCCTTGCAAATGGAAATGAACAGCAATGAAAGGAATTTTTTCCTTTATCAGTTCTTGGGTTTCTACCATCATGCAGATTCCAGAAGTAAAGATGTGTCATAAAAGTGTTACTTCACTTTTTCTTTTTTTTTTTCCACTGCAGATTACCTACAGTTATTCTCTGTTTAGACATGTCTTGTGTTTCACACTCTGTAACTTCCAAGACAGGATGACTATTATTAATGATACATTCAAAAAGATGTTACTCATTACTGAAGATCTGCAAGGCAATTTGCCCTCTTACAAGTGATACCTACGTGGAACCTGGTGTTGAAGTTCACACCCTACATACTCTCCCTCTTGCTATGATTTGTTTTAGGAAAGACACCCAAATGTGAAGATAGCCAAAGCAGATCACTTGAGTTCAGTCATACCACAGGCTTGATGATAGGTTCTCATTTTGACATTATCAGTCTCATTTACTTTGCAAAAAAGAAATCAGTGATTCTTTCTCTGTAAAGATACATACAGTAAAGCTGTAACCCACAAGCAGTCCATCTACTGTTTAGAGAAAACCTATCTTTGTAAATTAGGCCAACAACTGAGAAAAGGAAGAGTGGATACACTCAAACAGGAAGCCTAGAAGAAGCAGTTAAACTGTCAGCATAGATCTTGGAAAACTAGGTTCAAACCTTTAGTTCATCACAAGCTTCTGTACAGTAGGCAAATCACTTAGCCGTACAAAATAGAGACTTTAAGTGAAGAGAAACTTTGAGACCTTCAGCTGTCATCCTGAACAAGCCTCTCTTCCCCTTCTCCGCTCCCCTCCCACTATTCTGCATAATCCAGTGGCTAAAAGAAAGCTCAGTCAAGAGGGGGAAAATGTGGAGTGCAGCTCTTGCTCATAAAAATGTTTCTGTATACTATATTAGCCAAAACAGTGTCAAGTTGCAACCCACACCTAATCAATTAGCTAATGTCACACTCCTTTTCTTCCCCCTTCTCCCCAACAATGAACAGTTTTCAATAGGAGAAATGGATAGTTCCCCAAAGTCAAGCAATTTGGATTTTTGCAACTAAGTCATTCTCCTGGGAGACAAAGTTCTAAATCCTCTCTAGCAAAGATGTTAAATCTCTCTTGCTACCTACAAGCACTGAACTAGAATGGGGAAAGGAATTCTTTCACCGCCACCGCTTCTCCCTCTTTTTTGTCTTCTCCCAGCAGCAATTTACAAGTAAGAAGCAGAAACCATATTCCTTTGGCTGAGGAAGGACAGAGGACAAGCAGGAGATGAGAAGCTCCAGGCAACAAACCTCCCAACTCTCCCAACATCAGAGATTTCAGGCACAATACTTGCCGATGTGCTTCTTGTTTCTACCTGTGAGTACATTTAGGGCGTTTTTAATCCCATTAAAGGGCCTAATTTACTATGTGCCTTGTACAAGTTATATGCAGGGGGTTTGGAACTAGATGATCTTTGAGGTCCCTTCCAATCCAAACCATTCTATGATTTTATGACTTCTGGTGTCCACTGTAGGCACTCAGCATCTAAAAGCAAGGCAATGCATCACCTTACTTCAAAGTGTCTAAATATTCTGATGGTTCCAACCCTTAATCTCTACTGATCTTCTCCCACAGCCATAGACAGCGACACAGCTTGTTGCGTGTCACTGTATTAATGTCGTATCAGTGCTGTGCACAGAAACATACTGAAGACTACAGGGTATTTAAACACTGGTAATGCAGGGCACGAGCACAAATTCTCCATAAGGAGTGAGAATGGAAAACAGGGCAAGCTCTATGCCTTCAAGATTTTACCTAGCACAAAGTTCATCTACAAAGACCATCTGACTCATGTACTTTAAGCAACACTTTAAAGACATTTATTCAGCAAAAGGCAGTCAAAACAAAATCAGCACCAGAAACCAACTGGGTTTGTAGCATGACCTGGTTTTATGCGTAGCTACACCTTCTCTCCTCTTCCCTCATCAAGAAAACACAGATAACAAAAAGAATAAGCTTTGGCCTATGCTCCTGGGCTGAATCTGAACTGTACATTCAGTAACTCAGAGGGAGGCTTCAAAACCGTCTGCAGGAATCATGAGGGAACAGGTCACTTGGGCTGCAGCTCTTCCCTTGTCACATACCTTATGACAGCCTTATGAAGCTAGAGGAGCCAGTGACACAAAAGCATACTCCACTGAAAATTTAAGCTGGATTTAAGTTGCTCTGCACTGCTGAAGCAGCGCAAAGCTGCCTTTAGAGATTTGCGAATGTAGTTTCTTATTGTTACACCTCAGCTTTCAATAAATTCTCCTCTAGGGAACGTACGCTTTCCTCCTGCGCTTTCTATTGTTTGGATTATCTTTTGCTGTCTATGCCACGTTATTTATTAACAGCTTGCTCTCCCTTTCTCTTACAAAGTTAGCAATAGCATCTCACAGAATAAGGTGAGGAGAACAAGTTACTCACCGTGAGTGGCACACAAGGAACACAAACCCAAGCCTACACTTCTCAGGAGGAGCCTTTGTGCTCTCTAGCTCATTAAGGAATGAATACCCAAGAGCACTTGGGCATGAAGGACAGCTGGAACCACTTAGTCTCTACATAAAATACAATGTCCAAGGGGTACAGATTGGAGGAATTTCTATCAGTACTTGTTTTTACAACTTTTAATTCAGTTCAATGGTAGCCTAGCTTAGATATGCTAATAAAAACTTTATTCTTAGCCTAAAATGTACAAAGTTCCCCTTTTTGTTTTCACTCTTCCCCTGCCTCTAAAAATTAAAATAATCACGATCATTCATCTGTAGAATCACGGCATTAATGATTAATTGGAAAGGACTGCTCCTTCATGTGATGCTGGGGTTGGTCTGTTTGTTTTTAAACCACTAACGGTGTTAAGATGACCAGAGAGTTCTTACAGGAGATGTTTAATGTTGATACAATCTTTATTCTTTCTTTAGCTTCATTCCTACAGTTGTTTTTCTTTTTTGCTCTATTAAAGTTTTCCTTGCTTTTATTTTAAATCAAATGTTAGCTTTTACTTTATGACATTGAGGTGTTTTGATTAGATCCTCAACAGGTATAAAGTGACATAAATCCGTAACTCTGCGGCTTCTCTAGATTTACCTCCACTATCTGTGCCTTTGTGTGTTACACTCCAGACAAAAATAAATTAGTGCACTAGGTTCACCTTATGAGACAAATAAATTGTCGATGTCATGATTTATCCTGCATAGCAGAATGTTTTCTAAAACAAATTTTCTTTACAATGAGGGGGTTAAAAATTACCTAATATACTGCTGCCAAATACTGAAGGCAATCAGTAAGACCGTTATTTTTTCTTGAGATGGATGGAAATCTGCTATTTTCTACCTTCCCTTCCAATACCCCAAAAAATAATGATGTGATTTAAGAACATAAAGCTTGCAGCTCAATGGTAGCAATTTATGTTCCTGTAAACTCGATGTAAGCCTGAACAGTCAATTTTTTTACTGCATATTGTAAAGGATGGTGTCCCAAAGGTCACAGCAATTTCCACAATTTTACTAGTTTTTTTTTTTGGGTTTTTTTTCTTTTTTTTTTTAAGTTTTTCACAGGAAGGTGTTGAGATTTACCTCTGACACAACCTACTTCTCTCAGAACTTGAACTGTATATAAAGGCTCAATGAATGGGTTCTTTTCTGGGTAATATGACTGAAAGACAAACCTCGCATCATAAGGAAGTATAATGTACCCATAAACGCGTTTCATTTCCAAAGCGGGAATGGTAAGCAACCTCTTGCTCTAACCTTTTCTCTTCTTCACTGAATGTAATGTTTTCAGATTCTGTTGAAGAGTGTGTCTAATTCATTTTTCCGGCTTAGTGAGACTCGCCCTGAGTCATTTCCTATTTGCTCTCTTGCTGTGAGTGGAGTCACATTCCCAGTGAGAAGTCAGCTCAGTTCCAGTGATTATCTCTGCTGCATGAGTATGCCTGGACCCCGGCGATGGCCTGAGAGGATGCCTGCTCATGCTGAGAACATAGTTTAACAGTATGTTAATAAACACACAGGGAATGTGTTATGCAAACAAAGGCACATGGCCTCAAGGCAAATCCCTTCATCCCCAGAGATGTAAAAAGAGTAATACGTTTTGGGGGAACCAGAGAATAGTATTACATCTAAGAAGCAGCCTCATTGTAAATGCATCTAGGTTTGCAGTGGGGAGACTTAACATGAAGACACGCTGTCTACCATTTTCTTTTGCCCTTCCTTTGAAGATCATTAGAGTTAGCATTAAGAGGAGTTATATGGATTAAAGGCAGATAGGTCAGTTCTCACTTCTCGATGAAACAGTTATCACAAAGCAGCATACCTTCAACTGGCTATTAATTAAATTCCACTAAAGTCCTTACAAGGTAGCTGATTTTAACCTTAAAATTTCACTGTTTTCCTGTAAAACTTCTTCCACTTATAGGGTAATATTAAAATGGAGCCTTCCAGTCCCTGTACTTAAAAATCTTTTGTACAATCACTTCTATTTTTCTAACCTAAACTATAACAAAGGAACACTGCCACCTTAAAATCTCTACATGGCCACCCCAGAAACCAACACGAGACTTAGAAACTGGCTCAGGTTCTTCAAACAAGATAAAGTGTCACTACTCTCCCCATCCCCATGCCAACTTTACACTCCAGACACACAGAGATAGATACTAGAAAGTCTCACATTTTAATATGTCACTACAATACAGAAAAATGTTAATCTTAAAGGCACTATAAAAAAAAAAAAAGAAAACAAAAGATGCAGGAATTATAAGAAACATTCACTCACTATTTGAAGGTTGTTTCAAAATCAGAAAGATGAAGTGTAGAAATCTCAACACATACACATACTCTCCTCATTCTTCTGTTTTCATTAACATTTGCATAATTAATTAGAGTCCTCAGGGGAAAAAAAAAATAACCAACATTTTATACACTCCTTTAGTTCTGAAAAGCAATCAAGACCTGTAATAGCCTCTCAGTTCTGAAGTTTAATGTAAGCTTGTATGAGTGAGGGAACCATAGTTGGTTTTGTTTTTTGCAAAAAAAAAAAGTTGAAAGTTAGAAAAAATAATAAGATGTGACTTTGGGGACTAATGACATTTAAAAAATAATAATTCTATGTCCCAGTAGAAAATAATAGATTTAGGAGCTTAGTTTTATTAAACAACTTGTATTTTTCAGTCTAGAACTGTAGCATTTACAAGCTAGTCAAATTGTACCACATACCACAAAAATTCCCATAGCATTTTAACATAATTTATAGGTCCATGAGGTAAATAGGAGGGGGATTTTTTGTTGCTTTCTGTTTTCTACTTTAATCAGATTCTGGGGACACAATTCTGCATGAAAGTGGCTGCAAATATGCCCATGCATTTCCAGCTCATGGAGGCAGTTACAATGCACATATTAAGAAGTTCTACAACCAAATGTGAGATGCAGAATGCTCTGATACTGATGAAGTTGCATCTCTAAGGATGGGATTAAACCCATCTAACCTAGGCAGTTCAGAAAATTAACCTCTATATGGTCCCTCTAGAGTCAACAGAGACAGTAACTGCAGTGGGATTCTTCCTATCTGCTTTGGACATCAATGTTTGTCTACTAATAGGGTGTCTGACACACTCCACTGACTTGCAGAGCATGCCTAAATGGGATGCTTACATTAGGCATCTAATTTTTAGACTACTGAAGCTCTCAAACCTAACTCCATGCCGCAGGCTCTCTGCACTGCAGTTAAAGTCAACTGCAAGGTTGTTTCTTTATGAAAGCCTGAGCTGGGAACTGACCTGTGCTGGGTTACCATGAGGAGTTGGAGCCACTGACGCAGAGTTTGAAAGAGAGTTGCTTGCCTGGGCACCTCTCAGGGCACCTGGCCAGCCAGCTCAGGGACTGCAGCCACAGTCCCTGTGCTGATCTAACAACTCGGGAGACTCAGGCTCCTTCCCTCTGCTCCCAGCTGATTCAGCATGATCCTTCTCACTGCTCCCTGTGCTGAGACAGCACGCTTAACTAACCCAGGCCAAAAAAAAAAAGGAAAAAAAATGGTGCAGGGAAGGAATAGGAAGAGGGAGAAATAGTTTTTCAACTGTGCTTACTAGGGAATTGAGGCAGGAGAAAACCCAGCACAAGGACGGCATGGAACCCTGTGGGCAGGAGTAAACAAGAGCAAAGAAGGAAGGGAAGAAGGAGCTCCTTGGCGGTGCTGAGCCATTCAGCTGGTTTGGCTGCATGGTCTGAGCAAACCTGAGCTCTCTGCTACCCTGCAAGCCCCACTATTGGTATCAAGGCAAGCTGGTTCAAAGGTAAACTCAAGTAAGGCTAAACACAATCCAATTAGTGCTATGCAGTATCGATAGATACCAAGACCGTATTGCTCTAATCCCCACCTTTTCTCTTGGCAGTTCTACTGAGTAGCTAACTCACAGTTCTGCCTTAGGAATGGGCCAGGGAGGGTAGGTTAAGCAAGAGAAAACTGTATTGAGCCCCATGTATTGCAATGAGCACAGTACAGCCCTGAGGATGGAAATTGAAATGTTCCATCTCTTGATGATGGGAAGGAAAATAGCTGGGCACTGCAGCAAAGAGTCAGCTAATTATCAAATCCCATTTTATTCAGCTTCCTTGGCCTACTAGGAGCTAGGGACTATGGAAAAGAATGCCCTTCATGAACTGTGTATACAAGAAAGCAATGTGACAGATAGATAAATCCCGATACTTGAGCAATACATGTTTGCTGCCTGCAGGGCACAGTGACAAGGAGAAAATTATAGTCTGTATTGGGTTTTGCTGGAACATAAAATGCACAGATTTTATGCCCTCATGCTCCAGTTTGCTCTGCTTGACTGACAAGGTGCACAGATGCATTGGTACCATTTTACACATCTTTTTGCACAGAGGGTTCCTATGTTGCACAGCACACATTTCCTACCAAGGCACTTCCCAACAACACCTGCAATACTGTAGCCCAGCTAGCAATCACTGACTGATTGACGCTAAAAGGCTGGTCCGTGATCATTCCTTCCCTTTCACTGACACACTGACATTTGCAGCCGTAACTATTACCTAGCATTATAAAAACCGCAGTGCAAAAGGTTAGGTATACTGCACTGCTGGTACAATTTACATCCAGCCTTTGAGACCTCCCCTCCTTCCTCTGGTTTGAGGTAGAAAAAACAGGGCATCACGGTGCTAGATGAGAAAAAGCTAAGAGTCTGTTATGAGCCTCAGCAAAGTCAGGGCATCAAACTTACTGCCTTGGCAAAGTGGTGGTTAGTCAAAATATTGATGATGATAATGAAAATAGGAACAACCCCTAAGCAGTCCTCTTTTCACAGTCCTGATCCCAGGAGCTCGCATGCATCCCCGCATAAGATGGCTGGGGAGGCATGGCCTCACTGGAGGCTGTACTGCATGACATCCCTCAGAGTTACCTGTTCTGGACCCTCTGCCTCCTGCCCTACAGCCAGAAATTGAGGGGATGACATGGGACAACAGCTCCAAGCCAGGCAGGGGCAAATTCTTCAGTTACTGGTAATGGGGTTCTCAGAGACCCTGAAAGCTCCTGCCACAACAGCAGTCAGAGGCCATGGTGGGAGCACCTCTCCAAGCTTTGGATAGCTTGAGGCAGGGAACATTGCACCCCATTATAAGTACTTGGCCCACCTTCCTGCTGTGTGACATGTTTGGCCATACTGTCTAGGGCAACGCAGGTGGGAACCAGTGCATGGGTTGCTCTCTGGCACCACTGCCAAGGTCTGTGAAGCTCAAATGACATTTTTCAAGGATGCTAGAGAGCGAGCAGAACAAGCGCTTTTACGGTTTGACCTGTCTCCTTGTCTAGTAATAATATATTAGTGATTATACATGACACTTACATAACATCCTCCATCTGAACTGCTTCACTACCCTGTGGGGAAAAAAGCAATAGCCTCTGTCCGTACATTATTAAGGGGGAAAGTAAGGCAATGTAAGGAAATACTGCTGACTGTGGTGATAGCACACAGCTTGTGAGTATGCCAGGCACAGGACCCATATCCAGTCCTGAGCCTTAACTCTTCACTTCTCCCATCCCACCTTGAATTCACAATTCTCCTCACAATCACCCTTTCCCCACCATCTCTCTTCTCCTGTTCTCCCAGTACAATTTCCTCACATTTATGTTGGTTATTAATTGTTATTGGTTTCTCTAGTGTTTTCTTTCTCAGCCACAGAGTTCTCAGATAGCATCTTCCAGAAATTATTGCTTTCAGCAGTCCTGTTTCTCTGAGTAAACATATCAACCCTCCATTAGATTTTCTCCACATGGTCGGTGTGTTCTTTTGCTTATGTTAAAGACAGAGAAACAAGTGACTGACTATGCACAAGGTAGCAGGGGCTGGATGTCTCTTCCCACCTGACAGGTCTTTCCTCACTTTGAACTGCTCTCAAAAGCACTAGCAGAACAAATGAGTATGTGGAGTAGCAAGTAAATAAGGAAAACTGCAATTCCCCAAACTGTCTCACTTACATGAAAGATAGACCTTCCAGGGAAATCCTACAGTCCTGCATCTGAGGAACATTTCTGTTTGGTAGAATAACAGGATGACAGAGGGCACAAGGCACAAGTTCACAAGGCAGCCAAGAAAGCATTACTTTTCCCACTAACAGAGGTCAGCATGGAAGACATTCCCACAGCATACGACCCAACTCCAACTGTATAACTGCCCTTCTAAGACTATAGTCCATGAGCCAAAGCACAAAAACATCATAGTACAGGTCCCACTAAAACAACAGTCCAAACATGCATTAAGTTGAGTGCCTGAAGTCTGAATATTACTGTAGGTGGCCAAATAATTGTGCTTATTACCAGATGTGGTGAAAGCTCTCAGGATTTCAGCCTTCATTTTCTTAGACTGAGAAAAATAAGAATCAGGCCGTACAGTGGAGGCCTTAGAGCACATACGGATTAAGATGTTAAAACTTCCATAAATTGAAGTCACCTGCCTTCCATAGTATAATTTCAGACAGAAAAATATCATTGTTTTGAACCAAGAATACCCACTTTTGCAAAGAATCCTTTAAGTACAGCCTCAGATGGTTTTTGAACATAGATGAAAATGTGGTTTGTAAAATCAGTTCAGAAAACACTTTCTCAGGCCTTTTCCTCCTCTCAGTATAGTCCATACAATGAGATTTCTGCTTGTCAAAGAGTCATGGTAGAGTTCAAGTTCTCTTGCATTTACAACAGATCAGCCAGTGTCTTCAGCTAACTTGTTATTTGGTTTCTATTTGCAAAGGACAACATCTGGTACTTAATCTCCAGAGGAGAAGGAACCATTTACACAGATCTGAGATCACTTTGTGACAGGTGCCAAAGAATCATTTCCAGAGCCTTGTGAGCTGACCATATGCTACATCTTTCCCCAGCTGGAATAAAGGCATTCAGCCACCATATAATTCAACAGCAGCATAGGATCAATAGGTAAATAAGTGATAAAATGACACTATATATATGTCTGCATGTTTCTGTCTCAAACAAACCATGCAAACAACTGCATACAATATAATTACTATACAAACACTATGGTTCAGGGTTTAACTACACTTCAGAAACAGGTAATGATGAGGTTGAATTTGTAGTTTTGCACTGCAATACATCAAATAAAAAAGGTGTACCCCAATACAGCTTCTTTCCTATAGTCTGTGTCCAGTGTGTTACAACTTATACAAGCCTGAAACCATATTTATGTCATTAAAAGATGGGAGGACAATGGGAACAATTCACTGAATATTCAGTGGAAATGATCAATAGTAAAACCAGTAAGTTACTGAATAATCAAAGTGATTCTTCAGTCTGATGTTAACCAAGTTCATCTACCAAAACTGAACTACCAGAAAGAGAGGAACAGGAGTCTGGATGCCAAAGTTTTACTTGTGGGAAATGATGAACAGGGCTTCACAAAAAACAATTATGAGATTTTTCTCATCATCAATTCTGCCAAAAATATCTGAACTGAGATGAGGTACACAAATTGTACACAGGCCTCAATTTTTCCCAAGTAGCAGGTGGTCCTGGGATCTGACCTCAGCCATCCATATTCCTTAATAAAGGGGAAAAACTACACGTAACCACATATTTCTCTCCTGGTTGTCAAAAATCCTTCAACAGTATAAGGAGTGATATCTGGGCAGCTACTCCTAGTGCTTTGTCAGAGGCACTGCTTGGGGTAGGAAACTTTTCTACATTTTTTTGGAAGATCTGGAGAGAGAAGGCAGCAGAATGCAAAGGATTTAGGCGTCTTCAGGGCAAGAAAGAAAAATCTTGCCTGTCATGACTGATGCTACATAAAGGTTCTCTCATACACTTTGTAATATCTAGCTCTAATTCCAAAGGCTGAGGCAAACTGGAAAAACCGTTTGAACCACAGGTGGCCAGTGACAATCGGAAGGAGAGGTTAAGGAGCCGTTCAGGCTCTTCAAGCAGGACTGCAGGAGTTTATCCAGAGTCATTCCCTGCAAAAGGGCTTTTCAGGATCTGGACTGTGTAACCAGCCTAAGTGCAGCACTGACAAGTTTGGCCATCATTAATTTCCAGCCATTTGGGAATGGGTGATTATTTGACAGTAAGATGTGATCTGAGAGAGGTGCTATTATAATGTGGAGAGAGCTGCTATTCTTGTACTGCAGCAGAGAGCTAATACAATGGCAGAGCAATGTGACTGTGGTGAAATTCACGGGGGAACAGACTTCTTCCCAGGGCTCAAATTATCAGCACATTTCATTGCTGCCTCCAGAAAGAGACATGTAATGCTGTCAGACACTGTTGAGTTGGGAGTTTTTAAAAAGAGATGGAAGTGTATGCATTAAAGAAACCAATATTTACACAAGAACAATCCTCTCATGAAATATAAATGCTGGAATTCTGCTGCTTACAGTCCTTATTTTGAGATTTTACATGAGGACAGTAAACTCAAAACGATGCAATGCTCCCTACCCACTCAAGATTTTCATTATCATATATGGATTTTACGCATCCTATTTAGAATTCAATCAAAGCCGCATTTATAGATGCTTGTACTTTATACTGCTGTCCTTGGTACACTCATCCTTAGTCCAAGCAAAATAACTCCAATTCAGGCTACAGTTCCTAAAAAGGAATGTGAATTTAATGAAATAAAAGGCTCATCATGCCAATCCCAGGTTGAGAATAACACCCTATCCTGTTGCCATTACAGACAGAGACAGAAATATATCAAAGTCGCCTAGACACTTAAAAGAGAATGGGAAATAAAAGGGATGTGTCCAAGCAGTGCTGGTGGCAGGTGTCAGAAAGCGAACATCAGCAGGATCAAATAGGAGAGCTTTTCTCTGTTGCTTCTTGAAAGGAAATAGAAAACCCAAGACCCATAGATTTTTATTAAATACAAAGGAAAATTAGATTAAGGTAACACTAAAGGAAGAGCCTGGGGGTCCTACAGCATGGGCGTGCAGAGCTTGGCTTACTTGCCTCCCAGGACAAAGTACAAAGAGAGTATAGAGCATCAAGTCTTTGCTGGCATTTCCCTATGGACTGCCTGAAAGAGCTTCTGGGTGGGCTGGAAGATATGTCAAAGCAGTTCAAGGTGCATGAGATACCTTTTATTCCCCCCACCTTGGTATAACCCTTTTGTGATGCCCTGCTGAAGACGACCAAATATATATACCAAGGAGGTTAAGAGTTCACATCAGCTGGGCCAGATTTGTCTCTAAGAAGAAAGCTAATCTGCTATGGTGTTGAGTGCATCATTCTAGTCCCTGCTCTGGAGGGAGCTGATTTAACTTCCGTAGTTAATGAACTAAACTAGGGCTCAGGAGAACTGGGTTCTCAGCTCTGCCACATGTGTCCTGCCTGACTCTAGCCTAAGGGCACATGTACATCACGTGGTAACTGGGCTAGTACTATGCGTAGCCGAAATCGTAGGTGTGCATACAGCACTGAGCCCAGGACCTGAAGTGAATCCTCTGCATAGCACTAGGTAAAATTACCAGCTCGGTCCAGATCCAGCTTGGAAATCCCTGCATTGTGCTCCACTGATCCATAGAGATATGTCTGCACTTCTCTAACAGGTGATCAAGCTGGTACCATTTATTATACTCATTAATATTGCCTAGTTGCATATCCTCCTATGAGCCCCTCTGTTCAGCTGCTTCCTAACTTTACCCAGTTAAATTTGTTTGGCAGAAATTTTGCATGCCCATTATCTGTGCAGTTATTTATACCTTTTCCTGGAAAATTTCAGCCCATGCTTTTCAGTCATTTCCAAGAAAAAGGCTAATGAGAAAATACATTATCCTCTTCATGACAATCCTTTCTTTGGAATGCTCTCCTGCAACTGAGCATTAGGCAGAGACCAGAAATCTATCTGGGGAGAGAAAGGAATGAATCAGGGTTGTGCCTTTTGCCCTATATGAAAATTAGTCCAAAGGTAGCCAAGTTAAAAGCCCTTGAATAATTGCTGTTTGTGCATATCTACAACAGGCTGCTTTGATTTTAGCAGCTGAATTCCCCAAAGAGTCTTCACAGGATATGCTGGAGATTTTCACAGCTCCTGTGCTTGAGGAAGCACTGCCTGTAGTACTAAGCACAGAACAAGGGTGTGTATTCAAGGGTTATAGGTATGGTTTTGGCCTGTAATGGCTTTTTTGATTCAGACATGAGTATTAAAGACACACAGGATTGTCTTTCCTGTGCTGTTGGCACTCCTTCCACTAACATTCAAGCAGTACGGGGGATACAGCTGTCCCATCTGAAGAAGGGGGAGAAAAAGGAGAAAGGAGTTGGAGTGGGATGTAAGGGGGTATGGAGGCGAAAGAAGGTACTAGGAAGAGATTAAATAGGAGCATAACTTTATGGTGAGTGGTGCAAAGGAGACCTAAACTCACATGGTATTACCACGTTCATTTTAGAAACATAGAACTGATGCAAATTATTACCCCACATATAAAAGGTTTAAATTATAGCATTTCCTAATGTTTGAGTACTATTCTTTATGGGTTCAATAAAAAACACTTAGTATCATTTTGTGCTTGCATTCTTCCAGATTTATCTAAAAATAAAATTAAAAAAAAACCCAAACAGAAAAATCAACAACAAAACATACACAAACACAAATTTCAGTATTTAGATTTTTCCTAAAACACATGCAGGTCATCAGCAGAATTCAAAGCTTTACTGCCAACACACGGATTTTGCCACTGAGCTAATGGAGTGCCTGTTTGCATTAATAGATTGCTTTCCTCCTTGCAGACAGATGCTGAAGGGGGATGCAACACCCCATTCTGGCAGATGGTTCCAGAGCTGAGCAGTGACATTCAGGGATCTTGGGCTCAAGATATCGGCTCAGATCTGTTCATAAGCTATCTGGCTCTGGAAGGGAGTGTGCCATTGCAGTTCAGACACATCTACTGCTGCTCATAAGCTTGTTTTCTTTTCTTATTAAGCTACTCAACAGGAGAGCATGATCCTGCCTCTCCTTTGCTCTTGGCTCCTCAGCCAGTCACAGTACTGGTTTGTCCTCAACAGAGTTCTCACATGCCTCTCAGCATTTGTGCCCACCAAGTCTCTGTCTCACTGGATGTGCATCCTCAGGTCCCCTCTGATTTCAAGACCCAGTACCTTGTTGCTTTTCCTGTGCCATACCAGCCTCCCTGTTCCCAACCTATTCCCTGGCCTCTGTCGCCAGTGCCATACGTGTTCTCCAGGAGACCTCCCACTTCCATCCTCCTTGACTTGGTCTCATGACTCTCTTGTTTCCTTGACTCTCTCAGTCAGACCTGTCCTCTGGTCTGCCTCACCACCTTCTCTCAGCTCCACCAGGTCTGCATCCTACCCTCCCAACCTGTGCAATTCCATCTTCCTCCCCCATGCTTAGGCATTCTTCACCATCCCCAGTCCCAGTTTTCCAGCCCCTGCCCAGCCTCACTTTTGGTACTATCCCCCTTCCCCACAGCCAGCTCCCTGACTAGTTTACACAAACCACAATTTTCACAACTCCATAACAAGGACAGGTTTCTACGTGCTGCCAAAATGATGGTAGATGTCATGCCAGACACAAAAGCTACATTCCCAGTGATTTTCAAAGCTTGAAGTGTTTGAACCTTCTAAAACTGCTTTAGCATAGTCTAAACAAAATGTTTCTAGCAAGCTCCTTACTCCAAACCACATGAGCCATCTCAATGTCATAAAAATTTGTCCTCTTGCTAAAAGATGATAAACAGAAATCATTGCTCAGCAACAGCAGCTAAATGACAGACAATGGAAAGGGCTGGTCAACCCTAGAACTGAGTAATGCCATCAAACACACGTACACTAAAAGCTGCGGCAGATAGAACGGTAGAAGATATGATAAACTATACTGAAAACAATATGAAAACCAACCAACTAGCCTTTCAATTGAAATGCACTTTCAATGTAGGTCAAGGAGACTAGGTGTGCTGGGTTTAGTCAGGAAAGGGTCAACTCCCTTTACTCTGGTTGCCATGGAACTATGTTGCTGGACACTAAGTGAAAACATTGATAAGGCCTCAGCTGGTGCTGGGGATGGCTTGTATTGAACTCAAGGTCTTTTGTCCGCTTCAGATACTGTAGCTGACCCAAACTGACCAAGGAAGTATTTCATTCCATAGTACGTCATGTTCCGGGCTCTTGTGGTGGGGAAGAGGGTCCGGTAGCCATTACTCTTCCCTTATCTCTCTCTCTCTCTCTCTCTCCCTTACTAGTCTCTCGGGGCACTTGCTAACCCTCCTGCGTTAGCTGCTTTGCCAACTCCTGTGCTGGCTCATTCGTGTGGGAGCTGGTGGATTGTTTTGAGTTTTCTGGCCGTGTTATCAGTGATAAGGTTTGCTCAGAATCTGCTGCGTAGGTTCCCGGGCTCCGGCCACGGCTATCAGGCTGTGATCGCTCTCGGGCTGTGGTTCTCAGGCTCTCTGGCTCTGACTTTCATCACTCAACATCTGGGTGTGCATTGATCAGTGGATGGTGGGAAACTGTATCATATTGTATATATTGTACTATATGTTTCAGTTTCTACTATTTTCTTTATTTATTAGTAGTAGTACCTGTATATATTGATTTAGATTTAATTCGTAAATAGTTCTTATCTCAATTTTACAAGTTTCCTTATTTCTTTTTCCTCCAATTCTTCCCCTCCACTGGAGGAGGGGAGGGGGATTTGTGAGAGCAGCTTCGTGGTATTTTGCTAGCCGGAGTGAAACCACGACACTAGGCCACATCAAAATGATCTACATGTCACCTGTACCTCTGTACTTTGTCATTCGTACTGACCAGCTTGAAGTCCAGACAGTTACGTACAGCTAATCCATTCAGTGAACTGCAAAAGTTATTTAGCTGATGTGATTCACGCAATTCATGTAATTTAGTTGACGAGTCATCATTTAACATCATCCTAAAACCACAAATAGCTGTATATTATTAAAAAAAAATGAAAATAAGAAGAAAACTTCCACTCAAGGCTGGATATAAAAATGAAGCTGAAAAAATAATAATCTTGCCATAAAAATAAAATTCACAAAACAAAAAGAATCACTAAATATGCAATTTGTTTCAAGTGAGTCACTCAGATCCATTATTAATCATGCTAACATTGGCTATTTAGTGTTTTTGATTGCTTTTGATATTGTTTATTTTATGATGTTTTAATTATTGTTGTTTATTTATTACAGTAATTGCATTTTAATTGTCTTTGGAGCAGCACCCTGACTGTCTTGGCAGGGAGGCACTAAATAAATAAAATCATTATTATTATAAACATAACTGATGGTAATAGCTTTTCACTGTGTATTGTTAGCAATGCATAACAAAAGCGTGTATATATATATATATACACCTATATTGTCTGTAAGAGAAAAAACAGTAATCAGAACCTCAAGGTTATATATCCAACTCTGCCACTGATTTTATCTGTGACTTTGAAAAGTCACTTAGCCTCCTTATCTTCATTTATTCATCTGTGAAAGGATTATCATAACACTGTCCAATCTCCCAGGATTAGTAGGAGAATTAGCTAATGTCTTGAAAGCATTTTGATCTCCTCAAATGAAAAGTGAAAAAAAAAGCTTTAATCTTTAGATTATTAATGATATAACAGAAAAACTGGCATAATCTACTAAGCCAGAAAGACTTTAGTACTAATATTTTTTATCTATAATTGGTGCATTTATATTGTCCATACACTCAGATATTGAACCTTTCATAGATGCATAAATAGCTAATACTAATAAAGGCAAAAATATGTTCCAGGGGGAAAAAAAAGTGCTTTCCGAAGCTACCAATCAAAAAAAAAATCAGGGAAGCAGTGTTTTTACAAACATAGATTTCTTTGTCCTCCTTGTTCCTATGTCTGAATCATTTTCTTTAAAAGATAAGAAAAAAAAACCACTTTTTACATAGGATGCCCAAAGACAAAAGTTGTTCCTGTGGATTCACAGCATAAGAATGCAAGAAGAAGGGGGAATAAATGCTGCACAGTATGATTCAGAGAAGAGATCTAAGTTTTAAAATCAAAGCCACTTTGAAAGTTACAGAAAAAGAAAACTTTGGAACTGACAGGTTGGGCAGTAGATGGAGGTTTAAAGTTGTTACTAAAATTTTTTAAGCTTAAAATATTCTGATTTAATTTAGACAAAGTAATACTGTTCGAGGCTGACTCATTATGCTAGGCTTTGACCTAATCAATAGGCTTGGGTGTTTTTTCTCAATGAGCTTGTTAGGAACTCCTAAAATTTAGTGAAAAGATTGGAAAGAAGCACAGCTTTACACTACAGTATCCTATTTGCTTCCTAGGTATAATGTTGTGGCTTGTATTTATAACAATCCACTAGCTGTCTCCAGTCTGAGGTACCCAATCTACTATTCTTTCCCCATATTCCCATCCAACTTCTTACACACCTTTTTCCTTTTTCCATTAACAGCCAGTTCAGCTAAAATACAGGAAAATCCCAAATAAAATGAATTCACCTTCTCTATGGAAAGATTCTCTTGCCCTCACTGAGATTCATTTTTCTTATCATTATAGAGGACTACACCCATAGTTACGATGCTCTCAGAAGTTTGTTCAGAAAACGCTGACTTGTCATTCTGAGCTGCATGGTTTCAGTTATCCTCCCCCCTTGATCTTTGCCTTGCCATGCTTCACTCGCACACATCAATACTGATGCCTGTTGACAGTCAAATTGCTATTCATACTCCTATTAATTAAAAATTTATACAGCTGATAATTTGTTAACACTAAGAATATTGCAGCTATTATTAATGACATTTGGCTTCCCATCCTTTTCTTCCCCAGTGCCATTTGCAATCTTGTTAATAACTTAAACAGGACATCAACAAGACACTTCATCAAATGAAATTCTGTTTTTAAGTAGACTTTCTCGTGCAAAAATTACATAAAGACAGTAAACAAGAAATTAGTACTTTCTACTTACAACATCTTGTGCTGACTTTGGCTGGGATAGAGTTAATTTTCTTCAGAGCAGCTGGTATGGGGCTATGTTTTGGATTTTTGCTGAACACAGTGTTGATAACACAGGGATGTTTGAGTTATTACTGAGCAGTGCTTACACAGAGTCAAAGCCTTTTCTACTATTCACCCCACCCTATCAGCAAGTAGGCTGGGGGTGCACAAGAAGTTGGAAGGGGACACAGCTGGGACAGCTGACCCCAATTGACCAAAGGAATATTCAACAACATATAATATCATGCTCAGCATATAAAGCTGGAGAACGAAGAAGGAAGGGGGGATACACATTTGAAATTACAGCATTTGTCTTCTTAAGTAACCTTTACACGTGGTGGAGCCCTGCTTTCCTGGAAACGGCTGAACACTTACCTGCTGATGGGAAGTGGTGAAGGAATTCTTTGTTTTGCTTTGCTTGCATGTGTAGCTTTTGCTTTACCTATTAATCTGCCTTTATCTTAACCCACGAGTTTTATTCTTCTTACTCTTCCAATTATATCCCCCACCTCACTAAGGGGAGAGTGAGCAAGCAGCTGTGTGATGCTTAGTTGCTGATGGGGTTAAACCCTGACACATCTTCAATGCAAAGGTTTAATGTTATTTATGTTTCATATTGAGACACGTGTGTTTGGTAGATATCACCATCACAACTGATTTTGTATTGTGAGCTTAGACACTGTAAGATCATGACAAAATTTTTAGAGAGGACTCAGAATACCTCAAGTGAATCCACTCAGGCTTATATGCCAGATGTGCTGAGCCCTAGGTATCAGGCATGGTTAACAAAAACTGCAGTAGCTAAGCACCTCTGAAAGTCAGACCCCAGATTATTTGAGCTAGGCATCCAAAAACCCAGGGACCCAAAATCAATGACAGTTTTCAGCAACTTGCCTGAGGTAATGGAGCAAAACCTTGGCAGAGCTAGGTGTATATCCCAGTCTCCTGTTGCTCAAATTGCTGCTGTAGCTACTGTGACATGTTCTGTCTTAAACAAGAGCCATGTTTAACATGTCATGCTTCTCCCACAAATCCAGTGTCACAACACTCTGCACATACAAGCAAAGGAATCTCACCTCACTTCACTCCTGAACTTGACTCCTATTATCTCCAGCAACAGCTTAAGTGTGTTGGTATTCAGGGCCAGCCAAAGGGACATGCCACATGGCCAGGGTACCATGATCACCATGGTTTCTGTTGGTCAACATCCTTTCCAAATGGCATCCATGGTCCTCTGGCTCACCTCTCATGGCAAGATGAATTGAAAACCTCAGTACTCCAAGACCCTACAATCACAGTGTTCACATCCATTACCATCGTGGTTCACACTGCCGGCACATTTATTTTCCAGTCACTAGTCAGCCTGTAACCAGTGTTTTGATACCTATGTGCTGCTGAAACTACACACCTCCCATCACCTAATCATCCCTCTCACCAAACCCTTCTTCCATCTCAGTGGCTTGCCAAGATCTGCCCAGGCCTCTTCTCATCGCATGGAGACCCAAAGAGCTTTTTGCAGGGTAAGATGAAGTATAAATTTGCAGTACATCACTCTCCCTTCTCCACATTCTTAAACCTACGATTAATGCATTGTGTTTTATACTTTCCCTTTTTTCACAGAAGGATGAAATACTTCAGATTACTTTACAATTACCATGGGGTAAGAGTATGCATGCAAAAAAAAAATGTTACCATGGAGCTGCTGAAACACTGCTAATTCACAGCTTTCCTTCCTCCGTAGGAACTTCTTTGGGTGTACAAACCCACACCTTATTTGCACAAGTTCTCAGAAGGACCTGAGGCTGGGACCCAGAGAATCAGCCCTCCCTGCTTATTATGGAGACTGGGGGTTTCATATGTTGGAGTGTCTGGGCCTCTTCTCTGTGAATAGCTCCCATTAACATTTATGGGGGGTATGCATATTGAGGGAAAGAAGAGAATAGGCCCCCACTGAGAAGAGAGCAGACTCCAGCAATTCTATTCTTATCACATTGTGTGCTTTAGTCTTCACTAATCCCAGCACAGTATCCTCTTGCAAGACTTCTGAAGTGGTTTTTTTTTCTTTTTATCTCCATGGAAATTATTTGGGGGTTTTTTGTTGGTTTGGTTTTGGGTTTTTTTTAATAAGAAAGGTGACAAATAGTTAGCTTATGCTCCAATAAATCCACAGGGCCAAATTATCTCATTTAAATATCTATTCAGCTCTCAAAACAAACATGGAAGTTGAGACTTTGCAGATATATTCTTTACTGAAATAAGTAGGAAACTCCTCTTTCTCTGTTCAGGCTACTTCAGGGTCTGCTTATTCCCTCATATATACCTGTGTTTTCTTGTAAGCATTTTCACCTGTCAAAGGAAGGTCTCTCCCTTTGTCATAGGGCCAACAGGCTTTCACAACATGAGCTGTTTCCCAAAACTTCTGCAGCACTACTACCAACAGCACAACTTCACCACAGGGAGGGTAAGTACAGACTAGGCAGTGACAGGATTTTCACTATTGCCTGCTCTAGGAAAGACTAAAATGCCAGCAGCTAGTCCCTGTTAGTCCCTGTGACTGTTGTTATCACCAAGAGAGGTGAATCAGTGCTGTGCAAATGCTGGGAAATCTAAAGAAAAGTGTTAGCGCCAGCAGAAGCACAGAGGCTTAACTGAAGTGCTGATAGAGAATACTTTGGACAGCAAGAACTGATAGTGGTGCTACAGAGAAAAAAAGCCTTCAGAGCTTGCCTTTTATTCTTCAAAAGCACGCATGAATATTTTCATTTAGCTAAGACTTAAATTAAAGTTTTGATTTTTAAAAGGTTTATGGTTCTCTCTAGTCTGCAAGCAAGTAACGCTGGTGTGACTACATCAATATCAAATGTAACAGCTAACAGTTTCTTCTCTCTACTTCACACTCACAAGGATGAAAAAAATTCCTGCATGAACTAGAACAGAATTTTTTTTCCTCCTTTAACTCAAAAGTCCCATGTTCCTTTTATATAATACCAACTATTAAATGGAAAAACATTTAGGACCTCCTCAGATTTAGATGACATTTGAATTCTTACAAACTTGAGAAACATGCACATGGAGAAGATTACTGTTTGCCAGAAATTAGTCTGCTTCCTATGAGGTTACACCAGAGAGTCTCAGCACCACAAAAGAAGTAGGAACTGCTGTAGGACAAAGGACAAGCTTGAACTTCAGACACTACTCTTGTATATCCTTCCCCCAGAACAAGAGACTGAAAGTAAGGTCTATGGGCTTACCAAAAGCAACAGAGATGCAACCTGGCAAGACAATATCAGCTTCTCATTCATGTGACCCCTTGAAACAAGCCTTCAGGTGAAGGAGAACAGTCCCTCCCAGAGAACAGCCCCACAGAACTCGTTTTGAGCTATGAATTACAAGCAAAGCAATTTGGTTGGATGGCTTACTTAATGAGGACATGAAAGCACACAGAAGCATTTGTGATGAGGCAGGTGGATGAAGTTAACTACACTTGTGCTATTGGGTCATTAAATCTTTTTCAGTCTTCAAAAATCCTTTGTGCCTACCAGTCACTGCTATGGAAATGAAAATGAAAAGCTCTTATCGTGCAGCACTACCCTGCTCAGCAGAACAGGTGATGATGCCTAAAGCTAAGAGTGAATTAAACAGAACTAAGTTTTGGAAGCAACATTTGGTACACACTCTCCTCATTAGCAATATTTAGTCTCCTGACAGAGCTGAGTGATATTTTTTAGAATCACTTTTTGGAATGTTAAGTTTATCACAAATCGCAGAACATTAGTGATATAGATGAAAACCCATAACTGCTAGTTCCCTCTTGTGTTTTCCCCTCTAGAGGAGGAAAAGCCCAAATGGGACTTTGCATCCAATCAATAGGGATACTGCAACTAGTTAAGGACATAAACATCTTGATCAAGCACCTTGCTGCAGCCCATGAAAAACAATGATTTTGTGTCACCACAAGTGTTCTCTGTTTTCCTGATGCTTCGGTTGTTTCCCTTGTTATGAGTGCTGTCAAAGGCTACTGTAGTCATGCAAAACAGATGCCCACACTGAGCAACATCACCATTCCTTCTGTTTCCCTTCAAGATACAGGCTTTTTTTCTGACATACCACAATCCTGATAGACTTTTTTCTTTATGAAGTTACCACAAGCCTTGTAGGTTACTTTCAGCTTTTGGATTATGCAGCTTAGCATGCAAAGCAGAGAAAAAATGGCATGTCACTGTAACTGAGAAGAGATCCAGGACTTTTGTTTTCAGCAACCAAGACCTTAACCAGTATGCGGCAAATAGAAGATGCCATGTGGAAGGAACTGTAATTAGACCCACACCAGACTGGTAACACTGACAGTGACAGATGCCCTTGAGATGGATAGGTGATCAATACACAGATACTCTAGTCCTCTTGGTTTTAAATCATTATTGATACTACATCTTAAATTAATCCACCATTCTTTAAATCTTCAGCTCTTTTAGAACAAAAGAATTCTGGAAATTTAATTATTTTAAAAAAATAACTAACACATAAACAAAGTAGCAACTGAAAGGCAGGAATAATCAAGTTCAGAACAAACCAGTACTCAAACATTTGTAATTAAGCATGATAACCAATTACAGAAATACCTGGAATAGCACATGATTCACTCTCTCACATTAGAGGTTTCCTAGTCAATTTAAAATAAGTAGGCACTGCTATAGAAAATAAGCAAGATCACAGCATTTGCTAATGAGTCTCAAAAATGGATTTTGCTGCATGAAAATGTTCGTTGTCAGGAAAAAGCCTGTGTTCCCAGAATCTTTAGGGTCATTTCCATTTGCATTTGATTGGAGAAAAATCCTCTTTGTTCTTTTCTTCCTTCTCACATTCTGTACAACTCTGTGAGTTTTTTTCCTCTTCTCTCTCTTCAGTGAGTTGGTGTTACTGCTTCAATGTGGTACTCCAACTGCTAAAATTATAGCTAAATAAGACACTGCTGAAACAACTAGGATACACCTCGATTATTACTTCATTTCTCTATGTTATACTGATTAACTTTTATATAACTGGAGATGAATGACTTCTGGAAAATTATGGCAGAAGATGCAGCGGCAGAGCTCTGAAACACACACCAGTGTAGTGTATTTTGCCATGAATAATACCACTTAAACATTTCTAAAATGTAAAGCTTTTCTGAGCTCTTCTCCTTCCCCTGGGACTTGAACTCTTGTTGAACAAGCTGTTCAAAGCTCACCACTTTGATAAAAACCTACCACAACAAAAGCGTGACAGCAACTTTTCTTTTTTAATTACTATTATTATTGTCAAATCACTGTTTTAGGTTGCATGTTGCTTGCTCTTCCTGCAACAAAAAAAATAGGTATCCGTTTGACCTACATGTCCCTAACCCAACAATGTTCAGAGCAAGATGAGATCTGATGATAATGAATTTATCTTGAAAAAGGAATTGCAAACTATGTCCCAGACCCTGCAATCAATTATTCATGTGAGTAACTTTGAACTCAGCAGGAGTACCCAGAGGCATAAACTTTCTTACAGGGGGAACAGTTGGCAGGATCAAGACCCACCTCAGGAGGAAGACACACAACACAACATATGAACCCTCTGTGACTCTATATTTTATTATTTTTCTCCTTTTTGTCCTTGTTATTGTTCAATTTCATTTGCTAGTGCATTTCCCACTTCCAGCTGGGCGTAGAAGTGAAGATGCCAAAATACGAAGACAAAAGCTGCTGTTACGCTCAGCTGGAAAAGAAAGAACTAGAAATCTCTCCAAAATAAAAACCAAAGGCACAGAGATTTCCAGATCAATTTTATACTCCCCAAGGGCACCACAATATTTCAAAGAAACTTTGTAGAAGTCGTAATGGAAAGCAGAAGAAGAAAGGTAAGTTACTGGTGCATTGAAATTGTCCTGTCCAATGTCCCTCAGCCTAATATACACAATCTTTCTGCTCCTTCAAGATGTTAACAGTTTCTACCCACATGATGTTGCCAAGCTCTCTGAATGCAGAAAGATTCAGGTCTATGTACCATGTAGCCCTCAGGCTTAACACAAGAGGAAGGACTTCCCTTATGGTCCTCCTCCCAAAGGGACTCAAACACCCCTGGGCAGAGTACTCCCTCAAAAACCTCATGGCTTTAAAAGGAGTGCTACTTTATCTTGGAGCTCAAATAACGTAGAGAGGGGATGAGATAACTGGCTGTGGACAAGACTAAGCGTAAATGCATAAAAGCCATCTTTGTACACCTGCATCTCTTATTCCAAAACACACAAATTTGGACTTAAAAAGTAAATACCTGACTCAGAGGAATTAATGTCTCACTTTCAGGTTAAAGCTGATAAGACAGAGGCAAAGAAGGGGGAAATTCCAAAGAAATGAAGATCCTATAAGACAAGGTTATAAAACAAATAAGGAAAAGATAACATTAGGATTGTTGGTGTTCCTGAAGAGTAGAAAGGAGAAGACACCTTGAGCTTGAAGCCCTTGAAGTAGATATTGAGATTAATGGCACTGAGGGGGGAAGGAGGAAGAGCACCTCTGAGCTTCTGCAAGGTGATTGACCTGGGATAACTATTACTAACATAGTTGTACAACTCTTGTATAACTGTAGGAGAATTGCTCAGGAGCACTGGAACATGCGGCAAGCTAGAAAGGGCAAATATACTGCTGTACAGAATTGTTCCAAGAGTGTTGAAAAGCAAATACATACTATTCATGGTGCTGGCCACAGCAAAATACAAACCATGAAATGCATCATGAAATGTCTAGCTACTCTGTGCAAGCTGCGTGATAGGCATTAATAGTTTCCAGGATTCAACTCTGACAAAAGCCTCTGTTAAATGAATTCAGTTCTTCATGCTATTGTTGGGTAAATTAGCAGAAGAATCCAAACCAAGATTATAGTATAGGATATTGGTATTTTGCATGGTGTGAGACTACAGATAGAATACTGTCCTGTTCAGCTGTCCATTCTAAAGGGTGGATTACAATAAATTGACCTAGGTTATAAGAAGAGCTACTTGGAGTGTTAAGCGCACTGAAACTCATGCCCTGTGGTGATATTCCTTAGTCTAGTGACAAGGAGATGGAGGTATGATTTGATGGAAGGCAGGGCAGCACTACCTGAGGACTCTTTCTAGTTGCCTCTTCATTAACTCACCTTAGCAAAGAAAAGCATAAGAAAAGCCAAAGACTGAAAGTCAGAACTAAACAAAATTCAAGCCAGCCATAAAACAGACATTTTCAACAGTGAGAATAATTAACCACCAGAGTGTTAGAAGTATGACTGGGTAGAATCTCCAACACTGGAAATATTTCAGTAAGGATAGGATGTCTTCAGGGTTTGGGTGGGGTTTTTTTGGGTGGGGTTTTTTTTTGCAAGCTCAGGTGATAATTAAGTCAATTAGGAAAATCGTATGGCCTGTACAATTAATGAGGTCAAAAGAAATGGCTCACAAACGTGTTTCTTCTGCTTGTGCATTTTGCACCCTGAATGCAGGAAAAAAAACTCCTGCAAAATTCAACATTGCATAGCTGAATGCCATCTATAATGTTGGGTTTGCCTTCCTTTCAACCATTATTTTCCTTTCATCTGTTGGGCATATCCCTAAAGACTGCCAGTGGTTAGGCTTTATATGGCACAATCCCAGCATCTCCTAATTATCAGAGCTATCAAAAATATGGACAACAGTCCTTCCCACAAGCATATAGAAGCCTTGCATAGAAAAGTACTCATAACTACACATTATTCTCACTCATTATTCTCATTCTTTAGTTCTTATGCTGGGTGGAAGTAAAAAGAAACACTTCAAATTACTCTGCATCTTTGGAGCTGCAGTACCAACAGGTGTCTTTGGGATCACACATGGTGCTTGGTCAGGGATAAATCAACAGATCAAACACTTACTGGACTATATGAGGCAAATAAAGCCATAGTAAGTCACAGATTCACAGAGTGGTAGGGTTTGGAAGGGACCTCCAGAGATCACCTAGTCCAACCCCCCTGCCAGAGCAGGATCACCTAGAGCAGATCACACAGGAACAAGTCCAGGCAGCTTTTGAAAGTCTCCAGGGAAGGAGACTCCCCCACCTCTCTGGGCAGCCTGTCCCAGGGCTCTGTCACCCTCACAGGGAAGAAGGGTTTCCTCACGTTCAGGTTGAACCTTCTGTTTACCAGTTTATGGCCACTGTCCCTAGTCCTGTCACTGGACACGACTGAGAAGAGCCTGACCCCATCCTCCTGACACCCACCCTTTAGATATTGATAAGCATTGATAAGATCCCTTCTCAGCCTCCTCTTCTCCAAGCTGAACAGACCCAGCTCTCTGGCAAGCAACCAGGAAGACACAGGGAGACACAGACATACTATTGTCAGAAAGAAAACCTTTTCTCTTTGGGGCTTATTTAATCCTCTGAGAAGAGACTGCCTTCTAACATATCATTAGTTAGCTGAAATTGCAAATGATGCAGCAATGAAGATAATTTCAAGATCAGACAGCAAGAACAGCATTTTGAAAATCTCTTATTTGGGAGAGGAGTTTCCCAGGCAGGCAGGGAAGCTAAACTCCTTATGGTCATGGCCTTTGTGACTTTCAGCACTGATGAATGGGAGACTACTGAACTAAATAGTCTTGCACCCCTGACAACTGCAGTATTCTAAGACACGGCAAATGTTTATATGACAGAACTGTAACATACTCTCCAGTAACAGGAAAAAAACTTCATAAAGGCTAATACAAAAATGGTATCTTTCTTGAAACATTTAAATTTATACCAAGAACATGTCAAAACACTGCAAGCTAAAAATTCTGAAACAAATGAGGTAATAGCTTAGAAAACGTGGTAGAAAATGAATAACTATGTTTTATTTTGTCTTAACTAAAAATTATAGAGCGCATAGAGAAGTAGATAGATAAACTCCTAGTACATAGACTAAAACAAAAACCTATGGTCAGCTTTGATTAATTCTTTCATGGCTTTTCATATAAAAAGTCTGGAAAGAACACCTGGGAATCTGACTGCATTTCACAGAAATAGACCTAACTGTGAGAATAACGTTAAGTCCCAAAGCAGCAATGGATTTCCAGTTGAGTTTCATTTAAACTCTAACTAAATAACCCACAGGCTCTCCAACAAGCTTAATGAGGCCAAAAGAGCAGTATCTCACCTCTGACCGAGCAAGAGGTAACAATATCTGTTACCCAGGCTAAGGAAAAGATCCTGCTGACTCTGCATCTTGGAAGCCCATTCCATTGATAAATTATGACATGATCATTCTTGCCAGAGCCTTAGTCGTCAGCTGGAAGAAGTTATTTCTCAAATTATTCACGTAAATCAGGTCAGATTCATTACCTGTCAGCTTTTGACAGACCACCCCAGGCCATTCATTGATACAAGTACAATTTCACAGCACTCACAAGAGCCTTTGGGAACCTTTTTGCTAGGTTCTTTCCTTAGATTTTCTGGGATGTTCCCATCATTTCTTAATAGTATAAAGTTTGGTGACCACTGTTGATTACAGTGGATTAAGCTGCTCTACACCTGCTCCTCCTGCCCGTACACATACTTGCTTTTTAGTAGGACTGCTTCATCCCCACTGTTGCTGAGTCAGCACTGGTAACACTAAAACGACCAGCTGTGGGTCGCAGAGAGTGCAATATAGAGTTAAAGCTGACTGTATAAAATGACAGCAGCAACAGACTTATTTGGACCCAGCATAGACTCGATTCTTGAGCTTACAAAGCTCAGTGTCCAAACTGTTGAATAGTTTGGTTTCTTGCCTGGATATTGGATTAAAAAGAACAAGCCTTTGGTGGGATTTCAAATAGCTGTTCTGACTGCCAGGTGAATTTATATATCCAGGAATTACAGTTTCTGAAAATTTAAAACAAGTGTCTCGGTTATCATACCAATCACAGCTCTATCTCCAAAAAATTTCATAAAATCCTACTTGAGTGAAACTTGCCCAGACGGACCACATATTCAGACAACTCCATTATCATGTTCCACAAACCTCAGCAGCCTTTTCTATTGTAGTGTGGTATTCTTTTCAAATCTGTTTTCCAAAGTGATCTTGATGTTTGTGTGGCTATTCATCTCTCTAAGACCTTGTACTCACCATGACTTTTGAACTCATTGGCCAAACTGAAACAGGCTTGACAAAAGAACAGAGGCTGGAAAAATCTTAATTTCCTTTGAGCTTGATGAAAAAAGATGACAGAGTAAGGAGATCCTACTACTGAAAGGACCACTGAAAGGCTGTGACCTAACCATAATATACAGTTCTCCAATCTCAAATCAACCACTCCTAGGAAAGAAGGCTTGCTTCCAGTGCTGATGGAACACCTTCCTTCCAAAACAGGGAAATGTCCATATGTCTTTTTTAACAAGACTATAACTACAAGCTGAGAAACAGAAGTTAAGACTCCCAGATCTGAGGTAGCATTATGATGCCTTTGTAACTAATTCAAAAGATAGTCTTCTGAACTACTAAAAAAATATTCCTAGGAGGTGTTTATAAAGTTTTTGGATTTTGTAGATACCAAACATTATGTCCAGTGTTGAGGCCCTACACTGCTCACTGTACAGCAAGGACTTGGACCACTGAAGTGCCTCCCCTTGGCATTAGGGGAGCTTCAGATATGGCTTGACATTGCAGCTTCAGACGTGGCTTCAGCACAGTGTGGAGATACTTAATCTAGCTCCCACCCAACTAGTACCAATAGCAGACATAACAAACATGACACAATAACGTGGAGCTCACCATAGCTTATTCATCCCCACTCAATTGACTCCAATGCAAACTAGTCCTTTTGTGATAATGTATCAGATGTAGTCAATGCAACCATACTAGTGGACCAAATAAAGTCTGCATATAAATCCACATATTTTCATCCCTTCTCTCTCTCACTCATTCTCTCAAATCCCAGTCCCCATTGCAGAGCTTGGAAATACTGAGATGTGCAACTGCAGTACACATACCGCTACAGTGGCCTGCCAGCATAAGATGAGCTAGAAAAACACAACCGGATAGGCTTCAGCAAAGTACGCTTCCCACCTGCTCTGCGTTCTGGATACTCAGTTCAGCTCAGGCAGCTACACTCTATTAAACATACCTGCTGACACCCAAAATCTGCATACCTGCAGCAGGGCTGCAGAAACACCAGTGGTGCCTTCTAACCTCCCAACCTTCTACCCTCCACTGACACTGCCAGACTACCCACTGCATCCTCCCACCTCCACCACCACTGCCCTTTCCCTCTACCTTTCAACTGCTTGCAGTTTCTTCATTTGAAACCACTGGGAGTGGCAGTTGTAAAAACACTTTTCACTTTTTCTCATTTCTCATGTATGATATTTTGGCACCCAGAATTTGCTTGGTTCAAAGTACTTGAACATATAATATAGGGGAAAAAGCACACAAATAGGAAATTACTTCCTGGCTGAAAGTCCAGCAGTTTGTGAATCACTACAAGCTGACAGACACATACTGAAGTAACACAGTTTGAACAGTACCATTTAACTGGAAAAAGTTGTTCTTATTATAGGAGTGCTCACAAATTTGTATCACACCTATGCAATTTCCTTCCAATTTTTTCTTTTCTCCCGTTTTTATCCATACCACTGTAGTTTATGGAAAAGTTTGTTTTAAATGCCTACAGTGGGAAAAAAAGGGGAGGGAACCCCTATCAGCAAGTGCTTTGAGAGTGATCTAGCTACAACTTTAACTTGAGATGATCTCCCCCCAAAATCAGAATGCCCTGTAAGCTTAAAATCTAATTTTGATTAGAGTATAAACTAAGACAACTTTCTAAAATACAGAAACCTGGTATAAGTTTGAACTTGTCAAGTGCAGTTACCAAAAGAATTGATGAGGCAGAAGAGAAATAAAAGGGGGTTATAGTCAAATCTCTATTCCACTGACTGTGTCCTTAAAGAGGAGATGACTCCAGGCTTGTGTTCAGACCACCTATTCAGAGATGCAGAAAATGCTATACCATGCCCTCTGGTCCTCAGGAAAAGTCTTTTTTTTTTCTGCCACCTCTGAGGCCTGGCATTGTGTTTGTCCCTGCTCCTCTTCAGGATTGTCCCCATCCCTTGTGGCCTGCCCCATCCTCCAGAATCTCCTCTCCCTGAAGAGCCTCAGTTGTTCACAGAAAGAAGCCATCTCCTGCTCCCCTCACCAAGGGTTTCCTCTGACCCTGTGTTTGCTGACAACATCAAGCTGTGTGATGCAGTCAACATGCTGGAGGGAAGGGATGCCATCCAGAGAGACCTGGACAGGCTGGAGAGGTGGGTTTCTGCCAACCTCATGGAGTTCAACAAGGCTAAGTGCAAGGTCCTGCACCTGGGTCAGGACAATCCCAAATAAAAGTACAGGCTGAGGGGAGAATGGATACAGAGCAGCCCAGAGGAGAAGGACCTGGTGGTACTGGTGGATGAAAAGCTGGACATGAGCCGGCAGTGTGCACTGGCAACCCAGAAAGACAACTGCATCCTGGGCTGTATCAGAAGTGTGGCCAGCAGGTCGAGGGAGGGGATTCTGCCCCTCTACTCTGCTCTCGTGAGACTCCACCTGCAGTACTGCATCCAGCTGTGGAGCCCTCAGCATCAGAAGGATATTGACCAGTTGGAGCAAGTCCAGAGGAGGGCCACGAAGGTGATCAGAGGGCTGGAGTACCTCTCCTATGAAGAAAGGCAGAGAGAGTTGGGCTTGCTTAGCATGGAGAAGAGAAGGCTCCAGGGAGACCTTACAGCAGCCTTTCAGTACCTGAAGGGGGCCTACAACGAAGCTGGGGGGAAACTTTCTACAAGGGCCTGTAGTGACGGGACAAGGGGTAACAGTTTTAAATTGAAAGCAGGGAGATTTAGATTAGATATCAGGAAGAAGTTCTTCCCAGAGAGGGTGGTGAGGCACTGGAACAGGTTGCCCAGAGAAGCTGTGGATGCCCCATCCCTGGAAGTGTCCAAGGCCAGGCTAGATGAGGCTTGGAGCAACCTGGTCTAGTGGAGGGTGTCCCTGCCCATGGCAGGGGGGTTGGAACTAGATGATCTTTAAGGTTCCTTCCAACCCAAACCATTCTGTGATTCTGATTCTATGACCTGTCATAAAGCAAATGCTCCACATCCCACTTTTTACAGTCCAGCTGCTGATCCTATGGGGCAAAAAGACTCTAAGTCACAGTTACAGTGACTCTGTTCAGAAGAGGAATGAAAAACATTATAAATGCTGATGGAATATTTTCATACTCTCTTTGTTCCATCACACCTACTTGCATGTGGCTGTCAGCTAATACTCTCATAATTCTCGGGGTAACAGCCAACTCCCACAGGTGACAACATTCATATGCACTTCAGTGGCAGAAATGTTGCACACCTTTAGTGAGCTTGATACTGCTCCCACTTCGGAACAGAACATGAAACTTTTCAGATGAAGCTGTAGTGAACTGAGAAAATTCATAATACCTGTAAGTGCTCAGATAGTATGATTATATTACCCATGCAAATAATTAAATAGATTAATTTTCTTTTTCAGAATTGAGATCTCTGCTTAGCTCACAATTCATTTTACTTCAGTCAATAACTTTCAAACCACCTCACTTTTAGCAGTTCCCTGTCCTTAACCTCTCCACTTAAATTTATGATGGAAATTATAGAGCTGTATTAAAAAAATAATTGTATTGTTCAGCTCACTCTACAGTATAATCCAACAGGCAGCCTACAGCCTGATTCCTCAGAGAGCCTGGGAGAGGTGAACAGGGGAAGCATTTCTCTGTTTCCCATGAATAGGTGACAGCAGAAAGTTAATGGCAACTGCTGGAGTACTTTGCATTCCATTCTTTGGGCAGACGCTACTCCTGCCACAGAATCATTACTAGTTCTTATTTCTACTTTGGAGCAACCCTTCCTGCAGCACCATGAGTGGGAAAGAGACCTGGATAACCTTGTCTCTCCCCCAGCTGCCATGCAGGAGTACGTGGAATTATATCATCTCAAGAATGAGGTTTGCGGTTTTAACGTGCATCTTCACCCTTTGTTCATACACCTCAATTACTTGTAATGGCCCGAGCTGGAATTGGTAATGACATATGGCACTGAAGGACTCTTGACATTCACTAAAACTTTATTGCAAGATAAAATGCCTTTGGTTTGCAGGTAGTGGCATGGCAGAAGTGAAGACACAGAGTTGTTCTGGCAAATGACAGAAAAGTTTCTTAGGTGAAGGTCTTTCAGGAACAATGTTTTGAAAGAGACTTTTTTGCATAACTACTGCTTGTTCATGTTTGGTTAAATAGTAGATATGTAGACCTTCTAGGAGAATACAGTTCAAAGAATCACAGAATGGCTGGGGTTGCAAAGGACCTCTGGAGGTCAGCAAGTCCAATACTCCCATTCAAGCAAGGCCACATTCAGCCAGCTGCCCAGGACCATGTCCAGACATCTTTTGAGTATCTCCAAGGATGGAGACTCCTCAACCTCTCTGGGCAACCTGTGATTGTGCTCGGTCACCCTCACAGTGAAAAACCATTTCCTGATGTGCAGAGGGAACCTCCTGTGTTTCAGTTTGTGTCTCTGGTTCTCTCACCGGGCACCCCTGAGAGACGCCTGGCTCCATGCTTTTTGCACCCTCTATTTAGATATTTGTATGCATTGATACGCTTCACATGAGCCTTCTCCAGGCTGAGCATTCCCAGCTCTCTCAGTCTTTCCTCATAGGAGAGATACTTCAGTCTCTTAATCATCTTCTTGGCCCTTCACTGGATTACCTTCAGTATGTCAATGCCTCTCTTGTACTGAGGAGCCCAGAACTGGACACACTACTCCAGGTGTGGCCTCACAAGCACTGAACAAAGGGGAAGAATCACATCCCTCCACCTGCTGTCAATACTTTGCCGAATGCAGCTCAGGGTACCACTAGCCTTCTCTGCCACAAGGGCATACTGCTGCATCATGTTCAACTTGGTGTTCGTCAAGGTCTTTTTCTGCAAAGCTGCTTTCCTGCTGAGTGGTCCCTACCATATGGTGCATGGTGTTATTTCTCCACAGGTGCAGGACTTCACCCTGTTGAACATCATGAGGTTCCTGCCAGTCCATTTCTCCAGCCTGTCAAGGTCCCTCTGGATGACAGCACAGCCCTCTGGCCTTTCAGTCACTCCTCCCAACTTTATGCTATCACCAAACTTGCTGAGGGTACATTCTGGCCCATCATCCAGAATATTAATGAAGATGTTAAACAGGACTGGACCCAGTATTGACCCCTGGGGTACACCTCTATTCACCAGCCTCCAACTAGACTCTTGATCACACACTGGTCCTGTCCGTTCAGCCCATTTTCATTCCACCTCACTGCTCGTCAAACCCATACATTGACAGCTTCTCTGTGAGGATCTTATGGGATACATTGTCAAAGGCCTTACTGAAGTCCAGGTAGACAACACCTGCTACTCTCCCCTCATCTACCAGGCCAGTCATTAATTCTACCCATACATACCAATATCAGAAAAATATGCCAGTACACTTGAACTTTGTTTCAATTCATAGTCAGAGATGAAAAAAGCAAAGAAAAGCTGTACACAGGTAGTCTCCCATGAAAGCATTAAGGGAGTGGAGCCCTGGTATGCAAAAATGGGATTGGTGGTAACTGATGCAAGCAATAGTCTTCCAAACTACAATAAAAACATAAAGGAAGTATGGTGACTATATTTACAAAGCAAGACTGGGTTTGGGTTGGGTTTGGGGGTTTTTTGGTTTGGGTTGGTTTTTTTTTAATTTTATTTTTAGGGCAATATAGGTAGGAATTTATGGATAAAAAGCAGTGAGATGTATTTGCTTTTCATCACTGAGTGTGTTCCAGAGAAAGCATCTATTTCTGAGAACAGGTATGGTAGTACGGAAAGACAGAAAGAAAAATACATGATGTTCTTCACTGCAAAGTAGTCATGACAATTTTGATTTCTGTGATTAGAAAGCCAGTAATGCAAAAATGTCTTGCAGCCCAAGAACACCTCCTAGTTGGACACAATCACACATCTTGGGCATGGCCAGTTAGCAATGTATCTACCACCTACACAGGAGCAGGGGACAAAGCAATGAGGAGGAAAGAAAAGGGATGTTTGTCTGCTTCTCAACTTTCTAGTCATCCAAACATCCTATTAGGAAACGTGTTTTGCTTGATCCACGCCATGCCTTTGATCCTACATTTTGGATAACTCTGTGGTTGAAGCTGAAGTCTAGAAAATCAATGAGTTTCTCCTGATTAAAAGACAATGAGGATCTGACTTCAAAGCTCCATGCAAACGAAATAAAAGGAGCCACTGTGTGAGGTGACTGCCACCATGCTGGGCTTATGACTCCGGCAGCTATTTTCAATATTAAGGAGGAGGAAACAGGATGACAGAGGCCTTTCTGTATATACCAGACAGACACTCTGAGCCTTTTGTTAACATTCAGAAGAATTTCTCTATGGTCTCAGAAGAGACCACAAACAAAAATAGTATTATTTCTGTTGCAACTACATCAGTTGCTGCTGATGACAGTGATACAGGAAGAGTGACCTTACCTCCTCTTCCTCCTGCTCATCAGCAGTATAAAGGCCTAGAAAGACAGAGGAAAATATAACATGAGAAATTACATCACTATAGTCAAATCCAAAGAAAAAACCCATCATTTTAGTGTATGTCTCATTAGGCAAACTTTTATTAAATACTATTCATACGCACTGTATCTGAATTGCAGTATGCTAAAATAAGTCAGCAAATATGAGTACATTTATTATTCCAATTAGTTTCTGTGCCTCCCCTGGAGGATACTAATTTGAGATCTAATAACAAAAAATGGGATAAACAATTCTTCTATTGAAAGGATGATGAACCAAACTGGTACAAAGTTGATTAAAATAAGCAGAAATCACTGTTTTTTAGTCTGGCATTTTGGCTAATTCTGCGGGACACTGAACACCCAGCTTACAATCTTTTTAGCCCCAAGCAGGAGACATGAGAAAGAAAATCCTCAGCAGGGGGTAGTGTAATGTGACCTCATTGGGGCTTTCCTACAGAGATAATAACACAAGTTTTTGATCATGACATGGCACCCTGCAAATATACTAGTTAGCTAGGACCTGCTAAAATTTTATGTGTATGAGTGTGGCTTTTTTGCTACAGAAACACCAATATTATATGGAGTTGTTATTGCAATACTAGTGGGAGAACTGTATAATATTTACTTGATCCCAATAATGTAAAAACTAGGCACAAAAAAAAAAAAAAGGAAAAAAATGAATCCTGGGATTGCTTTCAAAGGAAAAAATAACAGTTTAGCACCCAAATGCCACTGAAAAGCATGAGAAATTTGGCATCCAAGTCTGACTAGGCTAAGTGTTTAAGTGCAGTTACACGCTTTTTTAATTGCAGAGAAACAGAAAGAGACATAGAGGAGCCTGAATCATAAATTAAATACCACAAGACTAATTTGCTCCATCTAGAGATTTTGTTTTACTCTAAATAAACATCTTTTAGCCTGTTCTGTCTATTTTAAGATGAAGACTGAACAGCGTGAAGTGTCAATTTAATAGTGCGCTGTTCCTAAGATACCCACACCTCTGGGAGCAATGCTGCAAAACATACACCATATTCTTCAACTCTGACACGGAGGGATTGCCAGAGAGCTCAGAACAGAGCGGTTGGGTCAGCGTAGTTACCCGCTCTGCCTCTCACCTCACGCTGCAGTCTTACCCTCCCTGGTGTGCCTTACTGTTTATCTGTAAACCAAACCCCTCAAATGCTTGGGGTTAAAAGTAACCTCAGAAAGTAACAGCCAAATAACTTGCAGTGACCTAGCTCACTGGTTCAGCTCTCATCAAGCTGTGTCAGCACAGCTGTGGGAGTTGGGACAGTGAACTGCAATGCAGTCTTCAGCACTTCCCAAACATCCTCCCCAAACATCACATGCAATTACACCTTCCTCAGCCTCTGCAGCTCTAGAAGCTGTATGTCGTTTACCAAGAATCCCACAAATAATAAGGCTCTGTTTTGGCAATACAGTATATTTGGCTTCAGAGCTCATGACAGCTCTTGGATGTAGGGAGATGAGCAGCTATGAATGCAGTCTGCCAGTTGTGACAGGTTAATTTTTACCAGTCGGCTGTATCAGCAGTTGTCTGTTGCCGTACAGCCAATATGCAGCCTCTGCACCAACGCACAACCATCCGTTACTATGAATCTATGCTGTAGTCCAACAAAACCGAAAAAACCCGAGAACAGCGAGCCTGCTCTCGCTCCAGGTCAAGACACCTGTTGTGCACCGCTCCAGCCGCGCAGGTCCGCTGCTCGGACAAGCAGAACTGCAGGTTGGTCAATGCTGGTGCGAGGGCATCCTCGCCCCCTCCCCGTGCCTGGCTCGCCCAAGCCCCGCGGCAGCAGCGGCAGGGGCAGCAGGATGGGCAGACAGGAGGAATCCGGCAGCATTCGCTCCTCATCGCGCCAGCTCAGACGCCAGAGCTCTTGGTACTGCCACAGCAACAGATAACTTGTCACGCAAGTTTGGGAAATGATTTCTGGCCAGCTCTAAGGGCGCTTTTCGTTAGTGATTTGCCCTCTGGGTGACAGAGTGAAAGCAGCAATGGATTGCTTTGTAACACGCAGCTGATGCAACCGGCAAAGGCCAAGTGGAAAGGCCTTCTTGAGGAGGGAGTGCTCTGCCATTCCAAAAGCCATGCCGGGAGAGGAACTTTTCCATAAAAGGTAACGCCGCAGCTAGGAGATTTTGCAGGGAGGTTTTGTAACGTGACTGGAGCAGCTTCTGCGACAATCAGTTCCCAGTTCTAAACCAATCCTGGTCGCTAAAAACATGATCCAAGTTCAGATGACTGGTTAAGGAGTAACAGGACAAACCCCTTCTGTAGCTCTTAGGTCATTTTGTGACACAACCTCTGCTTTGGGGAGATTACTTTGCACTTTCAGAAGCAACTGCTGAATACAGCAGCAGCGTTCACCTCCTTAACTGATGCGGAGCTTTTGCACGTGTCATTTTTCATTTCAAGATTTCAGATCCGTGAATAGAGCTCACCTGTCTTTTCACTATAATAGTCTCGATCCTTTCCTATTGATCATGCCTCTACTCCTTTCAGATTTCCAAGAGGAGAAATGCATAACCAGCTTTCCTACTGCAAAGTACCCAGTAAATCCCAAACCAAGCCAGCATAAGCTAGTGAGTGCAAAGGGAGAAAAAAAGATGTAATATTCTGAAGATAAAATGCAAAGGTAAGAAAGGATCCTCTGTGTGTTCTCACTTTCTTATGCACATAAGAGATTCATTGCAGCCTTTAATTGCTGTTGGGGGTGGAGAAAATAGAAGGGTTGAAGAAGAGTGCCAGGAAAAAAATAATGGAAGCCTGACCAGTGACAGGAGTTGATTACTGTTGGCAGACTGTATAGGTTTCAAATTCATGCTGTGACTTAGGAAATAAGTCCTGGCTGGGATGCATTTTTCTGGAATATCCCTAAGGAATATCTATCAGTGATTCATCTAAGCAGCCACTGGATATCATTACTGCTCTACCAAAAATGAAGATAAAATAACAATCTGGAAGAAATAAAAGAAACAAGTGCCCCAGATTTTCTCTCAGACTGCAGGAAAGAGATCACAAGGGTGGGTAAGGAAAGGAGAAGGGGAAGGAAGAGAGGGCTGAACTTTTCATCTGCATGTCCTCAGTTTGCCTTTAAGCTGTGCACATCTAGTTTACTCTTGTCAGAAGCAACCACCACTGTACTTTGTAGCTCTTAAAGAAAGAGATAATTGCCTTTTTTTCCAGTAACATGCTTAGTAATATAGAACTTTTTTTTTTTTCCCCAGCCCTACACAGTAGGACCTCCATCACTCAAAATAGCATAAGCTTTGCTAGAGATGTTAATGCACTATCCAAAGCAAATACAATGCACTGGCTCTGACAGGTTCACATTTTGAAGTTCCTTTTGAACTCAAAATTTCTCTCTTTTTTCTTCAGATGAACAATGGCCAATTATAAATTTTAGCTCTTTCTTAAGACCCCACCCCAAGAGCTTCTATGTGTTATGTTTCTATTGGATGTGTTGTGTCCCTATTAGATGTGTTATATTAGGCTGGTTTTATATCTCCAAATAATTGTTGGGTATCTTCCCTACAGATTCACACAGATTCACAGAGTGGTAGGGTTTGGAAGGGACCTCCAGAGATCACCTAGTCCAACACCCCTGCCAGAGCAGGATCACCTAGAGCAGATCACACAGGAACAAGTCCAGGCAGCTTTTGAAAGTCTCCAGGGAAGGAGACTCCACCACCTCTCTGGGCAGCCTGTCCCAGGGCTCTGTCACCCTCACAGGGAAGAAGGGTTTCCTCACGTTCAGGTTGAACCTTCTGTTTACCAGTTTATGGCCACTGTCCCTAGTCCTGTCACTGGACATGACTGAGAAGAGCCTGGCCCCATCCTCCTGACACCCACCCTTTAGATATTGATGAGCATTGATAAGATCCCCCCTCAGCCTCCTCCAAGCTAAACAGACCCAGCTCTCTCAGCCTTTCCTCATAGGAAAGGTGCTCCAGGCCCTTCATCATCTTCGTGGCCTTACTGTGGTGTCTCGCTAACACATAACTAATCATATGGGAGAAAACAGAAGAGGGAATTAATTCTAGCAAGAAAGAGCCAAATATGTAAACATATTTGGTTGGGGTTTTTTGAGTCAAAGACATGATAAGAAACCCATTTTTATCCATAGCATCAGATACCCAGCTGGACCTCTAAGAACAGTTCACTAATTTGCATCATATGCCCCATAGGGTCTATGTGATTTGCAACTTTAAGTAGAAGATTGTTACTGAAATCACTGTTCATAGGTATAAATATATGGCTGATCCAAAGAAAATGTAGATATCTACCACAAAATAAATCCAGCCTAGATTCTCTGAACCTTGCAGGAATTAATTGCAAGAATTACACTTTGGAGCTTTTAAAGTAAGAGATAATTGCCTCTTTTTCTGTCACAGGCTTACTAATACAGAACTTTAGTTTTTCCCAATCCTCCACAGTGGGACCTCCATAAGTCAAAGTAATGTAAACTGTGTGAGAGATGCTAATGTTAAGCACTACAAAAATATTCAAATGGGCTATACAGTTTTTCAAGTGTGAAAAAAAGCCTGTGGGTTCAGGAAATATTTCTTCACCCAATTCAAGGATAACATGTAAACAGGATTTTTTAACTCTTCGTAGTCTGCAGTGGGCTTACTCTAGTTCTAATCTCCATAGCACCTCAAACTCTGATTCAACAAAGACATAAGACAGTCATTCCAGCCCTAGGGGGACTCCTCAGGTCCCCAGAGTTCAATCTGTTTCTAATTAATTTGCAGAGCTACAATTTATGTCAATAAACTAACATTTCCATCAGGATTACCAGAGCAGCTACTGTCTTCACCTGTTTTATCATGGGTGCTTCCTAGTCATTCTACTCATTTTCATTTGACTACAAGATGGCCTTTTCTTACAAAAGCCCACTTGCATCATCCTAATTCCTGCTAAAATGTTTCCCACTGTGCTAGAAGGCCCACTGAATAAGAGATTAGAAAGAGGATGTTTAGGTCTCTCCTTTTAGGTACAGTACCTATTAACAGGAACTAGGTATATCCCACAGCGTTGTAGTTCCTAAAATAGCTACAGGAAGAGGAGACAGTGAAATGCAGGAGACAGTGAAATGCAGAAACCAGTGTGTTAATTCTCTTGTGAATTACTATAACAGTTTGTTACTAATTGAGAAAGTAAATAAAAAAGGTCTTGACAAGATGTTCTTTTCTAGTGGGGGCTGCTCTTATTCAATGCAAAATAAAAGGTTGCTACTTCTCCTTCTGACTGAAAAATCCATTACAACAGAATGTTTCTCTTCATTTAAGGTAAAAAAGACACAAAATTGTACTAACACCTGGCTGAGTAGCCAGCTGCATTATGAAGTTTCAGTGTTTCCTTTGCACTTCATGGCAACCTTCAATGAGCTGCCACGTCTGTAGGGATTGTACTCCTAATGTCACCCATAAGTGTAGTTGCGCAACTCCATGTGAAAGGAGTCATAAAAAATTCTGCCAAGAGTTTGGCTCCTGGTTCTACAAGTTCCCTGAAAGGCCCAGGGCTTGGGGAATAGGGGATGCAGGATGACTGGACAACCATGAAGTAACCCTGAAGGAGTAGGATGAGGGGTTACAAGCAACTAGCATGGAAGCAGATGAGCTGGAAATTTTAAAAATGCTGTAGCTTTCTAGGAGCAGTGTATGCATTTACAAACACCTCACAGGCATTCCTATCCTTTCAGCTGCAATCACACCTTCATTTGAAATGTAGACATCCTTTTAAATTCAAAATAACCCTGCCTTCTTAAGACACAGACTTTGATTAGTGTCACTCTCCCAAAGTAACAGGACTTTAATCCACAGGAGGTAGGGACAAGAAAGTTATTAAAATACTGTCGTCACTGGACTCCAGAAACTGGTATCACAAAGTCTCTAATGACTAGTCCACCTGACACCTTTAAAGCTAAGCACAAGAAGCTGCAATTTCCACTCTTCAGATGAAGGGTTTTGTGAGGAAGCAGATGAGAGGAATTCTGAAAAGAAGGAAGGATAAAAAATATGACATGTTGTGAGGAATAATAAAATGGCCCATGCGAAATTTCATCAAGACCTTTGCTAGCCTTCAGCCAAACATCAGGAATATCAAGTTATATTGCTTAGATAAAGCGAGTGGCATACAGAGAATCCACGAAGCTGTTATGTAAAAGGGTGTTTGTTTTCTTTTCAATGACAGTATCAGTTGGCAAGTAGAAAGGCAGTATCAGATTTGTTGATTAGCTGAAGTAAATGCTAATACAAAACTCTAGCTCACTTTGCAAATTCTGTATTTAGCTATAGTATCTTTCACAAATGTCCTAGGGACTTCTCATTATTTTTATTACCATGCTACTATATTATTTTTCCTCAAAAGGAAACGTATCTTTTAATGCCTAATGTGACGCTACATTTTTTCCAGTGACAGTCATCGAAGAGGTTTCCCCCAACGACCACTTTTCCACACACGCACACACAGATGCATTAGCTCACCATTCCCTCAGGTTTACCACAACAGGTGACTCAAATGATCTAAGTTACAAAACTAATTTGGCAACAGTCATTTTTAACCACCCCAGTTTCTGTGACCAGGTGACAGCACATCCCACAGGTGGCTTTGATGACAAAACTCTGAAGACAGGTGAGCTGGGGCAGAGGCAGGAGTGACTAGCCCAGACGCAGAGGAGGGGAAAAGGACTTCAACTCCTCTGTTAAGAAAAATGCGATGTGGATTTGCAACCTTAGGTTAAGGTGTGTGTTGTAAGGTGTGTAAACCCATAGATCACTGCAGCCATGCAAGGAAAGTAGTTGGGACTATATGAATCAAAAAGTGGAGGAGATGGGGGTAAAAGTAAAGCACCACTTTTTAGAAAACTACTCAAAAATTATCTACTGCTCCTTGTGTAGATGACCTAAGCTAACACGCAGACGGGTATATGCATCAGTGGTGTTATCAGGAAAGATGAAGAGTTGGACAAAGTCATAATCCTGAGAAGGAGGAACTGCTCAGCTGGGGGAAGGAGTGACCTGTGGTTCTCAGCATTACTTATCTGAGAAATGAGAAAGATATGCCTGGATCGAAACCTTTGGTAGGAACCAGACGTGGCAGGCACTGTGAATAAGAGGATAAGACACTGGTGTGAACTAGAGTGGAAGAGGAATAAGGTCTAGGATTTTATCCCTAGATCTAAACCGACCTGCTGCGTGAAGCTTAACTCATTTCATCTCTTCATTTTCCTTTTCAGCATGTGCCTTTCAGCTCTGTTTAGGTGACAAACCCTCTGGGCCAGGAAGTCTGTGAGTGGATGTTGTGTGTACTAATGAAAAATACACTTTGATTTTGATGTATTAATTATTTGCATGACTTTTTTAGCGCTTTTTCTCCCATTGTGCTAGGTGCTGTGCAAGCAGAGGCAGAAAAGACAGTCAATTCTCCAGAGGTTATTAAAATATAAAGTATGTTCATGTCAGACTCACAAGCAAGTTATTACTGCACAGCGAGTAGCCTACATCAGCTGAAGCATAGTAACTGCTCATATAGGAACAAACGGAAGATAATTCTTTTTAGCCCAGTCCACAGTGAAAAGGGATTGGCAAAGTCAAATGACATCGTGTTCTCTACCATCTGAGAGTACGCACAGTCACTGTGGCTCAGGCAGTAAGGAGGAACTGGTTAAACCATGGTAGCTTACACAGAAATTTGGAGCCCTAAGAGAAGAAAGAATCAATGGATACAGACAGGGGACTGGTAAGAATGTCAGCTTCACACACAAAAAAAAAAAAACCAATAGGTTTCATGGCCAAAGTAGTGCATTTTGATAGTAAATGCAACCTTGCAGAAGAGTTCTGTGGGTTCTGCAATACAAGTGTTTGGTGGGTTTTTTTTCTTTTTTCTGAAAATAAACCATTTATGGAAAAATACTTATGTGCACTTTGTAAAATATTTCAAAAGCATCCAAACCTTCTTTGACAGGCCTGGAAAAATGACACTGCCTTCTAATTCTATTGCAGTAACATTGCATGTGGAAAGGAGCAACTTCTATAGGTTCTGACTAGTGCCCATGTCTAATAAGTCCTACAACAGCAGCATCAGAGGATCGCTGATAACATTTCCTATTAGTTGCAGGGAAGCTATCAAGATTCTGACTGTAACCAAATGACCTAGAGTGAAATTTGGTCATGAACTGATTTTATTGTATAATGATTATTCAGCTAGAGAGATAAAATCTCATTTTCCATTTGCTGCTAACCCATGCATACAGATGTGTGTTGGCTCCTCACTTATCCTAATGATGCAAGCTTTTGGTTTTAAAGACCATACTGGTTGTGATGTATTTGATTTCAATGGTGTTTTGAATGGAAGATGTTTCTGTCCCTTCAGGCCTTTTCTGTGGCAAGTAGAAGTGCTAACTGCTTGTGGGAGTGCTGATTAGAGCAATTATAACTTCATGTACCTGTTGAGACAACAAAACTCCCAAGGTATTAGCTGCTATTTACACGTCTTATTTGTTATACTCACATTTTTATGCTTCTGTCAGGAATGATCAACCAGACATATTGGTAATGCAGAGGTGAAGGACTCCCTTACTGTCATTCTTACCAGCAGAGTTTCCTTGTAGTTTGCAATGAGTGAGGGGTGAACCCTGAAATGCAAAGTTCAGTTCAGCTGAACATATCTAAACGAGATGTATGTGAAACGTATCTGCCACTTGTTACTTTCACAACACAATTCTGTAATTACTGACTCCAGAAGCAACATAACAACAGCTGTTCTTGTGATATTTCAATACCACTGGAATTAAGAGAGGTAAGAAATTTCGAGGTGTGTGACAGCTTTGAAAATATCTGTTTCAGTATGAATTTAACACAAAATGAGATTGGTTTTGCCATCTCTATGTAAAAAAGACATGGACTAGAAACCAGAGGAAAAACTGGGAGAGGGCCATAAGGGTCAGGATTATTCAAGCCAGAAGTAACAGCTATTTCTTAAAGAAAAACAGTGATGTGTGGAACAGTTCAGATGGGCACAGAGCAGCAGAGCAATAGCTAGCATGATAGTTGACCGGAAAATTAAATTTCCAGAACACTTTTTAAAATAAATTCTCATCTTCAACTAGGACAAAGAGGGCAGAAATTCCAAACTGTTAAGAGGAGATGCACTATTCATAAATAAATATGTACATTTCAAGGATAAAAAACCAAAAATGTTATTACTATTTCCTAATTACTTTCATTTCCTGACTTTCACCATTGAAATGGGGGAAGACAGACACTCAAGAAGCCATGAAGCTGCAAGAATTTGCAGTTCCAGGTTCCATACTTGGGAGGCAACTGAGAGGTTCAGACAGCAAGCTAAGAAAAATCAGGCAGATTTCATAATGAAAATGTTTCTAGAAGGGGCTGAAACATCTAACAAACTCAGATTGGAATAAGGCATTCAGATTTGCTGGAATAACCTCTTTTTCTAAATTTGAGTGCCTCATTAGAAGAAGGACATCAACAAAGAACAAAACTATTCAGAGAAGGGGAACAAATATGCAGCGCAGGCTTGTGCGCAATCACTGTGATCCCTCTGGCAAACCATGACTCCTCCAATGGCCCAGCAGACCAGGGTTATGGACAGGAGAAGACAGGAAAGTGTTTGGAGCTAGCCTGTTTCTTTTGTATTTGCAACAGATTAGGACCAGGAAAGCACAAGGGGTCAGTTGCAGTGCTATGAGAAGCGTGTCTGGGTTGAGGAATGGTAAACAGCAACATGTTATTTCAGCCCCTTAAAATTGCCTGTCTAAACCTTGATCACTGTATATAAATCTACAGGACTGGGTTTAGAGACTTAGAAGACATGGCATTCCAGCTTGGGAAAGCAAAAATTAAAACAATTTTAATTCTATTAGCAAGAATAAATGAAAAATACGGTTAAAACTATCCAGGAGCTCATTATTTTCTTGATACTTAATATAAAACTGACACTGAAATGAAAAAGCTATAAATATAAAGCAAACAAAGAACCAAAGATACATTTATGCTGTATGCAATTCACCTGTGGAATTCTTTATCACAGAAGGTCAGGAGTGTTAAACTGTGGATTTTTAAATATCTGGATAGCGACCATGCATAGCATCCGTAATGATGTGACACCAAGTTAATAATTAATTCTACCTCAAAAATTTTGGCATCGTCTGATTGCCTACCAGGTCCAATGTAAATTTTTTCCCCTCTGCCACAGCGGGGGAACACCCTTTTTTGCATGTTTTCTGTCTCCCTTTGCACCACTCCCCACCCCCAAAATAAAAAAGAAAAAAGACAGAAAAAGAGTGAAGAGAAGATCCCTTAGGCTGAGGTTTCCCCTTTATAAATTCAGAATAAGGTACCTCCACATTCCTGGAAAATAAGCAGGGCTGGGAAAACTCTGAAGTACCTGATTCATGTGAGGAGTTACAAAGCGAGACCTTCAGATTGTCTCATAGATACTGCAGCTTGTAGTGAACTGTAAGTGGCTTTTCACCAGCTTCAGGATTTTTCTTCTTAGTCCTTAAATCCTACGTAGACAACTTTCATTGTTTGGAAATGGGATTCCTCCTGAACAGCTTAGGCAAAACCATCACATGTTCCTAGCTCATGCTCTATTTTGGTTTTGTGCTTATGGCTGAGATTCACGGACATTTCAGTCACAGTCTGAAGGGTTTGGGCATTCCACAGAGACCACAGAGGCAGAAGTTACCACTTTTTATCTTTATTCTGGCTAATTCAGTGCTGTGGCTGTCCATGGGCAGGAATACTTACTTAAGAAAAGAGCCACAGACAAGAAAGGTGTGAGACAGTATGTTTTACATGGACTACTCATCCTGACTTCCAAATACTAGACTGGTTCAAGAGCTGTGGGCGGGGCGGAGGGGGAAGTTTTATCTCCTTTCCAGTCTTATCAAGCCTCATAAACATTCAGTCCTTCTTTGAATCTTCTCAAATTCTCCACCTCATGACAGGGCAGTTGATTTTAACCAATGCTGATCTTGATTAATTTTCACAAGCCTAGCTGAGCCTTTCACTCAGCTAATGTGTCAGGTACAGGACAATTCATGGGCTAATGACCTGATCTGGTCTGGGAATTCTAATGTCATTACAGCTGTCAACAGAAGAGGGTTGAGGAGGAAGAGCATCCTCTTGACAGTGTCCCTCAAAAATGAAAAAGAGTCTTCTTCACACAGCTATGGACATAAAATTGTCAGCCACATATTCACATCCTTAATGAGAAGATAAAAATCTCACAGATATATTCTGGAGAACTCAACAGTTCCTGCACTAACACTTCCTTTTTGACAAAAATACATAAGTCCATCTTGGACATAAATAACCCTGTCCCATCTGAGGAAATAATGCCAGAAAAAAAACCAAACCTAAAACAAAACAAAAAGCCTAAAGCAGCCTTATTAGAGCTAACCAGAATGAGATACATCCAGGGATGAATAATGCCCAAGGAGACCTCAGGGTCAGAGTGGGCAGTGAATCAGACATTGATGATGCAATATGGCAGGGCAAAAGAAAGCCTGCAAATGTGGTCTGTCATAAAGGAGAGACAGGCTGTGTCCAGAAGGCTCTCGTGGGAATACTCTGCAAATACTCACTGAGCTCCTGACCTGTCACTGCCCAAAAAAAAAAAAAAATATAAAGAGGGAGCTAGAGGAAGTTCAAAGAAGAGCAATCAGAATGATCTGCAGCCTGGAAAACCTCAGCCTCGTGGAAAGGCTAAAATGGCTAGATAACGGCAGTGGTACCTAAGGGGCTTTTCTGGGTGATTTGCCTAAGTAGAGCTCACAAAAATATGGAAAGCAGAATCCATCCTCTTTACGCTGCTTTAGCTTTTGTGGGTATCTACAGAGTTCTTAAAAACCCAGTGTTGCACTGAAGAAAAACTCCACCAACACAGGGACTGTAGGGAATAGCTTGAAGGCTTCCTTAAGGAGCCCAAGCCCGGTTTCAGGGATAACAGCTATGCTGTGGAGATGGTGCTGCAGCACGGTAGAAATTACAGCAGAAGCAGCAAGATCATTACCTGAACTTCTGGTGCTGAGAGTATTTAATTTATAGTAAAAGCCTTGAAATGGTCCAGAAACAGGAGGACACAAAGGTGGCTTAGAGCCAGCACGGACCCATCCTTAAGACATAGAGCAAGCAGAAATTGTGAGAGGTGGGTAAGAGGAAGGGAAGAAAAAGGAAAAAAAAAAAAAAAAAAAAAAGAAAAAAAAAAAAAGAGATGGTTTAGGATTGACTAGCAGGGAAAAAAAATACATCATAAAGGTCAAACCGAAGACTCTGGAGATGCGAGAGGCAAACGTAAGCTTCGCTTCTTGCAACATTTGCCATGAATCTTAAGGGGACACCGTGCAGCTGAATTGGAGGGGACTCTTGTCAGGTATATAATAAACTAGCAGGCAATTTCCATCTTGTCGCTTAATATTTAAATTAAAACACCTATGGCCTTATTTCAGGCTAGATCGGGGGGCGGGGGGGAGGCTGTACAGCATGCCTGTGTGCAGAGGGGCTCCACGAGTCCCACGGCAAAAGCCGAGATCTCGGGTCCTTCTGCGTTTAGTCATAACCTCGTGAGCGGGGAGCCCTCTGGGAAGAGGGGGCCCGAGCAAAGGCAGGCACCTGGAAAATCCTCCTCCGCTGCTTCCCATTCACATAGAAACCGCCACATGTGATCAGCCCCACGAAGTGGCATCTCCATTAATAATTCACTGAAATTCTCGATTCATCAAGTCCAGGAAGTTCCCGGGAAGTGTGGGAAAGGACCGGTCGGGCATCTCTGGTGTCAGAAGGACTTACAGACGGCTCCGAGGGTGAGAAACCGCGCAGCACAAACACCCGGTTCACAAGAGAGGAGCACGCCTCTCCCTCCTCTTCATCCTTTATCTTTTATTCTGCTTTTACTATCACAACCAAACGATTAGGAAGAAGCTGGCTGCTCTCCACCTCAAGCACGCAGCGGATCTCGGAGACGGGGCGGGGGGGACTCCCCGTAGCACAGCCCTCCCCCTCTGCCCTCCCACCGCATTCACTTGCAAATCCTTGCCCGCCCGGAGGAGCCCTCTCCGCGCCCGCTCCGCACCCGCTCCGCGCCGCCCCGTTCCCAGTGCGGCAGCATCCGCAGCGCCGGGAGTGCGAGTGTGCGAGGAGCGTGAGTGCGCTCCCGTGCGCTCCCGCCGGGGAGGGAGGGAGAGCAGGCAGGGAGGGAGGAGTTTGGCTTCCCCCCCCCTTTCCCTCCCTTCTCTTTTTTTTTTTTTTTTTTTTTATTAATCAGGAGCACTGAATGGAAACCAATCAGCTGGAGAGCCCCCTCGGCTTGGGCTGCCTGCATGCCGGAGTTAAAAAGTGCTGCTGGCCGAGCGGCAGCCCCAGTGAGAGGCGGGGAGGCTGAGCAGCGCGGAGAAGGGGCCGGGGAGCCGCGCTGCCGCCGCGCCGGGCAAGGCGCGGCCCCGCCGTCCCTGCTTGCCGGTAAGGAGATGCGGCTCCGAGCCGCTCCAGCGGCAACTTTCCGCCGTCGCCAGGCAGCTGCCTGCTTTCCCGGTTGCTCTTCGCCGTGCTTATCGGGAATGCTAATTAAGGGATGGGGGGGGGGGGGGGGGGGGGGGGGGGGATGCGGGGCGGTGGGGGGGAGCCAAGCACTTATTCTGCAAAGTTGGCAGCTGCCTGGCGGAGGGCTCTGCACCCCACCGCCGCGCAGGGGGATTTATGGGGGTGCGTGTGTGTGTCCCCGGGGCTCCGCGGCAGGGGCGAGAGGGGGACCGCGTGTGCCGTCGGTTTAAATCAGGCGAAGGGATGCGGCGTTTTCCTGGCAATCGTTACCGCCAGCAAGACACTTGGGTCGAGGGGAGGTGGTGAGAGCGGGAGGAGGGTCGCGTGTGTTCGGAAGGGAATAATAGTAATAATAATAATAATGAAAGGAGAAGAGCGGTAAATAACTACAAAATAATAATAAAGAACACCCGTCTCGGTTTCTTGCCTGGTTGCTGTGAAATGGATAGAGGGCAAAACCCTTCGGATGCCGAGCCGAATGCGAGGCGAAGTGCGGAGCGGAATGTAGAGCGCAGTCGAAACGAGGCTCTTCCCTCGGCGGAGAGAGGGGGGCAGAGGGGGCAGAGCTGGGGGACGCTGCAGGAATTGACAAACGTGAGATCGTAGAATCACAGAGATCTTTCACTTGGTAAAGGAACGGGTCGGGGAGCGATGGAGGTGGTGGAAGTTGGGTGATTACAGAAAGCAAGCGCTGAAATTTGCTTATATTGCAAATGTTTCTAGGGAGCCGGGTAGCACACGTACTTTGTATGTCGGATGGACAGAACTATTTATATATTCGCGTGTATATAACACCTACGTGCACGCGCGGGGAAAGCGAGACACAGTATGTGTACCATATAAACGTGTACTCTCATGCAAAAGGGTTGAGTCAAGAGATAAGCAAGAGCAGTAGAGGTCAGTGGCCGTGGAAAGAAGTCTTGTCACTGCTGCAATAAAATCCATATTTTATGGAGAGTTAAATGCAGTACTTTGTAAGTGCAAGTGGATGGTCACCTAAGTAACTCCTGATGACATTCAAGGATCAAGAAGTTTAATGACCATAATTACTCCCGGCACGATGGCACAGCTGCTACTTTTATACAAACCGAGAAGATGGGGCACCTTCTTCCCTCTACTTTTGTATGAGACAGGATTTTAAAGTTGTTAGCGCTGCATGGGCGATTGTGTAGCAAAAAATTACTTGCGGAGTGTAAGGTCAGTCCTTTCTCCAAATCTAGTGTTCTTCTTGCACAGCTGGATTAGAATCTGTGAGGACGGTACACGCAGCCTACATGTGTACTTCATGAGCTATGTGCATGAACATATGAGCAAGGAGAACACTACAATCAAGAGCAAGGTTATTTCCATTCCCTTTTGTTGTAGGACCATGTGTAATAGCACCTTGGAAATGACATAATTCCAAGGGAATAAAATTGCTTGAACGTGCGGACCTCTTTGGTTTTAATCAAAATAGACGTAACTCTCCCAGTGAAGATAAAGGCTTATTCTCATGTATTTGCTGGGCTGAAATCTCTATTACGCAGTCAGTTCTGTGCAAAAGTGCTTGCATATTACTTAAAGCATTCAATAAAATTGATTAACATCTGTTCCTGAGCAATATAATGCTATGGGTAATGGTGCATCCCTATTCATTTCTTTTTTTTTCCTAATTCCTGTTTAAAGGCAGTAAGTTTGCATGTCACAGGAGAGCAGGGTAAAGCTGTGAGGCTTGTGATCAAGATCAGGTAGATTCCTTTATCATGGATATATACAGTTTTAAAGACCTGGCAGTAAGACACAATTGGATAGCTCCTTCAAACTGCCCAGACATGCTAATAAAGACTGCAGGGTTGAATCCCTTTTTCCTCTCCTCTCAGATGTTATCTGACACAGCACCGGTAAATATATAATCTCATACGCTTCTGGCTTTCAGCTGCACCATAATCTTTCTGGACATATTTCTAGTGGCTTGCAGTTGACTTTTGAGCTGGGGGAGGGAGGGGGAAAGCAGCCAGTCTTTATAGAATAACGTAATCAGAGGCAGCCAATACTTTTTTTTTTTTTTTGAAAATGGCATCGATTCAGTCCTGTTGTAGTTCTCTGCAATTATCCTTTGCAGCCATTTAAGGAACTGGGGTCCCCATAGGGACTTATTAGTCCCTCTAGGTATGTCAGCTTTCACACCAGTTCACAGCTCTTGCGTATCTCCATGCCAGCACTCCAAAGATTACATTTATAGACATGGTCATTGTTTTCTAACCAACTTTTTCTGCTAGAAATATGGATCTTAACTTCCGACTCTTCCCTCCCTTCCTTGCACAACTCTCCCATGCAAACTGTAATGTGCCGCTCAAGGCAGCCTCCCCTTTCGTAAAGTTTGCATTTTGCCATCTGCTGTTTCAATAATATTTAGTTGAGAGACTTCCTTGAAAGCAAAACACGCACGTTAAAAAAAAAAAAATGTGGTGGGTTTTTATCCCCCTCCTTTTTGCTGAAGGTCTCAAAACTAATGCAAGCGTGATAGAAGTTGTGGATGTGCCCGTGCTTCTTGCCGGCTGAGATCCTGCCAGAGTACCTTCCCCTTGCCCGCGGCCCTCTACTAAGGGCACACTGGGTTCCTTGGGGCAGGATCCTCCCCCCTCTCTCTCCTCAGGTCTCCTACATCATTTTGCTCTGACTGAAGTTGTCAGCACACCGGTCTGCTGTTTGTTAATAGACTCCTGCAGTATTTCGGGGTTTGGAAGGGATTGCTGCTGGGCTTTCCAGAGGATGCCTGTGTGCTGTGTAGTGGTCAAGCAGACCTAGAGGGCATGGACATTTATCTGTTGTTAAGTGAAATGGTGGTCGCCATCTCCTCCTTAACTGAACTTTTTACTGTGCTGTCTGCCCTTAGTTGACAACTTTTTAAACTATGTTCCCTTTCCAGTGCAATCTTGTAGCATTACGGCTCAAGATGGGCAGGAAATTGCTTATGGATCTCCTTGGAAATGGTGGCTAATTACTAAAATGAAAGGTAGCTGAAATCTATAAAAACGAGTGGGTAGAATCCGTTGGAAACAGCAGGCCCCACTGTGATGGTGCCTCGTCTTGCATAATGGTTGCAATTCCTCTAGTGGCTCTGCTGCAATTATACCAGAATAAAGTAGAATTGGTTTTCAGTATCTCTTGATTATCATAAGCGTGAGGGAAATGCCGTGGAGGGGCTGTGCCTTGGAAGCTGGGTGTTAGGGAGACTTCTTCATTAATGCCTTGAAGACCTAGATAGCTGCAGTAACTCTTCTAACTTTTTTTCAAAGGTTTTGCATCATTTGAGGTTTGCTTCTTTTTCCTTTTTTCTAAATAATAATTACTTGGGTCCACACCACAACTTCCACAACTCTCACAAATAGGGTTGATAAACTTGGTTGTGGTGATCCTGGCTGCCATGTGGGGCCAAATTCAGCATCTTTTCAACATATACCTTCAAAGTGAGTCCCCCACCCTGCACATGAAGTGAACACCTCTGTGTGCCACCGCTCTCAATCTCTTCTGCTACCTCTATGCAGGATTCAACTTGCAGTACAAACACGGTTGTCAAGTTTAAATGTGTTCTGGTTGAGATAAAAATCCAGTAGCAGCTGGTTTGCTCATGCTGCTTGCTTAGTCATGGCAGCCCTTTCTAAGGGGTCTGGAGAAACTGGGCACTGTGAGGAGAACGCTGTTTTGACATCTCTCCTTGTTTCAGTTGGAATGGGGAGAGACAAGATGTAGAGGGTATGTTTAGTGCGATTAAACCTAGCTGTTATCTGTCTTTATTGCTTAACAAAAGATACAGGGCAGACTAATAGTCCCTGTCCCAGTTTTAAAAACACCCTTGAAGAATGCATAATTAACGCAAAACTTAAGCAGAAAAAGTCATCCTCTCTGGGCGGTATTGTGAGTGATGCTGCAGTGGAAGTAGGTGGAGAAAAGTGCTGGATAAAAGCATTTTTTGAGTACTTCACATCCATTTCGGTTTTTCTTGACATAAATCTCAGCCTAAGAGCTTCTCTCTCATCCTTCCCCAGTGACTGGATGATACTTGTTGGGAGTCCATCCAGCCTTGGGTTCCTAAGCTTCCCCAGAGCACTGCTGTTTGTCCTAATCCTGATCACTCATCAGTAGCTTCCCTCCTTTATTTCACGCAGCGTTATCCCTCCTTGCACCGGTGACCACCTCCTGTACTTTCTCCAGGTGTGGCTGGTTGCCAACATTGTCTTCCACTTTATTTATTTTCCTGGCTGCGCACTTGGCACTGAAAGGCCCAAACAAATACTGTGAATATTTCTATTTATGCTTTTGTTTGTTTGTTAACAGAAGCATTCCCAGAAGAATCTAGGATAGCTGTTGTTCAGGACTGTTCAGAGTGGTGTGAATTAATGTTGCTGGTTGGTACATCCAGTCTCGTGGAGCTGCCCACTCCTCGAGTATTTACCTCTTTCAGAACAAACCGGGGAAGATGGGTTTTCCTGCAGCTGCAACCCCCTTAGCAGCTGCAAGGAACAATGCTGATGTGCAAGGAAAACTGCATCTTTCTGGTGAGGGGAGCCTGCGAGCCCTGGCAGGATGGAAAAGGCACGCCTGGCAGGGTGTCCTTCGGGAGTTAGGTGTCGGACCTCCAAAAAGAAGTTTTAAGTGAAGAAGTGACTGCTTAACTGTGATGGTGCCAGAACACTTGGTAGCACTGTGCTCAAACACCCAAGATTACACTGATACTGCATTATCTTTCTTCACACCCAGCCACAACACACCCTCTCGATACTCTCCTCCTTGGCAAGAGCGCAGACAAAATAGCATATACATTTCCATCTGGTCGCGTTCAGGAACAGCGCCAACCTTGCTGTGTTTTAAGTAACCTGTTCAATAATGGCTTTATTCTGGTGTTGTGGGCAAATATTTTATGGATTAATTAGCCGGTCTTGTCAGCATATACATATGTATTTATATACAGTCAGAAAGTGCTTGGTTCCAGCCAGATTTGATTTGCATCATAAATACACATTGTAACCCCTCAGATTTTCCCTAGTGACACACTGCAACGCACAGCAGAGAGCACTTTATGAATGAGATCGGTCCTGTACTATCTGGGTACCTTAATTCCTCTCAGCTAAACTAATTCCATTATCTTGCTGTAATGTTTACAGCTGCCTGTGAGATAATAGGTAGTGTATCCTTCCAGCATTCCCACTTCTGCATCTAATCGCAGAGCTGGAGCAGGAGGACCTAGGAGAAGGGTCAGCAGGAATTGAAAATTAGCACAGAAATTAAACACCATCGAATTTCCCCAGGTACTGCAGGTGCGTGCTTGTCTGGGTGTAAGGCAGAGCCGTCTACTCCCGTACTGCTGCATTTCAATTGCTGGTTAATAGCTTCTATAAGCACAAAGGCTGCTTAATCAACACGATCATTAATTAGCATGTAGCTCTGCTTTGGTATGAAGTGTAAGACCAAACTCAAAGAAAATACTTGCCCCAGATGGTAACTTTGCAGTCTCAAAGGTCATGGGGATCCAGACCTGTCCCACGTGTGAGACGGTGGGACAACCACACGTGCCTGTGGGTCCCAACCAGGGTGTTGACACCATGCAGCACAGGGGCCAACCTCCATACTGACTCTCATCCAAGGGAAAGCCCTCTCACTTAGAAAGATATCCATGTGTCCTTTTCCCTCATCCCCCCCCAGTTTCAATACATTAACAAAAATAATTAAAAGCATGGTTGCTTTTAGTTTTGCCCTAAGCATTCAGGTGAAATCTGTTTCCTTGCTGAATTGATTTGCTTTGAGTGCCTGGTGCTTTGTAACTTTAGGGTGTCATTAGTCCGGTAATCATTATTTGACAAAAGCATCTGCATGGACAAAACCAAAACAAAATAGCTTATAGTATTCTCCCAAGAAAACCCCCACCACTAGCACTGAGAGATGCTCTGTGGACATTTGGAAGTCTTGCTTCAAGTAAGGGACAAGGCATAGTTGATTGATGTGGGGCCTTCATTCAAAAACTGTTCGACTCTTCCACATTGTCCAAAAAATACAACTTCACCGCACGAGACTGGCGTGTATAATGGGCCCTGTTTTACAGCAGGGGGAAGGGAATCACAACGGAGGTGAGTGACTTGCCCAAGGTCACAGGAGGAGGCCGTAGCACAGCAGGGATGCTGAACCAGGATCTACAGCAAGTACAGCTTGCAGTCAACCCTCCTGCCTCTCTGCTGCTCACTTGAGTTGTTGGAGCTGATCAAAGCGTGATGGGGAAAAAGAAATCAGATTTGGGTGTCTTTTCTTCATCCAAAAGAAAGCCAATTATTTTTCTCAAGGACTCCTAGCAGCTGCTTTGACACTTTCTCCCCAAAGGATTTTGTGGATGTTTTTTGCTTGTTTGTTCAGCCGCGTTCTACATGGAGGGGAAGGGAAGGCTGGGTAGCTCCAGAGCCATCCGGGACGAGACTGAATATTTTATTCCTCGGAGAAAGTAACCTGAGCTGTCCTCAAGCCAGGTGGTGATGACTTTCCTCTCTGCCTTGGCCTGGTTGGACTGGCCACAGAGTTTCTTTATCATTCCCTGCCTCGACCATTCCCACCTTCTTATGCCTGTTGGAGAGAAGGGGATAAAATAGTCTTAGAAAAGGCTGCCTTTTCTGCATGCTGCTGCCTGTGCTTTCGGGCAGCCAGAGGTCACGCTGCACTCCCTTGTTCACCCTCATGCAAGTATGAATTCATTTCAAAGCACCCCTGCTTTGTAAATATCTAAGGAGTAGCATTCCTAGAGCAAAGATATGAAGATGAGTCAAAAGGAAAGTTACTTGAATAAGGACATGGCGTACACCAGTACCCTGGCATGGGTATTGATCCTAGTATAAATAAATAGAGGGAGAAGTAGGAAAAGATACATAGAAAAAGACAAATTTACAAGTTCTGTGTCAGGGTTAGATCCAAATAGTACCAGGTTCTGAGCTGCACCCCACCTACTATGGCCTAATGCTTTTGGAGCTGGCCTCGCAAACTGACCAACCACTACAAGAATTCAAGAGAGCCTATTTCCTCATTTTCACAGCATGAAAAGTGCTCTGGGAGATCACAGAGCAGGAATATATAGGGTTAGAATCCCTTTCAGGGAGCAAATTCCTTTTGTGAAATTGGTGCTCAATTTAGCTGTCACTGCTGAAAGGGAAAAAGATGCAGAAGCAACTTTCGAGTCCACCAGCCACATCCCTTTAAGCAATCCATGCAGTGCCAACCAGTTTTATAAAACTCTGTATTTCATCTAAACTCCATGTAAGTCTAAATAATATGAATGCTCTGCTATGGTATTTCCCTTCTCACTGCTGATAATTACCAAGTTATTTCTGCTATAAACAAAGCAGTGTTCTTTCTTCTCTCTGCCTTATCATACCTGGTCCCAGAGCAGTTTACTTTTAAACACACCAATAAGCTACACTGAAGTCCACAAGACTGTTTGAATACTTAAGTGCCTTCCTGGATCAAGATGTCAGGATCTTGTAATGAAGTGTTTACAACTTTGCAATTATTTCCATGGTGACCAAACCGTGACCTCCAAAAATGTGTATAGTTGGTGTCCCTGAATAGTAGACTAGAAAAAGTGGGGATGGAAAAAAGCCTGTGTAAGGAATGATCATCATTTCCCATTGAAGCCCTTTCAGCAATATTGCCCTGGCTCATTTGTACAGCATGGAGATGGATTCTCTGCTGTCCTCCTGCTCCCATCAGTGCCTGGGGGCAGTTGCAGCAGGAATGCAGAGGACTGGAGGGAGATTGTCACTTGTTGGCTGGGTCTGCTGGAACATAGCAGGAGCATCTTTCCTTTGTGCAAGTGTCGCTGTACATTACATCTCTAAAGCCAGTTCTTAGCTCAGATTCTTCCTTCTGGTGCCTGTGTCTCCGGGTCATCTGCACTTAAGAGGAAGCAGTGCATAAGCATCTGAGGAAAAAAGCTGGCCCAGTGTATCTTATTTATTAATATTTACAGCCACCAGCACATTTCTGCAGACAATCTGATCTCAAGCAGCTTTGAAATTCAGTGCTTTTCAGAGCAGCGTTTCCCATCAGAAACACTCTGATTTGTAGAAAGGATTTCTCTTCCTCTTGGGGGAGCAAAACAAAAATCAAAACAAAACAGGCTCCCACTTTTCTCAGCACAGAATTTATATTGTTATTAAATGTATTATCATATTGTAACATCTTAGGGTGACTTTTGCAGGATTTCTGACGCAGTTCCTCATTAATCTACCGTAATTCATTTGTCAGATATCTTAGAGTTACTTGATATCACAGTTAGTTTAAGGTATGACAGAGTTTTCCTTAGCAACAGGTTGTAATTTCAACCAGGCTGGTAAATGTGAGGTCAGAAGCTGGTTCCAGCAAATCTAGGAGGTTAAAATACCCTGTACATCCTTGTTTCCTGTTGCAACACCATCCTGAATCCTGGATGAGCAAAAGTAAACACTGGGGTTACTCAGGAATTTTGTGTTTATTACAGAGGTATTTGTGTTTGGCCAAACTGGCATTAAAGCCAGCCTTCATGTGAGATGCAGACACCCCAGGCGCAGCTTTGGTTTCGAGACCTGACCCGAGCAAGTATCTGTTACATCTCTGAGGCTGCAGGTCAGCCTGGGACAGAGCTGCTGGAGCAGTGGTGCTGCTGGAAGAGGGAGGGGGTATGAGCAGCAGGCATCCTTACGTGGTGTCGTGGTTTAACTCCAGCTAGCAGCCATCCCAGCCCCAGGAGGCAGCCGGAAGATTTACTTCTGGAGGATGAACTTAGCAACGGTGAGCACACGGACTAGATGGCTGCCAGCAACCACAGCTTCGGTTGGTTGGGTTGGTGCAATCCAAAACACCAGAGGCCTTAACAATTGTTAAGTCCCAAACTTAGTGTGCTTGGCTACTGTGGTGATAGAATGTTCCAATGATGGCAGCAGGAGCAGTTTCCAGCTCTGGGAATGGTGGGGTGAGCGCAGAAAGGAGATACTCAGCCAGCAGTTGCTTAAAGTGCCATTCTTCACTCCCTTTGAAGGTGACATGGTGGAACGTTTGATATTTTTGTATACCGCGCTGATGGTAGTGAGGACGCGTGGTTATCCCAGCTTTATTTACAGGATGTATAAAGGGTAATGGGGACGTGTTTCCAGGCACCACCCAACCTTGTGTGCTCTCCTTCCCTTACATATTTCTCTTCTTCCACTGGATCGTCTCACGCTGATCTGTTGTTCTGTAATGATCCTTTGCCCAGCTCTGTGCATGTTTCCTCTGGGAAGACAAGACACACCGGGAAGCCAAATGTTCAGTAGACATCACCAGTGTGTTAGAAGAAGGTCTTTGTCCGCAGACAGTGCGTCACGGGGCCGGATGAGCTTGCCTTGCGCTTCCTGTTTTACCATTGACTCCGACTGTCCAAACAGAGCAGAGAGACCCAGCAGGATTCAGCTGCAAGCTGGGATAGGATGAATGACTGTAAATAACTGAGCTGAGCCATTAGAAATAAGTTGCTAATGTAAGCAAGATTAACTTGATGTGCTGCCTAAAATGAGATATTAGAGATGATAGGGGGGAGAGAGAGAAAACTTTTCATTTAGGTGGAAACAGGACTGATTAATTAAGCAGTAACGAACAAGGAACCTTGCCATGAATTGATATGAGGCTTGCAGTGCTAATTTAACACAAAGTACAGCTCCCAATTTGTTATTAAATTAAAATGGCTTTTAAAATTGTTTACACTTTTTTTTTTCTTATCTGCTTCTGTGTGGCAAAATGATTATTCTGGCTAGTTAGAGAAACCAATCAGAGCAACAGAAAGTGTAGGTTGAAGGGGGGAAAAATTGTCCTGTTGTGTAATTAAGAAATATACACTAATATCCATGGCATCATGAATAAGCACTTCAAAGTAGTAAGTGTGCTCTGTATTGCATATTAAACTAAACAATTAGCATGCTAACAAGCTGCTCTGGACATACAGTGAAAAGGCACAGCACTTAAGGAAATTGCTGCTTTTTTTTTTTTTTCAGTATAAAGATCTGCTCACCTGACTGAGAAATATTATTAAGGAATAATGAGGAAGAAACACTTCTCCATTGTCTTCCTTTCCTCTTTCTTGCGATTGTCAAAACAGTTTTAATTTGGCAGATTTTGTGGCTACCCCGTACAAGGGAACTTTTGCTACCCACATCCAAGTATATGATGGAAATGTGAGACATTGTGTGTGATAGACAAATCCTATAGAACAACAGGGAAAATAACCTTGTAGCGACATTGCTTTTTTACTCTCAAATAAGTTTTACTCTTGACAGGAATGATTCTATATAATTTATTGTAGGATAGCTCAACAGTTGCAATTTGTCATGCATTGTGATGCAATTTGATGGGTTCATTTCTTAAATGAGTTATGGATTATGGATTACCTCTGTGTATCAACAACAGAGCTGTATCTTTTATGTAAATATTCCCTCAACTTTTCCTTCCTCTTCCAATCCATTTTCCGTCACACAGAGATGACTTTTCTTCCATCTAATCTTTCTACTAATAAGGTGTTTAATAATTTAGCAGCCTAAAAAATGAGCATATTTCAAAGGAGTTGGTATCAATGGTAGCATAAAAGCCTCAGGCTACAAAAATGTGGATGAGGCTACCAAAGTTTTAGAGTCAGGATCCCAACTGTCTTTCTGCTTCAGGCAGCTATTTTATTAAAGTTGGTATTAAACAACACCGCCTAAGGTTCGATTAACAATTTATGGCTTCCCAAGAAGGATTAGCAGAAGCCTATCATTTTTATATTTAAATCTTAATTTGCATCTAAGAGAAACCATACCCAGGTTTACATTTTCATTATTTTTTATCTTTATTATTACTAGTGCTGCCTCCAAAACATTGCTGATGTGAACGTTGCAGGCACCACTTTGTTGTGCTGACCTTTTAGTACCTCATTTCCTCACACATGTAAGAGAAAAAACTGGTCTCTTCTGTCATGCGATGGGCTTGATCCGGCAAAATGATGGCTTTTGTCTCTTCCTGGGCACAGTTGCTTTTCACTGTCCCTGAAGTCCATTGGGATGGAGGGTGGTCGGCACTTGGCAGAGTCAGGCTGAGATCTGCAAAGCCCATGAGCTGAACGTTGTCCAGTTAACACGACTTTAGAGAATGAAATCCAGACGTACATGACCGAGGCTTGCCTGACATACCTTCCCAGAGAGGAATTTTCTTTTTTGACATTTACTTTGTGCAACTAGTTGCACCTCTGTCTCAGTGACATTTTTCTGTAAGCTTCCCAGTCCTGTTTATTTGGTTACTGCTGGGCAGCCTCTGCTAGGAGAGGAGGCAGGGGGTGATCCTGCTGCTATACTCCGGGATGCAGCTGTGCAGGAGCTGTTGCTCTTTGCTATTACAGAGGCAGCCCAGGAAGGAGAATGCTACCAGATGGAAGGGGGTGGGGAGTAAGATACCAGTAAATCTGCTGGCCAAACTTTGTTCACTTTCCTGAGTATAAAATCAGGCCAAAGACTCGCAGCTTAGTAGAACAGGGTGGAATCTGTTACGCTTCTGGGAAGGCTATTTTTGATATATTTAATGTTCAAATAGAAAATAATAACAGTGGTGTGTTCTGTTATCTATTTTCAAATTGACCTACTGCCCCCCTTTGACTTTGTCTTCTCTAGGCTCAGCGCCTTCAGAAAGTTGTATGGTATGTTTTCTTTCTTCTTCCTGTGTATTTCCATTTCTAATATTCTTCAGTAGATTTATGACTACCACATCCAACCTTTGGTGAAATGAGTGTTAGTGTGTAGAGCTAAGGGAAAATATTGCCAGCTACAGACTATGAGCTCCACTGGCTCACAGCAAAGATGGCATTATTTTTGTCCTCTTGAGCTTCCATAGTCAGTAAGACACTAAAAGGCTCAAAAGAAATGCTGGTAGTTAAGCATCATCCTTGCTTTATTTGAAATCTGAGCATCTCCATGGCTTTTTTTTTAATCAATAGCTTAGGTTTTGTCTTGGACTCGAGGGCTTTAAGTTTTAAAGTACCAGAGCCATAATCTGAAAATGCTGGTTTTTCAATGTGAAAACGAGCATTAACACATTTAGAGGAAGATTTCTCAATTTTCTGGCTTTTCAGGATGTGATAAATGGAATTTTAATTTTAGTGTTGCATTCACATTTCAAGGATCTGCTGTTAGAAGGACTCTGAGAACTGCAATCAGAATATTTTCTTTATGGGACTTGCGTTCAGCATGTGCTTGTGGGCCATTACTGTCAGTGGGATTTAAGCAAATGCTCAAAAGATTGTGCTGAATCAGGGACTGAGCAGTACCTGTGAGGAGTAAGTCCCTTAGATTTGGGATTAGCAACACTCAGGGTTTCTGTCTTATTCTTAGTTCTGACTGAAGTGTTATCTAGTCACATTCTCAGTTAAAAGAAGACAAATGAATATTATTCCATTGACTTCCAGGGAACTGTAATGATAAACATGAGCTGAAAAAGGGGACCAAGCAAGCAAAGAAAATCCATGACTAAATTATCAACCGTGGACATGTCCAGGAACTGAGAGCAGTCCTCTCCCCCTACTCTCTCCTCACTCTCCTGTTAAGAAATCCTCAGCCATGTAGCCAGAGAGCAGGAGCGTTATCATGGGACTTCTGTGGCCAGTGACACAGCAAACAACAGTGCAGGCAAATAGTTCATACTTAATCTGTGTGATGAATTATTTATCCGAAACATTCTACAGCAACATATTACTATTTATTTGCATTACATTAGTGCCCACAGGTCCTAATTGTGTGAAGCGGTGTTCTAACCTAATAGAGTCCCAGTTGGCAAATATGTTCAGAGACATCAGTCTTGGTTGCAGAATTATTTGACAAAAATGTGACTAACTTTGCAGGAAATCATATTAGAACAGAGTGGTTAAGTGAGTTGTACCCTGTAATGGATGTGTAAGTTAAACGTGTCAGCTATGCTTTTCTCCAGTTAAAGCACACATTAAAAAAAATAGCTGAATGCCTACTATATTATGATCTATTCTGTAACCACTGACCTCACCTGAAAATTCTGTACACAGAAGACTTTAAAATAATTTCAATGTGATTTTTCACTGCCAATAATGGCTTCTTGGTTCCCTTACATGAATCAGAAATTGAAAAGAAAAAAGTGTGGGTCTGGCCATAATGCCCAAGAGTATCTTATGTGGAGGAACAACATTGTATCAGGCCTAACATAATGATACCACAATTCCTTGATTCATCAGGAAGAGAAAGAACTAAAAAATAGAAAGTGAGGTACAAAACATGCGTTGGTAGCTCCTGGAGGTCGGTGGAAACCGTAATATGTGCCTTTGGTGGTCTTCAGTATAAATTCTGCCCTTAGGGGCACACAGCTTTCCACCTTATCTGTAGATAGGTCTGTTGCCTGGACAATGGCCTGTGCTTTGCTTTGGGTTTCATTTCATTCATTCCTATTCTGTGACTGCACAGTCTGAGCTAGGCACTAAATAGTGCCTAGTTGTATATAAGCTGTTCAGCCTCAGTCAATAGGTATTTTATGGTTATCCCGGATTGCTTTCTGCAGCAAGGATAACAGAGTTTTGTGGGAAATGTTGGCTTTGTTCCACATGAGTCTGCAACATCATGGCACAGTTTGCAGACACACACAGGGTGTATGCGTCAAAAGAACTGCTAGATGAAAAAAAAATCCTTTGACACCTGGTTTGTACAAATCTCCAGACATCTACTTCTGGATGCACATTACCAATCGAGTTCCACTATACACCAGTGCCCTAAAATGTTCTCATCTGGACGTCATTTCCAGGAGAACATGCGGATATCAGCTTGCAGGGAAGTGTCAACTGATCTGAATCCAACCCATAAACCGAAATACTTTCACATGATGAAGGTGTTTGGAGGCCGAACTGTGGTCCACATTGTGCAAGTGACCCCATCTTGATATGACTGAATGAGGGAAATTCGTGAAGTTGTGATCTCTGAACATCTGCTCTTGCCTTATTTTCTGCAAATCTTCAGAACAAGCAGACGAGCTGCCATCCACACACGCCAGCTTTAAATGGGTTACCAATCCCCAGCTCTGCACTCTATGGCTTGAGTCTTTCTGCTGCCTCAACCCAGCCCTGAAATGTGTCCCTCCAGGTTAGCTTGCATAAACATAAAACCCCAAATTAACATTGCAAGCAGCCATTGCCCTCAAAAAACAGTAGTTTATCCGTGCTCTGTGCATATATGCCATCTGCTAATGCATTAAAATAAGAAAAAAAAAAATCTGGGACAAGTCCTTAATTGGAGTAAATCCACGTGTAACTAGCAACTTTAAGGACTGTCGTTACCTTTACCAGCTGATGAACGGGCCTCTACAACTGCAAAGCAGAAGATGCCTTCGAGCATTCGGGCTATGTGTTTGTTCCTGCCTGATTGCAGGGATGCCAAGGGAAGGGAGTACATTTTCACAGAGGCAGCCTTCTGGTTGTTGTCAGCTGGCATGGGTACCTGCAAACTGCAAGCCTTCTGCACTTCTGACTGCTTGGCTCTAGGCACGACTCACATACCTTGTAATATAAATACTCAGCTTCGCTTTGTCAGCTCTGACCCCTGCCTTGCAAAGTCAGAACTGTGGACACGATGCCAAAAATAGGAAGCTGAACCCTAGGTCCTGTAGAAGTGATTTCTTTAAAAGCCATAAGCAAAGAGGGAAAAGGATGTGGGACTATCTCACACCAGAAAGGATAGTTTGGTTGTCTGTGGGATTTTTCCTCTATCAGGGGGGAACAAAACAACAACAACAAAAAAAAATCCCAAACCAACCAACCAAAAACCACAACAAAAAACAACCTTAAAAGGTGAAATTAACACGCTTGGATCCAAAAGAGCTGGGGTTGAACATTTTGACCTGAGTCCTGCTCAGGATGAGTAGCATATGACAGCCTGGCTTATGATATAACATTACTGTTCAGGCCACTAGCACGGGAAAAAAATAAAGGACTGCCAAGGAAAGAAATGTTGAATGGTGTTTGTAGGTGAAACTGCTCTTCCAACAGGTTTATAAAGAATATAATTATATTTCCTTCTGAAATTATCTCTATTTTCAAAAAGAAAGGGTAAGAGAGACTTAGCATTTATCTTTTCCCCACAATACAGTGGACTGGTAAATGCCTCTGGGGGAGGGATATCTGGGAACAGAACAGAACACTCTCCAAAAGCTTTTAACTGATGCCACTTGGACAAGGTAATTCAGTAAGAGTGTTTAAAAGGCCTCACAAGAGAAATTTTGCATCTTTACTTCACGGCTCACCCTCCCATGCCTGTCTCATTCAATAAGCGATTACTCTGCCATGGAGAGCACCTGGCTTGTTTGCTGGTGTCACACATCTTTCAGCATGTTGATACCAACGTAACTGCTATTCCTCAGGGGTTCGGCAAGCAAACGGGTTTTGAAAGCCCTCTGCCTTCAAGGCCTCTACTCAAACCCCAGCTAGAACAGATGCCAGCAGTTGAAAGCACCATTAGTACCACCTAATGGCTCTTCAGAGGACCATGTAAGCAAAACAACTATTTACATTCCCTTTCATACAGAGAAAAATAAATAGTGGGCGGTTGTATTAATAGCATCATCTGTTGAGAATTTCAGTGGCACTGGCCAGCGAACCAGTAGCCGAAGTGGAGTTGAGGACATCCCTGCTAAAGGAGCTTTAAGCTGCTTGGCGAGGAGGGCTGAAGGAACTCCCACTGACGCTGTTTATCTGTTATCTGTTCTGTGGACAAACAAAAGTCTTCAGCCTCTGCAGCTGCCAGTGTCTACGCCGCAGAAGCATTCCATTAGTAGAAAGATTAAAACGAGGGGAAAAAAACCCACCCACCCTCATTCCAGGATAGTTGGTTTGCGGTGGAGGCAGGCACGGGAAGGATTCCTGAACTTTTGGACCCCTGTGTTACTCAAAAGGGCCCGTAGACGGTGTTTTCTCCTGTCTGCAGAGAACCACAGACAGGCGAGTCTCTTATCTCAGGGTGGCACTCACTTTTCTCACGCTCTGGTCATGCAGTGAAAGACCTGCAGTGAATATACCTGAGGTCACATCTTTAAATCTTAAAACTTTGACTCGCGGTATCTCCTGCGATGGAGGGGGAACCAGAAAGGGAGGACAAGAGATACGGTTTTGCAACCACCCATTAGAGACCAGCTTTTACAAAGGAATTGGATAACTCAAGGTTTATGTTTCAGTGCCCTTCCTTTCATGAGTAATCCTTACTCATGCTGAGCTCAAATTTTTGTAACAAGTGTGTTGTATCGCTACCTTTTAAGGTCTTCATACCCCAGAGCAGATCACTGGCAAATTTACAATGGAGAAATTATTTCTTGACGCCAGTGATGAATCACTTGAATAGGAGTTTGCAGACCTGAACACTGGGGTTTGGAGATACACTGAGTATTCAGTCTTTGTAGACATGCAACTTAACAGAAGCACAGGCATGCAAAACAGAGACCGTATGGCATGCATTTGGCAGATTTTGCCCCCACACGAACAGATGTATGTATATCTAAAATGCGTATAGCTGTTCATCCCATGCAGACAGTTTCTTTCTTCCGCTGAAATCTAAGACAAACCTAAACCTCAGCCTTAAGTTTCAGCTCATCAGACAGCCGAATCGGTATTCTTCCAAAGGGAAAGCAAAGCAAAAACGTGAAATTTATAACAGCTGAGGGTATGGTCCTGTTTTCTGTCATTTAGACTGTCTGGTCTTCCCTCTCCACTGGAGGTCCTGGTAACATTTTCAATGGACTTCTATGAATTTGGGAGGTTGAGATTTTACGCATGGATTTTAGTGAAATTATTCTCAGCTTTTGTGACTAGTAGCAATGAATCAAGCCCTTATATTTTAGGGTTTTGGTGGTGTTTATTTCATCTCAGAATCCATTGCACATGTCATTCCTTATTGTATATTCTTAGCATTCATTTTCCTTAAACTCTGACCTGTGAAGATAAAGATCTTATTGTACAGGGATTTTAATTTTCACTAAAAAAGTAAAATTCCTAGCTCTTGCATATAAAGAAAGCATTGAAATTATGAACTTTGCCAAGGGGAAAAATATAAAAGAACAATCTTAGTTATTTTAAAGTCAGTGTATCTTGTGATTTATTTGGAGAGTTGGGGCTGGCCATACAGCTAATTTAATTGCATTAATCTGTTACTTCCTTAGAAACTAGTAGCTTAGTACGTTACCATCGAATTTCTCTGTCAGCTTTCTGGAGCAGGGCATATTTCAGGGCTCCTCATCTCTGTTCCTGCAGCCTCACTAGCTCACCCATGTACAGTCTGGCCGAAGGCATGCAGATGCCTTGGTCACAAGCGGCTAAATAAAAGGGAAATGTATCAAGTAAAGGTGAATGATAATGAGTGTAACACTTAGCACTTACATGTTTCTCTGTGTCCAAGTGCTTCTCAAGCAGGAACTAATTATGATATGTTCAGTAATAATGGTATGTTCAGAGAGATGCTAAATTGTGTCCTTACTGTAATAAACCGCTGTGCTGGGATAGGAAATCACCAGATTACAGGGTAGAGGGAGGCAGCCTTAGGATAATTCCTCTATAACCTCATGCACCCAGGTCCCTCATTAGAGATGGCACACATCTAGACTTCCGCACAAACACCTACTCTTTCATGAGAGAGGTTTATGCCTTGCCTGCATCCCCTTTGCCTTAGCTGTATCGCTGCAAACAAGGCTACAGGAGCTGCTGCCTCTGTCTGTTCGTGATAGGACACAGAAGAAGGGTTGGAAAAACATTTTTTAACTGTCACAGATTTAAAGAAAGCTGACTAACCCCTAAAGCATTTTCAGTTACATACTGCAGAGCAAGGGAGAAAAAATTCCCCTCTTTGCTGCTCTGCTTGTACTGCTGTAGCAGTCATCTTGTGTTTTCTCCTTGAAGTATGTGTTGTCACAAAAAAATTAATTACTTGAGCAAAAAGAAATAGGATTGCCAGGAAAAAAACAGATTTGTAATATTAACCTGATTATAGCTACAGGTAGTAGATAATCTGCTTTCTCTTGTGGGAGAAAAGATAGCTGGGTGTAAAAACCTACCAAAAAAATCTCATTTTTTTACAAGGTGTCTAGCAACAAAGAAAAGGAAAAAGCATCATCCATGGATTTTTGCATTTACATACTTGTAGGAAAATTTTCAAGGGATAATTCACCATTTCAATGTTGTTGTGTTTATGAAGTTCAGCTGCCTGGTTTTTTAACTTAAGTTTTTCAGGAATTAAGCCCACTGCATGGTGGTGGCTGGTGGTTTTTAAGAGGCAACTAAATTGTGCGGGTTGTGCTTTTTCTCTGCTGAACTGACCTGTCTCCAGGCTCCATGGGGCTGCCCTGGAGCTGCTCCTTAGGGGTGCCAGGACATGGTGATGCAATTGCTGTTGCCCACCAGGGAAGGACAAGGTCATTCTGGATGAAAGGGAACTATTAACCAACAAAGTTTTAGGCAGTAAATGAACTTTGGAAATGAGCAGGACATCCTGTTGACTTGGCCAAGTTCCCAAACAACTGAGTTTTATTTCTGAGCTTGCCCAGCACACATCTTGAAGGCAATTTTGCATTTTCCTTGTAAGGCATGGTGTGTAGGTGAGCTTCTGTCTCCACAGGTGCTCCAGGCATAGAAGTTCTTATAGCATATACAGCCCCTAAATGGCAGCTGTGGATACCCTAGTTACTGGCAATGCTCAGGGTTACGGGAGAACACACACACCCCCCTCTCTGCCAACTTTAGTTTCTTGACATTAAAAATTTATATTGAAATACCAGCCCTGTAAAGTCCATTGATCACTTCTTCTAATGCAAGAGTGAAGGCATTTCTGACCCTCTTCAGTGTTTATAATACAGATTTAATGAAGGTGGATGTTGTCAGTTTCAGGGATGGTACGGTTGGATTCTTGTAGCCGGTCATTGCTTAAGTGGCACTCGATGGCGATTGCCTTAGGCTAAGCTGCTGGACACCTTTTTCTCCTCTCAGCTTTCTAAAAACTAAGTGTAATTCAACTCCCGTGAACGTTTGCCTGCAGATTACAAGATAGCCAAAATTCTGATTGGTGCTCAGGTAAAGAGGTCATGATTCTTTTAAAATAAATTAAAAAGAAAAAGTTGGTCCTTTTTTATTGGCAAAAAGTATGATTACTTTTCTCCACCACCTACTCTATATTCAGTAAATCCTTTAACTTGGGCAAATCCTAAACCCAGTTTTTAAAGGTATTACAGAACAGTTTTGCAGCAGATAACAGACATGCTGAAAACTTCGGCTTTTTTTGTTTTTTCCAAAACCTTTTTATAACAGTATCTCTTTGACCTATGCTTTCATGATTAGCAAAGCACTGAAAACATGGAAGAAATTAGGTTATTGGCATAGTTAGCATAGCCTGTGATTTATTTAACTAGAAGAAAGTTTTCTAAAATGCTGTTTTAAGGAAACAATAACGAACAGAAGGTGTTTACACTCAGAAGACTAGGGTAGTGCATTTAACAGAAGCAAAAAAGGAAGTCAACAAGACAGGGTTGAAAACAAACAAACAAACAAAAAATCCCCAGCTACCCAAATAGACTGTGGAAAATGGGAATGATTAAAAAAAATCTCTGATCAAAAAAACATCTGCATGCTAATCCTGGTGTTTTCAAGTGGAACAACAGAGTAAGAGGAAAAAGCCCACACATTTAAGAAGAAATGTGAGAAGCAAACAAAAAAATAATGACGAATGGAAAAATACAACCAAGTCAGAAAAATTCAGAAAAAGAAACAGATTGAATCTGTGTGTTCTTCCACAATGGAGCTTCTGCTGGTGTGACTGCATATTCAGTAGTGTGAATATTATAATTAAAGAATGTCAGCTCAAGCAAAATGTTTTAAAACCTTCCTATTAAGCACATAAACTGCTTAAAAATACTGATTATATTAGGAAAAAGGGATGTTGTTTGTTTTTTGTGTTTCAATTCCTTTCATCAGCTGTGAGACATTTAAATAACAGATGTCTCTCCCAGGCAGCACTGGATAGCAGTACTGTTGATTTCGATACCGAGGTGATAAGAACATCTTTACAGAGCGGGGTCGGTGCTGCACTGCAGGTCCCAGAGCCTGCTGGTACCCACGCAAGGGCTGAGTCCGGCGCCAAGCGAGAGATCCCACAACAGCAGCGAAGCTGTACTGGCCCTGTGCCGCATCCGGGATGGTTAACTGCCTGTCAGCAGGATGGATGAGGCAAGGTGCAGCACGGTGCTGGTACAGCGGGGCTGCTGGGGGGGCTGGGGGCTCTCCGCATCGCACTCAACCGCCAGCCCTTTGGCATGCCCTTACAAGCGCTGCGGACAAGGAGCATGACTCCAGGGAGCATGACTCCATAGGATGGCAGGTAGCACTTTGTCCCAGGTTCGGACCAGAGCGGGAGCACCCGCGAGTGAGCTCCCCAGTGCTGTGCAATGCGGATGCGAGGCCTTTCATCTCCGGAGTTGGGAAAATTTTTCACACTGAATTGCAATTGAAGTCACTGCTACTTTTTGTAATAGCGAGACAAAGCTCTCAGGGTATTGGACAAAGGGCCGTTACGAGTGCAAAAAAAAAAAAAAAAATTAATCTAAGCTAAAATGAAAAGTAGCTCTGGTGGTTCAACTAGATGAGCCCAATCTTGCAAACACTTACGCACAGATTAATTTTAGAGACACAAAGAGTCTCAAGCACTTACGTGTATAGCCACTCTCAGTTTTCCTTCTCATTCAGAAAGGTTTAAGGAAGATCTGATGATTGTAGTGATCTTAAGGAAGATCCTCAGTACAATGCAGCTTGAAAACCCACACCTTTTTAGGTCTCTTTAAGACACTGTTCCAACACAAATAACTTGAAGTTAGCTGAACTGTGAAAAATGGCAGTTGAAAAACAGCCACTGATGTATATATTCATCCTAGGCTTGCAGGAAAACATGTGTTATTTGGAAAGCCACTCTGAACTTGCTTTTTTAGCACCCAAAAGTATCAGAACGTCTCAGGATTTTTGACACTCTACCCATGAGCCTGCAGTGCACTTTTTCTCCCCGTTGTGGCCAAGCTCTGTGTTGTGAGCGAGACAGCTCACCTGAGGTGTCATTGCAAAGTGTGCGAAAATTGTCCCCATAAATCATCAATGTGAAAATAAACGCAACCTCTGGGATTGAAGGATTTCTTCCAAAACGTGCCCCTTGGCATGAAGTAGCCTGTAATCTAACACTGGGTGTGTGTCTGTCTTTCTCAGTTGCTAAAGTGCTGTTCTGCATTTCCAGGTTTCCAGAGAGTCACCATGGCAGTTAGACTGTTAACCCAACCTTGAAGAGCAAACAACAGCACAAGCAACCGCCTGGTTAAGAATCTGTAAACATTACCTCACCCATTTCAGAGAAATTTTAAGTCTTCTTCCCCATCCATACAATGAGATACGAACTGCCAACTCCAGTGTCAACTGTTTAGATGTCAAAAACGTTAAACGTGATAAAGAATAATTTAAAAAAATCTGGAGTAATAAAACACACATAGCTGCAGCCTGGTCACATGCTGGTTAGGTGATTTTTGAGTCATTCAAGGACAGAACTAAATACATTTCTCTTGCTGTATATGTTTAACTTTGTTCTACATGGAAATCTCACAAAATACGACCAAACGTTGGACTTCGGCAGATGAATAGGGAGGAGTGCGTTCCACCACGCATCTGCGTAGCAGACTTAGGTGATGCAGTATGATGTATATCTAGACAGACAAAAGGCTTCACGGTTAACGGACAGGATTGGGGAAGAGCAGTATTTAATAATGTCAGTGCTGAACATGATTTTCCCTTCTCATTCTTTCATCCAAATGTTGCCTATGTTTTGGTATCAGAAAATTATTGACCTGGCACGCAGGGTCAATCTCTCTCCATTCCGCAGTTTGATCCTAACTACTTGGCAGCTATTTCTTGCTCTATTCTGGTTTAGGCTACTTAATTGGAAATAGTTAATTGGCCCTGGTGTCTTATGGCAGAGAAAATCACCATCTTAAACTGTATTAAGCCACCATAAATATTTCACTTCATGCTAATTTCTGTGCTTCCAGCAGAGCTGTTTAAAAAAATCCCGTGTTTTGAGTTTTTTTTGTTGTCACAGTTAAATACTTTACCAGGAAAGAGGGAAAGGATTAGCAGTTTCTGCTTTAAAATGTGCATCAGTGAAGGAGATACCTTTTTTCTTTTTTTAAAGACTGACATTACTTTCCCTTCTACCCTTAAATTATTTGCCGAGCCACATATCCCATCAAAGTGTCGGGTTTGGTTTTTGGGTTTTTTTTTTTTGAAGGATCAGCGGGGCGGAGGCTGAGGACAAGTTTAGTCCCGGGCCGGAGGCCCTTTGCAAAGCCTGGAGCTCCCCCACGCGGCGGCGGGAGCCGGGGCCGGGAGTGGGACCGGGACCTGCGCCCTCCGTCGGGGCGGGCTTCCCTGCATCTCCCGCCTGGGAATTTTGCACAAGTCCACCAGAAATACAGCCCTGCTACCAAATGCGAATAGGTGTCGTTAAAACTGTCGCTGCAGCACGGCTTTTAATTATTAAAAAAAAAAAAAAAAAAACAAAAACAAAAAACCAAAACCCCCCAACAGCAAGCGCTTTTTTTTTTTTCCCCCCACAGTTTTTGCTGGTTTAGTTTTGCAAGTTTTTTTTCCTAGAGCAATGAAGAACGGGGAACAAATTCCTCCAGACATTGTTTTAGTGAGACGTTGGTGGCCCGTGTCTTCCCCTTGGGTCACGGCTCATTTCCAGCCCGGGGTCGTGCCGGGTGGCCCCGGGCGCCGCAGACCTTTGGTGTGACCCAGTGGGGCCGCGGGTGGCAATCATAGGGCCAGGTCATGGCCCTGGCAGAAGAAGAGGAGCTCCATGAAGGAGGGCTGTGTTGTCCTGACAGACAGACGGGGCAAACACAGCAAAGGCTGTAAGCACAGGCAGGGGCTAAAAATACCCTATCTTTCCACTCAGCATTTAAAGTGGGCATTCGGCGCTGTGGAAATGGTTTAAAAGGTTTTTGCTGCCGGCCATATGTTGCTATGCTGCTAGCAGCAGCATGTATTGATAGAGTGCAACACTAAGTTCAACGCAAAATTGCCTGGGCTTACTCAGACCAGTCTCCACTGGTGAATAAATTTAGAGTGCAGACTTTGCAGCAGAGTGGCCGAGGACTGCACCCGTGTAGACCTCTGTGTCTAGGTGTGAGGGCAAAGACTTCCAACTGAGGTGCCGTTTGGTCTGAGCCCTGCGGAGATACCTGCATCATCTGGCTACAACCGTTGCCTCAGTGAGCTCCACAGCCTATGTACTGGGTCAGACTGCACGCTCCATGAGGAGCGAGAGGGTGTCTTTGGCCCCTCTCTGGCACTTGTATTAGCAACATGCACACCGCAGAATATTTTTTCCGGCAAGGAAAAATATTCACCAAGACAGCGAGTACAAGAAGTCACAAAGGCTGATAGCATCAAGTCTTTCTCCAAGTTTTTCAGTATCCGTCTTCTGATACCTATAACAAGGAAGCGTGCTTTTATCTGGACACATTCCTGCTTCTTGCAGCTTCATTTTATACCCGCCAGTGTCATTTCAAAATCCCAGCTTTTGAATCACATGTGAAAGTGCAGAGCTTAGAGGTTTTCCCTCGAATATCCCATCCTTTCTTTTTTTCTAGCCCCAGTGCGAGCGTTGAAGGAGCACTGTATCATGCTCAGTACATTATGCCGGTGATCAGTCACAGTGCAGTAATATGGACACAATTTTGCCCATCTATTTCTATAAGGTGGTTCCTTTATTGGCTTCGTAAAGCACTCAGGCAATTGAGTTGCATTAATGGGGACTGAAGATGGGTTGTTATCAGTTTAATGAATGAAAAATCAAATACCAAAAAGCCCAGCCTCCAGCCATCTAGGTCTCAAATATCAATCTTTGGCCTTAAATAATTCTACTATTGTTATTCCCGTTCCACAGTCAGGCCCTGTTTGCATTAGCGCGGATTGGCACCATTCCTCTAGTATAAATCTGCCCTCACTCAGCCCTGGAAGGCTTATCCCAAAATAGGTGAATTCTCAGACTGAGCAGAGCTTTCCTAGCAGCTTTTGTATTCCACTCCCTGCAGAGAATATAAGTCAGTACTTGGTCTAAAATGTCCTTTATCACCCTGTTGAATCCCTGCTGTGTTTAGCAGCTGGCACAACTTAAAATAGCCTTCAGGCTACTCTAAATATTGCTGAATTTCCTAGGAACATAGCGCTAGAAGGAATCATTTGGGACACTGTGTCCAGCTCTCCCATAATCACAAGTCCCCACATAATAGACATCTAGTTTGCAGGAGTGCACAGCACACTTCACCTTTCACTACATCCTTTAACCCACCTGAGACCTGAAGTACAAGATGCAGAAGAAGCTTAAAAATGGCAAAACACTGCAATAAAGGAAAGGAGGAGATCAAGGGTATGATCTGGCAGAAACTGGCAGAGGACTAGTAGTATATAAAGATAGCTTAAAGCCACCTTTAACCTTACCTTTGATCCCCAAGCTGCTCCTAAGCCACAGCTTGGAATGAATCAGGCTCCCCTGTGCGGTTTGCGTGCAGTGCTAACTTTGTGATCCTTTCTAGAAGTACAAAACACTGGCAAAAAGATTTGTGGCACTCATTTTAAAGCCTAAGTGCTTTGCAACTGTGTAGGAGTTTGTACCATATGGTTTCTGCTGGATCACATAACATCATACTGATGAGCCGAAAAATGCGTGATAAAATAGTTTTGCTTGATACTGGCCAAAAGCAAAACCTTGTTCACTGTGGTAATGTACTGCCCCAAGTCTCCTGTCCCTGTCAATATATCCCCATATGAAATACAGGCTCCCATGAAACGTGAACACTGTTCTATTCTCTTCGTAATACATGACAATAACAACTAAGGAATGCATCACCTCCATTTGTACCTGTGCTTCTCCTTAGGGCCCACTGAAAAGGATTGTGATCCTGTCAGTCATGCTGGTTTCTTTTAATGAATAATTAAAAATATTCACGTGAAATATATTCAGAAATTATTTTTAAGTGCTTGCATTTTAATTGCCAGCTTTTCCATTGCTCATTAGTTAGATTGACAATGATACATTATTGGTCACCCAATAAACTTAGAAGCAATGCCGGACACACTGACATATGTGGCTAGACCATGTTTCCCAAGACAGAAGTAGTCCAAAAGCAATAATAATTCCTCTTCTTAAGAAATCTAGTTGTTGGCAAAAGTCTGGAAAAGTTTATGTCCTTATTTGCGAATATGTCTACAGTTTTGTGCTGTACTTGAGCTAAAAGAGGCATATGAAAATACATGTTTAAGACCACGAATAAAAATATGTCCAAGAAAATAGTCTCATCAGGGCACCCATAGCTGTTAGAATAAGTGATAACAAGGGAAGGATCTTGAAATTTTCTCATGTATGAAATACAGCAACCAGAAGGTCTTAGAGAAAGGCTAAAAAAAAGCTGTTAGCAGTATCTGTAACGTGCAGGATTCCTGCCCCCACACGCATTTCCTCCTCTCTCTCTCACGAGTTTGCAATATGCTGTAAGGGTGAAAGTGTGAAAAAGTACACATACGGAATTACTCGTAGGCAGTACAGAGACACTTGTCATTTTTCTTGGGGGGTGTGTGTATTTATTTTTGATGGCCAAACATCATCATTTGGCCATTATCGTGGAATGAATTGGGCAGTAGGTTTTCCACCTGGCATGTTATTGTTAGCCCTGAAAGCTTGCAAAAGTATTAGAAGTTAGGGTGTCTCTTCAGGCGGTGGATCACGGGGACCTAATTTTGCCTGTAATCTGCATTTAGTTTCCATCCTTCATACTACATTACACTGAAAGTTCACCTTATACACATCTTAATATAGCCATATACTGACAGTCACCATTCATTTAAACAAAACCTTGTAACAATCTATTTTATATAAGAATACGAAGAATTGGACTTGTTGACTTCTATAATAAAGCAAAAGATCTTATGCTGAATTGTTTGTTGGGAGGGGAGGGAGTAAGATGGTAGGTTTTTGTGTGGAGTATTCTGACAAGTGTATAACATTTCACATGTCGTATGGGCTTGTCTCCTCTTGTGTATTTGTGTAACACTGTGGGATCAGCAGAGACAAACATCATTTGTCAGGTGTCTGTGTTTTATTGGTCCTCATTCATGTCACTTGTAATTCCTGCTACCTTCCACTCTTATGGCTGCTTTGCAGTATACCCCACAACTCTAAACTTTGTGGCCCCATCCCTAAATGTATAAATATAGAACATAGGAAATATATATATGGGTTTTTTTAGCGCAACAGGAATTATGAACCACTGCAACACATAATCCCACTAAACCCAACTTCACTACTGTCCAAAAGGGAATGAGGCATGTGTGTGTGGGCACAAATGTCAGACAGTGAATGAGAAGGTCCCAGGGTCCCAATGACTGCTTTTGAAAACTCCATAATACCTCAGATTCTCAGAGCTCAAAGCAGTCCCACTACACCATGCTAGGATCCCCACATGGAAAGCAGACTATCCCCATATCAGCCTATTGCTGGGATCTTTGACCATTCCTCTAGAGGCTGACCCTCTGTCAGATGCTTGACCACCTTCAGAGAAGAGAGACCAGGCTAGACCTGCTGTGCCTTCGTTCTCACACAGCACAATGGCTCTAATCCTGTGTCCCATATATTTTTTCAATGCTTCAGGATTTCAAATTCTGACTCAGGTTGAACTCTGGTCTAATAAAATAGCTGTGGCCTGGAAGTGTTACGATGCCCAATCTTTTAATGCACCAGCTAGAAGAGACAGAAGAGCACAGATGTAGCAAATGCCAGTGCACAGTATGCTCTCTGGTTACCTGGAGGCGTTATGCTGTACAAAAGCATAATGACATCAAGCACTTGGGTGATTCAGCTCCTCCCCATCCTCAGTACTACCTTGTAAGAGGTATAATTGAGCTCTTTTTTCTGTTCTTTTCAGGTTTTTTTCTATATGTTTTTGTAAAGTCAAACAAATAGGAAAATTAATGGCAGCACATGAGTGTACCACAGCATAATGCTACTTAAGGAAAGCTTGTGCCCTTGGCTCCAATTAACCTCAGTGTTCGTTATAGGTTGCAGCCAGTTACATCAATCACAGTTATTTTGATTGGGGAAAGAAATCCATCATTATTGCAGCCACACACAGATATATACATTATTTTCCTAAAGAGTCATAATCCTCCACTTACAAAGAGGGCCTGTGATAGCTGGAAAGGGTTGAAACTCAATTTTCCTCACATCTGCCTGATCCTTCGGTATAATCAGCACCGCATGCACCAGGCAAGGTCACAAACTATGGCAATGTTCATCACAACATGCAATCTCCCCATTCTCTTGCCATTAACTGCTCAGCAACCTGTCCTTCTCCATCCCACTGTTTTTAATCTGCTAGAGCACTTCAGCGCAGGAACAGGAGTGCTTGCCTCACAGACCCGTTTCCAAGATAGCTGTCACAGACCATGCTTTGAGAAGGAGTCAGCAGTGAACTACTACCCCATTTGTTTCAGTGGAATAGGAAAAAGAACATCACAGTGGGGTTTAATTTCGTTTGCTGGCCAGCACCTGCATCTAGGAAGAGATTCTGATGGCACCATCATTACAGGCATTGCAGTATCTCCTGTGAGTGGCTTCCTGATATTTTGCAGAGGCCTGTAGCTGATCTGAAGACAATGGGACTAAAAACATAGTTTATTTTCTTCCTGTTATTTTTTTTAAAGATGATGGTGTCATTGGCCTCTGTTACGAAGGTGGTTATTTGCAGAAAGATACGGTCAACCATACACTATGGGTTTCTGAAAGCCTGTCTGCTTAACCTTCATTGTTTTGGCTGAATTTTTGTTCAAAGCCTGGGGTTTCCTCTAACCAGAATTTAAAGCAGAGCATATGTCACCTGAGACATGGGTGGGCAGTTCTGGTGAATCTCATATTATTTCATATGGCTCTTGTTGCGCTGCAGGAAGCAGACTCCAAAGCTACCTCCCTGCAGATCTGATGGGTCAGATGCACTCCCCTTGGCTTTGCTGACACTTACTGGGCATTCCTTCTACATAGGTGTCTCCTTCCACACAGGGCCCTCCCTCCCCAGCTCACAAGACAGCACCTTGGCAATCCCCTGGATAAAGGGTTGCCATGCGCAAGGGTTCAAGCGCCCGAGCATTAGCTGCTTACTTTGACGTTGCCATAGCTCTAACACAGCAAGTAAAAGGTGAGGCACTGGAACAGGTTGCCCAGAGAAGCTGTGGATGCCCCCTCCCTGGAAGCGTTCAAGGCCAGGCTGGATGAGGCTCTGAGCAACCTGGTCTAGTGGAGGGTGTCCCTGCCCATGGCAGGGGGGTTCGAACTAGATGGTGTTTACGGTCCCTTCCAACCCAAACCATCCTGTGATTCATTCTATAAAAAGCAAGTAGAAGCATTGTGAGATAAGCAAGATAGGCCACAGGTGCACAGAAGTAAAAAGATAACCAAGCCCCTGTCTTCCGAGTAGCAACATCAGCCCTAAATAGCTCGCTCAGTATGTATCCAGCTGATGAGCTGACAGATACTTCACAGCCCTCTAGCTGAGGATTTGGTTCTTATGCAAGCCTATGACTTCAGATTGCATTCACGCAAGAGGATCTGGGATTTTTATAGAACCAGATGCATTATTTGGCAGGAGGTGTGTGTGTATGTGTAGGGGGGCACATTCAAATTCAAATTCGCCTCTCTCTTCTCTTTCCCTGCAAGGGAAATTGTTAACTCAGGGAAGACATTTATGTTACTAGGCCATTGTTTGCTTTTCCCAGTTTCAGAAATGCTTTTGTACTTTGGGAATGGCAGGGTGTAGTGGTCTCTAGCATTGGTAATAAACTGTCACCTCATTCCTGGTCTGCCAACCCCTTGGAAGACAAAATGTTGTTTGGCAAAGGGAAAGGCTCAATACAAAGCTTCTTCCCACCCACAGCCCTCCACCACATTTACAGATGTGTCACTGCAGAAAAACTAAGGCTGCCCTGAAACTGCAGAACAATCAGAAGAGTTCATTCACCTTCTTCCCTACCCAGCTCAAACACAAAATGACTGTTTGGGATGAATAAGTTAAATAAACTTAGCTGAAACATAAAGCCATTTATTTCAATGAGTGAGAGATAAGATGCAGAAATCCATTCCTCACCTGTAATCCCTACTGTTTTATGTGCCCTGAAAAAGTACTTCTGTCAGCATGATGCCAGCCCATCATTTCTTAGATAACGATCAACATTTTCTCTGTTAGGCTCTGCTTCTTAGGTCTTGATTCAGCAAAGCGTTCAGGTGCATCTTCATCTTTAGGTCTGCTAGCAGCCTTCAGTAAAAGCATACAGTTTGAAAGTAAAGTGCTGTGCTAAATTGGGTCCTTCACAGGAATAAAGAGAAAGCTCGCACAGGAGCAAAGCAGCATTGCTTTCCTTCCAGTCGCACTTGTTTTATGCACTTGCTGCGTACAGCTGTGGATTGCTGGCAGTGTGCTTGGATGGAATTTGAGGGATTCACAGCTTCAAAGATGAGATGTGCCAGGCTTTAAAACAAGCTTGTATAAACACAGGAAACAAAAGCATCCATGTAAACAAAGGGAGGCAATACATGCATTCACACCTGAGCAAACACACGCACTTTTACATGCAGCCCTGTATCAGCAATGCTCCAGCAGGTTGTACAGCATTCACTGTATCAGCAGACGTAGCTCTCATTTCTGCTATTGCTTTTCTCTTTGCTTCGTGATCAGAGAAGCACTGGGGCCAAGCCTGCTAGTTTTGCAGCACACTGCAAAATGTATGAAGAGGTTTCAAAAGCTCTGACAGCGTTTCATCTGTACCGAACTAACGTTATGGTTGTGCTGAGGGAGTGCAGTACGCTACGTACCATTCAATTCCTACCTTATTTTGTGTTGTCCCTGTACTTTTTGAGTTTCTGTACTTTCTGCCTGTAAGTGTGGATTTGTCAGTTGTCTTGCTGAGATTCTGGGGGGAAGGAGATGTTTCATTTTTGCAAAGACAGTGAGATTTTAAAACATATACCCTAATTTAAAAGGCTCGTAGAGGCTGTGTGCAATCATAGAGATCAGAGGATCAGAAGTAGAAAAAAACTTAACACTGCAATGTTGAGCATTTCTGAACTCTGTCACAAAAGAGCTACCAAATATCTCGGTACTTAAGGAGGAGCAGATTGCATCCTTGTAGTCTCTACAGCCTCAGCTCCTTCCCTACCCTGCAGCTAACTAAACCAAGAAGGACTGTCTCAATGGCTGATGTAAGATGAGCTAGATTTTATTTCCTGCTCCATTACAGAGTGGCATGTGCAAGTCACCATGGAGGTGTTAGCCTTTTAGGGGCTACCCAGGACCACCCTCAGTATCAGGTAAATACTGATCCGGGACGCACAGCCAGAGCACGTGGAGCCCCTTCTGTCTGAGCACGCTTGGCTCACCAGTGCACTAGTTTCAGGCTCACTCTCATCCCCTTAGTGTTGTATAGGCTGACCTCTTGTTTAGCCCCAAGTCCCATTTACTTCAATGACAGTGAGGAACATTCAGCCCTCATCACAGTTGGCTCAGGCTCGACACACTCTTCTGTGTGAGGTTCACAAAGATTACTTACTTGCAAAAGTCCCTGAGGGAGTACCTCCGCAGGAGTCAGATGCCTTCACGAGACGCACCAAAGTCAGATGGGTGCCTAATTCCCATTAAGTTAACTCGCGCAAGTATTTTTGTAAGTCCCTCTTGGCACTAATCCCTCTTGGCTTCCCTTCCCTCTTCAATCTTTTTAAATAAAGAAAGCGCTTAGCATATAGATGTGTTGCAAGTCTCCACTCAGCCTATGAAGTGCTTTTCAACCCTGGTAGAAGTACCTAAGTGTACAGTATTCAGTGAAAGTGGGAACAGTGGGGATTTTTATGGAGATGATGTGCAAGCTCTGTTCTATCAGATACATTAGTCTCAAATTTCTCTGGTGTCAACATCCTACGGCTGAAAGAGGGTGCCGAATCCCCAGGGCTCTCTGTGCCTTTTGGCAGTGCAATGAAATCCCCTGTGCCTGATTCCCATTTCATCCATTTCTGCATGACTGAAGCAAGAGATGTGGTTTGAGGGATAAAAGAACAGGAGATGTTTTAGCTAAAGCAACGTAGCTAAGTCTTAGTTATACTCTGTGATCTTCAAAGAGAAGACAGATAATACAGAAAGCAACTGCATTACAAATAAAAAACAGAGAGAGAGAAGGGTGGTAGCATACAACTGACAGACCAGTAATTTGGTAACAGGGCAATGAAATACAGCAACTGATTTGTTTATCTGACCATTCTATTAACCTCTAATGCAAGATTTTTTCTTTTATAATTGAGCTTTCCATTTTGTTATTAGACCTTGATAGCTAAATTGGCAATCTTGAGGACCATGCCAGGAAATACAAGCAAGCACAGGGGTTCAGGCCCAATTCTGTCCCTTCGTCTGTTCTGCTGAGGAGCTCCATCAGCCCCCATTTTACAATGTGACTGAAGTCTTGTTCCTACATCCCCTTCTGGCTGCACGGTGCTGGTGAAGGAGTCGCCAGTCCTCCATCTACAGGCCACCTTCCCAGAGCCGTCCACACAGACCTGCTCCTGGGAGCCCTCCCCACCTCTTCTGTGTCAGGACTGCGTAGGTTCACCAGAGAACTGCGAGCTACAATGAGCTTATTTCAATGGAAACGGGTTAAGGCGTAGTACAGCTACCAACCTCCTCTGCTGGCAGGGTGTACAGATGAGCGTCTGGTGACAAAAAGGCTCTTAAGCCAACACAGCTGCAGCTGAGAGAGAACATGTGGACAAGATCTCAGCCCCCCATCTGAGCCCATTTGGTAGTGCAAGGTAGCGCTGCGGTGCAGTTTATGCTCTACCCATTTAGGCAGGAGCAGGGAAAAGGAAAACAATCAGACAGGAGAATGAACTTGAGCCAAAACTTTCCCTTTGCTACTGGGCCAAAGAAGGGCTGGAGAGGAGGCTCAGATGTGGTATTCAGATAGACAGCCTGGGTGCTATGAATATTAGAGTACGTTGCACAGTCTTAGCATAACAAATTGAAAAGGATCCAGCTCAGAGAGCTCCACCGTAGCACAGTGGCTGGAGGTGGGAAATGGGCTTGAATGCTGTTCCAATTTGGTGGACACATTCTGATGTCCCAGCTGAGGCTCCTGAGGGGAAATGTGAAAAGGCGGCTCTAGCGTGTGAATTGTGCCAAGCGTTAGCTGCCGCATTGCCTGCCTGCATCAGATTTGCATAATTTTGCCCGTTCTCCATAGCAGAAGTGCACGCACCTGGAGGGCTTTGATGGCAGAAGCATGAGTGCCTGGGAATTCTGGCACTGCCAGGGTCAGCTGGCAGCTGAGAAAAAGTTCAAAGGCTCTAAATACTGAGCTTCAGGGCCCAGGTTCTCTGTCCTGGACACAGGACAGGAAAATTGATTCTACTGACTGTTCCTGAATTGACCCTATTGACTATTTTATTTCAGTGGTTGGACAAATACCATTTCCTTAAATTGAAAGTTGCTTTCACAGTTCTCAACCCACTTTGTCCCTCAAATGTCACTAATCCATTAAAAATCCCACATAATAGCCACTCCTACTCCATTCCTTTCTCCCATTTGTTTCCTTCTTGATGTACTTATCCTTTCAACAGAGGACAAATTAATAAAGCTTGTTCCCAAAACTCTGCCAGTTATGTAAGTGGAGACTGTTATCTGCCACATTTAAGAGAAAAAAAAAGCATCAAATTACCTATACTGTCAGCTAGTGCCAGAACAGATTTTATGTAAAACTGGTTATATTCACACCAATGATTCGGTGCAACAAAACAGGTCACTCTATGGCCATCCTTGTATGTGTAACGTGACATGTTTCATGAGACGGGGAAGGAAGAAGAAAGTACCATTTGCTAATTGGAAATGGACTCCACTTTACTCTTCTTGAAGTCCATGCAAGACATACATACTCTGAATTTAAGTAGAAAGAAGAAAAAGGCAAAACCCAATAAAGAATAAAGTATTATTTTCTGGCTAGTAAGAGGTTATTACTAAAGTAGTATTGAGTAGTAACAAACAAACATGAAAGCTACAGAACTGCACTTGACATGAATGTCTTTTTTAAAATAAACAGACATGTTTGATTATTTGTAATCCAGTCTAATCCACTGTGTAATGTTAAATATTTTAAGACAATTTTTCTTCCATTTGTTCTCAGCATGGCTGGCCTGAAGCCAAAATGTTATTTTTTTAAAGGCGGCACTCCACTAAGGGTTTTGAATTTCTTTCATGTTGGTTCTTTTTATAGCATTTTGAAATTAATTGTGCATAGCAAATTCACCAATGGCAAAACCCCCACCCTCCCAACAAACTATGGCAGCATCTGTCTCTTGTGTAGGTAAACTCCTGGTCTCATTTTCCAGGGTTCTGCAGCAGGAGGAACTCTATGAAGTAGGTGTGGGGGAAATAAAACCGACCTGTAACTATGGAAGAACAGTTAAAATCCTGCGTTTACACCTACAATTCCAAAATACAGCCAGTTCCTCTCTGCACTTCTGCCAGAGAAGGGAAAGCAGGCAGATTTCTTAAAACACGACCTGAGGATGCCACTGGTGAAAGAACTGGGCTGAGATTTAGACAGGTATAGAGTTCTGGAGAGAGTCTGGGTTGTCTGTGGACTGAAACCAGGGCCCAGGTTTTATCATACTGTTTTGAATACATTATGTAATGTCATTTTGAAGCGAAAAAAATGAAGTAAATCAATTGCTGTAAGAAACTCAGTAAGTTTTCCTCAGTAGAAAGTAACACAGCAATTTTTCCCTCTTAGCTTTTCACTCCCTGGCAGAGAACAAGCTTTTGCTCCTCCTGGGTAGGCAGCTAGCAGATAGAGTTTGCTACGACTAATCTGTTCCTCCTGCTCCCAACAGGTATTTTGCTCACCCCTTCACTCTCCTCCTCACGACAGGCTGCTGTGGCCCCTTCCATGTGCTGTTCTCAGTCTTGAAGTGTTTCTCAATCTCAGACATTTCAGACCTTGAATTTAAATGTCCAGAATTAACCACGCCACATTTGAAAGTCTGGGGCCCAGCCCCAACCTGTATTAGTTTGGCTTTCCACTTGGGAGGTATTTTCTCTCAAACAGTGAAAGCTGACTTTCATTGTATTCCACCTCTGGGGTGGCTAGAACACAGGTTATATTTCCAAATATTATTTGGCAAACATCAGACTAGAAACATGCTTTCCTAAATGAAAATGGACATTCTCCAACAATCACCTGTCTCCAGGAGCTGGGGCTTTAATTAAAATATCAATTATTGCAAGACTTGTAATGAAATTGCTAGTTGGCTGTGCTGAATGTCTCACATTCCTTTCCTGCGTATGCAGGCATCTAAAGAGGTAGCATCCCTTTCTTCATATAACTTTCTGCAACATAAAAAAAATAAGGTGCGTGAGCAGCCTGGTTCTCTTGTAAGATATTTGTACAGGCCTGTAACCTCTTTCAGGGATTTCTTCTTAATTTGTATTCATTCACAACCAGCAGAGAGAATGAAAAGTGTGTCAGGGAGAAACTCATTCCAGGAGTTCTGCAGCACCCTGCAGCTTAGCAAAGGTAATTTGTGTAGTTACAGCTCTTCTTTTATTGAACACCTCTGCAGCAGTCGTTGGATTGGGATGTTTCCTTCATGCCTCCTTGAGAGCTAGTACATGTCCTGGGTGGAAGGTTGAATTTGAAAAATGTTCCTATAGCCTGTGACCAGCTATGGGAATACAAAAGCCAGGGTACTTTGATCCTGTCAAACCACAGAAATACTACAACAGGCACAAAAGAAGAGAAACAATAGAAGGGACTCATGGGTAAACAGCTATTTATTTGTTATGATCCACCCTAAAGATTTTCTTGTTAAGACTTAATGTGGTTTGGTACAGAGGTGAGCTGGGGCATGGGGTTGAAAATCAAGCCTGTAAGTAACAGCAAGTAAGAAAAGCAGTTTAAAGAATTGTTCAGAGCTTTTTTTTCCTTGTCTAAAATAGAATTTATAGATTTTGGCCTTCTGCTATGAGGATGAAAAATAATGTAGGATACAATAGCCTTAAAGTGCAATTAGAAACAATTCAGGAAAAAATCCTAATCATGACTAAGATGAGTGCAGCTGCAGGCAAAGATCAGAAGAGCACCCACAGCCACAAGGTTGATGTTACCCAGGCAAAAGTATGAGGAACAGGGTTAGATACCCGGAGTGCTCATGAGCCAGCCACTATCCCCTCACGGTGGCTGAAAGAGATGGAATGGCAGCACGCATTCCCTTTTAAACCCAAGGGGAAATTGTTTGACCAAGCTGAAGTTGCCTGCCGCTCCTTTCCCATCCCTCACAGCCTCTGAAATGTTCAGAAGTGAAATGGTGACCCATTCTACTTCTGATTTTCTTCCTGCCGTTCTGCATTTTAACACCCTTCTTCCTACACCTAGAACTAAGAGTATTTATTATGTGCACACATATCCAGGGAAAGAAAAAGGCAGACATTTTAAAAGTACAGAAACCACAACTGTAGAAGTTTGTCAAAGTTTTGCACAAAAGACCAACTGACAATCTTCCTCAGCCACAAGCTGTGCTTACATCCCCCCATGTCAGAAAAAGCACATTCATCAATTATCTGTCTCTTTCCCATCCCACTCACCAAACAGTTGTAATAAAACAAACAAACAAACCTCTAAATCTTATAAACTACTTCGTAACACAAAGGGAAATGTCTCCGTTTTGTAACAGCTTTGCTAATTTTAAATGGAATGGGGATTCTTTTTCCCTCACGTTTCATGCTAGCATCTACTTTCTAGGACATCATATTTTGTTACCGAGGTACAGCAAGTATTCATGCAAATTACTACAGGGTCCTCCAGCAAATGCAGAAGCAAACCGACATTAAGAAGCCACACGTTTTCTATAGGGAGTCACCTTCTGCAAACCTCGCCTGCCCATAAGTATGCATAAAAAATGCAGCTCCTGGGAAAAAAGATTGAATTCTTATCCTGGGGGAATGGAGGAGGGAAGTTGTACTATTAATAAATTCAAATGTTAGGCTTAACTCTTTATGCAGAGTTGAGGCGGGAATGATATGTTGTATTCCCCCGTTTGAGAAGGAATGGCAAGGCAGGCCAGACATTGCCATTTTTCCTTGAAGCCAACTCGTTTTCCTTTATATGCTTATATTCAGGATGCGTGGCTCAGGTGCTTTTTAGCTGGAAGCCCCCACAGGAACCGTGTCGCAGCCCTTTCCCCACCATGTCAGTTCAGCGGGTATGCAGCTCCACTGAAGTGAAATGCTCCCTTTCCCTGTTTAGCTTTCAAGAGCAGTGAGGCATGTTGTTTTTTTCTTTTTTTATGATTGAGAAAACCAACCCGTGTCACATCATATGTTGCAATTGGACGCAAATAGGGAGCCATCTATCACTCTCCCAGATTCCCTGTGTTTACGAAAGAGTCTGTTTAAGGATCCGTTAAAGGAGCCTTAAAAGCTGCAGACACCATCAGGAAGGACACATTCCCCCAGACTTCATAATTTTCACAGGAACTGAACTACTCTGCTCATGTATATAATCAGCACAGGGAGCATGTCCAGGATGGTCTTGGACCGCAGTTGCTAGATGCAGAGATTTGGGGGGGTAGAGACTAAGCAGCAAAGCACAGGCTGCTGTAGTGACTACAGAGCTCCCTGAGATCACCTAGGCTTTGCCAGGGGTCACTTCTGGTTCTCAGCCATGTCAGAAGACAAGGCTGCCCAAAGTCCCTCCTCATCCACGTGTTTCCCTCAGGCTTCCAAATTCCAGGCTGCAACTCTGAGATGCAGCTCCGAATTTCAGTCAGCCTTGACTAATGAATTGATGCTGTCTGTTTTGGCATGGAACTTGTCCCCACAGTGCAAAACAGCTGAGAACAGGGGGCTGCTTCAAGAACAAAATGGATGTGGTGACCGAGAGGGCAATTGCAGCCTCTCAGTTCTGCGTGCAGTCCCCTGCCTTTGATGCTGCTCCCCGTGGACAGCCCAGGGGAGGGACACCCACTGAAATTCCTTGCCAGGCTGGAGCCTAAGAAAATACCTGACCCCTGCAATGCCAGTCAGTGTGTTAAAGTGCCTCTGGATGAGCTTAATGTAAATGCAGGGAAAAGGTACATCTGGAGGGTTTGCCCTGAGTTTTCTTTGGCTGGCTGCATCCCAGGCTCACAGCTGGATAACCAGCTGCATCCCAGCTCTGAAGCACTGCCAAACTAGGAACCTCTCTGCTGCCACTCCTTCTCTTTCTCCTTGCTGCTACTTCTCATTATTTTCCTTTTTTCCACACTTCTGCTGCATAAAAATTGCCCATCTGACAAAGAGTGTTACAGTCAAAATCTCATTATGGGCACAGGGGAACACACCTTATATGCAGAGCCAACAATTAGAGTTTATTGTTAGGCTAATTAATGTTTCAACAGTAAAATCAAAATGAATCAGTTATTCTAAGACCAGTTATATTGATGCTAACATTTATAGTCCATATATCTAATTATTGCTATTTCCCATTAATAGTACAATCCAATTTGTTAGTCACTGGCTTCCTGTTACCTACCTCTTTTTGTTGTGTTATGCTCACCTTTCTTAGGAGTAGGAACAGTGAGTAATTAGCATCCTAAGCTCCTCACTGGAAGAGGTGTGCTGTGGACGGTCAGTGTTTCTTCCTCCTCGGTCCTGGGTCTGCTTGGGCTTTTCACAGTCTGTTGCTATTGCTTTTTTAATTGGTGCCGAACTCACGTTACAGAATATTCACTTAAGATTTCTTGTTGGAGCAACATTCGTGGTATAATTTCTTTAGGGTAAACCCATGCAATTTCACAATTTTTTAAGCGAACACAAAAAGTAAGTTGGATACTGGTCACATGCTGGGCAACTGCTGGTTCAGCCAGAAGAAGCTAATGGAAGCTCGGGAGCAGACAGGGCCTGAAGTGGCATGTGTTAAGGTAAAACAAAATCTGCAATCTGTCGGTAGCAATGGCAATATCTTACTTCCTAAGGTTGGAGGCTACAAAAGCGGTGTTCAGACTGGTGCTGCTGACGCATGCGTGCTCTCCTCCAAACAGGCGTACACACCAATGACATCAGCGCTTTTGTGGGTAAAACTGCTTACTGATCTTTTTCCTGTTACAGTCAAATGGGCTGCAGTCAAAGTGTTAGATGTAATTCCCTCAAACACCTGAGGTTTTCTTTCAAGCTGAAGTTGCTCAGCTCTGTTCACGTCTGATAGAGTCATTCTTTCATTTCAAAGAAGAGCAGCTTGTGGTTTTAAGCCTCCATCCTATTCTGGATACTCACATCAAGGAAACACTTTAGCCCTTCAGCACTGAAATCAAAGTTCAATTCCCACCAGCAATAACAGCGTTACTATAGCCATTACTGGTATAGGTAGTAGAGTACAGAACACAGATGTTGGCGTAATTTTTTTCCTCTCTATATATTTATAAATATACATGCAAGCTCAACACTTGGGATATGGTACTAAGTGACAAAGTATCACACAACAAACTTCAGTCATTTGTAAACAGAAAGGAATGAAAATCTAAAATCATAAATCATAGATTGCCCATTTAATGAAATGCCATATCTTCTCATAGACAGCCTGAATCTTGGATAATCCCTACTGCTTTGTAAGTGCCCATAATTGAAAATAAGTCCTCTTAGAACCTACAGTGTAAAATAACGTGCAATAAATCGGAAGAAAGGGGTATTGGTTAGGGATTATGGGGAGTGATCAGAGGCAGATAACTCCAAGGCAGACTCCTCCTCCTATTACCTGCATGTACCTGACACCTGCACTGTTGCTAGGTTGCAAGGGCTTTAAATAGGAGAGAGAATCTAGTTTCTGGTTTAAAACAGATATATTATGGATTGGTTATGTAACTGAAACCCCAACATTTCATTACAAGGCAGTCAGATCAACAGATAATGTGTAGCTGGAGCTAATAAACCACTGGTGTAATTTTGATTTTGATTTGAAACTGTCTTCATTCAGCAGCTGAGAAATACCATAAAACTGTAAAAGTCTTACAGTTTATTTAAGGAAAGATCATTAAAGTTGTCAAGACCTGAGTAGAAATACATGAAATCTTAGAGAGTAATAAGGATACACGTGTATGTATTTATGAGTTTATCCCTGAGTTTTTAATGACTCCTCGAGAGATTTTTCTGTGTCCGTATTGTTTTCTGGTTTTGAATGAATGCTAAAACATCACAGCAGAAGAGGCCTAAATGCCATTGACCTGACTGCAGTAACAGCTGGGTTTCTAAATGCCTTTGACGGCCTGATCTTTGCATTCACCCTGCTTCCATGTTCAGGAATGGTGGGTTTGCAATTCTCACAAAATGACTCTGAGGATAAATACAATGAAGATTATTAAGTGATCGAACTCCTTGGTAATTGAGACTATGCGGGTACCTTAGACAGGTGAATAAACACTCATGTTTGCCTTCAGGGCAATTTGTCAATTTTCAGCTTACATCAGTTTGCCGATAATTAGAGGTGAGAAGGAACAGGAAAGCAGAAAGTGGGAGGACTTCAGGATCAAAGCTAAGTGACCTTGACAGGAAGGAGGCTTTTTGCTCTCCAGAAGGAAACAGCCTGAAATGACGACAGTCACAATGCGCTAGAAGTGCACACAGTATTTAAGATACTGGGGTGGAATTATTAGGGTTATAATAAATTAAATTTTTAGGAATGTTTGAGATTTAATTCAATGCATCCTTTGTTGCAAAAGCATGTGTTCTGCAGATGCAGCCAGTAAACTTTTGGTCACTTCATGTGGTATTAAATACTCCTGTGTCTTCAGCTGTAGTCATTGAAATCAGGCTAACAGAAATTTTGCCAATAGAAAGAGTAGCAACAATTGAAAGAAGCAATAGTAGAACTAAGAAACATTTTTTAAAAAATTCAGAGTGACACATTGGCTCTAATTACATAAAATACTCCGCAGTTTCAATAAGATCAAGGCTGGTTGTTCCCGTTTACTGCTTTCTATAAGAACACCAGAGAAGTTTAGGTTTGGCTGAAGGAAATACTTAAGACATATAGAGTAGTCTTTCCAGTAATGGAAGAATAGCAGAGAGCAGTGTCAGACATTGTACTAACACCTCAGTTGGTCAAGTTTCATTTCTTACTGGAAATACTTTCCTTGAGCATTAACTGCTCAGGGGAATACCTTTTACATGAAAAGGATTTTCTGAAATACAGAGGAAGACTCTTGTCCAGATTAGTATCTCTTTGGTTTTTATTTGGGTTTTTTTTGTTTTGTTTTGTTTTTTAAACAGAGACATCTGTTTACAGGCATGAAAGCACAAATTATGCAGAAATAGTTTCTTTTAATTCTCTTCCTCCCAAACCGCTTATCCAGTGATTTTGATCTTGGCTATCAATCCTGGAAACTCTATGGAATTTATTCAGAATCAAACCCAAAACTCTACTGAGCAAAAAAGGCCAATTTTGCTGTCTTCAGTAGTCTGTACAGAGTAATGTTCTGCTGAATCCTGGACTGAGAACAACTAGTTGTATCACATATTTTGTATTTTTAGGATTAGCTCCTTCAGTTGTCTGAAACGTAAGAGCTGTCCTAGAAGCTTCTAATCCCCAATTTGCTACCTATGATGATCACATAGTTATTTAGCATTAACAATATAGTTAAGAGTTGCAGCATGATTCCTGCACCCTTCCATGGAAAGCAATAGCAAAGAGTCTGTCTGGAACAGATTTTAAAAATAATGCACCATATGCAAGTCTCCATTACACGAGGGGAAGACTTCAGTAATTCCATTACAGATCCCACTCTCAAAATATGAACTCCGTTTGTATCGGAAAGAGATTCCACATATAATTGCAAAGAATTTAACAATACCATGAACAGTGATTGTTTTAAGTCAGATCAAGATCTTTCCCAGATTTATTTTTTTTTTTTAAACTCCTAAGAAGCAACATGATTATGGGGATCTGATCATATACCACTGAAAGGAACTTTCTTACTGGTTTCAATGGCCAGAGGAGTATGCTTTAATAATACAAACAAAGGGGTTAGTCACTTGTATAGTATTTAATGTTCACAATATATGTACGTAGAGCTGTGGGAATTAAGGGAGGGGGAAATAAAAAAAATTATAAAAACAAAAACACCCACATGATTCCAATTTCCTCAATATTCCTAATTAAACAACTCATTAAGGTTTTTCAAAGAACTAGTGACATAAGTGGCATTATTAAATACTTCAGAAGCTATTCAGTCACAGGTAACATTATTCTTGTATACATTTTCATATTCTGAGAAACATAAAATTACTAGCAACATATATTAAAAGACCCTTTTCAAAGAAGAAAGCCACCTCTCAGATTAGTGATTTGAAAAGCAAGTATGCGTGTTTCCTATTCAAGAAAATTCCAGAGTTTCAGAAACATCACCCACTGTTCACAAAACCTCAGTTAAGTAATGAGTCATCGTGGCTGGTTCAAATACACGCTTGAAGTGGTGAAGTTTACTGCCTCACTTGAAGTCAAGGCAGAGTGTAGATGGTTTCTGATGTGCAGTTGTACCATGAATACCATTCTGCCTGGACAGGAATGTCCTAGTGGTCAGGTTGCTAGACCATCCCTGCCATTGAGGTGCGGTGTTTATTCACCTGGGATGAACCTCAAGCATGCCTTGTTCCCATTTTAATAGCCATTATCCAGTCCTAGTAACTCTGACGTTGCTCAGAAATGGCTCAGTCCCTCTCACTGCTGCAGCTGTATTTTGATGCTAGCCATGAGGATAGCCCAGGAGGACTTGCCATGGGTATTTCTACTCTCTGCCATCCCATCTAGCCCTGCTTGAGAAGATCTCCTAGGTCCTTAATAGGATCAAGAGATCTGGAAAGGGAGGCAGAAGATCTGCGTTAGCTCTCCTGTCTTTTGAAACAGTTTCTTAGGCTGTGTGCTTAATAGGGGTAACATTAAGAGGCTTTTAAAGAAGTTACAGTGTTTTAGTATAGCCAGTTACTGTCATGATCAAAGCGGCAATAGACTCTTTCATCAAAAGAGAGACATGACCTACTAATCTACAGTTCTTTTAATAGCGCATTCTTAATGAAACGAGTCTTAATGGGCATCTCTCTATTTTCCAGTTGATTGCTCCTGTTGGAGCGTATTTGCACAAATGGAGTTCAGTTGCCCACAATAAGCCGAGCATTCGCAGGGATTTCTCATCTGCTAGCACTCTGCATCCATCTCACAGTGGTAAATGACCATGAAAGTCTATGAGAAATAGCAAAGACCTTGACAATCAGATACAAACCCAAAGTTTAGCTATTTCTGTCCTCCCCAGGCCCAGTACCTTATGACCCACCTAGTGATTGTTTTTGCCTAACTTCAGCTTGGGAAATCAGCATATGTTTCTGTCAAGAAGTAAAGAAAAATATAGTGAGCACTGAGCCTCTAGCAGAGAGAAAGAAGCAAACAGCAGCTGGTGAACAGAAAACTGCTTAAGAAAGACAATGGCTTTGTTCCACCACAGATGAAATGGGGCTAGCAAGGGCAGGCCCTGTAAGGGGAAGCTGCATAAGGCAGGCAGATTAGGGTCGCTAAAAAAAAAACCAAGCCAAAAAAAAACCCCAGCAAACCAAAAGACAGTAGCAATCACATGTAGGATTGTGGTTATCCTAGAAATGTGAAGTTACAGACAGTTGTAAATAAAAAATAGAAAAGAACATTCTCTTTTGTACATATGAAAAGTGTGTAAGCTCTAATATGACTAAATTAGAATCAGGTGAACTCTGCTTATGTGTTGGCCCTCAGCTGTATCGCTTGCTGTGGTAATTCTCTTATCTCCATCTGTGGGTTTCTTCTGTAGGAAATACATCAGGACTTTAGCAATTAATATCATGTTTGACAACAACATACACTGCCCAGAGCACAACCAAAACATTCCTGTCAAAGAATTTTCTTTTACTCGTGTCTCTTATTGAACTGCCTAATTACTACTGTCAAAAACAGTCAGTCTTTGATATGAAGATATGCCAGTGCCTGTTGAAAAAGAAACCTTACCTCCTCCTTTCTTTTGTTCCTCGCTATGCATGTGGCAGCATAGCCTCTGCCTTCATTATCACACTGCAATACTTGAGGGACTACAGCAATGCCACTAGAACAGCTGCAAGCCCAGATTTTTCTCTTGTGTTTGGAGAGTATCGCTGACACCTTGGCTTTGAGTAATTGCTGATCAGCACAGAAAGGCTCTGTTGTCTATAGTTCCATGTCATTTATGGGAGCTTGTGGGTAATTTCCCTCTGATGGCATGGAGATAGGTGCCTAATAAATGGTAGGATGAATGTGCATGGGAAAAGCAAAACAGGATATCCGACCTGCATTAAGGAAAACAATTTTCAGGGAGAAGATGACCAGGCTTTTTTTTAATGCATCTAAAGATTTGGAATAATTCCCTTAAGTGGAGATTTTTGGGTGGTGGTATCTCATACCTTTCTCAGAATAGAGTCTTGTTTAAAATAGCTCTATTTTTGCTTTACAGTGAAAAAGCTAAAATGTCACTGATCACTTCTAAGAGCCTGTCTAGGAGACTTTCAAATACCAGAGCCTAAAAAGAAACAGAAGAAGAAGTATTCAAACCCTGCAGTTTTTTCAGTGGAGAGACAAAATACTTTAACTTAGGCTCTTCAAGTCACTCAAGAGCATTTCACTTTCTGTTAAGGAGGTAGGAAGGCTAGGCTCCTTTTCAGACATCAAGTTTTGATGCGTAAGTTAGACTGAATTTCTTTTTGATGACACTCCTGCTTTGAAGGACCTGTTAGATCCCTGTTCTAAAATAAATAAATAAATAGAAAGTGTTAGGGAAAACCCTAACTTTATAAAAGCAGCTGCAAGTTTGATAGTAGCTTATTGCATGTATGAAAACAACTGTACCTTTCACACCAGGATGGCAACACGGCAGACTTCTATCAAATACTTGAAAAAGGAATAAGGTTTTCCTACAGCATTTTCATGGCTTCAATACTTTTGCTACTGCTGAAAACCCTTTGGCTATTATTCCATTTACATCTGCTGCTCTGTCATTAAGGTATTGATCAGAAATAAACGACCCATGTAGCGGATATGCACAGCAGTAGGAGTGCTACCGATTTGTTCTCTTACTAAATGTAGTTGATTGCTTAACTGTTTTAGTCTTCTCTCCGTCAAGAAACAACTTAATATAATTTACAGTGCTCGTCTGTATTACCTGCTCGTCACATAGCTGTCCCCTGTTTTAGGTTATAACACAGCATTAGCAGAATGCTTCCCACTGCAGGGGGACATTGAAACACCGTGGAGGCCTGTTCCCACATCACACGCAAAGGGCAGAAGCAGCTAGAAGCCCTTCACAGGACCCGCTCCTGCTTCCTGTTAGCACCACGCAGAGGGAGCTCACAAAGAGGACAGGATCAGCTAGAGCTGGATGCATCCTTCCTCCTCCATACAGCTGCTTGCAGGGGTGACTAGCCTGTGACACCTACATGAAGTTACTGCTCTTGCCTGCACACCGAGGGAATATCAGATCCTTTTCCAGGTGCTACAGCACCCACACACCCTCTAGGACATCAGCCAGTATGTGCAGCAAAGGTGCACGTGGTGGTTAAAGCACATATACTATGCCTTGGACTGGCAGACAATCAGAAAGGAAAAAGAATAAACTTGTGATTAAAACGCTGCTGTATGCCTCAGGAAATCTAAGTTCCAGTCCCACCACACATACTCAACCACAGCCACAGAAAAGACACTTAATGCAACTATATAATGGAAACACGATTTCCTTTTTTGTGCTATTCCTCTATTCTGTGTGTCAAGACTGTTTATGCACAGAGAATAAAAGACACTCTCCTGGTGTGGCTAAATACAGAGACTTGGAGCAGGCATCTCTGAAACAAGATGACACTAAGGCTCTTTTCAAATGCCAGGTGAAAGAAAAAAAAATCAAAGTATCTGAAAGCAGACAAACAGCATCATCAATTCACTCACCAGCTCCTCAATAAAGTCATTCAGTCATCTTTTGCCACCACCATTCATGAACTAAAGAAGGAGATATACTTCTCACTTTCCCTCTTTTGTCAGCCTGTGCTTTTTTGAAGGCTGGCATTGGTGTGCATTTGGGTCCACGAGGGTTAAGGCAGTTGCATTGTTCAGAAGGGCCATGTTAATAGATCCCAATGCAGGATGGAGCTAGTGGTTATCTTAACATTTCTGCTGTATTTAGTTATTTTTATAGTTCTGGACCTTTTTGTCCTGCTGAGAGCACTGAATAAAAAAAATGACTTTGAAAGACACTATAATCAACCACTGCTGCCTGCAATTACATTGTGTACTTGATGTCTTCAGAAAGTACTTCTAGTTTAAAACCACAAATCTTTCAGTCTGAATTCTCTCCTGGCTCTGTTCTGTTTTGTTATTTCAGAGGTGTATTTACAGGAATGAACACTAGAGCATATGGGTTTAGATAACAAAGATATAAAAAACAAAAAGTGAACATCAGAAGATTAAAATTTCATCCACTACCTTTATGCTCAAAATTTGACATTTTTTTCTGTTTACAAATGAATGCCCCATGGACAAGGAGGGAAAAAGGGCATTTGGATTTCAGAGCTGTAAAAGCTAATTCCCACTTGAGAAAACTATTAGATGGAGACTTTCAGATCTGACTGGTCATGAGAGAGACATAACTGTAAAGTAAGCTCAAACTCAACAACTGCTTTTAAAGTCCAAGTCAATTATGGGCAAGTCTGCAGTGTTACAGCTTCTGAGCACATGAAATGTAGCTATTACTGAAAATATATAGCAAGGAATTATTTGCCATATATGAAAATGTATCAGTGATACATTAAAATATATGAATATCACACTGAAAAGAAGCAAATATCATGAATTTGGAAGCCTTTATTTTTTTACATCAGCTGGATATTTAGGTTTTTTGGCAGCTATTTCTATTTTAAACTTTCCCCCCTGTGATGAGAAAATAATTTTTCTGCAGCTTTTCCTTACAGTCTTAATCTTTTACTTGCAGTCTTGCCTACCGGGTAGCAGAACGACATTCTTCACATTTGTGAGGTCAGCTCCAACGACAGCCTAGGATACTGCCTCCTCTGGATCATTCACATTCTCTTAGGGACTTGGACATTGCTTCTTTGGCATGGCTTTACAACAAGGTAAAACCCAAGCAAATAATCACGAGATCCTTACCTAGGACACCTCATTTCATACCACAGACTGTCACACCTTACACAGCAAACACACCCTCCCCCACTAATTTTTTCCCACCTTTCATTCCTCAGGCTTTGACAATGAAGCATTGATGTCTTCCCCTCTCTCAGGCTTGATGGATTAAATGCTTGCACCTGATACTTGAGCCAGGGAAGGTCCTTCCAGCAGGACCATGCGAGTATGGAGGGTATCTCTCACTGCAGGGTCTTGCCAGGGGACCAGCAGCTGACTCACCTGCACAGGGAAGCTGAAGCCTGTGGTCCCGTTGCTGTGGCTAGCAGTTTGCTCTGTAGAATTGTTTGGGATTTAAGCAGGGTCAGTTTGCCTGGCAAACTCAATTGGGTGCTGACTGGGTAAGCATCTAGAAGATACGGTATCAGAATATTTCTAGTGCATCCCCACATCTTCTACAGAATTAAATATGAATTAAAGCTTCCAGGGCAGAAGATTTCCTCCTTTTCATCCAAAGGTGATGGTGGTAGACATTTCATATAATTCGGCTGCTGATGAAGCCAGGAAGTAGTCTGCATCTTTCTACCAATAACCATAAATCAGACCTGATATGGGGGCAGTAAAGGCACATACCCTGGTGCATTCGTAATGTAATCCGCTAGTATGAGAGAGCAGGGTCTATTCTCTGCCCTTGTGCATTTTCCCCCAAGAACCTAAGCAATCTCCATGAGGATGGATGCAGTTTATTGTGTCAAATAAATAAATAAATAAATTAACACAACAACAACAACAAAAAACAAAATCCAAACCCTAAAGCTAACTATTTCTGTCAGCTGAACGTTCAGTTCCATATTACACTCACCCAGGGTATATCAGTATCATTTCCCGTGCTCAGTTTCTTAAATTACAATGCCACATCATCTATTAACTTTCACCTCCTCATTCAGTCTCAGTGTAAGAATAACAGTACATTACCAATTCCTGAAAATGCAATTAATGTTCATTCCAGTCTACAAATGGACCTTAATCCTAAAGTGTGAAGCTTTGTACCCAACCATCAAACAATGAAACTGTACCTAGATGACTAGGGAATAAAAGGTCTATTATACCGGCACTGCTGTTGGAATAAAGGTTGTCAGAAACTTCAGAGACAGTGATAGTTGTTGACATACTTAGAGGCTGTTTAAAATCTAATAATCAGAAGCCCGTATTGTCCACGATGTATAAATACGTACAGAAACATAATTGAATGCATAGGATCTGAAAAGAAATTATGCTCAGGTCCAGAGTCTAGAACACTTTATAAAACATATTCATTTGAGAGTCCATTGGGGGGGGGGGAATACTGTGGGGCTGAACAGAAAGGCATGAATTAAAAATGTGTTCCTTCTCGTTGCTGATGACTCCTGTGGGAAGACTCTTTGCTAGTCTGATTTATTTAAGCACCAACTGGGAAGAGCAGCACAACCCACAGTGCTGAGTGAGAGTGGCGGTGGAACCTCTTTGGGGTTTGTCATGTCAAGAACTTGCATCTGATGCCTGTCACTGTGCTAGAAAGGCTTCTCCAGGGTAGAGCTCTCTGATTCATAGGAGTGGCACCAATGGATGCATTTCCTCATAGAATCATAGAACGGTTTGAGTTGGAAGGGACCTTAAAGACCATCTAGTTCCAACCCCCCTGCCATGGGCAGGGACACCCCTCCACTAGACCAGCTTGCTCAAAACCTCATCCAGCCTGGCCTTGGACACTTCCAGGGATGGGGCATCCACAGCTTCTCTGGGCAACCTGTGCCAGTGCCTCACCACCCTCTCTGGGAAGAACTTCTTCCTGATATCTAATCTAAATCTCCCCACTTTCAATTTAAACCCATTACTCCTTGTCCTGTCACTACAGGCCCTTGCAAAAAATCCCTCTCCAGCTTTCTTGTCAGCACCTTCAGGCACTGGAAGGTGCTATAAGGTCTCCCTGGAGCCTTCTCTTCTCCAGGCAGAACAAGCCCAACTGTCTCAGTCTGTTCCCATACAGAGGGGCTCCAGCCCTCTGAGCATCTTGGTGGGCCTCCTCTGGACTCGCTCCAACTGGTTGATATCCTTCTTATGCTGGGGGCCCTAGAGCTAGACACAGTACTGCAGGTGGGGTCTCTGAAAAGGTATAAATTTGCACTGAATTCTCACATTGGTGGCATTAAGACATTACCTACATTAATGAGATACTGGTGGAGAGGGTGAATAGAAACGTTGACTAAGAGTGTAATCACCTAGGGGAAATAATTTTGAAGTCGGTTGATATCTGTAGTGATTAAGCAATTGTCTGAGGTTTTGATCCTTCAAGGAGGCACGAACGTAAAATTTAAATCTGTGACTTGTCATACGAAAGACAATTCTGTGACTGCAAGTGACATTGCTTTTATGTTAACAATCATCACACCTGAAGTTAGACTTGGATTTTTTTTTAAGCTTGGGTATGCAGATTCCTTCCTCTCTCGGAAAAAGCCAAGATTTGCTATATATTTGAGCTGACAGAGCTAAGCCAGTTGTCTGAGGCTGTTGTACAGTAAAATTGTTTTTCACTCTTGACAGTTGATTAACACAGCAAGTTCCTCAACCAGCTGACCAGCTGATGGTTGAGAGAAATGACATGTTTAAAGTGCCCCTTTTGTCTTATTGCCTGTCTTTGTGCAATGTGAAGAAAATGAATTTTAGCCACCATCTCAAGGTCCCATCAGCACGTCTCCATTTAAAGAAAATAAACTATCCCTAGTGAATAACTTTTTTTTTTTTTTTCAAAATAAAGAAAGGATATTGCACGAGAAAAATTACTACTTTGCAGAGACCTCTCTGGAGCGTGAGACATTGGAGCTGGAGCCCAAAATGTCATTTAAGAGCCACAGGAGCTCACTGTTCACTAAAAGCTCAGCTCAGAGTATAGCGCTTCTGTCCTTTTCATTCGTTCAACTGAATTTATCACTATGACCCATAAAACAGTTATTGATGCCTATAGGGCAAAGACACCCTGGACTTCAGGTGCTGCTTACCCCAATTGCATGCATTAAGCCGAGGCCTGTAAAGGTGTGTCTCCTCTCTTGTCACTCACAAGAAGGTTGTCAGGGCTTAGCTACTCTGCTGCTTCGTGAAGACTACCCGTTCCAGAAGGACATTACGGGATCATGCCCTTATTTCAGCATTTTGGACACATCTCTGCAGGGAAGAGTAAAAGGCTGCATTTCACAGCTATGATATCATTCTCGTGAGCTATATTTCAGCATGAGCCACTATAAAACCTCTCCCATGACATCAGAGCTGTGAAATATAACTGACTTCAAGTGCAGAAAATTCCCCCGTAGGAATAATTGCTTCCTGGCAATTGGCATTTGAAGGACTGATCCTTTAAAAGGCAGACACAAATCCTGCCCAGGTAAGGCTGCTCCAGGCAGCACTGCTTGGGAAACCTTATGTGCAGAAGCAGAGGTGTGGAGCCCCACTGTGGGATTTGGCTGTGGGGGTAATAAGACGAGCACTGGAAGAGCCTGTCAAGCGATGATTTTCACTCCCTCATGCCTCAGCGATCCATGCAGACTTCACTAATAGCAAAATAATAGGTTTGCTCATATGCTGTGCTCCCCGCCTGAGACCCTGCCTCCCCAATACGGCGAGCCACGTGCGCACAGCCAGAGCTACCGTCTCATCCATCTTTTCACATCTGCACACCAAGCACAGAACATAATGGGCGTGCTGTTACATGGCAGCTAGCTGGGGCTGCTGCTGCCTGGGGGCACTAATTAACTTACCTGGGCAGGCCCCAGCTGCCCCGCAAAGCAAGCTGGCAAGAAAATGGAAGTCAAAGATATTGTGTGAGACGTAATCTCCCCTTTTGTGTCAGGGAAGGTGCCCACCAGAGCAGCCCTCACTCAGAGCCAGGGGTTAGAGGAGTGGATCATAGAGTCACAGAATGGTTTGGGTTGGAAGGGACCTTAAAGACCATCTAGTTCCAACCCCCCTGCCATGGGCAGGGACACCCTCCACTAGACCAGGTTGCTCAAAGCCTCATCCAGCCTGGCCTTGAACCCTTCCAGGGATGGGGCATCCACAGCTTCTCTGGGCAACCTGTGCCAGTACCTCACCACCCTCTCTGGGAAGAATTTCTTCCTGATGTCCAATCTAAATCTTCCTGCTTTCAATTTAAAGCCACTACCCCTTGTCCTGTCACTACAGGCCCTTGTAAAAAGATCCCCCATCTTTCTTGTCGGCCCCTTCAGGTACTGGAAGGTGCTATAAGGTCTCCCCGAAGCCTTCTCTTCTCCAGGCTGTACAAGCCCAATTCTTTCAGCCTAAGTGGATGTTGGCAGAGCCATAAAGGACAAGACCCTAAGCAGGTTGGAAGGGTACAGGAGGAGGATTAAGAGAGACTAACTACTGGGAGAGATTTAAAGCCACCTCAGCTCTCCCTAGCCCGGTGCCCGTGTCCCCCTCTAGCCACCTGCACAAATCTTTTGCTGGCATTGCTGGCACTCCATGAATCACACTGAAGGCAATTGCCAGATACAACCTGAAGTATAGTCACGCTGGCTTTTTCTGTTCCTCCTCTGTAAAGGTCTTCTTGTAGTGGGCAACAGGTCTGTTATTGAAGTTATGTCTCACGCGTGCGTGTTTTTACATGTCTGTGAGTATGTATACGCTGATGTGTCTGCCCCATCTCACAACACTCAAAGCCTTACATGAACACAGCTCCCATGACCTGCAGAACAGGGTTGTTTTTACCTGCACAAAGTTCAGTGACATTAATGAGAGCTAACTGGAAAGCTTCCCTCTTTTCTAGAGGAAACTCCAGTGCTTCAGAATTAATTGTACCTTTTTCATTGTTCCTCTACATGCTAAAAACCTGACTCCTCCTCACCCAGAAGTTCACTTTTTATGGTGTTTTACCTTGTGAAGCAGTAAAACTATGTTTGAACAGCCCTGTTCCATTACCTACTGTCCATCTGAAAGCTAAGTGGTATTTCTTTATAGAAAATGATTTACTAAGGGGAACTGTAAGAGATTTGAGGTTATTTTATACAATTTATTGCCAAGAGCAATGACAACCAGAAGAGAGGCTAACCCGAGGCATTGTAAATGCTTTAACTCCATCAGTATAGCTCAAAGGCTAAATTTTGCCAGATTTACACCTTTAAAAAAGTAAACACATAATATAGGGGAAAAATTGGCCTTTCATCTATACTGTGATCCAAGTAGTGTTGTGTGAAACAAAAAATTCTCTTTTCAATTTGATATAGTCAGACTGTCATTCCACAATCTTTACTTACCAATATTGAGAGCTGCTGTGTTGTATGTTGAGCTGGTTCAGAATGATTTATATTTTTTTGATCAGGATATTGAAAAAAATAAATTTTCCAAAGAACATCTGTGTGAAACCAAATGAAAATTAATCAAATGATCATTCTTTAAGAGTATGGATCTGTTTGGATTAAAAATTTAACAAAGGGTTTATGAAAAATATATGTCGTGGAGTGTTTCTGTCAACTAATTCTGATTTCTTAAGAGTATAAAATGTTCCAAAGCTGTTCATCACTTTTTGTGTGACTGGTTACTGGAGATGCATAGTATCATTCCTTCTTCCCGAATAGAAGATTTCCGCTTTTTTAAAAACAGAACCATCCACACTACACAGTGGTGCTGTATGTAAAGCTTTTTTCATTATGAAAATCATGCAGTCTTCAGAGACAGGGATAGTTTTCATAATTATTTTTTAGGTGCGCAGATATTTAATATCAGTAATATTGGGAAGAAGTAGCTAGTATGAACCCACAGGTAGAGATGAACTAGTTGATTTTTCTTTATTTTTAGAAGTTATTAGTGAACGCATTTAGGCATATAACTACATATTTTAGGCATATAACTATGTATTTAAAGATCCAAAAGTCAGTACAAAACTCTGGCAGTAGGTAACTGAGGAAATCAAAATGTTCACTTAACTTCCTATGCAGTATCAAACAGCTGTAGTATGTGGGAGATACTGAATAATATGGACATTTATTCACTAACTTGTTTACCTGACCCTTCCTAAATGAAGTCAAAGGCAAAACTCCTTAGATGTGAGGGAAAAATCCTGGAGTTACCTAAGTCCAGGCTCTTCAGCCCATAACTATAGCAACAGAATGCCTCCTGGGAAGACTCTGTGCACTTTTGCTAGCCCTTCTCCGATGTAATAAGGCAACCTTATCAAGATCCTCACTCAGAAACAGTTCTATCCCAAAGTCCAGGCAGTAAAAAGAGAAAAGTCTGGTTTGCCTTAGTCAATGAATGGAACTAAATTAAGTTAAGGGGAAAAAAATCACAAACACCCCAAACATCAGCACTCCCACCTCCTACTCAATATAGACTCCTTCAGATTATTTGAAGGACAACATGCAACATTTTGAACCAGAAACAGCCCAGCTTTTCAACAATCACTATTGCTCTTCTACATTTTGGACTTCCTTGCTGCGGTGATGAATGTTAAGTACCTTCGAAAATGTTTGAAAGTTGTTATTTTTCTTTTCAGAGATCCTTTGAGACTGCAAAGAAGGAAGAAGGCATGAGATTGGCTTCAGTGCAGTAAAGTAGGTTAGTTTAAGGACAAGAAAAAGAGTCATTAACTAGACCTTCTTGTGTTGCCGTGATGAGAACTTACCATTGCTTCTGGCTGCTGTTTTGGGCTGGTCAGCCCCACCAAAGTTTCTTAACTCCATTATCCAAAAGGACTAGTAGCTTTCCAGAAAAGGAAAAGGTTTTGATATTGTCTGGAAACAGCAGGCGAGACATCCATCGTTCCAAAAGGAGCTGGATGTGGAATCAGTTCTTCTTATTGGAGGAATACACAGGATCCGACTACCAATATGTTGGCAAGGTAAGATTATTTCATATGCATCTATGTTTTGATTTTAGAAGTACTAGAAAGCCAGCGATACCAAGTAGGCAAGAACAATACTGCTCCAACTTGTAGTTTACCTTCCTGTCTGCCCAGCTTCCGCTGAGGAGTAATTCAGAATGAAGGTTAGTACACTTCAGCTTCAAACTGTAATCAACAACAGGAACTTCTTTGTTTAACCAGCAAGTCCCATGGCCGATCATGCACAAATATGTTAAAGATTTTCCTTTTTATTTTTGTCTGGAATTCATTATAAGGTTGTCTAGGCCAGATTTTTAGCTTTGAAATGTAATCTTCATTTACCCTCATGCTCATTAATTTTGCTAGGGTCAAACTATATAAACCAGAAAAGGTTTTGGCCAAGATACTTAGAATTCACAGTATCCTTATTCTGGTGAGGATTCTCTCTACCCAGAGAAAGGCAACCATCATTTCCTTTTTTATTCCCCACTTCACAGAACAATACTGCAGCCATTTGCTGATGAGTTTTTGTGGTGCCACTGAGGACTCTGTGACATGACCGTAATACCACAGCCATGCTATTAGAAAGAGTTGAAGCACACTGTGCTTATATACTAAGAAGCAACAGGCAGCTGAAAATTTCTAAGCTCAAAGTATGCTGATAGTTAGAAAAAGGTCTGAAAAAAAAATATCAAAAACATCACAGCTTAACTCTGAGAATATCCACCTCCCTGAGCAGCATACCCCCATGTAGGTAACAACCTTTAAGTGAATTGTAAAGCTAATGCACCTGTGGTAGGTCTAGAGAGAGTCTACACTGCCCAAGGTGGCATAGTCTATAGGAGTCTCTCTTGCAGAATGCAGAAATTATACTATTGATGATGATGTTCAAAGCAGAAACAATACAACTTAGTTTTCCACACTAAAATGGGGTTGTGTCTGGTCTAGTTTGATCTCTTAGCAAAGGCTGCAGATCACAGTGATTTGACATTTTATCTCCCTCTGTAAGCTTCTGAGCATTCCCGTGAGAGATGGTGGCTGCTTTTCTTGACTGCCAATCAGCTGTCAGTCAAAGTTGGATGTGACACTCCTTCCCTGCTAAATGGCTGCAAGGCATGATTCAAATGAAGAGCTACTCAGCTGGTGTAATACTCATAGAGCTCCTACCAGGATAATCAGCATTCATGAAGGGTACCATAGAGCCCAATCTACAGGAAAAAGCCAAAGGCAGAGAGTCCTCAGAGAGGAGAAGTGGAGAGGGAAGAAGAGAGGGTAAGGAAAAAAAGCCAGAAGAGAGTAAGAGGGAAGAGCTAGAAAGACGGAGGTGGATAGAGAGGAAACTTTGCATAGATAAACCAAGACAGAGGAGGGAAAAGGGGCATCAAGTGGGTGTAGAAGATGGAAATTGGGAGAACAATGTTACCTAAAGAGAGCACAAATAAAAACAGAAGATGAGACAGTGAAGGAAAAAAATCCAACGGGTAAGAAATGTGGAATCAAGGGTAAAAACCCAACTGACAGCAGTCCCACACACACTCTCCTGTTTCACAGTCTGTGGTGGGGTTGGGGTAATGGGGATCTATTTCTCCAAAGATAAATCATACGATGCTGAGACAAGTCCTACAGCTTGTCATTTTCACTGTGAATTTTGACATTAAACCTGCAGAGCCCCAGGTCCCCCATTCTCTCCACTGCAGAATTTGAGTAGAAGTTATTGGCTTCAGAGGGACTGATGGGGGAGTGAATATTCCTGTAGGTCAGGTTTGTTGAGAGACAGTTAAAAAATGTTTTAGTTGGACCAGAAAATGAAGAAAGTTTGAACTGTAGTCATTGAGAGAGAAAAAAACATGGATGTTATTTTTGAAAGTCGTTCTCCTGCCTATTAGTACTTTAATACACTTACTATTGAAAAGCATAGAAATGACACAATATGTATAAATGTCATTGATTCTGTGTCCCTGGGCTGTTCACAAGTGGCCTTTCACACGTCTTTCAAATGCCAGAACTGCTCACACCCTTGTAATTGAACAATTAGCCAAGAGGCATGGAAGAGCAGCCATTTGTTATTAGAGAAAGTTGAGTTTTAGTGTGAGGATAAATAATAGAAACAGCTGAATGTCTCCAAATTAAGGTAACCAGGCAGTTTAACTGAGCAATTAAACTTGATTGGTGTGGGCAAATGAGGATAATGAACATGTTTATGAAGCATATTTTTTCCCAGAGGACTAAATGTTATCCTTAAACATGAACTGAAAATGGTAAGAACGTTAGGTTATATTCTTTTTATTCTCTGATATCATAAAGAAATGTGAACAGCATAATATTTTAAAACAATTGCAATAATGCGTGTAAAGGAGAATTGTGCTTATGTGTTACTGTATAAGCAGTCACAGCTGGATCTTCTGGGTTTTTTTCTTTTTTTTGAGTGTCTAGTGGTTAAAGCTGATGGGCATTAACATCATAATTATAAAAAAAATAATTCCATATAAGCTACAGGGGAAAAAAGATTCTTACTCGGGCCGGTTGTACTTTTGTCTTTGCGTTTTTATAACATCTGTTTAATTCAAACATCTACATCAAAACTTGAGATATAAGAAGTCTGTTGTGAAAGATTCTAACAGCATTATTTCAATAAACTGCCAAATTACAGTTGTAAAATCCTGTAACTGTTTATACTACAAAACCCACATTTAGATCATAGCAGTTTTAGAGAGAGAAGGGGAAGAAAAGTGAGAGGGAATACATTCAAGTTTGAGATCGTAAAAATGAAAGGTAATGTTTCTGAAGATCTAGCTCAAGGCAGTACTGAAGACAATGCTGAAGCATCATGCAAGTCACGGACTACTGTGCTCCATACCCTGGATGCTCTACATCCAGTGAACCCAAATATTTTCACTTTTTCAGGAGCTAATTGCCTAAGCACATACAAAACAAACTAGCCCTTTTTTTATACCCATGGGTCCTGTCAGCTTTTAAAAAGTGCTCCCCAGTTTTGTATACCACACACTTTACTGTCAGTCCAAAAATGCTGCTGTATCACTCTGGGCAAGAATATGTGGCTGACAACGAGAAGCTCCCAGTCTTATCAATACAAGCTGATTGTATGCTGTGGCTCTGACACCAGAACCACCATCTTATTACCCAGTTCTTGTGTTCCTGAATTTCATTCCTGTATATTCATGAATTAAAGCCTTTTAAAAAGAGTAATAATTCACACCTCCAGTCTTGGTTAGTCTCCAACATAATAATATAAGGAACCTGCAGAAAAGTTCTCTACTGGAATTATTCATGGCACTGCTGAATAACTTGTGAATGACAGCTATTCACTGAAGTGTGATTGATGGGCACAGTGACATTTTAACCTGAAGATATCTTTTCTTCTGGTTCAGAAATTATGACACTTGGCAGGGACTCCGTCCCAAAATAAAATAAAAGGATTACATGATCATCAAAGTAGATAAGTGCTCAGCACTACTACCTAGCCAAAATCTGCAACATTTGAGTCGGGTTTTAAAAGAGATCTAGTTCAGACTGTGGCTGCTGAGTACAATTTTAAAGGGCTGGAGTGAATGCATCTCTAGATCATGGGTAAACAATGAAGTGATAGTACAGCTGTATATACAAGTATGTGCTACATTCCCTGGAGGTCTTCAGATATTCCTGGGAAAAAGAGTGAAAAAAATCTGCCGTGTTCCAAGATTATACTCAAAGGTATAGTTACCATTTGTATACACTTGATGTCTTTGCACTGCTGTCCCATTGGCTACATGAAATCCATGTACCGGCATCCATCACTGTGTGGACTTGTCAAAGCAGAAACCTACAAATCGTTGTTACATAAAGGCATAGGATGCCTCTTTCTTTTAGTCTAAAGAAAGATCTGAACGAGTATCAAATCTTACTCATTAACCCAGAAACGGGTTCTGGCAGCCTGCAGTGGAAAGGAGCAACTTGCTCTCCTGATAACAACAGACACAACTGTGGAACGACTTTGTCACACTATGTCTGTCTAGCACTGAAAGGAAACTTCCAAACATACTTTTCATTTTTGCTGTGTCTTATTGATGTTCATATAGTTCAAGCAGTATGCTCGCCTGGAAGCTATCTGATGTTACTACCTGTACAACCCATCATAAACAATCATCCTCTGCTGACAGCTCCATTTTTCAAGGAAGATAAAGTCAAAGTCCTGCTGCTACGTGGCTTGGCAAAGCAGAATAGATACTGCATGACTCTAGGCAAACCCTTTTGTTTGGTGTTGAAAGAACCACTGGGAAAGATAAGTTCTCCTCTGTCAGGAATGGTTTAAGATACCATTGATCCTGCTTTGAAGGAGGAGGGGATGAACTAAATGATACAGTTTCAGTACTGTTTTTCTTTCTTTTGCCTGATTTTCCTTCTGACTGCAACTATTCTGAAGGCAAAGAGAACTGTCCCTTGCAGTGTATTTCACCAGAAGCAGATCAAACAAAAGGTAGAAGCTCTCCAAACGGTTGCAAGTAGTGGGTCTTAGTCACACACTGAGACAAAAGTACTTGGCTGTGAGCACACACAAGGAGGTATGTAACCAAGGAAAATTATTGTCATGTGATACACTCCTTGCATTTTCAGCATTTGAGGCAGTAATCTGTCGTGCTACTCCAGTGGTTAAAAGGTATCATATCTTAATTGGATTACATGATAACTAGCACGAGAAACCTTCACTTTCTCTCAGATCTTTAGTTCATTAGCAATCTGTACTTATCATCAAAACCTTTGTTTCCCCAAAAAAGCAAGATGTGAAATGTCAAACTAAAATGACTCTTCCCATCTGTACTTTCAACATCTTTTATACAGTTCTGTTGGAAAACACTTGCTAAGTATTTGTTTTCTTTGCCTTATAACTTGCATTATGATATGCACCTGATCTTCTGTTTCCTGTTCCAAACACAGTGACTGTTATCTTTACAAGGCCCAAAATTGAAAGTTCCACTTGTGACTTCTGCTTATTCAGGGAGTCTACTCAGAACAGTTTTCAGTTTATTTTGACGGTCAGAATATCCTTTCTCTGGGTCTAGATTCTGCGCTCTGCTTCCAGGAGAACTGACAGCCCAAGAGTCAGGCTTTAAGTTTCTGAATGACCTCTCAGTCCTGAACAATTCCTGGGCTTGAAGTGGCTCACAGCAAAACTGAAGACAGCTATCAGTCATCCCTAGGTTTCATCAGTCAATCCGAGGTGCTCTGTGGCCCACAGGGTACACAAGGGCCCTGTCCACAGCAATTCCTCAACTGTCCTGTCTTCTTTCACAGCTAAATGTACACATGAAATTTGACTTTATGCTGTGCCTTGCAGAGGACCTCCTCACCCTTCACCAAACAGGAGGAGGACTAAAGTTTTGCACCTTTCCAGTTTTAGGCTCCCTGCAGCATGCCATCCGTGTGAGGGTGCAGTGGTCCTCAGGGAGCAATAATGGCTCCCTGCACCAACTCCTCTCTTAGCAGGTCATAGGACTTTTTCAGGCCATTTGTAGCCCTCCTGCCCTTGCTCGTGACAAGAAATTCACAGGGTCCTGTATGTGTACCAACAGTGGTTAATTGCAATGGTATGTTTGACTGTGATGAAAGAAGCATGAAGACCAGCCTCTTGCACGTGAGGAAACTGACCTACAGGAAGTTTAAATGACCTTATGCAAAGCTAAAAGTCAGGAAATTCTACTCTGATATTTAAAATAAAAAGTAAAAATCAGAGTTCATAGCCTCTTTCCCCCCCCATTTAAATGATTAGGTTACCTGCCTCCCCCTTCAGTAGACTGAATACTTGTCATTCTCTAAGAAGGTAGAACAAATGCCGTGACACATCTGCACTTCCTTTATTCCTCATCCATCATTCATATTTTATATTCCACCACTTGACTTTCCCAACTGCCCTTCATTCCTATATTGAATTGCACACACATACACACACTTGTCTTATATTCCTCTTTGAAAGATTTACTGGCGCTGATAGAAGTTCTCTGTACTGTCGGTCTCTGTGGAATAGAGATAACTCTGAAATGAGGGACAGTTGGGAGGTTAGAGGCCCAGGACAACAATCCAGAATCAGCTTGCAGATTTTAAACCATCATATGGGGGCTAAGAAAGGAGGTAATGAGAAATGGGTGGAATGGGCAAGAACGTTATTCAGAAAATGAAAACGCAAGAAATAATAGCGTGGTTAATGTTTACAATCATCATAGTTCTGCATCTACTCATCATGATCCTTGTACCCAAAAGCCTTACAACCATCTGTTTCAGACATAGCACATTTCCTACATTATGGCACATGATGGCACTCGCAGTGTAACGGTACATAACCTCCTCCCCTTCTTTCCGTTCTACCTAGAGAGGCAAGAAAATCCTGGGACCTTCAAGTCAATAATTCTGTTAATTCTTATTTTTATTTTTTTGTGCCCCAAACTAAACAATTTTGGTTTCAATATGCTAATGACCGGCTCAGACCAGTGGTTACATTTTGGGCCACATCTTTCCACAGATCATCCTGTCCTACACTTGTCAGCAATCTGCACATCTTCTTAAATTGTGTGCCCTTAGACTTCTGGCTACAGAAGAAGAGCAGAACACATTAATCTCCCTCCCCAGGGGGAGACTGCAGGGGAAGTTCATGCTTTGTTTTGTATGACTTAGATCACCGGTCTTTGAAGCTGTAATTACCAGTTTCTTACTTGTTTGTATAGCACAGTAAAGTCTTCCCTATAAAGCCCCTATAAAGCTGCAACGTCATGAATATAGAACATGCAGGCTAGCAAGAGCAAAATAAAATCCCTCTTTCAGGTTCAAGACAGAGAACCATTTTTATTCCACCATTTGTTGTTTACAGTTAGCTCACCAAAAATACAAACCTGTAAAGCTTAGAGAAATCTCTTTATTAAGGGAAACTCGTATTGCCTGTGACTCCCTTTTCTTTCGCTGCCGTTTCCCTCACTGGTGAACACAGGTTCACAGTGGGGCAGCAGCAGATTGAGAGCTGTGGCCAGTCAGTGTAACATTTCAAAACGCAAACTGAAAATGTGTTGTGATGTTAATAGCTACTGTTGATCCGTATGTGCTAATGCAGACTGTGGCTTGCTTTCACCATTAATGGGGTGAAACAAACCTCAGCGTGCACTTGCAAGTACCTCAGGGTTCAGTGAAGCTTGTAGTTATCATGAAAGTCTGAGGTGGCAGATGAAGGAAAGGGAAGAATTATGCTCTGGAAGGGAAGGAGAAAAGAAAAATACCAATCCTTTTTCTCTTCTAATTTCACAAAAAAACCCCTTAGAACAACAAAGATTGTAAAGAAATAAAACACTGAGCTGGGAGTTAAAAATGTACATTAAAGGAGAAGGGGGAAAACAGATCAGCAGATGTTTATGCTGTAACTGTCATTCCCACTGTCTTCTTTTCACAGTTGTTTATTTTGGAGTCCTATCATCCAAAGAAGACTGCAGGCCTCCCATCCCCAACTTACATTATGCTGTGCTGTACAGAGCAGGGCTCCAGAAGAGATGAGCTGGAATGGCCTCTCTGTACAGGGATATCATCTATCTGACGCTATTTCTTACTTTGTCTCTTTGTGAAATATCAAGCGGTATTTCACCGTTAGATGTCTGTTGGAACAAAGAAGGTTTTGCTGTCCCGCACAGGCTCACATAATGATCATTCAGTCATCTTCAGCATGTTTGTCAGCTTTGCTCATACTATATCTTCATGTTGGAAGGCAACATCAAGTTAAGCCAAGCCATTTGTATAACTTCTGTGTTTAGCATCATGTTATCATTAGTGGAAGGTTAAGTTCTCCCTAAAAGACAGAACCAAACAGTATGACTGTGCCTTTGACTCAGTGACATGCTTCCTTCTGCCTAGCAGCTCTAGCAATCAAGCTGATCAGGGCACCAGCAGAGGATTTAAAGGGCATGCAGACAGAGGTGTGAGAGCATTCATAGTTTCCTTCCACTCTGTGATCTTTCTGTGGTTTTACACATTTCAGGTCAGTTGCTTAAAGCGGAGTTAATGCTGCTTACAACTGCTAAAATCCCTCACAGGATGTTCTGTAGGGACACATAGGGAAAAACAACTGCCAAGGGGGTTACAGGCCAAGAGTGAATGCCCTGTGCATGAAAACTCTTGCACGTATATTCATGGCAAATGTAAAGTGGTACGAGCTTGAGCCTCGTGGTACTTTCAAGTAACAAGGTCTGTCAGGATCTATGTAATTCATGATAAACCCACGTTATGCAAATACCTATTATTTTACCTATGAAAAATATGTTATGGAAGATTCCTTTTGGATTGTTTAGACAGATTGGATAACATCAATTATATGTGCTTCGAAAAGAATTATTTTATTTCAACAATGCTAGTTATAATTTGGATAGTGTAGGCACAGATATTCTGACCAAAAGAATTCCAGGCTCTCCAGTCGAAGTGAACATTCATACCTAGACAGAAAATGTTGGATCTTGAACTATTAGCTGAAGCCTGGGACTGAATATCACTCCTGCCAGATAGAATCACAGAATAGTTAAGGTTGGAAGAAATCTCTAGAGGTTATCTGGTCTAAACTCCTGCTCAAAAGCCAGTCCAATTAGAGCAGGTTGCTCAGGGCTGTGTCCAGTCAAATTTTATGTATCTTCAAGGATGAAGATTCCACTTCTCTGGGCACTTCTCTCAATTCTCTCACTTCTTTTTCTCCCAGTATCCAATCAGAATTTCCCTCATTGCAACTATCATCAATTGCCTCTCATCCTAGCACTGTCTTCTGTAGCTCTGCCTTCTCTACACTCTCACATTAGGCAGCTGTAAACAACAATAACCCTTCTTAAATCTGAACAAAACCATTTCTGTCTCCTCTCTTCATACATCATATGCTCCAGCCCCGCTAACCCTCTTGGTGACCCTTTTGTAAACTCACTGCACTATGTTACCGTCTTTCCTGTACAGAGGCGGGGCAAAACTAGCTGCAGTACTCCACGTGTATTCTTACATGCTCTGAAGAGAGAACAATGATCAATGCCCTCAACCTACAGACTATACTTTTGCTAAAACAAACCAGTTGGCTTTCCTTTTGGCAAGGACACACTGCTGATTCATATTCCACTTCTTGTCTACCAGAACGTCCAGATCCTTCGCTGCAAAACGGTTACCTAAGCAGCTTGTACTGCTGCAAGGGATTATGCCAGCGTAGATGCAGGACTTTGCATTTGGCTGTGCTGAACTTGATGTGGTTTCCATCAAACCATTTCTCCAGGCTGTTGTGTTCCCTCCAGACAGAAGTGTCACCTTCTCAATACTGAGAGCATTTCACCCACCCCACCTCCTCTTTTTTTTTTGATTTGCAAAAACGCTGAGGATCCACTCCATCATTTGAACCATTAATAAAGACATTAAGCAGCATTGAGCCCCAGCATCCACCCCTGAGAAACATCATTAGTAGTCAGCCACCAGTCGGATTTCAGACTAGAGACTGTTTTTCCTTTCCCCACCTTCTGAACGGTAGAACTAGATGGTCGAGGCATGCAAATAGATTAAAGACACAACTAAACCCGTGGATACGAATTAATTTCCTTCTTGTTAGGTCTTCATTTAAATCTGAATGTGGGTTCTCATTTGGTTTAGTGTTTGTCTATATCCTCCCTTCTCCATCCCCCTACTTTCTTCCCTGCCACACACACTTTTATATAGCATATAAAATTCATACACATATTTCAGGATTTGACTGTCAGCATCAAGTGCTCAGAATATCAAAGGGTCACCTTTGTCAGTAAGCAAAGGATGAGCATTTGCTTTCAAGCGCATCCATCAGGGAGTAGTCAGAAGCTGTTACTTGCTGAAGAAGCCTGATGTTTTATTCAACTATATCCCAGTAAAAACATTTCTGGATATTAGGCCAAGTTTTTTTGTTGTTTTGGTTTGTTGGGGGTTTTTTTTGTAGTTCACCTTTAAGATATATTCTCCCTTACCCCCACAGGAGAATAGAGGTTTTCACTGAATTAGAAATGTAGTTGTTCATAAACCTTAATTACGATGCTGTATTTGCCTACCATATAATTTTGAGACATTTTTGAAAGTTCTTGAGTCCAAAGGAAACATTTCTCAGTGATAAAATGGATACTGGATAAAATGGATAATTGGATAAATGGATAACCACTGAAAAAGGGTCCCTGGGTAAATTCCCTGGGAAATCAAAGGCAATCAAAGATGGGCATATAATACAGACTGATTTCACTGACTATACGCATTACGTAATTTAGAGATTAAGGGATATATACTAAAAAAAACCATTATTAGTTATAGAAGTTCATGTTTGTTGAATGCACTCGTTTATGAAAAAAGTATTTGCTCCTAATCTCAGTAGAATACCTCCTGTCATGTACTATGTGAGTTCCCTTTTTGACTGAGTAATGCAGTACAGGACGGAAGTCCCATTATATAGTCAGTTGGAGACCTTCAAATTAACAGAAAATATTTAGATCAAACCCATAAAAGCATTCTGCCATAAAATGCCTGGGTACACAACAAAGCTTGTATGTTTGGGTTTTTTTTCCTCTGTGTAATTCTTAAAAGATTAGATATATATATATGGGCCATTTGGCTCAGTGAATATCTGTTCTTGCAAAAAGGAAAAGAAACACACTTTATATATTAAGTATCAAGCTTTAACAGTGGAGATGATACACCAGCTATGCTTTTCCTGCGGGCATACCTGTCCATAAGATAGGCAAGGGTATCAAGATATTGGAACTATTTTGTTGTGATTGGAAAAAAGCTGTAACAAAAGTAGGTGTTCTTGAATAGTATGCACAATCTTCATTGAAAAAAGGGGGTTTAGGGGAGCGATATCCCGGGGAGGCATGCATCCCTTTAGGAACTCATTATAATCTAATTGCAAGTCATTACAAGTGAGGCACTTAATTTTCCTTAACCCCACAGCTCACCCAGTGGAAGTGAAAGCACATATATTTCATTTCACTTTACCACAAGATCTTGATGCCTCCAAACGTTATTTGCACTCATAGAGCCAGCCCCAGAGTGCAGAAACTCTCCCATCTACCCCATCCCTTAGCTAACCTGTGGTGACAGTAGCCTTCAGCCAGTGAATAATAAGAAACACCTCAGAGCAATTAGATTTTTTAGCATTGCATCTGGATTAGGAACAGGACATCCCTGTCACTCCCCCCTACAAATGCAGCAGGCTGTGGCAAAGCCACAGGAGTGCTAAGCTTTACTTCAGTTCAAAAATCTTCAGTCTTTCCACAAACTAACACAGAACAAATTACACCCAAGGCTCTCAAATCGTATTATAATCACTACATACAGAACTGGACATTGTTAACAACCCACATTTTACTGCAGGGAGAATGTAGAAGCATCAAACAGTGATCTAAGATCAGACAGGAAGACTGTGACACAGACAATATTAAAATCTGCCAATCCTGTATTTGTGGCTACGAGTCTATCTTTCCCTTGCATATCTCGTGTTTTGCCAAAGAGACACACTTAAATGTGCTTCACTCCTTGTTTGTTTTGGTTTTCTTTAACACCAAGGATCATCAACAGTGATGCCTCAAACTAATTTTCCATTTAGTCTTTAAGACTCATGCATGAATCCAATGACTGACTGTTCAGTTATGGTGGCAAATTTGCAGTGATGAGAAAGTCTGTCTCCTAAAACAAAATGACTTGTAGAGCTCTTTATGGCTTTCAGGGATTCAAAGGCTTGAATTTTCATTCCTGATCACTGAAGTGTATACACTAGGTAAGAAAATACTTTTAATCTCTCTTAATCTTCTGCTCAGATATACATGTAAGAGAGTTTTCTTAGTACCTGACCTAGAGTATGATGAGTCTAGGGTTGGCTAAATCCTTTATGGTTTTTAGTAAGTGAATGTTGATGCCTCAACTAAAACCATTCCTCATGTCTACTAGGTACTGATGCTACCACACAGTTTAAAAACACTGACAAAAAGGGATGACAGTCAGCATGACAAAGAAATGCCAGATGCTGAAATAGATGGACTAAAAAGCATAAAACTTTCTTTTTTTTAACTGCCTTGGCCTTCCTTAAGAGAACAACCAGAGCTCCATGCTGTTCTGAAGGTAATTGCAGAAGTCTGTACAATGCTCTTTTGTTAACATCACTACTGTTTGGCTGGAGAGGGCTCTTTAATCTTTCAGACAAAGGCATAATGAAACCCAACTGCTGTAAGTAAAAGTGGGAAAATTCAGTTTACAACCAAGGTTTGTTTTTTTTTTTTTTAAGTGAGAGGTGAGTTATTACTCAGAGGCAGAATTGTTTTGAGTTCCTTAGAGTCTAAAAGATTGGCTATCTTTCTTACTGTTACACACTAGTTCAAAGAAAAGCAAGAAGTTCGATAAAAGAACATGAAATTCAAGGGCCCATATGTATAGAGATCAGACTTGACACCACAGTCTCTGTGCCTTTTAAATTAAAGACCTGTTCATCTTTGTAAAGGCAAACTGTAAATTCCTGCTATAATAGTGCTTAGAGATAATAGGAAGAGAAACAAATAAAACTGCATTACCGCAGAAGAGCTGAGCAGCACTGAGCTCAGGATAACATGGAGACACCTTTACCTAGTTTGAAGCTTTGCTAAAAATTCATTAAGATCTGATAACGAGCTGCCCCTAGAGAGAAGGCCCAACAGAAAATGGGACTTTTATGGTTCGAGGTAGTGCAGTACAGGACAAAAGCTCTTGTGCCATTGTCTCTGTTTAATCACAATGAAGAGCAGCAGCAGTTGGGGAACCCAAAAGGGAAAAGAGTTGATAGGCCCTAGGCAATGTTGAAAGAATTGACGCTTTCCAACTGATTTTTTGCAAAGCTGATTAGCTGTGGCTGCATGTTTGCACTTTGGGTTAGAAAACCCATTTGTGATTTTGAAGGGTGTGTAATAAAGGTGTGAGTCACCAGGGTATTGATGTTTCTTCTTAGCTTCGTATGTATAAAATACTACTGTTTGGGCAGCCTGTTCCGTAGAGCAAGGATCACTACAGCAGCCAAACTGTTGTTCCGGCCTACCTCAGGCCATGCAGCCTCACCTATAGCCCTCATGAAAAGAGAATGAAAGAAGCCTTCCAGCCTGCCTGGAGGGTCCAAAGTGAGAGCGCTTTGCCTCCTGTCCCTAGTCAAACAACAAATCTTTACCCCAGTGTTCTTTATACTCTGTTTCTTACCATTTTTTTTCTCACACCAAACCTTTACTTTTATTATAGTGCCTTTTCTATGTTTTGTTTGTTTGTTCTGCAATCAGATGCCACCATCTTTTATTCCCAGTTTGTGGCTGTGAGTACCTGGTTGCTTCTGAATCTTCTTAGTGCTTGTTGGTCCATTCATTTCCTGAAGCTGTTCTGCAGCTCAAAACTGGTTTTTAACTTCCCTTAGTGTCATTCATTTACGGGGAATTGGCACTCCCACTACATTTGAGAGTGAATGAGAAAGATCACCGGTATCTTGATACTCTCAAGAAACAGAAAGATAGCATCACCCTGGTGTTTTTTTCTTTCCTGGATATTTTTTTATTCCTCCCATAGTTATTGATATCAGGACAATCTTTTTTTTGCAGATGCTACTGCTGATATTGAACACGTCTGACATCTTTTTTCCCTCATTTGCAGTGGGTGCAATTTTAGCTTACCACCCCCACCCCCCTTTTTTTTTTTTAATCTCGTGGAGTTTTTTGATAAAAAGGTCAAGGTTTGAGCTAAGAACCAGTACTTAGGTTTGAGGGGGCCCTTAGAGGGCATTATTCTTTTACCCTTTCCTGGTATATTCTGAGGTGGTAATCTTAATAAAACATTTCATTTGCATTTTAATAGTCCAAGTATTGGACCCCTGTATCCGTTACATTTTTTTCCCTTTTTTACTGAGTTTTTCTTCTAATACACCTGATTCCATACAATCAGGGCTGATACTGCTTCCTTCAAAAAAGTAGCTTGCTGATACAAACTTTATATAAAATCATAGTCTGTTATGTATTATTATATTAATAAGATCCCACAGCTGAATGAGCTAGGGTTTGAAATATTTCAGTTTCTGCTGTAGAATCATAGGATTGTTTTGGTTGGAAAAGACATTAAAGATCATCAAGTCCAACTGTCAACCTAGTCTACCCTAAACCATGTCCCTAAACACTACCTATATACAACCAATTCAAAAAGTTAAGGACAATGCAAATAGGACATAGCTATATACGTCCTATAGGACTAATTCCAGTAGTCCAAATAAGACTAATTCCAATAGCTCCAAAGGAAAAAACACCCAAAATGCAGAAATCTTGTATAACCTGAGTAATTCCTCAGTGCTCTCATTAATTTGCTACAGATTTAATGTTTGAATGCCTGAGTTCAGTACTGAATCTTATCATTTGTTGCTGATGGGAGTATTATACCGGAAGAAAAGGATGCTCTTCGAAACAGAAGGAATAGAAACAGGGTTAAGATGCAATGTCCTTGAAATAGGAGTTATTAAAAAAAAAAAAAATCCAATACACAATTAATGGTGATAAAGTAGAAACAGCAAGAGAAGAAGGAAAAACTTGAGTGTTTCAGTCAGTTACGGGACGACAGGAAGAAGCTAGTTTGATATGGCAATGAAAATGGCAAATGTTTGCACTGATTTCTGATAGAGATAGGAAAATATTAACATCATTGTTCAAAGACCTGTGTTCATTAATACTAAAGAAAGGCCAATTGAAATGCAGCAATTACAGAAAAACTACTAGGATCATCAGTTCTTCATATCTGGCCTTTCCTTACTGACTCTTTTTGGAATTCACTTGACATGAAAATGGGGGACTAGTGTTGTAAACAGCATTCCAGCTGAAGAATGAGAAGTGCCTATTTTGCAAGCAAAGACTGTATATAGGCTGGTAGCCTAGCGAAGAAAAATAATGAGAGTACATGGGATTATTATCCATTAATGCTGGACGAGGAAGAATGTATGTATGTGGGAGGAGGTTCTTAGAAAAACAATGCTGGCACAAGAACAGCACATCTAACCTGCAAAACAAGATTCTTTCTAAGCACCAGAGCGGCGATTTCTTCAAATAGGAACTGTGTACCTGTTGCAACTTTTCTTTAATAGGTATAGTAGGAAGCAAGCAAATTAAAACTGCATTAAAAAACTGAAGCACTCAGGAATCAGTAACAATGAGCCATGTTCAGGTTTACTGTATTAGCTATCATATCATAACTATACTTACTGTAGTAAACTAATCACTTTCTATAGTTAACTAAGTATTCTATAAAGCATGACGTGTAAGTTGAAGAAAGTGATGAACTGTGAAGACTGCTGGTTGCTTAGGACAGCAGATCTTGGGGGTACAAAAAAGTGAGAATCTACTTTAAGTGCCTGTTGTAGCAGTGTAACAGCCCCTGTGTGGGAATCCTGCTTCTGACAGCTGTACATCTGGAATCATGGTACTGGGTCTGTTTGCATTTCTTTTTTAAATCCTGTCAAAGATGTTTTTGTTGTTTTATTTTCTTTGAAAATAAAAGTGGTAACTAAGTGTTCCAGATATCTGACCTGAGCAGAAAACTATCTTCAGCACTCTAGCCTCTCTCTCTCTCCTTTGGTCACCTCTAAATAATTTTTAAATCTATTAATTACTTTCAGTTAAATTTTGTAGAGAATAAAGGCATCAAACCCATGAATTTCATACACAGTTTGGATAAACAGTAGCTGCACAAGGCAAATACACCTACATTGTGCCTTGACTGTTTGGTCAGCTGGCTGTTCCATAAATACACATATAAGCCACTATTAACCACAACCCGTGCTTTTTCTTCTACAGCCAGTATTTAGGGAACGCAGGAAGTAGCAGCATGTTGCAATCAAGAGGTTTTGAGGATACAGGCTGGAGAAGGAACTATAAAATACCGAGCAGTGGGCTGAGTGATAGGAGGAGGAGCAAGATGCTTTGCCTTACATGTGAGTCAGATAGAGAGGGTCTGTGGCCCATGAGAAGAGCCAGCACTTGGCATAATTGAGGCCATAAGAACAAGGCACACACATCCATAGGAAATCTAACATTTCTGGTGATGCTGGGTCTTGCTGTGGGTCTTGTGGAATTTCTTTTAGAAGAAAAGATCTTTTATGGCTTGAAATAAATTGTTTGTTTAGGTATTTGCCCTGATGATACATGATACATTATGTGTACGTGTAGGTGTGTGAAACACATATATAGTGTTTTGGGGTATTTTTGGTGCATTATTTTTTACACTTAAACTTCAGCAAAATATACATAAATACTTAGTAATTAATGTGCAAAAACAGTGCCAGTTATTTTGTAATAACAGAGTCATCGAGTGGAGCAAAAACTTTGGTGCTGATTATTTGATGGTATTAATGGTGTTGATTATGGGGAGGGTGCAAGGTTGTTATTATTCTGAAACAGAAACTCTGTGCAATATCATAATATTAGCAGTTTTAAGTGCTTTAATTTTTCTGAATGCTGGAGCATTGCGCTGTGTAACCTCAAGCAACACACATGGTTGAATGTTTTCATTACTAAACAGGAGTCTGCTGTTTGGATCTATTCAATTTGGAGTGAAATCATGTGCTATGAATACTGCCAAGAGTAAACCCGTAATTGTCTTTGTTAGCTACCTACCAACTGCCTACTTACTGTTTTAATAATGGATCTCTATTTCATTATTGTGTTAAGAGACGAAAATGTGACCACAGCGATCCCAGAATAGCAAGTTCTTCTTATAAATACAAACAAATAATACAACACAGCAGGCAGCTTATTTCTGGATAATTGTAGGTTGATGGTTCAGTGTGTACATCCCAAGGTCTGTTGACTTTGATCTTTGCAGAGATTCAGTATCTGCTCTGAAATTCAGTGAGTAGGGTGTTATATCCACAACAGGAAACAGAATTTGGTCTGCAAGGTGGGTGGAAAACCACATTACCCACCAATTTGCCAGGTATCATAACCAGCAATATGACATTAGTGGGACCTAAACTGCAATTCACAGCTGTCTTGCAAAACCTCAAGCCACTTTAAAAATGAGATTACCTATGCTGTTTAAATCAGCGTTATAGAGTGAGGTAGAGGAGGGATGTTATTTCGTTCTGGAGAATATTCACGATCTTCAATTTCAATTTCTTGGAATTTAATTACCACAGCTATAAAAGAACATTTTGCAGTGCAGCCTTGTTACAAGTATGCATGCTAGAAAGCCACTTGTCTCTAACATATTCCATTTAAACACACAAAAAAGTTAGCACTTAGCCTTAACCTATTAAAATATATGGGATCTCACTTCATTACACAGTTTTGTTACTGCTGTTTTATACAGTTTCATATCAGGGTGGATTAAGCATGGTTAGAAAAGAGGCCTGAGGCACGGCCAGCCCTGACTGTCCCTGCCCAGGTCCTGAGCTCCCCCGACCCAGCCCATGGCCCAGGACCCCACGTCAGCCCTCTGGGGCCACCAGCTCTTGCCCCATTGATGCCACAGCAGGGCCAGTCTTCAGCTGCCCACAGCCCTGCCCTGCCTGGCCATGGGCCCTGCCAAGCCGGGCCCACCCACAAGCCCACATCCTGTCCTGGACTCGTCGGCCCATCCCCAAGGAGATGCCCAAAGCCTGGGGCTGGGGCTTCCCCAGTGCCTCCAGCTGCCCTGCTCTCGGCTGGGGTGGTGGGATGTGGGCTGGCTGCCAGGCCCTGCCATCACCCACCCAGGGAGCCACCTCTGTTCAAACACACTAACTAAATTTGTAAGTGGTGCCGACATTGTGGAGTATAGCTCGTGACTTTTTAATACCAGAGATGGGTAATACTGAATTGTACAGCTTAATGCCAATTGGATTAGTTGTTTTCATGCCATTTCAGTTTATAGTCCTATTGCAAAAGCACGAAAGACACCCTTAAATTCTTCACACATGCTTTGCTGAAGTAATTCCTATTTGCGTAGCCTGAGTCCAACTCAGTATTTAAAACCCTGGTAAAAATTTCCTTGAGTGTTGTTTTAAAGTGAAGCAATACTGTCTATTGCAGACGAACACAAATGCTGTAAATATATTTACTTGGGAAAAAAAGACCAAAACCAAACCGAAAAACCTCATGGTACACATACTCTGAGCACAGTTTTCACTTGGCTTTTCCTCCTCCTCAGGCTGAAGACTCCCCATTGCCACCACCCTTGATGCTTTCAGAGAACTCTGCCAGCAGTGCTGCAGAGGAGATTACTCCAGCTTGTGCCTACTTTGGAAAAAAAACCCTTTCCTTTAGGAGTAATTATGTATGTGCCAACAAGCAGAATGTCAAATACAGACAGCTAATGCTGCAGTCCTGCATGCATTTTAAACGCCTTTTCCTGGAGGCATGAAGCCTTCCCTGTTTTCAGAGCCTTATTTGAATGTTTTGGGCCAGGACCTCTGGGGTAGAGGGGGATGGAGAAGAAAGACAAGGGCTGGACAGTTTTTATCTGATTGTACGTCATTAAAAGCAAAGCAGAGGATTCACTTAACAGTGGTATTAAAGTAAAATGAGTAAAAGTATGCCTAGGGCATAGTAAAATCTTTGTCATTCATCCTCAGCCTTAGCCAGTGATTGATGGACAATTTCACAGCAGTGTCCAAATTAGATTCTGAATGAATCAATTTACTATAATATTAATACAGTGCAATTGATGATGCATTTACTTTTTATTGCATAGACTGACTTCTTCACAATTTTGCGTACCTTTGAGGTATAGCTCAGTTCAGCCACCAATTGAAATGAATGCCATTGAGTAACACTGACTTCCTAAGGAAAATAAAAATCTATCTGTTAAGTGGAGCCCTAAAAACCTGTGGCTGATGTAACTGAAGTATTGAGGAATGGTAATACATGACAGAGCAGCTGATATGAGCGCTGTGTCTCAAAACATTTTATTCTAGCCCATGACTATCTGCCATGGTCCGTTTATCTGTCCCATGACCAATTTTATGCAGAGAATAATGGACACTTTTGCGACACAGGTTAGCACACAGAGTGAAGCTATAATGTCTTGTGTCGGCTAGGACTGGTCCTGCTAAAAGCATCTGCAGTATAATTTATGCTCATATCTCATCACAGCAAACTTCCTTTGCAATGAGGTGTCTGGGTAGTGAAAAGTAACTTAAAAGGAAAGGGTTGTTATTACAACTCTTTTAGTCATCATAACCTAACAATGGTGTTAAGGTTTACATCAACTGTATTTTATAGTCCGTCTCACCTCCAGGCCCTTCTTTTGGCCTCAACTCTCCCTATTTATTTCTCCTTTGATTTTATTCCCAATTTATTTTTTTAACCTTGTTACAATAGCTATTTCCCCCTTCATATAGGTCACACAGACAAAATACTGTTTCCAAGATAAACTGACACTTAAGAAAAAATAAAACAGATTATTGTCTTTGCCAGGATAAAACTTTTCTACCAAGAAAACTGCCAAGGACAGATAAAGTAATCTAAAATAATAAATCATTTTTTCAGATATTTTCCTCACAAGTGAATGTTAGAAGTTTATCACCTATAAGAAACTTTTCTAGAGATCTGCTTGTTTTTTCTAATATATAAAAACTTTTTTTTTTTTTTCTGAAAAGCAGGGAACAAAATCCAAACTACTTTGTCCCAGCTATTAAGCAGTTGGTGCTGGTGTTGCGGCGTAGGTCTATCCCACAAAAACCCTATGATGAGCAGTTAGAGAACTGTCCAAGTTTTCTGAAATCAAACAGATTGTAAACAGATCTTTTGAGACTCTTTATGAACTAGGTTCCTGAGGCCACACATGGTGACACACTGTAAGGTCTCTGTTGGTTGGAAAAGCAGGCATTCAGCCAGCCTTAGCTCTGCATAACATACACTGGTACATGTGACATGATCTCCCCCAGGTCTCACTCTCACAGTAAATAATCCGCATACTGCCTAGCCAACTGAGCAATTAGTTTGTTCTGTCATGTCTGAGGACAGTTGTAAAAATGAAAGGATGAATGTTGGAAAGGATTTTGTCAAGAGGGAAAGTTTATTTTCAAAAGTTAATCCTTTTGCTGAAGGGCTAGGGAGTGAACCTTTGATGAAGATCACCTCACTCTCAATACTGATGAGTCGCTACACTAAGATATACTTGGTCTTGATCACCAAAGTCACAGTCAATCTTACACAGGTGGTTTAATTGTGGAGGAGGAGTGCAGATTTCATAAACTATGGACTTGAAAAAAAAATGACACACTGTTCTATTTTTAGCTCTTTAGGTGGTCTGGTCTAGGTAAAGAGTATTATGGAAGAAAATTCCCAGTGGTTTCAACACCTTTTCTAGCTTGACCTTTTTTGCTACCTTGTTCATTGAAACCAGGCTTAATTAAAGTGATGACAAAAATGAGTTTGGGAGTTCTGCCTGTAACAAGTCTTACAACAGCACTGGTCCATGGTTGTATGAATTGATGATAGTCTGTTACCAAGGGCTGTTTTCTTCCCAGTATGATACAGACAAAATTAAAGAGGCTTTCAAAGCAAACAGAATTTGAATTTTTCATGGAAACAAACATTAAAAATACAGAGTTTTAAACACAAAATTATTTTAATGACTTTTCTGTTGCAGGTTGTCTTTGAGAAAAATTATATTCATACCCTATTAAAATTACTTCCCATAGTAGACTTCAGGTCTCACTTCTTAACAAGCAGGTCTAACAGATATTCATCAGAGGCTGAGATTATATCTCATAAGTCATATAATTCCTCTAGGCCTTATGGCTGATTGCATTGGCCAACTCAACGGGACTCAGGAGACCTGAACTCAATTCCATGTTCCAAGACTAGCCTTCTGAGAAACTTCAAGTTTCTACACTTTATCATGCAAAAACACCCCAGAGCAAATGATATTGACTGCTTTTGTGAAGGTCTTTGAAATCTGTTTATGAAAAATGCTGCATACAGGCTACTTACTGTTATCATCAAGAGAAAGGCTCTGTGCAAAAATTACGTGGAATACTTATTTTGTCCCTGAAGGAGAAAATTAAGAAGAGTTCCTCAGCATATCTGCTAATGATTAACCATGCCACAGTTCTGATATTTTGTATTATTGGACACTTTTGGTATGTGTGATGACAAAGAGTTTTGCCCTTAAAGGCAGACTTGTTGCATGGAACGTGCTTTCTGTAGGGACCACACGTATAAGTGCAATTGTGGAGTACTGTGCCACCAAGTGGGTTGTCCGTAGGCTGCCAGCATAGCACTGATCTGGGCAGAACATTGGAGAAAGCCCAAAACATTGACCTTTGCTGCCATTCCAGCATGGAAGGGGTGTAGTCAGGCATTGCCAAAGCTTGTGCAAAGATTTTCTTTACATTTCAGCCTACAAATCTTTCTCTTCTACAAAGCATGCCATGCAGCAATGCTAAGTACTTTGCCACTTGGTCAACTGGGTATTTCTTTTCTAACTTTTATGCAGAAAAAGAGAAGCAAAGAGCTGGTTGAGAAAGCCCAGCTTTCCTGACTCATATTAGTGTCTTTTCTATGAAATCAAACATTTCCAGGAATCTGCTACCTAACAGATTCATTTTTCCCATTAATTTCATCACCTATGCCCTGACTTTAGAATCCCTTTTAATGTTTGGCTTTTGGTTTAGTTTTTTAATTTTTATTTTTTCTAATGTAACAAGATAAATTGTAGTCTATTAGCCTTGATTTTAAGGCCAGGGGGATAAGTAAGCCTTCATCAAAGGAACAGCCATGAGAGTATGATTTAATCGGTCACACCTTATGTGAGTGCTAAGTAGCGTTTCAAGAGACATGGAAATCTCCTGGGAAAAAAAGATGATGGTTTGGGCAGCTCATGCTTTGTATGCTAATTGCCATCATGCTCTTATTTCCTCTGCCCTCACCCTGTTTCAGCTTGGTCCCTGTCCCTTTGGATAAGGCAACTGATCTCTTCATTGCCAGTGCTGTAATGTCTAGTATGCCTGCCTGCCTCTGCTCTTATTTTGCCACATCTGTGAATGCATCTACTTATCTGTTATTCATGTATTTAGTGTGTTACTGTGTTGTGCATTGTGTGGTCTCTTACATAGTGTCCACAGGGCATAAGAACTAAACACCCAGAATTTAAACTCAAGAAGTGACTTGCCTGGTCATATATTTTAATTGATTGCTTACTGCAATTCCTGAATCCAGTGCTTTTCCACTGTAGGATCTCCCTGTCCTACGCGTTCCTTGCGTTCCACGTAAGCCACTAGCATTTAGATCTGACTGATGTATGCTTAGCTTGGGAAAGTGATCTGCAGTTTGAGTTCATGGTTTTCCTCAGGCAATTTCTTACAATATTGCAGACCATTTCAATACCAACATCAAGATACAACTCCATCAGTTCAGTGCTGTGGTATCATCTCATTTCCCCAAAGCAGTGTACAGCCTTTTAGCTGGTTATTAATAATAGTAAAGCATGTATCCTGGTATCAGTTAAAGTATCTAGAATTGTGTCCCAATTGTTAATTTTCCTTTCTTTGTATTCCCATTTCACCACCAGCTGCATTCAGACCAGGATAAAGGAGATGGATCACTTAAGTACATCCTTTCTGGAGATGGAGCAGGAGACCTCTTCATTATCAATGAAAACACTGGTGACATCCAGGCTACAAAGAGACTAGACAGAGAAGAAAAGCCTGTATACATACTCCGTGCCCAGGCTATAAACAGAAGGACTGGAAGACCAGTGGAACCAGAATCTGAGTTCATCATTAAGATCCATGATATCAATGACAATGAGCCAATGTTTACAAAGGACGTTTACAATGCCAGCATTCCTGAAATGTCGGATGTTGGTAGGTGCTAACTAATAATTGATTTCAGCGTCTGGTCGTCTTTCTTTTTGTGGAGTTAAGGTAGGGCCCAAAGCTTACAGGCACTGAATACAGACATCTGCTGTTTGAATCTGGAGTAAAAACACCTCAGCCATTTAAGAAAAATCTAACTCCAGGAAAATAGTGACAGCAGTTTGCTGCAATCGGGGGTGTCAGCTGAGTGAAACTCATTTCCTCTGTTGTACCACAAAAGATGCAAGTTAATACAATCTAGTTTAGCTCACAGTGAAAGTTAGCTGAGCTGTGTTACCTCTAAAGAGTTTAATATGCTTTCTTAACATGATTTAGTAGCAGTGTAATAATATGGTAATCCGTGGTCACCTAAGTGTGACCATACCACCTCTAAATCAGTTCAGCAACCCTTCTTTAGTTCAGGAAGGTTAAAAAAATGGAAAAGGGCAGGTGTAGAAGTGATTTTACATACTTCAGGAGTGAAAACTGGCACCTGAGTCAACTCATCATTAATTCTGAGGTATGTCATTAACTTCTTATGACCTTTGTTGCTCTTTTCATGGGGGAAAAAAAAAAAAAAAAAGAGCTCCAAAGACCACTGAAGTCCATTGAAATCTTTCTTTTGATTTAAAATGTATCAAGTTGTAAGAATCCATCAAGAAAAGAAAAGGAAATAAGTTCCTTGAAATACGATTTTAAGATTGGATCTTTTCCGCAGAAGTTGACAGGTTTTGATTCTTTGTCTCTGATTCTTAGGGAGGTCATTTTGATTTCTTTGTCAGAGTGCAATGGATGGTTGAACTGCAAGAAGCACATTTCTAATCTGAAATTGTATCCAGGGAGAGAAGCATTAATTAATCATAATCAAGAACGAGATTAAAATAAAGCTCAAGCAACGTGAAAATAAAGACTTTGGGGCATACTCTCTCCTCTCATTTATGGGACTTGTCACATGGATGAAACCTCATCTGTTGAAGAGAGAACCTAATACTCACATTTTAATATGCAAAGTGAATGCTTTATTCACAAATCTGTTTCAAATGCCAAAACCTAAGCTCATTTTTTATGTTTGTTAACACTTTGCTTAGGATTCAACACCATTTCTTTCTCTAGAAGACACATGAAAAAAACCAGATTCACATTCTTCTGTCAAACACCTTACAAGCATGAGTAAATTTGCAAAAGTATATTCTTGACCTATATTCAAATTCTGAATGCCTTCAGTATCTGGGGAAGGGTGTGATTCTGGTTTCTTCATAAGAAAAGTGATGAAGAGTCAACATATACAATCAATAACTGTGTATTTTAATGAACTGAGAATAAGTCAACTATCATTTTGGTTATGTATCTGTGTCCTTTACGAACAGAAAAACTTCTACAAAAGAAGACTATCTCTAAATTTCTGCTACAAGTTTGACCTGAACATTAACTGCACTTTTCCTACATCATAAACTGTCTCAGCCATGAAAGAAAATGGATTTTAATTTTCTGTAATTTATCATTGCAGGTACCTTCGTTGTGCAAGTCACCGCAACTGATGCCGATGATCCTACATATGGGAACAGTGCTAAAGTCGTCTACAGCATTCTCCAGGGACAACCATATTTCTCCGTCGAATCTGAGACAGGTCAGGGGACCTTATCTGTCATTCTATGACAATGTCTGTAATCTAAAATGACATGCTAAGCCAAGCTAGGACATACCAGACAAAAACTTCAAAGAGATTACATCTTACTCAGTGCTAAATCTGACAAACTTAATAGAGCGATACATCCGTAAACATGACACCTACATTATTTTAATCTTACCGGCAAAGTCTAATAAATACAATTAGTACTGGATGTGAACCAGTTTCAATCATTTTTAACAAGCAGTGGGTACAGAGACTGCCGCAGATACTTAAACCAAATTGGTTGCCTTTTAGACGGAAACGAGAAACAGGTGGGTGTGGAAAAAAGTGCTTAATCCTCATAGATCTTCATAATGGCTAAATTAAGACTGAGAGTTTGTTCAGGTAGGGGTTTGGTTTTTTTTTTTTTTTTCTCCTTCTGCTTCTTCAAAACTTGTTTAAAATAATTATAATTTCTGTACATCTGCAACATATCACTTTAATGCTAATTTTATGAAAGAAATCTTAATGAAGAATAATGATAGAAGAGGTAAAATTGGCAGTTGCGCTACACTAGAAGATCACAAATAGAATCCCAAACTTCTGAGTTCTGTTTTTGGAAGATGTTTAAATTATACGCAGTGACTGGAATTTTTTATGGTCTGAATAACAGACAGCTTTGGAACCTGTGCATGTAAGACAGAATTGTGGCTGTCTGAATCTGCTGTACCATTGACTGTATGACTACATAGATAAGTCTTTTCCTAAGATTTATAACAAAATTCCCCAACGAGAAACAAAAGGATCACAAGAAACTCCTTAAATGGGAACATCCACTGTGATAAGTTGCTGGAAGCTAGAGAAATCGGTTCTACTCAGCATCCTTACAGGAAAGGATGGATTATCCCAGAGAATTAGTCAGGTTTTAGGATTGTTTCTTAAATAAATCTTAGAGACTTAGGCAGGGAAAAGGAGGGAGAGATGAGGTGTATCAAACCAAAACCTGAGGTAAAAAAACGTCCGTAATTCTGAAAAGGAGAGCCAAGATCAAAGGAAGCTTCCCTTCAAGCATAAGGTATTAGATAGTATAAGCAAGGATTTTTGCACTGATGCACTCGTTCTGACTTGGACAGTACAGCATGTGCTCTTCTATCTGGAGTTATAATAAGGATAATGTAGCTGGGAGTTCACCAGTAATAATTTTTTAGCAAGAAGGTTGTATGGGGCACAGAGGGGAAGCAAGGTAAACCACAGGCTTGATCTTCCTGCCATGGAAATCAATTGTAAAACTCCTAGACTGAAATAAGTCTCTGTCGAAGCTGCCGTGAATTTTGCCATGGATTTCAGTACTTGAATTTCATCCCTTTTGCCTACAAAGGAGTCACTTCTTAGCCTTAAAAGACCCATTGAAAATGCAAATATTTTACTTCATGGTAAATCTGAATGTTTGAATTCCAATAGGCGTTGGCCTCAGAACTGGTATTTGTGCCTTTGAAGAAGGAAGTGTGTGGCAAAATCATTTCAATCAATTTATAAATAGGAATATATACTTGGGCATGCTTGGATACTCATAATTTTCTTAATTAATTTCTCCCATTTAATGTTGTTGTACTGCCTCTTTAATGATGTCTTGCTGAAGTTAGCTTCCCCCCATCCCCCCCTACCTTATCTGTCAAAATAAAAATATCGACAGAACAGGAGAGAAAAGATGGAGCACATTATAATGAACAGAGACTTTTTTTTCCAGCTCAGTGAGAGATTTCAGCATGGAACCGAAAAGGGGTAAACAGTTATGTAAAATAACACTGCTCACAAACAGGTAGAACATCTTTCTGGTGATGCCACTAATACTGTGTCTGTCACATAGGCAGCAGCCTGACATATGATATGACAAGTCTGCAATTTAATGTGCCATCTCATAACAGTAAACATTTGTACTGGGCAAAGTTTACGTATTACACAGATATTGTTTTGTTCTTCAGGCTGTAGAGGTTTTTTTTAATAAGAATTTCAAAGTCAGTACCTTACTTGTGAATTCGACCCTCTTTAATTTTCATGTTTTCAGGCATTATTAAAACTGCTTTGCTAAACATGGACCGTGAAAACAGGGAGCAATACCAAGTGGTCATCCAGGCCAAGGACATGGGAGGCCAGATGGGCGGATTATCAGGAACCACCACTGTGAACATCACACTGACTGACGTAAACGACAATCCGCCTCGTTTCCCCCAGAGTATGGAACATTTACTTTCTTTGTCTTCACATTAAAATGGTCAACAATTGGTTTGGTTTTGTTTTCACCTCAGATACTGTTTCTGCTGTCATAAATTTACTGAGTATCGGACTTTTTTAAGAAAGAAAAAGAGAACACAGAAGCAAGCAATAGCATCGTGCTAAGAATAATTGCAATAACTGGGAAACATGTCTTTAATATTTTTACTCCGTTTGCAGTAGATAATGGGAAAGGTGCATTAATGTACAGAAACATTAGATTTCCTACTTGTTAAGTAGCTTTGACTGACATAATCTATATTTCTTGATCAATATTATTTCTATTAGGCCTTGTGGTTGACTGCGTTTTAAGATACCTGTTCTAATCTAACATATTTAAGTTTTGAAACATATTTATTTAAGTACATAAAATGATCCCCAGAGCAATTCTATAAAACTGAATACTTACACCCGGGAAGCATTTACCTCAATGGATTTTCCTATATTCTTTGCATAAAGAAACAAAAGGACGTACATAAGTACACCAGGTATTTCTTGTCTATTTGCCTTCTCCTGTCTCAGATAATTTGGTAGATATCTGTGAAATTTGAGAGAATCAGTTGAGCCAGATCTCTTAGAAAGTAATTTCCATTAATGGCCATTCATGGCCATAAGCGATTAAAAGTGATTTGTCTTTCATCTACTTCTCTCTTTCTTTCTTTTCTTCCTTCTTTCTCTCTCTTTCTTTTTTGCTTTGTCTAAGCACTGCTCTGTGTGTGAAGTGTGTGTATCACAGTGTCAGCGTGTGTCAAAGTCAAGAGCAGATGTTAGAGAAAATAATTGCAGATACTATCAAACAAATCAGCAAGCTTTGGCGGTTAAGTCACTGGGAAAGTTATTGGAAGCAACTTGTCATTTAAGTTCAAAGTCTGTTTTTAGCTGTGGGCAAAGCGTTTCCATTTAAATTAAGAGAAAATATAGCACTCTGCCTCAAATGAGTTAATTATACATCTCTGGACATAAGTGTTTTCAGTATAAAAGCCAAAGATACAGCTTCATAATGCCAACATTCCCCAAGTAGAGGTTCTTTTCCCCGAGGAGAATTCAATGTAGCACATTATTAATAGGCATTTGGGCTGAATTTTTATTTAGTGTTACTAAGCTGCATTGGCCTCTGGAAGTTCTTAATAGTTGTTTTTTGGCCTCAAGATATTTTTCATATACAATTTTGATATGGCAGGGACCCTGATAATGTCATGAAAGGGATATGTTGCTGAAGACACATGTATGTAGGAAACCAAAATGCCCATCCTTCATACTAGAAAATTGATAGAAAAATAAGTTACTTTTATCCACATGAAAGTAAGACAGAAGCTGAAGGCTATTGCCCCAGAAAGGCCTGAGGACACTAACTCATCTGTGCATGCCCAGCATTGACTGTGGGCTGAGAGACGATGTCCAAAGCACCATGAGACTGACTGACAAAATTTCCTTCTCTGTCTGCTGTAGGCACATACCAGTTCAGAGCTCCTGAATCTACACCACCTGACTCACCAGTTGGCAGGATAAAAGCTAATGATGCTGACGTGGACGAAAATGCAGAGATTGAATACAGCATCACTGAGGGGGATGGATATGACATGTTTGGAATTACCACAGACAAGGACACACAGGAAGGAATTATAACTGTCAAAAAGGTACACATCTTAACACGCTTAATCCCAGCTTCTGAAATACCAGTCAAAACTTTAGCACATATTTGTTTTCCATTTTTACTGCACCAGGTGTTGTTTATTAATTTGAATGCTATATATAAGGAATCTCTACATTGTGTCTGTAAAGTTTCTTTTATACCAGCAATCAGGGTCCTTCCTCTTATATTAAAATACACAGACAAATTTCTTCTGACTCATATTTTGTAAAAATATAATTAATAAATCCATCAGCATGCTTTTGCTTTAGGAAAAAATTCACAGTACCTTGCTGGATCGCAATGGACATCATCTACTAGGTTGCAGACTGGCTGTCAGAAAAGGTTTGAGAAATTTTGTTTACAGTGGGTTATCAGGCAAGCTTGATAAGGTTACAGATATCATCCTCCATCAGTTCAAGTTCAGTCATCACTAGATAGACATTGTGTAGATTTTCCAAACATGCACTTGCTTGTTGATATCAGTACGACACCTGTCATTACTTGTTTTTTAGGAGATGCCTTCCAGGGGCTGATCATGATATCAGTCTAACTCTGTTTGCATTTCTGTCTTTTTCTGACAGAAGCTGTGAATCTTCTAAAACATAATGGAAAAACGGGGTGACTGTTGTCTCCCCACGCTTCTCTAAGTACTGTAACAAAGACTTGCTAAACGCTGCATCTTCATACTCTTAATAGAGTGTGATATAGTCATAGCCTATCATAAAATCACGTTTCCCTAGATGGGTGGTCCTAGATGTCCAGACACTAGATGTCAGAGTGTTCCGTTGCAGTGATGGAATGCCAATATTTAAACAAGCAGCTCCTAGAAAATTTTCCCCTCTTTAGTGTGTGTTGCTTAAGGGCAAGGAATAGAAAACATAAAAATGCCAAAAATGACAGAATAAAAGGAATGACAAGTTAAGTCTACTTGAGAAGGAAAGATTAACTGATGTTTAGGGGTTCCAGGCATAGAATTCCCTGCAAAAAGTGTGGTTTTTTTCTATACGATGTCATCAGTGGCATAAAGCCCTGTCTTTCTCCTATCTGCTGGCATTTTAATTCCAGTTCAGCCTCCTGGTATCTAGTACAGGCCTCTCTGTGACATCCACCCATTCATTTGGCTCATCTGGCTGCAAGCCACAGCAGTCCCCACAGACCTCTCAAACCTTTTTTTTTTTTTCTTCCTCTTCCAAGCCACTGGATTTTGAAAATAAAAACTTGTATATTCTGAAAGTGGAAGCTACCAATACTCATGTGGACCCTCGATTCCTCTACCTGGGGCCATTCAAGGACTCAGCTACAGTCAGAATTCAGGTGGAGGATGTAGATGAACCCCCTGTGTTCAGCAGACCAGCATACATAATGGAAGTGAAGGAAGATGTTCCAATAAACAGCGTAATAGGAACAGTAACTGCTCAGGATCCAGACGCTGCCAAGAACCCTGTCAAGTAAGCATAGACTATTTCAGCTTGCGTGTAAACTTCTTACAGCTTTAATTTTGCTTTTGCATGTCAGCACACAAAAAACTCTCCACTTTTAACAATGAAATTGTTTAGGTGTGCTTAAATATGTAGCATTGTAGATGGTAAATGATATCCCACAGTTGAGCGTATCTATGTATGTGTGATGTGTTTGCATGGCACTTGCATCTTGAATTACATCCTGTCCTCTTCGGTAACTATGTCTGTGGTTATTTCTACCGTGGAAAAATGTACTGCAAAAAGAGCACTAAGAAGATGTTAGTGCTCTCCTTCCACCTTTAACATTTTCCAGTGCAGTGCAGTGCATCCTCTTGGCTATATGAGAGAGGTGATTCAGCAGCCCTTTCTTCTCTCTATCTATCCAGACCTGCTTAACAAAGGTCACAGCTACCTTCTCTGAACTGCAAGTAGAAATGCCTTAAAAGCAGCTCATGTGCACACACAGACTCTGATCTCACTTGTATCAGTGCAAGGTTAGTAAGATAAGAATCAGTGTCGTGTACTTCATAAATTACGCTTGCTGTGAGTCAATAAACGAGTCTTAGAGGAAGTGGTGGAAATGTTGAGGTTGGAGTAGCTAAACCTAAGCCTTCATTTTTTGTAAATTAACAAGTACGTTGTTTCAGTACACTTGAAAACATACAGGAGTACTTAAGTCACATTGGATGGAGTATAAAATAACTTTTAAATAGTTGTGTCCTTTAATTAAAGTTCATTGCTACTGACAAGGCAGTAAGAGGAGGAAATGAAAAATACAGCAATATTAAATCCAGGTCAATTTTCATCATGTCTCTGGGTTGGGCACCTTGGAAATGCAATAATAGTCTAAAGATCTAAATAGAACAATGCAGGTTTAATAAAAATCCAATCCATCAGTACTTTGCAATTCTGCAAACAACTATCTTTCATCAAGATAACTTACAGTGTTTATGAGGCATGAGTAAGTTTAAAGCTCTCAGCTCATCTTGGGAGAGGGATAAATATTATCATCTTAATTTCCTAGTCGAAGAAACTAAATTTCAAACCTTTTCTGGGAGAAACCCTCTGCCTTCAGTTTAGATGCAATGCCCTGCACATGAATTTGTGTTCAAGACTAAGCTTTCCAATTTTAATCAAGGTCTGCTTTCATTTCTATCGTAACATGCAATGATTACATGGAGTTCTGGACTGGCATAGTAATGCAAAGAGCAACATAATGTTTTGCTGACTTTGGCAAAGCCCAGGGACAGAATAAAAACCTTTCACAGCATGTCTTCATCGGCATGCAGGCATGAAGATGAAAAATTGGTTGGGGTGATACCCAGGCCCCTTCCAGTCTTCATATGAACCTGCTCTTTTATATCTAACGGCACTGGAGAGTGAGGGGCAGTCTTCCCTGCTTCCCTCTGCTTCCCTGTGGTGGTAACTACAACCATTTGCATTTCACACCAGCACCAGCTCCTAATTATAAGTGATTTACAGTGGATAGGCGTTAGGCTGTTCATTGCTGAGTACTGCCTACTGGCTTCTTTCTGTTAATTGACTGTGTGCGCTGAAACTTACCCATCTTTCAAAGGGCAGTGCTTTACTGTAGTATAGGTACTGTGCATATTAAAGCATCACATAATTATTGAGCAAAATTTAGCAGAGCTGTCAAAATTGATGCAGTGCAGCACAAAACTTGTCTCCTTTATACTCTAATAGCATGCAGCAATCAAGGTGAAAGCAGAAGAAAAAGAAAAATGAGGAAGAGGTTAGAGTAATAGAAATAAACAACGCAAGAAGAAACATGAAAATCAGTAAGAGGGGAAGGAAATCAGAAGAGAGCAGTAGCCTGAGAGGTGTGAGATTGTAATAAATGTAATTTTATGGTGCTAATATCTCGACTATCTCCTAGAATTTAGGGGCACGGGTTGAGTCTGCATCTTTTTGACAGGGTGATTTTTTTTTTTTTCCATCGTGCAATAGAGATGCTAAATCCGATTTTCACTCTGAGCTTCGAGAAAGATGCAATTAGGCTGTATATATATGACTTGTCACTTGCTTGTCAATTCTTCTTGACGGTTAAAAATAAAATCTTTAGACACTTGATATTACAATGAAAACCGTCCATTTTCTCCTCTACTTGAGTGAAGATTTCTCTTTTTAAACAAACTAACTCTGTTAGATGAAAGCCCCTTTGATCTTCCATTAAAGGAAACCTTCACAATATCATTAGGAAAATGCATTATGAAAAATTCACACACACACACATCTCTTCCTGACCCACAAATCTTCCTGACTTGCGGTTACGTTAGACAGCAAGCTGCTGAATGTCAGAAGACAATGAAGCAATAGCAAAACACGAAGCGGATATCTGCCCTGGATGTAAGAGTGAATAATCGCTCATGACCCGTGTGTTGGCAGAGCTACATTTCATCAGTCCAGCCCCGATAAGTAAGCTTTGCTGTGACATGACATTAAGAAAATAACGAAAATACACAAATAGATGTTTGGCTATATTTGAATACGCAGCCAGGCGTAGCGACATTAATACACTCCTGAGTAACACTCCAGCTGTGTTAGAAAAAAAGTTCTGCTTGTGCTTGATCTAAACAAAAATATTATGAACTGCAGCATACTGAAAAAAAAATAATGCTGCAACTGGCACTGCTGTATTGTACATCAGATCTTTTTAAATTGCTAGTTGAGGTTTTTTGCTATAGTAACTCCTCAGAGGCATAATGAAGTTCATCAGTCACTGGAACTGTCTCCCTGCTGTGATTTGATTTACTAAAGTATCCCAGATGAAAATGATCTGCAAACAAATGTAAGGTTTAATTTTGTTTGTGTATTTTACTGACAACATATTTGCATGTGTTAGCTTTTTTTTCCCCCCTCCCCTTCTGCCTGTTATGTACAAGGAGAGTCTGGAATCTACATAGATACCTTTTAACTTCCTAGCTTGTGAATTCCTCCAGGTTTGAAAGGGATGAAGTCCTGAAACCTGATAAATACGCACCAGTAATTTCATTAAGTAAATGTAAAAATGAGTTTGATGTCATCTGCTTAATTCTTACTAGGTTGTGATCCATAAGTCAGAATCACTGCCAATTCAATATAATTAACAGCCTTTGATCAAAAGAGACCGGATTATACAAACTGAGAAACAGAAGTGACAGTCTAGCTTATTAAAATCATCCTTGTAGACCAGGGTTAATGGTGTAATTAGAATATACTTTAACTGCTGCATTGACCTTGTATGTATTTTCTTTTGAATGTGAAGAAATAAAATTAACATTTCATTAAGAAGCTGTTCTCTGGTTTGGTTTTGGTGGGTTTTTTTGGGTTTTGGGGTTTTTTTGGTGAGTTTAACTTTCCACTGTACAAATGACTGAATATGCATAAGGTTTTATAAAGACTTATATTTAAAAATTCTTAATATCTTGAAGAAGTCCTCAGTGTTATAGCTCTGGTAACCTTAGAAAAAGTCCAGAAGAATATATTTTTTTTTCATTCCTTCCAGATACTCTACCACAGATTGAATTTGGGAAATCTTACAAATTAATGATAGTGATTACAATATACCAAGACATTAAAATGTGCGAAGGCAGTGAGATATTTTAAGACCATTCATAACATGAAGCATAAGTGAAAGCATAATTAAGAAAAAAAAAAAAAAAAACAACAAAAGGACAACTCATGCCTAAAGCTAGTTGCTTACTTAAATATCTTGCTGAATAAGAGCCTGAAACATACTATTACAGTTGGCTGAAACAGCTAATCTATGGAAAATACTGATATTTCATTTCAAATAGGAGGGCAGAATTTAGATTTACTGCAAAACGGAAACACCAAAGTATTTCAGCTGAAAGATATGGAAATGAGCTACAAAATATCTGAAAAATAATTGAATTCACAAAATACCAACATAATATCTTATAAAAGCCTGAATGAATGAAAGTTAAAATGAAATGTTTACCATATCAAGCAGTTATTTTGCCAAAATATAAGCAAGTCAGACCGGTTTGCATAAGCTTGTTTTCATCAAGCAGTTCAGCTAAGTCAACAAATTCACATGTACTGTTTAGATTTGGATAGAACAGCACAGCTTGCTGGAGCTGTCCCATCCATCAGCGCTGCCTGTGACATACCTTCTCACGTGGTAACGTTACAATGCTGCATAAAGGAACTAGGTTAGTGACACCACAGCTGGCTTCAGGACGCTGAAATTGCGGTACTGTTATCCAAGTGGCAGCAACGAATAAAAACCGAATCAACTCCGGAAAAACCAGCAAGGTGTGCCCATGCGAGTCCTACCAAAAAAAGTTAGCTGTGCGAGTACCTTTGAATCACGTGTGGTTTTTTCCATGGGAATTTAACGTGGGAAAAGAAAAACGATTTATTGTAAATAATTAACTCTTGCTATAGTTTTGTTTAGGAAGGTGGGCTACACTAAAATTCTCATTTTAGAATAAGACAAGTCTAATTTGCTCTGGGCATTACATCCCTTTTAACTTTTTGTTTAACTTGCAAAGAAGGAAAAAAAAAAGCAGTTACAAGATAGGCAGCAAGTTAGTTCATCTGAAACCTTTGTCAGAATCATGTCTCGACTGGACTCTTCTGAGAATAGAAGGAGAGAATAGAAGTTAAGAGACACTGCACAGGCACTGGGAAAGCTGTGCAGAATAAGGGACACGTCGAGCAGCTGCTCCTAGGGCAGAGCAAGGAATAGAATTTTTTCTCCAGCCTCTGCATGCCCCCTCAGTTCTGTAGTGGCAGCGAACTCTGCCAGTCCTTCTTCTGGCCCAGTTCTCATCTGACTGGATCGAGATCAGCCGTACCTTTGTCTTTGCCGGCACACAAGGGACAGCAGTAGCTGCCTTGTCTCCATCATCGTGGCCTGCAAGGAGACCAAGGGAGCACACTGGGATTCCAAAGGCTCTGTCCTGGATTGCACATGAGCACACGTTTGGGCTTGAAACAAGAGCAGAATAACACAATTGCATTCTTCTTTTCGCAACAGCAGAGACATATTTCTGCCAAAACTTCTGTAATTTATAAATTAATTTTTCTCTTCATGAGAGACAAAACAGAGTCATGGCACTGGGGTCTGAGTGGCAGCACCCTCTCCCGTGAAATGGAGAGTTCTGCTTTTAAAGATGGATGAGGTTCAGGAGAAAAAACGAAAGATCAGATTGAAAATCTGAATCTGTATTTAGACTCTGAGCTCCTCCAGAGCTTGTTAGCATTCATTTTCACATCTAGATACCAGCAAGCAGGGCTGAGCATGTTAGTTTTAACGCATTATAGCAACCCTTTATGTGATATGTACCGTGGAATAATGAATCTCTCTTCCGTGCTGACTTGTTGGGGGTGGGGGGCAGTCTTTTTAAACGCTGGGAAGTAAAACACAGAAATGCACCCCAGCTGTCAAATTTTATATCAAAAATGATTTGGAGCAGTTGAGATATCAAGCCATAAAAAGGTAGTTTTATAATGGGAAAGCCAACTCAGCCTTAAAATAAACTTCATATCTTTCAGGACACAGACTTCACATTTCTAACTAAACACAAAGCTTTGATGATTCTCAGAGGTATGTAAATGCCGCAGTAATTCATTTATTCAGTGACAACGCTCCACCTTCTAATTCAAACCTCCAATGTGTCATTATCCAGTAGCTCAGAACTAGCTCTTTGTGCGAATATATAAAGACTCCGAAGCCCGCGCTGAAAACAAAAGGCAACCCCATTTACTAGCTGCTTGACGTCTAGTCTTAGAAAATGGTTTAAGAACATATAAATTAAAAGTAAAGCATTCTTCTAACCCCTGTCTCTGTATTTGCAGGTACTCTGTAGACCGACACACTGATATGGACAGAGTATTCAACATCAATTCAGGAAATGGTTCGATATTCACTTCAAAACCCCTTGACCGGGAAACACTGCTATGGCACAACATTACAGTAATAGCAGCAGAGATCAGTAAGTCAAATCTAAATACCACTGCTGTCCCTGATGTAATGAATTTAGCCTTCTAGCTGAGCGTGTGGAAAGCACAGCTGGACAGATGTCAGGTTATATGGATAGTCCGCTCAATACTAACGAAGAAGCAGAAAGTCTCCGAGAGGTGGCCTGCCGATTTAGGTTTACTAGGGACACAGTTCATGAAGACGTCACTTAGCTGAGCAGGGCGGAAAGGGAACAATTCTGTGTTTTCTAATCAGTAATAACCGTTGTTAATTTTGAACATGATTGTTGAGTTCTGAAATTGGTATGCCGCGAGCAAGATGGTTTAAAGCCAAACTGCATGCCGTGGCTGAATTCAGTCTGATCCAGGCTGAATATAGCACAGGCTGGATGGTTTCAAGTACGACTAAGGCGGCTGGGCTGAGCCAGGTGCTCAGATCTTAAACAGTTTTAAAGATTTTCATTTTTACCTTCTTTCGCATCCTCTGAAATGGCGAGCCATAGTTACGAATCAGTCTGTTACTTAGGTTAGAGTTGCTCAGCAGAAGTAATCTTGTGATCATACTAGTCACGTTCATTTGAGGACCTGAAATGCCAGGGATCTAGACAAGGATGCGAGTGCTGGGTGGTCTTCATAAACAATCCTCTTCAGTTCAATACATTTACTACAAGCATGCTCAAATAGTAGGGAATGCAGTTCTATTCGCTTTTGCACAGTCACAGTGCCTATGGTTGTGAAGCATGGTGGAATGGTAGATAGGTGTAATATAAACACCAGTTCTATGACCGTCAGAAAGTCTTTGTGCAACTCAGAGGCTAAATGGCTTTTTTATTTAAACATAGTCTGAGACAATATAAGAACCACTTTATTATGTCGCATGTATATGGATCAATCAGCTGCTGAACAGCAAGAAGAGTATAACTAAGGCATAATTGTCTCCAGCTTGCATCATTCTGTAGTCTTTTAAAAACTGAAAACCGATGTGAAACAATACTCCTGAGGAAAGCAGATGGAATTATGTAAAAGAGGGGTGGGCTAGAGCCTCCAGTAATTATGTTTTTTAATGGTTTCCTCCTTCTTTTGAAAACTTGCACCTTTTAATGCTGGGTATGTGGTTTCACCATACCCAACACTGACTTCTGGCTGCCTGTTAGTCAGGTGTTTGTGTTTCTGTTAAGTTTTTGAAGGAATGATCTGGGATCAAGCGCTGTACACTACACACTGAGGTCCTGGGTAGAGAAGGAGGGGAAAAATAAACACCTAAAAAGGAAAGAATAGCAATAGCATTTAGGAAGCACACTTGCATTGATCGCAGTGGAGCTGAAATAATATACACTACAGAAAATCGCATACTATCTGAAAACCAACTTAGCATCTATATGAAATACTCATTGAATTCCTTGCTTCCTCCCCTAAGGACAGGCCTTCTACTGGGCCAGACGCTGTCAACTAAAACTTCTGTGTCTGACACAGGCTTCAGTCTTAATTACCATTCCTCTTTAATCTGAATCCTTACAGGCTGCAACAAGTCACTACCCAGTCTGTGCTTCACTGAGCCTGGACCGAATTTGGCATAACTGGGGTAGATACCTTCCAAAGGCAGCATTCTTGGCAGAAATGCACCTGCTGTTGAAAAGAGCCTTGGTCTGATCCAGACTACCTCACTGATTATTGTCTTGAGAGACTGGACTGGATAGCACCACTGCTTAATGCTACTAGCTGAAACAGTAATTTCTAGCAAGGCTTGCTAAAGTCTCATTCCACTAAAATCCAGCTAATCGTTGATTGCTCTCAGTGACAACTCCAGGTATATTTCACTGAAGTAATCTAAAAGAAATATCGAGTTAAATTACAGGCAGGATGCGCACTCAGATAGATAGGTGCTCCCAGTGATATAAAAAAAAGTTTTAAAAAAATGGTAAAGTCATAAAGAGAAACACCTTTCAGTGATGATTGTTCTTGATTTCATTTTACAGTATAGAGGAAAAAAAAAAGAAAATATGGAAGCTCTTTTGCCTTTCATGGTCTAAAATTGTCAGTATGTGTAGATAGCTCCATTTTTTAATATTGTTCTTTTTCACGAGTATGAGCTGCAATTGCTCAGCAGCCCGGAGAATCATGCTGTGAATGTTGCAAACAAATAGTTGGTGAAATGCTGGATCAGTACATGTGCCACAGTCAGAAGGTACACGGGCAATAAAACTTGGTATACAGGGCTACTGATTCACAGCTGCAGAATTACAGCTGATTTACCAGGGAGAATTCTCAGAGTATTTTTAAATATTCTTTACTCAGCACTTAAGGGTAAATGAAACATTGGCAGGGCTTCGAGGCTGTATTCAGAAAACAAACAGTTTGGTTGCTGGCTCAAGACAAAACATACTGCTATAGAGATGAATAGATTTAAGCATTTTGTTGAGTCTGTAGAGCTTTTTTTGGAGTTGGAGCCCAGCAGTAATTAAAGGAAAATGCAAACAAATTAAGCTACATCAATTAATTTGCTAAAATAATTTGAAAAATGAGAAAAAAATACCTTAAGATGTATACACATATTTCAAATTGTATTTCCTTTAAATCAGAAAAAAGGCCTGTGTCAATAGATCACAGAATTTTTATGAAGCTTCTATTTATTACAGTATCATTTTAAACTGTGAGACTCTTAAGCACTTAGAAATAAAGTGAAAATATGTAGTTCATGGTTCAGAAAGCAGGAAAGAAAACAATTGTAATCCTTGAGAGGAAAAGAAACACATTCACCAGTATATTTGAATGTATTTGTTAGAAAGGTATGCCCTTATAACATAGTCTTGCCAGCAGACCTGCAACTTCAAATGGGTACCTTTTATTTCGGTCTATTATAAAAATTCAACATTTGTATTGATGTATTTTAGCACAAAATTCAGCCTAGTCTATATTATACATAAACTGTTATTTTATACATCGAATGAATTTAGCCCAATGGTTTATATTAGGAAGTGGTTTATGCCTAATGGAATCATATTAACTTCAATGGGACTGGAGCTTTAAAGCACAATATTTTGTCCAAATGACTGAGCTCTGTAATAAAAATATACAGTGCCAATTTTGGAGAAGGCATTTTCAAATTTATAAAAGTATGATAAACACAGTAATAGGACTTTTATTAAAGCCTAACTCAACAAACTACTATAATGAATGCTTGTAGAAGCATACAGAGTCTTAGATCTGCTATATTTTATTGCACTATTTTTTTCACTTGAATCATAGCTTAAATTGCATTAATAAACTATATTAACACGGGTAGGAAATTAATGTAGCACAACTTGGTGTGAGCCCTCATGAAAGGGAGGGGGAAGGTATTTGTTTTAAATTAAACTAATTTCAGTCACACTCATTTCCTCATAAATTTCACATTCTCACATTCCCACACCCACGTACTCCCAGGCACTGAGGTGAGTATATCTGTGTGACCTGATCTAGATCATTTTTGGTGTGATATGAAGCACAAAGGACACAGACCAAGTCCTGTCAATGTCTCTTGGTTTCCTTTTGATTGGTGATGACAGATTGGTTTGGGGGCAGGCCTTGTATGTTTTAGAAGTCGATGGTTGGTATGATGTGACTTTCTGCCTAGGAATCTTGCCTATTTCACCATTCACGGCTCCTAGACAAGGTTGCTGCCTGTTTCCTTTCTTCCTTCTTTTGTGTATCTTCATGACTAAAGCCTGTCTCCCCTCAGCAGGAAAAGGAATGGTCCCAGTAGTCCAAAAGGAAAAGAAATTGTCCATACAATGTGGTGAAATTCCAAATGTTTTCATTTCTGTCTAGAAATATGGCAATATTTTCATCAGTAGTTTATGCTCAGGAATATCCGTATCAGATTCAATCCCCTGGCACTATACAGTCCTTACGGGTAGAAAAACACGTTACATTCAAGAATCTGCGGGTTCTATATAGTGCTCATGTTCTTCAGCTGATACGTTTTAGTGTCAGCTCTAGAACATCAGTCAAATCAATTCACAACAGTTTAGAAAATAACTGTGATCACAGCCACAGTTACTGTTTATATAACATAATGGTAACCACCATAGCTTAAGGAACTGTGTCACGACATTCATAGGGGACAGATTATATATAACAGGTGTAGAGGAAAAAAGAACACTCAATCCTGTCTTCATGACTCTTCAGTCTTCTTATTTCAGCATTAAGGAAGGGAATGTGTTCTAGAAAATTTGTTGCCACCAAACTGTATCAGGCTAGTAAATAGATTTCATTTAATTCCAGTATTATATTTATATATATGTATATATGTGTGTGTGTATATATGTATCCCACACAAACATTCATAATCATGCTTGGAGTGTTCAAAGGCCCTAAGTCTGTCTCCGTCTTCTCCTTCATTGAGTCAGTAGTCGGGCTAAATAAAATCTCTATTCTTTCTGGTTTTATCATTTCAGACAACCCAAAACAAAGCAGTCGTGTCCCAGTGTTCATTAAGGTTTTGGATGTAAATGACAATGCTCCAGAGTTTGCCATGTTTTACGAGACCTTCGTCTGTGAAAATGCAAAGGCAGAACAGGTATGTTGTCTGCTTGTACTAAGAAAATATTCCAAATTAATTGAGTTTTTCTGCTACTCTTGCATCACCCCATCAAGAGGTATGCTTTGCATTGCATCAAGCTGTCAGTTTTGCAAAATTAAACTAAACAGTGGCTGCACACTATCTGATTATACTTAATATTCTTGCAGCTAATGTGACAGTGTGTTTTACACTGTTGTTTTCTGTACTGCATCTTGTTATCCCTGATTCATTTTCATTCCGTGATTCTCTGCTTTATTCAGGCAGTGCCACTGTCTCCTTCAAAAACAGTTTCAGGTCCGTAACTGTTACAGGTCCTGTCTGTGATCTAAGTATTTACCACCAGGTAACTCTCACTCTACCAGTCCTATTACTAAATGGTTCAAATTAGGAGATAATTTGGAAGATTTGGCCAAACAATTCCTGTGACATGAGATTTGGGTAGATAAATATGCAGCTTGGACTGTCTCACCTTTCACCTTTATTGCTTGTCACATGCCAAGGTTTCCTACCCATGTGGAGTGGCATCAACCCAAGCCTGCTCTTGAATTCAATGTGATTTTTCTGCCAACATTTAAATTGATTACGTTACTGGCTGATGGTACAGGATACAATAGCATGGTGATTTTAAACAGGATCAGCAGCACACGGATCCCTTCTGTTAAGCTCGCCCCAGCAGCATCGGCTGCCTTAAAGCAGAAGAATCAAATGAATCCAATAAGATTGCTGTATGATCCTAGAGTACATAAATAAGCATCAGCTCCGCTGACTCTGAAGATAATCTTGTTCTTATTGTTTCAGCTGATACAAACATTAAGTGCTGTTGATAGAGATGACCCTTACAGCGGACATCAGTTTTCCTTCTCCTTAGCTCCCGAGGCAGCCAGCAGCTCAAACTTTACACTACAGGACAACAGAGGTGAATTTCTAGGAAGACTTTTCTTTATCATCTCATCCTTGCTTTCAGCCTTCAGATGAAAATTTAATGTGTGCTTTGTGTTTCCAGACAACACAGCAGGGATTTTCACCCGAAAAACCAGATATAGCCGGCATGAAATGAGCACCTACTTCTTGCCAGTGGTGATATCAGACAATGACTACCCTATCCAGAGCAGCACTGAAACGGTGACTATTCGAGTATGTGCTTGTGACCATCGAGGAAAGATGCTGTCCTGTAACGCAGAAGCCTTGATTCATCCTACTGGTCTTAGCACTGGGGCTCTTATTGCCATTCTTCTCTGTATCATTATATTACTGAGTAAGTAGCTCAGCGGCATTTTGTTTCTTTCATGGTTATTTTGCATTGCTACAAGTGATTATTATACCAAGGCTAGGACTAAAGCAAAGCAAAGGCACCCTTGCCTTGTCCTGCATTTATATTATTGTATTTCCTTCCCTGAGAGCTGCTACAGATATGGTGTATGGAACACACCCTATCTAGTCTGTTGTCTAGAAGTTAGCAATGTCCAAGGAAGAAGGGACAGCTGGGCTACACCCTCTGGTCAATGAAAAGGGCCAGGAAATGCTAGAGAAACGTTCATCCCATCCCCTTATTGGTATCTGAGGCAGACCAGACTAATCACCCCCTGCAGGTGTCTGTCTCTTTCTGTTGACAGTAGAAGGAGGCCACATAACTTAAAGAATTAACTTCCTGTGTCTAAACTGAGGAGAAACAAGTCTCAGTGCTTATGTTCCATTGGAAAAAGATGCTGGAATGGAGTGGCTATGAAAGCACTGTCTCAAAAGCCACAGGGTCCTCCCTTTCAGGCATCTGTGAGTATGAAGAGGTTGGATCCCCCGTGTGGAGCGTGTACAGATCTCTAGCTACACCACTTACAGGTGGTCAATATTTTTTTTTTAATAGAAATAAGGACAGTTTGTAACATCTTTCACATTCCTCTCACTCAGGTTCCACCCCCCTTATACAACAAATGGAGATGTTAAGTCTTTCAGCCATTAGCCATAGTCTACTCATCTGGGTAGAACTGTACAATGCAACTCAGGCAATTCCCAGGGATACTTTATTAGTCACCTTTAAGTATCTGACCAGGAAAGAAGGGAGTCAGACCAATTTTATAGCAGTAGGTTCAAGCAGAGGAGAAAATGTTTCCTCCTCCTGGCTTACCCAGATAAGCACTATCCCATTTTCAGAAAAGATTCCCACAATAACAATCTTACCCTTAATTTGCCATTAAATACTTTTTTTCAAAACATGGTATCATCGCCTCAAAGGTCTGAGCTCCCTTTGTATCAAGTTCCTTACCAGAAAAAGAAATCTAATACTGCAGATAGCCTTGCATTCGTTAGTACAACTGTGCTCATTAATATCAATCTGACATTAAACGATTTCCTGTTTTATGTCAATCGAAAATAATTGATTCTGTGTGCTAAGCAGCACTTTATGTCAATTACTGCTCATGCCACCATGCACCATAAGCAGATTTTCAATTAACTCAGCTATATAATTTTCTGTTTTCAGGCTGGTTGCAGGCTTTGCATGTGCAACCACTGCTGAGTGAAAAACAATACTCTGGGCAGACCTGAACCACTACTTAAAGTTTAGCAGCAACAAAAAGTGCCTGTAAATTGCTAGGTTTATCTGCAGTTTGAGTAAATCTGGCGGCTTATCAGGAGGCCTCAGATGCTCCTAAACACCGACATACAAATAAATGTGATGTACTTTAACATATAAAGGTGTTTTTTTCCTGCAATTTCAGCACAAAATAAGCAAGCCCAAGTATCAGAGATGTGACACAGTTATTCAAGTCTCATCCTTGCATATTCTGTGTAACACGTTTTTTGTTAATGAGATACTTCAGCAACCCTTCCATGCAAAACCTGTAATTCCTAAGATTTCTCAGATAGTTCTACCAGTTGCTATTCCAGAAGCTCATTCAAAATCAACACTGTGTTTTTCAAGTTCTCCAAAATTTTCTCCAGCTATCTCTGTTCCCTCACATACACCTTTCCCCAGTCCTTCCATGTAGTGTCACGGCTTTATGCTTTTAAGAAAAAGAATTCTCTCTTATTGCATTTTTGCACAGTAGCACAAAGCATCACTCAAATTAGGACCTGTACATGATGCAGTAAGTAAATCCTCATCATTAGGGTGAGAGCTTGAAGCTTTTACCACCTGAACCAGCCCTTCTAATTCCTTCAGTTTCACCACCTCACTTACTTCCTTTCAATTCATTTTAACAGGCGTCCTCCCTTACTCACACTACTCCTATGGTAAAGACACAGCAAGAATTACAGTGTTTTCCTACTTTATCCAATCTTCTTAGGATCCCTCTATAGCCAATGGACAGAAGGAGTACAAGACCCTTCCACAACATTCTTGAGCACACCTACAGGGAACATCTTTTGCTCTAAGCAATCCTGCAAGGGAGGCCGTATTTTTTTTTTTAAATGACCACTTTCTGTCTGTCGAAGGAAGCTTAAAAAGATAAACTTTAAAGGCTAAAATTTTGTTTTGGGAATGTCCTCAGTCATTGGCAGGGTTACAGATGGGGTAGGGACTGCCAAAAAAACGAGTGTTTTTAACAGTTACTGTGCTTTGACTCACACACCATTTTAGAAACACAGCTGACATGAAAGATAATTTTGATCCACCTTATCATCTCATATCAATGAATTTAGGCATTTTCTGATTTGATTTGCTTTGCTATGAAAGAACTATGGAGACAGCAAGATGTGCATTTTCTTGGAGTTTGCACAGCAGACCTGAAACACTGGGCTCTGTGGACCTCAGACTACCAAAGCAACAGTGGCAGTAGTAATACATCACTGCTCCTTGCTTCTGTTCATTTGTAAATATCCAGTCTTTCACCGTGCTGACCTTTTATCACAGCCCAGTAGATACTAGCCTTGCCCATAGCACAAGTTGCATCTTGTCACAGGGGTTCAAGGTAAATAACACCTGATATTACTTAGTTTGGAGAAAGTGTTTCTTCTTTCCCAACTCTCAAGAAACTAGCTCTGTTCTCAAGGCAACAAAATTGGTATATGACCCTTGGTAAAAACGTACCTGCTGACAAAAAGACACTCCACTTGGCTTCTTACAAGCTCGACGTCTCCTTTCTTCTAGTGCATATCCGTGCCATTTCTCCTCCCAAGGTACTCACAGACAGAGCAAGCACAGTCTGAAAACCTGTCGCGCGCGTTTGCGGTTTTGCAAAACATCTTTTAAAACTTTGAATTCGAGCAGAGGCGCAACATTTTTTCTGTGTTTCATTGGAGTTAGGGATTAACCTTTCCGTTTCTCTCCCCGTTATTTTTGTTTCCAGTTACAGTGGTGCTGTTTGCAGCACTGAGACGTCAGCGGAAAAAAGAGCCTTTGATTATTTCCAAAGAAGACATCAGAGACAACATTGTCAGTTATAACGATGAAGGTGGTGGAGAGGAAGACACCCAGGCGTTTGATATCGGCACGCTGAGGAATCCCGAAGCCATAGACGATAACAAGTTACGCAGAGACATTGTGCCGGAAACACTTTTTATGCCACGGCGGACTGCAACAGTGCGGGATAACACGGATGTCAGAGATTTCATTAACCAAAGGTTAAAGGAAAATGATATAGATCCAACGGCACCTCCATATGACTCGTTAGCAACCTACGCGTACGAAGGTAATGGTTCTGTGGCCGAGTCCCTCAGCTCCTTGGAGTCCGTGACTACGGATGGAGATCAGGACTATGATTACCTCAGCGACTGGGGTCCTCGGTTTAAAAAGCTGGCAGATATGTATGGCGCAATGGACAGTGACAAAGACTCTTAATATGTTGCCTTTTTTTTTTTTTTTGTCTTTTTTTCCCCTTCCTCATTTTCAGAAACAGCATTGACATATGTGAAGTGGCTATTTCTTTCTATTTCTCCACAGCTGTGTGAAAGGGTTCTCTGTTCTGCCCGCTCGAATTGTCTAATGACTGCAGTCTGTGTGGATTAGAAACTTTTTCTAGTATCATTTTATGAGCTTCCAAGAGGCAAAGTTCTTACTTTTTAGTGCATCCAGTTTACCCAGCCAATCTTACAGGCACGGCAGTAGTGGAGGGGGAAAAAAAGGATCAGATGGGGAGCAATATTTTTACTTGTGCTGCTTATATTGTAAATTGGAGTATATTACTGTTTAAGCTCACTTGCTCTTTTTACTTGTATTCAGACTATTCAGCTCAAATGACTGCTCTGTCGATCGTGCATTGCACATCCAATGTTATGAGGTACCCTAGTTTACCCTATGTATTATAGTCAAAAGTAGTGATGATGGAATGAAGGTTTATTATACAAGTAGAGTCAGACAAGAAAAAACATCAAACATGCATTTTACTCATGAGGAGAGTAGAAAGGCCTAATGGTCACTTAAATCTACGTGTTTTTCTACAACTTGCCCTTGCCCCCAGTGCACTGAATCATACTAACACACACACATATATGTATAGTTCTTTAACTGCTCTGTATATATTCTTCTGACCTAGCATTGCTGGAGAGATGTGTGTGTGTGTGGTCAGTAGCCCCAGTATCTAATCCTTAGATGGTTTCCCAGTTGTAAGCCAGACTTTCCTTGTGATATGTGGAAAGTCATCTAATCCAGCTCCAGATTAGATCATGACTTGGAAGAAGGAGCAGGTCAGAACTGTGCTTTTCTTCTTTTCTGCTTTTCCTAGTTCAGTGATGGACACCCTGCTAGGTAGATAGGAGTCAAGATTTTCCAATCCACCTGCTTCTGGCTGTTGTCACATGCCGGAAGGGAGTAGTAGCCTCAATGTGACTGCCACACGCTAGTACAAAAGGAGCAACTGCAAAGGAGGAAAGAGTGGGGTTTTTGTCCTGACCTTCCCTGCCTGGATGCCCGGGGTGGCTTCTCAACTCACTCTGTGCCCAGCTCTGCTATCTGTAAAGTGGGGAAATAATGCCTACCTCATCAGGATGTTGGAAGAATTATATAAGTCATTTGAAAAATGCTTTAGAGATGGAAAATGCTGACATTCTGCTGGAGGAAGTAATTTCTCATGCTTTTGGGTGGTTGGTTTTTTGTTGGTTTTTTGTTTCTTTTTTTTTTTTTCCAGATTCAAGCCATGAATGCATGAGTAAGCGAGAATCAGTTGTCATTCCAAAGGCCTGAAAAGCAGGTTTTATAACTCATTTTTTAAAATAAACTACTCAGCTAGGGTTGTTCAAGACTTCACCAAAAGGTAGAATTTGAATTACAAGTCTCTGTGTGTTTATCTGCTTTGCCAAGCTAAGTAATTTTTGTCCGGGGTGGGGTGGAGGAAGATGCCGTAGTCTCAGGCCAAAACAACTTTCTTTGCATCTTGTGCACCACTCAGTATTTTTGTTGGATTGTCAAACACATGCAGTTGCTGCTCTTCAAATCCAGCCATCTAGGAGAGGCTATAGCTAGAGAAAATCCTAAGGGACTGCCATGGAACATATACAATTCCAGGGACTAAAAGCTGCCCTGGGTCCCAAAGCAGGGACATAGCCTGTGGCACTGTGCCAAGGAAAGAAGGGTGTTTTGGTTTTCTTTTTTTAATATACCTCATACATCACTAATCTCATGTATTTAATTTTGAAACAGTATTTAATACCAGAATTACAGGCATGGATCTATTTTCCTCCTCCCCCGAATATTAAATGAATTGGTTTGAAAACTAAACAACAGCTCAAATTTACTCTAAAAATAGAGAAGTGAAAAAAGTTAATAAACAGAAAATTAAAAGGGATTAAAAATTAATCCCTGGAATTCATTACTCCTAGAGAGTTAAATAAAGAGAGCACTAAGATTCCCGAGTATTAGACTTTTATGAGCACAACGACATAATTTCAGGTTTTGCGAACCAGCTCACAGCGAGGATGGTGAGCGAGCTGGCCACGCTGTGGTGCCTGGCTAGGGAAGGGAAGGGCTCCTTCGCAGTGGGGAGCACTGCATGTTCACAGGGTTAAGGCAGCTAATGGCCTTCAGGTGCCCAGCATGATCGATCACGTGGGTTTTCAAAGGGGAGAAACACAGAGTTTCAAAGGGAGCTGAGCCCCCAGCCTTGCTGGTGGAGATCTCTCACGATGACTGCATCCAGCAGAGCCCATGGTGTAGTGGGGCCGAGTCCGTTGCGTCCATCACAATGGCATTGGCATGACTAGGCTCTTTTTATGTCCTCCTGAGGGTCCTTCAGTAATTTCAGGTGATAAAAGCCTTCGAAAGTCTAGCCCTTCATGACTTCCTTGAAATCAGACCATCCTGGAGGCCACCTGTCTGAAAACCAGCTGTAGCACACAGGAGGAGCCATCTGGATTTCAGATACGTGGAGGAGCAGCAGAGGCTCAGCACCACCTGCCAGAGGTCCCTCACTTCAAGCTTCTCTTCTCACACAGTGGAGACAGTGTGCCCCTTGGGGGCCTCTTCCAAAATGTCCCCTGCCACACACCTGTGTCCTACCCTTCACTGCACGAGGTGCGAGTTGCCCTGAGCTCAGAGTCAAGTTGGATGCCCAAAGTGAGCCTGTGAGCTCTCCCTTCCACTCCTCAGGCCCAGAGAAAACAGATTTGCATGGGAAGGGGACAGCAGGGGTGGCTGCAAAACTGCGCAGGTACTCGGCCCCGCGAGCCAGTCCCCAGGGTCGGCGTCGCTTGACTGATGATGGACATTGCGCCCTGAAAGAGCTGGGCCGCCCTGCGGGCCAGCTTGCCGTGTTCACTCCTTGGGGCAGAACCACAGGGCAGGAGGGTCACTGATCTTGGAACTACTTCCCTGTGTTTGTACAGTGATTTTGTCTTATTTAGTGATTGTTCATAGCGGTCCAAGCTCAAGTTTTGTTTTGTTTTTTTTTTTTATTTGAATTGAAAGCTGGTTTTATCTTGTCCATTGAGTGACACAGTAAATAATAAGAGAGCGGCTACTCGTGCCTGTTGTGTAAATATATATGAAACTATGTTATGTCCCCACAAATATGGTGCCTGAATAGCAAATGGATTCTTCTAAGAAAATTCAAGGCAAACTCGCATCCAAATTATTATTTATGCATCTAGGTTTTAAGGTCTATTTTTTCCTGAAAATTAGACAGATTTAGCATCTCTCTTACAGCAAGAAGAGTTCAATTCTGTCTTTTCTTCTTGCTTGGCAGTACCACAAAGTGCAATTTATAAAATCAGTACTGCATATTAGATATTGAAAGTGCCATATTGCATTGAATACAAAACCTTGCAGTAGTGTTTCTTTGTACCTTGTTGCATGCCAGCGTGCTAGATGATAGAAATGAGTATTTAAACAATGCTTTCACACAATGCTATAATCACCCTTTATAGATAAACAAGTGTTAGGCTACGGGCTATGAAGTGGGTCTCAGGACTGTTTTAAGCCTGCTCTTCTGACAACCACACCTCTTTGAGAGGAAGAAATATTATTAGGAAGTTTAGCTAAGCCAGGTAGATGAGGAATGCAGTTGGCTTTTAATTTGGAAAAACATCTGATCTAACAACAGGGGACCTATTAAAAGATACTAAGGAATTCCGTGGAATTAACATGACACAGCAAAGCATTTACATGGGAAATATTTCCAGCCTTGCTACTGCAGACAGTAACATCTCTACTCTTGAACTGGAATAAGGTTTCTAGAATAACTATTCCATCCAGCCACTTTATTCCAGCAAAAAGGATTTTTTTACTCCAGAAGAATGATAATTTCAAGTTAAAACCGATTCTGTCCCACAGTATGGGGGGACACAGCAGCACATGGCTCCACTGCAGGTGTGCCAGGACATCTCTCTGTGTAGATGGGCTTGTGGGAGAGAACTGAGGCAGAGACTTGCTTCGAGCTCCAAACAAAGGAATTTGGGGGTTTCCACAGGGCTCTACTGACAGTACCACAGGACTGAGCTGTGTTTCCAAACCTCACGTTGACAGATACACTGTCTAACCCTTGAGATAAACGAGTTATCTGTGTGTTTCAGTTATTTCTTGCAAAAAAATGCTGGGAAAAAATCTGTGTAGAAGGGGAACACTTCACCTGAACCAACACCAATATTTTCTATATTTATTATAAGAAACAGATATATTGTCCCGATTTTTTTTAATTATTATTATTATTTCATTAGGCCTTACATCATTCTATGGACAGGTATTTCCTGCTGTAAAATGTGAATGGGAGAGGCAACTTTCCAATGATCCAGGTTTGGAAGTAGCAAGCTACATCACAAGGCACAACACTTCCATTTCTCTGTCACCAAAACCTCCACAAAAACCAACTAACTGACAATTTGTAGTACCACAAAAAGCAGAACGGTCATAAAGAAGTTGAGCAGGGAGAAACAGCTTTGGGAATGTGTGTCTGCCCATGCACAGTATGAATAAAAAGAAGGGAAATAATGACCATTGGAAGCTGGCCGTGTTTCAGAATCAGACTTATCCACGTTGAGCAGGGGCAACAGCGTATAGTCACTTCTAACGCTCCCAGATTTCCTACAGCAGCCAGAGGGACATATACATGGATAAGAGGAAATACATCATCTTTTTCAGACCAAGCAAACTAAACCCATTCCATGCAAACCTCTGGGAAAGAAAGTCCCTTTGTCGTGATCATTACTAACACATGTTAAATTTCTGCAGCAGATCTGTCTTGATGGCCTTTCTGCAGGGTGAATTACGGACAGCCATTCTGAGCAGGTAACTCTCTGCGAACACCACCACGTTAGCTCTTCCTGCCACCATCTGTTTTAAATCTCTCCTTGTTTCCTTTGGCTGTAAGTAGTATTGAAGTGTTTCAGAAGACCACAGTCCTGACTGGACGCTGCCATCCCCTGCCCATTTGTGTTTCAATTAAAACTGCAGCCTGAGCGCCCTTACCAAATGAGAGCTGACAAATTAACAGTCCTTACCGTACTTCCAGGGAGTACAAATCATGTCATAAATTGTGAAAGGCAGGGTTTTTTCCAGCCCCTCTAGACCTGTGAAACAACAGCCTCCTCCTATTAATGTCAAAGCCACAATGGTTTTTATTTTCAATTTAGTCTTCAGAAAGACTTGTTTTCTTAGCGATCGTTTCTGTACTTAAGAAAGAAGAGGAACAAAAGCATATTTAATGTCTACAGCCCCGTGCATTGCTCCAGAAGGAGGGAGAAAGAACACAGCAGCCAACGCAGTGTTTTAATGCCAGTCTCTCCCCTCAGTAGTTTTATTCAGGCACAGCTGAGGCGATCTGGATCCTGCCCATCATTTTGCAGCGTTACGCTTTTCAGCCCATACCTGCGTTTGACATACACTAGACACTTTCCTGAACAGTTCATAAAGTCCAGCAGTAGGTACCCAAAAGCCAGGGCTGGGGTTACAGGGCGCACAAGAGTCAGAGAACTGGGAGTTCCAGGAAGAACAGAAAATTAATTGCATGGGGAGTTGCGGGGGAGGTAATCACTCAAAGGCAAGGCAGGCCCATGGCACTTAAAAGCCACAAAGCTGTCATATTATGCATAGGCACTGGATTTCAAAGGAGCTTTTACAGAACCTGCTCTTTTTTTTTTTTTTTTTTTGCATGTGTCTTTTTCTTTCTTAAAAAAAAAGAAAAAAGGAAAAAAAAAGCGCAGCTGCTAACTTCAATTTTTTCCTTCCACAAAGTCAATTTGACAAATAAAGCCTAAGTCCAGCATATAAAGAAATCCTTTCCATAGGCTTTTGACCTTTCCTCTGAGACTGCACTATTTATGTAAATATACCTGGAGACACTTTCTATAAGCTTTTAGTTTTCTACGATCTATTACTTTAGTGTTTATTAAAGAAACAAATGTATAGAATTATTAAACATTCAGGTGAACACAACAAAGAAACAACACGGGAAACACAAAATTGTTCTGGATTTTGACACATAAAAAACTTCAAAAAAAATCACTGTACTGCTTTAATTCTGTGATTACTTTCATTGCTTTGAGAAATTAAACTTAAAAGAAAGGCCTTATAATAAATGCTATGTGCATCTTAACTGTCTTACTGAGCAAAATCAATCTGGCAAACTCCTATTGCGATTTGTGGTTTTTAAACCCTTAAAATAAATGCTTTTCGGTATTGATTTTTTTTAATTAAAAATACTTCCAAGCATAAATTGAAACTGATGCCGTCACCTGGGAAGATTTACTAGCTGGCACACTCCAGCCACAGAGCCTCTCGCGATGCCGTCCCCTGGCTGTGCCAAGGGAGCCTCAGCAACAGATGGATCTGGTCACTGCTCGGCACAGAGGGACGTTCGCGGGCAATTTTTGTCACCCAAGAGATTTACACCTAGAAGCTTCCCTGTGTTGCAACGGGACCCATGCTGGAATGATTATCTCTTCTGCAGCGTGGATGGGCAATTTGTTATGGTCAGATGGCAAGTGTGCACCCCCTCCCTTATAATTCTTGTTCACTGTACTGGCTTCATTTTTGGGGGTGGGGGGCAAGGGGAAATGAAATTTAAGGATCTAACGAGAAACCAATTTAAACAACGATTTCTCACAGAGTGGATTTGCCTTTTTGCAAATTGATTTTTGTAACAAGTTATTTATATGATACTACTTAATAAATTGTTTTTTCTAACTTGGTTTATTTTTTTCCGAACTCTCAGTCTATGGTTTGTATTTACAAAGCTGTCATAAAGATAAGCCTTCGAAAAGATTTTGCAATCACTTTAAGACACCAGGGTACATTGGCTCCGTTTTTCAAATGCCATTTGTGTCTGGCTTGCAACAGGCTCTAAGGGCAGCAGGATCACTATTCTGTGATCAGTGGGGCCTCCCAAAAGAGTGATATAATTTCAGAAGGCATCATTTAGTGATGCTTACTATGAGAAGGATATTAGTCTATGATCACAAGCCAAATTTTGACTAGCCAAGGTTTCCCAGGAGGTCAGCAGGAGCTTTGTCGAAGTAAAGCATGTGGAATACCTTCCTTGAAGCATATAAAGATCACTGAATTTATAACAACACTGTACAGTTATTTGCCTTTCATTGTATAATGTCTAAAAAAGACTCAAAAGCTCAGTTCACTTATGGAGAGTCTAAATGTCATTTGCAATATATTTTTACATAAGGAGAACAACCTCCAGAGAAAATTATTAAAGGAGTGTTGAAATGAATAAAAGATCTGTCTACATCTCCAGATATTCCATGTTTAAATTTCTTCCTAAATACAAGGACAAAGAAAAGAGTAGGAAAGGTCACAGCAAAGCAGCATGTCAGCAAAAGCATTAAAACAGAAAAAGCAACCAGTTTACCACCATGTGCTTTATGAATGAACTGAGTCACTTTTGTAACCAATGAGAGGAATTAGCCTAAACATCCCTCTGCAATCCTCGGTGGACCTCAAGAAGAAAACTGCTGTATTAATAGCCCAAGAAAACAGCTTTTTTCAACACACAATAGTAGATAAGCATGCTACAAATACATAGGTCTACATAGTAGTTAGAAGTGTTTATGTTTAACTATCTCATTATCTGAGCACCAAATGACAGAAACTAGGGGCTGCGCTGTACATGGAGGATTTATTTACTTCCCCCCAGTAAGGACACACACTCGCAGGTCCCAGCACAGAAAGGCTGCTGTCACCCCATCTCTTGGCTCTGTTACTTTTTGCATGAGAGCAGCCCTACAAGACTTCACAAAACATCAGCTTGAGATTTTCATCTCCTAAACACAGACAGTAGCAGCAGCAGGAGGAATCCTGGGAGTCCACCTGCTGAGAGGTGGTCCAGGCTCCGCAGCCTTCCACATGTGCTGGGGCTTTGAGTGCCATATGCAGAACAGGAGGACCCTACCACTTTTATTTATATGAAAGAGGAATCTGCCGTATTTCTTATCTTCTTATTTGATTCACTATATCAAAGAGTACCTCAATCACAAAGAAAAGTCAACTAAAGGCTAGCGTTTCAGACAGAAAACATATTTGATTCTTGGACCCAGGTTTATCTACTTAAAATAACATCTCTGCAACAAACAGCATGCAACACACAAACCACCTAAAGTTCATCTTTCATTAATAGCACCAAAGTCATCACTGAGACAAGTTATCCAGACAAGACATTAAAGCCTACGGTCTCTTACTTTAAAAGAGTTTTACCGATCCTTGCTGAATTTCAAGGACAGCTCAAACAAGGAAGACAAAGAAAAGAGTAATACATTTAACTGATGCTGTAATTCTAGATTAAAATTGCAGGAATGATCACTTACATGAGCAGCCAAGTGAATTCGGTGTTGATCCCTCCAATTTTGATCTCAGATGATGTTACTTCTGATGTCAACAAAATCCAAGTTTGGTGGATAAGGAAATCAAAAAAAACAACCACAAAAACAAAAAACACCAAAACATATGTATTCTTATCCAAAGCCTCTGAAGTCTTTTCTGTTTCTTAGCAGAACTATTACATCTTTCCCTGGTTTTAGTACAGCCAGGTATCTACCCAACACCCAGCCTCTACATTTTCTTTTCTTCAAACTGACTGCATAAACTAACAGGTTCTCAGTATTTGTCTGACTCCCACATCAGATCCCCAAGCACCTGTGTCCCTCCAACCATAAAAGCTGATTCCACTTTCCTTATTACCCACAAATTGGAAAGCAAACGTCAGCATTGTCAGAAGTCCTCAGTCACTGTTTCAGAATCACTCCAGTACTCATTCTGTAACCTTGGCAAGACAAAGGTTGCACGAACCCACGTGTATTTTTACTAGCAGTGGAGGTACTCGTGGTCTGATTGGCCCTTATCGTGTATTATCTCACTTTATTCAAGCAAAAGAGAAGAAGAGACTTACTAGGACCAAGGGAACACAGTCAGGAAGATGGTATGCAAGGGGACATGCTGACCTGAACCTTCCAGAAAGCTTTGGGGTAGTTACCCCTTTATGAGAAAAAAAAACCCCAAGAATCACCTGTATACAGCTCTCCTACCCCCCAGCTTGTACCCTCTGCTGGAACTTTGCCTTTCTCAACCTAGAGCTTTGCTGGCTGTCTGCTCATGCATGCATCTTCATTAATAAACAAATTAATATATCCTCTCCTGATTGCTTTTACATGTTTTTCTAAACATTTGCTTCTACCTACATCGTTAGACAAAGCTGCTCCCTTCTACAACTCAGCTGGGGAACTTATTTCTCTCTCAGGATGAAATTGGGTATTTCATGTCAATTATCTTAATTGGAAGCAAGCTTAACCCATTTCCCAATTACAGCTCCAGCTTATTAGAACAAACAAACTCTCAAAACTCCTTTTAATAAAATAAAACAGAACCAAAAATGCCCCCAGAAAAGAAACCTAAACTTTAGTAACGAGACATTGGAAAGAGAACTGAAGGAAAGAGCTCTGTTAAGTGAAAGAGTGAGGAAGCTGGTGTAGGGACAGGAGGAGGCAGATGGGGTTTAACTGTCCAGCTCAATCTCTGACACAGCATTCCTGTAAGTCTGCTTACCGGCCGCTCGCAGAGGGTGCGCTCTTCACCCTGTTACCTATTTCATGCACTTTTCGCCACCACATACTAAGGGGTCCCTGTCAGAACCAAAAACCAGAGTGACGAGCACCTTTGTTTTGCCACGGTTGGGCATTTTGATGGCCGAACCTTTTTACAGCTACAGAGCCATGTTCTCTCTGCCTCCTCCTTCTCACACCAGTCCCAGCTTTTATCCTTGTGTTCAGGTTGACACGAACCTGTTGCCAAAGACAGAAACCCTGAAGGGGTAAAAGGGTTCCAGTGACAAGAAGGCTAAGCCACCTTTTACTGCTCCAAATCACGGGCTGGGTTAGCCATGCTCTTCACACAGCCTTCGTTCTCTCGCTTACCCCTTCTCTGTCACAGTGTCAAATGCATCAAGACTACAGTGTCCTGTACCAGACACACCCCTTATTACGCATCTGTGAAGGCAAGAGATTTCAACCTTTCTATTTGGCTTCCCGTGGCTGCCACCAGCTTTTTGAGAGGCACCTACCTTTTATGCACATGCTGGACGCTAGTCTAAGCAGCTATGCGTAGAAATTATTCCACACCTTCTACTACCTACTTGAGCAGAGTGCAGATACACAGGCAAAATATTTAGCCTGTGAGGTTGTAACATTCTGCCCATCTCGGCATCTGTCAGGTACCAATGCAACGTGGAGCGTTTTCCCCTTGCCAAGTTTGTGCATTCAGAAACAGTAACTCTGATGCTATTTTGATTTTTGTTGTTTTCTGGTATTGTCAACATTTCTCTACACAATTTTTATAGTCGCTTCTGAGTAACAAAGAAAAATCAAAACTACACTTTGAGATTCACCGTTCTAATATCTTGGTATTTAATCTACCTGTAATATAATATTGATTACAAATGCCCTGGAGACAAGAGATTGGTACTTTTCTTCAGAGCAAATGCTTCATATAGGTCTTTATTGCAGAAAGTGCCTTTCCAAAGTTTTGATACCAAATATCCATCTGGCCCATGGGCTTGCTCACTTGTGCAGCCAGAATTTTATCATTGATTCTGGCAGGAGTGAAATGGGGCTCCTGCAAGACAATACTGGTTAACTGTTTGATGACCAGAAGGAAGTGCAGCAGAGGACAAAGGGAGTCAGATTATAGATGTTGCTCCCGAGGACTATGAAATAAAAGAAACACATGCGAACAAAGATCACTGTCAAGAGGATTATAATGCATAAAACATTGAGCCAAGACTTCAGCATTTCATTTTATTGCCTTTTAACAATTACCTTGCAAAAACTTACAAAACCCCACCCTCGTATGTCAGCTGAGACATCATCAAATCCTGTCAGCTGTTTCCCTTCTCCCTCTCAATTCCTCTCTGCTGGAAGGTCATATCCCTGCTGCAGGCAGTACTTCGTGCCAGCTCTGGCCACCCCTCCTGCGTACCCAACCGCTAGACCAACTGGACCAGAGCTGGATTGCAAACTGTTATTTCATTCAGGTCTTGTTCTTGCATCTCCTTTCTTTTATTCTCTGGATAGCCTACATACCTTCATAAACATTTACATAATATACTAACTATATATACATAAAGCTGTTATGCTATGCTATGCTCAGTCTTATCACCTTACTCCACCTTGTCTGGGTAGTTACCCCACACCCTGGTTCACCCCTGTAAGTGTGAATGGACTATTAACACTTCACTGAAGCATGCAGTGCTGAGCACTCACTAGGTACCTTTTAACCACTGGTAAAGTCAGAAGTCCTTCTCTGTTCGTGCAGTAATGCCAGCACGCAAGTTAATTCTTGTCATCACTGGAGCTACTATTGTGACAGAGAAAATCCACACTCGGGAAGATATTCTGATTACTCAAGGGAAAACAATTTCCACTTAGACTGCCTTCCCGCCACCCATTCTCTTTGGGACAGCAGTGAGTTAGAGACCACCAGAACCCTTTTCTGGGTTCCTTAGCAAATAAGGGATGTGTTTTATTTTGGGAGTTTGGGTACAGGAAAGGGAGATGCAAATATCATTCCTCCAACACTGAAAGGAAGATGCAGAAAGCAGTTTTAGGAAGTCCTTTCTCCTATGGAAACAGTGGCCAGCTAGCGCTCTCTTCCTACCCATCCATCTCCTTAGTACCAGCCATGGAAAAGAGAGGCAAGAGTCTGCCTGCGTTTGTCTCACCTAAGGTCAAAAGGGGTTGACGGTGCAGGAAATGGAATGCTGAGGGTCAGCTGGAGAAATGCTGTTGCTGACAGAAATATAGTTTGGACTGTCACAAAGGGTTAGTGGACATGTTTACGTCTCTCTCATAAACCCAAACCATTAATATTGCAGGCACACAAGAGCTGAGCAAGGGGAACTCAGAAATCCAAAGGCTGCTCCAAAAACCCTGGAGTTGGTTTCTAGAACCTGGTGGGAGCTCAGAGATTGACTTGGAAATTTTTAGGTTTTTTTTTTTATGATTGTTCAGTCTGTCAGTTCACTGAAGCTGAAGACACTGGTCCTGGTGTATAAAATGAAAAATTTGCATAAATTTTCAACTCTGGGACAAGGATTCAAACTCTAGTCAGTCTGAACTGTTATCTGAAAAAACCCGCCATACTTGTGAAGACCAGAACAATCTTTTTCAAGAATGTGTTGTCTGTATTTTCCATCATCCCTTTGAGACATTCTTTATACATTTCACTCTGAAAATTACGATAAAGTTGTGCACAGCAAGTATCTGGAATTATGTATTTATCAAAATCACGTGCTGATACACTGCAGGTATGAGAGCTTTTACCCGTGATAAAATTATCACCTGTACTGTTAGGCACTGTCTGTTCCAGTCCTCAAAAACCCTGCAGCTTTACTGCATTAGATTTCTTATGCATTTGCTGGAGCAACTTCAAGTCATTTACCTTAGAGTCAGAATAAGAATACTTAGACAAAGAAGCTTTGGAAAGTGAACTCAGAAACACATGAACATACACTAGGCCGGGATTCATTCACACGATTACTGCCACATCCACAAACTCGATCCACTTGCAGACGGGACGACGGGGTACGGGACACTGCAATAGGGCTCATTACTTTGAAACTGGCTCTATACAAATGTACTGGTGTACCCCTCCCACAAAAGTGACAAAAGTATGGCCTGTTTAATTTCCTACTACGCCCTGGATTCACGCAAAATCCTCCTTTGCTGCCTGTGGGAGGATGCTTGTCTAGTCAGACGCTGCTCGCCATGTCCTGGCTATATGAAGCTAGCTTTGTTTGCTTGCAGTAATTACATTTAAGTTGCACTGGGCTGCAGAGTTTAAATAAATAAATGACCCTTTGGCATACATTGGTTGTAATAGGTCTTGGCATTAGTTTGTTTAGAAGAAAACGAGGAGAAAGAAATGAAGTCCCCAGTCTCCTATTACAGCGTGTGGACAGACCCACTGCATCTGTGCAGAGCGACAGAGCAAGCCAAGGAATAATTTGCCAGCCTATTAAGGAGGAAAAAATAATAATCTTACCAAACATTTAGCATTACTGAAACATTTGTAGTCCTATCATACAAGCTATCCTGTACCTGAACAGCCTAAAGCTCACATATGTGTACGTGTTTATACCAACAGGTTCTTTCTGTGTTACAGGTAATTCGGTCTCAATAATTACTGTTTTCAAAGTATATTTTTGACAGGCTAAAAAGAGGTCACACTTCTTGTGTTTTCCTGCATTTACTTCTATATATGTTAAAAGAAATGACTCTGCCAGGCATAAAGACAACATTTTATGACTCAGACTTGTTGATAAGTCTACGGAGAATTAGTATGAATTTGCATTCCGTGTTCCCCTAGCCCTGGCTGATTTGAAAGACTTGATTTTTAATTTAAAATATTTATTTTAAAAATAATTCTAGTTAGTCTAAAAGAAAAATTTCATCAGGGAAGCACTATCGGTCTAACTAGAGTGGCCCAAGATGTACCTTTATAATGAGGTGCCTGTAGTACTTAAGGTTTGAGCTACAATAAGCACAATGCTCCTTCAAATTCCCCCATCTAAAAGAAAGGTGATTTTCTTTAGTCAAGCCTCTTGAACTAAGAAAGAAAGGGAGAGGAGATAAATACAGCTCTTTGTAGTACTGCTTAGAAGTGAAGGTTAATCATAAAGTGCAGCGCTGTTTTTAAATGTTTCAAAATGTAAGAGAGAGATGCATTCAGACCTGCATCATAAATAGACCGTTCTAGCTGAAACATTGCAAAATGAATTCCTGGCTCTGCTTCTTTTTACTGAGAAAGAAAACATAGTGGCCTTCTGGGGCAAGATCTTTAAAGATTTTCGATGAGATTTATGTGGCAGAAAGAGCTCTCGGAGACGAATCGATATAACTAAGTACAGCGCTCTCATACAATCACGCTGATCAGGACAACTGGCTGCATCATCGGAGGGCTGTCCTTTTCTCACTCGCATTGTGTGAGATGGCCTAAGGTTTCTCACAACATTGAAACCAAACCCTCCGTCTGACAGCAGCCAGCAACAACAGGGGCGAACGACCTGTACCTGAATGTTGCTATAGACATTTCTTTTTCTGACAGGCTTGAGATTCCCCTTCCCTGGCACTGTGCTGCCAGCACAGGCACAGATTCTCAGATTGCAGCTGCCCTGACGTTAGATAATCTTTATAAACTAATACGAGGCCAGAGATTGCAAGCAAAAGTATATTCTTGTGTTTTAATACTTCCAACCTATTCCTTCACTGGAGGCGTATTTTTCATCAGTCCATTGGCAAAGAACAGAAAGACAATGCCTCATCTTGCATCACTAAGCAAGATGTTCCTGATCCTCAGTTCTCCACTCCCTCATCATCAGATGAACCGACTGTGCGGTGTCTTTTTTCTTGGCTGCTTTTACTTCATATTAATTCCCACTGCTTGGCCCCTTGGCATCGTTCCGGGTTTGTTTTGCTGGTCTTAGGCCGCTCGTTGCGGGTGGGTACCGCTGAGGAGCAGGGCTCTGTCGTTCTCAGCACATCACAGAGAAAAGGGCAGTTCGCACCCCAGCAAGCTTACCAAGAACAGGCAGCAGATGCCCAAAGGAATTCAGTATAAGCCAGCAAAATCAGGACATTAAGGATTAGGAACACAGCCTGCCTAGTCACTTCTGAAAATCCTATTAATGCTAATTACGTGCTTAAATATAGCTGTAAACCTGGCCTAGCCTTTCTCAAGTGGAAAAGCATCCAAAGCAGGACGTGCACTCTGAATGCCATTCTGGTGCTTTAATTGTGGGGCACGGACTCTGCCTGCTTGTTCAAATGCACACACTGCACCAGACTCAGACCTACCACAAGTTATGCAGAACCCATGCAAGTTTGGGCAGCTTGCAAATAAGATACGCACCAGTGACAAATTACTGCAACGATGATATAAAGTCCTGCTTGAAAAAAATGAAGCTTATAGATTATTTGGGGTTTTTTGCATAACTGCGGCAGCTGGCTTAGCCATACAGGAAGTTTGCTGCTTGATGGACGTGGAAAGAACGAAGCAGTGTGATAAAAGAGAGAATATTATGCAGTATTTTTGTGGAAATGTCCCTCACAGCATTGTATGACCAGTTCTGGTACTTAACTATTAGTCTTAAGCATAGGAGAAAAAAATCACCTGTAAAATTAGACAAAATGCTTACTTGTACTGGTGATAAAAAAAGATGAGGAGCATACAAATTAGGGAAAGAGAAGAAAGAAGAAAGGAGCTGAAGAGAGCAGCACAGGGGAAAAGAGAAACCTCAGGAGGAAAACGAACATAGCTTGTAAAGATCTTTGAGGTAACTGTAAACAAAGGAAGGAAATTACTCCAAGTCTCAGAAGAAAACAGAAAAAGAAGTAACAGCCATAAACAAAGGAAGGAAAGGTTTAGGCTAAACATGAGCAAAAATCTAAGAGTAATTAAGGTAGTAAAAAATTCAAAGGTAGATGAGGTGCAATTAATGCACATATTTTAAGAATGCTGAACCAAGACTAAAATGATGAAGAGAGCAGATCTGTAAAATTTAAGTTTTGAGAGGAAACAAAGAAGAAGAAAGTCTTCCCTAGCACCCTGTCTATGATTTTTCTTCACAATGGTCTGATCAACTTCAGATTGTTCAAATTCTGTTACTTGCAACATGCCTATTTTCTCATTACACCTGCTTGTTCGCATTTTTTTTCTTTTGTGACAGCTGACATCAGTGCTATTCTTTTCCTTTTTCTTCTTATTTGACTTCTCATCAATTATACTTCAGTCCCCGCATCTCCTCAGCTCATCATTTTGTTCCCTCTCCATCCAGCTCCATCAATCAGTACATACACACAGAGGCTTCTTTTGCAGCAAGGGCTGATTTGACTCTGTATGTTCCCTCAGTTGCATTTGCCCCGAGCATTTTGAATTCTGTCATGTTGCAAGAGAGCCTGTAGCTGTTGGTGTGCAAGCGGCCACTGTTGAAAGCTGTGCTAATGGATGACCCTTGTTCAACACGGGGTTGCATTTCAATAGGTCTTTTCTTTCTAGAGACATCTGTGTTTCACTAATTACATTATGATTTAGTACAGAGAATAGATGTTTTTTCATCAAGAGTATCTCCTTGATATTTTGACAAACTGTAAATTCATCCTTTGAAAGTCTCAGTTACTCACACGCCAAGGTTTCATTTCAAGGTTCAACTTTCCACTCAATACAGACCCTTATTAAAGTCAAGGGAAGGATCCTATCAACTCGGAGGAGTTTAGAATGAGACCTTCTGTTTTCATTCAAGCTTAAGTAACCCAGAACATAAATTTGCCATTTGGATCCTTTACTGTGCAGTCAGTGCAAAAGCTTCCGCTTCTGCTCTCACAGAAGGCATCCTAATTCAACAGTCTAAGTACTCGCACAACACTCTGCACCTTTGTATGCAAGTTCTCAAACACCTGTAACAGGCTTACACTCTCAGTACCGTAAGGTCATGCTATTTTCTGCTTTTGGAAATGGGCAATTGACTCTCAGTTAAAAAGAAGTTGGGTGCCTACGTAACCTTGACGACCTATGCCAAAAGGGCTTCTGTGACGTTCCAGTAGCCCTTCAGCTTTTCCTGGAAAAAGCACTTTGAACCTCAATTTCCCAGTCCGTGGCTGCAGTGCAGGGAACACTGGATGGAGCGTCAGCGCTGCTATGGATGCAAGGAGCCCGTGCCAGCCCAGGGATACCAACCGGAGGCAAAGGGGACAGAGAGGAAAGACAAAGTTCATAGTCCCTTAACATTTTTCTCCTCATTTTGCCGATCTAAAGTTGCCCTTGCTGGGGTTAATTAACAACCATGCAGTACAGTGCTAGAGGAAGAAAGCAGACTGCAGCTTTTACCCCCCTCCCACATTTCCTGTAGCAATGACCAGACCTTGGGACGTAACCTCTGTGAATGGTCTCTCATTACCTTCCTACTAATTAGTCTCACTTCATTTATGAGGTAATATATTATCTGGGGAATTTATATGATTAAACACATTAAAAAAAAAAAAAGCTCCTTGACATTTGAAAATACTCTCTCTTTGGAGAAACTGTCTCACTTTGGCACAGAAGGGGATGGCTGAATGGGTCACCTGGGGATAAAGACGTGTCCTCCTTACAGCAATGACAATGCAAAGCGTTAAGGAGGTGTGTTGTGTTCAGTCAGGAAAGAGTTAACTCCCTTTACCATGGCTGCTAGGAAGCTGTGTTCCTGGATGCTGAAAGAAGTACTGATAAGTTCTTAGCTGGCACTGGGGAATGCCTGCATTGAACTGAAGGTCTTTCTCCGCTTCTGATGCTGCAGCTGCGTTCCCAGCTCTCGCTGTCTCGCTGCAGGCAGTGTAGGGGGGACGCAGTTCAGGCAGCTGACCCAAACTGACCGAGGAAGTATTTCATTCCATAGCACATCATGCCTGGGGCATAGGAGAGGAGGGGGTCCAGGAGCCATTACTCTCCCTTACTCTCTCTTGCTCATTTACTTCCTGGCACTTGCTAACACTCTCCCTGACTCCTGCATTAGCTGTTTTGCTAACTCCTGTGCTGGCTCGTTGGTGAGGGAGTTGGTGGGTTGTTTAGAGTTCCTGGCCGTGCTGTTGCTGATAGGGTTTGTTTGGAATCTGCTGCATTAGCTCCCGGGCTCTGGCCCCTGGGCTGTGGCTCCTGGGCTGCCACCGCTCTTGGGCTGCAGCTCTTGGGTTCTCTGGGTCTGACTCTCACTTTTCAGCACCTGGGTGTGCACAGATTAGGGGGTGGTGAGCAACTGTATCATAATTGTATCATATTGTATCATATGTTTTATTTTCTATGATTTTATTTATTATTAGTAGTATTTGTATATATTGATTTAGATTTAATTAGTAAATAGTTCTTCTCTCAATTTTATGAGCTTCCTTATTTGTTTTTCCTCCAATTCTTCCCCTCCACTGGAGGAGGGGAAGGGGGATTTATGAGAGTGGCTTCGTGGTATTTTGCTAGCCAGAGTTAAACCATGAGAGGAGGCTAAGCCACACTGGCTCCGTTTGAGCACTTGCGTCTTATTATTGTGACACGCCACAAATGTTTAAAGCCTAGATTCAACTCGTCCGAATCTGGGCATTGGACTAATCAGTAAGATAAAAGAGGTGTCACCCTTCAGTTCCAAGACAAGAATGGGCAATTCGTCCTGCCTAAGCCATGAGCTAGTCTCTAGAGGTGTTGCCTTCTCTCTGCACTTATCAGAGAGGGGCTTAGCAGCCAGAGCTGTAACTTCAGTGCCTACTACTTGGTAGGATGGGTTTCAACCTTAGAATTTAGTACTGCAGATGAACTTGCCAGGAGTTCTTGAGTTTGGGGCTTTTTCTTTCTCTATGGATGCAACTTGACGCACGTTCTGACTTCAGACACAGTCCTTAAAAGCCTGTTGTGACAGCCTTTGCTCCCCTCCACTGCTCTGGGTTTGTGTGCATGCAAGCTGAAGACAAATGTTAGTGAAAATTAATCCTAGAGTGGCAGAAGCCACTCTATGGCTCCTCCACTATGTTGGCTAAGGTACTTAAGAAATTCTTAAGTTATTCTCCAGAGACAGGTACGTTCACAGGTTGTTGGTATTCACCTTCAGCAATATAACAGCCCTCAGTCTTTTCTCCAGTATGCCCTCCTTGGAAACATGAGAGGGATCAATGAGGATCAAACTCCTGAAAATGCCATGCCAGAAGCCAAAAGAGGAGCTTCGTGTCTCTGTTCACTGGAACCTTTCCTGATGGGATGTCTCTTCCAGACTTGCCTTCTCTACATATGCCTCCCTCCTTGTACGCAGAAATTGCTGAACAAAAGAAAACGAGTTAAGGTGAACATCTTGAGTTGTATTACAAGGTTTAAGACAGAAGAATGTGATCTATTCTCAAAGTCCCCGATGATTTATTTAGTGGGCATATTTTTACATTGTTTCTTTTAACATCAGAGAAAAGGTGCCTTTGGAGAGGCACGGCTTTTATCTCATCGCCTTTAAAATCACACCACGGATCTCAAAAGAAAGGCTATGCTATGTCAGAATTTAAAACATTCACCTTATGGCTGTCACCCAAAGTAGATGAAATATGTACCACCGAGTTTTAAATGATTGCTTATGCTGCCAATCATAGTCAGATTTGCAACTGAATGATATAAGTTCCCACCATTTCCCTAAAAGTGATGAACCTGAATCTTTTTATACCAGAAACAGGTCTGGTCCTTAAGTTTCAGCATCTTCCAAATCCAAAGTAATTGTATCTGCTTGAATAATTTATCATCATAACCTATTTTTCATTCATTTGACTATTCTCTCATTCTTCTCAGATTTGGTACTTAAAGCATAGCTCTACTGCGAAAGACAATGATGTGAAGTTAGCACTTCCTTACTCAGCAGATCCCTTTCCTATATCAAGTCAGAAAGCGTGCTGCTTAACTTACCATAATAAGTACTAAAAATCTTCCCTTCCCCACCCCGCTCCTCCCTGCTTTCCACCCGGCAGAATCAGTACAGCTGAGGGGAAGGAGACAGGACAGGAGTTTGGCTGATGTACTAGTCAACCAAACTGCAGCCACCCGTGCAGCCTGCGGGTCTCTGGGTTGTTCCTTTCCCGCTGCAGGCAGTGGAGGGCTGTAAGTACGAGTAAAGCACCCAGAGCCGTTGCCACCGATGACGTGCAAGTCGGAACAATGCGAGTTCCCAGCCCCAGCTGACGTGCTCAACTCAGAGACAGACAGTCTCATGCTTAAAATTAATTCTAGGCATAAGCATTGCAGGAGCAGGGCTACTACAAGCCTAGGGACTAAAAACCATACGAGGCTATTTGTTGACGTGCTGCAAAACATCTCTGGTATGAACACTTCTGCACCAATCCTGAGGGATTCGCTTAGCTAAAATAGTTTGTGAAATCAGATTGGGGGGCCCAATATCAAATAAGATTTGGAGATGATTTTTTACATTGTGAGAGAGAAACTGATTGCTCTTTCAAGGACAGATAAAGTAAGACCTCTTGTGGAAGACAATTCAATACTCCGTCCAATGTATCCAATTTTTTTTTCTACTTTTCAAGATAAGTCCTTTCTAAAACTCACATTACAAATTTAGGATTAGTTTCTCCCAAGAAAGTACATGCAATACACAGTAAGATTAGGAAATTTCAAAACCACTTTCAAATTCCCTTTGCCATAAGACATCACTTATTACCAGAATGTTCTTCAAGTTCAGACAGTCTCTAACACATGACTAAATCTGAAGTCACTTTGTCTGTCAAAAGGTAAAGGGCAAGTGAGTTATAAGGGCAGTTGGGTCATCAGAAGTCATTCTCTTTGGACGCGATGTAGTAAATAATATCCTCAGTCTTCCAAACAACTAAAGTCCCAAAAGGCCACAAATCCTGGCTTTGCAACAGACCAACCTATTCACCAGAAAGGTCAGTATCATTAGAGAGAATAAACAAACCAATCCTATAGCCAGAAATGACAGGTCTGCCTGGGAGGCGAAGGAGTCATGCAGCTGTCTCCCTGGGCCTCCTTCACTCCCACACTTGCACAGTCCCAAACCGCTTTGTACGCACACTCTTCTCATTCGTTTAACTGCGTACACATGTACGCACACGTACGTCTGTACAACACGTGTGGGACCAGGCAAAAATCCCCCCCAAAACGTGAGAAGCCACGAGATAAGCCATTATCAAACTGTATGGAAGGAAAAGCTGACCAAATTGACTTCTTCTGCACGTGTACTGCCCTCTAGTCCCCAGGTCTTCCTCCTTGCCACATCACAGGAAACACTATTTCGGTCAGAGATTAACTACAGCTTGTAAAGAGAGAGGTCCTGCTTCTACCTGCAGCTCTCCCTTCGGCCTCACCAATCTCTTCAGGAAAAGGCTGGGCTAAAACCCATGCTTATTCCTCCACCTGCCTTCTTACTGCCTGAAAATGCCCTGGATGCGTTCCCAGTAGCCTGCCTTGGCACCGGCGCCTGATGAGCCCAGCCCAGGGACCGTGTTCAAGCGTGTGGCAAGTGCTCCTGTCCACACCCCCCTCCCATTAGTGCCAGGGGGGTTGGTGACCACTAACCCTGCTGCAGGAGCAAGTACACATGGCAGCACAGGACTAAAAGAGGGGATGCTCTTCTCTTTTAACGACGTTAACCCGTGGCCCCATCTACCCATCTGTGGCCACGACTGGAAGGCAAACAGTTCTCAAACAACTTCTTTTCAAGGAAATGAAGAAATTGCTTGGGCACTTTGAAGCCAAGTACTTTGCATAAACGAGAGCACAGCTGTCTGCATGCCTATTTTCTTTTTTAACCATGCCGGAGTGTAGTACATGCATGGAGCCACACTAACCTCTAACCGGTTGGGTGAGGACATGATCAGACTTAAACAGCCAACAGCTGTTAACACCCAGCCGTGAATCCAGAACAGAGACCTGCCCGTTCCTGTGCGTGTATAGCGGAGCCAGCGCCAGCTCTGCTGCAGCACAAGCGACACCGCTTGTTATCACCCGAGTGACGCTCATCACACGGCCCGTCGCAACGTGGACCTTGGAGCTACGAGCCTGAGCCGCCACAGCAGGAGCTCAGCAGCAAAGGCAGGGCAGCGGGAACATGACCTGGCTGTGGAGACGGCCTCCTGCCACGCAGCGCCAGCCACTTCCATGTTCTGTCACTTTTTTCAATCACTTCTATAAGCTTTCAGTATGAAAGAGATAAACGTGAAACTGCATTCTAGGCTGCTGTGCGTGAAATTTAAAATGCCCACATTAATGCAGAAATAAATCAACTATCATGTCTAAAGCTAAATGCTGTAAATAAGTAGCTCTGTGATATGAAGAGAGGATGAACCTCAGCTGGGACTTGACATAATCAGGTTTTGTTCTTGTTTCTACCCTTGACCTGTTTGGTGACTTTGAGTAAGTCGTTGCTTTCTTCCTAATTCTTTCTGGGTCAGATACTGCCTGTCATTCTGAGTTCACCATGGCTGGCATGAAAAGCCCCAGTGCTAGTGAAGATCTCTCAGTACAACTACAACACAATATAGAATTACCTGTTAAACAAACAATGAACACAGAGGAGACCCTTTTTTTTTTGTCTTGGTAACCGATATCATTGCAGTGAGTGAAAACTTCAGATGTTTCATAAAAAAATACATATATAGCTGCTTTTACTCCGAACACACGTATTAAAATATGTTCCTAATTAAACTCCAAATACCTATTACAGCTATGCTAGATTATTTCCCACCCCTGTATCTTAAGACTTTAAAGTTTTATCACCTCACTTCTACTTCTAATAAGAAGTATTGATTTGCTATATCTTATCTTTAAGATTTATACTCTGGGTTCACATAAAACTCAATGCATTTTTTGAAAGTCATCATTATCTCAAGCACATGGCACAGAATTGCATTTACATTACAATGAAACCTCGTTATTTTTCATTATTTATTTGAAAGTTAACATTTTTCTATCCAAATCTTCTCAGCAGTGTTAAAATAGGCCCTTTTTTCTAGTGCTTTAGGTAACGGCTCTGACTTTTCTTACCTCTCTCCCTCCATGCTTACATGTATAAGTGTCAATTTATAAGCTGCCAGCTGAAACAGATGCCAAACTTAATCCAATTGCATACATTTGCAACATAAACTGCAAAAATACATCACTATATGCCTGGAGACCTTCCAATCTCTCTTAAAATGTTTGAGAGAATCCCCCTAAAATCATACTGGAAAGATTCAGTATTTCATTTGCATGGGTGCTTTTGTTCTTGCTGTTGGCAGTGGATTTCTGACATAAATGTTGAGGTCTGACTTCCAAGGGCAAAGAGTTCAAGGTCATTTTCTTTTCTAACAATGGGAAAGGAACTGATGCTGTATCTCCTACCCAAAGCAAGGATCAGAGAACTTTGAAATAGGAGGCAGTAGTGCTACGGATGACATGAAAAACCAAATAAACAAACAATAAAAACACTGAAAAATTAAAATCAACATTGAAAGCAATGGGAACAAAAGGAATGGGAGGTCTTGAAAACTGGTTGCTGGGTAAAGCCACTGAGTTATCTGAAAGTTTTGAGAGCTTGTAAGATTGGCAGTGTCCCACCGTTGTGGATGTCTGGTCAAGCCCTGATTCAAAAGACAGTAAGCAGTAGATTCTAACACAATCGATTGCTTTTGATAGTGTACAGACACCTACTGAGACAGGATACTGGTTGTAAAACCTGACACATTCTGACAGGTGGACAACATAGTTAAAATTTTTGGCTTGTCTTTTGGAAGAAGAAAGAAAACAACAATACCAAATGGCACAAATTTTAAACATCAAAGATTAAACCAGTTTCTTATTTTTTCCTTTGAATGGCATGCTATTTATCATTTCTTAATGATGACAAAGCTAAAAGATTCTCACGTATTTGACAATGTTTATCATCACAAGAAAAAGAGGTAAGAGCAGCAATTTTGGAGGTATGAGCAGCAATGTCCAATGAGGTCATTAAAAATTATCATCTTTGAGAATTTTTTTTTTTTAAAGAGTATAATTAGATATTGAATAACATCAGCATTTTCAAGCGCTGCTGGATTTGGGAGATGGCTGCTTTTTATTTGCCAGTTCAAGTATCCCCCTGGAAACAAAGCTGCAATATTTGAATTGTAATTCTAGTTGGCAGGAAAAACTGGTCACCATGTCAGAACCGTCCTGACAGAGTACATGGCTGAAGTAATGACAGGAGGAAATCTGCAGGGAAGTAATTTATTTCTTTATTTATTTTTAGAAATGTGTGCTCAGCTTGCATCAGTGGGGTCCCATGGGGTCCCCATGACCACCATCCCCATCTTTAAATAAAGTAATAAGCTACCTCCAGTGTCAAAACCTCACCCATCACTGCTGCATCACTTCCAAACCACCGATGTATGAGCTGCTTCTGCCACCAGCAAAAGTTCACAGTTTGTCAGCTCAAGAGTCCGTCTTTTGCTAACGGATTACTTTTAAAATGCCTGCTGGAAGTAGAAGTTTTCATTTATTTATTTACTTTTTCTAAAAAGGTGTACAAGCATCACACTGTTTAGGCTCTGGCTTCTCATAGTAGAGTCCCTGATTTCAGATGGGAGAAAGGGATGAGGGTGACAGTGCCAGCCTGTATGGCCAAGTTCTCTTTTTCTCCCTCAAAGACACTCTCAGGCACGGGAAGAGAAATGTAGCAGGCTGTCAAAGAAGAGAAAAAAGATACTCAATCCAGAGACTAGGCCATCCACTGTATGAGGCATCATTGCCCTACCACAGGCCTCCTGAGGCCCAGGCCCAAGCAACCATTTCATCCTTGTTCTCATGTCTCATCAACAGAATCAACAGTCCCTCACTGCCTCCACACAGGTGCTGTGAAGAGCAACAGAATCCCACACTCGAGTCATTCAGGTACGATGATTTTCTAATTCACAAGTATGTCATTTATACCCTTATTCATGAAAGATTTTGGGATCCTTTGGGGGAATACAGTGAGAGTTTAGTCAAAAAGAAATATACCTAGTTAGCGAAATTTTGAGTGGAATTTGGTGCTCCCTTTGTTATCTATAGCAAGCAGGTGAAGAAAAGGGCCTCTGAGGTAAACCTACTCCCTGATGGACAGGGAGATCTGCGTTGCTGTAGCACAATACCTATTTCATCTTAGAAGCCCAGAAAGAACCTGTGAAATTTGAGGGTACCTGAAAACACAGGCATGGAAACAAAAAAAATCCAGAAGAGTTGGATAGGATAGCTGCTCTTTCCTTTGTCTTTGAGCGGTCCTTGTGTTTTGGCTTTTTAAAAGCAGTGGAGGTATTTTTCTTCACAGACTCAGCCTACCTGTTCTGGCCAAGGCACTCAGCTGCAGCTGCGGGGTCGGCCTCTCTGACTGCGCTGCTTTCGCGACTCCACAGCAGATCTTCCAGCATGCTGATACCAGCCAATGCACTCCCGCAATGCCCCTTTCCCTCAGCTCATTACCTTCCAGGTCAAGAACGTGCCTACGAGCAGAAAGCACAGACACAAGAGCCTAGGATGGTCTTCTGCAAGCTGCGGGGAGTTGCTCTAGCTGAGCACCTCACTGCAGCAGCGATGAAGCAGGCTACCATGAAGAGAAGAAAATAAGGAAAACAAACCAAGACCAGTGCAGCGTCACTGACCCTTATGTCCTTCTACAAAGAGAGAACTGCTTTAAAAGAGGGATCCAGAGAAACACTACGGAGATGTGCTGGATGGTCTTACCTAGCGTTTCATTGCAAAGTCGATACAGTACAACATAAATATGAACAACTTGCTAAGAAACACACCATCTGTAACTCAAGCAGGGAACACAAAACAGAACATGAGGGAAGAAAAATCCATGGAATACTTTAAAAAGGTCATTCTACTAAAATAAAAATCTCCACCTTGCCTATAATTTGAAGCAACCAGTACGCCTCCAGATTTGCCATCCATTTTAACCAGCATCTTCATACAAAGAGAAATTATGTCTTCAAAATGCAAGGAGTTAAACATACTTTTCACTGGTAGATGGGTCTAATGAGCAGTTCTGCAATAACAGTAAATGGTACTGAGTTGTGTCCATGCCAGGTGAAAGATCCAATTCCCTGCTCCACCTACCATTTTGTTATGGCTTTTTTTGTTTTGGTTTGGTTTTTTTTTTTAGTGTAATAAGTACATGCAAGTTCATTAGACAGCCACCAGTTTACTTTGCAGATGCTTTCCAGGTTATTCACTATTATTTGCCTAAGTATGAATGAAGCAACAGACAGCAGAAGCCAGCACGCCTCTCCCCAGGCCCCATGGCCTGCTGGCCAAGAACAACTGCCAGCAACCAATAACGGGACGTGTCACATTTCTGAGCCTACGCACAGTAAGATGTCAGTCATTCCAAGAGCTAATCATTTTGGCTTGCAGGGAACAGAAGACAGCAGGCGCACGCTTCCACTGCAAGTTTTCACTAGGCTTCAAGGAACAAGACAGGAACTGCTCTCTGGTCATTATTCCCCATTCAGGCAAAACTATTTCAAATGTGAAATGACAAACACATAACCTGGGGCAGGGGGAGGCGAAGAAACAAGGTGAGATGTATACGGGTCAGAGAAAATTCTATCACCATCCCCACCAAAGGCAACACACGATGCTACCACATAGACGATCAACTCCCTAAGCTCTTACAGGGCTTTACAAACTTATATCAAACTGAAATTTTTTACAAGTGAACCCGCTTACTTCATTTAAATACATAGCTTCTATAATCGGTCTTTGAAGTAGGGGGACAGATGATCAGGATTAGCCTTTTGATCTTTCCAAATTGTTTTAGCAAGCAAAAACTATACCTGAAGTCTTTTCTGGACAAATTTATTAGCAACAATGTTTACAAGAAGTGTTAGAGCCCAAGGTTCGCTTAGTTAAATAATCTCACAGAAACTGAAATCTTACAAAACAAACTTAGATTCTTCAAATAACAGTGATGAATTTTATGTAAATTCAAGTAAAATTCCTAAACAAATGAACTACAATTCTATCCAATGTTCTGTACACATGCACACTGGGGGAAAAAGAAAAAAAAAAGGAAAGATGTGCTTTCACAGGAACTGCTGGATCCACACAGACCTGTCTTATTCTTCATTCATCTATTTGTACCCAAATCAAGTCAATGGATCTTGCAGAAGAACCTCTAGATCAGAGCAGATCAGGCTCTGGAGCAATCAAAAAAGGACCTCACTTTATCAATACACCAGAGACACCTTTACATTTCCCAAAAAGCAGCCAAAGTTGTCTAGTTACAGAACATAGCTGTTGCACTGATTAACATGAGTTCAGCAACCATTTTTTCCAACTTTAAGGCAACTTAAAGAAACAACTTCCTCTCCATGGTGCGTATTATAAAGCACTGTGCTCACATTACACATTCTGTGCATCTCCTTAAATTATCAGAAACATTCAGAGACACTGGTTTTAGACAGTGCATACAGAGACAGATAGTGCAGTTTTGATGCAGACAAAGGAAACATCAATTTGTTTACCTTTCATTTTCTGCCCCCAAGACAACAAAATTTCTTCAGGCAATTTTCCTAGCCCATGCTTATACAGTGACAAAAAAGGGAAAATAGCCCACTCATGAAAAAATGGTAATCATCTACATTTTATTGAGGAAGACCTAACATTTGTTAACTGTTGTAATGGAATGTAGAAATAGTTTTGTTTGTTTTCAAGCAATTTCTGGGTCAAAGAAGAAAAGAGAACAGTTCTGGGTTCCTCCTCCCAAACAGCCTATCTGATAAATTTAATCTATTTTTATACAGATGTTTATGAATAAGCTCACAGTGTTCTTACAGTTGAAAAGTGAAATGATGTATAGGAACAATGAGAGTAAGGTTAAAGGATGAGCTAAAAATTCGACTGGGGTACTCTGGTGATATCAAATACAAAGAGAGAAATTGGCAAAGCAATGACACTCCTGAAAATTCAGTCACTGCATGTTTTACTTGTTAAACACAGGAATCTGGTCACAGGTAAGAGGGAAAAATAATGGTGTACACAATTATCCTTAACCATCTACCAATGCACCATTTCAACTTACTGCTAGAAGCAGATGGGCAGGTTTACAAAAGAATTTGAAACACAGAAGACCTGAGGGCAGGGGAGTTACTGCTGCTTGCTTTTCAAGCCTGCTGCTGTTCAGAAGTATTTCAGCATTTTATTTACAGACGGAAGCTCTAAGGAGTTACAATCACCTCTCAAAAGCCAAAGAACTGCAGCATCCAGCAGCTCCTTGCCTTTATCGTGGTGTTGGTTTTATCCCCTCCTTTATGTTTTAATGGTTTATTATCACTTTCTAAATTACAGAGTTGTTATTTTTTATCTCTCATCCTCTGAAGTGGATTTAAAGCATCAATCCATTCAGAAAAGGCAATCATAGAAGCTGGAAGAAGTGAGGTAGTGCTGTGGGTCAAGTTTAAAAAAAAAACAACCCACACTTAAGTGCATCTCACGTTGCATGCGTACAAAAACGTGCTTATGAAAACACACATTGATCAGCTCAGAAGTGAAACTTTGAGGAGACATTTGGGTAGTCTGAAATTTTCAGCTACACTTGTGTCTACTTTGGCACCTGCAATAAAGTGCTTTCATGGATGCCCATCGCACACCTACAGAAAGGTCCTTCAGGCAAATGCTGAATTAGTTGCTCAGCCGTAGCGTGGCCAATGGGCAAAAGTTTTCTTTCAGGAATCCGTATGAATGACTTGGGCCAGACATGTGCATCCATGCTCATGAAGCTGCCTGGCATCTTATCACATACATCTGTTACATCAGAAAATTTGCATGACTAACTCACCAAAAGGGATTTGAAGCGGCAAGAAAATGCCAGTTAAGGAAAACAAGAGTTGTAGCTGTTTCACTTATCAGAAAAGAAAGATAGAGAAATGACTAAACAATATGCACTATGGGACCGTTTTAACTCAGAAATCGGCACAACTAAGTGGATGAATTAAAAGTATGAACAACGCACCACATCTACCATGAAACTGGTAGTCAGTGGGGAAGAACCACCAACAGCCACAGTGGATGTTCCACTGTTGGTACCATTCAGAGCTTTATAAAAGAAACATCTGTCTGTCTAGTACAAGCTACAGACACCAAAAATCAAGGGTGATTTAAAACTGTATGCCACCTTTGAACTACACCTTGGGGACAAATTCTGCCCTCCCTTGGATACAACCAGTTTTCAATGAACCTACCTGGAACAGCACCTGTATGGAGTTTCTCATACACCATTTGACTATCATGGTCACACTGATATCCTCTGGACAAATAAATCAATTGAAGTAGACAGCAGTCTGATACAGCAAGAAGTTGAGAATGAAACTAAACCTGTAAACATGAACTCAGTACATTCTCTATGAAAACAGTTGTCATTCTCTTGCTTCATAATTACCTTTTTTCTTCCTTTTTTTCTTCTAGTTTTATTATACTGATTTAAAGACAAAAGCCCCCAGCCTTCCACAGACACCTGCTGTGTCACATTCCAGACGTGAAATCCACTGTTGAAAACAAACCCAAATATCTCCTTTGCTTAAATTACTGCATCAGTTTTTGTAAAGGGACCTGAAGTTTATGGCTCTGGTTTAGTAGAGTCAAGAAGTACATTTAGCTGCAAATCTTTAGTTACGTACATGCTTAAGTGCTCTGCTGTATTCGTAATACTTTCCTCATCCACAGCACAGTTCATGCAATAACTTTGCTGGTCACTGGCAAAACAGCATTTGGAGACAATTGTTGAACAGCTTTTCCTCCTACAGGCTTTTGAAATTAATACTTTATTACTTCATACAAGACAGTAAAAGTAATAAAAATAATCCCACAACTTTTCATAAAAATTAAAAGGATTTAAAACCAAATCTTATTAAAAAGCCAAACAAACGTTGCACTTAAAAACAAATAAAAGAAATACTATATATACACACACTTCTTTTAAGTAGAGAGTATAATTTTCTACTTGGTATCAACAGGCGCTCTTCATTCATCATCTGCAAGAAACTAGGTTAGGTCTCCATAGGCCACGGTCAGAGTTATTAAATAAGTAAATATGCCATTGCTTCTGTGCCCTCCTTTTATTTCCTTGCTTCTTCAGCCTCCTCTGTCTCTCTCTCTTGATGCTCTCTTTCCCACCTCATTTCTTTCAACTCTTGTCTGTACTTCCGTTCAATGAACCGTTTCTGATGGGCCATCTGGGGAAAGTTATCTGACACAAGGAAAAATATTTAACATTAATAAACAAACTGGTAATACAGAAAGCTCCAGGTTGGTTTTGTTTTGTTTTTTTCTTAAACTTTGATGAAATCAGGGGTAAGGGTGAATAGTGTTGTTTCCATTTTCACTCATTTATTTCTAATAATCCACAGTAAACTAGGGCTGTATTTGGTTTCTTTATCATTTCCACATCTGTTTCTCCCGCTACAAAGCGCTGCCAAATCTAATACTCACAAGAACAAAACATAAAATCCTGGTATAGCAACATGGCCAGGTATTACCTGGATTCTACATTCTGTTCCATTAGCAACAGGTGGTTGATACTGAAAAACGAATGTGAGACTACTGTCAATGCTTGTTCTCACTCCAAAAAGTATGAGCCACTGGTTCCAAGCACTGCACAGATGTTTCCATTATAATTATTATTATTGTTATTTTAGAACATGCAGAATCCACTAGATGCCCTGCATTATGGCAGGGTTTCTAATGGGAAAGTAATAGTGTAGCAAAATGGAATGCAGTAAAATCTGTTCCTGAAAAAGTTAATGCTTGGCTACACACCAGAAGAGAGCCTCAGCGTAGTCTAAGCGCACGGATGAGTGAAAATGGGCTAAAATGGACTAGACAAGGCTGAGGTGATGGAGAAATAGCTAGGGGGATAGATGCTCCTGATTTCAGATATTTGTCCATTGGCTGGTACGTATGTACACTAGGTAGAACTGAGGCTGCAAAACCAGCTTCTAAAAAAAAAATATTGCTCTCAATTTAGTGCACAGCTGACAGAACCTGACGTTTTCTGCATGACCAGGGTGCTGACATTCATCTGTGCCTCTGCGCTGCACAGACCTGCACCCTCCAGCCGGCCAGAAAACAAGGAGGTGGCTGAGCAGGTGGCAGCCTGCAGTTGGCAGTAAATCTTGCTTAGATCACGCGGAGCTCTGGGATCAGCACTGGCTACCTATCTGTGTCCCAGATGAACCCAAAATGTTGCTACACTGACCTTTAGAGCCATAGAAAAAATCTGGGAGATGTCTTGGTAAGGAGTGCTCTCTCTATTTGGCTACCAAAAGAGAATTCAGCTAAGGCTCCTCAGGGGGGAGTCCCCTGGCACCAAGCACTTTCCTCCTCTTTCTGCATCCCAGGCAGCAGAGCTTTGTTCAGCTAGAGAACATGGTGCACGTAATCTCCAGGAGTTTGTGGTAGAGCATAATGACTTTCTACCGCTTTGTTTTACTGGCCAGTGAAATGGGTGCCTTTTATTATACCCTACAGAAATAAAAGGTTTATTCATCAGTTATTTACAACTCGGGCATAGGAGGGTATATTTACTTAAACCTGAAAGCAATCTAAACAGAAGCAAATTGTTTTTAAATTGCTGTTGTTTTTAAAAACACTGTGATTTGTTTAATGGAGTTCTGGGACATTGTGTTGCTCATGTGCACCATAAAATGAAAATCGGATTTTCAGCACTGTGCCTGTAATGTGATTCTTTAAGAACTCTGAAGAGCTCAGCTTGGTAGCAACCTGTTTGTTTAATAACTTGAGAAGGTAATTTATATAATAAACTCATCACGGCTGTCATGTATATAAACAGGAACATGAAAATTACTTTTACTTGATGTTAACCATTTACGCATAAAAAAATGCCAAACCCAGCCCAAACCAAAAAACCTCCACTCCACAAATATATACCTACTAGAACAGGAGCCCACAAGGGCTGTGGAGCCTCCATCCCTAAAGACAGTCAAAACTTGACGGGCAAGGCACTGAGAAACATGGCCTAACTTGAAAGTTGGCTCTGTTTTGAAGGGTGGTTGGAGTAGAGGCCTCTAGAGGTCTACGGTATTCAAACAAATATGTCAGAAAAGAGCTGTGAATCCTTGGACCAATAGGAGATAAAGCTCACAGCTCTGAGTGGTGATACCATCACAAGGAGAAACACTCAGAGAAAACTTCAGTAACATTTTGTACATATTCAGCGGAGAAGGGAAGTTACGTTTTTCTACTCGTCACATTTACTGGTGGTGAGAGGTACATGCCTAGAAGATGGATATAAAAAAATCTGAAATACAGGGATTCCGTCTGAAGTTTTTAAGCCCTGGAATTTCCACATGCAGAGGTAAGAGATCAAAAACCTTTGGCATCTGAGGAACTGCATGTCTTTCCTTTGAATCAAATGCAATGAATGTACCTCCCTATGTCTTTCTGAAGAGAGATCTGCTGGCGCACAAAATGCATGTGATCTATGTGCTTACAGTATGTCCACACCTGGCACTTCAACTCAACTGACAATTCTTTCATGTAAGATGTTTGCATGCACTCATTCCTTTCATATCTGAGACTGTTGCAATGAAGGACTGCTCCCATGCTGGCTATCCTGTGCACAATTTTGACAGATGCATGCACAGATCACTGGATACTCCGCTGATATAAGCTGTTCTGCACAGAAATACTGGCTTATGTTGTATGTGGAATCTGCCCATTAGATCTTAACCAAGTCTGCTGCATAATCTGAGATCATATTTTATTTTCTAAATCAGCAACTGAAAAGTCATTTTATTCCTCCCCAAAATTAGAGAATGAGACAGCCACACCATCAGGGACTAAGCAGTCTTATCCCACTGCATATTTAAACATGGAAAAATCTCAATGAGACTTCACTGCACCTTGTTCCCTTTGAATTGCAACTTCTGTAGCTGATCAACTCCCTTTAAAAAATACCTGTTGGTATCATACTAAATTCACTTGTTACAAAATTGTCTTGAAAGTACTAAAAGGAAAACCTACTGCTCAGAAGCTGACAGCATTCAGCACAATTAATTCCCCCAGAAAACCTGCACCTCACTAAAACCAAGGATATAAACTTTAAATTATTTTCTTTGTTGCCCAAGTATCTTACATTTTTCAAGTGCGTCCATTGCAGCTCCCATTTCTGCTTGCTGAATACTGTGAAAGCCAAACAAAAACATGTTACATGAGATCTAAGTTGTACAGAATAAACTGAAGTTTCTGATGCAGTGGAACACTAGCTACTCTTCTGTAATAAAACTCTGGATAACCAGTAGCTAGTAATTCCCAGAGTGTATGATATATCAGCCTTTCCATAAATATGTGAGCATTAGCACCACAGCTCCAGCAGAGTATTTTTAAACTTAGATCAATAACACTAGGAGAATATTCTAGTCCATTCTTCACTGAAGCATTTGCTTTTACTTGAGAGAAAGAAAGGAACAAAATCAGAGGTGTGAACGCTGTAAAAGCAATGATATTTTTATAACCCCCACCAGATTTGGTAGCAGAAAATAAGATGAGGTCTTTGGGGTTCATACTGAAGTCTTTGCAACTTTAGAAAGCATTCTAAAATGCCTAGAAGTAATAACATCAGGAAAAAAAAACTGAGCGCCTTGCACTCTCGACTCGCCAGCTTAAGCTGAACAGTACTCTAGTAGCAAAGCCAAAGATTTCCACTATTTTCTGGAAGCTGCTCTGCTGTTGCTAATCTGAGAGATGCTAATGGGTTAGCATCGCTAGCCACCTTGTAGGCAAGTTCACCAAAAATAAGACTCAAAGCCTACAGATGTTGAACCCTTGAGGTATTCCTGAGGCAGAAACTCAGAATAGCTTGAAGAAGGCTATATAGCTTTTCTTTTTTAAGCCCATTTTTCTAGCTCCATGGTTAGACATTTTGGACACTGCCACATTCTAACACCATGCAATTAATTTTTCACTATACCTTGGGCCTTTACCGCATCCTATTCTTTCCCCTTTGAAGTAAACAGCTACTGTGTATGTTCTGGCATGAGATGGTCCCACTGTCTGCAAAGTCCTGGAAAAAGAAAGATGAGTTATTCAAGCAGGAAGTATTAAAAACCAGGATCTGCTTGTGGCACACACATCATCAAGCTTTCAGTCCGGTCAATACATATAGAGGAATTAGTGCAAAGCATGGAACAAGGGTTAAAAGATCCCTGTATATCACATTAACACAGAGATTACCAGTATGGTACACTATAAAAAGGAGAAATGTGCATAAAATGCACCTTGTTTATACTGGGTTTATTTATTCCTTCAGGTTCACTCAGAAGCACCATATGAAAATGAAAAATTCAACCTATCGGCAAAAATGCAAACGATAACACGAAGTGCTTACACGCTGCGAAAACACTTGTAATGAAGTCATGTCACTTGAGCATAGTGGTGCAATTGGAAATAATTACACCAATGTGATTATTGTGTGCACTAAAATTTTATTCCTTGAGAGTTGTGCAGTCAGCAAGGTTTTAAAAGGACTTTATATTGGACCTGGTAGGTCTCTACATACTGAACTATCACATTACAAAAACATTTGCAACCAACTTTGAATAGTTACAGTTTGACACAAAACAAACTTTCCATCTGAGCTGAATTCCAGGATGTGCATCAACCATCTAAAGGGGAGAAAAGATCATTCCCTAGACATGCAATGAATTTCTGCTTCTGCCATCTCTTCCTGCTGCCCCAAATCTCTCATCACTGTCAGCCTGAGTTCTGTCCACTAGCTTGTTTCTTTTTGGAAGGAACACCAATTTCACATCAATTTTTAAAGTAGCTAACTATAGTACCCTGTCTCCGTGTGCTGTGACAAGAGCAAATAAAACCCACACCAAATTTAAAAGCAGCATTACTGACTGCAATGAAACAGATAACCTGCAGAAAAGGAATTTAACAAGATAATAGGAAGATAACAGCATATTACTAGCTCTAAGCTGTACTATAAAAATCAATTTGTCATCACAGCAAAACAAACATTTGGTACTTGATACTCAGTGGGTTTTACAAGAATCAGGAATTGTTTCTTTTGTATTCATCTCCCTCGTGAAGACAAAGCTGTGAGCCCTCAATACAGAGACACTGAGAAGCCAGATTTGCAGAGCATCAGTTGCAGTGCTACAGCGCTCATATTTCTGAAGTGCAGTTTGTCACTGTCACTGAACTGCTACATTTCATTGAAAAGTTTACTTCAGTAAATGTGACAAACGCACTCAAGACTTGCATTATTTGTACCTTTTTGATGTTAATAGTCCCAACAACACAAGCCTTGAACTTTCACAGCCTTTATCTCCTCATTTGGGGCTAACATTGTACCTATCCCTATATTAACTGAATGGCTATAAACGCAATATACAATCTTAAGTTTAGTACTGCCTCGTTGAAGCAGCTACTGTGCTATATTACAAGTGAAAGAGAGAAGTGAGATCCATCCCACCCAGCTTCAGGTGTCTAACTGAGGTGTACAAGCGAAGAGGTTCATTGCCCTGAGCGCTTCTACCACGAAACAGGAGAGGCTGAATTGCGCTGGAACTAGCTTGTATCCGTAAAATGCCGGTTCTTACTTGTAAAGAGGAATGTCTGGCTCTTTTCCTTCTGTCCTGAGAGTCAAGCAGCACTGCTGAAGCTGAGATTTAGGATCGTTCCAATCTTGATTTAAAATAAACTCCTGTAAGAAGTTCACAAAGATGCTTTTATGATTGAGAGATTGTGGTAAGAGTCCAAAACGCAATAATGTGTTAAAACACAGTGGTAGAAAAAGTACGAACCTGACTGGTCTTACCTTTAACCGTGGGAAAAAACATACGTTCATGAAAGTGTGAACATATTCCAAATCTTTATCAATGTACAGGGCCGCAATAAAGGCTGAGGAGGGGGAAAAAGGTACTGTCATTCATCCAGGCTTGCACTTTTAGAAACAAGTATCTATGAGTACTCTAAAACTATATTCAATTATGTTTCACAGCAGTGATCTGATGAGGGTATTATTATCCTGCATAGGCAGGAAAAAATAAAGTTGACCAAGAGATTAAGGGAATTACCCAAATCCACTCAGTCATTTAAAGAGCTAGAAACAACACTGAGCTCCTAATCTAGCCTTTCTACCAGGAGACGGTGGATACTTACAAATATCACTACTAGGTGATCACCATTGGGTACCATAAAAATATTTTAGATATAAATCACTCCTGTTTGTGTGCAGTTTCCATTTGCTAAGAGGATTTGGCAAAAGCCAAGGGTTCTGAATGGCTCACAACAAACATCAAAATATACAAGACACGGATTAACTTTCTTTGCAGAATATTTATGACAGTTCCCACTTTCTTTGGAAAGAAGGTAGCACAAACTTTCATAAATATACTAGGAATAATTTAATTTCAATGTAGCTTTCCCTCTGGTGGAATGACCATTTTGAAACCTCCTAAAACACAGTCAAATGAACCACAGAAATATTCACCCGCTGCAGGAACTACTTTATCTTCCAACAGTGACGAGAACACATTACGGACATGTTGAAACTGCTGTTAAATAGCTCTACTCGGAATACAAACTTTAACTTCCTAGACATGTTTCTGACCTGGTCATCATGATCCCTCGGTTTCTAAGCCTACAACTCTGCGTGTGCAATTACACCTCCTTCAAGCCTTCATACAGACTTCAGAAATCTAGGCTAATGTTCAAAAATCTGTTTTTCAGAGGAATAGTTCATATGAAAACCTGAACATACATTTTTTTAATAGTTATTTGGGGGATTTCTAAAGGCTTTCTTAAACAAGCCCTAAGGAAAAAGAAGTTGCATAAGTACTAAGCTGTTATAACCAAATTAACTCACATTCCAAGAGATCAGCCAAAGTCTTAGTTCGAAGAGCTACAGGTCTTTTTGTCTTGTCATTAGTGATGGCAAATTCTTGCATTCCCAGCTCTTCTGCCACCTTGGCCTGTGTCCTGTTGTTCACCAAAGAGCTTCTCAACAGCTGCAACAGAAAGAAGTTCCACTCGAGGGTAACAATCACCAATGCCAATCAATAAAATGTAGGGAAAGCTGGGGAAAAACAGTTACTTTTATCCTTGTAGCCTCTCACTTCTCTGTTATATTGACATTTTGTTTCAGCAGACCTCAAATGATTTACATAAACACACATTCTCATTCCTTCTACTGCTGAGTTCTCCTCCTGTTTCAATTCTTCTCACCAAATTTTATTTATTCTATGGAGACATTACTTCTGTAGCTGTCGTGCATTTAAAATGCTTGTCTGTGAGCTGCTTTCCAATCATATACCACGTCTCCATCAGTCCTGTACTTTTTCAGCTAATCTGCACCTTCTTGTTTAAGTAATACAGGGTTATATACTTTTTTCACATAAAGCATAAACATAAAATATTCTGGAGTCTATAAAGCAGTGCCCAGTGTCCACCAAACCAGAAATAAAGGGGCAGTAGTTAAAACAAATGCACATTAAAGCAAGGGAGTCTAGTGTTTGAAAACAAGCAGATGAGGAAGCTGCTCCATTCATTTGTCCAGAGAAGAAAACGCAAAGCTGGACAGCCTGTACGTACTGTGTGCTCTACTGAAGGCAGTACAGCTGAGCCAATGCATCCTCGACAAAGATGTGTGTGACAATGTCCAGGACACCGGGTTCTCCAACAGAGTTCCGTGAAGTGCTTAACCCTGGCTCTAGGCAGACTGTTTAAACAAACACAGAGCTCTGCCAAAGATACAGTTTAAAGGAGTATTTTGGAATTTTAGGGTTTCATACAGTTTTCTGAACTCCTTGTTAAGCTGAGGGGTTTTTTTCCTGTTTGTTTGCTTTTTTGCTTCAAATGAAACAGCAATAAGTTAAGAAGTTAGGGATATTACAGGAGGTAGGGGTGGGATGGAAAGAATGTCCCTCTTTTCCATTCTTCATATGTAATCTGGGGTTGAGAAGCTGCATACACACTTTTTTCTCTCTTTGTCTTCCATGTCACATTTGCTCAGCTTATTAGATCCAAGTTATATGCTACCTGGGCTCCAGCCCGTCAGCTGAGCTTATGAAAATCAAGATTTATTTGCTGCACTTGATACTTCATCACTGACAACAGATAAATAAAGAACAGTATGTTCATAATTTGTTTGGCAATGATGTATGAAGTAGATACTCACAACTTGATCCTCACAAACTAGGCAGACTGCAGATCGCATTATTACCTGCCTCCCTAACCTCTGCTTAAACTCATCTTCTACCTATTACGTTCCAAAATTCTTCTCTTTTATGTCCTTAACATAAATGAACAACACTTTCAGCAACAAAATCTTAAGCACGATATGCAACCTATGACACAGAAGTGCAGCATCATGTGACAAAAATCTGTTTTAGCACTTTGGTTATCCGCTTGGTCTGTAACAGAATTTGCCTCCTCTACAAATGTGACCTAGCAAGAAACTCAAGTCCCCTTAGTTGTATGGGGAAGACACGGCACCTGCGCCTTCCCAGCAGCTTCCTTAGTTCTGTTCTCCACTCTGGCAACACACAGCCTGCACCACTGATGATGCTGTAACATGTGATGGATGCTCAGCTGGAGCATCCATCCAACTGGAGCAACTCCAACTACGATGGAGGTTTTCCTTACTCTTCCATCTTCACACGGCATACAACTACCCACGCTTGTGCCGTAAGCCAGTACTGGAAAAGCTGTATCTTCCAACGGCCAACAGAATTTCATCCTGGTTTTGACAGACCATTTGGCTGTGTCAAAATATGTAGACAAGACTATGCCCCCTTTTCATTTTCTTTAATATAGATAATTTACAGATGTCTCTCCACAAGTATTCACTACACACGAGGAAACCACTGCATTGCCAGTCAAGCAGAACCTTCACATCCTAGACCAAAACTGTGCTCAACACTACAGACACCATTCAGCTGACGTTACTACTTCAAATGTACGTATGTTCCCAGATAACAGGAGAAAGAGCTCTGTGTTTGTTTTTTCTCTTCAGATTCCACATCAGTCTCCTTTCTCACTAGTCTTATTTCATTTGTACTCAAATTCAAACACATCCTAAGACAATTTTCTTTTTCCCTGAACGCACATCCTTAGAGTTGAAATTTTACTCTAGACATTGCCTACTTCTCCTATCTTTACGTGTTTTTAGCATCAATTCCACTCTGACTTTGTAGTTTCCCCTACAAACTTAGACTGTGCAACTTGTTCTACTTGCCAACTCACTAATCATTAAATAAAGCAACATGGAGACATTCTGATCATTGTTCTGAGTATTTGCACCCATTAATACCAACATTTCAAATCCTTCCTGCCAAATAGCTCTTATTACAACACCACTGATGCCAACATTCTTAAAAGTCACCTGCAAACAAAAAAAAAACCACCAATCTTGGATTTCTGCCTTATGCTTTTGTTCCTCTGAAGAATTAATATGACACTGCTCTTCCCCTTTTAACTTTTACTTCCAAAGTTCAGGCTTTATCTACTCTGTCTTCTGACTGGTGCAGAAGAATCCATACAAAGGTAAATGAAACTTAAGAACTGATGATGAATAATTAAAATGAATTTTAGTCAGAGAATGTCCTTTTTTTCTTGCAAATAGCTTTAGCCCAAAACACCTAAGAAGCATATTCTTGACAACACACTGCCTGATAGAGACTTAGCATCGCCATCGCTTTATTGATTTGAGAAAACCACTTTGAGTAGCTAAGAAACCTATGTGCTACTTCCTAATTAACTAGAAGACTTGACTCATATTTATATGTATGGCTTTTTTATTCTAGTCAAGACTTGGAAACCAAGAAAAATTTAGTAAGCCTAAAAAAATTTCTTCCTCAGAAATAAAGCCACAACTGTTCAGCTGCAGTATTAAATCAATCAATCAGGAAAAAACTACATATACCACCACCCTATGTTTAAAGTGCTGTAAAATTGATGAAAGATCCCCAAACTGGGCTGTTCAGAGCCCAGATACGACAGGCTGAAAGGCTGCAGTAATCAACAACAGATGACTATAACAATAGCAAAATTAAATTCAAAAGCCACCACAGGAGCTCCAGATTGAAGACAACAGGAAAACCAGACTAAAATAGATTGTAGAAACTTCTTATCAGGAAACATAACCCTGCCTGGTTGCAGGTTCAACAGACTAAAGGTTATGAATAAAGAGTCATGTGATAAACCATTTAAACTGGCACAGACACCCATCTTTAAACAAGAACTAATCTTATCTCCCAGTTTCATCACTGACATCCTTAAAATCATTGATCCATTTCACAGACAGAACAAAAATTATTGCATTGGGCTCATAAATCACCGTTTCCTATTCATTGCAGTGCTCCTGACTTAAAATTAGCAAAGCCTTATTAAGAGCAGTGGTTGCTGAGGCTTCTTTTATTAATCAAATCCAGAATAATTCACTAGCTGCTCCCATAATTTCAGTCTCCATCCCACTCTTGCTCTCCCAGAGAGCATGATTGATGGCAGCCTCACCGTTAAGTGCCCTTCATGATGATCAGGGAAATGTATGAATAAATACTCTGTGGCTACCAACTGCATTATGGAGTCACCCAGGAATTCCATCCTCTGGTTGTGGCCTCTGAAAAATGAGACATCAATGCAACAAAATCAATAACCACTCAGGGAGGAAAAAACAAAACCAGCATGAACACGCAAATTAAAATAAAGAGTGATCCGAAAGTGAGCCTCGCTCATTTCCAAACACATATAAGACAATTTTCCAGTGTTAACCAGGTGAGATGAAAACACAGTTTATTACTGTTGTAACACCAATTTTCAGGGAGAAAGCAAATCAGGGTAGGTACTTACAAACACAGTTATTAGATCACAGATCTGGGACTAATTGGAGGAGAAGAGCCGTTGACATCAAGTTTGCAATGTGATACTGTCTCTACTTGCAGCTCCTTATAAAAAAGTGAACTAATGAATGCAACAACTTCAACAGAGGAAAAGGTCTGTCCGTTCACGAGAAATAAAAGGATCAGGGTTTAAACCCAGGAGAGATCCTGGACTGGGTAACCACTGGTCTGGCTCTACTGCTTGCTTTAAAATGGGGCCTGGCAGCTCTAATCAGAGACCCAAAACCAGGTGTGTTAGGTCCTGTACACACCACAGAACACAAAGGCTGTACTTGGACCAAAGAGTTCTGTCCTCTGTCCAAATGTACCTCCGAGTACGCTTTGCTTGGAGTGATGTGCAAAGATCAATGACCCAGGAAACCCAGCAGGAGGACCAGGAAGGCTCTCTAACATCTTCATCAGTCTTTCCCAAGGGATCCACTACTGGCTACCGCCACAGACGCAATACTGAGCCCGACAGACCAACAAACATAGCTGCTCTATTCTCTTCTGGAGAACAGATGCAACATCTAGAGTTTGCTTACAAAAAACACACTCAGCGGTACTAACAGAAGGACGACCAGAGCTGCACGAGGACGCGTGCTGTGTACTCACAGAGTCAGATGGTTAAAGCCCACTGTCCTTAGAGTGAACGCGCGTGCTAGAAGCCGAACGTGAGTAAAGATGACTCCAATTGCCTCCTCAAACTCTGTAAGCTTTTGAAGAACGGGAGAGGTCTCGATAAGCTGCCTGTCAGTATTGGACTCCTGCAGCTGTAAATAAAACAAAGTGCAAATAAGGACAAACTGACACTTTCAGATTTTTGAGAGAAAAGCAAGCCTTCTTTAAAGCAAGAACAAAGAATACAGTGAACACGTCGTTCTGTGGACAGCTGAAGTGAGAACACCCAGTTTCCTCTGGTTTTTTGTCCTGGACAATTACCACTCAAAGAAGATGTGAGCTCTTATGTATGCTTTTTTAGCAACTGAGGCATTTGTAACACATTGCTTATACGGTCTCGTCTCTACACATGGATGGGCTAATTATTTTCACAAAACATGTACAACTGTGTGTCTGAGTTTTCTAATTTTATCACATTGTTTACAACTGAGCAACAGATTCAAAAATAGCACTAGCAGACAGATAGCATGTCAAGATGAGATAAAACCCAAATCTGTTTCCCCCCCTTTCCTTTAGTATCAAAAATAAATACTTAGTATATGAAATTCAAAAGGGCACAATAACACAGAAAATTAAAATCATCACTTTAGGTCAGTATCATTTCTTATCAGTTTCTTGTCTGATGTTCTTGATGTGGTGACACTGTTAAATGGCTTTCTGGAGCTGAGAAATGGCTTAAGCATTTCCTCCAGCCACTCTGGGCATCTCTCTTGCATAGCAATGCCTTAAAGGATGAATCATCCACATGAGGATGCCTAAAGGAAAAGTAGGAATAGCCACGTTATTTTAAAGTGGCATTAAGATCTTTTTCAATTTGCTGCCTGTCCCTTTCTATTAATTGAATACATTCAATTTGTCTTTCTTCTTAACCACTACTGAGCTTTCAGCTAATATTTTCACAGAACTACATATCCTAAGCATCAAAACCCCATGATTGGGTGATAATAGTCAGTTTGGAGTTCAGTTGCACATGGAGCTGAGACTGCTTTTTTGCATCCTCATGCACAGTCCTTTATATTTACCTATACAGAATTTCAGCTTTTTTACTCCATAGTTAGTCACTTTTGCACTCTCACAATCAGACTCCAATTCCTCAGTCTGCTGTTGTTCCTGCTACTCTAAATAATTTGGCAGTGTCAACAAACTGCCACCTCACTGCTCATCCTCTTCTCTAAGCTGTCCATGTGAAGAGCCTGTAGTTTAGCAGAGATCCCTAAGGAAATCTGCCAGTGATCTCCATCCCTTGTAAGATGTGGTCATTTCACTCCTGTTCTCCATTTCTTATGTTTCACCCATTCATTTAAAACTTGCAAGGCCTGCCAGTATTCACTAGGGTGGCTTCCCCCCCCACCCCCCTCACCCTGGTGGTTTTGGTTTTTTTAAGACATTTTTAAAAGCCTTTCATGAGTGCCTTTCCAACAGCCTCTTAGGAAACCCAGCAGACAGTTTCATCTGCATCATCACAAGCTTTTCTGTTTCCTCTAAAATCTCCTATTCATTGTGACGCAGGACTTGCCTTTACATGTAGACTCCTTCTGAAGAGACCACGTTTATCCAGATAACCGCTAATTATTTTTTTCATCACTATTTGTACTGACTGGACTACTGCCAAATAACAGGGTTACAGTTCTGTATGTCTTACCCAGGGCCTTATTTTTTTTTTTTTAACTGGCATCTCATTTGCCATACTGTTACAGTGACTTTCAATAATTTTTAAAATACCAGTTTTCGGGGTAGCTGTGCCCATACGCCAACCTGAGCAGCCTGTATTTCCCCTGCTGGCAAGCAGAGAGCGAGGATGGCTTCTGGAACATGGAAGCAAATAAATTTTCATCACACAAGTTAAGGTAGCAGCAAAAAATGATAGGCTGCATATACTGTCTCCAATCTCTAAGCAGAATCCAAATCATCTTTGTGAAACCAGAGAAAAAGGTTACAATAGAATAAAGTAAGAGAAAAGAAAGAAATCCAGAGTAAGAAGAATTTTCCTGGAAGCTTGTGCCACCATGCAGGATAGCTGGTGCTGAATCTCAGAAGTTTATCTTCCCATTAAGACTCTCTTCTATTTACACTCACAGAGAGTTGGTCATAAAAACACTTTCTGTGCACTGATTTGTTGCTGAAGACTTTGTCTATGTACCCCCTGCAAAATGTGTACAAATACGAAACATTTCAGACGGAGCCGTCAACGTGGCTTTCTGCTGGAAGGGGGTGCCCATCAAAGGTTTCAAAGGCATCGAACTGAATGCACAGAACACCAGAGATTTGGTTGGACAAAAGAAACCTCCCAGATGTTCATGTAACCCTGAAAACCTTACTAACTGACTGGATGACAGTTTGAATACAGCTATTCTTGCAGCCTGCCAGCATGCTTGGAAAATGCTGCCACGTTTGCTGTGAAGAGAAGAAGCTACAGTGCAGTGAGGCTCTGTGACTTGCTCGAGGTCTCCCTCAGAATTCAGTCATGGAACAAGGACTGGGAAAACATTCTTCCAGCCTCGTAAACTAGCATCTTGTGAATCTGTAACCTCCAACACATGGAGGATAAATCTGCTTTCAGACACCTTCGTAATTTTGGTGATTACTTGGTATTAAAGGTACCAGAATGACCAAAACAGCCATGCTGTCACTGCACAAACACACATACAAAAAGAAGTCAGAAACACACTCTTACTCCATTCAACCAATGTGCCTTCCTACCATTAAGATTTCAGGTTAACAAAACATGTACATAGATTGTTTCTGACCCACTTTCCCCCAACTTGGAGAATATGAACAAGAAACACCAAATGTTGCCTCTCACTTGATTTATTGTATGAGAAGCAGAGTTATATATCAAACATGACCAAGGAAAGGTGAATGATTAATTCTCAGAGAGGCAGAGACTCATTATTTATTAAAAAAATCCACACCGAACAAATCCCGAAACCAAACACAAAGGCAAATATGTACACTCCTTTGGCTACTTTTTAACACAATTCTGAGATGTCACTACAATAGAAACCTACGGAAAAGCATCCCTGAAAATAAAACAGAGCTATGAAATTTATTACAGAAAGATATACACTTACTTGGAGTGGGTGTAGTGGATAATTAAGCCATACATCCCGCAGGTCCTGCAAACATGGAGAGATGCCTTTAAAGCTCAAGGGAGTCATTTAACAAATTCCACAGTGCTAAATAAAATGTCATTACTTGAAATACTGAACTATTTCAGATGCTGACTTTGCTCATTGCAAATTCAATAGTGCTGGCGAACTAATTTTTAAAATCGTGTATTTGCTGTTCAAACTGCCTGTAGTTCTCCCAATTAGCTTGTGTCAAAGAGGTGGAAAAATCCTTGAACCAAATAAAAAGTGGTTAAATGAAGAAAAAGATTTGTTTAAGCCTCAGGACTAACTGTATTTGCAAGTACTCCTCAGTAGCAAGTTTGACTTCACTAAGGGCAAGGTCTCAAAATCATTTATTTTCTTCTAATTCATACAGGTTTCCTTCACTCCAGGCACTGAGCAGCAAATAAACACTGAGTTACAAGAGGCTTCAAAATACTTTTATTCCTAATAAGCTTTGTCATTTCACAGACTCAGAGACTTTCAAGAAAGAAAAGATTGCATAATTCACCCCCTCACCACTGCCACATGTATTGTCCCAGCAGTATGCGCTGGTACTGTCCTAAGTTGTCACATGGGATAAATTCCAGCTGACAGTGATTGAAGATACAGTATGCAATAACAGATCAGACTTTAATTATGCAACTGGGTAAAAATCGGGTGAAATCCCCTGCACTTTTTTCAAAGATATGTTTACAACTATTAGGGGCGGGAGGCTTTAACTGTTAAAACAGCAATAGTCACTCTACATGTGCATCACTCCCCCAGAGCACACTGCCTGGATCCACAGCACCCGTCTCTGTTAGAGCAGCACCCTGATGGAAACCTGCAGGTTTCCCATGCCACCCATCCTTCCAGGAGCCAACCAACAAACAGTTCATCTGTGATTCTTCAGTAAAACAATGGGCAAGAAAGCATGTCTTCAGTTATTTTTAAAATGGACATCAAATCATATAAATACATGAATACCTTGTCATTGAAAAGTAAACGTCCAAATAATTGCTTGGCTTCTTCTAGGCTCCCCTCTAGATAAACAGCTCCTGCATGAGGGAACCAATACGCCAAAGGTCAGGGATGCGTCAGTACTTAGAAAATTACTAAGCATAGGAAAGTCAAAGATCTCTGCCTTCTTCACCTCCCATGCATTTATTTTTTTAAAGCATTCTGTGGTAATACACAATTTATCGAGAAATGTAAAGCATGTTAAACACCAACATAAATCAATGGTCATAAAATGCACAGAAAAAATGAAATAGAAAATGATACATCCAAAGAGCAAAGTTAAAACAAATTAGGTTAGAAACAATCTATTTCTAAAAGTAGTTTCCAGTAATCTGCTAACTATACCATATATGTAGATACTGAAAGCCATGAAATACATTTCAATAGCTAGCAAATAATTTTCAGTTTATTCTGTACTTTCAACAACATTACATTCTGCAAACAAATGATGTGTCAGGACTATTCCAAACCTCAATGTCTCCCCAATATCACAATAACACATTGTCTGAACTGGAAACGGCACCTCCGCATCTCTCAATTTCTGGAGATTACAGTACTGGTTTTTTGGGTTTTTATTCCCCCCAAACTGCATATACAGCTCTCACTAGCCCTTCACACACTGCTCTGTAACAAAGCCTGCAAAACTTGTGCTAATATATTATATTTTTGTGTGTACCATATACATTCTCTATCTGCACAGGCACTTACAAATTCAGTATCAACATTTTGTCCTTTGATACTCTTTTTAGAGGAAGGCTTCTGAAAACCTCAAACTAGTTCTTGTAAGCACATCTGTATAAAAGAGCAAAGGGAATCCACAGCTACATGAAGAACATAAAGAAAGGGAGACAATGTTCCCATAGACAGGGAGACCATGCTTTGCCTTGCTGTGTCTTATCCCTGCCTCTTTCCTTTTGGTTCCTCACTAGGTTAGCTACTTCCTTTGGACTCTTTGGAGAACAGTTTTGGGGTTTATAAGACCATCTTGTCAGAGACACATTATTGAGAGCACAGAATTTCAACCAGTTCCCTGACAGCCTGCTTACACGTCTGGTTCATATTTTTCATCACAGGGAAGCAGCACCAGACTTCAAGTAGGGGGTCCAGACCCCACATATACTTTAATGGTCCTTTAACAAGCTCCCAGGTTTTAGCTAGATCCCTGACAAAATCCTATTGCTCAATTAACAACTTGGTCTTGGAGGTTAAAACAGCAAGCTTGCTCTCTTGGAAAATCTCAATGCCTACCAAATAGTTCTCATCATTACATCTTAGACAAGCTGGGTCACAGAATCATAGAATGGTTTGGGTTGGAAGGGACCTTGAAGGTCATCTAGTTCCAACCCCCCTGCCATGGGCAGGGACACCCCTCCACTAGACCAGGTTGCTCAAAGCCTCATCCAGCCTGGCCTTGGACACTTCCAGGGATGGGGCATCCACAGCTTCTCTGGGCAACCTGTTCCAGTACCTCACCAACCTCTCCAGGAAGAACTTCTCCCTGATATCCAATCTAAATTTTCCTGCTTTCAGTTTAAACCCATTACCTGTCCTGTCACTACAGGCCCTTGTAAAAAGTCCCCCCCCAGCTTCCTTGTCGGCCCCTTCAGGTACTGGAAGGTGCTACAAGGTCTCCCCGGAGCCTTCTCTTCTCCAGGCTGAACAAGCCCAACCCTCTCGGTGTGTCCCCATATAAGAGATGCTCCAGCCCTCTGAGCATCTTTGTGGCCTCTTCCAGACTCACTCCAATGTGTCCATGTCCTTCTTATTTTGGGGACCACAGAGCTGAATGCAGCACTGCAGGTGAGGTCTCATGAGAGCAGAGTAGAGGGGGAGGAATCCCCTCCCTCAACCTGCTGGCCACACTTCTCTGGATACAGCCCAGGATACGACTGGCTTTCTGGGCTGCTAGCTCACACTGACTGCTCATGTCCAGCTTTTCATCCACCAGTACCCCCAAGCCCTTCTCCTCAGGGCTGCTCTCTGTCCATTCTCCGCCCAGCCTGTACTTGTATTTGGGATTGTCCCGACTCAGTTGCAGGACCTTTGTGCTGGGTTCAGTCAGGAAAGGGTTAACTCCCTTTACTGTGGTTGCTAAGGGAGCTATGTTTCTGGACCTTGAGAAAAGCACCGATAAGGTCTCAGCTGGCACTGGGCCTGTACTGATTTCAAGGTCTTTCTCCACTTTTGATACTGCAGCTGACCCAAACTGACCAAGGAAGTATTTCATTCCACAGTACGTCATGTTCTGGGTCTTGGGTGGGGAAGGGGGTCCAGCAGCCATTACTCTTCCCTTTTACTCTCTCCCTTACTCGTCTACTCCTGGGCACTTGCTAACCCTCCCTGTGTTCACTGCTTTGCTAACTCCTGTGCTGGCTCGTTTGCGAGGGAGCTGGTGGGTTGTTTAGTTTTCATGGTTGTGTTATTGCTGATAGGGTTCACTCGGAATCTGCTGCGTTAGCTCCCGGGCTGCGGCCCTCAGGCCCTCTGGGTCTGACTCTCACTACTCAACATCTGGGTGTGCATTGGTCAGTGGATGGTGAGAAATTGTATCATACTGTATTATACTGTATCATATGTTTTTATTATTTATTTTAATTATTTATTATTAGTAGTAAATCGTTCTTATCTCAATTTTACGAGCTTCCTTATTTCTTTTTCCTCCGATTCTTCCCCTCTGTTGGAGGAGGGGAGGGGGGATTTGTGAGAGCGGCTTTGTGGTATTTTGCTAGCCAGAGTAAACCACGACAACCTTGCACATATACTGAAGTATATGAGCAAAGCCAGAGATATAGATCTACTGTTCCTTTTCTGTTTGTTTGTTTGGTGTTCGTTTGGGTTGGTTTTTTTGTTTCGGTTTGGTTTGGTTTTTTTAAATTAAAGATCAAAGCACTCAAGGAAAGCAAAACAGAGTTAAAAAGAAAACCCTTATTTCTTGATAAGATGAAATGCACTTGGCCCAAGGCAGAGTGCACAGAACTGTTGACATCTAAGCCAACTATGATCTATTTTTCAAAGCAGGGCAAAATGCTTTAGGAGCTCAGGTAGTACATAAAGACCTGTATCGGGGCTAAATCATTCCCGTAGTTAATGTTATGCACAGTACCATGGGATGAATGTGAAGCCAAATCAGTGAGATTAAGATTGCTTTGTGTATTCAAACAAGTAGTTTTATAAAAACATGCTATTTAAAACAGAGCTTGTGTCGATATAATGGATCAGATTTCCACCTTGCTGCTTCCTTATTTGGTAACCGTAGTCCAACATTAACTCATCAACCAGCACAGCCAGTTGCTGATCAGCATCTTAGTACCTAACAGCAAATTTGGTGCAACTCCTCTGCTTCCTCAGCTACAGGGTTTGGTAGATTTATTAGACCACCACGGCATATCACCATGCTTCTAATTTGTAAGGAAAATGCAAAGACCAGAACCATTTACTTTTCAAATGCCACTTTTAAGTTGGCACAGAGGAAGCAGGCTGGTGACTTCGTTGGAGGGCCTGGTGCATTCAGAAAACATGCTGCAGAGTTTAAAATTCAGGGCTGAAGGGGGACTCATATTTTGCAGGTCTGCACAAGTACTACTGGAGGCAGCGAGCCTGCACTTTTCCTGCCACGCCATGGTGACCGAAATACCACCCCACAGATGACTGAGGGTGGCAGGCCATGGTGGCACAGGAGAAGTGGAGTTCTGCCCCACAACAGTACAAAATAGGTGCATCTTCAGTGCGTGGGAGGTGAGATGCAGAACATGAGATTTTAATTGTGATACTCCACACTCATGATGTTATACACATGGCATATGTGCAGGAGACAGGGAGAGACTAAGATTCAAGAAGCTTTACTATTGCCCGCCCTTACTAACACTACTCAACACAGACCCATGTCTCCTCCATCACAGTCAACATGGCATGTAGACATGTTAAAGCATAACTGTCTGCACACAAAAAACCACATGCTTTACCTATTAGGGCTTCGAAGCAGTTGGCCATGGCGTGACGGAGATCCGATTCCCTGCAAAGGTCTGGACCATGAGCATAAAGCATAAATCGATCTAGTTCCAGCTTCTGTAGCGTATGTGAAAAGAGTTAAAACCACGGGTTTAGAAGTATAAGAGTTGAACTTAGTTCTAGCCACTGGAGTTCAATTACAGTATTATTATGCAGCAACAGGGTTTGAGGGAACTTTAAAGCTTTTCTCCACAGTTTCAGTTCACTCATAGGCTGAAAATAGAAGACTTTATATTTGTTTATCAGAGGCAAGCAACTAGAGTGCGATAGCATGGGAAAGGCAGGAATTACCAAACCAAATTGCCGAGGGAAGCCAGATATAAACATGTTGCTAGTGAGATTTAGGAATGAGTTCGAGAGGAGGGCTGAAGGTGTGACAGAAAAATAGCCTGGTACTGGCTGGCTGGTTTAATGTGCTGTGCTTCTTGCTGGCAGTTTGCCCTGGTGTGATTTGCCTTGTGAAATGCCAAAGCGACATTTAAAAGGAGGGGAGTTAACACTGAGGAAGAAGGTATTTTCCTACAAAAAGATAGAGTAGAACAGTGAGGAACTCGCTGTGGCAGACACAACCCACAGAACATCTGGCTTTGTCTTCTAAGACTGTCAACAGGTGTCAGTAACAAAAAGCCTCTGGGCACTGCAAGCAGAAGACTGATATTTTAACCTGCAGTGCCATCTAGCTTTCTCTATCCTTTCAAATATGCATTATTAATATTCATCTGTGGCCTGAATCATAGTTTTGCCTGCCAGTCAGAACATCAGGTAGTGAGTCAGATAGCCTATATAATATAATGCTGTTACAGAAATGCAGGCAAGAAATACTTTTTGACACAAAACCATTACTGAATTTTTTTTTCTTTTTTAAACAACAGTTTTGCGCATCTTTCAAAGTTTGTATGAGAATAGGTTCTTCCCAACTGGGTGTAAGTTTCTACCAATTTCTCATTAACCTTCAACTTTATCCTCCTGGAGTATATTTAAGCAGTAGAAGTGGGCATTAAGTTGTTTGAGATGCCTAGTTTAGACACCTTTCAATTGGAGAAAAGTAGTCTTCCATTTTCAGTGAATGAGAGCCTACTCACTGCTCCAGAAGACAGAGAATTACCACGACAATGTTACATCGCACTGTGGGCAGCACTCATTAGAGTCAACGTGAAAGTGGAACGTTGATTGTTCTATATGAAATCTAAACTTCTTACAGATCATTGTAATTTGTTCAAGTTAACAGGTGGTGTTTGAGTGTCGCTGTGTCTCCCCGACCTCCAATGGCTTATCTCCATTTTCAGAGCTTGCATTCAGCATATTCTGTATATTGTTCGCTTCTCATTTTTTGATCACAAACTGTTTCAGATTATTTAAAATTTCAGCTACCATGTCCAATAGAAGCTACAGAAAACAACATTCCACATGCACAAGAGAAGTTGAGGAGCTGAGAATTGTGTTGAGGAAGTAAACTAAATGCAGCATGATACTGCAGGGGATAATTAAAGGGAATGAAAACAGGATGGCTGTACAGTATGTTCAAGAGAAAAAAAGGGTAAACTGTGAAATCAGGAAAGTATAGGTATTTAATATTTCTAGTTATATCTATATAAATAAATACAGTTTAGAAAATGTTACATCATTTTTTCAAAAATCCATGTACAATCCATGTACAACAATAAAGTCTGTGAACAAAGCTTTAAGAGTATACAGGCTTTCCTGATGCAGGTTAAAAAAAAATACTGGAAATCCTAATGTAAAGCAGATCAATACCATATTTGTAAACAAAAGCCTGATTTGAAGCATTTCAATTCATTCATGCTTATCTAAATCATTAAAGAAAGCTTTGGAGGAAAGTCATTGTGTTCACCCCCTATCCTTCTCCTGAGAACTGGGCAAAAAGATGACATCTAAGAAATCAGGCACCTTTTGCCAAAATCTCAAGTCTGGACATGCTGGTTAAAATCACTGCATGAATATAACAGAGAAGATTAAGAGAGACCTGAAAACTATTAGCAATACACCGTGGACATGTGTGCACACACACCTGCATGCACAGTCTAATACATTACACCAGTAAGCATCAGACTGTTTTTAAAAAACATGTTAATAAAATCAAATATGAATAAGGCAGTATCAAATAATCTATGAATATTATTTAACTTTCAATGTCACATTCTTGTCCCCCAGTATCATACAGAAAAGTAAAAAGCTGTCATTCACACAATGAAATTAAATGAATTTCAACGGCATTACAATTTTTTCCATGAGATAATGCAACTTTTCACCTAAAGCCTAACATATTTCTCTTTCACAGTTCACAGCAAAAGTGAAAACGACTGCTTAAGTAAGGTTAGGGGACAAAAGAATTTTTTGTCCCACTTTCTCTACCACCTGCTGCCACTTTTTCCCTACATACTCTATCAGGAAGCTGTTTTACAAACAGTTTGTCTCTTTTCTTCACTAAATTTCTCCTATCAACTTCACTACCAGTGCAATTTAATGGCAAATATAGACACACCAACATAAACATTCTAAAAACTTAGCCTCCTGCAAAAATTACTCCTCCTAAAAACATTCTTTGGAGTAAACACTAAGTCCTACTTCATAGAATCATAAAATCATTAGGTTGGAAAAGACCTTGAAGATCATCAAGCCCACCTGTTAACCTAACACTGCCAAGTCCACCATGTCACTTCCCTAGTCCTGCTGGCCACACTATTCCTGATGCAGGCCAGGATGCCACTGGCCTTCTGGGCCACCTGGTCACACTGCCAGCTCACATTCAGCTGGCTGTCAACCAACACTCCCAAGTCCTTTTCTTCCAGGCAGGTTTCCAGCCACTAATCCCCAAGCCTGTAGCATTACATGGGGATGTTGTGACCCAAGTGCAGGACCCAGCACTTGGCCTTGTTGAACGTCATACAGTTGGCCCCGGCCCATCGATCCAGCCTGTAGAAGCTAGATCTAGGCTAGATCTACCTAGATCCCTCTATAGAGCTTTTCTAACCTCAAGCAGATCAACACTTTCATCTTTAAAATCTATTTTCAAATTGAAGAGTTCCTGTATCCCAAATTTTGTACAGAAAACATGGTAAAGACACTGACGCTCAAAGCGAGCAGATCCCTCAAGAAGCAATAGGCACATTAACCGTACCCTACCATGGGTTTCAAATACAGAGATGTATAAAACTGTACCTTAGCCAACATGGCCAGGTGTTGGTTCTGTACGATGGCAGTGCGGTATGTAGCTAATCCTCCTTCCTCCAGAGTAGGAAATAGGTAGTACAAGTGGACACTGGCAAAACAAAACCCAAGTCAGATGCTGCCAGCATTTGGTTAAAGATGAACCACATGTGCCTCTAGGGAACCACGCCTTTACCCTCGGATCCAAGCTGGTAACACAGGCCCCTTCCCAAGGTGGCAATTCAGCTCAAAGTTAGGTAAAGAAACAAACATTAATCAGTGCTCAGTAATAATTTTAACCGAATAGCATGGGCAGCAGGGGAGGAAGAGTGCTGTTTCTCTGCTGGGCAGCACATGACTACTAAATCCTGCAGTGACACGCAGCTCCCTGTCTGAAGGTTTCCATCAGCTGCAGCGGGCTCAGACAGGTTAACACCCAGAGGGTGCTGAGGAAGGAAGCACAAGGGAACCCTCAGCCTTGAGAAGCTCCGTGCCACAGCTGTACAGCGCTTTAAGACGATACTATGGATTCAGGCTGGACCAGCACCACTCGGGATGTTTATTTTACAAATTTCTTACAACACTTTAACAGGCACTAATGGAGCCGAAGAACAGAACTAACAACCTGTATTTATCAAATCACAGGCTTTCAACTGCCTTTAATGATATTTGTTATCAGGCAACTAAGATACTTCATAAAACAGAAACTCCCTTAAAATAATTATTCAGTGATCCAGTCAAGGTCTGAGTAACAGATAAATGATTGTGAATATCTTCACATAACCCACCTCAAAGAAGATAATACAGAGGGGGTTGTCAGCATTCCACAAATAAGGCAGTGGATAGCACTAATTATTTAAATATTTTATTAACCCAGTACACAGGGAGAAATGTGCAGATGGATGCAATATTATTTAAGGACAAAAACTGCTATAAAACTTAGAGGCAATCTAATCAAACATCATAATTCACAAAAGCAGAGACCTGAAGTCAACAGGTAGAAATAAAAATCTGACTTAAAAGAGGTGGTTACATGTTCTATTGATCAAGACAAAAGTTAGCTCAGAAAGTCAACTGATGGCTGATGAACAATGACAATGAAAAATACAAGACATTTTATTTGGCAAGTCTTCCATCTTATCAGCCTGTACTGTTGTATGAGAGAAAAGGCCATGGGTTTTAAGGGCAGTATAGACCTTTACAGACTAATAGCTTTTAATACTGAGTATCTAATGGCTTATAGAGGCTAGTAGAGAATGGACATACGAGGGCAGTCTTGTTATTCATATAAAAAATTGCTTAGAGAGAATCTTTACGGTAAACAAGACTACTCAGCGGTTAAAAACAATAGAACAAAGCATCTGAAAATGGATTATAATCTTCATTTTGTGCAAACTGCCTGCCTGTAGTACTCAGAGGCCAATGGAGGTAACTGATAATATCCCTGTATTGTTCACTGATTTCAGAATACTTAAGAGACCAAAGCTGGAGCAATTTTTGATGAACCATATTAATTATTGCTTCTAAATAAATTACATTTGTGCTCAACTATTTTATTTACATACAGACATTATGGAAGCTAATAACTGGAAATATAAAAACTGCAACACATTCAATATTACCCATAAATGCTTTTCACTTGCAATTAGAGAAAAAGAACCCACAGAAACAAAATGTCACGCTAAGAAAAATATCTTTCCTTTAACAAAAAAGCGGTACAAAGTTCAACTTGTCTGTACCGGAATAATCTCTAACCCCAGTCAACTTAAAATTGCAGTAAATGAAACAGAAACTCTAGCTTTTCATTTTGTAATCTTCCTTATTGTATAATCAGCACTGAAGGTATTTTCAAGAGAGCTGTGTGCAGATGTGCAGCTCTAAATTCAGGCAGGACTGCAAACATACACTGCCATAACGTAGACACTGCAAAGCTGAATAAACTGAACGGTATGACAGTAACATAAAAAGGTGAGGACTGCTGAAGAATTCCCCATTTACCTTGTTAAGAACTCTACCACAGCATCTCCCAGAAATTCTAAACGCTCGTTGTGGTTAATCCTGAAAAAAAAAAACATTTTAAGGTTTACTATCAGCTAAGTAACACATGCTGGTTATTTACACAATACAATTAAAATAGAACAAATCAGAGTTGATTGCTAATCAGCCATGACAGATATTCTTGCAGTCTCCCCCGCCCTCTCTAGGTCTTTTCCAAAAGAGAACAATTACATGAAGCTTGAAACTCAGGACCGACACCACCACCTTTGAAATTTTCCTATGTTCCATTCTGAGCTATTGTCAGAGCTTAACAAACACAGAAAGGAAACTGTACTGTTGACTGGCACTGACTTTGGGCTTTTTTGTCTATCAGAGGGCACCAGGTGATCAAAACAAACAGCCTGTCTGCAGTCTTGGACATGCAACCAGGGAAGTGCACGCAAATAACATCAACACCTGCAGGGTGTGATGAATCTGTAACAGTCATTGATATGGCAGAGCTACAAGGGAGTAAATACTTTCATTTTTCATAGAACCTTTAAATGTCCTGTTTTCTGTAACTTCCTCTGAGATCAAAAGAAAAAATGGCTGTGCAACAATCACAGTATCACAGAAGGGTTTGTGTTGGAAGGGACCTTAAATATCATCTAGTTCCAGCCCCCCTGCCACAGGCAGAGACACCCTCCACTAGACCAGGTTGCTCCAAGCCTCATCCAGCCCGGCCTTGAACATTTCCAGGGATGGGGCATCCACAGCTTCTCTGGGCAACCTGTTCCAGTACCTCACCACCCTCTCCGTGAAGAACTTCTTCCTGATACCCGATTTAAATCTCTCCTCTTTCAATTTAAACCCGTTACCCCTTGTCCTGTCACTACAGGTCCTTGTAAAAAGTCCCCCCTCCAGCTTCCTTGTTGTCCCCTTCAGGTACTGGAAGGCTGCTATAAGGTCTCCCCGGAGCCTTCTCTTCTCCAGGCTGAACAAGCCAAACTCTCTCAGTGTGTCCCATATAAGAGATGGTCCAGCCCTCTGAGCATCTTCATGGCCTCCTCTGGACTCACTCAACAGGTCCATGTCCTTCTTACACTGAGGGCCCCAGAGCTGATGCATTCAATAATGCCATAAAGCTAGTTGAATCCTGTATTTCCTGTGTTTTCCTGCTCTTCTATGACTGCTCCTGATTTTGCTTTGTTTTGCATCAAGTTTTGTTTCCTCCAAGCTCTCTGCCTGCTTATATAACAGAGAACTAACAGGACAGAGCAGCTGGAAAAGAAAGTGAGTTTGTTTTTGAATACATACGAATTTGTGCTCTACACAAAGCATATAAGTAGCCCCATTTTGACTTCATACTTGACTGTAATAGAATCAAGGCCCTTTGCCACAGGATTCGTTATTTTAATCCAGAAGATCTTTCTCAAGTGTTTGACAGCTTTTGTTGTAATTTGCACTCCCCCAACTATTATATAGTTAGTCTAATTTCTGAAATAGCAGGCCTTTGTTGTGGGCTGAAAGAATTCAAGTACCTCTGCTGTGTAAAACAATTAAGTGTGAGCAAAACTACAACTCCTCTGTGCAGAAACGTAGAAGAACACACAGATCTCTCCAGAAATGGGATTTCATTTGTGTGTTATTTTGTGAGAAAACAATGCAATTTAGCCTTGTCTCACGTTACCTTAGGAGGGCTGAAATAAGCTGACTCTCAAAGAAAAGGGCATGGTCTGGCTGAAACAGCATTTGGGGAACACTGAAACAATAATTTATTCAGAATTCAACTTATCCTATTCCTGAAGTTCTTCCAAAATGATGACTTTTTAAAGGTCCAGTTATAGCACTAGTTAATGAAAATACACTCTGCCCTCTAGTTCATGCATTTCGGAGATTTCACATGCAAATGCTTCTTGCATTAGCCCGTTGTGCTGTGTTTATTCACTTTGACTAAATATGGTGCCTTACCACATCTTAGGCATCATTTATTTGCACACAATTCTTAGTGGTCATTTAAGGATTATTACATTACAACATTAATGGTTTTTGCATGTTTCTTTAAATTGGACCAGTAAATCAGCAAAGCCCACACTCAGTAACACAACACTCATGTTAACAAGCTGCCATGCCAGGAAGTTACTACTGTGAGGAAACGTGATGGAGAACCCAATTTATAGCAATGATAACAGTAAGAACAAATCTTATATTTTATTCTGCAGAAAGCCAAAAGGTGGCCTTTTAGTCCTCCTCATTTCAAGGATAAACCAAAATGATAGAATTATCTTTTAAAACCTTCCTCTGGAGTTTTCTGCAGGCATGACCAAACATTTACTATGTCACTGCTAACAGAGGTTCAGCACATCTTCCTAATATAGAAGTCATCAAAATGACTTTTCATTTCAACTATTTGCCAAAGCTGTTGCTGACAATAAGTTGGTTGTTTCTATTAAACATCACCTTCTGCAACATCTTCCCTACTTGCAAACAATTATTTTCATTACCTGGAAGGAGCTGGATCATCCTGTCCCAAACGGGACATAATATTTATCAGGGTGTTTATCCCTAGAAATATAAACAATGCACTATTAAATAAACAATCACTAATTTGATTTGAATAGGCTTAGAAAATAATTACTCAAAATGTTACTTTGTAACACCTGTACCCAAGATCATCCTGTTATTTACAGGGTTTTCTTACAGCAAATATAATCCCTATAGATGCTCTCTGCCTAACTGACCACAGTCCCATTACAATACTACTGTATTTTTGCATTCAGAGAGCCAGACAATAATACCACCTTTACATGAAAAAGACATTCCAAACATTACACAAACAATAAATAATTTACTTTGTTACAGCTGAATATACTTTTAAGGGGTAAGGAATATTCTGCAGCAGACAGAGCACATTTTCACATTAATAAGACATTTATACAAAACACCCTCCAGTTTGCTCACCATGTTGAGCAGCAAATTAAGAAAACAATACTTGCCAAAAGTCAAAGAAAGTACATACTCCTACTTACTATCCTTGCTTTTTCTCAGCTCTTTACTTGCTGATTAATTAGCAAAATCCAGTATTTTAGAAAGATCTCACTTGGTGTCTGTGTATAACCATTGAAAACCTCCGCTGAAGGGATCTTTCAGAAGAACAAGGGTCAACAAAACAATAATGGACAAAAGGTTTTCTTACTAATTAAGTGTGAGGTGAGAGAAAAAGTGGTAGTGGTGTAACAGCATACCTTTTTTTCTCATGTGCATATGGTGAACTTTCCTATCTCCATACTTTGGCTGCCGAATCCCGCAGTTGGATAAGGAATTTCTGGCATGATCTGGATTCATTCCAAAGTTTAAGTGATGGCTTGGATGAGTCATGGCAAGCTATAATGTAGCACATACAGGGAAAAAAAAAAGACTTAGCTATATTTTTGCAAATGTAAGAAAAAAAAATCTTAGACTGGTAGGTAATAATTGTTATTTTTTAGTGTGAAGAAAGGCTACAAAGCGATGTCAATTAGCAGCTTGGTTCCAGCAATTTAAATGTAGGATGTACTATTTCAGATGTCAGAAAGAAGCAACATTTATGCTCAATCATCAGTTTAACTAATTAACTTTCAACAGCATTTTTTTTAAAGAAAAACTTGTTTAGAAGAGAAAAAGCATGAACTGTCAATTTGCCCTGAGAGTTTTGCTTACCAGCTTTGCTGACCTGATTTCCATACATTTGCTTTAACATATATGCACTCTAACATGGCAGCATAAATATTCACATTAAAATATGAGCAACTAAAAGCTTCTCAACCATTCACATATTTGATTTTAGGTTATTTAAACATCTATAAAACTTTCCTACTTCAGAAAACCAAACAAAACCAAACAAGTATATTAGCTCTGGCGTGGTTATTCGCAGAACTCCTTCTCTTGTGACTATACAGGGAATTGAAAGTGAACGGCAATGGTGGTGTAAGCCTTCTGTTTTTACATTTGCACCACCTAGTTTTATCAAAAGCTTACTCTGCGGGTGACACCACCACGACTGAAACGGCAGCAGTAAACAGAACTAGAGCTAGGCTTTTATGCCTCCATCCTACAAACCCACACATTTTTTCTTTACACATACAAACTTAAAAATATTATGCATGTATAACTGTATGCATACACACACCTCGTATATAAAGCATGAAATACATGAGCAAATTCAAGCTACAGAAAGTTACTTCTGAAACACTTGCAGGACTGTGTTGCAGGCAGTGAGCAAAGGCATTCCACTAGTTCATTCAAACACTGTGTCTTTCCAAACACAAGACTCAGTGAAGTATATTTTAATTATTTTGGAGAGTAAAAAATTATATTTAATCAACAATACAAACTTTCTCCAAGTCCTTTTTAATTCCTCACTAATATTACTAAGTTTGTCATAACTGCACATTCTCAACTTCTGCATCACCTGAACTGGATGACACATTACAACTTCTCTGAATAGTTAAACTAGCATAATCCTTCTGGCCCGGGCTTACTTTAAAAAGCATACACCATGATGACAGAGGTAAAAAACAATGCAAAATTATAGAAGTAATATTTCCTATGCTTAAGTAGGTGACACCTGCTACACAGAGCTTTTTAAAAACCTCTCTCTCTTCTGGAACTAGTTGGTAGGTTTTAAGTAAATTTGCACAGGGATTGAGTATTTAAAAGCACTTTTGTTATAACTAAACATGAATTTCACCAATGCTGACACACTTGATGTTATGTTTTCTCCCTTTTTTGATGGCATTTTACTTTTTGGTTTGTGTGTTTGGTCTCAACATTTTGAAGATTTCCATCACTGCATTTTTATCTTTCATATAAAAAGTCAGGCAGGCTGTGAACAACCAAATCCTACAAGATGTTCAATATCTAATGTAACTTTCAGTAGGACAAGCCCTGGAAACCACCTTCTTGAAAACAGAGAAGCTATGAGAAAAGATTTCTCCCTAAGCCTCTGCTTAAAGTAGTTTGGGAGTAAAGTGTCCTTACACATACAGAAACTGCATGTTTTCAACATAAGAGAAAATTCACCTTTCTCAGCCCCAGTCAGTGGAGAGAGATGATGCCTATTTCAGGGGAAATTTCTAAACAGAATTCTCCATTACTCTTCAGTAACTTCAGAAAAAAATAAGGGAAAGTGGCCACCATGTCAAGAGTCTGCCTTCTGGAGGTGTTCAATTCCAAATATGCACTGACTGGTTATGTGACATGAATGCATTTAAATCAAGTAAGAAATTCTCCTCCCCAGTCCTGTCCTTGTTTGTAAATGTAAAAATTTCATCATGCACTTGTAAAAATCAAGAGCTGAATGGAAGTCTGAAAATTCCTTTTCACTAGTCATAAATGCAAAATAAAAAGCCAATGCTTAAGTTGTTCTTTTTTGGAACAACAGACTATAAAAGGAAGAAGCAAGGCACGTACACTCATCTGCAGAGTAACATCGATTTCTTCAAAAATACCCAAAAAAAGAACTTACATGGAAATAATGAGTGAAGTACCTGACACTCTTTCCAGCAAGCATATTTGTTGTCTTTCTACACATTACAAACAAATCCAGGCCTACCACTGGAGCAAAGGTACAGGTGCCTATACGCACAACAGATGTCTCTATTTAGAAGTCTCTTGGGATAACTGAAACTTTTGAATGATCTGCAGCGGAAGCAATTAGGTACGTCCAATCTGTGGCAACGCAGTGCAATTCTCGTTTGGGCAGCAGGCAGGATTATGGATAAACTCAATAATATTAGGAAGACAAACCAGCAAGGAGTTTATTATTTTCATATCTTACCTGCAGCAAGCACCTATCTCGAAAAGTGTAGCCTATCAATTTGTCCAAATGCATCAGACACTGATGGTAGCGGACATGGTGGGTGAGGACAGGAAGCATCATTGCGTGCTAAAAATGCAACAAGCAAAAGCATTCAACTTCAGTGTTACACGGTACTCAGTTGACTAAGCTATAAATACAAACACTTTCTATTTGTCACAACACTGAGTTTTACCATTTTGGTTTATAAATGAGGAAAACAACCCCATGGTTTCCCAACCTTCTTCATCAGACCACTTAATTAAATCAGATTTGACCATCTGCGTAATCACAGTGGGGGAGCAGCCCCACCCAGATTAAATAAATACATAAAACCAGTTTTCTTAAGTATTTTGAATGAGGTAAACAATGTCTGGTCACCAGTAACATCAAGTCTCAATAAGCTATGACTGAATAGAATGTGATATGTTTGTGCTTTCTCCTTTAACAACCCGCAGTTTTAGGTTAGTACCAAAGATGAAGAAAGACCATTTCCCCCTGCCTCACAGCATAACAGAAGAAGCACTCTACACCCCTTTAACCAGCTTTCACCAAACAGTAGCTACTTGATTTTCAAGCACAGCTGCTTCATTTCCTTCTGAGGAAGAGTTAAGGGCTTTTTGAAATCCTGTAGTTAGTCATTTCCTGGCTTAATGTGCTAAAAAAAACAAAATCAGAAAGGTGGTTGTTTGATCATCTAAGAAACAGGTACTGGTTTTCTGTTGGAAAAATTTTCAGTAAAAATTTAACTAGCTCTATGCTGTGACAATGAAAGTCTCCCTCTTTCAGTGTTTTAAAGCAGGAATTCTACACTAATACTGACATTGGATGGAGCTGGGTGGAAATAAGCAAGTAGGATGCTTTATCAGTACAGCGGTAAAGCAAGTGTGATATCAACATCAAAAATTTTGCACAAGGCTGAAAACTAAGTGTTACAGGAGAAATGTCAGCATTTAAAGAATTTTATGCATGTGATCATTTTTGTGAAACTGATACAACATTTCAGTTCTTCTAGTCAGGCCTATTAGTGACATCACATAAATATATACAAAAGAATGACAAGTTTTAAGGGAATCAAAATCTGAGGGCTATCACTATTAAGGTGTATGACTGCAGAAGATGAGTGTTCAGTGTGGAGAGATGCCAGAAAAACAAGCATACAAAGCAGATGAAATATAATATATGGAATAAAAGATGTTACGGATTTCTGTATGTCATTAAAGGAAGAACAGAAAAAACAAACTGATAAATGTTACAAGATCGAGAAGAATAACCAATGGCAATAACTTCTGTTTATGTAACACACTGTGAAATTCTTGAGAACTGAGCACATAGCTGGAAGGTAATCATAGATTCATTTAAGCTGGAAAAGACCTTTAAGATCATCCAGTCCAACCATTAACCCAGCACTGCCAAGTCCACCACTAAACTATGTCCCTAAGCATCACATCCACACATCTTTTAAATCCCTCCAGGGATGGTGACTCCACCACCTCCCTGGGCAGCCTGTTCCAGTGCCTGACAACCCCTGCAGTGAAGAAATTTTCCCTAATATCCAATCTAAACCTCCCCTGGCACAACTTGAGGCCATTTCCTCTTGTCCTCTCGCTTGTCACTTGGGAGAAGAGACCAACCCCCACCTTCTACAACCTCCTTTCAGGCAGCTGTAGAGAGTGATAAGGTCTTCCCTCAGCTTCCTCTTCTCCAGGCTGAACACCCCCAGCTCCCTCAGCCGCTCCTCACAGGACTTGTGCTCCAGACCCTTCCCCAGCTCTGTTGCCCTTCCCTGGACACGCTCCAGCACCACAATGTCTTTCCTGTAGTGAGGGGCTGTCGTGGTTTAACCTTATCTAGCAATTAAGTACCACACAGGTGCTTGCTTGCGTGCTCACCTCCTTCCCCTCTCCCAACCACCCAGTGCAGGAGAAGAGTCAGAGAAAAAGACAAGGAAAGCTAGTAAAGTTGAGATAAGAACTATTTAATATAAATGAAAATTATAGTGATATTACTACTACTACTAAGTAATTGAAACAATAGAAAATAGAACCCCAACACACTAACAAAACAAACCAGCCCCACCCCTAACAAACCCACCAAGCACTAACAAAAGAGCTAAGGACCCAGCTACCAAGCTAGCCAAAGTCTTAACGACCTCCAGCCCCAGGTCTCAGCACTAAGCCTGACTACTGTGGAATGAAACACTCCCTCAGCCGCTCTGGGCCACCGACAGCACTGTGAAGTAAAGGAGCTCGCTCCTGCCTGAAACCAGCACAGGGGCCCAAAACTGAACACAGGATTTGAGGTGCGGCCTCACCAGTGCCCAGTACAGGGGCACAGTCACTGCCCTAGTCCTGCTGGCCACACTGTTCCTGATGGAGGCCAGGACGCTGTTGGCCTTCTTGGCCATCTGGGTATGCTGCTGGCTCATATCAGCCGGCTGTTGACCAACACCCTGAGATCCTTTTCCACCAGGTGGAATTAACTACTTAACAACAAGAAAAAGACTCTGGATCTCTGAATGGCAGTAAAATGCAAAACAACTCCAAGCAAACTGAGTAAGTGTAAGTGAAATTTTATTTTGTTACCATAACACCCAGAGTTTTCTTAGGGTAATTTACAAGCTAGGGAAACACCTCTCTTTTCTCCATATAAAGTGTTGAAATGTGCTTCCTATGTCTTGTTTCATACATGAAATTTGTTACTAAATGTCGTGGTCTAAACTCCACTAGTATCTAAGTACCACACAGCCACTCGCTCACCTCCCCTCACCCCTCCAGTGGAGGAGGAGAATCAGAGGAAAAGACAAGGAAACTCATGGACTGAGATATGAACAACTTAATAATTAAATATAAATGAATAAAATAATGAAACTAATAATACTAACAATACTATTAATAATATGTTATGAAAATAATGGAAAGTAAAACATATGATATAATTGCTCACCACCCAATGACCGACACACACTTAGGTCCCAAGTAGGCGAGAGTCAGACCTAGAGAGCCTGAGAACGACTGCAGCAGCGTCCAAGTGGGCCCCATGAGTGAGAGCACAAATGAGAAAGTCAGCTGACCCACCAGCTAACGAACAACTGACGAATGAACCACGGTCCCCCAGCCCATCTGAGAATGGCGTTCAATGGAATAAAACACTCCTTTGGACAGTTTGGGTTAGCTGTCTGAACTGCTCTACTGGATAACTTCAAACGAACCTGTCAGAACACAGCCATTTTACATTTTTGGAACATTTCACTCACCCTTTTCCCTCCCCCTCCAAGCAGTTCCTTTCTAATCCTGCAAAGTCCACTGTCATTACTGTTGCGTGGAACTTAGAGCCGCTATAAGCTATCAGAGTGACTTAAAAGAGTTTCAATCTTCTAAACGGCTATACTTTTTAAAAGCATTAATTTTAAATCACTGCACTTCAGCTCTGCCCACAGAGCTGGTTTATGCATATTTAGTTTAAGTCTTCTTTAATCTGAGAGAAAAAACATGTAGCAACAGAGCAATCTTTCATTTTACAGACATACGGTTTGCCTACTCTTGGCCTGTCAAAGGCATCAAATCAAAGGACCTTCATACCAGAACTGGCTGATGTAGACATTATGGCTGCAGATGGGCACAAAAACATGAAATAGCTTTACTTTCATCGTCCTTTCGTGTTTTGCTGTTCTTCAACAACAAAACTAAACAAGGATATCCAAGAAGACTTTAAGAGATGAATCACAGAAGATATTACGAATAACACAGAACTGTTTCAAAGCTCCTAAATTAGAAATTTACACTGTTTACTTAACCTGTAAAAATAGATGCAGTTCACACCAAAAAAAAAAACAGAAAAAGCCTGTAACTTTCCTCAGCTATGTGAGAAAATACTGTTCCACTATTCTCTTTCTTCAGCTTCAAAAGCAACAGTAGAATCACAAGAAATGTTTCAAACAGAAGAAAAGCAATTTTAGTTATTACCATTTCTCTCCCGTTAGAATTTCCCCTTTGGCCTTACCAGACTTCTAAGATAACAACAGGATTTCTATCTATACCTTTGCCTAGCAACCCCCGAAGTTTATACTTTGTACTGTTAAATTAACAAGAAATTTTAATTCTTAAATAACATTTCCAAAACAACAGCTGAAAAAAGTGATGCAAATATACCTCTAGTATATTTCACTACTATAACTACCTGAATTTTACTAATGCAGTATTATATAAACATTGCACTTATTTTTATCATATCACAAAGCTGGTGGCTGTCAACTGCTTCAGAAGAGGATCTGGGAGAGACATCTTGGAGATGTCGTGTATTTAACAGTATCTGAAAGATACCTTCCTACTGAGGGTCACCTGATTTGATCCAAAAGTTAGCTGTGGTGGGTTTTTTTTATTTTTTTTCATGTATAAAGGAATTTCTTCATGCTTCACTGTAAAATTTGCTTTTAAAAAATATCTAAATAGAAAAATATATTAAAATAAAAATACCTAAAACCAACCCAGTTGATGGATGAATCAGCCCTTAGGAGTTCCACACTAGACTCAACATTTGGCTAATCTCCAGCCTGGAGCTGGCCATTCCTACCCCACTCCCTTCTCCCTTGTGCTAACCAACCAGTGACAAGAAACCTAAATTCTTACAATAACCTTTTTTTCCTGTGTGGAGGCGGCAGACAGGACGCTAGAACAGTTCCCTAAATCAACAGATACTATTAAGGCAAAGGTTCCGTTTGGTTCTTCAGCCCAGAATCACAGCAAACCCTTGCAAGAGGTATATGGCAGTTATCAAGGAAGAAAATACATCAGACATCTCTGTCGTTTAGTCACCTGGCAGACGTCAGAGCGTATCCCTGTTTTCCAGAATCCCTGGCTACTCAACTCGACGGTCACTTCACGTCTCATTGTGTTCTTCTGACGAATTTTCTGCAGTGCTTCCTGGACAGGGCGAGAACAGAGCTCCTGTGAAGAACTTTGTACAACAAGGCAGAATCAGCGCACACACCAGTGTGTTCACAATACCCATTCAAGGTTCGCTTTCGGTGAGCAGTTTCCTAGGACTAGTGCAAACCTGCAACTGCCAGCCACAGACCGGTGGGTGTGCTGGAGTACAGTGTAGAGAGAGGATTTTGGCAGACCAAGAAGATATCAGAGGTGACTGCATTTTTCACTGCAAATGACAGAACAAACCAGTCCAACTCATACATCCAAGATGATACATAAGTAAGCAAGTTAAAGTCCTTATAATGAAAGCACCTTCTTTACCCCTGTGTGCAAAACCTCCTCTTCGTTCAAATCCGCCACCATGAGTACTCCTGGTTTGAAGCATTCAGTAGGAATAAAACAAAGTAAAAGAAAGGCTTTGTTTTGTCTCAGCTACTTCATAATAGCTCCTGTTAAACACTGTCAATACTCCCAAGTCTGGGAAAGGGGTCAGCATTCACTAGTCCTGGAGCCTACTGTGATGAAAGCTACCAATATTATTTCAATTAAAAAAAAACAAAACTGTTTTGCCTTGTCCACTGGCTGTTTGATGGTGTGTAAACAGTTTATTTGTCTCTAGAAACTATGAGAGGGACAGAATCATTAAAAGATTCTGACAAAATTATTAAAAGAAAATATATTCATAATGAAGGAAAACCAGGTAAATAAATCATCTCTGGATCAGGATCTCCTGGTTCCAATACTACAAAGCCCCCCGGGATACGCAAGCTCCTCACACAGCATGCACTAAGGTAAAGACTCCCTCAGTGCTCTTCCTTCTTCAGAACACAAAACTTTACAAAGCTGCAACCCATCCTCCCTCTCTTCACTACCAGGCATTTGCTCAAAGCCGTCTCTTCCCAGCTTCCAGTCTGAAGCCTGTGAGCATCTCTGGGTAGGAATGGGCTCTCTCTTGTGTTCTGTAGAGACTCAGAGCGGTTCCAAGAGGTGCACCTACCCAGAGGCAGATTCATCACAGCTCAGACACCTCAACACTGAGGCGTCTAGGGTAGGAGGCTAGTTAGCCCTGGCTCCTTTTATGTTCAATGAAGGGGATAAGTGGCCTCAAAAAATGCATTTCTCTCTCCACTGACTTCAAAGTGAGCCTTCAGGTCTCAATTTACGCACCTGCTGTAAATGCTCAAAGTTAGGTTAGTGGAACAAAGCCCCCAGGCACAACCTTGTCACAAATAACAACATCATACAATCTAACAGTAGCAAATGACTGAAGGTAGAGGGAACAGAGAAGCTTAAAGCACTGCACGCCTTGTGCATTGGCCAAAATTTGCATTTCAAGACTGTGTCACTAGGTGTTTACTGAGACAGGTGCTACAGTGTTGGCTGCACCTAGCTGTACTTTCAGTCTGACTGGCTCGGGAGAATGCCAGCGTTACTCATGATATGTGATTCACAATCTTTAAAAGCCCACCTACCAGTAAGGTGCAGCCCTACAGCTCCTTCTGAGTTTGACACCTCCACTGGCAAAATGCATAGGTTATTCTCACATAAAGCTTCAGCTTCAGCCCTGTGTGCCTCTCTGATGGTAAACTACTTGATAAACACATTATCCTAGATCATACAGTCTAGAAACAAAAATCAGCACACCACACAGTAAGTGATAAACACCAAAGGAGCATCTTACCTTTTGAAGCAAAACGTAATTGCCTCCCTACATCCAATCCACTACCATTTTACAAATAAGTCATCCATTAGCCCCAGTGAAAAGTTGCCCATAAAACAATGATTTTCCCTTCTACCTGTGCTGAGCCTAGAAAGCTGTAAGCAAACACAATAGTCTCCTACAGGGACAAAAATTTTTTTCCTTACAACGGTGGCACAGGTAAGCCACAACACTGTGGTTTTTACCACTCACAAGTAAGGAAGCTAAGGACTGATTTAACATCAGTATAAATAAAATGTTAACTAAGACTCTTGCTCATGCAACAGCATACTATGTTCTGCAGTAACAATAAACAGCAGGTGTAATATTAAATGCCTCAAACATTTGCTGCAACCAAAGCTACGCAATTAGCAAATCAGGGAAGACTCAGGAATTGGACTCATGACTCCGTGCTCACTGGACTCAATGATCCTCATGCGCCCTTTCCAACTCAGGATATTCTATGATGCTATGAATCATCAGAGTTTCTAATCAATAAATAAAAATGCAACACCACGTAACTGAATTGCATCTGGTGCTAAAGTAGTTAATTTCTTCTCTATGTATTCTTTACATAAGCTGTCCAATTAAGACTGCCTGGTACACATGCACCAGACAAATTCAAAGCTTCAGTCCAAGATCTTAAAATTATAGATACCTGAGAGCAGGCTGCTTTAGTCTATATTTAGGTGACTTTCTTTTTCTAATGTTAATTCCCAATTGGTTGTGAAACTACACTTAGGAAATGCTTATCGCTCATCACTTCAGGAAAAGAAAGAGAAAAGACAAAAATTCAACAGATACCTCATTAATGAAAATAACAACAACCAGATAATTTAGACTCAGAGATCTTAAGGAATGTGACTAAGACTGCCTAATAAATTACGGTTTAAAGCCATGCACAAGTGTGGCAGTTTTTATCTCAGAAAAGAAATGTTTAAAATTATGAGCCAGTTAAAAGTGCACTCAAATAAAAATTCCTTCTCTATGCTAATTCTTGAAACTGTTAATGGCAACAGCTACAAAGAAGTTATGGTTCTATAATGATCATTTCTATAATTGAGTAAAAAAACCCTTGCACTAGTTTGACAGCTGAAAAAAGGAAAAAAATCCATTCACCAACAAGCAAAGAAAAATCAGTGTTAAAAGCCTGAAGAGAAAGTCTTTTGTGAAGGATTTCTATTGCTTCCATAAACAGGGCAGACATTTGGTTTTATTCCATCCTGAATTACCATGCTCAATTATCAGTTACAGGAAGGCCCAGCATACCTCTCTTTGGGATAATTTCTGTTTATCAGCCTGTTTGACTTTGGGACTATTAGCCAGCAGGTGACGCAGCTTCACATAACTCTTCCACAACTTTTGGTATCTGAAGGACAAAACCAGAAAACAAATACTTGGGTCAATACAACAGAAATTTCTCTCCATTTGTCCTTATGAACACACCAGCTTCAGTAACAGAACTTTTTCCTTGGTGGGAGTCTCTCTGAGATCTAGCACGGATTGTCACAGAACCTGTGAAAACCTATTCCATTCATCGACAACATCCCACCATTATATTCAGCTGCAACTGACAAACAGGCTCAAAAGTTACTATGGGAGGAGCAGCCAAGAGAATCATGACATGGACCTTGTGATCTGAGGAAAGGATGCTATCTTCAAAACAGTATCACCTCTGTAGTTTTTTCAAGAAAACCCATAAAACCAGACTTCTAATAGAAAGCGGGGAATTAGAGGACAGAGGGAAGACATGTACCTAAGTAATCTATTTTCTTTTGTATTTACATTATTTAAAAAAAAATCGTCCTCAGCAGCAACTCAGAGCAGTGGTTTTAGCACGAAGTTACCACATTAGTGGCAATGAAGTAAATGAAGCAGCAGCTCTTTTACTTGTTCATAATCATCCCAGATTCACAGGCACACAAACAGATCCCTTCTTACTTGCACTTTTTCCATAGTTATTTCCCTGCAGTGTTCCTGAAAGTATACTGTCTGCCTATAGAGATACCGATAACTTTTGAGTCTATAAACATATCTGAAATGGTCAATCCATAAAGCTTACTTAGCTTCGTTCCCCATATTTCTGTGATCTGCAAACATCTATTTCTGACAAATCCCCATTCAAAGAAAATGAGTCAATGAACAAGTCAACCAACCAGAGGACAAACAAATGCCATGAGGAGGTTTCAGTCCGAAACCAAGAAGCTGAAACTATGATCTACAGCATACATTTTACTACTAGTATTAATACAGGTGGAACCAGCTGTTATTGCAATTAAGTTTGAGAATTAATAAACATATTACAATAACAAAATTTCTGTATTAGAACCTCATTAAAAAAAGAGACACTAGAGGAAAATCTTTTCTGGGCAATATATATCTTGCAAATACACCAGAGTTAAGCCTGAGATTTATGATGGCACCACAGGGGTCTTTCTCAAAAACTGCTTTGTTACTTGGATAAAATAGAAGAATGCCTAAATTACGCAAGCAGCTCTGGGGAAAAAGAGAAAAGTCATGGAAATTTTAAAGAACGTTAAAATAAAAGAGTGTGGGAAGAATAATTTTTGTACCTTTATACTGTTTTCAATGCAAGCTACCAGACCTTAACAAATATTAAGGAATGCAGCATCAAAATAGAGGTGGTTCTTATATTCTTTGGTTGAATTATTTTCTTTTTATGGATAAGAAAAATAAAAGATGAGGAGGATTAAAAGTCATGCTCAAAGGGAAAAAAAAGTATGTTACTATCTGGATAAGCACTTTCTCTTCCCACCTGCCACCATATTAATTCTAAAATTCTCAGCAAGCAATTGTAGAACATGTCTGTCATACATGCAAATATGAGTGTTTGGGCCTCAAAAGTGCAGGTGAAATTCAACATCCTTAAATGACACTGGAGGAAAATGCATGAGGAAAAAGACAACCTTATCTATACATGCACAAGAGACGAGATCTATACTGTCCGTCATCATTCAGAAAACACACCTTCAACCACTGGAAGAGTTCCCTGAAATTGACAGAAATTAAGAAAAAAACCAAAACAACAAAATCCAGCAGTCACTTTTACACCACTACATGAATATACAGTGAAACAGTATTTCTTGCACTGCCTGAAGTTCTGATTCCCTCTCCACTCCTTCACTACATTCCTCTCCATTTCTCTAAGGATAGAAAAACTACAGAGAAAAGCAGCATGGATACAACAGCTTCCAAGCTAGGAAACAGTACGTAGACTTGAGCCTTCAACACAGAGAGACAACTAAGTAGGATACGGCAGGATGAAGAAACATAAATGTCATGAAGAAAGCAAGCAGAAAATGGCTATATTCTTCATTACCGGATGAAAGACCTGAAGAGCATTTAATTAAACAATCAAGTAGCAGCTCTGAAACAAAAGGCAGTCCCTTTTCATACAATGTACAGTAGTATTGGGGAAGTCATTACCTGGAATCTTCTCCCTGTCAGTGGTATAAAGATTCAGTAATTCGAGAAATGTAGTGAGGGAAGGTCTATTCAAGGCTGTTAAACAAAATGACTCAAATACATCCTCTACCTCATAAGTCCGTATGCTACAGACCTTTGGAAGCCTGGGTAAGTATTTCTCTCCCTCTGCCTTCTTGTTACACGATGCTCTCTCTAAAAACCTGCAATTGGCCTCCCAGAGAAATAACATGGAGCTTGAAGAACCTTCAGTCAGACCTAAAAAGACCTGTTCTCAGCTTGAGAAATTTCATGTTGCACGTGCATGCACAATTATTTCAGCAGATCCTGAATTATGCCAGAAAAAAGTTATACCTTATATTCTGTGTTTTACGAGAGCTTGTGCCCAATGTTACAAGCACTAAGCTTTATATCAGACTCAATTAAGCACATGAACAAGCCCTGCTTGAGCCACAAATTACAACAGTAATGAGTTTCTGAACAGAAGACGGAAGGAAAAGCATCTTACTGAGGATCTCCAGCATAACTGAGTTGAGCAGGTCGTATCCCAAAGTGGACAATAATGGGGAAAGTAATCACATCAGGATTGAACTGTTCGCGGTCCAGCTGATCAATACGAACTGAGCTGGGCTTCTAGGAGAAAACAAAAATACACCTAATTGACAACAGCTCCATGGAAAATTTATTGCCTCTAGCCCATACTATCCAGGAACCACGAAGCAGCAACATTCCAAGCTTATTAAAATACACATAAAACTAATCATTAATATTATGATAAATATTTGGCAGTGACAACAACTGAAAAAAATTAATTGATCTAGCGCTCTCGGAGAAAAAAAGGAAGTATTTTTATTTTCCTATTACAAAGTCAGGAAATTGACAGTTTGATTATTTCCGAAAACTCAAAGAAACTTTCTTTGGTTGAACATCACTCTGAAAATAAAATCAGGATTAGCATTCTGGCATCCAAGCTCCCACATGCCTGAGTAGTTTGTTAAGATCAGGTTACCTCTCTAATTTTAGTTCTGTTCCTGATTTCCCAAAGCAAGTAAAGCCATTATTAGATCCACTCAATCACACTGACTAAACAGAATTAAAAAATGTCATGCTACCCTTAGAAAAGGCTTCTAGGCTGATGTGTACAAAGAGGAATACAGTCTTGTATAATGAGGAGACTTTTGTCCTTTCTACACTTCAAAACAGAAGTTCTTTTTATAGTTAAAAAGGACGGTGTAGAAGGAGGCAACTTTCGCTTCACCTCTAAAAACGCAGAAAATGAGTAATTGCACATCACGGTAGAAGACATGCTGCTCACAGAGCCCTTGATCACTTATCTAACACATTTAAAAACTCAGTTGAAAGTGCACAGTTTGTCTCCAAGTAAACATTTTCTCCATTACCTGGGAAAGCTGCTTTGTTATGTGCCTGCTTACTCCCCTCTTTGCAATCAGCTGGATGAGGCCAATATTTTCTGCTTGTCTAAGGTTTCAGAAAAAGGGCATTACTTCTAGTTACCTGCATCTCAAAACTTCTAATTTAGCGTTGTGAATTTCTCAAAGATGAGTCTCAGAGATACAGAAACAGCCCCCACCATTCTCTTCACAAAACAATAAAAACTGTGTCAAGAACAAAGCTTTCACCCTTCAAACCACCTTGGTAGAACTGTTCACAGGAATAATTTTCTGCATGGATAAGCAAAACCAATTCTATAAATAAAGGTAAGCCTCCTCAGGTGGCCACATTTCCAATCTATTCTAGAAAAACAAAAACTTACTTAAAACTTTTGACATTCAGACAGAGAAACATTTTCCAAGGGAAAAATGCTTATCAGCTTCCCTTTGGACATGATGACTGAACATAAAGTTACATCTCTCCAGCCCAAAAAAAAAAGAGAAAAATAAAAAAAAAAATTAAGTTAGTTCATGCTACCAGGTTTAAGAAAAAAAAAAAAGAAAATAAGAAAGATGAGGAAAGGTTTTCCCCACAGCACTTCCAATAAAAAGGGATTAGGACAACAAAATCTAATGAAAAACATGGCGAGGATTTGTAGCAGGCAGAATGTTGTTCCTTAACCCAGTTCCTTAAAGTCCTGAAATTTAAGTTTATCTGGTTTTGTGGGGTTTGCACCAAGCCAATTTGAAAAGTTTTTATCTTCACAAAAGTTGTTTGTTCGTTCTCCCCCGTTAACGCTAAAAACGAGGACCTTCTCCCATCCCTGTCAAAAAAACCAGCCTTGCTACACAACTCCTCTGAGAACCAAGGCGGCAAAATACGATAAACAGAACATGAAACTAATTAATACACCAATTAGAAGCAATACATTTTAGAAGATTACAGACAATATTATCCTATTCAAGCGTTTCACGTTTTAAACACTTCAACAGAAGGAATCTGATCCTCAAAAGTGTAAAAGGGAGACAGGCCTGCAGCACGGTCCGTGTGAAACGTGTGGCCTTAGGATCACTGAAAACCAGACTCCTTCTCTTCGTTTGCACGCCACTGCCTTTGAGTTCTGTCACTCACTCATCGCACTGTTCGCGGACGCCTGATAACAAAGTACAAAAGAAGTCCTTGCTCAAGACAGTCACAACTGTTCCTTCACTGAGGGCTACGAGGGCTGCAGCTGGGCTGTGCTTCTCTTCCTTCGGCACAGGAACACCAGCTTCCTCTCTGCTGCTGTTTCTGAGGGGTTAAACGACCAAACAGCACCATGGGGAAACATACAGCATAATCTGCACACAGGCAGACAGCACGCGAGCAAATTCAACATGACGCTTTCAGATTTCTATCCCTGTGTTGTTTTCGAGGAAGTGCTGTGAGAGGCCATCTAATAATCACAACCTTGCTTTTAAAATCTCATCAAGACCAAAGAAACTCTAACAGAACAGAGACCCATTTTCATTGTTTCCTATTCCAAACCTCATCAAACAAGGCTTTGCTGATAGTAAAAGACATGATGAGGTTGCACACAGATGTAGTAGAAAAGTATATTAAAATAAATGCATTTGTACTAGTGAGAAAAGCAGCAATATTGAAGAAAGAGTGAATTATTTAAAAGGATTAAAATTTGTGAACCTTTAAATCTATTCCAAGACAAAGTTTCAATGAACTAATGAAACACCATGAATAAATTAAATGATTTTAAACAACTAGCAATAGTTCAGGATTATTTAAGTAAATGGGATTTATATGCCTATCAAAATCCTTTCCTTTCTCCATTATGCAAATATACATCTCACTTCTAAAAAAAAATATAATACATATATAAACCCCCGATCTGCTCACAAGAGGAATTATTATTTCTGAAGTGATGTTGTAGAGGAAAGCAGCAAAATAAAATTTAGTATTTTTACTTTGTTGTGTCAAGTGGATGAAATCAAATTGAAGAGCTGTCATTATCTAAAACAGTTTCACATTGTCTCTATAACAAAACTGTTTTATCTTCTAACGTTGTAAAAAGCATAGAAAACACTTTCATACTCAATAGAATATGTGGCAACGAACAGAAAAAATCCACAAACTGCGAAGAAAGTCACTGCAATTTTCTTCAGAGAAAACCCACGTTCTAATGATGGCATTATAACATGACAGCACTTCAAAGTGCTGCAGATTTCTTTTATGCTAACATATTATGATGTCCACACAAACCTCTAAAAACATTGTCTCGCAGAATGCAAAGCATGCCAGTAAAAATCACACAAAATCTCAAAATTACCACCACCACTCAGAAACTGCACTGCCGTGTGCAACCACACATTCACAGTTCAACGACACAAGGAAGGAGCATATATGCATTCCTTCACGTTAAACAAAAAAGCAAGTTTTCAGCTAGCTGAAAATCAGCGAATCTTCAGCAAAACCACTGACGTTATGTCAGCCTATCCCATTCATGGGATGACTTGTCCGCTAGTGTGTACCTTGTATCACAGAAACCACAGGCAACGTTAAGTTAAACAGTTATGGCTAACAATTTCTACTATGAGATTCCGGTTTAGCACTCCGTTTTCACCAGCTCAGGTAGAATTTTCCATGGTGAGAGTAGATGTGTATTCTGTCTTTCATATTCCCACAGATGACCGTATTTTCCTTTCAGTTCAGGAGGTTTTACTCAGAATGAAAACACTCGGAATGAAATCAAGGGAAAAATAAATTGCCCTGCCCAAGTTATGATTAGCTTATTAAGTTTACTAAATGTAATGCTGCCATACTTAAAAATATGAACTTGAAAAATATATTTAGGAAGTCACCCTGGCTGCAGTTCGGGGACTGGTGTTTCAGTTAGCAAACTAAATTTACCCTTAGGCAAGATACCAAGTTACACTTTTTCTGCAGAAGCTAAGTTGAGCTTTGAGCAAAGGAGAAAAATGAAGTCAGAGAAAGAAAGGCATTACAACTGAGAATGACGCATCACAGTCTAGAATATTAGGTCCAAAACATGCCTCTACTACTGAGATACCACTTTGCGGTACTGACCAAACCACACAAACAGAACCCTGCAGCTTTTAGTGCACGCATCTATTCTCGTGACCCACATTTTTCAAGTGTGAAACTCAGAAAAATGGGCTAAATTTACATAAACACTAGAATTGAAATTCAGAGAACACATGCTTTAAAATACTGATTGTTCCAAAAATAATAAGGGTTCCAATAATAATAAGGGTTTCAAGCTTGGCACTGAAAATTAATGGATGCATTCATTAATGTACACAAAATTCCTCAGTGTGCGAGCAACATAGAAACAATGTGGGAAAAAAAAACCACATCGGCAGAAAGCACCTCTTCTATATTCAGGGCAGCATATAGAGCACTTTAAATAGAGCTAGGAGGGGTCAAAAGAGGAAGATGAAAGAAAATGGCAAATAGTTACTAATTCTCTGGTTCTGTGTCGAGGAAAAGTGAATGAGATCATGCACATTAAGACTGAGAAAGTAAGAAAGCAGGGGACCAAACTACAGTTTCACATACATAAAATATAGCCATTCCTTTTAATGCAGACATAGAAACAGTGCTCATCTGGAAATCTGCCCTTTGGTAGAGCAGCAGAGGGTGCAATTCTTCGCAGGGTTGTAACAAGTCAATGAACTATTCCTATAGCAATCTGTAACTGTCACTGGTTATCTTTTTCCTTTCCAATTCAGCCTATAGCAAACTCTCTGAAACAAGACATGTACGTGTCATTGGGCTGTTTATAAATCAGAATTATTCACTCTACCATGCCAGGGCTGGTAACAATCATCCCTTTGCATTCTTCTGCGTATTTCTGCCATTCCAATTCTTCCCACTGAAGCATGTTGGCAATCTCCTCTTCAGGCACCAGAGCTTTATTGCATCGTAACAAATAGAGGAGAATTTGATGCATTGAGAGTACTTCTTTTCCTCCATCTTAAAAACATAAATAAATAAATAAAACATATTTCAGATATTCAGTCCTGAAGCATGAGCAAAAGAGAAAATATGCAGAACACAAAATATTTGGATGAGCAAAATAAAATGCAAAATGCTTAAGTGACTTGACAAATATGAAGGCAAATGTTTTATTGATGAATCCTGCACACGCATAAACACTTTGCTGAACTGGAAGCAATAACGGTAATGGTAGCAAGAATAACAGTTTCATCACACTGTAAAGCTGAAGTTTCTAACTTTCCTGAAGAAACTTTGAAATGAGTAGGCAGAACAACCAGTTACATGGTCCAGTTACATCTTCCTTTTCACACTTTTATCATTCTTTTTACAATGGTAGTTAAAAAGCCTTTAGGCATTCATACAGCTTTTTTTAAAGAACACTCAAAATTTTACAGGATACTTCTGGATGAATGTAGCAAATTATCCTTGCATTTTAAACTCCTCTGTAGTGCTTACATGCTGTACCTGCAGTAATGAAGACTAAGGAGCCTCATGCTGTCTTCTGTCACTAAATGAATCAAAGGCACGTGAAAACTGCTAAATACTTGTGAGACCCCAGGAAACACGCACAGCAAAGGCTGCTTGTAACAAAGGAAGACAGTACAGTAAACATCTGACTGGCTCCAGGTAGCCAGTTACAGATGTGAAGATGCAAACAGGAAAGATGAGCGACGGTCCTGACAGACCACCACTCACTGACTATTCAAATTCAGTGTGTCTGCTCATGTGAGTAAAAAGTCAGACATGTTACTACAGTGCTTTAATTCTGACACACAACCACAGAGCCGTCTCCAAGTTTCATCCCCACAGAGCATCAACGTCGATTTCCCTTCCCCAGGGCGCAGGAGCAACCTGGTCCTGCTACCGAGTACACTGTCTCCATCACTACACACACAGAAAAAGGAATGGAAAAAAACCAGAAGCAAAGTCTTAGATCAATATGGGAGTGATGCACAAGGAATGTGATGCCAGGCAAACAGGAAAAGCCTCACAGAACTGCTCCGTAACAGCAGTGCTATGTAAGATGATGTCCTCTGCAAGAATGTGAGGGAACAAGCGCTTCTCTTACTTCAGCTGGGATTACAGCACCACGGCACAGAAAAGATGAAAGGGAATTATATCACCTGGCCTCTTAGAACAAATAACCTCATTCATATTCCAAGAGGCAATCTTAAATGGGGAAAATACACCCCAAACCTCACTAGAAATAGAGTATTTCCACATAGCTACAGGGCATTTTTTAAATGTGCAACGTTTTCCTTCAGATTAAAGGGGGATTCAGTTTACAAGACTTTTGTGTTTGTCAACAACTAGATTATGCTGTCACACAGGAGGTAGCTCATGTACAACAATCACTAAAAAAAAAGAAGTGTAAAAGTGTAGCTTTACAAGACTGTGTACAGGACGGGCACAGGTTGCTACAGACAGCTGTGCTAAACAGTGGTTAGACACCTGACCTTTCCTAGGTCAGAACATGCAGTACGTGGGACCTCAAATGGTTTTTTCTAGTCTTTTACTTTCTTAATATATTTATCATCATAAAAATCTGTGGCAATGAATACAATACAGCAACTCTTCCGCATCCCATGCATCTCCGGCACTCAGTAAACCCAGTATGATTAGCTCCAAGCTCAGAGCTCCCCCAAGGCCCATCTCTAAGTAATCCACGTAGAAAACCTGACATCCCGAACTTCCTGGGTTTAGACCATGTCAGAAAAAGAAGAAAGAAAGAAAACTAGAGGGGATGGGAAATCACTAATTCACTTCTATCCTTAAAGAGACAGTTGATGGATGTGCAGGGATCTGTTGCACCAATGTGTCTTCTTTGATTAGACACAGATAAATAATGTTCTGCAAACATACCTGAAGGAAATAGATTCCAACTCTCTGGAAATTAAAAATGTCCAAGGATATCTCAAAAAATAATCAATACTAAATGCAAACTTGATTAAAAAAAAAAAATCTGTCAAAGATGTTAAAAGGCAAATATAGATGCAGAAATATCAGGATAAAGACATTGTTTATAAAGAGTTAGACGGCTGGGAACCTTAAAGAAGCACACAGGAATACATGTTATATAGACGTATCTCTTCCTATCAGTAAACAATCCAACAGCACAGAAAGAGCTGACTTCTAAACTAAAATGAAACGAATCAGAATATAAAAACCCCAAACTAACAGGAAAACACCCTCAAGCTACACAAACCAGGCAGGTCAAACTTGTTTTTTCACTTTGTGATGAGGTCAAGTTAATCAGCCACATGTGGCTTGATGGCTTATTTTGTAAATTGCTTCAGCAGAACCAAATCAATGTTTGCTAGCAATCCTCAAAGCTCTGCTTCTGATTGAACAGCGTTGTGTATCCAGGAAGGAACAACAATCAGAAATATAGTCATCTAGCCATCAGTACTCTCCACAATAACGAGCCAAACCTCATTTAGCTACAGTTATAATTAATACCCCGACTAAGTTTCAAAGCCCAGAGCAGAAAACACCTCCAGGCCACAGCTCTCTTGATGAAGACTGTTCCCCGTCTCATCTGCACCCCCGGTCCAGCAGCTAAAACGCATCCTTCTGTCCACACAACCCTCCTGGAGCAATCACCGGCAGGATCTCAGCAGGACACATTTTCAACGGAGCTGTGACATTTACATCAACTGAAAGTCTGTCCTACTGTCTTAGGATGTGTTAAGTGCCTGCGTAAGCTGTTCACTCAACACGAGCATAATGCTCCACACAGAAGCTTGTCCTTGGCTGGCAGGCTAGAGTGGAATTGCACTGGAACGATGTTTTCTGTCTTTCACCATTTACTGCAAGGTCTAAGCTTGCAGCAGAGAAAGAAACAGTCAGAAGATCATGTGCTCAGGGGTGCCAATCATGCTGACCCTCATGTCTGCACATCAAGAATTCCAATATAATCACATGGTATCCTGATGAGCAGAGGGGACGTGAAATTCAGTTTCAGGTGTGAGATTAGGTAATAGCACTCCTCAAATGTTCCATCGCAGGGCAGGACAGGGATGAGCCAGCACTGCCTAAAATCACCACAACAGAGACAAAAGCTGGAAGCAAGACTTGGCCTGCCCATGTGAATCCCAGTTCTGAGTAAACCATCCACACTAACAGCAAGCACTAAAGGCCTCAGACGGAAGCACCAGATCGCTACACTGAATACTTGACTTGCAGTAAGTTGTTTTGGGTTGCTTGGTTGGCTTGGGTTGGTTGGGTTTTTTTTTCTTGGTGGGGTAAGTCAGGGGAGGTAGAGGGGTTGGAGATTTTTAGATCTAATTTCCATAAAACTACGTAATAAAAACATTACCTGGAAGAAATCTCACAAATCGCGGCATGAAATGAAATCTGGGGCAGGAAATAGAATCATTTTCAAGTGAAGGACCTAAATATAAAAAAAAAAAAAATATGGAAAATTTAATGAACAGCAAGGTATTTGATAAAGAAAAAAAATAAAAAGTCGGCAACCATGCCGCAGATGAAATCAATGCACAGTGATTACATTCAATAGGGCCTAAGTTTCAGTCAGAAAAGTAAGAAAATGCACAACAGAGAAGAAGAGTAAAAACTTGTAGTGAAAGCTTTCACATGGACGATTCCAAAGAAAGTTACAATAACTTCAAAGAATCTAACAAAACCACAGTAGTTTTATTTGAAACAGTGATATATATATACATATATATAATTCATTCACTTAAACTAGCGCTTGTGTCTGTGAGGCTTACTAGTCCCTCCCAACTATTGGGGTGGTTTTAGGCTTTTTGCTTCCTATTTCAGCATACAAAGCTTTGCAAGAAAATAAAACCAAAACAAGTACATGGCTTTAAACAAGAAAGAACAATCGGAACCAGTGATAGGAAGGACAACATTGATACTAGAATACATTTAGTATCAAACCAAAGAAGGCTACACAAAATGTATGAAACCTGGATACTCCTCTGTGTAACTGCAATATGTGCAGAATGCATCTCCATAGACAAAGTCAAGGCAGCAAAACACACCCACAGATTCTGAAATGAAATTCCTTTGATATTCTCTGTTTTCTTTTAGACCAAGGGAGGGATCAACCCTGAAATTCTTCTTTGCCAGAGTCTTCACAGAAATGTGTATTTTCATCTTGTCAGGTCAAAAACATTCAGCTATAATGATGTTAGTCCTCTATGTCTGTCTGTATGTCACTGCTTTGTAAGTTAACTGTAGAGAAATACTGTATGAGTAACTTGTTTGAAACAGAGAGACCTGACACCTTGGCTTTCAAAACACCATGCACACGATACTGTGCAGTATTAAGCATGCAGTAATATTTACTGTTTCATTAAAAAGAACAATTTTGGATTAAAGAAAAAATTTAGTTTATCTGCAAGAATACAGTGCCAAGTTAGTGCATTTCAATTGCTACAGCCCACGCTAATGAACTCTAATATATTTCATCTTCTTGAAGAACAAATTGGAAGTTTATCCCTCTCATGTAAAACAGCATTTGACTTTGCTCTTTTGAGACCCTTCTCCACTTTCTTTGTTTTAAACCAAAAAAATATATTAAAAGAGTCCTATTTACAAAAGCTGAAATTAACTGGGTTTTGTGTATGTTTTACCCCTAAATAAAAATTACCTTTAAGATTCCAGTCATAGAGCTCCAAAATATCTTTGAATAGATAAGAAGAGAACAGCTCGAGACCTCTCACACAAAAATTCTGAGGAAAGAAAAAAACAAACCAGAACTATATTATAATAAATATAATACAAATAATGCTACCCACATATAGTTAAATAAAACAATGAAAAAAAGTGTCTTCATATTTACCAACCACTAGACACTGGGCTTTGGAAACAGTATCGATATGTCTGTAATCATCTACAGTAACAGAATCACAGAACGGTTTGGGTTGTAAGGCCTTGAAGACAGCCTGAATGAGGCTTGGAGCAACCTGGTCTAGTGGAAGGTGTCCCTGCCCATGGCAGGGGGGTTGGAACTAGATGGTCTTTAAAGTCCCTTCCAACCCTAAACATCCTGTGATTCTATATCAGCACAATACAAATTGAGGACTGTGACCTCAAGACCCAACAATAAAGGAGAGGAGGGAAAAAAAAAAAGGAGGGGGACACCAAGATTTTTCTCATCCTATGGGGAAGCAGCTCCTCCAAAGCAAATAGTTTTCAGTCATAAATGAACTTAAAAAGCCTTCCTGAACCAATAAAAATCAGGCCAGGTTGATATAAATTGCATGTATATGACATCAGCCATAAATTCCAAACCCATCAACACAATCTCTTTCCAAAAAAGCAATAGTAAAGATGGTTGCTGTAGTCAACCACTGTAGCCATTTGCTAGGAGTCAAAAAAAAGTCCAATTCCCTATTTTGCTTGGTGGCTATTTGGTATTTTAGAACAAGACTCAGAGACAACACAGCAGATTCACTAACAGAAAATGAATTCCTTTGACCACATTAATCTTGCTGAGGAATTTCAGGGCTCTTGCATATATTTAGATGATGTTGAGTGACAAAAAAAGAGCTAACAAGAAAGAAAACTGTAAATATATGTGACTAAATTAAACACTGATCCTATCTTTGTAGTTAATATGCAGGGATGTTTCTGTACCTACACATGCTGTTCCACAGCAGCAATTTACTTCACAAAGTGGCATCACCTGAGATTAATTTGTATTAAAAAAACCCAAAACTCACATTATGAACTGGATGTGCTTGTTTGTGTCCACAGGAAATTTGTTTTGGCAACATCTTATATTAAGTACTGATAAGCAATCTTCAGAGCTTCAAATTCATGATTAAGTTTCAGCTCTGCCACTGACCTGGCAAACAAGTCATAGAACCATAGAATGGTTTGGGTTGGAAGGGACCTTAAAGAACATCTAGTTCCAACTCCCCTGCCAGGGGCAGGGACACCCTCCGCTAGGCCAGGTTGCTCCAAGCCTCATCCAGCCTGGCCTTCAACACTTCCAGGGATGGGGCATCCACAACTTCTCTGGGAAACATGTTATAGTGCCTCACCACCCTCTCCATGAAGAACTTACTTCTTCCTGATGTCCAATCTAAATCTCCCCGCTTTCAATTTAAATCCATTACCTCTTGTACTGTCACTACAGGCCCTTGTAAAACATCCCCCCTCCAGCTTCCTTGTAGCCCCTTCAGGTACTGGAAGGTGCTATAGGGTCTCACCGGAGCCTTCTCTTCTCCAGCCTGAACAAGCCAAACCCCCTCAGCCTGTCCCCATAGCAGAGGTGCTCCAACACTTTGAGCATCTTTATGGCCCTCCTCTGGACTTGTTCCAGCAGGTCCATGTCCTTCTGATGTTGGGGGCCCCAGAGTTGAATGCAGTTCAGGTGGGGTCTCATGTGAGGGAGAATCACCTCCCTCGACCTGCTGGTCTCGCTTCTTTTGATGTAGCCCAGGATATGGTTGGCTTTCTGGGCTGCCAGCACACACTGACAGCTCATGTGGGTAGCAACAACCAACACCCTGAAGTCCTTCTCCTCAGGGCTGCTCTCAATCCATTCTCCACTCAGCCTGTACTTGTGTTTGGGTTTGTCCCAACCCAGATGCAGGACTTTGCACTTGGCCTTGTTGAACATTATGAGGTTGGCAGTGGCCCACCTCTCCAGCCTGTCCAGGTCCCTCTGGATGGCATCCCTTCCCTCCAGCATGTTGACCACATCACACAGCTTGGCGTCATCAGCAAACTTGCTGAGGGTATACTCAATCCCACTGTCCATGTCACTGATAAAGATGTTGAACTTGGACATCAAGCCATTGATGGCAACTCCTTGAGCTTGACCATCCAGTCAATTTCTCACCCACTGAGTGGTCCACCTGTTAAATCCACGCCTCTCAAATTTAGAGACAAGGATGTTGTGTGGGACAGTGTCAAATGCTTTGCACAAGTCCAGGTAGATGACAGCATTCACTCTTCCCTTATCCACCAGTGTTGTAACCCTGATATAGAAGGCCACCAAATTTGTCAGGCACAATTTGCCCTTAGTGAAATCATATTGGATATCACCAATCACTTGGTTAGTTTCCATGTGCCTTAGCATTGTTTCCAGGAGGATCTGCTCTGTGACCTTGCTGGGCACAGAGGTGAGACTTACTGCCCTGCAGTTCCCCGGATCCTCCTTTTTTCCCTTTTTAAAGATGGGGGTTATGATTCCCCTTTTTCAGTCAGTGGGAACTTCACCAAACTGCCACAATTTCTCATATATGATTGGTAGTGGCTTGGCAACTTCATCTGCCAGTTCCCTCAGGACCTGTGGATGCATCTCTTCAGGTCTCATGGACTCGAGCACCTTCAGGTTCCTTAGAGTCTCAAACCTGGTCTTCTGCAGTAGGTGGTTCTCCATTCTCCCAGTCCCTGCCTTTGCCTTCTGTGACCTGGGTGGTGTGGCTTGAGCGCTTGTCAGTGAAGAGTGAGGCAAAGTCATTGAATACCTCAGCATTCTCCATATCCTGGGTAACCAGGTCCCTGTTTTACTCTGGAGAGGACCCACATTTTCCCTAGTCTTTCTTTTATCACTGATGTACCTACAGAAGCTTTTCTGGTTGAACTTGATGTCCCTGCCTAGATTTAATTCTATTAGGGTTTAAGCTTCCCTAACCTGATCCCTGGATGCTCAGACAATTTCTCTTGTTTCCGCCTTCTGTGTTTGAGTTTGTCCAGCAGCTCCACATTTATCCATGCCAGTCTACTGGCATTCTAACCTGACTTCCTCTTTGTTAAGATGCATCACTGCTGAGTTTGGAAGTGATCTTTGAATATTAACCAGCCTTCTTGGGCCCCTCTTCACTCCAGGGCTTTATCCCATGGTACTCTAGGAAGCAGATCCCTGAGGAGGCCAAATTCTGCTCTCTTGAAGCCCAAGGTAGAGAGCATGCTGTGCGCCCTCCTTGCTGCCCTAAGAATCTTGAACTCCACCAGTTCATGGTCACCACAGCCAAGGCTGCCCTTGAGCTTCACACCTCTCACCAGCTCCTCCTGGTTGGTGAGAACAAGGTCCACTACAGCACCTCATTCTTGCTGGCTCCTCCACAACTTGGAGAAGGAACTTATCATCAGTGCAATCCAGGAACCTACTGGATTGCTTATGCCCTGCTGTGTTGTCCCTCCAGCAGATAACGGGGTGGCTGAGTCCCCCATGAGGACCAGGACTTGTGAACATGAGGCTGCTCCTATCTGTCTGTAGAGGGCCTCATCCGCTTGGTCTTCCTGGTTGGGTGGCCTGTGACAGACCCCCCGCCCCTATAATGTCACCTTTCCTGGCTCTTCCTTTAATCCTGACCATAAGCTCTGAGTTGGCTCCTCATCCATCCCCACACAGAGCTCCCTGCACTCCAGATGACCACTGACATGGAGGGTGACACCCTCACCTCCCCTGCCTGTCCTTCCTAAAGGGCCTGTATCTTTCCATTCCAATGCTCCAGTCATAGGAGCCATCCCACCACATCTCTGTGACGCCAATAAGATCATAGCCCTGCAGGTGTGTGCATGTCTCTAACTCCTCTTCTTATTCCCTATGCTACGTGTCATTTAAATTGGCCCCGAATGAAGCTGACTCACTGGCTGGAATGACTGAAATTCCTTTGTGCTGCTCTTCAGGTGCTCTCCTGCTGACCTGCGATTCTTCTCCAGGTTCTGGGCATCTGTTTCAGGCACTGGCATCAAACTGGTAGAACTGGGATGGATTGAGGTTCCACCGTCTTTTGTCTAAAGCTCTCTTCACCCACATGGCAAGCCTATGACCAAAGACGCTCTTCCCTTTCCCTGAAAAATGCATCTCATCAGTCCCCAGATCAGGTTTCTCAATGGCAATCCCATGGTCTGACTAGCTGAACTCCTGGCTGTGGCACCAGTCCTGCAACCATTTGTTGATTTGCAGGTTCAACTGGCCCTTTCAAACCACTCCCCTTTGACTGGCAAGACTGACGAAAAGACGACCTATGCCTCAGAGTTCCTTACCACTGCTTCCAGGGCTCTGTAATCCTTGATACTCCTGAGACTGGTCCTGGATGTATCACTGGCAACCATGTGAAACAGCAGCAGCGGATAATAAGCCATTGGACTGTACGAGGCTTGGTAGTCTGTCAGTGACATCCTTGATACAAGCCCCTGGTAAACAGCACACCTCTCGAGAGTGAGGCAGGTCAGAAAACAGACGTGTCTGTACCTCCCAGAAGAGAATCACCTGCTACTATCACCCCTCACCTCTCGTAGTTATTTGGTTGTTGTGTGGGGAGCAGATGGGGCTGCCTTACCCAGCTCCAGCATCTCTCCTGATGCGATGGGCCTTCCCTCTTTGGTCTGCAAAGAGGTGAAGTGGTTCTGCAAAGGCACGTCAGGCTTTGGGGGAAGTCTCTTCCATGTGGCAGTCTTGCCATTGCAACCGTCCATTCTTCTGCATTACTGGCCCTCCTTCTGTGTGAGCCGGTGTGGGAGTTTGTTGCTGCTTGGCCACGGGCTGTGGGTCTACTGCAGACTGCACTGGGAACCAGCCGTCTAACTCCTTCTCAGCCTCCCTGATCTTACACAGCCTTCTTGACACCTCCTGCAGCTCAGCCACGTGCCGCAGGAGGTTCTTCACCTGGGCACACCTTGTGCCTGCCCCAGAAGAAAGGTCTGGGCACTTCCTGCAGACCGAGGTCTGCACTGCAGCCTCTCCCTTCAGCAGCTCCATCTGGGTGGAGGCCTTGGCCGCTGCTGGGGTAGACCGTGTAGACCTCCATATGCCTTATTTTTGTCACGACCGTAAAAAAAGGGCAATGCCTACCTCAGCTTACAGAGTACCTGACATACATTGTATATAACTAAAGCGAAAAGAAGCTGTGGATATAAGCACTTCTTACTATTTGACTTTAATAAATGATAGCCTAGGTCAATGGATTTTTGCTAGTATCTGCAAGTGAAAATTCCTTTTCAGCTATTCTTTCAGAATACAGCCTGTCTCTTAGAGACTTCATATGACGGAATTCTGAAGGGTTTAATCCATTAAGCATATCAACAACATATAACTCACTCTGACTTTGTGACTAATTATCCTTCTTACCTCAGGCATCATCTCCTCAATGAAATGAATTGTATAGTCAATGTTAAATCTGATTACTTTACATAGAGGAATCTGGAAGAAAAACAGAAATTCAGCATGAAAAACTATACAGCAACAAATGTATAGTTAATACAACTTTGTATGCATAGTTAATACGGTCTGCTGAAAAGGGCACTTACTGAAACAGCTGCTCTGGGGAATCATGCAAAGACAGGAACACGAGCATGTGCAAGAGAAGTAACAGTTCTAACCTTCACCTCTGTAATAACACAGGGCTGACAGGAGGCATGGTAAAGGAAGATTAAATAATGCCATCTGCTGGAGATTAAATTTTGTTCAGAAGAAAAAGCAAAGCTCAGTCAACCTGTATCTTCTCTCACTTGTATATGTGGAAGTGAATTTATTGTTGGTGACACAACATGTCAGACTGACACAGTGACCTGAAGGCACGGTGGTTTTGGCACACTGTCAATTCTGTTAGCTATACTGTCTTAAAGTATGGGTTTAAGTCAAAGCAATATAATGTAAGAACTTCTGGATAAATTTATAGGTTTATACTACTTTCATCTAATAAATATGCTCAGAAGTTCACCCAACTAACTAGTAAGATAAGCATCTAATTCCTTTTTTTCACTTTTGAAAAAAGGTTCCTTTGTTTGCAAAGTCCATGGGCTGCTGAAGGTGTGTGTTTGTTTAGGTTTTTTTAATAGGATTTTTTTTTTAAAGCAAAAAAAGCTGAATTCCTAAAAGACTACAGAAATGCTTAATCCTACCCTACACATTTACTGCTCTTGGGAAGTTTTACTATTCACTAGCCTTGCAAGCACGAAAAAAATCTTAGAACAATACAGTCGGCTGTGAAAGTGAGGCAACCCAAGGTTATTTTGCACTAATAAGCACACAAATATCTGAATAGTCCTGGGGCTGCACTGAAATCAACAGACTTAGCAGAGGCGCGATATTCTGCCTGCATCTTCTTGCAGCCTGCTGTCAAACATTTGACTATTTTGTCTACAAAAATCTGTTGATATCTGCATGACAAACTACGGGGCTACACCGAACAACCAAACTAAACACAGCATTTTCTACAACTTGATCCAGTATTATATCTGAATACAAAAATAAAAAAAACCTTGGAAACCAAATGTCCCATTCCATATCTGAGGAGAGGAAAACCTGTTGCATTTAAATCATCAGGACTTAAAAATAAATAAATAAATAAATACAGGGGGTGTTTGTTTATTTTCTAACATGTAAGTTGAATCAGGAAAGGATATTCTGATTCCGAAACTCCGTAGCCTGAGATATTTTCCTTTGTTTTGAATAGAAAATGAATGTTTTATTTAAGTGACCATGACCAAAATCTCCATGACTTAGACTTCCATATACACAAAGCAAATACATAGCAAAGGAGCATGTGGTTGCTACTATAAAATTGTTTTTGTAGTTATATTAAGAAAATGATAATTTATCTTATGACTCTACTAACCACTTTCGCTAATATCTGACTTGCTCAATTATTACCAAGTAACAGTAATAAGTCTCCTAACGGTGTGCAAAGCTAATACTTCAAATTGTAGAAATTTCACTCCTTTAAAGATGTTGGCGTTTGGATCTGTATTTTCACTACCCTTTGCCACCTCCCTTTTATCAAATATGTTTAAAAATGTCTCTCGAACACCAGTTTTTATGTTGCTGAAAATCACCTCAAGACAGCAAGAGACTCCTTCCAAGAGGCTTTATACCTGTTAGTAACAGGAACTGACAATAGTGTTGCTTTGCATTCAACTCTGTAAAAAAATTATCATTCGCTGCTGATGACTTTGCCTATTCGGAATGAGAAAAAAAATCCATGCACTTTGCCGTAAGCATTAGCTCAATGTCTTCACTAACTACTCACGTCAGACAAGAATTTTCCTTGTTCTCGGTATAGGAAAGATTTCCATAACTCTCTGCCTTCCTGTCATGCAGCAGACACAAAAATTATAAAGATAAGGTTGCTTCTCTATCCTTTTAATGGGAGTGAAATAAAACTCTGTTTTGCTCATTTACAAAGTGAAAACGTAAAGACTTGGGACAAACCTGCCTTGAAGCCCAAGGCCGAGTTAACACTGATAGGCAGGACTGCTTTCCCCTGCCACACCACATGCTGAACTCCCCTCTCTCACTGGCTTTTTGTCAACAAGAGTCCCTTCCCCTTCTCACCAGAAGTAAAACATTGACATATACATTATGTAAGCAAACTGTCAGGAAAAAAATACCTTCTTCTCAGTGCCTCACAGTTCCAGTACTCTTATATCCCAGTCCTGTACTGACAATCATTCTTACACTCGGTTGTGGCATTGGTGGTGTAGGTAGTAATAGGCGTAAAACCAAGGAAACAAACACTACAGTATTTGAAAAACCAGTTCTTGAAATATCAAGATACCGAAAAATCTTCAAGTGTACAGAAATTAAGTATCTGCGTATTTTTCATTCAGAGATGGCTAACAGCTTATATTGGAAAAGCGGGGCAGTCAGGTACCAATAATGCCCTTTTCTTGTTATATTTGCTTTCAAAACTTAAAATTGTTTGCCTTTAAATACCTACAACTTTCAATAAAAATCATAACTTGCCTAGTTCCTGAAAAAGCCAAACACGTTAGAAAGTAGTGAATATGTCTAGGTACGTTTTTAGAAGAGAGAAATCCCTTTAGAGTGGATCCCTGAAAAAAGTCCATTTGTCACCTAAAGGGAAACTATCTTTTTGTTGTTGCTGCTGGTTTTTTTCAAACTTCTCCAACTTAATGAACCTCCAATTTAAATCCAATTAACAGCTTTATGAAGTTATTCCATGGTTTATTTCACTTCCAAACATTACGTGGATGCACATCACAGTCTCAATCACAGTTTGAAGACCATGCTTACCACAAGTAGTCAAGACAAAACCTGAGACTTATTAGCACAAATCTTTCCACTGTCCCCAGTGCTGGCAAGATGTTTGTAACATACACGTAACTTTGTTTTAGAGAAGTTCTGCTTCAGGGCAGAAACAGCTTACTTTCCAAACAAATCCCATATATGTAGTAATGAACATACTCACGTTTGTTAGTGGGGCATGTGCAAGCATTGAGAACCCTTCAAAGATGTATTCATGGTCATCATACTCAATAACGGTAGGTCTGTCTGTCTAAAAAAAAAAACCATTAAACAAAACCACCATGGAGTAAGCAAGAAGCAGTAGTACTTCCATCACTGAAAACAAAATTAGAGTCCTAGTTAGAACTATTTATAAAGTACTTACCAAGAAGTTTGTGGGAGGTGACACAGTAATACGATAGTGGTACAGTCTTCCAGCGTTGTTGGTCATGGGGCGACATGGTTTAATGGGCTTAAAGAAAGAGATAAGTAGAATTATGTGTAGAGTCAAGGCAAATTTAGATTAAAAGAGAGTATAAAGCATTTCTAATAGCCATGAAATATGCACTAGGAAAAATTAAATAAAAGCAGGTAGTTATAATTAAGCATTCGGGGAAGTCGGAAAGTGTGGCCTTATCTATATTTTAATTTTCAGATATATTTTTAAAGATATTCAAAAGGAAAGAAAGGTGAAAAACATTGCTGTAATTCTTTTCATTTTCCATTTGACTCTCCATCTTTCTTACACACAGCAGTTAGTCGTTTACGTACCAGACTAATTCCCCTCTTTTGTATGAATTTGTTTCAGGAAACTGATTTTAAAAGCTTACGAAAAGGAACCTGGACCTCACGTGAGAAGATCTCAAAGTCCGTTATCAAGACAGACAGGTATCAGCTCATCTCCTTGGAGCAAATCTGGGGCCTGAAGAGGAGGGATTAGCCCATCACCACAGAGGCAGGTCTGCTAACCCCACTCCACCTGCCAGGCTGTAATGTCTGCCTGCAAGGTTCAAAGGCAGCCGTCCATCCCTCTGTGCACTCTGATGCAACACCGAACACCGAGGATTCATATTTTCTTCCAGCTTGCTCTGAAGCAGTCCAATTTAAAGACCTAAAAATCCTCAGCAGTCAGACAAAACCAGTGTCTCGTATATGTCCTACATCCAATTTTCTGCAGTTCAGATCTGGTACATCTGTCTGCTCAGAAAAAAAAAACCACAGCAAGTGGAGTACTTCTCTAAACAGCGCTACAAAAGCTGGCCGGACTGCAATGGCAGCACAGCTACAGCACTACGCAGCTCTGTGCGCTTTGCAAAACCCATCCAAATAGGCAGGGTGATTACACTGGCTGTTCAGCCCCAAATTAAGCTTCTCACTGCTGCACCAAGATAGTTACAAACCAGCTAGTTTAAATCTAAGGAAGTTTATCTACAGGACACTGTAAAAACTAGTATATCCTAGGAGATTTTCTGAAACCTCAAATTCCCAGATGGCCTTGATCCAGGGAGAAGCTGCCTTCATGCACCAAGCTTTATATATCAGTTTTGTCCTGCCAAAATTTTCTCCCTCCTTCTCTGCAAGAAAAGCACTAGAGATAATGTGAGGAGGAACTGATCCTGAACTGGAGTGTTTTATGGTAAGCTTCAGACCAAAGCCATTTTTCTGAAATGGAATAACTCGCAGAAACATTCACAAATCCTTAACTGCAGAGAAATAGAAGAATGTTTCAGTAAATATATATAAAAACACATATTGAAAAATGAAATTATTCAAGAAAAATTACAAATGTAAATTGTAAAATCTACATATTAATGTTCTTGAATTCTTTCAAACAATAGGATTTTTTTAGAATTAAAAAGTTTGAGGTGGTCCAAGCAATCTTTTTATTCCCAGAAACAATACTCATCACAAAGCATGCTCTGTACAAATTGATATTTCTAAAGAAAATAACCAAATACCATTTCAACAACATTTTTCAAAAGAAAGGCACTATCATTCTAAAATGTGTTTCAGGAAGCTTTCAGTTATTTTCTCGAATCACATATTCATAAAGACCTTAACAAAATGTGTGACAGTTTGCAGCGCAGACATGCTCTAGTGCTATGGCAAGAACACCTCCTGACAACCTTCCTGCTCCTGTCAGCAGCAGAATTACTATTTTACTTACTTTTTCTTTTACTTTTAAAGCAATCCTTTCACAAAGAGGGCTCTCATAACATACTCATCCACTTGAAGATGGTAGATCTTTGACCACAAGTTCTTTTTTTACAAATACAATTGTATTTCAGAAACTTAAAAAAAAAAATAAAACAAACTAAAACCAAACAAATACAGGACAATGTTCTCCATAGTTTTCCGGTGGATTTCATTAGCAGTACTCTGTTTTAAGAACGACGTTACCCAGTTAAGTGATTTAGTTGCACAGGAGTTTTCACTCAGCCTGTAAATCATGTGGAACAAACCCTCAAATCAACCCAAGCATGAGTTTACAGCAGCAAGTTTGTATTTGTAATTGCAATTCTTAGAATTACTTACCTCTTCGCCAGGATAAATGCCATGCCTTATTCCCGTTCGGCGGGCTTTAGCGCTGCACTTGCACAAAGGTCCATCATTCATCTGTCAAAACCAGAATTGGATTCTATTTTTATTGAAAAATAGCTTTGGAAAAGTATGTTGGTTTTAATGCCTGGAGCACTGATGCTTCTAAAAGCCTGTCACGCTCAGATTAAGTGGATGTTCTTAAGCCAATAAAACTAAAAACAGTATAGATTAATGCTATGTGCTGTTTTCTTACATTAGAACTTCATCGCTGTTTCAGAAGCACATGGAAAAACACTCTCCGCAGAACTGTACCACCCTACTATCATATACTTCTTTTCCTTTCCTTATACATACAACAGCACACTGTCTGCCTAAAAGGAGATCCAGGCCTTAAACAGGCACATCTAAGTATTTACATGCTCAAATCTCTGGATTCAAACCGTTCCACACAGTTGACTGACTGAAACCCCACCCCTGATTAACCCCCTCGGCCATGTGGCAAGGCTGTCACCCCAAGCATGCAAAGCAGACCACATCAAGATTTTACTTGGTACTTCAGAGAACTAATGGGAACACCTGAAATCCATCCTGTGAACAGATCAGCAGAAAAGAGGAAGCGGGGTAACGTATCCACTTCAGTATTCTGTATGGGTTCATCAAGTAGCTAGACCAAAAAGGGCCATTACAGACAGTATAAAGTTAGTGTCTTTTTCACTTTTATGACCAAGTTCAGTGAAGACTGTCGATTGCCACAATACCCCTAAAGCTTGCTTGAATCCAACAACTGAAACTTTTTTTTTTAGGCTTAGAAAAAACCCGACAACCTTGCACAGCGCACACGTGCAAAGGAACGTTAACAAGTAAGGCACTTCTAGACTCCTTTGGGAACTCTGTCACGCCATCCTAACAACAGAATGACGCGATGGCTTTTTGTTCATACACTTTTTTCCACACCCTGAGACCCCCACGAGGAAAATACAGGCTCAACGACATTCAACCATGCTTTTACTTAAAGCATACTGCCTCACTGGCTTACGCAGCCACAAAACACAAGGGTTAAAAAACGCAGTCACTAGCAAATTGCTCATCATTCCCCAAAATATAAGGGTCTACTGAGGCTATTAAAATAATCACTTATTTTTTTTAAATCTCATCCTTAGGTCTTAGAACTGTTGAGCACCAACACTGCCGCTGTTACGTTAGATGCATAGGCCGAAACCAAAGGTGACGTGAAGTACCTGTAAAGCCCAGGACTTGAGAAGCAAGTCGGACACGTATCTATCTTGTCCTTAGTGACAGAGCTCACGGAGAAAATGTAGAAGAGCAATTGTGAAGCGATGATAAAATGATATTGAAAGATCCCAATTTTACATATACTAAGGCCATGGCTTCTAACTTCCTCTGACCAAGAGAGCAACGCAAAGCAGCAGATAACACTTGCAAGGAAAAGGCCACTGTGGCCACAATTTATTTTCTGGCAACTGCCAGCATGGCTGGAGATTATTAAAGGGAAAACCACACTTCTCAGAGTGAAGGGTTGGGAAGATGCATCCTACAAATCTAGTTCCATGTCAGACAGCGTACACGTACGCGCCAGTGTGTACAGCAATCACTCCTGGCTTATGCAGTGACAGTTAGAAAGCATTTTGACATATCAGATAAATACCCAGGAAAACTTCAAACGTTTTCAAATAAAATCTACTCAGAAGTAGTACAGCACTGACAAGCTCACCATGATCTGATTTCAGACCCTTCAAGAAAGACAAAGAGTCAGCCTCCAGAAAGTTTTTGGGAAAGAAAGTTTTTCAGCAGGAAATTCATAAATACATTTCTGAATCTATTCATCTTCCACTTATTCCACCTCTTTGTATTTAGCCAATATTCTGGTCTGGAACATTACTTTGAAGTGTGCCCAAGAGCTACACAATTTTTTCGGTTAAATATCTAAACAGTTCACTAATTTTGTTTTCCATACAAATAAAAGCAGCTAGCTAAGCTCAGTATTTTTTTTTTTTTAACTAGAAGCATAAACATGAGTCTATAATAGAATATTCAACAGATCTTTGAATTACCACAGTGGCAATAAGCATTGCAGTATCTCTTGGCATTATTATTTGTTGCACGCTAAACTCATGCATCACACAAAGTGCCAGAAAAATAAATTTACTGAGGTGCCATTTGATGATGAGTTAGAATAGACTGTAAAATATTTAAGTAAGAAAAATGAAGATGGCAAATTTGCAAACAAAAACTAGTCTTCTGTGCAATGTATAAATTCAAGACAACACTTCATGAGCTCAGCAATTACATTTAATGAGAACTATAATCTCCATGCAATTACAAAAGAACCATTAGACAAGAAATTAGGAGCATTAACTGCATATTTAAAACATTATTTATCATTATGAGCCGAGAGCTTTTAAGTGAAAAATTTGTAAAGGAGGTAAACATGCTGCCTTTTCTCCATCCCAGAATTCATCTGTGTACCTTTATGTCAGGGCTAAGAGGACAGCATTGGTACACCATTAGCAATTCAGGTTTTATTAACAATGTCAGACATGATTCCAGCTGAATAACCCCCAGATTCATGAGCTTGAACCTCAACCTTGAAATCGAAAGTGCTTTGAAGACAATAAGCAAGAAAAGGGAAAAGGGGGGTAAAAAACACATATTGAAATAGATGTTACTCAGCATGTTTGACAAAAACGCAGAATTTTAGGTCTCTAGGGGAGAATGACTTTCAGACACACCGTACTTTTCACTCTCACTGTACCTGTCCTGGATCATTGTACCACAGTTCTTCATGGAGACGATCAGGGTGTGCTTTTTTACGCTTAATTTCTGCAATGACGTCAAAAACTTCTGAATCTGAACTGCTCGAGCAGCTGCTGTCATCTTCAGAGTCACAGTCTGAGTCACTGGAGCTCTCTGAAACACAGGGAAAACAGCGTCAGCTGAAACACACTTCCACGTACACTCCTCTCCAGCAGCAGTGCATTCTCTGACGTGACACAGCTAACTGCAGCATACTGACAGTTACTGAAGTTGCAGTTCACACTACTGAAGAGGGACGGCAACCATACTTTTAACTAAAAATGACAGAAAATGCTATGGATATTAAACGCCTACAACTGCACCTATTTGCACGCAATAGAGACTGCTGTTTGGCTGTCCAGGAGCGCTGGACACCGATCAACTCTAGAAGAACCATTTCAGTTACTTGACATTAAAGGTCATTGAGCTACAACCAACGCAAGTGTTACCATAAAGCTAAAAAAAGTAAAAGAGTGAGAGAGAAAAGCAGAAGAATACACATAAGGTCAGCAGCATGAGCTAAATAGAACTCCTTTTTTAAAAGTTAATTCTGCTTGCTGTGAGAAATGTGTTTATGAATTTTCATTTTACCTAAAACACTCGTCTGTAGCAGGATATTGTCTATTTAAGAGTTTCAAACCAACGCACACACCCAGAATTATTACATAACATTGACTTTTAGATTCATTTTTCAAAATCAATTATTTCTAACAAATCCATTGTCACAGATTAGAAACCACAGACAAGAAGAAAACCTGAAACTACTAGCTGAGTGAATCTAGCCGTAAGCTTTTTGAAAGCCCTGTTCTGTGAGTTTTCCTGACAGATTTTTTTTTAAGACATTTTTCTTTGTATTAATTGAAACATTTTTTCTGATACATCAGAAGGGAGAGCAATGCTAAAGTAAAAAAAAAATAAGGTGGCCTTAGACTTGGTAAAATCTCTCCTTTGTAGTGTTGTCAAAGTGATGTTAATAAGTGTCTGTACTTAACAAAAAATAAACAAACAAATAAAGCCCAGAGCCTGATCTCACATACCTCTAACCTCCCGTGGTACCTAGGCAACTCCCTTTCTTACGTATGTAATTCACTCATTTCCACAGACATCCTTAGCTCCAGTTTAAATAAATGTCTTCACAGCCAAGACTTATATACCATGACCCAAGTAAGTTTTATTATTCTTGGAAAGAGGGATGCAATGTTTCTTCCATTTCTAAGTTTTGACTTAAAACATGTTACTACACTGCCAGTGCTTTGAAATATTGTGAAACTATGCTTTAAAATATGTGTACTTCTTGAATACAAGATTTTCCTTAGTTAAAAGAAAGGGAGAGAGGGAAAATGAGATCATATTATTAGTAAAATATGATTTTCTTTTTTAAATCATGACATATTTTTATACAGTCCGTAACTCAGCATAAGGTGTTATTAAGATATGCCCTTGGGACATATGGTTTACATAGTTCATACACAGTCAGCTGAAATCAGGTTTTGTCTAAATAAGCATACATGTATATTCCTACAAATATTCACAAACACTTGACTTTTAAAAGTTCTCTGATAAACATTAATGAGTTGTATAAGTCTCATTTTAGGTGCAAAATGAGTGTGGGACCTGTGAGAGTAAGCTGGAGGTCTGAAAGACCAATGCATAACTTTCGGATTTCATGTATTGAAATCAGCCTTTTATGAGCTTTCAGTGCTCCTGCAGTGCCCGGCTGTCTCACTACAATACACAGCTACTGCTAACACAAGGCAGAACAGAGACAGCGCTGACTTAAGTACAAAGTAAGACAAACTACTAGACACTACTGAAGCACAGCTGTAGGATAAGCCAGCACAGACACCAAGTCAGCCCGGGTGACCAGTGTGGGAACAGAGCCTTGGGGTCCTCCAGAAAAGAGTGGAAAGACAAACACAGATAAGTTGCTGTTGGCCCTATCACATTTTAGCCTGAGGCAGCAAAGGCACACTTTCTGCAGAGATCCGAGGAAGTGAAGCTTTACACAGGTATGTTTAATGTAGCAGTTTTGTCCTCACTTCACCCATATGAAAATATGCCTCCTGAAAAACCCTAGTTAGCTTTGCTAGTGATTCTTGCGTGAATTCAAATATGCTTAAATCTGCTGTTCAAAAAAAATCCCTCAACCCATCAAAAGTTGTTTCCTCTACAAAAGTGAACCCGTATTTTATTTAATCTGTTTTTCTTTCATCCTTATCTTTTTATACTGCCAGCATGTAACTGTCTGTGTCATTATATACCTGTTTTTCAACTTCAGATTTCTTGATATGTAATTTTTAAAGCATTACTAAGCTCAGACATGAGAGTATGAAGCAGCGCAACAGGCAAACGTGAAGCATCAGTTAAAAGGCAAGCCCAAGAGAGTATCTAAATTAATTTGATATGCCTAAGAATTTCGTAGACTAACACAACTGACTGAAGAACACACTGTGAAACACTGAAATGCTGGAAGTATTTCAGTTACCTGAGAACAGGTAACAGTTCTCACAAAACAAAATAAGAAAAATAGCTTTCACTGACTTCTGAGTAGACAAATTGCTGTCAAAAAGTATGCCCTACTAATCCAACCAGCACTTCCCCAATAACTGATACAGCTAGCAGACTCATTTCACTGCAAGAAGATCCATATGGGTGGTGCATGACAACGCAGATGAACGATGTTTTGAAAACTAATACCTCTGCAGAAGATCATAGTATGCAGAGTTGCACAACCAAAATACAATCCAGAAGAGAGAGGAACTCAGAGCCACAACAAGCAGCTGTATGAGTTTATCACCACTACTCTTGCTTCCTTTTTAGAAATGTAAGACCAGGAGCTCCTCAATGCTTCTTGTGTGTCATGCTTTGGCCTACCTGATCATGCTTAGGGTGCTTTCGTGTCAGGGAAGAGACTTTAGCCTAACGCAGTGCTGGCTGCTCTCCATTTTCCCTTAGGCTTTCTGGGTAAAGAATCTAGCTCTGCTTCAGTCAAAAGCAACAGTAAAATTCTCATGGATATGCAACAGAGAGAAAGGATTTGAAAAACACATTACTAACCTACCAACATTATTAAATACACAAGAGCCCAGAACAGCTTAACTACAGATTACTGCATTTCAGAGCTTTATCATCAGTTCTGCCTACCTAAATCTTCATCCAGCTTGGTCTTCGGCGGCTCCCAAGGTGGCCTGGCTGCTTTGGCCCTTGCCTGTCGCCTTCCTAACTCCTCATCAAACTTTTCATAAAGATCTCGGAGCTTGCTTGTTCCTACCACAGTAGAGTCTCCCTGTTAATTAAAAAAAACAGAACAGTAACAAGAAAAACTGACAATGATGAAATAGCACAAGAACACAACAAGCACCAGCGTTTCACGGTGAAAAGCAAGAGGGCGGAAAAGAGAGATCTCAGCGGAGTTCAGCGCAACATGGAAATACTTGTTAAGACTTTAGTGTACCATTACACGGCTCCACCAGCTGAATTAGCAAAGAAACGACTTAATTTGCTGGTGCATTATCATCAAACCTTTTGCCTAACAAAGCAGAACTATGGCTAAGCATACTTAGTACAGCTCAGCATTGATTTTTTTTTTAACAGGTTTAGAAGAAACAGGAAACCTGTGGAATTATTTTGCAATTAAAAAAGAATTTTATCATGCACACAAGAAACACAAAGCTCACTCTCCATGTCACTCTCAAAAAAACCCCACAACCAACAAAGCAAGCCCAAAAAAACCCACCCAAACCAGAAAACTCCCCTCCTCCAGCAAGTGTAATTGTCAAGTACAAAGAATCCTGACTTCCTTCTCCTATACAAAACTTCTCCACGGTTGCGGGAACAGATGGTGCTTGAGGCATCTTTGCTCAAATACAGGTATAATGGAGAAAAAAAACAAACACCCTTCCTTCCTGCAGACAAAAAAGTACCCCTCTTCCACGTAAAACTAATCTGAATGAAAACAGACAGAAGAAACCGATGAAAATAGAGAATACCAACAAAGCAAGCCCTTAACATGGTTAAAAGACTGAAATGGCTGCGAGGAGAGAAGGATTAAGTGACACAAAGCATGATCCTCTTGAAGGGTTCATAGCGATCAAGTAATTGATAATGGAATGTGTACACTAATTTTAAATCCCCTCAGAAACATACCACTTGATCCATAGGGTCATTGGAATAATAGCTTTCAGAATGGGTACAGCGAACCCAGACTGGCTTAAGTAATTCCTCATCTTCCTCTTCGTTTTTTTCAGATGCATTCTCCTCTGATTCTTTGTCTTTGATAGCAGTGTAACTCTTCTCTTTGCTGGAGTTCTGGTTCTCAGACCACCTTTCTCTGTCCTCCTCCCATCGGGGTCTCTTTCTCTCTCTGCTCGGAGACCGGCTTAGTGGGAAAAAGCAAACAAATGCAATTCTTATTACTTTAACAGTGATAATTTTATAATGAAAACCAAATAGATTGCTTCAGATCAGTACATCATTCTACCATACAAACCACAGCAAAATCCAACGCCTCTTTCTGCTTTTAACATGCAACATGAGAGAGTACTTTGTAGTTCAGACCTAACATAAAAATTTGAAAGTGCTTTTGTATTTTAAACCTTATTCAAGAAGTAGAATGAAAAAAAAATTATTTTAGATTAAAACCCCTACTTGCATTCTAGATGACTTTCTTGTAATTTTGTTCCAGAGTTAGAAATTCACTACTGAAAACTAAAAGGCACATCACTTACAACTAGAAGTTAGAATATAAACAAGTTTTAAGACATAGGGTTTTACGAGAAGGATTATACAGAAGCCACATTGCTTGTGTTACTCTAACCCTAGCACTCCTGTGAACACCAGAACCTGCGATATTCCTTATGTATTGCAAAATTAATGCTTTCAAAAGCAGAATGTAGGAAAACTACCACTTTTTCTTTTTATTGCTGCTGCCTACAAAGCCAATAACATTGCAATGATTTCAACTATCCAGGATTCAGAAGGTAATTTTTTTCATATCAATATTAAAAAAGCTCCTAAAAGCTGATATAAATGTGGAATGACATTAAATAATCTTGGTACTTCACAGACTGGAAGCAGATGTCAGAGGAAGTCTTTAGGACATAGCAGCGAAACTCTCTCTCCAGAGATTCATAAATTCATAGAATGGTTTGGGTTGGAAGGGACCCTGAAGAACACCTAGTTCCAACCCCCCTGCCACGGGCAGGGACACCCTCCACTAGACCAGGTTGCTCAAAGCCTCATCCAGCCTGGCCTTGAACACTTCCAGGGATGGGGCATCCACAGCTTCGCTGGTCAACCTGTTCCAGTGCCTCACCACCCTCTCTGGGAAGAACTTCTTCCTCATACCTAATCTGAATCTCCCCGATTTCAATTTAAACCCGTTACTCCTTGTCCAGTACTGGCACTTGTAAAAGGGTCCGCCCCCACCTTCCTTGTAGGACCCTTCAGGTACTGGAAGGTGCTATAAGGTCTCCCCGGAGCCTTCTCTTCTCCGGGATGAACAAGCCCAATTCTCTCAGCCTTTCTTCATAGGAGAGGTGCTCCAGCCCCCTGAGCATCTTCGTGGCCCTTCTCTGGACTCGTTCCAACTGGTCGATATCCTTCATATGTTGAGGGCTCCACAGCTGGACACAGAGCTCCAGGTGGGGTCTCACAAGAGCAGAGGGGGAGAATCACCTCCCTCGACTTGCTGGCCACGCTTCTCCTGTTTCTAACTCTACAAGGTCTTGAGATATCTGACATTTAAGACACTCATCCTTTCTGACTTTCAAGCCAGGCACGTATGAACATACACACACACAAAACTCAGCTGTGTGCATTGACAGAGCCTCAAATATGCAAGAAACTAAATGTAACCTTCCTTACCTTCCTGCTCTCTTGTAATCTTTTTTGTAGGATCTGTCTGGTGATGGTGATCTTCTGCTGTCACGGTGCCTGTGCCTCTCCCTCTCACGCTCCCTTGGAGAATTCAAAACGTAAGTTAAATGAGAAATCTGGCATTTCATACGTTCCCCATCCAAAAGGAGCACAGAGGCAGGCTGAGATCGTGTTATGCAAAATGATTCATATGTGCAGACTGCTAAAACGCCAGACCTTCAAGAAATTTGTGATGGTGACCTACCTTCTCCACATTTGACATAAAGCCACCTATCTCAATATGACAGTTAATTCCAACCATACAGAAGTAAATTCTCTAAATTCACCAGAAGACTTGTTACCATTCTTCCTCTTCTGTTACAAATGGCCAAGGGTAAGATTATTGTACCTTTAACCCTTCTTAATTCTTCAAGAAAGGAAAAGAAAACCTATTCCAGGCACGATAGCTTTGTAAGCACAGCAATCATTCCAGTGTTTCAGGCAAGCCCTCTCTTCCTGACAGCCACATCAAACACACACAAACCCGATAAACACGGAAAAACTGCACCATGCTGAAACTATGAATCTCATCCCCAAGACTCAGCTTGCACATACACATAAAGAACTTGACCACCCAAACATACTTTTGGAGTAAAAGAGCTTTAAATTAACTGAAAGCTTGGGGAAAAGGACCTGGGGGTGTTGGTCAACAGCCAGCTGAATATGAGCCTGCAGTGTGCCCAGGTGGCCAAGAAGGCCAACAGCATCCCGGCCTGCATCAGGAACAGTGTGGGCAGCAGGACTAGGGCAGTGATTATCCCCCTGTACTAGGCACTGGTGAGGCCACACCTCGAATCCTGTGTTCAGTTTTGGGCCCCTCACTACAAGAAAGTCACTGAGGTGCTGGAGCGTGTCCAGAGAAGGGCAACAGAGCTGGGGAAGGGTCTGGAGCACAAGCCCTGTGAGGAGCAGCTGAGGGAGCTGGGGTTGTTCAGCCTGGAGAAGAGGAGGCTCAGGGGAGACCTTATTGCTCTCTACATCTTCCTGAAAGGAGGTTGTAGCCAGCTGGGGGTTGGTGTCTTCTCCCAAGTGACAAGCAATAGCACAAGAGGAAACAGCCTCAAGTTGCACCAGGGGAGCTTCTGACTGGATATTGGGAAAAACTTCTTCACCAAAAGGGTTGTCAGGCACTGGAACAGTGGTTGAGTCACCATCGCTGGAGGTATTTAAAAGACATGTAGACATGGTGCTTAGGGACATGGTTTAGTGGTAAACTTGGCCATGCTGGGTTTACAGTTAGACGTGTCTTAAGGGTCTTTTTGAACTTAAATCATTCTATGAAACTCCTGTGTACATAAGGCAAAGATCACATAAGCAGTTTTCATACTCTAACAGCTGACAACTCATTAGTCCATAATGCTTTGTGTATATGTCAAATCTCCCAGTGAATGAGTCTGTTAATACACAAAGAATGATAAATAAGTTGCTCAGGTGGTTTGGTGGGCTAACAGAATGAGTCGAGATTATTTATGAACACATATATGTACGTTTCCATACACCTAACAAAACAGAATGCAAATTTACAAAGCACAAAGTACATATAAGTTATCTATTGTTCTTCCCCACATCCATTCATCCTTCTTTGCCTGTGCCTTGTTCCAGCACGGATTTCAGTCTTCAGAGAGCATATTCTATACCATTTGATCTGCTTGAGATGGATGCTGTACAAAAAAAAAAATATCAAAAACCACACCAAGGCCAACAGTCCTCATTAAAACAAGCAGTTCCATAGTCAAACAGACCTGGAAACTGCCTCAAGCAGTAATTTGCAAGGGTTTGAGAAAGAAGCTACTGAAAATACACATTTTTCAAAACTTAAAACTGAGCTTAAAAAATCTAAACAACAACTTGTGAAATGATGTGGCAAATATTTGAGTCACCTACAAAGGGCAGAAAATTCCACAAGCTCATCATACAGAAGAGGCCAGTGCCTTAATGCCAGCTGCATTCAGTTTTAGGAAAATCCTCTTTTGGAAATCAAAGTAAACTTACTGAATGTGAAGCATGGGTGGGTTGTTTGTCGATTTTTTTTAGAATACACCTTTCTAAGGTTCTGCAAGTCTCTGTGTATCTAAACCAGAATGGCTTCATTTCCACAGGCACTATGTATAAATTCCCGTTTCACACGTGACATGAGAAAGCTCAGAGCTTCTAAACTTAGAGCACGTGATCAAGGTGCCCCAACAGATATTTAGATACTTTTCAGTATCTCTTGGAATACTCTGACCTAGGTCATTAGACACAAAAAGAGCCACCAAGAGAACAAGTCTAGGACGTCTGAGAGGTTTAACCGATGATGGTTTGCTCTAAAACACCACACAGCAAACCGCATCAGGTCAGTTCCTAATTTGCAAGCTGTGTGTCTATGAAAGTGAGAGAAACTCTGTTATATACCCCAAAATAAGCAGGCCAGTCTCATCCACCTGAATCATGTCAACATATGCTAATTTTCACCTCAGTCCTCTCGAGATCACTGGCTGACTTGCTGGGGTCCTCATCCTGAATAGAATCGCACAGGCAGGTCTAAACTCCCACTGGGAGGTACCATGAAGCCTGCACACATCCGTACTGGTGTCCCACAAGGATGAGGATAGCAGGATGAAGAACGCTGTGCAACGTGCTTTCCACTAAAACACCTCACTGCAGGGACTAGACACATGCACCTATCAGACTATAACCCCCCCCGAACCCTAGCTCTGGCACCTGAATCTTGAAATTTGAAGTGCTGAGACTTAACCGTTTGCAAGGCTCAACTTTGAACAGTCTTTTGCACGGAGTTGTGCCAACTCTACTTTCATGCTACACGTGTGTAAGTTTCTATGGTAAATACCCGTGAGTGTAGAGTACTGCTCAGCAATTCGCTTAGTTTACAAACAAAAGCTTGTTTGCTTCCAGCTACCTCTGGACAAGGGCAACAAGTCTTCTCTGCCTCACGTTTTGAAGCTTGGCAATGTGAAAGACGTCAAACAGTAGCTCTGGCCATCAGAGCCGAACACTGGCTACCTCTCCAGCTAGAGGGAAAACAAAGGTAAGAGAAGAACATTGATGCAAATAAATACTATGGGACAACGACAGCTCCCCCTCTGCAGGCAGAGGATGCCTCAAGTTACCTGTTACGCTCGTAACTTCTGTGATGAGGCGATATCCTTCCTCTATCATAATCTGTCCGGTGACGACTGCTTTCCTGCCTCCTCCTATCTGGACTCCGGCCTCGATCTCGACGATCCCCATGGTTAGCAGACCGGTGTCTGTCACCGTGGATGTGACCATGTTCACGATGTCGGTGCTCGTCATAGTGCTTGCTCCTCTCTGGGGACCGCCGATCGCTTTGCGACTTCTCTCCTTGGTACTGACCCGTGTGCCGAAAATGGCTGCTGCCGCCACTGCTGTTGGCAGCGCTGCTCTGAAAGGAGCCCGAGTTGTGCTGATAGCTACTGAAGCTTGGCGGTGGGAAGGACTGCTGCGAATACCCTGCCGAGTAGACGGGCTGGTAGTTGACTTGTTGTGGTATGACTGGTGGTGGGGGAGGATGTGGTACCGTAGGTGGAGGCATCATGTAAGGAAAGGTGCTTTGCCCAGCAGGAGTTCCTGGCACAGGAGCGTTGCTAGGATTTGGCACGGGCGGAGGAGCAGGAGGAAAGCACGGAGGCACAGGGAAGCTCTGCCTCATCTGGTGGTTTGCAAACGGTGGCCTCATGGGACACTGGCTGATGGGATTTTGCGTGGAAGGGGGCACTGGAGGAGGATAGGGCACAAAGTCTGGCCTGGGAGGCATGTAACCGGCGGTTGGAGGGTTGGAATAGGTTGTTGGAGGGGCAGTTTGCTGGTCATACTGGTATTGTACGGAGGGCTGTTGTGGGTGAAGCTGCCGTAGGTTCTGGGGGCGGTACGTCTGCGTTGAAGTTCTTGCTCCTGCTCCTCCCTGACCACGGGGACATCCTCGCCCAGAATGGAAAGACATGGCTCACCTTTAATGAGGAAAATAAAAGATCAGCATCAACACAATTTTTGCAGGATGCCCTTGGTACACTTCCAGGACCTACTCCTGAAGCGCTGAAATGACAGTTCCTGCAGTTTCCTTTAACAGAAGCAGCCGATGATGCCCACTGCCTTTCACTGGGATGTTTGTGCTCCTCGGACCTCCAGCACAGGTCACGTATGCCCCTTTCATTCCTTTCAGCCTCTAATCCAAAAAAGCACTCTACAGTCTTTAATCCTGAACCCACACTGACCCACACTCTCTGACCCGGGGCAATGCTGATCTCAACAAATGAGTGACGTGATGGCTGGCCAAGGATACAAGTGCCTCTACAAGTGTTCACTGCACACTTTGATACAAAGCCTTCAGATACCCACACCAAAGAAACCACTCCTTTTAACAACTGCACCTGTCACCTGAAGTCCCATAATGAGTCGTCCTTTCTAGAACAAGGCTCTCAACTTCAGGCAGAATGACTTTACTAACACCGCATTCCAAGTTACAATAAATCATGTACATTTTAAATGAACTAGTAGCATTTTGCATTCATAATTGAGACCCCAATTTAGTAAAAGTCTGAATTCAACAGCTATTTCAAAGTAATTTAAGTTCAGTAGGTGTATTTTTGTGGAATGAGAAACTTACAAGTTACAGAAAAAAAATAATTATGTAGGCTGTGCTGTTACTCCAATTTCATGAATAAGTGAAACTGACATAACTAATTGACATAAATGATTCCCCAAAAAAATCCTTCAGCTGCCTGCTTGGCCCTGTAATCTTTCCCACCTGCCACTGCTTCAAGTAGGCTTAAGTCTTGCTCAAAACTATGCATGTGTTCAAGGCATTGTATTAGTGCTTATAAATGAAAACCACTGTGCTTCATTAAAGTTAAAATTCATTCTTTAATTACAATGTTAGGTTTCAAAAACTGGAAAAAAGAAAAAAATAAATTTAAAAAAAAAATGTCTTGGCTGGAATGGAGGGATAGAAAAAAAACCCCCCACATAATTAGTTAAGCAGCCACAGAAGTTAAATCCTGTCTTCCACAAGGAGAAGGTAAAGACACACGTAATTGGAAAGACCACCAGATAAAGGAAACAAAGCCTCCTTTTACTGAGGCTTTGCCGATGTGGAAGTACAAGCATGGAATATTCTCCCACCTGCCACCACGCAACACGGCCAACCTGGACTGCTCAGAGCACTGTGCTGCTTTCCGCTGCGTTCTGGTGCCCGTGCTGCGAAAGATGGGGCTTGCTGAGCGACAGCAGATGGTTTCTGCTGAACCGGAGGGATGGAGAAGGGAAAAGAAATGATGGGGGAAAGGACAGACAACACGGAGGATAAACCAAGAGGACCCTAAATCTCTCCTTACACACGCAGGGCTTTGTGGAAGATGCTGGAATTGGTGGTGGCATTCAGTCCCTCTCCAGAGCAACAGGACAAAGACCAAAGTAAGCAAGAATCCAACACTTACAGTAGATAGCGGCCACGATGGTAAAGCTACTTGTTGCTTCCAGTCAGACTGCGCCTGCTCCATACCCTCCAACCTTGTAAAGGCTCTCAAAAAGAAACAAGGCCGTCAGGGAGGGAGGCAGGAGGAGTCAACTTCCATTATTCTGTCTGGCAGTAGTACAACCTTTGGTCATTATTAATTCTAATCCACAAGATGCCAAATCGATTTCGCTTTAGTTCTCCAGTCACGATCTTGCGCAGCTCAGGCTCGCAACAGAACACCGGTTTATACTCTGCTGACGCACATGTACACGTTTTATTTATACTGGCCGAGTTAAACTCTTAACTATCTTAAACAAAGTCAAGCAAAGGCCGCTGTACCACGGTGCCTTGCCTTAAAGCATGTTTAACGCGTCACAGCGCTCAGACGAGGGTACTGTGCACCTGCTCTCTCAAAGGGAGCTCTGAGACTTCTCCAACACCAGAGAACCCCTCCGGCTCTACCGGCTCAACCTGGCTGCTTCGGAAAGCACAGAACCACAGCGAAAACCCAAAACACATACACCAAATACCTGAAGTGACTTCAAACGCCCGAATTATTTTCAAGCTCCCTCTGCTGCCAACTCCGGTCCCACCGTGTTTTCGTTTAAATTTCACTAAGTTCAAAAACACTGCAAAGGGCAAACCCCCGCTTCCCTGTCACCGACAAGAGGAAGTTTATTGCGCCGGTGGAAGCCGTCACGCAGAAAAACAACACGGGCTCCTTAAACCCACCGAAGGGACCCTCCTGCCCCCGCAGGCACACGGCGGAGAGGAACGGGACGCCGAGGCCCGGCCTCACCTCCCTGTAGCGTTCTCCCGCCCCCGCAGCACGGTCGGCACGAAAGAGAAGGACAAACCCGGCGACGACCCCACACCCGGCCGGGCCGCTCCGCCCTCCCGCCCCACGCCGAGAGGCCTTCCCGGCCAGGCCGCTGCCGCGAGAGGCGCTGCCGGCAGGGACCGCCTGAGCGCCGCCAACCCGACCCCTGCCCACACCGGCCCCGCCGGTCCCCTCCTGAGTCCGGCCCCGCCGCCCGCCCTGGCCCCGGATCCCCCCCAGCGGCACCGCGGAGCGCCCCGAGGGAAGCCCCCCCGTCCGACCCACAGCCCTCCAGCAGGCAGCCGGGCCCGCCGAGCCCACCTGGTGCACCCCCTCCCCGGCCAGCCCGGCCCGCAGCGCGCCGGCTCCGGAAGAGGAAAGCGGTGGGAAGGGCGCTGGGGGCGGAAGCGCCGCCCGTCGCGGGGAGAGGGAACGGGGCCGGGCCGCGCTGCCCTGCCCGGCGCCCTCGCGGTATGAGCGGCCCGGCGGCTAGCGGCGGGGGCTGCCTGCGGGCCTACCCGGCGCTGCCGGTGTGGGTGGTGGAGGATCACCAGGACGTGAGTGCCCGGCGCTGGGCGGCAGGGCCGGGCCGGGCGGTGGTGCGGGGAGTCCCTCGGGCGGTGCATGGGGAGTGGCTTCGCTTGTTTCTCTCTTTCCCCGCGGTGGGGAGGCTTAGCCCGGTAGGTGGATGCCCCGTGCAGACGCCGGGGGCTGAGCCTTCCCGCCGTGTCACCGGGGCTTCCCCGTTCCGGGCGCCTCCTTCCCCTGCACAGCCCCTCAACCTGCCTTCCCTGTCGCCAGCGAAACATAAATGAAGTTCAGTGCTCAGGTGGACCCGGATTTCATTCGTGATTCCGTGATTAAAGTTAATTCATGACACGACTGGCTTTTGGTATCTTGTCAACCAATTATTGCTGGCTTGTTGTTTGGTAAATAATTGGTAAATATAAGCGCATCCTAACAGGTAGAATGACTGCCACTTCACCAGCAACGTGAAATTTGAAACTTTCTTTTTTTATTTAAGTAATTAAACCAGAGGGTGAAGAAAGAGCTGCTTTTGAACTGCTTTTTGTTGTTTCCCGTATGGTTTGTCCGCAGCAGCGTAAGCCGAGGCTGTAGTCCTCAATAAGCAGATTCTTTACCCCGTGGTGCAGAAGCCCACTGATGTCAGTGACGACTGCTGGGGGCACAAACACCATGTGGAGATAAAAATGAAAAATATTAACACTATCAGTGTCTTGCAAACAGAAAATTTTAGTGTAATGAAGTTTATTAAAGGAACTAATGTTCTGAACTTGTAAGTAAATGGTTTAACACAGGTCATTTTTGCTAAGACTCACTGAAATACATGATGCTGTGATAGCTGGTTTTCTGCTGTAACCAAGGACTGAGCGTGACACTGTGATAATGGTACTGGGATGGTGCCTATTAATAATTCATCTTTGTTTTATTCTACACTTATGTTTTCAATTAACTTAACGAATTCTATTCATACTAAATATACATGCTGTGTTTTCAGTGGATGTATCTTGCCTTTCATCCCAAAGCGTAAGAACTTAACAGAAACTTGATATGGTCGTTTGCTGACACTGATGTTCCTCTAGAGCAAGGTGTCACTAGGTACTTTGGTTAATAACAACAGCGGGTGTAAAGGAAATTTTATTCAAAGCAGGAGAATTTAGGTTAGGGATCACAGCGGCTCATGTCTTCATCCTCTCCTAGTCTCACAATTTGTAGTAACGCTTACCTGAGATGAAACTTTAATTGCAAAGATTGCAGGTTGTTAGGTAGGCCAGGTTACTTCCCTTTTCCAAAGAAGTAAAAGTCATGAATCAGGGAACCCTTGTTATTTTTAACCTTGTTGTATTTACTATTACAGTAGTATACATATTACTGCATGTGTAGTGTGTAAAGTGAGGAGTTTATTACTAGACTGATGGAATGCAGTCCAGATTTCAGCTGTCAGTCATGTTTTATGCTTATACCCATGCAGTACACAGGATTTGTCATCTTAATCAGTTTTATGCCAAAAAAATTAGCTCAGTTTCTGTTGCAACGTAGAGATCGTGTAATTTTTATTGCTCAGTCTTTTTACAGTCTTCACGTTCTCTGTACAATAGGAATGTGATTCACAGTTCTTGCTAGAATTGTTCTGGCAGCTGAGGCAGTCACTGTCCCGAAACTGTGGGAGGGACTCCACGTACTGCAGTTCAGTGTAAGAAGGGCTGTGAATCAGCTATCAGTTTTCCTGGTTTTCCTCCCTACATTACTGCACTTCAGTGGTTCACTAAGCTATAAATTGATGAGTTGCTTCATCTCCTGTTTTTCCTACTTTTGAGTGACTGTGTTCAGCAGGGGATAAGGTTGGGCAGTTGAGAAAGGAAGTCCCCACTGCAGCCACTAAATCATGTGGGGGTTAGAAATTAAGCCCTTTCTTCAAAGCAGATGCGTTAAAAGACCAGCTAAGGTTTTTAAATGATGGTGGCGTCACGTTTCACTCTCTATTAATAAACTTGTAAAACACGAGTAATGAGATGGTTTTTGCTCCACAGCACCCATGCGTGGTGAGGAAGCTTTATAGCATGGAGAAGGCATTGAAGGAGCAATGCTCAGCGGAATTCCGAGGAAAGGCATTCCTGGGGTTCAGTTGTGAATGAAAAAAACTAGGAGTTGAGTTGAATGATTAGTGAGAAGTGCTTCTGCAAACAGGACTTCCTATAAAGAAGGAAAGCGGGAGTCAAGCTATGATTCTTCAGCAGCGGCTCATGTGTGGAACTCTTGGGGCTCATAATGATTACAGTTGACGGGCTCTCTCGCTGCTGGAGGTGTTTCCCCTTTGTATTGTTTTGCATCTCCTCCTCCCTCTAACCCAAATTCTAAAGGAATAAAAGTGGGACTGGTGTTCGTGCTGTTAAAGCTGTTGCATTTTTCAGCTCACTGGTTACAATGGAAATATTTTTGTGTTGGTTTAGGTGCTGCCTTTCATCTATCGTGCCATTGGTTCAAAGCACCTTCCTGCCAATAACATCAGCTTTGTTCATCTTGATTCCCATCCAGACCTTCTTATTCCTGTGAATATGCCTGCAGACACTGTATTTGACAAAGAAGCTCTTTTTAGGTAAGTCTTGGGTACTGCATCAGAATACTTTAGTTCTGCTTCCTGCTGCTTTTAATTTACAGTGAATGTTGTTACGACTGCATAGGACGTATGAACAAGAGAGGTGTAAGTTAGCCTCAGGTTGTATCTTCTGTCTTTCCACCTTTCCTGAAAACTTGTTTCTTGACAGAAAATGTTATGTTAGTTGTTTTTTGAATGCGGTCAAATGTTTAAGTTGCATATCAAGCAATTTAAGACATAAATTTACTTTGTTTAGTTGTATCATACACCTGAAAAATAGGGTGTTGATAATCAGGAAAGTTGTTATCCTGGAGGTGCTGACTGACTCACTTCAATTACGGAGATTATATTCATAATCTATTTAAAGCAGTTTAAAATAAGATACTCCTTGGGGTCAGTTTGAAGTTATTTACAAGAGTGTCCTTCTACTTTCCTCTGTGTGATGTATCAAGAGAAAAAGGACAACAAATCCATGTAGTTTATAATCAAAGTGCCATACTAAGAGTGAAGCCGATTGCACTCTATAATCCTAACTGTTTTAGTTCTCCTGTAGACATTTTTGCTCTGTTTTATGCATAAAGATGTCCCTCTTTCTTTCTTTGATGGTGTGAACCTTACACAGAGTACTCATTTCAGATGATTTGCATAGGGTCTTTCAAGATGTGGAAGATGTCTGTTGTGTTCTTGATCGTGTTTTACTCACAGGGAAAGTAACAGCATTATCTCCAGCCTTTCTCCATTCATTACAGTGAATTAAGTATTGAGAACTGGATTATGCCTGCTGTTTATGCTGGCCATATTTCTCAAGTAATATGGCTTCACCCGCCCTGGGCTCAGCAGATCTCCGAAGGAAAACACCACTTTTTAATTGGGAAAGACATATCAACAACTACTATCAGGTAAATTGTTTGCTGCCCTATGCTAATAATATAAAGGCTATCTCTTTAGCTTTTCATAGGTGGGTTGGGTTTTTTTTGATTCTTGGATAAAGATTAAAATTTAATCAGTATTTGTGGGTTCTTTAGCACCTAATGTGACTGACTGTGTGAATGGGTACAGTTAAAATTTTGTGTTAAATTCTTTTTTTTTTAATAGATTATTCTAGTTATTCACATTTCATTTCAGGTACCCAAGCTTTAAATTAGTTCTCTTCATTAAAGTGAAAATCTCAGGAAGAATAAATTTTGAACAGAGAATTTGGGTAACAGAGCAGCAATTAGATCCTCCTCAGTCCTTCCTTATGAGGACAAATCAAACCCAGTTCCCCCAACTGCTCCGTCATGTTCTCCAACCCTCTAATCATCTTAGGCGCCCTTCTTCGGTTTGCTGTCATCTCTTTTGTCCTGGAGGCGCAAATCAGGGCAGAGTATGTCAAACATGACCTCACTGGTGCTGAATAAGAGGAGAAATTTCTTCCCTCCCCTTGATGATTGTTTTTCTCATGTGTGGTTTTTTGTTTGGTTTGGTTTTGTTGGGTTTTTTTTAAGTTAATATACTAGTTAAGCACTGAAACATGTACACAGGCAGATAGTGAATTCTCCATTCCTTGGTAAAGACAAAACTCAATGGGACAAGGCCCTGGGCAGCCTCATCTAGCTTTGAAGTTAGTTCTGCTTCGATCAGATGGCTGACGAAGACTTCCAAATGTCCCTTCCAATCTTACTCGTTCTATGGTTTGAGTTCCAGTCAGAGCCCCTCATCATTCTGCAGGATGCAGTCAATGACAATTTCACATTCACAATATTCACTGAATTGTGGGTTTGTACAGCTTGAATGGACCCTTACAAATCGTGTCTCTTGCCAGCACATGAGAATACATCTTTTGAAGCAAGTTTAATAGAAGGCAGCAGCAAAGTGCTTTGTTTTACCACCTAAAATAAAACACAAAAGCTCTATGATTCTGAATTCGAGGTCTAAAGTAAACCTAAATAATAAGACAAAAGCTGGTGCTTTCAGTTGTGTTTAACCATGAGAACTAGCACACATACAGAAATCCTCCCTGATGGCTGGATAGCTCTCCCACATATTCTCTGGTGGCCTTAGCAACCTCAAAAACAACATTTCCAGTTGCTTTTTGAAGATGGTCAGATACCTTTCCTTCAGGTTCTAGGCTTACAAAAATCATGAGGGAAGAAGGGGAAAGAGTCCTTAGAAATAGGAACTTCCTGGAAGTTTTATTGACTGCTGGATAGGCAAGAGATATCTGAGTTAGTGGCCCACTGCGGGAAAGACTGTAGCATGAGCTCCTGTTGAACCCTGAGAAGAGGCCCTGTGAATGCCCCCTAAACAAGGTGAAGTTGTGATCCAGGCTGTCACCTTGGCAGGCCTAGGATAATCCAGCCACAAGGCATGGAGGAACTGGGCTTCAAATTTCTGCTGCTCATGAAATTATTTGTCTTTGTGGCTGATTGATGAAGATACCCTATAGTCAAATGAGGCCTTAACACAAGTGAACAGAAGTTCACACTTCTAAAATTTACTTTTTAATCTATGATTTATGATGCTTAAGGATTAATGCACTGAAATATGGCTTGAAAATAATATTCTTTAAATTTTCACTGTAAGCGGAGTTTTTAGCTGCCAACTAACAGAATTTTCCTTTAAAAGTAGACAATCCAAGACAAAATACCCATAGCTTTGCAGTCTTATATGCCATAATATTGGCAATATCTTGTTAAATTCTGGATGTTGTCTTTAAAACACAATTCAACGGCAAATTAACCTTAGTAGCACATAAAACAGAATCTTTCTCTTATGCATTAAAAACCTCGTAGGGCTATTGTAAAAAATGTAGAGTGAATTTTAATATATTGCTTCAGCAATAAAGAAGTAGAAAAAACTTCAATTAAAAAACCTGTGGATTAAAATAATTAATTTTGTGTACACAGTTTTATTGCTTTTGTTACCCATCAGGCACCTATTCATTCTTCTCAGGGTCCCTTTAGTGTACATGCTTTTTCATGGGCTCTTTGCGAAGATGTATATTAACTGAGTTATTGTCAATTGCAGGGTTACAGGTACAGATCATTACTTTTTAAGTGATGGTCTTTATGTCCCTGCTGATCAGCTAGAAAACCAGAAGCCTTTAAATTTACACGTCATTCTCATCAATCCTACCGATGCGTCAAACAGCCAGGAAGAAAACGGCGAAGTAGCATCTGCTAAGAGACTGAAGCTAAATACAGATGAGACAGCAAGCACAGCTTCTGCTTCTTCATCAGCAGTTCCTGGTGACCTTGGTCACAGCACCTCAAGTCTGAAGAAGAAGGAAGTACAAAATGCAAGTGCCCTGAACAAGGCAGCAACTTTGTCAGAGTGCTCAGCTTCAAGCTCCCCCAGAGACAGTGAATGCCCAATAAGGAAAGTCGTTAAGGATGTCTGCCAGGGACTGCAGAATGGGGATGCGTATGTTTTAGACATTGACTTAGACTTTTTTTCAGTTAAAAATCCATTCAAAGAAATGTACACACAGGTAAGCATCACGGTAAGAGAGGCATCTTACCATTCACAAAAGAGTACCAGTCCTAGCATTCATGTCTATGGAGAAACTTTCATCTAAGCTAAATTAGCAGATCAGCTGATTGTGATGAATGATTCATGGTAATATTTGAAGGAGAGACATTCTAAGGGAGTGTATGCTCCAAAGAATGGCAACAGCCTAATAGGGGTACATACTTCACGTTTGAAATGAGCATTTGAGTGCACGTTCAAGCTCAGAGTGTATGGCTCACTTCTGCTTCTTGCTTGGGACATGAAAGCTGTGCTTGGGTTTCCAAAGGTAATGTTCCAAATACCTACGGCAAGATTCATTGGAGAGTAATGACAGATTGTATCATTTTTTATCAGACTGGAAAGCCACAGTGGTATCAGGAGATTCTACCTTTCAAAAAGGCACCGTGGTGTTGCTTATCAAAGAGTGGTAACTTGTCCTGAGGAGAGGCTGTTACTCTCATTTCCTTTGTCTGGACTGCGGAGTATAAGGATGAGCAAACAGCTGTTGGCTCTGATGCCACGGCTTTGAGCTTAAGACTCTGCCTTGTATTCCATTTATAACTTGGCTGCATAGCAAAGGAAGCTCACCTGCATAGAGTCATGAATATGTAGAGCCTCAGAGGTGCAAAGCAGTTAGAACCTTTTCTTGACGTGAATAGCATTTTTAGGAACTAAATAATGTGCCCTGATAACTGGGTGTGGCATTTGCATTTGCAAATTCTTCTGCAATATCCTGACTGTTTTTAGCATTTAAATCTCTCTTTAACACTGTTCTAAGTTCAGCCTGTGTTGGAGAACATCTGACATCTTTGAGTTTCAGCTAGAATACTGCTTCCTTGTTCACCGTAAAGAAGTCAATATGGTGTCCCTGACCTCTGTTAGCTTCTGACATTCAGTGTTTATGGTCGCAGTATCTTCAGACAATGTGCAGTGCCGGCTGGTCTGAGTCACAATGAGAAGCGTACAGCAAAGGGAAAGCACTGGGGGGGGTCTTTCCATGTAAGATAAAATTCAATACCCCTCTTACGGCTTGAAATATATTCTGAATAAAATAATGGAGGAGTTTTTCTGGGGTGTTGTTTGGTTGGTTTTTGAGGATTGGGTTTGGTTTTTTTTCTTGTGCCTTTTTAAGTTTTGTACTATGATAGGTTCTCAGTTTTGGGAACCACTTTTGGAAGCAGACTTGCACAGAGCATTCAGTGTACCTTTTCTGATGTAACAATTTCATTTGCAGTTAATATTTCGTAACTACGTTCCATTTGTTGTAAATTACGATCATCTGAACATTTTTTCCAAGTTAACACTTGAAATGTAAGAATCCAAGGAAAAGCTAAAAAGCAAATACAGTTCACCAGTCCAGAAGAGTATTGTCTTCCCACCAAAAAAGCCTAAAATTCAAAACATTGCCCTAAAGGTGCTTTGTAAAAATCGAAGTCTACCCTTCTTTTCTCCCTCTGCTCTGAAATATTCGTGAGTGTTCACCTTTTTAATGCTGTTATGTAAACAATGAGATCTTTTTATCCTTGATGAATTAGACCTGAATATTACCAAGGAGTAGGGCTGACAAGCCCCTGCAGTAGTTTACTTGTGAACTTGTTGGCCAGCCTGCCTGAAAACTTTACCTGTCCTGTCTTCCTTTACATTCATACTCTCCCGTCGGTTTTGTCTGCCTAAATCTGCCACCTCAGCGTTACACAGCATCTCACTGGGACCTTAGTTCAGCAACGTGTATGTTTAGTTTCAGAGACTCTTTAACTAACAGATTGTAAACACTTAGCTTGTAAAGCTGTGTTCTTGAAGTCAGGTTTAAAGTTAAGCAATTCCAGAATGCTTGGCTGAGGCCAGGAAGTATTGCTTTCTCAAGCCTCACAGCCTCTTCCTTACCTGCATTTATAAGAGGGTTGTCTACAGCACTGGAGGAATGAACTTGATGATCAAATTATTTTTTTGAAGAAGAAAGGCTTTGAGAATTTTGTTTTTCATTTGAAGAGTCTAATTTTTTGCCTCTTTTTTCTTTTTCAAAGACCGAATATGAGCTTTTGCAAGAGCTGTACAATTTCAAGAAGCCTCACAGAAATGCAACGGAGGTATGATATTTCCTTGTGGGATGTATGAGGGAATGATTCTTCAGATTTATCCAATAAAAATGCGTTACAACAAGAAGGACCTATGAAAGGTTCTTCATGAAGTGCTCTCCAATTAAGTTGTGCAGCATGCTGAATGCTAATCAGCAGCATCTTAGGAATTCTTTCCTATTAAACATTTTGGTTAAACATGTGAATTGCATAAATGTTTAGCATAAGTGTGAAAATTAATTTCTGTAAGCAAGTGGTAATTGCAAGGAAGACATGAAAACATAGTATGTCATCTGCAATCTTGTTCTTTTTATGGCTCAACAGGGCTTTGGTTTGTGTTTTGTCTTTTTGGTTTGGTTTAGTGGTTTGTTCTTTTTTTTTCCCCCTGCAGGCTCTCCCCTTCCTTGCTTTAGTTGCTCTGCCTTGATAGTCAGAGCTGTGCTGAATGCCTAACTGGTATTTTACCTATTTAATTAGTTATGGAAAGGCTGCTATTATATCGCTGCAATGTACTTTTCATCGTATGCTTCATGTGCTTCTGAATCATGGAAGTGTAAGCCTGCTGTAGCTGCCAACACAGTCATTCAGCCCATGGAGAGAGCCATGTTAATGGTCATTACACCAAGTAATTTCTACACAAGATCTTGTCTTTGCTTTCTTAATCTCATCCGAACATTATTACATAGAGATTCAACACTTATAATTATCACAGATCCTAATTAATATGTGTGTATAAAGAAATGGAGATATGTGTAAGATTGTCAAATTGATTTTTATATTTTTAGTCAATCAGCAAAGGAAAAGGTACCTATTTAAAAGGTAGCTAAATGTAAAAGGGGTAAACACTTGTGATTTAAGTGCCAAATGTGATTTCAAGGCATAAGTTATTTACAAAAGCCAACGAATTTATAGGAGGCAACTGAAACGGTTAGCAGACAGTGAGCAATGGCTAGGTACTGAACAAGGCAGGACTAGATTCATGGGTGCTTTTGCAGTAAGACAGTCAGTTTTGAGGGTTTGAAGGTAGAAAGCTAGTGGCCCTTGTGTTTTTCTAAGTTTCAGAAAATATTCTAGATGTCTGTTTGTCAAAATCTGTTTTCATAGTTCCAGAGTGTCCTGGGCTCAGCTGGGATAGAGCTGATTTTCACAAGAAGCTGGGAGGGGACACAGCCAGGATAGCTGACTGTAACTGGCCAGAGGCATATTCAATACCATATGATGTCATGCTCAGGCTGTAACTGGGGGAGACGGCTGTGGGAGGGATCTTGGTTCGGAAGGGGGCTGAGCATCGGGTGCTGGGCCCGTTGCATTGTGCATCACTTGCTTTGCTTATTCTTTTTATTAGTATGGTTGTTATTGTTTGTTTTCCCTCCTTGCGTGGTCCTGTGAAACCGTCCTGGTCTCAACCCTCAGGTTTTGCCTTTTTCTTCCAATTCTCCTCCCTGTCCCACCAGAGGGGTTGAGGGCAGGGGGACGAGTGAGCAAGCGGCTTTATGGTCTTTTGTTGCTGGCTGGGCCTAAACCACGACACAGAGGATGGTCAGATGTACGTTTCTATCACACTACAAGATAATAGTGTGTTGTTTGGGGGTTTTCTGTTTGGTTTTGTTCCTTAAGTAGTATAGAGGGGGATTGGACCTGTCTGTAACGGCAGTTACCGGTGCTGCTTAGAAAAGTATCTCAGTCATTCCCCAGGATAGAATCATGAAGCTGTTCTTCATGAATGGTTCATACCCCCCGCTCCTCTTAAAAATTAGCCCAAAATTGACATCCCAGGCCAAAAGAAGCAGCATCCGGTATATGATACAGCCAGCAGAATCCATAGACGGAATTGTTACCCATTTATTCCACTACACTTTTTAATAATTGTTCTTCACACAACACTGCATTTTTAATACCACATATGCCAAGCATTGCTTTTCATTTGCTAGGTTATGTAGGATCTCTTTCTGCAAATGTTTGCATGTACAGTTACATTTGTGAATGCAGCCTCACTCCCAAGACGATTGCCTTTTATGTGTTCTGAACTTTTTAAAAAAGGGTATAAACCTTTTTAGGATCAGAACAACAACTGAAATTTTAAATTAAACCCATGTTTTTTCAGGCAGAGAGAGTTGAAACAAATAGCCTATTTTGGTTTGTTTGTTTGTTTTCTGAAAATGCTTTTTATTTTGTAACAGTCTCTTTTAAATTAAAAGAATTATCTTTTCATTATGAAAATGTAAAGCTTGCACTCATCTGAGCATTTCAGTGCTATAGAAACAAATCCAACAGTTAGTCATACACAGTTTCTTAGCACTCCTCAGTGTATTTTGCTAGAATGGAGATGTGGCTTTTTTCATTTGTTGTGAGAGAGACAGAGCAAAAAGGGGTAATTTATTCCAAAGATCTAACAGCTTCTGCAGGCATTCATTCTGATCCTCTTGGAAAGATGTTCCATAGTAGTGAATCAGTTGTTTCCAATTCCCCACTTTCAGTAGATCAGTCATTTCACAACTGAAATCATAGGGTAAGCCAGGACATTTTACCTCTCATTTTTTTTTCCTAACATAGTTTTACATGTGTTTATTTAAAGGAAGGCTTGCTGGATTGTGTTGAAAACCGTGTTCATCAGCTGGAAGATTTGGAAGCAGCATTTGCAGATTTGTGTGACAGTGATGATGAAGAGACCCTGCAGAAGTGGGCTTCATACCCTGGGTAGGAGACTTCTAAATGCCTTAAAATGCAGTCAGTCGTTTGGGAACTGATTAGCCCAGCACTTCACTGACCAGAAAGGAGAAAGGCTGGACAGGATCTATGCCAGGCTACCATCTTTCCTTTAGTTCTAAGGGAGGAATCAGAACAAACCAAAGAAAAGGTGCTCTGCTGTCTTCAGTGCCATGGTAAGCCTTCCCAGATCAGCCTGGTACAGCTTCATGCAAATTCTGTTGTCTGTGGAGGGAGGCACGTTTGGTAACTAAAAATTTAGTAATCCATGTGAAGCAGAGCTCTCAAAAAGCAACAGAGGATATGGAGGAGGACTTCTTTGGTGCTCCCGACGGTTCTGCTTTCTGTGGAAAAATGGAAGTGTAAAAAAGGCTGTTCCTGAGTAACAGTGTCCACAAAACATCTCGGCAGCATCCACTATGCTTTTAAACCAAATGTTTAAATTTCCATTTTTCTTAGGTGCAGAATGACAGAGAGACAAATTTAATTTTCAAATCCTAGGCCATCAGTTCTACTTCTTCTCTCTTTCTCACACGCTTAAGTTAAATATGTGTGTTTCCAGCTGTTTGTGTAACGAGTTTTGGTTTTAACTCCAGAATGAAGCCACTTGTTCAACTAGTTCACAGTTTGAAAAGCAGGATGGAGACCCCAGACTACGAAATGGTAAGTGACTAGGTAAAGCAGCAGGAAGTACACCGACCTCAAAAGCATAGCTTCAGCAGGGAGGGAACATGCTTCGTTTCAGACTTCTTGATTCGGGACGTTGTGAGATTTTGGTGGGGTTTGTTGTTTTTTTTTTTATGTCTTAGGCCAGCTTTTCTTTTTAAATCTTCTAAAATTCTACTCTGTTTGTTCACAGTCTATAATTAGGCAACATTAATGTGATCTTTCAGGACCGTGATGTCTCAGGCTCCTTCTTGTGAAGGAAGGCTTCATTTCACCAGGGTCTGTTTATATACTTTATAGAACTTCAGGTACCTGTTTGTAAAAGATCAGACCTGTCATCTTCAAGGGCTGCAGCATACTGTGAATTCATAGGAGAGGTACAGTGTACTGAGATAATGAAATCATCCATACAACCTCCAGAATTTTATTCTTTTTGTTTAAAGAACAAACTGGGGGATAAAAACCCAACTCTTACTGACTGAAGAAGTGTGAGTTACCTACTGGCCTAGGGATGGTATCTCAGAGACTTTTTACACAGATAAGCTATATCAGTAATTCATCAACAGGAATTTCTGTCTAATTTACGTGTAGGTCCATCAGGCTGGTCTGACCTGTGATTATATGGAGCTTCCTCACCATGTTAGCACGGAAGAGGAGATTGAAGGTCTCATACAGTCCATTCGAGTTCTACTAAAAGATATGCCTAAGCCCACACTTGTGACAGTTGCTCGGTAAGACCGTGTAGGTGCTGTTACTTTAAAACCCTCCGACTGTGGTTAGGAAGCTAAATGCTTCTGTCCATATAGCACTGGTTGGCACATCTTAAATCCTGTCTTAAAGTGAAAGTCTTACAGTGCAGTGAAAATTGACGTTTGAAAATGCTGACCATATGGCAGTCACAGTATCCACATGGCTGCGGGAAGGTTCTGTGCTGATGGCCAGCTTTACTCAGCTCTAGAGTAGCTAGCACAGGTTTCGAAAGCAGTGAAAACAAGATGACTTAATGAGCTTCAGCACAGGCTATATAAAGCCTGTGGTGAGGCGTTGTGTGTGTTGAGATTGACAGCTGTCACTGGGGTTCATACATCTCTGCTACTTTTATTACTTGTGCTAGTTAGAACAAAGCTAGCTTGGACAGCCTGCATGGGCTGGAAGCACACCTTCCTTACTCCTGTTCTAGGGTTCATTGTACTACAGCTAGGATTTCTCTTCTCAGTGAAACTGCTGGTGGAAGGTTTTCATGTAATAGCCCGAAAGGGCTTTATATTCTAGAAAGCTCTAGTGCAGCTTTGTATGCAGTCAAAAGTTATGCTTCGAGGACTGTAAGGGTATTATTTGTGAGAAAAGGATGGAGTTTGAGGCCAGGGACCAGGGAGAACCAGGGATGTGTCCTCAGAAAACTTAATTTAACTTATGACAAATTGTTGTAATTTAATCACTTCAGAAATACTAAGTGTGCCCTTAAAGGGCAGGCAACAATAGGAGAAGCTGATGTGAAATTGTTTTTGTCAACAAGAAATAGTGTGGCTAATACCTTCAATAAAAGAAAGCTGTATTTCCTGTGCCAGCTACAGGGTGATCATCCGCTGCTGCAGAGAAAATACAGAATCATTTATAGTTCTTGGGAGATACAAAATCCGAGAAGTGTCAGCTCTGCTTTTTAGTAGTATCTGTTTGCAGTTTGTTAATAGGTACTGTAAAAAATGTTATATCCCAGGGAATGTGAAGATTTGGGTTTCAAGTTTTCCTACCTATTTTACTAGTAGCACTTGGATTTTTCAATCATAACTTCCCACCAGTCCTTTAATTAGATCATTTGCTTGAACGTTGATTGCCAACACGTTCTACGTCAGTCAGGAAAAGAGTAGATTTGGAAGGTCGTATCCCTAATCTGCTCCAGACTTCAAATTCAGGCAAACTGTTAGCGTTGAAAATAGTGAGGACAAGCACAGCACTACACTTTGAAGGGATACTGAGAGGCAGAACTCAACACAGTTTGAAAGTAGCTTCAGCCTAAACACAGAGCATTACAAGAACACAAAAGGTGGTGGTGGTGGTGATACCTGTACACTCATACTTTTTTTTAAATTCCTTGATACAGCTCAAGTTTGGATGACTATTGCCCTTCAGAGCAAGTTGACATCATTCAAGAGAAGGTTCTGAATTTACTAGGTTCGGTGTATGGCACTCTGGATGTGCACTTAGATTACTCAAGCACCTCATCTTCTTTGTGACCTTTCTTCATGTACTGCCCTCTAATGCAGTAGCTTAATTTGCCTATTAGCTATGGTTGCAAGAGAAAAAATACTGTTGTTTCAGCAGGTGGCACTAGAACCCAAGCTGACCAAGAGCTAGTTTCGAGTTGCACTGCTTTCTCCAAGTCAGCTGCATCTGAACTGTTACCTGTTTGGCTTTGTTCAGATTAGTCCTGTGATTAATATTTTTACTGCCTGCTTCTTAAAACTGGTGTAAGAGAAACTATTTTTGTCCATAAAATGTATGTTTTTCACCTGATTTTAGTGTCTGTAAAAAAATATATGTAACTTCTTAAAATAAATGGATTTCTCTTATGTAATTAAACTTTTTTTTGATGGAGTTTGGTGAGTAACAGGCATGTTCCTGAGATGCGTTGTACCTTTAAAAAGATTATCTCAGTAATGCCACTGAGACACTAGCTTTACATAGTGATCTTTCTTAACGGCTGTGCTCGAGATGACCAGGCATCCCCCTATCATTTCTCTAGAGCTGCTTACGGCTTCTGCCCCATCCACAGAATATCTTTTATGTTAATACTCCATTGCATTAATATTGCCTTATTTTCCCTTAGAGCATTTAATTGGTGACTCAGATAATATCCCTAATGTATGGACATTGGCTTGGTGTTTTAATTTTTACATCATTTTGAGGATAAAAAGTATAGGTGCATGGGCATGATTTTATCTGTTGAATTGTACTGCTTGTGTAAAGTTTTTAGGGTTTTTTTAAACTAAGTGATGCTCTTTGCTGGGCCTTGAGTAAGGTTGCAGAAAACAAAACAACCAACATTGAATCGAAGTTTCCAGGGAACTTTGCAGCCCGAGAAAGAGAAGTGCACAGGGTGGGGTAGCACATTCTGCCTGGCTCACTCTGCTCTGCTTCTCTGTCCCAAAACAGAACACCTGAAGGACATCAGCTGGTACTGGACAGTGGCACAGATGCATTGGGGGCCACAGGGGCAGCCCCTGTGCAGAGTGGCCGGGGCTGCCCCATGCCGGACACAGCTGCTTCCAGCCGGGTGCAGTCACTGGCCCCACTGCGTGGGGAGTGTGAGGAGGAAGGAACGGAGGAAAGAAGCTGTAACAGTGGAAATGGGAAGCTCTTTGGGCTTACAGGACAATGCAATGAGGTAGACAACCCTCACAGGATAGGTGGAGGGAAGGAACAGGAGGGTAAAGTCCCCCTCTTTGCTTTTCTGAGGACCAGGGGACCCTCAAAGCAGCACCCGGGGAGAGGCACGTATCAGTGGTGACGGATTTGAGGATAAAAATGGAAACGAACTGTCACTTTAAACAGTAATTTAAATCCTCACTGTAAGAGGAATCCCACAACATTCTCAAATTTGTACTTTGTTGTATTATGCTGCTGCTGTTCCAGGCTAACTAATCCTAGTCAGTTGTCTAATTACAATAAATAAAGAATATTATTATGCATTCAAAAGATGGTGTATAACTGGTATGAAAGTCTCAAAGCAAATACGAGGCCCAAGATTAATGTTTCCAGAAAGACAGCCATCTTGACATGCAGACACCTTGAGAACTACTTCATATAAAAACGTTATGGATCATTCCAGCTCTGTTTCCGTAGTCATCCCGGCACTGTCTCGATCAAGGTCAAGTAAGTGCAAAAGAGTAATGGTAAATTTTCAAAAAGCAAAAGCAGGTGACTATGCAGAAATCCAGTTTTGCAGCGATAAACAAACGGGGTAGGCTATTCCATTCAGTTGGCAAAGTCCCTCCACAAAACACAGCAAAGCAAAGGACCAATGAAAAGTCTTATCCCTCAAGTGCAGAGAAGGGTTCTCCCTCCTTCATCCCCCTTTCAAATGAGGTTTTGCCAGTGAGCACAACTTGCATTTCCTACATCTTCAATCTTTGTCTGTCAAGGGATGTTTAGACCACCAAGGGGTTAATCTTGACTTTTTGATCCTGATGCTGGAAACCTACCCTGACAGAATGGTAGATTTCCCTGGCACAATCCACATCTTGATACCTCTAAAATCCAGTGTAGCTGATGTTTGCAGCGGCCTGAGGGGTAGGGGATGACCTGAGTGCATGGGGGTACGGATCAGCCAGGATGAGGGACAGCCTGGTGTCCCCCAGCCCAGGTGTAAGCCCCAGGTTGCTGTACTTTCCCCCTGTGACTCTGAATGTGCTGGGGCGCCAAGGGGGCTCAGCACACCTCCCAGGTCATTTCAAGAGGGTTGCAGGCTACACGTTGGTGACTGTGTTAGTGGCCACTCACTGCCCTGTTACCGCCAGCTACAGTTCAAGGGCTTTATACAGAGCAGAATGTGATGTTCGGGGGGTACGTAAAGCCATATAGCCCTGAGGAAGAACAATTAAATAAGATACTATTCAAACAAGAATGCACACAGGACACAGTCCTCACAAACTGTAACCTTGGAGAAGATGATAAGCCAGCAGAAACCAGTTGAAACCGAGATAAAGGAACCCGACAATTCTGGAAATCGAGTGATGAGGCAAGACTAGGCCATACCTGGAAGAACAAAAAATTCATGGAAAGAGAGCCACTAGGGACCACCAGAGACCACCAAAAACCCAATGGAAGCCCCCCTAATCCCCAGTCCACATGCTAATAACTACGTAAATATGATTCTTAGTTCTAGAAATTATGATGAATACGTATAATCATTCTGGGAAATTTAATGCACATGTATGTAACAGGGCAACGTAAGTTTTACCTGATGAGACTTCCGGTACGCACGATAGGGGGAGGGATCCCCCGTGCATCCAGCGCTGCAGTAAAGAATGCCTACTCTGTAAAACCACGTTGGTGTTGAAGAGCTAGAAAGTTCTTTACGACTTTTTTGGTAACAGCACTCATACTTTATTAGAGAAGGGTAATTTTTATGGGTATAAGAATCATCTTGTCTTATTGACAGGTGCTTCTGAGAGTGGAAATTAGTGCAGTGCTGATTGCAGAGAGAAATTAATCCACTCCATTCAAGCAGGAAGCTGTTCCTGCAGCAAGGAAAGTATCTGACCCATATTTGATCCCTGAAAAGGCAAGTCTAGCTGTATATTTTTTTTATAACACATCAGCAATGAACTTTCAGCGTTCCAGTGGCCACGTAGGAGGAAGGACAGAAATGGCAGAAATTTCAGGTGCAGCCAAATCCACTGAACGTCCAATCCCAGACAAGACAGGCATGTTGAAACACTTCATTTTGCCTTGTTGGCCTCCCTTAATACTTCTGACATTTACACAGCAGAAGGCAGGGCTACAAACTGCACAATAGACTTAGAAATATACTTAGAAATGCCCCAGAAGTGTACTTTGGTGCTTTGCCTGGACTCTAATACCAGCACAGGAGGTACCAGCTGTTGCGGAACCTTTCTGGATCTGAGGGCAGATTCCTCCTGTAAGATCTTCTGACAAGGACCAGCCTGATGCAGTACCCCTCCATTGACTGGAGACCAGCTAAGGGCCTTTCTTTAAGGTAACTTTATGACAAGATTAAAATTAAAGGTCTTTTTCCATCAGGAAGTAATTTTTAATATCCAATGGCTTAATTCTGAAAGCTTTTTTAACTCTCAGGGAACTATCAGGAAAGTCTCAAGTTTCTGCGTTGCTTAAATATTCTGCAGCAGAATAATTCAAAGACACGAGATTTTGCCTTTTCTTGCGCTCCTTCCAGACCTTCGCTAAAGATTTCCCCTCCTATAAGTGTTATTAGTAATGCGTGTGCCTTTTGCCTATGAAAGAAAAGCAAGCTGTGAGCTGAAGAGACATTGCAATCTGTAAACCTGAAGTAAAACTGGACTAGCTGATGTTAGTGTGCAACACAACTGAAGGGTGTAAGAGAAAACTGGTAACACTGGCGCAGTCTCTTCCTTTATTTCATAACAGCGCATTATTATAGCTTTTCTTTTTTTTCCTGGAAAGGCACCATTGATGAAGAAGAGTTGTGACAAAATTGCAAGTCTGTTGGTGGAAACAGGAGGCAAATCTGTGATTTTTTTAGCCTTTCTGAACAAGTATAATTGAATTTGGATCTCTTAACACGACTGCAAGGACACTTTTCTCCCCACACTGCTGCCCATTGCACTAAAGTGCCAGATGTTGGCAAAAACTGCTCCAAAGAGGCAAATGTTCTTTCCACTCAACTTGCTATTACGCAGTGCTTTATTTCTGACTCCCAAATGGCCCATCTTTCTATATAAAGAATAGGAAGCAGCTCCAGAGACTAAATTCATTCCCCTGTCTACCCAGCAGGTGAGGACACATCACAGGGAGGGAGATGGGTGCCCCCCATACTCCACCCTGATCTTGCCACTTAGCCTGTTACGGGGCTAGAAACTGAGGAAACATTAGGAAGGAAGGTGCTGCACGCTCCACAGGCACTTAGAATCACACATTCACAGAATATCTCGAGTTGGAAGGGACACATGAAGGTCATTGAGTCCAACTCCCTACTCCTTGCCCGACTACCTAAAACTAAACCGTATGTCTAAGAGCATCATCCAGATGCTCCCTGAACTCTGACAAACGTGGTGCCACGACCACTTCTCTGGGGACATGAGTTCCAGTGACCCGGGGGGCAGCCCGTGCCCGCCGGAGCTCCGTCTGGGAGGGTCCGCCATGGCGGGCGCGGAGCGGAGAGAGCCCACGGCTTGCTGCGGGGCGGGCACCATCGCTGCCCGGTGCAGCCGGCCGAGCTCAGGGCCCTCACCCCCGCCCCGGGCTGCCCTGGCCGCTGGCGCTCCCCGGGGGCTTGTTTTACAGGTGGGGTGCCGGGGCTTGCCGGGCCCCCGGCAGCTCCCTAGCTTTTCCCCCCCCCGAGGTTCCCGCGGTCCGGGAATCCCCGTGCGCCGCGCGGGGTCGGCCCCCTGCGGGTCCTGCCGGCAGCGGAGCTGCTCGCCTCAGCGGCTGAGGTGCTTGACGCCTGGAAATGCAGTAAAACTACCACTGAAAGAAGGAGCAAACCTCCAGGGAACGTCCGTATCCTGGGAATGAACACGAATACTGGGCTGAAAGGCCGTATCTGGCTGCAGGAAAGCTGCGGCCTGGGCTGCAGCAACGTGGTTGGAACAGAGAGCGAGCAGGGAGCGCCTCAGCTCCCCCACTGCCGGAGCTCGCCCTGCTGCCACCCCCAGGCCGAGACGGCGCTTCAGGGAAGTCTGCAAAACCTCGTCACTTGCCTTCAGGAGCTGCTGGCCGGCTGCAGCCGGGTCGAGAGACGCTGTTTCTACGCTGAAGGCTGACAGTGTCATCCTCAGGCCGGCCGCGCAGGAGAGGCAAGTTTCTGGAGGGCCAGGGAAGGGCTTACAGCCTGCCCTGTCGCAAGTCACCCTGATGTCACAGGCCACCCCCACATGGGGAAATAGCCACGTCCTCGGGGTCTGTGTTGGGCTGGCGGACGGGAGAGGGGCGATTTTGAAGGTCCCGCTTCCACTGTGCCAGTTAGCAGTTTCCGAATACGGCTGTGGACGTGCGTGCCTGTTCGGTGGGGAGGAACACGGGGAAGGACGGTGCCCAGTACCGGCGATGCATGCTTTTATCATCTCTTGGATCTCGTAAAGAGTTGAATCCGTGTTTCCTTCAGAAACAGAGATTTAACTGCACTGAAGTCAGCAGCAGAACCTTCTGTACCAGGTTTTCGCTCGTTTAGGTCCTGCAGTTTGAAAAATACCAGTTTTAGAACCATTTAATTGAGAAAGCAGTCTGGTTCTAGAGAAGACTGCCAATTCCAGAGGAACAACACCCCGTAGGATTTATTTGGGAATGAAACTGAAATGGGAAGGAGAAAACACCACCTTGAATACTCTTTCCTGTAAATATTTTTTTTCTTGTAATTTCTTGTGAACTGTGTACGTTCACTTGTTAACATTAGCATTTGTGCTGCTGAGACTTTGTGCACTTGCGCCTTCTTTTACTACTTCTGCTGTTGATGTAAACGTTACAGCTATAAGTATGTAATTATTTTAAAATGTTTATTCCAGTAGAATAAACCCCATGACCTTGGCCCCATTCTCTTGGTGCTTCTGCGTTCCGTCACAAAGATGTGGCTAGCCTTGGATCCAAGACCCTTAATACTTCACGAATTGTAAACAGCCGCACATGGTGTACGGAAACTAAGTGGAGTCAGATTATGTACTGCTTGTGTAAAATTTTTGGTGTTCTTTTTTAAGTGAGAAATGTTCTTTGCTGGGCTTTGGATAAGGTTGTGGAAAACAAAAAACCAACATTGGATCAAAGGTGCCAGGGGTACTCCTGTGCTGCAGAGTATTAGGCTAGTCCCAGAAAGAAGTGCACAGGGTGCGGTGGCACATTCTGCCTGTCTCACTCCGCTCTGCTTCTGTGTCCCAAAACTGAGCACCTGCAGGACATCAGCTGGTACCAGATAGTGGTGCAGGTGCTTCCCTGGAGCCCATGGGAGAGGACCGTACCAGAGGATGTGGCTATTTCCTGAATGAAATACAGCAGCCCATGTAGCGCCTGGCATTAGAGCAGAAGCATGAGAAGGAAGGAGTAGCAGGGAGGAGCTGTTACCTGCCCTGCCCCATCATGGTCCTTGAAGCTGTCCCAAGTGTTTCCTGGGGTCTCAGATATCCAGGGGCTGCCTCAGACAACACAGCCCCTTGGAGCCGTGCCTTTAACCAGGGTGCCTTCTCCCGACCCTCTCTGGGGTCTGTCCTGCACTAGCTTTTCTCACTGCCGGGATGTCTCCCGGCTCTCAAGTCAGCCCAGTCCCAGGGATGCGGCCGTGCCACTGGCTCCAGTTGTTTCCAAGGGGATTAACGGTTAAAATGGGCAGGTCCTTGGCCATGCAGGACAACGTGACAGGGCAGACAACCCTCACAGGATAGCTGGAAGGAAGGAATAGAGGAGGAAAATGGGTGCTGCTGAGACAGTTGTCTGGCTCGTTTCTGACTACGAGAGGAAAGACACCTGTCAGTCCTCTAATGAGCTTTTAATTTATGAATGTGGTGGGTTAACTCCACCTTCCAATACACATGATCTAGATTTAGACCTTGTGCTGGTTTCAGTCAGGAAAGAGTTAACTTTCTTCACAGTGGCTGGTCTGAAGCTCTGTTTCTGGGTTTGCCCAGAGTAAAGTACTGATAAGGTGTCTTTTTAGCTGGTGCTGGAGAACGCCAGCACCAAATTCCAGGTCTTTCTCCACTTCTGATACTGCCGCTGCATTCCCAAGTTTCACACTACAGGCAGCATGGGGGACACACACAGCTCAGACAGCTGACCCAAACTGACCAAAGGGGTTTCATTCCATAGTACAACATGGTATTTCATTCCATGGTACGTAAGTGGGCAGTGGGCTCCGGAGCCGTAACTCTTTCTTTTAACTCTTTCGCTAACTCTTCTGTTGGCTCTTCAACTCCTTTGCTAACTCCTTTGCTAACTCCTTTGTTAGCTGCTTGGCTAACTCCTGTGCTGGCTCGTTTGTTAGTGAGTTGGTGGGTTGGTTGGCTTTCCCGGTCGTGCTGTTGCTCGTGGGGTTCACTCGGGTGAATTTGCTGGGCGAGGTTAAACCACGGCAGACGTAGAGATACACACAGGGACTTCATTTAGGACATTGAATCAAATCGGTTTCTTGTCTCAGAATTCCTGACCCACAGCCACGTTGCTTGACTGCTATCCCGTGGGGCAGTTCTTGCAGAAATAATACTCTTCCTCAAGAACGTATCTCCTCATAGAAATGCTGCAAGACTGCTTAGCCCCTCCAAATACAGGCTGAGAAGGTAAAACTGAAGGTAGATCCAGGGAATTCCTGTTAACCCAAGCTCTTTGGGACACTTTTCTTCAAACGCTGAAGGCGTGATGGTAATACATTTTTAAAGACGTCAGCCCCAATTACATTTTGAGATCTGACATGGGCGTGGGCCCACTGGTTTTTACAGTGTGTAATTTACTTGTCCAAAGAAGGGTCCTTACGGGAAAAACACATGCCTTTTACAAAATTTACTGTCAAATCAGTACCGCTCTTCTGTGCTTTTCTGAATGAAGGAAGAAGGATGGCTTGACCTCTGTCTGGCACACCACCATGCCATGTTTTCATTGCAGTATTGCATCAACATTTGATCTGCGCTTCTGAACATAGACCCTACTTCTCTTTTTCCTCTTCTTCCTTTCCACAACCCTCCCTTTCAAAACAAAGCATCAGTCAAAGCAACTTTTGGCTTGATACACTGAACAGCGAATCTCATCACAGACCAGCATCCAGAGAAAAGAGGAGTCTGGAATCTTTCTTTCCACACCGATAGTAAACTGCCAGTTGCTTCTGTGAACCTGCTGCGCTAGCGTTACCTTGGTATATCAAATGTTGATTAAATACTGCAATGAGAATGTGGCACGGTCATATGCTAGACAGAGGTCAAGCCATCCTTTTTCCTTCATTCAGAAAAGCACAGAAGAGGGGGACTTTACTCTCCTGTTCCTTCCCTCCACCTATGCTGTGAGATTTCATCAACATTTGATATGCTCCTTAGAAAATCACAATCCCCACTTCTGTCTGTCCTCTTTTTCCCTTTCCCAACCTCCCCTTTTAACGCCAAGGTTATTTGAGAGCTGGGAAAAGAAGCTATGCCTTAAAATTACACTTCATTTTCATTACTGTTCCAAAATGTATCATCACCAATTGCCAGTTCTGCCAAGTAATTAAATAAAACTAGCATATCTTGGTACTGCCATAGCGCAGAACGATTTGTTTTCTTGTCTGAGTTATCTGTCAAGAAGAGTAGCTGGTTTTTAATAAAGATTCGCATCTCCTATGACATTCAGGTCCTAGCAGCAGTATTGCGTTCAGTGCAGCCTGCAGATGGCTGTTCAGCAACAGCTCATGCACCCAGGCTTATGCTGAGTTTAAATACTGCTAGTGATCACTGACTGAGAGCTACTGACGTTCTGGAACATGCAGTACTCCAATAGCAACATGAATTTTAACTTCAAGAAAAGCAGTGATATGTCACTGCAGAATTATCGTTGCTTCATGAACATACATATATATATACCTGTTATTACTGCTGAAGTAGAGAAATTGGCCTTCCAAATATCAAGTAAATACAAAAGAATGAAACTCTCATCGCTGGAAGTGTTCAAGGCCAGGCTGGATGAGGCTTTGAGCAACCTGGTCTAGTGGAGGGTGTCCCTGCCCATGGCAGGGGGGTTGGAACTAGATGATCTTTAAGGTCCTTCCAACCCAAACCATTCTATGATTCTATGACTTCAAAATACCATCTTGGGCTAGTGGCTATTCCAAGTCTGTGCTGGAAGAGGAAAGATGCAGGAATAGTCCCCGGGAAAGGGGACTGCAGCCCCCTCTATTCACAGATGGCTTAGTGAGGGAGCCTTTGGTTAGTTACGGCACTGCTTTTCCCAGCTCTGAAATGATCTTGGCCGTTTGCCGTACTATTTAGTCTCCTTCGGTCCATGGTGAATTGGATGGTCAGGATCATATGAGGCCAGTTAAATGAGAAGTGTGCAGAGGCAGAGATCTGAAGCAGTCTGATGCAAAAATCTGTACTAATGGCTGTGGGACATGACCAAAACAGGCATTGCTTTGTTAAAAGCCTTGAAGTTGCAGAAATCACACATGTGGAGTCAGGGAGAAGTGAGGGCCACTCTCGGCAGTTGGATGGCACCTGTCTCCATGGGCTCCTTCTCTGGGGATAGCAAGGGAGAGGGAGGCAGATGTGGCAAGGCTTACCACAGCATGTGGGTAGGTTCTCCACCGTGTGCTGGATGCAGTGTGACAGGGGCAGACAGGTCCGCAGCCAGTGCTCCAGGTCCCGTCAGAGGTCAGGACCCAAGCTGACCTGAGTTGTCAGAGCACAGCAACGGTGGCTGCTCCCTCCACACCGGGAGGGGAGAGCCAAGGGTGGCCCTGGAGCCTGGTGAGCAGGGCCAGACAGTGACAGCAGTAGTCTCAGCAGCAGTCCAGTGATCACTGGGCACAGAAACAAGCCAGCTCAGCAAGGGCTGTCAGTAGCCCAAAGCTCTGACCCTGGGTGAAGGAGGGGATGTATTATAGACTAAGGAAAACACCATTCACTTTCCGGAGACAGCTCTGTATTGGTGCAACAGTTAAGAGGTATCTTGGCTACTGTCACTAACGATGGGACAGTGTAATGTCAGATCATTCTGCATCACATCAAACAGCTTATCCTTCCCCTTTCTCCCCACACACACCCTGCCTGGTGCCTCTGCCAGCTCCAAAGCGTGATACAAAAAAGTCTCTTCTTCATCCCATTTTGAGAGGGCTGATTATTGTCTTTCTGATTGTAAATCCCTTTGAAAAATTATTACTGTAATACTGTGTCTTTGTTCAGTAATCAGTTCAACCTGGTAAATACGTTAGGCTTTCAGTAGTCCTGGTACTCTCTTACTGGGCAATAAAGAAGATACATGTTTATTTAAAAGATCTATTAAGGTGTTACGGTCTTCTCATGTTCCCCTAGAGGGTTCTTTTCAGTAAAATATATTTATTCCGGGACTATGTTGTAGTAATTTGTGGTGAGGTTCACATCAGAAAAAAGGACATTTATTCTTTGGCTTGCTCTTTAGGCTACAAAACAGCTGACTGAGGACCATGAGATACTTCCCTCAGGGCAGGAACGGTACTGGCTCTGTGGTTGTGAGGGCATTGCCTGAATGGACTTTAGCGCAACAGGTTCACAGAAGCAACTGGCAGTTTACTATCAGTGTGGAAAGAAAGATTCCAGACTCCTCTTTTCTCTGGATGCTGGTCTGTGATGAGATTCGCTGTTCAGTGTATCGAGCCAAAAGTTGCTTTGACTGATGCTTTGTTTTGAAAGGGAGGGTTGTGGAAAGGAAGAAGAGGAAAAAGAGAAGTAGGGTCTATGTTCAGAAGCGCAGATCAAATGTTGATGCAATACTGCAATGAAAACATGGCATGGTGGTGTGCCAGACAGAGGTCAAGCCATCCTTCTTCTTCATTCAGAAAAGCACAGAAGAGCGGTACTGATTTGACAGTAAATTTTGTAAAAGGCATGTGTTTTTCCTGTAAGGACCCTTCTTTGGACAAGTAAATTACACACTGTAAAAACCAGTGGGCCCACACCCATGTCAGATCTCAAAATGTAATTGGGGCTGACGTCTTTAAAAATGTATTACCATCACGCCTTCAGCGTTTGAAGAAAAGTGTCCCAAAGAGCTTGGGTTAACAGGAATTCCCTGGATCTACCTTCAGTTTTACCTTCTCAGCCTGTATTTGGAGGGGCTAAGCAGTCTTGCAGCATTTCTATGAGGAGATACGTTCTTGAGGAAGAGTATTATTTCTGCAAGAACTGCCCCACGGGATAGCAGTCAAGCAACGTGGCTGTGGGTCAGGAATTCTGAGACAAGAAACCGATTTGATTCAATGTCCTAAATGAAGTCCCTGTGTGTATCTCTACGTCTGCCGTGGTTTAACCTCGCCCAGCAAATTCACCCGAGTGAACCCCACGAGCAACAGCACGACCGGGAAAGCCAACCAACCCACCAACTCACTAACAAACGAGCCAGCACAGGAGTTAGCCAAGCAGCTAACAAAGGAGTTAGCAAAGGAGTTAGCAAAGGAGTTGAAGAGCCAACAGAAGAGTTAGCGAAAGAGTTAAAAGAAAGAGTTACGGCTCCGGAGCCCACTGCCCACTTACGTACCATGGAATGAAATACCATGTTGTACTATGGAATGTAACCCCTTTGGTCAGTTTGGGTCAGCTGTCTGAGCTGTGTGTGTCCCCCATGCTGCCTGTAGTGTGAAACTTGGGAATGCAGCGGCAGTATCAGAAGTGGAGAAAGACCTGGAATTTGGTGCTGGCGTTCTCCAGCACCAGCTAAAAAGACACCTTATCAGTACTTTACTCTGGGCAAACCCAGAAACAGAGCTTCAGACCAGCCACTGTGAAGAAAGTTAACTCTTTCCTGACTGAAACCAGCACAAGGTCTAAATCTAGATCATGTGTATTGGAAGGTGGAGTTAACCCACCACATTCATAAATTAAAAGCTCATTAGAGGACTGACAGGTGTCTTTCCTCTCGTAGTCAGAAACGAGCCAGACAACTGTCTCAGCAGCACCCATTTTCCTCCTCTATTCCTTCCTTCCAGCTATCCTGTGAGGGTTGTCTGCCCTGTCACGTTGTCCTGCATGGCCAAGGACCTGCCCATTTTAACCGTTAATCCCCTTGGAAACAACTGGAGCCAGTGGCACGGCCGCATCCCTGGGACTGGGCTGACTTGAGAGCCGGGAGACATCCCGGCAGTGAGAAAAGCTAGTGCAGGACAGACCCCAGAGAGGGTCGGGAGAAGGCACCCTGGTTAAAGGCACGGCTCCAAGGGGCTGTGTTGTCTGAGGCAGCCCCTGGATATCTGAGACCCCAGGAAACACTTGGGACAGCTTCAAGGACCATGATGGGGCAGGGCAGGTAACAGCTCCTCCCTGCTACTCCTTCCTTCTCACGCTTCTGCTCTAATGCCAGGCGCTACATGGGCTGCTGTATTTCATTCAGGAAATAGCCACATCCTCTGGTACGGTCCTCTCCCATGGGCTCCAGGGAAGCACCTGCACCACTATCTGGTACCAGCTGATGTCCTGCAGGTGCTCAGTTTTGGGACACAGAAGCAGAGCAGAGTGAGACAGGCAGAATGTGCTACCGCACCCTGTGCACTTCTTTCTGGGACTAGCCTAATACTCTGCAGCACAGGAGTACCCCTGGCACCTTTGATCCAATGTTGGTTTTTTGTTTTCCACAACCTTATCCAAAGCCCAGCAAAGAACATTTCTCACTTAAAAAAGAACACCAAAAATTTTACACAAGCAGTACATAATCTGACTCCACTTAGTTTCCGTACACCATGTGCGGCTGTTTACAATTCGTGAAGTATTAAGGGTCTTGGATCCAAGGCTAGCCACATCTTTGTGACGGAACGCAGAAGCACCAAGAGAATGGGGCCAAGGTCATGGGGTTTATTCTACTGGAATAAACATTTTAAAATAATTACATACTTATAGCTGTAACGTTTACATCAACAGCAGAAGTAGTAAAAGAAGGCGCAAGTGCACAAAGTCTCAGCAGCACAAATGCTAACGTTAACAAGTGAACGTACACAGTTCACAAGAAATTACAAGAAAAAAAATATTTACAGGAAAGAGTATTCAAGGTGGTGTTTTCTCCTTCCCATTTCAGTTTCATTCCCAAATAAATCCTACGGGGTGTTGTTCCTCTGGAATTGGCAGTCTTCTCTAGAACCAGACTGCTTTCTCAATTAAATGGTTCTAAAACTGGTATTTTTCAAACTGCAGGACCTAAACGAGCGAAAACCTGGTACAGAAGGTTCTGCTGCTGACTTCAGTGCAGTTAAATCTCTGTTTCTGAAGGAAACACGGATTCAACTCTTTACGAGATCCAAGAGATGATAAAAGCATGCATCGCCGGTACTGGGCACCGTCCTTCCCCGTGTTCCTCCCCACCGAACAGGCACGCACGTCCACAGCCGTATTCGGAAACTGCTAACTGGCACAGTGGAAGCGGGACCTTCAAAATCGCCCCTCTCCCGTCCGCCAGCCCAACACAGACCCCGAGGACGTGGCTATTTCCCCATGTGGGGGTGGCCTGTGACATCAGGGTGACTTGCGACAGGGCAGGCTGTAAGCCCTTCCCTGGCCCTCCAGAAACTTGCCTCTCCTGCGCGGCCGGCCTGAGGATGACACTGTCAGCCTTCAGCGTAGAAACAGCGTCTCTCGACCCGGCTGCAGCCGGCCAGCAGCTCCTGAAGGCAAGTGACGAGGTTTTGCAGACTTCCCTGAAGCGCCGTCTCGGCCTGGGGGTGGCAGCAGGGCGAGCTCCGGCAGTGGGGGAGCTGAGGCGCTCCCTGCTCGCTCTCTGTTCCAACCACGTTGCTGCAGCCCAGGCCGCAGCTTTCCTGCAGCCAGATACGGCCTTTCAGCCCAGTATTCGTGTTCATTCCCAGGATACGGACGTTCCCTGGAGGTTTGCTCCTTCTTTCAGTGGTAGTTTTACTGCATTTCCAAGCGTCAAGCACCTCAGCCGCTGAGGCGAGCAGCTCCGCTGCCGGCAGGACCCGCAGGGGGCCGACCCCGCGCGGCGCACGGGGATTCCCGGACCGCGGGAACCTCGGGGGGGAAAAGCTAGGGAGCTGCCGGGGGCCCGGCAAGCCCCGGCACCCCACCTGTAAAACAAGCCCCCGGGGAGCGCCAGCGGCCAGGGCAGCCCGGGGCGGGGGTGAGGGCCCTGAGCTCGGCCGGCTGCACCGGGCAGCGATGCTGCCCGCCCGGCAGCAAGCCGTGGGCTCTCTCCGCTCCGCGCCTGCCATGGCGGACCCTCCCAGGCGGAGCTCCGGCGGGCACGGGCTGCCCCCCGGGTCACTGGAACTCATGTCCCTAGAGAAGTGGTCGTGGCACCACGTTTGTCAGAGTTCAGGGAGCATCTGGATGATGCTCTTAGACATACGGTTTAGTTTTAGGTAGTCGGGCAAGGAGTAGGGAGTTGGACTCAATGACCTTCATGTGTCCCTTCCAACTCGAGATATTCTGTGAATGTGTGATTCTAAGTGTCTGTGGAGCATGCAGCACCTTCCTTCCTAATGTTTCCTCAGTTTCTAGCCCCGTAACAGGCTAAGTGGCAAGATCAGGGTGGAGTATGGGGGGCACCCATCTCCCTCCCTGTGATGTGTCCTCACCTGCTGGGTAGACAGGGGAATGAATTTAGTCTCTGGAGCTGCTTCCTATTCTTTATATAGAAAGATGGGCCGTTTGGGAGTCAGAAATAAAGCACTGCATAATAGCAAGTTGAGTGGAAAGAACATTTGCCTCTTTGGAGCAGTTTTTGCCAACATCTGGCACTTTAGTGCAATGGGCTGCAGTGTGGGGAGAGAAGTGTCCTTGCAGTCGTGTTAAGAGATCCAAATTCAGTTATACTTGTTCAGAAAGGCTAAAAAAATCACAGATTTGCCTCCTGTTTCCACCAACAGACTTGCAATTTTGTCACAACTCTTCTTCATCAATGGCGCCTTTCCAGGAAAAAAAAGAAAAGCTATAATAATGCGCTGTTATGAAATAAAGGAAGAGACTGCGCCAGTGTTACCAGTTTTCTCTTACACCCTTCAGTTGTGTTGCACACTAACATCAGCTAGTCCAGTTTTACTTCAGGTTTACAGATTGCAATGTCTCTTCAGCTCACAGCTTGCTTTTCTTTCATAGGCAAAAGGCACACGCATTACTAATAACACTTATAGGAGGGGAAATCTTTAGCGAAGGTCTGGAAGGAGCGCAAGAAAAGGCAAAATCTAGTGTCTTTGAATTATTCTGCTGCAGAATATTTAAGCAACGCAGAAACTTGAGACTTTCCTGATAGTTCCCTGAGAGTTAAAAAAGCTTTCAGAATTAAGCCATTGGATATTAAAAACTACTTCCTGATGGAAAAAGACCTTTAATTTTAATCTTGTCATAAAGTTACCTTAAAGAAAGGCCCTTAGCTGGTCTCCAGTCAATGGAGGGGTACTGCATCAGGCTGGTCCTTGTCAGAAGATCTTACAGGAGGAATCTGCCCTCAGATCCAGAAAGGTTCTGCAACAGCTGGTACCTCCTGTGCTGGTATTAGAGTCCAGGCAAAGCACCAAAGTACACTTCTGGGGCATTTCTAAGTATATTTCTAAGTCTATTGTGCAGTTTGTAGCCCTGCCTTCTGCTGTGTAAATGTCGGAAGCATTAAGGGAGGCCAACAAGGCAAAATGAAGTGTTTCTACATGACTGTCTTGTCTGGGATTGGACGTTCAGTGGATTTGGCTGCACCTGAAATTTCTGCCATTTCTGTCCTTCCTCCTACGTGGCCACTGGAACGCTGAAAGTTCATTGCTGATGTGTTATAAAAAAAAATATACAGCTAGACTTGCCTTTTCAGGGATCAAATATGGGTCAGATACTTTCCTTGCTGCAGGAACAGCTTCCTGCTTGAATGGAGTGGATTAATTTCTCTCTGCAATCAGCACTGCACTAATTTCCACTCTCAGAAGCACCTGTCAATAAGACAAGATGATTCTTATACCCATAAAAATTACCCTTCTCTAATAAAGTATGAGTGCTGTTACCAAAAAAGTCGTAAAGAACTTTCTAGCTCTTCAACACCAACGTGGTTTTACAGAGTAGGCATTCTTTACTGCAGCGCTGGATGCACGGGGGATCCCTCCCCCTATCGTGCGTACCGGAAGTCGCATCAGGTAAAACTTACGTTGCCCTGTTACATACATGTGCATTAAATTTCCCAGAATGATTATACGTATTCATCATCATTTCTAGAACTAAGAATCATATTTACGTAGTTATTAGCATGTGGACTGGGGATTAGGGGGGCTTCCATTGGGTTTTTGGTGGTCTCTGGTGGTCCCTAGTGGCTCTCTTTCCATGAATTTTTTGTTCTTCCAGGTATGGCCTAGTCTTGCCTCATCACTCGATTTGCAGAATTGTCGGGTTCCTTTATCTCGGTTTCAACTGGTTTCTGCTGGCTTATCATCTTCTCCAAGGTTACAGTTTGTGAGGACTGTGTCCTGTGTGCATTCTTGTTTGAATAGTATCTTATTTAATTGTTCTTCCTCAGGGCTATATGGCTTTACGTACCCCCCTGTACATCACATTTTTTTCTTTTGTAACAGTGCAAAGTCTCTGCGTACCCTGAAAGTCGTATTAGAAAATATGGACAGAGGGAAGTGAAACAGAGCTCGTGTCCACTCTGGAAGTAGGCATCCAGGAAGGCAGTTACGCAGAAAGAGGACAAAGTGCGAAGCGGGTGCCACTGAACACCTTGCTGCCTGTGGTTTTGGCTGAAAAGACACCGCGTGTTTCACCTGGGAAGGGCTGAACTTACGTACTAGCACACACCCTCTGACAGATGCTCTGTGCAAAATTAAAGTCTAGCTTAAGCTCCAGTTCAGGTTCACAGTTACACCGGGTCTGTTTCCCACAAACACGATATAATTTAATGTTTCCTTCACTTCATTTGTGGCTATTTGTCTTTTATGTGGACTGCAACCAGCCGCCTTTAGGCAGGGTTGCTTTTTGCTTACACACTTATGCGACAGCCAGCTTGCAGGGCTTTAGAGGAAAGATTGGAAAGCAACAAAAGCCCTCCCAAAAACCTATCTGTCCATAGCATTGTTAAAAACTCCCTAGTTCATCACCTATTGAATTCAGGCTAGGAATTCAGGCTAGGATGGGTAAAACTGAATTTGAGTCCGAGAGCTTAGTTTTTATGATAACCTGTGTTGGTGACTTTTAAAGAACCTTTGCTGAGCCTGGCTCAATATGCTTGTCATGAGATACCTGGCGACTACATAGCAAATGGGTTTGACAATATATAATTTACTTGTTGAGAGTAAGTTTTTTACCAAAAAAGCATTCTTATGCAAACTTTATTCTGTCAGACAACAGAAGCTCCATCTTCATTGAGGTGTTTTGTTTTTTTTGCCTGGCACAATGCAACATTTTCATCTTGCTTTCACTTGCTGGCTACTTGTAGAATGTTATACCTGTACATTAGAATATATCTTTTAAATTCCCACTCCACCTTTTTCTGCAAGTCCCTCCAGATGGCCCACGATTAATTTTTTGCCTAACCCCTGTACCTTGTTTTGCCACCGGATGAGACTTGAAGAACACACAGAGGTGAGAAATTCCTCTGATCCACTTCTCTGTGAACGTATTAATGCCAACACTTCAGCAGCCAGGACCTTTGTCTGAACCAATGCAACGAGCACTCGAAGCAACAGGTTTCTTGATGGGGAATGTTTTCAGTAACCTAGATCCAGATGTGGGTTTTTTCTGTTTCTTGAAAGAGAACAGCGGTGCAATGTAATTTTTTACTTATCCCAATACCAATGGACACTTTTGCATTTAACATTTAACTTATTTTATTCAGAAAAGAAAAGAAAAGAAAAAAATAAGGTATATTGTAAAAAACTTAGGATAAAGAAAAAGATTGTAATTAAATGAACTGGAAGTATGCATGACATATAACTAAGTAATACACTTCAGTAATGCAGTTAATGTATGTTACATCCTTGTGTTTGGTAAAATGAAATTATTAGAAACAAGCTTAAGGTATTTACTGTTGTGTACAGAGATGCTGTTGAAGAAATTTGACCAGAACAGTGCTTTTAAACACCACGAGGAAGGCACCTGGATGATCATTAACTCTGTTTAAATAAAGAAAACAATAAAATTTTTTTGCAAGGAAAGAGCAGTGGCCAATTTTAAGATAAGAGTGGATTTGATTTGAAATAGCACCTGCAACAACCTATAATTAGAGTGACTAATACATGTATTCACTACTCCATCAACCTTCAAAATTTGAGAGCCTGTGCAAACCCCAGGCAGCATACAGAACAACTCCAGAAATCTCCAGTCTTTACTGCAGAAGAAGCAGTAATAAGTTATGGATACAATCTGCCAGGCTCTGCTCTGTATAAAGCCCTTGAACTGTAGCTGGCGGTAACAGGGCAGTGAGTGGCCACTCTAACACAGTCACCAACGTGTAGCCTGCAACCCTCTTGAAATGACCTGGGAGGTGTGCTGAGCCCCCTTGGCGCCCCAGCACATTCAGAGTCACAGGGGGAAAGTACAGCAACCTGGGGCTTACACCTGGGCTGGGGGACACCAGGCTGTCCCTCATCCTGGCTGATCCATACCCCCATGCACTCAGGTCATCCCTGCCTCAGCTACCCCTCAGGCCGCTGCAAACATCAGCTACACTGGATTTTAGAGGTATCAAGATGTGGATCTTGCCAGGGAAATCTACCATTCTGTCAGGGTAGGTTTCCAGCATCAGGATCAAAAAGTCAAGATTAACCCCTTGGTGGTCTAAACATCCCTTGACAGACAAAGATTGAAGATGTAGGAAATGCAAGTTGTGCTCACTGGCAAAACCTCATTTGAAAGGGGGATGAAGGAGGGAGAACCCTTCTCTGCACTTGAGGGATAAGACTTTTCATTGGTCCTTTGCTTTGCTGTGTTTTGTGGAGGGACTTTGCCAACTGAATGGAATAGCCTACCCCGTTTGTTTATCGCTGCAAAACTGGATTTCTGCATAGTCATCTGCTTTTGCTTTTTGAAAATTTACCATTACTCTTTTGCCCTTACTTGACCTTGATCGAGACAGTGCCGGGATGACTACGGAAACAGAGCTGGAATGATCCATAACGTTTTTATATGAAGTAGTTCTCAAGGTGTCTGCATGTCAAGATGGCTGTCTTTCTGGAAACATTAATCTTGGGCCTCGTATTTGCTTTGAGGCTTTCATACCAGTTATACACCATCTTTTGAATGCATAATAATATTCTTTATTTATTGTAATTAGACAACTGACTAGGATTAGTTAGCCTGGAACAGCAGCAGCATAATACAACAAAGTACAAATTTGAGAATGTTGTGGGATTCCTCTTACAGTGAGGATTTAAATTACTGTTTAAAGTGACAGTTTGTTTCCATTTTTATCCTCAAATCTGTCAGCACTGATATGTGCCTCTCCCTGGGTGCTGCTTCGAGGATCCCCCGGTTGGCGAGGTAATGAAAATAAATTTACTCTTTGCATTTCTTCCATGGTTTTGTTGTCGTTCCTGCACCCTCCCTGTGTTGACTCACACACACGTTCACTATGGTTCTGCAGAACTGGAGTAACGTCATGAATTGCCTAAGAAATCTTTCTTTCAGCTTTGTTCATGGATGTCAAATTGGTGTCATCTGAAACCTGTGACTAACACGGACTGTGCAATACATTCCAGAAAATTCCAGTCTTCCATAATTACAAAGACATTAATTTCTACTTTAAGAGGACATTTGCAAGGTTATTTTCTACTTGGAAAAACATAATCAAACGAACCCAGAAACAGGTATCTCTTTTTCTTGCTTCTGCTGGATATGGCTTATTTATTGACCACATGTACAAATTACCTGTGTTTGCCTCAATTTCCTCTTAGTTTATTTCAATATCTGTTACGCAGAGCAAAACAACGAAACTGTAATGCATAACAGCTCTAATCAGCGCTGTAAGGCTCGGACACGAGGGCCCATTAGAAATAAACTCACTTGGTGATTTCAGCGTAGCAGTGCCATGTAAGGCAGCAGCTCCGCATTGTCTCTTGTAGCTAGATGCCCCTGCCAGCCCTGCTGCTCCCTTTGGCACCACCAAGGGATGCCCACTTTGGAGGGCATTTATGGATATTCCTCAGCAGCAGAGGCCTGCAGAGATAGCCCTGTCTTAATTGTGGCTCAGCTTTCCAAGATGGACCATCAGCCTGGACATTTTGGTACAAACAGTAAAACCATCACGCATTTGTGTGCAATACAAAATAGGTTCTTAAACCAGATGCACTGAGCAGCGACTGTCTTCCCTGTGCATCACCAGCTCTCCACCCCAGCCTCACTGCAGTTTCCCTGCTTGTCACTGTGGAACGAAATGAGCTTCTTCAGGAAAAATAGGACAGGAGATGAGTCAGATGGCTGAGGTTACCGTGCCCTCTGTCACCATTTCTTCCCACCATTGCAGGCTTTCTTGTGTGCGTCTCTGGCAGCCCTGTCCTTTCCCTCCCCCGATGACTGCACTGTGAGTCAGTCCATCTCCCTAGCTGGGGACAGAGCTGGTCTGTGGGGGCTGAAGAGTCAACAGCATCAACGCTTCCTTTCTGCCTCTGTTGTTGAGGAAGAAAATCATTCTCCAGCAGGGTCAGTCTTGGGGGAAGAGACCCATTTGTTGGAGACCGAGAATAAGGGTCCTGTCTCCTTATGCCTCCAGTGGACAGCACCTGGAAGGGCCCCTCCTGGCCTGCCTGCTGGCCCCCGTCAGGGCCACACACCCTTTGCATGTCCCATCCACTCTCAGGAGGGAAGAACAGAGGAAAGACATCAGTTTTCTGCCTTCAGCTTTCAGTGTCTCTTGTAGGAGGAACTCCTCTCTCAACGCAGCGGAGGTGCAGCTCCCACACTCCAGTGCAGCTGGGAAGGCAGGGACCCAGCAAACCCAGTCCCAGCTCCTGCCTTGGCACAGATCTCCTCACCCTCATCTGCTTCAGCCGCAGACCCATTTTGGGAGAGAGGCAGCCTGGCTAGGTCCACAACAACCACACGCGAGTACCATAACACCCCACAAAGGCAGATTAATCCCTTGCCAGCGTTTCAGTCTGTGGGTGCCTGATTTCCATGCTTCTCTGTCAAGAGTTCATGAAGGTGCTGGATGCCTTTGCTGGTGCCAGCCTCCCTGCAGCCTTACAGGGACTCCCACCTCCCTCCTCTCTCAGATAAGGGAACTCTGTTCTGCAGGGAGAATCTGCTGCTCACCATATCCCGAGACATTCAAGAAATACCTTTGGTCTGAATTTTTGTCTGGTTCTGTTTCATGGTGGTTGTTTTTTGGAGGGTTTCTTGGGTTTGGTTTTTTTTTTTAATTTTATTTTTGTTTGTTGGTTTTGGGTTTTTTGTGGTTTTGTTTCTTTTTTTTTTTTTTTACAGCTTAATTGCATTTCACTTTAGGCATATATAATTTGAAATAGAGTCATTTAGCCCTCTCAAGGAAGGAACCACCTCACTGGAGAGAGACAAACCTTTCCAGCCCTCTCTTTCTAAATGTTAAGATACATATTATCAGCACTCTCCATAAATGTCCTAATGGTTTTGCACATCTTCCACCACAGGCGACTGCACTGCCTACTAGGGAGCTTTCTTATGGGATTGCTTACCTTTAACAGAATTGTTTGCATATAATTTTTCTCAAGGCCCTTGGCAAAACAAAGAAATGTAATACTACATTTTTGCTTGCCTTTCACTACATCACAGAATGAGGTCCATTATGCGCAAACTTAGGGCTAGACCTCCTAAAACAGGCCTAACGTGTCTGTCCCTCATCTGCCCCAAGTGTTACTGAATTTTAGATTTATTCAACGTACAGCATCAGTCAGTCAAGAAGCATCTCGCAGCAGTGTTATTAATATGAAGCTGAGATAATATGCTGAATCTCACTGTACTATGTTCTGTTCTAATGTGTATGTCCTTTGTACTCTGCTTGCTACTCAGCATCTCTTCCAGCCATTCTCGTTATTGCCATAAATGTGTTTTGGAGAAAATAAAATTAATAAGACTCCAGAGGCTTTCATAAGCCTTCTGTAGCACTCTGCCCCACATAAGGTGGTCCTTCCCTGCTGCTTGATTTCGCTCAGTTCTGAACACTAACGTCCAAGCGAACTCAAATACCTGACTTCAGTGCATCAAAGCCTGCCTTGGGGCTTTCTTCTCTTTACTTCAGCTATATTTATTTTTTTACTTAAAGGTAGTACAGGTCAGCAGCTACCCAATTCCCGTTAACACTGAATTTCTGCTATCATCCGTGTAATTCCAATTGCCCAGACTCGAATGGCCCCTTGTTCCAAACAGCCCACTGCTTCCCTGAGTCCCTCCCTGCCTTGGCTGTAGGCTAGTCATTACACTGGGAGGTGGCTGGTCCTCCTCAGCTGGCACACAGGGATCAAAAAGCAACTCTGGTGTGATAAATCTCAGTCCTTCCTCACACCTTGAACACTGAAACAGAAAGACATCCCAGGCAGTGTTCAAGGCCAGGCTGGATGAGGCTTTGAGCAACCTGGTCTAGTGGAGGGTGTCCCTGCCCATGGCAGGGGGGTTGGAACTAGATGGTCTTTAAGGTCTCTTCCAGCGCAAGCCATTCTATGATTCTGTGATTATTTATAAGTGTAGCATTTTGTAAACTCCTGTAACTAAAACCAGATATTGGATGGATTCTGTTTCCGTGCCTGTGTTATTTTATTTCAACTTAACACAGGACTGCTCACAGCCAGCTCATTAAAGTTGCTGAGAATTACAAATCAAAAGCTGATGCATTAGTGACTTTGATTTCCCAGACAGTACAGAAGTTCCAATTCAGGCAACAATATCATGTCAGACAGAAGTACTTCACTAATAAGCTTTTTTGTATCCTTGTTTATAAACTGCAAGAAGAATAGAAATATGTTTACAAAATATGTATAGTACACTACGGTTTTCATAGGTTGCTTAACAGCAAAAAGAAGAAAAAAGCCAATTGCTCAGTCCTTCAGTCCCTAGGAAAGAGATACTGTTCTTGGAGGTTTGACACAATAAAATCTGCAGATTAAAATTCCTGCCTTTGGCGAGATTATGGATGCTGCTCCTTCTTTTCTGACAAGACATCTCTAAGCCCTGAATTAGTATTAAATATTCTACTTTAGTGTTAAATATCCTACTTTGTGTCACAACCCTGTGCACAATGCAGAGTAAGTAACACTAAAATCACCAAACTAGACATCCTATTAAGGAGAGGGTGGCTGCTTCTACAGTCGTGCTGCTCCAGCCCCTTGCCAAAATGCCCTTGTAATTAGGCCCAACATCTGTAAAGGAGGACTGGTCAGTCGACAAAATGCCTGGGACTGGCCCCATAGAGAAGAAACGTTTCTAAAGCACTAAACACTTTCGAGGATGTCTTCCTGCCAATGTGTTTATTTTTGGTGCTGCTCGTGATTCTTCAGGTTTCGGAGGAAACCTTGGTAAATAGATACATGACACAGGCCAATAACCTTTTAAAAAGTGACTGGAAACAGAAGAGAGGCTGCTCGCTTAAAGATATTTTTAGGAGAAGTTTCCAAATATAAATGTGCTATATTATCCCCTTTTTTGCGTCTTATGTCTTTCCCTAGCCTTTTGTGTTTTGATGTCTAATTTTTGATGCCTCATTTAAAAACTCATAGTTGGTAAATAATGGTTAGGTCATTTAAAAAAAAAATTCACCCCTAAACTCCCTTTTGATTGGCAATAACAAAGCTTCAGCATTTTTATCTGTAATTTTAGTAGTTTGTAAACATTTTTCAGACTGGTTTGGTCAAAGTTGCTTATGTTTTTAATCTTTTTGCTTCAATGTGGAGTCTTTGAAATATTTTTTTAAGTAAGCTTAAGGAAACATATGAATATAAATAAGTAAATCTCAAAAATGAAGTTTCAGTTTAAGAAAGACAAAAATATTCCAACTTACATACTTCAGAAGCAAATACGTTTCTCCGATACAAAGAAAAAAATATATGTTTACTAATGGTATCTAAGAACAAGAAAAATACTGCCAACCAGGATGCTAAAATACTGTCTAAGTCTTAAGAATTGTGGTTTGGTGATTTATTGTACTTAATTTCTTCTATATGTTTCTTCCAGAAGCAGTCCTTGACATATTTTATGTCACAGTATCTAATGTGAAAGAAAACAAAAGTTAATTAAAAATACCCCACCACAGTAGTCTGCAAGTCACAGCAGCTTCCAGGTCTGCTTCCAAGACCTCCCTTTTAGTGACATCCATAGTCCCACAGGAGTAATCAATAAAATTGATGAGAGGGCTTTAACAACTAGATTGATTATTGTAAATAATTTATTTACTACTTTTAGCTTTATTCCCTGTTAGTAAAAAGCATAATCTACTTCTGGATTTTAGAAATCAGTTTGCTATGTGCAATTGTTTGCTTTTTTGCATGAATAAAAGATAGCTTTCCAGAATGTTTGGTTTTGCACCAAAGGGTTTATTTATTCTTCATAATATTTATGGGGGTTTTTTTTCTGCAAACTTACTTCCACTGTCTGTGCCCATTTCTGAGTTTTGATGATTTTCACAACAGGTCAGTACTTGTTCTCAACAGGAAGTCGTTTTGTCATGCGAATATGACCATCCTGTGTTCAGCATTGCAGTCATTTTAGATGAATACCTAGCTAGGTTTGAAAAGAAGGTGATCATCGTACTGAACACACCTTGCAACGTGGCATATTAAGACTCACCTAAGACAAGTTAACATGTGATTTAACTTGTAAATATAGGGCAAGTATGAACAGTATATGCCATCAATATCTTTAGATATTTACCTGTAGAAAATGTTATGTGGAGTTATAAACAGATTGTTGGACTCTGCTCTTAGAAGAACATGTAGATAAATTCCATAGCTGGAATCTCAACAATGCAATCCCTGGTATGTATGTTATTGCACACATCTAACTGCAGTCTGTGATTATGGACTGTATGACAGTTCATCTTTTATTAAAACTTATTTTAGACATGCACCAATCTTAATCAGCCTACACGTTATCCAACCTTCTCAATCACAGTGAGTGTTCCACCGTTATTTCATCATTTGTCATCTTACTGCAGAATTTTTATTTGCCTAGTTCTTTGTATATTTCTGATTGATCAATGAAAACACAGAAACGAGTAAGTTGTTATTGCAAGGATGACTATTAATAGATTAAGTATCTTTGACATTATCTCAAATATGTTTCTTCGCTGAGAGTTCTCCCTGTGGCCAGCAGGATTAATGCTGTGGCTATGTTTTGATGATACAGGTTTGATTTTCAGACTTTTGTATTTCCTAAGGATGGAATAGCATTACATATGAGCTGTCTGCTGGTAAAGGTCAAGTTGTATATATTGTTTTCAGACACAGATAGCTAGAGAGAAGGAAAAAACTTGGTTTTTTTTTTTTCTTTTAAAAAAAGAACGTAATATACAAGGAAAATAATGTGTTGTTTGTATTTTCCACATTCTGAATATTGATATTCCAGTTGCAAACCATAAACTGAAGAAGAAGTTTTGGGACAAAATATTTTAAGATTTTTTTTTCTAGAAGAAGGACACATATGTAGTCACATACCCAAGTAACATGGGTATTTAATAGGGCAGAAAAATATCCCTAGCTGTGGTTTAGAAGCTGTAATTACATAAGATGAAGAAGATTTTAGGACAAAGGTGATGCTGGCGATGATTCTCCAGTCCTGGTGATAGACCTACTTACCTGCACTCTGTAATAAGCGGCACAAGAAGACGAATTAACACTTTAAGCCTGTCTGTTCTTTAGATGGAAGACAGAGAAACAGTTAAGAGTAGAGCTGGAGAAGTTCTCAATAATGTGTAACCTCCTAATGAATCGTCTACCACCACAGCATGGGAGTGTGACTGTTCTCCATCTTCCCTTTCCCCCAGATAAGTACTAATTCTCTTGAGCTGCTCCGAGCAAACGATATAGATGATTGGCATCTCAGACTTGTCAGCCTCCCTCTCCCATAAGCTCTGTGTAAACAGGGTTACCTGTGAGTATACCTTTATGGTTTTGCATTTTTTTCTAACAATGGGATAGGAGCTAGAAGGAAATGTGGGCTTTTACACAGTGGTTTCCAGGTAATCTGAAACTGATGAATTTCACATTCCTGGAGATTGAGTAGAAACTGCCTGACAGTCTGAGGAGAATCAGAAAAGTATGGATCTTGGGCAACAGCAACAGCAGCATCAAAGACAAAACCATCTGAACCCGCCCTTTACTGTAGACAATAGTTACTCCCTTTTCTGTGGGTTAAAGGAAGGTTGTAACTCTTTTGACCCTTTTGAAAGCTGAGTCCTTTTGATACTTCAGCAGGCTTTTTTATTGGAAAATAAAACAGCTGCTATAGGTTGTCTCACCACCTCATCTTGCAAAGTGAAACCTAGGACCTCAAGACATTTAAAAGGACTGGACATTACTACTTATAAAAATTAAGTAATCAGTAATATATGTGACAGACTCAGGAAATAATTGCAGAAATTCTATTTTTTTTTTTTTTTTATTCCCTTGTTTCTTCTGGAATATTTAATTGCTGTGGTAGCTTATTTTAGGCCTTCACTGACAGGCTTTCCTCTTTCAGTAATCTGGAAGGTTTGAGATCTGTAAATAAGATTATTTGTTTTGGTCTACAGTTCTATACATCTCTGTTGTTCAGCGAAAATGAAAGGCTTTCATGGGTAGCTTAATGCTTCATTTATTTTTACTTGCAGTGCTCAGAGTGCCATTTAGAAATATCTAGGTACTTGGCCATTCTGATCTTTAAATTACGTGCTATAAGGGCAACAGCTGCTTCACCCGGAGAGTATGAGACCCTCAGGCTTTTTTTCAGTTTTCCCCAACTCAGTGTAACTACATATAGCTCTCTTTTTAGGTTTTTACACTTCATCAAATGTGTTTATACTTCAGTTTTAACATTCCTCAGATATAAAGGAGATAGAAAACATGTTAAGAATGGTGACAGACCTTTAAAAGGAGATGCCACAAGCTCTATTTCTACTGGGGAAATGATATAATTGAGGATCCAGGTTGTTCAGAGGGTGAATTGGTAGCTGTAATGAGTCAGAAGTGATGTTTAGTGGCTGTACCATCATGTGTGACATGCTGAGAAGAGAAAAGAAGACAAGGGTGAAGAAGCTGTGGGGTGGGTCTGAGGAGCTGTCTGAAAGTCAGCCTGTGTTGGAACCTGGTCTGTGATGTGCATATTTGTAACGAGCAGGGACTGGGGACCACTGGGTTTATTCTCATTAATCAGCCAGTGGGTGGGAGAAGACTGTTGGAAGTAGGGAGAGTAACCGGAGGGTGAGTTTGGGCAGCATGCCTGGGGTTGTGTGCACATGGGGAACAGTGTTTCCTGGAACCTTCTATCTTTCAAACACCGGTGGTGTTGAGTAAGACTAAAAGATAGACCTTTTCTTATGGAAGAAAAATATCGATTAAATCAGCTGCCCCAGTCCCAACTCTTTGCTGGATTATATACGTGAAACTAGGAATGGCTGCCAAAATAACCTGGAGCACTCTGTACTGTTTAGTCTCAGTGGCGTTGGGTAAAGAGCATTGGTTCACCGAATGCATTTAGGCTGATACCTCATTTCTTGAAGTGCACTCATAACAAAAAGGTCACCCAGGGATTTCTCGTATTGCTGAGGATGTGAACTGTGTAATATTGTATGTAGCCAGGGGCTGCATGCATTACGTCCCCTTTTTTTCCCCTCAGAATTAGAAAGCATGAAATAAAATGGCAGGAAATTTCTGGATTTGTGAGATAGTGGAATCCTAGAGATGAAAGAGAAATAATTAGAAAAAATTGGAAAGCTAATTGTTTTTAAAGAATACCACTTAATGTGGTGGTCAACCAAAATAAAACGAAAGGCCCAAGGGATGAAGGGATTTGAGAGCAGCCCTGCCACAAAGGACATTAGGGTACTGGTAGATGAAAAACTGTACATGAGCTGACAATGTACGCTCACAGCCCAGAAAGCCAACGGTATCCTGAGCTTCATCAAAAGTGTGGCCAGCAGGTCGAGGGAGGTAATTGTCCCCCCTCTACTCAGCACTGGGGAGACCCCACCTGGAATACTGTGTCCAGCTCTGGCGCCTCCAACGTAAGAAGGACATGGACCTGTTGAAACAACTCCAGACGAGGGGCATAAAAGTGTTCAAAAGGATGGAACACCTCTCATGAGGAGTCGGGCTTGTTCAGCCTGGAGAAGAGAAGGCTCCAGGGAGATCTTATAACACTTTCCAGTACCTGAAGGGCACCTACAAGGAGGCTGGGGGCAAACTTTTTACAAGGGCCTGTAGTGACAAGACAAGGGGTAATGGGTTTAAATTGAAAGCAGGGAGATTTAGATTGGACACCAGGCAGAAATTCTTCACTGATGGGGTGGTGAGGCACTGGAACAGGTTGCCCAGAGAAGCTGTGGATGCCCCATCCCTGGAAGTGTTCAAGGCCAGGCTGGATGAGGCTTGGAGCAACCTGGTCTAGTGGAGGGTGTCCCTGCTCATGGCAGGGGGGTTGGAACTAGATGGTCTTTAAGGTCCCTTCCAATGCAAAGCATTCTGTGGTTCTATGATTCCATGCATGTACTGTCAAGTGGAAGTTTATGCTGCTGCCACCACTTTTTTCTTTGCACATGCATCTTCCTCCCTCCTCCCTAGCTATTGAGAAAGTTGTTCTTCAGCTGCAAAAGAATGTTCCTTGAGGCTACTTGTCCCTGTAGTTGTGATTCTTTCCTTTGCAACTCAGCCTTGACAGAGGACCCTAGCTAGACATGGAGGTGACTCTTTCCTTGCATCTGATGCATAATGTCCTGAGCTTTTCTTAGACTAAGCAAGCTCTGATGCTGCTTTGATATTGATCTGTGCTTTCTATTGGTTGGCCTCAGAAATGGGTCTTGGTCAGCTTTCTGTCTCATGTTTTGCAACCAGAAGTGCTCTATTGGGATGAGAAGTACTTCAGCTTTCAAATGAGTAATTAAAAGGCTAAGGGAAGTACATTTTCAAGATGTCACAGGCATTACATGAAAGTGGTGATATCAAAATTGAGGAAAGAGTGGGTGATGTTCTGCTCTGAATGAAGCTACTTACCTGGGATCTTTACTGCTTTTGAACAGTAAGACTCAAAAGGGCCTGCTTGAATATTCAGCCTGCAGATTTCATTAACTTGAAAGCAATCCAGGCCTAAGCCTTGTGAAGTGGTGATTGATTCAAGCTTCTACAGGAAGACATTAACAAACCATCTTTGTAAAACGTTTGGACTTAGGAAATTGTCACCTTGCAGAAGAAGAGCTCAACAGAAGTTACCAACTCCAGCCATATCCTTCAGAAATGAATGGTGAGGTAAAATTTGACTTTTGCTACTTACTAAGTCTTTAGGATCTGAGCCAATGTTTTACATGAAAATGAGTATTTATCCTTCTGTGCCCTGAACCCTGGGGTTTGGTAGTGCTGAGACTGGAAAATTACATGATCCAAAAGTCTTACATCCTCTGCATAAAGTTTAAGGATCTGGGAAAAGAAGCCAGGTTCTCTTCCGGTGCATTCCTGGCACAGGACCTCCCCCAAAAATAGCAAAAACAGAATCGCAGAATGGCTGAGGTTGGCAGGGACCTCTGGGGGTCATCTGGTCTGACTTCCTTGCTCAAGAAGGGCCAACTAGAGCCGGTTGTCGAGGACCGTGTCCAGACAGCTTTGCAATATCTGCAAGGATAGAGAGTCTGGCACCCCTCTGGGCAACCTGTGCCAGTGCTCCATCACCCTCACAGTGAAAAAGTGTTTCCTGATGTTCAAAGAGAACCTCCTGTGTTTCAGTTTGCACTCATTGCCTCTTGTCCTGCCAAAAACACCTCTCTGGGGACTTGGAAGGAGTGCACATAGACCAACTTGGTCTTTTTCCTCAGCAGGACCTGAGCTTTCTCTAGGGAAAAGCCTGATTCCATGCTGTCGCCTGCTAAAGACTCTTCCAAATATTAGTGTTTAATAGACTGTGCAATGCTCTATTCAGGGAACATCCCAGTTAAGTCCTACTTCCCTCCGCTGACAGCTGTTCAGGAAGTGCTCCTAAACTGTGGATGGAAATGCCAGTAATGTGGCGGGGTAAGGGTAAGAATATCTATTTCAAAGCAGACATCTCTACAAATTTGCAAAGATATATTGCTCTGTCAAGTCTTTACTTACTAGGTTTTGTAATCTAGACTTTTTTTACTGCGTTTGGAACTTCTTGAATGTCTTGAACATTAAGACTCTTTCCTTGAGACTGTGTATTCCTCCTGTTTTCTCACATTGCTCGTTTCCCTCTGTATGTGAATGGTAGCGTAACACATTCAAGGAAGGTTATTCCGAATGAAACTTAAGGATGTTTTTGGAAAGCATTTCTCTCATCATGTAGACCAGAGACCTTTAAAAGATCCTGAGAAATCCCTAATTGTCTTAAAGAAATTTTATGTTGTACTAATCCATCCTGGTACATCTTGCATAAAACGATGAGACTTTGAGAGCTTTATACCCACCAAAAGAGACAAGAAAACTCACCAGAAAAGAGGATGACTTCTCTTTTCTGTTCTTTTTTCCAAAATACATGTAAGTACTGGTTCAGACTTTGTTCAGCTGAAATAACTCAAGAATTGGGAAGGAACTGTCATGATGTAAAAGCATTTTGCTAAGAAACATTTCTCATGGTACCTACTTATTGAGGCAGTTGTCTCCTCAGAGGGAAATGGCTTCAGATATAATTTTGGTATTCCAGGTTAAACAGCTCTTGTTATCTTCATTCACTGCTCAAGAGGTTGTGATCTTAGTTCTTAAGACAATTGAATTATGCTAGAATAATAGCAGCAAATTGGATTCAAATAGGAGTGTGAAGAGTGTAGTAGCTTGAGATTGCACAGAGGAACCAAATGGCTCTTTAACATTCATTTCATTTTCATTGTTGTTTTGAAATCCATCTGTACTGAATCTCTCCTGTGGTGACAGGTTGAATGAAACTGGAATTTCTCAATTCTACCGTTATTGTATCATTTTATTCTCTTCTCTGAGATAAATCATTCTTCATGATGAATATGAAGCTGCCTTTAATGCTCACTGATGTTTATTCTGTTTCAAGTAAAAGGACTTTAAAACGGTATTTACAGTCTCATTTTCTGAAACAGAAAAGATATGAAAATATGAAGATATGAAAATGCTGCCGCTATAAACTTTATATATAAACCTTATGCTATAGGATTAGACTTTCACAAGAGAAGCAGAAATGCAGGCCTGTATTGCTTGCTTGAAGGGACACAGCATCCAGCTAGAGGCCATAGCAATTAAATATTAGAATAAAAATAAGGTTTTTCAGAAAGAGATGCTGAAGTGAGTAACATTTTGAAGGTGTGCTTTTACTCCATAGGAATACAGAGAGAGGAGTGTACTGCAGAGGCAAATAAAAATGCGCTATCGCCCTTTTCCCTCCCCTCTTTTTTTTTGTAAAAGCTGGTCATGTAGGTAAAGTGTCAAGCTGTTGGCGTTAGATTCAACAATGAACTTTTATTTCTCCAAGGCATAAATTAGCATGGTTCTTGTCCTGGTCAAAGTAGCTTTGTGGGTTCTGTTCTTTCTCTATATGTTTGTGCACGCTGCCTCAAAATGTGATATGCTTTCTAACGTTTGGGGCCGGAGAAACAATGAGTAGGAGCAATATTTTCTAAATCAGAATTCGCAACCATGTGGGTGGAAGTTGACTCTGGGTATGGTGTGAGTAGCTTCAGAGGAAAAGCAGCTAAACGTGCTGGAGCTGGAGCCTATTTCCTGGGCTAGATTGTTTGGATTCTTGCAAGGGCACCTCAGGTGAGGTTATGGATTATTGATCTGGGGTTTCTTGTTTCATGAAGCTGTCATTCTCAAGGAGTCAGTGACACACAAGTAAAACTTCTCTAAGAACAGAAGATCTGAAACTAGGGAGGATGAAAAGAAGATCTGTTGAAGTTGTCTCGGTCTCCCTGTGCCCGAGGGAAGTCATTCATCAGAATCCATGTTCAGGCTCAGATCCGCGAGCCTCCCATCGCTCAAGAGGGTTATGATAACTGGCTGTGGTTATCTTTGGTGAACAGGGCTTTCTTCATTTCTTTCTGCTCAAGAAGTTTTTCTGCAAAATATATCTGTCCTCTGTTGCATATCTGTGAAACACCTGTGGTTTAAAAGCCAAGCAGTAGCTGTTGCTCCTGAAGATAACAATAGGTGCGTCTGGAATCTGAACATTACTGTGCTTGCCCTTTCCTTAGTGAAAACAGCTTCCTCCTTCAAATCTGTGGGGTTTCCCTCTTCAGTACATCTTGCTAATTAGAGCTAATAGTCCTTCTTTTGTAAGGAAGGAGAAATGATGGAGTGCAAACTCTGCCTCTACAAACTCAACCCCTAAGCTTGGCTGTGTACATCTTTATCAGACAGTTAGATACAGTGTCATGTCACTTCATCTAATTTTATCCTCTGTCAACAAGGATAACAACAATAACTCTCTGCTTTGTATTGGTTTATCTGACCTGAAACTCCACTCTTGTTACTTTTCTGTTTAAAAGCTTCTTTGCAAATTATCATCTCCCTGTCGTCTCCCTACTTCTGGGATTTTTTAATTTTTCCTGAGTCATTTGTGGAAAAATTTTTCTGTCACCTCTAATGCTACTCCTTACCGTGAAACATGTTTTTCAGCAGAGTAAAAAACATTCTGTACTTCAAACTGCAGCTCAGCTTGCTGTTCTTTTCCCCAAGTGCATTTTTTGAAGTCGTGGACTCTGTGCATGTTAAGATGTCCTAAAGAACATAAAAAATCAAGACAAACAGCCACAGGCATACTGACTGCAATAGGCGGGATTGAAAACCGTAAGCAATGGATAAAAGTGGTGAAGAGGTAAAATTGCTTATGTGAAAGTGAAAGGAAGTGTAGCCTCTGCTACCACCACTCCCGCTATTGCAGCATAATCATTGTTTTGGCTACTGCACAGAACTTTAAAATATAAGTCAGCAGTGCAGACAGTACACATGCTTCAGTTAGGAATGTAATACATGTGGCATTAAAGGTAGCCTATAATTGGGCTCATTTAAACAGTTACTTGGTATGGAAAGGATTGTTTGTTCTCTCTTAGATATAATGTTCAATTAATAGGGTTCTATTAGCATTCAGGTTGGAGAACAAGGCGGGACTCGAAAAAATTGACTGTTTAATAGCCTGTTGCATTTGAAGATCTGAAATGAACTTTCCTTCACACTTAATGAGACACAGCTTTTTAAATTGGAAAAATATTTGTTATAGTGCTCCAGCTGTTAACATTATAAATGCCTAGGGACTCCTTTAGTTTAATTTATGTTCTCATTTAACGTTTGCCACAATACATTTTAAATGGGAACATATGAACCAGGGGGAAAAATTGATCACCTCTTACAGAAGATTCTCCAAGAATGAACAAAACCACACTGCAAGCCCTGGCACAGCTATGAAGCAGACATCAAGAGCAAACTATTGTTTGTGGTCGGTAACAGGCCTCATGTCGAAGACAAACACCACAGTTTGGAAAAGTTTTTTATGCTCTACAGAATCCATCTGAGTAGGGATCTTCTTGCAAAACTGAACATACCTTTGGGATGCTGCAATTCTTAATAGGTTGGAAGGGGCAAGGGAAAAAACTTGTCAATTTATTTCAGATATAATTCTAAAATGGGCCCTTGCTTCTGTTGCTCTTGTAAAATAAAAATATCTGCAGTTTCCTTTTTCGTTACCTTAACTTAGCAAATGTTCAATGGGGGTTTAAACCTGAGAGTGGCTAAAATACATGTCAAACGTTGGGAGGAATTGATTGTTGCCACTTAACTTCCGATTCCTTCCGTTTATCAGGAAATAATGTACAAACACACCTCAAAAGTTCTCTTGCCTGGGACAGGCATCTGTGATGATTGAAAGTTATTTCACATATTTGGCTCTGCATAAAGAGTTGTGGTACAACTAGACAAATGATCAAAGTTGTCAAAACTCTTGTTCATCCCAATTTAAAGATAAAGTATTAGGAATTCTGCTTCATAACTAGAAATTACAGAGCAGAATTTCTCTGTATCATCAGGGGATTTCCTTGATCACAAAGGATTAAAAAATACATGGCTTTATCTAAAGATTAATCTTGTAGTTCAACTTGCATGCTTACAGCAGTTGAGAAATCATTTAAATGTTTAAGGCTCAGTATCTAGTTTTATGACTACGTGTGCTTTTAAGGGGAAGAAAAGCATTAGTCATGGTGTGCATTAAGGAGGAATGACAGTGTTAGTCTCTTGAGTAAAACTCCCAACCCAAATAAACCCAGGATTGCTATCGGAGTGTTGATCCTACAACTGAGATCATCTGGATCAAGCACTGCCATTGGTTCCCAAATTGTCATAGCCAAGGAAAGTAGTCTTCTGTGCACAGATGGACAAAGTCGGGTGCAAGGCTGCTGCCAGAACAACGTGAGGCTTCAAGGACAAGCGGGTGATACTACTTCCTTATTGCTCCTGTAGCAGAGTGAGTTTACTGCAGAAGTACTGGCTGCTACACTGGGAATACAAGGGAACTCCAGGACTGGAAAGAGGAAAAGGCATCTGGGGCAGGGACTGTATTGTCAGGTGTTGGGTAATAAGGGTCGAAGGATGTCAAGCATACAAATTCCCTTCCCAAAGGTCCTTGAGAGAGAGGTTGGGGACAGGGTTGAGGGTTTGTGAGGAGGTGAGGGAGGTTTCAGGATACTTAAGCCAGAGGTACTGAGGGAGAGGAGTCAGAGTATGAAAGCTGAAGAATGGAGCACTGGGGTAAAACAGACTTTTGTGTTCAGAGAAAGTCTGACGGTAACAGTGTGTGCAAGGGGCAGCACAGAGGTGATGTCAGCTGGGTAGCCAAGCCTCGTAAGATTTGTGGGAAGACAGTGATGACATGGAGGAGGTTGGGGTAGCCCATTATCTTCAAAAAGCAGCTTCAAAAGAGAAGGCTGTAGACTGCTACAGCAACACCACCTCCTCCAGAGAAAGACATAGGAACATGTTAATAAAAGGATAATCCATGCATTTGCTGTTTCTGTCAACAACGCCGTAACACTGTCTATCCATCCGTGGGGCTGATAATGTTATGAACTTTCTAACCAAGTTGGTATGTGTGGCGAAGTGACTGCATAACCCCTTTCCTGCAACTGCATTAAAGTGCCCTAACAGGGAGCTCTTTGAACAGCAAACATGGATGTGGTTTTGTTGGGTTGGAATATGGGTTCTTCAGCACACATTCAAATGCAGAAGATCAGGTGTCTGATTTCATTAAACAGGACTCTTAAATTACAGACCATCTTTCTTGTGAGTATGCAGTCCCTTTAAAACTACTGCGCTATGTAATGCTTTAGTAGCCAGTGTGTTCCCTTGAAATGTACAGGTCATCCTCCTGTTGTCATGCGGTATTGTCACTTGATTTATAGGAGAACCTGATACACCCGCCAGTAACAGCATAAGCAATAATCCTCAAAGACAGCTGAGTAACAACTTGTACTTTTGTTGTGAGAAGATGGTGGCATAGGTTCAAGAGCCTGTTTTTAGAAAAAAAATAATATTGAGCTACTCATGCATAATGGAACCTAATTTTTCACCCATTGTCCTTGACAGAAAGAGTTCTGTTGTCTTTATTGTGTTGGATGTCACAAGCGTAAAGCCAGAGATTCTCATCTACATCAGCACGATTGATTCGTTCAGAAGTAAGACTCTACGTTACAGTACTTCAGTGTGAAGAGACTGAGACAGGTCATGTAATTGATTTTTTTGTTTGTTTTAATGGAGAAATAATAACTGCAGGTCAGTATATTTGGGCAATGGATGAACTGACTTCTTACTGAAAGAAACTACTTAGGAGTAAAAACCTGAGGCTTACTGAGTTCATGAATTTACAACCTATTTATTATTTCTGCAGGAAAATATGGGCTCCCAGCAGCTGCATTAAATGGTCTGCTGTGTGGTGATTTGTCAGTGCTGTGACAATGGTGTAACTGTTTAGCGATCATCAGATGCAATATATTCTTCATCTTTACACAGTATCTAGATCAAAAGGGAAATTGTGTTATTACAATGCATCAAGCATGTCCAATTTCAGACAAAATAAATTATTCTGAACATACTTGCTTCTGTCTGTAATGTATTTAACAAATTTTTCTGAACATACTTGCTTCTGCCTGTAATGTATTTTTTCTGGGTATATACCAGGAAGTGCCATTACAAGAAAATGGAAGAAACTGTTCAGTTCTGACCGAATTCTCACATTTCAAACAGTCTGTTCCAAGAACAGAGGGGAAGCTTGTGATATGTTGTTGAAATATAAAAAAAACCAAACCTTCATCTTGTCAAGATCCCTTAAATAAATAATAAACTGTACATATATTCAGACATATACTGTTTGGAATAAAAACAAAGAAAACTGCATCATGGAACAGATACAAGACAAAACAATGAGTTGTTGCAAAAGCATAGCAGAAATCACAACTGATATCTAAAATGCAGGTTGCCAGCAATAAAATTTAGATATTTAGAACATTTATTTCAATGTCATACGGTACTTGGAGCTAATAGCATCTCTCACTGGTCTCTGAACATCTGAAATATTAATGAAGACAAGTGTGCTACGACTCCTGTGGCAGTGGTGTAAATTCTGCGAATCTTCATGGCATGTTAACAGGAAGATGTAACCAGGAGGAATTATTATGATTGTCAAAATGTCATAATGGAATTTAAAATTTATTGTCTGTACGTGGAAGTACATCAGGCTTGAAAAGGTGATGTTTGTTTGGACTGAGAGCGTAACAGCTCAGTTACTTAATATTTTTAGTATTAAAAGACTGTGACAGCCCTTACTAAATGTATTCACAGGGCAAACTCTGGTCAGCAAGAGACAAAAGCTCACCCCAAAGTATCAGTTCCTCAAGTGTCTCAAATTTACTGAGACAGGGGTTCTTAACTGTGATTTCTAACTTCCTGCCTGAACTCCTGAGGCATGTGGCAGTCTGTCAAACGACTAAGCAAAGGTTACAGTTTGCCTTATGTTGTCACTGTACCATCCAAAAACACTAGGAATATCTAGAGCCTCTTGGATATCTCCTTGCCAATCACTTAGGTCTGGTGAGCCATCTGCCTGAGCTGAAACTCACCTCCAAGGCTGGAGAACGTGAGTATGGCTGAGAATTCACACCATCATCCATTAAACTTGGAAAGGTCCAGCACCCTGTGCTTGGTATTCACCATTTTCTGAGCAGAGTTGATAGAAATTAAGCCATACTTGGCTGTTCTCTCTCACCAACAGCTTCAAAATAAAGACCAATTCTTAACGTTTTAAAAGTAAGTATTACTGTTGTCATCTTTGGTAACTAGTCCTTCTCTTAAACTGTGTCTGTCCAGACCATAACTCTAAAGGCTCAGGGTCAGAACCTGATTGCAACGGAGTTTTGAAGTTACAGGGGAAGTTACATCTCTGCACTACAAGAGGTAGCCTCTGAGGGCCTGAAAGGAGAAGATACCTTCTTCTCACATACCCTGACAACTCTTCACAAGTAGCATCACATCCACTTTCGTGTAGGGCTGTGAAAGAAGGACATGTACCTTCCAACTCTAGAAGACAGCAGTGCTGCATGTGTTCATGATTCTGCACTTTTGAAAAGGCTGGGATTTTTCCTGTATGAGAAAGAATCAGAAACTTCTGATAAATCAAGGCTAAATAGGGGCATAAGAGCCTAGTGACTAGACTTCTCTCAAACTGGTATCTGAAGAAAAGCACCATGATAGGATTAAACAATCCGAGGCATGAATTGCTGTAAAAGGCAGCCTTTGGCAAGTCATCAAAGCTGTTCCTCAGGTTTCTTTGCATTTCTAAGGGTGCATTTCTAATGATGGGGAATGGAGATTCTGAAGGCTCACTTTCCCTCTGCATATTCCCCTTGCAGCTCTGAAAGCTGGCAGTAAAATACTCCCTGTTAACATCTCACTCTTCATCAGTTCCACTAATGAACAGACTGTCTACGTCGCAAATAATGGCCACTTAAGAATCAATTGATTGTGCTTCATAGTGAAGCGTTGTGCTACTGCAAATTCTACCAGCCAGGAGATTTTTGGCAGCTCTGGTCTGCAAATCTAGATATCTTTGCAGGTCTTTCTTGACAGTTAGAGCACTTTAGTGGAAGCTAACAAGCTCTTAAGTAGTGTTTAAATGTCACACCTCTGTAACAGGAAGATAGAAGCCCAGTGAAGCTGAACAGAGATTTCTTGGTTTGTCACAAGAAATAGCTTCTGTTAAGACTCATTTTCACTGGTAAGACCCACCTCAGCTATAGAATACAGTATTTCTTAACCCTAAATTAGCACAATAGATTGAAATTCAGCTAAATCTGTGTGCTGGTGTACTTGCATACACCTTCTGTACAGCTGTAAGAACCTATTTTCTTGGTTTCACTACAATTTAAATCATTTAATTAAAATCAATTAATCAGAATGTAATTAAATTAAAATGCTTTTTTTCTGCCTCTGTATAGATTTGCCTCTATATGTGTATGACAGGTAGGTTTTAAAAAGCTCTTACAAAATTACTTCACTGACAAAAGATGAATGCATAATGCTCCTAACAAATCAGTAAACGCTACACAGTTAATGTCCTGTGACTGTGGAGCCCCACGTCTTCTCTTCGAAAGGAGTTGGTAATAATACGTGAAGCTAACCCATACTGAGAAGACAACGCAAAGACCGTTAGATTAGTGACCGAGCATACCTAACATCAGTTAAAGGAACTGTTAGTGTTACTCCTAAAGCAAAATTATTTTTGAGTGCTGAAGGACACGATAACAAGGAAAGTGATGAACCCTCTGGTTTAATATTAAATAACACTTTAGTTAAATGCTCAAGTGGTGGCAATAACGTAGAAGGTAGGAGTTGGCAAAAGAAGATGAGCAATGGCATATAGCGCAAACTAGATTAAAATATAGTGAAGATTTATGGGTTTTATTAAATATTATTTCTCAGGAATAGAGGCACTCAGTCACATGGTAAAGGGGAGCCGTTGACTTTCAGGACTTTGCTATGGGCGCTGTGTGTGTGTCAACACCCACTGCAAAAATGCTTTCTCTGAGTTATTCCACTGGATGTACATCTCTCAGATCAATCCAGGTAATCTGGTATCATAAACTCACAGATACGAATAAATCAGAAAATTATGGTGTTCCTTGTCATTATCAGCTCCTAGGTGTCTGCCTTCTCAAGCTCCACAGACACAGATATGAGGATCAGAAACATATTATGTAGGAAAGAGATGTTTGATAGCTGAAGGCGACATGAACTAAAATCACCTAAAGTCTCCAAATAATAATCTTTTGGCACACTAAATCACATAGTCATAGCCAACAGGTATAACGTTTGAGCTACTTTATAACTTCAAAAAGCTGTACAGTTACTCTGGCTTTCCTGTATGTCCATGCCCCATGTAAACCTCAATATTTGACAAGGTCTGACAGCTGTTGATCGGAATGTTTAATCTCAGCCTATTATCCGTGAGGTTTTCGTAGAGCTAAAACTTACGTACATGTAAAGAAATGTAGTTAATAACTTCCAACACAGCTAGGAATGCTAGGGAGTTGGGATTTTTTAATTCTCCAAGACTTTACATTGTTCAAGGAAAGTTCTGTATCAAATCTTCAGGAAATGGAATTTTTGTTATTATTCTTTCCTGTATGTTACTTGTGGAGCAGAATGACAGCACAGGGAAGAGGAAAATCTCCTCAAACTTCAAACACCACTCTGAACACTAAGCTATGAGAATTTTCTTCAAATGTCTGCAAATTTTGGGCTAGGCAATTGTCTAATGAGTTTCAAAAGAATTGCCTAGCTATGGCTTAAATGTGCTGACCTGAGATATCGAGTATCCCATCCCTCTCAGAATGGACAAGGAATACCTTTGGGAATTTTTCACAAGCCTGCGAAGCAGATTTTGGCATATCAGGTAAACACAAAGCTTCTTCCATGATGAATTAATCTGGATAGTCACAGGGCAGTTCTGGAAATGTAGTCATGTCTGGGAAGGTATAAAACAAGAAAGCCTGCGTTGTGGGGGAATAAATGATGTGCAGTAAGGTGGACATAACTTTAAAATTTGGGTGATCAAAGGTAAAAAATGGCATTGGTTCTCCAAGTTTGTGCTACGTATTTACCTTAAATACATGTTCTAAGTGTACCTCAGTAAATTAGGTTTAGGGGTTAGTCCAGATAGAGAACTGGAGACCCAGTCTTTCAGTCACTGCAAAAGGAGTGTTATCTCTTGGGAGCATTGTAAAGACCTGTTAGTAAACATGAAGCTCTAGGAGCAAAAGCTGCCTTTACTAACCAGGGATTCTATCATCAGCTTTGTTACTGTACATCATTATACTGCAGCATGGGTGATTCCAACTACTTCTTTTCTTTCAGGAAGTCAAAATTAACCTGACTGCTGCTGACAAACTGTGCTTTGAATCTGTATACCTGTTTACATGGCAACATAGCTCAGCTCACCAAAGCTAATTATTTCAGCTACAGTGGCCGCAAGGTGTCAATTGTCATTCAGGGCTATGGGTGATTTACTCCTTAGCACATAGGTCAAAAAGCAGGAGGAGAGGTGAAAATGAATCCATTGGCAACTGAATTGATAAATTCTTCTGAAGTGTCACCCAGAAACTACAATTAAATCTATGAAATTTTAATCTTGCTGTGAGATTCTTATGCTTTGCATGGTCTTCCTGCACCAAAGGCATCACTGGAGTTGCAACAGCCTTCACATGAGTCTTTCACCCAGTGACTGCTGAGACTCAGTGCAGGCTACCTACATCTCCGGTGGGTTTTGTGGCAACAAGCTGGTCAACGAAGTTTGCAGCTCAAGTGCCCACATTTCCTAAACTGGCTGTCTTAAAATCACCTCAGCAAACAGAAGTAGAGGCTGATCTTAAAAAAAGAGTGGTTTTTTGTATATGTGTATTGGGTTTTTAGGTTTGGAGTTTTTTTGTAACAGCTTAAATTAGCAGGCCTTGTTTTGAAAGGAATACAGGCTCTGTGGTTTATGTCCACCAGGATCACAGTTGCACTGCTGGCCATAGCCCTAACTGTGAAATGTGAGGCCATAGCTGAAGCATCCTGCTATTTTACCTTCTGGCTGCTGCTTCATCCCAGCGCTGTAGATCCACAGCACATCCCAGGGGGTGAAAGAACATTCGTAGTGGGACAGGGCCCACTTGTCTCCATCTGGTGGTGTTCTGGATGGGAACCCTTGTCTTGTGCAGGGTCTAGCTAACACGCCACAAACTGCAGCGCTCGATGACACCTGATACACAGCTTTGTCAAGCCTGTTTTCTTTAGGTCCTCAGTTACATATAAAACTGTTCCTCCTTTATCTCAGTCCCTTGGAGCAGTTGTTTCATGCTCTAGCTCTACTTGGTCATAAGGCATGGTGTTACGAATTACACAATACCATCACATTTCTTTTTCTTAGCTGAGCTAGGCCCTGGGAACTCCTACAGGCACTCATCCAGGAGGGAGCAGCAGCAGCACAGAGGTGGCCATGCTGTTGGTTGGACTTTCTGTGACAGGGAAGGGCCCTGCAGGCAGCAGTGGGTTCTACCTCCCCAACACAGCAGGCCTGGGCTGTGACTGCTGGGCAGGAGCTGGGCAAGAAGTATCCATGAGAGGCCTTGGTGGGGGCTCACCTCATGCTTGGGAGCTGCCTCGGAGCCTCAGCCCTGGTCCTGTCCCAGCCACCGGCCTCACCGACCACCCAGCCTGCCCTGGCACCTGCCGCGCCGTCACCTCACCTGGACATCGCCAGCCCGTGGTGCCGCGTGTTGCTCATATAGTAAAGGCCAGTGTGAGAGTCATGCAAGAAGAGGCGTTGAACTGCATCCCACTAGAAAGGATTTTAAGGAGAAAGAAGCTCTCCTTTTATCTGGTGCCTGCTGGTCTCAGCAGAAGGGAGTCTGGTAAATCATTCTAAGCAGGCTGCAACAAGCCAGCTGTCCTAACTCACCATCGTTTCTCTTCTCCTGCCTGAGTAATACTCACAGGGATCATGATATGTGACTCTGGAAAACACTTACACACTGATGACTGCAGTGGCTTCCCCACTTTCTCAGAGTAGGAATGAGGTGGTGGAATCAGAGAGAAACCATCCAGAATCAGGGGAATATGCCATCCTCACTTCTTTCCATGCCATCTCGGGAACAGAGGGGACATTCACCTCCAGCACATCTGGGCTGCTGCTCTGTCTTCCCACGTGGGAAGCACACTAGTTGCTTGATCTGGAAGAGGTGTCTGACACACGAGTTTATGTCTGTGATTTTAAAATCAGGATGGGAGAACTGCCTCCTGTTGTGTTTTCTTATCAGTGTTCTCAGTGCATGACCCTGCCTGTACATGAGAGTTGCCTTTTCAGATGAATTGTGCTCACTGAACCCACACAAGTAGACAACTGCAGATAAAAGAAAATTATTTCTTTATCTAGTGGCCGGAGGAGTATGGAAATACTGTGACTGACGCAGGCTGACGCAGGCTGAAACAACAGACTGTTTCCCTGCAGTGGAGAAAAAAGGTCAGTAATTAGACTTCTTAACGAAGTGCTGTCAGCCCGAGTTACAACTTCGCAGCTCTTCCTAAAGTTTCAGACTCAAATTTCCAGGTGCGATTGCCCTTTTGACACTGTGACCCTGCGTTTCAGAACGCTCGAACTGCTGAAAAGTAAGTGTTCTGCTATCAAACTGTGTCACGCCTGAACTGGCTGTGAACAAAAGCACTCTAATAAAACCTGTGGTTGGTATCTTCAGGTAGCTCAAAGGAGAAAACAAGCAGAGGGTGGCTGTTAAACAGCTGCTACTTTGTAGGATGATATGGAGAAATACTCTGAGATTAGATTCTGCCTGTTTTATATTCTACTATGAGAAAAATATGCCTGATTAGCTTTCTCATTACTTTCCTCCTGTAAGTTTCGAGGCTGTCTTAAAAGACTGATTTTTCAAGACAAGTGATCAAAAAGTCAAGCATCATTTTCCCATAGCAAATAAGTGGAAAGCTGACGGATCGTGTGTCTGATGTTCCAGTAGGTGTTCTTTGAAAAAACTCGTGGTTTTTTTCTGAAGTCTCCTAAAAAAATTTTGTAAAAGACCCACTTGAAGAGACGGATTTGTGGGAGCTCTTCCTTAAAGGAATATTGCATATTGAACGTTGACTTTATGAATAGCATTATGGATGCCTGTAATACTTCAGTCTGGCTGAACAAAATGAGCCTCCGCAAAGTGATCACAACTGTGTACTAATGTAATTTTCGTCATTTGTTGACACGTTTATTTTGCTTTTAAAACTTTTTAAAACCACAATGGTATTGTCTACGAGGCAATTCTAGAACCTCCAACTCCTAGTACTGATCAGCCTCCAAGCTTCTGCTATGACCCTGCTGGTCAGAGCTGCATTAAATTGCATGCTTCTCTTCTTATTTCATCCATTTTTGCTTATTACATCAAATGGTTCTGGAAACTACACTGCCTTCTCTTGGGCCTGAAATGTATTTTGGAGTGCTGCTGCTGGAGGAAAGGTTGAGAAGGAGGAAAGAAGGAAGCAAAAGGGGAGAAATTAAAAGTATTTTTTTCCTTACTTGAATTCATAATGACTTCACAAGGATGATTTTGCTTTTCTTTATTAAGCACTTTTATACAGTTGACACATATTTAACTACAGTAAATGGATATATCCTTTTTTTACATAAGCATACCATGTTAAGTGACCAAATAAATGGAGAGGCAGGGAGAAGGCTTAATCAAAGCTGTAAAAATGAAAAGAGCGTGTGTGTAATGCATTTTTGTTCATTTTTAGGTAGTTATTCTTGATACGGTTATTATAATTCTAAATTGTACTTGGAAATTCAATTACTTCTACCTAAGATCATGAAAATCCATTAGTAGTATAATGTACCAAGAGCCTAAAAAATTGCTTTTCTGCTCAGCTGTTAAATATGGTTGAAATGAGTTACCTTTATAACCATAATGCTTGATCTCAGGTTATCCAAGAAGGCAATATATGGTGAACTGAAGTGAGGAGATGGGAGGAGACTGCTTCTAGAAATAAATACACTTCAACATTTACTAGAGGTTTGTATGGCTGCATGTAGAAAAGCGGTTGACTGTACGGCCCTTATTAACATTATATAGTTACTACTGTTCATAGAAAAATTACTATCATGTATAGTTAATGTGACAGCCTTTTTTCGACGATCTAATATGAAAATCTAGAGAAAGATCACTTGCTGATAAATACATGGATCCCATTTACTGAAACTTTGGGAAAACAAAGCCCCATGTCCCTTATTTCCATCATTTGATCCTTACTGGATTGCATGTAACACATTTTTTAAAGGTAGGGGTGCTTCTGTCAGCCACCTGGAGTCTTTCACAATATTCTTCCCTTATCTTCTGACCTCTTTCAGTTACATTTTAAAGAGAGATTAATAAGTTACCATATCAATTTAAAAGGATGGTAAATACCTGTTTCTAGCAGTTTTAAACTGAAGTTAGCTCAGTAACAACCTTTATTTATTCCTACATACTAGGTCAGGAATAAAATATTCTTTTTTATGCAATCCTTTTACCATGACCCTACATCGTACTGTAAGTCTTACGGTTCAGTCTGATTTCTTTCATTATTTTCACTCAACAAAATCTGTCTTTAATAAATTTCTCTATCATACTGAAGGCTCTCACATTAGACTGTTTACAAAGCATCTTCACTAGCAAATGTAATGGTGAAGGATGACTTGAGGCTGAATATATCAACATTTTACTATAAACAAAGACTCTCAAAGGGCTCAACAATTCCACTTCCCCAGCCGTAGGAGCTGAGCACCTCAGTCCCCAGAGTCACTTTAGGCATTTACAGAGAGCAAAGGGCGTGAACTGCAGGATGAATGGCAATAACTTCATTCACAGCTGATTCCATTCGGTGCCAATGGGAAAGTTGGACATGATAAAGCATTAGCGAATTTCATCTATTAGTTTACTTAGTGTTTCATTCAGATTCTCTGCTTGGGGAGCGAAAATGTGCTGGAAATTTTCTAGCGTTTGCTCATTTGGCTTGCCACACACACAACTGATTCACGCTCAGATTGCCTGCAAACAGAAGTGGTCATTTAAGTGTGTGTCTCATCTGTTTGCAAATGTGACCCTTAGCTCTGATTTTCTTTGCAGGTTAATGCCACTCGGTTGTTAACGGAAAATGTTCGTGCAGCCCAAAGCTGAGCTTTTCAGGCCAAGACAAAATAGCAGCTGTTCATGTTTGGAAGGATGTCTTTGCAACCGAAAGTGACAAATGGATTTCTCTCTCATACTTACATGTTAAGAAATGACAATATTTATGTAACATCAGGCACTTCTAAGTTAAGAGTAACAGAAAAAAGATTGTCCATTCAAATCCAATTAATTCTTATTTATAGCTCTTAAAACATCGTGGTCATATCCTACTTTCAGCAGGACCTCATTTCAGCTCATTCTGCACCTGTTCAGAATACAAAAAAGGGGTGTTGCAGTGAAAAAAATATGTCAGTTGCAGTTCCTGTTTGATGGTTGTTTTGTAATCAACCCACAGTAAGGCCAGAAGGAAAAAGCTGTTTAGGGTTAAAGAGGCTGCTAAACGCCCTTCTGGGAATTCGCGTTCTGCTACAAAGCTCCTGTAAGGTTGGGAGATTTCCTCAAAAATGAGGGTTTCGTGAATATTCACTAATAGCATGTTCTCTATATTCTACATGCCTAAACTGGTCTAACTATATTAATGCTACCCTGAGATTATTCAGAATTAAGAAGCTCTTGAACCAGCCAAAATTACGTTTTGCATAATACAAGTGTTCATAGTACTGCGAGCAGAGTTCCCTAGCTGGAAAGCAGTTGCATTCGATCATAGACTCTACTTACAAGGCCTGTTGAGTACACAAAATATGGAAATACTCTAATAAATTATGTTTTATCTGACAGTTATAAACCACCTTCAATGCCTTTAATAAGTAATATTCTATCCAGTTATTTCTGGGTGTTCAACACGAATGGATGCTCAAGGAAGGACCTCACAGATTATTCTGTTTTCAATAGTAAAATCATATAGGTCACTTATTCTCAAAGCTGTTCAACAAAGAACTTGTGGATACCCTCCCTTGAAAGAAGGAATGACCCCGATGTGAGAAACAAGGTGTTCACGGAAATTTTCAGATGCTGGTATCAGAACGCGCTTGAATGACTGATTGTGCACAGCACTGAGGATACCAAAGGTTTCTTTTTTCAGGATATTATACACCTACAGTAACTCAACTGCTTCCTCTCCACTGGAATATTTATTAAATTTCTGTGGTGCGGTAGCAGTAAAGTATGATTTATTAGATTTTCCCTTAGAATATTTACCATTAAGTTTATTTTAATTAGAAATCTATATTTTTCTTAATACTAGTCTCTTTTATACAGTGGTCTTTCTTAACAGTCCTACTTGAAACAGAAGTTATTTGGACATAAATCGGAAAGTAGAAGTTACACAAAGACTGCCAAATATTATTTCTGTTATGTGCTGCTAGATCTCAACTAAGATTCAGTGCAGAATATTAGCAACTGGAAAGCTTAACTTCTGAGATTAGCTTCACCGTTGCAATAGCTGTGTGTTTGTTACCATGGCAGCATACTTGAGAGGGAAAACTCAGATGCAGAGAGGGAATTAACTCTCTCAGCATAGCTGGAAATAACTTTTACAATGCTAACCTTCTTCTTATATAAAATTATTTGCAAGACTGTAAATCCAGACCAATAACAATTTCATGATTAGCCCCAGTAGCAGGATAAAGTCACAATAATCTACCAGCTGTCTAAAGAAGTGAGCTCATTCTATAAAAAACATCCCAGGCAGAGGCTCACATTTAGGCCAAATAGGAAAAACCACTGTAGCAGAAAAATGCAATGCCAAATTGCACAGAAAACAACAACATGAAATGCCAATATAATTAGCAAAGTATTCAGGGTGGGGGTGGGTGGACAACATTTGTACGAAAGAGGAGGAAAAGGTGGTTTTGTCATTTGATTCTGTCTCTTCGTGATTTCAGTTGGCATTGATCTTGGAAGTCTATACTTGAGTAGTGTCTTAATGTTCTGGTTTAAGCAGAAAATGATCGGGACATTGCAAAGCTAAAGGTGCAGAAGTTCACTTAGCATATTTTCTTCAAAATCGTAATGAGAGTTAGGCTTCTAGCTGCTTTCAGATAACTCCACTGACAGTCAAAGGGAGCTTTGAAAATGGTTGACACACCTCAAATACTACTCTGAAAAAACCGGTTTTGATTGGTGCTGGTCTATCACATTTCTCATGTGTCATTTAGAAAATTTATTCATGTTTCCTTAACTTTGGAAGGTGTTGAGTATCTCTCCTTTAGCTTTGCTATTTTAGCTGATTGATAGGCCATACCACTGCTAATCTCTCAACATATAATCCGTTCTCTGAGCACTTAGTCACGGGACTTGAAAATAACCCGTACTTACTGGAAACAATTCACTCTTACAGAGTTCTTCAATACAGTCCTGTTGTTAGGAGGGTGCAGAGGCAGTCCCTGTGTGATTTACCATGTGTAGTAACCTAGAGAATGTGTTGAACATGTTTTAATCTTATTTACTCTTCCCATGTTGATCTAGCTTCTTGTATTCTCCTCTTCTGTCCACAGTTTCTGGCTGGTGACTGAATTCCCTCTGACTTCAGTGAGATGGTTAAGACTGCATGGCAGGGCTGAAGTCCAACTATAAATTGAGGAATTTAGAGGAAAGGACTGAAGTGTAATACTTGATTTCCATCAAATAATCCAGAGTATATGTTGTAGCAGTGTGTGCTAAAGGAGACAGAGTTACATTCCCCAGTAAATCTAGCCATTGATCCTATAAAAAAAGGGGGTTTTCTCTTGTCTGTCACTTATATTACAATGCATTTACTTGCCTAATATTGCAGTCTTTTTATTTGCCTGTTCTTAAAACAAAACAGAGCTTAAATCACCACAAAGAAGTATTTAATCACCCTAATATCTTCATCAACAGGAACTGAGCTAGGCAGCCTGTTGGCAAAGACAAATGAGTCACAAGCCAAATCTTAAAGGAATGGGAACAAGGAACTTAAAAAAAAATAAAAAAGGAAAACAAAAAGATAAAAAGGATAAATCTATCTCTTCTATAACAAACATGAGAGTAAATAGCTGACAGAAAGTGTTGAGATGTTTGCTAACTCCACAAATATTTTTCTACTTCAGTTCTCACTGTCGTGCTGCTTCATTCCATTGGCTTTGAGTCTATCACTCAAGCCCAGCTGGGGGTCCTTGTGGCTCACAGCATTGTCTGCTCCCTAGGAACTGAACTTTATAGCTGACCGGTGGCAGAGGCTGGCATAGCTCAATCAAATCACAGGTCACAGATGTACTGGAGGTCATCTTGAGCAACCTCCTGCTCAAAGCCAGGACTACAGGGTCAGCTGTGGCTATGTCTGTCTAGTTCTTCAAAGCCTCCAACAAGGGAGATGTCGTGGTCTCTCGGCATAACCTGCTCTTGTGCTACACTACTCTTAGTGAAAAAGTTTTTCCAGATCTCAACCTCTGAAGGAACAATTTGCAACTGCTTCTTCCTGTTGTATCATTTGGCATTACCAGGAGGTGTTTGGCCCCGTAATTTCAGTACTGCTCTTTAAGTACTGCTGTACTTAAGTTTAACCAGTCCAGCTCCCTCCACCTGTCTGCACAGGGAACCTGCCCACAGCCTGTGTCCGTCATGGTTGTTCTCTGCTGTACCTTTTCCCATTTCTCCACGTCCCTTTCCAACTGGGAGGTGCAGGACTAGACACAGTAGCCCGGAGTACCACACTGGTGCAGAGCAGAGTGAGGATAATGGCTTGCCTACGTCTGCTGGCCATCTTTCCTGTAATGCAGCCTGGCATTCGGTCTGCCTATTTTGCAATGAGAGCTTAATTAATAAACAGTAGATTGAATAGGTTCAGAAGGAATTGGGTAGGGGTAACAAGGAAAGAACTCTAAGCAGCTGAGTTAACCAGGGTGTCAGTCTGGGAACAAGAGATGGGTTTGACAGGAGTTTCAGCTAGATGGAGGAAGAGTGGCATCTGTGATCAGGTTACAGGGACAGTGAGGGTATGAAACAGAAGGGAGGAGACTGAGGAATTCACTGATAGGTTATTAGTGCTCCTTCAGTCAAAATTTGCACAAGGTTGCCATTTAACTTCAAAGACTTCTGTTCGTATCATGAAAGTGCAAAGATAAGAAACTAAATTAGCCAAAGCATTCTTACATTGACAAGTCAGTACAGGAGGTTCCGTTTTTTTACCTGAAGACAAGTCACTGGAATAAATGCCTTTAATATTATGCCATTCTGTAAGGCCACCAACTGCAGGATAAACTGGTTTTAGGTAGGGCTCTGTTCTGATGCCTTCTGTTTCTGCATTCTCCTGTGAAGTGTTTCTGGAAATGATAGTGGAATCAAATTGGAATTGGGTGATGTAAATCTGTCGGAAGAGGGGTATGTCAAAGGCAGACAGCTAAGGTGCTGGTGCAGGAGCGTGTGATGTCATGGTTGTGGGCCTGGTGACGTCTCTCCAGGTCACGTGTTTCTTGTACCAGAGAGTTTTGCTATTTGTGATGAAACGTTTATGATACAAGATCACACATCTGAGTTAGCAGTCTCTGGGGTTGTTTTTCACTTAGTACTGAGAGATTCAGTTCTCACTGGTAATCACAGGTGAGAAATGACAGTTCTGATAAGGAAAGTTTGTTTCTTGCAAGCCGAGGACTGCAAAGGAAGAGTGAGGCATAATGTGTTGCTTTAGGTGAAAAAAAAAAGAAAAAAAAAAATCCGTTCCCCCTCTCTTTTTTCCCTTTTTCATTTCTACTTACCCAAAGATGAAATAAGAAATGTACAGACTAATAGCAGTCAAGAAAAGGGCAGTGTGACCAATTTGGACCCTTGAGATTTGGATGTGGGCTGATTGCTTATCTAGAGTTGCTGTTCAGCATTATGCCTGAGGTTTGTATCGGGCAGAAAGCCACTCAGGTCAGTGAGAGATTAAGTCTGTGGGATCTCAAAAGCCAGGTCTGGTTGTCTTGATGTGGACATTCAACATTAAATCATTCAAATTGCACAGGAAAATCATTATTTTTCTTAACTTTCTTTTTCAATGACCAAACTACTTTTATTTGACTTGAAAGCTGGTAAGATGACATTTTAAAACTGACCACTTCAAAACAAAGAAAACAGAAATACAGTACAGTCCTGGGTGCTGTTTTTATAGCTGAAGAAATGATTGTACTTTTTTTTTAGACAAAAGAGCAAATCAGTGGCAGATTCAAGACAAAACCTAAGCACATAACTATGCTGACTCTTTCTTACCATTTCCATCGACAGCAAAGGTATTGGTGGGGTGCAGGTGTTCTGTTTAACTGTACTGAAGGGTCAAGATTCTTCTAACAGACAAGCGTAGAAGATGGTCTCTGGATTATACTTCCCCACGCACCTATACCCTCTTGACAGATCCGTATTTACAGAACTAGTTATCCCATATGAGAAAAACATTGGAATAAGTGGTCCTTGACACTGTTAGGAGCCGGGTCCCACTGAGCTCTGGAAGCAGCGAAGGAGTTGCTAACACAAAACTGTTTTTCCACTTTTGCTTTGCTGTTGTTATTGTACTAGTCTCTTCACCCACCTGGTCTCCTGAATATTAATCAGGTGCTTTTGCGTGATAACTCGGCGTGTTGAGCTGTTTGAGCTGAGTGTACAGAGCGTGATTAATCTCCATTCACATCTAGCCAGGAGCTGCAGTTAATAGTGACTGTGGCATTGAGCTTATTAATTCATGCTTACAGAATGTGAAGCAGGTAGCTGGATGTTTCTATGAAATTTCATACTCTGGAGCTAAAGAGTTATCCTACGCTTAAAACAGCTGGAGTCATTCAGGTAGAGACGCTTCATTTCACTTTCTCTTATTGAGATTTTTTTTTTTTTTTGTCTAAATCTTCATTGTAATCAAGACCTCTGTATGCAAAATGCCATCCAAATAAACAAAAACCAGCTGAAAATTCATGTATAGAATGTATGACAAGGTGATAAATAAACATGCTGAAGAAGGTTACTCAGGATAGGTGAGACAACAGACAAGGCAACAGCTTCATACCTGCTTGTGTATGGAAGGGCCACTGCTTCCGAGGGAAATGATGAGGCAGGATTTGAGTGAGGCCAGTGAGCTGGGATTAGAGGCTTAGAGAGCTCCTGCTTCTCCATGGGGCCTGTGGAAAGCACAAAGAGATAGAAGATTGAAGATGAAGATGTGGGGACAACAACCATCATGATGGTACAAAAGACTGGATGATTTTTAAACTTTTTCTGTCCAGCAAGACTATAGAGCAGTGTATCCGCTTAAGCTGGCCTGTGTCTTTGGACTGTGACATAAAGCACAACAGAGCGTTTATCCGAGTCAGATCTTACAAAGTTCTTTTTCAATAGAAGAACAACAGATAAGTGGATAGTAATGTATCATTTTGAAAACAAAGCAAAAGCAAGGATAAAAATGAATATCTGCAAGAACAGGAAAGGCAAGTGGGTTTCATCTAAATGGCACAGACTAAGGGTATGTTGTAATAAGTTGTAATTCAGCAGAGGCCTTCTGCAAGTGAAACAGCACTCAGTCCTTTACACCCTCATATTCTCCTCTTTTCCAGAGAGTAATATGGATAGTAGTGTTCCAGGGCAATCTCATCTGTACTTTCACAGGGATTATGACTGCATACAGAGGCATGGAAATACCTGTCTGAGCATTGCTGACAAACCACACGCTGTATCTAATACTGCAAATGTTGTATGGAGTCCAAATTGATTTTGATACTTCCAGTTTTCAGGAATTTGTGCTAACTGAATTAATTTGAAAGGGAAACTCGTTTTTACCTTGACGCAGCTTGCTGAGGAGGCACTGGGGATGAGGTCTGGGCAAAGAAGAAAAGCCTATTAAAAATCATTAAAACGAACAGGCTTGATGAGGAACGTACATATTGCTTCTGTGAGCTGATGAGAGCTCAGTGTGTGGGAAGAAGACAGCAATAAAGCGGTAGATAACATGCTCTTAAAACGCGAGATCAGGAGTCTGCCTAGTGGAACAGGCAATCAGCAAAAATCAGCTATTAATCTTTGAAACTCTTCTCACTTGGAGAACAATCATCCATATGTGAAAATGCTCCTCTACATACCCTGTCAAGGTAGAAGTTAAACCTTCACCCCTCCCTATTACAGGGAACACTAAGTTTCTCCTTGCTTCCTGAGAGCTCAATCTGGGGGAGGACTCACAGCGGAGGAGCAGAGTCAGACAAAGGAAATCCATTCTGTAATGGAAGCTTGCTGCATGGCAGAGTCTATTTGCCTTCTGCTTACTCATCAGAGTGCTCCAACAAGAAAAAGATGTGTCTCCCTCAGGCCGTATCTGCTTGGGAAAGAAGGTCAGGTTAGTTCAAGACCTGGGATCTGAACACGGCCAGTCTGCATTGCAGCTCTCTCTGCTGCCCTTCCCTGTGCTTTGCTGCGAGTATGTCTGTGCCCTGACTTGGCAGTGCTGACCCGGACTTTGTCTTGCCATCTTAACTTATTGGCCTGCCTCAAGAACTCTCTCATGGCTGCAGCTTTGCCTGGTGATCGCTGAACTGTGATCAACCCTGGGTCCCAGCCAAGGTACTAGCCCTCCTTAGGCTTGGCTTACTGGGGTCTGGTGGGGCTGCGCCTCATGGGAAAGGAGAGAGGACACATGGTCCTGTTGGCTCGTGGGCACCCGCCGCCCCACCTGGCCTGTGCCCAGCGGCTCACACGGACCTGACACCTACCTGCTAGCAGAGTTGTTCGTGTGAGCCTGTCCTAACCCACCTGAGCAAAACCCAGAAGGATTGGTTCAAACGGGAGGTCTCTGGTGATTTGGTTCTTCCTGGCTGGGCTAGTTTAGGGAAGCGATGAGGTTAGCCTCTGGAGAGCAATGGACCCTCGGGTGGGGAAACTGGTGAGCAGCTGGTGGCACACTGGAGTCAAAACTGTCTTCACATCCTTGACAAGAAGAGGATGTATCTACTCCCTTATCCCCAAACCGGCAGAAAGTGTCTTCTCAGCTTCTGCCTAACCCAGAGAACCCAAAGCCAGCGGGATGGGGGTGTTCCCCAGGTACCAAGCATGTCCAGAACTTGACCACTGAGAGTCATGTGATGCTCTCAAGTTTTAGTGCTGCGTGTACAGGTCCTAGGTGCTCCTCTGCATCCCCCCTCAGGGCTCCTGTCTGAACATCATCTTTCCTGTGTCTGAGGTACCAACTACATTGTAAAATGCAGCTGGGGCCAGTTCCTTTAAAAACCCCAGGCACTGATAACTCTCTAAGCATAACACTGACACTAGAGCATCAGGTCACGGTGTTGAAGCTTGCCTGTATCCCAGGGAATAATTTCCATTCCTGACCCTTCAAAAAGGTGATATACAAAAGGTGGGTAACCATGGTTCATTGTATTACTTACCTTTGAGTATTACGACAATGTTATTTTTTTGCTGCCACCTTTCTACACAAAATAAGGCTTGCTCTTCAGTCTTGCAGGTCTGAAAGCAGGCTGTGTTTCCTGGTATTGTGGAAGCGTTTCAGAGGCACTCCAACAGGAATGGACAGAGTGCTTATTCTTAGTGATGGAAACAAGGTACGAAGTATGAGAATTGGGACTATATGCCCAGAGGAGCGTGTGTGACGTGACCTTCTCTAGAAACATCCCGCAGCAGAGTTTGGAATGTATCGTTTCTGGTACGCAGCAGAAATAATAGCCATTTTCATTTAAGCTTTTATTTGTTTTTCCACAATAGAGATGTAACAGTGCTCCAGCATATATTCCGAAAGAAACATGCTGAGAGTTGGGGGTTGTTTTTCATGCATGAGACTCATGTGCTACTTTATTTTGAATATCTAATCAAAATAGTCTCCTCCCACCATATTCTAATTTAATTTATCTGAAATAATTTGCCTCTTTTTTTTGTTTTCATGCTGCCACTGACTTTTCAGCCAAGTTTCATAATAAAATTCAAGCCACAATGAAATATTTCTCCAGATAAGTAGTAGGAACTGAAAACAAGTCTGCGTAGTTGCACCAGTACTGCACTCGGTCATAGGTGTGCACTCATACGTGTAACTACCAGGCATAGATATTCTTCAGTAAGATGAGAAATCTAAAGAGACTAAACCAATTTCCATTCCTAATCATTTTCAACTGTCTGCAGAACTGCAAGCAGTTTGGCAGCTACCCCATCACTAACACATACGCTATCAACAGGGCTACCTCGGTGGAGATAAAACATAGCAAAGCTATACCGAACAGAAGCCAGTCAAGTTTGTGGAAACTGGTGGAAGTTTCCACACTAGTAACTCCTACTGTCTTTCGTTCTTTGGCAATACAGTTTATGTAACTAAAGTACAAGCAAATTATTTTTTTTTTTTAAATATTCATCATGGGCTGTTTCACATTGCTGTATACAAAAGAACACTTAGAAACAAATTAGCCTTCTTCAGCTTTTTCTGAATTGTCCTTAACTCTTCAGGTGGTAAACAAGATTATTTTCTTTGCACTCCAGTGGATAAGCTACTGCTTTGTGACGGCTGGCCAACGTACAAGGGGATAAACAACATAACAGATCTCCCCTGCAGCTCATTGGAGTAAATGTTGAGTGCGTTGCTATAGCAACAACCCAAAATTAAGAATTGACTAGTTCCTCCCACTGGCATCTCTTAAATTACTCCATGTTTTGGAGCGGAAGGAGATGGATTTGGTTGTTCTTGTTCAGTGGCAGGCTCAAAATAACAAGCCCCTTTGATATGATCCAGGATGGGTTTGGGCATGTTAGTGCTACCAGACTTCAAACTCAGACACCTGCAAAAGCAATCGAGAGTCCTATGACTGACCACCACCTAATCCCAGGGAGACCGAAGGCCTGTTAAAACCTCTCTTTTGTAAACGCCTCAATAGATGAAGATTTGCAACCCTGTGGCAAAGGATGTAGCTTCCCCATTGACACTGCCCTGGGTGGTGGGAGAGCTCTGGGGCACAGGAGTTACTTATGCAACAGCATTAATGCAAATCCACTTTTTCCCCCACCCCACCCCACCCCACCCACCACAGCGGCCCCTCCTCCTTCTGAGGATGTCCCAGGTGCCTTTAGGCAGAAGTGCTGTGGGGAGTGGACCACTGCTCTCTAGGGCGCTCACCTGCCTGGCTTACTGGAAAAATTAAGTATTATTTCAGGTGGTTTGACTGTACTCCTGAACACAATTTTCTCAGCCTAGCATACTTCCTTAGTGCGATGTTTGGAGATCTCCATCAAAATGTGAGGAAATTGAAAAACACAAGTGTCTGCTGATTAATCAATCATGTCTTTTTCCTCACTTCTATTTAAAATGCCCATCGGCAAGATAATTGTGAGAAGGCACCTTATGTGGAAAGGGGAAAGAGGAGGGTCTAATTGTTAATCTAGAAAGAAATGAGACCTCTCCAGTTCAGCATTACTACTGAAAGTCAGTACTTCTGATTGACACGTGTCATACCTCTGCTCTTGTATCAGGAACTCAGATGCCAGGCTCTTGAACAAATCTTGACTTTGCAGGTGCCTTTGCTAGTTGGAGATGTTACGCTCTTTCACCATCCATGACTTCAAGGTGAAATCTAAATCAATAGAGGTAGTAGCTAGAGCAGCATTTTTGTATTTCCATCCTCATTAAAGAAAAGAGGTTTTTAGAAAACCTCCATGCAAAAGCTTTTTTTTAACAGCACCTGATTCATTAGGTTCAAATCTGGACATCAGCTTTTGAAATAAATATATTCCTCCAGTTTTAATTTAATTTAGAAGCACTGACTCCAAAAGCAATACAGCAGCAGGAAAGCAGAAATCCACGTTTGACTAAGCCTTGGAGAGCAGCAGACTGTTAAGTACAAGACTGCGAAGAACAAGACTGTTAAACGAACTGTTGCAAGCGTGTGTACTGTCTGCAGGTGATTTGTAAGGAGGCTGTGGCAGTAGGGAGCAAGGTTTTCGATTTCAAAATATAGGATCCGTACTACAGGGGACACCAGGGCCAGACTCTATTTCCTGTTCTGTTAGTTGCCTAATGTTTCGATGAAATGAGGTACGTGTTAGATCTGAGCCCTCTGCACTTGCTCTTGCACTCCTCTGAAATAACAGCAGTTCTTGCACTGGCACAGACACTGCTGCTTTAACCTGTGTCAGGATTCTTCCACCAGCAGAGAGATAAGAAATGTTATCAGTATGTTCAGTCATGCTGTGATAACAAGGTTGCAGCACAGCGGCTAAAAGAAGATACCAGAAAGTACTTCATTCATTGTATAATTTTTTTGTGAACGAGAAGACAGTTGGTTTATTTGAGCAGTTCAAATGCTCTAAAACATAACATTTCTGGGGTAAAACTGAAAAAATGGACCTCATCTTGAAGTACCAGTTGGTGGAGTATCCTTCTTACCTACTCCGCAGCCCAGACATTAGGATGCTTCCTACAGAAGTCAGTAAAAACCTCACTCTCTAAATCCTGATGTTACCTGCCTACACTGCTCACCTGGTGCAATGCATAGGAAAGTTGGATGCTTCTGGAAAACCTTACAGTACAAGCAGAAATCTAATGACCTTTAATGCGTGATAAAATATCCCCAAATAAACCTCTTAAACATATCCATGTAAACACAATGGAACGATACTCAGCAAATAAAGGGTGTTTTCTATACAGAATGCTTTCCCCCTCTTTCACACCATGAATATTCTAGTATTGTCTTCTTTCCCACTTCTCAGCAGCTTCACTAGATATGGGCTGGGTTTAGTAACAGGTACTTTATCCCCTCAGTGAAGCTCCAGACAAAGACAGTTTAAAGCAGAAATGGAAACACTTCTTTAGGGTTTATTGAATTACTTATCTACTTCAAAGTGCTTACATTAACAAGGGTTGGGAATACGAGTGAGAAGAAGGATGCTTCCTATTGTCCTTACCAGCCAACTCACCACTTAAGAGAGCTGCCTTGCTTGCACAGCTTTTAATCCGTGATAGAAGCGGTTCTGAAATGAACGTGTAAGGCCCAACAGCTCAGCTTCTGGAATGGCCGGCTGATGAGGGCATGTTTGCTACTTTCTCTGATGTCTTTGACACGGTACCCACTCCGCACTTGCTTACCTCCTCCTTGCTCCTCTGGAACGCTGCAGTTTCACTCTAGATTCAGATGAACTATTAGGATACCCTGGTTGAGGAGAAAAAAGCTGGAGTTCAGTCTATTTGTTTCAGTATCTCTCCGTAACATAAACGCTATACGTTTTTTTCTTACCCTAGACAATCACCTTGGTTGGGGAGAGGGGGAGGAATTGTGTTTTCACTTGACAGCTTCCACACAGTAAGTTTCATTGTGTCATTAGGTTGAGATAATACACACGTTGTCGGTGTGACCGTCTTACTTGAGGTGAGGCACGAGGAAAAAACTTGATACACGGTTGATATATAGAAATCTTCTCTTGCGTTTGTAAGGGCTTTAGAACGAGGACGCACTGGTTTTCAGCAGTGTAACTGGAGTATGGGTACACATTTTCAAGCTAGCTCTAATCTTGCTAACATGAGCTAACAGCAAATCTTTCAGTACCTGGTACACCAATCTGCCAGCAAAACTGGCCGCACGCCTTGCCGGCTGGCTTGTGCGAAACTCTGTGCCACCATGGCTCAATACATGAATTCGCTGCAGGAAGTAACCACCCCAACTTGCTTGTGGGGATGTCTGTTTCTGCTCTCAACAGCACACCTTTTAACTGAGGTGAAGATACCCTCTGGATGGGGGTGGGCGCAGGGCGTGCGATAAGGTGTCCCGGTTTCTTCATCGGATTTTTTTCTAACAACCAACTTCCACACAACCGTTTCACTTACTGATTTACAGCTTTTGCAGGCTTGTGACCAGTGAAGGATTCTCAGTGGATTATGGAAGACTGGAGGAGACAGGATGTCCTCACTGAACCACTGTCACACTTATTTCTCTTCTGAGAGAGGAGACTGATTTTGTTTCAGGTTTGTTTGCTTTTTAAAGACTAACGTGGATGCATAAATTAGGAGTTGGTTTGACAGCGTTGGATCACTTCAGGTCTGAGGTGGACTACCAGGGCTACAAACCCCACAATTCCATAAGGCTAGTGATATAGCTTTTTTATCTTTGCTGTGTCGCTAATACTGGTCATCCTCTTGTTTCCAGTGGGTGGGGATTGCATTGACAACCGTTGTTTCCTCTTGCCATACCAGACATTTCTCTCCATGACATTCCATTTCTCAGTGAAAGCAAAGTGTTTTTTCAAAGTGAGCAAGCATTACAGGAAAGGCTTTTACTGGGCAGTTATTTTTTGTTTTGAAGAATCTTTCCTTTATGTAAAGCAACTGAAATCTTGATACCTAGTGTTTGTGACAAACACTGTCAAGTCAGACACAAAAGCTCTTGTCTGTGCTCTTGTATCATGTCTCAATTACTGCAACACCGTCTGCTTTAGTGTCAAAAAAAACCCCAGAAACCTTAAAAAAACCCACCCTCTTGCTTCATGAATACCTAACTGTAACACTTTTGCAAAGATATTCCTCCCCCCCGCCCCGACAGTTACTCAGCACGCTTCCTCTGATGTGCCTGAAAATGTGTCTTCAGAACAATAGGCTGTAATTTGACTCTGACCTTCCATCTTCTGACTGTAACTACTTCCCTTATCTCACGCAATAACTGAAGGCTCTTAAAGGTACTGGCAAGCTTTCCAAGTCGACTACTTCTCTTCGTCTTTTGCTAGCATGGGAGAGTCCCGGTGCGCACGGAGGGGCTTCTTGGTGTCAGCGGTTCCGTTATCCCCTGAACCGTAGGCTAAATATAGTTGTTCAGCGTGATTTCTGTTTTGGGAAAACCTTGGTTTGGTGCAATCCTTTGTTGGTATATCTCTCCCCTTTCTGTCTGCAGCTTTCAAGTGTTTGCAGACGTTTATGGTAACATTTAGTCAGTCAGGATCTGACTACATTTTTAGCTGCGAGATGCTGCCGTGGCCCAAACCTGCACTGGAAATAATGGAAACCTGGGTGAAAAAAGAGGCCTTGGGAGACGTGTTGAAGAGCTTCTCCCAAACATTCTCTGTTCGTATGGGTCAGCATCATTCTCCTAAGCAGCCAGCTATCTTGCAGAAAGAGCAGTCTCTTGGCAGAGACCCCTAAAAGGCACCTCCTCGGTTTAAGGGCACTGGCCTGTAGTTTTGTACCTCTTGGTGTCCTACATCACTGCATCAAGCCTGATGCTCTTATTGCCTGGCTTGACTTACAGATATGCTTTCCAGGAATACAGTTAATTGGCACTAATGTTTTACACCATTTTGTAAGTGCCTCTGAGTGTCCTAATCTATGCCCACTAGCATTTTGGATGTCACGGGCAGAAGCACAGGTTCTCCAGACTTAGAAAAGTTCTATTTCTCTAGCATTCTATTAATTAGTTTTTCAGGTCATTAATAAAAATGTCAAAGGCAGCTATCTATTGCAGCAGACTAGTCCTGCTCTTCACACTATTTAAGCCAGTTGCCCTCAGTTTATTAGCCTTTTAGTTAGATTTCTGTCCACATACAGCATTTTTTGCTACAGCAAAATGGCATTTTTGCCCAACCTTATTTGAATTCCCTTTCAAGCTATTCTTTTAAACATAAGTGTTCGAACTTTTGAGATGTTTGATATTGCCTTTGCTGTTCCTTTAACTTACTGATTTAAATATCAGGGAGCCGCTGGATGGTTTTGTGAATGCTTTCCTTAAAATTAATGAGTTCTATCGAATTCCATCTCGGCATGTTTTACTCACCCATAGGGGTACCGAGATCAGGGTTTGACTGTGAAATAACTTCTTTGTACATATTGTACCTATTTTTTGTAGCTTCTCCCTCTGTACCATGAAAATATACTGTTGGGAACACCTCTAGTAAGGGTTCTTCTAGCATCATTCTCAGCTGCATCAGGAGGGACTCCCTGAAGTACTGTTCCGCTCAGCGTTGATAATCCAGCTGGCAGCAGCCCTGTATGACCAACCCAGCACACGCAGCGTTCGTCACTGTTGCTGTGTCTTAACCGTTAAATGCCAGGCATCTCGAATATCGTACCTGTATACAAAAGGCTGTGCCACGTGATCATTTCTGCAGAAACAGTTTCCATTGACTGTTTACAAATGCCTTATTTATGTACAATTTGATCAGCGTTTCAACAGAAACTACGTCGGGTAGTCTTTGGGCCACTCCATCCGGGCTGTCGATCGCACATTTAAACATACAAGCTGGGCTAGGTGCAGCAGGAGCTGCCTGGGGGAGCTTCTAGCAGTATCTGAAGTTTCCAGCTGGTCAAATACTTGATTGCGAAGGTTCGGTCTGTGACCTGGTTTGGCGTCAGTTCGTTACGGGAAGTCAGCCCAGTATTTCAGCTGTGCAGAGGAAGTGGCTGGAGAGTCACTGACCCACCCAGGGAATTAAAGGCTGAAGTACTCGGGGCTGCATGCAGTCACAGCCGTGATACTCAGCTACACTGCAAGTACAACTAAGGAGCAAACCTGATTTTCATACTTCCTGCACACTTTCAGGTGAAGCGCCGTAGTTCGTTACACAACGTTTGGAACTGAAGGGCGAAGGGTGCATCTACTCTGTGATCACAACACCACCATGGAAACGCACTTGGACTAGATGAGGCACTAGCCAGTGCGGTGCACGCGGTGGGGTTAATTACCCAAGTACTACCGTCGCTTGAAGAAGTTTTGCGACCACTCCTAAGCTATATGCCGCGATGGCCAAACTGCTGCTGGAAGAGCTAAGTGTTGTAATAAGAGTCTAGTGAGCGTGATAACAATTACACGGCTCTATACCAAACATTTCCAGAGATACAAGAAAATACTACGGGCATGGACAGGCCCAAAAGTCTTCCAAATCATTGTATATGGTCAAAACATCAATTAAACAGTGATACAGGGTGGTTGGGTTTCTTCTTTTGGTTGGTTTTTGGTGTTTTTTTTAAGTTTTTTTTTGGTGGGGGGAAATGTCTTCTATGCCTTGGACATGTATTTTAGAAAGTTAAATAATGGCATTACAAGTTTCATGCTCAGAGCACCTTTTAAGTAATTTATTCAGTGAAATACACTGAGAAGAGGGAAAGGCATAAATTTTACTGTGTATTTGAACTTGGGAGACAAGTAGGATTGTTAACAAATAGATTTCACTGCTCTGGAAAATAAGAAAATGTTAGTGGAGAAAGTGAACTAAACAATAAAAGAAGGAATTCAAGAAGTTGTAAATGAGTTACTAGGCCTTTTAACTTTGGGTCAGTTATTGTAATCCAGCTAGCTCTGTATTAATAAGAAAGTAATTATTCTTTGACACCTCTGAAGGGTCTGGGGTGATATGAATTACAGATCTGGGCCAAAACCTAATGAAAAACTCTACATGTTACGAAAACCAAATACAATCAATTTAAACAAAAAGCTGAGAATACCTATTAAAACGTGCAAAATTGATTTTATGGAGAGAAAATAACAAATGTGCTACATGTTCTGGTCCTGTCAGGGACCCAGGTGTTTCTCTCACTGTCTGATATAATGAATTCTGTAGATGAAGTGTTTTAGCTTCCCGGCGCCCTGCCTTAACTCCTTTGACACAGACCCCTACCCAGAAGGACTTGGTTCAAAGGCACCAAAAAGGTAACAGGATGAGAAACAACTTAACAATCACCGATTTTATTGAGTGTAGTTACTTGCCAGATTAGACCTGTCCATTTGACTTAGCACTTTTAATCACCAGCACACTAACGGAGAGGCACAGAAGCATGGACTGCTGAATACGCCCTCTGCATGTCCCACGCCTTTTTGTTTTCTTCCCCTTCAGTCTTCACAGATTTTCTTCCAACAGAGGCTCTCCTACCAGACTGATTAATAGCACAGAGTCAGGAGGGGATTTATGTATCCTTAGTGCTTTATATAAATACGTCTCTTCGCCCCCCCACTTTATAGAAAGATTGAGAAAAATCTGACAGCAAGATGAGCCAGTCACAGAAATCAGTGAACTGTGAGATAATTGACTGCATTTCACAATCAGTGATTTCGGCCAGCCAATAAATATTTAATGATATTTTTTAAGGCAAAATGATGTGGGGCGGGAGAAGGAAGGAAAACTGATGCTTTTGCTATTTGTTTTGTACTGTGTACCTTTACCCCTTTAAATCAAACGGAAAGAAATTTAGAAAGAAAACGTGGTTCTTTATTGTTTGCCAGTGTAGGAATAATGCTTTGAAATATTGTAGAAAGGTATAAGAAGGATTCTAGGGCTAAATGCACTCATTATTTTTGAAGTATGGGGCAGATTTCTTCCTCTTTGTCCAGAAAGCAAGCCATAACTACCTATGCCTAAAATCTGAAGGTCAGTTGCCATCCTGATTCCGCAATGCAAGGTTGGTTTGCAAACAAAAGAGATTTCCTGTGATGCAAGAGATAAACACATCTAAGGTAATCCACCTGTGAGGATCTGCTCTTGCCTTTATCTCCTAGCCACTAGTCTTACTAGCCAGTGTCCCATATACTGCAGTTAGACTGTTTACATGTTTTGGCAGAGCACGTAGCCAAGTTTTCTTCAGATCACGTGCAGCAGTATCGGCAGCCCAGCAAGGCTGAATCATGAGCCACCAAAATCGCCAGGCTGGAGAGCTGCTAAACTGGTCGAGTGAAACCACTGAGCTAGGAAACCCAACATCTCGTCTCTTGTAATCTTGTTGGAAAGGTGTGTTTTGGGCTGCTTTGGTTTGTGGTTTGGTTGGTTGGTTTTGGTTTGGTTTATTGGGTTTTTTTTTCATAAATGGAATTCAAAGGCCTGTCATGCGAATCACTGAATGTGAAACTCTTGCAGTTCAGTCCAATTTGAGGGGAACCATTTCAGTCTAAGATACAGATATTGGTAAGTAATATGAACCCCAAATATGTGGCATTACATCTATGGCAGTGGGTAAGTATTGTTAGATGAGTGACTGATTAAGAGGAAAATATCACTACACAAACTGTAACGTGGCAGGAACCCATCCAATCCCTTAGCAGTTACATTATTTGGGTGTCTTACCTGAGATGAAAGGAAGCAGTTGCTTTCTTGAGGCTGCAGAATTTTGTAGTGTTGCATTAAGAGAACTAAGTTGGTAGGAATTACTCTGTTACTTGTCCTAAAGGATACCTTCTACTCAAAAGAAAAACTAATTAAAAATATCCCAGTAGGCAGAGGAGAAACGAGGAAGAAGGAAGGGGCAAATTAACTTCTAAACACAGTTTCCCAGGAGGAGTAGAAAAGGCTGAAAATGCTGTTAGGTTTAGGGAGTGGGAGGGGATTAAAGCTGTGAAGAGCTTCCCATCAACTGCACTGTCCTGTGGGCATGTTTGAGAAATGACTCATTAGAAGCCATCTCCTTCCAGTAAGGAATTGCTTTCTCCTCGCTCACAGAGCCTTTCCAAAAGATGATGTCACTTGTGAAAACACTGATATTTTACAGGAGAAGATAGTACCCTAAGCTCCAGTCCCCTTCATTAAATACGATTGCCTAGAGCCCATATTTATGTGAGGAGAGGAATCTAACTGAAAATCTCTCTCTCCAGATATATACGCACCCCCACACCCCGCTGCCCCATTAAGGTGTCTTAGCTTGCGTATGGGTCGGTCAGTGAACCCACAGAGGATTCTGCGGCCGCTTCACACGTTGTTCTGTAGGCAGATCCCCACACTTCCTTTTGCAATCGCATTATGTGCCTGGCATAACCTAGCACAAACGGATCTGCAGTTCACAGACCACAGTGGGAATCACACTGAGTCACTTGGACCATCCGAAACTGGCAGGTACCCGGAGCACTTCGGAAGCGTGCTCTTTGCAGAAATGGAAACGCAAAGCAGACACAGTGATTCATCAGCCATGTATAGACTGCCAGCAGCCAATACAGAAGGAGTCAAAAAAGTTGTTATTCCACCAGAAATCATCCTTTTAAAAAACAAAACCAACCCCTCTAGCACTTTTCAGGGACTTCAAAGTCTAAGGAAGTCTGAACAGAAAGTAAATAGAGGAGCAACAGATCCTGGGCTTTGATGCAAGCCTGCATGCCCACCTGCCCCTCCAACAACCTGCTTAAAGAGCAGTGGAGAAACACACAGGTGAACAACATCCCTCACCTCGTCAGAATCCTTCTAAGTTAATGACTTAAACGTTTTCAGGAGCTGCAGCTGTGGACTAGACCACCGGGTCTTCTTCCTCAAGCTAAACGTGCAAAATCCTCAGCGACAGAATCACCTCCCCCTGTTCAATTCTGCGTTCACCAGAGTTGCTATACCGTTTCATGCTTGAGGTCAAGAGAAAGTAGTTTACTAGTTCCAGCTAGGGAGAGAAAGCAAATACAGAGATCTGCATTTAAATCAAATCAGACTTTAAATCAAAGGTTTGTACTCTTCTCCTCTTGAAATTACTGCAGGCTACCGTATAAAGGATGCCCCTTTAGTGGAAAATTATGGCAGAGACATAATTTACTTCTGATTAGCTACTTACTGTATTTAGTAAAATGAATGCAAGAACATAACCTGAGTCTTCAGTAAACCAGCTAGGAGCAACCTAGCTCTATCAGGACTAATGAAAACACCAGCTACTTCTTGTCTTCCTCTCTCCAGTTCACTTTCTACTTTATAATTAATCAATTTCTTGCTTACTTGTATCTGTAAATTAGAACCAGTGCATTAAACAGAGGAGGTAAAGAAAAGAATAATCATTCCTAATCTTGTCACAGCTGCATTCAAATTAAGGAACAATCATGCAGATTAGCTCCTCAAGAGACAGATAGAGATTAATGGTTAGGTTTGTAACAGTACAAGGCCATATATTTACAATGAAAGCACAGCAGCAGCTTAAAACAGGCAAAAGTTTTAATTTGCATCACTGAAATGTTCTAAAGTTGTAAACTTTTTCTGGTATGTTGTTTAACCTTCTGTAATTTTCTTAACTTAAACATTTTACATCACGTTCTGAAGCTGTTTTAAAATGATGACAGGATCTATTTTTTCCCCGTCAGGGGACAGGGAGTACAGAACCCAGTGACTTGAGTCTCCTAGGTAGTCCAGGTATTATTTAGAGGCACAACCGGTTTTACTACATCTGCCTTTCAGATGTGTAGATGCCTTCACAACGACAAAGAATTGTCTGTCAACGTTCTGAACAGAAATTAAGAAGAAAGTTTTCTTTGGGAAGTTGTAAAAGAAAAAATTACCGAGAAGGATCAGATGCCAATTGATCATTTGCTGGTTGATATCCTTATTTTCACTGTCAGTAGCTTCTGCTAGCAAGCAAATAAGGAAGGGATGTACTAATTTTTATTTTCATATGTACTGGTATAGGTGCTCTATAATTGATCCTGTCCTGTATAAATGAAATAAGTTTTCTAAAATGTATTCTCTGTGAAGTCTGGCAGATTGTCAATATATGGAGCTTATTTAGTCAATTGTGACCCACTCTAATGATTCTTTCTTAGGTAACTTCTAACAGTCTTTATCTTACTCTCTTTTGGTTTTCATGTCACGTTTCAAACTTCATGATACATATTCTGATCTGGGTATTTGACCCCTCAAACGCATTAGTGATAATAGGAGTTGCATCGAGTCCTCAGCACTGCAGAAGCAGAGAGGAACAATTTCTGTGAGGCTTGTCTGCCTCTTAGTGCAATGGCATCGGTGTTCTGTTAAGTGCAGTCACTAATCACCTTCTTAAACCTTTATTCCTTCTCCCTGTTCTGGTGCTTTATATTTTCAGAACGTTAAGATTCAACTCCGATCTTCCACTACGCATTTTTTGTACCGTTGCTTGTTGGTGTTTTTGTAGCAGTGTGTGCAACAACTAGTTCCCAAGTGGGTTATGCCTGCTGCTTATTCACAACTTCATTACTTCTCATCTTAACTACTGTTATTAAGTCTCTTCCACTTACATTGCAAAGTCTGCCTTTTGAATTTCAGTGATAGAGGAATGCTCTCACCTAGCTGTTCTCTCATTCCACATAAATTGTCCCCATCAAGCCTCAGTCACTGGAACTTGCATCTTTTTCTTCCATTTTTAGTATTTCCTTCGCAGTTCTGAAATCTCCACGAGAACTTGTCTAACCCTTACTTTGCTTCTGAAATGTCATCCCACTAAACCCCTGTGGCACGCCACAGCTGAGATAAAAGTGTTAAGAGTCACGAAGAAGGATATTGGCTTAAGATATCAGCGAGGATTCCCTTCACAGATCCCGTGGAATGGACTGGCAGAGGTGAGTGGTGTCTGTGGCTGGGATTTGGGAATTTAACTCTATGGAATAAAACTGACTTCACAAGCTATTTTCACCCAAGACACTTCAAATGTCCTGGAGGATAACTTTGTCCTCTATCCTATCTTTGGTGTTCATAGTAATCAGTCCTGCTCATTTCTAAATCCCACCAGTAGTGAACACAACAGCTGTATACTGTTTAAACAGAAAGAACAACAAAGCCATCATCTTGCTGTTGAGTAGTATCATCTCCTGCCCTGGTTACGGTTGCAAAGTACATCTGCTTGAGAGGGGGTCAGTGGTGTCTTCCACATTCACAGCTGTTTTATTGGGCTGTCCCTCACCAGTGGGCTGTTTGCGGAGTTGGCTTCAATTTCATTACAGAGGTAATTATAAAGAAGATGAGGTTTAAAAGCATACAACAATCCCAACCAGACGGGTCTTGAGAGAGCTGTCCTAATGTTTCTTATGTACATTAGGAGAAGGTTTGTGTACATTACTATTTTTAAAATATGCCACCGCAATTTTTTTCTTTAATGTCTTTCCTCTGAGGAGCTACAGCACCACTCAATTGTATGCATAGGAAAACTTTATCATATGTGTAATTGTGTTTATGCCACTAGGACTTAAGGCTTCTGCTAGCTGTAAGGTTATTATGACCATCCATAGCTATTGTGCCCCAAACTCATATCAGCTCAGTGCATCACCTGCACAATATGTTGCTCCATATGTGAACAGGTCCTGAAAAACATTAGGGCTTATGGATTCATTGAAAACTTTTTGCTTGGTGTGATTGTGCTCTCAGTTGGTTCTTAAAGTATTGGTGGGGGTGTCTATTTTGGCTTTCAATTTTCTTGTTTCCTTGGCATGAATTTCTAGTTAGATTGCTGTACATCACTCCATGTTTTGGATTTTGTATGTAGTCAAGAGGCAAATTGTTGTTATTTACAAATAAGATGATTGTAAATTCTCAGATCTCTGAGTCACTTTCGCTTGGGCGTCTGTTTACTGTGCATGGAGATGTAAAAACAGAATTATATCTGCAACCTACTAGTGTCCAAGAATTTTTGTATTCATGGCTAATGCTCATAGTACTGTGTTGGGAGCATCATGCCTCTAAGCCGGGCATTTGTATGTCTACCTCCCCCAGTATCTGCTGTCCAAGCTGTCACCAAGCAGATGAAGATGTGTCAGCCTTTGTTCCTGGGAACAAGCTGAACCTTGATCTTCCTGAGTTGCTATCCTCTGACACCCCATTTCTTGTTACTTTTATATCTTTCCACGTGGGTGTTTCACTTCTGAATCCCTGAGTTACTAACTTGTTAGTAATTCAGCACGCTCGCTCCTGTACTCTGTGTTCTTTTCTTCTTTCTCATCTTGCCTGATGTAGTACCCTCTGGGCTCCCACACTTAGAAACTCGGAGGGGTAGCCATAGCTCCACAACAATTTTTTTTTTCAGTAAGGCAGTTGTGACCTTTTCACCAAGGTCACAAGATTCGGTGTCACACAGTGTATGTTTAGGCATAGGCTACAACATGAGATGACGAACAATTGCATAGCCATTTTCCGTGAAGAAGGTAAGAAAACATGAAAGGGAAGTAGAAATGAGGGTCAGGAGGTATTTCAGCTCGATTGCACGGATATTCAGCAGAACCTAGTATCCTCCGTGGAAATGCACACTTTGTTCTGAAACGGTAAGTGAATTCCTCTGAATTTTGTAGAAGAGCTACTTTTCTAAATAGCAGCTAATTTCTTTTTTCTTTTTCTAATTTCTTCTTTCTTTTCTCTAACTTCCCTATGACAGAGCAGTTGGATGCTTAAAGGAGGGTGTGACTCCATGGGAAGTCCATTCTGGTGCAGGCTCCTGGCAGGAGCTGTGGACCCATCAAGATGGGAGCCCAGACCCGTGCAGGTTTGCTAGCAGGACTTGTGACCCCACGGGGGACACCCACTGGATCAGTCTGCTCCTGAAGGATGGCATGCCCACAGAAGGGACCCACGCTGGAGAAGTTTGTGAAGAAGGATTCAGGTCAGAGAAGTTGGTGGAGGACTGTCTCCCGTGGGAGGGACCCCACAATGGAGCAGGAGCAGTGTGAGGATCCCTCCCCCGGAGGAGGAAGGAGCAGCAGAGACAGCGTGTGATGGACTGACCGCAGCCCCCATTCCCCATCCCCCTGTGCCACTCAGGGGTAGGAGGCAGAGAAATGGTGAGCAAAGCTGAGCCCAGGAAGAAGGGAGGGGTTGGGGGAAGGTTTAGTTATTATCCTACTCTAATTGATAATAGATTAATTTCCCTGAGCTGTTTTCCCCATGACCACAATTGGTGAGTGATCCCTCCTTGTCTCAAGGCACAAGCATTTCCTTATATTTTCTCTCCCCTGCCCAGCTGAGGAGGGGAGTGATAGAGCAGCTTTGGTGGGCACCTGGCCTCCAGCCAGGGTCAGCCCACCACACTCATCACGGTCAAACAGAATTCACACATGCAGCTACACCAACTTGCCCTCCTGTAATTTCATGCTCTTGTATGCCCTGTGGTGTGCTTTTGTTCTTAGAGAAGAATTTCTGCAAGAGATGCTCAGCCTAATTTGAAGTGCTCCTATTTCACGTCACTTTAAAAGTTGTGGGAAGTGTTTGTCATTTCTGTTCCCCTTACTACAGCTGCTCAAGTAATAACACAGCAAAAGATGGTGGATCATTTACCTAATTGGATGTTTGCATTTATTTATTTGCAATGCATCGTTTGACTGCTTCTTTATATCTGTAGTTCTTCTTGGTTGTTCTATTCATTGATCATTCATCTGTGCTCAAGTGCTTTAATAAGGAATGAGATTTCTGTAGAATTTTCAGGGAATTGAACTCTCTCCCTTTCTGCTGTTACAAACAAAACTAAAATGGTGAATTTGATGCAGAATTTTGTCAGGGAAAAGGAATTAAAGTTAATATTCCTTGAACCTTCTCTGCTATTACAGGTGGGGTTTTTTTCCATCAAAGGAGTGACAACTTTCTTACAAGTGAGTATTATTTCACTTGAAAAATAGAGTGCTTTCTAGTGCAAGGAACTTTCTGGGCTTTTCTTTCAGAAAACTTCAAAACAGTGAACATACACACAGAGGTAATATTATGTCTTCTAAAAAAATGCCCTTGATGTCTGAAGTATGGTTCCAGTGAACATTTTGCTCAATCCTCCATAATATGTGGAGGAAGCAAGAAAGAGAGAATGGTCTTATACAAATGGAGGACTATGAAGGGCATGTTTATCCGTTATTTTATCAAAATGAAAAGTGAGTGACAATGTTACAATCTAAAATTGTCTAAATTGTCTGCTGATACTGAAAAAAAAGACTGGAAAGCTTTTTTTTATTTTTTTTAATTTTATTTTTTGTCACGGGCTTCTCTCTCCACATGAAATAAGCAATATATTTCTATATTACGGGAAGGCATCTAATGGAGTTTGTTCCTCTTTACATTGAATACTTGTTACTGCAAGGAATTGCGACAGGTTTTCAAAAGCAGACTAGCAGTCATGCCTGTGGGATTCCTCTGTCTAGGAGCTTGGCCTTCTGGAGCTCTGACAGGGAATCGTGTCTACTTTGTTTTTAATTCAAAGCCCTGAAATTTTTGAAGGAATGGGCTTTAAAACTTTCATTTTCAGAAGCAAAAAGTAACTAATTTATTTTTTAAAAGAAACTGGTTTATGCTAACATGTAAAGACCTGATTTTTATACCTTTGGGACTAAAAGTTTTAGCAGAAAGAAAGAGGAATGACAAAGGACACCGTACAGCTGTGAAGAAAAAAACCCCCCACAGATTGCACCTACACTCTTTAGGGGTGGACAAACGAGGAACCTATTGTCACATTTGCAACAGATTTAAAACTGTGCCTATGTAAGCTGTTGGTAGTTTCCATGAAAGCAGTTGATAATTCTTTTCTGGTAAGATTCAAAGTTAAAATGGTACTACTTGATATTCATTTTCTCCATAGTACTTGACTAGCTGAGACTCAATAAACCACTCTTGCTGACAAGTTCTTCTGTCTGTCTAGACAAAAGTTTTATATTTACCTACAGCTATTACATTCCGGGTGGCCTGAGTCTTAAATGGATTTTTATGTTGCTTAAATTCTGAAATTTGCCTTTAATTTTGCAGAATTTTTCAAAGGCTCCAAGCTTTAGATTGTGTTTTTGGTGGCATTTTCTGAAAAAGAATTGTGCTTTGCTTGACAGTATCATTCAAAACCTCAGATAATCCAAATTTCTGCTAATTTTTTAAAAATGCAGCTCTGATATTCTTAAGCAAAACTTATGTTAGTCTGAACCCAAATCTTTAGCATGAATAGCACAGACTGGTTTGGTTCATCTGTCTTAGACTATTTAAGTAGAAGCTGAGAAGAAAACTCACTCTAATAACCCCACCTATGTGTCGTTGGGCCCCTTTAGGGGCATAGAGAAACCCCAGAAGAGGGAGCGTTTTTCTTTTTTCTCTCTCTGTGGTGCACTCCAGGACTTCGTGTCAGGCAATGGCACTGATCCCAGAGATACAAAAAGGAAAGAACAAAGACGACTTGGCAGACAGACATTTCGGTGCTGAGGATGCTGCCTGGCTCTGAGCACAACAGCAGCGGGTTTTTCATTAACTTCTCCATCTCCAAGTCCAAGCTTCATAGACAGCGAGGACTTACCCCACCTTCCATAGCTGTTGGTAAATTATACTTTGCAATGTGAATGTAAAATGCTACTGTTTACAGGAGGAAAAAAAAAGAAGGCTGAAATCTCGAGAACAATATTTAATTTTGGAACTCAAACTGCAGGCGCAGTGCAGTGTTAGAGAAAGTTTTAAAACTGTCAGTGAAAAATGAATAATTTGTTCCCTCTTCACCTTTCTCTGCTCAATATTTGTGTTACTTTCAGCACTCGAGGCTTTGTTGCACAGGCCAAATGAGAAAACAACAGCTATTTATTATAGCAATTGCACAGTATTTTTCTGTTCTAGGAAAGCGCAGACTATTTCAGATGGATGGAGTGAGGAAAAAGCTCTCAACATGGTGAGTAATTAGTCTGAATTCAGATCGTTGGGGAGTTTTTTAAACCTGAGTCCAACTCTAGATCGGTAGCTCATGAATTAAGAAACGTGGAGGATTATAGTATTAACGTTTCAGCAAACAAAATTAAGGTAACGTTAGTCCATTGCTTTGACCCTGCAATTTAGCTCTGTGCATCTTTACATAACACTGTCAAAACCCCAAGTTTCGTTTTAAAGCTTGTCCTGTGCTCATTTCATGTTAATAGTTCCTTCACAGGGCATAATTTTGAATGTCCGTGAACCAAACCCAGTTTAAATGGGGCTATGGAATCGAATACTGATTTCTCAGAAAACAGACTTTGAAAGAGTGTAGAATAAATTAAAAGCAACTTGGGCTCAATAATGCTTGAAGAATTCACAGTGGGAAAAAAAGTGAGGTAATTAAAATGTATTTTTTTTTTCCATGAAGCTACAGTCCAAGATGCCTTCTAGCTAAATAATCATATTGATTTTGGTTGCCTTTTTAAGAAGGGAGATAAAAAGCAAACTGAAAAAACCACCACCCAACCTCCCCATTGCTTTTCAATAATATATAGGAATATGTCTTCAAAACTGATCATAAGGACTAGAGCCCGACAGGAAATTTGTGGTGTTTGTAATGCATGGACCTCCAAGTTTGTGAGCAGAAGAGATCGTTTATTGTTTGACAGTGTGGGTTTTTATAGACAGATTCGGTAATTTTCCACAGTCTGACCCCTCCCAGTGTTTTGCAAAAGCTGAGGCTGATAACTGTAGCTTTTGTAAGCTTAGCTCTGCAGGTGCCTTACCGTTAGCTAATCAGGCTCGTGACTTGAGCCCCTTTGGTGTCAACATCCTAGTCCTGTACTTTTAATTCCTCATGTATCTTGTGAGAACAAGACCTTCAGCTCTTTGTGCGGTTCGTGAGAACCTGACCTGTCCAGCTGGTCCGCAACAGAAATTCTGCTTCAAATCGCCACAAAAAGTATGTGTGGTTCTGCCTACTCATCTCAGGGGCATCAACAGCAACATCTGAGATGCCTGAGACATGAGCTTTGCAGGTCAAGACCGGGGACACAGCTCTGCTAAACCCACACGCCTCCTAACCTCTTCAACCAAGGATCTGAACCTTCTACCTCTCCCTCTCGAGTAACAAACCCTCAAAGGGGAACTCACCCTATGCTCCCAAGAACAGAGTTATTTCTGCACAGAGATCCGTAGTCACCTCTGACTTTCTCTGCCTACCCTACAAAGTGATCTGATGCACGCTGGAATTTATGGGGTTGTGCTGATGCGGTGCTCTGCCTGAGCTCAGCTTCCAGCGCAGCGTAACGCTAATACAGTTGTTCGTACGGTTAACAGCACAAAAGTAGCTCGCGCTGTTGGGAACACAAATGGAGTGAGCTGCGGGCGTGTGTCTTAACTTAGCCATGGTCACCCAGCAAGAGCGTGCTAGGGCGGATTACTGACCTTTAGTAAGCCAAGAGCCTGTGTCTTCAGGGGAACATCCCTCCAAACCCTTTCTTCTTATGAGGTTATTTATCCGCTTTCTGTTCAGAAATACTTGACTTCAGGTGTTGTCATTTGGTAGGTGCTTTTAATTAATGTGTTTTGCAGCCCAACACTTGAAATTCTGCTGTGACTTCGCATCACCTGCTTCTCTTGATGTCTTCCCCTTGGATTACTTTGTAATGAGTCTTTGGGTACGGAAGCCCATGAGAAGCCCATTTAAAACTTGCTTCTCACAGAGGACAATGTGTTTCTCTAGTGTTTGCTGTGTACGAAATGAGGACAAGTGGGAATAAGCGGAATTGAAACTGGTTAAAACAGATGAAGCAGGTGTTTCACCAGTATTAAGGTAGCGCTGTTTGGAGGACAGAGGAGGAAGTCCATTTGTAAAGCACAGAAAAGTTAAAGCCTGGCCATAGTGAAAGATGCACTAAAGACCATCAGACCTTTGGCAGTGTATCGGGTTTGGATGGCAAGGTTTTGGTAGCACAAGGGCTACAGGGTTGGCTTCTGTAAGAAGTTGCTCCTGAGTCTGACAGAGCCAATGCGAGCCGGCAACACCACAGACCAGCCACTGGACAAGGACAAACCCATCAGTGACAGTGGTAGTGCCGCTGGGATAAGGTCTTTGAGAAGGGAAGAAAACCCCACCTGTGCAATAGAAACCAGAGAGAGGAGTGAGAATCTGTGAAATGATTCTGCAGACACCAAAGTCAGTGCAGAAGGAGGGGGAGGAGGTGTTCCAGGTGCCGGAGCAGAGATTTCCCTGCAGCCTGTGGTGAAGACCATGGTGAGGCAGCCATGGAGGTCCACGATGGAGCAGAGGCCTGCCTGAAGCCCATGGAGGACCTCATACTGGAGCAGGCAGCTGCCTGAAGAAGCCTGTGACTCCATGGGAATCCTGAGCTGGAGCAGGCTTCTCCTGAAGGACCGCACCCTGCACAAGGGACCCACGCTGGAGCAGTTTGTGAAGAACTATCTTCCACGCGAAGGACTCGCACAGGAGAAGTTCATGGAGGACTGTCTCCTGTGGGACAGACCCTGCACTGGAGTAGGGGCAGTGTGAGGATCCCTCCCCCTGAGGAGGAAGGAGCAGCAGAGACAGTGTGTGATGGACTGACCACAGCCCCCATTCCCTGTGATGCTTGGGGAGGAGGTAGAGAAACAAAGAGCAAAGCTGAACCCAGGAAGAAGGGAGGGGTGGGGGAAAGTGATGTAATAATTGGGTTTATTTCTCATTATTCTACTCTGATTTCATTGGTAATAAATTAAATTAATTGTCCCCAAGCTGAGTTTCTTTTTCCTGTGAAGGTAACTGGTGAGTGATCCCTCCCTGTCCTTGTCTTGATCCAGGAGCCTTTCCTGCTATTTTCTCCCCCCTGCCCAGCTGAGGAGGGCAGTGACAGAGCAGCCTGGGTGGGCACCTGGCCTCCAGCCAGGGGCAGCCCAGCACAGGCACATGAATGCAGTTGAGCCCAGTTATGTCGGCTATGAATGCTTATCAGAACTTGGTTAACTGGTATTTCCACAGCCTTTCCTGGTTCCTTACATTCCTGGAGCTGATGTCCAGTGTTGGTGCCCGCAATTAGCGTGTCAGAAGTTTAACTTAGGTTTCCATTAAGATGTGACAGCATGACTTGGTCTCCTGACCAGTGCAGGTGGCAGTTGCCCCGTGTGTGTTTCTGTCTTTTGTGGTTTCAACTGACTCACTTCCATTTTTTCTCAAAAGTAATGAAAAAACATGGGACTTGCCTTTGCAAACTGTTTAAAGAGCATGCCAGTAGCACTCTGACTGGAAACTGAGCAGAGGATGGGTCTAGTGCTTCCAGCGGTCTCAGGAACGTGTGATAAGCCAGGCTCCTGAATTCAGCAGGGTCCGTGTTCTGCTGCATTGCTGCAAAGCTGATAAGAACTCACCCATGGTGCTCTTTGTCTTACAGGTTACAGTTTCTGGATCCATTCCAGACCCTGAACTTGATGGAAAGACTTCTGGCTCTGATCCTGAGCTTGAAAGTCCATGTCATTAAGGATGCAAAGTAACTATTTGTATTATGTATATCCCACATTCTTGACTTGCTAAATGGTTCTATTTGCTTGTGCAATTACGGGAGATGTAATCACACAAGCAGGCTGCATGAGAGAAATCCCAAAAGGTGTGTTCCAAATCTATGTTTGGTAAAAATGATTAATGATTCACTCTGTGGAACACACCAGCAACTTTCATCCTGTATCTGATTGCTGAAAAAGGTGAATTAATAACTTCCATTTTTATAAAGCACTAGTCAAAGGAATACTTAATTCACTGACAAACCCATACAATGCGGTGTTAAAAAAGTCTTTGCCTAATTAAATGTGATTAAGAGAACAATAGCTAAAATTCATTGCCAAAGATAGAAAGCTTTAGTATATTAGAAAAGAATGGTGCTTCAGCGCATTTTATAGTCACGACAATTTGTTTCAGTATTCATAGCTAGTTATGTGCAATGACAGCATCTCACACTGTGAAATTCTGTCTTACCCATAGTTTCCATTCCAAATTACAAGCCGTCAAAGACCGGTTGTCCTCTGAGCAAAGCCATAACCAGGTTGTCCTTCTGTGGTGTAGCATCTATAGGCCTCTTGTGGAAGATGAACGTTGTAGAAGATAGACCGTGTGTTTCTATGAATTTCAGGTCAGATTTTTTTCTACTGTCAATTTGAATAGGATGGTTTTGACTAAAATAGTACTATCCTCTTAGCACACAGGGCATGTTTTTGTCTTAAAAGAAGGAATTCATAATTTTCTTATTTCAATGAAAAATAATGTGCTTTGGAAATGTATGATATTAGTTTCTCTGAAAGAGGGACTACTTGGAGTAATCCCAACATCTTTGCAGAGCAGAGACAAGGGAAATTTTCCCTGATTCATTAGTTTAACTTCAGTTTTGGCTTCATAATTTTGAATCACCGGTGAACAAAAAAATAGGTTGTATGTTCCTCAGACATAAAATGACATGTAGCAGTTGGTATAGAAAGCTTGCATTTAAAAACATATCAGGTGTTTTATGTTCTACTTCCAGATTAATTGTGATAGCTGGTGTGACAGATTGCAGCTGACCTCGCCACGTTAAATCTGATGTAACCCTGTGCTAGTGAAAACATTGTAACACTCAAGCTGGTGGTGTTTTGTAAAATCATACATAAGGATACCTAATAATGACAACAGGCAGTTCTGTCTGTCTGCATCCATTAATCCCCTCTATGAAATGCCAGGGGTGCACTTACTCTCGAATCTACTTTCCTAGTCTCCTTGCTCCCATGAATGACTAGTTGACTATTCCCTAGCGGAAAAATGCATTATTTCCAACATTCACCCACTAAAAATATTTTAGAAGATCTTTGGAATGAGAAGACATTTTAGATTTTGCATAGAAGCACATTCCCTCATTTCATGAAGCCTTGGGAACACGAGAAATGCCGTGCTGGGTCAGAGTAGCGGTCCCTTTAGCCCAGTAGTGTGAGTCAAAGCTCTCCTTTCTCAGTTGCACCTACCAGGCGTGGGTTCTTTATTCTGGGAGTGGATGACGTCTCCCAAGATGCACGTCCCTACGTTCATCTGCACTGAAGTGACTGTTGTACAGTTCCTTGCCATCTCTTGACCGCTCTTTCCCCCTTCTCAGCAGGGAAAAGCTCTGGTGTCTCGATGGAATTACAGTTCCATTTTTTTAAATTTAGCACGTCAGCGACTATGATTAGCTGGGGAAAACATTAGAAGCAGTTTCTCCACCAGTGTAATTGGTTCAGAAAATATGTTATCTGCGGCCATGTAAGAAAAAGCCTTGGAACCCCCTTGGACAAATCTTGGTTTGCTTTTGAAATTGAAGCGAAATGGAAGAAAATGCTCGGGTAATTGGGAAAATACCAAGCCCATGTGAGGCATGTGGATCATAAAGAAAAGTTGACTGCTGAGCTTTACAGACCTTTCTAGGTGTGTTTTGGGTTGTGTGTTTAGGCTGCGGCAGCTAGTGAGCGATTATCTGTGTTTAACAATATTAAAACTGAATCCAGTAAGCAAGCTATAGGGACTCAACATCTGCATCCGTACTATGCGTTGAAGCTTATAAATAAGGAAGGGCAAGTCAGGATCTCTGGTTCCACCTCAACAGCAGGATAAAGGAGCTGGCAAAGACAGCTCTTCAGTCTCCACCCAGCCAGAGGTGGTCCTGCCACCTGACCTAAGAAGTGATGATCAGCAATGGGTATTATGAAACTGGCTGTCCAGATCTCATTTGTTTTCCACTAAGGAATCTCTGCCTTAGCACATGGGCTGTCATCTGAACCCTCTTGAAAGTGAAAGTGTCAAATTTAAACTTCCAGCTGTAAGTAACATTTCAGTAATCTTGTGGATACAACATAGCAGCTCCCCAGTGCCAAAGCTACCTTCTATTTATGTTAATTCAGATGAACCACTGGAAGCTGAGCAATTAATTTTTCAGTGAAGCAATAGTATATGTGAACATTTTCACCTGAAAGGAAGAAATCGGTTTTATTCCCTTGTTTATTTGTACATATTTCTGTGGCAGTCTTAAAGCAGCTAGACCAACATATGCAACAGATAGATAGGCAGAGCAGCATGTTCCCTCCGTTGTGTGCTTCTGAAATCCACAGTATACCTGTGTGTTGATGCAACAATATAAACAGTGCATAGCTTACTGATATCACAAGCAGCCAGATTTTTTTTTGGCAGCATGCACATTCTCCAGCAGTGTTTTTTGGTAGTTTTTTTTTTTTTTTCTTTTTGATTGAGTAACCCACATTTTCTTTAATCAGGCTAGCACTCTGCTTTCCTGCTTCAGTGTGAAATCTTCCTGGGAGCAAAAATTCCTCCTATACTGAAGATGATGCAAATATGTCAGTGCTAAAAGGAACAGAAAGTTTCAAGCAATTTTGCACATGGGAGAATGCAATGTATCATTGCACACTGATAACGTATACACTTACGCTTAAACCTGTTCAAGGCTGAAACTCACCACAGGCTTGTCTACGCTGAGAGACCACGTTGGGTAGTATCGACCGCAAGGCTTGTTCAACTACTAGGCAGCAGGCGACTGAATAAGACCTAAAAGATTACAGTCAAATCAATTACAGCAATCAGCTGTGAATTTTAACTTGACTGTACCTGTCTAACATATTTACTTAGGTACAAGTGTGTATATGGGTGTAAATGAGCTTTAAGAAAGTTTGATTGCATATTCAGTAGTTGTGACACACAGAGTGTTTTCACTGGCGGAAACAGCATAATCTTTCATTTCAATTTTCACCAGCACTCCTCCTGCCTATTTCAGGCTTGTTTATTTACTGAATCTTATCTGTCAACAGACAGCCTAGCACATCTCATGTGTTTCAAGTCACAGTCACCTGAAATACCCAGGAAGTAAGCAGCCAGAATTAAGGTGGTAAATGCTTCCAAGGAAGAGCTGAATAAATGATCACGTAAGAACATTAACAGAATATTCACAATTGGATCTTCCACGTGCAAAGTTGGAGTTGTTCCTTGGATAACTTTACCCTGAAGGATAAAGAGGACATGTAAGGAACCAAATCGGACTAAGACACCCAATGCTTTATTTAACACTTGGGTGAAATCTAAAGTACAAGATATGCAATGAACAATAGCTATTAAATTATAGATAAGTCTGATGTGATGCATAATTCATCCAGAGTATTGTCTCCACTAGGGTTTCTAAAATGCAGGTATGCATCATGGCTACTGAAAGTGAGACTTTCTCCTTGCCTTTCTTGCCTTAGCTGAAAATGCATTCAAATAATGTAGACGGATCCAGAAAACCATTGGAAGTAAAATAGTGGGAAAAGAACAAGAACAGCTTGTAAGGTGCAGCTTACCACAGAGAAGCAGGAGAATCAGTGAAGGTCCTTCTCAGATCTCTATGCATAATTCCTGGCTGGGCCTTGGTGGCTACACTTTTGTTCCTGTTTACTGTGCATATAGTGAGTTTAAGAAATAAGTTCCATGTGATTATGAAATGGTAGCCTTAATTGCAATTGTTTTCCTTTTTTCCCCATTCTGTATGAATTCATGTTGCAAGCTAGAGTAATTATGCAGCCGTTTTATGAGATGAATTATTTGAGATAAGGTATAGTTACATTATTCTGTAACTTTTTTATGTTCTTTTGTGTGAATACCCAGCATATAAAGAAAATGGACAATCAATCATATTTTGCTACAACAGTTTTCAGTACGATCATCCCTTTCTTTAACTCAGTAGGTTAGTTCTATTTACTGGGCACATGGTTTTGACACCTGCACCCAGTACAGTGAGCAGCTCTGTTTGCTTCAAGAGGGCTGCTCAGGAATGAGTTCAAGGAGCTGAGCCATTTTACATCCCCGTAGCAGAGAATTAGAAACAAACCGTTCAGGACTTTGGGATACAAAGGACCGAATGCTGCAGTGTGATATCAGCAGAGGTATCCTCTCAGTGCCATGGACCCGCTCCTCTGAGGTTAACACCATACAGACCCAAAGCCACAGTAAGCACAGGGGTCTGGGGAGTCAGAAACAAGTTTTAATGGGGCTATTGCATGGGCCAGTGGTACTTTCTGCTCAGGCCACTCGCTCAGCTTCATTGAGGAAGATGGGAAGGGAAATGTAAGTGAATGTAGTTGCTGGTCCTGCGTTAGCATGTGTGAGGAACAGAGCCTTCATGTCAAGTACATGAGCCTATCGTGTCTCATAGATGTTTATCCTTGTTTGAGATTCAAATGCGGTAAACATACCATTTCAAATGACATTCTCTGTGTTGGTTAACAGACTTCTGTGATTCAACTGGGATGATAAATCCACAGTCCTTTACTTTTGTGTCTACTCTGTGCCTCAGCACTAGTATTAAAAATACACCCCAGCTCCCTTCTGGCAGCAGTGATGTTATAAATGGATTTGAACTTCCCGACTCCAGGTCTAAGGAGGGTTTCCGAACAAAGAGCATTGCTCAGCAGTGACAGGTCTGAACTTCTTGTCAAGCCTCAGTGCTAGAGCACATTATGAATCTACCCTGAGGGGACAATCCTCTGGTGGGCATTATTTATTTTTCATTTTTGTGTGCAGGGTTGTTTTTTTCTTAACACAGAGATAAACTGTCATCTTGGATTTCTTGCTTGCTTTCAAGTGCTTGTTTTCAAATTATTGTCTTGCTTGGTATGAAAGACAAAAAGGGAAATAATGATCCACTTAGCAGTTATACTACTTCTCTGTTTTGGAAGTGAAGGCAGAAGAATGTACAAAGCCAAACCAGCTAGTTATCTGTTGTTTGCATTTTGCTTGAATGCTCACGTCTCGTGCTGCTGGTGGTGGTGGAGTAGGAGCAGGGAGGGGAAGAGAGTATTTTAAAATTACTATTGACAACATGATCCAGACATGATCCAGCTGGGAGAATGACTCAGAAATCATCATCTTCATTTCCTGATAGTGAAAGTACATTTGCGTAGGACAACCCTCCACAAAGTAGTTGTTATATAAGGTTCAGCCTTTAGACAGATTAGTTCCAAGAGGCAATCTGAAGTCATTTCTCTTGTCTGTGAGAGCAGGGATTCCAGATTCCACATTTACCTCCTTAAAGATGCCTATATACCAGCAAACCTCTCTTCCTTCTAACTGGGATAGTGCTGGAGACTGCTGTTATTCTGTCAGAAATTGTCACATCCTCTGTTTCTTACAAAAGATTTTATCGGTCTGGAGCTGATGGCAGCGGGGAGCACAGTGGTCCCATGCATGAGCAGTAGCATCTCACTTTTTTTTAATAACAGAGTGTCTCAGTGTTGTGGGTTAGCCCCAGCTGGCAACGAAGCACCACACAACCGCATGCTCACTGCCCTGCCTGCCCCACCCAAGGTGGCAGGGAGGAAGAGAATCAAAAAAACCTGAGATAAAAACAATTTAATAAATAGGACAGCAAAGGAAGAGGAAATAATAATTTTACTGATATAAGAATACACAAAAACAAGTGATGCACAATGCAACACTTCCTCACCACCTCTTGATCAATAGCCCGTCCCTGAGCAGCAGCCGCCCTTGGCCATCTCCTCTTAGCTTATACACTGAGCGTGATGCCTTGTGACATGAAATCAGTTCGGGTCAGCTGGGTCTCCTCCCAACTGCTTGTAGAGAAGAAGCTGGGAAAACAGGTGCAGTTTCAGAAACTGAAAAAGTCCTCAGCTTAATGTAAACATTGCTTGGCAACAACTAAAATAGTGTTATCAGCATTCTTGTCAGCACAAATCCAAAGCGTAGCCTCACACTAGCTACTATGAAGAAAATTAACTCTATCTCAGCCAAAACCAGCATGCTGAGAATCCCACAACAAATGAAAACACTGTTATGATCCTTTCTCATGACCCCCAAACAAGCTACTATGGCAGAGACTGTACTTTAATTAACTCAGAAGTTCAGGGAGGGTTACAGGCTACAAAGGCTCCTTTCACTCTTATTTCTGTAGTAGCCACGAAGAAATGTTAAAGTCTTCCTTCTGCTTATGTTTCTGTATCCTTGATTTTCCAGGTCCAAAACTGAAGTGCATGTAGGAATGAGGTGCACAGACAAAAGAACAGCAGCTTTGCTAGCTCAGTGCACAGAGTATGAAAGAGCTGTATTATTTCAAGTACTCATCTCACTGAAGAAACAATTATTCTAGGCCCTGTCCAAAAACTGACCAGTTGATGGTCTTCGCCTCATAAAGCCTGTATAGTCAAAATAGACAGGACTAGCAAAACATCAGTGAATATTGAATCAGTTGCTTAAGAAATTTGTCTAGGCAGGAGCTTTAAGTACAGTCCATGTTTCAAAAGCCCTAGTCCTGCTTTTGTAGTGCAAGAAAATTAAGGTTCTGCTCTCGCTGTACAATGTAATATATGGCCTTGGACTCAATTTGCATGTGAACTGTAGGCAAATCTAGCAGTCATTTAAAATTGTTATATATTTGCTTTGTGAAGATTTGCTGCTTTACATTCGTATTTATTTGTTCTGAAACTTGAGCCTTGCATTAGATTATTTTCTCTTGTGTATCCTCTAGATCAATGACAATATGTTAGTCATGTTTTTAAGTAAAGAGAAAGCAATAATCTCCAGAGTAAGAAAAAGGCATTTTTACATTTCAAGAGGAAAAAGAATGAAGTAAAGGCATGCAGGACTCATTTGATATTGCTTTTTATGGCATGCTCAATGAAAAATGAAATTATTAAAGCATTGAATTACTATCAGGAAACCCTACATTTGTATCAAATTATTTCTCTTTTGTTTCATCTATAACAATGTGAGCTTTATAAAAAGAACAGGCAGTCTTTGAAATTAATATTTATTTAAAACGAATTCATCTGTGACCTTTAGGTAAGGCGGAACTCATTTCTTTTGTTACCTTTTGACAATGTCTGATTTAGTCTAATTCTCTGATAAAAATGAAGTTTAATGCAGTGTCATGCAGAAAAGAAATAATAGAACAGTGGGAACATACACAAACTAAACAATGTCATCTTTGTAATACTATTACTTGTAGTGTTTCAGTTGTATTTTGATTTGCATTAAAAATTCCATACTCTTCATTACTTCTGTGATTTAAATCAGGGAGATAAATAATGGAAGGAAACGTAACCACAGAAGACATATGTTTCAGGGCCTCCTAGAATTGGTTAATTTGTTAGAGTTCTCTAGGGTAATCAATAACAGATTATCACCACTTGCCTTTTTCTTGAACGTCCTGGGAATTCCTGGTATAAACCATAATACGTTAATCTTCACATGGTAAGAAAGGGACAAAGAGAAAGGAACAAAGGAAACTTAATCTTATATCACCCAGTTTATTATCTATGTCCTAGAAGAGTTCTATAAGAAACTTTTATATTGCCTTTTTTTTTTTTTTTTAATCACTGTCAGGTTTTTTTCAGACCTTCCCCTCCTTCTTTGCGGTTTTTTTTTTTTTTTTTTTTTGTTAAAAACATTGTCATTTTGGGCATTGATCTCCTTTTCTGCAGTGACTCAGCAGCCCTGCCAGGATGGGCTACACCTGTGTCCCTTTGGACCCTTCAGCATCAACTATCCTGCAAATAAATAAACCATCAGAATCTTCCTATGAAACCTCTAAAAGTAAGCTAAAGCACCTTGTAACTTGAAATTTTCATTCCTTTGTCTTTCTAAAAGAACAAGTTTAATTAATGAGGGTTTTTTTTGTTGTTGCTGTTTGTTTGTTTGTTTGCCTTTTAACTCTGACAGCTATAAATAGAAGTTTATTAAAGATGCCAGTCTGCACCCTTTTACTAAATATTTACAGTAATAATGAGAGCTGGAATTATGCTGAGAGAGCAAAGGAATTATGGCTGAATATCATGCACTAAAAGTGTTCTTTCTTACCAATTTCCCTGAAAGTTTTAACATATTCCAAGCAATTCAAGTGCAAGAACAATACACTGCCCTGTCTGCATGAAAAGAAGTGAGTGTAGCACCTGTGAAACGGCTTAATAAAGATGCAAAATAGAGTTGCCTTGTGCCTGACATGAGTATTGCTATAATACTGTGGGTTTGCTTTACTTTGCATGTTAAAGACCCTATTACAGGGCGTGCCGAGTTCTTAGGTGTTCTTCAGCCAGTCTCAACTGACCTGCAGCTACAGAAAGGTTGATTTTGACTATAGAGCTGCAAGTTTCTTTGCTTTTCCATTGTCAAAAACAAAACAGAGAGTGAAGGTGCTTTCTCTTTAACTGATAGAAATTTGCCTGTCTGAAATATAATGAGCTTAGATTTCTGAGAAAGGATGAGCATTTTTCTAGCAGGTGATTACTCAGTAAATGGTAAAAGTAAGTTAGAAGATTTGTACAAAAGGACCAAATCAGGGACGTGGGTGAAGATGAAGCGTACTAGTTGAAGTGAAAAATAAAGATTCTGACAATTTTATGAAAAGTGCAGCTTTTCATTGTGACTTCTGGTGAACAATATTCATTCTCTCTTCCAGATTATGTGATGACTACATTAAGTTATTATATGAAGTGGAATTGAAAAACATGTTCAGAAATACTACTAGGCAAGGCTGTGATGACAGTCCAGACTAATGCACAGAAAACTTGCAAATCAATAGCACTTAAGCCTGGTTACTGTTGCAGTTGAGAACTTAGTGCTATTTACTGTACTTACATCATCTAACTTCTTTCTAAGCAGAAGCCTCATGTAAGGTAGACAGGCAGTGGACTATCTGGGTAAAATGAGTCAGAAGAACAAACAACTCCATCCTTAATTGGGGAACAAGAAATAAAACACACCTCATTTGGTTAATTTCTAGGGCAGTAATGACTGAACTTGTCAGAGAGAGATCAGAAGTGAAAAACCAAAACAAAAGCCATCAGCTTTGAGATGATCATAAGCATCTCTGTACAGCAACAACAGCATGAAGCCAGGCCAGATGAACATACAATTTCTATAAATGTCATGTCCATCTTGTGACTAGGAAAAGATTTGTTTGTAAAAATGCAAGTTAACTTTCATGTAAAATGTCATCAAAAGAAACCCAAATATATTTTTTTCTTCCAAACTGGAGGTATCTAAATTCTTTTTTTTCTCTTAGAAATAGAGGAGAAAGAGGAAGGCCAACAGAAATCACCCTGGTAAGTAAAGTTTCCTTAATATAAAGTTTCTGCAGCCCTGAGGAGAAGGACCTGGTGGTACTGGTGGATGAGAAGCTGAACATGAGCTGGCAGTGTGCGCTGGCAGCCCAGAAAGCCAACCGTATCCTGGGCTGTATGAGGAGAAGCGTGGCCAGCAGGTCGAGGGAGGGGATTCTCCCTCTCTACTCTGCTCTCGTGAGACCCCACCTGGAGTACTGAATCCAGCTGTGGAGCCCTCAGCATAAGAAGGATATCGACCAGTTGGAACGAGTCCAGAGGAGGCCATGAAGATGCTCAGAGGGCTGGAGCACCTCTCCTGCGGGGACAGGCTGAGAGAGTTGGGCTTGTTCAGCCTGGAGAAGAGAAGGCTCAGGGGAGACCTTATAGCACCTTCCAGTACCTGAAGGGGCTACAAGGAAGCTGGGGGAGTGGGGTGGGGGTGGGTTTGGGCACGCTTTTTACAAGGACCTGTAGTGACAGGACAAGGGGTAATGGGTTTAAACTAAAAGCGGGGAGATTTAGATTAGATATCAGGAAGAAATTCTTCCCAGAGAAGGTGGTGAGGCACTGGGACAGGTTGCCCAGAGAAGCTGTGGGTGCCCCATCCCTGGAAGGGTTCAAGGCCAGGCTGGATGAGGCTTTGAGCAACCTGGTCTAGTGGAGGGTGTCCCTGCCCATGGCAGGGGGGTTGGAACTAGATGGTCTTTAAGGTCCCTTCCAACCCAAACCAGGCTATGATTCTATGATTCTGTGAATATGCCTCAAAATTTGTTCAACTTGTAATTTTACTAACAATCAGAAAACACAAGCCACTGGGATTCATTTCCATTGGAACATAAAAAAACCCCACTTTTTCACCATGAGATGATTGAGCACGGGCACAGGTTTCCCAGAGAGGCTGTGGGGTGTCCATCCTTGGGGATACTCAAAACCCCCACTGGACATGGTCCTGCGTCACTGACTCTCAGTGGCCCTGCTTGAGCAGAGGGGTTGGACAAGATGACCTCCAGAGGTCCCTTCCCACCTCAACTATGCTTGCATTCTGCAGTTCTTGAAAGAAAAAGTAAATCCACATTTCCTGAGATTCTCTATGAATTACTCTTTAGGAAGTCAGCAATCTCACCGAGTAATATTAAATATGGTTTACTGCATGACTTTTGTAAAGTCATGCTTTTATCTTTTTTTTTTTTTCCCCTGGAGAATGTATCAGATCTTGTTCAGAAACGTCAAGTCCGTTTTGAGCCTTTGAAGGGGAAGAAAAAAAGAGAGACTTCTGACTGATAATTATGATTGACCAAAAGGTAAATGACTCCTCTTTGAAAGTACGGAGTAGTAATGAAGGAAACACACTAAGCTGAATGCTTAATAAAAGCATATGGATTCCTATACAAATCAGTGCTAGAATCCATCTAGGAGAAACAGTGAGTTTTAGTCACGGCCTGTTTTGGGAAAGGATATTTTATAATATTATTTTTAAACTGAGCACTCTTAGAATCTCTGTTGCACAGGGATCAAGTGCTACCTCAGACTGAAAGAATACATTTACCATGGGAATCTCTCAATATTTTAGGTTTCCTATTTGGATTAATTTTTCTCTTTCCACCGTGAATTCTGTTCTATGGCCATGATAATTTTACACACTACCCACAGATTTAGAAAGTCTAAATTAAGAATTAGGAAATAACCAGTCAGAAGATCTTTGATAAAAGCATTTGTGAATTTTTGGCCTTTTCTGACATGTGTCTGCATAAGAAAGACTGTTTCTCTCAGTTTCAAGCTGCCAGCCTATGCCTTTTTATGCTTAGCCATTATTAAGCAGAACAAGGTATTTTTCATCAGTGATAAATTGAAAGCTTGTCCTTCTAGATGACATCTGAAGATAAAGGTTAAACTGTAGTGAAGATAAATTACCTCCCCCATTTCCATTGTAATTACATTTTGTATTTATAACATTCTGCATTATTCAGGAAAATAACACAGAATGCACTAATCAAGTAATACGCTTTTTGGTTGACTAATTCCAAGTAATATTGCTGAATAATATTTTCACTTTAAGTCTGATTTATGTGGTTTGTGTTTAGCATGTCAAGGTCATTCATGTATGTTATTTTTGAATTCTAGATACCTGAAGTATGGTGATTTTGCTTGTACTACTTGGAACTTACAATTTGTATTAACTTATTTGAAGCCACAGTGAACACTGAGATAGTTTAGGGAACGTTGCCCTACAATAGCTTGGTTTTTTAAAAAAATCATTTATGCACTTAAATTTCTTTGAAAAAATTAACCTGAAGAGGGTTCTGTAAAACATACTCAGCCATGAAGCAGGCAAATTCCTAAATGATGGATGTGTATTGCTTGAAGTTACTAAGATGTGTCTGAAAGGGCAAGTTGGCTCCCTTCTGCAAAACAGATGGATTATGTTCTATGTTTTTCAGCTGAAGTGAAGTGCTCATGAAGGCTGAGATAATGACAGGACCCACATGCCAGCGCCTGAAGATAGCAAGGATGCTGGACTACCTCATGAGGTAGATGAGTGCTTCCAGTTCAAAGGTCCAGTTATTTCTGAAGTGCCTTCAGAGATCCTTCTCTTACTCTCCTTGCACTAAAAATAATTTTGGGGAATAACTACTGGACCCTTTATGGATATTATCGTGCCACACATTTGTTTGGCTGAATGCTGTCCACATGTACTCATGGAGAAAGGTGCAGTATTAAAATAAAAAAAAAAAAAAGGAAGGGAAACAGCTTCTTTACTTGACATGCGTGGCATGCTGACATGTATTATTCAGTATGTTTCTGAGTTGGTGAATATTTGTTATGTGCAACAGGAATTCCAACGTACTGTCCAGATTTTGCATGCATAAACTGGTTACTGTTTTCAAAGCCAAGCAGTATACATGGCTGACAATTCCCCGTAAAATTTAATAGTATGGGAACCCCAAAGTTAATTAATAAACTCTCAGTTACTGTTCTTGAAGATGGAAAAACCTTGATACTGATGCTGTAGTCTGACCTCTTTGATATCTCTGTGACAGATTCTCCACCTAAAAATTCCTTTTGTGAAGCAAATATTTTAACTCCTGAAAAAACCATTATCTCTTTTCAAAAGACACTCGGAAATGATGGTATGACTCAGTGGTAGATAATTTCCCATATCTTTCCGTCAGGACATGTTATTGTCAATAACATTTTCTAGCTACAGGTTTGAGCTTTCTCAGGTTCAGCGTTAGGATGGCAGGTCCCAGACGCTCGTTACACCTTGTCAGCTAACCACCCACGCTGGTGCTGTGACTTACATCCTTTCTGCACAGTTACATAGAAGTCCTCTCACATGACAGGAGTTATATTCTGTAATTCTGTAACCTCTTCACCTTCCTTACTTATAAACACGATGTTGTGAGCTCCTTCAGCATCTCAGGGAAAGAAGAGCTGTGGTGTGTGTTGTTCCAGAGCGGGAGTAATTCTTGCAGCGGTTTACTGACCCCTCTCTGTTTTCCAGGGCTCCCGGACCCCAGCTGGTGTAACTGGATGCAGCGTGCAGGTATCTGGCTCGCTCTCATGAGGCGCGGAGGCAGCACCCTGTCCCGAGCGGCTGCTGGGGAGGCTGTGATCTCTGCTGCACTGAGCAAGGAGTGAGAGAAGAGAACCCACAGCAGTGCCAGGGGGATGTCTCTGGCAAGTACAGAGAAGCTGTCTAAGCCCTTTAGTCAGTGTTTCTGGAAGACTAATGTTATGTCCCTCAAGAGCAAGCTCAAATTTAGACTGATGAAAGTAACAGCTTTTTTAAAAGTACTGGCAATACTTAGCTTCAGTTTCTTTTCCTCCCTAGAGCTGCAGTGCTGACAGATGCTATGAGAACACAAGTACAGGATTTCTTCTTGGTATACTTGAATTAGGCAAAGATTAGAAAACAACAAAAAGACTGCTTAGAAGCAGCACCAGACCTTGATAAAAAGAAGCACAAATTTATGAATAAATGCATTAACTTACTACTATTAGGCAAACAGATGAGAGTTACAGGCTAGCTCCACTCACAGCAAAATATGACTGCAACCTCCAAAATTACTGTCCTCAAAATCCTGGCACAGCTGCCACCCAGCCCTGAAGGTGCCCCAGTTCTTAGCCTAAAACCACCACATGCAGCTCAGGAGAGTGAGTGCCGTCCCGGGGAATGACACATTTCAGTGTGAAGGTTTAAAAAGTTGATATTGCAAAGCTCAATACTGTTCCTCAATTATCTTTTTCTTTTTTCACTACCTTAAAGTCAAGCATATAACACTGGTACCAGAGTAATTCTAGTGACATTGGTGGAACTTGGCTGATTTACAGAAGCTGAGGTGCTGTTCACAGATTCACAGTGTTAGGGGCTGGAAAGGACCTCTAGAGATCATCTAGTCCAACCCCCCTCCCAGAGCAGGATCACCTAGAGTAGTCTCCAGAGAAGGAGACTCCCCCACCTCTCTGGGCAGCCTGTCCCAGGGCTCTGTCATCCTCACAGGGAAGAAGGGTTTCCTCACGTTCAGGTTGAACCTTCTGTTTTCCAGTTGATGGCCACTGTCCCTAGTCCTGTCACTGGACACCACTGAGAAGTCAAATAGTCAGTACATCAAATAGGCAGCCACGTTGGAGTGACCAAAGCTGCAACTAGAGAGTTTCCTGGGGGAGCATCAGTGGGTTATATGCAGTGAGACTGGAAAATACACAAGTACAGGGCCTCAGACTCTGCAGCACGGAGAGATGACTTCTTGCATCTGCCTGATGATCTTAATACCCAACTAAGGTACTTGGATAAAGAGCAGTTAAAACATTTGTCCCAGTATTCAGGCTTTATTATAGTTGTTTGGGGTCTTTTTAACAAACAAGGAAATTGAGTTAATATTAAAGAGTAAATGTAATTCACACATTGAACTCGCATCTCAATAGCTCCACTTGCAACCGCTTCCTGAGATAAAAACAAATTTGCTCTTTGGAAGTTTGTACATTGTAGGGTTTGAAGATTTCACTTTTGTTTAGGTCCCTGAATTCTGACTGTAGAGGGAAGAATCGGGCCCACTGGGAGGAGATGCACGAGTTTTGTAGCAAGGGTGCACATTCTTGAATATGTATGTGTTAATGCCTGCCAGTAATTTTCTGTATGAATTTCTGTCTGCACAATGGTCATACATATTATGAGTCTTTCCTCTGGAAGGTTCCTATAAGTTAATGTCATTTACACTGAAGGAAAATCCTCCCCTTTGAGTGTTTCTGTGTATTTTAATTAAATGTAGAAACAGTCTAAAAGACTTGACAGAGTTGTTAGAGAGGATGGAGGCAGCTGTTGAACTCTGGAGAAGCTACATTTCTTCGAGGCTTTTTCTGTGCGTTACTTCTGGTGATGCACGGCATTGTATTACAAGCCTCGAGTTCTGAAACAGAACATGCAGCAGCAAGATCCAGCTTTCCTATTTAAATCATTTGTACTTACTCATCTCTTATCTAAGATATATGCTCTCTTTTGTGGACCTGCATAATTAGAGTTATATTCAAGTGGTCCAAACTCCATATGCATCCTCAGGTCTAGTGTTCTCCTTTGGCTTGAAGGCTTTTTTCCTTTTCTTTCCTTTTTTTTTCTTTTTGCACCTAGCTAATGGGTAATATTAGACACAGGAACACAGGAAGCAGAATTCAGGCTCTCTTCATGAGAGCTTTTTTGTACCTAGGGTTTTGTACCTAGCATTTGGATGCTATTCTACAAGTTTTGACAAATGCATATAGAGTTTGAATAGATCTGCAGTGGCTCTAATCCATTACGGTAAAAAAGGTGAATACACGCTCTGTTTTATACGTGCACCCACTCATTTCAAGTAAAGCAAAACCTCAGCAAGATCACACAATTTGTTTTCGTGCCTCACAGAGGCTTCAGGTCTTGCAAGTACACAGCAGCAAAGAGCCAGCTCTTAGATCTCCCTGGACATTCTCCCTGCTGTAATTTTCTTACTCGGACAGAAAAACTCTGTAGCACTGAGTTAATTTCCCTGACTTTTCACCCACAAATAGAAAATACCCTTCTCTGGTTTTGTTCACTTTTGTTCTGGCGATGTTATGTATTACTGAAGAAGATCCTGGGAATAAGATTTCTGCTTCTTGCAGATCATGAAGCTGTTAAGATAGTGGTTCTCATATCTGCACTCTAAATTTTCATGATAGAGATTTGCATAAGGGTAGGTAGAAGATCTTTAGGGTAACAGTAATCATAAATCTAGGACAGATGTTGGTCAGGCAGGTTTATTGTATGCATTCATAACAGAGAAGCATGAGATAATTTTGAAACACTTCTAGAATGTATTTTGCCTGTTTTATATTCCTGAAAAATTGCACTGTGTGTTTCTTTGCTCGCACATGTGTGCGTGAGGGAAGCAAACCTGACTGGGAGTCAGGTAAGTTCTGTGCTGCAGGTACTGCAGTGGGCTACGGCTTATACCTCTAGCTGACAAGATGCAGAAAGATTGAAAATAACCTTTCATTAGCACTCCAGTTCTATCCAGAGAATCCTTTTGAATAATCACAGGAATGGCTTCAATTACTGCCAGTACATACGGGAATACCTAATAGAGTTTGTGATTCAGTGACTTGTGACGCCAAACCACTTTTTGATAGAAACTGGGAGGAGTGTTCATTCCAGTAGTTACTGGGTGCTGAATCTGGTGAATGTAAAATATTAATGATCCCTTCCTGCTGATTTTCTCTTTTGTTCACTCCTAACAAATGTTTGAATGAGCTATCCTATTCACTCTGTGTTTCAGAACGTTTTTCCCTTCACCAGAGGCAGTATGAAATAGAGTAAATTGAGTTTTCCAAGGGCCTGACAGGTTCTCCGTCATTGCACACGTCTACTGCCTGAAAGTTACTCCACGTTTGGATGATCTCTCCAGATTGCACGTATCACAGTTATCTGGCTGTGTATCAAAACTGCGAGGGAGTTGATTGCACTACAGTATAGTATTCCACATGGAATACTGAATCCGTTTGCCAGTCTGTGTGTGCGTGCGTGTGTGTATGAGCGTGCGTGCTTGTGCAGGAAGGACGGTGGCAGGTTACCTTGCTTTCTTAGACCTTACCCCAGAAATGTTTTGCATTTTTTTTAAAGAGATTTTAGAGATCATAAAACTTTGACAAATCTTGCATTAACCACAGAATGCCTCATTAATGAGCATATTTCCCTTATGAAGGAAATACGACTTTCTTTCTGCTTTTTTCCTAGGCCAACATTAAGTCCACATGATGTGTTATAAGAACTGCAGGCACACAAAAATTATATATTAAAAAATAAAGTGTTTTTGTGGTAAAACTGAGAGTGCATATTTGGAGGGGAGTTTTACTCTCCCTGGGTTCAGTGGAAACATTACTGTCTAATGTTGTTTTGTGAGGAAGAGAATCAGGTCCCATATGATTTAGCTGATGAATATTCTAGCTGTGCTGCCCTGTATAACTGACTGCTGAAAATATGGATTAGAAAGAGGATGGGGTTGTCCGTCTCTCCCTGTAGTATGTCAACCAGTGGGAATACAAAGGTAGTACCTTTCTCTGGTTTACTTAGATGCTCAAAGCTATTAAATTGAGAAACTAGGCCAGCTGGAAGTTCCTCACTCAGCCTTGTAAAGGTGGGTGGAGACAGGACAGGAGCAACTCATCTGTGCGAACCATCATGGAAGATCAATCTATTGCAGAGGAGCTATCTAACTGCAGAAAAACCCTTCCAAGAAAACAAAACGGACAGAACTTAACATTCCTCATGCTTACAAAAAGCCTTTTTTATCAGACCCTGTAGTTGGGTAATGGAGGCATCTGCCGCATGATAGCATCTAGAACAGTTTCTTGTCATCCAGGGTATGTTAGAAAGGTTGAACGCGATATCCAAGGCGGTACGAAGCATCCATCCTATTGGACATACGGCAGAGCAGTGAGAAAGATGTTGCTATGATTTGAAGGATCAGACCACCAGGAAGAGTAACCTTTCTTCCAATCTAGCACTGTCCTGTCCCCAAGGCATGTTATCATTTCTTCCCCTTTGTGTTTACTGCATCATCCCATGGAGAAATGCAACTTTAAAGACGGAACAGTGCTGTGGGGCATCCAGCAGGCATCTGACTTTGAAGCATTGCTTATCCACAGTGGGAGCAGAGGAGAAGAAAGAAGAGCTGGAGCAGAGGGTCTGTCATCCAGTGGAGACCCAACTGTACCCTCTTCTCGCTCTGCAACATCATTTATGCAGTTCTGCCCAGCACTGCTCCTTTCTTGAACAATCAGCACTCATCAGCAGTACCCGTGAGCGATTAACATGTCTGCTTGGAAAGAAGCTCTCCAAAGAAAAGATTATCCTTATTTTATCTGTGCCAACTGACATACGACTTATTTTTTGTGCATGGCCATCCCTCTTCTGTAACTAGTAACGCTTAGAAGAAAGCAACTGTCTGCAATAGTTCATGGTTGGGCTTAAATCTTTTTTCAGTTGGGTTTCCCGTATCAAGCAGATAGACTTTAAGTAAGTGCAAATTATAAAGAATATAGGTGAAAACAAGAACACACCAGTTTAAATCTGGGACAGAGGAAGTTTGAGAAAGTCTGGACAAAAAATACCTTTTGTCATTATTTCAGTCTGGAGGAGAGTTTAATGTGCTAAAATTTCACCTGATTTCTTTAAATGGCAGGCAGTAACTCCCAGAAAAGGGTTCTCTCCTGCTGCTGTCACACAAGAGAAAAGTCTGCCTGCTGTAACGAATCGGTAAGTTATACAATAAACTTAACTCATAACTCTGACTTCAGAAAAAACCCACGCACTTTTTTCTCGTAGTTAGAGGAAAACTCTCTGCTACAGGAAGCTTCTGGAATGTAGCAGTGTTTGCAAAAAACCAAATGGCTGTACATTTTCAGTGAGACTCATCCAGATCTGCAGCATGCAATTCCTATGGTGTAGGGTGAAGCTGCCATTGTAAAAAGTGCCCTCTTTTCTGACAAGAGAGCTCCTGACCTACTAACGGTGCAGAACTCCATAGGATGCAAATTACTGCTACCAGGGCCGGAACCAACAGCTACAGTTTTGCAGAAAAATATTTTCAGTTGCTGTCTCTGTGGGACTTGGAAGGAGACACTTGGGAAAATACTCTGAGAATTATACTGTTTCTGTTGGCATGAAATATATTATACATGGATGAAGGTTACAAAAGGTAGAACCATGTTTCTGTTTTCCTGGCTGGCTGAAATGAAAGTTCAATGGAAGTGAGTAATTAACCATTTTTGCAAATTACTGAATTTTGCAGCTGCAAAAAGAGCTATCCAAATGTTTCCTGATTAATTTTTAATGAATGGCTGTTGCTTATGATCACTGTAGGTAATTTCTAAACATTATGCAGAGCAGTCACCATACAAACAAAAAAGAAACACGAGCTTCTGAGGCAAACCTTCCATGTCGTTTTGAATAGCGTAATACAGTGTAATAGCATTAACAAAATAAGCTCAGAGAACTAAGCATCAGTCATGCAATTGCATAAATCCAAATTCCATTAACCTTACTGACTCCTGCTTGAAAAGAGATGCAGACCAGTTGGAGAAATTCTAGAGGACAGCAATGAGAATGACCAGAGGTCCAGAAAACATGACCCATGAGGAAAGACTGAATGAATTAACTAAGGAAGAAAAGCTAATGAGGCATATAAATCCAGTAGGTAAACATAATACATATTAGGCAGTTGCACAGGGATAAAACCAGTTCTTTTTCAGGTCCAAGGTGAGAAAAAAAAAACAACCACAACAGTGGTCATGAATTACAGCAGCAAAGATTTGGGTGAACCATTAGGAAAATAACATTAATGCCTAAGAATAGAGAATCAGCCACTGCCAGCCATCTAAACACAGGCTGGAGAGTTGTCTGTCAGGGACGATATAGATGCATAGAGAGAGCTGAAGATGCCCAAGGGCCCCTTCCTACCTCATGGCTCCTCAGGGAAGTAAACTCTGGGTTTACATGTCTAACCTAGAATAAACCAGTGAAGGGTATCAACACCTCCCATAGCAAGGTACACAGAACCTTGAGGAAGTGACTGATATACTCGACGTTAATGACTGCTAAAAAAAGTTAGCAATCCATCCTCAGCTTACTAAAATCAAGATTTTAATGATCAGCACACCTTGCAGTTCTTAGAGTTTCATTTCAGAAGCTTCACTGAACTTTAACTTGAAACGTTTCTCATTAAATTCTCTAGTACTTGGCTGCTTGACTTCCCAGGGAATTATCTGGAATTGCTATTTGCCCATCCATTGCTACCGAGACACAGCTTTTTTTCAGGCGAGTGCAGCAGAAGGAAAAAACGTGATGACCGGAGAAATTTGCCGATTGGAAGTGGTCAGAGGGAGTTGGGCATTTACACTTTTTTACTGAAGATGGAAGAAGAATAGTTGTTTGTTACTACCTGCTTTTTAATCCTCTTCTGCTAGCTGAGAAGATGTTCACATTCTTTTTTTTTTTTCTTTTTCCCCTCAGAGGGACTTGAATTAGACAGTCTTTGTTTCAGCTTGCAGAAGCCCGTTAACGCCCATTTCATGGTTCTTGGTACTGATGTAAAGGTCTTGTATCCTGGCGTTCAGGTTCTCGTGCGGCACAGCACGTTCCCCCAGACCAGAGGGCACGGTTACGCCATGGCAGGGTCGCGGCCAAACATGAAGTACGCAGTTCCAGTTTATTCACACAGGGGAAGAGGCACGAGAAAACAACCTTGCTTCCCAGATCTCTAGCAGGAAGCCACGCAGGAAGAAAGGATGATGCACTGATAGGGATCAAGAGAGCACGGTGGTGGGGGCTGCAGGAGTAGCGCGCTAGGACAGCCGCAGGCCCAGCTCCGGGTACGACTCGGCCGCTGAGGCGAGCAGCTCCTGTGCCGGCAGGACCCGCAGGGTCCGCCCCCGCGCGGCGCACGGGGATTCCCCAATGGCGGGAACAGCGCGGGGAGCCCGTGCCGCAGCGGCTGGCAGGACTGGGACCGGGCCCGGGCCGCGAGCAGAGGCGAGCAAGTCCCGCCGCCTCTCCCTATAAAACAAGCCCCTGGGGAGTGCCAGCGGCCAGGGCAGCACGCGGTAGCCGGGGCGCGAGTGAGGGCCCTGAGCTCTGCCGGCTCCACCGGGCAGCGATGGTGCCCGCCCGGCAGCAAGCCGTGGCCTCTCTCCGCTCCGCGCCCGCCATGGCGGACCCTCCCAGACGGAGCTCCGGCGGGAACGGGCTGCCCCGGCCGCAGGCTGTGCCCTGCTGTGGGGCAGGACCGGCCCGCAGCGGTGAGCACAGCCGTGGGGGGTGCGCCCAGGGAAGGGAGCTGCTCCGCTCGGTGACAGAGCTCCGGGAGTGGGTCATGGAGTATCAGGGAGCCTGAGAGAGACATGGACTGTGGGATCCGCACCCCACCTTCCCTTGGACGGACCTGTCACAGACAGGACACGAGGATTCCCTGCCTTCTCCCAGCCTGCCTGATCAGTGACTTAAGGCAATGGCGACAAGTTCCTGCCTGGCGCAGCAGGCACATCTCCTCGGCAGCTCCCTCACCTTCCCAGGTGCCCCTGTACAACAGGTATGAGGCTCTGCAAGTGGAACTGAACAGCAACAAGGATGGTGGCTCATCTAGCTTGGAGGTGTCGCTGAGGTTAAGTTGACCTACACCCCCTGTCAAACCAACTTCCATGAAGAAGCAAAGATGGGTGATTGTCACAGGAGATGCTCTCCTGGGGAGAACAAAAAGCCTAGTATGCTCACCTGATCCATTTCTCATGGAGGTCTGTCTGCCTCCCTGGGTCAAAGATGTGATGAGAAAACTTCCTACCCTGGTGTGGCCCTCAGATTGCTGTCCATTATTGAGTTTTCACGTAGGCGGTGATGAAGTTGTAAGAAGTCAAACAGTAATCAAAAGAGACTTTAGGGCCAGGGGATAACTGGTTAAGGGATGAGGAGAAGGGATCAGCAGACTTGGCTGATATATGCCTAACTCCATGGCTGGTTTCATTGGCTGAATTTTTGGGCTGTTGATCACAGAATGATCTACACAATCCCAGGCCTGCTGGTGACAGATGGGGTACACCTGTCTCAAAAGGGGAGAAGAATTTTTGCACAGGAGTTGGCAGGGCTCATTGAAAGAGCTTTAAACTCAGTTTGAAGAGGGAAGGGGTAAAATAACGCTTGCTAGAGATAAGCCTTGGGGCAGCACACCACTGTTTAAGGGACAGTGTGCCAGCAAGCTCCTGCAGTTTGCTCCACCATGTGCTGAGAGCGCCAGAGCACATTTGAAATGTGACTATGCTAATGCACGCAGTGTGAAGAATGAACAAGAGGAGCTGGAAGCTTTGGCCAGACCCAGAACTACGGCATCGTTGGCACAAGGGAAACCTGCTGGGGTGAGTCCTGCGACTGGTGTGCTGTGCTGGATGGTTATAGGCTGTTCAGGAGGGATAGGCAGGGTGGCGGGTCGGAGCTGTGTTTAAGAGAGGGGTTGGTTTGTATGGTGCTTACAGTTGGTGATGATATGTTGAAAACCTCTGGGTAAGGTTTCAGGGGAAAGCAAATAAAGCAGAGATGGTCTGTGATTTTATAACCTAAGGCTGTTAGTGCCATAGCACTCCATTGTTGTTGATTGTTGTGGTTTTTAACCCCAGCACTGGTCCCAGCCCATGAACAGCTGGGAAAGTTTGCATGACTGCACCTTGACAGCGATGATTGAATACTGCCAGGCAACATTTCCTATGTGAGAACTGCATTTGGACTTGATAGCTGAGCCTTCATTTGACTTGTTAATTATCACTAAGGAATCAGCTTCTGCTGGAAGCTTTTGTGACATGCAGCCTAGCTCAGTGTTACACAAAATAGTTCTATCAGAGATTCTCTGCTAGCAGTTTTAAAAATAATCTTGCAGTGGGATATAATCACGCCACCTGCTTTTTGAAATAGCTTAACCTATAATAATCCAAAAGAATACCTGAAGTCTACCCCTTGTTCACATGCACTGCCTCTGGCAAAAAGGCAGCAGAAAGGTTTTTTCACATTCTAAGAGGTCATGGTAAGTGCACACAGAGAGGGAAACCGTAGATTCAGATGGAGAAGTAAATTGACTGTGAGGGTAAGGTGATAGCCAAATTTTTCTACAACTCGGTTGCTATTGCTAGGGTAATGGTCCTGTGCTCCAGGGGCAACTCACTGCAGATCTGGGTCAGAGAGGTGATAGCCATCCTGCTGAGAAAGCTGGCTGTGCTAGACTGCACCCTCGCACTGGGAGGGGAGGTCCATTTTGTTCTCCTTATTTTGGCACCTTTTTTCCAGTATAGGACACGGTCTGATTGTAAGGACCATGCTTGACTATTCGAAAATCCTTTTGTTGTGGGGCTAATACATTTGGCTTTTTTCTTCCTCCCACCATGTACTCTACAACCATTCCTGGGCTCAGTGTATGTATTTGTCTGGAGTGGCATTTAGCAGAGAAACATCTTAATCCTTAAAAAAAAGTCATGATTTTGCTCAGGAATGCATTTTGAGACAGAACAGCTCATTATCTTAACGCTCTTTCCTGAGCCATAAGCAGCTATTCTGTCTGTTGTTGGAATTCATGTGTTTTAAAAGAGAAAAAGAAATCATTCGGTACATTCAGAATGTGAATGTACATCCAGCAAAAAATCTGTGGTCTTTCTATTGCTGCATGAGCAGCTTGTTGCTTTAGTTGGTGTTACAGATGCCGTGCCCTGGTCGATGGGTGTCCTGCCACTGTCTAGTGAGGCCCAGCCACAGCAGACCAGTTTCCCTCCTTTCAGCGTTGCTGTCTGTTTAGTGGATATATGGCCTACTTCAGAAATTTCTGCTGAATGCTGCCGAATGTGTATTTTGCACACTCAAATGTACAAGTTAAAAACCAACATCCAGGTACCTTATAGTACTCTTCACCATTTTTCCTGACCAGCTCAAAGTAGTAGTGAATAATTATAGGGTTTTGATGGTTGATTTGTCTGAACCAGAACTTTAGGGCAGAAAACAAAGAATTGGTATTTCCCAAAACACTGCAAGTGAAGAAGAAACCTTTTTGGGTTTTAATCTAATTTCGTCTGTTAGAAAAAGATACTCTAAATTGTAATCTATAAATTTTGAAGTGGGAATTGAAAATATACTTAAATGCATCCTTTCGCTACAAAATACTTTTGAGTGGAAGTATTAACGATACTTCATTAGTTTTGTTGATAATTTTGGCCAAACTGAGATAGCATTTTTCAGTGCATGAAATATTTTATAAAATAAAATTCATCATTAATAATTTCATGTTTTCCATATTATCTGAATTTTCAGTAGACTTTAAAGAATTATGTTAAATCCATTCAAGAACAAGTTAAGAAAACTCTTCACTTGAGACAGGAGCTAACAGCTTCTCTTTTATGTGCACAATTCCAGTCATGCCAAGAGACTAAATTTCATAGAGTATATTGCTCTAAAATTCTCTTTTGAAGGGAATGATTTGCACATTAGTTGAATTTTGTGTGCTTGTCCCAAACCATCAATCACACGGTATTTATATAAAGTTAGGTTTTCTCAGTCTTGAACAGTTTTTCAGGACACATAATTTCAGCCCATTTATTCTGTGTTGCTTTGAACTGTGCAGTGCTACATCTGGCAAAAGTTGGTCATGTCCACAGTAAATTAATGGCTTTATAAAAAAAAGAATTATGATAGTCTCTTTCACTGAGGATGAATTACTGGTTGCTCAGCTATTGGAAGATTGAATAGGAGCATACACGTCACAGTGTACTTCCTCTGTTTTGTATGTCCTAGTTATAATGAAAGATGACAGTCAAAGTCAGACTTTGAATAACTGATTTGTAACTAAGACAGACTTCTAAAAATAGGGTTTCAATGAATTAGTAAAAAATTTTGCCATTAATTTCAAGAAAGCTTCCATAGCTGAGGATTGACTGAATGTTCATACATTTACCATGTATTTGCTATATAGCAGGTGAGCTTTGGTAATATATACAACAGAAGACACTGCATTTCTAAAAACGATACCGTTAGAGAATTTCAGAGCATTACTGTTGGTAATATAATGCAAATAAACTTTTATAGCTTTTTTCTCTTTACATTTCTTAGAATAAGCTCGCCAAGAGCTTGAGAAGAACTTAGGGAACTGATGTTTCAGAAAATGAGCTGATTCAAATGAAGGTTTAAAGTAAAACTTCTAAAAGGTTCCAGGAAGTGTGTCTGCCTGAGCAGGAAAACTAGGTAGTGCCAGACAAAATTATGATCCCTACTGTGTATGAAATAACTTAAGAGGAGAATGTACAACTCTTGAATGAATGTGGCAATGGGAGAGTGAGAAATGCTGATGTCTCTCTCCAGCCATAATATAATAAGTCTGATCATCAGTTTTATTTCATTTCAAAATAGCAAATGGATGAAATTCAGCCATGAGCAAGGTAAAGTGTGTTTACTGTCTGAATTTAAAGAAGCAGCCTGCACAATAACGCCCACTGAAGATAAGAAACTTACTGTACGAACACAGAAAAAGGGAATAACCGCTCCTGCTAGAAAGCATAAAAAGAAATTGATAAAAAGCCCCGGGTTAGACTAGAATATTCATGAGAGCCTGGTAGCTTTATAAAAGCACATGTAGGTTTTTTTCAAGAAGCTAGTTGTTCCAAATTGTCGCTAATTAATTCTATCTGCCATTAACCTCTGCAGTGTTGGCTTGGAAACCCTGTTTTTTATAGAAAATGCCATATGATGGAGATAATAAAAGACACCACGGAGTTAAGCCTCCTGTGAAGTTTGACCTTTACTTTAAATGACTTGTCTTTTTGAATTTTGGTTCAAGTTGGTCTCTAGTCCTGGGACGTGCTCTGAATTAATAGGAATAGTGAGAACTGCACCATATTGAGTTTTTGAGGCTGGGTGCAGTATAAATTTGTAGCTTAGGTGGAGATTGTGCAGGCCAGGCAAGTATTACTTTCCTGTGTAAAATCCAATCTACGCTGAGATGTCACTTGTTCTCTGAGGAGAAGATAGATTGTATTGTGCACAGTGTCTAGGATGTCCCATGCTCATTTGGTTCCTTCATGTAAATATATCAAACACTTGATATCAAAGTCAATGATTAAAAGTGGCAGGCCACTAATTCTGCAGATGCTTGCTCTGTAGACAGCAGTAGACTATTTGGAAATCACCTACCTTTAAACAAAATTGCCCTTCATGCCACTGACTTTCCAAAAGCATTAGAAAGGTTTCAACTTGCTACTTTCATTAATTCTGTGCTGCTATGTATGGAAAATTTTCTCTGGGGAGGTAGGGCAAATGTAAAGAAAATAATACCTATTTTTCAAATGAGAGAAGGATTTCTGTTATTCAATGGAAATAAAACAAACCACTGGCCTTTGAAGTGCTTGCTTGCTTAATACACACTACTTAGATATTCTTGTGCAGCAGGCAGTGGGAGCACATCTTCATATCTGATAGTTAAAACAGATCTATAATACTTCATCCTTGTTTGTCTTTTCTGTCCTTTAAATTAATTGGAATGTAATTACATGTCTTCCATGACCTTAGCACAGAAAACTACTTTGTTCTGGCTTAGAGTGATTTGAATAGCTTTAATGCAGAAAAAAAAAAAAATTCACTTGCTTGAATTTTAATGACCTTGTTCATGGTCATTTGTGTGGATTTTGTACTAGGTGAGGTCTACAAGAAGCTGATGGCTCTCACAAGGAGTTTGATACGCTTCATTGCAGAAAATCCTTTTCATGCTACTAGTTGCCCATATAAAAAGTTGCTTATAAGAGCCATTTTTAAATAAAAGTCTCCCGTGACTTGGCAGTGCTTGCTTTCCCCTGAAGATGATAGCCACACACGTAACTACACCTAGAAAACTTGAGAGGGAAGGTTGTGCCCTTCCCACCAGTAGCTTCTCAGCTGAAATTAGGGCTACTTTCGTTCCCTGCCTGATTCTCTTTGTTCCTTAGAGCCTCTGTGGATTTGACAGGGGAGCTTAGCTGCTCTACCAGCTACAAGAATGTCTCCTATAAATGCAAGTAAGCTGAAATACTCAATTTTGCTGAAGAGTTTTCTTAAGGAAGCTATCACCTTGATTGAGGTGAGTGTTGCAACTTTCTTTCTCAATACTTTCAGCCACGATGTGCAGTTGTGCTTATAACTGAATTGCTCAGTCACTAAGCATGTGATAAACCACACAGATTTAGTAACACAAACAAGCTAGTTCACTCCTGTATTTTACTATTCTCTTTCTGCTTTGATAAGCATTTTCTAAAATTATGAAGAAAACCTCCTCATAGGCAGAGAAAAAAGTTAGTTGTTTGATTTCTTTCAAAGGAGTTCTGAAGTTCATTTATTAAAGAAAGAGGGATGAAACAACATTTTTTAGGAAAACACATCATGTGTCATCAGAGCTTAGTTAGTGTATCTGACTGACTTTGAAAACAACCAGAAAAAGCACTCAGATTCTTAAAATACACTAAACCAATACTCAGTTCTTAAATAGAATTTTCTTGGCTTCTTAACATTAGCAGTGACAATTTGGAAATTGTTTTCTTTCTCAAAAAGAAATCCAGATCAGACAGTTCTCCCCAGGATGCGGTTATCTACCATTTTGAGTAAGCTTTTAAAGGTTTCCCAGGGTGATGAAAAATGGCTTTGGTTGTTTGGGATCTTTATTACAATTTCTTTTCATTTTTATCTGGTGTTCTTTACCTAACTAATTTCTGACGCCCTTTCAATTTTTTTCTTTTGATACTTTTTTAGTTATCTGCAGCAACACACAGTATCTTAAGGTATAGCGTGCTTCCTTATTCAGTATGTTTGTTCAGGCTAACAGTCCCTGGAGGAATTTTAGCTTGTTTTCTGTTTTCCTTTGCTGGAAAAGAAATGTAACATGTATTTAAATTGTCTTTGTTTCCCTTACATCCCATGTTTGCAATTCTCTATCTTGTTCTTGCACATCATTATGTGAGGAAGAGATCTCATCTCTTGCTGTCACAATAGAATTCACTGGAGTAGGGGCTAACTGAACGAGTCTGCCCACAAGCTATTCCACACCCTAGTTTACAAGGCTGCAGAGACTCCCTTTGTCATTGAAGAGTCTACGATATGGAATGTCAGGATTCTTTGGTATTTCTTTTTCCCTGTTCTTCCAGAAAGTACTAGCTCCAGCAAGGGGTGTGAAAGTCTCCCTGTTCTTTTGACCTCCTCTTTCCTGCTTATAACAGCTTTCTATGAAAAGTCTAACCAAACTGGATCTCATAGACAAGCGAAGATATCCCTGGGTTTTCCTTTTCATTTTACAGGGGTTTTTTTGTTTGGTTGGTTTGGTTTGCTTTGTGCTTTGGGTGTGGGTTTGTTGTTTTTTTTTTTTCTTTATAACTAGAAGGTCTTCATCACCTGTTTTCCAGTACAGGCTCGTGGATGGCCTAAATTAATTTGTGTCCCCTTCTACCTATAAACTCCAAGATCTCTTTCTATGATTTCTGAACCAAGGCCAAAATCAAATTAAAAAAACCCAACAGTGCAGGGTTTGTTTGGACATAACATCTATTGCTTTGGCCATTCCTGTTTAACTCTCAAAGGTTTCAATTAACCTTCTAATCTCTCAGTTAAACATTTAGCTTCAACAGAAGCTCTTTTCAGTACAAAAGCAGATGAAATATTACTAATATGTTAAAGGATTTTAGGTCTAATTTGAGGTCTCTGTGGTCACTTCTAAAAGACAATGTACTTTCACCCACAGTTCTCTAGACAAAAGACTGCCTCTGAGTCCCTACCAATCTTTAATTCACTCTACGGATTTAGACCCCCAACAGTGTTATCTATGCTGTTGAAGAAAAAGCGTCTTCTAGCACAGGTTGATTTCTCAGCCATTCTGCTCTGCACAGTATCATGGTTCACTGGAAGTTACTCTTTTACCGTGGCTACCTCCTTTCCCTCATATTCTTCTTCTAACAACCTTAGAATATGGAGCTTTGAGCACCATAAAGGCAAGAGCTACTCAATTTAATTTATTGCACTCCTCTCATATACCCATTCACCCTTTCCCTTTCATGAAAGTCTGCTATGACAGAAAATGATCAGTCTCTCTAACAGGCAGCCATAAAATCTGCAGACCAGCAGTAGAGAGGAAAAGGAATTATAGTGCATACTTCCTCATCCTGAAAAGAAAAGAAAGGGGACTCTTCCTGAGCTTAATAAAAATGACCCTCAGTGACGACAAGTAGTTCTGAGTAATAACCTAGCACAGATCATCTCTGCTCTTCCAAAGAAAAGGAATTGGTTTGTGACCCTGAGTTTTCTCATAGAAAAAAGTCTTATTAGCACTTTGCAAATAAAATATTTCTGCCTTCCAGTGGGTCAACTTCACTATCAATGCAGTCTTCTAAATCAGACTTTTTAAAGAACCAGAGACCTTCGAAAGAGTACCAGCAGTTGTACCAGTTGTCACAAAGATGAAATGGGGTTTTCTTGTCACCATATGTTGATGACATATGTAAACAGCTTGTCAAGAACCCAAATCACGGCAGACACGCTGTAGCTCTTCAAAAGTCTATATATTTTGTATTTTCCCTTTCTGTGCTCAGTTCTTAGAGAAACGGTGACACTTTTGGATTGTGTGTCAGTGAAGATGTGCCTACCTGAAGTCCGCACTCAGGTTTGTCCTTTAATCTACAGTCTTATCCTGACGCCACTGCTGGCTAACTTGCTCATCAGTCATATGACTCAGTGCATCTGCTTTGTGTCTTACACCAGATTATGACTCCAGTATTTCTAGTTGTTTTCAAATGATTTAATTCTTGTAGAGGAAAGCCATTCACAAGGAAGTTAAGGAGGTTAAGCACTCCCTGCTAAACTGGCAGACTGTCCAGGATTTGTCCAATACCTCTGCTGAAGAACAGAGTGCTTTGGAGAGCTTTCAAAATGGATGGAAGCCGTGGAAGTCCGCTATGCAGCTGCACAGTGAGAGACTGCTTCTCTTAACAGAGCTCAAGCTGCTTTGGGCTGTCTTGAGGGGTAGCTCCTACCTCCTGTACATGGAGTTACAGGGGAGACCACAGGGCAGTGCAGAATATGACTGCACCATATGGAGCTGAGATGGAAGTGGTTTTGTATATATGTGTGTGTGTGTGCTGAATATTCAGATAGGGTTAAAATAATCTAGTTTTTAGTAAATATATGTAAGCCCCTCCAGACATATGTTATGCATCTTGAACTGTGGCTCTTAAGCGCACAACTCTCTGTAAAGGTACTAAAGAAATGATGGCGTGGTAACAGGAGTCGCCTAGTAATTTGTCAACTTGTCATATGCACAAAATGCATAATCAGAGAATCAAGGTCTAAGTGAAACAATACAAGGAATTTGGTATGGAAATAAAGACTGGCATTCTTATAACCATAGACATTAAACACAAACCAGCTGGATGCTAACATAGGACCTATAACTGTTAGCCATTGGGAATGCAGATTTACAGTACTGAATTACTAAATGCTGGGTTGTTTGGGTTTTGTTTTGGAGCGCATAGACTGTACATCCTTAATATGTTTTTTTCCTGCGTCAAGTTGCTGTCAGACTATGGTTTATGTAGGATTAAATGTTCCCTCTTATAAGGCATGTTCAGATCTAACTGAATGTCATTACCCTCCACACCTGCACCACCACATGGTTTTAGCCCCCCAAACTCTGCAAGCATAAGCCTTTCAGGCCATGTGCCATCCAGCACTTTAGGATGGTGCACACATTGGAGACAGGGCCCTAACCACAGCTGCTAGTGTTTTCAGAAAATAAATAATCCTAATTTACAGAGGCTTCTAATCAATGGATTTCAAATCTGTTAATCTTTTTTGCACATGTAGCACCGCCACTTTATGGTATGAGCGGAAGAAGTGGCCATATGACTTTTCCATTGGAATAACATCACCTTCAGGAGTGAACGGACTGGAAGAGAAAACTCAAGCTTGTTAGTAACTTTCCATCTCACATTAACTGTAGGTTACACCCCTACTCTGAGGACTTTTCTGAAAAACTGAAGTGATTTGACGTCATCCAAAACAGCTGCTTTTTTGCCACTATGTAGCCTTGGGCTGTCATTAAATCATGATCTGTCAGTTTTTCTGCCTTGCTTCTCATCTTCTCATTTAACTATGAGACATACCATTTTTCAAGCTTTCATGGTTAGACAGCTGGGCTGACTGGATCATTTTTCTGCTAGAATAAAATGCTACTGCAACTCTCACACAGAAAAACATTGAATATCGTTGTGGCAGAAAACTGAACATGATAAACTGGGAAAGTGAAGATCATTCTAAACTTCATAATATAAAATGATCTCATGATCTAAACTGAGAGAAGTAAGGGTAGTGCTGAAAAGTGGTCTGTTCGGGAGCATATAGGGAGTGAAGAAGAGCATGTAGTTGCTGGAAGCATTCAGTCTGCTGTATTTGTATACAAAGGTCATGAACAAAGGAAAAAGCTGGTTTAACATCTTATTGTTTGGCATAGAACAAACAGAAGAAGTCACAAATTCAGGATTACTGGTTTTTGGTTTGCTGATCTGGATGAAAGGCAATGTTTAATTTGTACTTAATCCTGCATGCTGCTCTGTGTCTTTTGGAGAGGTATTTGGAGAGGGATATCAACATTAAGGAGATTGTGGAGTCATTTGAACAAAGTGCTTCAGATGAGTCTGAACAGACAAGCACAAAAAATCTATAAGCAAGTAAAAGAAAATCGATTATTTGGGAGGGGTGGAATGGGGGAGAAAGGACTAGGACAAAAATGGTGATTGCTGCGTTGACTGCCAATTAATGATCTCCATGATCACAACAGTGATTGCCTAAAATAGAAATGTGATCAGATTTAAATGGTTAAGTGCTTTAAAGCTGCTGCGCTCCTCATGCCATTTTAATGGAAAGCGTTCTGCTTCTGCACATTTACAGCATCTTCAAGTAAGTGCAAATACATAATTTACCAGCAGACTATACATTTCTGTGCTTTTCAAAGTCCAGATTGGCTAAGGAGTTCTTGTGCTCTTCAAACTAACAGACGTGAGGAAAAGATGCAAGCTACAGAGCCTCCTGCTCTCAACACTGAAGCTCCCTGAAGTAAAAACTGCTTTCATCTCAAGTGAGAAAAGTTTAAAATAAACGACACAAATTACAAGGCAATTGGCACTCCAAAATAAAAAGCTAGATGAAAATGTAATAGATAAGTTTTCCACTGACCAGTGGTTTCATTTGCATGTCACAGGTGGGTTGAAAACTCCTCAGGCTGGTGGTCTCAAAAGGTAATGATCAACATACTGAACACTAGGCAGCAGTCCAACTGATAGCTAGGAACAAATGGAATACCCTGGGGCCTTTACTAAGAATGATTGTTTCATATCTTCATCACTAGCAATGCACCATCCACAAATTTGCAGATTGTAGTAAGTCAAGGGGGTGAATGGTGGACATACTAAACAGCGGAGATTTGATCCATAGGGATGGTGGGAGACATGAGTATTGAGCCAACAGAAAATTTATGAAGGTGAACAAGATATACAAAGCTTTACTTGGCATGGGTGAGGCTGTACCCAGAACAGTGTTTAACTGGGCCCCCGCAGTTCAAGAGGGATGTGGAGAAACTGAAGATGGTTCATCAAAGAGCTGTCACGATGGGCAGGAACTTAGGTTACATACCCCAGCCACAATTTGTGCTCACTGCTTCTTGTTCCTGGCAACTTCTTGTTCCCTGGCACTACCAAGAGGATCTTGGCCCTATATAACCTTTGTACATACTCTTTCACTAGCTATTAGATTCATCTGCCTTAGATCACTCCTTAGCCTCCTCTTCAACAACCTTTACGAGCCCAGCTCCCTCTGCCTCTCCTGTAGTGCCTGCAACCTAGTTTTGGGGGATTCAGATTAGGAAGAACTCCTTTACTAAAAAAGCAATGCAGAACAGCAACAGGTTATCCAGGGAGGCTGTGGGGTCTCCATTCTTAGAAGTTTTCAAGACTTGGCTAGACAAACCCACAGCTGATATGATCCAATATTGGTGGCAATCCCATTCAAAGCAGAAGCTGGATGAGATGACTTCCAGAAGTCCAATCCAACAAACATTCTGTGTCTCTGAACAGAAGCGTGCCTACACAACTTATTCTTGATTGACTAAGATGCCCCACTGATTCATTACTACTTCTTTGAACTTCTGTTTTTACAAGCACAAACAATAATTTATTTGTTCTACAATCATATTTTTTTCTGTGAGGTAACATTGCACATAGACCTCTAAAGTTCTGTACTGCAGAACTAGTAGCCTTCTACTACGTGGATTTTCTTTCCTATCTGCAACAGACATCACCTTTACTTCATCCAAAGCCAGTGCCAGTTCTCCTCTCTATTCCTACCTATCCTAGGTTAGCATCTGAAGTTTATGATAGTCAGGTCTGTATCAATATGTCTCTTCATGCTTGTATCATCAGACTTGCTGGAAAATAAAACAATATGTTCAAGGACCAGTTTAAAAAAACGACTAGTCCAAATACAGGAGTCTTGGACAATTGTCTCCATATTGCTCATATGCTTGTTTACTGGAGGTAGAAAGAATCAAAGAAATGCTTCTTCCAGTGACACCTGTGGGTACGATGGAAAATTCTGTCATAGAATCACAGAATGGTTTGAGTTGGAAGGGACCTTAAAGACCATCTAGTTCCAAGCCCCCTGCCACGGGCAGGGACACCCTCCACTAGACCAGGTTGCTCAAAGCCCCATCCAGCCTGGCCTTGAACACTGCCAGGGATGGGGCATCCACAGCTTCTCTGGGCAACCTGTTCCAGTGCCTCACCACCCTCTCCGTGAAGAACTTCTCCCTGATATCTAATCTAACTCTTCCCTTCAATTTAAACCCATTACCCCTTGTCCTGTCACTACAGGCCTTTGTAAAAAGCGCCCCCCCAGCTTCGTTGTAGGCCCCCTTCAGGTACTGGAAGGCTGCAATAAGGTCTTCCCAGAGCCTTCTCTTCTCCAGGCTGAACAAGCCCAACTCTCTACGCCTGTCCTCACAGGAGAGGTGCTCCAGCCCTCTGAGCATCTTCATGGCCTCCTCTGGACTCACTCCAACCGTTCTGTATCCTTACGTTGAGGGCTTCACAGCTGGATGCAGTACTCAAGGGGGGGGTCTCACAAGATCAGAGGGGGAGAATCCCCTCCCTCGACCTGCTGGCCACACTTCTGATACAGCCCAGGATACGATTGGATTATTTGCATTATTTGAATCTGAATATTGCATTATTTGAACTCTTTTTCCTGAGTGTCTGAAGTGTTGGGTGGAATTTGCCTTTGCTGTAGCACAGAGATATGACACAGGCTAAAATGTCATAGAAAATTCCAAAACTTGATTGGCTGGCTCCTTTTATATTTCAAAATCAACATGCTGAAATACACTACAGTGTTTTTACTGTGTTATGGACTTGAGGTTTTGAATGCGCTGACAAACTGGATCTGAGCACATGTATCAAAATCTTCTTTCAGTTATGCTTGTGCATGTAAATGCCACAGTACTGGAACACTTGCACAACTCTGAGGGATTGATTGTTAATAATAATCTGCTTCTTTGGCTCTTCCTCCTACCCAGCTTCTCACAACTCCTCCTCTGACTCCACTGACAGATGCTGAAGTGGTAAATATCATCTCTGTGCACAAGCAATATGGTCATGGTCCTCAACGAGATCTCGGACTGTGCATTTGAGCAGGGAAGTGCCTGTGCTACCTCCCTCTACCTTTCCTTTTCCGCCATAGTGGACCCATACACCCTGCTCATGACTGTGCCTGTCCTCCTGTAACGCTATTGGGATTTTATCTGCTTTTTATTCATTCCAGTGAGTGCTTTCATCTGACTTTCAACAGCAACTATCAGAGGATAATTCAGCTCTTCAAAATGTTGTGAGGTGGAGATGGCTGTAACCCTGTCTGGAGGGTGGGCGTTTGGGGATGGTTGGAAACAGAGCATAGGACATGGGGGAATTGTGTAGGAGGAAGTCTTCAAATGGACATTTTTATAGACAGATCAAAATGATATTTTTTAATCGTATGATTCCTCATTACGTTACAAGAGGAGGCTGGTGTCAAATGTTTGCTGGTGTTTTATTTCTCTTGGGAGCTGGAGCTCATATTAGTATATCGCTGTTAGCAGTTTATAGTTTTCTTCAGCCATGGCTGTTTTTCCGTGGGACTGAAAGGGTTGCCAGCTACCACTTTTGATAGAAATATTGGCTCAGCTTTGGTTTTTAAAATTCAAGAAACAGTTTAGGCAATGTACATTAGGCAATACTCCTGTTATCTATGACTAAAAAAATTGAAATATTGACATATTTTCAGGCATGAGAGAGCTAGGATTCTTTGAAGAGTTTTAACATTATATGGTTAGGTTTTGTTAAGTGGGAGCCAGAGGCATATGTCCGTCTTCGACCATAGAAGTATTTAGATGCACAAACATTTTCTGTCATTCAAAAAAGTGCTCATATAAGTTTTTTACCTTCCAGTCAAAGCAGGCTAATGGTACATCACCTCTTGAAGTGCCTCAACTGAGTTGCTAAGCTACCATAAGTCTACTTATAAGTCAGATATGAATGGCTGACACACCAGAACAACCTTGCCCTAAGAATGCAGGACATAAGTAGAAGTTCTGAGGTGAGTGATGGCTGTGTGTGAGAAGTGCCCTTTTCTTTCCTTTGTTACTACCAATGTTGCATTTTTATGGCCACATCCAGGGAAAAAATCAAGCATGGATTATTGTCTGGGTAGCTTTTGGGTGAAGATAGATAGTAAATAGATAGATAAATGGGGATGGGAACAGAGATAATGTGCATAGAAAGGGAGGAGCCAGAAGAGGCAGAAAAGAAAGACAGACAGCTGGAGCAAGTGGGGCAGTAACTTCTGAAAGTAATTTCTCTATTCTTGCCAGCCCCTTGTGCTGTACATCCACCTAAGTAGGAGAGAACCCTGTGCCATGGGCACTTCCAGCGTGGAGTGGGGTGATGAAGGGAAGGAGTGCTGAGTGGCTGCTTCCTGGGGATAACGTGAAGATTACACATTTCTGGCTGCAGGTGTAGAAAAATATCTTGTCTGGGGAGACGCTGCTTTCCCGTGTCAGTCTATATGAATTTTCTCCCTGCTCTCGCATTGTAACTATGTCCTTAAGGGTTAGGTATGCAAGTCCTGTCTGTGGCAGGAGTTAGTGTACACTGGCCCAGGTATCAGTAACTAGATAATAAATCTTTTTGAATCCTGGCTTGCATTATGTCTTGATAGGAAAGTAAATCTCACCCTCTCAGCAGCAAGCTATTCTTTCTTTGCAAGGATGCTGCTGGTGAATGATGTTTTCCCAACTGATTAATGTGGGATTTCCTGTGCAGCAAGTTATTTTGTTTGTCTTGGGTGTTTATGTTTCAGCTTTATGAAGCAATCTGTCTGAGGAAAGGCCCAGAAATAATTGGCTGAAGCTTTTCTTCTGTTGTAGGTCTTTGTAACTATAAATATATAGCAAATCCAAATCTGAAAGTAAAATTATGCTTTACGCTGGCACTGGGATGTTGAATACAGGTAGTTGTGCTTCCACATGCATGCTCTATTCCTGTATCTCTTTATAGCTGTTCATTTTAAAACCAGCTAATGCATAGAAGATGAAAAAAGTTTGAGAGGTTGAAGTCAGACTCTTCCATCAGATACAGAATCCTTCCATAACCTTCCTGGTAGCTGAATGGAAATGTTAGTTCAAACAACTTCCTTGCAAACATTACTCTCAGGTGGGGTCACTGACTTTCCTATGCTTTCCATAGCTTTAAAATCCACCTGTAGCTTAGGCTTTGTTCAGTGTATTTGTTTTTTAATCCTCAGTTGCAATGCTTGAAGAGGAAACAGCAAAACAACTTTTGTCCCTGTCTCTTCATATTAATTTGGCATTCTTTTCCTCCTTCTCAGGGGCTTTCCCTGGCAGGCTGCACACAAGCTGACTTTCAGCTCATGCCAGGTAAGCACTGGGACGTCCCTCTGAATACACTTTTAGGAAATCTATTGATGCCTTTGTTTCATTACCATTATATAAGCCCCGTTTCTTACAGGTTGCCACTTTTTCTCCTGTTGCTTTCCCTCATCTGTTCAGAATACCAATTCTTCTTTTTCTGCACAACATCCTAATAGCGCAGGGGCTTCTGCAATCAGCTCTTATCATCTTTTCCTTCCTGGAAATAAGAGAATGAACGAGAATTACCTCGGAAAAAATACTTTCTTTAGGACAATTGATTAAGCCATTTGTGACTTTGGCTCCTTGTTCTGTTTTTGGTCCTTAGACGGTCTCCATTAATTAAAAATGGTGAGAAGCTTAGAGAGTATAATGCAACCTTGACACATCTTGCAAATGGACAACTAAGGCATAGAAGAGTTAGCAGTGCAAGGGAGATCTGGAGGACAGAACCAAGAGGAAATAAGTTTTCTCCTGCTTCCTTGTCCTTTTCCTATTTTGCTCCATATACAAGGCAGAACAACTTTGTGCCCCAGAAGGGGCAAGAGTAAATCACAGTAAATCACAGTCTGTAAAGTAAAAAGCCATCAGTTCAGCTGCAGGGATTCTGTAAGATTGCTAGTACAGTTCTGTAAGAAGATTTCTAATTGAAAATCAGTGTTAAAATACTATTCTGAGAAGGTAAAGAAGGGAAACAAATCTCTGGTAGCCCATCTGCTTTCCTCTAGCTACTGGTAGCTCATGCTGCATCTAAATCTGCTGTGCCGTGTGATGGTTCAGCGAGGCTCAGAATCGGCAGCCCCTAGACTCTGTGCAGCTCGCGAGCCCCATTGGCTGGAAGGCAAAGCAGAGGCGGAGAGTACCCTGAATATTTTTCTCCTCCACACACCATAAAACAGGCAGCCAGCATGCACTGTCTGACAGCGAGACTGGTGCTTGCAGTTTGAAATGAGTTTCTGCTCTGCAGCAGTCACTTGGGCATGTTATATTTGCCTCTCTTAATGGAAAGGGAACAAAAAAGCCTTGCAGCGTACCAGTGAACTAAACGGGAACTGACCGTAGGGGAGAATCTGATGCACACTTACAGACTGTTGGGACTCTGTGACATAGATCACCCAAGGTAAACCTGATGATGATCAGAAACTGCATCTATGAGAGTGTAAACCAGCATTTCTGTGTTTGAAACCTCATTTTGTAAGAGCAGTCAGTGTTCTGAACTGCTGCCTGCCTTGGTGCTGGCTTATTTTCCTTTTCTTCCCAAGCTGAAAAGCCAAAGAAGGTTTTCAAAGGAATGCAAAAGGAACGGGAGTTTTAAAAGCAGGAAGCTGAAAGGGGCTGTCCATAAGATGAATTTTACCCAGCACCGTGGGACACTCCAGCCTCTCCATTTCTGGAACCACAGCTATGGACTGCACGGAGGTGCCAGCGAGCCCAGTGCGAAGGGCCACTCCTCGGGAGGCTGCTACGAGCAACTCTTTGTATCCCCCGAAGTGTTTGTGACTCTGGGCATCATCAGCTTGCTGGAGAACGTCTTGGTCATTGTGGCCATAGCCAAGAACAAGAACCTCCATTCGCCCATGTACTTCTTCATCTGTAGCTTGGCAGTGGCTGACATGCTAGTGAGTGTATCTAATGGATCAGAAACTATTGTCATCACGCTGCTAAACAATACAGACACAGACGCACAGAGCTTTACCATAAACATTGACAATGTCATTGACTCAGTGATTTGCAGTTCCTTGCTCGCGTCAATTTGCAGTCTCCTCTCAATAGCAGTGGACAGGTACTTTACTATCTTTTACGCCCTCCAGTACCATAATATCATGACGGTGAAGCGTGTAGGGGTCATCATCACATGCATCTGGGCTGCTTGCACAGTCTCAGGCATTTTGTTCATCATTTACTCTGACAGCAGTGTTGTCATCATCTGCCTTATTAGCATGTTCTTCACTATGCTCATTCTCATGGCATCCCTCTATGTTCACATGTTCATGATGGCTCGGATGCATATCAAAAAGATTGCTGTTCTTCCAGGGACTGGCCCTATCCGCCAAGGGGCAAACATGAAAGGGGCCATCACTCTCACCATCCTCATTGGAGTTTTTGTTGTGTGCTGGGCTCCATTTTTCCTGCACCTGATTTTCTACATCTCCTGCCCCTACAACCCTTACTGTGTGTGCTTCATGTCCCACTTTAACTTCTATCTCATACTCATCATGTGCAATTCCATCATCGATCCACTTATCTATGCATTCCGGAGTCAGGAGCTCAGGAAAACATTCAAGGAGATTATATGTTGCTGTAGCCTGAGAGGGCTTTGTGATTTGCCTGGGAAATATTAAATTGAGTGGATACATTACTGTGCACACAACATGCAGCACAGACTTCCACACCTTCAGATCCACTTTCTCAGCAGAATTTGGTTTAAATCTTTAAGAGTGATCACCTCTTTCAGTCTCCCCTCCCTCTCATCCTTGTATCCCATTCACATGTAATTCATTTTTCTGTACAATGTGTGTGATATCTACAGTTTGTACTTTATTTGGCTGGAAAGAGAAGTAGAACTTCATACCAGTTTATAAATAAGCAAATAGATGTAATGATGAATGTGAAATACTGACAGACATAAGCAGCTGTATGTTCCAAGTGCTGACAAAATAAATAACTTGCCTGTCTTACAGTACATGCTGGCTGATACTTTTTCTTACTCTGTTGAAGTAATTATAGCTATCCATTACATACATTATATACAGCTTAAAATAGAGCATGTGCTTCTCTATTAGTGGATTAGAGGTTCTCTGGAATCCGAAAGCAGATTTTTCATAAATATTACTGCAACCAATGTGTTGTATTCATTATTTTGAACTCTTTTCCTTCTACTCCACAAGCAGCAATTCTGTTCTGTGTTACAGTTACTGCCTACAACAGTGATATTTTTCAAATGCCTATTACACAGACAATTGAACACTTGGGTTTTGTTGTGGTTTTGTTCCCCAAGATGATGATTGGTGTATGTCTGAGAGTACATTTTCAAAATGTTTAAATTGCTGCTTGGAGCATCAGTTAGCCCTGGATATACTTGCTAGACTGGCATCCAGGTAGACCACCACCCTCCATTCAGTCAAGAAGCAGGTACAGTATTAACATTGATAGTGCCAGCATCAGTGTAAAGGTTCACTGAGAGGTTCTGATTTTAATCCTGGATGCCTAATTTTGCCAAGATGAGTAGTGAATTGGTTGTATGAGCAGTGCTAATAATTTCTTGGAAAGAGCAGGTTAGCCTCATTAAAGATAGACATACAATGAAAAGCTATTCATGAGAGCCCAACATTTGCTACCTGGGATTCTTCGCCAGACAGAAGCTGATCTTTTAATTGTGAGTAACTTTCCAGGCTGTCATAAAACTGTGACAAATTTGGTCTTACGTCAAAAAGCATGAAGGACTTAAAGTGGGTCTCAGTATCTTTAACTTCAGTTTACTTGCACAGAGAGTAAGAAAGTCATTTGACTTTGTGCTTCAAAGTCCTTTGGTAGGCCAGCAGTAATCAGTCAGGTCTCCTACACCCTGCTCTTGCACTTGGGCCACTCCAGCCACCACACTGCTTGCAACACACCTTCTCTCAGCTTTAGTAAATGATAATGCCACATCGCGTAGCGGTTGCAACGTGGAAGATGTTGAAATATATCTCCTACATTAGGACTACTTATTTTCTTCTGGAGGAAACTATAAACATTTCAATAATACATCCCTACCTGGTTCCCCTGGGTAGAGAATAAAAAATGCCAAAGAAGGAGGATTAAAGCTCAAGGGGAGAAAAAAAAAATGAATGTAGTTTAATTAATGGTCTATCCAAAAATCCAATGGGCTTTATTAAAGGCCTTCCCTTCTCTTCTCCCACAAGACATGATGCTAGCTATGCAAAAATGCTCTGGCAAGCATGCAAGAAAATGCTGATGCCAGTCTGGAGACTACATAAATCACACTTGATCTTTTTTTTGGCTCACTTTCTTTAGCCATTTTAGGACTGTAAATTATGATACTGGGCTCCAGATATTCCCTTTGTAGTCCATGGATGCAGAAAGAGTCCAGTGGAAAGTGGCACAAGGGTAAGATACTACCTTAGGTACTCTGAACATTACCATGAAAGCCTCTCTCCCCTTAGGCTATAAAAGGACCAGACACCTAATTTAAACATGTATGAATTCTGAAGAGGCTATGCTTCTGTAAATTGCTTCTTGAATTCCCAGTCGATTCTTAAAACTAATAGTCTCATTTCTTTTTTTTTTTGCAATCCAAGGGGAAGAGAAATAACAATTACATTGTACCAATGATTTTCTTGCATTTTCAAAAAAACGTGTCTATCTCTTTGGTGCTTATTTGGACTAAGACTAGTCAAGGCAGTTGTGACCCTATTAAGCACTAACTTTCATTTAGAAATCTAATTTTTAAAACTAGCTTATTCTAGAGTTTTAGCAACTCAGAACCTGCTTTGCAGCTCTTCTGTGTTTCTTTTATAAAGTTAAATGTATACACATACTTTTTTTCAAATGGAGTTTTTAATTAAAGAGGACTTTTTCATTTCATGGTATTATCTTTTACAGTGTAATTTATTGAAATAGCTGGCAAACCTCCTACGTAGGTGATTTTCCTATTCCTGGATACTCTGTTCCTTCTGCGTAGCTGCATCAGTTTCTGTTTGCCTATAGCTCTGGCAGCTTTCCAGCAGAGAGACATAGAAATTAGTATTGTGAAAGATAAATAAGTTCATCTAGTGTGCTGGAGAGTGGGAACAGCGGAGGATTATTTTCCACACTCGATTTGCTGGAGCTTTGTTCTTCTATTTGAAAATCTTCTAAGAAAATGACATTTCTTTCTTTGAATATCTGGGATCCTATTCACTTCAGCACTTAGCATTTTAGTCTTGTTATGTAACCATGGTGCGTTCTTCTGTGGCAAGGAAATGGTTTTGTCTCCGCTTTACAGGTGTAGGGATTTACATTTTCGCTTCTGCTGGAGAAGAGAGGCTAATGGATTTGCTCAGCCTTCTAGAAGGCAGTCTTTGCTTGAGCTGGGAATTGATGGTAGTATTCTCCAGTCTTTCCCAATAACTGTCTGTAATATAACACACAAAACTTTTGAAGCAAATATCTTGCTTCAAGAGGGACATTTTGTTAGCTTTGAAGTAGTTTCTGAACAAAGCAAAGGGTGCCAAAAGGCACTTAGGAGACTGTAGTTGGTCTCAGTAGAGTGGATTTTGAATTATGATCCAAGACCCCCTTTACAACTGAAATGTGTTGTCATCTGGAAGCAAGGAGAAATGCACTGACGGACTCACATGTTATTGAATGTGCAGCAACAGCAATGCCTTCAGTTACGCCTTTAATAGATGTGCAGAGTACACTTTATTGATGTAATTCTACAATCACTTAGTTGTTCTTAAATTGATCCTATTATGCAAGGTGTTCACTCGGGGCTCCTTCATTCTCAAGCTGAATTATGGTGAAGAAGAACTTTGGTCCTGGTGTTTTCTGTAATATAATGCCTTGCTTATAGGCTTGAATAAGAATTGCAGTCTCAGTCCCACTGGAAGGACCTCTCAGGAAATGTGCTTTTTAGGGATGAAATCCTCCTTGTTTGTCCAGAAATTACTTCAGATTTTAAAATAATATTCTAATCCCTTCAATCATATCTCAAGTATCCCAGGTTTTTCTCTTTGGATTAAATACTTCTCTCACTTATTAAAAAAAGGAGACTTCATATGTCACAGGAACTGTCTACTGCTACTACAGATCCTCAGTGTTGTATAAACCAGCTTAGGAATTAACCCTGCTTGGCTTTTTTGGTTTCAAATAGTTTGGTTATCCTACCTGGCTTTCATGTTTTTGCCCGCTCTGTTCGTAGAAGGAGAGATTTTTGATTTGCGGATTAAAAATAGCCCCGTTTGAGTTTGTAATGTAACTGTATACATCAGATTCCCTTTCACCCATTTGTTGCCTCGCAAACATTGTTCTTTTGTTTCAGCTGTTCTCCTTCACGCTTGGTGTATTCCTGGCCATCAATCCAAGTTCTCAGAGTCATCCCCTGTCTGAGTGGGGGGTTTGCCTTTCGACAGCATCAAAACCCCCACCCAGCTGCTTGCCCACCTCAGTGGGATGAGGGGAGAAAATAGGAAGAACAGGAATGAGAAAGCTTGTGGGCCTGGATGAGGACAGGGATACCACTTACCAACTGCCATCACGGGTAAAACAGACATGCTTCGAGGATGATGAATGTAATTTAAAAATAAATATTAATATTAGTTAAAATATCAGTTAAAATAAATATTTAATTGCAGATCCAGCTAATGGGAAACAAAATGACAAACACTAAATAACACATTTCCGCCCCTGCTGCTTCTTCCCAGCTTCAGCGTCACCCCTTCACTCCCGACTCCTCTACCTCCTCCTCGTCGAGTGGTGCAGCGCGATGAGGAATGGGGGGCTGTGGTCAGTTCATTGCACGTTGTTTCTGCTGCTCCTTCCAACTCACTTGTTCTCCCGTTCCAGGATGGGGCCTTCCCATGGGCTGCAGTCCTTCAGGATAAGCTTGCTCTGGCACGGGCTCTTCATGGGCTGCAGCTTCCCTCAGGGCACATCCATCTGCCCCATGGTGGTCTCTCCCGGGGTCTCAGGGACATCCCTCAGGGCTGGCCGGGCTGTTTCTCACACCGTTCCCCTCAGCCCTGCCTGCCGGGCAGCGTTTTGCCCTTTCTGGCACCGGCTTTCCCCAAGGCGCCCGCCCATGGCTGAGGGGCTCCGCTGTGCTCGGTGGTGGGGCCATTGGCTGGACCCAGCTATAACTGGCTGTGTCTGGCACAGGGCAGCCCCTGCAGCCCCTGCGGCCAGCACCTGGTCAGACCATGGGAGTCAACAATAGTGTAAGCAGCATTTCAGGTGAAGTCTGATTGCTCTGTATATTTGAGCTCAGTTCCACAGGAAACTCCTCCCCTAGATTATTTGCCTCTCATGTCTGCAGCTTCGGAGGGTCTCTTTTTATTTTTTCCTCCTGCAATGAACTAATCGACCCAAAATGTTCCCCTCTTGGGCTCTTTCCTGCTGAAGAGTTCTTTCTGTAGGGCTTCAAAACCTGTTACTAGCTTCTGAATTAATGACATCATTGAACATCGTACCTTTGAATCCCATCTTATTTCTATTATTTCAACCCTCAGAATGATCCACTTTCCCTAACTGATTTTCAGATAGTCCTTTCTGTGGAAATTGCAGCCAGCTTTTTACCACCATGATCTGACCCTGGAACATCCCTCTTGATACAGCCCTGCGAGACCCGCAGATGAGGCTGCAGCCTCTGCTGGCTGTGTAAGCAGAGATCCATCCTGAATCCTGCATGTGTTGTGCCACGCATCAATAAAAAGTGATTTATATAGGTTTCTAGGTGGCAAAAAGAAAGCTGAAAAACGTATACATGTGCAATTTTTCATACTTAACTATTTTTGAAAAAACCAGCTTATTAGAGCTTTATTCTTTGTAAAAGACAGTGGGTGAGTAAACAAACAGAATTCTAAATACATTTGAAGCCAGCATCAGCAGAGCATAAACAAAACACTGTATTCATGTAATCTGCTGCAACCATTTTGAAGTGCAGAGGAATTAAACATATTATGAAGATAATGTGTGCTGTAGAAATAGCTTCTCTTGAGATATCTCTATGCAGTTATGAGATTTCTTCTCATGCTAACACAGGTCATGCAGAGTTCAACATACACCCCTCAAGTATATAATTTTAAAAAAACTCAGCGTTCTAAAGTTGTATTCAGTACAGCCCTAAGGCTGATTTATTTAAAAAAAAACCAAACAAAACAAAACCTAAACAAACAAACAAACAAAAAAACCAAAACAACTCAAAACAATCAAACTTGTTTTTCTTCTGGAAAGGAGAGACAAAAGAAGGGGTCTGAAAAAAAAAGGCGGAATTAAATTGCTACTATTGAGGTAATTGCTTTCTATATTTCCCCAGTTTTAACTGGGCCAAGAGAGTCTGAAAACTTTCTGGAAGGCAGTAAATTGTGCAGATATCTGCCCATAGATTTAACTGCCTGTGCATAAACCTGCCAAGTCTAGGATTGACTGGTGTTTTTTTGCATTAGAGCATTGAAAGTCATCTTACAGCATATACCATACATCATCACTGATGCTTCTAATTATCTGGATACACATAACAGCCACAGTAAAACTGGAAAAAAATCCTGCCTGTGCATGAAGACAAACACAAATAATGCATGTGTAGTAGAAATAAATCTTTACTTACTATCCTGAAGTCTTTATTGGGAAGATGAGGTGGATGTCATTCCTTTCTTATGATTGTCTTCAGCTTCACCCACGGAAATGCAATGCTCACAAGTAATACAGACTGCCTGATTTTCCCCTCTAAGTCAAAAATGCTGGTTCTCAGTAAGAATTGCCTCCAGGCCAAATAGGGTGGTATTCCAGGCAATATTAATTTTATACACCATATCCACACCATATGACATATATTTTTATCCAAATTTTACCTAAGTTTTAAGAAGGCTTTACCTACTTCTGAATACCAGCCAGAGAGAACTTAATTTCTCTGATTTTGGATGCCACAAAGTTTTGTGCATCCTTTGTGCATCCAAATATTCTGATATCCTTTGGGACAAAGTTAGGATCCTTTGTGCATCCAAATATTCTGATATCCTTTGGGACAAAGTTAGGATCCTTTGTGCATCCAAATATTCTGATATCCTTTGGGTATCCACATACTGTGGTCACTTTAGGCAATGTCAGTCACCTCTGCCACGTTCAGTACCTTAGTTGTCAAATACAGAATTATAAACGGCACCCCATCTGATGCATTCCCAGCTTTGAAGATTCCCTTGAACTCAGCTATCTTAGCTCTGAAAGAAATGTTGTGATTGACTGCATAGAACTGAAATGGTCATGGTGCTTTAGAGCATAAAAATTGACTGCATGTAGATACTGAAAAACAAGGTCATGGACAGTAATAGGACTAAGAGTTAATTTTTTTCCTTTATATAATTGTAATTTTTTTATTTGTCTGTGGAAGTAACATCAATAAAGTGAATATGATGCTGTCTTATTAAATGAAATTTAGTTAGAAGGAGGCTTTTTGAGGCATGGTGTAAGATTGTTATTTTATTTTTAATAAGCCAAACATTTTCTGAAGGAAAACCAGTTTCTCAGACAGAAGATGTTGCAAACAAGTCATAGAGCACTGATATGTTTGTACAGTCTTACGATAAAATTAATAGATAAAAGTACCTGATGAATATTGTACTTCAGGCCTTGATGACTTCTTTTTCATGCTTTCCAAATACTGTGATTAGTGAATTAACCCTGACCCTAAAAAATTAAGGATATCTATAAAAAGATATGCATGGCAGGGAAGAGATAGATAAGGAGAAAACTCTTCCGATGGAAGCAACAGGGGATGCTTCATGGACCTGATTCAAGTGGGATTCAGAAGATATGGTGGAAGCTTGCTGTAGACTTGGGGAACTTACTTCCAAAGAGAGCCGTGAATGCTAAAAGTGTATATATTTTCAAGGAAGGACTTCCCAAATTGCTGGGAGATAAATCCAGTGAGTGTTGCTCATTGGAGCACATCACATACCGGTCAGAACAGCACACATCGACATACCCATCAGAAAGTCTATGAGCTGTCACTACCTAGAGATGGGAGAAGTATTATGGAGCAGCACCATACACACTCACTGCCTTCCCGAGCTAGGTAGAGGGAATACTCTTCCTGTCGGCTTCCCAGGTAGAGAAGCATTCTGAACTAAATGAAGTGATACCTCCCATCACCTTAAAAAAAGAAAGAAAAAAAAGAAAGGGGAGGTGGACGTGCAAAGAGACAGACCTGGGGAAACCCAAATGATTGTTAGAGGTGACAAATAAAGAATGATGAAAGGGTGAGGACCAATGGATCAGAAATGTTGATTATATGGGACTGGAGAAAGACACTGAGCACAGTATCCCGACTGTGCCTACCATCCACCCTTAGATTACCGAGTGCAGTTAAGGATGGTGCCAAATGGTGTTTTGGCCAGAGATGTGACTGGGGGAGGGAACAGAAACAGGCTACACCATCACCAGGTCACCTCCATCAGGCTTCTTTCTCTAGTGCTGAGGATAACCATCACGGTGAGAAGATTGGTAAGAATGGCTTGTGGGGAATTGGATGAGCACTGCTTGAGGGTAGGATAGCTTCACAGTAACCCCATATGGACAATGTTATGCCCTGATATAGGACAACAATGGCTGTTTCTCAGGAGCTGCTTTCCTATAGGAATCCACCTGATGTCCTGATGTAGAGCTGCTTGGGGGGTGAGGCCAGTGGTCAGTTTACTTATATATGAAGATATGCAGGCATATTTTATGCTGGTAGCATAAAATGCATAAACCTCTGTGTGTCTGTCTGTCTGTCTCTTCAGTTGGTAACCCTCTCCCCAGCTTCTTCTGGAGGTAGTGCTGTTGCTCAGAAGTAACCAGATGCCCAAAGCATTGCTGTGTGTTTCCCCTGTGTCTGCCTTTACCCCAGTGAGACCCAGAGTCATTGCCAATTCTGCTTTTCTCCCTGGACAACACTGCTGCTGGGAAGAGCTCACTTGTGTCCTGCGCTGCCTGACCATCTTCTCTCCTCTTGCTAGGCCTTCCAAACTCTCCATTTATCTACTTCCTCACGGGGATATATGCACATCTCCTCTCTCAAGTTGACTTCTGATCCAAATGAGCTGTGATTTCCCAGTAAATAGTTCACAACTAGCAGTACTTTTTTACATGCTAGAAATATTAAAGCAGTTATTGACACTTTCTTTTACCTGTATTATCACTGGGCATTTGAGTTTGCAGCCAGAGGGATACGTTGGGAAGAGCTACCACTCCAAATCTATATATTCAAATACTGTCAGCCTAGCTACCTGTCACTGAATGGTTTTGATGTTTCATCAATCATGGAGCTTGATCTTAAACATGGAAGGCTCAGCTCACCTGTCATCTTCATCGATCTTTCACTTCAACCTTGAAATTGCTATTCAAATGTTGGGATGCTCAAGGCATACAGCTTTAGATGCTCAGTGGAAAAGTTTAGTTTATTCCAAACTGTGTTTTGTTTTTCACTGTCATTTAGCAGAATGATCTGAGCTCAGGAAATCCCAAGGATAGATGCTGAGGGAGATGAGCTCTTCTCTGTGCATCTGGGTATACAAAGAAAAGCAGAGTTTCGAATTTGTCTCCTGAGGTACAGCCTTCCCCTCCCACACAGCGTTGTGGATACAGCAGTGTAGCCAGTGAATTCCTTGCGAAGCACTGTGAAAGTGTGTCTTCATAGGACCTCAGCTTTCCTACAGGCCATGGAAAGAAGAGGTAAAACACTTTCACAGACTTTCTTACCTTTCAATGTTGCCCTAAGAAATAAGGCACTAATTTTCTTGTGGAAAAATATAATTTACTACAAAATCTTGAAGACCATATCTAAGGCGGAGGAGCTCTGAGCTCCTCTTGGGCTATATGTCTTGCCTGATGAGATTTAGTTTCTTAACCTGGATGGTGTGCTCATCATACTTTCTTATCCTCATTCCCCTGAACAGTATCAGTTAAACTTCCTGATTTGCTGTATCTGCTGTCTAATTGAGGAATTAAAAATGCAGAAAGAAAGTATGATGTGTCTTTGGCATCCCTCTGTTCTGTTGCAGTGTCTTTACTGGTGACAGGGAAATCTCAGCTGTAAACATTAATTTCCTAATGATGACAACAGGGACAAGAAAAGACTCATTTGTATATGCTTTTTCACTCATTTTCTGGTTTATAGGCACCATACATCTTCTTGTAATACAGATTTTATAGCCTCTTTTTAAACAAAGAACTAACCTCAAAAATACTGGATGAAATTTATGGAAAAAATCAACTAAACCCCAACTCAGCCCAATAATATTGCTTATTTAAATCTGACAGCTACTTAGGTCCAAAGTGAACTGCTAGCTGTACAGTAAGCAGTGACCAGATGGCTCCAACTTCAGCCTATAAAACTGTTTTAAGGAAAAGGCATTGTCTGATACAATTTTATGAAGCAAAACTTGAAGCGACACAAGGAGGTATTACTTGGCATATCTTTCGAAACAGAGAAAGTCTTTTATTCCATATTAGTTGCTGGGACTGCAGAAAGCAGGTTCTGTATTTTTGCATTTGGGTTTTTTTTCTGTTTTTCATTTTAGTAGCTGAGATTCTTAAAAGGCTTTAAATACCCTGGAGTCTTCTAAGTAGAAAGGCAAAGACAGATCTGAGAGGGAATAATTTTTGTAGGCCAAGTAGCTCTGCCTTGGAACTGAAGTGTTCAGCAGAAAATCTTTGTACCTGATAAATCTTACCTAATAATGAATTTACCTAGATGTTTTACTCTCACTTGTTCAAAATGCACGTTCTGCAGCATTAATGTGAGTAACAGCAATCTCAGGGAAAAGAAGTGATTTAGAAATGCCAAATGTTTTTATGTTGGATGTTAACAGCAACATATGATGCACCCTCAGGGCACCTGAATATGCAGTCCTGTGGTTACTGAGGCGTGTCCAGGGACATAAATTCAGTGACTGATGAACAGGAGTGGAAGCAGCTCTTTGACCTTAGAAATACAAAGGTCTATAACTCACAAATCCCTCCATCTAACAGGCTATCACATGACACATACTAAGAGAAAAAAAAAAAAAATCCAATCCTGTCTGTCACACGTACATCTTTATGGCAATTTTTCACCATGCAGTTTTAGCATTTTAATTAGTAAGAGGCAGATATGTCAGAGGAAGGAAGGCATTCCTGTATTTTGTGCTAGCTGAAGAACTTCATTCTAAAAGATCTCATTACAAAGACACTGTATCTTTTGGCTCACATACTTAGTTTCTGGGCTGACATCTCCAGACTCTTCCATCATTCAACTTGTGTTGCGCTCTCCAAGCTCTACATCTGTCAGAAAAGGAAAGGTGGCCACCTCCTCAGCAGGTAGCACTGGAAAGAGTGTGTGCTCTTGCTGTGCTTCCTGACTCGCAGCAGAAAAGTTCTCAAGCAGGACCCCTTGATGTTTAACGCAGTAGATCGTGTTTTATATGCCACAGACACAGTAGTAGTTTGTTGAGTCTGCAGTTTAGGTCAGGGGTTAATTCTTCTTTCAATTATACCTCTCAATAATGAGAACTGGCAAAATTTTTTAGCAAAGAAACTGATTTTTAAGTCACTTTGGGGGAAAAAAAAGTGTCAGGATCCTTTTGGTTTGGGTTGTTTTGGTTGTTGGTGTGTTTTTGGTGTGGGTTTTTTTTGCATAGCCCAATATCCAAAGGGATAGGCTGGTTTTAAAGCAATCCTTCCTGAAGAAACTGGGCAGTTGCTTCTGAAAACATGCTCCTTTTGTCAACCCTAGCTGGCATCTCTAAGTGACTGAAAGGAACTGCAGTTCGGTGATCTAGGCAATGAATGATTTTCACAGCTTCCTAACCCACAAGGTATAATACACAGAGCATTTGTCTCTGAAATTGGGTAGGTTTATCAGCTCCTGAGGGACCTTTCAGTAGTTCTTCCAGGCTATTGCTATGCTTCAGAGGTCACATAATGCTTTGACATTAACAGTCCAAAGAGCTTAAGATGAGTTTCTGAGCTTCCATTTATGGTTGCTTTATAATAAGAAACTCAGACAAAATTTAGTTCCAAAGTGAATTCCAAGATTAAATTACTTGAAGTTAGTAAGTTTTTTAACTTCTGAAAGGTTTGATACATAAATATGTTGAACAATTAAGGCAGTATGAGTAGGGAGACTTTAATCTCTTGTGGTAGTAACAGAGATTCAATTTAACGGAATTTACTTGTTAAAAGGAGTTTCTTGTTAAAAAAGTACTGATATTTAACAGGTGCTAATATTGATAATTACAGAACAATAGAACATTAGAAATAAGCAGAAAAGCAGCTTTTCTAGCTATAGTTTAATGATTGCTTCTAATAAGAATCTGGCTTCTAATCACACTAAAAAGGTACTTTACTGAAATCTACCCTCAAAATTAATTTCAAGAGAAAGATTATAATGCTGCTTGGTTCAGGAAGAAGTGAACTTTGTTTATTTATTTATTTATTTATTTTTACGTTGTCGTTTGCACTGCTTTTAGTGATTAATTCATGTGCCATTCATTAGCATTCATGATTTCTTTGTTACTCTATCTGCAGCATTTCAGGGTAGGGACCTTACATGCATTTTAGTATAAAACCTTCACAACATGCTCCCAGGTGCTAAACACAAGAATATCAAAAGAACCAGAAGTGTAGAAGTAGGAAATACATTTCAGCTGTCAAGCATGTCCTTTATTTCTTAGGTTTTTGGCCAGAAAAATCAATGCAATTTAGAACTTTCGGTACAACATCCCTATAGAATTGCACTGTTAACTAGAACAAGTCTGAGATTGATTATGTTAGGTATATTGCACAAATCTTGGATTGTCCCAAAAGCATCATCAATTTAAATCTGTTCTCATCCATTTTTGGATATTGAAGTATTTGAAAATTTTCAGGCATATCTGCAGTTGTTTTGGTTTAATACAAATTTTCCCTCCCTGCCCAGCCCCAGAGGAGTGAGAGCTCTGCAAAACTTTTGTAGAGATACAGCAAGTTCCTTAAGTCCTCCCATGGAAGCACGATGACCACTTTCAAGTGATTTAGTGCACCTTGTGTCCCATTTCCTTGTCTGTAAAAAACCAACAACAAAAATCTTAACTGTTCTGCATGTCTATCGAGAATTATATGTTATTTGGTTTCATTTAAAGGGGAAAAATTTGTTACATTATGTCCTAAACCCTGCAACCGTATTGGATACCACTGTACTAAGTGCCTTACAAAGGTTTGATAGACAGACATAATCTCAAAGAGTTTCTAGACTAAATAATACTGATATCATTTGGTAAAAGATTCTATATAAATGCAAATTAGTTGTTATTAGAGTTGCTGAAACAGTGGAAGTTGAATTTCTTTTGTAGGTGATATACTATTTCAATAATTTCCCATGAAATAAGAGTAATTCCTCTGAAAGCTGAGTAGCTCCCTCCTCCCTCCCCTCACTGTTTCAGGAATCTCTGGTGCTTGGGGCCTGGGAGCAGTTTGTAAAAGCATTGGCTGGGAACTCTAAGAAGACTTTTTTTTTCAGTGATAAAACTCAAAATGCTTCACCTTTTCATTCCAATGCATTGTGGAAACTCATGAGAAGGAATATTGCTTTCTGTTTAGTTTTTGAGGGACATTTATGCAATACTAGAGGGGCAGTAGTAGGAGTACCAATATATATTTAATGATTATAGACTTCCTTTCAAAACTCTCTGGTCCAGTTCTGGCCCTCTGAAGTGGATAAGAGTGGATATGAAACCTCAGCTGATTTCAGTGAGGTCTGGACTTCACCTCTGACATTTAAATGCCACTGTTGTTCACATATAGTCACTGGGAATACAGAAAGTGCATTATGAAATGAAAATAACCTTTGCGCCAAGGTTATTATGCCAATTGCAGTATCCTCTGATGACATCCCACCATCTTTTCTTGTTAATGTCAGAGTGACCACTTGAAAGACCGCAGAGGTCCAGGTGCTATTTGCACAAGTTTATACATGATCATAAAAATAAAATTCTAAACACTCATCAAAAAGCACTGCCTTAACCTTCCTTCATCTCATTTACTTCACATGATTTATTCTTCCCCAATAACTTAGGCTGTATGTTGTCCTTTCCTCAATAATTCCTTCTCTAAATTTTTCTCCCGTTTCCTGTGCATCCCTCAGAGGTTTCTTTACTTAGGAGGAGGTAGGCATGCTTAGCTGGGAAGCATGGTGGGGTGGGCAAGAGGAAGACATTGCAGCTAGGGGAATGTAAGGCTTGGAAGAGAAGGGATTTGATACAGCTCAGGCATGATGGAAAGAGGGTTGGGTTGGTTTTTGTTTGTTTAAACCTCCTTCCTTAAAGGTGTAGGGGGAATAATGCAAATTGTGTTGCAGCTCTGGAAGGTACAGAAAGTTGCTGGAAATGAGAGCAAGTATGGGAAAAGACAGGAGGTACGTCATTGCAAATTCTTTAATGCATCGTGAGTAGTAGAGCTCTATGTTCCCTGTGCCAAAAGTTCATTGTTTGAAAGTGTGATAAAGAGAACACTATCTTCAGAGAATGAAAGCTTTAGTCTTCCCACAAAGGTGCAGATAGCATCGCTTCAAAGCTCTGGCTAGCTCTAGTTCATGCAGGGATGCTCACCACAGTCTGCTTGGAGCTGCATAGGTCCAAGGGTAGGGAGAAATTATCACTGTTATAGCTAGCTAAGTTTTTAATGAATTCTTGTTTTTCAGTTAAAACAAAAAGTTCTTCTCTGTCAAATTCTGTAAGTACTTTCACTGCCTCTTATGATCAGAAGTTTATCTGAAGTTTCTAGAAAAAGGATTTCCAGTGCTTGCCAGAAAAAGACGGCATAATTTTCAAAGCAGAATTTCCTATGGGATTAGAAAACAAAACATTAAACAATGTTTCAGAATTCAAAGCTGAACCTTCAGACGGCACCAACGAATATGCAGTATCACAAATGCAGATCCTCTGGCCGGTTGGGAGATTCTTTCAAATAGTTTTAATAATATTCTTATTTCAAACAGGTGAATTGTTAAATTTTGAACTCATTTTCTGTTAAGGGAATACTGTGTTGTGTGACCTTGCTATATAATTTAAAACCACTTTTAAAAATGTCTGGATTTCTCATGAATGGGCTAAATGCCATCTTGTTTTGAACATGCTGACTTTATTAGGTTTATCTCAGTATTTCTGTATTGGAAAAAAAGTTCCTTTCTTTTTTTTTTTACTTATAAGATTTCTGAGATAACAGAAAATTGATACTGAAGGAAAATAACTGCAATCCATTGGGTTACCTATATTAGCTCTGCTTATTACTATGACAACATGTAAATACAAGAAATATGTAAAGCTTTTCTAGAAAAGCTTTGCAGGGAAAATGTTAACAGTCATTTAAGGCATTGTCCATTGTGCCTTTAATGCGTAAGTACAAAAAAAAATGTTTGGTGGAAAGAGGTAGTTTATCGACAAGTATTGACAAGAATGAATATTATGTGAAAGGTGTCACTGAAGTGTACTGCCAGAGAAACGCTTCTCTTTCTTATCTTCCCATCGGCTGAACCCTCCTGGCTTTGCTAGCTAATGAGTGATGATCAAAAGTGTAGCTTCTTAGAGTCGGCCGTGAGGGAGGTGGAAACTGCCTACCAGAGAAGGCATGGCCTGCCTTAAGTGTAGTAAAATGGGCTCTACGATCTATTGCTCCTAAAAGAGAGCTCTACAGTACCGCTAAACCTAAGAGAAATGTGAACCAGAATGACCCTTTGGCAACAATAACAGGGAATGAGAAGCAACTTCTGTTCTAGACAAGAGTTTCTTATATGAAAATTTTTACTAATTGCAAACTGAATAATCGCAAATCTTTAAAATTAAAATAAGGATTCAAAAGCTTCGGATTATGGATAGGGCTCTAGGTAAGTGAAATACAGCCCAAAATACTGTTTTGTTCTTGCGACAGCAACAAGTCTTTGGTGTCAATCTCAAGTAGGAAAGCTCAGGTGTGTTTACTAGAGATTAGGACTAGATACCAAAGCTTCCATGCAACTGTGATGTTTGAGACCTGTTGGTTTTGGGTGCTAATTAATTTGTTAGCTTGCTTACAGGTTCCCTAACTTACTGTAGAGTTTTGGCAATTGTTTTATATTTAGAACAAAAATGCACAAACATAGGATCTGAATGTTGTTCATATTACTTGCACAAAGGAGAAATCAAGATGGAGTAATGACATTTGAAGTGCTTTTGCGTGATCTTAAGCATATAGCAGAAATTTGGTTTAGTCTTCCTCATCCAAACGCAGAATTTAATTGAAGCCTGTTTAGGTTTTTCTTTTGCCATGCAATCTCATCAGATCCTTCTACCCAGAGCTGATCCTACGTGTTGGTTTCCTGATTCTCCTCTTTGATCAAAGTTTTCCTGTCTACGACTTCCAAATGTCTTTGTATGTTATCTTTCAAGTGATTCTTGCTAGTGGTTCTCAAATCTACAGACTGTCTGACAGAACAGCTGCTCTAAGTTTCATGCATGCTCTCTGAAGCTTATGAAAATGTGCTGCTTTGTGATCTAAAGAGACTTATTACTTCATCTGTTTCTGAGAAGAGAACACCATGCAGCAAAGTGACTGGCAATTTGACAACTGGGGTGTTAAGCAAAGATCTAGCTAGAGGGCCTGTGAGAATAGATGTTTGAAGAAGAAACTCTGAATTATCTGCTGAAGATATTGAAAAGCATTTTGAAAATCAAATTATTGTGGGCAATTAATTAATATTGTGGTGGGCTGACCCTGGCTGGAGGCCAGGTGCCCACCAAAGCTGCACTATCACTCCCCTCCTCAGCTGGGCAGGGGAGAGAAAAAGTAATGAAAGGCTCGTGGGTCCAGATAAGGACAGAGGGAGATCACTCACCAATTACCATCATGGCAAAGTAGGTTAACCAAAGCATTCTTACATTGATAAGTCAGAGGTTCATCTTTTTTTGCCTGAAGACAAATCACTGGAATAAATGCCTTTAATATTATGCCATTCTGTAAGGCCACCAACTGCAGGATAAACTGGTTTTAGGTAGGGCTCTGTTCTGATGCCTTCTGTTTCTGCATTCTCCTGTGAAGTGTTTCTGGAAATGATAGTGGAATCAAATTGGAATTGGGTGATGTAAATCTGTCGGAAGAGGGGTATGTCAAAGGCAGACAGCTAAGGTGCTGGTGCAGGAGCGTGTGATGTCATGGTTGTGGGCCTGGTGACGTCTCTCCAGGTCACGTGTTTCTTGTACCAGAGAGTTTTGCTATTTGTGATGAAACGTTTATGATACAAGATCACACATCTGAGTTAGCAGTCTCTGGGGTTGTTTTTCACTTAGTACTGAGAGATTCAGTTCTCACTGGTAATCACAGGTGAGAAATGACAGTTCTGATAAGGAAAGTTTGTTTCTTGCAAGCCGAGGACTGCAAAGGAAGAGTGAGGCATAATGTGTTGCTTTATGTATGTGCCCACCAAAAACTCTCTATCACTCCCCTCCTTATCTGGGCAGAAGAAAGAAAATATAAGGAAAGTCTTGAGGGTCAAGATAAGGACAGGGAGAGATCCCTCACCAATTACTGTCATGGGCAAGACAGAATCAACTTGGAGAAATAAAATTAATTTACTACCAATCAAATCAAAGTAGGGTAATGAGAAATAAAATCAAATCTTAAAAACACCTTCTCCCTACCCCTCCCTTCTTCCCAGGCTCAGTTTTGCTCCCCTCCCACTAGTTTTTCTACCTCCTCCCTCTGAGTGGCCCAGGGGGATGGGGAATGGGGGCTGTGGTTGATCTATCACACGTTGTCTCTGCCGCTCCTTCCTCCTCAGGGGGAGGGATCCTCACACTCTGTGGGTTCCTCCCACAGGAGACAGTCCTCCACTGACTTCTTCCCATGGGCTGCAGTTCTTCACAAACTGCTTCAGCCTGGGTCCACCAGGGGGTCACAGGTTCTGCTCAGCAAACCTGCTCCAGCACAGGCTTCCCATGGACTCGCAGCCTCCTATGGGTATCCAGCTGCTCTAACGTGGGATCCTCCCTGGGCTGCAGGCGGGTCTCTGCCCCACCGTAACCCTCCATGACTGCAGGGGCACAGCCTGCCTCACCGTGGTCTTCACCATGGGCTGCCACGGGATCTCTGTTCTGTCCTCTGGATCAACTCCTCCCCTTCCTTCTCCACTGACCTGGGTGTCTGCGAGGTTTTTTCTCTCTCATATTCTCACTCCTCTCTTCAGCTGCTCTCCGCAGTAAGTTTTTTCCTAAATACGTTTCTTCTTAAATATGTTATCACAGAAGTGCTATGACTGTCACTGATGGGCTCAGCTTGGAGCCAGCTGGCGTTGGCTCTACCAGACATAGGGGAGGTGCCCACCAAGGTGCTGTATCACTCCCCTCCTGAGCTGGGCAGGGAGGGAAGGAAATAAGATGAAAAAACATCATGGGACAATATAAAGACAGTTTAATAAAACACAAGAGAAATCCATGTGTGAGAGCAAAGAAAAACAAAAGATTTATTCTCTACTTGCCATCGATTTTTTCTCTACTCCTGGCAATGTCCAGCCACTTCGCAAGAAACAGGGTTCCAGTACACATAGCAGTTGCTCTGGAAGACTGAAGTTGTAATAACAAATGCATCCGTGTGTGTGCCATCCCCTTCCTTCCCCACCTTTCTCCTTTCTTTTATTGCTGTATTGCTGGGCGGACATGGTATGGAATATCCCTTTGGTCAGTTTGGGTCAGCTGCCCTGGTTTTGTCCCCTCCCAAGATCTTGCCCACCCCCAGCCCACTGGTGAGGGAGGAGTGTTGGAGGGACAGCCAGGATGAGCAAGCACCGGTCAGCAGTGGCCAAAACACTGGTGTGTTATCAACACCTTTCTAGGTACCAGTACAAAGCACAGCACTATTGAGGGCTGCTATGGGGAAAATTAACCCCTTCTCAGCCAGAACAAATTCTTAGGGAAAGGACTGAGATCAGGGCAAATCTTTTAATAAATGCTTGTCTTTCACTATATCTTAAAGGTTTCAAATAATACTTTGCATTAAAAGAAGCAAAATAGTCTGCTGACTTTTTGGGTGTCTGCTCGACTATTTATAATAGTCTTTTTTAATAAAAAGTAAACCAGAAGGCAGTTGCACAGTGTGTAAAGCTAGTAACTAACAGTGGAGATTCAGCTGTCCTAACTTTAAACTTTTAAAAGTTAGATCTATAGACTAAATTACTTGTCTGCAGTACCCTCTTCAGGCAGAAGAAAAAGAGAAAGGTGACTCTGAAAGGCAGCTGATCCCATTTTCAGTTAGACTTCTGCAGACATTATCTAAAAATCCCGGTCTGACTTCATCACTGAGTCTCTATAGTTCAATCTGCCTGAAAGCTATGAAGATCATGACTCTTTTGGTTGCAGTAAACTGAACAGGTATCACTGGCAAGTGGGCACAAGCTATCTGTCTCAATGTCCACTGTTTATCTGAATTCAGAACTGGTCATCTGAAATGCAGGCATGCTCTAGAAAAAAGTCACTCAGAGCTGAGGCCTCTGGCTGTATGATGAAGCAAAAATTATAAACTCTGTCAAAGGGTTGAGTGAAGGAGCAAGAACTCATATATACTTACTGCTTTGTCTGGATGTAAGTCTACATGCTGCTCTGCTCAAACTGCAGGATATATGGGATGCTTTTTTACGTGGCCTGTGTCTCCCAGTGACCTGTGTATAGAACCAAAAAATTGGGATTTTGTATTAGAGGTCAGGTACCTTAAAGTGATACAGTCCTCTAATGTACTGATCCCCTAAGGGCCTGCTGGAGTCTGAAAATAAGGAATTTAATTATCTGCTGAGTACAACCTGAGCTTCATCAGCTTTCAAATGAACAAAATTTAATTGAGAATATTTTATATGCAGGGAAGGAGCAGAAGAATCGGACTTGAAACTTTACACAGCAAAACTTCCCAGGTGTGATGAGTGGGAGTGAAATGACTCTGGGATTATTTTTCTATTTTTTGTCATCAGCTTTTGAGTTCAGCCACATATTATGTCAGATGAACCAGAAAGTTCAACTTTCTGATTGTATCAGGAACAGTGTGGCCAGCAGGACTAGGGCAGTGATTGTCCCCCTGTACTTAGTGCTGGTGAGGCTGCATCTCAAATACTGTGTTCATTTGTGGTCCACTCACTACAAGAAAGACACTGAGGTGCTGGAGCGTGTCCAGAGAAGGGCAACAGAGCTGGGGAAGGGTCTGGAGCACAAGCCCTGTGAGGAGCGTCTGAGGGAGCTGGGGTTGTTCAGCCTGGAGAAGAGGAGGCTCAGGGGAGACCTTATCGCTCTCTACAGCTGCCTGAAAGGAGGTTGCAGAGAGGTGGGGGTTGGTCTCTTCTCCCAAGTGGCAAGTGATAGGACAAGAGGAAACGGCCTCAAGTTGCACGAGGGGAGGTTTAGATTGGATATTAGGAAAAATTTTCTTCACTGCAAGGGTTGTCAGGCACTGGAACAGGCTGCCCAGGGATGTGGTTGAGTGACCATCCCTGGAGGGATTTAAAAGACCTGTAGATGTGGTGATTAGGGATATGGCTTAGTGGTGGGCTTGGCAGTGTTTGTTTAACAGTTGGACTTGATGATCTTAAAGGTCCTTTACAACCTAAGCTATTCTATGATTCTGTGATGTCTTTCTGAACATCATTGCCCCATGATAAACAAAAGTCTGTGTCAATGAAATCTGTAGTCTCTGTTTCACTGAATGTGCTAACATTCCCAAAAGAATGTGGGGAAAAAAGGCAAACCAGAATATCTGTAACATTTCTCACCATTGGCTTAGCTTCATATAGACTTCGGCTAAACACCGAAGGCAGAGGTGGGATTTGTTCATTGGCAGAGAAGTAAAAGCACTGTTTTCTAGACAGGTATTCTGTAGTTCATACTCATGCTTTAGGCCAGAGGGAAGAACATAATAAAGAGAGCAGCAGCAACACATGATAGTCAAAAGTAGAATATCTCTGTATTATGGGATCGGGACTGCAGGGTTTTAAAATTTCAACCATAATGCATTGGCACAGAGATGCATTTAAAGCTGCTTCATACGGGGTTGAAATGACATGCCTTGGCAAAGCTCCATTTGGCACAAAATACAGCAGCTGGTTCGTAGATATAATCAGATCCCTCAGTAACGTTTTGCACTGGCACCTCTCTGGACACAGAGGTATCACAAGGTATGTGCTGTGACTGATACGAACTACCTCAGAAGACTGTCCTCCAGCTGTGACCAAGACTTTCACAGAATCATAGAATGGTTTGGGTTGGAAGGGACCTTAAAGACCATCTAGTTCCAACCCCCCTGCCATGGGCAGGGACACCCTCCACTAGACCAGGTTGCTCCAAGCCTCATCCAGCCTGGCCTTGAACACTTCCAGGGATGGGGCATACACAGCTTCTCTGGGAAACCTGTTTCAGTGCTTTCAGGGCCATCAAGTCTTACTGCAATGACCTGAGGTAAGGATTCACTTAGTGCAGGAGACAGCAATTTCAGAGGAAGTGTATCTAAGACTCCAGAACATCTTCCAGTGAAAGATTAAGAGTAATCGTTGAACTAAGTACTTACAGACCTAAACGTGAAATGAAGATAATTTAATATTCCTGTTTGCTTCTACATTCATGAAAAGAGATCTGTAAGTTAATCAAGCTACATTTCCTGCTGACTAGCAAGCAAGAAAATCACCCAGAAGCTATTGCAAGTACAATTTTTTATGGACATGAATTCTGAAAGGCTAGAGTTACAGACCATAGGAAAGAAACAAGAGGATGGGGAAATGGCTGTACTTTAGTGCTTATGAAGACACGTGTATTACTTTAGTACTTTGTGAAGTACTAATGTAGTACTTCAGTACTTTATGAAGACAAATGGAATCATGAGCACCCTTAACAAATAAATTTTTTCATTTGTATTTTTGGTGAGGTTTTTTTAGCTCTCTCTGACTTGAAATCATTATATTGAACAATTCATGTAGTCCCTGGACCTCCAAAATAGCAAATTTCTTTGAGAGTGGGGACAGAAAAAAGGTTAATTGGAGCTTTGCCTTCAGTTTCCATATTAATACTTCGTGTATGCTTGTGCTTCCTGCTTTTCTGGAGTGGTGCAGCTCTTTATTTTAGGCTCATTGATGGTATTTCTGGCACCAAGGTTCATGTCTCTCTTCAGGGTGGGGGAGAAGTGACTATTATGTCAAAACCTTTGATGACTCCACTCATATCTGCTTTCTAATGTAATCACTGTCTTTTCTGTATCATCTCTCTTGGACCTACACTTAGTTTCTGGGAAGTGGGATATTCTGGTAGATGGGGTGAGAAGGTTTTTCTTATTCCAGGTCTTCCAGGGCCATTCCTGTGCCCTCTTCTAGGGATTTGGCTGTCAGTGGTGCTCCAGACTTTTACTTATCCACTGTCATGCCCCTTCCTGTATCAGAGCACTAAGTTTGGTGTTCCTCTCTTTCTATCAGTAGGTGGGTCTCCGTTTCTGGAGAAGCTGCTACTGTGTAAATGGAATTTATGTTAATAGAACACTTGTTGTTTCTTTCAGTATTTATTCCCATCAAACTTGCCCACTTGCATGAATGTGGGTAAGAAATGTGTAAGTGTTCAAGAATAAAAATTGAAAAAGAGTTATAGCATGGTAGTGCCCAGGAGTATCTGTATACTCGTTACTAAATGTGCCAGCTCTTACCTGTGGGCTGAGACGCAAAATTGCTGTGGGAGAATGAAACATCTTGGCTGAGGTCTAGAGCTCCTCTCTTATCTAGAAGGGGAGCAGGCATGAAATTGAGTCTGATATGGAAAGTCATTATGATTAATGGCTAATATCCTGTGCATTACCATAAAACAATTTTGCAGCTGTAGATTCAGAAATCAGTTCGGGGATAATTTGGGTCTCAAATTTATCAATAGATCAAGGCTGTAATTCTCTCCCATACTCTTTCTTGTTTCTGCTGGTAAAAGGGTGGATAATAGTTGACCCAGCCTGCTTCCCCATATATTTCCAAAAGACAGTAGTGTCCTTGGGGGGCTGATAAAGCGGCTTTGTAGCCAGATTTCCCATACACCTACCAGCACTGCACAGGAGCAAAGAGGAGGCGATCAGGATTGTCAGGGTTTGTTTGGACCATTGAGAGTTATTGCTAGGAGGAGCTTCTGCAGACGAGAGCCACCAGGAAGCCTGACTAGACAAAAATGTCAGGAAGCCATAGATTTTCCTCGGAGCATCTCCCTTCCTGCAGGGTCTCTAAAGTATCTTCTTCCATCCAGGCATTCTAGGTCAAAACAGTCATTTTTGCCCCTCCCTTTTTCAGCCCAGTCCAACACCAGGAATAGGTCTAGAACGGAAATTGTGAAAACTAAACCCAGAAATCATCAAGGTGAGGTGATGAGACTTCACAGCCAAGGTAAAACTGAAAATCATGCACCAAGGTGTCAAAGAAATATCCTGCTATAATCTACTGGTTGTGGAAGAACCATCAATCCGGGGCAAAACTAGATGTGACACAGTATGTCATTTGGCCTGAATTGCCTGATATGGTGGGAGGCTGATGTATTTCAAAATGAATGACACCCTGAAGTAGTTTGTAATGGAAAGGCAGAGAGGTTATGATGAAGCTGTTTTCTGTTGCCTTTCTCTGTATGAGGCTTGTTGTTTGGCTGGTCCTGGATGCAATAAAAAGAAGAAAAAACCTTCCCTCCCTCTAGAGATTCCACTTCCTCTGTATTATAGTTCTGAGAACATTGTGTCCTTCCGACTAATTTTTTCTTGTAGAGGAAATTGTAGAGATGCTGCTTTCAAAATCTCCCTTCCCAGCTGATCTTTCTCTCTCACTTGACTCTATGTGCTGTCCAAGGGCACTGCTGCTTTGACCCTCTGTCTTGAACTCAAAGGCAGCTGTGTGCTCACTGACTGCAAATCATTCCTCCAGACTCTGCTTGTAACTCCAGGGTCCCATCTGCCTCAGCCTTGCTTAACTACAGAGCTCTTAGCCGTGAGATGCACCTTTTAGTTTCCTTTCTTCAGGCCTGTCATGGTTTAACTCCAGTCAGCAACTAAGCACCACACAACCGCTTGCTCACTCCCCCCACCACGGTGGGATGGGGGAGAGAATCGGAAGAGTAAAAGTGAGAAACTACGTGGGTTGACATAAAGACAGTTTAGTAAGTAAAGCAAAACCCGTGCACGCAAGGAAAGACGAACAAGGAATTCATCCACCACTTCCCATCTGCAGGCAGGTGTTCAGCCATCTCAGGTACGCAGGGCTCCATCACGTGTAACGGTTACTTGGGAAGACAAACGCCAACGCCATCAGTCTGAACGTACTCCCTTCCTTATTCTTCCCTCAGCTTTATATGCTGAGCATGGCCTCACATGGTATGGGATATCCCTTTGTTCCGTTGGGGTCAGCTGTCCCAGCTGTGTCACCTCGCCACTTCTTGGGCACCTCCAGCCTTCTCGCTGGTGGAGTGGGGTGAGAGGCAGAAAAGGCCTTGACTCTGTGTAAACACTGCTCAACGATAACTAAACATACCTGTGTTGTCAACACTGTTTTCAGCACAAATCCAAAACACAGCCCCATACTAGCTATGTTTCTTTCTACTGTGAAGAAAATTAACTCCATCCCAGCCAAAGCCAGCCCACGGCCCTATGGCAAGTGTGAAGTGTGATATCAGGTATAGGTGTCCATAAGGGACAAAGTGGGAACCAGCAGTGCGGCAGCGTGTTCCAGTGACCTCTGGCTGTCCTTGAATGTCTTATATTGACTCTCGTGAGTTGTGTGCTGCTACCTTACAGCTCTTGGCTCTCTATGGTGTGCTTCTATGTATGCATCCTAGCTGGCTGGGCATTTTAATCACATATAGCCTGTCTCTTTTCCAGCAGCTAATTATCTCAGTGCAGCAGTGGTATTTGAAGTGACACATTTGGTGATATGCATGGCTTTCCTTCAGCAGGCAGGTAAATTCCAACCTTTCCTTTGCGTTCATCTTTAGCTAGTAGCTAAAACCACAGTCAGGCTTTTGCCGTTATCTTAAGGCCAACCTTGCCCTATTATTAATGTCTTTTTAGACATCTACTTTATTTATTCTTTTAAATAGGAGGGAAACAATCCTGGCCAGTAACGTGATGGACAATTTAAAGAATTAAAATGAAGGATATAGAGACATTACATAGCTTCTTAAACATAAATAAGAAACTGGTGTGTTCATACAGGTACATGTGAGATATCAATCAGACTTTCTTCCCTATTAAAGTCAGTGTAATCTGAATGATTCCAGAGGCCATCAGAAAATGAGACATGCTTTTGTGATTGTTGTTTGCTGCAACTTTACAGGCATGATTTCACGCTAACTTAGCTTGCTCTTACCTCATTTTAATTAATATGACCAAACTCTGTTATATTATTAAGTTTCACAGGACTGTGTGCAGGAAAAAGAAAGGTGAATTACACCCAAAAGGTTCCCTGGCATCACTTTTTCTGCTTGTCAGTTGAAAACATAGAAATTTGTCATTTACAGATTTAAATACCTGCATTAGCAGAGTCAATGAAACTCTCTGACCTACAATAAATTCTCTAAGTATTATAGTGTAAAAGAATGCTAGTTTTTGATAAATATATCATTCAAAATAGCAATAATTTTAGCATGTTATTTTAAAAAAAAGCAAAAATGAGACATAAGAGTTTTATGATAAATTAATCAATTAAATGCATGCCTAAACTAAAGTATGCATTATTTGTAAAAGCATAGGACTTACCTATCAGTTTAGCATAGGTTTCAGTGCTTGGAATTTATGTCTGTTTTGTTCAATCTGCTACTGCAGTATCTCAGAGTAAGTTCTATATTTATGAGCTCAGCTTGGCCTGTCAAACTAAAAACCAGGACAGAAATCTTTTTCTTTAGGTTTTACACCAAAAAAAAGGACTTCTCTCTTCCATTGCAATGAAGACTCAAAACGAAGGGTATCTGCAAAGCATTTACTTTTAGAGGTTTTAATTTAAAGAGAAAATAAGTTCTGAATCAGCTTAGAAACCAGTGTAGTCTCCCAATTCACCTGCTGCTTGCGGACCAGTAAGTAACTTCTGGGTTACCTCCCGTGCGGCGCGCTGCTGGCAGCCTCGCGGGGGCCAGCAGGCCAGGCCGGCAGCCCCCACGCACCACAGGGCGCTTTCTGCGTGCGGCCTAGTGGGGCTTCTGATGTGGGTGGGTTTGCTGGGTACCAACGTCTCTTTTTGGGAAAAGCTTGGACTTTCTCTGTTGCTTCATCTGATTGTTATATGGTCCGTCAAGCACAGAATCACTTGCTGGCTTGTCCTAGTGGAAGGTCAGGATCTAATAGCGATTTCTGGGAAATGTTTTTGCCTGTGAGTCTAAGAGCACTGTTTGTGTTTCTCTCTGTTTACTCCAATGAAAAAGAGCTTAGTGCCATCTCATCTGTGGCTCTCCTATGCACTTATGCTGCTTCCATAGGCTTTTGTTTCCTATGATACAAACCTGATTTCTTATTGATTGGATTTGATGTTGAGGAAAAATTACTCACTGTGTCTTTGTTGCTATTTTATCCTACTCTCCTATAATTTACTTTGAAATAAACAAAAGTAAATTGTTGTTTTCTCCCTCTGCATTAGCAAGCCTATCTAGATATTAAATATATACATATATAAAAACCTTTTAACAGCAGCTTTTCGTCTCCATCATGCCCTTTTTATAGGCCTATTACATCTCATCCTGTCATCAGTAAATAGGATGAACCCAGCTGCTTAATACCAAAGTAATGAAACAGTTCTTTCCCCTGTGCAGCACACACAAAAGGCAAACAAATGCTTTATATTGTGGGTAGTCTTTTTAAAATTTCCTCCTAGGTGACTTTGTGAAGTGGGATATCAAACACAGACAAGGGGAGGAGAAATCAGGGCAAGACCTAGAAAGTAAGATGTCCATTCAGCTTGCTGCTGTGTAAACTTCTCCCAGTCTTCTTGTTGTTCCAGTGATCCTTAGCACATAGGAAGATACCATATGGGGTATCTTACTAAAAGCAGAGAGGGGTGCAGTTGAGAAGGACATACGTGACAAATGGAGAAAACTGGGACAAATAATGGGGAGACTATCAACAAGAAAGTGCAAGTCTTTTCTTCTTTTTGATTAAGCCACTGTGCATTATTTTATTTGGGAGAGAAAAGAAGGAATTAATCTGTATGTCAGACAAGCTTGTGGAGGCTTTGAAAGTTTTCTGGAGAAATTTATCATTGCAAAGTCAATCTGTCTTTGGCTTAAATAGGAGAGGCAATTTTGGGATCATGGAATTGAAGGAAAAAAGAAGAAAGAGTAATTTAAGAAGCTTGCCAGCTACTACCCAAATTTGTGTTTTAAAATAAGAAATGGAAAGATCAAGCTAGCAGTAAATTAACATTACAAACCAAATAGCACCTATGAAAATGTTCTTCATGCCTGCTATTATTGCTGAGGCAGAGCCCAGCTCTAGTGGGAGTTGTGCTCAACTAACAAGCTGCTCTGCTGTCACTCAGTCTGGGCTGCTCCCTGCCTCAGCTCTACGTGACCACGATGGTGAGCTGTGAGACTCTGCGCAATGCAGCAATAGGTATTGAAGGTGTAGTGACCTCCAGATTTCTTCCAGGAACAACTAATAGTCAGTACAAAATAGAGTTTCTTTAGATGTATAAAAGCAGAGTGATGATCAGCCAGTCACCTCATGCCCTGGGGCTTTCCTTTCCCAGTACATTCTGGTTGCATTGTTAGTCTCAAGCCTCAATGGGCAAATGGTTGACTCAGTTATTGCCTTCACCTCTTCTTGAACTTTAAGGAGAAGATTCTTACTCTTCTGTAATAGGTGCCTTCTTGACTTAAAAAATACTTCCTGTGATGTACACAACAAATCAATTTGATAGACATTTTGGTCCATCTGAGTTGGGGATGTGTGTCATTATTTATTTACTTAGATTGCTCAGTTCAGTATTTCCCCCAACTTCCCATTCCATATAGACAGGATAGCTTTATTGGTTAGAAAATAGCCAAATCACATTCTGTTTTGATTGCTTCCGGTGTTCAGATTTCATCTCTTTAATATTTATGTTTCTTACTTTATTTAAATGTTTCCAAAATATTTCTGTTGCCATGCACATTTTTATGATGAACCTTTTTGACTGAACTAAATCACAGCTCCTAACACTCTTCTTGTCATACTGGAGCTCTGTAAAGAAACAACAAATCTAAACTCTGATATTCTTTCAGCCCTCATCTGTGCTGCTGGAACTGCCAGGATCATTTCTGTCGCTTGATAAAGTTGAGTGTAACAATTTTATGTCCCTCTCGGTACTTCAGTGCATGTTTCTGTCAGAGATGAGTTTTGCGTAAAATCAAGAGTGGTCCCGTATACTTTCAGTCCTCTCATTTCCTTCAGCCAGGAAATGTATCTTGCTCTTCAGGCTTAACATCCAACAAGAATTTTTGATTCACCTTGTGAACCTGTGACTCTAATAATGATTGTAGCTTGATTAGTTTTTACTTCTCACTGAACCAATTCTACTTTGGTTCTTGTTAATTGAAACTTCACATAGAGTTTTCACTCTTCTAACAGCATTTCCATCTCCATCCTAGGTGCCTATTCAAGCATCAATTTTTTTCCCTCATTTTTTAGATGACCCTGGTAAGAACTGAGCAAAAGAAGGGATTGTACATTTGAGAGAAATGTCATAGAAGTCAACTATGTGAAGCTATTTGTATTGAGAAAACTCTGATGTCATTTAGCTGATACCTATAAAATTGATGTCTGGTCAGAAGCACCTCACTCTGCATTTCTCAGATGAGATTTTGGTGCGAGATAGAAGGTCTCATAACTACCAATAACGTCTAGCTTCTCAGCTTGAACAAACATTGAAGTTTCAGATACTGTATGTTTATGTAGTGAGTCCTTAAGTGCCAGCTGCAGCCTATGAAAATAAAGCACATTTCCCTTTGCTGTCAGTCCCTGTGTGAGGATATAAATCAAGCGTTGTTCACTCTAGAAATTGTTCTGCTTTTTGGACCACTGTAATCCTGTATTTTTTCTCCAAACAGTATGATCTTGTTTCCATTTGCTCTGAATTTGTTATCCTGATCTCAAATACTCATTTTGTTGCAGAATGTATTTCCAGCAAATTACTTTCCTTGTTCGCTGCTACTTGGGTCCTTTGTGAAACCACTGGCTGATGCAGCAGTATTTTCCCAGGGTTTTCAACACAGAGTTTAGTTTTTAACCTTTGCAGGAGCCCTACAGTCAGATTACAGGGTGACACAGTCTAGCTCCACACAAGCACAGCTGCTTTGCCATGTGAAATATCACAGCTAGAGCACTCATGGACTCCAGCTCATATTAGTTTACTTGAATAAGAGTTCCCCAAGATTATGATCATGTTTTGATTGATGCTATGGTTGTTTCCACTGCTATCTCTGTACAAACTCCAGCTCATTCTGGAGGACTGTTTCCTTGGGAAGGCCTGTTCATCATGATTCCCCAGTCTGATTGAATCATCGCTTCTGAAGGAAAAGGTTTTTATTCCTGTCAGATTTGAGAAACTTCTTTGCAAACTTCAATTGTTTTCAGTCCAAGATTTTGTCTCAGTACTGTAATAAACTGCAATAGAAATATCATTTTATAAAATAAACCCAGAGGTTATTGCACAACTGAATTGAACATACCCAGAATCAAATCAAGTGTGATTACATTGTATTGAGCTGGCACTTGGAAATCTGTGATGAAATTCAGAAAGGGTAGTCTTGAGTCATTACCCACCTACTTGAATTTAATTTCCATCCTGTGCCAGAGTGACTGAGAAAGTGAATTGAACGGGTGCTGATCAGTAGTCTAGACAATGTCTTACCTCCAAATATGTTCTGTATAGGCACAGACAAACCAGGGATTTTTTCCATAAATTAGCATACCTTCTCTCCCTTCTTTCCATCCTCTATAACAGCTTTTAAAATAGAGAGCATTTAAAAAAAAAATCATCCCCACCCCTTTTTTTTAACTACAGAAGTTCCAGTTAAGGCTAAGCAGATGAAAAAAAAAGTTTCATGTGTTTTCAGCATCAGGCAGGGGAGAGAATCATGGCCTGCCTGACCAAGGTTCATCTTTTTGTTTGTCTTTAGAGTAACAAACCTCAAGTGTCTATTTTTAGTTCTCTTCTTCTTTTCTCCCTCCTGTAGAAAAGTAGGGCAGATTCCTTATGGATCCTGGGATCCCAAAGCAGGTTTTGTTTTGTTTGCTTATTTTTGACTGTTCTGTCTTTTAATACATCCATCAGTTCTCAGAAACTCCCTCTTAGCCCTCATTAGCCCTAGAAACATTGTTGGTTGGTTGGTTTTTTTTGTTTCTTTTGGTTTGGTTTGGTTTGGTTTTGGTTGAATAAATGGCAGAAAGTGATAACCGTGTTTCATTGGTTCTGTTTTGCAGGTTAGTGCTACTGACCACAAAGGCTGGTTTCCTTGTACGTATGGTGACATGGGATGGTTTATTGCAGTCTGGACTTTGCCATTTCCACCACCTCTTTTTCAACAGGGTACTGGATGTGATTTATCTAGGACTCATGCCCTCAAAACTGTGGCTGACGGGTGCATGTTGTTGTGTTGGGTCTCTTTTATGCATTTAGAATATGTTTGGTATGGGTGATCCACAGGTTAGCAGAAACTGTGAATAAGACTGTATTGCAGGGCGGTTACCAACCTTGCGTTCCTCTGATATCGCTGTGAGCAGTAAGCGTAACTATCTATTTCTTTGTTTAGGTTCTGTCTTTAGAAATAAGTAACATTTTTTAGACATGAATTTGTGATCAGCCCTTCAACTCTCTCCCAGATCTGATGAGAAAGTCCCTATCTATTGGATGCTATTTCCAAAATCTTCCGTTATTGGGATTTGCTTCAGGGGTTTTTGTTTGACTTTGGCAGTTCGTCTGCCTTCCAGGTGTGGTTCTTGGAGGGCTACTTCCTTGTCTCAGTCAATCTAGAAAGAATGCCACAACAGGAAAACTGCCCCTGGTTGGCTCAGTTTCTGAAGATGCAGCCCTTAAGTACAGTCATGTGTGCTGGGTTTTTCCTAAGCAAAGAATAATTGCTCTTATTTCTGATCAATGGCTGAAAGCAACCTGGAATGTGTTGCTGAGCATGCATGGGTATTTGAAGTCCAGAGAGGTCATGTGTTCTTGACATCTCTGCATTGTACTTACTGAAATTCCTTCCTGACACTGGGGTTCTTGGTGTATTTGCCACATTTCATGTTCTCTCTGAAGAGGTGAGTCCCTCCTTCCCTGTCCTTGCTAGAGCTCTTCTCACAGAATTTCTCTCTCTGGCAAAGCTGCTGGTGAAGCTCCTGTCAGTAGGGTTGTTATATCAAGGACTGACCAGCCCTGGACTCTGGTGAAGGTGTGTGCGTGTCTAGATCTGCCATTTATCATTTAGGGTAAATTATCATTCAGCTTTCAGTGGGTGAATAGAAACTCTCTCTAATCATCCTGAATTTATTTTGACAGCTAGACCACGAGAGGCCCAGAGGTCCATTTTAAAACAGGAGAGAGCCACGGTAAAGTAGGACAGAGCTAGAACAGAGCAATGCAACTTCTGCATTTGGTATTAGTATACAGGATTTTTAGAACTCACAGCACTAGTGATAGTTCCTCATCTGGTTAGGATATAAATATAGTTAGGAAGAATGAACTCTAAAAGATTTTTGTGCAGAAGCCAAGGGAATAGACAAAAAATGGAGGAATCTGGACTACTGGGATCAAGTGTTCAATTCGGTTTTATAGAGATAAGTCACTAGTCTTTCAAGCACAGGACATACATAAATGATACATGTTATTCAGGTCAAAAGTAGTGAAATTGGCATGTGCTGATGCCAGAGGTGTATGTTCAGTATATGAGAGTACTGGGGTACTGAATAGAAAGCAGTACACTGGATTTAGGATTGGCTTATGAAGGCAGAACCCAGATCGGCAGTACAAAACCAGAAGTTTGTATGTTTGTGTATTAAACCTCTTTAAAAGCTGTGAGGAGCTCAGCTAGAAGCACCTGAGGTGGAAAAGACCGGGGTGTATGGCCTTCATGATACATTGGTCAACTAGCACAGACGGGAAAAATGCCAGTACGTCCCCGAAATGTGTGAAAAGAAGCATTTCTAATAGGAGAGGGGTTGCTGCCATCATCAGAAACACCTCTGCTGAGGCCTCATTTGTATATAGCACTTTTGTTTTTCAACTGTGGGAATGGCTGCTAGAAATATCAGGGGAGTGATGAGCCCATTTTGTTAGTGGAAGTTAGGATGCTTTGGCTTAGCTAGTATAATGAGGGCTGAGGGGGATATGACTGTGGTCCCTAAATGAGGTTAAACACCAGGTTTTAACTGAAGGATGATGTCACCACAGGAACAAATGGCTATTAATAGGCTGTCTATAGATAAAGGCTGATTAAGATCATGGCTTAAACAGTGTTTGAAGCAGGAGAAAAAACAACCACAAAAACCCAGTTAACTTCACAATGTAACTTGATTAGCTGATGAAGAGGTGCACATAAAGCAGTGCAAAGAAGTTGCAGGATATCGTTCAGTGACTCAGGACTCCTTCAGTTCCTGTGCTCCTAAGCGTAATGAAAAATATTCTTACCTGATGATAATGGACACTAGACCTAGCTCATATTGCTGACAGCTGTCAGATTACAAGGATATGTTTCTCCAAGCAGCCTGAACAAAACGTAGAGTGGCTAAAAGCTGACTACGCAGGTCTAGGTCGTGATTTATGCTGCAGTTCTAGGCAGCTCTTACAGCTGATGGGAACTCCGCCACTGCGAGCAAGTGCTAGCAGATGGGACCCTGCTACATCCTCAGGGTTGAAGGCAGAGGCACGGCTGCGGCGCTGCGTGTCCTTGTGCTCTCAGCACTGTGTGCAACCCTTGCTCTCACCTCCCATCTTGCTCCCCTCCCACCCTCTCGCCCAGCAGGGAGAGCTTTGCCATACTGGGCAGGTCCTATTCAGCCAGTGCTTGGGGCTCCCATGGTTGTTTCTTCTTATAGCTGTGCTGCCAAATGAGGGAGTCCGAAGCACATTGTGTTGTCTGATTTGTTTGCTTTTATTTGCTTGGTCTTCTGTCAGTTAGCAGTTGTATCCTAAGTTCGAGGCATTGCCCATCTTTGTTGCAGGTGTATGCTCATCCTTCATTGCATTATGCTGCCTTTCAGAAATGACTTCCTGTGCAGAACAGATGTTCTGAGGACTAGAATCATCAAGGTCTGCTGCTGTAAAAGTACGTTAACCATTCCTGTGGCGAGAAAACATTTAGCTCAGTTGTACAGACCAACCTATGCAAACCTAGCTCTCTTTCCCTCAAGATAACTGATATTTTCTAAGAAATCCTGCCCATAGTCACAAGCAAAAGTAGTTTAAAACACCTGAGACTGAATAGTTGAGAAGAGCCAAGTAATGCCACAGAGCATTTCTCATAAATTATTTCAAACCCATTGTGCTGTTTATAACGTAACCACTAATGTCAACTCTCTTTCTTATGCTGTCTTTAAACACAGTGTGTTAATGTATACTTAATTTTACTTTTTCCTTCTGATCAGATCTGTTAATGGAAATACACTCTTGATGGGTACAGTCAACCATATGCATTAAAGTGAACAACTAGCTTTGTAAAGAACTAAAAGCCTCACCAAAGGTTGTAGAACATAAATGCCAAAATTTGAGGTTCCTATCAACATACGAAGGCACCTGAGATAAGTTATCAAATATTGTGGGCAAGTAGTGGTTCAGACTTATGATGGCATTGTTGGGTCTTACTAATTGATATTTTTAACCATTTAGTGTTACAACTAAAAGAGACATTTGGAGCAATGTACCCTGAGAATATGAGGTTAAATTTAGAATGGAAACATTAGTTTCCATTTAATTCTAAGATAAACAATGAAGATCAAATTCCTGCTGCAAAGTTGGTGGGATGGTAATGGCAATAGTTTATGAAGAACTGAGGATGTACATGAAATTATTAATCACTCACATTCTGGTTGGGTTTTTTTGGTTTGGGTTTTTCTTATTTGTTTTGTTGTTGTTGTCGTGGTTTTGGTTTTTTTAACTGTGATTCGATTTCAACTTGTAACATTTTCAAAATCTCAAGCTTTCTTTATGCCAGCTGAAATCTCCATCGGAGAAATTCCATCTCCATTTCTGGGCCACAGTCTAGAACCCTGAAGAAACTTACAGCTGAGGCTTGAATATTTTACAGCAAATGTCACTCAGAAAAAAATTAATTCCAGAAAGGTTCACTGTGTCAAACAAATCCAGTGTGGTTTAGTTGAATAGATATTTATTTCATGATTTTTATTCCATGCAATTTATGTCTTCAACTTCTTACAAATATTCAACTCTTGCTTCTGTTGAGAGTTTTAACACTGACAGCACTTCAGTATGTGGCTAGGCCATCATCAGTGCACTTTTTCTGTCTTTAAGAAGGTCTCTGAGTCACTTTTATGATATAAAGTTCTGCAATGCTATCATTTCTTACAGCAGTGTTTTTAATTTAGCATACTCCTCACTCTCAAACCTCTCATTCCAAGCAGTGTCTCAAATTTTGCAATAAAGTAGCCTCTCTTTTCTGCCTCTGTCCCCATTCCACACCTCTAGTTGTTAATACTAACAGTTATGAGTTGTTCTTCAATCCTTTTTCTTCTTGTCATATGGGTTTTTCCCGAAATGCTGAGTTTAATTCTTTCACAAGTTCACAACACTTTCTTTTTTCCTCTGTGACTGCTTTCCATTCCCCACACAAAAAATTATTCTTTTGATCTTGTAAATTAATTTTTGTACACTCCGGTGCTGTTAGAATGAAGCTGCAATTTTCAGTGGAAGGTTTCACTCACAAATGCTAATTTGAATAAATCCTAGTATTCCACAGGAACTACTTATTTGTTAACTTCTGCAATAAACTATCTGAATATTTTGAAAGTCAAAACTACTGTTTTGGAAAAAAAATGGGTCTTGGAGCTTTCTTTCTTAAAATGAGACATACAAATTTACCTGAATGTGCATATTACATTTTGCAGTATTAAAAGTGCATGTGTATCTCTTTGTTTTCAAGTGTAATAAATCACTTGATATTTTAGCTTAAAGCAAACCATAACTGTGAATTTTTTTCTTCAGAATATCACAGGTTAATATTTCATCCGGTAATTATCTATGTATCTGTCCTGGTTTCAACTAGGATAGGGTTAATTTTCTTCCCAGCTGCTGGTATAGTGCTGTCTTTTGGATTTTGTATGAGAATAATGTTGATTGATAACACAATGTTGTTTTTACTTATTGCTAAGTAGTTGTGTGCTTATACTAAGTCAAGGGCTTTTCAGCTTCCCATGCTCTGCCAGATGGGAGGTGCACAAGAAGATGAGGGAGGGTGTAGCCAGGACAGCCGGCCCAAACTGACCAAAGGGATATTCTCTACCACAGAACACCATGCTCAGTGTATAAAACTTTTTGGAGTTGGCCAGGGGTCGGGAATCGCTGTTCAGGGAGAAGCTATCAATCACCAGGTGGTGAACAATTGTTGCATTTCTTTATCATTATTATTGTTGTTGTTGTTGTTTTTATTTTCTCTCTCTTTGCTGTCCTATTAAACTGCTTTTCTCTCAACCTACGAGTTTTTTTTCTGGTTTTCTCCCCCATCCCACCTGGGGCAGGGGGCAAGTGAGCAGCTGTGTGGTGCTTAGTTGCTGGTTGGGGCTAAACCACGCCAGTATGTTTCACTATCAATGTGTTCAGTAAACAACATGAGTCCTGAGTCATTTGTGTTTTTTCTGTCATCCTTGTTGCTCCAGGAAAGCAACTTACTTATATAAGTGGGTTTGAGTGGCTTTTTGGGTTTTTGTTTTTTTTTTTTTTTGGTGACTCACCTTGACTCTGCTATTCTGAAGTTACAAATAGGTGACCTATTCTTCTCTCCTATTTTATATGTGGATGGTGGTTGGGGATGCTGATCTCATTATTCCTCATCCACCTTTGGATGTCTAGCCCAGCCTAAAATATCTTCAACTATCACAAGTCTGCAATTTGACTTGGCAGCTCCATTTCTTTACAATGAGTAAAGTTCCCTCCCTAATGTTTAACTTCAGTATTCCCTGCAGGAAATTCACTTCATGGCTTTGTTCTGCCTGCAGTGACTAATTGCAGTGGTTATAATCTGTGTCTAACCACCTTTTTATATACTTGCACACTAAGATCCTGTGTGTCTTCTCTGTAGACTGAATGTTCACAGTCTCATCAACCTTTGACCACACTTGATTCTATGTATTTTCTGCTTTCTCTTTTATTTAGGTGCAGGTGGCACACAGAATAAATACCCTTACAAACATGAAGTTAGACCACACAGCACAGGGTAAAATAATTCCAGTTGTGAGAGCTATTTGATATCTAGAATTTCCACCCCAAAAGTATTTTCAGTGTTTTCAAAGACTGCTATTTTCCCCCCAAACTGTGATGGAAGAAATTTAAATATTGAATGCATGGGTGGAATGGAAACTTCTGGAAAACATATGGTTCAGAGTGTGAAAAGCTGGCTCTGGAGTGTCTCATATGGATTTACTGAAGTAAAAGGAGCCTCTTCTTTGTGCCTGGGTTTGCCCTAATTGTCCAAAACCTGCTCTACATGCCCACATTAGTAAAAGCCATAATTCATGTGCTTTAGACTACTTTCCCATTTCTGAATTGTGTCTACAAGCCAGACTACATGACTTGCACTGCCTAAAAATTATTGGTGAGTTTTAATAACAGGGTAGTATCTAAAAAATACAGATATTGCCAGGAAGGAATGTCAAGCTGTAAATAGCTCTGGCTTTGCTTCACGGCAGGCAGGACCGGCAGTAACAAGCACATCCTGCTGGGCAGTGAGCCGTCCCTTTTTGGCTTCCTGACCTGGAGAAGATAACAAATATGTCTGAGCTGTCTCACATCATTAAGGAAAATTATTCACACAACAGAACTGAGGGGGAATGAATGTTGAAGGGCCTGAGACTGTAACGTCTTGGCAGGGATGTTACTCTGGCTGAGCTTCAGTTAGAGTGGGGCGTGTGGCTGTCCCCTCACTGCTTTCCTCTTCTTGTTTGAAATGTAACTGAGCGCCCACAAAAGCCTTTTTGTGATGTATTAGATTTCTTCAGGAGTAAAACTTAGTTGCCTGCCTAAAAAAGGTGCTTTCTAATAGCTAGCATGTTCTCATTTTCATCATTCAGAAGGTTTCAGGTATTTACACCTCAACAAATGTGGTTAACAACAGATTAAAAAAAAAAGGTATATATTAATCTAAAGACAATTGTTTTCTTGAGTTTTACTCATCTAGTGGAAATCAATGTAACCATGAATGTAGAAAGTGACAGATGTTGTCATATGAACCATAGTTTCATATAACCTTAGCTAATGAAAAACTTTGCCTGATTTTGAGGTAAATGATTTTGAAATATTTTTATTTAGTTTTTCTTCACAGAGAAAGAAACCCTCTAATACTGCGCCAAAGGAATTTGTAATCTACAGTATTTTTATGATAAATTTAAAGGATATTTCTGTACCCACACAACATTTGTTACATTCCCAGTGGGAAAAGTTCAGAGTAAGACAGGCAATAAACCTTCCTTCAGAACTGCTACCTGCTAGGAGGCACGTATTTTTTTCTTCCAAATAAGAGGATAGGTACTGTTGCCAGCTCCATTTCACTCTGAGTATTTGTTTTTCAAGTTTAAACTTGCAGTTCACTAGCTGAAAGTTAACCTAAGCATGAAATCTAGGAATTTGGAGTCTGTGGGGACTAAATACAGACTGTTTGCTTTGCATGAATGGATGGTATGTTTGGATTATAACACTTATTTAATTACCTGGTCCATCCCTTTGGTTATATAGCTGAACAGGTACCATCAAAGAGCAGGCTAGAGTTAGCTGAGTTGCAAAAAATCTCAGCATGTTTCTGTCAGATGCAATGGTGCCTGTGTAAGAGAAGTGGCATGGTTCCCTCTGAGCTGACTGTAAGAGCCAGGGCACAGGGACCTGCTCTCAGTTCTGTATGTACCACCACAACGGACATACAGCAGAAATAAAATCGGTGAAGTCTGAGCTGTATGTTTCGGGCTTTTTTTACACGAAAAGAAATAACAGGTACTGACCTCCTGAGCAGCTTGGGTTCTAAATTGTAATTTGATTACACTTGGTATCAGCACAACTAAACGGCTTCCAAAAAAGGCCTCTCATCTAATGTGAAAACAAGAGATGCCAGATTTGCTGCTCTGTATTACACTGTTTGATTAGTCATTTAAGCAAATTAGTCAGTCAGATTCATTGAAACTTCTCTTCAATGGGTGCTATTGAAATCCATTTATTCCTTGTATTTTTTCTACATTAGACTGAAGAACTCTTTAAAATCATCTTCAGTATTCTAAATTCTTTAGCATTTTCTTACTGTAGGATTAGATGCCAAATACTTAAAATTACTTTCTGATTTCTCTTTGCTAAACATAAAAATATACATTAAAATACTGTAGATTACAAATCTGCTATCAGGAGTACAATCTATGAAGCTTTCTCTGTAACAACTCTTTACCACCTGTCAGATGACTTTATCTATAATTTCTGCATATTTCTCAGTTGACGAGACAGTTAAAAATGACAGTAAGGATACACATAGTAAAGAAAACGCATTTACACCAAAGTTTAAAAGGTGTTTGAAGCAAAATATGGAGAATAACACTGAAAGAATGCTTGTTTTACAGTATGTTGTGACTTGAATGGTCTAATACAAGGCAAGTAAATCTCAGGCTTCATTAAGTTCTTTTATCAATGTGCTTCTACGTTTTTAAGAAATACAATTAGTCTGGCTTCTTATAATGTGTGCTCAGCTGTAGTGGCAAGAACGCACTATTGTGTCCTATTTCCTTATCTGAATCAAAACTAGCTGTTCAAATACTTGGAGGAAAAAAATGGTTTTGCCAATGCCTTGGTTTTAAGGATGCAGAATCAAAAGAAAATGGTTTAAAAGCCAGTACTAATCTATCCGTGATATGAAATTAATAAAGGCTTTTGTAACATTCCTAAAGAAAATAAATTGGCATCCCGTTCCATTCATAGAAAGACTGCAGTGTCTGCGTCATGTCGGGTACAGAAATAAAATGCATCATTTGTCAGATGAATGCTTTAATGAAATATGTGGGCAGCGCAGCTTTGTGGGGTTGGAGACCAGCAGCTGGAGTGAGAGACAGCATCATACACTCTCTTCCTTCACTCAGGTCCAGTTGAAAGAAGCCAAAGCTGTGGGAAGGGAGATCTAGGATGAGGTTAAATCCCCTCTGCTGATGAGCAAACACCCTTGCAGGGAGAAGCTGGTGGTACAGCTGGCAGATGGCTTCCCAGAGGTCTGCATCTCTTGAGAAAAGCTGAAGAAAGAGCAAAACGCATCCTGAGCTGCAGTGCCGCTAAGCAAAGCAGCCTGCACCCCGGCAGTGACCCAGAGGGGCAACCCGGTGATGAGATACGGTCCACAGAGAGGAATGAAGCAATCCAGCTGATCGGTGGCTAAGGAAAACGCATGTCCTCTACCGCTCTGACTTTACCAGAGTCTTTGAAGTCGCAGAGAATACTTGCTAACGCTCAGTGGTGGATTTCACATCATAAACCATGGGAGTTAATTCTGTTGTAAATAATTCTTCGTCACATCAGAAAGGTGCTGTGAGCATTTGATACCGTATGTGAAGGGCATATCCATCCCCTGCTCTGCTTGATCCTTAAAATGCAATGCTGTACTTCACATCCTGCTGGGCCCTGACATAGTCACAATCAGATGCCCTTTCTGCTTGAGAAGGAATATGCTAGTTTGAGAGCTAACTAGCTGATGCCACTGAAAATATAATTATGCTTATGCTTTCACTTGCCAGAGCTGACAGCAGGTTGAAGCCCTGGGCAGAGTGTTTCATTTCCATAACTATCTGTGTGCTGCTGAGTGTTTCCTACTGAGCACACACAGTACCTGCTTGTCTGATGACCGTAATGAGGCTGGCCAGACGAGAAGCCTTTACTGTCTTCTGTGATCACGACTGGTGGACTAAATGGACTTGCATATGGCAAGACTCACTTTCTGCTTGTTTGTGCATGTAAGTATAGTAGGGGTTTTCATGTGGCCAGGAAGTAAAATTTGTAGGGTGAGAATATAATTTCTCTAGCATACCAGATAACATAGCAGAAAAAAAATGAGAAGTGATTTTGGGTGCAGAAACACACTTAAAAATGTATCTGGATTGAATTAGATAGATAGGATTTATCAGCATTATTGGTATGACAGGGGCAGACCTAGAGACAGGATGATGCGAAGGGCACATTTGTGGCCAGACTTCCAGTTACTTATTCTAGTGCACACTCCAGTCATGTAATGTCAAAGTAAACTGTTTACAGCAGAAAACCTCTGGGTTTCCTTAGGTACTGTTCTTGGGGGTGGGTGGGGGAGGGAGTAGGGGGCTGAAATTTCTCAGAATTAGCCGTTCACAATAAAAAGCCAGATAGCCCCAAAGAATGTGTGATTCAGTAAATGTTGTCTGTTCTCCCATCAACAATATTTGCAGGATTTATTTGTTTGTTTGCTCTGAGTCTTTCTGAAAAAAACAAATGCAACCGGAGAATGGGATGGAGGGAAGGAGGGAGGCAGGCAACCTGCAGAACTCCCAGCAGCTCAGGCGATTACAGTTTGCTCTGCAGGTGCACGGCAATCACAGCCTATTTGCACATTCAACAGATTTAGTCAGTATATAAACTGTCAGGCAATGGCAAGAAGTGTTACCTATTGCTGCTTGGTACCTGAGACATTTCTATGTGTCCCTATTTCAGTGTTTAGATTGGAAAACTGTTTTAGATGCTGCCCTGATACAAGTGTGGGGAGAGAGACTATTTGATTGCACCATGAGGCTCCTTATACTTGTACCTTCCTCTGAAGAAGGTTGCATCTGGTGGGTCAGCAAAAAAAGATCTTTTTGATGCCTTAGTGCTGTTAAGGCTGACGGACAAGAAGGTATAAAGAGAAAGCTTTAATGCATCAGTACAACTTTGATTCTCGGTAGAAGAAAGGAGATGATGTCCTATAACTTTGAGGAAAATCAGTAGGAGGTAAGTAAGCTGATAGAGATTTTAGGAAACATCGGAAACCTTTTTCTCAGAAAACTCTTTCCCAGTTGTCTTGAGGAGCTCCATTGCATGGACCCCTTCTCCAGATATTCACAGCCGGTTGCTGCTGTTGCTGCCATCCTGGGTAGATGTGAAGGTTGTGGTGGTGGCTCTAACTAACAGAAGGATCTTGTATAAAGTACGCAAGTAGGGATGTACATGCTAGGAGTGGAAGCTGATGTCTGTTTTGCTCATGCTGGTGTCTTCCTATGCACAACAAATCACCTACTATTGCAGTCCACGTTTGACTCAGCTCTCCCTGAGCTGCCATCCTGGCCAATGGGATTGTAAGCCACATGCCCTAGAGAAACCTGGGGAGAGAGGCTTTGAAGGAAGCCTACAGAGAGAGGTTGGCAGCAGCTAGCCGGGGATCCCCCTATTCCTGCTGCTGAAGGAGTCTGAGCTGAGACAAACAGGTAGGCCCAGAGTGGTGTGGTGACCACGGCTGCAGCAACTTCCCCCCCTACTTTCTTCTACCCCAGGTAGGGAGCTGGGCTGTCACTGAGCCCTTGACCTGGGTGACTGCCATCAGGACCTGGGCTGACGAGGAGCATACTGGTCAAGAAGGTTGTATCAGGACACCATCAGCTAGGAAGAAAGATGAGTTATTTGAGTGACAGAGCTAGCCTGATGTGAACTGGTATCTATTGCTGGTGATTCCAAGCTGTTGATACCAGTTTTGAAGTAATGGTTTGGGCTTTTTGGTGTGCTGGCTTGGGGTTTTTTTCTTCTCTGCATTTCTCTCCTCTTATCCTTGCCTTCCTCGTCTTTTTTTTTAATCTGGTATCTCTCCTCCCTTTCTTTTATCCAAACCAGCTTCTGCACCCAGAATAAAAATCACTGGAGGGTTTAATCTGGGGAATTATGTTTATTTTGCCTGCCGGTTTAGATAAGGCATATACAGTTAAAGAATGCTTAAGCTCCTTCCAGTAGATGTAACGCAGAGGATTATTTCCAAGTGCCTTTGCTGAGCTTCCCTTAAGTGAGGGGAAACAAAAGTATCTCCTTTTACAGCTGTAAAAATTCCCATACCATCTTTAGGCTAGGTACGCTGCCAGGGATTACTGCTATATGAAATCTGTGTGCACTGGCAAGTGAACTACAGGTGCTGGGAGAAGCAGCAGCAGATGTATCCCTCTGTACTGGGAAGCAATCCCTTCAGCTGGGATCTGATGTGCTCTTCCAGCACAAGCCAAGAGTCATGCAGTCTCAGGGAAAAATAGCTGCTCCCTCAGGTTTTTTCCCTTCTGCAAGTGAAGGGGTAGGTTTTGGGGTTTTTTTGAATGGTTTGTTTTGATTGGTTGCATCTTCTGGTTTTTTAAGAATACAATATGCTCCCTTTTGTTTAGGTAGAATGCTGATCTCAAATGCTTCCTTCTATTCTTGAGGGAAGGGCTGAGGAAACAGTCTCCTCTCTCTCTAAGCAGGCATAGGAAGTCCTTTTCTGTTGGGAAAATATGAAATGTTTCAGAAAATCAGACAGCTCATAATAAACCTTAAACCTCTTACCTTAGTAGAGCCATTGTAAAATTTATCTGCCCTCATTGTTGGAAATACTTGGGTTTTACAGTAGCAAATATTCTAGCTTCAGCGGTGTGGCAATGGTTTTTGGTTTGTTTTTTTGTTTGGGGTTTTTTTTTTTTGCTATATGGATACCCTCTAAAGTGCACTGTGTCTCCTTCTGTATTTAAGTAATGAATTCATTTTGTTCCTTTTTCTGTATGCCTAATGGTTAAATATGACCTCCTGTTTCATACACTACTATTGAAAGGTTTCTTTAAGTTACTGGAATTGTGTTTGGTCAGAAGCGCCATATAATAAATTGCAGGGAGCTGAGAAGACAAGTAGAAGATGGGGAAAGTTTTCCCAGATCAGAGAAATGTGCTTCAGGTTAGGTCTATAACTGTTTTTGTTACCATAGCAATGTAATACTGCAACAAAACTCTCTACAGGCATTGTTGCAGGTATCCTACCTTTGCAGTTTCTCATGGACCTTGAAAGACCTATTTTTTCCTTGTGAAATCCCAGAGTGTTAGGATCAGGGAGAAGAGAAATTCCACATCTGTGGTAACTTTTACTGTTTCTTCTTTGTAGGTGTCTCTATTAGTAGCATAAAACATTTTATCACAGGTCATAGCTATATGCATGCTTTGATTTCTTTCTACAAGTATAGCTGGCGTAAGTATATACAAACATACTGAAATAAAGTAGGAGAGCATAAAAGCATGAAAAGTGTTTATCATGAGTTCCAGGGAATGGGGGTATAATTGTAAACTATGTAAAATGCAGTTAGATCAGTCAAAAGGTGCTAAAGAAATTCAGTGGAAAGTTGAAGTGCTGGCAACAGAACAGGATACAGACACATTAGTGCACAACTGGTTATTCACCAAAGCCAAGATCAAATGGTCAGCTAAAAGGTTAGGGAGACATTAACAATCAATCAGATGGATAAAGCAGACCTATCTTGCCACAGAGGCAAAGACGATCTTGTTCCCTTGTTCAGATCGCTGGCTCTCCAGCGGAGGTCAAGCTGAGCTCTGGAAGAGTACACTGGTTAGATTGACTTGCTCTTGGAGAGTTGTCAGTGGTGAAGTTATGCATCAGTGAAAAGAGGTGGTTATAATTGCAGCCATTGAGGAGCCTGCAGTTCTGTCAGAGGAAGAACCGCAGGATAACATGGCTCTGCTATGGTTCAAAGCCTCTCGCTGAACTTCAGAGCACCTTACATTTGCCGGACCTTTGTTTTCTGATTTGTTTTCTGATTTGTTTTCTGATTTGTTTTCTGATTTGTTTTCTGATTTGTTTTCTGATTTGTTTTCTGATTTGTTTTCTGATTTGTTTTCGAAGAGAATGCATAGGTGCTAGTGAGTCAGCTTATAGCAATAGAAGTGCCTGTAAGTTTGTAAACGCTACTCTCAGTGTGTTGAGCTGATGTTCCTCAGGAGCAAACTACTGCTGACTTGTCATCTCTATAACCATTTGTGTTCTTCCATGATGCTGAAAACTGGTCCTTCGCCTTGATGGACCAACATCAATTTTTTGATCTTACAGCTCATCATTTCAGCTGTCCCCACAAAAATTAATAATCAGCTTGTTCTCTGGAGTTGAGTCATCTTTCATCTTCTCTTGTTTCTAGCAACCAGACATCAAAATGTGTACTTAAAGTTGTAATGGAAACTGCTGTCTTTCTGCCTTCAGTGATTAACTTTGAGCTGCCAGACATTTCCTTTGCTTTTCCTTTCACCAAGCTGAGCATGATGTTGGAGCCAATCAATTTATTTGCACTTTAAAATATTCGCTTTTAGGTTTAGATATTGCATTTGTACTAATTTAGGCAGTTTATTTGTACTATGAGTCTGCTGGTCCTGAATCCATTGACTCATTTTTTGCAGCTTGGTTTGGCTGAGGATTTCTGTCATCATCAAGGTGCAAGGAGCTGGACACTCAAACAGATGCAGTTCATAATCCACAGAGCTTGTGAACCAGATAACCAGGTTCAACAGGGGGTACAAATAAATGATTGAAAAATGCTCTGTGATTGAAGTATAGGCCTATCGAAAAGTGTGCAAAAGATAACCTTCTCTGTTCTTCTCAGGTCAGGTTAGGCAGCTGGTAGGCAAGTCTCTCCACAAGAAAAATGTGAAGACAATGGTTGTTGAAGTCCTTCTGTGACTACTGTAGCCAATTCATGTATTTCATCTCTTATCATCAGTCAGTCAAGGCTCTTTTTTCCTCTGTAGCTACACCAGTACATAAGGCAATAGGAAACTGCCATTTAAAAAAATGCTTTTGTTCTGTTTTTTGTCTAGCATTCATCTATCAATTCTTAAGAAAACAAAACAAACAGGCAACAACCCACAAATGCTAGCAGGTCTTCACAGCAAAAAACTCTACCAGGGGAGCAGCTCAACAAAGCACACTTGTGTGATAATTTATCCAGCTGGCGTGTTCTCCACTCTTATCGCTGCACTCTGGGCACAGACTCTGTACCGTTCTTTTTTGAACTCATTTATGTGCTGCAAGTCTTCAGTATCAGAAAAGGATAAGGTAAAATTTGTAAAACATCATGTAAAGGCCGCATAAGATTTCACTATCTGGGTGATGTGAACAGTTGCTTTTTTTTTTTTTTTAAGAAAAAATCTTATCTGTGAGAAGGAATCTTTTGTTCTTAAACAAAAGAAAGTAAATCCATTAATAGCACGAGAGTTAGATTTTCAGTCTTGTCAGTCTAATGTTCAGATAGCAGCTGTTCCTACCTGACTGTCATAAAGCCAACCCAAGAAAAACTCCCCTCACCACAAGAAAGACATTGCAGTGCTGGAGCGTGTCTGGAGAAGGGCAACGGAGCTGGGGAAGGGTCTGGAGCACAAGCCCTGTGAGGAGTGGCTGAGGGAGCTGGGGATGTTCAGCCTGGAGAAGAGAAGGCTCAGGGGAGACCTCCACAGCTGCCTGAAAGGAGGTTGTAGCCAGGTGGGGGTTGGTCTCTTCTCCCAAGTGACAAGTGGTAGAATAAGAAGAAATGGTTTCAAGTTGTGCCAAGGGAAGTTTAGATTGGATATTAGGACGAATTTCTTTGCTGAAAGGTTCATTGTTGCCTGGGGATGTGGTGGAGTCACCATCCACGGAGGTTTTTACAAGTCATGTAGATGTAGTGCTTAGGGACATGGGTTAGTGGGGGACTTGTCAGTGTTAGGTAAATGATTGGACTAGATGATCTTACAGGTCTTTTCCAATCTAGGTGATTCTATGATAATTAGGCATGGAAGGAGGGCGGGAATATTTTTGAATGGGTTTTTGACTCACTACCTAGTTTTTAGCCTTTGAGATTTACCAGCTATATGTTTCAAATGCTTTTCCACAACCATGTTGTTTGGGCAGCAAGGGGGAGAAGAAAGGGGAACCTATTCCTCCTCCTCCTCCCTGCCCAGAAAAAATACTTCCAAGAGCTGGGACTTCTAAAAGTTGCACAGGTGCTTGGATTCACAGAGTATTTATTCTGCTTTTTAAGCCGCCTTCCACCTGTAATGGGTAACAACAGAGGAGAGCCTTTTGCTTGCAGAAGCCAATTGGCTCCCTCTGTACCCCTTCACTAGGATACCAGTGTAGACAAAATATATTGGAAACCTGCGCAAGACAGCATGTGAGTGGTATTGATTATTGGTCCTTGATTATTACAAGGATCAGTCTAAAACTAGGCTTTCTTGAAAATTGGGGCAAAATACGTATTAGAAAATATTTTAAAAGTGTTTCTTCTATTTGCCATCCATCTTTGAACCTGATTACTTTCCCCTGCCCCCTTTCCCTGCCTTGAGGGCAGTGTTAATAATATTGACCCCTGCAAGAGAAATGGAAAATGCCAAACTTTGTTCTTTGTGCTTCATGGTTTAAAAAAAAAATGAGACCAATAAAAAATCTCCATGCTAGGCTGTTACAACAAGAGTTGGTCTTATAATTCCCATGATGCTTAAAACTTACAGCTGGTATCAGGCAGTGAAATGAATGTTGCACTTGCGGGCTTATAAAGTAGAAATTGAATTGCTATTAAGACAATGAAGCTGCCTTCGGCTTGTCTTCACTTTTACAAGACTGAAAGTAAGTTACGATTTTTTTAATATTATTTGCTTTTTATCAAATGACAGTAAATATACTGAGCTTTGTCTGTAAGACCCAGCAACGACGCCTGATTTTCAGAGCTGTACGAAGACCAGTTAGATGCTCAGTGCAATAGCACCCTCTACAGCCTAGGACTTGAAGCGCATCTAAATACATCCCTCTGGTGTCAGGTGGACTGTCAGGTAACAGTATTATTGGTACGCTTTCTGGGCATCTACTGGCCTTTTAGTCTGACCTCAGTGACACACAAAGATTAAGAGGAAATTTTAAACATCAGAGTAATTAAAGAAGCAGAGAACAGAATAAAAAAGAACATTGGTTCACCCCTAGGAGCCTGTAATCTTTCCTTGTTTTGGAAAAACAATAATCCAAACAAAGGAATTGAGGCAATATAATTAATGCTGACTTCGGTAAAGGATTTGCTCTGATGTTTTGTGAAAAGTTACTAATTTACAGGAGATGGGAAGTAGTACGGGCACTTGGACAAAGGGTCAAAGGGAACAACAGGGGGTTGCTGAAATGAAAATAGAATGCTGGAGGACAGTTACTCGAGAAATTAACTGTAGTAGTCATTTGAAAGACAGGAACACAGGAGGCACATGGAAAGGGGAAGGCAATTGTAATTCTAGGCTATATGAGACCTATTATTTCTGCAGAAATAAAAAAAATTAAAGTACTTTGCCCTTGTACAACACATTGCTAAAATCTTCTCTGGCATACGGTGTATAATTATCTTTTTTTTTTTTTGTACCTGCAAAATCAAACTGCAACAATAAAGGAAAATGTATAGTGGGGAAAAGAGGAAGAATAGCCAACTTGTTTTCTGAGAGGGGACCTGTTTCAGTTTTTGATTGGATTATAAAATTTAAATCTTCATATTTAAATAAACTATCCTACTTACCACAAGCTCTTTGGGAATTTTTTTTTTTTTTAAAATAGAGAGCACTTTCTTTTGACTGTACTCTACCACTAAGTGAATGTGGGGAAATAAACAGCGTTACTCCCCCTTAATAAAGTTAGTGTTTTGCTTACTCCGTGTTTTTGGTGGAGAGATTAAAGAACAAAACCTCGTGGCCATAAAAAGGGCAGAGAAGACATGGAAGTTGTCAACTAATTCTTTTGACCCACTGACTTTGCTTGTAGGCAGTAGAAGCAGAGCTGTAGTTGTTCCCAGTGCTGTTTTCTCTGGTGCTTCCTTTAACATAAGTGGGTTTTTTTAATTGAAGGGTAAATAACAAGGCTGTCTCTTCTGTAAAGCAATAGTCTGTGACCAGAAGTTTTATGAAGTGATCCAATTCTATAAAAATAAGTTGCCTGTATTTTCATCTTTGTGGACATAACTAAGTTACTGGGCTTAAAGTTCTACTTCTCTAGCCTTGCTATTTCACTGGTATGTGGATTGTGTTGTCACAACTTTATTGAAAGGGAAGGGTGTAAACTACAGCATTCTAAAGAACTTCTACACTTGTGTTTTTGCAGTCACATCAGGGCTTTTCTTAGTTTAACTGTTTCAATGTATAAAATTTTTCTGTTTAAACTGCATTTTGGTAATGGTGCTCTGTGTGTGTGTATGAGGAATAAAGTGGTTTTACATTTTTTGTTCCTGTCTCCAAAAGGGGTGTATTTGTTCTTAGACTGAAGTAGCAGAAGCTGTCAGAAAGGTTTTATCATTTTGTTCAGAGCTAGATATCGATGATGTCAATATCTCCTCTGCTGCAGAGTTGCTCTATTCCCAGTGAGGTCAAAAATACAGCAGTCTGGAAAATATGGCTGTTATTTAGAAGAACTGTTCGCAGACCCTATGGTGAATGATGTTAGTAATGCGCTCAGTACTTTTTTACCTATTCAATACACATAGAGGTGATTTTTTTTCAGGTCTTTATTAATTTCTGCATTATTTTTGAATAACATTTGATTTATTTTTTTAAGGCTCATTTTATACACCCTATGCGTTTTGAATCCAAGCTTCAGAACCTTTGCTCATTTTACTAGTCATGCTCAAAGTCTGCTCAGTGTGCTTCCAACTGCATCTTTACAGTCTCTGAGTATTTTTAGGGAAGGTCACAAGGTGGTGCTGTACCGTTTTCCATGTCAGTGTTGGAATAACTGCTCTATGACACTTTAGATTTCAGTAGACCAGATTCTGCCTACCTGTGTCTTTCTGATGTTGTCAAAAGGGTTTGGGTTGGACTTTTCCCTTCCTTAGAGCAGGAGTCCCCAGGAATTTTTTGTTGGTACAGATCTATGATGAAAGCAGTCAACTGTTTGATAGCCTCTGAAGTGGGGTATAAGGAAAACTAAATCAGATTGTGTTTAGGATACACCTAGAAAGCTGTACTGATTTCTCCTCTCTAGACGTGCTCCCAAATACATGCTTAGTACTTGGTTATTAATGTTACTTTGAAGAAAAGTAGCATTATATTAAATAGCTGCACAACAGAAAGTTACAATTCGACCAACCATAAATGCTCTGCACTTTTGGATGGCTTTAGGGTAGTATGCTGGGTTTAGCTGGGACAGAGTTAATTTTCTTCAGAGACTTTGTGCTGGTTTCAGGAAGGAATGACGTCCTGTCCAACACAGAGCTGCTTGGCCCAGAACGGCCGAGAGCTTTGTTTCATTCTATGTACGTCAGGCGGAGTGGTCAGGCTGGGTGTGCACTTATGCAGTTTCTGAGATGGGAAGTGGCTTGGGCCAGGGGATCACAGAATCATAAAATCACTAAGGCTGGAAAGACCTATAATATCAAGTCCAACCATCAACCCAACACTACCATACCCACTAGGCCATGTCCTCAAGCGCCATGTCTACATGTTCCTTGAACATCCCCAGGGATGGTGACTCCCACCACTTCCCTGAGCAGCCCGTTCCAATGCCTGACCACTCTTTCAGTGAAGAAGTTTTTCCTAATATCCAATCTAAACCTCCCCTGATGCAACTTGAGGCCACTTCCTCTTGTCCTATCGCCAGTTACCTGGGACAACAGACCAGCACCCACCTCCCTAGAACCTCCTTTCAGGGAGCTGTAGAGAGCGATAAGGTCTTCCCTCAGCCTCCTGTTCTTCAGACTAAACAACCCCAGCTCCTTCAGCCATTCTTCATAAGACTTGGATTGTTTAGACTTAGGCTGGTGCCCATGTGGGGCAAAAGAACTGTCATGGTTCAACCTTATCTGGCAATTAAGTACTACACAGTTGCTCCCTCACCTCCCTTCCCCCTCCCCCAGTGGAGGAGAGTTGAAGGAAAAAGACAAGGAAAACTTGTAAAGTTGAGATAAGAACTATTTAATAATATAAATGAAAATCATAGTAATACCAATAGTAATGATACTGCTACTAATAAGGAACTAAACCAATAGAAAATAGAACTTATGATACAATAGCTCCTGCTGACTGACACACAACCAGGTCTCAGAGCAGTGAGAAATGAGAGGGGAGAGAAAAACCCACCAACCTCCCCAACCCACTAACAAAAGAAACTGCTCCCCTGCTAACAACCATGCCAAGAGCTAACAAAGGAGCTAACAACCAGCTATCAACCTAGCCAAAGTCTAAATGGTCCCCCACCCCAAGCTATTTCCCTTCTCCAAAACTGCACATGAGCACACTCAGCCGATATACCGATGGAATGAAACAAATCCCTCGGCCACCCTGGGCCAGCCACCTCTGTGTAGAAGAGGAGCTCATTCCTGCCTGAAACCAGGACAGGCTTCTATAAGGAAAGAAAATGTGGACAGATTTTGGGTTGAAGTCCTAGAGAACACTGGGAGAAGCCCAATACATTTAAGCGAGGAAGCAAAGAATTTGAAAGCTCTGACCACCTGAGTTACAGGGAAAGCAAGAACAAAAGATTTAATTCCCTGCAACACATTCATATTTTGAGAAATCTTTCCCTTTTCTCCCCCCTTAGTTAATCTTTAACTGTTTCACTCCATGGCTTATTTTCAATACACTTTAAAATCTTTTATCATTTTCTCACCTCTGTCACCATGCCCTCCAGCTCATCTGATTTGCCGTGTGCTAACAACCACTTTGAAATCAGGTAGCTCTAGTGTTACAAGAGTGAGGCACACGTTGCCCTTTAAAAAGAGGCATAGCCCAGATGTGCTTTCAGATACAGAGGATGTTAAAATACACTTGTAACTATTATTGTATTAATTTAAGCATAGGTATATTATATCTTATGTCATATGATACGCTTCTATGAGGTTATAGTTACAGTAGCCAAACAGCATGATAAGGAAACCATGCTTTGTGAACTTTTCAGAAAAAGAAGAAAGTAAGCCCAGAAAAGTCTCTGAGGTCATTCCTTCCTAAACATACCAGTAAGAAGAAGCAGTCAAAGGTGTTGAGTGCTCTGTGCTTACTAAAGCAGCAATGACTTACAGATGTCCTTCCAGCCTGGAGATGCTGTGTAGCACGCTCCTTTAAGGTGTGGTAAGAACTTGTTCATTGATAGTTCTGCTTCCCCACAGCATAAACAAAATGCTTTGGTTTAAACTGCATCTTCTTTTGAAACAACATCTGTGTACACAATGTGGTTGTGCTACACTTCTTCCTTCCAGGAATACCTAAGTGCTCCCATGGATATGGATTTTTTTCAAAATGGGGGCTATGTTGCTTTCGGAAGGATGTTCTTTGCAGCTGTGTGGTACCTAGGCTTGGTTGGCATATCTTACATTCCTAAACACTCTGGCTCATGAAGATTGAGGTATATGTGTGGGAAGGAGGATTAGCCCACATCATACACAGTCATTCCAGAATTAGTGCTCAGCATTTTATGCTGAATACAGCATCAGTGTCCTCCAACAGGCATGCCTGTCCTTAGGAAAAACAACCTGTCCAGCAGCACTGGGCACAGAGGTGCCCGCAGAACACCCGTGTTTCTTACGGGTTCCCCATCATGGTTACACAGTCATGAGGAATGTCTTAATCTCTTGGCTGTTGTGCTTCTGTCTTTTCTTTAGGAGAAAAGCAAGCCTAACTCTCAGAAACCTTCCCAGCAAATTTCAGTTCCAGGAAGCCTTTTTCCAATAATTGGCATCCTCCAAAAATGGAGGGGTGAAAAAACTTTAGGCTTGAAAAGATTTGGGTCTGAAGTCCTAATTGATTTGGATCATGATTTAAATGCTTTTCAAAGGCTTTGATGGAGATCAAAAAAGAGCCACAAAATAGCAACTCATTATGGTCTTGATTTCCAGATTTCTTTCTCCATTGTATTACCTTTTTTAATTTTTTTTTTTTTTTTACCTGCTATATTATTTCCTACATAAGGCTCTCCAAGGGATTGTCTGAGATTTTTCTTCCTTCAGGCTACCCGAGAGGTACAGCTGGGCAAGGAAAACAGTGAGGGGAATAAAGCAGAAGCCACACCACGGTAATCAGTCTCTTCTGGAAGCATTGCAGTTCTGTGCCCATCCCTATTTGGACCACTAGCCAAATACTTCTGTTGGTCTTGAATTACTAAACAGAGTAATTAAGAAAAGTTGGTAAGCCATCTTTGCTTTGGGATACGATAAATAACTGTTGATTTAATTTTGTCACTCAATGAAGATAAAAAGCCCCGAAGGAATGTTCTGGGCTCAATAAAAGTTCACAGCCAATATCCTTTCAAAAATGAGTACTCTCTGAGAAAACTACAGGTTATACTTGCAAAATGAAATCTGAAGTGCTTTTTTGGAGTCAGTATTACTTAGAGAAGTAATGCCAGCCTGAAACATTATATAAAACACATTTTAAATGGCGCATGAACCTGTTATATTATTGACTGGATTTGTTTTCTTTAAAGAACCTTGCAGAGATACCTTCACGTACTTTTTCTTTTAGCACGCTTCAGTAATAAGAATCAATGAAAACACTAGAGCTGTTGACCAAAGACAAAATGCATGTAGTGGAGGGGGGAATTATATAAGCATTCAAAAAAGAAATAGTAAAAGATAAAAGGTTCTTATTACAATGACTTTCTCTTGAGAAATTGAGCACGATTGTAAGAAAATATATTTTAACCATAAAATGGCTGAAATTGGTCAAAATATGTATGCCACTTTACTTAATTGTTCTGAATAAAGATTTATAAAAATGATTTTTTTTTTCATTATGACTTCTATTATACTTTCTCTGCTATAATTGTTCTAATATCATTCCCAGAATAGGAAAAAATATTTTAATTCATAGTGCAACCTTTTAAATTTCAATAATGATCTTTTAAGTAAGAAGTTATTTCAGTTTTATTAAAAAAAATAACCTGAGAATTGTATTTTCCAAGTTTGCTATGAAAAACTAAAAGCAAACAAAGTATTAAAACTCAAAACACTTCCATTTTTATTATTTTCTTTTAAATTAAAAACATGTTTATCCAAATATCAGAATACTATTGATTTTATTTCAAAATATCAAATTTTAATTATTCAAACTAATTGCTGCCTTGCACAACTCGAGAAACTCACCATTCTGTGATGCATGTAGATTGCCTTGTTCTTGTCTAGTTTCAGGTGTCTTTCAAAATGTGTTTTAAGCAAAAGTATTATGGCTGTTGCTGTGCTACAGCAAGTTGATTGACTGTGAATTAGTGAGATAGAGTGGGGAATATTTCTGGGTGCAACACACATTGTATTTTTACTCTAAGCATGAAAAATGTTTCACAATGTTACTCGGACTTTACTTTTAAAAATAAAAACATACCATTTGAAGTATAGCTGTATCTTCCCAATGATTAAGGAAAAATAGTGTTATTAAATTATCGTAATTCTAAGAACTTGGGGGCATAAGTGACTTATTTAAAATTACGTATAATTTTTTCTAAATGTTTGAGTACTGTGAGCACCACAGGAAAATGTGCAGTTTTCTCTTGCAGAAATGCTTTATTTATTAGCTATTACATGTGTCTCTGACTGGTGTTGCTGCTCAGTTTGTAGTATTATAAAGCACAGGTTTTTTTAAATTTAGCTTCTGTTAATGTGTGATCAGTGGCTTTGATTTGTTGTTTCCAGCTGCTTGTAGGTATGCGCTGATTTAATTACCTTAATTCATACACCAAGAAGCAAATGTTGCACACATATCTAGTGTGGGTACCACTTATAAGCAGTACTACTTTTCCAAACTCCTGTGTTTGCAGCATCACTCTCCAACGGGCTTTCTGAAGATGCGCTGCCGCTGTCACACCTAGCTCTACTGTAGGCCAGTTATCGATTTGCATCACTTAAAACTTCAGAAATGTGTGAATCAATAGTTCAGTGCATCAGTGAGACAGCAGCTCTGTAGCATTTTCGCTTCTCTGCATGATCTGCAGTGTCGGCTAGGGAGCTGCTTTGTGGGGAGTCAGGCAGTGTCCTGGAAACACCCAGGGAATAAAGATGTATCCCTGGCTGGGAGGCTCCCAGTGTCCCATCCTCTGCTCCCACCAGCAAGGAGTCAGGACATCTGCCTTCCCTTTGGAGAAGTGGACACAGTGAATAGGGGGCAGAAGTCGTCTGTCGGGTGTAAGACTTGTATGTGGAAGCCACACTGCTTTTGGTTCCCAGTCTACAAACCATAATTAATTGACTCAATTATTCTTTTGCAGACCAGTCTTATTATTAACTCACTGGTGCTTTTGAATGTCAGACTCACATTTAGCCCTAGATGTGATCCTCCTGAATTTATAAAGATTGGGGTTTTCTTTATTTCCTCCGTACATACTCCTCTTGTTTGAATCTGCACCCTTATTTGTTTGAATTTCTCCCAGTCTTTTCTTTCTCCCTTCCTCCTCCTACACCCCCATTTGAAAATCTTTTGTTTCTGAAACATTTCCCAGTGATTATGACAAAAGCTATTTGGTTTTTGGGTGATGCAAATAGTTACTAGCCCACACAGGGCTGATTTATCACATGGACGGGGTAAATGCTTGAACCCAGCAGTAAGGTATTAAGAACATACAGCATTCTCTGGAGGTTTGGCTCTTTTTTTTTTTTTTTGAGTGCCTTTGGGGCACTGACTGTGAGTTTTATGCTATGGGCACCAATACCAGCTTACTTTTGTTTTCCGCATTTCAGCCTTTCACTGGATACTTATTGTTGTTTGGTTTGGATTGGTTTTGAAGTAGCTTGTTTTGTAATGCAGTACTGAGAGCTCCCCTTTTGTGATTTACTGAAATAATATTTCCAGTATCAGTGCAAAAATGACTCATATGTTTTTATCAAGGACATAATTGCGTGAAGAGTTTTGATTTATCTCATCAAAACTTGAGGGTCATATTTAAGTAATGAAAGGAACCTTTGTATCTTCTGTTGTTTGTAGGTTTGTTTGGTTTTTTTTCCAATTTGCTGTTAATGGTACAGTTTTTTGGACAGTAACATAAAAAGCAACACAGCAAGAACCTCATATAGGCCTGATCTCCCCGCATGCATCATAACTGAACTTGTATATGTCACTCAAACGACTTTCTAATGATTTCAACCTTTTCAGCACTGCAGATAGCAAATTTCAAGTCAGAGGCTGTTTTCTGCAAATAGGTTTTGAATATTTAATTATTCTTATCTAGCAGCACTCCTAGCCTCTGATTAGCCGTTTAAAAAAGTGTAAGGTTTCTAAGGGGCTGTCAGTTAAGATAAAGAAAGTAGCCTGGTATATTATGCGTGATTGTGTCTATTTGTGTGGGCACTGCTTGCACAAAATGGCAAATGCAACACGTGATGGCTTTGCAAGTGTGATGGCACCTTCCAAATGAGGCAGCAGTTTGACAGATGAAGCCGATTAACCAGCTGGAAAAGGGAGCTCTGCCCTGCAGCTAATTCCAGGTTTGAGGATAAGAACTGAATGGTGCAATATGGAGAGAAAGTGGAAGAGTTTGCCAAGGCTGGTGTTAAACCTGCGCTGGTGATGGAGAATGTACGTGCATGTGAGCCTCAGCTCACGCTGAGGACAGAATGCTCTCGAGGGGTTGTTCGGCCTTTACCCGGATCAGGGCTGAGTTTCCCATTGTCCCTAACAATCTGTGTGTCAGGCCACCCTAAACTGGGAGGCCATCCCCACACAGGGGAACCTGCTGTAGATCATGTTGCTTACAACCGTGTGCCCTCTAGACATTTCTGTGTATGTGCATGTAGGGGATGTTCATCTTATACAGAAATCTTAAATAAACTTAGGCCAGAGTTGCATGGTCATTTTAAAGCAACACAAGTTGCTGCTGGAGCTGAGGAAGCAACCTTGCCCCTGTCCTGTCTGTCCCAAAAAGGAGGTGGTTGTAACCTCCCTGTCAGCAATAGGAAGAGGGGGAGGAGTGGGCAGGATTTGGGCAGAGGTTTAGATTTAGTCATTTAGAGCACCTGGCATGGCCTTCTGCAGAGAACGCTGGGGCAGTGGTATAACAAGAGGAGCAGATAGATGCTGTGGGTGTTGTAGGGTAGGTGAGACCACAGTTCTTAGGCAGAAACACCTGTGGATGAGCATTGGGTTATGAAGCAAAGCAGCTGGTTTGCAGTATGGGTGCTACTTGATCTTGTCCAAGAGAGAACTGAAGATCTGGTGAGGGAGAAGCCTGAACCATGGCAGGCGTGAAGGAGTCTGCTCCTTGGTCCCTTGTGAAAAGACAGTGTAGATGCAATTAAAATAACTCTTTCAGGACCAGAGAAGCTATATAAGCAGGAATGACCCTCCATTGGTCAAGTAGGTCAATTTTAGGTCCTTACAGAGCATTGCAGATAGCTAATCTAAAAAGGAGCATGAAGGGGGAAAAAAATAACTTTTGCAAAATAACAGTGTTTGACAAGAATGAAGAGGTAGTGTCTTTAAAAGCCCTCTTCAGTCCACTTGTTTTAGCAAATTGAGGAAGTCGGTAAGCACAGAAAAAGGGTATATCTACTCATTTTAAAGCTTCTGTTGGGCTATGTATTTCCAGGGAGTCAGAAATTACGCTCTTATTGTCCTTGATCTGTGTAAAGAGGGAACAGGGATAAGCATTTTGGAAGCTGTAAAAGCTTTGTCTTTCAATTACCCTTGTTGAGAACTGTGGAGTGCTCAAAGGAGTTGTTTAAAAGGCAAATGTAGCTTTTACAGCTTCTAAAATTGTTGTGACAGGCTTTATTGTGGCCCTTGTCTTCACTTGTTCTGAGGAAATTGAAAGTGAGCAGACACTTTAAAAACTTTTTACAGTCATTCTCCCAGCTTCCCTCCAATATATTAAATGGGATGCTAGTGTGTGCCTCAAAAATGATATCTAATGAGTGTTTTGAGCTAAGTCCTTTCCTCTTAACTCTCCAAGCTGTTTCTGTGCAAATGAATTCAGAGGGAAGAAAGCTTCATGATGTTACTTTTGCATTTATCTTTCACACATGCACATACACCACTGATGCATCATTCCAGTTGCAAAGACAGCAGAATCTCCTAAGCTGTGAAGAAAAGGGCCTTATGTTGGAGGTGAGTGAAAAAGAAGCTTCATCCCAATTTCAAGAAGTGTCGTGAGAACAATATATGTTTCCTTTTATGCCTACTGTCCTTGTTCTTGATCTGTGTTAGAGACCAGCTGTGCGACTTGGCAGAATTCTTGTGCTCAGGGGAATTCAGGGCATCTGTTAGCTTGGTGTTTTGCATAGCACCCAGCACACCAATGTAGGACCAGGTGGACTACTGACCGTGCTGTCACATCTCTCGACAGGTAAATATACTGGCTGAGAGAAAGAATGCAAATGCAGTGAAAAGTAACTTTACAGAAGAAATATTTTAGAAGGTCTTTAAGATCCAACATTATATTGCAAATTCGGTGAGAATTAGTTGCACTCCCAGTGGCAGGACATGCAATTTTAACTGCTAATAATCTGTACAATCATTTCTCCTATACATTTAAAATTGCTAATCTAGAAGTCAAACATTTTTATAAGCTAGGCATCAAAAATCTGACACCTAACAATACTTCTAGGTCCATATCCACAGTTGCTTTAAATTCATGTTAGCCGTGTTTAAAATTAAATGTGGTATTCATAATCTTAATACAGTATTTCTTGCTGAAGAGTAGTTGGCTTTTTATATGCCTTTTTTGAGGAAACAATTATTAAAAAATAAATGTGAAGTTCAGAAAGACTTGTCTTTATTGTAATATAAAATTTATAGTAGAAGAAATAACTGAGAGCAAAGTTAATGAAAGAAAAGGCCAGTGGTTAAAGTTTAGTAAATATTAATGGTTTTAATTTCAGACAGTCATTAAAGGTAAATACTTCATCTTATAAATTGTGTATCTATTTCCTGCTAGAATTAATGGAAATTAGGTAGAGCTAGCTGAGGACTGAAATTTAAAAAAGAAAAGTCTACAAAATCTGCCTATGTACAAACCATGGACTTGAAAATGCATGGACAATTTCTGCCAGACAGCATATTTTTTTCACTGTGCATGCAACAGGGACCATGTAGTTTTCTTTAATTTTTTTAATACAGTTTATTTTTGAACCTTCTTAAAACAGTTCCCTACTCTGGAAGAAAAATTGCTAAATCATACAAAAAATACATCTCTAAGCATACTTACATGTAGGTGGCAATGCCAGTAGGCAACAGGAAGATGAAATAAATAATTGAATGCATGTCTGAAGATGTTCACCTCATGTATTTTTGCATGGATGGAGGACCTGTTTCTTACTGCAGTAAAACCATCAGAAAGTGTTGTCAGCTTGCTGACTGGTTAATGCAAAATATGAGGTTTCGGTTCCATTTCATCAACTTATGTTTGGAAATTAAACCCAATCTCTGAATAAGGCACATCAGCAAGACTCACCTCAGCAAATGTTGTTTTGAAACAGCCTCTCCTGGTGCCCCTGGCACTTCAGCTACATCTAGATTCCAACACTACCTTTTTTAACCCATGGTTTGATGACATAAGGGAAACTTCATGGAGCTGTGTAATTGCTGATAGGGAGGTAGCTACGACTCTGGTGAAACGAACTATGGCTTAGTTAGGGAATTTTCTAAAGGTTCTTAAGTATTTCTACAATGTTGACTGGCCCAAGGGACCCCTGTGCTTTAGTCCATACAGTCTGTTTCATCCACGATAAAGTGGTATGGCTTTTTCTGTAGAAAGCTGTTTTTCATGGGAAAACCTAGATTTTTGATCCTGGATTTGAAATGTTTCTGCTCAAAATCCAAATCTCTGAACTTCAAAATACTGTCATGCCTCTCTGAAACTGTGCTTGGTCTTTCTCATCTCCCTGAAATCCTGTGTAGGACAGGTACTGCTCATAAATACATGTCTCATACTGCAGACAAGGAAAGATGAGGCAGGAGAGCTGTATCTTCTGAGAGCTGGAGTTTAGACAAACAGCCTACACATGGAGGGGAGTGGTAGCTCAAGCAAACTATGTGGAATACTTCCACAAAAACACCCCACATGTTTTGGGGACTAAGGAAAACTTTGATTTCAAGTGACATGTACTTTCTCTGAAACTTCTAGTGGTTAAACTCCCCCAACTTTTCTAATCATCTGTGATCCTCAGTTATACTGGAGAAGACAGCAAGAAAATTGAAACTGCATATGAGTCAGTTTGTTGCTATCTTCCATTAAAAAATGCAAGCATACCCCATAAGCATTATGATGCAGGCACACAGATGCCTCTTTAAGATAGAAAATCGTTACAAAAGAAACAGTTAGGACCTAAAAGTTATGATTTTGTCCGTGTATATGTTATAAGTTGCACAGCCAGGGTAGAAGTCTGCAAACTTTTATCTCTGTAGTGTGTTTTTAAAAAACAAACAAACAAAAAATTAAGAAGCTAACATTCGAAAAATCAATGTGAAAGTAAACAGAACATCTATAAAATATTGAGAAACCAGTGAGATGTAAATGACAACACCCATTTTTCCATTTCTCAGTGAGAAATATGACTCACTGAAAGAGAGTGGGGAAAAAAATAAACCCTTTCTCAAGCAAGTGAAACTTTTATCCCCCCAAGTATTTTCTCTTTTCCTTTTCATGAGTAAGGAGTGAAGCAGAACTGAGTCACTATAGTCCTTATTTTGAATTTCTGAAATACTAATCATAGTCCCCAAGAGAAAGTGGCATATGTTTCTTTTGATAGCGTACTATTTGATTCTTTGCCTCATTAATGCCTAAGATTCAAGTCCTTTTTTCAAACAAAAATTAATTGCTGCAAAAAGGTGCTTTTACTAAATTGCTGTGCCTTGTACCTGATACTCTGTTTCTATGGTTTAGTGGTGAATATGGTTCGCTTAATACCTACTGATAATGGATCTACTGATGACATGGGTATATTACAAATCTTGCAGGTTGAGAAAGATATTGGTCTTCTATATAAACTAGCCAGAAGGAACTTTAGAACTTAGATGATTCATCAGAGCACTAAGGACTGAAAGGATTTTAAAGCTTTTCAGGAGGTTTCATCACTGGTGCTTGTATAGCCTCTTCATTTAGTCTTTAGTATTTTTGTTGTTACATCATCACAAAAGGCCAATCTGTTACCTAGATTGACCTGTACATGAAAGGAGATGTATCAGATGCCCCACTTCATTTCCAACTCTTTTATTTGTTTCTCCACTTCTTGTTTTTCCTTTTGGGTATGTCACCTGAAGTATGCAGCTTCTCTTGCTTGCTAGAGAAAGATAGGTTCTCCCCTATCCTGATGGTATTTCTGCAGGTGAATACCTTAATTCTAAACCTAGGGATGCAAGTAAAATACCCATCTGCAGTCTCCAACAAGAGTGTGAAGAGAGAGAGACTTGCACTGGGAGCTTTGGGAATTATGTTTCAAATATCTATTCATCAGGTAAGACTAATTAAAAAAAATTCTTATAATTTGTGATTACTACATATTAAATGTTACCGAGAACACACTCTTTGCCAGTTCTCTCAGGATGATCCCACAGGGTCCCAACAGCATGCTGTGGAGCTACTATGACAGGGTCCTTAGGGACCACCACCACATGTGTGAGAGGAGAAAGTGAAGGATACTGAGCATGAAGATCCTCTTTCTCCAACCTCTGCTTCTGTGCATTCTCCTTTGCAATTCCCTCATTTTCTTTTCATCATTGCTTTATCTTCTTCAAAACTTACTTAGTGTGCTGATTTTGATTAGGATAGGATTAATTTTCTTCACAGTAGCTAGCATGAGGCTATGTTTTGGATTTTTGCTGAGAATAATATAGACAACGTACTAATATTTTTAGTTGTTGCCAAGCAATGTTTACATTAAGCCAAGGACTTCTTAGCTTGCTCATACTGCACCTGTGTTACCTTCTTCTTCTCTACAAGAAGCTGGGAGGAGACACAGCCAGAATAGCTGGCCCAAACTGAACAAAGGGATATTTCATGCCATAATACGTCATACTTAGTTGGAGGGGGGAATTGACTGGGGGCTCTCTTGCTTTCTGGCTCTTTCTGCTCAAGGACTGGCTGGGCATTGGTCAGCAGGTGGTAAGTGGTTGTGTAATTTCTTTGTTTATTTGTTTTCTGTTGTTGTTTTGCTTTTTATTACATACTAGTAGTAGTTTTTTCCACTACATAGTAGTAGTATAATTATTTTATTTAATTTATTTTCAATTATTAAACTGTTCTTATCTCAACCCATGCATTTTCTTACTGATTCTTTCCCCCATCCCGCTGGGAGAGAAGAGGGGTGAGTGAGTGGCTGTGTGGTGCTTAGTTTCTGACTGTATTTCTACTGTGATACTTAGAAATCAGGCAAAATCAGAGAGAACAGTATTTGTTGAGTTTGCTGCCTCAGGCAGAGAGGCCAAAAACTGGTGTGGATTCTGAAAGCAGTTGTGCTGAAGATTGAGAGAGACTAGCCAGGCCATGGACAACTTTTCCCATCCTCCAGCTGTGTGTGTCTTCCTAATTCCCTTGTAAATAAAAACAAAGGCACTTTCAGGGCCGTGCTCAGGAAGAGAAAGGATGTCCACCTTCTGCGCTCTCCTCTTCCTGTGAAAGTACAGTGGTTACTGTGGCAGCCACCTCTCCAGAGCAGTGTGAAGATTTATGGAGCAAGACTCCCTTTCTTGCTAGGAGACATGTTCTATCACTGCTGATGGAAAGTGGAGTTGAGGAGTAGAACACTGCTGTGTCCTGGGAATGGCTTCAACGTGAGTTCACCCTTCTCTCTCACCCTGGCGGATGGCCGCGAAGCAGATAACGAATCTGTCATGAGCCAGGTTTGCACTCTGTGGCACTTTTTATGCCAGAAGCAAGAAGTACAGCATAATTACAAATGCTGGAAAAATATTAATTTGCTAAGGCCCTATGTTCTTACCCATGTTTTTCCCTTTCCTCAGTGTTTTATTATATCCCCATTCCTGTTTGATTGCTTGCAAAAAGGATATATAGGGAGAAAATCTGCAGAATATTCATAGTCACTAGAACAGTCTCTGACCAGCCTGGCTGAGCTGATAAAGCTTAACACCGATTCACATGTTCTGCACCGACTTCTTACCTGCTGAAAATGCTGAAGGCTTCACAGAACGGTTCTTGCTGAGTTGGCAGAGATTATTCTGAGTTACATGAAGAGAAACTGTGGTGGAGAAAATGAAGTCCTGGACTTTCACCACCCCCATTAGGTTCTGGAAGTTTTAGAAGGGCTCATCCTGGAGCTGTCTGATGAGCTAGAGCCCTTAGAAAAAATACTTGCTGATTATAGGAACACCTTAAAAAAAATACGGAGTTAGAATAGGTAAAGTAGCAAAAACATACATGCCTCATTGTTATATCACTTCATGGATGCATGGAATATTGATCCATGGATCGGACTAGATTTGTATGAAAATCTGGGGCTTATCAAATGCATGGTGTATATTTTGTGGCAATTCTGTATTTTCAGTAATGTTCATAATGCTCTGAAATGGTTTTGTTGTTATAGAAGACATTTGGTGGGAAGACATGTACTACTCTAGGATCAGTTATCAGATCAGAAAAGTTATTTATGCTGTCTTATTTAGGGGTCTCTGCATGGTCATGGAAGGAAAAAAAAAGGCTCCTAAATACTCCTAAGTATTTCTTCCTTACTTAGATACAAAAGTTTGATAGGTAACTATAAATGCAGGAGGAAAATGCCGATCATACTTCCTCATTAATGATAATGTTATTTGAAATGGTTATGCTTTTGCAGACCGGGGCTAGTTATTGCATAGTTTAATTTTCCCCCTCTTCATGAAAGCATTGTTTATGATATGCTTGGCCGACTTCCCATGCCCATGTTTTTTCTTCTGTATCTTTGGCTAACTTGTTAAGGCATTAAGTACAGCACAGTGCTTAACGCGGTACAGTCCAGGATGTAGCAGAAAGATGTAAACCATTTGGTTTTGTTCATATGTTCAAGGACATACGAAGTTCTAGCCCTAAAGAAAATCGGATGCTTCTGACCATCTGCCAAAATTAAAAATAATGAACTTAAAAACAACTTCAGCAAACACTTATGTGTCATTTTGATAATATATATTAAATTCAGTTCTTTTTTTAACAGTGCCTAGTGCTTTACTGCCTCCATTATACCCTTTTCTCAGGGATGTCTGTTTTTCCCAACATTACGACAAAACATGCTCTTTCTTGTGTCCCATATTGATTTCCATATTCTTTTAATAATCACTTCACAGAAGATAATACAGACTGTGCTGAGAAAATAACTTTTGCACAGAATCTGGTTTACCTGCCTATCATTTCAGGACATCCTCACTACTTCAGTCAACTTTCTAGAGACCTTGACATTATTGGTCTAGCTGGGGAATGGCTCACAGCTACAGCGCATACTAACGTATACGTACTGTAAATACCAGTCTTCTGTAGCATGTGAAATAATAGCAATTACTCCTATACCTTGACCTTTTAGAGCAGATAAACCCAGAGTGGGGTCATGCATTTGTTTCTCAACAGGGGTGGACAGCATCTATCATCTAAAGCATTCCTTTCCTGATTATATTCCCACTTTTCGCCTGCTCAGCAAGGGGCATGACAGAACAGCACAGGGCAGACCTCGGCAGGCAGCTTCAGCTGAGAGTGCTAGTCGTGAGCAGCAGCTTCTGCAAGCGCTCCCCGTTTACTTCCCACAGGACATCAGCTCAGGGCATCAGTGACTGGTGGCAGAACACTTGCGGACAATTACATTAAAATACTCTTCTCTCACATTTTGCTTAATAGCAACTGATCTTACACGTTTGGCTTGAGCATGCTAACCAGAAGAATTACAGTATGCGCTTGCAAATGCACAGAACTAAATTCTGCTGTTGGTGCAAATCAAAACTCCTAATGTCTCTGTGCTCTGGCCTGTGAAACTGTAGGCGCAGGACTAAAACATGAAGATTAATACTTTGGGATGTTTGACCAGGACTGGATATCTGCTCTCAAGATTTTATTGGCTGGAGAGTGTTTATAGACCCATAATGGAGGGAACACAGCAGGTTCAGCAAAGTTGAATTGACCTCCTGCCATAGCTTTGCCCAAAGATTCTCATAAGAAATCTAAACTACAGTGTGTATGTGACTGCTACTGCTATATTTATGTGTACCCTAAAAATTTTCGTTTAATGAATTCCCTGTAAACCCCCCCACACATATGGCTGTATGTGTGTGTATAGGTATATATACAAACACACCCCCCGCCTACTAACAAAAGGAAAATATTTTTGTCTTTGTAATATTAGTTGCTGGTTTATCAGAGTAACATTTTCAGTATAAGGCTTTTTAGATATTTACCCTAAACTGATTTTCTTTTTTTTAACATCCATGAGTTAATAATGAATAAAAGGCAGGCTTTTGTCAAAGGTATTTTGATAGGTTTGGGGGCTGAAAATACAGCTTTTCAGAAGTGGGGAATGGTAAAAATGGCGTAGAAATGGTCTTGAGAGCATTAGGAAATGTGTTCTAGTTGCAGAAAATGAGTAGAGGTAAGAGATAGGACAAATAAAAGGAGTAAAATACCAAAGGGTGTTTATATAAGAAAAGAAATCACAGGGTTAATGAGAAGTACTTCCACAGTTGCTAAGGGAAACAGAACTGATGGTTACAGGCTTAGTTGAGATACCAACAAGATAGTCTGTCCATCCTACAATTATCTTAGGTTGCTGGGCATGTAACTTGAGCGGTTTGTAATACAGTGGAGGGAAAGACAGTGTATGTTTACTTGTCTGTGAATCAAGTTTTAGGTTTTGGTTTGTTTATTTTTGGAGATGATGAAATAAGGTTTTATATTCATGGAAGTAGCCAGTGGTTTTCAAGCTGTGATAAGCAATGCTCCTACCTCAATCAGAATATCCCTTTAGCTCTGTATAAAAGAAAAAAAAAGGAACAAATTAGAGTAGAGAAATCTGGATAATCATATTATACATGATTCTCTTTGGAAAGGGTAGATGGAGAAAGAACTATGCAGAGTGTGCGTATGTGATAACGTTTTTATCTTCTTTTAAGACTGTGGATGTAGTCACTTTTAACTAGCGAAGTTACCTTGTCTGATACCCTTTGAAAAGGGTTTATGAGGCTTCTCATCTACACTACATTTTGTAATTAATATCAGATAGGGACTGTAGACCCAGTCTACTAATTTTATTCCATCATATGTTTTGAACATGTAAGTAGTCCTCCTTCTGAGTTGAACTACTTCTGTTTGGACAGGGAACTTTTTTACAAAAGCCTGGAAAAGTCTCTCAGTCCCCCCTGACAGGCTATAGTATAATTAGCAGGGGAAAAAAGGGCTTAGTGTCCTAAAAACCATGAGCCACCATTTCTCATTCCTGATGTTTGCAATTAAATTGAGCATGCTTTTGGCTTCATTGGTGATAGCATTGTTTATAATTAATTTGAACATCATTCTGACAATCTGACATGCAAACATAGTTTATGGCTTACTAGCCTGAATTCCTGCACTCCAGGCAAACTAGTCCATAGGGGGAAAAAAAAATGCATGCAGAAGGCTAAAAAAGCCACCTAAAATTCTGCCTGAAGTTAATGAGTGTTCTCTTGCTTGCTTTAAAACTCACCTTCTGATTTTTGTCCTCCAAATGGAATTCCTATTACTACTTGTTACCTGATGGCTGAGGTTATCCTGGTTTGGTTTTCAGTTCAGGCGGTGGTGTGATATATTAATCTGGGCTGGTGAGATTATATTTATTTTCTTTTATGTTTCAAACTAAACTTATAGGACTGTTGTGTTACAGACTTTGGTTTAACTATGAAATTACCAGCACTTCAGTGTCATGCCTAGTAGGTCTGTACTGAATAAGTTTATTATACATGTTGGTTGTAGCCATGTATTTTAAAATAACTGAAAGGTAGAAAGTTTATAGGAAAGTTCAATTAAAGGAAAAGCAGAAAACATTCCCTTGGACTCTAATAACAAGACAAGAGTACATAACTATACTCTATAAGCACCTTTCATAAATCTGTTTTTCGGTAAAAATCCTTATGGCATTGTAATCTAGTGCAAACTAGGTAAAACTGATTTCAGTTCCATGCAAGTCACCAAATAGTGCAGTATTTTTGCATGTTAGGTATTTCACTTTTACCAAACACAGTGCGTTGTCCTCTGCACTGTAGGTGACAGAAAACAGCCTGCAAGCCTTTCACCAAGGCCATGTAAATCCTTGTTGCTGGCTAGGAGTTGTGTCTCTCTTTCAGACTTGTTCGGAGTTGTGTGTTGAAGTGGGCTGGTACGGCATGATAATGTCCGTGTACTAAATCGTCCTTATTAGGCAGTATTGGTTTTCTGCCGGCCTGTTTTACAGGTCAGTTTTGGTTAAAAAATTTTTAACTCCCTCTACAACATGTGTCAGGTGGCTGTCAAACCCCCTCGCTCCACAGAGCATAAATTCACAGGAGTTGTTCGATTTTACCTTAAATCAGTCCGTGATGCTTTGAGGTTATTGTAGTCACCCAGCATCACTACAGGCACCACCGAGAATGTCTCAAATGTGATGGTGTGGCACAAAGACTGTGCTACACACGTTGGTGTTAATTTTCAGCAAAAATAACTGGAGGTATGACCCTGAAATGCTGGAAGGTTTCAGTCCAGGGAGCTATAGTTCACAGCTCACACATAAGTAAATTTTGTAGCAAAAACCAGAACGTGAACTAAGGGGCTTTTTTAGGAGCCGTAGGTATAATCACAAACTTTGTGGTGACCCTTTAACGTGTCTCTTTATCAGAAATGCAGCATCTTTCTCTGCACAAAGGCAAATATTAGTGCTCTCTGGTCTTGCTAAATCAAAACCTTCATTTGATTATCATTCTCCTGCACCACGAAACACTCTTAAAATAAGATGTAATTTTTGAAAAAACAAACAAACAAAACCCAAACAAAAACCCCAAACAGAAAAAACCACCAACACCACACCAAAGTGTAGATATTGGTTTACATATGAAATAGCTCCTGTGTTCACTATCATGGAGCAGATTCTTCTGAAGAAAATGTATGAAGTAATTACATGGAGGGAATTTTAAGCAGATGGCATATTTTCTCCAAGAAAGTAGAACAAGGTAATTATCCATGTTTTGGGTTGTGTCAGCCTGTGAAGTCTAGTGCCACTGAACTGAGAGGGATTTTATATTAGACCAGACTCTAGAGGAGGATGAGTTTTTGAGAGGGCGAAAGAGCTTGCAGCAAAAAAGGCAATAACTTGTACTTTCATTGTAATCCAGAAGCAAACAGCAGTGGAACTGTTTTGAAGGGAGATAACTTTAGTTAGACTTTTTTAAAACGCTATTTATAATTTTAACACATAAATTGTGAAAATTGAAAAAGAAATATGGTAAAAATACTTTCTCAGCCTAAAAAATCTCAGATAGAAGCATCTCCAGATTTGGAAGTACTAGAATTAATTTTTTTTTTTCAATTAGATACCAGAAATCAGCCTCAATAAAACCAAATAATGAACTTTATAGAAACATTAACTGCAGTGACAACGGTTTGGGTGCAACTATTTCCTCCTCCTGCTCCTCCTCTATGTTTTGGTGTTTTGGTAAATCATAGGACTTGGTGGGTGAAAGAAGAGGAATAGGGTCAAAGGGGCCTAGGAAGTGTAGCTGTATAAATAACTGGGGGGGGCGGAATCCTTTCCTTTCCATGTCCCAGACTATGTTTTCTGGTTCTATCAAAAAGGAGGAAGTACACAATGGGCTAAAAAGTGGAGAGGAAATCCTCTGATATGATGTCAGGTGGCAGGCTATGCAAGCAAGCAGCATGTGAAGTGTTTGGAGAGTTATTTTCTTGCCTCTTGGGGAATTCATACACAGTTGGAAGAGCAATGATGGCTCACATCGACTGAGCGTCCTGGCCCAAGATCTTCAAGAATGTATGTTCATATTCTGCAAAGAATAAGCTACTCAAAACTCAAACTCTTTCTGTCATTTCTGTGCCATTGGGTGGGACCATATCAAGCCTTTACCGTGTTTTGCTGGCTTGCTACAGGTCTTTCCCCAAAGTTAAAACTGTAGGCATGATCGCGCTTCCACGAGTTGTGCTGTTTCTGAACGCGTAAACATCGCACCACCGTAAGGCTCCATAAACTGCCTACATGTGGCACGTCATCAGTGAGGAGCGCTGTAATGCCTGAGCGCACAGCCTGTGAATTCAAAAAATTCCAAGGTTTCGTTGTGTGTGTGTAATATTCTTTGTGATTTAGGAACCTCTGGTCCTACGTTTGAGCCTGTGGTGCTGCACACTTCTGAGTCACTTGGATTGTGATGTTTAATGTAAGCTTCCACATCCTGCAAGTATTTGAACATGAGACGATCCTTAAATCACACGAAGGTCTGCATTGGGAGAGTGTGGTCTGCATAAGCACGAGTCTGGAAATCAGTTACCTGAAGGCAGACCCCTGAATTGAGCCTCTTTTCCTGCTTGCTTCTGCAGGGAAGGAGCAATAATGTCTTGCTGACCTGTGTTAGCAAAATAGCCTCAAGAGCGCACAGCGGGTTTTTTTCTTTTTTTTCTTTCTTTTTTTTCTTTCTTTTTTACGTAGGTCATTGTAATTTTGACAGTTTCAAAGAGTAGGAAAAAGAATGGTTATTCATCAAGCAAAACCAAGTACATCTGTTTTCTTTACAAATAGGAATATCAAATAGCCTTTTGCTTGAATTAAACATTTCATTTCAATAAAAAGAGAACTGCTAATATTGAATTTGATTTTTTTTTTTTACAGTACAAAGATCTAAAGACACTTCAGAAGTTAATCATTCTCAGCTGAAATAACTTGCTGTGGAATATGAATATCAGAATTAAGTGTAGGGGTGCTCTTTTCAGGATCTTTTTTTTTTTCTCTGCTGATAATTAACTGCCAAAACTGTCAGATGGTTATGAACCCTGTGGTATCACTAATTCTTTTTTTTTTTTTCACTTGTCCCTGCCTCAGGGACTTTCCAAGGATGCTCTGTGGCAGCAACATAGATGGGATGGAGGTGCCACTCGGTGCTGTGGCTGCACACTTGTGACTGTTCACTCAACTCCCCCCAGATTCATTAGATTTTGGCTATCACAGTTCATGCTCAGGCCTGATGTATGCTGGGAGCAGTGCTATTAGGTCAAAGCCAGAGCTCTGTATAGGCAGGACAGGTGGCCAGAAAGAGCTAAAAGGCTGTTATGCTGCCATTACCACCTAAAAATTGCTGTCCATCATCTTTATCTGATGGTTTCATCAGAATCTGCTAACTTCTGGAAATGGTATGGACCAAACCTGCAAGATGGAAGGCTGAAAGCATCTGCTTACCCAAAAAGCTTTTGAAGTGGATCCCACTGCTGCTGGACTGCTAAAGCTTTCATGATCCCCAGTGTCATGGGTAAACCCACACGGTTATGGAGGAGGAAGGATAAGCAATCTCAGCATCAGCTAGGTAAATTTTTATTTTCCTCTTCTCATAGGTGCACAAAGAGAGCTATGGGTTATGTGTTATGAAACCTTATGACTTTAATGGTGAATAAGTTAATTTATGTGAGACATTACTCTGGGTAGAAGAGGATTGAGCTTCTGTGTGTTGTGTGTGTTTTTTGAATTTCTTAGTGGACTCATGAAATAAAGTTTAAAACAAAATACATCATTGTCCTGTAAATCTGAGAGATCCAAATGGACTGCATCTTGTGGAAGCGTGATATCTCTTAAAAAAACACCGTCAAAGGTGTTGGCAAAAGTGGTTTTAATACGATATTCTAAAAGTGCAACTTAACAAGTTCAATGGCAAGGTTCACTCTAATGAGGTCGAGCGCACCCGTCACTGTGACAGCCCTCTGTGGGGACTGGCTACCTCCCTGCACCTGTTTGGAGAACAGTATGACCCTGTAAGGCGGGGTGTTGGTGAGGGTCACCCTGATGCTGCCTCCTCAGCTGTGGTTTGGGGATGTCAGTTCAGCAGGCAATCCTCCCTACTTGCCTGCTTTTTGTTTTGTTACTGCGAAGGCATGCGATAAAGTTAGCAAAGCTTTTCATGGTTTTAGTTTTTCACTTTAAAGTCAAGGATATTATTGCCCAAACAAAAAAGATGAAGAATAGTTCAGATAAATGTATTTCTTTATATTATGCAAATCCCCTGATGTTTGATTTCAGAAATTCTAAGTAGTTATAAATCTCAGTGCTTTCACCTATGGCTCTAGGACTAATTGCAATAACCAAACACTCACGTAATCAGCCATTTAGTAAGTATTTATGATACCACTTAAGTATTCATGATACAAACGTTATGTCACTAGTCTAATTTATATGGCTAATGATATTACATGGTTACATGATAGCCTTGCTCAATAATAATGCCATCATAAACTACAACAAACATTCCAAAATTGCTCGCCCTTGTTACTAGGTGAAATTGTTTAGTAAATCACTGAGTACCACGCTTAAGTTAATTATCTAAGATTAAATATGTATATACACGCACACCACTACGTGACCTGCTTATCAGGCTGCGTTATCAAACCATCTGAGGAAAAACTGTTAGCTCCCTGTATGGCATGGTACAGTGTAGCACAACGCAATGCATTACAGAAGACAGGCTGCTTCTGAAGGATGGGTTGCTCCTCCCGCTGAAGACACAAACCAAAGGAACGCTGATGAACTTTAACAGGGCTCCTCTTTAATGCTGGCATTTTAATGTAATTGAATCACACACAATGTATTTCTTTAGAACAGAAAGGATGACTAGGAACATATACCATATGTAAATATATAACCATATACACCATTTATATTTCATGTATGCACAAACACGATTAAAACTTCCTCAAACATTTTATTCTTTGTATTTAAGAGCCATTATTAACTGAAGAAAGCAGTAGCAGTTCTTGGAATTGGGACAGATAATGTAATTGCAGTGAAGTGTAACAAAAGATGGCCTATCGAGAATGTTTTGTTGCACTTCCTTTGATGCAGCCTGTCTTGGTTCTGCTTCATAACAGGAATCACGTTTTATAAAATGAACTCCGTCTGTCTTGAATAAAATTTATCATTCGTAAGAAAACAGGGCTCAGTTTTACAAGTTGCTTTTTGCAGGTCTTTAAGTAAAAAACAGCTGTTGTGTCTGAGGGAAAAATGGAGTAAAAAATCTTGGACTGCCCTAGATATATTCCATAATCTCATTGTTTACGTGCTTCTAGGAGATGGCGCTCTTTGGCATGAGTCAAGGTGGCAGAAAGTGTTTTGGGCAGAGAACGGGTTTGGGTGTTCCTGCCGTGTTCTGTGCAAAGAGCAGCGTGTTGCTCAGACACTTCAGGAAACGTGGGGAAGAAAAACAATTATATGGGATAGCATAGATTCTGCCTTTCTTAGACTTTCCAGGAGTGTGATAATTTTCCAGGTGCTCCTACCTGTAATATGTTAGCCTCGCTGAGGCAGAATCCACCCAGGAGCTTGGGGTGGGAGGCCCTTGCTCGTATCAGGGTGCCTTCTTGGTCTGCAGGCAGGAGCGTAAGAAGCCTGCCTTTACTTTCCACAAAAAAAAGATTTGCCCAAAGGGATTTGGGTGCACTGGAACACATGGTGGGGAACTGGCCTCTTAAGCTAGGGCAGCCTTGGCTGGAACCTGTCTTTCTGGGTTTTTGTCCAAGCACCCACCACCATTTTCAGTCTGTCTCAGTTACTTGCATTTTGACCTCTGTTGTTTCGTTTAGAAGGATTTTTTTTTTCTTCCAACTGGAATGTGACCTGTCCTCTGCATAAGGCTAGTGAAACAGATGTGGCGGTTCCAAGGAGAGGTTTACAGGCATAATCCAAGAGCAGTGGATAAAAAAGGAACGTGCAGGGTTTTAGGGCACATTTCTAGTTCTGATTCAGGATTTTTCTTGTTTAGAGAATATTTATGTTGCATTTCATTGGGGGAGGGAGTGAAACAAAACCAAAAACAAACCAGAAAACAAGGCCAACCAACCCAACATCCAATCACACCACCTATTACTGACCTCTTGTTCCTAGCATTGTCAAAATGGACACCAGGAGTCTTGCAGAGGGGGAACCCCTCACCTTGCTCTTTACAGGCTGTGTGATACCCAGTGTGCTGTTAAATTCTGGTGAGAATCATCATGAAAACAAAAGTAGAGAGCAGGATGAGGGGAGGTCTGTTTGTTTCTCAGATCTTACATAATGGATGAGAACCAAGTGTTTGTGTTTAAACTTTGATAACTTTCTTCACATTTTCTTCTCTGCTTAATGTAACACCTTCTAAAAGCTACAGGAAATTCAGTTTGAGTAGCTGTATTTAAAAAGCAACATTCTTTTTCTTTGGTGCTCCCTGCTTGAAGGTTTATCCTATTTTGCACAATCACATTATTAAGGTTGAGATGTCCTAGACATGTAAGAGGGCAACTCCTACTGCTGAATGCATCTTCCCACCCCCACCAAATCCCAGAAGTTCACGGCATTGCTGTAGGTTCTGCTTGGCTCCTTGACCCCATTCATTTTGAGAAAGCAGAGCAAACTGAAGCTTTTCTAGATGGTGTATTTCTCCGTGTTTTGCTGCCCTGCAACATGGGGGATGGCCACAGTTCTGTGATGCATGGTCATATCACATGGCATAACATGGAGGTTGAGAGGAGAAAGAAAATTCAGATGTGTGGTGTTGCTTTTGTCCATGAAAGCATGAGGTGAAGGGGGATAAGTGTCACTAAGATGTCTGGAAAAAACGCAGTATTCCCTATAGTGCTTTATTTTCATATTGCTGCTCTTATTTTTGATATGCTCTAGACATAATTCTTCCACTCCTTGTTGCCTCAGTGACTGAATCCATTGAATCAGTCTCTGAATCCTTACTCGCCCATTCAGAAACGAAGCACATTCTCAGGTCTGTAGCTTTTCTTCACTGATACTCAAAACTGAGATGGACTCTTCCCTCTCAGGGAGCTGCAGGAGCCTCTCTGGAGTGTCACCTGAAGCCCCACCTTCCCTCCTTCGGCTCTCTTCGTGGGCCTGGTCGGGCTGTTTCTCACAGTTCCCCTCAGCCCTGGCTGCTGAGGCTGAGGCTGCATGGGACCAAAGACACCAAGGAAGACACCACGGGCCTGTGGAAGGATTGTGAGGATCTCTCTGCACAAACGGCGTATGATGGCTTTGTACAGAACTTCAGGTAGTTCTTGGAGGAAAAGGGGCTGAGGAACATTAACTTGGTTCATCAGTTCTTCCTCTAGTGCTGGTTTTTATTTTTCTCAACAGTTTTCACGATGACGTGAAGTTAGTTATGGCTGCAGATGACATGAACTTAGTTGTGTGGGAAATAGTAAGGAACATAGAGTACTATGAATAGTCTTAGAAGTAAAATCTGATACCTGATTTCCTGTATGTTTAAAGACTAACCAGAAGAATAAATGCCATTATTCTCTTTGGGGTTTTTTCTCTCCATGTATATGACACTGGGAAAATGATTCCAGCTGATTTGGAAGCTGAAATACTAAAAATCAAAAGACAGGTTGTTGTTTTCACTCTCATTTTTAATGTAAATGTGGAGTTGAATCCAAAAATGTTATCTGAAATCTGGCATCATTAACTCCCATAAAATTATCATCAATACCGATTATAAAAGACAGAGAAGGAGATATATATGTAGATATCTGGTTTTGAAGAGAATGAGAACTGTCTGTTAATTTGTGTCAAAATCTGTCTTGCTGTTTCAGCCAGTTTTCTCCAAATGGAGGAAAATCTGAAATGCTTTGCTTTGATATATATTTTTTAAGCAAAAACGTTGACTATGTGTTGACTCACAGCTAAGCAATTTTAAAAAGTAATCTAAACTTACTGTGGTACTTGATGCTGAAATATTTAATTTCATATGATCTGAAATAGGCAGCTTATTGTTATTGTTCAACTGTTTTTCATATTGCTGAAACATCTGCACGTGTGTTTGGGGGTAGAGCCAAGACAGCTCAGAAAATGTTCTTCAGCTACATTATCACCACAGCAGGAATGGGATCTACATTTGCAAAAATGCTTAAGAGCTTGTGGTGTCTCTGGATATCTTCCAATTAAAAGTAATGGCAGTTTTCTAATGGACAACAATAGTTGGGTTATGCTTTGGGACGCATATATAAGATCATTTCACACACAAACAGAAGCAGACCTACATATAAAGTGCCATTATTTCTTTTATTCAGTTTTTTGGAAGAGCACCCTTTTTTCCAGTTCACCCTAAAATGGAATAGGAATTAAAGAAATGGGAAGAGACGATAGGATAGTGAAGAAGAATGGTTCCTCATTAATTAGAGGGATAAGTTCTGCCTGCACTCATGCAGTAATGTAGCATATACCACTTCTAAGATGGTTATTCTGGCATCAGCTAAGCCATATCTAAAATTTAAAGACACTGCCTCTATAGCATATAATATTTGAGCTTCTGAGTTGCTGTCTGTCTTGAGTTGTCACTCAGTTTGCCCACCTATTTCAGGCCTCTTGGCTTGTAACAAAAGAAGGTTGATTATGTTACCTAAACAAAGTTCTTAGCAGGGAACGTAGCTAGTTTTGGTTTGGGGGTTTTGCTGCTGTTGTGAAGTCGTATGAATTATTATCTATCTTTTAGCCAATTTTGGTACTGTGCTTACTAAATGGCCTGTTTCTTTGGTTTTTTTTTTTCAATTTTGAAGTTTATAGGAGCTCTAGTCCATTAAACCCTCCTGAAAACTTCTAGATAGAGGCTATGAATAAGCTTGCATGCCTCATATTAAGAAACCATATTAAAGAAATATTGGCTATTGCACATAAAAACACTTGATTGCTGATGCATGTAGCATTGGTTTCTTCCATAGATTGCTCCTTTTTTGGGGACAGTTGTCTGAAATCCAGAAGTGCAAGATCTTTGTCCAAGATCTTGCAAAGTTGTGTAAGCCAAGCTTATATTTGCTTATGCATTTATAAATTTAAAGTTTTAAAATTGAAAGGCAGAATTATCAGGCTTGCATGGTACAGTATCTGATTTGGGATTCTTCCAACAAACCCAGACTTCTTTTTCTGAGCTGTTGCAAATATTTGGAAGTGCACTCAATTGAAGGTGTTGAGAGGAGTTCTATCAGATCCCAGGGTTAGTTGTTATTCTAAGTGTTGCCTCTTTGTATAAGTTAGAAGAGCAGACTGCTCACTTCTCTCACCTTATCGATAAGATACAATCTGGAAAACAGAATATACCTTAGTAAAAGTTAAATCATCCTTTGTACTGATAGTACCTTGGTACAATATGTGGAGTTCAGTGTGTTTGGGAGTTTTATTTGCAAGAGAAGTCCACATGCATTAGGGAAAGGTGTAAATTTATAGCATGTTAGTTACTTCTATTTCCTTATGCATATAGTTCTTCAAATACTCAGCATGGGGTAACTTTCAAAATGCAGCGACCAGCCACTCATGGAGATGCTTGGAGCCTACACAGGAAATGTAACATTATTTTATAACCCAGCTAAGTGGTCATTAATTTTCTCATGTAGACAAGCCACGGGATAATGTTGCAGTGTGTGCATTAATTATCTGTGGGTGTTTATAGTCTTTAACCTTGACATTATATGGCAAATAATACACTCAACTTGTCTATAAGATACTATTATGATAAGTTAACAGGGTTGCTTACTTGATGGTTAGGTTTACTGAGGTCTGTGCTGTCAGTATTAGCCACAGGAACAACCGGAAACATATTGTCTTAGAGGTAAAATTAAATGCCTGGAAAACACATTTGGGAGAATCATCACTTTTAACATAACATGGTGTTCCCTCACATGTTTGATTGGCTGTTAATTTTCATGGGTTTAAGCTGGAAAGATCCTCTTACAGCTCCATTAAGTTTTATCTCTCTTCAGTTGATGGAGGTGTGGCTTTGAGCAAGGAGAGATTTTTAGTCCTGCTTATTTTCTTTTAAACTGCAGTTAGCAAGAAAAAAACCCAGGTTTTCCTAAAGTGCTATTTGCCCCTACATTATTACAAAGGGGCAATAGTATTGTTTTACTAGGTTCTTTTACAGTGTTGTAACCAGATGCATGCAGGCTATCTGTTCCAGGCAGATAAACAGTATGGTACAGCTTTCGTCACAGGGCAGGAGACAGTTCAGTGTGGATGACATGAACATGTCTTCAAGCTTTGGTTAATATGGAAAGCAAAGATAGGAAAGGACTCTGAAAATATGGGTTTACTCCAGAAATTTCAAAGTTTCACTGTTTCAGGCTGATAAATATTTGAAAATAAACATAGAAGTGTACTTCAAATGGGATGCATCAGTAAATGTTAAGAAGCACTCATAATAAAGAGTTTCATCCCTGTTAGAAATTATATGGTTGTGGGGTTCATCTCCCCTCTCCAGAGTTATTTAAGTGTCCTGTTTAAATTAAAAACTGTAGGGCCCCTATACCCCTAATGGTGAAGCTAACTATGCTGCTAAATGCTTGGCAGGTATCTTTCTGGTCTCTTTAGCTGCTCAGAGATCCTAAAGCAGTTTAAAGTATAAGTCAAAATTGTAAGTGGCAAAGGACAGGTGATTTGAGTTCAAAACCATAGGTCGTGGTATTGAAATCCTCTTTTGGTATGGGACCCTTTGGCAGCTAAAAAGCTTAACAACGTTCTTCTGAGGGAAACACACTTTTTAAAGCACCGGGAAGAGGGCATGCTTCATTTCTGTATTCTTTTCTCAAAATCACTGATGGTGAGTGAGCCAATGAGGGAAGGGACCCAGCTGGACCTGTTGGTTGTGAGCAGAGAAGGACTTAAGGGCGATGTGATGGTTTGAGGACATTTTGGCCATAGCAGACACAAAATGATATTTTTTGATTCTGTAAGAAGCAAGGAAGGGGGCCAGCAGAACTGCTACCTTGTGCTTTTGGAGGGCTGACTTTGGCCTGTTTAGAAGCCTAGTAGACAGTCCCTTGTGAGGCAGTCGTGAAGGGAAAAGGAGTCCAGAAAGACTGGACATTCTTCAAGAAGGAAATTTTCAAGGAGCTGGAGTAGGCCATCCCCATGTGCCAGAAGATGGGCCAGTGGAGAAGACAACTGGCCTGGCTGAACAGAGAGCTTTGGCTGGAACTCAAGAAAAAAATGAGGTTTCATGAGCTTTGGAAGAAGAGACAGGCCACTCAGGAGGACTGCAGGGATGTCATGAGACTATGCAGGGAGAAAATTAGAAGGACCAAAGTCCAACTAGAATTTTATCTGGCTACTGCCATAAAAAGGAAGAAAAATATTTTTATAAACACATTAGTAACAAAAGGACGGCTCGGGAGAACCTCAATCCTTTATTGGATGACAAAGGATGATGAAAAGGCTGAGGTAATTAATGCCTTCTTTGCTTCAGTCTTTAATAGACAGACCAGTTGTTCTTGAGGTACTCAGCCCCCTGAGCTGGAAGACAGGGATGGGGAGCAGAATGAAGCCCCCATAATCCAAAGGGAAATGGTTAGTGACCTGCTATACCACTTAGACATAAAAAAGCGTGGGGCTGGATGGGATCCACCCAAGGGTACTGAAGGAAGTGGTGGAAGTGCTCACCATACCATTTTCCATCATCTCTCAGCAGTCCTGGCTAACCAGGAAGGTCCCATTTGACTGGAGGTTAGCCAATGTGATGTCCATCTACAAGAAGGGCCGGAAGGAGGATCTGGGGAGCTACAGACCTGTCAGTCTGACCTCAGTGCCAGGGATTGTTACGGAGCAGATCATCTTGAGTGTCATCACACAGAACGCACAGGACGACCAGGTGATCAGGCCCAGTTATAGATTTAAGAAAGGCAGGTCCTGTTTGACGAATCTCATCTCCTTCCATGACAAAGTGACCCACTTAGTGGATGAGGGAAAGGCTGTGGATGATGTCTACCTAGACTTTAGTAAAACCTGTGACACCAGTTCCCACAGCATTCTCCTGGAGAAACTGGCTGCTCGTGGCTTGGACGGGTATACTCTAGTGCTGGGTAAAACACTGGCTGGATGGCTGAGCCCAAAGAGTTGTGGTAAGTGGAGCTAAATCCAGCTGGTGGCTGGTCACAGGTGGTGTTCCCCAGGGCTCAGTGCTGGGTCCACTTCTCTTTAGTATCTTTATCAATGATCTGGTTGAGGGGATCGAGTGCACTCTCAGTAAGTTTGCACATGACACAAAGATGGACATGAGTGTTGATCTGCCTGAGGGTAGGAAGGCTCTGCAGAGGGATCTGGACAGGCTGGATCAATGGGCCAAGGCCAGCTGTATAAGATTCAACAAGGTCAAGTGCCAAGTCCTGCACTTAGGTCACAACAATCCCCTACAACACTACCAGCTTGGTGATGAGTGACTGGAGAACTGCCTGGCAGAAAAGGACCTGGGGGTGTTGGTCAACAGCCAGCTGAATATGAGCCTGCAGTGTGCCCAGGTGGCCAAGGCAGCCAATGGCATCCTGGCCTGCATCAGGAACAGTGTGGCCAGCAGGACAAGGGAAGTGATTGTCCCCCTGTGCTGGGCACTGGTGAGGCCGCACCTCGAATCCTGTGTTCAGTTTTGGGCCCCTCACTGCAAGAAGAACACTGAGGTGCTGGAGCGTGTCCAGAGAAGGGCAACGGAGGTGGGGAAGGGTCTGGAGCACAAGCCCTGTGAGGAGCAGCTGAGGGAGCTGGGGGTGTTCAGCCTGGAGAAGAGGAGGCTCAGGAGAGACCTCATGGCTCTCTACAACTGCCTGAAAGGAGGTTGCAGAGAGGTGGGGGTTGGTCTTTTCTCTGAAATGACAAGTGATAGGATGAGAGGAAATGGCCTCAAATTGTGCCAGGGGAGGTTTAGATTGGATATTAGCAAAAAAAAATTTCACTGAAAGGATTGTCAGGGCATTGGAACAGGCTGCCCAGGAAGTGGCGGAGTCACCATCCCTGGAGGTATTTAAAAGACACGTAGATGTGGTGTTCAGCGACCTGGTTGAGTGGTGGACTTAGCAGTGCTAGGTTAATGGTTGAACTTGATGATCCTTTCCAACCTAAATAATTCTATAATTCTAAATGCTTTAAGGAAAGCGCTAATGGAGAGAGCTTTGTAAAGTGATGAACTGCAAATGGCATGTAGACATGGAAATAACCTCAGGTTGTACCAGGGGAGGTTTAGATAGGATATTAGGGAAAAATTTCTTCACTGAAAGGTTTATCAGGCATTGGAACAGGCTGCCCAGGGAAGTGGTGGAGTCACCATCCCTGGAAGTGTCCAAGGAACGTGTAGACATGGGGCTTGAGGACATGGTCTAGTGGGTATGGTAGTGTTGGGTTGATGGTTGGTCTGGATGATCTTCTAGGTCTTTTCTAACCTTAATGATTCTGTGTGCTTCTGTGATTCCACATAATACCATTACACACTTCTATCTGGGTAGCCTTGTTTTCCAAACATCTCCAGCCCTTAAAGCTTGAAACATAGTATGTTTTCTGTTCCTTTTCTTGAGAGACTGTTGCAGGTTTTCCAGTTCCAAATAGTTACATATAGGTATGGAATTTTAGTTTTATTTAGAATATGGTAACTACTTCTTTGAGTTAGATAAACAAAATTATGTCCTGTATGAAACAGTGCATGCTGCATAAAAAAGCTGATGTTGTAAACAAAGGCTATAAATGTGCACACTTATTTAAGCACAAACAACAGTGACAAGAATTGTTGTGGCAGGTAAAGTAGATCTTAAAATAAAACAGAAACAACAAAATATAGTTGTTGTCTGATCCTTTTTCTGCTTAGAAGACACAAGCAATAGTGTTGAATTGCAATCTATAGTAAGATCAAGGAATGTTAAAATTCTCAACTTTCTGATTTATAATTAACGAAAACAAGATGTGTGTGTAAGAAAAATCAAGAAATTATTAAGACGGGGAGTCAGGCTAAGTTCTAAAATCCATAGAACAGTACTGTATTAGCTAAAGGAACAGACTTGTATTAATCAGTAATTGGGAAATAATACTCTCAGTTAAAAGAAAAAATGGACACACATCACTGGCAATCTAAGCTGGGTAGATTTTTTATAGATTTGTTATTTTAATTAAAAACCAATGATTATTCCAGAAATTACATTATTTCATAACAGTTTCTTACTTTCATAAAGCTATTGTTGGCATACTCTGCACTAGTATATTGCGCACAACACAAAGTTATCAGGTCAGTGTAACCTATAATTTTCTATCACCATGTTTATCTCTATGTAATGCATAGTATATATCTATCATTGCTATGACCCCTTCTAAATATGCTGGTATTCAACAGGGAACATTAGCCTTTGAGACTTCACGGTTTCCTTGAACTTGCTGAGTGCCTTTACAAAGAACTGAGTTCAAGAGAAAAAATTGAGCTTGTATTTGTTCATGAGGTGAGTGGATGAATGGAATATCTTTCTGATCTCTGGCCTTTACACATTTTATTCTGCTGCTCACATACTCCGTGTTCTTTGCTAATGTAACACTGTCCTTTGTTTTTGTTACTATTTCTTTGATTAAAGCAGGTATTTTCCTGATAAGCATCATAGTTTACTGTTGAGAGTACTTATGGTAAGATGCATTTCTGGAAGAAACAAAGAATTTTTAATGTTTCTTCCTCTTATTCAGCAAACACTGCTGGTATTGCAACTAAGGGTAGCAAATCAGATTAAAATTATTTTTAGTGCTCAGCTGGCAGAAGATAATTGGCTGTGGACAAGCATGGTGTTGATCCTGCAAGATGTTGACTAAACCCTATCATGGTATTCTGTCAAAGCAATAAAAACTTAAATGATTTTGTAGTGGTTTACTTATTTGAAAAGTTTTCAGTGGGAGAGCAGGAAGGTGCATGGACTGTTATAGTGATTAGACTTATTATTTTCATAATGTCAGGTAGCTTGAAAAGGTAAAATAAATTCCTTTTGTGTTTTGATGTTTTTGTTTCACTACTTACATAGCAATATGTGCTTAAAATATAAAAGGTGGGGTTGCTGAAACAAAACACTTTTATTTAACGCTAGTAAATTTTTCTGTTACTTTTATTCTAGGTGTAACTTAGACATATGGCCTTGTTTTCATTGCTATTCTGAATAATTTGTTTTTAAAATGGTAGCATTTTAAAATGGCACCATTGCATGCATAATGGAGATTCAGCCTGCTTTCTGTGTGGCACTCACTGTGCTCTCAGTCCACGTCATGACAGAAGAGCTCTACAGTTTAATGTCAAATATCTGCTTTAATGTCTGGTTTGTAAGGACCAGAGTACTCAGCATTTTCCAGGGAAAAGTTCTAATAGGCAAGTATTTCCATAGTTAAAAGCAAGCATGAGGAGGAGGGTAACCAGTAGTATTGACTTGCAGTAACTGTCAGAACAATAGTTCTCTAGGTACTGTGTGGAATTCTTTAAAAATGCAACTTATTTGGAGTACAAGCCACGTAGGTACTGCTTAATGTATGTCAAGTCCTCCAACTTCAGACCAAAGAGCAGGAGAGGTTTCTGTTGTGTTTTGGGATTTCCTATGCAGAGAAATAAACTTATTTTGGTTTTGAAGCGTGAACTCACCAATGTGAGCTTCTGGTACGTCGCACTGAGCGGACCAGAATGGGATAAACTATTTCATCAGGCAGTGTTTCTAACATTATACACCAGTGTGGAGGTTAGTAAGGCACTGAGCAGTAATTCTCAATAATCCAGTCTCTTCTGTTTGCTTGAGTGTAACCAGGGTTCAAATATCAATGTTCAACTGATGTGCAGAGAACAACAGTGTCAGAAGTAGCACTGGACAAATCCAGAGACAAATGAAATAAAACCGTGCACACATGTATGGTCCAAATAAAATAATAAAGTATTTCTGGAAGTGTTGGAAGAGAGGTTTGAATTAATACCACAGGAGTAACACAATTCTGGGGGTATGTTATATCAACATAAATGAAATCGGAATGTCTTAATGCAACTACAGTCCTCTCAGACTTCTGTCCTACGTTGCAGACTGGATGACCCAGCCCTGCTGAGTCTCTACTACTACCCTTATTCCCAGGGCTGTCATAATGATGCCTGAATGAGTTTTTCCCCCTGCAGTGGTTGCAAGTGAGTGTCTAAAGACAGTTTACAACCACTTTCTGTGGTGTTTTGGTGGAGTCTCTGCATTCATGGGGTCAGCAGGAGGCTGCAAGACTAGGCAGAGAAGTGGAGGAGGAAGGACTGTAGTGGGCTAGGTGATCCCTTATTGCACCGGGGTAGGATGGCACCCCTATGTCTGTAGTGCCTCCCCTGTTTGTTTAGCCATTATGAAAACTTCTTGGGGTTTGGAACTGTCCGATAAGAAAACAAACAGTAATCTGAGTAGTCGCAGAGCTGTAATATTAGAGGATGACTACTGAAAGCATTAGTCACATCAAATGCTTATCAGATAATCCCCAAAATGAAACACTTGCATTAATCCTTTATCAAATTATTTCAAATCCAGGGGCTTACTGCCTTGCCTTGTTTTGAATTTATTTCTCCCTGCCACCCCCATTTCTTCAGACAGAATTCTTTTTAGCTTCAGTCAAGGCCATATGACATTTGCAACTATGCAGTCAAAATAATACATTGTTCTCCTCCTCGCAAATTCTTTCTTGAGTTAGACACGCTCCTGAGAAATGTTTTGATCAGGGTTGATCAGCATGCTAGCTTGTATTGCAAAGCCAGGTATAGAGCAGAGGGAGAAAGAAGCTTTGCTCTTTTTTGTATTCTTTCTTTCTGTCTTTCTTTCATGTGAATGACTCCTACCTTCTCTTTGGGGCTGATGCTTTCCTTTTCTTTTTTATTTGGGTCCAGTAGTAGGCACTGAGTGCTATAAAAATAGCATTCCCTCTTTCACCAACAAAGTAAGTAGAATAGAAAGTCATGGAATGAGAGACCTTTACTTGCAGCTTTCTTCCTTGCAGTCAAGCTGGAATTTTGAAGCTCTGTTTGGCTGTCTGATTGTTTTAGAGTGCTCTTGGTTGCTTTCTGCTGCATTGCATCATGTCGTTGTAGGAAATGTTGTATCACTTAGTTTGAATACTTTCTTTCTGCTATGTTTTGTGATATACTCAGTGTGTTTTGTTCTCATCTGCGGTTCTACTGCAACACTGGCTGGGTCTTGTAACTTGGATGTGTAAAAAGGCTTAAGACTTCCCTCTGGTTATTCAAATGATTTAAATTCTTTGCCCCAGTGGGTCCCTGCTCTATCTACTATGTAGATGAGCTAAGGTATGTCAGTTTAAAGCTACTAAGAGGCAGAGGGACTCTGCACAGGGATTAGAGAGATTACCTTTCTCTTAATGTAGCATTAGAAATGCCTCAGAGCTTCATGTTGGTTTTTGTGTCTACTTGGGTATTTTCTTTTAAGAAACATGGGCAACCTGGAGGCAAATCAGTGAAGGCCTGAGATTAGTTAGAATCTATGACTTACCAGAAAACACAAAAATAATTTTAGTTCTTTAGGAAAAAGAAGACTGGAAAGAGGCACCATGATGATCTTGAAATAACTAAAAAGCTACTGAAAAAAATGAAATAGAGTATATTCCCATCATATTCCTAGTGCATAGGACAAAAAATAATAGGCTTATGCTTCAGACAAAGAGGTTTTGGATTCAGATTTAAGCAGCAGGTTCCTGATGGCAGGAACAACTGAGTACCAGAACAGCTTAGTTTATAAAATTTGCCATTTGAGGTTTTTAAAACCAGATTAGCTAATATTTTCCTGTAATCATGTAGCTATACTTGATGTTGCTCAGGGACAAGCAAGCACATTAGACATCATCTTGAGGTCCCTCTAGCCTTATGTGGCATGGGCACTTACCAGTAGCAACAAGTAAAAGAGAGGAGTGACCAGGCTGCTGGACTTGGAGGGAAGCTTTCCCACCTGGACCATCATGACAAACAAAGGTCTGGATTTCTGATTGTGTCATAACTCACAAGTCAGAGCGTAGAGTTCTGTTGACCTCCAAGTAACTTGGAAATTATATATAAAAATGAAATTGCCTGCACCCATTGTACATATAAAGTGGTGTGTGATTAGATCAGTTCATATCAGTGTGTGTATGCTTTAGCAATTACTGGAAGAATTGCTATAAAATAGACTCTAGAAGGATGTCTTGAAGTTTTCCAATTGCAGACTATTGGACCTAAAATGGGTGCTCTTTTTTCTAGCTTTTATTAAGTTGTGACACTGGAAGCAAAATAAATCCAATTCATTGTACAAGGCAATAAAATTGAATTAGATAATTTCTAAAGATTTTTTTTTCCTCCTAATTAAGTATTTTGCCACAGTAATGGTTTAATGTCTGTAGGGTTTGTAAAACACCTACATAATTTTGCATTATACTAAATTACTCTCTTTTCTCTGAGCCTTGAGCATTTCATGTACACATAGACAAAAGAAGATCTAATAAATGATGAATCATATCAGAAAAATCACATCTGGATCTGAAATCTTTGTGTATCTTAGTTTCACACTTCAGTTCATTAAACAAAAAATATAAAAGTAATGGACTACAGTGAAAAGTGGTGCAAGGGTGCTCTGTGTGTTTGGGGTTTTTATTTGTTTTTGTTTGGTGGGGTTTTTTGTGGTATATACTATCATCTGCTGCAACTTGCTGTGGCAAAATAAAAAACAGAGTAGAAAAAAATTGTCCACATGAATGCCAAAAGATACTACTGCAGCAACTGGTGATGCTTAGCGCCTCATTTTCTCTGCACCTCTGAAAAAGAAGGGATGAAGCCTCTTCTGAGAAATTCAGAAATTGTAGCAGCTCAGAGACCTGCAGTGATTCCTCTATCAGCTCAAGGGCCATCACCAGGAATCATAGAATCATAGAACCATTTAGGTTGGAAAATACCTTTAAGATCGAGTCCAGCTAATAGAATCATAGATTGCTTGAATGATTCCCTTCTCTTAACACGAGGAAGCTTTGGGTTCCAAATCTGTTCCTGTCACTTTTTCACTACCTGCTGGTAGGGAGACCCAAATATGTCATTGTGACTGATAACTCAAGGATGAAGCAGTTCCAAAGATTTTTATGTTTCCGTTTGCTAAACATTATGTACACAAATTTTCAAAGGAACCTTATGCATTAGTGCTATAAATTTGATACATTTGTTAACAGGTAGGTATTGGCAGATGAACACGTCTCTGCTTCTCTGACTTTAGAAAACTGTGTATGCTGTTCTGTTTCAGGATCAAGAAGCTGAAGAAGCAGACATGATGGTGTTTTTAAAAGATGACTTTATTTATGTGTCAAATGAGTATCTAAGGAAGAGAAATACCGGAATAAGTATTGATATACTTGTGTCTATGCTTACTGGAGTCTTAGGTAGTTTTGAATTATGACTAGAAAACTAGCAATAAACTAGTTTTCTTATTGGTTTTTTTTAGTTATCTTTCTCTTGACATGCTTTTGTTCTGAAATGCATGTCAGTAGGCTTTGCAGTAACTGATTTGCTCTCAGCAAATGTGAAAAATATTATTATGCTTCCTACAGAGTCTACAGCAAACTAATTCTAGTCTAGAGAGATCTACCCTTGACCTCTTCCAAGAGTCCTACAGAGATCTAACTCTAGAATAGGTCACTGTGGAGGACACAGCAGGGGAAGATTGGGAGGGCAGGAGTATTCTTACCCTAAAGCTACGGCAAAAGCTAAAGCAGGCATAACAAGATGATAAGTGCCAATTTCCTTTGTATCTTGTCACCCTCTGTCCTGCTCAAGAATGAGGACCATGAACATATTTCAACAACATAGATTTACAGGGCTACTCATGTTCCCTCTCATATTTCCTATTATATTGTCAGAATTGGTTCAAGGCTTCTCAGCAGTATGGGCAAAATCAAAATTTGCTGATCCAAGACTGAAAGCAAAATATTGGAGGAATTTTGATGGAGGGGGGTGTGCTTTTCCTCTCATTATTTTCAACTGGGTGAAATGCATTACGGTGACAGAAGCAGTAGCAAATGCAAAAAGGGAAATAGGAACAAGGAAAGTGTTGCTGCATTTAGTAGTCTAGCATAGAACCATAAGCAACTGCTCCATAGCTTTAATTTCTTTCTTGCTTTTCCAATAATTTTCCAGAATAACTGTGACACCAGTGTTTTTCTGCCCTTGAGACCCCAGCCACCTCCACGTGCACTCCCTGTTGATTCCTAGTATCTCTTCAAAATATTTTCTGCAAAATGTATAAATTGTAGTTGTCTTTTACGCACCAGCAAAGCTATCTACCACGAAAACTTTCTTCTTGCAATATATACCCAAATATTTATCATCAAGTTCACGTTTCACTGCTGCAGGCTTATATTAGGAGAATGTAGCACCAGCCCGTGTATTTCCAATATTGCGTCACTGAAGAGTGGCAAAGCATTGTCATTTCCCATGACATTTGGCAGAAAGGTATTGGAGTACAGCTCGGTCTGTTGTAGAATGATACGACTTTTGGATTGCTACATTAAGTCTCCTCCTAAGTATCAAAGTTACTAGGGCTGCCATTGTTTCTTTTTGGGCAGTTACCATCCTTTCAAGTAGGGTTGTATGCATGATATGCAACATGCAGACACAGTTCATTTAAATTGCAAAACTTGTAAGGAAAAACCAGTATAACTGAATGATAGAAATTAACGCTAACAGAATTGCAACCTGGAATGACCTACTTCACCCCCTGAGCACTGCTGTAACTATACTCTTCAAATATGCTTTCCATGCTCAGTTTATTCCGTCAATACAGCTTCAACTACATCCTTTGGGACATGATACCAATGTGATATGGTTCTCACCCCTTAGGTGCTTTTTTTCCCTGGTCTTCTTCCTGTGATTGGTACAACCCCTAGTACTACCCCTACTTCTTTTTACTAACCTAGTTACTTGTGCTTTAACAGCAAGAGGACAAATTCAATTTACTGATATAGACATAGAAAACAAACCTTATGTTTTAACAGCTGATTTAATTTAGATTCTTAATGGAAGATGCCTGAAAGATCACCCAGGGCCTGAAAAAACACTTATCACATCTCGTATAAGCCTACAAACAGTAAATAATTTCTAAACTGGTTTCCAAGTAATTTTTTTTTTTCCCGTGCTGTTAAGTCCTTGATCCTCTTAACTTGCATAGATTTCCCAGCAAAAGGCTGTTTTTGTTAAAGAGGCAAAGGTCTGTAAGGTGTCATTTCAATTTTTACAGGACCACTTGCTGGTTAATATGTAAATTTGGAATCCAAAGGAAATTACTCTTTGTATGATGTGGGTTAGCAGCAGTGATGAAAGACCCATGGGGTTCTTTTAAAACTGCTGACTCTTTTGTAAAAATGCGTAATGACTTGTGAAAATTGTATCGGGGTAATATTAAGGAAAGTCTTTCTGTCTGAGTCTTGTCTGTGATTCTTAGGCACCAGTGAAAACCTTGTTTAGTATCTTGCTTTCAACCCGGATGTCCACCTGCTTTTTTAAGGCTGTTGATTTAGATGGTTCTGGTCCTGCTCTGAAGCCTGCCAGGCCATGCCTGCCTCTCACACTGAAGTTGTTCAAACTGCAGTAGTGAACAGTAAAAGGGAAAGAAGAGAAGCTTTGCAGCTCCACGGCAATATTAAATACAGCTTGCATAGAGAAGTGTATGGGCTTTAAATGTCACTTGTATCTTGACCCAGCTTCACCTCTGTCAGGATGCTATCAGCTTCCCTTCTCGTTCAGCAGTTTGCATCTGCCCCTCAGCACCACTGTTTCCATCCCTCTCTGTCTCCAGTTTCTGTCCTTTCTTTCCCACCTTTTCCATCTAACGTGTGTCTGTGCTTCAGTTAAACCCCCTTTCTTTGCCCTCAGCGAAGGCAGACCCAGGCTGCCCCGTAATGTGCTCAAGTGGAGAAGGATCCTCTCATTTCTCTTACGGCTTTGATGAGGTGATCTCCTGTCAGGCATCCTCGTGGTCAGGGAGGAGGTTGCCATACTGAAGAGTGTTGGTTTTACTGTGCAAAGGGCAGCAACATGACGGAGATGTAGCAGGAGCTACCCCAAAACCACGTAGCCAATGACAGAGCTGCATGAGCAGGACAGGGGAGACCACTCTTGGAGCAGAGGCTTTAGGGGCTTGAACCTCTTTTGGTTCTCCAGTGTATCCATGCTCTTGCTCAGGTACCGTAGGTGTTGGGCTACTAATGCTCTTGGGGTAGCTCTGCATAGCACAGGTCTTTCTCCAGACCTGAGCAATCTTTCTGGTTGTTAAAATTTCTGAGAGGAAACCAGGCTCATTAGAATAACTCCTGACCAACTCAGCTCAGGTCTGCAAAACACTTAAATTTAGCCGTACAAAGAGGTAGCACGAAGCCAGAAAGCAACTGGACTTCCTTGGAAGAACGTCTCCTGCAAGAGTCAGTCTGCTCAGGGACATGTTGCTACTGACTATTTATTCTCTTGGTTGCAGCAGTATCCAGTGACTCCAACCGGAGTTGAGGTTGCGCTGGCCAGAGCAGCTGGCAATTGAAACAACTACAGTAAAAAGCGACAGGAGAAATGGGGGTGCAGAAGGCAAAGTAATGGAGGTAAGTCAGGCCGTTGGTCAAAAGAAAACAAGCTTTGAGCAGAGAAATGATTTTGATAGTTATACAACCAACTAGTCCAGAGGACAGGAAGAAGAATAACCCTCTTCTGACCACCGCCAAATTCTTTAATTTGTCAGTGTGACCCTGTTGCTTTGGCTCTAATTGGATTGATAGCCACCTGATTACAGCCATCGGCAGAAGGCCACACATGCTTATTTTATGCTGTGTGCAGAGGGCTAATCTAGGCAGAGAAAAAGAGGTGCCACTGAAGACTGCTGTCAGTCATATTCCACCACACCTGTTCACGATTCCTCAGAACTGTGTGAGAACTGGGGCCATGTGCCTTACTTGTGTGTACGCTCAGCATTTGTTTCCATGCCATTTACAAAGGACACTGGAGCTGCTGGCAAACAATGAAGTTTTGCCTGGGAACGCTGGTATGAAGGGAGGTAGGAAGTGTATATGAGTTTGGGTTTTTTAACAAAAAAACCCATAAAATAGAAGAGTATGTGGAAAGCAAATGAGCTAAGAATGTCTGTAAATCCCACAATTTTTTCTAGATGATTGATTTCTGGTTTTAAAAAAACATTTCTTATTTTAAACATATTTTATTAATCAGTGTTTTTGCCCTTTAGTTAGTCACTGCACATCAGGCTGACTGCTTACTTTTAGTCTTACCTGATTTGCAATGGATTGAAATAACCAGTGGGGTTTTTTCTGCTTCTAGCCACTTTTCCTATTTTTTTTACCTGATTTCTTTTTCTTTCTGATTCCCGTGCTCATTTGTATTCTGTCCCTAAAAAGCTTTTTAATCGTTGTAGGCCCTCCCCATACTCTAAGTCTGAGGCTCTTCTGAACAATTTTAGTCACAATTTTAGTGTTTGGTACCCTGGAATACACAAGGCTAAAATTAGCCATTCAGAAAACTACCCCATGAACCCTGTCATCATAGTGGATTTTATTACTGTACATCGTTAAGATGTGAGACAGGCTGGCAAACCATTACATTATTACTTGAATTAGCATACAAGTAGATTTCATTTCCTCCTAAATGCGCATTGTAAAACAAAAAGTGGGTTCCTCTTTCTCTTTGCCTGTAACTAGGCTCATTAATCTCAGCAGGGTAGGACTAAGGAAGGGCCTGTTCAAAGGAATCATACGTGCTATTAAAAACATGGGAAAGATTTTGTCTACCCACTGGGAGTCTTATCATAATTCTTCTTTTTGGCCATTTATGTGAAATGCTACAATGTTACTTTTGAGCAAACTAATTCAGCTCTTCTGCAGTTCAGTGCATCAAATCCAAAGTGTTGGGTTTTTTCCAAAAGCCTGCATTTTCAGTAATATCATAAATTCACAGTATCATTTTCTCCTCAGTGAAATCATTCAAACAATGTAATTCTGAGCATTTGACTTAAAATACTCATTTCGATTTTAGAAAAAATGGGAATTAAGCTGTTTGCAGAGGACATGTTATGACTGAGATGAATAGAAACACTTTTGTGCTCAAACACCAAAAGTGGTCATAAAACTAGATTTCAGCTCAGATTTCAAAAATAAGTCATAGCTTTGGGTACTTCCACTTTTGGAAGTGTTGGTGGAATTGGGGGGATTTCTGGCAATGGGATATAGACATCCTAGTTGCTGAAATAATTCTGAAAATCCCACCTATTGTGTGATTTTCCAAATGAAACGAAGAAAATGAAATAAAACAAACAAATCCAACAAAAACAAACAAACAAAAACATCTTGAAGAAACAGATAGTGAGCATTACTTGGAATTTTAATCTAGAAATACAATTCTCACTGGTATTGCAGAAGTATTTAAAGAACAATTTCCAGTGAGTGGTTTAATTTTGCTGGCTTGTTCATCAATAACAGAGTTCAGTGATTTCACACCGTTGATCTAACCAACTGATAGTAATTAAACTGCTCTCCATAGCGGTCTCTAAGGTGTTGCAATACCACTCAGGGGCTGAAACAAGGCAGTTCTGGAATAAAATTATGACACTGGTATAAAACATTAATGGAGGCAGAGAGCTTTTCTCTTGTGTTTCTCATGCATCTCCAGAAAGGTCTCGAGTTACCAAGTGAAAACTGTCAGTGAGCTTGTTTAACTTTCACTGAGTCTATTTTAGTAGATGTGTTGTTTAAATAATAATAAAAAAGGCAATGTGGTTAGATTCCCTAGCATTAAACCTCTTCTATGTTATTTCGTTCTTGCTAGGATTGTCTTGAAAAGAAAAGATGACTCACTCTGACTTGCCAAGTCTATTTCTGTACGTGCAGATGTCATTTTATGGCCTTTATTTAGCAACTGCTTCCTCTGCCAGAGTCCCATCTCATTCAGGGCATGACTCGGCCATTAAAGTAGTGTTTGTGACAGCCCTCATTTCCAGAAACCTCATATTTGAGAGATTATATGTGATATCTTGCATCATGTCTCCATCTGCTTTGTGGGTCAATGCAGGAAAGCACAGAACAATCCCTGTTCCATGTCCCCAGTCCCCTTGGTGCACCAGGGAATCACAGGAAGATCAGTGTCCATGCCTAGAAAAAGGCAGGGCAATGGTGGGATAAAGCTGAGGCTAACCACCAGCAGATGCTATGCTATGCCGTGTGCTCGTGAGTTTGCCATGATGTTGCCCACTCCTGCATCACGTCATGATGCTCTTGAAGAGGCAGGCTGTGGGGGAGCACGTGGTGTGTTTGGGGTGAGCAAGGAGTGGGGGTGTCCGTGGCATGGTGCGCGTGCTCTGCCCTGCGATGTGGGGAACAGCGTGCCTAAAGTGGAGAAGCTCTCTGGCATTTTGCCGGAAAAGGGGGACAAGGGAGAGCAATTTAGTCTCTTTGCCTCACCCTGGGCCAGGCTCTTGCTGCTGTTTTAGTAATGTGAACTGACGCTGAGCACTCTCAGACTTGGAAAACCGAAGTTCATACCGGAGAACATGCAGGCTCGCAGTCCTTCCAGACCTTCAGTTTTCTCTGCAAGGTGCTTAGTGCCATTAACCCCCACAGCTGACTAATTTTTTTCCCTACAGCATGGGAAGAAGAGGAAAGTTTAATGTCAGTTTTGTCGATTCATTTTTAATTATGGTCTCTATGTCTGTATGTACCTCACCAGATATCCTCAAATGCTACACAGATAACGCGGAGTAAGGACATAAAGGTTAGCCAGATAAAAGATGGGCTATTGCATAAGAAGTCAGACTTAGAAGAAGGTTAACAGTATTATTTAAATGTCATCCAGGTTAAGTAAGACACAATGACAACTACAATGTAGTGATATTTGTGCACCTCTCAACTTTTCTAAAATATGCATAATTCATACAGAAAGAGTGAGCCTATTATTTCAATGATAATCAGATTAAATTTCACAGGACTTCATTTGCTCTAGATCTGGATACAACTGGAATAAAATGTTTGCCCTCAGATGGTGCTGGAAAACTTCAGGACGGTAACACTGTCCCTCATTCCATCCTCCCTTGTCATCTGCAGGAGCAGGTTGGGAATTGCTGCATCAGACAACGTGGTCAATAGTCTTTAACCCTTGGCCTTTCTGCGAACCCACTACTGTCCTATTAGTAGATATTACAATGACAGTTCTTCCCACAGGGAGCTAGGAAGATCTTAGAATACAGTTTCTTTTTCTCTCAAGGGTGTAAGAACAGTATATATGTAAATAAATATTCATTTATATATGTACACGTTTGTATGTGTGCATATATATGTATAAGTAGGAGCAATAATTACCTAGTTAGTGTTTTTCCCTATGTTTTAGGTAATTGAATTAGTCTTTACAAAGGGCCTAAGTTCTTCTTTGCTTTGTTCTAAGGCATAAAAGTGGTCTATATTTTGAATGAGCTAGGGCAGAATAGAGAGAAAGGAGCAGAAGTAAGCAATGGTAATACTAACACGCACACATCTTCCCTCTACACCCTCTTCTTTTCCAACTAGCTCCACTACTGAGCATGTGATAGGTGCAGAAACCTTGCTGTTCGCTTTCACGTGGCAATGGAATATTTTTGGAATGGTATTCATGAAAAGCACATAATTTTTTAATTAGGTAAGTTGCATGTCCACAACGGCGTGTAGGAAATAGGTGGCAGAAAAGGTTCACAGCGAACTCGGCACTAAGATGCTATTTTCTTTGTAGCATGAATATTCTAGACCATACAAAATAATGTCTTGTTTTTAGAGTCTGCGTTTTATTTCATTAACCCTGACTACATCTAGTCCTTGAATGATTTAAAAATGTACGCTCATGGTCCTGGGATTGCCTGCAACTGCCTGCATCACAACACAGGCACTTTCCCAGCAGCTAAACAGATTTTAATTAATGCATTTGAGCAGTGCCTGCCGACAGTTCCTCCTTCACCATTTAGAGTTATGTGTATTTTATCGGACAAACGTTCTCCTTGCTGTTCATTAGTCAACAGTGATTTATGAAGGGTGTGAGCGTCGGTGCCAAAGACACAGCCCCAGATTACAACTGCCACAAAGTATGTGCCTACTCAAATTCAGGAGTTTCGGGAATTCGGCGGTGCATTTCTTTTTTTTTTTTTTTTTTTTTCCGCTCTAAACCGTCGGCAAATTGCCCGTGTGTCACTTGGGGTGATGCCCCACAGGCAGCCGGGCTGGCAGAGGACCGCAAAGGCTGGCTGCGGGAAGGCTGGTGGTGGCTGGTGGCAGGGCACTCCTGCACTTCCCCCAAATCCCACGTGGTGGCAGAGGCACTTCACGCTAAAAAACGCCTTCATCCGTGTGCAGGTGGAAGAAAACCTGGAAAATTTAAATCTGGAATCGTCCTGCTGACTCGCTATGGGACTGTGGAATGCGTAACCTCCTCTCCCTGCCTTCTGGGCTCTCCAGCTTCTCCTTGCAGGTACATAATGCCTCTGCTAGCTTTCCCGGGGCAAATTCGGTTTCTGAAATGAAATCTTAACGTGTCTTTCTGTGCAGCACAAAATTTTCCTTTCTCCTTGTTACAGTTTTTACCCTGAGCTGTTTTCTTACAGTCTGCTGTCTTGCTCTGCGAATGGTGTCTGTGAGCCACCTGGAAAAGAAGTGAGAAAAGGAACTTGTGTAGGTTTCTAGCAGAGGACGAGAAAATTTACATCTAAGCCTCTAAAAGCTGGGATGCAAGGGATGCATGGAATGTTGTCTCAGGAGATCTCACGTTAGTAGGAGCTGGCACTGATTTTTGCAGTGTCGCTGTATACTGATGTTATGCCACGAAGCAAACGTTGCAGGTTGCCAATCCTGCCTGTTCTGTGTATTTTGTGAGTCTGTCTGCAGCCATCCCTCTGTGGTGGAGATCTTATAAATCCATTTTTTGTGTCTTTCTCAGCAGCAGGAAAAGGAGGATTGATGTACAGAAAAAGATAAAGTCACTAAGAACAAAAATGGGAGCTTCTAAGAGGCTTTCTTTTGGACTTTACGACCTTACACCACAGTCGTGGTTTCTACCAATGTGCCTGTGAGGACAGTTTGAGATCAGGCTGTGAAATTTATGACATGGTCTTGTGCTGTACAAAGTGTCAGTAAAAAAAAAAAAAAAAAAGGCTGAAAACGTCTTCATCTCTCCTTGGTGTGGGAAATGCCCCATTCTTTTTCTGCATCTCCTCTCTATAGTCCTTATCTTAAGGAAATGGGTCAGTGTCTTGCCCAGAAAGATCATCTTGTCTTCTGGTACACTTATGAGATAAGTAGTTCTGCCCTTGCTGTTGGGTTCTTCTCTACACCTGTGATGTCACCAAAAGCAGAATCTGGAGCTGGTAGGAGGTTTGTACCAGCTTTGCTCTGTCGTTCCTCACCCCATCTCCTCACGTTAAAGATGTGTTAATATTTCTGCCACTTGACCGTCCATCAGGAAGGTGAGGGGACACATCTCCATCCATCCTGCTGAGCCCACTGCCACACAGGCCCTTGGGAGGGTCATCCTTGTTCCACATGGTATGTGATAGAGGCTGAGGAGAACAGGGATGGTGAAAGGGGAAAGAAGAAAGATCCAACACTTGAGCAAAAATGAGTACAAAAAGGCACAGTACAAAACCTGCCACAATCACAACAATACTGTGACACAACAGAGGGGCTAAGGAGAATCTTTGTTCTTGCTAGATTTTTGGTATCCTTCATGTGGTTTCATTTCACATGAAATATTCATGTGCCTAATAATGAGACTTACTGCTGGCTAAGGAGCTAATTTTCCTTCCAAGAGAGTCTTTTATGGGTTAAGAACTTGAAGATGTTTCTAACCTGCTAATTAAAAAAAGTTGAATCAATCAAAGTGTTCTGATTTTGAAATATTTTTCATTGCATTTCTTTTCCAGTATTAATGTGCTGAAATGTCTAGACAAGAAGTCACAGGAAAATTAGATATTTCCTTTTAGGCAAGAAGTCACGGGAAAATAAAATATTTCCTTTTGAAACTGAGAGACTGGGACATAAAAATTCTTTGTTGTTGTGGGTAGTTTTATTTTTTTTAAATCCCTGTATAATCTAGAGACTCATTAAAAGTCATCTTTTCCCATCACCAATTCTGTCAACTCTATTAAAAAATGTTTTGGCAACAAATGCCTGACCAGCTCTACTTAAGTAAGACGATGAGCCAATTTAAGATTCCCCTGTATTTTTTTTATGCCCACGAAGCCTTAAAAATCATTGCTATTTCTGGCACTGAGTGGGATGTATGGCACCTTCAGAGCACCCTACTTTGCTGAACACCTTTCTGCCAAGAAGGAATCATAATTCACCTGGATTTGTATGCCAGGTTTGGTTTGTTTGGCTGGCAGGCTGATGGGTGATATATTTTCACCTACAGCATGTGTCTGCTTTATAGAGACATATTAGTACTTGATAAATGTGGCAGTCTCTGGACTCAGATACAGAGAGCAGATGACAAGAGAGGAAGTGCGTTTTAACAGCTGTTGTGATTTAATGAACATTGGGCAGTTGAGCCGCTACTGGAAAGGATCAAGCAAACATTTTAAATGAAAAGTCACTGTGAACTTCCTGCGCTGAGTTAAGAATATCCAGCTGATTGTTATATCCTCTTTCTAGATTCATATTTTATCTTCTTGGAGAATGTCTTTAGAGATAATGTGGTCTCGCTGCGCCCAGTGGACGTATCCAGGATTAAAGGGCGGAGACTGAGGCGCTTCCCCACTTTGCCTAATTTAAGGCTCAATAAAAGTCTTACTCCTTGAACTTTCATAAGGGCAGGTTCGCATCCAAAAAGGGGAGTGAGGAAACAACCTTGTGACTTTCTGCACTGGACAAGCTGGCCATGCCTACTGTTGTGGGGAATAACACCACCATTTGTACTAAAGCAAAACCTGTCCTAATCTAAAGCCTAGGGATACATTTTTTTCCATTTAACTAATGTACAGTCACACACGAGTTAGCTGCCCTGTTCCTTCCCCAGCTGTGGGAGAAGCTAAACACCAGTATTGACGTTAATACTTCAAACTATTTGAGAGGCAGTAAAGTAGCATGCTGTTTGGCTGAATTAATAACTAAACATTAAATCGTTAATTTCAGTACTTGTATAAAATACGGTGAGCAAAAACTGAAATGCACAAACATAATATAGTCAAGCAGAAGGCATTAAAAAATAGGGCTAGCTCAAAACCTGATGCAAGCTGCCTCCTCTAGCCAAAGACCCATATGAAGAGATAAGCCTCTGGTTGCCCAGCCCAAGGGACTGGGCTCTGCTCCTAGGTCGAGTGTCTCCTGACCTCCAAAAGAGGCTGAGCGCACATCCCAGGCCATGGTATTGTCCTGGCACGACCGTTCAGAAAGTTTGAAAAGAAACTCAAAGGAAATGATGCAAAAATTCAACTAGAGCAGAGTGAAGAGGTTTGTCTGGTAAGTGTGCGGTGGGTTTCCACCATCAAAACACCCCATTCAAACCCCATCTCGATCCTGAAGCACCCTTGCAGAGATGTGCTGGTAGGAGCATGCTGCTAACCTCACCGTTTTCCCACTCATCGCAGAGGCAGCATCTCTGCTCTGAAATTACAGCACTCAATGTACGCCACTCCATCTTGAGGGAAATTTCAAGGGCTAGGTTGTAACAACTCTCGATAAATTTTAATCCACCTGTTATTGTGGAAATTAATTTAGAGATTATGAAAACTCTTTCAGTGTTTAGAGGTGTTAACTTGAACTGTTTCCAGCATGAAATCATGCACAGTCTACCTAACAAAACCAGTGGCGCTCCACTGTGCCTTGTGAAAATGAAGTACCCGGTATTAAACAGTTGGAAGGTTTTAATGATGAAGAGAATAGGAAGTATAGAATTGCAATTGCCAAAGTGCCTGCAGATACCACTTGAAATGTCTTGAATTATCACTGTGGTGAGTTTAGCTATGAGAGTTAAGATAACATTGTTTGGTTTGGAGTCATTATGACAGAGAGGCAGGTAGAATCACCCTACCTGTCTATTCACATTTCATGTCATATAATCGCACAGGTAACTTGCTTCTAAACTGAGGTACCTGAGACCCTGGCTACCTGCCCTAGCTTGGGATCTGATGCCCCCCTGCCCTGAATAAGAGCTGAGTGATCTCCAAAATGCCTCTCCCATGGGAAAGAGGGCAAGGTACTTGGGCCAAGAGGGCTCCAGAGTGCTTTGCAGTCAGGCGCCTTAGCTAAATGACTGGCAGGTCAATAGCCAGTCTTTATACTACAACCGCTCTTCTTAATACCACTGTGACGTCTAAGTATTATGTGGTGGAAAGTCTACCACTGGGATGTCAGCAGAATTTTGCGTTTGATTTTATACTGTGTTGTATTGGGTTTGTGTGGCAAGGTTTTTGTAACAGGGGGGAATAAAGTGGTGGCTTCTGTGAGAAGCTGCTAGAAGCTTCCTCTGTGTCCCATAGAGCCAATGCCAGCCAGCTCCAAGGTGGAGCTGCCACTGGCAAGGCTGAGGCCATCAGCAATGGTGGTAGTGCCTCTGGGATAACATGTTTAATAAGGGGAGAAAAAACCTGAAGAGAGGAGAATTTGCAGCAGAGAGGAAGAGCAAGATGTGAGAGAAACAACTGCAGACACCCAGGTCAGTGGAGAAGGAGTGGGACAAGGTGCTCCAGACACCAGAGCAGAGATTCCCCAGCAGCCCGTGGTGCAGACCATGGTGAGGCTGGCTGTGCCCCTGCAGCCATGGAGGGTCGCGGTGGGGCAGAGACGCACCTGCAGCCTGGGGAGGGCCCATGCCAGAGCAGGCAGGTGCACGTGATTCTGTGTCCTCCATGCCAGAGCCGTCCGCGGCAGAAGGACAGGACCCTGTGGAAGGGAACCATGCTGGAGCAGTGTGTGAAGAACTGCAGCCCATGGGAAGAAGTCACGTTGGAGAAGTTGGTGGAGGACTGTCTCCTGTGGGAGGGACCCCACGGTGGGGCAGGGACAGAGTGTGAGGATCCCTCCCCCTGAGGAGGAAGGATCAGCAGAGACAACATGCGATGGACTGACCGCAGCCCCCATTCCCCATCTCCCTGTGCCACTGGGGAGGAGGAGGTAGAGAAATCAGGAGCAAAGCTGAGCCTGGGAAGAAGGGGGAGGGGGTTTGTGTGTGTAGGGAGAAGGTATTTTAAGATTTGGTCTTAGTTCTGTTTTCACTCTGATTTTATTGGTGATAAATTAGTTTAATTTTCCCCAAGTCGTGTCTGTTTGGTCCATGACAGTAATTGCTGAATGTTCTCTCCCTGTCCTTATCTTGACCCATGAGCTTTTTGTTATATTTTTTCTCCCCTGCCCGGCTGAAGGGGGGTGTGACAGTGTGTCTTTGGTGACCTCCAGCCAGGGCCAACCCATCACAATACTGTGCAACGTTAAGGGATGGAGATATATTTATTTAAATGAAATACATGTGCCAACTTACAGTGGTTGCCAGGAAGCCAGTGCAACCCACGGATAGGTGTTACAGCTTCAGAGGTAGTTTGGGCTGTTTAAAGAGGAAAATACTTGAAAGGTCTCCACTTTTATTTTGACACTTTCAAAAGGAAATTTGGGAAATGTATGTGAAGAGGCAGAGGAGGGAAAGGAGGTGAAAAGATTACTAAGACACCTGAAAACCTTTATTTTTAGTGAAATTAAATGGTTCAATTGATTTGAACGATCTTCCTGTTCAGCAGATGGATGGGAAGGTGGGAGATGTAAGTGGTTTAGCTGATAAGAAATCTCGTTTTCTTGAGTGAGTGGGTGGGAAAACTGGCCAGAGAACTAAGAAATCTATTATGCTTCTACAGCTTTAGCTATTGTGAATGCTGCCAGTCTACTTGATGGAAATATGGAAATGCTGAAATACAAGGTACTTTGCATACATGTAGATAATGGTATGTTGTACTCAGGCTTCAACATGTACCTTAAAATATGTACAATCACTTGACAGGAGTAAAAAAGAAGAAATAGTAAAGAACACCTAAATAAACTTTGAAAGTTTAATTCAAGTAACTGTAAAGACAAATAGTTAAGAATTTGTTTAAGTCTCTAAGCACAGACTTAAATCTAACCTTACAGGTTAATGCAAAGAAACTAAAGGTTTTACAGCTCATATGCAATGTAGGTGTTTGCAAAACCTCAGTCATCTTGCTGCCTTAGGGGAAGTAGTTACAAAGTGCCAAGAATTCCAATGTTCATTTGAAAATAGAAATTACTGCTTCTGCAGGGAAACGTCTTTTGAGACTACTACGTTCCTTTCAGAAACAAAGTAAACTATTAATAAACTCAGGTTTTGTTTGATCTCTAGTTCCAATGAAAAAGAAAATTGAAAAATGTTTGGAAAATCTGAATTTTAAATGTTAAGCTTAAAGTTCATAACACAAATTAAAGCAGAAAAATATTTTTAAGTGTTCCATTCAACTTAAGTGATAGTATCCGGGTTTATGGTTTAGGAAAAATTCAATCCTTTGGGAAGGAACAAGCTGCTAGGTATTGCTTCTTGTTTAAGAAACTGAATTAAAATTCTGCTACTGATCGGGACACAAAGTTAACTTGGTGCGGTGGTTCAGTTTAGAGGGGAAAATAAGGAACTTTAAAACTTTGAAATAGAGACATGAATAGAGAAGGAAATGATTAAACAGAAATAGTTAACTGATATGCTTCTGATTTGTTTCACGTTCACTATTACTTGTTTTTGACAGTACTTTTTATGCAGTTATTTTCTTTATTATGGGCATTGTTCTGTGCCTCAGAAAAAGATGCCAAGTTTTGTACAGTGAAAGAAAAAGTGGATAAAACCAAGAGGGAACATAATACAAGTGTAAAATGGCCTTGGCCTGCGTAACAAATAGCGGTTTGAGCACATTAACTGCCTGGTTATTGTCAAGTGGTATATGGCTACCACCTAGATGCAGGCTTACCCGAGTGCATCCACATTTCAGAGTTGGTTTGAAGGGAGACAAAAATTTAATAGCACCTGTCATTTTCAGTGTGCTTTCATGTGTAGGTATAGAACTGAGATTACAGTTTTGAAAGCCTGGTTCATCTGGGATCACCTAGGAATCTGCAGTTTAGATATTTATATGTAATCAAACTGCTTATTCTGCAAGCAAGGTAATTTAAAATATTTAAAAAAGGAAAGAACTGTGTTGCTGTTCTGATACAAACCTAAGCAGTTTGAGAATTGGCAAAAGTTTTTATTCATAACAGGAAAAAAAAGGAAAATAATAGGTAGATAATAAGTAAAATACCTAGTTCCTGATTGTTTGGAGTTGCTAACTCAGAAGTAAAACTATTTTCTACTATACATATTTATATCGCTGTGTAGTCTTTTATACTCACTCCTGGACCCATACATTTCTGCATATGATTTCAGAAAATTAACACTTATTTTTACAATGCATCTGTTCTCCAAATGAAGGTAAATTTCAGTCATTTCACTCAATGACTGGTTTCACGGTATGACTGTAATATTAATGCTGGGTATTTCACGAAATACCTGAATGATGTAGGCATTTCTTGCAATGATCAGATAGAGCAATCAAACGGAATAATAGAATACTTGTGCCAGTCATTGCACTGAGTGATTGAAACTTAATCGTTTCACAGGACGACAGGTTACACATAAGATGCATATTTAGCCTCACTCCTCTGCAGTTTACATCTCAAGGTGCATCCACCACAGTTTATGGTTGCTTGAGGCCAGGCTGCTGAGCCCTGTCTCAGTTTCATGGTCCTATTTCCAGCTTCCTGACATTTTCCAGATCACATGGGGAGAGGGGAGCTGCTCCATCTGCATCCTACTCCTACCAAATCAAGTGTTTACTTTTCAGCTGGATTAGTTTCCTCACTCAGCTCAGCTGTACAAGCCCAGGTGCCAGGCAGGCAGGGAGGGAAGGGATGCAAGCAAAGGGAAGGGGAACTGCAGCGTTCAGGTAGGGTCAGGTTGCCAGGAATCTGTGTTTTTACTTCCATCCAAAGGGGACCTTCAGACTTCTGTAAAAACAATGCTCAGTGTTGGTGAAACATTCAGGCATAAGGGGACCTATATGGCTTGGCCACTTGACTGAAAAAAACCAATAGTCCAGGTCTTCTGGGCTGTTGTACAAAAAATTGTGCAAACCTCTTTCCATGTTTATTTGCAGTGTAAAGTGCTGAATCTGCTCCTGTGGCAAGCATGTAGTAAAAAGATTATCTGGGACAGGAAGGATATTTGCAAAAAAACAGGTGTTTTTTTTCTCAGATGGCTTAGGTACTTTGTTTGCTCATTTCAGCATGAAATAACCAACAAAAGCCACTTACCACTTCATTATTTTCCTCCATCTCTTAATTATATGAAACATCAGCACTTTATTTAGTCTTTAATTAGCATAATCCAAGTACAAAGTTCAGCCTGGGCAAGGACACAAGGATATTGATTATATGTCCTTTCCACCGGAGTCAAAAATCACTTTTGTGCTGTGTTTATTAATATATGTTCATAGCTATGGCATCAAAATCTATCACTGCGATCGACCTTTATTTTCAGGCACTCAATAGCCATTGACCCATGCAGATAAATTACCATAGTGAATTTTGCAGTTGCTTGCTCAGACTCTTATATCAATAGTTGACTTACTGAATGCTTATTCTTTTTCTTTCTTCCCTTTGCCCACCAATCAAATAAAAACTGCGCACACAGATTCAAACAAATATATAAACAAGAAGCAGGTCACAAATAATTTTCCTGTTCCCTGCTTGCACAGGGACATATGCTACCTTTCTTATTTCTACCTTTTGGTGTCAGCAAAACACCCATTTTGCTAACCTGAAAAGGCAAGAGCAGGAATAGTGTTTCAAATAGGTGCTACTTCAGGTGAGGAATGTGTTATACTTCAGCTACAAAAGATGTCTCTCAGATTTTGTAGATCCCAGTAAATCTTAAGTGATTATGAGACAATAATACCTGGACTGCATCGTTTCAGGCTTGATTTGAGTCCAAACATACTAGTGTTTAGCTGTGACAATATTAGATTGTTTTCTCTGCCCTGCTGAAGACCTAGGGACTTCCTCCAAATATGGGGTCTGAATCTGGCCTTCCCATACATTTTGAGAGTTCAGAAACAAAATTTTAGTTCGACCTAGTTATAATATTTTAAATAACTTCTTCTGATTTGTAAAAATAAATAGCATCTTAGATTGGCTTCCAATTTTCCTCTACATTATATAAAAAATGTAAATTGCCGAGGAAGAAATGAATTACAAAAATGGTATGTCAGTTTGTTTGTGTCCTTTGTGTATTTGATTTGAAAAGGACATGATTTTTAGGCAGCTTCAAAACTGTTTTATGTTGTTGTTTTGGGAGACAAAGGGGAAGTCTTAGCAAGCAGGTGGCCCAGTCGTTACTTTGAGGAGCAACGTGTACATTCAAGGATGCAATTTCAATGAATGTCTTGTGCCATTGAGCTGGAAAATCTCTGAGATTAGGTTTTAGCCTGTTCCCCCTAAAGTTACTGTTTGGAGGCAGCATGTGAGTTCAATAGATAAGTATCGTGCTTCTTGAATCTGATGGGTTTATTATTAAATGAAATGATTCCATAGAAGGGTTTGTGAGTTATTCACATCTGTGTTTCAGTTCCACATAAAAGTAATAGATTAAGGCTAAAAGATTTTTTCTTGCCAGAGCTGGAAGGCAGGCTGTGACTATTCTTCCTTTGTACATACCTCTCCTCCTCCATATCCATAGTAGCTGTACTTACATGAGTGCTTTTGTTTAAAGATGTAATATGGTTTTGATACTAAGCCTCAGTTTGTCAGAGCCCTGAGGGTATTAATCGACCATAATGGCCCTGATCATCCTGACCTGGGCCTCCATCCACACTGCACCTGAGCTGAGGAGCCCTATTTAGCTCAGCCAGTGGCTAGCAGTCCTGAAAGTCATGCTTCTGGAGACCTCTGGTAACTTCTCTTTGTGTGGCACCCAGTAGGTGTGCTCCATTATAGAGCTCTACAACAGATTTTTAGATGGAACCATACCACAGTGCCCAACCGGATGCTTGGACACCCTGGAACCACGCTGTTGAACAGTTTAGAGGAGCCTATGTGCTGGTGCTTTCCTGAGGCCTCTGTGCTAGGACCCAGCAAAAGAACCCTCTACAGGTACATCCAGAGACAATTCTCCAGTCTATTCCCTTTCCCACCCAACAGTGGGAGCTTCTTGTGGAAATGTCCTGCACTGACATCATGGTAGGTGCAATGTTTTTCTTTAAAGGGTTTTGTGGGGGGAAGGAAGGATGTGTGTGAGGCTTCTTGTGACATTATGGCATTGGATTTGGAGGAGAGATGATATATACTAGTGATCTGCTGACTGCGGCAACTGTTACACTTTCTAAAGCTGTCTTTCTGGGGCTCTGAGAGCAATCTCCTGCATGGTGACTAGTCCCTACTAATATGTTAGCTATGCTTGCAGCCTTGCCATGGTAGTAGAGCCTTCCTAGGATACTCTGCCACAGTTCTGCACTCCTTCATCCCTTCTCCCTTCCCTGAATGCGGTGTCTAAAGAGCTGATTGTGTGATCACTAGGCTCCACAAAACAGTATTGCAGATCTCAACTCTGGCCCTCAAGCAGTAAGAGTGACACAAGGTAGTGGGATGTAAGGCAGACTGTGGCTGAGAGGGTGGCCTGAGTGATAGGAGACATGGGGCTGCACAGGGTAACAGTCATTCTAAATGCTGTAGGGGCTCCTGAAATTTCATAAGAAGATAGTGGTCAGGGGCCTGCCGCAGCCAACTGTGGGTGCAAAATGTTGGGATATCTTGCATCCCAAGGACTCCGCTCCAGGCTCATCTTCTGAGCTCAGAACCTATGTCTGATGGATACCACCTCAGCAACAAGGACTCCCAGAGGGTAATGCTCTTTGTCTCAGAAAAAAGGAGGCATTGGATGTCAGGAGTTGATTCATTGAAGTTGTCCTGTAATAGTTGTTGGGATTAAAGTCACCCCACTACCTCTATATAACACCTTGTATCCAACATAATCCCAACTCAGAGTAAGCAGGTGGGAATGGTTCCCCAGTGGAGAGAACATAAGTGGCGTTGTGGCTCTGAAGCAGGTTTTCTTTGCTCTAAACGAGGTGTATTGTAGGACTTCAAATCCTATCTTTTTTTTTGTATATAAAAAGGTAGAGAAGAAAGAATATCTCTAAATCAGAACCATTTCTACCTCACCTTTGCTGAGATTATACCGGTGAATTTGGAAGCTGGATATTAAAAGACAGTAACTGTCTGGAAAACTGCTTGCTTATTCATGTGAAGAAGCAGAGTAAAATACAGGAAAAAAAATCTAAAAATTGAGTGAAGTGTTGATTCAATTAAGCAATTCTGTTAAGACAAAGACTAGCAAGGTTAAGAAAAGGTAATAGTGTTTATTATTGCACAGAAACGTGATATGATGGTATAGAATCCAAAAGATGAAAAGTAATGTTACCTTTTAGAGGTTTGTGTTTGTCAGTGAGAATGTGAAGGAGGATAATTGTACTTGCGGTAGCCAAGGCAATGAATAGTAACACTGTCTTATTTCATGAAGACTTTTTAAATGCTAGAACCTGCAGTATTTTAGCACTTGGTTTGTCAAATCAGGGGAAACTTGCACAGTGAACTTTCATAGGCTATGTGATATCTTTGGGGGACAAAACTGTCTGCTTGTTCACTTGTTTTCCTTATCTACAGTCCCCTCTCATCTTCCACAGTGTTCAGTGTTAGAGGCAGTTATGTCAGAAGTTTAAGTCCTTCCACTTTGGAATGAACACAAATAATTTTGGGGTTTTGTCATGCAAAATCTACACAAATACCTTAGTGAATGATTCTTGTTGTATGGATTGCATGTAGGTTACACACCTGTGTAAATCACAGTTCATGACATACCAATCCATTAAATAAATCATGAAATGCTGCTATTCTTGTTTGAGTGACTCATGTAGTTAAGTAACACAGCCTTTTAGAAATTAGCATAATTAAGGCTTTTTCCCCTTTGGCAAAATCCAGGTGAAAATGGTTCTTTTGGTGGTTATTTGTGGTAGGAAATAACCATGTTTTTATTAAGTAAATGCGATATCGTCATGGGCACAGTACAAGTCACAGTTTATTTTATAATTCAGTCAAATATTTGTGGAGGAAATAGGTCTGCTAATTGCCTAGCCTAGCAGCTAAGGATTCCTGGTAGGATACAAGCAAACACTGCTATCCTTTCAAATGTACTGTGCCATCTCATGAGACCGCAAGTGATCAGGACATCCATTTGTGCTTCTTCTGAAAGACTGCTTCTAGTAGCTGAGTACCTCTGTGTGCAAGGTATTGACTCAGAGCAGGTCTGAAAGGCAGAGCAAAAGATAACCAATTTAGAGGAGAGCGTTTCCTGCAGGTTCACCACTGTGCCAACTGCTTTTGTCTGTAACAGGTTTTCTTTGGAGATATCCTGTAAAAGGAATAAACAAAATTAATTCTCACCAGTAACTTAATATAATTCAAGATGTTTTTATCTCAGAGTATAAAGTACAATTGGATATTTTAATCATAGTAAGTACTGTATAATTAGTCTTCCAAATGAATGTTTCCACTCATCAGGATGACTAAATAACTTGTTGAGTAAAATTCTTAATTTACATAACTAAAAGCCAATAACAGCTTCATCTCCCTTCATCTGATTATATTCCGGTTTTATATCCACATTTCATTGGCCACCTGCCACTCTCTAAAGGATAGGAGGTAATTAGAACCAGTGATACTGCACTATTGTTATACTTTTTACAGCACAGATGCAGTTGGGTGCTATTATCATATCTGGTACAATTTTGGGGATAATATCATTATGTGTCTGCTGCCCATAAATTTAATTGGAAATGTGAATCAATTGAAGATGCATTTTAAGCTCTGAATCATAATACATTTTGCTTAACATAATGGTGCTTCAAAGTTTTGCTGAAATATGTTACACTGTGAGCAGGCAGCGAATCCTGTCTCTAACGTTTCTGTATACACGTAACACTGACACAGAAATTTTTTCACTGTGGTAAAATCTACTGTACAAAATACCATAGAAAGGTATACTGAAATAATGAAAGTTACCATTAATTACTAGTTGTTACTATTCTGACTTCTGTATTAACTTCACATGGATCAAGTGACCATACAGCACCATAATAACTAATAAATTACTACAAGCAATGACATTGTTTACATGTAACTGTCTCTTAAAAATGACTGACAGTCATACTTAAGTGTTCTGTTTAGCTGTAGTATTGCTGGTTTTTTCTTAATTCAGCTACTGCACAACAAACATCCCACTTTGTAGAACAATCTGCTTTCTCTGAACCTTTCTTATGCAAGTGTACTAGCAGAGAGATGGAGAAAATAAGAACATTCTTTGAATGACTGCTAATTAAAGGCACAATTTCCTTGATGTATTTAACACAAGAAATCATGGATGTAGTGGAGTCAAATATTTCATTGGTCCCCCCTAGAGCTGAAACTGATCTGCATCCTGGCTGCTGCAATAGTGAAAGCTTTTTCAATGAATTCTCTCTACTTCCTGAAATGACACCTTATCATCAATCCTTTAAAGTTTCTGATAATCCCAAAGTGACCAAAATGGCCAGTTGGTGCCATCTGTTACTAAATTATTCCCTGTTAAAAATATTTAAATAACTTAGTTGTATTGAGGTAGATTAAACCATTTTATTTTTCTTAAGTCTGCAGTCAGTTTTTCCTGAAGCTCCACTGCTTCTCTGGTTTAAGAGAAGCCCACTTTCCTTTTTCCCTGATGAGGTGCAAAATAAGTCCTAAATGACATGTGGAATTCCTGGGTTTTTTCACTTTCCATCATTTTAGTTCATGGCTTTGTTCTGTCGGACACTAGGATACACTGTCACAAATCAGGTTTCTTTTCACTTTTCCTTTGTTTTCTGCATTTAGATTGTTTCTCCTTTCTCTTCATTAGCCTTTTTAAGATCCATTGTGTTCATTATCAGCACATAACTTCTAGTTTTATCCTGGCTTTTCCCTTTCTTCATGTCCTCAAAAGAGTGGAGGAAATATCAGCGCTGTGTACCACAGGAGGCATTGGTGGTGTGTCCTCCTTGCTGGATTCACTGTGTCTGCCCCTGCACTTCTCAGAGTTGGCAAATTATTTTTTGATGATAAAGATTATGGAGTTGATGTTAATTATACTTTGAAATATTTTCTACCTTTAACCATTTTGGGGTCCCACAATGGAGAGTAAAAACACCTTTAAAACTTTTGTCCCCTGTAGGTCAGTTGTCTGTTCACTGTCAGGGTAAAATATATCAAACATTTGATTATTCTGTGTGGAATAAAAGCTAAGATCAGATGAAGTCCATCAAAGAACCAAAAGCAGGATTACAATTTCATGATCTCACTTTGTCATGGTTTAACTCCAGCTAGCAAAATACCACAAAGCCACTCTCACAGGTTCCTCCCTCCCCTCCTGCAGTGGAGGGGAAGAATTGGAGGAAAAAGACAAAGAAGCTTGTAAAATTGAGATGAGATCTATTTACTAATTAAATATAAATTAATGATATATATAAACATGATACAGTTGCTCACCACCTGCTGACTGATGCACGACCAGGTCCTGAGAAGTGAAAGTCAGAGCCAGAGAGCCCAGAAGCGATTGCAGCAGAGTCTCAGCAACAGCATGACCAGGAAAACTAACAGACACACCAATTCATGAATGAGTCAGCAAAAGAGTTAGCAAAGCAGCTAATGAAGGAGTTAGAGTGTTAGCAAGTGAAAGTGTAAGAGTAATGGCTCCTGGACCCCCTCCTTGCCTAAGCCCCGGAACACGATGTACTATGGAATGAAATACTCCCTTGGTCAGTTTGGGTCAGCTGCCTGAACTGTGTGTCCCCTACACTGCCTGTAGGGAGAGTTGGAAATGCAGCTGCAGTATCAGAAGCTGAGAGAGACCTTGAATTTGGTGCAGGCATTCCCCAGCAGGACACCTTATCAGTACTTTCCTAGTGTAAATCCAGGAACAGCTTCGTACCAGTCACTGTAAAGAGTTAACTCTTTGCTGACTAAAACCAGCACACACTTCTTCAGTGAGCACAGATGTGGCTAATGATACTAAAGGTGATAAAGAAGAACGGAGGCTTAACTTTATACTGAAGTTAAGAAAAGCCACAAGGAGTGGGGTGCAAATTTTTTACTAGAATTATTCCTTATAAATCATAGCTGTGTCTGCTACAGGGAAAGGGGTGGTTTATGTCACTTCACCAGGTTTGTGAGGTCACATGCCAGCTCTTGCATTTGCTTTAGGTGTAGCCCAAAGCCTACAGAGGATTTGACTTTTTAATGAAGAAGTCCTGCGGGAGGAGACTTGAAGGGAATCTGCTTAGAGTTAGGTTCAGGAAGACATTTGGTGACGAGAATGAGGGAGTGTTGTGGGTGTGGAAAGGACAGACAAGTGTGCTGCATGTGGAGAACTTGCACAGAGGTTGGGCTGCTATTTTAGAACACCAATAAATGTCATAAGTACTAGCAGCTGTCTGAGGCACATTAGGAAACAGTCTCAAATGCTAATCTGAGCTGAGTGGACTTGACCTGGGAAAGGTGTATTGGTGAATAATAACTTGTATTGCTTGAAGACTTCTGCAAGGTTTCCTCTAGAAGCATATTCTGTGATTAACCAAGGTCTGATGTTACTTTAAATAATTAAAAAAAAGCACCACCCCCCACAGGAAATTATAATTTTGTCTGATGTGATAATGTTTGTCTTCAAAAAAATTTGTCAAACAGGAAAAAATTCAGGAGGGTGAAATTAGTGCCTCTTTACTTGGCTGTATATGGGAGATGTTGAACAAGGCTGGAATGGATTTTTCCCTCTTCCACACTGAAGGGAAACTTTACCTGTGTAGTTTGTTGTTGTGCTGATTTGCTTGAACCTCTGCCCTAAACACATTCGTATCCAAGGAATTATTCTTTCCCTTTGTTGTGTGGAGGCTTTGTAATAAGTGCAGAATTCTATTTTGTGCACCGTTATTTGCTTAGCTCAAATAAATACACCAATGTAGGTACTTTACATCTGCCAAGTTGGTGCTTCTATTAATCACCTGACTTATCTTTGAAGATATCTTAGGACTTGGCATTATGTCTACTCACACTAATAACTCTTTATTCATCCTTTCTTAATTTGTCATTGACTATATTGTCATTTTTCTTTTACTTCACAGTCTGGTTTGTCTCATTTTATTCTCTTTCTAGGTATTGGTTTCCCCCCCCCTTATTATCCCTTTTCTTTTTCTTGTTCTGTATCAAAATAAAAACATGTTATACCCTCTCACATCAACATTCACTTGCATAGCATTCTTTAACAGTGCACGTTCTTCTTTTCGCTCAGCTGATGTTTCATATTAGCAAATTCTGGCATAAAACCCCACCCTTTCCTTATCTCTTCCCATGATTATAGCTGAAGTACTCATCTATGTTTTTCCTTCCTTACTCATAGGTTATGGCTGTGTCGTTGCTCTTCTTCAAGTGTTTAAATTGTCTTCACTTCCTTTTTGTCTTTTTCCAGTTGAACACTTTAGTCCGCTTTTTTGTTCATCCAGTAATTGTGCGGGATCGCTATTTATCGCTTCCACATGTCTAGTTAACCTGCTTCTTACAAATTTATACCTCCTTATGGCTGGATTTTCTGCTTCTGCTGTCCGTATGTATGAATGTGGCTTTCTGTACATAGATTTTTTTTTTTTTTTAAATTTACGTATGCAGCATATTCTTGATTTGTACCTGTCATCTGTGCTTTTGCAAGAGTGAGCTTATTTAAAACTAATTAAATGCTAGTGCTTTTGGTATTTACCATTACCCAATTTTCTTTAGCTGATTTGTGAATGCAGACTATCAACTGCATGGAGTTTTCCGTTGGTTCCTAAAGGTGGAGTGCAAATCTTTAACTTGCACACCTGGATAGCTGCAGATTTTTTTTTCTCCCTGTTATGCGGAGAAAGTCCTTATGTGATACACAGCTGCTGTGGTGACTTGACCCCAACCTTGTATTCTGCCTTTGCATAGCGAATGTTTCAAGGAAAGGGTTTTAACCATTATTTTCTTGAGTAATTTGAAATTTCTGCTGGAAATTACTCTTTGGTAACTAGCACAACTGAAGGCAGGCAAGACTTCCCAAAGGCTTGGTAATTCTGAGATAGGGAGGTTATAATGACTCTTTAGCAGCATCACTCCCTCTGAACTCATGTGAGTGCACAAATCAAAGATGTGATTTTTAGGTACCTAAATGTTGCAAGCTTCTCACCAACTCAAAGGAATTTGAGCTGCTTAGTAGCGAAGGCTCTAATGTTCCCTTAGCTAATAGCACAAGCAAATATCTGAATCTTTCAACCACTGCCCCTCTGCTTATTACAGGTTATTCATAATTTGGAGATTTAGCACTTGAGTGTTTTGGACTCCACACCCCTGTCACTTTTTATGTCTTCTTTCTATGAATTAAAGTTCAGGTTTGAAGATGTGGTGAGCAGTGATTTGCCTTTTTTTAATGTCACCCTCAGCTCAATGGGAGTTAAGAGATCACTGGCAAACTTTGTTCTCTGCTGTTGTGCTGTTTCACAGAGACTTCTGAAAGAAATGATTGACTTATACTGATAATGTCAGTGTAGTACAGATTTCTGGCATAAACTTTAAGTATTTAACTTACAATGTATTTAGACCCCATAGAACTCGCCTGCATTTGAGAAACTGGTTTAGAAAACCTCATGCTGTCACGGAGAAGCCAGAAATTTGCTATCCAGACACAATCTTTATCACAGCAGGCAGATGTAATTTAACTTCATCCATACTTGCTGACACATGGTTTAATTTGGATTGTTAGGTCCCTGTCGTGCTCAGTGAAATTACCTATATTTATCAATAGTTTAAGTAGATCGTGTTGGGGACCTGAAGAAACCCATCCTATGAAGAAATCAGCAGGAGGGTGAGAAAGAGGTCAGTGGCTCAAGGGAATCACCAGAAGACTTCTTGAAAAGGAAAGCTGTACGATACTGGTGATTAAGCTTCTGAGCTAACTCCTATTTTCAGGTGAGACTGATGGCAGAACTTTCACTGGCAAATCTGCTTGTGTGGCAAGAGCTCACTTTAAATGGGATGTGCTACCTGCTTATATCTGAGCTTTCTACCAGTTGACTATTGTAATGCACATGAGCATTGTAGAAAATGGCTATAGCAAACAAACATGGTATTTTCAATGGTTCTGTTCATTCAAGGCATTTTGTTAAATCAGGAAAAAATAATTGTGTTAATTAACCCTATTGGTGATGTGTCTGTCCTGAGAGGATGAATTTAAACGGCACAATTCCAAAGAATACCTGAAAGTTGGCCTCATTCTCTAGAGGTGTTCTGCCAAAAAATGTCATGCTCACTTGTATTTGGTGAGTGCTTTAAAAAGATACTGAACCTGTTTATGTTTTCTGAAGACAAGCAGCACTGTTCTTTGCTGTCTCAAGAGGCAATCTGCTCATGCTTTCAACTGTGGTATGGAAACATTTTGTTTGCAAACATTTGTGTGGCATTAATGAGAGCACCTAATTATTATGTCCCTCTAAGCATCCTCACAGGGTACTCCTACTTAAATAACTTTGCAACTAGATATATGTTAGGTAATTTTATGTTTTTTTTAAACTTCGGTAAATGTAATTCAAGGTTAATAGCTTCTATTTACCAGTATTGTAAAAGAAATGGACTTACCTTTGCCACTTCTTTTTAAGCAGCCTTATAGTAATATATATATATAATAAATATATATATAATAACTATATATCTAATAAATATATATATAATAAAATATATATATATATATATACACTGGGATACTTCTTTTGATGCAAATAACTTTATTTAATATGTTTGCAGAGCCTTGGCCTTCCCCCAACAGTGCATACAAAGAATGTTACTGGTTATTTACCCCACAGAGCTTTGGAGAAGCCTGACTGAATGGTCTGAGTTACAGTTGGCTTACCGCTGCTCTCCCTGAGCTGTACGAGCAAGCACTGCCTCTTGCTTAGCTTTGACAGCAAGATTACAATGACAATATGTGGCAATGGAAAGGAGATTGATTTTGGTGTGCTTGGGACACATTTATTTTCTGCAGACCAGGAATAGCAGAAATAGTGACAACTATGTAGGCTGGGACTCTTTCATAGTTGCTGTGCTGATTTTAGTTGGGATGGAGTTAATTTTCTTCACAGTAGCTAGTATGAGGCTATGCCCTGGATTTGTGCTGAGAATAAAGTAGATAATGCTAATATTTTTAGTTGTTGCTGGGGGATGTTTGTACCAAGTTAAGGATGTTTTTTTTTTTTGTTTCTAATACTGCATCTGTGTTTCCAACTTCTTAGCTACGAGAAGCTGTGGGGGAAGGACACAGTCAGGACATCTGACCAAAACTGACCCAAGGGGTATTTCGTTCCATAAAATGTCATGCTCAGTATATAAGTTGGGGATGGGCCAAGGGCCCTGTTGGTTGGCTTTCTTGCTCAGTGGCATGCTCTCACTTTTCGGGGCTTGCTGTGACACTGATGTGAACTCTCTTAGGTTCTGTGGCTCTTGCTACTCAGGGGCTGGCTGGGTATTGCTCAGCAGGTGATGAGCAGTTGTATAATTTGTTTTATTTTCCATTATTTTCATTATATATTAGTAGCAATATTGGTATCACCATTTATTAAATTGTTCTTATTTCAACCCCTGAGTTTCCTTGTCTTTTCCACTGATTCTCTTCCTTCACTGGAGGAAGGGGGAGGTGAGTGAGTGTGTGGTACTTAATTGGTGACTGGGGTTAAACCATGACAGCTGCCTAAGGGACTTGGAGACTTGGTTAAAACAAATGGCACCTGGGTCTCCAAACCCTTGAGATGACATGGAGAACCTCAACCTTGACCCATCTTTATCTCATCTTTCCTAATAAGGAAAATCAGACTTACAACACTTAGAGTTTGACATTGGGACAGAAAGCTTTCCTACACTGGAACCTGCCGAAGATGCTAAGGTAGTTTAGGGCAGTTGTGCAGGGAAAGAAATCACCTCCTGGAGAGACAGCTGAGTGAATTAGGTGCTTTAGAGCTCCTTTTTTTTATCATATAGCTAATCCTGTAGGGAAGGGACTGTCCCATGTGAGCTCTGATGGCATACAAGTCAATAATAAAACTGTCCTCTGCCATGGCTTCTGAGAAGGAAGCAGTTATTCCTTCTGTTTCCAGATGTTTCAAGATGCTGTTAAGATCTGGGTTAATGTTAAGACAGTCTTGTATAAAGAAAAATTTTAAAGATGGAATAGAAAAATGTTAAAACAAGTGCTTATATTGTATTATTAATAAGCCAAGAGATAATTAGCAGGTTTTCAATTCATTCTTTTAACTTATGCATTCACTTTGATTATAGAGACATAATTAAGATGGGTAATTACAAACCCTGTGTTTCCTAGTAACACATTCATGCAATGGTTGCAATGGTGTTTTACAATATCAAGCTCATATGTAAAGCAAATTATCTATTTAGTTGGAATGATATTACTAGAGCCAAATTAAATTCTCTGATAAGCACAACTATTCATTAGCTGGCTGCACATTATCTAAAAGCCACTTGTCTCTCAGTAACAAAGTTGGAACATTATCCCGTGCTAGATACATTTGCTCTTAAAAGCTTAATACACAAGTTTAACAAGACCAGCTGAGACTGTTTTGTTTTTTGATTTCCAAATTAACTGGAATTAAATTGCTGCTGACACATCTGCCTTAGAGTTGGTTTTACTGAGCTTATGACCAGCTACAAAGTCTCTTTCTTAGGCAGGCTAAGGTCTACTTCTGAAATAACAAAAAGGGGAAAGTTTTCAATACGCAGATGGGTGAGTTCCCCTTGAATAGATTGGTTTATGCTGTTGAATTTTAAAAGTCACTGTTAATAGTACATTAGGGGCTGGGGAGGTGTATTTTGGTATTTAAATCAAAACAAATAAAATACTGACTAAGCTGAACTCAGTAGCTCACTGAATTAAACTGAAGCAGTATATTCCGGTTTCAAAAAAAGCATTTTTAGGGATTTATTCAAGTTTAAATCAATGCTTGAAACTTTGTACTTTGATCTGGAGCAAATTTGTGTGCATAGACACTGAGTGTGCTGATTCACTAGCCTGAAACTCACAGAAAAAAACTTTTTTTTTTGAACACTGTAATTTCCTATGTCATCTTTCGATTCCTTAGTATGCTATGTAGTTTATCTATAGGCCAGTGTCAGGGGGAAGGTGGGACAGTAAAGCACCGCCTCTCTGTCCATAGTGTAGTAGAAGAAGTACTTCTCTTCACAAGTCCAAGGTAGCATCCTGCACCTGTCCCTGAGAAGGACTTTGTCCTTGCCATTTCCAAACAACTAGAAAAATAATGGAGGACAACTTTCCTCTCAGTTTGTGTTCCATAGCAATAGTCTGTGTCACTCCCAGTAGAGAATTCCAGGTTGGTAAGACAGTATAGCAGTTGGTTATCTCCTACTTGGATTGGCAGAAAGCTTGATCCAGGAGATGCTGGGTTTCAATGATCCAGTAGTTCATGTGCATTTAGCTCTTAAACAGCTGTAACTTGCTTATGTACCAAGTACTCGTTTCATGTCATTGTACTGTATCTTGCATAGGTGTCCTGGATTATTGATCTATTTTATAATGAATTGACATTCCTGGCTTATGTGTTGTGACCCTGTTTATAGATTCTTGTTCATACGGCATATGTCTGCAGATCTGAATATTAGGATTACTTTGTTTTGGTGAGAACCAGTGTATATGTAAGTGATTTCAGGAAAAGAACAACCCTTTAACTTTATTCTGTTTCTGGCTTTGTCTGATTTAGACACACACTATTTTTTTTAATTCCTAAATTTCTAGTGCTGTTCTTATCCATTAATTAAAGTATACATGAAGATAAATATATTGATCCTCTCAGTATGGTTCATTTCTCAGACTCGGATCTTAATCTCAAAATTCAGGGCCAACTAAAACAATTATTTTTTTTTTCTTAGGTTCAACTCCTGGTCTAGAATATTCTGTAATAAAGCAAATATATTGTAATTGAAAGAAGCTTGCACAGTAATAAGCTGAAAGAACAGAGGCATCCTTCCATAGTGGTTCAGATTTGTTTGCAATAAATAGCACCAGCTTATAGAGATTTTCTTTGAAGTAAAAAAAGGTGTCACTGCTATGATCCTCCAGGAGCCCAGAGCTTTGAGCTAGATTTCCTGCACCTTTTTAAAAGTGAGGTTTCTAGTCATTGAGATCAAATATAAACTAGAAAAGCAAACTTCTTAAAGGGTAGAGGAAATACAGAGTGAGGTAGAAATAAAATAGGCTTATAAACCTGTATCTTCTTCCAGTTCTGTGTTCCTTCAGGGTCAGTTCTTTTCACTAGTCTTACTTTCAACCCAGTAAGTTGGTGGCTTCCTAAATCACAGCAATTGCTATTCAAGCTAGTCTGGGTCCACAGGAAAAGTCTTACTTTGTCTCCCTGAGGGCTGGCTCTGCATGCTCACTGTTTACATGAGGAGTCTCCTGGCCTCTGGTGGGTGAAGCCTCCCTGCTTCATATTATAATGAAGGACATTATCATATCCTATCCCCTTCTGCCTGCATCTTTTCTGTTTGGGTGGGGGTTTTTTTTCCCTTAAGCACTAGCTTACACATTATATTATTTAATTTTTTTAAGGTGTAGATGGTCTGCTAGACGTTTTTCCTTCATTACATCTGAAATTTTGGCGTGTGGACTAAATGTGTCTGGTTTCTGCTCTCAAATACTGGAGTCCTTTTCAAGGACCCACCTACCTTTTAAATCCCTTGTTTATTAGCAGTGTGCCAATCAGACCAGAGCTGAATGATCTCCTGATGAGGATGATACCAGGAACACAGATATTATATGATGAAATAAATATGTGAGAGTATGACTTGCACTGAGTTGTGTTAAGGAAGATAGAACCCTCTAGCATCCTTAGCACCCCATTTTTATTGATGCATTGTGTATTGAGTAGGGAATTGCTTGTGAACTGATGCAAGACTAGAAAATGCCAGGTTATGTATAACAATCTTGTACAAGACTTGAAATTCATAGGAATAAGGACCAGAACAGCCCATAGCCAGAACTTTAAGAGGCCTTATCTGGAAGGCTAAATGTTCCAACATGTCCGATCACAAAGTTTTCATGGACAAAAGAGCAATGTGGAAATAAATAACACTGTGGTCTTCATCTTCCCTGAAGTCCTTACTAGAACTGTCCTTTAACCTCTCTGTTTTTCATCCTCCTGATTTACACATTAGTCTGAGGGTGGCAGCAAGGAATAAATGGTGCATAGCAGACCACAAGGAGAACGTTTTTACTTGACCATTGTGGGCATCAACATAACTCCAAACATTTCCCAGGGTTGGAGGACACAGAATAAAAGCCAGTTCTAGATTTCCATGGCTTTGTGCAGGAAGACATTTTTGCCTCTTGTGTGCAATGAACAAGGTCAGCAGCAGCAACTGTCATGCCTGAAAGAACCATTTTCCTTCCTTAGTAATTGTGGAATTTCCTCCTGTTCTCTTTAAAATTGAATCTTGTAATTAAAATGCAAATCGATGCCATAATGATATAATAATCTGCAGATTAGTCTGACCCATAGTTCTTAACTGTTGGGGTGGAGGTAGATATAATAAATGATAAATATTTAGAGTTGTGCATTCCAATTACAGCAAAATGTCAGCTTCATTCCTACCACAGTAGTTGCTGCAAAATGTGGGAATGCACGTTATAATCCTCAAGTGATTGAGATTTTTTGGTGCAATATATGGCATGAAAACAGGTATAGTGAGAGATTATGCTCATAAGGAGGAAAAATGTCTTAAAACAGTAGATGTATGTATTAAAGTGGTGGATAAGATATAAATTGAAAGACAGTTTCTGATGGAATGAGATGAGTAAAATACTATCAGTTGTTTACTTTTGACTTGATTTTCCCCACTCTGGATCATTTTAGTTAACCACATTTGCAAAAATAGTTTATTTAGTATAGGTGCTCACCTAAATCAAAGTTCTCCAGGTGAAGTAAGGACCAGATCCAAAAAAAAGCATGTTAATGTCTCAGTCCACTGATTCCAAGGATCCAAGACCAAAAGCTGTGTTTCTATATGTCCTGTGGGTTGTATGGCTGTATGCTGGCCCTTGCCCAAATGTACTGAACCAGCTGCAATTCACCTTAATTTTGTGGGTACGTTTGATGTTACGGACCCATGCCAGAATGAACAAAGGATGCTTCTACCAGGGATCAAAAGCATAGTTGCATTTGCTTAACTTCAGGTAGGTAACCTTGAAATTTTTGCCTGGGTTTTACCAAATTTAACTTATACAATAAGGCAGCATTCCAATTTAAGTAGATTGACTTAATGCTTCAGTTAATATCAGGTAAATTGTTATTTGCTACAACGTTTTCCACATGTCACATTATACAGGAATAAGATTTATTAGTTAAGTAGGAAACAATTCCCATCATTGGCTTCATTAAAGAAAAAATGGTATTTCCAGTGTGGAAGATAACTTCAAGAAAGACAGAGTTTAAAAAAAAAAAAAAAAAATCTGGAAGGTTCGGTGTAGTCTGCGTTTCCACACTGAATCAGATGTTTGCTTCCATAGAACATAAGAGTTGAAGTATGCTCCCACTGTTTAACAACTGCAGAACTGTTGATTTTAGTCTGGTCAGTCAGCTGAAGCACAAATCACTAAAGAGACTGCAGGTGAAGTTGGTCTTTTGATCTGTAGATTAACTTGTGCGTGTGCTGTATGTGTGGAGAAAGCATACCTAAGACCTAGCAAAAGGAGCTTGCTCTCCTCTTGTGCTAAGGCTTGTTAATATCCCAGGGAGCAGTAGAAGGAAGAGAACTTGCTTCATTAATGGGAGCTCTCTATCCTGCTGTACTGAGTTCAGATTTCAGATGAGAAAGAAGAAAGATGGAAGGAGATGATGGGCCAGTCCAGGCAAGGATTCTGGAGAAGTCAAATATCCTTAGTGTTGCCATGGTACTTACTAGGTAAGGATACTTCTGATACCTAGTAGGGTGTGCTGGGTTCAATCAGGAAAGAGTTAACTCTTTTTACCATGGCTGCCATGAAGCTGTGTTCCTGGATTTACACTGAGAGAAGTACTGATACGGTCTTAGCTGGTGCTGGGGAATGCCTGCATTGAACTGAAGGTCTTTCTCTGCTTCTGATGCTGCAGCTGTGTTCCCAGCCCTCGCTGTCTCGCTGCAGGCAGCGTAGGGGACACACAGTTCAGACAGCTGACCCAAACTGACCAGGGAAGTATTTCATTCCATAGTGCGTCACGCTTGGGGTATAGGCGAGGAGGGCGTCCAGCAGCCATTACTCTCTTATTCTCTTGCTCGTTTACTTCCATCCACTTGATAACTCCTGTGCTGGCTTGTCCATGAGGGAGTTGATGGGTTGTTTAGTTTTCCCAGTCATGCTATCGCTGATAGGGTTCGCTCAGAATCTGCTGTGACAGCTCTCCTCGGGCTGCGGCTCTCCTCAGGCTGCGGCTCTCTCTCTGACTCTCACTTCTCAGCACCTGGCTGTGCACTGGTCAGTGGGTGGTGAGCAACTGTATCACAATTGTATCATATGTCTTATTTTCTATGATTTTAATTCCTTATTATTAGTAGTATTTGTATATATTAATTTATACAAAATATTAATTTAATAATTGAATTTAGATTCAATTAGTAAATAGTTCTTATCTCAATTTTACGAGCTTTCTTATTTCTTTTTTCTCCTATTCTCCCCCTCCACTGAAGGAGGGAAGGGGGGATTCGTGAGAGCGGCTTCATGGTATCTTGCTAGCCAGGGTTAAACCACGACATAGGGAAATGTGGTCAGTTTATTGGTTACCAGTAAGTTGATGGAAATTATTTTCTGGTTGTAATTTAATTAGCATTTTGGATTCTTCCTCTGTTTACAAGACTTAACCAAATAGTCTGACCAAACGATTTTCAGTGTGACAGTTTTCTTCAGTGTGTTTGTCCTGATAGTTGGCTTTTCTTTGCATCCAGTGTTTATTTGTTGATTCAGCTTGGATGTCTGAAATCTCTAAAGCAGAGCAATCAGTGGTGGATAATAAGTAGCAAGTATCCTTGTTCCCATGTAAACAGGGGCAAAAGTTCATTCATATATTCTTACAAATAAATCTCCTTTTTATAAAGTGGACTTTGAAACAGGTAGTCAAATACAGAGATTTAAAAGAACACTCATTTATAGAACACTTCACACTAACTGATATTGTGGCTGTCCTAATTTTAGTACTTGGGAGTCTCTTGGGTGGGGTTAAGGATTCTCAAAATGGTGACTCTGAATTTATCTTAGTTGTCCTGCCTATCCACACTTTTGAATTTTACCAGTACTGTCAGACAAAGTGAGAAGTGATTTGCACTATATTATTCTCTTGAGAAAGGGATGAGAGGAAGCTCACACATTCTGAAAGAAATTGAGCTGAGATGATTAGTATGTGAGACAAAGGATACCTGTGAGTTGTTTCCCTAGTTATGTATTCCTCCTCACAAAGCTGTAGTCCAAATTATAGAGGCTTATATGCTTTTTAATTATTAGTTTCAGTTGTGTATGCATTTATGTCCCTATGGGTAGCATCTATAAATATTCTTTAGTTTTTCTATATGTCTGCAGTTATTTAATCTGAGGATGCTGGCTTCACTCAACTTAGGCCAATGTATGTCAGCTCAGGTTTTGGCCTGTACTACCTCACGCTGCCTTTAAGGATAGATTAATTAAACTGAGAAATTACGTTGACCATTAAACTATTTCAAAGCCATGAAACTTCACTTTGTCTTTCTAGGTACAAGCTAAATCTTAGCTTATACTTGTAACACAAAAAAGGTAACTCCAGCTGGTTAATTATGCCAATTAAGGGACTCTACTTTGAAAATTATATTCAGTTCTGAATGATATACTCTGAAAATATAGAAGCAGAACCCCTGCTTCTATTTACACTTTCATGGCAATACTAATGTGTTGAAAGTATCCAAGCAGGTGGTGTAATTGGCAATTGATTGGATCTCTGCAGCTGATGTGTGGCCCTGTCTTGGTACTGAGAGTACCAGTGCTATACCAAAGGAAGAATCACACAGGACTTGAATTATTTCATGTAATCCCTCTTCTAATCCTCTGTTAATAACCAGTGTTGTACAGAGGATACTGAACTAGGATACAGATTCAGTATGAGCATGGCAGTTGTTGTGTTCTCTTTTAAGTACTGGTAGAAGTTAAATACAGGCAAACTATGTACTTTTTTCCCAAAAGGGAAAAGAGGTGACAGATTAGTTGAATTGAAGGGAGAGGGGGTATTGTTCACTCTTTTCCCTCTCCCATGTGCTCTGCAGGGCCTGGGCATATGTACCTTCAATACCACTATGTCCGCTTGCATTTTTAGAAAGAGTGGAGCATGTATGTTGAGGGCAAAACCCTATATCTTTTTTACCCTTTTTAGGATGATCAGTGCACTTTTCTCAAGACTTCAACAGTGAGAAGGGAAGGGTCCTTTAATTGTCTTAACTATTCTTTCCTCACCTCTCTGCTTAGGGCCACCAAAATTTATCTCAAGGCTACTCAATGCTGTTTGCTCATGCCTCATTACACCACATCAGCCCCTCTGGAGTAACAGAGTGGTCCGGAGCAGCTCCCCGTGAAGACGTTTAGCTGTGTGAATGGCTCTCTTTTCCTGGGAGGGTCCAGTGGTTGTGGAAGTATGTTTTCCCACCCCTACTGCTTTCCACAATTGACCTGGTTGTGATGAATTATCCATTTCTTTTAAAACTCAGAGAAAACTCAAGTGCAATTGATTGGAATCAATTGTTTTATTGAACAGTGTAAATAATACCATGTATCCAAATTACAGTTGTTATGGTTGGATTTCTCATTTAAGATTTAATAACAAAACCAAATTGAGTGGGGGAAGAAATACCAGTTTTTGATGTGCATTGCTGCAGCAACAGCTGAATTATATATATTGTGACTTCTGTAAGAGTGGGATGTGCTTGAATCCAGCATCACTTCTCCGCATCTGGCCGTCAGCTTTACCATACCAAGTGCTTTCAAGCTGAACACTTGCACCAGCTCCTCTGTCAGGCTGGGCACATGCAGGGCAGCTTCGTTGGAGAGCCCCCTTCCAACTGCCCCACGTTGAGCAGGAGGGGTTGGCTGAGCACCTGCCTTCTGGCCCAGGTGGAGCTTCACATGAGGGAGCTGGGCATGGCTGGCAGTGTTGCACCTGGGGGGCCAGGGACTTCCCCCAGCCTGTCACAACAGGTTCTGGCCAGCTCTGGCACCATGTTGAAGGGCCTGTTGTGTGTCAAACCTGTGACTGGGGGGGGTAGGGTCTGTGTGGAACCTCTGTGTTTGAGAGAGTGGCAGCAAGGACATGTGGAAAGGGACATTGTGGGGACATGACTGGGGATGCAGTTATGGGAGCAGGTACCACTGAGGGGCTGCAGCCTGTGGGTGACCCACACTGGGGCAGAGGAGCAGGGAGAAGCAAGGAGTAATGGAGGAAAGCAAGGGGCACAGAGGGGAGGCAGGCAGAAAATGACCCCAAACCTCCCACGCCACCCACTGCCACATCAAAGGTCTGATTGCAGTGTGGGATGAAACTGAGGCAATATGACCCTACGAGGGTGGGAAGGAGACAAGCTGGCCTTAAAATGAACCTCAGGAAGGAGAAGGAAAGGCATTTCCCCAAGCCTTTTTGACTGGTTTGTTTTCTTTTTCCCCAGTGCCCAAATCTGTAAATAAAATGTGGTGTTAATTGGTAGTGAGTTAAGTAAAATTCATGGGCTGAACTGTCCAGCTCAGGGGTGCTGGCTTCTCTTGGGTTCAGAGTTAATCAACTGCCTGAATGCACCATGACACTCTTGGACATCACCCTTGCATTTCCATTTGCTTTCCCCACGAGAAAGAACACCTCCCCTGTCTGCTGGCCAAAACTAGTGGAGGTGAAACTGAGAAGAGTGTGAGCACTGGTTGCTCAGTTTGCCAGATGTTCAAGCTCATTAAGCATATGAGTGTGCCCTGGTCAGCATCGGCTGTAGCACAGCTGTGCTTGCATTGGCTCCCTCACAGCTGGCTTCCCAAGTGCCTGTCCTGGTGGCTGGTTGTTCTGGAGCTTTCTATGAGAGGTACCTGGGGTGTTCTGAAAGCTGCAGTTTAAACTGGAGACTTTGGAGTCCTCGGGAGGTGGTTTCCTGTTTTCAAGAGCAATGTGCTGGTACTATGAGCCAACACAAGTGAATGGTGCGATCAGGGAGCTGCAGCCTGAGAGGGCTGGTGCTGGAGCCCAGAGCTGTGAAGGTTTGGGGATGGCCACCACCAGGTCAGCAGCAGGCTGTAGGAAGGCTGTCCTGATGTGTCCCAACCCTGCAGCCTCTAGGTGCCTAGGGACTCATGTTTGTTGCTTGAAAAAAATTAATATCAATCATATCTTCTCCAGAACACCTTAGGCTGAACAAGTTGAACAAGCAGCTGGTATGGGTATCAGTGAGGCTTTTCTTCTATGTTAGGTCACCTGTTCTGATGTTAAATTACCAAACAATTTTCACCCTTTGAGGGACCGATAACAGTGTAATCTTAGAACAGGCATTTCCCCTAAATTTAAAATATTTGCTGACTAAGCTCTGTAAATTGTATTTTGTATTCTTACAAATTGTATTACACATATTGTATAACACATGACTTAAAATTTGTATTCTTGCATAATTTAACATTTTTCTCTACCTCAGAAGTCACTCAAGACTGACGAAATACAGGCACATTTAAAACACAAATGCGAAGAAGAAGAATATTTATATAAGTGAAATGCCTGAAATAAAATAAATGAGAATGAACCGTATGCATTGCACTTCCATCCATCTTAATCCCTGTACCTCTGAAACTAAATTCCAAACCATATATATCTCTTAACAGAGATAAATTAATAAATCTACAGACATTTAAAACCTACATGAAATATTATTTGAGTTCCTCTTGACTACTGTCTAATAATTGATCTGGACGTCCCCTAGTCCTGCTGATTCATGCCTCTGAGGTCCGTGATATCTCAGCACTATCAGCCATAGTGTAAAGATGCTACGACATCTTGGAGCAGCACAAGAATGATGCTAGGACAGGTCTAAGCGTAGCTGGGATTTGCAAGCAAGACATATGGGCTGCAGAAAATAATCTACGAAGATGGATGAATTTCTAAACAAGTTCCAAAATGTACCAAAACATTTTGGAATACACTGAATTCACTGTGTCTGCATGTGATCTTATTAAGGGCTTGAACTTATCATACTAAGAAGAATGTCTCAACTCCCACAGACTTCTGTGGGGATACAAGTGCTTACAGTGTCTTTGTAACTCACTAGTTTTAGCTGAAGCAGAGAAACAGAGATGAGATGTCAGTTTGGTTATAGAATATTGCAAGATGTTTCTGATGTTGTCTGACATGGCAGTATCTCCTTTTTTAGGTTGCTACATTTTGTGATCAAGATAGTCATTATTAAAAGGTGAATAATAAGTAGATTGTCAACTGAGGCATTATAAAAGTGATTTTGTTGGGGGACTTTGATAGTGACTCCTAAGGTAGAGCATTCTTTCAGTAAAGAACTGGATAGATATTTAATGGAAATCAGATGTAGAAATGCTGTTGGTAAAATTTGCTATTGTTGCATCATGTGAAGTAGTAAAAAGCAAGTACTCCTACAAACCCTTCCAGAGCAACAGGACAAAAGGTTTACTTTGAATAGCATGAATTTTGACTCTGCCAAATGTAACGCCTGCAATTGAAGGAAAAGTCATTGCTCAGATGTGAGGTTTGGTAACATTATTCTTGGCTTCATTCGAACTGAAAGACTTTAGGGACAGGACGAGATAAATAGAGAAAACCCCACAATACAGAGGTCAATGAGATGCTATTCCAAAACAGGTCAACAAGGATATATCAACAGAAAAAGCCAAGTATGCTTTCTGATGGTGAGAGTAATAGCTTGAGTTGGAAAAAATTGTCTAGAAAGGTCTTGATGCTCCATCCCTTGAAGTTTCTAACCTTTTCTGGAAAAGAGGCTGTTATTCAGGCAGGAATTTTGGCATGGGCCTGATGTGGAAATAACTGCCTAAGGCTTTGTGTTACAGAGGATATCAGTTGAAATATCCATAGTGCTGTCTTTTGTCCTTCAAAAATCTTAACTCTCCTAAGGATATTTCTTGAAAAAGTTTGTCAGAGAATCCAAAAAGTAAATAAAAACAGGAATTCTGCAGAAGTATTAGCCAAGGATTGATAAACTCACTGTTATTCCAAATTGGAATGAAATTGAGGAGACTGGTCTGGGTCAAGTGAAACAACTGTTTTGTTTGCTTTCTTTTATTTTACAGCTTTTAAATAAAGTAAATTCAAACTAAACTGTCTCATCCTGCAAGTGGCAGAACAGTCATGCTGGCTGTATTAGTTATTGACACAGTGTCTTCTAAAATAAAATTTCAGCAAAGCCAACCTGATGGGTTTTTTTAGTCTTTGAGATGGCATATTGCCATGACTCATGCTTCTGTGAGACTAAATATTCCATCCAGCTCTACTTTTACTTTTGTGGATGTGATGAGCAAAAACTCTTGAGACTTGCTCCATGCCTTTTTAATTTATTAATGAGAAAATGAAATAATAGCATTCTGTTTAATTGCAATCAAATGGTATTTTCATTTATTGCTCTATAGAAAGATCAGTTTGTAGCTGTACAACTGCTTTCAGTGTTGACTTACATTGTCACAATATGTTCTCATCTATAACATTCTGGATTCTACAATAAAGAGACTGAATTTCTTTGAAAGGCAATATCGGTGAGTCAACCCCAACCTGTATGTGTGCTTGGATCAAGCTGACAGTGAAACTCTCCAAAAATGAAAACTGAGCCACGGGGTAATTTTTTTTTCTATCCATTACACCAGCCTCGTATTAATGAAACCCAGTAACATTAATAGGTTTCTCTTTTTAGTTTATAAAAGTGTAAATGGAAGTAAAATCAGTTCCCAGACACTTAAGAATGACAATCACATCTATCTTTCTCTACTATCGCTCCAAATGGGGCTGTATTGAAGGCACCACATGCTGAAGTTTCCTTCGGCATCTAACATGGAACCTCTTATGTCCCTAGACACTACTATGTTATGGCGGTACTGCAGAACTGCTGTTTCACCGAAGTTATTTCTGTGCCTCAAGGTGTGTAGTGTTGCTCCACAACATGCTTGTAGGGACCAGGCAGACTGCTTTGTTCCCTGGCATTAATCTCAAGATGTCCTGGAAGGATCAAAGAGCATCTGTGGTAAAAAAAATGAAAGTAAAAAAAGAGCCTGTAAAAAGACTTTAGGTAAGACAAGTTTGAAATAGTGCCAAGCATGTGCAGCATCATGTTAGTTAATTTAGTTAATAAAGTTGATAAAGACACCCCTTGTAAAGCAAAATATTTCACAATTGGGTGCATATGGTTTGTGGCTATGGACAGAGAAAAGTTTTTATTTTTATTTATTTATTATTTATTTTATTATTATTTTTTATTTTATCCTCTTCAAATTCCATGGTTTTCACTTTCAATTACTAAATGGCTAAGAGCACTACACCACATTCAGAGATACAAAGACTACTGCTATGTGGCAGAAGCTAGAAAATTTTCTGTATGCAGAAAAACATAGTTCAAGAAAGTAAAAGTAAGGGAGGGAGCGATTCAAATCCATGGCAACACTAAAGTGTCCTAATTCTTGTATGCATTGCAAATAGTTATTTTCACTGTGCCATCAGAAAAGTATCACTTCAGCCTCAGAATGAGATCAGCTTATGCATTCTGTACACCAGCAGAAGCTTTGCCAAAATTCTGTGATACTTAGGCTTAGTTATAAGAAAAATTATCAAAGGGCTGGAACACCTCTCCCATGAAGAAGGGCTGAGAGATTTGGGGTTGTTGAGCCTGGAGAAGAGAATGTTCTGGGGAGGACTTATGGCCTTTCAGTATACAAAAGAGGCTTATGAGAGAGAGACTTTTCTCAAGGTCTGTAGTGACAGGACAAGGAGTAACGGGTTTAAACTGAAAGAGGGTGGATTTATACTGGATATAAAGAAAAAATATTTTTACAGTGAGGGTGGTGAAGCACTGGCACAGGTTGCCCAGAGAAGCTGTGGATGTTCCATCCCTGAAAGTGTTCAACGCCAGGCTGGATGAGGCTTTGAGCAACCTGGTCTAGTGGAGGGTGTCCCTGCTCATGGGGGTTTGGCGGTGTGGGGGACTGGGTGTGGTCTTGGTCTCGCATCTCAAATGTTTTTTCTGCTAATGGTATCAAATCTCTCTCTCTGTAGTGGTGTTTCTGAATTGTAAAAATATATGGGGGGAGAGGAAGCAAACTCTAATTTGACCCTTTTTCCCCCCTCTGAGACAAATAAGGTGACAGAAGTCTTTGACTCTTCAGATTCCAGGAGCATTTTGCCTTGACCTCACTGGAAACAAATTTTACCTTGGGAGTGGTGTGGAAAGGGAAATGAGCTGACACGCAAATAGTAGAGTGTTTAGGTTTCTGGTTACTGTCACTAAGAATACATGAGGTTTTGCTCTCAGTGGATAAAATAGTAGAGTGTTTAGGTTTCTGGTTACTGTCACTAAGAATACGTGAGGTTTTTATCCACTGAGATATATGTATTTACTATAAAGCTTTGGGCAGCTGTAAAATCAAATAAAAATATGAACATTAATCAAATGATATATCTGAATCTTAAGAATTTTAACATTCTAACCTCCCAGCCTCTAGTACGTCATGAAAGGAAATGATGATTATTGTTTAGCTTCAATCTTTGTCGTTATTTAATACAATCAAATTAGGTTTGAAACAAGGCAAGATCACAGAGTATGTAACACAGTTCTACCCATGTGGAGATTTTGAGTCTTGCAATTAGAATTGAGTTCTGTGGGTTTAGAGCCTCAGCAGGTACTAGTTTAGCTCCCTTGTTTTGCAGAGTTTAAATTGGGCTAGGATATAACACAGGAAGTGTCGTATTTTGGGATTTCATTTGTTAGTAAATGTTACTTATTTAGAAGTGCTTTTTCTAAATCCTATTGAATTTCCATAAAAAATTATTCATTGGAACTCTACTAAATACTTTACTTTTCTTTTTTCCTAAGAATCCTGGAGACTAGAAGTACCAGAGGGGAATTACATATGTCACATGGGGGGCTTTTTTGTTAGGCTCTGAACTAAACAGATAATGGGCAGAAGCTGCAGCAGCAAAGCACATTTACTGCTGTCTACACAAAAGCTTAGATATTTTTAGTTTGCCTATGTTATTTTTGTTACCGAAACAAACTACCATAACTTGTTTTTAAGCAGAGGCTGGAAGTTCATCATAGCCATCAAAAGGGCCTGATATCTTACAGCTGAGTATTCGGCTTTATTTTTCCTTCAATCTTGCTCCTTTTGTTAGCACTTCAGCTTTAAGATGGTGTTTTTTCATTGTGATACAAAACCTGTCCAGTAAATGATGCTCCAGAGCCCATGGCTGACCCTATGGCATTGAACACCATGTACAGATTAATTAACACTGAGGGAGGAAATTTAAAATAAAATAAAAAATTCTTACCACGAAGTTTATTGTGCTAGACTGCTCGTGTCCCTGGAGATGTGTTAAATTAATCTCTACACGTGTATGCAGGAGTGCAAAATACTCTCGGTGCCTAATCTGAACAAACGTCTTTCCTGGTAAGCACTCTGCCTCTGTAACGCGGAGACCACAAAAGGCTGGGAGCGTTTGGCTTTGTGTAGACATGGAAAACAGTTGTGCTGCTTCTTGGGGCTCCCATCAGAGTTCAGCCACTTGTGCTCAAGGCTAGCTCTGATGCAGTGCAGATGTGTTACCCTGAAGAAGAGCTGTGTGAGGACAGGCTCTGGGCTGCCTTTCCCCCAGCCCCTCTCTTACCCAGGAGTTGTGGTTATGTGCAGCTCCTTACCCTTCATCCTTGCCTCGGCTGCTTTGCAGTTGTGCCTGTGGCTGGCTGTGGACTCTGCTGATCCTGACCTGATCTGACTCGTTGACTTCCCGGCTTGACCTCAGGCCTGTCTCATCCCTATGGGTTTGCCTGGTGATCTGGACTCCTGGCTGACCCTGCCTATTGCCACTGGTCAGACCCCCTCTGCTTTCTGTGTTCAACACCCCTCAGCACCGTGCCCCTTGTCGACGAGGAGGGTCCCCCTCAGCCCCTGGCTCGGGGTGCTGTGAAGAGCAGCCTGCTCCTGCGGCTCCCTGAAGGAACTGAAGTATGATTGGGCTTGCTTTTTGCTGACGCTCTATTTGGTAATGACTCTGCGTCTAGCCAGAAGGAAGTTATCTGGCCTACCAGAGCTCTGCTGTGTTCTTTTTCCAAATTGCTTCCAAGAACAAGAAGACACAGTGAATATGGATTCTGACCTCATGTAGTCTTACATGGGGATTAAGGCATGGCAGTATATATTCGACAAGGCTCAACCTATTCCTGATTAAGTATTCATAACAGTAATTACTTGTTCACATTACAATACTGCCTGCATCTCCCAGCTAAGGTTAATACTTCATTCTGCTAGGCAGCACACAAACGCAAACAACCCGGGGGAGAAAACAATTCATGGCAGAGAGAATACATTGGAGTAACTAGATGAGATCAGGGAACAAAATTTTCTGTGTTATAAAAAAAAAAAAATAAAAAATCAGGATGTTGAGGAAAGCAAAAAACATTCTAGTGCTGTCAGAAAATGGATGCAATTTAGTAATCTATTTGTTTGGGTAGAAAAACTATTTGAGTGTTTGCGGCTGAAAACCTGCTGCTGAGTGTTTTGGAAAGCCCTTCTGTCACTGCCCCAGTTAGCTGCCTTGTTCTACAAGTTTCACTGCTGCCCAGATTGCTCAGCTGTTCGCCTACATGCCAAGGCAAGGTGCTGAGTGATCCGGGGAGACATAGAGCCCTTGTGCTCGGGGGAGCCCAAGGTATTGAGCTAGCTTTTGCTGTTGGAAAACTGTTCCATTTCAAGTGTCTATGGTAAGTCTGTCACCTGAGGCTTTAGGGGAAAAGGAGAAGCAAAGATAAGTGCCGTGGATCTAGATTGTCACAAGCTCAAGCTTCTGCAAATGTTCTTCCAAAGAAAGAGGGCAGAAGAGCCCTCCACAGTTGCTGTATGTGGAGTTAGGGTTACTATGCAGGTGCATACCAGCCTTCAGTGGGTAGGATGCATGCGTATGGTGTCCAGAAAAAGCCACCACTGGATACTTGGAACTGCCACCACCAGATAGACACTAGAGCTGAGAACAGCATCGTGATATAGTTGTCTTTGATGGTCTATGTGAAGCTGGAAAAAAAACTTGCTATGGCTCTGCTGCTGTTTCTAAATTACTGCTTTCTTATTTTCCCCCAGACTACAAATGCCAGAGACTATGAATCAGGTGTTGCAAATGTAATGTGATAACAAATAGTAGTTCTGCTTTTATTGGGTTAACTGCTCATGGGGGATACCTAGTGCTGGTATTTTGGAGATCAACAATTTACTCATCACTGATCATGGAACACAGTAACTTATGAGTCTATGCTGTGAAGAAGTGATGATACAATCTGAATATATGTATAATAATTTCCCCTGCTCAACTGCCCTGTGACTATGTGAGATTTCATAAAGTACAGTGAGTACATGAAATGTCATGAACAAGATGGAAGGGAAGACAAATCTGAGGAAATCTATTAGAGACCCTGATTGTATTCAGATCACACTAAAAGGTGCTGAACCCAGGGAATCCACAGAGAAAACAAGTTTCTGTTTAAAAACTGCACAATGTATTCTGAAACTCAACTAATGTTCTTGAGAAGTTAGTTTACAGACGGAGTGTGAAGAAAGCAATGACTGTATCCTTCTTTCGTGTTCAGTCTGTTATGCACTTCAGTTTTCAGGCACATATATTTTTTATTTTTATTTTTTTACAGAAGCCTTTCTGTATTTCACGTATAATTACCTTCTCATTATCATGTTGCTGACACTCCTCACAATCATCTCAAATCATCTTTTCATGTAAATGGCAAAACTCCCCTGAAACTGATGGAATGCTATCCATTTACAGAGGCAGACTGCTCTTCCAGCAACACTTACTATTATTTGCTTTCCTGATGTGTGAGTGCTGAATAGTATTGTAAACAATTTGTATTTAATACAGGTTCCATTTTGCTACAGTCCTATTAATTACCACAATATGTTCTTGTACAGTATTTATTCGGAATGGGAGGGATTATATCATCAAAACTACATTTTAAACTATTTGTGTTCTTTACAGATTTTCCCAGGATTTGGAAACTAACCATCTGTGAAATCACATATTCACAAAAGTAGATCAGAGTTTGTGGCTTGATGATAAAATAAATCTAGCTGAGGGTTTACTGTTATAGTAAAAAACATCCAAAACACCTCAAGCACACGACCCAAAATATTGAATTGGTGTTAGTTCAAATTATTTATTAGTTAGGGTTTTTTATTCAAGTGGAATATACAGTTTAGTTTTGTATTAGACCAAGTCTGTCTTCTCACAGTTTTCATATATATAGAATAAAAATAGAATGTTGTCCTAAGCTGTATCATGTTTTCGTTATTTCAACAGAATTGCATTCATGTCTGATGCCACTCTAATGCATGCTATATTTAGTCACTAATAATTCATGGTTTGAAAGAAGCTAGAAACTTTCTAGCTGCGTTCTCCTCTGGCCGTTTTGTCTCCAAACTGTAAGGGCAAGGAGGGATTCACCTGAACTCAGATCTGAACCACTTTTGTCTTTGAATGTCAGAAAAACCAGATTAATGTGCAAAATCAGAACCATTGCATTGTTTGCTTGCTTTCAAAAGTGTGACTGCTAGCAATAGGATTCTTCAGAAGTGAGTAATGGGATTCTTCAAATGTGGTGATTGTAAGGCTGAGTTGCTGGAGACTGAGACAGCCAAATTATATTGTGTTGCACTGATCTGGGAGGATTAGTGAAGTAAGTATGAGTGCTTTTTATAGAATCACAGAATGGTTTGGGTTGGAAGGGACCTTGAGGATCATCTAGTTCCAACCCCCCTGCCACGGGCAGGGACACCCTCCACTAGACCAGGTTGCTCAAAGCCTCATCCAGCCTGGCCTTGAACACTTCCAGGGATGGGGCATCCACAGCTTCTCTGGGCAACCTGTTCCACTGCCTCACCACCCTCTCTGTGAAGAACTTCATCTTGATGTCCACTCTAAATCTCCACGCTTAGAGTTTAAACCCATTACCCCTTGTCCTGTCACTACAGGTCCTTGTAAAAAGTCCCCCACCAGCTTTCTTGTAGGCCCCTTCAGGTACTGGAAGGCTGCAATAAGGTCTCTGCAGAGCCTTCTCTTCTCCAGGCTGAACAAGCCCAATTGTCTGAGCCTTTCTTAACAGCAGAGGTGCTCCAGTCCTCTGAACATCTTTGTGGCCTCCTCTGGACTCTCTCGAACCGGTCAATATCCTTCTTATGTTGGGGGGCCTCAGAGCTAGGTGCAGTACTGCAGGTGGGGTCTCACAAAAGCACAGTAGAGGGGGAGAATCCCCTCCCTCAACCTGCTGGCCACGCTTCTCCTGATACAGCCCAGGATATGGTTGGCTTTCTGGGCTGCCAGCACATACTGCTGGCTCATGCACAGCTTTTCTTTTAGATTAGTCCAGGTGAAAACAAACAAGCCCTGTTATAAGGCTGGTAGAAATTTGAGTGCTGAACTGCTATGGTTGTTCTGAGAGTGCCTCCAAAATCTGACAGAACTTCAATTCTTCAGAAAGAATAGATTTGCCTTCTAGGGACGTTTGAATGGATTGGAGCTTTCAGAGAACCAAGTTTAACTATAGATCAGAGCTGCCTGGAAAATCAGTTTTTCCTTCCAGTAGAAAAATGTGATGCAACAATAATAATTATTAGAAAAATCAGTGGCGTGAACATTTTCAAGTGTTACTATGCCAAGCTCCTGAAGTGACTTAGTTTTATTGGTACTTAAAACACCCTGACATACCAGAATTACCTACAAAACATGATTGTGCCTACACCTTGCTTCTAAAAAGGATTTTAGTGAGAAAGCATGAGACAGATCATCTTACAAAACAGTTGAATACTTAGATTGCTGCTGAGTTAGTGGATAGATGTTGTTCTGGGTTTTTTTTTCTCATTGTAAGCTGGTTCAAGCCTCCATTTTCCACAAGAACCATGAGAAGTGTTGAGGTCCAGTTTTGGAGTGAGGGCACTATATCTGATTGTTAACCTAGAGCTGTTTTGCTCAGGCACCTTCCCTGAAGGAGGAGGACAGACAATTCTGAGGCTAAACAGTGGTTACAACATCCTTTCAAGAAGGAGAATGTTTGGAGCCTGGACCTTTTCAAGCTAATGTAAGCCTGAAAGCCAAGGTCTCCCACTTCCCAATGCCTTGCTGGTGCCTAGCACAGGAATCCAGATCCTTGGCAGAGCTGAGCCTCAGTGTGACTTACTTCAACAGCTTCACATGAGAAGCTGCATCTGCCCTGCACAGGGGAGGGTGTTCTCTGTCCATAGGAGGCAAAAACAACCCCAAAAGTCTTTTAGTAAGATTGTCCCCATTAGTTGGCTGGAGTGGTCCTTATGCAACCTTCTCCATGATAACATGAAGAATTCGGGCGGTGACTTCCTACTCACTATACTTCGCTTGAAACTAGCCTACTGTCTCACAAATTAAACCTGTACAGAACAGGGCTTTCTGTCTTTCCACATCCCTGAATAATCTAATTCTGAATACCAATCAAGATACTTGTTCAAGTAGAAAACTTCTCAAAGAACAATAAGATGTGTGGTGTGCGCTTTGTGTTTTTCTCCAAGAAGCCTGAATTAATCTTCTGCTGTTTCTCTCCCTTATTGACAATTTATGCCTATATCTCAAAATCTGGCTCTGCAATGACTGATAACTGAGCATCAAAATTTCTGTTCAGTGGTATTCCCCCCCTCCCTTTTGTAAGTTGTCATCATGAGAAATTTCAGGCTTACTCCGGTACCACAATCTTCAGGCTTGAAAACGATCTACAAAGTCACGTGTGCAGTTCAGTGCGTATAAAGAACTGACACTGCTGTTAGATCTGTTAGAAGATAATGCCTGAAAACACTGTGAATTCTTTGGATATTTATGGTTTTTGGGGAAATGCAGGCTGAGTAGATTGTTCTTGGTTTTAAAGGCATAGTGGAGACATTTTCTTTCTCTTTCTTATTTATTTTTTCCTGGTTTAAACATACATGCATGTAAGACTTTTTTTCATCAAGACTAATAGGACGTTGCCCAAATGGGTACCATACCAGAAATGTCTACAATTTTGAGGTGTCAATTGCCAGTACTCAATTGTTGCAAATTAACCTTTTTATTGATAGTTCTATATGAGTTCTTCACTGTCTACCAGCCTATCTTGACTCATTTAGTCTTCGATTTTTCTTCCATGCTTGTGCATGGAAACTGGCCTATTAAATATGGAAAACAGCTACAGTCCTAATATGTTTGTTTGGCAACAGAGTGTTCCAGAAAGTTCTCTTCTGACTGTCATCTGATAAATACTTTCTGTGTTTGTGCTGAGTTTTACTTGGCTTGCATTATTTTCGCCCACCCCCTGCGGCCTCTGTCATTTTCTGATTCCTAAGGGAGCTGAATCCCAGAAAGACCTTGAGCCAGGTACTTGAGGTCTGTTTGTGTCAATGAGGATGGAGCATTCGGATGGTGGGTGAATCTGCAGGGGTGGGCTGTTAGTGCTGTGGCAGTCTTCCACACCTGGAAGTCTTTCTCTCAGAGGTTTCTTTCATGACCTCCTTCAAATAAGCTGCCACTGTAGTGCCTTTTTGTCTGTAAAATGAGTGGGATACTTCTCTGCCACGGTCGGGGGTGAGAGCGGGAAGGGAAGAGTTAGAGATACGTGGTCAAATAAGCTTTGCTACTATTGTGGTAATACCTGGAAATCCCAGTCAAGCCTGCAACCTCCTGCTGGAAGACATTATACAGACACTCAGGGAGAGACAGTGAAAAGCTTAAAGTCTAGCTGGGAAAAGCAAAAATGCAGAACAGAAAGAGACAGGAAGATTTGAAGGTGATGCTGTTGTATAGGAGGTATTACTGAGCTGGAAAATCTATCTGTCCCTTAAGATTATTAGTGGGTAGTGGTATAATGCAAGGGATGGGTTTCTCCAAAATAATTTGGTTTAAAAACTATAAAATGAAATCAATAACTTTTAAAGAAGAATACATGCTTTCTCTTTTAATGGTAACATGGTGCACCATATTTTTTTTATTCTTTTCCCAGTAATAATTGCTAAAGTTTTAATCATTTTTTCTTATCTAAATTACCAAATCTCTGTAAGAAAATACTTACGGGTTCTTATTTAGTAGTTTGAAAACAGGTTAGAACAGACTGGTGCTTTTCCTGGTTTTCTGATGAGTTTTGTGGTTTTGCCGTTGTGGTAATTATAGACCGTCTTAATTCAGATTTTTCCTATCTTCAGATAGTCCCATTCCATTATAAATTATGCAATTAATGACTAATGGGCTCGTGACTACCTGAGCCTGGAGATATTAAAACAAGAGATTTCTCTGTTGGGAAGATATTCTTTTCTCAACATATGGTCTGAGCTTTGGATTTCATGAAACTGATTATCTCTAAGGTTAACAAAGTGTGAATATTAAGATGTTTGAGGCTGACTTCAAATGTTGTGCTCAACATGCGAAAAGCTGTGCACTTTGTCAGTCACCTAAATAAAACACAAGTGATAACACAACTACAGGTGTCTCTCTCCCAGCAGAGCTTGTCATTCATATTCGCAAACCCAGTAGAACTGATGAGGAAAATGCATCCTACTTTTGCCAAGACAGGGGTTCAGAAATTACTCCTATAAATTAGCATCTGAAGAGCCGAGCCATAATTTTGTTGCCTGCAGTACTTGCTTCGGATGTCGTAATACACATGCTAAAAATATCACGTGAAATCATGAAAGGTTTGTAGGGATGTCTGATCTTGAAAGAGAGAGGTTCCTCTCTGTACTACAAAAACTTTAGCATTTTAAGGTTTCCTGACCTGCTTGGTTGTGTAGTGCTCCTTAATATGCTGAGCTCTGGCTTGCCTGCCTGTCTTCCCATGGAAAGTGTAGCTGGGGAGGGAAGGGTGTGTTTCCGAGTGTCATCCCGCTGGGGAGTGGGTCTTGGTCAGGACAATCCTGTGGTCATCAGAGCTCAGAACATCTCCTCTGTCCCACAGCTGAGTCAGAGCTGTAGGTTCTGTGGCTCTGGATGGACTAAGCTGACTAAGAGCCTGTGGCTTTGTGGTTAGAGTATGGTCTTGTTGTGGGAAATGGTATTTCTGTTCCCAGTTTTGCACTTGTGGCCTGCTGGGAGCATTTTGGAAAGTTGTCTGCTGCAGTGGTAGTTGGAAAAATCTTTTTTTAACTTGAAAATTAGATGACTAAAACATGGAGTGTGTCTTATTCTTTCCAGTAAGGTTTGAGATTAATTTTGTTGTTAAGCAATGCACAGGCTTCTTTATAGGCACCCTGAGCGGTTTATAAATTTCTGCTGCCCCTGGGTAGCAGAATTTAAGAGGCCTGAAATCACAACTAGAACACCAGAAAGCAGTTTCTATGAAAAACCTCAGATGATCTACAGTGCTGAAAATGTGGGGGGTTTGATATAGGTGGGGGGGTTGATATTCTTTTTAAAAAATGGACAGACCCTTATAAAAATATTCCTTATATTATTTATAAAATCTATGTATTTATGAACCGTGACAGAACTTGCCTGATACTTCCTGTACTATAGTGACTGCATTAACAACATGTTTATGCGAAAACACTATAAAGACAGGCATACTGATATGTATTGTTTTATTTCAGCCATTGTAACTAATCTAAGTGAATGCTCCTGGATTAGGCATGCAAATTTAATCTATAGACACGAATTTTGAGAATAGGTTTACTCTTCTTGGAACTAGTATTTCCTCTGCATGATAAAAAAAAAAAAGTGTTAAAATAAGAAATATGCTGTTTATAAAAAAAATAAATTTGTATCAAGGAGAAAGAAATGTAGTATACGTCTAATTTATTTGTCTTCAGGGTGAAGGCGTTAGCCAAGCAAACATTTAGCAATAATAGTCTGTGATTTACACTCTCTTAATTTTTCTCTCATCAGAAACTGTATCTTCCTCATGTGATTAAATCTTATTTCTGTTTCAGGCTATAGTGATGTACTTGATTGCCACCAATAGAAGTGTATTCCTGCATGCCTGATGATGCCTTTAGGGATGTTGTGAGGCTTATCTGTAGGTGCATGTTTATGCCACTGGTCCTTGGTCACTTCCGTGTTTTGGGGGTGTAACCTTCAATGACATTTCTCAGCTGCCCTGTCTCTGTGGAAATAATCACAAGGTGCCTGCCCATTGCCTAACCTACCAGTAGAGCTTCACCAGCAAAGATTATATCCATTACTGTATCAAATCTAGTTACTACTTCAATCCATTCCATTTCTATACCAACCCTCTAGTCCTGTAGTATGGGAATGTACTTTTTAAATTTATTTTTTAATTTTAATAGCCTTTGAAAGAGAAGAAAAAATGGTGCCAAACTTGCCATCATTCATAGATCCCCAAAAGGCATGATGTCTTCAAAGTTTCTGGAGTGCAAGCCTTCTTGAACTGTTCAAAGTAGTTTTGAAACAAACTTCCTCAAAAAAACCACAAAAATTCCCCAACGAACCAACAAAAAGATAACACACAACAACACAAAGAAGCAGGGAACAAAGCTTAAAGAAATATACGTATATGATCTTTGACGGTGATGTCTAACTGAGCTCATCTAGTTTTCATTTATCTTTCAGGTTAACCAGATCAGTTTTCAGCAAGTACTGCATGACTAGTAATTTTTCAAGGGCTTATCCATGTTGGAAAAATTGAAGCACAATTCTGCTGTTTCCTGAGCCTGGTTTTTGATTGTGCTGTGCTTTATGGTGTCCACAAGTAAGAATTGGGATAAGGTCACCAGGCTCATATTTACGAGACCGAAACTGCATACAAAGTAGAATCCCTTGAGAGTCTAATCCAGTCACTGAAAACGCAGGCATATGTTGCTTGTTCCACTGGAGTTAAGTATTTATTTTCTTTTTGCGGTATTCATAAACTTGCCGTTTAAACTGACAGGTGCTTTTAACATTTGCCTGGCTTCAAACTGCTGCCTCTCCTGTCATTCTCAAGTCTAATGTATGTCTGGGAGGAGTCTTCCTAAAGCTGGCATCTAATATCCTGAACACAGATAGTTTTGTGTTTGCCAGTAGTCTTCCTCTTATTTCTTGTAACCATCTGAACTCAAACAGAACATTTGTACAGTTACTGTTTGAAAGTTGACTTTGAGTATCTTTTTTCCCCACTTTAAAAAGAGTTTAAGAGCTCTCCTACCCAGAGAAGGAAGAAAAAGGGTGATGATAGTATTGCCTTGTCTATGTATCCATTGCTTCTGGTAATAGTAATTAATTCTCCTGTTCTTTTAAGTGTTGATCCACAGTGTTAGTTTGCAGGCAGCAAAAGAAAGGTGGAAAAGATTAATAATTTACCATAAATCCGTCTCTTTCAGAAGAATCTGAATTCACAATGAGTATACAAAGCTGAGGTCAGATAGTTTAGCTTCAATAACAAAAGTCCATTTTTAAATGCTAATTAACCCCCGAAGTGTACACTTAAAAAAAATTAAAATCTCTAATCATTTCACTTTAAAGTTCTGTTTTCTATTACAGGAAAAAAGAAAAGGAAACTATGCAGCCTCTTACGTTTGTCTGGAAGGGACCAAACAGCTGATTAAAAGAATGAACTGTAAGTGTAAAAGGAAAATTTAATGACATCTCATGAACAATTAAAAAGACAATTTGCATTCTTCTAAATCTATTTAAAAAAATGGTAAGGAAGGTTTAGCTATAATCACATGCTGTGAAGGGACAGAAAAGAGAACATTAAATGCTTTTCATGAATCCTTCTGAACCCCTCGATAGCACAACGGGATGCTTATTAGAATGCACATTGCTGTGACCTGGTTTGCTACAGCTTTGCATTTAGGCAGGTGTTTAAAACAGGTGTACAAATCTGTATTTTTTTTTTCTTTCTCAGAACACTGATAATATGAATAAGTTACACACTTTGAATGTCTGTTCTTTCTATAGGGATTTTCTGGCACGTTGTATGCAGCCAGTGTCTTTAGAAGATGTCATTTATCCCCAGCTGATAATGAAGCAAGAGGAACACATACTCCTAATGGCTGAGATACTGGTTTGTACAGGTGGGAAGCACCACATAGCCTATTTGAATTGCCGGAACTCCCAGAACAGTTTCTCGGCTAGCATGTCTGGCAGTTTCTTTACAGCTGAAACGCAGGCTCGTAAGGGAAGAAGAGAGAGACTCTTTGTTCCTCTCCGTATTTCCAGGTCATTATTGCCAATAAGTTGGCATATGATGATGGTGCACTCCATACAATCTTCTGCCACATGAGTCGTGCACTGGACTTCATCTGGATCTTTGGATAACTGCTTGTTGTCCAAGTCATCATAAATTACTTCAAGCACCTAATTCCCTCAGATATTGGATACCCCTCTCCACTTGCTTGGCTGACATACATCTTCCTCGAATGGACACGTTTTCCTTCACGCCTGACAGGAGTCACCTCCAGAGGCTGAGGACTTGTGTCCCTTTTCCAATTGCTTTGTCAATGTCCCTTTTCCCTGCAGAGGGATTCCAGCTTCTTGGCTTCGCTACTCACTAATTCCAGACCATTGGCCCTGTTTTCGCAGTGTTGGAGCCACCAGCTGACAATGTGCTCATCTGGACACCAGCTAAAATCCTTTTGCATATCTTGCTGGTAGCTCAAAGATAAGGATCAGGTCATTGCCACCACCTGCCTTATGGGTTCTTCCTCTTCTTCCTCCCTGAGCAGCAGCCAGCTCTCTTCCCTTTTCTTTTCTTGTGATGGCCCTGCTTCAGAGTACTATGGCTCCTCCATCTCTTCCTCCTCCATCTTAGAAGTAGCTTTTTTATCCCTTACACAACGAGCTGACTTCTGCATCCAAGATTTCCCCTTCTGTATAGGGGTGACTGATACCTGCACGGGTTGGTTGTCTGGTTCAGCTGCAGTGCCTGTCGTGGGGGTTGGAGTAGACACAGCGCCTGTTACAGGGGTTGAGGTAACTGCAGTGCGTGACATGTTGTTAGAGCCAGAGACGCTCTCTTCCATTTGAGGGTACATATTGCACATTCTAATGATTTGTGTCTCCTTAGAACTGCCAGAGCAACAGCATACTTCCAAATATTCTACTAGTTTTTCAGGATGCCGCTCTAGTTCAGGGGTAAAGTTCCAAAGCTGGAGGTGCCCGCTGCCCTAGGCATTTGCCCATGCCATTCCAGAGACTCTGCCACTCAAGGCGTATTTCTAGATGATATTATTAAATTGCTTGATAACCTTAGAAACAATATTCCTAAGAAGTACCAATAGAATTATTTTAACTACACATGGATGTTCAAGATACTGAAAAGAGGTTATAATGAAAGAGGAAACTTCATGGTAGAAGGCAACCAAGGTGCCATTCTGTATTTCCTCCATAAAAGAACTCTCGGAGAAGGTAGTACATTTGCTAATTTTCTCTAAGAGATGGTACTTGAAGTACAGTAATGGCTTTAGTACAAAGCTTAGATAACACATGAAGCTCAAGGTCAGTGTCCCAAAAACAAATCTCCCAGGCAAAACATTACTAATCATTGCAGACTACAGCAACCTGCAAAAGCCAACACCAATTTTTAACATGTACAGCAAAGACAAGAGTATGATGCAACTCATGAGAGCAGTTTGGACCCCTGGCCAGCTCCAAAAAGTTTTATATACTGAGCATGACATCCTATAATAGGGAATATCCCTTTGGCCATCTTGAGTCAGCTGCCCTGGCTATGCCCCCTACCTACCAGCTTCTTGTACACCTCCCTGCTGGCAGATCATGGGAAGCTGAAATGTCCTTGACTTAGTATAAGCACAACTACTTAGCAACAACTGACAATAATATCAGTGTGTTATCATCATTATTCTCATACTAAATCCAAAACACAGCACTATACCAGCAGTTGGGAAGAAAATTAACACCATCCCAGCTGAAACCAAGACAGGAGATCTTGATTAAATTGATTCGTAAGCCTTTTGAAAGCTAGCAGAAAGGTGAGTTATTGGTCTCCAAGAAAAATTTACTTCCTTTTGCATTGGGCAGATAGGCATTTTGAATATGCAGGGTGTTTGGTGTGCTCTCCAAACTCCAAAATTTATCAAGTGTCAGTTACTTGTAGCCCAAGTAACATCTGTGGCATAATTGAGATTCCATATCAATTTTCCTCTTTGACTGTCCCTATGTGTAACAACAGTGTTATCTGATGTACAGATGGTTTGGAGGGGAAGTAACAAGTCATGCAACCCATGTTACAGCTGTAGAGTCCAAATAAACAGCTGGGAACACCTATGAGTATCTAAACAAGGTATGAATATGTTGTGCCCCTAGATCATAAAATTGAAAAAAACCCCTAATATTTCTACAATAATCTCTTAAGTGCCTTTAAGTCTAATCTTACTGAGCTCCACCAGTGATGTCAACCAATGTTGGAGAAATGTAAGAGAGCTCAGAGCCTTGGGAGGTTCTTCTGGGATTCTTGTTTTTCCCTGCATGCTCCCTCTTATGCAGTTCACTGAACATATTTCAGTGGCTCTTTTCAGGCGTGATTTGTTTTGCACAGCCAGACTTTGCCTGTTGAGACCACAGCTCTCCACTTTTTAGCTACCGAATAAACTAACAGAATCAGCTACTGGAAAGATTACAGAAAGACCGTGTTATGCTAGTAGATAGGGTGTTGATTGATCAGATACAATTCAGATTCAGGGTGCTTTGGAAGGATAAACTTGTACTCCTTCATTACCTACAGAATGATTTCTATGAATCGCATGGTAAAACTGTTCTTCTTCTTTCTTCTAGTTTCTTTTTGGGATTTTTTCTCTAAATAAGAAAATAATTGTTCAGGCTGACAAACAACTTGTAATTCTTATGCAAGCAAGCAGGGAAGGCACAAGAGCAGCCTTCGAGGGATTAGAAGTGTTGAATTGTGTAACTCTAAATGGTGCTGATCTAATTGATGCTTTACCTGCAGGGAAGGAGAAAACTCTAGCAAATAGTTAGCAGTTATTTTGCTTTCAGAAAGATCTCTGTTGCAGGCATCTTCCTACAAATGTCACCTCAGTTGCTGACAAGTTGTTCTGGAAGAATCTCCTTGCTGATTTATGCTGCCATACAATTCTTTTCCAGTCACAGTGAACATCCTGGATTTCCTCTTTATTCATTATGAAAGATTGCATTGAACATGGACAAGAGAACCAGTTAAGCAGCTCACTGGTAGATCCTGGGAGCATAGGAAATTAATGTATATCCTGTTCACATGTTATGCATGAGAAAATGGAAAAATCGGTTATTTACTCCCTCATTTGTAGTTGCTAATATCTAACTATTATGCATGGAGTGGGAGAGACGCATTCCTGTTAATCCACATCACAATTTAAATATAGTACCGAGCGTGTCTGAAAGCAGCAGTATTCCCTCTACTTTTACGGAGGAAGAAGAGTGTCTGTAGGTAAGGCATTAAATTGGGAGTCAGGGGACTCAGGGTCAGTTCCTGGTTCTCTTGAAGGGTTTTGTGATTTTAAACAAATCATTTTCCTGCTTGACTGTGGTGTTCTGAGATAAAATGGATGCTTGGGAGGGATGTGGATACTGCAGAGGACTGAGGAGCAGATAGACAAGTTCTCTTTTCTCCATCTTATGATTTCTTTTACTTGTCAGGAATTTAGAAGTTGAAAGTTTCGTATTAAACAAGAGAGCTACCACCAGCTGCGGCACTGGTAAGAACACCTGCCATGCGCAGACAGGTGCTTTCTTAGATGGTTTGTGTATGGGGCTGTTCACTGTGAACAGCTTCTGAGATGTTTGAGGACACTTTAAAACAGTAGGAATAATTCATATGTGGTTTCAGGGCAGGCAAAGATGGTTCATTATCACTAGTGATGACACTGTATAACTAGGTAAACCCACTATGCATCTGTACCTCTGATGCTTTTGAAGATACTCGCCTTCGTACCTCCCCTTGGAGTGCACGCTCTTCGGTGAAACACAGACACGTGTCTCACGGACTGGCAGTGACAGCAGTGAACTCGGTGTTCGTAAACTTTGGAGGAGGCAGCAAAGCTTGATACTCTTCTTATATGGAATGACAAAATCTCATTTTATGTTTTGCTTTCTCTCGCCACATGCAATGATAACTTTCCCTTTTTGGAAATTAATGCTTTTATTGCAGAGGGAAACTAAGGGCTCTCTGGCTGAGGTATGTAGTCAGTATAACACATAATTAATAATAAATAACAAGGAAACCTGTTTCTTGTTTAATCCATTCAATCCAGTAAAATACTTCAGTAAGCACTTGTGGTATAAAAATCATAGATATTCATGAAACAAGTAAGCTTTTTTTCTCCTTCCTCCCTATATTGCATATGCACTTAAATTTGTGCTTCTGGTTGCTTTGTTATATTTCTTGAAGTAGGATTCCTCCTGCTATGTGAATGTCACCTTTTACAAGTGACAAGAAGATAAAATGCTGTACAGGTAATTATAACAAGGCTATTGGCAGCCTGTAACACAGTGTAAATGACACAGTTAATTTTGCTGTTGAGACATAATGTACGTGACAAGTTTTACCTGTAGCTGTACTTCGTACAAGTTACACTCTCCAGAGGCATGCAGTGCATCTCCCTTTGACCAGGAGTCAGCTGCATACTCAGCATAGCCCTTCTACACAGTGCCATTAGAGTGTGAGGAGCTGCCCTGTGATATTCATCTCAATTGCAATTAATTGTGTCACTTCCTGGAGAGCTTGTCTCATTGCATAGATGTGTTTGTTTAAATTCAGATCAGGTGTTTTCTATCTGATCCTCTGCTGTGAATTTTCTCTGCTAAGAAAAATAACTAAATGATATACTGTATCTCACGATCTGGAGAGAAGTTTTGACAGTTTTTATGTACTTATCCTTGTGAGATTGATCAGATTCTGGTTATGCATATGTTCAGTGACTCCATCCTGATATGCCCTTGACTTTCTCAGAACTAATATTGCAGCCATCCTGTTTTGAAAAACAAAGCAACACCAACAAAGTATAATAAGGTAGTGAAAATCTCCACAGTGAGTGCTTTGCTTGCCCGATTTTGTTCTCCCACAGACAAAATCTTTCAGGGTAATTAATTAACTGTCATAGAGGCAAAACAGCTAATGAAGTTTTCTTCACAAGCCTTGCCCCATTGACTAGTTGCAGAAGAACCAGTGTGTAGTGCCAAGGATGAGCTGAATTATGGAGAAGCATACAGTGTGCATCCTTTATAACTCAAAGATGAACCGCAAACTTTTTTGCTTACATTAAAGGCATCTGGAGCCAAGGAATTTTGCAGTCAGCTTTTAATAGCCTAAAAGGCTCTTTTAAATTTTCAAAATGCAGATTGTTTATTTTAAAATGGAAGCAAATTACACATCCAAGAAATACAGATATTTTAGGGGGTAATTTTTTTTCCTCTTTCACCTTGAATTGCATGGAAAAATAATTTTCTAGCCCAGGCAATGTCACCTTGAGTGTGCAAAATGGATCACTGTTTTGCACATGGGGTAACCATTCATATCTGTGAAAACTGGCTTTAAAATGCTACTGTTGTGATTGTCCAGTATTTCATACCCACTGGAAGGACTACACAAGAGAGAGAAGTCAAATGGACAGTGCAGTTGCTTTCAGTTAAGACCAGCCTCAGTTAAGTCTCTACCTTGAGAGAAGAAACCTAGATTTTCTGGGACTGGTGTTTCTGGAGTAATGGGATAGTTCTTGCTTTCACATTAACGCACTAGAGAAGAGAGTATTTCTACATTCAGAGCTGGAAATGCTAAAAGCTAAGGCTGCTAAAGAGTTCTTGTTCTAAGTTATTTCATTACCCTGTTTGAGGAAAATCCATTATCTTTCTCTTAATAACCATGACCATATTTTGGTGTTCAATTAGACTAGGCAGGATAATTAACATTACCCTGATCCTGTCATGGTCATCTGCAGTGACTGCTCTTTTGTTCCAAGGAGACCCTTAGATAGGACCCTGATGGATCTCCTGCTGTCACCTGTCCTGGCCAATGCCTGTATGGTGCTCTTGGAAGGGATGATGAAGAGAGATTGCTGTGTTGTCTGCATTATACAGCTTAGTGATTTACCTTGTGCATAATGGAGATGAGAGATTGGATGAAGGCTACCTACTGAAATTCAAGCTGATTGATGCTGTGTTTATGGACTGGAAGAAGACGTTAGAGAGGTGTTTACATCCTTACATTTAATTTGAAGGGATGTGCCCTGTTATCTATTGTTCAAAATAGTATTCCACTTCCTGGAGGCCAAGGCAATTAATACCAGCTCCCCTTTCTCATAGGCAGAATTCTGTGGGTTTTTATGTCAAAAGTGGAGGTCTCCACAGAGATCCTTGACACCCTCTTTTAAAAGGGGGAATAGGATTTGTCTAGATCTCATGTGCTTTTTAATAAGGTGGTAAAACTACATAACTTATTTCTAAACTCTGGTTTGAAATTACTTGTTTTCCCCTATGGTGGTTTCACGTACAGAGGAAATCAGCCTACTGCATCTACCAGCTAATTATGTTTTTCCTACCTCTCCGATGGTAGAGCCGTGTTGGCATGTCTCTTTCCCAGTGTTTGGCTCTGTCTCTGTGATACTGTACACGTGCACCATTGGCCTTGGCTATTACATGTGGCTCTCTCCCTCTCACTTTTCTATTTCCAGCCTTTCCAAAATAAGCAGTAGAGTTCCTATTGGGCCTACCATCCTGGTCAGGTTTAAAATGAGGTGCTATCTATCCTTATCATGACAGAAATTTTTAAAACACGTTACTTCTCTTAGGGATACTGGCTCCAACTTCAGGTTTCAACTAAAGCCCTTAAAGAAGCCGAATTTGAATCTTCACTTCATATAGTGAAGACGAATTATTTTCACTCAGTCAGGATACCTGATTTATAACAGAGTGAAAGAATTACAAAGAATTTTTAAAGTAGCTCTTAATGTCTCTGTCATTCCTTTCATAACTGAGTTACTAGAACTCTAACAGTATTTTGTAATTTACTTTCTTTATATGTAATTACAGCATTAGGTCATCCCAGGGTAATTTCTTAGAAGAAAATAACTTCTGTTATTAAATCTGGAAAGTTCAATTGAACCACTTTAAGTTGTTAAAATAATTGAAGAACTTAAAGATAATTGATATTCCATGAATGAAAGACAAAAAGGTTAAAAAACCAGCCATTCTTTGATTTAGTTAAATAAAATTAAAATCACAATATGCAATTCAGTTCTTCTTCGTCAATTTTCTGTGTTGTTAAAGTCCATTTTTTCCTAGACTGAAGTGTAAGAAAGCATGCAAAAGGAAGAACAAAACCCTGTGTTCAAATCTGAAGGGTAATACTTGTCTTTCGTGCATTTCTCCATCATATAACTTTTTAAAAAGAATTTTGGTAGCTCTAGATGGGAAAGAATTTAACCTTTAAATTGTATCTGAAACACTTCATATAATATGTATGTGACAAAACACAGGAACTAAGACCAACGCAAAAAACAGATAGTGTACAGAAATCCCTGTGCCTTGCAAAAAGTAAGTTAAAATACTATTGGATGATTCAAGTCCTTCAGATTTAGATCTTTTGTTGTTTTGCTGTGTGGGCTAAATGTTTGTTCATCCTTCAGCAAATAAAAGCCTCCTGGGAGGAAAAAACTCAGGGATGGACAATTGGTTCTAAGTGAAAACCAACCGGTGGGGCAAAAGTGACAGCTGAGAGCTCAAAAATTGCTTGTAAGAGCACCTCAGAGAGTTATTGGGAAGAGCACCCCAGACAACATTCTGGTGCCCGAAAACACCCAGCAAGGGGTTTTCTGCTGCTTCAGTGCTGCTTGTGTGACCGAGCTGTACCTTCAGTTCATTGCAAGCCAGCAGTGACAGTCGTCGCGGTGACATTCACTTGTAGTGCATGTTCACTTCTCTGTGTGCCCTGTACTTACCATCAGCAGTCATCCAGACTGGGACAGCAGTTACTACGTGTTACAACTTCCTGTGAAACACCATACATTGGAATTTCATTTCGATGTGTCAGGACTCGTTCAGGGACTGAGCCCATGAAGTGCAGTTGCCTTGCTGTGTAAGCATGGTTAATATTAAAAAAGAAAAAAGCTCACACACCCAAAATAAAAACACAGCAATTAAACAACAAAACCAAAATCCCTTGCTATGCTATTTGCCTGTTTAAAACTCAAGCTACTGGGTCTCCAGCATGAGCACAGTTGTACAAAGACATTTGTTTCCATTTCAGATGTATAGTGAGAGATGTAAAGGTTAAAACGGCCTCACAAGTGTAACAGCAGCTTTCATCTATACTTCTCCATAGAACTGGGGTGGGAGTATGTTGGGATGTTTGTTTTGAAAAAGAATATGCTGCTTTTATATGGAAAAAATATATCCAGTTGGTTTGTTTTGGATCATAAAGGTATTAATGGCAAAGAAGTTAGGACAAAAAAACGCATAATGAGCACTTCAAACTAGAAAACTGAGCGACAGCTGTCAAAGCAAATAACAAGAAAACAAAACTGCCTGATTAAGTTCAGCCTTCTACACCTCAAATAATTTCTTGGCAACCTTTTCTCCGTAAGCTGTAGTAAGAGCTAACTTAAATCACCCCTGCTGTCATCAATCCTCTTTTCAACGCTGCCGTTGGAAAGATGTACTGCCAGTGATCAATTAGAAGACACTACTGCTTTTATAGTGCCATGGCCCATGAAACAATAGTGTCCTGTGAAGACTACCTTGTCCTTCTCATCGTCCTTGATACCAAAGACAACCTATAAGAGGAAGAAAATGGTGAGTAATGTTCTGTACGTGTCTCATTTTCTTTCTGTGTGAATTGAGTTAACATAGCTCTGAAAATGGAAAGGAAGCAGTTGAAAATGAGTGCATGCCTTTCTCTGTGACCCACCTAAGTGTAGGTAGCAAGCTGTAAAGGCTGTTTCAGCTTCTTCTCAGTTGTCTGAAGAGCAACTTCTGATTAACTATTTATCTAGTAAATTAAATAAAGTGAATCTTTATGGTATACTTTGTAGCAAATGCAAGAGGCAGGAGCAAAAATACTATGTTTTAAGGCATAAGCTGTCTGTGGATTTAGCAAGTAAGTGCTTCTTTTTATTCAGAATATGTTTTTTATCACCACTGCTATTCAAGGTACCCAGTGTGAAGAGCCCCAGACCCTTTACTCAGTACAACCCAGCACATACTGCCCTACTCGACTTTCTTGAGAACGCTTCCTGGGGGCTGAAGGGAATTGCATAAATTGTCAGTATGATTCATATTGCTTATTAACTAAATGCTTCAAGTGTTGGCAGTTGAAGTAGACACATTTCAGTCGACAAGTTTATATGTCAGGCTCTAGCAAACTACAATTGATCTAGGTCATACATGCACACTCATAGTGTGATGGTCTGAAGCAAGGTTATTGTTAAAATCATAGTTAAAAGTTTGCTTTTTTCCATGGGCAACTGCAGACTTTACCACCTGTGCCATCTGCAAACTGTAACTATTAGGTTGTTGGGGTTGTTTTTTTTCACACTGAATAGTTCCATTGTTGGCTTTTTGGTTTGTTTTTGACAGTAAGATTAGAATAGCTCATCATACCCATGATGAGCTGTCACAGCTACTTCACTGAAGAGCTTTAATACGCATGTGCTTTTCAGAAGCAAATTTTGCATACTTATGAAGGTGTTCACTTGTTTCTGTCATAGTTTGCTTAGATGCTACCGAGTTATAGTTTGCTGAAAAACGCTTTGCTTAGTAGACTCAGAAAACTAATTTGTCCGTGTTTGCCTCCACAGAGCATTCTCCTTCCCCTGTGGCTTGCTGGGGAAATACTATCCTCATTCTGTGAAGCCTCAGGCCAAGATTCAAATGGAACAGAATTCCCCATGCAGGTAAAAGAACTAGAGTAAACCACCATGGTGATTTGGCAAGGTTTTCTGCATAATTTGTGTCTGTACAGCTTACTTTTACTGCAAGCTTTCTATAGTGCTGCTCTTGAAATGACTATTAAAGGTGCTTCTGCCAGCATGTGTTCCTGGCCTTTCAATACATAATGTCAGACTGTGGCAGTGTTATCATGCTTGGTTTTAATGAAAACATGTTTATCAACAGTAAATCTTGTGAAGTGATCACTGAAAGTGGGAAGGTGGTTTGTCCTACCTTTCAGATGAAAGGGAGGAGAACAGAATATGGATAGTCACCAGAAAAACCACAGATGAGATCTTGGAGTGTAGACTGGAATAGTGGTAAGAAAATGTGGGTAGCCATACAAGGTGCTAAGCTGGAGGAGAAATTTTGTCAAAGGACTCTTTCGAACACAACACTGAGCTGAAAGACAGTAAAAAAGAAAATAGATGTTATAGAAGAGAGGGCTTGGGTCAACCCAAATGGGTTGGAGATCTACCTTGAGAAACGTATAATTTTGCTGAGGAAACTAAAGGTAGATTTCTGTATATGAAATGAATTAAGGGGAATTCTTCCTCTTAAATAAATCTGTGTCTCCCACCTCTACCCATGAATGTCTGACAGAAGGGGAACTAATTTCAAGCAAAGAGTGAGTGTGCTTAACCATCTATAATGCCTAGCTTTATGTTTGGGGAGAAACTGTGTGTTCAGAGACTGTGTGTTGCCTCTCTTTACCCCTATATGGATTTTCCCTCCCATATCCAGAAACTTTTAAACCAGAAAGCTTACATTTGCAGAAGGGGAAAGGACTTCGGTAATGTGCATGGTGGAGCTTTACGAAGCAGGGGTTGTTCAGCCTAGAGAAGAGAAGGCTCCAGGCAGACCTTACTGTGGCTTTTCAATGCTTAAAGAAGGCTTTTATAAGAAAGATGGGGACAGACTTTTTAGTAGGGCCTGTAGTGATGGGACATGGAGTAATGATTTTAAACTGAAGGAGAACATATTCAGACTAGATATAAGACAGACATTTGCGATGAGGGTGGTGACATACTGGAGCAGGTCCAGAGAGGTGGTAGATGCCCCATCCCTGGAAACATCCCTGCTTATTCAGTGAAAATAATTTGAGAAAACCTGACTTAAGAAAATTTAACATGATTTTTCTCTCTCCCCTGCCCCAACCCCCATCACCTCACGGAAATAATGGAATTGATGTAGTCTGTAATTTTTAAATATTATGTGTATGTGATTTCAGTTCTTCCAAGTAATTTTTTTTTCTGTTATTGCAATAGTGGATGATCTGTGGAGTTTTGCCTACAAGTTTGGCAGAGTGGGTTTCCTTTGCATCTAGCTGGTGTTTAAGCTTTTGGTTCAGTGACATTATAATGATGTACCTGGCTGTATGAATCCCATATTACACTTGAATTCCAGGGATGCTGTGTCCTCTTAATTACATTGGAGGCTGAAAGGTATAATTCATTTTCATTTTAGTTCATTTTCTTTAAAAGGTACAATGAAAATTGTAAAATTGTTTTGTAGTTCCGCACATGGCCTCTTGAGGGCAGTAGTCTTTCAGAACTGTAGAAAATTGAGACTTGCTTAACTTTTCAGTCAAAGCATGCTCCTTGTAATAATCATAATTATCCATTGGCAATGCGAAGAGATGCTAGAATTCATTGTGTCATTCAATCAATAAAAATGCTGCACTCAAAATTTTCAAGCCAGTTTGTTCTTAAAAGTGTCACACAAGCATTTCTATTTGTGTTTCATTATGGTAGAATCTGTATAGCTGGACCATATGTTCAGCTAAAGCTGGGCCTTCTTCTGAAATTCTCCTAGCTATACTACAAATAAGCAAGATTGGAATGAATCTTTTTCTGTCCTTGGAGATTAGGAGTTTTCACATATCTACAGAGGAAGCCTTCAGTTTTTCAAAACACTTGATTTATTTAATCTACATTCAGCTTATGAAAGTATGTCTTATGTATATTTGCTATATAAATGCCACTTTTTAATACTCTAATACTCTTGGCAGCCACCTCGAAGGGTAGGCACATAGGAAGGCAGTCTTGGATCCACTTGGATCTCATTGGTTCTTTAAACCTGAGACTATTTAGAATTTCTGGTCAAGTAGAGACTTTGACCTCAAGATACAAATCTCGTTTGACCTCATTCACAGTCAAAACTGCAGAGTTCTGGTTCCAGAAATATCTGAAAGGAAAAGGAAGGGAAACACTATTCCACTCCTCTCCATACCTTCCCTATTATGTGAAATAGTTGTTGTGAAAGTTCTGGTCTTTGAAGAGGAATTTCAACCACAAACTTCCCTTTCCAGAAGACCATCCTAGTTCCTAGGCTACACGGTCAAGCTCTTTCTTGTACTTTATATCACAAGATACTATAAATTCTCTTCTGTTTGTTGGAATGCCTTCAATGGGATGGATTGTGTGCCATCACCGTGTATTTTCACTGGACAGTACAGCCAGTCTAGTGGACCCCAAAAGAAGTATGTGTCTAGATCTGCAGCAAAAGAAATTTATTTCAGGTCCTACTTCTCCCAAGGAAATGTTTTAATCACTCGCCTTTTAAGTAAAATGCTTCTTTTCCGTAGTGTCCTTGCTTTCTTTTATTTTGAAGTAGTGGCAAACACTGTGGGATATGTGACAATGTGATCTGTAAGGCATCTTTTGAGGATGAATCCTGTATTAACTCCTTCAGAACACCTAGGAACATAAGCGTATAGTTTCTTGAGTCTGATAAATGATGAAAGCACAGGATGGATAGCATTTTGCTATGTATTCAAGGCCACAGCACTGCCCACCACAGACAGAAGCACAGATTTAAACACCTACCTGAAGAACCTGAAAATCAAAATTCAAAATGTCTATGGGATCTGGGCATGAAGTTGTAATTTTTAAGCATAGCTGAATTTTGATTAGTCCTGACTAAACTTTGTTAGTAGATTGAGAACACTTTAGAGTTTTTGTCTTAACATACTCCTTTAGGAGCAGCCAAAATGAAAATGTAGAGATTTGATCCAAAGGAGAGCAATTTGAAACATTTTATCCATGTACAACATTACATTTGCAGCTGCTGTGGGAGAAAATAACAAATTAATAGTAAAATAGTTTGAGAAATAGGCCTAATTTCTTGCAGTAATTATCAGTTTAAATTTTAAAAGTCTGAAATATTTGAAGCTGGATAAATATTTTTCAGTAATGCACTAGTTTATTGGCAAAAACTTTACTATCATCTTTTTTCAGGGAGTCTGCTTTTCTATTAAAACAAGACCATGTTTGTCTTTCATAACGACTTGTTTAAAAGCTCTTTAAAACGCAAACAGGTTTGATGATGCTCTATTACGAGTTACCCATCACAATTGTACTTCCACTTATCCAAATTATCATGCGACTTCCATTCCTGCAAGAGGAGGGAGATTTGCACAAATACCACGTGGGGTAATAACATCTCTGGATACTTGCCCTATTTATGCATTACTTGTCCGCTGAGCTGATGAAACCACTTAATTTATTCACGTGCTTATACAGTCAGCTCTGGAGAAGGATGGGGATTATCTATTGGTATTCCTGAGCTCTGTAGTGCCCTGTGCAAGCCTGCGGCCCCATTCTCATCTGATCTTTAACTGGGTTGGATGTTACGCTGCCAATGTCTGCTGACAAGTGCAACCTCTGCCCTTCAAGGACAGCAGCAGGACCCTCCCATCAAGAGCAGCCCACCCCCTTCTAGCCACTTGCCAGAGCATTGTGTTTCATATCTGAAGGATGATGAATTCACAGACTTTTAAGACTAGAAGCCATAATGTAGATAGATGTTTTGTGCAAGGCAGGCAAAGATTTTTTGACAGCATCAAGCCTATGAACAGTGTGACCAGAGTTTATCCGTAGCTGTTCACTCACGTTGATTTAAAGGGTTGATGTATGGGATTTGCTATTTTGTCCATAGGTAAATTGTTCTATTAGGTGATAATTCTCTCACTGCCAAGATTAAATGCTAGTTTTGAGCATGTGTACCAGTCACAGGTGCCCAGGTGCTGCAGGGATGGCCCCTGTCCGGAGGGACCAGGGCTGTCCTGTGCTGGACACAGATGGTTCCAGCCAATGGCCCCACCACCGGGCACAGCTGAGCCCCCTCAGCCATGGGCGGGCGCCTCGGGGAAAGTCTGTGCCAGAAAGGGCAAAACGCTGCCCGGCAGCCAGGGCTGAGGGGAACGGTGTGAGAAATAGCCTGGCCAGCCCTGAGGGGAGAGCAGGAAGGGGGCTCCAGGGGCTGCCCAGAGATGCCTATGTGGTCCTATGAGAGACCCTGGTGGGGCTGGGGAAGAGTGTGAGGAGGAAGGAGCAGCAGAGAGGGCGTGACTGCAGCCCCTCATTCCCCATGTCTTTGCCTGCTTAAAGGGGAGGAAGTAGAGGAGTCAGGGATGATGGAGTGAAGTTGAGCCTAGGAAAATGGGTGGATTGGGGAAGGTGGGAGGTGTTTTTCATCTTTATTTCTCACCATCCAACTCTCAATTGGCAATAAAGTTAATTGTCCTCAAGTCCAGTTTGGTTTATCTGTGACAAAAATTGGTAAGAGAACTCCATGTCTTTATCTTGTCTTTGTCTTTAATACTTAGCTTTTCCATCTCACTTTCTCCCCTGTCGTGTTGGGGAGGAGAAAGGAGAGAGCAGCTGGATGGGCACCTGGCAGCCAGCTAAGGTCAACCCACCACAGCATGGGAGCATTTGTGCAGCATGAGCTCTGACACACAATTTTGTATGTTCAGATTTAGTGACTGCTGGTAACTTTGAGCTTCTGGGCATGATCTTCTAGTAGTTTGGAGTAAGGCTACTGTTTATCAGTTCACTATGTGGCATAATTTAGCACACTCAGTTATATTAGTGGCATGGTGAAAAGCACGCACAGTCTTTTACATGTTTCATAATAACAAATACTATATTTCCAATTTCCCTCACTCCCCAAAAAACCAGAACTTCACAAGTAAAAAAGTGAACTTTGGCAATCTATTCCAAATTATGAGCTGCTAGCAGTAGTTAGGGTGGCTGTTTGGAACTGTAAATTACTATGCATAGATGATAGCTAGTAATTTTATTTATTTTTCCCTATAAAGCTTCCTGTTGTGTTTAAACTGTTGTAATCCTTAGAAGTTGAAGAACACATGGTGATAAAAGCTGTCATACTGTAAAATTATGAGACATGCACAGCCCTCACCAGATGCAGGAAAACCAACTTCCTGCTTTTTGTACTTCAAATATTAAATAAACTAACTTTTTTTTTTTTTTTGGTCTAGGAGAATGGCAGAATCACTATCTCCAACAGTGCAATGTGAATGGTTCAAGAAAAAAAAAAAAAGAGCTAAGCTGCAACTTGTTATCTAAATAGAGATGTGCTAAAGGGAACATGATATGTTCAGATGAAACAGAACAGTTTTGCAGGCCCTTAGGAAATACTGATATGGAAGCAGAGGTACAGAAGCAAAAATCCATAGCTGGTCTGGAGACTGGGGGCTGGGCTAATCCCCCTGAAGGAGTAGCTCATATGATTGAAGTTAGCAAAATCTGGGATATTTGCTTCTGTTCTCAATTTGATTTGACACAGACTCTCTCTAATTGCTGCATTTAAGGGTGAAAAACTTGCCTATGGAAGGGTTTTGGTTTTTTCCAGTAATTCCTTTCTTCAAAGTCCTGCTCAGGGTGAGCCAGGCTAGCTGCTGTCTGGTCTGGAACTTCTAGGCTGATTATAATGAGAATTAGTGCCAGGCCTTTCATGTCGTGCAGAGAACAAGCTCAGGGTGTGCTTTTCAAAAAGTGATGCACTGCTGTCCAGAAAGTTCAAATGATTTTTTTGTTTTGAGGCCTCAATCAAGTAAGACCATTTTTTAGCAGTTATTATGTCAATCGGCATATTTGATCTGTGTGCATACACTCCTGCTGAAAATCTGAGCTCTTTGCTGTACTAGGTACAAGAGAGTCTGTTAGATCAAATAGAAGCAACTGCAATGGCATGGGGTTCAACAGCTATTTATCTGGTTAAAGTCATATGCAATAAATAAAATCCTTTTCTCACATTGTGTTATTTCTGAATTTGGTTTTGATATCTCCAGTAATGTCCCTACAAATTTCTGGATAGTACACTAAGAAAAGAAGGGGCTGATATAAAGATAATTCAATATAAATCATAGTGTTCATCTGCAGGAGCTTCAGTAGCAGAGATCAGAATTTTTTCTATGTTAATTTTGTCATCCCTACCTGTACCAATTGCTTGATTTTTTCCCCTTCTGACTGCACAGAATGTAATCCTTTAGGCTGGACGGTTTAGAGTGGTCCAACTGGTGCTTTAATTCTCTACAGTTGTCCAGCTTTCCTTCTCTTTCTTCTGTTTTCAGGGAGAAGAAAGAGGTAATTTGAAAGAAGACAGGAGCATCTTTGCCACAAATGTTCTTCTTCTAAATAAATGTTTCAGTTGAGATGCAGGTAACAAATTATTTACTTTTCCCTGTAACTGGAAACTATAGTGCAGAATTTATGGGAACAGAACAAATCGAAGACTGGTTTTATTTGTTTTTAAACAGCAATATTTTCCTCAACTAAACAGTAGCATAGATTTAATTTTGTACATAGGTTAGCAGAACATTTCCTACACGGTGTATTCTCACCCTATGAAGAAAGTAAACAAAGAGGGTATTGATTAGCCACCATGATGGTATTGTTTCTTTTCTTCTACCCCTGTTCATAGAGGTACTGGTCAGTGGAGCAGAGATGTAGATATGTAGTGTGGTTAGGAAGAGTCAGCAGCCTGGAGAGCCACCAGCATTGACAGAAGATAGCGTTCCATAGTAGTCTGGTAAAGTACGGCCCTCACAGAGGCCCTGGGAGGTTGCTGAATTGCCCTGTGGTCTCTGACGCATGCAGGAGGAAGAACAAGGGTGTCAGGGAAATGTATGTAGGGAGGGACAGACACAGGTATAACCTGAAAGTGTACAAACTTCGTAAAACTGAGTTTTGCAGAGCTATGTGGGGGTGATGGGGAGGGAATCATGACAAATGGGAGCTTGCAGCCTTAATGTAACTTTTCTTGGCTTCCTACAAAATTTTTTTATCCCCTTTTGCAGGTCCAGATGTATTGTTGACCTTACTCTCACAGCTTAAATGCCTAATCATTTTTTTATACTTCCCCTAGAAATAATTACAGGAAAGGACTTTTAAAGCACCAAATGAAACAGTAAAAACAGATCACAAGAAAAGGAATTGTCACCGTGTCTGGCTAATTTTTTTATTGGTGCTTCTTATACTGTTTTGGAATAAACTTGCTTTCTTCAGAAAACAAACCCAACCATTACAATGTCTCAGACTTGTGTTCCTCTGATCACCGTTCAAAGCATCGCTAGATTTTTATCTGCCTGCCTTTGACAAAAAATGGTGAGTAATTACTTTTTGTATTGTCTGCTGAACTTGATTCAAAACTACAATAACCACTTGCATCTTTCAAGTAATAATTGAAATGGGTGCTACTGTTGTTTGAGTGCTTTTGAATATGCTTGATCCCGTTCACCCAATTCAAGGCACAGGTGGAGATGCAGGCTTTACTGAAGGAATCTGTAACCTTGAGGAAATAGACATGTAAAAAATATGAAAGTATCTCAGTTATAGCTGATACAAGGTGAAGATCCAAATGATATAGACAGTGTTGTTAGCTTCAGGTGCCCCATCTTTTATTTTCCTTGGGGATCTTCATTTAGTTGGCTGCACAATGTTTGTATTGGTACATGGTGAGGTATGACTAAAGAAATTAGTAAGTGTTAGAGAAGGGAAGGAGGTGAAATGCAAGGATAAAATACATACTTTTATTTCTGTGATTTTGCAGCTATTTTTATTGTTGGGACACCTGGAATAATAGCTCGGACAAATCTGGATATGCCAGCTTCCAGAAAACATTACCAACCTTTGGTTTTTTGTCTTATTAATACCTGCTATTCAAAAGGCAACAGGTGCAAAAGGTTGGAGTTCAATGGATAGCTTAGTTTGCTGTTCCCTGGGAATGGACACACATAGGTGTTCACTGAGTAGAATACTTACACAGTTTTGGAAAATCTAGGAAAGTAGAGAGGATCATACAGGAATAGCTGGCATAATGGAAGAAAAATAAATTAAAAACAAGAGACAGTAAAGGACAGCATCTAACAGGTGGCTGTACTAGAGTAGAGTTGCCTGGTTATGGTGGGGAAGGAGAGTGAAATAACTAATTGTCCCCTGACAGCCCTGAAACGGTTTGTAACCCAGGTAGATAGGTACCAGCATTACTAAGTTTCCGGGAATTTCACTGATCACCTGCCTGGATCATGGCCAGGATGGAAGTTATGCCTAAAGTCAATCCTCTCACAAACCTATAAATAGCGATTCCAAGAAAGCCCCTTTGAGCTTTCCTGGACTGCAGTGGGCTGCACCCAGCATCTCCCTCTGAGTGGGACGCCTCTCAGTGTTCACAAACTTACAACTGTGTGAAACAGAACTGTCGATGCAACCTTAACTGAAATCCTCCTTGAGACTGAACTCTACACACACTGAGAGGTGCACTGGCATCTTACGTGAATATTTTCATCAAACTCGAGGAGAATCTGTAACTAGGTACCTTTGTGTATGTGTATATATATATATATATATATATATCTCGTTGTGTCTGTGTGAATGTATGCATACAACTACGTGGATACTAATAAGTCTTTGATTAGGTTACTGTACTGATTCATTGAGAGTTAAGTTTTGCTGGGAAATTATATCTGAATAGTGTTAATGAATTTTGAATTGCTGCTTTTCCTAATTCCTTAGACATAAAGTGTTGCACAGGTCTGGGACTAGGAGTGAATTCAGCTGCACCTAGACTTCTCTTTGAGAAGTTTTGAAAGCAGGGGGGTCTACTCTGAACCTTGTGACCCAACAGCAGGAATTTCCTTACCTCTTTTTCTGAGTCTGTATCACAACAATCCCATTCTGAGTTGGTTTCCCTGACTCTCAAAATAATTTTTAATTTGTGTATAAACCATTTTAATCCATCACTAGTTTGATTTTGCCTTTCTGTGCTTTTCCATGTCAAATGAGTAGTAGAATGGACCTTGCCATTGAATTCTATTAAGTTATGCTTTTCACAAATTCATATTAGAATGGTTTTTCCACTAATATTAGTGATGCTGATCTTTTAAGCTGCCTAAGACACTCTTCCCCTCTTTCATGACAGTGGCCCTCCCCAGGACTTGTTCCAACAGGTCCACGTCCTTCTTATGTTGGGGGCCCCAGGACTGAACACAGTACTTCAGGCGGGGTCTCAGGAGAGCAGAGTAGAGGGCAAGAATCACCTCCTTCAAACTGCTGGTCACACTTCTTTTGATGCAGCCCAGGATACAGTTGGCTTTCTGAGATGCAAGAGCACATTGCCAGCTCATGTCCAGCTTTTCATCCAGCCCTTCTCCTCAGGGCTGCTCTCGATCCATTCTCCACCCAGCCTGTACTTGTGGTTGGGATTGCCCTAAAACACGTGCAGGACCTTGCACTTGGCCTTGTTGAAGTTCATGAGGTTGGCACAGACTCACCTCTCCAGCCTGTCCAGGTCCCTCTGGATGACATCCCTTCCCTCCAGTGCATTGACCGCACCACAGAGCTCGGTGTCATCAGCAAACTTGCTGAGGGTGCACTCAATCCCACCATCCATGTCACTGACAAAGATGTTAAACAACACTGGTCCCAGTATTGACCATAAGGAATGTCACTTGTCACTGGCTTCCACTTGGACATCGAGCTAGCAAGTTTCATTGGAACACACACAAATTATTTTTGGCATCTTCATAAAGAAGGTGGAGATAATGAAGAATTGTCTGCACTAGGTATAGGGATGAGGAATGTTGTGTGGTTCTCACCAGCTACGTGGGTAAGGAATTCAGTCAACACTGGGAGAGTGAGATGGGTTTTTCAAAACAACTATGGGTTTCTACAGTATGGGCAAATGTATCAGAGGAATTCCCCTGGAATCAATTTCTAGTCAGTGGATAAGTAGTTAATACAGTAGAAGGCAAAGTGACCTTGGTCGTATCAGTGACCCTAACTCCATTGCTAGTTTTGCTGAGATCTCTGCTGACCACAATACTGGTCCTAAACAACAGTGTCAGAGACCGTGTGGGAGCAATCCCACCCATACTGTTGTCTTTTTCTTCTGCTTGGAGGGATCTGTACCATTATTAGCTATTTTGCAAGTGAGCAGATCAGTCGGCTGGAGAGTGGTCTGGGACAGCTTTTTCATCCATCCAACTTGTGTGCAGTCTTTGAACAAGAGATGCCACCGCCTCACAGTGAGGGTGAGGTGATGTACAATGGCCTGCCTGGATTCCTGCCCCTTCTCCCTCTCTCTGCTGTCTGAGGCTTCTCCACTTTGCTTACAATGCTTACCTATGAATTGAACAACCCCTCCACAACAGTATACTGAGGAATTTAGGGCTCTGTCTAGAGAATATGAAATGTGAGCTGATCCCTAAGTCCTTGATCTCAAGTGTTGAATAAAAAAAGCTTTTTCACTTCTTCTGGTCCCCAGATTGTTTCCCAGGTGGATGAAGAATGTAGAGTTGATGCTCTCTGTACAAGTGGTCTCCAAAGTATTAGAAGGGTGACATGAGAGGATTGAGGCATCAAAAATAATGTAAGGGACAGGGACATTAGTTGAATCTGAATATCAAACTAGTGGTGACTTAGATGAAAGTCTAAAACTCTTCAGTGACAAAAGAAAGGAGAAAGGGTAAGATGCTCTGCTTTCCAGAGTCCACTAGGTAAATAATCAATAGCATGTTTTGTGATCAAGATTTTTCCATGTTCTTTAAGGGAGTAGCTAGTAACAAAATCATACTCTTATTGCATTTTCTCATCAGATGCTTCTAAGATGGGACTGTTCCCCTTTTTGAATATTTTAGTCCAGTTTGTGCATCTGAGATACTATAAAAGGCTTTTGCCATAAATAATCATCAGGGTTTTGGTATTCTTGCCAAAAATGTTTCTGTTTTAATCAGAGCTAAGTAGCTTTGGAAAGCTTCAGAGCTTGATTAGAAAAGTTTCAAGGTGGTGATGTTTGATTAAAATATACCAGCTCTTTAAAGTACACACTGTTGACCCCTTACCAGTCATTTCACCTAACTTTTTTTCTTTTCTTTTTTTTTTTTTTCCATTAGACAGTACCAATTTCATGAAATCTGAGATTCTACCTAAGGCCAGGAACGTAGAAGGAACAGGGGATTCTGATCACAGCTGACCTGCTGCTTCTGAGACTTTGTTATCATCCTGAACTAAACAAAAAACGTAAGTGCTCTTGAGAAAAGGGAAGGTAAACAATGTTAAATGGAATGTACATCTCTAACTCTCCTTGTCTTTATGCAGTGGTACATAAGTTGAAAGAGTGCAGAAGTCTCCCTTCAGGATGACAATTATGCTTTTCTGGTCATCTGGCTGCAAATCAATGGTGAGTACTTACAATGAAAGTACAAAAACTCTCTTGAACAAAATGGATTACAAGCTGGGGGTTATGCAGAATGAAGGGTCACAGCAATCCTAGCAGTAATTTCTTTTTTTACTTTTAATTTCAAAACCTAAAATAATTGGCTACATCTTGTCCTCATTTACACATGTGCACATCCTGGTATATTCATCAAGGCTTTACAAAGAAGACAAAACTCCTCCCTTGCAAATTAAGAAATGAACATATAATGAGAAATAAATTGGTTGCCTTCCATTTCCCAAGGTATTCATTTTTCATTGATGAAAATCTTCCGAAAAATCTTGTACTTTATACCTATCCAGGATTAGAACCTGAGCCACAGACTGTAGGTATCTTGTTGCAGCCACCAAACTCCGTTTGGTGGTGTTTAGATGTTTGGTTTGGTACTAGTTGCTTACTGTCCTGGAAGCCAGGAAACGTATCAGTGTTGGAGTATCAAAGTGCTGGAGGTGTCCAAGTTGATATTTTGGTTCCCATTCTGTGCTGAAATATGAAGATAACTGGATGCAGGTGTATTGTTTCTGTGAGTCTTTGGGAGATTACTTGAGACTGGGACTGTGAAAACTGAGCATCCTAGACTTTTTCAGTTGTTGTGAGGCTCCTGTCACGCTAGCGTACAGACAGCTGTGACCAGCCAAAATACAAGATGTATCTCTTAAGTACACTGAAACTCTGAGTGGACCACTGAGCACCTCCCCCAGCTCCAAGGAAGAGAACAGAAATTACAGGTGTGCACTACCTTCTGGATAAAGCCCTACTGAGCAATTTGTGCAGTTACTTATGCCAGTGCAGAATCCCTAAAGGAAATGTAATGCTCTGAATTCACATTACATTGGTCAAAGGGGCTGATTAACAGTACACAAAGGGCAGCACTTCAGATACTGACTTAAGGGACCAAAAGCATAAGACAGAAAAAGAAAAAAGAGGCAGCTCATGTAAGCCAGTTGTGATTTTGGAATCACACTACAAAACCCAAGCTTAATTATGTGGCATTTTTTCAAATTGTAATTTCCTCTTCACTATTATTACAGCCCTTGAAATGATGACAGTCTACTATGTTCAAAAAAATGTTCTTTCTGAATAGTAATTGCTTATTTGCATTGAATCCTTAACACATTGTATCGTATAATTGCCAAAATGTTACCAAATGTTACCCTTAAAAAAGGGCAATGGGTTTAAACTGAAAGCAGGTAGACTTAAATTGGATATAAGGAAAAAATTCTTCCTGGACAGGGTGGTGAGGCACTGGCACAGGTTGCGCAGAGAAGCTGTGGATGCCCCATCCCTGGCTGTCTTCAAGGCCAGGCTGGATGAGGCTTGGAGCAACCTGGTCTAGTGGAGGGTGTCCCTGCCCATGGCAGGAGGGTTGGAACTAGAGGATTTTTAAGGTCCCTTCCAACCCAAACCATTCTGTGATTCTATGAAAAATTATTGAACATATTCATGAGCAAGTATAATATGACTTTTGATGAAAAATTTATTTCACTAATATTACTAATTGCATGTTTATTACACTTTGCCTGCCAAGGTAATAAGGGAAATTGTATACTGGCTACTCTTAAATTATCTGTTGGTGAACAATCTTTTTTGTCTAACATAATTTTGCCCAAAGGTAGAGTACAATTTACAGTCTCACTTTTCCGTATACATTTTTTTGCTGTCAGTTGTAATTTCAAATATTCTATGGCAAGGCTTTCTATTTCTTCTAGTGTTTTTTATGCTCTTGTGTTTCATTGCTGACTGTTTTAATATATGCTTACAAAAAAAAAACCAAGGCAAATACTTTTACTGTGAACAGTACAATGGCTCATTCAAATGCACCATAAACTGACAGCCTCATTGTAGCCATGTAAATGTTGGTGAAATATCAAACATGAGAGAATATTAATAATAGTTTTTCTTCTATAACTATATGGCTTAAAAGTAAAATGTAATGTACCAGAGTGCTTATTGTCTTCGCTGTACACATCCATGATGAGAGACTAGCATAACTAAATTCTTAACTTTCCAATACAAATAAAAGTCCTTAGGTTTTCAGTGGTGGCTTTAACTGCCTTTTGAAGGTCTCTTCTTCCATACCATGGTCATCACTTATGCTGTTCTTCCCCACATATATTTCATTTATATATTTGTGACTTTTTTAATGGAAAGTGTGTTATAAGTGGTATTTTAAAGCAGACTTCATTTGAATGAAACTGGGAGGTGGTGGTGGTTTCTTCTATAACTGATCTACATCATACCTGTTCTGTGAGGGTCAGAAGAAATGAAGTGCTCTTGTCATGAAAAAGCTCACTGTATGACCTGTGCTTCTGGAGCAGAGGCTTTCATTTTATCTAATGTTTCCTAGCACAACGGGTCTTCGTCTCTGAGCAGGCCACTGTGGCACTCAAGCAGTCAATAAAGTTGAAAAGGAGAGGATTTGAATTGGGAATCTAGCCTCAAAATCACCTATAACACATCTCTCTCTGAGACATTGTTCCTCATGTTTTGAATAGTATTTATCTAAAGTGTATGCAACCAGTACTCCCTTGATTTTGACAGAGGGCTTTCTAGAGATTATCTTGCAAATACTTTTTCCAATAAATATTTTGGAAAATAAGGTAAACATTTAGAGGAAAATAGCATACAGTTGTATTTTACCATAATTTAATATTTATAATGGTGATGATTAAAAGGATGTAAAACTACCTAAAGACAATTTAAAATCCACCATAAGTTTCGTCTTCAAATGGCATCAAAATGTGTAACATAAAGTTTCAATATTAATTTGATTAAAATGCAGTCATAAGCAGTTATTTTTTCAATATTAAGGAATTTATGAGTGGGTTAGAGAGAGACTATTTTAAGCATGTTATATTGTCAAAACTGCTTATATAATTTTAGTGGACATCTTTAATGGAAGGTTGTACTTAAAGGTCACTGTTATTACCTTATCAAAAGGTTATTTATCCCTAAGTGTTTAAAACATTCCTGTGTTTGTTATACATATCTCAAATACTGAGTGATTGCTCTGATTAGCAGTTGTATATTGATAAGTAGTCCCTGAGGTAATTTGATATCCTGGGGGGATGAATGCTCAGAGAAACAGACTAAATCGGATTAGTAAATCATTCACCTGCCAGCTGTCAACACACAGCAGTTTTTGAGGCTGTGATCTGCTTGGTGTAAATCAGTTTATGAGCTTGTATGAATGTTTAGAGTCTGTTTTACCACTGTTTCTGAGTATTTCCTCTAGCAGTGGTGAATTCTGACAAATGTATCCTTTTGAAATCATTTTGCAAAATTGGGATAGCTGGGAAAGAATTAGTGAGGGCTGACTAAAGAAGCCACAGCAGATGATGAGGTATGGGTATAGTGAGCACTACAGTTACAGTTTAAACACACATACTTCACCATACTGCTTCGCAATATAATAAAATCTTTTAAATTCTAGATTTTTCCCCCTAGACATCTCTGTTGGCAGACAAAGAATGTTACCATACTAACTAATTTTCAGTATCTGATAGCCTTGCATGTATTAGGCTTGTAAAGACAGGGAGAAATCTTGGACAAGTATATAGGCCAAAATACTTGTTCTTAAAATATGAATTTAAAAACTATGTGGAATTACATAAAAGTTTACTTTACTTTGTATTTTTGATATGAAGCAACTTAGCTGGTTATTTTAATACTTATGATAGGAAGACAATTTCATGTCTAACCTAGGCATGATGTCATCTGATTCTTCTTTTTCTCTTGGAGTTTTCAATTCAATTATTAGTGCAGATTTTTAATATTATTACTTTCACAGAATCACAGAATCACTAAGGTTGGAAAAGACCTATAAGATCATCCATTCCAACACTACCATACCCACTAGACCATGTCCTCAAGCGCCATGGCTACATGTTCCTTGAACACCCCCAGGGATGGTGACTCCACTATTTCCCTGGGCAACCTGTTCCAATGCCTGACCACTCTTTCAGTGAGGAAGTTTTTCCTAATGTCTAATCTAAACCTCCCCTGATGCAACTTGAGGCCATTTCCTCTTATCGTATAACCAGTTACCCAGGACAACAGGCCAGCACCTGCCTCCCTACAACCTCCTTTCTATGGTAGTCCCTAGGTTGTGTCTCTTTTTCCCACGTGGGGATTCTATTTAACTTGTGCAACATGTAGAATTCAAAGACATTAAACAATCAATTTACAAAACACTTTGTAGGAGGCATAGAAAAATTTACAAGGCTATTATGTGTCTCTACACTCTTCATCTATTTGCATCTTTCTCTGAAATTATATTTTCACGCAGCTGATGTACCGAAGTTGTGCCTTAGAAGGGTCCCTTCCTAATGCAATGAATTTGCAAGTGACTAATTCTTTGAGGAGATGAGAGCATTCCACTCTCTTTTCTTGTCGGTTGTGTGAAGTCACAAAGTCACAGCAGAGAGCTTTGCATTGCTCACAGGATCCAGAGCGTGTGTTATGGTCTGAAATGAGATCTGCTGTGTGAGTGTAGATGATGGGCTAAGGGGTGGGGTTCATACTAAACATCAGAATGAAATCAAAGAGTTGCAATTACCCATGCCCTAGAAAAGGCTCCAGAAATTATAAATCAGAATATTCATTACAGCGGGCATCTGACCTCGTTGTCTTTTCTAATGAGCAGGTTTTCAGTTCATGTTTCCTTTTAACCTTCTTTAATCTGTAAGATTTTAGTGACCTGTGGCTCTATTTTTGGTGTCTGAAAATGAGTCCCATATATAAATATATATATATATTTTTTTTTACCCCTAAGTATGAAGATTGGAATCCTAAGGGCATGGTATTTTTCTGCCTATAGAAAAAAGTTCGTATTATTGGTAGGTGGAGGGGAAAAAAAAAAAATAAAAAGAAACCCAAGCATGGTGAAAAATTAAACCTTCTAAATGTATTGTAGAAAAACAGAACATTAAAATGCAACTCAGATACACGGTTCTTAACAGCAAAGTAATTTAAGATTAGGATAGTAACTCTGTGAGCAAATTATGAAATAACCATGTTCATGCCACGTTAAGAGACTTCAACAGATTGTGTTTGTCAGGGATGAACCTACCTGAAACAAGGAGAACTTTACAGGTCTGGGTTCTTGCTGTCCTCACCAAACTAGCACCCACTGTCAGAAACAGCCTTGTCTACAGAAAATGGGTTTTATATGATCAAATACTCATTTAGACATAGAATTTTCTGGTAGGGTTATGTTGGGAGAGTCCAAATAATGATCTAAGGGCTGGTTTTATTTTGAGATGGGGTTATTTCAGCCCAAAATATAAATCTACTTTCTTTCAGCGATCTTAAGTCTTAAGGTAACCACAATATTTCAGTGGTAGGATTTTTTTTTGTCTAGTTATGTTTTGGAAGAGATCATGCACTTGATTTCTTCAATTATTCAACTTTCAGACACCCAAAATGTTGTGGTTTTTTTGGGTTTTTTGCTTACAAAGGAGGAGAAATTACCTTTCTTTTATCTTGTTTGGTTTAGATTTTTTTTTTTTTTAGTTGTAAATGACTTTTATACAAAGTAAATGACTAAATGTAAATCATTCTGTGTCCTCAGTAATGACGTTTCAATGTGAGTTGTCATCATGTTGGAATGGGAGCTGGTCAGTGCTCAAACACAGTAATGAAAAGCACATAGACCGTGAGAGACCGTTAGTAAGGGAACAGTGAGCAGAACTGCAAGCGGTATGCCGCTGTATAAATAATGGTGTTTCTCACATCTTGAACACAATGTGGCATTCTTGTTATCCCACCTCAAAAAGAACCTCATGGAATAAAAAAGGTATAGATGAGAGCAGCAGAGATGATCAGAGGTGTGAGATGAATTGAGTAGACTATTACACTTTATCACAGAAAAGGGGGGAATATGTTAAGATGTGGTATGTTGAAAGCTGATACGGTGGTATGTAAGGAATGGGTTTTCACTGACCTTCATAATGCAAGAGTTTGGGGGTAACAAATGAAGTTATCAGGCTTGAAATTATCAACTTTAAAAAACAAACAAACAGAAGTTTATGTATAAAGTGAGTTGAAAAGTATGAATGACATGAAAATGAAATGGCAAAATTAATGGTGAATAGAATCATTGGCTGCAATCAAACATGGTGGTCTAGTTACGGCCTCTGGCTCCACAGGTCCCTAACCTATTGCAGATTTGACAACATCAAGGTAAAGTGTGCCTACTCTTTGCTAAACATGTACTAGTGACCATTTTTAGACAGGTTAATGAAGCTTTTGGTCTACCTCAGTGGGGAAGAAACTTCTTATGTTCCTGAGGTCTTTAAACATTATCCCTTTAGGAATTGCCATCTTGTGCCCTTAATAAAACTTCATTTACTGCCAGCTTCTGTCCTTCAAATTGATAATAGGACTGTGATTATAGCCTTCATTACTCTCTGTGTTCTTAGCTGTAGCTCTGACAATTGCCATTTGTATTGTATCTGAGATTGGACAGGTGGTGTACATCTTTCCTTTTCCTCACACTGACATGTATTTAATTTAGTGCTAGACTTTGTTCAACTGCTTTCTTCTGCTGAAATGCTCGAGGGTGAGCCTACAGACACAAATCTTTCCAGGTTTGTGTTCAATCTGCAAATCCTATATTTGTGGCAGGAAAAAGTGCTCTCTGTTCTCAGTGGGAATGTTTGTCAGACCTTTTTTGGCAACATCAGTAAGTAGTTTATGGTCAGTTTCATCTAACCCTGGCCTCCCGTAAAGATAAATGTGAAACCTTCTACACTCATAGGCTAAGGCCAAAGAGGCTTTTACTTTTTTGCACATATCAACGCTTATACATTTCAGACACTAAAAGAAAAAGAAGATATTGGTCCCCATTTCTGTCTGTGCTGCTAAAAGCCTGTACTCTGACACTAAGTTCTTCTGTGGACATGTCCATAGGCAGTTTTACCTCTCTGTTTGTTATAACTTTGGGCTGTCTGGGAGACTCTTAGAGTCTGAGAAACTGAATGAAATCTTAACTCAAGATTTTCTTGTTCACTGAACCTTGGGGTTAAAACACCCTTAGTACTGGTTTGGATAGCTAAATGAGATATGAACTTCCAAACTGAATTTACAGTCAAAGGAATCTCTTCATTGCTTCTTTATAACTACTCTTAATGGGAAACACCTGTCCAGCTTCCAAATACTGTGCATTTTTGTTGAGGTATCTTCTCTCTCTGTTGTATTGCTTCTTTTACAGGAAATTAATTTGCTCTTTGTTTGCTTGTTCTTCTGCCCATTAGATTTCTTTCTTACTATATGTTGTTCTCCTTTGTTTTCCACTCTCTTGCTCGCCTGTTTGAGCTACCTAAAATACTTGATTGTGTTCTCCGTTTGCTCTGTCAAATAAGTCTCATCCAGGTAATATCCCTTTATATAATCAAAAATTGATTATTTTATAATGAAACTGTTACTAATCACAGTACCACCTGCAATACAAGGAAGTGGATTTTCTCAAACAGCTAGAATTTTTTGTTTTTGAATGGTTGGTTGGGTTTGGGTTTTGTTTTTCCAAAATTATGTACTAGGTCTCTGTAGTCTCAATAAGTGATGGACAATAGTTTGTCAGCCATTTCTCATACTTTCCCATCTCAGTAGCAAGAAGAAGATATCCTATACTCTTCCCCATTTACTGTGGATGCATATATGACTTCCTGTATTATACAGTGCAAAGTGACCCTTAATTGCTCAGTCAGAGGGAAAGTACCTTGATTAATCTAGCTAGTTTCTCTTGAGGAGACTAGTGTGACCACTGCAGAATTGAGAATAATTCAGTAGGTATCCAAGTTCTCATTTCTCTTAAAAACATCTTTAGTTACATTTGCCTTTTTTCTTTTCAGTTCTCTCCCTTTCTGTTGAGTTTATACATCACATGAAACAATAGGCACGAGTTATTTTAAACTTGTATTGGGGATTTTCTGCCTTGGTGCATTTTTTTCTCACCCATTTTTTGTCCAAACTTTTACATAAGTTTAATTCCTTCTGCCTGGCCATTCATCCCTATGAACATCAAAATATAACCTGGTTACTATGACATTCAAAGCAACCTTGTGTCTGCCACAGCTTGTTTTCTAAAGTAATTTCTTGAGAACCTCAGTTTTGATGTCTATTCCTTGGGCCCCTTCTGAACTGTGTTTGATTGCTTGTGACATCAGATGACTGGAAAGGATTTGGAGAGGTCATTAAGTTCATCCCCTTATTCTAAGGCAGAATCAGTTATATCTGTGTCAGTCCTAATGGATGCTTGTCTGTTTTGCCCTAAAATGTTTCCTAATGATGGAAACTCCGTAGCTTCTGCAGGTAGCCTCTTGTACTTTGCCATCCCCACCTTTACAAAGTCTTCTCTGCAGCCTAATCTGAAACTCCTATGGATCAGTTCAAGTCTGTTATTTTTGCTTCTAATGATCATGAACATGAGGAATGTATTGTAAAGGAGATGAAGAGAACAATAGCTTTTTAAATATTTTAACAGCACTATTTAACCACTCATTCAATACCGCTTTTTTTTTTCCCCATAGACTAAAATCAACAGTAGTTTCTTTAACCTGCCATTAAATTCTTATTCGTACATCTCTGAGTCTTATTACTCATCTCCTGACCTTTCCAATTAGTTATAACTTTTATTGAAGAATATTTGTAGACATAATACTTTGAGGCGATTCCAAGGTTGGATAAGACTGGAGGCCTGTATTCTCTATCATGCAGGCTGTATGCCAATTAATGCCTCCCAGTATGTGAGGTCTTTACGCAGTGTTGCTGTAGCATGACATCGTTGATAAGTAGGCAGTTCATGATTTTTATAATTCTGTTGCAGTAATCTTCTTATAATCACATTATAACTGATTTTCACTTGCTCTTGTTGAATTGTAATCTCTCATTACCTTCAAAATTGCGTGTCTGTTTTTCCAGGACATTTTTGATTCTGTACTCCTCACTGTATGCTGTGTCCCTCCCAGTCTGGTACATGAACAGTGTTTATTGAGCAGATTCTGCATTCAATCATCAAGCTATTGTTGAAAGTGTAGATTGATACTATAGCTAAAGAGGACTCCTGAAATTATGTCCTCAATTTTAACATGAAGTTGTTGATAACTACTCTGAGAATTATTTTCTAATTAACTTCACAGCTTTGGCGTATTTCTCTAGACCTTTCAGTACTTCCTGAGTTGGCCAACAAAAATGGCATTTCAGGTAAATCCCTATTAAAGCTAAGATGTATAACAGACCAGTTCATCTATCCACAAAATCTGTTTGTCAGGGAAGGAAAATAAAATGGTTTGGTTTACTTTGCTTATGACCTATCCACAGCATGTCATTCATGTCCCTATTTTCTTTCTTCCATGTGTTTTTAAATAACGTGTTTGTCTGAGTATTTGAATGAAAATTGGAATCAAGCTTGCCTCACCCTTTTTTCCTTCTTGATTTTTAAAGGATATTTACTGTATTTCCCCTCATCTAGTCTTCCTGTACCTCACCCACCTTCCCAGGTATAAACAGTATGTTCCACAGGTCATCATTTAATCACATGTCAAAGACAAAAAAAATGCCTGTCTGCTATGACAATCTGTTCCAGTACTTAGTACTACCATGGTGGAACAGTTTTTGCTGTTGTCCAATCTGAACCTTCCTAGCTGCAATTTATGGCTGTTGTCCCTTGTTATGCTGTCTGCCAGTACTGAGTTATTGTTTGTTTATCAAGAGAGTGGTTTTTCCTGCTAAGAGGATTTTTATGGATGGAGTTTCTATTCCTACCTGTGTCTCAGGCATTTGATTTTTTTTTTCCTTGCTTTTTACTGGAAAACACATTTTAAGTGAAAAAATACCAGTAAACCCCTCAAATATGAAAAGTCATATATTTACCCATTTGATTTTGTCAATAATAGCTATAGGAAGGTTTACTTGAACTACCAGAGGCATAAGAAGTGTGTTTAATATAACGTCTGGAGTTTTTGTAAACAATTATATTGTGAAAGGTGAGCTGGGATTTGGTTTTATTGAGAACTTACTCATAATTTCAGAAGACTGGTTATTTTTCCTGTGACAGTTTTTCTCTGTCTTAGTTTTGTTTAGCCAGGAGATTGATCCAAAGACAACTGAGAGATTTTATTTAAGTTGATTTGGTATTAATTTAATTCTTCACAAATGCTTCACAAATTCTGATAAACTGAATTTATGTTCCTGTGCTATTGTGCCTGTTTTAGTTGGGATAGAGTTAATTTTCTTCACAGTAACTAGTATGAGGCTATGCCCTGGATTTGTGCTGAGAAGAATATTGACAATACTAATGTTTTTAGTTGTTGCTAAGGAATCCTTATGCCAAGCAGAAGACTTTTTCAGTTTCTGCTACTGCACCTGTGTTCCCAGCTGCTTCTTCTACAAGAAGCTGTGAAGAGACACAGCCCAGAGAGCTGATCCAAACTGACCAAAGGGACATTTCATGCCATCAAATGTCATGCTCAGTATATAAGTTGGGGAATGCCGGGAGGACAAATCGCTGCTTGGGACCTGGTTGAGTGTCATTTGGCAGGCACTGAGCAGTTGTATAAATTTTGTTTTCCTTCCTTTTTTTCTTTTTTGTTTTATTATGTGCTATTATCATTAGTAGTAGCAGTTTTTTTCATTAGATATTAGTATAATTATTTTCCTTCACTTACTTTCAGTTCTTTAACTGTTCTTATCTCAACCCACAAATTCTCTTATCATCTTCCTCTAATTCCCTCCCCATCCTACTTGCCGGGGGTGGGGGGGGAAGGTGGGAAGGAGGGAGAGAGGTGAGCAAGTGGCTGTGTGGTACTTAGCTGTTGTGGTTTAGCCCCATTAAGCAACCGTGTTTCTAAGTTCACCAGGCAGAACGACCTGATTGTGATGTTACCCAATTATGTGGGAAGAAAACTGGAGACCAGGAAAATACCTTCCTCCCTTGATCATGACCATACTGGCACTTCCTGGTTCAATCCTGGTATTTTAAAACATTAAAATCAGTGCTTTGCCTGCATTCCAGCTTCAACTGGAAAGCAAATCAAATTTAAATTATAAATTTGAATTTTTTGGATGTGCAAAGTTTAATGCCAAAAATGTAGGGTTTTTTTTTTAAACTTGAGATGCTGAAACTGGCCCGGTTTGGAATTAAAGGGCATATTTTTTCACAGCTCTATTTAATACAATGTGAGCAAGTCTTATTTCATGCAACACTAACTTAGAGATGCTTTCCTAAAGAGAACTGATTACAATATTTGTTTCCTTTAGATAGTCAGTGTCAATAGTAATTAATGTATAAAATTTTTTAAGACCTGTTAATGTTCTCTTTTTTTTTAAGAGCCATAGATGCGTGTATGTAGCACAGATTATTTGCAGAATTTCATGCTGAAAAAAATAAATATGTGAAATGAAAAAATCTGAAAAATACCTAGACATTCTCAGGAATGCCTTGAGTCTATGAACTGACTTCATGGATAATTATAAGTAATGGTTGTAGGGTTTAAACCATTTGTACCTTCTTTCTACACTGTTTTAGCCTTCATTACACAACGTTCATGCTTAAGAAGAGCTGTGGACAGAGAAGTGATGAAACAGGTGTAGAGAAGCCTGTAGCCCACATATGATGGCATTTCTGTAGCTCCTGTACCTCATATGTCTGAGCTGATTGCACTATGCAACAGTGCAAAACAGAGAAATGGGCATCTTAAGGACACGGTATGAAGTTTAAAGATGGTACAAATTCAGAAGATTTTTACCTCAGATCATCTACTTTTTCATAACTAATTCCTGGTTTCATGGGAAGTGAAAGCAACAGCAGTGAAGTCCTTAGTGAAAAGTTAATCTGTCCCTCTCTCTGAATTTTCAGATCCAACAGTTCAACTTCATGGGAAGTATTGGATGTATTATAAAAAAACTCATCTGTCATTCATAAACCCCATGTGGCTGAAATGTACTTTTTCATTGCTGTGGTAGTGGTTATAGACAATGGATTGTATGTGCACATTTTATCAGGAATACAGCTTTTTTTTTTTTTAAATTTTTATTTAGTGTCCTGGTAATGTAATTTAAGTGTACGTGAGATGAACTCCAAAACTGTGGTAGTTCTGCAAAAACTGGGGCTGATCCAAACCCTCTCTAAAATCCTTTTTCTTTTCAGTAACACTGTCCAGAAATGACACTGTCATATCTTAGATAAATCAAGGAGCAAAATGAAAAACAGTTGACTTAAAACCTGTGGGAAAACAGTAAAATGAACTTATCAAAATCAGGCTCTTCTAAAATGTGGATGAAAAGCAAAGGTTTCTCTTCTGCCTGCAAAATAAAAAGTTTCTGTTGAATTTGCATTTAAAAAACAACAGTAAAATAGCAACAGGGTTTGTATATCCCCTAGTAAGAAATGAAAATACAGGTACAGATCCTGAGGCTTCCACATGGAAATACACTGCATTTTGAAAAACTTATTTCCTTTGTTGTTCTTATGTTGTCTTTAGAGGAAGACACTTTGCTATTTCTGTTTCAATGAGAACAGTAATTCTAGTAGGTCTTCAGCAAACAGAAGACTTCTGTCAAGGACTAAGTGGGAGGAAGGGGAAAAGACTACAAATGTAGATATTGATCTGATCTGTCTACAAAAACTGTGATGCCATTTAGATATTTTATATCTCTGATAGACATTTGATGTAGGGCATGCTAAACAATCAGCTCTAATCAGTGAATTTAAAACAGGACATGTTCCTGCATGCTGCAGATGGATGAATGAGAGTCTAAAGGCAATGGGCAAGATCTTCAGCTGCAGCAAATCAACATATTTCCATAACAGATAAGATACAGAGGTATTTCTGGCTCTTAAAAACAAGAGTAAATGAATGGGTCTTAATAAATTTTATGCATGATTTGCTATTGACACTGACTATCTAATGGAAAACAAATATTGTAATCAGTTCTCTTTAATAAAACATCACTGTTTGTGTTGCATGAAACAAGTACAGAAGTATCTTATCTTTTCACCAAATTCTGATTTTGTGAAAGGAGTCAGACACATGTTTAAGTTATTTTCTAAAATTGGAATGGTACTTATCTAAAATGAAGGTGACTCCACCAGCCTATGCTGTATTTAGCAAATTGGGGGGCCCGAAAATAGAACAAAATAGGGGTGAGTGGTTTATTCTTCACTAATATATATGTAGTACTCACATTGTGTGCATAAAATAATATTTATATGTACACTTTGTATGATATACATACATATGTATGTATACGTGCATATGTGTATGTCTGTTTCAAGTTTTTTCAAATCCTGAGGAAGAACTAGTTGTTTGTTTTTTGTTTGTTTGTTTTTTTCATAGATTTGACATGTAGCCACATATCTAATGTTTAAAATATTCTTCCTTTTGGGGGGAAGATGATGAACAAATTCTACCTTATGGTAAAAATAATTCTAAAAATTCTTGCAGATATTGGAATGAGAATTTTCATAATGGTGATAAATGGAGATTTTTGTAATCAATCTTTTAATAACAGATAAGGGCTTTGAAGAATATCTACAAACTTCCTTTTTACTAAACTGATAAATAAAAAGTTTATTCTGAATGCTAGTAAGCTAGTTTTAATTATTTTGGAATAAACAGCAGACTTGTTTATCAGGGCAAAATATGTAGAAGGTGTCAGTTTTATGTCTGGGTTTTTTTTTATATTTTTCAGTACGTTTAGTCAAAAGTTTGTGTGTGGCTCTTCTCATGAGCTTTTCTGGGAGAACTCACCTATTTATCATTTTTGCAGCTGGCTTTTATTTTTCAAGTCTTAGAAGTGCCTAATGCAAAAACTGATACGCAGACCTAATGACAAATGTGTTCAAGAATCAAAAAGTTACGTATATACCGTTTAGGTTCTTGGTGTTTTACTGCCTGGTCTATATATTGGGTGCAGTGAGGCCCTGTTTAATAGATGCCATTAATTTAATATACTTAATTATAATTAAGTAGAAATAATCTCACTGTGAGTCTCCAGTTTCTGAAGGACTGGGAATCATGATTTCACATTCCCTCCTGCTGTGATACTTTTACAACTGGAAGACCTAAAAGATCCTGTGAAAGGGTTGTGAGCAGGGAGAGGAGACAAATGGAGGGATTTTGCCTATGTTTTCCTTTCTTTGCTTGTGAGACTCAGAGCTGTTTGACTAAACCAAAAAATAAATAGTAAAAGAAAACCAACATTCTGAGGCTTCTTTTAAATGACTTTTCATGTTTGAAAAGATTGGTAGAAGTTTAGTAATTTCTGCAGTTCTTCAACTGGCCAGTATATTCCAGTATAAACTGACTATTTTATTTTCATTCTAATTAAAGTCCTCTGTTTGAATAAAATATCTCTCTGAAAGTGATTCATTCTTGCTAGATGCTGAAGCTTTTTTCTCTAAGTGGACATGTGTTTTGTCAGTGTGTGTATGTACAAAAGCTAAACTCATTCCCTTTAAAGTTGAACGTAGTTTTACAATTTTTTTTCTACCACGTTCTATGGCAGAGATTGGTTTGAAGAAATCAGTAAGCTTACCTTTAATATTTCCTCTTCCTCTGGCCCATATGCCGCTAGATATAGATAGGATCTTTGTAAGACTTTACTCTCTTGGTGTACTTTGCAAAATGATCCTGCTACTCTTGGTATTTTTCTTTAGGGCCTGCCTCCAGCCTTTTAAAATATCTGTGATCTCTAATCTACCATCCCTGATGTTCTTCTCTAGGAGCAAACTGCACAAAATGTTGCACACAGCATGAAACATGGCTTTTTTTGATGCTGCTTTTGGTTGACAGGATTGGAGGAGAAGAAGGGAAAAGGATAAATGAGAAAAAAAGTGTTTAAAATGCCTATTATTTATTTCTATATTTATTCACTGTTGGTACCTGCAATCAGCTGGAGGGTCCTTCACCTGGGATAGCTGATATTCCTGGGGGAACTGAAGTCAGCAGTAGATTTTTGATGACATCAGTTTCATTGCCATTTCTTGATGCACTTAACCTTGAGTTGTCCACAGGATGCTGATGAAATTCATTCGAAGTGCTGAATGTTGTCATTATTAAACATTTTTATTAGAGCCAAAGTTATTATGCACTGACTTCACAAATTAGCAGTATTTTGGCCTGTCTTCTGTAGAGGTTCAGACCAAGGTTCTTGGAGCAAGCTACAGCCCAGTACTTTGTAAGCCCTTTGCCTTCCCCATCCCTGTCACTACCTCTGCCACACTGCCACAAAGCCCAGGCTAATGCCCTCCGCAGGCTTCTCAATCTAGTCTTGCTTTCTGCTCTACTAGTAAGATGTACTTCATTAGTTGAGAACCAGCATGCTTTCTCTGAGACTGATTTCTTGAATACTACTGGTCTTTAACTTTCAGTCGGTTCCCCCAGTGCTGACCCTAATAACCTGTTGGGGTTTAAAACAATTTGTCTTAGCTAAAGCCTTTTCTTCTGAAAGAGCATCCGGTTTTGATATAAAGAGAGGTGGAGAATCCAAGTCGTCTTTTACTACTTTTTATTATACTAATTCCCCCTCCGCCCCTTTTATTTTTAATTTCAATTTGGTTTTGAGTTCCAGCTCTTGACTTTGGTTTTACCTTTTCCCGCTTGATTAAACAGCTTTGTGCTACCCATTTTCTTCTCCTATTTAAGATATTTGTACAGTGTTGTCAAACTGCCTTTCAATCTTCTTTCTGGTAACCTAAACAGACTGAGATCTTTATGTTCCTGAATGTAAACTGCTTTCTCCAAAACTAAACTAATTTGTCTGGCTTCTTTTGGTATTTCCTTCAATTTGTCAACTGCTTTACAAGTTTTAAGAAATGAAAATTCCTGAGCCATTTTGGAGCATTCTTGTGTAGATTTCACAAACATAATGATGAAAGTATTTTCTTGGTCCTTCTCGCTGCCCCTTTGTTTTCTAAAAGACCAACAACTTGGAACTCATTTCTACACTTTTGTATGATTACACTTAGAATGATAGGTTTTTGTTTATGTAAAATGTTATATCAAGGTGATAAGAACTTCATGAGCTCCCATGAAATTCAGCAATTATATTCAGACAAAAGGAGTAAAATGTTTAAGAATACACATTTCATTTTGAGCATGTTTTTCAACAAAAAATTTTTTTATTTCTTATTGGAGAACTGACATGAATTTTAAACTATGAGAAGAAAGTATTTTTTAAAATTCTTCAGTGGATGCATTTTTTTTTTTTTAATAACACATACATTTTTTGACCAACATCAGCGCAAAACCAAAACAATTTGCAGCTGTTCCAGCCTAAATTAAGTAGGTGAGATGTGGGTATAGTCTGAAACTAAGCTGTACACAGAGAGCTACAGTATTGGAGCAGGTTACAGCAGAGTAACTTTGTAGCCTTTGTAACATTGTAGTAACCTGTACCATTTATGATCTTAATGCCTGATAAAAGGACTAAATAGAAAAATGGCATCAAATTCTTGTTGGAGCACTTGTAAGTGAAATGTGGCTAAAGTATAATATTCAGAAGAATATTTCAACTTGTTGCAATGACTAAACAGACTAAATGATCTCAAAGAATGTTTGAATAAAGGATAGCAAAAAATATTCAGGAAGCAATCTAACTTTTAGATTTGTGGTTATCTATTCCGCTCTCTATAGAGATGAGAGGCTAAAACCAGCAGGTCAAATCCCTGCTTGCATTGACTTTAGTAGGAGGAGATTAAACCTTATTTATAATCACACTCCTAGGGGTAAGGAATGCAATAGCAGCATTGCTGTTGCAGGCAGTGGAAGAATTAAGAACTTGAATAGTGAAGGTTGAATTTCTTTGCTGTGGCAAGGTAGGTACAACCGTTAAGCAGGTGATTAGCAGATCAAATAAGCACTTTGAATTTTATTATAGATCTTTATCTGCCATTCTTGTGATACTTCTAGCAGAAAATGTTTGGTAAGATAGAAAAAGAAAAAGCTACCTTCAAAGTCTTGACTTGCCTTCCTACGTTCCTCTTTACCACCTTATTTCAGCTTGGAGGGCTTTTTTCCTTTTCACTATGTGTCACAATGCATGATGGTTAACTTTCAGGACTACGAGAGGCTTGCAGAGAGGGTAAGATTATTTTTATGTTAAAAAAATATTTACTTAGTGCTGCATATGTCTTTTTCCCTACTGCAAATACGTGTGAACAGGCTGCTTGCTTTATTAGTGGCTTACAAACTGAGTCCATCCTTTGAAAGGTGTTTTTACTGTCAAGTTACTACACCAAAGACCATGCTCCTTTGGACCAATGCAAAACAGCTAAAAAGCAGCCACTGATTTTAGGTGTCTTAAGATTCCTCTTTTCTAAAACAGCTTATATGTGCCAGTAGACACATCGTGACATGTAGCTGTGTGACAGCCTGCAACAAAATACACTGGACATAGGTGATGCTCTGCTTTCTAGCTCTGAGGAGGGAGTAGACTCGGCAGATCTGAGGAGTCATGCAAGTCTCAGAGGTAATGAGGAACAGTCAACATACGTGTGCTTTTCACTGGTTCAAGGCCATGGGGACTTTCCTCTCTTCAGTTTCAATCCCTTTGCTCTTGGGTGTAATGTTAATTTGGTTTGCTTGACTGTGCCTTTGAATCCAGTGGCAAAATCTATAATCCCAGAATCTACAGCTTTCCACTATTTAATTAATACACAAAAATATGCATTTTATTGAAACGGTTCTAAAACCCCTGGGAAATATTGTCCATCTCCATTCTCAATATAAATATTTCAGAGCATAGATTAAATCCTCCTGAAGACATATAGCCACTGACCTGGCAATGCAAACATTCCAGGAATATCCCCCAAAATGCTGGAACAAATGCAGGATTATAGGACATCATAAGATAAGGTCAACTGTATAGATAAAGCTTATTATTTAAGTTTAACAAGAAAATTCAACACTACTTTATGTTAACTGATTAACGGTAATATAATGATGAATTCAGGAAGATGTGTGGTAATATGCTATTTAAAATGAAAATGGTCTGGGTCTATTATGAGCTAATTTATCATATTCATAAGGAAACTGCTGTAAAATTAATGTTGTGTCGTGCTGTAATATTATCATCAAGGAATATTAGTTTTAATGAACAAAGATAATGGAAGAAAGGGGAGAAAAGCAGGAGAAAATAAAATAATTAAGCCACTGAGTTTTGAAATTCATCACTTTTTAGTGTTCTGTGAATGAATAAATAAGTGGTAGAGTTGATTACCACACTGCTACATGAGCTAAAGTCACAACAAAAACCAAGGCTGAATTAAGAAATTAGGAAAACTCCTCCTGAAGCCTCAGAGAGGCAGCTGACAGAAAAGCAGGACAAACTGTCAACTTTAGAGGCAGAAGGACCCATCATATGTTTTGTCCCTTTGACTTCTGGGGGCATCTCACAGCTTTCCAGGTAGGTTCTGAAGGTAACTGGGTTTTCTTTCTTTCCTTGCCTAAGAAAAGCACAAAAAGGAAAGCAGCAGAGCATCCTCATGCAATTTCTATGTTAAGGGGTAATAAATTGTTCCCTTCCTCACCCTGGCAGAATTTTGGGTTGCTGAGCCTGACATCTGGAGTGACGTATATTGCCGAAAGAGAGCTCAGAAGTAAAAGGATGTTTTCATCCCAAATCAAGGTGTGTGAATGTTGTTAGGTCTAATTATAAACAGACTTTTATCTCATGCTCTAATCAATTAACTGTTGTTATTTGGTAGGCTGTAAATGCCATGAAGCATTGCATTTGTTAGCTACACTCAGCTACACTTAGTTGTTGGTACACCTAGGGTTAATTTTCCTCAAATGATCCCTTTTGCACCAAGAGGTTCCTTTTCCTGTTGTGCCATGTTATTTCTGCTCAGAAGATATTCAGATCCTTTGCTGATAAAGTAGTATAGCTACCCTGAAGTTAATGGAGATATGCTAAGTCACATCAGTTGGATATTTGACCAGTAGGAAATTTATTATTCCATAGCTCAGTAGAAGAGAAGGATGAACAGAAGAACAACATCCAGGAAAGGAGTGTTTGAAAGGAATAGTTTTAAGAATTTGTTTTTGTAATTTGCTCTCTGATGCCAATCATTACACTATTTAAAAAAGCAAAAGGTCTCTCGCACGTAAATCTCTTCTTTTTCCCCTGTAACATTATCTCTGCCTGATCAAATGTGTCTTAAGACCCTCTGTGAACAAAAGTTGCACACTTTGAAACTCACTTCATAATGCAAATCAGCTTGCTTGTTTTCAGCTTCATAATCTTTTCCACAGCAACAGCCTATCACGATGTCACAGATAGAAAATGATGACTTTTGATGAGTAATAAGCAGCAGGGGCAAATGAATCTTTCAGGAAGGAGAGAGAAAAAAATCCTCTTTAGATTAGATCTAACAAAAAGAGCTGAATTCACCAAGCACGTAATTTAAACCCAGTGATGATATTTGCAAAGTTTATTTGGTCTTAAACTCCCTTTAAGTATTCTCTGTGCATGATGCAGCATAACTTGCTGCTCCGACGGGTCCCCATCAGCACAGCAACTGACAGAGTCCTAGAATTTGTCCCAAGAGAAAATGAGAGTCTGGCAAAATGAATGAAATGAGTGAAACAAGAGACAAACATTTTTAATGGGGGAATTAGGTGGCATTTAATGTCCATGCACCATGCTGAAGATTTTTACTTGGTAGCGCCTATGTATAGCAAGGCTTTTGTCTCTTCTGTCAGAGCTGTCTGCCACCTACTGCTTATCCAGAGTGTGTTTTCACAGTTAATAGCAGCATAACTAACAACTAAAGGATATTTCTTGCTGCAGGGATTTTGCATCTCTGGGAGAATAGTCAAGTGACTTAGAGATTTGGTTTGCTTTTGGTTAAGGCTTGTATTTTTAAAAAGACTTAATACAGAAATATTGGGGAACTGGAGTCTTCAGTCTTCCCTGAGGTAATGAGTGTTAATGATTAGACTGGGCTACCTCCAGCCAGGGGCACTTCAGTGATTTTTAAAATTAATATCTTGCCACTGTTAAAATCTGAGTATTCATTTGCCTTAGGGATGTGCAGAATGTAGCATACCCCCAGAGACCCTAGCAGAGTGGGAGAGATTTATATGTTTTTAGCAGGATCCATGCTGGTTTTAGGTCTTCGAAGAACTTCGCATACTTGACAATGACATTAGTCACAGCAGCCCATAAGAGGCACCACAGAAGCATGCAGCTTCAAAAGGAAGCAGTGAAAATATAGAACTTAAATTCAACCTTCCCCTCTTGCACTCCCTGATTATTTCTCCCTGGCTAGGAGCAATGAGTGGGGTTTTTTTAAGGAGGTTATCTACTTCAGTGGAACTTCATACAGGTTACTGTTGAGTGGACCCTTATGGTGGAAGAAGCGTGATTCCCCCTCACACTATTTCAACTTTTCATGATGCCTTTCCCACATCTACATCAGAACTGAAGACTTTTATTTTCTCTGGCAACCTAAAGCAGCCATATTGGTGACAGTCCCAATTAGTGTCCTTTTTGCCTTTGGGAATCAGTATTATCTGTCTGGGGCAGATGAATGTTAATTCTTTTGTACGTGTTTATGCACCCAGTGGTGCATAGCATGTTACTTCAGGTATGATTTAGAAGCCTTATTGCCTTGATAGCTGCAAATGGAGCAGGTCCACTGGTGACCAAGGGCTGGTAGAGAAGGAAGGGAACAAATCTTGCTTCTGAACATCAGTATGCAGTTCTTAGTGTCACTTGGCAGAGGCTAGAGCGTCTCTAGCTTTCAAAGCAGAAATCTAGCTTGACTTCACTCTGGCATCTCTGCTGGAGTAAGCATGCCATGCTGGACTGCCTGCCATTTTGACATACTTCACTGCTCACATTTTTTATAAAGGCTTTACCTCATGGAGGTTTGGAGAGAGACATTATCCGTTTATAAGATCCTGATGTAAGCAGAGTTAGTGGAATATGGTGATAGTGGATGGAAAAGCTAATGCAGTTATGAGTGATGCCTTTGGAGAGTGAGGTGAGGTGCTTAGGTTGTCAGTGTACTGTAAAAACAATATGAAATTATGTGGCTTAGTCATAATGGCATTGAATAAGGAAGGCTTCAGTAGAAAGGAGTCAAAAATCATACGTGACCGTATGCATTACTTTTTGGAAAAATGGGTAATGCAAAAATAATAATCTCTCCCTGGCTTGTATTTTATGCTAAGATACTCTCCAGGATTTCCTTTCCGAATAACTGCACCAGAAAATGAAGCTGCTGTCCACAGGGTCACATCCAGCTTCTGTAACCCTTCTTTGCTTTAGTCCTGTGAGATGTTAGCAGAGTTGCTTGTGTGGCAACTGAGCTGTCTTGCTCTCCCCTTTGAGTTAAAAAGTTCTGGACTAGTTAAAAGTTTGATGTCATAGCTTTTGACTACTGAACAGGGTTGTTGGTGGGCCTGGTAGCCTGTCGTGAGCACTGAGGGCGGGAGGGGAAGACACAGGTGGGGAAGAAAGCACGGGTGAGGACTGGAGAATCAGTGTGTCCATGCTGTCCACAGAAGTGAGAGGAAAACAATTTCTGAGCTCAAAGAGCTCATGAACCTGAAAGGAGAACCTGGAAGAGGAAGTGCTCTTTAGTTTATAGTAAAAAAAAAAAAAGCTAAAGCACTGATAAAATTAAACCTGGTCAGGGACACCAAGTGCAACAAGAAAGGCTTCTATATGTACATCGGCGACAAAAAGAAGACCAGGGAAAATGTGGGCCCTCTGCGGAAGGAAGCAGGAGAGTTGGTTTCCCAGGACATGGAGAAGGCTGAAGTGCTCAATGACTTTTCTGCCTAGGTCTTCACTAGCAAAGCACAAACCATACCACCTGAGTCACAGGAGGCAAGGGCAGGGATTGGCAGAATGGAAAATTGCCCATGCTTAGAGACGATCAGGGTTGGGACCACCTAAGGAACCTGAAGATCCACAAGTCTGTGAGAACTGATGAAATGCATCCACGGGTCCTGAGGGAACTGGCAGATGAGGTTGCTAAACCTCTATCCATCATATTTGAGAAGTCGTGGTACTCTGATGAAGTTCCCACTGACTGGAAAAGGGGAAACAACACCCATCTTTAAAAAGGGAAAAGAGGAAGATCCCCGGGCAACTACAGGACAGTCAGTCTCACCTCTGTGTCTGGCAAGATCATGGAGTAGATCCTGCTGGAAACTATGCTAAGACACATGGAAAATGAGGAGGTGGCTTCACCAAGGGCAAATCATGCCTGAAAAATTTGGTGGCCTTCTACATTAGGGTTATGGTGTTGGTGGATAAGTGAAGAGCAACTGATTTCTTCTACCTGGACTTGTGCAAAGTGTTTGACACTGTCCTACTTGACATTCTTGTCTCTAAATTGCAGAGGTGTGGATTTGATGGATGGACCACTCGGTAGATAAGGAACTAGCTGGCTGGTCACACTCAGAGAGTTGTGGTCAATGTCCCTGTGTCTGAGAGGAGACCAGTGATGAGTGGCATTTCTCAGGGGTCGATACTGGGACTGGTGCTGTTTAACATCTTTGTCAGTGACATGGATGGTGGGATTGAGTGCACCCTCAGCAAGTTTGCTGATGACACCAAGCTGTGTGGTGCGGTCAACACGCTGGAAGGAAGGGATACCATCCAGAGGGACCTGGACAGGCTGGAGAGGTGGGCCTGTGCCAACCTCATGGAGTTCAACAAGGCCAAGTGCAAGGTCCTGCACCTGGGTCAGGACAATCCCAGGCACAAGTACAGGCGGTATGGAAAATGGATTGAGAGCAGCCCTGAGCAGAAGTGCTTGGGGGTAATGGTGGATGAGAAGCTCAACATGACCCAGCAGTGTGCACTTGCAGGCCAGAAAGCCAACCATATCTTGGGCTGCATCAAGAGAAGTGTGTCCACCAGGCGAAGGGAGGTGATTCTGCCCCTCTGCTCCATTCTCATGAGACCCCACCCAGAGTACTGGATTCAGCTCTGGGGCCTCCAACACAAGAGGGACATAGGTTGGAGTGAGTCCAGAGGAGGGTCATGAAGATGATCAGAGGGATGGAGCACCTCTCCTATGAAGGACAGGCTGAAGGAGTTCAGCTTGTTCGGCCCGGAGAAGAGAAAGCTTCAAGGAGACCTTAAAGCACCTTCCAGTACCTGAAGGGGCCGACAGGAAAGCTGGGGGGGGGACTTTTTACAAGGACCTGTAGTGACAGGACAAGGGGTAACGGGTTTAAATTGAAAGAGGGTAGATTTAGATTGGATATCAGGAAGAAATTCTTCATGGAGAGGGGGTGGTGAGGCACTGGAACAGGTTGCCCAGAGAAGCTGTGGATGCCCCATCCCTGGAAGTGTTCAAGGCCAGGCTGGATGAGGCTTTGAGCAACCTGGTCTAATGAAAGCTGTCCCTGTCCAAGGCCAGGGAGGTTAGAATTAGATGATCTTTAAGGTCCCTTCCAACCCAAACCATTCTATGATTCTAAATGCATGTCTGTCCTCCCTGATTTATAGTGTAAAACTAATAATCATCCCATCTCTGTGTGGTTTAGGTAACTGAGGAGGTTTAGTAGAACCTCAAGTCAGAGGCTTATTTTTTGTCTCCTTATTTCTGTGTTCTCCAATCTTCTAATCTATGGTTTATGCCAAAAATGCCCCTGTTTACACCAGGTGAAGTTTTGACTCTGAGGCAGGTCATGGAAATAATCACAGCACAGGCACTCCTGAGAACGTTACATGTTTTTAGTTTCCAAAACAATACCCTCTTTCTCTGTTGTCCACGTTTAGGTGAAACCAAACAGGCACATGCAGAGGCCTCCACTAGGGCCAGTCCAAATTGATCAAAATGTAACGGTAGTTTCACCAGTAACTCATGTGGACAGTGCATAAAAGCTACAAGGACTTATGCAAGTCAGAAACATTGCCTGTTGAAGTGAGCAGGTAAAATCCAGCATGACTCCTCAGAAATTAGCCTTGGTGTTATATGAACTTAAAATTAAACATAAATAAGGCTGTCTAGTCAGTACATTTTATTCTTTTTTAGCCCGTTTAAGATTTTAATAGCAGATATGTAAGTGTTAATAAATTCCATATGATGTTTGAGTGAGAACAAAGTCTCTTTCATGGGATTCTCTAAGATTTGTCTAGTCAGTTACAGAAACAATTGACCTTAATATATGAAAAAAATGACAAGTTTTATTTTAGTACACAATTTTAGAGAACAATTCCAATATTTTCATTCTAAATGTCAGTTTTAACAAAGGGAGATGATAATTCAAGATACTGTTTGCACATATAATGGCCTCACACATACTGGTTCCAATACATTTCCATCTGTTTGAAAGACCAGGATTTGGCTTCAGCCTGAAACATCCAATTCATCTAAACCAATAGTAGGATTCAGGCTTGACAGAAAAGTTGAGAATTTAGCAGACTGCCTTTAAAAGAGTGTTATGCTATAAGTAGTTTGAAAGCAAGTATTTGACTTTTTTTTTCTAGAAGCAGAATAATGTAAACAATCAGTTTATGTAATGTAAATAGTCAGTTTATACTCTCCTTTTAATTGCTATTTAAATGTAATTGAAGACCATGAGTCTTTCCCTTAAATCAGTCCAGAAGTGGCCTTGGATCCTCAGTGTTTCTAGCATTGAGGTGGAGTTAGTAATAAATTCAAAGACTCTGAAAAAGATGTAGCAAGTTTCACATTTCACTTTGTTTGTACACAGCAAGATGAATCATGCATCAGTGCCATCAAAACTGTTAACATACAGTGTGTTATTCTTTGTTTATGCAAATAAAGAAGATTACTTCAAATCAGATAAACAAATTGCTTTTAAATTTTTTTCAGAACTAGCAACATATTCTTATTGCCAGCCATTTGGAAACTTGAAATACATGTTTAGTGAAAATTTGACGATTTAGGAACATTTGGAAGTGGAAATAGATTATGTGGTTAATACAGCTATTTCTCTTAACTAAGCTGCATACTTCAATTATTTTTCAGTTCTAAACTGTATAAAGTTCTGTTTAAGGCAGATGAACTGTTGGAATGAATACATTTACTTTAAATAGACACTCAGTAAATGTTAATGAAAACAGTGAAACTTGAAATGAGGCAGGCACAGGCAAGAGTTAATGCACAGAACTGTATTTTTGGATAAATTTTGTTTAAAGAATTCGTGGTTTGATTCCTTTCTATTTATTCTAACATTCAAACCTAGTGAAACTCCAGGGAATTATTAGAGAGACAAATTAAAACAACAGATGGACTTGCAGTTACGTGCATAAGGACATCTTTTCAAAAAGCCTCCTGACAATTTCAGATATTCCAAGTTATTCTATTTAATTTCAAATGACGACTCTTTCTTTTTCTGCAGAGCTGTCAATCTCAGCAAGCCCATAAGAAGATGATTTAAAAACATCATGAAATATATTTTTCCATTTGTCTTTTTTGAAGTACATTGACAGTCATCTTACAAAGTAGGTAAAAAAATACATTCCATTTTTAAATGAAGGCAAAACATGAGCGTTCAGATCTTTCAAACTGAACGGGATGCAATGCTTATACAGAAATGATTTCTTTGCAGTCAAGTACGTTGACTTGGTCTTTGAAGACAGAATATCAGATTCTCCAGTGGCCTGTCTAATCTTAGAACTAGAAAAAGTTTTTTTGAGAGTGGACATTACTCAATCAGATCAAACCTACATGAATGTCTGTAACCCAGGCAGCTGGTATGGTATTGGATTTTCACCCTGATTGCAGTGTTGAAACATAATGAAATAATTTGTGAACTGTTATTGCTATGCCCTTTGATTGTTTGGCCTTCTGCCACTTGATTTCAGCTGTCACAATCACGAGAGGTGAACAGAGAGGGAAACAAAACCCTTACCAGCTTCTCCTCAGTAACATGACTTAAACGGATATCCATGCAAGTTTCGAAGCTTTGAGGCAGATCTGTCTGAATACCATGCAGCTTGTACGAAATAGATGAATCAGAACCACAAGTGCCACAGAATAGCTGTCATAGCAGGGGAATATATATGGCCACTTCACTGATGGGCACAGTGCAAGGATTTAGACAAATAGATAAGCAGTACTAACAAGTCCATGAAATGACAAAGGGCGTGTCAAAGCAGGCACAGAGCTTTCATATGAATCAGCTGGATGGGAGCTAGTCAGTGTCTGGAAAATATGTTGTGGCAAGAGTCATTGCTAAAATGTCCCTCTTTCTAACAAGGCTGTGTCACAGCTGGGCCAAAGGTGCCTTGCACTGCACTGTCTTGGATCATGAAGCAGTGCTTTCAGATTTAGCTGGGCGTCTTCTTGCACGTCTGCCAACAGGAAGGTACTAGTACTACACACTGAGGGTTTCCTTTATTAGTCCTTTAAACAGGGTTGGACTTCACACAAAGTATACCTGTTTCTTCAGGTAGGTCTCAAATTTAGGTATGGATAAATACACGTACTCTGACCTTTATGTTCATGAGTAAATCCAGCAAATACAACAGGCTGGCTTTCCTGGGTTTTAGTAAACTTCTGTAATGAAAGTTCACAATTTTGTAATTGAGATTATGGCATTGGGAATTCAGGTAAATTGGGTCTCTACGAGGGTAAATTAGTCCCCCTTCTTTAAGCCTACCCAGAAGCACACTGAAAAGCTGGTTCTGGTTCATTAAAAAATAGCTCTGCTTCCCTAAGAGGTTGCCATGAAGGCAGGTCCCGGGGCTGTGGAATCACTGGAGGCATCAGAATGGAAAGGAAAAGATTTCTTTTCATCTTATTTTTCAGTAATGCCATGTATTCAGATGTGAAGCATGACTTTGAAAAAGGTTATTTATCAATCAAAATTGTCTTACTAAAACTTACTTCGGCCTAAGTTTGCTTTATAAGCATCCCACTTAAAAGGATACATTTGGTTACTGAAATCATATCTGTTTCCAAGTTTGACTGCTTTGTTCTTCAAAACAAATAACTTTTTGAGAAACACAATGAAAAATTACATAAAACTAAATGCAAATAGAGTGTGAAAAAAGCTTTATTTTATTAGTAATAGATGTTCCCCCAATTCATGTTTTAAATGCTTTCTCACGAGGTTTTAGTATTCTGTAGCAAGAAAACATGCCAATGTCCTTTAGGAATTAAATATTAAATGTGGCTTCAAAAATTAGATGACATATCCAAAAGTTGGATCCGTTTACAACAACACTTAATATTTATAGTCACTTTTAATCTAATGGACTAGAGCTGTTTTATTTTTATTGTAGATTTTCACAGGCTGATGGTAGCGTAGCTAATGGAGCTTGCAGAGCTAATGCATTGACCCATTCACAAAATGCTTTTCTGAGATTTATAGCCATCACAATGCAGCAAAATTTGACGATTTTCTTAAGAAATTTATCGCGGAAGAACATGTGAAATGGTTCAATAGGTACCTATTATTGCCATCTTTACTTATTCCTTCTTAACAGTGAAGTAACTGATCAATGTACATCTGCCCAGTTGACTTTTATTGTATGAGCTTAGGAAATGTTATTCTGTAAGCAATACTGTTTTACTTTCCACTCTGTGTCATAACAAACCTATAAAATGGTTTGAGTATTCTTAAATTCCAATGTATTGAGTGAAATCAGCCTTTTACATTTCAATATTGCATAACGAAGTTATTTTTTTTATGCTCTGGTTATACTTGTATAATTTCATGTTAATGTTATTTTTCCCCTAGACTGATACTAGTATCGTCATCAGTTTTATTTGGATTATGATTGTATTGACACAGGAATATTTTGACCATGTTAAGACTTATTCAGTTTTTATGTCTCTATAACTATGATATTACATTATTCTTCCATCATTTCATGAAGTTTGTCCTAAGACCAAAGCCTGTAATGAATTCACATCAAGTCATGGTCTTTAAAAATTATGCAACTGAAAGGCTCCTACAGACTTCAGTAGGTGTTTGCATTGGTCCCCTTGTATCAATATGCTTTCAGAATTAGACTTTGAATTAAATTTGTTTTGAAGTTGATTGCATGCCCATTCCAGCAATGCCAAAAAAACCCAACGCTCACTCTCTCATTACAGCTTTTGGAAGTTTATCCTTTAATGGGTTCATGATTTGATGCCTTGAATATGAAGAAATTTTTGCATGCTTTGATTAAAAGAGCTGTAGTGTTTGTGCCTTTTGGGTCAGGCAGAGAGCCTTTTAAGATATTTTTTTAAGTGTGCCAAATAGCAGATATTTCTTGTCTAGCCTCTCTTGTTTGAGAGAACAGCTTGAGCTTTGTGTTCCAGAGAAATTTTCTATCTTACTGAATTAAGATTTTCTTAAGAAATTATTATCTCCAGTTCCAGGTCTGCTCTGACACAAATAACTGATCAGATCTGTAGGTCAGAGAATGAGTGTCCTATCCCACTGTTTTACCAAAATAATCAGTAAGTTAGCAGGATGGACTATATAAAGATACCTAGCAAAATCAGTAAAGCTGGAAAACATGTTGTGTTTCAGGATAAATGCACACAGAGGACTGTGCTTCGGAATGAGGAATACTGCAACTTCCTTTTCAAGGATGGTGAAATTTTAAGTAATGATTTCAAAGGCACTCTAGAAATCTTTCTTTCTCTTTGTGCTCGAGAAACCAAGGAGAGGGATGGAAGCCTAGGACTCTGATTACAGGAACTGAAAATCTGTCTGTGAACTTTATTTTGATGGTTGGGTAGGACTACCTCAACAAGAAAGGGTGGCTTTTGAATAGAAAGCCATAGGCATATCGTTACTGGTAAGGAAGGTATCAGACTGTAACTATATAGGAGAAAATTCTTGAAGGAAAAGAAGTAAGCAGGGCGCATTCCCATTCATTGGTCACAGTCTGAGACCAGTGTTCTTGAAATTAGAGAACTTGTGAGAGGATTGAAGCTGGATCTCATTTTGGACTTTGCCTTGGGAGGAGTGTAAAGTTCAGTAGTTTTAATAACAGAGTGTAACTTATCACCTGGGAAGAAAAGAAAAGGCAAAATGTCCAGAGCTCTAAGCAAGGTTTATCTTTGCAGTGTTGTACTGTAATAGGCAGCGGGATGCAAGCTCAAAGTTTAGTTTTGTATAAAGCGAGGACAATGCATAGCAATCCCACTGAATTCAGTGGTCACACGTACATGTAACACAGGACACGTTCTCCAATTCTGTCTCCTCATTATAACATTTCAGCTAAGGTGTAAAGATGTACAGAATGAACTGCTGATTTAAGACCCTGAAGCAGAGTCAACAAAGTACAAAAATAACTGAGTTCAAGTGCAGGCACTGATAGCTTATAAAGATTGGTTTTGTAGTCCACATAAATGCTGCAGCTGCTTGTAAAAAAAGATGCAAGGAAATTATTTCTGAACAGGTTGAGAACATTTGAGCTCAGTAGATACTTATTTGTATGAAAAATTAAAGTCTGACAACAAATACACAACAATGGAATAGTCCTTACACCTTTTTTTTTTTTAAAAAAAACATCTTTTGTGTATAATTTTTCTTATAAAATATGATGGGTCTTTCTCTGTAGAATGATTGTGCCATCCAGATAATAGCTAGAGGTCTTTCCTGCTTTTTGTCTCTGCAGGAGCCAAACCTGACTCTGGAGTCTCACATATCAAGACAGTATCACCTTTGTGGGGCCTGCACATGAACTGACAAAGTCTCATTATTTTGCCAAGATACACACAATACTGCTGAAAAGCATATAATAACTTAGGAAACCATTAACAAGGAGTTTATGGTAGTCATAGACTCAGACATTTCTAGGTCAGCCTAAGATTTCTGCTGTCAAGAGTTCCCAAGCCTCTAGATGATGCTGTAAAGAAAGATTCACTCACTCTACTTGAACACAGAGTGAAAGTGAGAGTACTTCAGCCTATTTCTTTGCTAGCTTGGTTCCTTATCTGTTTTCTGAAAGCTGCTGGAAAGCAACAGAGATTTAGCTGCCAGGTCTAAACTGCAGGGGTGGAATTGGCAGTAGTAAAAGCAAAAAGATTCAGCAAATAAAAGATAATATAGATCGTCTCCTGTTGTGCCTGTTTTCAAATTACTGTGTTTAAATGAACTTCTTGTTCTGCAAGCTGTCTTTAGTCTCTCGCTTGCTGGCCTCCAATGACCTTTCTCTGATTTTCTTTTCCCTTTACAGTCTCACACCATTGCAAACTTTCATCTACCTTTCCGGTACTTTAAATATGGACAAATTCATTGCACACTTTGAATCCTTTGGGAAGTCTGATCTCAATTTCTAGCTGTTTAGGCAATGAAACACTGTGTAAGCCAATGTTTTGTGTAATGGAGGACTATATGATGTTTGGCCTATGATTATGAATTTGTACACTGAAATTCTCACTCTGCCTCTTCTTCCTCTGCAGCTATTAGTGACAATAAAAATCCAAGTCTTGCATGTTAGCCTCTTTGTAACTGTGTCATTAGTGAGGATTGTTAGAGGGTCCCTATAGTTAAAGTCCCTTGGATTGAGCCTAGAATTGTAGAAGTACCTCCAGAACTCAGTTTAATGCAATTACACTCATAATGCTACCAGACTTATGACAGCCTTAAGACCAGAAAGTACCTTGTCTGAGTGTTGTGGTTTAACCTTGAACACCTACAGCAAAATAACAAACTGAATTTGGATTTTCTGAGTCTGATGTCTCTACACAAATCAGTATTTGCTCTCTCTTCCAATTCTGATTAAATTGTTTGTGTCAGGAATTTGAACTCCACCACTTTTTGCATTTGTAGGGATGAGTCCAAAGTAAAGTCTCAACACAAGTGTTTGGAATATGGGTTGTTCATCTTCCCTTCCTCTTTACACTAGTGTGAGATGGACCTAATTAAACTGCCTTACTCATCTGACTATGAACACCTCTGAGAACTACACCTTATAAGGCAACTTGAGGGCCATGAGCGAAAGACACATCGTTAAAGTTAATGTAGTATTTTTATTAGAAATGTATACTTCTACTAACAGAACTTTTCGCAAAGTTGAAAGAGAAAGTAAAACCAAGTATGAAAACCTAGGGATGTGTTCCTTCTCATTTTTAATACAAGTAGTCTTGTATGTTCGATTAGTTTTGAAACCTACTCTGGTTTTTCATCTTTATTTTTAACTACGTTCTTTCCTTCAGGGACACATATATATTATTCCTTTCACCTCTTCTTTCTTAGTGCTAATGGGTCTCACAATGCTTTTCGTTCTTTTCTTTTCCTGTCCCAACGTGAAGTGTGCAGGGAGGTGAAGAGAAGCATGCTTCTTACAAACCGATAGTTATATAAAGCCACTGTTAAAAATTAGAAGCAATGCAGATCGTGTAATGTTCCAGGGAACAACTATAAAGGAAGGAATCTCAGTCCTCTGAGTCGATTATTACTGGTCTGTGGCATCATTGTTATTCAGAAGACAGAAAACAAAAAGATAAAGTCTAGAAATTGCATGGGCAATAGTATTCAGGCAAACTTAATGCTAAGAGTTTCTTTCCTCCTGATACTTAAGTTTCCCATCAGCTATTTATTTTGTTTGCGCCCAGTTGTTTGTTTGGTTTTTAGTTCTCTCATGATCATGAAATTCTCTCAAGTAATAAGGAACCACTGCAAGTCCTTCAACTCCTTACACAGCTATTTCTAAATACCTCCTGTCAGTAGAGAAGGTGGCTAGTTCCACTTCCGAAATCTGCTAAGACAGGACAGGTACCTAGTCCATCAGGTAGCCACCAAAGAAGCTGAAAAATAAAACTTTCCAGAGTGAGAAACACTGCTGACCAGCTTTTCAGAGGTGTTGCCTCCTGTTCAAGTTAAGAGCTTCTGAAAGCCTCTACCAGCAATTAACTATTTATAGTTCCTCTCATCTGACAGACCTCTGTGGCTACCAGTACCCCAAGGGACAAAGAGTATGACAGAGTGACACAGAGGTAAACTCCATAGCCTTTATTAGCTATGATATAGCAGAAACCATTTTGTAAGTCTCGTTAAGGGTTCATAGTAATTATTTCATGCAGATATATTGTACTTAGGGATTTATGAAATACTCAGTTTCAAAGGGCTAAATACCTGCAGAGAAAATACTTATGGTTCGATATAGCCAAGCAACACTAAATTCTTTTTTTTTTTTTCTTACTAATCTTGGAATTTAATAATTTAAGAGAAAACTGTTTCTGCCCAACATGAGAAGACTCTGACTTCACACGGCAAGTTGCCTCCCCAGCCATTAATGGTTGCTGATTTTCATCATCTGCCCTCTGTAGATGAACATTCCGTCTTTTCTCTATTATAGTGAACTCATTTGCAAATAACTACTCCCCTCCCTATTCCTCTTCCCCACCCCCCCACTATGTTTCTTCTCCCCAGTGATGGGATAAGCTCGTTGTAGGGCAGGTTTTGTCAGGACACTGTATTCAGTGCCATTGGTGTCTTCATTAAGGAAGTCTCTGCTCACCAAAGGTACCCTGACTCTTTTGTCTCTTGGGGAGTGTGTTCTGTTTTATCCAGATATATTCAGCATCCTGTATGTAACTTGAATTCTTCAAACTGCTCAGCTGGTGCAGCTAAAAAAACATGCAAGTATACAACAGTATTTGTGACAGTTTCGAGTTAAGTAAGAAAACTGTGGAATGTTTTCTATATTTATGTCTCTTTGAAATGTTCCTTTGCTAATTTATGCCACCCACTGGGCAGCTTGGCTCTCTGCCATCTTTCCTGTTGCCCCACACGACTATGTAAGATTGGATGGTAGAACCTAACAATTTAGTGTTTTCAAGTGTTCAAATTCTCTCAGGGAAATTATATATATTTGGACTATTTTTCTGTTCTTTACCGCATACACAGCATAGAAATATTGCAAGAAAGCAAAGTTTTCCATATTTCAAAATGTAATTGCATATTTCTTGGCTGTTTTTAAAGTTTATTAAAAGGAATGGCCCTGAAAATATGTGTGGACCTGACACGCTGCATATGCCTATGCTTGGCTCTGAAAAGAGAGTGTAGCAGAGATACTAGGGCTCACATCAATAAGATCAATGGGCTGTAATTATTCCTGTGCCCATCCTCAGCACAACCATAGATGAGACATCTTCTGGGCTCAGCCCTATCAGCTGCCAAGCAACCTGGCTCTGGTCCACCAAAACACTTAAGCACGTACTTATCTTGAAAGCGTTATGTTGAACTATGTCTTCAAAGAAAGCGCGTGCATATATAAGAGCTTTGTTGATTCAGTACCTAAAGAATACAGCATCTTTCAAGAGGGAGTCTTCTGTGCCCCTATTTCATCTTCTGTCCTTTGTCCTGTCCTCTTAGAGCGCAAGTGCTTGAGGCAGCAATCATTTCTCATCCTCTGTGTGTGCTTAGCATTTAGTGTTTGGGGATTTTTATCTGAACTGAAGCCTTTAATTGTCTTCAATAGTAGTGACTACAGTTCTGTGAGGAGGAAAGAGAGGGACCCTGCATTTCTTCTTTTTAATAATGCTCATTATTATTCTTGCCTCTTTCTCATTTTTTCTTTTACTCTAGTTTAGGATTCCATTTTTGTCAGGCTTTCACATCTTAAGCTGCAACTCAGAAATTCCCACATGATATGTTACTATACATAGTTTTATTTTTTATTTTTTTTAAATTTTATTTTATTTTTAATTTTCAGTTTCAGTAAGGAAATGTTGCCAAGTGGAAAACAAAGGCATTTGCCCCAAGCCACTGAACTTGACTGCTAAGAACATGAGTAACAATGAAGTCAGGAAAGCAGGTATCAATGGATTACCTTATGCCAAGCAAGGTAAGAATTTGATCAATGTCTGTATGCTCCTACAGTGTGCTAAAATTAGAAAGTGGAGAGGGATTTGAAATAAGATTTCTGATCCAAACTCTTCCAAAATCTGACAGAATTTTAATTTAGACCCAAGCTAAACACCTCAAATAGCAGTGCTGTAATTCTGGGATGCTATTGATTGGCAGCGTTCTCAGCATATTATATGTATGTAATGAAGTCAAAAGGTGAAAATGTAAACAAATACAGAGGTAATAACATTAAATGAGGAGGCTGTATCATGGAAAGGTTTGGCATATAAGAGATAATTCTTTTAATGCAATTCAGAATGAGCCAGTTTCAAGGTCCTTGTAAGGTCTGTCAAAAGAAATATCTTGCAGATGCACAGCCAAAGAAGCAAAACTTTCTTTCCAGAAAGTCTGTCTAAGGATGTTAGAGTCTTGCAGAGTTTCCAAAAGTTTTGGGAGGTGCTTGTTAGTCTCAAGTATTTTCATGTTTCATCTTAGGTGGTATGTTTATGGCTGTGGTTGATCAAGGGACATGGCCTGGATCCTTGTCTTGTCATTCCTATCCATCATATTTTTTCCTTCTTGTGAGTTCCTGATGAAGCTGGTACAGTTTAAACGCAAGATATGCGTTTATGGGTATATCAGCCTTGAAAACCATGTGGCCTTTCAGATCCTACAAATCTCGAGATGTGGTTTGGAAGAGTTGTCCATCTTGGATTTTCTCTACCAATTGAGTTAATGATTTGAAAGTGAATGGGAAAAACTGTCTGGTATATTCAGTATAAACAAGAGAACTATTTTCCTCTTCAAGTCCTTGAAATAACTTTGTGTTTTCACATTACAGTACAGTATTTTACTTGCGCCCAATTCTCCCTTAATGGCCTTCTATGCTACTGTTCAGATTTGCAATGTGAAATATACCTTGACCTTATTCTACGTTTTTGTAATATCTGTTCTTCTTTTTAGGCACACATTGTATTTTGGGCCCTTTATACATTCAATTTTCCCATGTCATTTGTCTTTTGAATACCTTATTTTTCTCCCAGTTTTCCTAAGGCAACCTGCAAACTTCAGGATGCTAAAATTTTAGCTGAGCTTTGCAACAGGTAGTGAAATCAAAATTATGCAAGCTGACTTTTATGTTGGTTTTGTTGCTGTTCAATCACTTGATTGATATTTTTGGCCTTTCTTCTCATCACTTCAATTCTTACTTTTCTTGTAGAGAAATTGGGTCCGTGGACAGGGTTTGCCTATGACCACAGAATGTACCTGTGTAACCTTGAGTATCATAGGGTGGGACGACAGCTATTCATTTGGTTTCTATCACATAATCCTATTTTACCTGTGTGTACTCGTTCTTGTTCTTCCAAACTCCAGAGACCCGCCAGTTCTTTCTGACATTTGGCCTTTATCTCACATCTTAACAATGCTCCTTGCATCCTCTCTCCTTTCAACATAATCCCCTCCATTCATCTCCATCACCTTCAGAAGAGCCCTTCACTGTTTGCATTGATTATAGCCAGAATGAGTTTGCATAAGACGATGGTTATCTAACCAACGTTCAACAGTTCTGTTAGTATGAATTATCTCTTTTTTCCTTATCAATCATATATAAATAGTTATTCCTTCGAGAAATTTAAGAAGCAAACATGCATCTTCCTTTTTCTTTTTTTTAAGTACACTTACTTATTTTAGAGGTTATTTTAAAATAAGGAACTAAAACTCATGTTGTCTGCACAGAAGTAGTCACTGCTTGTCCTACCTGCCATATGTTTTCTGCTCTTTTTGCTCCATATGTATAGTGCAGATCAGTTGTCTCCATGATGGCAGTCCCTTGTAGTTTGTCTCCTGTGTGTACACCAGCTCCTTACAGACACATTTACAACCTATTTTCCACACTGCATTATGGCTGTTCACTTAAGGCAAGAAAAATCAGAACAGTTTGCAGACAGAAACAAATCTCAGAGACCAGTGATCACCCAGAGAACCTCTCGTGGAGGAACGATGTCCTTTGCCACCAAGTTAAAAGTGTATGCAGTGTCCAGAATTGAAAATGTAATGGGGATGGGTGTAATGGTCATGCTGAACAGTATGTTCGTTTTGGTATGCAGTTAATCCTTTGCTATAAACAGGCATCTTTTTTGTGAAAGGGTTAGCCAGGACAGGTGAGCATCTTTCACTCTTCAAGGCCATCAGATGTGAAATGTTAAAAGGTGGCTGTGCTGTCTCTGTAATAATGCACAGTGGGATAATGAGGCTAGCTCACAGTGACTGAAACCTTGCTCCCCACTTTATTAAAATGAATAGTTTTATATGTGATAAACGTATCAAATACCCACGCAGATCTTGATGGATAATTGGCAAATCATGTCACCATTCAAGAGAAGGTCATCTCTTAAACTCCTGTGTCTCAGCTATTTTAACGCCAGATCTGCTGTCATTTAAATACTTTGATATTCTCAGTTTTGGCAGTTGAATTTTTCTCGTTTAATACTCTTTCCCCTTATAGTGCATCAGTGAGATGCAATCCCATATGTGACTCCTCATACAGTGACTTCTCCATGATGTTCAATTGAAGTAAAGAGAGACTGTAACAAGCATATTTCTGATTTTGTTTGGAACAACTGTATCACCTCCTTTATCACATTAAAAATGTTTGGGGGTTTTTGTTTGGTTTTCTTTAAATGAATGTAGTGATTCTGTGGGTATATGCTGAATCTCCATATCTTCTCTTTCGTCTTTAGCACTAAATTCACATTGATTCACGGTGATTCACATTCTCTTACATGAAAATAGATGGGAACAAAGATTTCTCTCATATTAATTGGAGAGATTGCTATAAGCCTTTATGGTTATTGAGGACTAACTTCCCAGATGTTACAGAACAAATGCTGCTAATAATCTAGTATTTAGATATGTAAATGTTAAATTTTTTATTTAAAAAAGAAAACAAAACTGAAGTGGTTTTTTTTTTAATCAATACTGAGGACAATGTTAGAAAATTTTCAAGTGGGTGAGAGCTGATTGCAAGCATTAGTTCTACAGTACAATAATTAAAAACAGGTTTGTAACTAATGGGGGAAAAGGTGTTGTGTTATTTTAATGTGCTTTCTTTAAAGGAAAAGAAATTAAATATAGAGTTTTAGCTTTGATTCTGGAGTAAGATTTAAATTTAGCTTTAGACCCTTTGATTTAAAAACAGAAGTGTCTGAAAATTTACTCCTAAGCCAAGAGGTAAGATGGAGTGCGTAGAAAAGTGAACTGCCACATGTAGTTGGGCAGGGGGCCTCCCTTGGTGCAACCCCCTCCATGGTTTCAAGTTGGAGGACCAGATATCTCATTGGTGAAAAAAAGTAATATATGAAATTATTTTTCCAGTAGCTTGGGGGTTTTAATTAACTGATCGGTTTAGGAATGACATCATGAGATAGAAAGAATAGCAAGGAAAGCATCTGTGCTTTAGAAAGTAGTTCCACCTTTGCACATCTGTTACCCTTCTGTGTTCCTGTAGGCTTTATAACACACTTTGACAGACCATTTGGTTGGATAGTGAAGTAACTGGAAAATGAAACAAAAAGTCGCAAAGTTTTAGGCACAACTAAAGGGATGGTTTTCCTTCATGACTGAATGCCAGGCATTTCTGTGCAGAAGATTCCTTCCAATACTTAGTTTTGCATGCAGTGTATGCTTGTTAAAAGCCAAAAGTAAATTTAAATGAGGGAGGGAACAGGGTGGAAGGTAGAGGAATAAAGATATATGACATATCGTGCAGCACTGCAGACATGCATTTAAACACTACGTTCATCAAGAGAGTGCTGGATGCAAAAGATGTAGGTAGAGTTGCATGATTATTTTAATCATAAACGCATGTTTCATGTTGTTCTTTCTTATCTAAAATCATAGAATTTGCAAGCTGAAAATTTCCATACCCTTCATTGCAGGCTTTTTGTCTCTCTCTCTTCCCAAAGGTGTTTTGCCTTATTCTTTAGTTTAAATTAAAGCTATTGATATGTTTCTGGTTTAAATAAACCATCCTTCCCTTTTCTGTTGAACAGTTCTATTTCTGGGATTAAAACCTGAAATCTAAAAAATAGTAAGTCTTGTTCTAGAAAAAAATTACTTTGGTTTATTAGTTTTGAAGTCTTGAAAGTGTGCAGCAGACTGTCCTTCTAGAATTGGTCAAGGCCCAGCTGTCTATGCTGTAAAATGTCTTTAGTTCCCCTGAAGACAGTAGCCTTAAGTGTACACTTTGCGAAAAACACCCATGGTTATGTACGTAATTAACTGTGGTGTTCTGCTCCCTGTGAAATGTAAGAAGGTAAGGTAAGCAAATAACTCTTACCTCTTCATGAACAGTGCTACTTGTACAGACTGGTGGCTTCTTAGGACGTGGAAATGTTCCCAAAATGGACCATGAAAAGCTATTGAAGATATTTAAAGTTACGCAATTCTGAAAATCTCATTTACCTCCTCATTAAGATTAGGGTCATTAAGGGAGGTAGGTACTCACTTTACTGGAGAGCAGAACATCAAGCCTCTCTATTTCCTTTATCTGCTGCATGACTCTGAACTATCCAGGATCACTTGCAAAATAATTTAGGAAATGGGAGTTTCATTTGAAAACATGTCCTGGGTTCTGCATTTCCTACCAAGGGATTGAACAAGAGGCAGAGCACTAGAACTTCTTCATGATGTTTTTGTAAGGTACAGTGGTAAGGTTTATCTGGTTTTAATACTTACTGTGTGGGAAATAAATGTTGTGGTAGCTATCAGGCAGTCACATGCCATTGATTTTTTTTTTCTGAAAATGGGTGCAAACTAAGGCACAGGGAAATGGATTTTCTTGCCTGGCATGTTGTCCTATGTTTGTGGCAGAATTTTTTGTGAAAATATATTCCGATTCATGTTTTAAGTAATAAAACTGTACTTATTTTCACAAAGCTTTATTGTGTGTTCTGACAAGGGTACTCAAATCCCTGGTTCTATGATCAATACAGTAAAAAGTGAAATCTCAATATCTACCATAATGGAGTGGTACATGAAAATTACTTGTAGTCTGTTTCTTTTTAAAGCATACAGTATTTATAGTAAATTTTGTACAAGCTGGGATAATAGGAGATTGATGGGGTAACTGGCATACCCCGCGTAACTTAAAAGCAGTGTACTTGGAATCAGTATAGCCTCGCTTGCACTGGGTTGAGTGTGATGTGATATGTCCAGCTGGACTGAAGACAGCTCCACACTGACCCCCCTCTTGTGACCCTGCTGCACCCACAGCACAGCTTATTTACAAATGGATTAACCTGCTTGCAAATGATGGAGGTTGTCTTGAGGCCTGCAATCAGACAGGGCAAAAGGACCAAGAAAAGGAAAAGGAAAATCCTGTCTTGTAAAAGATGTGAGACACGGCTCTATGTCTCTGACATGTTCTAGGAAGAGTATGCAAATATAGAAATTCTTGATAGGGAAATACAGATGTTTTTTGAGGCAAGACCTGCCCAAGCAATAGAACAGTGATTGTTTTCATTAGCTCTGAGCCACCATTTCCTAGACTCTGATTTTCAATCACTTGCAACTTTTCTGAAATTTGCACTTTCTTGACTGAAACTTCATTCTTCAGCTCTGCCTGAATATAAATACTTTGCTTCCAGTATTTGATCAGAAAGCAGTCCTTTCTTTGTAAGTTGGAGAACACTGGGAAGGAAAATATACTCTGTAACAAAAAGAGGGTGTTTTAAATGAGATAAATTACTGAATTTTGAAATCTGACATTTCTTACAGAAATTACCCTTCCAGAAGGGAATAGGAAAGAGCTTTGTTATAATTTGGTCAATTTTAGCAGTTAAAAATTTATTTTTGAGAATATAAATAGATTTTTCTTCTTTCTCCCATTCACTCACGAAGTGCACAAACCAACGAGGCTGATCTGTAAGTACGTGTGAGTACCACAAGCTTTAAGTTTGCCACTAAACTACCCAAGGGGTGGGGTCAAAGCTGAAACAGGGATTTCTTTGTCCATGGAGAAACTGGAAGAAACTAGTTTGCTCTGAGAACTCATGCACAGCTATTAGGAGACTGTCACTCTTCATGGAAAAGAACAGGAAGCTGTTCACATCTTCTCTTGTGTGGTCTATGAGATCTTTTTATTTCTTAAACACAAAAGTGCATATGATGCCTGAGAGGAGATGGTATCGCAATACTTGCACCCAAGTGACTGGATGAAGTGTTTTTAGAAATTTAAGTCCCGTCTTTTGCATATTCTAAAATCAACCTTTCGTATTCTTGCTACATTTTCTCTTTTTGTGTGTAAATTGTACAGAACAGACATTAAATTTCAATAAAACAACTATTTAACCTGAAAAAACCCTGTACTTCTGTACCTTTGAGTTATATGATGACCACTGTCTAAATACAGACTAATTTGTGTCTACAGCAGTAGTAGCACAAAGAATCTTGAATTTTTTTTTTCCTCAGACATCTACTGCTTTCCCAAGGAATGACCTGAAGATCAGAGGAGTCATACCACAATGGTGTACTTATGGAAGACCCAAGCGTTTGCTGCTAGTCTTAAGTTTTGAAGTATTATTCAGGGGTCATGGACCCTTGTGTCTGTGTAGGAAATTGTCAGCCATCTGATGTTGAATTGCTTCAAGACCATCCTCCTTAAAAATATGAAAAAAGCCTGTAATTGACCAACCCATGAGCAGTTAGTTCCCTTTGATATGGATGTTTTCAAGATCACTACTATTTCAAGCTGTGTGAAAGTGGAGAAAAGACTTTGGAGACTCTGCTCTCCTCATTTGAGTGCTCCACGGTGTGGTCTTCATGTCTGATTACAGCCCATTTATTATTTTATCATTTCTGTTGTTACTTCAGAAACATTTTGATTAGAGTTAAGTTCTGAACTTTACTTTCAGCATGACCTCAGTTTTCATCCTGCTGCCTAACCCAAACCAAATGTGTCTGTTTTTTCACCTTTTCTGTTTAACAAATAAAGCCTTGCTGCAGTGTTCTTTCTTCTAGTCATGGCACCTGATTAGTGGCTGTCTGTTTTAACCACTTGTGCTACAGTGAAGTAAACTCTTAGCAGTTGAGAAGAATTTTACCTTGATCATAATCTTAGCTAGAGTCTGGTCAGGTTAAACTATTGTTAGTCTATCTTACAGCCTTTCTGGACACATTACAGATCCTTGTCCTAGTACAGCATCTATTTGTGTGGGGTATGGTGAGGAGGACATGGAGTTTACACCATGAGGCTTTGATCATTTTATCAGAGAATACTAGTTGAATCGTGTTACTCTTGAGTATGTACTGACCAATGTATAACAGAATCATTTTCAAATACTTTTGAGCAGCATTACTAGACTTCTTGAAGAAATAAAGCTGTAATTGTAGCTGCTTTTTTTCTCTAAGGACGCTGAGATTCTCTGGGTTCATTTAAATTAAGAGTTAGTTTTACCTTCAGGCTTTGCTGTGCTAGTGGCCTGTCAGTTAACTATCCCTCAAAACAGGTTTAATAGACCCTTCAAACCGCTTTACAAAAACATAATTCTAACCTGAAACCTGTTCTATTGATGTATTTCTATTGTACTTTTGTTTCATTATCTTGAAATAACCACTGAGACAATTAGTGCCTTAGTCCAGCATGCGTTTTCCCTCCAACTCAAGAAAGAAGGGAGGATTTCTGAGGATAATAACAGAATACATAGATAGACTGTTTTCCTGCTGTCTTGTTCCTATCTCTGAACATTTTATTACTGTTGATACTACTTATGCCTTGCAGCATAGTTTGAGTGGAACATCCGCTGGTATGTGGTTGGGATTAAAATTCCCATAATCTTTGTCTTGAAAAATGTTCCAGGATTTTCAGCTTTTATACCTGTTTAATCAGTTAAATTCTGACAGCTTTTGTTCAAGCGGATGAAAAATCAGATTTAGATTTAGAATATATTTAGATACAATATATGGATATGGATACAGAGTGCCTAGATAACTTTTTCAGGTCAATGAAGTGACTCTTGACAGGACTTCTGACATCAAGAAATTATTTTTGCTTATTGTAGCCATGTAGCCTCAGCACTTCTCTCCACATTGGTCAATTCTGTCCATTTGCCAGCACAAGGGGCACAAAAGCTCTATATTTGCAAGTGTACCATGATGTATGAATCAGCTGGGTGCTATACTTCTAAAAAGGTCATGGCTAATAACAAAGAAAATGTGCCTTTTACAGAATAGCTACATGAGGAGTGAAAATGCCCTGATTAAAACACTGTTACTATTAGCCATTTCATAATTTAGAATTGATCAGACGCCCAGTAATTTTTTTATCAGTGGACTATTCCCAAAACAATTCAGAGTTTTCAGGGACCACACTTTACGTGAACTTCCATGCCTGGTTCCAAGTTATTGTGGCTCAACCTGTTGGTTGATGGATCAAATCTGGAATATTTCACAGCCTGTCACAGAAAATCTTGACTGTCTGCCTGTAGTCCACAGAGCTTTCAGGTAAGGAGCTGAGCACTGTGTGTAGGATCCACATCAGAGTGAGTTTTGTGGCTCACTCTGTCTTGTGAGATCTGAGTTTCTGTGGTTTTCCAGGGGGGCTACAGAAGTCCTTAAAATAGCAAAGGGAGTCTGCATCCCCAATCACTCTTCTTCCTTGCCTGGCAGTGTGATGGCGTGGTTTGGCGTGTCTAGAGCAGTAACACATGTAATCTTCTTCAATGCTTCATCTTGATACCCTGATCCAATCCTCATAAAAGATGATACGACAAGACCTGATGCTTTATCGTGGTGCCTCTCAGGGTAATATCTACGTCTTTGCTCTGTTCTGAGCTCTCCCCACCCACAGCTAACTTTGTACCACATTAGTCTATAGTTAGAAATGCTACTCTGGGAGTGAATTATGTAACTGATAGCAGCATCGCCTTCCCTGGAGGATGTTAAACATTTTACAGCACTTGTAGGGAAGACTAAATACTAACCCCTCTGCTGAGACCAAGGCTGCTGCTTAAAGGAAATTTTTTTGTTAATACTGAGAGCTTTGCACGCTCTGCTGCCAGCCTCAGCAGGGCGCGTTTTCAGTAGCGAGGTGGTGACATGAGGTCAGGGGCAGGGGAGAGGGGGACTGTTTGTGAGCTGTCTCACATGTGCGTGTGCATATGTATGTGCATCTAGCTGAACTAACAGATGAAAATTGCCTCATTCCACATTCGAGTTTAAATGCGTGATCTTTATTTGCAGTCGCTTCATTCCCAACCTGTGTGGAGGGTGAAAGGCTGAGCAGAAGTCCTCACCATCATTTGTAATTGCTGCATAGCTGCATCCTTGCCATTATCTAGTGCTTTTTTCAGAATTCGTCGAATATTTTTGTATTGTGGAGTGAAATCTCAAAACGGTTTTCATCTTGGTCTCCTGTCTTTGACTCCATATTCTTTTGTCAGCGTTAAAACCCTGGAACACTGTGCTGGGTTTGGTTTTGAAGTGTTTTCTGGTTTTGTGTGAACAGCTGAGCCTGCCTTTTTACTATGTAACCGCCAACATGACGTTCCCAAGGGAGCCTGGTGAAACATCAAGTGATAGCACGGTGTTTATTTTAGCTGATATTGTCCTGAAAGTGTACTGTTAGTCACTTACTCCACTAAAATGTTGGTGAGGGAGGAATTAGGAAATACATGAAGAAGTCGGAAGTTTGCCCTGAGATTTTGTGAGGATCCTGAAAAGGAGAGAATCTGCTGCCCTGGTTAAGGGACACAACAGAGATCCTCGGTCCAGCACCGTGCTCCTGTGCTACCCAGGAGCTGGGCCGCAGCAGAGGTTCTGCCTGTTCATAACCCACCTTGTCTCTTTCTGCCATGATGAAAGTAATTCATGTGAGAAAATAAACCAAAACAAGCTAAAACATGACCACAGCCATAGAAATCCCTCCCTATACAATGTCTTCTGGTAATTTTGAAAAGGTACAGCTGATTTTAGCAAAGGAAAGGTGCCTGGGGAGAATATTTTGATGCAAATTTGTACAGGAAATTCCAGATGGGATTTTGCACTCATTTTTAAATGTAAGTATCTCTAGTGGGTACAGGGTTGTAGGGTGGTTTTATTTCCAAACTATTCCTTAGAACAAAAATACATCTGAAACCCTGACACAGAATTGCGTTTCTCCAATAGTGAGAAACCAGGCCCCTTGTTTCCAAGGGCTCTTGACCCAACCAGATTAGCAAATTAATGTCATATTCTCAGTGACCTTTTTCTGTGAATTTAACTTGTTCTGATGAAGCACCAGTGCACACGTTTGACAGGTGTCAGTAACTGGCAAGAACGTCACCACTCCGATGATGGAAAGTTGATCACCTAATGCATGCGCTCACCAACCTGTAAAAGGAACAGTCTTCTGTTTGAGGCATGTAATTTCTTTTGACTGCCTAGCCATCGTGGGGATTTTCCTTCAAAAAAAAGGGAGGGGTTGAGAAATATAAGAATGTAAGTACTTCATTTCTTCTAAGTGTTTCACCAATGAGGCAAAAAGAAGGATTTATTGAGTTGTAATACAGCCTGCAATGAGGGTATTGATTTTACATGTGATGCTGAATGTACCATTAAGTGGAGCTGGGTGGTTGGAAATGATGTTGCTGCCTCTCGAGCCATCTGAGATGCTGGTTGCCTGATCTGCTACTGATCCATAGCCCTACATCCTGCCACCGTACGTGGTCCTCTCCTATGGATACCAGGACCCTTTTTTCCCTCTGTCCCCCTCACCCAGCCCCTCCTCTGTTTCACCTCTTGCCTCTGTCAGTAAGAAGAGAGCTAATCTAAAAACAACGTAGAGAATGGTGTGAGCAACTACCATGAGAGTCACTTAAACAAATGGATTTGTAAAACTCGATTGTTCTAAGCCTGTCCAAGCCAGGACTACAATTTGAATTAAACATAAGGTGACTCCTTTCACTGAATCAATAAGTGCAAATAGCATAGCTTGCAACCATGTTTTATTTCCCAGACAAAAATGGTTCTTAACAGTTTTCTGAAGGCTATGCTTCAGCCACCTGCTGCTAAAGTTGTTTGCTTTTTCCTAGAAAATTTGATCTTCTGCAACATTAAAACAGACAAGTATGCAGTCAGCGCGCTTGTGCATACTTGGGGCTAGATGTTTCATGGATGTTTGAGAGTCATATATTTTAATGAACGTTATAACTTTCTACAAACTTCCTTTTAGCAGGTATAAATGACAGGGATGGAGGGTAGAAAGATGGAAATGGGAATTTTTCTCTTATTCTCACTCAAACTTAGCTGGGTTTTGGAGACAAAGACAAGTCTCCCTGTTACAGAGAAATTTCACCTTGCTGCTTTGCCACAAACTTCTTTGCTTTTCTAACACTCGTTTTCACTGCAAGATCCCGTTCTCCCACTATGCTTCTCTGGTACATGTGCTCTGGTATTTGGGTTGCTGCAGGGACCTTAAAGCATGCATTTTGCAAGGCTTGTTCCCATTTTGCAAATACCCTGATGCACACTGTTATACCAGTCGATTTCTGCAGCTGGTATTGTAGTTCTAACAGGAGAGTGATTGAAATGCAGACACTGAGAACAGCTGTTTACAGTGAAATGGCCTTTCCCAGTTGGTTTGTTCTGAGTGCAGAGGAGTTCCCTAGAAAAACAGACAACCTTCGCTTTTACTTTTGTTTAGACTATTCTCCTTCCTAGAGGTATAAACTCTGGACCAAGGGTTCTTTCTACATTTGTTATTTCCACTGTGTTCTTCCCAGCAGGTTAACTATGATCAAAATTCCCTCCACTAGGATCTTTTCTCTTTTTCACTACTGTTTTATCCTCTCCAGGCCACCAAGCAGTATGTTACTTCATGCCCTCCCCTTGGTGTCCTGCATTAGCAAAATCATTAGGTACCAACAGTGAGAAGTGGTAACCTCCAGTATTAGAGTTCATTAGAATTTTATGGGATTTACTTTCTGTTCTAGTACTCTCATATATTACAGATCTACCTGTACTACCACTTTCCACTCTATTTCTGTGCACAATTAATCAATACTTAAGTAACTAGCAAGTAAATGAAGGAGGAGTGAAATTTCAGACCCTTTATTTTGAAATGCTCTTTCTGAGCCTACCATGCAGTATGAGGAAGAGAAAACCTTAATTTGCTTGAATCAGCATCATCTTTGGGTGGTAATTTACACCAGATGAGGATCTTGGGTGCCATATAGTTTCTGATTTTTAAGCTTGTGTCTTAAAGACAGCTCTACGGTTATGCATTAAAGCTGTTGTATGGACAGCAGGCAAACTGCGTATATTAACATGTTGTTGTTAAATCTAAACCATTTTTTTTCTGTAAAAGCGCTAAAGGGGAAAGAAAACATCCAAAACCTAGTCCAAATTGAGTCTTTATGACACAACAAAAATAAAAAGTAAAAGCCAAACAAACTGAACATGTTTTTTATAGTTATTAAAAAGAATATGGATCTGGAGTGACAGCTTGTAAACTAAGATGCAACTTGATCTGATTTCAAAGGGCCAAAATGTTTTATTGTCCTCAAAACAATCCATGGAAATAATGATGTTTTGGTAAATTATTTGTCTTCTTAGTAAAAGGGGATTATGCCTCAGAAGAAAATTCTGTATTTTCATGTACTTACCCTTTGAATTAACTATGAAAATCAAAAGAAAACAAGCTGTATCTTAGCAGCCATGCAGAGACAACATGCTGAGGTGATCTAACCATATTTTCCCCTCATCCTCTCCATTGTTCCTTTTTAACCTGATAACCCTGTTACCACAACCGTCCCCCCCCCCATCTGTATTTGCACTTCTATCCCTATCTCTCCTTCTTGTCAACCTTCGTTGTGGTTAACTGAGGAATTACTTGTGTATTTTGGAAGAGGTACAGTTTATCAGAGGTGTAACTGTTTGGGTTTTTTTAAACAGCCTTTTCACAAACATCCCTTTCACCCTAGGTACTAGTGATTTAGTCAACAATACCGGCAATAAAAGTCTTTTTTATTTACACTGGACTGATGCTTTCTTGAGTATAATGAGATAGGCTTTGGCAGGTGCAACTTTATAGATAATTTGTAAAAGCCCAATGGACATTTATTACTCCCCTATTGTTAATTATAGATGTTTATAAAATGTGTTAATAGAGGTGGATATATGTATACACGTGATTGTAAAACTAAATGAACAAGACATAAAGCAAAACTGACAGAATGATTCAATAGGGAAAGAATAACGAAGGGTGTGATTATTTATACATAAAAAACCACATCAGTATGATATTTGGGTTGCCCTGGCAGTGGAGTGAGCCAGGAGCTGCTATTACTTCTCAGCAAATGATACCAGGCATCTCTGCTGGTTCCCAAGACCACAACTCTGTATACAGAGATTAGACAGGAGGTACTTAAGTGGCAACTACCACCCAGTGACTGAATAACTGTAGAGTATAACCAAGTGCTTAATTTTTGACAGAAAAGCAACATCTCCTTAAACAATATATCTGTCATTCCACAGATATAAACACTATATCGCATAAATACTATACTTTTGCTTCCTAAATGATGTTTTGCAAGTATTCTTTAGCAATCCCTAAACCTAATTGTTTATAAATGTGGCAGTGGAAAAGCTGCATCCATTAACTTTGTCTGAAAAATAAAAAGAACCCTGCTGTTAGTTACGGAAGTAAAAAATAGCTGACAGTCATTTCTTGGTTCTTGGTGGGTTTAGTGAGCTATTCGCTGCGAGAGAGGGGACTGTGCAACCACAAAACTGCTGGAAATTAAAAATAACTCCATAAACAGGTAATATAAAATTACCAGTGTTCAGCCAAATGAACATGGATGCTTTAGCTACAACCACCATGTAACATTGATTCACTGAGAGAACACCTGAGGGAGAAATTCACAATCCTGTGTGCAAAATGTAGATGCTCACTCAACACCTACCCAGTTCATTACCTTGGTGCTTGTTCCCTCAAGAAATGTCAATGTCTTTTAGCTAGGTCCAGGTGTAATGGATGTCACAAACTGAAATGTAAACCTGTTCGGTGAAATTTGCAATTTTCAGTGTGGTGCTGGTCCAGATTTAATGCATGTACGTACATGAACTCATAGACACCGCAGTATTTTAATCTGTGATTTCTTTGTAGTAGACTCTTTCCTTCTTGTCCTCCTCCTCCTTTAAGAAGCAGGCTCAGGCCCAGCTTTTGCTACATTTCTGATTACTTTGCTTGGGGAATTTGCAGAACTATTTCAGCACAATTCTAAGGTTTCACCCCAAGGCTTCAGATGACTTTCTTCCCCTACACACAAATGCACCACTCTCAGGTGAGGATGCGAAGGACAGAAGGACTGTAAAGTTGAAATGGCAAGAGAGTGCAAACTGTAAATATTACTGTAGAAAGTAAGGACAGGGTCAAAGCAAATACCTAATATATGAACACCCAGAACTGAAATCAAGAGTGAGAGCCAAATGATTCCTCTGTGTTTGCTGGGGTAAAGGTAGAGAAGTGGAGGAAAGAACTATGCTGTGAATCATATATTATGTGATTTTATATTTATAAATATTTCAAATATATAAAATACTAAATAAGAAATTCTTATCCTTTAAGGAAGTTTGAAGCTGAAATTGAACACATTTGGTAGATAATCATAATCTTCCTTAGAGCATAGGTCATGTTATCCAAAAGTTAATTTTTCTCTGACTTTTAATATTTTACTGCCTTTGAAGCTGTGAAGGATGGGATGGTGGAGATAAGAGAGATTAAAATCTTTTACTTTTATATCTAATTTAGAGTTAGAATTGTTTAATTTTTTTTTTTTACGTGAAACTTTTACTTTATTATTGTTTCAAAAATACCACTTATACCAAAGCAATCCTCTAAAATAGAGTACATAGCCCAAAGTGACACACGTTTGGGTCTGATTTTAAAATTGATTCTGGTTTGCAATCTGAAATTACACCTTAAATAACAAAGCAAATAGTGGTTGTCTTGAGCTGCTTTGTGTTGGAGATAGCAGTACAGATGTAAATGGGGGGATGTGTTTGTGAAAGACAGTCCCTTTTTGAGGTGCTGGTGGCAAATGCCAAGGTAGTGGGCTGTCTGAACTTTAACACTATCAGATAACCTGCTTTCACTGCTCGATTGTGTGAATTCAGTGAGAGGACTGTCCTGTGTTTGTGCTCAAAACTGTGTTCTGAGCTTGTTGTTCAAAGGAAGAGTTAAGACAAAAGAGACAGCTATTCACTGGAACATCTGTGGGCTGCATGACCAAAGGACACTTTCTGAGAGATACAAGACAGAAAAACGGATTCTCAGCACAAGCAAGGGATTTCATTTTTCAGCTCTTGCATGATGGAAAGATTTCTACCATAAACGTTCAGAGCAATCAGAGATTGGGAAGACTGCTGCAAAGACTGTTGCATTCCCAACCCCTTCTATCACCAATACTATGAGCAGAAGGTGAAACGAATATAATGCAGAATGACCGTAATTGTGAATTGATCTCATCTGGAAAAGGTAAAGGACTTGTCAGGAGTCTTCCCTTTGTCTTTCTTCTTTTGAATGTTGTTTCAGGCTGTGTCAGACATTAGGAGCTTCTGACTGTTTTTTTCCTAAACAGTAAATTAGAGATTTGAATTGTTTTTTTCATGCCATCCATCAGGATACATCTCTGTTGTTCAGTGCAGGCAGCTGTTAGTTGTGTCCATCCTGACTTTAAGATAGATAGCTTCCAGACTTGCGCTGGCTCTCACTCTGCCGGTTTGGAACACAGACAGCACTCCTGTGTACTCCCTGTGCTTCTCTCAGTGGACATACCCTCCCACCTGAACGATGCTGGGATGTCAAAAGTGTGAAACAAATTGCCGTTCATCAGAGCATGTAGAATAGTGAGAATGCATCACCCCATAAACTTGTAAATCATGGAGAGGCAACTTAATGCTGTATGGCAGAGATCCATTTGGATGGGATCCTGCTATATAAGGGAGCAAGACAAGATTTCAAATGACTTTTGCCTGGCCTTTGGTTTTCCTTGCTTTGCTGCCTTGTGTGTTTTTTGTTCCCCTCAGCCCCCTCCTCCCAAAGAGAATGAAAGGCCTAGTGCAGCTTTATGGTTATTTCTTGGCTTACCAAAGCTCTTTCTTGTCTCGGATGTAAGGATGAGCCAGTCAAGGAGCAAAAATGCCTCCACCTGGTTTTAATGACTGACAGAGGTGCTTCAGTAATGAACCCTAAACGCTCAGATACATCAGCTCATAAAAAAACTGCCTGGGTAAAATGTTTCCCACCAAGCATCTGAAGGGCAATATTTGAATGGCAGATCAGTTCTTACATATCACATTATCTTCCTGTGGGCTCTCTGCAGTCGGGAAAAGGGGCTGAATTCAAGGATAGTCCACAAGAAATAACTTGCCCTTCTGTAGAAGCTTTTCTTCATTTTTCTCCTGGTTTCTGCTCAGCACTTCTGGGAAGGCTGTTTTCCCAGAGGACTTTGTCACTTGTCATAGGCTGCTGTTGAGGAATAAAGTTCAGTCACAGTCTCCAGTGTAATGTAGAAAGGGAAAGCATTATTTAAAAAAAAGAAGCAACCTAATACAGCCCTGTGAACAGACCCCGGGCAGCAGAGAGCTGATTCTTCTGGTTCATTTCTCTGTCATACTTGGACATTTATGCTGAGTCAGCTGGATAAAACAATGCCTGGAGCAACACTCTATAACTGCTTTTTTTTAATGTGCTGAACACCTGTCCCCTCTCTCTCCCATTGCATTTAAAACAGTGAAAGTCTCATATAGCATTTCTGTCTCTTTATCTGAAGAAATTGATTGAAATTTATTGATATTTAACAACAGCTCTTTAGTAGGAGATGATAATTGGCTAAATAGAGGTGCCTTTAGGGTATTTAGTCTCTTTAAGTTAGTACATTTCAATCTGGTTCTGCTTGTTTTTTTAATGACAGCTTTCAGGCATTAGACCAGCAGGACATGCTCTGACCAATATAGTGATCCTCATCACCCAGATAACAGGAAAGTGGCCAGCAGTTTATATTCCAAAGGGAAATGCAAGAAACAGAGTCATGGACAACTTAGGAAAAACTTGTTAATGGGGAAATTTTTTCTGAATAGTTGTCATTTTAGTGGTTAGGTTATGTCCTGAGGTATACATGCTTGTATCTCCTCGTTAGAGGTGCTCATACAATTGCAAAAGGATCTCATTATCCACAGAATCATGTACAGCTTAAAAACATCCCAACCAGTTCTTTGCCTCAATGATTTCTTTGCAGCAAGGTGTTCTCCACTTAAGAGTTGAAATTGCTGCATTGTTTTCAGTTTCACTGTCAGGTTCTTTTGTCTAAGAAAAGAAGGTTTACCTGAAAGAGATTAGTCATTACCTTGTTGCCTTTGTTCTTTTTCAATATGCCATCTTTGTTCTTATCCTGCAAAACTTTTTTCGAGCCTTCGGTACCCATGTCCCTGCTTCTGAAGTGCTTTTTCTCAAGGATTTGCTTGACGTAGTGGGTCACCGCTGTACACTAAACCAGTGGGATTTCTGTTTATCATTCATTTTTCGTGATGTCAGGACCGTCTTCCAGAATCACCACTGTTCATTTAAAAGTCAACAGCACACACAAGCAGGTCAAATGCTTTGTCACAATTTGTGTTACTTTGCATTTTATGTGCGCTCACGGTTCACCCAGCTTTATTGCATCCCGCTGGAGTGCCATACAGTCTATGTAGTCTTAATTATCCCTTATAACTTTGTGGCATCTGCAGTTTTTTGCCACCTTGCAACTCATTTTTAGATCTCTCATGGATAATATGAATAAACCCGCATCACTGTGGGGCTTTTGGGCGGCCACTGACAACTTTTGACACATTTTAATGTGACAATTATTCCTCTTCTTTAATTTCTGCCTTGCGGCCAGTTTCTATCCAATGATGGGACTTTAGCTCTGGTTTGTGTTTCTCATTGTACCTGCAAGCCATAGAGAGTTATTAATTCCTTTGATGTTTCCCTGTCCAGCACCTGATTTTCTCTTGTCATATTAGCTATGGATGCCAGGCCACCCACAGCTGTTCCTGACTCCTGCGAAGCGGTATGCTTGGCCTCTTTCCCAAAGCAAATAATTTCCCCAAATTCCTCCGTCCTTCTACAAAATCATGACCTCCACAGAGATGTATAAAGCAATAACAAGAATCTGCCCTTCCTGGTAAGGGAGAAAGCCTTCCCTCCAGAGCACCCCAAAATCCACGGAACAAAGTGGTGTTATTTGAGGTAGACTCATCACTTGAGAGAGTGCAGTAATATTGCAGCCGCGTTACACAGATAGAGATGTCTCACAGATCCAAACCCTCTCTACATAAGAGCCATCCATAATTCATTGCTGGATGGTCTAACAGTACTGGTCATTATGCTGAAGCAGTTTGGGGAAAACCAGTATCATAGGAAGCTGTGGTGACTTGATAAATATTAACAAGTTAGTATCACACAGGACATAAATCATCTTATGCACTTCTATCAGCTTTAAAACACTGCTTGTGCCTGCCCTTGGATTTAATGGCATGGGTAGCTGCGTGGGTCTTAAAGTTTACTTCTAATTCAGGCTGGCAAGGGTGATGGAGAGCACTCACCAGGGGCAGAGTCTGGTTCTTGAACTGTATTTATTACTTAGCATATACTTAATTAATACGTAGCGTTCCTTGAATGATAATGAGTTTCTGACACTTACAGGCGCCCACTGCTCAGGAGCTATCCGGATCAAGGTTGTGGTGTCTTACAGAGGATTTTTCTTCTTTGTAGAAACAATTTTTGGCCAGTTTGGCTTTCGTACTCTGTTTCTAGCAGAGCACTGAGAATGTAAACAGTCCAGAAAACAAGATCTCCAAGACCTCTAACTGGAAGTATTGCTTCCCTTCCTTCACCCTTCCCCACTGGAATTACAGAAAAAAAAAAAAAAGTGACACTCATTTCTACTGATGTAAGTATTTGCAAATGCATATATTTGTGAAATTTTAATTTTAGGCCTAAGTTGACCTGACATGTCTTTTTAAGGAGCTTGCCCAAGGCCATGCAGTGGCTGCATGTGAGCCAGGATTAGACCTCAGGAATTGTTGCCTTTCAGTCCACTAGACCAAGCTGCCTCTCTCTCTGCCATCAGAGCTCCCCAGGCCAGATGAGTCTGATTGGTTTCTACATGGGTTCGATCTTTCAAAACATGTGTATCCTAACTGCCCGAGAAACCAAAATAATACTTGTCTGTACCAACAGAGGGCATAACCTTTTGTGGTTTGGTATTTTTTTCTTCTTTTATTTGATGGAATTAAATCATAGCTGTGCCATAGACTTTACAAAAAAACCCTGAGGCATGTAAAGCTCCAGGGCTGCTGGTCCACTGTGTCTACTCATCACTTCTTCTTTACATTTGGACAGGATTTCCCTTTGTCATTTGTCTAGCTCCAGAAGTGATGGAGGTGGCATTCACAGTAGCAAGAAATAACTCGTGATAAAAGACTGTGAACTCAAGGCTTCAACATTGTTTCTTCATTATAATTTCAGGTGTCCCTGGACCACAAAACTTACTATCCAGAGGTGATATTCTGTCCTTTCTCCTTGTCTTGAGGGCTGTGCAAACCAGATGATGCCTCTGTTCCTGGCTATATCATGCTCTTTAAGGAGCAGTGGAAATCTGTTTCCAGCCAGGGTCCAGCTCCAGAATTTGGGTCCTTTCTCTTTCTTCCTCCCTTCCTTACTCCAGCTTCCTCTATGCTCCGGGACAGTACACGTTGCATATCACCTGACAGCCTGCTCCAGGACTCACTGCCAGGCTGCCTGACATGTGAGGTGCAGGCTGCGAAAGAGGGGTTTCAGAACTGTGCTGCAGCTGGCAACACACCACCACCCCCAAAGTGCTGAGCTGGCAGGAATACCAATGGCACGCTGCCTTCTGCCTTGCTGGGGCTGTGCCTCTGCTCTGATCCAAGAGCAGGCTTCCTTGCTCTGACACCGAAGGGGTGAGGTTTGTGGGTCATCCCACACAGAGGGATTTGGTGTGGTGAAGGCATAGTAAACAGAAAGATCAGTGTTTTCACTACAGTTGTGGAAAACAAAAAAAAAAATATTTGGAGCATGAGAAGAAGAGACTTAGCAGAACAGAGGTTTTGAAACCACGCGCTGAAGGTCTGACACTAACGCAATTAACAAAGCAAGATAGATTAAGTAGATTTTTCTCTATCTGCTGGGGAACTGCTGCTTACTGCAGTTTTTCAAGGCCCTTTAAAACCCTCACTGTACAGAGCCAGACTAAGTAGAAGACCATTGCAGCTCCTTTTGTGACATTACAGGAACTTTGCCAGCCTTCCAATTTTTGTGATATACACACAGTAGCTGTGGGAGAACTTACCATCTGCAGGTAATAACAGTAATGTCTTGCACTGTTACACTGCCTTTCATCTGTGGATATCAAAAGGCTTTCTAAATATTAACTAGTTAAGTGACACTGCTCCCGTGGTGCACTTCTAATTTGGGTGGTTTGGGTGACTTTTATTAATCTAAGAGCTCTGAAAATGCTGTCAGCCTCCTTGTGCTTACAAGGCAAAGATAATGATAGATAAGAAGATGTGGTGGTTTTGGAGCCTATGGACTAAGACACTTTAGGTAGGGAGGAATACTTTAGCTAGTACCTTCTTTACACGTTTTGACTTTGTTCTTAAAAATCTGAGTAGCTGTGTAAAAGGAAATAAATATGAATCTAGAAATAGCTGAAAGCAATGATTTTTGTAGGGGAGGGAGTATAAAAAGTCTTGATGTTGAGTCACGGTAAAACAAAAACTAACTAAACTAGTCCCACAGCAAACACAAAAGACTTTATGCCCTATGGTGGTGTTCCAGCATGACACTGAAAGTTGAGATTACTTTTGGAGTTTTTATCGTCCTGCTAATAGATTTACTTTTCACTGAAGGAGAGGGGAAAATCCGTTCTGACACAAATGCTCTGTTCTTAGATGGGTCACTTATTTGTATTTCTGAGAAATTTGGTGAAATCCCTTTGGCTACTTTAAAGGGAATTATCATTTTCCCACTGTGGGTATGAGTTTGGGTGTTGTTTGCACTCAGGAGGCCAAGTACTATCCATCCTTTCTCAGGACTGAGCAATTCAGCCTTTGCTGAGACCAGCCTTTCCAGGAGAAGGAAAGTTAGCCATTACCACCCACGAGAGACTGGGCACCTGGCAGAACCCATCCCAGGTAACTTTGAAGTGTCCACTCTGTACAACGGTGAATGCAACTGGGTCTTACACCCGTGTGGAATAGATTTTGCCTTTGCTGGGGACTGATGGATTCTTGAGACAAAGCCCACGAGGCTCCACCATCAGCACTACGGCACTATCTTGCTATGGCAGGTATTTGAAATTCTTTAATGCCCTTGTTTTGCAATGAGCTCTACACAGGTGAGAGCTTTTCTACCCAAATAGAAAGTATACTTGACTCTTAGGCCAAGTGAGATGAAGCTCACAGTGGGATTGCAGCCCCACTCTGTGTCCTTTATGGTGATCTTTGTGAAGTCCAGCACCTTCACGAAGGTAGCCCAGAAAGGAGGCCAGTCAGGGTAACCATCTATGAAAGTCTAACTGCTTGTCAAACTCTTTTGCATTCTTTGGTCAGAGTTTTGGGGGTTTATTTTAAGAAAGCGCAAGATCAATAGTGGACATGGTTTAGGATGCTCTCATTATATTATTATGTTTAGGAGACAGTACAAAATCTAGAAGCAAAGAACTGTGAATACACATAGAGACCAATGTTAAAATTCAGTCATGCTCAACAGTGAAATATCCTGATACTAAACTAGGTCACCTGAATTTGAATCAATAGACTTCCTGCACTTTTAAGAATGCAAAAAATAGCATTGACTTCAGTGGGACCGTTTGGAGCCTTAATGTTAAGGATGTGTTGCAAACCATGGGAGGAGGGCAACTAAGTATGTGTGTGATCACCTTGCTTTCCTCATACCTATACGGCTTTAATCATAGAATCAAAGAATCATAGAATGGTTTGGGTTGGAAGGGACCTTAAAGACCACCTAGTTCCAACCCCCTGCCATGGGCAGGGACACCCTTCGCTAGACCAGGCTGCTCAGAGCCTCATCCAGCCTGGCCTTGAACACTTCCAGTGATGGGGCACCCACAGCTTCTCTGGGCAACCTGTGCCAGTGCCTCACCACCCTCTCCATGAAGAATTTCTTCTTCATATCTAATCTAAATCTCTCTGCTTTCAATTTAAACCCATTACCCCTTGTCCTGTCACTACAGGCCCTTGTAAAAAGTCCCCTGCCATCTTCCTTCTAGGCCCAATGTTGAAAGAAAACAGTGGATGCTACCTAGCCACTCTACGTCCCTAAGGCAGAAGGAGTTACAAGTTCCATTAAAAAAAAAAAAATTAAAAGTAAAAAATATTCTACTATTAATTTACTGTATGAACCCATCACAAGAACATCTTTAACACCATAATAAACAACAGTTCAGCTGAAGTGAACGTACAACTTAGCAAAAGTGTGTGTATAATTATCAGTTCATTGTTTAGTTGTTATCATGGCCCAAGGACTCATTTCAAAGAAGACACAGGTGGCAGGCAAGGTAAATGCAGAATAAAATACTTGTGTGTTGTGATTTTTTCACATAAACTTTAAAATCGGTGTTAAATATGTGTTCAGTGAGTAGCACATGGATCTTCTCTTAAAATACGCTCCACAGAATTAGTAGGTGTTTCTGACTGATCCTGCTGGGCCTCAAAACTCTCTTGTGCCCTCTGACAGTTGTTCATCTCACAATTGCAGATTTTAGCATTGACCCACAGACCCCACTTGAGGCCCCCATGCTAACTGGGGACTTTCCAGCAAGAGAGGGCTTATGCAAAGCCCTGGTGTTATTTCGCCAGAGCAAGGAAAGGGTTTTAAGGAGCACTCTTACCCTCTTGCTGTGCTCAGCTGGAGTTGTGCCGAGTTGCTCACCATTATTTTGAAAAGCAGAGAGCAGAGGGTGGCCATCAATCTCAGAAGAGCAGAGCCAGGCAGCCACCCTCAGCAGCTAATGCCAGCTTCGAAAAAATCTGGCTAAATTTGTCTTGAACTCTTTCTTTTGTCTGCTTTCCCCTTTTCGCCTTTATTTTTTTATTAATTTATCCCTTTTTTTTTTAATTAATTACAGTCCTCAATATCTTCCTGATGACAAGAAGACGGGGCTAAGAAATGTTTTACCTAAAGAGGTTTTTTTCTATTTATTGTTCGTGCATCTGGATACCTTTAACACACATACAATGCACGTACAGTTCTTGCTGTAACTGCAATATAGCTCACTTCTCATGAAAATTTATACTCTTTCAATCTTTAAAGACAATCCCAGCAACAGCTTTAAATATGCCAGAAACATCACACTCTTGAAGGAGGAGGGAGAGAGTCACAACAAATTTTTTTAGTGCTACATTGTACTTCATCCCAAGTGTTGGTTGGCTTGTATTTTTGAATTTAGAAATGAAAGGAAATCCTTATCATCTGATATCATCTGATAAACTAGTGTACTATAGGGCAAGCTAGTCTTGTTTCAATGCTCTAAACAGGCATTGATGCTCTTGAAGAATTACAAATGGTGGTTGTTGATAAATATTCAGTTTACTCATTATTTTTCACTGTGAATTTACTTTAGAAAAAGAGGGAAGCCATAATGAGAATAAATCAGGTATTTCTCTACCCAAAATCTTTCTGCAGCTCTGTTATCCTACTCTGGATGAACAAAGAGATTGGGAAAGGACTCTGCTTTTTATTTTTGTCCAAGAACAAGCCTCAGGTGTTGTAAAGCTCTTCAGCATCACCTGTTGCTCAGCTCTTGTGAAACACCAAGACCACTGCTCAGGCAAGCACTTGCAGGCCAGCGATGCCTGCCCTGGGCAGGATGCTGCTGTGGTGGCTGGGTCCAGGAGCTGAGCACCAGCCCAGGTAGGAAGCACCTCACTGCCGAAGGTGAGTAGGGAGAAATGCTGAAGAGGCTGGGGAACGCAGATGGAGTGTTTTCTTTGCACGAATGTGGAGGCTAGAGAACTGGTAGGGGTGGGAGGATATGGGCAAAGCAGTGGAGTCCTGAGACATGTATATGAAAGATTCAGGCATGCGTGCAGTGTGTCCCGGAGCTGCACCAGTTGTTAGAGGTGTTTTTCAGGCCATGTGGGTGGTCTGTCAAGTAATTCATTGCTGCTATTTGAGGAGTGGGAGGTTTAAATATGTGCTTTCAGGTGTAGTAGGTTTGAGGTCAAATAATATGCTAGTGACCTTCTAGGTAAACTGCAAGTTTTCCACAGTGGTATCTATGCTGAGCTGTTCTCCCTCTAGATATTAAAAGAAAAGAAAACCTGCCACATACATATCCACAAGCCATGATTTTGCTTAATGAGACCACTGTTTGCAGTAGAAACTCACTCTCAGCCACCCCTCTAAGTGCTGCCGTCATTCAGTGTAAATGGTTTCATAACAACTTGGAACAAAAATGATTTCAAGTCAGAGAAGTGTCATTCAGAGCAAATTCAGGGAGAAGTAAAGTGACTATCATGTGAATCACTTCGAATTTAGCTGACTACAGGATATAATTACCTCCATTTATTGTGTTTATGAACATTTCTTTGTGAGAAAAGGTGGGGTTTTTTCAGTTTTTAAAATACTTCTGGTGGACACAGATTGAGATAAATTCCAGCAGAGTGGAAGAAATACATCCTTGCACCCGTATCGCCACAGCTAATGCCATTAATTGTATTAAGTACGTCAGTACAATTATGTGCTGTATTCCTACAGTTTTTGTTTAAAACAAATGCCAAAGGCAAGATAAAGGGACATTATTAACACAGATAAATTACAGGGGACACCTTTATCTCAGTGGTTTCAGCCATCACATTTTCAGCCTGTGTTATGTCTAATTGTTAAACAAGGAGCACGGATCTGTATTAGTGACTGAATAGCCTTCTCTAGCTAAGGTTTACCTTAGACAAAAGAGGAAAAAGTCAGTCTGTCTTCTCACTGCCTCGTTGCTCAGTAGTCCTTCTGCCTTTACAACCTGGATGCCTAAAGGCTCTATTTCCAGGTGGAGAAAAAGTTTTTGTGTTAGGTTTCATCAGTGATGTGATTTCAGAGGTTAGCAGAAGGGAGAAGATTTGCATAAAACAACCCTTGAAGAAGCAATGTAGAAAAGTGACTCACTTCCCTCCTCCAGACTCTCTCAATACATTCACATTTCAGGAGAACTCACAATGTGTTTTTCTGGCGGTGCAGCACAGCACTTTGAGGGGAGGGAAACACTCTCGGTCTGTTGCAGACAAACATTGAGACAATGAAGCATATGAGCATCTGGCTGTTTCATACAGTCGGTTTCGGGGAACTCCTTCTCTCATCAGCCCTAGGGTCTGCAGCTATAGCACCCAGGGGTTGCTCATAGCATATTAGAAGTGGACAGCACTTGCCCTTGGATACATGGGTGATGTTTGAAAACTAGAAATGTTTCTGTTTTTTGAAAGGCTGGTGTGCTGACTTGGTTTGGGAGTGATCCAGAAGCTCTGCATTTATGAGATGAAATTTTCTTCCTGGGAATACCAAGATGAGCTGCCATGGGGTGTACCAGCCAAAGGGTTTTGTCCTTCTGACAGGAGGACCCTCAGGGCAGGACACCATGCCAGATGCACCAAAGCTGCCTGCAACTGTCTACAGCTGCACTGTTCAGAAGCTTTAAGTAAACCAGCCCTTTCCAAAGAACTTTGCACTTGATCCAGGGCAGTAGTTGTTCGTCTTCATGCTTATTTAATCACACAGACAGTCATTAACATTTTAAACATCTCTGTTAACCAGGAACAGCCAGGAAACCTTGATTTCCAGATTGCCTGTGGGTAGCAGAGAAGCAAGCACATTGGTGATTGCCATGTTTCTGGACACACTTCTCTCGTTTTCCATCAGAGGAAACATGACCAGAAATCTCTTCTGCCAAAACATGTCCTTACACCTGCCTCTATCCAGAATATGTCTCGTTTCACGCACACAGATTAAAAACGATCAAGTGCTGTGAGGCCTGGTATTGCAGAGAATGAGGGTGAAGAGAAGCGCTGGCACGCTGTGGCATTCACAGGCTCCGGTTCCCATTTCTGTCAGCCAGCATGGAGGATATCATCCCGCTCCTGGGATCCTCATTAATGCCTTCTCCACTGGGCAGCAGGAGGCAGTGAGAAAGTCAAAGAGTAAATGCTGGCTTTTACGTTTTTGCTAGAGAAGATGCAGCTTCTTAGACTGGCACCAGCCACACGGAGACAAACACAAACCAGCACAGGGATGCAACCAGCCTATTTTTCCCTTTTTTTTTTAAAGTATCATCCATCCCCCTTGAAAAGCTCTTTCTTTAGTGCACTGTCTACCTAGATACATTCTGCAGACAAGCCAGCAGTTGTCTGAGAGAAAACAAAGCAGCCCCGTACTATTGCCGCCCCGAGGGTCTGGCTTCACAGATTCATTGCAGAGAGAGGGTATAGGGTTAAGAAGGGAGGAAAGGGGATGTAGGGGACAACAGCCTCTGTCATACCTGCGTGAAAAGATTTGGCTGTGATGGCCTTGCCTGGTTCCTGCACGTTCAGCTGCCGTACCCCTCTTACCCACGCAAGCCCTCCTTTTCAGACAGATGTGGTTAGGGACAAAGCTGCGCAGGCGCCTGCTTTCTCCTCGTAGCTTTCTGGGTGCCACCATGCTGTGCTCTGATGTCTCCTCATCACGAGACAAGAAGCACGGGCATTTGACCTGTGAGCCTGACTTCAAGCCTGTGTGGTCATCCCCCAGCTGAAGGACTGCCCCTTCTCTGGTGGGGTCTGGTGCGGTGTTCCTGCTCCTTCTGAATCATTTCCACTTCCATCACGATGGTGCGCACCAAACCTTCACACTGATTCACGTCGAGCTCATACTCGAGGTTTCTGCATTCAATTAGCTCTCAATCAGCATGATTATCACTTGGGCCTTTTCTGATAAATGGCATTAATTCACAGGAATACGCTAATTAAACAATTTGCATTTTTTTCCTGTTGATGGAGAAAGGGGGCTGAACCATAGCTATCATAGGCCAGATAGAGACACTTCTCACGTCCTGGTTTCATGAAATACCTCTCACAACAGATGTAGGTGGGCCACGCAGGGCCCCTGCGGAGTGCAGGGGACTATCTTGCCCATGAAAGTTTGTCCAAACTGCTGTAAGGAAACATAAAGCTTAGCCTTTTCCTTCTCACTCCCATCTCCTCTGCTATCCATTTGGTTAAGCTTTTGCATTTATGTTCCTAATTAACAAGTGAATTGTGCCATTTAATTCGGCACATCATATCTCTTTGTGGTGCACGCTCTTCAGTAATAAAGTGGCATTATATAATGATTCTGGGTTTTTTTTTTTTTCAAGCTTTGAGTCTAGATCAAATAACATATATCTTTGAAGACGTTTTTATTGCTGTTCTTAAACATATGAATAAGATAGCAGTTTTCTTCACATGCTGGAAACCAACCCCACTTATTTGCTTTGCTTTGCTTTAATTTGCTAGGAAGTATATGTATAATTATGTCTCTCTCTTTTGTCTGTCATTTTTCCTGAAGCCCAAATGGAGCATGCTTCTACACAAAGCAGGCAATGAAAAGAATGGCACCTCTTGAAAGAGATTTTGCCTGTTGCTTAAAAGCACTGTCTGTTTCTAAACAGAAATATTTTAAGGCAGATTGACTGCTCTGAATGGGTTGGAAGCAGACTTTCATAACCTCAATTATAATACCTTGATAACAACATTTGTGAGATTAGAAATTGAATTAGCTAGGTTGAGATGTATTTGAAAATAAGCAGAAAACATACAATTCATTCTGGAAGTGTGAACTCTAAAGCTGTTCTATTCATTAAAAACCTACTTGTTGCTGCATGATTTATTTTATGTTGTGTAAATAAATCACATTGATGTGAGAGGAGAGAGGGAGGGCTGTGTGTAACATCTGCAGCCAACACAAAGCTTTTGCAAAGGAGTCTTTCACAACTTCCGTTGTATACAATGTGACATAGATGATTTGAAATCTCCTTGCTCAAAAGACCAGAGGCTGTAGGGGTTCCAGTTAGAAGAGTAAAGAGGGAAGAGCAATACACACAACTTTGCAAAGGATGGTGGCAGGGTCTTTTGCAGACTATATGTAGAAGGTGTAGTTCATGTTTTGTTCATCTCTAGCCTGTATGATGGGATTAGGAGAGTTTAATTTCCATTATCCGTGCTGTTCTTGGCACTTTACAAATGAAAGTTTGTTTCTACCACCAAAAGATTTACATCTAGGCCAATATTTTACTAGCCATTAGGTGAGGTTGTGTGAGTTAGAGCTGGATTTGCTGACGGTAGCTGAAGGTACAGCTAGGTTGTAGCATGGTTGCACTTGAAAATTTGTAGAAGGAGCAGAATTGAAAAGCATCAGATGGGAACAGAATTTCTAGCATACCAGCATCAGACAACAATCTCTGGTCCAAATTTGGACTTGGTGGAAGAAAGCACAAAGCCTGTAGCAACTAGAACAAGCTTGTGAACCTGGCCCATTACTTTCAAGTGCTTTGCTTAACACTCTCACTCTGGGGTTTTGTTAGTTCTTTTTCTTTTCTTTTTTTTTTTTTTTTAATGGTGACAAATGGTTTGTCAGTTTTCATAGCAAATTTTCAGCATTGTAGTATTTGGCACAGACGTGAGTGAGTGTGAACCTTAAGGAGTCTATTTCTTACCCAAAGCTTTCATTTTCTTTTGGTTTCTAATGATAAATACTGCATGGCAGAGCTAGTAATTTTTTGTGGCTCCATTCTGATCAACAGAACAACTGAATTTCTGAATGGGCTCGCCTTCAAATTAAAACAGTGTTTTCTCATTGGCAATATTAGGAAGGGACCTGAAATAAATAAAAAGTTGCATTAGATTATTATTCTCATCAGACTTACCCCTAGTATCTAAGCATTGATTTTACTGCAAAGACTAAACCTCAGTGCCTTCAGCTGATTAATGTCCTGTTCCTAATTTGCATGCATGGGTAGTTTCTACCCAAAGGTCAGAACAGAGGAGTGAGGTGAGCTACGTTAGTACCTCTTCCTCAACTGTGGTTTTGGCAGCAAAGAGACAGAGAAAGAAAGCATGTGAAGATTCATGCCCAGGGGAAGGGATCAAAAAGGTCATTTTCAGCTCCACGCTGTGTATGTTTATTTTAATCAGCTATGATAACAATCAAACATATATAGCAGCAAGAATAAAGGCTTGTCTACTTCTGCTTATTCAGCAGTTTAGCTCATCTCCAAAGATTGTTTTTTAATTTGCAGTAGAGCTTTCTGGTGCTTCCGTATTCTGAGACAGAGAAAGCATACATACAGCAAGGGCAACCACAGGGAGTGATTGTCAGAAAGATGACATGGTGTTAGTAGGAATGAGAAAGAAAGATGGTCAAGAAGTAGAAAAACAGAGGTAAATTGACCTTAGGAGTCTGATGTTTCCAGCCACTAATTAGTGGAGGAGGTAATTGCATAGATTAAACTTAATTTTGTATAATTACATAAATCCATTTCTTGGAAAGGAAGGATGTAGAGAGGGTCACCAGTTTTTCAAATTACTTTAAAAGTATGAACCATGGAGCAATTTCTATAGTAACTGGCTACTCCTGGGAAGAAAAAAAAAAAAGAGAGAAAAAATTAATTAATCAAGAAGATGTTCCACAGATGCTGCTTCTCCACTTCCAGTGGGGCAGACAGTCATTTCCACAGTGCAATGTGCCCCTCTTGCTCTGCAAGGTTTCCCCCAGCGATGCTGTGATGCTGCTTGGGCTCAGCAGAGGAACGTGAAGGCGTGTTGACCAGGCATCCTGCCCCTGCACCTGTTCCTTCAGACCTCCTGAGAATGAGGCACCCTGCGCGAGCAGAAACCTGCGTCCCGGTGGAAGATCATAGCTGAATGCGATTGATGATTGCCTTGTATTGCTTGATTTTTAGGAAGTGTTTTAGGCGATTTAAAACTTAGGTGTAAGTCCTGCAAGCACTTGCTTGTGGTGGGAATCACACCAATCAGGTCATGGGGTCAAATTCACTGCGGTGTTTGAAATGCCTGAGCAGCGTGTTTCCTCTCAGAGGATTTGTATGTAAGAACTATGGAGAAAAGAGAGGCTTATGCAGTGTTTAAACTAACAGGAGGTCTGTCTTAAGGCTGAGTATGTTTCAGCTCGTGGGTAATAGGGTATTAAGACAGCTTAAGAGATCACTTACCTGTGTCCTACAAAAGGAAACTGAAGATTGTGAAACTGTCATTTGTTTGTCCTCAAATGCCATACAGGATTCTCCCATCTTTCAAAACACTAACCGGGTCCATCTGTTGCTGAAAATGCTATGTATTTCACCTGTGTTTCACACAGGGACCAGTCCAAGGCCCTGAGCGAGGCTGTGTTGCCCCTGCCCTGCCAACTCCTCAGCGGGCTGGAATCCAAGGCAGCTGGAGACTGCAGTACTGGGGTTCCAGGGGGAGCATGGAGGGTCGCATACAGGTGTGAGAAGAGACCAATCCTCCCAAAATGTCAGCTGCTGTCTCTGCACCACTCCTCAGGCAGTGACTGGCACGACAGATCCAGCTTTTCAGGCACCTCAACATCCCAGAGGCTGCAACCCTTCCCCCTCATCTCTACCTTCTGTTTAGCAGGGCAAGCCTGTTTTCAGTCTGGTCCCATCTCCTCTTCATCCTTTTGGCAGCAAAGCTGCATTCGCTTACATTTCTGACGAGCTTTGAGCCAGGCCTGTCTGATATACGTGTGTTTTGCATATTTACAGCATCTTGTTACATCCCTTATGAGTAGTGACATCTCCAGGTGTAATGTATCCAGGATCAATAAATGCCATTAAAATCTTTATGCATGTTGTAGGTAAGAGATTGAAGTGTTTGAATAAGTCTCAAGTTAAGTGAGCATATAAAGCTGACAAGCATTCATTTTAAACTATGGCTTGTGAAGGTCAGATCTCAAAGATGGTTTAGTTACTCGTTCATCTGAAACACCCGTACTTTTACTCTCTGACTTATTTTGATTTATTAAAATAGAAAAGGGAAATTTATTGCAAACATAAGCCATATTGAATTTTCTTCCTTTAGATTATTAAAAATTGACCCTTTTAGATTTGCTTAAAAATCCTAAGGGTGTTTTTAATCACTTTCTCTCTTCTTTTTTTTTTTTTAATCAGCAAAATTCTTAAAATGATTCATACTTCATTTCATTTTGTTTTCTATTTACCCTGAAACAAACTTTAGCTTTTAATTTCACACTTTCTGAATGGGAATTGAAACACCATGTGTCAAAAGCTGATCTTAATGATTTTTTTTTTTTTAAAATGGATAACAGTGACAATATTTCAATCTGAAATTTCATTGGGGGTGGTGGGGTGGGGTGGAAATTGCTTCCAAAATATTTCAAAACTGTGTGAGAGGAAGATGTGAAGGAGAACACCAAATAATGGCTCTCTGCATGCCCATGAAAGTAGCTGATATCCTTGTTAACCAAACATAGTAGGGATGTTTCCAGTTTACCTTGGTGTGTTTTCCATTCACCTGCTTCAGATGTATTTTGCCTCTCCCTTCAGCACATGATGTTGTTACTTTTCAACCCAAAACCACTTTCATCAACAGTACTGATATGCTTTCCACTGCAGTAACTAGCTAACTCATGTACAGAGAAGGTCGGTACCACCATTCCTTTCAGACTTTGAAAATACTGTATACCATGTGACGTTTTTCCTGTGCATTCCCATCCCTCTGAATCCACCCAGTCTGCAAGGAATGACGCAGTGTCGTTTTGCTGGGAGTATCACTCCTTCCTCTCAAGTAATCCTAGCATCAAAACGGGAATATGTTGGTGTTTGTTCCCAACCCAGCGACATGTCAGGACATGGGATGTTCTCCTCGCAGATCTTCTGCTGTCCATGAGCAACTAATGGCATAACTGGTGAGCTCTGCCTTGTCCAGAGAGTCCCACATGGTGATGCACAAAAGTTAACACCTGACCATTCCCAAATGAAGAGATAGGGGAAACATAGTGAAAATATTTTGAAGTGCAGAGTCCAGTAAAAATGTACATTAGTGAAGTCTCGAACGTACGTCTCTGTCTCAGCTTCATACATCTTCATCTCAACCGCCCCCCTCCAGTTGGACATCTGTACCACTTGCATACAACTTCACACTCCTTCAGTGCAAGAAGTTATTCCATGTTGTTAAAGACACAGCCCACAGTATGATTCATTAATTTATCGTTGTAGCGAATACTGGGAGCCACATCGGCTTTATGGCCACCATAAAGTGTCCCACCTAACACAGAATGAGAGCACCTTGCAGTACCTACCTAACACTGAAGTGATAATTGTACCATTGCACTGTTTTATGAGGCAGTAATCCAGTTCCTGAGCAGATAAACTACAAGGCTGAAAACTGAGTAGTTTATCTTGATGAGGGAACTATATTATTGCTGAGTAAAACAGCATGATGGTACTATTGCCACTTGCTTGTGCTTGGGGTAGCGACTTTTTGTTTTATGGTATGGTTTGTGGGGTTTTTTGAGTCCTTGAATGTGCCTTTATTCAACTACCAAAACTAAATTAAAAACTCTATGGATTTAGCTTTAATCTGATTGTGTGCTTAAAACAGCTTCCAAGGAAAAGATATTTGTAGCCAATGCAAGCAGTGGAAATGTGTTTGAATGTTGTGTGTAGGTAGGCAGCATTAAAGAATATGGTCCGCAAAGCTGGTGGACTGAACTCCTTTGGCTTTGTTTTTGGTTTGACTAATTGTGGGTTTAGGCCACGTTCTGATTTTAATATTAAGAAGTGAAACAATACCAGCTAAGGTTTAGCATGGGATCAGCCAGTGCAGAGATGCACACTGTGACCAGAAAGGTTCCTCACTGCTCTGCAAGGTGAGGTGAGTACCTGGGGCTGGTACAGCTCAAGGGCGTCTGTGTGTCAACTGCACAAGACAGTACCGACTGTGCTTATCTGGGGATGGGTATCTGTAATTTCTGCCACTGCTGAGGCTTGGACAAAACCCCCACAGGCTGCTTAGCTGCCTGTCACATCACAGGGGTAAATTTAGGCTCCCCAGGGGTTCTTTGCCCCTTCCACAGAAGAACACGCTTGTGTACGAGGGTGTGTGGATATTCCTCTCACAGGCAATAACCTTGTGCATTTTTTTGTTTCAGTGGTTGTGTCCCTAAGTGCTTCTTGATGACTTGGTCATCTCTCTTAAGCCGCTGGTTTTGTAATAGGAAGCTTCCATGCTGAGCTATACCAAATCAGTAAATAACAACAATCATCCCTTTTCCCGCAAGCCCCCATTCTTCTTGACATACGCTGGGAATGTTGAAAAGCAAAATTATTTTCAAATCAAATGATAAACAGTGCCCTTTGATAAGTTTTGCTTATATAGGAGATTTTCTAAAGAGAAAACAAAAATGTCTCTCTCTCCCCCTCATAATTTCTTCTCTCAGGCTTAATAGAAAAAGATAAAATGAGTGCCATTACAATGGCATTTGCCAATTTGCAGGCAGAATATATTGCAGGTGAATAGGCATTCACCTTCAGAGATAAAATTGAGTCAGAGGGAAAGAGTCCACATTGCCCTTAGAAGGAGTGATTGTTCATGTCGCACTGGATGTTTTTTATGCCAACCATTTGTCAGTCAAGCAGCAGACATCTTTTTGCTGCACTCTGGCCCCACAGTTCAAACAAAATGATGCCGTAATAGAAGAAGCTGTCCAAGTCATGAGAGTTATTAAATGTCTATCTTTTGCACCTAAACCTTTGTTTTCTCCACACAGGATAAATGATACAGTCACTGTAATAATTATTTTATGTATATATATGTTGCCATTATGTATTACTGAGGGAAAATAGGAAATCATGAGAAGAGGATGATCTCAAAGGAAGAGGCACTCTGTGATATCTTTTGCAAGGGGCTACAAGAGACCAGAATGCTAGATCCTCCTCTGTGTCACCTGAAGAAATCCTGGATGCAGCCTGAGGATGATAGCAGCCTCCATGAGTCCCCCGTGCCCCCTGTCCTCCCAGAGATCTGGACAGGGCTGGTGATGGGTCTGTGTCTGCTTTATGGTCAGCTCTGGCAGCAGTGAAGGTATACACTGCCCCTCCTTCAGGCACCATGCAAGGTCTGCAGTCAGACTGAGATCCATATTTTTATGTGGACCCAAACTCTCAGAAGCCGCTGTTATGTTGGAATGCCCAGCTTGAGATAAGTTAGGAGGGCTGAACACATCTTTTCTTTTGCCATCTTTCCCTGTCTCCACTTGAACAGAGTCCTTTCAAGGCTCTGAAGTCAAGGATCTCCCATCGTTAATCCTTTTTTGAAGACTGAGGTTGGTCTATAGGTATTTCTGAAAATACCATTCCTCTTATCTCTGGGCTCCAGCTAGAAATGTAATGCAGCACGTAATAGCTCAAGTGTCTCAGTAATGGTGCAAATTCAAATTAAATTGTGGGATATTTCACACTGTGCACATAACTCCTGATGCCTGTTTTACAGGCTGCACAATTTAGCAGCATGCTTTTTAAGATGTAGCACTACAGTAGACATTAAATACAAGAAAAATAAATGTATGGTCTTTGCCACAGTACGAGATTTTTTTTTCCTTACAGGGATGACACCAAAACAATAGAGTTCATTCAGTTTAATTCTTCCTGGCAATAATGTCTAAAAAAAAAAAATAGTACAAGCAAGGCAACTAAGGAAGCCCTTGGCCAGCTAAGCTAGATTCAGGTTTTTAGAATAAATATATACCCTCTTAGACTCATGCAGGAGAAGAGTATTCACCATTCTCTGAACCCTCTTCCCTACTGGGCTGCCACAGTTCATATCCTCGTTCTTTCTGTGGGTCGCACTGGAAGGCGCTTTCTTCACAGGTCCACTAGCACCTCCTGCTTTAAGGCTGAAGACTGCTCCTCAGCCATGGAGTCTTTAAGCCTGTGGTGCTCTGCAGTGTGTGCAGCATGAATACCATGTTGCTTGTATCCTACCCACTTTGGGAACAACGACACAAAACCAGACCATGACCAGACAGCTCCTGGCATCTACCCACACGGTCAGCTTGGCTCTACTGATCTCTCACAGATATGGATCATGCTACATTCATGTAACCAAAGAAGCAATGATAACAAGACAAAAACTCAGTGTTTATCCTCTGTTATCTTTTGCCTTCCCTCTTCCCTAGTTTTCCACTCATGAAGGAGAGGGATAAAAGAACACATCTCCATTAAGCCAGTTCACTCTACAAAACTGCTTTGGCTCAGAGGCAGAATTGTGCTTGAGTCTGCCCAAACAGATTTGGGCAATGACAGGCTTGGGTTTCAGAGCACAGGAGTGTTCAGGCGTCAGCAGACTGGCCATTTGTTTAGATTTATTTTTTCGTACGACTCTTTCCAAATCATGTCTGCCATCATCTCGGATGATGCTATTCTTACATGTGCTGTTCACAGTAGCAATTTCAACACTCACATTTCAACGCTAAGGAAAGCTAAAGGCAGGGAGTGCCTTTAGCTCCCTTCAGGCTTTTGGCAAGATGTAGTGAGATGCCAGTTGTTCCCAGTCATTTTCTGTGAACAAGAATATACTGGAGCATTCAACCAAGTAGAGTATATTCAACATTTATCCTTATGGTACATACTCCATATTTTGTCACAAGAGCGATGAGAGTGTTCAGTTGACCATGCAATCTCTTATGAGCCTTTTCCTAGCATCTTCTAAATCAACAGTTATTCCAAATGCAAGAAACTTTGAAGCCTGCCTCCTGCATGTGGTACACTTGCCTTCTTCCACCCACCCCGCCATTAACAAATAGAATAGAAATAAAAAGTGAAAGGTATTCAAACCCATGTTACCCATGGGAAAAGGGAGGTGATATGAAAACAATTTTTGGGTTCTAAATCTCCCAGCTATACTATTTCTTCTAGACTTTTGTTGAATGTCACAATGGTGATATATTCCTAATTTCCAGTCACTTCTTATATGTCATCCAAGTATTTGGAGGGGTGATAAAAAATTGGGTTTAAACACTTATGTTCCAACTACTGTACCCCCATCATACCTTAGTCCTATGTGGTTTTATCATGAGATACCTACCTGTCTGTTTAGATGCAGCTTTCTTCCTGCTTTCCCTGACCAGATCTGGACACTCCATCAAGGAAGGGTACAGTCTGCCCTGACCTCCCTAGTGAGTGAAAATCATAAAACTGCCTTCATCTGTTGCTTCCTCAGAAAGGGATGGAAAGGTCAGAAGCTTGGTAAAAGTGGAAAAAGCTGGATTAACACCTCCTAGGTGTTATCCCCACACACTTGCTACACTGAGACATCCTACTTGTTCTGTTGCCACCGTCAACAGCCCTGTTCTGCTCTCCTCTGCACTTTCTTGCATCCCATTGCTGAACAACAGTACTTGTGAAAGGCAGTGATGGTCCACCTATGCTGTAATTGAAGGTGTGAGGGCCTCATGTTCCAGCACAGGTAAGCCAGATGTAGTCCAGTTGGCTGTAGCACAAGTAGAGTGAAACCAGGACAGTCAAGCCCTACCATGAGCTGGCCACTGGTGTATATATCATGGTTTTCACTGCTGTTCTCAATAGCCAGTTCTTGAGTCTCTGCTGCCCTAGGTACATTGCCACTGGCACTCAAACTAAATAAACTGACAGTACTTTGGGCATGACTGCACATGCCATAGTAACACTTATGACTACTTACACAAAGGAAAGATAAAGACAGGTACCTGTACAGTCTAATTTTAGGCACCCAGCTCAGGCAATGGGGATAATTTAGTCACACAGTTGAGGCTAATTCCTCTGGGTCCCTTATGTAGTCCATGGGGAGAAGTTCCTCCTGAAGGGTACTTCTGAGCAGGAAGACCTCAGAGCCGTCAGGCTGGTGTCACAGCAGGTGCTTGTCATTCTTTCACATTGAGGCAATATGTGTACCTCCCAGAGGTGACAGGCTTCAGAAGAGGAAGGCATCTCCTTTTCCAGCAGCAGGAGCTTCTCTGAAGGCCAACTGGGCTCTCTAAGGACTCCACTGACACATCAGAAATGCAGAAAGTGATTATTGATCTCCAACACCTATACATTACAGGTAGAAGCACAAGACCTTTCACTGCTCCCCTGTTTGTCATTACTATTCCTGCCTTAAATGAGTCAGTTTGTTTTCCAATAGGTTGTGGTTTTTTTCTTTTAGCCCGGATATCTTTTCTTCTATTCCACACCAAGATTGTGTAGGTATGTAAACACAATGCTCAGAGGATTGGCCTGGTTTTGTGATTTCTGCTTTGTTAATTTTTTCCCCTGGAAACTGCATAATTTGTTTCCTTCTGGTGGTGGTGTTTATTCTAGCATACTCTGATGGACATTGAGATTGCAGCTTTTTACATATTAGTTAATCAGGATGATTCAGAGGGGTCATCTTGCCTGTTTTCTTTCTGCCAGTGCTATGTTTGTCTGGAGCTGCATTAAAGGATTTCCATTTCAGTGGCCCACCAGCATACAAGAAATCTGAATTACAGGTGGGTGGTGATTTAAACTAGGTGAAAGAAGAAAAAAATACCTGCAGCCTTTGTCCTGCTGCCTCTCCATTAATGAGCACAGAATTCACACTCTGGGTTCTGTAAACCTCATTTAGGTGTGTCAGCAAGAGCCAGAACTATATTAAAGGCCTGAAACTGGAAAAAATAATTAAGAAGGCTCAATGCCAATTACTTTTCATCTTCAAACTGCTGCTTACAGTTCATTCCCAACAAATACGGAAAGGTCATCAGCCTTTTTTTTTTTTCTTCTTATGAACAAGTTCTTTAGATTTCTTCTTGGTGTTCTCAGCACTCCATGGTGTGGTACAGAAAAAGGCCCCAATATACTACATGCCAAACGGCTCATCTCTCATATTAAATGGAAGTCAGACAAGGACAGTCCATTTTTCTTTTTAATCACAGATGGTATTCATAGCACTTACTCTATTTTCTGTTTTCTTGCTTATTATCCTGGATAATGCAATGGAAATGTAATCATTTTTAATCAGGTTTAATTATATACTTTATTCTCATTCCTTATCTCTCCTACTTGCTAAAAAGGTGAGTTTCTGTTTCATTCTGCTCCCTTTGTTGGAGCACTATAAAGCCATCAAACAACAATATGTGGCTTCCAAAGTTAATATTCCTGCACAGACACCTGCACCCACCCTAGAAGCCTGTCCTGACTCTGGTATCCTCGTTTGGCCTAGTCTTGCCATGGAGATTGTCAGGCATGTCCTGAACCACAGTGAGTCAGTGGGTTCCTGTGTGCCCGTATGCCCTTGGAGTTGCAACACATCAGAAATTCTGAAACATCTCTCACACCGGTAATAGGTATGCCTTGTACCCATCGTGTTCATCTCAGGGGTCTGGTGCTTCAAAGAAGATGCCAGGCTAATTCTCATAAATATTCCTCGGTTTATTAATGTTGAAAGGTGTCCCTCTCATCTTTTCTATTTCAAAGTACTATTCTGAGGAAAAAGAGTTACAGTCTTGGGTTTAAAAAAAAAAATCACATTGTTAAAAATAAAGCGTTCTTACTTGTGTTACTATGAAAACCTTAGATGTTTAGATAATTATAAGAAACAATTTAAATTAATTTCTGTTTTTTCAGGGTTACTTATTTTTCTTTCCTTTAAGCTGGCCAATCAAGGTTGATGAATTTACTACATATTGTTCTCTGTCATTTCTAGCTCTAGGTTTCATATCCTGGCAGGGTTTGAATTTTAAGTGCTACAGGCAAGGGTGCAGCATATTTGTTTTTTTTACTTTAATTACCACTGAAATAATAATTAAAAAATCAGCACAGAAATATTTATATTTTCTCAGGTCTGGTGTGTAAGTTACAAAAAAATACCAAATACTTGGGAGGAGGAGGAGAGCTTTGTCCCCACTCTTTCTTTAAACTGTCTTGCCTGTGCATTCCTCAACCAAAGTTCAAGGATTCACAGTGCAGGTCCAGTCTCAGATAAAGTCCTCGATCCCTTTTACATCCATTTGTGGCTGCTGGTGTGCAGTGCAACACGCTGCTTCCTTCTTTTTGCAACCCATTACCATTCTGGTGACCTTTCCTTTTCTTCTCCAGCTTTCTCAGAAGTGAGCCACAGGCCAAACAAGTGGGGGAGGATGAAAATGGAAACAGAATTGGCACTCACAGTTTCATCCAGCACATTTTTTCTGTTCATAGGGGAAATCTTTATAACCTTGTCCAAAATGCCGACATATTTTTAAACAAGTGTTGACAGGGGTGGGCAAACTTCAGCAAGAGTGTTTACTCTAGAGCTCATGTCCTTACTCACTAAGACATCTACGGTTATGATATATGCTAAGAAGGCATTTTGCGGGTTGTGGTAAGATTTTAGACACTCTGATAACTCGGCCATCATTCTCCCAGTCAAATCTGAGGGAAATGTGGGTTTGCTCCTAAGGTTGGTTTGTAATAACCCAGTAGAGGCTAGCTGTGGGCAAGGTCATTTAACAGCCGAATGGCTGTCATTGCTTTACGAGAGATCAAAGTTATAATAGACAGGGTGGAGTGAGTCACAGCTATCGAAAGCATAAAGTAAAATAAGAGCTTTTAGACAGCTGTAGCACCAAGAGAGGAAAAAACATACATCTTGAACGGCCATAGCACAGATCCACTGGACCTGTTACTCACAAACAGAAGGTCCTCAGCATACTGTGCCAGGTCATTTTAATTAACACTGGAGAAATCTAATGAATGTAGAGGAAGGGGGAGCTTGTTTGTCAGTGACCGTGTTGCTCTCGCATCAGAGTGGGGGTTTCAACAATATGGGGGTGACATAAGCCAGAGGTGAAACTCTAGCACTGTTTAAGATTGGAAGATATGGGAATTTTTGCCTTTGACTCCAATGAAGCCAGGATTTCATGCCAGAAAACTAGCGCGTCTAACGCTGTAAAATGTATCAGTCGCATAGCCAAAGAAGAGATTTAGCTGAAGCAGAATTTGTCATAGAGCAATGCTGCAGCATCTGTCACAGCGCCTGACGATGAGAAACTACTAGTTACAACAACAGAAATTGAATCTGTGTCCCTTTCATGACAAATGTCACCTGAGTTAGCTATATGTGTGATTTTGACTGAAAATCTGAAGCTGGAAATGGATAATGGAGTTGTTTATTCTTTGGCACTTGGTGAAAAGTGCAGAGGTAACTGCTGTACTTTAAATCAACTGTTGGTATTTTTTATATGATTAACAAGGATTTTAAGGTTCATGAGGAATAGCTGAGGCTGTTATCCCTGCATGGCACCATAAAAAGGATTTTATTTTTAATCCTGTGAAGGGCACTGTGAATTGCTTTGGTGGCTTTGACAAAATAACAGCTGTGGTGACTGACGGTTCTCCAGCTGTGGTGGTGGTGGGGGAGTCAACAGTTTTATTGGTTTACTTAAAAAGAAATATGGAGTGAACTTCCTACCTTTTCAATAAATGAGGTACCAAAAAGCCTCGCGCGGGAAGGTACTAGCACTGGCAAATGTCATGAAAGTTGTTAAAGTGATTAACCTTGTTAGAGCGAGGAACGGAGTTTTCAACGGCTATCACTCTGTCTCTGACACAAAAGTTGCTGAGAACAGGGCTTGGGGATTGGTTTCTTCAAGTTAAAGTGTAGAAGGAGGTATTTTGAGAAATGAGAAATATTTTTGTCCTCTGAGAATTAAATGTTCATTTTCATGATGAAGCCTTCTGGAGTCAATAAACTACCACCAGACTTTATCAGCACAAATTGTGCAGTATTGTTGGTTTGTGCGACTTGGCATTTGCTTATAAAGTAATTTTTACCTCGTGTTTCTTTTTAATAGAAATATTAAAGTTATTGGAAAATACAGTGTGCAGAAGAGATTGTCTTCTTCCCAGTTATCGGATATATTTCTGCTAGAATAACAGATGAAAAATGAATTATCCATAGAAATTGTTAATGTAATCCTTTTTTTTTTTTTTTTTTTTGCTGTGGTGGGAGCAAAATACTAGCCACCGCATTTTTTCATACATCCACACGAATTGGCACATAGGAGTCTGAGACAAGAACACCGTAGACCTTACGCAGACAAAATTTTTACTGGATTCAGCAATTCTTGCAGTGCATCCTGAAAGAGTAAAACGTGGTGTGATACCCAACAACATACATGTTTCCACAGTCTGGCTTACACTGTGAAGTTTGAGTAGGCAACCACTGTGGGATATGATGTTGCATGCTCCAGCCTGGGGATGGCTGAAATAACGTATCGCTTTTAGCAGTGAGGATGGAGTAATGTTATAGAGTGTTGCAAAATCAACCCTTTATCATCCACCCCCCACAATTGGTTACAACCTGAAGGTAGAGATAAAACGCCAGCACACCTGGTGAACAGAAACTGCCTTTCAAATATTCCTCAAAAAATTAGAGTAGTTTGCTTCAAAAACAATTGTTCATTTTCAAGAATACCAGTAGGTGGAAGGACTTCTTGTGAATTTTATACTCAGTAAAGTGAACTATAAAAACAAAAATTGATTTCTTTCCTTTTACTTCCTAGGTCCCCAGCAACAACTGTCAATGAAGATGTAGACATCATAATAAATCAAAAAACTGCTGAAGTAATCATGTCACTGGAGTCCTTCTTACCATGTTAAAAATAAATATTTCTGTATTTTGTTTGTTGCATGGTTTTCCTGCTAGCATTTTAGAATGCTAGCCATCCTTTTAAATGATTAGTTATAATGAACCATTGTGGGAAGAAATGTGAAAATGAAACCAAGCCAATGTTCTTTCATGTTAATCCAGTTTTATGTCAGTGGTCTTGATCTTTTGTCAGTTTAAGAGTCTTATTGGTTGCAGGCTATCACAGTATTACAAAAAAGATCATTTAGCTTTTCAGTATAGGTAATTTCTGTTCTAAAGGAATTCCCTCCACCTGGAGGAAATGTTGGTATAAATAAGACCAGACAAGTGATTGTGCCTTTCTTGAGAATTACTGGTGCTATAAATTTTGGCTAATCCCAGACCCAAGGAATCAGCACTCTAAAGCTCCAGGCCTTTAAACACATGAATAGCTCTATTGAAAGCAGTGGCACTTTGTCTGTGCTTAAAGCTAAGTACCTGCATAAGTCTTTACAAGATCAGGGTTTAAGGCAGAAATATATTACCATGGTAGCTCAAGCACCTAATTTCAGTTCTATAATGCTGGTATTGTTTGACCCCGTTTCACACTTGGGTTGTCCTACCTGTTCACTGTAAAACCCACAAGAAAACAACTTTCATGCCTTGCCTGTGGATGCTATGGAAGAGAGTATGTGTACTGTTTAAGTCAACCGTTGTTTTTTGCACATGAAAGGGACACCGTATTTATCCTCCCCTTATCCCTCAAAAAGGTAGACTTGTGTTTTTCAATGCAACACATCATACACTGATGTGTTATGCTTGCTCCCTTAATTCCAGGAAGCTGGTACTTTGCCCCACCTCTCTGCTAAAGGCAGCTGTTTGTAATCACAAGCAAACCACTCACCTGCTTCTATGCTGTATTATTCCTGATGCAGTAGATGCTAAGAAAGAGTGACTGAGAGGTACTATAGACCTAGTGTGAGTGTCAAAGTGTAGTAGCACTTTTGAGGAAAGTAGCAAACCCCAGAAATCTGGGATTCTTCACATCTGGGGTAAGTTCTTCAAGTGGATTTGGCTTTTGCTTTTTTTTTTTTTCTTTTTTTCATAACTGATTCTTTCTTAAGTGGGTATGTTTTCTGTTCAACAAGATAGCACTCTGCAGGTTTTTTTTTAAATGAGTAACATGTCCTGTCTCTTAACTAAAAGTATATTTAAAAGACCTTGTAAAGTAGGAAAAGGGCAGGTAAAAAGAACTAAGGCTATTGAAGCCTTCTTGTATCCTATATTGAGAAAAGCGTTTTTTCTGTCTTCTCATCTCTTCTTTAATACATGTGACACTAACTCTGCATCTGTTTCATGGAGGGATACTGCATTTCAGTGACTGGTCTGAGTATATGATGGAAGATCCCGTAGTATTGTTGTCTGAAAGACATACTAGCATGTGCCTGATAAGTCTGCTGTGATCTTTGTGCTAGTGGTTCACCTACCAAGCCCTCTGGTTCCCATGTGAATGAGGGACAGGTAGAGGCATGTTTGTAACCTGGTATATTAGGTAGGAACTGTGGGGGATTTTACGTGGAGCAGGTCTAAGTGCTGAATGTAGAAAGTCTCAGTGAGCTACTACAGCCTGGCAGAGACAGCTGAAACTGATAACTTGTTCTGCTTGATCTTTTGGGAGTATGAACTGGTTGTCTGTAAGTGACATGTGGAAATTCTCCCTCCCTCCCTCTCACTGAATGTTTTATACAATCAAATTATGAATGATATGACAGTACTGCATTACGTAGGTTATATTTCTGCAATTGGTGCTGTTACCACTCTTTGAGTTACCATCTCCAAGACCTTGGTAGCAGCATCTACATTACTCCTATGAGTGTGAGACTGCACCAAGAGCTGTGTAATCCTTTTAAAATCTTCCAATTTAAGACCAAGCAGCCAAAAAATGGGTGAAAGTCTGGGTGCAGACTACTGGGGCTGAGGCTGAATGGATTTGATGAATGAACTGTTCACTGGATGAGTGATTGGTTGGATGGTCACATCCAGAAACTTCGTGGTCAACAGCTCAATGTCCAGATGGAGGTCTGTGATGAGTGGTGTCTCTCAGGGGTCCTTTTTGGGATCAGTACTGTTTAATATCTTCATCAGTGACACAGATGGTGGGTTTGAGTGGACCCTCAGCAACTTTGCAGACAAGACCAAGCTGAGTGGTGCAGCTGACATGGCTTGAGGGATGCGATGCCATCCATGGGGATCTGATCAAGCTAGGGAAGTGGACCCTTGTGAACTTCATGAGGTTCGACAAGGCCAAGTGCCAAGTTCTGCTCCTGGGTTAGGCAAATTCTGGTATCAATAAAGGCTGAGAGATGAAGGGCTAGAGAGCAGCCCTGAGGAGAAGGACTAGGGTGCACTGGTGGATGAAAAGCTGGACGTGAGATAGCAGTGTGAGCTAGCAGCCCAAAAAGCCAACTGTGTCCTGGGTTGCATCAAAAGAAGTGTGACCAGCAGGTCAAAGGAGGTGATTTTCACCTGCTAATCAGCTCTCGTGAAACCCCACCTGGAGTACTCTGTTCAGCTCTGGAACCCCAACATAAGAAAGATATCAACCAGTTGAAGTGAGTCCAGAGGAAGCCACAAAGATGATCAACCCCTCCTATGAAGAAAGGCTGAGAGAATTGAGCTTGTTCAGCCTGGAGAAGGCTCTAGGGAAACCTTATCACAGCCTTTCAATACTTATGGGGGTTTATAAGAAAGATGAAAACAGACTTTTTAGGAGGGCCTGTTGTGACAGGACAACGGAAAATGGTTTTAAACTAAAAGAGCATAGATTTAGACTAGAAATAAGAGACACATTTTTTTTTTTTACAATGAGGGTGGCAACGCACTGGAACAGGTTGCCCAGAGAGGTGGTAGATGCTTTATCCCTGGAAACATTCAAGGTCAGGTTGGATGGGGCTCTGGGCAACATTTCTTGAAAGCAGTGCCTTGGGGTAGGTGACCCTGAGGCAAGCTGTAATGGGCAGTTCAAGAACCAGTTGTGACTTCAGCTGATGCTGACCAGACTTTGACACAGACATGCTGATTGCAACCTCGAAGCACAAAAATTCCAAAAGAATTAGTGACCTGACTTGTTTTAAAACACCTATCATGAGTCTTATAAGTGGCTGAATTTTCCAAACATCCTGAGCATGCAGCCTCTGAAAACTCTGATTAAATTTTTAGTGTATCAATTTGGGTCTTCAGTTTGTGGGGTGGGTTTTTTTCCTTTTTTTTTAGGAAGAAAGCATTTGAAACCTTAGCCTTTAATCTTAGTAACTTCTGAACCATCTTCTGTGTGAAGAGAGGAGATAAATTATTATGGACTCAATTGAGGATTTACAGCACTTGCTCACTGGCTGACCTGCAGCATTTGCCTTGAAATACGGGGGCTGGAGCAGAGCTTTCTCATGGAGCAGGTGTTACGTTCCTGCCTGCAGTGAGCAAACAGTGTGCATGGGGGGTGGGTGAGGGAGAAGATATTCTTTGTCTGTATCAGAATATCTGGATATGTGGCTGCTGATGCTTTCAATCCTTTTGCATGTGCCTTTTGTGAAAACACTTGAATTATTTGATTTACTAATAATGCATAAGAAGTACATAAGAGGTGAATTTCTGAACTGGAAATGTGTTTTTAGGGTGGCTTAAATCAGTATATAACAAAATAATTTTGGCCTTGCCTGTTACTCATTACATGTCCCTTTTCCCTTCCTTTGCTTCTGTCTATCCAGTGCCTTCCTGTGCTCATTCCGGCTAAGATCTCTGTTCAAGTACTGTATTTCAATATTTCTCTCTTATCTGGGAAAAAATCAGTGATGAGGGGAAAAAAAAGTACAGCAGCAGGGAACTGACCTGGCTGTACGTCAGACCAGTTTGGTCTGTGATAAGAATCTGTTGAATTGTGTTTTCATCTAGCTTAAGAGCATAAGTATTAGTGAAAAAATGATAGATTGGTTTAATTGTAATGTGTCCTACTAGACTCAATATTATCCAGAGTGCTTAGGCAGGATGAAAGCATTGTAAAGGATGCATGCTACAATATCCGAGTGCACAAATCTTCATATTAATCAGTCCCATAACATACTGGGAACACATACATGCAAATATTTGGTTAGAATTTTAAATTGTTACTGTAAAACTGGATCCTGTGAGCAAAATTTCTGAAATCTTAAAATATATAAAACAGGGATGGTGGACAAAGAGGACGCTCATATGCTAAAATAGCTGCTGGTGTATGGGTTGTTTTAATCCTTTGGGATGTATAAATTCATCTGTAGTCACTGTCCTGCAACTCAGATGGATGTGGAACTGCTTAACTGCTGCACTTGCCTCTCTACAAATTTTTATATAAGCAACTGAGATCCTGCTGCTAAAACAGGCAGCAAGTTTGTGGGAGGATCAGGTTCAGCCACTCGCTTGGAGTCAGGCAAGGACGTCAAGCTGGTTGTTTTGCCTCTATAGCTTTGCTTTAAAAAATCCACCTGCAGGGTGAGGAACCTTTCTGAGCTGCTCATGGTCCTTTCTGTGGCTGGTTCCTCCTTGTTGGAAGCCTGATTCAAAGGAAATGCTGTCTTAATCCTCCTCCTCAGAAAATCAGTGTTTTCTAAAAAAGATGGAAGAATTCAGGTATGATCAAGAACTTCCGGTGCTGAATCGAAAGCAGCAGCATTAAAATAAGCAGTTAAGGTAAACTCTAGTATGGTATATCATAACTGGGGTGGGTAAGGCCCAGATTTGGATGACCCTGAATCTCCTCCTGCCTTCATTTGTCCAGAAACATAGAAATTGTCTTAATACATAAGGCTGTTGAAAGATGTAAATTCATATTATTTTGGGGTTGTCATCATTTCAGAGGCTATAGAGGAAGGTAGAAGGGTTTTCCTAGGCAGATTTAGGACTTGCAAATACCTGTGCTATATGATTCTCACAGGTACAGTGTTAAAAGGATTTGGTACAATGCTCTGGGGTCCGTGTCTCCAACCAGAGCTCCCAAATCTCTGGAAATACTAAATGAGATAGTGATAGCTGTACAGGTAGTCACCAAACTGATGGCTGGTCCCTGCAGTCACAGTGAAGTTGCTGCCTTCAGAAATCCTGTGGCCTTGGAGGTGGAAACCTCCATGTTACACTCTGTGGAGGCTATTTTCCCGCCCACTTTGGAAAGGAGCCGCACACTTCTTCACTGGATTGTTAGTAGGCGAAGCTAAACCCCGAAGCTGGGACTTGGCATAACTCTTTGAGCTGACAGATCGGAATGCTGCACTGTCAAGTTTATAGTTGTAAATGACATTTCAGAGTTGAGGGAGGCAAAATTTACAACTTTCTACTGTTTCCTTGTGAATGACACCAACGTGATCTTCTGAAAATGGAAAAAGTGTTAACAGTTGCCGCAAGGAACTGGGGCTTGTGCACTCTGCATTGCACCCCTGGGTTTCCCTTGTGGTGGCAGGTGCCTTTTAGTTCCCCCCCCCACCCCGGCCCCCCATCCCAGAATAAAACCCAGGTTAAGTAAATTCAACTTATTTGGGTTCTGGTTCTGTGGATTCTATTCACATTCTGCATTAAGAACAAAACAAAAAAATCAATCTTCACACAAAGGCTGTTGTGCCACTTGTTGCTGGATGCTGTCTTTGCTTCACCCACTTTCTAGCTGTGTGAAAGGAATTAATGAGACACAGATCGCTAGCTGATGTTTGTAGTTGTTCAAGGGCTTTTTTCTTTTGCTTAACTAAATAAGGACCATTAAAGCTCTGCTAATTTCTTAATATTAAAAATGCACTTAAAAGTATTTTAATCTGTGACAAACGATAAAACGCAATATTTTCACCATGACTGTAGTGAAAATGGCCATGAAACTTGTCAGCTTTGTCCCAGGCATACACAGTGTTGTAATAATGAATGTTATCTTCCTAAAATGCTTCTGTTTTCTATTTAATTTGCATGCATGAATTATTATACTGATTTTGGCTATCTGTAAATTTTTATTTTTTTTTAATGGAAGTGACACACACTGGAGTTGAGGCCCTCTGTATCCTGTGACCTAAAAGTCATTCTGCCAGAGATGCTTAACTGTTTTCTAACTGCCTCATTTTTAAGTGCAAATGACCTTTATAAAAGGTGCTGAAATGACAATGCTGAAGAATGGAGCCCTATTAATCTTTCCAGGCGACTCTAGCACTCTAGCGTAGGCAAGAGATAGCAAAGGTAGAGCAAGCTCGTGTAACGCTTTGATGGCAGAATGTGCAAAGGTGTCGCTGGCAGAATGCGCAAAAGGGAAATATCAGCTGGGCAGGGGGTTTGGCTTCATGTTTACCCAAAACTGATATTTTGTGTGAAGTCAAAATACGTAAAGCATTTTCCAGACTAGCAGCAGACAGACCTAACTGGGGGGTGAAAGGTTTTGAGAATTGTTCCAACGTACTGATGCGTCTGGTACTTAAATGTTTTCTCTTTTTGAGCTCCTGAAATGCTCTTAATTCACTGGTTTCATGATAGAAAATTCAGATCCACTCACAGATGCCACATCACTGAGTTTTTGGCAGGTGGAGAATTGCATCTCTCTTTCAGGTCTTTCTCTCTTGGACACTGCTAACATGGGGGAAACATTGCTGTTCTGAAGGGGCTGTGTTAGCAGGTATCTCCAGTTTGAGGTCTGTCTCCTGCAGAGAATATGCATGGTGTAGGCATCATCAAGCCCAGGCTTTCAAGCATTAAGTGGGAAACTGAAAGTGCTAAAAGAAATTGTCCTTTTTAATGAAGATCTCTGATGATTGGAAAACACAGATGCTGTCAAAGAAATTCACAGTGTCCGGCATGTTGTTCTCTCATGCTGTCTCTTCCCACGATTTAAATATCTGTTGCACTGAAGTGTACTTAAGTCTGGTGCTTCGTGTTTTTTCCCCCTACCCCTTGAGTCAGCTCACTAGACTTAGATGGGCTGTAAGCAGCTGCCTATTTTCTAGCTGAACGATGGAGGCTTAGAAGGATGGAGATCAACCTTGACAGGCAAATGTTTGCATCATTTGCAGATCAGAGAAATCATTCAAAAAGGGTGGAGAAAATAAGTGCTGAGGTAAAACATAACTAAAACCATTCCAACAGTGTAGGTTTATAAAGGATATGTTGACTGAACTGGAAACCTGAGAAGAAATGTTTTTCTTCCTCCCTCTAGTTTTGCATCTTCATGACCCAAGAAGCAATGAAATCATTTGGTGATAATGCTTTTCATTAAAAACCTCTAGCAAAAAAAAAAAAAAAAAGTATTGTGTGGATTTAGAGTAATTGTAGGTCTTGCTAGAGAATGTGGACTCTGCCTACTGCCACTGACTTGCACCCAAACAGGTGTAGCCTGCACTGATACCACGTCAGATCTAGGATGCACTCTCTGTACCTGGATATACCCTTGTTTTTATACAGGTATTTTTTTAGTTCACCATCCACACAACATTGAGAAGATCATGTATTCTTTCATACCTACATTTCCCCCCACTCCTGCATTTTAAAATGAGAATTATAAACCCATTGCACTGTTATTTATCTGGTGCTTTTTTGCACTCCTGAAAAGGAATCTTGATATGTAGAGTACACTCTGTCTGTTTCCACCTATTTTTCTGCTGCATACCAGCATTGCTGCATACCTGTCTCATGGGCTAAGAAACCAGCTTTCATTCCTAAAGAGACAATGCCTTTCATATGTGCGTGCCTGTAGGTCGATATACAATGGAGAACTCTGATGTCTAGGGGAAGTTTGGACTGTGTGGCAATGCTGAAATTGCTCTAAGAGGAGCTCTCACGTTTAACCTTGTTGTGCTTCTTTCTTCTCTGTTAATTGTTTAAATATTTTATTCCACTTCTAGTTGAAACAGCAGGATAGGAAGTACCTTGAGGGAGTAGGAAAGGTTTTACTTTGCTTTATGGTTCATTGTTCTGCAGGGGGAGCTTAAAAATACAAAGTAGTACACAACCCATGAACTGAAAGCCTGCAAAGCTATGTTAGATTTTTGTTGTTTGTTTTCATCTAGAAGAGGAGGCTGAAAATGATTCATTAAAAAGAAAACAAAGGAAAACCATGACAAATGTATGATGTCTCAAGTACTCTCAGAAACCGATTTGGCATTCTCTGCTGAAGAAGATATTATGTTATTGGACAAGGCTAATAAATTTGTCTTAAACTTTTTTTGACAGTCTTCAGCTCTCTGACAGTACATATGCAATACTTAACCTGCAAAAGTCATATCTACTAATGTCTTGGCTGCCTCTTAAAGACTAAAGGAAGAGAACTGGTATAAGTCTAGGCCAGAAGACAATTTGGTGCACCATCTATAATAAAGTGCCCATCTAGTTAAAAAAAAAAAAAAGTTTGGAATTATGCATTTGTTTTGTTCTGGTGCTTAATGCTTGGAACAGATATGTGGCTGATATGCTTCCCAAATGCTGTACATTAATTATAAACGAAGGAGGTCTTTCATTATATTTAAATGTTTCTAAATGGTCAGTACTTTTAATATGGTTCTGACAATTGTTCTTCATCTACTCCTTTGTCGTCTTCTTTTTACATAATCAAAGGCAACCACTGCTCCATTTCTAATAGGTTGTAATGGGCTCAAGAAACAATTCTTTTTTTTCCTGCATAATTCTGAGCAAAAATCCATCAGTATAAAAATTCCACCAGAAAACTAAATATTAGGTCTTTTACATTTCCCGGAGGAAAATATTTTTATCCTGAACAAATCATTATTTTTTACATAGCTCTTGAATATATTACACATATTGAAAATATACACACAAACTCAAACTAGTAAAAAAAAAAAAAAAAAAAGACCCCTAACAAACAATAATTTCAATAGCTCAATCAATTCTAAATTTCCTTTGGTTGTGAAGCAAAATGTCTGCTTTAGTTCCTTGAGCCTTGGTTGCAGTGACAGTAAACAACAGATGTTGAACTGAGCTGTAGACTAGTACTGGAAGCAGTGTCTCTGTCCTGGGAAACTCTTTTGGGATTTAAAAAATTGTTTCCTTAAGATTCTCACAGATAGGGGAGGAGTTTTGCTTGCATCTTCTCCTCCATATCTTTGCCCCCAGCTACACCAGCAGCAGGGTAATCAAAGCACCTACTTGGAGTGCAGGAATAGACAAGTGCTTTAAACCAAGCAGGCCATATGGATTTTGGTGGGAAATCAACCCTTCTGTTGCCAGCCTTCCCACCCCCGACCCCATCCCCTTTTGTCATCCCTCTGCCTGGGTTGCTCCATTATTCAAGATAAGAAATTTTGCTGTTCTGTCTTAACAAGAGAATCATAGAATATCTCAAGTTGGAAGGGACCTGTAAGCGTTGTCAAGTTCAACTCCCTACTACTTGTGGGACTACCTAAAACTAAACCAGGTGACAAAGTGCATCATCCAGATGCTCCTTGAATTCTGAAGAAGTGATCACTGCCATGATCAGTTCCCTGGGGACCTGTTCCAGTGACCAACCACCATCTTGGCGAAGAACCTTTTCCTAATGTCCAATCTGATCTTCCCCTGATGCAGCTTTACTGCATTTCCTCGTGTCCCATCACTGGTCACCAGAGAAGAATCAGCACCTCCCCCTCGACTGCTCCCCCTTGAGGAAGTTGCAGTCTGTGATGAGGTCACCCCTCAGCCGCCTTTTCTCCAAGCTGAACAAACCAAGTGACCTCAGGCCTTTCACCATCTTGGCCATCCTCCTCTGGACACACTCTCATAGTCTGATGTTCCTCTTGTACTGAGGTGTCCAAAACTGGAGACAAGGTGGGGCTACATCAGTGCAGTGTAGGGTGGGGCAATGACCTCTCTTGACTGGCTAGCTACGCTGTGTTTGATGCACCCCAGGACACAGTTGGCCCTTTTGGTTGCCAGGGCACACTGTTGATTCATCCAACTTGCTGTTAACCCAAACCCCTCAATGTCTTTCCGCAGGACTGTTTCCTAGCCTCTCGTGCCCCAGTTTGTATGTATAACCAGGACTGACCTGTCCCAGGTGGAGAACATGACACTTACGTTAGATTTCCTATGGTCGTGGGTTGCCCAGCTCTCTAGTCTATCCAGATCTCCCTGTAAGGCCTTTGTACGCACAAGGGAGTCCACAGCTCCACCTAGCTTAGTACTGGCAAACTTACTTAATGTACATTTGATTTCTGCATCCAGGTACTTTATAAAAACTGAGGAGCACTGGCCCTAAGACTGAGCCCCAGGGAGCCCCGCTGGTGACTGGCCACTAGCCTGATGTAACCCCGTTTACTACAACTGTGAGCCTGACCCATCAGCCAACAGTTCACGCAGCATATTATGGACTTGTCCAGCTGTGTGCTGGCCCTTTTGTGCAGCAAGGTACAGTGAGAGATAGTATCAAAAGCTTTGCTCAAATCCAAAAAAACCCCACATCTAATTTCTTTCTTTACTTGACTAGCTGGGTGACCATGTCCTAAAAGGAAATTAAGTTAGTTAAGCGGGACTTTCCCTCTCATGAACCCATGCTGGCTATGACCAACGAGGTTAATTTCTTTCGTATAAAGGGAACACAGTGTTTCATTGAATAGGATCTGTTTGAGGATTTGGGGCCTGGTGCTTTGACTTAAGCACTTAGTTTTGCAGGACAGAGGTGCAAAGGTCACATAAAATGTACCTTCAGGGACACTGAGAAAGGTGCTTATCACAGTTGTTCATCTTTGAAGTCTACTTTCTTTTTCTTCCCTATTCAGTTATTAGGAACTTAATAAACAGCTTGTAAAAAAAATAGTTAATCCTGATTTGATGGTGGGAGCAAGGAAATAATATCTGTCATGGCTGTTCAGCACTTGCGTGAAATTTCTGAAATCAGAGGCTAAGCATTTTTGTTTAGCTGGGTAATATGGACACTCTTTTGCAGTAACTGAGAAACATACCTTTTCCTATCAACAGAGTGCTTACGTAAGGGGTATTAGTCCATTTCTTTATAATGTTCGTTAGTCAGAGGAAGTCTTAGGTAACTTAATTTCTCATTTTGCTTTACATAAGTATATACATCCCTATCTTTTCCATCTTCTATGAAGTCTCTCATCAGCAGAAATAAAATTCTTCCAAGCAATGGTTATCGTAACATAAATTAACAAATCTGTGCTCTGTAGGCACACCCTAGAGTATCATAACCTCAGCTGAGGTTTTGTGGCTCACAATGGCCTGAGGCGTGATGTTTCATTATGGCCAAACCTGAAAAGTTATGGGTTACTTTAAGACCTTTGTTACTGGGCGCACTGACTGAATTCGTTCAAAGTTATTCTTTCTCACAGCATTTCCCCCCAAACTATTTAGCCATTTGGACCGGTACATACATTGAAGATGTAATGATTGCCATCACTTTTGCAAAATATTCCATAAAGGCACATCAGCAACTCTATTTCCATGGTCTGGTTTTAGGGACTTACTCTGCGTATGTGTGCACTGATGTTAAATAGACTAAAAAAAAAAAAAACCAAAATATTTGTTTTTAACAGTGCCTTGGTTGAATTAGGCAAGAAATTGGAAACTTTCTTGAGAGTCATTAATCAATGACCTAGTAAAATTGACTTTAGGATAGAAAGGCTAGGACAATGTTGTTACTCTACCATTTTATGATGATGTGAAAATCTCCCACTGACACCTGAGTTATCAGCGTTTTTTTTCAGGGGAGTCCTAGACAAATTATCTGTTTCACTTTGCATAGAGTAAATCTGTGAGATCCTATTAATGTATTGATCCCTAGCTCCAGTCTTATGTTGGGCATTAACTTTTCTTGCCCTCTACACTCCATGTTCATTTGGGGGGAAATAACATCACCCTCCTCCCACCCAAAAAATATAACTAAATAAATAAACCCCAACTGAAATCGCCTTTCTATCAAGGTCACCTAATAAGCCTCCTTAGAATGTTACTTCAACAGTGTAAGGACTGTGTGTTCTTTCTACAGTTCTTCAGCTGTAGGTTGAAGCCTGAAACTTGCCTGAGCATCTGTACCATGAAGTTCACACAATACAGGTTTTCTGCTCCAAACCAGACAATTTTACTACTTCCTAATGAGAAAACACATGCCATTTCTCTTTCACTTTCAAACAAAGCATTCCTGTGTTCCTGCTTTCCTCTGTGTTCTGTTCCTGATAAGTTGCTCTGATTCAGAATTGCAGAGTGCCTGGGTAAATGTAGCTTTTCAGCAATGCAAACTTTTAAGGACTATACTACTGTTCATTTGCAAGTTGCAAAGATAATGTAATAACCAGAAGTATTAGATTTTTTTATTTTTAATATACAAGATAAAAAAAAAATGGAGCATGTCCATAAAGTCTTTGATGTTTGTGCTACAAAGCCAGTTCTTGGTATAACGAAATAAATGTAACTTAGTCATGCTTTTAATCCAGGCACTCCTCATCCTCTCGAGTGAGAGAGGCTTTAGCAGAAAAAGGGCTGACATGTTCAGTGCTCAGCTGAGTCATTTAATGCATGTTCTCAGAAGTTTGTCAGTATTGATTTACTTGCACTAAAAGCCCTGTACAAAATATTAGATGGATGGCAGAAAAAAAGGCAATGTGCAGTTTGGGTTTTTTACTACAAAAGTTATCTGGGAAAAATCTGGAATATCAGTCAGGTATGATGGCTACTCTAGATCAAAGAATCATTGAACTGTTTGGGTTGGAAAGGACCTTAATGATCACCTAGGTCCACCGCACCACCCCCAGGGTCGTTCAAACACTTTCCACTAGGTCAGGTTGCTCAAAGCCTCATCCAGCCTGACCTTGAACACTTCCAGGGATGGGGCATCCACAGCTTCTCTGGGCGACCAGTTCCAGTGCCTCACCACCCTCCTGTGAAGATCTTCTTCCTGATGTCCAATCTAAATCTCCCCGCTTTCAATTTAAACCCATTACCCCTTGTCTTGTCATTACAGGCCCTTGTATAAAGTCCCCCCCAGCTTTCCTGTTGGCCCCTTCAGGTACTGGAAGGTACTATAAGGTCTCCCCAGAGCCTTCTTTTTTCCAGGCTGAACAAGCCCAATTCTCTCAGCCTGTCCTCATAGGAGAAGTGCTCCAGCCCTCTGAGCATCTTCGTGGCCTCCTCCGGACTCACTCCCACCAGTTGATATCTTCCTTATGTTGAGAGCCCCACAGCTGGATGCAGTACTGCAGGTGGGATCTACTGAGAATAAAGTAGATGGGGAGAATCACCTCCCTCTGGATACAACCCAGGATACGGTTGGCTTTCTGGGCTGTCAGCACATGTTGCCAGCTCATGTTGAGCTTCTCACCCCCAAGTCCTTCTCCTCAGGGCTGCTCTCCATCCATTCTCCACCCAGCCTGTACATGCATTTGGGATTGCCCCAACCCTTTTGCAGGACTTTGCACTTGGCCTTGTTGAACTCCATGAGGTTGGCAGTGGCCCACCTCTCCAGCCTGTCCAGGTCCCTCTGGATGGCATCCCTTCCCTCCAGCGTGTCAACTGCACCACACAGCTTGGTGTCATCAGCAAACTTGCTGATCCCACTGTCCATGTCGCTGACAAAGACGTTGACCAGCCCTGGTCCCAGTACTGACCCCTGAGGAACTCCAAACCAGAACTGCAGCCTTTGCTCTCAGACAATAGTTGGTAAAAGGATAAATCACAGTTTGTTTTTTTTTGTTTAAATTCCTTTTGCCCCATGAAGAACAACCTGAATTATAAAAGCTGGTGTCCTAAATAGTCACCATTTTGAAATGAACTGGATTAGATAGAGGCTGCAAGCAGTCAAGTTGCTTTAGGCAACTCTTGACAGTGGATACAAAGTATTCAGAATTGTAGAAGTTTTCATACAAAAACATACTTTCCTGACCCTCCAATTCTTCTTTTCCCCTTCCTTTGCAATTTTCTTCTGCAAAACACAAGAGTCACAAAGTTCTATCCATTCTATTTCTGTGTTCCCTTAAGGGATCTTTCACTCAGTTACCAGTCACTTTCCAAGATATACCATCTTGTCAGCATTACCTCCGAGAAAATCAAAGGTGACTTTCACAGAAAGATGGGCAAAAGGTGCTCTCCTCCTTTTTGACTACAGAGCTTGCACTCTGAACTCATACATTGTGATATCAGGGTGCATCTTGTTCACCAGCCTCAGTCTCTGACCCATGTGTGCACTAACTTAGGAGAAAACATAATTGAAGCCATCTCAGTGGTACAGAAGTTAAAACACCATTCTGTTTGTTTCACTTCATTCTGTCACTTTACAGACAAACATAGCTGCTTCTGCTGGTGAGGCATTTGATAACTCTATCCTAGAAACAAACGTCTTGGTGACCAATAAAATTCAAAGCCATCACATGCAGTTATGCCTCTGCCATTGCAAACAAAGCAATGCTGTTTTCAATTTCTCTTATGTGTTCCCATGAATCCCTGGCTGTCTTCAGGGCCAGGCTGGATGAGGCTTTGAGCAACCTGGTCTAGTGGAGGGTGTCCCTGCCCATGGCAGAGGGTTGGAACTAGATGATCTTTAAGGTCCCTTCCAACCCAAACCATTCTATGAGTCTGTGAATAGTAGTGTTTTTCATAGTTTTACAAGTAGTCAGATTCTTGTTTGTTATACTGTATGTTCTGGTCTGTGTGAATGTGTGTGAAAATTAGTGAGCTTGGATTTTCAGGTGAATTGCACTGTTTTTCCCTGTATAGACCCACCACTTAGTGAATCTTCTATTTCTGTAAGAGAAACTGAAAATAGGTCATCTGAATTTTCCATTACTATACTGTACGTGCCCCTCAGATATTGGAAAAATTGAGACCTGTCTGTTAAATACAGCAGACAAAATAATATGCACATCAATCTGTGACTGGAAACAGTGTCCAAAATGTTATTTATTGCAAGTTTTCATAAAAAATGCATTATTCTAATGATCAACATATTATGAAGACAGACACTTTGGAGAAAAATGATATGGAAGAAGACTAAAAAAGATTGCAGTCTATTTGCTGGGGAAATGTGATTTAATTTAAAAATCATATAATTGTTATGGAAAGAGCCATATAAATCAAATGTGTCAATGTTGACAAGATTTTTATCAGGCTTTCTAGCCCTCTGTAGTCTCCCATATACCACCCAATGAGTATGTAAAATAAAGTCAATTTCCAAGCTGTTGCTGTAAGAATAATGATAGAAGTTTTCCTTTCTCTTTCATTATTGGGAAAGTTTTACCCTATTTATTTGAACAACATTGGTATGAGTAAGGAAAAGTGTATAAATAGAAAAAAAAACTATCCACTGTGGCTATAAACTTATATACAGTACACTGCACTTGGCACAGCCAGAGTTTTTACAAGGCTGATACAAAAAATTCAGTCCAGATTCTTTTTCTCCCTAGTTCAATGAAGCAGTGGCGTGAAAGAGTCACTTTATTTTTTTCCCTTCTTTCTTCTGGTACTGGCATGGACAGGTAACAAACAGCTTTCATGGAAAATGGCCACAGGTAATAGAGCAAAAAAACCTCCAGGCATCCCTTCCCACTCTCACCTCCCAGTCTTCTGCAGATATGTGCACACACATGTACACAGACACTACCAATTGAGTCTATTTTTTTCCCTTATTTTTCGGTAAGTTCTGTGTGTTAATTAGCAATTGTGTATGTAGCCAGCCCTCATGTTCAATTTTTCATAAATGAAGCTGTGTATATACTGCAGTTCCTGTAAAATCTTCACGAATCAATGAGGTTTTAGAAGGAAGAGGCTGTATTTTAAGACTGTCTCTCTCTGTGGGCTGGTTAAGGACCAGTGTGAGCAAGTTTTGAAAGGGAAGACAGCTTAAGGAAGACTCAGATGCTGCCTGAAGAAGACTGAGTTAACGGAAGAGAAAGGAAGCCTGAGGACTTTATTATCAGCAGCAGTTTCTAGTAACAGAATGACTTAATTTTACAGAACAACTTGACAATAAAATGTACTGCTTTCCTCCCCCACCCCCCGCAAAGAATTGCATTCTAAAGACCTAGAGTCTACCTTGCAGACAGCATTTTCCAATAACTCTCACAAAACAAAATAGTATTATTAGTGAGAAGGTGGAGAAGTAAGAAGAGGAGAAACCTGTGGCAAATAGGGCTTATATCAGTGCAACAAACAACTCTTCTTGGAGTTTAACTTTTAAACAGAGGGCTTGTGTGCCAGCTCCCTAAAATTAAAAATGGATCCAGAACAAATGACTTCCCAGAGAACAAGCTGGCCACTTTGGACAGAATGGACATAAGCCATCCACACAGCTGCCTGTGGCTCCAGCCAATTGCTGGTCTGCATGCTGCTGGGGGCATCTTGTGTCTTCTGTAGGGCAGCAAGCATATGGGCTTTTCCACAGCTGACTCTAACAGAGGAGGAGGAGGAAGAAGTGGCATCAGAACACTGGGGTTTGTTTTGTTTAATTATGGTGGATTGGAAAACTTTAAATGCCAAGTGAAATATGTTTAAGGTGTACATGAGAAAAAGCCAGAGGAGAATTTCCCAGGAAGGTGTGTAATCCTCCTTAGCCCTGTAGCATGGAAACATACTTTGCATGAGGCTGTCTAATTTTATTGAATGAACATTTCAGAATGGCTTCTATTCCTGTCCTCTGAGTAAACTCTAAACCGCATAAGCAAGCTGCAGCAATCTGTTCAGGGCCAGCAGGAAAAGGTAGCCTTAGTTTTTTTTTTTTTTTCTTCTACTCTTACCTTTCCTGAAGCAGTTCAGAACTGGGGGGGGGGGGGGGGGGAACAGTGACACTTCTGTTGCTAGTCAAAAATGAAATTTATTGTCATGGACAGAGTAGGAAGAAGAGCTTTACAAGCCTGGCATGGAGACTGTACTGCAGCTGTTTCTGGCACAGGTTGTAAACAGATCTGCTCACCATAGGTTGGTCTAATACTAGTTGAAATCCTGAGATTTTTCCTTTCCCTCCTGTGGTCTGGAGAGAAAGAGTACTGTAAGATCTAGTCCAGGAAGCTGTGATTTATACTGCTGTACATGCAGGTAGAGGAGGAATTACATAAATTACGAGAGTTTGAGTTACCTGCTCTTCTGCCACGGGAAACAGTTTGAATGGATGACACAATTTCAAAATGTTGCATTATGGATGTGTTTTGAGACATTCATTGCAGCTTGATTATGTTTCCCTTTAAAAAAAAAGAAGTGGATGTGTAATCTTGTAACAAAAACTAGTTCCAGATGGGGCTAAGCCCCATTTTTCAATTTCTTTTATTACTGTTTAGTTTAAATACTAAGGTTTCTTTGGAAATACACAGTCATCTCTATTGATCACTAAAACGTAAGAGAACTTGTTCACTACTCTTCTCACAGTAATGCCAAACAAGAGAGGTGACTTGCATAAGTGTTTAAATATAGCTTCTTCCAGGGCAGAAGAAAGACTGTAACTGAATTTTCATCAGTTTATATTATATCTAGTTCAGGTAGAAACCTGAACATTCAGGCCGATCCTTTTGGTTTTGAATGATGCTATGAACCCCTACTGTCTACTTATAGAATATAGATATTGTTAGGGGTTTTTTTCTAAATCTGTTCTTTCTCTTTCTTGTTTTACAAACTGAATCTATATGGAAAAGCAAGTACTTGAGGCTTTCTTTTTTCCTTTTTCGCCAACAAACTATTTGCAAACTGTTCTTGTAAAGCCCACATCTTAAACAAACATGTAACCTACCCCAGTTCTAGAGATGCAGGCACAGAGGAGTTAATGTCAGTAGAGGTACAATAAACAAATGTTAGATACGCAAATATGACCACAACATTGTGATCTGATTACGAATGTATTGTTAGAATATGGGAGTTCTGCATTAGCATATGACATCTACATATTTCTTTAAAACGCCTCATTTCTGCCTACAAAGTAGAGAAATCAGAAAGTAGTTCTTCATAATAGTCTGGAGTTAGATTATGATATTTTTATTCAAGTAAGCTTTTCATCTTAAAGCGGAAATAGGGTATGATCCATGTAGAGGATTTTGCTCAAAGGGATTGTAACACATGTGATTCCATTTGTATACGACTAATGAGTTAGGCTTTGTAATCTAGAAATGAGGTTTGATGCAAGAATCAGTTCTCGCTTTACGCACATTTTCTCCCTATCTCTGCACAGTCATCCCAACGTCTGGCACCAGTCTGCTCTCCAGCCCTCTTGGTGCGGTGGTTTAAAAATAGAGAGTCCCTATGACAGCCAGTATTTTCCATCAGTGGGAGTCCTCCTAGTGACCTAGTAAGTATGGGATTACCCATATTTCTCCCTGGGCAGGGCACACGGAAGGCAACTGGTTGGGAAATGGCTTTGGGGCAGTCTCAGCATGCACACAGATGGCAGAAGTTTTCAAGCCTGCTGAACTCCAAGTTTCCAGCCCAGAACATGAAGCTGGAATAATACAGTTGAGCAAGGGGGTCGAGGAGTGGCTGTAAGGTAGCAAAGTGGAATGGAGCCAAAGGCTTGAATTTTATATCTACAAGAGCTGCTAGAGCTGAGGGCAAAGTCAGGGTTTGTCTTCGGTGCCAGAAAAAGGAGGAGAAAAAAATAGTAAGTCCTTTTCCCAAGACTAGAAGTTTGTATTAGCTACTCAGCCATAAAATCCTATGCAAAGAACATCTTCATTGTTTCTACCATGAGTTCAGTGCAAAGCTATATACTCTTCCCTTCTAGCTTCATCTTGCTTAGATTACATCACAGGGGAAAAAAAATGCCATTATGTTATTTTGACTGGGACTTTTACTGCCAGGTACGGCTTCAGATATAGTTGATATACACTATCAACTGTGTTGCAGGGGAAAAAGAAAAAGTGCCACATGTTGTTCTTTGGTTTATTTTGTTTTTTACCTTGAAGGAAGGATACAGTCTCACTACCCCTGAAAGAAGTGCCACAGATGGTTTCAATCTCTTTTGGGGCAGTCAGTGTAGTAATAGAAACAATTTAGCTGGCACCTTTATCCTCCTGCCTTACTTTGCTGCTTTCCGTTCTTCTATTTTCTACTTTTTTTCCTATCTATGGTTGCTAGCAAAATTTTCCTGAATTTCTTGTAACTGAATGAGTAATTAAATGTATTCCGTGCTGGCCTTTTTCTCAGTCCTCCCCATCCTCCGAAAAATCTTTGGATAATGGCCTGTGGCAAGAAGTGTGTCTTCTTTTTGAGGAAAGCATGTGAGATCTACTGTTGCCTAGTCTAGTGGTGAAACTAACATTCATGCACAAGCATTGTGGCTGTACACAGAGCAGTCTTTAAAATTGTATGTATGCACTGCAGGCCTCCTCAGTACAATGGAAGATAGTCTCTGTAGGGCCTTTTCCAAATCTCTACCTGTTCTAAACTTTTACTTTCTCAAGCCATGAAATTTCCATATTTCCTCTGGGAAATAACTCCTATCTTAATGGATGCTGCTTCTTTTCCTACTTAAATGTAGCCTTTTGACTGCATCTCAATACTATTAATTTATGTCCTCTTTCCATCTTAATTATTTCCGTTTGCTTTCTATTATTGCAGTCTTAGAAACACGGAGGTTAAGGAGCTATGAGCTCACTGCAGCATCTTAGTTAATTTGAATCATGCCCAATTTTCAAATCTTATCTTCTAATTACTGATGGATGGCTTTAGAAGCAGAAGTTTTGATTTTTCTGGAGTAACTGTCAGAGGATGGTCTAGGTCTGGGAAGGCTAAAACCTTTGAAAAAGTCATGCTGTAAACTTCAATGATGTGCCCTAAATCCAAACCCACATTAGCAAATTTGGGTCAGAACTACTCTAAGCATAGTTTATTCATGTTGAGAAATATCTGTTTGAAATCCTCTGCATTATCCTGGCTGCTTCCTACAAAGGTCTTGAATTCAAAATGCTATTATGGGAGCGTGTGCCAGTTCTGTTCTGTTCTTAATTAACCCATTAAGCCTCATCCTGCCATCAAGGGATTATATAAATATAACTGAGGGCAGACCTACCCTGCTGACAGGAGGAAGTCTTGCTACTCTTACTTCACTTGTGTTCTGGTTTGGTGTTTCCACAGACATTGGCCTCCTCTGGAAGACAGTGAGCCCTTCTATGTTTGTGACTTTGGTCTGGATCCTAAAGTAGTGAAAACTGTCATGAAAGGCCTCTGATTCCAGTGGAGTTATGGGCCTGATTTATAAGCTATTGACCTTTTTGACTGGGAAATTTGGTCCCAAGTGTATGAGTTGAATAGTTTTAAGAATTCTATGGATTCAAGACCTGAAATAAAACTCCATCTTCCCGATCTCTTATAAAGAGCAGCATAATACCAATTAAATGTCTCTGAAGAACCAAGAAAAACTGTCTGAGGTTGCAAATGTCTTCTAATTGTGCTTTCTGTTCCTCTGGGAAAATTCCAGCTGAACAAGAGCCTTGTGAGAAAGCCCAAGCAACCGATCACTTTCTACATTATAACTAAATTGAGCATCTGAAGATCTCATTTTGTTGTGTTGCTCCCCCTATAAATGCTTATGTTTAGGATGTCAAGGCTGCACCTAGACTATAAAGGGGAAGAGTTCTGAGATAAAACATGTGTTTTGGGAAAGCAAAACAAGAGAGTCATTTATCTCTCAGACTGGGACCATTTGCCATGCTCCTGCTGCTATGGGAAACATTCCTCACATCGGGTCTTCTCAGGAGATTATCCACAGGGAGAGGAAAGTGGTTCCCACAGTGCCAAGAAGTCAAGACATCCATCAAGCATCAAAACATCCCTCTCTGAGGCCTGTTGGGATGCACTTCTTAGGAATCCCATGATGGTGAGAATGAGTTTGTAGAGGAGAAGGAGATTTAGAAGAGAAATTACTTTTTAAATAGAAAATCCTCTTTCTTGGAAGCATACATATAGCATGCAATATGCCCCTTGTGCTAATGCTTACCTTTTTAATCACAAAAGAGGCCTGCTGCTTGCAGCCAGGAATTTTCAACTATAAGCAAGCTGCTGATCAGTGCTGTGTGAACAGCCTGCTGTCAGTGCTGCTGCTACTGGAACTGGTGCTCAGAGAGCTCTTCAAGGTGTGACACCATCTTTCTGTGTTTCCCTGTGTGCCTGTTCTGCTTTGTGATGACTGTATGGAAAATCACGTTACCAGGAGTCAGTGTTCACAAAGGAGACAGAGGAGCCCTGTAAAAAAATAATAATAAAACTTTATTTGAATAAAGGGAGAGTCCACGGGACATATTCCTGTGGGGTCTCTCAGTGTACAGGGGGATGCAGCCTCCTTTTATCCTACTTTCCCGACCACAAGAGACTCTCCTCATTTCCCCATTGGCTGAGGTACTCTGAGTGTACAGACTTCCCGATCCACCTAAGATATTCAAGACAAGTTCATTTGACACATTCAAGATACTCCTGTAATTTAGATGTTCCAGATATTCAGGTGGTTTACCATATTCAAGGGATCATGTAGTTTTGATAGTCTCTGATCTTAAGTCTGAGTTCACACAGGCTTCTTTTGTTCCTTGTCTTGAGCTTGGGTGTGCACAGGCTTCTTTTGTAAAGACACAAAACTGGTGTCCCTATCATGACCAACTCACTTGAGTGTCACAGATCATAACCTCATATGAGGTGGGCATAACCTCGGTCATAGCTTTGTGTAAGATTTCATGTTGCCTTGAAAATGTTTAACTTCTGAAAATTGTTGTAAGCGTGTTTCAGCAGGCAAGGTGGATTTCAGCACCTTAGGAGACATTTGACCTACCTCCCTGGTTTTCCACTTTGTGCTACTCTGGTACAAAGAGGTTATTGGTAGGATTATACTTACTATTCAGGTACCCCTGATGGTACTGAATGTTTTTACAGTCTTGTAAGTGAATGAAGATTGAAATCCACTTTCTTCTTTAGTCCCTCTGTGAGCTCACAAGGGCTGAGATATCTTACTTGTTTGCCATAACTCAAAGGTCATGAAAAAAAGCTCATAGTTTACATAAATGAGATGTACTATATAGAAAGGTCTAATAAGGCCTAAGAACTTGCTACTCAGCGTGGAGCTCCACCGTCTGAGAAGGTTTACAACACTGAGTTTAGGACACAAGCTCTGTATCCTGTACTGTAGTGCCATTGCTTGAATATCTCTCATTCTCCTGAAGACTGCTTCTTGTTGCAGACATGCTGTGATAGCTGGGAGCATTTAACCTTTACTGAGTAATAGATCTTACTACTTTGATTTGAATATATGAATCATTACAGGATAGCCATTGCTCTGCTTCCCACAAAGATTCCTTAAACCAGGCCTTCAACAACAGCTGATGCCAGCTGGCTTAACTCCAGTATGAAGCTTACCAGAGTCCCATCCATTGAGGAGCTGGCCCCACCTGCTTCCTGCCAGTGTAAGCTATGGTTCTGACTACAACACTCTGAGAGGGAATAGCTGCAATTCTTTCTTACTTCCAAATTGCTCTTCCTTCCAGTTTCAAGTTCTCCCTTCCAATTGGCCATGTTGTATAAAAAAGGCATGTGTCAAAGCACATTTTTTATTCATAAATGCTCCACAGAACAGTTATCAGCTGTACCTTAAGAAAAAAAAGGGATTTCTGCAAGCGGTGTAGTGATAACTAACTGTTATCTCCATGTTATTTAGAGAGTGGATTACTAGTGTCAGGATACACTGCTGACCTTTTTGAAATGTGTCTATGAACATGAGGTTCCTTTGCTTTGTATTACATATTCAAGAAACAGAAATGGGATTACCCAAAAGGGACTTGATGCTGTAATGGCTCTCTAAAAAAAAAAAAAAACCACCTCCTTTCTCACCTTGCAACTTCCTTGAAATGGTTGATTTGCCAAAGATTTTAAAATCCGAGTGCCCCACTACAATTTCCTTTGCAGTGCTGCACATTTCCACCCTGCTCTGTACTGGAGATCCTATTGCGCTTACTACAATGTACTTGCGTTGCCGCCCTGTAGCAATGCTGTGTTGACCCTGGGAATCTTGCCGGAACCCTGAGTGAGCTGAATGGACTTTGTAATATGACTGTGAATATCAATAATGTTAATATTCATGCAGATGCTGACTTGGTCTCAAGCAATGCAGAGAGGTGCCCCCCACCTGCTTTGTGGAATGATGTTTACTTATTGATGCTGACTCCTGTCTGCGAGACTCGGCTGTTTGGTGGTGCCAGCTATAAAGCTGATGCTTACATTGTTCTTCTGTTTAAAGAAATGGTCATTAACAATATTTAAGATTCATAGAGCTCTATTGTAAGCCTTGATAGGTCTAGAGGTAATTTTCACTTCCTATTAATGTCAGGCATAAACCTGATGAGTTCATTAACTGGATTTATGCAGTTTGTTGCTGATGACAAGAAAAATGTTGAAGCTTTAGTTAACACCTTTTTTCATGGGTACAGAACAGGCTGAGCTTTTGATTTGCTTATTTGATCTTCGAAGTCACTGCATATATATAAAGTTTGCCTGTGTGCAGATTATGTTCTCTTAATGAATATTAACAACATTACTCTCTGTATATTTGGATTGACTTTGACTGTGAAAGGCAAAGAAGGTCTAGTTCCAAATTTTGGCAGTAGATGCAAGATGCTTGTTAGAAGAATCTTGAGAAGATTCAGGTCCCAGTTCTGGTACCTCAGGGTATTCAAAAGCAGTAAAACCCATGTGCCACACAGAGGGCAGAAGGATTCCCAGCAGTACAGGATCTGTACAGACGGGTTATGGAGAAGCTTTGCATTTCAAGAGCCTGGGCCTGCAGAGTGTCCTGGCAGCTAATGGCATCCTGGGCAGCCCCAGCATGTGCACAACCTGCAGGTCCAGCAAAGGGGTCATGCTCCTTTCCTAGGCTCTTCTGGAGCACTGTGCCCAGTTTTGGGCCCCTAGATGGATTTGTTTACCTTTTAAAGAGAAAACCACTGGGGAATCTAATTTAAATCTACTACCCAAAGAGACATTATAGAGAAGACCAAGCCTTGCTTCACTTGGAGGAACACAACAAAAGGGCAAGAAGCAATGCTCAAAAGCTACAATATTGGAAACTCCAACTGGATAAAATGGGGTGGGGGAAGGAATCCTGCTGAAGCTGGTCAAGCATTAGATCAGGTGGTCAGAGAGGTCATGGGGTCTCCGTCCCTGGAGATCTTCATAATTCAGCTGCCAACGGCCATGGGGAACCTGATCTAGTTTTGAAGTTAGCCCTACTTTCAGCAGAGGGTTGGACTAGAGACTTCCAGGTGTCCCTTCCAACCTCAATTTTTCTATGATTTTTTTCAGTGTCTGATTTTTAAGCAAGTTCTTGCCATTGTTAAGTCTCCCTTTTCTGGACCTGCACAGAACAACATACATGGAACTGGGATAACACCCCTGGATGATGTTAGAATTTCATCTCTCACTAGCAGCAGTGATGCACCAGCAACACTAAACTGAAGAAAGATCGTAAGAGCAAGCTCAGCCCAGGATAGTTGAGGATTTGTAATAAAGGGTCTCGCCTTTCAGCTACAGGTTTTCTTCTTCCTGCAATGACTTTGAACTTGCAATTCCTAAGGCAATTAACCAGCCTTTTGAGTTGTCCTGGTTGTGTACACCCAGTGTAGAAAGATAAAGGACAATAGCTTGAAATGAAATTTACTGACTTGTATTAGCTTGAGGCCTTTTTCTCAGCAAAGCTAATGCTGTTAGTAGGGCAAGGAGACAACAAGCAGTTGAAACTAAAGGCCATTTTATGTGGCCTAATCAGAGGATTATATTGGGACAACATGCACTTGGCATGAAAATAAAGCAGCAATTGGAAAATTTTGTCCCTGGAAAATTCCCATCCTTCCATCTGAAACAATGCATTTTTGCATATGTGATTTCCAATATCATAAATGTCTAGTGAATTGAGTTTTGCTCAGAATTCTTCAGTATAGAAAATGCAAAGGCTATCACTGGTTTAGTTTAAAAAAAAAATCAATTATAAAATTCTAGAGTGGTATTTCATTTGAAGGATTTAGAGGAGAGGAAACTCGGTAAATTATTTTTAATGTATTTTGGAAAATAAAATAATATTTATTCAATTTGAAATATGTTTTTCACTAAAAAATTGCCAGCATTGATAGTTTTTCCCCACGTTATTTTTTAAAACATTTTTTAAAATAAATTTTCAATCACATGTTGTCTGCAAGCTCTCTCAAGAATACAACTGTTGTGCCATTTATTAAAACACTAATGCAACAATCTATTTAAATAAAATGTTTATTTACCTATAGCATCTGACAACAGAATTCACTTGGGTAAAATTTCAGTGCGATTTATCCCCTGAGCTTCAGTAAATATTGCTGCAGCTGTGTGCTTTAGGCCGTTGAACAGAAAAGAAGAGACGTTAATTGTATCTTTTAACATGGCCGAGACACACATTTACTAGATTACAGTAATCAAACAGCCTACCTCTTTAAAAAAAAAAAAAAAGCCTACCAAAAATTCTTGTGTACAGCATTGTGCACCAGATATTTTCTTTCTCAAAGACCTTGTCGTCCTTTATACCAGTTGTCACACTGTCAGTTCTAAGATTTGATTAATGTGCAAGGAAACGGGGGGAAAATAAGCAGCAGATACCAGGTAATGGCTTTTGAGGACTTTTTTGTCACAGATAGAGCCAGTGATGATTTCGGAAAGGGATGAATACTAATATGACTATGCATGCTTGTTTACATCCGGAATGTATAGTTAAAGCAGGATTGATCAGACCTATTTTTCAGGAGCTAGCTGACTGGAACCACTCAATTTGATATAGCTGTGTCTTTGGTCATTTCTATGGCTGTTTAATTTGTGAAGGTGATATCTCAAATTGCTTCTACCCCTTTGAGCTCTGTCTTTGTCTGCTGTTAATTCTTTCCTTTAGTCGTGTCCAAATAAGACAGTAGTGGCTGGAAGCCAGAGGAACAGATTAAATCACTTGGCACGTTGACCACTATTAGGCATCTTTAAATATACAGGCATTGTTTATTCTAATAACCTCTGGTTTTGCCATAGTGCAGTCCTAGTTTTTATCATTTGCTAGGCCTTGTTCCCTGATTTTGTTTATATGTCACTTATTGTAGTAATGCAAAATTTCTAATTAAATCAGTTAAGCTGTCTGACTATCTCTGCTTCTTCCCTCCCTGTCACTTCAAAGGTAGAGCACGAAAAAAAAAAAAAGTTGCTTTCTTCTTTGTGTCTGTGGCATGGTATTTGTGTTTAAAGAAAATAGTTTCTGAATCCTTGTCTGGTAGCGATGGTTAAAACTTCACCAGAGGAAGAATGGCATGGCTGGTGGGACTCTGTAGGTATGCATCATGCAGTGCTATATGCCGGAGGGAGGGAGTTAGGGAGATCAAACATTTTTCAAAGCATGCTTTCTAGAAATGTTTATAGCACTGGGACTTGTGTGCATGTTCTTGCAAGTTCTAAAATACAAACTTTATAATCTTGATTCTGCTGTCATTTATGGCAGCGCACCACTGCTGACATCCTGGGGGAAAAGCAGATGCATGCTGGCATGAATAAGAATAGAATCAGTTCCCATGTCTGTTCCTGAAGCTTTTGCCATTGTATGTTTTAAAACTTTCTCAATGGACTGAGCCTCATGTTGTCTACTTGTAGGTGCCTTGTCCACTTAAAGCTCAAATTTTCAGGAATTCTTCCTCTGTGATGCAATGAGGCACTCACCTGGGCTGGAAACTGAGCAGAAAAGGTGGTATTCAACTCTCCTAACTTGGACCATCTAAAAGTTAGAAGACAAGTCATTGAGTCTTTCTCTGTGATGAAAAGCATCCAGTGGCTTCTATACAAGGAACTACTTAGTAGCCTAGTTTTCTTCTGCCTGGAAAATAGCTGGTTCAGCCCAAGACAGCTGATTGATGTGAGAGTAGATGCCTACGGTTGATTGCTTAGTGTCTTCCCACACACATGACCTAGGGGGCATCAAATGAAAACACCAAGTGGCTGTTTCAAAACAGAAGAAGGTGGTTCTTCTTAACATGTGAGTTTAGCTGGGCAATTCTTTGCCACAACAGTCATGGTAGCTAAAAGTCATTATGGGTTCAAGAAGAGGGTAAGTTTATGGAAGGAGAAAATTTACATATGTATAAAACTATGTTAGTCTTAGGTAATTTGTATCTGCAAATTGTTGAAGGCTAGAAACGGTATTTCATAGAGTAGCATGTATAGGTTCCTTATTTTTATACTCTTGAGTGTTTTGGCCGGTGTGGCAGATACAGAGACCATTGGTCTGATGTTGTATGCCCGTACTTATATTCTTGACAGGGTTTTTGCCTGTTGTATTTACTACCAGTCAGATGGATATGTTATAGTAGTCTAATTATGAAAACACTGCATCAGAGCTATCATACCCTATTCCTCATCAGGTAAAGTAGATGGCATGTGAGCTAATATGCAGCTGAATTTTTCTTACCAGTCCTACTCTCAGATACTTATTTCCTTTTAAAAAAGAAGTATTTATTCATCCTTTATATACATGATATAATAAAGAACAGAAACACATTTCCAAGGACTGGATGAGGTCTGATAATAGGAAGTTGAAATAAGTAAAATTCAGGTCACAAAAGAGGTATGGGGTATTTTTGGGGAGTAATTAAACAATTAAATTACTAACTTAATGTATTAGATCCTCTATTAATCTAATTTTAAAAATAAAGACTGGACACTTTTGAAAAAGATGCAATGCTACTCTACTGGAAGTTAAATATTTGATGTAAGGTTTCTTAATGCAGACTGGTGTGGCAGCAAAGAGATTCTTTGACTTCTGTCAGAACTTTTTTTGCTTTAAAAATCAGTGAGACAAGTACTAAGAGGTAAAAATAGTTTCACTTCTCAGGAAAGAAATAGAGGCAAAAGCAGATCAAGTGATGCATCCAAGTTTGTGTTAGGATGGAGATTAGCCTTCCTGACAGGCCACTTAGTGCTTGGATGGCTGGACTAGGTACCCTCTTGTGAAGAGGTTTACAATTCTATAAGTAGTTCTGTAATGTAAACTTGACTGAAAAACCTATACTCAGCTTCTCAGAGACTAGAACTAAGCATAACATCCTCAGTACAGAGGCACAGGCTTATACCAACCAAAGAGACGGTTTACAAAATCTGTCAAGGACAGTGTGGAAAAAAGAAGGCATACTTCTAAATCTTGTAATTGTTTCCTGTGTTAATTTGTAAGAAGGGGATGCTCACAAGTAATCTAGCACTGAGCTGAGACAGCATTATCTCAGATTTTGTTAGCTAATCTCCCATCTGTAAAACATGCTTTGTTTGGATTATCTACAGGGCGCACATTTTTCAGTGAATTTGTTTTCCTTGAGTAATGGGAATACATTCAAGGAAATTAATTTGCAAACAGATACAGTCTCTGCCGAATGAATGGATTCTCTCTTGGCACTTAAGGTGTAGCGCTGTTGGTATCTGAATTGCTGGCATGCGAGTCTTTGGTTTGCTTGCCAGAAATCTTTCTATAACGTTCTCAGGAATTGTATGTGACAACTTTGTATTCTGGAGACTAGATAGGAAACTTCTGCCTGCCACCTCAGAGCTTAACTAGTTTGAGTTAGGGGAAGAGGGAAAGAAACCGCAGAACAGCATGTTTCTTTCAATGCAACTGCTGGCGGTAGTATATATGTGACTGCCAGCTAGGACTTGTCCCCATCATGCTTTTCCATTTCAAGTCTTTCCATGGCCCTGTTGTAGAAATGCACTGTAGAGCTAGTTATGGCCCAATTGGTTTTATTTGACAGCATTGGCTCCAGTATGTTTTTGTTTCATGTTTATACTCTAGGCAAAATAGAGACTATGCATCCCTCACAGTCTGGGGCTGAACACAAACAGTTGCCAGAGATTTTGCTGCCTGAAGGAAGGAGTAAAAAGCCACCTCAGGATCCCAGAGATTCACATAGCTGTGACTTGTCTACAACATCAAAATAAAAATCAGAAGTGAAATGGAAAAGAGGGAAAAGAGACAGTCCATTACAGCTGTAGCAAGTAGGGAAGAAATTCAAAGAATCAGGTTAAAAAGCATCTTAGAATAATGAAGTATTGCATACATGTATGAGTAGAAAAGTGACTCTTTAAAAACATGACTTCCTGAAGATCCCGTATCTTGTATTTTCAAGCTCTAGCTGTTGTTTTTATTGACCTATCTTTTTTGTCGTTGCTGTACTGGTGGAGGGGAAGGGAATGGGAAGTTCATTCCTATTGTTAGCTCTGTGAAAGTGGTATTCTTGATGCAAAACAAATGTCATCGAGGCTCTGGCTTCTGTCAGAAGGCTCTTGTTCTTCTTTAGGGCTTGGCTTTTCATGGAGATAGGACTGAGAAAAGTTTCTTTCACAGTAAGAGCTTGAGGGCAGGATTCCTCTTGCCTAGCTGAGGTGCCTTAAAAAGTGCATCTATTATAAGCTAGTTATCTAAGCTCTCTCTGTGGTTGCTTCAGAGAGAATAGCATCTCCATAAGGCATTTCTTCCCATCTTAATATAAATGTCTCCGTTAGCAAGATGACTAATTTCCAGAAAGTGCCTATATTTGTCCTCTGGTGAAAACAGGAGGCCTGACAACTACAGTAAGCTAAATATCTAGTTACTAGATGGCTAATATTAGGTGAGACGAATCCCATCACTAGCCAGAAGCATACAGCATAACTCGATCTATAGGTTGCTGGATTTTTTTTTTTCTGTGGGATAGACAGCAACAAAAGTGTTCTTACAAAAGAGTGAAGAATTCTGTCATATGGACAGTCTTTTAATTTTTGTTTCACTCTCTCGTATAAGAGAAAAATAAAGATCTGGGAGTTTATTTCTCAGTTGGGTCAGATGCTGAGGTGGTGGATGTCGTGGAGAAGTCCTGGGTGGTCTTTGTGTTGAGGTGAAGAGGCACCAGGAAGAACTATCAAGTAAAACAGGCTTCACTATGCTAGACAGCAAAAGCCTGAAGTGGGGAGACCAGCTGGAGGCCCTATAGAAATCTGAAAAAAACCCCAACAAATCCCTTATTAAAACAGATTTTTCAGAGTCTAAAGATGACAAATCCTCTCTACTAGGAACTAACAGAGCTAGGAAATAGCCTAAGTTAAATCTTTTGAGTTTTCATATATATATATGTATGTATACATATATAAATATGTTTGTAGTTGTCTGAAAGTAAAGAACAAACATTAATCTTAAGAAAAACAATTTAAAAAAAAAAATTTTTTTGGATGGATAAAATGACTTACCATCTAGGCTGAGGTCAATTTTTCAACTGGTATAAATCAACGTACTTCTATGAAGTCATTTTTGTGCCTTCCCCCTTCATTTTTCACAATTCTTTAGTCTAGTATCAGTACTGAAAAAGATAGAATGACATCTCGTGTCCTTGAGAGATTTAGGGCCTTACGTTTAGCTATATCTAAAGAAAAATATATTCCAGGGGACCCAATTACAATATCTTTATCCCTCCAATACAATTAAAGCATGACTCCATTTTTGCAGTGTGGAAGGGACCTAAATTCTGCCTTCAACCATGCTAAAGCCTCTTTATTCAAGGTTATAGTGTGGTTTGGGAATATGATTGAGGCTTTTTACACAGTAGAAAGGATTGTCCTTTAACTGTATTCAGGTCATGTTTGAAGCTGTCCACACAACAGACTCTGTGACCTTCATGGGAGCACAGTGGTGGGGTAGAGATCCCCTTTGACAATACAGTTTTGTAATGTCATGGTTTAATTGCAAGAGTCACTTTGTTTGCCAATAAACTTGAAGGCCGATGGGGGGCCAGTGATGTTGTGCTGTATGCGAGGTGACAATGAATATAGCTCCTTGAACTGAGTCTGTTATGAAGGTCTTGTAGTGTAATGTGAGTGATGAGATTCAGGGACTAGCAAAAAGTTTGTAAAAGTCTGTCTGATTAGCAATCAAAAAAGAAAAGTTTGCACAGTCTGAGCTCCCCTACAGAGGAAATGGATATGTATTAGTCAGTCAGGAGAGAACTGAAGTTGTCTACCTAGTAAGAAGCAGACCTGTACAAATATGTTCATATTACAGAGTTTGAGAGCAAAACAATACAGATTTTGTGATGTTAATAAACTTTCATGAAGCTAAGCTTTACCAGTTGGGGTTGGGTTTTTTTAATTGTTCAATAGGGTGAAGAATACTTTAAAAGTATGGCAGAAAATGAAGGGAAATTTTGTTCTGGTGCTTCCTGAGCAGTTTTATATTTTAGAAAGCTTTTTTTGTATTTTCCTTCAGTTCCATTAGAAAACTTCCATGTGTGTTTTAGATTGTAATATACAAGAGTGAGAGGAATGTATTGCCTCAAAATGAAAACTTTAATTTTATCTGAATGATGTTGAGCTCTTCTATTGGTCAAAAATGAATTAAGATTCTTCAATTCCCAATCACAGGCTCAAGAAAATTATTTAAATTAATGAAATATTATTTCAATAAACTGAAAATGTATTTACTACAATTAATTACATTAGCCAGTAGCTATCGCTGTCACCTGAAGCATTCCTCGCCATCTCAGCTGATCTCTCAGATTGCATACTTAATGCTAGGGGAAGTCTCATCAGTTTGTTTCTGAAGAAGGTAGGCTCTGCAGAAGCAGATTTACTTCCCTGTAACACCAGTGTCACAGAACATTGATTAGTTTACTTGAAACTGTGACCTCTCTAGCTTGATACAAGACTTCTTAGGACTTTCCTAGCACAAGCAGCCGAAGATTCATGAGGATGACAAGGTACCTTAGGATTCCCTGGCTCTTTTCATGTTGGTGCTGGCACATGTATTCATGCACTGTACAGCACAGGTACACGCACAGAAATGTCATTTAATTGAACAGAGAAGAAAAGGCTAATGTTCTTAAATCCCTTCCAGAAACAATTTTTGTTCTGTTGTTTATTCTTTGCTTAAGAATAAAGTCACAAAACTAAATGTACAATGCTACATCACTAAGATCATCTTAATGATATCTGACAACCTGCCAAAAGGCAAGGAAGAGGGACAGGACAACAGACTGCAAAACTGCACAATAACTCATGCTGATCTGCCAAAAAAATATGTTTAGCCCTTCTGGGAAAAGGTTTGGATTAGCACAAAAGTGATGCTGTTGTGCTTTCCATGAATTGTCTCCAGAGAGTTGTTGGGATTTGCATGTGATGAGAAATAGCCTCAGATTATCCTGCCAGAGAAGGAAAAAGGGGATAGAAGTCTTGGCTGAAGTACTGAAAATTAATAAGGTCCCTGTAAAAATTAATCAGTTCTGCCACTTCATTCTGTCCCCTAAGATGAGGAATAAAATACGTTTTACTGAACTGCAGTACTGCAAATATAGGAAGCCAAAGAGAGCTGAATACTGTTTAGCTGCATGTCAGTCACCAAATATGATCAGGAAAGGTTGTCATTAAATAACGGGGAAAGAGTTTTAGTAAAGCAACTTCATTAATTTTATAGTAAATATTTATGCCAGTCCAAGCAGAATTGGTATGAACAGTAACCCAGAGTGTCAGGATGAACAAAGATCAGGGGCTGCTGAATAAAACAGCACTCAGCCTGGTTGGTCTCACCCATGTTGAAGTCAGGAGCCTCTGGCTATGCAGGTCACACCAGCCCTCTGTTCTGCCTTGGCTCTCCACATGCTCTGCACTCACTGCCAGGAGCCAGGATAACCCATGAGGCTGCTCTGATGGTCATAGAGTTCTCTCCTTTCCCCAGCTCCCACTTTCGCATGCTAAAACATGACACAGATGAAACTTGTGTAGTGACAGAGCTTTGGCTGTGGTGGATGTGGATGCTGCTGCTCCCAGGAAGGAGAATGCAGAGTGGGGCTGGCTCCTGTCACAGGTGAACACACAACGTTTCTATAAAACACTTTAGTATCACTTTCCCTCAAGAAACACAGTGGCTCTCACACGCTTATTGCTAAACTAAATCTTTTTTTTTTTTTTTTTTTTTTTTTTTAATACTGGGAAGCGCAAGGGATGGAGCTATTTACCATCTTAAATGTGCAGCTCTGTATAGTACTAACTGGTAATAGATGAGAGACTATAAAAGGGTCTGGAGAGGGTGACGGGGGAAGAGAGCCTGGAGTATTGTGAGTGGAGAGGGATGTTTTGAGACCGCTGATGGAAACACTGGAATAAGGAAGAGGAATCATAGTGGAAAGGAGAGAGATGGAAAGATAATGAGAATTTGGAAAGCAGGAAGGTAGTTAAAGTAAGGGCAGCAAGAAGTAAAACAGAAAGTGAGAAGAGGAAATGAGTTTTAAAAGCTCTCACTGGTGCATGGCAGCAGAACTTGCAAGAAACTGAAAGAATAAAAATGAGGAAAACAAGATGATTACATGTATTTCTGATATAGCTGAATGGCAAATATCAATCACTTTGCTTGCACATGTGTGTGTGTGCATGTTGGAGGACTGTGTGTTTGTGTGTGTATGTTGGAGGGTCACAAAGATGATCAGAGAGCCGGAGCACCTCTCCTGTGAAGAAAGTCTGAGGGAATTGGGCTTGTTCAGCCTAGAAAAGAAAAGGCTCTGTGGAAACCTTATAGCAGCCTTCCAGTACCTGAAGGGGCTACAAGAAAGCTGGGGGGGGACTTTTTACAACGGCCTGTAGTGACAGGACAAGGGGTAATGGCTTTAAATTGAAAGAGGAGAGATTTAGATTGGACATCAGGAAGAAGTTCTTCATGGAGAGGGTGGTGAGGCACTGGAACAGGTTGCCCAGAGAAGCTGTGGATGCCCCATCCCTGGAAGTATTCAAGGCCAGGCTGGATGAGGCTTTGAGCAACCTGGTCTAGTGGAGGGTGTCCCTGCCCATGGCAGGGGAGTTGGAACTAGATGGTCTTTAAGGTCCCTTCCAACCCCAACCATTCCATGGCTCTATATTCAATAAAATAAGACATGGTCAGGGTCCCCCTTTTAGGGCTATTGATCATAGTAAGGAAAACTACATAGAATATATACCTCATGTCTGACTCCATTCCTTTATGTCTCCCTGTTCTTCAAAATCTTTCATATCTGGTGATAGTTTTGGCAGGTTTGCACAACTGTTTGAGCTTCTGGATTTTCTGTGTGTGTCAGTGCAAACTGCTTCACAGTATATAGGGATACCTGGCCCTGACAGCCTCCAGGGCTCTCTCCATATCCTCAGTATGTAAATTAGATCACTGCTAGATGTCTACAGATGGTGTGTAATTGAGGTACATTACTTATGGCCAAACACTTCCTGCTTGGAACTATCAACAAGTTTGAGCTCCTTTACAGAACTTAGGGAGTTTGGAGGAAAAAAAAAATAGTATCCAAATTCAGGTCACCTTTCATTTTGGTTCTACCAAGAAAAGAAAACAAACAGACAAGAAAATTGTTCTGACAAAACCAATCCTGGTTTTCTCACTTTGTATTTATTGGGATCTGAACATAGATGGAGCATTCCGAGCTCTCCCATGCACTAGCAGCAGGCAAAGTTCATTCACATCAGATTTTTCCCTCCTCTTCATCCATTTGGGTAGTATAATGTGAAAGCCATGTAAATAGAAATAAAACTTTAAAAAGTCTGCAAAAATCCCCAGCAATATTTTAGCAACCTTCTCACACCTCTAAAATCTGAAAAATTCTTTTAAAGCACTAAATAGATATTTCTGAGTGTTATGACCAGCTTGCAATAGGAAAGAAAAAAACAGTTACATCCTGGTAAAGACTGTGACAAAGATTCAGAATCTTCATAGTAAGTCAGTGATATGTTGGGGCTATGTAATCAACTCTGTTCTTTGAAGTTCAGACATGAAATGCATAGTATCATTACATCAGATATCTAAGTTAAGGTATCTCTGCTCCAGTAAATCTTGAATCTTTAGCTGTCTACTCCACTGTGTGTTCAGACAATATCCCAACTTGATAACCTGGTTTCCTTTACCTTACTTTAGTCTTATTCTTTTTCTACATAGGCTTTAAATATATAAATAATATTTAATATACCTTCTTTTGTTTAGAACCTTTGGCCACATAGTTTATTCATAAATGTTCACATCTTCTTAACAGAAGAAATCTGAACTGGTATGCCAAATGCTTCTTACGCAGTCACACCCCAGTGCAAATTATTTTACAGGCACAGAATTATGCTAAAGGAATGTTAGTGTTGCAAAGTTATGCAGAATTGAGAAGGTGCCAAAAATTACATTACTCCCAACTTTATTCAGTCTTGTAAATTAAGTACTATGTGTAGTGATATCCTTTCACAACTTTATCACTCAGCAGAGTTTCCATAGGGCTCCTGCTCCACTTGCATATGGGCTACAGCACACCCTGGAAATGAGCTGGAACTACGTAGTGGAATTGCCTCTTTTCTCGCAACTTCCTTACTCGTTTGTTGTGGGAAGTCGGAGATATAAGCTGAATGAAATAGGGAGCCAAAGAAAGACGAGATAGCGTTGTGATTAAGGAAGCTGAAAGACACCTGGAGATTTTAATATAGTCCCACTTCTACCCAGAGTCCCAGCATAGTATTTAGAAAGTCACCAGAAGTATTTGTCTCTCTTGGTATGCTTCTCATTTTTGGGGGATGGTGGTGTTTTACATTTTTGTCCTGGAATCTTATCAGAAGAGTTGCTCTCTGGCTAAATAGGAGTTAGCCTGCGCAGCACTGCGTGCTTCTTACTTGATCTCATTGCAACTCATTCTCTCACTTATGAAATACTATTTGGTACTCACAGAAGTGTTGAGAATGATTATTTATGAAACACTAAAAAAAAAAAAAAGCTATAGCAAAGCTGACATAGAAAAAGGCCTAAAGAATTCATTGTTCAATTAAAATTTGGATCTCATTAAGTACGAGTTGCTCATTCATGATTTTCAAAGCAAAAGTGCAGTATCTGCAGAATCAGTGTTCTCTATGAGAAAATATCCATTACTTCAACATTTTTCAGTTGTTTCTCAGGGAAAATCTAAACAATATATCCCTTCATCCTTAAACTGCATAATGTGGAATGCTGTCTTAAAGGAATTGTAATTTGGGGCTGCATATGGTCCTGTGCTAATAAATTAAGCAGCTGCCAGGAACGTACCCAGCCACTAAAATGCTACTGTCTCTGTCATAAAATCGGAAAAATATTTCTTGGCATGAACCAAAATTAGCACTTTTGCCGAACAATTAGGTGGGACAGGGACTGTCCCTAGGCAGTCAGTGTGTGGCTATCCTGTTTTGAAGGATAAGAGAGTTTAACAGCATGCTTGTATCCCATTCGGTGTTTTTTGGTCTCAGTAGCAGAAAGTAACCTTGGCCCAGTTAGTTTACAAGTATAAATGTAGCCATGAGAACCAGGGTCTCAGGCCAGATTACCTATCCAAAAAACATTGTTCATATTTCCTTCTATCTAAGCATGTTGGTGCGTTATGAAATCCAATAGAACATGGATAGCTAGAGTATACTCTGGAAAATACCACGTATTCAAGGGACATGGAATTTGAATATGACTCTCATGACACAGCAAACCACTGCAGGGTAATACGTTTTAATGTATGTAATGTTTTTCTGAGGGATGAGGAAAAAGGGAGGCAAGACCAATTTGTGTAAACAGGTCCCACTGAAACATTTTACTGCAGGGACATGGAAATGATTCATGAGCTGAAAATATTTGAAACTTCTGATCTAAAAAAATTATGGCATTTAAATACCGAGTTATGATGTAGGATGGAAAATATTTTTGAAATATCAGCATTTCCTCTTTGTATTTAGTCTCTTGTAAAGACAGATTTTCTGCACACAGTAGTGTATGAATAGTCTGTATCCAGTGTGATTTGAACTCCATAAAGACCTTCCAGCCCTCTTTTGTTTCATTTTACAGTTGCAAGGTAAACATTACCCAGGAGTATGTTAAGAGATGTGCAGCACGGAGATGTTCTTCCGCATGCAGCCTCTGGATTAGCGTATGCAAAATAAATCTTACCCACTGAAGAAAAAGGTTGGGTTTGTAAAATCTAGCAAGAGGGTTGCCCATGAAACCACAGCTGAAAGAGAAAGTTTTCAGTGACATTTCTCTTAGGAGCAAATAGTGCAAAGTAATGCCCCAGGCTGGCAAGGGAAGAGCACAGGCAGTGTCCCTGGCTCCAACACAAAGAAATGGTCATTATTCCCCCCAGCTGTGACATCCATAATGAATACAAGGAACAAGATTTCATCTTCTTTCTTCCCATGAAGTCCAAAAGACTTCGTCTGATACACAAAGGGGGAGAACGTCACATGTGCTCCTTGGGAAAGAAGGTCTGTTGAAGTAACTGTAGTCATTTGTTTGGAAATCTTGCCTTATCTTCACCATCTCTGTGTGCTCAATTATTCTCATCTGTGCTTTATCTATTTCCTTGTGACGTCATGTTCTTCCTTAGTTCCCCCCGAGAAGAAACCTTCCTTTGAAGCAAGCCCTCAAGTTAACTTCGTTTGTTGGTGTCCACCATAACAGCCATCCTTTCCCCCACTTTTCTCCCTCAGTATTGCTCCCAGCAGCTGTCCCTTCAAGACTGTCTTCCCTTCACTTCTTCACTTGGGCAGATTTTTTTCACAGCTGCCACCCATTCCTCGGGCTCATAATCCCCTTCACCCGTGCTTTGTGCTGGTTCCTCACTGTCCTTATTGCTGGTGGCTGTCCTTGGCAGTTGTCCTTCCTCCTGTCTTCCTCAGTGCTGACCCCTCAGAGTGTCCATTATGTCTGTAGTTCCCCATGGTCCCCTCCTCCATTGCCAAGTTTGTATTTCTCAGCAGACCTTTCCCTGCAGACTGATAGGGTGTTGGAACAAGCTTGTGCAAGCTCTTGTGAAGCTCACCTACCTTTTCTGGTACCTGATGCCATAATGACAACATGATGCTGGCCTGCAGCTGCATGAGCAGCTGCTATCAAAGCATGGTGGGGTCATCTGCCTGGAGAGGTGCCGGCAGCCTCTTCCCTGGTATTGTTGTCTCACCCATTGCAAGCGACAGTTGGGACCTATTGAGTGAGGCGACTACTGCATGCCCTTTTCTGTGCTTGTTTTTCAGATGTTATGGACAGAAACAAAATAGATTATAAGGTATGACTCAGGCTTTGTTTACTCTATGCTGTCCAGCTCAGACCTCGAAGTTTGCAAGTGCTGTAAAGCCTGATAATCTTTCCTTCTTTTTTTTGCTTTCCTTACACTGCTAAGGGACAGACTGTGGGTACTGAGACATTTGCAGGAGGCATTCATGAGTTATTTTTGCTCTCAGTCATGTCTTCTATAGGAGACATACCATGGATGTATATAGAAATGAGAAACTTTGCCAAAAGCATTTAATTATTGGGAAAAAGATACATCTTCCCTCCAGTGTGAATAGGCCTGTTAATTTTTGAATTGCTGTTTCTAAGCATGTGAGTGTAGAATTTTTTTTTTTTTAAATATCTATTATTTGAAATTAGAGTTTATACTGCCATTCTGACCAAAAAACCTGTAAATGTCACACACTTGTTTGAAATCTGCACAGCTCTCTGACACCTTGTGCTGACTTCTCTGACAAAGACGGTACCTCCTCTACTGCAGTGCAGCATCACAGCCTGTGCCTGGTTGTGCACTCCAGGGACCCACTGTAACGGGCCAGCCCAGCTCCGTCTGATCGGTGCTCCGTCTGATCGGTCATCCGGCTGAGCTTGGTGTGTGTGGCCACACAGCAGGAGGGAGATATCAGCTGGGGGTGGGAAGGGTGCCACCGAGGGAGGCCTAATGCTCAAAGATTCTCCTGCTGAAGTCAATCTCCAGCTGCAGTCAGCTGATGTCCTCCCAGGTAACTGGACTTCCCAGGCAAGTCTCTGGCACACAGTACTGTCTCACAGATGGAGTATGAAGAACTTCAGAGATCTGAAGTTAATCATTTCCGGACTGAGAGATGAGGTGCTACTGTCTCAGGTTTGAACTGCAAAATAAAATTCACCATTATCATCAAAAAGACTCCGCTCGTGGGTATCCCGCTGTGACCAGGTGCTGCTGGCAGCCAAGTGGCATGTGCTGAAACCACAATTGGCAGGTCTTCATTAGTAATTTACTGTAGAACATTACTGTTCATTAAAATGGTCTCTTTTGTCCCCAGAGAAATGAAAGTTACCTTCCCCCTGGAGTTCCTCAGTTGTTAACTAACAGAAGAGATTTCATGTCTTTGCCAAGGCCAACCTACACTTTCCTCAAAGCACTGATACACAGTTGAAAATTGCCTGGTCTACATGGTGCAGTCCTTGGTTTTGGGACAAAGGACAGTCCTGCACTTCAGCAGAGCAGCCGATATAGTCTCTAGTATTTATTTATTATAAAGAAAAGAATCAGTCCTAGGAATTCATTAGGAATGAGTAGGATTATAGGTATCAGGAACTTATGCTGGTTTATTAATATTAGAGTCCAAATAACTGTGGTGCTTTTTTGTAGTCTATATCCTGGTGCTTTCATGAGTAAGGTTGTGGAAAGAAGGAACACTTCCTTATTATCCTAACTGGTATGCTTTAGACAGGTTTTCTCAGGTATCAAAGCCGCCTGATGTTACTCTCTTTTCATCTTCATATTATGAAGTATATGAGAAGAAATCCAGTGTGTTTAAAAAGCCACCATCCACCACCCAAACTGAGGTAGATTAGCCATGCATTCAAATCAAGAAGTTCCACAATTAAGTAAAGTTTGCTTGTGCCCCCTTATTTCAGCTCAGCTGTGAGCAGGGACTTTGAGATGATCTTTCATCACAGGGTTGCCTGCTGTTTTTCCTGCAGAACCCTGCTCATCCAAATCAGAAAAGGAAAATCCCCCCTGGGCCAGCAGCTGGTGATCTTATTTCTGGCACACTAAAGCTGTTTTCAGCGTTTCACTTTTCCACTTTGCATTATTTTCATGTAATGTTCTTGCATGTTAGGCAGATTCCCTACCTCTTCTTACACAGCACTGTCACTCCGGGTTTGAGGAACAGCAAGCCCCCCCACCCATGAAAGGTCTTTAAAATGTAACCTTAAATCTAATTTACTGTTTCTGTCCAAGATCCTGGAAAATTGCACTTTGGCTGCAGTCACACCTCAGTGGGAATGCCAGTTTCAATCCATTTCAGAGTGGGCTTTGGAAACCTTTCCTAGCCCCAGAACTGCTTCACCAGCTGTTTCCTCCCTGCTGGAAAGCTACAACCATCTCTCACCTGTAATTCTCTTGGACTCCTCCACTGCTCTTGACATAGGAGCTGGGCAACCTCGCTCGGATCATTCGGTGCTTCGTGCAGATTGGGTCCTGCTCCTTGCAGATCTGGTGCTGCTGGTGAAGGGGTATCAATGTCAGCCTTCTCAGTCTTGTTTTTGTCTAAGGGTATGTGCATTTGAGAATGTCATGGCTGTAGTCATTTAAACTCTTTGGGACCATGATGTTTAATAGCTTTAAATATGCTGCTTTGGGGTGCTCTTTTGAATTGCTGCACTTTCTCGTGTCAGCGCTATTTAGCTGCAGCTTGGTTATCCTGCCTCTTGCCAACAATGCAACTTCAGTGAAAGACTGGCCTGGGATCTCTCTTAGCAGCCGCCTTGCAGAGGTCACACGTAAGGTACAGCTGAGTATCACCAAAACCCAAGTTGCTATTCTGAGTCCCTGTAAATAGTCATTGTGATCACATATTATCACCCACTCTATCCTTTGAAAGGACGTGAATGTCTTTTCAAGTATTTATCAATTAAACCTCAAAATATCTCATTGAGGCACTGCAAATTAGGTGATAAAAGGATCAATTTACCTAACACTGATATGCACCTACCTCAGAAATTAAATAGCACATCACAGCTATCGAACAATGCACATTTAAATCTCTGAATGATGGACTACAACCACAAATGAGGAGATTAACTCCTGCACTGCAATACTGTTCATTTAGCAACACCCTCAGCCAAGGGTTTTTGAAAGTGAACTCTCTGGGTTGGAAAGGTCCCCTGAATACAGGAACCCCTATGTGTAGGCATGTGAAATATGTCAGAGACGAACCATCAGACTGTATAGGAATGTGAAATGCATGGGAGAAATAACATTATCCCTGATGGTCTGGTCCCTCATGGATGGCTAGACTCCACATCTACCCATCAACTGGTAACCTAAAGCTTCCTCTCTGAAAATTGCCTTCCTTGTTCAATATTTAGACTGGAGTGACGGAAAAATTGTGCTACCTGAGACTGCATTGTTCCTTCTTTGATTACTTCCTCTAAATCCAGTAGTAAGCTAAATTTCAACTGAAAACTTAAAATAAAAGTATATACAAGATACTGGGAGGTATATGTGTATAATGTGGAGGGATATACACATATACTTACCCATATATGTAATATAAATATACACATATGTATATATATATTATGCATATATGGATGAATGATTTGGTATATATCTTGCTCTGCAAGGGAAGTACATTTATGTACTATACACTGAGTTGAGTACTCGAGTGTTTGAGTTGGTCATTGTTGATCCATTTTCTCGACGTTGCCAGAAGTCAAGGGAAAATGCAGCAAGGAGGGGACAAATGGTTTTATGTATAGTGCAAGAAGCAAAACATTGCTAGTTTTAAACTTAAAATTGCCATCAGAGGCAGGGAGCGGAAAGTACTCTTACCTTAGAATTACATTAGAAAATGTCAAGATTTAAGAGAGCCATCGAGGAGCAGCAGAAGGTACTCTTACTTCAGAAAACGTCCCATTTTAAGAGTCTGGCAGCCAGAACTAGTAGGATCTTTTCTTTTGCTACAGTAACAAGGTATTCTAGGGTTCCAGTTTCCCACCATTTGCAGAAAAAATGTGCAGCAGCACACCCTCTACAGAAACTGTGAGCTTCAAGAGAAGCTGGACATGGTCTTCTCAGGGCTTTCCAAGATCTGTGCAGAAAGCCCAATGACCACACATTTATGATGCTGGACAGAAAGGCCATGCTACATTTGTAAACCCAAGAAACCCTGACCTCCGAGCAACTGTTTAGATGAGCCGGCAAAAAGTCAGGCAGCTTTCTGACAGAAATCCTTTCCATTGGCAGCTCATTCAATGGTATTTCTGAGAGATATTTCTGTTTCAAAGAATTGATACCTTCAGACCCAAGCATGTCTCATTGGCAAATTTCCAACTGCTTTCCCGCTTTCTTCTTGACAATTATGATACTGTGACAGTTTTGTGGTTTTTTTTTTAGAGTCCTGATCATCTTTGCACTAGGGTAAATCAGGAGTGATATTACTGAAGCCATTGGGTTTACATTTGCAGAAAATTGTTATAGAGGGAAACAGGGGCTCTACTCTCACTTTAGACTCCTGGATGAATGTCTACAAGGTATTCTTTTATAATTTAGAAATATTGGTAAATATGGTCTTTAAGAAAGGGTAATTTAGAGATTAGATTTCATGTTCTGTGACCTGGGCGTCTGATTACAGCAATTCGTCCTTGATTCTCTGCTAATTGACCAGCAGATTCTTGTTTATGCACAATGCAAGAGCTACCATAGATTTTTGGCTAGGTCTTGGCCAGCATACTGCTCTATACCTGCATCTTCATGACACTGCTGCTTCAAAAGTCATTTTAATTGTGTTTGTGGCTAGTCACCTTCCTAAGCATCTTCAAAACTTGACTGCATTTATGCTAATACCCTGAATGCCAGGAAAATAAGTTCTATTATTTCTACTTCTCAGGTGGGAAAAGAAAAACATACTCTTTCTTAGGTGATCCATCACTCACTGATGCTGATAGCAATCAGGCTATTGACTGCTGAGCAGTGAAGAGCTCTTGCTTGTCATTGTCAATGCTTCTTTGTTTTGTATTACTGAAATGCTCAGTGAAGCAGAGACTGGCTTCTCAGCCCAGCACTTGTGCTGTGCATATGCGGTGTGGAAAGCCAAAGTGTTAGGCTTCTGTGCAGTAGGAAGTAGGGTAGCTCTCACATGAGAAGTTCACATGCAGACACCCAAAGCAGCAGGCTAGAGCATCATAACCCAGTGACTTGGGCATTCATCTTGCAAGTCAGTGACTTCAGATCAAACCTCTGGCCTGAACCAGGAAGAACAACGGTTTGTTCTGTCTCCAAAGCGTATTCATTAGCCACCAAATTGGTTCTGCTCCACTCAAAACACGTGCATACAGGAGGGGTAAGGTCTGAACAATCCTTCCCCAAAACCAAAAGTAACGCCAGATTTTCTTCTGGAGCAGAAGTTTTTTAATTTCTTTTGACTGTGGAAGAAGTTATTTACACCAAAACAGTCTCAAATGGATAGGTTTATAACTGTTTGGCCACTATGGGCACTGTGCAGAATATCATAGTAGAACAACTGATGCAGTAAATCTTCCCAGAGATTTTGAAACAAATTGATTTGAAAGCCCCCCAGTTCTCTTGCAGAGTTTAGGTCCAATATAGTGCATTATAGAAGAATACAGTAGAAGAAATAGGTTGCTTTGGTCCTGTGCGAAAAATCTACCCAGAATGACTGTGTGTAATATGGCTGCTAACAATTTATTCACTGTTAGGTCTTTGTATTCCAACTTAAGATTTCTTATTGACTGATGCCAAATCCTGGAGATAAGATTTCCTCTCTCCTTTCACTTTTTACTGTGAATAGCTGATAATCTGGTGCTTTACAGAAACCTGCCTGGGTCCCTAACCTTGGACAGCTTTTGTGCTCCACTGTCAATTCCTCTGAGCATTATACCTGCTATGCATGAATGCTGTAATTTTACAGCGTGACCTGCAGACAGGAATAGAAGCAACTGGAACCTATTAGACCATGAACTTCATTTTCTGAGGACCTGCAGCTCACGTTGAAGTTGTGCATGTTGGCAATTTCCAAAAATGGGACCCCTTACCCCACCTTTTTATAAGAAATTTTGACTAAAGCCTCTGGGGTTGAAGTATTGTTGCAGGAAGGCTGATAGTTAATAAACCTTGTCAACCATGCCTCATTCTTCTAGTCACATCTTACAATGTTTTAGTTTAGTTTTTAATCTCATCTGTTCTCTCCTCTCTCACTCTGCCTGTATTTTTAGCTTTATGACTGAAAGCCCTTGATGGGAAATGCATACACATGCATCATTTGCAGAAAGGTGAAATGTGCTTCTACTGCTATTTTTTAAATTTACAGTACATGCTACTTTTTTTTTTTTTTTCCAGGAAAGCTTTACTGTAAAGCATTGCCTTGTCTTCACAAGTGGAAACCAAAGCTTATTTGTCATAGATACATAAATGTTTTCAAAAGCAGATTGTTTCTTTTAATAAAGAACAGATGCACCCAATTTTGTCTAACTGTTGCTCAGGATGCAGCCAGCATGAGTCCTGGCAAGTTGGAGGATTGCATCCTGTGGTTTAGAAAGTCCACTAGCAGAAATCAATGGAGCTGCAATCAATCCAATGATGTTAATTATCATTAGATGTAAATCAGGAACCCACGTTCTCAGTCTCCTTCTTTAAACCCTGGGAAATCTTCCCTGTATTAATCAAAGTTAATGATATAAGAAAGTAACTTGTGTATCTTTATATACATACTTCAGTTAACAGTTTCACTTGGGTTTTATTAATAAGTACCAGAAATACAACACTTGCAAATAACAGGGCTGCACTTACAGGCAGTATTGCTCATGCTGCAATAGTAGATTCTGTAATTTAAAAATATGATCAAGAAATATCTGCAAACAACTGACAATACAAATTAGTAAGAGCTGCAAAAGATAGATGACTTCTTGACTGCTCAGTGCAATTATGAGTGTGTCAGATCACTGCCAGTGCTTGACCTCCAGGACAGATTGGTGGAGTTCTTTCTTGTAGACATGGCAAAGCTGTGTTCCTTTATCTTCAGCTGCAGCAGACCTTGTTTTCCCCTTTGGTCAGCCAAAATAACAGCTACTGCACCCATGACTTTAGACAGAATAGCAAATGTATTTAGCAATTTAATATAGGTGCTGCAACTGTGTACCTTGCCAGGCTGTTTGATCCAGCCTGAGTGCCCGAGCCCAGAGAATGCTCACAGCCACCATCCTGTGTGACAAAATGAGCTTTGCTTGCTGCCTTTATTCAAGAGCCACCATGCAGTTGGAATAAAAAGGTCACGCTAAGATGAAAGGGTCAGGCTAAATGCACATGTAAATTACCCTTTCCCTAACAACAGGCTTAAGCCAGTAAGAAGTTTCCCTAGATGTGTGGTCTTTGGTGCCACTGAAAATCAAGCTATTAATCTGTCTCTGAAAAAAACAGCTGTTGATCTTCTACTCAGTTGAATAACTAGTTCATACAGATGTCGAGATGTGAAAGGTAAAACTCTGAGCGGCAAAGTCAGCACAACTTGAGTGGAAAATATAGGGAGAACCAAGGGCAATTGTGGAAAAGTTGCAGAGCCATTTGCTAGAGCATGAAGCAAAAAAATGGTCTATCTTTTCATATTCACTGTTGAACGTACACAGAGACATTAAAAGATCTGATGGCTGCAATCTGCTGTAACCTTTTATCTGTGAGGAGTGATCTAATAACTCACTCTTGGCTGTACCAGTTATGAGTTATCACTTTGCTCACTCGTGAAGATGAATGTAAACGTCTTTACTGCTCTCAGCCATCATGCATTCTGTAATTCTCTCTCTTTCTGTGAATAAATACGCTATGATACTAAATTAATAATAAAATTTGGCTTCACTTAAGTTACAGCAGGGAAGATATTTTTCTTTCTCTCTTTTTTTATTAGTAAATGAGAATTTGTAGCTGCATGAGTGTTAATCATGAGCTACTAAGTGCCTACCCAGATCCTGTCTGTATGCTGATGCAAATGAGCTGATAGGAAATTATATATTGTAGATTATAACTTTTTTGAGCAAAGTAAAAATCTATATTTCATACAAGAAAGCAAACTAAATCTCGATTGCTCTTCTGCAGCAAGTAGACAGCAGAAGCTTTTTCCTGTAAAAAATAAAACTGTTAAACCATTAAATATGGCTTTTAGTACGGTACCAGTAAACTCCACAAAAGTGGTCATGACAGCATTTAATGACTGATTTGATATAACATTAGCACATTAACACACTCAGAGTTTGCTGGGGATCATTAAATAAGTGTGTTATTAGCTGTCGATAATAACCAGTCTCACATGCATTATTTGATAATATATACCTTGCGTTTATCTCATATGCAGCTAAGCATAAAGGCAAGAATCGGTGGAAAACAGATCGCCTAATTCTATCAGTTTTTCACACCTCATAAATTGGATTTTGACACTGTAGTGATTCTGATGCATACCATAATTAGGAAAGACAATCAGTCTTTCTATATTTAAAACATGTCTCTGTTCCTGAAGTTTGAAACTAAGGATTATATTCCAAATATATTGCTGTAGAAGAAGTATCCTTTCTGCCACACTAGCACCCTCCCACTCTTGCCCTCACCCCAAAATACTTCACTGAAGTAGTAAGAATGTAACTGGTTTCACTTTTAGCCACAAAGTCCTCTCCTCTCAGCGAAAATTCACTTTTCTGCATCAAACATAGTCTTGTTGCATAGAAATTAGTTCATCTGCAAGTCCAGCTCTCAGTCAAGGAGGCAATATGAGGTAACCCACTGGAGCACCTCCGTGCAGCGCCAGTGCAGGGAGGGCAGAGGAGGCTGCAGCCGAGGACTTGGGGCAGCAAGAGGCTGGCTGGGACCCGGGGAAGCTCCCTGGGTGCTCGGGTGTCTTCTGTGGCAGCCCCTCACATGGGAAGGCTCTTCTGTGCACACCTGGGGAGGTAGATGTGAAGGGGAGGCTCTTTTCAAGGGACCTTGTTTTATTGCTGCCTTTTTGAGAAGGAGGATCCTGTTTTGCACACTGCCTATCCTGGGTGAAGCCTGCTGCTTCATCCCTGTGGTTTTTCCCCAAGGCCATGTTACTGCACGGTTCTCCCACGGGGTTTAGTTGTGTAGCGTGTTCCAGTTTCAGAGAGATGACTGATTCTGCTGAAGGTACTGGTGCATAAAATTGGAGTGCTAGGAAGACCAGTAACATCTCTAGGATGAGAACAGACTTTTTAAATGCAGTCAGAACAATTCCTTTACTAAACAGTCAAATTTCTGTAGTACCTCTGCTCAGCTTTTGTACAAATATGAAGCTTGAAACAGTCTAGCAACAAAGACAATAATAGTTTCAGCTACTGAAGCCTTAATGTTACGACAAGTGTAAGATATAAACTTAAATGTCCACAGTTTACGTATTTACAGTCTAAGGTCAAAAAACATAATCTGTCTTAAATGCATATGCTTTTAAACTGTCCTATTCAATACTATGCCAGAATTTTCTCTGATGTCAGTGGTACAGGATCAGGTCCCACGTTTTTATACTGCCGCAACACTAGCACGACTGTAGGATCGTTAAAAATGGCATGTAAGTGTTTTAGTGTAACTTGTCAAGAGAAGAGACAGCTCCTGCCGCTCCCAGTGTGTTGTACTCCTCCCATTAAAACGGGGTTGTCTCCGTCGCACCATGTCCTGAGCCAGCTCAAGGGTTTTGAGAGGTGTGGGGGGAGCTGGGGAGGAAGCTGGGGTTAAGCTGCTGGTTCCACAAGTGAGGGCAGGGGAATAGCAATCAATGGTTTGGAGAACTGGGGCAGGAGTGATATTTGTTGGCCCCACCATGGGTGAGGGGAGAATGGGTTTCTGAGAGGAGCTGCCCCATGTCCACCATTGTCCCTGGCTGTCAAGCAGGTCAAGCCTATTTTCCAATGCAGTGATGACCGCTCTCACCAAAGGTGTTTTACTGCTCCAAGCAATTGCCTGCTCAGCCCGCTCCACAGGCAGACTCTCTGCCATGTCTGCATAGTTTTTGCCAAGACAGCCTTCTTTCCTTTACAGTTGTCTCCCCACAGCCAAGTGTACCTAGAGCTTTAGGTATTTAGTTGTCATTTTTATTCCAAAATTTCTCTGATGCACAGCTGCAGTCACACTGCTCTGTGTGTCAGACTTCCTGAACATGTAGGGAGAGGTTAAACAGGGAGCAGCCCCGTGGAAGAAACACATCCTGTAACAAGAATCTCGGTGAACAAAGTGTAGCCTAGTTTCCCACAGTGTCAGATCTCATGGTAGATTCTTCAGTGTCTGGTAACACGTGGATGCCTCTTTAAGATGTATCTTCAGTGGATGGAGTCATTTTTCCATCAAATGTTTCTGCCTTGTTGAATTCCAGTGGTGAATAAAAGGTGAAGTTATCTTGCAACTTTCCCCTCCGTGGGGTTGATAATAGGATCGTTGTTGTCCTAGCCACCTGTTTTTGTGTAACTTACGGGAGCTTAATGTCTTTGAAAGCTGTTTCAACTTGATTTGACAGACCAGGGGTTTCAGAAAGTACCGGGGAGAGGGACAGCGAGCGCACGCTTAGTTGAACGCATAGCCCCTGCTTCCATGGGGAACCAGGCGAAGCAGCACTCTTGCAATAACAAGATTATTATTTACCAAAACAAAAGTATAAGCTCATGCAAGGCAGAACAAAACAAACACGCACAACACTGTGCAACACTGACCAAATAAAACCTTTCTCTTCTTACAGAACTGCTCAGGGTTGGCCTAGCATTGCATTTTTTTTAAGCCAGTGAAATTATTAGGGTTGGTGAAATAGTTTTCACCAGAATATTTGTGTTGGTTTTCTAATTTGTTTCTTTATGAAATGTCTATATTCTTGTTTTCTTTTTTTAAGGAAAAAGCGAGGACTGTGTCAACAACATGGTAATTAATTCAAACAAGGTTTTGAGGCTGCCCAAATGCTGATGCTTTCTGCGGTGGCCAAAAGCTGAAGGGGAGAGAATTTTTCAGTTTGAAGAATTTTAAAAATTACTATTTTCAATTAAAAAGTAAAATATTTGAGAGAAAATTAAAGTATTTTCACAAATATGCAAAGCGACTTCCAGCCAATTCTGAGTTTAATATTGATTCAAATGGGAGCAGAGACTAAATCTGAGCACTCTTTAAAATGGCTCTGAATGCAATTTAGGGTTTTCTAGGATGGCCATATCAGTGAGGCTGATATGCAGAGTGGAGTAAGGTGATCTTCATGGACCAGGATTTTGTGTGAGTGTAATGGGGGACATCCTGCACGGGGAACTGTGAAAGAGGCCACGCTGGGTCTTATGATGCACCTTTCCAATTTGACAATACCAAGCAGCTTTTGCATGTCTTGTTGCACACAGAACTCTAGGTGCACGATTCTTCTGCAAGAGAGGACTGTAGTTCTAGTTGTGGGCCGTGCTGTTGTACTGTTGCTTCGTACATACAAATCACTGTTGTCTGTCAGACTGTGCAACCAGACTGGAAGTTTTATAGTTAATGGACTAAATGCTTAGCTGTGCTGTCCTCTTTTACCAGTCTCTGTATTTTTTCAGTGTACTGTGCTGTGCTAGCAACAGTGTTTCTATTAAGTTAATTTGGGTTTGAGTAGTTTTCACTCATACTTGTGCAGTCTGGCTAATATCTCCATGAGCTGGTCCCTGATTAATCTTGTCAAATATATCCTACCATCAATGCATACCAAGTTCTCATAAATTACTGACGTATATTTGTCAGCAGATTCAAGTATTTTCTGTGCACATAGGCAAAATTCAGATCTCCTTGAGGTCATAGTCACATTTCATAATAGGAATGTAAAAAAAAAAAACCCAAAACTGCAGTTGCATACCACTTATTAGAAGAAATAGCTGAAATATATGACCTTCAGTATCTAGACTGCAGATTAAGTAAATTTCCCAGCTTATGAAGAAAATCATCTCTACTAATAACCAGAATATACTTCTCCAAAATGTAAACGCTGCTGCTGGTCTGCCAGGGCAGAGAATAAAACAAAGGACAGAAAGTAATTATAAGAATAGTTATCCCCATTTATCAAAAATATCATACACTGAACTAGAATACAGTAGAAGCTCCTGAAGAACTTGTGGTTGACGTGATTGTTTTCTGGATGAGGCTCATGCCCAGCATTGGTGCACATGGGTTCTCCGTCACAGAAGTGGCAGTGATGGCTGGAGATCACCAAGTCCACCCAGCTCACTTCCACTCAAAGCCAGACAACTGCCAGCACCAGATCAGGTCAGCTGTTGCTTTGTCTAGCTAAGTATTGCAAACCTCCGGGGACAGAGATTCAGCAACCTCTCCTGCTACCCTGTTCCTCTGCTGCCCTAGTCTCCTAGTGAAGAAGGGGTTTTCTCCTAAATTGTCCTAACCCAACGCTCCCAGCCACAATCTGTGACTGCCAACTCTTGTTTACACCATTTTCTGACTAGAGAGAAGTTCGGGTTAGACATCTTTGTACCTTCAAGTACAAGTAGGCTCCTAACATATTGTGCTTTACCCTCTTCTTCACCAGACCTTCTACAAGCTTCCTCCACCTCTCCTTGTAGGTCACATGCCCATGGCCCCTGCTGATCATGGTAGTTCTCTGCAGGACCCTCTCCAGTTTCTCCACATCTCTTTCAAGCTGTGAGGCCCAGGACTGGATGCAGCATTCCAGGGCAACCTCACTAATGCTGAGCGTAGGGGGATGAGAACTTTATTCTGCCTGCTGGCCACAGTTCTCCTAAAGCAGCCCTGTGCCCGGTTTGCGGTGACGGTACTTCATTGGCTCAGTCTCAGCTTGACATCCCTTGTAACTCCCTAGTGAATCTTTGTCCCATCTCTCTGCTACTAACTTGTTGCTTGCTCCTTCTCGAGTCATTAATTCTATTTGCATGTGCTCCTCATCCTTGTTGCTTCAGCATCTCTGTCAGCTAGAAGGAAGAGCTCAGTGTCATTTCCAGGAGACTGTCTCCTACTACATCTTCGCACAGCACTCAGGACAGTGGGGTCCCACCACTTGCTTATATTTATACTTACTCATAAAATGGAAAGGTTTTACTTTTTATTGTTATTTTAATATACACATTAAATAATCTGTAAGTCAGCTCCTTATTTTAGTACAGCAACAATAAAAACCATACTGTGAAGGGTATGATAACACTATGATAACAGTGTAAGGAATATAACAGATTCTTGTCATGTTTTGAATAGACTTGTATCTGCATAAATGGCCAAAGATGCAGTAATGGTGGAATCTGCTTCATTGACCTGGAAGACAACTAATCACAGTCTATGTTTACATGAGTAAAATACTGCCCAGGGATATTTCTGAGGACTGGAAAACAATCTGTACTCTTAAATTGTTAGGACATTGTCTTATATGCTTTTGCCCCATATCCATTCCTCCCAAATTATTCCTAGACAAGCTTTGGAAGTTGAAATTTAGCAGAACCTATTCCTAACAGTTAAGTTGTGGTCATAACATCTCAGAGGTGAAGAGAATTTAGTAGCATAAATCTGTGACACATCATGTGCCTGGATTCAGTGCCTAGGCACTATCCTGGGCATGTTTAATTTACTAGTAGACACAGCCATACATGACTGCCCTGTGCAATTATGTGGAGTGCAGGTTCTGTATTCATATACAGCAGTAATTGAGAAATAAATAACTTTTCTTCCATGACTGAAAAAGGTAAGGCCCATGCTACTTGGAATGAAGCACAGATCAATAAAGTTATGCCAAACAAATAAAACCCTGTTAAGATGTAACAGAAATCATACCACTTGCCATAACAGGCTTTATTCGTACCTCCATAATAGTAAAAAAAGGACTCTGGTGATTTAGAAATGAGGGAAATATGCTGCCTTTTGCAAAACATATTTTTATGCCAGCTCGTCTCTTTCATCAGCCTTTCCTCCTAAAACAAACAAACAAAAAAGAACAGCCTGTGTGGAAAATTTCAAGCTATTTATGGCCTTTGAGTTCTGGACAACTCTCTGTCTCAATTCTTGCTCCCCCCTTCACCATACCATATCCATACCTCTGTTGTCCAGGGCAGCCAGCCTCCAAGCTCTCCCTTCTGTTCCCTTCTCTGCACCAACCATGGCTCCCTTGCTGCTTCCACAACGGCACATTTTGGGTGGCCGTGAAGGGGGTTGCTCCATCCTGTCTGAACTGGAAAGGGACTAACTGTGCATCACGTGTCACGGTAGCAGTGCCGGGTTTGCACAGCTCAGCCTCCTGCAGCTGCAGTGACAACAATGAACTTTTCAGGCTCCATTATAATTTTCTGTGAGCATATGCAGCCAGTTCCCAAGCTACTTCACTGCACTGGATTTTCACCTCTCGTTTCTTCTTCGACTTCTTCTTCCTTTCTTTTTTTTCAAAGTATTTTTACAAGAATACATAAAAATATCAATATGACACCCAACGTAATGTGGGTGTCATATCGATATTTTTTTAAGGGTTTGTGACTCAGACAAAACGTCTACAGTGGACGTTTCTTCCCTTGACGTAGCCATAAGAAGTAGCTTAGCTCTTAAAAGGCAGAGAGACACTGTGTTAGCATCCAAGAAGAAATCACGTGTGGATGTGGGCAGAGTGGAACTGAATGTGTAGAGCAGGAGAAGGGCGTGAAAGAGTTGCAGTAAGACAATATCTTGCGCAGAGGAAAATACCACCCTGAACACTGTCTAGTGACAGAAGTCCAAGAAAAAAATCTACTAAATTTATTTTGACTGCCGTGTGACCTGAGAGGCGCTTTGCAGCGTGAACTGTCTCACGTGGGGTGATTTACTTTATCATCCTACCGGTAAACAGGGCTCTGAACCATTTTTGTAAATCAAAGAGGTTGACTTGCAGTTACCTGATTCTACCATACGCTTAAGCCAAATTGATACAATTCAGTGGAAATTCAGTTCATCTCAGCACTGAACAGCTACAGTTCCCTCTGCTCTATTCCATTTCCCACTATAATGAGTCAGTGTAACCCCTGACTAAAATGTAGCACAGGACGTGTACTCAAGCAGGAGAGACCAACACATCCAAGAGAACAGCATTGCACGATTTTGAATTACAAGTTGCACAAACCACTGACAACTCAGAGGAGCAGAATTAAGCTGTCACTCCATGCAAAAACCGAGTTCCTTGACATATTTAAATGAAAGAAAACTTGCAGAGTTCCTCACTTCCATTTTTAGTCTCTATTTTGTTGTTGCATTGTAATTCGAGATGGCAACGGTGTCCAAGCATTGGAATGGGCTGCAGGAAAGGCTCATATTCCACCCTCCCTATTGCCTGGTGTTACCCTATACGGTGCTAGAGCAGCTGCACCTTGTGCAATGAGTAGCCCAGAGTGCTAATAACCAAGTCCTTTCCCACTTAACTGAATGTCTAAAAATGATAATTCAGTGGTTCCAGTTAAATACTTTATGTTACATTATATTTGCTCTCAAAGAGGCTTTAAAAGAAGATTAATGATGTATTCTGCATACGCATTATCTGTAGTAAAGGCATGTGGCATCTGTTAGTAGTACCATTCAGGACTGTTGTCACATTCTACCTTGCTTCAGCAGGTGTTGTCAGAGCTGTGAGAATGTTAGCAGACAGCTTGTCAAGCCAAGAATATACTTCTAGACCTTATTATTTTTCTTTTCATTTGTGGCTTATCATTTCTGAAAGAAAAGTATTTGCTTCTTCCATCAGACAAAGTTCTCTTATTTTTTTTTAGTTTCAGGAAGCTTTGTTACTGGGTTTTGAGGAGATCAAACTTTCTTCAGAGCCCTTAAATTGGTTGTCAGGGTAGTGTCTTATTCAGTAATATGCAAATGCACAAAATCAGTCTTGCTTTCAGTGTGCATGTATATAAAATTCTTTTTTTCAAGCACCTCTAATAACCTAGAAACACTGGCCAGCATAGTTTATCAGAAAAACTGATTAAGTAACCTATCTGGTACACTTGAAATATTAAAATCTAAGACACGCTCAATCAAAGCCTCTTAGAGCAAGTTACTTCACTCATTTGAATACAAAGAAAACTGATCCCATCCATGGCAAGGACTAACATGTTTACTATTGTGTTTCAAAATCAGAATAAATGTGGGGGTTGGTTTTGGGGTGGTTTGTTTTTTTTGTTTGGTTTTTTTTTTTTCAATACAGCCACCTAAACAGAGTTGTAGCTCACCAGCTCACAGTGCAGGACCCAGGATGGTATTGATGAAGTCAAGGGGTTTTCGACAGACCCTCAGAGATTACCCTTTGGAGTTCAGCAGGTGAATTACTAAAATTGTGTGACTGTCAGCACTTTTGAGCTGAGAATGCAGTGTATTTAAATGCAGGGCAATAGTTTTAATTAGTACATTATGCATCAATAGAGTACCAAAATGCAAATAGAAGAAAAATTCACTCGTGATAATACCCTATTGGGTACATCTTTATGTTTTGTTCTAAGAGACATCAAGTTTGGCTTTTTGAAACACTTTAATGAAAGTTCTCTCTGATAGTAATGGCTAATCTGCATCTGAACATAGATGTGGCTGATAGTTTCATAGTTTGCAAGAAGACATTGTGTTGATTAGTTGACAAAGTTTGGCAGTGTCTTCTCCTCTGGGAATTCTCTCTGGAGGTTCATGAGAAAGGTACTGATGGGAAAGCCATCAGTCTAAAAAGGAAGTATCAAAAAGATGGTGTAAGTGGTGTGATGTAGGAGATGAGAGACATAGAAAAAAGACCAGTAACAAACACTGGCAGTGCTGCATCCAGTGTTGTTAGCAGTTACAGGCACTGAAAGGCACAAATTAATTAGGTATTGAGTTCCTCCAATTTCCATTAAGAAAAATAATTGATTTTTGCTCTGTTCCTTACTGACAGTAACTTTTCAGAGAAGATAGCAAAGGGCTACCACAGTTGCCTTCTTTCTGTTCCTGCTGTCACAGGAGGGTTTAGCCAAATACATCTGGGATGTATTTGCATACCATTGTAGCCAGGACTGTGCTGATTGAATACCTTGGAGGGAGGTGGGGTGGGAACCTCACGCCCCAGGTCTGGGCAAGTAGAGAAGGGAAGAGGAGATACTGTAGCACAGCTGAGCATCAGTGACAGAGCTTGCTGGAGGGGAAAATTAAGCACTGGTCTGGGAACAAGCTATAATTTTAAAAGCCTGTTCTACCGAGTCTAACTTACTCCTAGCACAGATCTGCACGCAGCAGGCACAGAGCTCATTCTCTACTTTTTCTCGCTTGGATGTGCGGTTTTGAAATTAAGATATTAAAACCTTGCATTCTGTCTTCAGCGAATAGGGAAAGCATGTTTTTCAGTGAACTAGCTATCCCACATAAAATCCTACATAGGACAGTGCAAAACAGTGGAGATGTAAGTTCCCATTTCATCACTGCTATCTACATGCTAGGAGGAAGAAACTGTTTACTGTTGGGTTACTGCTTTGAGAATGGTAAGGGGAAATCTTAACATTATAACCCTGGTAAAAGGTGGGAGAAAGTACACAAAAAGAAGGGGGAGGGGAAAAGGTGTAGAGGAATTCATGTAGTAGGTGTTGTACTTAAGATTAAATCTGAACTTTCTGATATTTTCAAAAGCAAAGCTGACTAAATTTCTAAAAACATATACGTATGAGGTTTTGATCTAGATCCGTTTTACAGATTTTGTTTCCAGCTCTCAAAATCTACCGTTCCGCTCATATACGGCATACTGTGCTACATCATTGTATTTTGTTTATTTTTCTTAAAATCTAAATTCTCCTAGGGAAACTGCCTTGGTATCATACAAAATCAGTATCTCATGCTGGGCTAGATTCTGATGCTCTGATTTCTGCCAGTAATATATCTAGTGCGCTTAATTCACAGAGAAATAGAAAAACCATCATAAAATAGCAAGATACTAGAATCCAGCTGAAGGTGAGCCCCTTGTCCCTCCTTGCATGAAAGCCACCAACACTTGTAGTGTGTTCCAGCAAAACTCATATGTAACTCTATTCTCAAGTCCAGTTTGTTAGCTAGATAATTAAGAGACTGAAAACATAGTTTCTATAGATCTGCGGACACCAGGGACAGCGCAGTTCCCAGTATTTTTCTCAACCTGTTTCAATATGTGGACTTTAATGACTGAATCAATGTGTTGCAGGAAGGACATCAAGATTTTAAAATATTGCTGTATCATATTTAATTTGCAATCCTTTTCCTTTTCTGTCAGCACAGTTAAGATGACATCGTGCAGTGATTTAGTCAGGAACAAAATGTTTCCAGGCCTTTCCTCATGGGTTTTTTATGTAAGGAATAGTAAAAGTTCACTTGTAATTTTTTATATATAAATACATCTACTTTATAGTGTGTGGAAAGATCTGTAAAGGGCTCTGGTACTTGAATATCTTCTATTTTTACAAAAGAAAACATAGCTATAATTAAGCTTATGATATAAAGGATTTTTCTTATTGAATTTTCCTTTTGACATGATTGATTTCTGTATTGACTCTAGGAAATGGAAACTAGCGAGTAGAATCTGACATAAAAGAAATATTTGGGCTTGACGGTAATGTCATTTACTATGATAAGAGCTAAACTAGAATACAAATTGCCACCAGCTTCTTCTACATATGCAAATGCATTTTTTTCCTCAGGGTCATAGTTGCATCCTGTTTGAGGAGGGCAGTCACAGCCAGTGATTCACCTGTCACTGCAATGGGAGTGGATGGGAAGGAATTTGTATATAATTAGGCTACCTGGCACAGAATATTGACCTGGAAAACATCAGTGTATAATGTGTCAGAAAAGCTAAAGCCTCCCTCTGCTCTTTCACATGGAATAAACATGAGAATAACCTGCAGGTGAGTGGATTTCTCTGCCAGCCTGGAATAAACGTTGGCTCCGCTCCCATTGCTATTATTCTTTGCTCCAGATGACCAGTGATACTGATGTTGTTGTTCATCTGTGTTGAGCAGCAGTACTGCTGTATGTCAGATGTGCTACAGGTCATAAAATTGCAAAGTGATGGTGGTGATGTTCCAAGTGAATTTTTACCTACTGTATAATTTCATAAAACAATAAACACAAATCTCCTGCATTCATCCTGTAGCATAGTTAATTTGCAGAGCATCAGGTGAAAAATCACTGCAAGTTCCTCACCTAATAATAATAACGGTCAGCCAGAATTGCTAATAAATCAAGCTTAGACACTCTAAGACATTCTATGTAGATTATTTATTTTTTCATTACAGGGCTTGATTTTGCAATTTATTATTCCTTTTATCATTTACATTCTACCGATACCCACATTTTGCTTTGCTGCGGTCCACACTCAGCAGAAGATGCATACCCCTGCCCCAGGGATCCCACACCAGCTATCACGACCCGGTCCATGCTTTGCTCAGTGGCAGATCCCACACAGTGAAGGCAGCTCCTGCCATCTTCCCCCAGCCTGTTCCCACGAATGCCTGGCACAGGGACCACACACAGGTGCAGGGGTCTGGAAGAGCAGGTCCGAACACTGTGCTGCGTTTGGGGGCAGCGTGGCTGCTGCTGGTGGGGCAGGAGTTTGACTCTGAAGGACGCTTCTCTAATGGATGCCTCCTGGCAGAGTGGCATTGACTGGGTTCGAATAGGCATTTTTTTCAGCTGAGAAAATCATGGCAAGATACGGAGCGAAATGCCAGTCATATCTGTGTCTCTGAATTCATAACGTGCGGAATAAAACGTTAACATGTAACATTTGACTGTTGGAAAAGATGAAAAGAGGCTATTTTCAAATTCCCCAAATGACATGAGTTCTGCAATTAGAAGTAAAGGAACTTCAAAGTCTCCCAAAAACGCTACAGTAAGTGTCGTAATGCCTCCAGGGGAGAAAAGCAATAAAGCTGTCATGAGACGCGGATCTTGCTTTGCCTTCCATTTTGTTTCTGGGCTGAGCAGTCGTCCGTACAGCAAATAAGTGCATATACAGTTACGGCTTGCCTGGGTGTCGCAGAGACCTTCCCTCTCTCTTCCTCTGCCTACCGCTATTGGAAATAAAATCGGCAGAGCTGCTTTAACTAACAGCCCCAGGTTTAGAAAGAAAGCTGGGACAGACTGTGGAGGGCAAAATCTACGGAATGTCTTTGGAGATTCACTCCCTCAACCCTGATCTGACAGTACTCAAAATCGCTTATTTTCCAAATGTGCTTAGGCTCATGTATTTTTCTGGGCTTTCTGTGCAGACGGAGTGAATGGAAATAATTGAGTTGTGGGGAAAGGCTTTCGTTTTGGTGAACCAAGAGGCTTGTAATAAGAACATTAGCACACTTATTAAAATGTCTTGTTTGTTCATGCCCAGAGCTTTAGACAGGGGTATTGCATTTTCTTTTTTTTTTTTTTTTAAAGAAATCTAAATAAAAAGCTAATAGCCAATTTCTGAGCATGGCTGACTAGATGGGAATTTGCTAACATTAATATATTCTCATTAGAGAAATTTTATCGTGCTCTGGTCAACAGAGAAGACATTTGGCCACAGATAACAGTCAGTTTAACAGCAGGACCAGCTCCAGCGGCCGAGGTGGCTGTTTCCCACTGCACTGCCAGCAGTTTCTGACGAGAAACCAATGGTGGGTGATCCATTGGAGCCAAGAGGCAGCATATGAGCCACTGTGTCCTACCCGCTTTCCTGACAGAATTGGGGATGTGACTGGTGGTCCCCCGTCCCTGCCAGCTGCTGGCTGTCATTTGGGAGCACTGAGGTTGTCGTGGTCTTCACTGGACCCATCTGGAGCCTGCCTTGGATCTGTTCCCAGGGAGAGGAAAGGCTGAAGGACTCATGGTTTCCTTCTCATCCTTGTGTCACACGGCTGCATGCAGTGGGGTCCTCCTGCCCTAGGATGCCACCCGTGTGCAGACCTACCAGTGAACAACAGATTGCAGTGTTCTCGCTTGGAGCTTGCAGCCCAACTGCTTTTTACAGCCTTCCTCTTCGTATATTCATTGTGTGACTGGAATGTCTCCACAGCCACCGCATGAGAAAAAACGAGTTAAAACTCAGTGCCAGCCTGGCTCGTAGCTACACAGAGGGCCCTGCTGCTTATTAATGGGCTTCCACAAGGACTCGACATGTAATGCTGAGCTCCCAGGGACCATGGCACTGCGACCTGAATGATGCATTGCAGCCTTGCAACAGGCGGGAGCTAATAATTGGGTACACCCTCCCCATGAGGGGGGACAGCTGCAGAGATCCAAACCCTGAAGTCATGGCAGCTTTTCCACAGTTAACAGAGATTATGTAAACCCTGAGCCAAAGCCCCCAACATCTATTTTATTTTGAACAGAAGGCTAAAATCTGAATGCTGAAATGTTCCAGATTGAGCAACCATAAATACAGGGATGACATCTACAATAAAATTAATAGCAGGACCTCATACAAGTGTTACTACCTTGTAAAATAACAACAACAACATATCTCAACATCCACACATAGTTCTAATTAAACCATCCAGAAAAGAAAGAAGAAATGCAGTCTGGGTTGTCTGAGCCGTAGAAAGACATTTTGGCACTTGAATCTTCTCCTTCCAGCTGTGCTGCTGCTGGGGGCTTTGAGTTCTCCTTGGCAGAGGGAGGAGGGCAGCCTCCCTCAGTGCCTGGGGCAAGTGTGCCCCATGTGGGGTCCCCTGTCCCCAGCTCTGTCCTTACAGTGACCCTTCTACCCACCTCTGCCATGGCCTGGTTTGAGGGGAAGGGCCATGCCGTCTTTTGGTTAGCCACTGGAACAGGTTGCCCAGAGAAGCTGTGGATGCCCTGTCCCTGGAAGTGTTCACAACCAGGCTGGATGAGGCTTTGAGCAACCTGGTCTAGTGAAGGGTGTCCCTGCCCATGGCAGGGGGGTTGGAACTAGATGGTCTTTAAGGTCCCTTCCAACCCAAACCATTTTGTGATTCTTTAGGACGTTCCTGAAGTATCTGTTCAAAGTTAAGTTTGCAAGTAGTTTCTACATAGACTAGAAACTTTGACAGTTTTGTGTACAAGTAATTACACAATAGCTTTATGCTTTGCATGGCCTCTAAGCTCTTCCATAATTAAAATAAATACCTAGATATTTTTACTGTAAATGTTGAAAGTCTGCCAAGTAAAAATATAACAACAGTGAACCTAACGTACGGCATAAATTTGGAAATATATCCCTTCATGTCAAAGTATAAATAAAAGCATCTATGTAAAGTGCAAAGACTATTGGAAATTCTGAGCTACGATGTTCAGATATAGCTGAACAGGAGCCTAAATTATAATATTTACAGGAGGTTTTTCCCCTAGCATCAAGAAAAGAAGTGTAAACCCATCAAGGAAACTATAAATATTTTGGGTTTGCATCTAGTAAATCATGGCAGAGCTGAAATGTTGTACCAGTTTCTGAGTCAGATGATTTACTTTGTTGGAGTCAAAATAATAATTTCCCTGAATTGTTTATGTTCGGCAGTTGTTTTGGAAAGTCACTGAGAGAGCAAAGGTTATGTTACCTTTCACTTGCTTCACAGTTTGATGTGGAATTTGTTCAAAGTGTCCCTCCTTCTGTGTAGTGGCTATATTCAGCACTGGAGTATAAAAAAAAAAAAAAGGGGGAAACTTAGAGAAGTTCTGCAAACTGCAGGGTGAAGAATTTCCCTGAGATAATCACATATCTGCAGAAAACCCTTTCAGATGTTTATTACCCTTTTGTATGGGGATTGCAATGCTTCTGTGCATTTCTGTGTAACACTTCATTTGATATGTCTTAAGTGCCTCCGCTGCCATTATTCAGCAGGCTTCATTTACCTCAGCAGAGCTAAGCCAGTTTACTCAAACAAGGAGCTGGCACACAATTCTCAGAGTTGGTTAAGAAATGCATAGCTTTTTTCTGTCAGGTTACTAGAAGCAAAAAACTTCCCTAAGGTTGCAACATTATGTACTTTTGGTGGCAAACCACCACATAAGTATTTAAGTAACGGTTGGCATCAAACACTAATTAAAAAACAAACAAACAAAAACCCCCCACAAAACCAAAAACAACAAAAAACCCATAACACATATGCAGGCACAGACATACACACAGATTCAAAAAACTGAAATATAAAACGTCTCAAAAGTGAGCATACAGACACATGGATGAAACACCCATCCTCCAAACTGACAGATGAATTACTTTATCCTATGATACTAGGAGTATGATGGACATTGGACTGTAAACATAAAATGTTCCAGATGTAGGGAACCTGTCCTTCCCTCTCCCAGATTTTGTTCGCAGGGAACTAGCCTTTATCATTTGATACATGGAGCTTTATGGTAGCTCTTTTTCTTCTTTCTGTTGCTGAGTTGTAAAAGCTAGCAAGGAGAAAAAAAGACCCAAACCTGCTGATGTTGGTGATGATAACTTATTAAAAAAAAAGAAAGCATATTAACATTTCAAACACATTAAATGAAGGGAAAACAAAGCCACAAAGATCTCTGGGTAAATCTGCAGCTGGTGTCAAGCCAGCAGAGTGTCACTGAGGTGCATGATGTCTTCTTATAGTTCAAAGAGAAATTAATTCAGTGAGGCTCTGTAGTTTTATGTCATGTAGGTCAGACTGGATGAGCACTGTGGTATCCTGTGGTTTTATATATAGACTGTAGAAAGTGGCCAAGCTTATGTCCTTTCTTTAAGTAGCATCATGTATTCCCACAGCTGAAACAAAATACTGGGCTAAATGGGCCATTGATCTGACCCGGTAAGATATTCCTTGTGTTTTAATAATTTTATCTATAGATCTCCACCAGCTGATAGCAGGAGATGTTCCAGCCTATGCTTCTGTTATGAAATATTTATCAATCTGTCTACCTAGACTGTATCCTTCCTCTTGTATTTGACGTCTTCCTTTGCCTTTATTTATTTGTTCTGTTCTTCAGTTAAGTTGTAAGTTCCCCAAGGAAGGGCATATGCTTCCTGCAGTGTGACTAATATACTTTTGAGCAATACAAAAAAGAGAGTAATAAAGATATTGTATTCTCCAGGGCCACCTAATTTACTTCCCCTATTGCAGAATTCCTTAATTCTGAGTTAAGGAAGCCACTGGTAAATTGTACATGTCAGAAGAATCAACCACAGACAGTTGTGCTAGTGGATGGTTTGGCAGACTGATGCCTGTAGCTCCAACAGAATGGGGCCTCAAAATTTGCTTTCCTCTCTAGGAGGCAAATTGAGAAGGTGCCTGCCTGTAGTTGATGGAAAACATGATAATCAATGGGTTTTGTCTATATTAAAATCAATATGGCTTTCTAGTGTTCCAAGCCTACTTGGCAGACAGTCTGTATGCAATAGCCAGCTGGAGGAAACTCCAGCCTAGACCACTGACAGAAAACACCCAGAACACTGCAAGTGGATCTCTGTTAATGGCATTACCAGTACTTGTATGCTATTAACAGAAGCTAAATATGTGTAAAATAAAGAAGGAATGGAACAGTTAATTAATAATCAGAAAATCTGTGTAAACCCCAGATTTTCTGGACTAGAAAAAAAATTAAATCATTATTTAAAAAAATGGAGCACTATTATAAGCTTTTCCTGAAAGTATCCCAAATCCTGTCCTGCTCATGTAGGCAACACTCTGTCAGCAGCGTGTTGTTGCTGCGACTTGCAGTGCAGGAGCACTGCTGAGCAGGTGTTCCCTCCGAGAGCCACCCCAGCAGGACCTTCCCTGTGCAGCCCCAGAGCAACAAGGGGCAGCACCTCACATCTGCTGGAGATGTGGGGCCCAAGAACTGGGCTGTGAAAATGGAGGTAGTGGTGAGAATACAGGGGATAGCTTTTTGCTGCTGTTCCTATTCCAGTCTTGCCATATCTGGGACGTAACACATCCATAAGCACGGTTTTTCCCTGCTATAGTCATCAGTGCTATACAGGCAATAAATACCGTAGCCACAATTTGATAGTCTTTTGCTTAGACATGACTTGCCAACTCTAACGATGATCTCAAGTCAGGATTTTTGGGTTGGGATCTTCCTTGTTAAGCATGCTGAGTTACAGAAACTCAAGAGTTCCTACAGGCAAGCTCCAGAGGGGTAATGCGAAATGTTATACTCCTGTTTCCCACCCTCCTGCCACGACACGTTACCAGCCTGGCAGAGGAATCAGCAGAAGGCTTCACATCACAGGCTAGTCTAACAGCTCAGCAGACCAAGGTTTTGTTAATGAGGTTTGGGCTGAGAAAGCATTGAAGGAGTGCGGCTGGCACACCGGTACACAAGCCATGCAGCAGGAGGGCAGGAGCCTCTAGCAGAGTCAGTCTGGGTAATAACCCTGCAAAACAGTCCAGCTCTGTCTGCTGGAGTTCACCAGCCAGAATTCCAAATGCCTTTTGCTTTCTGTGGTGCCTAATATTTGCTGAACCAAGTAAACTATTTGCGGTAGAGTTCTGCAAGCCAGAATTTCCCCTGAGGTTTTAAAAACTGATAATCCAATATTAGATAGGATAACATTAAATTAGGGAAACAAAATCTCATACTTCAGAGCACGTGCCAACTTAAAGCCAAAACAGGTAGGTAGGAAGCAAGCTGAGCTGTGAGCATGTTAGGCCATAAACACCTCATACCTTCTGAAACACATAGTGTAGCCTGGGACAGGAGGCTGGATGAGAGAGATTGAGTCTGGCCTGATAGTTACTTTTCTTATCATTTTTAGTCTTATGATATTAGACTAGATATTTTTGCTGTTTCTTGACTTCTTACATGTTATGTAGAATCACGTAACTATAATAAAAATGCAGCGTAAGAAATTATCATGTAAGCACTTCCAAGGAAGAGCCATGTAGTGGTGGGCTGGAAAGCTACTGTGTGTATCTGAGGGCTCCCACAGTAAATACAACATTTGGCACTTACAGCTATTGCAATGCTAATCTGTGTCCCTAGGTAATTAGAATATGCCCAAAAAGGTGCTGCACAAAATCATTTTGATCTTCATTCATCATGAATGCCCAAATGGCTTTTTGTGTGAAAGTGCCACGAAGAAAGATGAACAAAGGACTTCCATGTAAGTGTGAATGAGGATCTTTTTGTGTCCAGTTTCCTAGTTATTTGGAAGCACCTTGCCATACAATACAGCACTGGATTTCTCCTACAGTTTCTGCTGTAATAATGCACATGAGCTGTGTACATGTACATACGTATATCGTTCAGGCAGCATTCCTTGAACGTAATGTGGGTTTTGCCCCTTGGTGATAGAACACATAAGAAAGAGCTTCACAATTCAAAACCAGCTAAAAGGCTATTTAGCGCATATTATCTGTCTTGATGTCTATGGAAAACTCATTTCAGATAAAATTAGGGGAATCAATTTCTTTTTCCCTAGAGTAGCTTCTAAAATTATGGGATTTTTTTTTTTTTTTTTTTTTTGCAATCTGTACTTTCTCCCTCCATCTCTGTTTCTGTTCACCTGTTGAGATGAAAAGATAAGCAAAAATTAAAATGTGTCTGGGCTATGCTGGCTTTTTACAAACATGACAGTAAAGTAACTAGCCACCTGAGCAAATGTCCAAAAACTGTGACATTATCCATGTACTACAGAAAGAGATCTCTTCAAAAACATGTAAGAACCTACATCATATTTTCACAGGCACCAAAAAGCTGGAAGAAATACCCAGCTCTACTCCATGTCATTTCAAGACTCGTGTAACTATGTTAACAAGACACTGGACCTAAATTTGGTCACTAAGGTTGATCTCGACACCATGCTTAGATAGATATGTGACTTCCAGATGGAAATAGTTCACTTCTACCATGCCTGGAGCAAACACACAGTTGGTCTGCACCTGTGTAAATTTACTCTCTGTCTGAACATTGATGAAATTAATGCTTTAAGATTACTTGTGATGATAGGAGTACAGATGTTAATTTTGCTGTGCAAGTGCAAACAGCCAATGATTTGGAAACAAAAGATGTAATAAGGTCGTAATTCCCAACCATTCCCTGCAGGAAATTGTTGCCCACTTAGAACACCCCAGTGCACCAAGAGCTAATCTGGAGTTTGCTACGTAAGGAGGTGGTGATCTCCCCTGGCAGAAATAGCAGTGGGTGCAAAAGGGCAGCTGGAAGTGTCACCAGTGGAGGGAGCGAGAGAAATGTCAGTAGTCAAACTGTAACACAGGAGGGACTTTCTAGTCCAGCACCAACATATAGTTTAGGAAGGTCCTGACATCTCCTTTCTTCTTACTTCTTTCATCTCGCTTCTTCTGTTGTGTCAAACATCTAATGACTGTTTATGCAGTCATTCTCTGGTGGACAGAGTAACGTGTACAGGGACTGCCAGAAGTAACACCAAGCCTTTAATAAAAAGCTGTAATAAACCTGTTACCAAGTCCTAAATTCAAGTTAAGTTTTTACTAGGTACCAGGATTTAAAAAATAGTCAAGTGTTACCCAGCTAATGGGAAAAGAAAAAAAAGGGGAAAGAAAAAAAAAAAAAGGCAAGTCTAAAATAAGTTCCCAGACTCCATTTTTGCTGTATAAGAGGAAACAAGCCTATCCCAAAGAGAGTTAACCCAATTTCTCTGAAATTCATAACTTCAATAAGACATCTTCCTTTAAAATCAATACACAACCAATGTTGCGATATGAGGAGTTTAGTATTACAGTATAATATAACAGCTGAAATACTACTGTCTGCAGTCCTTGACACCAAAGGTCACATTTATGAAAGATTTTACTCCCACTTTACTTTTATCTGATCCACATTTCTCAATTTTGCTTTGAGAGACTTGGAGAAAACGTATTACAAGAAATGCCTAACATCTAGGTTCAGATTAGATGATTTTTGTGTCCAAATAAAAAGTGTTAGATAATAAAATTTGCTCTCACACCCCTCAAGAACTGTGTTCCATTATTCATTTGGAAAAGAATGACTTCATGTCCACATGAACCCGCTTTGTCCAGTGTCAGGACGACTGTCTCCTGAGGAGGGAACTCAGTAAGCAGTTTTTCTATGCTGAGGAAATATTTCCTCTCTTGTATTTCTACAAAATGTCAAAAAACCACACCCGTAACTAAAAAGTCCAATAAAATTTGTAAATTAAATTAAAATGATTTGTTTTAATTTTGTGAAATATTTAGGTCAGTTTGAAGTACTTTCTATATTTGGCTACTCTTTAACACAAATTATCTTAAATATTAAAATGATGACATTTTGAACCAAAAAGTAGAATGCATCATTTGAGACAGTGTTGAAACAGATATTACATTAACTGGCCAATTCAGTCATTCATTCACTTATCTTCTTTGTCTCTGAAAAACTGGAATTAAGCTGTCAAATTTTTCATTCAAAAGACCCTCTATTGAAAGATTCTAGATGAGGTCACTAATGTATAAATGAGTTTGAAGTTGTTGAGGTACTCTGACATGCAAAACTTAAGTTTCATAGACCTGGCTACATAAAAATCCTAATGCTGAGGCATTGCTCCAGTACTGGGAAAAAAAAAAAAAAAAAAATCCAACACATAGAAGTTTTCTAATTCCTCTGTCTTATGTTTCCCACTATGAATCTGTCATTTTGATCTAATTGGAAAAAAAAATTAAAAAATTGTAAACATTTACTTTATTAATTTCACTAAAACCTGTTGAAACTTCTGCCTTCACATTACTATTACTGTCATCTTCCTTTGTTCCCATAATCAAGTAGACTCTAAACCCTCTTCGAATATTATCTTATGCTTATTTAGATATCAGTCCTTTGGCTAGTAGGTCTGTTCATGTGGCAGAAATACTTTACAAATCTTTTAAAAATCCTTTGCAGGATCAAGGGTCTCCGCCTGTAAATAAGTGGTGGCTCTGTAGTTTAAGTAGTGCCTAGGTTGTATAGTACTCAGTAAAATGAAGTCGTTGTCCTTTGGGAAGCATGTGAGTTTTCAACATATCAATTCATAAATAAAAAGAACCCTAAGAAAGTGACCAAGGAGCACGAAGTAAATTCCAGTACTTCAGAAAGGTAGAATTACTTCCTTCGGTGATGATAACTTCTTTTCCGGTGTGAGTTTCATTCAAATACTCAAACTGCAGCTTACCTAATTTCATCCTGGGTTTGTTTCTATCAAAGTCCATATTCTTTCTGATGGACAGTCCAGGGACACTTGAGAACAGTGTTTATATGATATGATATTTTCAGTAGTCTTCAGGATGTATGATCTTACTCTTGTAGTAATCCTTTCTCTATTTAACCACCCAACATTTCTTTTATTTCTTTTCCTCCTTCCTCATTTTTAAATTAGAGTTTAGGGCCTGCCTCACAAAAAGCATTTTGGTAGGTGATTCCCATCAGGGTAATCTTTAACCTGATTCAGCTGAGGAATCTGGCCTTTATTGCCACAGATAGGAAGATAATTAATTACGTGCATAAGCATTTTCTACAGTTCAACTGGCTACTGTTCAGGAGAGAAAGGGGGTTTTTTGTTCTCTGACATACTAGGCCCTTTCTGAACACTTTGAAACATGTTATTCCTTGTACTTCCAGTAGTCAACGATTTGAAGTGTCTGTGTGTAATTAATAGTGTCAGAAACAGGGAAAGACATATGGTTGATTTTTTCTTCCTATGGAAATCAAAGCTTTAATATTTCATTTCAGAAATAAGATGCCAGACCAAAGGAATGCCCTCTGCTTGTTGCCTTGATAGTCAGGAGACATGAATAATATTATTGATGTGCAAACACAAAGAGCTGGAGGCTTATAACTCTGTTTCTGTATGATTAAAAACCTGCAGGAGGTACTTAGTGCCAATAGGCACAGGATGTTTATGATATAATGGAGTAGAAATGACAACTGACCTTTCCTGGAGACATAAATGAGCCTGCAACAACTTTGGGGCTCCATTTCCCTGCAAGTGATTCTTTCGTCTTCCCACCCCACAGGATTCCATCCTTTTGGATCCCCTACTTCATATTACCATGCCATAGTCAGAGTGTACGTTATAATCACTGCAGTTTTTAGCCTCCCATGAGAAACCTTACCTTTTCTTTCTGCCAACAATCCTTCTGATGAAGAAGATATTCTTCCTCTACTCCTGCCTTTCCTTTCCCTCCAATATCAGTGCTATGCAATTGAGCATGATTAGGGCAGGCTCAGTCTTACCATCCCTCCCCCAGCTCCCAGAGTGTTCATGAACTTCAGAAGAGCCTGGAAATGACAAACTTGGATGCCTTGGCTATTTGCATTTTACTTGGGTTTTTCCTTCACTTCTCAGCACAGCCACTGAAGTAGACCACTGTGTGTGAATCACGCAGAAGCTGGTAGCAGCAGCCCGTTATAGCCTGGGAGCATCCCAGATACCACTGGGTTTTCAATCACACATAATCACTAAAAGTTGCTGCCACAAGGCCAGAATGAGAGAAACAAAAAATGAATTATTTGGCTGCAATTTACAACAAATAAATATACCTGTCCACTTTCTGAGCTTAAGGAAATAAAGAACACTAGCACTTGTTGTGTTCTCTGCAGAAAATAATCAGCAAGTAAGAATTTGTTTCTATAGAGGTGCTGTGATAAAGACGTGATGATAGGATACAAGAACAGTCTCTATTTTTCCCTTTGACTCTGTTTTCATTTGTCCTTGCTCCTTTTGCTCTTCACAAATTGCACAAAATGGAAATAGTAATGCTTATTGGTAAAATATTTCAAGGATTAATGGTGCTGAGTATTGCCCCCATTTAATAAGGGGACAGGCCAGGATATGTCAGCTATGATACAGCACAGTAATTGTGCCACAGACACCTTTAAACTCGCCTGGCTTCCGTCTGCATTATGCTCCTAACCTGAGAAATGTAATGCAATGACTTTGGAGTCATCCAATCTCTCTTTCACATAATTCCATTACTCAATGCATTAAAAACTGTATCAAATCAGAAATGCTGCTACAGTTACCCTACTGGAGTAATTTAACCTTTTCCAGATAAATATATTAAAATGTCAGTAAAACTACCCTCATTCCTATGCCCTTAACCATCTCCTTTTTCTTTTTTTTCTCTTTTGATTTTCTTCCTGTGGTAAAGTTGACATCAAGAACTTCCTGCAATCTGAAGCGCTCCGTGGATTGTCTCGTTAAAGCTGCTGGGTCACTGGTTTTGGTCACTTCATTTGTTCCAAAAAACAAAAGCCTCATATATCTTTGATGCCACAATCGCCATCTTACAGCATGTGATGGACACGGGTTGGACCCCACTTAATTACCTTTGCGCTTCAACATTGGTAATTGTGGAGGAAGATAATGGATTTATTTTTAAAAAATAAAGTAAAAATTCCCAAATTAAAACTTTTAAATATCGTTCCTACTAGACTGCAAAGGCAGCATCATTCCCCGAGATGAATAGCAGAAGACAGTGTAACAAATTAATACAAATGAAGTCATTCCTGAGTGACTCCATCTGCTTTGGAAATGAGGCTCGGACTTTCCAAAATGTGGCCATGATCCAGATAATTAGGCCTGACTCCAAATGAAGCCACACAGGTAACTTATAGCTTCATTAACTCTCCTCAGGAAGGCAGGCATCCAAAAACTAACCTTAATAGAGCAGCATATGATCCATTGACAATCTGTTTGATATTAAAAATGAACTTTGTTTTTACTATGTTACATGAGTATTAGGCCAATAACATATGCAGAGCAAAATGTTAGGGATTGGACATGTTCTTGTAGCTTGCATTACACGCCAGTCATTATAGCTGGAGAACTGGGGTTGTAATTTTTTGTTTACAAAGTTTAATCAAAATACATCAGTAATCTTCAAAACCTAAGCAAGGCACATAGGGTGTCTGCAAGTGTCTTTCCTCTGTAATCAAGAGGAAGATTATTAGGTAATAACAAATGTTATTCATCTTCATAATGGCTAAATGACAGCCTGCTTAAAAATAACAAATGACTACTCTTCATCGACTATTACAGGGTGAATATGACCTTCACGTACTTTAAGCAAACAAGTCCTCTTTTCAAAGACTTCCCTAGTTCTTTAATTGATAATGATGAGATGCTTTATCTTTGCTGTGAAAAAAAAACCCTCCAGTTATACCATTTATTTTAGACTTGGAGGCATTTTATATAGCCCTTTCTGTCAGAAAAGATGCTGAGATATAATACTGATTTTTTCATCAATAATAAATTAATGCATAATTAAAGTGGTTAGTGAGGTGCATAATGAACTCCTGTGAGATGTTTCCCCTTAATGTTTATCAGCCTTCTGTGTGATTGTTTCTGTTGATGTGGTACTTCTATAATGCAACAGAACTCGAGAAAATTGGGCTGAAAGAAAGTTCTCTTGTACATCTGCCTCTGTCCTGAGACAAGAGCAGCTATGCCTCAGCCGTTCCTGACAGAAGTCTCTCTCATTGCTTCTTAAAAACCTCCAGTGTTGACAATTCTTCCCCCAGGAAAATTGGTTCCATTTCTTCCTCCTAGAAATATTTTCATAACGTCTAGCTTGAATCTCCCTTGTTGCTATTTAAGCCCAAGTGTCTTGCACAGTAGACCCTGGAGTTTCCAGACCGAAGTTCTTCTATCTATATATCTAATCTTACCTTCTGACTAAGTTTATTTGAGCCTGAAAATAGTAAAGCATGTGCAACAGCTTGCATACATCAGTAGTCACACTGATGAGGATGGAAGCCTAAGCAAGCGCTGCCTAATACAGTAAAACCAGTCATTCTTCCTAGCAGAATTTTCATACAAAGACTTCATTTGGTGTTTAGGTAGTTATGTCAGTTTAGGCTGCTCTGATCCCTGCAAATGATGGTTTACAGAAGTTTTGGCTTTTTACAAATACTGACAGCCAGAGAGATATCTGTGCCTCCTGCTGAAGTAAGGTAAATTAGGGCACCCTTTTGTGAACACTGTCTACAGATAAAGCCAAAACCAGAGTAATTCCCATGCTTGCTTCTGCAGTTTCAAAGATGTTGCTGCATTTGCCAAGTCACAGCCATATTTGACTCATTTGCCATACAATTTACACCCACAGGATTTGAGATGAGGTGGAACTAACAGCTTTCTCCTACCTCTTGTTTCTCTCACAGTATGATGGGTGTTGAAAACAAAATGTCATTTGCCAGATATACTCAAAGCAGAGAAAAAGTGATAGTAACACTGGTGGAGATCATTTTACCGATCTTAGACAATCATTTGGAGTGAAGAGTGCTGTGCATTAGAAGGAACCTTTTAATCATGCTCCATAAAAAGCAATCCAATATTGTAACAAGTGCAATATTGGCTTTGCTTAGTCTCATATTAATTATAGCAGAACATAATGCTCTGTGTTAAAATCTTTGTTGTTCATTTTGAGGGAAAACAGTGATCCAGATCATTCCAACTCAGTCTGGTTTAGTCTAGTATCTGGCTTTTCCTGCAAAGCAGTGTGTAATTATTTATCAGTGACTTTTCTTTACTCAGGCACTGCAGGCATTGATTTTTATTTAACATGTTTATTGAATGATCTCCATAAATCAGCTAATAATTGAATAAATACTGTCACAAACAAAAGCAAATTGTCTCTTTTTCATTTTCCTGAGCTACAAGTATGCCAAAATGCAAATTGTATTAGAGATGTGCACACACACACGCACGTAGAATGTTCTTATAAATATATGCATTATAAATTTATTCCGATCATCTTCGCTTTTGACAGATATGAGAAAAATTAATTGAAGACCATTCATTAGATGTTATTAGTAGCTCCGTGATTGTCTGGTTCAGGCTAACTAGGCATGGCAAGGGCAGGCAGAAGGCTTGATGCTCTCAGACAACACATGGTCGAAAGCTAACTACTATTTGCAGCAAAAGGAACATACTAGTTGTGCCTTCAGCCTTAAGGAGATGATTTATTAAAGTTATCAGCATCACCTTCTACAATAACAGCACTTTTCTGTTTGTGCCAAATTTGAGAAAATCATGAGACTGAGGAAGAGCAGTGTGAAAGGGAGTATTATCTGAAAAGATTTTCCCTTCTGGGCTTTTTCTTCCTACTCACCCTCCTTCTCAGGAATATTTACCATCAAACTACTAATGTTTTCTATATTTCTTGCTTGTGTCATGATTTTGTGCCCATTTGTCTTCTATGTGAAATTACAGAATTATCAATGTGTTTTTAATGTGAAAGCTCTGCCTTTCTTGTTAGAATGGTGAATTACAGAGTGACAGGTAATATTGAACAGGAGCCCATTTTCCTAACCTTTCTTTAAGGCAGAATTTCAATCATTTGTTAAATAAACTGATAACAGTGTGAAATTAATGCTAATCAACTCTCCACGTATTATTTACTGGATGCAAGATATCTGTAGGACAAAGACTGCAGCAATGTAACAACTACAGGGTCACAAGCTGAGGACTAACACACCAGAGTTCATTTACTGGTTTGTGCAGAGGGTAATGTATTTTGAAGAGCCATAAGAAGGGCAGGCGTTTGCACTCCTGGTGACCAGCCAGGATCTGGAGTGTGTCCCTCTGTATTTGCTTCTTGTAAGCCCAGCAAAAGCGGGCTGTGTCTCAGATGAGATGTTATTTGGTGAAGGTTACTGGCAGGATAAGCGAATACAGTGTTGGTTAATAGGAAACTAGTATTAAGGTTAGAAAAGGCAAGTGGAATACTGCCACGCCATGGATGGCTGAACATGGGGAGTTCCTGGTCTGTATGTGGGCATGGCCGAGGCAGTTTCCTCAGGGCTCCTTCCATCAGGATGCAGACAGGTACAGGATGCCTGAGTGACCTTGCCGCAGCTGCAGGCTGAGCAGAGATGCATGCGATGCGCCTGGGCAGGGAAGTGAAGGGGAAGACATCTTTGGGAAGTAAGGGGGTCCCTGCTTCTCCCACCAGCTCCCCAGGGAGGAGACATGCAGGGATGGGAGAGGAACGCGTGGCATGCATTAATGCCGAAACACAGCTGTTGGGAGCCAAGCAGAATGGACACTGTCTCTGTTTCCCCATGAGTTGACTTTACTCCAGTTTCTTTCTGTTTTGCACAGGGTTGGTCACAGTTACTCTTGAGCTCTCAACAAATAATCCTGCTGAGTGATATTCCCCTCCAGTTTCCTGCCCCAGTGTTTTTCTTCTGGTGTTCTGCAGCCAGCTAAGGGCGGGGAGGGGGGGGTGGGGAGGGGCGCAGGTGCTGGGGGGACAACGACACCAGGTTTCCCTCCAGGAAAGGCTGCATTTTTGGTAAAGGATGCAGTGTATGCTGTAATTTGAAATCAATGATGCACTAGGAAGTGAGGAAATGGCACTACATAAATCAGTCAGCTATCGATACTATGCTTGTTGCTTAATAGCATAATTTTAAAAGAAGAAAGTTGTCTGCAGACATTTACCTTTGGCGTCTAGGAAATTGTTTGAAACAGAAGGTTGTAAGAGAGGTCTTCCAAGTTCCACTAAGTACTATTCGGCATTTTTGTAAGGCTTATAGAAGTAGGCAGGGAAGTACTTATCCTTTTATTTTAGGAGCAGGGATTCACTCAAGATTTTGTATTGGAGAACAGTGTCTTTCTATACTGTGAGGTAGAGGGATTCAAGTGATTTCTGCGGCTAAGTGACCAATCATATTTGGACCCAGTGAGGAAGAAAACATAGGTCCAAGTACAGCCAGGTCGTAAGAATTTGAGCAAAGTTTGATGAGTACCTTCTATATGAAAAGCCATATATGTACTATTATAATGTAAATATCATCATGAATTGCAGTTCTTAACAGAAGTTCTTAAATGAGCATAGATAGCTGATGAAAAGATTCCTAGTCTCACTGAACCAAATCTTGTTGATTATAAGCACTCTTGATTCCGTCCTTTGGGACCATTTCTAAAATGCCCTACAGAAACATGTCTGTGTATTGCTTATCTTCAGTCAGTCAGCATCTACAAAAGACACAGATTTTTATCCCCAGAGATACCTGGCATTTTACAAAAGGAACAATACACAAGTCCTTACTAATACCAGTGCACGTGATATAAATTGTGAGTCAGGATTTTGTTTATTAGCAGTCTTCCTAGAGCTAATGAGCCCAAGAGAACAATACTACATAGAACCCATTTTAAGACAGAACTATTGAAAAATATTTTTTAAGTGAGTAAAAAAGTATTACAATAAATTTCCAATGTACCTTCTTTATTACTGTACCTCTTGAAGCAGATTTTTAAACGGACCTCTATTATGCAGGCACAGTAAGGTGTGGGAGTAAATGTCTGATTTGTCAACACAGTTCTTGTTTGCATCTACAAATAAGATAGATATCTATTATCCTTATTCATGCCTACCATTAAAGGGCAATTTAGAAAATGAGGCCCATCTGCAAGTTTTCTCTACATTAACATGCCTTACAGTTTTTCCTATGTCTTTCCATAGATATGGGGCCGGTGCAAGGAGCTAAAATCTAATGCTCTATGATAAAATCAGGATCAAGAGGTAAGAGGAAAGGTAGAGATTATTCTTATATTAGACCATGCTGAATGGCAGTACAAAATCTTCCACAGATATTTCAAAAGCTTCTAGATAGGTGGATCTGGGAGTGTTGTCTAAAGATTTAAAAAAGAAAACCAAACAACAAAAGAGTCATTTGGTCTGTCCATTACCTATGAATTGTCTAAGGAGGTCTTATTCACACTGCAGATAGTCTGTGCTCCAAACTCTACGATTCCTAGCTCTCTCCACCCAGCAGACTACGTCTGGAAGTAGTATTAGGCTGACTAAGTGGACTAACCTGCTTAAATCATTGCTAGCCTAAAGATCTCTGTCTTCCATGGCAGCAGCATCACTATCGTTTCTTGTTTCTCCTGTTACTTCACTGTATACCTCTGAAACTTCACACTAAAATTGTCTGGGGTTTTGCTTTATCCAAATTAACACCCCCCCCCCCCCCCCACCCCACCCCCCCATTCTCCCTCCCACATTAGCCTGGGTAGTGAAGAGTTACCTTCAGATGCCATAGAAAAACCACCAGATGCTGGACATTATTTGGGCAAATCAAAGAATGTTTGCTCCAGAGCAAATATGAAACACTCCATTGTAACATCTGTATGAAACAACTTGCCTTTTCATTCTGGAAAATAAACCCCATGATATTGAAATAATAATTACCATTTGTTTGCTTCAGTCTTGCACTAGAATGGTTTTCAAGTCCATACTCAAGACCAAGTAGTACACAAAAGCAACATCTCCTGAATTCACTTTGTGCTTCTCTTCCAAGGAAACAGTACCATCGACCTTCTCTCCTCCTTCCCCCACCACTGCAATTAGTATGTTCTGATTTTGTGACCAGAATGTGGCTGTCCTCTATGACCTTCCTCCATCAGTCTGGGCTCTCTGCTCAGCATGAGGGAAAAGTAGCACTAGAAACACAGTACCAGTTCTGGCCCTGCCCAGCCTGTTCAGCCACGTGAAAGGAAGAGTAACTGCAGAACAGCACTCAGAGATTTCTCAGGGCTGCTGGCAAGAGCTGGGAGGATGAATGTCTCTATAAGTACATCACACATCTGTGCCATTCATCACTTTTCAAAACAGGGCTTGGGCAAATGGCTTCATCTGATTTCTACCTCATAAACATATCTCAAACATCCTTGATGAACATAGCTGTTCATGGTTTAGAACTAGAGCTGTTTAACCTGCCTGTTAAGTGTCATCTTTTTTTCTGAAGAGTGACCCAGCAGACCCTAATTAAGATGCTTTAGTCAGGTACACAGTCAGTGGAAGTTGCCCTCAGCTCAAGTGAGGCAAAGACCTTTGAATCTCGGAGCTGAAGGCCAGATTTTGCTGATGGCTGTGTAGCCCTTTCTACCCAGAAATGCAAAGACTCCTGGTAGGATAGGGCAGGTGGCCAAAAAGGATGTAATGCAGCCCATGACTGTATAAAATTCCAGGGAAGACAACAAGGTAGCAAGCAGGGGCAAAGGTTTGCGCATATGGAGCTAATGCACATGCGATCTTGTTCATCCCTGCTAATGCAGGTCTGCACAGAGTTCCACAATGGCCCCAAGAGGCAGTTAACATTGCTTTCTGGTATCTTTGACAAGTTACATGGTGAGGAAAAAAATTGTGGGCAGTAGCTGATCCATTGCACCATTAAGTGTCACAAGGTTTGCTCCCTGTCTAGTCAGTGGTCTTACCACAAGATCCCAAGCCAAAACTTAACAAACCCATTGGCATAAGAAGCAGTCATCCCAGGGAATCCTGCATGAGATACTGGAACATATCATTTGGTGCTGTGGTATTTCTCATTAAAAAAAAAAGAAGTTGGGCGTTCAGGTGTTTTTAAAAATTACTTTTAAATACAACATTCTGAAAGTCAGTAATGGGCTGGGAAAAAGGCAAAGCTAATTAAATTAAATTGCAGCACTCTTTTTTTTTTTTCCCTTAAAGTACTTGTTTAATATTAAATGAGTTATTTAAAAATAGCTATGGACAACAAATGGATAAAAAAAGATCAGGTGGACTGAAAGTTAAAAGTGAAACTTAAATATTCATAGAGTTTTTCGTCTCAGAGCTAGAGCTGGTCAGAAACCTTTTACTGCAATATTTCCTGTCAGAAAATGGTATTTCATCAGAACAAAACAATCTCTGTGGGAATATGTCAATTATGACAAAATGGGGAGGAGGGTCAGTAAATGAATCCTTTTAGTGGTATCAAAACATTCTGTTTTGAAGTGTTTCTGAACATTATCAGTATAGTGTTTCTTTTAATTATAATAATTTTATAGTCTGGTTTAAAAGTGAAGATTGGAATAAAACATTCAAGCACTATAAAATTGGTCCTTCCAGCCTTTCTAAAAGCCTTTTTTCCTTTTTAAAATTTTTTTAAATTATTTTTTTTATTTCACTTCACTTCCTTTGTCTTCAAAATTACATTTTGAAAATTATGTTATAATTTAGGACAAAAATGTTCGTAATTCTTAAAGGAGTGAAGTTTCAAAATTCACAGACTTTACTTATCATCTGTTCATATCTTTTGCCCCATTTTTTATTTTCGGTGGGTTCAGACTTCCCTCAGGAGATGACATAAAGGAGACCAAAATTGTGTTTTGGTTTTTTTTCCTTTGAAAGTTTCACCTTTCAAACTGAAGCTTGTTAGTTTAAGGGATTTCCTCCCCTTCATTTCTCATTGATCCCCCTTTCCTGCACCTTCCCACTTGCCCCCTGTAATTTAAACCAGAACACAAAATTAATTTGGGGGTGTAATCAGAACACAGACGTTTTGGTTTTTGGGGTTAGGTTTTTCTTAATCTATTTCTTTTAAGTAGTGGGCTTTAATGCAGATCATTTTGATGGTTATGCTTGTAACGTAACCATAAAACAGGTGTTGGTGCAAGCTGTCAGTGCCTGCAGGAGAGGCAGAGACCAATGGTGGTGGGTAGGCAGGAGCAAAAGCAATGAGCAGCAGAGACTACACTTCTGCCAGCCTCAGTACTACAGAAAACGTGTTGCCAACTCCTGCAAAGGTTCAGACCCGTCCACAAGGATGAGCCATGGAGTGACCTGGCCTTTACTTATTTTGACCAACTTGTTTAAAATGAGATAATCCCATTTGATATACACAGGCATTGATGGAGACATCTGCTGTAGTGATTTATCTTTGCACTGAACGTAACAGTGGAGTTGCTTAAACTCTGAATGATCCTGACTATAGTCTAAACTTCTGGTATTTCCAAGACATCTGTATCCAGTGTTTACACATAAAATATACCTCTGTACTACACATGGCATCAGCAGCATGGTTAAAAATAGCCAAGCTGTCTCATTTTGCAGGTGATTGAATAGACACCTAAGTGGGTTGGGATGTAGTATGAGGACTCTCATCGCAGAGGTCAAGGGTTCAAGTGTATTCCAAATCAATACTAACTGAAAGTTGTTACCTTTGGGTGGCCTATGTAAAATGAATGGTGGTTCTAGCCTAATTTCTAGTTGACAGATGTCTGTGCTATCAAAAAAATCCCATCACTACATTTGGCATTCTCCACATAAGCCTCAATGTAGAAGCCAAAGACAGACTGGGCACAGAGGTGGAATTAATCTCTTATGAAAGGACTGTGGTTGGTCCTTCCAAAACAGAGATAAAACAGATTATTCAGGCAGTTTGAGGAATACTGAAGTGTTAGTGTTTGCAGTTTTCTCCTTCCCATGAATAAAGAGAGGGCAGAATTTTCATGTTTTTGATCCAGCATCTTTTTGCAAGCCCCAAATTCACTTTTGCAAGGGGAAAATATAAGACATTTATTTGTGCTACCCAGATTGTGTCAGCATCTCCCTTATAAAGCCCACCAAACCATAAAAATTTAATCTGGGCTAGAAGTTGGCAGAGACATTCTCAGCCCTGAAGTATGTTTTAAACCACATTTAAAAATATGTGTTAGGCCACTTATAAGTTAAATACTCAAGGCTAAATAATAATAATAAAAAAGTTCTTTCATCTAAGTGTGGAATGCAAAAAGGAAATCGACTGTCAAATATTATGTGGTTTAAATAATATTCCTGTGTCTGTGCATCAAATGAGGAAGCTTTGACAAGTCTTTCTGACTAAGTCTGAGAATACTTGAGTGATTCTTCTTGCTTGAACTGTTGGGAATGTGCTATCAGCAGGTCCTGGAGACAGAGCACAGAGAGCTTTAAAAAATATGAGTGATAACATTTTGAAATCACTGCAGAACTTTACTGCCATGAAGGAAAAATATGTAGATTTGGCTCACTCCCAATGGGAAGATGAGCTGCATAGTTTTGTGCAGCTTGAAGGCGTTAAATTTGCCTAGTGGGAAGACCAGTTAAAAGAGAATTACAGCAGTTTAAGCATGAAAAATAAGAGTATGTTGCATATCAGCACTCTCAGTTCTAAAGCAGATATTGTGAACCTTAATTCTTGCTGTATTTCTCAACTGAAAAAGAAAGATAACTGGTGATTTTAAGAGAAGTCTTCTTATTTGTGCATAATAAAACCACAACATTTTTCCACATTCAGGTGCCCCCTTCATCCTTCAAGATATCGCAAGCCTGAAAAGGGGTACGTCTTGGCACCAAAAAGCTTATCAGGTGTTTTTAAATGGTATGTAAAAGGCTGGATTGTAAGTGTACCAGGGCTGACTCTAAGCTGCAGACCCTGTGATGCTGTTCATTTTCTGTGACACTTTGCTGCTGTGCCTTGATGGCAGAAGAATGGGACCTGATGTGAACCATGCCGGGAAGGAAACTCAGGTGCGCAGAGAGCTGCTGTCTTCTCTAAACTGGTCCCAGCATAGGCAACTAGGAATGTAGGAACACGGAGCTTGATGTGGACAGCATCTTGTCCGCAATTTAGGTTTTTCCCAGGTCTAACGGACATCAGGCAGAAAATGGTTTTGAGACATGTGACCCAGGAGAAAAACATCTCACCAAAACCATTAAACAGTCTGAAAGCTCCTTAATTGTCCCCATTAAGAATGCTGGTTTGTGTGTGTTTAAAGACAAAAAAAGCCTATACAAGGAACTTCAGGGAGCAATGGCACATTTATAGGAAAGGCACAGCATTAACTAATATATTTTTTCCATTTCTAAATTGCATGGAGCTAAACTGTAGATAAAGGTAACAATCTGGGAATATGGGGTGTTGATAGGAGACATAGTACAGAATACCAATATTCCACTCACAGTTTCCAGAGATCGTACGGTCTTCAATAACAACTGATATCCCAAAATAAAAGATTTAAGTGAATGTCTGTAGTGGATCAAGTAATCCTTAGATGAGCCACCTAAGTAGTCAGTAAGAAGAAGAAGGGTACTTCATCCTGATTTAGCTCCTAGCTGAAGCACTACTTGCAGAGGCCTCTGCTGTGGTGATTGTGCAGTGGAGCACACGTGATTGTGCTGGTGCCCAGCCTGTGAGAGCTGGGGTCTGGCTGATTGCTGAGAGAAGGGTTGGCATGGAAGAGAGAAATGATGTTTCTTAGCTCCCTAAGCAACAAAAGGGTTTACAGGCATGAACAACTTTTTTGTATCACATAATTAAGCCATATGCATGTATTTATATGTGTATTTGAATTACATATATGTATAACATATGTGTACACTGCATACATATATTTTATGTGGAGGGGGAAGCATTTGGAAATCTCTGTACCAGCTGCAGGTGCCCAGGTGCTCCCCAGGAAAGACCCTGGTGGGGCAGGTGGATGTGCCCTGAGGGAAGCTGCAGGCCATGCAGAGTCCACGCCAGAGCAAGCTTATCCTGAAGGACTGCAGCACATGGGAAGGCCCTGTGCTGGAACGAGGGAACAGCATGGGGAGGAAGGAGCAGCAGAGGAGCTGTTATGGACTGAGCACAGACCCCATTCCCCATGTCCTTGCGCTGCTCAAAGGGAAGGAGATAGAGGAATCGGGAGTGAAGTTTAGCCTGGGAAAAGGGGAAGGGTAGTTTAGTTTCTGTCTTTGTTTCTCAACCCAACTTTATTTTAATTGGCAGCAAATTAAATTTTCCTAGGCCAAGCTTGTTTTGCCCGTGACAGTAATTGGTAAGGGAACTCCCTGTCTTTACTTTGACTCACAACCTTTTCCACCTTATTTTCTCCCCTGTCCTGTTGAGGAGAGGGAGGGAGAGAGCAGCTGGTTGGGCACCTGACAGCCAACCATGGTCAACCCACCACGATCTCACAGCAGCAAATAAATTTCCAGGGCCCCAGTGTCTACCTTGTTGACTGTTTAACCACAGAAGAAAAAGCTGTTTATTGTCTCAAATTACTTAGGAGAATTTGATTATGGTACAACACTCAGCATTTATGAGCCAGAGAGGCATCAGTTGCGGAGCATCAACAGCTCCCTGAAAAGGGAGCTCTTCTGAAACCTGCTGAATAACATGGGAGAGGACAGGGAGGCTACTGCCTGACAAGGTCGCAGAGGCACTGCTCTGAGGAGGCAGTTTTCTCGACCCAGAGTGAGAGGTGTCAGATGAAACAGACTTGCTCTTGTCCCCACGTGAGTGTCCACAAGAGAGATACACAAAGTCCATGCTTCTTGCCTGGCAGGCTGCCAAGTCCTGTGTACATCCATTGTGGGAGAAGAATATGCTTCTCTGACAAGGTGGGGACTCTGCCAGGAAGTACGTGTTAGGTTTGTCATTTTATTTTTAGAAAATACAAGGATTTACCAGTATTCAGCATTCTGATTTTGTAGTGTCCTGACATGTATGCAGGTAGTGGGATCTATCTCTCTTCTCTCCAGTTGTTGTTCTATATTGTGAAGGTGCAAGGTGGCTCCATATGCCAAATTCCTGCTCTCTTAAGACATCAGGGATGAAAGCAGAATTACAAAGTAATTGAGTCTTAGTCCTCTCTGCTACAGGGAATGTATAGCTTTTTGAGTTTATCTCCACCCAAGGGAAACTACTTTTTTTCTTTTTTTTCTTTCCCTCTCAAAAAGCTGGGTCTGATATGTTGCCTACTCTAACTGTAGGGTGGCAATATGCTTGCTAAGATAACAGACCCTGTGTACCTCCTGCACACTGTGATTTATAACTTTTTCCTAATGAAAGTTCTGACTGCTCCTGAGAAACTGAAAAAAACACCCCTTCTCCCCTAACCCTAAGTAATTCAGTTGCCTAATGAAGTTGTTTTATAAAGGGCCATTGTAGTGTCAGGCAGGGTTAACTTGTTTCCAGTTACACTGGCTCAATTGAAGAGAAGTTCTACAAAAACAAACACTCCAAAATCTGGATTGCTCACAGGCCCAGCTCCATCTCACTTCTCTGAGACACCTTGGGAGGAACCTTGTCTCGTTACATTCTCTCTCCTCCTGCAGCTAATGAAGGGGGGAGAATGAGGGAGAGGCAATTCCAGAGAACAGCTCCCATCCTCCTCTCCTTCCCCATTAGCTATAAGAAGTGTGAAGAAGCAAAGTTCCTCCTGGAGGTCTTTCAGCTAAGCAGGATGAATCCAGTAAGTGTGAGCCAGGAACTCATAAACTCTCGCTGATATAATGAGCAACCTAAATAGCAAAGGCTGGAGCCAATCATCCTGAAGCAGTTTGAGCACTGAGTGAGCTCTGAGAGCCCCATGGTTCCAGAAGGAAAAGGCAATGAAAATATATGCTGTGCTGAGTGGAAGAATTAAAAAGAGAGTCCTGAGATTGCCTGTAATTGTGGAAAACAAGAAGAAAGTGAGATGGCTTTTGTCTCTATCTACAAACAGCATCCACAGGTGCGTTAAGAAGGGAGACATTCAGAAGGTAACTGGTTTTGACAGTGGCTAGTCCGTAGGCGTAATGTCTTGTTCTGTTGAAAACAAGAATGCCTGGGCTGTTCGAAACAGATGCCAGAGTCTCTGGGGAATTAGATATATGCAAAGTGACAGTTAAGGCAAAACAACACCCCTGATTGATGTGAGTTGGGGGCTCCAGGGCCACCACTACTTCACAAAAACAAACTGTACCTACCCATGTAAGTAAATTCTGGCTGTGAATTGCCATGGTATCACCAGAGGTAGTGGTTATCTGCATTTGCCTGAAATTGTCAACCTAGACAGGAGTGTCACCTCCTCAGGGAGGAGAGAGGTTGGGGCTGCCTGAGGTCAGCCAGCTCCCTCTGAGGGGTCCTCAGCCAGGCGGTGAGGCCAGCAGGCTGAGACAGGTGGGACTTCCAGGACACAGATGCCTGAGTCATACAGTGAGGTTTTACTGCCTCCCTAGGCAAGTAACACTGAAGCTTGAGCAACAGCGCAGCACACTGCCTGAGCTCCTGGTGTAGGTGTCAGCCTGGCTGCAATGCGCAGAGCTGAGTGGTAAGAGTATTACAGCTGGGCACTTCCGTGGTAAGCCCTTGCCTTGTAAAGGAAGAAAAGCTAGAGAGTGTGCTCAGCTCCCAGGACAGAGCTTGTGCAGAGTACTGAGGGTCTGATGAAGTTATGCAGAGCTGTTTGGTTCTGGCCACAGACACAGGAGTTAGCTCTCTCGGGAGTCTTTAAATCCTGAATATCTAATGAATGTCGGACCGTGGTAGCAGATGTCAGACTAGAGTGCCCCCTCCACCTTTGCAGAACAGGAAGCAAGCGTGCTAGGCAGAGCTCAGATACTGGGGGCCGTGATGAGTGCAGGGATGGAGAGGAGAAACGAAGAGCAGCATATAAACATATACATAAGGAGATTCCAGGCTGCTGTTTGGGTATTGAAATGAAAAAAATGTGCGCAAATATACCTGACCATCAGTTTTAAAAGATACTGCACATGAATCAGGAGCCAAAGGGAGATGAGTTACCTTGACTGAGAAGATATAAAGGCGTTTGCAAATGGCAAAGGCCAAGGAACAGTACTTGAGTAAAGCAGGTGCTATATAACAAGGCATATAATTTCAGACACTGTCTCTCATCTGTTTTCTTCAAACTTGCCCTTAAGTCAGTGGATGATGCAGAGAAAGATGAGAGAGCTGTTCTGGGTTCTCAAGGGTAACTAACTACTAGCAGTTTTGCCTGTTTGTTTCTGTTTTATTTAACATAACTCTTCAGCTGATTTTTACAAATAAGCTTGCAACCCTGAGTTTCAGTGATGAAAAGGTCAAGATTAAGACCACCATGTCTGTGTAGTGAGTGAATAATGGGGAAGAGATGTAACGAAGGTGCAAACCCAGTGAAACAGAAGATTGAGAATACAACATTTACACTAAGCAGAAAATCAGCTTAACATTGTGAGATTCAGACAGGAAGAGAGTAATTGAAAGTTTTGCCATTTAGATTACAAGGTAAGGTTTTGAGCCACGTGCAGCACTGGCAGTATGGTGATCTGTTAGAAACATCTCCTTTTCTGTATATCCAGGTAACTGCAATTACTGCAGCTGCATTCTTTTTAACATAAAGTACTGGTCAGATATCGGTCCCAGCCAATTTGATATATATCTGAAGTAATTCTACTGACATGCAAGAGCTAATTTGGGGTTAGCTCCAGCACAGCTTCTAGCAGTGTGTTTGTGTTTTCACTTGTTGGTGGGAATGGCAGGAGCATCTGCAATGGGTAGGCTTCTGGCTGTGCAAGGCCCCAAATGTGGATGTTGAGACAGTCAATTTTACATTGCCTTCTGCCCAGCAGTGGCTTTAGATAGAGGAATAAGGTGCTAATGTCATTAGCACTGCTGGAGGGGACAGTGCTCTGGTTCTGGTAGTGTGGGAGATATTATGCAGTTTTCCTCTCTGGTCATTTCTGGAATATGATGGTGTCCAGCAGCGGTTTATGTGATGCAGCCAGTAGCTGGGGTTATACAGCTCTCTTTCCTTCTGTCTATCACTGGAGAGTGACGAAACCTGGATTTGGCTGCTTTATTTTGTCTGTTTGGCTACATCTTTATTACACGGGTTGAAGAAGTCTGCCTCTCCAGAAATGACCTAGAGCGCAGCTTCATGTGCTTATATCAAGCATACATGATTTGCTTGACAAATTAAGACTGTACAGGATTTTATTTCTTGTTTTATGATCCAAGGGCTGTTGAAGCTGACATAAAGACTCCCCCATCTCCGAATCAGGCCCTCAAGTTGCTGTTTACACTTGTGCAACAACAAAGTCCTTCAGGCTAACTGGATGTGAGAATACAGTAGGGAAGGTTCTTTATAGAGATCTCAATGCAAACTTGAATAAACTAATCCAAGACAGAGGTAAACATTTAGGTAATAATGTGTTGCCTGATGAAAACAGGTGGAAAGGATACAACTCATAGAACACATGGCCTTGGCTGGACTCTAGATAGATGAATCCTAGAAAACCTATGTGTTACAGAGGCCAGGTCAGTGAAAACCTCTGCCAAGTGAAAAACCTCATCCAAAAAGTAGGCACATGAGATTTTTAAAAAGCACAAAACCAAAACTGATTGCATTAAGAAAAGTCAGGAGAATAAACCTGAAAATACATTACTGGTGTTATAGATACTGGTAGCATGACTTCACCCTCAGTATTATCTCTGGTTCTGGTGGTCTCCACCTCAGAAATGATCTCACCAAGTATGTCAGTTCCAATGTTGCTATAATAGTGACATGTTTTATTACACCTATTAAAGTTTATTTATGCTAGAGAATGCCAGAAGTCTCAGTTATCCTCTACTGATGAGGTTTTAAGCCAGTCAATAGCAAGGCTCTAGCAATAGAAATAGATGGAAATGGGAATTTCTCCTTGATTTTTACAATGTCTGCCCCACGCACAGAGCTTTAAATCTCATCTTTACTCAGAATATTGTTTGAATGGCTGTTTGCGCTGCAGGGAATGACTAAGAGCATTTTTATTTTTTCCGTGCTACGTTTTTTAAAGTTTTATTTCCTGCAGTCTATCAGTCAAATTCCAAATGTTTCACCAGTTGGAATATTTCAGGCAGCTCTCATCTATTCAGAAGTGTACACTAGTATATCTCATTTAGATAGAGGGTCACAGCCTGTCCTTACTACAGCCTATGAAGCTGATGTGATCAGCGTTAAGTCCCGATTTCTCTCTTCCTCATGAAATGCTTTGGCCTTGACAAGAGCTGCCTTCTCTGAGATAAGCTGTCAGGTGCAGGTGTGCTCTGCCTTGCACTGCGTGGGCCCCATCTCCCCACTATCCTCACTGTCTGACCGCATCCCCTTTCTTTCCAGAAGGTGCACATCTGGATGCCAGACCTGAGTATAGACACAGCGGCTTGAGACCTGTACTAAAATTCGCATGGGACCCTGTCAGTTGTTTTCAGCATTAACATTAGTCAGCTAAGGCCCCTCATACTATGAATTGTCTGACTTCAAGATTTCTTTTGACTCCTTAAGTGGAAAAAAAAGATTCATCTCTAAGGTGCTTCTATGTAAGAGTTCCGCTTCAGATGAAGAATAATATTTTTTTTTAAGCAAATTTTTCTGTTGTCACCCTTACACAGCTCTCTTTCATCTTTGCATTGAAAACATCCTAACTTCTGGATGAAAATAAACCAAAAGATACACTCTGGGTGCACACTGATATGTTCCAAACATTAACAGGCATTCAGTTCATAGGATAAGACTAGACCTAGTCCAAGGTAAACCCTTCCAACATATGTACTGTGTTCATGTCAGATCCCCTGTATCAGATGTTTGACGCTATAAATCCTCTCCTATCGTGCAGTGCTATTTGTTAATGTAGGCCTAGCCTAAAAGGATATTAATGCAAAACTATTCCAGGTCACATTAAACGGTCTCAGACAAGTGGCATGTGTTTGGCAATTGAAGGGCGTAATAATGTAGTATGGTAAATGCTCCAGAGTTATGTAAATTCTGGCATTTAATTTTCTGGTACTTTATTTCAAAACAATCTGGATGTGGACGGTATCAACATAGTTGTAGCGATGTTTGGGAATACTAATTATAATATGAAAACCTTGCATCTTAAAACACCGGTGACATTCTGATTTAGATCTTCCTGTTTCCTATTTTTGCATAATCTTTAAAGGAGTTCTCCCAAAAAACATTAACAAGAAGCACTTTCCAGAGGGCCTTATCCTGTCCTTGGAAGTCTGCAATGAGACATCTCTGTGGCATCCCATGTGAGCCCATGGCCTCCATTAGAGCAGAAGCACCCACCACCCGCTGCTCACAGCAGGTGTAGAGACAGGGGCTTCACTTGCCAGAAACAGGCAGCTAAATCTCAGTGACTTTGAGAATCGTCTGTAACATCTGCTGGTGTCATAGGCTCAGTTCGGTCAGTACACAAACTCATGGGGGTGTTTCCATGAGAGGAAACACAATGTTCTTCCCCAGGTCTCTGGGAACACCTTACCAGTGAAGTAACTCAGTCTTTCATACACCAAATGTTGCCTACTGAGGCGCGTTCGGACCCCACAGACCTTGGCGGTCACTAAACTCCATGCTAAGAATGAAAGTTCTTGTGTTCTTCCTTTACCCTTATCAGGTTAGTGCAAACTGATCAAAATACAGAGAATCCTTCCTTCCAGTTGGTAGGTTTTGAGTCTGATATTTGGGATAAAATAAATCCACCATAGACAGGAAAGCTGGAGAGAGGCAATGGGTGGCTTGTATCATGGAACTGATAGAGTTCATAATAAGATAACCGGAAGAGAGGGGGGAAAAAAACACAGTAAAACCATGGAGATGAGCATCTTAAGTCATACATGTTCATTCATGAGTAACTCTTAGACCCATAAGACCCTCAAAATTGTAAGCTACACTTATAGGCAACTTGTTTGCTCCTAGCCCAGGATGCCAAGTATACATGTCATGTGGAATATAGCAATCTCTGCTCCTATTTATTCTTGGGCAGGTTCCTCGGCTTATTTACCCAGAACCTGAAACGAGCAGAAAATTCAGGAATGTGGGAATTTGTTGCTTATTCCTGTTCAGAGATTAGACAACTCAGTAGAGAAGTTGCCTCCTTCTATATCAACTTCCTTCTGGGTTTTCGCTGGTGATATTGTGGCAGCCACCATAGCTACAAACAAAAGTAGAACTGGCTGGGGAATTGAGCTACGCTGAGAGCAAGAGAGCCTTTTGTTCTCCAATATTCCTGGCAGGGTGGCTGTTTCCCATGGACAGCTGGGAGCACTGTTCAGTGTAAGATGACCAAGGGCAAGTCCTCAGTCAAGGGTGACTTAAATTGACCTCCTAGTGACCCACATTCCAATCTGCAGAGGATGAGGGCAGACTTCAGTGAATTCTTATGATGCCCCTCCTGTCTATTCTTGCAACAAACCAGAAATCATCAGAGATGTGTTATTTGTAGGGGCCTCAAAGCAAAACTAGATAATGTTTTCCAAGAGAGGAGTGTGCCACCAAACCATGAATAATGTTTACTGCATGGGAATTGGGATACAATATGTTACCCCTGCCTTCTGCAGGTTCACACTAGTGTATAGGAAAAAAAAAAGGCAATGGACTACAGGTAAAGGTACTCTGGGAGTGAGATTCACTGATCATTATGGAAGGTATAATAATACCCATTTTTTCTGCCTTTTGCATGTCCCCTTCTCCTTATGAATTCCTCAGTATTTTAAGTCCATTTGTTATTTATGAATAGGGAAATATTCCCTGGTAAGGGCACTTAGGAAACATTGACTGGTCCCTCTTAGATTTAAGCAGGAAAAAACATAAACCCAAAAATAACCCCAACACCAAATAAAATTATTTTAATAAGCTTTTCAAAACTACATTTTTCTTAGCTGTGCAGAAGGGAAAAGGATATTTTGCAATGCATGTTGAGGATCAGACCCTACAAATTGGAATCTACCTGCAAATTGATCTCTACAAAAGAATGCTACAATGCTGCTTACTCTTTTAAAGGAAAGGGACAGTGACACTTCCTAGAAGCTCTAATTTGCAAACATTTCTGCAAGTGTGGAATGAAAAAGGCTGATGTATATGCTGGTGTGATATATTTTTGTGCGTCAATAGGAAGGGAGAGAAAATTCCAGTTTCAAAGTCAAATAAGCTTCACATTAGAGTGTGTGTATAGCAGATCAGGTGAATAAGAAATTCCATGTTGCAGCTGGGGAAAAAAAAGTTGGATGTTTCAGTTAATTTCTTTATGGAAGGCAAGATCATAAATGGTACAAGCCACCTAGCCTAGCTGGCTGCTTCGTAAGGCAGGAAGTCAGGAAAATGGAATGAAGGCAGGCAGGGCAGATGGCAGGAATTTGAAATCTTACATTCACTTTATGGTATCAAGTCAATTATTTAAATTTGCTTCACATTCATACACCTTCATATGTGTAATATTTACCTGCCTAGCTGGATTTCATTTGCTGGTTTTAGTATCCTTAATAAACTTCATTATTGCAACAAAAACAACAGCTGCCAATGTCATAGACTCCTGGTGGCCATGAACTGACATTTCAGCTGAGTGTGAAGTGCTACAGTTCAGAAAATCAATTAAACCCTTAGATAGGTTATCTTAAGTCAAGAGTAATTTGGGTCATGAAAGAACATGAGTGAACAATCACTGCTACCCCTACAGAGTGGTCCTCATGCATTTGAACCGAAACATGGGTTCGATGTCTGTACCGGATTTGCTTGCAACTGCAAAAGTGTAACTGCATGAAGGACATTTTTATCTAGTGCATTCAGTCTGGCACCTTTTGTCAAAACAGAACTCAAACACTCAGGTGTCAGCCAAAACAGGTGTTTAGCTGTTAATGGAGCTGAAGTGAAAGCTCGAACACTGTAAGATGAAAGATGAGACTGAGGAAAGTGTAGAGAATGCATTTAAGTGCATAAATACTCCAGGCCCATGTAAGCCTCTTAATGTTGTCCAATTCAAGGAAAAATACAAAGACAAAGCCAAGCTTTGGCAGCCCTCATCTCCATTTCTTCATCTCTACTTAACCTCCAGTAGGGCTAAATGTAGGCAAATAGAGAAGGCCAATAATGCTGAAGAGAGTAGACATGTCCATTACCAGCCAGTGTGCTGTCATGTCTTGGAGCTTAGGCAAAAATCTGCTGTGCAATTTACTGAATTTCCTTTTTTGCTTCCAAGGACTGCCTGTCCATACTTTTCTTCCTTTGCCTTCCCTATCAGCAACGCCTATTCTGCAGGCTGGCAGGCAAATGTGGTGCCAGGAAAGAAACACTGAAGTTCCTGGCAGCTGTCTAGCACCCAGCTCTTTCTTCAGGAATGGCTTTGTACAGGTTTTGGGTAACAGATCTGGCAGAAAACAAGTGAAAAAGAATCATTTGTTCTGATTTGGTGAAATGTAAAGTATTTCTTGGATGAATTTAAGATATAACACAACATGACTAGACCATGTTTTTTTATAACAGCCTCAACACTCAGAATAAATTAAAACATATCAGCTAGTGCATCCATTTCAAAGTCCATAATCTTCAGTCCTTATGGTTCTCTCATTGCCCCTTCTCTGATTCTTAATACCTCTTCCTGAGTCCTAGTACCAGGAATTATCTGCAGTAATTCTGTTTCAATTACAGCCAATTGTCCATAATCTGAGTTTCTGATATGCTTCATATAAAATTATTGTCAGACTGGTACATTAAGCCTGTGTTTGTGTACCTTTCCTTTAAAAACACAGAAGACTCTCATTTCAAATTTGCAAATTATGCAAATTTCTCCATGATTGTCAAGGCAAACTAAGAGTAAAAACAGCATTATGTACACCACCAGTCTGTGAAGGATACTGCTAAATTTGTCAAAACCTTGGGGTGCTATCTGAACCCTCAACTAAGCTTGGATGACCAGCTAGTGCCAATGATTACAAAACAAAACACTCATATCCACATACTGTATTTCAGATGCAGATTTCAAGGAAATCCTGATCCTTTCTTCTGAGTGTGTCTCTGGTTCCTGTGATCCAGTTCATGTATTATGAGCTCCCAACTGGTTTCACAAAATTCCCTGTACCTAAACCAATGCACCGGCTCCAGCAGCCACGAAAGTCATCTTTCTGCTGCCTCCAAAGCCTGGTCACTGTCTGGAAATATCCAAAAATCTCTTTGATAAGTGAAATTTTTCTATTATAGTGACTGTGGCAAGGATTGTATGACATCAGCTGGGACCAGAGCCCCAGTTATCTAAACAGCAGTCCAAAACCCTTAAACCAATAGTGAGTATCTACAGCCTAGAGTAAGGATACAAGGATTTGGGAAGAGGTTTGACTCTCCCAGATTTGAGTCATCAGCATACCATAACACCCAGTTGTGTCTCCCTTTCTCCTGTTAAAAAGCGTATTAGGACATGAACGAGCTCACATCCCTTCCCACAGTACTGAAAGAAAAATCTTGCATCCACGTAGCCATGGCTTGGAAGGAGCATCAACTGGAAAAACTGTTTTCAAGAGATTTCAGAACAAGACTTCTGGATACGTGACCAGGCTACAGTCAGACAGCATAAAAAGATACAAATGCTGGCTACATACTCCTGACCTGCAAAAGATGTCCAAATCCCACTTGCATTAGACAGACGCATGTCCTGCTCTGTGGGTGGCTGTTGCGGAAGGGAAGGCAGGGAGCACAACACGCAGAGTGCATCAGCCATGACAGGTCACGCTCCTGCATTATTAGCAGAATTCAAAGAGGAAAGCAGATTTGTATTAATGTGTCAGTGTGGCATGGGACAGCTGAGATACAGGCATATTTTTGCCTCCCTCTGCGGTCTGCTGTCCTAGGCAGTTGTCTGCACTGTCTCTTGAACAGCAATAACCCTAACAGGCAAGAAGTGCAGAAAAAAAGACTCTGGAAAAGAAGCCATAACAATTCTCAACTCTAAGCCCAGTTAATTTTTTTTCTGTGGAGGAGGTAAGATTAGGGACTATATCCTTCTGCACTGAAACAATTTATAAATATCATTATTTCTTAGAAATATATATGGCATAGAATAAAAGTGATTACATTTTCCATTGCAGTCTTTTGTATATATATATATATATATATATATATATATATATATATATATATATATATATATATATGTCTACTGTCTCTACTGCCTGCTTTTGCTGGTTGTCTTCTACACCACAGCTATTAATGATAGCATATAACTGCCATTTTTGCCAAGGAAACCCTGCGTGTGTAATATGGAGCTGCTCTAGGTATGTGTAGGAAGTCTAGTGATCTGAGCAATTCCAGAGCTGCTGCACGTGTGAAGATCAATTCTGCACTGCTGGAGCAACACAGCTCCCCCCCAGCCCCGCACCACGCTACTGTTTCTAGAGCTACACACACTGACAGGGAAATATGAACATAAATGCTGTGAAAGCAAAAATAAAGGGGCTCTGGGACCTATGCTGCCTGAACAAATATAAGAGCTCCCAAGTTTCAAATGAAATGGAGTGACATAGCCTTGTAAAAAAACTACCATCAGGGAGCAAGAGAAATATATTCGGATGCTTGTAGGTCATTGTTAATTAAAAAAGCATCTGATTATCATTAACATAAATTGTCACTGAAGGAAATGGGCCCTTCATTGCAGGAGACAAACTGGCTGAGTTAGCTTAAATTGTCTGGAGTACGTGTACCATGTGATGGAACCAGTGAAGAAATTGAAAGCAAATTATAGATTCGCTTGTAGGTAACTAATTCAAAAAACGGTTATGCTGATGTTGAACTTCAGTGTCTTGTTGAATTTTAATAGTGCTAGTGTAGGTAAGGGTTGAGCTAAAGCTGTAGGAGCAGCAAATTTACTATAGCTGAAAACAACATCTCTACAATTCCAAAAGCTAACAAATGAAAGAGAGCAATGTAAAAAGTGAGCAACTTTTGATATTTAAGGGCATACCTCAAGAAAATAAAATCCTAGCCCTTAGATTAACTTGTATCTCTCCACTTGCCAGTCGTGTGCCAAACAATATCATAGCTTGATTTAATAATTCTTTCTTACAGATAATTCCACCTAGTTAGAATTTGACTTGGAGGTATTTGGTCTTCATCTTGCTCCAGAATTCATTCTGCTTTGCTCTTGGATTGCCAGTGGCTATACCAAGAATAGCCCTGTGACTGACACAGCCTCCAAAGCACTTCAGAAATTGTATCTATCTGAAACGCCATACTTTGGAGGACTTTAGAAATGAAAATGTCTTTTGTTTTGTTTCGTTATTGTGTGCAAGAAGGAAACTTGAAAAATCATCTGAGAGAAGGAAAAATAGTAAATGAAGCATGAAAAGCTGTAAATGCTACTCAAATCTTTCATTTAGTTTCTGTGATACACTCAGTGTTTACAGTACTGTATGATTAGAGGAGAAATGTCTTGATATGAACCTTTTGCATAATTTTGAATTTCCTCTTACTATGTCTACAGGGATTTTAACAATTGGAGTTGTGGGGTTACTTTAATGTCATCGTTTAGGCCCAGCTGGCAAACAAGTACCACTTGGCTGCTCGCTCACTCCTCCCCTGCGTTGGGATGGGGAGGAGAAAATAGAAGGAAAGGCTCATGTGTTGAGACAAGGACAGGGAGGGATCAGTCACCAATTATGTTCATGAGCAAAACAGACTCGACCTGGGGAAAAAATCAATTTAACTAGTTACCAATCAAATCAGTGAAATAGTGAAAGATATAGTGAAAGATAAAAACAGCTCTTAAGAAACACCTCCCCACCACCACCCCTCACTTCTTCCCAGGCTCAACTTTACTCCAGAATTTCTCTACCTCCTCCCCACCAGCAGCACAGTGGGATGTGAAATTGGGCTTGAGGTCAGTCCATCACACTTGTCTCTGCCGCTCCTTCCTCCTCAGGGGGAGGGATCCTCACACTCTGCCCCTGCTCCAGTGTGGGGTCCCTCCACAGGAGAGAGTCCTCCACAAACTTCTCCAATGTGAATCTTTCTCACTGGCTACAGTTCAACTAACTGCTGATGCACTGGTCCCTACTGCAGGTGTGCGGTCCTTCAGGAGCCCAGGCTTCCCACAGGTCACAAGCTTCTTCAGGCACAGCTACCTGCTCCAGTGTGGGCTACAGGCGGCTCTCTGCTCCCCCGTGACCCTTCGTGGCTGACAGGGCCACAGCCTGCCCTCTCACCACCGGCTGCAGGGGAACTTCTGCTCTGCCCACCTCCTCCTGCCTTTCCGCACTGACCTGGGTGTTACCCTGTTTGTCTCTCTCACATCCCACTCCTCTCTCCACTGCTGTTCTCTTTGGTTTTATTGTCTTAAATATGTTATCACAGAGGCATCAATTGATTTAGCCATGACCAGTGGGTCCAACTTGGAGCCAAAGGAGCTTCTATTAGTTTCTTACAGGAGCTATCCCTGTGGCCCCTCCCCTGCTACCAAAGACCATATTTGTGAAAATCAACAACACTCTCTTGACTTTGTTAGAGCTAAAATGATTTACATTAACCACACATTTATCCCATCCCACATAAATGTATTTGTTAGGGTACCATTTCCCTTTTCTGAAGCAGTATATTTGGAGATCAGTTCCTGAGGAAAGTGCTGTATCATTAAACATTAATTAAACCATTTACATTATGATAAATTAATAGCTGGTAGAGTTTAGTAGAGAGTGATGTCTCTACTACAGATATTTTAAAATAAATGTCTTATTTCATTTATAAGTCATTGGGCATTTTTTAATCTTTTATCTTTTAATTTTCTTTCTTAATAGTCTTTCATTTTCAAACAAACACAAAAATTACCTTTGAATGTGCAGTGCTGTTTTGAACTGGGGACTATTTCAGCATTTCTGAAATAATTTGAAGATGTCCAGACCCATCGCCTCTTTATGTCACTAATAATGTCTGCTGAATTTGAAAGTAGGTTGAACTCACTGGACTCTTTCTTTTCTGATTTTTCAGCTAGGCTCTGACTATGACAACCAGTAAGGTGCTTCCTGAAAACGTTCTCTTTGGTGCTCTTAGATGTATCTCTAGCAAGTACCCTTACTCCACAGAAGGTGTCTGGGGTCTTCTTTCTTCTCTCCAGCTCTTGGACCCCAAGGTGCTATTGAGGGCAAAATCGTAGCAGTCATTGACAGCTTATCATGGTTTGTTTACCTGAAAACTAAACTTGGAGTCCATGGTAGGGAAGTAGTCAGACCTGGAAACTGAAGTGTGTGTCATTTCCAGCAAACAGCTGGAATTTCCAGCTCAAATTTCAGCAAAAGAACATATTATCTTTGACAGAATGGGCCCTTGTCTGAGTACAGTCCTAAGCAATACTTAAAAAAGCACCCAGGATGCAGGTTTGATGACTAACAGTTACTATTTTGAGTCCTTTGGACATTAAGTGCATGCTTTTCATATTAAAATTATTGCTTCATAGGAAAAACCATATTCTGAGTGGTTAATACTCCTGTATCCAACCATCGTGACTTGTCTTTAAAGGAACATGCTCTTCAAACACTTCTCTCTGGTCGCCTAAAAAACTCAGATCTTTCCAAAGTATCCTAAACCCATAACAGTTGTCCATATCAGGATTTAAAGGAGGGTAATTTTTCATTTTCATTCCCCAATGCCTTGATCCCTGAGTTTAAGAAGAAAGCCTCTCTTGTTTTTGTTGCAGATATTCAATGATACTAAAATATGAATGTATACAAAAGGCTCAATTGTGTACAAATTCTTTGGGGAAAATGTTTGTTGACATCAACAAGATTTTTTGCTTGAGTAAGGTCCACAGGATTTGGTCTGATAGGTGTCTTGAGGTTTTCTGCCTGAATTGTGCTGTGATGACAGCTACAGTGACAGCAGTAGCGCATCAGACTTTTTTAGGGTTTTTTTAAGCCTGTAAACCCAGACACCCAAACTCACAAGTGGACATACTGGAAAGCCCACTTCTTATGCTGGACAGGTACATTTACATATGCAAAACCAAGTTTCAGTTGCCTTTAAGCATGTAAATTAGCCTTTTATGTGTCTGCTTGTGAACACATGCCTCAGAATTAGCCCTGAACACAGATTTTTACTATATGCCAGAGAAAGTAATGTCTTCAAAGAAAAATAGAGACTTTTTGTTGACTTTGCTCTTATTCTATCTATTCTAGGAAAACTGAGAACATATTTCATTTATGAAAAGCTACTTCAACCAGCTTAGCAATCAAGTTAGAGGCACCTCAACAGTAGCATACTGCCTTTGTCATCTTTAATATATTTCTATATTTTATGTACTGCACTGATACAGAGCTTTTCTTGGAGAGTTTTCTTTCGAGTCACTAAATAGTTGAACAGACTGTCACTAGAAAATGCTTTGGAACTTCTATGATCATACTTTTATTGTAAATATTCATTTACAGTGGAGCTATTTCAGTACCAAGGCTTAAGAAACTGTGCCATGAAGATTCTGAGCTACAATAATCTATAATTTGTGGGGTTTATTTAGTAAAATGCTCAGTCACAGATGGCAAATTTTAGTCAGAATTAATAAACATATAAGTATGTTGATTTGCAGTATTATTTTAACTTGTTTTGCCTCTTCTGTGTATCCATAAAATCTTTGAAAACCTTACGCTTTATCACTGTCTTTTAGCAAAAACATAATTATGGTACAAAATTAGTTTTTTTCTCACTCTGTCTGTTGGGATCTCAGTGCATTTCCAACTAATATGCAAATAACTGTTTTCCTGCTTAATTTATCCCCCTCCTTGAAGACAGGAATAGCATGCCAGAAGATCATAAAAGTCACTGTGGTTAAATACGTTGCCCCAGACCTGCATGCACAGCTCTGGTCTGTCTTTGAGTTCCACATACGCCAACTAAGACTGTGCTCTAGCGTAGCGTGTTTCAAACCATTGCCTAAATTTTGCTCTGAGGGAAGTGAATGGGTGTCCTGACCTGCAGCCCTACTTACTGCAATAGAACTCAACAGCTCTGACTCTCTCTGTGCCATACCTGTCTCTGAGCTAGCGAGGATGCACGAGTGCATCCACTTCCCCATTCAGAGGGGTGAGCTCAGGACCCAAGGCAATAACTGGGGCTGTTGGCTTCCTTGACTGTGAGCTTCCCCTTTTCATTAGGCTTGAGATGATGACTGAAATTTATTAGCCTAAACTGAGCTGGAACTGATGAGATTTACAGTGATATATAGAAGAAACGCCAACTTAGAGAAAAGAGATGAAAAATTGAAATGATAAAGTTGTATTGGTACCTTGTTGAGGTAATTGAAATGCCTTATTATGTTGTATTGTGATGGGTTCAAATAAAATATAGGCGCAATTTATCTAGATCATGCCTGTAGCACACTACAAAATAGATTCCTCTCTCCCAGTGTTAAGGACATGTTCAATTTTTGCCTGTCAGTGGGGATTGTGAAGGGGTGAGATGAGACTAAAACTCCCTATTGACGAAGTTGACAGTTTGGCATTGTTAGCACGACACTGCTTACAGCAGGTCGGTGAGCCTTCCTCAAACCACCCAGGGGGATTTCTGCAGGGAAGTCCAGCGCACCCATTTTTGTCCCCCAGCGATCTCCCATGCTCTGTTCCCTGCTCAGAGAAACCTGGCCAGCTCCGGTGCAGAGCGTTGTCCTCAGAGCCAACGCTGAGGTTCCCGGGGCACCAACGGATGCCTGCCCTCCTCGCCAAAGCACATCTGCACTGTGAGGCCACTTGCTCTCCTCTGGACAGGACTTGCAGGTGACTTAGTTCAGAAGATCCCTGAGCCCTTTGGCTCTGCCCCTCAGCAGAACCAAAGTCCAGAAGCAACACACATGGAAAAACAGTGAAGGAGCATAGTTAATGGGATCCCTCTAAGCTGCAACAGAATAACTTAGAGGTCATTATGTGGATTTCAAGAGGAAAAAGATGCTATGTTTCTCCAAAAATGAGGTGGGTTTCTGAAGCTCAACCCAAGCACACATTGAAAGTTCTAAATGTTACGTGAGTCAGGACAAAGAGGCTGAGGACCCTGTCTGGCTGATCTTTCATTTGCTCCCTAGTTAGTCCTAGGGTCCACTTAGAAAAAAAGGACTCCGAGCCATTCGCTGCAATGGCAGCGATTTCAAGGAAGAGGCAAACATAAGGCTGGTCGATCACCTGCTCACTCTTTTTGTTACCTGTGGAAGTAAGGCACAGGAGTGACAGGGTATACCTACTGCAAGTCCAAGAGATGTAACTGCTCTCTAGCAAACTACTTCTACCACAGCTTAATACCTGGTGGCCGAAAATTGCTTTCCATAAACTTCCTCAGCACTTTTAGGCTGTGATTTGATTTTTTCAGGTGGTCAGGAGAAGATTTTGTCTAAGTGTATTCCCAATACAGTAGTGAAAACATGACAGACACTATTAATAATGCAGAGGAGTAACCAGGTTCCCAGGTAGGTATTTTATAATTACATAAGTAGCAGCATTGTAACAGTCACAGTGATCTAAGGCTGTAGCAGAAGCTAAGTTTTGCGAGGAGAAATAACATCTTTTATGAAGCCAGTTTGACTACCTAGGGAAAAAAAAAAACCAGACCAGTTTTTGCTCTGGGAAGGGCCTGTGTGCCTGATCCATCTTTCCATTCTAATCAGTTGGTCTAATAAAAAATATTACCTGTGTCTACAAACCTTGCCTTGCAAATCTATGTGACTTGAATCAATGAACAGATCTTAGCACGATAGATAATCATATGATAATTCACTGCCAGAGAGTTTGTGTCAGCAGTGACATGTAGGCTGCACACAAGATCTTTTTAAATATAACCATATTACATGTATTTTAAAAAATACTCTGTGATTGGGGGAAAAAAAAAAAGTAATTTTATTCCTGTGAATGGAACCTGTAATGTGCTTGTGCAATGGAATTCATCTTTCTCTGTCACTGTAGTATCTTTCTTTCTCCGTAATGCCCTTCATTCTTTGCTTTGTGCTAAGGATATGTATTGACTTTGCAGAATCACTGTAGCAAGCTGTAAATGATGTACTCGGAGAAGAATCACTGCCCAGCTCCCATAGAGAGAACATGAACAGTGCTGGGCAATCAGAGTTATGCTGCATTTTGTATTGTGACATTCGGTGCAATCAGGAAAAGCAGTCTAAGTACAGACGTCACTGACTTAAATTCTGACAATAGAAGCCCGTTCCTTTTAATATTCATATAGAGAGATCTGAGGTGGTTTTCCCTTTCTCACCTTATTCCTTTCCCGTTAGCCCCTGTCATCACGCATGGGGAGAAGACAATACTTCATTACCTACAGCTCTTTCACTGCAGACAGGAATGTAGCTAGCAGTTTGGCAGTAGTATACCAGCCAGCATACAACCTGTGGATTGTCCATAGTACACACATCATATCCTGGGGTAGAGACACCACAGCAAACAGTTCACTCCTTTTGCCTAACTGGTGCAGTTAGAGATATCCAGAAGTGGTTTAGTAAATGGCTGGAAGAGCAGAAAAGCTGCTCACCAGCATTCCGTAAGAAATGCCGGAGAAAAATTATGAAAAGTAAATAAAATTGTAATAATACCATTGTGTGTATTTTGCATTTGGAAATTTCACATGCCATATAATAAAAGGAGGAAAACTGAAATGGTGCAGTCAGGAAGAGGCCAGGACAAGGCTAAGGTGCCATGGCAATTCCTTGGCAGGTCCCTCTGAGACTTTCAGAAATGCAAGACTCATGGTGCCCTCTGTCTGGGGTGAAATTTTCAGATGTGCATCGGACTCTGAGCCTTTTTTGCTGCTGTCCTGAAACAAAATCAGGTTTCAAACTAATGAAGTCCAGAGCTTTAAAGTTGGCTCCTACTCTTGGGATTCCCTGGCACTGTGAAGTTTTAAAGCCTCAGTGTGAAGGATAAGCTAATGCATCTGTCAGCAGGAGAAAAGGCAGTGTTTTCCTCAGTGCCTCCAGACAAATGGAGGTAGCAAATTACTCTCCTGAAGATACTGATGGAGTAGACCATGGTGATGGTCTTTTTGCAGAAGGCAGAAATAAAAGTCCATGTTCAATTCAGCACCTTCCCTAAGGACAGCTGTTGAGAAAGAAGGTGCTGAATCCAACATCCCTTCAGAGAGATGATAGATTAAAATAAGACTAAAGTGATAAGCTAAAAATTAGGTTTAAAAAGACGTGTAAGACTAACAAAAGCTTTATTTTAAAGAGCAGGAGATAGTCCAAACCAAGGCTGTGCTGCCAAATGGATAGTAGCTTTGAATATATGTTTGAATAAAGTTTTCTTTAACTAAGGTAGAAGGTGACTAAGAAGAAAGCCTTGTTGGATTGGCCTTCCTCTACCCTATATAAGCAACATAGGAGATAATTCACGGTATTATTAAGTGACTGAGGAATGCAAAACAAGGAAAGAAGCAGAGCAAAGGCACACAGTTTGGAGGAAGGAGACCTTTAAGAAGGTTGACAGTGACCAAATCGGGTAACCCCCTAAGAAGGATGAAAAGTCAGGCTCTAGTCCTGATCTAGGCCTGGAGACTCACCGCTGGTTACTTGGAAAAAAGGGAGAGCTGAGACAAAAAGGAAGGCACGTGACTTAGAAGGTAGTGTCTTGGAGATGGTTGAATGACGTCTCCCAAGGTACTTCCATACATGAGTGTCTTTGCTTCTGCTGTGCTGTTGTCATTTTAACCTCTCCACTGGATTTCATGTGCATGCCAACTTTTTAAACAGCCTGTGTAGCATGTGGGAGTTTCACTATTGTAGCATGTGACATTCTGGGCTTTCTTGGGTACAAGTAGAGCCAATATTATTTCCTGTGGACATGACAACTTGAAAGCTATTCCTATTACTGGTTCAGTAACATTTTACAAAGGTGGATGTGATTTTATGGCAGGACATATTCCTTTCACTGTTCTTGTTGGTATATGTCCATTGTCTTTATATGTCACTTCTTCAGCAATGTGCAGTCTTGATTTATTACCTTGGAAACTTGCTTTTGGGCGATGGCCTCATTTTATCATTTGGGATATGGAATTATTTTTAGTTAATATTCACGTTTTCACTTTCTCACATAGACTCTCTAGCGCCCTTGAAAAATTGTTGCATTTTGAAAAGCCGTGATTTATTGCACAATAAAAACCAGTGCAGTTTAGGACATTACTGCGAAAGCAGATCAATAGTTAATGAGCACCCAGTATTTGAAAAAGCTATGAAGGTGCTACAAAATCTACACTGTATCAATCCCTCCAACACTTCCTGGTGCAAATATCCAGTTCTAGTATTTGTAAAGAATGAGCATTTCATGTTAGCCACCTGTAAAGTGGTACCACAACACAGTCCACATCTGCAAAAACCAAAAACTTCAGGATTGAGTGAGGCAGGGGTATAAGGCAGAAACATAAAAGCTGCCGTAGGACATGAAATGACAACACCAAAGTATAGATGAGTTGTTTTTCAGCTTTCTCCTCTCTTGTTCCTTTACCTCTGTCATTTAAGTATCTTGTAACTCATTCCTTATTTCAGTCCTGCAAGACAGAAAACTGTATGAACACATAAGCAATATCCATATATAATGCTGCTTCTTCCAAGTTTTCCTTGTAGGAGAACAGTGTAAATAGCTTGCAGCATACAAAATCCTCTTGTTCAAACAGTGATAGCAAAACGTTTCTTTCATCTCTCGGAAAGCCTCTAAATTTTAAAACTACTCAGCATGCTGCATTCTTTAGTATTTCTTACCCTGTTTTGCATGGTTTTAGCATTATGTATAGTATGGTGGCAGGGAGAACATCAAGTCTTGGAGAGAAAAGATTCAGTGCTTTCATGTAAGGACATTTAATCACAACTGTGCTTAATAAAATGCTCTATGTTCAAGAATTGATTTTTATGGTTCATGTAAGGTTTAAGAATTAGCGACAGTTTCTTTAATTTAAATGGGTGTTTTTTTGAGGAAGGAGGTGAGAGAGATCTTCACTCACCTGTTCTGTACATAATATGTGCATTCTGCATGTGAATGCTTGAAACCTTCTCTCATTTTTCCTGAAAAATCTTGGTAGTTGAAACGATGTAATGTTGAGACAGGTGAGTTGATGGACACGTTCTTTGCGATGTATTCTCAGCTCTGATCTCAGAGGCACATGAGAGCACTCTTCAGATTGAATGATTCAGCCTTGTACTAGGGGGGGGGCAGGGAACGAGCATGAGACACTCAGTGAAAATGTAAGTTCCTCCTATTTTACTGTACATCACATAACAGATCTTAGAAAAGATAAGTCACAGGCACATTACTGAAATGTGTCCCTATGAAGGAAGACAACACACGAAGCAGAAATCAGAGTATGCAGCCACATCTGCTTTAGTAAGCACAGTGTTTGGATAACCTGTTCAGCTGTATATGTGAAACTGAGGTGCTCATAATTAAACGTGGATTTTTTTCAGTGCTCTCTCTGTATATCGTAGAATTCTCTTGGGTTTTCTGTTTAACCTTAAACAATAGACAGTACCTGCATTTTATTTTCATGGTGCTGTGGTATATGCAATAATCAAGGAGCATCCACTGCAGCTGCCATTCCATTAAAACTGTCATATGTTGGGTTTTTTAATTTTTCCCTTACTGCTGTCCAACTTGGGGGAAAAAAACAAACTCAGACTACACTCAAACTGAGATGCGAGGTTTTCAAGTGGCATCTGTTTAGCCTTTTAAAATACAATCAGACATATTCTGAGTACACTATGTTGAAGCAGAGAAATAGAGAGGTGTGCATAGGCTGCAGAAAGTAAAAAATTACACATTGACTCAAAAACCAGCTCAATTCTAGCAAGAGGTCATTGCTCTTGTAATCAGAATCCCAGTAGTAATGGTGCACTGATAACTTTCCTGGGTGTTATTACAAGTATTCTGCCCTAATATCAGGGAAAAGTGGTACTGAAGGGCATGTTTTGCCACACCATTATCAGAAGCGCACCGAACCTCTGACGCTGACCAGCGATGCTGACGAGAGCCTTGGACTGTTATGCTAAAAATGTTCAGTCGGCCCAAAGAGCCCAAAGTTGAGCGTGCACTAGAGGAAACCGAGAGAACATCATATCGCTTCCCAACACATCAAAATATTAATTTATCACAGCTGTAATTCATCATTTTTTGGAGCACTTTGCCAGCATGCAAACTTCCAACAACTCCTCCCCAGAGATTTGACTGCCCTTTTTGTTTTGTAATGCTGAAATGACTCTGTTATGATCAATATGAAAAATGCGGAGCCAGAAAACTAGCCAGCGTGACCTTAGTTCTGCAAATAATCATTAATGCAAATCTGGAGAGAAAAAATTTAAAAAGAAAACCCAAATCTTGACTGTATAGTCTGAATCTTCATCTCAAGATCTAATTGTTGAGGGACTGGCAGCATCCCAAGGAACTGATAATGAGATTTAGAGTCTCCTACTGCCAGTCACTGGCTTGGCCACAGGCCGCCGGGGCAAAGCTTTGCTCCGAGCTTAGTGGAGTTGCTTGAGATCAGCCAGTTTAACTGAGAGAGGGAACGGGCTCTGCGCTAGCAGCATAAAGAAGTTATTACTACAGGGAGCTATTCCGGAGGTAATAACCTTCTCGTACCCAAGTGGACAAGTTTCCCTACCTCTTCCACAGGCACGTGTTATCAAAGTTGGTACGAGTTTGCTACCTTCCCACGCTGTGCAGAAAGATGGAGGCTAGCACAGGGACAGCGTAAGAAATACCTGCCCTCCTCCTTAGTTCAGGTCGAGATTGAGGCAAATTGGCGGGCAGAGAGGATGCCTTGTCCTGCTGCTGCCTGTGCGGCTGTCGTTCGGTGGGTAGGGAGTATTTCAGCAAGTCCGGCAGCTTTTATGAACACTAAAATGATCCTTAAAAGTGGACGTAAAACCCCTTTATTATTTGGTTGGGTTTTTGTGGTTTTTTTCCAAAGCCTTACACAAACCCTCCAGGAACCTGCACTGTTTGCCCTCATCAAAGTAGCTCTGACATTAGTCTCAGGATGTTTATTAACTAAAACCGAGCCTTCTAAAGAGATTTAGCTTTCATCTCCCTACCCTTTTCTTGTTAAATAAAGCGACGCTCTGTCTCCCCAGCGTTACTTTCGCTCCACCTCGGCACCCCGTTTCCTCACAGCCCGTGCGGTGCGTGTCGGCATCCCCCCGAGATGCGAGAAGCCCTGGAGGGGGGGGGGGGGGGGGGGGCGCGCGGGTGGAGACACAGGGTTTCTCTTCCCACAGCCGGGGAGCTGCGGGGGTGGGGGGGTGTCCCCGGGAAGGGAGGGCGGTGGGGTGGAGGGCGGCGGAGGAGGGCGCAGCTCCTCGGTACCAATCGCCTCCCGCAGGTCCCCGCGGTAGCGTTAGACCCGGCGGGCAGCGGCGACCACTTCCAGCGGGGACAGCTGCGGGGCGGCCGCGAGGCTCCCTCCTCATCCTCCGCCCTCCGCGCAGCCCCCGCGCAGCCCCAGCGGCGCTGCCCCCCCTCCCCAGCCTCCCCTCGGCAGCCAGAGCCAGGAGCGGGCGGCAGCGCTGCGCAGAGGCGCCCGGCGCTGCCCCCGCGGGAGGAGCGGCGCGGGGCCGGGGGGTGGGGAGGGGGGCACGCGGTGATGTGAGGGGCGCACCCGGCGGAGGAGGGAAGTCCCATCGCCGGGAAAGCAGGCGGGAGCTCCTCCGCACCGCAAGGTAACCCGTCCTTACCCTTCGGGGACTTTGCTGCTGCTTTTTTCCTTTTCCCCCCTCTTTTTTCCCCTTTTTTCTTTCCTCTTGTCTTTTTCTTTATCTTGTTTATTTCTTTATTTTTCTTTTCTCTTTTCTTTTTCCCTTAATTTTCTTTTTTTCTTTCTCCTTTATTTTAATTTTTTTTTTTCCCCACACTCCTTTCCCCGGGCCATTAAGCTACCCAGCCGCAATCAGAGGGCGAGGAGGCGGCGGCGGGGGTCGGAGCAAGCCCACACCGGGTCGCTCTGGAGTTTGCCTGGGACAACCTTGCCCCCACCCCCCGCAGGTGCCGGGCCGGGCTGGGCGGGGGATGTCCCGGCGGCGCGGCTGGCAGCCGGCACCCGGGAGCCGGTGGGAGAGGCGGAGCGGGGACAGGAGGAAGCGCCGGGGCAGGGAGCGGCTCGCTCCAACTTTCCCGGGAGGAGGCGGCGGGGACCCTCCGCTGGGGTTTTCCGCAGGCAGCGGAAAACCTATAGGAAAAGGTGCGCGTGTGTGTGGTTGCTGCGTAGCAGGAGCTGGAAACTACCCCCCACCCCACCCCCGTCTCTCTCCTCGGCGGGGCTCCCGAGGAAAAAGCCCCCCCCCCCCCCCCGCCTCCTCGGGGGTCCGGGGGCGCCAGGGCTCGACGGGCGCTGCGGGAGCGGCGCGGGAGGGGGTGCGGGGAGGGGGGGACAAATGGTAAAAGATACGGAAGGAAGAGACCCAGTGGCTGGGACATAAATCAGGCAGAATATATGGGGAGTTGATGAGAATAGGTCTTTTCACCCTTAAAAAAAAAATAGCCACTTTGGAAGAGAAAAAGGAGGCTGATTATTGGCATCCAGCTCTGAAACCCAGGCAGCTGATGCTGAGGGGAGCCAAAGGGAGCAGTTCTTCTTGGTTTAAAAACAGCAAGACAGTCTCTGCCAAAGATTGCTGTAAACACTGAATAAAGATTTCATTGTGGCTTGGTGTGACTGGAATAATTAGGCAGTTAATTGTTCATTCTGATCTTAAAGTGCAGTAATCAGTAGTGCACAGTAGGAAAAATACGGGGGAAAGGCAGGAAAAACAGCAATAGGAAAATGATAGGAAATGTATCACTTTGTCCGCTTCTGCAGGTTTCTATTCTTTTTTTTTTTTTCCTCTTTTTTTTCTTTTTTTGAGACTGGGAGCACGTGGGTCCCGGTCTGTTTAGACAGAGAACACCTTTGTAAAGCTGGGGTGTAATTGTGCTTTTGCTGCCACTGTGTCAACATCATTTCGGGCTGGACGAAATGAAATTATGAGACTTAAAGAAATCCTATTTTATGGAAATGAAATGCGAAGATGCCTGGAGAATGAACATCTTAACTAGATTGACTAATACCAATTAATGCATTTTACTTATGTGTGCACTTTATTGCCAACTCAGCAAGAATGAAAGCTAATGGTGCCGGCTTTTGTGCTGCTCTAAGGCATTTTTCAAGTAGGCACACAAGGTTTTTAATGGTAAATTGTTTTGAGTTTTTAACACTGATTGTGTCCCCGTTCAACTCCGGTTCCTTGCAGCGGCAACTCTTTCGTGGTAATGTAATGAAATGATCTCTTGTTACACCGTGTTAGCTATTCCCTGTGACACAGCAGGAAAATACAACCTGTGTGTATTGTACTGGAGGTGGTTATAAGTTGTCAAGCAAGGTGCGCTTACAAGCACTCAATATGACTTACTGATACTAACTGGAAGATGGCACCATAGGCAAAAAATGTTTTTCTTTCCTATATAGCGTGGTTTTCCATATATGTACACATTCGTGACAAAGAAGCACAATAGTGGATTAATTATCAGAAAGGATAGGAGGATGTTATGTTTAAAAAGAGAGAACTTAGAAAGCAGTCCATAGTTGTTGGAGCAAAGTAAAAGAATTACTCCAAGTAAAGGAGACAGACTCATCCTTCATGTAACTTCCTTGACTTTAAGGTATTTATGTGAAAGACTGATTTGGCTTGGAGATATCCATGTAGCTTGCCCATCCATAATAAATAAATAAATGTATTGGAATTGGGCAAGGCTTAAAAAGAAATTTAGTTAAGTATAATTTTCTGTCACTGCACATCCAGGGGGGGAAAAAAAAGAAAAAAGAAACCCACAACAACAACAAAAAAACCCAAACAACCCAACAAAACCCCAGCAAACAAACAAATGGGAGCTTTCATTCAACTCTGAAAAGTTACTTTGTTGAAGCTGCATTGTTGAAGGTTTTGACTTGCATTTTGTGAGATTTTTGTGGAAAGACAAGTGGAGAAAACACGGGGCATATTGTCTGTCTAACAGTATAAAACTAATATAAAACACTGCAGTCTTTGCTCAGGTCACAGAGTTTAGAAGAGCAAGGACAGAACGGTGACTCCAGAGTTTTATCCAAAGTGATGGTCAAAACTCCCTGTAATGACTGGGTATGTATGTGAGGGCCAATGTTGAGATCTACTTCGCGAGCATTTTTATTAAGCTGTTGAATGTGCCCTGTCCTACCACAGTGATACTCAGTATTCTGTCTATGAAGAGTATTCCTGATTTAATTGCAAGCTGTACTGAAAGGACGTCTTCCAAGCAGTTTACTTACTGGTACAGGATAGAGGGGGATGTTGCTAACTTCAATTGCACCCGTCCAGTCTGGGAAACCTAAGGACGTTCTACTCTTCTTAGGTAAATCCAAAAAGCGTAGTGATCGAGTGATCGCATAACAGACACCGCTCAAGTTTCCGCTTGAGATGTGCTGACAGAGAATGTTTCTAAAAGTCTACGTAGTGTAACCCTTACACAAATACCACGTTAAACTCCAGAATAATTTGAAGGCCAGTAACGAGAGTTTGAGAGAAGTCTGAAGTGGTTTTCCCTCCATTTTCAAATATAAAATTTACCAAGTGGCTCCTCGTTTCTACGATAAAATGCATCGAAAACACGCTTTGGCCATGACAGTAAGTTTGGGAAGAGGTCTTTTTTGCATTGCTAGAACGATGTTAGCAAAATACCTAGAGGATTATACACTTTTATTCAAGGAAAACATTTGCCGTCAAACTGTAGCTAAATCCCGAATACTATCTTACACCTAAAAGTTGTTTGAAACACACAGTACATCTTCATAATAAAATTGCATTGTCACAGACATAATTGTTATTCATAACAAGTAGTCTCACAAACAGATTCCATCCCTGTAAGTATTCAGAGTCTCAGTCAGGCCAATTATGACTAAATTACTGCATGTTCTCTGCTGTATCAACTAATTAAAGGGTAATTAATAAAATGATAATTTCATTCCATGGCAATGTCTACATCTGGTTGTCATAGCAGAGATTGTTTGACATATGGTTAAATGGTCAGATACTACATTGTATGAATGCCACATTTGCACAGAACACCTGGCAAGCCAGAAGAATTTTAACCCTTAAGACATTCATTTCTACAATCTGTGTCAATGTGCTACTACGCTCGTTTGCTCGTTCTCTCCACCTTGTATTCTTACATGTTTAAAAAAATTTAGTTCTCCAAGTTAATTTAAGTAGCTCTCTTGGGGTGGGGGAGGAGTGGGAAGAGGACTTGGGATATTAGGTTGGAAATGTAAGGTAAAATAGTACTGACTTGTCATTGTGGGAAATGAAAGAGGTGGGTATAAATTAATTTCGGAGAGGAGACTCTCCATTGGTTCTCATATTGCTGGGAGCTTCTCCTTTAAGGAAAATCAGGCTGAAATTAGAGTGGAGACAAAATTATCTTTTTTTTCCTAGATACAGTTGTATGCCAGGATTAAGACTGAGGTTGTGGTCACAACAGCATGGAAAAATCTGCATTGCAGCCTTCCCACACTGTACCTGTCATATGTGGATAAAACAAAACTTAGCTCCTAAAGGATAGTATTCATAAAATTCACACATGGTAAAGAAATGAAGCAATCTTTTATCAAGTCAACAGTTCTGCTGTAGATACCTGAAGTACAGGATAACATATGCACATACTCTGAAACATCAGTGGTTGATATTTTCAGAGTAGCCCATACATACAATTTTATACATAGCTTAAGGGAATATATGTATCGTAAGCCCCAACTTGCCTTGAAAAATTTCAACCACTGCTGTTCCAAAGTATGCGAAAGAGTGTATTTCTGTCCTTTAAAAGCATAAATTGTAAGTAGTGGTACTTTAGCATGGGTTAAATCACAGTTTCCTATCTGTACTGGGTCAAGCTGAATCCCTCATAAAACTAGGAATGAGAAATGAAGTAACAACAGACATAATGTTTTCCTTCTCTTTAGGAAGAAAGAAAAAGCATAAAAAGGGGAAGATAGCTAGTGCTTTTTCACAAATAGAGCAAAGTAAAAAGGATGCAGTAAACTGCAGGAAGACATGAAAGTCTGTCTTTTCCCATGCAAACGGCCCTCAATGAACAGTTCCCCTAGTGAACAGTCAGGGTTGCTCATCACCTCGCGCGGTCAGGTGCAGAGCGTGGCCAGTGATGCTTATAAAGCGCTGTTTGTCTGTCTCTCTGAGAGCCTGAGTCCTGCTCCTTGAGAATTTCCAAGCGCATGGATCCATCTCATTTTCATTCTACTCATGTAACTCATTAACACCTGGAAAATCTTTTATAGCATTTAACTGCATCAGATGCACTGTCCGGCACATGTTTTCTTAATAGGGCTTTCACTGTGGTATTGTCAAAGAGCCCTTATGTCACAGCTGGGAACATGAATCTGTCATGTCAGTACTGTACCTTGTTTTAGACAGTAATAGTGTATGAGTGTGTTTTATGGAGGAGCCGAACATGCCCATATACTACATTAGCAGGGAAGAATGTGAAGCTTGTTCTCCTAAATAAAGATTCAGGCTGGTGGTAGTAGAGTACTTTGTACCATTTAAACACTGCTGCCTCTAAGGCATTGCACTTAAGGAAAGGGAGGTTTGAGGCAAGCAAGATAAGTCTTAGTATTTTAGTGGTGTAATGCTGCTAGTTAATGCTATGTCATCATTTACATTTCATTGGGAAAAATTGCCAGAGGTTTCTAATTCAGCAAAAAGAACTTAACGAGGAGTTGATATGAAAGTTCTTACTCTGGGAATATTTGTTTTTAAAACAAGTTGGATTTAAATGCATTTGGCAATATAGAATCACAAAATCATTTAGGTTGATAAAGACCTTTAAGATCATCAAGTGCAACTGTTAACCCAGTACTGCCAAGTCCACCACTAAACCATGTCCCTAAGCATCACATCCGCGTCTTTTAAATCCCTCCAGGGATGGTGACTCCACCACCTCCCTGGGCAGCCTGTTCCAGTGCCTGACAACCCTTGCAGTGAAGAAATTTTTCCTACTATCCAATCTAAACCTCCCCTGGCGCAACTTGAGGCCATTTCCTCTTGGCCTATTTCTTCTCACTTGGAAGAAGAGACCAACACTGACCGGTCTGCAACCTCCTTTCAGGTAGTTGTAGAGACCGATAAGGTCTTCCCTCAGCCTCCTCTTCTCCAGGCTGAACACCCCCAGTTTCCTCAGCCGCTCCTCACAGGGCTTGTGCTCCAGACCCTTCCCCAGCTCCGTTGCCCTTCCCTGGACACGCTCCAGCACCTCAGTGTCATTCTTGTAGTGTGGGGCCCAAAACTGAACACAGGATTCGAGGTGCGGCCTCACCAGTGCCTAGTACAGGGGGATAATCACTGCCCTAGTCTTGCTGGCCACACTGTTCCTGATGCAGGCCAGGATGCCATTGGCCGCCTTGGCCACCTGGGCACACTACTGGCTCATATTCAGCTGGCTGTTGACCAACACCCCCAGGTCCTTTTCTGTTAGGCAACTTTCCAGCCACTCATCCCCAAGCCCGTAGTGTTACATGGGGATGTTGCGACCCAAGTGCAGGACTTGGCATCTGACCTTGTTGAACCTCATACAGTTGGCCCCATCCCATCGATCCAGCCTGTCCAGATCCCTCTGTAGAGCCTTCTTTACCTCAGGCAGATCAACATTCCTGCCTAACTTTGTCATCTGCAAACATATGGAGGGTGCACTTGATCCCCTTATCCAGGGGATAAAGACATGAAACAGAACTGGCCCCAGCACTGAGCCCTGGGGAACACCACCTGTGACCGACAGGCCAACTGGGTTTAACTCCATCACAATTCTTTGGGCCTGGCCTTCCAGACAGTGTTTTACTCAGCGAAGAGTGCACCCAACCAAGCCATGAGCAGCCAGTTTCTCCAAGAGTATGCTCTGGGAAATGCAGTCCAAGGCTTTACTAAAAGAAGAGAAGTAAATGTTTCCTAATTGCATATGCTTTTTGTGCCCATTAGATCACTGTAAAACCCAGTTTTAAATAGATTACTTTGTAGCCCTGTAATCAGAATGCCTTGGGTAATTAAAAAAGGATGGAACTGTGAAAACTGACGGCAAGACATGTATAAGACCTACTTTTTCACAGGAATTTTTAACATAGTTACATACATATAATCTGAAAGTTAAACACTTAAAATTCACCAGCTACCACATCACCAGCTACCACACTACCAAGCATGTCACGATGGTATTCCAAAAGATAGATCCCACATTTGAAAAATGTTAGAAGGCTTGAGAAACCCTAACTGTTGTGAAGGAGTTGACTCTGGTCCTCATTTAAAGAATGAATGTATAAAAGGAGCATTACATGCAGTTTTGGGAGATTTCAATTTTTAAACTACTTGTTTAGGTTTGAAAAGTGTTAAATATAGTTCATATGCTAAGAAGTAAGTTATAGGAATTTCAGCTACCCTGTGTGAGGGTACGCTGACAAATGCATTCTTTATGTTTAAAATGTTTGTCAGCATGCAGGGATTGACACCCGCACGAGCCGTAACCAGTCCAAGCTTAAGCTAGAATCAGAGAAACACCCAGGTGTTCAGATTACAGGACTGTCTTCTGAATTTGCCTCTTGATTTTCTCCCTTTTGATCTTTGTACTGGGGTTTCCTGGTTTTTCTAATGGTGGCAGTTCCTGAGGTGCTCTTGTGGACCCACGCTGTTACTTCATGTCCATGTACTCACCAAAGAGGGAAAGAATAGGGCTGGTTAGAGCTGCCATGGGGAGCTCGGGGAGGACATGTGGATTCATATCTCAGGGGACCCCTTCTGTAAGTTATTTCATTTTTCTCAGAAGGACCGAAGCCCTTTGTGCTTCTCAGCTTCTGTGTGGATACCCACTGGAGCAAGCCTCGTAAGCCTTCACCAAATTTTGTTGGCTTTGCCTTGCTGAACTCTGCAGCACCTGACAATGTAGCCCAAGAAGTGCTAACAGTTTTCAACTTGAGAGCACACCAGGCCTGAGTTGTTCTACATGATACCCTTTAGCCTACTACAGAAGCAAATCAAAGGTAAAAAATGAGTCTATGTAATTAACCTTTCTACCTAAAGCCTAGGTATTGTAGCACACAGTTAAGAGCCCTTGGAACATGTAACTTAGTTACAGCAAAGCAAGTTAAGGAGTGAATGAAAGGCTCAGCTATAAATCTCCTTGCTTGTATGAGTTTAATTTAGAATTGCAATCATGATGATGTAACATAAATTAAAATAGCTGTAGTAGATTACTACTTGGCAAATGTCTTGAGTAGAATAACAGGTGCCTCACTAGGTTATTCTATATAGAGTGCCTTTTGTGTGCTTAGCCCATTGCTGAAATTAGTCTATTTTTTAATTTAAAGGTACTTTTGAAAAGGAGAGGGTTGTTTGAATAGGTGAAGTTCTGCTGACTCTCACTGAGTGTTAGGAGACTGACTTCTGGAAAGAGGAGTTTTGTAAATGTTTTAGAAGTATTTCCCTAAAAAAAATAAATATCAATTTTGCCCCAAGAATCCTTCAATCCACACATAATCTGGAGGGCATTAGCCATTCAAGTACATATTATGTATCGCTTGACTTGCAGGTATAATATATTAACGCTTCACAGCAAAGATACGTTTTTAAGGAACAGAGTAAAGACGTAAGAAATCAGTGTGGCTCATGAAGGATGTGTGAAGAATAGACAAATGCCTCCCCAGAAAGGGGAGTTTGGGGAGAGTGTGTATCATTGATGCAGGTCCATTTTAGTTAGCCACTCAGTTTCAGTGTCGGAGAAGGGTTGTATGCATCAGCCACTACCGTTACTCTTGAGAGGACCCACTGCACTTGCCTGTTTGGTTCATGCTTCCCATATGGATTTGCTGTACTCTTGTGTCTCCTTCCGTGAGTGATATGGTGATGAGCAGGCACCATGCAAACAGTTAGGGGTGCCTGCTCCTCATGAACCTTTCTCTCTCTATGGTCACAGGTGACTGAGCACAGGCTGGTAAATTTATTCTGATGGCAAGCCTTCTCCTAAACATCCTCTTTTCTGGGCACCCCATGGATACCCAGGGGAGATCCTGTCAAATGACTAATGCGCATCCTTGATAAGGACAAGGAGAAGAGCTACCAGGCCTATTGGAAAGGCAGCAGTGAACTAATGACATTGCCAGAGTGGTGCCTGTGGCCCACAGCCCTTCACACCACACATCCCTCTGACCCTCCTCGGGAGGATCGGCCACAAGGAGCAGACACATTGCCCTGGTAGGACAAGCTCCACCCTAAGCACTTGTAGCGGAGGAGGCGCATAGGCATGGTGCTGTAAGGAAGAGCTGAAATCAGCCTTCAAGCAGATGACAAGAGAGGATCTGTCAAACCAGCCTTCAAGAGGACAGAGAGCATGTTGAGAGAAAACGATGATAATAGCAACAAAACCTTGCGGAGACTGAACAGAGCAAGAAGCTGCAGGAGGGCAAGAAAACAGAGGATTTGAATCGTGAGGCAGAGAGAAAGAAATGACAAATGGCTTAATAAAGTAACAGAGACAAAAAAGGACAGATATGATTGGTGGCAGGTATAGCATTTGGCTCCAGCTAGGAGAGGGACTAATACAAAAGGAAGACAAATAACCGTTTCACAGGCTTGTGAATGACCATAACAGAAAGTGGAGCGGTTTCTGGTAACAGATAGAGATTGGAATAACATCATCCAGATCCCACAAGGAGTCTTTGGGGTGAATACAGGATATTGGAGGGGTTTCGCAAAAAAAATCAGATTCCTAAATTTGCATGTGGAGTTTCAGGTTACAGCTCGTCAATATGCCAAGAGAAAGGCATCTGTCAGCAATGTATCATAGATATTAAGGTTGTATACATAATGGAACCATTATATAGAAATGCTGGACTGAATCATGGCTAAACCTTTCTCGTGTTGTCTAGACTTTGGAACGGTTAATCCTCATTAGGGTGAGTCCAGGGGTATTGCTAAAGGCGCTGTGTTAAGTACAATGTGGTTGAGGATGCACTGTTTTAGGGGAGTTAGTTGTGCTGACTTGTGTGCATGGTACATCTCAACATGAAGTTGAGAACTAAGCAACTAGATGTTATTTTCAAATGTGTAGAGGAGATAAAGAACAGTTCAACAGTTAGTTGTCAGTCCTCAGTTGTGTCTGTTTTTCTTGCCGGTTTGCCCCATATAGCTCTTCAAGTGCATCTTGCTTGCTGTCATGCTGCTCTGAGGCAATGCAAAGAGCTCCTATTAAGACTCGTTGGTGTTATGTCACTGCTAAATACCTGACTATTAGTGAGGCAATCAATGAACCATGGCTAACAGTAGTGACACCCAGTAAAGCTATTAACTGTTCCATACTAACTATTGGCTATCTCCATCCCATTCGTTTCTCACCTTTGGGAGAAGGCCCTCCATTGCATTACCTCTGCAATTGTGTACTGGGTTGCATAGGTGTTTATGCAGAATAGACATATATAAAGATAGGTGGCAGGTAGGTGTTTATTTTTTAATACAAATTCCTAGCCTCAAAAAATGCATTTTGATTAAAATCTGTTACCACTTTAATCCTGTTGTCAATCAACCATTTGATTATGAGGTCCTTGATTCGTTGAAACATCAATAATTATAATACCAAAAATAGCTTATAGTGTGTTCCATTTCTTTTCTTCTTCATGTGTCAATTTAGTAAAACATCACAGATAACCATTTGAAATAGTTTTTTGATGCAATCTGTTCTCTTTCTTTTCTGAGTGCTTCAGTGTTAATACCTTTGCAGTGGGCAAAAAGTGATTGTCCCAGGAGTGCATGGCTGAGATGCTTGAAGCTACTGTGGGATCTGAACACTTAAGTTCCCATTATTTTTAATGATCGCTGAGCATCCAAATTCCCCATGTAGTTACAGTCACCTACCAAATTGTCCTCAGAGTTGGTGGACCAAAACTGGTTTTATTCTGAAATAAATTACCTTCTTTTCTCAAGGAACATATCAGGTTATTTATTGAAGAGGCAATTACCAAATGTCATAACGTATTTGACTTACTACCTGTAAATATCTAATCTATAAGCCATTACGTGCCTTTAAAAGTGTTTTAAAGTCTATTGGTCTTTCTCTAGCCTCTTTAGGAACTATGGAGAAGGGTCTGAACTACTTAACTTCTGATTTTAAATACCATCCAATGCTTGTTGGATGATTGTTTTATTGGAAGACCCCCTGCATTGCAGGGCTCCAGGAGAGTTAGAAGAAAGTCTGTTTTCTGTGTTAACAATTGGTGTCATCTCTGGCTAAAGACGTATCTTCGGTTCTGTATGCTCACGGGCTATTCAGACACATGTCTGAAATCATTGCTTTGATGAACTTCTTTCTATGATAATTTACTCATCAGGGTACCATTTCACAATGTCAATCTGTTAGGTGAAGAACATTTACATGACTTAGTGAAGTAGAATACAAATTAGAGCAGTATTTTGTACAGAGATTTTTTCTTTTCTGATTTGCTTGCCTGCACAGATAAAGACCACTCAAAAAGCATCCCCCTGCTGCATAACCCCATTGTCGATAGTAGCTTTAGTAACAGTCATACAGTTCTCCTTTAATGCTGGCAATCTCCGTGAGGATAAGAAACACAGGGTAATGTAATGCTGTATAATCTGGATGTTCAGCATTAGAAGAAACTCCCTTCAATGAAAAAAAGGTAGAAAGTGGGGTGGTTTTGAAAGCTCAGTACTAGATGAAAGTATTTAGAATGGAGATAATATCAGCAAACTGCAAAGGAGGATACTTTGAAATTTCTGGCCATATTGACCAATAAACAATTTATGGAGAGAACACAAAAAAACCCATTAGAATATTTTAAGACCGTAGCTTCTGACAAGTATACTTTATTTATGACGTTGCAGTACAATCTTCTCCCGTAATGTTTACAGGAAGTAAAAAAAAAAAAAAGAGGTGAAGGGGGAAGAGGCAGCATTCCCAGTGGTTTATCCTCTTGCCCTCAGCGATGTGTGAGGTATTGTCAACATTGGTAAGATAACCTCAATATTCCTGTTTCAAAAAACCCTAGAACTAGAAAAATCACAGATGTGACATGTTAAATGTTTAAAGAAAAAGTGAGTAGAGAATGGTGCTGCTTTATCTTAAACTTGTGCAATACTGGTGCCAATAAATGAAAGCCGCAGGCACAGCCAAGTGAGGCTGGGTGAGAGAGGAGGCAGGGATGGGTGGGAGAAAGGTCTAGCCTTAGCACAACTTCTGCCACTGTTAGGCACCCTATTGGCAAAGCCAAATGTTTACAATCTGATGGGATTATATGTCTAGATACGGGCAATGTTTGAGTTTGGCTCTAAATCTGATACAACAGGAATTTTGTTGTTTTTGTCCACACAGTGGATCTTGGTGCTTGAGGACATACATGGGGTTTGGGTTTCTGAGACCAAAGCACCAAGCAAAGGTAAAACTTCTATTAGTAGTTATAATTTGTATTTTAGAGGCACCTGCAGGTGCTAGACCCCTGTGCTGTACAAACACGCAGGACATAGCGCTGCATCAAAGTGCTTGCGGTCCAAATACCAGAGCTGGGAGATCACAGTTCTGTTTTGCCAAAGCTTAGATTTCAAAATCATCATATTTTAGAAGAAAACCAAACCCTTTAGAAAATGCTCAAACAAAAGAACTGTCACATCATTCACATTTAGGAATGAATAGGTCAAGATTTTTATTTGTGTCTCTCAAAAGTCACAAGAAAGAGCCTTGAACTGAGAAATCTTTCTCTGGAAAATGCTGAAGTTCATATGTTTCTGGTAAAAAAAGTATTGCCTTTTCTTACTTCAAGAAGAATGTATCTAGAAAATCAAATGTTGCTGAAAACATTCTGACCAGTGGACTAAAAAAACAAGGCAGAGTGAACGTAGGACAAGCCCAGAGAACAGCGTAGACCATCAAGGAGCAAAGTGTGGGAGAAGACAAAGACTGGAGTCAGCTCCCTGATTCCCAATCCCGTACAACCGGTTCGCTGTCCCAGTTCACCAGACAGCTTCCTCTTTTCAACCTAGACCAGAGAGTCTGAGCCATGGGTTGCAAGCCCTGGGGTCAGGGGGATGTCAGCATTCTTTTGCTTTTGACAACCACCAGTAATGCTGTGTGCGCAACCTGGTCTAGTGGAGGGTGTCCCTACCCACTGCAGGGGGGTTGGAACTAGATGGTCTTTAAGGCCCCTTCCAACCCAAACCATTCCATGATTCTGTGATTCTGTGATTCACTAAGGGGGTCAGGCCTAAACCCTGCTATAACAGGCATCCCTTTTGACATCCTGACATACTTGGATGAGGCCATTGCACCACTGTGTAGCCAAGGATGACTCCTTTTCTGAGGAGAACCTCTGCCATCTGAGCACCACTTCCTAGGGCAGCACTGCTTCCAGCCCACTGCTGGAGAAACGCTGGTGTGGAAAACCTGGATCAGAAAAAAGCACTTCAGAAGGGCCTTAACAATATCTTTCTGCTTTAAAAGGTGCTCTGGCAGTGTTGGTTAACTAGAGAAGTGTGCCTCTAACAAACCTATTGAGCTTGATAAATGGTTCTCTATTAATACCCTAATTTTTCTGGATCTGATGAGCAGCTTTCAGAGTTCAGAGGCAGAAAAAGACTGCTTGAAAGATGACTCTTAGAAGAAGCTAATTGCATGCAGGGTTTTCAGAAATATTAGGTCAGTTCCTGTTCAAAAGTTGTATGTCTGTTCTTCTTTAGTGGCAACAAAATTAATTCTTCTGGGCTTGGGGAAAAAAAGGAGTACTTCGATTTTTACCAGTTAATGTACTGTCGAATCTTACTTCAAATAACATTTTTTAAGTTTTAAAACATTCCACAAAGGAAGGGATATCATTTCAAGGATGAAGGCTGGTGTAAAATAATCCCAACAAAACTGATTGTGTTATAGGCACTATGTTTATACAACTTTTGTAAAATACTGCTTTTTTAATGCTAATATTTCAGCAGTAGAAAAGAAATATTGCAGTTGAGTTCTCCTCTGGACACATACATAAAAATACCATTTACACCAGTATAGCAATGAAAACAATATGATTTACGCAGGGAGAGATCTTTCCCCATAGGCCATATTCTAGTTTTAGTTACACCCTATCTATCTTAAAGATCCAGGATTTACTATCTCAGGACAGACTGGTGTCTGGGAAAATGACCCATGTCAGTATTTCAAAGAAAGATGTAAAAAGTCTTTACAACATAGGATGTCTCTATGTTATTCTGCTCCTTACAGTAGTGCAAGCACACTGGTTTTCATAGGGTCGCGCTGGTGAAATCAGAGTGAGGTTTTACTCAGAGGGTCTGAGTTTTATTGATAGTAAGCAACAGATTTTTGATTGCTTGATGGTCTCTGTTTTTTTTTTAATTAGTTTATTGTTGTTCTGTTACAGTGATGACACACCCACCCCATCTCCCCTTTAGCTTGGTCATTCTATCCATCATGGTAAACCTTGTATAGATTCCTGATGAGATCTCTACCTTATTAAGAATTTTATAGAAAAATGTTTATTTCCAGTGTGCTTCTTGATTCCCAGGTGTAAAATAATTTTTAAAATCAAAGTTTCTATGAAAAGGATAATGAAAAGGGTTGCTTATAAATAGTACTTTTAAAACTTGTGGTTGTGAAGATTAATGTAAAATGCTTTTCAAAGTCCTTCTTTATCTACACATCACGCTGAGACTCTAGCTCAATACTAGTGTTCTTGCCTGGTATCCTGCCTTGATAGTGCCACTCAAAGGATTCAGAAGGCAAGCTGTAACAAAACAACTAGGTTTGATCACAAAAGCGTCAAATTAAGTGTTTTCCTGTTGGAAATGGAAGTTCATTAAATTTGAAAATATTCATAGGGAAAATCCTCCACAGAGAAAAATCTGGCTGACTTATATATTCTGTATTTGGGATGAAATTTTGCAGTGGTGTGAAGTGTCTTGAGGATAGCAGCACTGTGAGACTGTCATGCCAGGTGAGGCTCTATGCCTGACGGGGAAGAAGGATCCATGGGGTAGAGACAAGTGGGCCAAAAATATCAGCTCCCAGTTGTGGCCATTTAGGTGGAGTCAGGCAGCAATGTTATGACATCCCTCCCAACACTAAGTATTTTATTTCTGAAACATCAAGATTACTCATTTCATAACATAGAAGTTAACATTTTTTCCTTTTTAAACTGATTTTTAAAAACTTCATGGAGAGATAAATTGCATTATTTTGGCTTTTTAGCCTGACTTGGGAGAAATGCCAAATACTGTATGAAGATGGAAATTTTGTTTTTTTCAATCTGATATAAAAATTGTATGATCATAGTAAATATTCTGTCTTAAAACTCTTGTAAAAGGAAAAATAATAGGTACTGCTACATTTCTCTTCAAATGATCCTTAGCTAATCTAGCCTTTATAGTTGGGGTGAGGTTGCAGCCATCAATCTGTTTGTGTGTATGTGTTCAAGACTGGAGAAGTCCCGGTCATCTGAATCTGTGTTCCAAAGTTTCCTTCATGCAGAAGACTATCTTCAATAATAAATCCATCCAGCATCAACAGCCTATAAAAGTGGACTCTGGGAAATGTGTCAATTAAAAATATAAAGGAAGAGAGAAAGAGTAACCACAAGAGAATCTCCTTCATGAATGCAAAAAGTTTTGAGAGTTTGGGAATCAGCCTTTCAGAGTGAGATGAGCCTTTCTAGTGTGGTGAGGAGCAGGAAATTCCAAAAATTCGTTGGCTTCAGGCAAGTGAAAGTGACAGTTTCTTAATGCAGGTGAGAGGTTCTGCCCTGTCCTTTTTATCCACTGAAAGCTCATCCGATTAATGTGCTAGTGCTATTTTTTCTGCTGCTGATGTAAATTAGATCCTTACAGTGCAGTTCTGTTATATACCCATCTTCTTTTCGTAGCTTTCTGTTTCCCTGTCTTACTTGATAATGACCCTAAAGTGGGCTTGCTATGGGGCAAGTGTTTAAGCTGAGCTTGCCCATACTGTTGAACTGTGGAAGTAGTTTTCTGCAACCTGTAGAAAGACAAAGAAACAAGAGCGGAAAAGTGGCATCTGCCCCGCTTTATGTACTTGTTTCCTCCTCTACGCTGAAGGCATGCAATATGCCTTAAATGTTTCCTGAACATCCTTGCATCTCTTAACCATGAATTTTCCCACTTACATGTTTCAAAACTTACATTGATATCCTCTTTTCTACGCTTTCATAGTGACTGTTTGCAGATTAACGTCTAGATGACATTAACCAGAAAAGTGCAAAAGCTGATGATCGATAGAGTCGGTTTTACTATGCATTGTCCCAGTATATAATATACCAAAGCATCAGGCTCTTCAGAAATGTTGTGGTAGGTAGGCTTGTGCTCAAAGCTGGACTTGAACCACTTTCACACGTGAAAGAGATACATGATTCTATTGCATTATCGTCTCCAGCTCCCTGTGAGTCTGTGAATTCTGCACCTTTACCAGCAGCCAGCGAGAAGCTGCTCCTTCTGGGAAGCTAGGCTGAGACCTTAACACTAGCTCCCTCAGAAACTAATGACTATCGCAAACCCCACCACCTCCTCCTTCACAAGCAAGGTGCTGTTTGTTTTTGGTTTGTTTTTTTTTTTTGTTGTTGTTTTTTTTTTTTTCTTCCTAACATATGGCAGCGTGTAGATTTAAAACAACAAAAACAAAGCCCTGCCAAAACAAAACACTACACTGCATACCCGGTTCTCCCTTGGGATTAGGATGAGAGGGAGGACGTACCACATATGGCAGATGTTGGTCGTTTAATGCTCTACAAGAAGGCACTCTGATGCTACAGTGATGTCCGACCCCATGGGGAGCTGAGCAAAACAACTTCCGTGCCCCCTTCTCAGCAGCGTGAGAAACAGGGCCGATGCGTGGGTAGAAGCAGTCAACCTAAAAAGATGACCAAGAGGGAGTGCCAGCACTAAGCAGCCTTAGTGTTTCTGCTAGGTAAAATCCTTGCTTTGGAGGATTTAAGTGGGACAGAGCCTCCCGTGCTGGGTTTCTCTTTGGACATGGGTTCCACTCCTGTGTGCGTGCACGGGTGTGCACGCGTGCCAGCATCACCCTGTCTAACCCAGGCAGCGTGCACTGCAAGAGTTCAAAGCTCTTGGATTCCTCTTCATTGCTTTTTTAGGGGCTGCCTCTGATCTTTGCTTTTCATCCCTGGATTTATTTGGAAGCATTTCTCCTCCTTTTCTTCATGTGGCAGGTTGCATACAGATTCTTTTTTCTGGTATTCAGTGACCATCTGCATTGCTTTGTACATAGTTTACATCTTCACAGGACGTAATGAAACGGAGACTTGGAGGAATAACTGGCTAAGCAGGCCGCTCTCCCCAGCTGTCGTGTCTAGTTGTGGCAGCAAACCGGTGTTTCATTGTAAAAGATGTTAATTTCAATCTGAGCTGTGGCTGTGTTGAGAGGAGCATAAAAGGAATTCTTGATTATCTATATCAGTACCGTTGTCCCCGGGGACAGGCTCTGAATCTTCAGATCACATATGGCAAGAGTGCTGTGATAAAATATGCATCAATAAAACTTTGCAATTTATGGTAATAAAGGAGTGGAAAGTTTTATACACTGTGATAATTATTCCTGACTGGTATTTTTTCCTTCCTTCCTTTCATTCTTCCGTGTGCCTTTATTTTTAAGCCTTTTCTGCGTGTTGTAGTAATGACTGCGTCATTGAAACCGCGGGTTCACAAACCACAGGGTGGCCCACCTTGTTCCTAGGTCCCCCAACCTTCTGTAGGCATCAGTCTTGTTTCTGAAGCAACAGGAATTTGCCGTCTGTGGGAAGGCTCCGCAACACTACGACTCCTCACTCTTCTTCCTCTTGTGTGCGTGCACACACGCTGCATCCAACCGGAATTTCAGAGTAGCTTCCAAAACGGATCAAATTATATTTCTCTGATCTTTCTTTGAACATCTCATTACTATAATCGATGAGAGATGCACACATTTGCATGAAGGTAGCATTTATCCCATATCGCGTGTCACCTGCATTGTTTTAAATGTATTTCATCTAAATAGATTTTTTATTCTTTTGAAGTAGGAAAAATAATGTTTTTACACTCCCAGGAAGTAAACAATGGACTACTAAATACAACCAATATATTATCTGTGACCTAATTTTTTTTTTCCCTCAGCTCATTATAACTTTGGTGGCCACAGTACGAGACACCCCGTCTTCTGCTTCAGCACACTGGATAGCAATTAATCAGATAGCTCAAAACGTAGGGCCCGACGGTACAAACCCCTTGCAAGCTTGGGTTCTGGCTGACTTCAAAGGGACTTGCGCATGTCGTGTTTACAGGCAGCTCTCCTTTACTGAACACCCTCACTGACATGTTTGCACAGCGTCTGGCGCAGTGGGATCTCGGGCTTTACTGGGACATCGAAGCCCTGCTGTAACACAAATAGTCATTAGTACCGTCTGTCTCGTCTTTTCCTTTTTTTTTTTTTTTTTTCTTTTCTCAGTATTTTACTGCAGTTGGCCTAACAGAAATAAATCAGCCACTTTTATCCTTTTCCAGGCTTATTTCTCCACAACTGAGGATGAGCTGGGAAACTACTTATGGGAAACAGTTTAGCCATCAAGCTATCTCAAGAATGTTTTCTTTACTCACACTCCCTTGACTAAATTGTGTGCTCCTGTGCGATGGTAGCAAAGTACTTATCTTGAAGAACATGCTTATTTCCTATCGACTTCAATAGTACTTGATCACCTGCCTGAGGTTCAGCATGTGCTGAAGGGCTTTGCATGTTGGGGGACCAAGGTCCCCCTCGGGAAATCCATACCTGTTCAGTCCTGCATGCTCAGCCTTTCCCCAGGTTTCTGCAGGCCCTTGAATTTCATCAAAGGCAATGAGATTTAGATCATTTGTGTGAGCGCTTAAGTGGGCTATGACATCTTTAAGAGTTCTGCTGAATTTGGGCCTACGTGATTAAAAGAACCCAAACATTTAGCAAAAAGAACACATCAATTCATAATGGGAAGACTGTTTGCAAGTACTTTCCTTTCTTGTACAGCTGCAGTTGAAAAGACAAAATGTGATACTATTAGTTACACTTTAAGGAGTGATGAGAGATTTAGGTTACAAAAACAATAATTTCTAATTATGCAGATTTAAGGAGGAGTGGACAATAAGGCCAGCAGTGAAAACCAGAAGAATGCTGGGGGTGGGGGTGTTTCTTTCTACCTCTGCATTTGTGTGAATTAATAGGAAATTATACACTATTAGAAAGTTGATTGAATTTTGTTTCTTAACTTTGCTGTTTTTCATTAGGGTGATCCTAAAAGCAGGTGGCTTTCAATTAGTTTTGTCGACAGTGTTGGCTAATGTTGTAATGATCCTTGGGAGAAGGAAAGAAAATAGATTTATTGCAGTAGGGATAAGCTAGGCCAGGCAAAGAGACAGAGTACATAACCACTAATTAATTCATGTAGTCATTAAAAAAATAAAAAAACAAAAAACATGAAGAAGAAGAAGAGGAGGAAGAAAAAACAGCATGCAACCTGAAAGAGGATTGTGAAGCATTTCTGTACTGCAGATCAGACCCTTGAGCTTTTGTTACACTGTGCATACCATATTAGATGGTATATATGAGCCAATTGCATATAAATCACATTCTCCCAATGTTGCGAGTCCTTGTCACAGAGCCTATTTAATTTAACATTGCAATATTTATTTTCTGAAGTTGTAAGTAGGCCAAAACATACCCAGGAAAATGAGGATTCTGCCACAGCACAGCGCCTGACCTACACTCCAGTAGAAAATTAACCCTAATTTGTCTTCATAGTGACCCTTTGCCAAATAGCTGTTTCAGATGCTCCATTCCTGCCCTTCACTGACTTTGTAAAGGGAAGCTGTAGCAATTTTGCCTAATTCAGTTTGGATTTTTAATTACATCTATTCCATTCATTTGTTTCCACTTAAAACCATCGTGTTGCGCTTGGGTGGCTTGTAAGCAAGCTTTGCTTGTTCTTAGTATCCTTTAGGGACAGGCTTAAGCCAGAAGGCGCGTATGTCTGTTGAAACCATGTCAAATGGGAACTGCTATCTCAGATTTGAACTGGAAGGCTTTGTTTTCTGACACAAAGGGTCAAAGTCTGCCTAGTTATTTCCATGCGTCCCTTCCCTCCCCTTCTCTCGCTCCCATCAGGATTATTTCAAATTCACATTATGGATGAGCGTTTGTGTGCATACACGCAATTCACTGGAAAACAGAGGCTCTTTATTCTTCAAAGCTCCTCCAGAAGTGATTTGTTTTGGGCATTTCTCTCACAACCGTTTGCACACCTCTAAGACCAGCAAGATTTCAGTCAACCTCCTAACAAAGTCTGTTTTCAGACACCGTGTGGAGAAACCTGAGAAGCTTCAAGTGTTTGCATTGTCTGGGGTTTTTTATTTTATTCTTGATAAGAAAGAGTAGCAATTGATTAAGAATATGTGTGCTTATTTTGCCTGTTATTTGAGCAATTGATACTGTTTTGCATTACATCACAATACAGCTGGTTGTTCCACTCCTCCCAAGATTAACACAGCTTGTATCTGATTCCTCTAATGTTTTCTACATTTGTAGAACTAGGCGTATTTGGACTGCAACGAGAATGTGAAGCGAGAAGGCTACAGAAAGGACACTGAGATAAGGCAATCTGAGTCTTCTCACTGAACTCCTGCCAGGCACAGATGAAAATATTTCGTGACAAAGTCTATCAAATTGCATTTATCTTGTGAATGCAAATTATTCCTAAGAAGTTACAGTATGGGAGGAAAAGGTGAAATTTATTTAAATTAAAATTAATTTTTTTTTAAACCCCTTGGATTTATCAAAGTCAGGTGACTTCTGATTTTGAAATTACAGACACGAAAGTAAGGCTTAGCTGTCATTTCTTAGCTCTGGTACAGCTCTGCTTGTGAAGAAAAATTGGACCATATGGGAGCATATGGAAAAACCAGAAGGTTAAATTTGCAGGAAAGTACCTCCTACAGGTGGCATTATAATTAACCTTGTGGGTCCTGAGCACACACAGCAGTCAGGTGTGCACGCATGCCATGTTCCTGCATGGGACAGGAGCACAGTTCCCATGCCAGGACCACCAGGAGCCACCCAGCCACCCCAGGGGACTTGGGGCTGGGCTTGGGTGAGGGTGAGGCTGTCACCATGCCCCGGGCGCTGGCGGCAGCGCTCCCCCATGTCCCCTCCTACACACCTAGTGGCTGTGGCAGAGGGTGGCCACTCAAGGCAGAGCATGGAGCCCCCCAAAGCTGAGGCTGTGCTGTCAGGTAGTGCTGTGGTCTCCTGCAAACCCTCTGGAAATAGTGGTTGGAAAGCTGCTTTCTCACACCTAGCCTCTTCCCGCTTCCCCTCGCCCTGGCACGATCCCGGTGCCCAGGGTCGCGCCAGCTGGGAGAGAAGGGGGAAGCTGTGCTGCAGTCTGCTCGGCCTCGCTTCTCCTTCTTTCCTGGGGTATTATTATATGGGCTGGTAGGACACAGCTTATTACGAGGCACTCACCTTCCAATACTTGGGGCAGGATCTGGATCTCTCTGCATAAGCCACAACCCTGTGGTCACCTCTCCCCCAGCCCCATGGGCAACAGAAACCATGCTGACTATGCCCTGGTTGGACATCTTGGCATAGGGAAGGCAAATAAAAATGGGGAGTAGCCATATATACAGTGTCATGCATCTGGGACATTGGCCTATCCATTGGAGGAATAAATGGTGCAAATGCTTGGGGGGCTGTGAGCTGAAGAGGGAAGATAGGGAAAGGTGGGATCAGGCTTGGGCAAACAGCTGGACCTGTGTTTTTCCCTCATGTCCATGCCAAACACATTTGACCAAGAATACTGGGGAGGGTGCAGAAATGTGAGTAACTGGCTAAGTGTATCTTAAATAACAAGAACCAGCACAATCAAAATGTACTCACTGTTGAAAAGACTTGAAGCTTTTGCATAGTTTTAATAAATGCAATTTGCAGAAAAGAGTGCGGTGTTTTAAAATAAATGATGCTCACGGAGTCACAAGCTATGATTAATCTTGAAGCATCCTCACGCAATGTGGTTTATTAAATTTCAACCTGGGCTCTCAACTGTTCGGTTAATGTAGATAATTAATTTGATTATCATTCAATCAGGCTGTTTTGTGACTGACTGAAACATCCTGGTATTGTTGCTGCAAATGTTTCAGTTAGCTTGTCTGAAGAAATAATAAAATTACTTTTTGTTTTGTTTTGTTTTGCTTGCTTGTTTGTTTTATTTTATTTTTGTCCTCACTATCTTTCTTTCTGGCAGTGAGTTGTTCTAAAGTACATACTGTGGGATTACTAATGCCTGCCCTAATGCTTTAATGCTTTTTTCTGAGCACACAGTCAGTATTTGTTCTTAGCTATGCATGCATCTTCTAGTCACATTAGGTGATCTTTTCTTCTTTCCTTTTTCTTCATGCAGATGATAAAGGAGGAGGAAAAGTGTGGACATCCTGTGTATTACACTGCAGTTCTTAATGACTATATGTGTATTCTTTTTTTTTTTTTTAAAGTAGTACTAATTGTAGAAAGCTGTCTGGCTACAGTATACAGGATGAAAAGTGTTATGCATTAGTACTTAGATTCTATTACACTTCTTGGTTGCAAAATTATATACTAAGTACATTAGTTTGGAATCGGAGCGAATGTAAGTACCTAAATATAGTAGATGTTCTCACCCTATTTACTTCTTGTGACAAAAATAAGTGGAGTATGTTTTTACTAGCTTCCAGTAGATGTTCTCTGCTGTAAAATTTCCACTGAGTTCTTGAGATGGAGGTAATTTTATGCGGTGTCATGTCATCAAGGACTGTAGGCAGCCTGCACATCACCCGTTACAGAGGACACCTTAGTCCAGCCTCTTAGTGGAAGGTGCCTACTGCCCCTCTGACTAGCACAGGGACCTTTGTAAGAAGAGGTAGTAACCATAGTTGGGCCAGATGCTAGAGATGGGCAAGCTTTTGGACCCATGACTTTGATTCAGCTATATCAGCCGAACTAATGAAGGACATGAATTCTGCTTACAAGACTTGTTGCATGACACCAGTACTACTCTGTCTTACTATACACTGCACTCTTCTGACGAGTTCCCGCAACAACACTGAAGTCCCTCTGGGGAGCCAGTACAGAGATGTCAGGGTTAGGAAGGCAGAGCAGAAAAAAATAAAAAAAGGACTTTTTAAAGTGATGTGGTCCTTTTTCCCTCCCAAGACTTTGAATCTAGGGTGTTTGAAATAATTTTTTTCCGGGATAGAAATTCCACCTTGAACTTCTAATAATAGCTTAGCATGGATTGTTGATTTCACTTATGGAAAAGGCCTTTAAAATTGTGTTCAGTCTTGCTTCAAGCCTTCAGGAGTATTTCTTCCCAATTTATGTTGTGCATTGCAGTGGATGCTAGTAAAACCAATTATTTCATGAAAGTGACTGGTAGACTGCAAGGAAAAGAAAGTCCTTTCTCATCTGGCTAAATGAGATAGTTAGATGCCTGAACTTGTTCATTGTACCAGCACAGGTAACCTATTGCAGTTCAGAGCAGTGGGCAATGTTTGCTGTGAAAGGATAACAGTGGGACACGGTAGAAATTGTGTTTCTTCTTCTCAGTGCCCTTTTTCTCTCCCCTGCTCTGGACTGGGAGTGTCTTGGAAGGGTTATAGAGAAAGACTGTGATTGTGGAAGTGCAGAAGCATTTCTTCTGACAGCAGACTTCAGTCATTGCGGATACCAGTCTTCAAACATGAAATATTTACTTAGAAAGGTAGAACTGAAAATTATCAAACGTATCTTCAGCATCAAGTCTGAACCCGACTCCAAATCTACTGAGTTTAATGAGAATTCTAGCACTGAATTCCATTGCAATATTAAGCTCACTAATGCATACAGGAAAGGGTAGACAGTATCAGTAGACCGTGGAGGAAAACAAGCTACCCTACATCCTGCACTACTATTATTTATTATTGAGGGCTATCTCCGAAGGAGTGCTGGATCCTGGGATGACACACTCCACAAAAACATGTAGGAAGACTCAACCCCTGTGGCAGAGAACTTCAGACTCTAAAGCACCAGGTCTAAGTCCACGTGGAAAGCTTTTTCAAAGAATATGAGCTTGATTTTTTTTTTTTTCCTCTTTTATATTTGACCTGGCCAGAAATAGTTGCAGATCCTCTAGTCAGGTTCTGTATGTCACAAGGTGGATGTGGTGCACGCTTTTTCCTAGAAGCTCTGTATCCCACATAGAGAATAGACAAAATGCATAATTTTTTTTCTCCACTTTTTTTATACTAATAACAGTAAATTTTACTTCAACTGCCATTATTGTGTGTTACGTTATTCTGTTTTTAAAAGACATAGGAACTGATCTTAATAAGTACTATGGATCAATTTAAAATAACGTTGCTTTTGAATTACTGCAGAGGATAGCATCTGATTCTTGTATCTTCACTTAGTTCTCTGTTCCAGTACTGTATTACTGTTGTAGTTAAATTCAGATAGCATTCAGACTGTTGTGGATGCTGGAAGAACAAACAAAAAACCAAGGTGATGTTCCTGTGACTTGAGAAGCTGAATAGATGCTATCTTCACACAAGGTATACTGGAAAGAAGAGAGTTAGGGCAGAAATAGGTCATGCTAATGGTATTGTAATAATGGTAATGGAGTTCTTGATAACATAACGGCTTTTCTCTTGAAGGTAGGCACCTGGGAATAAATACAGGTATTTGCTCATTAACCTCAGCATTATTAGATTCCAATGAGCAATTGGAAGTGAGTCTTCATGAGTTATATGACTGTAAACTAGAGGATGTCTTATGAAGGCATTTCTTGACAGACCATGGAGACAGCTTTGGGGAACCAGAGCACATGCAGTCCCAGGCTAGCAGAGAAAGAGAAGCTGTGCAAATGCAGAAAATGGGAAGTTACATAGGAAAGCAGAACAGTTTAGCATCTTTAAAGCAAAAGATGACTCTTGATCCCAACATACCTTGAGTGTTGGTACATTTGCCTAGTGAAATATGTTGCTAACTGAGACCAAAATGTTTGATTTTGGGACTGAACTGAACCCCCTACATTACAGGCAGATTTGCAAGAAAAATAGATGATGTGGCTAATTGTCCTGCTAGCTAAAATCAGCTTTTATACACTGTGCTTGTTACTGCAGAATTAATGGGTATGCACATATCTTGCTAGGCTACTTTGAACTAGATTAAAAGACAGATGTTTTATTAATCTAATTCTGGTTAGACTACTTTGAACAAAGTTGTAAAGGAAATACTAAAATATTTTTGCTGAGGTTATAAAAATTTACCTAAGTAACATTAGTAAGGCAATAGATAATGGTGACAAATTACCATAGAATATTTTAGGTAGCAGAGATCAGGCTTACAAGAATACTGAAGGAAGTCACCAGGGACTGCAAAGGTAAAATAAGTTCCTGACTCTTAGATGCGGAAGTCCGTCCCACTGTGAGATGTGAGAGCTCATCAGGGATTTGTTTCATGTAACTTCCAAGTGAGAAGTAAGCAGAGAAACAGACGGTACCATGAATTTTAACAAGGTACTCCAGGAGCAGTGGAATTAAAAAAGCTTGGGGTCCTGTAGATTTGTTCTCTATACCCATAGATGCCTGTCCATCCTCTGGAGTAGCCTTATTGCCTATGTTCTGGCTCTTATAGTCTGAGCCACCTCGACAACATCTCAGCCTCGACGGTGGGGACCACTGTTCTGCTTCATGCCCTGCTGTCTGTTGGCTGTTTGACATACTTTTTTGATGCCCCTGAAGTGGATTTTCCTGCACATATTATCCCTGCTCACAATGGAACAACAGTAATAACTAGGAGTCAGTAAGATTCCAAAGCCTATTTCTCCATCTGTACAGTAATGTTATTTTAGATTATTAATCTCAAATTTAGATTATTAAACATCTCAAGTTTGCCTCCACGTGCCCCATAGGTGTCTGCACAAAACTCCAGACTCTTTCAAGGCCCCAGGGATCTGCTCCATGACAAGGTCCAAGCCACTCATGTGCATGTTGGCCAGCCACATCCACAGGCAGCCCAGCATAGGCCAAGCCCAAACCCACAAATAACTGGGTAGAACTTGCTGTTGGTTTTCTTTCTGTGGGACACTCATTTGGGTCTTTCTTCTCTTTGTTGCAATTTTATATAATATGTGTAAGGCCCTAACGCTTTCTGGTGCTGCCAGCTCTGAATTAAGCCAGCTGAAACTGGCTGAAATAACTGAAAATTAAATGAACCAAAGGTTTCAAACTAATTATGGGCAGCCTGGATGGACAGGCGTAAATAGAGAGCCCTGTCTTAAGGAGCAGGCTGTGAGTGCGTGAGCTCCCAGGGCCCCAGCTTTGAAAAGGCCCCGGAGACCCATCAGTCGGTGCTAGGATTGTGCTTGATAATAGAGATGATCCTGTATTATGCAGTCCTGTACAGATGATCCAGTCCCAGATCTCAGATGGGAAAACCTTTTGAGGGGAACAGGTATCTTCTGTATTTTTGTGGCAACAAGATGCTCAGCACCCCGGGGCTGCTGCAATTCCAGAAACTGACTGCTGTTTGCTTGCAGATAAGTCAGACGTGGGCTGTAAATCTGATGTACTGGACAGCATCTGCTGGGAGGCTGTACCTCCCATGGGCAGCGTGCCTGCCCAGACCCTGCTCCACAGGCACCAGAGAGTCGTTCTCCTCATGCAACATGTATTTATCCAGAATCACTGAGGTCCCCAGTCTGCACTGTCCTTCAACATTTTTGATGGTGACTCTGCCACAGACAGAGGGATGGCAAATTATGTCATTTCTTTCTGAGACCATGCTTAAAATGGTGCAGCCACTGAAAGGGATATATTCCCAGAAAGACGAGGGAGCAGAGAGACATCAGCAAAACTACAGATGAATATTCCTCTTTTCTGTTGTAAAATGGAGTGAATTTGGGACTGACCAGTTTAAAAATGAATGTGATGCAACTCTCTTGTATGCAGTAAAACTGAGATATAAGCCTGACCCTGTTTTTCAGTAGCACTCCATCCTCTGGCACTGTCTCTTTTTACCTAAGGACTTGCTTAAGAAAAGATGCACGTTTTTGCCTTGGTGAATTTAATGGTGCTGAAGTCCATCCCACTGCAGGACAGCGGTTAAGTACCTGCTTAACTTTCAGAAAGTCCCCAAGTACCTGCTGTAATCCACTTCTGAGGCAGATGATCATCTCGAGTACAAAAACATCCACCTAGAAATGAACTTGCGTTGAACTGTTCATTTCATTACAGGTTTTTAGGAGGTTTAATTGTTATGCAGTTAACAGGGTAAGACACTATTATCTAAAAATGTATTAATACCTATTGGATAACAATATAATGAATGCTTACCTACAATTAAAATCTGTGTTGATTAGGGTTGCACTATACATTGGTGCTGCTGGAAAAGCTTTTGTAATGAAATGTGCGCATTGCCAAAATTTGAACAATCCTGTAGTCTGTTATCCCTCTTCTGAAAACTGGCAAAATAGTGAAGGGGAAAACAAAACCTCTCCAATGGGCTCATTCAATTATGAAATACTGTGGGTGAGATGCAGGAGGAGGAGGAGAAGAAATTCTTTCTACCCCTTGCGGTAATTAGTTGTTTGGCCCAGAGATGAAACCCCAAGTCCCAGACTTGGATTTAATGCTCTTTTAAATAGCAATTTCTTTTGTGTCCTAGATACGATGCAGCCCACATAATGCCAGTAATCCCAAACCAACAGAAAATTTTTCAGACCTCTCACCTTAGCCTGTCCCTTTTACTGACCATTACTTTCCTTCTGAAAAAGAACTTGCCTTGCCCCTCAAAAGAACAGCCAAATTCCCTCTCCAGAAAATGTAAGGCCAAGTCATTAACTTCTTGGAGTCAATGACTGAATACTCCCTTGCTTCGGTGGGGTGAGGCTCACAATGAGCTGGTGAACAAAGCTTTTCCATTTAAGCACTAAATTCAAAGAATAGGGTATTCAGCTGATCTAATTACCTGTCCAAACAGGGCAAACCAAGTAGAAAAAAAAGACCATGGGTCACATTTGGATATGTGTTACACTGCTGAAAACTTCAGGGTAATCAGCAATGCTACTCTTCATATTTAAATTTGGCTCTATGTCCACTTAGCACATTAGTCCGAGCCTCAGAATCTGTAATCAGCAACCTGCAATTAACTTGCTGTGTTTGTACCCTTCTGATTAATCATAACACTCCATATTATTATTAATGCAAACTGTTACCATAAAATATTTCTTCATTAGTTCTGGCTGGTCGACTTTTTGGTTTTTCTCTTTCCTACTGGAAAAAATAATTAGTCAGGAATAATACAATTAAGAATGTTTTAAATCAGTTCTGTTAACTGGCTTTGTCTAATCAGTCGTGTGTTCCTCCGTCTCCTTTAAGTTCTATCAGAGGAGCTTCTTCTGCACGAGTGCTTCTTCAAGGACTCTTGTGTGAGCCGCCTGTCCTCCCCCGGTGACTGTGCGACGTACGTATCAGTGGGGGCAGTGCCATGTAAGGCCTTGACCTTTAATTGGGATGAATGAGTTAGCCGGACGGTGCTTGCATTTGAATTGCAGCCAACACTATTAGGCAACCCCAACCTGAGCTACATCCTCCCCTCGTAATGCTTCCATCTGGCATCATCAGGCAATGCCTCTTTGCAAAATGCCGTAGTGTTACAAACCCAGCGTGTGATGGGCAGGAGCAACCAGTTGGAAAGACAAAGGATCGTCCTTCTCCTTCCCCTTCCTTACGGACGGGCTGACAGGGCAGAAGGATGGATTTCACTGGAGACAGGTGCAGTTCTGGTACTGGGATGGGCACTAAGCTCTGAGCTAGGGCTTTTCTAGAGTATTATAGAATCACACAAAGATGATAATATTAAATCATCATATTGCAGCATTCATATTTGCAGTGAAGACTCCACCCAGCAAATTCTGTCTTTTAATTGCTTCCTTTCCCTCTCCCCTTCTCCTTTTACTTTTTCCCCTTCTCTCCCCTTATTTTTTTTTCACCCTATAAGATGAAACCAAGTGTTCTGTACATCTATAAGAGCAATTAAATTATATCAGAGATAGATTGATAGAAAACACAAAGTCTTTTATCTAATGGCCAGGGGCTCAAATGCAAGCTACGTAAAGGTCAGAAAACTGTGTGGTTTTTTCATTAATGAAGAGTTAACTGGTGAAATCTACTGTCCAAACTACCTTCTCAGTCACTGTGAGGATGAAGGATGCTGGCAGGACCACATAGATGAGCACAGCCATCTTCTGCAGAGTCATGGAAAACATCAGTCTCTAGGGAAGAACCCAAGACCCACTTGCCAGCTTCTCAGTGATCCTGGCCAAGTCTGGCTCCTCCTCAGTCCAGAAGGAAAAGGTCAACAGGAAAGGCATGGCTCATTCTCTGTGATTTGGGAGTGTGATGTACAAGTAGACAAAAGAATGAATGTGATTTTTTTAATGCCTCCTCATGCCACTATTTGGGAAGATTTGCTCTGGAGACCATTCAGTAATTCTGCAGACCAGGGGCGGCAGGCATGGACTAGAAAGTATTTTCTTCATACAGAGGCAAAGTCATTTTGTTGTTACTCTTTTGGGCTCCTAGGATTTAAATAAGACACTGCCTTTGGTTATTATTTGAATACCAACGAAACTAATATTTAATTTCCAGTTTATTACTGCTCAAGCAGCCTCCTGTCTCTTATCTCTACAATTTCTAAATACAGCAAAAGTTAATGTCTGGAAAAAACTGGGGCAGAGTTGTGTTTTGAGCCTATGCAATACCTTGAAAGCCCAGGGGCAAGTTTTGTTCTTATCAAACAGAGCTAAAGACAGGTTGCTTTACATTCGTGGTTGTTACTGGTTTATTTCCTTGTGCTTGGGTTCCTTCAGTTCTCCCATTAGTTAAGTCAGACCTCCCTTTCTGGGAAAACAGGAGGCTAAAGTGTCAGTCCTGGCTTCCCTTACATCTCCCCAAAACAACATATTAGTTTGCTAGAAGGCATCAGAGGAGGGATATTTAATAATCAATTGTGTGACCGAAATTAAATGGGTTAAGGCTTTATTTCTGAGAAAAAAATGCCCAAAAGTATAATCTTTCCTCATCACAGCAGTAGACAAAGACACTACTAATGCCAGTGACATATCAGGGTAAGTTTGTAACTGGAGACTTGCTGCAGTCAAGCTAAAAATGTAGTTATTTAAGCAATTGCCAGTGGAGAGAGAACCATAAGTAAGCAGTACAATTTTCAGCCAAGACAAAGTAGCCCTTATGGTGCCCAAATATGAGAATACCTGCTCTGCCTTGGTGCTGTTGTGGTCTGGTGCAGAAAGGCAGAGACAGATGCAACAGAGGTAAATCCTTGGTTAGGGAAAACACAGGAGATGGCTGAAACCTTTGGGTGTAGTGAGACAACCGGCATAATACTTTGGCTTTCCTTTCACACCACCTTTGCCTTCTAGTTCCAGAAAGAGTTCTTGTCACTGAAGTGACCTGCTGGGCCTCATGGTAAACATTCTTGCAGAAGAACAGCTAAGCTGAACAGCGATTAGCCTGCCTCCACGGCCACTTGGCTCTTTGTCATATTCTGTGCTTTAATGTTTCCTGCCTTAATTTTTATTCTTCAGTAGCTTTAAGCTTATTCATTTCTGGCTTGAGGCTTGATCTTTTCCATCTCCTTCCCTTTGACTCTGGCTTTTCTTTTCTTTTTGTTTCAGGCCTGACTAGTTTGTTCTTGTAATACTCTTTAATACTCCACTCCCGAAGGCAGGTTTTCCATACATTTGGGTGCAGCGCAGGCTGAAGGTGGTAATTTCACAGGCTCTGCCACTGCCTGTGTTCTATCCCCAAGTCCTCCATCACTGTTGCTCCCTGTTCCTCACCTCCCCAGGCTGTGCTCAGTGTCCTGCCATTTTCTTTTGCCATCTGATAGCAGGTGGTCCCATCTTCCCCTGTGGAAGGACTCGGAGGCAGCCCTCCTGCCACAGGGGAGGAGGCCAGCCTTTCTCTAGGAAGTCTTGGTACTGGACAAAGATTCCTGAAAGCAGCCTCTCCATCCCAGCCATGCTTATTTATCAGCAAAGGCAAAGCTTGCTTGTTTGGGGTGGGGGAGAGGGGGAAAGGAATTATGAGACCTGTTAACTCCAATGCCTATGAGAAATAACTTCTGCTCCTTTAATTCTCTGGTTTGGTCTTTTTCATAGCCATGTTAATGGTTTGGTTTTCTTCTCACCACTTCTCTCCCATTTTGCCTCCTTGGGATCTGTTTCTCCTTGCTGGCACAGCTTTTTCATTTTAGCTTTCAGCCCAGTTTCTCCACAGAAGACACCTGTAAAAGGAGGTATTATTTTTTTTGTCATTATTTTAACTTTCTTTGACCTGCTTGTTGGAGGGTTTTTGGTTTGGTTTGGTGGTTTTTTTTTTTTTTTCTTGTTCCTTCTGTGGTTCAGAGCTTTTCCTTTTGTAACCATTCTCTTAGCATGTTTTCACTCTTCTGTCGTCTTTCACACTTGTAGCGGCCAGGAAACAGCCTACAGCTTATGGTGAGGTGCTGCTCCTCTTCCAGACACGAGATTTAGGTAGTTTGGACACCACCTCACTCATGCTATATACGAAAGATAGGAGCTTGAAGAAACAGAACATCTTTGCTAGTTAATAATAACCTGAAAACGACACAGAAAAGAGGCAGATCTCACAGCAAAGCTCTCTGCTGCTCTGCATTTCTGTATAATACAGAAATGAGACGAGCTTTAATTGTTTTCTCTTCACAGTAACTTTTTAGTAATTTAAACAGCTGCCCAAAGCTGAGAACACTGGAAAAGCAGGTGAGACCCTCTTTAGTACCTCTCTGAGCAGGTACATATGGCTACACCTCTTCTCCTTACCCTCTGCATTTTCACAGATTTCCGCCGTGAACCTCCAGGTATCAGAAGGGAAAATCTTCTGTTCTTGGTGCAAAAAGAGGTAGCTTCTTAATTGTGCCTCTCAGAGGAAAAGGCTGCCAACTTCTGCTTCTTTTCTGTCTTTCCCGCTTTCCCTTTTCCCCCTTTTAGGAGTGCCCTTTATTATGAGAGTGACCTGTATCAGCAATGTAATTCCTCCAGCGAACTCACACTGCAAATTTCAAGAGTCTGTTGGTGCTGCTTTATTCTTGTCATGTCAGATGCAGTAATCCAGTTTGCATTCACGATTAGATTAGGAAAGACATGAAATACCTGCATTTGCAAAATTAGTGTGGATATTTACCAGTTGGCAGCTTGTTCTCTTACTTCCTCCCCACCTCACTGCTGGAAGCCCTTAATCCGCTACTCAGATGTGTAAGTTGATGCCCTGCTGTGAATCAAGGAAACATCTTTCTGCATTGTTCATTTCTGTGGCATGATCTCACCTCATGTTGTCTTGATAGACACGTGCCATAGCATACCCTGATGAGATGCAACCTGTACTCTAATAGGCAGCAGGGAGTCAGTACGCTGATGATGCCTCCCAGCAGCCTGTCTTCAGACAGCCTTGCAAAAGGGCAAAAACAAGAGAAGAAAGCCAGGCTGGCTCACCTAGCTCCTACAGAAAGCTGCACGCAACCAACACCACATGGTGAGATGTGTGTCATTAAGAGCCCGATGGTGTCTATGGAAAATAATTGTCAGGAACCACTTTTGTTTTGCTCATCCCCTTTAGCCTGTCCCCAGACCTGCAGGGCAGTGAACACATAGAGACCACAGGGCAACATCTGAGCCTGCAGCTGCCCAGAGCCTGTTTACAGAGCAGCGAGTGCTAACTGGGTGCTGGAGACAATTATTTGGAGGCTCAGAAGCCCCCTAAAACCCCCACTCAAATGCCACCTGAGTTTGAATAGACTCTTTTTTTATATAAACAGGGTTCCCTGAACCTTGTCCCCTGTGTGTCATCCCTCCGCTGAAACCTTAATGATAAAATTTCTTCCAAGTACACAAGTTGGCCACTTTTACTATTAAAATGCAGTTACCTTTCAACTTCCCAGCACTTTTGTAGAAAGATTCACAATAGAAATGTGCGTGCCTAGCTATGAAACTCCACTTTATGCTGGGAGCTAATACCTGCAGTTTAATTTCTTCCTCCCATTTCCCCCACAGATGATCTCTCCTTCCTCCAGCCCCTAAAACTCTCCTAGCTCAAAGTCAGACCTCTGTCAGCATTCCTCTCCCTGGCTAGACAAGGGTCCAAAAGCAAGAGGTAAAGGCCAGCCTCACATCCAGACCTCAGTTCTGTTTGCAGTCGGCAAAGGATGAATAGATGGGCCACGCAGCATTAGCCAAGAGCTGCTGAGGTGTTTGTTCTTCAGCACCAGCCAGGGACGTGTATTTCTAAGGCAGTAAGTCCCTTGTGAGTAAACACTGCTGGTAACTCTTTTATGTTTAATCTGCTGGGATGCTAGTCTGAATCCCATGACGTATTATGACAATATCGTCTCAGAGTTACAAACCTGTGTGCTGTTCTGCCAGGGAAATATTTTTCCAAATATGCTGAAAGCTGCCAACTAGCTGTTTGTGCAGCTTAGTAAATTCTAGGTAATTTTCTCCTTAGAAAAGTGTAAAGAGAGTAGGAGAAAACAATAAAGTAAAATGATCTACAATTCCCCAGAAATTACCTAGAATCATCCCTTAGGAAGAGCATCAGGGGATGCATCAGGGGACGATGCTCTTTCCTGCCTGCAAAGCTGTTCACAAGCCACCGCTGCCCCGTCGTGTTTTCACCCCTTGCCCCAACCTCCGCTCACTCTCTCCCTTCATGCATCCTAAAGTCACAAAGAGCTGCACTTCCCAAGGAGTGGGCTGGCCCTCCCTGACTGCCAGAAGCTGCCTCTCCTACGTTTCGCTCCTGCTGCCGCCCCCGGATCAATCGCCCGGAGAGATGCACCTCCAGCGTGCCGGTGGCTGGACGGGCGCAGGAGGGGGCAGGCAGCCTGCCACATCATTTCAGGGGTGGCATCAGGAAGGGAGAAAAGCCTTTCCTGGGGGCAGGCTTTTCCCAGCCGAGGATTTATCCAGCCGGATCAGGGCATTTGGCTGGTGTTTCTCGGAGTGAAAGCCTCCATGCCTCGAGCAGCCGGGCAGCCAGACACCAGCATGCCAGCAGGTGTGTCGCCTCCCTGGTGCACACCAGCACGGAGGAGAAAAAGGCTCTTTTCCTCCCCGCGGTGGCCTTGCCAGGAGATGGGAGCTGGGTGGGAGACGGCATAAGGCGTGGAGGTGAGGGCTGCAGCCCTACCTGCTGTTTTAGAGGGTGTGGGATTCACCCTGATTTGGGTGAGGCAGGGTGCTGGTGGGGTGAGCCTGGGCACTTGCGGCTGTCCCTTGCTCACAGGCTGAGGCTGCCTTCGGAGCAGGTGTGGAACGTGTCCTCTCCCCAAATACAGCCCCCCACCAGGAGAGATCACTTGCCTCTGAGTTTCCAGAAGTGCCCTGGTTCCCCACGGAGAGCATCCTCGCACAAGGTGCCGCCCGGCTATTGCCAGGTCATCCGGAACAGAAAGATTCGGAGACGGAGCTCTGTGTCCAGCCCGAGCTGCGGTTGAGCAGGGGGGGTGAGGGCGTGACGAAGTTTAAGCAAAGCCAAAAATAAAAGCCTCTCTCAATTTTCATATAACTGTGTTGACATATGAAAGCTTAGCGACAGTTTATTTAAAGCAACTCTGTTACCTATTAAATTGCAAAAGACCCAGTCCTTTGCTATTCATGAAGAAGAATTTATGAATTCCGTAACAGTTAACTTTAAAAACCCACCAATATGCTGAATGCTGATTACTGAGCTGCATGAAAAAAAAAAAAGGGGGGAGATGGGGGGTGGGAAATCAGAGCAATATTTTATCCTGTTATTTTCATTCCAAGCGTATTTCATTCCTTCGGCAGATACACTGCTAACAGCTGTAACCCTACACTGCTCTCACAAACTGCTTTTCTCTGGTTCCGAAGCCCCCTCCTCTCTCTGGGGTTTGCCCACAACACCGCGTAAGAGCACACTTTGTTGCCCAGAAAGGCTCACACGAGCTAAGCAAGGGCAAAAAGGAACGTGCAACGGGAACGCCAGGCACAAAGTCAAGAGCTGAAGTGTGCGTTTGTAATGTGTCGGTGGTGCGCCGGATGATTCACGCTCCCGCTCCACAACTTGCAATTGAGGGTGGTAAAAACAAGATGTTCAAAACCAGTCTAGATGATTTCTCAGGGGGTGCTGTATAAATGCGATAACTATCACCAGTGAGAATAAAGCAAACAGCAGGGAAAAAAGTAAGCAGCCCGGTCTTTGGTGAATTCACTTTGAGTCTTACGTGTCAAGAACCATTGTACTTATCATCCGAAATCCGACTCCCAGCCTTATCCCAGCTCTCCATCAGCCCTTGGACTGCAGTGAGCAAACTTCTTCTGAAGGATTGTCGGTTTGTAGCCGGCGCAGGCAACGCGTCTCTGTCAGGAACAGTAATGCGTGTCGACAAGTGCACATTAATTTTAGATTATTCATCCTGACAAGGCTGTTGATTTGGAGGTTTGCTGCAACTGTTGGTTTAAACAGGCACAGAAGGAAGCTGGAGGCATGAACAAAACCCAAAAGGGGACTTCTGGGAGGGGAGCTAATATCCTCATGAAAAGTCTTCCTAAATTTGTCTAGAGCTCAGCTTTGAGCTTGGAAAGCTGAAGTGAAATAGAGATGTATTTCAAGGTCTAGCAGCACAGGAGAGGTAACCATGGCAATTTAACCTATTCAGGCTGAGATAGGAAGAAGCAGGATCGAGTTCCTCCTGTCCTTTTATACAGAAAATGCGTCACGTATGATAAAGGATGAAGGAAAGGTTGTCAGTGAATGAATAAAGGAAATTAAATAAAATCCATGTTGTTGGGGGTTGTCCTGTACTCCAGAGCTGCTAGTGACCTGTCCAACGCAGCCAGGCCTTGCAGCTAGGGCTCACAAAAATGCTGCATCACATTTTACCCCCAATAAATTTAATAATAAATACCCCCCACACCCCCCAACTTTAAAGAAGTTTGCTTTACATCATTAAGGATTGCTTTACATCACCAAGATGAGCTCTGTGAGGGACTTCTCTCACAGATGCATATAGAGAGCTATAGCTCACCAGCATGTGGTTCAGAAGGGCCTTCGTCTCAGAAGGAAGCAATAGAGTATGCTGGAGAAGTTTCCTTCAGCATGTGCGAAGCATCCACATCTGCTATCTGCCGTGCAAAACAGATGTTAACTGTCTCGCTGCCCACCGGGCTCCCTGTACCCCTGTGCACCCAGGGTCCTGGAGCACTTTGGTCAGTTGTTGTTGTGTCAAGGGATGCAAATGTATTCATAAGGCTTTAGGAACAACTTCATGGATCATGGGTCATTTAAACAAAAAAGACTAACAAGCAGTTGATAAAATTATTGAGCTCCTAATATTTATCTCTCTGAGTTGTTACCGTGAAACCAAGAAGACTGAGTAAACTCCAGTCAGTGTGTTTAAGGGACGTGCAACTTGTCACAGAGTCAAACTGTGTGCGATTCTCAGGAGCAAGAGGAGAATCTATATAAGAAAAGGAGTGGGAGCTACTGTGTATTCAGGTTCCATTATTTGATTTTTTAAAAGATGAAGGCAAACATCAAAAATATGGGTGGGTGTGGTAGCATCGAAGTGCCTTGCTCTTACAGTGGTGAGGAGTTTCACAGCTCTGGGGCAGGATTCTGTACCTCCTACCATCAAGCATCACTGTTCGCTTTCCCCTGAGGATGACTGTTTTAATGCACCTTGCAAAACTACAGGCAACATTTCTTCCACATTATCTTTTGATAACCACAGCTTAATGGCCTTCAAGTTCACGTAGTCAGACAATAGTTCTTGTCATGCATAAACTCTTCTATTATTAAAATAAAATTCTGGTAAAAAATAACTTCTTTGAGATTTCCACACAGGGAGTGCAGAGAGCTAAAACTGCCATCCTCTTGGAAAAGTTTAACAGCAAGCAGACTCTCTCTGTTTGCCATTCTCTTTAAGGAACGATTTAGCCCATGGGCTATTAGTATTTGCAATAATGGTTATTTTGATGAAGACGGGCCTGAGCGTTCCAGATGTTCAAGGCTTCAGCCCCAAGTTCCATTCATTCTTGCAGAAGTGCCACCTTCTGGTACTGGGGGTGGCAGGGAGAGATGCTGAGGTGGGCTTTGCTACTACGGTTAATAAATGTCAGTGCTGTGAAGCCTAGCAGAAATGCCAAGCAGGTCTCAACAGACTGAGCCTTCTGTAGCTTTTGGTGTGAGTACCAAAGCTCCCAACAGCGTAGGTTTGGTGCTAGTGGCTAATGATTACCAGTTGTTTTCCCAGAGGCGGTGTCACTGCCTGTTTGGCTCCTCCTCACCTGGAGCACCCATGCTACTTAAACTCAGCCCTCCTCTGCGGTAGGAACCATGCTGTGTAGTGAGATGGAGAAAGTTAAAACGTTTAAGCAATAGTCAGCTTCCCCCTGGCTGTGGAATTAATACTGGAGTCAGAAAGTAAACTGTTTGATGAACCTTGACATAAAACGAGCTTGTTGGAAGGGTCCTGAAGGAAGGCTTAGGCATCAGCTGCATATAGGTTGCTGCTGGTGAACACTGGCAGCTCACAGTCCCATGCAGCTGGCTGTTCTGCAAAGGCAGTGTCTCCACCCACATGGACTTTCAGAACAAGACACAGAGCAAGGTGGGTGCAGCTTTCCAGAGAGAGAACGAGCAGCCCAAGTGAGTAATTGGCTAAATAGCATGAAATCTGGCAATACTCAGTCATCTGAATTCAGGTGAAAAATGTAGGCAGAGTTACTGAACCTGCTGCTACTGGGAGCAGCAGCGCTAAGCTGAGAAGCTGTAACGTGCTTTCCCTCATGCCAGGCTTACCAGCCACTTGCAGCTGGATGGGTCTGCAGCAGAGGTCCCTAATCTAGCCTGGCTTCTTAACCGTAGGAAATTGCTTATGGCATCATGTGATTTTTTTTTTTTTTTCTTCCCCTGAGCACATTTGCCCCACTGCCTGAACTTTATTTTCCTTTTACATGTAGAACTTTGTGCCGTACTGTTGCTTCCTTTCCCATCCTGTCTGCCCCAGCATGCACCTCGCATCCACAGGCATAGGCAAGGGGTGACCAAGACCGTGCTGTGACCTGCAGTTTATTCTTTAATTGGAAAGTGTGGGAGGGGGGTGGAAGAGGAAGGCAATTCCCCCCTCAGACTACAGCAGACTGTGCAGAGGGTTGTGTGTTTAAATAGATGACAAAAACCATGTTTTGAGTTCCAATCAATTCCAGTTAACTCATTTTGAAAGACTATGGCTTGTGAGTGCAGTGGCATTGTGAAGAAGGAAAGACACAGAGTGTGTGTGAGGTGGAAGGCTGAGGTTTGTGAGCCTTTCCTTCACTCCCAAGGAAAGCTAAAGGGAAAAAAACAGACTAGAGCTGCAAGTGGAAGAGGGTTTTGTAGCATGGCCCTTGAAATCAGATAAACTCTGAGTAAAATCTGAATAAGCAACTCTACCCATCACCAGTCGATGCTTTCAAATGCCTTGCTAACTCTTTTACATACCAGGGCTTACAGGATTTTTCCTTTTCCTTTAGTCATAGCTGTTTCACTAAGATTAAATAACAAACTCCAGGATTTTCTAATATTTGAGTGTGTTGTAATTTTAGTGGTCATCCTTAATCTTTTTCCCTAGCACAGCTCTTTCTCTCATCAGCTTAATATTTAAACTGGATTCATTTTTAATGCCTTAATATGCAAACACATTTATGTCAAAATTGATTCAATATTTAAACTTGTTCAGTTTCAAACACATTTTATGCTTCAGCTGCTTCAACTTGTAGATTATTTCAAACGTGGAATTGATTCCAAAATTAAGCAGGTTTAAATGTTCAGTCAATTTATTTTAAAATGTGTGTATTTGAGACCTGTATTGAGAAATTATAATTTTTTTAGCTGGTGCTTTTGCAGCACACAGTGTGTCAGCAGTTTGAAAGTAAGGCTCTGTGCATACAGCCATTCATAACTTACCTAAAGTTTAACCACGTCTACTACGTGACTTAGAAAATGGCAGATGGTTATCCTGGACTAAATATGGTTGGTATATATGCCAGCTAATCTCAGAAACTTATTTTTTTCTGTCTTCAAAATACTGAAAATTAGGGTGAAAACCTATTTGTCTGCCTGTCTATATACTTAAACATGTAAAATAATGCCCTTCTTTCCAAATGCAACTGTGAATCTGGATTGTATTTTTGGAATAGCTTGGTCAGCAGAAATGAGGTGTTGAGATGTGACGGTGTGTTAGTTAAAAGGGAAAGGGGTGTTCAGGCACCACTGATGTCCATTGAGAGGATCCTCACCATCTCAGTCAGTTCTCTCCTCCGTGCGAGAAGCTGCATACTCTGAACCCTGAAGAAGGGTACTGTGTATTTCAGGCGTCGGTGTCTTTGCTCCGTGTTCTAGCACTGTTGCTCAACTGTGTAGAATAAACAAGTATTATTTGGAGTGGAAATTGGAAGCAGGTTTCCAGACTCTTTGGTGAGTATCCTAACCACAGAGCTATACAGTCCTTCTCATTTCTCTTTTGTACTCATGGATGCTTAATCATTTGTGCAAAGTAGCATAAAATAAACATGAGAGATTAAAGTTGATGCATAACCAAATTTTTTACGACCCTCTGGCTTTGGAAGTCCAATCTTTCCCTGTTTCAAAGCTGAGATTTGAAGCCTATTTTCCCACTTCTTTCAAGTACACGTAGAATGCTCCATAGTGCATTATTACAGCTTTAATTTTTATTGATTCACTCCACCCACCCCCCCCCACCCCCCCCACCCCCCCCCCCCCCGCCAAAGGCTCAAGGAGTACTGAAATCTCTCTTCAGTGAAAGTGAATTGAACGGGATGAGGAAGGGTGAAGTGGGATGTTTTGATTGATTTTTGTCCATTTCAGTGGTGAGGAGTGGAAAAATAAATGTGGCTTGAAGTAGTTCTCTTTCAGGTTTGGTTTGGCTGTTGAGAAAAACTCTCTTAGGAAGACTTAATATTTTATAGCTGGCTTTTTTTTTATATAAAGTATAAGAACAAAATCTCCAGTTTCTCAGCTGCCATGACTTTCTTTATAATCTTGTAAGAGAGAAAAAGTACCGAATGGTTGCACTTTGATGCACAGGTGATGGGGCTTTATAGTAGATGGTGAAAGACTTTTGTTGTTGTTGTCTGGTTTGTATAAATGACCAGAGGTGCTCAGCTCCTGTTGTTATTGATCTGGTATTTTTAATGATTGCAATGTTGTTGATGCTTTTTAGTAAGACCTTTCCTTGCAGCAGTTATTTCCTCTCCTTCAGAGAGTGCTAATCTTGCACATGCTGTTAATACATTGCAATCCAAAGCAAAAAAACACCTGAGGTAGATTACTTTTCAGGTTGGTTATAATGTGTGAAAGTAGAAATTAGTTAGAGTTTTGGCTAATTTTCAAGAGTCCTATAATTTATGAACAGTTTTGTTCTTCAAAATGAAATGCTGTGTATCAGTTAATGACGTAGATGAGCTCTCCATTTGTTCTCTTCAAATCAAAATTTCTGAGTTGTGAACATCTGCATGTTGAGTAGAGCACTCGTATTGGCACACACACATATTTCAGAACCATATAATACACGCAGAAGTATTGTCACCACAATGGCTTCACATTAAGAACTGCTAGGTTACATATACCTGCGGACATCATCCGTAAAAACAAGTAGGTTTAACATGCGCATATCTTTCTAGATTTGCGTAAACTCACGTTGACAACATCAGACACATTTTATTTAAAATGATATTTTATCAAAACCATAGGTAGATTGCATGGGTTTATGAGGAGCTTAGGGGTTTCAGAAGACGTTAGGCATAGACACACACACACTCTTCTACTGAATGAGTAAGTTACCGTGTCCTATTTGTGTTATTTCTTGGTTTGTAGTTTATGGTCAATTCAGGTACTGCTGAGAGGTTTTTTCCTATGGTGGACAGCAACAGTAAGCCAATGAAAATATTCAGGTGCTCAGCAGCAGCAGAATCTGTGAGGAGAGTGAGAAACTCAGCCATTTAGAATCCAGGCAGATGATGAAAGCAACCTGAGGCTAAATCTAGCCTAATTAATTAAACATGCCTAGGACTTCTCTCTGCCACTGAGTCCAGTATGCATGAAACAGCCGATGAGACTGGACACTATTCTGACAGTCCTGAAAAACAGACAACCACTGTCTACTGCCCTGGTATCATTATTTAATTTATAAAGGTAAAGATAGGTTAACAGTTCACATCCACAGATAACTTTCCCAGGGCATAACCAGAACTCCAATGTAGCACATGGGTACTGTGCAGACTTACCTGCTTGTTTCCAGAAGCAATATAAAGGCCCTTGGATTAGTAGCTGCCATTGCCCTGCATCTTCCTTCCCAGTGGATACAGCAGTGTAACCCCTGGTTGCAGCTGGACTGTGCCCAGAATCCCTGCACTGCATTGTCCTGCACACCAGCCTTCCTGGGCATCACACACAGGAGCAGCTCAGCTCAGCCAGGATGCAGGCACGGCCTTATTTTTGAGTTTCAGTTCCCCATGTTGAAGGCTGATGGGGAGCCAGCTCTACAGTACCAAAGGTGGCTTCCCAGATGCAATCAGGAAAAGGAGGAGCAGAGCATGGCCCAGGAATGAGTGTGTGGGCTAGAATTCTACAGATGGGACCTCTATCTCTCTAGCAGAACAGGCAGCCAGATCTGCCTGGGACCTGGTGAGGAGGAGTAGCCTTAGTGTTGTGCCCTAAGTCTGCTTTGATGGAGTGAAGGATGGTGATACTCAGCCCACCGGTGGGGAAACGTAATTAAAAGGCAGGTCGGGAAAGATATCTGAATGTAAGCAATGAGAAATTAGGAAATGGATGATTTGCTAGCAAATCACTGAGTTTATGTAAAATACACTCTGTGCCTCCTGGGATGGGTAAAACATGATGGGTAAAACAACTGAATTCTGCGTCGTTTCAGTGGGTTAACGGGTCTAGAGGCTCAATGGTGTTAACACGACCTTGTCACTGCAGAACATTAGACAATTAAATACATTCATGTTTTTGACAGGGAAATCTCAGACTGCTTAATGCCGGGGCAAACATCTAGCTTAAAAATCTATCATCTTTAATAAAAGATGCAGAATAAGAAAAGAAAAAGATGAATGCATCTGATATATAAACAGCGAAATTTCTTCTTCTTTAAAAAGAAGCGAAAAACTTCTTTTTAGCAATATACCACATTTCCTTAGACTTTAGCTGTAGAGACACCATTAGATATTAGAGATTATGATTAGGCTGATATTAGAGATGATAGTAATTCTTGTTAAAGAAAAGACAAAATGTCAGCTGAGCTGGGTTGCAGCTGTTTTGTCACATCTTGGTTCCCTGAAGAAAAGAAAAAAAAAAAAAGGACAGAATGTGCACCAAAGAAGGATCAAAGAGCATCAAACATGGAAAAAATGGCTTTGGTCTCTGAGACTGGCTCTTACTTGCAACAGTGCTTCTAGAGAATGACGGGCACCATACCCACTCTTCTTGGCCCTTTCAAGAGCTGATGTCTTTGGACTGGCTTTGGGCTGACTTGCTGGTAGCTCCCTTTTTGATGGTAGCCTCAATGTAGCAATAAGAGCTGCCAACTTAGCCAAGAACATGAGATTCACACAAGAAGATGCAGGCACATGAGAAAGCACGCAAATGTATGTAAGGACATCCAAATCACACACAAAGAAGAAAAAAAAATACAGAATATGGAAAAAGAACACAAAAGTAATTCATTCATTACACAATAGATCTTCCCCAGAAGTTGCCCTGAGGCAAAAGAGCTGTTGCCATCCTCTAGCTCCTTCTGACGCTTCCTTTGTTCAATCTCATAATTTTCCAGGGTCAGGGAAAGTAAGGTCCTACAGTCTTAGACCCATCCTGTGATTAGAGGAAGTGTCCCCATCACACACACTATCATCTGCTACTTGTATTCTAATTATACTTCCTTCCAATTAGCTTTCCAAACATAGGCCTCCCAAAGGAAATGGTAGGTGGAGTAGCATGTCCACTCTTCATTTTGTTAGCTTATTTCTCATTTTTATACTATTGAGTTTTGGTCTTATTTTCTCATGTCTGTTGCTCAGACTTCAGCAGAGTTCCCAGTCTTACCAGTTGGTCACCTTATTGTTTTCCATGACTTTTCCTGACTCTTATGGCTGATTTTGTGCAACAGGCTAAATTGGATGCATGTTACTCTAGAAAAAGTAGTTTCTTACTCACAGCTGCTCAATTACTGTATAAAAGATCATAGAAAAACAGCCCTACCAGATGTGAATATTCACAAGTTGCAATCCAACATGAACACAGTCATAATGGGTCTGTAGAGGTTTAGAAGGAGCAGCCAGTGATACATGAATCTGTTATAAACTGTAGTGTGATACATGAAGTATCAAGTAGATAAAACCTATACCTGCATACTTCCGATACTCAAGGGCTGGGAGTTCTGAGTCCATGTATTCTCTTTCTGGGTTATCTGCATTGGTGTAAGATCCAAAAGGCGTATCAGCTGCCACACTAAGTCTGTATTTCTCAAAGAAAGCTACCGTGACCCAGAAGATCTCAGAGAATTAGATCAAGATGGGCACAGGAAATGTTAAAAGCCGTCTGTCCTAACTTGCAATATATATTTATGAAATGCACAATGAATGAGGTGATATGGGTTGCTGTTTCATTAACTATACGTTTTGAAATTAGATTTTTTCTTTGTCTTTTAAATAGCTCTTGTAAGAATAAAGAATATCATTACATCAAAGGAAATATTCATATAACCCGAAAGATCTGACATAAGCCCTCAAATGCTAGGCAACCCATAGATGATATTAGAATTCTGTGTCTACCTCTAGCCATAATGCAAATGAGTAAAAAATTCCAACAAAATGTCATCTTTTGTGTTATAATTCTGTGACAAAAGGACCTGAAGGCAGACAAAGTGAGTATGCCCAGCTGATCACTTTTCACAATGGTAACATTGTCATTGAAATATTTTTTAAATGCCAGGGCTTGCTACCTCATAAAGCAGGGTTTGATACCTCTCGGAGACACATCCGTGCGCTGAGAAAGCTGGAGATTCACCTTCCCCTCGCAGATGGCCTTGGGGCATTCTGCTCTTCGAGAACCTTCCTCAACCTCCCTGATGTTATCAAACCCTCCTGCCACGATTGCGTCTGCCGATGGGGACGGCTTCGTACTTCTTATATTGCCAAGCAGCTCTCTAGCAAGGGTAGGGAGGTGGCATTGAGTTTGGGATGCAGTCATGGCTTTGCAGCCTCTGTCTGGCAGCGTTAGGACTCAAGACTCTAGTTACGATAGCAATTTGCTTTGGAGCAGAAGTGCAGCGTTGAAGCAAACTTGTAAATTATCACCATATACCACGTATTGGTTGAATAATTACACAGTTCTTAAAAAGACAGAGCAAGGACAAGACATACAAGGCTTCTACTCATATGTAGTGGACAAGCAGAACAGAGCATACAGTATTTCAGATGCTGTACTTATTTCTTTATGTTTATTTAGATTAATTTATAATTCTATGAGAGAAAAGAATTATCTTGAATTCAGTTCTTTGCTGTTCTTTTAAAATGGAAGAACACATACCACCTGTAATAGAAATTCTAATAAGCTAATAATAAGTTATCAGGATTTTTTCTAACCATCAGATTTTATGGGCTTGAGAGTTAAGTAATGAAGGATCAATTTAGACAAAGAAATCAATATGCCTTGCGTGTGCTGTTTCCCTAGTTCAGAACAAACTCTTAGAACTGTCTGTAATTTCTACGCTGTAGCCATATATTTTGAAAGCTGTAGAAAATCAGCCAGGCAAAAAATGTTATAAAAACGTACATGAACATTAAGATCCCTGCCCAACCCTTCCTCCTGCTTCCCTCCCTGCCCCGCCCCCCCCCCCCCCCAAAAAAAAAAAACCCTACCACCACAAAAAAAATCCCAAACCAACCACCCATGCATTTTCTTCCCTTGGTTCAGTCAAAAATAGAGATTTGCATAGACTGTTTAGTCCAGCAGAGATTATTCAGGAACCAGTGATGAAAATTACTAGACACAGAAAGATTTCATATGAAAAGAAAGTGAAAATCTTGAAGCTGTTTAGTCTGGAGGTTAAACAAATAACATGTAGTATGATAGAGGTATAGTGAGTAACAACACAGAGGCAACAACATGGGAACTCCTAATTACCTTAAGTTTATGACATGTAACTAACTGCTAAAAGGAGATGTATTTTTACCCAAAAGCACAGTTAAATGTGATATTCATTGCCAGTAGCTATCACTGAGGCCAGGAGTCTAGTAAAAATGTTAAAAGGTTAGAAATCTGTATGTACATTGAGAATGTCTATTGTTACCCTGGGTCAGCTTAAAAATATAGCAGAGCATAAAGCAATACTCTTTCAAGAGGAAGCTAAGCACTGACATGTTTTTGACATCCAGTTTGTTCCGCTATAGCGTGTTACGGAGTTTTGCATGTCCTCTGAAACCTCTATTACCAACCACTGGCACAGGCAGGAGCTCTGCACCGGCTTAGCAGAGCAATATTTGTACCTCTCTAGAATGGAAATAAAGCAGGGTCAAGTGGCCACCCCTTCTTAAACACCGACTCAGTTATACTTCTAGTTTAGCCTGGGTTTAAAGATGTTTGGGAATGGAGGTACAAGAGTGTCCCCATGCAACCTGCCACTGTGCTCGATGAGCCTTTTCCTTACAAGGTCTCCCTGACGTCTGACCCGATTCTTCCTGGCTGGCAGGGAGGCCTCCCGCGTTGGCTGCCTACCAAGACCGCCAAGAGTCGGTTGTGCCTCACTTCTTCACAATAGGCTTTTATGTGTTTGATGGCTGTTATGATGCCACCTCCTTAGTTCTTTCTTCTTCAGGCTAATTAACTGCAAGCTTTCCTCTGAAGTCATGTTTTCCAGACCTCTAATGTGCCTCAGTGCTTGCCTCTGCCCACTCTCCAGTTGAGCCATACACTGGTTGAAGAGTAGAGCCCAAACCTGGATGCAACTTCCACGTGAAGCCTTCTCAGTGCCAAGTGTAATGAGACGGGCTGTTTCAGATGTCTTGCTTTTTCCCTGTCCATACATCCCGCTACGGCAGTTCCTTTTCTTGTACCTGCAGGACATTTTTGAGCCTTGTTCAGTCTGTGATCCATTACAACCTCTGAGCTTTTTCGCTAGAACTGCAAGTTGCAAATTATTTCCCCCAGGACATGTACAGCTGATTAACCCAAAGAAAGCAGATACCTTACTTTTCCCTCTCAAATTATGTCCAGTGTAAAGTAAGAAATAAGGTACTCACTTTGAATGACTAAATTTTGTAATATACCATGTGAACAAAATAATATAAAGAGGATGATGGGTCACTTCAAAGAGCATTTGGTCATTTGTTTGCTAAGCATAATTTAGCTTTCATTATTTATTACAATAGCAAATCATCTCCTTGCAACATCCCATGCTGAAGTCTGAATTCTCTGTGAGAATCTCATGACAGCATTTAGCACTAGTGAAAAATTTGGCTGTGTGTGTATTTGCAAAACAGTAACCCGTTTGCGGTCTTCACAGTAGTCAGCAATAGTCTTGTGGAAAGGTGATCTGGTGAGTCAACTTCCCTCAGGAGTTGATGGTTATTGATCTTCTAGGAAAGATATGCTACAGAAATGTATCAAATGATTAAGTGACTCTTTTGATCCAAATATAAGCAAAGCTTTTTTCACTGATATTACGCAGTTGTATGGAACAATAAATGTAATTTCTCAGATATGTTAATGTCATGTTAGATGGTGAGGCTAAAAAACAAACATTCAAAACATAATCAAGGGACTATCAATAGAATAATTCGGTAATTATTAATGTCTTGAACTTAAATTTTCAGAAGTTATGCCTTTTTTTTTTATGATTTCCAAATTTGATTCTTTTTTCTAATTGTGTAGAGAAAAGTTTTCAAATATTCATAGAGATGCCTAAATTGCACCTTTTCTTTCCAAATGACACAGTTGTCTAAGCCATGAAGAGTGTGAGATGTTTCAAAGGTAGGTATGCTGGCAAAAGTTCTGGTATAGCCTCCAGACATAATGCATTGACATCAAACTGCCTACAATAAATAACTTGTTTTCCTTTTTTTTTTTTCATGGAAGCTTTTATACTGATGTGCCAACAGAAGGACAGGGGTTCATACAGACTTTTCTAGCTTGCAAGGGTTAAAACTTTCCAACCAAAAGAAGAGCCAAGCTTAAAGATAACCCACGCACTCGCTGACTTTCAGTGCTAATCAGCCTGATAATTAGCTCCCAGGACCCCTTAAAAACTCCCAGCTGCATGTCTTCCCTCCACGCCTTTGCTTTGCAGTCAGCTCTGATGATTTTCTGGCTCCAGCTTGGGAGGAAGTGCAGGACCTCCTGCCACAGTTATGGGGGAAGCAGCTGGAGTTGGGCAGCTACTCCCTGGCCAAGAAATGACAGAAAGCCAACCTTTCTTGGGCTGGATTGCTTTATTCTTCCCAGAAAAAAAAGTGGAGAGCTGAAGGGGAGCCGTACCCCTTTCCGACTCGTTCACTCGTTCATCTGCTCTTACATCATCACAGATAATGTGGTCAGTGGCCACGTTTCTGTTTAGGTTTTAAATCTGGGGTTTTAATTTTTTTATTGGCTCTGAAAATTGAGCCCGTACTTGGCAGGGTAGGTTGCTGCTGCTGTTCCTAGGTAGGGATTGTGCTCGGCAGCAGGGAAGAAGGCCTGTGACTAGACTGAGATGTTGTCTTTTTTCTTCTTTATTCTCCCTTTCTGCTAATCTAGTGGCATTGATATGCTGCTATTAATAAAAGCAATTGTTTACCTCGCTCATCTGCAGACTCCTAATATCCTTGCAAACACAACAGCGCTGTTTGCTTTATTTTCTATGAAAGCGTTTTGCCTCTCTCTACTCCCACTCGCGTACAGATGAAGGCTATTAACATACCACATCTATCTGATCACAATCAGGACCTTGCAGCTTGATTTTACTTAATGGATCTTTAAGCACAGGAAAGTGCTATTATTTATTCAAAGTGAGTCAAGTCTCTTGTTTTGAACATAAAGGTTCTTTCTAATTCTGCAATTCCTTCTTTGTTTATTTTAGGTTCAAAAGAAGAAAAACCCAAACCTAACCTTTACTTTCCTTTGTCTTTAAAGCAATACAACTTGCAAAACAGAAATCCCTGCAAAACCAGTCCTGGCATATTACTTAGACATTAGGCCTCCACTTAAAGTAAATATCTGTGTTTTGCTGGGCTAGACAGGCCTTCAGAAGTAAATTTGTCCTGGCTGTTAAAGAGTCAGATGCTCCTCTAGGCAGAAAAAGATTGGTCTGTGCCAGCACTGAAATATCAGCTCTGGGTAAATAGCAGAGAGGTCTGCAGTCACCACCTCTCTGGTCTCCTGTTAGCCAAGCTGTTGACAAGCTTTGAGTGTATTTATCTTCACAGCCTCCTTAGGAGTATGGATGATGCCCTTACCACCGTTTTCTGCCTTCATATAAGGAAAGCAGCAAATTTTAGCCATAAGCAACTTGAAGGAAGGCATGTTGTTTTCCAGAGGTTTCCATGGCCATGTTTTGTGCTTATCTTCAGATTCTGTATGATCCTCTGAATGCATGGGATTTGAAGGAAATGGATGCCAATTGCTCACAAGGTGCTTTCTTTGGTTATTCCCAGAAGCTATCGTGGGAAGAACTGGGCAACACATTTTAATCCACAGTTCCCTTAAAAACCTTCCTTGCCTCGTATATGAGAAAAAGGCTTGGGAATGCTTGGGGTGAAGATCCCAAATTATCATTTCAAGAAGCTGATGGTCCTCTGTCAGGGATTCCTCTTACACAGGGAGAAAAAGCATCTAATAAGGCATTCAGTACCCCAAAGGCAGGGGAGAAGGGGGATTTTTTTCCATTGGTATGTAACTTTACCCTGAAAAATTACCACATAAAAAACCCCATCTTCTTGCTTAGGGGCTCTAACAAATCTCTGAGTATCTTCTGCTGCTTTTCCCTTTATTTTGCCCTGCAGACTCGATGCAGATAGGCAGACAGAAGATGAGGTTTCTGTTTTATCAGAAGCATCATCCTCAGAAGTGTTTACAGAGAGCTAATTAGTTGCAACCTGCCTAATTGCAGCGAGGCCAATAGAACTGCACGAGGTTCACCAGCAGCACAGTTTGGCCAATTAGCCATTCATGCTTGGTAGCTGTGAAAAAGACATTGCTGGTCCAGATCTCTGTCAGGTTTGCAAGGTCCACAGTCAGGAAACAAATACACACTTTATGCTCAAGCTGAACGTACTTTATGCAGAAAATAAACATGAAATGAGAAATATAGACAGCCATGATGTGATTTTTTGCAGTAGCAGAATTTCCAAGGGTAACACCACATTTTACCACTACCAATTACGCTCTGGGACATAGAGGTCTTGAAGGTCTTCACATGTTGATGCTTTTTTACTTTTTTTTTTATCTGAATTTAATCATGGAATTGTATCTAACCATAGTATACATAGGCTTAATGTTTAATTCATTAGATCCCCAAGGAAATCTGCAGGTTCTACACAGAGCTGTGAAAATCTGCCTTTTCTATGCAGACACCCTATTGTGAGGCCCACCTCAACACCTCTGCACAGCTAACATCTCCTGATTAGAGGAAAATAATATTAGGCCTCAGCTGTGATGTGGTCGTTGAGGTGTTTAAAGCTCCTCACTTCGCCAGTTCAGAGTAATAGTAAAATGTGCAATCCCTCGTAACTGAGACCAGAATTGAGGGCAGACCTGTAAAGCAAAGGTAACTCGTGAATGGCAGTAATAATTATGAGACCCCCTGCTTCCTGGAAACATGAAGTACTGAATGTCCAGCGGTAGCACAGGCACTGCAGGATGCAGAAAAGTGAGGGAAAAGAGAGCATTTGGGCAAAAGCAAGCTTAAATCTATTTCAGTCTGAGGGAGCTGCCACTTCAGGCCAAAGCTGAGGAGCAGAAATGACACGGCATCCCTTGTCCTCACAGCAGGATGAGCACCAGTATGGTCCCTGGCACCTGCCCATTTTATCTCCACTTCAGGTCTCAGCTGAGCCTGGTATGGACGCAGCTGTGCCTGCACCTTCACCCTGCTCTGGGCATTCAGCTGGCTGCTGGTGGGGTCACAGAGCACCCCAGGTACCGGGAGGGCTCTGCGTCACTGAACTTGCACGCCCAGGCTCAAACACAACTCTCTGGGACCTCAACAGGATGCTAAGGAAACAAGGAGGCTGCTAAAAAGACCCAGACCACAAAAAGGCAGATGATGAGGAGAAAGAGGAACCATGGGCAAAACAGACTAGAAGAAGACATAAAAAGGCAATGGAGCAGGTCATGGGTGGCTGTCCCAGACCTGTTTCTCATTTTGCCAGTGCCTCCCTTGCATCTGCAGTCTACTGAAACTCATTTGCAGCTCTGTCCCTTTGCAGATACACCATAGCTAAACCTCTTTAAGGCTGAACCACTCTGTAAGACTTCAGAAAAAAATGAATGAGTAGAGTGTTCCCCATCGCTGCTTTGCTTAAAAAAAAAAAAAAGACACCTACAATGACTTCAGTCTTGTGACAGTCATTCCTTCCTCAGCTGGCTCCTTTGAGATCTTTTCTCACCCACTTCTGTTCCCCTTTCTGCTTCTTTTATGTGATATTTTTGGTAGAGAGGCCATGAAAAGGAAGGGCAATAAATACAGTGTGTTCAACCATTGCCAAAAGCTGGAGTCACTTCACAGACACAGAGGGGTCTGGGGTTTGCTGTGTAATCCCAAATATGTGAAAACTGAAATAGGTCATTGTGGGGCTTAGATCACAAGACGTATTGCTACAGCCTGTTCGGGTTTTCTATCCTGTCAGTCAAAAGAAATCTTGATTATGTTATTCTTAATTTAAAAAAAAAAAACAAAAACAACCAAGCAACGGAATGTCGTGTCTTAGTAATCTAGTGTGTTGGATGGTAACCTAATAGATTTCAGTGCTCAGGACCAATTCTTGATAGTCCTAAATAAGCTTTCTTTAACAGGTGTTGCTGCTGTAAATCATATATCTCAGTTTACTTGCTAAAGAATACAAATAAGCCAACACAAAGTTGGTTGTGACTCGCATATAATTAAATGAAAACAGTATCATTATCATTAAAGAGCAAATAACGCTATTGATTCCTTGCATTATCCTGTCAGGTTTAATTCAACTGCATTTTTTTCTCCTTTCAGTCCTTAATTATGCAGTTCATGCTGAATCCTCATTTTAACGCACAGAATGGAACGATGCCTTACCTTCTTACCTTAGCATCTAAAACTTAAACCTACTGAGCCCCGATGTATCACTGTTGGACTTAATTACAGCCAAATGTTCACAGCTTCTGACAGAGGCAGGTGTTTCAGTCCTGAGACCGTTTGGGGGTGGCAAGACCACGCACCGGCTTTGTGCACGATGTCTTCGCTGTCAGGCTGCGGCTGGGCTCTTGCTGCCCATCCCCACCTGAATGCACCAACAGCTCGTGCCACTCAGCTTGCAAAGACAAACCAGGCTGCTAACAAACAGCCCGTAGAGCTGGAGCAAAGGAGAGGAGGACAGAAAAATGCTGCAGCAGTCAAAACGTGAAAGAAAAGTCCTGAACGACTTTGTGGTCTGGTCATGGGGGCAGTGGGGATGAGGGCATGAAGGATGGAGAGGTGAGTGAGGGAGAGGGGCAACTCCGCCAAGTTCTTTGTAGCAACAATAGGTACAGAGCACTGAAAGGGAGCATGCCGACGCTGGGAGCCTGTTGTTATAGGATGTGCCGTGCCCCAGGTGCCCCGTCGGCGTGGGTTGGGCTGCTGGCTGCTTACAATGGCTGGGACACTTTGTACCATTTCTGGCGAACAGAGCAATCTGAATAACGAGAAAAGAGAGGGAGTTTTTGTTGATTTTTTTTTAGAACAACAACTATACAGATCAGCTGAATAGCGTATTCGCTGGATATTGTTCAAGCAGCACTTTCCCCTGCTTGTGGCCGGTTTGCAATACATGTATTCATGCTGAGGGCTACCTTATTCTGTGAGCTATTCATGAAGTGTTTTCTTAATATGCATCAGTGGCAAATTTGGTCCTGGTTGAGTAGCTGTGTTAGCAACGGTCTAGACTGATGCTTTTTTTCCACTTCTGACCTTCTGATGAATATGGTCCATGACTTATAGACTGGTTCTGCTCTCTTGCCTCAGACCTTCCAAAGCGATCTACTTCATCTCCAGCTCTCGCGACACTGACTTCCATGGCACCGCTCCCTGACTTCGCTCCGGCTCGCTGCGAGCCAGGGAGTCAGAGCGCGCGGCAGACAGCGAGCACTGATTGTTTTAGAGGTGACACATCTGAGCGATGTTTCTCTTATGCCCAGATTCACAGGGATTTCCAACACAATTATGGGAATGTGTGAGTCCTCTTCACAAGAACTGGTGAATCATTTTTTCCGTTCCTCCAGATGAGCGTATCATAAAAGGAGGAGATTAGAATAAATCCTCTGGCATAAATTCAAGCAAACTGTACCCGCCAACATCTTAATTAAAGACAGAAGGTACCAGATCAAGTGAATTTATGAAAATACTGACTGTGGGCAAAAAAATGTCAGGAAAGAACCTCATGGGGTTCATTTCTTTATGAGGTCCTAGACTCTGCACTTCTCACATTCTCTGCAGCAGCTGCTTAGACCTTGGAAAAAATCTACCTTCCCTCCTTCTACCCCACCTGTTTATATCTCACAAGAATGAGCCAATTGAACTATTAAGAATGTTGATGTTGCAGTACAGTTCTCAAGGTGTTTTTTGAAAGCGTATTTTAACTCTCAGGAAAGCTATGATCCTCTGATTGCTACATAGGTTTATCTTTTGAGGTGCTGCCCTACACCACTTTATGTAAGGACCCTAAGGCAGTGGAACCACCTCCACCTGCAACAGAGCTTAGAGAACTTCTCTGATAATATGTAGCCATGAACAAACTGCAGAGAGAAATTAGTGTTGATTGAGACTCCTCCAGTCTTCGGAGGATGCCACCTCTGAATCTCCCAAAAGAATTTCAGCCTCAGAATGATCTGAGGTTAGTTTTCCCTGAAAAGATGAATATTGATATTTGTTATCAGTTGTCACCAGTGTTCTTTTAAGCTTCACCAACAGGCTAAAAGAACCTGGCATAAAATGTTTCTAAATTCCATTTCATATCCTGTACAGGTCTGTGTGGGCATTGTGGACCCTGCTTCCACTCTCTAAACATATTTTTTATTCTGTCTATCATTCTGAAAATACAAAACAGAAAAGAAATACTGGTTTGGAATCTGTCTTTTGAATGAAGGAGATTTTAGATCTATGTAGTCTTTAACTTTCCAGCAGGATGGTAATAATGCAGAAGAGTTTGATGAAATTAATAGAAGTGGGTCCATCACCTCAGTGATTTCCTGCAAAAGCACACAGATATAATTAAGTTCATATTCCTTTCCTATATGGGCAGGATATTTCTTTGTAGATATTTCTTTGAACATCTGTGAGAAAAAAGAAAACAGTTGTAACAAAAAACCCTAATGTTTCAAACTGCTTTATAACTATAAGGTCTCTTTTCCTTGTTGCACAGTCTCCTTTACTCCAGTTCTCATCTCTTCCCTCCTCTCCCATTTTATTTTTCTCTTGCAGTGTGCTATATGCTGGATTAAATAAAAGCAATTCCTTGCAAACTCACAGGTGCATGTGATAAAGCCAGCAACACCAAATGGGAATTTCCCTGAGTAGATTTCTTTGCAGCTGTTTCAGATGATCTTTCCCCATCATGTGCCTGGGAACGGTTGCAGTGCAGTGGGACAGTCCTGTGAGAGGTGGAGCACCCCAAATTCCGTGCTCCATCGGAAGACCTCTCGCACACCATGGCTGTGGAGGGTGCTGGGCTGCTTCTGAGGCAGAGTCTTCCAGGCAGTAGTGCTGGAAGCAGCAAATTGTTTTGGTTTGGGTTTTTTTGTCCATCTGATTCTCCAACTCAGTGAATCATTAATATGGTTTAGAATGGAAATGAAAATGCCACAAAAGAGCATCTCATTGCGGGATGTCTGTAAAGATATATAAAAGGATCTTTTCATGGGTAATTATTCAAACCACTTCATATAACTGTCACCATTAAAAGGTCACTAACTTTTACCACACAGGGATTGCTGAAGATGCAGTGTTGGCACCATCTTCTAAAACTAGAGGAAGTATTCTAGTGTCACTCACGCTCATCCGTGACACTGCCTGGTTTTATCTTCTCTTAACTCAACCCATCGTTATTATGCAGAGAGGATCAAGGTGACCACTGGGACTGGCAGTGTACAACCTCATAACAAATAGCAGTTCTTTCCCTGAAGAACTTTCCCTCACAAAACGATAGACAGACCATATCTCAGGCACGTCATCGTTTTACTGGTAATAATTGCAATTACAACCCACAATATACTTGCTATATTTCATTTCAGATTTTAATTGCATACTATCATTCTCATTCCAAACTGTCCGTAAATACACATTAAAAAGTTGACATCCGTTACAGAACCATGCAAACAGCATATATGTGGCACATTAAAGAAGGGAAAGTCATGCTTGGGCAATCTGAGTGCTTTTTATGATGGCATCACTAGGTGGATGGACGAGGGGAAGGCAGTGGATGTGGTCTACCTTGACTTCAGCAAAGCATTTGACACCGTCTCCCATGGCATCCTCACAGACAAGCTTAGGAAGCGCAGACTGGATCACTGGGGGGTGAGGTGGATTGGGAACTGGCTGGAGGAAAGAGCTCAGAGAGTTGTGGTCAATGGGGCAGAGTCTAGCTGGAGACCTGTGGCCAGTGGTGTCCCCCCAGGGGTCAGTGCTGGGTGCACCACTATTCCATATATTCATCAATGACCTGGATGAAGGGATGGAATGTACTCTCAGCAAGTTTGCTGATGATACCAAACTGGGAAGAGTGGCTGCCATGCCAGAAGGCCGTGCTGCCATCCAGCGTGACCTGGGCAGGCTGGAGAGCTGGGCAGGGAGAAATAGAATGCAATTCAGTAAGGGCAAGTGTAAAGTGCTGCAGCTGGGGAAGAACAACCCCATGTTCCAGTACAGGCTGGGGGCTGCTCTGTTGGAGGGCAGCTCTGGGGAAAAGGACCTTTGAGTCCTAGTGGAGTACAGGATGACTGTGAGCCAACAGTGTGCCCTCACGGCCAAGAAGGCCAGTGGCATCCTGGGATGCATGAAGAAGAATGTGGCCAGCAGGTCGAGGGAAGTTATCCTCCCCCTCTCCTCTGCGCTGGTGAGGCCTCCCCTGGAGTGCTGTGTCCAGGTCTGGGCTCCTCAGTTCCAGGAGGACAAGGAGCTACTGGAGAGGGCCCAGTGCGGGGCCACTGAGATGATGAAGGGCCTGGAGCACCTTCCACATGAGGAAAGGCTGAGAGAGCTGGGTCTGTTTAGCTTGGAGAAGAGGAGGCTGAGGGGGGATCTTGTCAATGCTTATCAATATCTAAAGGGTGGGTGTCAGGAGGATGGGGCCAGGCTCTGCTCAGTGGTGTCCAGTGACAGGACTAGGGGCAGTGGCCATAAACTGGAAAACAGAAGGTTCAACCTGAACATGAGGAAACCCTTCTTCCCTGTGAGGGTGACAGAGCCCTGGGACAGGCTGCCCAGAGAGGTGGGGGAGTCTCCTTCCCTGGAGACCTTCAGAAGTCGCCTGGACTTGTTCCTGTGTGATCTGCTCTAAGGGATCCTGCTCTGGCAGGGGGGTTGGACTAGATGATCTCTGGAGGTCCCTTCCAACCCCTAACACTCTGTGAATCTGTGTGAATCTGTGAATATACTTGTAGAAGAGCTCGCTCTCAACTCAAATGCATGTATATACAAAGTCTCTGCAAAAAATAAGTCCTTTGAGTATATCACACGTAATCCGCTATAACATCTTCTCTGTCAAATAGGGTTGAAATTGGCTAAATGGATTCCAGTTTTGTTAGATGAGGACTGACAGGTGGAAAGAAACTACTGTAGACCCATTTTTTGGGGAAATCCAGCTAAAATACCTTTGTTGTCAAGGTTGATGATATAAGTAGTATTACTCCCAGCAATGTGATATGCAGCTGTATTTGAGGCTGCAAAAAATGGCAGGCTACACAGATGCTGTCTATCAGAGGTCACTCTCATGCTGGCTGAGTAAGTCCTGGGCATCCCTGAGCCATTTGAACATCTGCAGAGCCTAGGGAGGTTATATATGGGCACAGTGTGTGGCAGCAAACATTGCATGCCATCCTCATGGTCAGACATCAGTGCCCCCATTGCACTGTAAGTCAGGTGAACTCTGAGTCTCACAAAAGGCAAAATAAGGAACATTCATGTCTGCACTGAAGACATGCTGAAGGTTTGGGAGTCCAAAGGAAGGTGCAAAAAAAGCTGCATAAAAGCCCGGTTTTGCTTTAGTGAGAATTTAAGGGAGATTTGGAGAAACCCAAGGACATGATGCAAGAGTCCACCTTAGTGAGATGGTAGGCAGGGGAGAAGTGTCCCCAGAGGGTGGAAGATTAGCACTGAGCTTCATTCCTTGGTCAAAGAGAGAAATTTTCCGTACGGCTGCCTCTTCAGAACAGCGACTGTGTGCATGCATGGACCAGAGTAGGCTGTGTCTAGTGTTTGCAAGGCAGCCTGAGAAACCTGCTATTGTTTAATCCTGCTTACCTCCCCAATAGCCAATAGTCAAGGGGAAAAAAATAAAACATACAAGAAAGAAACAAAATGCTGGAGGATTTCATTTATAACGGGAAGCCTGGAGGAAAGTGTTTGCTTCAACTGAAAATTACTCCTGCAAATATGTGTTATACTATGGGAAATGTGTTTTCCAGTCACATTAACTGGAGATTAAAATACCCTAAGATGCATGTTAAATTTTTCACAACCAAGTTGTCTGCTAGTGTACCATCCTAAGCATGTCACAGCCTGAAACACAGTCAGTGAGTGTGTCTCTGGATGCTTCACTTGGGAGCTGCCAGTGCTGAGGGTCCTTAAATAAGTGCACAATTATTAATCCAAATATCTAATTACAAACAGCTTTTGATATGCTATTCTAGTGCTTGTGCTCAAACTTCAGTGGCACTGGAGATGGTTTTTTGATACTGTAGCGTATGTTTCAATAGATAATATAGAAATTAGTGCAGCGTTCATCATTAGTGATTATTCCTTACTGGGAACACTTGCTGAATGGGCCCTTCTCCTGCACTCGTAACGGGTGGCTGATTGATGCTGATTTAATGATGTATAGCATCTCATCTCCTGATGAGACTGGAACTCGCAAGTGCCACTGCCTTTCAAGAGCTGACATGGGCTGTGTATGTCTTGTACTGCTGGAGAGTGCAGGCAGGCTGTGTAGTGATCAAACCCCAGAAGATGTACATATCTACAATTTTCCCGTGTAACAAAAATCCTGTCATCTGTTGACATAAAGGACATGAGATAACAGTTCTGCGACCCTACATAGTCCTTCAGTCTGGACAGATGAGACAAATCTAAATAATTGAGCATGAGCTCCTCTCATTTTCTTCATGTTAATGCAGTGCCACATCTGAAACATAAAATGGTTTTGAACTTACCACACTGATATCCCGCTTGCAGTGATCACTGTGTTTTCCAGTCACCATTAATGAAAAGGCCAGCAAGGTAAACGTTGGATTTTTACAGGGTGATGTAGATAAGGCTTCCCTGCTGACCAGCAGCAGCCTCCTGCTCTGCCTGTTCTGCCATGTGTGTTTGGAAAACCACTATTTCCTTTTTGGTACAAAGAGGGTAGCTAAAAACACATACCTGCGTGCATCTATGTATACAGGCATAGACATGCATACACACACACGTTTCCATCTAGGAATGGAATTGCATCCAACACCCTTTCTTACCTCACTGCTCACAGCCTGTAGTCCATCATTTCACTTCAACCTTGGGCTTTGTCAGACCTGAGATGAAAGAAAAGTCCAGCATTAATATCCCTTTATGGAGTAGAAAGCTCCTAGCTGCCTCCCGTTTGCACATGGGAACAGGTAGCCATGTAGTCTGTTGTGATTACCACTGCAGAAGATTCCTTTTTACAACTTAATCTTATTTCCTTTTAATAGCATCTGTTGGTAGAATTTACAAGAAGTGAAACAACAGCAGAATGCTCACCAGCACATTCATAACAACCTAATACCAGCGCTTTTTTATTGCTATCCCTATTAAAAATTACTGCAGTTTCTATTGAATTTACCTGAGATACACAACATCATTTCCAACTTCCTATCCGATTTTGGGTACTTTTTTTCTTTAAAGCTTTATTTGTTGATGCATTTTTCTATAATTATACCATGATCACTCCTAAGTGCACAGTTTGCATTGAACAGAGCCATTACGTGTTACTGCTGGTAGTTGATTGTTTCACACAGTTGTGCAGAGATTTTTGTATTTAGACCCAAAGCAGCTTTATAGGGCAAAAATATATTTAGCTGCAGGAATTTCCAGTCACTATTTTTGTTGACGTCAGTAGTTAATCGGGCTGGACAGCCTACAGGGTAATTGTGAAGCGGGTGTTAAGCAGCTCTGTGCTCAGTAGAGATCTCAGTACCCTTGCTGTGCATATGGTGATGGGTTTTAGTGGCTGGCTTTGAGTTGTGCTCTGTCTGATGCAAAGACTTCATGGTGCACTAGAAGCTATCAACAGGGCAGATTTTGAACACTTTGTTGCTTCCTTCTCTAAACTCATCCCTAGGTGAGGAAAGGATTTTATATTCACAAAATATGATCTTGATCCTACCTCTTTGGTGAAATTCATTTGAGTTCTGCGCCAAATTTAAATGTAAAACTACAGCTCTTTAACATGTTTATGGCTCAGTGGGGTACGCTACAGTTTGAGCAAAACGTTAGTATGTGTAATACTTCTAGCAATGAATAATTAACATATAGTTATAACACCTTTCATCTTTATGGATTTTATATGTGCAAGAATCATATTGTTTTTCCCCAGATCACATCTGGAATAAAACAGAGCAGTAGTTAAAGAGGATGTACACTCTCAAATATTCCAGGGTAGGAACCTAAGGCGACTGCTACACACAGATGGAACAACAGAGGGAATTTAGTTAGGCAGAAAATATTAGCAGGAATCAAGCACCTAGTGATGAAGCTTTGCACAGTGACTTACACGTGTAATTAACTGAATGGAAATTTGGAAAGGACACAGAAGGCTTCACCACTGACCTTGCTGAAAGGACTACTTCATCTTTTAATAGCCTCACGTAAGCAAGAGCTTATTTTAATGTCCTGTTCAGAAGAAAGAACACGCCATCTGCAGAATTAGCAAGAAGTATCTATGGCAAGTGGGTGTTCCTTGGGGATTTCCCACTCACAATATTTCCCAGCCCTTCCCAAGCTTTTAAAAGCCTCAGGAATCATAATGCAGAGTGACATGAGTGCTTAAAAGCTACTGCAGGATGCCTCTAGCAAGGGGTCCATTTCTATTTGGGCACTGTAGGTTTGCTGAATCAGTAAAAAGAGTTGTTACGCATGTATGCAGAGAAAACCTGAGCAGCCGCAGTGGCCTTCGGAGAGCTCGGTGCTCGGAGCACGAGGCTAGCACGAAGGCTGCCTGGAGATCAACAGGGTGTCAGTTCTGCCTCACTACATCAAACAGCAAAACAGGAGGTCCTTGACAGGCAGGAGAGGGGATTGGGTTGTCCAATCAAGGGAAAGCCAAGCCTCTTTGGCCCGTTGTTCAAAAATAATTCATTTAGACCTGCAGAGGGGAAGGAGATCTCGGATTCATTTGCAACCGAAGCCAGCCCAAAGTGCTGATAAGTTAAGTAGCTGCGTGGAGCAGCTGACAGAGAAGCATCACTATCACAGGAGCAGGGGAGCTCCCAACCTTAGGCAACATTTGCTCTTGCACTGACAGCTGGGGCTCTCTGTCTAGTCAGGATACCCTGCTCCACCCCAAATGGAGGCCCCTTTACCTGTGCATTTGGCGTTGCCCCCAGCTTTTGAAGGGAGACACTGTGCAAGAGATGACCTGGGCCACCAGCAACAAGTGGAAGGGGGAAAGGGGTGAGCCAAGCACTGGATCCTCTACCCCTTGTCTCTCTCGCGTGGCTGGCAATGATGCCTGGTCTCCTCCCAGGACTGCTGGGATGGATGAAAGATCCTGGTCAGGGAGCCCTCCAGTAGGACTGTCCACCTCCAAGGGTGGGGAACGGCAGAGCAGTCACGACCCAAACAGCACAAACCCACTTTTGGCTACTCCTGCGCTCACTATGAATGCAGCAAGGCCTTTTTAAGCCTTTAACAACAGCCATGGTGAGATGGTAAAGGACAAACAGACTTCAGTTCTGCAAGGTAAACGTGGCTGGTTTGGGCAAGTTTTGTTCATTGCCCAGCGGCGTGGCCAGCTGGCAAAGTACCCAGTGCCTTTTGAAGCAGTTGGTTTTGTTCCTGTGTAAAGTAGCAGGCCATGGAGATTCAGTGCCACAATGAGAAAAGTCAGTCCCCTCTTCCTGACACTTTAAAGAGAGGTCACCAGTGGGCAGGCAGATGGGTGCTAATCCCTCCCGTGAGTGCTGCCTCTTCTCCGCTTTGTGTTGGCAATCGCTTTAGAGGTCGTCCGTAACTTCATCCTGACGTGCAACCACTCTTCTGTCTTTATCTGTCTGCAAAAGTTTATTTTCTATTTTTGCATTTGTCTATTTATAAAAAGAAAGGACGGTTTTATTGCATATTCAGATTTCTCCAGCATGGTACTAATTAAGGCCAGTGACAATCTAGTCCATGTTATAGACACGGAATGCCTTTTACTGACTCCTCCTAAGTAAACAAGGTGGCTAGACTATAAATAATGACTGAAATTGATCGTATTTTCTTTGCAGGAATGTAGGTTTTATGGACTTTGCTGTGTTTTCAGGTCTGAAACAGAGAAGCTGAGCTCTGTCTGTACTCTAAAATATACTCCTCTCGAATGTGAGCATTTGTCCATTGGATGGTGACTAGCCCATACCTGTCACAATCAAAAAGAATTGCTAGAAATGTGAAAGTATGGGACTAAAATACTGCAGAGTCTCTGAAGTGCACGCATCTGAAAAAGTTGAATTCATGGGCTTATGACTATAAAAAAGTCAATTCAGAATGGATTTGCCATTCCAGTTTTGCTGACTGTTCACAATTTTTAGAACTGAAGATCATGCTGTAAAACTTGCACTTTGCTAATTTTTTTCTTGAGTACCTAATGGAAAATGAACTTATTATGAATTTTGCATATCTTTCTCCAGAGACATTTAAAAATGATCTAAAATTATAGCATCTCTTTAGGTAATTAGTTTAGTTACGGGCTGTTTAAGAAACACAATTTCTTATTTAAGATTCACAAGTTAGAGAAGTTATTAAGGTCAAAGGGGCACTCTCAGGATTGTCATTATAAATTGAAAATGTGACTTTGCATTTTACTTTTTGTCCATCTGTCTGTATTTTTACCCAGTGTTTTCACCTCTTTTACTACATTTTTGCTTTCTGTGTGTGTTAAAATGAACTCATCTGTATAAAAGACAAAAGCAAGATCTTAGTACTTTATTGTGGTAGGCGAACATGTGTCCTCAAGTTCTACACCAAATATTCTACACCTTCATACCGGTGTGGCCTCATCTCCGGTGCAGTGTGCAGTTTTGGGGTCCGCAGCATAAGGATATAGAAGTATTAGAAGTTGTCCGAGGGAGGGCAACAAAGATGGTGAAAGGACTAGAGGGCGTGACTTATGAGGAGCGGCTGGGGATTCTAGGTTTGTTCAGCTTAGAGAAGAGGAGATGGGAAGGTGACCTCATTGCTGTCTACAACTACCTCATGAAGGAGAGTGGAGAGGGAGGTGGTGATCGCTTCTTTCTGGTGTCCTGTGATAGGACACGAGGGTGACCTTACCAGTAGATGTTGCACTCAGTTCCAGTAACCTGGCACTAAGTTACATCCTCTGGTCTTCATTGATGACAGTGTCACAACTTCTTTCTTGGTTTTTCTGATATGGAACAGGAACATGAGAGCTTGAGAGAAAAAGAGAAGGAAAGCTGATCTCACTAAGTACTGCTGGACTTCTTTTCACTATTAGTTTCTCGCTGACTGTGGGGCTGGAAGAGCTGACTGAAGCAGAATGGTAGTTGAGAAGACAGTTTACAGTGAATGATGGGTTTTTAAAGCTTGACTGACAACAGTATGTTGAAAGGTGTTTGACATATTCTCGTTTGATAGCAGTAATCATGTTGGTCAAGAGAAGATCCTAATATTTCTCATTGGCATTCAGCAGCCCCAAGAATTAAGGGTCCCTTTCAAATCTGATGGTTCGCATTTCTGTCAAACACTGTCAAAGAATTCATTTCCTTTGCGTGGTTTCGAGTCTGTCTTTGCCTGGAGAAAGCACTTTGAACTCACTTTATCTCATCTGCAAAGGAAGATGACAGCTCTTTGCTGTAGAAAATATGTGTCTGATAACAATACTCTCTCTTAAAACACCCTTTTCAGGGCCAGACTGCCAAATACTCACTGCAGAGACAGGGCAGGACTCTCCCCATTGCTCTGTCAAGGGTTAAGACTGCACTTTGTGATGCTTGCCCATAGACTAAGGCACAAGATGTACGTGGTGGGGGATAAGGAGGGAGAAGGAGCTGTGTATGTGTGTGGGGAATATCCAAAATTCATTGTACACTTAATTTCTTATTTTCAAAATATGCCACATGTGTCCTTCTTTACAACACTGCAGCCCGCTCCGCTTTTCTGGGCTGCCCAGGCCACTCCACTATGATCAGAAATACCCTTTCATTCATCTCTGCCTGTGACAATGGTGACTAGATGGACTGCTTTTAACCTCCCAACTCATTTTTTATTCTTTGTCAGATCAGAAGGATCGGGTGAGTCCATGTAGCACAACATCACCTCGCTCCTCAAAGCGGTGTCCTGCCACTGCTGTCTACAACATGACTTCACACAAGCTGTATCCAATCTATTTCTATGCTGCATTGTCACCAGTTAAGATTGGTCTTGTTCCTCCATTTTCAAGCTGAAAAGAGAGAGGAACAGATAAGCTCCAGTTTAATTTGTTCTGGCAATTATTGGAAATCTCCCACAGAGAGAGGAGCCCTTGCCTATCGGTGCGGAATGACATACAGCCATACGGGCACAGACAAAAGGAGACCCCGCTTTTCTGCAAGTCTATTCAGGCATGCATAGACATATTGACTGAGGTACCGGCCCATTCGCATCTTAATGGGGAAAAAAGAGAGATGAGGACCTAAAAAAAAAAAAAAAAAGGAATAAAAAACTATCAAACTTGCATTAAAGGCTTGAAAACAAACTGCACTGGTGAAGAGAGAGAGAAGAAACTCTTTTGACTGTCTAGTCCAGTAGATAACTAGACTGTTGCTGTATGTGTTTTAGAAGTATCAGAATAATTCTGTTATTACAGATAAAGGTTACTGTAAGATTGATTTGGAAATGTGAATTGAAGATAAGTGCATGTTGGAGCTGGGGTACAAGCTAAGCTTCTTTTTCTTTTCCTCTTTCTCTCCCTCTCTTCCTCTCGATTTCTGCAAATCAGGATTCAACATTAATTCAACCCAAATGAAACTGTTAGGATAAAACACCTCTGAGAAGCATTTTAAAATATAATTTCCTGCAAAATGAGTGTGTAAGTTTATTAAAAAAAAAATCCAAAGTGCTAGTCAAAAGGTGAAAGAAATATATTACGTGATTATGGAGAAAGAAAGAGGTTATTTAAGAAATAGCTGAAATGGCAGTTCTTTTTAAATTGTCATGTGGATGCTTTTAAAATGCAATGACAATGGCAGCTATTCTTTAAGGCTTTTTCCTTATACTCTGCTCCTGAGCCAAGGGAAAAAGTGTTTGTGGAGCAAATCACTTTAAATTCCAGGTAGATTTTTTTTTCCCCCTGCTTCTGGATTAATTTTCTCAATTTATCCATTTAACAATACTTAGTAATAATTCCTATGGCCACCTGACGTCCACAAGTCAGCTGAAAACAGCTGACAGGAATAAATGTCAAAGTGTGGTCATCGACATCCCAGAAGTGATTTCTTGTTGCATTAATAACATGCTATAGAAGAAGAGCCGTAATATAAACTTAGAAAACAACAGTCATCCTCTTGTTTTTAAAGAAGCTGTTGACACTGATCCAAAGCTCATTGCATTGATTGGAAATGCTTTTGCTGGCTTTGCTGGATTTGGAGCATGTGCATTGTTTATAGGGATTATAACCTCTGCTGCTGTTGTCGTCTGCAACAAAAATATAGTAACGTACAAAGCTAACAAAAATCAGCTTTCTTTTCCTTAATGGTGAATTCTGTGCGGGATGATTAGGGAGTCCTTTTTCTGACTGACCGATGTTCTAGTTAGCTAAGTTAAAAAACAAAGTTTCAAAACAAAAAAATATTCCGCCAGATATAGTTAAAAAATATATGTGTGATTCTAGGGAAATTAGTTCTTATTCCAATTAGTGGCCATTGTGTTTGAGCATTAATAGCCTAGGGCAAACATAATGAACCAGTTCCTAACTGTTGGTAATGACAGATTTCTCAGGGATTATTACTTAATTAACAATAATTTGAAAGGCTTGTTCAGCTGAGATGAAGCATTCATTTATACGGCATATCTAAACAATACCAGATCAAAAGAACACGTAGCTTGCTAACCTGTCTCTTGGTCCTTGGTTTCATCTGTGTATGTCTGCCTACATAAAATAGTATTTTTGCATCTGAGCTGCTTTCTTTTTGGGTCCATATAACAGCAACTGGTACCCCCTTGGATATTTGCACATTGTTTTCTCACCACATACTGTCTTCTGGGTCTATGCAGATGATGATTTTAATTAGAAATGCTAACTTGATGAGGAAAGTACCTCCCACGCCTACTCTTTCCACCCCCTCCACATCAGAATGGGGCAACTGTTTCCCCAGCACATGCATTATTCATTCCCAGCCACCTCAACACAAAATGTTTGCCATTGTTCCCACTGTCCAACCATGTAGCTGATGTTCTCCCTTTCTAATGAATGGCATCTGTACACCTCACCTCTTGGGTTACTGGACCCAGTCACATACTGGTGCATCAGTTGAGAAAGAGGCTAGTTCGTCGGACAAAGAGTGTTCTGGTCCGTTTGGGATGATACCTGTTTTTTCCCCAAATTTGCTGCATACTGTATTACAAACAAAACTTCTTTAGAGGAGGTTGTGTTAAAAAGGGGGACAGAGCTGCTGAAGTGCCTGTTGCACATACTGCCCAGAAGCACACAAGAGAAAGGCAGTGTGTAAACTGAGCTGCTGTAGCAAATGACTGGAGAACAGAGAAGTGCAAACATAGTGAAAGGTATGTTGCAACGCTACTATTTTTTGTCTCAGTGGCACAAAGTATATTTTCTATATTGTTTCTTGCTGAATAGAGTGGACTGCTCGAAAACAGGAAAGATTTAGGAAGGATTGTATTTTTGTGTTGGTAAGAAAACAAAAGAATATGCTGTGTTCTCAAAGATGTGGACAAGCTGTCTGAAACGGTTCTTAAGAATTATTAGGTATCTGTCTGTTGCAGTCATTGCTATCCATATAAAAGGCTCCAGAATAATTCCCTTATTTGTTCCTCAAAGTCTGTTCAAGGAGGCTGTAAGTTTAAACTCGTGCATTACTTCAGAGTGAGTGACATGGACGTGTTAAACAAGTTGTAAAACTCTTCTAATTGAAAAGTTGGTTTGTAAAATAGGCATTAGGCACATGCATTTCTATTTGTGCTTTCATAAAATTCCTGTTCAAAGAGCTAATCCGCGTGTCTTGAGTGTGTAGTTGAAAGCTTATATTTGGAAGTAGATTAGAATGGCACTTGTGCAGAGCCCGGACTTCTAGAGTGGATCAAGATTGATTACAGTGACACAGAAATTCACTTTTATTTCAGTAGAATATAAAGATTTCTTTAGTTCACACAACATCAAAGGTGTCCTTCTAAATAAATATCTGTGCAGTGCTCTATCTTAGGGCATATCTTATTACGTACGACATAATCAGATTGATATGGTATTGCATCAGAAACAGCACATGTTGTTTTGAAATGTGTCTTGTGGGAAAACAAAATGGGGGATATATAACAATATATGCGTTTCTTTGAAGAGAAAGAAGAGTTACAGTGAATGAAGCTCATGCTAATTAATAATGTTGGACAGACACCACAGCTTTTCTTGAAAGACTGAATGAATGTTAAACCAGGAATCAAAAGTTTTATTGTCCTTGGCATATTACTTTCCAATTCACTCTTCACATTTTTATAGTTTATTCGGTTTTTCTTCATAGCAGAATGACAAGGAACTACTGCTCCAGAGTCTATCCTCTGAAAGGAGGGTTACCAATAAAGGAAAAACTCGTGTATTTTTTGCAAAAGCTGCAGAGATGGGTGGATGCCCTGTTAAAACCCTTCGCAAGCGGAGCAGCCCGGGGCAATACTCCTGTGCGCGGGGCAATACTCGCTTTCCTCCTCCTGCCTCTGACACAGCCTGAGGAGTAGTTACTATTTTGCTGCTTCACCAGGGCCATCCCTCCAGCTTTCCAGCCAGATCCCTTGCCCACGTGGCGGGATGGCACCATCACCGAGGGCTGTGAGACCTACCTGGGCTACAGCGGGTAGGGACCCTCAGCCCTCGTGGCAGCTCCTGAAGCAGGCGGCTTTCCTCTGCCCAAATTCTAAGTGTACAAACTCCTCCTGGGTTCCCAGCTTCTGCCCAGGGCAGCCACAGGAGCTTTCACCCGTATCTCAAAATTGCTGCAGAAGGATGTAACCCAGGCACCCACAGATTGCCTGTGGCCCTCCCCAAAACTGGGATTCCAGGCGGGATCTCTCCTAGATGGGATGGGTGGGAGATGCAGATGAGCAAAGCGGGTGTAGTGGACAAACCGCAGGACAAGAGGAAGGCCTTGTTCCAGCCATGGCCAGTGGTGTCAGATGCTGCCTCTGTGCAGAACTGGGACAGCCCAGCCCTCCCTGTCTCTGTATCACTCCAGCAGCCTGCAGCGCTCTCCCTGTAGGAGTCTTGCAGGATACCCTTCCCTATTTAAATCCTTCTGAAAATGCCACTGTTTGCTGGGGTTTCCAGAGTCAGTCGCATCCACTGGTTTATTATTCTGCCTTTGGTATTTAACCAGAAATTAGCAGCAACTGACTTTAATCAAATCTGATCATTTCTTCAGTGCATCTCAAACTGTGGGCTTGAAAGTGGCCCACAACCTCCTGCCTTAGAGCTGTCCACGTGCTTGCGGATGTGAGCTGCATGTGTGTTGGTTTTGCCTTTCCTGGTATCATCAAAGGATGCATATTCATAAGTATGTCATACCTGCCAGTGACAATGGACACTGTGCTTTCCATATGTGTCACATTATATTGCATTATATCATATCACTTTATAGTATATTATATTACGTTGTATTATACTGTTTTATTTTATGTGAGTGAAATATCGATTAAGAAACACAATCCCCTTATATTATGCAAGTGGAGATCATTCTGACATTAAAAAGTAGGAAATTTCATTTAAACCGGATTTTTCTTATTATCATGTGATTGGTAGGAAAAATATTTCGTGAAGGAAAGATATTCTAGTGGCTGGAGAAGAGGTGATAGATTTTTGACAGGTAATACTATGAATTTATATTGCACTTCCATCCCAAGGAATGTCACAGTAATATAAATAGTAGCTGAATAAAATTTTACTTTCTTCAGACATATTTTGTGCCTGCAGTTATTCATTGTTGCTAATGTGACGATTAGTAGGGTAATGGGCACAAATTGTGTAACACAGGCATTTAACTCTGCCACCTGAATGCCAAAGCTACGCTTGTACCTACAAAGGGTATAGTTAGGTGTTGTAATTCCTTTATGTGCCTTTTATGTGCCTCTGCAGAACTGCAGGTCATACCTTCGTGGTTCTGTTCACCTGAATACGCTTACTGAAGTCAACTGGAAGGTGTGAATGAGCAAAGCAAGTAAGATTCGCCCTGTGCAAAACCTGAACAAATCTAGAGGCTAGGCCGGAAGCTTTTTTTTGGCAAATTTGGTCTTACGCACATCAAAACGCTTCGCTTCACATTGAAACGTGGCAAATCCAAGATCAAATGCAATAATGTAGAACATTGCTGTAAGGCCGCATAGGCCAAAAGTAAGACAATCAATGCCAGCTTTAAGTGGATTTAGATAAACAGAAATGTGAGCTTATAGGACATGAAAAAGAACACTTCTACTCTTACAGTGTGTCGATCAATTTTTAAAAGGTAGAAATAGCTAAGGACTCTTTTATATCTTAATGGACTAATGCCAAGAGGAGTGTCTTACTGTGCCCCACGATGTTATACAGCAAGCTGTGATGGAATCACTGGGGTTCAAGCTTTGTTTTATTGAAAATATGTTGTATTTAATAGGAAGGGCCAGGGAATTATTTTTGCTTGGTTACAGACTGTGAACCTATACTCTGAGGCAGGAATCAAAGGGAAAAGTGGGTAGGTTGTCCTTGTCTTCTCATATCGGGATTTGCAAATAATGTTTCTTACACAAAGCTGCAGGGAGTTTGGCCTAGTTAGCACTTTTGTATGCTAGCTTAGACCTTAATAAAGTATTAATTAGCACATGCAGAAACAGAAGCCCCTTCTGAATCAATAGAACATCGTTTGATGGTCATTTTATGAAGTAAGGTGACAGTTCAGTGTGGTTAGGGAGATTACAGAGTAGTTTGCACCACAAAAGTCCTTATGCTGGGATCAAGGGTACAACCTCCTGCTTGAAGGGATAATCTAAAAGAACGTCATTTAAGTATAGACTGCTCTGGATCTGAAATTATTGCTGTTATAGAAGTGAGGACCCACGAGGGCAGTCAAAGTGCAGCTTAGGGTGAATGCTTTATTCCCAGTTAGTCCCACAGTACGGCAATCACAGCCAAGCACCTTCTGATCATCTCTTTCCTGGAAAGACCAATTTCATGTGATGATCAAGAAAAGCAGGAATATTTTTTCTTCATGGGGTTTTTTGTTTGTTTGGGGTTTTTTTAATTATCATGAAAAGCACTGACCATTCTATGGTTCATTTGGTATGTTCACGTAAGCTTAAATGTTCCTTTCTACCGCTTAGTAAACCTAACTGCTTTATTTGAGTACTTACATAGTAGAGGCAATTCACAGCACATGTGGGTTCAGCCTAACACAGGAGGAGGGAAAGAAGTGAAAAGACCCAAAAAATTATAGAGGAAGACTAGACATAATAAGAATCCAAACCTTTTGCTTTACATTACAAGATGTGATTTTACGTGCATTTCAGGGTTATAGAAACGCAGGACTTTATTCTAAATTTCTTCTGTCTTTTGCTTCCGATACAAGATCAGAGGTCACCTAACCAACTTCCAATAGACTACTTTCAAGCCTTTTCTTGAAAGCTGAGCAAATTGAGATTTCACAGTTTCTGTCAACTGTTTCAATACTCTACCCACCTTATCCTCAGAGTTTTGATTTGCTTGTAACCTAAATTCTTCTTTATTCAAATTGGGTTTATTGCACCTTCACCTGTCCCTGGAAACTAAGAACAAAAGTTCCTGTTTCCTTCCTATTATACCTGTTAGTATGTATTACACTTTTTTAAAGTCTGCTTTTATGCCCTTCCCCAAGTCTTCTTGTTCCAGACTCAGCAAATACAATTTTTGTAACCTTTTCGTAAGTGCTGTTTTTCCAGATCTCTGTTCACATTTCTTGCTGACTTCCTGGCAGCAATCTGGGAGTCTCTCCATATCTCCTTTAAGCTGAGATACTTTGCCTCTGAGGATGCCAAGAGAAGTGCTTCACGTATGTGGCATAAGCAACTTGCCCACCATCCTGTCGACACAGCACAGAGTGGCATTTTCCTCCTTCGCAACAATCCATGCATCAAAGTGTTGGCTCCTATTCAGTTGTGGTCAGCTCTGTGCTGACTCCTAGGCCATTATTCACCTCTCTATGCCTGGGCACTTGATTTTCCCATTCCAAGGTTTGCACTTTCCATTTGTCCTTATTGAAATTTCTGGTATTGATTTCCTACCATTTCTCCAATTTATCAAGATCATTTTGAATTCTAACCCCATCTACTCAAGTTCTTACAACGTCTCCCAGCCTGATGTCATCCTCACATTCTGTAGCTGTTCTGCATCATCCAAACTGTTGGCACAAATATTGAACAGTACTGACCATGAAGCAAAATCCTGCAGGACCACTTAATGTTGAATCCCAGTTTGACATTGAGCTGCTGACAGTGGTTCTTTGAGTTGTCTTCCGGTCTGTCTTACTCTCATTTCACCTAGGCCATATTGCCCTATGTTGCCTTTGATAATGAGTTGTGGAGTTGTGTGAAACATTTTACAAGAGTCAAGATGCATTGTGTTTCATCTCACATCTGCTAGGTCAGTTATCTTACCAAAGCGAGGAAAACCAGGCTGTTTTGTTGTCAACTTGTTCTTCACAAATCCATGTTGGCTATTCCTTAGCACCTCACTATCCCCTAGATGCTGAAAAATTGGTTGTTTGATCCAGTAGCTTTCCGCTTACTGAAGCTGGAATGAAGGGTCTATAATTCACTGCTTCCTCTTTCCCACTACCCCCTCCCCCTTTAGATATAGGTATAGTGGTTTTCCTCTGCCAGTCCTCTAGGAACTCGCTCCTCGTCTATAAGCTCATGAAGTTAATCACTAATGTTTTGGCTATTGCTTTAGCTGGTTTCTGAAGTACCTGAGGGTAAATTCTGTGTGGAGTGATTAATTTGGCAAGAGATTTCAAAAATGTAGGTCATAAGCTTGAGGCAAGACAGAACATAATATCTAAATATCCCATCAGTTTTCACTGGGCACTAGATCAGGCTTTTGACTGAGATCAAGCTAAATTGATGAAGTAAAACTGGATCCATCTCATTTCTTCATGCTTCCCCCAAATTTAAAAAGAGAAGATGTAGTAAAAGGCTGGAAATCTGGGACAAATTGAAGCTGATATTTATACTGCTAGATTTTTTTAAAGAGAAAAAAAAAAAAGATTCTTCAGTCCAAAGCAATAAATCAAAATTCATGCTTTAGTGCATAAACCAATCACAAAGGTCAGCAGGGAATTCTTCTCAACATTTCCAGCATCCCACAACAGTAGTCTTGTTTTTTATGATTAACTAAAGATTATGTATCAAGCAGTATCACATTATTGATCTCAACGTTGGGCACTGGTGTTTATTGCCATTGTTCTTTACTTTCCACTTCTCCTTCCCATCTCTGAAACTTCAAATACAAAATATTTAATTAATCAAGTTTCATCCACAAAGAGAAAGAAACAAAAGTGCATCAAGGCTGGATTTTTCAGCCTTACCTGCAAGTAAAGTTTCCTTGAGCAACTGTCCTTCAGGCAAATTATTTAAGTTTGCATGCACATGTCTTTCAAGTCTCATACGTTTTCCCCAGAAACCCATAGCTCATTATCTCAGAAAAATACCATTTTTTCTCCTTTTCTTACACCTTTCCTGGTTAGGATTTCACTTGACTAGAAGCCCCACTCGATTTCCACTTGGGAAGTACTATCTTTCCAGCTTCTTGGTATAATCCTCTGCTGCTGTTAATCACAGCTATTCTGATGTCAACTTTCTCTTGTCAGAATTTCCTTAATTTCTGAACCATCACCTCCAAAGCATAATGAGAGGGACTTTAACAATTTGGAAGTACCAGTTATTGCCAAATTCCAAAGGCAAAAATCTCAACATTAGAGCAGAGATCAGGTTTGGCAGGGCAGTCCTGAGATCTTGAAAAGCTACAGTGCAGAACTCACCAATAAAAATGCAGATCCACAAGTTAGAAAGAATAGATTTAGCAGGTATGTAAGAAAAATCTTCTTGCTGCAATGCACACACAAATGGATGAAAAGCGAAGCTGCAATTTCATTTGAGAAGTTCTTCTGCAGTGTATTTTAATTTGCTTTCCTTCAAGCCCTCCTGCATTTTCTGCATTTCCTTGCTCTCTTGTGATTGCATATTTGCAATTCTGTGTCTGAATTCTTGAGAATTAAGGAAAGATCTTCAAACTATTTGAGGGATTACAGGAAGTGACTACCAACAGTGAGAGAAATGGGCCTTGATGTCCCATGCCGTTGAGGTCAGTAGGGTCTTCCTGCGCTTACGGGCTGTGGTCAGGGTCATTAATTCTTCATACAGGGGCTGATGTCTCCCCGCCTAAAGAGAAGGTATCCTTAGATAAAGAGGCCCCAGATGACTTGCTGGTGAGCACCAGTGAAGAACAGTGAATGGAAGCCACACCTTACTCTCAGTTCCATACTCAGAGTTTACACTTTTGTGCACCACTGGATCACTAAGAAGGCTTTCGGCTGTGGGGTGATCCCTGGGATTTATATATGGATAAAATTTTCCTATAATGCTATTAACAAACAAGTGAAGAAGAGCACAACTACAAAGCCTGGTTTGTTATGGTTATGTCTTTTCCACATAACTCTTCCTTCATGCACACAATAAACTTCCAGCTCTTTCCAGCTCCCTTAGCACACTATCTAAAATGCCTCTACTACTACTCTGGAACCACATGCAAGATGATCACTTGGCCAAGGAGACTGTATAACTGCCCATCCTGTCCTCAGTGGGGACATTAATCTGGGTCTCTCTTCCCTACTTTAACTGCTAATTCCCAGGGAGCAGATAGAAATACACTAATACCTGGGATCTCTGTCTTTCACAATATTAATGGAATATCAGTGAAATTATATCACTGCATTAACTCATTTCCTTGGGGAATCAGACTCAAAACAGATGCAAAAGATCCTCCCCTGTGAGGAAGGACAGCAACCAGATGGCTCACAGCAGATAATGGAAGGATGGGAATTTTGGCCAAGAATACCTTAGCTCTTACAAAAACTGCTATAACATCACCATTACATATTGAATACTAAGACAGATGGAGGGCTGGCTGTTGGAGTCTCCTCTGAAAAGAGTCACCTGTAACAGATTGGCAGCAAGACAAAGCCTAAGAAATCTTTTATATTTTAGAAAATGCTAATTCTTCTTAGCCCTTAAGTAGTCTAGGCAAAGGAACTGCTTCATCTAGGATACTCACCTTCTGAAATGGGAGGGGACTGGGAAAGCTGGGAACGTGTCCCAGCAGTGGATTATGAAGAAGATGAAAAATAGATAATGGAGTCCTCTTCATGAGGGGTATTGGTGCATGTCACTTTTATAGAGGAAAATTAGATAATACTTCACATACACTCCCTGTGGAGACGCCAACAATTGAGTTTGAAGACCAAAATCTGGAGGTTGGCATGCAAAGCACTTGAGGGTGTTTTTCAGGCTTTATAAACCTTATTGTTGCTGGATTAGAACGGTTCTGGACAAATGAGGTCAGTGCATCTTCATTCCTTTTTACTTCATTCTTTCAGCTTGGAAGTGTCCTATGAAGGCCAGCCACTCCTATTCTGTATTTCTAGAAACACTTTAAAGCTAAGTGATAAGAACAAGGTAGACTTTTAACATTTCAGATAGAGAAAGGGGCTGTAAGTCTTCTGTTTCTTTTGCTGGTTTGATTTCATAAACAGCAACTTGAAGTTGGCTTGAAAATGCGCATCCTTGCTGGTTAGTAGCATGCCTTCATGCTCAGACAAGGCTATCAGTGAGGTCAGGAAAAGGTACAGATGCCAGTGTTGTACAGCTGAATCAATGTCAGAATCCATAAATATGAATTAGAAGAAAAATTTACACCTATTGGAGCACCTACAGCTATTTTGTAGGTTAAAGACAGACCTTTCTCTTTGAATACAGACACAATTTTAACCAATAAAAACCCAAAAAACCAAACCTGACACTATGTGCCGGTTGGTGCATACAATTATTATGAGAGATGGCCAAATACCGTTTTCTGGTTGGAAAAAGAAATTGCCCATTCAGTTCTTTGTCTTCAACAGGTGCTTTTGGAAGTGGGTTTTCTGGGGTCCATTTCTAATACGTAAAAACACTGTATGAAATGCCAAATTAACCAGGAATACAGTCATAATGAAACTCGTAAGTTATCTTCACCTGTGACAGCATAGGCCCTTACCTAGCTTCATGCACGGGAAGAAATATTACCTCTATCTGCTCCAGCCAGACAGCTGCATCCCATATCTGTCTCCAGATATGAGATTAACACTTTTTCCAACTTTGGCATTTAGGGCGTATTAGAGAGCCTTATTGTCTATCCAGCAACCGTGGGATAAAAAAGAGTCCAGTTTTCACTGCTACGTAGAAGCATGTCATATTCTAGGGAGTAACATACCCAAAACGCGATGTTTACTAGCTAAGGGACATGATTTGCTATCACATCTATCATGCAGCACAGGCAGGCACACCTCAGGTACAACATGCATTCCAGGTGTGCCACGGGAAGTGGGTTTATCTCATTGCAGGGGAATGGCAGATGAGGTGAGGCATCTGCTCAGGACCTGGGAGACCGCAGGGACATGGGCAGAAGGAAGCAAATGAAAACTACGGGGAAGGCATCAGTACATTTTTCTCAAAGAGGACTGTAACAGTCGTGCGTAGGTACTCCACTGCCTAGGGCAGCAGGCTGCATCTCCGAGCTTTATCCCTGCTTCCAGAGCTTAGGTGGTCATGGCACCATCTCATCTTCTCATTGCCTTCCCAGAAACCCGGGCTCCGACAGGCACCAGCGCTTCAACCCACACCTGACCCATCCTCCTTCTTCTGCTTTTGTTATAGCATGGGAAATTTCACCTTTCCCACCCAGCCCTCTCATTCATGGCAGGAAACTATACTTCTTGCCTATATGCTTAGAAATCTTGAGACAGGTCTAAGCAAAGGCTCCTGGTACGGCTGCAAAGCAAAGCTAGAGAGGTCATGCCGGGCGGGGGGGGGGGGGGAGGAGGGGGGAGGAGAGAGTTTCATGTTTTTTTAAAAAAAGGTACATGCTTGAGAGGGTTATCACCTACAGGGAAGGTTATCTCCGTCCCTGGAGACTTTCAAAAGCCACCTGGACTTGTTCCTGTGTGATCTGCTCTAGGGGATCCTGCTCTGGCAGGGGAGTTGGACTAGATGATCTCTGGAGGTCCCTTCCAACCCCTACCACTCTGTGAATCTGGGAATCATAGTTTAAATGAACATCAAGTCACAATTTAGAGTCACTTGTACAGGTTTTTTCTTGACATGGTGGCAAAAGTAGTCAGAAGGCTCAGACCTAAAAGGACTTTTTCCTTAATAACAAAAGTTTAATTAGTTTTCATATGTATTATATATTTGTACACATCCTTGATTGCATTGGGGTTGGTTTATCTAGCATTTGTTTGGATTTTCCAATGTATTTGCAATGCCTCACTTAGTTCCTACTGAGGCTGACTTCACCAGAATTAGTTAGACCAGCATGGAGCTTTTGAAACCCTTTTGTCCTTCTGTCCTGCTCTGTTACAGTAGTATTTACAGTACTTCACACCGGGTAAAACCTGGAGACCAGATCCCCACCTGATGTAAATTATCAGCATTGTTTTATTTGGAAATGTTTACTTTGTGATTGTGTTGCATTCTTTTTGATCTTTTTATGCATCTATAACCATAGGGCTGGGATTTATACAATGGGACTGCCTCTGTCGTTCCGTGGGATTTTTTGCTCTGCAGACACTCTGTAGCTTTGAAGGAATTCAGATCTTAAGGAAAATGAGTTCACTGACGTGTCCCAGGAGAGATTGTTGACTGGTCTGTAGATGTAATTTTATGACAATGGATTGTATTCTGATTTAATGTTTATGCACCATATGGTACGTTGTCAAATTTCATTGTATTTATGAAGAGTTCAATAAAAGGAAGTAAAAATAAAAATACATGTTCAGGCCCAGTCTGTTTTCAAGAACAGTAACAAATGCCTCTAGATTTTACCTTTTAATTTAAACTTGCCCAGTAGATACAACAATAGGTAATAATAACAGTAAGACTGGCCTGGGACTGAGGTAAAACACCCAAAGTTCTGGAAGTAGTACAAAAACATTTAGGGCTATAATCAGACAGCCTGTTTAGAGGTACCTAACTGAGGTACTGCAAGCATTGTCTCTGAACGAGACAAGGATTGCATAAATTGCTGGCTCAGTGGAGCCGCCATCCCCGGAGGCTGGTGTTAGGCACCTACTGCGGGTGGTCTGCCCCCTGAGAATGCAGCCTGCGCTTTCTTACGGGACTGGTGCTCCTCTGGGGTTATTGCACAGGCATTTATTGACAAAGCTGTGAGCAGCTAAGGGTACGGGAAACCTAAGAAGTGATCTGTGAAAACATAAAAGAATAGTCCATTTACTGGGGGGTAAAGAACTGTGCAATACTCATACCGCCATTTTGAGTATAAACTATCACAAGAAATTCAAGGAACAAAGTAAATAGGAACAAAGTAAATAGCTCACTTGGAGAATTCTTTTCACTCAAGTTTAATTTCTTCCTGCTGTGTTCATTACCGAGTTGTTTGGTTTCTTTTGGCAAAATAGTGGGGGGAAACTCTTAAAATGTGTCATTAAACACAGAAATAATTTTCCATTAACATATTCCTGGGGCAGTGTATGTGCTGCTAATATTTACATATATATATTAGAAATATCGCATGTATTTGTGTATTTATGTCCAGAGAAAGCGGAGGAGGGAGTTTAAAAGTGTCTGCCTCTCTCTTCCCCACTTTCATAGTGTAATACATCTCCTGCAAATGAATTGCCTCTGCTCAGGCGATGTGCCTGCATGGGATCCACTAAGGTCTGTAGCCTTCTACATGCGTGCTGGGTCCACGCAGCAAACCCCCACTGGAAGGACAAAGCATAGACGATGTAAGCATGTAATTAATTTTATGAATGCAAATAGTGCACTGACTATCTGGGAGATCAGTTGCTCAACTTGACAAATACACTAAGCGTGTGTATAAACCCTTTCAAGTCTGAGCTTTTCGACTGTAAAATCCTTGACGTTTATGTAAATATGTATTGAGCACAATACATTTCAATCCCAGTGGAACTCTCTGGATATCCATGTGGTCATCCAAACTATTAATATTTTTATCCTTCCTTTGGAAGTGCTGTTCTCTTCAGAATTAACAAGATAAATGGGTCACTTGTGAGAAATGCTAGAAGTTGGTTCTGGCAGATATTTCTTTTTCCTTTTCATCTTTGCCCAGAATTAGATATTCAATTAAGAACAGTTTAATTACAGTACAAATATGTGTGTGTGTGATCTTTAAAACTGGAGCATGAAGAGTAGCTCACACTTGGAATATGCCTATTTTAACTCATAATATTCCTAAAAGATAAATCTGTATTTGCAGTGGTGAAAAGTGCGTTACTGTGACTATTGCATAGAACAATTAGGGAGTTCCTTTGTACCACGCATAGACCACCAGTTGCACAGAGTTCAATCAGATCTTCATGGGTCTTCATGAAGCCAAAAGCCATATTTGTAACTGCTGAGTGACAAGAAAAAGGATTTTCAGCAATGTCTGCAAGGCAAGAACAGAGAAAGTAACCTAAACAACTGAGCTGTTAATCAAATATTTATCACAAAAGCAGGGGCAAGAAGGGCATCCGCTGGGTCAGGCATCTAAACTGCACAGATGCAGCTAAGCCTATTATAATGGGGTACTCAACTGTGAGTAACGAACCAGGTTCTGAAACATTTACAATGTTCTTAAAAAATAAAGTACCTTCTGCAGAAATCCCAGAATTTTTGGTCATGCAGTATTCCTGGGGCTCAATATTTTCTTTATGTGAGCAAAGAAAAAATGATTTCCCTCTCTTTACTGCCTTCAAATCCATTACACATCCTCATGCTGAGCCATGAAATGTGTTTCTATAATGCATTTCATATGACAAGCAGAGGCTTATCTATTCCATCTTTGCAGGTGGCCCTAAGGAACTGTTTTGGAAGGCTCCAAGAAACAACCTGCATTAAGACAACGTTAAAGGTTCTGCTCTGCCTCACTCAGTCATGCCAACAACTGCCTTCGTGTATGACTGGTTCCCCTGATCTCCCCACAAGGAACCACCCAGCCTGAGGCAGAAACAGACTCTGCTTCAAAGCCTTTCTCATCCACCTGCAGCAAAGCCCACTGAGGCCCACTTGAGGCTAGAGATCCCATCAAGCTAGCACAGTCAAAGCACAGGGCTACCATCCTAACCAACTGTCATGTCTACAGCCTGAGTGACCGTATTCATCCATCACACCCAGCTGGTGAAGGAACCATCTGTGTAAATCCTCTGAAAGACTCAGCCATCCATGACTTTAACCGTAGCTCAGCCATCACTTGTGCTACCACACAATTCAAACCCTAAATGTACCTCCTATACTGCTGAGAAATACCTTGCCTGAGCAGTAGGGCTTGTAGATCCAGGGCCCAACAGTACACACATGGGGCTGGTGAAGCTGCAGGGAAGGAGCCCCAGAGAGATCAGCAGCACTGCAGGACAGAAGTCAACAAATCTGTTTTTCATTCTTTTAGTACCAGCTGAGGACCTGAGACAGAAAAAAAAGTTCATTCTCCCTCAGCCACAGAGACAGGACCCATTTTTGATTAAACGCTGTTATTAATAGTAGTAATTTGCCTTCAGGCAAGAAACAAAATTTGACAAGTTTGAGCCTGCCAGCTCACAGTTTTCGAAAGGCAGGAGGCACCAGAAACCCTGGTATTAACATAACAAAATTTTGTGCAATCTCACCGCTAGTGCTTTATTCCATTCCTAAAAAATATATTACCATGTCACTGTGGGCTGTCATTAAATGGAAAAATTACCAGTATTCAGGGAAGTAACATCCTTTTACAAGACTTTACATTACTTAATGACAAGTTTTTGTACCCCAAAATGAAATTGCACTGGGAATAGGAAATGCTCTTAGTGATGTTGCTTCTGGGGGGACACTGAGTTGCACACTATTTTCAAGAAAAGTTCTTCATGGAACTGCACCATGATTCCAAGTGACATTCAAATGACAAAAGCTGTTATTACAGAAAGCCTGAAGTATGTGTGTCCCTACTCTTGACCTTTATTTCACTGCTTCTACTCAATTTGCTTTCTGCTGATATCATGGACATGTGCACAAAAAGCATCCTGATGATCAGATTTCTTTTGCTATTGCCTCATTACAGGTATACTGGTAACTCTGAAAGTTTATTTAACTGTGTCTTGATACTCCCCTGCCTGAGCACTGCTGGTCCTTGTTGGCTGAACTTCATTGCAGGAGACATCTGGCACCATTAGTTTTGAATTTGTGGTTTGGGAGTTCACCTGCAAACACAATTCTCATCGCCACAGGAATCGGTCCATGATGTTGTATCACCTCTTTTGTCACGTGGACAAAAATGTAACGGACTCATACAGTAGATGGAGTTTCGTAAAGTCAAAACTCCAGGCGAGACATTAGCAGCAGCCAGCCTGCCTCTGCTTTCCCTTCCCGTTGCATGGCAAAGGCAGTGCTGGGTTCCCTCACGTCATGTTGACGGGTGGTGGGAGGCCCTTGCCCACATTTACTCTTGAGCAAAACACGGGCTGTCAATAATGACTCCCTGACTTTGCTGAGAAAAACTTGCCGTTGACAAAATAAAATCATGGACTCATAGAACGGTTTGGATTGGAAGGGACCTTTAAAGTCATCTAGTCCAACACCCCTGCCATGGGCAGGGACATCTTCAACCAGGTCAGGTTGCTCAGAGCCCCATCAAACCTGACCTTGAATGTTTCCAGGGATGAGGCATCTACCACTTCCCTGGGCAACCTCTTCATGTGTTCCATCACCCTCACTGGAAAAAATTTCTTCCTTATATCTAGTCTAAATCTACCCTCTTTTAGTTTAAAACCATTGCCCCTTGTCCTCTTGCAACAGGCCCTGCTAAAAGGTTTTTCTCCACCTTTCTTATAAGCCCCCTTTAAGTACTAGGAAGCTGCAGTAAGGTCTCCCCGGAGCCTTCTCTTCTCCAGGCTGAACAAGCCCAACTCTCTGTCTGTCCCCACAGCAGAGGTGCTCCAGCCCTCTGAGCATCTTCGTGGCCTCCTCTGGACTCACTCCAACAGGTCCATGTCCTTCTTATGGTGGGGGCCCCAGAGCTGGACATATACTGCAGGTGGGGTCTCATGAGAGCAGAGTAGAGGGGGAGAATCCCCTCCCTCAACCTGCTGGCCACACTTCTGATACAGCCCAGGATATGGCTGGCTTTCTGGGCTGCCAGCGCACACTGCCGGCTCATGTCCAGAGCAAGGTGGATGTACCTTGTGTGAATAGGACTTCAGTCTGCTTTTCCCAGTGTAAATGTGTATTGGCTAGTGGGAGCTAAGGACTCACAGGACAGAGGGAGGCAAGCACTGCACACACAGCTCTTGAACTCCTTGGGGGGAATCCAGCAAGCTAGGCCTCATCCCTGCCTCTCACAAACAGCTGACAGCTCCTTCAGGAAGTGACAGACACACGGAGATTACTGTGGCCCTTCTGGGCTTATACTGCTTATATAAATCCCTGTTCTGTAGCTTTGCAGCCAATAAGCACTAGTATATTAGGTAGCCAATGTCTTAACAACCAACAGTTCTGTGTATTGCTTTGCTTAGAAGAGATTTACCATGTTCTGTGCTTACAGATTGTCCTTTCTTTGTCTTCTCTACTGAGCCTTAGGTTGTAAACTTTTCAAGGTAAAGAACCTGTTAGTTGTTTTCTATGCTTCACAACTGTAGACTAGCAGCACCGTGTGATCATATTCCTTCTGGGCTTTATACTTGGAAACATTATTTTGTCTAGAAATTAGTCTAGAATAGATAGTTATTTTGTCTTTAATTCCACTGTGGACATGTATTCCAGACTTAACCTGCCTTTTTCTATTTTCAGTCAACTTTTGGATTAAATTCTGAATTTCGGTTTCAGTAGATTTCTAAGTGTACCCAGTCCTACAGTTGTACCAGCTCGGATGCTGAGGAATTTTCAAACACTCTTCTTCTCTGTTGAAAACTTTGCATTGTCTCAGTCTTCACTTAAAAATATTACCATGCAACTCTTTAAAATATTTTTTTGATTTTTAAATCTTGCAAGAATTTCAATTAGAAATATTTGACAGGCATATTTTATTTCCACAGGATAAAACAGTTCATTAAACATAAAGATTTTTGTGAAGAACAGCAGTAAAATCAAATGTCAACTACTTCCTTAAGCCTCAGAGCCCCTTGCACTTTTCCTAAAGAGTCTGTTTGTCCTAAAAAGAGAAAGAAGAGTTCTTGGAAAGAACAGTGAAAATACGAGGTACTCAGAGGACGTATGGAGTGTTTTGACAGAGTTAACTTGAGTGCAGCACCACAGCCTTACACTCAGCAAAATGGTGAAGGAAAGGTTTGCCACTATTTGGAGTGAGGTCACCAGCAAAACTGACTTCCTAACAACAAAAGATCCTAGGCTGATGAGAAAGTGTCCTCTGATAGAGGTCAGCATTCCTCTGCCTAAATGAGTCTTTCAGGCTTGTGGAGGAAAAAGTTAGCTTGACTTGCTTGGACATATCACACAATAGCATGTGACCGTCAGCACTGTGAAACCTTTTGTGGGTTATAAAATGATTAACTGACCATTCAAATTCTAGAAATGTTGCATTTGTAGCAGCAATCAGCTCCTCAGAGGGGAGGCAGCAGAGTGTGAAACCTGAATTCAAGCAACAGGGAGGTTGAAAGAATAATTAAAATTAGAAATAACTTGGAGCTGCTAGAAATTATATTCAAGGTTTGCAATATAGCAATAATATCTGTATTTATGTAGACGTGTGTGCGTGTACGTGTGTGTAATGACAATGACTTTTAGTTTCCAAACAGAAAGAAAAAGACAGTTGCCAAAAAGTGTTCACCTGCTATTATAATTTTCCGGAGTGAAACATTTTTAAATATTCTCCAAGGACTTCTGGTCATAAATATTTCTAAAATGTATGCACTTAACTCATGCCAATCAATACCATAAAGCAACACTATGGCTAAGTTAGCAAAGAAGAGAATTCTTACTTATTGACTAAACCCTAACGATTCTTGTATCTAAGGCTCCAGTTCTGCAGCTTATATGGTAATAGCATTCCTAGTTTCAGAAGGTGTGCATCCCGATATTATATTTTTATAGAGAAGATTAAATATTTCATAAAATATTTGCCTATTGAGGAAAATCTTTTACCTTGGGGAAAAAAAACATCCTCCTATGAATTTCCTTTAACTTTACAGGAGACTGCCATTCTCAGAACCAGGATCTCTCTTGGATATTTCAAAGGACTACACACAGGATCTACTTTCTTCTCAAGGGACCCAAGATACTCTGTTTTAAGTCAGCCCTAAGATACAGATGTGGACTTCAGGTAGAATGAGCAATGCAAAGAACTTGCTTGGACTTGGTGTCTCCTTGTATTTTTGGGGACTGATGGACCTTACTACAACTGTGCTGTCAGGAAGTGCCAGGCCCCTCACTGAAGGGCAAGAAGACAACCTGTCCGACAAGCTGCATCAGCGTATGAAGCGGAGCTGGGTGTGGAACCAGTTCTTCGTCCTGGAGGAGTACACGGGAACAGATCCTCTCTACGTCGGGAAGGTAAGATGCACACCAGGAGGACATCTGTGTATCTGCAAATCATGGTGAAACAGAGTCAGTTTTCTCTGAGTGCCTTTACATTCTTTCTGGCAGTGAATTGATCCACATTAATTTCACTTCTGCTCCCAAGAGCTTTTGACCAGTGTCACCATCGTTGGGCAGAATTTCTGTTTCAAGGGGCTGTCAATATATTTGCGTATTTCAAAGAGATCTGCTGCACCGATCATCATCTGTAATTGAGGTAGCGTTAGAAAATCTGCAGTGATCTTTCCATGGACTCCTACAATGTCAAGGCAAAGCAAGGTTATATTGACATATGAGGATTAGGAAAGAAAGGATGAGTTTGTGATCATGCTGCTGTCTGTGAGCAAGTCAGCTGGAAGCTGAAATTCACAATCAAATTAAATAGCCAGTTTCTCTTGAAAACTGACATTTCAATTCTTGTTTTCTGCAAATCTCTAGAGTCAGAGTATCTTCTTGCTTACCACAGCTTGACCGGAGGTTAACTCTGTGGACTACAGAGAAGTTGCTCCAGATCTAGAAGGGTAGAGGGACAGCTCATTAAATCCAACCATGAAGGGTCCTATTTTTGGATCCCTTATACCTCAAAAATCTACATATTAGTATAGACAAGTGTAAAGTAGATCCCTAAGCTCACCCCATCTACTTGGTAGCATTTTGCATTCACTTTTCTGTACCTTCTTGAGGAACAAGCTGATGGAAATCAGACCAATGATACAGATTCACAGAGTGGTAAGGGTTGGAAAGGACCTCCAGAGATCATCTGGTCCAAGCCCCCTGCCAGAGCAGGATCCCCTAGAGTAGATCACACAGGATACCTGCAGGATGGATACCTGCCATCACAATCTGCCTCCCTTATAACCATCCTCCTTTTACTGTTTTCTGACTGTTTTTAAAGATTCTGAATTGTTTAAAGTATTGACCTCATTACTCAAACAGTTATAGTCAGCACTAAGTTCACTTCTAGTCCACAACAAGGTGACAAATCTGGAAAAAGTGGGGAGGGGGAGTGCTAGTGTGCTTATATGTTTGAACAATACAATTAAGATTTTACACGCCTAGAATATCAGATACTGCTACGATGAGTGCAGACTACATATAGGAAGATAAGAAAAATTAAGCACTGAGAAAGAATGTCAGAAAACACCTCCTTCAGATTTCATTGCTTATTTTTACATGATCAAGGCTCTGTTTTTCCTTCCAAGCTATCCATCTGCAGAAAGAAAGAAAGAAAAAAAAAAAATTATATATCCAGAAGCCCCTTTTTGGGCTTGTATTTATCATTCTACAACCCCATAGAGCTAAACTGTGCCCTCAGTCACACCAGTATAAATCAAAATGAATTCACGGGCTTCAAAAGACCTCCTCCTGATTTATCCTTGTGTGACTGACAGCAAGATGCGCTCTCCATCCTCCCACAGCAATGGCATTAGTAGTGATTGCTGCCAAATGAGACCTCATTAGTCTTCATTCATCTCTGCACCTAGCTTTTCAGGTCTTGATATCTCTATTGATTAAAGAAATTAATATTTGGTTTCATGCAATTCCCAGCTTTGGAACAAGGGCCAGACCTATTTCACATACTCAGTTTCATGTGAAATGACTCCAGACTTGCACTGTGAGCCGAATTTCAGCAAAAACAAGTACTGGAAGAAACCAACTCATCTTTGTTTTAGACTCGATCGTGCTATTAGGAGCACAAAAACTTGGCACAGTCGGCAGTGCCCTTGTGCTTGCTGTCGCTCAGCTCCGCTGAACAGGGGAAAGCAGAGACACCTCTTCATGGTCTGTGTCCACCACACAAAGGTGCAAGGTGCCGTGAAGGAGCTCTCTCCAGGACGGCTGTGCTAGCATAGGGGTGCGCAAGGGCTAATTAGCTCCCACAGTTAACAGGGCCAATTAGCCCCACGCACTGCTGAGCTGACATGGCTGGATAGCTCCAAAGGCCTCCTGGCTCTGCACTGCTCTGTGTAGACCAGACAACAGGGAACTCTGCCGCCAAAAGGGGCCTCTGGGGTCAAACACTTCACCCTCCCACCCTGAACTGGGTGCAGAGTGGCCAGCCAAGCAGTGGGATGAACGCAGCGGGGGCTGCTGTGCGGGAAAGGCTTCCCCTTGCCTCATACAGCCAAAGGCACAGGCTCTCGGAAGAAGCTGCAGCACAGCAGGATTCGTCACCCTGCTTGCGTTCGTGCTGCCTGTCTTAGGTCCCTAAGGAAAGGGGCCAGCGGGGAATACACTGTGAGCTGAATTAATTGTTCCGGCAGGCCGGAACTTTTTCAGTCCGAGTCACCCCAGGCTGACTCAGACATAGCTCTGGAAAAGCTTGCACAGAGCAGGTGGAGGTGCAGGACTCCCAGCCTACTGCTTGCTGCTAGCACCAGCCCTCCAAACAGCCCTGGGTACCACACCTGGCCAGGCAGAGCCTCTTCTGAGCACTCCCACAGCACCCTGACCTGTCCTGCTCGCCAGGCCTTGCTTTTATCCACCCGCTTTCTCCAAGCCCCTGTCAGAAGGAGATAGAGCACGCAGCATAGATCCAGTTGTATTTACTTTAAAGTCTTCCCATAAGAGAGAGGCTTGTCCGATGCACTTTCTGGCTAGTTATGTATGACTGCAGCAACCCAAATAGCACCTTTGGCTTGAACCATGGGTCCAGGCTGGCCTAACATGATTTTCAGGGCTGCTGTGGAAAATGGACTTGCCTACGTAAGGGTAAGGCAAGGGGCAAAATATCTTCTGGACAGGGAAATGAAAAGAAGCTTCCTGAGGTGAAATCAGTACATTTTTTTCTTTTCTCCAGTGCTCATGATCCTAATCTAAAGTATTTTAGCTTCAGAGGGTTCCAGGTTCTGTCACAGATAAATATGAGGCTTCCACTTTCCTAGAGGTAGCTGTTATTGGCTAATAGGAAGAACTAGGGAAACCAAAGCTGCAGCAGGTATTTTCCACATTCACCCAGCAGCCTAAACTGCGTCAGTCATTGAACTGGGGACACAATCCACCACTTTGCCGTGTCAGAGACTCCCAAATCCTCTTTCAAAGGAAAGAGGCACTTGAACCACAGCAGCTGAATGAGTGACTAAAACTCATCCTTTCTACAGACTATCACTGCAGATCAACCGAACACCCTCACATGTCCTCACAAAAATCCCCCACGGGTGCTACCTCCCTGGAGGCAGAGAAAGGAGAGCACGTCAAGGATGGAGTCACAGCCTGGTTAGCAGAGCTGTGCGAATCCTTCCCTGAGATGCCGCCGGCAGCACCACCCTCTTCCGCACATCCTTTGCCTGGAGATGTGTCGTCCAGATGCAGATAGAGCCCCCTTAACCTTTGGTACTATCCTCATCAACAGAAGCAACCCAGGTTGACAGTTAACAATTTCCCAGGAGGTATTGGCTTTGTTCCTCCCATCATCCATTCTTTAATAGGGAGGAGAAAGTACAAATGAATTCCTTCTACTTCTGTGTCAGCCACATGGCAGCACAATTTCTTACACCACCCATAAACCAGAGTCAGCTGAAATCTGGATCACCTTTCCAACACAGTGACTTCTGCTCAGATTTATTGCAGTTTGGAAGAATTAAGTCTTTTATGCCCTTTTTTTTTTTTTTTGCTTTGTCTAGAAGGAGCGGGTTACACAAGAAGTGGCAAAAGTCCTGCTAGCATTTCTTACTGTCTAGCCTTGGTTGAGACCCAGTGCTTTTAATAAATCACAGTTAGACAGGGATCCTCTTGTACTCTCAAATTCTTATTAGCGTGCTATGTTCATTCCTCTTTTGCTCCCTGCACAACTGCATTCATTCCAAATAGGGCTTTGGGCAGAAGGTGTAATTTAACCCATGAGTTTCGTTCAGTATCATCTCATAAGTGTTTTGAACTTTCCAGAACACCTACTGCTATTTTAAAATGTTTTCTTCTTTCTTCCTTTCTTTTTATTTTTCCTTTTCCTTTCTCTTTTCCTTTTCTTTTTTCTTTTTCTTTTCTTTTTTTTTCTTTTCCTTTTTTCTTTTTCTTTTCCTTTTTTCTTTTTCTTTTCCTTTTTTCTTCTCCTTTTTTTCTTTTTATTTTTTTAATTTTCTTCCCCTTTACCTCTTGCTTTTATAGTTTTTTCCTTTGCCTTTTCTTTGCCTTTTCTTTGCCTTTGACTTCTTTTCTTCTTCCTATGTAATGAGGACTTGTTGATGTTCCAAAACACATTTTCTTCCTTCAGGTCCACCTCTATTTCCCCAATGAGGTCCAACATCTGTATTTGTCTCAGCAGCTTCATTCTCTCATTGACGCACTGATGCACTAAAATAAATGCCCAAGATGTAGCTTAGTGGTTCTGAACCAATTTGAAAAGCTGTAATAGTGTCCTCCTTCTGGAAGCATCCTGTTTAGTAGCTCCTACAGCCATAATCTCTGAGTTATGGTTGTTTAGGGTAAATAATGACAACCGCTGTCTTTTTTTTTAATGAATCACAAGAAGGTGTTTCCTGAAGATACGCCAGTTTGCCGTCTTGGAGCCTGCGTGTGAATTCATACACATGGCAATCATGCAAATTTAACTGTTTGCCACTGCCAAATTTTTCTGGCTTGTTCTTCCTCCATTTAGCTAATACATCACCTACCTGCCAGCATTCCTCCCAAGGACTGATGTCTCTCAGGTGTAGTAGCCACTGCAGAGACCAGTGGCCAAGCGATGAAATGAAGAATCAATGCCCTGACACGGCACCTGTCACAATCCGCACCTTCAGCTCTTGCAGCCGCTTTGCAGTGCTGCTGCGGCAGATGGATACCTGCCATCCACGCTCAGTGTCCCAGCAGTTGCTAGGGCTCCATGGGCCACCTACACACAGACCTGTCTGCAGGGTGGGATGTGCCATAGAAAGCCATATAGGTCCCACCTCAGCTGAAATCAGTCTCACCCTAAAATTGGGAGCAGGCTCCAGTTTTGTGTAGGTCATATGCTGCACTCTGAGAGGCTACTAAGGAAAGGAACCTCCAGAGAATAAGCATGTTTCAACAAGACCTTCACTGGGGAAGTGGTCTTTCAGCCTCCAGTTCAATGGGCTCATGTGCCCTACAGCAGCTGAAGTGCTGGTCCACGGGAATTAGAAATGTTTAGGTCAGATAAGCCAATTTTTCCACATCCTTGTAAAACTTTTTCCTAGGTGGAAAGTTACTGTATAGTCTTCAGCGTGTTTTTAAATAGCTCAGAGATGAGATTTCTTCCTTTCTTAGGAGAATAGCCTATAATCAAATGCATAAAGTTTGACTTCTGCTTTTCCACACAAATTATCCATTTCTATTTGGATTTTTTCTTCAAATCCTACCAATCCTCTGTTCATATACTCAGTTCATTATTTCAAGATTTTTCTCTCCAGTACCAATATTTACCTATGTTTGGCCCCATCCTCCACAATTATTCCCATATGTCCTTTGAGCTCATCAAAGCATTAAACAAACACTTAATTCTAACGATATTTCTTGAGATAATTGGCTCATATGTGCATTTTAAAGTGTGCTTAACTGAATCCAGCCCACTTTGACCACTTTTTAAAATCATTTCTTTATCCATCTCTCGAAATGGTAATCACACTTGAAAATGGTATTCACACCTGAGCCATTCTTGAAAATCCCATTTTGATTATTGCACGTCATTCTATTGCCTTCCTGTCTTTTGGGACTGAACCAATACCATCTCTGGGCATTGGTCTTTATTCCTCGAGAGCATGTAAGTATGAGCATACTGTTAAGCATATTCATAGCGTGAGTGAAATTAAGTGATTTGTTTGTCTTTTGATAGTCGCTGCAGTATTTCATGGGAACCAGGTGTTTAACAGAATGGTAGTCCCCAGGATGATTTGTTTCTCTGGTTTAGATGATAATTAGCACTGCATTTACTTTTCTTCTGTTCTGTTGCATTCACAGCTATCTGTGGCTGCTCAGAACTAATTAGCAGTCATGCAATAAATCCGTTTGCTAATTCCCTAGAAAATCTGGGATGCCTCTCATCTCTATAGCCTGCTATGGACACAATCAAATGTTCCTCACTCCTTACCTTACACACTGTTCGACAGTAATTCCTTCCTGAAGATGTAAGGATCCAGCCTGATTTTTATTGCTAAAACTTTCATGGAGAAAAACAAAAAAATATTTCTGAATCACTCAGATAGTGAGTAGCTCTCCCATCCTGCTTTCCCCTTGATCCCAAACAGATTTGCCTTCTCTGCCCCAACATTATGCTACCCCTGGAATATCTGGCTCCTCTTAAGCCATGTGAACAAGCACAGTCTGCGGCTTTGCTGACCTCACCTTATCCCAAGCCTGGCAGTGAGTCCTTCTCAGCGGCCATTGCAAAAGACAATTATTGAGTGAGATTTCAAAAAGGCACAGAACCTGTTTCTGTTTGGGTGTCTCTGCCTTTTCTTCTGGCACAGATGTGGATGCAGAAATGGGAAGACAGGAGAGGGATTTTAATTGCAACTCTGTGATGCAGACTTTACTAAGTATTTGCCTCTTTCAGCAGAACAAGTTCCTTAAAACCAGCTTGTGAGTCCCAACAGTGAGACCAAAATGCTCAGGATGCTCACGTGCTTAGTGTTTCTCAGCAGCTGCTTGCCTGGCTCGTAGTCTAATTGAATCCTGTTCCTTTCTGCAGCTCCACTCTGACATGGACCGGGGAGATGGTTCGATCAAATACATCCTGTCAGGAGAGGGAGCAGGCATTGTGTTTACAATTGACGATACCACAGGGGACATTCATGCCATTCAGCGACTGGACCGGGAAGAAAGGTCGCAGTATACCTTGAGGGCGCAGGCTCTGGACAGACGAACGGGACGCCCGATGGAGCCGGAATCAGAGTTCATCATCAAAATCCAAGACATAAATGACAATGAACCCAAGTTCCTGGATGGACCTTACGTAGCCTCTGTTCCAGAAATGTCACCTGTGGGTAAGGCAGATTTTGTGGATTCTCGTCCCCCTGTAAGCAAATTAGAGATGGTCACTAACACATACATTTCTGGCTCCTTGGACTCAGCTTTTGCCCCTTGCACAGGAGCTGCAGGACAGGAGAGCTTCCCGCGGGGTGCCTGACTGCCGCAGAAGAGGGATAGCAGGCTCTACTCCACCTTCAGCTGGGCCCCTCTGAAATAAAACATGCCAAGGGGAGCTTGAGAGCTAAAAATTCAAACATGCCATCCTCAGACAACATGCAGTAAGGTGGTGCCCCTTCTCCCCTGCCTCAGATGGCAGCAATAGTATTGACTGTTAGACAACCATTACCATCCAGAAAGGAACTCAGTTTTAGGAACATATTCTAGTTCGTACTGAGAGCTGGAATACTGTCCAGGAGCCCGTGAAATCATGGGGAGATGGCAACAACTATTAGCAGTTTTGCTCCTTCTAACCCGTGTAAGCCCACGCCAAACACACTTCAGTGGATCCCAAGGTTCTGGTACAGCTTGCTCTCTGCCTTCAGAGCATGGGATCATGTCAAAGACAGTCCCGTTACTGCAGTGCAGAAGACAGATAACAGCCTTCCTACCTACACAAGTCGGGAGAAACCATTTTCATGTAACAAAACCAATAGTCACATTAAATATTGTTTTTCTGGACTTTTTTCTTTCCTTTGGAGTTGCTTATTGTTTTTTGGCTCTGTGACATCATTAGAGAGATAATAATACCATATAATTCTCATGTCCCGAAGTTACAGATAAGCTTCGAATTCTCATTCTTCCATATTACGTTGACATAAAGCTAGAGACAAGCATCAAATACAAAAGTTCCGTGCAGAAATAATGTTTCTTAATGGTAACAGCTAGCTTGTATTCAGATTTATTTTCCAGTGCATAAATGTAGATTTATTTTCCAGTAACACTGGATTTGTTTGTAACACAAAGCATCGTGTAGAAGGCTAGATACATCCATAAAGGCATTGTCTGACATTTTAAGGAGTCAAAACTTACATGTATTTCAAAGAGTTATGCCTTACCTTCTCCTTGTTCTTGATAAATTACGTCACCTGCAAGCCATTATTAGCTTCAGAGGAAGCAGACCTTGAGAACCAATTGAAGAAAAGAAATATATATGCATTTGTGTGGATTCCAGAAAGCACTTCAGGAGGGTATAATCTCTAGGCTATGCAATGTAAACTGCAATCCCTCAGAGAGATTATCTCAGAGATACATCCCTCCACGCTCAGTGTTTGAGCACAATTTCCATCCCTTAGTCAAGTTAGAGCATCCATGGGCCTGCTGCAGCAGTATGTGATTTATGCCAGCATAGCTACAGATCTTATTTGAGCTGCCTTTAAATAACATTCAAAATCAAGAAAAGTGGAAAAGAAGCAAGCAGTATATAACTACCAGCCCTCTGCAAACCATAATGAAGTACTGTTAGCTCAGCAGTTCTGTAACTGTGGTCCATAGAGTACTTGCTCTTTTATATCTTCTTATAGAGGCATGATGAATTTATGCCTATTAATTCCTTTAGTGCTAATGAGATACAAGTATGAGCAATAAGCACAAGAACTATGAGCATCAAATGAAGAAGTTTGGTGTGGGGAAGCTCTGGTTAGGCATTTCAATTTATTTTGAACTGTGTGCTTTTCATGCCAGCTCTTTATCCCACAAGGTCTTACCTGATGGGTTTCTTTTTGTCAGGCACTTCTGTTATCCAGGTGACAGCGACAGATGCTGATGACCCAACCTATGGGAACAGCGCAAGAGTAGTGTACAGTATTCTCCAAGGACAACCATATTTCTCTGTGGACTCTCGGACAGGTATGTTATTTCATCAGGGAATGAGGCAGTGTGAAAACCAAAAAGAAAGGGTTTCAAGCGGAAAGAAAAGGCAGTGCATCATGAGTGTGGTCAGAGAAACATATTTGCATGGCCTGGAGCCAAGACAGAGCAGCACTGTGCGAGGGTTAAAGCAAGGCTGTGGTAATGAGCTGCAGAAGGAGAAGCTGCTTTATGCAGTGATATATTTGTCCGAATGATCGTATTCTGAAGCTCGGGAGCTGGGTGGGTTTGTTGCTGTAAATATTCTCGGTGGTGGCCACCATTGCAACAAAGCCTTCAGCAGATCTAGTTGGTAACAGGGCTTTGTGGGGAAAAAAAGCAGTCTGTGAACCAAGCAGGACCAGAAAGTGCAGGCTAAAGGACACAGTTATCTGGAGTAGTTTTACCTGAGGGTGTTCTTGTTAATCTGGAGTAGTTTTACCTAAGGGTGTTCTTGTTAATAACCTTAAATTTATCTATAGGACACCCTCTCTGTTTTGCTTGCCTTCTCTCTCTCTGTTTTTCTGTGTATATCCAAGGTTTATATCCAAAAGAGGAATCTGACAGGTTTTGACAGTTTCTAAAGGGCATCTGTAGTGCTAAGGTCAGAAACTCATGAGACGATAGTCACTGCTAAGCCCTAGGGGACAAAATAGAAAAAACACTGCATAATCTACTTCTGAAAGTTAGCACTTCACGGAGTAGATGCTCTAGCCAAAGACAAATTTGTATGTGGCACGTTTCCTCAGCTCTTTACAATATAAATAAAACAGTAATGTTCAGGTTATCAACCACAGACAAATAAGAGCATAATCAGAGATTTGCTAAGTACTGAATGATTTCTAAGAAATGAAAGCAGCAATATTCAGGGTCAGACCCAGTACAGATTTAACTGATAAGGGTGCAACTTAGACAGAAGATAGGCCCTTGAGTTCAAAATCATGCACTTGATAGGTATTATACACAGAAAAGGGTTTTTTTCTCCACTTACCAATTTCCCAGCCACATGTCTGGAGCTGCCTCAGCCCTCACAAGTGGGCAACAGGGTACCCATTTAGGCTAAACGTAGAAACTGCGAGTCAGAAACTGTCTCTCCATCACAGGCACAGGCCTCTAACCGGCTTCCCCAGTACAAACCCATTTGCTAACACACAAAATGCAACTGCAGCTCCCACGTTCTTCTAACACAGAGCTAGGGCATAAACAATGACCAGCTCCCGTATAGTCATGGGTAGTGATTAAAGCACCCAAAAGCGGGCAACCCATTTCAGTATACTCCTCTGCTAGAAGCATGTGAGGTCCTTATCCTTCAACTCCCAACACGGTCTCTTGGATCCAGAAACATGCTCCTGTTCCTGTTCTGTCACTGGCCTCTCAGGTGTTGAAAGAATATATGTGTGAAGGCAAAACTTCAAAGGACAGCTGAGAGCCTACTCATCCCTTTTCCAGAACACTTTTACAGCCTGCCCATGATCATATTCCCCTAGAAGGTAAAAAACGTGGATTTAAATCCCCTCAGGCAGGATTTAAAATAAGCAAAGGCCCCCAAGTCTCCCACTTCTCCTGAAACCGTCTGGCTGTTATAGAAAAGAAAGGATATCACCTCTGCTTTTTACTGTGTTTTTTAAGAGAGTGAACTTCACTCTGTTTGGTGAAAGAAATGGTACCAGCACCTTTATTTTGGAAGATCTGAGGATCTGAGCCTTTCCCATAGGCCTAAGGAAGGTTTAAATGTTCACCGCCGTCCTCATCATTTCCTTATTGACCAGTTGCGTGCAGCAGCACTGGAGGGTCCCTGCTCAGCATGGCTGCTGCTCTGTGTCCCATTTGGAGCAGCATGAACCACGACCTGGCTCTGAGTCCTGGTGTCCTGGACTGGTGTAGGGACCAGAGGCCCCAAACATAGGCACTGCAGAGCCTGGCTTTTAGGCACGGATGTCTTCTTTCCAGATCTAGCCTGTTCTGTATTAAGGACAAGCCGAAAACGGAAATTCCCTACAAAGTATTTGTATATGGAGAAAATACTTCCCCAAATGCTAGGCATTTTCGTATCTTATTTATATTCCTGAGAGCTGAGGAGCTACAGCACGCCACGGGAGTCGCTCACCTTTGCAGGATGAGACGCTTAAGGCCTCCACGTAGCACCATTAAAATAGCACGCTGTGAATGTTCAGCACTGGTCACTATTTCTTCCCTTATACATGCAGTGATAATTGCCAACGCAATATCTTTTTACTGCTTTTTTATTAAACCCATACATTGTCTTTCTGCTAAAAATAAAGTCTAAATGCAGATCAGCTCAAGTTAACAGCGTTCTGATGGGCATGTACTGCATGTTGGGCCTGGGGCTGACACAGATTTGCCCCCACACAGGAGGGCACCCCAAATGTCTCACAGCCCACACCCAGAAAGGGTCCTTGGAGTGTCCCCTGGCAGCACACCCCCACCACCACCGCTTCTCCCCGGCGCAGGGACCCGCCCGCGGCCCTGCGGGCTGTGGGGCCCTGATGGCGGCCGGCGGGCTGTGGGCGCGGAGGCGTTGGAGCCGTGTGGGACGGGCCGCGCCGGGAGGCTTGGCAGCTCTCAAACGCAGGATGCGGGCAGCTGGGGCCCCAGCGGCATCAGCAGCGCTGCCCGGGCCGGCTCCTCGCAACCTCCGTCAGAGAAGTGTTGCTGCCACCTCATGTCCTCCCGCGGTAGCGTTACCCGAACGAACGGGACGCTTCGCAGGGCGTGAAAGGGGGAGCAGGGTGACCCTTCCCCGAGCAACCTGCCCGAACCAGCGGTATCTCCCCACATTCTGCTCTCGTAGCCCCCAGCGTGTGTCCCCAAGGACCCGAGCCAAGCCCGCGGGCTTAGGTCAGGTTGCCTCCAGGTCTGCGCGTGTAGGGACGCGCTGCAAAACTTGTCCTGGTGCATCTTTTACTGAACCCCGTCACGGCCACCCTTTGTGTGACATTATCTCGCCCGAGCAGGGCCTTAATTCAGCGTAGCACACTCTGTTCCCGAAATTCCTTTCCAGCTCCCTTGGAAGGCAAGGTTTTACTCTTGAACAGACAGCCTGCCCCACAGCTGGTGCATCTTAACTGGGCTTCTTTAAAATTCACGCCTTCTGTTAACCTAGATTCAGGCTGGGGGAGTTTTACTCCGCCAGGAAAGGTGAGACCAAACGCAGAGCCCGGTCTCGTCCTTGCCATAGGGAGTACGCGGCGGGAGCAAGGCCGCCCCACCTTCCTTGTGTGCTCTCTAACCGCCATTTCTTTTGTTTCCTAAAAACCCTTTCACCCCCCTCCTCAATCTCACAGGCTTAATTAGGACAGCTCTAATGAACATGGACAGAGAAGCGAAAGAATATTATGAGGTGATTATCCAGGCGAAGGATATGGGTGGGCAGCTGGGAGGATTAGCTGGAACGACCACAGTCAACATCACCCTCTCTGATGTCAACGACAACCCACCCCGGTTTCCACAGAGTGAGTACCCGCCGCGTCGGGACAGGCGAAAAGGGGTGGCTGAGTTGCGGGGCTGCTGTTTGATCTCATTACAGCCATTTTTGACCTCAGGACAGTGACAGTTAGAGATGGGAAGAATTTTGGATTGAAGAAGGAACTTTCCTTCAGAAAATGTCAAAACGGAACATTCACCAGCTTGTTTTTCAGAAGAGGTTTCTGAGCTCCAAAATCATCAAAACCAACACTTGTTTTAAAGGTTGGGAAAGTAATTTACAGGAAAAGGAAAGAAGGAGATCTGTTGTGTTCCTAGACTGCTCATGGCCATTGCCTCTGGCAGCTAATTGCTGCCCTGATTTTATCCTATCTCGGAAAGGATGTCGGTCAAATCAGGGACATGTGGCGGTGCTGGAAGTTGAAAGATAATTTCATTCAACTCTCCAGCCAGGCCGCTGCAGGGGAGCGTCTGGTAGCTGTGCTGTCAGTGTAGCGTGCGTTGTCATACAGGCTGCTCTCTCCAGGAGAGGTTCAGCTAAACCTTGGCAATAGACAGCTAAACCCTAAGATATGTAACAGCCACAGTTCATGGAATGAGAAAATAGGCAACTCTACTCATATCAGAAACATTACCTTGTATTTACAGAAGTGAATCTCAAAGCAAGATTTGCAACATTTTTCTTTTTAAAATTCTTTTAAATCAATCTTACCTACATAATTCTGTATTGCTGTTAAAAATTTGAAAGAAGCTCTTCAGGTTTGATTGAACTAGATCTTTCAAGAAAACTCTTTTGCTTTTTTTCTTTAAAGAAAGTTGATTCTTTTAGTGGTGTACATCAGTCTCAAGCCATTTTGATTTTGCCATTTTCCTCATCTAGCCAAGACATGAAAACTCCTGCAGTTCTTTTTGTTTGCTGTTCTTCTCCATCTGTTTCTGCATGTTGGACTGCTAAATCAAAGCACTCCACTAAGATCAGCAAGAACCCACTTTCCTTCTGACAGAGCAACTTGTTGAACGCACCATTGCCAATCCCGTTTTGAAAGCGACATGAACTGTAACTGTTTGATATCAAACTCTTGATTAAGAATAAATGAGACTAGATCAAACCCAACCCTTGGTGCAATTCTGCCTTGCGAAGCTCAATAATTGGTGGAGTTAACAGAGAGAGTGCAGAAAGGAAGGTTTGAACATAAAATATGATGGCAGAGAAGTATTTTAGATGCAACATTCATATTTTTAAAACACATTTTTTAAAATAGCAGCTTTCTCTTTTCCCAGGCTTGCTGCTAAGCAAATTAGTGGCGCACCAAATGTGCTCAAGACAGAGTCTGTAGGATGAGGTAGCATATTTTAATAGAGTAACTGGTAAATTTGGAAGAAGGCAAGCTGCTGAGCTCTCAAAGCCTTGTTCAGGGTGGGAAAGAAGTTTATACGGACTTAAGAAAGGATTTGTGGTGCTCAGAACTTGTGTGTTTATTCCCGCTGTACAAGCTGATCTAATAAAAAATGCCTGTCCTGTTAAATCTCTTTCATATCCTGCTTTATATCATGGCTGCAACAGCACTGGTGTTAATTGCCCTATTTTTCTAGTTGAAGTTCCTATTTTCAGGTATATTGCTGTTTTGAAACAAACACGTTGAACAAAACCTGTTGATGTGACAAACACCCAAATAAAACTTTCCCAGGCGGTTCGGGCGGGTGGTGCCTTTTTAAAGCAAACCGCAGCGCTGTTGCAGCTTTGGGAAAGGTACTGGGGACTCCCCGCAGGCTACGCTGGGTTGTGGCCTGCTCCTGATCTACTCTTTGAAACGCTGTGCAGTTCTCAGTTCCTTTTCACAGCCTGTTTTTCACTCCTCTCTGCCTCCCTGCTGCTTGTGCCAGAGCATTATCAGATGAGTGTGCTGGAGTCCGCTCCCGTCAGCTCCACCGTGGGCCGCGTGGTTGCTAAAGACCTGGACGAGGGCATTAACGCGGAGATGAAATACAGCCTCGTGGATGGAGATGGACTGGATGTCTTTGATATTAACACTGATCCTAATTACCAAGTTGGCATCATAACTGTGAGAAAGGTAGTAAAATTTGCTTTTTATAGGAATTTATATGGCTAACAGTGCTGGTTACATTTTATGTGTGCAATATTCCCTTATGCCTGTAGTAACTTGGTTCCCATTACATGACAGTAGCCCCTTTCCTGCTATAAAACACCATTTCTTTAACATTCATTGCTAAGATATGAAAGCAGACTGCGTTCCTAGGAGCAACCTTTAAAATGTGGGGACAGCATTAGCATAAACATGTCTTTTCCCACTGAAGGAACGTTCTGATTCACTATTTATTTATTTAAATATCCTCTGTAGCTTAATTATCCTACAATGTGAGAAATTAGATCAATATTTGCATTTGAACTGTACACATTTTTCACTCCGGTGTCCCACACACAGTAATAAAACATGCCTTCGAATTATTTATAAACCAATAAAACCCAGGCAGTTTTTTTTTTTTTTTAATTGCTGCTCGAAGATCCATAAATGCTAATTAGGCTAGAAGAAGCTGTCTCTAAAATGGCAGCTGTGAAACTGCTAGTACTCTGTACCGCAGGCTATGCAGAAAGGAGTAGAGTATTTTGCTCAGGCTCCCTGCTATAGGATATTTATTCTACAGTCTTACATAAACGCTAGAAGTTCAACTCCGTTTCTAGGTTATGAAATTGTAACCGTATTTCTGCCTAAGCATATCTAGTGTACTAACAAGGAACCATAGTCTCCATTTAAATAGCCTGGGACTAAATTGCACACTAAAACGGAACAATGCATGGGAGAGATTTGACCCTGCGAGCCCCGATGCCCTACAGCAAAGCGTTTAACCGTGTACTTGTGGTCACCTTTCTCCAACTCTTGTTTATGCACACTAGTCCCTAAAGGTAGGCATGTGCTTAAGTGCTTTGCTGGAATGAATGAGATGTTGGATGCAAACTCCAGTGTAATTTTTCACTCATTTATTGATGAAAGAAAATAATTTCTTTGGAAGAAATGTGTCAATAAGCGTGACTTTTGTTATTATGAATTTCATGTATGTCAGGAGAAGGAGTTATAAAAGTTTATGGCATCAATCATACCAGATAGGTACAGGCATTGGGTACGTACTGCTCAATCCATCTACTGTACATAAATGTTTGTAAAATTCTGTGTATGCCAGTGGCTTTTTGTAATGTTATGATTATCAATAGCCAAATATTAGGAAAGTTGTGCTTTGCATCCACTCAACAAAAAAAAACCCCAACCAAACAAAAAAAATCAACTGTCATTGATAGAAAAGAATATCAAAATGGGAGGAAGGAGAGAGAATTTCTAAGCCCAGAATGAAATCTTCACTGAAAGAAAGCAAAACATCCCCTTTCGCTTTTATAGACAGATTTCCCGAACAAAATAACTATCGCTTCCAGAAGGGGCATCAAAAAGTTGGAATTTACAGTTGCGGGTAGGACCACTGCTTGTGGTCTTGTGGCCACTTGTCTCAGCCCACCAATCCCACAGATGTTGACTGCCTCCTGAAGACTTACGGCTCCTTCGAAGCTCCCTTCCCATGAGGCTGACATGCACCCCAGTGACAGCCTTTCCCAACGGGGCAGGGACAGGTTTCCACGGGGTGCCTCTACGCTCAGCTGCATTTTGCAGGATGCTCGGTTCGCAGGCGAAGGCAGCCTGCTTGCCTTCCCCATGGGACCAGTGTTGGAAACGGGTTTGAATGTACCCATGGATGACAAATCTGAGGAGGGGGGCAGCAATTGGCATGTGAGAGGATCAGGAGGGAAATCCATGATTGTGGATGAATGTGTCTAAAGCAAACTGAGGGCGTCTGAACTCAGGAACATCAAAAATGCAATGGCCTTGCACACTTGTTTGATTTTCTCACTTTTTCTAACTAGGTGATTAAGTCTTTTCCTAATGCAGTTGGGTTTTATGGTTATTAAGTGTTTCTGTGATTTAACTGCTCTTTTTATAACTCAGCATTTTAGCGTACGTGCAACGTTTCTCCCACCGTTTTCTTCACATGAGAAACCATGAGATATAATGGCCTCTTTTTCAGTACATGTTTAGGCAGCTTTGCATTGCATATTCCTTGCCAGATGGACAATAAGTGTTACTTGGTCGTATGAATATACTTTATTGCTATTTTTACAATGCATAAGTATGCAACTGGTAGACCATAATGACTCTGCGGTAGTGGGTAATATGTTTGTAGATGTAGCTAAATTCTTGCTGACAAGTGCTATGCCTGCAGTAGTCACTGACTTACCAGCTAGAACGAAGGGCAGCGGGAGCAAGTTTCAGATCATCTGGTTGTACCTGCTGCCACAGGTGTCACAGTTCATACTGTATCGCCGCACAGCATCTCCAGTCGTACTGGACCTTCATCTCCCCCAGCACAAGAAAACGAGTTCCCATTCCCGTCTTCATTCCTCACCCGCATGTACTAAACGCTGAGTGAGTTTTAGTTTTATGATTTCAAGAACTCGTGTCTTTCATCAGGCGTTCCTGTGCAGGGCATCAGTGCTGGTAATGTTACTGTGACAGCGTGAGCTTTTGTGTGTCACGGCAAAGTTCCCACTTCTGAGGAAAAAAGCTGTTGTGGCAGTAGACAAGTACCGAAGCCACCACCGAATGCAGGGGGTGTTTTGTGGCCCATAGTATATGGTCCTGCCGTGCTTGAGCATGTGAAGCTTCTGCTAAAGTTGCTGAAACTAATAACACATCTCATGGCTGCAGTGTTGAGCAGGGCAGCAAAAGAGATGGGTTGTGACTGGCCAAGGAGGGCTTCACTGCTACGCTAACGACCTTCGCACCTTGCACTTCCAGTCACTTTGGCATCCTCCTCCTTCCCTATTTTCCTGCCATCTTCTTGCCCCAGTCTGGTGGTAGGTCTTCGAAAAGAAGGAGCTGAATAGGAAAAACAAAGGTGCTGGATGGGAATAGCAGTGATCTTACTGTTGTCTGAATGAACTGAGGCTGTAGGTGGTAGTCCCTACCTACAAATAAAGCCACGTGTTTTGAAAGCCATTCATGTAACATAAAAGAGTATGTGCCACTGAACGACCCCCCGAGAATTGGGCCTTTTCTTTCCTGGTACAAAGCTTGTCTTGCTCAGGATCTCTGGCAGCTAAGGAGATCCAGTTACACTGGTTTTCAGCACTAGAACGCCCCAGATTATACAGGTAAAGGATTGTGACCTGAAACCACATCGGGTAACTTCTAGCTGCAATTTGGGGAGGATGACTGTGTCCTCTGTGAGGTGTACTTTGTCTGGTGACTTTTTTTTGTGTATTTGGACTGATCCTTCCGTACTGTCACTCTGGTTTGTCAGATGCCTTTAGTCATCTCCTATCGAGACTGATAAATTGCATGTTAAATACGGAATTCTCCATTTAGTTCTAATCAGATTTTGGAGAGGCCTTATTTTCTGTGAAAAGGAGGTGGAAAGGAGATAAAAAATTTATTTTTATTGAAAAGTTCAGTGTCAGCATTAATTATTTCTATATCCATATTCACCAAATAAGTAGTTTTATCTCAATAGGAAATCTAATTCATGAAACTACTAACAGAGGGAGCTGCCCCCCCTTTATCCATTATCTCAGGAAAGAAAACAAGAGCCATTCCCACTCCCTGTTTCAAATAATACTTAAGTATTTTATCCAAAGTGGAATAGCTCCTGCAGGAAGAGGTCAGGGGTACCTCATAATGCTTTGAAATTACACTATTCTCTAGGCAGGGAGGAGATTCAAATCCTAGCACTCAGCACACCTGGATTGTGAACCAGTGTTTAAGACTCTTGGTGAGGGGAGGTGAAAAACCTCACTTCTAGGAAGGATGGATTACTGATAAAAAATGGAACAGGATCCCGCAAGAGAGTCTGACGACATCCCCTGCCCCCTCAGGGGCCCTTTAGCCGCTTGGCAGACAGGGCTGTCTGGAGACATGACTCTGATCTCCTCAGGGAGAAAAGAGGATGCTAACTGGGACCTCCACCTCACATGTGAGCATCCTTCTCCCTGACACTAGGACCCATTTTTGAGGAACCGGCTCTACATATCTTTACCTTACTTTCAGGTGCTCCCGTACTGCTTCTGCCTGTGTTTTTCCTCAGAGGGGCATGAAACACAGTGTGTGAATCACAACGCAGTGGTGGTGTGGCCGCTTTCATTTTCATTTCAGGAGGAAGAATGAAATAATACATATTCTGAAGTGATCTGCAAATATTCCTCCTGGCTTTTACAGTTCAACTGTAGACACTGCCATTTTTAATACTACTGTCACTCGATGCTTTGTCTCCATCTGCAAATATTTACCTTTGTTACCCTTATGATTAAAAATCATAGTAAAGATTTGTTTTTAAAAAAAAAGCATCAATTATATTAGAAGGCATCTTCGGAAAATTAAAATTATATGGCCTAAATCGTACAGCTCAGTGTGCCTAATGCTAGATCTATTCTCCTCAGCCTCTAAGTTTTGAGAGCAAGAAGAGCTACACCTTGAAAGTAGAAGGTGCCAACCCCCACCTGGAAATGCGGTTCCTGAACCTGGGTCCCTTCCGCGACACCACCACCGTCCATATCAGCGTGGAGGATGTGGATGAACCTCCTGTGTTCGAGCCCAGCTTCTACTTCGTGGAAGTGCCTGAGGACGTGGAGATTGGAACCACCATACAAATCATTTCTGCCAAGGACCCGGACGTAACCAACAACTCCATCAGGTCTGTCCTCTCTTTGTGTGTTCTCCCAGGAGCGCTCCCTGCTACGTCCCGGTTGGTGTGGCAGTGATGGGGCTGAAACAGCACGGGTGGGAGGGACTCTCTCTTTTTAGCCAGTAGTAGTTGTCAGTGGGTTTAGTCAAACAACATCTCACACACTGAGGGGCTCTGCTACGACTGTCAGAGCAACGCAACGCAGGAGGTCAGCCGTGCCTTTTCTGTGGTACGGAGAACGCCTGCGTCCAGCATTGCAGTGAACTGGTCAGGCGTGTCCTGAGAGCGTGCATTAAGTAGAAACCCCAGCTCCTTGTGCATTTGCTGGCACAAAACCTGTCAGCATGGCTGAGGGCCTGCTGCCATACTGAGGGGAAGGTAATCGACTCGCTTCTCCATTCTGTTTCACAGCCTGCCTTTGTCAGCAGCTCAAATACGCAGCTACTTTTGGAGTAGACTGAATGCATACTAATAAATATTCATGAACCACTAAATTATACAGTGTCTGGTCATTGCTGCAGAGCTAGATATTCCCATAAGGAGTTAAGAAAGGTAAAGGTGTATTTACAGCCATGGGAGCTTCGTAGCTGCAACTCAGCAAGGAGCCAAAGGAGCAGATTTGTGTGATCACACTGCTCTTTTCCATAGTGGCTGCCAAGTCAGCCCAGTTTATCAAAGACTGTTTCTCTCCGGGGCCAGCCCACGTTCCAATTTTCACAACCTGCGGAAGCTTCGAGTGACTGCATGTTAATAATCCCAGCATGTCGGCTGCTTCTCTCCTCCGAGAAATGCGTTGTGTTTGCCTAACCCTGCGTCAGTCCAGCTTCTGAATTGTCTGTGTTCGGGAACAGTCCTGGGAAGTACAGGAGGGACACGAAACATCGAGTATTTGGAGTTTTTGAAGAAAGTGAAATCTGTATGAGCAACTCTGTGGGCTTCGGCTAGGCGATCTGAGCAACACAGAGCCTGTTCTTCTTCATGATACTGCTTTCCGTGTTGTTGGTCTAATTATTTTTTTCAGCTCTGCGACCATAATACACCGATCTTTTCTACCTACGTTATAAGGTTATCATACTTCTCATGACATTGTCTCAAATTCTTCAGTAAAACTACTATACTGTCTGCATCACACTTTCATTACCCTAAACTTTTTACCACTTGCATCCTATACTGCTGATTACTGTCTAGCATTATGCCAAAGCTGCAGTGCAAACAGCTTCGTGCTAATCTGCTTAAAATAGTGTAAGAATAATTCTGCAGACTATCAGAGGGTAGAAGTATTCATTGTTATTTTTAAGGAGGTTTTTCTTAGCTTTCTTCAGAGTTTTCCGGTGTCTAGCCTTGATGAAACAGCACTCTATAAATCTCAGAATGCATCACCAAAGACGTATTTAAAAAAACACCCCAAAACAGTTGCAAACATGCACAGACTCCTTTGTAACTCTGTTTCTTCCCAACTTTCTTCCTCTTTTTCTTCCCATCTTCCTCTCTTCCCATTTTCTTTCCTCCCTCCTTCCTCCACACCAAATGTACATTTCTACATTTACGTACAAATGTAAATGACTGGGGTAGAGGAAACAGGAAAAAAATAAGAATAAATACCTTTTGTAATGCTATCTGAAATGCAGGTGTTAAGAGTTGGTTCTGCTTGCCTCGCATGTGCTCTCCTCCATCCATGCCAAGTCTGTGCAGTATCAGTCTGGCAATGTTTCTGGCTTGCTCTGCGTTCACTTTGCACGGGGCAAGGCAACGTAAGTAAAACAAAATTCCAGGTCCATATTTTGTTACACAAGTTGAAATCTGTCTGAAATTAAAACTATGATCTGGCCCCTTCTTTTGCCATTTTTTCAAGTATGGGAAAGCCAGGACGCATTTCAGAAGGGCTCACTGAACACGGGAGAACTCTCAAATCCTTGTTTTCCCAGCATCCAATATCTGGACTCCCACACTGTGAAATTCTGGTGGCTGGAAATATGCCATGATTGTTGTTAAGTGATTGAGGAAGATTACCTAAAGAGTACAGTGGAAACAAGTGTGAAGGAGCCGGTATTATTAACAGGAGAACTTCTGTGGAGAATCCAGACAAAGACTCCACCTGTGCCTCTTGACATTGGTGATTAATGCCGCACCACTAATCACAAGGCCATATCCAATTTCAGATACTCGTTGGCCTTAAACTGTCAGAGAGAAATCTTTCTTATAGCCCTCATACAAGAATAATTATTATAGCAAAATATAGCAACGCTCGTACTTATTTCCTAAATAAATGCCTCAGAAATCTCTTTATTTAAGAAGAGGTGGGGAGGACTGGGAAGGAAAGGGAAGCAAACCTGCCATCCCACCCTCTGATTTTTCTGAAAAAAGTGTAAAGGAATTTCCTAACAACATAGCTCAATAGTATTTTATATCGCAGTTTAATAAGTCCCTATATAAGGATCAGGCTGGCATGCTTGTTCCCTGAATGCTTTTGTGCTGAAAGGAGAAAATTCAGAAGAACCAGCCGTGTTCAGCATCCATTATGACTAATGCTTTCAATTCCCATCAACTTTGAGGAAGGAACCAATAAAAATGAGAATAAATCTGGGCTCTGTTCTCGGCTGTGGCATTGACACAGGCGCATGTGTGGCTTTCGCCAAAGGATTTCTTACCACGCCAACGCAATTAGCCAGGAAGGCAACTCGTACAAACTGCTGTTAAGAGAAAGGTGATGCATACGAAGGGTACTGAGTATTTTACACAACCTGAGAAATGGTTCCTCTGCCTGAGTACAGCAATGACAGCTGTCAATCAGCTGCCTCCCTGCCTGAGTTTCCTGGCCTGCGGGTACCACCACATTCCCCTGCTCTCAGGTGTGACAAGCTTGTTCCCAGCATTAAACTGACATGATACTGGCCAGGCAGGTTCAGTATTTATGATGAATCAACCCCAGGTAGGGAGCTGTTTTTCTGACTGCTTCATATGAGACCACCACTCATCATCCCCCTTGCGCTGACATGGCTCAGTCAATAGGATGGTCCAGGATGCAGGTGGAGTTTATTTCCCTGAAGGAGGAGAGAATACAAAAGCACGAGGAAGGGAAAAGTTCCTCCTCCTCAGCCTAGGTACCCAGAGAATGAGCTGATGTAAAGTCATTTTCGTCCTGTCTGAATTGTGTCCAAGGAAAGGGCATAATTATTTTGCTTAGAAAAAGAATTCACACTCCTCACTGACAGATTTTCTCTGTATGGCAGATGTTCCTGTGCTGAGCTGTGCCTTGCTTTGAGGCTTCTTCCTCTAAATCTTCCTGTCTCCTAGCTCCATCCAAGTAGTACTTCACCGTTAAAGGTCGTTAGCCACAGGAACTCCTAGTTCTTTGAGCATCTCACTGTGTACTTACACAAGTCCGTGGAGCACTTAACTAGGCTGCAGAAGAATGGGGATCTGCTGCCTATGACAGTATTGCTGGGGTACTTCATTGGCTGTAACGCACAGTTTTCACAAAGGTTGCATAATAAATATTTTTAATATGTACTCTTGCAGATACTCGATTGACAGGAGCAGTGATCCGGGGCGGTTCTTTTATGTCGACATTACATCAGGAGCACTCATGACTGCAAGACCTCTTGACCGCGAGGATGTTTCTTGGCACAACATCACTGTGCTGGCCGTGGAGCTGAGTAAGGAGAATGCAGGCTGTACATAGGTTAAAGAGATACAGTAGACAAAGCAGGTTGAGAGACCTGAGTTCAGTAATTCACATGTTCTTATGCGCTGAGTGGGAAGCCATATTAGCTGAATTACTCTTCTGACATCAACAAGCGAATACTGCATTTTATTTGTTTTTTATGCTCCTTTTCACAGGGTGGTGGGAGGAGTAGAGGCTGGCAATTAAATGCAGAGTGCTGCTTTTTCAAACCATTAGTATTCCAGGGATTTATTTAAAACTCTTCCTGATGTGTTTCTGCAAGAGCTCTATCTCTTCAGAAAGGCCAGGAAGCTAAAGCAGATGCTGCAAAGGCTGCACAGCTGCCAGAGCTGCCAGTCCTACCTGGGAGGACTGAGCAGTGCAGGGACCGGTAGGCAGCAAGGATCCTACACCACTAAGTCACTAGTTGAAATCCACTCAGGTTCAGCAGCAAGTAAATGTCGTCACCATCTGCTTGCTGCATAAATAATTTGGGTCAGAGTGCTTTGGGATCTTCTAGTATGCTGAACTCGTTATGCTTTTGGGTTTTACAATGAGCTAAAACTCAGCTCAGGATTTATCGGTGCAGCTATTTACCGAGGCTATGAGAATAAGGAGATGCTGATCATTTAATAGTGTCAGTAGGAAAAATTTAGCTGAGTTTTAAATACTAGCAGATGTGAGGAGCTTGGGAAGTATAAGCAATTAAAATAAATAAATGGTTGCCCCAGTCTTCACCTGAAATCTCCTTGGTCCACATAGCTTTTGCTCAGGATCTGAGTTCATCTGCTGAGGGGCAGCAGCTTTTCAGAAGCTTGCTGCCGACAGCTGAGCCATTCCTCACTTCTCAGCAGGCTTCCTTACATCCAGGCTGTACCAGAGATATGGGAGAGTTTAAGAGGAAAAAAATTTTTGAGAAGCTCGCCCAAAACCGAATCAGCCAACTTGAAGTTAGCAGAAGGAATATTTCACAGGAGCCGGGGTGACTCTGCCACGTACCTGTACGCTGTTCCAGCACACAACGCCTTCCTCTCCCCTTTTTAAGTAGTGGGGTGGGGCAGTGACATGGTAGGATCTTGCCCCCATCTATTCTGATGCTAGTTTTATTTGCAGCCACCCGTGGCCATTGCCGTTCCGTGTAAATCCCCGTACACGGATGAGTCTGTAAAAGCTGCCCCTGTCGCAGCACTCGAGGGTGAGAGCAATATGAAGGCATGTCTTCCTCTGACTTGTCCTCCGTCAATCCTCTGCCGGCTTTGCTCTGCACACCTGCAGCACGACCTTTGAACGTGGTGAATAGTTTCAAAAATGTCGTAGTTGTGCACTCCTGAATAAAGCTCCTCGTTTTAAAAGTTAGATCAGTATTACTGAGAGCATAAATGTAGATATTCATCTGCCACGGTGACAGGTGCGTTAGCAAGATATGTGTGGATATGTGGGAAGCTGAAGGATTAAATTATTAGTTAGGGAGAAACAATACAGTTTAAGAGTATTATCTCAATGATACAATGTGACACATGTTATGGATACAGTACATTGAAATTTTAAGAAAATTCCAGAGTGTAAGAAAATTCTGTATTGTTTCTATGAACATATGATTTTTTGCTGTAAAGAGAGAGAGATTTGGAGGTAAATGCACAAAATTACTAAAAAGAAGATGATTGATAATACTAATTTTCAAGAATTTTCTGGATTTTTGCACCTTTTTTGACCTCTTAATAATTATTTTTTTCTGTTTAGAGTTTCATTTTATCATCAAATAAGGGGAAAAAAAGATGTTCTGGGTCAGGAAAAAAAAAAAGTAAGAAAAAAAAATGTTCTGTGGCCACTTAGTTTGGCGACTGTGAAGATATGTGAAATGATGTCTGGATTTACTGGCAAAGAGAGCTAATGAACCAGTGGGACAGAAATATCACAAATGATGTCATGCAGAATGTAAAATTTTAAACTGCGATTTTAAACTTCAGTGAAAGCTTTTCTCTACAATTTCATGTGTTATTACATTTTAAACTCCCCTGTACAAAGTATCAAAAACTTGACACTAATTTTTGAGTTCAAGGAACATAAATTCTGTGCAAAAACATATCTGAACTGCAGAATTACCGCTTTTAACAAGCTCTAAATAACAAGCCTAGCCTTAAAGAGAGTCCTTTCCTAATTCATGCCACCAGCAGCACAGCTTAGCAAACAGTGTTGCCCAGTCAAAGGACTAAAAAAAACGAAAGGGCATTGTCTAAAATTTTTGTCATCATCTAAATAGTCCCATTGGACTGAATCAGGTTGAAGTCTTCCAAGGAATTTGTTTGAAAAAGCTCTAATAAGGTAGAAAGGCAGGATAGACAGCGCAGCGTTTGCAGCTTCACTCCGAGTCACGCAGCCCGCAAGCGACCGCAGTTACCAATGGGAAAATGCCGTTTAAACACGAGTCAGTAGCAAAAAAGCTGCTTTACCTCCTGAGCAGAGTGAGGAGCAGCCCCTTCCCTTCCCATACATTGCCTTTCTTTACATTCTCCCTCCTCCTTCCAGACAACCCCTCTCAGGTGGGCAGCGTCTCTGTGACGGTGAAAGTCCTGGACGTGAATGACAACGCGCCGGAGTTTGCGAGGTTCTACGAAGCTTTTGTTTGTGAAAACGCCAAAGCAGGACAGGTGAGAAATGCTAGCAACACCGAGGCTTGGGGAGGGGATGCTGTTCCACATGGAGACAGTGTGGAGGGAGGGTGAGCGTTGGAGAGAGGACTCGGCTAACCACATGTTCGTCTGAACGCTCATCAGCAGCTGTCTGATGCTTTCCAAAGGCAAGCACATTGCACCAAGATTAGCATCGTGCATAGCACCTCTTCTTTCTCCCTCAGTAGCTTCCAGACTCACTGCGCAATCACTTCATGGCTGAAATAAAGCCTTCCCTTGGGAAGATAGGAGAAGTGTTAGAAGTGCTGTGGAGCCAGCCCAGCACATGTGTGACAAAGGTTTACTGTTAAAAGGCTGTATTTATAAGAGTCTTAGGCACCCCTGGACTTCTGGGAGCTGGATATAACATACTACATCACCTTCCAAAGGGTGACAAGCTGAATCTGTTCTGCTGTGAACTGGAGATGACAGTCCTAGACAACACAGGACTTCCCACTCCACACCCTGTAAGCCAGCACTTCCAAGCGGGTAGTGATGCCGCTCTGCTCATCTCCCTTCCAGAATCCCATCAAAGCCCTTGAACAAGGTCTGCTTGTGTCACCGATGGACATGAGCTTTCCCTCGCTGGAGCCAGTGCGAATTCCACTGCTGATCACCTGTGGGGAGGTGACACGGCTCACGGTGGGGACTTGTGCCTCCTGATGCAAAACTGAGTGGCGTTGTTTAAAAGCATAGATGCACCGCTCGTGGTTTGTGAAGGAAAAATTATGCTAGTAATATCTCTGCATTTGCTGAAGCCTCTGCCCGCTTGCTGTGAAGCAGAACGAAATAGCTACTCGCTGCTGGGACAACTGTCCTCCCAACTATCACATACAGGACAGTTTCATCTCACTGATTTGCAGAGGTCCTTACTAATACAGGGAATAGAAATAATTGCCTAGCCTTTTTCCTGGTTTTGAAGGGTGTCCTAAATATGCTTTCCGAGAAATGCACGCTAGTTTGGGCTACTTCCTTCAGTGGAGAAAGCCAAACTCTGCTACCACGTTTTAAAAAGCTCTGAAATCAGTTTTAAGGTAGTGAATAAGACTTTTATGGGTCTATCATTTGCCTTTGAATCCAAAAATAACTTTTGAATGCAAAAATCCAGGTGAAGATTCATTCCTTGTCGAAAAAGATGTCAGAATGTTTATTCAGAAAGCTATAGCTCACTGTGCTTCAAGCTGTTAGACCTACTTTACCAAAGCTCTATAGATGAGGTGACAAAGCTCTTTCTGGATTTAGCATTGTCTTATTGGCTTTCCATGGTATTATTTATTGCACATGCAGAATGTCTGCATGGTTGCCCTCCCTCTTTTCTGTCTCTCTCCACTGGCACATTGGGAAGAATTTCATTGATTTAAAATTAAGAGAGTGATAAAATAATCACCCTGAGGTCCTTTTCTACCTACAAAATGAAGCTGAAAATGAAGTATGGGCTTTCTTACAAGCTGTCTAATGTACGATGCGTCTTCTGAACACCCTGGGCCCTCAAAAGGAAAAAGAAACATCAACAGAAGATAGGGACGTGTGGGAGAAAACTGTTATTTGAACCAAGCTGACTCTCTCCTCCTTTGTTTAAAAGTGATTTGCATGATCATAGCAAAATAGGTGAAGCCTGCAAGGTTTTGAGTCTCTTCTTGATTCATCTATTGTACCTCAGCAAGACAGTTTTATTCAAATGCTCCAGTTGCTTATATTTATATACATAAACATATATAGATATGGTATCTATTTATTTATTTGACTTATATATTGCTTCTCACCAGATTCTGTTTTGTTGTATTTTGTAGCTGATCCAGACAGTGAGCGCCATCGACAGGGATGACCCACAGGAGGGTCAGCACTTCTACTACAGCCTGGCTCCAGAGGCAGCCAACAACCCCAACTTTACTCTAAGGGACAATCAAGGTAATCAGAGTGGACACAGACAGTTAGCTACTCTAATTTCTAATGCCTCAGTTGGACTTGAGAGGCTGTGACTTACAGTGTGTGATAAGACTGCCATTTCAAATAATACCAAGTGACACCTGCTCCTTAAAGGCAGTGATAAAATGACATATTACTTAATACACTTGAAGGTTATACGATATTTTCTTCTCTATAAATATTCTCTAGCAATAGGCCCCTTTTTCTTCTTCGAGGAAATGTGCCAGTGTTTTGTGCAAATGCAGGTCTTGTGGTCAGGCTGCAGGCATCTCAGATTACAGGAGTGGAAATTGCACTCATTCAAAAGGAGATGCTTGAAGGTAGAATAGCAACTGGAACTAGGAGACAAATCTGAAGGGAATTACATTGCTCTTTTTGTACTCTTCATGTTTTCTCCCAGGCACAGAAAGGGAAAGTTCTTGTACTGTTCCAGCCTTTTCCCCAAAGCACTTTTTTCTTCCCCTTTGCACATCCTCATTTCCCTAGGAAGGGGAGGGAGGAAGGAGGGGGGAGATACAGAGCCTTAGGGGGGATAACTTGGCATACAACTAAATGTCTGTGTAAGACGCACTAAATAGGAACTGAAACACCAGTGGGAAGACTCATAGCAAAGCAATGGCGTTTGAGTGTCCTAACCAGCGCAACTGGCTTCTTTTGGGGAAGCTTTGGAGCCTGCAGGAAAGCCGTGCTGCAGCAGGACTTCACATGACTGCTGCTGATAGAGGATATCCATGGGCAGACAATGGAGCCAAGGTCAGGTCCACACCAGCCTTCGTCAGGAAACAGGGAGAACCTTGAGTGACCTGGAGCAGAGCTTTGAAAGTCAATATAAAAGGGCTGGATTTCAGTAGGAGTTTAGCGTGTAAAGTACCACAAATCATCAAGCAATTCCAGAATAAATGGGGAGAATGGCACCTGCACCATCTGTGGCCAGTCTGCAGGCAGAGTGCCTGCCCCTGCTCCCACACATGCCTACTTGTCATACTTTTTTCCATAAGCCCCCATCTGTGCCTCTGCAGGCACATGAAAGAGGAACATAGAGGCTAACAAAGCCCCTGCCTTCACTAACCAATCATGTCTTAAAAGATGCTACTTGGAGAGTTTGGAGCACTCCTGCACAGCAAGCTATTGCTTTTTCACTCCAAAACCATTTTTTCCTGTGGTGTCCCTGAAGCCTTCCCCACACAATTTCTTGCATTTTTATCCCTCTCTCTCTGTCTCCCATCTTTTTAATTTTTTAAATATATATCACCAAAATAAGTGAACAAATAAACCACAACTATTGCTAAAACGTTTGGCAACCTAGGCTTATTTCATCCTGAAGGCATTGTTCTAAAAAAATAAACTCACAAAATTCCCAGCATCAGATGCACTTTTTCTGTCTAAGGCCACATTTGCGATGATTTATAGCGACAGCAGTGGCTGAATGGCTGTGCCTCCCGCACTCTGTAAAATACCAGTTTTCCAGAGAGATACAAGATTTGGTTACAAATTTGAAATAAAATTGTTAAGTATCAAACCACTGACTATTTGAAATATACACATTAAGGATTAATTTACTGCCTCAGCAATTGGGAGTGCAGTAATTTTTTCAGTAACGATAATTTATATTTTCATCTAGGGACCACTAAGGACTATATAAATTATATGACGTAGTCACAGGGAGGGTAGCTGTAACGTGTGTCACAAGGTGGCAAGACAAGACAGAGGACCCACCTTGCTTGTCATAGCCTGTGCACGTAAACACGAGACACCGACGCTTCCCAGGCTGTGAGGAGGCACTGTTAAGATTAGCAATTGTGCTGATTACTTGGTTGTCCAATATAACAGTGAGAGAAACTGCAAGACATGCAGCCTCGCTGGCAACAATTAAAACCTTGATTTATACTGAGCAACAGATAGATCACAGTTTGCATTCTGATGAGCTGTTTTACATATTTCTTTGGCCCCTGTCATTTTAGTCTCTGAGAACTTTTTCAGTCTATTCATTCCCTGGAAGACAGAGAAATCCTATTGTTCTCCACTTTATAGACAGCGATCGGGGCAAGGAGAAATTAAGCTACTTACATGCCTGGTTCCCTTTGAGTTCAGTAAAATCAGTGTGAGACAGACATGTGAGGATCTGCAAAGATCTAGGCCTAAACGACCTCCCAAGGCCATACAGTATATACATGATGAAGCAGGGAATTGAGCTGGGGTCTCCTATCTCTTCGGTTACTGATGTGGGGCATTGGCCAGCCATCTTCCCCCACTTCTAAATCCAGGTGAGATTATGCTGGGAAAAAGTCGACAAAAGAGGTGTGCTGTGAGAATGGGATGGACAACGCAGTAAGCTTCCTGCATTTCCAGATTAAACCCTGAGCTGATCTTCTGTTGACCCTTAACTGATGCCCTCCGTCTTGGAACTGATGAAGAGAGTAGCCATTTTAATGGATGCAGGCACCAGTGTCACACCACCTGATGTGCTGTCATTGGTCTGTCATTGCAAGCCTCCGGCAGGCCTCCCCATCGCGTTGAAATTTGTCCTTGGAAAATTTTGAGCTATTTCTCCCTTCCCTTCAAGTGTGGCCTACCTCACGCTTTGGCACAGTGCCAAAGCAGTGAGCTGAAGATCCCCATGGAAAATGTGACCCCTTCCTCAAGCCAGTGATGTCTGCAATGCCTGGTTCCTTGTGCTCTTTCTCCCACTGCTGGTGGAATATCTATTTATTTATAATATTCCTAAATATTCATAGGTATTGCGGTTATTTTTAAAAACTAACAGAAGTTCTGGGCTAAGCATCCCCAGTTCTTGTACAGACGCATGCAGAAAGGAACCAAGTCTTTCCTGTGAGAAGAGCAGTGGTTAGCGCTGATCTCAGGATTTGGGCCTGCACAGTGGTTAAGGTTAATTCCCCTGACCTCTCCATGGAGGTACATCACTTGCAGTGGGGCAGGAAACTGCAGGAAGGAGATGCTCCATGGCTTAATCACGCAGGCGTGGGACCCGCCACGCTGCAATCTTCAGCGTCTCTGCTCAGCACCACAGCAAAGTGTTATCATCCGGCCCTCTGCGAGCCAGCGGCGCTGTGTTGGAAGCTGTGATGCAAAAATATCATGCATTCTTATCATGCTCGTTGTTTGGGTTTGGTTTATTTAAATATAATGGGGCTTTCATGTCCTCACAAGGCCTTCTCACTTCATGGCTGAAGCTTAGCAGATATCAAATTTGGAAGAAAATTGTGTATTCCGGTTTCTGCCATGCTGCATCACATTCCAGCATGTCCTTCGCGCTGCGGTAGCACATCATACCACACTGGCTTTTGATGAGTCACACAACAAGCCTGGGCACCAACGTATTGCAGTTGCAGAGTAGCAGGTAGAGCGATTCTTTAAAGATGATCGGGATGCCTGCCTGGTATAAAGCAAAACAAAGCAAAAGGGCCAAAATGTAATGTCGAGAGTCACCGAGAGAAATTTATCACCCAGAACGGTTAAGACCTGAGTGATATGGTCAGCACATCACAGGAAAAAAAGTATATACACATACATATCTTTCAATATTTGATTATAGAAACTTGGGTTTGGCCTGGAAAATATAAGAATTCTGTTTAAAAACACTTGAGATCTCTCAGTAGCTGATTTTGCACAGCTCCAGTCAGGTTCACTGCCTGTGACTTCTTTTACAGGCAAAGTATGACCAGCTGAGGATAACGAAGTCTTTATGCCTCACAAAGAGCAATTTTACATAAAATGAAGGTTTGCTGCCACCGGAATAGAATTTGTGACTCCTATTGTAGGTCAGTTTAAAGACAGCGAGTCTTTCACCCAGGAAAAAGAAAAGCCACCAAATTACTACACAGCTAAAATGACTCAGACATTGCCATTGACACGGGGTAAATGCAGACACTTTGCCTTTTTCTGCCCTTTGGGCTGCTTTTTCTCATGCTAAAAGAAGCCCAGTGAGGAAAAGATGTGGTATTAATAGCTGGGGAGCGCATACTAGGGGGCACATAAACAGCCAGACGGAGAAAAAGCACTTGCATGTGCCCTGGCAGAGAGGAAGGGGAGATTTGCAGGAGGCGAGGGCTGCTGGCAGCAAGACACCCCTAGCCCAGAAGCCATGGGATCTGCAGGTCTCTCTGCTGGGATTTGGGACACAGTCCTGAAAATTGTCTGTCCACACCCGCCGCACATACTGAGAGCTGCATGGCATATCGAAGGGTGGTGAAATCACCGCACGCTGACACATAAGCGGTTTTAGGGCAACTTTGGGGATTTCATCTTGCACCTGGTGGCTTTTCCTCAAAACTCCGGCTCTTGGGATCACAGGATTTAACAACACACGACAGTTTCACTGTATGTTCACATACAGACGTGCACGCGCACCTCAGAATTTTATGCTTTCAGAGTAAAAGCTTGAAATGTCATTGACGTGCAAGAAAGAAAAGACCCTGAGATTCCTTTCAAAAACTTGTTGCAGATTCCAACTAATCTCATGAACTGTGGAGCCCGACGTCTCAGTACTTACGTGTGCCAGTGCTGTCTGATGCTGTAAGATTTGCAGCACAAAGTATGGAACTTGGAGTGTAATTTAAGTCTAGCAGGCAAGTCTAGCAAGTCTAGCTTGGCGCTCGATATATTCCATAGCTGGCTGTACCTAACACTCCTGATTTCACTCCTAAAAGCCATCAAATCGTTTCTGGTGTTCAGACTACAGCAGATAATACCTGTGATTCACCTGCGTGTGACCTGAGTCTCTGCACTGAAGAAAATCACTCAAGATTTAAGTTTTAGCAGTGAATCGACAGGGAAATAATAACCATAGAATCACAGACTGGTTTGAGTTGGAAGGGACCTTACAGACATCTAGTTCCAACCCCCCTGCCATGGGCAGGGACACCCTCCACTAGACCAGGTTGCTCAAAGCCTCATCCAGCCTGGCCTTGAACACTTCCAGGGATGGGGCATCCACAGCTTCTCTGGGAAACCCGTTGCAGTGCCTCACCACCCTCTCCGGGAAGAACTTTCTGATACCTAATCTAACTCTCCCCGCTTTCAATTTAAACCCGTTACCCCTTGTCCTGTCACTACAGGCCCTTGTATAAAGTCCCCCCCAGCTTCCTTGTAGTCCCTTCAGGCACTGGAAGGTGCCATAAGGTCTCCCCGGAGCCTTCTCTTCTCCAGGCTGAACAAGCCCGGTTCTCTCAGCCTTGTTCCATAAGGAAATGGAACAATCCCTTGTTGCTATTTTGGGTTTTTTTCGCAGTCTACTTGTCATCAGAAAGTTTCTTGCCACCTCCAGGTAGCAGCTCCATTGTGCAAATCCACCTGGGGACAGCTGATTGGCATCCTGCCTTTCCAAACGTAGCAAATGTACATTAGTCACAACCTGTAGATGCGATGGACAGACTGTGACCTCTTTTGAACCAAGGGAACAGGAAACAAAACTAAGTAGTAAAAGAAACTGCATGAACCTCAGCTCCCAAAAATCCCACAACATCACTGCATGCGGTTGGGGCTTGTAGGTCTGCCAAAAAATGAAAGTACCTGTGTTTCCCATTTATCTTCGCTGGCCCCTGGGGTAGACAGGAATTCAAATGCCACTGGGAAATCCTGACATTTTTTAACACATGCTGAATATGGAGGAAAAAGCCCCAAAGGTAGGAATTTCCCTTGAAGTGACCAACAGCAACTGGCTCTTAAGTCACTCTCTTACTGTTTTGTTTCAGCAGCATCATTTTGATTTATTTTGATTCCAGTTCTTATAAAAAACAGGTGGTCACAATATATGAAGCAGAATGTGGTCAAATCAAAGTAGAGTAATTTTGACAATTATGACATGTAGCATTCTGACTTTCTTCAATGCCAGAAGTGCCAATGAAATTTCATGTATTTCACTGAAAAATGTTTAGTTGCAAATTTCCAACTCGCTGTTGCTTTAGGATAGCAAGCTGGGGTTTTTTTCCTTTGTCTTCTTGTTGCCTCAAGCAGATGGCCTTGTCATGTATCAAAAAACATAAAGACAACCTTAACATGCCCACAAGGGTTATTCACTAGCATCTCCAAAAAGGTGGCAGCGTTTAAGAGTGAGGTCTAGAAAAGCTGCTGAGCATGAACAAACAGGGAACAACAAGTTGCCTTCAAGTGTTCATTTCTGTCTTGCCTTCTGAAAGCTCTTGTAGCTAAATCTGAAGGCAGTGAGTTTGCTCTGGGCACTTTATGTCAGAAAGGGTAAAGGCAACTCACAAGGTGTGTACACCTCGCAAGTTTGGAACTATGGCCTGGGAGGATACTGGAATAGGGGAAGCAGAGCCAAAATTGCTGATTAATGACAAACTGATAAAAACCAAAGGAAAAAAGAGAGAAGACAAATGGATGTGGGTCTTGGGCTGATTTTGTTTAACCTTCCCTCTCTGCTGAATATATTTGCCCTGCATATAAGCTCTTCTCTCCATTTATTTTCTCCCCCTAGACAATACAGCGTGGATCTTGACGAGACGCTCTGGCTTCAGACAACATGAGCAGAACACCTTTTACCTCCCCATCCTGATCAGCGACAACGGCCGCCCCGTGCTGAGCAGCACGGGCACGCTGACCGTGCACGTGTGCAGCTGCGATGATGACGGCATGGTGATGTCCTGCAACGCGGAGGCCTACGTCCTCCCCGTCAGCCTGAGCAGAGGGGCGCTCATTGCGATCCTCGCCTGCATCTTTGTCCTGCTAGGTAAACCCTTGGCTTCTTCTTGGGAGGGGGCAGACGCTTTGGTTCTGGCCAGGGGGTTGCTGACCCACTGAAGATGAAGGACACAGACACACACACTCCTATGTATAAGTGTAGATTATTGAGTAGACATGCATATACTTAAATGGCCTAACCATGGACCAGACGGTGTAGTCAGCTGCGTATGGCTTCAGACCCAGGGGTGTGGGAAAGGTGGGAAAATATGGCCTGCAAATATTTGTCAGATCACCAAAGTGCTAAGGTGTCTGGTATGGCCCTGCTCTCCTGGACAGGGGTATGCCTGGAGGCAGTACTGAGAGCTGTGGCTGGGAACAAGTTCCTTTCTCATCCTCAGCAGTTTCTGATCATATACTCTCACAGGAAGCAGGAGTGGTAAGTCCAGTTCCACCTCTCATCTTTTGGCAGGAGACGCCTCCACCTCCATCCTTTTTCCTTGAGACACTGCATCTAAATGGTGCCTGTGCTCCTGTAAAAGGGCTGAGCATCTTGCACGTGTGCTCTCTCCACAAATTTCATCTTTTCCTTGCCCAGGCCTCCTCTGTCACCTGTTAGCTGTTGGTATCAAAAGAACTTCTTCTTTCAATAAACTGTTCCTTGAGAAGAGAAGGCTCCAGGGAGACCTTACAGCAGCCTTCCAGTATCTGAAGGGGCCGACAAGGAAGCTGGGGGGGGACTTTTTACAAGGGCCTGTAGTGACAGGACAAGGGGTAATTAGTTTAAACTGAAAGCCGGGAGATTTCGATTAGATATTAGGAAAAATTTCTTCACTGATGGGGTGGTGAGCCCCTGGAACAGGTTGCCCAGAGAAGCTGTGGATGCCCCATCCCTGGCAGTGTTCAAGGCCAGGCTGGATGAGGCTTTGAGCAAGGCTGGTCTAGTGGAGGGTGTCCCTGCCCATGGCAGGGGGGTTGGAACTAGATGGTCTTTAAGGTCCCTTCCAACCCAAACCACTCTGTGATTCTATGACTCTAAGTTCAGTTCCCTCATTCACTCTCCAGAGTCATGAGATATTAGTTCAAAACACACATTCCCTGAAATTTCAGAGGTACCAGTTTGAGGAGTGGTGGAGTAGGATACGGGAAAATTCTTTAGAGGTGCCTCAATTCCAGCCCTGCAAAGGAACTTAGATACCTCAGTCCAGAATTTCAGCGTTCAAACCCTTTGCTGAGTTCTAGGCCTGGAAACACAGTCACCAGGTGACGGCACGTTGTCAGTACAACACAGGCCTCTGGTGCCTGTATAACCGCTTCTCCCCATGCTAAGAAGCATATGCATCTCGTTACCGCAGAGCACCTGGCCGGAGATCTGTCCAGCCCAAGGCAGCGCTGTGCAGGTTGACACAAAAACGCTCTGGAGCAGACTACGGGGCTAGCTCTGCATTTTGCCGTGTAGGCAGACGTATCACCACGGTGCCTCGGCACCATCCATCTGTGTCACGCGCAGCGCCCAGCCCAAGTGGCAGCCCCAAAGAAAGCTGCAAAACCCGGCTACACAGCAGGAGAGCATTTTCCCCATGGAGCTGTGTGCCACGGCACGTAAACCTTTACTGATACCTGAGCTGGCTAGCTTAAAAGAGTGTCGCCACAGTGCGTTGGCAAGCCCCGTGGAACAGGCATGTCCTAAGCGTCACTGAGAGTTAAGATTTAAGGTGAGAAAAGGGACGGATTAGCAGGACCTCAAGATACTAATTTTGGCTGCGGGAGGGGAATTCTGTGCTCCTCCACCCACAAATACCACAGCTCTTTAAATCCACGGGGCTGACTGGGCTCAGCGAGGGGAAAACAGGGCAGCAGAGTGAAGCCCTTGCAAGACCTGCCCTCTCACTGACAGCCCCGTGTCTCCGTTGCCTCCTGCAGTGCTGGTGCTCCTCATCCTCTCCATGCGGCGCCAGCGGAAGCAGCCGTACATCATCGACGAGGAGGAGAACATCCACGAGAACATCGTCAGGTACGACGACGAGGGCGGCGGGGAGGAGGACACGGAGGCCTTCGACATCGCCGCCATGTGGAACCCGCGGGAGGCCCAGCTGGTGGTGAAAAACCGACAGGACATGCTCCCTGAAATAGAGAGCCTCTCCCGATACGTGCCTCAGGCGTGCGTCATGGACAACAACGTCCACAACTACGTGCTCGCCAAGCTCTACGAAGCTGACATGGACCTGTGGGCGCCTCCCTTCGACTCCCTCCAGACGTACATGTTCGAAGGGAACGGCTCGGTGGCCGAGTCGCTCAGCTCCCTACAGTCGGTGACGACAGACTCAGACCAGAGCTACGACTACCTGACGGACTGGGGGCCGCGCTTCAAAAAGCTGGCCGAGATGTACGGTGCCACGGACAGCAGCGGAGCTCTGTGGTAACGGATGAGGAATGGCAGAGGGGTTTCCATGCGGAACAGTGTCCGGTTAGGTCCATTCTCATCAGATGCTTCCATGGACATGGGTAAGGCCTCCTAAAAAATAAATAGCAATACGGTGCTTGGATGAGAATGGGAAGAAGGGTGCGAACGAAGGTCTCTGTGGATCAGCTTTACTCAGTTAAATTAAGTCACGTTTTTGAAACAGTAAGAAACAGAAGGAAGAAAGTTTTTTCCTGTTTTTTACAGCAAAATTGGAAAGCTCCATGACTGGAATATAATGACATTACTCTCTTTCTCCCTCCCTCCCTCTTTCTCTCTCTCCCTTGTACACGGCAGCTGACTGAGCTCTATACATCTGGCTTCAAATATCTGTAAACTCCAACTCTAACCTCCCACTCACTGAGAAATTGCCAGCATAGAAAAATGGTTCCCACTGGTTATTTTCCCCCCATTAAAAAGGAGAAAAAATTAGTTGCTAACAAGATGGGGTGGGGGGGAATCCCAGAAAGCAGAAAATTGAAACTGGAATCTCAGAGGGCTCTTTGTAAACTAAGCCTCCTCTCTCTGTTGCTAACAGAGTCCTTTTTTAATCCTTTCAAAACAAGGCTGAGGGGGTTTTTTTCTACCTGGCCGCGTGGGCTGGGGAAGAGGCTTTGAATTTCTGCTCTAGTTTAATGGCTGATCGGTGAGTCATTGGTGTTAACACTAATCCATCTCCTACCAAGTCTGTGTAAATTTATTCTCGGCTCTTTAAAACTATGACTCTGCTAAACTGCTCAGAACAAAACCAGAAAATCTGCCTCTTTTGCACTGTAGATGTCTCTTCCATGTGCCAAATGTGAAGATTAGATTCTACCAATGAAAGCCAAATAAATCTAAAAAAAAAAAAAAAAAAAAAAGTGAAAGCTGTATTTGGTAACTACATGGGTTAGATGGGCTTTCCTAATCTGTGTGAGGTCAATCCAAGGGATGTTTACATACTGTAGATAACCTACTTGAACAAATGCAGTATTATAGACCAATAAATGGATGTAAGAAAATTACATGTATAAGTTTTGTATATTTGTTAATTTTGGTAATAAATATGATGTACTGCATACAGTACAGTACCTTAGCACCTCTTTTAATAAAAGTTAAACCGAAGGGAAAGTCTTACGGCAATTTATTGACTACTTTCCACGCAGCAGTTAGTGCTTACCTGCGGCTTTACATGCCTTGAGCATCTAGAAAAAATGGTTCATCAGCATCACGTCAAGGAGACAAGCCTTCAGTTTGCACGTTCAAGAAGATTGTCTGCTGCTTCTATATCAGTGCTCGCTTGGACATTGTTCTTAGCAGTGAATCAGCCCAAGTGCAGCTCACCAGACTAGTTATTTTTCTATTCCAACCCTGCTGAAGTCAAAAGAAAGTCCTGGCTGGATTTTTTTTGAAATATTGTGAAATTATTATAATAGTATTTGAAGTATTATGGCTGAGGCATTGAGAAGCTTGGAAACACAGACCTGACACGCACCTCGTGCCTTCAGAGACAGGACAGACCGGAACATGCAATATCCATTTATGGTCATTCTTACTCTGCAATCCAAGTTTTGAGCCTGGACCTTACCTTGTTTGCATATGTAAATGCTAAGGGCCAGGAAAATGACCCTAACACAAGTTTCATGGAAGGTGGCAAAAGGCTTCTGAAAGCAGACAGTCTGCCTTGACATGTGCAGGTTTCTTCCTAGCCAAGGACTCTCTCCATCTCAAATTGCCCAACATATCAATTGCCCCAAACTGCAGACGTAACCACGCAGCTACCACACCTTCATCTCCTGCATAGTGTGCTCCGTTTCTGCTGCAGATGTGCACAAAACAGGGAGAAAGCAGGGAGATTTCGATTAGATATCAGGAAGAAGTTCTTCATGGAGAGGGTGGTGAGGCACTGGAACAGGTTGCCCAGAGAAGCTGTGGATGCCCCATCCCTGGAAGTGTTCAAGGCCAGGCTGGATGAGGCTTTGAGCAACCTGGTCTAGTGGAGGGTGTCCCTGCCCATGGCAGGGGGGTTGGAACTCGATGGTCTTTAAGGTCACTTCCAACCCAAACCCTTCTATGAGTCTGTGATTCTATGATTGCCTAATCTTAGGCTGTACCACTTTAAGACAGGAGCCATGTTTCCACAGATTTATTAAAAGCCGAAGCCACGCACCCCTGGAGAGCCATGAAGCCAGCAAGGAAAAAAGTTTTAGTGACTTCTCAAACACTTGCTCATTCTGACACAAAGAAAATCTGTGCCTTCACCAACATAAAGTGCCAGGGGTTCCGCTTATCACCTGAACCTGCCTTACACCATCACAGAATGAGCACTGAAAATCATGTGATAATGATCCTTTTACTAATCCCGCAGCACTTTTACCCTCACATATCACGTTGATTTTATACTGCTAGAATAAAACCTGCAACCACAGACCAACACAAGGAAGTGGTCTACAGCACACGGAAACAGTGTTGAGACTTCTGAGCACTTCCTCACCTCCTGACGCGACAGGAATCACAGAACACAGGGCTGCAATGAAGGCAGAGAGGACAGCTATTCCACCACTTCCCTGTCTGAATTAACCATCAGTTTTATATATTTTAACCAGATGTCTGTATTCAAACGCCCCAACTGTTAAGGCTCTGTAACCTTTCTAGTCAATCTTCCACTGCACCAATATATGCAGTGTTGAAAGCCTTCCCTGAGATGCAGAAGGCGAGTTTCTCTTGCTGCCATACAAGCCTGCAACGGACACCGATGAGTCTGTCCCCCTGTAGAGCTACAGTTTGGTATTTTCAGACCATTACGGTCTCTCCCTTTAGTCACAGTCCACAGTAAGAAAAAGTTCTTCATGTCCTGATACCACAGCTACTTACTTCTCCCACTGTAGGCAGAGTGGGAGGAAGTGGGATAGAAATGCAGTCCAGCATCCTATTGCCTTCCACTTGAAGATATCTACTGCATTTCCTGAGTGTTTTCCCAGGATGAGCCACTCCAGGGTCTGGTTTTACTCCACAGAAGCCTCCAGCAGCGGCTTCTGCAAGACGGGCTACGCAGCAGATGAGACCATCTTCTGGGGGTGGGTATCGCCCGCTGGGGAAGGACCGACGGCGCTTGTACTGGGTGCTCGCGCCCACACCACAGGGGAGCCTGCAGGGAGAGGGGGCTCTGAACCCACCTGCCTAAGCTGCACGCCACCCTTAGGCTCTCTGATTATCCTTAGGTTTGCCTCAGCATGTGAGCCCAGTCAATAGCTGGACAGCTTGGTGCTGTGACACTTGCCAGGTGGTGTTCTGTAGGCACTTGGCAGCCTGGCTTGTTTTTTCCGTTCTGTGGAACAGGTGACAGTGTTTTTGCAGTCTGTGAAATCTCTGTGCAAACAGCCAACACTTGCATCTATCACCCTCCCACAAACAAAACTCAAGAACGCTCTGGTTTTACTGATGAGATACAAAAAGGATCCATTCACGGACACAGCAGGGCTCAGCAGGCCTGGCCCAAAGCAGAAGAGGGGAGAAGACCCTAAACCCAAAGGAAATGTAAGGTGCCAGAGGCTGGCAGTGAAACAAACGTGCTGATCACTCAGGTCCTCAGCCTCCTGCCCCTCTCAAGGCCGGGCCTGGCATTGGGCATGAATGTTTGCAGCATGACATAAAACCTGGTGGTGGCTCACAGCCGGGGAGCTCAGCCTGTCAGGACGGAGGGACTGGGCTCTGCCACACCAGCAGACACCCCCAGTCCAGCATGAGACCCACACTACCCACTGCCCTGGTGTAAGGGTAGAAACGTCAGAGGGTTGGGACAAGATCCCATATGCCCTCACCAGTGTCTCCAGTCCCCCCTGTGCTCTAAGGCCAGTCTGACTGTGTAGAGCTTTTATCAGTATTCATTTAATTTGGTTCCTCTGATGACTTTTTGTTCCACAGTGGACAGTTCTCAGGGAAAACCAAAAGTACTTACCATCCAGGAACAATCCCCTAGTCTCAGCTGTGGCTGAAAATAAATGGTTCAGAGGAAAAAAATAACAGGGTGTAAGTCATTTCACTAATTCCAGACACTTGAAACTTGAGCATATGGCCTAAGCAACCATCTACGCTCTCTCTCTAACAGAGCTGGACAAAGAGTGATCCGTTTCCCCTGGTTTTGCCATCTGTACGTTGCTATGGCACCCTGGACGTGCTTCTCTCTTTGTTAACGGCCTGGCCTCTGGGGATTTACCCATGCGGTTCAGAGTCTGGCCCTAGGCACAATATTCTCAAGCCCTCTTCTCTACATTTGGTTTTATGAGTGCCCACGGGCAAACACTACAGTCCCTGATGTTTTCCTTTTCCCTCCCTACCACCCATGTCTGTCTCGTGTAGGTGGATTGCATGACCTGCCATCTCTTACACTGCACTGGTCATCACACCTAGGCTCTGAGTAGCAGCTCTCTGTAAGCTGTCTGTCAAGAGCCCGGACCTCTTTGGAGCAAAACGAGGAACTCAAGAATACATAAAAAAAGTTAACATTTTCTGATGTAAATTTTCTTGCAATGCTGCTTTTCATTTGCTGGTGCATTGCCCATTTATCCAGCTTTATTAGGTCCCTCTTGATTTTGTCATCTCTCCTCCTGCATTCATTGCTCTTAATCACTTTATGATACCGTCACATTTGCTGCCTACAATCCTCTTTTAGACCATTCATTAAAACCAATAGTGAGACAGGTCCTCAGGGCACCCAAGATGTTACAGTTTTGTCACCTTGAAATACGATTGCATAGCCTGTGCCTGGCTTTTCCATAGTGCAGCTGTCGTATAACACAAACTAGAACCTGCTTCGTGGGCTCCAGAGGTCTGCCCTACACATGCACCACATCTTCCCTGCCCTGGCCATGAGTGAGAGAAATAAGGCCTGTAAGAGGGCACAAATAATGCCTGGCAGACTCCAGAAAAGTTCTGACCTGGACCAATTCAAAGTTGAGTAGATTCAGTTGCTTTTACCCCGTCTCTCTCAGGGCAATGTACACACCACCAGAGCGCTCTGAGATAGCCACTGCTGCAAAACAGCTCACCTAAGGGGTTTGTTCTCGTGCACAGAGGTCAGCGATTCGCCTCTCACTGGGACTGCAATGCAGTACTAAGCTGTGCATCCTCTTTAAACAGACGGGGGAAAACCAGCAGGGGCAGCCTTGAACCTGAGGTAGAGTAGGAGCTATGGTACAAGGAAAGCAGTAAGGGCTGAGGAGTCTCACTGCCAAACCAAAGCTTTAGGGACAAGCTTTCAGTTTTGCTTTCCTGTATCAACCTTCTAAAGATTCTACCCCCACAGACATGCAAGATATTTTACTGTTGGCCTCAGAGGTGACAAACCAGGCTACCTGCATGACCAGCTCTGAAGAGAAGAGCAGTGCAGTGCTGATACTGTGTTTCCCAAGAGATATTAGAGCAATATGGTGGAGGAGGTGGAAAAGAGTCACTTTACAATTACTTTTAAAAATCACCTGAATTTGTTTTAAGAGCTGATGTAGAAGACACTACACTGCCTGAATACCATTTTTCAGATCCATTTGTTATTAAGCCCACTGTTAAGGAATGGGCCTCCTGGGGACTATGAATTGTGAAGCTAGCATCTTTATATCTATAAGGCCAGTCCCATGATGACTGATCTTATAATTTTTTCTGAAAGGTGCATGAGCTACAACATTTAATGCTAGAGGCGGAAGTGCTTGCCATGCAACGTAACAAAAAATAATAATAATGACAGCATCTATCACAACAGCAGCATCCTGATTTGTGGGAAGGGTGAAGGTTCCCGGACTCGTCACAGGACTAGGGAAGATGAACCCTAGTTAAAGGCTTGGTAATTCAAGACGTTTATCCTGCCAAGCAAACACAGGTAAGTCAGAGTACAACTTGATCATTCTCAGCATGAATACCATGATGAGTGTAAAACAGGGCATTTGCCTCTTCCACCAAGGCTAGGAAAAGAAAAATCTGGAAAATGTCCTCTGGATGCTGTTTGGAGCACGCAGAGAGCCTGGAGCAGTATCCAGTGCCCTGTTCCTCCCAGCACAGCTTAATGCTCTTGTGCTCCACCGGCACCAGTCCTTCAGCACAAGGGCGACCCCTCCCAGGTAGGAAGGACAAAGAAAGGGAAAGAGGGATCCTCTTGAAACCAGTAGTGAAGACAGCCCATGGCAAGGGAACCTGTCCTCCCTTTTGCCCCCACTCTCCTTGCTGCCAATGTGATGGGTACAGCAAAACGTCCTTGCACCTCTTGCTCCACCTTTACAGTGGGAAGAGGGTTCACTGTCAGGATCACTGTAGAGCATCAGAGCCACTACTGGTCCCCAGTGGGCCTCTAAGTGACCAGACTGTCTTAACCTGGTCCTCAATCAAATTGGTTACGGAGACATCAGGGAACACAAGAATACCCTTTTTCCTTCAGTTGTAGAAGTATTTGCACCTGGGTAGCCTAGATTGTAGTTCAGAACAGGAGACTTTTTACAGCTTCACAGCCTTCAGGTTCCCTACCTGTGATACAACATGTATCACCATTAACTTACAGGACAATGTTTCTGAGCTCAGAGGAGAGAAGCTGCTCTGCTCCCAGGCAGTAGTGCTAACACAGAATGAGTTGTGTTTGGACTTCTTTGGTTTTCTTTTGGTGTGGATTCTTTTTGGAGCAGTCAAAGGGAGACAACCTGCCCAGCATGAGCACCTCTTTTGGAAGGACCTCAACCAACCATTCTCTAAGGTCGTAGGTATCATGGCTTGGAAAGGTAGGAAAAAAACCACTGGTACAAAGCAATCAAAAAAGAGATTCCCAGTCTGCATATGACCTCTTCAAACCTTGGGGTGTCCTTTTGGTTTAGAAAACTCTTGTTTACTTTCAGCTTGGAGCCAGGTTCTCAAAAATAAAACTAACTAGTTGAGGTATGTACTTTCAATAGCCACAGTCGTGTGCCTCCTGTCTGTGGTCTTGCATTTAAGATGTCCACCAAAAGTAAGGAGAAACGTGCATATTCTGCCTTTAGAACGTATGTTCTTGTCCTGAGATTGCAAAGTATTTTGCAAACCTCAGTTAAGGCCCTCAGATCTGGTACAGAAGTCATAGGGGGTTTTATGGACAAATAAATGGGAGCACGGAGAAATTAAAACAAATTAGGAAGATTTCAGAGGAAATTATTGTAGAAATGCTAACCTGCCTCAACAGCCTGTTGATCTAAGCAGACCTCCTCTTACAACTTCATAAATTATGCCTATGACATAGGTGGCAGGTGGGCAATGGAGTTCTGAGCTATAGCTCAAGTGCAAAGTTATCTTTTACTGATAATATAAACACGTCTGTGGGTTAAATGAGAAACACAGTCCCACAACAGAAAATTCTCTCTGCTACTAATCCAAGGAAATTTCATTTCATAATTCCTGTATATTTGAAACTCTCAGCTACTACACAGCCAGCTGTCCAGCCACTAAAGAAATCAAAAGTCAATGTTGCATTTACAACTCAAAACAGATGAGTAGGATAAAAATGTGTGAAAGCTCTTATTAAATCTTATCATCCAGAGTTAATTGTAAAGTGTTTTCCTAAACTGTTAGAGTAGTGAACAGCCACAACATGAATTATGTGTAATTTTGATAAATGAGAGATGATATTAGCATTTTAGAAACATCACTCACAGCGTGAACTCCAAACTGACCGATTTATAAGATACTGAGCCTCCTTCATCTTCCCTGAAAAAATTTCAGCTATCTCATGGATCTGCTTGATAAATGAACAACAGGCTCAAAGATGTGGTAAACTCTTGTTTTTGCTTAGGACAAGACCAAATAAAATGAGCATTGTCTGCCAGCATTTTCTGGTGGGGACTAGGCTCAGTGCTTTGCTGACTTCGTCTGCCTGTTGGCCCAAAAGAAATTTAGGTCAGTAAGGGAAATGTCTCCACCCCACTGATAGAGTTAGACTGTATAAACCAACGCAGCAGCCACCCCAGGAATGTGTCTGGTGAAGGAGAAGGGAAGTCTGGAAACCTTCCCCAATGATCCCAGTGTCATATTTTTATATCTGGGCTCACAGAAAGAAAGGAATCCCCCACCAACACTTCGATGACAGCCATAACCCCGTATAAAGCAAATATTGCCAAATGTGCTTTCCCAGCTCATCCCTAACAAGCAACACCACAGCAATACAAGACTTGGGGTCTGTTTTTGAATCTGATGTTGATGCTACATTGAGTATGATGAATTTTCAAGGCCTCTTTGTGCTGTGGCATTCCACCCAGCATACCACAGGGATAACCATCTTTGCTACCCACTCTAAAGTAGCTTAACAATGCAAAGAGTTTTCGTATTTATTTAAGCAGACTGCTAAGCATTTTAGGGCCCCAGGCACATGCTAGATAGGATATAAAGCTGCATATTTCTTTTCAAAAAGCACACACTCTTCTGGCTCTGGGAAATGAGGAAAATAAGGGTGACTCACAAGTAGCAGATGTTGGTAGCATCTCTTAACGCACTACTGGAAGGCACTCAGAGATTGTAGTGATGCAGGCTCCTTACCTGGAATAGACTTGAGCAACATGCTGTAGCAAGCCAGACCCTAATCCAGTCCTTTTGTCTCACTTTATCAGCTGTAGTCACAATATTTTGCTTCTCTGTCAGACCTTCTCTCCAAAAACATCAAAGCACACAGCAAATATGAATTACTAAAGCAGCACAGCATCCTTGATGTGTATGGTGACTCTGTTATCAGTAGCCCTTGGAGAGTATTACATGTTAATATCATTGCTAAAGAAAATCAGCTGAGCGTCCTGGTGCAGCCCAGCAGGATTTGAGACCAATAAAACAGCAGATCCCGTTGCTCCAGAAAAAAGTAGAATGGATCTAAAAATTAAACATCTGAGCTCTTTCTATAGGCAATAGAGACAGAGATGGACTCCCCAGCAAGAAAATCGTATTAGCTTAGACACCCTTCTCAGGAGTGGAATAGTTGGCCCTTGGAAGACTGTTTCTCTCTCCCCAGGCCGTCGGCTGCTGGCCACACAGGAGGTGACTGCATGGGTCAGAGGTGCCCAGGGGACTGCTGAGGGCATCCTGATCTGTGACTGCACATCCGCGACAGGGATGAGAGGGCTTTTACTAAGACATTAGTGTAAGAGACCCTAGCAAAGAGTAAAATCTCAGAGGAACCCAAATTGCTGGGTTGGGTGCCTGTAGTGCTGCACACACTGATGCACCAGGGTATACAGCCCCGAAAGGACATGAGTGAGACTTGCCGCTGCTGGGGAATATACCTGCTGTCAGCACCAGTTACCACCACCTCTGCTGCTCAAACTGGCATGGGGCAGAAACAAGTTGGCCAACCTCTCTTTTAAATAAAAGACGTTCGTACTGAAGACAAGATACAAGAACATGGCACTGTTTTCATACCTAGTTGTGGTAAAGACTTTCTTTAGACTTGTAGCAAGTCATTTATCTTATTAGTATCAGATCCCTGTCCGCAAAACAGAGATAATGGTCTCCTCCACCTTAGGTACTCTGCCTGTAAGGCCAGGGGAGCATCTTTCATTTTGTGTGTGGATAATGGCTATGGCAATGTATCAGAATTACAAGAAAAATTACACTGTTTAGCTACTTTTGCTGTAGCATCCTCCCTGCCAGCCTCTGCCTGCAACTCATTGTCCTCTCTCTGCAAGTAAATACTGTGATAGCATCTAAAAGCAAAACACAGCTGTAGGGAAACATCCGATCAGCTTGCAGCCATTAAACAAACAGAATGCCGGCTCTTCCCTTTTGTTTAAAATATCATTACAGGGAACAAGTCATCTCTCTCACTGCCTTTGCACTTCAGCGCACACATTAGGCTTTTAAACCTGACCTAGTTTTGGCTGGAAAGTTTTGCAGAGAGAGCCTACAGACAGCATCGCCACATACATTATTTTCCCTGCTAATCAATACATCATAAAAGCTGGAGTGTCTCTGCTGAAAATGATGCAGGGAATCAGGAGCTGCGGTACGGTCGGGCTCTAACGCCACTTCCTGCGAGCCAACTGCACCACTGCATCTGCTGGTCTCCTGCCCCCCCTCATCCCTTTTGACTTCCTTGCTGCTCCACGTAGCTAATGAAGTCCACTCCGACCCTACAACGGCTCCAATGGCATCACTCCGGGAACGGGAAAAGCTTTGCTTTCCCTGCAACGAGTAATTGGGGTTGACACACTGCAGCATATTAGTGGAGCCCTGTGACATTTTTAAGGTGTTCGGACAAGCTGAGTTTATAACTGAAGTCTTTCATGGCTGGAAGCTCCTGCCCTCAGGGCTCATTTGTTTATTTTAATTGTGTGTAGGATTTCCCTCAGTGCTGAGCTGCTTCAAGCACGGCTGATAAAGGGGTCATGAGCAGGGGACAAGCAAGGCAGAGTTCACGGTGAATAGTACCTACTTTGCATCCACGATAGCCCTGGCAAAGTGTAATTAATTCCTGAGGCTTGCACTGGCGTTGGTGGGCTCCCTCTAGATACACCAACATCAGAGAAGGTTGAAATGATCATGAGCTGAGACTCCACGGAGGCTGCACGAACCCCACACTGTCACTGGATGCAATTGGCCTCGCCCTGTTGCTTCATGCGGGTCTGTGGGACCCACACAATGGGTCAGTCAAAGCAAAAGGGTGCACGGTTGAGATGTGTGAGTGGGCTCATGTTAAGGGGCAGCGCAGCTCACATGAAAAGGGAGGATGTAGCGTCTCAGGGCTGGGGAGCGTGAGGATCCAAGAGCAGCAGGAAGCAGGAGGGAAGCTGCTCTGTGATCATGAGATTTGGGGCACATCAGAGAAAAAAGCACTATTTAAAAGTGCTGGGAATCAGACAGAGGAGAGAAGCTGGAAGTATTCAGCTGTGAGGATGTTCAGTTTATCCTTGCAAAGAGTACATTCAGAACATATGAGGACAGGACAACAATAATAGGAAAGCATTGATCCCACTTCACATCCTTTTAGCTGAAGAGGAAAAGGGCCAGACAGTGAATTAATGACCATGTTAGAAATGCCTGAACAAAGATCTGAAGATGAACAGAAAGCGACGGTTGGAGCAGCTACAGTGAAGAGGTTACACAGCCATGCGAAGTCATGGGCCAAGACAAAAAGGGGCCCTATCCTTATACCTGTGCTTGCTAATTTGAACATTTCCAGATGACCTTCTATGGTAAGCGTTCAATAATGTAGCTAAAAGGTGCACAACAACAACTACAAACCCCACTGATTTCTATTTTTAGTATAATTAATACCAAGTATCCAGATGAAGGGTAAATCATACTGGAATTAGAAGGAGAGGTGGAGGACAGTTAATCCTTCTGCACCCCTATGGTTGCTGTTGTAGGGGGAAACAGTTATATGAGTTACAAGCACTCAAAAACCCCACAAGTCAGATATCTCCAAATTATTAGACTTTCTTTGCTTCATCATAATACATTTTTCTTATAAGAAAAAATTACATTTTGTTTTTAACAATTTGCCGTTAACACAGGCAACTTTGCAGCTCATGTCCCAGAGCTTCCAGTCATGAAAACCTTGCCTCCCTAAATAATTGAAAAGCTAAGCTGCTTTTTTAGCAGGCTGGGTTTTTTTAATGAAAACATGTAAACTGCTTGAATTTTGTGATGAAATCCCCAAAGCCAGCAACACTGACCAGGACTCCTGAGGTCACTTTTTTATCATAAAAGAAGGGACTGATTTTCTTAGTATCTCATACCTGAAGTTAATCCTTTGACAGGAGGGAAGGGCACATGGAAAATAAAATAGGACAAGCACAGGCTTGTTGCCCACTTTGTGGTGCTGATGCATCCTGAGAGGCGATGGGTTCCAAGGGCACAGTGCCAGGAAACCCAGGCTGAGTCAGCGTCACCTCCAGACGGCTGCATGACATCACACCCCACAGCACTAACAGGACACGGAGGAAAATTGGCACCATTTCTTGGACCAGTGTTCTGATGTCCAGCCTTCACGACAACGTGCCCTGAGGCATAACGCAGTATATGCCATAATGAGACACATTTCATTTGGGACTCTTAATTGTTCAGTAAGTGAGAGAGGTCTCCAGGACATAGGACAGACCTATGTGAATAACCTGAAAGATGTATCAGGCACGAGGCACTCCAGCAGCTACAAATGTCTTCGTCACACGGCATAGAGACTTGCATGGAATTACATAGGGACTATAGACTTCATAGTCTGGCATCAGCTGCTTATTGTGAAGGGCTCCGAAGTGGAGGATCAAGCTGGGGGAACCTTTCTGAAGTAGCAAAACCCATGAAGGAACAAGGTTCCAAGAGTGCAGGTGAGAGAGAGGGAGCACAAGACTCCCACCACCACCCAGAGCGGGAAGAATGACCTGCTGACGAGCTGCTCACGAGAGGCGGCTCTGCCTCAGCATGGGCAGGGAGAGGAGTGAAGGCCGCCAAGCCCCTCACGGACAAGGGCAGCCCCCAGGGAGCATGAGTGACCCGGAGCGTGCCGTGTCAGAAGGGTGTGGCACGACAGAAGGGCATGGCATGGCTGTTTGCATGGCTGTCCTCACAAGCAGGATGGGCAGGCAAGGCGTGCAGGCAGGGCCCAGCCGTGGTGGTCACTCAGCCAAAAGTCATCATCAAGAAGAATGTGGTGACCCAGACGGTGCTACTCCTCAGGGATGCAGCTGTCCAGGTCTCCGACTGCAGGGAGTGCCTGAGCCTGTCACTCATACCCGAGGGCAGCAGAGATGGCCCCTGTGTGAGGGGTGACTGGGGGGATGATCTGCTCAGCCTGGTGGTAGAACTGAAGGAAGAAGTGGAATGGCTGAGGAATACCAAGGAGTGTGAGAGGGAGATGGATTGGTGGAGCCAAACCCTACCATCCCTGAGGCAAAGGCAGCAGATGGTCCCACAAGCATCAGTGGATCCCATATCTGCTTGCCACCAGGCAGAAGGAAGAGACCTAAGAGAGGGAGGGGTATGGAAACAGATCCCTGCTCGAGGAGGTAGGCAAATTCCCTCCTGTCTCCCTCCCCTTCCCAGTTGCCCTTGCAGAACAGATATGGGGCTCTTGAACTCGAGGGCCAGGCAATTGAGGAGCTAGAGAAAGGTCCATCCAGAGGGTTGCCTGGGACAACTCTGTCAGCCCCACGCGTTGTGACTGCCTCCGTTAAAAAAGAAGAGTAATTGTCGTAGGTGATTCCCTTCTGAGGGGAACAGAGGGCACAATATGCTGACCAGACCCATCACACAGGGAAGTCTGCTGCCTCCCTGAGGCCCGGGTTAGAGACATCACCAGGAAACTCCCTGGTCTGGTACAGCCCTCAGATTATTACCTGCTACTGGTCATGCAGGTGGGCAGTGACGAGGTTGAGGAGAGAAATGCAAATGTCATCAAAAGGAATATCAGGGCACTGCACAGGTAGTGTTTTCCTCAATCCCTTTAGTAGCAGGGAAAGATACTGCTAGGAACAGGAAAGCACATCTGATCAACACATGGCTAAGAAGCTGGTGCCAATGGTGGAATTTGGGGTTTTTGACCATGGGGAGGTTTACACAGCACTGGGCCTGCTGGCGACAGATGGTGTGCAGCTGTCTCGAAGGAGAAAAAGGATTCTTGACCGTGAATTGGCAGGGCTCATCGAGAGGGCTTTAAATTAGGTTTGAAGGGGGAAGGGGACAAAACCACCAGTGCCACCAACAGATGCCCAGAGACTGGAGAAGAATTGCAGGTCACCAGGAGAGCACCTGGCAAACAAAGCAAGAGACTTTCAGCTGCTCCAGTCCGCAAGCCAACTTCGTAGGGAGCCCATCTTAAAATGCCTTTATGCAAACACACAGGGCATGGGCAATAAACAAGAGGGGTTAGAGGCATGTGCACGCATGAGAGGCTATGACCTCATTGACATCATGGAGACATGGTGGGATGGCTCCTATGACTGGAGTGTCAGAATGGAAGGATACAGCCTCTTCAGGAAGGACAGGCAGGGGAGATATGGAGGGAGCATTGCTTTCTATGTCAGAGACCAGCTGGAGACCATGGGACTGTGTACCTGGAGATAGATGAGGAGCTGATCGAGAGCTTATGGATCAGGATTAAAGGGAGGGCAAGGAGAGGGGATACTGTAATAGGAGTTTGCTACAGGCCACCTGGACAGGACAAGTGAGTGGACAAGGCCCTCTACAGGCAGATAGCAGCAGCCTCACGTTCACAAACCCTGATCCTCATGGGGGATTTCAACCACTCCGATATCTGTTGGAGGGACAACACAGCAGGGCATAAGCAATCCAGGAAGTTACTGGAATGAATCGATGATAACTTCCTTCTCCAAGTGATAAAGGAGCCAGCGAGGAGGGGTGCCACGCTGGACTTTGTTCTCACCAACAGCTGGGTGCTGGTGGGGAATGCTCAAGGGCAGCCTTGGGTGCAGCCACCATGAAATGGTAGAGTTTGAGATCCTTAAGGAGGTGAGGAGGGTGCTCAGCAAACTCACTACCCTGGACTTCAGGAGAGCAGACTCTGGCCTCTTCAGGGAACTGATTGGCAGAGTTCCATGGGATGAAGTCCTGGAAGGAAGAGGGGCCCAAGAAAGTTGGCGAGTATTCAAGGATCTTCTCCAGGCTCAGGAGCGATGCATCCCAATGAAAACGAAGTCAGGTAAGACCCCAGGAGGCCTGCATGGATGAACAAACAGGTCCTGGACAAACGAAGGCACAAAAAGGAAGCTTACAGGGGGTGGAAGCAGGGACAGGTAGCCTGGGACAATTACAGAGAAGTTGTCTGAGAAGTCAGAGGTCAGATTAGGAAAGCTAAAGCCCTGACAGAATTAAACCTGGCCAGGGACATCCAGGGCAACAAGAAGGGCTTCTATAGGTACATAGGGGATAAAAGGAAGATCAGGGAAAACTTGGGCCGTCTGCGGAAGGAAGTGGGAGAGGTGGTTTCCCAGGATATGGAGAAAGTCAAGGTGCTCTTTTTTTCCCCTCAGTCTTCACTGGCAAGGAACCAAACCATAACCCCTGAGTGACAGAAGGCAAGGGCAGGGACTGTAAGAACGGAGAGGCGCCCATGGTTAGAGGGGATCAGATTTGGGAACAGCTAAGGATCCCGAAGGTGAATAAGTCCATGGGACCTATGAAATACAACCACAAGTCCTGAAAGAACTAGTGGATAAGGTTGCTAAACCTTTGTCCATTAGCTCTGAGAAGTCATGGCAGTCTGGTGAAGTTCCCACTGACTGGAAAAGGGGAACTGTAACCTCCATCTTTAGAAAGGGAAAAAAAGGAAGATCTGAGGAACTAAAGGCCAGTCAGTCTCACATCTGTGCCTGACAAGATCATGGAGCAGATCCTCCTGGAAACAATACTAAGGCACATGGAGAATTAGGTGGTGATTGACGACAGCCAACATGGCTTCACCAAGGGCAGATCATCCCTGACAAATATGGTGGCCTTCTATGATGGGGTCACGACATTGGTGGATAGAGGATGGGCAACCAATGTCATCTACCTGGACTTGTGCAAAGCCTTCGATACCGTCTCAGATGACGTCCTTGTCTCTAAATTGGAGAAGCATGGATTTGACGGATGGACCACGCAGTGGAAAAGGAACTGGCTTGATGGTTGCACTCAGAGAGTTGTGGTCAATGGCTCAATATCTGAGTGGAGACCAGTGAGGAGTGGTGTTCCTCAGGGGTCAGTGCTGTTTAACATCTATGTCAGTGATATGGACAGTGGGATTGAGTGCACCCTCAGCAAGTTTGCTGATGACACCAAGCTGTGTTGTGTGGTCGACACACTGGAGGGAAGGGATGCCATCCAGAGGGACCTGGACAGGCTGGAGAGGTGGGCCACTGCCAACCTCATGGAGTTCAACAAGGCCAAGTACAAGGTCCTGCACGTGGGTCGGGGTAATCCCAAGCACAAGTACAGGCTGGGCAGAGAATGGATCAAGGGCAGCCCTGAGGAGAAGAATCTGGGGTGTTGGTGGACAAAAAGCTGAACATGAGCCAGCAGTGTGCACTTGCAGTCCAGAAAGCCAACCGTATCCTGGGCTGCATCTAGAGAAGTGTGGCCAGCGGGTTGCACTTACTCTGCTCTTGTGAGACCCCATCTGGAGTACTGTGTCCAGCTCTGGGGTCCCCAACATTAGAAGGACAGGGACCTGTTGGAGCAACTCAAGAGGAGGTCCACGAAGATGCTCAGAGGGCTGGATCACCTCTCCTATGAGGACAGGCTGAGAGAATTTGGCTTGTTCAGCCTGGAGAAGAGAATGCTCCATAGAGACCTTATTGCAGCCTTCCAGTACCTGAAGGGGCCAACAAGGAAGCTGGGGGGGGGGGAACATTTTACAAGGGCCTGTAGTGACAAGACAAGGGGTAATGGGTTTAAATTGAAAGTGGGGAGATTTAGATGGAATATCAGGAAAAGGTTCTTCATGGAGAGGGTGGTAAGGCACTGGAACAGGTTGCCCAGAGAAGCTGTGGGTGCCCCATCCCTGGCAGTGTCCAAGGCCAGGCTGGATGAGGCTTGGAGCAACCTGGTCTAGTGGAGGGTGTCCCTGCCCATGGCAGGGGGGTTGGAACTAGATGGTCTTTAAGGTCCCTTCCAACCCTAACGGTTCTGTGATTCTATTGGCAACCCCCATCTGTGCTGCAGCAGCACAAAGGTATTTATGGGATGCAGTCCATATTGATATATACCTATAGTGTCCTTGCTTTCCTGCCTGTGTCTGAAGTCTGCAAAGCCTTTCTGCAAATTGTATTAACATCCTCCCCATCTCATTACAGTAGTTTGTTTCTTTGCTTGTTTCATTTCATGAACTTAGAGGCTGTCTTACATCACATGCTCACACAATATAAGGAGAAAAGGAGGAAAAAAAATAAAAAGGAAATCCAAGGGAGGAAACAGATTCCAATTTCCAATTTCCAAGAAGCTAATATAAAAAAGAAAAGGAGCGGGATTGAAGCGTTTGAAAATTTCAGTTTAAAGAATGCCCTGGAAGTCTCATCCCAGCAGCAGCAGCGGTGGGGCTGGATGGCACATTTCTAGGTGAATCAGGGGGAAAACAGAAGTAAAAATAAGTGCTGGGTAAGTTTCCCCAGCACTCCCACCACTTGCTTCCATGGCCAAGCTGCAACGCTGCTCCCTGGCAGTTCCCGCCAAGACAGAAATTAGAAGTCCCGGTGCATGAACAAAGCATTAATTTTTGCCAGAAATTGTGACCATAATAATAGCCAGAATGACACCACCAACCTCGCCACGCAGCTTCCAAGTCAGGCAAAGGGGTTTTGCAAGTCCTCCACTGGGTCCCTCCAAAAGCAGGGAAATGGTGGGATATCCCAAAGCTGCCATAGCCCTCGCCCTTTCAGACAGAGGGGGGTTTACTCTGAAAAAGAGGATTTGGGAACATGTTTCACTCCCGAATTTTCACAGTCCCTGAACCATCCCTCAGTGCCACAAAGAGGTGTAAGTGAGCACAACCCCAGAAATGCTCTAAAGTACCACCAGCTTAAACCGGACTACCCGCAACTTCATGGAACCACAACAATGTTGGCCAAGAGCTTCTGTTGTTCCCACCAGCTTCCACTGGAAAAGACCACCTGGCATTTGGCAGTGACAGTTGGGTTCTCACAGTGGTGTGACGGCCCAAAATGCAGAGCTTCTGACAAACTGAGCAAACGGCAGCGTTCCAGCCAGCTCTAATCACTATACAGGGGTTTGCAACAGACCCTGTGGAGCATCTCTAAAGGCATTGTGATGACTTTCACAAAGACCAGAACTTGGAGAGGAAAATAAGCAGCCACTATGAAACCTGTGGGATCCCTTCTATTCAGTTGCTCAGTACGGCAGGCATGCTCACTTGAGGTGCTCTCATCATACGTGTGATTTAAAAATACAGGGCAGGAAGATGACAGCCAATCCCGCTTTACTCTAAATAATAGGTTCATAAAGGAATTATAAGGTTTCTTAAATGATTTATAGCTGTTATAACCATTTTACAGATGAGTAATACGCTTTATAACTCCATCAACAGAAGATTTAACAGATAGGCAATCAATCAGCCCGCATGATAACTAATTAACCATATATTAAAACATCTCTCAGTGCCCTATTAACCCCTAATGCTCTGGTCACGAACATGCCCTTAGCACAACCGCAAATACTAGTGATAAAAGCCAGCTGACCTACACAGTCCCTCAAAGCCATTGATCTCCAGCTTTTAACCCGCCACTCAAGGACAGAAGAGCGTTAACTAACCTGGCAGCCTGCCCCTCAAGGTCAACAGGCTCCTGCTCTTCTGGAGCAGCGGGAAACGCAGCATCTCCCATCTCATTATCTGGATTTCTGCTAGCAAACGTTTCTGACAAGGCTCTCTATCATACACACCATGATGCTGGGATGCTGATATTCCCCCCTTTGCTCTGTAGTGTTAATATTTTGACTCTACCTAAGGCCAGCTTGGAGGCATACAAGCACCGAGCTGCTCATTTAATGCTGAGGAAATGGACTTTTCAGCGCTCTTGCTAGACAACTTTCTACTCAATTTCCCACACACAGTAAGCAAAACTCTATCCTCATCCGATAAAATATGTGTCAGAGGAAAGGTGATACTCAACACCCACTGACTCAGGACCATGTCTTTTAAGAAAATAATCTACCCTCTGCTCCAAGCCCTACATTGAGCAATGGCTTAACTAACTCACAGCTGTGTATGGTTAGTTCACTTGTTTTATCTGTCAATGGCAGAGATTGGCGCCAATGTTTCTATAAGAAAAGCAAACCCTCAGGCCTGTTTAGATCCACATGAAATGTCTGCACCAAGTGCAGCCACTGCAGACCTCAGCTGATAAAGCTTGCACTGAGCTCGCCTGCTGAAAGGTTGCAGGCTCTGTGAAGGAATGTGCTTCCTAAGCAGTTTTCCAGATTCAGAGAAGAGTTGCAAACATTGGAAAAGACACATATGCAATTTTAAACACACACATGTCCCTCCCAAAAAAGAAAATATTTTACAGTCCTTCCCTTGCATGAGTTTTCAGTGGCCCCATGAGCTACTGGATACTCCTGCCTCATAGAAAAAGTTCACATGCTAATTAGCTGCAATCTGACTGCACTAAAATTTCTTTTTTTTTTTTTAAATAGTAACCCCTGCTTCATAGCAGTGCTAAGGCAGGACACCAACATACCAAACTGTACTGCTCCCAGTAGGTAAACTAAGCAAGGAGCTCTCCTGTGTGTGCTACACGCCATCGTGGGGCATAAACACCTTGGCACTTGTACGTTCAAATGGCAACAACGGAGTGGGCACCCTCTGCTGTAGAATCAACTTTCTCTAGGGTCTTATCATTGGATGGGTCTGTCACTCAGCAAAAAATCCCCTCACCTTCACCATCATCTGCCTTTTCTGATGATCTGTACACACACACACAGAGGGGGCACTGTAAGGTGCCCATGTTTAAAAGAAATCACCATCTAGTCATTGCCACAGACTGGGGTGATGCCAGCATTATATTTTACTGCACTAGATGTGCAACTCAGCTTCCCTATCCAGCTGTGTGTTGCTGTCAGTCTGATTACTCAGAGTCACATCACAGGGCACAGAAGTTTTCAAAAAATTAAGAAGGAGGAGCAAACCAGTGCAAGAAAGAAGTGAGCCAAAGGCACCCAGGTTTAAAAGTGGCTGGGTTCCCTTCATGCAGGATGTCTTATCTCCCCAGCCAGCAGCCTGTAGGAAAGGACAGCAGTTGTTTATTGCACAAGGAGACAGACAGCCCCAATGAGTGAATGAGTTGACAAACTTTGAAGACAAATAGGCGGTGTGAGAAGGAGCAGACCACAACCAAGGGCTGTTTCCTCTCAGCGTGGAAGCAGAGGACAAGCCAGAGCAGCTTTTTCAATAGAAAAGGTGGTCTGTAGTTTTTTGGGGTTATTTCTCCTTTTTTGTATACTGTGGGCTTACATGTTTTGTGGGTTTGGGTGATCCTTGGAGAATTTTTCAGGACAAGGAGCCTGTGGCCCCAACTCTGCAGCTCCAGGAAGTGGTTGGACGTGGTGACATGATGATGGTGAGAGGTCCTGCTCTCACTGAAATCAGCACACTGATTTAAAGGGCACATGCTTGGACCTTAACTTTTAATAGCTAGAGGACTTTTCATGGTATATCCCTGCTACTGTGTACAAACATTTCTTCCCTGGAATTGCTTTAAAAATCCTTTAACTGCCACTTCACTCAGAAGGATTTCACCAAGCTAACAAACTGCATGTATGTGATGTTCCTCAAGTTAGTTTCCAGGAAAGGACCTGTAACCCAAACAGCTACCTTTTCAGCTGGCTTCAACCACCATAGCTCTCCTGCTTCAAAGGGATCTGCATCCATTTGCCAGTAGCTAGCTTTCCACCAGAGTCCATACTGTCAGCACCACCGGGTTGTATTGACATCCAGTGACGAACAGAATTACAGACAACCCTTCCAACTCCATGCAGTGATCCATTCAGTTCTTGAGTTTGCAGTTCAGCACTTTTTGAGGCAAGTATTACCAATGATGTGAATTAGTATAACTATAAACTGCTGGAGGTAGCAGAAGCACAGCTGAACCTAAAGGGAAATACTGTTTTCCAAGTGAGAGACAGCAGAGCTTATCAGCAAAACAGTATAGACATAGTCAGTCTCACCTCTGTGCCTGGCAAGACCATGGAGCAGATCCTCCTGGAAATCATGCTAGGCACATGGAAAATGAGGACATGATTGGTGACAGACAATATGGCTTCACCAAGGGCAGATCATGCCTGACGAATGTGGTGGCCTTCTTTGATGGGGTCACTACCTTGGTGGATAGAGGACAGGCAACCACTGTCATCTACCTGGACTTGTGCAAAGTCTTTGGTACCATCCCGCAAAACATCCTGGTCTCTAAACTGGAGAGACATGGATTTGATGGATGGACCACTCGATGGATAAGGAACTGGCTGGATGGTTGCACTCAGGGAGTTGTGGCCAATGAGTCAATGTCTGAGTGGAGACCAGTGATAAGCGGCGTTCCTTGGGAGTCAGTGTTGGGACCGGTACTGTTTAACATCTTTGTCAGTGACATGGGTGATGGCATCGAGTGCACCCTCAGCAAGTTTGCTGATGACACCAAGCTGTGTGGTGCTGTCAACGCACTGGAGGGAAGGGATGCCATCCAGAGGGACCTGGGCAGGCTGGAGAGGTGGGCCTGGGTTGAAACTGAAACAGGGGAGATTCAGATGGAATATCAGGAAGAAATTCTTCATGGGGAGGGTGGTGAGGTACTGGAACAGGTTGCCCAGAGTAGCTGTGGGTGCCCCATCCCTGGAAGTGTACAAGGCCAGGCTGGATCAGGCTTTGGGCAATCTGGTCTAGTGGAAGGTGTCCCTGCCCATGGCAGGGGGTTGGAACTAGATGGACTTTAAGGTCCCTTCCAACCCAAACCATTCTGTGATTCTATGAAAACTTTGACTCTTCTGGGCCTTTCTGATTGTAGTGGACAGGAATGATCTTGGATATCTGGTGCTTTTCATTTTTGCTTTCACAACCAAAATTAAACTAGCCACACAGGAAACCCTCCAAAACCAAGGCATTTTTGTCCATTGATTTTGTAAAACCAGAGCCAAGATTTTGAGCCCTGCTCTAACAAGCTCCTTTAATTCCTCTGTGTGAAGAGTTTCTCACACAAATTCCCTGTTGCATTCAGGCTTTATACACATCCCTTCTAATCCTTTGTTCTTTTATTTGGTTTCTATTTTGAGCAGGTTCCTTAGCACTAAGGCAGGAGTATAATGTTGTTACTGCCATATCCTGAATTATTCTTTTTTACTCATAAGCACTAATTGAGTCACAATCTCTTTGCAAATGTGACTTAACCTGCTGTTCTCCTGCTTGCTCAGGCACCGCAAATAAAAAAATAATGGCAGTGGTAATTAACTGAGGCCTGGCAATATAACTTGCTTCTCAGCCCGTGACGGGTAAAAGTTCAATTGAAAAGTAAGGTGTATAAATGCTTATTAGTGAACCAGAACTAAGCACCAATCAGGCATACAAGAAAAGCACGGGCAGAAAAGAAACTGACTTCAGACATCAGGTTGAAGAAATTGGCAAAGCACAGATGAGCTTTAATTTAAAAAAAAAGATTAAATATAACTGTTAGTAGTTAGATGGGCAGACTGACAACACACGCACATACATTTCAGTTTCATGTGTCAGGTAGCATCACCCTGCAGAGGGATGCTTTTTCCCTAGGAGAACATTTCTGCAAACTTATAATCAGGTATTCATGGGACACCTTAGCATTGCCCAGCAGGAAAGAAACCAAGAGATGCAAGGTACAGAGCTGTGGTTCGGTCTGAAGCAAGACAAACTGAAAAAGGTGCTACTTCTCTATCCGTTCTCAGTAGTGTGAAGCCTTTGTAGCCAGAGGGGAGCATCAGGTTGCACAGAGGCTGCTCCTTATGGGGCAGGAGAGAGAAAAAGCATGCACAATCAAAGCAGAAAAATACTTCTAACTGGGGAACATGCTAGCAAGGATACAGGAGGTGAGAAAAACTCTTGCAGCTTTCCTACTGGGGAAACCACACCCCCAGGTAGTGCAGATGATGAACACTGTAACTCAGGATGAACTGGAGCTCAGGCATGGTATAAGCTCAGTATTTTTTTCCCTCACTCTTGATTTTCTTTGCTATTCCCCTGCAACTATCTTCCTCCTTTCCCCTTACCCTTATGCTATTCATGGCCCAGTTAGCAAGCCTTCATGCAGCCAATTTCATACCTCTGAATCCCCATCAGTTATAATCACAGCTGTGGAGTCTAGTGGATGAAGAGGCTGCCTCATATTTCAAAATTTAATGAGTTCCATTCCTGTTAATATTACACGTCTATTAAAATTCATGGTAATTTTTTCCATTAATTTCATTTATAAATTAATTCCTTCTAATTTTCTAAAGCATTAACATGACCAGTGACTTATGTAGGTCATCCCAAATGAGTGTCAGTAAAACCTTTTTAATACAACATCTTGTATTCTGTACATCTTGATCGTGACCCTCCCACAATTTATAATTGGGATTCACAAGGTAGGGAGGAAGAAAAGGGACAATTTTCATAGTTTATATTCAGAGAATGGTGAAAAATTAACATGATCCAGATGACAAAACGAGCTCTTCTACAGAGGGAACGCTATGCCGACAAACGAAGAAAGTTCTGCTTCACTTAGTAACAGAGAATAATATATGGGTGGAAACAGTAAAAAGCCTGGATGTCTTCTCTTTTCTTCTTTTCCTGCTCGAAGATTGATCAGCATGCCAGAAGGCAATCATGTCCTGCAGGTAAGTGGAATAAGAAACTAAGAATATTGAAAAGCATCTATCTAAGGCTGCTCACCGTGCAAGAACACCCGAAGCAGAACTGTTGAAAAAGTTTATCAGGATGTTTTTGAAGAACTAGGATATTGTAAAAGATACATCACATCATACATAAAAATTATTCAGCCAGTACAGTGCATGCCCACCAAATTCCATGAGAAAACAGCAGAAACAATAAAGAGACCAAAGAAGGCACAGAGTCCACAAGTGCCAAGAGGCAACATGGCAGTCACTGGAAGGCTGGATTTCTGTACAACCTCAGCAACTAAGAGCTTTAAAGGGTCATCATTGCCCAAAGCTTAAGTGGGAAAGGAAGACTGCAAATGTACCACAATGTTTGATATCAAAGATGCATTTGCAGTGAAGCATTTTTGAGAAGTGTCATGGTCTGTTCTTGACAGTTCTGACCTACAGTTTTCACCAGGACATGCAGTGTCCTGCCAGCCCTGACACAGGAGAGGCAGCTGGCATCCTACCCGCAGGTACATCATGCCGGCCAATGAACTGCTGTCAAAAAGCGAGACCTGCTTCACTGAAGCGTTTTCACAAGGAAGCCCAGTAAATCTGGGTGATTTGCTTCCCAAGCACAGTAACTTCTTAGTTAGCTGCCTCTGAAGTGCCTTCCTGCCCTGGTAATGTGCCTTGATTAGAACATCAGTATGACGACTTATTGGTGCAAGCAATCATTGCAGAACCTCTTTGTTCTCCCCAAGTAGTCAATAACCCATGACAAGCCTCTAAGGCCTACCGTACACAAAGCACAGCAAAGCGTAATGCACAGGGCCATATTTCCTTTGCTCTCACACTGATTCATCACCCCATTGCTGCAGTTTAACACAGTTCAGGGACTTCTCAAGAATTCAAAGTTAGTCTTGGATATCATTTTTGATGCTGCACATGAGTTAGTTGAAACAAATAAAACACTGTGAAAAACATTGTTTTCCTGCTCCAAAGTGTTTGCACTGGGGTGTCAGTGCATTTGCTATTGCTATGCACATCCTACTTTACACATATTAAAAAGATTCCCATGGAGCTGCTCACAATTTACAGGGAGGAATTAATTTTTTTAGCTGCACAAGTGAAAGCTGCAGACACTAGCTGGCAGCTCTCAGAGCTTATTATACATTGCTTCCTCAGCAATAAATAGTTCTGTACAGAAACCTGCAGATTTTGGATCACCAACAAACTCCAGGCACACACTTATTATCAGGTTAACTCATCTAGCTGGAAGTGGCAGTCCTTAAAGCACCCAAAGATATCATTATTTTGTTCCAGGGAAAGCTAAATTGCATTAACACCTCAGAGGATGTCCAAAACATTTGCAAAACTGGGATTGTCTGAGCTCCAAGGAAACACAGTATTGTAAAGCCAGTGTAAAGAAGATTTTCTAATTCTGATGTTTCCAAGGTCAGGTGGAAGTATCAAATAGCAAGTGTGCTCACTGCTCCCTAGTGTAGGTGGAGAAACAAAGGAAATTCAATCTCTGTCTCTGCTTTTGGTCTAGAGGAATTCAGGGACCACAAAACACTAATCACACTGCTTACTGCGGTGCCAGATGGAACTCAGATGCCAGAATGACACATGACCCTGGACAGAATAGAATAACAGCGCTTTATGGACATACAAATAAGACAAGGTCCCTCTCTCAATCTAATAATTTGAAAACTATGGATTCCCCAAACACCAATACATTGCCCTCGACTGCGCACACAACTGCTTTAAAAAGCAATCATTATTCACAGACAGGAACCTGAACAGTTTGGGAAAAAAAGAATCAGAATAGTTGTCGAAGAACTGAATTTATTATCTTGTTATGAAAAGAAAGAGAGAGGAAAAGAAAAAGAGAGAATGAGACCATATAAATATGGCACATATACGTTTCAGTAGTCAAGTCAATCAAGCGATTTTGGTCATGTTAACCCTTGTCCTAAGTAGCCACTGATTAGTACAAAGCCAGTTAATATAGCTCTTCTTTTAACAGCCTGGACAAGATTTTAATGACTGAAAATACTACTTTCAGCTTCATATGATCAGGAACATTCACTGTTAGGACCTTTTTGAAGCCTAATATAGCAAAATAAATGATGCTATCCTTTGACTTGGTCAAAAGTTCTAATGTGTGGTTCAAGCAGAGATCCAAAACACCCAGCCCTCGTGTGGCAGTAAGAGCTACTCACTTTTTAAACCTCAGAAGTTACCACTTCAGCCCCACAGTAGGGCAGACATAAATGCTCTATACCCTGTGATAAAGGCTGCTCTTAATTAATTTTCAGTCTCAACAGCAATGCAAAACAACAAAATGTTGATCGGACTTGTTAATACAGAGCAAAAAGCAGGATCAGGTCCCACAGCTCCACACAAGCACTTTTCTAGTCATTCAGAGGGGTTTTGGCTGCCTGAACGTAGGCATGATGTGCCCTTTAGATGCCCTTAAGTAAGGGAGACATCCTGACACACATGACAGGAGACTGCAAATCCACAACCTTCTGGAGAAGCAGCTGGAGTGAGGAGATGAAGAGCATCTGAAAAGGCACTGCTGCCTCTGTTTTGAAAAACTATGTCCCATTTCCCATCTTTTAAACTTCCTTTCAAACGTAATTTACTCAGAGCACATTCTCTTGCTGCTTGTATGTGTGATTCACATCAGGCACTCTCTGACTGTATCACTTTAATTAGAACAGTTCTATCTGCCCTGATTTTGTCCTACAGCAGTTTTTAGCCCACATGAAACAGTTCTGTGAAAAGATCTTTTCACTCTACTATGAAAGAATTAGCAACTTCATCCACTGCTTTTCCAAGGAGAAAAATTTAGAAGACTCGTTCTCACAGGTACATGGAGAGCTTGAAGCCACATGACACTGCCAATAACCTGTATGTTTTTTTCCCTTTTAAGTCATCAGCTTGAGAGAATGGCATGGCTCAGCCCTGAATTAATTTCCCACAGTCAGGCCTATGTGCTGGAACAGACTGGAAAAAACAGGGTCTGGAACAAGATTTTCCTTAGGCAAACTGACACTATCACTACCAACACCAGGAGGACCAGGCATAGAAAGGGGCCAGGATGAGCCTGTGCTTCTCCATGCCACCTGACAGCCAGCTATTAGCAAGGGCAAGAAAACACAAGCTTTATGATATAAGAATTCATCCTAATCGTGTGCTCCGGTTGCTCCAGAAAGTCACTGTGTCTACATGTGCCTGACATGACATGTGCCTGTGTGTTCTCTGCTTGTTATCCTCCCTGTATTCCACCATTTCCAGCACACTGGAAATTATTGAAGGCAGCTCAGTAATTTATAAGAAATAAGACTGGAATGCTTAGCTGAGCTAAACTCTTTGCAAGTTGCCCACCAGTCCTGTTTACTTTCATTTAGTGTCATCGTTACCGCAGAAATACTTTTGCTCCATAGAGACAGGACACAAAGGAAAGGAGAAAGGAGGGGAAAGGAGGGGAAGGAGCACTGAGGCTTCCTAGTCCTGATTTTGCCTTGGGGCAATGCACAGCTCTTGCTGTGTGTTACGGGCTGTACCCCCACGCACTGGTTAAGAGCTCTGCTGTGCCTACACTCAAGGGAAGTAGCAAAGCCACAAACACGAGATCAGCATTTTTTAAACATAACTTGAATCATCATTTCTGGTTTTATTTCCAAGGGAAATGGCTACGATGCATTCAACAGTATCAGAGAGGGAACATGTGTACAGTGACTGGAAACATTCACCTTCAGGAACAGTTGAAGTGACCTTACTGAATGTTTTGATGCAGTCAGTTCTGTACCACTTCAGCGCAGCTGACTGCAGTCAAAAGGAAAAGAGGGTGTTGATATTCTCAAGTAACTTCTCTGCTCATCAGAGAGCATAAGATGACTGGTTGTACACCGCAAGAAGGGGCAACATCTGCAAATGAAAGAGGAATGGGAAGAGTTCTGTCATTCTTTTTCTTTTTTTCTTTTTTTTTTTTTTCATTTTGTTTTAATTGCTGTAGCAATGCTATTTGATGACATGGGTTCTGGGAACCTCAACGCACAGAGCTACCCATCAATTTTGCTTTGACTCCTGTTCCAGCCTCCTTTCCATCCTGCTCATCCTGCTCCAGCATCCTTTTCAACAACCCAAACTGGTTGCATCGGTATTATTATTATTATTATTATTATTATTATTATTATTATTATTATTATTATTATTATTAAAATATTATTACAGAAAGTGCATTTGTTTCCTTGAATAATACTCTGTCTCAAAGGAAAAAAATGTACTATTCACTTTTTCAGTGAAAAACTGAGATAATCTGCTGAACATTTTGATGAATTATTAAAAATTATTTAAATTCTTGCATGAGAAAAACCTCACCCAGTTTCCAGCTGGTTCCTCCTAATGTTTCATGAACACTACAGTTTCTTCAATGTTGGGAATCAGTTTTTAAACACAAGTTTAATTTGGTTGATTGGTTCTTGTATGTGCAAATAGCACTGCTCTAAATATCCGTTTTTCTAATCAAAAACGAAGGGACAGATTCACAGGGGAGAATCCCCTGCACAGAAGCAATTATTAAAAGGCAAACACTATGGTTGCTTTTATTGACTTCAACAGCAGCTGGTAGGTGCTGTCTTTCTGATAACCATGAAACTCACTGAAAAAATAAGATGGAAAGAATGGATTTTGGGATTCAAGGGAGTGTATTAAGAGAACACAAAAGTCATCTTCTATTCCCAAAACAAGGTCTTCTTTAAAGTTGTAACCCAACCCCACTCCACCCTGTAAGAAATTTTATTTACATATTCCAGCTCCATTTTTCTCTCATGAAGAGGGCAAGATCACAATTCTTTCTGCCTTCTTGCATTATTACTCCTATCGCTGCTGTGTGTGGGCAAACTCTGGCTCTCGGGCTGACGTGGCAGTGTGGAAGTGACCTTGAGAGGAGGTTCCTAAGGTTCAATTGCAATTTAGCTTTAATGAGGGCTAAGATATTACCAGCTACTGCAATTTCAAACCTTCATAAGCAAAATGATCATGAAGCTGAGCATGCTGAATACTGACAATCATTTATGTTCTGGTGATTAATTAAGAAGCCCTTGAAGTAGTAAATACTCAAGAGCTAGTAAAAAAAAAATAAAAATCAACCCCTCCCTGCAGCTTGTTTGTTTCCTAACAGCACAGTCTTGTCTTAGGCTGCTTCCTCTAGGGAAGGGAGAACATGTCTGTCCAACTGTAATTCACTGCAGGCTTTTCACAGCTGATACAGAGAGCTGTAATGTGCCCTCTGCTTCATTTTCTTACCTCCTCAGACAATACCTCGTGGACAACAGGTGAATGAGAATATGAAATATAGGAAGGGGTGTATCTTCCTGCAGAAAAGGGAACACAAAAGGGGAAGAAAACACCCAAAGAGATAAGCATTTGCTAATAAGAAGCAGCTCCAGCAGTTACTTACTGTCTCTTTTAGTTTGCATTTGTTGTACAAAGTTAATTCCTCCCTACCGTGCAAGAGGAATTTAACTCTCCAAATGAGACTGGAGAGTTATTTCAGAAGAGCAAGAAGATAGAGGCATGCAGTGAAGCCAACAGTCATTTAGCGTGGCTTATTATATCCCCACAGTACTATGAGGAAGTTTAGGCTCCAGTTCACAAACCAGCAATGCGATGCAAAGATGCTGCGAAGCCATTTATCAAAGGCTACATCAAACCAGTTCCTGAGCCCAGAAGAGCAGAAAGTCCAAACTCACACCTGTCTTCTCGCTTTGCTGGGAAGGCCTCAGTACCCCTCCCTAATCTCAGCTCACCTCACTGGGCGATGACGATGCCAGAGCCAGTGTGAAGGTCAGTCCATAAATGATTGTTAAAGGTGTATCCGGCCACACACACAATTGGTGAAGTAAGAGAAATGCTGTGAGATGCCTCCCCCTGCTCTGAAAGTGAGGAAAATGCTGTTCTTCCAACTCCCCGTACTAAGACAGCATGGGTCTATTCATCAGCCGCAGGGAGCCTCGTCTGTATTTAGGAAATGGTATTTATAATGCAGTACTATACTCGATGTCGGTTCCCAGAGGACAGGCTGTGCCGTCTCTGTTGCTCTAGTGGAAGTGAACAGCTGCTTTCTAGATTTCCCAAAGCCCTGGTGCAAAATAAATCCTTCTCTCTCCACTTAATTCTAAAGAGCAACGACGGCTGGGCAGGGAATATATGCAGGAAAGGAGCAAAAGCAAGAATGAATGAATTGTTCTATATAATTTTGCTTTTGTATTATCTGTAAAGTTATCATTTAAACTAGAAAACTGACAAAACAAAGTACCACCACGGGTGCAACAGAATAACTGTCACAAGGTACAACAGGGAGGTGCCACCTCCCTGTTCCTTTCACGAAGCTATATTCACCCTTCTCTATTCCACAAAGTCTTAATTGAAGGGAAAGAAAAATTAATCTGTAAAATTATACATATTTCATCCAAGAGAAAGAAAGAAACTGAGAGAAAACAACATATAGATTTGCTTCAGTTCCTGTAAGCTAGACTTCACAGGACTAAGGTCAAGAATGGCTTCTTGTTTCCATTTAGCTCCTGATTTTTAGCAGGTTTATACAGCTCTGCTGACTTAATACACTGCAGGCTGAAATCCAGTTTACAAGGCAAGAGAGCCAATTGTTTAATCTGGAGAGGTCACAAAACTAGTCTCAGGGTTACATTATTTTCATTTCTGGCCATGTGGGCCTTTAAAATTCAGTCTTTCAAAAACTGAGACAAATCTTTACATTCTTCCATTAAGGAAGCAGATGGGGCAGCTCCTTGATCTTTTCCTCCCCTTACTATTTGTCCTACGTGTTTGAAGCTTTCCTTGAAGTCCCCTTTTGGAACACACACCCATAGCAGAAAGAAGTGTTTGTATCTAAGCTAAGACACACCGGGGAAGATGGCAAGACCAAGCAAGCTTTCTTGTGCATTTATGAAGAGACGGTTTCTAAGGTATTTTAGCGTTTACACCCCCTGTGAACCATCTCAATCATCAATGAATGCTTCACCTCACACAAGCTGATAGTTACGGTGCTGTCCTTTACATTCAGACAGTTTTACTAATGTCTGATAGGAATTTGCCTGGTGCCTGAACTTCACCCGGAGTCTAGTAGCATGCTGCTGTTATCTCCAAACGCAATTGCGGTTTAGTGGAGTACCGTCTCTTCTCTCATTCCCTAACTAGAAAGAGGACAAAGTAGATAAATAGTAGCCTGTATACTTTTATACACCCACTCCACTCTCTACGTGTTCACATTTGTGCAGACGCACAGAACTCGCATGCACAAACAGTAGATTATATGTATTCACATATACATCAATTTAATGCCCTCTCTTCTTTAATCAATTATCCATGATAATCCATTGTATTCCCCCAGGTACTTAGTCATCAAAGCCACTTTAAACCTCTTCTTGAAGATCAAATGGCTCTTTAATCCATTTATTTACAGTTTACTGAGTTATAGAAAATTAATCAGGATCATAAGTTAGCTACTGCAGCCAGCCTCTTCTGAAGCCTGCTATCGTTACAAACAGTAATTCTCAGAGAGCCAACGGGATGGGGGAAGAAAGGAACAAATCTCCTGACGTCTGTTCCTCCCATCAACCGCCGTCAATGACTGCATCTCTCTGATCTTCGTTTGATCAAACTGTGCTCCATCAAATCCATTTAAATGAATTAGCACTACCAAGGTAACAGAAGAGCTAATTAGTCTTAAACTTTGTGGTTAAGTTCTCCGTATAGTGTCTTCCAGTGCCTAGCAGGCTGAGGTAGAGGTTTTCCTTCTGAAGTTCACTGGGCACCATAATTGGGCGTGTGAGAAAGTACATGAATTACACAAGAGAGACTACATTTCTCTGAACTCTGCTGAAGTTTGTTTTTGTTGTTCCATGTCTTCATCCAAATATCCCCTTCCTCACACACATTTCTGCATAGAAGGCAGCCTATCAATGAATATTTAATGGCCAGCTTTGTGGATATTATCAGTACTGAACCACCATAATCTTTCACTGGCTAGAGAAGGTTCCCCAAATCTGGGGCCCGACAGCAATGATTAGGCATCCACTTCCGAGCCATGCGTATTCACACCAATTCTCCACAGCGGTAGAGAAACTCAACCGGCAAAACTGGTAACACTGTCAGCACCTGAATTTATTTCTTACTAATTCCGCAAACCCCTGTAATATTATTAATAGTTACGTTCACATACACATGCATACACAGATACAGCAACCCCTGAAGTGTTGTCACTGCTTTTAGAAATTGCAGAAGGAGAGAAGTAACAAAACATAGCTGTTAAGATGAGGAAGTGAATGAAGGTGCCATTGTCCGCTGGTTCTGCTGGAGGTGTTAAAGTAGATCCACTGTTATTTTGCAAAACTGAATTGATTGGGCTGGGAGGAGAACTGATTTCCCATTCTTCCTTTCCCCATAAATTCAGTTTTGTTTCTCCTCCAAATAAGATATTACAATAATGACCTACATTTTCCAAACGTATATAGTGCAATAAAATAGGCATACTAAAGCTTTTCTGCTACTGTAATAAATCCACATGAAGAGGTACCACATAAACCTTTTCTTCATCACAGGAGATTTAGATATGATGTCACCCCACTCAGAAACTATTCACATCACTTTTTTTCTTTTTTTACATGGTGCCTCCAAACAACTTTGCAAATGACCTCTTAATTGCCAGTTATTTCTGCGGGTAAGTGATAATCTCATCAGACTAGAATTTTGTCATAGGGTAACAGGTGTGCATCCAGTAGTACTATTGCTGAAAACTGCAGTCTGGCTGTTCCTGAGGACAGTGTGTTTCCATGCTACAGCTAATTCTCAGCCATGCTGTGTACTAAAATACACTTTTGTGTTGGTTTGTTGGTTTTTTTTAAGGGGGGGTTGGAGGTTTTTCTTCTTTTTGTTTGTTTGGTTGGTTTTTGTTGGGTTTTTTTTAATCACACACTTTCATAAATAAGCTGGGTCCTGAGAGCTCCTGTGTCTTAAAAATTGCATTGATAAATAAATGCTATTTAGGCAACTAGACTGCTTGGTATTCATTTAGTAGAATTATTGAATAAAGGCACTTGGACCAAATCAATAGGAGGATGTCAGAAGGAGAAAATTAAAATAGATCCTCCTAATTTAATGTGACAATTTCTTCTGGCTCTCCGCCAAGAAAAATTGTACCAACTTGTATTCTTGCACAATTGCATATCAATAAGTATCTATTAGTAAGTCTGGACATCTAATTCTTCTTTCACATACTTCAGTCTACTGCTAGAGAGATGCTATCAAAGCACGTGGCATCTGCATCAGACAGCCTACTTCTGCCCTTCCTTGTGCTGATGTAAATCTTCAGTAATACCGTTAAGTCCACATAAAAAGCTGCATAGGGGAAAAACAAAGTCATGCCCAGTCAATATAACCTTCAGTACCTTACCCTTACTTCATAATCGCCTTGGTCATCTCCTAAAAAACTGCAGTTGTCCGGTAAGGCAGCTGGATAAAGACACAACCTTACTTGGTTGTATGCACCTTCAGTAGGGAGAGAACAGCCTGTGAACCCTGCGCCCGGTCTCAGCATGCCAGGAACTTGCCCCTGAAATAAGTACATCTGCAGTTTCTCCCTCCCTGTTTCCAGGTTTCATTCCTAAACCCCCTAGTCTAAAGCCAAAGGTTCATAGCGGAACTGAAAAAAGCATTTTGGCCAGAAAGCTAGGCAGGCCTCCAAACTCTTCATGAACGTACACTAAATAGAAACAGAATGGAAATTGTATGAACTGGAAGATATGGGCAACTTCAAAGAGGGAGTTAGGTTCACGTTTCCCAAAAATGTACAATATCTAGTACAATATTCACAGCATGATTATTAACTTCATATCCTTCATATCCTAAAGGATCTCAGTACAGGGTCTCATAAAGCCATCCTTAACAGACTGTGTAAAGCATTTTTCAGCAGAATATCAGACAACTCTGCTACATGTAGTTAATTATTCCTTTTGCCTTAAGAGAGAGCTGTGTGTGCATTTCCTGGACAGGGGACAGGAAGGAAAATAACGCAGCGCTTTCCAAGCACTGAAACTCCCACCAAAATATGGAGACGTGATTCTCCATGCTCCACAGTGTAATGCATTGCTGCATAGGATAAAATTACTGGGGTCTGTAAATACCTTCCTCTCCTCCCAGACACCTATGAGGTATGCAAAACAAATCATACAATACATTTTCCAGTGACCAAAAGATGGCAGTGTTTCAGAGCATTACATGTATTTATGGGTTTGGCTAGTCTTTTATGTTGTCCTCATAACGGTAAAGAATTAGCTGAATTGTGATTCTGTAATCCAATCACAGAGAAATGAACAAAATGGGTTTATGCCATTTCATTACAAGGTGACCTACAAAACCATAGTAACCAACCACAAAAGCTACTAAAGTGCTCTGAATATTCTTCAGGACTAGGAAGCCAAAGCCATGTCTGAAGTCATATATACACTTGTAGGATAGAGCTATGTGTGCATGTGAGTGTCAGTAAGTAATAGATTTCAGATTAAAGGCTATATTTTAAAAAGTTTTCTTCAACAAGGTCTAGCCAAGGAGCTGTGCTGAGCTAAACTTTGCATCAGAAAGGCTGTAAAGAGCTCAGCCTGTTGCATGGTAACCAAAGACAGGGAGGGAAAATCATTCATATGTCTCTGAAAGTGCTGTAATTTGCTTTCAGTTGTGCAAATCACCTGAGACTCTAGCAACTGCATCTTTTTAGTCCATATCAGCATCATTGTAACATGGGGATGAGACATCATTATAAAAGTGCACTGCTGTTCTCCATCCCTTGATAAGGAAAACTCTTGTTTCCACCTTCAGCATCTGCGCTCCTACAGCATTTACAGAGAAGTGTGCATGCCTCAAATGACTGCAGTGAACTGCAAGCTCATTAAGCCTATTTTAATTGTCCTGTCACAGGTAGATTTCAAAGGTTTGAGAACTTACATGTGTTTCAGCAAGCTGTGCATCCCCCAGTCTCTACAGAGGTATCAGCACATTAGGTAGGTGTCGAGTAATTCAGGTCTACACAAAGGGGCTACAGAAACTTTGCAGAGGCATCCCTCATCTTGCTCTGCAATTGTCTGATTCTGTTCCCAGCCTCAGAAGGAAGCAGAGCATCTGCTTTCTGTCTGTACTGATTCCACAACATTGTGCATTTCTAAGCTTCTCTCTTCCACACCAGTTTTCACCGATACATCCTTAAAATTTTCTTTGCTTGTGTATGGATGTATAGTGTAGGCATCTTTTCTCAGTCCTTCCCTGGTGCACAGCTAAGCCCTCCTAGTCCCTCTTGAATCTCCCACCACAGCATTGTACTGCCCGTTTAGCTTTTACGTTTTTTTCCTGTATTTCTTGAAGTTTCAAAACTCTCCCCATTCCACCTAATCATCTCATTTCTGCAGATTTTATGTTGTCTTCATTGCCTTTCTTCTCTCCACAGCCACCAGCTCAAGTGAGGGCACTACACAACACTCTTCTCAAATGTGCCGATTGCTGTGTTTCCTGAAATGTCTGCAGTCTCCCACATCCCACAAGGTTTCCACATGCAGCAGTCTCTAGTTGAAATCTTCCTTGAATGTAACATTCCCAATTCACTTTCTTCTCTTCGTTTTACAGAAAAAAATCTGTTCTGGGGATGAACTGTGGTTTTGTGGTGGAAAGACCATTTGCCTGTAAGACCCAAGATTATTGGTTACTGACATAGAGAGACTTAACAGTAAGGAGGAAGGAAACTGGAGGAGGAGCAAAAAGATGTCATAGCTAAAGAAGCTGAAAGTCAGCCTGAAGAACAGTATCTAATCTCTCTCTGCTGCTGGATTTCCTTTTGATGCTACTGGCTTTAATCTTCATGTCTCGGTCTGCAGTCAGTAAGAACGGGATTATATTGTACCCCTTACTCGAAAGATGTCCTCCTGCCCACAGAAAATGGTCTCCAGTGACTTAAATGCAGGATATAGGGTGTTGTCAAAATAAAAACAGGTTAAAATGAAACAATTTCTTTTTTTTTTTCTCTTTCTTTTTTCCCTTTTTTTCCCTTCTGTAAAGAAACCACAGCCATAGCTCTTTGAGATTAAAGAGTGGATGGAGCAAACAGCCAAAACACTGAACAAGTTTAGCAGAGGTTAAAAATCTGTTGAAGGAGAAGAAAGTTGTAAAGAAAGTTATCACCTGCTTCAAAGTGGCTTTACATTCCTGGGATGGCTACGCTGTGCTGTGCTCATTAGTTCTACAACAGTAGAATGTTACGACAGATCTTTCTCTTCGATTTAGTTGCCTTGTTCTCACAGAGAAATAACAGACCTCTGGATGTACCCACTCCCTCCCTTGATGGAAAACGGCAAATCACCTTTGAGAGCCTGGGAACAGGCAGATAAATACACAAAGCTACCTCTTTGCAGCTGCCTAAAAGGTAAAATCTCTATGAAAAGATTAGATGACCTGGAAGGTCTCCCTTCTAACTACCCACGAACATCATCCAGAGAAGGATGGAAGAAGATGGCCCCTTGGGCTCTTCTTTGCTGGACCTTATATCCTAAAAGAAACATTTTCATTTCACTGATCAGCTTGAAAGCACTGGGAAGGGGAAAAACCCTAAGAAATTTACAATATGGAATGATAAAATTACTAGTAAAGCACATTCTCTGGGAATTCACACTGTCCCAGCACACCCAGCTTCTTTTCAGAGTCGTCCACTTGTGCTGCTTCCTTCAGCGACTTAGTTTGGGCCAGTGACTCTCCACTGGTTTATCTAGAGCTCAGCCAGATCCCTCCCAGAGAAGCATGAACACCAGAGACCTGTTGCTCATATTCTCACATTGGTAGAAGACCAACAACAATTCTGATCCGCACCATCCAGCAATTAAATGCAAAAAATATGCTAGGAAAAATTATTTATTCAAGTAAAATTATGGTCCATCTATTGTCTCCCATCCTGTCTTTCATTTAGCATTTTTCATCATCAGCGAGGTTTCCAGTAACCCAGTATGTCATTAGTCTTAATGCTACTGCCATAGTAACCACCATCCTTATCTCAACACTAAATACTTCTAACACATGTTTTTGAGGTAATCTCATTAAAAAAAAAAAACAAAAAACCAAAAAAAAAACTATGGCAGCCCAAAGAAAGCACAAATCTCAGAAAATTGAATGTAAGCCACTGCCTCTATATCAAGAATTTTGGATTAAACATGAAGTGCTCACATCCCAATTCTTCTTTTACTTCTTGGATGATATTTTTAAATCTATAATACCACATAACAACACCCAAAACAGAAAGACAGGAAAATCCACTTTTACAAGAGGAAGAACAGTTAGTGATTGTGCTTTCATTCCTTCCTGGGGACCAATACCTAACTTTCCTGTAATAAATTCTCCCATTTTACATCTCCCTCTATCAGTGTTTACATGACATGACATTTCTCATGTATCTGCCATGCCACAATACCTATAATCATATTCAACATGCTATTTATTGCATACAGTTCTTTATATAGTGTATACATCACCCCATAAATTATTGGAAGGTAGAATAAAACTATGCTGAATTGTTTAGCATTTCTTTGCTGCAACACCTCCCATGTAAAGAGGCCATGGTAGAAGTGAAGCTGGTCATCATTTCCTTCACATTTTCCAAGCAGGAAAAGATAAAATAGATTTTTGTCCTTACCCTACCCTCTCCCTCACCTCACAAACTGCAGCTCCAGTGATCTGTTTTACTTCTACACTACCACAAGCAGCATGACCCCCTGCATTTCTCTTGTCATCAGGTCCCAGTATGCCAACCCCTTGCTGAGAATATTTACCTTTCTGGAAGCCCCTGAATTAGCTAGGTTAGCTTCTGAGTAGGTCCCTTCAATGGATGGTGGACACTAATGATCTCTTCCTCTCTCTTCCTCAGCTTTATGCTCCCAGTCTCTCCCACTTTTTGAGTCATGAACCTAGATCATGAATATCCAATGTTACAGAGGGAATCCTGGGATTCAGTGCAGGGCTACGCTCGGATGCACTGACAGCACCCATCAGGGCTGCCTCTGCAGAGGGTCATCCAGGTCTTCAGCCAGGTCCTGCCTCCATGAGCTTTCAGAGTCTGTCTACTTCATCCAAAAACTCTTTCAACTTTTTCTCACTCTCAGAAGTGTGCAGCTTTTGCCAATAGGCACCCTCATTTCTGATTCCAAGACACCACCAGAATTTTTCAGGGCTACACACATAGCAAGTCAAACACTACAGATCATTTCTTTCCTGACAAAAGTTATTAAAATATTCTCTCCGTTTTACCTTCATCATGACCTTTTTCCTTATTTCTCATCTTCCACCTCTACACAACCTCTTTGATGCTCTCTCCCAACCCCTCAAGCCATGACACCACACCGCATAGCAACACAAAGACACCGCCAGAACGGTCTCTCTCCAAGCAGCTGTTTCACAGGACCATGTGTCTGCCCTCCCGCCAGACATGTGATTCCCATTAGCGTCAGGGCAAGCTCTGCTGCAGAGGGATGGCAGACCATGGCTCGCAAGCTCTCCACAAGCCTGGGGAGGTTCTGGTGGGTTTACACCATAATCTTGTTCAGTTTGTTGGGAGTGCAGATTTATTTCACTCGTTCATCTTTTAATAAGAATGAACTGTTTTCCCAGTATTTTTTACTGTTGTTCTACAGTCAGAAATATAACTCTTGGGTAACTCTGAGCTAAGACACCTCAGATATATATTATTTAAGTGACTGCAAGAGTCAGAAGACTCCACTGAGCCATTGTAACTGCTAGGCTGTGGAAAAGCAGGGCGATGTAATTTCTCAATTGACTACACAACATTTGATTGAGCTGTAGCATCTCTCTAGGACAAACACTTGTGACAGACTGCAGAATCTATATCAGATTATGTGATGAATGGAGTACATAAATGATAACCAGGACATTTTCTTTCAGGATTTTCTTTACAAATTAGTCATTTATAACTATGCTAAGTGCACCACTTGCTAATAGTCCATGAGTGTATACATTCTTGGAATACAGTTCTTATTCAAGTAAATATGGTAATATTCTCTTTCCAAACTTGAGAAGTACTTACACTCCCAGCTTAAAAACAAGAATAAACCCTGTCCAGAAAGCTAAATGGGGTCCTCTTTCGGTCATCTAACTGGAACAGTATTATCCTAACAGACAGACAGCTGTTGTGACAAAGTCATTGTCTTTTACGGACCTGTTGCCATAATAACTTCACAGTGATTATTGCTCTGAAAGAGCATTTGAGGAGTTCCACATCATGAAGAGAGGAGTGAATTCATCTTGAAGAAGACAGCTTTACTACAGGATTTAAACACTAGGTGCAAATAACACAATCTGGTCACCATCCACTAGGGAGGCTCAGCCAGACCATGACAAAATTCACAGGCAGCAGATCACAGAAAATCTTCCCTTTGATGACAGATGATGAAAGGACATGCAGAAATTTCTAGCTGAATTATGCCTGAAGGAGAAAATAGAGACAAGGGAGACAAGGCAATGGGGCCTGAGATTAGTAATCAAAGGGTCTGCAGTTCTTAAGGCTTTGGTACTATGTCACATTAAGAATATTTTCAAGTCACTCTATGTTCATTTGACTCAGTTTCTTCTAAATATTAAATACAAAAGAGAAATCAAAGCTATATGTGTTTTTTCTATTTTAAAAGAGAAAACAATGGACTGTAGTGATATGGTAATTGTTTACAATGGAAATTTGAAACAAATCTGTGAGGTTTTATAGGTAGTTTACAGCCCCAGACTGAAGAGCTGCCAAGTGTGCACACCTTTGGAGCTGCAAACTCAAGGGAGATCAGGCCTTTCCCATCCTGCAAGGAAGATCACATTTATAATTATTGGTTCTCTGAGTGTCCTCTTAACAGCAGTCTCTACTTATAAATGCTTTTATCAATTATTCAGAAATAAATATAGAATAGTCACTGCATACAAAATTTTGGTAAGCGGCAGAATAAAATGAAGTACAGAGTGCCATGAACAACCTATGCCTCACACAACTGAGGGACTGGGCAGAAAAAAACCTCGCAGCCACAGCAAACAAACAATCCCATGCAGACTTCCATGATGTAATCAAAGTAGTTGATGAGATGCCTTGATCATAAAGTATAGAGTCATTAGGTGGAAAAGGAGGTAACATGCCTCTGTGGTTCATGCACTTCAATCCCAGACAAACATATGCAGTTCTTTTGGCTGTTTTGCTTGAAGGATGTTGAAAAATGGGTGCAAAACTGGAAAATTTTCATTAATTAAAAAAAAAAAGAAACACAAAAACTAAGAGCTGTACAGGGACAAAGACAATGAGGCATCCTGGAGAGGAGAGGAGAGGAGAGGAGAGGAGAGGAGAGGAGAGGAGAGGAGAGGAGAGGAGAGGAGAGGAGAGGAGAGCCTGACCACGAGCTGAAGGCAAATTTAAACAGGAAATTAGGTACAAGATTTGTTACTGGTTTTTTTTTTACAGTGATGGTAAATAACCATTTTATTTTTCTTACAAAGTTAGGAGGACTAGATGAGTGTTAGGACTATGAATGTTAGTTATCTTCAAAGGTCATCAAAAGAAGCAGCCAGGGCCAGGACAATTCTTCTGCAGAGGAGAGGTGGGTGTAGTAATGACTTTCTGTAGAGTTTCACCCCACTTGGCAGGTGTGGTTGCCACTTGGTGTCCTTATAGACACTCCCAAGTGATACATGGAAGTCTGGAGCACACAGTAGGAGGAAATCCCAGAGGTAGCTATGGCCTTTTACACGACTCCCTTTCATGATCTTTCCTTAACAGATTTACAGACTTTCTGAATTCACCCAGCAGAGAAGATGCCTCCCAGGCATCTGTCTGTTTACAGGGTAGCAATCAGACTTCCACCACATAGAAGATAAGGGCTCCAGTGGCAGTTTGGAAGCTGTTGATTGTTTTCATCTTCCACCAGCTGGTCTTTGGATATAAAAACACTAGGTGAAACTTGGTAAGCCATCTCCTTCTGGCCTTTTCCTCTTAGCCGCACTAGTACCTTTTGGAGCCCTCCGGTTTTGTCTTCTCTTAAAGACTTTCAAAATACTGTTTTAATCGTCCAGAGTTTATAGCTGCCCCTTGCAGTATGCCAGTTGCATGTGTTATCCCACCATGTTTCCATGATGGCAACTATGTCATAGTCTTCCTGCCAGACAATGGCTTCCAGCTCCTCCTCTTTGTTGACCATGCTGTGTGCCTTGGCATAGATGTGTTTTGGTTGGGCTACTGATCTCACAAACCATTGTGGGAGGAGAAGCCCCAGTTCTGTGTGACTATTCTCAAGCACTTCCCAGTTGCTAGCACATAAACAACCCTGCATCTTTGCCACCACATGAGCCTCCATCCCCTAGCTCTGCTGAGGCAGTAGACCAAAGGTCCTCACCAGCACCCCATCCCTCAAATATTGGTGTGCCACCCCCAGGCTTATCACCAGTGAGTCTGGTTTTATCCCTTCACCCCTTCAAATCTAGTTTAAAGCTCTTTTAATGAGCCCTGCTACACTCCTGCACCAGGTTCCTTCTCTCCCTGAGACAGGTGTTCCGTGTCTGTCACCAGCAGCTCTGGTGCCATATAGACCAACCCATGATCAAAGAACCCAAGGTTCTGCTGGTGACACCAGTCTCTGTGATGGGTATTGATCTGCGGGGTCTTCCTGAATCTTCCCTTATCATTCCCTACCAATGGATGGAGGAACACACTATTTCTGTTCCCAATCCCCCAACCAGTAATCCCAAAGCCCTCTTGATCACCCTCAGACTTCTTGTTGCAACTTCACTGCTGCCTACCTGAAAAATCAATAATGTATAATGTCTGAGGGCTGTACTAGAGTCAGAAACTTTCTCATCACATCTTTAACACTGGTCCCAGGGAGGCAGCAGACTTCCCTACGAAGTAGGTCTGGTCTGCATATTAGACCTTCTGTTACCCTCAGGAGAGAGTCCTCTACAACAATGACCTGTCTTCTTTTCTTTGTGGAAGCTGTTTTTACACAGGGTGTAGACCTGGTTAACCTTGGCGACACCTCCAAGCTAGATGAACCATCATCCTCATCATCGTTTTGTTCCTGCACACCCCTCATGCTCCCTAGAGCTGTTTTAATCTCCCACGGTTGCTCCTGACAACACCCAAGCCTTGTCAGCCTCTCTTGCAAGAGCATCAGTGGTTCTCTCTGCTTGCCTTCAGGTTTCCCTGGCTCTGGGAACCTCCTTGCCCATATTCAAAGAGAAGGAGGAAGAAGGCAGAAAAAGAAGGGACAAAAAGACCTGTGATCACTGCAGCGTTCATGCCTCCACCCGAGAGCAAGTCTACAGAGCTCTGTTATTAGCAAGTATCTCCAAAACCTTCTGGCAAAGGGTATTTTCCCCATCTTCCCCTAGTGCTTTTCAAAGCAGTTTCACAGAGCTCGAGGCAAGAAAGGACTACTATCTTCCCTCCTGTACTGAAGCAGCACCTGTACCAAAGCCAATTATCCTAGTCAAAAAGGTGTTTTTTCGTCTGCAGTGTTACAGGTGAAGTCACAGTGCTACTTGTGCTTGAGATTTCTACAAGATGACCCTGTCAGACTAAGCACATGGAGGAAAGATTAAAACTCCCCAATTACCAGCCCATCTGACACAGAGAAGTTATGTCTTGCCCAAAACCCAATGATCAGTATGATCCCAAGTAGGTGAGCAAGACACATCAGCCAGACGGCTTAGGAAAACTTGCTCTGCGTCAACCCATTCAATCTTCCAATTGCTTCAGAAGGAAAGGAAAAAAGCAGGATAGAGGTCACTGGCTGTACACTGAGAAAACAGAAATCCTGCCTGGCCAATAAAGCAAACAGCTGCTCTCCTGAAAGACAAAAAGTGATTGGAATCAGGTACAAAGTAGAGCTGCACAATTTAGGGTTATGTTGGAGGTAATGCAGGCCTCAAGACCCAACAAGAAAAGGATAAATATGTGAGATCTGCAAACTGCTAAACCAGCCAGAGCCACTGCATCCAGTCACTCTTCCCAAATATGTGGACTTTTTTCCCTCAGAAATTACTTTAACTCAAGTTTAAAAAAAACCCCAAAGCACAGCTTCGCTTTGAAAAATCACAAAGAGTAGTGAATCCACCACTTTCCATGGCAGCTTTAGTAATTTCTAAGGCTCACTGCTAAGCAATTGCCTTTTACTTCAAGATAAAACTTATCTAATTTCATCTCTGGATCTTTTCACACCTTTGTTAGCAAAGTTGTAATGCTCTCCTACCCTGAGATGAGCTATTTCCCATCAATAAGTACCTATGCCAGTGATAAGATCACTTCGCAATTTCATTTTGATTAATGGTGAAGCTACTACTTCTATCAGTTACTCTCACACACATTTTACTGAAAAAATAATTGATTTTTTAACACACCAGCTAAAACAAGAAACCCAACCAAAAAACCCTGTTTCAGATCCAGACAAAGCAGATATTTTCCAAGCATCAACACATTTTACTTAAGGTAAACTCAAATCATTTTGTTCAATCTATCTAAGACAAGTGGTTTGTGCAAATTATAGTGTTATTTAACAATTTCAACATTTTTCTGAGATTTCTTGTGTGTTTTTAAGATAGCGCCTAAAGATATGCTGCTCTCAAACAAGAAAGATTCACAGGCCTGTGTTGAAATGTTAAGCCAATCTGTTTCAGTATTTCCACAATACTGAAATGTTACTTCTTGTTTTTTACATTTTTATATGTTCCCTTGCTCTGCATTTTTCAAAGCAACGGGAATGGAGGCAGATCATTATAGTGAATTTGTCAACTTTCCCAGATTTCCTCTTTCTCCCTTAAATGGAATTTTTCTGAAAATGGTCTGGTGGTAAGTGTCCTCACTCTCTTTGTAACTAATCGAGATTTTAACACATTTACAGTGTCTGACTGGAATATCATAAATAATCCTGGCACCACCCACTAAGAAAGTGTGAGTGCAAAATATCAATTAGCTGGCTTATAAAGACTGCACTGGCCATCCTGGCACTGAATGTGGGAAAACCAGTATGTGATCATATAATCAAAGGCTAGATCACAAAGCTCATGCACAAGGGGATTGAGTTAAGCCTGCACAGGCAAATACCTTAATTCTGTCATTTATAAACTCAACTGGCATTTTCTGAACACTTGACTTTGCCATCTGAATAGCATTAATTAATTTAGGGATTGTGTGTAACTAATGATGACTAATATGACAGACCCATAATCATCTACCTATCACGGTGGGAAAGACAGACACTTAGATAGCCAAGTTTTTTGCATAATTTCATCTGAATAACAAAGCAGAGCCTGAATCTGTTTTGAACCTCACAGGGCTCAGAGTCAATAACATGTTGGATAGCAGTCTATGTGTTCTTGTAATTTACACAATAGCACATCCCTACCCACCACATTGCCAAACACAAAAATGAATATAGATTTCACCCCCTGACAATACCTTACGGTCCCCATGAATTGTCTTGAACGAACACAGTGATTTCTCCCTAAGAAAGACTGTTGTAAATTTTCACTGCTGTACCACCCCATTCAGGGAACAGTGATTCCTTGCCATCATCCACCAGTGTGGATCCATCAGGCAGGAGATTAACACTAGTTTAAGAATAATTTTTGTGTGGTGTGAACATGCTTATTTTTCAGTGGTTTGGGGTTTGGTTTGGTTTTTTTTGGGGGGTTGTTTGTTTGTTTGTTTGTTTTGTTTTGTTTTGTTTTTTGGGGTTTTTTTTTTTAGTATTTATTATTATTTTTAATTAAAATCCCTGTAAAAGGATCTGAATGTTGCTTTGTGCTGACTTGGTCATTACTTTGCCCAAGACATTTTTGAAGCTGGCAGCAGTTCCATCTGTTAACAAGAGCAGGAGAGAAAGGAAAGTCAAAAATAACAACCTGCCAATCACTGCTGCACAAGAAAGATTATGGGCCCCAACCAGACCCTAAAGTAGTAATGGGAAATTAGCCTTAATAGACTTCTCAGACTGCTGAGTAAAAGCCATTGCGGCTAGAGGGATTTTCTTAAAGAAGATTATCTTCCAACTCTTCATGTTAACATCCTCAAATAGTCAAAAACAGGGGAAATGAGAAGACAGTAGTCTTCGGAACATCTTAAGAGGTATGTTAACAAGTACAAAAAACATGCATAAAATGTAACCTGGTATATTTCAAACATTAAGAGTCATAAAGAACCATGGCAACAACAGGCAATTAATTCACACTTATTCAGATTACCATAGAAACTGGACCAACATACCAGAAATTATCTATAATTTCTCACTCCAAACATTCAAGCACAGCCTATAATTTCCATAGTAATTGACTGCTTGTAATAACCACAGAAATATTATCAAATCTCTATGAAACACTATGAAATCTTGACATAATGAAGCTCAAACATAGTTTTAAAAACCTGCACAGCTTTTGCCTTTATTATAATATACTGCACAGGAGCCAAAAAACTTTTTATCTTCCAACATGGTACTGCATGAGAAGTTAACGCTGTTCTGTCAGATGAAAAAAAAAAAAATGCACTTCCATCACAACAAATCAGAACAAAAAGCTGTCAAGGCAGAGCAGAGCTGCAGTGTACAGAGCACAGGCTCCATGAAGCATCGCCTCGCTCTTTTTTTTTTCAGGAAGTCTCTGTTAGCAAAGAATTGAGCAGCCGTTTTGTTGCTGAAGCTTGTTGCAGAATTGTTTTCAGACAACCTACTGTTAAGGAAAGCTAAAAAAAAGGAAAAAATAAGGAGACCTCCAATTCTGAAAGACACTTTTTCTTTCAATATCTGTTGCTCTTGCAGGTACCTCAGCAAAAAGACTCTATGTACTCAGGAGGATTGTCCTTGACTCCTTGTGCATGTTCACAGCTTTTTCAATCCCCAAATAGTGAACATTCTACTGAAAATATTGTTGACCCTACTGTTAGAGATGGGTACATTACTGCATAAAATGTACTTGGTTACTATTTATTTTGGATTTTCAGTAGTTTTAATTAAAGTATTGCCAGCAAAACATAAGTCAAACTAATCAATGCTACTAGTAAGAGTAGGGAATTACTGATTCAGTGAAGTTTTGAAGGCACCAGACAGGCAGAACTGGAGCAGAAGTGAATGCAAATTATTGACTCAAAGAGCTGTGTCAGGGAAGAACATCCCAGAAGAGAAACCACCTTTTCCCCTCTGACACTACAGGAAGACTAAGGATAACTGCTCTCCCCATGCTAAAATTAATCTCTTAGCATTTCTCCATGCCACCGCCATCAGCCCACAAGTCCATTACTTATTATGCATTACACATGACATACTTCAAAGCACATGGAAGTCAATGGGAACATTCCCATTAACTCCAATTGCCCTTGAATCAATTCTTCAGAGCAGTTTCACACCAGTTGAGCTTCATAGCTTTTGACTGAGTTATTCCTAATTTACACTGGCAGTAGAGACTGCTGTTGGTGAATGTGAGAACTCCTGTACATCTCTTTTCACACAACAGATAATAAAAAGACAAATAAACATTTGTCGTCTGTAGGAAAATCAGAAAGGCAATCACCTTGTGCTGAACAGTTCCAAAACGTACTGTGAAAGACTCCTCTCTCTTACAAATGTGGCCAGCTTGAAAGGAAAAGATCAGAGTATACCAATGTCAAGGTCTGGCCTGACAAAGAGTTAGTGATAATTAGTGAAAGTGATAGAAATATTCAGAACTTTACCTGGTTCAGATAAATATCCGTTTTCAATCTTTTGGATAATTCTACAGAAATCCCAGGTTTAGTCAGGTACTAAAACTTACAAAGAAAGTCTTGTATGCAATGTTTTCCTAGGCCAGCAGCATAATACTGTTTAAAAGATCAACTACCCATTCTTTTTCTCTCTCTCTCTTTTTTTTTTTTTTTTTTTTTTTCCTTCTTGGAATGTCTAAATTCAGGAAATGCACAGAAAGAAAGGATGCAAAATCACAAAATTACAGAATGGTTGGGGTTGGAAGGGACCTTAAAGATCATCTAGTTCCAGCCCCCCTGCCATGGGCAGGGACACCCTCCACTAGACCAGGTTGCTCCAAGCCTCATCCAGCCTGGCCTTGAACACTTCCAGGGATGGAACATCCACAGCTTCTCTGAGCAGCCTGTTCCAGGGGCTCACCACACTCTCTGGGAAGAACTTCACCCTGATGTCCAATCTAAATCTCCCCGCCTTCAATTTAAACCCATTACCCCTTGTCCTGTCACTACAGGCCCTTGTAAAAAGTTCTGCACACCTCCCCCCCCCCCCCCCCCCCCCCCCAAGTTTCTTGTAGCCCCTTCAGGTACTGGAAGGCTGCAACAAGGTCTTCCTGGAGCCTTCTCTTCTCCAGGCTGAACAAGCCCAACTCTCTCAGCCTGTCCCCATAGGAGAGGTGCTCCAGCCCTCTGAGCATCTTCATGGCCTCCTCTGGACTCACTTCAACCAGTCTATATCCTTCTTGTGCTAAGGGCTCCACAGCTGGACACAGCACTCCAGGTGGGGTCTTGCAAGAGCAGAGTAGAGGGGGAGAATCCCCTCCCTCAACCTGCTGGCCACACTTCTCCTGATACAGTCCAGGATACAGTTGGCTTTCTGGGCTGCCAGCGCACACTGCCGGCTCATGTCCAGCTTTTCATCCACTAGTACCCCCAAGCCCTTCTCCTCAGGGCTGCTCTCTATCTATTCTCCGCCCGGCTTGAAATGCCTAATTCAAACTCTATTGAAGTTTAGTTTAGTTCTTAGCCACAAAGTTTAGTTCTTATTTGCTTAGCAATCCTGGTAGACAATCATACCAGAAGAACCACATTGTGTGATGCAATTAGACATCAGGTATCCTGAATTATAGATGAGGTACTGAATGACTTGGTGTAAGTCACTTAGTGTGACTTTGTCATTGTAACATACATTTGTTGTTGCAAGGATATTGTAAATAATTTGTCATTGATTCTTGAAAAGCACAAATTCTTGGCTGAAATTGCTAGACAGTGATATAGCATTGCACTTTTCATTTTATTTGCACGAGTTTTCATTTGGGGTTTTCCTTTCTCACCCCCCACACCATGTTTTTCAGGAAACTCAATACTGTCAGGAATGTACAAGTTTCTCCAGGCTGCAAATGCACCACATAAAATATTTAAAGTGAAATCTGGGCTTGGAGACAGTCATAAAGTTAATCTAGCTCTGCTTCTTTAGCCTCTACAACCACTGGAGCACACCAAAACCCAGAGGATAAACTGCTCACAAAAAGGCTGTGCAATTTGATAGATAACTTAAAATTCAAGGCCTTCACAAGTGCCACCTGCACAAAGTATCATCTGTGACTTCAGCTGTGCAACTCATGGCACTTTCTGCCAGCTGTCAGGTTCATGTGCACATCCCAGGCACACCCAGCCCCCGTCATGGGCACAGTCAAGAGGCCAGGACACTGCAGCATCCCCCACAAAACAGGCACAGACGTGATGGCCACCTTGGCTTCCTCCTGACAAGGCAGCTGAGATTCATAGCCGCCTTCTGTAGCATCTACAAATGTCTATTCCCTTTTGTGCAAGGGACCTTGCCAGAAAGAAGAAAGGCTTATGAAACATTTACAGACAGGAGACTAGAGGCAGCATGGTTGTAAGGCAGCTGTAAGGCAGTCACAGTCTAGTGAAGTGTGTGACCCTCTGGCAAGGGCCACCAGCTCCCAAAATTTAAGATTCAGAGACACAGTTCAAAGTGGTATAAGTACATGTGATTTTATACACGAGTGTTTCCACTGAAGCTATTATGTCAGAGTATTGGTTTCAGTGTGATGCATTGGTGTCCTTAAGCACCTAAGCAGAAGAACAGCTCAAGTGCTTTACATTACACATACAAGTTGAGTAAGTATTTTGCTGATTCAGTGCCAGGTCCTGGATGAAGCTTATGCTTGAGAAAGACCATCATCCCTACTGAAAAGGCCTGATGTCATCTCCAGAAGAGGGCAGTGCTGGCTTAAACTAGCAGGACACAGGCCCTCTGAAAAGTCTTGGCTTGCAAAGGGCAGTAAAATTTCTTAAAGCAAAAACTCCCAGTCAGAATATTGCAAAGATGTATAAAAACTACCAAACTACACAGGAAGAGCCAGTAGAGCAGTCCTGAGTGAGACACCAAGTTTTGAAACATTTATCAACAACGTTCATATTCATATTTTGTCTTGAGATTTGGGCAGCAGCTGGGTCTGTTTCTCAAAACCTTTCTGTCTTTAGAAAGCCCTAGACAGGTTAGATTAATTGCTTTATCTAGGAAAAAGAAAGTGATTGATAGCGGTTGTTATACCTCCTTTGATCTTGTAGAGCTCAATCTGCTTCTTCCTGTTATCAGTGGCATAAACAAGGCCTTTGTGCTCAGAGCAACCCAGATATTACTCCCGAAGAGGCACAGAGAAACTTGTGGGAAGGAGTTCTTCGTTCAAATCCTCCTCTTACCTGAGTAAGTTGCATGTTATACCAAATAAGAGACTGCACGTGTATAAAAGTGACATTGCTTGGAGAACTGAGGCCCTGAGACTAAAAACTCTACAGAGGACTGTTCTCTTTCAAGCAACAGAAAGAGAATTGAGTTGTGGGAATGGTACAGAAGTAACCTCCATAGAAGGGTAAATAACAGACTTAAAGGTCAGCCTGCTCTTAGCTGATCCTGACTGTCCTGACAACCACCTGTCCTCGTGAGGCAGAAGCAATGGGACTGTGAGGAACTACATGTGCTCTGGGAAGGGGCAGCCAGAGAAGGAGGTGTCCAGCCATGTGCGAGGTTAGGATGATGGGTTCACACCCTGGATGGCCCAGGCTGCTGTTGGCTTCCTTGGCTGTGAGCGATTCCCACATAACCTGTGGTCCTGTGAGTAAAGCAAACTAAGAAAACACCTTAAGAGAACGGATCGATTCAAACCCCAGCCAAAGCTGAAACTCATGGGAAATGGAAAGAAAGATGGGAGACTACTGCCAAGGATTTAAACAGAGCTTCCTTATGTATCAGCAAGAAATGGGTGCCAGCAAAGAGGAAGGCAATCAGAAGATAGCTTTGTCTCTGACAATCTCCATTCCTGACAGGCTTTGACTCTGATCATTTGACATTTTAAAGAGCTTTTAGTTACTTCAGGTACAGAAGGTTATGAAATGCAATTACAGGAGCTGGAGGAGGCCTGAACACCAGATAAAAACCTGGCAGAGATGCTTTCAAGCGAGAGGCAGGGAAACCAAAAGCTTTGTGCACATTTTAATGCAAAGAACAGGAGCACTTTTCAGGTCATGCTTGTGCCTCGGGACCATGCACAGGGAAAAAAACTTCTAGAGGAGTTGTGAAAACACAGGAACTTAACCCAAAACAAAGTTGAGTTTAGGAAACATGGACAATGGCTTCACACTGTGAACATGACAGAAATAACAAGATACTACTCAAAATAAAACTGGAAAACACAGGTCACACAAAGCTCAATGTCAAGGCATTGCAGGGGCCAGCATCTCCCTGTGGCTGGGTGCCAGAAGTGTTCACGGCTCTCTGGGTGGGTGATGGCAGGGCGTGGCAGCCGTGGCCTGTTGACCACCCCAGCCGGGAGCAGGGCAGCCAGCACCCACCAGGGCAGCCCCACTCCTTGGGCACCTTCCTGGGGAGAGGGACAGACAGAGGCTGGGGGAGGAGGTGTGCTTGCAGGTTGGGGGTCAGGCCACACAAGGAGAACTGGGGTCAGACACAGCAAGGCCTAATAGCACCCTCAGGGCCCTGCCACTCAGTGAAAACATGCAAAATTCAAGACAATGAGAAGCCCTGCCACACATGAAGCTACCATCCTCAGAGTTAACAAAAAGCACAACCTAAGGCAAGGACCAGAATCTGGCTGGGGGGAATGAACAGATCATAAATGTATTGGAAGATGTAGTGAAGTGTGTCCAGTGTGAATAAAAGGGTTGCTAACACTGACAAGAGGACTACTGCTACCCAGTGAAGTGCTCTCCACAAAGAAATGGCAGTAACAGATTAACAGCAGTAACAGAAGCTGTCCATTTTGAAAGCAATGGCATATTTACTGGTTTTAAATTTTGGCACACACACAAGGAAATGGACTGTCAGAAAAACAGCCTCATGTGCTGTGTTGAAACATTGAAGGGGATGAACTAGCTAAGAGAAAACAGTAGCCTGCCATTAAGACAGCAGTAGTGTGTGGAGAAGAAATGTTCTCTTCTAGCTCTAACATCAATGGGAAAACAAGAACAGTCTTGTGTCAGTATTATTGCACTTCCCATTTCCAGCGTTTTTGAGAAACAGGCAGGACTAGCAGAAAGTGAGCACTCATCCAGCATCACTGCTCATTTCTTACATCTGTGTTTTCGTAGTGAAGGTCAGTGCTACCAGGTACTGTGGACTTGCCACACAGTAATCCTCTCCAGCTGATCTCAACAGGACCGAAAGCTATTAGCTATTTGTGGTCTAGCACTAAATGATTGAGCCCTAAGCCAACAAACAAAATTTAAGATCTTTTTTTCCCCCCAGCTGCACTGCTGGATGACTCCTAGAAGGTTTTGAATGTTGCCCCTTATAAATATAAACCACTAGGTATCTAAAAGGCTTTTCTGTGTCCAAAATCATTGCTTTCAAAAAGCTTTACAATATCCAGTATTTCAGTACAGCTCGCAGAAATGGATCTAGGTATTCCTTCACTCCCTCAAGGTAACAGTGTTCAGAAGCAGGCCTGTGACTAACTTGGAGGGCATTTTCCTTTGAAGGAAACAGGGGAACCTTCACTTCCACAAATTATCTATCAGTCTCATATACAAGAAAATATAGGTAAAGGAGAGGGAGAGGAAAGAAGAAGGATTTATAAAGGGACAGTAAAGAGACTGCCTTCAGTCTATCAAAGAGATGATAACAGCACTGCCCCTACTCCCAGATTCCCCTGGCAACACTTACTGGTTTTGTAATTACACTTGCCTTTAAAATTATTTTTCCTCCTTCATTGTTGTGGGAAAAATCCACATAAGCAACAAGGGAATAATTTGACAGTGCATCAGGGAAGGAGTGAAATTATTCCATGCAACAGTGCTTTGAAACGCACAAAAGGAATGTAATAAAAGAACTGCAATCTCTTGGATAATATGTAACATCAATAGGCATGGTCACGCAGACAGAAGTGTTTGGGGGTTTTTTTCAATCTGGCATCGCAGTATCTGAGAGTTTAAATTATCTCCTTAATCCACATACCAAACACCATTTTCATTAAAATGTTCTATTACCTAACTTTTTTCTTCTTCTCTTTACCTTACAATATTCCTTCCTTACTTAAAGGCTAAGTATTCCCCTTGCTCTTTAGAAAGACAAACTAAGTGAGCTAATAACTGAAATCTCTGCACATGCAACACAGCTGGTGTGTTATTTCTCTAATTCAATCAATTCAGGACAGTTTCTTTAAAATATATATATATATATTATCTGGGATTCTTTAATGAGACTACCACAGTACTGGCATCATACTGTAAGGGTGAACTTTGTCTGGATCCTGAGTGATTCTGAGGGCAGGACACTGCTACAAAGCTACAGCCAAAAGCAGGCTTTTCAAAATTAGCTCCTGGAAAACCTTGCCTATGCTTCATCTGGACTTCCAGCTTTCAAGAATTGGAGAGAGGCGGATATATGTGCTGTGGATTTACAAATGAACCAGTCTAAATCCATTTATTCTGCTACTAAAGCCAGTAAGAAGGCAACCAGTGATAATGGGGTAGTCACAAGCAAGCAGACTTTATCATTTCAAATTGGAGGCTGACTGACAGAAGAAATATGTTGCTGGATAATTCACAAGGGCATGATTAATGCAAGACTTTCAGTAGATTTATCATATGACAGACCCTGATGGGAAAAAGCAGTGGGTGGGAAGGGGTATATTGAATGCAGTGAAGAAAAAGAGGAAATGCGGCACAGCATTAGCCAGGATCACTCTGATTTCATTTTAGCAACAGTTGGACATAAAAATCCCAGCCAGAGCACACAGCTTTGTGTACCAAGCAGTCAGTTATTAGATGCTAGCCTGTGATGACCTGACTCACTTATGTAACGACAATTAAGTTGCTGTGCTAAATGGCTGCTGCTGATTAAATGCCACAGTGCAGGTGCTACTCTGATTTACATCCATCATGTGAAGAACGTGGCTTAATGCAGATGCTGATGGTATTTACCAATTAGCAGTTGGGGGTTATGGAAAGGCAGCAGCAGCTCAGTAGTCAATAGCTGGACTGCTCTAATCACAAAGGATACACTCAGACCAGGTGACCCTTTTAAACGCACCTGCTTTTTCTGAGGGGATCAATCCCCATACCAGTGACAATAAATGACTGACATGGGGCCAAGCCACCTCTGGTTACTTTTTCCACCTTTTATCTCCCTTGCACCAACACCATCAGCACACAGCACTACCAGGGACTAACAGCTGAAGTCATAAAGGCAAGAGGGACCTAAGGAAACCCCAAAGCTGCAGAAAAGGGTTTCCACTAATCATTGTTGTGGGCTTTCGTTCTCCCCAGTGAATTCCTCTTCCCACAACCCCTTAAGGAAAGCATCCGACATGGGCTCAGTGCTGCAAATGTATCAGCATAGCTTGCATGTCAGGCATACTCAGTACTTCTGCCTACCAGACCGAAGTCAGATCCTGAGGCTGGGGGAACCCCTACAGACAGTGCATGTAACTGCTGCAGAGCAGAAGCAAGAAGCAGGACAGAGAAAGCAGGAGGCTCTGGTTTAAACCTCATCTATAATTTGGCAGTAGAATCCATGACAGCTCTTGCTGTGTTTAAAATTGCACTATCTTGATCACTTATAAAACATAAAAGAGGCCAATATAAGCTCTGATGCAAAAAGTTCCTATGGCTAGCAGCAGGGAAGGTTTCTCAAGGAGGTAGGTATCCCTCTGGGCATGCCCTGCTCTTAAAATCTTTTCTTGAGAGTCTGTCACTGGCCACTGCCAGAGTTGGGGACACTGGCCCACATGGATTTCTGATCCAGCACGGCCACTCCTGATGTTCCAGCAAAACAGTGGCTGTCTCCCCTGCCCTTCCCACAGCACTGTCTGAGGAAGAACGCTTCCTCCGAGCAGAGAGACTTTGCCTTTCACCCAGGTGACAATAAGCTTCATGAAACTGGGACAGCAACTGTGACAGCACTATGCCCTGCCTGACAGACTGGGTCTTTTTAATTTTTTAATTTGGTGTTTGTTTTTTTTTTTTTTCATCCTGGTTTTACTGCTGGTACAGTATGCCAGGAAGAGTAAAACAGATTAAAAGCCAATGTACATGTCCGAAAACAAATCAAAAGTCAAGCCTTCCCCCATAGTCAGATGCTCTATAGTTAGTTAAACATGTTGGGGTACAGTAACTCACCTCACAGCGCTGGCTGAGGATCACCAGTGCAAAGAGGCAGAGAAGCACCCTCATACCTCTGTGCCAGGATTTAATTCCAGCCAGCAGCCAAGTACCACCCAGGCACTTGCTCACTTACCCCCTCCTCCAGTGTGAAGAAAATCAACCCTGTCTCAACTAAACACAGCACATTCTGCAATCACAGTTTCTTCCACTGTTGGCTTAGGATCGATAAAAAATCAAAGTGCCAAAATTTTAGAAGACTTGATCTGACAGTGCAGATGAGAGAGTATCTTAAGTTCCACGCCCAGCATAGATAGCAACATGCTGAGGTAACAGTTCTGCCCAATACATCAGCATCATACATCATAACTACCCCAGGGGTGAAAACCACCAGAGCAGAAAACATATCACAGGGACCCTGAAATCCTGTTTCTTGAGGATATCTATAATGCTATAGTCAGTGTTCCTGGGCTGACAAGAACAATAAAGGTTGACAGGCTACCCCATTCTTGTCAATGAGAAAAAACCAAAGAACAGCACAAACTACATGGATAGATTTATGTCCCCAGCCAAGAGGCAACTGTAGGAAGACTGCTTGGACAGCTGGCCCAGCAATGAGAAAACAACTGACCTTCCAAAATAACGCTCCAATTATCATTCAGTATCTTTTCCTCCATCCTGAGCGAGAGCCATCTGTATTTTCTCAAATAGCTGTGTTCATTCTATGTTATAGTCATATTTTTCTTGTTAATTCTATCTCCCAGCTCATTTTAAATGATTTCTAGTGGGTGGGAAGAACTAATATAAACAGGTAAGCATTTTCAGAGTCTAAATAGCAGCTCCACCTGAAACTCTCAGCTAGAGCTTGCACAGAATAAAAGGTCTGCATCAGTCAACCCCAACATCCAACCTTAATCTTCATATATTATTGAGTTTATCCTTGTCTATTGCTGTGACAGAAACTGCTTATATACGAAGAAGAAAATGAGCAGAGCACTCTTACATTATTTACAAGGTGTCAAAAAGATGCACAAAGCTTTACACACAAATAAAGAAAAAAGTCTCTGCCCTTGAGATTTTTAACCCAGTCTTGAAGAGACACTGCCAGTGGTCTCAAGTTTCACAGGGGCAGTATCACCATGTGTGCAGACTGACAGCATATACGTGTGGGGAGCCCGGAGGTTATTTTACTGACTGTTGTACAAGACCTAATGTTTTCAAATTAGCATTTCCACATGCACATTTTCAGATATCAGCCTACAAACTGCACTGGGTAACCCATATAAACAATGGAAGTTCTTTACAAACAGTGTCTCTGTGCTTGACACATTTAAAAAAATCTTTAACAGCTTTTTAATAGCTTTTTGGTTGAAAGAAATTAAGCTATTTATGTAGGTCTGTTGTATTACCTGTTTTCATGGTTAGCCATCAGTACCAATAATGATGCTGGTCTTCAGGGGTTATAATTTCTAAATGACATTCATTGACCTTACCATGAAAAGATAGAATGTTTTGGGTTTTTTTAATTCACAGGGATTAGCTTGTGGTACTCAACATAGAGCCAGCTTTCTGCACAGCCTTAAACTGTTCTTAGTAGTGTCTGAATGTCAGTGGATTAACATGATCAGGCATCTGAGGCTGGGGAATTCTGAGGGATGTATAGCACAGGTTAAGAAACCAAGCATCAGTGATGTACAAGAAAGATGCTCATATATCAGCTACCAAAATTATCAGAGGAAGTGGAAGCCCTGCATTACAAGAGGACAGCAAGATTGCCTTGTTTTGCTTAGAAAAGAAGAAGGGAAAAAGGGGTTGGCAGGTGTCAGAGTCGGTGTTTTATGGACACACGAAACATTGTGAACATGCGACAGGGAAAAGAACAATTCAAGCCAAAGAGTCAGAGAATAAAGACAGGTAATGAATAAACAGCCTGCAAATTAGGCCTGGCAATGCAATTTGATTCACAACCAGCCTTCTAATGGGAGACAGAAGAAAGAGAGCAGAACAATCTAACCACTGTTAAATAGAGCTTGATTAGTCTGTGGAAGAGATTGTTTGATGTGCTTGCACCCCAAAAGTAGGATTTGATGGTCTGGGGCAGGGGGGAGTCTCCTATGACCCTATGCAGTTTAAGCCACAGGGACTAGGATGGAATCTGAGTGCCGTGTTATGACATAGAGCTGTAAACCAAAAACCATGCCTGACACAACAATGATCCAGCATGCGCTTGGCCATGAACAAGGGGTTAAATCCAGCTCTGATCTCTCTTTCACTTGTACCCTGTTCAGAAGAGCTAATGGAGCAGCCAGAAGGTAGGAGAATGCCGCTGGGAAGGTCAAGCTCCAGAGGCAGGCTCATGGGACTGGGCTGACCCTAACACCAGGGGATTTTCTAGTGTAATTTCTATTTCTTGTCAGAAACAGTTGAGCAAAATACCTTGCTGACAGGCCCTATGTTTTCCTGCTAAATCGCTCCTTCTCATGCCATTGTGAATGTATTCAGGAACTCAGATGTACACCTCAGCAGTTTCTCTCTTCAATTAAAACTTATCAGAGAGAGCAGAGGGCTGTAGAGGTAAGTGTCAACAATACATCAACATCTACAAGAAAGATGTATAACAACATGGTCCCATTCTCTGCAGCTCAGCAGAGCTGCAAACAGTAAGCTTAGACAAAGTTGCTCTCCGCACAGAAAGATAGAAGCCTGGATTTGTGCTGTTGCTTTAAAATGCCCCCAAGATACGTAGCTTGCCACTGTGTGCAAGCGGGAGCCAGAGAGATTCCGCAAGAGACGGAAAAGTGTGTCTCTCTTCAACAGAACGAGATTGTTTTACCCAGAGCAAAGCAAGACTAAACTGCTGAGTTCACTGGGACAAAGTCAATCTCTTTTCATCAACAAACGCTGAAGAAATGGGAAAGGTGACTTGTAGCTTTCACATTTAGAGGGTGATCTGGTACACTTCACCAATCACTATTAGTGTTTAAAGGTGAAACCTGTAGGTTACACATGTTGTAACTCTTATCTGTTATACACTGCATCTCAAACCCAGAGCAACAGCTGTCTATGTTATCTGGCTTTACAGAACTAGCCACAGAAGATGTTGCCGCTTTTTCCGGCTCCTTGGGATGTAGATCATATATTAATAAGGATTAACGTCTCATTAGCTGGAGCTGATATTGTGCCTACAGGTCTTGCACTCAAATGTTGCCATGGCACCCTTGTCTTCTAGGAGCAACTGGAGTACCTGGAGTCTCATGAGTGGTTTTCCACAACGCAGATTTGCCTCACAAGCCTCGACCAGCAATTTATACACCTAGCCACTGAATTGTAATCCGTGGTGTTATTGCACTCACTGCTGCACATTTGGCCAGGTTTCCTCCAAAACAATCCACCCTGGCCTGTTAATCAGTTACAAAGCTCTGCCCCCATACAGCAATCATCTGTGGTAGAGACACATAGGAAATTTTATCCAAGATGTTAACGGGCAGCTACCTATTACAAATCAGCCCTGCTGAGAAGAGGTGAACCTTGGTGCAGGCTGACAGCACAGCAAACACCAGTGCTCCAGACTGCCCCCTCAGCCAGTAAAACTGATGGGAAACAGGAGGCTATGGAAAAATTTTACAGTGGGAAAAATCAGGCTCTTCTGTGTAGTACCTGCACCATCACAACAGAGACCAGATTCAGAGTAGTGCTTGTGATCCACAGCAATGTAATCTTGTTTAGGAAGCAACAAATTCCAGGAAGCGCAACGGAGACTACTACTCAACTACTTTGCTAGGGGAGGGTTAAAATACACCAGTACCTTTGAGGTAACAGAGGAGGGACACAGGACCCTTGTGGCTTGTGGACCCTGGGGGGAAACAGACACAGGCAGCAGGACAGGGCACAATGCAATGGAAGAATCACAACTCTTCAAGGAGTTGTGGTCATATCACAGTCAGGATGAGGTCCTGGACTGGATTGTGAAGAAGATTCAGGCATCAGTATTTGTTGGACCAGCAAAACTAATAATAATGAAATTAAGACCTGCTTATACCTACTCTCTGCATCAAGCGATGTGGCAATGGTGATGGGCACATCATCTGGCCCTTGTCTGAAGGAGAAAGGACAATACGTAGACAACAGCACCCTCCTCTGGGGCAGCAACGCTTAGCAGATCTGTAGCTGTAAGCTTGGGTTCATAGCACACGAAGTGAGAGAGAAGCAAGTTAGACACTCTCCACCTCTTTTGACCATTTACTTGGTCTTTGGGCTTGCCCCTCCAAAGGCACTGCTCCAGCTTATGAAGGAGGCTGGAGCTGCAAATACATGTCATGAGCAAAAATGTCATATCCCTAAAGTACTCTGACAAGGCCTTGAGAGGAGTTATCTGGATGCAGGCAAGATGCCAAAAAAGTGGTCTTCTGGCATGAAACAAGATCTGATGAGTCAGGAAAGCTGTAAGGTCACACAAAAGCAGTGATGAAAGCATCCAGAGATGGCTCTGGTAGAGGCAGAGCCCAGCAAAAGCCCTGCAGAGAACACAGCATGTTGCTGTTTTACTGTGAGAAGCAGATAGCAGATCATAGCATTGGATATCTTTCCAAGCAAGTCCAAAGCACCTTCAACCCACCAACTGACTGAAGAATGAAAATCTTTTTTTTTTTTTTCTGGTATTCCTGAGACACTTCTGATTTTCCCTGATGGGAGACCAACACTTCTTTTGAAACAAATTACAGTAAATTACACTTGTATGAAAACAAAAGTGTCAGCAAGACTCTGGCTGTGGTTTTGGACTTCCCATGTTCACTGTATGAAAACATGTAAGAAAGCATAATAGCTGTATTTTCTTAAATACTTCTAGGCAGGGCGTTGTTTTGGGAAGAGCTGGAAGAACATGATTCAGTACTGGTAGTGTCACAGCATGTAAATACAATTCTCACCGAGAGCATAACAACCGCTTTGTTTTGATGTGCACAGCTGAGCAAGAAGTCATCACCAAAATAAACCTGATTCAAACATGCCAGAAATGTTTTTGTTTCTTTTTCTCTTTGTTCTTAGGTCATATTTACTGCTGGTGTCAGAGAGTATAATTGCACTGAATTCTATGGCCAGCAATCTGCTTGGACTAAAGATGAATATAACTATAAATATCCATTTTCAAAATATCTGCTGGTTTATCTTTTTAGCCTTTTTTAACTCTGCCTAAATAGTTTTCTCTGTTCATTATTTTGTTTACAGTCATGTGATGAAAACCATGAGAAGTAAATGAGCACAATTCTTCCTTTTTATGGGAGAGAATGAGTTTCTATTTGCATGTTTAAATAAAAGCTCTGCTTGGAAGGACATATAGTGACTGAAACTTCTTATCATAGAGGTCAAGGTGGTTTTGACGTGTAAAGTTAAGCATATATAATTAGCAGGGTACAATAGGGCATTTGGGTAGAAACCTCCCAGTGTCAATGGGCCTCTAGATGTTTGCAAACCCCCACTTTCTATGCCTTCTCACAAAAACTGCTACATCCTGACTGAAGTAATTATAGCATGACAGTTCATGGACACACCTTAAATCTGTGTATTTTTAAAACCTCTTCACATGGGAGGGAAGATATTCCCCCTCAGGCAATGCTTCCTCATAATTCTTGTTCTAGCCTCATTATGTATATATGGCAATTCACCACTTCTGTTGTGAATTCCCTCCCATTACTTACTCCCCCTTTCCTACTTTTACACACTAGCAGTGATGCAATACCTTAAGAAAGAATCCTGTACTGACAGTAACTCTCCTGGTTTCCTTAGAGGTATGAGTTTCTCCCTCTCTCACGCTGTCGTACAATCTTAGGATAAGCAGTGGTGATAGTGGCGTAGGAGTGATGACTTGCCACAGAACTGCTCGGGGAAGGATGTGGTCACCACAGTGGAAAAGGATTCTCAGAGTATTCAGTGGTATCCAGAGACTGGTATTCTCTTCACTACTGAAGAAGATATGCTTTTAAAGCTGGCATTTGCTGTCCTGAATAACATTTTAAGATACAGGTCCTGTAGTTTTCACTTTTAGGCAAGTTAGAAGTTTACCCACAGATATAGGTTACCTACAGGTATTGGGTCTGGAGAAACCCAAATACAAGTACAGGCTGGATGGAAAGTGGATAGAAAGCAGCCCTGAGGAGAAGGACCTGGTGGTACTGGTGGATGAAAAGCTGAACATGAACCGTTAGTGTGTGCTGGCAGCCCAGAAAGCCAACCGTATCCTGGGCTGTATCAGAAGTGTGGCCAGGAGGTCGAGGGAGGTGATTCTCCCCCTCTACTCTGCTCTTGTGAGACCCCACCTGGAGTACTGAATCCAGCTGTGGAGCCCTCAGCATAAGAAGGATATAGACTGGTTGGAGCGAGTCCAGAGGAGGGCCATGAAGATGATCAGAGGGCTGGAGAACCTCTGCTGTGGCGCCAGGCTGAGAGAGTTGGTTGGGCTTGCTGAGCCTGGAGAAGAGAAGGCTCCATGGAGACCTTGTTGCAACTTTCCAGTACCTGAAGGGACTACAAGAAACTTGGGGGGTGTGTGTGTGTGGAACTTTTTACAAGGGCCTGTAGTGATGGGACAAGGGGTAATGGGTTTAAACTGAAAGTGGAGAGATTTAGATTAGATATCAGGAAGAAGTTCTTCCCAGAGAGTGTGGTGAGGCACTGGAACAGGTTGCCCAGAGAAGCTGTGGATGCCCCATCCCTGGAAGTGTACAAGGCCAGGCTGGATGAGGCTTGGAGCAACCTGGTCTAGTGGAGGGTGTCCCTGCCCACTGCAGGGGGGTTGGAACTAGATGGTCTGTAAGGTCCCTTCCAACTCAAACCATTCTGTGGTTCTATGGGGTAAAATGCTGAGTTCATTTTGCTACTATAGGGTAAGAAATACAGATGTCTTGTTTCAACTAGGGCTTTAAAGTATCCCATGTTAGCTATCCATTGGGAAAAATCCACCTTTTTGGCAACAAAACTAACATCAAGGTTTGCACTCTCAGTATCTAGTCTTCTCTCACCGAGTCATCAGACAAAACACAGTAACAGAGGAGGCGATGCTATAATTTCTGCTCAGTCATACAGAACAAAGGTTGTGGTGTCTTTCCAATAGGTTAAATAAAGGTCTGTTTCGATATGATACCACCCATGCTCACACACGAGCCCACCCATGATTTCTGAGTGGTTTTCCACCATCCAAGAGCACAAAGACAAGCTACAGTTGGGGCATGGGGATGGTGGAAGTATCAGGCGACAGAAGCAGTGATTTGGGCACAGACAGCACATGTTCAGCTGCTGGTTCTGCTGCACATCTACATTCCTAAGTGGATCACCACCAGTGACAGCAAGTGTGTTATCCACATCATAAATATTCTTTATGTCCCTTCACCCCCTTTTACACAAAGTAACTTAACCCTAATCACAGTTGGCTCAGGTGGCATTCTCAAGTCCTACTCCAGACTGCAGAAAGCTCCTTCTTTTCATTTCTGAATGAAAGTTTAATTCTTATGCGAGTAAACTTCAAGACCAAACTTTAAAGAACAATGCTGCTAATCTACAGCCGTAATATGAACCACCAGAGACAGCAAATCTGTCACTACAGAATCAAGGCTTAGCTAACTTTGGATTATCTTCCAACAAGTGATTTCTTTATTGTTCTCATAAAAGTGACTTCTAAATTAATGAGAAATACCCTGAGTGTTTATCCTATTGAGCCCCTTCTCCTGCTGCCTGAAAAAAATAATTAATCATTGTTTAATTAATTATTTAGTCATGTCCCTTTTGCAAAGAAAGATCTTACTGCAAATGGCTCTCGCCACCACAGGCTTTAACAAAACCAGCACTCCCATCTCATTTGATTTAATAGGAGATTACAAGCTAAATACCACTTTAATATTACATACTAAACAAACACAGAAAGAAAAGCTCATCCAGGGGAAAATGGCAGGTCAGGAAGATCTGGTCTTATTTGCCTCCTGCTGTGATCAAGGAGAACTCTTGAGACACAGATTGGCAGGCCTGTCAGCACCACGGCATATAGCTCTCATTATAAGGAAATACTATTTTTAAAATATAACTCAGATGTCTTAGCAGAATTCTAAACAGATCTACTATAAGGCACAGTCAATCCACACATAAATAGAAATGGCCAAAGGCAGAATGACTGATGAAATAAGATGATCAGGCAAAAAGTGGGGCTTTTCTGTTTTGTTTTGAATCTTTCTGTAGATAAATACTAATACAAGGCAAGAGCATTGCAACCACATCCCCACTAAAGGTGAGTGACTGGAATTGATGTAACAACTTTTTTCATCTTTATATTTCTTGCCTCAGGTGCACCTTGAGAAAAGTCCTTCCTGAGTGTACTTAGAAGCTGTTCTGAAGTCACCAAATTGATGAGTAACAGCAGTGCCAAGTCTCGACTACAAATGGAAAGGATATGACAAGAGATTTCTGTTATTGCAGTGGTGCTTAGGTGACAAGCCTTGTGGAACAAGTACATTTGAGGGACATTTGGGGCAGGCAAAACAATTCAACCAAGCAGTGAACTTGGATGACAATAATTCACGTTAAGACTTGTCAGCATCCAAAAATACAATACTGTCTGAGAAATTAAGCTATCAGCCTCATTCTTGTGTCCCTCCTCTTTAAATGCATGAACTCTGCCTCTTCTCAAAGGCAGCGGAGCAGTTCCTGAAGAGCAGAGCATACAGTGAGACACAAACCATCCCCTCCCTCACTGCCATTCTCAGTTGTTTTCGTAGCTGATTTCTTTCCCTCACGCAAAAAGAGCAAGTCCCTTCCCCTCCCTGACATTGCCCTGTCATTCCCAGACGAAGCGGGGAGTCTCTGCAGAAGAAAAGCACCCAGCACATGGGGAAGAATAGAAACTGCCCCATCCCAGGGAACCACCTACCTCAAGATCTATCCTTGGGTTTTTTTCCTGCCTTTTTACACCTCTTACCACTGCTCATCCATGACTCCAGGTTTCTCTTGCATGACAACCAGCTCTGCAGCACGGGAGCCTTCTGACCAGGCTCCACCTCAGCACCAGGCTGTCAGGAGTTCCTAATACCACTAAGAAGTGTCCCAGCACTTTCCACCTCACTGCTCCCTGCTTGGAGAAGGACACGTGACTACCAGGCCCTGCTAGCCCTTATTACCTCTTCCTGCCAGCGACACTGCAAGGCCAGGATGCCTCCAGTTCTGAGGATGAAAATCTGGATTTTGAGACTCGCTCCCTATTGCAACAGCATGCTCATGCTGCCCCAAGGCCTGACCCTCCAGGCCTCCGCTTCACCCCCAGTCACAAAGCCCTGAGCTGTTCTCCCCTTTCTGAGAGCTCAAAGCTGGGGAGCCAGCGCTGTGCTTTGCATCATGCTTAGAGGAAGCATGGGCCATGCTTGCCAATACCTGCGGTAGCTGAACGGAGACGAGAGTTTTAACAACTCCACAGTTCTGAAAAGCTAGGGGATACCATTTGTAAGAAGCCAGGAGGGCCAGAGACAAAGCTGTGTGTTGACCAGACACCTCCCAGTACTGCCCCTGACTTTTCCTGTTCCCAGATCTGAGTAATACCCCACTATTAGTCCCATTTTTTCCACATGAGAATCCATATTCAACACATCCCACAGGGAATAGAATAATGATCCCTACCAAACAGCCTGAGAAAGTCAAAATGTGCTCTCCACCTCTTCCTCTACCACTACCCTTTGTCTTACCATGAGCATCGACTTCTTAGTGCAACCCATGGAGAAAGCCTCATCAGCACCAGCTCCCACCTGAAGGAGATCTCGAGTGGGGCGGGGAGGGGAAGAGCAATCAAGTGACTCAGAAAAATATCTTTCCTTTGTTTTCTGAAATCTAGTATGGGGGGAAAAAAATCAATATTGAGTTTCAACTGAAAAATAGAAATATTTTTATTTGAAACACTTTCTCTCAGGTTGAATGGGGAAAGAATATTTTCTACAGTTAATAAGGTTTATATACTTCATATACACTTTAAAGGGAATATATAAATAAAAAGTCTTTAAAATAAATTTATTTTATAAAAAACATTTTAATATCAGCAAATTATAATTTCAAAAAGGCAGCTGTTCATTGTTAAACTTGAGCACATAGCCAAGGTTATTTCTGTTTCTTAACACAATACTGTATTAGTGCATTAAGATAAAATATGCTGTTATATTTATTTTTGAAATATTTTTCCCTAGCAATGTGTATTTCTTTTATCCATCCAGTATGGCTGTATACCACTTCTGATCCTTAAGATTATGTAGATTCTTGTTTACAGAATAACAATATGATATTAATTCTAATTTCAATATTCTGGTTTTCTGCTTATTTTAGAGCAGAGAAAAATGCAAACATACCTTAATATGCGGATCAGCTTCATCTGCAGCCCAATGTTCTAACTTTATTTGCATGCATTAACTTTATTTGCTGTGTCAAACCTTGTTTGTTATATATTTATAAATATATATAAATGTAGAATCCATGTGCTAACTTAATTATAGATAACCTTTCTCATCCTTATAAAAAGATAAAATCTAGGGTCCCAGAAAGAGAGGGAAGGAGAGAGCTGGGGTGAGGAGTGGCGATTGCTTTTCTGGGAAAATGGAGGGGCAAAGGCATCTCAGGAGGTTGGACAGAAGGGGAGGAAGAATGGAGAAATGGGGCTGCATGGAGGGTCAAACCACTGTTGATACCTTCAGAGGTTAGAAGAAGAGAGGGAAAAGCTGTTCCCCATGATGCCACCATGGTGCATGCAGTTGCTCAGATAGGATGGCAGCAGCAAGCCAAGCACTGCACTAGACAGACGGGTGGCAAGCAGCTGTGGATTGCCCAAGCACCATGCAGTGCTCAGAGAGCCAGCCTTATCTCCTCTGGGGCAGGACATGAGCAGAGTGCTCTTACTGGGCCATCCTGCCCCACACAGCTAGCAGCCCCAAACTGTTCTCTAACCTCCCCTCCCCACAGCCATGGGAGAGAATCAGCCCCCAGGGCTCCTCTGCTGAGGTGGAGGGCCCCCAGAGGACTAGTTGTCACTCCGAGCAGTTTTGGCCTAAGGTGCTGTAACAGGGATAGCACTAAGTCAGAGTCTACCGTGTCCAGTTCTGGGCTCCCCAGTCCAAGAGAAATGTGGACATACTGGAGAGAGTCCAGTGAAGGGCTACTGAGGAGATGAAGGGCCTGAAGCACCGCTCCTGGAAGGAAAGTCAGAGAGCTGGGGCTGTTCAACCTGGAGAAGGGGGTCTCATGAGTGTATATAAGTATGTGGAGGGAGGGTGCAAGGGTCTGCTCAGCGGTGCCTGGTGACAGGCCTAGAAGCACAAACTGAAACACAGGAGGTTCCCTCTGAATGTCAGGAAATGGTTTTTCACTGTGAGGGTGACTGAGCACCGGCACAGGTTGCCCAGAGAGGTTGTAGAGTCTCCATCCTTGGAGATACTCAAAAGACATCTGGACATGGTCCTGGGCAGCAGGCTGTAGGTGGCCCTGCTTGAGCAGAGGGAGATGGCGGGCCAGATGGCATCCAGAGGTCCCTGCCAACCTCAGCCGTGCTGTGGTTCTGCGATACTGCCCTTGCCTGACTGTAATACAGAGACAACAGGCTGCATCTGCATTGCACGTTACACAGAGGCCATGTCTCAACTGGGGCACACGGGACCTTGCTCCAGCAGCATCTTGCCATCATACCTGAGCAAGAGCTGGGCACAGAGGAGCTTCCCAGTGACTGCATTTCTCCTGAAAGGAAGCCTCACAGGACATTCGACATGCTTGGCCAACCTCCAGCCAGGATCAGTGGGAACAAAGGTAAAATTCACCCATTACTGTCATTGTAGCTGGTGGTCCCCTTTCATTTATGGTTTCTGAATGCTACGCCAGCATCGAAACAACAGACAAAGCCCGATGCTTCATGTCAGGCAGGCCTAAGCTGCCTAATAAACCTTCTGCTCAGAGAAGAAGCCCCTACAGCTAGCGTGCCCAATCTTCCAGCCAGTATTTCATCATCACTTTTAAAATATACCTTCCAGTTCGTAATAAAAATGGAATAGGCTTTCAAAATAGAGATAGTTGAGGAAAAGAAACGCTCATATGTTAAATGCATACAAGTATTTAGGCCCTCTAAGAGAGAAGTTATATTACAGGCAGTATAGAAAAACCTTGGGATATTTCTATGTCTTAGTATACTGGAAATCTTGATCAAAAAAGTGCAGTACTTTTCCCAGAAAATTTATCATTAAGACCTGAAAAAACAAAAGAGCCTTTATATCCTTTTATAGGTGATTTTTAATTTAATTTTTAATCCATACAAAATTGAATTATACATGCCTTTTTTTTTTTTTTTACATTAACAGTCTAAAAGGTAGCAAAAATCTTAAAGAGAGTCTGGCATAGTAAAAAGAAGACTCTTTCAGTGTAAAAAAAACCCACAGGAAGTTGGTACGCACCCAGTGAAAGGTTAAAGGCTTGCCATTTGAGGAATTTTTATCGTTTATATGCACACGTTTTCCTTTGGCTAGGGCAGTACACCTAAATGGCATTCTTGCTTCCTCTTTCTGTGCTCAAAGCCTAGTAATATAAATAGAGTTAAAAGTAAATATCCTTTTTATGCTTGTTTCTCATCTCTGGCAAGCCTGTAAAATGATCTCCAGATAAAGTTTCAGCGCTAAAATAGTCACACACTTTGCAATGAGTCTAGATGGGCTGCAGAAGTAGTTCTATTGAAATGTCATATAATTACAGAGTGTACACACTTCCTATCCAGACCCCATACCAACAGCCTGTGGCCCATCTTTCTACCTGGAAGGGAAGATCCCAGATTTCAGACATTAGATACTCTCAGACTGGACCTTTCCTGTGGCACTGGGCTTGGAAGGCAGTTTCAGGCCACACACCGGTATTTCTAGTGGCTGCCTTGAGCAGAGGGGGAGAGAGGGTTACACACCATGCCTGCAAAGGACGGGTTATGCCTGCTCTTTGTACTTTGCATTTACACAGTACTTGCCACGCTTCCAGATGGGAATAAATTGGTTGCTGGTGCAGTGTGGTTTTTAAAAAGGGAATGGCACTTGCTGCAGTCTCCCAGGCCACTGACAAGCAGGGCTGACACCAGCATTTCATTACCACTGTCAGAATCACAGTGAGTGACAGCCAGAAAATCATTAAGTATTTCAGCAGGATTGTGGTAGAGCTCTGATTAATATTTAAGCACCTGTGTTTGCAGAAGCAACATTTTTATTTGCCTTAAAAATATTTCTGATTACAGTGTAGTTCAGCATTCATAAGGCAAAATATTGCCATGTGGCATTTATGAGTAATCCTATGCTTTGTTTTCTTGTTTGGGAGATTTTTCATAGCTGTATTGAAGTATCTCAGCAATTCACACTCTAATTGAACTGGAACTGCTGGATTAAGACAATTTTCCATTTTCAATGCCTACCTGCTGAACCAATTTCCTTCAGGACTTATCTCTTAACGAAATACCACGGAAATTGAAATTTTTCAGATTGCAACTATTGGCTGCAGGTTCTGGGATAGCAGGAGCCCACGATCAGTCCATGAGTTTCTTCTGTTTCTGGATCTTATTGTCACAAAACCACCAACCAAACCCCCACACCCCCAAAAAAAACCCCTGAGGTGCAGGTATGGAAAGGTATTGAAAGCAGAGTTATTTCCTTGGTTTCGGGGTGAGTTCCTGGAATCCAACCAAGCTGAAGTGAACTTTTCTCAAAATGGTAAATGGTCTGAGTCCAGATGTGGAAAATTGTAGACCTGAAGTAATTGGTCTGGAAAAAAATATAATACATGAGCTGATGAGGGGAGACTGGAGCACACCTTAGAACAAGCAGGGCTCTTCACCTGTACCTGTGGAGTAAATCTCTTATGCTATGGACTGTTTCAGAAACCTTGCGAATCTTTCCTGGCGAGCCATAAGAGTTACAGAAAGTGACCGTAAAGAACACTCACAATGACAAATTTTCACCATCGGTGCCAAGATGGTGGCGCTTATAGTCATTGTCGAAACACAAAAAAGCAAGGCAATTACTTCTTCAAATCAGTGTTGAGATTAGCTATTTTATGGATAAAATCCTGGAAATTAAAATGCATGAAATCTAAGAGACATCAGAGTGCCAAGTCAGGTCAATGTCAGGTGAGATCTGTGTGCATCTAAGGAAGAATCATTCTAGGAGTGTTGCAAGCTCATATATTTATTTTGTAATTGGAAAGGACTCAGAGTTCACTGACCCTAGCTGAACTAGGGAAAGAGATAACACATTAAACCCCATTAAGCCACATGTCTGATGTGGGGCTACAAGCATCTCCTTCCAAAATGAATGAAATTACATGTGCATTCTCTGAAGAAAGACTGTGCAATTCATAGGTAGGAATAGATTTGGCATAAAACCACACATCTTCTTGTGTAGCAATGGGAAGATGTTCGTTTACATCAGCTGAATTTTGGACTGAAGGTCTGCAAAATAGTTTCACAAAAGGATTTGAAAGATGAACCTTAATAAAAAGGTGGGTTTACTTATGATGGTTTTTATCTGCTTTACTTTCTTCCTACTAGTAAATCTGTCAGATGAGTTTTCAAATTCATCCCTCCAGGAACCTAAAGATGATTTCATGTATCTTAAAGTACTGTGCATTACTACTAAAGTGGTAGATGAAGCTATAAACAAAATTCAAACAATTTTGAAAGTACTGTTACTTATCTTAAAGCTATCACTATAGCACAGGAGAGAATGTTTCTACTGAAGCACACATGGCATCATGCAAAGTTTTTGATAATAAAAATAGTTAAATGGCTACCAGTGAGTATAAACCAGAATTCCGTGGATCAGCTCTTGATGGAAATATAAAGCAGAGTGAGTTTTGTGCTGGGAAACATTCCATGAATGAGTCCAACACAGTCATTTCATTTGATAAAAGAGATGTCAGTCTGTAATTGATAAGGCACTTCAGTTCTGTGAACATTAAAACCTGAGCCAGCTTAAAAGATTGCATATATTAAGGTCCTGGTCCCTAAGTCAGGGAAAATAAAATATTTTTCCTTTGTCAGGGAAAAGCTTTGCCTTGAAGCCTTCAAGACTGGATTGTAAGGGGGGAAATATTGCCCTCTTCTCAGGCAGTAAAAGCCTGGCATTCAGTGAGCCAATACACCTCTAAAGGATTTCTGAGCAAGGAGCAAACAAAGCCATTTTGGAGATACATCAGCAAACTGACTGGCGTCTGAGAAGGGACCTCTCTTCAGTCACAGTGCAAACTCCACTTTATCGGTCAGACTACGCTCTGCCTAAGTGCCCTTTTCAAACTTTGTTTTGAAAGGTAATTCATAGGGACTGTTCACACATGACTAACAGCATGAGGTTGCTGCCTTCATGGACCCTTGAAATGTAATCCCTCGAAACCATAAAATAGCTTCTTCTGAGGAGGATGGATTTGCTTGAGGGGAGATGACCAGGGTCACCTATCAACACCCCAAGCCAGCATGAGCTTAAACCCTTCAGAAGTAGCTGTGATGTTCCCTGTTGGCAACCTATTAAGTGGCCAAAAGATGCGTCTACCAAATCTGATCAGAGCATGCGAGCACAAACGCTTTTGCCTTCGTCCTCAGAAAAGTTAGGAAGCAGCCACTCAAAAAAAAACCCACAAAGGTGCTGTTCCATCTGGCCCCTTCCCAATCATATAAGCCTGTGCAAAAAGAAGACTTACAATTTACACACTACCTGTTCATGTATATAACAGTGAAAATGTCTTCAAAGAACCTGAAAAAAATTAGCTATGAGTGCTAGCTTTCTAGAAAATCTAGGTCTTTCTGACCTCAGAGAGAGGTTTTGCATCATGGAAAGCACTCCTTGCTCCACTACCTGCATAGGCTTGCAGGGACTGACAGAGTGGGTACAGAGCCAACACCAACTGCTACTGAACCGGGAGGCACTTTCTGCGTGTTTAATTCAGAATACAATTCAGTGAGGAGGACCATTCCACAGAAAAATATATTTCTGCTGCCCCCCCAAAGACAGATACCTATCCAGAGCACACTTTAAACTCTATATTGAAGGAGGCTGAGCAGCAAATAATCCACATATGGCCAACAGGGAGATGAAGGGCAGTCTGCTTACCCAGGACTTTCTGGGCTGACTTCCATGCAGTATTCCCAGCCTTTGTGAGTGAGAGCAGGGAACTTCCAAGACTGCTGTGAGGACAAAACAGATCTCTTGAGGGGGAAAAAATATGAGGTGCTTAGCTACTGTGGCATGAGGCCCATACAGGCAGGTTAGTTGCAGTAATCTCAGTATTTCTGATGCCTGTGGGTTTTAAAAAATACTGAAAAAGAAAACTCATTTTTTTCAAGTTTGAAAAAGAAACTCATCAGGCAGTCACCTACTCCCAAGCTGCCCTGCCAGGCTGAGGACACATGGCTGAGGCCTTCATATTGTAGGTTAACTCTGCTGTTCGAAATACATAGGTTAGTTTATTTTTGTAACTGTATTGACCACTTACTGTAACACGACAAATGTTTCTGTGAATAATAGCATTTCAAATAATAATGTATACTAAAAGTAGAACACATTGAGAAAGACAAAGGATTACACTATGTGGTTTATTCCTGCGTTTCTTTATTCAGATTTTAGAGGCAGGTTTAGACAGTTAAGATGACGATGAGGAATGAGACTGCAGGGTACCAGTCCAAGTATGTCATAGTCTTAGCAGAGAAGGTAGAATCCGAACTTGAAGAAAAAATAAGCTTCTGTTATCACTAAAGTGCAGCTACTTTTCTTCCATCACCAGTTTTGAAAACACTAAAGGATTTTCCCTCTCTGCTCCCCAGAGTGGCCTGCTCCAGGTAATTGCATTCACACTGAAACTGAGTTCCAGTGGTGCAAACCCTACAAGCTATGAAAAGCCTCTGACATCACTGTATTATTTTTAAAACTTTTGGACCATGATTTAGCTATGAAATACCAAGTCTACTGCGATGTGGTTTTCTCCACAACTTTTTGGTAAATCACTACTATTCCACAATAGCCACTTAACAGTATATAAAGTCAGTCCTGTACACAAACCCCTTTTCTAGTGGTTTTCCAAAGTTATTGAGAACAGTATTTTCATTATCACTAAAACTGAATGCATTGCTAGTCCCAACAGGTGTAAGTGGAATGGATAATAAATGAGAATAATTCCCCTGATTTTTATGTAGCAGGGATGACTTTAAAGGATCACAGTATGATTTGTTGTTTAGTAGTTATTACAGACCAGATTTAAACTGTGTTATAATCAATGGAAATCGTTCCTTTGGGTTTAAATTGGCTCCATATCAAGACACACACAGAGGTTCCCCTCCTCCTCCCCAGTACATCACAGGTCTCTCAGGTGAAATGCATCACCCTTGTTAGACCAGTTGCTGTAGCTTCCCAGTTTAAAGGAGGGAGATGGAAGCGGCACATCCCAAGCAGTGGAGTGCCGTAAAGTCGCAGATGCCTACTCTGTGGGAAGAGGGCACACAGCAACGGAGAAAATGCATATATCTGACATACACAAACTGTTTTAAAAGACCTGCTATCAGGTTGCAAAACCAAGCAGCCAAACAGCCGCTGACAACTGGGAGTGCTTGCACATCCTCACAGTGGGCTTCATCAGCTCCATGTCACTGTGTTCACAGCACTGCTTTGTACCCTGAGACACTTTTTGCATCTTTTTACCTCATATCTAGAATCTCAAATGCTTTTTTTCTCTCCCGACTTTACTGTATCATTCCTCATAAACAAGTAAATAGCGGCAACAGAGGAATACAGTTCCAAAAGGAGATACTTGGTTTTCCCCTCTAAGAGGGGAAACTGTAATACAGAAATGAGTTTGTATTGTACAGAATGTGACCACATTTTGTGCCAGAAGTGATCACACATTCATTAACCGCAGGACAATGATGCCTCAAGGTTAGTGCCCAATGTCTAGGAGTTAGACTTTAGGCGACAGCAAATGCGTGAGCCGTGAAAAAGACCACACTTGCTTAAGCACTGTTTAACATGCTGCCTATGTATGAATGGCAGGAATGATGGCATTATGTGCAAATCCTGTGATAACATCCACACCTGAAACCGAAATCCTACATTTAAATGATAGGACAGTGATGAAAGTTATAGGCTGCATGACAAAGCAGCATCCACAATCCTAGTCCTAAACTCTGAGCTGATGGGAGAGGGACCTGAATGCTAAAGGAATGAGGAGAGGATCTATCACTTTTATATCCCACATTCGTGACACAGAGGGAAGATACTGCATCTGAACAGATAATACAGAATGATCCTGATCTCCAAATACTTTGTGATTGAAAGGAGCCAGTGTACTACCTTCACAGAGCTGAAGGCCACAAAAAGCAGTAATTAATCGATCTCTGTGTTTTAAAAGTGATTAATGCTCACCTACCTAGTCTTGTACTGGAATCAGTATCTTGTACTTGAAGTACACTTTTCAGAAAGGTGACAGGAACGTCAGGAGGATGGGGAAAAAATCTGTGGGGTTATTTTTTGTTGTTTTGTTACGCAGAGCTCCTAGTTCAAAATCTGTGCTTTATTTGCTGTCTCCACTAGTGTAATTTTAGCTTCCAGCTACAAGCTCATGTCACACGCTTGTCTAGACCTCATTACTCTCTCTCTCCTTGAAGGAACTTCTGCACTGTAAACCTGCCACCTCTTGATTCTCATTGCTGATAAAATAAACTGAGATACTTAAGTCTTGTTAAAACACCAGGTTCCCAAGCCCTCAAAAACACATTCATTCTCACTTCCTTTGTGTTTCCTGTTTAGTTTTCCAAAATCCTTTTAAAACAGCAGACACCAGAAGATTCTATAACAATCCCACTGTGGTCAGACACAGCATAGGTCACAAACTATTACCTAACTGGTAAATTAATCCCAAGTATTAACTGTATTTCACCACTCTCAAAGTAAAACCAGCTCCTGCTTCCTTTATAGCCTCCTCCTCTCTCCTAGCTCACTTGCTTTGAAAGAAGTTCTAATTTCTGAATTCCAGTGTTTTTGTTGAGACTAGTACTCTACCAAAGCCTGTTTATACCTTTAGCTATAACTTACTAGAACCAAAAACACACCCAGTTTTCAGCAGTGTTAAGACCCCACAAGTCTGACACCTGTTTCACCTATGTTTGGGTTTGTTACCCACTTCCACTCCCATCTTTCACTTTTTTCCTACAAGAGAACAAACTTTGCTCTTTATCAGCTGGTTGTAATACTCTGGATGTATATTCATATCAGTGAACTGTACTGGGTGGTAGGAAAGCTCAGGAGCTTTTCTGATCACAGTTCTGAGAGCGGCTTTCTTCCAAATCTCAAATTTAAACTAATTTTCCTGAATGTTACACTGAAAACCAGCCATTTTTATGTCATGAGCTGGGAAGTTCTGCATGACAATAACCACTGTATGTAATAAAGCACTTGATAATCTCTATTATTTCTATTGAGACTCATTATGTCTCAAAATAAAGTCCTAGCCCTCACAGTAGTATTATAGAGTATAAGCAGTAGCTCTATAAATCTTGATGTTGGCATCAGCAGTAATCAATGGGCTTGATTGAGGGCTTGATTGCGGCCTTGATTGCATGGATACAGAATATGACTGAAATGAAAAGAAAGCTGACCAAATCTGCAAAACCAGACAGCGCACTGGGGCAATATTTTCACATTAATATGTGGAGGACAAAACATCAGACTGATCTTTGGTTATTCATTTTTGGTGATGTGTGTCAAAAATAGTCACATATCTGGATTTGTAATATTGGTGTGAATGAACAAAGAATTTAGATAATAATGTGAATTTTATAAGTTGAATTCTACCAATGAGGAGGGAATTTTCCCATTAATTTAAATGATACGAATAATGCACAGTATGGAATCTCTTGAATCAACAAAATTAGAGTGGCAGCATTATCATGGTTTACATTTCCAGTGACCAGCTCATCCCTCTCTTTTCATATCTGAATACCACCTCCATTCTGGGTTTGGGGTTTTTTTGTTTGTTTTTGTGAAAGTTATCTGTAATAAACTATCCATTCATAAATCTCCCTCAAGCCTGAAACTGGTACATCCCATGCAACAGGAGGAAGACATAAGATCAGTGAGAAGAGACTTTGGAGAAGCAGCTAAACCCCCTCAAAACCAAAAGCTCCTTGCCATTTTCTACTGACTTTGCTAAGCAGGAGAAAGCAATTCAGATATAAGAGCTCATTTATAATGTCATTCTCCAGGTCACTCTCAGACAAACAGTGCAAAGCAGAAGCACTTTTCTGTTCAATGAATCACATTGCGGCTTTTAAATATGGAATGCGAATGAGCTTGTTGCTGAGGGAGAGCAATGGACAGGAGCCTGAACTGCCAACAGATGGAGAAGTAGGTATGAAAAATGAGGTTGTTTGTGAGCCTGGTGAATGGAGGATGAATGGTCAGCAGGATGAGAACGAACAAAAGTGAGAGATCACTTGGCAAAGAAGTGGCATTATTTTCTACGACAAGCCAAGATGAATATCTGAAGAGCAATCTACTATCTCTTCCCCCTCGACAAGCACAAACTAGGTGGTCTTAAATTATTAAGTTGCAGAGAGCTGCATCTAAGGCCAATATTACTATGGGGAGAGGGTGCAACTGCCACCATTTGAGGCTAGCCAAGGTGAGCCACTCTAATGGGTCTCAACGGCTTGGAGGCTCAGCAGTTTCTGAAAATAGGATCCATTTAACACATCCCAGTCAGAGCACCAAAACAATGAGGCTTTGTTGCTGCTGACAGACAGAAACAATCAGTCAGAGATAAAGGAACAAACATGAACAAAGCAAAACTCTCATTTCCGCAAAGAAAGCTATTTTTAGGGGCAGAACTCAACATAAGTGGCATATAGTCAGATGTCAGTGGATGAGTGCACAAACAAATGTGCATACACAGGTAGCCACTCTGATGCTGGAGGAATTTCCCCCTAACTTCACTAAGGGCAGAAATGGACACAAAAGGCTAGTTTTTGTGGCCTGAATTCTTCTGATTCTCTGAGCAGCTGCACTGATTTGACCTGCGAAGCACGGTGCTGCTGGAGGTGAGAAATTATGTCACCATCCGGCTCCGAGGATTTTGTGAATCCATCTGACTCAAAGAGCCGAAGATATAAGCATTTTCAGAGCTCTGCCTATGCAACTGGTCCTCATAAAGCTGTCAGTGAAGAAGATTGACAGACAGCAGTTGAAAGGTCACAAAATCAATACACAGAAAGTCAGCTCACAGAAAATCTAATAGGAGAATAGCTGCCCTTTGGCTCAAAACGGGAGAGAAAGGTACACATCCCTGATGGTTTCCAGGTGGCAGCTTCTCTGCTGTTTGGAAAGGCCAGGGGCATGTCTCTGTTCTTCTACATCGCCCTTATTTTCCCAATCAGTCCGATCTGAAGATACTGTAGTAATAACAGTTCTTAAATCTGGAGGTAAACACTGTCTCTCCTGGATGATTTACAAGCAAGGAATAAGAGGCGTTATCTGATCCTCAAGCTTTCCGGACCGGCCATAAACATAGCTCCTCTGAGCAAACTAGAGGAGCAGAGCTGGGGTGCCTGTGGCTGAGAACAAGCTGTGCAGCTCCAGCTGGCAGGGGCGAACACGAACAGGCTGCGAACACAGCCCAAATAAGCCCTGTAGCATGACAGGTGCTTTGGAGAAGCCCCTATGCTCATTCACTCCCACCTCAAGGCTGTGGATGCTTTCAAGACTCTGCCCAAACCCTTCCAAGGAACAAACACAGCTGCATTGCACTTTTCCAACCGATAATCTCTACTCTGGGAAATGTCAGTGGAAGGAAGCCCATCTTCCAGCTCACGGGTTTTTTTCAGTCTGGACCTGGGCTGTTTTACATGGAGGCCAAAACTCCATGGGCAGGATTACCCTGAAAATTATATACCGTCTTCTCCTGAATGAGGTGGCAACCATAAGCACAGAAAAATGAACTGTCACACTGCAGGGTGAGGGGAAAAAAGATGAAAAACCCGCAGAGAGGGTAATGAAAGATACGACACATAACTTGGTATACAATAAGAAATCCCAGCAATTCAGTTTAGGTTGCATGCACATGTGTATAAAGCAAAAGGCATTTACTCCAGTGCCCTTTTCCCAGCAGTCTCCCTGCCTCCAGGCCCCACAGCCTAATTTCTTTTACGTGGTAAGACTCCAGCACAAGGTCTCCCACAGAAAATTTTGCACATTTTTAGGATCCAGCTCCAAGTTATGCAACTTACCTGGGCATACATTATGTCTCTGCAGTGTTTCCAGTGCTCTTGAGGGGTTAGGGACCGTGAGTGTGAAAATGCAGTGCTTTAGCAGCAGCTGTACACTGGGGAAACTTGAGAGAAAGAAGTCCATGAAGTGTTGCAGCAAAAAAGGAAGGTCCCATTAATCAACAGAACAACCAGAAATGGGCAAGAGTCTCACTTGCATTCAGCTGGCAGTGAAAAGACACTGGAAACTACCCCAGTTGCTCTGTTAACTGGGTAATGAGTTCAGGAATGCCCACTTGTGTTTGCTTCCCTCAAATACTTCATCAAAGGAATATATGGGCTCCTATAATGCCCACCCAGCTTCATTGTGAAGCAATCCTCTGGTTTTTCACATGCACATATTACCTCAGTGTATAATATAGATTGATTTGCATAGGACGTTCACACCAAATTATTTCTAAGATGAAAGAGATAAGGAAAGAAAAGGTCTTTTAATATTAGAACACTGGTATCTAGTAATTTGGAGTCACATCATATGAGAAGGTATATCCGTATGTGTGCATGCATGAAAGAGTGAAGGAGCAGAGAGAGAACACTCCTTGCAAAACCGAAAAGCTCATGTTGAGGTGAGTTGCACTGAAGAGTGAAACCTCCAACGTTATTATCAGGTCAGATGAAAGGTTTTTGCAAGCTCTTCCCTGTGAGGTTTTTTATAACTTCACAAAAACACATTCTATGTTCCCAAGGCTTCTCCTGGAATGACATATGAAATTTAACATCATATATATATATATCTCATTAAACACACAAATGTATATTTAGATGCACACACATGTATATGTGTATATATACACTTATATACATTTATAAAATATGCTTCAGCTTGCACTATTTCTGAATTTACACATAGATTTTAGATAAACATGAAGAAACATACGATGGTGCCTTTTTTTATTCCTGCACAAACACATTCAAAGAATAACTCTTATTAAAAAAACTTATGCAATTCTAACATGATATTTCCGTCATATTTGATGTTTGACTAAAACCATGCAGTCATACAAGAGGAATAGTTCACTAAACCAGATACCTACATTACCAAAGTAAAGGACAAAAAGTTTGTCTGAAATTTTTGCTTTCATTTGCCTTTGAACTTATCAATCATTAAATAATTTCCAAGTCAATGAAAGGGTTGTTTTAATTACATTAATATACAGTTTTGACTTTAATACATTAATATACAATTAAATTTTGTAGCAGTTTTCATACAAACCATATTCTGAAATGTCCTGCATTAAATAATAGATGGCAATATTTTAAACAAGTTTTAAGCAGTTCATTTTGAATTCAGCCATGTATTCTCAAGTGATCAAGGTCAGAGCCTTCATTTAAAAACAAGACCTGAACATATTTTTAAAAAGGTATTTTAAGATAGATGTTGCACAAGGCCTGCAGGAAGTGTGATCTGCAGGGTTGGTAGGTTTGGGGTTTTTTATTTCAGGCTTGCAGCAGTAGTCTATGCTACATATCAAAAATTACAGCATTTGAGAACTTAATGGTAGCAGGGATGCTAGAGCACCTAGCCTGATCCTATCTCATTTCCCAGTTTCATCCAAATATCCTGATGCTACAGGTATGCATCACTCCTCCAAAAGCCAAATTATGGGACACCTGTGGAAAGCAAGAAAGAGGTATCATCTCTACCTGACAGCTCTCAGGTGTCTGAGCCCATTTGGCAGATGTGTGCAGGTGGCCCCAGCAGCTGAACCCCTCTGCCCATAAAAAGATGGAACACCAACACCCATCTGACCCTGGAGAGGAGTTTTCTTGCTGTCCTCAGCTTTGCTGATTACCATGGCCCAAAGTGTGTGAGCAGGGCATGGCCATCAGGCACCTCAGAGGATGCTCAGCGCCAGCAGCGAGCTGCTCTGTTCAATGTTGTGCCTACGAGCACTGAGAAATGCCATGTGTTTATCTGTGAGGTCAGAAAGCAGTGCTACTGTTAGCTTCCCCGCTGTGTTCAAGTGCCTGCACACACTAATGAATTCACCTCCCGACCTCCAAACGGGTGGGTGGAGGAAGTCAGAATCTTTGCCCTCCCCTCAGAACTGGCTCTCACAATCGAGGCAAGTAATGGTTTGGTGTTTTGTTTTTTTTTTGGGGCAGCAGATTGTCAACCACAGGAAAACACCTACAGCCCAATTTCCTACTTTGCTTCTGCGGGATGCCTGGTAAACCAAACCAGCTGCTGGGAAGGAAGAGGATGAGGACAGGGTCCAGACACAGGGGCTACTGCATCGGCAGCTGTCTCCACCCTCCCTTTGCTTCAGCTGGAGCTCACCCAATGCTGCAGTCCTGCTCCTTTTGCTCAAACACTGCCAGCAGATGTAGGACTTCCCAGTTCTGGGAGGAAAGATAAACAAGAGCCTCCCTTGTGAGGTGTGGCAGGAGGCTAACACAGAGCTGCTCAAAGGAGGCCAGGGAGAGGCACAGGGACCCACACCTAAGGGAAAGCCAGGCATTGAGAAGGGAGGTTGTTCTCAGACCTGAAGAGAAATGGCCCCTGGGGAACAGCACATCAAGGAGAATAGCCAAAGCAAGGCTGGCAGGGGACCTGTGGGACAGGACAAGGACCAAGGTGTGGTTTCATCTGTGGAGAGGGGCAAAGCTAGAGCAGCTACATCAGCAGCTGCTGGACCAGCAAAACCTGCTGCGACAGGAAGGGATTTGGTCCTGCTGGGGTGCCACCACTCTGCTGCGCACCTCTGCTGTGTGGCCTGGGGACTAGGCGTCTGCCTTCAGCTGCCCGTACCAGAGAGGATCTGCATTAGTTTAATAGCACACAACCGTGTTGACTTCAACAACGTCCCTTCCAATATGTCCCGGGGGATTCTGGCTTTGTTTCAGGATATGTTTTGCTTATTCTAGCTCTTCCTGGAGAGGGAAGTCCTAAGTAAGCCATTGCAACTTTGTTTTCTTGCCTAAGTACATTAGTACTTCTAGTCCAGCCGAAGACAGTAACAGGTTAAGTATAGCATTAACAGCTGAACTCCACCCAAGTGCTTTTATTTTTACTGTGCCACTCAGACCTTATCCATCCCTGGGCCTCTGTGCAGACTTCTCTCTTATCAATATTTGAATACACACAGAAAAAAAGTAAAAGCAAACAAAACAAACATAATTGGAGACAAGGATCTCAGGGTGTAAGTAGAGGAAAACACTTAATTTTAGATAAGTGCTTGGCACAGTGTGCTAATCTGCTGTTCAGTAATACTTACTCATGCTGAGAGTATTTTCCTCACCATTAGCCCCAGCGCTTCAGACACCTCTCCTTACAAGGCATCTTGGTCTGTGAGAACAGAGGTGGCAGAACTGGGCCTTCGTGATTTATCCACCCTTCTGGCAGAGCCACCCCAGAAAGCTGCACAGGTTGCATTGTTCCCCTTATGTAGGCATGACTGGGGCTGGTCAAAAGTGATGCATTGGTGCAATTAATGTGCCCATCTGCATCTGTGACCAATTAATTAGGCTGGGGACACAGCTGAGCTGAACAGTAACCTGGGAGCTGCTTGCATGCCACAGACAATTGTCCTGGCTTTCTAACCAGGACAGCAATGGATGAAAACATTGGGTTCTTTACTGATGTGTGGCTTGATTCCCTGGAATATGTTCTAAACTACAGTGCTGCCCCTGCCCCGCCCCACACACACACACACACACACCCACACACCCTTTTTTTTTCTTCTCTTTCTTGTTTTTAATTTCTTCCCAAATACAGGTAGGATGCAGAGCTGGCTCACTGACTCAGAAGGAGTTGTCTCATTTGTTGAAGTCTGGGGGTTCTGGTTGTCCTGGATACAACAGACTTGCAGACAACACCAAGTATTCAGGTGCCTCAGCAGTGTGGCTGTATATAAGGCTGATAAAAGGCTCATATTAATTTGTATGCGTTACGAGACTTGATATTCTGTGTTAGAGTAAAAACCACTGCATATTCATTGTCAGCCATGGCACTGTATTTATTTTACTAATACAATTTTCACACGTGCCAAGGATCACAACCAACACCCTTCTACTCAGTAAGGTTTCACAGAACCATGGAATGGTTGGGGTTGGAAGGGACTTTAAAGACCATCTAGTTCCAACCCCCCTGCCATGGGTAGGGACACCCTCCACTAGACCAGGTTGCTCCAAGCCTCATCCAGCCTGGCCTTGAACACTGCCAGGGATGGGGCATCCACAGCTTCTCTGGGAAACCTGTTCCAGTGCCTCAACACACTCTCTGGAAAGAATTTCACCCTGGTGTCCAATCTAAATCTCTCTGCTTTCAATTTAAACCTATTACCCCTTGTCCTGTCACTACAGGCCCTTGTAAAAAGTTACACACACACACACACACAGAGTTTCTTGTAGCCCCTTCAGGTACTAGAAGGCTGCAACAAGGCCTCCACAGAGCCTTCTCTTCTCCAGGCTGAAGAAGCCCAACTCCCTCAGCCTGTCCCCATAGGAGAGGTGCTCCAGCCCTCTGAGCATCTTCGTGGCCTCCTCTGGACTCACTCTAACTACTCCATGTCCTTCTTATGTTGGGGGCCCCAGAACGGGATATCTGACAAATCCATGCAACTTAGAGACAAGGATGTCATGAGGGACGATGTCAAACGCCCTGCACAAGTGCAGGTAGATGACATCAGATGCCCTTCCTTTATCCACCAAGGTCCTGACCCCATCATAGAAGGCCACCAGATTTGTCAGGCAGGATTTCCTGTAGGATTAATTTAATGCCTTGCGTTTGGCAATCAGCCCCTGCAGCCTTCTGATTGTTGCTCCAACAGCTCTCCACCCATGACAAATCATAGAAGCACATAGAGAAAAAAAGTTATAACCCCAGATCAAGATAGTGCTGGTGATAATCTGTGTTGACTAAACCCAGCTCAGGGTGCATGTTCACCTAACTGACGGCAAAGCATATCAGCTAGTTAGTTAGGACTTCCCAAGCTCATTTCCAGCCACTCCCCTGACCTGATTGCTTCCTTCCTCTTTCCCTCCTGCCATAGAGTGCCGTACGTTACATCTTCAAACACAGACCGCGTGGCCTAAAATGCCAAGGAAACATCACAGCCTTACTGATCCCACCGCAAAGTCAACCTGCGGGCATGACCACTCGACAGAGCAGAGGAAACTCACTCCGACATAGCCTCAAGGGAAATGAAAAACAGGCTCCTAGCTGGAGAAAGTGTTACAATATCATCATCAAACCCAGCGAAAGAAGAAAGCAAAGCAATGAACAGCATCAAGGTTAGGAAGGCTGTATGCAAGCATTAAAGACACAAAGCAATATACTCACCTGGGTGAAGCTTAAAAATGCCACAGATAACAAACAGCAGGCAGCAAATCAGTCCCTCAGATAGCAGGAGAAACTTTTGAAAAGCAGTCATTAATTTGGCTACCGTGATGAATTCCTCTGTGGTGAAAGCAACAACCCACTTCACTGCTTCGCAGATTCATTGCCCAGGAGGCCATGAGGAACACTGTGATAATTTAACCTGTCTCCCTGCATAAGACTTCAGCTACCAGCAATCTTTTATACTGCCTTCAGCTGGCGGTAAAGGGGTGGTTTTGATGAGACAACATCTTTCATACCTTTGTGTGCAGCTGTTGCCTCGCTCCACTTCTCATGAGGAGCCTCCTCCCAACTTCCCATACGGACAACAGAGACAAAGCCCGGCAGCAGCATCGCTACAACTGGGCCCGTTTCACTTTCCTTTCCTACTCGGAAATGTACAGAAACATCACCCTGAAAGGCACACTCAGCAGAGCAAACCTGCACTGCATGGTCTCCCTGCATGCCCCATCCAACGCCTGCTACACAAAGAGCTGAGCAGTCTGCTGCTGGCCGGGTGCTCATCACCACTACACGGTGCCACAGCTGACTTGCACGTTGTAGATGCAGCCCTGGATTGCAGCAATGTAGCCTAGGGCAGGCACAAGTGCAGGATTCAGGGGAGTCTGGAACGCCTCATGGTTAGCCAACCCCCAAGTAAGCCTAGGTCTGTCTTTTTATTTCTTTCTCCCTTCTCGTTGTCCATCTGTTTGAAGCAGGAACTGCTGACACAATTTTTGCTCCCCAGATGCATCTTCAGTGCTTGGCACTCTTTAAGTTATCCTAGTTAGCTCAATAACATACGAAAGGCTTTTACTCACTGAAGCAATGCATTAAGTCTTTGAACAAAATATCCCTTATATGAGACTTACACAACTAAAAATATCAAATTCCCTTTTTTTCAGCTTTACTCAGAAGCCCCGTTGAGTTTAAACACACTGGAAATATCCACTATTTCTGCCTGTTGATGGCATAGGGGCAGGAAAACCATAGCTATTTGAGAATGTTTCCATCTAGCCTGGGAATTAGCAGCTGTACTGGATCCTGAGATTTCCCCATCTGTCAGACTGGGATCTACTGATTATCAGTATTTCATGCCACACTCTAAGTCTCCCTCAGGCTTTTTCTCCCTTAACCACTTGAATTTTTCACTGGTGAAATTGCCTCTTTCACTCTTTACTTGTTCTGTCTGGCTAAGGGCTTTCCTGACCCTCAATAGAATTTCCTCTCTCCTACACAGATCACATCTCCCTTGCTCTTTCAGTATTCCAAATAAGTGGCATAACTAAGGCGAATTCAGGGCAATTGTCCTCTGCCATTATCTCGTTTTAATGTAGGCTACTCTTATTGCAGGCTTGAAGAAGAGGAGCTTGTGGGCACAAAACCTCATGTTTTTTCCTTATTTTATCAATTCATCAAATTAAAAAAAGTTACCTCACCTGAAAAACCTAATTTACACTCAGTTCATCCCAGCTAAAACAACCATATTAATTAAGCTGTCAAAAATGATAGAGCACTGTATAGTTTTGCCTTGCTTTTGATATTAAGAACCAATCAAACACACCATTACCAGGCATTTCCCTTTGATGACACACCTCTACAGTTGTGCCAATTGGTTTTTGTCCCATCCCAGTGACCTATTCAATTTAATTGCTTGAAGTCACTAAACGCAAAGCGGTGCCATAAAAGTTGTGTCATGGCACTACCAATGAAGAGATTCAGCCTCTGGCGACTGCAAAACTCCACTTGCCGTAGGCTGTATACAGGCAACGAGTATCACCACAGTTCATCACTCGAGACTGAAATGCATATATAAAATGCAAGAGGAGGCCGCATTTCAAACGAAACGGAATTACATGAAGAGAAGGAAAAATAAAATCTAATTTCCTGTGCACTGTTGTCTCACTGTTCACTGCAAGTTCCAATTTAGGTTTTTCTGCTGCTGGAGTTATTCGTTGGGGAGCATCTCCCATGTGGTCCTTCTAATGTCGTATAAGATTCAAGTCCACACTGTAGCCTTTTCATATGTTTGGCACATACAGGCTCTGTCTCTCTCTTCCCTCTACTCTTCTACTCACACACCCTCAAAACAGAAATTTAATTATCTTTTTGATGGCTATCACAGTGTTAGATTTGGTTTGAAAGGTCAGTGGAAAGGGACACATGGACGCGAAGCGTGTCTCATTGCCATGGGAAACCAGTCCTACAAATGGAAGATTTACAAGCAAAATGAGCTGCACTTTTGCTCACAGCAATATACTCATTCGAAATACCAGAGATCGCTGAATATAAAAAAATTATCTGTGTCTATTGGTCCTCACCCTGGGTGTTGTAAATCCTCAGAGATCCTCTGAAATCATTGGATTTACTGTCATTAATACCAGTAGCCCATTAATTTTATGTTTATAAGGATGTGTGTCAGTTCATGAGGTAAGAGTATCTACAGGGAGTATCCCTAGACCGACACACACAAGCATAGGCATGAGTGTGCATGAGCACGTGTACACTCAGGTATCACAGAGCATTCACAGGGACATGTCACAACAGCTCCTGTCCCGAAGGACAGAGATTTGCACCCAAGTCAAGGCCAAAGTTGTACCAAACTTGTAGAGGTGGAGTTCTCCAGGGAAAGAAGGGGAGTGCAACCCATTCATTTTTTTTCTCCCCCTCTCCCTCAAACTTGTAAGAGCAGCTTTCTGATGGACCGCTTGAAAGTCACCTCTACCCATCTGAAACTTGGCTGAGGATCTCAGTCTTCCTTTATTACTGCGCAACTCTATTAAAGCTCTCAGTGGAACCGATGAGAATGTCCCAGCCAACTCTATTTTTTGTATTAAAAAAGAAAAGCACACAGTAGTCTATTGAAAATCATTTTTAAGACTTTTAATCACAGCAAATGTGTCTGAACAGTTTTCATAAAATCAGCGCTTCCAGATATACAAAGGACAGAACCCCAGAGAGTGGCCTACAAAAATATCATGTATTAAAACGGGGGGAGGTGGGAGAATAGGGTGGTTAGCTCAGCAATGATTGAGATGCCTTCTAGGACAGACAAAGCAAGCGAAGAATGCTTCTCCAGACATTCAGATTTATTGACAGCACTTTGATTTCACCTTTATAAAGTCAATATTAAGCACGGTTTTGACAAAGCAGCCCAGTAGCTCATGTATCTGTAGGGACTGGTTAGCCCTTCACAAGAACAGAAGGGGGAAGTCATCTAAAACAAAATTAGACGTGTTTTTGCTTCTGAAGCATGTCAAGGACTTCACAGCCACTGAACACTGCCAGCCGACTTGGTTAGCTAGAATATAATTAACGAGGGATGGGGAGGGAGTCTAGGGAGGGCAAAGGACCATGTAAAACAGAGTGTAAAACAAGGAGCAGAGATGGTGGTAGAGCTGTAGGAGAGTCATGAAATAGCTGCGTGCCTGAGGCTAGACTCAACCTTCTAGCTTCTGGTGCAAATATTAACAAGCCTGAAAGTGCAGAGCGGGAGGGAAGAAGACATCGGCACTACCAGGCAGAGGAAGGCCTTTCTGCCTTCGATTCTTAAAATAAGAGCCAAACATTCACTCAGGTCTTGTTTTAATTAACGTACTAAGTGCGTGAGTACATACACGTCTTCAAGGTTGGCTCCAAGGTACAGAACTAGCTCTCACTTCAAAGCTGGGCTGAGGACACTTAAGCTGACATAAAGATTGTTCCATATATTTCCTTTGCCTTTTTGTTTTAGCACCTGTCAAAGTTTATTTGCCTTCACCGAAAAAAAAAACAAAAAAACCAAAACAAAACCCAACCATCCCCACTCTTTTCTACGTCCCTTAGTAATACAGAAACCTTTGCTAATAGGGGTAGCGCAAAGACAGGCCCTGTGGGATGGGCTTTTTAGGTCTGCTTCAGACTGCAGCTCACTGCAATGCCTTTAGAGCAATTAGGGATACTGTAGCTGAAGTAATCTGAACTGATATCAGCTGCAAGTAGCTCAAAATACACGATGGGAAGCTGACAGGCAGCTCCCCTAGAGAATATGTGTGTGAGTGCAGTCAGTCCTGCCCTCTCTGCTGCAGCCCTGTGCCACCCCAGCCTGCTGGGCCAAACCACAGGGATGGCAACACGGAAAACACCTGGTTGGAAGGACTGCCACTGCTCCTTCACCTTTCAGCAACCACCAGCCACATCTGCTGACTCCCAGAAGAAAAAGATTTTCTTCTCTGAGGTCCACTGCTTACCAAGGTTTAGTTTCCAAAAGAGGAAGCCTACTGGGATTCATTTGGAGCATAGCTAAAATTCAGGGGCACCTCTGCTTTCTCCCGGCAGAGTTTAAATAGATAGGGAACAGATGGTATAAACGTGGCCTGAATGAAGAGCAGCTTTACTCTTCTTTTTGTTTTTCCTAGTGCCTGCTTTTGGTTTTTTTCCAAAACAATTATAAGCAAAATGAGGGTGGAGGAGGAGGGGGAGGGATGAGAAGCACTTTTTAGAGCCTACCACAAAAGAGCATCTGAGCAGGATGCTAACCCTCAGCGCAGCAACACACACAGCGCCCTGCCGCAAGGCAGCCTGCTTTGGGACTGTCTTTCTCTCCTGAAGCTGAATAGAAGGGCAGGTTCTCCAGTTTGCAGGATACTGGGTGGTGGCCAGAAGGGCTCTACATTTGTGATGACTGAGAAAGCTGAAGGAATCTTACAGAAAGGTTCTCACATTTCTTTTAAACCTTAAAAATCGTATCTACAGCAGAGGAACTGTAAGACCCTAGGCTCTGACCAGAGAAGTTACTTTGGACCCTTCCAGCAAGGAGAATGTTCACAGTGTGTCCTTACGGGCCGTTGTTTCAACAGAGATTTGTGGTGGGTCACATCCATGTATCACCCGGTTGAACACCTGCCCCAGGACACCCCCTTCCCCTTGGGCCACCGAGGAAGCGCAGCGTGGGATGAACTGTGCCGGGACAATTTAACCAAATTCCTGTCTTCCTTTAGCAAAAGTCAGGTCACTGTCCCAATCAAGGATTTAACAATCTCTTAAGGAGATGGATAATTTACCCTCAAAACTTGGCAAATATCTCATCAAAGGCTGCTTGCTTTCGATCTACAAAATGAGGACTGCCACTGTGTTTAGGACATATGACAGGGATCCTCAGAGCCTGAGCCCACGAACGGCTTTAAATGAGGCATAAGACTCGAGTTTGATCTCGGAGAACTGACAGTCACAACTGATTCCATGCGTAGTGCTCTGCGTGCTCGACATCCACAAAGTCTGGGCTCTGCACATTTCAGCAGGCATTTTAAACTTAATAGGCAGCACGTGACATTTCATTAAGATTTTGGCGCTACCGCAGTTTTCAGCTGTTAGGAGGTTTATGAGGTATTACGAAACAGAAGCGCACACATCCGTTTTGAAACTCAGCGGACCTAATCCAAGCCATGAATATGGATTTTCTTCCTTCTTATCTCCCTCACTCACCAAAGGAAGCGGAATCGCAAAATTAATGTCACCGATACACTGAACAAAAAAACTCCAAAAGTATGTTAATGAATAATCTTATCTTAAAAATCAGATTGTGCAAATAATTTCTAGTCTCTGAGTTGTTTTCTTTTGGTTTTACTATTTTTTTTTTCAAAAAATATTAGGGCTATAGTAAAGAAACGATAATCCAAAATACTTATGTAGAGAGGACCTATGATAATAACAGCAGACAAAGGGGTATTGCAAGTAAGACTCTGTATGGAGCCCTGGAAATATTCCAGGTTTTGTGGAGGCTTGCTACCATTTTCCTTGCTGAAAATGCAGCAGAAGTTTGCAGTTGCTCATACATACAAAGGTAAGTTTCTCCTTGCAGATCTGCAGGGAAGTAGGATGGCCAAACAACAGGCTGAAGAAGAGGAAACAGGAGATGGCACGCTCATAAGGAAGAAGTACAAAGTGCTTTTCAGGCTTCTTGTTATAAAGGACAAAAGAAAGAACCCGAACCAAAAGAACTCAGGCATCAGCAATAACAAACACAGGCAGCACCTAGGGTATTAAAAAACATCCTCATTTATCCACTACTCCTGACAACACTTCTCTCCATCCCAGGGGTTTGCTGGAGTCGCTGCATGGATGTTGTTCTGCCTGGATGGCTGCCGAAAGACATTCAGCATTGAGACTCTTTGTTTATCGCAAAACCACGCGCCTTGCTGGTAACGTTTTACAGCTCTTATCATGCTGTTCAATCCAGCTACAACTGTCCAAATCCTGTCTTCACTAAACTAGAGGAGGTCAGAAAGGAAAAGAAAGAACACTCTACGTATCCACTGCAGTTAGTTTAGCAAATATAACCATTAAGCAGGGATTCAGTTTTATCAACCTGTAGGTTTAGCAGATCCCTCAGCATTGCAGCACTGCAGGAAGGAAGCGATTAGAATTCAATTTATTTCTCCTAAGCTTTTTAAATCATCACCACTCTGGATTCCTAGGTGAGTTTTGGTGTGCAAAAACTGCACAGCTGGTTTGCTGGTTTTTTTTTTTTTCATCATGAGTTAAGAATTCTTAACTATATACAATGAGCAATTAAAAAGACAAGTTATAGAAATACAGGTTTCTACCCTCAAGTGCTTGAAAACAGCTGCCTTGGAGTATTACAGAGCCTCTCCTTGTCAATATGCTTTCAAATTTCAAAATAAAGCCTTCCCCAAAGCAAAGTTATTACTTCAAATGTTCATTAAGAATTGTGAAGACTAGCGAAGTTTGAAGAAACAAACACCTAAGTGTAAAGTCCATCTCTCTTCAAGAAAGTATTTAATCATATGTGACCAAATCCCTTCAGCTTCCTCAGATTTAATGCTTTAGTGCTTTCTCAGCACATTTTCCTGAATCCTGTCCCAAATATTTCAATGCATTCCTTCCGCAAATCTTTGAGAAACATCTGTTTCTCAAAGAAACATATTATCAAACCATTATCCCAAATAATTTAAGCAAGAAATTATTCATTTGCAGTTGAATCAGCAAACTGGCAATGCTGGGGAAGTGAGGTCCCTCTTATGCTCGTAGTGAGCCACATGTGTCTGCCACATGGCACGCCACCGTTCTTAAATTCTTCACAGTGAGGTCACACACTCTACAATGACAACCTGAATTCAAACCATATTGCAGGGGAAGACTATTTTTTTTCAGATCTTGAGGCAGATCCAAATTTCTCTCAAGCAGATGCAAACTCCCGTGATCCAGACCCAGTCAATGCATGAAGGCCCCTATAGGGCAAAGTTTCCAAAATTGATCAGCATGGTGACAACACACACATCTCGTTCTGTAATTCTGAAGGCAGGCAAGTAAATAACCCACAGCATGAAACTACTCAGATATATAATTTCTTTTATTTACTCCATTTTGTAAACCAAGCCACAAAGCTACAGGCCCCTAACCTAATCCTACTATTTCTTTTTAGTACAATAGCTGCACCAAATAGCTGCTTCTTTTGTTTTCAGCTTCTCACATCTAATAGGTTCAATAAACCCTGTCTTCAGCTGTTTGGCAATCCCAATGTTGGCAACTTCATTACTTGTCCTGGGAGATGGCCACTTGCTTTTGTACCTTCAGTCAATGAACACGCAAATTTTTACTTTAAACAATGATGTGACATATCCGCACACAAGAATTCAAGACTTTTTGCTTTTTTATCCCAACTTCTCCCCGCTGAATTCTGCTTCCACTCAGTCCTGAGCTTCAGTGATGATTCAGCACCCTACAAAATTTCTGCACACCCATCAAGTTTTTCAGTTAGGTGGAACAACGCACTTTTTAAATAGGCAGCTTCCCAGCTCAAAGGTGTTGAAGGAAAAGCAAGATCTGGAGTTTCACTGCCATTCTCGAGATACAATTTGACAGAAGTGACATATGCAGGCCACTGCAAAACACGTCCAGTAGATGTTTTTGCACATGGATCTGAATTTCCAGGCTACTGCCTAATCGTTTGCTCACTTCCAGGTGTCCTTTCTTCTGCACCCTTTCTTCACTCTTTCAAACCAGATCATGCCAAGTCTCTATGTTGCCTTCAAGCTATCAGGAGTGCTTTATGCAGCTCTGTTTCAAAAGACCTCCACTTGAACTTACAGACCCCTGATAAACTAAAAGCCCAGGCACCTGTCTGTTCCCTTTTGGGTGGACATCCCAGCCTGGAGGCAGAGAGAAATGACATGGCTCCTCACCTGAACCCCAGAAGAGACCTCACCTGTGGAGCAGCGAGTCCCATCCAGCAGCAGGAGTCGGTTTGTGGGAGACAGCTCAGAAGAGGTGGCAACTCATCCCATGTCAAATCCAGGTAGTGATACCTAGGCTTCACCTCAGCACCTCGGCACCCCAGCACCATGAAGTATGTGATCTTCCTGAGACACAACACCCCCGAGGCCCTTTTACTAATCCTCTTGGCCTCTCCCTGCCATACGTGAGCATGTGCTGTGTGCATATCCCTACCCCCTCAGCACGGAAACACGTCCCTGTGCTCATATGTATAGGGGCGCCATGCATGCCCACGAGTTCCCACTTCGTTCCCATGCTTAGGTGCTTCAGCGTGATACAGAAGTGAAGAGACTTGCGTAGCTCTGAAGGGGACTGGGGGATAGTGGGGGATAAGAAATATTTTCTTCTGGTTGTGGATCTTACCTAATCTCTCAGAATTGCCCCTGATGTTCAGGAACATGCTCAGCACAAAAATTACAGGAATTACTTGGAACTAAAATAAAAATACATTGAAGCATAAGGAAATGCTTGAAAAACGCATTTTTCCAAACATTTATTGAGCATTAAATTTCACTGAACGTGGAAGGTAACTTTTTTCATTAGAGATGCTCAGGGCAACTTAAAAAATGTCTGAAAAATCGTTCAAAATGAGGATGAAGCAAGCAGCTTTGCCTGTTGACATGAGCATGCAAGAGGTAAAGTGACAAAGAGAAAGAACACAACAGCCCCAGCTGTCAGGCCTACGGTCAGCGTACAGCACCAGAAAGGTCACGAACACGCTGTAAATCCATTGCAGCACTTCCAGTTGTCTTGGCCTGCTGCAGCTCTTGCATAAAATCCTTTGCCTTCAGGGCCAGCAGAAACTTCAACAGCTTCCTGGATGATGCTGGGACTCATTTGTTGCCACGTACCTTTCTCCTTCCCTCCCTTCCCCTCTATCCACCCATAGAAAACATTTGGAAAAACCAAATCTCAAGCCACGCTTTCTGCGTGACAAGCCAGGCAATGTTTCGACCCCAACATTTACTTGAGATACGTTCACTTGACACGCAAACATCTTCTGCGGTACTCGCCGCGTTCCTGGGGCTGGGGGCTGTTAGCTGGGGATGGTGGGTACAGCCCCTGTGACTGGGAGGAGGCAACATCCTCCACTGCATGTCATTGCTGTAAGAAGTCTGTGGAACACAGAGGCTTGGAGCAGTTAACCCAGTGCTTTTGATAGCGGGACACCTACAGAAGACCTCAAATCACGTATGAATAGTTTGGGTTTGGTTTAGCCCTGTTGTGAATGTAACAAAGCCAGCGCAACATCAGCCACCTCTACTCCAGAACAGCACCTGAAGGTTTGGAAAGGTTGGCTACCCAGGGCTTCAGCAATAAAGTGACCGGGAAGAGGCCTCGAGGGGAAGGGGGAGATGGTGTGCCAGACTGCACAACACATGCTTACGTCACAGCCAATAATCCCTCACTTCCACAAGCTAAAAGTTTAATTGAAACTTTTAAGTCATCTGATGAAAACAGAAAAAATTCAAAAATCTGCTGTGTGGCTCAGTAGTCATCATCTATAATGCTGTATTCCAGGGTAATTAAAACACACACAACTTTTTACTATTTACCACAACCCACACTTAACATTTTGCCTTAAAACACTGTGTCGAATTTCAGACAACCCCTTGTCAAATTCGGAGCAATTCTGCCAAATTCCCTTCCACGCTCTTCATTCGATGGCAAAATAACAGAGGTACCATAATTCACTTAATATCATTCTTTTTCTGCTAATGTTTTATTCAGACTGAGCTTCATTAATAAAGATGAAACCTTGGACTCATGATTGCTCCATGTTTACAAAACATCCAGGCTCCTTTACATCTTGGTTAAGCATGAACAATCACTGAACACACAATTTCCTAAAAAAATCCCACATACCAAAATTGCATATTTTGAATTTTTAAAATTCACTAAACAAAATTTCACAGAGTGAACCCTAAAGTCTGTTTGCCAGGAAAGCAGAAGACAAAAATGGAAGTTGGGACCCTCCAGGGGAAAAAAAACCAAACCAAACCCCAAAACCAAAGCTGGACCCCAATACACACATCCTTCCCATTAAACAAGCAAATAAATAGACATTCAGACAGAGTAATTTGCTCTAAAAATGCAGGTGCTTGAGTAATTACCCACATGTTTTGGCATAAATTTTGGTTGCTCAAACAGTACTGGAGTCACAGTAAGTTGGTGGGTTGTTTGTTTTGGTTTTTTTTTGTTTTTTTTTTCATGGAATTGGACAGTGTTTTCTTTCTTAACACCAGCGAGCAAAAACTAGCCCAGAACCAGATGATTTTGACACAAGTTCAAATGTGTTTCTTCACAGAGAAAAATTACAAAGACAAGGCTGTTTAAAAAAAAAAAAAGTAAATAAATGTTAGGTGTATATGCAGTATCGCTTTTTAACGCCACATATTGGCCGAAGGACTGGGGCTGACCGCACTGCATTTTTAAAGTAGTATGACTATTGACATACTTGAGAAACATTTGAACACTGTACATTACAACAAACTATTGAGTTCACTTCTACACAAGTCAGCAAAAAAGCTGGGTGATCCAACGTGATATGGCAGCTGCAAATTTAAAATGATAGTCACAGTCTAAAGCCAGAACAAAAAAATCTCCAGAACCCCTATTTATAAAAAGGAACAAACGTACACACTGCGCGTGCACGCGCACACGCAGACAAAAATCTTGAGGTTTTACTTATTGCTCTTACACAAGGCTGCGAGCAGGCAAATGTCTGGATCAGAAATTAGGTCAAACATGCATTTCAGCAGGCACGAAAAGTACAGGAAATTCATATTAATGAAACAATGTACTCCGTTACGTAATACAGGATGGTATTCTGCTAATATTATACTTACGTCATTAATACCGGATAAACTCCAGGTCTGCCTGTTGCATAATGTGTTATCCAGGGCAGTATTTTAACCTAATTTCTGATTTCTCTTGCACGCAGTACCCTCAGCGTAGGCATGATGAGGGGCGGTTTTCAAGACAGCCATTCTCTGCAAAGCCAGAGAAACCTCAGCCTCAAGAGCTTCAGCCGGGCAGGTACAGCCAGGAGGAGGTTAACACTATCAGGACTCCATCTCCAGGACCTGCTCTTCGGTTTTGTGCAGCCAAGGGCAACTCGGATAAATGAATGCAGAAGTCGGTGTGAAATAGATCAGCGCTGCTCTCAGAGCACCTTCCAGCTATGCTACACGCTCCTGATACACCTGGTAGTCAGTTGCGACAGGGGGTAAGGCAGTAGAGGGTGGAGTCCTGTATCTGGTCACTTCCTCACAAGTCTTATAAAGGCAAGATTTTTTTGTGTGTGTGGGCTGGCTTTCCTTTACACAACAAGCAGCGTTGCGTGGATGTCAGTAGAAATCTGGCTACCTACTGGCAACAAGAGACTAGCAACTTCACAAGACACGTTTTGGAATTCCTGCTGTTCCCTACTGCAACCAAATTATACATGCTGCGGAAAGGTGTCCATGTAATTACAATACTCGTAAGCCAGGTTCAAGGCATACTGCACACGGGCCTTGCACGAGAAAGGCATTGAATGTGTTATCTGAGGAGTATTTCTTTTTTGCTGTGCTATGCATACGCATGACAGTAGATAAAAATCAGCACAACGGTTCCTCTCCAAACCTCCACACATGACCCGACACACACCATAATGATTAAGCACCGTATATGCTATTCTTCAGTTAATGGGAATAAAGGAAGAAAATTGTGGTTTGGGAAGAGGGAGGGCAAGAAATCCAGCACAAAGTTAGAGGTATGTTCCTGACAGAAGCCCTAGCTGAGAACGTTTATTGTGAACCAGCAACTGGAGTTTGTGACATAACCAGAAAGCCACCAATGCCTACAGCACCAACTTGGGCACTGCATAGTCAAAATTATGTTCTCTGGCATTATATTATGGCATTGAGCAAACTCTAATTAATTATTAGAAAGAGCAGTAGGTAGACAAGAGGTCACGCTTGAGGGAGGTTACGCTTTGTACTTGTTAAAAAGAACCAGTGCAAATCAATAGCTTTTTCTGTCTTATTAAAGGTCTGTCATGTGTCCCTTGATCCGATCTCTAAATCTCCCACAAATTTCAGATGTCAGACTTGCCAAATACCCAAATTCACACTGATCTCTGTTTTACTTATGAGCAGTACTACTAAAGCTAGTGGTACTGCTCAAAGCAAGGCGTTACTGCAGCGAAGGTTCAGGAATCAGGCTCTTTCCAAGAAGTGAACTGCATATGGCTGGGGTGTCACGACACCCACAAGTGGAGAGAGACACTTACTGGGTCTTGCTCTTTTGTTTTTCAAATCTGTCCTTACAAACACCATCATTTGTAAGAGTGAAACACGGCAAAAGGCTCCGTTATGCTCACCCAGACATTTTGACACCAGAACAGCCACAGTGGTATCGGAGCACTAGCCCACCCAGTAGAGGGTTATGTCGGCTGGGGTTCCCCTCCCACCTATATCCCTGCCTTTTACTAGGTGACTGCACATAAGGGTCCTTGGTCTCAATTGGCACGGTGAGGCTTCCTTAGAACAACTCCTATGTTACACCACCATCCATGGGTGCACAGTTGCATCTCCTAGGAAAGAGGGAGGCAAAAATAGGTCTACATTCTTTAAAAACCATTAAGAAAACGCAACCTCTACAAAAAGAAAAATAAGAACGATTTTCTATCACATCCTTGCAGGGAGGAGTCCTAGGACTTCGTCTGACCCATTTCTTTATCAATGGCTATGAAGGCCAGGTCATCGGGAAGCCCTGCTGCCAGACTGCAGGCAAAACGACGTGTCTGGTGTTTACCATTTCTTTGTGTGAAGCCAGTTAGGCAGAAGCGTTTTGGCTGTATTTTTAGGCATTCCTTTCCTAGCCCACTTTCCTTCCCTGGTCAGGGGCTCCTTCAAATAAAAGACACTGGAAGTGCCAGTTCCCTGCAGCTGAAAAATAATGGGGAACAACAGAGAGGCAAAAACCACACACCACGGAACAAAACAATTGCTTGTAAAACATTTCCTTTTAAAAACTATTGTACAACTTGCTAACTGGGTTTAATTAATGTGCACTTTAAAACATACAAAATGCCTTATCAGCTAAATTATTTCTCAGGTTTACATGTCTCCCTCCCCCCATTAAAAAATAACGCATGTGTGAACTGGTATTGAACACCTTGTACAGAGTCGCGCGCCAATTCTCCTTTAATTCTACATGGAGCAGTTTTGATTTTAATCTACTGTGTTTAGAGAAGAGCTCACATCGTATACTTTACAGTATAACCAGCTACATAGATGTCTTTAATCTTGTAACACAATTTAAAAAAAAAAAAATTACTGTAAGTCGCAGTCCCTTTCTTAAATGATTATGGTGATGCATGCAGTCCTCCTCGGTGCCGCTGCTGCCAGACACGGGACGTGATTTTCTCCTCACGCTGTCGAGAGGCCTGACGCCGCACCGCCGGGGGCCGCAGCCAGGCCGGCACACCGCTGCCCCGGCGCACAGTGTCCTGCAGTCATTGGGCAAAGCTGCGGTGAACTGTCTTGCTCGATACCACCACCACCGCCCCAACCCAACCCCCGAGGGAGCACAACCCCTCAGCCACAGGAGATCACCGTGAAGCGCTTGGAGATGCATGACATGTTGTGGAGGACGATGCCCAGGAGAAAGACCAGGACACAGGCCACCAGGATCACAGTGCAAACCCCCGACCAGGTGGAGCTTTTGACAACGCCTCTCCGGTCCGGCTCCTCCGCTCCCCCCTCAGCGGGGAGGCCGCTCTGAATCGGCTGCTGCTCCGTCGGGATCGTCACCACTGCCAGGGACTTCTGCTGGCTGCCGGGCAGGAGGCGGCAGCCGATGTCTCCCGGCAGTAGGGCCCTCTCCTTGGAGAGGGGCAAGGGCAGCATGTAACACCCATTGCTGGGGAGTTTGATGAAGACGGGGGTGTGCTCCGAGGTGTGAGGGATCGCAATGACAGCGATCACGTCAGGGTCATCGGGCAGGTGCGACACAGAGTACCCTGGCGGCAGCTTGGTGATCCCGCGGCACCAGGGGCAGCGCAGGTCCTTCTGGCTGGTCCGCATCTGCTGCAGGCACACGGAGCAGCAAGTGTGCTTGCAGTCCAGGAGCTTGGGCCGCCGGCGGGGGCTGTAGTAGTTGAAGCAAATCTGGCATTCCAGCAGAGAGTCCTGGGACAGGGTCTCCATGGCGGCCAGCACAGGGAGGCACAACCACCCTCGAGGAGCCTCAGCCCGGTGGCCCAAAACCAAGTAGGGCAGCACCCGCCTTCCCACCGGTTCTTGGGTTCTTACCCTCAGGGCAGTGCCGGGTGGCAGCTACGGAGAGCACAGGAACACCTCCGGCCTGAACCTTTCAGTACCTGAGACAAACAGAAAAACATGACGGAAGAAGTTACTTACAGGAACCAGTAGGAAACTGGGGAACAGGAATCGGTGGGAACAAAAGAGCCCAGCTAAGGGGGAATGCAAACTAGCACTGTCCTTGTAATTGGGGGGTGGGGGGAGAAATTTGTGACCCTTTAACAAGGAAGCATCTTCCCACTGGCTTCACCAACCTGCCCAGTGGCAAACCATCACTTGATGGATCACGAGATCTGTACCCACCCACCCACCCTTTTTTTTTAGCTACAAAAATCCCTATGAACCCACCAGTAAACCATTTATATCCATAACAGGGGAGGCTGTAGTTCTCTAAGCAGTTCCTTCAACATCTACCTTCTGTCAATTTTTCAGGACTTTTCAGCCCTTTCCACACCTGAACAATTGTTCTCCTTTAATCCTTTAAAACCCTGAGGATCTTTAGCTATTTGGCTCAACTGCTAGGTCTGCGTGAACGATGTAGGAAAGAAAAAACACGTTTAAACGAATGCATTTCCTCAGATTCCTGAACTTGTACCTGTGCATAAATGAGCAACCAAGTAACCAGACTGAAATACCCACATTTGCACACAGCGAAAAGAAATGGCATGGATTTCAGTCAAATTAACTCTTTGCCTGGTTACACAAGCATCTTGTTGAACCTCTGTTGGCCCTCTGAAACCCACACTTTCTCACTGATGAAAGCTTCACCCGAGACGAAAGGCTTCCGTTTAAACCCAGGACTGCCGAACACTAGGGAGAACGATCTGTTAACGAACTGAATTAAAGGCAAATGGTTACTAACCTTGTTCTAAACTATTTGTTATAAAGGGATTCTTTGCATTTCCCCACTTATTTCTTATAGCTGTGCAAATAAAAGGCAGCTGTGTTTACTTTCCCAGTGAGTTGTTTAGCTTGCTCTGATTTTGGTCATTTCAGCATGATAAATAAGAAGACGTGACATTTTTACAACTTTTCGCATTGCTTTCCGTGCTGTATTTGATGAAGTATCAGCCTGAATTTGCACTCAGAGAACACACTAAAGAAAACCCAAAATATTTGCATGGTGACCTTTGATCTTCTCTTATTGCAATGTTATTCCCAAAACAGAGTTAACACCTGAGGACCACAGCTGTCGGAAGACTTTTTTTCTTTCCATACAAATATTCCTTTCTCTTCCCTCCAGATCATAGCAATGAGGTTGCCACAAGCCAATCAATGGGCGACGTCAGTATAACAGAAATACCATAGTTGAAGACGAGAAGACAGGCACAGATGTTGGGTTGGCAATGCAGGGCAGCCCTCTGGACCCCGCTGTCCCGTATCCTGCTTCTGGCAGTTACCGGTGTTTGAACAGGGAAAACCAAATACACGTCATCCCTTCAGATGCTAACGACTGATACCAGAACTGGCTCCCACTGCAGATTTTGCAACAGCAGCTCATTTGGCTCACAAGGCGCTTGCTTTCACAAACACGTCCTGACAATCCTGACTCAGGAGGGAACAGGGGCCGCCGCGGTCATGAAGGCAGGAGCTTGTGAAACGCGGGCAATGGCTGCAGAGAGATGCAGCACGTGCCAGCCACCTGAGCGGCACCGTTGGGATGCTTTGCCAGAAGGCAACGCAGAGGCCACCGCTGGGAGAGACCTGACCGGGATGAAGTCACCACGTGTCAATGCGGTGCCTGCTCCACACCAGCAATGTATTACACACGGCATTAACCCTCATTCTGCACGCACAGGGAGCCTAACGCCGCCACGCGGGGGGCTTAGCATTCACCCCCCACATGCAGGCCGCACCGAAGGAAAGCGGGAGAAAATTAGCAGAGATTTTGTCTTCTTTATCCTCTCCTTCCTGTCACCATCACCACATCCCTATGGTAAAGGCAATCACAGATGACTGCCAGAAAGGGTCATTAAAAGACTGGTACACAGCTGAAAGAGAAAAACCGGAGAGCGATCCACAGCGCTAGGCAATTTGTGCCTGAAGAACATTAAGAGACGAAGGACAGACTAGAAGTTAGTTACAGGAACTCAGGAAGGGACCACTGAAGACATCAGATCCAGCGGGTTCCTGTTTTGCACAGAAGTATCCATACAAAACCTTCTTAGCCACGCACTGCCCATGCCAAACTGGAGCTCAGACATTCCAAGATGCAACTCTGATCTGCTGTATCACCAAATCTGTTTTTAAAAAAATAGGTCTAACTATACTGCATTATTTTTATGAAAAAAAAAAGTCCCAATGCTTGGAAATTCAGAAGGCTTATGTTCAAAAACAGAGGGGAAGTAATCCTTCTGCAGAGGGCAAATCAGTACCTCTGCACAGAAGCTCTGCTCTCCACATTTTGAACGTCAATGAGCAGCCTGGTGAAGTTTTTTGACCTCGTTTAGCTGTCACCTACACCCATCTCTCTCCGTTTACAGTGCTAAAGGTAAACCAGTTTATTGATGTGAACGCGATTGAACTCCTTGTCCAGGAGCTATATGCTCACGCGCTATCAAGCTCCTCGTCCCTGTCCCAGTGACATCCTTGCAGTAGATCATCGGTGTTAGGAGAGAACGAGATGAGGTATTTGACTGAAGAATGAAACAAAAGTCACATCCAGGCAAAGAGCCTCAAGGCAAAAGAAGAAAATCCATCCCAACAAGAGGATCTCGGCTGGTTTGAATGCTAAGTAAGGCTGTGAAGCATTTCTCCAGGAGGCCCAAGTTTTAAAGCATTCCATTAAGGGAAGAAAAAGGAAAAGAGTGGAGTCAAATTAAAAGGTTAAGATAGGGTTTACCACCTACATGACATATATTGTTCAGATATGTGTGGATATATCTGCAGAAGCTGTAAATACAGTTACATCCCCATTTCAACCTGGTGCTCAACCAAAGAAACAGTCACTTCCAACTGAGTGTCTTGAAGTTACACATTTTTTCCTTTCCTTTCTCCCTCCCACCCGAAGGAACAACTATAAACAGTACTTCAAGTAACAAGGTTGCATTGTGCATATAACTATACCGAACTATGACATTTCTTACTTTCCCAAAATGTCTCAAATAAGGATCAGAGGTGTATTCTGACACGTCAGTGGTAACATCCCATAAGCAGTGAGGTGAGTATGATTCCTTCAGAACATGTCTAAAGTTAAAGAGTAGCCACAGCCACTTAACCCCTTGGCCTTTGCTGACGCTGCCTTGTTCAAAGGTTGGACATCTAGCTTATGAGTGCGGTGTAACTTCATTCCCAACCACACTGAAAGCCCCACAACCCTCCTGCACTCTGCGACCGCTCAATTTGGGGATAGAGGAAAGTCAAGCCATCATCTACAGCCAGAATTGAACTGCATAATATCCATGATTCATTTTGCAGTACTTAGAAAGGAAAAAGCCAGAGGAGCTCTCTCAGTACTCTTCTACTGCTTCACGTTAACAGCTACGCCAAGATTTAATAATACTGCAGCAGCCCTCCCTCCTGGCCAGGGGACTGAATCCTCTCAACGCACCCCGTACCACTTGGCGGTACGGAGCTACCACGGGTGAACACCTCGCTCAAATCTTACTCACACTCGACACTTTGAGCGCAAAGACCAAGAGGCAGCCGGGCTGCACGTGAGGGATGGCTGTAGTCAGCATCAGCCAAACCCATTGTGTTGTCATCTGCTTTCATCTCCAGGGACACCCAAGGGGGGCAAGGGGGCTGCTGACAGGAAAAGGGGTATCAGAAAAGACTGTCGGGGGTATCTGTAGGTCTCCACAACGGAAACAGTGTGCGTCTACGTGTGGATAGAGGCATGCAGGTGGAAGGGAAGGCTGGGGACTATGACAGCGAAGCCAGACACACAGATGCAGCTACAACTGCAAGTAGTGACTCTGCCTGACACAAACCTGACAGCAACTGGAAGCTCTTCAGGGCTGAGATCTAACTAGTAACACAAAAACCAACCGGGTACGAAAATCCACAAGCTCCAACACTCAAGTGTCAAAAAGGTGCAGCCAGAGAGAAGGAAGCAACAGACAGGCCTCACAAAGAAGCACTGAGAGACCTCTTTGCCTCACATGCACTCTCTTCCCTCGCTGTGGGTCTGCTCAACATCCACAGGGCTGCCGCTAGACAGCGAGACGAGATTCTAGAGCAGCTAGAGACCCAGGGAGGAACCTGCGAAGCGGACGACCCCTGCAGCAGAAGCTCATGTACGGCTATGTGGCCAAGAGCACAGCACATAGGTCCTCCTTGCAGATTTGGGCTGCCTTCTCCACGAGCTGTTAAGATTTGAGAAATGATCAAGTGACTAGAGCAATAAAGGTCTGGAAAATGGAATAGGTATTTCAGTTTGTCAGTCACACTATCTCTTCTGTGGGTACCTTGTTGGAGGCCACATCAGAGCCCCAAGCTCTCTTTTTTAGGGTGAGCAAGCAGCCAGGAATGCCAAGGCATCAGCTTCCTACTCCTTGAGAATGAGAAGGGGGAAGGGGCATTTGCTGCTCTCTTGCAATTTGTGGCTTGCCAGCACAACGTAGGGAGGTGGTGTAGGAGGTGAAGGGATGAAGGCTGCTACAGATAGCGACAGGAAGGAGAAAGCACAGGTTTGCCACAAACCCCAACTATAAAGTGGTGCCCAAGTGGCCGGGTCAGTAAAGACAGCGGTTTTTGGAACCCAGTGCAAAGAAAGACATTGACCACCCCTGATGGGAGTTGGACAAGTCAGAACAGACTAATGGCAAATCCAATGGCTGTAATATTTTTTTCCTGTGTAAGGACAGCCTCAGTGATACTAAGCAATGGAAACCACAGTCCTGAAGGGGTGCTGCCTCCACTGGAGAACTCAGAACTATCTTCACACATACTTCCGAACTTATTAGGGCCCAACATTATGTTAACTTGAAAGCCCCAACAATATACTTTAATGATGCCTGTGGAATCTAATACAATTCACAGAAGATTAAACATCGTATCACGTTTTTAAAGACTGGCTTTGGGGCATGCTGATGTAGTTAGCTGATCCCTGAAAGAAAACCTCAGAAACTTTGCACAGTCTTATGCACGTATTTAGGCACGCTCTACTTGCTGTACGGCAAGGTTAATCACAGACTTTCACCAAGGCAGCGCATCGACGATACTTCACCTTTCTCAGGGAAGGTTCATTACGTAAACTCCCCAAACACATTAAGAATTCTTTGACAGTATTACTGAGTATGTGTGATTTATGATGAAGAAAGAGCCATTCATTTCAGGTGCCCTCAGGCTGGAAAGGAGATGGGGATGGGGGGGGGGGGATGGTGAGGAGAGCAGTACTTTTCTCAATAGGGGAACTAATTGCAAGAATCATCTGCCCACAGATATGGAAGGAAATGTGTGCTGGAGTTGTTTCAAACTGCTAGTGAGGAGGAAGGCGCATATTTAATACTTGGAAGCATTTCTATTACAAAATTCAGCATCCGTGTATGTTTTCAACAAATTCACGCTTGGACAAAACACACTGAGGCTGTTGCAAATGCCCAGGACGTACTACCTGATTTCCCCAAAATATCCTTCACTAAATGAATGTGTTTATTTTTAGGCTGTTCTGTAGCACTAATTACCATAGTAACTGAGAACAGCACAAGGATTAATTAATTTATTCATCACAGCACCCTTGTTAAGAGAGAAGTATTATCATCATTATACCCTTTCATCATCTAAGAAAAGAAGCACTGAAAGACAAAGCAGTTGGTCCAAGGTCATGCAAGCACCACCCAGATTGCCTCAAAGCTCTGGGGCAACTTTATCACAGCTCCACTTTTCACCTCATGAGTTACCAGGCAGAGGTGACAGATTCTTTTTTGCAACAGAGAAAAAGTTCAGAAAAACAGTTTCTCCCCAACTCTTCCAGCTGGCAGAATCTTCCCTGGTGTGCCTGAGATTTTTTTGTGGCTTTCACTGAACACACCAGCTTTTCCACAGACCACGAGAATCATAAAAGCCTTTGACCCAGAAGTTAAAGTGTCTCCATGGACATAGTTCATCCACCATGTAGATACAGCTGAGAGACTATATGTATTTTGATGGACATAAAGCTAAAAACAGAATGACAAAGTTAATCCATTCTTGCCTCCAGAATTACCTATTCTCCAGGCACCTTCCTCTAAGTCAGGCAGGCTACACCCATCATCCTTTTCACTTAGTAATTCACAATTGCACAGAAATATTGCAGAACGAAAGTGTTTTAATTTGGCCAAATCCTTAGTCAGTGCAAGCTGGCACTGTTCCTTCAGCTTTAGTCCAGCCCTTGCCAAGATGAGAATCAGGTGTACACACTCCCAGACGCATAAAGCCACAAAAAACCAAAGCTGAGTGGAACTGTGATATACGAGCCCACGACATCCTATGAACCACTGCCAGGAGACCCATGCTGATGGAGAAGCTGCTCTGAACGATCTCAATGGTGCACATCAAGCAGGACAGCAGTTGCTCTGGCAGCTGAGCGATGGGAGGTGGATCACGGGAAAGGAGCCTAGTCGCAAGGTTATCATCCCACGGCATTTACCTTAGAAATTGTCACCAGCCAAGCCCTAGCAACAGGAGACAGAGGCAGAAAGGTCACCCACAGGAATGTAACTAGATGTAGGAGTTTATGGGTTTTGGAGCAAAAATAGATCAGGTGAAAACACCAACCTTTGGTGCTTACAGAAAACAGAGAGACACTCACATGCTGCTCGTTGTTCCATCTCACGTCACCAGCTGCGCTGCTCCCTCCTTTTATCTGCAAACTTTGACACGTCTACATTCCCTGGCTCCAAAGACCTTATTTTGGTCAAATATGACCAGGATAAGCTGCACTTTGTTCCAACAGCAAACACTACTAATCACCTGCAACATGCCAGGTCAGCAAACGACAGGTACAATTTCTAACTGCTGAGTCAAAACAGTCCAGCTACGCTCATCAAACAGTTTCACGCGAGGTGCTTCACCAGTGAGAAACACTATTAGAAATCAAAAAATCCCGTGGAAACGTACCTGTTTCAGACAGGCATAGACAGACAGCCAACAGCTTTCCTGCCCACTCAGCCCCTCGGCAGACCTCCGTGCACGTGGTCCTGGAGCCCAGGCTGTGGGAGCCTGACCTGCTCCTCCCCAACCCAACTGTGACATGTCTGCAGGTTTTTGACAAGGTCACTTGCCATGCTGCCCCAGAGCTATGGCTCCCTAAATATCCCAGGCTCCCTCCAGGGTCCTCTCTAGCAGAGCACAGGGGACCCCCAGCTGCAGCTCTGCCCTGCTAGGAGGAGCCTGAGGGTACCACTCACCACTTCTGCTGTCTCCAAGTCCTAGTGTTTCTCTTCCTGCACAAGGGGCAGGCGCACTGAGAGGACGAGACACATGACTGTGGTCCCAAGACATCCCAAATCTGAAAATTTCCCTGCACCAGGTATGAAAAGTTTCCCTCCCAATTTGCAAATAAGATCTCCAGCATTTCAAGCATCCCAAGGGATAGTGCTCATTTCTACAGCCCTCTCTGAGCACAGCACTTACAGGCCCATTAGCACTTCTTCAGTTTTGTTGGCTACTCTTAATTATGCCTGACTCACTCCTAAACCCCAGCGTGAATGGAATTAAAAGCCAGGTTTTTCCACTACCAAGTTGAGGCCTATTTGCTCTTCAGACTGACATCAAGAGGAATAGGGGTGGGAGGGGTGGCATGAAAAGATATCTACCCCTCAACCCCCGAGTAAAAAGCAGCACCGGTAGTTATTTATGAACAGGACATAAGGAGCAGGTAGTTAGCAGAGACAGACTTAGAAGTTGCTTCCCTAACTTGAAGTGAGGTCACAGGTTAAGTCACTAAGGCCAAAACCCCACACCTTTACAGGAGGAGCTTTGCCCAACCAAAGAGTAAAGCTATGGGCGTTAAACTTGCTGTTTGTAACAGCTTTTAAATGCTATGTGACACCTTCTAAGAGATTTTCATTTGTGGCAACATGATAGAATTCTGTGGCATTCAAAATACTGAGAGGGAGAGAGGCATGAAGCACCTGATCACTTAAATGACAAATTTTGCTCTCCCATTAGAGCTTTATGCTTCATCTGCCAATGATAGAATTTGTCTGACACCTGAAGAGAAACTTAATTAAAAGATTCTTCCCTCCCTCCCCTGAGGATTTGGTAGTAGACTTACAAAATACATAATAAAAAAAAAAGTAAGTTTAAAAAAGTTTAATAAAGCTCAAATGTAGACATTTCTCACCGATACAGGTCAGTAGGTGATTGAGTGGGAATCACCTTGAATTAGTGCATTAAGACACCAGTCTATAATTACAGGAGAGTGCTACAGCTCTCTGAGGTCACTGAGTGAATTTTGATAAAACTAGGTCAAAAATCTACCTGCCTATGGGCCCAAACAGTGGAGGAAAGAAAGGAATCGATGCTCACACATTTATACATCGCCTACACAATGCAAAAAAAAAAAAAAAAAAAAAATCAAAACTCAATTTCACTCTTACCTCAGGAAACAGAGGTCCTTCAAATGAGATCTTTAATTGCTGCAACTCTGCTCTGCTCTCCTCCCTCACACACCCCACCTGCTCAACGTGCTCTGCACTCACCCAGCGTGGCTTCCTGAGGATGTGATTCTGAAACCCACATCACTACCAGCTACCTTCACACGGCTGCTCTCAAGGGCTGGGATGGTTTGGGGTCTGTTCTGTTTGGGTGTGGGAAGGGGATGTTTCTTTTCTTTGTTTTCGAAAAAGGGGAGGAAAAAAAAGGGCAACAGACATAGGGGAATCGAAATAATACATCCTTTTACATTGAAATAGATGGGATGAAGAAATCAGAAAATATTTTACTAGAAGCTTCACATAATAATAAAGGAGATTCTCCTCTTTCATAGACCATAAAGATGTAGAACAAGATTTGAAAGACATTAGACCAGGGGTGGGGGCCTGCTTTTTTCATCTTTTTACCTTTCTCCTGAAGTCTGCTAAGTGGGCAGCACAAGGGAGTAAAGTCCCCTGTTTATGAAGCAAAAAGGTGTAACAGATGTCCTAACACAGAACCACTTCCAAGAGCTTATCTTCACAAGACAGTGGAAGATAGCCAATTAATACGCCTCCTCAAGGTCAACTGCTATGTCATTTCCTAATGCAGACAAATCGTGATCGTCAAGCCTTTTCGGTCTCTGATAAGTGCTACAGCTACTCCAGGTCACGGCACTGGTCATTATGGTTTGCAGACGACACCAAAAGGAACTGGAACCAGTCCAAAAGTTCCTTTCTTATTGGAAACTAATCATTCATCCTGTAACACTTCTGGCAGCTAGTAATATTAATACCACCCTCACTTTCTGAATTTTGGGAACAGTCCCAACTCTCACTGCACATACGGATCACAAGCAGAGTTAGACCAAGCCTGAACTGCATTCATATTGATGATTTCCCACTTCGTGATGTATCTCCCTGTCTTTACACCAGTAAAATCCTCCAAAAGAGATTTAGAAGGCTATACTGGACAAATAATTTCTCGCAATAGTTTTCCAAACCACACATTTCTACCCGTGACTATAAACACTCCTCAAGGTCCAGTTAAGCCACTTATGAAGCACATGGCCTGACATTAGCCACGGAAGTTAATGGGCGGATGCACGCTCTTGAGATCAGTTGCACACTTACATACTTAACACACTATTCATAGAATCATAGAACAGTTTGGGGTGGAAGGGACCTTAAAGACCATCTAGTTCCAACCCCCCTGCCATGGGCAGGGACACCCTTCACTAGACCAGGTTGCTCAAAGCCTCATCCAGCCTGGCCTGGAACACTTCCAGGGATGGGGCATCCACAGCTTCTCTGGGCAACCTGTGCCAGCGGCTCACCCTCTCCATGAAAAACTTCTTCCTGATGTTCAACATCAACACAACCAATACAGAACCTGGTGTCATCAGCCACAGGCAGATCAAGGTAATCTAATCATGTGACCTGAGGAAACACAACACAACCTTCCCAAAAGAGCTGCAACTCAGCCAGCTGGCTGCACCAACCAGTTCCCCATCATGACTCGAAGGCCCGGTACTACCAGGGAAAATTTCAGGCTAATGAAAAAATGACAAACTGATGTTAGGAAAGGCTCTCGGCTCTCTCCTTCGTGCCCATGGGCATGCCCATGAGAGAGATGAGAAGACTCCCATAGGACTTCTAGGATGAAGGCTAGGGTGAGGGCAGGGTGAGGGGGTTTCCACCCTGTCTCTCTCTCACACAAGCCAACATCCTTTACAGACAAAAGCAGTCTTGCAGCTAAGGAACGCGGTGTTCTCAAGGGCGACGACCATCACTTGGATTAACAACGCAGGTTAGCACCACCACAACCGTCTCCAGCGCGCTGAGCTTCGGGAGGCTGAGCACAAAGCTGCAGAGCTGCTGGCCTCTCCGCTGCAGCAGCCACGCTGTGACGGGGACCAGCAACTGGCTGCTCAGACGCTCAGGCATGCGAAGATAAACTATTCCTGCCCATATTATGTGAAATCTACTGTTGCTTTCCTTCACAGAGGCAGTGTTCAATTCCAAGAGCCACTCGCTTTCTGTAGCTGCAAGGATTTTATCAGACCTGCTAAGCTTTGTGAGGTTGTATTTCATTCTTCACAATGAGTTTCAAAGTTCAGGCCAGACCTCCCCCATCATACTTCAGCCAGCCAAAGTCTGGCTGGTTTTGAAATGTCCTGGTGTCAAATACCCTTCACTGGGCAGCAGTTAACCAACAGTATATGACATTTTTGCTATATGAAGGAGTGCAAATGATGGGGATGGGCTGTGTTACGCCTCCTTAGAGCGAGAAAATAAAGATGAATCAAACTGCTTTACCTCTTAAACATGGAATCTTTTAGGTTGGAAAAGACCTTTAACTCCAACCCTTAACCTAACACTTTAGGGCCTAGTCCTGCAGTCTTTATAACAGCAGAACAAACTTAGAAAAGATAACCAGCATAATACTGCTAATGCTCAAGGCTTATCATGGAATCATAGAATCGTTTGGGTTGGAAGGGACCTTAAAGACCATCTAGTTCCAACGCCCATGCCGTGGGCAGGGACACCCTCCACTAGACCAGGTTGCTCAAAGCCTCATCCAGCCTGGCCTTGAACACTTCCAGGGAGGGGGCAAACTTCATCACACCCTGACAGTATACGGCCACAGCAAGTCCTATGCTCACAGGATTATGGAAAATCAATTCAGCGCTCCGTAAAAAGAAAGTTGCTAGCTCCGTTTTTCTGAAGAAAAGCCTAAAACCATGAACTTTAGAAGCCCCACATCCAAGTTAGGTAGAACACCATAGACTACAGTCTTTGTCTTGCAAGGCAGTCTAATGATTTCTGCATGTGAGTTAGAGATAACTGAGGAAATGTAGTTTTGCGGTGAACAAATTCATTGGAAGTTTCAGATCAAATTAAGCAAATACTTTCTCCTTAGGCAAAAATGGTCATTTCCATTAAAATGTCAGATTATTTCAGCTTTCATGTCAATTTCATTGTTTTCTTACAGAAAAATATATTTATAAAAAGGTAATTCAAAAGGCAAACAAAGCTTTTTGTACTGACTCTGGAAGAATTTTTCTTCTGATGTGGTCAGCCACTGAGTGAGCCAGAACTCTCTCTTACTCACATCCCTCTACTGCCAAATGTGGAACTCTTAAGTCTAGTAGTACACCATGATTTCTCTTTCTTTCCCAGTCTAGCAAAATGAGATAAAAACACTCCAACTATCAGCAGTAGCTTCATAGCAGCACGTTTACAAAGACTGTTATTCAGCTTTTTTGGTTGTTGGCTTAAAAAAAAAAATAAATCACAACATGGGGCATTTTCAACAGACAAGTCACATTTCATAATGTGATCAAAGCCTGGCTGATAGGACTGCTGGTTTATACAAGTGTTTCTTGCTAAGGATTGAAAGGGTCTTTGAAAGGGCAGGTGGTCTTCAGGACATCACACTCATCCCAATGGTCTCAAGAGTATATCCCAAAGTCATTAATCACTTTTGAAGCTGTACATCAGATATGCTTCACCACTTTTCTCCAACATGTATTCCACGTATCACCACACAGAATAGCCGTTAGGAGTCAAAGAGGTGCCTTAAGGACTGCTAAAAGAAAGGGAGGAAGGCTGAAAGTCTGTTGCTGCTCTAGAAAGCACTGCATTGGAAGAGACAGTCTAAGATATGGTGTGCATGCACACAGCTTTACACATCTATGCAGGATTCGACCAGATTCCACTCTGTTGAGGTCCTGACTCTTATTTTTTTTTTTATAGCATTATATCTGCATGCCTTGCAGTGGTGCAGTGGGCACTAGAAATGTCAATGCACGCAGCTAAACCAGTGCCAAAGGAACCACACCGACGTACATCCATTGAGAATCTGGCCCACAGACAGAAAATCAATGTTACAAAACAGATTGAAAATATATTTCTTTTCTACTGCCAAAACAAGTTCTCAACTCAGATGAAAAAAAATTTCAGCTCTGGACCCAGATTTGAATTTTGCCACACTCTCCAATATTCCTTGTTTTCCAGCCAAAGGGTTTTCAGAGTTATTTATTTTACTGACATAGTTGTTACATTTTAGAGTTGCGTCAGGGTATTCCTAACTTTTGCTCAAGTGACTTCACTGTCAGGTGTCTTTCACTCTAATGATACTGCTTTTGGCTTTTTGCCAACCACAAAAAGGATCCAAATATTTTACTAAATCAACACATAAAGAAAAAATACTTCATATTTTTCCAAATAATGGCATGGATTGGAAAAAATCCTTCTCTCTACTTTAAACCACTCCCTTCATACCGTGTTCTGTATTTTTTTTTAAGCAGTGAAGCCTCTGCCAGTTTCTTTCACACTGAGTTTGCAGAACACCTGCCAGAGTTAGGCCTTTGCCAGTAAACAGGGTCCTTAAGTGCTATGACAATTTAAAAAAATAAGGTAATGATCAATACAAATAATTAACACTGTTGTTTTTACCAAGATCCCCGTTTTTTGGTCTAAGCTCTCACCTTCCGCAGCAGCTGGTTCTAGAACAGAGAACGTGAAAAGGGAGAGTGCCAGCAGGTGGCACTCCTGAATATGAAGCATTAAGCACCAGGGCCCGCAGGACCACTTCTGCTTGGCTGTCCCACTCCCTTGCTGTAGCACCCTTCAGGAGGTCTGGTTTGGGATGACCGTCTCCACTTTCCCACTCCGAAACAGCTGGGAGAACTGCTGCCAGTCGCAGCTTTTGGCACCGTAAGATTATCCTGATGCTGGATGGGATGCATCAGCGAGGCGAGATGCGCCTGGCGCAGTCACTTCTACAAGCGAGCAGGGTACCAGCACACCCCGAGCACCAGCTTGCTCCCTGGCTGAGGGGCGAGCTCCCGCAGGGCAGGCAGAGCGGAAGCATCTCACCGCCACCCACCCCTCTCCTCCTAAAGAGCAGCAAGCTGGGATACAGCTGAAATAATGCTGGCTTCTACTGCTTTAAGACAGCACCACCAACAAAAAAAACACACCCTAATGATTAAGAAACCAGTTTGCCTCCTGTTTATTTTTAGCTATGCCCTACACATACATAACAGCTACACTGCTCGCCTGCGTGGCCGTGAACCACCACTACAGACGCACAGTTATGGTCGCTGCAGATGGATCCTTGAGGCGCAATGAAGACTCCCATCCTCTTCTGAGCCTCTTGCCTCATCCCAACACTCATGCTCCTCCCACAGCACAGGCAAACTGGCACTTCTTCCAATCAAACACTGACCATCAGGAAAGCCTCTGTCTTGCCAAAAGAAATAAATCCACCTCAAAGACATGTGGCTCACCTGGTCTTTGCAACTCTCATCCAACTGGAAGAGCAATTGCTGGTTTTGCTGCCATTGGAAACCCTCCCAATCCTCACGTCTTCAAAATTATGCCTTTTAAAACACCATGCAAGTTGGGGAGATATGAGGAGGTACCCTTAAAGCTAGGAAGATGGTGCTATTCTCTTAGAAAATGAAAATCTAAAGAAAAACTATAGAAGGCAGTTGTTTTGTCCAACTCTGAGCATCAAGTATAGCAGTCAACATTTAGAGAGGTAATGAATTGGCTCAGTTGACAAAGATACAATTCCCACAGCATACTCCCCTGGAAAAGTTTGTAATTTAAAACACTGAAGACCATAGAATTGGACGGAAAAAGGCTTGCATTTTTATCAGGAGTCTTTATGAATTACCTACAAGCTATACAAATATGGAAAATAACCAGCCCTCTTGCAAAAAGCAGAAGTATTTACTGCTTAAACTCTCCTTAAAGGCAAACCTGTACCATGGGATCCATCTGCTCATGTGGAAATAGCAGAAGAGACCTGTCAGAAAGTAATTTCCTTTCCTCTCCTGTATATGTCGTGGACCACCCATCCCAAACTGATCCCAAATATAAATAGACACAAAACTGAAAAAGTTTAAGGTCATCTCTGTGGATATGAGCAACACACAAATCACACAAAACCAAGCAAATTAATGTGCCCTTCTTGCACAAGGCGGTCCACGATCAATGCCACATGATATCCATTATGTTTTAGGAAATTAACTTATATCTAGAATTCTGAACTCATATACTCACAAGCAAAAACACATACCTTTTTTCTTGATGGTTCAGTAACATGACCCACTAAAAGCAGCATGATTCAGCCCTAGGTTTATGTACTGCATGCACTGCACAGAAGTTTGCTCAATACATGTTTTTAGAGCAAGTATCTTTTAATACACAAAGATGGGCTGATGGCATGGAAAGAGGAACAGGGCAACTGTTCTTGCTTACTCTGCCTTCCTAGCTGCTATCCCAATGTGGATCTGGTTCATAAAATATTCACATGTGGAAAAGCAAGTCATGAAGCATAACTGTAACCCATACCAATCTTAACACTGTGCAGCAACCAAGCATGTAACTGCCTGGTGACTATCATGAGACATCAGAAATATTTCCAAGTTAGCAAGTTATGCAGTTGTTGCTGCAAGAACTTCTGTAGATCGCCTGTTCCCATGGATCTCCCTGAACAGATACATGGTCTCCTTGATATTCCACTCATCTGATCAGGAAGCAGAACTAAGGGGTGACGAGGCTTCAGTATCCTTCTCGCTTATTTGGTACAATAAACGGCCTTCTTTAATGAGTAACCTCTCCTGATAGAGGAGACTGGAATTGGTGTGGACTCTCTGGAGCTTTAATGTTCCCAAGCAGCAAAATGTGGGCAAGTGCATTGTAAGCAGGTTCAGAAAGTCACGCAAAATTCTCCAGCACTGACTAGTCAATAGATATGAAAAGGGTCAATCTCTTTGTAAGTTCTGAATTTAAATTTAGAAGAAAATATTATATATTTAATGGAAGCAGGGGACAAAAGAGGGAAGGAACATTAGAACAAAAGCTTTTTGCTTTAAAAACGATCATTCTATCCAGCTATCCTTTTTTTAGCTTGATTTTCGCAAATGAGCTCAGATTTTGCAAGTAGACTTTCAGGCTCCTCAAAATAAGAGCGCAGGTGCAAAACACAGGTGCTTAAACGTGAGTAGTACGACTGTAAGAATACAAGTGTAAGACCTTTTTTAAGAAAAAATAAAATTATTAAATATTTTCATTCCCTTATGCCTGATTGCATAACCCTTCTAAAGGAAGCAGTAAAGGTCACCAAAATACACAGGCCTTTGCTGATGGAAAAATGCTATTGTATATTGTTTAAAACTACACAGAAGGAAGGAGCACAAGTGCTAGCAAATGAGACCTTTAAAAGAGTGAACTGAAAAATTCCAACTCAGCATGACATCCTGATTTAAAATTGCACGTCTACAGGTTACAATCACCTCTGTGTCTCTCTTTTATTTTGAAAAACCAACAGTTTTGTAATCTTATTAAAGGACAAAGTTGTAGATTCTTATCACTTCATTAAATTGCCAGTGCATGATCTTTAATTTTTTGTTCTTGTTTCATAACCACCCATTAACATAAAAAGATAAGGGTTTCTCCAATGGACTTGCTGTGTTTTAGACCCAGGCAGAAACTGAACACCAGGCAGCCACCCCCGGCGTGGGATGAGGAGGAGAAAATATAAGGAAAGGCTGGTGGAGCCAAGGACAGGAACAGATCGCTCACAAATTATGGTCACGGGCAAAACAGACTTGACTTGGGGGAATAAAATCAATTTGTTACCAAAACCCCGCCACACAAACCCAATACAGGACCATACAGAGGAGTTTCAGCCAGGAGAGGAAGGGGTAGCACAGGAATGTAACCCTGTAACATTGGAAAAAATGAGTCAGGTTCCTCAAAATATGAAGATTTTTTTTCCTGTAGCTCCTCCAAGGGTTACAACAGTAAAGTTTTGTAGCTGCGGTGTCATGTTTCCACTGCCCTTCACCAACCACCACCACTCATGATAGCATGAATTCATTTATTTTATGCATGAAAATAATTATAAATTTATATACGAGTTAAAAAAAAAAATCACAATGACTTTACAGGTGGATAAACAACTTCTTTAAAGCCCCAGTTCTTCAAAGCTGCGGAAACCAGCCTGGACCCAGTCCTGTCAGCATTTTTCTGTGCCAGTGACCCTTCCATATGATGGAGTTTCACTGATCTGGACCAAGTTTCTTTCACAATAACTGTTCTCAAGAGCAGATTTGGGCCACCCTTGCCCAGGAATCATTCCAATGGAGAACAGGTCATCCCACAAGCAGTCCCGCTTCCCCCAAGTGGCAATGTATGTGACACGCTCTGTCTGAGAGGAAAGCCTTCCCCTTCTTGACCTTTAGATAAAAGAAGAGGGAGGGTAAATCTCAAAACATTCAGCAAAAGCTTTCAAAAAAACCAACCGCTGGATTCTTAAGACCACCACAAAATCATCCTGACATGCCCTAGATTTCCTGATCTATTTTAAAATTCCGTTTCAACTGCTATTACTTGTGTTTTACTGTGGAAGTCACACAAACAAGGGAGAGTGGCAGCTTGCAAGAGGTTGTAAGCTGAAAGGCAGAAGACACCGTGAAACTGAGAGAACTAAAAGAACACTTGAAGACTTTCAGGAGGGTTGGGGTTTTATTCTGAAGGAGGGTCGCTAATTAGCCAGCTGTAACAGCAGCGACAGCGTCCTTGTAAAAATAGCGCACTGCTTATTAAAAGCAAATTTGGGAGCAATACAACTTCACTGAACTCTCACCAATTTGCTATAACTCACCAGCTTCTGTCTTCTGCACGTGCTTAAACTTCATACACTGATACATTTCCTACTCCACAGACTGACAGTATATCAGTCTGTTCAATCAACACAACTCCAGTATTTCTGTTCATTTCTATTTTAAGATGGGCATCTACTTCAGAAAATAAAATCTGAAGTCTGAAGAGGACTTTATTCTCATTCTCAGTCTAGCTACACTCCACACTTCAGAAATATTTATGCCAGACCAGCAAGAGAAGTCTCCTCAGGCAAATCAAATCACTATCTCCTACTTGCTGTACTTTGAATTTACAACAAATTCCTGTATCCCAGTATCTCACTTATTACTGCAGGGCAAGCCCCTAAAACAAAATGGTATTTTGCAGCTGCAAAAGCCAAGATGCTGATTTAAAATAAAATTAGTGAAAAGTGAGTTCTAATGGAAATTTGGGGGTTCAAATGAACACCTTATGAACAAAGTGAAATGAACAGCTATGTCACCTGTACTAAGAGACGTGTCGCCGTCCTACTAAATACTGGAAATTTGGCAACCCATTTTCAGAACTGTGAAATGTTGCTTATACCAGCGCAAAGTACTTGCATACAGGATGACCCATGTTCTCACTCTCCAACACAGATTGGGTTTCCCAGCTAGATTACATCTCCAGTGACCACGATGGCAACTCAACATGAAAAGAGGAGATGGAAGCCAGCCATAAAGCCAAGTCCAGAAGGAAGAACGGGAAAACAAAGTATGCTAATTACAGTTCCCATGGGAGGTGGTGCTAGCATTCCTAAACCTAACCCTTCAGTTCCATTTTTCAGTGAAAGGAGATTTGGGGATTTTTTCCCCTCCATAAAACAAACCAATGAACTTTGACAAAATTAGGATGCAGAAAAAGCTTCCAGAAGGCAATGCAGGATGAATCTCCAAACCTGCTGTAAAAATCAACTGAAGAGGCAAACAGCTTCACCTTTTTACTGCTCAGAAGCTAAGAAGAAGGGATTTTTCTGCTCCAGGAACATTCTTGAGGTTTCGTAGCAATATATCCCTAACTCCATCCTTTAGCAAATAATTCTTCCCATTTTTTGTTTAAAAGAAAACTACTACACAGCACTGGATCTTTAAGCCTACATTCATCAAAACACCTCAAAGCTATAACTAGGTTTAGGTTGCACCAGTGTGACAAAAAGACCTTGATCTACAGTCTTCACAGTGGTGTCCCGGCACTTGACACTGAAGTGGAAGGGAATTAAAGGGTCTTACAGCTTCTGGATGCTTCAAGCACCCCATTTCCTCACACTGCTGACATCTCGTTCTCAAATTAGAATATAAACGGGTCTAGTCTACACAATGGGATAAGACAGCAAAAACACAGTATCCCATTAAACGTGAGGGGAAGCAATCCCTTTCAAAATCTCCAGATCTCTATGTAAGTTACTGCAAAGAAAAAAAATATATTCAGAGAATTAGGTACAAACAATCTAGCCTGATGAAAAACTCCTTATTTCAACACAGTTCAATAATCTGGAATATCAGTAGTGCCGATCACCCGCTCCCTTCAATGGTCTCTTGTTCTCCTTACCCTGAAAAAAAAAAGCTATTCTGAGCTGCAGTACAGGAGAAGCACTGCAGAAGGAGCAATGAATGTCGAGCACGGGTCTATCACAGGGCTGGCTCGCCTCTGTAAGGGGCTGGCTTATGAACTGCAGCAATCTCTCCCAAAGATGGCTAGTACTTTCCTCATGGCAGAACCTCTGGCAGAAGAAAATGTTTGAAATAGCGCTTTTGCAGAGAGTACCCCAAGAGAGTCTCAACAGTGGCTGCCCCAAAGGGATCTGGGGAAGATAACTAAGAAAGTCTGTTGACAGCGAGCTTTAAATTCTGTGCAAGGATTACACCACCATCAGTAAAAAAAATTAGGGGGTAGAACTTAAGAAAAAGTTGAAAGACACATGGTTGCAATACTGGGCTTGTGATCTGCAGTTTAGAAAGCATCCCTATTAAGAGTTCTGCACCGAGGACAAGCATCTGAAGTATTAATACTGCCACTATTGCACATCTCAGCTTTACCTGCATGAGGAAGATCTACGCTGGCCTAAATATAGCTTCAGACAAGCCTTCCATCCAAATTAATTCGCATGCAATGGGGTCCGGACTTCCCCAAGCCATGTGCCAGTGGCAGACTCAGTGAACCCACACAAGAAGCTGGGTATGTTCATGGCAGAAGGAAAATTCTGTTTACTAAGGGTGAATATGACAAAATGATAATATTCTCTTCCCTTCTCCCAGATGAAAGTTTTCAGTACCAGCCATTTCAGCTGCTCAGCAGAGCTCCACCAATGCCTCCTGCTGACCTCCTTCCACTTTGAAGTGCATAATTCAATATTCAGGTCAGAAAGGAAAAGCGAGTACGAGGGGAAGGCAGAGACCTGGGTTCCTGTCCCTGCTCCAGTGAATGCTTTGATATTTTATATTAAAAATTCATTTGGAGAAGGGCTAGAATCCAGGCAGAGAAATCTATGAATCCTATGAAGAGCAAAAGACCCACAATCAAATGCTGCCGGTCAAAGGTGGGAGCTCAGTCTTAGCTTCCTTTGGGCTGAGTGTCAGACCTAACTAGGAGAGAGCAAACGCTAGCTCCTCCACTGCTTACATCTCAGCAGAAGGTACCTAATTCCAGAAAGAAATAAAAATGAGCCGTTCAGCCTGTTTTCCTGGAACAGAAAGAGGGCTGCCCAGCTTAGAAGACCTTCTCTTGATTCTCCCTTGCTGTAGCCAGCTCATGTGTCTCCTTATTTGGGATGCTGACTTTTGCAAATCCCACTCTTGGGCCAACTTTTCTCCCAGCATTGCACAAGAAGCCTCGTTATCTGCATCCCATACAACACGGTGCCTGGAAGTTTGATACTTAAGGTCTTTTGTGGATCTACTATGCTGAAAATATTCTTGAGTTGCTTTGGTTGTTTCAAAAACTTCGAGCCGGGTGATTGACGTTGCAAATGACAGCCAAACCAACAGAGCTAAATGCCAAACATCAAGTGCTGCATGGTCCCATCCGCAGTTTTCCCTCCACTGGAAGAAGTCCAGGGGGTGGCAAGGGTTCACATACTCAGTCACATCCAAAGAGTCAGTCAGTATAAAATAAAAATGAAGCTATTCAGAAGCATTTCACAAGCAGAAGAATAAAGTCAGCAAGTAAATCATCTGTAGCAAACAGCTCGCATGCAGGTAGTTTTTGATGTAATACTACTCAGAAACAGAGCAACCTAGCAGATTTTCTTGCCAGTAAAGGTAAGTCCTCCAAATAACCACGCCGTCATATAAAGGTGAAAAAGGGTGGGTGGAAGAATGCGTTCTCTCTGCAGAAACCAGGGGCTACATCTCCTGTCCAAACTGGAAGCCATCCCCTGGGCTGTCCCTTCGGCCAGATGCCAAGCTGGGCCGTCTGTCCAGCCACGCACTGCCAAGGTGACCGGTGTCGCAGCAGCCAGCGAGTGGGATGCTGGAAACCTCCAGTAAAAAACCTGCCCTAAACACAGCCACCTCCCACCAGACACTGGGATGCGACTTCTAAAAGCAAAGCGTGTGCAACCCTGCCTCCATCCAGGCACAAGCACATGTCCGTATGCAACGGACACACCAGAAATTCATTTTCAAAACAAGCTGCTCGATTTTTTTTGTTTGTTCTTTTTTATGATTCCTTGTTCCATGACTGGCACCAGCAATGCCTTCTGCAAAAGCCACATGTAAAGGATGACATCCCAGGCAGCTTTCACTGTGTGACATGAGGGTAGACAGGAGGGACATTTCTTCTACTTTCCAGAAGCAGGTGAACTCCCACTGAATATTTAATTCAGTCACTAAGATATTTTCACCAATCACTCAAAAGTTAAATAATTATCCCGTTTAAAGAAACCTCGCAATTATATCTTGCATTCCCCCCCCCCCCCCCCAAGCAGCTATTGCTGTTGTGACAATATTCATCTTGTCCATGATGACTATTATCTGCTGTATAAATATTGATGATCTGAGTAATTGGTGTTCTGTACATATGCTTCTCACAGATATAAATTTCTCTGCCTGATGTAGGCCGCTGACAAAGTGCTTTCCTCCTTTTGCATGGCAATGAAACATTACTGGAGGTGCCACGGAGAGCTGTTAGTCCTGGGAGGGAAAGAAAAAAAAAAAAAGCAGGGAGCAACAGCAGCCTTTGGAAAGGGGAAATGAAGTGATGGTTGCCTGGACTGGGGAGACTGAATAGTCCCAAAGAACAACAAGTTAGCTAAGCCTGTATTCAGGAGGCTTAAGTTGAGCTTAGGCTGTGCCAACACCAGACACAGCTCAAAGGGAAAGAGCAGCTCTGGACTGAACGCTGGCCCCCACGGCTAAGCGGGGCACGCCGTGCTCTTGGGACATGTCACGTAAGACGTGCACGTAGTACCCACCCCGTGGCTTGCCGACGATGGAGGTTACTTTTTACGGATTAAAACCCAATCAGAAAAAAAGCCAGTCTTGTACTCGAGAAAGAACACCAAGCTGAACATTACGCTGGGACAGACTTCTCAATGCCACGCACACAGCCATTGTGTCGCACGAAAGCGAAGCTGGTCTTGAGGCACGAAACACCCATTCGTAGGTACCACAGACGTACAACTCAGCATCGCTCCTAACTCTTTTCACGGGTTAAATGCACACGGCCAGCAGACTTTGTGACCAGTCAGGTAGTCCTCCGTCTTCCTGCCACCAGCGAAAGTCACTAAAACCTTCCCACTGCATGTCCTGGCTAATCCAATCGATCACGCTGCCCCACGGCCAGGCAGTACAGAGACCCGGCTTTGACAGACAGAGCCCTCCCACAGGCACACGGCCTCACACTTCCAGGCTTGAATTTTGCCTCTGGACTTTAAGGACTCAACAGTATATGAGAGGTGAAGCCTTTTCCTTAGTGAACGCAAATTTTCCACAATATAAAACCTGAGAGTCTGAACCTCAATAAAATTACCTTTTTAGAAATAACAGGTCAAGAGATGAAGATCTTTTTACAAGGAAACTCTTTTGGTGTAAATCTGGCTGAAAAATACTCTTTTTTCCTAAGGTCTCCACCCACCATTTACAGTATCTGGAAACAAACACTGGACAGAGTCCTTAATTAAAAAAAAAGTTCTTCCGATCTTACATATGCTACAGAAATTAAGGGGAAACTAAAAATCTACCTTATTTACATTTGTTAGGGGAAGACTGTGTTACTGAAGATTAGGGAGGGAGGATGCAGAAAGCAGCAGGAGAAAAAGACACTGGACTCCCAACAGGAGCTGGAGGCCAGAGCAGGAACAGGAGGAAACTAGATAGGGACAGAGAGCGAGCAGGAAGCAAGGGCGAATACAGATAACGTGTGAGCAAGGTTTGGAGTGCCCGGAGGTGGAGGGAGAGGAACTTAATGTTTGTAATAAGCAAAATAAGAGTCTGCAAGTCTTAGTTTCTCTGGTGCCTTGTTCAAACAATTACATAATAAGCCTTTATACCTAACCACAGCAGCTACTAATTTATATATATATTATATGCACATGGACAGCCTCAGTGAAAGTAGTTACTAAACACTGATACGACCGATCTCCCTGCCATACGAAGTGCTAAGCCGTGCGCTTTTTCAGCACAACCCTCATCACACAATTAACTGCCCTCCTACTTTCCACAGCTTCTTTCCTTCCCCAATAATTTCTACAGTGCTTTGGGGTTTAATATGTTACAGTCTCTAATGACAATGGCTGTACATCTCTGAATCTCGAAGGGAAGCTGCTTCCAGCAGAAAATTAAAGGTTGAACCCTTACCAGTAACTCCAGGCATGCTTAACTAACGCTAAGGCACGTAACATAGCCTGATTAGTCCAACAGGTCCTTTAAAAAAAAAATCCGCATGACCTCACTGTCAGTTCTTCCACTGAGTCATTTTGGAGACCAGTTGAAACAGAGCCCCGCATAACGCTCTTAACATCAACAGAGCGCTGCATTGATTGAAGAGGACAGAATCCTAACTACAATAGCCAGGTAACCCCCCACCCTCTCCACTCTGTTTTTTAATTCCCCTTCTTTTTTTAAGACAGGAGACAACCTCCAGCAATTACCTGGTCTTACCTACACGGCCCTCTACAGCAACATTTCCCACACCTACTTTGCCTGCGGATTAGTTATAACACACGCTATACACACACAGAATGCTCTACCGCTAATGCAAATTATTTTGCATGCAAACACAAAATGCAGGTGGCCGAGCCACTAACTGCCCAATTCACAAGCACAAACAGACTTAGCGCTTCGCAAGCTTTTACATGCATATTAATTTTAACGCGATGGAACGTACCCATAACTTCACAAGTCCTGTTAAAACACCTTTAAAAACATGACTCAAACCTTGTGTTCAAATTCCTGAGTCACTAAACAGTGAAATCAAATTTCCATCGAATAACACTCCATTTTCTAGGTAGTTATTAATCCCGTGTTTCACTCTGAAATCGCGGTCACTTGACCTTGCTAAAGCTATGCCTGTCCGACATTCCTTTTCCTGCACAGCAATGTCAGTCTCGAACGTGAAGAAATACGACCTCCACCTACTGTTGCTGCATCGCCAAATTTCCTCAGAGAGGATGCAAAACTGCGGTATTAGCAGCTCGATGTGTTTTCATCAAGAGAGTAGCTAGTTTCATCACATCTGTGCCAAAGTCACTATGTCCACAAAAAGGAAATGCTTTGCTGGGTTTATATCCCACTAAAGTATCTCTCACGGAGATGTGAAAACGCAATTTCACTATAAAAATAAACGCAGTGGAGTTAATAATTTCTTGCATCGCGCACACGGCCATCTATTTTCAGTCCAACCATCCACTGCATTCTTAAGACCCAGGAAGCCAACAACGTATGGGCTGCAGGATCCTGCTTCTCTAGCTCGCTCTCATTTGCACCAACTTTCCTGGGGAAAGCAAGGGTTGCTGGGTGGCGTTTGTGCCTCCCAGATGCCAAGCGCCCTTTCTTAAGAAGTAAGGGCAGGTGGGTGCTACGCTTACCTTCCTCTAGCGGTGTGATATCTGCAAGTGGTCCATACAATCGCAACTCTTGAAAGGTGATGCAGGGATAGCTAAAATTCGTGCATGCATCATCAAAGTGGCACACAGACCTGTATGGATTTGGGAAGTGCATCACACCTAACAGTCTTTCCCTTTGCCGGAATAGAACTACTTTGCACCAGCTTTTCACAGGAAAGGCATTCACAGGAAGAAAGTTCGCCAATACCTGGAGTTTTGCGCTTTTCCAAGCCAAGCCGAGAGACTGACGGAAAATGTATGAGCGCTATTCTAATCCAATTTATTTACATTATGTACTTCTGAAACAAAATACCAGGTACCAAATGCATCACCCGATAACTCAAAGCAACCTAATAAGCAGTTTGAGATTCCAAGCAATCTCCTGAAATTGCTACTCCTACAAACCTCTTTCTTCTAGCTTTTTGGTTGCAGAAGGTAAGGTGCCAGCAATCTATCGCTGAACAGGAGCTGATGAAATGGGGACATTTACAAAAAAAAAAGTAATACAATACAGTTCACAAACTGGTTTGCTTACCAAGGAAACATGTTTAGCAGTTCCCTTTCATAGAACACTGCAACTTGTATCGATTCTGCTTATGATTTTTGCAGTGGCCTAAGATGGGTTTTCCTTCAGCTAATGCCTAGGTGACTCCCAGTTTTCACTTCAAGCTCCAAAGAGTCTAAACGCACATACCCTGACACACTAGGATAAGCCCCGCTTCCCAGGTGCACCACAACCAATCACAGTACTCTTTTCAGATGAAACTGATCTTCAAAAACTTTTAAAATATGTTAAAATAAGGCCAGCAATGAACACGGGAATGTCCTGAAGAACAGCAGTGCTCAATCCTTTTTGTAATCATCTCACAACATTGAAGGTTTGGTGTGGTTTTGGTGGGTTTTGTTGCTTTGGCAGTACTGGTTTAAACAATTCCTGCTATGTTCACCAACATGGGAGGAAAGAGGAAAAACTGATGCAAGACGATGTTCCTTTCGTTCAGTGCTTTCAGCGCTCTGGCTTCTAGGTTTCTGCCTGCTCGGGAGGCTCCGAAGGGAGAACATGGATGGGATTCACTGAGGGACACAGCACTGCCAGTAACCAGATTCAGGCAAGAAAGATGCACTAAAGCACTAAAACAAAACACCAAACCAACTAACTGCTCCCTTCTCTCACCTAATTTTTTTTCCTTCTTGCCTGCACATCAGTAGCAAAATCGGAAAAGTGGCAAGAACAGAATAGAAAATGTTAATGTGGTTGAGAAAAGTAGTTATTTAGCCCACCGTTTCCCAATAGCTTTAAAACATACTGCCAAGGATTTTCCTCTCGAAGAGGAGACACGTTTATTTAACACAGCAGCTCAGCATTTCCGCCACGTGTGACATTACTGAAACGTTCAAAGACTGTTTCATCCACCCAGACGATCACATGCATTTCTCACGTCCTCTCCATCGCTTAAGCAAGCCCCTCCAAAATAAAACAGGATCTGCATGTTGCCCTCTTTGATTTGATCTGCGAAAGGGAGAAGCTGATACGTCTCGTGTTTATGTAGCACAGCACACCAGCAACTTCAGACCCGCTGAAAGCAGTCGTTGGCTTTTTATGGGACCAGTGTGTCATCAACAAAACAGAGAAGGGAGCCTCCCGGACTGGGATGCAGGAACAGCTAAGCAGCAGGCAGGCCAGGCCACCCAAAGAAGTGCACGGCGTGCTTCAGGGCTAGGAGTTCCCATTGCCTGTGGTACTAAATAACGTTAAAAAAAATATAATGAACTAACAGAAAAATAATTGGGCTCAGTCATCCAATGCCCTAGACGAGTTTTAAAGCAATACAACTGTGCTGTGGTTAGAAAATGATAAGCAAGGGCATGAAAATGGAGACTCAAGCCCACATTTATGTACCATCAGAAGATAAGGCAGAATAACTTGCAAAGCTACTGCAAGCCGCTAAATGCATCTTTTTCATAAAAGTAAATTTTCATAAATCACTGGTTTTCACTAGGTTTTTTTCTTGTAAGTAAAAAATATCCATATATTTTGGGTTTTCCTCCATACATACATCTATATGAGTGTCCGTAAAAAAAATTTTCTTCAACCTTTTACTTTTCCCCTTTTGCTACTGAGGGATACATAGAAGAAAGAGGGTGAAAGAAGGGAGTAGCCAAAAGGAGTCTTTTTGTATTTTGCTTTTAAATGAAAAAATGGGTTAAATAGATTTTTATGTAAGTTTTCGAGGTTTTGGAAAAGGCATTTTCCATTTGAACTAATTCAGTCAGCTGAACATGCAACAAATACCGAGAATAAATAGTTTTGGACCAAAATGCCCAGCCAATGTGGAAGGCAACAAATCAGAGTATTAATGGAGGTTTCGGCAGCAGGCCTCATAAATTGCACACACACACACACACCCACCCTCCTTTCTGTTTGATCCCAATCTTCCACTGGTCTTTAATGAGAACCACAAACATTGTCTACTAATCATCTCATCAGTAATGCAAATAACCATCCTGGCCTCTCATCAAGTGTCTCTCCAGCTTAAACAGCATGCCCTTAGATTGCACGGCCCCGGGTGCAAAAGCTGCCACGTCCCTCTGAAATAACCTCGGCATGACAATGCTACGTACGTCACGCTGCGCGGCAGCAGCCCGCCGAGCGCAGCCTGGTACCAGGAGCCTAAGAAATCCCTCAGCTACCATCTCCACTCACGAGCACTTCTGTCCCTAGCTCAGCACACACGAACAGTCCGATACCGTGAATGCAGGGATCTCACGGAGGAGGGATTCTTTGGATGCAACAAGATACCTTCAGGCCTCCTAAAACGAAACGCTGAGTAAGCAGCACAGCAGAATAGCTACAGCATTGGATTGGCACTTAAAAAACAGAAACGGGACCTCATTTTAGTCCCCCTAGGGCCATCCCTGCCCACTCCAGGGATGCCGCAGTGGTGCTGCTCTCCAGCCCTGTCCCTGGATGGACCTCAGGCTCACATGGCTTGCAGCCATGTCCCCAGCCTTGTCTCTGTCCCTGTCTCCTGCTGCCGGATGGACCCTGGCCCTGGTGCGTCGCTTGCTGTGCCTGGGGCTGCCAATGAACCTCATTAGAGCACTCTGAAATCAAATGATGAGAAAGACATTCTCCTGTGAAACATTATTACCACCTTGCCTCAGAAGTGTGGATTGCAAGGGCTTCCAAAATGAAAGGAATATATCTGTATTAGCCCCTTACCCTTGGCATCAGGCCCATACTGACAGTTCTCATAACATTTACAGGGAAACAGGCATACAGAACAGTGCAGCAAACAAAAGGATAACCTGAGAGAATCAGGTCAAAAAATACTGAACAGGCCTTGATCCCACAAAAGCGACGACAACCTGTACCTGGACAAGAAACTTGTCGCTGTAGTCACTGATGTTAACAGATTTACTGTGGCGGAAGGAAGAAAAGAGGCTCCCAAGCATCTGCAAAATAGCACAATTCAGGTTTACTTTTTACATTTAAATAATTGTATTTGGGAAGTATTGCTAGGGGAGAAAAAAAAAAAAGCTCAAGGAATTTAAATATTCCGAATAACAATGTCAGCACCCCTGGTCCTGCTGTGACCACTAAACGTTGCTCGGCCGCTGGCCTTCCTTGCTGAAGGGAGAGTTGCTGGGCTTCCAGTGCCACCCTCAGCAAATTTCTACCTTCTAAGCAGCAAGTGTTTGTACAATAGAAATCCTCCCATCAGCATCACCAGCTGTGCCCAAAGCACAAAGAACCGCAAGCGCATCCAGCGCAAACCCTCAACGTTTGCGCGTGTGCGAACAGCGTGCTTCTGGAAAGGCAGAGAGAATAGTTTCAGTGCCAACACTGCAAAGATCACAGGTCCCTTAGGATCAGAAGGTTGTCGTGGTCTGCTGCTCACCTTCGTTACTTACCACCCACTCACCGGGATTGCACCCACATCTCGCCAGCCCGTTTCACTGCCTACATCAAGGACACCAGCTCTGAGAACGGAAGAAACTCCCCGTCACGGCAGCCCGGCTCCTTGGTGCACTACCCTCTCTAACCTTAGCTTGAAGCTGTTCAAACACCATCCAACACCAGAGCAGGAAACGCAGCACGAGGAACTAATTTCTAAACTCACCACACGGATTGCAGCCACTGACCCAAGGAGGTAAGCAGGGGAGAGTGGGGGTGTTCCTCACAGCCCGATCGGACTCCAGAAATCATTCCAGAGAAAGGCGGTGGAGAAAATTGGCGTGCTAAAGCACTCAGGCAGAAGGCCGCCTTCACCCCAAATTACTCACTTTTAGAAACAGAGCAGCCCTCCAAGCCCCTGAGTATACCCCCTCTTATGCAACTTCACCTGCAGCTGCTGGGAGCAGAAGGCTCGTCTGCTGAAGACGCCAGGACTTCATGAGACTGGGACTTTAATTTAGACCCCACTCCTAAACAGAAACATCTTGGAAAGTGTCTCCTCCTCAGTTTTTGACTTGGGAGAAAGCAGGAGGCGGCACAGGAACAGGCTGATGTTTTCTCCTCTTAACTAAACCGCCTACGCATGTACTTTTCCAAAATATGCCCAGTCAAGGCAAGTCATGTTTTGGTTAAGGAGACTGTGGCAAGTAGTTCTCAATCCCAGAGGAAAGAAAGGCTACAGAAAATACTACAGAGAAAACTTTGTTTTTGTTAAAGCCCAAAGAAAAACAATAAGGGATGGAGAGTGTTTTGGTCCTAATCCTCGATGAAACACACAAAACAAAACACCAGCAAAACACCTGTCCGTGAGAAAAACTCACACAGCATGCAAATGTCTGCGCCTGTTTTCAAGACGGCACTCATCAGAAGTTAGCTATCCACTGCATGCTCTTCAGCAACATCCATTGTGCCCAAGATCGTGATTTTCCTGCTGTCATAGCCCACCTAAATACACTCCTTCTGCTGAGAGGAAAGCATTCGATCACATCAGCTATCAGGACTTCACAAAGTGGGTACTGACGTACCCTCAGACACTGCCTGGGCCCAGGAAGGCATTCCTCCTAGCAGTGCCAAGAGGAATAGCGAGGAAAATGAGAAGGCAGGGTATAAACTGAAGTGCCGGAAAGCTCCAATTAAAGGCGGGCCGTCCATTCAGGGCTGCCACTCGCAGACTGAGCGGGGGGCTTTGTCAGCTGAAAAAAGATCTTCCATAGGTTAGAGGCAAGCGGGTATGAGTGCCCCCGAAAGCTGGTGTGCAGCTTCGAGGAAACACGGACGCACGCCATCAGTCACCGCAAGCCAAATGGCTCCACCGTCCTCACTCCCCTCCGCAGGGATGAAGGGCGGACAGGGGAAATTACAAGCCCAGGACCTAGGTACCCCTCACAGGCTTGGCTGATTTACTCTCTAGACAGAGCATGCTACCACACGGTGCAACTGAGGAAGACTGAGAGCACCGGAGTGTGGATAACAAACTGGCCCAAGCTGTTTCCTTTTCTTTAAAAACCAATACATCATGCAGTCTACATCAACATTCACACAAAAAATGCTCGATCTGTCCTGCACCTCAGAAGCTGGCTGCTGAAAAAAATCCAGAACGCAATTAAAACATGGATTCCGTTAAGTTTCACTTCCCTCTGCAATTTTATAATCGTCTCATCCATCAATTTTGAAAGAATATTAATACTGGCATCAGCTGGCTCTCCACCTCTTCTGCTGAGCCAGCTTTTTCAAAGCCATGTCCCTGCCTCTCAGCATCCAACCACAGATGCTGTGAAGAAAAGAGAGGGGGGAGGTAGAACAGGGGTTGGAAAGAGGCCAGCGGGGCACAGCCAGCAGGAGGGCCACCCCACAAAGGAGCTGCATCTGTCCCCAGGGAGCTATGGCAACTTATAGTGCCTTAAGATCTGCCCAAATACGCTTACCTCAAAAGAAAAACACCCATGCAAATTACAGAGAACAAGGTTGTGTCAGGGATTAACTGAAGCCAAACACCATCCCTACCGTAAACTCAGGCCAAATCCTAGGCACACAGGCTCACTGCCACCTTCTACGCTGGGGACAGCCAGGCCAGTGATGTGCAACCTTTTGTTGACTTGCAAAACCACTTTTTTTTTTTAATTATTATTTTGATCTCTCCATTGATACAAGCCATTTCTCTCAGTTACCTTTCACAGCATCCTTGGCCCCCAAGTACCCACAGAACAAAGCTGAAAAATGGTCCCATGCTCCTTGTTAGTAGTTCTCTTCGAATACATGAAGTTCAGCACTCAAAGACTAGCTTTTGGATTTATTCACACAGGGTGGTAATGCAGGGAGAATCAGTTTGTGCAAGTTTTTAGCATCTGGCTTATTAATTATTTTGTAAAGGTGAACAAGCCGTTGAGTCATCCAAAACTTTTTAAGACACTCTGTTCTGTCATTATTTTATGAATCTAGCCTGACATGGTTTATATCTATCGTGGCCATAATTTTTGCCACAAACTCGCAAGAACACTGGTCTGACTTCAAAATCATTCTCATCCTGACTGCTTTGTTGCAGGTCAGCCTGGTCTGTTCCAAGACCAGATTTTGTTGGCAACTGTATTTTCTTTGCTGGTATCATCCACTTTTCCTCATCTAGTTTAATGAAACAAAAAAAGCTCAAAGTACGTAAAGAAAGCCAATTGTTATGCTCATTTGAGCATCATCGGAAATTTCTGCTTCCTCCTCTCTTACTGCAGGGTGAGGGTTACGCTAACTGCCCTCCTCTCCTCTGAACAGAGCTGTAGAAGAAGAAACTCACCATAAATTGGTCAGGAGACTGACCTGCAGGCCAAAAGCATCTAGTGGTTTGCTGGGACTACAGATATCACTTATCCGGGAAGCGGCTGAGCTGCACCAACTTGCATTTCAGCTGGAAGTCCAGCTTCTAGAGCTTGCACACTCTTGCTTGCACTATCGTGTCTCTATTCGCCCTCAGAAAACAAAAAAGCATGATTACTCTTCTATTAACTGACGCAATTTTAATCTCATATTGAGCCCCATAAAATGGCGCATCCACCTAGGCTTAATTGTAGAAGGTAGATGGGATCAAGCAAGACTGCATACAATAAAGCACCAGGAAACAGGGCAGGATGCAGCATATTCTTTAGGCGTAAACTATTTTTATAGAGTTGGCCTAAAGCAGCCGTTTACCTATTGCCTGATCTCAGAGGATGCCCACAGTAATGGCTCTGGACTAAAAGTAAGGAAGATGAATCCCCTGAAATGCTTCATTCACGGGTATTGGGCTGACCTTTATTTACAGTTTGAACAAGTAAAAATTGCAGATCTAAACTGGAATCAAGACTGCATGCAACCCCACCAGGGTATCTAGAACTGGGACCTCTGGAAAATTATGGGTGGCACCGGCAGTAACAAAAGATGGGCACAAGCTGGAGCGATGGTACCAGAAAGCAGGGGGGAGAAGCAGCAGGTGGCATTTGTTAGGTATGCACAGGAACAGAGGGGAAAGTGGAGAGGGGAAGCTGGGGAGGGGGAATCTAAGGGGATGAGAAACTAGGCTACCACAGAGGGAAGAGAAGGATGGACACAGGCAAGTCAGAGAAGAGTCAGGAAGCACCAAAGCTCATCCCACCACATCCTTAAATGGTACCTGAGTGTATCCTGGCTCCTGGCTGCGAAACCTTCCAGTAGAGCAGCAGAGAACCTGCTGAGCATGCCATCCTGCTCTGGCCGCAACCACCATCCATCCACAGCCAAGCAGTGCTCTTAAGCAGGCCGTTATCTTATGGATTAGAAATTAATGCTACAGTCCAAAGGCTGTGTGTGCCCTCTGGATGACCCAGGTCACCACAGCTTCATGTGACGAGACTAATTTTTATTTTTCTCTCCCTTTGTACAGAAAATTACATTAAAACCCAGCTATGTTAAATTTTTAATACAAAGAATGCATACTTGAGCAGTCCAAAGCTAAGAAGTACCATAATGAAGACTGCTCAACCAAGCTCCATCCAGCTCCTATACACATCCACACTGATTCTGTCGCTAATTTGAAGACCTTAAACCATTTGTGTCCTGAAAATCAACTTCTTTGGGAAAAAGATAGGGTCGTGTGATAAAAGTGAGGGCCTGCCTCACTCACTGAAGGTAAGAAAGATCCATGAACAAGGCAACACGAGAAGGAGAAGAGACAACCACCTTGCTTGAGGAAGTTGGACATGCCACCCGCAGGCAGGCATTACCTCTTTCTCGGCTCCACAGGCTTGATTGCACAGCCCTGAGTATCGTCAGGTGACACCTAACAGGGCAGTGCCCACCCTCTGCAAGGCCAGGATACCTAGGCCGAACCTGCAAGAGTGCTGAGACTCCCAGCTGAGGTCTGTCATCCCTGTGCTCCCAGCAGATGAACTGCTACATCACACCAGGTATTCTGAGGCCAGTGAAAAATCAAATCATCCCTAAGGATCACTTTGGGGCAGCCAAAATTGAAGGCCTTTGCCTCCATTCCACAACTATGAAAATGAAGACAGCTACCTGTACCTGAGACATTGCAAGGACAAGACCTTCCCCACCTGCGAAGCCCCCCCCCCCCCCCCCAGGAGGAATTAGCAGCACTGCTCAGCTCAAGGTTTGGGTGGGGTGTAAAATAAATAGATGTGGAGACACACTCAGAAACTAAATGTGGGGAAGAGAAAATGAATTATGCAGTAATTAACTATCCACTGAAAGAGGGACTCTGTGAAAGGGAAAAAAATGATGCAATTGTAGAATTAAAGATGGTATCATAATGCAGATGCAAAGGGGAGCTATGCAACGTCAGTCCTGGCACTTCCTTGCTTTTGTCCGCCTGATTTTGTAACCCCATTGTTCTCCTAATGTCATTATTTTGTAAGTAATTTAAACACAACATAATTATGAGCTCATATGTTTATATCTTTTCATCATTAATAACATGTGGAACAACCGGCAGACTCTGCTCCCAGAGTGATTGATGCCTCCAGCAGATGGTTGTGAATGATTCTTTTTCTTCCACCTTCATCCGAGTTAAAGAGCAGGGAGGAGAGAAGGAGACTTTGTATTTAAGCTTTGATTCCATGCACAAATATTTGGGGATTTTGAGATTGTTTCAGAGGAGGAAACCAAGACCGGTATCAATCAACTGCTCTGAAACGAATGGCAAGGGATCAGGTTTAAAGAGCGGAGGCACCGAGCAGCTGCTGTGCTTTGCCCAAGGTCAGAAGGAAAGCTCCCAAGGGCTCGATCCCAAACGACCCCACAGACAGCCTTCTGCCCAAGCCGCTGAATCCATTCTACCTCCCACATTAGAACTTGTTGAAGTATCATCACCGCTGTTAACTGCAGGTCAGGGAAGAAGCCGATCCCCCCCAGGCTGTGTTTGCTGGTGAATGCAGCAGCTTCTGAGGGCGTGTCACAGAAAACACAACTGCAAGCAAACCTTACCGTGTACGTGTTCATCCTGGATGATAATTGTTATATTGGGTTTTTTTATTAACTAAGCTACCCTGCGCGCCTCGGACTTCAGGCCAATTGCCAATGCGTTTCTGAGAGTCGGACGGGTCTGGCTCATGCTGCTTCATGAGGGAAAGCAGCTGCAATAGCAACAACCTAACTTGTTTTATTTGTGGATGATGCTAGCTGGCAAGAGGCAGTGTGTCTGACAGCACGCTCCCTATGTAGCCTTCATGCTTTTTTTTTTAAAAAAAAGTCTTATTTGTCTTTGTATGCCCCCATTTGTAAACACACCCACCCCCTTTTCTTTTAAGTGGTGTTTTTTACCTTGTCTAACGAGTGCTGGCAGCTACTCCCACAAGCTTTGCACGCTCTTTTATTCCTAACAAAGCACTCTTCCATCTTTCCCCATCCTCAGAGAGCAGAGCCTGCAAAACCCAGTGCTACCAAGTCCCTAAGGTGTCCCAGGCACTCAGGCCACACCAGCTCTCTTCAGCACCGCACACCTTTTGGAAAAGCTCCACAGTGGAAAAGTCCATTGTGGCGCTGGAAGCATTGCAATCCTTCCCTCTTGGCATGCAACCCGCTCAGTTTGGTTTAAAACCTAACAGAGAGAGCATCACTAAACGTATATAGTTAGCACAATACAGTTACCAAGAGCAGGCATATACGTTACAGCGGCCACTTTTACCACAGGACTGCCAGCTTCAGGGTTTCTCACACCAAAGCTTGGGTGGCCGGCACCCTCAGAGGAGGAACCTGCATGGAATGTCTGGTTTGAGCTCAACAGCCTGTTCGTAGCTACCACAGTCACCTACCGTGCCATGCTGCCAGTGGTGCCAGAGTTGGTGCGTGTGGAGGGGAAAGGAATGGAATGGAAGCAAGAGATGTCCTCCTTTGCTGTCACATCTCTAACAGGGTAGAGACTTATGTTCCGATGCCAGAGGTGCCCAGCCCCATCTCTGGCCAGAAGAGTTTATGCGGGGGTAGAGGGAATGGCATCCCCCTTTGCCCTGTTGGCGTGGCTTGGTGCTCCACATCCTCCCTGACCCATGAGGGGAACCAGCTACACAGTTCCTCCCTTCATCTCACCTTGACAGATGCACCTGATCTTAGCTGCATCACAGGCTGTCTGAAAAGGAGTGGCACACGTGTGTTTGAGATTCAGCTCTGCCCTCTGGGGTGACACTTCTGACATTAGAGAGTGACACTGGCGATCTCTGAAGAGCCACGCTATATGCCCCAGGGCAATAGGCCATGTATGCTCTGAAGACCAGCAGCAACAGAGAAGGTAGCAAAACATGCCCTGGCTGAGGAACTGAATGGGCACCCCACATGTGCTGCTCGACACCCTGACGCTCCTGTTTCTCATGCTGCTGCCTGAACAGAAATCTGTCTTCTCTTTCAGTCCAGGTCTGGAAGAAACGTGTCCACCGCACCCAGCATAGCTATACTGAAAAGCTGCCTGGCCCAGGCACAGCCTGGGTGAGGGTAGGACTGCTTTTCCTAGCACAGTTTTGGCCAGATTTCCGAGGCAGAGCACCTGACACCCATGCCAAACTAGCTGCACGTACACTGGGGTGCGTAGCGATACAGAAGCATGTCCCTGATGTCTCACAGCACTGCATCAGCCCAAGTACACACCTGCCTAAAGAAACCATGGGGAGGGGGCTGCGAGGGAATCGGAGACTGTATTTGCTCACTGAAGCTATTTTGGGAGAAACGTACGGCACTGCATGTCATCTTTTCATCAGTGTCAAAGTATCATTGAATTCAACAGGATGACGCCGGTGAACACCCAGATAATCACGCTGCCGTTGCAGAAGTGCACGTTTGCGTGCATAGACGCACACACCCCTGCCTAAGTCCTGCCCAGGCTGCACGTTCCCATCTGCTGCTCCGATGCTCACCTCCCTTCAGCACAAGGTGTCCTGGAGGTCAAGGAAACCAGGCTCCAAGCTACAGCTGTCAGCCTTCCTAAATCTAAAACGGCTTTAACTTTACCGAAAAAAGGGTAGCCACGCTGCAAAGAGGCGTAACAAAAGGGCTCCCTGTCTGCTGGAGATACATGTCCTCTGCCCCTCCAACGCAGCCCACTCCAACATCACTCCACACCAACCCCTGCCCTGCAGACCGCTCACACATCGTGAGGCGGCCAGGGCTATGACGGTACCGCATGTTTGACCACCACACGTGTGATGCCTGGTCAGTCAGCTGCTACCAGGCAGAATGGGGAACGTCTGAAACCCATCTCCTTTTTCTTCAGAGGGCTGCTTCAAAAGATTTCCCAGCCAGCAACTAATCTTAACAAAAACAAGTGGGAAACGAATGGTCTCCAAGACTGCCAACCATTGGTGCGATCTGGTTGAAACTGGCCAAACGCAAAGGGCAGGAGACAGACTGCACTCGTTTCCTGGGAAAACTAAGTTAAAATGAAATAAAATAAAACCAGATGAAAACTGTGGTGCATTTGATTAGTGGCTTTTCCATGTTCTGCTAAGTCTTGCTCAATCAGGAGTGCGAGCTGCACAGCACACACTGCAGTTAAGCTCTGCAACTGCCCAGTTTGAATGCATCTGGAGCAGGAAGGGGAAAATTACCAACTCATTTACATCTGAAGGTTACTCTGAAGGGGTAACTTCTACAGCAGGAGGCCAGCCAGGGCAAAGTCCTTTGCATGTGAAAAGGGTAAAATGCCTCGTCAGGGCTGAAGGACTAGTCCTCAGCTCTAAGTATGGAAGCTGCTGGGGCTCCTTGCTGCTTTGCAAGCCCCAGCCCTGGCGGTGATCTCATCCCAGAGATTTCAGCATCTCTCTCCTGCCATCCCCATCATCCCTCAGCCCATGCTACTGGCGCCTGGCCACCTGCCCAAGTGGGTTGCCTTTGAGGCAGGGGTCGACTATGCTGCGGTCAGACCAGCAATTTCTGAGCCCTTGCCAGCCCAGGACATGGGGAGATGCTGCATGATCTGCTTGTGCTGATGGGGGCTGGAAGGTTTTATTCCAAAGTTGCTCAGTTTGACAGGCTGTGCTACAGAGCTGCTTCAGTTCCAAGGGCTCCTCTACTCCCTTCGCAGAGACCAGCACAGCAGCAGAAAACCTACTTGTGTAGAAAACAGCATCAGCAAAGCAAGCGGGCAACTCTGGACAGGCTCAGAAACAGCTGTGGAATTTCTCTGAAGAGCTGCTTACTGTAAAGGGGAGGCAAGTCCAGCCTCCCATGTCACTTCCAGCCCACCCACCCACCGGATAGAGGCAAAGCCTAAGAACAGGAGGGAATTTAAGGCATGCCAGGATCCCAGGCTCTAGGAATTAGTTTCCCACATTCTCCGCAAAAAGAGATCACTCACGCCCAAAATCTACCGCCTTGAACTCAGATTGCATGCCATTTCCTCAGCTGAATAACCACGCTCAAGCCAGTGGAGTGACTTGCCTGAATAACTGCTACTTGGTGGGGCTTGCTACACAGGCTGCAAACGGGCCCAGGTGCAGCCAAGGCGCTGTAAGACCACCCTTTTAATAGGCTGGTGCCCTAGGCCAGGTCCCAAAGTAGACAGCCATCTGGCTGAAGCCACAAATCACTGGGTCCTCGGTAGAGTCACGCCAACTAATCAGGGCATCATCTAGGTCACATGCATCACTCTAGACCTCCATCCTCCAGGCACCATCAACTGATTGGGGTCACAGTCTGAAAAATAATTCACTGGCTTAGAAAACTCAATTCTGCTCAAAAGGATGGCTTGAGCACTTAAGGGTATAAGCTTCATTAGCTTCCAGCAAGACTTCAGGTCCCAAGTGCAAGTTAATCCTCCATAAAACCCCAGCACCATTGCTCCTACTCCATCTGTATTGGTCCTAAGTAAGGTCAGCTCTTCCGTACTGAGCCCAAACACGATACGGCATTTGTTCTCATCACCATGCAACTAAAAAAGTTTCATGTCCCAGAAAGCTTACGAGCAGCAGCCCTGAGCTTAAAACCCTTGCATGCAAGCTTGCTTGTGTGCATCCCTCTTTAATTTCCCTGGGACAACATACACGACTAAAGTTAAAGCTGTGCTGAAGCCTCAGTCAGACTGTGGCTGATGGAGATGCTGCTGCTCCAGTTCATCGAGGGGTCAAGGTGAAAACCCTGAACTGGAGACAGGAGTAGGTACGAGAAAACCATACCCAGGGATTTTGGCAAAGCTGGAAGCCCAAGCGAGTCAGTCGGGGAACAGTGACCAGCACCCTGGATGCATCTACCTGCCTGCTCCCTCAGCACTCTGCTAAGCCAGAGCATACCTTCGGGTGAACAGCTCATTCTGAGTTACTGTATTTACATGTATAATTTAAACATACCACGTCAAGGCCGAAATAATATTTATTGTCCTGTCCTGCTGGCATTTCTAATCTTGTCTATTCCACAGCACTGCCCAGTGCTCCCAAGGAGACTTCCTAACACGCGTATAAAACTTCCACCAGGTGTGGCCCAACCATCTTTCCTCCCCCAGACAAGCAGCAGCAAACAAACACCTTTCCCGTTTGTCTTCACATCCCTGGCAAGCTGTCCAAACCCTCCGACAGACCTTACACGTTTGAACCACAGGTTTGGGCTTTTTAACTACGCTGCCAAGGGAAGCATGTGCGAGGCGGGAATTTTCCACAGAGCCCTGTCCTGAGAGCCACGGGGACCCCAGTGCCAGTGACAGCACAAGGCTGTCCCAGCTCAGAAGCCCTCGGCCAGGGCTATTTTTACGTTTTGCCTTTCACGCAGCTAACAAGAAGCTGCAAACCAGTCGCCCACCGTTACACAGCCAAGGATGGCGTTTCCAGCACAAGATTTTTTCCTAAATTGCCATTATCATCATCATCCCATGAGCTGTGCATTAGTTCAGTTTCAGTGGGCATTTCCAAAAGGCCTGTGACCCCAGCCCGGGTACAGAAAGGCTAAAACCGGGACCTTCGTATACATCAGAAGTTGGAAGGTTACAAACATTTCCCCAACGGCCTCAATCAGACCCAAAACAAAGCGACTCAAAACAAAGCATCCCTAAGCAAATCTGTATCAACAGACACCACCTCTGAAACATACGATGTAAAACCCAAACAAGCAAACCACGGACCATATCCGTGAGAAGGAAAAAGACTTACAGCGAGGAAAGAACAGAGGATTTACCATGTTTATGGTCCAGTTAATGGGACCTTACCAAAAGCCTGTTTTTTCCAAGCCACCTATTACACGCACACCCACCCCCACCTTAACGCCTCCCCAGCCACCCGCCTGCCGCGCACACCTTCACCGTACCCACAACCGGGAACAGGCGGAGGGCCGCTTCCCAAGGCGTCCCTGCACCGGCCGGCGTGTGGGAACAAAGCCGGGGCGGGGGGGGGGAGCACGGATGTCGGCAGGCTTCGGAAACCGCGATCCTGCGGCTGGACCTCGGCCGGGAGGCAGCATCCAACGGCCCTAACAAACTCCGGGTGCCGCCGGGGGCGTCACGCCTCCCCCCTTGTCCCGTTAAAACAAAACCATAATTAAAGCCGGTTTTTAAAAACCCACCGAGGCGTCTGGCGCTTAATGGCAACACCCGAGTTACCGCATATCTTCTCCGCTAACTGCCAGCGTGAAGGAAAGGCGGGGGGAGCAAACAAACCGCAAACAAACGCACGAGAAGACACCACCAAACCCCTCAACAGTAACAAAGCCCCCCCAACCCCCCTCACCTCCCAACATCCAGTAAGTTAGCCGGATTACTTGCTCTGGCAGCGCTACGCTGAGTCTCCTCCGCCCGGAGAGACGCGGATGCGATGCTGGCTCAACCCACCCGCGCTTCAAAGTAACCTCCGCGCCCCGCCACCCTCCCGGGACGCGGCGGGCAGCCAGCGGCCCCGCGCACGTTTCGGCGGATCACCTGGACCTTGGCATCGCGCCTGGTCTTCGCCCTCTCCGCCGGGGAACGGGCGCCGCGGGGAGACGGAGCCCTGCTCTGCCCGCAGCGAGCCGTGCGCGGCCGGGGCCAGCCGGGGCAGGCGGTTACGAAACCCGCGGCTCACCCGGGCGGGAGGGAGGGAGGCGTGGCGGGGGGCATCCGCGCCCGCGGCGGCCCCGCTCGCCGCCGCGCCGGGAGTGGGAGGAGGAAAAGGCGTCCCCGCCGATGGGTCTGCCGCACCCCGAGCATCGCCCCCCGAGGGGGCAGAGCCGGGACAGGGAGGGGGCGCCCACTGACCTTGCCGCCATCCGCCGCCGTGCCTGCCCGCGGGGTGGCAGCCCCGCGCCCGCCGTCGTCCTCGCCCCGGCAGCCGGCACCGCCCCCCCCCCTCCCCGTACCCCGCCCCGCTGGAGTGCGGGGCCGAGGCGGAGCCGAGGCGGCGGGGAGCGCCGCAGCCGCCCCGGCCCCCCGGTGCGCTCCACCGCCCCGCCCCGGCTGCGGCTCCGTCGTGGCCGCGACCCACCGCCACCCCGGGCCGAGAGCGGGACGGCATCGCGGGCATCCCCTGCCCTGCCCCGCCGGCCGGGAGAGGGAAAACGTGGGAAGGGCTCTGCGGGTTTAAGATGCTGCTTGTCCTGCCTCTGGGCACAGAGCGAGGGACAGCCGCACCCCTCCTGCGCGCCCACCGCCACGAGGTACCGCCACGAGGTATCGCCAGCTCAAGTCCCCGCTCACGGCAGGGTCTCAGGCTCAAGGCACGAGTTACTTGAGCCCCGAAGACCTTCAGTCCCAGCTGGAGGCGCAGAGCTGTGTCACTGATGCACGCTAAAGCCAAACCACGTACGGTACGTGGGTCTCACCGCAGCAGACCCAGGCTGGGGAATAAGGCCTCCCCTGTTATTTGTTGCACCAAGGCCCGTGCCCCCCGCACGGCGCAGGACCACGGACTCGTTTCTGCTCTTCCTGCAGAGGAAACGACCCTATGTACATCAGCAGCAAAGGACAAAACGCGTACGCACCTCCTAGTCTCTCGCAGGGGATCGGTAATGGCAAGTGGCAAGGGCAGACAAGCGCCTTTCCGCTCCTCGTGGCCCCGTCTTTCTGCAAAATATTGTTTTGGGGCAAACGGGTTACACGTGGTGTGAAAGCAGACCTGCAGGTTATCCAGGTGCAGGTGTTGGCTGGAACAGCCCTCTCCTCCCCACCTTCCGCAGCTCCACACTGAAAGCGCTGCCTGTGGAGGAGTAAGACCTCTATAATCAGCAAAATTAATCATTTTCACAAAAGTCTACTTGGTTTCCTCCCCCCTCTGCAGTGGGGCTATTTGAAGAGCAGGGTCTCCAGCAAGCCAGGCTTACCGCTGGGGAGAGTCTGTAGTGCATTCACTAGTACAACTCCAGGTTCTGCCATAAATATTTAAAACTCAATTACCACTCTTGGAATGAATGTTCAAAGCAGATTTTCGCATCCCACAGTGTTTCTGGGTTCAAACCTTCCTAATCAAATAATTGAGATAAGACACAAGGCAAACAGACCACATTTCAGCCACCACTTTGAGCCTGGTTCCCCCCTCAACTCTGCCCCTGAAGTATTAGTCACTACCATCCCCGACCTCTCACAATGAATTTTACACCACAGGCATTGTTTTAGCACACGCAGCTGACTTTCACTTCTCTGCTGATCAGCTAGAAGGACGGTGTGAAAGATTTTTCTGCTCTCCCCTTACCCTCACCGCCACCCGGATGACTAATCTCAAGAGCAGACACCCGAGTTGCTTCTCCCGAGGCTTCCCATAGCTGGGCAGGGGGACAGGGGCTGCCTGCCATCCTCCCGTTCTGCTCTTGGGGACGGGCTGTGACGCATGGCACCCACCATGACCCACAACTTCCCACCCCGGCCACTCAAGGTTCTCCAGGTTTTGTTCAGAAAAAGCCTGTGGGATGCTGGGGAGGTGCAGTTTTTACAGTTAAGGAGGTCCTTATGCCAAATTCACAGTGGGGTTTTGTGTAACATCCCGGTTTTGAAGAGGCACACCAAGTTTGGGAGGCTAACTCCTTATGTGCCTCTGAGCACCGAGTCCCTACCATCCCCTAGATCAGTTCCCCCTTTCCTTCTTTGAAACCGAGCAGCAGCTACTGCCCACGAGCAGCGCAACAGTACCAGATCTCCACCTGCACCAGAGAGGAAAATCCATTACAAAACGGAAAGAAATGTCCCTCTGACACTGCTGGCATCGCTGCAGATGGTGCCCACCAGAGAGACCAGGGACGACACAGATGCAGAGAACGATAACTCGCTGAGACAGACCCTGCAAGGCAGCGTGGAAGAGCATTGGCACAATGGCTTCGCTACTTATATTTCTGTTGTTGCCGCTGTGGTTTCATCATTACAGCCGGGTCTCGACAGCTCAGCTGAGACCAAGACCTCCCCCATCCACATTAAGTGGAGAGCAGAGGATCGAGTATATTTCTGCGCCTGCATGCGAATACCAGGTCCTGATCCTGGAGGGGGTAGCGCACACGCTTAGGTTGTAGCATCGGACTCCCTCTACTGAACGGGTTCAAGCCAACGTGTGCGCGCAACTCCTGGCAGAAGCGCTACCAGACAGATGCAGCAGACAAGGGGAAGGGAAGCGTAATTACTCCCAGGAGGATTCGTGCGTTGCTGCTGTCCTCCCCACGGCCGCACCTGCTATGAGAAGAGTCCTTCAAACCTCTAGGGAAGAAATCTTGAGAAGTTCCCAGCAATAGGCTTGAAATAAAGGAAGGGAAATAGATTCCAGCTTCAGGTTGCTCCACACAGTTTATTTCAATAAAGCTCTTTGTAGAAGGCAGCAAGCTCTTCGGCACGGCCCTCGTCAGCGCCTACCTGATAAAAGCGGTGTAAAAGGGCTCATCTGTGGGGTGTAGGAGTACAGGAGGAAGGACGGCCCCATGCTGCATCCTTCAAAGGCAGCTGTGGTCTGCTGCCCTTTGCTATTCTTTCACCGGTTTGGTTGGACCAAGGGACCTATTTTTTCCTTCCATTTGGTTTTTTCTAACAATTTTTATAAGCTCATCATACGTAACAGTCAATTAAACAAATTGGACATGTTCGCTCAAGCACAGATTGTACTGGGGAGGTGGGGACCCCCATCATTCACGGGGATAACAGAAGCAATCCCTATGAGAGCTGGGACAGCACTGGGACACCGTAACAAAGGTAACTGATTGCTGGTTTCTCCATTACGATCACTTAAGGATCATATGTATTTATAAAACCCCAGTGTCAAACTTTCCGCTCAGGGAGAGTCACCAAATAATCATAAAACCAAACTGGAGCTTGCAAGTGTTTTAAAAATAATCAGCGCATGAGGGATCCATTCCTTTTTGTTTCTGAGCTCACAGTGGAGGCTTAAATCACATTCCCAAGGTTCGTTCTGTTACTAAGAGGCCGAGGAACTTTTTTTAGCCTAGTTTCCTAGAGAAACAAAGTTTATATCATCAGGCTGTCTGTGTATCTTCCTGTTTTCCTTCAGCTGCTTTTGAAACCTTTGGCCAAGCTGTCCGAGCAGGAGAAATCAGGGACAGTAATATCCCTACTTTTTTTTTTTTAATTTTTTCTTTTCTTAAATCACTAATAGGGCAGAAGGAAGAAACCTCTTTGACACCCTCAAAGCAAGAGGCAGGGAGAAATAAGTGCTTCCCCATTCGGTCCCACAGTGAGGGAGCATGTGTGTGTGAGACAGCAGCACCTAACCAAGCTTCATCATATCCTTTGCTCACGTAACATCTTTCAGTGGAAAAAAATGAAGACTTCTATGGTCTCAGACCTCTGGGACTAATGGGAAAAAAATCACATCAACCATTAAAATTGCTACCGAATCAGGCCCTCCCAAACCTCGCGCCTTGCACAAAAACTTCGCTGAAGGCTGTTGCCTAAAACCGCGAGGCAAAAGTACAGCCCACAGAGATTAAACAAGCGTCTGCTGGTGGAAATAGGTTCAAGCCCCACTGATCACAGGCAATTGTCACTCCTCGTATTGATACCCTGCGATAAAATTACGACGAACGTTATACCACATCAAAATCTGACAGTTTCATACACATTCTCTTGTTCTCTTCCATAAAACACCGTTTTATTGCACGTTTTAAAATATTCAGCAGAGTGAGTATTTTTACAGATTGCTAACCTGAAAATGGGCACTTGAAAAGGCCACATATATTTGCGGTCACTCAGTTTAATAAATTGCTTTGAACCCCCAGTCTCTCTGTCTCTTAAAAAAATTTCTCTGGCTAGGAGGAGAGCCTTCACCCCTGTGCTAACGTTAAAGGCTTCAAACAGAGACGATGGACAACGTGCTTACCACAGAAGAGCAATAAATTCTGTATTCACCTGTACACCATTCAGCCCGCTTTTTGTCTTTGGGTTGGGAACAGAAATTTGACCAATAATTTTCTCCTGTGATAGTTTGTAAATGTTCATTTATTCACTATAACCTTAAAAATGAAGGTGCGTTGACATCTTCAGGTACAAAAGGTAGGAAAGTTGATCCTTCGGTATCGGCCAGCTGGCTTTACAACTAAAGGGGAGATGTCCCAGGAGATGATTCAGAGCAGGAATCTGGCTTAGATGCTCTGAGTCACCTTCTGTCTGGGCTAATCTCCCCCCACAGACAAGATAAGGGAAAAAGCTTCCTGCGCTGAAGTTTAGTGCCCAAAGATGGGCAGCGCCAATAGCACACACACACACCCCCCCCCCCCCCCCCCAGGCTCTCAGTACAGGAGAGCACTCGGGCATGTTGATACAGCCCTTTGCCTCCCTCAAAGCAGTGGCCCAGCATGAACCAGTCTCAGGGAACCACCTCGGAGGAGCCGCAAACCCTGTGTCCCACCAACTGGGATCCCGCCTGCCATGCTGCCTCACCGCTGGCCTCTGGGCAGCCTGTGCAGATGTGCCGGAGATGTGCCAACCTGGCACCCTGGCTACCGGTCCATCTCAGCACAGAGTGGCTGAGGTGGGAAGGGATCTCTGGAGATTCAACCCAACCCTTTGCTCAACACAGGGTCAGCAGCAGCAGGGCTCTTAGGGCTGTCTCCTGCTGGGTTTCAGACCTTGATTGCCAGTGCAGAGTGCTGGATAACCATACCAGGGGAGTACCGCAGCGCTTACTCTCTGTACAGTCCTGGGTATTGTCTCTGTTGCTGCAGTTGTCAAGAAATGAAAGAGGGGAAAAAAGTGTTTATGTGCTCTGGCAATTATCTGCAGAGCTGGGCTTTTATCTCCCCTTGCCCCATCACAAGGCAATGTTTAGAAAAAGACACTGATATGAATCAATCTTGATCCTTTGTGTTTTTACCATACATCAGGCCAGAGTCATACCTGTATCTTCTCAATAGTTAATGATTCATTGTATATTAAAAAAAGGAGTAAACATCTATGTGAAAAATATTCTCACATCGTTGAATTTCAATTTCCAAAACCTGATTATTTGAAAAAAGCAAATTCTTCTGTTATCCAAAGCAACATTGAATTTGTTGCTGGGCATTCACTATATTGAAAGTCCAGTCCATTAGTTAGACAGCCCCTCATTCGTCCATGTTAATTCACTCTCCTCCTCTGAAGAAGAAGCTGAGGTTTAAGAGAATTACAATCCTCATATACAAACACAAAACAAATAAATGATACGGAGATATTTCATCATAATTTGCTAAGTGCAACAACCACTTCATTCACTTTTCAGGACTTGCATACTAGAGCATCGTATCGGCCCTTTGGCACCAGCTCACTACAGAAGAACTACAGACAGTCCTATCGCTGACAAAAAATCTCCATTAAAAAGAAAGTTGAGGTTGCAAACGCAAGCATTCAAAATTAGAAAACGCCCAAATTAAGGCTGACTGTACAAGTCCCTCCTGGCATAGTCATACACTTCAATTACATGTATGCACGCTGCTTCTCACAGCATTCTGGGCTCCCCTTCAGTTGTGCGGGATCTCAGCAGCACAACCCCATCATCCTCCTCCCCACCGCCAACCTCTGCTGTCACCTCCCTCTGTGCCACCACCCCAGTCCCATGTCCCAGGCTCCCTGTGCCCTCACACCTGGTCCCCAGCCCTGGTAGGCCACTTCAACAGCATTTCCCCAGTTTTCCTTGCCAGGCTGTTGCCCACATTTCACCCCAGCAGTTTCCAGCCCTGGTATCCCACCCCCAAATTCCAGACCAGGTTTCTTACAGTGGGGCCCAAGTATCTTCTCCACTCCAAGTCCCCAGCCTCCATCTTTCTGTCTAGGCTGCTTTAGTCCACCTGTTTATGCCACCACCACAAATATAGGCCAGGACCCTTCCTCCTCACCCTTTGGGGTCCAGGGGGTGAACGACATAGAATACAAGTCTCCATGACTGTGCCAGAAGGCACCAAGAAGAGCATCGTCCGAAACCTCCCGCTCAGTCCCTGCAGCCATAGATCAGAGCACGGTCTCCACAGACAGAAACATCAAAGAGCTCAGCAGCTAACCTTACAAGCTTCCACCAGGTACACGCAAACTGCGGTGTTCCATGGGTCTATAACTTGGCTGAATCTGGCTGTTTTTCACAGGAGCCTCAAAAGACACATGCATGAAACTAGATTTTCCACATAACATTATCTCTGCCTGATCACGGTTTCCCTTTTCTGAAGCGCAACGGCACTACACCTTTCACTAGAAGCCGTTCTGGGAAAAAAATTCCTAGAAAGAGCTGAACAGCCAGAAACATCGCTCCAGAATCAGGCTGAGGTAGTCACCTGGCACAGAAAATGTTAGCCCAAAAGGTTAAGGTTTCAACAAGTCACAGAAAAAAAAAAAAAAAAAAAGGAAAAAGAGCAAACTGAGTAGGAGAAAGGTTATTTTTACTGCTAGACTAGCACAAGTACCACATGTATTACCCTTAAGGCAGTATGAGTCCACAGTTCACCTTACAGGCCTTGAGAAGATGAAATCATGCTGTGTAAACACTCTAAACATAGTCCATTAGGACGAAACGACCCAGTCAGTTCAGGGTGTTTTACACCCCTTCATTGGTGTTATAAAACCCATGGTTGCCACGGGCAGAATGCCCAGCCTGTGTCCAACAATGAAAGTCCAGCCATCACCGAAACAGGTATCGCCCTGTACTTTAGCAGGGAAAATAATGTGAGGCGTGGAAGTCTCTACATTATGCAGCGTTGTTGGCTTGGCTTCTTTATACTACACATTTGCAAACCACTGGCTGATCTTGCCAGCCCTTCCCTGCACGAGGAGGAGCTACACTGAAGCATCCTCAGCTGAGTAACTTTACTCACATAGTTACATGTTAAAAGGATTAGGACCAAGGGCTGGAATTGGACCAAGGGCTGAAATTTCAGCGTCAAATCTGAAGCACTCATGGAAAAACAAGCATACTGGGGTGTGTATATGCTCCGCGCTAGCATGGCAGCGAATGCCCTTCATCCTGACACTTCCTGAAAATAACATCATTTATAATTAACACTACAGCTGCAGATTTGCCAGCGTTTAAAGTGAATTAAGTAACAAAGCTCTTCGGGAAATCCCATGGATTTCCTGAGATAGAGAGTATGGCTGGTTAAGTACTGAATATGAAGTCAATACGTTGTTTTACTGGGGTTTCTGAAGATGAGAGCGCCCTGTCTGTGCCTCAGCAGAGGGGCAGGCATTGCTGGTGGCAGGGAAGTACATAAAAAACAATGCTGTCCCTGCCAGAGAGGCCTGATCGGACTGCCCTGGTTGAGGCTATCCTTGCACAGCACTCTCATTCAGGGCCTCATCCTGCAGGCCTGTCACCCCTGGAAGATGCTAAGGGGATTCCAGTGGTGTCTAATTTGGAGACTATTCATGCAAGCAAATGCCTTCGGAACAGACTCACCAAAGCAGGGACATTCAAACCTACGTCAGCGTGTACGGAGTGTGTTACACTGTAGTTGCTGCTGCATGTCCTATGGGCTTTCCATTTTCTGCCCTGCTGAAAACAAGGTGATGCTGAGAACATTTCAGACCCCTCCAGCCACAAAACCACTGCGGCTGCAGTGGTGTAGACAGCCCTGCTGGTAGGGGTCCTAATGCTGGGACCCCCACTATGGCAGCAGAGCCGTATCCCTTCCACCATGGTGGTGGGAGAGCTCTCTCAAATACTCGGTCTTTTCCCAGTCTTGCTCAGTTAGCGTTTGTTTTTCCAAACAACCTGCTTATTGTCCAAGAGGGAGTAAGCTGCTTCTTAAGCTGATAGATCCATCTCATTAATACTCGCTGTGCTAGAGCTCCAGTCAAGTGTGTTCATGTTTTCTAGCACAACGCCACTTATATCACATTTAAGATTGCTGCCAGAAAATATAGAATCATAAAATCACACAGTATTTTAGGTTGGAAAAGACCTTTAATATCACCAAATCCAACCGTTAACCTAACGCTGCCAATTCCACCACTAAACCATGTCCTGAAGCACCACATCCACGTGTCTTTTAAATCCCTCCAGGGATGGTGACTCCACCACCTCCCTGGGCAGCCCATTCCAGTGCCTGACAACCCTTCAGGTGAAGAAATCTTTCCTAATAGCCAATCTGAACCTCCCCTGGTGCAACTTGCGGCATTTCCTCTTGTCCTATCACTTGTCACTTGGGAGAAGAGACCAACACCTACCTCCCTACAACCTTCTTTCAGGTAGTTGTTGAGAGTGATAAGGTCCCCCCTGAGCCTCCTCTTCTCCAGGCTGAGCGCCCCCAGCTCCCTCAGACGCTCCTCACAGGGCTTGTGCTCCAGACCCTGTATGGAGATTCCTATTCAGCCTGATCCATGTGTCTAATGTCAGTCCTGTGACATGTCAGCTCTTACACATGCAAAAAATTGCCCAACCCTCATTTCTGAAGTCAGATGGGACTTATACCCTTAAATCACTAGGAAACTTTTTACTGTGTAGCTGTCTGCACTGATAAAAATTACCTGTGAGAAAGGCTTTTCTTTTAAACACCATTTTAGGCTTGGAAAAGGTCTTTCCTTACTCAGGGGAAGAAAGGAAAGGATTAAAGGCCTTATCTTGCCTTTCTCAACTTCCCCACTTTCCCACTGATTAAATGACTAATCAAATCAAATTCTTTAAAGATGCCAAAGGGTTGTGGGTGGGTGTGAGTCTCAGGGGCACCAGCCTTGCAGGGCCACACCAAGTCCCATTAAAACCAGTGGAGGAACTTCCATTGACTACAATAGAATTTGCTAAATTCTCATTTATAATTTCTAATAAAGAAATTGCTAAATATCTGTTAAAGATGACACCCCAGCCCATCTGTCTGCAAGGAGGGTGCACGCAGGGAGAGATGAGGAGGGAGTAGATTACGTCTCTCCTCTTTGCAAGGAAGGTTGGCCTGATTCTCACTTATTTCATCCCAATATCTGTATTCCAGCATTAATAATGGACCAACCTGCAAAAGGAGCTCACGGGAACCTACAGGCGGGCCGTAACAAAGCTGCCAGGTTTCTGCCCGAGAGGCTGGGGGGAAGCTGCCCAAGGCAGACGGGGTTTTGGAGAGCACTTTGTTTAAAGTTGAAGCGCTCAAGACTGTTTTGTGCATTCATCATCCTCAAAGAGAAGTCCTTGGCTGCCCTCCATGGAGGGAGGGGAGTGCACGGCAATTGGACCCTCAGCAGCTGCCAGGGAAAAATAATCCAGAAGGAACATGAATAAATAAAATATGTTTTGCTAGTCCTAATATTACATGTCTTTCTTCATGCTCTCCCTCTAATGTTTTAATTCCCTTCCAGCCATTTTCTGTTTTTCTGCCAGCCACTGTCTATTGCTTTTCATGTTTCTTTTATTATTATTTTCTTCTTTATATGTCTTTCCTCATTTTCTCTTTGAAGAGCTGCATCCTCTGCCCTCTCATTCTCTCTTTCCCACAGTGTCTTGACATGTTCTCTTGTCCATTTTTTAGTTTTTCTCATGGGTTGTTCTCTCCTTGTCTCTCTCCCTTTAAATCCTACATTGCTATTTTTACCTTATCTGCGTGCTTTTCCCCTCCACTGCTTGATTTTCTACTTATTTTTCTTTCAGTCTTCTTTTAAAACCATCCTGACATAGCTCTACAACACTTTGCAGACCTCTGAGCCTCTTTTATCTTATTATTTTCCCTGCAAATCTCTTCTTTCATCGTCATCTTCCCAACTTTCAACAAAGAAAAGCCTTGGAGTCCAAACCATTGCTCATGCTCAAATGGCAGAGAGGCAACTACCCTCTCCTGGGATCATAGAATCATAGACTGGTTTGGGTTGGAAGGGACCTTAATGTCCATCTAGTTCCAACCTCCCTGCTGTGGGCAGGGACGCCCTCCACTAGACCAGGTTGCTCAAAGCCTCATCCAGCCTGGCCTTGAACACTTCCAGGGATGGGGCATCCTGGGAAGTTCCTCCCCAGCTGCTTGCCACTGATCCGAGGGCAGGAACCCAGCCAAGGAGACATGGATCCGCACAGGTAGAGAAGTGACAGCAACATACCTCTGTCCTCAGATCACATGTTCCCAAATCTACAGTGAATAAGGATGTTACCGGGTAAGTTGCAACTATATGTCAATACACACTAGGAAATTCAGTGCTAAAGGACCATGAGTTTGGCTGAATGCTGCAGACTCTGGCTCTTTCAAATTACGCGATGCTGGCGCCTAAAGAAAAATGTGGCAAATGTACATGAAAATATTTATAAGCAGAGCTTTCTAAAGCAGGATTCACCTATGTGTGGCAGAGCTCAATTGCATCTTAAGTCAGAAGGGTTTTTCTTTCTCTGAATGTGTTTTTACACTGATTTTTCTGTTGCGAGTGACAGATGACAGAAGGCAGATTTTCTACTCCACGTGATAGACTATGGCAGGAGTGGAAAAATCCAGTGGTCTGCAAGCTCTGAACTCAGGATCAGCATCTTTTAGGCAAATGCCAACCTATATTGAGAGAGAGACCAACTTCACTGAATCCTTCCCCTGCTTGGGATTTCACCTTTCCTACCCATCACACCCATCTTAAGCAAATTGGGCTGCTTTCCACAGGAGACTCACTGGCCCAGGAGGTTTCAATCTTGTTTACTGTGGTTTTATCGAAGTCAGTTCAAGCAGCATTGTTCTCAATGCTAGGATTTTTATTTTTTTCTTTTCACCTCACGCCCCATAATTTCTTCTCTGCTGCTACGAAGTATATTATTTGGCCTGAACTCTCGTAACCACCTTCCTCATCTTTGACATGTTATAAATATTGCACTCTGCTTCAGCCAGATCCAACCCCAGCTGGTTTGCTCTACCCTTTATTTTATGAGGAAAACTTCTCTGGAGTGCAACCGTGGCTCCAGGAGACTGCCAGGTGGCTTTGGGAGAAACTCTCAAATGAATGAGGGGGACCAAGCTGTAAATCTGAGGTGAGACTGCTGCTGGTCCCTCGCTCCTGCTGCTGTCAGCGCAGCCTCGCATTGGGTTATTTCTGAGCTGTGAAAACAGCTGCAGTTGCAAGTTGCTGCTTGCCAGAGTCTAATATTTATCCTACCTGTCCAGACACCCCATATAACAAGAAAGTGCTGATGGCAGCATGACAAACCTCTCTCTGGAACTGATGCTATGTAGTCACGTCTACAGCTGAAGCACCATCGCAGCCTCGCCAGCGGGTTGGTTCTTGTTGACGTGATGTTTTAAGGCACGGAGGGGTGCAGTGGAGTTGCCACAGCATGAAAAATGAAAGTGAAAATAGTGAATATTTAAAGAGCGGGGTTATTCTGGCTGCCCGTGAAGTTACTGATGAGTACATGTGGTGTGCCGTCTCATTTCGTTCGGCCACCTGTGGCTTATTAGGCAAGAAAATCAGTGGTATGGCACAGGGCTCTCTGTATGGACCCACCAGTATCTTCCATGGGTCTCTCTTGAGTCTGGGATGTGGGGTTTTTTTGTTAAGTGATATCAGAGTGTCAGTTTATGGCCCTGGTGATACGAGCCCTGGCTGCTATTTCCCCACAGAGGTTTCTGTATGCTTATCAAGATCGATAACAGCAGCAGTCACTCCCCAGTGATACGCCCATGCCTGCAGCGATCGCTCAGGATGTGGAAGCTGACAAATCTCTGCTTATCTGCTGATGGCTTAACTACCCTTATCCCGAGTGGGCCTCTTTCAGGGAAACATCCAGCAGCGTAGTCACACTGGCCAGAGGTTTAATTGTTTCTAGACATTCAACCTTAACGTTGCAATACTGTAGCAGCTGCAGGTGATTTTATTAAAAAATATATACATATTTCATTTTCTCTCATCGCCATTGTCTTCTCCAGGGAATGTCTCAGCAGTCTGGCCAGGTTTCCCTGTGACAAGGACGACAAGTTTCACTCACTAACCAGTTGTCAGCATCTCCCCAAGCCTCTTCCCTCGGGGCAACCATGTGACAACCTGGGATGTGGCTGGGATGTTGTTCCCTCTATAGGAGCTGATAGCAATCACGGTCTTTGTCTCCCATCCTCTCCCTCCTCTGTGAGTCATTAGGGTTCATTCCCAGCCCTTGGGTGCCATTTGACTGTAATCCTGTTCTTTACCTTTCCGCTCTCAACTCTTAATGGCCTGGGTCTTTGTTCTGTCCCTCCTTCTAGCCCGTCCTTTGTTTGACTAGACTGTGCCCTGAGGAGCTGCTGTCTGATGGTGAGAACCTGCTAATAGGAGGTTTGCTCTATTTTCACTTAGAAGTGGGGAGCAATGCAGCAAACACTCCCCATTGCCATACCCTGCTGTGCCCCATTTCTCACCTTCCCTCCACTTGAGAGCTTCCCCACTACAGCGGCTGGTCCTGGGCCTGGAATGAGTGATATTCCCCAAAACTGAAGCCAAGCCCACCTACCTCGGAGGGCAACCACCACGACAGAAATGTCAGTAGTTACTCCCATTTCCACCAAAATCGAAGAATTTGGATGGGAGAAAAATAAACCCAAACAGTGTTGTATTCTGCAGATAAACAAAGGGCACACTAAGCAATTGGCTCCCTATAAATCAGGGTTAAGAGCCCGCGTTTTTGAGGGAACGCTTCGGTACGGGCGTTGGCTTGCAGAGTAGGACTGCAGGCCAATGCACATTCATCACTCTAACCTCATACAGATGCATTATTTTCACAGTTTATGGTGGCACCGTCTCATTTATGAAGTACACACAGCAGTTACACATATGGCTGTATCATTTTCAGCACTTCGAGTGCAATTAGTGATTTCACCCAGCTAACACTCTGTCAAAACAACAGCAGCCGTACACACCGTACTGCAGCTGTCCAAAATTTAGAGAGCCCTCTATATGTTTATGCCGTCGGTACGTAGCAGGCTGTGTGCCTGAATTCGTGTCACTGCTTCTAAGATTCAGAGAGTGGTAGGGGTTGGAAGGGACCTCCGGAGATCACCTAGTCCAACCCCCCTGCCAGAGCAGGATCACCTAGAGCAGATCACACAGGAACAAGTCCAGGCGGCTTTGCAAAGTCTCCAGGGAAGGAGACTCCCCCCCCCCCCTCTCTGGGCAGCCTGTCCCAGGGCTCTGTCACCCTCACAGGGAAGAAGGATGTTACCAGATGTCAGGTGAAACTCCGGGTCACCCACTCCTTTTCAGCGGCTGTGGCTCCAGCTCTTCACCTATACCTGGAATGATTATAGCCTGGATCACACTGCTTCTTCCCTGCCCAGAGCCACCATGAGACAAAACGCCAATCTGAGCAACCAGGCCTCCTGTTCACAGACCAGGGGATGAAACTGGCCTTTCGAGACATCTCTGTCCCTAACGCTTCTTTTGAGTCATTTGCTAGCACTGTAAATGACTCTCCCAATTAAGGATCAGTATCCTAGGGAGAGGGGAACGTTGCTAAGTGGGCAGGCTGGGCAAAAGGAGAAAAAATGATACAAATTTCATGGACGATTGTGCTCGCCAAAAAAAACCCCGTGCCAGTTTGCATGTCACTGATTTATTCCTAGTGCAGTGGTCGTTAGGGAGGGTAAAACCGCAGTGATAATGAGAAGCATTATCTAGTGCTGAGAGAACAGATTCAAAACTCTGCCATAGTCAACTTCAGGGCTGACTTTCACCGGCATTTGCACGCTAGCAAACCTAGCAAAGAAGTGGCTGCTCTTCAAAATTACGAGAAAGAGCACTTGCCCTTGGGTCCTCCCGAGCGTGCAAAGCGCTTCCGAAAACCCAGCTTTTCATACAGGTGTCGAGTAGCAGGGAACTGTGAAAAATCGACTTTTCAGTGCTCCGGTTTCACAATATGCAAACCAGAGAGAAAAAAGCTACATCCTGGTGCATTCAAAAACTGGTTTATAGTCTTCTAAGCTTTCTTCAGCCTCTGCATGGAAGGTACCACTGGGGCGTGAAGTGCAGTGAGGTTTCCCTTAGCTCCTGAGACTGGTTCCAGGACCACGAGAAGATGAAGTGGCCTCCGGCCCTAAATCCAAATTAACAGATGTTTCCAGCAGTTCTGTATTCCTTCTTGCTCCACAAAAGACTAGATCTATCCTTATCACCCTCCCCCTATGCTTAGCCAAATACAAATTATGTAAAATACAAAGAGCAGGAAATGAAGGCGTGTTGGGGGACCCTGCTGCCTTTGGGCAGGTTTCCCTTCACATCCTGACGGAACCTGGCACCGAGTCAACCTCTGACATGTGGGGGAAAGTATACCTTTTCTGCTTTACTTTTTTGGCAGTTGTCATTAGTTTGGCTCGCCTTCCCCTGCCATAATGTTGACAAACACATTGCTCACGGTACTCGGGCAGTAGCGTTTCAGCCAGCCCGTTCGGGCAATTTATGTTTCAATATTTACAGGCAACACCGCACCACTTGAGCGATGGTCTGAGAAGGAATTTGTATTTAAAACCTTCCAGGATGCATAATCTGCTTTTTTAAAAACTTCAGGTGGAAACTTTCAGCACAGATCTAAGCCCCTTCCACCTTCCCCACATTCCTCCAGGCACATGGTCTCGGTGGGGTTGGCATTTCGCTCTCCTGGTCCTGATTTCTTCTTCTCTTCACCTGTCTTCTCTGGCCTTTCAGGACAGTTTTCACCAGGCTTTCTTTCTGTGGTATTTTAATATTCATCTTACCTCATCAAGAGTAATTGCCTCGTGCCAATTTGGGGTTTTTTGGTAATTAATATGTTTGGACTTGAGACAGAGCAGGAACATTGCCCCTCACAGACATTGCACCTGAAAGTTCACGACCCCAGTTTCACAGTAAAAAGAAAGGTATTAAACCCTGCACTACACTATGGTATGTGGTTTTCTAGGCTTAAATTGGTGTGTTTCCTTCCTGTTCTGCTTATTGACTCATTTCCTTAAATCTAATTTGAGCTTGTTATTGAGTTTTCGCCTCAGACAATGCATCAGTAGTGTCCGTAATACCCATTGATCCAGCAGGAAAAAGAGGTGGCAGCAAAAGAGGAAAGATTCATTACTTTCACAAGAGAGCAAAAATTATTGTTTTCTGATGGGGGATAAGGAGGAACAGTGGATAGGACAGCCACGGAGCAGACTGTGTATTTCTTCCTGGGCGAACCTTACACTCCAGTGTCCAAGCATGTCTTATAAACCCCATAGAAATAATGACCTGGATTAATGGAGTTTTCACCAATTCTATCTTGTAGCTGACTATGTTTAAAGATCCCTTACAAAAGAAGAACAGAAGCTGAGAATGGTTTTTTGGGGGGAGTTTGGAAAATTAAAGAATGACTTTTCTCCTGTACCTTAAACAAACATTTGAGGGGTTTTCTGGCATTTATCCTGTCTGGAACCCACTGGACATGTTACTCAAATGGAGTTCTTCTATTTTTTTTTTTTTTTAAGAATGGATTAAATATTTCTGTTTCTAATCTACCCGAACATGTATTTCAAAGGCAAATGTGATCTTGCTTTTCCATGCTCAGGCAGATATTTGCTCTGAGAGAAGCCTTTGAGTGTAAATACCAAGGATATTGCAAACGATCTTGATTCAAAACCACTTTAAAGCCAGCAGCTGCCTGGCTCCCTTATATCTGGTCCACGATTAAAGACATTTTTTTTTGCTGAATGCTTGCCCCTGGCTCCCTTTTAGCAAGCTAGAGACTTATGTCCAATGAAAAACATTGTTATAGGAGTGGCTGGCTATTCAGCAGTACCTGGGCTTTGCCCAAACCTCTGATGTCTTGAGCACAATTTTCTGTCTGCAAGTGCAGCCATTTAGGTATCTAACTATGTGATCTGCAAGAAGGTGCTGCGGCTCTAGTTTTGTGCACACACTTGAGTGTAGATTTAATATTAAACTACAGGCACCCTGCTTGATACTCACATTTAATTGTACCTGAACTGTCAAAACGCAGCCTTTGATCGTGGGTGAGTTTCAAGCCCTTGCTTGCAATTAAGGAAGATGTTACAGGAAGCATCAGGCCGCATTTGGAATGGGAGTAAAGGAAGTCAAAGAACGCAGGTGCCCTAGCAGCAAAAACTATCTGGGCTCCACCCTTCCAACTTCAATAAGCTGTGGATATGCACTGCCATGAAATAACGCTGGTTCAGGGCAGCCAATGCTCAGATGCGGTGCATTCCGTAGGGTATCACCTCATCCAGACACCAGTCAGATGAAGCCCCTCCTTGAGATGCAACTTATTCGAAGCATTTCACAATTCAAATGTCAATTTGGCAAAGAGAAAGCTTGTCCTCTCTCTAGCTCTTGAAGCCTTTCACTCCCATCAAAATACCCCAGAAGCAGATGTGGGGCTGGGCTGAGTGCTGCTGCTGGTGCCAGCAGAGACATCTGGCTGGCTGGGGCAGGGGGTTCCTTCCCCTCCTCCAAACCAGAGAGAAGGTAGCCTCGAAAGTCAAGCCTCCTCACCCTGTTGACAGAGAGTCCTCCCATGCTTTTGTCTCCCTTGTGGGGATGGCCCTGGCCATCACACCTTGCCTACCTGCACCTCCATTCATACAGCAGACCAGACGATTACTACAGCAGCCACCCCAGGTTGCCCCAGCCTCCCAGGGCTTCTCCAGGGCTTGTTATCACACGCTGGTGTTGGTTCACCCAAGGAGTTTGGGTTAGAGACAGGTGGCTCCCAGCCACTTTAGCACTGCCTGCCCCAAGGTGATGCCTGCTGCACCACAGAACCTGGGGAGTTGCCTCTGTTGAAAATCACCCCAGTCAGCCCAAGCCAAAGCCCACTTCAGCAAGAAGTGCCAAGCCGGCTTCAGCAGGAGCAGTACTGGGTCTTCAGTAGCCAAATTAGAAAAGGAGCAGCAAGAAAAGAAAATAAGCATGGGTGTTCTGTGCCAGCAGAGGCCAGAGAGCTTGCTGGAGGAGCTGCCTCAAGGAGCTCAGACAGATCAATCATGGTACTTTACACCTGCAGCCAAATCTTCCTCCGGGTTTCCCTGGCCCAGCCTCAATTCACTTTAATAGCAGCTGGGCTGGTATAAATGAGAATAGAATTTGGCCTTTGCTGTCAATTGCATTTTTCATCTACAAGGTATTTTATGGACATTAAGTAATGAGCCTGCACTAAGGCCTGTGAGGAAAGGGAGGAGTTATCATGCTACCCCTTTACAGGAGCCAAAAAGGCTAAATGACTTGCCCAAGGCCAAAGACTGTTGAGGTCTGAGTATTTATGAGTCCTGGACTCATAACTCTTTGTCCTAGTGACAGCCTCAGCTCATTCTCGTAGTGTCTTTACCCACAAATTCTGCATGAACAGACAGCATTTCCACTGTTATTTGGTCCTGTTTTCTGTGTGTGATTCTTTCTGGAATGCTCTGAACTCAAGGCTCTGGATCCAAACAACTGGCAGGATAAAGCTTTAAAAAAAAACCAAAAAACTTTTATTGTGTCTTTAAAAGTCAGGGTTTGCTAAAAATATTGATAAAATGCCCAGCAACAATAAAACTATTTATTATTACTCTTGCCAGAAGAGACAGCATTATCTCAGGGCCTTGGTACGATGACCAGGAAAATACACATAGCAGTTTTGTCTAGCCTAGTCTGTACTACAAAATATATAATTTACTGTCCCTTCTGCCTGTTTAGCGAGAAAGGAATGTCCTCCTGCTTTGTTCTTTTGGGGTGTAGGGTGGGACACGGGACAGACACAGGACAGACACAAATCATTTGTGATATTTTTATTATTACTGTTTGTCCTGGCTCACTCAAACCTCAGGAAATTGAGGGAGACCCCACTAAGGACCATAAGTTTGTCACACATCTGACTGTGAATTTACTAGTGGAGTGAAGGACAGCTTCCCCCCTCTCTCCCAACCCCGCGGTCCCCGTCTGTCTGGTCCCTGCCTCATACTGACAATAAACATGTCTCCACACCCGACGGACACCACGGGTTTTATCAGCTCCCTCAAAAACGGCGTGATGGCCCATCTGACTGCTCCTTCCTGCGGGAGCCCCAGAGCACAAAATGCACATACATCAAAGGCATGGTATGTACCACACTAAAACACATCCAGGGTCGCGCATCTTCCCGAGTCACGTACAGGCACATGCCTTTTGGCGTCCAGTGGCACCAGCCTTGGCACATGCCTCCTGGGCCAAGCAGCTGCCGTTACGCAAGTCACACAGCAGACAAGGAGCAAAGCGCCAGCAGCAGCCAACAACAGCATCATTAGCTTATAAACCTTGATAAACAGAGACAAACAGCTTTTTATGGCAGGTAAAGTATGTAATAGCAGCCATCTCGTGTTTTGTGGTGATAAACAGTATTTCCGATACCAATATTATGGCTTTCCAGGGGCAACCTGCATCAATCGAGAATGAATGTGCATTTCTGCTGTGGCCAGGTCAGTCCTGTGGGAAGGGAGCCCACTCAGCTGTGCCAGCGGGGCTGACCCCAGTGCCCCCTTCCCTCCTGCCCGCCCTTTGCCAGCCCGGCGCAAGGTGATAGCAGTAATTCACCTCTAGCCAGCGATCCAAGAGCATAAAAAGTCACGAGTGACATCGTCATCACCCAACACACCTCCCTAACAGCAGTAGTGCCTCGGAGGCGGGGAGGGGAGCAGGGAGGGATGTCCAGCAAGAGGAGAGGTCGTGGGCTGGTATCCACGCGAGGCAGCACGCAGTCACGCTCAGCATGGCGAGCCAGCGGGCTGCCAGCACTGGCGCCGCTCCAGGGAGAACCAGCATCCCAACTGTGTTGCTTTCTGGGAAGCTGGCACACGGGAAAAAATCCCCATGGTGGGGTTTTCCTTTTCCTAGTGATCCCAAGAAACTCTTCTCCTTCAGGAAGGCTGGGGTAAGGTGCTCTCAGGAGCCACTGTGTGTTAGCAAAACGCCTTGGTGATGCAGGGTTTCCCCTAGTGGGTTTGGTTAAAGGCTCTTGCATTCTTCTACTGCCCCAAGGGAGAAACATTACCTAAAAATCTGGCTCTTTATACATCAAAAGGATGTCAGGGGATTTTTTTCTTAGATTGCTCTGAGTAAAATTACGTTAGACATTTTCATAAAAGAGTATCAATTTAAAACCCACTTCGGAGTTGCTGAGTGAAGAAGCTGGGATCCAAACAGAGGCTTAAATAAAAGCTCTACTGAAGAAGGATGAAAAAAAAAAAAAAAAAGGAAGGTATATACAGAATATTGGTTCCTTGGGACATTTGTTTTCCCTTTTGAGATCCTTCATGGGCTACTGTGAAGTTCAGCTTCTAACTAATATGTGCTCATACTCAGGATACTAAACACAGATTCTCAGAGTGGTAGGGGTTGGAAGGGACCTCTAGAGATCATCTAGTCCAACCCCCCATACCCACCCATATTTTCCTTCACCATTTCCTTTCGCACCATACCCCCAAATTTTCCTTCACGCAAACAAAGAGCATGACTAAATCTAAGCTGTCTTCACACTTCTTACTGAGCTTATTGCATCTCCTACAATTACCTAAATAAAATGCGTAAATCTGTAAGCTAAATTGGCTCTTACACCATTAACTCAGGCTTTATCTGCCTGTTGTTAGGGACAACCACATGTCACGGATGGAAAGGCAGGGGTTTTGAGAGGTACAGCGTGAGGGATTCATTAGTTCTGAGTGTATAATCTTACCCGTATTTAAATAAAAGGCAGGTTTTGCAAAGGGAGGATCCCCAGCAGTTCCAAAAATTGCTCAAGTCTCCTTTACAGTGTCGTAAACTGAGCCCATCAACAAAGAACTACCCATGGCCATATGAAATTGCAGCATATGTGTCTAGCTAAAGGACTAGTTTTTTCAACTGTCAGACCACACACGCTTGTACAACCACAAGAAGACTCCAGAAAACAAACAGGTTTGACAGAATAGGATGAAAGAGACACCAGAGGGACAAACTTGGTTGAAAATACAAATATTATACAAACCCCAAATGTGTACACAAATATACATAAAAGCAAAAATCCCCCTTATGCTTGTGGTTCTTTTCTAAAACTCAAGAAACACTACAAAGGAAAATATTTTTAAATTTGCCTTTTTGTCCTAGGGCTCAAAAGTAAAACTAGTGGGCAGAAGAGGAAGCTAAATTTCAAATGAATTAAAAGCAAACATGCATAAAAGATTGGCAAACACATACGTGTCAGATTCAACTCTCTTAAATATTTTCTTCATTTGCAGTAAGTCACGTTGTTATTATAAACACCGGAAAAAGAGTTAAAAAAAAAAGTGTTTTCGGCCAGTGGTGCCTGCTGAAAAACAGCATGTGCTGTGGTGTTTACAGCGTGGCTGCACAAGGCTGTTTCCTGAGAGAACGGCTCTGAGTTTTCTCCCATCGCCAGCAGGACAGGATGTAGCATGTTACTGTCAGGATGCACCAGGCTACGTGGAACTGGTCGAGACTTTTCCCAAATCTCCGTGTCAGCTCAGGCAGAAAGAAAAACTTGGTTTAAAGTGGTTTTAAGCTAGCTGCTCCCAGGTCCCACTCTGCTAGTCCTCAATCTGATAGGTCCACCTCGATTCCATAAGCAAGCAGGTCACCCCCACTCTGATTTTTAACCACAGAGGGTCACCTTGTTCCAAAACCATGGGAGGGAAATCTGGAGGGCAGAGCTTTGAAAGGCTCATGGGTTTGCATACAGCAGAAGTGCCCATCAGGCTCTACGAAAATGCAATTTGAGATAGCAAATATTATGTACGCATGCAACATGCATGCTAAATTACTGCAGGTTTAAGTCCTAAATTTGTATCTGTACAAGAGAACTGGTGTGGACTGAAGAGACGAACTGCAGAGGCATGTGATAAAGTGCATCTGTGTCCACGCAATTTTTCACACTCCTTCCTGCACAGCCTTTTCATGCATCTCCCCCCCTGAAAAATCCCTCCTAACACACCCAAAACTCCAGCAGTTTCAAAGAAGCAGGTTCTGCCCAGCCGAGAAACATGAAGGTGAGAATCAAGATCTGAACCCGAAACTCCCTGAGCTCAGGTTGTAACAGGGCTTTGATCCAGAAACACTGTGGTTCTGAGTAGTAACTCTTTCAATCCCCATATTGTTTAGGGGCCAAAGAGGGACATTGTTTTCTCTCAGGAAACCAATCCATGGAGCCTTCTTTTGGGATGGGATTTCTTCTATCCCGTGCAGTGATAAATACCTAGTCCTTCTCTTGTACAGCTGTCCTACCTCTTTCTCCGCCTAGGCTTTCTGAAATAGAAATTCCTTGTTTAGGATGACATGGGGCTACTTCTATAAAAATGTGAAACCAAGGAACCAACTCCTTCCCCTTGTGGGCGAACAAGTTTTCTGGTATGTTGTTTAATTCAGCTCGCAGTTAGCGATGGCATGTCCTTGAACACAATTCACGTTTCCAAAGCATGGTTGAGTGCCCAGAGAAGCTGTGGATGCCCCATCCCTGGCAGTGTTCAAGGCCAGGCTGGATGAGGCTTTGAGCAACCTGGTCTAGTGGAGGGTGTCCCTGCCCATGGCAGGGGGGTTGGAACTAGGTGGTCATTAAGGTTTTTTCCAACCCAAACCAGCCTATGATTCTATGAATAATGCAGCATAGACTTTCTGAGGGTCCCAGATACTTCTGGAAGTCCTCTGTAGCCTGGAATTGGCTTAAGAGAGACATAAGATTTAATTTGGAAGGCCAAATTCAGTCCAACATTCTCAATACAACCACCTTGTCCTTAAGCTGTGGCTTTAGTTGACTTGAAACAGATTATTATGGAAGACAGCAGTGACAAACTGAACAGCCATTCCCCCACACAAAGCTGAAATCAACCTTAAGCTGAACCTTGCCAATCATGGCACACTATTAACACAGGCAATTATAGATAATCACAGCAATTACTAATAAAACATTATCAAGGGTAATGGAAGGGGTAATTGCTACCTTTTATTTAAGACGGTCCAAGATCATGGCAAGATACCATCAAGGACAGTGCTGCAATGATTCCCAGTTTCCCTCCTTACGTGACAGTGCCCCTCTGGAGACCCCACAACTACAGCTCAGGAGGAGAAGTAACAAGAGGCGAATGAACCCTCTTCCCTGTGAGTGGCTTGCAGGGAAAGATGGGAACACAGCTGCAGCAAGAAGCAGCAGCAAATTTGTTACTTCTTAAGTACCATGAACCCCAGTGGGACTGAGGTGCTCAAGGATGCCCTAAAAAAACCATTCCAGCTTGGTGCTTTGCAGAAGAGAAGCCAATGCCACAACGGGATGCTGTGCCACGGCAGCGGATGAAGCTTTCTTTAGACCGGATCCCAGGGCCTGTGGGGCAGAGGTACAGCTGGGGGCTGTGCCTGCAGGACCTCAGCAAGCTGCTGGCTTGGGAGAGGGACAGGGACACAGCAGTTCTGCGGGGGACATTGAGCCTTAGCGCTGATCTTTGGTCTCGGTTAAGCAGGAGACCGCACAGCTCTCCCTGACCCCAAAACTGCCAGGCTGTTTGGCCACAGGGAGGGAATTCAGAAGGCTGTGGGAATCGAGTGAGTCCTCACCTCCAGCCTTGGGCACGTTTGCAAAGGCGAAAGGTTAGCGCAGGGAAGTTGTCAGGTCATCTGCCTTCCTGGCTGTTGGTCACTCATTTAAACGGCCACTGGGGAAGGTAGGAGAAAGGTGTTTTTCCAGCTGACCCACTGCCTTCAGAGGTTTTCATTTTATTCCAATCTCCGAATGATTTCCCATGTTCCACATTAATATATGTATATATATAACCCGGTGTACGGCGCTTAGTTAACTGACGTGGATCTAAAGTGCTGGTTTCCATTGCCTTGCGTATTATTCGGTGAGGAGCCCCTCTGAAGGCACTTGCACTGTCACAAAGAGCCCGCAGCATGGACCCATTTGCTGGGGACAGTGTTTGCATAGGGTGCAGCAGCGGAGGTGAGTGTGAACAACAGAGGAACTCAGCTTGTTTGGCTCGTTTTAATAATTACACGTAAAGGAATGGAGCCTTAGCAATGCACAGGAAAGAAAGTTTAGTCTTGGTCCAAAAGTGAAGCGGAAAGTAAAATAAGGCTTTTCCGTATGTCTTCTAATGATTCTTACCAATCCTGAAATCTGGACCCTGGTTCAATTCCCAGCATACACAGCTTTTTTCCTGCCACACAGTCCTACCAAAATACTTGCAGTCACAGGTTAAAGTACCCTTTATTGGTTTTACAGTCCCTTGTATATTGCTGTAAAAGAAACAGGATTCGAGTCAGTAGCAACTATGTGTTGCTGTGCACAGAACAAATTCCCAAGGCTTTTTATTGGATTTCTCTACCTGGTACTAGGCAAATCACCCAGGGCGATGAAAATTGCTGCAAAGTCCAAGAGGAGCAAAAGTTTCACAATAAATAGCTGGCCCAGGTCCATCAGGCAGGTTGGAGGGCTGCCAGGCTGCCATTCCTCAAGTAAAGATGACTGGAATCTGCAAGTCAGGTCCCAGCAGTGCGAGCAAGTTCAGGGCGATTAGCCGGCGCATCACCGCAGCAAGCACAGGGAGTGGGAAGGAAGAGTCACACAGGTCTGCCGAGTGAGTGGCAGAAGGGCAGGAAGGAAAAGCACACCGAAAAGGGGTGAAGAGAGAACCTCCACCCGATCAATGCGCAGAAAAACCACCTTACTGTTACAGAAAGCGGCACGAAGGCACCCAACTACATGGTTCTCTCTGCCGTGCACGCGTGCAAACGGTCACAACAGCACCTGGCGTGAAACAGGGCCTGGAAAGTCATTAGAACAGCAACAACAAAACCACCCCAACTTGAAAATTTATCCTGTGCTGGTAATTGGCTCTACAGTTAGAGAGGAAGGACAGACGAAGGGTTTTGCTGGAAATTCTCAGGGGAAATATTCTGCAATGTTTTTCACAGCTTGCGTGTTGCTGAATTGTCTTTGAAGGACGCTTTGCAGGGAAAACAGGGGCAACCATCCTGTAATGCCTCAGCAAAGATGAGAAAGGCTATGAAAACCGAGGAGTACGCATGCTCTGAAACACACGAAGATTTGAGAGCAACCATAAATTTGTACCCTGAGCAACTGAGGCATCCTGCCCACACTGCAGAGTATCGCTCTTAAGAACCTCACCCCTGTGTAGAGGACACCATGCTGCCAGCAAGGACGGCCTGTGGTGGCTGTGGTGGAAACCGCTTTTCCAATGTGCCCCCTTTCCATAATGCTGCTTTGGGGCTCACCCAGAAGCCTTCACCTTCACCTGCAGGATATATCAGGAACTACTATGAGATACAAGTCTACCACCTCTAAAAATACAGATGTCAAGCCCAAGCATCTGGAATAAAGAAATTTGCAAAGCATGCCATGAGATATAAACCACTTTGCCACACAATCCTCTGCAACAGGGCATTTCCTGAACTGGACGAAGAATCAAGGTTATATTCCTAGGGACTGATGAGCGGTTCTGAAGAACTGGGTCTAACCCAGGAGGGAAGCACCGTTTTTCTTCTGAGCTTTTCCTACGGACCTTGCTGAGCATTAGCAGCATGACGAGCATCACTTAAAACCTGCTGGATGAGTAGACCAAACCTATGGAAGAGCTATTTACATTAGGCTAATGGCAAGTTCATGCTTTCAATCTGAACGGCCCTCTCCCTCTGGACAGTCCCTGACGTTGTCTTATCCACCTGTGGGGGAAGCACCCCCTCCCTTCACCCCAGCATCTCTGTCTGAGAAAACGAGGCTGACAGGACTTGTAAAATACTCTGTGATCGCTAGAGGAAAGCACACTGTGTAACTCTGCACCGGAGAACTGCCAGCAAATAAACACGGCTTTGCTGTCCAACTCGCCCAAAGCCCCAGGCCTGTATATCAAGTTTGCATGTGCAATACAAAGGGTGGCAAAATCAGGCACACCAAGCTCAATTGCTTTTTTATCTTACAGCCCAGGGAGCCCCAGGGTGCGCGCGACCCAGGGTTTTATAGCTCGCAGGGTGGTGGCTGGGAAGAAGAGTACAGAGTCTGCTCTCACGCTCCACTTAGATCTGCTGGAAATCACCACTGTCTAAACCATGCAAAGCTTTAGCCTCGTCTCTGGCTCATGTTGCCCTCTCCCAGGAGCCACTCAGATTGATCTCCACACGACTGGCATCACACTGGAGACCAGCTGCCGGAGGGACAGCCGGGGCTGCAGCACAGTAGCCCCCATGGGGGGCTCCTGCCCCTCATCCTCACACCTCCTCCGTCTCGCCGCAGCCAGGGAAACGGGCAGCAGTGACACGGAGGAGGGACAACCTTCCACAGACACCGTGTGGAGGACACTCTGTAGCAGCTCTTTGAAGAGGAAGAGTTTTAGCCCCTGTTTGTAGAAGATGCCCAGCAGAAGGAAGTGGGAGCTTCTGCCCACTGCAGTGCAAATTGTAACAATGCGGAGCGAACGTGAACCGTGGAGTTTCCTACCACCTACAGGAAACTTCTCCTATGAGAAAAGTGTATGTTTCTGTGTGAGTAGGCACGTGCACACACACGCGTGCGTACGTACTCCAATGGGGGCTTTTTACAAGGGCCTGTAGTGACAGGACAAGGGGTAATGGGTTTAAACTGAAAGCGGGGAGATTTAGATTGGACATCAGGAAGAAATCCTTCATGGAGAGGGTGGTGAGGCACTGGAACAGGCTGCCCAGAGAAGCTGTGGGTGCCCCATCCCTGAGAGTGTTCAAGCCCAGGCTGGATGAGGCTTGGAGCAACCTGGTCTAGTGGAGGGTGTCCCTGCCCATGGCAGGGGGGTTGGAACTAGATGGTCTTTAAGGTCCTTTCCAGCCCAAACCAGGTTATGATTCTATGATTTAGATATTCCCTGGGTAGCGTACAGTGACAGACTCCATTGGCACTGCATAATTTCTAACAAAGGAACAAATTAATCCCTACTAGGACCTCACACAGGAGAGCAGGGTTGAGTAACAAGGCAGCACTGCCTAGCCAAGCTCCTGGAGAGAGTTCAGGAAACCCCAGCAAGGCAGAGGCTTGCTAATCAAACCAGAAGGTGGGAATTCCTTTGGAAGGTCTGAGCTCCATGGCAGCAGTGTTGAGCCACCCACAGGGACGAGGAAATGCTTTCCACTGGTGAATTTTGCAGAGCCCATTCCCTGATAGCAAGGGATACCAGCAGGAACAGCGCTTTTGCTAATTTCTTAGCATATTTGGAGTGGTTTGGGGGAGAGCATGTTAGTGATCGTGTATAAGCACAGTTCCAGCCAAGGAGACTGTGAGACTAGCAGCCTGTTAGCGTGAGGAAAACAAGGTCTAAACCTGACCTAGATGTTCACTAATTCAAGCCTCATTCCCACCAGTGGTGCTGAAGCTGAAACGCACCTCTTCCAAGTGCACTTGGGTCAACTCAGCACGAAACTTTATTATGCTGTGATGTTTCCATAACATCTGCTGAGAAGCAGACGCAACAGGGTGATGGTAAGCTTTGGTCACGCGGGAGCAAAGTCAGTTCTAACTCAGAGCCTTTAAAAGGCAAGAAGAGATAAAAGAGAAACAAGACTTCCTCGAGGAAGGGATGATGTATGGATATTGCGGTGTCAGGCTACGTAAACACAGCTGCAAATCTCCATGCAGAGTCAAGCTGCTTTATGGGGTGTTTATTATACATCTAGATGGATATCTCTTCATATACTTATAGAAAACAAATATCCACATAAAACACCCTTCTGCGAGTGCTACACAGGCCTCTGCATCACAAGGAAATTGCTACAAGTGAGATAAGGGAAACGCCTAATGTAATATTACGAAGCATTCGGCTCCAAGTGATGACTACAGGCCAGCCGTCACAGCGAAATCAATGGCACTGACGTTCGCGTGCGTTGCGGCGCAACGTTAACCCAGCACTCTACGTTGGCAACGTTGAAGCGTCTGCTACAGCCCTGCGAGCATTGCCACTGCTGGGTCTTTCCCGCAGCAGCTTGAGGCCATCGATCACCTGCCAACATGCCAGTCAATGCAAAGGGAAAGCCAATTACCAAAGCGAATAGCGGTACTACGGTTTCATTAGACATGCAGCAGAAATTGGCTGTAAAAGAAATGTGGAGATAAAACTAAATAAAATCAGATGACTTGGCGAGGGACCTGTCTGGTTCATCAAAATGTTTATGGACGCAGTACCTCAGCTTGCTTTCCTGCATGCAGTCACAGGGGAAGAAACGTGGCTGGGAGGACAGGTAGCAACTGCTTTTTATGGCCAGACAGGGCACTAGGGTTTGCATCTTTTTAGCAAGCTCTGTACACAACTTGCAGCCTGTAACTTAGCAGACTGCTGGTTCTCACACCAGTGTATCTCTTGAACACGTAGAATCCAAGCTCACCTCCCCCTGTACACGCAAACACTGCCCCCCTCCTCGACCCAGTGAGACTAACATTTTATTTCCTGTGTTTATTGTCAGCCAGATCAGCGCCCGAATCTCCAGCTGCATCATTGTTTTGAGCCAAAACATAGAGAACAGGAACATGTAGCCAAGGAAGAGAGGCATGTGCCCTTTAAAAAGGCTCTTCAGAAAACTATGGCCTTAGCTTTTCAACCAAGTTTGCTGTTCACCTTCCCCTGTACCTTGCAACACACCCATGAATTCCAGCATCACCTGTATGTACCTTCTTTTCTCTCCAACTTCCACTGGGTTTGGTTTATTTCATAAGGGCTGTATACCAGCCAGCAGAGGCTAAGCTAGAACACAAAGAAGCAACTGGACTCATCAAGAGCTGTGCAGGTAGGGACTGGCCTGCTAACGAAGCTCCAGCTGAGAGAAGACTGACCATGTCCAAAAGAGCCACCAAGGACTTCTCTACTCTAGAACCGATGCATGCTAAGTAAAGAGGATGTTTTTAACAGATCTCTTGCCACTCCCTTGGCCCCATGGAAAGGGAACAGTAGGATGTGGCAGACAGAAGATGCAATGGTGGAAACCCTCACACAGCTGGTTAGCTATTGTTGCTGACCCAGCAACACAGGGGTGCTTCACTCCTGACCAGCTTCTTATTGTACTACACACCGCAGACACCAATCGAAGAGAAAACATTTGTCCAATATAAGCACAGCAGAAGAATTTGGAAAATAAAAGGGAAATTAGAGCAGGTGGCCAAATACAAAGCTGTCCAAGAAGAGTATCCATAACCAGCTATTGCAGGAAACCTAAATGTCAAAGCAATTATGTAGGTATCTAGCACCTTTTGCATAACTATCAGTGATGACAACATCTGTGGGTAACCCTTACTATTTCGAAATTTGCTTTCTATATTAAAAAAACACCACCAAACTTGCTAATCACGCAGCTCTTCCTCACCGTCAACTTTTTACCGTGGCAACTAACCAGACATGCCAACCACCTCAACAGAGATTCTCTTGAAGTAAAGCCAAGCCCACAGTTAATGTTTTCAGCACAGCTGCAGCAAGCAGCTCCATTTTATGATTTAAAAACAGAAGTTGTGAGATGCAGTAACATGATTTCGCAGTCATTATATATTTTGTTTAGGGGACTCTTATAAACTGCTTCTATGTCGGGAGCACTTTACCAGCAGAGAGCATCTGATGGAGATGCATTGCTCTAGCAAAAGCATCCCACTCCTCCCCATCTCAACGAACATTGTCAGATGGGATGGGAGTTATCTTCGTTATTTACTTTCCCTCTGGGCAGGCTTAGTATCCAACAACCCAGCAACTCCTTCAAGGACAACACAAAGCCGCAGTCTCAGACACTCTCAATCCATCCTGCATCCCAGCACACTGAGGGAGAAGTAGGGAATGGCAACCAAATTTCCCTGCCTAGGAAAAACGAGTGGTGAAAGGAAATGTACGCTGCTTCCTCCTGCTTTTCTTTCCCACAGTGTCCTCCTGCGTGGGCGGCTCTGGGGAGCACGGTAGAAGGTGCAAGTTGTTGTGGGAGGAGGAGAAGCAGCATTTCTCACAGCTGAATTTCTGCCAGCATGAGCTGAGGTTCATGAACTCACTCAGCCTCTGGCCCAAGGCTAAGTTCAGCTGTGTCTGAGGTCTGATGAAATGCTTTGCATTGCTCTAATATAAATTTTTATTTAGCTGAGCTTTTTTTCCAAGGCAGGAGACAGTTCCTCCCCCTGACTGAAGAACAGGATTTGCGCCGTGTTTGCTAATGTATTGGAAGGGATTTGCTTTGTTAATTTCCACAAATACCAAGTCCCTCTGCAGGCATAATAAATGCAGAGAAAAAGTGTGATCCATCTAAGGAACACAGGGGTTGTCTTCTTTTCATTGTGTCTGGTTGGAGTTATCAAGATCCTGAACTTCAGGATTTTGTAATTCATAGATAAAACTTTTCACATTGAAAAGATATTTCTGATAGCCGATACCTCTTCATTCTAAGAAACAAAAGTGTAGTGAGATCTAATGGCTGGAAACTTAGATTAGAAACAAGATGCAATTAATTTTATTAATCACAAACCACTGAGAGCAATTAGCTGCTAGACCAAACTACCACTAAATAATGAAGAAAAAAAACCACAACTTAATTTCTGGATTCATTTAATTAAAACTATATGTTCCTCTATCAGGTACACAGTAGCTCAAATGGCAATTACAGGGCTGAAGCAGAAATTACTCAGCAAAATGCTATGACCTGCATTGCGCAGGTCAGGCTGGATGATCTAATAGTCCCTTCTGGCCTTCAATCCTATGAATTATGAATCTAGGGTGCTCCCCTCAGAGAGTTTCAAAACGCTTTGCCAACACCAGGGTGTAACCCACTCTCACACTGTGAGCTAACCACAGCATCGCCTCAGCATCCCAAAAGCCATGTTATCTGGGTTTTATGGCCATCTCTAAGGGGATGAGCTTTACCCATTAGGGAATTAAATATTCAGAGGAACAGCTACCAGACTTTATACATGGAAAATCTCCCTTTTACAAATTGGGAGCAGGGCAGAGGGGATTATGAGGGTCTCTGGTCAAAGGGCCCAAAATACTGCAGGACCTCTGTCTTCCCTGCAGAAGCTCCATGCTGCCTTGAGAGAGATGCCTTGATACGACCCTAGCAGAGACAAGGGGACCTCAGCTATCAGTGCGGTGGTGAAACCACCTCCAACTTTGGTGAAACACACCAAAAACTGGCTCCAAAGCAGCTCAGCTCCAGGACTAGATGCCCAACTTTCATGCAGCAGGGAGCAAGCCTGAGCCAGGCTGGCAGAGGAGTTGTTCCCTTGGCACCCCCTCACCGCCGGCACAGTGAGATGTCCCAGGGACCCAGGGCCATCCCATGCCCAGCAGCTTGACAGGTCGGGCCCAGGGTCACTTCAGCAGAGCTGCCGCGGTGCCCGCACACTGCACTCCACCAGCACAGTGGATCTCCAGGGATGCAGCATGGAGTGCTGGGCCATGATTCAGAGCCCTTCCCAAAGCATCCATCTCCCACCTGATCCACTGATGCTACTGCAGGGCTCCGGGGGAAAGGATTCGCCGCTGTGGCGCGATTTAACTCTGGCCAGCAAAATACCACAAAGCAGCTCTCACACCTTCCCCATTCCTCCAGCGGAAGGGGAGAATCAGAAGAAAAAGACAAGGAAGCTTGTAAAATTGAGATAAGAACTATTTACTAATTGAATATAAATGAATATATAGATATATAAAAATACTACTAATAATAATGAATTAAAATAATAGAAAATAACCCAAGTTATAAAATTGCTCACCACCCGCTGACCGATGCACAACCAGGTCCTGAGAATTGCAAATCAGAGCCCAAGAACAGCAGCCCAAGAGCTGGAGTCTGAGAGACAGAGCCCGAGAGTGGTTGCAGCAGAGTCTGAGTGAACTCTATCAGCAACAGCATGACCAGGAAAACTAACAGACCCACCAACTCATGAATGGACGAGCCAGTGAAAGAGTTAGTAAAGCAGCTAACAAAGGAGTTAGCAAAGGAGCAAAAAGAGAGCTAGAGAGGGTAATGGCCCCCGAGCCCCCTGTGTACAGGGCATGATGTACTATGGAATTAAATACCCCTTTGGTCAGTTTGGGTCAGCTGTTTGAACTGTGTGCCCCCCATGCTGCCTGTAGCGAGAGAGCTGGGAATGCAGCTGCAGTATCAGAAGTGGAGAAAGACCTGGAATTTGGTGCTGGCATTCCCCAGCGCCAGCTAAAAAGACACCTTATCAGTACTTTACTCAGGGCAAACCCAGAAACAGAGCTTCAGACCAGCCACTGTGAAGAAAGTTAACTCTTTCCTGACTGAAACCAGCACACTGATGATCAACCAGGCCAGGGAAGCCCAAAGACTTCCAAAGAAATAGCGTTAAGATGCCTGAACCCAAAAGGTTTCCAGCACAGGGGTAAGAATTGCTTCAGAGGCCTTTTCTGTCCAGCATATCTTTCAGATAAAGAAGAGCTGACTGCTCCTTTATAAACTTTAATAGTAAAACAAGTGTGTCAACGTCAAGGCTTGGAACAATTGGAACCTTGCACACTTCTACGGGAATCTAATCACTGCAGTATCAGAACTGCTGAAGCAAGGTTTGCGAGTAGGAAATGACCCCTGAGAGCATCATTCCAGGCTTCTGCTCTAGCAGAGTGTGACCAGGCTGCTGCTCACACCTAAGGGACTTGTGCAAAGCCCTTTGAGACATCCCTCTGTGGCAATCAAACCGCAGATCTCTTATTTAAAGCCTGAACGCTTTTCTACAAATGCCTGATCCAAACCTGCTGAAGAAGATATCACCATTACCTGCAATACTTTTCCAATCAAGTCAGTAACAAGGGTTTTCTAATATGTGACTGCATAGTTTTCCATGCCCTTTTCCTCCACTAGCACTCACGACTTCACTATTCAGTTTTATTTTGACATAATTAGCATTTTAAGCGAGCACATATCATGTGAGCAAACCAACAATTTAACAGGCTGGTGATTTGCTGCTGCTCTCGTTAAGCAGAACAGAGAGAGCACCCTTGTTTTCATAAAGCACTGCTACAAAGCCCACAGCCAACAAGAAAAAGTTAGGAAGCTTTTGCTCTGATAAAAAAATTTAGCCTTAGGTCTGCTATGAACCCTTCTGTAATCAAGTGAAAAAAAGACGGCGGGGCGGGGGTGAAGGTCTTTGCTTTCCTACTGAGCCTTTTTATCTCCCTTTGTTGAGGACTCCTGGCTGCTGCAAAGGACTGGGTCCCATTTCTTATCTGCAGCAGACTGTGCTAAGGCTGTGACAAGGAGTTATGGGGGTATGAGGCAGGAGGAAGCTATAAGCACCAGAGCATTGGCTGCATCACCTGGGGTAGGGTTTAATGTGTCAGAATTGTAGAGCTGAGGTTCTTGAAGACTTGGTCAAATGGATTAAACATGATAATAAAACATCCATTGAAACAAGTGCGCATGCTTTGTCTCAGTTCCCCTCGTGAAAAGAGGGGGGTCGTCACCAATATTAGTTCAGAGTGATGTGCCGAAGTATGGATTGCGAAAAGCACAGCTACCACAATAGTGGAGCTCTATAAATATCTTAAAATAAAAACACATGGACAGACGCATGTAGCTGACGGACTTCATACTTCAGTGGGCATAACCACAAAATACTGAAATAATTAAATTTGTCCGTCAGAAGTCTTGAAAACAATTGGGTCCGGTTTCCCTATTTCATCCCTTCCCATTTTATAAGATAATTATGACCAACCAATACACCCTGTTTTTGGAAGCGGAATTCTGCAGCTCCTCTTTTCTTCGCACACTCAAAAAGTGGACAAGAAAAGCAATAGCTGAGCCTGAGCGCAGTTAGGTCTGCAATATGCCACTGGCTTTCCGCCACGCAGCTCACTTTAAGTCAAACCAGCTGATTAGCTCCGAGATGCCCGTCTCTGTAGAATCTCTTTTCCTACAGCCAACAAAAAAGGGGAATTGCTTTTGTGATTGCCTGAACCAGAACAGCGCTTCTGGGATTTTTTCATGCACTCTCCCTGTGTAGAAGAGTCAACATAATAGTGCAACATGACAAGATGTTGAGCCACAGTGCCAAGACAACTTGCACACTTTGCATTTTTCCTATTAGAGATGCATCAGTGATTCCAGAAGGGAAGAGAGGAGAGAAAAAACAGTGCAGAGCAGTCAAGTCCAGCCCCAAAAGCCTTCGTGTTTTCATGTTTATAGCAAGAGGGAGCATTACAAGACACTGACGATTTGTAGCATTCAAGTGCTGGAATAAATTTGGCCCTTTATTAAAACTGTTTTCCCAGAAAAACAAAACAACAAAAAAAACCCCAACAAACCACCCACACACACAACAGACTAGAAGATTACAAACTGCATAGCTTCCTCATCTGCAAACCTCATCCTAAGATGAGCAATGGGTGAACAACTAAAAGCAAAACATTCAGATCCCTCCCCCCAGCGTTTCTGGGAGATTGTCCACCCAGATCACAGTAGCAAAAACTCCCAGTTCCATTTCTTTCCTTAACATCAGGAATTAAAAAATGTTGAATTATGAAAGTTTTGAATGTAGTTTCCACCTTTCATTTTTATTCTGAACTTATAGCTAATTTTAGGCTGCTTTGTCCAGGTTTTTCTCATTTTAAAAACATTTTAAAACTCAAATAAGTGGATACTCATGGAGCTGATGTTTCTGAAAAACACAGGTAAGAACTACTACACCAAAACATGCTTCCCCAGCAGGGAGCCATTTGAGTTAGATTTTAAAAGACTGACCCATGAGGATGAAAGGGGCAACAATTTACCACTAATGCTGTCATCCAGCAAGTGGTTCACGGAAGGAAACTCTTTGATCAAGAGACAGCACAAGAGAATTCCCTCTCCAAACATTTTGCAGGATGAACATTTTGATCTTCTACCAGGCTTTCAAGAGGGAAAGGGGTTCTGTACTTTACCCCTGCACCCTTCTAAATCAGGGCTCTCCCCAGTGCCAATGGAAAGCAGAAACGGGCCTCACTCGCTGCCCTTCCCATGGCAGCCTGTGGTTGGGTGCCTGCCATGGGGTTCCCAAACAGGTCTCCCAGCCCGCATCTGGCTCCCAGTCTCCAGTCCTGTGGTGCTGCGTAGCAGGGGGCCTTTGAGCCGAGCGGAGCATCCAGGGGGTGTGTTCGGGACCTGAGCAACCAAGCAGCAAAATCATACTTGGGCTGTCACCCCAAGGCTGGCTCCCTCGCAGCGGAGCACTGGGGCCACCGCTGCCCTCCATCCCATGTGCAACCCGCAGGGGAAGGGGGGACTCTGGAGCGGCTTTGCAGCCCATCCCATCCTATGACTCCCACCTCGCAGGCACCCCGTGCCTTCCCACCACTCTTGAACCCTTCTAACCGCAGCGACTGTGAAAGGGGCTGCCCGTTGCAGAGGAGCCCTCTGCCCCGGACGGGGCTGTGTCCATGGTCCAGCACACGCAGATCCGCACCGTTGTCAGGAGAAGGCAGGTCATCTTCAGCCTTTAGCACGGTAAACGTATGGTGAGATTACGGGGAAGGAGGGCGGTACGATTTCTAATGGAATTTAGCTTAATTATAAATAAGAAACATTAAAATAGGATTATCCTCACAAATGAAAGTATTAGCATTTAACTGTTACAAAAACTACTGCTCTGCTGTTTTAACACAATCCACTGAAAACCTCAAGGCTGATAAAAGAATTTGCTCTCAGTGCTCGTTTTCAAGTAGATAGCGTTGACAAATACTTGGACTGGAGCTGTACTGTAGATGTTGGCTCCTACAGGTCCACAAAACCCAACCAACTGTTAGGTGACAACCTGTGCCCGGCGCCCTGGCAGAGATCACTAGTCTTACCATTTAGTTGGCTTTCCAACAGAGATTTTTAATCCTGTGCTTTATTTTTAGAAGAGTTACATCAAGCAAACATACGCATTTCAGAGCTGCTTTATCATCTATGAATCAAGCCTGGGCTGCAAATGATGAACATCATCCCTGCTCGAGAAGAGCAAACATATGTACGTATAAGGATATGACAAATGAGTCCTTCAGACCCATCTTGACAATCTCATAAATTTACATCCATCATAAAGATGGAATAGAAAAAGGACAGGAGGTCACAAGTTGCTTTCCAGTGTAAAGCCCTGTTTTAGTCCCAGCAGAGTTTTGCCGTGCAGAACTGTTCGCCTGAAATTTTCCAGACACACTCAGCAAGCAGCAGAGAGTATTTTGCAGTAAAAAGAAAATTAATAGGGGGCTTTTGTTTTGGAATACAGCTCAGCGAAGAGTTACCCTCCGTTAAGACCCTGACTCCTGCACTGAACCGCTCCACATTTCTGCACAGAAGCTCTCCGGCAAAGATAAAATTTTATCAGAGAAAAACCTAAATACAGAAAACTAGACAAAGGGGAGTTACTTTTTCAGATAGAAATAACTTTTCAGTAAAATATTTCCTCTTCAGCCTCACCATTCAGTTAAAAGTCTTTTTCCAAACTATCTTTATGAGGATCATAAAGTGAACTCTGAAAAGGCTGGACTTTTGGGGAAGGGCAAGGCTTTCAGTTAGATTTTTTATGTATATATATATACACACATTTATATACATATATATGTAAATAAAATAGCAAAGTCAATAAGATAACCTCTCAGAGAAAAATTCTTTACACTCTTTACCAACGTCACTGCCATCCCTTTCTAATTCCAAGTAGATTAGAAAAAATAGCCTCCACATCCTTCATGCTCCTCAAAAGCATTTTCTAAATAAGATATTCTTTAAATTAGCCCTGACTGTTACTTTTATGCAGCTGTTTGGACCCCAGATCCAATCTCAGTCATTTCAGCAGGATTTCTGAGACTCTGTGGTTCTGCTGAAGTTAAGTAGTGTTTTTGTCACCTGGATTCACTGGGAGCAGGACTGGGAATAAGGGAGGTGTGCTTTAGGCATTTCCCATCTAGCTCAAGGGGTTAGTCAAAGCAACAAAGTTAGGAGCATCAACTCCCTGCAGCCTCAGTGGAGGGCAGCCAGCTGTCCATGGGGTCACATCCATAGGACCATTCGGCAAGTCCTGAGGGCACACTTGGGGTGTGAGAGACAGGGAGGTAGAGACGTGTGTGTGCACACTCACTCCCAGCCACATGTAAAGCCCAAGGAGAAATAGGCCTGGCAAATACAGCAAGCTCCTTCCTCCTTGGGAGAGGCCATTAGCCCATGGCAGCAAAATACCATCATCTGGGCAGGGGACCACTAAGCCCTGAAGACCTCAGGGCTAGATAAGCTTCTCCTCAAGGCCGCCAGCCAGGCACTAGAGGTCCCTCGCTTCCCTGGGCTTCATCTGCCAAAGATACTGATGGAGAAAAACCACTGCAAAAGCAGCAACACGCTGCCAGACGGGGCATGGCAACGGCTACGGGATTTGCCCTTCAACGGCTATGGGAATCCCAGCATCTCCTATGTAGATGGTTGGGATGAAGTCCCAAAAACCTAATAAAATGGGAGCCAAGTGTCCCACCGTGTTGGGAACCATGTCCTCAGATCACCCTTTGGCCGTGTTTATGCATTTAGGCTGTATGCAAAGTTTGTGGCAAGCTATCAATTATAAAACATAAAAGGAGTTTGTACTGCTAACATTTCTCATAATATATCATTTATAGAGTCACACCACAGTGTTTTCCTAAGCAAAAGCTCGGCAGCCTGAAGCCAGGAATGAGGTAATTACTTGTACAATACAAACGTAAATTGAGTAGCCTGAAAGGGGGGGTAGGAGAAGACAGAATCGATGCAAGTCCTTACAAGATCCAGGGGTGATAAGTTGCAGGCACCAAAAGGCAATCAGACAGGAAGAGTAAAAAGTTTTTCTATGAAGGAGTATGGCAGCCAGAATAGTTTCTCTAGCACCCACTTTTAAAATCAGAGCAAGTGGTAGCAGAATACAACAGCCCCAGGTGCAGCAGCTAATGAACTATCCCCAAAAGCTAGCTGGGTTACAGAAATAGCAAAAAAAAACCCCAAAAAACTTAAAGCTAAGTAAAATAATAATAATTATTATTTTCTTTTATAAACTTTGTTCTAATATCACACCCTTTATCCTTCAATCTCACCTAGTGAAAGTGCCGATTGTCACGTAACATAAAACCACCAGGGTTTCCCTTCCTATCAGGGTGCAATCAGAGGATTAGCGTGCTTTTACAACAAACAGCAGCTGAAAAAAAAAAAAATAATATTCCTGGGGTATCACCAAAGCAGCAGCACAGACCTCCACTGAGCTGCTAGGGCAGAGAGAAGGAAATGTCCTTCAACAGCAGCTGAGCATGGGAGCCCCTCTGATGGGCAGCAAGAGAGCAGGAAGGACCCTGAGCCCAAAGGCAATCAATCCAGCACAGACACACTATCAGCTTTGAAGGCCTTTCTGCCCTGTGATAAAACCCACATAATCAAACCCCCCTTACAGCAAAAGCCCAGGATGCATACCTGGAGGAGCCCAGGGAAGAGGAACAGGGGAGCCATCAGGAAGAGAATAAACAGGAGCAATCCCACCTCTTGGGCTCAGCAAGCAGAACATCCCCCAGCTGCCCATCATCCTGCAACCCCCCCTGTCTAAACAGGCCACCTGAAACCCATAGCCTTGGGCTGGAGTGGCTCACAACCCAGGAGGGTACAACAGCTCTATTTTGGTCAGACCTGATAGAGATACCCAGTCCTACACACAGCAGAGCGCTGGCAGCAGGCACGGAGTGATGCTGGAGGGCTGCTTGGGCAGCGTGCTGGGAACAGGGCTGTGGTCCCCATGCCCACATGTGAGTTGCCCAAAGCAGTGACTTCCCCTCCCAGTTAAAGCTCACCAGGTGGTGTAAATCAGCTCCATCGTGCAGCTGTAGGAATTGCAGAGCCCAGTGAGGCTCTGCTCTGTACGATGGATGCTGGTTTCCTTCACAGTTCCAAAGGCAAATCTTGATACTTGCTGAGGTTTGGGATGGGGGGTGGAGACATGACATCAACACCCTGAAATGTTTAGATAAATGGGGGTGGCAGCATTTTGAAACATTGCTTGTTCCTCTAGAGACTTTGCCAAAAAAAAAAAAAAAGTGTGACCTTGTGACTTTTTTTATAAAACCCTGCTACATCAGAAAGTTTGAAATATAAACAGCTGCTTTTACTGACTACATCAGTGCAGCCCCGCTGGGCTGCCTAATCCTTGGGTAGCAGTGTTTATAAATACTGCTCAGACAAGCAGGTTAGATCAGATTTTCTCATGAGCTCATTCGGGGCGGTTAGCTTTCATGGGCAGACACGTTGTTATCTCTTTTTAACTGCCAGCTTTTGAAAGCCAGTCACGGTTTTCAGAGTCGTTCCTGGGCAGGAGGAAGAAGAGGTAGCAAAGGAGAGTATCTTTCATCACAAACCTGACACGGGTGAAGCTGCAACTGGATTGAGGCCACGGGAGAATATATCACTCACCGTCAGGCGGAGCCGGGCCATTTCAAATGGGCAGCAATGAAACAGCTGCAGAGCCCTGAGCTCGCCCTGGCAGGCACAGGCCCCTCAGGATCAAACTGCTTCAGGGGCACCCTGGTTTTGCCCTATATGGGGAGCTTAGCAGCAAAAGATATGGTGCTGACCTCCTCCATCGACACACCTGAGAGCACCCCAGCACCCTGGCAGCCAAGGAGACCAGCACATTCAGGGGTGGGTTGCTCCCCGTACCATGCAAGCCGGGGTTGTTAATTGCAAAGGGCAGCCGTGCTTCCAGCTGGACCTCTCAGCACTGCAATCCTTAGCCCTCGGGGGTACTTATCCCAGCAACACCATTCCCTCCATGGAGGGCTACATACCCTTAGCTAGAGGAAAGCGTCTTGCAAAGAAAGGATTTACCTGCCATAGAAACAATATAATGAAAATTCAGTATCAGTAGAGCTTAAATATAGGAGGATGGTGAATTAGAGCAAGCTCTGGATGGCTGGTGCCCAGCAAGACAGCATTCACCCACACCTTCTGGGCCAGGACACACAGAAAATTTACTTTAGCTTTGCTGCCTTTCAGTTGATCACTACAGAGGTGTTTCACTGCAAAGAGATAATAGCAATCACAGGGCTGCAACCCCCGGGAGAAATTAATCTCTCAGAAGCCAAGTGGGAGAAGTCCCAGAAGAAGAGCAGATTAAAGCATGTTTTGAAGAATGTGGGGCAAGGCCCGACGCCTGCTGCTACCTCGGTGCTTGCCCCCCGTGCTGTCCTCACGCCGATCGCCAAAAGAGCCGTCATAGCTGTGGGCCACGAGCTGCCGCTCCTGTCAAAAGGCATCTCGTGGTGATCTTGCTGTGGGCATTTGACTGACGTGCCGGAAGAGCCAAGAGGAGCGGGAGGGAGGTGACATTGCTGCCGCGGAAGAAAAGTGCAGATAATGGAAAAGGTGACAGTGTCAACCACACAGCCGAGGAAAGGCTATTTCCCTCCCTATTTATTCTATTCCTCTAAAAGAAAAGCAAACCCCAAAGCGCTGGCAAGAAGTGGTTTTTATGGGAGCCCGCTGAAACGTGCATTCAGCATGAAGCCATTTGAGCTCGCAGGCTCCGCTCGTGTTAATCCCAAGGCATCCCTCAGCGAAGCACGTTGGGCAAAAGGGCTCCTTCCTGCATTTTCTTGTGTGTCCTGTCTTCGGGTGATCCCACTTCATGGGTGGGGCCAGCCCAGCTGAAAAAAAGTAGAAAAAAGGCAACTACGGGTGCGTGTGCATTGAGGAAGGGCCGGTGCCTGGTAGCTCCCGGGCCGGGGGCTCAGCTTCAGCTGCAGGCCCAGCCCGGTGGGACAGCCTCCAGGCACATGCCAAAGTCCACAGGGAAAAGAAGTTCCCTTTCTTTCCCAAACTCCCTCAATCAAGGAAAAATACCAAAACTCAAGTCTTTAGGGCACCCTGCGGATTTCAAGGGAGTGAACAGTGACAGGCTTGACTTTGACCCATTTGGAGCACAAGGTGCAAAGAGGCAGTATTTGCCCAAAAAAGGGTGATCGACATAATTGATTTCTACCAGAGGGCACAAGTTGTCTTTAATCTCCAACTGCCAGGGGCTGGATAAGGGAGGGGAGGGGAAGGATGGGCAGAGAGAGGGCAGAGTTATTAGCCCATGACCTCAGGAGAGACAACTTCCTCCATCCTTCCCTGCTTCTCTCTGCCTCAGCCAATTTCTGCTGAATTCAAGGCATCTCAGAGGTGTAAGTCTCAAAAATAATTTAATTTCTACAAGGCTGATGAGACATAGCAGCCTGGGAGAGTAAGAGATCCCAGGGAAAAGCACACGGCCAAGACTGGGCACAACTGGCCGGTGGGTCAGCAAACGCCGCTTGTCCGGCTGTCCCCTGCCTGGGCACCCAGGGTAGAGGGGCACAGGCACCCAGGGGACTGGGCCACAGGCACAGCCTTGCCCAGGCTCTGCTGGGTCTTCCGCTTGTTGAATTTAACCTCAGACCATACAGGATACTGTTTGGAGGTGAAACAACTTTTAGAGTTATTTTCCGTGACTGATTTCCTTGGTGGAGGGTTTCTGTGCTACAGATACAGATGCAGAATCACATTCCGTGTCTGCAGTTCGAAGGTACATAATCTAGGTTGGAAAAAAGCTCCATATTTTCAGACGTGAGGGGGATTTGTCAGGTAAGCTACATGAAGGGGTTGCACACCTTCTTCAGCAACTTCCAACTAGAGCTGTAGGCCTGATGCAGTAATATCTGGTAGCTGACCACACCGATCCTTTTAGCCTTAAAATTAATTCTTCAAAAAATGAGAGCAAGCCAATTGCTTTCAGTTGTAATTGAATAGATATCACACAGTATCAGACAGAATGAATACTCATCAGTTTTCTCAGTCTACTGATGAGATTACAAGCAAAAATTGGGGAAGAGAACAAAAAATCCTTCCCCTTTGCTTGCCTATCACAAGGCAAAAAACGAAAATGAAAGAGATGCAAGCCCTTCTCTCACAGCCTTTACAGATTCCTTAAAAAACACCCCAACCCCACAAGGATCTCCATGAAAAGATAGATTCAGTTCCTGTCTGAAATGACTTACAGAAGGAATGAAAGTTTGTTTTGCTTACGGTTCTCTGTGCATAGCTGGTGGTAATTGTTCTTACTGAGCAGTGGGGCATTCTTCTTTGTGAAAAAATCAATAAATATTTAATTCATAAATGAAAGAGAGGTGATGAGCAAAATATAGAACTAATAAAGATAAATGGCTTTCGGACTCACGAGGGCTTCTTATTAAGGAATCAGGGGGAAAAGTGTCCCTGCTGGGCAAAGAGGACAAAATAAATTGTGGACTTTATACTGCAAATGCAACGATAAAAAAAAAAAAAAAAAAAAAAAAAGAAAACAATGTTAATGCATCATTAAGGTTGAGCTAAGTTTAAATCTACAGAAGCCAGCACAAACATGAAGGAAGATTCCTGCGGCAACCTTAATTGGGACTCATTGCAGACTGTGTTATTGATGACTGCATATACTCAGTTGCATAAACAAATTGCCAAAGCTGGATACAACTGGAATGCAAATGGGAGGTGTGCACCATATGGCTTCTCCTAAGCTGTGAGACCCACCAGGTAGCAAGTGCAGCAGGTATGGCTGATGGGTCACCTACAGGTACACACATGTGCATATATATTACACATAAAAGACAAAAACCCCTCCAACCTACCAAATCTTCAAGATATGTCTTCTAGTTATTTATTTATGTGCAGGCAAGTGAACAAAGCATTCCTTTAGTGTATGCATGATTTAATTTGCTTTACCCGTTGTATCTGCAAATGCTGGAACACGACAAGAATGTAACACTTCTGAAGTCATAAAGTATTTCTATTTAGTCATTTCTATGGCCAGATGAAAACTTCACCCCATATTGCCAATAAAACCGCAGCTGAGTTAACACGCCCCAATCCTTATGCCTGTTTTCCGAAGCACAGTGTCCTAGAAACATAGTCTCTAAATTGCGTACAAAGGCTTCGGAACACCACAAAACCAGCCCGCAAAAAGACTCCATCCATCCATCCATCCATCCATCCATCCATCCATCCATCCATCCATCCATCCATCCATCCATCCATCCATCCATCCATCCCAGCAAGCACGCACTAGTGCTATGCCAGAAAAACTAGTGTCTGCCTTGGCTCTAGCAAGCATGATTGGACTCTGTTGGCACCAGGTGATCACAGCCCGGGAAATGGTGTTTAGCTGATGCTGAGCGGGGTGTTATTAGCATTCATGCAGTTCCCAGAGACCCCAACCAGGCTCCTGCTGCAGGCGGTGTAAGGGTAACAATAGGAAATTGCCTGTCATGTCCAGGTAGGCTATTAACCTTTCAGAGAAGGGGTGAAGTGTGGGTCATCCTCTCAACGATTCCCGTTTCACTGGGGAAGCACTGATGTGGGCTGTACCTCCTGGGGAATGCTGTGGATTGCAGTGGGAATTTCAGCGTCATGAAGTTTTGTTCAAAATGAAATCAAGTGCAAAAAAGTCATCCCAGACGCTTTATCGAGTTGCCCGAGGTCGCACGCTGTGACAGAGCCCAGAGCTGCTCATTTCCCCACTAGCGTTTCCCACAACTAGTCAGCCTCTTCCCACCTTTTTGTGCCTCTTCTTTTATCAGGATAAAAATAACAGAATTGCTCATGTAGCATTGCATTGGTACTTTTGCTTCCAAGTTCCCCAGCATCAGAGCATAGGGAGAAGGGGGAGGGTGGGGGTATTTTGCTTAGATGATTGAACTAATCTCATGCAAATATACTCGGTAGTCTTGGTACCCATTGTGCTTTCACCTACATAATGCCCAAGCCAGCTGAATATTGCTTTTTTTCTAAAGATAATAGCATTTTTATGCATTATTCCTTAACGCTTTTTGCGCTCACACACTTAAAAAAGCGCCCCAGCTAAGGAATAACAGAAGTCAATATACTTAGTCTCTGTCCAAGTATTTATGCATCCTCGTCCCATGTTAGCTGAAGAGAATATCATGAGGATGGGACATGATTAACATGTCTATTTTTTTCCTCCCTTTTCTTACTTTCAGCCTATGAATTGGAAAACTGCAGTTAAACATTTATTACATCTTTTCTGTCTTGTATTAGAATGGCTGCCTGCCTGCCTTACCTTGCGTTTGAGAACCAGGGAGGATTTTGAAGGCAAGACAAAGTATAGAAGAACTGGTTTAAACCAGAACCCAGTAAACCTGCCTCTCTTGATATGAATTGATATGATTTACTGACTTTGGAATTGTCTGAGTCCAGAGGAAAACAACAAAAGTCTATGTATATAGTTTCCTTCAGTAACAGAAGCAAACCATCCAATAATGCTAATGGAAGAGTTGTGAGCTCCTCCTCCACATCCCTCACCCACTCTCAAGTTAATTTGCTAACGATAAAATCCACCCCAAACTACCTTCTCCCAAAGGAATCAGGATTGATTATGAAAACGAATGCTAGCGATGTTTCCCCCTTCACAGCCCATCAGGCATTGCTCCTGCCCACGCTCGTAGGAGCTGACCGATTGATACAAAGAGTTTTGAATGAAGGTTGGGATTTCAAACCTGAGACCGAGGAGCTGGAGGATGTGGCTGGGGGGAGTGGGGTGGGTTGCACGTACGAAGACAGCTCATCACCTCAGCCAGAACCATTACTTGGAAAAGCTGCAGCAATGCGGAAGCCGTAAGAGCACACCAGAAAGCTGCGACATGCATATAGGTCCAGTGTATCAAACCCAGGTTTAAAAAAGGAATGATAATAGACTTACAAAAATGTAAGCACTTGAATTATTTAACAACCAGCCTTTAAGTTACGCTCTTGCGAGAGTATTTTGACCGTTGATCTATTTACAACTGACTTTTTGATCCACTGGCTTCCACGGGCGTTGAGAAATTCCTGTTGATTTTGGTGCTTGTTAGCTTATATCCAAGGTCCATGTGCTGGAGAAGCCTAAAATCTATTTTGAAGCTTTAAGTGGACACGGAGAAAGCTCTAAGCTGCCCTCCCCCCTGTCTGCAAAAACATGACTACTTTCATAGTGGGTCTGTGTCATGCTGTTTGATCATTATTCAGTGTCTTTCAAGTTATTTCCATTAGAAGGAGAATTGATGAGGGATTCAGGTATTTTTATGCAATCCTGTTGATTTTGCAAAAAAAGAAAAAAATGCCTTGAAGATAGTCTGAATCAAACCAGAGATAATTTATCATTTTCTAGCCAGCACTGAAATCTGTAAAGAGACTTTTCAGCCATTCTCTCTGGCTCATATTTCCAACTTTTTTCGCTCTCCAGGACTTTCTAGCTCCTTTTTTTATACCTGTTTTCTGGCTAGTCTGGAAAATACACTCCAGTTACAGTATGTTATTGCTTGGATGTCAGTTGGGGCCCTAGAAATTTTTTTTCACCATCCTTTTCTGTTTCTTGTTAATTATCCAGAGCCTATGGTTTTTATTCCAAAAAAGGAGATTATAATCTTCCTCCATGTCTCCTGAATGAAAGACACCATCACACTGACACACTTTAATTAAGCTTTACCCAACCACCATGAACTTCAGACACGTTTTAAGAGAGATATCAGCAGAGGTTAAATAAATAAATAATGAGTAAAAAAGCTTCCCAAAAAGCAAAGAACATGCAACAGTAGCGTCTACTGCTCTGTGCCGATGCAAAAGCCCACAGGGATCATTGTGAAGACTCCATGCTTGATTGAATATCTCATGAATCATGGAATGGTTTGGGTTGGAAGGGACCTTAAAGACCATCTAGTTCCAACCCCCTGCCATGGGCAGGGACACCCTCCACTAGACCAGGTTGCTCCAAGCCTCATCCAGCCTGGCCTTGGACACTGCCAGGGATGGGGCACCCACAGCTTCTCTGGGCAACCTGTGCCAGTGCTTCACCACCCTCTCCGGGAAAAACTTCACCCTGATGTCCAATCTAACTCTCCCCTTTCAATTTAAACCTGTTACCCCTTGTCCTGTCACTACAGGCCCTTGTAAAAAGTCCCCCTCCCCAGCTTCCTTGTAGTCCCTTCAGGTACTGGAAGGCTGCTGTAAGGTCTCCCTGGAGCCTTCTCTTCTCCAGGCTGAACGAGCCCAACTCCCTCAGCCTGTCCCCACAGGAGAGGTGCTCCAGTCCTCAAATCTAACACATAGAGTAGCCATTGCTTTCAGGTATCTGCCAGAGATGGAAGTGGTAACCCAAGGAATACATGTTTCTGACAGTGATATAAGCCCAAATATTCTCCTTTAGAAGAAGAAGCAGAAAGGAAAGTGAGAAAGGTGAACTTAAAGTGAAGTTCTAGTTTGCTAAATTTCACTCAGGCACATGAAAACATTCCCGCAGCATTTGAAGAAAGTTTGTTACAGGGAGTCCAAAACCAGCCTCATCAGAATGACCCTGATTTGGACCTTCAACTTTTGCTTAACACTTGTGGTTCAGCGCAGCTTTTTCCACCTCCAGCTTCAGGAACTTCCAGATAACCTGCAAGAAAGTGGCTTGTGATGAAGGATTTCTGGTGGGTAGTGTGAGGCCAGTGCGGGACGAATGCTGGAGAAGAGTTTCAAGTTACTGGAAAACAAAAACACTGTTTGGTGGGAGGTTGGGGGTGTTGCCTGTTTTTGGCCTATTTCCACTTCCAATGAAGCCATTTAGTGAAAGCAATATTTGGTCAGCGCAGAATGAGATTTTCACGGAACAACAATAAAATATTTAATACGTTTATGTTCCCAAAATTAAAACCAAAACAGAACAAAATGCACAGAACAAAACACTGTTCTGAAATGGACAGACTAGGTTAGTCTTTTGCTAGAATAACTCTATTTTTCCCCTAAATCTGAGAAATCCTAGGCAACTGACAACTCCCACTTCATCAATAGGAGCTGGGGATGCTCCACCTGCACCAAGCTCCTATCTGTTTATAGTCCTACTTACTTCTGCCATCCTAAGTGTTACATGAGAAAGTTTTGCCCTTTTATAAGCTCTCTTAGCCAGACTGTGGTCCCCCAGGTCACTTAACTACATGTTTAACTGAAGTGCATGAGCAGCTTCTTGAACTTAAAAGAGGACCTGACTGGCCCACCGCAGCGAGCGGAGCCAGGTTGTTTGAAGTTAAGCACACGCTTAAGTGCTCTGCTGGATTTTTGCCCAAACTGTCAATCTTTTATAGTTAATCATTTATCACCCTGCTTATGCGCCGATAGTTATGCCTCAGTGTGCAAATATGTAAATTGCTTTCCTAAAGCTCCGCGCACCAAGCACAAATAACGCTTCCTCAGCCCTTTACAGGAGTTCTCTGGTCGCGTGACATCTCAGATAGATCACATGGCACTCAGAACCGGCAAGAAAGTTACTTCTCTGTTAATTAAACAGAATCATTACTGTGTTCCTCTTCTTAATAATAAGGCGTGTTCGCAGACTTGCAAAATACACAAATAAATAACGCCATTTAGCTCTAACCCGACAAGCATCACGCGTTTTGCCTTTAGGAGCGTGTACATCGATCCATCTTACACACACCGCCACTCCGACAGCGAGAACGGGAGCGAGCCGTCCAACGCACGATAAGCGTATTTGCATAACGGCGGCACAGATTAAGTTAAATAACTGCCTGCGCCGAGGGTATTTGCAATGTATCACGAGGTAATTCTCCCAAACACAAGTGACCATTCTAATTGTTCTTTCCCTCGCTGAGGTTAATTGCTGTGAGCAACCAGGGGAAGTCACCTCCACTTCCCTGTGACCTGGTGCTTTTGCATTCGGAAAGCTCACAGCTCCCGCAGATTTTTCGCCAAGAATTTAAATTGCCACGAGGAGAGAAAATACTGCCATTCAGTTCCGATGTATTGTATTGGAATGCTAGGCGGCAATGGTGCCTCGCTGAGTTAGAGCCTTAAAATACGATTAGTTGCAGTTCTGTAGATTGCAGAGCCAGTTATTCTGCGCTCCTGCCCGTGGGGCCTTCCGTGCATCCGCTAATGAAAAGGCTGCCTTTCCCCACGTCTCAGGTACTTTTGCAAGAAATGAGTACCAGGGAGGAAAAGTGATAGAGTCTGTTCCCTTGCTTTGTAGAGCAATTTTTGTAAGAATTTATTCTCTGTCAAGCAAACGGCCTGGGGAAAAAAAAAAAAAATGCAGTCAGACACTTTTTCTAAGAGGAAGCTTGAACACTTCTCGGATTGAGGCATATTAAAATGAATTAATGCTGACAGCTGGTCTCCCAATCATTAACTGAAAAAAACCCAAACCCCAAGCTTTAAGTAGCGTTTAAAAACCCCCTAAACAAACAAACAAAAGCAGCAAAGCAAGCACACAGGCTGCCCCATGATAGACCAGTTGCCATCATGACCAGCCAAACAGGACAAAACCTGTCCCCTGAACCATTCTGGGGTCGGGTCCTGGGTGACTCTGCAAACACTCCCAAGCTTCTGCCGCAGGGCCAGGCTGGCAGGTCGGGTCCTGGGCCACCCTGGACACAGGTGGAGGAGAAGGGTAGGAGGGACCCTCAGGGGGAACTGCCAAAAGCCACGGGGTAGAAAAAAAAACCCTAGACAGGGTTCACTGCATGACTGTTCTGGGATTAGCAGAAATAAAGCCCCAGGAAACGGAGAGGCTTGGGACAATATTTTGGAAGGCTTGTGTTTGATTCAGGTCCCGGATGAAGATTTGGCCATCAGCCCAAAGACTAGTAGTTTTTCCTTCACTGTGTGGTCTTTAAAAATAACAGGCATTTTTCATTTTTGTTTCTGGCTGTAAATACCAGTCAATTTCCAAGTTACCTTGAAGCAAGTAAGTCTGTAGCATTTTAAAGGAAATATAATGTGTTAATGTAGGTTAGAAGAGGTGCAGAAAGATACCACTTGTATGAAAAAGTGCACGGCAGTGGAACGGGTATTTTCCTTTCATATTAGGTCAGATATAACAAGCTTCCTACTCGAAGCCCATGATGGAAAATATCTACTCATTTCTGGAGATCTAGTGAGATGGAGACACAAACATTCAAGCAGCTAAATATAGCTCTGGATAGCAGTGCTTTGTACAGTAAGTTCTAGTGTCTCTTAACTTAATATGGAAATTTATACAAAAATAAAATAACAGCATTCTCAGAACCCGTCTCTGCTTGTGTGCTCACCAGGACTCAACCCACCACTGCAGTTTTTGTCTTACACTGCCTCATATGCCAAGAAGATGGAATAACGACGTCCAGCACAAAAGGCCACATCTATTGAGACATACAGAGGTTACTCCACAGAAAGTCAATACGAGAACGGCACTCAGAATGCCTTGTCCTTTAGCATTTCTGTAACAGCGATAAGCTAAGTTTATTTAGAGGAGTTGAGGTCTTGGTCAGCGATTTCCCCAACCCTAAATACCAGTGGTTCAATTTCCCAATGTTTACTACCAGACCCACGCCCTTTGGATCAGTCTGCGGCTGCTGAAGCTTGGGGTCGGGCTTGGGCTGGAGCGTGCTGGAGCAACGCTGCAAATCCCCAAGGGAGGAAGCGGAGGCCACAGGAACAGCGAAGAACTTCTGCTGGTGACACATGGCCTTCTCCTATTTCCCCTCCCACCTCACCACGAGGCAAAAATGTTGGACCTGGGTGGGGTTGCACTTGCCGTGAGTTAAATCCAAACTCCCCAGACCTGACTCTGCACTATCCCATCCCTCGCTCAGCCCTTGGACTTGGCAGCCCATATGCTGCATCACAGCAGAATTCAGGTCAGGAAGAACCTCCTTGCAGCGGGGGTGACACCCCAAAGGACCGGGCCGCAGATGGCAAGAAAGTGTGTTCCACCACTGGTCATTTCCTATAGCAAGCACATTCCCTGGAGATCTTGGTGCGGTGCCTTCTCTCAGAGAATGCACGGGATGATTGCCAGCCATTAACAGGTTTGTCAGCGGTACGGACCCAAGTGAAAGGTAAACCTGTATGTCAGCTTCACCTTATGTAACATTAAGGGAAATTAAAAAAAAAAAAAAAAAAAGGCAGGCATTCGATCTTAAAACTCACACGGCAAACAAAATGCAAACAAAACAAGGTGTGTTTTCCTCTATTTCCCCTTGATACTATCCACCTTCGAAGTTAGAAAGTTATGAAGCCTGCTGCCAAGCATAAGTCAATAAATAAACAAAGAAAATATTGACAAGCTTGACTTCAACGGTCACAGGAAGGGGGTGAGTGCCACCTTTTCAGCCTTCTCCTTCCCCTTTTCGGTCCCTCTCAAATGCTGAAATGCTGTGCCCTGCCCTGGGGCGAGAAGGGAGCCCTTGCAGGAAGCAGCAGAATTCAGAGCCTCTTCAAGCGGATGAACTCAACCCTGCCCCTCCTTATCAACATAACTGGTCCAGGAAAGGCTAGCTGAGGGGAGAGTTGTAAGTAGTCTGGTGACCACCAGCTGCTCTGACGGTCAGTTCCAGCTCACCACAAGCCCTGTCCCATGAACAACCAGGGCTGACCCAGCGCTGTCCCACGTACGTGGTGGCAGTGCAATATAGGTTCCCAAACCTTCCCCTGCCCGAAGGCAACACATAGGAGAAGAAAGTCAAAAAGTTCCTTGCCTTCAGGCTGCAGGAAGCCATGTGCTGATGGAGAAGGGGGAAGCTGGAGCCTCTCCACCACTGGGACACAGAGGACACCCCAGAGCAGGTGCAAGACAGAGATGTTCTCCCTTCTCGGCCACAACTGTGGCTCCCCAAAATGCTCTCTCCAGCTGGCTCCTGCTCACAGCACCCCACATTTGTCAGGATGCAGCAGCAAGCCTGGCACCCTCCGTGCTCTCATCCTCTTTGCCGAAGGCAACTGAGAAGTACCCTCACCTCTCCAAAGACACAGGAAAAGGGACTGCAGGATTCACGCAGACCATTTTGAAAAGCGGTGAGCATCACACCCTTAGAGATTAGCTGGGGTAGTAGGAGCTGAAATGACATTTGTATCGTGGCTTGGCCACACCAGACACCACGGTTCAAGGGTGACGCTAGACAGCAAGGTTTGGGTATGACCATGACTATTTCTCCCTATCTTTCATCTCATTCAAGAATGCGAAGGCTGTAGCAGCCTTACAACTAACAGCCACAGCACACACTGAAATTGCCAAAGCATGTGAAATCTGATTTACTCTGTGAGGGGGAAGGGGAAGTCATTTAGCTTGAGTCATAAGAGGTTTTGATACAATCTAAGCTTCACCATCTCTGAAGAAACAGCTCACTCCCTGGACGGATATCAAAAGGCTGCTGTGTACCACCTTGATAACACAATAGCAGAGAACAATTCCTAGTGCTGAAGATTACAAAATCTTCGTATCAGCTGCTCTTCAGGACAGGTTCTCATCACCTGATGGGCACTCCAGGTTTATGGTTAGCTCTTTAGGGGTCCATGGCTCTGAAAGCAAGAAGATACAAGTTTTGCAGAGTTTTTTACACTACAAGCATAGTTGTAAAAAAAAATAATTGTGCAGCCCCAGGCATAAATAAATGTCAATCTGCCTGCCTTTCCCTGCCTGAGGTTTCCACTGTCTGGAGCCTCACCTGCTCTAGGAGTCAGGGAGCATGCAACTCTGCTACAGGTGAAAGCAGGCAGGCAGGAGGGCTGGGGGGTAATTCTGCCTTTAGCAGAAAACACAGGGGCTGAGTGATACCTGCACCCACCTGGAAAGCTCTGCTGGCTCATAGTGGCTGGGCCCCCTGACAAGGGATGATGCTCAAAGACTCAGATGTAAAGGAAAAGGAAGCTTAAATTCAGCTGAATATAAAATTTTATTCCCTACCTTAGCTCCTAAGGCTGGGGAGGACTTTTTATTGCCAATGACATTTGTTTCTGGAAAGGAGAGGAACATGACTCTGCGGGAGGGAAGAGTCAACTTTGTCACGCACCTCATGGGGCTGTGTAAAGTAGCTGAGTGGGAGAATTCTTGACACCTCCCTGTGCTGGAGTAAACCCAGAAGTGCGGGCCAAGACTCCTGCAAGAGCCTCCCTGGGGAGACATGGGAATAGCACAGCCAATCCTGCCTCTCCACGAGATCTGCTCTCCAGCACTCCAGCGGCCTCGGCTAGCAACTGAATTCACAAATGGCACAGAGATGCAAGGGACCAGCTGGGGAGAGGGAAAGGTCAGCTGAGGTTGCTGCCACTATGGCCCAACCAGAGCAAATGGTAAATGGGAACAGAGCCCTGCAGAGCAGCACTGGGGAAGAACCAACGGGTATGTTGCAAGCGTTCCCCCGTGTTTATCGTCCCCTTTCTGCCCTTACGAGAATGGATCTGAAAAACAAAACCTCCTTTGCAGAGACACTATGGAAGCCATAAGCAGGAAGGTTAATTGATGTCGGTCGTACTTGGGACAGCCGTTTCCCCTTGCATACCAAGGTATATGGAATACTCCTACAGGTGAGCAGTACCAGATGCAGTGGGGTGAGATGCTGTTTTATTACCAGCCCCTGCGGTAAGAAGACATCAGACCTGAGCTCCTGCACGTTCTCCCAGGTAGCCGGCAGCACCAGGCAGCATATACCTCAAGTGTTTTCACTTGGTAGGTAGGGCACTCACTTGGTCTTGCCACAGATCAGCAGTTTTGACATGCTTGCAGAAGATTGTGCCTTCAGGGTGGCAGCCCTGTGGGTCCCACCTTCCTACTTTTCCAGTGAGTTTCTTCGCATCAACCATCACAGCTGTTCAGCTGCTCCCGTCAGTGAATCTGCTCTACAAATGGTAGTTTTGCAAAAAAACCACTGGCTGGGATGCTCAGTGGTACAGCTGTCTATAGCTGTGCATACTGAAACGACAGCGCTGCAGGCTGAGGTCTCAAGACACCAGTTAGGTCACTCAAAGCTGATGATGCATGACCCTGCGATACAGTGCACCCTGTAGACAGAAGCTGAGGTGCAGATAGCTCTCCATAACAGAGACTTGCTGGAACTAAGGAGAACACGTGTGGCAGATTCCCATGCCTACATGTAGTGTTTGCGGTGGCAGCAACTTTCCACTTGCTCATGGTTGCTCCTTGTCTTGACTGACCGGCAATGACTACCAGCAGTGGGCACGTGTCCGCCTCCAGCATGCAAGTCTGCAGGCAGGGACTGTAACAAATGTGAAACACCTTCTGTGCCTGAGGCCAGCTGTCCCAGCAACATGCCCAGTAGGACCACCGGACCACTACCTAGTGGAAAAACGACTCCCTCTCCAGCGCTCAGACGCTCTCAAGAGGCACTCTGAAGCTGCACAGATGACTTCAGGCCCATGATACGATATTTTTCTAGCACTCAACAAGCAGATGGAGCTTTGTGACTGGTTTCTCTCAGCCAAACTTCCTGCAGAGGGATGACTAGTTTCCAGAGCGTTAAACAGACGTGTGACCATGGCCAAATGCCAGATGGCTGGAAAGAGCATTGGAGCAGCCCCCATGACGAATGTCTAGCCTTGGCTGCCAGCATCGCGTACCATACGTATCAGCTCCCAGATAGGAAGGCCTGGCTGCAAGTTGTTACATAGCAGGGTTTTTAGTGATGCCATGAAACAAGAACATAGAAAGGTTTTTTTCCTTCCCTCATTTCCTGCACTGTGCAAAGGGATCTGTTTCAAAAGCCCTTTTATTGATGATGTGGATGGAAAAAGCTGTTTCAATGGCAGGACACCTAGCTCTGTGCAGGCCTCCTGCTGAGCTGGGGATACAAGCTTTGCTTCAGGAGATACAATTTCTGTTTAATTCTCACAGCAAATGACTTCAGGGAGTCATGAAGCATTGAGCTGTAGGTAAGTACTGTAGCTGGTGCCACCTAATCAGCACTGGGCTAGTGGCAGGGAAGCTAATGCTTGCTGTTGCAAGGGCTACCAAGTTACAAGTCTTATCTCAAAGCCTCATGCAAAGTATTTACAGTTACTGGGTCCCCAGGAGCACCCACAACAGCAGAGCAACCTGGCTCGTTGCTCTCGCTTGTAAGCAGCATACAACCAGGGGATTTATGTCCACGTTCGATTTGCGGTGCAACTGTCACCCAGGCTGATGCCTGTAACCAAGAGCAGAACACAAGTGGAAAGAAAAACAAGAAAAGAAAGGAAAAAAAATCTCCATGTGGCATCACTCTACGCAAACCACCAACTCCAGCTGCAGCTTCGTGACCTCTTTATGTTGATCTGGCTCTGTCTGGGCTGCCACTAAGCCAATCAGCCCTAACTTTCCTGCCCACCACATCATGAGCTGGACCACAGAATCTGTCTGAATGCTGTTTTACAAAGGTTCCCTTTCCTTTGGATCAATTACCAGGGCTGGCATACTGCTCAGCTCAGCCGAGCACAGGGGGCAGCAGGAGAGGGGATCAGCAGCAGCAGTTCACACTGAGGTTAGCTAAAGTCTATTGTCTTACAAGCAACAGCCTCACAGCGCGCCCGTCTTAACATGCCTCAGCACATTCTCACATGCACGTTGACGCAGCTTGCAAAAAGCGTAGCCAGAGATACTCGTGTGTGCCACACTGGCAACCTACAAGTCAGTGATCTGCCCAGACTGACTTCATTTACACTTCTGTCTGTGAGATGCTTATGTGAGACATGAAATGAAGCTAGGACTTTGCAGGCTCCTAATGAGAGTGAGCATGTGTGAGACAAACAGCTGGCAGACAAGTTATAACAACCAAAACAACCCCTCCTAAAGACGGTGGCTTATTTATTTTGAAAGGGACTTTGTTTTTATTTTCAAGAAAAATGTACACTTGGAGAATAAAGCTGAGGCTTTTTTAGCCCCATTGATGCCTAAACCGTAGTCTTCAAATGCAAATTTCAGTCACCGGACAGCATTTAACCTGTATCAGCAGAGTGCTCTGATTCCTGGATGGCAGTTTGGTACTCTAGTCCGTTAACTTATATTTACAGTCCAGAGGTGGAGGTTGGTTCAGAGGAAACCTGAGTTTGGGAACAAGGCGGGAAGATTCATGGCTTTGTCATGTGGAATGGTGCTTAGTCCTTCTGGGAAGTTCAAGCCTCTTCGTAGTCAGCAGCTGGGCCAGTCCATTCATCAGCATCATAAATATGGTCAACGACATCACCAGCACGTAGTGGCTAATGCTGCAAGGGGGAGACAGATAAAAGAAGTGAGAGGAAAGTGCAAATTTGCAGAGCAAAAAAACCCAAAAAACAACACCCTGACATAAACAACTCTCTGAATATATCTATATATTTTTTAACTAGGCTTAATGATTGACATAGTACGTCATCTTATATATGCTGCTCCTGGAAGACAACTATTGCAGCAGCACTGTGGTGTAAAACCCGCAGTCTGTGACAAAACAGAGTGGTGGAGACAAAAGAAAACACAACTGACCATATACCAAGTGAATAAGAGGGACTGGGTGTATTTTTCATTCAAGCGGGTAATCCAACGCGTGTGACTGAAACCACCGCAAAACTTCCGTTTGCTGTGAACCGATAACGCAGAATCTAGGGGAACTTGCCCTCAGGTAGACGTTCCTTGAGAGTAAGGATATTTATGTCAGCTGAAGTGCAATTTTCTAGAGAAAACACTATTCCAGTGATGAGCAGCTTTAAGAAAAAACAAACCACTACTTTTCCACTCAACATTACTGAAAATTGTGAAATTCTCTGCTGTGGTAACACATGGTTTCAAACTCAACAAATGAGTTGAAGAGTGGCTACTAAACACAATATGAAGATGCAGCTTCTGGGTTAGGAAATCCTTAAGTCACTAACAATTAAAAGGATAGAAGCAGAGAGCTTGTTCTCCACTTGCTCAAATTCTGGTGCCTGAGGTTCACTAGTTAGGGATGGGCTACTGAGGGTCAGACTGAGATTCGACTCAGGATATTCAGCATCCTGTGTTCAATGTCTGAATCAAGCTGCTATTAATGTAAACCACTAGCCACTAAGAAATTCTTCCAAATGGAGTGACACCTCGGGCTAGCATTGCAGATGAAACACTGCTGCACCCGTGTCCCTCACGCATCCAGTGAGGCCGTTTGTTTTTTTCCTGGTGCTACTGAAGATACTGGCTTTCTGACATGACAGGTACCCATACCTCCTGATGCACCCATCTCCACTACTTCAAAGCAGATGGCTCTTTAAGACGAGTAGAGTAACTTCAGATGCCATGAAGTCTGAGTTTAGTCACAAAAAAAGGATTGCAAGGGGCACTTGCCAGTTTAATGACCTGGAATTTCTGCCAGAGGACTCATTCAGTTTGAGAGTTTAGCCATAACGAGAGCAGTAAAGCTGATAATGCCAATGCTATCAGCCCTCACAACCCCAAGACTGTGACAAGAAGCCCGGCGCAATTTAGCTCTACGAAGTGGAGAAACACAAGCTCTTAACAAAGCTGAGCCTCTAACCAGTGTGAGAGAACAAAAGTAATCCAAAAAGTTCACTAGTGAGCAGGAACTCTTCCACAGCCAGGATACCAGCAACCAAAGGAGCCGGCGTCTGTCCAAAGCGGATGGAGAACACTGAAGGGGACTTGGCTCACGCAACAAGATTTTTCTATTTTTGTCGCGTCTGACTAAACCATCTCACAAATACCTTGCTCAAAATACTTCGTTTTAAGAAACCAATTGCAAAAATCCACCAGCACAAATGAGCTCAGACCTCAACAAGCATAATCCACCCCAACAGCCTGCAGCTCGCATCTCTGTAAACTCCCACCTGTACACAGCACAAGTGGAAATACCCACTAACGTGAACAACTCAAGGTTTAAAACGCCAGGCAGAAGCATCTTTCCTACGTGCCTTTCCTATAAGCACCTTCCCCCTCCGGCTTTAGCTAAGCAGAACAGCATGCCTACAAGAGCCATACTGCTGCTCTGTTTCTGTGGGGAACGCGTAAGATGACCCAGCGAGAGAGTGGAGTCAGGCACACAGCATACTCCCACCCGGTTTGGACTTCCGTAGTTCACGGCACGTTTACAATAACAAAGATAACACAACTCCCTCAAGAGCTGCCCTTGGAAGTCCACCTGGGTGTGTTACAGGCTCAGTTTCAGTTCTCCATGGGAAAGGACATGTTGCCAACTGAAAGTCAAAACCGTCCTCGCAGTTACCTTCATGGTGTAACGTGCCCTCAGGGACTGTACAAGCACCGCAGGTACAGAAGTTTGTGTGGCTCTTCAGGGAACAGCCAACCTGGTTAAGAGCTGGATGGCTGGCTTAATGTCTCATGCATTACTGGTAACACCTCAACTTCCCTTCTCACCTGGCACCAGAACTGTAGCTTTTTGTGTAAGTAGCAACACCACTTTCCCTCTAGCTTCCGAAGAAAGCTTGAATGAGAAATCTGAAAGTCAGAAGCCAAATGAAGATCCTGCCTTTAATCCTACAGACGCCCTGAGACAGTCACCGGAGAGATCGTGGACTTGCTGCCATCAGCATGGCCCTTACACAGGCATCTGAGCTCCTGTGTACCCCAAAAGGAGCTTCTCCAGATGTGGGTGCTGATCAATTATTCTGGGGGGCACAGAGAGGGGCTTTCTCAAAAGCAACAAAAGACTCCACAAACTCTGCTTAGCTACCTGTCAGTCCAAGGACCAGGTCCTCCGTACTTTTGTAAAGAAGGGAGTGCTGCACGTGCTCCTCCCTTGCCATACTGCAAAAGGCTGAATAGTTATGCTCCTTTATTAAAATATCAGATGTTCAGAGTAAAGAAATACATACATGTATCGTGCCATGGAGCACAATTACAAAGAATTTCAGTCTACCTGTCACATAATTACAAACACCCAGCATCTCTGGGGCTACCAGCCACTGGTACTGCAGTGCCTGCAGGCAGCTAGCCTTGGTAAATTAGTTCCCAGGCTGGGGTAATGCTGTAATTAAACAAACAAACAAATCAAGACTCTTACAGGTACATGCCACAACAGCAGTGGCAAAATCTCGATCCCTTACAACCCAGAACTGTACCCTTGGCTGGATCTGTAGTTACAGTGAGATGAGTAGTTCTCAAAACAAGTTTCCTCCATCAGAAGTCAAACCTGAGCTAATGAGGAAAAGAAGCAAGATTCCAGGCTCCAGGCAAGTTAGATCCATGTGGAGGGAGAAGACACATTATACAGGTACAAGAAAATAGCACTGTGGGGCAACGCTTGCAAAGGATGAGATGGGCAGGGACAGGTAATGGTAGAGGAAGCTGGTGTAGGTGATCACAATGATCTAAGGCAGCACTGTTCCATGGGAAGGTGAGTGCCCTATGTACGGATCAAGGTCAACAGGCAAAGCTGATACTAGGAAAATGTATCAGGGAAGAAGACACCTGTTTCAGTGGCAAGGAGCCAAAAGGAGAACATATGAGGTACTACCATCTCCTGGCTTTGTTTGTGACAGTGTACATCGGTGTCAAGTACTAACCACAGAGAAGAAGAATAAAAGATCAGTAAATTAAAAAGGGGGTGGGGGTGGGAGGCAGAAATCAATCTTGCTCCAGAATATGGCTTTCTCCCAGGACAGGTTAATCCTAAGATGTCAGACCTGATTAGAAGCTGGGAAGACAGGAAGATGGAGTAAGTTACCATAGCAATTAAAAAACTAGAAGTAAAACAAGTAAAACAAAACCAACTCCTGCAACGACTTGGAAAAGCAGTTTCCAGAAGGGTCCAAGTGGCATGCTACTCTGAACTGTGGGATTGTTCCCAAGCACACAGCGAAACCCCAGATTTAGATTCTGAATTTTAAGTCTACTGTGCTCCAAGCCAGAATCCCACACTCTTTCTCCTCTGTTTCACACAAAACAAGTCAAAAAGCACATTACTCCTAGCGCCTGTGTTGGCAAACACCGTTTTCCTCCTATTTACATGACTTTTGTTTTAACAGTCAGATCTAGAAGCCCCAGCATCCCAAACCTGAAACCAATTCTGTTATCCTAAAAACCAGTCTTCTCTGCTTTATCTATGTCCCCTGAACTTTGAAACTGCAGAACAACAGCTAAGATTGTATCTTTCTCTTTATTTTCCAGCAACTGTTATAAAAAGAGGGAGGGAGTAGCACAGTATATGCCTGTATAAAACTATATAATACTGTCATATAAAGAAGCTTTAGGGTTTATCTTGACTATCTGAATATATAGCTGTTTACAAATTGCATATACTGCATAGATACAGTAGGCTTTAAAGGCTATATCTCTCTGTCTACAGAGATCTATAGACAGAATGTGCTGGTTTTAGTCACAGACAAACATACCTTGTAAGCCACAGAGAAATTATTTTAGTGACAAAGATGCTGAAACGCTATTCAAAAATAAAATAATCTGTTAGAACAAACTCCTCATGATCACGTACTACACCCTGACACATCAAAAGCACTAGGAAAAGTGCATTATTATTTGTATGACATGTAATGGTGTATTCCTCTAGGGCATGTGATGCAATGTAGGGTAACCTCGAGATACATAGGCAGAGGGTAAGGTTAGCAGACCTCAGGAGCTTGTGTAAGCCACTGCCACGAGTTCTGCATTCAATGCAAGGTTACTGTCCTGGTATTATATCAAAACAGCAAAAAGATCTCTCTGAAAAACAAGTTCACATTGATTTTGGCATGACCATTAAAAGCAAAGGGGGTTTAAAACTTTGTAAGAAGACATAAATATTTATGGTAGTTGATAATTTAATGACAGGAAGGAATCAATGGTACATTGATAATTTACCGAATGCGGTAATACAGGACTGTATGTTGGATCTGTTGTTGCTCAGCATTTCATTAATGATTTGGAAGAGTGGGAAATGCAGAAATCTCTTTACATTCAAAGACAATACTTAAGTGGCATGGTGAACTCAACCAGCAGAATGAAGACATCACACTGTTAAGGCAGATAGGAAGCTCGGTAAAATGACATGTGGTTAAAGCTTGGTAGAATGAGATGTAAAAGCCAAGAGTTTAAGGTGAAATAAAAAAAAAAAAAAAAAAAAGGAAGTATGTCAGTTCAGTAAACAAACTTTACTACCAAACAATATCAGAGATCCACTAGGAAACAAAACATCACCACAAAAAAGCAGTGTTAGTGCAGATTTAGAACCAGCTCTTACACATGAAACTTCCGAGCGCTGGTACTGGAAAACCCAAGTGTCGCCTAACGAGGGTTTCCCACTGAACTTGCACGTTCTTAGCAAGAGAGAGGACATTAAGTTTTGAAGCGTGGTAATTAGAAAATCCATAGAAAGCTATCTCCACAAAAAAAAGAGCGAGTACGGAAATACACATCAGAAGCTCTGCAAATGCAGCACATGTACCACTGGACTCTGACAGACTTCAGAGGAATGACTCTTCACCGGGCAATTAAATTGCTGCTTTTCCACCTGTGATTTCAATGACGTGGTAATTAGTAAGATAAAACGAACCCTGATAATTACACATGCACACACACACTTTGTGTCAATGTCCCCAAAAAATAAAAGGAAAAATAAAAAAAAAAGATGAGCTTGGCTGTCCCTAAGGGTGCTCCTATTCTTGGTTCCATGAAATCCAACACAGGTTGTGCTGAGATACAAACAGGTGGGAAAAAAAGAACCGTCATTTCCTTAACTGACTCAGCCTTCTCGGGAATATTTTGGCAACACCTAAAATGTCAACCGAGGTGGGGTATTTTCAGACCTTGCTGTCAGAGTAACGACAGACAACACGGCAACGGGAATGCCGCAGAGCTGTCACTGCAGTTGTAACAGGAGGACAGGAAAGAGCCACGTTAGTATCTCTCTCCCACTGCTTTTGGGAATCGCCCAAACCCCCATGAAACTCATCTTCCCTTTCAGGAATAAACAACTAAAATAAAAAAAAAAGCTTTTGCTGTTGCCTGCTGATTTTGCCAAGCTTGAGCGAGGAACACACATTAGAAATCTGCTCAGAGGAGAAGGTTGAGGTGCAAAAACACTCATGCTATGTGAAAGGAGGACCACTCCACTTCTGCACCTATGGCTTCCCCTCTTATGCAATCCAGTTAAGTTTTACCTTATGTTCATATACACACACGCAACACCTATATAAAGAGAGTACAATAAAATAACGTAGGTGCCTATGTCAAGCACTCAAAAGCGAAGTAATGACAAATTTAAAGCTGCCTGAGCATTATGCGTTACCACATTAAAAATTAATCACAAATTACTCTTCTGAAAGGACTTTTCCAGTGCTCAAAACACACAGAGAGGCAGAATTATGGATGTGCATAATGAGCGCCCCTAAACTCTTCGGGATAAGGCAAACTGCCAGCTGAAATGGATCCGACAATTAATCACCATTGTAAATGTCAGTGCTATGAAGACCGTGTATCGGAGAGGAAGTTTCTGGGTACTTGTAACACTTTATATTTTTGCTTGCTCACTCCCAATTAGAAAGCTTCTTGCCCAACAGAACAGAGCTTTTTTGAGGCCTTTAATATCCTTATTAATCTGCATAGGAATTCAAACCCAAAGGATGAGGCCATCCGATTTACCATTAACTGACCATAGCAAGGAAGCGTGATGTTAAAGCAGCGTTTCCACTGTTTGACCTAACAGTATCTCCTCCCATTAGGAACCTTCAAAAGGTAGCTACACGCAGGAATTTGAACCTCCAAAGAAAACAGGCAGAATACGTGCGCGCGTGTGTGTACACGCGTGCGTGAGCGGGAAGGAACGTTGGGGCTCAGCAAAGCAGAGAGTAAATGTAGACTAAACAGAATATTAACAATGGGTCACTATTCAACTCCTGTTTAAATAACAGTGTCAAGTGACCAGATTGGCTGGATTATTAACAATACATTCCCTACTAAGCTTATTACAGCATATTATCTATTTCCACAACTTAGGGAAAGTAAATATGGAACGTCTATTCCTTGTCTTTGTTATTTCTGGACTGTTCACAAGTCAGACTGCACAGCTGAAAACCTACCCCCTGATATATGTTGTGGAGGCTAGTGTGAATCGTAACGCAAAAAAAATTCTCTCTTCTTAGCTGTGATTTCTAAGTTTGCATACTACAGATTTACACTTCCCCAGCTAGGGGGAGGATAAACGTATGGATCTTGGTAGCCACCAACATATTTTTGCAAGGTTCATTAATTCACATTAATGTGACTGTATATGAAGGCTTAACTGGATTCAAGACAATTAACAATTTTGATAAATTGTTATTTTAACAGCGATCACAACTAATTAAAATGAAAAATAGTAATTATTTTGTGTGTGTGTGTGTGCATAAGAAGTGTTCTTTAGAAATCAAACAAACCCTACTAACGGTATTTCTTGCCATGACAGATTCATTACTTCCATGTTGCTCTGGAACAGATTTTAAGACACAAGTTCTAGCTAGGGATATATGTACATGTATATATGTACACACACATGTGTGCACATGCGTTTTAAGTATGGGGAGCATCTCTGAAGCATTTGATTAAGAAGAGTAATTGGAAAAAATCACAAGAGTTCTGAGTAGATAAACAATATTAACCTATGAGCCTTTTAAAAATGCAACGGAGACAAAAAAAAAATAAATACTGTACCTTGTTCCGATATCCAGCCAGCTTCCATAATCTTTAACCAAAAAGAAAAAATGCTAGGAAATAAACCAACATGAATTAGTACATAAACACTGCACAATTTGAAACACAAAATTAAACCTCATATTTTCAGGGTGTTTACTCCAAGTTTCTCATTCTTCAAGTGGAACAAGGACAAGACCTTTCCAGGAATGCTCATTTGGACCAAAATAAAGAAGTCTAGGAATCAGAAATAGATTTAACATGGTACCAAACACAAACAGCTAAAGATGGACTAAGTTCTGTCAGTCTGGGCTTGCAAGAAAGATGACCAGCAGAGAACTTTTTCAATAAGAAAAGCCAAGCCACCTTATTGCTTGAAAAAATGGGATCCCAAATCACACCTAGTCCAAAGAGAAGGCTGCATGTTGTTTTCAAGGAGTTGCACCACAAATTTCTTTGGGCAATTCTGGCAGGTCCCCATCTGTAAAATGGGACAGCTCCTGTCTATTAGTGCATCCCCCAGATTCTAGCTAGTGGTCACACTGATTCAAGACCACAAACCAGTTCTTTTTTGTTTTCTTTCCTGCCAACTTTCTAGTTTCTTGATATACACAGAGTTTCTGCATATCAAAACTCTTTGGTAATATTTTGTTTTGTACACCAAGTACATATTTGCTAATTGTTTCAAAATAGTTAAACCAGAAGAGGTGAACACATGAGATATAAGACCTGGATATACTGGGGCTTGTCACACACCAGTACAACCCTGCCCTTCTCTTTCGGTCTAGTTAGACAGATTTTATTAGTGAAATGCTGTGAGTGTGGTTTACTGGTATTTTAATCCTTTTCCTGTGGAAGTTATCAAAAATCTGATCAGTCACACAGATTTATTTGAAATTACACAAAAGTAACTTCTCCATTTCTCACTCCATAGACAAATTAGTCTTTGTTGGTTTTTTTTTTTTTTACTCACTGTTTTTCCTATCAGGTGAGATCCACAGATCACACTGTACAAGGAAATCACATCAGGAATCCTTACGCCAAAGGGACAAAACTAAACCAGCATGTACAAAGGTGAGAACACCAGCTCTACCCACTGCTTTAGGAAGGTTTCTGCTTACCCTGTGGTACCCAGAGGAACGGATTGCTGGGTTGAAGACAGTTTGCGGGGGGAACAAAAATGTACTTTTACTCCGTAAAATTTATGCTGGGACGTTGTTAAGCTGTGGGTTGTTTTAGGTAGCTTGGTTTGTGGACACAAGCTTTCTGAAGACAGCATTTCCTAAAAGCTTATTACAAGGGGCACGAAGTGTCTTTTTGGATGTGCTCATCTCCTGGATTCTGTGAACTCGAACAGAGCTGGTGAGTAACACACTTCCTCTTTTCCTCTCTTTTTCAAGGGAAGGGGGGTTCCATGAAAGGAAGGTTCAAAATTCCTGAAAAATTAATTAAACTCTGCACACAGCTAAAACCGGTATTCTTATTTAAATTCTTCCCAAGAATTTCATTGGAAATCACATAAAAAACTCACAATGATAACTTATTACTTCATTTTTGTCTCTTATTATTATGAGATTATTGCTTCTTCAGAAGCATTAATTACATGAAATTCAAAGAGCAATAATTGAAGGAGTTTTATCTCTAAATTATGCTAGGATTTCAATCCAATCCACTGCCCTAGTTACAAAAACTTTGAAGTCTGAAACAAATTCAGATCTCTCTAGACAGGGTTAGGAGAGCCCTCTGTTTCTTGATTTTATTTGAAGAGAATGTGCAACCACAACTTACCAAAGCCATGATGTCTGAAATTACAAGAACAATGAGGAAAAGGCTGCCAAAAAAAAAAAAAAAATAGAACCAGACCATCAACCTTTATTCATGGCCACAGATGTTACAAAGCTTATTAAAACCCCCCTAAAGAAATTAAAATAAGATATGATTTCTTGCAGTTGCCTTTCAAGCACTCAGATACATTCCAGTTTATTAGAGAACAGTTAAAATACATGGCTAGAACATCTGGCGTTTGTAATCCCACCCTACTTGAAGAAAATGTTTCACATTAACAGAGTTTCAATTTTGCAACAGAGAAACCTAACACGAGTCATTTACTGGATAAAAAGAGCATCTCTCCGACAGCCCATTCCTGACACAGGGAACTCATGCGCTGGGTAGGCCAAATAAAGCTGATTTGGACATTTCAAGGTGGACTCTGAAGTGAGCAAAGCTGTTTGGCACTGGCAGACAGGTACCTGAGATGATCAGTCCCATCCCAGCAACCACCCTGGTGGGTAGGAGGCTGCTAAAGGAGGTGCTCGCCCTGTTTCCAGACCTTTGGGTGCCCATAAGCTGCTCTGGGAGCACCCAGGATTTTGGTGGCATGCTCCCAAACCCACGGGCCTCTGTCAGGTGGCAGGTTACTTCTGGAAAGTAGGCTGCAGCCAGTAAAAGGAACCAGAAGGGAGCACACAGAGCTATTTTTTCTCCCCATTAACCTAATCTTCTTTTCATTAAACTATGTAAATCCTAAATTACATGAAAGCAATTGCTATAACTGGTTAAAACTAGTTTCTAAGTTAATGATACTGAAGCAATGTTGCAAACAGCCAACCCATTAACAGAAGTCTTTAACTAGAATACAGTTAATTTATCAGTACTAGCATCATAAATTCATGAGGCTTTATTGGGAAATGCTGCAGCACTGCATGAGCACGTACTGGGGGGACACCATACCAATGTCTCCTGGTGGGTAACGTTTCTGATATTGCCTACGTCAGCTATGCTTCATTAGTAAATAAGGACGCAACAAACCGACCGTATCTCGGCCGCACTGAAAGGCCTCCCTCCACTTACCTATGGCTCAGATAGGATGTTGCAAACTTGGAGTGCCCAGGAGGCACTCAACTAGAGGGTTGTTTTCCCAGGCAAGCTCCAAAAACATATTCTGACAGAATGTTCCCCACAAACAGAAAAAAAACCAACCCAAAATCTTTAATCTGTAAATGGGGAATTTAGGAGCAATTTGTCCAAATCACAAAAATCTGCTTTCTGCCCTTCTGAACTGCAGGAAGCCTTTCACAACAGAGGGACAGCACTACTTTCAGGGCACATTTATACACTACTAAGACGAGATTGTCCCCTGTGATGGCTTAATTTATCTAGCAGGGGCAGCAGGAGCAATAAAGAGTACAGCACAGACTTCGGGATGCGCTGACAATCAGAGCATCACCTCCCCAGGGATCCTGGGCACATCTTGTGGTTTCTGCCTTGTTCCCAGGCGGACACTGCGGCTGTATCACTGCTATTGTTACCTGAGCACAACTAAAAGAAGCTGGCACAAACACCAGCCAGCTTTACAACCACAGCCTCGTAAAGCGGCACAGACGTACTGGTGTCCCCTGGTTTAGAAAGCTGATATCGTTTCCCCTCTAACACACTCAGATGCACATTCTATAAAAGCTTGCAATATCACTGGTGCTGCCAAGGCAAGCGTTCACCAGTTAGGAAATGCTGACCTTTATGATGCTGAACCCTAGACACGTAAATCGCTAGCTAGTCTTCTGCACAATCCCGGTTCCTCTACGCAGCCCTGCTTCTCTATAAGCCTTAGTGAGGACAAATATCCTTCCCTGGGGGTCCAGGGACAGCCCAAGTATGCTGCACACACAGCTTAGACAGAGGAGGTAAAAGGGATTTTGGGGTGCCGTGTCCCTCGTGAGTACTGAGTGGCATTGCATAAGGAGACAACAGGCAGGATGAAAGCAAACAGGAGGGCAGAGGGCATCACACTGAGCAAGGGCAGCTACCTCCTGCTCGGCTGAGTGATATGCAGGACAGTCCCTGCAGTCCCCCTGCCACCAACCAGCGAGGCTTTTGGCCAAGCCCACACAATGTCCCACGGTGACAAACTCAAAACCACGTGGCTGACAGAGGGCTCCTCCATCCCAGCACCGTTCGTGATCCCCCACGATGAGCAGAGGATTCAGGCATGTGCACTGAAAGGGGGAGGGAGGGCTAACAGTTAAAAATACAAAAATCTTGAGACAGTGACAAGAGTGAGGGCAGTTCGAGTTTGGATACAGCAGTCTGAGAGGCTGGGCACCTATCCCACATTCCCTCTGGAAAGTCTTTGGAGATGAAGAAAGCACTGCCAGCCATCTAGTCCTGCTGCAAAAAAATACAGAATACTGAACACACTTGCAAAGCGCTGAACTGCAATGGAAGGGTACACAGCCTTCTTGGGTTTTAAATGCTATTTAGGGTGAGGTCAGTGCTACAAAGCTGTAAATTGGTTACATTATAAGTGGGCTATTTTAAAAATACCGTAATATAGGCAGAGATGCAATACAAAACAAAAATCAGAGTTTAAATTCTGCTCATTTTTCTACATTAGGGGGGAAAAGTGCTCCTTCTGTGTATTGTCAACAAAGAATATTAAATATCTGATTGTTTCAGGCAGGGCCAACACTTCCATTTATACTCATTTATCATGAAGAAAAGAATTCCTGAGCTTGCAAAATCACTGAACAAAAACCCAAACCATAACAACAAATAGAAGCAACTGCGATCTACCTTTTTAAAGAAATTTAGATTGAGATTTGACAATTCTAAATTCTTGCAAAACAGATTTGAAACCCTTACTAATGCAGAAATATAGCACTTACTGTACCTCTTAGAAGAGAGCTGTGTTGTGACTTGAACAGCTTCGAAAGCACATGATACCAGAACAAACGGGATTACAACCTGTTTAAAACACAAGCTACATTTTGGTTTGTAGTCATATTTACAAAACAACTTGTCAGGTTGTGGAAACATTTTCCCGCTTTTGAAATTATCACAGAATGTGTATGTTACAAAAAAAAAAAAAAAATTGGCAAGAAAGGGTAAAAACTCATTTAGCAGGAAGCATGTTTAGCAAATGAGTAAAACCCCCCTTCCATGGTCATAGCTGAACTGCTGTGAAATAAGCCATGAGGCAATATGGAAAACTATAATTAAAGCACATTAATGATCCTCACTTCATTTATCCATTTTAGCACTAGTGATAAATACTTCAACAAGGCTAGAAGACAGAACTATTCAGATTCAATATCTCATGTGACAGGCTGCAGAGCTCCAAGCGTGATAGCACAATCTCATCTCAACCACAAAAAAAAAATCTAAATATAGAATATATTCGGTAAGGCAAGGATCACACTGCCCTTCCAAAGCCAAGTCAAGCAAATGTAAACAGTTCAGTAAATTAAGAACAAAACAAACAAACAAACAAGGGAGAAGCCTGAATGTTGCCTTTTGCTCTTTCCAAAGCTGACCTGCAATCCTTAAGTTCATAGCATAAGTACGCTGCCAAAACCTGTCCTCTCACACCCAGAAGGTTTGCGTTATTGACTTATGTCCTGCAATAGAACATGTTGTATACCTGTACCTTAAGACTGCTGTCTCTGGGACACCAGCAGCGGAAAGGCAGAGGCAGGAAACACTGTTTGTTTTAGCAATAACCCATGCATTACATGTCTCCCTGTTTGCCTCTTTACCCCTTCGGCAGATCCTTTATTCAAATATTAGAAAAGAGCTCACAATTCCTTGTCTGCAAGAAAGAACTGCAATCCAGTATTTGGTAGACTATTAAAAATTGTAAAAGTAATATTCATTGTAAAATCACAACCTAATCAGTAGAGCATTCGAAGCCTGTACATAATGTAATGTAGATAGAGCTAATAAAATATATATATATCCTCAACGTTTCTGTAGATATTATACTATAGGGAAAGCTTATATTTTTAAAAATAATTTAGGTCTTTTAAACATTTAAAATTTCCATTTTAATATGATAAACCAATCTAATGCCGTTAAATTATACTTTCATGCACTCCAGCTTCACTTTTTTGGGAAACAGAAGGATCCATCTCTAGAAACACTGCAAAGGCTGAAAGCTTCACCCATGGTTAAGGCGGCTAGTGAATTTCAAATACATATATATATTTTTGTAAACTGCAAAGTAACAACTGTGTACATGATATGTTATTTATTAAACAATTATTTGAAAAAATTTCACTACAGTAAGACTACTAACCTTCAGCAAAAGCAAGCTTCCCATCATAAAGGGACTGAACACAGTCAAGAAACAATAGACAGAAGCAGGATCAAAACTAGAGAAACATGAAAAAGACATTACAATATACCCTTGAAATAGCATTTTCCATTAAAAAAACCTGAACATTTAGTTACTCCTGTAACTCACTGTGCGTATATACATTTTTAAACAAGGCTTCCAACTTTCTCTTCTCTTGGTCAAACATTGAATTAGCAAGGACAGCCTACCACACTTTTCTTTCTCTACAGTTCTTCTCTGCCCATGTCTTTCGAGGTGCCACGGTGCTGGTGAGCCGCTGAGCTCTCCCTGCTCACACTGCCAATAACTTCTAATGGCAATTGAGACAACCTCATAACCAACAAGCTCAGGCTCTTAGGGAACACGTCACAGAGAGCAGAAACGAAATGAACTGTTATCAACATTCCACTGACTACCGTTTTAATACTGCTGCTCTGATTTTGCTAACCACATTTGTATTTAGTATGCCAACTGCAGGAAGAATTTTTTGTACCCTGTGTCTCAAGTCAATGAATAAAATTTACCTGTTTACAGAAGCTATGTTTCCGGTGCCAAAAAAAGCTGTCACTATGAAGAAAACCTAGATGTATTTAAGGAAAATATACCACAGAAATGGATGCAGTAAAACAAACCCACCATTTCCCCCGCTTCATGCCAATTTACTTGCAAAATCCTGTCATGAAACAAGAAGCTAACCCACTGTTAGAGCTTTACACTGCGTTAAGCAATCCAAAGTCTTGGCTAGCTCTACCCAAGATTTCACGCATGACTATGGCAATTTTAAAAGCTAGGGACTGTCTGGGTAAGATTTTAGAGCCTGTCTTGAGGCCACTGGCAGGAAGCTTCCACTTGTTTTCTCAGGCCCCTACCCAGCAAGACAGGAGAATCCCTGGACCACAATCCCGGCTGTGCGTTCAAACACACATGGTTTTGCAGGAAGTATTGACAATATGCACGTGTACCGCACACCAGAAGAGATGGCTTTATTGAGGAGTTGACCATGGAAGAGAGAGTTGGCTATGAAACAAGACTAAAGGTTGCAACACGGGACTCCCTGTTTTTGTACTTACCTGAGGGAGGGAGGATATATCAGGCAGTATCTGTATAGCTAGAAGGTTTCTTCCATAAATCCTACCCTTTTCATCTAGGTACAACACTTGCTGCTGTATGAGTCCCTGAAAGATGGTTTTCTATCTCCTGAGCTCACTGGGGCTCGATACAGCTCACATCTCTTCAGCTGAAGAATGGTTTTCAACTGCTTTTTTGCATCAGGCAGAGGGTTAGTCAGTGAGGATGGCTGCCGCTGCCAGAGCTCCCTCTGGTCCTTCCACTCCCATTATAGCTCCGGCACCGGATCATTTAAGTCTCTGCATAAACAATTTGCTACCAACTGTTCAACAGAATCGTTGGGATTCTGCATGCAGTATTTTGGAAGGATTAGGTCAGCACAGCTAAAGAAATTACGCTTCCCAAGAGTATCGCATCATTTCAAGTTTAGTAACGCAGCAGTCTAACAGCAAAGCGCAGTTCTGCCAGTTAAGATTTATAAGAACAACAGTCCTGCAATAAAACAAAAAAATACCAGTGGCACATAGATCTAATCAAAGTGCTAAGTATAAGCAATCTGAATCTTCTTCTGGAAGATCAGGCTACAATGTCCCATAGCACACGCTGACTTCTGGGCCCTGTACAGGAACCTTGAGACAACCTTTATACAGCTCACGGGGTTGTGGTTGCAATGTGACTTCTCTTGTAGAAAAGGTTTCTCTTCTAATGCCACTATTTCTAAAGATTAAAAAGCATCTAAATGAAAAAAGCCACAACATTTTTTGAGCAGGTGCGTATCATACCTGGTCTCTGCAAAGGAGACCTGGAGATTCTGTGTTTTTTCAGGAGCTAAACAAAATACATTCAGGTGTTTTATATTACAATGAGATTAAAGTAGTGGTACATTCAAGTGTTTTATTAAAGTAGCACTATGTTGGAGCTTTAAGAAACACAATTGGACAGTTTGATTTTTGTTTTGGCTAATTTTTAGCATCTGATAGCAGTAGCTTTACTAAAAGTTAGCTTATTTTTTGTTAAAGTAGCCAAAGAGCAAATGAAATGGATAAATTTACTGCAAGGTAAATTTATCAGTGGCTTTTCAGGTATACTCTAAAGCAAAACACAAATGTTCAAGACCTAGCAAATACTTTTGCCTCCTTCCTTAGTGCCTTCTTAACGAGGTATCTCTCACAACTCCTCTGCTGCAGGTTCCCAATATCCAACAGCACTGTCCCAAATTCCAACAGCATAGACTCTGCGACTCTCAGGTTTGGTTACTCTCTATAAAGCCTGTTTTTGCAGGAACCAGTATTGAGAAAATTCCCTTACGAGCTCCAGCTGTGATAACCCACCTGCACTAGAAACCCATATGCTCTTGACTGGCTCGTAATTTCTCTCCCACTTGCACACCCATCACCCTTGCTGCCAAATCGCTCTCACTTAACTGCAGCACCATGATGGAAGAGAAAAATGACAATATTATCAAGTCTGTACTGTATTAAACAAACAAACAAAAGATGTAGTTTCAGTTACAATAATGCAAAATAACTGCTGTGTTGGTGAGCAAACAGCTCTTCCCTCACAAGCACGTATCATTTCTAACAGCAGAAATCACGTGTAATATAAATAAGTCTAGGTCAGATTCTGGGAACACGTTTTACTAAGAGTCTGCAGGAACTTTACTTCTCATCTCATCTGCCTGGCCATGGCCAGTGCCTGCCCCCTAACCTCTTCTTGCTAACATGCTGCCATCCTCTAAAAATGACAAAATAAGAATAACTTTAATTAATCACCTTTCCCAACTGATTTGTGAAGGTTGAATGGGTTCCCTCTGGTCAAAGTGTAATAAAATAAAACCAAAGTGAAACCAGGACTCCTTAGAAAAGGAGTAACGGTCAAACGTAATGGTCATAAAAGACCAACTTTTCCAAGTGCTCAAGAAGCCAGATTCCAAAACAGTGCAGTTCGTACTGAATATTTTTACTACTTTATCAAAAAATATAATGTACAAGACCATTGTCTTTGGAGCAACACGAGTCAAATCACCAGCTTCTGTTTCCAGTGGCTACCAGGCTACAAATTTTGATTGTGGGGCCTTTTGAAACAAACCCATCTTTTCCTTGGAATGCAGCAATCGGCAAAAGGATACAAAGAAGAAAGACCTGCGGACGTCGTCTAGGTGGAGTTGTCGAAACTGAGTTATATCAGTAGCATAAGCGAAGTTGAACATAGTAAGCTGGAAAGAGAGCACAAGAAATGAATACCAAATATCAACCGATGTACTTTGGTAGAGCCATCATACTTTTACTGAGTAAGAAATAAACCTATTTCCCTATCAGCTGTTATTAGACTAGTATTACGATGAGGACTGCAAACCTTTCTCATATTTTCATTCTGCTTTAATGAATCTGCCAAAAAGATTGTACAAGTGAGATGATCAAATAAATAGCCTAGCTTCTGCTGTTATCTACACTAAAAATGAACTTCTATGCCCTAGACTTATCATCATTTTTATCCTAAATACTCCTCCTACACACACACACTTCCATTGCTCACATGAGCACGGGGATAAAGACCCACAGAAATAAAATCTCTGCATTATCCTCAGTTGACTTCTGTTGTGAGTGAGAATACTAAAATATTCTCCATCTCCTTCACTCGGTTCTCAGCACAGTATCACTTGACCTGAAGAGAAATTGTCTTCATGGAGTTTAAGAGGTCAATGAACTCCTTTTCACTCAGGAGCAGAAAAAAATTAAAGTAATAGACATTCAACACTGACAACACTTTAATTAAAAATAATCTCACATCATCAGAGAACTGAGCTGGATTCTCTAATACAAGATTTACTTTGTGGCGTGTATTAACAGGCATTCTGGAGATGATTTTTCTAACCTAAAAAGGGAAGCAGGGGTAAGCATTATTGCTCTTTTCACTTGAAACCAAAAGTCAAATGACATACAGGGAGTAACAACACAAAACTCAATTACAGCTTAACTATGGTCTTCTCATTTGCATTTTATCAATAAAGTACTCTGCTAAAGCAGTATTAAACAGTGATGAACATAATTTTAAACCAAACGGAACATCAGACCACCATCAGACAGGCAAGCATCACAGATGCCTTGATACAAGATGCAAAAGGGGAACAGGGTCTAGAGTGGAAGAGAAGGTACATCCCACAGGTGAGTCTGCTGTGCTAGAAACCTCCAGTCGCAATCATGGCCTCACACTAAGTGTACATTTTGACATTCAGATCCCTTCTCTATCACTTAAGATGCTACAAAACATGCTCATATAAAATATCAGAACCATACATAGCCTAAATAAAAAGCGGTTCCCGTTTTCATTTCTGATATTCAGCCTTGAAGTGTTAAAGCCTGTTCTCTGTCAAGTTTTAGCACTGTCTCCCTCGCAAGAAAACCACAAGACCACAGTATGCGTCAGGTCCGCTCTGGTGACTGCCTTGGCTCCGAATGCACCTCGCAGCACTTCCCCCTAATTAATTTTTATGAGCTGCAAAAGGAAGGAAAGATGTGTAACACCACTTCGCTTACCAGTAACTCTGGCCACTCCCATGCATCTGTTCCCAGGTTCCCTGTGACCTGCCCCAAGTATGGCACATTTGGGAGGAGCGGGGGAGCACTGTGCTGCACACCTCTGGCTCCGAGCTCCCTGACCACTCTGCAACCGGCATGTCAGATCCGACCACACCAATAGCACAGCCACCCTCTGTTAAACCCTTGACCTAATCTAAAAGCTAAGTAGCAGTGCAAGCAGTGGGGGCTGTAAAAATTGCTGACAATATACTAAGTTTTAATGTGCAAAAAATTGCATTGATTACAAAACTCCCTCTCCAGGCAAATCCAAGAAGGTGCTACTTTCAAGTTAGTCTCCGGCTCCTGGTCTGTCTAACTAGAAATAAAACTCCATCCTTGAAGAAAGAGCGGAAGGACTAAGATTTCTGGTATCTCCTACGGGTCATATCAGAAATGAAATTATTTCTTCAGCCTCTCACTCATGACTGCCATCCGAATAAAGAAAAAAGTACAGTGATACCGTACTTTGAAGAGTTACTGCACCTTATGCTGAATTAGCACTACACTTGATGAAGAGAGCTTTGTAGCCCTCAGAACATTTCACTAAGTCACACTGATTTCCTGCATTCCTAGAAATGGCTCTGATGTGGAATACCCTCAGTAACATAAATTATAGATGTCTCTTACAAGGTCACATTCCAGTTTCATGAAACAGCTGGTACTGTCTTCCCAAACTTAAAGAAATGCAAAATTGCTCTATGAAAACCACTCAGAATATTCATTATATCTGCAAGGGAAAAAAAAGAGATGAAGCTGATAATTAACCTGATAATTAACCTATGTGGAGCTGTTACCTTTGGTTTGTGTGAAAGACCATAGTGCTGCAGTGCTTCTTGCTCCATATTTATCCACACAAACATCAAGCCAGACAGCACCAGTGGAAACAGAGCTTCGTACCTGAGGAGTAACGTAGTCATAGTAAGTGCAGTCACTAACAACTATTTAACATCAAATACTGACATGTTCCTTTTCTTTTTTCTTCACACAAATGACATAGCGAAGACCTAGTGGCATTCTCCCCCTTCTCTCCCCATTTCTGAGGATTACCTACAGTTGACTGGTTGAAGTTTAAAGCCGCACAGTAATTAAATGGTAAAAGTAGGAAAAAGAGGCTGCTTCAGCTTTGTCATATTTTACATCCATTTTCTCAACTTGATGGCTGCCACAACATTGGGTGAGCGACTGCCCTTTGTGTCACGACAAGTTTTAACAAAACAGAAAAAAAAATGAAAAAGAAACAGGAAAAAAGAAAAGAAAAAATCACATTTGGCATGCATTTTCTGCAAAATGGAAAATTTCGTAATGAGAGTTGTTTGGAACTGAGGGGCTACAGTCCAACCCAGACAGCGACTAGAGAGACTGTGTCTCTTTACGACCTAGTCACGCAAACTCATTCTGGTGATCTCAGCCGAGTTCCAAGGAGAGAGGCATCTGTATAATAAAAGGAGCATTACATTTCACTGATGTGAAATGTTCTTTTCTTTACTATATACCAATCCATCGCAATTGCAGCATCAAGTCACACTCTAACGAAGGCCGCTAAGCTGTTCTAGCTACACCCCCGATCTCAGAGGAGTACTTCTGGCTCCTAGAGCACTCAAACATAGCAAACTGTGAGTGTACTTACATGAGAGATGAAAACCCACCGATAACTTAGGGGACTAGATTGACATGAGATAACACTCGGTATCCCTGCCCTCTACCTATCAGCTGCACCTCACAGTGCCTCTCAGTTTGTTTTTTCTTTCATAATAAAATTATAAAATTACGACTGCGACACTAATACTGACAAGATTGTAATTTTTTTTCCTTTTTATTTTTTCCCTCCTTATACACATATTTATTTGTCTAAAAATAACAAAATCATTGTGGTTAACCTTGGTATTTATTCTGTACTCCCTGCTAGTGTAGCTAACAAAGCAGTTTCAAACTGAAACAAAATGTTTGGATAGACATTTCTGCTTTAATTATCAGAATGACAAGGGGTTAAACATGAAGATGACAATGGTTGTTGGGTTGTCAGTCACAAAAGTACCTACAATCCTCACAACGGTCTACACTTGCCTATAATTTAAAGTCTTCAACTGAGTCAGTGACAGCTGGTTGTATACAGCCATGCTCTTCATCTGGCTTCAACACTTCCACTTAACTGCACCTACAGAGGTGCTGTAAGTACCTGGGCAGTGCACTGGGTTATCATTCCATGGTGCAACAGAGGAGCACTGAGAAACACGGGATACTTTTGGCACTGACTGCCTAATTTTCACTATGATTGGTTGTTTCGGGGGCTTGCGGGGGTTTTTTTGGTGTTTTTTTGTGTGGTTTTGGGTTTGTTTGTTTTTTGTTTTTGTTTTTTTTTTAAGAATTGTTCAAAAATTTGTTAGTCTATTTGGACACTGCAGGAAGACAGCAAAGAGCTGCCAGCACTTAAGTGGTCTGGTGCAGGGCCAAAATACAAAGAGGGAGGTTACCAGCCTCAGAGAGAGCAACATTTATGCTTGATCCGGTAGCCAGGACAGGCTAAGAAGGTTGAGTCCATAGACTAACAAATGTCTGTGTGGACAGGATTAAGATTAGGATCAAAATCTTAATGGGGAAGGAAGAGGAAGGAGTGGCAGGAGATTTTAATTAAAAAAAAAAAACAGAGAGAGAAATGCTTCATCTAAAATGAGAGTATCCACAAGAGGAAGCTATTGCAAAATGTCTGCTGCAAGATATTTTATTCCACTTAATTTTCTAGTGTAATTAAATCCAGAGGATAAGTGGGAGGGGAGGCAGAAAGAATGGTTCCTATACTCCCCATTAATTATGCTCCTAAAAGCTACTGAGTCTGGGGGAAAAAAAGGGTTGGCTGACACAGTGTTTTCTTCATTTACAAGCTCCGAGGAGGAGTCTTTTATCCAAAAAAAAGCAAGCCTTACTCTTTATGGGGACGAGCATCCATTTGAAAAAAAATACTTCCATGAATATCTCTGAATAAAATCTTCCCTCATTTTAGGACTACCTGCTTCCTGTTACACATCATTTAAGCCATAACTAGACACCACTGCTGAGCAGCTGGGAGAGACATCAGTTCCTTTTGTTCGTGAGCAGAAAAGCACATGCCAAAACAACAAAAAACATAAACTAAACCAGACTTTCTTATTTTGGTGCAAAACTGTTTCAATAAATACCCTTCCAGCCACTGCTTGGTCTAGCTGAAAGGAATGTTAACAAAACCATGTTCATAACACGAGGAATATGGAAGTTCCCATGAAATTTTATTTAGAAAACTAAACTAGGAGATAAACGGTGAGACTGCAGCTGGAGGCACATGTTACACCTTTAACAGAAATGTTCATGAGATTCAACAGTTTCACGTTTAGCCCTTGATTTTCATATGTAAGACCAATCCAAACAGAGTAAGAACGAAATACCCTGTGCTGAGGAGCAGATAGGTGGACATCAGGGAGAGCAGAATGCTGAACAGTCGCTGAAAGAGAAACGTGGGGCTCAGTAATGGCATCACCAAGGAAGAAACTGCAATAAAAACGACCCATCAGTCATGATAAACAAAATGTTTCATCCTTGGTAACAAGATAACATTGTTAAATCTTGACACTTTATGTACAGAAATTCAATACTGGTCATATATGCCCTTCTATTTTCAGAAGTTACTTTTGCTAAAGAAAACCCAATGTGTGGAATGCTTAATATTCATCAAAAGTAATTTTAGTTCTCCATCATTTTAATACCCTGCTTTTCTACCTCACAGCCCCTATAATTTCTCATGAACTTATGTTAAAGAGGCCTTAAGATAATGCAGAAGCACTACCCCAAAACACAGTCAAACTTCACTGTTTAATATGACTCTGACAACCACTAACCATGGTCCGGAGGACCTCCAGCAGCTCAAAGACTGGTTACAGAGCAACTGCTGCACTGTATCAGATTAGGAAACCTGACACATTTTGAGATGCAACTGAAAATACTGGTCAAAAAGATAGAGAGACTATCAAACCATTAGCTTCCCTACTTGAGAGGTTTAAAACAAGAGTATTTAAGGGACTACAGGGGACCCATCTGTCATGTTTCATGCCTCTTGCCTTCAACTTGTAATGCATTTCCCTAATGCAGGTGTGGGATCTTAAAGCTGCATGCTGGTCCTTCATGTAGTCCATTGCTCAACTGCCCAGTCAGCCCTGGTTAGCAGAGTCTGTGCTGCCCTTAAAGAGACTCCTCTAGCTGGGAAACTTCCACAGGTGAGGACAGGGCCCAACAGTTTGCAGGAGGTGAGGAAAACTGGGAGGAGAGGAAATGGGCTAGTAGAAGAGTGAGTAAACAGGAAGAAAAGCAGAGGGAAAGTGACAGTGCTTGAAGCAAGGAAAGGGAGAAAGAAAAGCATTGCTGTGATTTAATTTTTAAACCCAAACTTTTTTTTAATATGAAAATTTTATGTATTTATAAAGAATTGACAAATAACATTGGTGTGATTCTTCACTGTGGTATAGTGCCCTCACATTACTGAATCATTCAAAGACTGCATGAAGAGTAAGTCATAATTAATAATCACTCTATTAAGGAACAGAAATAAAACTATACTATATGGAAAGTGCTCGCTTGTGCTTACTGTCACAGTATACGTTAGTATTTATAGCAAACGTATCAGCAAAAGAGAGATGAGGCTGTTTCTAAAACCTGTGGGTCAGTACGTTTCATTCCCTGGCTTTCAGCCTTGGGCACTGAGAGAATTACAGCATAAGTGAGTCATTTCAAGGGTGCTCCAGCTGTTCAGCACCACTTGTAGCTTTCTATGCCTAAAGAAGGCCTGGCTCAAGGAGGAACTCCAGGGACCTCACTGCAAGTCAGAACAGCTGGGAAGTAATTCAGCATGGCAACCAGTCTCTGTGAATGACACTCAACACATCAGATGTGTATTACTTAGAACAGATGAGTGGCTGCTAGGTGATAATTAGCCTTTCCTTTCCACCTCTCATGTGACACACCAGATATTAACCATCAAAAGACTTGTAGGATTCTGGCTGACCTATACAAACCCCTGCACACCGTTCTGACATCAGATTCCTCAAAATCTGGCAAGTTGCTATGACAGATTTCCCCTGATTAAAACTTTAAAGCATATTACACATTCATTTAGAAATGTCTGCTAACATAAAGATGATTTTGAAGAACATGGGAAGCAGCTGGCTTAACTCAATGCATGCTGGTTTTACCTCTATATATGTGGTTTATGTACACTGCACAAAACATACGGTGTAGTAGCTAAAGCCAGCTGGACACTGGCTTGCAGGAACCCACCCATCACTAATTCATTTGCCTGGTTCTCCAAAAATCAGTCTCTTAAAAAAAAAAAAAAAAGGTTAAGTTGAAACTTTAAACAAGGTAGGTTTCATATTTATCAGAATAAATAGCTGGGGATAGGGAAAAAATTTGCTAGAAAACTTCAGAAGCCTTTATTATCATCATGTCAGTACGATAATACTCACTAGTATTATAAATAAATACTGATAACTGTGTGTTTCTGCTTATATAAAATACACACAGAGGTGCAAAATGAGAGTTCAATAAGCAACGGTGCCCTTCTTCCACAACTAGGCAAAAAGATGAAGTGGAGTTCGACCACCTGTAATGCCACCAACCTTGGAAAAGCTACAGTTGACCTTGGTACCTTAATTCTTAGGGTGCCACACCTGTGGTACACACTAGTGACAAGGCAGATGCTCGTTGTCATTATGCTAGGGACAAGGCATTTCTCTCCAAGAGAAGTACTGAGGAGATGTTGTAGGCCTTTGCTTTTTACCTGCTTAGTTCTGTGTTTAATTATGCAGAGCAACTTCAGCAAGTACAGAAACCTCATACCTTGTATATCACATTCACTTAAAATTAACTTCCAGTCTGAAAGACTTTGCTAAAATATTCAATACTACCATGGCAGCAACTAGACTTTTTGAGTATGTAGAGTTTACTTCACTGTTAGCTTTATTTTTATTAGAAAGATCACCCACAGCAAAGAGCATTTTTAATATACTTTTTCCTCATAACTATAGACACCTCTGACTGCCCACATCATCTCTTAGATGAAAAATGTTTTCTCTCACCCTTACACAGGAGAGAAAGAGAACCTTTACCCTCAATTCCTGTTCCAGTAAGCCAAGCAGGACATCATTGATTACAGCAACTGTACAACCGGAAGAAATTCATCCACAGAGAGATCCCCACTTATCTTACCAGGCTACTAAGGGTTAGGAAAGCATGATGGAAAGGAAAATGCTCTTAGGAAAACCACATTACAAAGAAAGCATGGCTCACACACAGCGATCACAATCAGTTACATGGGTCTTGAATCAGCTTGCTCAAACAAAAGCAAGATTGTTAAAACTGACAAGATCTGCTAAAGTTAAAACAGTGTCACCAGTACAGGAATGCACAAGACATCCAGCAACGAGATAACAAGTGTCATAATTCTTCCATTAAGCTATATTTAAACTCCTGGTCTTGAGTTTTAGCAAAGAGCTGCTATGAAACTTTGCATGGGATATGTTTAGCTCTAAACCAAATCCCACATTCCAGACCACTCAGGGATAAACAGTGCTTAACATTTTGTAATGGAACCTTACAGAAATTATTTTATAGCTGAAATATGAAAGATATTGCTTTACTGTATTCCATAACCCCAGTGATAATTACATTTGCTCTGTTTAATCATCCTAAGATTTTAATTTTAGAGTGGTGAAAAATCCATAGACTTGTAAATTGTTTGGGTTTTCTTCTTTAATCATTAGATTCTAACAGATATTAAACATACAGTAGCATCATTAGTTCACAAGTATTTTGCAAGGCAGTTCTGAAAAGCACTTCCATACCCCAAGGGTCTCCGCCATCACCTGCCACTTCAAGTTTCTATTGAAATACAGCAACAATCTTTCCTGACTTCCCTGTGCTTAACTTAGTTGCTTGCAGAACAGCTCAAATCACCCTTACCTGGCTCCAAATGAAACAAAAAGGGAATTTATACCATTATATCCCTAAAAGGGGTCTTCAAGATATTCACAATAGTGAACACATGTAAGAACCATTAGGAGACAAGTAAAGGAATATGTGCAAAAGTGATTAATTAATAAAACCATGTCACCGCCCCGACCCAACCCCAAACCCCACTGACTATCAGCATACAAGTTTGGGAAGGGAGATGTTCTTACCTAGAGTCATCCAGCTAATAAGTTGATTCAATACAGGCAATCCCTGCTTGTTCTTAAGACTGTCATGGGTGCTGCTCACAACATATGTCGAAAGTGCTATACTCAACATCTAGAAAGAAGAAATCAGACAATCAAACACATAATTAACGTATGGATCTCTGCCATTCCATACTAAATATGTAAATACACTTTAGAGTCACACAAACACCTGATTTGAATCAAAATAAGAACAGGAAATCTGACATGTAGTGTCAAGTATTTCTACCTTTTTACAATTTATACTTTTTAAAAATTCCTTCTAGTGGTTTTGGTTGGTTGGTTTTGGTTAGTTGGTTGCTTTTTTTTTTTTTTAATTCCTATCATTATTATTTATTTGTGCTACTTTCAAACAGTTTAAACAAGTGCCCTGGATCACTGGTATGCTTTGACAGGATATGCTCTTTGTCAAAAGTAACTCCTTAAACACTCATGTAAATCACAGAAAACGTATGCCCCCAGTTTTTCAAGGAGCACTTTTCCTCAAACAGCAACCACAAAGAACAAGCAGAACCCCTGGTTTTGCTGCAGGATTGGGGAAGGGTAGTTAAGGCAAGAGCTTTGCATGGACAACACAGCTCCAGTGAGAAGAGACAGCAGCAGAGCAGATTGGAGGTGGATTTTAAAAGATCGAAAGAGGCTCCAGTCCTGGCAGACTGTTCAAATGAAACTGTCTGAACCACCTCAACCAGAGCCCTCTGCCTTGGAGAAGCAGTGAAGGTGAAAACGGTGCTTTCTTTCTTTGGACTAATTCAAGAGACATCATTCAGTCATCAAGTAGGTGCAAAAAAACCTTAGGAAAATTACCCCATGAGTCAGTTATTTTTTTGAAAGATGACAATTATCCAAGAAAATGTTTGAGCCAAGTTTTCAATTACTGCTATTTATTCACAATTCTGCAGTTCCACTAAAAGGCAAATCAAGTATGCATGGTACTTTGCAAACATGCACTTTAAAAACTGCATTACAAGATATAATTGCTATTGTGGCTTTTTAAGTGCAAAGCAGCTACATGCTGTTCACATCCCTCACTTTTTTCCATATGGATAGCTGTCATTCCCCTGCCAGACATATCCAGTGATACCCAGTGGTACCTGCCTAGAGCACACACCTAGCTCTCAGCATTGCTTTTTGGCCTGGTTTCACAGGTACTCAGTATCTGCTGCTTCTATTTAATTTCAGGCCACAAGAACATGTAACTTGTATTTCTCTGTGACATCAATAAGCTAGGTCAAAGCATTAAGCCTCCAAAAGCGCAGGGAATTGGCCCCTTTAGACCGTCAATGTTTATTTGGGATGCTTTTGCTGTATCCAGGCTAGACCTCTCATCTTTGATATGTCTTTTCAATGTCTTTCAGCATCATGAGCTGTGGTAATCCCTCTGCTATCCCCTGGCCACTGGTGAAGTCACCTTGCACTCACTTTGTGTCATCTCCCATAATGTATCTTGTGCCTTGGAAAACCTGTGATGACCTGGGCATGTTAATAAACCCAATTTACTGCTCCTAGATCTATGGCAGTGTCCAGGGAAGGGCCCAGCATCTCCTTTTGAGACTCCTGTGGTCGCAGCTCAGGTTATGTTCAAACTGCTCTCAGTTTTCACCAATGTCTCCAGGACTGTGGAAGAGTGCAGAAGCAACTTGGAGGTGTAAACTGAGCTACGAATCTGTCTTCTTTTCCCCCTTCACAACCTTTTTTGAAGTTCAGAGATTATTCTTGAACAGCTTAAGAGCTGGTCTCTGAGACACGCTCATCTGTAGCTCATAGCTAGAAGGAGGAAACCAAGGGTGACATCTGCAACCCCAGCACCCCTGGCTGGGAGCTCCCCTTGGCACCTAACACGACAACAGCCCATAGAGAGAACGGCAGGAGAACCAGCCCCACCAGCTGGACTGTACACAAGGCTGACTGAAAACACCCCTCCTGCCCCCTCACTCTACCAATATGACATGGATGCCTCCTGTTTATTTCTCTTCTTAATTTAGAAGAGAAAACTATTAAACTGACCACCTGGGATCCACATGAAGCTCAAGCCTCCTAGGAATAACAACTTGGCCCAACATTATCAACCAACGGGAACAGCAGTGGTTTTGGTAGTGCAGTAAGAACTGGACTTCAACTATGAAATGCTGGCAGAGAAAAACTGGTGTTTACTCCAGAAAAATCACTTGTACAGTAAGCACTCCAGCAGTCTAGCCGAAGGATTAGAAATACATTCCTGAAGCCTTAATGACTTCTTAAAGATAGAAATAGCATTAACCAAAAGACAATTCTCTCCTTGCCATAGCAAATAAAATTCAGCAAAAAAGATGTTATTCCTGCTTTAATGATATCAAGAGAAAACCTGAGACATTCTTGGCAATTTTCAGAAACTGTGAGGGTGTAATTAGCATCTTCTGCCTCAAGCAGTGACATGTATCAAAACTTCAAAATTAGGTTTGAACATAACTCAAGTTTTTGTAACAGAAATGTAAATGTAACCATATGAAGTTACTCAAGCTCGCATTTTTACTTTTTAAAATTTCTCTATTTATACACTTGTACTGAAAAATCTTTTTGGTCATGCTGTTTGGTTGTCTGGGAATTTTTTTGTTTCTTTAAGGCTAATACCCATGCTGGAAATCTATAGCGTGTAGGTACAAAACCAGCGAATAAATGACTAGCCTGTAAATGGCCTCTCAGATACAGGTATGTAGTTCATGCATTGGCTACGGTGTAGACTCTGTACCATACATGGAGAAACCAACACATGAAGACATAGTTCAGGACTACATCAGAGTGAATTATCTTTTCTGTGCAGGATTATATGCAAACTGGCGGGGGTTTTTTGCCTACTCTGAGGGTCTCTGCCAACAGAGGTTTCTTTTTGACCAAAAGGAGATTAATTAATGTAATGGAACAAGCTTTGTTCCTTTCCAGGCATGATACCTTCACTACAGGCTAATTCCCAGGTGGGAAAGGAAGCTCATTTGGATAAGAAAGAAGAAAGTTGTCTTCAGAAGAGAAAAAAAGTTAACTGTAAGCACCACAAAAAGCCCAGGCTATGCTGAATTCTTCTCTTTCTCTGACTGAAATAGGAAGAGAACTGAAAAGGGAAGTGTCTATTCACATGCAATTCCAAAATAACTTGTGAAGAACAATTCAGGCAAATAAGAACTACTTTAGCCTTTGGGAAATACAATCTTATCTCTTGTATGAAAAAGCACCTCATCCCAAATGAGCAGATGCAAAAATTTGAGATGAGATTAAATGAAAGATTTAAAAGAGGGTTCTTGCACACAGATATGACCAAAACAAAGAGGAAAAGGATTAAAAAAAATAAAAAGGGGAGTCAGGGAATCCTGATTAGAGAAGTATGACCAGATTGGTAGGCTTTCTGCTAAAATGATATAAAGCAGGAACACCAGCTATTCCTTCTCTACCGTGTAATTCAAAGGCTTTTAATCAGAGCTGAACGTATAAAAGATGTTAGCAGGGTGGCTGAGTGATTCCTCAAGAAAAACCACAAAGAGTATGAGGAAGGGACACCATATTTTCCCTTCTACTTCAGTCAATACTTGGAGCAAAGTGGCACACAAAGAATAACGACCTGTAGCAAATTAATCCATCTTCTCCTTCCCCCAAATGAAGAAACATCAAACAACCAATCTTAGTTTCCTGTCTAGAAAGGAACAACATTATCAGAGGAAAGCATAACCTTCAGTGACTGCCTCCAAACTCCACATATGGGGGAGCTGCAAAAACCGCTTTTATGAAACCTCATCAGATGCAAAGCAGGAACCTGATCATGTGTGGTCAGGTATGTGAATGTCAGGGCCCTGATCACCGTCTGTCATCACAAGATAGGTGTTTCAGTTCAGCATAGGGTTCATCTCACCCTTAAAACTGCCTGGGAGTTGTAAAAACTCCTGTATTCAAAATGCTCCAAACCAGCATTTTTGAAGATTACCCCCTTCCATGATCCCACTGAAAACCCCAACTCAAATGAAAAAGCAGAACAAGGGAATTCTATTACCTAGAAACACTAGTCTTCTGACAAACATTCTCCTTTCGTATTTCTGTACATTTCAAAGCAACTAAATGCAATCCTAACTTCAAAACAAGTTATTTACTTAGAAATGGGTAATGTCTCTGTAATGCCCTTTTCCCTCTTTAAGTCTGAATAATCTCCCCTCCCAATCCTTTCCTGACCCAGAGTGTGAATGGTGGAACCCATGTTTTCCATTCCCAAATAAGCTTCTGGAATAAAAATCTAATAGAGACTAGTAATTAGACATCACTGTTGTAAAATATCCTCTGATTAAGGAGCACTTTGAGGAGCTTTATGATCTTAAATGTTTGGAGAAAAATGAAGACATTACTCCCTGAACAAGCAGGCAGAACACTTTCATCTAATTAAGTATCTCAGGGCTCTCTGAGTGAATTTCCTGTTTCACTAAAGTTGGCTCAAGAATTTCATCATCATCATCATTTGGGAACTTCTCCACAAAGTTACAGCGCATGTGATCCTGCTGCAGTTGTGTGGTGAGTTGATGGTGGCCGGCTGCCAGATGCCCACCCAGATGCTCTCTTACTTCCCCTTCCAGCACAATTTGTTTTCAGGCATTCCAGTGAGAAATCCACTGCTGAGTATATCCTCAAAACTTCTGTCTTAGATGCTTAGGAAAGAAACTCGTACCTCTTTTCTATAGTTAAGCTGGGAGAGTTAAGAGAAACCACCAGCCCATTACACATGTGTGCACGCTCAGGTAAAGGAATTTTAAGCATTCATTATTCTTTCCCCTCCTCCTTTTAACCAATTTGAGCTCCATAGATAAAACACTGATATAACAAACACACTGCCTAGTTCAATAAGAAACTCCGGCATGTAAGCCTTAACCAACAAAGCTGGTCTTGACATAAACCCATTATCTTGTTATAAGTTTAAAAAAGAAAAAAAAAAAAAAAAAGGACAGCAGACATGAAAGGTGGTATTAGAATCTTAAAGGCTCTCTAGAACTTAATTAGCACCTACTATGAAAAGATCTACCTATTTCATAAAGCTATAAAGAAAAAAAATAATCTTTCGTCTGAAAGAAGATTTAACCAACAGAAAACCAGCTCGGTATCAGCCTCACATTGTTATTCAACAGCCAGAAGCTGGAAAGAACACCCTGAACCAGCAAGCCTGTCCTTAGCGTGCATGTGCAATTCCTGCAAAGGTTACTGGAAGTTCCATACACACTCTGAAGGCAGGACAAACTCTCTGAACAGAGTATCAAAATGTGGATGTACATCTATGTATCAACACACATAAACACGTACAGGATGAGCTTTTGGGAACACAGCGTTATGATATTGAAATATGCATATTAACATGAGCATCTGGTCCTCTTGAAATAGCCAAGGGGAAAATTCTTAGAAACAGTAGTTTTCTTGAAAATTGTGGCCTTGATAGGAACACGTTCTTAGAAAGTATGTAAAAATTTGTACATAAAAACCCTCTAACATTCAGAATTACTGAAAAGTAGCAACTGACCTGATAGAACTGTACTTTCAGATGTTCGTTATTTCTGTATTTATTTCTGCTTTTACAAAGAGATGCCAACGAGAAGCAAGAGATCAAGAGAGTCAGCAAACCAGTCACTATTCTGTAAAAACAAACAGAAGAACAATAAAATTCCAGGAAATACGATCAAAAGGTTCAGGAAATTGTCACAGAAGTGTTCTTTACTAAGATGAAATAATTCATTACAGTATCAAAACTTAATATGTTAAGGGAACTTCAACATCCAGCTTTAGAAAAACAAAATCCCATCCAGAATCAGGTGTGGGGGTTTTTTGGGTGTTTGGGGTTTTTTGTTGGTGCTGGGGTTTTTTTGTTTGTTTTTAAAGTGGCTGGTTGGTGGTGTTTTGTGTTTTTTTCCCCAGGAGGTCAGGGAGGGTGGGGATGGTGTCTGTAGGTTTGGGGAGTTTTGTTATATACAAGCTTGCCTTCCACAAATGCAGTTACACTCTTTTCACAACAGTGACAATATAATCTTCATTTTGGCCACATGTCTGATCGGTCACCCATTACTTTTAGGTACTTTTGATTATCTCAGAATAATATTTTAAACAAAATAGTAACAGTGATTGGTGAGCTAAAGCCAGTGGTTTTAAGGTTTGTCATCTAACAGGGTAATGACACCACCATTACTATCAAATACATAGCTTTCTCTAAATGCAACGCAACAGCAAGACTAACAGGAAGATCGTCACTCATCACGTAAGCACAGGAAAAAAATACTGCTTGGCATTATTGAGTAAATTGCTAATTATGACACTGTTCCAAAATAACAGACATGATGCACTAAAAGATCAACACTAGTATCACCTCCAACTGTCTCCCTTCAGTCAGCAAGCAAGCAGAGGAACTGTAAAAGCAGCAGCAGTTTTTGCATGTATTTCTCTGTCATGCTACAACCTTGATATGGAAGTAGTCAAATCACACAGTTCTCGCTTCCACTTGTCCCTTGGCATCTCCACTGAGAGACTACTGACAAAAATGTCTAGTTTGACTGCCCCAATCACTGTGTTTTCTCAGGCATAACACAAAAATGTACAAACCCCTCATATTCAGTAAAATCAGGCTACATAGGTGTATCTCAACAGCAACTTTCAAGTAATGATCTAACTAATACAGAAACATGGGTGCAGGCTACTCACTCACTATCTAAATTTTCCAGATCTCTCAATCTCTCCTCCAGGATAAGCAGTCCCAGCTCTCACTCTCTCTTCTGTGATAGATGCCCTAATCCCTTACTTATCTTAACAGCCTTTCTCTGGATCTGGTCGAGTATGTCCACATCCCTCTTTCCAGAGATCCCAGAACTGGACACAGTACTTTCAGACGCATCTTGTCAAGGATGAGTAGAGCAATCATCATCTTCCTCCTCATCATGTTGGTGATGCCAAAGATATCACCGGCCTATCCTGCAAGGGGCACATTGCTGGCTCATGGTCAAACTAAATAACCTTCCACTAAGGTTATGTCTTCCTTTCTCCACACTTTCCCACAGGTCTCAGCAGACTGAAGGCTGGGGTTCCTGAAGGCTAGTCTTACCCGTGAAGATGGAGGCAAAAGAAGGTCTCAGCCTTTTCCATGTCCTTTATCACCAGGTCTCTGTCCCATTCAGCAGCAGAGACACATTTTCCCTAGTCTTCCTTTTGCTGCTGTACACTGTCTCGTTGCACATCCCACACCAGATTCAATTCCAGGAGAGCTTTGGCTTTCCTAACCTATCCCGCATATTCAGACAGCACCTCTATGTTCCTCCTGGGTCAACTGACCCTGCTTTCACCTCCTGCATGCTTGCTTTTTATGACTGAATTGAGTCAGGAGCTCCCTGATTATACCACACAAGTTTTACTAATGTATTGAAGAAACCCTGACCCAACATATAGTGCTACTGCCCAAGAACAGTTTAATAAATGCACCTATTTCTCACTGGCACTCTAATTTCTCCCTCCTGTATCTGCTCTCCCAGCACCTCCTCATCTTCAATATCCAGAACTGTCACATATACGTATATTTTTAATTGTTGCTTCAAGTCTTTTCAGCTTCAAAACTCCCTTAACAAGATTCAGACACTCACAAACTGTTTCAGAGGTATAATGCTCCATTAGAAGAATTAATAAGATGTACAGCCCAGGTAAGGTGAAAGTAAAGAAGTGTCAGGGAGGAAGACTTGAAGGTAATTTAATTCCATATTGATTTCTAAGCTCAGATCTTCTAAAGAATAAAAAAAACCCCTCAGCGTGGAGCAGCAGAAATACATACATGTATATATACAGCTGAGAGGCTGTAACACAGCCAAAGCAAATCGGACCAGATATTTCTAACGTGCCCAAGCATCAAGACTAGGAAGGGGTTTCAACAGACAGCTTTAAATCACAGTGAAAAATATTGAGGCAGAATGTCAATAATTCTGGAATACCTGGGCTCATAATTCTATCTGCAATCGTGTATTACGGCTCAAATCCATGTTTTACTAAGGATCAGGCACCCTGGATCTGGTGGGGCACAGTATCTTCTGCCAGAGAGCGGCAGAGCCATGTCAGTCTGGGTCAATTTAAGTCTCTCTCTGCAGTAAATGACACCACAAGCCGAATGCCTCCAGGCCAACCACCTGGATTGGTATGAGAGGATGCTTGTATGATGGTAGAGTAGCTCACAAGAGGACAGGGACAGACGACAAAGATGTAGTAGAAAGAAATGCAAATCAACAACTGCAGAAAATCAGACAAGCAACACTAGGAAAGAAAAGCACAGAACAGAGGAGCACAAGTAGAAAAAGAAAAGACATAGCAGACACCGAGGAAGAAGAGAGCTCTGTCTTATTGGTTCCATTTTCCTGAATATCTCATTAGGTACAGAGTGCTATTCAAAGACATATTATTCAAGATTGGATGGAGGAATTCAGAAAGATGCTGTCAAAGTAAATTGCTTTTCAATAAATGTTCTTATTCACGTCAGTGCTATTTACCATGTTTGCACCCCAGTGAAGCTCTTCCTTTAATGATGACCTTTATTTTCATGTAAAATTTGCAAATCTTTGTATTGTGAGAAATGTTTCCCTCCACAAGAAATTACAGGATAACTCAAAGAGCAAATGCATGTGGCAAAAGAATTAAAAGTCTATTCTCATTCACATTAGTGAATAACTGAGGTCTCTATAATCATGTTATTTAAATTCTGAATTTCAATACCTGTCTCAGCCAGCTTTCAATAATACAATTCCTCACATATGTCGAAAGTCAGACTAAATTTTGAATACCAGAGAGGAAAAGAGAAAGTTTAAAGAACAACATGAGATTCTTACACCAGAGGAATGTTTGGTTCTCTTCCTACAACAGGCATTAAAGGAAATATTGCCAGGAGCACACACAGAAGAGTCCAGATCAATGCTGTTGTCTAAAAGAAGAAAAACAAATAGGATTTTTTTGAAGGTCATGTGGACACACAACTGTCTGATCAGAAAAGAATACTTCAGCGAACTACTAACAGCTACTATCATCTCCCCCAGGTAAAACACCCCTCCATCTATCAACAGCAAAATTAACTGAAATAAAGGGCACAGGGTCATTGGTGTTACAGCACTTCAATTTAATACAGAAAAGAATCTCATTTACACAGCTGTCAAAATCCTATCGAAGACAATGTGGATTAAAGCTAAGCTTGTACTTAAAAGCACTTTCTCAAAGTGTGGTCTTCACACACGTAGCAGGCCAGAGAGCTGATGAGTGAACTTATGGAAGAAAGGAATAAACCTAATCTCACCAGAAGTTTGCAGCATCTAACTAATCACCCATTCTCTGGCAATCTGGTAACATTTCCCAGGCTTTGAATCCGAATGCCGTTTGATTTAGCCACCATAATCGTCTAAGTAGTTCTTTAAATTCTTTGCTAGCAGGACAACAAAACCCCATCCCAGGTATTTTACTTTATTTAAAGATATTAAGAACTGTATCACTTCAAGTTTTCAAGCTAGTCAGATTCAAGTTCCTGAAAGGAAGTTTTCAGTGCTATAAAACATCTTCTGTGTATACTCAGCTTTAAGACAACTTACTTGATTACTCAAATACAATTATAACAATTATAAATAGACAAATACAAGCCTCCATCTTGACAATTTTTGCAGAGCAAGACTTAGCAATTTGACTACAATTTTGTTTTTAAATTAAAATGTTACCCCAGAAATCTAGGTTATAGTTATACTCTGAAATAATAGATGTTTGAATAAACTCCTGCTCTGGCAATGGGGTTGCACTAGATGATCTCTAGAGGTCCCTTCCAAACCCTACCACTCTGTGTAAAACTAATGGAGGAATTGTCTTTTATTTTAAAGGTTGTGCCACTTCACGCCCATATCTACAAAAGTGAAGTTTTTTCAAGGATGAAACAGTACAGAAAACCACCTCCGAGGACCAATGCGTGCCAGCTGAATGCAGACAATGAATTGACAAGTATTTTTCAGTTGTCAAAATTTGTTTTCAATAAGTAATCGTATTACTTAAATGGTGGCATTTTCACCGATCATGCTTTTGCCACTGTGACAACTGGATAGATGATGTGTTTCGTATGATTTTAAGTCAAGCATTTTTTAGTTATCACTAACAACAGAAAACTGATCACTAACTCATAGCTACCTTGAAATTCCTAAGTAGTCTTATTATTTATCTTGTATTAGAGATATGTTGAAACTCCCTTGCCTTGCTACACGCTGCTCATGACAGAGCTCAGAATAACAGCATAACTGAACAAGAATCTAAAGCAGCATTCCAAAGATTCCAGTCCCAACATCCTAAGATGCAATCACCTGTTAGCCAGTTAAAATGCTCTTTTTAAGCAGAGCAATACAGTACCTTTGCTTGAACCCACAGCTGTGTGATCACTGGCCAGCCAGCAAAGACAAGAAGTCCAATAGTAAGCGTAGAACGGTAGAAAAAGGTGAAGACCTAATAAAAATAATAAAAAAAAAAAAATACAAAAGAAGACTGCAAAAAAGCACATTAATAAAACTTACAATCCCTCAATGGGGTTGAATGCTAGTAATGAGACACCCTGTTGATACATACGGATAAAATACTTACCAGTATTTCAATTCCGAGTGTACAAACCAAGAGGAATACTATAGACTGACGGCTATGAAGTGACAAGAGATTTGCAGCAAGATCTTGAATAACAGGAAGTCTGTTCAAAACGATGGAAGAAGCTTGTCATTATTTTTAAATCCAGACATAATATAGGACTTTAGCTTTGACAGGCAGGGAGGGGGTCAGAGCACAAGAAATGGTTCAAGTATTGCCAATCCTGCCTGCTGTTTAGAAACAGAGTTGGTGATGGCCTGAGGCTCCTTCTGCCCAGGTCTACTTGATATAAAATCTACATTAAAACCCTCCAGCTTTTTCCCTCCCATTTCTGGCACATCATCGTCAGTATTTGGACAAGCTTCAGATTAGTCTTTATCCAAATCGACTCTGAGTTTATGAACATTTTTGATTATGCTGTGCTTAATGTCCGTCATAACTGATGAAACATTCAGAAGGCTTTAGAGACAGCAAAAATCCCCAGTTAGCTTTTCCAGTGTTTTATGAGGCAGGTCATTATATAACTGCAGTTGGTCCCATTTTCTCTGAATAATACCGAGTTGATACCTACAGAATTGCCAGTAGATTGAGTAAGTAATAGAAATCAGAAGGTAACAAGTATTTTTGGCGTTGGAGTAACAGGAGACCCACACAACACAAGTTTGTCTCAATACGAGAGCACAATCCTCAACACAACTAGCACATGTTCTCCAAAAGCCGCTGGAGTTCACATACTTGACATTTTGCAGGATCAGACTATTTCAAAATGACTGAAGGAACAACCTGTCCCATTTTACAAAAGAAGCCAGCTGCTACGGGTATTTGCCCAAGGTTTTAGCACCCTTTTGCTACAGTTATGAGAGTACTAAAAACATTTCATCTTGCAAAGACATTAATTTATTTTTGCTAATAGAAAAGATAGCTTCTAGAACTGGCAGCCGTATCAGTCAGTTTGGAAAGTACTCTTTACGTCAAGTGAAATATAAACCAGAGTCCTCTGGAATGTCTCAGGAAGCATTTTGGGAAGTTTAATGAAATGATATCTAACTTTTTTACCAAACTTATGGAAAAAATTTAATTGTCAACAAAAAGGAAGCGCAGACCAGATTTCATAAAACATTCATTGTAAAATGTATTCTTTACTTACTCTCTCACAACTGCATACCATACTGGTACTGGCAAGAGACAGTATATGTAGTATGTCCAAGGACATGTTTGAATCAACAAGAAAAAAGCTATTATCATTCCAACAAAGGCAAAACCGTAGAAGAGAACAGTAGATTCCTGAAAAACAAATGGTTGGACAAACATTCCTGAAACAGCAATAAAATGCTTTAAAGTACACACTATTTCCCATTTGTTAATTACACAGCAAAGCAGACGTGATTTTAACACAGCCAGTTGAGCTGCCTTGTGTCCATGTACACAATGCTGGCTGCTGTTTCTAGCCAGATGAAAAAAACCCAACAGCAGTAGCATATGAAGATATAATTCTAAATATGTCTCTAGACAAGGTCCTGCAGTAAAACCTGCACAGGCGAGGCACACTTGTACAGACTGGAAGCACAACATATGCAACGTTATTTATGTTAAATGGATATTTGAAATCCACTGGAAGTCAGAGATGTTAAGGGTCTTGTTAAAAAAGAACTCTCTTAAATTTAGATTCTAAAACTAGACTCAGGGCATAACATTTTGAGTTCAAGTTCATAGCATTACAGTCAAAACGTTTAATGAAAATTCCATTAGCATGTTTCCTCCTCCTGCTTGAGACAGTTGTAAAAGAACTAATTAAATTAAAATAGAAAGCGTTCGGTCATACTGGAAAAAGGAACAACTCTTCAGGATCTAGGGACAGCTACTGAAGGAGGCTTGTGATCAACCTTCCACAGGACAGATGGTCTTACTCAAAGAACCTACAGTTTTAAATACAACAAAGGACTAGAGTTGCACAGCACTAAAAGGCTCTTAGCATAGCTAGAACTATTATTATATCTAATCCTAGCCTACAGGGTCAACTTCAGGATTTTCTAAAAAAATTTAAAAACTTAAGGTATGACATTAGAACATTCTCCCTACCATGTACTCACAAGAAACATTTTCTCAAACTGAGAGAGCTGTAAGGAGGAACATCAAAGACAGAATGGAAATTCTAAAAATGAGCAATCTCAGACAGGTAGGCTAGTCCTTCCTCATCAGGTAGCAGCAACCTCTTGTTTGTTTACTTCTGTTTGCCTTTTACCTGCTCATTGAGCTACTCTTCCTTATTTAGGGACTTTCAGATACAGAAGAATTACTGGTAAGAGAAGATTATCTCTAAATCTTAAATAAACGATTTTATCTTTATGTCTTGCAACTTGTCATAGCAAAGGCAGCGTTAGCGACTGAGCAGTCTGCAGCGTATCTGTAGGTAATGACTGCAGATGCCCTTTTCTTCTACAGGAATGCCAGTTTCTTTAAATGAGTTATGTAGACAGGTACACGACTATTTAAGTATGCTGAGAAGAAAAGACATTCCATTAGCAGTTCATATAGACAGGTAAACATTTTTTCTGGTCCTCCCTCCCCCCCCCCCCCCCCCCCCCCCCATAACTGACATACAACTGCCTTGATGATCTAAACTGACAGCAAGTACAAGTTCTAAATGATGGTTAAAGCAGAGTATCTGCTAAGATAAGCCACTGAAGTAAGAAAAAACGTGTCACATAGAAAGCTGACCTAATGCAATTTTGGTGTATTAGTTTTAAATTTTGCATTTGCTGACATATAGACAGAATGAATATATACAGATATGATATGCCTGCTATATAATTTATCATAGAACGAGTAAATACATACAACCAACATTTTATTCCATATAGAGGCATAAATATTAGAGACCAATATAGCTGGTCATGCACTTAAAAATGGAAACCAGATTTGCATTTTCTGTGGATGTTTAGAAATAGATTAAAAGGTTAGGCATCTTGCTAAGCAAAAAAACACACTACACCAGAAGAAAAAAGGTTATTTCATATGCAGCATAAGATGACAAAAACTTTTAAAGTTGATATATACAGGATATGCAGTTTCATTATTCACAGGCTCCTCTCAGATTTTATAAGGCTGTGCTTTGCAGAAGACTATTTGTCAATGGTAGATTAGTTTCTCAGCAAAATTCTTTACGTAGCTCCAATATTACCTATAAACCAAATAACTTCCATATATGAAGCATTAGCCTCACATTGTGATTCTCTAAGTATTTAGGAACACTAAAAATGGTTTCTCAAAAGAAAAGCCTCTTAGAAAAACTGAGGGAAGAAAAGTGCTATAAACAAAGAACTAAAAAACCTATTTTTTCTACCAGTGCCACTAGCATAAAATTTGTCTTCAACAAGTATAAAATCAATATACCAAATGAAAAAGTGATGTCAACTAAGAATGTGAAGTTTTTGCTTAATGCAGTTATTAATATGCCCGATACTCGGCCTATTTATTGTAATTATTTTGTTCATATCTAATATAACATGCATCTTGGCTTATTTCTTCTCGGTTATTTGATGAAAGAAAACCTAAATCATGCAGTACAGCACTTATGAATATTTTCCATTTCAATTTTGTTTGATCATTTTCATTAAAGGCCAAGACCATCTCATTTCAGCCAGTAGTAAAAACCTCAAGATAGCATGATAGGAATTTTCTCAGAGTAATATACTGAAGGCAGTAAAGATGCTGAGTGCTCATTCTCATTTACATCACCAAATGAAACAATTCCTTTTAAGCGGAAACAAATTCTTGAAGTTTGGGAGACTATTTTCTCCCCTTGAGGCTTTAATCCTTCTCTAGTGAAATGCTAGCTTTTTGTCTGTTCACCTTTTTGAGGTATCTCGTTTCCTGATGAATGACTGAAAGTAAATGAATTTCCTAGGATTTTGTACTTTATGAAAAATCAAACCATAATAATCTTGTCAAAAAGAGCTTCCTTCATCTTTGATGTCTTCTGCTGCACCCTTGCAAATCACAAAGAGCAAGGGAGCAAGCCAATTTGAACCCAAAATTCGTCTTTCTATTGAAACAGGTTATACATTTTAAAACAGCCACGGTTGGACTGCACAGCTTCTGAAAACTGATTCCACATTGCCGAAGAGGACAGGAATAAAATAATTTAGATGCTAATTTATTTTTTTGGCCTTCCAAAGTCTTTGTGTTTGTAAAGAACAAAAATCAAAATGGAAGCCTGAAGTCTGTATTCTTCCAAACAAGTATTATTACAACAGAGTGGCTTTACTACAATTAATGCTGAAAATTGACTTCTGGTTGAAGACAGGACCCTGTAATAGTTTTGAGCCACTATGTTTGCTCACACTTGCATTAGCATCTAGTAAAATGCACAGCTGTAGGAAGGAAGAAGCTGAGAAAGCATACTCAAACATACATGGTTTAGGAATACTGATCCTAATAATTGGAAAAAATGGAAAACTATGCAAGATTAGAGCAACCTGAAAACTCTACAGCTTGCCAGTTTTCACATGTAGTCAAAAAGAGTGGAAAGCGTGCAATTTGTCCCACGCAGAGAGACTGACCATACATAAAATGCTGAAAACTGATAGGAAAAAATCACGTTTCTGACCTACCTTATTGTCAGACTGGACAGTCTTGGTCAAATTGGTATGGGTCTTGATAATCACCAAAATCACGTATGTCGTCCAGCCCACAAAACTCACTGCAATACTTAGACCCAGGAATAATCTGTCATAAGTGTGGTAATAAGACAAGCCTTCCAAAGCAAGGTTAATCAGGGTTTTGCAGAGAGAAATCTAGATGCAGGCAAAACATATAAGCAACAGTTTAGAATAGTGTAAGCTCCATTCCACAAATCGACCTAACTGCCAGCAACTGGAGCTCAAGCAGCTCTTGGCACGTGTGTCCTCTCTGAGCTCGGTTTTTGGTCAGCACTAACTGCTTTGGACTCCTGTTGGACATGAAGTCAATCACCATTTGGCTCCTTCGTCATCCACCCTAGCCACAACAGCGGTCAGATGGTGAAAGCTACACAGATAGCACACCTTGAACACCACCTACTACCAAACATGTCACCGGTTGTTCCCATGAGCATTTGAGCATATATATATTCCAATGTAAGTGACACCCCTCCAAAAAAGTCATATGTTTGTGAAGGCACAACATTTATATAGGAGGAGGATTACAGATACAGCTGAATTATGGTCACTCTTCACTGCCTGAAATACCCCCTTCCTGGGGTTTGATGTCCTCCACTTGAGTAGTACCTGATACCCCCAGCACTTGGCCTAAGAACCAGAGGTGAATTCAGAGACTGAACCGGAGCCCCAGTTTCAATCACAAAGCAGCTGCTTGAGGCTGTCAGGATGCAAATCATTTGGGGACAAGAAGAGTTGTCCCCAGTCTAACCACAGGTCCCCTTACTCAGTACTTCCACTGGGGAGACACCATGACAAAGACAGCGGGTTTTCCACTGACCGCGTGTCCTTCCTTACACAGAGGTGTGCTGACCTCTGTGGCTTACCCAAAGATGGGAAGCTCGACTGTGTAGTGTAATTGTGGTCACAAAGGATTCTCTGGTGATTAAAAGATCTGTAAGGAAGAGCATAAGACACTGAGCATACAAAACAATGCTTCTTTGTATGTCCAGCTATCCAGTTGGGATGCAATAATCAACAGAAAAAGGTATGTCAACTACTGAAGAGATTACAAGTCTGTCAGCGGGCAAACTCACCCCAACTCACGTCACTCCTGAGGATACAAATGTGAACACACATTTGCAATGCAAAGAGCTGCAGAGCTGAGGAGGAAAAGAATCATCTATAGCTCAGCAGCTGGTAACACACCGACCTTTCTGCATTGCGATATAGGAAGCTGAGGATGAGCAGGGCACAGGCACAAGCCCGATGTGTTAGTGATCAAGAATGAACCTGAACAAATGGGGCACTCAAGTGAACAACAGGTGAAATTTAAATATAACCAACAACACAAAGCAGGTTTTACTGCTGAAATGTCTCTCCTGTGAATGAACGTGTGACAGCCAAGTAGTTGTATTACGAAACCAAAAAGAAAACCTTCTCCCACAGCAAAATATATCCATTGATTTAAACTGAGCTATTTCCAATTTACAATGAGGGAAATAAACAGGCACATGGCATAAAATAGATTCAGCTGTCCTGTGCATAAAACAGTAATTTATTATCCTGAGAAACATACTAGGGAAAAAGAAGATCTGAACCCTAACACATGATGGAATTATTCTTCCATGCATCTGACAGGTTAAATGTAAACCTACATATTCAACTTTTTCACGTACTTTTTAACACCAAAGACAGTGACCAAACTAAACCTGCTAAAAATGAAAGATTGCTTTGTGTCATTTAGCTCTACAAACTATTTCTGTGATTGTTAGAATACCAGCACTGGTGAACTGCATCCCTCGAGTACCCTGTCACACAGTGGTAGCCAAAGCTTAGGAAAGTAGTACCAGAACTGAGAAGCACAGAATGATTCCATATATGGCTCCCAGTCTCTGACAAACTGAAATGTGAAACTAAAAACCAGAACCACTGGTTCAGCTGAATAAAACAAAGCAGGATCTATAATGAAGCAAGACATCATACTATTTTTCATGCAACTAGCAGCCTCAGAAGTGTGAGCATCAACTACCTTCCTCAGTTTCTCTCTCAATTTACACTTTTCTACAGTGGGCAAAAAAATATACTGTGTGTTAGTATACTATGGAATGGTAATGAACAGTTTCAGAAGTATGAGAAAAAATACAGCAAGTATTCATTAGAACTGATGTCAAAATGGAACATTTTGGAGACCTACAGTGGGATTTTATTTGTGAGATGTGGATCATAAAGAAGGAAAAAAGTTTTCTTTCCCAGTTTCATGCAAAGTTAAACAAATTTAAATATGTACATACAATAGAAGTCCCTATTAAAAGTTTCTAGAAGGCATATAGCAAAACCAGACTTACCGCTTCATCGTACTTCTGCTGCTGAATATATTGTCTCGCTTTCTTTAAAAAGTTGATCTGTTCAGAATCGGAAAGTGGTCTGTACAATAATATAAAGAGATATTAAAGTTTCTTCTTCTCACGAACAGAGGAAGAGGCAGAAAAAATTAACTTTGTAATAAAAAATTATTCCAGAATGAAACATACAAAACATTCTGAACTTCATTAGAGGTAATTACGTAATTGGAACTAATCCATTCCTCTACATGCACCTTCACGCTTCAGAACCACTTCTGCCTACAACCCAAAAGCAGTCAATAACACCATCATCAATACGTAAATCTCATTTTTTGAGCCCTGAAATATATTGAAAGGATTCTGTGCCTCAACAATCTGATTTTTTATTACTAATAACAACCTGGTATACGTTTATACTTTTCTCTTGAGTTCAGAGCACAGCAGTATTTTGCAGGAGCCTTTTAAAGCATTGGATAATAGGTGCAGCAACGTATCTTACTTTTGAGAATAGTAAAATAAATAACTATTAAAAAATGTTTGACTCTGCAATCTAGAAAAGAATCAAAGGATGGTATCTATAAGCAGGTCGGAAGAGAGAGGTCCCATGGAAAAGGAAGAAGGGAGGACACGGTGATGGTAGTGTTTGATCCCTTTAACTTTGCAGGGAAAACAGAGGATTTTAGAAAACAGTTGAAAAACAGCAAAGTGAATGCTGGCTGCTCCTGCACCTCCATGACACGTCTCTATGAAAGCAAATCTTACAGCTCCACAGGTCAATGGCTACCAGTGTGCAACCAGCAAGCGTGTACCAAGGCCGGCGGTGACTCCAGTCAGAATCAGTCCTTCGAGCAGGCGAACCAGACCCAAGTTCCACCTCAAGGACAGCTGTAACCCTCAAGTTTTCCTAAGTTCTGTGGCAGGGGAATGGGAGCAAAACAAACCACAGTGGGATTTTTCACCATGTGTGGAGATTGACAGGAGGAAAAAAGGTATCTTGGCTTTTAGGTAAGGATTTTTTAAAATCTGGAACAAATATAAGCAGCTTTATTTAGGACTTAAATACATCCAAGATATTCCTGTGTTCACTGTATCATTTTTATTGTCTTATACATACTATATTCTTTAGATTTTATCCTTGTCATATTCAATGCAAATTTTTAATACGCTAAAATTATCTTTCACTTTGTATCTTTAGACATTCAGCTATAAACCTCTTAATTATCTTTTTGTTCTCAATGAATCATTTTATTATTAATGAACAATAGTTTTTACTTCTTCCTTCTTAGATGACAGCACCTGGGATCTCTGTGCATGGATGGTATAAGAGAATAAATGGGGGTTTTAAACAGTAAAGCTTTAGTAAGTCAAATGTAGAAGGCAATTATTTTGTCAAATGGGGTTACCATTAGGAGGTGCATTGTTAATTTTCAACAGCTAACATCATACCACACATTTTACCTTACTGCCATATGTATGCTTTTCAAGATGCTGAATTTACAATTGTCTACAGATTGTTTTTGTAAACCTTAAGAATCCCACCAGAAACTAAGGGCTGTTCACACATAACTATCACAACACAAGTTTCATCCTGAATGCAACGGTTTATCATCATTTTAGGATATTTTTTGCCTCTGTGTTAAGCAAATCTCAGAGAAGTGATCAGAGAATTTTTGCGTCCCACACCAGACTAGAAAGAAAAGTTAGCAAATACAGAATCATAAACTGGATTGGGTTGGGAGGGACCTTAAAGACCATCTAGTTCCAACCCCTCTGCCACGGGCAGGGACACCCTCCACTAGACCAGGTTGCTCAAAGCCTCATCCAGCCTGGCCTTGAACACTTCCAAGGAGGGGGCATCCACAGCTTCTCTGGGCAACCTGTTCCAATGCCTCACCACCCTCTCCATGAAGAACTACTGCCTGATGTCCAATCTAAGTCTCCCTGCTTTCAATTTAAACCCGTTACCCCTTGTCCTGTCACTACAGGCCCTTGTAAAAAGTCCCCCCAGCTTCCTTGTAGGCCACCTTCAGGTACTGGAAGACTGCAAAAAGGTCTCCCTGGAGCCTTCTCTTCTCCAGGCTGAACAAGCCCAATTCTCTCAGCCTGTCCCCATAGGAGAGGTGCTCCAGCCCTCTGAGCATCTTCGTGGCCTCCTCTGGACTCATTCCAACCAGTCAATATCCTTCTTATGCTGAGGGCTCCACAGCTGGATGCAGTACTGCAGGTGGGGTCCCACAAGAGCAGAGTAGAGGGGGAGAACCCCTCCCTCGACCTGCTGGCCATGCTGATTCTCTCTCGGTTAAGGAATGGGTATAGTTAAGGAATGGGTATATAAACAAGCTGTTTATCATGCAATAAGGACCCTGATTCACTTCCTACAGCTGGCAAAGTAGATGCGAGATTAAAAGAAGCCCCTTGCTAGATGTAGCAGAAAGAATAAGACAAAGCTGAGCCATGAACAGAAGTGGAAATTTGCCTATACAAAGAAGACGGGAACCTTAGAAATGGTGATTCTATAAAATCTACAAGACTCACCAAACACCAAAACCACAGGGAAAATTTAAATCTGAGAAGTTAAAGCTTGAACGACTCTTAGCACCACTTAATTTTAACTTAAACTATTTAAAAGGGTTTGAATACCAGACATTGTTAGAAAAGAACAAACTGACCAGAGTTACTGTGGTTTAGTATGCAATGTGCCAGAGGCACTACTAGTATGTCAATGTATTCTCAAGGTCACAAATCCATGCAATTAATATTAATAGTAATGAAGTGAATTTACCAATCATTATTACAAAGATTCTGAACTCTACAGAGAAAACTAAGGTATGTATGTATATATACGCTCTTCCCAGCTACCCATCACCAAAATCCAGTTCTACCAAATGCAAGATGAATAGCCTTGACTGGTAAAATCAAAAGTGTAGTACTCTGAGGTTTAATGTAAAAGGAAAACCAAGAACTCTGTGGTCACATATATTACAAACACATGCATTCACAATATCATCAGGATTCTAAAGACTTAAGATTACATTCTTCATAGAAAATGATGGTGGCTCTAGACGAGTAATTTTGTTTTTCACAATGGCTGTCAGAGATTAACTTTCTAGTTCCAGACAGAAACCACGGCTTCATCCATGAATAAACATAATTAATTATGAAACAAAACAATCAGGCTAATCATGCAAGTGCTTGTAAACTATCCCTTCTGAGATGTTAACTACCCTTGACATAAGTATACCTGACAAATTTAGTCTTTCCAACACATTCACGCTTCATATAAGCTACGCTATTTGACAGCACTAACAAGACTGTGATGAAGTACGCTCACCGTAGCAATGTCGAGGGGACCTCTCTTTGGCCAACAAGCCTTATTTATCATCACACTACAGAGATTACCATCCCCAACGGCATAAGTAGCACGCTGCAGTCAAACCATGAAACAAAAATCTTGGAACAGAAGATGTCTTGCAAATACATCTGTATCCACCACAGATAGTTTGATAATTTCATCATGCCTGGTTATTTGGGTAATGATTTATAGTCATTTTATTGTAGAGTAAATTTTCCAGAATTCCACTATAAAAAGTAACCCCTTAGGATCCATAGTAGTTTAACACTTTAAATACTGCAAATTTAATAATGAAAGTCAAGGGAGCATCACAGACGTGCAGATGCAACATACAGAAAAAAAGGCTGAGATCTTCACCTAGCTCACTGTCCGATGAAAACATATTTATTTCAGGTGCTTCACTCCACACACACACACATATAAACTCCATGTACCTGACTATTGTCAGCTCATGTACATCTACACCCTTTTATCACTGCCTTTTCACTCTCCCCATCAGGAAAAAAAAATACTGTGCATGCTACAACCCTTTGAGAGTGGCAAAATTTGCACAAGACATAGTGACCACATTTCTGTGACCCATATCCAGCAGCAAATCAGAAGTAGCTGCTGTGCAGACTTCAGTCTTCTACCTTTTCATATTGGCTTTTTGGGGGATAGGGAGAAAAGGACTAACTCCTCCTGTTGATGCAAAACTAAAAAAGCTAGAGGATAAGGACAAACATCCCTTGAACCTTGTGACAGCCTCAAGATGAAGCAAGGCCATCTGAACAAAACCTGCTAGGACTTTGTAGGGGTTACTTAGGAACACCATGTAAGGCAGACCTTCTCACTCCCTTTGCTATGAAATTTCTAACTCCGGAACTGTTAGCAGTAAAAGAGGCATCAGATTGCCACTGACCAAACAGCTCCAGCAACCTCTTCTGCCAAAAGGCTGAGCAAACATGGTTCTTGACCTCCAGAAAGATCATCCCTGGCATCTTATACTAACTTGCAATCTGAAAGAAGTCACCCAGGTTATCACCGCCCCTCTCTCCATGAAGCTCTCCCGCTGGCACCATCCCACAGAGCAGTCCATGCTCTGCCACCCACCCCTGTCCTCCCACCCCTGGGACACTGAAGGCGTCAGGCGCCAGTGCCTCTCTGCTCTCCCCATGGGAGAAAACAGCCAGCAAAGAAGCAGCTGAATGTGTTCAAGCTCTGTTGCTCCACATCACTCTGGGAAAGGGCTTTCCTAAGGAGGAAAGAAGCCTTCCAGCCCTGCAATTCTGCAATCATCTGAAACCGTACTTACAGGACACGCTGTTACTGCTTTGATCCACATCGCCGCTGCCAGCAAAATGGCGTCTTGGAAGGGCAGATCTCAGACTGGCCTGATGCTTTTGCAGGGCTGCTATTCAAAAGTTATACAAGTAAACGAAAAACACTTTTTTCAAAGCCTTTTTCAGAGTAGCAACAGGCTTCAAAACCAAAGTCAGTCTCTCATGAGAGCTGCCTTCAAACCCTCCCACCCTACAACAGAGATGGCACCTCAGAAAGCGTCACTTGGGCAGTTGGAAAGTAGAGACACAGATCCTGCACAGAACACTATTAATTTCGCAGAAACGTGATAACATGCTTATTCCTGCTCCACATCAAATACCTCCCAGTTAGCAACACGAGTGCAGAGCCTTGATATTAATGACAGTGCAATCACAAACGAGCCTAACCTTATCGTTCTGTCACTTCGTTTGAAGGTACGGTGCACAGCCTTGCAGGAGCACAATGACACGCACAACATAAAGCCTTCCCACATCTCCACCAACAGCAAAGAACCATCAGAAAGAAAGTGAACGGCAAGTGATGCAAAATCATCAGTTCATTCAGCAAAACGTGGAAAAATCAACCAGATAAATATTTCGAAAATCGAAGTCTGGCACCATGATGTTTATTTTCTGTTGAACTTGCTCTGCAGCAGAGTACACGATGGTACTAGGAGCAACGATCAGGAAAGAATGTGTTACAATTCTACGGACTTAACCAAATTACATATTTACATGAATTTTAATAGCCAGAAGCTGATTTTTCCCGTTTTCAAAGTGTCTTCAATTCCAGTTCTTTAGATGTGCCTATTCAAATCAAAAGAACTGTGTTACTGTATCTGCCAGAGACAGACTGAAAGCACATACTGTGAGATACAGAGACAGTCCTTTGCATATGTTTTAGTTTTGATCAAAGAGTGACTTTTCAAAGATTAAACAATTTGGTGGGTAACTCAATGATCCTTAATCTATTTTGATGGCCTGCCTTCTAATGGTTTACTAAAATATTTTCAGGTAAACTACTAAAACAGTCAAGTTCTGTGAAACTTGATTTTCATAACTCAGAAGCAAGATGAATGTAGTATGCTGATTAGAAAAATTACAGTGATGTTTTTAGTGTGCTAAATCTGTGCTTTTTTAAAGAAAAACTACTCCACAAAAAACACACTAAAGGGTTTATTATGGCTTCTGAAAGCCCAGGACCCTCAATATTCCCTCTCCCGACTTGATCTATTCTCCTTTCTTCTGCTGTTCCACTGCCAGGAGTTTCAGTCTTGGACCATCTAAATTTCAAATAGATTTTTGTGTTTCTGGATTTTCTGACTACCGTGTTTGATTGTAAATCAGAGTCTTGCTGCAGGGTTGTACTCAGGTATCTTTGCAACAGTTCATTCTTTAAAGAAGCATTAAAAAGCACCAGTCACAGCACGCATTGAGGCACTCCAAAAGAAAGGAGTAAGAAAGTCGGTAAGAAGCTTCTGTTCTAAGTTCCGAGGTTTTTGTTCTTTAGAGAATAATGAAGGGAGGGGACACACACTTCCACAGACCAAAGATAGCAAAAAGCATGTTTACTGTCACATTGCAAAAACCTACCAGCTTTTGTACCCAGATTTACAAACAGCCAAAGGAGAAAGCAGCAGGACATCAGTGAAAGCACAGGAAGTGGTCTGACTGGTAATGGTCTAATCCCGGACTGTCAAATCCTAGGAATTAAAATAGCCTTGTGATTTCCACAAATCAGCCTCCCTGATGCAGCACATACGCATATTCAACAGCAAAGTGCCTTCGGATATTTATGTAAATCCTTTAGATAGCAGAGACAGGGAGAAAAAGGAGAAGGCAAGCTAACTGCCAGCTGCCAATTCACTGAACAGAGAAACAATTAAGATAACTGGGCTGCACACAGCAGATTTTGTATGCAAAGCACTACGGGGAGAGCGGCAGACAACCCGCGGCCGGGAGGGAGGAGGCCGCTCTGCAGTGGTCCCTCCGCCCGCGCAAAGCGGCGCTGAAGCTGGATGCAAGGAGCTGGCAGGGGGTTTGCCTTAAGAGCCTGTAGAACATGATGCAGCAGACTTGGAAAGGGAAACTGCTCGATAGCCAAGATGAAGATCCTTGAAGGAAAGGAAATGCACCGTTTTTAAAGTCTCTACTATTTTAGTAGCGATGGGGAAGTGTGCTGACTCTAAATAAACAATGCCCTACCTATGCTGTAAGTCAGACCACCCCTCTGCAAAATGTATGTGGTTTACAGGACCACAGAATCGTTTAGGGTCAAAAAGACCCTTAAGATGGAGTCCAACCGTTAACCTAACACTGCCAAGTCTACCACTAAGCCATTTCCTGAAGCACCACATCCACGTCTTTTAAATCCCTCCAGGGATGGTGACTCCACCACCTCCCTGGGCAGCCTGTTCCAATGCCTGACAACTCTCGCAGTGAAGAAATTTTCCCTAGTATCCAAACACTCCCCTGGTGCAACTTAAGGCTGTTTCCTCTTGTCCTGTCACTTGGGAGAAGAGACCAACCCCCACCTGGCTACAACCTCCTTTCAGGCAGCTGTAGAGAGCGATAAGGTCTCCCCTGAGCCTCCTCTTCTCCAGGCTGAACACCCCCAGCTCCCTCAGCTGCTCCTCACAGGACTTGTGCTCCAGACCCTTCCCCAGCTCCGTTGCCCTTCCCTGGACACGCTCCAGAACCTCAGTGTCCTTCTTGCAGTGAGGGGCCCAAAACTGAACACAGGATTCGAGATGCGGCCTCACCAGTGCCTAGTACAGGGGGACAATCACTTCCCTTGTCCTACTGCCCACACTGTTCCTGATGCAGGCCAGGATGCCATTGGCCTTCTTGGCCACTTGCTCATATTCAGCTGGCTGTTGACCTCCAGGTCCTTTTCCAATGGGCAGCATTCCAGCATCTTGTCCCCAAGCCTGTAGCATTGCATGAAATGGTTGTGATGCCAAGTGCAGGACCCAGCACTTGGCCTTGTTGAACCTCATACAGTTGGCCTTTGCCCATCAATCCAGCCTGTCCAGATCCCTCTGCAGAGTCTTCCTACCCTCAAGCAGATCAACACTCATGTCCATCTTTGTGTCATGTGCAAACTTACAGAGGGTGCACTCGATCCCCTCATCCAGATCATTGATAAAGATACCAACAGAACCGGCCCAAACACTGAGCCCTGGGGAACACCACCTGTGACCAGGCACCAGCTGGATTTAACTCCATTCACCACAACTCTTTGGTTCCAGCCATCCAGCTAGTGTTTTACCCAGTGAAGAGCACACCCATCCAAGCCATGAGCAGCCAGTTTCTCCAGGCAATGCTGTGAGAAATGGTGTCAAAGGCTTTACTGAGGTCCAGGTAGATGACATCCACAGTCTTTCCTTCATCCACTAACTGGGTCACCTTGTCATGGAAGGAGATGAGGTTCGTCAAGCAGGACCTGCTTTTCCTAAAACTGGGCCTGATCACCTGGTTGTCCTGTGCGTGCTGTGTGATGACACTCAAGATGATCTGCTCCATAACATTCCCTGGCACTGAGGTCAGACTGACAGGTCTGTAGCTCCCCAGATCCTCCTTCCAGCCCTTCTTGTAGATGGGTGTCACATTTGCTAAGCTCCAATCAACTGGGACCTCCCCAGTTAGCCCGAACTGCTGAGGGATGATGGAAAATGGCATGGTGAGCACTTCCGTCACCTCCCTCAGTACCCTTGGGTGGATCACATCCAGCCATATAGACTTGTGTGCTTCCAAGTGGCATGGCAGGTCACTAACCATTTTCCTTTGGATTATGGGGGTTTCATTCTGCTCCCCATCCCTGTCTTCCAGCTCAGGGGGCCAAGAAGGCATTAAGTGCCTCAACCTTTTCCTCATCCTTTGTCACTATGTTTCCCCCCACATCCAATAAAGGATGAAGATTTTCCTTAGCCCTTCTTTTGCTGTTAATGTATTTACAGAAACATTTTTTTACTGTCTTTTACAGCAGTAGCCAGATTAAGTTCTAGTTGGGCTTTGGCCCTTAATTTTCTCACTGCATAGTCTCACAATACCTTTGTAGTCCTCCTGAGTGGCCTGTCCCTTCTTCCAAATGTCATAAACTCTCATTTTTTCCCTGAGTTGTAGCCAAAGCTCTCTGTTGTGGCAGGCTGGTCTTCTTCCTTGCCAGCCTGTCTTTTGACCCTTTGGGACAGCCTGCTCCTGCACCATTAAGATTACTTCCTGATGAATGTCCAGCCTTCTTGGAATCCTTTGCCCTTCAGGACTGCCTCGCAATGGACAATGTGTATCAGGCTCCTAAACAGGCCAAAGTCTGCCCTCTGGAAGACCAAGGCAGCAGTTCTGCTGACCCCCTTCCTTGCAACTTTGAGAATCGAAAACTCTATCATTTTGTGATCGCTACACCCAAGACAGCCTCCAACCATCATATCTCCCACCAGTCCTTCTCTGATCACAAACAACAGGTCCAGCAGGCCTCATCCTTATTTGTTTCCCTCATCAGCTGTGTCAGGAATTTATCTTCCACAAACTCCAGGAACCTCCTAGACCGTTTCTTCTCTGCTGTATTTTATTCCCAGCAGACACCAAATCAAAGTTCCCCATGAGAACAAGGGCTAGCAATGGTCAGAGTTCTCCCATCTACTTACAGAATATTTCATCTGCCTTTGCATCCTGGTTGGGTGGTCTACAACAGACTCACACTATGATATCCACCTTGTTGGCCTTCCCTCTGATTTTTACTCATAAACATTTGACCCTACTGCCACCATCATCAAGCTCTAGACAGTCAAAACACTCCCTAACATATAGGGCTACCCCACCGCTTCTCCTCCCTTGCCTATCCCTTCCATAGAGTTTATAGCTCCTCGTTTGCTGGCCATGCTGCATGCATTGATGGAGATGCAATTCAATTGGGCAACTGATCCCACTGCCTTTTTTGAGGGAGAAACCCTAATTCCTATATGACCATTCTCAGGCACTTCTGTGGTTTCTGACACACCAATAGCCCTTGCAACTATGCTGCTGTATGGATCTCCATCCCCTGCCTCCACTGAGATGGCAGACTGAAGGACATCGCTAGCACACCATCCCTCAAACATTGGCGTGCCACCCCCAGGCTTATCTCTACGAAAACTGGTTTTATCCCTTTATCCCTTCAAATTGAGTTTAAAGCTTTTTCAGTGAGCCCTGCCAACTCCTGTGCAAAGATCCTTTTGCCCCTTTGAGACAGGTGTACCCCATCTGTTGCCAGCAGGCCTGGGGTTGTGTAAACTGAGCCATGATCAAAAACCCCAAAATCCTACTGGTGACACCAGGCTTGGAGCCAGTTATTGATCAACTGGCTCCACCTGTTTCTTCCCTCATCATTCCCTGACAATGGAAGGATATAGGAGAACACTAATTGTGCTCCTGATCCCTTAACCAGTCATCCCAAGGCCCTGAAGTCTCTCTTGATCACCCTCAGACTTCTTGTTGCAACCTCAATTCTGCCAACCTGAAAAACCACAAACGGATAGCGATCTGAGGGCCGGACCAGGTTAGGAAATGTTCTCTTCACATCTTTAACCCAGGCCCCAGGGAGGCAACAGACTTTCCTAAGAGGTGGGTTAGGTTGACACACTGGGCCTTCTGTTGCCCTCAGAAAGGAGTCTCCTATGATAATGGCCCAACTCTGTTTCTTTATGGAAGCGGTTTTGATGCAGAGCACAGGCTGACTTAACCTCAGCGACACCTCCAAGCTAGATGAGCCACCATCCTTGTTGCTGTTCAGTTCCACTTGCAGAGCCTCATACCTGTTGTACAGGGGCACCTGGGAAGGTGAGGGAGCTGCCGAGGAGATGTGCCTGCTGCGCCAGGCAGGAACTTGTCGCCATTGCCTTAAGTCACTGATCAGGCAGGCTGGGAGAAGGCAGGGAATCCTCGTGTCCTGTCTGTGACAGGTCCGTCCAAGGGAAGGTGGGGTGCAGATCCCACAGTCCATGTCTCTCTCAGGCTCCCTGATACTCCATGACCCACTCCCCTCCTCCCAGAGCTCTGTCACCAAGCGGAGCAGCTCCCCCCCATGGGTGCACCCCCCACCGCTGTCCTCACTGCTGCTGGCCAGTCCTGCCCCAGAGCAGGGCACAGCCTGCGGCCGGACACCCGGGGGGCAGCCTGTTCCCATCAGAGCTCCATCTGGTAGGGTCCGCCATGGCAGGTGCAGAGCAGAGAGAGGCCACGGCTTTCTGCAGGGTGGACATCATTGCTACCTGGTCAAGCTGGCAGTTTCCTTTTCCAACCAGTTACCTCCAGAGCAGGCAGCTTGTGCTATGTTTGGGCAAGCACCTAACAGCAGGGCCCCATGGCCACCAAAACACGTTTGGGCAGGCCCCCCGCACTGTCCTGGAACTGACCAGGAACCCATGGTACATCAAGGAGCCAGAGATCCACATGACACTTAGGCCCAGGCCAATGCTGCCCATCCACTGTGGCTCCAGGCTGTGCTGCACAAACACCTTGGCCACAGGATAAACCTGGCCAGCCTGCAGTGACAGAGGAGGCTGCAGGCAGCTCCCACTCCGTACCAGCGGCTACGCTGCCTGCCTGTCCTCAGGTTCACCTAAAAGTGCAGCAACAAGTTCTCATGTGAACCTCTGTTCTGTTTGATTGTAAAAGCGGTTACTAGAGTTGAATTCTTGCAAGAAAATCATATAATAGCTTGAATGACCAAAAAGAGAGAACCTCTCCACAGACAGGATCTGTACAGCACTGTGGGAAAACCCATGTGGGGTCCATCTGAAACCACACAAACGCAGAGTACCCAGAGTATGAATGGAGGTACGATTTACTTGCTATTTATATTCTTGTTTTCATTTTATCTTATTAAAACAGCTATTTTATTAAGCTATTTGTTCTCAGACCTTTCTTACTGAGATCCAGAAAGAGCCCTGCACTGTCTCTCTTACCTCACACCCCAGTGCAGAACATCCTCTGCCCATCCCATGCCACTGCCTGCCCGTACACCCGCCCTCACCCTCATTGCAGGAAGCCTCACAAGTTCCAAAAAAAAGGCCAAGGGGATTTATATGAGGAAATAGAGAAATACACATAAATCTTCTGATATTTTAGCCTCTTAGATTCTTCTAAAGGCCTTACCTACTTTCTACTTGATAGTAAATCCCATTATGCCCGGTCCTCCTGCGCAGACGCCGCTGCCAGTAAGCTTTTGACTACAAACTAAAAGCTCCTGAGTCCACGGCTGAAACTGGAGACCAGCAGGATGCCTGCTTTCTAAGAGGATTGCATCCTCCCCAAGCAGTGTTTAACAGAGTCCTTCAGACACAGCCCCTTCAGTGAAAGAGAAGCTGACATTTTTGCCAAAGAACATGCATTTTATAGTACAGGCATTGATTTCTCCCTAGAGAGAGAATACATCTACTATTCAATCAGGCTTTTAAAAAATAAAACAAACCCATTATTTCCATTTGAGCACTATGGTCTCTACAGCACTGCACTTCAATTTTTTGTTCACACGTATATACACAGGTCCCTAAAGCCAAGGGTGGAGGGGAGAGGGCTGCCAGTCTGCCTCCCCAACACCAACAGGTTATAGGTGACCATACTGGCCTGCTTGTATCTGCTGCCCCAGAAGCTGGCTGATGCCTAGATTCCCACCTGGTAACACCATGGGGACAAAGAGGGGTTCACTAGAAGTTGTCAAAGCTGCTGTCCCTCATTCTTGGCCACAGGATAAAGGGGCTAAAATATCTTCCCAGATAAATCAGCACTTCTGCTAAATCAAGGTTCCTCTGGAGTCACAAAGTATTCAGGCAAATGGACAGGGAGAGTAATCACTGGTAGAAATACCCTTCCTTACTGCCATGGTTTCACCCTTTCCTCCTGACATTCAGTCCTTAATGTTCGCTATTGCAAGGCGCTATCACACGTATCACAGATATCTCCCATACTACCATTTATTTAAATAAATGCCCTTCATTTTAACAGAGCAAGAATAGGATGCTTCAAAGGATGTATTGTTTACTGACATCTTAAGGAACCTTGCCCCACTTAATGGTGGAGCAGAAATCACTTGTTTCACTTTGCTCCAAATGTCAATTTTGTGGAAATATCTATTATTTAAGTTTTGAAAGGCCATCAGACAGAGGGAACAACATAAGTGCCATATCTCCAGTCATCAGAGAAAGGAAGAAAAGAGAGGTATTTGTGCACATGGCATTTCTTTGAAGTTGCTGTGCATCTTCAAAGGCTACATTACAAAAGAGCTGTTTTCTTTTCTATCACCATGACAAATAGATGATGTGTAATTATGTGGACTCAGTCTACAAGATTGATACTTCCTTGCATCAAAACCATGTAAATGTTTAAGGGAGTTATATCTCAATTCATACCGAAGGGTAGAAGAAAACGAGAGAGTTTCATTTTCATACTGTGAGAGGCACTTTTTTTATTTAATAGCTGCACACTGCACATTAAAAATTCAATGATTTTCTATATAACTATACAAGTTATAACTTGATTATACACACAAAATAAGCATCTGGGATGATTAAAATGTAGTATTCAAACAATTAAGTTACTTTAAAATACAGTGGCAAGATGGTATGGGATTTTTCATATATGAGAAGATAGAAACTTGACTTTAAATAAGAGACTTAAAGTGATTCCTACTAAAAAAACCCATATTGATATAAACTTCAAGACATTCAGCATAAAAGCACAGCAAGTAGAAAGCAAGCACTGACTATAATTCAGCTGCTCATCTCTTTTTTTTTTTTGGTATGTGGGGGTTCTTAAACTACTGTTCCTGCTATCTTACTGTCAGGCACCAGAACCTGAACAGCTGGAAGCAGAGGCTTCCCTGAAAGCACTGTATACACCAGGCGTACACAAAAGGACTCCTGTGCTTTCGTGTAATTTAATATCCTAAATCTCTTGTACCTGTTGGGATAATCAAATTGCATTAATGGGTTAAGAGGATTTTAGTGCAACACTGATGTCCCACACTACACTGTCCTCCTACCACTTCTTGTCGGATTACTTTCACAGCCCAGAGATGCCAGCTTTGGCAATGTTTTTGCAACAGCAGCATCTGGCCCCTTGGCACACTCGTCTTTGAACTGTGCCAGCACAGCAGTTGCCTTAAGGTACATCAAATGGTCAGACGGCTAATAAGATAGTTCACTATCCTGGACATCAGGCTTCCTCTGTCAGCAATCTTCAGATTTGTCCTCACTCTTCCTTCAAAGCATCTGGCATCTTGGTACCTGCTTTGCTTACACATAAAGGTCAAAGCACTGTGTCTATGTCTCAGAATCCTGATAAGAAAAGCCTCTGATTTTGCTAAGCAAATAATTTTTGAAAACTTGTCTTTCATGGCTGAGAACAAAAAGGTGGAGAGTAGAAGGAAGCAGGAAGGAAACTCATTTCAGACAGTAAATCCCTTCAGGTACCCAACTGGAACTGCAGATAAGGATTCTATACAAGCATTCAGTATCAGCAACAGACACGGTCCTGCTCCTGAGTATTCATTTCCCTGGGAGCAGGTTGTGCACCTTTCCTTGCAGAATCGGCAGCTGAGCGCTTTCTGAAATGTATTCTCAACAGTTTGACAGGTAGCCTCAAGATACGCTTTTACACAGATTTGTTCCGTGATGGAGGCATTTTGACAAAATGAAAACGGCATTACTGGCAGCCACATACACCCTTATTAGTAGCTACAACTATCCAAATTCTAACCTGCCTCAAACCTGGTCAAGTAGACACTGTTGAAGTTTCTATCACAGAAGACAACCATCATCTCCACCCTCCTCATCATTACACACCTGACAGATGGATTTCAGAGAGAAATGCAATTTAGATTCAGGTAAGAAAGGGCACATGTCTAATGGCCACCTCCATTCCCTGTTCATTGTGCCAACCACTTTTCTACAAGGGATGAGATTCCCTGTGGAAATCAGAAGCCTTACATCAGTTCAAGAAACTTTCTCTGTTGCCAACATTCGGTAAATAAGGAGAAAAAAGTCGGTCTGTTATATATAGATATATATGAACTAGCTTAATGCTTTCGGTGCAATATATTCAACATAAAACTCAAACACTAGTTTTTAAGTCATTGCATCTGAAGGTCATGAACAGTGTTCTAGTCACTTGGTAATAAAAAACTTGAAATTCAAGCTCGGAAACAGGACTTTCCCCATAGAATATGTAAGGAAACTTTTTCATGCTATTTCTGGCTGAAAAACTAAACTTCTCTGAAACCAGGGTGTCTCAATCTGAAATGTTAGATTCAGATTTCTGCTGGAACTCATATCTGTGTCTCTGTTATACAAACTTTATTCAATTACATAATTTAAATAATTTAGGAAAGGAAGTTCTTATATCTTTTTTCATGTTCAGGTTATCAAGATGCTGAAATATACATAAAATCTATAATATTATAAAACAGAATATTTACCTTTTCAATTTCTACATAACTTGATGGACCCAAAGCACTTCAGACACGAATTACGCTTCACTAACCTCCAATAAACTAGGAAGAAATAAAGCATTATGCTTGTACACAGACTTTCTGAGCCTCAGGTTACAGATTTCAGGCACCAGAAAGGAACAAAAAAGGATGTAACTCCTCAGTGCAGCAACTCAAATCAATGAAGAGTGGTGGAAGAAGCTATTCTTGCCTTAATAAAAGGACAGTAGCACCTAGTGGAAACACAGCACAGATTTGTGCTCAGCTGCAGCAGCCGGCAAGGCCAGCTGTAGATTAACACAAATTAGTGGACAAACGTGCCATTAAACCTGGGCTAACAAGCCTGAATGGTGCATAGCTGTGGAGAAGTGCAATCTGCATACCATTACCAATCACTCTGAAACACAGCACAGTGTAGCAAGAGATCTCTTGCTCCAGATACAGGAGTAAGCTACTCCCAACTTTGGTTTTTCAACTTCTTCTGAAAAAGGAAGAACAACTGTACCCTTATATACCCTTTGATCTGCCAGAAAAAACCCCAGTGTCACAGTAAAGCCATCAGAAGGGAATATATGTCTTTCCCTCAATAATGCACTCTGGTTCAAGCAAAATTTGTTTGCAGAACTGATGAGGGCTGCCTTACTCCAGTGCATCAGAGATCATGACTGGAAGCTGAAGCTCAGGCTCATGCTCACTGCTCACACACAGTCACCTCCACATGAAGGAGGGGACAGATCTGTAGACAGGTCACGTCTAAAATGCCTCAGGTCTTCCTTCAGTTCCTGCAGGCTGGAGCACTAGGAAGTTACTTGGCTGCTTAAAAATAAGTTGATGATCAACTGCTTCATCCCAACTATTAGAAAATGGCTGGAGAAGGCCCCCTGGCAGCTTCCCAGACATGGTCCAAGTTTTGAAAGTCAACTAGAGGTGTGAAGACTAATTAGCATCTGGCCAAGGCCCCCCCACCGGCACACCGTGGATGGGAATTCACATTGTGTGAGTCTTTACCCATATAACATGCAAGCATTGGCACTTTTTTTAAGGTAATTCACACATCCAATGAATTATTTTGGTCTCATACAAAAACCTTTCCCAAAAGGACCATTAACCCAGATTTTGATTCTGAAAAGTTTTAATAACACCTAAAGAAAGCAAAGTAAATTTATTTTTGTAATGGTCCACACCAAAGTAACGACATATTTAAACCAAGTTTTAGTCATATTTTTAAAGTGATGTCTCCAGCATTTCCACTTAAAACAATTCACCATATCATCAGAAAAGAAAGACACCAGCCCATAAGGTGATCAATAACAGTTCATAAATTTAGCATTAAGAAAAAACCATCCCATTTTACAGAATCAGTCTTAGTTCGTGGGGAAAAGTAACATTTAAGCAAGAGCTGTGAAACTAATCAGATAGTCTTCCCCACAGAATCAAAGGTGATTGACCATCCTTTCCATGCAGATCAGTAAATGCTTTGATAATACACCTGTCATTCTTAATCAGAATTTGATCTAAAACATTCATTATGTGCCCAAGATTGACTTGACTGTCTTGAACCTTTGCCTTTGAAGAAGCTAGTGGTATAAAAGAACAGTAAATCTCTGTTCAGACAGACAGCAATCTTATTTAGCAGTTAAACATACTTCACAGAATGAGGTTCAAGTAGTTTTACCACTCCTATGGATTTAAAGATCTTAATTAGCATCAGTTTTATTTCCCAAAGGAAAAGAGCTCCTTTTGGTGACAAAGCGTTTTCAGGGCACTCCACACACTGAGAGCAGAACTGAACAGTATCACGTGCACCCATAGCAAAGCTTTCAAAAACCTTTCAGGCAGAAAGAAGAAGGAAAAAGCAGTTTTAATTGGATAAGACTTAAGGGTGAGCAGGTCACTAACTGCTCCACACACTAGAAAACAGAGCTCACAGATACAGAAATCACTGCAGAGACTCCTTCACAGCCCTGGAAACACTAAGACTAGGCAGAAACAAATTCTAAAGATTCTGAGCTTCTTTTCTGGATGCAAGGTGCTTTGTTTGTTTGTTTTTCATTATAATTAAAACCACACATGAAACAATTGTTAGTTCAACTTTTCTATACACATAAACACGAACGGATTGTATTTCCTGGCCTTATAGGGACTTACATCTCCCAAGAAGTGCTAAAAGAAGACAGCAAAAAATCCAGAAGTCAGTGAAAACTACCATGCAGTCTATATATAGCTATATTGTCAAAAAGTTTAGGCAAATAACCCTTAACAGAAGACTAAATGTAAAGGAATGGATTTTTTAAAAAACCAAATCTACTTCTAACCAGAATGTTTAGCTAGAAATTAATTGCAGAGAGTTTGTTCTAATGCCAAGTTTCATAGTCAGATAAACTCTATCATTTAAAAGAAGACTGAAGAGACAAATTATGCTGCTGTTGCATCTCACTGAAACACCACAATGGTAAGACAAACAATTGGGTAAAATATATTCAGTATTTACAGGCACTTACTTGAATGGTGTGAACAGAAATGACAAGGTAGTTTCCTTTTTCTGACTCATCTTAACCTACATAAAAAAAACATTAAACCATTACAAGCAAGTTGCAACAAGATTAAAAGTTGTATCAGGAATTAAACTAAAAATCACAAGAGAGTTCTAAGACTTTGGAAAAGGAATGAAATCACACTGTCCAAATATTGTCTAGGAGACTGAGTGTTAATACTCTCGTATGTCTAACTCCTCCGAGTGCTGAGCTGGCGTTCCTGGAAACCCAGACCTGCTCAGAAGTATGTAAAAAACCCACCCCCAGTGATTTTCACTGAAGGACTTCTACGGTATGTAGGATAAAGGGAAGATACAGCTAGAAGTGCGACCAGGCTTCAGTGACAGCCTGCCTCTATGAAACCAGGGCTATTTATGCCAGACTGGAACTCGTACACCGCAGCAACACTGCCGAAGCAATGGTGTTACATTGATTAACCTGCACATGGTTGAAAATAGAATGTTTTGATGTCATCAGAGCCCCTTCACCTAAGGACCTTCAAAACATCTTTAGGGCCTCCTGCAGCAGCCTGACTCGAGACTGCATAAAGCACAGACAGGAACTTTCTAAGCACACTGCTCCCAAAACCTGACAGCTTGGAGTAGCAACCCACACGTCTCATCCTATCGATCCAAGGCATCATCCTCTCCATGGAGTACAAATTGTGGTCAGGTCAGTCCATCAGAGGAAAAGTAAAAACCCAGCTGGCATGTCTAAGCCAGTGCGCTGCTTCCGCTTCAGCAGAGAAACACAAAGCAGATTGACACGCAATCCTTCCAAAACAATACGAGAAACAAGCCAGCTAATGGGAAAATAGATCATTTAGCACTACAAAATGACAGAATAACAATAAACGTAAAGAAAAGGAGGACCAGAACTTTTTCTTTTTTTATATAATCCCCCAAGGAGCAATTTAACTGAAAAAGACCTGAGTCACATTTGTAATACTTAGAGCACAGGTCTTCCAACTGTGGAGGTTATATCCGCACACTTCAACTTCACGTCCGGCCCACCAGTCACTTCCCTTGCGCCATGCCAGCTTTCCACCACAGAACTGGAAGTGACTCTGCTTCTGACACTGCCAACCTGGTATCCGCACAAACTACCTTTGGGAACCTGGCAGTGAAGGGATAGAAGGTGCTGATGGTGCGAATCTCTCGCAGGTGATCTCGTGCTAGTTCCTTGTTCCACCACCATCACACAGATTTCCTGACAGGGCAACAGTACTGTCATGGCTCAGCTCCCTGTCTGTGGAGTGGACGGTTTTCCCTCACAGTATTTGTATGTCTTGCCACAAGTGTGATTTTGGGATTTTGGACTGTTTCTTATTCCACTGTCTAATGAAACAGAACCTTTTTGTTTGGACCACATACGTGTCCTCATAACATGATAATATCCAATATTAGATGAATCAAGACAGAGAAGCCAGAGATGAACAATTGCAAAGCAAAACAACAGATACAACAGCATTAGCTAAAAGTTAATTAGGGCACTAATTTAATTTCTTCATGGACAGGTGCCTGTTACCTTCTTGATCTGTTTCTATACTGATCCTGACCGAGAGCCTTGTCTCCCAGCCCCTGTTACAAAGGCAGTATTTCCCTTTTCAGGTATCAGCATTCCACACTCAGATTTTACCTACATACTGCAAGTAGGTTTACATTAAGATCAATAAACATCACCATTTATGTTAAGAATCAAGAAAGAAGTTACTTATTCTTCTTACAAAAAAGGTGTTTATCGAAGTCTTTCCAACTCCTTCAGATACGGCTCACAGCTAGTCAATCAACATCACCAGTGTACACATTCAGTTTCAGTCCTTTGAATTACAGCACGTTATATGCAGCGTATTCCTAGCATAATTATTCTACTGACAGCAACAACTATTACTCAAAACACTATTTTTCTTTATCATATGTTTAGTTACCTTAAATTGCTCGAGAATCTGGACAGCGTTGGTAAATATGCTCTCTGCTTTAAAATGAGCACTATTATTCAGATATTCAAGAGGCAGAGTTCCCTGGAGAAGAAAAATACATAAATACATTAAAAAAGTAAATGAAAAAAACCAGGGATTTCTCTGACTGACTGGCAGACCAAATGAGCAGTAAGAAAACTTCAAATTCCTGTTGAAATAACTACTGCAACTTCTTTGAAAATACTCTTCTTGCATAATTTCTCAATACTACAGGGACTATTCATAATACCCCATCTCCTACAGAAGCACAAAAAAGGTAAATAAGGGAAGTCGTTATTAAAGTATATACTATAAAGTAATATAACCTCAATTTTAATGAGAAGCCATTTTTAAAATATCTGACAGTCTTCCATCCCAAGACTTGCCTGGGCCTGACTCAGCCAGCACTGGTGATGGGAAAGCAAGCAGTTCCTGTACCACCCTGTGTCAGGCAGCTTTCCCCACATGACCAGCAGTGAGTACAGGACAGGGGGACAGAATCTGGGGCAAAGTCTCCAGAAGAAATGTTTTGAAAAATGTGCTGTAAATAGGTGTTTTAAAAGTGAAACAAGCAGCATGAAAGTACACTAATGTAATGCTAATTATCAGTTAGTTATTCATGAGACAACCTTTGGACTACATAATAATATATGAGGGAAATTCAAAGAAAAAGCCACCTCGAAGTGAGGGCACTCACTGTTCACTAGAGGTACAAGATACCATCTGAAGAAAGTACACTAGTTTAAACAAGAAATAATCAAACATTAAATTGCAGGAACCAGCTTGTTTACAGGCTCAGCTTTCATTACCAAAATCAAGTGTTATTCAAACCATATGGCATTTTACCATCCCTAAAAAACAAAGTAACGAAAAACTTTTATGTAGCTCAAGAGTATGAAGTTGCAGATTATAAAAGGTTCAGCTGCCTTTCCAATTGAAAGCACTATACAATATATAAAAAGATTGAGTTTCTGCTCAAACTGAAGACATACATATAAAGTTAAAACTGCAAACAACTTCCATAACCTACAGCACTTTTCCAAATTTATAACCTTTCCCCTCTGTGCTGGGTTCAGTCATGCAAGAGTTAACTCCCTTTCCTGTGGCTGCTAGGGAGCTGTGCTCCTGGATGCTGACAGAAGTACTGGTAAGTTCTTAGCTGGCACTGGGCCTGCACTGAATTCAAGGTCTTTCTCCGCTTTTGATACTGCAGCTGACCCAAACTGATGACCAAGGAAGTATTTCATTCCACAGTACATCATGTTCCGGGTCTTGGGTGGGGAGGGGGTCTGGTAGCCATTACTCTCTCCCTTACTCTCTTGTTCGTCTGCTCCCATACACTTGCAAACACTCTCCTGACTCCTGCTTCGCTGCTTTGCTAACTCCTGTGCTGGCTCGTCCGTGTGGGAGCTGGTGGGTTGTTTAGTTTTCATGGTTGTGCTGTCGCTGATAGGGTTCGCTCGGAATCTGCTGTTAGCGCCTGGGCTGCAGCTCTCGGGTTGCAGCTCTCGGGCTGCAATCGCTCTCGGGCTCTCTGGGTCTGAGTGTCACTACTCAGCACTTGGCTGTGCATTGGTCAGTGGGTGGTGAGCAACCGTATCATAATTGTATCATACGTTTTATTTTCTATTATTTTAACTATTTATTATTACTAGTATTTGTATACATTGATTTAGATTTAATTAGTAATAGTTCTTATCTCAATTTTACGAGCTTCCTTATTTCTTTTTCCTCTGATTCTTCCCCTCCACAGGAGGAGGGGAGGGGGGATTTGTGAGAGCGTCTTCATGGTATTTTGCTAGCCGGAGTAAACCACGACACCCTCTCACGCCTCAAGTCTTGTCCCCACCATCTCTTGGCGAGCAGATTTCTATAATATGGAAAAATATTTGTAGTTCTTACCACAGAATTCAGGGGGAAAGGCACACCAATAAGGGAAGCCATCAGCGGTGCAATATCAGCCTGTGCAAACAAAAGCATCCCCATTTTAAGATAGTTCCAGCTTCTAGAGCTAATAAATTCAGTTTAATTTTAATGTATCCGCATTTGCAAAAGTAAATGGTATAATAGTCTGAAGTTATGACACACAAAACTCCTTTATAATACTTTATTAGTTTCCAGTAGTCATCACGGCATGATTAGATTCAAAATGTGACTCTGCACTACTGATAAAGCTTCAAAAATGCATTTAGTTTTAAAAGCTAATATAAAAGCCCACAGTATTTATTCATGGGAATTCAGCACCTCCTTCACTGCACTCAGAGGCATACCACTTTTTATGACTATTTATACCAAAGAAAGAACTAATTTCATATTTACAGTTTTAAGCAGTTCACTGAATATTCTGCTTTTCACAGCTCTCCTCATCCCATGTCTCCACGGTGCCCATTACTCACCCTCTCTACTCCAGAGAAGGATTCTGCACTGTTACTCATGTCCCAGTCAGCCCTTGGCCCTCGGGAAGGCCCCTCAATCTACACCAAGGCTCCTCATAAAATGTTACCATTACCTTCTACTTGTGAAGACAAACACTGGCTCTCACCAGGTTTAAATTTTCCTTTAATATAAAGGTATGCACCAAAGTTCTTTGGTTTTCCAGCGTAAATCTGAAAAAACTATACTGAAACCGCAGGCCCTGCTCCAGCCTCAGATCTACTGTGCAGAAGGAGACTTAAACCATTATTTGTAGAGGACAATATACATTTAGTGCAATAGTAAGCAGAAGACTAGCTTGCTATTTTTAGCCATTGTCGCACGTGAAACACAGGACAAAAGCTCTGTCTTGGAGGACTCCGTTACCCAGAACAAAGCAACACGCAAGACTCTTCTATACAGCCTGCAAATAACATCCGCATAACTCCTGCCAACCTTGGAGGGAAAATTAATCTCTAATTTTGTACCAGGGCTTTGCTGAAAGCAGCTGACCCAGAACATTCCCAGCTTCAACTTTCTAGCATGACTATTTCTCTTGTTCGAGCTGGTTTGGAGTCTGTTATTCATATACCGGGTTTCACAGGGCGATAGGAAGAAAGAAGCAAACAAGTTTCAGGTGCCCAAATGTACATTTGCTATAGTTATCATTTAAGAACGCTTGGCTGATTTAGGATCAAGGGTTAAGTCTTCCACCTTTTTTTCTACCTTTACAGTACAAATTGTCTAAATTGCTAAGCAGCTGGGCCATAATGACAGACCCGGTTATAAGGAATCCCACTATTTAACAGTATAGCGAGAATTGGTTTTGATTCAATAACGGTAGCAACTGCTGGAAAACGCAACAAAATACATAGCAATAGATAGCTCTGAAAGAGTACACCCAACATAGGCATGGCTAACTTCAGTGTAGCAAAAAGCACACAGCAGATGCTCAAACTTGGGAAACACGATCATCAGACCATGGAGTTTTTTTGTGTTTAGCTGGGCACCTTCCTAAGAGATACTGAGGCTCAGCTCCAGAACATCTTCAAAGTAGAAAGCAGAGAGAAAGCATCACAAGTTACTGCTAAAGGTCTGCAAAACCAAATCCCACTCTGAAAACACGTCAGATGCCATTCAAGTTACTTTCACTGAGTTTTCAAGGAGTACCTGGCAAACTGCACCGCACTCCTTCTAAAATGGCATGTGATAACTAAAACTGGTGTGATAATGTATCTTCAGGAAGAGAAGCTGTATGTAGCCACCACACGTGTTAACAAGGAATTTAAACATTTTCATATTATGTTCAGCGTGGGTGCGGTTCCTGCAACTCTAATATTTAAGTAACGTATTCCAGGGAAATGCTACGTCAGTGTGCTCGCTCAAATTCCATCAATTAGTACAAATCACACAAAATTCATAATTCAAGAGGAAAGTTTATGAGCTATTAAATTAATTATATTTGATACCTGATTGACATCCAGCCTCTTCAAGTCCTCCAGTTTCCATTCTGTAAGAAATAACAGTGCACATGAATAGCTAATCTAGACAGATTTGAAAGGGATAATTCAGTTGACATTTAATGTCTTGTTGCCGTTTTCCATAAAGTGTCGTTACTAAAGAAAATTATAATTCGGCTTTGAGATGCCAGCTCAAGAGGGCTTACAGATGGAACTCAACAGGCAGAAACAATAAAATGCATTCATTTCAGTTCACATTTTCTTTTATCCATCAGGATAAATTGCTGCCTGCAATTGTGACCCAGATCAGTTGAAGAAAGTCCAAGGTTTTAATTTTTTTCAGCACAGTATAGAAAGTGATGTATCACCTCCTGTGCCAACTAAAAGGTTCACTCAGGTTTAGGAGAAGGGCTGTTTAAATCTCTTCAATAGTTTTTAAAAAAGGTTAATCCAAGGTCCCAAATATACTGGTACAGAGTGGTACAAACATACGTCACGTCTGCCATAAGCAGTGCCGGCCAAGAGCAAGCTCAAGAGAAAAGTTCAACGATTTAGCAATCAGAACAACTACAATAAAGGCAGAGACAAAGCCAAATGTACAAGTCCCTTAAGCTGTGGTGCATCATATAAGAAGCTGCTTCAAAACTGTATTTTCCTGCTCTCCATTAGCCTCTAAGGAAATAAAGAGGAAATTGCCTGTTTTCTTTGGGGGTGGAGAGTTATTTAGAACCAGAGTTTAGCAGGGTTTGTTTGGCCGTTTTTTCATGTCTTCTTTTCCTAATGTTTACATTCACTCCCCCACCACCCACAGCAATAATATAAGCAGGAAAAAAACCCACCAAAAAAAAAAAAAAAAACCCAAAAAAACCACCCACAAAAGATGGCACGCAACTTTTTAAATGTTTTATGCAAGCTTTAAAAAAATCAAATGCACAGGAAAACACAATAGGGGCTGAAACAGACTTGTTGATACAGTACTTAAAATCCTGTCAATGACCTACATAGAACAGATCTCCAATACGGCAGTAAAGATGTTGGGGGCACCCACCCTTAACTTGGGAACCAAACTTAGCAAGAGGGTCACAGCCACCTTCCGCAGGACATACAAAAAGCTGAATGGGCCAATCACCACCCTGCTAATGCCGCCTGCTGAAATGACACCCCAGAAGCAGCACAGACGGAAGCAGGGGTCTGCCTAGCACCTCAAACCATTGACGGTATAGCCATGTTGCCCAAAATTACCCATTGGGTTTATGTGAAGTAGAAGTTTAAATGCACCAGAAACAGCCTTCATGAAGAATACCAGTAAACCATCGCTCAACCTCATTTATTTTCTCCAGACAGACATTTAAATCCTACATCATACCACCTTTTCTTCATCTTTCAACACAGCCTGTCTATGCCAGACCCAAACCAGTGTCAGCAGAAATAGCCCAAGGCAGGAAACATCCACATTTGCAGCACTGCATGTACCAAACTTACGTTCAACGATTAGTCATACCACTGCTAGCTTCAGGGGTCTGAGTGCAGGTCTGCTGTTACTTAGTCCCAAAAGCACCCTGAAGAGTAGCCATATACCTTAACAGCAGCCAGACACACAGTTACAGTGAGTTCCCGTGGCAACGCAGGGGAAGTATTAGCAGCATTAATCATGACTTGTGTTGAACTCACACCAAAATGAACAAGTTTGCTTCCTTTTGCTTCCCAGAAAAGGAAAACAAGTATTTCTAGAGATATAGACTCTTACCCACAGTTCTATTATATAAATGTGTTGTTTCTTTTCCTTTAAATAACATCTTCCAATGAAGAATGTTGGAAAACTGTCTAGATGCACACAACGTGCTTAAGATAGGAAGAAACTGTAGCTCTGCTACAGAAACATCTAGCTTTGTCAGAAGCTTTTATGTCTCCACTTCCCCTACTCATATATTCCCAACAGGCACGGAGTCAAAGACATCTGCCTCGGACCAAGGGCTGTAACACACTGAGCCCAGGAGCTCCCAAGGCTTGGGACACACCTGCAGACCAGCCTGCCCAGGCTCTGCTGCTGGGAGAGAGAAGCCCTGGGTGGACGTGCTGCCCATGCTGGTTTACGATTCCAGCTCACTCTCTAGGCTTCCTGCACAGTGCTCAGCACAGTTTTCCACCCACCTGATAGGGTTTTTCTCCTTTATCCTTCCCCGCTTTTACTGTGGCCTGCTGTGCCACTGGATGCAAACAGTCCAGGGGAAACAGCAGGAAAGTGCCGGTTTGAGAAGTGGCTGAGGATACATGAACCAAAGAAAAACTCATGTAAAACCTCAAAGAAGCAAAACCAGTGACGGGGTATGATGACGTGGAAAAGCAGGCTGAGCCGCCTCTAAAACAGGGATGTGTATAGATGAAAGCAACCGTGCCAGGTCCTTCTCCTGCAGAAGGCTGTGTCTTCACTGACAGGCTTCTCTGGGCTCGGACCTCAAGGCCACGCAGCAGGGCCTGTGCCAGGGAGCCAGAGAGCAACTCGGTATCCTCCTCCTTTCTGCAGAAGGGTCAAGCCAACAACCAAATGGGTAGTACTACACATTGCCCACAGGATGCAGGGCTGCCATCACAAACCTTTCCAAGATGATCGCATGGCCAGGCCTGAGGGAAGGCAGAGCACAGGTGAAGGGACTGAGGAGAGGGTGGCTGTCATTCCAGAGCCATCCAAGGAGCACATTAATCTTTCCGTGACAAATTGGACAAAGTCCTGCCTGTTGGCACCGCCTTCAGGGGTATCAACCCTTGATGGCAACGATGAGAAGAGAGACAATTCACTGGGCTGCCCGCAGCCTGCTTGCATTGAACAGAGCATAACAAGTTTGTCAGCAGTAGAAATGTTCTGCTGTTTCCATAAACTCTTAACTCAGAGAAATTAGGAAGGATTGTCAATAGATGCAAGAACACCAGTGTGTGCAATCGCAAATACAAGTCAGACACCCACATACATTAGTGACACAGCAGTCTTGAAAACACTCTCCTCTCCTGCCCAGAGTCTGAGCTGCCTTTGTATGAAGCAGGAAAAGTAAATTCAAAGGACTTTTCAAGAGACTTCTTTTAAGCTTCTTTTCTTTCATATGTTGCTTTGTGAAAATATCTGGGATTGTAACTTAATGGAGTAGCTGAACTGTATTGACCTACGGAAATGCCAAGTTGCATTTCAACAACAATTTTTTCTTTACTTTTAAACTAGATAGCCTACTAGAAACTATAATGTACTACCACAGACAGAAAAGCCACTTTGTAAGAAGATACTTATTACTCCAATAGAGATTCAAACTCCCAAGATACCCAGAGAGACTCAAATCTCCAATAGAGATTATCCCTGGCAATTAACAACCTGTAAAGATAGTGCCTAAACAGACCAACACCACCTCGACAGCTGGAAAGCTGCAGAGCAAGTCCAGAAGGAAGAGAGGAGTTTCTGATGTTTGCTTTGGGGTATTTGGGTTTTTGTCTGGTTGTTCATTTGTTTGTTTGTTTTTTTGGTTTTGGTTTTTTTTTTTCAACCATCAGAAGGAAAATACGAAGCAGGCACAGCAGGGTGCAGCCACAATCCTTCCTTTAAGAAAATACACATTTCCTAACATATGACAGCCAAAAAGCTTTCCCTATTGTGTACCTGGAACTCATCTTCTTTGAAATACCCTCACACCATTTTCATCATTACTTGAAGTCAAATGCTGAGGTTTGTACTAAAGCTAGTAAGAATCAAGGAAACTGACAGCTGTAAAAATCAACTATTACAGATCAACCCTTAGAGGCATCAAGGGTCCTTAGAAGTCTAGCAGATCAGTCATCACAGCCACCAAAATAAGCTGGGTTTACTCTGTTTTCTGTTTTTTATTTTACAACTCATTTCCAATTCTATCAGAGATGTCACAGTTTCATAGGAGCAGTTAATCACAGAGAGTGAAATGTTAGCATGGTCTGTATCTGAGAAGGCCTGTTTGTTTAATCTATTACCAAGTAACTTCTCGAGCAGGGCAGGGTTAAAGCCTCAGGACTAAAGTAATTTTTGACTGTTTTCTCCTCTCTAATGTAGCTTGATGAACAATCCAATAAAATAGAAAGTTATTACCTTACTGATCCCGAGTAACAACCTGAGAGATTCAAGGTGTCTTCAGAAACAGAGCAGGCTACAAGAATGGGGCCCAAGAAAGAGCTGGCACAGTTTAATCGCGTGTGGTTCTAGAAACCCACTGATATTTCAGTAAGCCAGTATTTATTACATTATATATTTGAAATAGTAAAAGTTAATTATTTCTTAAAAGGTTTACTCTTCTTAAATAAATTACAAAGGGGAAAAATAATAGGAAAGAGTCACAATTTTTCATTGAGAAAGACTGTTCACATTTCCACAACACAAGGATGCCACAAGGATCTAAGTGACACAAGACAGCTCCTGGAAAGTCCCCAGGGTTGTACTGTGAAGCTAGAATAGAGTCTTAGGACATGTCAACTTATCATGTTTCTGTACAAATAGCTTTTAACCTCTGTGAGTCTTCCTAAGAATTAAGTCTCCTCTGGAACTTAGGAGTGTGAATAGTCTCCTGTACCCAAAGAGAGAGCATCTTCAACTCCATGGTCAGGAAAGAAAACAGATGGATATTATCTAGCCAATTTTGCAATATCCTCCACAGGCACGCCCCGTCACCTTTTCTTTCCACACTACACAAAGCAAGTCATATTTTCTGTAATGGAACAGAAGTCAGTGAAGATTAACAGGTGTAATTGTTCAACACTTCCCTTTCCACCAAAATCTTGCACTTCGGTTTTGTATTTTACCTACCTTTCAAAAAATTGTCTTCAAAGAACTGGGATGTGACTTTCTGTGGATAATTCACCCCAGCACCCCAAACAATCAGTGGTGTTAAAGTTTCTGAAGGATGACCAGCTCCATGGGATCCTAAGATACACCAAATCAAAAAAAGCATAAATTTTAAGACACACGGTGTAAAAACAAACCAACCTCTCTCTATACACACATAAGCACTAAGTTCTCACTACAGTGTACATACCATAATTCTGTTAGACTACCTATTCCAGCTTCATAGCTTATTTTCATGCCACTAACAAAAAAGGCTAAATTGATTTTGCAAGTTGGGAAATCGGTATCACTTAAGTCAAGCCTCTAAATGTATAACTTTGTATATAAAAAAACTCCAAACTGTTAACATACAGAAACTAAAGCCAAAGTATTAGAAAGCCTCAAGGTGTAGGTGTAGAGGAGTTGCCTGCTCAAAGCACGTGGCTATCCTGAGTATCCCACGAAAAGCAGGGATGGTTGATTTGAGTAACATTCATCATTCAGGACTGATCTCTGGTCCCCAGATAAGGATTAGACTTTCATTTCAAAACCAGGAGACAACACGCATTGCAACTGCCATCTTTTCCCCAGTGATTCAAGATAATTTTTCAGGTTTTAAAGCCTGGTATCACACTCCTTAAAAATTGATAAAACATGACTTCCTTCCCTGGGGAAATGAATTCCCTCCAGATTAATGTATCAGCTGCCAAAAGGAGGAAGCTTTGAAACTATGATGCCTCAACAGCAGCTGCACTGAAGCAGAAGCCACAGAAGCTTGGAAGAAACATTGAACTCGGTGGGTCAAGTACCACAGCAGTGAGATAACCCAGTCAGAGAGGGAATGACATTGTTAGGCAAGCCCTGTGTAGGTCACTGCATGGTCTTGTATTTGCATAGACAAGCACTCTTCCTCTGTGTGTGTATAGATGTATTTTATACATATATATAGAATATAAAAATATATTTTAATAATTACAAAGCACAGAGAATAACACATTGTTTTAAGGACAGCTCTTTTTTTTTTTTTTAAGGGAAAAAACCCAATCAGAATATGGTAAGAAACTGGGAATAGCATTGAGGTTGTACAACAAAAAAATCACTATGGCAGGGCTGAAGAGCCAGCTTTGCTTTCTTTAAACAGCCCTAAGCTTAAGTACACATAGGTCTGGGAATAAGATGTCCAATGTTCAGAAATCCCTTGGAAGGAACTCTCTGGGCTCAAAAGCAGCAACACCTGTTCTTTGCAGAGTTTGGGAAAAGGATAGATGGAGAGAACACTTCCTCCATCCTCCAGGCATCAGTTATATCCTTCTATTGCAGGAGGAAAGTGCAATTTTTGTGAGCTTTCATTTAAGCCAAGCTATCAGCTCCATCAGCATTTTACTGAGACTCTGCCTCCATGAATACTTTGAGGCAGATACAGCTGAGGGAGGCAGCTGTTATAAGAACCAGGTTTCAGTCTGATCTGAATTCTAAGGGAGGGGGGAAGAAAATTGATTTTCCGCTGGGTCAGTTACCTGTTCCAACCCGCAGCACCCTCCAAACACACCATTTCAGGGGAAAGGAAGGGAAAGGGTGCTGCTGGTTAGTTTTCTGCTCTCTAGAGCAGTGTACCCCACAGTAGTACCTATGCCAGGATGGCAGCAGGAGCAAGTGGCCAAGGTGAGGGTGGGTGTGGGTTCACATATGCTGGTGGTCAGCAGTTCCATCTGAGATCAGCTTAAAGCAAAATCATGGAGTCAGACTGAGAAAGCGAGTCATTTTATTGGTCTTTGCCAACAAGCACACGGTCTTGGATCACATCAAGTTCAGAACATGTTTTCTTCCCTAATAGGTCCCCCCTGCCCTTTTAATGTGTTTTAAAAGTGGTGCACATCCCATTCTGCAGCAGTTACTGATACTACAAGTTCCAACAGAAAGCTACTGAACTAACCTTCAGGCCGCTGGCTATGGGTCTGAGCATCATCTCCAGGTTTGCTCTTGGACTCACTAAGGTCAACTTTAAAGTTGCTAACACTTCTGGCAGAAGATCAAGCTTTCTCTTCAAGACAGAAAGAGGTGACAGAAAACTATGCCAGACTGGTAGTTCTCAAAGTCTGATGAGTTTCTCCTGTCACCTGTTATCCCCCCCACTTCAAAGGGAGCAGTACATAGTGAGAACATCCCATCATCACACTCTAGCAGTGAGGAAGGCCAACAACACCTTGGGCTGTGTTAACCAGAGCACGGTCCAGGGAAGGAATTATCCTCCTCTACTGTGAGACAACCTCTAGACATTGCATCCAGTTTTGGGCCCCTCCAGTACAGGAAAGACATCAACCACCTGGAATGAGCTCAGTGGGAGGGGGGCCCAAATTGGTCAGAGGAGCACTTGTCCAGTGAGGAGAAGCTGAGGGACTGTGACTTGTACAGCCTGGAGAAGAAATGGCTTTGGGAAGGACGTAACAGAGCATTCTGCCTGTACCCCACTGTGAGGTGGCCTGAGAGAGGATGGAGCCAGGGTCTCACTGTGGCACATGGTGGGAGGATAAGAGAGAACAGACATATGTTGAAACATACGTTGGTCCGAGTTGGACCAACTTGGCTGTTGGCAGCCAAATAACACATTCTCCTTCTGCTTGGGCTAGTTTTCTGTAGGGAGGCTCTCATAAAGGTGGTATCCTGGAGCTTCAGATTGCAGAGAAAGAAAACTTTCTGCCTTCTGTGAGGCCAGGCAAGCAGCCTAGCAGACTGCCCAAAGGGGTTGCATAGGCTCCATCCTTTGAGGTTTTAAAGACCCTGCTGTATAAATTCCAAACAACTGTGTATGATCCGAAAGCTGATCCTGCTCTGAGTAGGTGTCTGGATGTCCTGAGGTCCCTATGATCATACATCATATATAACAAATATACACACCACCTTTATAAAAAAAAAAAAATGAAATGATTACTTGAAAAAGACAAAAAATACATGCCAGAATTAAAACGTTATTGCAAGTGGCAGTCAGTTCAACAGTAAATAATACTGAAAACAGCCTATTTTGCAAAAAAGCAGATGGTAATTCGACTGATTTTGAATAAATATGAGTATTTTTGTCATCTCTGATGACAGAAAAAGTCTGCATCCCTTCCATTTAAAAACTTTAGGATTTTACACACCAGAATAAGATGTTGAATTTTGCCAAGACCACACCTGAACCATCCTTAATTCAAAAGCATCACAGTTAGGAGATACAAATACACACAGCATTGGAAGAGAGACTTATCACTTTCATTGGCTGCACTCAAGGACAAAAGTGTTCTTAAAATTCTTGAAAAAAGAAAAAAAAAATTATATTTGTCGAAGTGTGTTCACCACCCTAAACTCTTCTCACCTGCCCTTAATCTAGTTACACCAAAATTTCCTCACATCCTTTGGCCACTGTGGTCATGCCCTTCACAAGTGCCCTGGGTGGGTAACCAGCCTGTCCAGCCACCTGCCTCACTCTCCTTTCTGTACTCTCAGCTGCTCCACCTACTCTCCAGCACCAGCCTCCTCTACAAAGATCACACAATAATCCCATCCTTTCTGCTGTGTCCAAAAGGCCAAAATAAACAAAAAGATCCCACCTGCTTCCTGAAGTTTTTCACCAGCTCCTGGACAGATCTGCCAGCTTCTCCAGGTGCTTCAGAGCACCAGTGACAACCATATTTCCCACATGGGCTGGAACAAGACCAACTTGGCTGCTGGCAGGCAAATAACACAATCTCCTTCTGCTTGGGCTAGTTCTCTGTAAGGAGGCTCTGACAAAGGTGGTACTCAGGCATTTTATTCCTACTAGCAGCCACTAAGGGAGTTAAGCTTTACCCTACTAATTTTTTTTTCTGTCCAGATACATAACTCAGCTGCCACAGGGCTGATAAGGGCCCCTGCAGCCGATTAACCACTTCATAATTTGCATGAGTTTCTTATATAAGCAAGACAGTATATTAACTCAAACAGGGGCTCCAAAGCTTCTAATGGGACAGAGCTCTAATCGCACTCCAGATACTCACCCATAAACTAGGCTAACTCAACATTTAAAAAGACTCACCCCAATCTGTCATTCCATGGTCAGAAGTTAAAATAAATGCAGTTTTTCCATCATTTCCATAGAAATCATCAATCATCGAAGCAATTTCTTTTACACCCTCATCAACTTTTTTAATATTCTCCTTGTATTCCCTAGAAATACAAGAAAAAATGTTGTTAGGTTCAAGGTGGCTCTCACACTTGGTATAAAGCAAGTTATCCATGGCCATAATACCCAGTCGTTTGATTACAGACAGCTTTATCCTCTACAGAACCTCAAGCTAACAAAAGGCATCCCAGATGTAAAATCTCTCCTCCTCGAAGTCTTATGTGAGATACTAAATTGTCACAGCACAGTTTGAAGTTTCCTGAAACTACAGTTTCATGTGGATGTTTATTTAAGTTTCAAACCTGACCTGTCCTAGATTGAAGGCTATATTAAATCACTCACAGCTATCAGGCAAGTTAAGGAGAATGCCAAAAATAAGGAAGTCTGGAAAACACAAATGCCTTAAATTGTAAGTTTCAAAAATTACTTTAAGCCACTAACTACATAACATAGAAAGGTCTCACCATGCAGGGACTGTTTTGAGACGATTCACAGATCAGACAGATCCCAGAGTTTCATGAAATAGAGGCTAAACCAAAAATCTGCATATTTTTAGAAAAAGTGACTTGATTAACTTTCAGACAACTAAATATTCTATTTGTTGCTGTTGCTAAAGCCAGTTTTAAAGCTCTATCTTCAAAAAATCATAACAAAAACAACATGAGACATACAGCAAGTATGAACTTTGGAATGATGCAGGAAATCAAAGCAAGGATTTTGAAAGTATGCACGTATCAAGAGAAAGACATAATACCCTACATTCAAAGCATCTGAGGAAATTAAAAGAAAGTTCTTGAATAACACACTTCAATATGAACTGGTGATGAGTACTGTTACGGTAAACTTTTTTCTTCAAGTGTCCTAAGGAAAGCTAAAACATAATGCTGGAATTTGCAACCACTATTCCTGAGTTTACTGTTGTCTTATAAATTCAACCACACCATTTCAGCCATGAGGAATCTGATAATTGTGTCTATTTTGTATTTAAAACTGCAATTTCCCGCATATCCTCTAGATTACGTGTTGACTATAAATAAGACGATCTGCAAAAAATCAGTTTTGAGTAGGGGAGTACAACCAGGCACAATGCATGTAGCAAAAATCCGTCACTTCTACAGAGAGGACCTTAAAAACAAAAAAATCCCAGAAAATCAGAACATAAATAGCCATAATGACATACGTGACCCATTGTAGAAACCCTCAAGACTATAAATCTTGTTTCAGGACTGATAAATAGCATTGGTAAAAATGTTAACGTATGCATTTAAAAGTAATAAGAAAGATAGGCTTACTCTCTCAATTACCTTGAGTTTGGCCGATGAGCATGTCCATTTGTGTCTATGCCTAGCAAATGCAGGAACAGAACTACTTTTTCTTCATTCAGTGCAGAGAACAACGTTTGATTACTTCTGGAAGAATTAAAGAAGCTCTGTATGGAATAAGCCATTAAGATATTAATCTGAGTACAATGGGAAAAGATGATAGGCAGCCTATTGAAACTAAACCACAGCTGTTTTCATGGCAAAATCCTGATAGTTATTAGAGATACAAAAGAGAAAAATTAATTACCTCCCACTTTACTTCTTGGAGGGTAACTACCATCAATGTAGTCAGTCCAAAGTTTCAGCCTAAGACAGGCAAATCTCCTCAAGTTAAGGGGTCTTTTTGTTTTGGTTTTGGTTTGCTTTTTGGTTTTTTTTCAACGTTATTTGAGTTTCTTTAGGCAGAAATACCAGAAAACTACTGTGTACCATCACTTCCTTGCCTCCTATGCAATCACAACTACACACCATTCCCAAGATCCACTTATGGCTTTATATTTCCATTGCTTTATCAATTCTGAGCCAGAAGCAAAATTCTCAAATACTCTTGCTTTGGAAGCAGGTTCTGCAGGACTGAGTTACAAAGCTACAATTCGTTTGCAGAAACCAGATTAAACCAGAACAGAACAAGACATGCTTTGCAAATACATGAACTACAGAACATACATCTGCCTTGCACATGTCCTACTTCAGCACCCCTGAGGCAGATGCCAGGGGGATTTTCCTCTTGGATTGAATGAGTCTTGACATGGCTATACTGTGTTAGACCAGCCACATTACAGCAGTGCAAAATGCAGGCAGACAGCTATTCCAGCATGATCTCCTTAGTAACAGCACAGCCCAAGGAAACAAAGTTGGGTAGAGTTTTAGCTCAAAGAGCATCCAAAGAACCTTTGAGCACACTAATATAAAGGATCACGTCTTCAAATTTCACACAGGAGTCCAGGGAAAATGCTGGAAGAGGCAGTGAACCATTTCTGCCATCAAAGGACAGAGCAGTCCACCACACACCTGGGACAGCAGTGGAGCTCTTACAAACTAAAGCCCATACCCTCTGTGAATTCAAGTCCCTTCACACAGAGGAAAACCAAACTGGCAGCAAGAGTATCATAATAAGCTGTTTCAGGAAACTATGGTAGTAGACAATTCCACCTTTTTTTCCACCCCTGAATATACACAGCCGCATGGACTAATATTTGCACGCTCTCAACTTCAGCTCTTGTCCAAACAAAATCATGACCAAAGTCCAGAGATATTTTAAATAAAGATACAAGAACAAAATCTGATCACATTAAATAGCTATATAATCATTTTTATGGAGATTTCCATTTCCCACAGGGGTCCATCCACCTGCACGTATTTGACCCCAGATAGAAAAAGATTTCCGGAGCACACCAGTAATTTGCAGGACACGATATAATTCTGTTTTATTATTTTTAATTAAATAAAAGAAAACAACATATCAAAACAAACAGGAAATTCACAAAATTGAATCCTAAAATGTAAACCAATATTAGAAGGCAGGTATTTTTCTATCGCAGGCATGACAAAAGGAAGATGAGTGTAACCTAAGACGTGGTATCCCTTCCCAGAGCAAATAGCAAACTTTATCCCATGGAACACTTTTTTAAAATGGTTTACTTAAACAAAAAAAAAACCAAACACAAGTAGGAAGTTCACCACAAGGAGTTACCTTAGGCTGATAAAGGTGGTGAGTTGGTAAGCAGGACACCAAACAGTTGGGGCAAAAAGCACTTCACCTTGCTCTGGAGGTAGCTGAACTCTTTGCCCAACACAGAGTTTATATCCTCATAACCTACTAAAGGCCTCTTCTTTTTGGTATTCAGTATTCACAAAACCTGAGACCTACTGCCACTCAACACTAGTTTCCAAGCCACCTTATATGTTAACTGTATCTTTGTTTCTTATTTTTTGTTTGTTTCCCTTTTATTTGCTCTATTGAGTAACATTACCTCCCTTGCATATTTAAGCCAAATGCCACCAAGAAGTTTCAGGGATGGGAACAAACCCCACATAGACTGAGAGAACTCAGTTTCTCCAGTCTCAAGATAAGGCAGCTAAGGAGAGATCCCACTGCTTTCTGCTGGGGAAGTGAAGAGAAAATTGAGCCAGACTGCTCAGAGGGCCTTGGTGACAGGACAAGGGGAAACTCACAATTCGAAACGTGGGAAATTCCAGTAAGATAAAGATACTTTTTAAAATTATTCTTTAAACCGTAACTGTAGCCAGATATTGGAACAGGTGCTCAAGAGGTTGTTGAAATTCTGCCCTTGAAGATGCTCAAAACTTGAATTGGCAAGGCCAGAGCAGCCTGCTCTAATTGGACCTCTTTCACACAAGGAGTTGGACTCTATGACCACTACAGCTTTCTTCCAACCACCTTTTTCTACGGTCCTAGCAACTTTTCTATCAATTTCTGGCAACAAACAACAAATAATCCCCTGGCTACAACTGATATGCAACTCAGTAAGATCAGCAATAAGTTACCCATTAAAACACTCACAGTAAACCATAAAGTTAATTATAATGTAATACTAATGAAAACATTACAACATAAGTTTGGTTACTACTATGTGAAGTTTTTTAGTATCATCTCCCTCCTTGGATACGAGAAAACAAGGAAGAAAAAAGACTACCTAGAAGTTCTAGCAAAGACATGATTTACTGATGTCTGAACAAAATATGGGCTCCACAGATGTTTAACATAAGTTGTTGAGGATCATCTGTTCCCCTAAACAGAGCCCTCCATGCAAGCATGATCCTTTAATAGAGCTGATAAACTGTTGCTGTCTGCATGGATGTAGAGGGAGAAAGAGGCCAAACAAAATTTCTTCTTTCACAAAGCTCCTTCACACATAAATCCAGGACAACTTAAATTAGTTGATTAAAGCTGTGCACACTGATTTGTGCTCATGTGAGAGTTTAAATAGTTATGCCTGGTTTTAGATGTAAAATAAACGTACAAAGGCAGGATAAACACATATATGCCAGGTTTACATCAGCTGAGCATGCTCACGCACAAGACTCCTGCAAGTTTAAAATAAATCATCCAACCATTGTACTGCTAGTTAGAGCAGAGCTATCTGTATTGTAATCCACTGGCATAAATCAACATTAGGTCATGGCACTGTCCACAGAGCTTCAAAGCTTAACATCATGCAGTTCTGTACTCTGGTGCCTACCCTGCACCAAAGGGAAAGTCTGAAGGCTCAGTCTGGCCTTCTTCCAGCAGAAAGGGGCCAAAGGAAGAATTAAGTACTGTGTTCAACTTGAGAAAAGAAAATTAAAAAAAAAAAAAAAAGGAAAGAAAGGAATGTTTGCCATCTGCACCTACATGTCCATTTAAGTCAGAAGACATCAAGTGAATAACCTGAGCATGTCCTACCCTGTAGTCTTAACAAATTGTGGTTAGACCACTAATGGGACTCATCTCCAAGACTGTTTCAGATCCTGGACTTTTAATCATTTCATCCTAAAAAAATAGTTCAAACTTATAAAACTGTTTTCCACAAAATACTTAAAATCAGAAATGCATTAAAAAGACCATTTTTTTTTCCTAGTAGTTAACCTAGACTCCCAATATTTTTCTCCCTAATTTTTCTTCAGCACAGACTCAAATTATGATATAGGTAAAGGTTATTTAACTGAGAATCATTGGGCCACATCACATGAAATTACACTCAGTCCCTTAATTATTTTGAAGGCTTCTAAAAAAACCCCCACCAAAAAAAAAACCCAACCCCCAAACCAAAACCAACAAACAGAAAACACCCATAGTCAATCAACTCCATACCCACCTGGATCTTCAAGCCACTCCCAAGCTATTACCACACATTAAAATGATTGAGTTTTAACCCAGCTGCAAATAAAACCCCCACCCAGATTAGTCCATATGCTAGAAAGGGCTAGAATCACCTTGTACAATGAGCAGACATGACAGGAACTATCAAGTGTACATTTTTTCCTCCACTCATGATTAAGCAATCTGCTTCTGATCCATACAAATAAAAACGAGTCAAAGTTTCACATCTCCTGACCAACTGAGTTATTGTTAGCACTTTTTAGGACAACAGGCAATTTTAAGGTGCCAGCATTAGTAGCCCAAATAATAGTTAGCCATTCTACATTTTATCCCCATCTTTAATCCCCAAGGCAGAGGAAGCCACAAGTGGAACCCCGTGGGGCTTGGGCCCGGCTGACTAAAGAGTAGAGAGGGATTACATGTCAATGTCATTCACTTCCCAAAGAGGCAGAAATCCAGGGACCACGTTGCTCAACATAGAGTTAAATGATATGTTGTTCAATATTTGAGATAAAACTCAAAGGAGGATAAAAAAAAAGTAGGCAAAGCAGAATTTAAATTTCAGCAAATTGTCGTTGTTACTTTAATCTCATCAGCAGAGCTGAGTGGTACACGTTATAATAGCAGTGACCTCAGTTTCAGTCAGCCCCAAGTTTCACACTTCTGATGCAATCAATGATGTGTAATTGAAGAGATGATTAATGGAAAGAGCGCTTTACACCAGTCAGTCAAGTCCTATCCATTCACAATATGAAATGTAGATGGGCAAAATATGTCTTTAAAATAATGGTGCTGGTTCCAAGGAAAAAGGCATCACTAAAGCCGTATTTATCGAATATATCATTATCGTGTAAAAGAAGGAATGCCATTAGGTGTTTTAAGCAAAAGAGAGGTAGTGCCACCCTCACACACCTGTGCAGCTCCAAATGACAGCAGGGTGCAACTTCAAGACAGCATCTATTGAAGCGTAACTGACAGCCTAATTTGATTTGTATTATTCACACACATTACAGCACAGAACCTGGCCCAAGTGTGCATTCAGGGAAAGGACGTCAGGCAGAAAAAACATCTTTTCATCAGCAAACTCAGAATATCACTTCCTTCGAAAATTAGCAAACTATAATGAACTTTTCCACCCTGCGTCACTGTTCAAAGCAGACCGACCCTCGGCTGCCTAATATAGATGTTGATTTGGTTTATTGATTTATTTGGTTTTATTTTTGGTTTGATTAGATTTATGCTGGTTAGCTAATGTTAATGCATACAGCCCAGAGACCCTGTGGAAAAAAGTTTTATTAAGTATTAAACTCCATTAACATTGTTATGAGATCCAGAAAATAACTCACCTAATTGCTCCACTAATATAGATAATTATACACCAATAACCACTTATCAGTATTTCTTCATCCAGGACAAGTGAGACAGCATGGAGTAACATGAATAATGTTACTTAATAATTAATGAATAATCATAAACTATGTGCCTTGGACTATTAATGCTTACAGTGACAGCATGACAGAAAACAACAGTCATGAACCAGCGCTGACCCAAGTCAGCTGAGCGGAGCACCACGTGAACAAGCTATACTGCTCCAGGGCCTAAGCTGCCTCCATGCCCCCCCCTCTCCTCCCTGAAACTCCTCTGGCAGCCACAGCATAGCATGCACCACAGTAGACAATCAGGAGCCAGCTACGTGCATCAGAACAAGCCACGCTGTACAATGACAGTGGGTACAAGCCTGACAAAGATAATGCAATAATATTGTCCATTTCTTTCTCATAATGAAGACTTACCATTTCTGCCATGCCATAATACTCGTTACAAAATCCTTAACTAATCACATTCAAGATTTTAAAGGGCCTGTAGTACTCTCCAATGGGTTTCAGAGTATATGCAAATTTAAGACAAAGAAAAGCCAAGAATGGTTTTAAAGGGTAATTCTATTAGTGTTAGGGTTTTTTATTAGCCTTGAATGACAAATACTTCCTCTAAGCTTCCATTACACTAGTCATGATAAATCAATTCAAGCCATTTTTACTTATGACCCTAAGTAACAGGTCTTTCAAAAACTCCTTAATGTCTAGTTCTGTGATGAAGTTAACGTGTTCTGTGATGAAGTTAACATCCAGCTGTGCTTTTTATGCACAGGTAGCATAAAAAGATTCTCTGCTCACCTTAACATGATCAAAAACCCACATGTCAAGCTCAGCGGCATCTTGTGCTCCGAAGTCTTCACTTTCTGCTGTGTAACAAAATGTATAAACGTGATCTCCAGTAGCACCTGCAAAAACAATATCGATGGAATAGGAGACAGAAAATTTTCCTTCCTTTTCTCATAGTCAAAAATACATGAATATGAATGCATAGGAATAGAAACCTACCAAGAATGACAATCCTGAGAGAACTCTGTCCTTTTTAGACTTTCCCATCATTATGGGGTTTTTATTGAACCCCGGATACCATTTTAACTCATTAGCTTATCAGCATCTCACAGAAATGAGAAGCAATGTTATCCACTACGCTCAGGGGAGGAAATAAAGTATGGAAAAGCAGACAGGAGTAGAACAAATCCCAGTTAAAGCAAATTACCAGACTGAATTTTGAAACAAGGAATTTCACTGAGAAACTTTAACAGAGGAAGCTACACATTATGAGCCTTGTTTGAACACATGTATTTGGGGGAGGGGCGTTGTTTAAGAAAATGTACTTAGTTTTTGATTGTTAAACTCAGTCACAGAAGACAATGCCCTATCAGTGAGGCCTTTCACACAGGAAAACATCATATTTCCCACATAAGGCAGGCAATAAGAAGGATGTGACTTAGCTACTGTACATCAATTCTAGGAGGCAATGCAGTATTGAAAGCCAAGTGGACAACTTCAAAAAGGCAATACTCAAAGTCTGCATCTTTAAAACATGGATTCAAAAGGTAAAAGGGAGAACTACTGGACTGTGTTCGGGCATAAAGTACAACATGAGGGCCACTGATGCGAAAACACAGCATCTGGACACAGCAATTTCATTCTGTACTCACTGTCAAGAGAGCAAAGCAGAGAAAGGGGGTGGGGAGAAAGAGGAAGAACTAGAAGAAAGTAAACTTCTAAAGTCCTGGAAAGATCTGAAGTTAGGTGGGGTTTAATGAAATAATTCAGTCAATGGCTGAGCTGTTATAGCTCAGGGATGCTACTTCTACCACGACCACGTAAACTCACAGAGGAAAAATGTTCTTCTATCAGTTGGTGGCCAGAGAGAATATAACCTATTTGCTGGATGTCACAATTATATAATGCAGTTTTGTAAGCTTCCAGGCTTGTGAATGAACTAACATTCCAGTATAAGGGAGCTGTTTAACCAAGATTATGTCCAAACCCACGCAAGGGTTTCAGGTATTTCAGGCCAGGAAGATGGAAGCTGGCACAGATTTTCTGGTACAGCTTCCCCCTGCCCCCCAGGAGATGTTACTACTACTTATAACCCAGAATACTTACTGCTGATCTCACAGTCTCAAAGGAATAAAATACTCCCAGGCATTAAAAAGTGAATTAAGGAGTTCCAACCAGTGGATAAATGAGTTCAAAAGAAGAAATAAGCCCTGGCCATCCCTGTCAGGATGACTGATGGTCTAAGAGTGTAGAGCGCTGTACTGTTTTCCCGCAGTGTCACAGCAAACCCAAGAAGACCTGTCTTTGAGAGGTGCCCCACCAAAAAAGCCAAATGAAAGCTTACATTTTGGAGGTCAGGCAAAGGAGCTCATCTACTACTTACCCATTTTTATGAGTGCCTGCATAGCTTATAAAATATTTAATTTTTTTTAAAATAAGAAAACCTGCTATGCAAAATGTTACAAAACATTATTTTGTTTCTGTCATTTGAGAGGTGAAAGGCAACAGTATGCCCACTACACTCTCAAAGTGTGGGGGTGAGGAAGGGAAGATGGGATAGAGAAGTAGAAGGAAGCCAGAGATAAAGTCCTATAGAAGCGAGCAGAGAGCTCTACTGGGTTCGATGCTGCCAATTACACCAAATAACTGGAGGTGCCAGAAACTCCCACATCAGACACCACCCATTGCCATTACAGACTTGTCTTGCACATCATCTCACCCTCAGCATCAATATTCAAATATTAGGATCAGGGATCAAGTTATCACGCTCTTACAAGAAGATTTACATCCTGCGGAAAGCAAAGCGCTCTGTTATCCGGGCAGGTCCTACATCTAACATGTCTTCCATGAGTCAGAGTCCAGACCAGCAGGAGACCTTTTCTAGCAAATTTTGCAGGCACAAAAGAGGGGAAAAAGGAACGAAAGCACAAGGACGACAGAGCATGGGCATCAGAGAGCTGTCATCAAACACAGCCAGGTGAGGAATGTGAGAAATTCTGCCTCCTTCTTGGTGCGCTGTAGGATCAAGGAACCAGAAGAGGAGACCAAGAGGTCGGTCTGTCCAGAATAACCCTGACAAAGGTTTGTCCCAGTCATCCCTGTGGTCTTGATGATATCCTTCTTCATACTCAAGCAAAACAATGATCATAGCCTTGCTGATAGTTTCCAAGACAGAGAAAGGGAACCTGGGGAACAAATGGTAATCTGGGTGCAAAGGACTAAAATCTACTTCCCTTAGCACAAGCAACAGCCTCAGCTCTTTTTTCAGCATAGCATTTGCTACTCTGGGTTATACTCCAACCTAGGCCCATGACAAAACAGTACAGGACTGAACTGTTCAAGTCAAACCTCAAATGCTGCCAAGTCAAGAAGAAAATGTCAATTTTCAAAGAGCATTCTGGAAATAACACAGGCATTTTCAAAGTACATTATTTTCCCATAATTTCAAGGTCATAATCCAAAAATATCATAGAAAATAAGATTGTTAAGTAATCTTAACTATTAGAAACTAACACCTTATAATCCTGTTTATGATGTAATTAAATTGCAAACCAGTTCTGAAGATACTTCAGACATTTTCTAACTTTTTGGACTAAAACATCAATCACAGTCATTGAGACTTTGACAAATTTAGATTTCATTCATAACTATTTTGATATTGAAATAGATCTGTAAGAATTTTATTTACCTTCTGTGTAGAATCCTCAAACATTTCATTGAAATACATATTTTATGATAGGGAAAGGACCTGAAGAGCATAGACAATGGCAGGAAACAAAGGATTTTTCTCTCCTTCCCAAAAGACAGCAGGTGTTACACACCCTTTAAGCATCATCCAATGAAAGCAATTAAACAGTTAATACAATTCTGAACATTTTGGCAAAAAAATACACACAAGAGTCCTGTGACCACACTAATTTGCAACATGGAAAGAGGGAGAGAAATTAAGCTATGCTTCCCTATCTCCTTTTTAGCCTTTTTGTAAAAGTAAAGTTAAAGAACAAACACTTCATCCATTCCCTTCTGTATTACAGAACTTTTCCTCTTTGGAAGCTATATTACAAAATCACAGATTCTCCACTTTGGAAGAAGGGGAAATACCTTTTTCTACTAAAGCAGAAGTTTATCCACCTTTTTATCATGAGACACTATGATTCATTTTCCCATGCAGCATCTGGTTCTCAGACACAGTGCTGCACGAAACCTTTCTCAATTTTGGGAGATTTCCCCACCCTCCCACAAAAGAAAGCTCCATCGCTGGTGCCACTCAGAGCAAGCCACATTGAGATGCACAGCAACACTAGGGTATTACCCTTGCACATCCCTCCAGATAGCATCAAAGCTGCTTCCAAGTTCTCTGCTTATCTTCTTACTCAAACAAAACCACTAGAAGGACAGGACTTTGGGAAATTCTTGGATTCCCCAAATATTTTCACATGAACATACCTCCAAAAATGTAAATAAGCTGTGCAAGGGTAGTGTACTACCTTTCTCTTCTCCCCAGCCATCATCGCAATATTCCCAAATAGATTGCGAATACTGAGAAAACTGAGGTCACTGGGAAATTATCAGGAGGTATTTTTACAGCTTACCATAAATTTAAGAGGATCAAGCAAAGAGCAGAGAAGAGGTGTGTAGTGGGGTATATCAGGAAGAGAGGGGGAAGAGGCTGGAGTACAGAACAAGTTCAAGAATCATTGTAAGAAATATGACATACACTTTTTCTAAGCCAATATTAGATTCCACTCTTATCCTGCCTATCACATCACTCTGATTTGTCAATGCCAATACTTAGAACAGAACAACAGCATATGCCCCTAGACTGTCCCCTTTTCACCCCAGTCTGGTTTACTCTGAGATTATGGGAAAGGGTGTATATGCCCTCAATCTTCCAAGAACAAAATGGAATTAAACTTGGAGACCCTTTAAATGTTTGAAGTATTGCTCAGCAATCTCTGCATGGTCAAAGAGCAATTGCACTGGGCTGACAAGACTTTAACACACTGCACACCACGGGGAAAAAGTCCTCAGTTTCAGGAATAGTACCAGGCAGTTCCTGCTTGGATAAAATTCTTCCCTTTACACGATTGTTCTGGAGCAGAAGCAGGTTAACCCACAAGAAGCTATTGCTCCAGCTCAGACACTCAAAAAGCATGGCTGCAGTTCTGTCACCCGACTCCCCGGGAGCCCCATGCAGAGAGGAAGAAAAACCCCAGCTGCAGGCTTGCAAACAAGAGCTTTAAACCTCAACCAAACAAAAAATATTTTACTTAAGGGTGTGTTTCCTCAGCATGCTGACAGAATTAGGTAAGGCCTATTTAAAGGATGAGTAATAAATAGAGATAGCCTCTTTAAAAGCTTGCTTCTTTTTCTCCACACAGTCTTAAGCTCACAAACAAGAAATCAGGTATACACAAATATGCAAACTGGAAATACTTCATCCACCTTCTTCTCTAACACAAAAATTGTAAGTGTCTCTATTTCACTACCTGATAACTGTGTGTTAAAGATTCACAAAATTTAAACCTTACCTTTTGCAAACATTGGCAAAATATCTGGGCTTCCCCAGCTCCAAGTATATTTACTTTCGTTGAAAACAGAGTCAAATTCCACTGGATTCTCCTTCCATCCTGTTAAACAAACATATCTGGATTTAAATGGGGTTGCCAGAAGACCTCACTGACTGCTAAGATTCACAGTCCATGCAAAATATATTTTTTTTAAAGTTTCCCTTATATTATTTCACAATTAACTCCAATTTGGAGTCTTGGTTTTACTTCCATTTCAATCTTCATTTGCAATTAGTCCCCCATTCATTAAGAAGTGAGATGAAAACTTAAACCAATCTCATTATGCAGGGATTCAAACAGACAAAACACACAGCTGGTTTACCTTCTAAACAGCTAAAATTCTCCTGAATTCTAAATCCCCTGTTGCCTGAACTCAGCTTCTGGAATTTTAGGCAATAAATTACACACTCATATATTTCCATCAGTCATGTTCCAACTCATCACAATAAAACCTTCAAGATCTTCTGTTTCCATGACACGGCAGCTGACAAAAATATAAAGAGCTGCTCCTAATGGCAAATCCTGCCAATCCTGCAATTGTAGCAGATGTCAGAAGGAAGAACCTTTTAATTAGGAACACAGACAAGACCAAGTAATTCCTGTCCAAACCTAACATACAACACTACAAGTGTCCAGGCCTGGAAGCCTGGGGGAGGGCAGAGGACCACACCAAAGAACAAGTCAGAAATGTAAAGGCTTGTTCCATCAAGCATGCAGTAACAGCTACCTCTGGACAAAACACACAGCTGGGGTTTTCGCTTTATTTTGCTACTGATTCTCCAACTCAACCTACCGATGGCTCAGCTAAGACACCGCTGTTCACTTCTTGTTGGCGACATCTACTTAGCCATCCCCCACTATATCCCAAACGATAATTAAAAACTGTATTACATGAAGGGGTCACTCCATAAGATATTTCTGATTTCAGACTCAGGGTGCTAAATTTTATCATGTTACAAAATACTAACTTATGTAAGGTACTTTCATAGCTATCAATATTAAGAGTGGGAAATCCATCCAATAGGATTCCTTTCCATGTAATCTCGGTATACAAACCATCATGCAGGTATTTATCAATAATCATCTAGAAGTCGAGCACACCACTGAAGCACTTTATTTTGGAGGACAGTGTTCAAAGCTTTGGGACTGGCACACCTTTAGCAACTGCGCTGACATCTTCATAAAATCCAGCTATGAGCGCAACGTGCCCTGGCCTGGATTCTGTTGGGACGCGGGTGTGAGAGATCCCCCAGCTGCCATTATTCTCCAGAATAGCCCTGAAAACAGGATACAAGGCAGTTAATGCTTATGACTTCTTGAAAGTACAATGGACTGCAGATAAAGAGAGTGACAGGTAGATGGGAGGCAGGAAACGCAAAGAAAACCCAGACTAAACCAGATTTTCACTACCGCCTGCTGCGCAGCAAAACAAGCAGAACATTAACCTGCAAGTAGTTCTATGTTATAACACCCCACAGAGAACATTACTACTGTGGCCCATCAGCACTGCAAACAGATGAGTTTAGCCGGTGTTCCAATACGCTTAGAATTAACATACTATTTTTTCTGCTGCTTTCTGCTACAGCTTACTTCCCCCCCACCCCCAACAGACTGTTTCTGCCTGGTGTTACTTTTCTTTGTTCATTCCATTTAGCTTGAGAACTAATTAGTTCAATCTTCTCTTATTCATTAAATATGCTCAATTATAATTAGTTCTTGTGACCATGTCTGCCTTTATTTGTGCTGAATATTGGAAGCCAGCATTGAGAATTAAAAACCCACGTAACTCTGAGGTGCAAATCATTTCAGTAACACGGAGAAAATGTAAGTAAACCTTGTAACTTTTGCAATTACACGGAAGTGAAGGAGAATACCTTCTCACCATACATACAGATACGTAAATTGTCTAGAGATTACGCACGTACAATAGTTAGAGGACAAAGGCAAAGTGTAAGAAACAGCCTCATAAACAACTCTTGTCTGCTGAAGACATGAGCAGCTGGAGCCTGTCGGAAAGGAAGCTGTGAGCATTACCATATGCTGTTTTCTTGTCTCCATCTTCTGGAAGAAGAGAAAGATTCACTGCCCAGTGACAGAGCAAGGGTTGAAAGAAAGAAAACAAAACAAAACAGACCAGGATATACCTTGCACTAATGTTTAGGAAAAAAGCAGCAGAATCTTCTGAACAAATTCAAAGAAGTTTTTAAGAATCAGATCTACTGGGAAATTGTAGTTTTGTTGTTCATGATATAAGCTACCAAATTTGCTATATTTTTATCAGATGTGTTTTAGCCCAAGTAGATTCTAAGTTCATTCTTCGTAACTTTATGTTTAACAGAGATTTTATACAACTGTTAATTACAAGAGCCCCACACTCAGGTCTAAATATATTTCTCATTCATGAAGTAAGAATCAAACCACAACCTAAAATTTCAGACTTCGTTCTAAGCTTGCAGGATTCACAGTTCGCTTGTTCTTTTTTTTTTTTTTTTAACGCATCTTAGACCTCACATTCTCAGACCCACTTGAAAGCTCACAAGAGTATTTGGAATAGCCAAAATATTACCGTGAAAAATGTAAAAGGTGATACAGCACTCTGACATGTTATTCCTAGCTCTCATCTCAGCTAGGTTTTAAGACAAGTTGTCATAAAAAAGTACTAATTTGAAAAAAGGATTTAAGTATTAGTTAAAGTGTAATTTATTCTCACTGGAACCTGATAAAAATGTATTGCACTAGCATCAGTGGAAGATTTAAGACAAAAAAACCCCACTTTTGGCAGGCAGGAAATTGTTTAAATCAGAATTTGATTTCTATCAAGTCGGAGAGTAATCCTTTACTCTCCTTTTGTGGGGCTGTATCACAGGATTTGAAGTCAACAATAACACATACCAGGGAGAACAAAAAATAGAGCCAGATAATGTCATTTACCTGTTCAAAATTCATTTAGCTACTTTGAATTATTTCAATGCTTTTTACTCTAAAGAAGCATTACAAAAATTAATTTCCTTGACAGTTTAAACACTAGTTACTCATAATAACGATGATGAACATGAACATGATAATATACAGCTGAAACATGATAGGGAAGGAAGAAAACATCATCCCCCAAATCCCCACCAACACTACAGCAGTTCAGACCGTTTATTGTCCCTCACAGCTATCACAACACTGCTGAAAAATAGATTTTTCAAGAATATTTGTAAGAGAAAAGGCTAGGTACTTGGTATCAGCCAGGTATCAGCCAGCAATCTGCTCCAAGCCTAATAGATATTTATTATTAATTTTATGTACGTTCTAAACCTGCTTCTATTTATATCACATTGCGACAAGAATGGTTCTTGCTCATTTAAAGATAATTTTTCCTCATTAACAACATAGTAGTGCCCAGAGCGCTCCACCTGGATGAGACAAGTAATCTGGCTGTCACATTGCCTGCTGCTATAAAGTGGAAAAGGGACTGAACACTTGGCACTTGGGAATGAATGTGCAAAGAAGTGAACTTTATATTAAAATGCATATACTTGGGTTAATATTATGGAAAAAGGAATCTCAGACAGCAGTAACTTGGCAGAATCCAAAAGGAAACACTTCCAGCAACCAGCATCTGATCTTGTCAACCTGTTCACAAGGTTAACTCACAGAAGTTGTGCAGCTCAAAGGTTCAGTGACAAAACACAGAGACTCTTGCTTTGAAACTGAAGCAGGATATGTAATAGAGCCAAAGAGATGCCCTGGACTGCCTGGCCCTCCGCCTTTCAGAAGGCAGAACATGCCACATGTTTTCTCTTTTCAGCATCTCACATACACATGCTCACACATATATGTATTTATATGCAGAATGAGAGACAACAAGAGAAATAGAGATGGCCAATACTGGCATTTTATTCTGCTCAATGACCTACCAGCATCTTTGCTTGCTACAAGGCAGTTCTTCCTCTCCGCTCACTCATGTACTTTCAGCACAGGTGACAATGTTTTACTTCTACAGATTTTGAAATAGAAAGTCCGTAACTCTACAAGCAAGGTAAAGCAGAGACAGCAAAAATGCAAACTTCCCAACACTGGACATGCTAATGCATGGTTTAACTTTTTATCTCTAGATAGGTGTGATAATCCTGAATAGCTGAAACTGAAAAACACTCCACTTAATGGCAAAAATATCCATTAAAACTCTTTTCTAGCCACTACCCGCCACTGCTTCTAGTGATGGAGCCTTTATGGCATTCACACCTTGTTGATGGTGCAAAAGACCAACAGTTTTACCACTAAGAGAAGAAACAACTCTGAAGGAAGTGTGAAGTCCACTGCTAAAAGACGAGATGGAAAACTAGGCTGATGTGGCAGACATCTGCCAGCGGCAGACAGCACCTTACAGAAACACTAAGGACAGGAAAAGCAAGTACAAGTAATCTCATATAAGATGGTAAGTGCTCTAGCAAGGGCTCCTCAGATTTGCAGCAGACTGCAAAGGCCCTAACAGCTTCAGAGGATTGATTATGTGGGTTTACTCTGATATTCAAGCCATACCAATACTATTACACAAAAGTAGTCTTATTTAATACTGTCTACTTTTTTTAGTCTAATAAATTATTTGTGTTACGATCAAATAATTATCTTGATATAAGGAAACAGGGAAGGTTGGTGAAAATTAATTTTAGGCACTCAAGAATATGACTTTTAAACACTCTATTCACAGTATTAGTTTTTCACGATCTTAAGCCAAATTGTGCCATTAAGCAATCAGACACAGACTTGTGAGCACAAGGGAGGCATCAGGGTCACGCACGCAGGAAGGGTGGAAGAAAAAGGAACTGGCAGCCTGCTGTTAGATCCATTGAGGCCACTTTTTTTAATCACTCCTTAAAAAGCTTCATCAGTAGCTTAGAATTAGAAGACAAGCATGTTAATGAACTACTACTCCTAAACTGAACATCCAGGAAGCAGTTTAAATTAATGACTTTGTTCGGCTTCTGAACTGATACCACGCTGATGTGAATGGAGAAAGTTCACGCTCCTCCCAGTTAGTGGCAAGCTGTGGTTTTCAAAGGGCAATCTTGACTCCACTTACTCTGTTCATGGTTTAGCAGCTTTACTGACATCAGGGGATACCAACTCCCATTCAGCCATTTCTGCAGAGTGCAACTCTGCACAAGTTCATCACTTCGAAGGCAAAGGGAAGGCAGTACCAAGCCACCCCAGGTGCCATCACTTCTCTCATTCTCTATTACACGTTGCATAGAGCTGCCTCCAGAAGCAGGATCAGAAGTATTTTTGGATGGACTTACCGCAGGTAAGGTGCTTGGGGTGTATTGTTGCTGTTCAGTTCATACAGCGAATCTGCCCGCAGACCATCAGCAACAAAGAGTACGAGACGTTTTGCTGGAGGTGGCAGTGGAGTCTGCTGAGGAGTCATACCATGAACTAGGGGAGAGCTGAAGTAGATGTCAAAAATGGAGACCAAGAACACACAATGCACAAGGAGGCCAGCGAGTATGAAGACTGGTATACCCATGGCAACAGCGGGTTGGCAAGGCCAAGTCCAACACTGAGAGAGATGGAGAAAAATAAAGTTAGGCAGATGAGACTTACCAGGATCAATATTTATTTTATTTGTGTCATGGTTTAACCCCAGCCAGCAACCAAGCACCACAGAGCTGCTCACTCACCTCCCCTCTCCCCCAGTGGGATGGGGAGGAAAATCGGAGGAAAACACAAGGAAACTCATAGGTTGAGATAGGAACAATTTAATAATTAAAAAGCAATAATGAAACTAATAATACTAGCAATGCTAGTAATATATAATGAAAATACTGCTACTACTAATATGTCACAAAAAAAATGGAAAAGAAAAATGATAACTGCTCACCATGGCTGACTCACACCCAGCTAGTCCCCAAGCAGCGACAGCCAGAGCCCCAGGGCCCTGAGAGCCAGCAGAGCCAGAGCCAGACCCCCATCTCACTCCCTGCAACGTTTATACTGAGCATGATGTGTGATGGCATGAGGTGTCCCTCTGGTCAGTTTGGGTCAGCTGTCCAGGCTATGCCCCCTCCCAGCAGCTTGTAGAGAAGCAGCTGGGAACACAGGCGCAGTATCAGAAACTGAAAAGTCCCTGACTGGATATAAAGATTCCTTAGCAACAACTAAAAACATCAGCATGTTGTCAACATGCTTCTCAACACAAATAAAGAACACAGCCTCATACTAGCTACTGTGAGGAAAATTAACTCTATCTCAACCAAAACCAGCACAGTTTGTTATAGAATGGATGTACCACAACTACAGTCATCACCCTGATCCATTACCAATCTCTATTTCCAACAAGCTTTTCCCCAGAACTTTCAGTCGAAAGTCACTGCCTGACTAATTCAGGCTTTCAGACAGCCTCAGCAACTCATCTCTGGTGTTCAGTGGGGAATCAGGTGGCTTCAAAAGACCATCGAATCACATCAGTTTGTCATATTCATCAGCTTTTTGTCACATTCATCATTTTTTTGTCACTTCCACCAGTGACAGAAGGCTCGGCCAACGCAGTGTCTCCATGAACATGCTACCCTCTACCGGCTGATTGCATGAGAGCGCTGAGGGCTGTGCGAGCAAATACGAACCGAGTAGAGCTGGGGAAAGCCGCCCTATGGAAAAATAGCTTGGGATGGATGTTTGCTAAGTACACTATCAATTCTGGGCTCATAATATTCCACCTAGAAACAGAAAGCTTCTTTTAAAGGAACAAAGGTGCTGGGCTGAATGCAGAACACCTCTAAAACTTCTAAAAGCACCACAGAGCAGGCTTATGTTTCATGGACGATGATAGTCCCTTTCTGAATGTTTTTCCTGCCCTGTCATCCTCTGAAGTCAGGTTAGGAATACAAATATGCTTAATAGCAGGTACACTGGAAACGTACGGGTCTGCCCTGTGTACTGAGGGGTCCATATGATGCCTACCGAAAGCAACGCAAATATGTACATTGGCTCAGGTAAGTGTGGGATCTGAGGCTTAGTTCTGACAAAGGACTATTAGAGCTGTCCAGGCTGCTAACTTCATTATTTAAATATCAGCTAATTATCAACCTTAACAACACAACACCTTCACTCACCAATTTAGAAACAGATGTTCCTAACAGCCTGGAAGGTTCAGATATTCAATTACCTATGTAAATACACACGTCTCTCTGAAAGAAACTCTTCGTTTCAGAATACAGTCAGTGCTTCTAAATGACAATATATGTTCACCTTGTTACTTGCCGAATTCCAGAAGCTGGAAAGAGACAGCCATCAGATAGTAAGGCTATTATTCTTATTAAATAAAGGGAAAAGGCTTCACTACCATATAACCTCAATTCTGATCAAAACTCTGAAGGATGTTGTTTAAAATAAAAATTTTAAAGGGAAAGGAAAACCAGAGGAAAAAAGCCATACACCAAAAAAATATTTGTAAGTTAACATCTGTTATTACTTACTAATCCAAAGAAAATTCAGATCTGTATGCAACTTAACCACAACTTCAAATTCCACCTATTTTCCCTACTGAAACACAGATGCAACAACTCCAGTCCAAATCAGAAACATTAATATAATAATTTCTCATTTTAGAGATTTGGAGAGAAAACCAGGTTCACAAGATCGAGATAACTAAATACAGCATTTCAAAGAGACATATTAACTACTCTTAAGTGATGAAACGAAAGATTTTCATTAATCAGGAACTTACATGCTTCTGTGTCTACAGGTGAAATTCCAAGAGAGACTTGGGCTATTTGTAAGTATGTTTGTTTTTTAAATACTCATCATTCCTGCATGTATATAAATACAAGAAACCACAGGCACAGAAATACCCTTAAGTTGAATACCAGACCTCATTTTAATCAGTTTTATTTTCCACAGGGCTTTTTCTTTTGATGCAGTTGTGTTTGATAAGAGAATCCAAACTATTAATGCCTCACACTGATGAGCCTAAACACCCTACTAAATAAAGCAGTTACTTCAATCAGATACTTGCTGTTGTATACTCCCAGTGTTACAACTCTATAGCTTAACATATTCTAAAATGTTCTATATTAAAGTATTAGTAACCTAATCTGTTTTCAGCACTAGTTATTTCTCTTTGGTTTAACTCTCCCCAGGCCTGAGCCCTTGCTTGCAGCAGAGAGTGCAATCAACGCAATTCACATTTAATGCTGTCTTAGACTATTGTGATCTCCGAATTAACTAAAAAAGAAAAAAAGACACTTTCTTTTGCAACCACAGTTTGACTACATTACACTAGATTATTCATCTGAGCACAACATACCCAACTGCTCCTCACCATCCAATGATTTCAAGACAGGCAGCTCCCAGAGCACCTGCTTCTGCCACATCCCTCAGAGCTGCTCCTCCTGCCCCTAGCTTAGGGTACACTGCTCCTTTAACGCGTGACTTTGCATGTCATCACTGTGCCATAACTTTGTGAACAGCATCCCATGCTCAGGCTTACACATACTTTCCCACGGGTATAAAGTGTTTGGAAAGCTCCTAGAAGCATCTCCACTGAATGCCAGAACGGAGCCCAGCACCCTTTTTAATGGCGGTCTTGCTTTCAAACTACTAAGCCGTCAGGCGACGTGTTGCAAACGCGCACTTGTCTGTGGTTAGAGAAGGCTCCAACTCAAAGAACAAAATTTAAATACAGTCAACAGTAATTCCAGAGAGGCACCTTCTACACCTTTTCATCTTCAGTTACAACTAAACTCAGTCATTGCTAGCCTCAAGTGCCTGAAGTTCATTTAAGACAACTGATTTCTGACGTACATCCTCTTCAAACATCAAAGCATCATGGAAGAAGAAAACATTTCCAGTAACTGGTTTTCAATGGAAAAGGAAATTTTTATTACTGCCTGGTTTTCTCTGGGACTTCCAAACCAAAGCACCCATTCTCCCCCTGCAGGACAAACACCCACAACCAGGCTTTTTTGGACCGAACTTTCCACAGGCCCATTCCCATCTCAGTGTCAGCTTCTCTCAACACATGTTACGCCACTTGGAGCACAACCCTGTTTCTTCTCTGCATACAATACTGGTAAGTACTTGACTATCAAGAAGGGAGAAAGAACAGCAAGCAGGCACATGGATGACACTTCTTGTAGAGATCCTCTTCTCTAACAGCTGAATGGGGCGGGTGGGAGGGGTCTGACAAGCAGAGCAATGAGACTGTATGACACAAGAACGACTGTGCATATTAGTCTTCTCAAAGGGATATGACGGTCAGGGGAAGGGCAAAGTTTGGGTCCTAGAATGCAGAGACACTGAAGCTTCTGTTTCTGCCCATGATGCAGAAACATTATTTTGCTTAAAAGGTATGGCAACATGGATGAAAATGGGCAAGACAATTTCCAGAAAGCTTCTTCTAGAGAATGAAGACAGCCAGAGAGGTCCCCCAGGCACGCTGCCTGTGACAGACACTGCAACCCCAATACATACGGACCAGGTTTTGAGCCACCCTTCTGCAGATAAACCAGTAACCAAGATAACACATTCAATCATTCACGTTCACTGAATTACAAAATTACTTGTCAGAGACCTGACAAACACATCTGGAAACAGACAGATTCAAATATTAATGAAGTAAAGCATTCCTTGCCAAAGAAATGCCTTCACTAGCGCCCTCTGAACTTACAAGTACCACAGTCTAAGACAGACACAGGTGGAAGACAGCTGAATGCCAGCCTGAAATGGTGCCTTCCCATATAAAAACCGGTTTGCATTTAGAGAAAGAGTTTATCTAAGTGATCCCTTGCTGTGCAGAAACAAGTCTTGGCTGATACTGGTTCATTTCTTGGCTGAACTGCTACCAGCTGATACTTCACACAGTTCTTTTAACTAAAAAAATCCAGCAACACAGGAAGGCAAAGAAATAAAAAAGAGCATCAGAGGTACCATTCAGAAGTCTTCTTCTGTTTGCACCTACACTGGTAAGAAAAATGAGGGTGTATCTCTTTCTAGGAGGGATAAAGCAGTCACCCAAGTTACAATCTAAGTCCAGGCTGACAGAGCTGACAAGGACATTTCATTATCGACATCAATACTTAATTGTAAACTTTTGGATTTGTCCTGCAAATTGCAGGACAATCCGCTTCCCTAATTGGGAATGCCTAAGTCACTTGAATTCACATTTGCAAGTATTTAAGCTTCTTAAATCTAGGATGGGTTACCACTTTTCATTCTGCTGTGGAACAAGATTATTTTGTCAATGCATTTCTATCTACTTGATATGAAGAGTCATTACTTCAGTGGATGCCAAGACGAAAGAGAAAAAACATCTCTTCTTAGAGCAGTCATGCAGCCCCCAGAACCCTATTATTAAAAGTTGATTTACCACGGATCACTGAAACATGAAAGCTAAACCATGAAGGAAGAAAGTGAAAGACAGAAGGACCTCTGGGATTTGTGAATGGACCACCATAGAAAAGGAGCATTAATGCTAAACAACTTCTGTGCTGTATAATCGCAGCTACAAGCATTTGTGGCATGAACAGAAGTAATAGATGAGTGTCTCTCACTTCAAGTCTAAACTAGATACTTGTGGTCATCTCTCCTCCATCGCACCCTTTCATGAGAACCCATCAATATGGAGAGGAAAGCTAAATATTTCTCCTGAAAATATCCTTTTCCTTTCAAGATTCAGATATGATCTTCATGAGTCAAAAAAAGGAAATTTAGGAAAAATGAGAACTATGGAAAAACCTAAGCGTAGATCTCCTGGGACATCTGGGTTTTTTCTGCCTATGATATGCTCTAGCATTACACCTTTTTTCCCCACCCATTTCCAAGAGGAGTGGAATCATCAGTTGACCTGTGTTCTCAAAGACACAATGCAAGGTCTCGGACTGCAAGTCCCAGGATCCCACTTAGCAGTCAACACAGCCTCCACACAACCACTGCAGGAACAGTTGGAACTAGCTGACACCTCTAAATTTGAAAATACACAGATCCTCACTCATCTGAGTCCTCTACCATACACAAGTCTCTTCCACTCCTTGTTTCTTCCCCCTTTGTGCTTTTGCATCACCATTTGACAGAACAGTTCAAGAGCCAGACTGAACCTGCAGGTCCAGTGTGGGAACCAGAGGCTGAACAGGATCTCGCAGGTGGCCTGACAGGCCTTTCAGCATCAGGAGAAGCTGCAAATGGAACATTGGTATCAAACTTCTTGGTGCACAACAGCCCTCTTGGCATGCTTTGCCGGCTGGGAAGAGGAAAGCACAGCTAACCCAGTACAATTTGGGTGTTCAGACATCCCTCAAGCCTATAGTGTCTGCTCTCATGCCTTCCAGGCACAGAGAAAGCACAGCTAATGCTTCCTAGGACTATGCATCTGCCCCAGCAGGAAACATTCTTATCTACTTGCCATTTCTCTGTATCTCACTGTACTGGGTTTGTGTGGCAAGGTTTTGGTAGTAGGGAGGTTAGAGGGGCCACTTCAGTGAGAAGCTGCTAGAAGCCTCCCTATTAGACCCAGTGCCAGCCAGCTCCATGACAGACCAGCCGCTGGGCAAGGCTGAGCCCATCAGTGATGGTGGTAGCACCTCTGGGATAACGTGTTTGAGAAGGGGGAAAACTGCACAACTGCAGCTGAAGAGAGGAGTGAGAATGTGAGATAAACAACTCTGCAGACACCAGGGTCAGTGGAGAAGGAAGGGGTGGAGGTGCTCCAGGTGCTGGAGCAGAGGTTCCCCTGCAGCCCGTGGGAAAGGGGCAGGCTGTGCCCCTGCAGCCATGGAGGGTCACGGGGGAGCAGTGACCCGCCTGCAGCCCAGGGAGGGCCCCATGCTGGAGCAGGCGGCTGGGCCTGAAGAAGCCTGTGATTCTGTGGGAAGCCCACGCTGGAGCAGGCTGCTCCTAAAGGACTGTGCCCCATGGAAGGGATTCATGAAGGAACAGTTTGTGAAGCAACTGTGTCCTGTGGGAAGGACCCCACGCTGGAGCAGAGGCAGAGTGCGAGGAGCCTTCCCCACTCTGAGGAGGAAGGAGCAGCAGAAACAACCCCATTCCCCATCCCCCTGTGCCACTGATGGAGAGGAGGTAGAGAAATCAGGAGCAGCGCTGAGCCCGGGAGGGAAGAAGGAAAGGGGGGGGGGGGGGGGGGGGAGGGTGCTTTTAAGACTTATTTTATTTCCCATTATCCTACTCTGATTTGATTGGTTACTAATTACATTAATTTTTCTTCCCCAAATCAAGCCTGTTTTGCCTGTGACCATAATTTCTGAGTGATCCCTCCCTGTCCTTGTCTAGATCCAGGAGCCTTTCCTCGTATTTTCTGCCCCCTGCCCAGCTGAGGAGGGCAGTGACAGAGCAGCCTGGGTGGGCACCTGGCCTCCAGCCAGGGGCAGCCCAGCACAGGCACAAGAGAAAAAAAGAAGTGAATCCAGCTTCTGCATGATACCACACAAAGGAAAAAAGAGACTTTTAGTTTTCTCCTCCCCTCTCCATTACAGAGGTCATCATGAGCAAATTTGTGTGCAGAGCCTGGTGCTTGATGGTTCAAGGCAGAAACCCCACAAGGCATGCTAAAGGAAAGAAATAACAAGGACAAAAGAAAAAAAAAAAGTGGATTAAGCACTTGCTTATAAGAAAAAGCAAAAGGCACAGCCTGTGAGGAGAAGAAAACTAGAAATGTATTAAACATACCAACCTCTTTTCACTTCGGAGGACAAAGAACCAGATCTAAGTATTCATTACTAGTGCAAAAATGACTCTGCCCTCTGGTGCCTGGCCATCCAGGAAGTGGATAAACAGTCACTTCAAAATATATCTTGCGTCTTTCTGTCAAGAAAACTTAAGCCAAGGATATCTCAGCATTTTTGTGTCCTCTGATACTTTTCCAGGCAACCCCTCAGTGTGCTACCTCCCACAGTCCTTATTTTCACAAAGCAACATGTGAGCTTTGCCCAAATTGAGTTCATTATTCCACTTAATTCTGTTAAGCCATTGCCTATCACTCCAAGAGAGAAAGAAGCTTCTAGTCTTGTAGATATTAGGCTAAGAGAAGCATGTTGCAACCTATTTGCCACATGCCATTTTTTACCATCTATCCAAACACGACTTGTTAGACTACAGCTGAGACAGCCTGATCACCTCCTCTGCAGACTCATCCCAACTACCATGTATCAGACTCAGATTTGTTCCTCTCTTTCTTCATCTGTCACCACCTCCTAAACTAAACACAGAGTCAATGATAGCTGAACCTCCAGTATGTCAGAATTTAATCTATCCCAATAAGGTAGTTTTTATTCAAACAATTTGTACTCAACTACACAAAGATGGCTTAAAGACCCTTTTTGGATCCTTAACAGGGAAGTACTAGAGATCCACCAAGCTACTCACTGCCTGTTAAACACGAGCTGTCCACATGAACAGAGCAAGTAGAAAATTAGCCCTGCCGGGGCTATGCCAGGCACTTCAGCAGACTTCAGATCTGACTTTATTGGATGTTGTACACGAGCAGAGAACAGAGCAAGTTGATGCAGGAGAGCAATCATTCTCAGAGACAGCAAAGCAGAACCAGCAGACACCTTTCTGAAAGTCTAGGAGATTCAAAAAAGAAAAGCAGCGAGGACCTCCTGACTGCAATTAATTATTTTTCCAGAATGAAGTGATTTGCACAGATTAGAGAAGGGGGTTTTTGCAATCTCAGAGAGAAAGTGCAGCTCCCAGGTGGTGGTAGATGGGGTGAAGAGACCTTCTCTTTCTTTGTACTCACACCTTTCAAAACAATACCAGAAATTCCTGCTATTAGCTGCAAGCTCCTCACCAACAGCAGGGGAGCAAGGCAGCTGCAACGAGCCACCTAAGCCCCAACCATCAGAGATGAGAAGTAGGCAGTTTATTTCACACGAGCTCTTCCCTCTTTTCAAGTTGACCCACAACTTGCTGACAAGATCCTTTTTTCTTCCTTCTTGAGTCATGCACAGAACCTACATCTCATAGCCCCAAGCTGGATCAGGTCCTTCAGTGCTTAACAGAACAGCTGGCATAATTAAGTAAGTGCAGCCCCTATTTCCCCAAAGTAATCAACATCTAAGCTGCATTCCTCTGAAGTTATAATCTCGCAGCATTATTTATAAGGCAAAGAAAACTGTACTTGTACCACAATAAAATATAGTTCTTTGTGAGAAATTTAACGCTTCCCTTTTATATTTTTCTCTCTTCAAATACGCAATAAAACATAAACAAAATACTATGTGGAATATGCCCCATTGGCAGGAATATTTTTTAAAGGATAATAAAGTGTCAAGACAGGGAGCTCAAGATACATTAATAATTCCTTTCAGAGGGACTGTGCTTCACTAATACTGTCAAGCCCATTGGTTAAGATGAAGAAAATCCATTGAAAATGCATTTTCAATAAGCATCAATGGCCTTGGTAAGTATCATTTAGAGAAAAAAGAAATAGACAGGAATGTCTGCTATGGTTTTGGCTAATACATTTTTCAGGGAAACAGTGTTGTGTATTTTGTAATTTAAACTGTCAAAGTGGTGACTGTACAATTTGTCCGTACCTAAAAAATGATCCTCTTTCTTAGGGCAGGGGAGCAATGTGGAGTTGTGTGGTCTAACTGACAGTATTTTGCATGGTAGTACATTTATACATAATTTAAGATGGCACTTACTACCTGTCCCTACACTATTCTTTTACTAATTTACATTTTTAAAGAGTTATACTAGTCAAGAAATGCAATCAAGTCATTCCTGCTGTCACAGCACATATACCCGTTGACTGCCAAAATTAATTTATACAAGAGTCTTACCAGGCAGTCTGCGAGTAACTCTTTCTCCTATCTTTACACACTACTTAATCACAGGAAACTCAAACTCCTCATCCTGACTTCATTGTATAATCATACTATGAACAGAAGTGGGATAATGATCAAGTCCCTTTTCCTCCTTTCCAAAATTTCATTTCGTTTCTCTATTGAGGCACAACATGCTCTGCCAGACAATGAAACTGCAGCTACAGTATTTCCACTTGCTCTTGCACTGAAGTGGCTTTTGTAATTCAAGCCATCTGTTTAAAATTATTTTATGTTCAACATCTTCACTTAGCATTTTAGGGATTATAATAACAAATGACATCTGTTCTAAATTTTAAATGTGGTTCAGTAAAGTACATCCAAACCTGAGGCAAAGAGCTCAAAGAATATTTAATTTTCTTTTTAACATCACTTGATAATCAAAATACTCTGCCTGCTTAGAGAAATCTCTTGCCAAAACTTTTCAAGGAGAAATTTGACTCTGGCCTGCAATTTTACTTCTTTCACCAAGAAAGAATCAAGTGTCCTAATACTTGAGCATGCTGCAAATCAGTTACCCCAATTGTCACCCTATGCAATTTTCTCAGAATCATCCTGTAAACATGCAAAATCATACCCACAAGTCTCCCAGGCACAAAAACATACTTGAGAACAAGACTGACAACAAAGAGAACAAGGGTATTCCTTTAAGAAACTATGACCGCTTTGAGGCATGAAATAGAAAAAAAACTTGTAACACTTGTCAGCCAAGCGAAGAGAAAATGAAGAGTAAAAATTCAGCATTACGTCTGCTCAATATGAAGGCAGTTAGAAATTCAGAACTTGGAAAAAGCAAACCCCAGCAACAATAAACCCTGAGCGGTTTTGCTGCAAACCAGGTATTTCACTGGGCAACAACATTTGAGGGGCCTATGCCTGTTTTCAGGAGGTATTTACAAATCCTCTTGCGTATTTCTTGACTCTGAGTCATTCAGCAGTATTCTACCAGCAAGTCTTCTTCAAGCGCCACTGTCCTACAGCTTAACGTTGTATTTTCATCACAATATGGACAGTTTAATTGTTTTTGTGCTGCCAAGAGTGCATTACTCAGACCTCTCTATTCTTGCAAAAACAAGGATTCCCCGCCTCCCCGTCATTGTTTTTCCTTGCTCTGTTTGGAGATCTTGTAGACATATCTTTCATATTACAAGTTCATGGGATCCTTTTGGGGAAACAATGTTAGCCTGAGACTGTCTAACAGAACCCAGCCCACTGACTTCCATGGCTGCTAAGATCAAGGGACAAGTGGCACTTAAGAGAATACAAGTGCGTGGAAGACAGCTTGCCACAGCAGTCTGGCTGTCACATTGGAGCTGTCCCTGACAAACCAAAGCTGAAAGCGCCCTGAGATATTTTTAAAGAGATCTGCAATAAAACTATGGAACAAAGCACACTCAGCAAGAGCTTCTCCCTTTAGCAATGAAAGGGACAAGGATCAAATGTTTTAAAGTCATACAACAAATATTAACATAGAGCATACAGGGAAAAGGATGGAAAAAGAACAACTTCCAGCTGCATCAAGCTTTGCAAAAACAGCTTGCAAATGTATTCTGTATACACACAGAGAAGAAAACACCCTTTGACAAAAAGACAAACAGTGCGTCAAGTATGTTCCATAGAAGCTATCTGAATAAGGAAGGTTTAAAAAAAGCTGACAGAAGTTGTTAGTCTTTCATTAAGATGCATTTTCTTATCAATAGCAACCATTACAAATAAACAAGAATCATGTCAAACAGTAACCAACCACACCTGTTGAATCTTCCACATAAGCCTCTGAATGCCAGTTTGCCAATAGCTTCAGTTTGAAGGAAAAGAAAAAGGACTACAAGACAACCTGCTAAGCATACAGTGATACTTTCAATAAAAGGAATACAGAAGTCAAATAATCCATTTGTAGGCTCCCACCCTTCAAAAAGCATTTTTTAAAAAGGACTCAGAAGCTTTTGAGTTCAAAAGTACTACTAAATTATGCCAGCCTGCTGAACAAAATGTATAACTGAAAACTATTCGACTGGCTAGCATAACTGACATCTCATGTATCTTTACCTACCAAACGTTAGTTCAGAGGAAAGCTGACACAGACAGAGGTGCGTTACATTGCCCACTGAGACCAAGAACTCATTTAAACATACACAAGGAAAGCAATCCGAATCAGAGACATATTTTACAACACACTTCGACGATGAGCACAGCTCAGAAAAGCAACCTGTGAGGGCAGAAGGGAGGGACGGTCCGTGTCCTCCTGGGACAGGGACACGCAGCCCCCGACCCGTGCCAGCCGGGCGCTCTCCAGGGTCCTGCACCGCTCCCGGGCCCCACACGTTGGTGCTCAGGGGTGCGAGCCGGCACCATGACAGTCAAGTCCCTGGGAAATGGCACCCTGAAAACATGCTGTCAGTAAGTACTGCTTCATCATAAAGAAACAAGCACAAGAGGAAAAAACTTCCAACTCCTTCAACCACCACATGAAACACACTGTTCAAAAGAATGGCAATTGTCAAGCTGCAAAGCGCAGAAAAACACTAAAAGGATAGATTATATCACCATCAAGAGAGCATTCAATTCTCAAGTAGCAACCTAAGTATATACAGTATTTGTTCAAGGACACTTTGAGGTCTAGTAAGAAATCTTTACATCACCTCCTCTTGAACTCTCCCACTAGCAGCCACTGCCGCAAGGTGTTCACACAGAAAGCGTTTTCCTAAGCGTGAGCAAGACACACCACCCACTCAAATTATCAGTACCTGCAGTTACTGATCAGCCATACATTCACTTAGAACGAGGTTCTTTTCAGTCCTACAACAGTCTCTACTAACAAAGCAATTAGCATTTGTTATCATTTGTGATATATCAACGCGCAAACACCCTCTGTTGAAACCCGGCGATCAGACATTTGTTTTTAAGACTAAGACAAGCCAATTTTCATTGCTGTAACACACCTTCATTTTTCAGCTGCTGACTGACTCTTACAATTAATAGAGCCAGGGAGTGATTCCTGGAAACAGCCAGTATTCTGCCGCTTAGCAATACAGGGCACAAGCTCCATACCACTCAAACTTTTTTTTCTTTTGGGGGGGGGGGGGGGAGTAGAAGCAAAAGCTGCATTGTAGAAAAAAAAGCTCAGAGCACAAGTGTGCTGGTTTTGATTGGGATAGAGTTAATTTTCCTCACAGTAGCTAGTATGAGGCTGTATTTTGGATTTGTGGCGAGAAGAACATTGATAACACACTAATGGTTTTAGCTGTTGCTAAGGAATCTTTATACCAAGTCAAGGACTTGTTCAGTTTCTGATACTGCCCCTGTGTTCCCAGCTGCTTCTCTACAAGATGCCGGGAGGAGGCACAGCCTGGACAGCTGACCCAAACTGACCAGAGGGACATCTCATGCCATCACACATCATGCTCGGTATACAAGTCAGGGGAGTTGACCGGGACGGGAATCACTGCTAAGGGCATGGTTGGGTGCCAGTCACTGGTGGTCAGCAGTTGCATAATTTTTTTAAATTGCACATTATCATTATTAGTAGCAGCAATTTCCACTACATATTATTAGTATCATTATTTTATTTCATTTAATTTTAATTATTAAACTTTTCTTAACTCAACCCACAAGTTCTCTTATCTTTTCTTCCATTTGTCTCCCCTATCTTACTGGGAGAGATGGGGAGGTGAGCGAGAGGGTCTTGGGTACTTGGTTGCTGACTGGGGCTAAACCACAACAGCAAGATGAAAACTGTTAGACTGAAACCCAGAAGCCTGGTGAATGGTCTAGAGCCCAAGTCCTGCGAGGAGCAGCTGAGGGAGCTGAGGGTGTTCAGCCTGGAGAAGAGGAGGCTCAGGGGAGACCTTATCGCTCTCTACAGCTACCTGAAAGGAGGTTGCAGAGGCAGGGGTTGGTGTCTTCTCCCAAGTGACAAGATAAGAGGAAACAGCCTCAAGTTGCACCAGGGGAGGTTCTGACTGGATATTATGAAAAATTTCTTCGCAAAAGGGTTGTCAGGCATTGGAACAGGCTGCCCAGGGAAGTGGTGGAGTCACCAACCCTGGAAGTATTTATTAGATGTATGAAAGAGGTGCTAAAGAGCATGGTTTAGTGGTGGACTTGGCAGTGCTAGTTTAAGAGTTGGACTTCACGATGTTAAAGGTGTTTTCCAACCGAAAAGATTCTATGATACCACATTAGACAGAGTGGTGTTACCCTCTACAACAGCTTTCTGTGCAACCTGTATTTCCAGACAGCACATTCCATTGTTCAGAGCAGGTTGAAGGAAGCCCAAGCAATTCGATACTCTAGTGCCAGTCTGGTCTCAGTTTGTCTAGGACCTCCTTGTTCGTCCACTCTGGCTTCCTGGCATGCCTGCTTGACTTCCTCTTTGATGGGACACATCACTGCTGAGCTTGGAGGAGGTGATCCTTGAATATTAACCAATTTTCTTGGGACCCTCTTCCCTCCAGGGCTTCATGGTACGCTACCAAGCAGATCCCTGAAGAGGCAAAAGTCTGCTCTCCTGACACCCAGAGTAGTGAGTTTGCTGTGCGGCCTCCTCACTGCCCTAAGGATCTTGAACTCCACCATTTCATTGTTACTGACAAGGCTGCCCTTGAGCTTCACATACCCCACCAGCCCCTCCTTGTTGTTGAGAACTAGGTCCAGCATAGCACCTCTCCTCGTTGGCTCCTCTATCACTTGGAGAAGGAAGTTATCATATATGTATTCCAGTAATTTCCTGGATTGCTTATGCCCTGCTGTGTTGTCCCTCCAACAGATAACAGGGTGGTTGAAGTCCCCCATGAGCATCAGGCCTTGTAAGCATGAGGTTGCTGCTATCTACCTGTAGAGGGCCTCGTCCACTCACTTCACCTAGTCGGTTGGCCTTTAGCAGACCTCCCTATAATGTCACCTGTCCCTGCCATCCCTTTCATCCTGACCCATAAGCTCTCGGTCAGCTCCTCATCCATCCCCAGGCTGAGCTTCCTGCACTCCAGCTGGTCAGTGAGATAGAGGGTGACACCCCCTCCACATCTCCCCTGCCTATCCTTCTAAAAGAGCCCTTCCTTTCCGACACTCCAGTCATAGAAGCCGTCTCACCACATCTCTGTAATGCAAATAAGATCATAGTCCTGCAGGTCTCCAAGTCTTCTTGTTAGAGGGACATTATTACATTTTTGGTGAGGCTGAAAATGTTTCCAAGAGCCCATTCTCCCTACTGTACTACTTTTATTCCAGACCCCAATTTAAACAACACTTTTAACATCAGTTTCTCTGGGTAAAGCTACATCCCTACTTAACTATTAACTACTGATATAAGCTATCCTCGTTAAAAAACCATGCCCTTTAAACTGGAAGGGACAGATGCAATTTCAGAGAAATGGCAGAGGTATTTAAGCACATACTACCGACATTACGGATCAACATTTGCATTATTCAGCTCCTGTGGAATATCAAAATATTTTGGGGGTTAGAAGGTTTACAAAGCCCTGGAATTCTTTTTTCTTAAGGTCTGAAAATAAACATAAAAATTATAACTTCTGTAAAGTTTCTTTTGAAAAGGGGGTAAATGTTAGTCCTAAATAAACACACAATGATTCTTCCAGATAATTCAGTTTTAGAAGACTTGAGCAAGAGCTGGCAGAAGTCAGAGCTGCATTATTTTGAAGTAGAAATCAGATTTGCTACAGATATCCCTCCATTATTTTATTCCCCATGCCTTGATTGGGACATCAATCAGATGGAAAAAAGCTACCCTGCTTCACCGTAGGACTCAGCAGAACAGATCAACAGATTCTACGTATTTAGCAAAGAAAAACCCAATATGGACCAAACAGAATTATATATTTAAAATTAAATTAGCCTTGTCTGTAGAAGCTGAAACAAACAAAAAACCCTTATAGCTTGAGTTAAACTGTGCATTCACTCACTGTGAGGGCAGTGGACACCGCACCAGAGCAGCACGGAAAGCATACTTCACACACATGATCCCACCAAACAGCATAGAGGAAACCCGAAACTGGTCATAGCTTTAAGTTCAATAAATTTCAATGGGTTAGCTCAAGATTTAACATTTCTACTAAAATCAACATAGTAAAAGCAAAGACTGAAATTTTTATACCTATTTTCCATCTCAAGAACCCAAAGTTTGTAAGTTCATGAAAAAATACACAGACTGAGAAAGTTATTCATATCACTCCCTTCCCCCCCCTAAAAAAACCCACCCCAAAACAAACCCAGTGAAGATCTTTTTTCAGCTTGACAGAGGCTTTGAGCTGTATTTATGTATGCCGCTCTTTTACATAGAAAAGCTGAGCTCTTTAAAAGTTAGAAGGAAACATGAATTCCAGTGAGAGACAATGCGACTTGATGAAGAATCTGTCTCTCTCAGAATGAATACCCAATAAATGAAAAAAAAAATTATTTGTAGGTGTCTGCCTCTCGTAAATCCACATAATGCTGTTTCCAAAACATAAGAATTTTTTTCTGCCTTGCATATCCTCCAAGGTGGTAAACTTTCCTTGAGAAGAAAATGTGATACATTTCTCAAAACAATAGCCCTTCATATACCACGAGAAACAGTTAAGAATATCGTTAAAGCACATTTTTCTCACTACATTATCCAGGTCTGGAATACACATTTTTAGCTGTTTAACTTCATTCTAGACATCCATAAATTATTTTGGAGCAACTGACTGACATCTGTAAATATTTCAGTTAGTTTCACAAACCAAACAAGCCTCTTTCGAAGTACTGAAACAGAGGAATAATTTTACATTATTTTAGGATGGGAGGGAAGTTAGTCTTTTCTATAACAGCACACAGAAGTCGTCAGAACTTACTTTCTTAAAAGAAGAACAGAATTTAGTGTTTGAACTATATGTCACATGTAAAGATCGCCGACCGCCGCTAGAGGCCGCTACAGGACACCTGTAAGTTTTCCTCTTTATTTTAAGGGAAGAGGCAGAACACCTACATAGCAATTTTATTAGGTTCATACTGACTATGCTTTACTTCTCCAGAAAGCAAAGGGAAAAGCACAAGATTTCTTTAAGGGTTCCTAATTCCAATGGATCAGCATCAGTAAAATATTTTTGTTCTTATTTTTATTGCGGTCCAAGCCAATTTTTAAAGCATTTTCTATACGCCTCCGTTTCACTTCATGCTGCAAGTTCCCTTATTCCTTTTTTGTTTTAACATCGGCAAGATAAAACAATGTTATTTTTAAAAAATTATTCATTTATTATAGACAGAACACAAAACTGATTACACAGTTAAAATCTATGCAAATTAGACAGGAAGTGCCATTCTTTTAGAGCATACTAATACTGAAAGAAGAGCTGGGGAATGGAATGAATAGAGTATTGCTTCTAGATCTAGTAATACCAGTAAATTCTAGTCAGTTTTAAAGATTGTACCTACAGTCCTGATTCGGTTTTAACTGATTTGCAGAAGCCACTTCCAAACACGGTGAAACATCTCTGTATCACCACCAAACATTGTTACAATTTTGTTACCAAGATTTCAGTGCAAATTTAGCTCACAGTAAAGCAAGTAACTCCTAGCTTTATACAGAATTCCTACTAATATATCGGGAACGTGATGTTATGTTTAAAGAAACAGAACAGAAACTAACACCGACCCGTTCTGCACTGTTTCTAGCAAGCTAAACATCCTCCAGTACCTCTTGCTAAACTGTGGCTTCGAGTTTCTTGGCAGGTAACACCCGAAGTAACCCCTTGGCATCACCACCTTTTTTTAAGAGTAATAGCGTCAGGCTTCCAGACACCTCACGTACTACCACCCTGCTTGCACCCTCCCTAATTTCAGGCACACCCGATGCTGGATGATGGCTCACGCCCACTGAGGGTACGGCACCCAGGCCAACCAAGCACCCGCTCGGCCTGTGGCACTCGCAGGGAGCTGTTTTCCCCGGGCCAGTCCCGCACTGGCCCAACCAACGCAGCTCTACGGCGGTGCCGGCCGACGGGTGCCTCGGGGCCTGGGCCGGGCGCTGACCCTGCACCCTCACACCATACCACGAGCCAGGAGGCACCTGCGAGGCCCACGAGCTGAGCAAGGCTCTCCAGAGGCCGGGAGGCACAGGCCTATACCCGCCCCAGGGCCACCAGCCCAGCAGCAGCAGCCCCCACTCTCCCCACCACCCCGCGGTACGCGCTTAGTGCGCACGCGCCAGAACTCACTCCTCTCCCCCGCCGCCAACCCCGGTCGCTTCCGCTTCCGCCTAGCCGCTCCCGTGCGCCGGCCACGCCCCAAGCCGGGCGTCGCGCGCAAGCCCCGCCCCTCGGCGGGGTACCGCTAGTTCCCTCCGGCCCCGCCCCGAGCTGCCGCCCCGCCCCGCGTGGGGGAGCCAGGGGACCCCCCTCTGTCTTCTCGCGAGAGTTGGGACCCGGAAGCGGTAGTGGGGCCGGTGGGAGGTGGCTGAGGAGGAGGCGGTGGCGGTGGGTGGGAGCTGCTGTTGCCGCTGGCGGCAGCGCCTGCAGTAGCGAAGGGGGCTGGCAGCGGCCCCGCCAGAAGTGGCGGCGGCGGTGGCGGTGGCGGCGGCGGTGGTGACAGCGGCGGTTCCGCGCAGGCTTTGCCGAGGTAGCGCCTTGGCAGCGGTCGCGCCGTGTCGGGCTGTAAGATGGCGGCGGCGGGCGGGGGCAGCAGCGTGAACCCCTTCCTCAGCGACTCCGAGGAGGACGAGCCGGAGGAGTCCAGGCCTGGCGGCGGCAGCAGCAGCAGTAACGAGCCGGGCGGGCCGGCATACCCGCAGCAGCAGGAGGCGGCGACAGCCGCGGGGAGCCCCGAGGAGCTGCCGGGTTTGCGTGCAGCGGCGGCGGGCGATGCCGGCGGCGGTGCGGGGGCGGGCGGCGGGGCCGGTGCGGGCCCCGGCGCGGGAGAGCCGCCGCGGGTGTCGATGGACGCGATAGCAGCGCAGCTTTTGCGGGATCAGTTCTTACTGACGGCGCTGGAACTGCACACGGAGCTGCTGGAAAGCGGTCGGGAGCTGCCCCGGCTCCGCGACTTCTTCTCCAACCCGGGCAACTTCGAGCGGCAGAGCGGCACGCCGCCCGCCGGCGGGGCCCTGGGCGGCAGCGTGCTCGGGGGAACCGGCGGCAGGGAGCCCGGCTCCGGGCAGCTCAGTAAGTGACTGACGGGTCAGGGGGCGGCGGCGGGCGGAGCGGGTGGTGGCTCTGGGGAGCGGTGACAGCCGCCGCTGCTTGGGGATGCCGCACGGTGCGGCCCCTGGCTGTGCGTGTAGCCAGGGAAGCGGGGTGGGGCCGGGGAAGGCGTTTGACGGCGCTTGTTGTTTCCTGTAACCTGCGTGCGGGGCTGGGGGAGGATGTAGGGGCGGGGAGCCGGGGTCTGAGAAGGTGGGGTGCCGGGAACGGTGTTACTTCGGTCAGGCGTACGGGTCTCACCGAGCCTCAGCCTTCCTGTGAAGGTCATGCGTGTGCCAAACGTGGAAAAGCTGCGAGGGATGGGAATTTCAAGCCTTAAATTTTAGCTGTCTTAGGGGGTTTGGGGCTTTGGTGCTTACTGTCAAGAGATAAGTCACGTGCTGCTAGGAGAGGGAGTTGAGTGCTAACCCGCAGCTGATACCTTTAAAGTCTAAAAACTGTCACAAATGGGGTGTCGGGAGCCCGTATGTTACTTCTGCTGATGCACTGGTACGGCCAAATCATCCAAGGATAGGCCTGAGTTTCACAGGTCATGCACAACCAGTACAGTGTTTCCTATAATTAAGGCTGGCATGTTTACCAAGTGCCTGCAGTTTTTGGCTAACCGTTTTGAGACCTGGATTTGCGGAGCAGGAAACATACTAGGTTAGTATAGCTTTTGGGAGAAAAAAGTGGTGCGCGTATTTGGAAAATCGTGGTGTACTGGTCTTTAAAGCTTTTGAGTTTTAATAGAGCGGATGGCTTAGAATACAGTTGTCTGTGTGCTTTATCAGTGCTACTGTCTAGAAATGTAGAGTTTTAAAAAGGAAGTAGCTTCTGGAAGTGACTTTGAGAGAGAGAAACTGCCCAGCCACCTGACATTTTGGGACATAATGAAATGAAGGGGTTGTGGTTAGCAGGCAGTTGAAAGACTTATTTATGTATGTGTGGATTTGAAAACACCAAGAAGCATTTTGTAAATAGTCTCTTTTTTTTTTAAACATCCTAATGTTGCAAAGACATGCAGTTAGACTTAGATTTGGAAATAACTAATAGCATCTAGATGGCTAGGATAAAAGGAGACATCTAAACTTTCAACTTGTTATTGCTTTTCAATATCTCTTAAAAATGGTATGGATTTTTTTTTTTACATGCTGAGGTGTTTACTTTCTGGTTATCTTGTTTATGAATACTTAAAATTTCATACTTGGCTTTATGTGACTGAGAGCTTCAGTGTGGTCTTCTTCATGATAAGACTGGTGAATGTTGGAAAAACTCATGCTTCAGGGATATGAACTGACATAAATTTCCGTTTCATTAAAAGCGCCTTCCTTGGGGATTCCAGTCAATTCATGCGATTGATTAAACATTCTCTTTGCTTTGTTAACATGATATGTTGTTTCCAGTTATTGATAATATATGTACTCTGACAGCAGCCTGTGCAAATGTGGTGTTATGCGCGCAAAAAAATGACCTCTTGGAATTTTAAACCAATGTATAATTCACGTGAGATCATCTTAATAGTTATTATTGTGCTGACCTGCTGAATGATGGATGGTGATGGGACATCATTATTTAAAAAAATAGAGAAGGAGGCAGGGGAGAGAGAGAGGAGGGGGACGAAAAACTTACTTTGGAGCAGTTTAATAATACTGAGGTCTGCTGAAAATAAATATCATGCTAGACCTTAGGTTAAAGGTGGTGTGTCTTGGAATCTGACATCTGCAACAGGTTAAAGTATGCTTTTCAAAAGATGGGGCTTTTTTGTCTCAAAAGGCAGCTCACGTTGAGTGACGTTGAAAGGTGACAGATCCAGAACTATGAAAAGAAAAATGTATTTTTGTATCACTCAAGTAGATTTTTGAACTTACTGCCATCAGACTTTCTTGCAGTCTGGAGTCCAGCATTGAGCTAGCGGTTGTGTCGGTGCTGTTCAGCCTGATGCTGGTTAGCGTCAACCAGAGCTGGTGGCCTCATGCCTTTGAATTTAAGCCAATTTCCAAATGCTAAAAGATACATTGCAGAAAACTCTAATAGGCTGAAAGTTATACGGTCTTTGCAAGAGTTCTTTTCACTTTCCCCATAAGCATCTGGTATTATTGGATTTAGAGGATTAAGCCACAGATCAGATCCAACATTAAGTCTGGATAGTTTCCTAAGTTAGTTAAAAAGTTCATCTCTGTTAGGAGGTCCAGTCTGTTATGCCTGCAGTCATGGCTCTTCACATGGAGACTTGCAGGAAATGTATGTGAGAGTAGTGAAGGTACCTTCTCTCGCTTCAACATACCAAAAGGTATTTGAGAATAAACCAACGGTTTTCTTCAGAAAACTATTAATTTAGGAAGTAGTGGAGTTTGACATGTTTGTCATTTCAAGGTCACTTGAGTTTTATGCTTCACTGAAAAATTCTTAATGTGGTCAGATTTAAAAAAGTTCTTTATTTCTGTTCATATCTAAAGTCAGAATTTGTCCTCAAGCACCAGCTTTCCACCTGCTCCTCCCTGCTCCCAAATTAGATCAGTTTTCGTGGTTGTACACTGAGGTTTTTGATAACTTGAGTGGATGTAGAAAAAATGACACTGGCAATTCTTATTGAATGTGAAGTATGTTTGGAATGCTGCCTGAGGATTTCCATGGAGCAGTGGAAAAGCTTTGTACTGTGCATTCCTATTCAGGATGGAAGAATTTCAGTGCAGGTGTTCATTGGCACTTCTCAGGATCCTTTTAGCCAACCTAAAATATGAGTGTGTGCTGGAATTTATTTTTGTGGGTTTTTTTTTCCTTATATTTCTCTTTATAGACTGCTATAAAGAGATTGTAATGAAATATCAGGATTTAAACAACTAGCGTCATGTGGCCAGCTGGTGACTTAGAAGCCGTTTTGTATTTGAACCATGCTTCACAGCACTTGGTTACAAAAGCCAATGATAGTCAGATGATTAGGATTTCTTAGGTTTTTTTGCAAGAACACCCTTCCGTTTTCCACGGCAGTGATGTCACAGCTGCAAACAGAGATTAAGATATATTGTAATGAAAAACTGCGGAAATGCATACTGTGTCTAGCAAATTTGCTCTTCTAGTTTGAAGCAAATTCTTTGTGAAGGAGTCAACACTGTTCCTTTAGATGCACAGCGCTTGTGTGCAGTCATCCTTTGTCTCCTATGTCTCTGCTGGTTCCTCCCAAACTTCTGTGACAGCTTCTTCCCTTGGTTTCAATAGCAGTAGCTTCACATCTGCTAGACCATTTTGATACCACTTTTCCAATGCTACCCAAGTGAGCGGTATGGTTGGGAAGTCCTTCCTTCATACACTACTACAGCTCTTTTACAAGCCTTTGGTTGGCACCTGCATATTGAATTTAAATTTGTGTCCCCTTCACTGTTGTTTTTTGCGTAAGCGAGTACAGTACAAATTGAGACATTTAACATATAGAAATAGAGCTGTGGCTTAAATGTCTCATGCCTTTTCCCAACCCCCCAGTGGTTTCCCATATATATATGCATGACCATAACTCAAGCTTGAGCACAGTGGGTGAAAAAACTTTTTTCTTAAAATGGAATTGATATGATGCCTTTGTATTGCTGCGGTTGGAGGATGCCCTTTCCTGAAGGGATGCAGCGTACACTGTTGAAACTAGCTTTAGTCTTAAAATCTGCCATTTATTTTTGCTTTATGGTTACAAAAGCTCTACATTCTCAAAATCTGAAATAGCTTTAATGAAAATCATAAAGAAGGGGTTTGAACATTTGTTACATTTATGTTTTTCAGGAGATTTTGTTTCTCGTTATTTCCAAAATAAAATTGCTTGTAACTTGCTTGGGATTTGATTCCAGTTATATTAAGCTAATCTGTGAGTACAAAAATATAAAGTATTGCTACTTTTTCATTGTAAGCTCCTGACTTTGTTTACAATCTGGGGTTCCTTTTTTTGGTTTCAAACACTGTAGAGTGTGTCTTTTTTGCTTGTAGCCTTTGAAGTTCAAATGAGTCCTACTGAAAGAAGCCATGTGGGAAGAGCATATCGATTGTGCCTTTGAAAGAAGGGCATGTCTTAGTAACAGCTCTCAATCCTGAGTTACAGACATTGTGATTATGTGCAGGCCCTTGTCGAGATCGGTGTTACACCAGATTTTTGTTTTGTATGGATATATAGCAAACAGGGCTACCTCAAAACGGTTAATTGTAGCTCAGCTTAAATAGCAGCCTAAATAAGATAGGGAATCGGGAAGAAGGCAAATAACTTCTGTTCTAATGACTAGTTCTTCGTTTGTTAGAGGTTTTTTTGTTACTTTATGAAAGTAAGCAAAAAACATATAGTCTCGTTGGCTACCTCTCCAGATGCCGTGAAGTGGAATGACAACTTGTGGGTTCCCAGTGGTTTCACTACCTGATTTGGGAAAGGTGCTCCTTTTAGTCAGGACAGAAAGGAAAGATACAGATAAATGGGTGACCAAAGCTGCTGTTACCAGCAGGTGGGAGAGACTGAACCTTGTCTCTTCCTAAAGGAAGTACGGAAAAGTTGAGCAAGGAAGTGGTTTGTATGGAACACTGAAGGGAAAGGGGAGCTGATTTCCCTGCAGAAATGCCAGGAAACAGTAGTGCCTGGACTAAGCCTGAGAGGTTTCATAGTGCTCTGAGGCTGGCTTTACTGATAGAGAAACCAGCTGAACTTTCTCCAGTGGTGGCTGCTTTAAACCCCCTTCCGTTTTACCGACACTGGTATTTCTGAAAAGTTTTCAGTGAGATGCACTTCACAGCTGAAGAGCTGTTTAGTTTAAAACTTCTGCAACTGTTGGAACTGTCAAATGAGTGAAACCAGGTCTGCTGGAAACTGTTTCTGATGGATGAGTGGATAGTTTACCCTTTGGCTGATAGCTGTGTTGGGGTGGTTCGGGGTGTTACTGTAGATAGTTCAGAAGACAGGTTAGTCCCCATAAGGGTTTAACTACACAAAGAAGTTAACAAGGTGGCATGAAATGAGCATGACATTGATGGGCAAAGAAGGTCAGACCAGTAGCCCGTAGTACTAGGCAGGCAAATACCAAGTTATCACTGAGTAGCAAGTGTACAATATGTTCTATTTTACCTTATGGTAACTTATTTGTGTGTTCTTAGGATGTTTGCAGGTACGCTACAGGGAGTTTAGCTGCTTTAGTCCTGAGTTACTGTTTGTGTGTTGGGGAAGGCAGAAGTGAACCTCTAGCCCAGGCACTGTAGCTAGTTCAGTTACGTGTGAGTTTAACCATGACTTGATTGAAGACTTTAGCAAAGCGAGCTGGCTTTGTGCTGAAGCAGCACACGTTTCCTTCTAACAGTTTTGCCATTAAGGAAAGGAGAGATGATTTTTTTTTTTTGCGGGGGAAGAGCAGAAGGGAACAGAAATAAGATGAGCTAGGGCTTTGCATTTCAGAATCCAACATTGGAAGCTTCTTTAAGCACCCCTATGCATAATTTCAATTCTGTCTAAGTTGTATCAAGTTTCTTGTAGCTTTTCTTCCTCTGAAAATTAGTCTGTCTCTTGATGGAAGATTTGACTCGTAAATTCTGTTCAGATGAGAGTGCACTTGCTGGAAATTTTGTATGAGATTCATTGCCTGATATCAAAAGTTTGTCTAGTGTTTGTAAACAAGTCGTGATCATGCAGGTATTAATATCAGCCATGTTGGAAGTCGATCTTTGTGCATAGTCCATTATCTCTGTTAAATTAAAATTTGCAAATACTGGACTTCTGTATTCCATTGACTCAGAATTGATGAAAATATAGAGAGAATTTTTCTTAGAAAATTCTCATCCTTTCAAACTAAACAGATTTGTTACAAATTCTGAGTTATATATATATTCAAAATATATATTATCTGTTAAGCTATTTAAAATCTAACATCAGAAGTCTCCTATCAGTATATGAAGATAAGTAATTATAACTTTGAACGCACAACAGCATAAGGTTTTACAACTTATCTTCAATGTGTTACTTGTATTTGGTTTTCTAGTGTATTGTAAAAATGCAGGTGTAAGAAAATTGAGTTGAACTCTTCTCTAGCATAGGCCACAACTTTGAGTGATTCGGTAAAGCTTGTGGGCCTTGTATTTTTATTTATGATGTGCATGCCTGAGACATGGCAGCAAGTATATTGAGTTTGTTGGACAAAAAGTTAAAGAAAATTCGTAAAGCTTTTTGTAAGACAGACCAAGCTGAAAGAGCCCTTGAGAAATACTGATCTCTTTCCCCCGGTGCACCACAGGGGAGCAGCAATTTACTTCCTCCCTTCCTGCAATATAAGACTGCATGATGGTCATGCAACTGACTACTTTGCTGTTGAATTGAAGGAAATACTGTTATGTAAAAACTCACAGTAAGAATTTATTTATATAACAAGTACTTTTTCATCTTGGTTTGATGCTGGAGGGGAAAGAGAGCTATTAGCTGTTTTGTCATCGGACATAACGGTTGGAGTAAGAGGAATCATGGCAAAAATCATCACAGAACCACAGCATGGCTGAGGTTGGGAGGGACCTCTGGAGGTCATCTGACCCACACCTTTCCCCGGCTCAGACAGGGCCACCTACAGCCAGTTGCCCAGGACCATGTGCAGATGGCTTTTAAATATCTCCAAAGATGGAGACTCCACAACCTCTCTGGGCAACCTGTGCCGGTACTCGGTCACCATCACAGTGAAAAGGTGTTTTCTGATGTGCAGAGGGAACCTCCTGTGTTTCAGTTTGTGTCTGTGGTCCTCTCACTGGTCACTGCTGAGAAGAACCTGGCTCCATCCTCTTTGCACCCTCCCTTCATGTATTTATACACACTCATGAGATCCCCCTGAGCCTGCTCTTCTCCAGGCTGAACCGACCCAGCTCTCTCAGCCGCTCCTCATAGGATAGATGCTTCTTCTGTCTCTAGTTGCTAGTTTTTAATTTATTTATTAATATTTTAAAAAATTCTTTGTAGAATCCAGGTGGATACACATTGTTAAAACTTAACTGGAAGATTTAGTACTGTTTGGAGATTAATGTAGAAATCGGGGAAAGGGGAACATACTGGAATTGAAATATGAAGAAAACTGAGAGAACACAATCCTTGAGAATGAAGATGAATGATATCTGTGCACTTTAAGTAGTTCCTCAGCAGACAGCCATTTAAGGACTAGATTGATATGATTTTGCTTGATGTCAGAGAATATAACAGAAAGCTGGGTTACTGCAGAGAATGGAAAAATCCTTGTAATGCAAGTTAATTGATAGGCTCTGGGAAATGCAGTGCTGCAACATTGAAGCATATGGAGTTAACTTGATGCTGTTGATGCTTTCTGATTTCTGCTGAAGCCAACTGGGGTCTTGAGCTGGAAGAAATACCTCCGTGCCATGCTTCTCCCTTAGCTTTTTGTTATTTTGGGAAGCTGTGGTATCTCAGGCGCACTGCAGCACATATGTGGGGAGCCAGGCTGGGTTGGATTCTTTCCCCAAGGTCATATCCCCTTGACCTGTGTTCACTGCAGCAACATTCAGGTGACTCTGTGCAGGCCCAGCTTAATTAATTCAGATCTGACTAATTTGGATGCTGCCTGGGACTGTCAATGCAGTAAGTCCCCCACAAAAGCGGTATGTTCCTGGTACAGCTCTCCATGAGATCAGCTCAGGTGCTTCTGTATCTTAACCCATTTCAGGGAGTGTTATTTCTGTGCTAGGGTGCAAGATCTATCTATTTTCTATTTATAATCTCATCTTTCTCGTGAGCTTCTGCTGTGTACCTGTCATGGGAGTGAAGGTTGTTTTTACTGCAATATATCTGCAGAGTATTTGTTTTACCTATCCTGTGATTGGTTAACTTTATTCTGCTGTTCTTAGCCAGCAAGCGTAGGTTAGTTTTCACCAAGTAGCTTTTAGGGTGTTTATCTTCATACGCTTTCTATGAATTTTCTTGGCTTGTTAGTAATATGAAGTACGTGAATGTATTGATCATGTTTTCAATCTGATTTGGACTGCCCTTCGTGGGCTGGTATTACCTGATCATCTTGAATGCCTGTTCTAGATCATTTGTAAGTGGATTGCTGTGACAGCTTGACAGCTAGTTTTATTCTAGTAGCTCTACTTAACTTGGTTTCCTTTCATTTGATGATGGTCTGAGGACTTCTTTTCAGAACATAGCAACTTTGAAAAATTCAGCACATCTCACAGAGTAAGAACATCTGAGAGAGAGCAAAAGAGCCAGTTGTAGTTGCAAAACAAGGTTGACAGGTTAGGTTCCTGATGCAATGAATTTAAGGCTCTTAGATCTGTCTCAGAGTTACCACAGCGATGTGGAATGTGTTGATCTGGTAAAATTTACTCTGCAAGTTCAAATTGGTTTAAAACATTGATACATAAATGTGTTTTTACCATAAATGTTTTATACTCTATCAGGTATCTGTTGCCATGGATCGAGTTTGCTTTGCTGGCTGATCCAGCATTGGTAAGATTGAAACAAGTTGAAACATCTCACAGGTTTTGAATGCAGCAGCCATTTAAGACTTGTCAAAGTATAATTGCTCCAGAGTTGTCTTGTGAAATTTGGTAAAGATTAAAGAAATTTGCAGTATCATTTAGGGAAATTAAGTAGTGTAATTTATTCAACTGTATTGCACAACGTATCTATTGCAGTTGCTACACAATGCAGCCACAGATACAAACTCTAAGTTGGTGATCACTTTTTAAAGTGTTAATGATGTTTTGTTCTTTGATTTAATATAGAAAAGACTCCATTAAAACTCTTTGGGGTTTTGCAGTATTCCACATCTCCTGTGAATGCTGTCGCTCATGTTAGTTGGTTTATTCACATATGCATGTGTGCGCTTCAGTAGTAATACTGGTCTTAAGCATGTGCAAGTAAATATTAAAGTTAAAAATAAAAATAAATAAATAAGTTAAAAATAAGCTTCCTACAAGAGGAAGCTTATTCTTTTTCCCAGATAGGCTCTGTCCCCAGTTTCCTTGGCTTCTGCTGTTTGTGCCTGTGATATAAGGACATGCTTTTCCAGAGCAGTATCTCTAGAAGAGAGCAAGCCATTTGTTGCATGGCATAAGGGCTAGTTTACTCTAGGTCTTGAATATTTAAGGTAGGTAAAATACCTGGTTTGCAACGTAAACCAGTCTAAAATATATGTATACACTTGTATTTCCTTAGGACTGAACTTCAACAGTTCTTTGATTGTACCTGAACCACAGAGAAAAAACAGGAAAAAAGTGTCAGGCCTGAGTAGTTTCTAAGGAAACTTCTCAGTCAGGATCTGCTGTCAGGGTACTTGCTGGTTTTTCTATATTTCTTTGAACTTAAAAATTAGGTTGGATGTTCTAAATGTAAAAATAAGCTGTACCCTATAAAATAGGTTGTAGTGTTGTTCTTTCCAGATGTATATGAAAGTTTTTTCCAACCTTTGATTTGCAGACCCCTTAAAGTTTCCGCTTTGATTTTCTTATGCCGTAATTTTCTTTTGGATGGAAAATTGTCCATCAGCAGTTCCTCCACATGAGAAGGGTTGTGTGTATATATTGGGAGGAGAGAGAGCTTAACTCGTAGCAATAGCACGACTCATCAGGAAAAAACCTCTGTATATTACCTAAAGTTACATGGAACTACATCCTTCATTATCTTAAAGCTTGTCTTAGTACAGTCCATGGGGTTTAGGTTGAAAAACACTGCAGTAGTGGGGGCTTTTTTAGCTTCTCACTTTTCATAGATCTGAAGGAGTATCTCAGAATTAGAAAATATTGCTTGCATTCTCACGCATACAGCTGTAATTACAGGGTTTTCTAACATTTGTAATCCTCAACTACTTTCATTATATGGTAGTTCATAACATTTGGAGTCTAATTTATTGCCGTATATTAGGGTTTAGCATATTTGTTGGTTGATTTTTTTTTTTAATTTATAAGATAATTAAACCTAAGCAATTTACTATCTTGATAATTTTGTTCTACCAAACAAATTTTCAATGATCAGTTCATAAAGGAAATACCACTTCTGCAGCTGCAGAGAAGTGCATCCTGGAGTCCTGTTGGGGGGGGGGGGGGGGGGGGTTGGTTTGGTTTGGGGTTTGGGTTTTGTTTTTGTTTTTTTTTTTTTTCTTCTTAGAACTAGCCATAAAGAAAATGATGCTGAAGAATAATTGTTCCTCACTTTGGTCATTGACTTATATGCAACTTTCAGTGTCTGTTTTTATTCAGGAGAAACTAGAAGTCATTAACCTGAGATCTTTTGTAATTAGAGTTGTACCTGAGACTGAACCAAGAAGCCTTATTAAGGTTTCTCCCTGATGAAATACTATGTAGTGATAATTTAATTTAGTGAAGAGCGTGTATTATTACCAAATAAAATTACTTTTGGTGGATCAAGTTGCTTGTGTGATACTTCTAAAACCAATGTTATAACATTTTAACTTCCTCTAAAGTAAAAAAAAAAAAGTCTGTGCTTCGGGAACATCCAGTGGAAAGCTGCTCTGTTCTTGATTGGGAAGGATTCACTTTGCACTGCATCTTATTCAGTGTGGATGCTAGTCAAAACCAAACTTCCAGTAGTCAGTTATTTCTCTGATTGATTTAAAATGTGGCTAGCCAGCTGTTTCACTTACCACTTTAAAATACAGCAAGTCTTGGTTTTCAGGGTTACAGATATTTTTCAGTACAGGTGAACACTTAGAGATGTGAATTGAATTTGTCTTGTAAAAGCGTGGTTTCGTTATTACTTCTTGAATTTCAAGGCAAAAGATGGAGTTCTTGGTCTTCGTACGCTCAGTTTGGTTAATTGTTAGTACATGATGATATGATTTCCTGTGATCTTAGTGAAAATATGACAACTCATTGGATGCTTTACCAACTAGTAGTTTTTAAAATAAATTTAGATGTCTGCAAAGTAAAGATTTGTTTAAATTTGAATTTTTTTCTTTAGCTTTTCTATCAAGAAGTAGTATTGATTAGTTTGTCTATGGTTTTAGCTCATTGACAATGTTATGCTCATCTAAAGATTAATTAATCATGTATTTTTGTGAAAGTGTGGCTAATATGATCCCTCTTGGTGTCCTTATAGGTAAGCTGGTGAAAATAAACTTTTTACCATCAGAGTGAATGAAACATAACCTCTTTAATATAACTCCAAGCCTCACCTGGAGTGCTGTGTCCAGTTCTGGGCTCCTCAGTTCCAGGAGGACAAGGAGCTGCTGGAGAGGGTCCAGCGCGGGGCCACTGAGATGATGAAGGGCCTGGAGCACCTTCCACATGAGGAAAGGCTGAGAGAGCTGGGTCTGTTGAGCTTGGAGAAGAGGAGGCTGAGGGGGGATCTTATCAATGCTTATCCATATCTAAAGGGTGGGTGTCAGGAGGATGGGGCCAGGCTCTTCTCAGTGGTGTCCAGTGATGGGACTAGGGGCAGTGGCCATCAACTGGAAACCAGAAGGTTCAGCCTGAATGTGAGGAAACCCTTCTTCCCTGTGAGGGTGACAGAGCCCTGGAACAGGCTGCCCAGAGAGGTGGGGGAGTCTCCTTCCCTGGAGACTTTGCAAAGCCGCCTGGACTTGTTCCTGTGTGATCTGCTCTAGGGGATCCTGCTCTGGCAGGGGATTTGGACTGGATGATCTCTGGAGATCCCTTCCAACCCCTACCACTCTCTGAATCTGTGAATTGCACATGTCACTGGAAGAGGATGTATCACTTTGGGGTTTTTTTTAACGTTTTCCTCCTTATATAGTTATGCTCAACTTTCAGTGAAAGAGCTGAATGGGGCTAGGGAATAGAAGCTGTCAGCAGAAATCTCCATGTCATGCAGGTGGTAGTTCTGGGAGTAACAAAGGAATTAAAATTCCTTTCCTCTGGAATGAAGCAATATTTAAAAAGATTGTGTAAGTTAATAAGCAAAACATGGTGAACCCAATTAACTTCACAAATGAAATTAAAGCCATTGCATTTTTCAGCAAATGGATTTAAAAACTTCTTAGCTTTGAGTATCAAATATGAATCTTAGCTTTGTGATTTCCAGTGTAATCCTTCAATCCTTTTTCAGTGGTAGAGGTAAGAATCAGGAACTGTACACCGACTCCCCTTTACTATTCCAGTCTCTTGGCATTTCACTAGTATGAGCTACAGAAAGCCTAAGCCCATTTCCCTTGTTTTCTGTGCACCTGTGGCACTCTCTTGTTCCATATTGCAGTGATAAGCGTTCTGGAGCTGTTCATACTTGCTTGTCGAAACTGTTCTTGATATGTTGCTTCACCATTTCTGATACATTAAACTGACAGCAATTATTTTTTCATTATTCACCAGGAAAGCTTTTCGCAAAAAGGAATTGCAGATTAAAAAGTGTTTTAATTCAGAATACTAGAGAAAGATGGAGCATCCGTGCACGGAAGGCTGTTAGCAAGACACTGCATATCATGACAGCGAAATGGCTTCCCACTGCTGTGTCACATTGTGGATTTTTCTAGAAAAGAAACAGAATTCAGCCAAAGTGGTTCTCCTTTTCAGCAGTTCCCCCCTGCAGGATTCTGCTTTGATTATTCTTTGCCAAATTAACTTAAACCTAAGATTTTTTTTTTTTTTAATTAAAAAATAAAGCAAAGAAATACACATTGTTTTCCTAAAAATTCTGGTTTGGTTTTTTTTTCCTTTTTCCCCCTTCAGTTCAGAAAGTAGTTCTCGTTCAGCTGCTCTAGTTGACATATTTCCACTCAGTGTACCGGAGTGCAAGTATTTGTACAGAAAAATGGTGATGTTTCACATTCCTCAGGTGTGAGCGACGTGGCTGAGCACAGCCCTTCCCTTGCTGATTCCTCTCCTTCAGAGAGTCCTGCTCGTTTTCCTGGCGAATGAGGCCCTGGCGTTGCCGGCACGCGAGTACTGCTTGCGCCTCCTGATCCGTTGCTGTGCCGATACGTCCTTTATGGAAGCGTAACATTTGAGACTGGGTTATTCCGTAATTTTCTGGAGGGTGGCATTAGTCCAAGGAGATAAAACCTGCGCTGATGAGTGCGATGAAAGCGGTAAGTGGTGGGGCAGTAGATACGGTTACCCCCATGGTGACATTTGGGGTAGGTGAAGCAAGGGGCCAGGCCTGCCTCTGTTCAGCCTTGGGCAGTCTGCGGCACAGCCGTGCCAGGCAGCGCGTGTGTGCCGTGACTCCGCTGTTGACGATGTACGTGGCAGGCTTGCCAGCCCTCACCTTCCTGGGGGGTGTATTTTCGGTTAGCTGTCTCATTTGGCTTTCTCTTCTTTCCTTGTTACCCCATGGCTGATACCTTAGTAGGCTCCATGAGAAATCCCTCTGTTGTTTAAACCCGCAAAGGCCCGTGTGGCACTCAGCTTTGTTCCTTGAGAAGCTTCCATATGTTGTGTAGTAACAGCTCCAAAATTCATCTCGCCTAGTCCCAGCGGGGTGAGATGCGGGCCACTGGTGCTGCCGTGGCATTTGATGGAAGCAGCAGGTCCCTTTGCCAGCCTTGCCTCCTCAGCAGCTGGGCCTCGGGGCAGAGACTGGGGTGTAGCCAAGGCAGGCAAGGGCCCTGCCACTCTACCAGCTTTGCCACGTCAGCGGAGGGGCTGGAGCTGCCGTTTGGACCTCACCCAGCCTGGCTGTTCCGGAAGCCTGTCTATCCAGGTGGGTAGCAAAAGACAGGAACTGCACCAGCCCTGAAGGCAGAGCAAGCAGGTCCCTTTCCTGCTGCTTGAACCGCCTGCTTCAGTGGGAGCTGTGGCAGTGCAACAGCATCAGTTGACTGGGCTTTCCCCATAGCTGGGCCTTGGCCTTGGGAGGGTATAGCCTTAGCACTGGTGATTCACTGATGCCTGTGGAACCAGTTCGGCCAGGAGATGTTTTAGCTGAAGTGCTTCAGCACTGGTGACCTCTTACCATAACAGCAAGAACCACTTCTGTAGCCACACCACATATTTTAAAGGCAGTATCCTATAAAAAAAGTACTGGTAGATGTCTTGCTACATTATTCAAGCTAGCAATTTAGTTGAAGTTGCATTATGGAAGCTATAATTTCCCAGCTTGATTGAGTTCTGCAGTATGTATCATCCGGTGGGACACTCAGTGGAGAAGATCCTGTTCAGCCGCTGTGTGTATGCAGTTGCCTCTGTTACTGTTTCGTTTCCTTCAGCATTTATTTGGGTAGCTGTACACAGTTCTCTCTGTAGATTCAGGTTCCACCAATGCCATAACATGAAGACAGTTTGCATTTTAAACCTTGTATTCAGGTCAAACACTGGACATAAGACTTCCACCAGCCAAATTGGGTTGGTTTAGTAATGACAGCATGCTTGGGGGATAATGAAAACCGGGGAAGGTACTTTTGTAATGGGAGGATCAGCATTACTGCAATAATGGTAGCAGAAAACAGGCCATGAGACTGGTGTTCCTCAGCACATCTTTGGTTTAATCCATCTGAATCCAGATGTTTGTCTCTCTTCAGTGCTAACCTGTAGGTAAAGAGTGAGTCAGATGTTCGCTGTTATGAACGCTGTAATGATAAGCAGAAATCTAGATGGTGAATGTACAGGTTTCAACTCTACAAATTGCTGCTCTGTGTGTAGATGTGGTGCTTAAGGCAGTTTCTGGGTGTTAAAATTATAAAACCCCCTTAGTTTTATTTAGTTTCTACGAGGACTGTTAAGTTTGTAAAACTGATGTTCAGTGGTTGGGAATTGTGAATTGTTGGATTTACAGCTGCTGGTACAACCTTAATTGGCTTCTGTTGTGTGCATCCAGAGACAGATTTTGATCACCCCATGCTTTTTTCTAGACAGTTGTGGTGTTTTTCAAGAAGCTTCTGGCTGCGTTGGCAAATAAGTTTGTTTTAAGGCTGGATTTGTTTTATCAGTTTGGGGGGGGGGGGGGGGGGTGTGTAGAGCCTTGAAAGCCTTTGCCTCTAAAGCGTCCCATTAATCATACGAAAAAGGCTTTGTTGCTTCTGGCCTGGAATGCTTCAATAATTATGATGTGGCTGACTTTACCTGAAAAGTTTAACATTGTTTCTCTGATGTTACATACTTCATAAGAGAAATAGAAGATTGAGCTGTGAACATGGCAGGACTGCAAGAGAAAGCACAGCTGTATTTCTGCTTATGTTATAGACGTGGAATATATGAAACTGGGTCACTTTTCTTAATCATCAGCTGTTCATTGAGATCTCTATTGGAATCTTGTCTGTTTCTTTAACTCAAGTCTTGAATTCGATTTCAAAAACTGATCTTGCAGCTGCCAATGGAATAAATTGAAGCAGTGAACAAGGTGTTAGGTGCTTTGAAAAGTCAGCTCTGAAGACTTTCATGCTATTCATGCAAAATTCATGCTTACTTTTGAACTTAACCACTCTAAATGTGGTTTCCCATATATAACATCTGGTTTATTTTCACAGCAGTCCATTTTGCAAAGACACTGTAAAAAGAAGAGTTTGTACTATGCTGCTAAGCACTATAGAACAGCCTAGAGAGAATTATTAGTGTCCAGAAAAAATGCAGTAGATAAGACCAGAACCTGCCAATGAGTTGTAAAACTAAACACTTGAGTATGGCCTTGTTGAGTCTGTTTCGTTGCCTGGATGACAAAGCATAGTCAATGGGGGAAAAAAATGTGGTTAAATATAAACTGTCGTATACTTCATGTCCATGAAACAGACAAGTTTGAGTTGCCAGGCACTTCAGTTTCGGTACTGTGTAGCTTGGCTAGCGTTGTCAAATTGGGTATTTCCATAGCTTTTCTGCTGAGTGTAGATGCTTTCATCTGTCGATGAAAGCCCCTGTTGATCCAGGTGTTCTCTGTATAATGCTTGTCCGTATGTAGAGAAGGTGTCACAAGACCTTCAGGGACAACTTAGGCTCAAAAGTACAAAACAACTCATTAATAGATGGGGGTTTTGTGACAAAGTGCAGGATTGGGTGGGTGGGGTGATTTAAATACTTTCTGTGATGTTAGACGTGACAGAATTTGACTGACAAATTATGAAATTGGTTCTATTTCCACTGACAGTTACAGGGGTTTTTTGACAGCCACATGGAATTTTTTCTTTGTTAATGTGACAACTCTAATGTAATTAAAATTATTTTTGAAGTGCTACATAGAAATTAATTTCAAAAGGAGGGGAAAGATACTAAGTTGCTTAATATAATTTCTGCATATTCAGTTGTGTTAGGAACATGTTTTATTTATTTTGGGTTCTGTCAGAGAGTGATTTCTTTGCACATTTTTTTGAATGAAAAGGTGAAGGTGTGCTTCAGCAGACTTAAAATGATCAAAATTGCATTGTGTTTGATTATTATTTTTGTTTCCTCCCCTCCAAAGTGAAAAACTGTCAAGGTCAGATCAAAACCTTATGTTACTCACTGAATTTCTTGAATTGTTTTTCAGTAACAACTTAATTCTAGCATGTGTATGTTATACCTGCAGTAGTATGGACTATACTTGCTTAGCTTTAGTTTTGCTAGATAATGCATTGCCTAGTAAATGTTGTAATAAGTGGGTATGCACTGAAGTTATGGCTGTATCAGGACATGCGTAGAAAAGTGTTTGGTCGTGTTAGTGTGCCTTAAAATACTAAAAAAGGGAAAAGGAAGTAGCACGTTTGGGGTAGTTAGAGGTTTCTGTAAAACGGGAACAGAACTGCTTGAATCCCGTAGAACAGTTGGTATCTGGTTTCCTGTGCGTGCTCACCTGCATGTCTAAGCAAAGGTCCTTTGTGGAAAGGGGAAGCGCTGCACTGCGCTGCTCCTCATCTGCTGTGGAGGGGTAGAAACACGGCATTTTGGGGAGCAAGGGTTTCTTACGGTGACTGTTCGCTGAACTTGCTGTAATGCTGTATTTTTGTCAAATTCAGTGACATACTCTTTCCATGGTTATTTAAAGAGTTATTAGAGACAGACTTTTAGAAAATGCAGTAAGACTTCAGTCTTGCACAACACTTACTTAGCCTTTGATTTATAGTTTCTGAAATGAGATGTTTTGACTTTATCAGTCAGTCAACTCTTCAGGATTTTTCTGATGTCTTTTTTGTTTTTTCCCCCTTCTCCCTTAAGATCGTGCTGGAAGCATCAGTACTCTTGATTCCTTAGATTTTGCAAGATACTCTGATGATGGCAATAGGGAAACGGACGAGAGAGTAGCAGGTAAGTTTTTTTTGTACAATTTAGGAATCATAGAATGCTGACTTTACCATTTGACTTTTAGTTTATAGCAGCTGTATGTTTAAATGAACATTCCTGAAGATGACAAGACTGCACTGTGGTGGTTTAATTAGTCACTTAATGATACAATCATGTTTAAGACACTATTACTGAAATTGCAGTAACTACTCAGGCAGGTGTACTGTATGGTTCCATATGTCTCCAGGGTAGAAGCAAGCTGTATACTTGAAAATTGTGCCCAGTTTTGGGCAATACAACAGTATCTTGATATTGCCTACTGACTGCTGCTGTTTAACTGAAACATATGCTAAAATGTACTATCTAGCAGTCTGTGTCTACTACATGGGTGATAGCTTTCTGACGTAAAGATCTGTAGCAAGCCATCTCTTAAATATAGCTTGTGTGTAGATCAAACAAGCATTACGAAACCCAGAGTAAATTTAGGATTTTGTCAATTCCATAAACCTTCTTTGCTACAAATCTTATTTGTAGTGCTTTTCTTCTCTCCCATTTGACTTCTTGATTGAATAATATTGTTTCAAAAACGTGACAGGGATTTTTGCTTCTTGCACTTGCTCTGAACATAGGAGTCTGCAGCATTTTTAATTTTGGGATTTATGGTGATCTTGCCAAAGGCAAAGACTGCTTTTCTCTTAGACTATTATAATAATTTCAGATCTTTTGATTCTGAAATTTCCTCTCTGTCAGTCTGAAGTGGCAACCAGTATTGACCTAAAGAGAAGAAACAAAAGTATTGGGGAAATTTCATTTTTCTTACCCAACCAGTGTTGCTGAGGTCAAGGACTGGGTGAAATTAATGAACATGAAGCAGATTCAGGTATTTTGATGCTCTGGACTGCAACTATAGGTACTTACTTTTCTTTGGTTTATATGGAAACTTCCAGGTTCTTATTACTGTGAAATTATTGTTTTTTGCAATATATGTAGTCAGTTTCAAGGAGGGAAAAGTTGTAAATAGACAGCTAATCTTCTAAATAAATTGTGCTTCAGGGACCTGAGTATTTCTGAATTGTGTCCTGGAATGCAAGGAAGAAGCAAACAACTTCAGAATATTTTAGTTTTTTCATTATCTTTGTAGACTTTTCCTGTTTCTAGACAGTATTTCTTGGCAATAGTATTGTTGAGAGAGAGAGAGCTAGTTTGATCTTTGCTTGGAGCTGTGTTAGTAACTGAATTGGATTAGAGATGCTTCTAGAAAGTAAAGACCCATCAGAACTGACATCCAGTAGAAGCATTAATCTTCTGATGGAACATTAATGATAAAATATTGATTACTTCCAATATGGAATTAATACATCCTAAAATTAAATGTTAATTTTACCTAAGTATATCCTAACATAGAAGATATTATTTAAGATTATGATATATTAATTGACTACTGTCATATGTGATAGGACAGCAAATTATGTAGCAGGATATTTACATTTCTGTGTTCCTGTAGAGATTTTTTTTTCCCATGAGTTGCTAAAAACTGATGTAAGAACTTGAACGAAGCAAGATTGGATATTATTTCTGCATGTTTGCAAAGACTAGAAGTTTTCCAAAATATCCAATTTGAATGTAAAATTCTAGTTTGGTTATAATTGCTTAAAGCCTCTTGCCTCAATTCTGTTTGAAAACATCTACGTATGCAATAAACTTTACAAAACTGTTAAGTATTTAATCTGCACATACAAAAAATATGACAGTAGAGGTTTCAAAAACTTTCCAGATCCAGTTCCTTCTTTGAGCAATCTCTGGCTTATAACTTCTGCTTTTGAAGTAGCACTTAGCTGCAAATGCATTTTGAATCATAACTAGAAGTCCATCCTGCTTATTTCTTCTCATATTCTTTCTTCTCAGGAAAGAGCTTTGATGCTTAGAAGAGAAAATTTTCTGTTGCAAGAGCTTGAGGCCATGATCTGATAGTCATATTTTTCTTTTGATTGTTCTCAGAGTGAGATTTGAATAGTTTCTTTCTGTAAATGCCTTTCTCATGCCGTTATCTGTGTTTTTTACTGTTTGGACAGAACCCATGGTTTCCATATCAATTCCCTAGTCAAATGTCAAGTGAAGGTTAGGAAATAAATGCATATCAGTCACTAAAAGAAACCGGTTCCGAGTCAGAAGGACTTTAAAGTTATGACAGTTAAAAATACTTCTGTACTGTGGTAGTGTTAGAAAGCACCAAATCAAAAAATGTGTGTGTATGCCATCCAAAGCCATTATATTTCTGTTTTACCGTTATGGATGGTGTTAGACTTAGCTGCCGTATTTTTTACACTACCAATCAAAAAATTTCTGGAAATAACTAGAAAGACTCTTTTGAAATGGATTTTAGTATTTCAAATCTGTTAGCCCCGTTCATTCCATCTGGCGTTTGAATCAAAATTTGGCCTAGAAGCAAACATGTTTTGAAGAGTTGGTGTGAACTTGTTGCTTGAAAAATCTGATGGAAGGAGGCTGAGTCTCTTCTGTAATATTATCATCAGCTTGGCTGAAATATGTGAGTGACAAAAAACAGTCAGGATGTGGATGAGCATGACAAAAATAACTGTGATTTAGAAAACATCCATTCTCTTCTTTATGTGCCTGATCTTAACACAAATAAGGCATCTGTAATACAACGATCACTTGTTAACATGTGTTCATCCTGGAAGTGGATCTGGTTTTGTCTTCCCATTTTCTGTCTTAAACCCTGTTAGTCGTGTGTAAGCCTCTTTAATTTCCTTCCAGGTCAATAGTCTTCAAGGGCTGAACCTGAAGATGAGCCTGCTGTAGTTCAGATCTTTTCCGTAGCTGGTCCTGTCTCATTAACTTAGAAGCATTAATGAGGCTAATGGGTGAAGTGCTGGTTTCCCCACTGTTGGAATGATAAGTTCTCTGTTAGTTTGCTCATGAACTCTCAGGCTGATCATAATTTTGTAGCTTGAAAATCAATTCTCATGCTGTATACAGCTTTCTGGTTTGGGTCTATTTGTGTTACATCCTGTAGTGTTTCACACTGACTGTAAATATGGTCACTCCTTTTCTTCTTAGGACTTGTATCAGGGAGGTGGGAATTAGCAAACAGCAAGTCTTTAGTGACTTCAGCTAGCTATAGTCAGAGAATTTTAATTTCTTCTGATTGACTCAAAATGTGTGCACAAATCCCTTGAATGTCATGGGATATTATACATGTTTTAGGAAGGCATAACTTAAGACATCCAGAGTTCCACATTTACTTTAGAAGGAGGAAGAACTTGAACTGACAGTTAAGAAACGAACAACAACAAAACTTGTAACAGTAGGTCCAAATTTGAGGAAAGCTAGGTAGGCACAGGGGCCCTTGATGCTTCAGTGGAGAACTGCGTCTAATACAAAGTGACAGAGTGCCATATAGTGGCTTCACAACATAAAACTACCTTTCTGTTGTTGTCTGAAGTACTTCATACTGAGGCATGCAAAAGTCTGACAAGGTAATTTATGTAGAATGTAAAATTCTAGTAACGTTGGAAAAAATACTGCTTGTACAAAAGTAAGTATTGACAATTTGTAGAACTACTGTTCCTTTCTTCAACTTTTTGGCCTTGACCCAACAAGACTTCTGTTGATGTAGATGTCAACTTGTTCAATATCCCAAATCACAGGTGGTTCTTTATAGCTAACTTCTCAATCTATGGTTCAATAACTTAGGAAGTCCTTAACAAATGTGGGTGAATAGAGTAAGATGCTTGAGAAAGATTAATTTTTAAATTTCTAAGCTAAGCAGACAAGATACGCACTTCACTTTTAAGGGGTATTAGGTTAAGTGCATGAAAACTGACACATTTAAAAATTGCTTATCTGAAAATCTTGGTCTAATGCTTGGTTGCTGGCTTGAAAGGTTCAAGTAAGCCTAAATATTTTTTCTTCAGAATTGTAGCTGTAGTCATTTGAGTTTTTCATAAAAACAAAAGCAAGAGGGCCACTTAAATTTGGAATGTTTTTGTCTGCTAAGGCAAAACAGATTTTTCAGAAATGCCCTTTTCATGTAGGAGGATTAACCAACCTCAAAGCTTTAAATTTCTGCTGCTTTCCTCATGAGGAGGAGAATAAATGTGGTTCTTTCCTTTCCCTAGGCTGTCTGCAGCGTCACTCTTCTGTGCATCGTTCTTAAGGAGTGTCATCTCTTTTCACCAAGTACTATGAGTTACACGTTATCAGTTCAGTCAAGCACAAAGTTAAACTTTAGCTGGCTTTATCAATGTTTCTGAAGGGTTAACTTCTCTGGGGTACATAAGCTTTACAGCAGAAGGAGAGGGGAAGAGAGAGATCAGTCCATTTATTTTAAAAGTCAGTACTTGACAGTGGTTACAAAGGAAGGGCTTAGAGGTTGCTGTTTTATTTAAGAGAATGTGGTATTAACAAATAGGGATTTTCAGTGTCGATTTCATTAGTACACATGTTGAGTTAAAAATCATTGCGTATTTTGGCAGAAGACTGCATTTCAGTATAGCTTCTAAAATAAATAGCTTTTAATCATTTGAATTTTAAAATTACGTTGTGGCTGTTTACAAGTATTTAGGCTTGTATAAAAGAAATACAAAGAAACTTCTTCGAAAAAAGCTAAATTGTGTTATGTGTCAAGGTTTGTATGGTGGCAGTGCTAATGGTGGCACTAGTGAGACTAAGATTAGGAGAAGAGGTACAAGTGTAACAATGCTGTGTTGTAGTAGAATTGCGTGGCTGTTTTGACACGCTGCGAAGTGCCAGCTTCTCAAATATACTATGTCCAGAATCTCCCACTGTATACAGAGAAACATGCAGCAGAGTAATCTACATTTAAGGTTGACTGGGCAAAGTCCTAACGGCTTCCAAGAATTTTCGCCATCATCACAGTTCACTAAAAATTAATTCTTGCCGTCTGACATGGGTTTGTCTGACATGAGTTTTTTGGCTTTCTATGCCTTCAGGCATGTCTCACTCCTATTTTCCTTAATGGGATTCCTGAGTTTTTCTAGTTTGTGTTGTTTTTCTAACTTTTATTTATATCATTCTAGTGTAGGGCACTCCTGATCTGCAACTGTTCTGGTCTTTGAAAATATCATATGAGAATAAATGATAACACAGTTAGTCATTTCCATCAGAATTACCTAATTTGAATGATTTACAATTTTCAAAAACTTAACAAATTAGTAGCGTACAACTTAGAATCATAACTCTGAATTAGCAACTCGAATGGAAGGAAGTGCTAAAATTATTAGATCCTTTACTACAAGAGCATTTGCTAACTTTGTTGCACAGAAGTATTTGCAGATCAGCATTGCTGAATACTAGAGAGATTTTACATATTTTATTCATCATATCCTCAGTTGCGCTTTTGTATTGCTGCAGTAAAATTCTGTGCATCAAACAAGTTACTTTCATGTAGCAAACGTGGTGGACTGTAGTTACTCCTTCGTTTTTTTACGGGTAAATGCAAACTGAGTGAATCTTTTTTTTTCTGTGCATGCTAACTGTTGAAAGGTTTTTAGTACCAGATGTTCCAAAGAAGAACCCCTTTTATTTGTAGTCTTCAGTAGCATTTCTTACAAGCAAGAGCCAGTGCAGTGTTTCTGCCGTTCATTGTTCTCCGTGCAAATATTTCAAAATGCCATCTTAAATTGTTTCTAGGCAGTGATTAAAAATCTCATTAATACTTTCTTATTAAAAGCAACTACAGCATTTTTAGTTTTGCATGGGAATAAAGTAAATGTTATGTAATCTCTTTAGAACAGTTTAAAACTTTAGTATGGCAGCTGTTCTGTGCTCATCTATTTAAGTACAAGAATAACTCTTTCTGGTGACTGTATATTTAAGTGTGATTAGATTAATCTGAGAATTAATGAAACACATGTAATTACCAGATAATTCTTAAGTAGGTACCCTTAGATGCCCTAACTGTAAATGGCTATAAAAAGAACACTTACTGTATGTTTTGCAGAAGTTCAGGGTTTCACGGTTTGAAGCCCCAGTGCACATATGACCTCAACATCAAAACACATGAAATTCCAGTGAAAACAAAGGACTACTGGTACTTTTTGGAGAAAACCCTGGGACATGAGAAACTTATAACTGTGACCAGGGGGGTGATAGGTGGAACAGGCAATAACAGCAGCTAGAATTAGATTCTGTTGAATCTCTAAAGCTGACTCTAGGTCATAGAAAGTGTTATATAGAGTCACTGGAAACTTAAGAATAACATAGCAAAGACGTTTTGGTTCAAGCTTCTCTGTAAGTAGTGAGAGCTGCATATTTTGCTTTTTTTTTGTTTTGGACATCTCTTAAATGTCTTCAACTAAATTCAAAATTTTAATCAGTTCTAGGGCTTTCTTAAAAATCCACTGGTTTTAAATAGAAGTTTAAAACAAGATCATTTTCAGTAGTAAAATGAAGTATGTTTCAAGTTCTGCTATTTAAACTACTAAAATTTCATTGTATAATTTTATTTTACAAAATAAATCTCTGGTTGTCTCAATGGGACAGTACATTTACTTCCTGGTTTAAGCTTTGCTACATGGAGACAGCTTCCTCTGCTGCCAGCATGTATTTGCTTCTTTTAGATCTGTCCTCTGATTGTCCACATACTCCCCTTGCCCCCAAAAAATCAAGGTGTTTGATCATATCAGCTGATTCTAAGAGTGGGGAAGACATATCAAACGTTTCCCAGTACCGTGCAAAGTTAAAAGCAAGCGGGGGAGGGGAGGGAAAAAGATGACCCCAAAGCCCCACAGCGACTCCTTGTCAGACAGCTTGAAATTTTGATGTAGCTAACTTAAGGCCAATGAAACTATGGAAAATGTTCACCAGTTTGCTTTCAGACCAACTCTGCTGCATGTATTCATAAGTTCCATAAAGATTGCATGCTTTCTGTTTAATACGAACTGTATATTTTTTTTCACACCCATCCTTGCTTTTTATATTTTATTTTTGTTTCCCTTGCCTTGGTTGGATGCCTGTGTGTGTTTAATCCAAATCCCTGTCCAGTCCTGGAGTTTGAACTGCGGAAAGCCAAGGAGACCATACAGGCCCTCCGAGCCAACCTGACTCAGGCTGCAGGTGGTGTACATAAACCTTTTCTTAAGTCTCTACTTTGAACAATGTAGAAGTAGCTGAGCTCATCCTGTGTGAAAGAGTAAAATGTAGTTACTTTTTTTTTTTTCTTCCCCAGAAAATGAAGTTCCTTTGCAGGAACGAAAAAATTATAAATCAAGTCCTGAAATTCAGGTAGGTGGCTGATGATAACTGACCTCTGCATGGACTTTTAAGAAGGATATGCTTCCGTAGTCGGAAGGAAGATGAACTGAAGATGTAGTGCATTGTTTTCTTTTTTCCAGGAGCCCATCAGACCTCTTGAGAAAAGAGCTCTAAACTTCCTAGTTAATGAATTTTTATTGAAGAATAGTTACAAGCTTACATCAATAACGTTTTCAGATGAAAATCATGATCAGGTAAACTTTGGGGTTTATGTGTTTGGTTTTGTGTGGGGTTTTTTTACATGCCTTCTTTCCATATTCTGATCTTGTCATAAACTCAAGCAAACTTAAATTACGTTTCCTGTGTATGTAGTTCACTTTATACATATAAGTATTCTAGGGGTTAAATATGTTAACGTTTTCATTCATAAAGTGTGGGGTGAAAACACAGCACTCTGAGTATTTTCCCAGAATTTGTAGGAAGGAGTCAGAATGCTTGCATTCTTTAAAGGAAGCAAAACAAGAAGAGAAACAGTGTGAATTATAGGTAGATAATTACCTACAAAATAGGTGGACACTTTCAGTTAAACTCAAGGGTCTGGATGTAATAAATTTTGAACATAAACTTTTCCTTAAATCACACTTAGTTGATTTGAGCAGGATATACAATATACTCATTGTTTGTCATCTCCTGGGCATATATATGCGTGTGAGTATACTTAATCATACTGTGACATTGAATACAGTTTTGGAGAAGCTCTCGGTAATCAGGTGTTATCTTAGATATTTCCAAACATACCTGTGCTTTGATGCATTATTTTTAAGATGATGAGGTTTTTTTGTCTCTCGCCTTGCATTTCATGGGGAAAAATTTCTTCAAATGTTTGGAAGGTTCTGATTACATCCTGACTGTTACAGGGTGAACAAAACACCCAGTATATATCCAGCACTCGAACGTTGCCAGAAGAATTGAATATTGAATTTCAACCAGTTTAAAATCTATAACTGGTCTTCCTATATTATTCCTACAATTCATATCCTAATCTTTACAGAGAATGGTTTGTTAAGTAAATTTCTGGATCATCTACTTAAGACTTAAGTGGTAGTTTTCAGACAAATACTTGTAAGGATACAGCCCCAGAAAGAGAAAAGGTGGGTAATTCATCCTTATGTTTTAGTGTTCTCAACTGAAAATGTTTTATGTTTTGAGACAATTACTAAAAAGAAGTTCTTAATTCTAAAAGGGAGATATAAACATACTACAATTAACATAGAATGCACTTTTTTCCTAAATTATTCAAATCATTCTTTCAGAAAATAATCTTCAAATAGGCGTATGTAACCAGACTATAGAAAAATCTAGTGGAAATTGTGAACAGTAAGAAAAAAAGATGAAAAGAAATTAAAAAAAAAGAAAATTAATGTTATTACAGAGACCATCACAACTCTTGCGTAACAGTGCACATGCTTCCATAATATATATGGACATGGAATAATCTTGTAATAGGACAGTAACATGTGAATGAGAAAAGGAAGGATACATAGTGATGGTTTGAGACAGGAGGCCCTAGTATCGTGTACACCTCTACACAATACAGTTATGTCCAAATGTCACCGAGAATATGCACCCTGTCTGTCAGTCACAGAGCCATTTGACTCTGCTTCTGTAAAGTTACACCTCACCTGTGAATGAGATGGGAAAAACAGTCCCCCTATCAGTAGAAAGCCGCCTATCAACTTCACTGGCTTCTGCTGGAATTTGATCAGTGTTATATCTGACTCTAAAATGAAAGTGTTCATGTCCTAGAAAAGAACCAAATTGTGATGTGTGTTTTTGGAAGGTCCTCCCTTTATTACATTACCTAGAGGTGCCTTCGGGGTGAAACTGCTTTGGGTCATGAAATAGATCCTTTTTCTACTTTTGATTCTTGCTATCTGATTGAAGATTTTTATCTCCTTTATCTCCAGTGCAGTCTTCACATGATTATTTTACTGTTGTATGACCTGCAGTCAAACAAGGAAGAGAAATTAAAATAAAGGAAGTATATTGTATGCTTTAATTTCTCTCATTCCTTTGAAGGATTTTGAACTTTGGGATGATGTAGGATTGAACATTCCAAAACCTCCTGACCTACTACAACTCTATCGCGACTTTGGAAACCATCATGTTACTGCGAGAGATGTGGTGGATGTATCGGTTGGTGTAGATGATGATGAGTTAGAGGCTGCTACTCCTGTACTTGGGAGCATCCCTGTATTTGAAACAGCGCCACAGTCCATAGAAGTAAGAGATTGGATGGAAGAAATGTTTCAGCTGTTTGCAGTACTTAACTTTATTGTACTAAACTCTTTTGTTTCTATCTTATATTTAGCAATGTTTAATAGTGCAAAAATTAGAAGATCAAATAAATGTGTTAAACAGTGAAAAATGGTCTTTGATGGAACAAATCCAAAGACTTGAGAGGTACGTACTTGACTCAATCTGCTTGACTGCCGATAAATGTTGGAATAACTTCTCAGAGTTTTTCTAGCACATATATGAAAGCATACAACTTACAAAATTACTAGGAGTTCTTCAGAGCCAGGGCAGTCTTTCCTTTTTAATAAGTGGTATTTGATTTTGAAAAAGGCAGAGACTTCCAACTATTTCCCTTTTATTACCTACGTAATTTAATTTTGTCATCAGTTTTGTTCTTTCAAAGTAATTTCCTTATTTCCTACTTTGAAAACAGAATTTGTGTAGGTTTTCTCTTCAGCCAGCTTTATTTCACTTCTTAGTACTTTGGTGTGTACAGCTTGCAAACACTGTTAGAAAGACATTTGTTTTAATAACTTATTTCAACACAGTGTTTCTTTCTAGAGAGCAAGACTAGTAGAAATGACTATCTTTAACAACAAGAACAAAAAAAAGAGACTCTAAAAGTTGGGTCAAAACATACGATTCTGTAAGATGTCATTCCTCTTGAGATGAACCAATACAACATATGGGCAAGTGCATAATTTTTAAGTGTCTGTATTGACTTGCATAGTTACTATTTAAAAGCCAGGTGGGATAGTATATGTTCATTCACTGCTATAGTATTTTAAGATTTGCATCCCAGATAGAGTTCAGTCTCGTGACAATTTGTGTCTCAGTGTTCTGATTTCAGACAGAAGTGGAGAACAATATTGTTATTCGTTTACTTCATTGATTAACTCACTGATTGCAACATTTTTCCTACTACTAATTATTGACTAAACTCCTTTAAACCATTGCTCATTGGAACAGCTTGTCTGATGTAAATTCCTTCTACTAAAGGACTTACTTAGCATGCTGGAGTTGAAGAGGGAGCTCTTCAATATGTTGTCCTTATTTCTGTGCTTCAGTTTGCAGTTCCAACAACCTGCTCATGAGAGCTACAAAAATATTTCATTTTGCTTTTCCTTTTTTAGTGAAATAGATTTTCTCAAGAATGAAAACTTTCCTGTGTCAACAGTTTATAGTGTAGCTCCCCATCCTTCTTTAAAACAAGTGCCTCTCACAGTCTCAGAGGACAATGGACGGTACTTGGATATCAAGAGCTCTGAGAATGACGATAAACATGGAAACACTGAAGAAACAAGCCTTTCTTTATCAGCTGAAGTAGATTCACGGACTTCTAAAGATGATACGCTAAATTCTGTGCCCTGTAAAGAAATGGAGAAACTGTCCTCTTGTGCTCCATCAACTAAAGCTGCAGTCCACTTCGATAAACCTAATAGGTTAGTGGTAATTTTTTTTAAACCGGAATGCTTTAATTAAAAATTTTTGTAAAGTGCATAGATTTTTCTAACAGTAAAATTCTGCAGAATTCGTAGGTCATTTGTGTTTTGAATGCAAATAAAACACTTACCAGCACTGTAGCCTAAAAGTAAGTTATTTTTATGTTGTTCTGAATCTTTTTAGGAATGAGTACATTTGACAAACGAATATTTTTAGTATTATGTTTAAGGGTTTCTTTTCACCTCCTACTTGTTTCTAAAACAAGGCCTTTTCCTTGCAACATGGTGAATGGAAAGACAGGATGTTTCCATTCTCTTAAATTTTAATTTCATAATGAAATCTCTTCTCTTTCTGCTTGAGGAGTGTTTGGGCAATGTTTTTGCTTTTCCTACCTAAGAGATGTATGGGGGTTTTTGGTGGTGGTTTTTGTTTTGTGGGGTTTTTTGGATTTTTTTTTTTTTTTTTTTTTAATAATTAGAAAGCTTATCTGACATTCTGCTTTCTGAGTTTCGAATTTGGGGCAAGTCTTCACTGGGTAACTATGATTCTTTTAATTAAAATAAGGTATTCATGTTCTGTTATTACATGGAGACTGAGTTTGTGTGCCTGAGCATTCTTGAGAGAGCCTCTGCAATCTATAGTCTTTTTAGGTATTATAATGAAAAGGGGCAATAACATGTTCATTAAGTAATAGATGAATTAGTGTAGCTGTGTAGCTATCAGGAGTAACATGAACCACAAACTTAATGAAGGTACATACATCTTTTAAAATTAACATTGTGGACAAAGACGCCCATGAGCTTACCTTATTGTCTTACCACTGCTGTTCCTAGGGGAGCAGGTAGCCATCCTGCTTTGTGTTTTGCCAGTTCCCTTAGCGTTCTTTTGCTGGTGTTGATACAGTAATATGTTTCTGGAATTATCTTCCATCTGAAAATGCCAAGTAGAAATATATGTGTGATATTCTGTGCCTATGGAAAATCATTACAAGCTGCAGGGAGGAGGAAGAACAAAAAAAAAGGGTTGCTACCCCTGCTAGTAACTAACTTTTCTTGCAAACCCTAAGTACCCTGTTTTTCCTGGATTTATTGAATTTCTTGCGTTAGAACAGAACAGGAGGAAAGTTTTCTGATTTCTGAATACAGTACCTCAGAGTCTTACTACAAATTTTTCTCTTCTAGTTGAATATACTGGTGTTTAACAGGAAAGTAAAACTCTTCTTAGATTTTTCAGGAAAAATTCGCAGTAGTTCCATTTAAGCTTTCCAGGTTTTGGGTTGTATGGAGTTTGAGTTTTTTGTTTGTTTGTTGGGATTAAGAATTTTTTAATTATTATTTTTTATTTCATCTCCTAGATGAATATCTAGACTGTGTGATGATCAAAACTTGTCGCTGTTATACACTGATTGCTATAAACTTGTCTGCCTACTTTCATCTGCATTGTTGGCAAGTTTCTTCTTGCTCAGAATAATTGGGAGTGCTGAGAGGTGTTAAATGCATGAATATTTGATGGATGATTTGGGGATAGTGAGGATGGGTATCAAAATAGGATGAGATCACTGAGTGAGGAAGGAACTGTGAGTATCTCCAGTGGGATTTATGACAGTAGTCTCTAGAAAAACAGAATTTATTTTCCTCACAGCTCTTTTAAATATAACTGCAAGTGGATTTATTTGAGAAATAGTTGAATAAAGCCTTGAATCCCTATTGAGTTAACTTCAAAAGTCCCTTCAAATGGTGTTCACTGTAGAAATATGTAATGCATACATAAAATGCAGCTATTTTTGTACTGAGTTTTGGGCTTAGCATGTCAGCAAGAGATCAAAGGAAACCGTATTTGGTAGTGTTTAATAGATCTGCATCACTAAATTTTCTTCTTGGATTATGTACTTGGTTTGTAATGATACAGTAAACTTTTTCATTAAGAATTACAATCTTTAAGTATTTTGAGTAAGATTTTAAGGATTACTCTTCATGAGAGAAGAAGCACTACAGAATTGCTGAGTATTTATTTCAATCCAGGGCTGATTATTTATAGAAGATAATGAATACAATTTGTTCAGAATGCATTAAAAGGTATTAAAAACTAAGACTCCATCCCAGAAGGCAAAGATTGTTACTGCTGTGGTTGGGGAGTGGATTCATGGCATAAATCTTGCCCAGATGGGAAGAGAGGATAGAAGAGCAAGTGGCCAGCTTTGTGTGACTGCACCCGGAGCAGCTGTGCGTGCATGCCTGCAGTGAGGACAGGGCCATCGTTGGAAAAACGCTGGTCTAACAGATTGCAGTAGAAAGCACACACCAGCAGCAGTTTAAATTGACCACACCACGTGTATTTATTCAACTCATTTTAGGTGTTTGGTAGTTTGCACCAAATACAAGGTGGGTTTTGTACAGAGCATACTGACTTTTTCAGTAAATTGACTCTTCTGTCCCAGTGTAACATGGAATAGAATAGTAGTGCTTGGGTTTTGTACTTGTCGTGCTTTCTTATATTTGAACATCTTCACTACTGGCATCTTTTCGTCCTTGAAAAGTCTTCCCACTGACATGTGTGCAAGAGGTCTGGGTTTGTCACTGTTGTGTCCAGCACAGCCATCAAGGATTACTAGCTTTCATCAAGGAGAACCTTTCTTGACTCTAAATACAGCCAGCAATCCTAATGGGATCCGTGCTGCCCAAAGCTTGCAGTTAATTAACCCACAGGGAATTTTATTGACATATTGTCACACTTAGTTTTCAGTCTCTGCAAAATGGGGATAGAACTTTTGCCCTTATGTAGGATTTTAATTAAGGTCTCAAGTGGCAAAGGGTCTGATGTTCTGCGGAACGAACGCCAAGGTGAAGGACAGCCCGGGCAAGGGTCCGGCCAAGGCCTTGACACTCTCCTAATGTTAAGCTTCTGCTTTGCAATGCTTGTTCCTGTTTTCTCCCAGTATAAATAAACCTTAAAGCCTTGAGTAGGGCCTGTAAATCTGTCATTCAAACATACTTTTACGGAATAAGGACTAACATACTGTTAAACAGAGGTCTGTTGCAGCTTGCTACCATCTCAGTCATTTAGTAACTTTTTTAAAGCAAACCCTTGAGCAAAACCAAGCTGATTGGAATTGAAACAAACTTAATTCATTAAAATTTAAAACATACTTTAAAAATCCACACTGTAGAGAAAAAAACTTGATTTTAAGTAATTAACTTAAATTATCATCATATTTTGTAAATAGCCAGAAGGAGAAAAACTACTCTATATTTATCTGAATACTCCTGGGTTAGTTTAAACAATTATAAGTAGGAACTTAGATTGATAATGTGCTTTTTTGTTAGAAAAGGGTGAATGGTGATGTATTTACTGCAAGTAGCGTGATATTTAAATCCATTAAATAAAAATGTATGTCCATATATGTAAATGCATTTGCGTAGGATGTTGTGCGCTTCGGTGCACAAGATCCTGATTGTAAGAGTTGAGAGGTGAAATAGGAATTGCTTCCTCCCTTAAACTTACATAGTGTCATTAGAGGATTCAAACAGCAAACGATGATATAGGGTAAGGTGCTTTCTGTGCATCTTTCAGAAGACAAATGTTCTTTTTACTCTTTAAGCATAGTAGATGGGGCAGTGTTAGATAAATACATGCCTCAGATACGGCAGAGGGAGTTGTTATTACTGGGAAGAATAGGACGCGGATGATGTTGATTTATGTAATGGTCAGTCCAGTAATTGTATTCTGAGAGCGTTTCTGCAAAATTAACCTTCCTCAGACAAGGTTGTTTTGAGACTCTTATCAGGGTTTTATGTGTATGCTTAAGGCTTTAAGTACCTTGGCGGTGTTGGCTGGTGCCGTGCATGGCCATGAGACAGCACTTCCAGAGATACACATCTACACTGGGGATTAGGCAGCAATTTAAGGTTAGTTTGAGGTTCTTACTGTATGTTCGAATTGAACATTTAGATTCTAAAGTGGCAGTTGAGTGATCTCTATTTGTAAGCTTGTAAGTGACTGACTACTCAAATGTTGTTATGCAATGTGCAGAATCAGAGCATTAAGGAAAAATACTGTTTCTTGTGATTTTGCTCTTTCCCACCACCCCCCAGTTTGCATAATTGCATGCTTCCTCTTCTATTGCTAAAGCTTCCTTTTCTTCATGCTTTAGTCCTATTTTTGTCTGTGCAGCAGTTTGAAAGATGTTAGATTTTTCGGAACTAAAAGAAACCTCTTAATAAGGACACCCTTTTTTTTTTCTTGCTACAAACTAAACACCCTAAAAGTCAGATAATTTAAAACAAAAACTTCTGCAGTATGCTTCACTTAAAACATGCTTTCTGAATGTCATTTTACCTAGCTGGTTAAACCAGAATGAAAGAACTTGTTCAGTCACCTTTTTGATTAATTTTTTTTTCCCCGTCTCCCTTTTTGATGATATTTCAGGAAATTGTCACCAGCTTTCCATCAAGCACTACTGTCTTTCTGTCGGATGTCAGCAGACAGCCGTTTGGGATCAGAGGTACATTTCCCAGTTGACGTAAACAAGAAGATCCTTTATTCTGCATGGCAGTAATAGTTAAACAAGCAATAATTGCTTTGAAACCAGGCTTACTAACCTACATGGAGAGAGAAATTTATGTGCATGAAACTTAAGAAATAAGGATGTGCTTTCAGATTTTAGCTTAAATATTAAACCTAGTCATAGATATGTAATTATTGGGAAGTTTTGAGTCTCTACAAGTGGATTCATGCTTTTGAAGTCACTGCCAGATCAAAAATTTACACTTAATGTGTGTGAGTAAATTAAGTATTTTCTGGTAACTGACCAGCCTGCTGCAATTCTTGTTATCCCTTTGAAAGAATATTTGACTGTTCCTGTGCTTCATTTAAAGAAAAAAAACAAACAAAAAACCCCAAACAATTTGGTTTTCTAGGTATCTCGGATTGCAGACAGTGAAAAAAGTGTCATGTTAATGTTGGGACGCTGCCTGCCTCATATTGTTCCTAATGTGCTGCTTGCGAAGCGAGAGGTGAGGAACCCCGAAATTTTACTTTTTATTTTGACCAGGTTGCTTTCTTACTCATTTTGAAGATGTATCTAATTTCATGAAAGTCTGTTACTTGCAATCATGTTCTTACTTTTATGCATGCATCTCTGCTCCTAGAAAATGGTTTTACACCTCTGTCAGGTGAGTTCAGTAAACCTGCATGGTATCCTAATATTTCTTCCTTTGATTAAGGCACCCATTAGCATTCAGCAAGACAAACTGTTACTGTAGGTCCATCTCTCTGTGGTAGCACAAATATCATGGTTATATGTGTGGTAGCACAAATATCTTGGTTAGAGAACACCATGGTTCATGTGTGTTACAAAGAGCAGAGGGCACAAGTTCAAACATTAAATTTGGTTTATTGTCTATCAGTTTTAACAAGAATTAATGTTCAGGCTATTATTTGCAACACTTGGTACTTCAACAAAAGATTTGTTTTACCATCCTTTTCTAGAAGCTCCATGTATCAGCCAAGACAAGGTTCATTAAAAACACCCCTTCATAAGAAAATTAGCAATCTTGCTTATACATTTTTCTTAAATTTAAAATGAAGCTAAATAAAATAATGAAAAAGTAATGTTTATTTTGAATGTAAATGAAGATGGTGTTTTGCATGATTATATAGTTTAGAAAAGAAGGACTGCGATTGAAGATGGGGAAAAAAACCTGGTTTTGTATTGTTTTGTGAAAATTGCACATTGAGAAATGTGTAAATATAAAAAATAAGAAAATATATCAAACAAAAATTCAATGGCCTTACAGTTTACACTGAAACAGAGTTTGAAGTAGCATAGCTCATTGAGTGAGTATAGTCCTTGTTGAGGGGACCTACAGAATGGTAGACTTAGTAGTGTGTTTTGCATGAATTCATTTTAAGGCTTTGAGAAATCCTTAAAAAATTTGTACTGATCCCATAATCTGAAATTTTATAACATACGAGTAATTATCAGCAGCTGACTTGGTGAGTTGGAGATGTACCACATTTTGAAAGTCTCAAACTTTATAAAAGTGTTTGTGGTTTGGTTTTTGATGTTTTTTTTCCTGTGGGGGGTAGGGGTGTTAACTGGGTGCTCTAGAAATGGTTCCATTCGTGGTCTTTCCGAATAATTCTGTGAATGTTCCTGGATCAGTGTTTAATTCCTGATTTCTTATTTATTCCTTCCCACTGCTTGGCCGGATGTGGTATTTTGGCTTCTTTTCGCAGCTTGTAGCATAATCTGTGTAATGCATTTAATCTTTTTGTGACCTTTTAGGCTATTTGCTACTTTTTTACAGTTGAGGTTACATTTGATTACATGTATTTTTGCCTTAAATGAATCATCTGTTTCAATTTGACTGAAAAAGCCGCAAGCAAGAATTGTGTAACTGGATTACATGGGATGCTTAATGTTCCGAGAATTGAAATTTGCTTTAAAAATAGCTTTTCTCAGTAACCACCCATTGCTGTAACTATTGTAATGTTCTTTCAGGTGTAGTTGTGGAATTTGAAGGAAAACTGGGGCAGACCATCTGTTAGTATTTATTAATATCAGTATTACAAAAAGCTAACCTAAGGTCTGCTCTGAAAAGATAGAGTGGTGGCATTTAAGATCTTACGCTGTCAGTGTGTTAGACATGAGAATTAAACATAATTTTGTGATGAGTCCCTAAAGGACCTTCCTTTGTTCTTTACGCATCCATCATGTTGAAATAGGTTGCAAAGTCTTAACCTTAACATGTTGTGCTATACGTTTTCATTTTGGAGAAATTGGGTTTGTGGAGGTTGACAGTCTCTCAGTTGCGTTGTCCTTGACCAGAGATTCAAAAGCCATTTCACCAGTGCTTTGAACCCTCTTAAGGTCAGCAGCAGCCAGCCTGACTTGGTAATAAGTGGTCCAGTAAATATCACAGTTGACATCTGAGCGACCAGTTAGTGTCAGAATGACAGATGCATTTCTGAAATTATTTGTGGGGGGGGGTTTTTTGTGTATTAGTGCAGCTTTACTTGTTCTTCAATGTCTATAGTTTAGATTCTGATGGAAGATAAAAAAGAAGGAAAAATGCAGTACTGAGTGGGGCATCTGAGGAGATCATTTTAGTTGTATCTAAAAGAACACAGGTAAAATCAATAACACATAATATAGGATGGTTACCTGAAAGCAATTCATAGTTACTAAAGTTCCATGTATCAACATATAAATGTAATGTTGTTTTTATCCCAAGTGACTAGTTTATCCTACCTGTTGGAAAACATGTATGCCAATGTTTAGATTTGTATGTGAATGCCCTCACAAAGGAGATAGTGCAAGCCAATAATAATTGGAATGAAAAGTAACAAAATGCTAAAAGCCTATTCTTCAAAAAAAGCAAACCAACCCTTTGGCTGTGTATGCAGTCTGTGATAATGCTTCTTGTGCATGAGCAGCTTGAGATCATAAAATTTTATCTGCATTGGAATCTGCTTTCTGGATTGTATGTTTAGCATTTAAAGCTAAAACACATTTAAGACCTTAAAAAAATACAAAATCAACCGCCTTCCACTTGTCAGGAAGTATACCATAAAAAGATTCCTTTGCTTTTCTCTAATTGCAGTTTAGCCAACCTTTTAAAATTTTTGCAATAACTGGTCAGTGCAATACTGATTTCTCACCCTTATAGGATGTAAAGATCAAGGCCTTTTTTTTTGGCCAGGTAATAGGAATAACCTTGTTTGTATGTTCAACTTCCACATTCTGCAGTATGTAGTCTCTTAGTGGAGTCTGAGCCAAAGTAAAGTTTTTGGCTTAATATCAGAATCTTGTTACTCTTGTTTTTAAAAAGAAATGTTTTTCCGTAATTATTTATACCTTTCATCTCACCTGTTCCAGGGTTAGTTTCTGTAACTTTCATTTGTGTTATGCAAACTTAGCAAAATCATGATAGAAATTGTTTACTAACTATGCACCACTAAGTTTGTATGCTGAGGAACATTATATAGAGTTCAGTATGTTAGGAAGTTGTGCTTTTTTTATAAAATTGAAGCAAAGATAATGCTGAATCGGCAGACTCTGAATGAGTGGCATTCTTGGCTCTGCTAGAAGAAAGTAACGCTGTACATTTGAAGTTGTTCACATTAATGTGTAGTAACTACCCATAGACATCACCAAGGCACTTCCATTCCCTGGCATTTTTTGTAGGTAACCATCTCTTAAAACACAGTAGAGCTGAATATTTTATTAGGCATTTTCATCTCAGTCTTAAGCTTTAAAAGCCATAAAATACTGTCTTTCATAAATACTGTAAAACAAGGCTCGTATCAGAGCTTGGCAGTATATTTAAGTGACTGTTTCCAGTGGCAGTGTCAAGGAGATGCCATTCTCATAGGATATGAATAAAGGTATGTAAGTTTGAGTTCCCAGGCATGAAAATTGTCAGCCATCGGTATCTTCTAAATGACTGTTTCTGTTTCACAGAATAGGGGAGAATGGAAAAATTTAAACGAACAATAAAAATACTTTATTACTCTGTAAAACTTGGATTGTGGTAGGGTTCTATAGATCGGGTTTCTGAAAAACAGGGATACTGTTGACCACAGCCTCTTCACTGGTTCCTTTCTGGTTTGCATGGAGTGTTGGTTTTGCTGGCTTTTTTGGCTTGGGGGCGAGGTTCCCACACACATACATAAGGGAGTCATAACCATTTTTTAATTCAAATCCTTTTAGTTCCCCTCTCTGGGTATGTGGGGTTAGTGTATTTGTCTTAGAATGAAATAGCTCTTAGAGTATCATTTTCATCTCTAGTCTGAAAGCTGATGTCTTTCAACATTGTGTGTTTAACTGTAACATAATTCATGGATGCAAGGAGTTGAATTTAATGTTTATTAATTGAATTGCCAATTGTTACTAGTTTTATCACAGTAATTTCATATGCAGGTTTCCAAATAAGCAGTGGATATAAACAAAGAAATACAAAGCTTTTTTGACACCCATATCTGCATTGATTCATATGTAAAAGCATTCCTTTGGGATCTATGAGAAGCTTAATTTGGATCCTTCAATAATAGTCTCATCCCATGAAAAGTAATTAGAGTTGTAATTTTAATATTAATAAGTAGCACAAAGTTCTGTGACATGTATTAATCCTATGATTAAATATTTTTTCATTTTAAAACTAGAAGGATGAATTCTGAACTTCAAATACATCCTTGCACAAGAGACACTGTATCAGTAGTTTGTTAATACCTGCAGCTATTTCAGTTGCTGCAAACAAGATTACTTTATTTACTGGTTGTCAGAGGCTAAGTTACAGAAAAATGTTAACAAAGCATTAGGTCACAATATAAATATTGACTATTACAGGAGATTAAAAGGGACGCATTTACAAAAATCGATCATAATATCATCCTGGCTTATATATAATATTGTCACCTGTTTGCCATATTATTACATAAATACTTGAAATAATAAAAAAGATGAGTGTCCTAAGCTATTGAAGTAACCAGTCTTGACACTTGATGCTAATTAACTTTATTCTTTGAGATAATTATTTTGCTTATGAGTAATCCAGCAAAAAGACACTGGTCAAGGAGAGAAACTAAGATGTAGAAGACTTTTGTCAGAAAACTTATATAGGAGGAACTGTTTTGTATATGGTTGAGGTGATACCAGTTACCATTAAAAAGTCACCTTCTTTTGGCCATGACAAAGTTCTACTCCACATTCCCATGTGAATGTTGCCTTTACTGAGTACTTGAATCAGCTCAAATAGTGAATCCTGTTCAAAGATAAGAGAACATGTTGTTATAAGTTAGGGAGAAGCTGTCTAAAGTTATTATGGTGAAACAAGAGCTTTTCTTTGGAGAGACCTATGGGGACAGTTATGCCAAAGTAGAACAGAGAGAGGGGTTGTTTCAGTTCTCCTGTGCAGCTCAATGGTTCAGCTTCGTAGCCTTGTCCATTGTTAGCCTGTATGTAGCTTATCTTAGAGTAAAAGCAAACTACCTTTTTTCTCTCTGTTCTACATGTGGTGGCTCACAGAGTAAACTGCTTCAGATGCCTACTTGACTTTTCAGTAATGGAGGTGAGACCACATGGCTGTCCGCTTGGCATCTAATGGGAAAACAGTATCACAGTCCTGAAAGTCGCTCCTCGTGGTTACTGTTGACTAACATCCGCAGGGACTAATCGGTTTTTATAAGTCAGAGGCAAAAGAGGGACTTGAGGGATTAACAGGACATTTAGGAAGGACTCCAAATTAAATAGAGGAAAGGTGGTTTCTGTGTTTTAAATTTACGTTCTTGCTTTATGACTCTCAGCACAAGTGGTATTCCTTCCCAAGGAAGGCAGTGTTTCAAGTAGCACTGGAAGTCCTCTCCTTGATTATTAATCATTATGTACAGTCTCCATAACAGTGTTATCAGCTTTCCTCTTGAACTTAAACTGCCAAATGCTAATATGATTGTGCCTTATTGGAAAATGTACCACTATCTACAGCATTTCTCTGCTGTTTTTGAGAATGAAAAATCTGAGATTCATTGAACAAATCTAGGCCTAAGGCACGGCCCTTAACAACAGTAAGGAATGAGCTCGAACCTGACTGCAGGTTGGTTTTTTTTCTTAATCATCCTGAATATCCTGAGAAGAATCTGTCCCCTTTGAAAGTCTTTGGGAGACTTTGACCTGTTTTGTCCATCTGAGAACAGTTTTGTTGTTCTTGTCCCACAGAAAGTCCCTTTCACCTCCAGTTTTACCTTCCTGTCCATTCTATAGGGAACACATAAAACATTGTTAAAGACTTCTCACTGTTTCTCCGCTCCCCTTAATAGAAGGAACTGTAGAAGCACTGATGCAGCGATGCAGAGAACACTTTCTTCTCCCATAGTATGCATGAAAGAATGTGACCAATGGACGAGAAAATACATCTAATTCCATCAGCTATAATAACCAGCTTTCTGCAAGGTAAAGAACCAGCCTTGTATCTGCCCCGTGTCAATGGTGTTAGGTTACCCATTAGCCTTTCACACGCAAGGTAGTAGTATCTACATGAATATCTGGAGGTGTTTTCCTTTCATATAGACTCAGCTGGAAAAAGACAACTTTGTTAACTTCCTTAAATTTGAAAAGAAGCTTTAAAAAAAAAAAAGAGTTTGTGGCACTATTTTGAAATCTAGCAGTAGTTCTGAGTGAGCAGGTTTTTTTGAGTAGGTACTCGAACATAGTAGGAAAGTGAAGTCAGTGTGTTGGTTTCAACAGATGAAGCAAAACCCACAGATCATAAAAATATATATTTTCATGTCCTATTTCATGGGCTATATTATTTTTTAGAAAATTCTTTGAGGAGTACGTAAGAATAATTGCAAAAACAATTGGATAATGTGAACTTAGGGTACCCTGACTTCAGAAAGTCACATCTCTGTGAAGTAACACAAGGGTTTTTTGATTTAAAGGTTTTTCTATGAGTTGTATTCTTTATGGTGAAGTTAGTAATTATGTTCTGTATCTACAAATTGCAATCTGATATCCTCTTTAGAATATCTTACTTTAAAGTAAAATTAGTGGTATTTAGAGTTTTTTCCAGGTCTTTTTGAGTTAAAACAGTGTTTGCAGGAAAGAAAATGCTTCTGTGAAGTACAAAATAAAAAAGTAAACAGGATCTGCCTTCTCAGAACTATAAATGGGCAAAAACTGAGTGTTAAGTATACAAAGAATAAAATCTAACATGCAAGTTCTAGAGGCAAAGGAGCTTTCAGCTCAAGAACATTATTTAGCTTTTTGTGCTCTATAATTTGTAAAATTTCTTTAATACAGGCTTTCAATTCACGTTATTTTGCGTTGTGCTACACTTATTTAAAAACAAACCCAAAATCTGGTTCACTGTAAAATACTGAGAAACAGAAATGTCCAAATTGTTTAAATTTATTTCTCATTTCTCCTACAGTGCTTTCAGATTTTTGAAGTGGTAGGTAGGATATTTCCAAATTAATTCCTTTGTCAAAATACCTTCCAGAATGTTAAAATATATTTTAGGATGTGTTTTCGTCAAATTCATGGGAGAAAATATAGCACACTGACTAGACTTCTTGTAAAATGAAAACAAAAGCCTATCAGGAGTTGACTAGCATTAGATAATGGTCTAAAATAAACATAGCACTTGCTGTTTAGGAAAACAGAAGTTGGGCAGTGAGTGTCTTTAATACTGTGTCCACACGTCCACCTTGTGCAATAGGCATACTCTCAAGAATGTTACGGATAGGTCAGTTGAAGTGTCTGCAAGAAGAAATGGGCACCTCCCAGCAAAGTTATCACAAATAACTATAGATCTTTCCAAGTTTTCTATGATCTTTCCTAGTAACTTCTGAAGTGTTTCCCACTGTCATCTATTTGCTTGTCATGGCTAATTAATGTACCAAAAGCTTGTCTGTTGAAAGTGGCTCAGAAATATGTGGCAGGTGGGAGTGGAAGTCTCCAGATTACTTGCCCATGTTTTCTCTGCAGACGCCTAGGTTTGTCTCGTTCTTTTCCCCCAACCTCCCAGTGTGATGCTTCTGTCCCTAAGCTTTTAAATCATCTATAAATTATATGGCTTCCAAATTTGCTTGTAGTAAAGCCTCACATCAACAAGGTCGAGGAAAGGGACTTCCAGTGCATGCGTTAGACACATTTGTTTCTTGTGGGAATGAATACCGTGAGCTTTGAAGGCGTATTTAGAAAGGAAGTCTTCACTGTTGTGAACAACCTTATGTTTTCCTTTAGTTAATGTTTTACACAGTATTTTCTTGGTAGTTTGTTCCTTAAGAGAATTTAATTGCTCTAAAAAGAAAATTCAGCATCAGATGTTGCCTCTTTATTGAATTAAAAAAAAAACCAAACCATAACCAAAAAAACCCCAAGAAAAGCCACACCACCACCAAACCTTAAAAAAATTCATGTAGTTCTCAGTCAACACAAAGTAGAGGATATCTGTCTGCAGTCACCTTTCCACTGTATGTTTCTCAGTGCTTATTCAAACTTTTGCACAAAACTGTGTGCAAAATCAGAAATTTTAATCTTTAACTCCATGGCGTCAGATATAGCTTTTTTTTTTTCCTTGGGAGCTCTGTTTCATAGAAGTCTGAATTTGCTTCAGTGCAGTAGGTAGTGAAGAAAATTTAAACCATGATTGTGCTCTTAATTCTGGTTACAGGTGATCTGCATATGTTAATTGTAATCTTTGCAGAGCTTTTTATTTTATGTGCTGGTTCTCCCCTGATCTTTCCTAGCAGGAAACTAATTCTAACTTTTGTTGACCTTCGCTTTTTTCAGGTCACTTAATAAGAGATCAAGACTCTAAAACATCGTCTGTAGCTGTTTTGATGTTTTGTAGCTAGATTTATCTTCTTAGTTTCTTTTGCCATTAATGAATATATGCCCTAAGCGTTTTTACTTTGTTTGGTTTTCCCCTACCCACAACTGTTTAGGAACTGATCCCACTCATACTGTGTACAGCCTGCCTCCATCCTGAACCCAAAGAGAGAGATCAGCTTCTACACATACTATTCAATTTGATCAAACGACCAGATGATGAGCAAAGGTGTGTTTGCGTGTTGCGGGGCAAAAAGGAACGTTTTTTCTTTGTCAAAGAGGCAGAACTAATAGAAACTGGGTATTACTGGGTGATTTTTAACCAAGTTTCGCTTAAGCTGATACTTGGCTGATATAATGTTGACAATTTTATGTGGGCTTTGGGATTTTCCATTTCCATGACCTGCACTTTCTAGTTACTGAAATGTAAGAATGTGCTTGGTAAGCTGCAGGGTAACGTTTCAGTTCTGTTTTTGTTTAAAAATGAATTCAAGAGCTTTGTTAAAATGAGCTTTATTAAAATGAGCTTTAAGATCATAATTCTTAACGATGGTTGATACAGAAATCAAAACAGCTTTTTTTAAACCTTAGTGTGTCTTAGTAATCAATATGTTTGTAAGTTAAATGCCATGTTTAGTTGGGGAAAGCAGGATGAGAAAATAGAACTCTTCCTACTTACGGTTCAGTGCTATGCCAGCAATAAAAAGTTCAGTGCTGTTAGCAATAAAAAGTTCAGAAGACTGAAGCTGTGATTTAGTTCTGACAAGTGTTGAGAGCTTTGTTTTATTTTGGTTAAGACTTTGAAGCGAAGTATACTTTTTATTTTGTTTTATAAACTTAGTTCTTCATTATCACTCAGGAAATCTGACTTTGTACTAATCTTGATAACAGTATCCTTAAGGTTGAAAGACAGTACCCTCACTGGTATGTTTCCTTCTCTAACTGTGGAAAGATTTTTCATATTTGGCCTGTAGCTCTTCCATTATTTTCATTAGAGATATTTTGTAAAGCATCTGTATCTATCGTTGCTCTATTCTGTCTTCAGACAAAATAGCTTCCCGAAATTGGTGGAAAGCATTTCTGTTGAAGATTCTCTGAAACTGAAGTGTTCTGGTATCTTTCTAAATTCTTCCTATGGTAAAATTCAGAGATGAGGTACAATTGAAAGAGATGGCTTTGGAGACAAAAAAAAAAGCATAAATAAATAAAAGCAACTTTTAGCACAGTGGGACCATGCAGATTGAAATTACAAAAAGATGCAGTCCTTTTTCTACCTCAGTCATTAGAAACCTGCTTCTGAAAAGTCTACTGTTATCTAAAATGTTTTGAAAGGTTAAAACATAGTTCAAAATGTGAACTCTAGAAGATTTTCAATTAATACACACAAAAGCAGCAGCCTTAATGAAAAGACGCTGAAGTATGTTAAGCTTGGTGTGTCTGGTATGATACCACCTCTTACAGAACACACATAACTTGCTGACATATTAAGGAAAACTCTAGTAACTACATTTTTAAAAAGAACCTTGACCTGTCCCTTAAGACAGGTCAGGTTAAGATTGAATTGCTTACCAGTGCATGCAGTCACTTTCTAAAACGTCTTGAAAGAGAAGTGTTAAATTTGTCCTAATGTAACTTCTGCCTTGTTCCTCTAGTCTGATTCTTGATTTCACTTCGGTTTCTGTACTGGTGAAGCAAACCGGTGCTCCGCTGAATCATACGGATTTGCTTTGTGTTCCTGCCCGTGTAATCATAACTGCATAACCTGGAGAGAGCTCTTTGAGGGAAGCATTCCCAGCATCTTGTTAACAAAAGAGATCATTATGACAATAAGTAGAAATAAGTTTTTCCTGTATCCAGCCTAGACCGCAATTTTTGCCACAGCTAAGACATTATCCATTTCAGTGACCTGTTGTTGACATCCTTACAACCTTTCCCACCCCCGAAATACCGACTGTTGTCATATACTTTTAAGGTGGTTACAGTAAAATATTTAAAGCGTTATTTTTAAATATGATTGCAGTATCTTAAAGTTCCTTTTGCCTATAAAGTAGGGAAATCTTGACTTAATTTTGAGATTTTGTGGAACTTTTTTGAGAAGGCTTAATTATTAAAAAATCAATATATATTTTGGTTTTCTCCATTTCTAATGCAGAAGATTTCAAGTCATTAATGTATTTTGCTGTTTGCTGTTCTAATATCTTACAAAAGTATATTCCATCGCCTAGTTCTGTGACTAGGAAAAGCATGTGTAGAACCAAAGAGAGACATTTGAGTAACTTATTTTGTTTGTTGTAGAATGCAGAATCACCGCAGGCTTTTGTCTCCATATTGCTATCACATATCAGCTGTTGGTTTTGAGACTTATCTGATCGTTGCATTTTTCCCCCCCAACCTTTTTACCTTGACCAAAGGTCTAGTTCTCTGTATGTGATAGAGGGGAAAAAAACCACTCCCCCAACACAAAACCAAAGAGCTTGCTCTGTTTGACCTTAAGAATGCTGCAGGTGGGGTGGTGGTGGGGAGGAAAATCTTTTTAATAGAAAATTTCTCCTGAAAAGGATTCTGAAAGTGAATTAGTCTATTTTGATGGTGCATGTTGTGTAACTGGTTTAGAAATAACCAGCAGGATCTCTGCCTTTCAACCTTAAGAGCATACTGTTAGCTGCTGTAAATATTTAGGAGTTTAGACATGATGCTAAAAAGGTAACAAATTAATTGTGGTTTACTTTCCACAAAGTGATTCTGAACAAATTCTCTGTGATGTCCTAACCTTACTGTGGAAGTGATAAAATGAGTGTCTTGTATCCCTGCATTGTTGTTTGGAAACTAGTTAATTTAGTGTTGATGTGTGCACTAAAAGTGAATAGAACTGGTGAATTGCATGCAAAGTTGGTGTCATTCCAATCCTATTAACAGTAGAAATTGTTAGACTTAAAAGGCAAGATAAACAGTCATTGAATAAAAGTTTAAATTTCACAGATGATAGAAAAGTACAATTTTACTGAAATTCTGAATTATATCTCTGCCTATGAATGGGTGGAACAACAGTGATTTCTTTCCAGCTTTAAGGAATGTTAAAAATACAAGTATAAAAATTACTACTGATTGATTAATTACTTTCCTTTTATAATGGGCCTTGGAAGATTTCTGTCAAGTGTAAGTCCAGTGTTTTCGGAGAGATGACAGTAACTTACATGGTAGAATATTGAAAAACAATTTCATAAAAGAATTACGTTACTTGTTTTGAACAAATGTCATTAAATCTTACAAATGCTTTTAAATAAAAGCTGTATGTGTACTTAACTAAAATACTAACAGTGTGATAGTGTCAAGTCATTTAGAACCTTTTACTGCATGAGACATAGCATTGAGTAATGAGAATTAAATGAGAGACTTAGTCAGAAATTCTTAGTCTTGGAAATTGGGAAATCAGAGATTCTCAGGTTCTGGTTCATGGAATTTGTGATCTGCAAGTTCCTGGAAAAGGCACATTAAATAGAAAACAAGATGGTGGCTTTCAAGTTAAGATTTAGCCTTTAAGTCAGTGTGTATCATGTGAAATTTTGACTGTAGACAATTAACTGTTTCCTAACAGCATCTGCTTTTTCTGACTTAAGGAGTATGTTCTGTATATTATAGAACTTCACTTCATGAACAAATTAAAGTTTAAAATTCATGTTTTCAGACAGATGATACTGACTGGCTGTGTGGCGTTTGCCCGGCACGTTGGACCAACACGTGTAGAAGCTGAGCTTTTACCACAGTGTTGGGAACAGGTAACTGATTATTTTGTGCTTTAACCTAACACACAAACATATCCCTCAGTCCATATGTCTCTTAAATCCCTCCAGGGATGGTAACTCAACCTCCTCCCTGGGCAGCCTGTTACAGTGCCTGACAACCCTTTCAGTGAAGAAATCTTTCCTAATATCCAGTCTAAACCTCCCCTGACATGACTTGAGGCTGTTTTCTCTTGTTCTGTCACTTGGGAGAAGAGACCAACCCCCACCTGGCTACAACCTCCTTTCAGGCAGCTGTGGAGAGCAATAAGGTCTCCCCTGAGCCTCCTCTTCTCCAGGCTGAACACCCCCAGCTCCCTCAGCCGCTCCTCACAGGGCTTGTGCTCCAGACCCTTCCCCAGCTCCGTTGCCCTTCTCTGGACATGCTCCAGCACCTCAGTGTCCTTCTTGCAGTGAGGGGCCCAAAACTGAACACAAGATTCGAGGTGCGGCCTCACCAGGGCCCAGCACAGGGGGAAATACAGTTGCTGAACAGAAAATAAACCACGCTGTTTTCATAGTCCTTCTCTTAAAATTTAAACAGTGTTTTAAAAAAACCCAGTCTTGCCTCAGCAAGAGCACATCTTTATCATACCAGTTTCTTGCTAATTGCTGATGCGTAAGAGAAACCAGTCCAACTGTAACAGTACAGCATATCAGGCTGCCAAGCCATATGTCATCGTGCATTTATTTAATGCAGTTTGCCAAACTTTGTCTGCAGTACTGAAACCAGGTCATTATTTTCTCTGGCAAAATACCAGCTGAATCTTATTGTCACAAGAATGATTTTGTAGAAAGAACTCAAACATACACATAATTTTCTACCTTCACTCATTAGATGCTTTAATCATGAAAGCATTCATGCAGTTGGTGTCCAAGCAAAATCTATTTACGGATGCAAAGGATAGGGCTCACAGAAGAATCAGCATTTTCGTATATACATTCTGGAGCTCAGAGTTGTCAGACTAGTCTTCGAGACCTTTCTGCCTGCTCTTTGCAGCTCCACACATAGAATTTGGTAGCTGGCTCAGATGAGTTTAGAGGCTCTGGGAAGATGAGTTTAGAGGCTCTGTGAATGCTGGAAGTTCCCTCAGAACTAGTGTCCAGTTCATTGGCTTCCAAAATTGTACTGCTGCTTATTAAAAATGAAAGGAAAAGAAATTGTAATAAACATTTTACAGTTACATTTAAGTTGCCATGGGCTAATAATCCTCCTGAATACAAACCTTGCAGAAATTTGAGTCTTTTTTTTCCTCCAGTGTGTCAGTATGTCTTACAGTATCAGGGGTGATATTTATATTGCCTTGCCAGCCCACCTAAACAAGTTGAAACTAGTCTTTGCTGTTTGCCTCGGGTAGGCAGAGCTCTAGAAGGCAAAGTGTGTCTCTCTTGCCAGAAGGGAACTTGCATTTGGAAAGGCAGCATGTAAGTCAAAGTTACTATAGGTATTAAAGCAGCCTCTTGCATACCCATAATGTTTCTCATCTATGAAATCCCTGTACTTCAAAAAATACTATAGGTGCACTACTGATGAATGAATGCAAAATAATGATAGGCACACTCCAAGAACATTCTCCCATGCTTCAGACTTCAGTTTAGTCATGAGGCTCATGATTTGTTCATTTCAGTCTCTTTCAAGTGATCTTTGTCATGCTTCATTCTTGAGAGACTCCTTGATGATTTCAGATCAGAACAGTGAGAAAGTTGAGGATATTAATACCACATCAGTGGTCAGGTACCATTGTTCAGCGTGCTGTGGAAATGAAGTCGAGGTAAGAAGTTGTCCGAAGTTGATTTATTACTATGTCTTCATCTGTAGTTTCTTCTAAGCCCGTAGAATCAAGAGAATCACGGAATGGCTGAGGTTGGAAGGGACCTTTGATCATCGTGTAGTCAAGCTCCCTGCTTAAAATGGAGTCAACTAGAGTAGGTTGCTCAAGACCAAGTCCAGCCTGATTTTTGAATATGTCTGAGGATGGGCAGCATGTTCCAAGGTTTCACCACCCTCCCAGTAAAAGAGTTTCCTGTATTTCAATTTGTGTCCATTTTCTCTTGTCCTTTCATTGAGCACCTCTGTGTTCTTGGCCTCTCTGCAGATAGGTACAGATATTCATACATATGGATAAGATCCCTCCTGAGCTCTCTCTTTAACACCAACAATCCCAGCTCTCTCAGCACCACTTCCCACCCCCATTGGATATTCCTACGTCTTAATTATCTTCTGCTGGACTTGCTCAAATACATCTTTGTCTCTCTAGCTGGGAAGCCCAGAACTGTACACAGCACTCCAGATGGGGTCTCACCAGTGTTGAGTAAAGAGGGATAATCACTTCCCTTACCAGGGGATGTAGCTAGTGCTGCCCAAGATACCATTGGCCTTCCTTGCTGTTAGGAGTGCATTGCTGGCGATGCTTGGTATCTGTCAGGTCCTTCTCTGCTAAGCTGCTTTCCAGCCAGTTGGCCCCTAATCTGTCCTGGTGCATGGGAATTATTTCTGCTCATGTTCAGGACTTTGCACTTCCTTTTCTTGAACTTCATAAGGGACCTGTCTGCATGTTTCTTTAGCCTGTTCAGGTGCCTCTGAATGGGCAGTGCGTGCATATGGGTGTATCATCCACTCCTTCCAGTTTTGTCTCATCTGCGTATCTGTTGAGATGTCTTGTCATCTAGGTCATCAATGAAGACGTATAGCATCTTTGATGTTGGCCCCTGGCGGTACACCACTGGGGACTGGCCCCCACCTGCAACTCTTTGAGCCTGTGATTAGTTCAACCTATTTTCTGTCCCCCTCACTGTCCTTATCTAGCCCAGACTTCACCAGCTTGTGAATAAGGATGTTTGGGAAACAGTATCAAAAGTCTTGCTGAAGTCAAGATAAATGATATTCACGACTCTCCCCTTGTTCACTGAGCCGGTCATCTCAGAAAGCTATCAGTTTGGTCACGCATGTGTTTTCCTATATAAATGCATGCTGACTATTCCCAACCACCTTCTTGTCCTTCATATGTTTGGAAATGCTTTCCAGGATTATTTGCTCCAACACCTTTCCAGGAACTGATGTGAGACAGACTGGCCTGTGTTTCACTGGATCCTCTGACTTGCCCTTCCTGAAGATAGCAGTGACGTATACTTTCTTCCGGTCGTCAGGAACCTCCCCTGTCACCACAACACTTCTTTGATTGTCACTGCCAGACCACTCTTGACATCAGACAACTCCCTTAGCACTGATGGGTGCATCCCCATCAGGGACCAGAGAGTAGTGTATGTCCAATTGGTTTAAATGTTTCCTAACCTGATAATTCTCTACTAAAGGTAGGTCTTCCTTGCTCCAGATTTTCCCATGGGTTTTAGGGACCTGGGATTGCTGAAGACAAGTCTTCTCAGTAAAGATTGAGACAAAGAAGGCAGTGAGTACCTTGGTCTTTTTCTGTGGCCAGATGGTTGTCTTACCTATACGCTGCATAGCAAGAAGGAAGGAGTCGCACCACAGGTGTGTGCTGTTTTATCTGACAGGATCAAACTATTCACTTTTTCTTCTCATTGTTTTTACACTAAAATTTTTCATTCACAAAATATATTGAAATGTGTCATGCGTTTCATTGTACAACCGTAATGCTGACCGTTAAAGCTGATTCCATCAGGATGCAAACTTGGTTCGAAAGTGACAAAACCAAATTTATAAGGCACAATTTTCTTTGAATAGAAAGGGGAGGTAGGCAGCACAGGATTAAGAGGCGGTTGGGAATAGGGTCTGTTTTCAGCAACACTTGAGAGACATGACATGTCTATGCTGGACTTCAGAGCAGAACTTCAAGAGCATGCAAATACTTCTTGGTTAGTACCTGTGTTATCTTTTGACCCCAATTGTCCAGCAAGATCCGAGCAGCTGTGCTGCACCGGTTGGCTCAGAGCACTAGAGGGCACTTGTGTAGCTCTTAGATGGACAGCGCTGCTGAAGGTCTACACCAGGCAATATATTTCATGACATGCCAGCTCAGAAGTTACTCATATTTATTAGAGTCCAGCAGCCCATACACTGCTTTCCACCATTCCTTTTACTTCATATGTGTACATACTTCTCAGATTCTTTTCTTATTATAAGCTCTATTTTATAGGACAGCTAGAGAAGGCTGTATCTGCCTTGCCTTTATGCCTCAGTCCAAGAACTTGAAGATGCTTAGGATCCATATGCAACTTCTACAGGCACAGTCAATGTTTATCGAAGAGGTGCAGACCTATCCCTCCGTTGCAGTTCATTCTAACCACATTTTGAATACTGGTTACTGCAAAGCATATAGCTGTTCTGTTTCTCTTTACCAGATCAACCACAAATACCCAGAGAGACGGCTACTGGTAGCAGAATCCTGTGGAGCTCTAGCACCTTACCTTCCAGTAAGTATGAATACTGACTCTAAATACATTTCTAATGAAAGCAGGGTGAAAATCTGTTGCACAATGTAAACAACCTTTATCATTTTAAGTATTCCTAAGGCTCTGTGTTGTACATAAGACAGTCACATTATCCTCCACTTTATATCACATGTGAGATTCAGTAAGTGACATTAAGGAGATGGCTTATTATAAGGGAATACAGGTTAGTCTAACTATAAAATGTATTTAAAAATGGTCTGTGTTGAGTAACAGTAAAGATAGTTGGGACCAATTAAGGAAATGATCTGTGAAAAAATAATTGGTACCCAGTAATAGAGTTCTTCAGACACTGTGGAATGTTACATGAAGAGTGCTGCCAGTCAAAAGAAGCAGCAGAATTAAGTCAGTAGCAAACTAGAATTTGAAGCTTCAGAGAAAGATGAAAACAATCCAAATTAAAACCCCACTTCTCCAGTTTAGCAACGGAACGATTAAAGATTCTGTTTCAAGTTTAGGCCTATAGTAGGCGTTCTTTTGCTGTTGGTTTTGGTATGTGCTTTCATGTGATTTGGAGGACCTGAGTTCTGTGCTTCGTAGGACAAAAGGCTCTCTAATGAGGCTACTGACACTTTATATTCATTCACATTCTGTTGTGAAAACTGAACGTGTAATATTCAAAGGGACACGTGGTTGGAGGAAGGGATTTTGTTTGTAAGCACTAGTAGAAGTGCAAATTATTTATAAAAAATTGCTATAAATCCCCATTTCTTGTTTCATTGGATTTAACAAGTATTTCTTGTTTACAAACAGAAAGAAATTCGTAGTTCGTTAGTACTTGCCATGCTGCAGCAAATGCTAATGGAAGATAAGGCAGATCTGGTACGAGAAGCTGTGATCAAAAGCCTTGGCATCATTATGGGATATATTGATGATCCAGACAAATATCAACAGGTATAATTTTGTTTGGGTTTTGCATGTATGAAATGTTTTCTATGGTTACTTCATGAATGGGGGATGCATTATTTCATGTACTTTTATTAAATCTTGTAATATACTTTAAAAAATTTTGGTGGCTTGTATTGTATCACCATGACCAAAAAGGAAATGTACACGTACAAGTATCATTAGAACCCGAGGTGTAAGCCCTCATATAGAACCTTCTCTAACAATTCGTAATTTGCCTTCAAGAACATACCACTGCTTTGGCCACCTGATACTATTAGCCAGTTTGGTATTGTCACTTGCTCATAAAGATCCATCTACTACAACAAAGGCTACTTGTATTTCAACTTAATACTACCTAATAATGTTGCATGTAAGTGAAAAGGAAGAACTAATCCTGTCTGAGTTTTTGAAGGCAGAGTAGTAAACTATGTATTAATTCTGGTAACTTGATGATAGAGCAATACCAGGAGGGTCATGGGACCACCTACTTATACATTTGTAAGTGAACTGGGAATATGTGCTGAAAGGCCTCCATACACTACATTGTTTTATTAGTGTCAAATTTTAAGAACAGATGATCATATTTTTCTAGACTGTGTGTTCTGTGTAGCAAACCAGCATGAATTGTAGAAAAAGTAATTATATTCTTTATTTTGGCAGGGCTTTGAACTGCTGCTTTCAGCTTTAGGAGACCCTTCAGAACGTGTAGTTAGTGCAACGCATCAGGTATTTTTACCTGCATATGCTGCCTGGACAACAGAACTGGGAAATCTACAGTTCCATCTTATACCTACACTGCTTAATAAAATTGAAAAGTTGCTCAGGGTATGTGTTCAGCTGTTCCTGCATTGGGGAGGTTTCCTTGTATCTGTATTACATATGCAGACTTGAAAAAAAAAAAAAAATCCAAAAATTTAAATGATTGCTACTTAATGGAAGGGCGGGGGCGGGGGGGGGAGAATTTCTGGAGATTTTTGTTGTAACCTCATAACTTTTACTTGTCCTCTTGAAGAAAAAAAACAAAACACCACAAAATACACAAAGATGCTTCTGTAACAGTGTTTTACTTTATAGCCAAATAATCCAAGAGCAGTTCAGAAAACTCTTGCTTGAGGCTGTGACCAGATGATGTGTTTTATCCTGAGTGCATTTGCCCTATGCTTAAGTTGTTTTAAAGGGTCTCATAGTGTGCTTTTTAATAAAGTGCATTATTTGTTAAGGAAAAAAAAATAGAATTGAATCGGTTTAGTTAAGTGGTTTGCAATTATGAGCTAGTTTGCACTCTTGACTTAGTAGATATCTGGAAAGTTCTGGAAAGCAGGGTATCGTACCAATCTAACACACTTAACCAAGGTGCTTATTCTCAGAGTACAGGCGACTAGTTTATTCAGTTTTTAGATACGTTGATCCCTAAGACCAAGGGATCCCATTTCAAAATAGTGCTGAAAATTTTTCTTTCAGAATATTTGTGTGTTTGTCAACGTGAACCACGAAATGCCAAAAGCGATATTGCTTAAATATTTTGAGAAGGGACAGCAGCCTGACCTAGTGGAGGGTGTCCCTGCCCCTGGCAGGGGGGTTGGAACTAGATGGCCTTTATGGTCCCTTCCAACCCCAACCATTCTTGATTCTCTGACTTCAGGGTGATAAGGGGATTTGGCTGGAGACACAAAGTAAGCTTGTGGTTAGGTGCGTAATTAGTGTTTCTGTGTTGAAGCTCATCGCAGATGTGTTGACCTCTTGCCAGGGAATACATGCCTAAGCAACAGATCATCCAAACCAAAAACATAAACTAAATGTCCTGTTTGTTTCAGGAAGGAGAACATGGCTTGGATGAACATAAGCTCCACATGTATCTCTCTGCTCTGCAGTCTCTGATTCCTTCACTGTTTGCACTGGTGCTACAGAACGCACCTTTCACAAGCAAGGCTAAACTTCAGGGAGAAGTACCACAAATAGAAGGTAAATGAGTAATTTCCAATATGTGGAATTTTTACAACCTTTAATAGAAGTCGGTCACAAATGTCAAATCACTATTAAAGGTGAAGGAGGAATTTTAGGAATAGTCCATATACCTGGATTCATGTGTTTTTATGGTTACTACATAACCATAAATTGCAGGATATCTGTATAAAATACAGGGTTTTGTAACACATTCTCAGTACAATGTTTTAAGTTTCTGTCCCCAGGCATGTTTTCTAATCTATCTGTACACTTTGTTATATTCTCCTATATAGCAAGAACAGAGAAAGAAGTTCAGGGAACCTTTATTGTGTTACAAATTCTTTCTTTAATGTTGCTGAGTTGATGGACAATTATTTTTTTAAAGCCAGAGTAGTTTTGACAAGATTTTTTGTTCTGTTTTTTTGCTTTTTGGGAAAACGTCTTTCTACTTCCATTCCTCCCTCTGCTCCTATTCCATTCCTGTGAAAGAAATCAGTCTTAGACCTAAACCCTTATCAGATTAACTAAATTATATTTAACTAAATACAAATATCAGTTCATTGATACAGAAGAAATATGCAATTCATGAGTATTTACGAAATTATTTCCAGTGGAAAAAAAGAACTAAATGGTATCCTTTGGTAATTTTTTCTGTATTTACTGAGCATTTTTCTGCACTGTATGTTGCAGGCAAAATGGCTTCTTTGTGCCCAGTGACATAGTTTTATGTAATCCAATGAGAGTCTTGCAATAAAATACTTTTTTTGTCCTGATACTCAAGACATATTGTGGAGGGGGGGGGGAAATAAATACAGTTTTGCCTTTTAATTTGCTCTTAATTTTTTTCATACTTGTCTCTTAGCAAATCCTTAAGTAATCCTTCTTTTTTCCACCCATTTCTACACTTGCTTCAGTGGCCTGACTATCACAAAATAGTTTTTATTTCATCTCTCATTATTTCTTTCTACCTCTTCTAAGAAACTTTTGAGAAAGCAAAGTAATCCTTAACTGGACTTCCTAAAAGTATTTGAAAAATTCATTTCCAATAATAGGCAATAACAGCTCAATAAGGCTGGCCTCAGTTTCAATTAATTATTCCAAATAAAAAATTTTAAGAAGTGGGAGAGCATCACCCTGTGTTATGTATCTACGTAGTATCTTAGCAGACTGAATGGCCTCATAGTGAAGTTATACTTAGATCACCAATCCCAGCCTGGAGAATGTTTTCTCCTGTTAGAAATGCTTTTTAGCAGATATTATGGGTAATACCACTTAGTAATACCTGCCACTGATAATAGTGCTGTGTGTGAAGATGCAAAGAATGGGTAACAACTTTAAAGGAGAATTTGGAAAGTAGCTAGGGGTACGTTACTATGCGTTCATGTGAAACTGTTGAACATGCCATGGTAAAACTCATTCAGCTTACCCCAGTCACTTGACTAGCACTTTTTCCCTGGGTTGCTACTGCTGAAATAAGGAGTTCAAAAATTTCAAGCTTCAGCCTAGTCTGACACTTTGTTTCTCCACAAAAGTGAAGGAAAGAAAATTTCATATACTCTTCACTAATCCAATGGCATTGCAGGACCTGTGATCTTGCTTTCTTGAATTTTGCAGTAGGAAAGATTATGTTCTTGTCACATAACTTCACTGCTAAATAATTCTAAGTATGCTTGACATGAATTGGGAACAATAAAAGCAGTGTTGGTGTAGCGGACTTTCAATCTCCAGGTATTTTAATGGTCAGAAATTTTTTTGAGTTCTTGCTTTTTATGTGTAAATTATTCTTTTCTGGTAATTCAAATGACTGAGGAGGTTGAGGAGGGAGTGAGGAGTGTCAAAAACTGCCTCATATATAAAGTTTGGAGCAGTAAGATGATTAAAGTGTAGCAGTAAAAGTCACAAAATCTTGCCTGCAAGTCAGCCTACTGTAAATCCGCGTTTTATTCTTTGTGACCTTCCATAATCTCCCTGTACCTGTGTTTTTTCTTTTTAAGGGAGGGTTGTGTAATCGTTTCAGAATGGGATTTAACTCAGTGATTTTTTAAAAAGCAACTTGATAACCTTACACAGAAGGCACTAAACTGTTTCAGACTTTCTTAGCTATCTACTGACACCACCTCCAAAGCATTTTCATCTTCTTTTGTTCATGACCGCTTGTTCTCTGCTGTTGCAGTCACTAGATTTCCCCGACCCGTATCGCCTCTTCAGGATGTGGCCATCATCATTGGAAGCCGTGAACAATTAGCAGTGCTGTTGCAACTGTACGACTATCAGCTGGAACATGAGGGTACCACAGGCTGGGAGACGTTGCTATGGGTAGTCAATCAACTGTGAGTTCATTTGTATCTTGCGGTCCTTAATTTTATAATGTGTCAAAATTAGTAGTTCTTAAGCATGATCGTGTTGAACAGTTATTAAACATAAGAATTTTAAGTGCTATTGTGCTTAAGAATTTTTTTATATATATATTATGCTAAAGAGAAAAGGAATCCTTTTTTTTAGGCAGTTCAGTTTTCATGCTGAATTAACTTAGCTGATATTTTGTGAATGAAATCAATCTGGCAGAATGTGTAGTTTAACTGCTTGCTAAAAAAAAAACGCTTTTTTATCTTTGCACTGGTATAGTCAGTTCTCTGTTGAAGTGAAGATTGTTGTATTCTGAATATCTCATGGAATACACTGTTCTGCAGTAACAGATGTTTGAAAATATAGCTCAGATTTTTCCTACACTTAAAACCTTGCTTTCTTCAAGGGTCAGGAGTCGTACAGCATGTGTAGATAATTTTATTAGAACCAAGAGTGCTTGTGTGTGTGTATGTTTATTAGCAGAAGCAGTAAAGCTATACAAGTGTAACTGGAGAGAAACAAAAGATCAAAATAAGTGTTTAATATTGTTTTCTTTCCTGATTTTTAGGTTACCACAGCTTATAGAAATAGTTGGCAAGATCAATGTAGCATCAACTGCCTGTGTCCATGAATTCTCTAGATTCTTCTGGAGACTTTGTAGGACATTTGGGAAAATTTTTACAAACACTAAGGTAAGGTATTACCCTAAATATTCTACAAGAACAGTACCTTGATAATGTATATTCTCCATGCTTAAGGTGTGTCTGAATACCTGCACTTAATGTGACCATTTATGTTTGCTTGTCACACTGACGCCTTTCCATAAGGACATTTAAACCCTCTACAGTTAAACCTCTATTTGCATCATTTTGCTTTCTGGTTTTGTCCATTTTGGAATGGGCTTCTCATCCTGCCCAACAAGCCAGGATTTTTTATTTTTTTTTCAATTGTATTTTTCATGGATGCTTTGTGAATGACAGAGTAAGTGGGAGAGATCATCCAAATTCTAGTGATTTAACAAATTTCTATTGTCAAAACAGCATACTGTTCAGTGGGTTTGGCATACGTTAGTATTTCATCCTGTACTTCATGGAAAATTTAAAATTAATGCTTTCTTTGCTTGAAATATTTTCTGTAGATGGTATCTAAACATTTTTAATGATGAAATAGATCATTTTTCTTGATTTAAGAAAAAAACTTTAAAGGAAAATGATAAAACATGAGAGGATTACCTAAAGATAAAACTACAAACCAGGGTTAGAATTTTGTGCTGCCTTCGTAGAGGAGATTCAAACCAGTCTCTGGTCTTTCAAAGTCTCTCCTGTAAGTTAACTTTAGAACTCCTGCTTCTACAAAATTTGTTCTGATACTGCTTATCACAGCTGTATTTTGGAAGAGCGCACTTCATGGACAGCAGAGATAGAAAACAAACCAAAAAACTTTTATTTTGTTACATATAGCTTGGCAAAACCATAAACCCTAAAGCTCAACTAAGATATTAGCAAGAGACTTCAACTTTTGGTATCAAGAGTGCTATATACTGCTCCCTCAGTGTGGGTACTCAATAGAAATGTTTACTCTCTTATGTCATACTTGCAGTTTTGTGAAAGATGGCTATGCTTTTTTAAGTGGTTTTGGTTTTTTTTTTTCTTTCTGTACCTTCAAAATGTCCTTTTTCTGTTGTGTTGGGGTTTTTTTTTTAATTATTATTTTTTTCCTAAGTTATTTGACACTGGTAACAGGTTTTCTTACATGAGATTCATCATTCTTTGTATAGGTAAAACCACAGTTCCAGGAAATCTTAAGGCTGTCTGAGGAAAACATAGGTAAGTAGCTTTTTGCTCAATTGAATAAAAATTTATCTCAAATGACACTGGGGGAAAAAAACCTGTCAATCTCTTGTTCAAATAACATTTTCAGATGGCAGTTCTCAAATTTGTCATCTTTCTGAAATGTTGAAAGTCTGTTGTTAATCTGAATGAAACACTGAAGTTGTAGATTGTGTGTGTAAAGTAAAAAGAACATCTCAAATCCAAATACCCCTTGAGCATTACTTTAGCACATATGTGTGTATATATGCATATTTATGTATAGAAATTCTTCATGTATATATTCAAGGGTAAATATATATAATGTTTATATATTATAAGTCTATCTTGTATATGTATAATAGTATATATATGACACACGTGCATATATACACATATGTAAAACCTTAATTCTTCATCATGTTTCATTAGATTCCACAGCAGGTAACGGAGTGCTAACAAAAGCCACAGTTCCCATCTATGCAACAGGGGTCCTTACATGTTATATTCAGGTAGGTTTGGTTTTCTGTTTCTTTGTTAAATATATAATAATATGTAAAACTTACTCTACCAAAAAGACCCTTACTGTTTTCTTTCAAAACTGTTAGCACTCTCACGCTTTGAAGGTCAGTAGGTAAGTAGGCAGCTCTACACACATTCAAAAGCCAAGTTTTCTAGTCAGGTTGCCTACTACATTTAGATGATAGTCATCAGTGTTAAAGCCTGAATTCAGTAGATCTTAAGATGACATCGGGCATGTTTACCGCTGCTAGCACTCGGACATTGGTAGCTGCCGTGTTCATCGAAAATGTTAGTGTTGTTCTATAAATGGATTCTTGGCCGTTTTAACTGTGACCCTTGCAAACACAATTTTGCAACATCTACTGAAACAGTAAAGGAGCTAAAGTGCCATTTTGAGCACAATTGGAGTCTTAAAATTTTTAGTGCTACCTGTTATAAAAATAAACACTCCATGAATAATACTACCTGATCCTCCAGTAACCAGCAGTTACGGACCAGCATGTAGGTGGCTTGCAGGAAAAATTAAATCCTTCATCATCTCACAAATATTTAATGGGCTGTGAGGAGTCACAAACTGTCAGAAGCCATGAAAGTGCTTAAGTAATCTTTCTAGAAGTCTCTAGTAAAACTATTTGGCTAATTTACATGTGCATATGTGCTTAGTTGATGAAATACAGAAATACAGTTTCTTCTTGTGTTTGCTTTGAAATGCTCTTATTAAACCACATATTTGAAGTGCATAAGAAAATTGTTAAAGGCTAACTCTAGTTTGCTCTCGTTCATTTCTCTCTCTCATAGCTGCATGTCATCATGACCACAGCAATACATCTGCTGCATTCAACGCTGTACGCTTTTCTTTCAGGAAGAAGACCGCAAGCTGTTAGTTGGATTCTTAGAAGATGTAATGACCATGCTTTCACTGTCCCATGCTCCTCTTGATAGCCTGAAAGCTTCCTTTGTGGAACTGGGGTAAAGACTATTTCTTGAACTTGACTAGATATACAGAAGTTAGACGTTTCTATTAAAAGCTGCTAATCTGGCTTTAATTTTAATAACTGATGCTTCAGGTGAATACAGGCCATACTTGATTATTTCCTTGGTCTTTCACAAAATTTAAATTTTCAATCTCTAGATTAAAAACATAGTGTTAAAATTCTGAAGTGTAAAACACCAAACAAAAAACCTCACATAAAAATCAGTCATTGAGGATAAAATGGAAATTGGTTTTGTATTTTCTATACTGTTACGATGTGCTCTTGGTACGTATTTGCAGTCAGTTCAGTGGCAGCATTTCTTGAAAATTATATCCTTCACCTTTTCTTTTAGATAAACTTTGAAATACAACCTATTTTCTAAACAGCAACATATTTCATGTCCTTCAGAATCAGATAAATGTTGCGTATTCTTCAGAAAGGATTGATGTTGGAGGTTTAGATTTGCTGAGCAGTGGATTCTTGACACTGCATGTTTAGGCAAAGAGCTTATTCAGGCTTTTGGAGTAAATCTTTCTTTTCTTTTTTTTCTTCCCCTATCCTCCCCTTATTGCCCAACTGTGGTTTTTTTTTTTAGTGCAAACCCAGCGTATCATGAGCTGCTCTTAACTGTCTTATGGTATGGAGTTGTCCATACTTCTGCTCTTGTTCGATGTACAGCTGCTAGGATGTTTGAGGTAAGTGTTACCCTTTTTAAAACTGGAGTGTATTTTTTAAAACAGTGATTCAGACAATGCTGCTACATTCTTAACATTTACAAATGGCTTAAACAAGTTGTGTACTGTGTGATGGAGCAGGAAGTTGTACAGTTGTTTCTGTATCTGTTCTCTGTTCAAGAGCACATCTGTCATTAAGCACTGTCATTAGCCACTTGCAAGATGTTTCTGTAGTAACTGGTGTGTGATCCGCTGCTGGCTTGATTGTTGCATTCTGATTATTGCATGCTGAAAAAACATTTTCGGATTGTGAGAACGCATTTCATTGCTAAGCTGTGTTCCAGCCAGAATAAAATGCATTGTCAAATGTGTTTGCTCAGCTCTGCAGATAAACTGGCGCCTTTCTCTGAGTTTTAACATTTGCTTTTGCTTTTCAACACATCATCAGTAGCCTGATTCACAAGTTCAGTACTTTCCGTTTATATCTGTACAATGCACCTATATTGTCATTCAAACTGTCGGTGCCAAATATGGTGGTAAAAACATCTATTTAACCGATTACGTATTTTTTGGTAAAAATTAAACCAATTTGCAATCACTTTACTTACCACAGAGTGACAACTCTGTGTTTTCTTTAACATCTAAAAATTTTTTCAGGATAAAGACACATTTAACGATTGAGTTTGCTTTTATTTCCACATCGTGCCTTTGCTTCATCAAGAGGTAATTTAAAAAGGCATATACAAAAACTGGGACATACTCTGTTTGCTGAACAAAGGGATTACCTTTCTTGTGTATCAGAAAGACATTTTTCTAATCACACTCCCTTGGATTTTTGTGTGTGTCGCTGCCACGTCTGACTCATTTGAATAGCTTTGCAGTGGTCTTCTAGCTGAACCTGCCACCTTGTATCCATTTGCAGAGCCAGGTCTCAAGTCTGCCTCGGAAAAAAAGCGTACGTAGCACAGTCATTGGTGTTTACTGCAACTCTGCAAGTCATTGCAGATGAAGCACTGAACTGCGTTACAACATACCCTCCCTTACAACAGGCTGTTGTCTTGGTTGCAGTTTCTTTTCAGATTCCACTGCACATTGATAATTTTTAGGCAGTCCTGTATGCTTTTTTGACTGCCCGTTTCCTTGTACGCTTCCATTTTTATTAAAGCGTAGCCTACTTTTGTTGCTGTCGCTTTTCTGACTTGAAAATAGTATCGTATCGCCGCTTCCTTGGTGGCCATAGCATACATACTTAAACCCAAAGAGCGTAACGATGTGTGTTGTCTGTCTCACTGTGGCCTTACCTGCTGCTACATGGCATTGCCCAACCAGCTGTGTCTGTTGCTGCTGTGTTAATGTTTGGAGTCAGTAGTTTCCCATTTGAATGTTGATGCAGACAGATTTGATTCCTGCTGGTTTGAACATGAAGCACGTAGCTGAGTTATAAAGCTTGGTTGGTCTGTTTAGGTTCAAGGCTAGGAACACTTATCTTCAGAATGACACTCGAATTACACAGCATGTTCCATTTTCTGTAAGACAGAACGGTGCTGTTAACCATGCTTTACCATAATTAGAAGTGTGGCAGTCCACGTAGTCATGGAGCTGAGATCGTTGTAAATTGTTTGCTAATTATACAAATCCCAAACATTTTTTTTCCTCAAGCCAGTACATTACCTCTAGGCTTTTCTCAGAGTTAGGATTAGTGAAAGAACACTCAAGTCTCTGTTTGTTCAAAATTGAAAATAGTAAGTATTCTTTATTTTAATCAGTGGGAAAATTGGTGAATCTGTATATAAGATCATTGTAGTCAGTGAGCTGTGTCCTTAGCAGCTGTTGGAAGTGTAGCCCACGGGCTGAGCACATCAGCACTTCGTAAGTTGCTGCCACTGTAAATAATGCTGAAATGTTATCATGTTAAAATGCAGTAGTTGAACTGACGTTCCTAATACTTTAGGAGTAACAAGTATGGGAAGTTGCAGTTTTCCCTGCCCAGGTGCTTTGCAGCAATGCATGTGTTCTTCCACAGCTTAACAATTCTATCCGCGTTCTCCCTTCTCCAGTTATTACCTGTAAAGCCACAGTACCTTCAGTGCACGTGTGCCCCTCTGCACGCAAGCACACATACGTGCTGCTTAATAAAAATTTTTGATTTGTATAGTTTGAAAGTCAGGTTCCTTCCAGTCTTTCACAATTTGCTTTGGTTTAATTCAGAGTTGGTAAAGCAGGAATGCTCAAATAAGTAGCAGAATGTAAAACCTTCTCTGGTTAGAGGGTGTAGATATTGCCTGGTTTTAGCAGTAAACAGCTACTGTCTTCCCCATGCCACATGTTCTCTTATGACAATCCTGGGGGGAAAAGCACAGAATTTAATCTGTGTTCATGATGAAATTTGAGTAATTAGAATACAGCTAAATATTTTTAAAAAAATTTCAATTTTCTTTAAAGCTGCTGATGAGCTTGTTATGTTTATCCCCATAAACTGGCAAATATATGCAGAATTCCTTACAAGATCCAAGATTGAAGTATCAAGGCTTTCCCTTTTTTAATTAATGCAGACAACCCTCTCTCTTGCTGAATGCGAAGAAAGTTTGGAACTTGTCATTTTCTTTAATCAGTCATTTTTTATATGTAGAAAACATGTAAAGGCCATCTGCTAGATACGTAGCTATGCCTGAGTATATACTTGTTGCTTAAGTTGCATAAAAAAAATCATGTGCACAATTCTAAATTTAAACAGCTTCCACATATTTATGGGAAATTACATAAATTTCCCTGTGGTATCAGCTTTAAATATTCAAGAGGTATTGCAACAAGTATCTCTCTTCCTTTGTTTGCAAAAAGACTTGATGAAGTTTAATTCATGAATAACCCAAGAGTTATCCATTTTCTACCTGCATAGACCAGCAAGGGAAGCTGGGGACATTTCATGTACGTAGTGCCTGGATGGCAGTTAAATCTAAAATAGTCCCGAATGACTTTGAGGAAAGCTTAGTGGCATCTGGGAAGGTGCTCTTTGTCGCACTGTAGGAGGTCAGAAAGTTATCACTCAGTGCAGGGAAAACTACATGGATTTGGCTCAGCTAAAGATGTCGATTTTTGCGTTAACAGCCACACGCTATCATAAATCCCATTCCATTAAGTTAGGAACAGCATTTAGATTACATTGTCAAATTCAAATGGGCAACATTTTAGTATTTAATTATACATCGTTGTATGTATAATTACAATACTTAATTATATTGGTATTTGAATTATAATACTCGCTAAACTTTTGAGAGTTCAAGTTTTAAAATAGCTGAAAATAGAGAAAACATCATTTGTCAGGTTTGTGCTGACTGCCAGGTCACTTCAGCTTTCTTCATGCCTTTGCATATATGAAGCACTAGTGTAGCAGTATTTGCTTAGCTTCTAATTTTGGTTTGCTTTTTGTGTTTTTTCTTTCTCTCTCTTGGTTGTGCCGTTCTTCTTCCCATGATACTGTGCTCACTCTTTTCCGTGCATCACCTGTGATACCCCCCTGCTCCGACCATTCAGCTGTTGGTGAAGGGGGTACATGAAACTCTGGTAGCTCAGAGAGTTGTTCCTGCTCTCATTACTCTCTCCAGTGACCCTGAAATGTAAGTTTCCTGTCTTATATACCTAGCATCCCTCTTAATACTTAGGAAGAAATAACCATCAGTTCTGTTTCTTACTCTAGCTGAACATAAATTGAATTACTTGTAAACAAATGTAACTTTTAAATCACTTATTTGTAAATAAAAACCTGCAACACCTAGAACTAAACTGGGTAAAATTGCTGAATAAACTTTAAATAGAAAGCTAAGTCAATGTAAGTTAATTTTTATGGGGTTTTTTATATTTAATCACATTCTCAGGTTTTAAATATGCTTGAATTATTTCCAGCAGGAAGCTGGATATGAGTGTGTTCTGTAATGCTATCAGCTTTACTACTGCAAAATTAAATATCATTTGCCTTTATGAAATGCAAAATGATTTTGGCCATATCTAATTTCTGATAGACAACCCTAGTACTTCAATTCCTGGACATCCTGATGTGATATTTCTTTCAAGCTATGGAGGGATGCTTTGCTAATCTCACTAACAGGTTGTTACTAATAAGCGCTAGAGCATGAATAGTGTCTTAATCATTTTAATGTCCTGTGTGGGTAACTAAACCAAGAAAAACCCCAAGAGTCTGCCTGCCCATCCTCAGTCACAGCTAACCCAGTTCAAGTTTACCAAACCGTTTTTTATTGCATGTTGACTGGTTTACAGCTGACTCTTCGAGGCATGAGTGAAGCCTTAGTTGACAAGCGGGTTGCTCCGGCCCTTGTTACCTTGTCCAGTGATCCTGAATTGTGAGTTTCAGATTGCGACCTTGAGTTAATCCTGTCTGTCTTTCTCCTGGTCTGCTTCTTTTGTTTTGTCATTGCTAGAAACTAATGTAACTTAAAGAACTAATTTTTAAAATTCTATTTATTTTTTTAATTCATTTTATTCGTAATGTTTAATACAACTTAAAGACGCTGTTTTTGTATTGTAGCTCAGTAAGGATTGCAACAATTCCTGCTTTTGGGACCATCATGGAAACTGTTACTCAGAGAGAGGTGAGACACCTGTTGTCATACTGTGGGTTTTGTAGCATAAGAAGTGGGTGATTTTGATAAAACCAGAGATGCACTAATTTATTAGTGAACTTGGAGGGGGTAAAAAAAAAAAAAGGCAGCTTATATATTATTTAATTCTTTGTTATATCCTCTTCCAAAATGCTTTCCAGTTTTGCAGTGGTCTTTGGAGTTTGTTTTTGTTTGGGGTTTGTTTTTTTTTTTGAAAAAAACTAACCCTCTTCTAAATAATAAAAACATTTTCTTCTAAATATCAAACCAAACATAAACAAAGAAAAACAGATGTGGGGGGGGGGGAGGTTTGTGCTAGAAGATGGGAAATCCCATGCTCAAAATGTTTTTTTTTTTTTTTTAAAACAGTCCCCAATACTGTTGAGAAATCAAAGTCCATTATTTCCAAATAAAGTAGCTTTATTTTAAAATGCTAGCCAGAAAATCATGGTGGGATTCAGTTACCTCCACATAAGTATACTGTAACATTTTAGATGCTTTAGGATATCTTGCCTGGCTTCCAACTACTTTAGAAGGACACAAGTGTCTTGTGGTTCCTGTCATATCTGCTGGTGTAGCCCATGGTGTCCAAGATGGCATTAAAAGACATCATAGTGACATAACTGAAATAGTCCTTGAGGATAATATAGATATGCGGTTCCTTCTTGTTTTTTTTAAAGGATGAAACTTTGGTAATAGATCAGAATTCTGAAAAAGACACCCAGGATTCTGCTGTAAGCAGTAGAAATACTGTGTTTTGTTTTATATAGTAACCGTACAATCAGATTTCTTCTTGCAAGTCCTCACAACTTTTCGCAGAGCTTGCATTCTTCCTGTAATTTCAACATATTCTAAAAGAATGTGTTTGAGGAAATGTGAGTAAGAAGTCAGCGATGACTCACAAGTACTTGGAAGATGGATAAGTAACAATTTTGTAGCTTGGAATGCATGCCTATAATCAGTTTGGGAAGAATACTGTTTTGTTACCACACAAAAATTACTGTATCCATTGCACTAATTATAATAAGCCTTAGAGTACAGAGGTGATACCGCCTTCCAGAATATATCAGAAGATGTTATTTTTACAACTTTGAATGCAAATTAAATACTTAGGTCATCTCAGATATATTTGTATTTTCAGGTTTTCTAGCCTATTGTTGAAATATTTTAATCCCATTGATTTTATGATGCTTACTTTTGCATCTGTCTCCTACACAAAATCTTTCAGCATACTAAATGAGATATATAACAATAAAAATAAAGTCAATTCCATTCTAATTAAATGGGAAACTCCAAAGATACTAATAGTAAGAGGGAAATTTTAATAGCAGGTAACAAAACTCTATCAAATCCAAGGAAACCTCAGGGGGAAAGAACAGTGATATGGAAGCACCTATCTTATAGTTAAAGAGAGATTAAAACACTGTTAACAGTCTTTAAAACGTAGAGCTGCATCAAAGCGTGCGGAACATACCGTCAGAAAAATAAAGTAACAGAAGGTCCAAGTTTCATCATCTGGAATATGGAAGATTATAGACATACTCTGAACTGACCGTAATGGTTTCTAGCATCTTCATTCTTTTGTGTACTTTTTATTTCTTTGGGAATATTTAAGCTTCTGGAAAGAGTAAAAATGCAGCTGGCATCTTTCCTGGAAGACCCTCAATATCAAGACCAACATTCTCTACATACAGAAATCATAAAAACGTTCGGAAGAGTTGGACCTAATGCTGAGCCAAGATTTAGAGACGAATGTAAGTTGCATCAGTGGGAAGATGCAGTCTTCCTCTTTCTGTCCCAAAGATGGTTATATTTTTTTTGTCTCTACAGAACTTTTGATGAAAACCCTTGTTTTCAGAGTTTGACATGTCCCAGTATTTAAGCCTCTGCTAGTATAATTTTCACTTTACCTACCTTTGGTGTGTGTATAGAACACGAGCACATGGTTATGAGTGGTTTCAGAGATGGAGGGGACTGGTCACTTTGGTGCAGAGCAAATTTGAAGTTGTCTTTTTTTTTTTTTTTTTTTAAATTACTTGACGCGTAAAATGTCTTCCTCTTCCCACTTCCCTCATTGCTTAACGTCTTGCTGGCATATAAATTTCATGTATTCCACACGTCTTAAATGTAAGTGCATCCCAGATTAACAAAGCGGCTTCTTTTCATGGCCCTGAAATGTAAAGCAAATAGAAGAGCAAAGTCGATTATCAGACTGTCTTTTGAGATACTTGTAAACAAGACATGAGGAGCCACCATGCCTCCCAACCGCAGGCATCTAGGTTAGCAAGCTAAACTCATTAGATAGGATTCCTCTGTAGTCAGTGAAGATTTCGCATGGCATGCATATCTCTGTCACTAGCTTATCAGCTGCATTTATAAAATAGAAGCGTGTTTTAGACAGCTTTAGCAGCAGGAGAGTAATAACGTTGCAAAATATTTTCTGTAAACTGTTACTATGTCAAAGGTACTCTGAGGTACCCTTTTATTTCAGGTGGTGTTACCATGGTTTTATTGCAAGTTTGAGTTGATGGATTAAATCTGCAAGGGCAGTCCCATCAAAAGCTGTCATTTGCAATTCTTATTCCACCCTGTGGGGTGCTTCCGATGTCTGCGATTGCCACTTCACAACTGTGTAATGCTAAGCAAGTCTACGGAAAGCAATTTCAAATACTTACTCCAGTGTTTACTTTTACAGTTGTTATTCCACACTTGCACAAGTTAGCCTTGGTCAACAACCAGCAGTCTGTGGATTCGAAGAGACTGGATATAGCTACCCACCTGTTTGAATCCTACAGTGCTCTTTCCTGTTGTTGTATCCTTTTTTCAAGGGAAGTTCAGCTGTTAATTCCCTGCTGGGGGGAGAGGATTAATACTTGACAAATAACAAAGGTTGTCTTTGAACGTGTGACGTAAAACATGACCGGTGTAAAGAAGAGCGTTTCACAGAAGGTGGACATGGTGGGCTGACCCTGGCTGGAGGCCAGGTGCCCACCAAGCTGCTCTGTCACTGCCCTCCTCAGCAGGACAGGAGGGGTGAAAATAAAATGGGAAAAAATCTCATGGGTCAAGATAAAGGCCAGTATATTTAAAAGAAAAAGGATTGAAGTGTGTTATGGATGGATAAAATATATGAAGTTAAATATGTTTAAGATCTTTTTTCTTCTTTATTATTCTGTTCTGTTTCTTGGGGTTTACTGCTGTAGCTTGTCCCTGTGTTCAGTAGAATAACACTATCAGAAGACAGAAAAATATTGTATCATTTCAGAAGACAATCCTTATAATACCTTAACAACCTGGGGTTTAGTTATTTCAGAGGATTTAATGGTCAATCACTTTTTACCAGGACTTAAGTGTTTACGAACCGACATGGAACATCTCTCCCCAGAGCATGAGGTGAGCAGCTGTGTTTACTAACGGAGTGTGAGATGCAGGTGGCAGCGAAAGTTGAAATGCAGTGGTATTTAAAATCAAAAGTTAAGGAGACCTACGCGTGAGTGATATAAAAACATAGCGTTGAGGGTTTTTTTGATAAGGAATAGGTCACGTGATTTAAAAAAAACCAGTATAATCTTTTAAAATGTATTTCTAGGCCAAGGACCTCTGCAGGGAAATATTCAACTGTCAGAAGTGCACTTTGAACACAGACCTTTGTAGACTGAAGAAAAAGGAAATGTTCTTGCCATCTGTTTTTCATCAAGACAGGGATACACCAGAATCAATGGCCAGAATATATCCAAGGAAATGCAGGTGAAAATTGGTAGAGTGCAGGAGAGAAAAGATAGGCAAGGATGATGAAAGTATGGATGAGAAAAGTATAGTCCTGAAATACATGGGACGCGCTTCGTATCTGGAGTAATGTGTCCTGTTCTGGGGTCCCGGTACAGAAGCATGGACCTCCTGGAGACACTCCAGCGAAGGGCCATGAAGATGATGGACTGGAGCGCCTCTCCTATGAGGAGCAGCTGAGAGAGCTGGGGCTGTTGAGCCTGGAGAAGAGCAGGCTCAGGGGGGATGTCCTCAACATGTATAAATACCTGAAGGGAGGGTGCAAAGAGGTTGGAGCCAGGCTCTGCTCAGCAGTGACCAGTGAGACGACCAGAGGCACAAACTGAAACACAGGAGGTTCCCTCTGCACATCAGAAAACAACTTTTCACTGTGAGGGTGACCGAGCACTGGCACAGGTTGCCCAGAGAGGTTAATACTGCATTTCCATGGATTACTTTGTACTTGAGAAAAGTACTTTTCCTTACAGTTGCAAAAGTGACTTAATTGAAATGACTATTCTTCTAGGAGATCTAAGTTCTTATTCTTGGTAACAAAGTCCCTTCTTCCAGTTACATTTTCAGTCCAGTAGCCTATAGTGTCATTCTTTTATTTTCTGTATATTATTACATTATTTTATATAGTTTGCAATATGTGAAACTGGAGGTGAATTAATTTGAGGAACTTTCAGATCTAAAAGGAAAGAATCTGACTTCAGAGGGCTGAGTCAGAAGGGACAGTACTGACCTGAGCATCAGTCAAAGGCAACAGAATTGCACTTCCTTACCACAAACAGCACTGGAGGAGATCTGGCAGTGAGGATACTCCGCATTTATCATGAGCTGGGAGATATATTGTGTTAGGGGAAGTCTAAAAATACTTCTGAAAGCTGCCGTAGGCAGAATTGATTTTAGTTTAATTTTCTTTGTTCTATCATATTCACTGTCGGGATAACAGGTAGAAATACTAATGCTTCATTTTTGTATGGCAGTTAATGCAACTTCTACGGTTTAAGGGCATAGTCAGTTCAAAAGATACCCTGGATTAGAACAAAAGAGCTTATTTGATTGAGGTTGAGGCTTGTAGCCAGAGAAGGAACTGAGAGCTTAAATAGGATTATAAATAAATAAATAAAGACAGCTCTCAGTCCTCCTTTACCACATTCTGCATCACTGTGATTAATTGGCCTCAGGCATGATGCCAAGTGCTTTATTTGTTTAGCCAGAGAGAAACATAAATTTTAAAATGTTTACTCCTGCTCCAGCGGGATGGAAAATTCAGTACAGCTTTTACTGCAAAAATGGAAATCTGGTGTTTCATCAGCTCCTTGCTACAACAGGATGTTTGTAGGCACCATGATAGAAACCTCTGAGGCCCAGTTGGTTCTAGTGTCTGTCTTTCAAGTATGTTTTCTGAAGTAAATGTGATTTACTGTTTCAAATAGTTAGACGTTTGCATAAACAGAATTAACCCTTTTCTCGTTATTTGGGTCACTGTGGCGTTAATCAGAATTCAAATGGCATACCAGTTACAAAACCACGTTTTCTCATTCACAGAGCCTTAGCTCTGGTGGCTCTGACATTGGTACTGAGTTTATGCTCATCTGGGAAATGCAACATTTGTGGAAATGGCTTGTGATCCTGTCAGACAGTGTTTACCACTTAGCCCTCATATTTGCTTTCCTTTCATTCGTATAAACAAAAGTGCAAGTTGGGCATTTAAGCCAGACCCTGACATCTTGATTTTAAAGATTTCACCTTGTGCAGACATCTCAGATACTTTGCCAGCTTCTCTAATTCCGTGTCATGTCCCTTTTTCCTTCTCCACTTGCCTTGTATTTCCATTCAGAATAATTGGGTTTGGAGTTGCATGATAGTAAGGTGTAATCAGTACTTGGTGAAAACATTTAGTCCTTCTGCAGTATTGTTTATCATAATTAAGCACGTTATGTCTCTCTAATGTCTCTATGGAGTTACATCTCTAAACTGTCTAATGGTCTAAATGATTTCATAGTGAGTCCTGTGACCAAACAAAGAGCACCCAAGGGAATAGGTGTGAGCAGTACGTGCAGTATCATAAAGTAAATTGCCGTATGATACTATATTTATACCTTTCCTCTGTTTCACCCTGAAGACAGATTAGTTTGGGGAAGAGGGAAGAATTGCTCCACTTCGTCCAAGAATTATGCAGCCTTCCCAGAAGGAGCTGCACAATGGATGGGGGCTCCATCCTGCTATTCAAATGATTCTGGGTCCTTGCTGCATTATTCTCACCCTGACCAAGACTTTATGTTATTGATATCTGGGACGTCTGCATTCAGACTGATGTACAAAAATGTTGAGTTGCTCCAAGACAGAGGTAGAACTGCTAAGTAACAAAGATTATGACAGCTGTGCCTAGAAATTTGTTTTCTTTTGACACAGAAAGAAAAGCTGGGTTTTTCACTGGGATTCTGAATGTATTTCTTTTGTACCTCTGTACTTTTGAGTTTAAGCACTTGCATAATGTATTGTGCGAATGAAGGACGCCAAATTGAGCTGTAAGAGTTGCTGTCCTCTCAGACTCGTACAGGGGTTTGAATGCTGCTTTCTGAAACATTCAGGGGTATATAACACCTGCTACCCAAGCTGTTTCAAATGTTGAAGTAATACTTTTGGAGAAATAGACTGAACAGCATCTCAGATCTGCACACCGGGCCACATCTTATCAGTGTAATAAATGGTTTCAAAAGATATTTTGTGCTGCAGCTTGCCTAATAGGGGTTTGACAGAAACCAGCTTTTTAAAGTATATACATACATTTTAAAACTGTTACCGCTTAGTTGTAACCATTAGTGACTGATTTGTATTTTAGAGATTGAAACTGGGGGGGGTTTCTTTATTGTATATATTCAGGTTTTGGTAAGACACCACTGATTTTAATTGCTTGTAGCTTTGAGATTTTAAGTTTAGTCTCTCAGAGAAAGTGCTTAGTTTTCTCTGGAGTTGTGAGCAGAGAAAATTTCCATGGATGCAGTGGGTTCATATATATATGAAACATATATATATATATATATATACATATATATATATATATATATGAAACACATATATATATATATATGAAACATATATATATATGTTTCTTACTCTGCCTTGCAGCTGTTTTGCCTAAGTGTTTCAAATGCTTTTGTCTTAATGTGTTACAACAATACTGTTGTGGGCAGGGCAGGGAGTTAGATACCTGTCCAATGAATTGCACGATTCCTTTCAAAGCCTGCTATTGGGAAACATGCCTTTATTTTTGGTATGCTGGAGAAATGTAAAATGTCAGTGTGGGCTTTTTTTTTTTTTTAGTCTTAAATATTCTGCAGAAACCTTTAAGGCTGCAATTGCTTACATAAAGGGAAAAAAAAGCCTTGATTCGTAGAAACCTGGAAGGCACCAGTGAAGCGATACCAAGTTTGCTTTAGCCCCTCCTTTCTCGTCTGAGGATGCCGTTGTGCGTTTTTCTTCTCTTCCCTTGTTTTTTCTTTCATGCATAAAGTTGGTAAAGATACAGATTTTAACAGGTACTTGGAAACTCTGCAAAGGAAAATAGAATGTATGTCACAGGTAATTGCTTATAAATAACAGTATTGTCTGAAAAAAAGGAAGATAAGGAGGTGTGTCACAGAAGTGAGTTTGCTTTATCTCTATTTTAAAAAGCCAGGGGAAGCAGGAGGGAGTCTTGAACTCCCATAGCTATTTCAAAAACATTTTACTCCTTAAAGTATTGTGAAGGGTTTTGTTGTTTCTAGCCACAAGGCGTTCTTAGATAGCTGGAATTTAAATGCACTTGAAAAACAGCAGAGAACCTTTCGAAGCAGTTCTGCTAATGTCAGAATTGGTTGTGGAGCAGATCTCTTACAAAGTGTTAATGCAAAATTAAAAATGTCATGTATATCTCTTCCTTATGTCTTAGGTTATTTTAAGCTCCATGATAAAAGAGTGTGAACAGAAAGTGGAAAACAAGACCGTCCAAGAACCACAGGGGTAAGACTTCCACTTCTCTTTTTTTTTCTGTGCCTCCAGATTAGTGTTCTACGGAGTCTGTTCCATAATGGTGTCCAAGGCTTGTGACCAGAAATCTCACACTGAGATATTCTGTATTTGAGAGCAGATTTTAGGAACGTTAATTCAGTTTGTGGTTGTTTCTATCTCCAGTGTAAGGCTCAGAACGACACGTTTTCTTTTGTAGCATAGCAATGATGTTCTTGTTTTCCCACGTTACTTTCTTCTTCATTTTCTGTCCATTTAAAGCAGTAATTGAATTTCTGTCTTGAATCTGAGAAAGCAGGGAACGCTTGGCCGAAGTGCTCAGAGCAGCGCACGTGGCACACACCTTGCAACCCTCTCCCGTGGGGGGTGGCCTGCAGGCTGAAGGAATTGTTCATGGTAATGACCTGCTACAGGCTGCTGTCTTTGCTTGCACGTGACTAGTGCACACGAGGACAGTTTCTCCAGCGTATAAACCGACCTGCCTGTGTGAATACGCTGTTTAGGAAATACGTTGGCTTTGGGAAAATACTGCGCTTCAGCGCAATACCCATTCTACACACGCGCAGTTAACGCGGCTCCCCCGTGAGGCATCTGACGCATGGGGTGTATGCAGCAATTTGCCTTGTGGTAGAGATGGTAGCATGTGTGTGTCTCTCCTGATAACAAAAGAAGCTAACAGACCCACAGATTTGGAAAGCGAAGCATCTTTAGGATGAAGTATACGTGGGTTTTGCCTGTGCCTGGAATGGCATACCAGCAGGTAATTCCTCATGGATTATTATATGACTTAATAAATCTTGAACAGTGTTGCCAGGAAGAGTTTGAGAAGCAATAGTAGGTATCTGAAAGACAGAATCTGTTCTCAGTGATACCTTGCTGTGGGAATAAAGACAATTACTGAAACTCGTTTACGTCATGCTTCCGTATATGTACCGAATTAATAGAAAAAAGAAAGAGCTCAGGCAAAATCCTGGAAGCAGCCAGTAGTTTGAGAATGACTGAAATAGGAAAGTTGTACAAGAGTTGAACAGAAAAACAATGATGTGGAAAGATAGTCCCTCATGCACCAAATAAAATGTCTTGGGCTTTACCAGTGGTAATTGGCCTGTTTACTGGTGTAGTTGATAATGAATGGAGTGTAGGAAGAACTGAATCCATGTGAGACATGAGCATCCGGTCAGCTCTTAAAGGTGTGCTAGAAATTAATTTTGGACTTCGGAAGTGAAATAATTTTAGGAGTAAAAATGTCCAGGTTCTATGCAAATCACAATCCGTAGTGTATCTCTTCTAACGAGGTAGTTGGTTCTGCCAATTTAAGATCTGAAGAATGCACTGTGGGTCACCACCTTTCCTCTTTCCTGCTCATGTGGCAATATTCTGAAGTAGGGACTGTACTGACTAAGCATATTCCAGTTGAATGGCTATTTTGATGATGAAACGGATATTCCTTTGACATACTAGTTATTTACACAACAAGAACAGGTTTATTTGACTTAATCACTCCACAGGCGTATTCCTTCCTTGCAACCTAAGTAGCCAGTCAGTCAAGAACCAAAAAATGCATTCATTCATGCTGGTTTTTTCCCAGGGCTTCACAATGTTACTGCCTCAAGCTTTGTACTTTTGCCCTTATCCTTTCTGTCTTACCTTAAATGGAGCTTTCTGGCATGCGCGTACCTGTGTGTGTCCCCAGTAGCCGTGCTTTGAATGCCCACCCCCTTCCTGTGTCCTTCAGATTGTTGAGCAGCTGTGTGTTTGCTTTTTCCTTGGAAAGAACGGTGAATGCTGAGCTTGCCCTCAGCTGCATTAAAGGTTGGCACTTCAGCCAGCTGTTCCTCAGAAAGCAACCTACCAGTAGTGATTCTTGGCAAGATAGAAATTTGACAGTTGCCCCATTAGAATCGTCAAGGTTGGAAGGGACCTCTGGAGATCATCTAGTCCAACCCCCCTGCCAACCCATCCTGCTCTTTGCAAGTGAGCATTAGTTTTATCAAGGTCTTCCCTGTACTGCGTACCTGACCTAGTAGATACCCCACCGGTAACTGTGATACGGCAGAATTGACAGCCCGGCTCTTTGCACATCTGGTGCTAAGCAGTCGCTGTCTCCTCTCACCAACCAACCTGTGCAAAGGGCATCCCTCCACGTAAACAATGACAGTATTTCGACTAACAGGTTGATTCATTAGAATCAGTTGCATACATGAGCATCTCTTACTTTGCGAATATTTTCCCTGCCTGGCTTGTTTGGGGTTGCTTTTGTTTTTTGATGTGCAGACTAACTGATATTCTTTTTTTCACTTTAATTCTTTGTGTATTAAAACAATCTGCCACCTCAGACTTTGACTACGTAAAGACAAAAATAAAAGCGGTTTACGTATTTAAGTAGGTAAGATATTTTATGTCCGATAAACTTCTTTTTGAAGGAAGTTAATTTATCAGTTCTTGAGCACCTTCTTGACAGCCTTTTAGGAGAGATCGTTAGGCAATAAGAAATTGATTCTTTTTCAGGCAAACATATTCTGAAAGAAATAATTTTTCTCCCAGAATGCAGCAAATGTACAAGATGTCAAACTGGTCTTTTTAAAGAACACCATTAACCTTGACCTGAAGGGGTTTTATTCTCTTACCTGCATTAACTGACTTGTGAAACCTAAGGTTATGAAACAAAATTCTTCGGCTGAGCTCTTCCTAGTTCTGAAGTGGCGCTTCTCAGTTGGACAGGATTTTTATCTTGAATTTTAAAATGTGTGCTTGTGTGTCTCTCAAATGTTTTAACCTGTTTAGTTCATCAAAGCCGTTCTCTGCATGGCTAGACTTTGCAACTTTTATTTCTTGTAGGGTTTAGACGTACTTTGCTTGAGCTTATATCCGTGCAGATATGTTAACCTCAACGTAAGAGGTCTGTATTACTTAAAATCCCTTTTATGAACACATTTTGAAATCACAGTTAGTCACAGGTAAATGCAAATATGATACAACATCCAGCGTATTTTCTTTCAGAGTGCAACTGCTGAAAACTAAGATTTGAAAAGTAGAAATCTTCACAGTGTGTCGCTTCATTCTTAATTAGCCTTTCCCTTTCTTACTCAAAACCAGGTTGCAATCTTTCACTGTGCAAAATCACCACAAAATATTTTACCACTGAAGAAATGACCTTTTCATGTACATGTGTCTCCTTTTTCTTGCTAAGCCCTTGCCAATTTCAGTTCCCAATTTCAGTGTTAAATATAAATTTGGCAAAGGATTTAAATGCAAGTAGGAGACAAATTACCCATTTTTGTTAACAACTTGAGAATGCGTACACAAAAATAAAACTGGATGCAAAACCAACCAAAGGGCCTTTGGTTGTCTTTGCCCCTTACAGTTAGAAAAGGTTGGCCAAATAATATGGGGTCACAGACGTAGTTTGGGGGTTTTTTTTAAACATTAAACCTTAACTATTGGATAGCCACCTGTATTAAGCACTTTCTTTAGCAGTGAGTGATGTATTTCAGTCTTGGGCAATACTGTTGCAAACTGATTTTTATAAAACATCCAGCATAAATGTTGGTCTGGCCTAAAGCTTCCCCATAAAACAGGCAGAACTCTGTGTAGCATGGTAAACACTGGTCAAAAATTTGATGTTTACACATTCCTTTTGTGTGTGGGTTTGTTTGGTACTTTTTTTTTTAATAATGAGTAAATGCAAGGGCTTTTCTATAGGACTGCTTGTTTGAAACAAGATACGGTATTGCCTTGTTGGTTTCTCTGATTCTTTATTTTAAAGGCATGAGACTCAAATGATTTCATATTGCTTTTATTGCTGTGTTTAAATGTTCAGTTTGTATAGTCTTATTGGGGGCATATTTAAACTCTGGAGTATGTCAAGCGTTGTGATTATCTTTCTGTTTACAGCAACTTACAAAACATGACCCAGTCACTCCAGTTCCTAACTTTTGAGTTTTTAACATCAGATGGCTGATGGCCTCCACAACGGTTTTGAAAGTCAAGTGAACATTTCCTGGTTTCCCTCAAACATATTCAGGATTATTGGAATAAAGACAGCACAGTTTGCTTAAAACTACAGATTTGGACCAGTTGCTAGGCTTTTCTTTTCCAAAGTGAGCAGTTTTATTTTCTTCATGTTGCTAATGATTGGAATGCACTATATTTCCCAAATCCTTTTGCCTAGTTACACACAACTCAAGGTTACACCGTAGGCTGGACTGTGTTGTTAACCAGCTGATAACGAATATAAACCGCTGTTTACACAATCACTGTGCCCTTGCTTTATCGTGAGCTCAGAGGACTGTAGATGTTCAAGCCCAGATGTGTGGCTGTGTGATTGTGCCGGAAAGAAAATTCGCTTAAAAAGAGTTTATAAATTATTTCAAGACAGCTCTATGTCTTCATTTTTAAAATGTCAGTTTTATTCAGATGTTGTATACAAAGAGACATAACCTGAGAAGAATTTTCAAAATTTTAAACTTAACTAAAAATTCAGACATGGTACTTTCACTAAAATGATGCTTAAACACTATAGATTAGATGAGGAGGAGCTTTACAGAGCTTTTGGAAGATACCCCATAATAATAAGATTTAAAATGAGACTACTGATTTGAGTAACCTGTTCCATTTACAGGAGATGTTCGGGGTGGGGGGGGAGCCCCAAACCTAAGAGTATGCTTTGTGATGCTCTTGGGAATGCTGTGTGGGGTGTATCTAAATCCCCCCCGAAGATCTAGGTCCATTAGGCGCTGTGGAAGTGCGGAAGACTGGGATTCCCTTCAGCTTACAGAGTAGAAGAGAAGGAGGGTACACTTGAGGAGACGTAGCTATGACACAATTAAGCTGTTTGTAAACCCGTGGGACAGCTTTAGCGAGAAGCTTCCCTTTTGTTTTTTTCAAGTTCTCTGTTTGAGAAGAACCAGGATGTGTTACCGCTTAAGCACCTTTCCTTGTGGTACGAAGTGGGTAAAAACACTGAATGCGTCCCTGCCGCCTCTGAAGGAATAATTCAAATTCTGTTGAAGCAATTTGAGGTTCAAGTTAACTTGGCCTGCCTTGATGCACAAGTGTCTAACAGAGCTTCTTACAACCTTGCAGACTGAAAAGTCCGTTCCTGGAAACTGGCCTGTGCCAGTCAGGCACATGTTGGGATCTCAGGTGTATTTTTGAAATGCAGAGTCCACACTGAGCTCACAAGGGAGGATTTCACTGGTAATGTTCTGTAAAATTGGCCCTGTCTAATGTTGAAAAATGTTTGCCATTTTAACTACATATATAGGAAGTATGGGACATTGACGTATTCCTGCCGTCGTACTTTTGCCTTGCTGCACTCTGTCTTGAGACACATTACTCCTGCTGTGTTAAACAGTTACATATGTGTGAAGCTGAGCTCACTGATACGTTGCAATTTAAAAAAAATGTTGTAAATTTTAAAAATAATCAGTTAATTTTACAGCGTTGGCTTATCAGGTACATTTCCAGCATTTCTTAACATGTTGTTCAAAGTTGCAGCATCTTGGAGGTTCAGTATTGACTGGGTTGCTCCTCCTAGTCCAGTTTGTGGGAAAACTGTGGGCTCTCCATCGTCTTCTGTAGTACCTACGAAGTAGGAACACTCGAGCGAAGGTGGTAGGAGTCCCATTGACAACAACCGGGAGAAAGCTCTTTCCCCAGCGAGGGGTAGACCTAGCAGGACTCCGGGCCCCAGGGTGGGATTTACAAGGGGATGGAGGGAAAGCTGAACAAATAACATGAACTAAAGATTCGTTGTGAGTTACTAGACTGATGGTCCGCACCAATTTTAAACTCTGCTCAGGTGGCGATGCTTGGAAAATAAGAGAGTTGGAAATTAAGGAGAGGGGTCACCGTTTTGCACTTACCTTGCTTTTCTCTGCGCGTCTGCTCACGGTCACCGTCAGAGGCGGGATATACTTGGGCTAGGTAGTACCAGTTCAGACCAAGGACCTTGTATTAAACAAGGATCAGCGTTTCAGTCAGCGAGAAGGTAAAGCCGGTCTTCCGCAGAGGCGCTTGTCGCTACAGCTGTTGCCACACAGCCAACAAACGCTGATGTGGTGACTCCTAAAGCAGTGAGAACTAGAGTGCACTCAGTTTGCAGCTGTTCCCTAAGGGCTGCGAGGGCGTGATGGCTCATTTAAGGGTGATGGCTTTTCGGTTCTTTGTGACGGACCGGTCCTCCGTGGTCTTGAAACCTCTACAATGCAAAGACAATTCAGGCGCTTATTGAAGCACAGCGCAGCGTTCTTGTTGCTTTGTAGTCTTACATCACTAAGTGTTTCTTCCCCAGCTCGATGTCGATCGCGGCCAGCCTCGTGAGCGAAGACACAAAGACCAAGTTTCTGAACAAAATGGGCCAGCTGACGACGTCAGGTGCGATGTTGGCTAACGTGTTTCAGAGGAAGAAGTAGGATGGGAAAAGGAACTCCCGGCGAACACTAAGATGGACCTCACAGAGACTGGTTCCTGTACTTGAAGTACTTGCCTTTTAATTTCTTCTGTCTTATGTTCTTGTAGTATAATTTTATTCTAACCTCCAAAGATATTTGCACTGCTTTTGAATATCGCTGTGTATCTGTTAATTTTGGGTTAACTGTGGTTGATATAAAACTGAAATCATAGTCTGTACCAAGTCCCTGTTCTGTGTTCTTGTCTTCCTGGCATACATTTTTTTTTTATATATAGTGGAAGGTTTGTTTTTTCTTAATTTTCTGACAGGATATCAGCAAATATCTGTATTATACATGGAGCTATTACGACGGTACTTAATGTAAATTTGAAGTCATTGTCATGAAGTAATAAAAGTGGAGATTACTTATGTATTTAAATTATGAAAGAGTAACGCAGATTTTTTTATTATGTTTCTAAAAAGAAGAGGAAGAGCCACCAGTATCTGTCTGTGCTTCTAGGGTTGTTTTTGTAAGTATTGTGCATCTTGAATCCAGAGGGATTGCAGTACCTAATGTATGAGACTGCTCGCGCTGCATCGGTCTGCAGGGAATGCTCGTGTTTCGGATGCTTTATGCTGACCTTGTAAATGCTGTACAAAGTCCTTCAGATAAAATTCTCACATCTGTTGTGGTTTGTTGAGGGATGTTTTCTTTTGCTGGGGCTTTTGTTTTATTTTAAAGCACTTTAACGACCGGTCTGCACGTCCAGAGGCACATCCACTAAGTAAAGGAAAAACGTGATTAAATTAAGGTGTGTTGATAAATGTATAAGCTACTACACAGGGTCCCACTGCGGTTCTGCAGGCAGAGGATACTTCGGCGGGAGAAAGAGCGCTTTCGTCTTGCACTCAGTGCAGTTCTGTTTACTGCGAGAGCTAAAATTAAGGTGTGGGTTTTTGTTTAGCTTGAGGCTCGGTTCAACTTCAATTTCAGAGTATTTGAAATTATGCTGAGCGTTTGACATGCAGTTTCTTTTAACACGTCGAGTAGACTGCATGCGTGCTTTATAAAAATTTCGGAGTATCTTCAGTGACTACCAAATATTTTCGTTAGCAAGGAAGCATCAACGGCCGAATTCTTTTATTCTTGGGCAGCACTTTTTGTTTTCCTTCTTTATGTCAATGTAAGCTTCTGAAAGCAAATTCAAGTGCGTGCACGAACCGGTACGAGGCAGCAAAACACAACAGCTCGGGCGCTCCCCGATGCTCGGGTCAGAAGCATTAACATCTCTGAGGACAGGGCAAGCGAGGGAAGCCAGTGGGCGCTTCCGAAGCGGGCCGTGAATGGGGAAGCCCTTCAGGCATCGCCCTGAGATGGAAACAGTGGAGGTGGACAACTTGAGGCTTCTGACTGCTGCGTGTCAGTGCCCGTGGGGCTGCATATACAGTTGCCGCCATCGTTTGTGTCGTGACAGGGCCCGCTGCACGCTTGCACGCTGTCGGACCCTTTGCACTGCACCGGTGAAACACTTTCCGTGAGATTACAGGCGGCACCGTTGCCTCCGTGTTGCTCGTTACCACGAACGTATGTTTTTAGCAGACTGACTGTGAAATGGAGACATTCCTGAGGAATGGGAAGTGGTGACGTTCCTCTCTATTGATCTGTTGTCAATAAAAAGTTTTGTATACTTGCCTTGTCTTGTTACTTCTAGTCTTCTCCGAAAAAGAGGATGGCACCAGAACAGCTGTTGCGTGAGAGGGGTCTAGCGGGCAGGAACTCCGTATCCCGCGCTGGTTTTACGTAGCGGCTGGTAGATTGGACTTGCTAAACTTCCTGTCTGTGTGCCTGGTTCATTCTGGCGTCTAGTCCTGACGCTTTATTGCTGCTTTTGTGCAGGGTCTGGGATTTTTCTAACATAGCAGGAAGAAGTTCTTCCCAGAGAGGGTGGCGAGGCACTGGAACAGGTTGCCCAGAGGAGCTGTGGATGCCCCATCCCTGGGAGTGTTCAAGGCCAGGCTGGATGAGGCTTTGAGCAACCTGGTCTAGTGGAGGGTGTCCCTGCCCATGGCAGGGGGGTTGGTCTCTACGGTCCCTTCCAACCCAAACCACTCTGTGACTCTTTTCCCTCTTGTCTGTCTGTCCCAGTAGCTGCCGTGAGACAGCTCTGTAGCTGGGAGACCAAAATTACTTCTTGGTGGTTAAACCGCCTTCCAGAGCGGGGCGGCCGCCTTGAGGGCGGCTCCAAGCCCACACCCAACTTCAGCCAGCGTTTGGAAACCTGCTGATCGGCACAAGCCGGAATCTGTGGCAGCAATTTAACTGTGGATGGTGGTGGGATGAGACTGTCTAGTTTGTTGGTATAAATGCAGCATCTGTGCCCAGCTAGGTCCGGTCTCTCCAGCCCCTTGCAAGGTTTAGCTTTTGCTACTCAGCACTTTACGTCACACCAGTTGATCCAAGGAGGAATTTGAGTGAGGATCCCAGGAAGACCACCACGGTAACTGTTGAGGTGAAAAATATTCTGTGTAGGCAACGCACCTTATGCAGGTTGCCTTTGGGAGTTTTACCTCCTAAATTTCAGCTCTCTCTTAGTATATGTTGGTTGCAGGAGGTTTTTTTTAAACGTTTATTCTTTTACCAGATACTGACAGGTTTTCAAGAAGATGCACGAAGTTGTTCTGTGTGGGTTTTGGGAACGCTTGGAGGTTTTTCTTCCTTTTTCCTCCTGGCTTTAGCACTGTAGCCTTCGGGACTGGGAAAGAAAAGAGAGAACTCCTTAAGGAAAAGAATTGCCGGGACATTTTAAATGAACTTTTTTTTCCCCCCTTCCTGTTACGACACAAAACGAGTGAACCTTTTGGGTGAAAAGGCTTCATGAAAAGAAGGCAGTTGGATATCCAGCACGGAAAGCAGCTGAACCCCGAAGGGTTATCTTCAGGAAGGATTTGGAAAAAAAGAAACAAACCAAAATAACGTTGGTTTTATTAGCTCTGCCTGCACTTCTACAACCTGTTGGCTTCGAACAGGGGACACGCTGAAGGTCTCGTGCTGCCCCTGGGGAAACTCCAGAGCCGCAGTATCTTTATTTAAAGGATTGACTCTGGTGCAAAGCTGATGAGAGGCTGAGGGTTCCCGGTCTAAATACGTTTTCTTAGGTGAAGCGTGAGGCTGGCTGGCATTGGACGTGTATCTTCTGCCGGAAGAGATTGGTTTCTGTAACTACAGACGAGGCAAACTGCTCTTTTCCCGTCTTCTAATCAAGGTGAATAAAGGGAGCTCCTTAAGAAAACCTGCACGTTCCTCTTCCGTCAGTCTTCTCCCACCAAGAAAAGAAAAAACGCCGCTGTTGCCGCACGTAAAGGTTCTCCGCGCCAGAATATACCGAAAGTGGTATTTGAACGGCTTCAGGGCTAGAGAAACGGAGGAAGCTGGCGCGTTCGCAAATCAAACCGTTAAGGTTGAAAGATAAAAATAATCCCTGAGAAAAATCTGTTGCGAGGAACGAGGAGGAGCTTCTGTAACGCGTTGTGGGAATTCATCGCTACGCGTGGATGGTAAGATGATTCAAAACGGTGCAGAGAAAGCAGAAGCGTGGAATATTTGTTCTCTCTGTTGCGACTGCTGGTGGCATTTTTCGGTTCCAGCAGTTTCTGGACGTGCCTGTCACGCGGGCAGAACGCCTTAAGCGATTTCCCATGGGAAACGTTGGGGTGTTGCTATTTAAGTAAACCGCGAAGTACCAGCGAAGCTTCCTGGAGCGGAAAAATCGTTAACGTGCCGACGTAACGAGCTGACCGGCACGGCGTTGCTCCTAGGTCGAGTCGCGGAAGATCTCGCGTCGGGTGTAAACGCCGACGAGTGACAGGATCGCAGCGTGGTGCCAGGCAGCCAGACTTCAAGGAAACCGGCCGGGTGGTTTACTGAGCGCGCCTGGCCAACGTCTCTAGCCAACGCGCTGGGGTACGTGGCTGATTCCGGTCTGCGGGGGCGTGGAGGGGTGCTGCTTCGGAATGGGTGGGCTGGACGTTGGCTCTGTCTGCCGATACATCACGTGTCGGCTGGTCTCGGCGAGTAGCCAGAGAAGCTGTTCGTGAAGCGCTCTGCCTTAACGCTGCTCGGGTTTCGTGCTTGTAGGTAAGACAGGATGATTCTGCTTGTAGCGGGGGTGACGGCGGTAAACAGCCTGTGTCTCTGCGGGCCCCAGGCTTGACCTTGATCATGCTCCCAGGGTCGTGAAAGGCTTCCTTAGGCTGAAGATTTCTAGTTTCTGGGACCTTTGAGCACGAGCAGTTCTGCTGTAGAAGTCAGTGACCTGAAAAGGTGACGCGCGAGGTGGCGTAAAGGGCCGGCACCGGGACAGTGGCCTGTCCGGCTCCTTTCCCAGCGCTGGCATTGCGCGTGCTCCTCGCCGCATGCCTCATTCGCCGTCCTTCAGGCTGCTCTGTACCCTGACCCCCAACCTTTCAACCCCACAGAGGCACGTACCCTTTTACTCTACCATTTAACTACCGTGTGCGTACGCACCGGGGCTGTTTGCAGCGTGTGGGAACGTTGCCATGCCTAAAAGTACTGTGGTCTTTGTCCTGCACTTAAACAGAGATTTTTCCCATTCCCCAAACCCTGAGCAACCTCTCCTGCAGCTGGGGGCGGGGGGCAGTGGGATGGGGCCACGCTGAAGTTACGGCAGCCGTAGCTGCGCCTCGTAGGATCCTGTGTGGCGTCTGCCGGGCGCGTCGCGCCTCCCCTTTAAACATGCTGGCAGGGTGCTGGGGAAGGGGGGGGGGAGGAAGCAGCCCGGGGGCCTTAACGGGCAATAAGGTCTCATTTAGGTTTGATCCTTTGCTGAGGGATGGATGCACCCGCTTCACCTGAGTCACCTCCACGTGCCGGTGAGTCTGCAGCGAAGTCCAGGGTGGTCAAGCGTGCTGGGAGATAAACTGACCGGGTGGCCCTGCGGAACTGGTCACGGGGTGCTGCACGGTTTTGGGGGGAAGCTCTGGTCTCAGTCCTGCTGCTGAGGGGTTGGGGGATGTTTGCCAGCCTTAAAGGCTCCTCTGCAGGCAGGACACGTCTTGAGGCGCATCCCGGGCAGCGCGAGCTCCCCAGTTCCTGCCAGTATTGCTCTCGTCCTTAGCGGCTGAAGTCTCGGTTGTCAGCGGGTCGGTATCTCGCTTACAACCACGAACAAATATTCAAAGTTAAACCACGGCTTTGTATTTCCTTCCAGAAGTACGTAGGCGCCGCGACCGCCGCAGCGGCTGGCGACAGCCCGTCCGTTCAGTGTGCGCCCGCACGTACTCCAAGCGCTCGACACGTTGGCGGTGTGAGCTTTTCCGGATGCCGCCAGCTTGAGGGTTTTGAGAGGCGTTCAGCACTGGCACGTTTCTGTGGGTCCGTACAAGGTGTGTTGGGTAAACCGCGCCAGCGTGACTGAGGAGTTGCGTCGTAGTTGCTCCCTCGCGATAACTATTTGTGCGTTTGAAAATCTGGGGGAGATCGGGCAACAGCCTGCCGTGGAAACGCGCGTTTCGCGGGAAGAAAGCGGTCTCAAGTTGACGGCGTGGTTTTTTGCGTGATCTTTTTGGGGGGGGCTGAAGAATAGATTTTATTCTTTTTTTTAATTGATTTACTTGAACAGCCAGAGACCTCGACGGAAATGAGCGCTCCCTCTGCTAAACAACGCGCAGATGTATTTCTGTCGCTTCTTCTCTTTAGCCCAGCGTAGGAAGTGGCACGTGCTGGATCATCCAGCAGGGCCTTCTCCCTGGGGCTGGTGATGGGGCAGCTGGAGGCAGGACAGGCTCTGTGCGCGGGTTGCTGATGCTTCAGAACCTGCAGTTACGACCCACCTGCCCCCCCACCCCGAGGCACCCCCCTGGGTTAAAGGACTCTTTCCTAGAGCTCTGACTGTATTTAGTTCAGAGTCCAAAATCCCAACCAACTTTATAACATCTACTGGGAGAAAAACGTTCATCTGTATCCAACAAGCCCCTTCATCTCCTCCCCGGTCTCTCCACGGGATGCGAGAGGCAGTGGGCTGGGGGGGCCCTCGCGCAGGTCAGGGCAAGGGAGTTCAACCGCACGGATGAAGTGAAGGAGTAGGTGGGGACGTGAGCGTGAGCCCACGGGCGCCGTGCAGACGCCGGGTCGACCGGTGTATCCACCAAAGCCGCTCCTTATCTTTGTTTTTCGGGTTAAAAGTTTCGGAAAGCTGGGAATCAAATTCAGGGATTGCCTGGAAGTTAGTCACTGTTTATCCAAGCTCCCAGAAAAGAGGCAATTCTTTCTCTGATGCTGAAGTGCTTGCATTTTCAGACGGTCACAAAACTTGCAGGATTATGCTGAATCCAGTTATTTTAAAATATTATTTCGTATGTACTTTCCACTTTCTCTAGGAAGGAGGTCGGAGGAGACCCGTACCGACCACGGACCTGCGAAGCGATCAGCCGTGCTCACGCTTTGTTTCCCATGGCGGGCCTCAGCAGGGAAGAGATCCTGGTGTTCTCCAGGGGACTGTTTAGATTCTGCCGCACCTCTCAGACTGCACGTGGTTTTCCATCCCTCCTCTCTCGAAGGAGTATCCCGAAGGCCAGCCCGGTTCAAGCTGGCGTGCCAGAGCGGTGAGCAGAAACGGGAGGCGCCCGAACGCCGCCGTGAGTCGGAAACTTTCAGATTTCAAGCGTTTTGGTTTTATTCAAAATAGAGGCTTTGCAACGGCAGCTGAGAAAACTAGTGCTCTGTAAGAGGGAAAAAAAAAATCGATATTTTCCGTAAAAGGCCGCCGAACCAGTTTTGGTGTCGACGTTTAGTTTTCCCTCGCGCCGCATAGGACGAGACGTGCGATGTGTGAGAGCGCTGACAGCACTTTCCCCTCTACGTTCCCTACTTGGTGCCTTCTACCCTTCACGTTTCAGTTTCTGACGATCCGCTGCCACACGTAATTGAGACTGTAAAGCACCCAGCGGTGGCTTCTGCGGGTTTTGGCTCAGAAACATAAAATCTAACCCGGAGGAGAACGTCTGAGCTTTCCCAGAGAGGCCGTTTTCACACAGTGCTAGAAAATGAGAGCGAGTTGAGCCCGAACGAGAAATCCTTCGGGCAGCATTAGGGGTGAGAACGCGAAAGGGACCGAGCTGGCGCGCGGCGCGCTGAGCTACCCGTAGCTCCTCGGGCTTTACTCGGTGCCTTCAAACCCTTGGGGACACCTTCAGAGCGAGCCGGTGACGTGCCTTGCCGCTCGCGACAGTGTGAGTTGGCTCCCATTAATCTGCGGTTAGAGCGCGCAGCTGGTAAATCGGCACAGCCTACAGCCGCGGTATTGTGCTGAACGTGAAAAGGGGAAGAGACTTCACCGACTGTTCTGGTTGAAGAGAAACATTTCCTTGTACCTTAAATACGAACATTTCAAAACACCCCGGCCGGCGCGGGGCTGCGAGTTTCCAGCGGCGGGTGGACGTGGCTCTGGCAGAGGGTTTCCACCCGGCACTGCCCCGCCGTCTCACCAGGCTCCCTCCGGTGTAGGAATAGCACTAGGAATAGCACCGCTGCCAGCCGCCGGGGATGTGCGTCACCCGCGCCTCACCTTGCGAAGCCCCCGGCGCGGCCCTACCAGGCCAGCTGGGTGCCTCGGCCACCCCCCCGCCCCTCACCCCCAACTCCGTGTCCGTTCCGTACTGGAGCTGGAGCGGCCCAGCCCGTGGGTGCTGAGACCCTGACTCCTCCGGCGTGTCACCGGGGCTCCGACGCTGCAGTTGGAAGCCTTCCGGCTCGCAGACGGCCATCAGCACATCCCTCGCCCTAGGGGTGAGTGGGCAGCAGGACCCACCGCAGGCCCTAAGCCAGGCCCCCCGTGCAGCGTCATTTTGCCCCGCATCCCGCTGCGGAGCATCGATCCCACGTAGGAGCTCCCAGCGCCCCGACAGCCACGCTGTGTTGGAGAGCAGGCAGGGGGACGTGGGCACCGAGAGCTGCCTGAGCCCAGATCGGGCAGGGCCCAGCGCTTGCAGAGGACGCTGAGGGGTACGTGTCGAAAGGAACGCGAGAAGATTTGAAGGATCTGGCTTTACGGCCTCTGGAAGCTACGTAGAGGTGAAGTGAAGGTCGTTGCTTTGGGTTTTTTTTAAATATCCTCTTAATCTGTTTGAATTTATGTATTTGTTTGCAAACTTAGAGCAACTTATAAATAACCTTGGGTTTTTTCCCCCTGGTCAAGGGTTAAATCTAAATACAAAAATGAAAGAACAACTTCCTTATTTGCTCGAGTCAGAAGCATGCTCCCGGCTTATTCCGCAGCAGCATGTGAGCACAGGGAAGCAGGGAAGGTGTTACAACAACACGGTCGGATCTGCCGAATCCTCAGCCCCATAAATCAGCGCTGCCCTGGCTTGCCCCACGGCGGAGGACTCCTGCGCCCTCCGCAAGTCAAGGGGCATCGCTGGCTCTGCCCGGGCTCGGACGGCATCCCGCCAGCCGCAGCCGCTCCTCTGCCCGGTTGGCGGTGTCGGCAGTGCCCGTGTTTCGGGGGAGCGGGAGGCCGCTTTGCGCTCGCTGTCCCAAGTCAGATGCTGGGGACCGACCCCGTGCACGGCGCGGGGTGTTTTAGGGCAGCTCCCGGAGCACATCTTCCGCTCTGCTTTCCCCCGGCAGCGATCCCACCTGCCGCCAGCCAAAGCCAAGTGCCCGGGGAGGGGGACTTTGAGCTGCACCAAACCGCCAAGGCTGGTACCCGCAGGGCTGTTCCGTGGGAGCAGAGATGGGCCGGGGGATGGACCGGAACCCGGAGGCTTTCCCCAGCGCCGGGGGCAGGTGCCCGTTTGCACCAGGGCGGATCAGAGTGCGAGGCGGGGGGCCACCCGAGCCATGGCCGAGGCCTTAAGGCGTCCTCTGGCAGCGTAAGGCGATGTCCGGAGCGCCGAGGAGGAGGAGGCGATGGCGGGGCCGATGCACAGCGCAGGGTGGGAGGAGGGCTGGGAGGGAGGGCGCGGGCGTGGGGGGCAGGTGGACGGATGGCCCTGGAGAGAAGAAGGAGCGGCAAAGCAAACGCAGTCCCCATCGGCTGGAGGAGGGACACGGGGATGGTGACTAAACTTCTTGTAAAAGGGGGTGGAGAAAGGAAAGGGAGGGACAAGAAGAGGGGAGAAAAAAAAAAACCTGCATGTCAAGTCTGAGGAAATGCTGTGGGAACTACAGCCAGGCACTGCTTTTTTTTGGTTTTTTTTTCTCTTCTTCTTCTTCTCTCTTCTCCCCTCGTGTAGCTGAGAGGAAGGAAAGGAAGAAAGAGAAGTAGCTAGCCCAAATGTGCCTCGCTCCGCTGCCAGGGCGCGGGGGCTTGGCTGGAAGGATCTAGTTTCTCTTCGGTGGCAGGAAAAGGAGCCACAGGAGGAGGCAGAGACGGACACCCAGACATGCCCGTCCCGTCAGGCTGCTGGCTCCTTCTCCTTTGCCTCGCTGCCGCTGGCAAACAGGTAAGACGGCGCAGGCAGGGCCGAGCCGGAGGAGGGAGAAAGCGGGTGTCGCACCTCAGCCGGGGAGGTTTGTCCCTTCGCGTGGCGCTCGGAAGAGGCGGCCAAGCGGGAGCCCGTGGCACCGCCGGCACTGGCAGGGAGCGGGGTTTAGCACAAGAGCTTCGCCTGCCTTGGTTTCCCCCCCCCGCCCCGCCTCTGGTTGTTTGGGGTTTGTTTCTTTCCCTGCGACTCGCTCCGTCTCACGAGCTTCTCTCGCTTCTTTAAAATCAAAATAGCCCAAACCCCAAGCTCCAAAGGAAACCAGAGGATCTGCAGGCAAAACAGCTCGCTCCAGCCCGGGCAGGGTGTGAGAAACCAGAAAATATTTGCAGTGAGGTTGCTGAGGGATATAATTTGCATGTGGAGTAAAAATAAGGCAGACTCCACCCTACTGAACAGATTTATTCGAGAGAGCGTGAGCACACTCGTCCCTCAGGCGTGGGACGAGCACGTACGGTCTTCGCAGCCCCACTGCACCTCTTCAGCCTCCCCCAGAGGGGTGGCAGGCCCCCCACCATCCCGAATGCCGGCAGCCCAGGGAGGTGGGGCGGCGTTGTGACCCCAGGTCCGCGGGCGGAAGACCAAGGCCTGGACTGGCTCCGCAACTCGCTTGGAGGTTCACGTTGTCACTCACGACAGCGCCAGGAACCGAACCCCATTCCCAGGTCAGCTGCCCCCAAAAAGGCTGCCCCTTCCCCTGGAGGGGGAAGGCCGGAGCGAGGTTTGGCGCTGCGGTTGTTTGCAAACAGAGCGTGCTCTTTGCGGGGCGTTGTGCCGGGCCTGGTGGGGCTCGTGGTTGGCGTGTTCGTCCGTTGGGATCGCTGCTGGTCTTGCCCTGCTTTCAGAAAGACCCTGCTCCTCAGCCAGCTCTGGCTGAGCCCTGTGAATGGAGCGTGGCGGCTTTCCTCCCGTGGCTTAGATCTGCGGAGTCTCGCTTCGCGTTTTGTAATTACACCGCTTAAAAACGATTCCCCTCCCTTGGGGTTATTTAAAGCCTGCAAGGCTGGCAGGCTGTTCGCAAATCCCATGCTACAGGCACTTCATTTCCTCCATGAATCAACGTTTGGGCAGCCTCGATACCACTTGTATTTCCTTCATTTGAACTGCTAGTGTTTCTCTGCGTCTCATTACTCTCCATTAGTTGTGTCATTTGAAGTGCTTCCCTCGACACGGTGCTATAACCGGGCCGGGTTCCCTGAGAGCAAGGTGCAGCTTCAAGGAAAGAAAAGGATTTAAAAAAAAAACCAAACCAAAACAAAAACCCTCTGCTGTCTACAGCTTACAATTTAACGTCTGACCGCATAGTCCTGAGAGCCTTTCCTCTGGATCCCTGGTCCTAAATATGTTGCCTAAAACCACACAGGCCTCTCTTCCCCTCTAAAACACGTGTTTCGCTCTGCCCACCCTCGCTCCTTAGGCTTCTCTTGAATTGCTGCTTTCCAGGTGTCCCCCACGCGTACACGAACGCGCCTGCGCATTTCAAAAGCGACTTCTACGTCAGAGCTTTCGGGTGGTTCGTCCCTCTCCGCAGTGTCCCCCGTGTCAGTCCTTGTTTCTGCCCCGGGGTTCAGGACTGGGGTCAATGCCACGTGATGAGCAGACCTCAGCGTTCTTGTACCTGTGCTCCAGGTCACTGACCATGATGTATTTGCTTCTTTCTGAAGCCATTTGGGTTTGGGTCAGTTGTTCCCTTTGGAACCTCCTCATTGGCCTGGAACCTGCTCAGCTCTTGACCGAAACCTTGGCAATTCGGATTTCCGTGCAATAGCTGCCAGCCCGTTTCGGGTACCCTGATGTAGGAGCCAGGAGGAGCCCTTGGTTGTGTCTCACCTCTCGACTCACAGCCTTTCGGAGGGTGCAGAACGGGGCACTTGTGTTCATTTGGGGCTGATGTGTAAAGTCTTTCCACCGCGTTCCACACGTGCTCCATTCCGAGTCTGTCAGCGGTCGCGCAGGGTGCGACTTCCCGCAGCCAACGCCTCGTAAAAGCAGCGGCGCAAACCGGTGGGTGGTTCCGGGCAATTTGTGGCCTAAGCTCACGTAGGAAAAGGAGCCAGCTGACCTAATATCCTGCCTGCAACCGTGAGCAGAACCTCTCAAGTCAAGAACAAGAACCTCCTGGCTTCTTGTCCGATTTGAACAGCGGTTTCTTACAAGAAACCACTTGTCTGGTGGAACAAATGGTGAGCTCAGCTGCCGAAGGCAGGGCTGAAGTTTGCCTGGTGCGCTTGGGTTGGTTTAGAGCCGGTGCTGCGGGGACGGGGCGGGGATAGGGCAGTTGCATTGCAACGCATTTCCTGCGAAGAATGAGAAACGCTTGGAAACCTAAGTTCAGGAGTACTCATAATTCTGCTGAGAATAGGCATGATGATCGTCACCATTTTCACCAAAGAGGAAACGGGAACGGAGAATTCGTGACTTGCTGCGGGTCACACACGGAGCGTGGAGCAGAAGTGCTGGGAGCAGAGCTCAGCCCTCCTTGTCTTGTGCTTCAGCCGCAAGGTGGTCTTGCCAAGGGCCTTGTCTCGGTCGCCTGTCAGAGGACACGGTATTGCGCTCTCTGAGGCATGATCCGCTCAGCTTCCTCCGACAGAACAGTCCCATCCCTTTCCTTGCTTCACACTGGCGGGGAGCACAAACGTTCCTCTCAGATGGGAGGTACGGCCTGGGAGAAGGTGCGCTTGCAGGTACGCGGTAGGCCGGTTGCCTGGTTTAACGCCAAGGACTCGCCTTGCCTTGTGTGGAAACAGGATATAGAAATAATACAGAATATTATAGAATATAGAAAAAAAATTGCCCAAAATATGGATTATCTTCTAACTTCCTAAACCACACAGTCTTTATGACGAGAGGGGTGAAAAAAAAAAGAGCGTAAAAATCACCACACTGTGTTCTGTCACGGGCTTGCCTGGTCCAGTATTCCTGCTCTGATCAGGGCCAAGGGAATCACTCAGCAGAGCAGAACTTCTACAGCATTTAACTTCAACTCCTGGATTTCCTCTGTTGTTAATTGTCCAAATGCCCTTGCAGGATCGCTTCCTGCCAGGGAAACTGGGAAGTTTTTCATTGCTTTGCGCTTTCTCCCAGAATGCGTGAAAAATCTTACAGCACCTGATATAAAAGGAACACAAGGCATAGACAACCAAACCCACCTACAGTTTAGGACGTGTCTGTCTGGAAATGGGACCAAAACAAACCTTCCCCACGTTTCTCAAGTCAGTAGAATTCAAAGCCTGTCAGCCACCTCCAGGGTACTGACCTGCGCCCTTTACGTCACGGGGCTTTCTTCGTGCTCTGCCAGAAGGAAAAAGCCATGCAGGTCGAGCAGAGGCAGTAGCTGTGGCCCTAAGGATCTGCTTCCATTGCCTGTTACTGTCATCCCAGGCACCCTCAAGCTCAGAAAAGTGGACGTAGTTTGACTGCTCTGCAGGAACCGGCGCAGGGGTTGCGTGCGTAGCTACAGCGTAGCTAATCACTGACACCTCAGCGTGGTGCCCTCTGGCCTTTATGCCTTAACGCTACATAGAGGAACCGTATCTGCGTCCCTTTGCTGTGTTCATCCACCTGCCTCTTGGAGTTCAAGCGGTGCAAGACCCTGCCATACCAGGTACACGTGCGGACGCAACGAGAAGGTAACCCCCTGTCGCGACGCTGACCTCCTCCTGCTCCTCCCTGCCAACTTCCCCGCTGTACGGCCAGCTCTCCAGGAGGTGTTTGCGGTTATCCGAGCCGGGAGGCTTCCGGCCAGCACCACGTGCCGCGACCGCAGATTCCAGACCTCCTTCCACCCCGCGCCCCATGCTGCACGGGGCTGCTCTGCAGCGCGAAGGCCACCGGACACGTGGAGGGGGTGGTTGCTTCAGGTGCCGGTTCGGCTCACTGAGTGTGGGCAGTGGGGAGAAGAGGTGGGCGGAGATGGCGGGGTTCATCACGTCCTCAGCTGCAGCCGCGCTTCTTGCGCGGGCTGGCCCCTTCCTTTCGATGGAAACCCAACTTGCCAGGTGGCGCTGACTTCTGCTGCAGCTGCTTGCCCTCTGTAAGGGCGCGTTGGCTGGCGTCGCCCTCCCGGAGAAGCAGCTGCTCTGAGAATGGGTCATTATCACAGACGGAAAACGCGAAGGCAAATATTTGTGTGTTATTAATGCAATATAAAAATGAAGTGTTGTTTAACCAGGTTGCACTACGGACTTGGGTAGGCCTCAGTCTACATAACACAATAGCCTGCCTTGCATGAACTTGCCTCTTTTTATGGCTTACTCCTCTTTGAAAATGGTCCAAAGTTCACGTAGTAGAAGAAGGGCTGTTGCTGGACCTCCACGGGCCGAGCAGCGATGGCTGACAGTCGCTGGGCGGGCTGCGGAGGGTCCTGCTCTGCAGGCTGCGCTGGCTCCCGGGGCGGTCTGCTGCTGTGTCTGCAGGGTTTGGTGCGACGCTTCAGCTCTGGGGAAATGCAAGTTTCCTGATTTCTCTTTGTTTCTGCGTCACGGCAGCGTGCAGTCATGTTTGTGATGTGGTGCCGTGCAGAGGGCTCAGCACCGCACCGGGGCGGGGGGGTGGGTGGGGAGGCGATGCTGCTCCGTGGCACTCTGGGCTTTGTCCCACACCTGTGCAGCCACCTCGGCTGCTCCTCACAGTGCTTCCCTTGGTTACCTTTTTGTTTGCTTTTCCAGGGCGTGAGTTCTCTGGGCCGAGGGCTTGGCTTTCTTCGGTGTTTGTACAGCGCTTAGGATGTCGCGGCTGCAAACAAAGCCACAGTCATCAATCACCGCAGGATAGAGCCCCGTCCACTTCCCACCGAAGTCACGGGCAGGTCTGCCCGTGCGGGCCCGGGAAGGGAGCGGACACGTCCCCCCAGGCCGGCCGCTGCCAACGCATGCTGCAGCACCCACCCCTCACCCTTATTCTCCGGGTACTCTTCCACCCGTGGCCCCACCAGCATCCCCGTGGTGGAGGCACGCTCCCCACGCCGCTTGGCCGAATGTGTTCGTGGTGGGTGGCTCCTCGCCTCTTCTCCGCAATGCCTGTAACGGAGAAGCTGGGGCAGGGGCTGTGGCGGGCAGAGAGCTGAGACGCGGAGCCACCCCTCACCCTGCAGAACCCCCTGGCTGCTCCCCTCTTAAAATCTAGAAAGAAGAGTCCAGGAAAGGCTGCATTCGGTAAAAGAGCCAAGCTGGCCGGTTTAATCCACCCAGCGAGAGCCAATTAGCCAAGGAGGGAAAAGAAAAAAAATGAGGTCATTCACCCTCACCACTTTGTGGCTACTCCAAAAGAAAAAAAAGTATGTAGGGTCTGTTCAAGAATGACAAAGAACAACATTTGTGACTGCAGATGGGTGCAGAATATATTTAGTCGGTGGTCAAAGTGGAGGGAAAAGAAACAGAATTTGTATGGAAAAAAAAATACTGTGAAGTTTTGTTAGGCAACCCATTAATCTGGAACACAGATAGGGAAAAATGTGCTACTAGGTTCGTACGGAGCCCTAAAAATTGCTTACGTAGCACGCAAGGGAATCTATTTTTGAGCATGTTATTTTGCCCCAACGAATAGTTTTGCCTTATGAGCATCATTTTCTTCAGTAACTTTTCATTGTTCTGTAGCAAGGATGAGATTATTCCTTGACTCTGTTCTCACAGGAAAAAAAAATAATTCTGCCCTGCAATACAACACGTAGTAAAACAGACTGCTTAAGGAAATGAGCCAAAGCCTGTTGAAATCGGGGAGGGGTATCTCCACCGACTTAACCGGCCCACGGTCCCCGGCAGAGCCCGTGCCTTGCGGTGACACTTCAAGAGCACATAAACCATTTCTCAGCCCAGCCCCGAGCCCTTTAAAAAAAGGCAGAAATTGCTTCACGATGGAGAAGGTGCAGACCCGATCGTGCAGTTCTTACCGTAACTCACACCGAGGCAGAAAGGTCTGTGCGTGTTACACGCATCCCCTCTCTACGGCCGTCCACCAAAGGAAGCGCCCCAGCCCTACCACTGCCCTTCTCATTGCTGCCTGTGGAATATTCGGTGCTTGTTCCACGTGCAGTGCTAGAATCCAGGAGAAGGAAGCCAAAGCAGACCGTCGGGGCGGGGGGTGGGGGGTAAAAGCAGGCTTCCCCTCTTTTCTACTAGCTTTCCTCAGCGCTCTCCTCAGCAGCTCAGCTGGGATTGCAGGGTCTCGCCTCACACCGTAAGAGATCAATGCATTGTGTTCCGCTTTGGTGCGTGCTGGAAGGAAAGGGTACGTAAACATACTGATTGCCAAGCGCAGTTGCTCCCCACTGACCTCTTTAATCTGGCATCCAGAAACAGCCCAGCCCAAGAAACCTCGTTCCTTCATTAAGACTCAACTTCAGCTGATGAAGTATAGAAAAATAACCTGCTGAACTGAATTGCAAGAGGAACCTGTACCGCGTAGGTGATTGTGTCTTTAGTGCCTTTATCGTTACATTAAATGAGCATGAATTGGGTAGAGATTTACTCACAGCCAGCCAGTGAGACTGTACCTGGAGCGGTGGGACTGTACCTGGAGCGGTGGGACTGCCAAGCGTTCCTGCGCTGCTGTTGCACCCGTTTAATCTAGGAGAGATTTGCCTTCTCAGGCCTTATCAGGAGCCTGCCTAGGTAACTTTGTTATTCTTCAGTTTTTATCTCTGCTTGTTACGGGCTGTCGTCTTGCTGTCAAGCCCTTTTCTTAAATATTTTGGTCCGGTTGGTTTTTGGGTTTCTACTCTCTGATTCATCTTTAAACTACCTAGTAGTACCTACCTAGTAGCTGCTAACCTTTGAGTTACCGTAGCAGTGAGGACACGCAGGTTCGGGCGCGAGGTTTTGCGTCAAAGCGCGGGCCGAGCAGGTGACGTGCAGCCGCTACCGGCCGCCCAGTCAGCGGAACGTCAGGTGTACCCCTTTGGCTGTTGTACGGAGACGACTTTGTCTCCGAGCGACGGACGCTGCGCACGCGGCGGCGAGTTTCCAACGCGCGGAGGAAAGCTGGCCCATTCCCACGCTGGGTCGGTAGCCCTTTCAGCCCTGCCGTCTATCGCCTCCGTCATCTGCCATCTGATATACCTGAGGTTCCTGTCTGCCTTGCCCCCACCGGCCCCGCTGCGAGGGTGGTCAGCGTGGCACTTCTCCTTCGCGTAGCCTGCCAGCTAGAAATAACCCTGGTGGGTTGGAGATTGATGAATGGCCCTTCCCGTCGGCGGAGCCGCACCGATTGCTCGGGCGTTTGCTTTGTGCTGGGTGCTGAAACACAGGGGCAGGGGGAAGAGTCAGGATTTTACCACCGTTTGCCAGCTTCCTGCCTGCAAGTCACCGTTTTCTCTTGACCCCCTTATTCAGTTTTGCCCCTCGTGTCCTTTCTGGCCCCCCCTTAGGTATTAAGGCTCCAGCAGGGTTTCAAGGACCTATTTTTAAGAGTGAGATAATATTTAGTTTTTAGCTGTTGCCATTTCCCGACTGTATTTTGCCACGTGGTGGTAGTCCTGTGATGTGGTTTACTGGTCGCTGGAAAGTTGACATCACCAAAAACATTTCATTCACGATCTAAGATTTTCATGATGAATTACAGGCCTGCGAGCGAGTAACTGGAATCGCGCGGCTGTGACTTGCGCGCAGCTTTGATTGAGTTCTTATCGACGGCGAAGGCTGTCTGCCGAGGAACCGTTGCGTACAGCATCCCTGAGATTGCGATTAAGTCTCCAGCATGGGACTTTTCTTTCCCCCTTATTAATTCCTGAGCCCTTCGCTGTGCGCGTTACTCTTACCTGCCTCAGTAGAGTGCCTGGGAGCACCAGCCACGGAGCTGTGCCCGCCGAAAGCCATAAGAAATTATTCTTATTCTTGAATAATTTTTTAGGCAAGCCTCTGAAACTGGCAACGAGCTGAAAAATCTGGGGGTTTGCTTAGCGATACTGCTGACCCAAATCAGGAGGGAAGCCGGAGGGCTGTGGGCACACAACCAGTGGGAGAGGAAAGGGGGCGGCTCACATCTGAAGGAGCTAAAGGAAGCAGACGGCTGCAGAGGGCATCCTAGCTGGATACCAGGGTGATGAGCTTGCGGGGCCTAGTTCCGATCAGGAAATGTTGGTCAAAGCTCAGTCTTCTTGACGAAGGCAAATAAAGGCCCAAATCCACAGAAATAGCCTCGTTCCGCAGCAGGCGAGGCGAAGGGCCTCGAAAGCGAGTGGTTTGAATGAACTCAGGCTCCAAAGCGTAAAGAGCGAGGGGTGTGCGAGGCAGGGCGCACCACAGCTGGCTCTCCCGTCGGTACCTTGGGTCTGCAATACTAAACCGAGGGGAAAAAAAAGCGCTTTGCTCAGCGAAACGATGACAGACGACTTGAACGCTCTCCAGAAACAACTGCACTGAGCAAGAAGGTGTCATCTTGAGATCGTTACCCAAGGGGACAACTCCCCTTTGACGTGTCCCTTTACGTTTCGATTTTTGCAGAATTAAGCTAATCGCTAATGAGCAATTCCCGCTGAGGCCTCAGGTTCTTGCTCAGAAGTGACATGGGAAAAAGGCTGCGGAAACCCCCGAGCTCGTCCTTCCAGATTTTTTCTTTTAAAAGAAAGAGGCCCATGCAACTCTATCTTCCCTGAAATGTCCGTCTGAACGTTCATCTGAGCAACAAAGTAATTTTAGCATCCATGACACACAGCTTCTGCTGCCATCCGATTGCTCAACGGCACCAAGAATAAATATTTCCTTAAGCCTGAGGACAGGAATCCGAATGCTGCTGGTTCCCCCTTCAGAAGCACCTGTGTGCGTGTGTGTTTTTTTCAAGGTCTGAGTAACACAGCGGTGCTTCGTCGCTCTGAGTCACCGAAGCTCCACGACCCTACAAGCACGCTCTTGCTTAGCGTCCTTTTCAGCAAACGGAGGGAGGGGGGCAAGAAGCCGAAAAAGCTGCCTGCACCTCGACACCGAAACAGGGTCCTCCTGCAAACCCTGACGTGAGCACGCCTGCTTTTCCGAAGAAGTCAACGGTGCTACGCGTGCTTATAGGTAATCGGGCGTTGGCGTGCTAACTGGATCCACCAAGCCTGGAGGAGGTTGTTCCTTTCCTTCCCCCTGGATTCGTTCCCTGTCAGATACATTTGTTCTGAGGTAATGTTAATCAAGCGGGAAAGCTGGTTTGTTTTTTTTTTTTTTTAGGAACTGGTGCAAACTTGTGTGCTTTGCACGCTTCTTGTGTGACAAATTCAGACAGGATACCTAGAGCACTCATTTGCGCGTGGGGGTGGTGTTTAATGAACAGCTTCACCAACAGCGAGAAGGTGAAAGGAATGACCAGGCTGGTTTTTGTATTGTTCCATCACTTCAGAGGAAGCTGACACCTTCGTGTTCATCAAGGCCACTCCTCTCTCCAGATAAGAGCTCAGTGATATCCAAATCACCCTGACCACAGCCCAGTGTCCAGGGAGAGGAAGGATGTTCAAGGGGTTACGGGGCGAACTTGAGACCCGGGAGACTTGGTCTCGGTTTCCTGTCACCTCCGCGAAGCCGGCCTCCGCGTGCGAGTTCCTCATCTGCGAAACGCATCGCACTTCCCCGTCTCCGAAGGACGGGGACGCGTTGGTGATGGCGACGCCTCGGGGTCGTCGTGCTGCCAGCGGCACGGGCGCTTCTCAGCCCCCAAGGAAGCTGACCAGCAGCCTGACGATGAGGTGCGCACGGGTCCCCCGGCAGAGGGTTAATTGAGGGATAACCTGGCTTCGATGGGGCTGTGTCAGCAGGTGGGCCCACGTTCACTGGATTGGCTCCCAGCCTTAGAAAACCCCAGGTTGTTTTCTTTCCCTTCCTGTCCTCTCTCCCCACAGCTTTCATGCTCGGCAGGTCCGGCTAGTCCATAGCAGGCCAAAATCCCTCGCCGTCGTGGCAAGGCTGGGCTCACATGGGGGTCAGCACGTGGGTGCCGAGAGGTTTGTCTTTATGTCCTTGAGCAAAAGTCAAAGGAGGGAGTGTTGCGGCTCGGTGAATGCGTTGGCTTGTGCGAAAAGGGGAAGGACATGGTGGCAGAAGAGTCTGCTTATTGACATAGAGAGTGGATTTGTGCAGCTGTAAGCGTACCCTAACAATAGCCCTCTTTATCGGGTAGAGCAGGGAGGTATGGAACGATTCCCGAAAGGTAGGCGAGCAGTTAGCCTGCTCCCCTAGCCTCGGCGCCAGGGGACTGCTGCTTCTCCTCAGGCTGAGTTGTGATTCTCAGAAATTATTCCAGACCCTTTAGCTGGCCGTTCTTTAGCAGATTTGCATATCCTTCCTTAAAAAGTATGACTTTGCCCTTGCTTGGCACTTCAGTAATTTTTTAGTCTTTTCTTCTAAAGAGGAACTATCAAACTGGAGAAAACGAGGAAGAAGAGGACATTCTGTTACAAAATGCGAGTGATTGGACCTGTCATTGGTCTCATCACTCGCGTTGCCTTTTCGGATGGCTGGGAATAGCGAACCAGTTGCTCAAGACCCCTCTCTGCTGCTCGGTCCTGCCAGCGTCACCTCAGCCCCGTGCTGGCCAGCTTGGCGTTGTAGCAGATGCCGCCTGAAGTGCATTACAGAAAATGAGCTCCTTGGATTACAGGGGTGTTTTCAGCATTTCCCCTGGGACGCTGAGCTATGTCACCGTTCAGCTGCCGGGCTGGCACGGTTCTCCCTTTCCTAGATTGCCTCTCACCTTGCCAACGCTGATCGTTATCCTGTGCCCCTCCTGGGAGGTGCTACGCAAGGGCAAAACACGATCCTTGTTCCAAAAAACGTATAACCTTATCAGGAGAAAGGTACTGCTAATGAATGCAGAGAGAGAGAGAAGGAAATAAGGAGACAACAGAAGGTTTCCTGCAAGACTGGACTCTTAATTTGACCTAGAATTGCTGTCATGATTAAAAAAAAAAGCGGCCATAAGGTATTTATAACCTGCAAAAAGTACCTGACTTGAGGTGCTTACTCTTGTTCCAGACACCGCCGGTGCAGTTTTGATATACACAAGTTAGGCGCCAACCCGTGGCTCAAACTCCAAGCCCAAAGGGGGTACTATAAAAGAAAACTTCAACATTTTTGGTTGTCTTTAAGTTACAAGACCCTTCACAGCATTAGAAGACTACAAGGTGCTTAGGGAAAACTATTTTCTATTTAAAGAGATTGCTGTTGCTGAAACTAGAAAAGGATGAAAGGGGAAAAGTAAAGACTTGGAGGAAACAACAAGGGGAGAACGCCAAGTAGAGGCATGGAAACCCGCATCAGCAGGCACAGGGCTGTCCTATGCTACTAGATGGCAAAAGCTCCCTTTAACCAGCAGCAGAAGCTTTATTGCAGCTTTCTCCAAGGACATGAGATTTTAACAACTGTATCCAATAATGAAGGATTCCTTGCTATGGGACAGATTTTGAATCATCTTAACTCCTGCAAGATCAACAACTGGTTGTAAGGTGTTGAGTTTGCCTGGCGGACCGCTGCCGGGAGGCTCCCGGGCAGCCAAAACAGGGTCAGCGAGGGTCTGGGCGCGGGGCCTGGCTGGCCCCGATCCCCAGCACGAGCCATGCCCCCAAGACCGGCTGAGGGAGGCACGTGTGTTGGGCTGCGGGTAGGAGGGTGTGCTGTGGGTACCGGCAGCCGAGGGCAGGGAGAGGATGCGAGGGCCTGTAAGAGATAGCAGCATCACTGCTTTGCGGGTACCCTCCCGTGGAACAGTTTCAGGTGGGTTTGGGGGGTGGTTTGCGTTGGGTTCGGTTTAGGTTTCGAGAAGCAAAAAGCCGTTTGCTTAATTGTATCACCTCTCTGGACGGCTGCCTCGGTTCCACGAGACCGTCTTTGCAGGACACGGTGGGAGCCATAAAAAGCTGCAAAATTCAAGCCCAGTCTTTTGTGGGGCTAGCCAGGAGTATTGAGGATCCCAGTAGGAAGCTGGGAACTTCTTCTTTTTCAGGAGTATAAATCATTCACCTCACTTGTTTGCTTAACGCTGTACATTAAAACCGTGGGTCACCTCGCTCTTGGTTGGAGGTCATACCTGTGGAAGAGACTACAGACGTATCTTTATTTTTTTTTTTTTATTTTACGCTTGCTTTAAAGCCATAGATTTCAAATAATAAGAGTGCTGTGAGAAAAGGTTATATAGGAGGCCAAAAGTTCATGGCAAATGGCAAGACGGCGTTATTTATTTATCACCTGGCTGCATTACAAGTCCCTGTGTGTATCACGTATGTATTCTTAGCGTGCCTAAAAAGCGCCTTTGAAGTCATAAACGTTGGGTAATTTTTACTGCTTAGCTATCCGAAAACGCTATACAGAAGAAAAGTTTTCCTCCTCTCTGACAGCACCGTGAGTAGGTAGGGCTGAAGCTCTCCGGGTATATCGGTTCTCATGTCCTCTCTCTCCTTCTCCGCTCCAGTTGTCACTACAAATCACCCCGCCGTGTGAAAGCGAACAACACTATGAACACGCTGGACGGTGCTGCGCAAAGTGTGAGCCAGGTATGCGTGCACCGGGCTGCACCGGCTTCGTGACGGATAAAGCTCGGCGGAAAGAGCTCTGTGGGTCAGTAAGGCAGCTTGCTGTCGTGGCGCTGCCCCTCGGCTGGCACACGCCTCCGCAGGCGCCTGATTTCAGGCTTACACGTGCCTCGTAGCGCGGGGCTGGTCCTGCTGACCTTGGCGAAAGCTACGGCAGCTCTTTCATTGGGATAGAGCTCGGCCACTGCGGGAGTCAGAAAGCAGCTCGATTCTCACTGCGCGCGGATAGAACCGCTCCCAGAACTTAAGCTTCACGGCTGTTTCAGTGTCGCGCTAAACGGGGGCCAGACTGGGGAGCTGGAAAGGTGGCAGGAAGAAACGACCATCCGCAGCAGTACAGTTAGCCCAACCTGGTATTTTCCCTAAGCCCCTTAGTCAGCTGGTGTGCAGCTCGCAAACGACCTCGTCCTCCTCCTGTCATTCACAGGGAAGTATATGTCTGCTAGATGCACCGGTACTTCCGATAGCGTGTGCCAGACGTGTGGACCCAACGAGTATATGGATGTCTGGAATGAAGAAGATAAATGCTTACTACATAAAATATGTGATCAAGGTGAGCTGTTCGTACTGAAGAACCTCTTAATCCCAATTAGTGAAGAGGGGAAAGCGGATCTAGGAACGTTGCTTTGTCGAGGTGCTCGAGAGCGGAGGCTGCGCTTGCAGAAGAGCCTGGCAGAGAGGGAGCTCCCCAGCGAGCAGAGGCTGTGCTTAGCGCTGCCACCGTAGCCTCCACGCTGCTGATAATCGTTATCCTCACTCGGGCCGTTCACTCCTGCGAGCTGGATCTTAAAGGTTGTCCTTTTGCCCGGCGTACTGTGCGTTCGCTTCCCCTAAAGCGTTTGCCTCACCCTTGCAGAAGCTCTGTTTATTTTCCACAGCAGCTGCAAGGAGCAGGAGTGCGACCGGTGAGGCGCCCCGTGCCGAGCAAGGGTCTCCCATGCTTCTAGAAAGATGTTTCCGCTAACATGAGTGGGTTTGCATCTGGCATTCAAGCCAAACAAATAGGTAGAAGAGGAGGTCCATAAAGTTGAGGCTTGTTATCAGAGAGATTTTTACTCCCAGCTGCTCTCTCTTTCAGGGAAAGCTCTGAGAGAAGTGAACCCAGGGAACAGCACGTTCCAGCGCCAGTGTGCTTGTACGGAGGGCTACCACTGGAATGAAGACTGCGACTGCTGTCAGCGAAATACCATGTGTGCTCCGGGATTCGGAGTCGAGCATCCTGGTAAGACACAGAAAGGGGGATGTATGAAGTAAAATGTCCAGCTCAGGCCTGCAGGATGAGGCCAGCGTCGTGTGCGTTGTCACAGTGGAGAGGAGACTTTAGACACTCAGATGACTGTCAACAGAAGACGCACGTCTGAGTTATCTTTACTGCTGCATATAACCCTCCTGGACTGTTTGTAGTTTTGAAGGCTCCTGCCTCTGTAGTTTAAATAGTGTCTCGGGTCAAATGACTTTTGCAAGACGCCACGTGGCCATGGCAATAGGCTCAAGGTAGGGGTTCAGTGCATTTCTAACGTGTGCTGCGGGGTCTGACTGTGAGTCACTGGGACACGCGTTGCTCCGGTGTTCAGGGAAGTGGTCCATTGGGAATTGTTGCTGAGGTTGGATTTGAAATAATATATTTTCCCAATGACTTTGCCATTTTATAATGTTATAAGCACGTTAAAAGTAATAAACACCTTTCAGGTAGTGCACGTATTCCTTGTTTTAGATGACTAGCAACGCAAAGATTTATTACAGACACATAATTTAGTCTCAAGTCTGATTGAAAATGAAGCACGGGTGTTTCGTGGGTGGAAAACAGAGTTTTCTGTCAAGTTCAGAGTTGTAACCAACACTGGGAACTGCCGCACCAAGCACGAGGAACTCCAGAAAAGCAGCACATAATAGAGCAGTGGGGGCTGAAACGCTGCATGGGCCTGGAGCACAGTGGTGCTCTTCACTCTCCAGTCTAGCAAACCCTGACACAGCATTCTGTTTACTGTGGCTTCATAGAAGTGACAGTACCAGCCAGCGTCGCCGTCTGTGGCACAGCATGGACACGAGGAAGTTCATGGAAGGGGAAGGATAGAATAGCTGTGTGTTATTTTACAATAACTGCAAATGGCTTCTGGTCATTTCTCGCTTTGATCATGTAGATAAGCGCTCAGGTGAGGCTAGCACGCTTTTTTCCCTGCTTACATGTGACTGTCGTTATTGCTCTAATATAATTAAGATCCTTCTCTCTTCAGGGAAGCTTTCGGGGCCGGGTGTGGGGAGTGGAGCGGGAGTTTGGGCAGCCTAGTCACCTTTCCCTTGCCTGAAAGGAACTCACGGAAACCCAGCTGTGAAATTTTTCTTCCTTTACTGCACACAGTGCAACAAGACAAGGACACGATGTGCACACCATGTCCCAGAGGCTCTTTCTCTAAAGTCGCTTCATCCACCGACAAGTGTATATCCTGGACCAAGTAAGTCCCCGTATCTTGCGGAAGGACAGACTAGCCACAGGGCAGGGAGCAGCCTGGGAGAAAGCATTTTTCAGCGGGGCGCTTCAGACTGTCTGCGGAGCACACAGAGCATCTCTGTTGGCTGTGCAGCAATAAAGGCGTTCTCATGCTGGAGCTTGAATTCTCCTTCAGGTGGGGAGAAGGAGAGAGCAGTAACAGAACTGCTGAGCTAACACAGCTGAAAATAAAGGTTTCTGAGCTTCTTAAGGGTGGAGAAACGCAGGATAGATGTTGTACATTCCAACAGAAAGTACTGTTCTGCGTAAGTGTGGGAGCCACGACAAGCTTCCTCATTGAGAACTTGGCCTCTTTGTCTTTCTTTTTCAGCTGTACGGCTCTAGGAATGACAGAAATAGTGGCCGGGACTGACAAGTCCGATGCAGTTTGCGCAGAACGGAAGATGCCTGAGCCATCGGAAGATGGTATGTGTCCTCCAACAGATTACCTGTTAGAAAGTACCGGGTAGGAGGAGAAGGGAATGTGTTTACTAGGGTTTTTCACTGCCTTAACTCCATTCCCATTGTGAGTGACTCTAGAGGGAGCAGCTGGAGACCAAGACAGCGCGCTCTGGGAAAATCCTACCTTTAAAGATTACTTTAAGCCTGGCAACTCCAGGGCCCATGTCGGCTGCTAAGTAGAGCTTTACACCTCCCACTGAAACTGCACGGCAAGCAGCATTGCTGTTAGACCCATGACCTCCGTCACGTTGACGGCGCTTCTGTCTTTGTCAGCCGGCTGGTTTCCACATGCACGTTACCTGCGTAAAGGCTAGCAGCCTCTCTCCGTGCTGCTTTTATAGCAATGGGTACAGCCTCAGCTGAACGTTGCTCTCCCTTTTTGCCCACTGCCCATCTCCCTCTCCGGTGTGGGTATGGTACCAGGGAGGCTGCTTGCTTGGCATTCGGCAATCCTTCGTAACTGGAGATTAAGGACAAACTTTGCCAGCTGAAGTCTACGGTCTGCAGGAGAGGTGTGTCCCCCATCCCCTGAGACACAGCAAGCACAGCCCACGGGCTGCTGGCCGCTCGTGAGGGGACTTTCAGAGGAGCGTGACTGGAGCGCACCTCTCTGGGACACCAAGTTTGTAGGGAGATGGCTCCGTACCAGGTGCCTCCAGTAAGGCTGCTTGTCACAGAACTGCACAAGTGCTGGAGCTGTTGTCCTTGTTGTAGAATCTGAAAATCAAATAGGAAGGAAAAAACCCACCCTCTCCTTTGGAAAAGCGGGTAAAATGAGCAAGGGTTGTCATACTGCTGAGTAGCAGCAGCCTGCTGATGGCACTACCTTTTTTTACATCCCGCAGGAACAAACAGGATCTTGTACGTGTTGATCGTCATTGTGTTTTTTGTGGCACTAATTGGTATTGTCATCTTCATCGTTTACTACAAGAATAAGGGAAAAAAGCTGACAGGTAGGTGGTAGCTGATGTTCTTCATGAACGTGACAACTGGCCGTCTCTCTGTACCCTCTGATTTCATGGGTGACCACCAGGTTAAGAAACTCGGGAGTTATTTTGGAAGTTCTGTGCTGTCCCCGCATCTCTCCATATGAATATGCTTTAACTAGCGCAAAGCCAGGCTTCAAATTCCTCTCCTCTAGGCAGGGAGCATATTCCATAACGCATATGCCTTGGCATCCTTCTGCAGCCCCGGCCGTGGGGTGACCGCCCTCAGGGAGGACACAACGGCTGCGCGGATGAAGGAGGGCTGGCACTGGGGGCTTTTATAGCAGCGCGGTTGCTCCGTGCCGCTTGGCACAGCAACCCCCTGGGCTGAAGGGAAGCAGGGAAAGACTTACGGAGCATTCACCACCTCCTGTCTCCTTTCTCCCGCTTCCCTTCCTCCCCTGAAACCTGCATCTGGACAGGTTAAAATACGGATTTCAAGACAAAGGCCTGATGTGTATTTGAAGGCATGAGGTAGGCAATGTTTTTAGCTGAAGGCCGAAGTTCTGATGAGGTATGGAAGAAACCACAGAATCATAGAATCGTTTAGGTTGACAGGACCTTTAAGATCAGGGCCGACCATTAACCCAGCACTGCCAAGTCCAGCACTCGGTAATAGAAGGAAATAGGGTAAACACTAAAAGTGGAAAAATGGAAAAAATCCAAGCAAAGGCCCGCTGGGTAACAGTGAGTACTGCATATGTTATTAATGCAACGGAAATACCTTCCACACTTACCCAACTCTGTGTTAAGCCCTGGATCTCCTTAGTTAAGGACATACCCCCATAGTTCTGTTCATTTTCCATTTTCTCCCCCTAAACCCGGAAAGCTTTTCCTGGTGTAGTTTTCCCATCATCTCCTTTCCCAAGCCTTAGCAATTTACAGAATGTTTTGGGAGCAGTGGAAGGGAAGGCAGCAACCCTCTCTTGTAGAGTGTGTTTCAGCCTGTGTTTTAGAAATAAGCTGCCTCTGCCACACTAAACACGGGTTGTGCTAAATCTGGAATTCCTGGGATGGGCTGGAGGAAATGGTGACTCTCCCTGCAAACCGAATACTTAACGATGCAAAGCAGGTTGGGGGGGGTGGGGATGCTCTTTGTTTGACATTTCTATTGCCCCGCTGCTCTGCGGTGACAGTCCTTCATTGCCTTTGCGTGGTCAATCCTGCTAACCGGAGTCCCCGAGACTTCGCAGGCTGAGGAAGAAGCCCTGCCCGCTTGGGGCGGGGCGGAGGGGGCTGATGGTAAATGTGCGGACTCAACGTCAGGGAAGGGAGTCATTGCTGGGAACTGGCGGTGGCTACAAAGCTGATCTATCCTCAGACATACAAAGCCAGCACAAGCTTCCAAGGTACACGAGACCTGAGCCCTAGAAAATCGTCCGCAAGTACAAGCAGAAAACAGGACGACGTGCTAACTCGATTACGTGGCAGCCTTTAAGTCCAACAGTGCTTTATTGTAAAGCTTTCCCTTGGGAGATACTGCGACTAAATGAATTTCCCCATTAAGTACCGCCCGATTAAGTGGAATACGCTGTATTTGAGCCTGCCATCCCGTGGTTTCAGTGGCTTTCCTCGCTCCTGTCTGAGAATGGCCTTTGGGCCATCCATGTGACTTCTCTTGAAATAGACCGTACGGCTGCAATCGGGTCGGTGCTGGGCCAGTCACAGCTTGGTGTGACATATGACCAGGAAAGAAACCCCATTTGATGTGGAACACACTTTAACCGTGGTCTATTTTAGGAGCTTGGAAACATTTGTTCCACAGAAATACATCCCTGTTCCAGTTACAATGAATCCTCAGCTAGACCGACGCTGGGAGACTCCAACAGTCAGTAATAACAGTCTCGCTGGGTTTTATTTAATATGGTATTGCGGATTGCGAATTGCTGTGGGTGTCTAGGTCTGCGGCTGACTGCAGTGCCTGCTGTACGTTACAGCTACTCTTTTTGTTTTCCCTACAGCAGATCTACAGAACTGGGCTAACGAAGTGTGCAGCCAAATAAAAGGAACAAAGGTAAAGGCAAAGACGCTAGCATTTTCTTGGGTTTATGTTTTCCTCACGACATTCCCGACACCCCCCCTTACGAAGCAGACTCCACGTTAATGTTTGGCTAGAAAACAAGTTCTGAGTTCCTCAAAAAATGCTCACAGCTTTGGCTTTTTCGGTCTGGTTTTCTGTAAATGTGAGGCGTATGAAATCACTGTTTTCAAATAGCTTCTGAACCTGCTCTCTGGTTTCAACCGGTTGTAACAGCGGTACAAGTCTCTCTGATGACTTTAAATATTTATGAGGAGAAAGTTAAACGTGAGCCCACCGGTTGCTGAACACCTGAGACTCTACCTAGGAGAGAGCTTTTCTACATCCTAAAAGCAGGAAAAGCTTGGGTTGAGTTCGCACTTTTTTACATACCAGAGCGCTCCAGGAGAGAAACCTGGATTGGGGGCAAGGACAGGAATGCCAGGCATGCGAGGCATGAAGCACAGAGCCATCAGCTATGGCTGTGAGGTGCCATAATTCTCATGCTCACCGAAATCCTTCTTGCCCATTCAGATGTGGACAAAGTAAGGCCTTACACAAGAGGTTTAGCTCTGGAAGAACACCAGATCCCATGCTTGAAAGGCTCAGATGGGGGCATAGGTTGAGGGTGATGGGTGTGGGGCTGAGGTGTCCCCGGTGCATGCTCTCCCCACCGCCCCATCTAGGGGCTTACTCTAGCTTAGCTGTTGAAAGACTGGAATTGCATTGCTACAGAAGAAACCCTGAACCGAACCAACCCAACTCTTTGAGCAGGCAGTTCCTCTTTTGTAAGCGTTCGTGTAAGCTCCTGCATTGGCAGCTGCTCCAGGTCCTCTGGGACAGAGGAGTGAATCAACAGCAATTAGTGGCTGGCAGCATGTACGCTCTCTCCTCAAAGATCCGAACAGATGTTAGAAATGAAAGGTATCGGTTCCCAAATACCCGTCTGTGCAGCACAACTTGTATGAGCTGTAGGGAATCCTTGCAGTGATTTCCCAAACCCTTTGTTTGGAGCTGCAACCAAAAATAAAGCTTTACTTTGGCAACTACTGGCAACGCGACGTCGTGGGCCTTTGCATTTGTTGTCCTAACGTTTTCCAGGTTAAAGCAACCTTGGCCATGTGACTTATTTTTCTTTCTAGTTTGTCTTGAGCTCTCTGAATCGACCCTCAGTCATTACTGATAATAAAGACTCTCCTCCCGGGTGGGCCTTCATAGATCAACAGCCCTTCAGACCCATAGGTGATTCAGGGGGTTTCCAAACCTTATAAGCAGTTCGGTAGGTCTTACTGATGGTCCATAAGGAACAGCAGAACCCAGCAACTCTTCCAGATTTATTAACTCTCCAGTGCCTTCTTAAGAACCGGGAACAGTTGTCTCCCAACATTAAATGTTCTTGTCCCCTAGGCCAGCAGATTATTTTGTTTTCTGAACACCCGCTGAGCCCAGCATCACCGGTCACGGTTTCACAGCAGAACAGAATTGCGCTGACCATCAGGAAGAGCTGAGATCTGCCTGTTCCTTCTTGGTCTAGGAAATAACCTACTGCTGATCTCTTGTTTTTAAACACACGTTTGGTCTTGAATTTCTTTCAGGAGCCCCCCAGAGATGCATTTGTTACTGTGAACGTCACGAACGCCGCTGTCCCCCAGACCTCTGAAGGCATGTGTCTCCTGGGCCCCACTGGCTCTCCGGCCCCTGGAGACTCGTGCTGCACCAGCGGTCACGCTCCTTGCGGGAACGGGAGCCCCAGCACGGTGTCGTGCAAGGCGGGAGGGAGCCTCCAAGAGTTTTCTGTGGAAACTGAGACCAGTGGTGACCACTTCCCAGCAGTTCCCATGGAAGATGAATACACGGATAAGGATCTCAATACCGCTAATGATTTATCTTTACTGAGCTGGACTGGCAGTAAAACTGTGTCATCCTTTTCGGAACCAATGGAGGCAGGGGAGAACGACAGCTTAAATCAGTACTTCACAGGGATTGGGAGCACAGAGGACGTATCCGTCTCTCAAGGCCTTCACCCTTCCTCCAACACAGACGGGGCACACACTGCCACGGACAAACTTCTTCAGAAATCTTGCCAACACGCCCACAGTTGCCTGAAGGAAACGGGCAACAAAGACACAGATCCTTTTGCAACAAACTGTGACTCGGAGAAGATCTGTGTGAGGTGTGGCATTTCGTACAGGGAATCTCCCAGAAAGCGGAGCAAACCCTGTTGCGCTGCGGCTGACAGTGCCTCTTCCACCTTCCCAGAAACTGGATCCTATGCACCGTGCACGTGTGGCTCGAATTTTCTCTCTGCTGGTCAGAGCACTCTCGCAAGCGATCATGGTGTGGAGGATGCATCTTGGGATAGTACCAACGTGAAGTACCAGAACACAAACAGAAGCACTTCAGGGACAAACAGCAGCACTTCAGGGACAAACAGCAGCACTTCAGACCTCCCTCCAGCATCCGGTAAGCCCATTAGGCTTGACCTGTACGTGGTCCTGTAGGATTATTCTCTTGTGCTAGCTCAGTGTTATTCAGAGCGTCTCATTTAGGAGAAGGGGAAAAGACTAAAATGACGCCTTTCCACTTAATTGCCCTGAAGCTGATCTGAAAAACAAAACTGAAATAGTAGGGCCGTTTGGTTTGTAGTGAATTCTGCGCACAGTATGAGCAGCGTGAGGGAGCGTTGTCCTGCCCTCATCTAACCGGCAATGCAGAACCCATCTTCAGGCTGTCACTGCAAAGGCCAGGCAATTCTGTTACTCAAGCACTGTGGTGATAGCAGGTGCGTGTTTTGGGGAAGACTTAGAAGGAGGAGAGTACAGGGACCTGGAGGCTGAGTCAAGAAAGGATGCCTAGCGCCCAGACAGATGATTTTCCACTCAACCGTCTGCACGCCCATTGTTGCCATTAGGTTTAAGTCCAGTTGCATTTATATGGCGGTCGGTGAAACTCCAGCTGGAGCTGTAACCTGGTGGCCGTGACAGGGTCTAAAGGATTGCGTTCAATTTTCTGCTTTTAGCTCTTTTTCTTTGCTTTAATTTGCTAGGATCTAAACTTTCACCTAAAAATAATTTCATACTGGCTTTGTTTCTCCACACACAAGTGCTCTGTTCCCTAAACAACTCTGAAACAGTGTCACCAATTTACTCATTGACTACCAAGTTACTAATTGAGTAAATATATCAAAATATATCAAATGAAAGCAGGGGAAAAAAACCCAGCTGAAACAGAGCTAGCAGAAGGGAAGTTACGAGGCTTTTCTGGATGAAACCTTCCTCCCTCAGACTTTTTTTTGTCAGTATAAAAGTCTGCAATCCAACTGTCATGTGTTATTAGTCATTTTAGATTATAATCTCTTAAAGTCAGATGCTCTGTCTTTATTTGTGCCGATGCACTGCCAAGCGTAATGAGAGCTTAGTTTTGATTGGGACATCCAAGCGTTACTGTAATACACGCAGCAGTCGTAAGCGGTTGCCCTTCTTTAAAACCGTGTCGTGCCTTAAAGTTTCTTACGGAGACATTCTTGTCAGTCTGCCAAAGCCCAAAAGCAGCACTTTTGGAGGCCCTTCCCCTGTGCCGTGTGGGAATCTGAAAGTGTGTGGCGTTCATCTTTCTAAGAGCAGAAACTCTTTCTGCTGTTTCAGTTTCCTGAAATCCTGACACGGTTTCACTGCCCGGTCTGTATGAAATTCAGCAGGAGCAAAGAGGACGGAGATTACCTTTTTTTGCTGTCGTTGGAAGGTGACTCTGGGGTACAACTGGAAGTCAAGTCATATTTGGCACAGCAGAAGTACTGCTTTTCTTTCTAAATCTGACACGAAGAGGAAGAGAAAATATTAAGGAACAATAGGGCAAACAGGAGGGCATGGATTTAAGCGACATGCTAGAAAGTGCCATCTTAGGTCTGCAGCGCAATTCTTTCGATGGGATTTTAATTGCAGCTGTGCCTTCGGGTATGGACGTGCTATAGTGCCATCTGGTGAAACCTGAGCACAGATACAGCATTCCTAATTTGTCAGTTTTTAGGCAGGGCTGCCAACAGGTTCTGACTGAGCTGTGGGCAGTATGGGAGTCTGGGTTAGTTAGACTGTAGGTAATGAGACTTGCTGGCAGAGGGTTTTTTCTGCCCGCAGGACAGCCGTGCCCCACTGGTGACGCCTGGTTGCACGAGGAGTGAGACGGGGCTTAGCCATAGCTTCCACACTGAAGCATCCCGGCCGCGCTGGGGTTGCACGTGGAGCCGCAGCGGCATCAGTCAGTTTGCCGGGCCTTGCGGAACGCCCAGACGGAAGAAATGCGCAGGCAAAATAACTTTCTGTAAAGCTTCTCACAGCAGCTGAAGCCACCAGGCTTTACACGCTGTCATGCTAAGAGAGAAGAGTACAAAAGTGGGTGGATGAAAAAATGGGAAGAAAAAGGCCATGGGTAATTCCATGAAGTTTTGGTTTTAGTTCCCTAACAGTTGACGTGACAACAGAAATTGCAAACTCTGTCCCTCCTGTCAAACAACCCTCAAGGACAGAAGCAAACCTCTGGACAGGTGCCACTTACCCATCCCTGGGTCACCTCCAGGATGGAAGTAAGCCTTCAAGCGCTCTTTCAAGCCCCCCAAGCCTGGAGGTAGCCAGAACATGAAGCGTCGGTTCGTGACCACCTCAAGTCATGTGGAGGGTATAGCATAAAGCATGAGTGCAAGAAAACTCACGGTTAGGAATGCTTTTGCAGAGTCTTTCACTTCCAGGTCCCAAATCAGCCCGGTTTGTCAGCAGCCAACGGTTCTTACCACCTAGAGAAAATGAATTGCGCTTGGAAAGAAAGCAAAGAGCTAGCAATGCAGTGGTTTAGCTAAAATAAATAGGACTGCTTGAAGGGGGGGCTATTTGAGTGCTACCCAGACTCGGTTACGAGCGTGCACAGGTCCTAACTCGGCACTGCTGGAGTCCACTGTCCCTTGCTGATGTGCCAACATCACCCACAGCCGCTAGAAAGGTGTTTTCTCTGGGCAGGGCCGTGCTTAGCTGCAACGAAAATGGGAACGCCTCAAGAGCTGAGGAGCGTAATAAGGAAAGGCCCAAAAGGTCTGAAAGGTATCAAATTAGACTGCAAGTAATGATTAAGTGAAGCACAGCAGGAAAAATATTTCTCAGGAATAGTGTTCATAGGCTAGGAAACTTTTTTAACTTAGTTGCTTCTATTTGTTTAATTTTCAAACTTTAACAAGTTTGTTAGCTCATTGTTGAAAGCTTACCCTCTGTTACTTTCTTTCTGCTCTGAGCGAATGTCATTAATTCCTAGAGCCTGGTCCTGCTGTCGCTTGAGTCAGCAACCCAGCCCTTGAATGGGAGAAAGGTTGAATTTATACTGAAAAATCTCTAACCGCAGACTGAAGCCGTAACTCCGTTAGTTTGCTATAATATAGGCTCTGTCTCCACACTGGAGTCAGCATATATCCAGGTAAATCCATCCAGGCGCTAGGTGACTCCCGGAGTGTACCTACTCACAGGGTCAGGACAACGTAAGATAATCGTGTAATAAAGCTCCGTGTCATTTGGACACTGCGTGACTGTACGGTCTGGCGTTAAGTCTTTCAGTATTTATCCAATAAGCTGCTACCTGGAACACATGGTAGGTTTGATTCTTTACCACGGAGAAAAAAAATGGCAATATGATGCCTGGGACTCTAAAAAAACCAACAAAAACCAATCTCATCATTAGAAATAATGGTAATTTCCTCACAACACACGGGCGGAGGCGGTTTGGATGCAGTTCATGCATCAGGCGGCCCGGGGAGCACGAGATTGTCTCACTCTCTTTTGCTTCCCGGAGGATGACAGAGAGAAAACGTTCCAGACAGGCTCCCTGTGGATGACAGGATTCATCCTGAGGAGGCAAAAATGGAAATAATGAAAAGGTCTAGTGGAAGGCATTGATTATAAGAGCATCCCCATGTCACGGGGGAAAAAATAATGGAACAAGAGTAAAGCCACTACAGCAGATCAAGTTCGCGGTGCTAAGTGTCCATCTCGTGAGGGGAAAATATTAATCATATGTCTCTTCTCCCTCCTCCTTCCCCAGGAAATGTGACTGGAAACAGTAACTCCACCTTTATCTCAAGTGGACAAGTAATGAATTTCAAGGGCGACATCATTGTCGTCTACCTTAGCCAAAACTCCCAGGAGGGGGCAACCGCCTCAGGGCCGAGTGAGGAGAACTTGGGCAGCCCCGTCCAGGAGGAAAACCTCAGCCGCTGTGAGACTTTTGCCGGCAACACCCAGCACTACAAGGAGAAGTGTGCGGAGCTGCAGGCCGCCTGCCCGGCAGCAGGGAGCAGGGGGCCGCGGTGGACCACCGGAGCCCTGGCCCAGGAGCGGGGCCTGTCCCGCCATGGCCAGGCCTCACAGCCCGTGCAGGAGGAGGGGAAGCTGGGACACTTCTCGGAGAAAGTGTTGAACTGAGGCGAGACGGTGTCCTCGCTGCGGGTTGGGGCGCTGACGGGCAGCCCACGAGAGGCTGTGGGGCTGCCGGCAGGCTGCCAAAATCCCAGGTGTCGCAACAGATTCGGAGACGGTTGCCGCCGCTGGTGTCTCACGGGAAATTTTACAGCTGGACAGGACCCTTGTGGCGCACGTGGCGGTGATGGTGCTCTCACTGAGGAGGTCACCGGTGGGGACAGGGGCACGCGTGAAGCTGGGCGTGCTGCCCCCCTCGCAGAAGCAGTGGCAGGGCGCTCTCCTCTCCCTGACGGGGTGGCACACTCCCCGCCTGCCCCCTGCTCCCTGGCACCTCTCCCCAGCAAGAGGCAAAGGAGAGCTGAGGTGATCCTTCGGGCCGGGGACTTTGTGAGGAGGAGAGCAGCACTGCTGGCCAGGCGCGAAAGGTGCTCCTGGAGAGGGGACGACATGGTGGAGGACTGCACTGGAAGTGCGGCTCTGAGCTCCGTGTCGGGCGTTTTTCTTTTTGCAACTAAGCTGCACCCATTTTGCTGGGTCTTGGGCCTCCTCCATGCCTCTGGTGGTGGAAGGAAGTGGCAGCCACGTCTGCCGCTGAGCCTAGTGCTGCTGCTGACCTTTGCCTCCTCCCCATGGGGATTGCGCAGGTGGCGTCAGCCCTTCCCCTCTTTCCCCAAGGGAGCAGACATCTCAAACCAGCGCCAGAGCCAAGATCCTGGTCGGTCCCTTATTAACTTGTGGGTATGAATAGGTGTAACGCTACCCCAAGAGTACAACAGGCAGAACAGAGCTGATATGCCTTACAAGCATATCAGATTAATCCTGAGCAAAGAGCATTTACAGTTTTGGACCCTGGTTCACCTCTGCCTTATTGCACCTCACCAGTGGAATTCAAAGCCCTGAAGGGGGGTGTGATGCGTGCCCGGCACGCCGCTGCATGAATAACGTCACTGAAGGTGAAGACACAGAGCTGCTAGCAGGTGGAGGAGGAGTCTACAGTGACCAGCTGTGGACATTTCCCAAGTGACGGGAGTGGGAGGGATTACACAAAGATGGAGAATTTGGTCAGGGTCAAACACGTGTTCCTTCATCTGCCCAAACAGTTTTCTCATTCCCTCTGATATTTTCATTAGCAAGCAGAGCTTTAGGTAGCACGCACCTATTTCCAAAGCTCAGCCTGGCTGAGCTGGAATCAGAGCGTAGCCAGCGTCACGCTGAGAGCCGATAAGCAATGGGGCCAAAGGGTTGGATTTAAAGAATAATAGTAGTTGTAGTTAGAAGGGAGTCTCAGCTACTCAACAGGCTTTGGTTCAGGTCCTGTATCCTGCAGCTTCCTCCAGCCACTGTGAAGAGAAAGGTGAAGGGAACAGAGCCTCAAGGAACTCCTAAGAGGAAAAGATAACACTTTTAATGATTCCTGACAAGGGGTAATTTTCTGACATTGTCCTGCACACGTGAACGCTGCAGGAGGCTGTCTTCAGTCTGAGCCTTCAGGAGGGCCAGCGCTGTGTTTCCTGCCACGCAGCGAAGGGATCTCTTATCCAGTGTGATCTCATCTGCCTTGGCGGAAAAGGTCCCTGGTAGGGAGAGCTCTTTCCCAGGGACGTTTTAAAGCTGCACAGCTGCTCTGTTTGCAATAGTACTGCTCTGCGGGTGAAGAGCACCTATAAAGCTGACAAGGTGACCACTGTGTCATGATGAGCTTCTCATCCATAAAACAAAAGGATAGGCTTAGCCATCTTCACCTCTCAGGAGAAGAATTCTGCATTATTTATATATCTGGGATGTGAAGTTCAGTGCAAACGTACAAGTCTCTCTCTCGGGCGGCTGGCAAAAAGGGCGCGTGAGCACCCAGTCTCCCTTTCTCTTCTGCATGGCCTTCAGAAAACTAGACCATCCTAGCCTAGACTCCGCCAGGCAGGTAGGTTGTCCCATTCAGTGATGGCCCAAGCTACCTCTGCCTCTTTGAAGGTGTGTCACTGAGGCTCTCTTATCTGTGGTACTCTTTTGTCTTTCCTGCTGGGTCCTTTACGACCTCTTTCTACCCTCTTCTGGCCCAATCCTTTATCCCCTAGGAACTGGTGCAATAGGGACAAGGAAGCAGACCCACCCTCACCTTCATGCGAGGTGGTGGGGATATTTTCCCACTTTATTTTTTTCAGTCATATTTTTCTGGAAAGCATTCATCCAGGACATCAGCCCCACTGGAAAGCTTCCAACCAGCCCCGCTCATAGGGCAGGAGGGACTAAATTCTTGTGCTCAGCTCTGGGTAAACTACCTGTCTGCGTGTTTGTCTCCTCCTCCTTCTCCTTCTGCAGCTTCCTTCTTCCCGTGGTTTGTATCCGCCACCAGAAGGCAGGCTCAGAATCCTGATTTCAGAGAAGACAATGGGAAGTTTACTACGTGTCCTCAGTGAGGACATGTTTCTTCACTCGCTGAATCTCAGGATCCTACTGAGTGAGGATTGAAACTAGGATCATCAGCAAGCATGAAGAAATGGGTCATAGTGATCTCTGCACTGTGGCCACTCCCTTATGGGAAACAACGATCCCACCAACAGATCCGATTCTTCTTCAGAGTCTACCCACAAGTAAAGAAACCATATCACACTCATCAGCATGCTGTGTGTTCCCTGGGTCTCTGCCTGGTGCTTAGACATGAACCCCAAAGGGACTTCTTCATTCTCATGATTTCATTTGTCGTCGGTTTGGAGCTGGGGCTGTTTTGTAACATCTGTTTTTACAGCGGAGCCCTACGCACTGGGCACTAATTTGGAGGCGTCGGGCTGCTATTGTAATACACATAATTAATGGTAATAAAAATCTTAAAGATCTACTTGAGAAAAAGTAAAGATTTCATTTGGATTAATGGAGAAAATTGAATACAGTATTATATGTCTATGTTTATTTTGAGAACAAAAACCCCCACGTTTAAATATAAAAACATTCCTGGTTAGGCTTTTGTTACATCTTTTGGATGTAGAACTGTTGTAACAAAAAGTGTTTCCCTTCCCCAGCGTGTGCTACAGTAATGCACAAGCGCATCCACGCACACGCGTGGAACCGAGCAGGAGCTCTCGTAGGTCTGTGGTAAAGCTTTGCTGCTGAGAACTGGGCACTCATACCAACTCATTCCTGAAGTCTCCTCCTGCACGGCATGCGTTTTTACAAGACTTTCAGTCTGAGGAGCGTGTTAGCCATGACAAACACACTGGGTGCTCTTGAAACTCAGCCACTTCAGGCCTGGAAGGGCAGCAGTAATTCTGCATATAACCACGGGGGAAAGGAGGAGCAACCTTTTGCGCAAGGGCACTGGAGCAGCCCTTCTTTATCCCCATGGAAAACAATACGGCCCTAAAGATCCGTATAGACAATGACTGCTGTTAATCTTGTGTACTTTGCTGCGTTTTCACACAGAGGTTGGAAATCGCTCTGCGAGGCTTACAGCATACCTGGGAGTAGCATCGCTAAAATGTTGTAATTTCTACTTGTCCATTCAGGTCCCCGTCCTTTTATCACGTTGATGGTAACTGAGCAACTACACCCCTGTGTCTGTTATGAAACAGAACCCTGCTGAAGGACGTCTTTGTGCTAATCAGGAATTCAATAGAGCTGTAGTTTTATCAGGCACCTCCCTTCAAATAGTAGCACCCCTTCACCACCACACTTAAAAAACACCTACAGCAACTGCAGAATTCACTTCTGCCAGCACATCACACTGAACAGGGTAAAACGGCTGCAAATTCTTCGTGTGGAAAAGTTCTTTCCGGAGGATGTAACATATATTATTAATAGGCACTTAATAACAGTCGCTGGAAAATTGACGTGTATTTGACCAAGTTGTCTGAGGTTTCCTGCAAGGAATGCTGAACCACTCCAAACCTTATAAGCTAGGTTTTTCAAACTTCCTTCCCAACGGCTGTTGTCCTCTGCAGTCCATCAGGGATACTTTCGACCCAAAAGGCACATGCTAGGGCAACCTCTCCATAGCCTGCCCAGGGAGCTGCTCTGCAGCACTCTCGCTTGGAGACACGGGCACTGGAGAGCTCTGCCTGGTGGTGTTTGGCCTATGAGGATTCCCATCACGATGCTACACGCCAACGATTCGCATTCACCTTGGCGGCGTGTTGGACAGATGATAGCAGATATCTGGATTTCCCATTGCTCTCCCTTCCGAAAGTCTGGTCGCCTGGTTTGTCCTTCTGCAAGGCATCAGAGCTGCTTGTGGCCACCAGGTGATAGTGTCTTCTCTGCAGCAAGGCTTGCTAGCCCTCTGCTCTGGCCTTCAAGGCCCACCAGCACTCTTGTCGCATTGTCAAACATCTGTTGTGGGTTTTTTGTAAGATGTGAGCATGCACGAGCACAAACATAGGGAGAAAATGCATTATTACAATTCTCTGGCCATTAAACAAGGCAATGACAGCATGACATTAAGGTACCATGTTGCGGTAGATGAGTATGCCAGAGTATCCAACTGGATGTGTTTTAACACCGCTTTGTTTTCTTCTTTTGGCTAGCTGGCTTACGGTTTCTTTGTTTTGACTGAGGATTACCATGGCCCTTCTGGCTCATTCCTTAGCTTGCCTGACCACTCGATCGATCCTTGGGCGTTGCATTGGCTTTTACTTGCATCAAAGCTGACAGGTCTGTCGCATCATGTTTTTACTGGCAGTCCCGGATTTCTATACTCTATATGCAGATGATCATGCACAAAATTGCTCCCGATTTCAACTCCCCAGCAAACTGCTAGAAAGGTTCCCAGGGAGGGAAAAAGAGCTCAGGAGTGTTGGGGACCACCTGTACAAGCTGGACATAGACAAGCCGATGGAACTTCCAAGCCAGTGGGATATCCGAGGCTGCCGGGGGGGTTGGCCAACATCACTGCAAAGCCATACTTTAATGTCTTTGACAAGTCATGCTGCTCAGGGGAAGTCCCAGCTGACTGGAAAAGGGCAAATACACCCATCTACTAAAAGGGCAAAAAAGATTTGGGGAATTACAGATGAGTCAGCCTCACTTGAGTCCCTTGAAAAATTATGGAACAGGTCCTCATGGAAGCTATTTCCAGGCATGAAGGAGAAGAAAACTGGGAGAAGCCAATACCTGCCTCACCTAACTCAACCCTCTCCTGCTGTCATTGTTTCCTTCATCATTGGCTCCATAGAGACTTGGGAGGCTGACCTTATTGTGAAGGTCAAGGCAAAGAAGGCATGAAGGAAAATCTTCAGGTTTCCCTCTGTCATTTGTAACTAACTTGCCAACCCCACTCAGCAGTGGACCTACCTTTTCCTTGTCCTGCTGTTTGCCAGCATACATACAGTATGTTAGTACTTTCTTGCCAGTCTTGCCATCTCTTGGCAGTCTGGGCTCCAGCTGGCCTTTAGCCTTCCTCTCTGCACCTCTGCGTGCCCAAGGGGTGTTTCTATATTCTGCTTTGGAAGCCTGTTCCCTTTTCCATCTCTCTCGTGTTCCTTTTTTTGCATCTCGGTTCTCTCAGTAGCTCGCTGTTTCACCAGAGTGGTTTCTTGCTGTGCCAGCTCCTTTTCCTGCTTAGGTACATGGACTGCTCTCGTGCTTGGAGAAGGCTGTCTCTGAAAGTTTCCCTATACTCCTGAACACCTTTGGCTTCCAAGGCAGGCTCTTCTAGGATACCTCCTAACAGCTCCCTGAGCAAGGCGAAATCTGCTCTTATGAAGCTCTCGGGCTTTGTTCTGCTACTTACCGTCTTATCACTGCAGCCAAAGCTGCCATTGGCACTCTTCAAGTGGCCTGAAGAAGATGTCATCCGTTTCTCTTTCCTTAGCACGTCGTGCACAGCAGACACCCACCACAAGCACCCCCCCTGACGGTGACACCTCTGATGTTGACCCAAAGGCACTCCGCTGACCTGTCCTCTTGCTCGTGTCCTGAAATCGCTCTTTTACGTAGAGCATAACCCCTCCTCCTCTTCCGCCTTTTCTGTCTTTCTTCAAAAGCTTGGAAGCTGTCGCTTTTGAGCTATTTCCTCAGCCGGTTTCTAAGATGACAGAAAACCCCAACATTTCAGCGAGTTCCCCACTGTTGTGCCTTTGGCTGGTTACAGGTCTGAAAGCTTTATCTTGCGCCTGGGGATGGGCCTTCAAATTTCCCACCTGTAGGAAAGGGAGGATGAGAGGTAAGGGCTGGAGCTGGAACAAGGAGGAGAGGCTGGAAGAGTGCTCCCTATTCTCGCTGCCCTGTGGGAGTCGGGGGAGAAGACAGCAACTTGCAGCTGCTGGAGACAACCCCTGCCCCTCCGGCAGAGGCAAGCTGGGCAGCAGCATCACGGAGGCTTGGCCATCCCCAGACCTCAGCACCAGGTGTTACCCGGTGACACCTGTGTCCCCTCTCTCCCTCAAGGGAAAAAGCCACCAGCAAGCGATTTGGGGTTTCCGTCAGATGAAATCAGCCCAGTGCGTGGTGTCTCTCTCAAAAAAATCAGTGTATACAAAATGAAGTGAGATTGGCCGTCTGCAGCAAGTGAGGATCAACCGCTTCAAATGCAGAAAGCACTGCCCTAATAGGCTCTGCCTATTGATCTTCACCGGCTTTTAATGGCCGGCTATTTAAACGAAGTCTCAGTTATTTGAAGCACCTTAAATGAGGATTTAGAAGGTGTTTTTCAGCATGAAGGCCTGCCATTACAGATCTCAGTCACTTAGCCTTTATGAAACAGCTTTCTTAAACAGCTTTTGATCAGTTCTAACATTTATTTCTTTCTCTTTTAGTAGGCGCTTCTAAAGCACAGAAGTTCTTGCTCCCTGTGGGAAACATAAAACACTGTTTCCCCGAGGACATTTGCTTTTTGCATCATTTCAGTTCCTCATTGGGTTGGTTTTTTTTATTTTTTGCAAGCTTAGCTGGCGATAAATGAGCTAGACAACAGATGGTAGAGCTCATGCTGTAACACAGAAAATTTTTCTTTAACAGGGTTGTCCACTTAAAAATGCAGCTGCCCGCTGGTGCACGGCCAAATTTCCCTCTGAGAACACCCTTTGAATGTACTGGGAGAATGGGATGGATGCAAGTGGCTCTAACGATCGCCCCAGCAGGCTGCTCATAAATATATCCTGCAACCTCTGTTCTTTTCATCCACACCCCGTGGATCCAACTTGTCCGCTGGATGGGCAACACTTTGTGGATACATTAGAGGCCTGTCCAGTTCATCATCTTCACCTACACAAATAATCATTGCAAGGGCTTTGTCCCCTTTGTCTGAAAGGATGCTCCAAGTATGACAGAGAGAGGTATATAAAAATAAATCCAGTTCAATGCTTAGGTTATTTTCAGTCGGATGGGCCAGCTGTATTTAAATGTTGATGCACATTAAGTCCTCTTCACGCCCATTTTCTTCGTTGGGTCCCGTTTGGGTCTACCGCAGTACCTACGTTTGTCTGCTCTGTAGTAAATTTTGCCGCTGGTGCTTTGCTGATGTCAAGTACTAGAAATCAATTAAGTATTTTGGTTCTTCTTTAGGAGGAGACTGAACATGAGGAAAAACAGACTCAAGAATTCTGTCCTGTTAACCATCTTAAAAAATCTTGAAGGTTTGTTTGGTTTCGGATCCCCACGTTTTGCCGGGCGGTTACGTTGAGAGTAAGCACTCTTCCATGACACCACTTTGTTCCCTCACAGCCCAGTATTTCGCTGGAGACGGCAAAGGGGAGGATCGCCCCAAGGTAAAGGTGGAGTCTATTTCCAAATAAAACGCGCAAGAGGTTCTTTTACTAGATGGACGGAAGCACAAGGTGTGTGACCTTTGCCCTGGTTTATCGAGAGCAGAGTATGCCTGCTGGAGGGACCGCAGTGCCGCTGGCGTGAGACCCTTGGAGTTCATGCAGATGCACGAAACAAACCCAGTCAGAGCAACAACTTCTTTAGCTGGCATCTGAGCAACAGCCGCTGACTGTGTTTCAAACAGCAAAGACATGCTTGGGTCTGGACTCTTTTTTTTTTTCCCCTCCTCTAGTTTTCTTTCCCTCTCCTAAGCTTATCATTCCTTTTTTGGTGTAAATACAAAGGTCATGGTTTGCAGTATGGTGGGTGACTCATCCTCATGTTTGAGCAATGTGATCAAAATGGAAACTCAGAGGTCCCGGTGCGGTGTGTATTCCCTGCGGCCAGCGTGCATGAAAAATGCCTTTGTGAACGCTAGCTGTCCTGAGCAGAGCCAGCATCGTGCATGACTGCTTGTGGACTTCTGGCTGTGTGTGAACTCCAGGAGAATGCTTTTAACCTGTCAGCGCTGTGTAGAAATCATAGAGTCATCACAGAGTCATAGAATGGTTTGGGTTGGAAGGGACCTTACAGACCATCTAGTTCCAACCCCCTGCCGTGGGCAGGGACACCCTCCACTAGAGCAGGTTAGAAATGCGCACGACTTTTTGCCATTGAGTGGATGTACATAACACCTTCAGCAGCTAGGTTCGTGTGTGCACATGGGAGATTAGGCTATCTACGCCTCGCAGTTAGAGAACTCCTCCAGGTTGGGACCGACCAAGCAATCCCTCCTGAAGCACCGTGGTGATCCCTGCTGCTCTGGCCATCCTCATAGCCTGTGAAGGTGAAGGACTCCTAAGGCACTGGGGTAGAAAAGGCAGTACGTTGTGGTGAGCTTGCTGAGCCATGTCTTTGTGACCTCCCTCAGTTCACCTGGGAACCAGCCATCTGAAAATGGCCTCAATCTGGAGCTGCTGCCACCAGGAGAACCGGCGTCAGGAAGTGGGGGGGAAGAGGAGGGACATCAAAAATCCCAAACCACTGAAAAACTGCATCTCCTCTGACGGCAGCATAACACACGCGCCGTCCTCCTGCCCCGTTAGACGGACACAGGCTCCCGGGCAGAGGCCCGGCCGCCTCACGCCGGCCGGGGTCCGCGCAGGGAAGGAGGAGCGGGGAGGGGCCGCTCGCCGCCGCCCCCTTCCGCCGAAGGCCCGTGTCTTGGCGAAGCACGGGGAATTTTTGAACGGTGGGAGAAGCGAGGTGAAAGCCGTGTGCGCTGCCACTCTGCCGCCTCCTCCTCCCCCGCCGGTAGCAGCCATCGCCTCGCCTGGCTCCCCCCGCGCCGAGCGAGGTGGTTTCTCCGCAAGCCGCAGGGCCGGAGGGGTCCTGGCGGGCCCGCCCGAAGGGGCACAAACCGCGGTGCAGCCTCAGCTGCCCTCAGGGTGTTCCTCACCGCCGCATCGTAGGGCGACATGGTCCTGCCTGTCACCGCCTCTCGCTGATTAATTCTTCCTCGTGTCTAAGCGAAGTCACCGCTGCCACCCTTCAAGCCTGTATTCTGGTTTTCGGGCACGGTACACACAGAGAATGTGTTACCCCGTGCCCCTCAAGTACATCTGTTCCTCTGTTTCACCCAGTGACCAGCCCTCAGGTGAAAGGTATAAATTCTGTGCCACAGGCCCAAGAAGTTGCTTAACAAAGGTCTATAAATAGGGTAACCGGGATTCTTCAAGGAAACGCAAAGAATGTTGACATAAAATGGAAAACCTACGTAAATCCCTGAAGCTGCTTTGAAACCCAGTGAGGATAAACAGCCGCCACAAATAACAGAAATCAGAATGGGAGAAATAATAACTTGGGAACAGATGCTGAGGGTCTTAAAACGAGGTGTTACCGACCGCCAAAGTCAGCGGGACCTTGGGCTGCCCGCACGCAATGTGCATAATTATGTATTTTATCAAATGGATAAACTGGGGGGAGCTGGGCGAGCCGGGCTGCAGCCAGCGTTGCGTGGCGCTCGCTGACACGCTTTACAGGAGCAGACATTCAATTAGTAGAAAACAAAATCTGAAGAGGAAATGATTGGGTTTATCGGTCCTGGGCCAGCTAGAATGAAACCTTTGAAGTCAAAGACTGTTTTGTGCTAGTATTAAAGCTTCCTTATCTGACTCTTGTCATACGGGGGGCACAAATTGCCTCCATTTGAAATCCTTTCCTAGAAGTCTTCTCATTTCTGAGCTGCCTTTGAGAGAAGAAATTCTGCAAGAGAACTCTTTTTAAGAGAGAAAAAGCATCCCTGAAATGTACTGTATTGAAAATTACGACATGGAAGCACGTTTCGCCTGTTAGGTCTCACCTGGACTTACTTCCCTGAAGTGAGAATTGCATCCTGCATAATAAACTCAGCACAGAGAAAATAATTCCATTTACAACTAGTAAAACTTCTGCATTTTTGAGTCTGAATGATCACACTTAAAGATGGGAACTACACTTGGGTGTATTTTCCCACTGGCATTTCTGTAAAATACAGTGTATGGATAAAATCTAGCATATATGTGAAGAGTATACATACATCCTAAAAAGGAAAGCATTAATGTAATATTGGTGATTTGTGAACAATGTATTGAAGCAAGAAGAAAAAAAAAATAACATGGAAATGTAACACAGCTACTATAAAAAGTTAAATTTTTAAAGCAAACATTGGCAGCCTAGACCTGATGCATTTTTACTGCACTAGCAGCAATCACACACTGTTAAAAATTAGCAGAATATTTGTATTTAGATTCAAACTTCATTGGAAACAACACAAACAGCTTTACATGCCATTGGTTAAAGAGTGAATGCTGTGTTGCAATGCCAATAAGTAATATGAATAGTATGTAGAAAATACATAGTACTAAACTCTGAAGAAAATGCATTCATTCTGAAGCAATTTTCTGTTTTCCCCAAAGTTACACACAAATCAATTTAAAGACGAAGGCACCAGGAATATTTCCTTGCTGCAGATCCCTTCTCACTTCCTCACTCCTTGACACCCCAGGGTGATGCTTTTGGTGTCTCATGGGAGGCTGGTGCGCCTCAAACGCTTGCTGTCGACGGAAAAGTCTGGCAGAACAGAAGGAGAAATGGTGAGACAGAGGGAGAGGCATCAGGTACCCCACATGAAGCAGAGGAAGAGGATGGACAAAGAGATGAAAGGCTGAGGAGCATCAGCTATAGAGGACAAGGAATTAGTTACTGGGAACAATAAGAAGCTAACAGGGAAGGTAGTCAACCCAAATACAGTGGATTAGATGCTTGGATCCTGTGCAGCAGCACGCCTCCATGTCAGAAAGAGGAATGAGATCCAGCTCAGGAAGGTGGAGAGCCAGGGTGGGTGTCCAGAAGGGTTTCTCTGGCCCCAGCAAAACTGTAACAGCCTTCGGCAGTTGTTCAGGCCCGTTTGACATGGCCCTCAGGATCAGTGCACCTGAGGAAAGATCAGCATTTGTGAAGCCTGTCTTCCAAAGAGGAGGAACTTCACTGGAGGGAGCAGTAGCAGCACACCACCTCAGCAGCATGGCTGTGCCCACCAGTGGGTCTCCAAGTGTGTGCTCCGAGAGGCAGGAGCGCACTGGGCAGCACTCGTGAAAGTGGTTACACCACACTTGCTTTCAGAGGACATTACCTCTTCCTCTACTTTTTTATACAGCAAGCCGCCTTTAAACCAACCAACGGCATCTAAATCACTCGCTGAGCCAGTCACACCTTGCAGCAGTCCCTTGCTCTGGCAGAGGAGGATGGGGCATGACCACACGACCACTGCCTGGGATACCGCCACGCTCCTCCTCTGACACACTGGCTGCATTGTTCAGCACCCATGCAGCTATCACCGCCGACCACCACACTTCCTTTATAAAAAGAGATGGTTAGGTTTTTTCAGTTCTGTTTCTGACGCCTGGTGGGTTAAAAAAAACCAAGCCAAACCAGTTGGCATCTTTGTGTTCAAATCAATCTCAGTAATCCGGTTCTGTAACAACCAAGTCCCATCACACAAAGCCCAGGCTGCTCTTTTGCCTCCGTAGGCTTAAAGCAGGGCTTAATGTCCCGGAGACCAGGGAACGAGCAAAGGTGGGTACAGAGTTCAAACCACTGTCTATGGCACTGTAAAGAAAAAAGCCTCATCCGGGGGGTATAGCCTTACTTCCCCCTGCTCCTTGAGAGAGAGCTCACACAAAGGGCTTCAACCCTCATCGCAGTAGAATACTACCTTGTTCACTGAGTTTTGAGCAGGCTTGGCTCTTCTTCTGTCTGGCCCCACACTAGTTTTCAAGTTCATTCTGAAAATGTATGGTTCTTTTCACAAAAGTTTTTCCCAGAGACCTCAGTAGATAAAAACGAAGTAATCACGGCTCCGCTACAGAGGAAAGAATCAATGTCACTTTTCAGATTAAGAGTGAGAAAGACACGTGTCTCCAAAGAGCAAGACTTGAAGGCTCTCTTTTCCCTCCCTAAACGGATGCCTGATTAGAGCAGCTTATCCCCTATTAAGGCTGACACAGTACCGAAGATGTTACATGCAGCGCGGGGCTCCTGGATTCTGCGAGCAGCCCAAATACGATGCTCCCATCAAAATAATTACATGCTCTGCACCTACCAGCGCCCCTTACGTGACTGGCTCACGTGTGAATTTTGGTACATGTCAAGATAAATTGGAGTCTGTGAAAAGAAAAAGTAATAATGTTTCCTCACCTGAAATTTTTGCTCCTCCACCAAACACCTGCTTTGCTAACAGCCCTTCTTCTCCTTCTTCCCATGGCGGGAACCATGCCGTCACCTGGCCTCTGCTGCTGTCTCGGTGCTTATGGCACGAACGTGGCACCTTGGGGATGGTGAGGGAATCACTGCCAGCAGTTTTACAGGGAAGAAAGATCTAAAGATGGGTTTGAATTGTCGAAAGGGAACTTGTTCACAGGTAAAATGCTAGCTGACTTCTGAGAAATTTCTGTCTGGCTTAAGATGGCTTCTCTATTTTCTGTTGAGCACACAGTGATGCTCACGGTTTAACATCCATACGTACATCGCTGTTTCACACGCGGTGATGCAGCGGGATTCTGGTGGCTTGTGTCCCCCAGAACAATGACTATGATCCACGGTGCGACCCCGTTCCTCTACCCGCCCTGTCATTTCAAATGCCGGGCAGCTGCCAGTCCCCGGACAGCAGGCGGGGAGGTGAGCTCTCGGCACCACTGTCACAAGGCCCTGGCTGTACGTTGCCTGTTGGGTGGAAAAGGTTTGTAATCTTTCAAAAGTGCCTGACAAGGTCACCGTGTTTTCAGAAGGTCTTGTGGCTTCGTCCTATTTGCCCCTACATGGAAAGAGATAAATTCTCTGTCGGTTAATTTAGACAAACTCTGAGGGCTCTGGTTACCCACACAACTTGCAATCCTGCTTGAATCTGATTATGTTTTTGACGTTCATACTTCCTCTGTAGATTAAGGTTTTGCAGCTCTGACCTATATTCACTGAGCCAGCAGCTGCAGCTCCTTATCATCACGTACTTGTTATTACCCTTCTGTTGGCAGCTTTCAACCCCATAGCGAAGTAGGGCGGAGCATTTAGCCCAACTCCAAGCTGTCAGACCCTCGTACAACTTGCTACATGGCCGCTTTCATCCAGGTTTCAAGCAGCGGTGTCAGCCGGTGGTGTGGGGTGACCAAGACGCCAGCACATGGTCCTTCCAGGGACTGCAGTGCAGGTACAAAATAGGAGAGGGTGTCCGGGCGGTAACCTCCTAGACTGCCTTCACAGCAATCTCCAGGGAATTATGTTGCGCGGTCTGTGTGAAAGTATTTCCTATTTTCATGTTGTGTGCTTCCCATCTTTTAATTTGCTGAGTATTTCTTACTTGCATTACAAAGAAGGAAAAGGAGAAGCTCCTGGTCTCTCTTCTCCAGATCGTTTCTCATTTCCCATGCTTGCCCTCAGGTGTCCCCCTAGCTTTCTGCTTCCTAAAAAATGCAGTTTCACTCCTTCAAATCTCTCTCTCTGATTGGAAAGGTTTCTTATTTGCCTTTTTTTAATGAAATTCCTCCAAACCCTTATGATACCTTTTCTGAAATCTTTTGACCAGTGAATACACAATATTATACCTGAGTCTGCCCAGTGCTTGGTCATTTGACACGGTCTTGAAATGTTTTCTTCTGGTTTTTTTTTTTTTTTTTGGGTGTGTTGTTGTTGTTTTACCTTGCATCCCATTCTTTAAACTTCCTAATATCTTGTCAGCATTTTTGATTACATATTGAGGAACGATTTTCATTGAGCAGTGCAGTGCCACCTTTTACAAAATTGAAGCGGTTAATTTAGAGCCCTTAAGGTGCTTGAATTGCTCTCACTACTCCTCCAGTGTGTATTACTTTACATTTACTGAGGCTGAATTTCATTTCTGTTCATCTAACTAGTTCATCTCTCTGAAGATAAATAGCAAAGGATTCCAAGAGGGCCATTTGCTGGGAAAAATATGGCCTTACGTTAGTTACCAACTAGCCTGTTCAGCAAGGAAAACATCCCAAGGAAAACAATACTATGCAGACTTCACTCCAGGAGCATGCTGAGGTGAAAAGGGGGGGACCTTCTGGTTTAGACCCTCAGATTTCCTATGTAAGCAATACAGTAAGGCAGTGCCCTTTGTGCTCAGGAAGACAACGTTGCCAGGATTAATGAACGATGCCTTTCGTTTGCAGAACTGGGGCTGGTTGGTTGTTGTAACGCCCCGATCTTACAGGTATTTTCAGTGAAGTGCAACAGACGGAGCGGCGGTGCTGGCTTTCTTCTCTTTCCCAGTGTCTGCAGTTCTGAGTCAAGTAAGGAATGAAGGCTTTGTCCTCGCTACGTGGAGAAAATTTCTCTGTAGGAATAATCCTGGTGGAGGATATTCAGACAGCATGCGGATCCAGCTTTTCATGTGGATTTATTAACACAGCTTTTCCTGCAAGCCAGAAAAGAAGTCAGACAGACATTTTGGGCGTAAACATGTCTTTCTGGCAGTCTTGGATGGCTCGCTTTCAAATCTGGGAACGCCCACTCCTCCCTACTGTCTAGAGCAAAGAGGTCACTGGCATGTTTCAATGAACTTTAATGACTTTCTACAGGGATGACGACCTGCCATACGCAGCCTGAAAGCTGCTCGCCTTCTAACATATTTAACTAATTATTCTGAAAAGCACCAGAATAATCAGAAAATGACAACCGTGAATCGTTTTCTGACCCGTTTTGTGGCACTACAGTACATGACATCACCGAGGCCGGGTGTCACTTGTGCCATTAAAGTGGTGTTATCTAGGATGTGTTCAGGCTCACAGCGGTTCTGTTCACCACAGTCTCTTCTCCTCATATATCCCCCTCTTTAGCTAGAAAACTGGGGAGGAAATCTTGTAGCTCCAAGGTCCTTTCTTTTTTTTGGGAATGGGATGGCTTACCATGAAACTAGTTACCATACAAATACTGGTAACCCTCCTTTGAGGGTCCCAGGGATTGCTGATGCCCTCTGGCCAATAATCCCACTGCACCCGGGTGTAAAGGGGTAATGCACCCGCACGCTCACACAGCCTAATGCTAGGGCATCCTCTTGCCACGGCCACCTTTGCCGTTCACTGCCCCATGGTGCTGTTGTACCTTCTGCACCTGCCTCTGCTTTACCAAAACACTATTTTAGAGCCTGCCAGATTCAGTAGTGTTGATCTGTTTCTCATCCCTCTCCCTGTAATATGTAGTTGCTGTAGTTACTTCATGTATCTAAGGCAACCAGATGTTACGGACGGAGGCACTGAAATAGCATCAAAAATTGCAAAAATTAAGTGGTTTAACTAGTTTGCCTGAGTTAAGCCACTCAGGGCTGTTTCCCTCTCAGCTCTGTAATTTGCCACCTGCTCTGATCCAACCTGTCAGCCTGTTCCCACCTTCCTCCCGCCGCCATTCGGGGCTGTTGACGACCCGGCATCTGGGGGCGGGCAGGAGGGAGAGATTCCCTGCTCCCCTCACTCCGGAGCAGTGGCTGTAGGACTGCTTCACCGTTTTATCAAGGATGTTCTTCTGGGGCCACAGCATAGCGAGGATGCAGCAGTGGGGAGCAAGGGCTGTTCACAGCGCAGAGCTGGAAGCGATGGCCTGATTTTATACAGTTTGGGAAAAATCCACTTGCAGAACGAGGAGGCTTTATCTCATTACCTGTTCTTCTGGAGTAAGGAAATGCTTGCAAGTCAGTTAGATGGTTTCTGCTTTGTAAGTGTTGCCCCATGGAGTACCCAGCAACTCTGACACATCAACAATATTGCTGTTTTCCGGCCTAAGTTTGTCAAATTCAAAATGCCAGGCAGCTAATCCCTGTTCCCACCTGATTAAGGAAATCACTGAGCTGGCAAGGAGCAAAGGAGTATGTTTCTAGTATTCCATTATTTTCCTTTTTAAAATGGCAGGTGCTCCCAATTGCCCAAAAAGTTGGAAGACCGGGAGGAGTCTCCCACAGGTGCGGTACAGCACATGAGACGCATCGGAAACAGGGGAAACCCAAGCTGCTGCAAGGAATAAGAATGACATGGACTACAGATGCCCCAAAATAACTGTTCTAGGATAACTGCCTGGGTGAGTAATACACACAAGCTGTGTGCTAGCCCCAAGGGGAACAGGTTTCCCAGGTGTTACCGCTCTGTGCAGGTCACACGGCTTTTAAAGATCGGTGTGCTGGAATGGCTATGTCTCTCCTCCCTGTCCTCCCATGAGGCCACCTGACGGGTGGGACCTGTGTCACCAGACTGCAATCAGGTGTCCCCAGAAAGCCTCAAAGGGATTTTTGGAGCACGTGCCCTCTGCCCTCCCCCCTCCCCAATTTTTTTTCCCCACTGCAGTGCTATAGGGACGGTTTTGCTTCTGCTCCCAGCCTGCTGCTTGCCTGGCACCAGCTGCGCCTGGTCCCAGGGTACCTGGAGGAGGAGGGGGCTGCCATGCGGCAGGAGGACCCCAGAAGAAAGAGGCACCCTTAAACAGTGTGAGGTGGGGGCAGGCTGGGTGAGGTTCATCAGCTCTGAGCTTTGACAGTTTTCTGTGTGCCTAAATTAGTTTTGTGTTAAACATGGAGAAGAAAAATAATGCAAGCTGGAAAAGGAATAGCTGAGCCATGTAAAGTTTTGTTTGGGTTTTTTGGTTTGTTTGTTTGTGTTTTGGTTTGTTTTTTTTTTGGTGTGTGTGGTTTGTTATTTTTTGGTTTTTGGGGTTTTTTTTTAATAAATTGTAATGGAAAAGGAAGGGTTAAACAGATGGAAAACTGCTAAACTAACCATGGCTGATTATGGGGAAAAGTAAAATTAATTCTCTGCTGCCTTTCTTCCATCATGAGTTTCATCTTACAGCTGTTGTCTTTTAACTCCCTCATTTTTTTTTTTTCAAAGGCTCCAATTTCCATCTGAGGGCCCGGGGAGGGCTCCTCAGCAATTAATTTCACATGGTAAAAGCACCTTCCTCTCCAGGCTGTAAAAGCACAAATTAGACATAACACCCTTCCAAGGCACCTTTCTCAGGATGGAAGGAAGCAGGTGTTTAGTGTTACATTAATTTTAAACCCATCATTAGTGTAACTTGAATCCTGGATCTCTTCCAGTTTAATTCATTATATTCCTCTGAACGAGACCTGCCCCCCCTTCCTGCCGACTTTATAGGAATGCAGTAGGCCAGGTCTCCAGCTACCCGAGCCTCTTCTTACGCTGTTCGGGGTGGAGGAAATGAGGTGTCGGGGAGGTGCCGTACGGGTTTCTCTACGGCCTCTGTAACCGAGGTATGGCTGACCCAGCCCTCGCACCGGCAGCTCGTTGGCCATCAAGGCCGTGTTGGTGGCTTGCAGGTGGCTGGTATTAGGGAGAGCTGCCTTAGCTCCTCTCACTGCTCAGTGAGCTTCAAGGTTTGAGGTCACCAGAAGCTGCGTAATGAGGCTTCTGCCACACATCATCCTTGCTCTCGAGCTGCTGGATCCTCTTTGGACTGCCAGAGTTTGATGGAGGAATTTTCACCTCCCGCTCAAGCTGGTGGGCTGCTCCTGCTGGGGTGGGAGCTACGGCTGTCGGCAGGGAGGAGGTATTGCAAGCACCTTTTGTTTTACCTGTTGCAGGGAAATAAAACACCAGGATGAGCACTGGATAAAGCAAGTTGGACTGTTAGCATAAAGGAATTGCATTGGTTTGCCCTGTCGGAAGCAAATTGCGATCTCTGGGAAGTACTTTCTGTTGGAAGATGTGAAGTGTGCTGGCTCGGCCTGGGGTGAGGGAGGGAGCGGCGTGCAAACAGGCTGTACCTTGACTAGCTGTTGGTAACCACGGTGATGCTGAACTGACTGTTAATAAGCAACACGAACAGCAAAGGGCGTTTGGTGCCTCGTGCGTGCGCGTTTCCTCTGTGGGAAACTGGGAGGAATGGCAGTGGGGGACTCCGGTAGAGCGGTACCTGCCAGGATGTTGTGGCTGCGATGCTGCGGCGCCAGAGGCGCGTCCAGCCAGCGTGGGTGAAACCCGCCTCTGGTTTTGCTGAGCTGGGCCTAAATATCAGCAGCCTGATTCAACCCTCGCTTTGCACACCTGCTGTTTGGCAGGATGTGTTTGGGGGTGAGCAGAACTAGAGGGGAGATGGGGGGAACGGACTCTGTGTGTTTTAGACGGGATTTGAACACAGCGGAGTACTCAACTGATCAGAAAGACGCAAAAACACCATTGTGCACAACCAGCCTCAGAGCTCGCCTGCCTTCCAGGGGAAAGCCGTGAGGCCAAGGTGGGGGGAGGTGAAGACCTGGGGGAAGGGTTTGGGGAGGGAGATCACAGCACTGGAATAGGCTGGAGGATTTGCAGGCTGACACAGAGCGGGGGAAAAAGTGAAGCACCATCACTTGCTGGGTGTTCACTGAACTTGGTGGGATAGACATTAGGCCTCCATGAGCAATTAGCGCTGATTAGCAGTTCCCTCTGCTGGCTGAGCTGACGAAGTTACTCCTCCAGCTCTACAGGTGTGTTTCTGCTACAAGCCAGGGGTGCAGCCAGGCTGAGCAGTTGCAGTCTCTCCACACATCAATTAACAAGGATGGCTACATAAAGCAGTGCCACAGGGGAACTGTGCAGCAAGTGATGGAGACGTGGTCGGCTCTGCTGCCGTCAAACTCTTCTCTGGTAATATGAAGGGCAGAGCAGCCACAGCCTTGTTCCAGGGGCGATTCTGACGTGCGTTTCCCTGGGCAGTTCAGCGCCGTCGCTGATGATGCTTTGTGTTGGGTTGGTCGCTGCATCATTTTGCAGTGTTTTTAGTGTGTGTGTTCTTTGTTATGGGGCTTTGAGCAAGGATGTAAGGCTACCCATTGTTTAAATTTTATAGAATGTTATTTTAAGACACTCTGCAATTTTTTAAATGGAGCAAAATACTCTTTTTTTTTTTTTTTTTTTTTCTTCAAGGAGCTATAAAACAGACCATTTATTTGTCTTCTATGTCTCTTCGACAAAACGGAGATGTGGTGATTGACCACATCGTTAACAAGTTATGAGCTAATCGGTATAGACCCCTGAAGGCTTAAGTCACCCTGAAGTAAGAAGTGAAGTCAGGCTGTCACCCTCCAAGCCGTGTTTCCTTCTATCCGAATGGCTCTTCCTGATGTGGTTCCTCGGGGAAGGAGAGCTCACTGTGAAGCCGCTGTCTGCTCACAGACTTGAACAACATCAGCTGGAGTCACAGCACAAACAGTGATCCTAGGATAATGTTTTTACAGACAAATGAGCTTTTCTTACCTTCTGTGGATTTCATGTTTTGTTTTTTTTTTTTTTAATTCCCCTGAAGGTGGCCTGTGAATGAGCAGCCCCAGCTTCTCTTCACATCTGTGCCATTTATTTGCTGTGTGCTTTTGGACACCTGTCGGGGTTTAACCCCAGCCAGCAACCAAGCACCAGACAGCCGCTCACTCAACTCCCACCTCCCCCAGTAGGATGGGAGTCAGAGGAAAAGACAAGGAAACCTGTGGGTTGAGGTAAGGACAGTTTAATAATTTAACATAAACGCAATAATGATACTAATATTGCTACTAATGATATGCAATGAAAATAATACTATCACTACTAATAACATGTAATTAAAATAATGGAAAACAAAACAAATGATACAACCGTTCACCACCCGCCAACCAGTGCCCAGCCAGTCCTCGAGCAATGAGAGCCAGAGAGAGAGAGAGTCCCCGTTCCATCCCCCCCAGCTTACATACTGAGCATAATGTTTGATGGAATGAAATCACCATTTGGTCAGCTGTCCTGTCTGTGTCCTCTCCCGGCATCTTGTAGAGAAGAAGCTGGGAACACAGGGGCAGTGTCAGAAACTGGAAGAGTCTTTGACTTGACATAAACACTGCTTAGCAAAAACTAAATCATTAGCACGTTAGCAGTATTCTTCTCGGCACAAATCCAAAACAGCCTCGTGCTAGCTACTGCGAGGAAAATTAACACTATCCCAACTAAAACCAGGAGACCATCTCTGTCTGCTGCTGCTCTCTGTGGAACGGGGTTAACGTTGACTCACCTTTCCCGAAGTCCTTTACAAATAAACGTAAGGAAGGCCATGGAACTGTTAAGTAGTTGTGTTCGCTTCCAAGGAAACTGGCTTGAGCCCAGCGTCTCAGGCGGCAGAAGGCTTTCCATGAGGAGATTCCTGTGGGTTTCTGCGCAGAGCGTCCCCACCGCCCCTGCCACCGCCCCTTGCCATCCAGCCAGGAGAGAGGCCTGCTGTGAAACCACTGCCTTCTCCACCCCACCAGAGAAATCCTGCTCCTGTCTGGCCCAGGCTGCGAACTGTTTGAATGTGTGCTTCCCGTGCTACGGCTCGAGGTCCTCAGGAACGCTGCGGCTCCATCCAAAGCAATAACCGAACACGCGCGTCCCAGCCTAAGACCAGGCTTACTGTGGGAACGACTGGATGCTGCCAGGGAGAGCAGCCACCATGGGAGGTGAGGACGGCCAAGCTAAACAACCTCCGTCTGGTCCCACGTCCTTCTCGGGAGCAGCAGCCCTCCCGCCGCTCACCACGAGGCCAGGATCAGGGCACTCCGCTCGTCGGCCCGGCCAGCCAAGGGGCGAGGGACCCCACTTCCACACCCGGCTCCGCCAATACCGAGGATTTGGGCTTTGACTCACCCCAAAGATGTGTGATGCTCGAGGGTGCCTGGCTGCATGTGCTATAAATCACTTTCACTTTCTTACTAGAGCATGGGAATTTGCATGCAAAAAGCCCGATTAGCCCTGACCAATGATATTTAGATGGCTGGTGTTAACCAGAAGCAGACAGTCATGTTGTGAGTTGAACTCGTTTCTGACCTAAAAGTGAAACATTTGGGGGCGTCACAGGAATTTTTTACTAACCTTTTAATAATAACCGTACTGCTTTTCTTGCTGGGTTTTCACTGGTGTGTTAAAATTGAATTTCTGTAATGGCAGGAAGTTTAATTTCATGAAAGGTAAAATTCCATGCCATATTTGATTTTAAATATTTTTACAGAAGGTGTTGGGCATTATTTATTGATGCATTATTTCCCCATTACCAAATAAAATTATTTCGATTGATGCTACTAATAATATTCACCAACCAGATGATAATGATAATAGAGCTGCAAATGTAACCACTTCCCTACAGGTCCTCACCCCCTTTGTGGTCCGAGCTACCAACTCCTTTGTGGTGAAGACTAGGACCCAGTTAGTTAATTACCCCCAGGTAACTCCTGATTTACGCAATCACTGCTCAGCTTACCCATCGCTTTATATGTTGGGCTACTTGAACCGTTGAAATGTAACCCTCCTGATTGAAATGGCTTAGGAGGTTTCGTTACAGGGGAGAAAACGGAGAGCAAGTGGAGCAAGCACAGGTAGAAATACGTTTGTGACGTGCGTTTGCTTTCCAGCGTGTACCCACGCTTTATACACGTCAGTGCCGGGGGAAGTTCGGGAGTCAGTGGTATGCGAATGGGGAAGCGCTAGTACGTAGTCTCGTCGTTCCCAGCGCCTTAAATGAAAAACGCCGGTTCTCGCTGCAAATGTGGTACGTTGCCATGTGCCCTACCCAGCCGTTTCAACCCCCGAGTGTATGTTTGGGATAAACACCTCCATCAAATCTAAGCTGAAAGAAGCACTTTCCCTTAATTAAATGATATTTAAAGCAGTTGCTCCTTGGGATTTGCTACTGAATTAACTCCTTTGCTGTACAAGGGATTGTCAGCTTTTTGGGACAGAGCAGGGCTGACTGTGATGCTTGCAGTCAGAAGATACACAAATGCCTGCAGAGAGGTTCAGGAGGAAAGAAGCCCTGGGAAACAGCCCCAGGCAAACGGGTTCACCAGCAGCAGCAAGGAGGCACCATGTTGGTTTTAAGCAGCAGTTTTCCTCCCTTTTTTTTCATTTGCAGACCTGTGAGTAGCTAATTTTTACTGCCTGTTAGTGGGTTGGGAGCAGCAAACCCAGAGGTGGTCCAGGAGCCGGCAGCATCCAGCTGAAAACCGCTGCATGGGGACCAGCCGGTGTGGGCCATGCTGGGGACCCGTATGGCCACGCACGGGCAGGTGACCGTGCGATGTAGGAGGGCTCGTGTCTGGAAAGAGCAGGGGAAGAAGCGAGAGGGCCAGCGGGGAGATGCTCAGCGGACAGGTGATGAAGGCAGCCCCAGGCAGGCCGAGAGGAGAGGAGGGATTCGTAATAACACACAAAGGTGCAATAAGAAACTTGCTGTGTGTTTCAGACCGACACGTGCTGTCAATAAACCTGCGTGTTTGAGAGAGAAAAGGAATGACAATTCCTTCCCAAGACCCTAAATAAACCCCCCAAAACAGTCTTTTGGAGCAAAGCTGTATTTAATTTGGTTATAATCCCCCGAATAGAGATATATTTCAAGTTGACTGAAGACTCCCGAGCACAACTCACAGAGGAAACCTGATCATTTTTGGCAGAGGGAAGAAAAATTGTCTGTTAGAAGTAAGTTCTCTCAGCTGGCACGTTTATCACCAGAGATCAATGAAAACCAGAGGATAAATAAAAGCAGATTTTGAAAATGAACGGATAGACACTCGGGCGCCAAATTTTTTTTTTTTTTTTTCTGGGTCTTTTATTTTTCTGCCTTGGAGAAAATTAAATTGAAACCTAATTTATTGACAAGTCTGTATCTTATTTGCAAGACTGATAAACGAGTAGCTAGTGTGGTATAGGTCTCAGATTTGCTGCCCCATCAGACCTATTAGTGTGCCCCAGGAGATGCAGACACTTGAACGTGGTGTGTCTTTCAAGGTGGGACACAATGTTCTGCTTTAACAGGAAGCATGTGGTCCAGTTTTTAACCACAGAGCAGGACTTAGATGGGACTAAAATTGCCAAGCAGCATGCTGATGATTTTACAAAAGTTAACTGTATTTTCCCAGGGTGACTGGGTATTCCTGAGGGAAAGAGAGTGTAAAAAATACATTTGTATTTAATAACAGGCCCTGGAAATGTACTTGGAACGTGGGCAAAGCTTTGGAGATACAGGGGGTGATGTTGTCCCACGTAGATATAGCTATATTGCTTCCAGGATCTTATGCCATGTAGAAGCATCATTGGTTATGCCATGTAGAAGCATCATTGGTTAGTGTCCTTGCACGCATCTTCTTCTGTGTCTTCCTTTCCTTGCATTCAAATGTACTGGAAGAGGTGAGCTTCTCCCCAGGGTCTGCCCCACCTGACCTCTCTCCTCTGTGCTCTTTTGCCTGTGTCAAACATCACAGCATTTTATTTCCATCCCCTTCAATATTATTGCCCTATGTTGTCCATCGTCCATCTCTCTAACTGCTCCCACTTGGCCTTCCTCCCTGATTTTGATTCTGGACTCCTCTCTCTGCCGTCTCCTCTGCCTGTGCTGTGAGCAACACCATCCTCGTCCCCCCTAAAAGGGCCAGCCCTGTCAGCTGGTCTCCACCAGACACTGCCACCTGCACTTTCTGAACAGCTAATGGAAGGAACACCATCAGGTTTTCTCTGATGCCATTTGTCTTCTTCAGCAGCGTTTGCCGAAGGCATGCACAAGGCTATTTTATTAACCGCTTTCAGCAGCTACCTTAAAGCACCCCTGCTTTTTTAGGGTGCTGATAAAAAGAAAAGACAAGGGCTAAGTCCCCAGGGTGCTGAGACCAGGACATCTCACACAGATCAATATAATTTCATTGGTTCCATGTATTTCCCCATTTGTTGTCCGCTGCATCTGGCCTTATTCTGTGCTGCAAACTCGCCGTCCTTTTGTTCTGGATTTGTGCTGAGTACAATGGGATCCACACCCTTGACTGAGATCCTGAAGGCTTTCTGTAATTAAATATTTAAGAAGAGTAAAAGTAGTTGAAATCAATCTATCACCAATTCTTGTTAGGGCTGGAGTAAGACTTTAATATAGAATTCAAACCGTGGAAGTCTTTCATTCACGGGTTATTCCTGTGCTTTTTGTACAGAGATGTAGGCTTTAGTACGAATGGTTTATCATCTAGGTAGGTCTGGATCTATATGTTCTTTAGAGCAACAGCAAATCAAGAAACAAAAATGCGATCAGTGTGGAAAGGTAGTGTCTGTTTCTGCAATACACTGTATTTGTACTACAGCCTGTACGACAGCTGCCTCCAGTAGGCAGATAAATCGTTAGGCAGAGCAACACAGTTGCGTGTGACACATTTATAATCAAAACTCCACAAACTCCAGCAAGAGCGGGGCAATTCCAGTTCAGGGGTTTGACAAAAGAAGACGAAGACATTACGTGTAAGATGTCTTGAGGCAAAGCTATGTAGTACTCAAGCATCCTGGCTGTAAGAGTGAGAGGTCGGCACACCTGGTAGCAGAGGCCTGTCCATTTATTTAATCTCATTTTTTTCTTTTCTTTACATTTTTTTTTTTTACCCCCAGAACAGCACCGGTCTGTTAAAGTCCTGAGATATTACTCGAAAGGTGCAATGCAGGGGAGAAATGAGCTCGGATGAAACAAAGGCTTGATTCAGTGAAGTGTCAATGCATAAGAGAAGATGTATTTTTTCTGGTTGTAAGAAGGAATCTTATCAAGACTGTCTCTTTAATTTCCCCACAATATTTGACGCAGAATCTCAGCATTTAATGAGCTACAGAACACAATGACAGCTATAATTTGGCTAATTAAAAGCGACAGGCAAGGATTCTTCCTCAAAGACAGGAAAAAAGCCACACTCATTTCTCTTAATAGTTGTTTGGCAAGTCTGGATTTTCTCTTCAGCACAACCCAGTGAAGCACTTCTCCGGCCAGATCAATGCCTGGGCTCGTTTCCTTGAGTGCATCCCGGCCATGGAATGAATCATCATGCAGGGACCCCTGAGGTAGCTCTGCACCGGCTGACTTTGCAACCCGGAGCTGTGTGGTGGGATCCCCGCAGTTACCAGGAGGTGGGAGATGTACTCGGGGGCAACGGGTCTCCGCTGGTGAGTCAATTCTGTTAGTCTGCACAGCCACGTTTGTGTTGCTGTCGTTACCTGGGGCGGCAGGGGTAGAGCTGGCCTGCCCATGCATACACCCCGTTTATGTTTCCTTGACGCTTTTGCTGGACAAAGTCACCCCAGGAAAACACAGGTAACTTGTATAAAATTATCAGCAAATATTGTTACATCCAGTGGAAAAACATCTCATCAGTTGAACCCCACCACCTCCCTCTAGCCTACCTTCCTTCACTGCTTCCCCCCGCCCCGTCACTCAGTTCTTCATATTCCCATTACTGACTCTCATTTAAAACTAAGGTTAAAACTTGGTTAAAGCAGCTTTCTCTTGCTGGTTGCTGTTTCAAATTATTCCTTCAGGGAAGGAGGGTTCTCATTTTCCTGAGATAAGTCTGAGTTGGGAGTTACCGGTCAGAGTTGCGCACAAGCCTCTAGGGCTTAAACCAGCTACTTAGCATCTCTCAGCACCTCAGCTTGCTACCTGCAACATGAGATGAAAAAAGCCCTCCTGGCTTATATGTTCTGAGCTTTGCCGTACTGCTCTTTGCAATTTGTTGTAAGATCTTACGATGGAAGTTTTTGCAGGGACATAAAATGCTCTTTTCTGGGTGCCATTAATGGTTTAGCAGCGGATTTTTAGTAATCACGTTTACAATAGTTAATAACCAGTGTAAAAAGCAGCAAGGAAATGATTGATTGATTGATTGATTGATTGATGGGAACGATTTTGGGCTCGCATTGTGCTGCTAAAAGTGTGAGTGAAAAGCAGCGACTGGGACTGAACAACCTTGTGGTAGCATGACAAGCTATACAATTACTTCCTTTCCCGTGTTTGTTTTTATATCGCACCCCTCTGCCCTTTGTATTTTTCGCCCCCGATCTCCAAGGGATATATCCATTACCTCTGCTCAATCGTTCAGTTAGTTTGCATTTTTCTCTGGTTCCTATCCATGTTGTTTCAGCCCGACCACTGCTCCTACCAGCCTTCCCACATCGACGAGCGCTCCTGCTTTCAACTGGTTGCTCTCGAGTCCCACTGGAGCACTACTGTGTCAGAGAAGCCTCTTCCCTGCCTGCTGGCAGACGCACGTGATTATTCAGGTGAGGATGCAGTAAGTTTTACTGTGCTAGTCCAAAGGGAATGGATGCCTCTTGGAATGGCAACGCACTCGTAACTTATCCACATGGAGTAACTCTGCCTCTCGCAGCAATTTTAAGTAGAGCAGGATAACTTACCTGTGCGTTAGCACACACAGGTGCGGTAGATACCCATGCTCTTCCGTTAATGTCCCTGAAAAGGGAGCACAAATAAAAACATTTAAAGTTCTCTGATCTTTTGATGTAATGGGTGGGCTGGGATTCGGGAAAGACCCTGGATTTGCCTGAATTTAAGCAAAGAACATTGAAAATAGAGATTGAATAGTTCAAAGTGTGTGTAACAAGGGATGAGGCCTCTGCCAAATCAATTGCTGGTTTAAGTAAGCTCAAATGCGATATCTAATTACTGTTATGTCTGTGACATCTGCTTGGTGGTTTCTGCAAAAAACAAGCTTTGAACTTGAAGAGATTCCCAGCATACAGCTAGCAATAGCTCCGAAGAAGCTAACACTGACCCACGCCTGCAGATTTCACGCTAGGCTTGGAAAACGTCTTGGGTGTATTTCCATGACAGTTTAAGCTGGCCTAAGTCAGAGGTGGAACGAGCACAGTTCCAGCCAGGCACTCGCTTTGCCCCAGCGCAAAGTTTGTCTGATGGTGAGACAGTTCAAAGAGCAAACCAGAAAATCAATGGATACAGAACTGAAGTTACTAAACTGAAAAAAAATTTAAAAAAAAAAAAAAAAAAATCCTGGAACTTTTTGCTGCCTGAACAAATTTGCAGTGGGATCAGGAAAACACCAGCAGTTGACACTGTCGTCCCACACCTGAGGGACGTGGACGGATCAGACGTGGACGGATCAGACGTGGACGGATCAGACGTGGGAGCCCTGCTCAGGCCTCTCTCCTGAGCACTAGAGATTAGTTGGCAGCTTTTCTTGTCCTGTGCTTTCTTCTTAACCTTGCTTCCCTTCACAGCCTTTCCATCTTGTATCCCTCAGCGTGGCTGAAACCTGGCCGGTTTGCATTTTTCTTTTTTCAACTCTGTTCTCCATAATTGCCTCCTGTAACCGATGTAATCTGCTTTCCTGACGGCTACTTTTCCCTTCGGTGAGGTCTGAGGTTTTAAAGGCTTTTCCCCTCCCTGAAGACAGCATGAGGCTAATAGGCAGTATTTTCCACCAAAAATACACATGCCTGTTATACCTATAATATAAACAGTATTTGCTACTTTTATGGGCTTTGCAGGAGGAATTCTGATAGGTAAAATGATGATGCAGAGGATGGGTAGGGTCTATTTCTTTCAACGGTTCTTATTTTATTAGGTGTTTCCTGATGACACCTATGCTGGTCTTCTTTATAGGCTTCTTGGCATAGAAAGCCACATCTATAAAAGCAAGCGGTACCCAGTGCTTACACCATGGGTGTATATGCAAGCTTCATTTGAGATGATACTCCCCGTGTTCCGAGTTAGTCTCATGTATACAACAGCAATTTTGTACCCTTGTAGTCATGTAAATGGGCTTTAAAGAAGACACGAGTATAATTTGTAGCTAGCCTCAGGACAAGAATTCCCTCCCACCGTTTGAAAATGTGTTATCAAGCTGCATTAGGTTTGGAAATGGTTTTTATGTAAAGGAACAAAATTGCGTTGAAGCCTCTAATGCAAGATTGAAAGATCCCAATGCTTTATTTCTGTTTGTGTCCTGGCTGGCAGTAAGAAGGTAATGCTAGCTTTCTGAGACCATCAAGAATTTCATCACAACTAATGCATCCCTACAAATCATTTCAGCTTTGACAAAACATTTTCCAATGCAAATTCATTTTGTTGGATGTTCTCATTGGTTCCAATCATCTCCCCTTTTAAGTTCCTTTTTATACGGCTGCGGTGCAGTAAAACAGATCTTCATGTTGACCGTTGACGGGGTCAGGCAGTGCAGGGTAGGAACACAGAATTCCTAACATGATGCCCTGCTTCTGCTGCCCCCCTTACAGTGCAATTTGATAGAGCGCTTATTTCAAATATTTGTGTTTAGGAAAAGCAGTACTTTTCAGGTCTGACATCGTTCTCTAATTTGCACCGAATGCAACGCAGTATTAATTTCAAAAAGCTTTGCTTTTTACTTCTTCCTTGTTACTTTAAAGTCAAATGTTCCGATTGCCCCGATCATCTTCAAAAGGGCAGATACTGCTTAGGGATAAATCAGTCTACTTGAGCACCTAAGAGCGCCGTCTCACATTGTCTCCTTGGCAAAGTTCCCGAAGTTGTATTTTTAATCTGCAATTAATTGCACACTGTGGTCCAGTTCTGCCAAGCTTCTCGGGCTGAAGCTTTGCGGTGGCCACAGGAGAGAGAAGCCGGTGGGAAGGAAGCCCATTAGACCTGATTTACCACGTCTTACAGCCAACAAGTAAACCGCGACTATTTGGATGACGTTGCACGGCAAGGTAAGCGCGTATGCTTCAGGTATGCTGTCGAGGTTTTTTGACCTGCGGGGTTTTTTGTATTGCAAACCAATATTTTGGCATAAGGCAAAACAAGAGAACTGACAATGCTAAAACGTGTGCTAGGTGTGCATGTCTTGCAGCAGCAACGGGAGATGGTGGTCGGTCAGTCAGGGTTGGGCTAACCAGAGGCAAAGAGGCGCAGCTGTACTTCTCCCTTCTGTCATTAAATGCCTTCCTTTGTTCCATGTTTTCCCAGCGCTTGCATACCCTCCCTGGGGAAATCTGCCTAAGCGTTAGGTCCATTTCACAGGCAGGAGGAAGGAAGACAGATGAGGGACAGGGTTTGTGCCGCAGCCCTGGGTGGGCGTGTGGCTCACCCTTTGCTTCCTTCAGAGCTTGTGTGCTCCTTGGAGGCATCGTCCTCGCTTCCCCCTGCCCCACCGGGCCTGTGGATTCTATTTTACTTCTCAGGAATTTTATAGGGCTTCCAAATAACTGTTCCCGCGCCTGAGCATGATTCTAGTTTGCGTGTTTTCCTTCCTTGCTCTCTGTTCACCATTAAAGATCCCTTCCTCTGGAAACTTTCTAATTTCCCAGTTCTTGTCCTCCCCAGTTGCTCCTTCCAGCCATCACTCCTGAAGGTGGAATTGCTGAAGAGTTTACATCCACCGGGAAGAAATTCATAAAAGATGAGGCTTAACCGTGTTCGTTTCAATTTCCACACCTTGAATAAGAAGGCGGTAATTTCCCCCCAGCCCCCCAGGAGAGGGTTAAGTAAACAGTGTTGGAAAAAACGCTTTGCAGATGGCAAAAGGAATCCAGGCATTTCCAGAGATCTAGCAAGAGGAAACCTTTTGTTAAGCTGCATGTCTCATATCAGTTTCAACAATTATTTTCTCTCTTTCTCGTACGGTTCCGAACCTATTTAAAAGGAAAAGAAGTGTTCACTTTTTCTGGCACTTGCAGTTTGAAATTCAGGTCTCTGTCACATTCCTTTGGCTTTTCTCGCGTGTTCATTACCGTGCTCTCTAAGTGCTTAAAAAAAATGAGCTCCTAGGACAATAAAATTTTTAAATTAGACTGTGGCATTCAGAGGAATTGAGGCGGCTGAGAACCCCTTGGAATTCATTAGATGCTGGATTTAAGCTGCATAGCCAAGCTAGATGTTCGCATTTCAAAGCTTTTTTTTTTTTAAAAAGTATTTAAACAGAGCGTGCAGGACTGAAGAAGGGTGATCCCTGGAGAGCCTTTAAAACGGGAGAGGAAGAGAAAGAAAGACTTGGGCAAAATTATCTTGCAACTGTCTTCCAACGCTGATTAGTAATTCAATTGGTATAAAGTTAAACCCTTGAAATGATTTAACATGCAGGTACAGAACATCCTTTCCCAAGGAGCTGGAGCGCCTTTTTAGGCAAAAGTACCGCAACAGTAATTCATTTGATTTAACTGATCTTGCCACCTTTTCTCTGGGAGGTGATAAAGCTGGTTGTCGAGATAGATAAGAATGCCGCATTGTGGACTGTGTGCTCACAACGTTTTCCAATTTAAGTCCTCTATCGTCGGGGCCTTTTCATCATCTTCAGGCAAAGGCAAAGTATTACGGTTTGCTATTCTTTCAGTGTCTCAAAGTACACCAGGCATATTAAAGATATAGAAAGCCACATGTGTCCCTGCCTAGGAGAGGATTTCTTAATTACCTCTTTTATTATATATCTTATTACTTTCTAGAGGCTTCGATCACTGCCTTAGCCACCGCACAAACACAGAGGAAGGCTCAGCCATGGCCAGACGAGTTTATGACCAAAATGGATGGTGCCTGTGTAGGGCAGAAGAAAAGGAAGTTCTTGAATGGGGACCCGAGGCAAACACAGTAGTCCACACTGGTCCTGAGCTGGCCAGGTCTGGAAGCATCTTCACCCTTCTTGGAAGTACACCAGGCCCATCCATGTTCTCCTTGAGGCAGCCTGATTTCTATAGGTCATGTCTTCCCTTGCAGCTGGCAATATCGGGAGCCCAGGGAAAGACACTGTGCAACCTTGTTTGGCCAACACTGCAAGAGCAGAAGGTGTGGCTGAAGCTGGAAGAACTAAGAGATCTGGAGCAGGTTACAGCAAGAAAACATCATTTGGGCTAAGGAATGATTTATTGAAGGAATGACTTTTGAAAATCATCAGAAGGCATCTGAAGTTCATTGATATCCAACGGCAAGTGTTTAAGGAAGAGGAGCAGTTGTGACTAAAATGGCATAAAGAGGAGAAAAACTCAGCAAATCTTGAATTACTTAACTAAGAGGAAGATGCTAAGAGGTTTTTTGACAGAAAAGTTTTTAAACATATTAATTAAACCCCAGCCTTTACCAATGACTTTTCAGCCAGATTTTTTTAGTTCTTTGGAGCCTGTAATACTTTCCAGATTCCTGGGAAAGAAAGAGTATTCCTCTTTCAAATACTGACTGCTCTTTCAATGCATGCTAGAGAAAGCTAGGCATGACTAAACTATTATTTCAGGAGTTAGCAGATGATTGTGGATGATAATTATACCCTGCTGAAAACATCCCTTAAGGTAGGGATGAAATGGAGGCAGGGTGAAATGGGGTAATTTTGTGACCCTTCACTTGTCTTCAATTATTAAGGAAAGCCTGTAACTGAAGACAAAAAATATGAATAGGCTTTGGGCTTCAATCACATGAAACCTCTCTCTGTGCTAAACAAAGCACGAGCATCATCACTTTTACACACAAGTTCAAGATAAACATATGCTGGAGTGCCCTTGCTGAACTGGAGCGAGAATGAGGTGAGTGTCCACGTATGTACGGAATATGCCTTGTAGCCTCCATGCAAAAATTACTCTTCTTGCTTATAAAAAAGAAACAGCCGCTTCTGAGGCTGGACCCTGCCACCAAGATAACTGAACCACTTAACAAGAGGAGAGACTTTCCATGGGAGTTCTCAGTGCCCCAGCGCATGGGGCTGGAGACTGGCCGAGCTGAGGGCAGTGCTGGTGATGATACACATTTCTTCCCTTGGGCTGCTTCAGAAGCTCCAAGGATCCATGTTGGTAGTCGGTGCTCAGGGATGCTTTAGATATTTTCTGTACAATGGTCTCCTACTTCAGGTTTGCTCAGGATTCCAGATTTTGACCCTGAACACCACATTTGATGCCTTGGTCCTTCAAAAAATGCTGAAGTGGGACTATTAATTTCAGTAGGAACAAAAGTTTATGTAGGTTTCTCTTTTCTTTTTTTTTTTTTTTTTTTCTTTCTGGAGGAGGTATCCACTCCAGTGATTCATTGAATTACTTCTTTTTTCCAGAATAAATGTTGTGATGCTATTCCTCCTATACCCCAGATTGTAAGCCATCCTGCTTATATGCCATAAAGTCCTAATAAGTACTCATAAAGAGCTTCCACATATGTCATTATTTCAAGGCAACCTACTCATTCTTCAGAAGTGGAAAGCCAGAAACACCTCCAGTATGAAACACCTACCCATCAAGAGATTTCCAATTTTTTGTTTTATTCCTGAGAGGCTGCCAAATAGAGAACTCCCGCTCCCAAGCAGGGATTCACACCTGAACTGAATGCTGGACATCCCCAAAGAAGAAATGGTAAAACTTTCAAGCACGGATAATTCGAACTATGGGCACCTCAATATACATACCTATACTGTGGGAGAGAGCATGAGGGAAATGAAGGTTGCTTCTTTGGATTTACATATGTTCATAACCTACTTTAAAATGACTGGACGGCAGTGTGTAGCACCTGCTCTGGTAAGCACTCCTGCGTTGCTTTCAGGTTAATGCACGCAGTGGAGGCAAACAAACAGCAACGGTGCACCGAGGTGAGCTGAAGCTCGAGCGTGTTTTGAATGGTGATGTTGTGTGCCCTGGGCCAAGCAAATTGTGTGGAGCAGAAGGCAAACGAGCAGTAGAAGTTGACCACCTCGCACCTCCAGTAGCGCTGAGCTGTGCAGCTGAGGGGTTCATTTTTCCACCAGACCCCATTTTGTCCATGGACTCATGACAGTAACTCCCGCCCCAGGGGAAGATCCCTCCTTTTGCCCTTCAGCTGGGCTTGCCGGCAAAGACCTAGAGGGTCCTGGCCTTGCCAAATTGGCCCTGGCAGTTGCAGCAACAGTTCCTCCTTTGAGGGCTTCAATGGGACATAAGCCATGCTTGGCACGAGGGGGTTTCCCTGGCTGTAGGTGAGATGCTAAGCAAGGCTTGAGCTGCGGAGAACGCCACGCTCTGAGCGCTGTCGGCGACCGCTTTGCACAGCGACGGTGAGAGCTGTGTGTCTAATTTGAGCAGCAGCAGATGGATCATTTAAGACAGAGACTGGCACTACCAGCAGAGCGAAGGGATAACGTGTTCCTTCTGCAGCACAAATCTCGCAAGTGACTCATGACTCTTCTGCAGCTCACGCTGGCATCCCTCGGTCTCTGTGACTCTGACTGCACATTTTAAAGGTCAGGATGTAGCGCTTCTTCCCCGGTACCTCTGAGTCCATACTGGTGAGAGTTTTGCTCTGAAGAACGTTCAGTGCACATGATGGTTCCTTACAGTTTGATCAGCGGGTTGCTCTTCCTTTCCTCCTGGCCCAAGTGTAGAGCTTATGAAAAGATCTAGCCAATAAGCCTCTTGGAGAGCTTGATTTCCAGTGCTCCTGCATACATAATCGTCGTGTACGTGACTAATTCCAGGCAGGCCTGGTGCTGGGGCTCTTGCATGCCTGAGCCATGCCCACATTCCTCCCGCGAGCCCTCATTTCAGAACAGATTTCAATTAACTTTCATCAGATGTTTAAGGTGGCCTAAGCCTCTTCTTCTTTGTGTAGGTGTTTAAATTTTACTGCCTCACGCTTAAGGACGTACTTCACTGCTAACTGGAACAGAGGCTGGTTTGGGTGTGTGCTTAAATGGTCTTGTGTCTAATGGTCTTATTTAAGTAGGGCTTCCCGTGACAGCAAAGCCCTGGTGCCCACCGAGCTGTGCGTGCAGGTTGCCCATGTGCGCACCTTCGTGGGCTGCTTGTTGTAAAAACACATGGTGATGGTTCGCCTGTAACTCCCTGGAGTCACGGGCATCCCACCTCTGCCCTCGCTGGAGTATTAGAAAGCCCAAAGCTGAATGGTGTTGAAAATCCCATTGCATCCCTCCTCAAAACTGAATTGTCGTCTAGATCAGGTAGTAGCTTTCTGTGCAAATTTCAGTTCTGGGTACAATGTATCCTGGTACTGCACAATTTTTACCGGCTTGAGCTCCGCATGATCCGAATCAGTGCAGGCTGTGCTCTGTGACGGTAAAACCCCACTGAGAATTTCCATCAGCACAGGGAAACTGCTGGCCAGAAGGTCCAAAGGATAAGAATATCCCAGTGCTACTGTATCCTTAACTCCCCTTAAATTCTCTTGATCATTTTCATTTGTTATTTTCCATGGAAAAAAGCAAACCGATACCGGCTGCCACGCGTACCACGGGCTGGAGCGCCGTGCAGGTAAGGAACCCCCTCCTTTTGCCCAGAAGTTGAAATAGGCCACCCCCAATCTTAGCAGCTTGGTAATGTTTCCATCTTTCATATGTTTCTGAGCTGCATCCAGCTGAAAATCGTACAAATTCACCTTTCGTGGTTGTGTAAAAGAAAGACTGCGGCCTCAGTTCAGCTTCCCTTGAACAGTGAGCTGAAATTTGCAGCCGTGTTTCATAACAGTACCTTTACTGGCAAGCTTGCCGAAGCGGCAGGCGACAGGTGACCTTTGCAAATGAGTAACTTTGACTTTAGAAACAGTCTTTCATAATGAAGTTGATCCTGGGAACACTCTGCCTACACTGAGCTTATTCTTCAGTAAGTTCAAATCCAAACCTATGTTTAAACTATTGAAACTGCGTTTAAAATGGTATGTTTATTCCTGCACAGGATGCTAACTTAATGAGGACCGCGGGTCATCTTCTGCATTTTACTATTCGTATTGAATATAAAGTCCTAAAAATGCCTGTCTTCATTACATAAACGCGTATTGAAAAAATGTCATTTCTTAAACGTATCTTTAGTTTCCAAACATGAGCTCGTTCGACTCCTTCTGAAAAAGAGGCCCAAAGAAAGAATAAACCAGCTCAAATATTCAAAACCCATCACAGCAATAAGCATAACAAAACAGGTAATAACAACCTACTGGTTTGTCAGGTTTTATTTTTAGTGAATTTCTAGTTGTCACATCATTGTCAAGACTTTTTCTTCCACAACTCGGGGCTAAAAGGTAACTACCTCCTGTTCCACAAAAGGTAAGATACTCAAAAAATGCCACCTATCGTAAGAGACATGGCAAACCATGAGTCAGCAAAATTGCTCCAAAGCTTTATCAGGGAACATATATTTTCTTCCAGGTTGTTTCTTGTGTGACGTTTGTGTGACATTGCCTGAACCGATTCCCTTACACCTCGGGAGTTTGGCTGAGAGACCTGACAATAGTCCATGTCACTGAGAGTGAACTAAACGCATCTGCAAACTTTGTATGAAGAGGCAGTTCATCTCCTTACAGTCTGGGAAGTGGCAGAAAGGAAGGAAGGAAGAAGGAAAGGAAGGAAGGAAGAAGGAAAGGAAGCTTTTCATTTCCCTATTTGGTATCTTCTAGCCTGTAGTATGGGAATCCATGCAAAGATCCTCACTGAGCAATTCTTACAGCTTTTTGTAAGAGTGAAAACATTAATTGCAGAGACAGTCACTGGGGAAGAGTTGCAGGAAAAAACCTGCAACCTGATAGATGTGAAGTATATATATATGTATATGTAGTACTCCCTATGAAAAATACATATATCCTCAAACCTATATATATATATATCCTACAGCTTTCCCATCTGATTTTTAAACAGGCCACAGACTAACCTCATTCACATCCTTACAAACCAGGTTTAGCAGATCCTTAGTAGTGGTTGAGGAACACACAAACGGAGACTATGGAACTGGGTTTATATGTTGGTGAAGTTAATAGAAAATCTTTGACTGCCTTGGTCAGCAGTCAGTATTGAAAAAAAATAGGATAATTTCAAAACCAAAAGAAATGTGTGTGGATAGTGTTGAAGTTTGCCTTGTTAGTTCCTCCTTTAGCTTCAGCATTCAGTCCAGTGTCCCAGTGTTGTGCTTTTTATGCTTCTTAGTGGTTTTGTCCCCTCTAAAAGCATTGAGGGAGAAGTTTCAGGCCTGCTGAATAAAATACCCACGATGCTGATGACCTCTCTGTAAGAACTTAATGAGGGAGGCCGTTACACTCAAAAGACACACCGTGGCTGCCTGTACACAGTGTGCCGACACGCGAAATACAGGAAAGGGGGGCTCCTTGGCTCGTGCGCTCTCCACGGCTCCTTCATCCAAACTGTGATGGTCACAGCTAGGGGTAAAAGCTGAGCCAGCAGGCTGCGGCAACCAGGTTCACGGAAGCATCGATCAGCAGGGACATTTCCTGATCAGCGCTAAAGCCTCTGTGCGCTCAGGAGGCTCCGAGGCTCCGGCCGTTTGGGGTGATGCTGCAGAGGTGGAAAGACATCAGGTGGAAGACTCCTCAGAGAAGTCACTCATCCTATTACTGCAGATGGAGTTGTGACAGTGGTGACGCTCTGGGACATGGCACCTCGCTCCACGTGGCGCGTGCTTGGCCCTTGCCCTGAGGGGTGAGACTGGACCCCTGCTACATCCTACGGAGTGCCACTTCCCAGAGCTGGGGTGCGGGAGCCGGCAGCACTGTCCTGCCTGCTCCTCCTCCTGCTCCCTGGTGCATCAGAGTTCATCTGGCTTTCCACTCAGAGAGACGTTACAGGCGTACATTTCCCTCTAAGGCTCTGCACCGTGCTCGCCCTAAGTCTGCGTAACTGTGGGGCCGACAGCCGTTAAAGATGTATGCAAGCTATATGGTTTTTTAAGAAAATCACGTTAAAAAACCTCAAGGGCAGCTGCCCCGAGTAAGTCAATTTTTATAATACCTTCTACTGTTGTGCTGCCTTGTCCATGTTCGTCCACTTCCCCCCGCTGTCCTTCTTCCACTCACAGCCCTGAGTTTCACTTTCGTTTCTCTTGGACAGTGGAGTTTCAGTTCTCTTTCCACACCGTTCTCTTTCTTCTTGCTGCCACCTCCCTCTGCTACTGAAACACTGGGAATATCTTCGTCCTCTTTTTGCTATCTCATGCTATTAATTTTTTTTTTCCCATTTCCTGACTTCACATCTTTCAAATCTCTTTTTCTCAAGTATCATAGTTTAAGCCGTTAAGAAAGGGGAAATTAAGAAGTTAATCAGGTTCTTAAGCTTATTTGTGAAAGCAATTCTCCATCTTGGGAACAATCACAAATAGGGATGGGCTTGAGTCCCTTCTGGACTCAGGGAGCGTACTTTCAACCATTACCCTCACGCGTGTGCGATTTGTCTTACCTTTCGGGATTTATGCCTGGATCAGCGGACCTTCGCTTTCTGTCGGTCCCCTCCTCCCTTTCCTCCGAAATTAAGCTCCTTTTTCACTCTCTGTGGTGGTAGCTGTTTGGAACTACGTCACATTTTATTTGAATCACGTACTGTTAAAGTAGGAAGTGTTATTTCTAACATTCAGATTGTTGTGATTCTGATCCTGCAAGTTCTGTTCAGACTAAGTATCTGTTCAAATCACTAAACAGAAACCTCGAGCCTCGTTTCTGTGCTTCCACGATTCCAGCTTGGCACATCCCCCGAGACAGACACGGTAAGGTTTCTTTGAAAAAAAAAAACGTGACAACAATATGACAAGAATTGCTGTAATGCTAGAATCACTGCTTTGCAATGACAATGTAAGAAAATATTATCCTGGCTGCTGTGCCCAGTAACTTTGTCCAGTAACTGTAGGGGCCTGGAATGATTCACGGGTCCAGCCAGGCCCTAACCAGCAAGCAGCATAAAATAAAAGAGGATAAAATAGGTTTATGAGATTTCTTGCACCTATTCTTCACCTTCCCAGCCCTGGGACCTACAAGAACCGCTGGCAGTCTGGAGCGAAAGCGTCGGACTTGACCCATTTCCCACACCCCACTACACTGCTTATGCCCCACGGCCTGGAAGAGGCCGTGAGGACAGCGACAGCGCTGCTGCGATGCCAGTCAGCGAGGAGAGCTGCAGTGAGTCAGGCTCAAGTCCCCCTGCATTACTAGAAGGGGCTCGAGCAGCAATTAGGAGTGTATAAACCTAACATATGGTGACTCCAAGTTAGGCCTTTAAATTGTTGTTTTAGAATAAAACACATATGCTTGCTGCATATATATAAAAATGCAGGATATGGTTTAGGCTATAACCACTATTCGAGACTGCTGTGTGGCAAATCTGAGCGATGCGTACAAGATTATTATAATCTGCATGACATTTACTTAGTTGTGTAATAAGCAGGCTTCTGGACGATCGGCTTCTGGACAGATAGATAAGGGGGAGTTAGCACTGGCAATTTATACTTTGTTGCTGTAAGCAGTTCAGGGATGCTGCTTTGCATAATTGTAATTAAAACACGTTTTATTCTTCACTGTGTTGTTCTGCAAGCCACGGGCTTGATTCTGTTTTCAAATACACTGTCTTTATGTAAATGTGTGGGAACCAAAGCAAGGAGCATGGCAACTTTCTGATTACTCCGAGTGCTGCTTTATCTTGTAATTGTAGGCTCTTCGTCGTCGTGGATCGTAACATCTGGGAACCTAACAGGGGAAACAAGAATGAAGCAAGCCTGCTATTTCATGATGGACTACCCCTAAGCCACTTTACTGTACATTTTTCTGTAATATCCCGTGTGTCTGTGTTGGTTTTGGCTGGGACGGAGTTCGTTTTGTTCATAGTAGCTAATATGAGGCTGTGTAAAACTGCCTGGTGGGTAGCTGTGCGATACTGTACAGCAGGAATGTAAAAATGAGACGTCTTACAATAGTTTCAATTGCATTAGAAACGTAAACGCCCGTAGCATTTACGTCTCTGTAATTAGCACTGTTCCATCGGTGCGGTACAGCGCTGGGCCCAGTCCTGCCAGCTGCGGGTACATCCACCTGCCCCTGCGCACCGAAGCCATCAGCCACCCTGGCACGGCCTTCTCTCAGCAGAATGTTTAGCTAGGAAATAGGGAGGCTCGTCCCCCGGCTCCCAGGTGAACCGCCGAGCTGCTCCCATCCGTGCACGTAACCGGGCTCCTCAGGCAAACGTGAGGCCGGGAGCCGGGCCGCTGGCACCGACCCACCCGGGGGCTGGGGGGGGACACCACCCCGCGCAGCGTACCTCGGCGCGCCACGCTGGGGCCGGGGCAGCCGCCCAGCTCAGCCCCGGTGGCCCCGTGGGGGGGATGCACAACCACTTTCCACTGATGAGGAGACGCGTAACAGCCGCAGGCAGGGAAGCGAGGGCTGCCTCGCCGCCACAGGCCGTTGCGAGCGGCAGCCAGACCCCGAGTCAAGGCCCGCCTGGCGGCACGGAGCGAGTTAGCGGCGCCCGCGGAGAAAGCAGCCTCCACCTTATCGGAGAGCCGGGCGCCGCTGCCCGAGGGAGCACCGAGCCCGCCCTCCGCCTCCGGCGCGCCGGGTGCCGCAGGCCCACCGCGCTCAGCAACGCCCTCAGCGGCGGGGCGTCGCGCGCGGTGGCGAGCGCGCTGACGTCGGCGGCGCCGATAAGCGGAGAAGCGCGCTCCGCCCGCCCCCTCGCGGCCGTGTCCCAGTGCCACGCCCCTCCCCCCTTCTCCCTTCCCCCCCCCACGCCGGGAGCTCGGGCTCAGTCCGCGCCGGCCGGGTCCTCGAGCGCCAACCGCCGCCTCCGCCTCTGCGCGTACGCGAGGGTCGCCGGGTGCGCGCGCGGTGGCGGGGGGGGGGGAGGGGGAACCGCTGCGGGAGCCGCCGCCGTCGCCGCAGCAGCCGCCGCCGCGAGCGAGGCCCGCCCTTCCCCCACCTTCCCGCCCACTCCCCACGCGCGCACACGCCAGGCCCGTTGCTCCCGCGCCGGCAGGGCCGCGGCAGCATGAGCGGCTCCTCCTGACCGCCGGTCCCGTCCCGCCGCCGCCGGGCCCCGTCGGATGCTTGCCCTCCCCCCGCGCCGAGGATGCTGAAGATGAAGCTGCCCCTGAAGCAGACGAGCCATAAGGCGGCGGCGGCGGCGGAAGAGGCGGCGGCCGCGGGGCTGGGGCTGAAGGAGCCCGGCGGCACCCTGGACTGTCACCTCCAGCTCCAGCAGGTGCCCCGGGCGCCGGCCCGCGGGGCCGCCGCCGCTGGCAGGGGGTGCGGGCTGGAGAGGCCGAGCCAGCTGCACGGCTTAGGGCCGGGGCCCGGACCCGGGCCTGGCCCGCCGCCCCCCCCCGCCGCTCCGGGCGGCGGCGGCCCCGGCTCGGCGGCGGCCCGAACCGACAAGGAGACGGTGTACGAGTGGTTTGGGCTGGTGCTGGGCTCGGCGCAACGGCTGGAGTTTATGGTGGGGCTGCTGGACCTGTGTAACCCGTTGGAGCTGCGGTTCCTGGGCTCCTGCCTGGAAGACCTGGCCCGCAAGGACTACCACTGTCTCCGCGACTCGGAGGCGAAGGCCAACGGGCTCAGCGACCCAGGGCAGCTCGGCGACTTCCGCGACCCGGCCGTGCGCTCCAAACTCATCGTCTACCTGGCCCTGCTGGGCTCCGAGAACCGCGAGGCCGCCGGCCGCCTCCACCGCCTCCTGCCCCAGGTGGACTCCATCCTGCAGAGCTGCCCGGCGCGGCGGCCCCGGGCGGGCGCTGCCGAGGAGGAGGGGGCCGAGGAGGAGGAGGACGCGGTGGTGGTGATGGACGGGGCTGGGGAAAACGGGCAGGCCGGCCTCCCCGCCGCCCGCGGCCTGGGCTTCGGCGCGCAGGAGGAGCTGCTCCTGCTCTTCACCATGGCCTCGCTGCACCCGGCCTTCTCCTTCCACCAGCGGGTCACCCTGCGGGAGCACCTGGAGCGGCTGCGGAGGGCCTTATGCGGCGACCAGGAGGAGGAAGGCTTCGGCCGCCACCAAGCCCAGGTAACGCCGCGTCCCCGCTCTCTTCCCGCCGCGCCGTCTCATCGGGCGGCTTCCTTCTCCACCCTTCACCCCGTTCCCGATTTTCTGGGAGCTGAGGGCGCCCGCTTGCCTTTCTCCGACCCCCCCCCCCATTGGGATGTGGCCTCTCCCGTCTTGCCTCGTTGCTCGTCCTATTCCCCCCCCCGCCGTGTAGGCCCCGGCCGCCCCCACAAGCTGCTGTAGTGTGTGTAGTACGAATTGCTGCTTGTGACGTAACAGTGCCTGATTGTGACGTAGTAGAATCGGGGAAGGAGCCTGCCATGCTTGCTGGAGCGCTGCTTTTTGAGCCCGGCGTTGGTGGAGCGCGGGGTGCTGCCCCGGTACAGCGGAAGTCGTACCGTGCAGAAGTGCGAGCGACGGCTTGACTACGCTTGTAAAAATAATAATAATGCTGGGTAGAAACCATACGGCCTAAGAGAGGGTTCTCGGAGGGCATAAAACAACGGAACACGTTGAAATAATTGTTATGTGGAAGCGGTGGTAGTCGACCCCTCTCCCACCCCCAGTGGGACTTCGGCTTGGCAGGGATCGGGGCAGCAGTCAGGGGTCAGCGGCTCTGAGGCCGGCTCTCTGAAAAGCCTACGTTCAGTAAGCTGGCTTGAAGGCGTTTGGGAAGGGGTGGTAATCGTTTTTACTAAAGGAGCAAATTAAAATGTCACAACTGGAGCTTCTGTGCGGAGAGTAGCTGATTTTTTCTGGGTGGCTGTTGGGAAACAGCAAAGCACATCTTGAACGCAGATGTGCCACTTGTTGCTAGAAGGTGGCCATCGCCGAGGGTGAAGACTTGCAGTGAGCGGCACTCAAGCATTCTCCCGTGCAGCAGCTATGGTTAAACTCGGGTTTTTCCCCCGGTGCCATCGCTGCTGCCCTCTTGACGAGCGACGGCTCGACAATCTGCCCCATATTTACGCCACCAAGCCATCGTCGCGGAGCTCTGCGGCTTTTGGTCTATAGATGGCCTCTGGTGCAAAGAGGAAGAAAGGGCTGGAAGGTGGGTGTTTGTGATGCTGTTGAACTGAGCACAGCAGGTTTTCATCGGGTACCTAGAGGCACGAAGCAGTAAGGGTTGGGGTTTTTGTTACCAGGTTTACTCGGAGCTACCCAGTGCAGCCACTCGTAGGAAACTGTTTTATGCTGCCTGCCATATGAAAGGAATGGCCCCTTTTTCTCTTTGGTAAAGATGGGATACGCTCTGGAGTAGACAGGGATGAATTTCTAGGCCTTTCAAATACATGAACTAAACACTTTTTATCATTTTAAGGCCAAAGCACATTTGACAGGTCAAAAACCCAAGTGGGTACGTGTTATGGTACTGAATTCATAACGAAGTTGCATCAAGTCCCCAAATCATTTGGTTTGGCTCATTGACCAGCCTAGCTCTATCCCAAAATGAATCCTGGGAAGCCCATCTTTAGGGGGAGAAGATGGAGTTGCAGGAAGTGGTAAGACTGGACAGTGTTCTTGCTGGTGTTGTGCTATAGTAACTGGAAACATACTTCCTGCCCGGAACCGGTCCATCAGTTGTAGCCGCTCAGCGTGTCCCACCGAGTGCATGAGGAGATCGGGTGCTCGTGAACTACTGGAAGTCTGTGTTATGCAGCCTTCTGGCTTGGGTGTAAAAGCGGCCTTCCAAGTTGGGGCGGTTTCGTTTACTCGGGGAAAACGGACAGAACCGAATCAGCTTGGCTGACCGTGTTCCCTAGCCTACGCAGGACTGAAATGGCATCCCTTCCGTGGGCTTTTTTTTCCTCCCTTAATGGTTAAATTGTAAATACAGCAGAGCCTGTGCTGGGAAGTAATGGCCGACGGGGAGCAGGGGGATTGGCGGGCTGCTGAGCGTTCCCCGGGCGCGCTCGCGGGGGACGGTGAGGCCCTCGCAGGTGAGGCGGTGGCGGAAACGGCGTTAGTGGCAGGGTTTAAAGACTTCCCCGGCCAAATGGAGCCGGACGGTTAGATTGGAGTTGATCTAAAATCCTGTCAGGTGGCCGCAGGCTTTCTGTCCTCCTCGAGTCTCAGAAATCTGAGCGCCTCCAGGGCCCTAACGCTTCACAGAGACTCCTTCGGCTCCTTCTCCGGCTGGGCTCCCTCCTCGGCTGTGACCCGCTCCGGGGTCACGCAGCCGGGGGCCCTGGTGCCGGCCTTGCCCTGGCCGGGCCGCGGAGAAGGACTTGGAAGTTTCACCTCCCCGGTCAGAGGGATGGCCAGGTCCTGCGGGGGGTGAGGCAGCCATAGGGGGGGCGACCCCCGCCCAAGGAGCACCGGGAGGGCCAGGAGGTCTCGCCCCTGAAGGGGGGTGTGTGTGTGGGGGGGTGACCTCTCGCTTTGTTTGTGGGGAGGACGGGACCGGTCGTGGCGCTTCCCCGCCCCGTGTGGGCACGGCCCCTGTCCCCCTCCGCGCCCGTGAGAGATGGGCGAAGGGGCCCGGCGAGCGGGCCCCGTGAGACCCCTCCCCGGGCACGGATGCGGTGACTAATGGTCGCCGCTGCTTCCCGCCCCCTTTCAAGATGGCGGCGGCGGAGCCTGCGCTCCTGGTCACGTGGCCGCAGGGCGGTTTCCTCTCGCTCCCGCCGCGGGGGGGGGGGCGGGAACGGGGACGCCCTCCGTTGCATAACGGGCAGGGTCTCGGCCGTGTCGCACCCACGCAGCGCCGCGTGGGCCCAATCACGCGCCGGGCCCGCCGTCCCCGGAGGTTGGAAGGGGCCCGCGCTCCCGGCCGGCCAATGGGAGGGCGGCGTGCAGGCGCGTGCCGCCCGCCGCTGTGGGCCCGGAGCGCGCCCCGCGGCCCTGAACCGCTCCCCCGTCTGGGGCTGGGTCCGCCCGGGCGTTGGGCCGAGGAGCTGGCCCTGCCCGGAACGCTGGGCATCCCGCATTCCTTCTCCCGACGGGAGCGAGGGGGAAACCTAGAGCGTGGGAAGACCCTGGGGCCTGCGCGGGGGAGGCTTTGCCGAAAGCATGGCCTGTCCCAGAGGGGCCGTGGTGTGCCCGCTTTATCGAGCACAAACCGCCAGAGGAGCTGCTAGTTCAGCTCTGGCCTTCCCTTCCTTAACATGATGATACCACACTGGGAGGGGTGGCTGCCATGCCAGAAGGCCGTGCTGCCATCCAGCGTGACCTGGGCAGGCTGGAGAGCTGGGCAGGGAGAATTCTAATGCAATTCAGTAAGGGCAAGTGTGAAGTGCTGCAGCTGGGGAAGAACAACCCCATGTTCCAGTACAGGCTGGGGGCTGCTCTGTTGGAGGGCAGCTCTGGGGAAAAGGACCTTGGAGTCCTGGTGGACAACAGGATGGCCATGAGCCAGCAGTGTGCCCTCGCGGCCAAGAAGCCCAATGACACCCTGGGATGCATGAAGAAGAGTGTGGTCAGCAGGTCAAGGGAAGTTACCCTCCCCCTCTACTCTGTGCTGCTGAGGCCTCACCTGGAGTGCTGTGTCCAGGTCTGGGCTCCTCAGTTCCAGAAGGACAAGGAGCTACTGGAGAGGGTCCAGCGCGGGGCCACTGAGATGATGAAGGGCCTGGAGCACCTTCCACATGAGGAAAGGCTGAGAGAGCTGGGTCTGTTGAGCTTGGAGAAGAGGAGGCTGAGGGGGGATCTTATCAATGCTTATCCATATCTAAAGGGTGGGTGTCAGGAGGATGGGGCCAGGCTCTGCTCAGTGGTGTCCAGTGACAGGACTAGGGGCAGTGTCCATCAACTGGAAAACTGAAGGTTCAGCCTGAACGTGAGGAAACCCTTCTTCCCTGTGAGGGTGACGGAGCACCAGAACAGGCTGCCCAGAGAGGTGGGGGAGTCTCCTTCCCTGGAGACTTTCCAAAGCCGCCTGGACTTGTTCCTGTGTGAGCTGCTCTAGGGGATCCTGCTCTGGCAGAGGGGTTGGACTGGATGATCTCTGGAGGTCCCTTCCAACTCCTAACACTCTGTGAATCTGTGAACACTCCCGGGCGGTCACAGCTCACTGCTTCTGAACAGGCTGACCCTGCTAGGAGAGCTGGTGTTCGCATGGCCTGTGACAGAATAGGTACCTCTGGCAGGCAGCGGTTATGTGGAGTCAGCCTGTGGAGTTCAGACCTGGACTCAAACCAGATAGTTGTCATGTTAAGATTCTGAATTCCTTATGGCAAGGACTGTGTTACTGCGTGTGGCATATCTAACCAAATGGCTTGGCTTGAGGCTTCAAGGAGCTATAACATACAATGAGCAGCGGAACTTGAGAGGTTCACCTACAAAGAATTTGTGGGTGATTTACTAGGACAGAAAGCAGTTTGCTTTTTTCCAAGATCAGGATTATGTTTTCTGGATAGGATCTGTGTCTTCTCGTAAGATTGAGCTCACATTGAAGTTGCTTCTTGACAAAGAATTAGTAGGATTGCGGCTCTTTTTGGTCTCCTGTTTTAATGATCCTCTAAGAATTTAACATTTCTTAGTGGTTCATTTTAACAAATGTAGCTGGAAATGGCTGATAAATTCAGAAGTTGTAGGACATAGGGCCGTTGGAGTGGGATGGGCAGAGGTAGGATTGCCTTATGATTGCATAAAGTTTATTTCTTTAAGACAATGTTCTGAAATACTTTTTTTTTTAACTTAAGATAGAAACACTTGATTCTATTTGCAGTTTTTTAAATGAAGGTGTAGTTTATAATGCCTTTTGGAAAAAAAGTCATTGGTACGTTAAACTGCAGAATATGAACTTTGAAGCTAAAGTAGAAGGCTGTATCAGCAGCGTTCACAGCTGTACTCATAAAACAAGCATTAACGTGCAAAGAGTCTGCTGATACCACTCTGTATATTTGGTTTATGTAATAGAACACACAGCTTAATTCTTGTGCTGATTATACTTGTTTAATAAGTGCATCAGTATCAAAGCTGTTTGACTTCATGGCTTATCTTGCTCCATCCCACCTAAGATCTGAGATCGGAACGCTGAAATACTGGAGGAGGTCTGAATATGCGCTAAGGTAGTAAATGTAGCTTGCGTTAGATGCCAGGACGTTTAATCAGGCATACGTGACAGTAATAGAACTAAGGTTCTGTGGAAATAAAGCAGTCTTCTGGAGAGAATGGTTTGCCAAATAGTACTATAATTAGCTGGCCAGAGGATTTTTTTTATAGAAAAAGTCTCCACTTACAAACAAAGGGAAAGTTTCTATTTACACAGTATTTTTCTTAGTAGGCTTCTATTTATAGGATATTTTGTCTGCAAATTAGAAGAGTGATTTCATAATTGATCTTCAGTGACTTGCAGCAGAACCAAGGTAGTACAACTTAATTTTGGGATCTAAGAGCTTTGTGGGAACAAAAATGCAGGCAATCCCGTTTTGATGCTGCAGTATACTCTTTTTAGTGTCATAGAGTTGAGTATAAGGAAAAATGTGTCTCCAGAGTCTGGTTTAAATGCGAGACGGACAAAAAAATGTGCTTTTACTCTTGTCAAAGATCTGTTAAATGGTGGTATGCTCGAGGAAAATACGAATGTTTTACAAGTTCTGTATACTGAGATAAAAGGTATTCCAGCTCCCTCAGTCAGCCAAACACCCTTGTCTTTGAACAGGAATTTCTTCGACTCCAAACAGCAGTTAAGGATTTCCAGAAACATTACTGGAAGTCTTCTGGAAAGGAAGTCCTAACCTAGATAAAAGGCAATGCCTGAAATGAAAGACTTCTGTCTAAATGTGCATGCTAATGCTCCAGGAAATTGCAGAGCAGCAACTTTCACTGCTCTGGGTTGTTTTAGTCATTTAGCTCTAAATACGAGGTGTTAGCACTAGACAAGTTTGTAACCTTGCCCAGTCGCTTTGTGCCAGGGTTAATCAGCCTGTCTCTGTTTCCCGTGCTAGTTTCTTCTCCAACGTATTAAAGGAGCACTGAGGGGGAATTGAAGATAGACCCATGACTTCCTAATGCTCGCACTTAGATTACTGTTGCTAAAGTGGTGGTCCGGTTTTCGGTGTTGTGCAGTGTCGACCTGTTTGTACATATCGGGATCTCGCTGGGGTGGGAGTACCAAGGACTCTAGGCTCTTTCTTAAGAGCTGCAGGAAAGGATGCAGACAGCAGCAGTAAGGTGGCTGTGTCTGTGAAACCACTGAGGACAGATTTAAGTGGACAGAATCCCATAGACGACCCATTTACTTGCCAGTATCAGTGTCGAGCCATAGCTGCCCTAGAAAACACAACAGTTGATTCTCCAGTGACTGTAATTAATAGAAAATGTCTACTTTCCCTCCAAGACTTGGTGAATTTCTGTAGTATCCTCTAAGTGTAAGGGTTTATACTTTCAGAGACCAAAGCTTGCAGAAAACAAGTTTGGAGATCTCACTGGAAACTGCATTCCTTCAGGAGCTTCTTGCCTTTACTCAACCTCAATCTTGTCCTTTTTGGGAGAAGAAAGTGAAAATACTTTCATTAGTGGAAGGAGATTTAATGCCTTGGGAAGTGTCTTAAGAGTGAGATAAGAACACGACAGAGAGATTTTCTTTTATTTGGAACTGCCATACATGAAAGAATACTTTTTAAACGATGTTGCTTAGGCCTCTGGAGTTCAAGAATTGGACAAAATGACCTATTACCCTCTGCTGGTAGCTACAACTAGTAATGAAGGCATCGTCTCTTCTCAGTACTAATTGTACTTCAGCGAACCACTCTTAACTGACAAACGTTTTTGAAATCTTTCCATCTATGCCACTGTGAGAATAATACTTTATATCAATCTGAACTAGCATATTCAAGTAATTTTTCTTACTCAACAGGCAGTTGTAACACTACTGAAGCTACACAAAGCTTTTGGATGAGCAAACAACTGGTGATGCACTAACATCTGAACTCTTGCATTGCTGGCTTTATCATCAAGCTCTGTCATGGGCTGGAAGTTGGATTGAAACTGTTTTAAGTCTAGTTAAAAGCTCAGATGTGGATGAGACTTAGAGAAAGAACACGCTGTGTTTCTAGTGAACACAGGGTGTGGTATTCCCCCAGCACTGTAAATCAGTGGTTTAGCTGACATGTTGGGTGTACTTAAAGTGTAATTGCCACAGACCTTGATAGCTGAAGTTGTTAATGCTGCATAAGAGGTTGATATGCCCTTTGTCTCAAAATTGTCATGATTTCACAGTGCTGCAAGTTAGTCAACATGTGATTGCTTGAAGCTGTCGCGTGGTGTGCTTTTCCTCCCTGAATCAGCTGATGTTTTCTCAAAGGTTTGTCTCCCTCATAGTGTTTCCTTGGTGCCTCTTACAGGTGAGCTCTTAAAATAGTTTCAATAAACAAATACGCTGTAAAGTACTCCTGGGCAACGGTGCACTCTCTCTGTGCACTCCAGCTTACTAGATACCAGTTAATAGGGCAGTTGCACATTATCCATTTGAACCATATGTTCAGCCAGTCAGGCTTTTATTTTGCGTATTGTGGAATTTTATGTCTGGTCACAGAACCACAAAACGACTGAGGTTGGCAGGGACCTCTGGAGGTCATCTGGCCCACCTACAGCCAGCTGCTCAGGACCGTGTCCAGACAGCTTTGGAGTGTCTCCAAGGATGGAGACTCCACTACCTCTCTGGGCAACCTGTGCCGGTGCTTGGTCACCCTCACAATGAAAAAGCGTTTTCTGATGTGCAGAGGGAACCTCCTGTGTTTCAGTTTGTGTCTCTGGTCCTCTAACCAGGCACTGCTGAGAAGAGCCTGGCTCCATCCTCTTTGCACTCTCCCTTCAGATGTACATATGTACATTTTTCTATGTGCACGTGCTTTTCTGCATAGCTGCTTTCTAGCTGGTTAGGCCCCAGCTTGTGTGATGCCTGTAGTTGTTCCTCCCCACGTGCAGGACTTTGGACTTCCCCTTGTTGAACTTTGTGAGGTTCCTGTCAGCCCATTTCTCCAGCCTGTGACTTGTATGTGAGATAAGCACTATTTTCTGGAGGTTGATTCTGCGTGTGAAAAGATAAGTTAACAAGGAAGCATCTAATTTGTTTGTTGGCTGTGGCCAAAAGTGAGATCATTTGGTAGATACCTGTTCTCTTAGATCTTGAGACCGATTCTGTTGTTAGCCTTATAGGACAGCTCTCTGCATCTCAAATCAATGAGGCAGTGCAGTTGCGCAGTCCAGAGCTTGCAAACTTAGCAGCAATGTTATTTGGGCAATTGTCTTCAGTCTTGAACTTGGATTTGACTAGCAGCTTGTCCAAGACAGTGTCTCCCATGCAAAAAATCCACCAATCTGTTGCATTCACCGTTGTCAGCATTAAACAGATTTTGAAGCATTGCTGCCCTGTATGATTGCATTGGTGAGTATTAAATGCATGTGCTGGCTTTCCATGTAAGTATGAGATGGCACGAATCTTCTATCCCTATATCCAGGCAACAGCAAGGATGGGGTGATAGGGTGCAGATAGAGTTGCACACGGTCTCGAGTAAGGCTTCCTCTTGGCCCCTGTTGCCATCAGGAGGAGGGGGTTCAGCAGCACACAAGTACATGTGCAGTTTCGGCTGATGGTTGCTTCTTCAGAGGTGATGTTGAGCCTTTGTGCCACACAGCTGTGTATCACGGTTGTGAAGCAAGAAGGGTGGTAGCTTGTAAGGGTTGTTGTAAGCAAGTCATGGCTTTGGTCTTGTAACTGGCACCACGTCTATTAGTAATTCTTCTGACATCGCTCCAATTTCTCTAACGTACAGATGCTGTAGTTGAGAACTCGTGATCATGAGTTAGACCTTGGTTCTTCCAAGATGCCCTCTTCCATCTGGTGTTTGCTGGTTCCTGCTTGTACATGAATGAATGAGCTGTGCCAGTTTACGTCTGCAAGGCTAAGTAGTGCTGTCCCTAACACCACATCTACTGAAATCTTGCAGGAAAATAAGCTTTCATATTTGGGCATGTAGAACTAATCAAGCTGTCCAGCTGCTGTAAGCAGGTTTCCCTTGTTAGTGCTCATCAAAGCTGATGCATGAATAGCTCTTTTATGAAAGTGCAGTGCAAACATCAGAAGACTTCTGTGCATCAGTCACTTGCTCGTGATGGTTAGTAGGCTGTCCAATAACAGATTTCATTACATATTGCCAAACCAATACCAGCATGACGTTTTTTGATTAGCCCTCTACATTAACATAGGCGGAGTTTGGACATCTGTCATGTGTAGACTTCCTGAGGTTTGCTCAGCTCACATACGTTAGAGAGCACATCCTCCTAGGCAGGATGGCTTTGCACTTTAGACTTTAGGTGCGTGTCTTTACAGTCCCAGGAAACGTCTCAAGTGGTTTTTTAATACGGTACTTGTTTTCAGCCGTATGCGGGAAGATGTCTTGGATACAAAACTCTGGTCTAGATGGTGAGAGCGGACACTTTTTAGAGTGCTCTCTTAGCTTGTTTCACTTTCAGGGAGTGATGTAGTTAATCCTCCAGCCTGTCACAAAGATCTGTGTGATTATCAAAGTAATTATCTGCCAACTAGTTCGAGGCCACCCACATTTCTTGCTTCACTGTATTTTAATCATTAGTAGCAGCAGCACTCTGAGCCGCAGTGAATCCTTGCGCACGAAAGCCTTACAGTGACCAAGGCTTACGCAAGAATTAACCTTACGCTTGCATGTGCTGTGGGAATACATTTTGTTAATTGACAGGAAAGGCCTAGCACAATTAGCGCTACGCAGCGTGTCCGTGGACAGGAACTCCTCAGCGGCATACCCAGTTTTAAAGGACTTGTGTTTGTGGCGTGACTGGCACCAAGTAGCAATCACAACGTCACTCTTCATAGTCATGGGCCCTCCAGACTGCCTCAACTTGCCAGTCACTCGCGTGCTGCTCTGACAATGCCACTTGTATTTTAGTTACTTGTGTTTGATGTCGGGCTGTCACAGTAGCTAACACCAAATGTGAAGAGCTGTAATGCAGCTTAAGATAGGATCTGGAGCTGGCACAGAAACAGCCCTCGCAGGCTGTGAGCTGTAAGGTAAAGCTCTGGCTGTCCTGGATTACCCTACTGTCTGCCTCCTGCGTTCCACTAAGTATTGTGAAAGCTGTCATTCACAGAACACACGCAGCGTGGATTACTGGTTTAACTTTCTAGGTGAAGATTTTTTTCAAGTGAATAAATTATGAGTTTTTCTACAGTTACGATGATTTATAAAATCATTGATATCAGGACTTGTTTAAATGCAGGTTAGAACCATGTAGTATTTTGCAATGTAGAGGGAGCCTTTGAATGTGGCTGTAGTTCCCCTGGTACAGAAGGCTGCCATGGATAGAAAAGCAACCATTCTAGAATAATTCTCTGCAAAAACATTTGAACGCTGTTACAAAGGTGCTGGGTGAGAAGCAGGTTTCCAGTATGAGGAGCTGTAGCAGCAATATATAATGCTTCTTTCACGTGAGCTGAGCAGAATACATCTTTGAAGTAAAACTTTCACATCTCTTCTAAAAACTGCTCATGATTTCTTTGACTTCTCAACTAGCAATTATTCATTAGAATAGACTGGAATTTATTTTTTCATTAATCAAAACAAATAGCCTGACTTTGAATGCAAAAGACGGTCTGACTTCAAATTTGATTGGTTTTAGATCCATTTGTGAATTTAAAAATAAAAAATAATTGATTAGGTGTAAGTCTCAGCTGGTTCCTTAAAATAAATGAAGCACTGCCTCCAGCTCTTACGGTCGTGATTTCAGAGGTGGAAAAAGACATCTTAGCAAAGTAAAACAGGCGCAATGGTTTGAAAGTCTCTGTCAGAGTTAATCCAAATGTCTGTTGCCTCCTGTATGCAGTGTGGAAGGTAGATATCAAAGCCGCTTTTGGCAAAGCGTGTGGCTGTAGTTTAAGGAAGAGCTTACCTGTGCCAGAGAATTGACATTGATCTTCTCTAGAAATCTTGGTTCAGTTGTTTGGTTTCACGTCAGGAAGACAGGCACTCTCAAACCAAAACATGTGCTAAACCTGTTAGCTTATGTAGGCCGGACACAGCCAGTTAATCGTAGCAGTGGTGCTTTTTATGAAGAGTCTTAGATGAATCGCAGTTTGAACAGGGTAACTTCCAACGCTCAAATGCCAACAGTTTTGTGAATAACGCATGACCCGGAGCTGACACTTCAAAAGAGAAGTACTTGGGTTTGTCCACAGTTGCTATGAAATGTCTGACAAAACAGTATCAGTGGGAGTCTTGAGGAGAAGTGAAAGTGGCTCTCTCCAGAGCATGCTTGGGATTTTTTAAATATTTTTTATTAAACTAAACTTGCAAGTTTGCTAAAGCTGTTAAAACGCAATCTCGTTGATATACAGCTATTTTCCTTTGTTGTTCCAAGTCTGACATTGCGCACACAATTTATTAGATGCTCGCAGTATGAAATACTGTTTTGATTGGTTACGTTTGCTGAGATTGTTTACTGAGTGGCTAGGGACTGGTGTGAGTTTTATCTTGAGGAAACGAAGCGTGCTCTATATTTTAAGTCTGATTGCTTTGAAACCTGAAATTACTGATACTCAGTGTAGAACACAGGCTGACACTGATTTAGATGAAACAGCTTGTGGTGGGCTGACCCTGGCTGGGGGCCTGGTGCCCACGCAAGCTGCTCTGTCACTCCCCTCCTCAGCTGGGCAGGGGAGACAAAATACAACAAAAAGCTCGTGGCTCAAGATAAGGACAGGGAGAGATCATTCAACAGTTACCGTCATAGGGAAAACAGACTCTGGGGAAAAAATTGCCGATCAAATCAGAGTAAAAGAGAACTAAAACCAAACACCTTCTGCCCACTCCTCCCTTCTTCCCAGGCTCAGCTTCACTCCTGTTTACCTCCTCCCCTCCAGCAGCACAGGGGAGCGGGGAATGAGGGTTGTGGTCAGTCCATCACATGCTGTCTCTGCCGCTTCTTCCTCAGGGGGGAGGGATCATCACACTCTGCCCCTGCTCCAGCGCGGGGTCCTTCCCATGGGAGACAGTCCTCCATGAACTTCTCCCATGTGAGTCCTTCCCACGGGCTGCAGTTCTTCATGAACTACTCCAACGTGGGTCTTTCCGTGGGGTGCAGTCCTTCAGGAGCAGCCTGTTCCACAGCCTGAGTCCCCCGTGGGGTCACAAGTCCTGGCAGCAAACCTGATCCAGCCTGGGCTCCTTTCTCTATGGGGCCACAGGTCCTGCCAGGAGCCTGCCTCCAGCACAGGCTTCCCACGGAGTTGCATCCTCCTTCGGGTATCCAGCTGCTGTGGCATGGGGTCCACTCTGGGCTGCAGGAGGGTCTCTGATCCACTGTGGATCTCTGTGGCTGCAGCGGCACTGCCTGCCTCACCACAGGCTGCAGGGGAATCTCTGCTCCAGAATCTGGAGCACCTCCTCCCCTTCCTTCTCCACTGACCTTGGTGTCTGCAGAGCTGTTGCTCTCACATCTTGCTCTCTCTGTGCTGCAAAATTCTCTTAGTATTTTTTTCCCCTTCTTAAACACGTTATCGCAGGGGCGTTACGACTACTGCTGATGGGCTTGGCCTTGGCCAGTGTCCGGGTCCGTCTTGGAGCCGGCTGACGTTGGCCCTATCAGACACATGGGAGGCTTCTGGCAGCTTCTCACGAAAGCCACCTCTGCTACCAGAATCTTGCCACGCAAACCCAATACACAGCTAAAATGTCGTTCAGTTTCTCAGACCATCTGTAGGGTGGTCCGAAGGCATGTAGCTACTCACTTGCTAATCATGTACTGCTGTTAATGGGACTGATGACAGTTCGGTTAACAGTGTGCCCAGGGCAGGCTTGATGCCTGTGTGCTTACTGGGTCCTGAATGAGTTGAATGTATGGTTAGGAGTTGCCACAGTTTGTACCCACGCTGTAGATGATGTAAAGCTGGTTTAGTAAGATGAAGCAAGCTTTAGTTAGTACATCTGTCAAATCTGAAGATGTTCATTGAAGAACTCACAAACTGCAAGGGGATTCTGATGTCTTTTGACATCTGTGAGCATCCTTATTCTGGTCTGCCCGTTGTGATAGTCTGGGGGCCCTCCGTACCACACAAGGTACAGACAAATCAGTCTTGGCTGCTGATTTGTCCCATCACATTGCACAAGTCTGTCCAGGAAAGAAAAAAACTCATGTATATTCTGACACTTGTTTCCAGAATCTTATGCTTCCTATATTTGAAAGTAAGAATACTGTCTGAAGATTTACATTTTTCCTTTACCCATGTTTGATGAAGATCTTTCAGTGGAGCAGTGTTCTTCGTCATGAATGAGAGGAACAGACTTTCAGTATACAGAACTTCCAATATACATCTACTCCCAAAAGTATCCATTTCTCCCAGGAATTTTATTTGTTTTATAGAGCTACTCATAAGATAGATATTTATTTACCTCCTAGTTTTCATGCAGAGCAGTTGCTAAATATTTGTGGTGTGTTGAATGTCCTCTGTTTAACTTGCATAATGAAAACCAGTATTTGGTTGATTTGTGGCACTAAACAGAGAACCACCTTCTCCCCCCGCTGTGCTGCGGCTAACATCAGTACGGTATTTGTGTAGCTGTGCTGCGCTAACATCAGTACAGTATTTGTGTATCGATGGCATTTACGTGTGTGCTAAGCTCACCTGTTGTACTGTTTGTCACAGATAAGTAGAGGTGCCTCGGTTAAGATAGTTTAATCCAGAAACTTGCTAGTAACTTCCAGTATTTCTTTGTTCTTTGCGGATATGTCTTCTTAAGGCAATGTGCCGTTTCCTTGAAACATGGAATTACGCTGGTCAGCTGGCAAAACCAGTTGCATGTGAAGTCACTGGACGTTTTCAAACATTTCCAAATTCTAGCTTGGTTGGTCAGTTTGCGTTTTTAACAAGACCTGGTTGTTGAAGAACATGTAAATTTTTTACATTAAAGTTGTATCTTAATTTGGGAAAAATTATATAGGCTCTTGCTACCCTAAAGAAACCACTTGAAGTCCATGCAATACTTTTCTGTAGTTTATCCTTGTTAGCCTAGCTTGTTCTTCACTTACTTACCCATCTGTGTTATCTGACTTGTAAGATTTCATAGAATCACAGAATCATTTAGGTTGGAAAAGACCTTTAAGATTATAAAGTCCAACTGTTAACCTAACACTGCCAAGTCCACCACTAAACCATGTCCCTAAGCATCTCGTCTACACATATTTTAAATACTTCCAGGGATGGTGACTCCACCACCTCCCTGGGCAGCCCGTTCCAGTGCCTGACAACCCTTGCAGTGAAGAAATTTTTCCTAATATCCAGTCAAAACCTCCCCTGGTGCAACTTGAGGCCGTTTCCTCTTGCCCTGTCACTTGGGAGGAGAGACCAACCCCCACCTGGCTACAACCTCCTTTCAGGCAGCTGTGGAGAGCGATAAGGTCTCCCCTCAGCCTCCTCTTCTCCAGGCTGAACACCCCCAGCTCCCTCAGCCGCTCCTCACAGGGCTTGTGCTCCAGACCCTTCCCCAGCTCCGTTGCCCTTCTCCAGACATGCTCCAGCACATGAACTTGCTGTTCTGTCTCTCCTTAGGCACTGTGTTAAAACAGTAGTCATTCTTGGCATAGGATTTTGAAGTCTGCATGCAAATAGAGGGGGGAAATGAGCTTTCAGTTGGTCTGCTTCTCATTGGAAGAGAGGGTGTTGGTGGCAACTGGTTCCATTCTGAATGTTCAGTAAGAGGTGCGTGGATTTAGCTGGTAGAACCGTATGTCCCGACAGACTGTCCAAACAGCTGTTCATGATATCCTGCACGGAAGAGGTGTCAGGCTGAAGATGCAGGGCATGAATGTAATTGAGGAGACTGTGTTTAGTGTGGTGAGTAGATGACTTCACAGGTTAATAATTGAAAGAGTTCATACCAACAATAAATTAGCACTGAAGTTTTGAGATAATGATCTTTAAGTGTCCAGCTTGAGATACCCTAATGGCACATGATCTGTTCCCCACCCTGGTTTTAAAATAAGGTCAGTGAAACGTTGCAGGTTGTAGCTGACATTTAACAAATAAATAAAAAAATAAGAACTGAGGTGGCTCATGGACACCTTTTTGCCACTGTCAAGAGCTTCAGCTTTTTCTCCCATGGAATACCAAATCAGGAGGGTTTTTTCATAATTTCTGCAGTTTAGAGCAAACCTTGATAATAATGCATTGTATTAAGACACTTCCTTTTTTTTTTTTCCCCTTCTCGATTTAGAATGACTTTTCCCATAGTGACTGCATGTCAAGTAATGAGACCAGTTTGCTGGAACGAACCACAACACCTCACGATGGACTACCAATGGCTTCCCATAGACCTCAGCGAGAAGGTATGTTATCTGAGTTTTCTGTTGAGGAACACTCTAAGGATGTTTTTGAATGCTAAGCTCTGCCTGGAGTTGTAGAAGTCTTGCATGTGTCTTGTTCATCTGAATGAGAAACTGCTGTAATTGGTGAGTATAATTACCTGGTCTTTATCGTAATGAGTTGTCATTCTTGTTAGCCGCTAACTGCTAGCGACTGCATGCACGAAAATTGATTGTAAATGGCATCCTCCTGAAGTAAGAGATGGGATTTGGGAGAAAATAAGAAAATTTAATGCAATTGTATTAACGGTGTTTAGATTTTTGAAGCAAAACTGAACATGAAGATACTGTGAAACAGTGGATATCTTTTTGCTACTTGATTTGGTTGTATTTGATTAGTCTTAGGAAAACAGAGGAAGACAAGACACATAGTAGAAAGTTTTATAGAAGTGGTAGTTTGGCGAAGTGAGAGGCTTTCCGCAGAAGTAAGTCGTCTTTGGGCTCTGCTGTGGAGAATGAGAACAAGGCTTCAGAGCATAAACAGAACCCTTCTGTGCAATTGCCAGCACAGTTTGTTCTCTTTGAAGAAGTGAGCATTATTGAAAACAGTTTTATTCTTATCCTTTATTCTCCAACAAGATCAGCGAATCACTTGTCTACTCAAAATTCGTCTACGCTATCCTGCAGGTAGTGAAGAGCTGGCAATCTGGTAAAACTATTGCTATTCCTTTTATCCTCATAAACGTCCTTTTGTCTCTACTGTGGAGATTTAATTACACTTTGAAGGCAGGCAATTTGAGAGTTTTAGTTCCTTACAAAAAACACAGAGAAAGACTGTGGCAGATTACAGACAACAAACCTGTTTCAGGTCCTTTTACAGAGTTCAAAGTGTTCATATTCACAAATTAGAAATACAAAAGGGAGATTTGCTTTAGCAACACTTTTAAATTAAGTAACAGAAATGCAGAAAAGTTGAATAATTCAGTCTAGCTTAAATGTTTCTCAGCATTCATATTATCATAGTTAGAAATGACAGTGAAGGATCAGAATAATTTTGTGATATTTGCTATATAGGTATGTGATAGAAAGTGAGTCTCCACTACAGAAATCGCCTTACTGGGTTAGAAATAGAACCAATAATCAACATGTCTTTTATTCTCAGCCGGTGAATAGGATTTTTAGAACTCTTACACCTACAACGGAAGCAGTGTCATGTGTACATGCTTAACTTAATTGTCCTGAATGGATGGGTTGTGTCCAGAAAGAATGTAGAGCTGTAAAACGCCTCATGGACTTGTATATTCAAATGTTTCTTCTTGGCCTAGCCATTTAGGATATTTAAAACGTGATTGTGGAAACAGAATTTTGAAGTGATCTGTTGAAACTGTGGAACTAAAGTTGTGCACCAACAATATTTTAATTACCTGTTGTAACATTTGCTACCATGAAGCATGCAACAGCAAGAAAAAGAAGTTAAGGAAGCTGAAACTACTACATGGTGTAACAAAATTTCTTCATACTTCAGGACAAATATATTTAGCATTGAGAATATTCAAGAGTTTAAAATAAACACGATCTTGTTAGAAAAGAAGGTTGTCTGTGAATGTTAATGGAGTTAGTTTCCATAATTACGTATGCTAAATAGATGCACACAGTGAAATGCAATTTAAACCACTATTCTCAGTTCCAGTCGTGGGAATCAATGTTTTAATTAACTTATGAATATCAATTCAGCTGATGCTATCAATTTTAGCATTGGCCATTAAGAAACTTTACTGCACCAAAACTCATGTTATGCCATGGTCTTTTTTTTTTTTTTTTTTTTCTCTTAACAGTGCTTTTATCTGTGCCAGTTGGGTAAAAACAAAGGTCACCAAACATTTGGCTTTTCACAGTATATAAATTGTCTGGCATCCTTAGCCCATCTCAGATGCTTTGTAATAATTAACCTTCATTAACTGATACAAGTGAACAGGTTGTCTAGCGCCCTAACTCCCAGGTAGAGGGTTACAACCAGCATACACTAGCAGGCTTGGTATTGGTCAGTCTTTCTACTAAAAGAAATGAAAGCTTTAACACTATCCCTAGGCTTATGTGGTGGTTTATTGTTCCTTTTAAGGAAATTTCTAATACTTAGTTCTCTTAGAACTGGCATGTTTGGGGATGATACTTTAACTGGAGCTTTAACTAAATGCATTAAAGACATTTATGTTAGATGAAATGGTAATTAGCTAATCTCCAAGAATAAGCTTTGTAACATACACTTGTAGGAGGTTGATTTTTTTTTTTTAATTGTACATATATCCCATGTAAACATGCAGCTAAAAATTGAAAGGAAAACGTTAGCTGGTAATACCACCCCCCACCCCTCCCCCCAGAAACAAGGAAATGTTTCAAAATCATTGAAAGCAGGCATTGATGATATAGGGCTGGTCAAACTGTGTTTTAAATAAAATTTTTTACATGTAAAGATGTGTTCATGTGTGTAAAGGAATAAAATTCTGTTGAATTCTTAAGCCAGCATAGCAGGAAAAGTGAAAAGCCCGTTTCAGCTACATGAAGATTTTTATAGAATTACCTGAACAACGTTATGTGCCCTCAAGAAAATCTCCAGACCCTGCAAGTCCATATAGTGCTGCTTCTTACTGAGTCACAGCCAGAACTTGCTTATTCCTGAATTATACAGTAGACTGTGGGGAAGAACTGTTAAAGCAGCAAGCACTTTAAAGTACATTTCTTCCTTTCCTGTTCAATTTAATGATATTCTTTACAGTATGACTGTAGTAGCCTTCTGCTTCTCTTCATTTTCTGTTTGCTAACACTCGTTTCTGTCTCCTTCAGGCCTTCCCCAGGTGTTGCCTTCCACCTAGGTGCCTTTCAGAAGTGTAGTTCTTCTGCCTTAGTTTGCTCTCATTACTGCTTTTCAGAAACGTCGATGTGGAAGGCACTGTCACTGGCTTTTATCAGCGCTTGTTACCTCTTGGAGCAAAGCCACAATTTGACTTCCCTTGTCTTTTCACTTATAGTGGTTATACTGTTATAGTTATGTGACTTTCAGTCTAAATAAGCTCTTGGAATGATGCACAGATTCCCATGATCTGCGGTGAAGGGGTGGTGGTGAGGCCAGAGAAATCCTTTGCGGAGAACAAGGCTCCACCTGCCCCCTGCAGTTTGTTGTAGTAAAACAGCATCTGAGGGAGCAGGTTGGGTTGTGTGAGTCAGGGAACGATCCTCAGGGTGGCTAGGTAAGTAGGTACATTTCCAAACTGTAATCTTGTGTGTACAATAAGGTGTTTTTCTTTCAGCTGTACACATCGAGAAGATAACCCTGAAAGGAGTACCAAGAAAAAGGGCTGACAAACATTTGGAGTACACGTTCAAAGTAAGCAAATGACCTCCAGAATATTGAAGTAAATGTCTTCATGATGTCTATGTGCTGTAGCTACACACAGCTTGTTTCAAATACGTGCTCAGAAGGCAAGTGAGAATTGCCTCAGGGTCTTCAGACATTCTTGGAATTATCCTATAATTCTCTCGGGTTCTCTGTGCAGATCAGGTGTTTTATGTAATTGTGCACAGAAGGTGGGAAGGTGTGAAACACCAGCCATAGCCAGCTGTGTGACAGCACTTGAGGAAACTTGGCTTTTGCTAATTCGGGTAAGAATTTTAAAACTTGTTGATTGTTTGCTCAAGTGGCATAGGAGCTCAGTTGTGGTGCCTGCAGCTATATATTGCTTGGAGTCGTGGTAACCTTAGATCTTCTCCATGAATGTTTACCATGGGTTTTGACAAAACTGGTTTGTTTGTTTGAGTTAGGTTGGGTTTGTTTGTTACGGTAAAAACAAACAAAATGTCAACAAACTTGAAGGCCTACCTAGTATATCCTTCATGTATTATAATAGCCACAGGCAAGAAAAAACAAGTGTGTGAGTGGATTTGAAACAAAACTGAAACACTGCTTCTTGGTGTGTTGGGAAAGAGGGGTTTGGTATTGAGGTCCGGTATTAAAGGCTGTAGGTGTGAAATAATAGCTGCTAAGGCCATTGATGGCGATGTTCTAATTGAATCAAAGTAGTGATTTTCTTAGCAAGGACTGACTAACATTGAGTCATGTGGCCGATAGATGCAAGCCTGGTAGTGTCCCAGATTGGAACATTGAGTTAAATTTTACCTTTTTTTGTCCCCAAACAAAAGAATGTTTGAGATCAAACATTATAACTGGCCATTTGACATGGGTCATGTGAGCTCTTTGAAGAGGCAAACTTAAAAATATGTCATTTTGAGCTGAAAATGGATGTATTGATCCCAAAATTTGATATTGTATTCTTTAAATACATGTGAATTGTAGAGTTTTGTCTTTTCTGGTATTTCTGGAAGCTTAGAATGAAATTGACATATACTTCTGTTTTTGAAGTAAAGTAGTGGCAACAGAGACCTTGTTGTTGAACATATCTGAAGGTGAAATTTGCAAAAATTTCCTCACCCTTCTTTTGCTGAGGACAGTAATGTGGAATTTAGCCTTCAAAGTCTTAAAGGTTAACTTGCCCAACTATCTCAACCTTGTCATAGGTCTTTTGTCCAAATAGTCTGTGATCTGAGTACGAGATAAAAGACAATAGTGGATAGGAGAGGCTTGTACAGAATGCCCTTAGGGGTTATTAATTATTTGAAGACACAAAACTATTTTGAAAATTCAGCCCATAGATGGATTTGACAGTGTTTTTGAATTTCTTTGTTGAAGGGGGAATGTGGAGATATTCTGGGAAGTATTTGAGTAAGCTTGAAACTCCTCCACCTCAGTTCTTTTAGGAAAGAGTTTCCTGTCCTCATCTGTGCAGGTATATACTGTGCTCCTCACTGCAGATCATTTTGTGCTTGCCCAGACACTGCTTTTTTAAGGTTGTAACAGCAATTGCAGTCATGGCTTCCCAGCCGAGGGCACCAAGAGTAGTTGGTGTTTCTGAGGACTAAGTTGGAAGCAGTTGGTGGTTGACATTATCCTATCAACTCTTTGGAGTAAATGAATGTTTTCGATTGCCGTGTCCACTCCCGTTACACAGAATATTCCCATGCATGTAATGGGACTCTTCAGCCCAGAAGTGGTCTTAAAGCCAGGCAGCACTTATTTAACCAAGCTTACTTCTTTTTTCCTCAAAATACGCATGTGAAGGTGCTGTTTTACTACTTGCATGTTGTGTCAGAACAACAGGCTACTGAATTTTTATACAAGCATATACTGAAATGCTGTCTGATTCTTGAGTAACTTCTTTAGGAACTTGCAGTGTTTTTTTATGAGTTATACCCTACAACAACTTCTGCATGACCATGTGAGGTTCAGGCCTGAGTCAGATAAAATTATTTTATATGTAATATGAACTAAGAGATTTTTTTCTTTGTTTTGTTTTGACTCACGATAATGGCAGCAAGAGCTCAATCCGATATATCTGACCTACAGCCCTTTTCTCTGCTACCTGGTTTTTGCAGTTAGTGATATCAGTTTGATACAAGTCTTGTAATTACAGACCCTGCTGCCTGGCTGCTTTCAGAGTCAGTAATCTTCAGGGACTTCATTGCGTTCACCTGCATTTGCTCATACTCTCTTTAGCCACAAATAACACGAGGGTGATCTTAAAATGTACACTCACTATTAGTATACGTCTTTGAAAAGGTACACAATTATCCCTGGTTTGCCTGGTGTTTGCTTACCTGCAGGTGTTAACTTGTATACTGAGACCATCAGATTTATAGAAACGTTAAGATTGGCAAACTGGTATGATATTTGGAAAAAGAAACTTTCCTCATTCTCTTTTTCTTCCTTACTAGGTAACCTGGTCCGATCTTTCAGTAACATGTGTAACAAAAACACACCAGGAGCTTCAGGAATTCCTGCTAAAAGTATGTATTGAAATACAGAAGTAGTGTTTATACATCAGGCTTGCAGCTTCAGAAGTAGGCTAGGAGAGCCGTAATTCCTGAAATGTAATTAGAGGAACAAAAGCGTGCTACCAGATTTTTGTACTTCATAATTGTATTAACTATTAAAATAACGTATATTGTGGTGCAGCAGCTTGACAGATGAAGAAGCTCAACAGAATGTTTGGCGAGTTTTCAGGGAGGAGATAGAGCAATTTCAGATGACAGAAACTTACATTTTAAATTGAATTACCACAAAAGTACCAGATGAGTTTTTTATGTTCTCCACAGGGTTAACGAATAGGTACAAGCACTGCTCATTTGCTTCTGGTGTCCCTGTTAGAATTTGGTTTTCCTAATTAATGAGGCAGAGCCATGAGCATAATAGTTCTTCATTTTACTCCTGTATTCTTCAGTAGAGCAAAGGCAGGCATATGTGCTGTCACAAGGAGTTAAACGAAATCTAGTAACTGTTTGTGTGTGCATGTGTTTTACAACAGGTAAAAGTTATCTGAGTTGTTCTGCCCCTGGCCCCAAGCATGAAATGCATTTGTGTGTGTAGGCCACGTGTAGACCCCATGGGTGTGATGTCAGTCGTATTTGATTGCTGGCATCTAATATTTTGGGCTCTACCTGTTCTGGGAAATTCTGTATGTAAACTCCTCGCTGTTCAGGGACTAATGAAAGGTCTGTTTTGGGCGTGCTTTGAGAGCATCAGGTGTTCCGAACTGCAGTGTTAATTGCAAGTGGAAAGCCAGTTACCGTACAAAGGTTGTTGTCTTGTTCGGTTTCATTCCACTTTCTAATGTTGTAGAAATGAAGCAGTGAGCATTCACTGCTGCTTTCATCTAGTTGGACTGTCTGCTTCCAAGAGTTCCCACAGCTTGATTTATGAGGATTTGAATTATGGATGGCATGTCTGGTTGCAGATGGGGTGTCCCACAGCATAGGGTGCATACATCTCCTGAAGAGAACCTTAAAAGTAGGACAGCCATGGGATCCCACGCAGCTCTAGGATGAGTGTTCAACTGCATGCCTCCTGTTCTCCCACCTGTAAAGAAAAGATGAACGTGAGTTTCTGGAAGGGACACTCTAGTACCTACGTGCTGCCAGGAGAGGAGCCAGGCAAACAGACAGGATCTGAAATGTTGCAGAGCTGTCTAGCTTGACTGATGGCAGCTCTCCAGATGTGGAGCGTTCCATGTGCTGGCTTGACCGCTCCAGCAGAGTCTAGGTGTGTAGAAGATGGCAGGACAAGAGGAAGACAACCACAGGCTGCTACGAGCTTGCTGAGGGTGTTCTGTGGAGGCATGCACAGCTGAAAAAATACATTTGGGTTGTGTTGGCTTGAGAGCCGTACGTAGAGAAGAAAGAGAGAATTGTTAAATAAAGCAGGATAAAACATATCTTGCTTGAAGAAGTACTGTAGATGTGTGAATGGCGTCCACTTCATATGCACTTGCATTTTGGCTTTTTGTTATTTCCAGTCGCGTGGCGTTGTTAAGTAGGAAGCTCAGTTTACTAGGGACAGAAAAGAATGGTTGAAATACTCGATGGGATATTCCAAGGTTGTGGATGTTAAGAGTAAGACAACTGTAAAAATTGTTTCAGAATAGAAGCATCGGTGGGAAAAACTAAGGTAGTAAATGGGATAACTTGGATGCTTTATATTTAAAGAGCACCTTCTCTTAGGTGATAATCAAAATGTTTTTGCGTGTAGCCACACGTGAAAGGGCTAACAAGTTTGTAAGTAACAAACACCTAATCTTGGGTTCGTATAACTGAATCTTTAACTGCAGAACAAATTGAATTCATTTTAATGAAAGCTTTCAAGAAAAAAAAAAAGTTGTGACTGTTTCCAGAGACAAATTTAAATAGAAAACATCAGGACAGGAGGTTTGCTCATCCCCATGCTTCTGCAGTAGCTTTTGGGTACCTTTTGGTTAACACTAATTCTTCCGTCAGAGTTCCTCAGTAACGCCTTTAAAGCCAAAGGTGTCGGTTAAGCACAGCTGCTTTCAGCACTTCTTTCTGGTTGTACATCTAATACACTTCACAGTGCTGCGGCATCTGTCTAATGCTAACAGCACGTGTATGTCTGGATTCCAGAAATTCCTTCTGTGTATCTAACCAAGCAATTACCTGCATTAGCTGTAGTGTCTCTCTATTGGTAGCACTTCATTCAGTGAAAGAATTACTTAGTGCTTTGCTGTTGTACCACTGTCAGGGTGTAATATCCAGTTGACACTCTAGATTGGGTGTATTCCAGATATGCAAAAGGAAGATGCTGCTCTAGTGTAAATTACTTAGTGCTGTTGGTCTTAACTGATGGCAGATGTTAACCAGGTTAAAATTAGCTTTTAACTTTAGGAAAAAACATTTTTGCTATGGTAGCTTACTCTTAATTTCCCCAAAATTAAAAGACTTTTTTTTTTTTTAATATAAAGTAATGAATCTGATCAGTTTTAATGTATTAAAGTATGTTATTTTGGAAGTTGTAAATGTGATAAATCTTTGTTCTGTGGAGTATTTTTTGTTAACACAGACATGCTCTTTAATAGCAAGAATTCGGCCTTCTGAAGTAGAACATCAGAAGACCTCACTTCGTAATGCTGGCTCTCAAAACGGTTACAATGAATTTTCATGAGAAGTGTCAGTGTTAATAGCAACCCTAGGACTTGCTATTGCTTAATTTCAGTGTTGTCCACTGAAGTTTAGTGTATTATGTAACTGAAACAGTTTCCTTTCTATTCCTGTTTCTTTAAAATGATTTAATCCAGCTAAGTGATGATAGGCAGTACAGTGCATTCAGCCCTCCCTTGTAAATTTTCATGTGATTTTCAGACCCACTTTCTGTGTGTGAAAGATTTAAAGGAATAAATCATAAAAGGCTGTAAATTACTCTGGAAAAAAACATAGTATCGTTAAACTTCTGAATGCAACTCTTTCAAATAGAGCTTTAAACAGTCTTACACCTGCTTTTGATGTGAGGATTTACAGCAAAGTGTTTCTCTAGCAAAACTAAATTATGATGATTTGCTGTACATTTGATCTGTAAATTACTTTACTCAAACTGAAACAATAGTCTCTTGATACCAAAAAGTGTAAAGACTGAGGGTGAATAAATATAGTCTTTAAAATGTCAACTACTCATTGTTCATATTAACCTTTTTCTCAGCTCCCAAAGGAACTGTCTTCTGAAGCATTTGACAAGACTATTTTAAGAGCACTAAATCAGGGGTTTCAGAAGAGGGAAGAACGAAGGCACGCTGATCTTGAGCCCATAATCAGGTAAATATTTTAGCAAACAACCTGAAATACATCACCTGGAAAAGTGATTGAAGTCAAACTAGATGACTTTTAGGGATAGTGGAAATTCAGCTGCCTAAACACAGTTAGTGAAGAAACAGGGAAGGCAGTAGTGAAATAGATAGGCTTGATTATTTTTCTTTTTCCCCTTAAATTGAGATTCTTATTAAACTGTAAGGGATTACTTCTTTAGAAGTAATCATACAGTTATGAAAATATTTGTCCCAAGCAGTATTCTATAGCAATGATTGGCACTTTTGTTGAGGGTCTTCCCTCCGTTATACGAGGGTGTATTTAGAAATACTAGAAACGGTAAGTCAGAGCACATATGTTCTAATTTTATGACAGGCTAGAGCGGGAGACAGAACAATTTGGAAAGAATAAACAGTAATAGTGAAGCATGTATAAAAAACCAAATGTAGCTCACAAATTTGTAAGAAAATCACCCATACCTCGCAACCTGCTATTTAGTGATGAGAGTACTTGCAGGGATGTGGGACCACGTTGGTCAAATCCTGTAACTCAGAACAGCAGTATGTATTGGGGTGCACCTCCCTCTTCTGTTTGTTTGCTGCAGGTATCTTGTTACATCTGTTCTTTTCGGTCAGGGTTGTTCAAAACAAATTATTCATCAGGTTAGGCAGTGTCTCCTGAGTTAGGGTACTTGTTGAAGCATCAGGCACCGCTTTTCAAGCTCCTGCTCAGAATGTACAGGTCCAAGCGTATCAGACCTTTGGGTTTTGTCTGAATAGCTTAGCTATATCTATGGAGCCGCTGTGTGCCTTAACCTCTCCCTTCCCAATTTTATTTTATTTTGATCTGTAATACTATTTGTCTGTCTTTATTGGCTTGATTGTCAAGCCAAAAACTCAATCTGTGCGGACAATTTTGGCTAGTAAACATTGTGGGTTTAAATGAACAAACTTGTAAAATAGAGGTGGACTGAAGCGAACGTATTGCGATACAGAAAGGTTGCGAAGCTTCACCACACAGTAATTACAAACCCAAGAGATTCAGTTTGAACGTATCCAACCGTGTTACAGTATGGAACTATAATTGCAACTTCTGATTTGAGGTGTCACCATACTGGAATGCTACATGAATAATCTTGTGATAATAGCATTCCAGTATACAAATTTCATTTCCTTATGGTGTCTGTTTAACATAAATACATACTTATTTGGGGGTCATAAGTATGTGCTCAGTTACCAAAATTTGCTCTACCCTGCCCCTCTGCCAAAAATTAGAACAGGGTAGTGATTCCTGGCAAGCAATCACAGGAGAACTTGATGTGGGATGAAAAATCATTCATTCCTGGCCTGTGGTCTTATCTGAAGCTAATAGAATTTGTCACTGACCTCTCGGGAAGGGACTCGGACTAGTGCGCAGCAATATGAAGAATACCACTCTTTGTTCTCAGAGATAATTACGAAGCTCGAATACTGACATTATAGTTGAATTCAACGTTGTATTCAACCAAATAAGTGTATTTAAGGAAGAGACGTGTGATTTTGGGAAATTAAATATGTTCTTAGCTTAAAAAAAAAAAAAGTTAAAATATAAGGCCCAGTGCTTTTTTGACTCTGGCCTAACTCTTCGATAAAATGTTACAGGTAGCTAAAATGTTTGAATTGAGATGACCCAAAGGCACATACCTTTTAACTTAAAAAAAATCATCCTACCAGTTTCTTGTACTGGCTGTACTCCGAGCTTACACCAGCCCCGAACAACAAAGCTCGAAAGTACCACTGAACATTGTTTATGCTGAACATGTAACTTGAAGTGTTTTGGTGTCTTGAGAACTGCCTGCTTTGCTCTTAGATGGTACTGTAGTAAATTTTGGTATTCTTCCTGTGGAATATTACTCACAGTTTGACAAACTCTCACTTAAATTTCAGGCAGCTATTTTCAAATACATCGCAAGCTTTTCTGCAGAATCAGAGAGTATACAACTTCTTCCAATCAATTTCATCAGAATCTTTGCACACTCACAGTAAGAAACATCCTAATGCTATTTTATTTAACAAAAAGCTATTCTTTCTGTTGTTCTAATTACAGTTTTATAATTACGTATTCACGCTATGTTGTATTCAACTGGTTGTATTGGAACTCCCTGCCAATGAATAGTCGCTTCAACAGATGCTCATGCTTTTGACAGTGGGAACATGCTTTCTAGCATCAGCTTGTGTTCTTTCCTTTCTTTCTTCTCCTCTGCACCATCATGCTGTTAAAATAGGTAATTATGAATTGAGTATGTGCAACGGTTTGGCAGGTTTTCCTTTAAGAAATCTTGAACTTTGGAACAAAAAGCTTGAGCTGGCCCAAAAAAATCACATCTGCTTTTTATTTAGCTTCTTTTGTAGATGAAGCATTTGTCTTGATATTTAAACTAAGATTCGTTAGGGGTACGTAGTACATAAATGCTGGGAGTTTCAGAACATACAGTGTCTTGTTCAGGGCTTTTTCATTACAGCGACTTCCATGGTGGACCTCGTACCTACCCGTGTATTGCAGATTGTGCGACCTAAGCTTGGTTTCTCTGTATGGATGCCTTAGGATGTGATCTTTGCTTCTGTTGAATCTTCTTTCAGTGCATGTTACGCACCGTGACAATTAAGGCACTGACTGTGAGGCCACTGCCTCACAAGTTGCAGAATATCTTAGTGAGGAATGTAGTAAGTTGGAGTTTTCGAGCAGACTGCTCATATGCACTTCTTAGAAAATAGACTAATGACAGCTGACTTTAACTTGAAGTGTTGTACGGGATCTGTGACAAATTTATTCTTGCCATGACGAGGTGCAAGATACTGTGGTTAGAGTAGAAGCTGTGGGTCATTTTGCGACCTCGTTGGTTTGTTTTAGCAACATTCAGGACATTCTTAGGTGGCAGTTTCATGAAAACATTAAGCTAAGGTCCAGGATGGCTGTGAAACTGGCTAGAATTTACTGCTGTGAAAATTCTGACAACTTTCTTGTAGTGAAAGGCTGCATGGGGAGGGAAGAGTTTCCAAAGTCCAGAAAGATTGATGCTAATGATAGGCACGCTGCACAGGGTATGCATATTTTAGTCTGCAGACTGCATCCAGGTGGGAAAGACTTGCATTGTGGTACGTGATTATAATTTGAAATGGTCTGAAAAAGAACCAGTGCTGGGTTCTATCACGATAGACTTGACCGGATTAGTGCAGGGCAGAAATGATCTGCGGGGCAGGTAGATGAGAAGGGTACAATGGACAAATGTCAATTCTGCAGGAAGTCTTAGAGTTTATAATGTGATCATAAATGGGAGATAATTTTTATAGCGATAAATAATCGGATACACGAAAGTTCATGAGGATTTGTCTGATCTAGAATGCGTGTCAGATAAGATAAGGAAATTAATTGCAGAGAGGAGTAAAAACTACAATGGAAGATGACTTAAGTCTTCAAATACCGGAGAGTCATAATGTAAAGATATGGATAGCAAAGCAAGCACCGGGCTTAACTTGCTATGAAGAAGATTAGGACCAGGGTCAGGCGAGAATCTGGTGATGACCAGACAAGTCCAAATCAGTGAGGCAGGTCTGAGGTCAAGGCAGAAAAACAAGTCAGTAAGTCAGGGTTAAGAAGAGGATCAGTGAGATACGTGGCCAGGCACAGGCATAGCTGTACTATGCCCCAGGCAGGGGCCTGAGCTCAAATGTGGCTCCCAAGCCAAAGGACGGAGGCTCTGGTTGAGGCCTCTGCCAGTTCTTTTCCCAGCAGTCTCACCCAGAATGGCAAAACTGCACTGTATCAAACTGGATCTTGAGCACAGGCAGGTAAAGCCCTTGGAAGGGCAGGGAAAGAGCTTATAAAGCCCATTGGTGTGGTCCAGGGCCCTGACACTGGGTTAGGCATTAAGAAAAGGTTTGTTGAAGACAAATTGTGCGATAAATGTAAGCATAGCTGTTTTTCTTTAGAGGTAGGGGGGCTGGATGACTTGTCTGGGGTAGCTCACAATCACCTTTCCTATGGTACGGGCTGATAGAAGCTTATGGTGAGACAAAAGTACTCAACCTGCTCATTGCCAATATCACCACATTTAAGCTGCTCACGAGGGTTTATTTTTTAATGGCGGCCTCTGTGTTTTTCTAGGTTTCCTCTGTGGGATTCCTGGAATTCTGCTAATACTTGCAAGTTAGCCCATGATGGCATATTTTGAACATGGTGACAGTGTTGGGGGAGGAAGCATACCTTTAAGAAAAATCTCGTCATAGTTCTCAAATCAGATGGGCAGAATTAATTGGCAGGCAAAGTATTTGTGACTTAAATTGGTGTTCAGTCACTAGAGTTGGGGATAAAAATGTGTCTTCACAGAAATACAAAAATATTCACTCTTTCTGAAGGATATGGTTTTAGTAAAACCTATGTGGAAATAAATTCTGTGCTCAGTGAAGGATCTTAATACCGTAGATAATCGTGGGGATCTCACACTGAGTATACAATAAGCATAATTATGCCGCCATGTTTCCATTAAGGAAGAAATCAATTAGCTCCCTCCTGGTTCATGATGAGTTATTTTAGACACTTTTTCAGGCTGTAGTAGACTTTTGATTCCAACAGACTTTTGAGTGTGATCTCTGTGGACTTAATATCTGAGGACAGTAGTCAGAAGGATCTTCCTGTCAACATTTCAAGCTCCTAAGCAACAGTTTTCAGATGCTTTTACCTGCACTAACTTGGAACTTTTTCAGAGGGAAAGAGTAGATTCCTAGTTAGATTCATTACCAAACAAAGTCCTTCTTCACAGCATGGCAGTGGTATTTTTGCAACAAAACTGTTAATGTCATTTCCACTTCTCTTTCCGTCCCAGTTGGCGTAAAAAGGCAAAAATTGGGCATGAAGACTGTGTTAAGGGCACTAGAAGACTTCAGCCCAAACTAGATCTCTTTTGGCAGGTGAATGATTTGACAATGGAGGAGTGTAACTTGTTGCAGAAGAATTCTAACAACTGTCGTTGGTCTCCTCCTATTTCCTGCTGTAAGACAAAAGGATTATTAAAAAAAAACCTGAAGTGTGGGAATATTTCTAAAACTCTAACCACAATCCCAACCTTCTGAAATTGCACCGTAGCTTCAAAATTGTTTTGCATACTTTTATTTTGAAGAAAAGAATATCTCCTTAGAACCTTTACTCTTGGAGATGATGTTCGAATTACTGCCACGTGCCAACCAGTAAGTTCAGTCTTCCATTTCCCTAGCTTCCAGCTTAGTGCAAGCATTCAGGAACTGTCTTAGTTGTACAAGATCTATAAAGTTACTACGTGAACTTTATTCTCTGCAGGTAACTTACAACCCTCTTTGAAGACGGTTAAGGCACCAGAACACTTCAAGGAGGACAGTTCAGAAGCTTCAAGTCAGGAGGAAGGTAGTTGTGTACTTAAAGGTGGTTCTTCTCTGAGAAACTCTACCACACTCAGTTCTGGAAATCATACAGTTGACTGATTCCTTCGTTGGTACAAAGCTGAGAGATTTGAATGAAATCTGCTATGTAAATGTAGAATTTGTGTATACTTTCAGCAGTTTCCTTAGGAGGTTGCTATATAATTCAAGGAGTGGGAGTGTTCACAGACAGCTTGGAGGCAGAAGTTCACAGCTGTGTCCAGCAACCAGGAAGATACCCTTTCCAATTTACTTGAGCCAAGATTGTTTGTAGCTTTTCATGGTTTTGCCTATCCTTCAGTTGCCAGCGTTTGGATGTTTGGCATTACATGTGCCAAACTTCTCTAGTTTGTTTTTTTTTTTAACCTATGCTGCTTTTATAGTCTGGACTGTTTGGGACTGCAGGGAGTACTGATTACAGTCTGAAAGCTGGTGTTTTCCAAGTACCTCGAAACCAGTTCACATGTGGGAGCAGCAGCCTCGTGGCTGGTCAGTAATTTCATTCGGAAAGGAATGGCAAGCCAGTTCCGCATTGTGTTCAGTAGCGAACAGCATAAGCTGCTGGAAGGTGAAAAGATGAGAAAAGGGACTGATAGAGGTGAACATGGGCCACCGAACACTTACGCTAGCTTTCACAGGATGACACCACTCTTACCCTGCTACACGTTCATAACCAATAAGAAGCTTGCGGTTGATCTTAGGTGCAGTCAGCAATCCACATACGGTTCAGGCAGCTTTTTCTTATTAAAAAAACCCCAACATATTCTTGTTTGGATTTCAGAATGCACCAAGTAAATGTACAGTATATTTGGAAATTGCTCAACGAGTGTCATAGATTCTGTCCTTAAAAAAAAATAAATCTGTTCACCTGTTGAAACTACACATGCATTTCAGAACACCTTTTGGGCCATTTTAGTGAAGTGCTACCAGAAGTTTAAAAATTGTGATTTCCTGCTCTCCCCCCCCCCTCCCCGACCCCCAGATCATAATTTGGACTTATGTCTAGCATTGAATGGAGTTCAGGTGAACAAACTGATAGCTCGCAAGAAGGCTAAGATCGTCAACAGTTGCAATTAAAAAAAGTTGCTTTTGTTAAAATTTGCCATTTGCCTTGAAGAAAAGGGTACACCATGTCTCTAAAGGCCTTATTTCTTGTTCGAGGCCTATCTCTTTTTGTGTCAAATGTAATAGGTAAAGCTTTCCTTGCATAGTGCATATTAGGGGTCAGAATGCAATATTCCTGTGTAAGACTTGTCTTCATTCGCTGGTCAGAATGTGTGACATAGTTTTGAGATAGTTTGAGTAGTTCAGAAAAAAATGACAAAACTCTATACTTTTCTGACTGAATCCTTTCTTCTCTCTCCATCCTTTCATACTGGGTGATACTAAGTCATGCATTTAGTCCTTAGGATTAAATATGGAGGTGAGCAAACATAAACGGTTGTGTTAGTTCCTGTTTCTGTTTCATCCTTCTGCGAAATGGAAGGTAAAGAGTTTTGGTTAGACTGTCTGTACCAACGGATCTGTCCTCTGTGCAACACCTGTTCAGTTCAGCGCTGTAAATTAAGCCTAGCCTATTGAACGGAGATGCCTTCTGCTAAGCTTCTGGTAGTGGTGGGAAGATGAATTTGTTGGATTGATCTAATAGAGGAAATGAGAATTGCTCTTGAAATTACGCTTTGTTAATTTTTTCCAGATGTAATGCAACACACAGCAGTTCACAAGAAACATAACGGAAAAAGTCCTGTTGCCAAGTAGGTACTAGGATGCAATGTGACCCTGCTGCGTTTCTGAACTTCATTTGTTAGTGCTTTGAGGGGGTGTTTATTCTTCTAGATTAAATCTTGGGGTGGGTGCGTGTGTATTTTTTGGGGGAGTTATTAACTTAATCTGTATTATAAAAATACTTCAAAAGATCCCATTTCCAAATCTGTAGGTCTGGGTCATTGGGAACTCTCTTCTTTCCCAAACGTTGTGAATCTTCACTACTTGAGTTGATATTTTGATTTATGTTTATAAGCCGACTAACACAAATTTGCGTTGCATGTATTTTTCCCATGTGTGCGCAAACCCATGCATACACTGAAAATTTCCGGTGCGGTTGATTTTAAGCTTTTCTTCAGTAGCTTCAAAGGTGACCTTTTAGGAGAAGGTAGTCCGTTCTCTCCCTTATTAGCAGTGCGGGGTTACGTCCGCTGTAAGTGGAAGCGCCTCTTAGCCATATTAACGTAGTTTTTGCTTTCAGATGTCTGAAGTACGTAATGTGAATTCACCTATCAATGTATTTTGACCAGAGACTTTGGATATGTTTGCAGATAGTAGTGCAATGCTTCCACTGTATTAAGAGATAAAATGGATACAGAATTTATTGTGGTTTACAGTTTTGTTCTGTGTTTTATCTGAAAAATGTGTTTATCTTGGGGGGGGTGGGGGTGGGGAATGACCTGGAATTACAGTAACTGGAATATAAACATAGCACAAACCAATGTTGGTTAAGGGTCACGGATCTTTCACAGACAAGTGTCATGTGATATTACCAATTGGACAACTCAGTGGTTTGTTTCCATTCTGTTTTATAACCCTGCTTACTCTCAGCTTGTATTTCTTCAAGAAGAGAATGTCATCTTGACAAAATCTCTGATTATGTAGCAGCGGATATACAGCCTACTACGAAGTCGTAAGACCGGGACCCAAACTTACATAGAGCGACTAATAAAAACCATTCTTTTTCCTGTTCATGGTGTAATAAAGTATACTAAAACTGACTGCAGTTTAGGATCTGTGTTTTGGGTACGAAAGACAGGGACAGGCCTTTCCACAGACGTCTGTGATGGAAACTCCTTTTGCTAGCCGTTATTTTTCTGTTTATTTAAGAGGGGAAAACGTCTTTGCTGCGTGACTGCTAGAGGTCTGTTAGTCCTTTCCTGTTCACGTTACGTGTCTGTTTTTAAAAATCTCTGCCTGCTGTTTATGGTTTCTAACGAAATGGCACTGAATGCAACTTGTCTAAATATGTAAGGAACCTGTCTAGAGTCAAGAGCAGTTCATCTCAGGAAAATTTGTGCATTACAGCTTTCTACCTTTAGTCTTTATTCAGTGTGGCAGCCTCGCTCTTGACAAGTTCCAAAAATTTGCTGGTAGGAATGAGAATTGGATGTAAACCCCCAAGAAATTTAGTAGTATTACAGCTTACATGAACTGACTGCAAATTTGGCAGCAGATTCACTTAACTCCGTTTTTCCGGAGTTTCTAAAGTGACTTTGCTTGTATCTCTGCAGTCAGGGGCTCCTGTCTGTATTTTGGGGCCTTCTTGGGTTTTCACCATTTTCTTTATTTTTTTAAATATTCTATTGTACATGTTTTAAGTAGTTTGAGCACTCACTTCCAAAGGTATTTGGTCAGTGGCTGCTGGAATTGCAGCATGTCTTACGCTTTGGAGTGAACTAGTTTTCTGCCATCATGGGAGCTGAGTAACATTTAAGATTGCAGTCAACCTTCAAGGAGCAGCTTGCCAACAGCCCTGAATTACAGGACACTTCCAATTTTCAGCATAAGTATTTTGATAAGAATTTAAGTGTTCTTTTTTGGGGGGGAGTCATAGGGTCAGTAGTAGAGCATGGTATTGTGTGATAGATTAGAAGCTTATAGACACATGTGCCCTACTGACTCTGTAAGAACCCTGACTGCTTTCCCAGCAGTTTTTGTTGACCAGTGCTCTCAGACCTTGCTAAATCCTGCTTCTGACCAGCTGCTGGTGAGGGAAACTTTAGTGGAAAGCATTATAAGGTCCAAAGTAAATGCTAAATGCAGCTCCCCTTTCCCAGCACTATTTAAAACCAGCAATCCTCGTTTCCAAGAACTACTCGAAACTAGCAATCCTGAAGGTAAAAATACAAAGCAAGATGGCTATTTTGAAATTTGAACACACACAGCTGCAGCATGGTCTGTAAGTAGTCATGGCTCCATTTCTTAAATGTCTCATGAATTATGATATAGGGATTACAAAGTAACTCCAGCTTTGTCATTAACGATAAGAAAGAAAAGATGAATTCAGAATACATTTCTATCTGGCAAATTTCCCCACGTCTGGTATGAAACAAGCAAACAAAAGGACTTTGTGAGCAGAAATATCCATGGAAACTCTTCTCTCAAGTCCTGTTTTCTACAAATTCTGGTGTTCTGAATTTTGCGTCAAATTATAGTATACAAATGAAAAAGGAACTCCAGTTATGTTCAGATCGTTTGTACAACTTCAGAGCGCAAGAATGCCTGTAACTTACAGATTCACAGTGTTAGGAGTTGGAAGGGACCTCCAGAGATCATCCAGTCCAACCCCCCTCCAGAGCAGGATCCCCTAGAGCAGATCACACAGGAACAAGTCCAGGCGGCTTTGGAAAGTCTCCAGGGAAGGAGACTCCCCCACCTCTCTGGGCAGCCTGTCCGAGGGCTCTGTCACCCTCACAGGGAAGAAGGGTTTCCTCATGTTCAGGTTGAACCTTCTGTTTTCCAGTTGATGGCCACTGTCCCTAGTCCTGTCACTGGACACCACTGAGCAGAGCCTGGCCTCATCCTCCTGACACCCACCCTTTAGATATGGATAAGCATTGATAAGATCCCTCTCAGCCTCCTCTTCTCCAAGCTGAACAGACCCAGCTCTCTCAGCCTTTCCTCATGTGGAAGGTGCTCCAGGCCCTTCATCATCTCAGTGGCCCCGCACTGGACCCTCTCCAGTAGCTCCTTGTCCTCCTGGAACTGAGGAGCCCAGACCTGGACACAGCACTCCAGGTGAGGCCTCACCAGCGCAGAGTAGAGGGGGAGGGTAACTTCCCTTGACCTGCTGGCCACACTCTTCTTCATGCTTCCCAGGATGCCACTGGCCTTCTTGGCCGCGAGGGCACACTGCTGGCTCATGGCCATCCTGTTGTCCACCAGGACTCCAAGGTCCTTTTCGCCAGAGCTGCCCTCCAACAGAGCAGCCCCCAGCCTGTACTGGAACATGGGGTTGTTCTTCCCCAGATGCAGCACTTTACACTTGCCCTTAGTGAATTGCATTCGATTTCTCCCTGCCCAGCTCTCCAGCGTGTCCAGGTCACGCTGGATGGCAGCACGGCCTTCTGGCGTGGCAGCCACCCCTCCCAGTTTGTTATTGCCAGCAAACTTGCTGAGAGTACATTCCATCCCTTCATCCAGGTCATTGGTGAATATATGGAATAGGGCTGGGCCCAGCACTGACCCCTGGGGGGACACCACTGGCCACAGGCCTCCAACTAGACTGCCCCATTGACCACAACTCTGAGCTCTTTCCTCCAGCCAGTTCCCAATCCACCTCACCCCTCAGTGATCCAGTCCGCGCTTCCTAAGCTTGGCAGTGAGGATGCCATGGGAGACTGTGTCAAATGCTTTGCTGAAGTCAAGGCAGACCACATCCACTGCCTTCCCCTCGTCCCTCCACCTAGTGATGCCAGCATAAAAAGCTATCAGATTGGTCAAATAAGACTTCCCCTTGCTGAATCTATGCTGACTACTCATGATTAGCTTCCTTTCATCAACATGCTTTGCGATGCCACCAAGAACAAGTTGCTCCATCATCTTTCCAGGGATGGAGGTGAGGCTGACATCTTTTACATCTCTCGAGAATTGCTAGGTTTTCTGACAGCAAAATACCGCAGTTTCCCACATGATGGACAAATCTGTACGTTGGTAAGAAAAGCCTGCAAGTTTGTTTGTGTCGGCCTAACTTGTGTTTTTCCCTTTCAGCAGCACTAGCAGTGCAAAATGTTCTTCACTGGATAGCCTTAACATACAGCACTCTGAGCAAAATGGGGTCATGGACTGGAGGAGGAAAAGCTGTATTGTCCAGCAGCACCCAGAGCACTGTACAAACCTACTTGACCAGGTGTGCTGCTGTTTTTTCTTTAAAGCAATAATCTGAGACACTTGAGAAGACTCTACTACACTAAAACATGAAGAGCCCTGCTAAAATGGTACAAATAAGTGTCAAAGTTCACGTTGCTACTGACTTACCTCGATTAGAAAACCCCTCATAATTACTTACCACTGTCTTCATGAAGTTGCATATTTTATGAACTTGTAAGTAAAATTTCCCAGTAGGGTATAAGTAATCAGTAAAGCTTAATGATCGTTTCTGATCAGACACTTTCCTGTTACTGTAACATATTGTCATCAGAGAGAATTTCAGAACACCTGGGGAATTTGTGTGTTATTGCGAGGAGCAAACTAGAAGCCGTTCCACTAACTAAACCGTATTGATGCTACAGCAGGGACAACAGGTTAAGCATACTCTTCCTGCCTTACCCGCATTATCTAAGTAACTTTAAGTATTAACCCCTGTTACAAAAATGCTAATAGCTAGATGCATATACACTTTTTGTGAGATTTGTGTCTCTGCAGTGGTCAATTTTAGTGTGAGTATAGTTGAAGAATTATTTATAAAGAAAATAATCTACTGAAACTGGGGGAAGGAAGGTTCCTGATTGCTTACATCTGGAAAACCTTGAATGTTAGAATTGCCTAATATTACTCTTATTCTATCTGCGGAATTTGGCTATTGATTATTCTGTGGGGAATAGGAAGCCAAACAAAACCAGTTTCCTTATTTCACAAAGCAGGGTAATGTGTTGAGCTTTACTTCTAAAGATGAGATGGTAGATTGCACCAAAGCTTGAAATACTGCAAGTTTGAGGCAAGAAAAAAATATATACTAAAGCGGGGGAGAAGTTACTTCTACTTAAAGGATGTCCAAATACAGCGTATTTGGAAACAGATTAATTCTGAGTTTTCATAAATTTTGCTCCTTTGCTGAATATGAGATATTACTAGCAGTTGGTAGTACTGAAAGAATTACGCAGATGCTGTGGGTTTTCGTGTGTGTTTCTAGGTTGTATTCTAGAGTTCAGTTCAGCAGCAATCTCCGAATAAGGCTGGGTACCTGCTTTGCCACTAGGTGAAAATAATCTGCCAGCGTACTTCCCACATCCCAACCATTAAATAATTCCACTTAATAAATACTGTAGCCCCTTAAGCCTTGTGATCAGCCTTTTTTAGCAGGTGTGTGGTGAAACCCACTTGGTTTTGTCCTCGGGGGGAAAGACACGCAAACGATAATGGGATTGAGATCTTCAGAGTATTTGCAAGTAGTAATTTGCTGTGTGTTTTGCTGATTAAGGGCATAAACACAAGACGAGATGCATTATTCCGAAGGCCTGGAGGCACTGTGCAAGTAGTTGTATGGTTATATCACCAGTGAGCGCACTAGTCTGGGCTTCACGGACCTGTCAGCTTAGAAGGGGATTTTTGGTTGGTTTTCGTGATACAAATTCTGTTGTTTGACTGGTATCTTTGTATATTCTGTCCAGCATACGGCGGAAAAACGAAGTCTGTCTACAGTAAGCAAGAAGAAAGGAAAGCCACAGCTGGAAAAGTAGGTTTCCAATGCAACCAGTAATCAAGAAACAAAGTGTAATGCATTCACTCTGATAAACAGAGTCTACAGTCAATTAGGTGCTTTGTTTTGCTACTGTGGAACAAGAGCTGGCATAGCATGAAGCCAGTCTACATAAAAACCCTTATTTTAACTTCTGAAAGGAAGGAACTTGGAAAAATAGAATCTAATTGTATGCAGTCGTTTCTCAAAATACCGGTTGTCATTTAGCAAAAAGATGAAGGAGCAGCAGCAGGTTCTTAACCAATACTGAATTGCCTTTTTTCCCCTCTGTGTTTATTTGAAAGTTAAAAGGTGCAAAGCTGTTCAGAAAACACTGAAAATCAAGTAAGGATTGACAGCAACCTTTAACATTACGCAGCGGGTGGTAACTCTCTGAAATGTTTCATTGAAGATAATTTGCACATCAGAGGGCTTCAGAACTTCAGCGGGCTTCCGGCGTGGAAGTGAAAACATTTGCACCCCAGTCTAACACCCTGCCTGCTTCCTTATTTCCGAGTTGACTGTCATTTTGTTACTCTGTAGCCAGATGCGTTCATGCTGGTCTGGTGTAGGGCTGCAGTACGCGCGTCGGCTTTTGAAGGCGGCTTTGGTGTCAGCGGCACCTGGTTCTGCATCTTCTTTTTTTAGATATTTATTCATACTGTTTAACAACGCTGCTTGCAGTTTAGTTCCTGGTAGATTGCGTTAGCAGCCTTTACCTGTTTCTTTATTATCTACATTTGTTGTTGTATCTCTTAAAGACACATTTCTGGCCTGGAATCACTGCCTTTGTTTACAGTGGCATTGTATGTTCATTCACGATTATTTGTGCCCATGCATTTGGGGGGAAAAAAAACCCAGACCAAAAACCTGAAAATCATTTACACAGGGAGAAAGCAAAGAAAACTGATTGCCGGTTGAATAACAGGACTAATGGCGTTAGAGTTGCAGCATCACAGCACATCCGTACAGGGACAGCTAAAGGTAAGATGTTTTTTCCCCCAAGCTGTTTGTAAGAAACAGAATTTCCAGTTTTGCTGACTTTTTTCTCATTGTTCTGCTGTAAAGGGCGAAATCAGAAGTCTGAAACCTGTTTTGGTGCAGGTCAGCATGTGGGCTGTCTAGGCTGTGCTTTGACTTGCTCTATAGAACACGCTAGGCTTGGTCTTCTGTACGCAATTGCTTAGGCTATCTGTCTCTTCATGCATAACTGGAAAAACACTAGTAAAGCTTCCCTGAGTTGCCTTTTGTGGAGCAGTAGTTGCAGAAACAGCTACTGTTGGGCTACTTCTATATGAAATTTAGTAGTCTGAGTGTGCGAAGGCCCAGCATCTTGCCATTAGTGTTCTCTTTGCAGCTCGCTAGTTCTTCAGGTCTTGCGGAACGGCCCACGAGGAACGCGTACACAAACCCTCTGCGAGCCATTGATGAATTGTAGTGTGTAAAGCAAGTGACTGCTGAGCTACAACACAGAACTGAGGGCTTTGCTGCCCTCACGGGGTTTTCAAGTTTGGGTGATCCACCAAAATCTAGGCCAAGGCTTGTGTACATCAGTCGGTTTAAGACAAAATGATATTTGTATTCCTTTAGTAAATTGAGTCTCCAAGCTTTACTATGAATTTCTGAAGGACTGTTACCCATTGACTTTGCTGTCTTGATGTTTTCTAAACTCCCAGGTTGCAGTATTGCCTCTCTTACCCTTAGTTCTTGTGACAGAAAGTTGACAAAGAATTTTTCTCTACACCGTCTAATTGGCCTAAGTGTTGAAAGGGTGCTTACAAAGTGCCTTGTCTTGCTCCCACTCGGGGTACAGTCTTGATTGTGCTTTCATTCTTCTCACCTTTGAGAGTTCCAGGTGGATCCCATTCTGAATTACTGCCGTGTGTTTTATGGGCAGGTTTTGTTACTTTCTACAAAGAGCATTTTTGACTAAAACTTGCAGAGTTTACAGTTCACAACCTTAGCAAAACCAGGATAGTTTTAGAAAGCTCTAGCTAAGGGCTGTACAAGCAGGAAACATGCCCTACAGGGCAGCTTTGCTGTGTATGTTTCTGATTGACACTGTTCTTGTTGTCAGGCAGAATGCACCGAGCTTTTATGAACTTACAGTGTCTTTAAGAGGTGGTGCAATTTTGTGTGTCGCAGCGCAAAGTTGCATAGGGAATGCTTTGCCGTAGGAGTCCGGTCACTACCCTCCACGGGCCTGAAGCTGCCTGCCTGATACTGTTGGCTAGTTAAGGGCACTTTTAAAAGAAACTGCAACCCGCAGAAGCTGGAAGCAATTAAGTCCTGCTCAGAGATGAGCTTTCTACCTGTGCGTTTGTGTACAAATGTGAAAACGTTAAGTTCTTCGTGGAGAGGGTGGTGAGGCACTGGCACAGGTTGCGCGGAGAAGCTGTGGATGCCCCATCCCTGGAAGTGTTCAAGGCCAGGCTGGATGAGGCTTTGAGCAACCTGGTCTAGTGGAGGGTGTCCCTGCCCATGGCAGGGGGGTTGGAACTAGATGGTCTTTAAGGTCCCTTCCAACACAAACCATTCCATGATTCTATGTCTTTTGAGATCCCCTACTGGAGACATAGTCTGAAGAAAAACTATCACGTTGCAATCTGAATCTCTGCCTGGCTTTATATATCCAGGCTTGGTTTGAAATGCTCAATTTTGAGTCAGTAACTCTTTAACTGCGTCATGTTTTCTTCCATTTTTTTTCCTCCCTGTTTTTAGCTTTTCTGAGGCATCAGTTTGTTACGCTTGTAACTTTGAAGACTTGAGTGGAGACTAGACTCTTGCTTTCAGTGATGTGAGGTTGACAGTGCTGCTCATGGTTACATTAGATAGTCAACACTTGTTAAAATAATTTGACCAATTACAGGTTTAATCCAGGAAACGATTTGAAGAAGTGAAGCATTAAGGCAGATTTTTTGATGCCTTCTCCCAACCTGTTAACCTTGCAGTAGCAATAATAAATTAATTAATAATTTATAAGTAAAACAATAATTTATTAGAATTAATAAAATTAATAATAGTGTTCTAATTTTTGTCCTGGAGTTTTGCCAACCGCTTTTCTGGGGTTGGGGTTTCCTTGAAGCTAGTGTCTGGCATATGTGCCGAGAGAGGATGCGTCTGCCTTGCTCCTTCACGTCTGAGGCTGACCTTGAAAGCCAGAGCATACTAGCTACCTACTTGACTTCACTAATAGGGTCTAAACCCACCCTGAAAGCTGGTTTCCAGCAAACGAGTTTCCCGTGATCCCGTTCAGAGTTTAGAAAACAATTGTACACTTTTTTTTTAGTTCACCTCTTTAAACAGGTTTTGTTTGATACGGTTTGCTTAAAGCCTGTTCTGGAAGAGTTCATTGTAAAATGCGTGTTATTTTGATGTTGCCCGCGGAGTTAGCTTTCTGCCTGTGCCGGTGCGACCAAGGAGCGTTGCGTCTCTTTGAACGGAAATGTAGACCGCCACCATTCAGAGGTTATTCTTGTAGTACAGTTTGGAGTAAGCATCACAGAATTTATTAACGATGATCATTCTTCTGCTAATCTGCATAAATACAAATTTTCAGTGTCACCTCCTTTAACACCCAATGATTCAGGCATCGCAGATTTAGGGACAAAACCGGTCCTGAATGCTGGGAGTGGGAATGCTAGGAATCCAGGGGGCAGATGCAGTGAAGTAGGAACAAACGAAAATCTGAACTAGCGTGAGATGTGAGCAAACCAAAACATAACCTCGCTTCCATATACTGAGATTAAAAATAAAAATGCTAATTTTTATTTTTAGATCTGAATTTGGACGCTGGATCTGGTCATGATACATGTGGAGAAACATCATCTGAAAGTTACAGTTCTCCTTCTAGTCCACGACATGATGGGAGGGAAAGCTTTGATAGTGAAGAAGAAAAAGACAGAGGTTGTATTTATGGAGAGTGTGCATGAACGTCTTTATTCCTTAGACTAATCTCTTTCTTGTTTCCATTTTAATCCCTTTCTCAGTTTTATTACCTGCTTTTATTTCTGAACGAGCCACAGAACACGTTTTGCTTTGTGGGTTTTGTAACTGGACAGTTTGAATGCTACTGGCAGGACTGTTTACATACCGCTGCGTTTTAGGTTATTACATACGTGTAGTAATATTCTGGCCTCGGTGGCACAGCTGTCTTGAGAAATTTCAGCAGTACAGTAACGGGAGAAACTTTGATGTGAAAGGGACCGGTTTTATATCGAAAATTGTGTGTGGCATGTCTGAGAAGTCTTTTTTTTTTTTTTTTTGTATTGTCAGTTTAATTTCCCACTCCTTCCAAATTTGAGTAAACCGTTAACGTCTTTCTAGGGAGATCCAAATTCCTAATTCGATCCGTGTCCCACTCTGCGTTTGCAGATACACACAGTAGGTAGTTGGGCAGTCTGATAGGGGCAGGTGATGGAGGTTGTGACTGAGCTTGGGACGAATTGAAACAATCTCAAAGGTGTTATAATTTGGGAAGACATGAAGTTTTAGGTGGGTAAATGAGTCCAGGGCGTGACTCTCTTTCGTTTCAGATTCGTTCTTCTGACTGACAAATGCTTTTGTCTCCACAGATACAGACAGCAATTCTGAGGACTCTGGGAATCAAAATACAGCCAGGTTTACAGGCTACAGTGGTGTCAGTTCATCAAGTATGAACAAATCATCTGCTCAGATCTCTTCAGCGAATAACGAAAATGGAAGCCTTTCAGAAGATCCTTTGAATGCAAAGTTTCAGCATATTTCCTTCATGCCTGCCTTACACTGTGTGATGCACAGCGCTGCCCAAAAGCCTGAAGCAGTCGTCCCACCGCCCATCTCTGCAGACGGTAAAACAATGGGAATGCTTGTTACCACGCCTGTTGCTGTCTCGCCAGTGAGAGAGTCTGCAAATTCGCCGCCTGGTGGAATGGGCCCGGCGAGCTCTGGCGAGCCCGAGAAACGCCTTGAGCTGATGGCTTCCCCTTTGCCAGTCCCATCCACTTTCCTTCCGCATTCTGTCCAGCCTGGTAGCCCTGCTTTGCATTTGGCAATACATAGGTTGAAAATGCCCTCTCCGCAGGGATCGTCGGAAAGTTGCACAGTTAATGGACCCCAGCAGCCGACAGGAAGCTTAAGTATTGGATCACCAAATACTGCCTTTATCCCAGTCCACAATCCAGGTAGTTTCCCAGGATCCCCAGTTCCTACTACAGATCCCATCACAAAACCTGCATCCCAGGTGGTAGGACTGAATCAAATGGTGCCTCACATTGAGGGAAACCCAGGAGCAATCCCTCAGCCTACCAATCTCAAGGTAGTTCTTCCAGCAGCCGGTCTCTCCACAGCAGCGCCGCCACCTCCACCAGCCTCCTACGCTTTGCCAGGCAGCCCTCACGCTACCAGTGTGTTGCCCAGCCAGAACACAAACGTGCTGAACACTGTAGCAACTTCCTCGCCACCTCAGTCCGCTGGTTTAGGTGTTGGTCAGGTCCAGTCCACGGTTCCTCCTGCAATCCCTACGCATACGCCAGGCCCTGCCCCCAGCCCGAGCCCTGCTCTGACACACAGCACTGCACAGAGCGACAGCACATCCTACATAAACGCGGTGGGAAACAACAACACTAACGGGACAATGTTGCCTCCGCAGCAGCTGGGGTCTGGTCCTTGCGGCTCTTGCGGACGTAGGTGTAGCTGTGGGACCAATGGAAGCCTTCAGATTAATAGCTATTTTTATCATAACCCACTTCATGGACAAGTCTACAGAGTTCCATCTTTCTTCACTCTGCCATCACTTTGCAATGGCAGCTACCTCAATCAAGCACATCAAAGCAATGGAACACAACTTCCTTTCTTCCTGCCTCAGTCTCCGTATGCAAACGGGCTTATGCATGACCCGGTGATGGGGAGCCAAGCCAACTATGGTATGCAGCAGATGGCAGGATTTGGGAGGTTCTATCCCGTATATCCAGCACCTAACGTAGTTGCCAACACAAATGGGTCGGGACCCAAGAAGAACGGGAACGTTTCATGTTACAATTGTGGTGTAAGTGGACACTATGCGCAGGACTGTAAGCAGTCATCCATGGAGGCCAGTCAACAAGGTAATCACGATAACTCCCAGCGGACTTGCTTTTGAGTTTAGCGGTTTCTCCTTACCTTTCTGAATGTGCTGTTTCTGGTCTTGCAGAAAGGTGTGCGTGCGTGTGTATGTTTTGTGTAAATGGTTGTGCACTAGTGACCTGCTCTAAAACTGCAAAAAGTATCTTATCTCTGCCTGAAAATTTTGTAGAACAGTGCAAGGGAATGGGGTTCGCAGCGTGAAGTTGAAAGGGGGCGTGATTCGGAGCTGGGGAGTCAAACCGCCTCGGTCCTAAATTGTCATTCTTTTTTCCACTGGTTTGTTTTTGGCGTTCTCTTGAGACTTGCATGTTGTTTCCATTCTTCCATTCCTGTTCAGTGGTTCTTTTTGGAGAGAATTCATTGGCAAAAAGCGAAAGATGCCAATTCCTGTCTAGGATACGAACTCGGATTCTTAAAACTTGGGAGAATTTAAAAGAAAAGAAAAAAAGCCAACAGCCTGGCCATCTGACAGTTTAACTTTTCTAAGGCTTACCCTTGCCCAAGCGGCCATCCTTCTGTGCCCCATCATGCCACGCATAAACGAAACGTCCTTTAGCTTTGCAGGCGAGTTGCGGCAAAAAGGCGGAAGCCAGTCGGAACTAAAAACCAAAGGAATGGCTTCAGTCTCAATACGCCGTTTCTCTCCCCGTCCTGAAGAACGGGGAAAACGCAGTGGTTGCACAGGGCATAAACTGTTTCTGGCTCTAGGCCTGTGCCTGTTCTGACCTCACGTGTTTGGTCGGACCAGGGCAGGAAAGATGAACTCGATGGGGGTCGTCTTTTCTGTGCATTTTTCCAGTGAAGGTAAAGTCCTGTGTCTACGGTCTCTCTCCTTTTATTTTTTTTTTTTTTCAAACTCACGGTTTTAGCAAGCAGGTGAAAGAAAACAGTGTAAAATCTTAGGGCCTACTTTAAAAGGACTGGAGGATGATAGTGCCTTTTGAAGAGCATGTCCATTTTGATACCTTGTGGTGGTTTTGTAATCCATTTTAATTGCGAGCAGTGACTTAGTAGTTCTCTTTCCTGTTTTAGGCACTTACAGACTGAGATACGCACCTCCCCCTCCCCCTTCCAATGATACCTTGGATTCTGCAGACTGAAACAAGTAAACATTGCCTACTTAAACTGAAGCTTGGGGAACTGGGGGAAGGTGTGTGTGGGAGGGGGAGGGTGGTCTTGTGTTTTGGGACATTCCCGGTTTTATATTCTTTTGGAATTTTTCATGGCTTTTGCACCTCTGTTCCGTACAAAAGAAGAAAGCTGAGTCCCCGGTCTCCTCCCCGTTGTACAAAAGGCTTGCGTAATGCATGTAATTCAGACACACAGCCAAACAATCAAACAGAGCATTCGAACCATGCTTTTGCACTGAAGACTTGAGACATGTGCAATGTTTACTGCATTTAATAAAACAAAAAAAAAAGTCCTCTGACCTCTGACATCACTGGTGGAGCAGCCATATGGTGAAAGAAGAAACTTGGTCGTGTTCCCCACCACAATCTTCCCTCCCTCCCTCTCTCCCTCCCCGTTCTCCTTATGCTGCTGTTTTGTTTTCTTTCCCTGTTTGTCCACGTGGATTCGTTGGACTTGCATGAGTGTTTAGCAGTTCATACAGACCCTGCCCGTACTCCAAATTAATGCTCACGAATTGATGGGGGAGATGTTCAAACGTCCTGTTAGGAGAGTCCAAAGGAACACACGACGCTGCGTGTGTGTGCTGTATCTGATAATAATACACACACGCGGCTCTTGGGAGTCCCAACGTACATGGAAATACGCAGAGCAGGAAGGGGCTGAAACTGTGTGGACTGGAACAGATCTAAAAGACAAAACGAATGAGCGTCAATTGACAGATTTTTCTTCCATCGTAGCTTTGTAGCCTGTATGTTCAGCGACAAAGGTGAAAACAATTGGTATGAATGTTGTACTCAGTGTGTTTGCATTTGTAATGGAAGTTGACGGCATTTTTTCCTTTTTTTAAAGCTATTCTACATCGTGTCAACACAGAACGAACATTACTTGATTGAATATTTTTTTTCCTAAACTATTACAGTGTTGCATTGTACTTAGAATGTAAATGTTTTATTTCCAACTGAACAGAAGCTATGGTTTTCTACAAAATAGTCAGGTATTAGTATTAGAACCTGTCTACCAAATAGCAAAGTCACTATTTTATAACAATTTACCACTATGCGTAATTACGGTATAATGTGAAAGACTGAAATGAGTGTTAAGATGGTATTAATCATGTCAGTATCATGAGTAAGTAAGTTTAATGCTGCTGTATTTTTTATTTTATTTTTAAAAGCCAATATATGTACTAAATTGCTTCCAGGTAATATTTGATTTCCTAAAGTGCACTGAGGTTATCTGGAAGATGAGTGTATTTTTTGACTGCTGCATTCAACACCGATGAACAACTACCACTGTATATCCATAAGGTTTGGCATTCCTCACAGTTCATGGCAGAAATGTTTGGGGTTTTTTTTTTCTTAAAATCAGACCTGGGTGTCCGGTAGAGGGATGAAATAAAATCCATGTTTGGTTCAGCCGTCTAATAAATTGCTAAACAAACAAAAAACTTGAAGAAAACAAACAAACAAAAAAAGAAGCTTGATGACTACATTTCTTCATAGGTAGCATTTATATTTATAGCACCAGTGTACATTTTGAAACTTTTTTCTTGGAGGGGGGGAAATGGGGAAGGGAGGTAGATGAAAGCTTTAATTTAAAAAAAAAAAAAAGAAAAAAAAAAGAAAAAAAAGAAGTTTAAGTAGTAAATGAAAATTATTTTGATTAAAATTTTTATTTGATCTGGGTATTTTTGGACCACTTGAAACGAATGAACTGCGTTTGAGTTGAAGTGAGGGTGTTAAACCACCAATGGACTTGTATTGTGAATTACCTGCCAGTTGTACTTTATGGAACTTATTTTATGATTTAAAATACTGTACTGTAAATAGGAGGTATGTTACCTTCTCTTTATTTGTATGTTTACCATATACTTTGATATTTGAAATGTACTGGAAAGGTCACTTATATTTCTAGAAGAGATTGGATTTTATGCAACCTTTTTCCTTGAATTAACAGCAATAAAAAAAAGGAAAAAAAAAAAAAAAGCAGCTGTGTGCCGGTACCGTCCTTTATCGCCGGGAGCAGTGAAATCGGTGTGATGCTCTGCCCTGCCTCCAGGCGCAGGGATGGGATCGGATCGCGGAAGGTTTTGGGAAGCTACCGTTCTGGTTGGAATCCGTCGCTTTTGAGACAAAGCCGAGAGTATTTGACCTCTAAGGTAAGGTCAGTCTTGTATCTGAAGTCAGGATCCCGTCTCTTGATTTCAACTTCCTTAAGACAGGTGGATCTCTTGGGAGAAGGAGGATGACCTTGTGAGGCAGACCTCGGCTCTTTCCGAACGCTTCAGCCCGGGTTACGTTCTCATGCCCGCTGGATTTGGGCTAAACCCCAAATTCAACGCGCTCTTCATTTTTTTGGACTGCAGTGCAAATAACGTGTGCGCGAGTCACGTACTAACTGGAAAGTAAGATCTGTCTTCCACCTCCTGAAATAGGTGGAAGGACAACAGGAGTCTCCGGGAGTGAGGAAGAAGCTTGGAACAGTGCGGATGACGGCCGGAGGGTCTGATCTGAATGCAGCGCCCGAACGTGCCCGGGTCGTGCTGAGGAAGAGGCGCGCCAATGGCTCCGACACCTCGCGTCACTGTAACGACGGTGCTTCTCATCCCCGTTGCTTGGCAGCAGCTGAGGAGCACAGGCTTTACCCCGGCTTAGTCCCCAGGTAGCCTGCTTCCCGGGAAACCAACGGACGGGACAAGAAGTCGCAAAGTTGAGAGCCCTAAAGGTAAATGAGAAAATCTCACCGCCTGCTTGGCCTGAGCAGCTTATCCGAGTCGTCCAGGAGGGACTCCTGTGCTGTTCCTGGTTTGTGCTGCTGCTGGAGGTGGAAACCTGCGGTTTGTACGAACCATTCGGTCACTAAAGCTGGAAGAGGAAAACGAGCGATGAGGCACGGGCAGGATATTTGGAAAGATGAGAGCATGGGAAAGCGCGGCGATGCACGCTGCTCACTTGTGAGTTAACAGATGGCCTTGTTTTCCCAGCGAAGCCACCTTAGGGTGGCGGTGACGGCCCGATGCCTGGATCCCGGCTCAGCCGACACTACTGACGGAACAGAGGGCGAACGCGTCGGGCCGGAGTAAGCGGAAAGCGAAAGGTGCAGAAGGGCGCGCCGAGAACTGTGAAGCTCGACCAGTGCCCAAGCTGCTCTGACCGTGGAGAGGTGGAAGTACCATCGTCATTTGTTCCAGTTTTGCTCATGGCCGCCTCTAGAGATGTGCTGACCCGCGCCTCCCGGAAGAAGGTCACCTAAATTCCGCGCGCGCAAAAAGGCAAGCTTGGGGTGCTAGCACGTCGTGCTCGGGGCTGGTAACCACGGCTGCCGGAACTAGGCACGATGTACGAGGGCTGCGCTTCCGAGGAAGAAGCAGGGTGTCCCAGAGGCGTAGTCCTGAGTTTACACCAGGGCTCCAGTGCTGTCTCAGGTGGGCAGGGTGAGTGCTGACCTGCAGCCCCGTGCTGCCCCAACAAGGGAGGAAGGAAGCGCGCAACTCGGTGTTCCTGCTGCTCTGCCCGTGGCTGCTGCACGCCTCGGCTGCTCATCAGGGTGGAGAAACCGGGTGCTAGCTTTGCTCCGGCCTCCGAGCCAACAGCTGCGGGCTGTCGGGCTCTCGGTGTAGATTGGAGGTCAGACTGTACCAACAGCTGTATTTGACAGGCTGAAAGCCCACCTGTGCCTGCATCCTGTCTCCAGCAACGAGCCGTAGCAGCTACTGAGGAAGAAATTACTGTTAATGAAATAATAAAAAGGGTAAGTCAAGCAGCAATTCTTGCCAGTGTGTCGCCTAGCAAAATGAAACGAGGCTCTCGAGTTCATCTTCACAGTAGGTGGCAGCACAACTCCACCGGTGGAATAGACGGGAACTTGTGAGGTGTAATTTGGTTTTGGCATCCTGGTGCCCTCCGAGTAAGCTTACCTGGGGGATCCCTTTGGCTTGTGGTCTCGCAGGGTTACTTTCTGTAGGGTTTTATCCTGCCTATGTATTTTCTCACGAGGAGCATGCTGACTGTTGTCTCTCTCAAAAAACCAAAAGCATGCTAAATGCACACCTGAAGTATTAACTGCCTAGAGCTAAAGTAGCCCAGGTCGCATAGTGAAACGCAGAGAACTGCTGCCAAAGGTGAACGCTGTGTCTTCAGAACCACTGAGCATTAGAAACGGTGCTTGATATGCCTATTCATAGGGCGAGGAATGCTTTCTGATGCCCACACAACTTCTTTATGCAAAGGAGAATAATTCACGAGGGAGTCTGCCTATCTTTCAAGGTAATTTCTCTTACCTGTCTCTCTCCCCCCTTAGTCTGGGGGTCCACAATATAGTATTTCACATCAGATCAGATACTTACCTGGAATGTCTCATGCTGAGCAACGTGTTTCCCGAGAGATGGAGCATGGTAAACCCATTATTTTTAATACTGATACACGCTCCCTGGCTAGTGTCAGGGGTCACTGTTGTCTGAGCGGGGCAATAACCCACAGTACAAAAGCACAGGCTGAAAAAGACAATGTTGAACTTGGTAAAAGGATAGAACAGCTGTACCTTCACCCTTAGCTCATTCGCTTTAGACCTCCTCTCTTTGCTCAGAAACGGCCATTTGTATTGACTTGGAAAGTGTGGTTTTTCCCAGAGACAGAGGAAGTTGGTGACGGATGCAAAGTCAGTCCTTAACTCCTGCGATGCTGGTTGGCGTGACGGATGACAGACGGGGATCGCTGCTTCAAAAACTCATTGGCCATTTCATTTTAAAGTACGGCTTCGGGACTCCTTAGAAAAAAACAGTAGTGTACATAATAAAATATCATTTACATAATAGAACGTTCTGCTTACGTCGTAACAGTCTCATTTCGGACTACACTGTTCGTAGTTTGAAAGTTAAACCGTGGTGTTTTCAACCGCTTCAGATTTTTTTCTTGTTTCGACCGACGCTAAGCTTGGAACCCGATGGCACGCCTAGGTGGAGGAGTCAATATAACATCCACAACGAACCGGGGCGCTATCAGATCGCTCTTCTCCATTTGTTTAAAGGTTTGGTTTTTTTTCCAGGACGGGCACCCGTGCCAGCAAAACGAGCAGCTGGCTTAGCGGCGGCCAGGCTTCCAGGTGAAAACGTCACGGGACTTCCTTTAATGCTCCTTAAAGACCAGGCCGGCTCCGAGGCGCGTATTGACGAGGACTTCTAGGTATTTCAAACAGAGCGCGTAATCCAGGAAATCCTGGCCTCCGCCGACGCGCCGAACAAAAACCTCGAAGGGAAAGATCAGTAGAGTGTACGGAGGGGAGGGGAAAGCGATGGCAACCTCAGAAAAACGCCAGCGGGCATTGGGGTGTGCTTGAGGCGAGACGGCTCTCGCGCGTCGCTCGATTTCGTCCGGCAGCTCGGATCCGTTTCCCAGCAAAGAGCTGCACCGAGGCACCGTGTCTGGCGCAAACCCAGCCGTACGCCGCCTTTCGCCACAGCGCAGCTGAGCGCGTCGGGCAGGCAGCAGCAGGGGCGGACTTTGAACAGACGAGAAGAATCCATTTAAAATTTCGTGGCGTTCGTAATTCTTAGGGCTACACGGAGTTCTTGGGTGGCTAACGCACCCTGTGCAGCGCTCTCTCCCTTTGATTTGTTTTTCATTTTTAATTTCTGCCTTTGCCTCATTTTTCTTCACCTGGATTTCGCCCTGATGAGCCTTTTTTTAAAGTCTCTTTTACGTGCGTGCTAGAACCGCGCACGTGATGGGGGGGCCAAGTGAAAAGCTTTAGTCCACGGCACGCCGGCGTCCCACCAATCGTACTGAAAACCTGCTAATCCAATATGATATGGGGTAGCTATTCCAGCGTGAGCCTGTGCCATCGCAAAGGCAGCTAAACGGGGGCTGGGACTTAGCACTGCGCTTTGCAGCCACCCCGTTTCTTACCAAGGAAGGGTATCTTATTTCTAGCAAGTTCTCAGGTGGAGGAGGCAAAGAATGGGATGTTAATTTAGAGTCAGACAGGAAAACAAATGTGCTTGGCTGCTCTGCAGCTAGAGCGTGGCGCCCAGAGGCTGTCACACCCCCAGCGCCACCGGAGAGAGCAGCGACACTGCGGTGTGGCGTGGCTGTCGCTTTGCCCGAGCCAGAGCTGTCTGGCCACGTTGCTAGAGACTTGTGACAGCGCTTTCCTAATGATGGTTCTTGACCGTGGAAGAGAATACTGTAGTGCTTTTATTGCCCTCTCCCGGTTCCTCGTGCCGGTGCCCGCATGGGACAAGCGGAGGGACTGCCGTGCTTCTCCACCCGGGTCCAGCCGGCACCTGCCAGGTCCGCAGAAGCAGGGCAGTCATCTCCTGATCAGCAGTGCGGGTTACTGGCTAAGGACATGGGACCGCTGCCCAAAACCTGGCACGGGGTTTTAAAGAAAGAGAGTGCTGATGTTCAGTTTCTGAGGCTGACCCGTTTTCGTTTGCACGGACAGTCCCATCGTTCCCGGTAAAGGCCACAGAAGCAGGAGGTGTTGGGCAGTTGGAAGAGTCATTCATTTCAGCAGTGACCGCCCCATAGCTTCTAGGTTATCCGTCCCCCCGCATTTAGCCGGTGGTCTGCCCTGACCCCCTGCTCTTCCCGGAGCCCCTCCGATCCCCTCGCGCAGGGGAGTGCCACCACAGGCGAACGCGCTGCAGCTCAGTGGCCTTACAGCAGGTTTTGCCTGTGCATGGGTGCAGAGGAGAGGGCGCTGGGATCGGGAGCCACAGGGGCACTGGGATTGCTCGGCGGTCGTCTGCGCCGCAGAAGCTTCGTTTCCAAACTTCAATTGTTTCCGCCTTTTGTCCGATTTTAAAAGCAAAAACCTTCTCGGCCAGCAGTCTTCTCACAAGGCAGCGTGGGGAGGTTTGGGACAGAGTAGGTCAAGCCAGCCCCACAGCACCAACGGTGTATATAGGCCGGAGTGTGGGCACCTAGACAGTTTAACCAGTTATTTGGGCCCTTACTTCCCGCCCCTGCGAAAAAAACCCTTCTTGATTTGTGCCTTAAATTCTGCCTTTCAGCTCCTCAGTGCACATCTCCAACCAGTTTCAGACAGCTTCCATGTTCAAAAGCCTCCGGGCTTACTGGAGGCTGAGGGAAGGCTGTGCGAGCCCTCTCCCCTCCCCGCCGTGCATTGTCGCTCACCCTCTTTGTTTGGAAATGTATCTTGTTTCCTTCTGAACTCTTTAAAGCTCCTTACTTCCGTGACGGACGCGAGTAACGTGTTCCATATGCTGCCTTCCCGTGGGTCGGCGAGCTCTTCCCGGCTCTGTCTCTGATGGAGCGACGTGCCAGGCTCCTCCTGTTGCCACTTGAAAGCTGGGAAGGCCCTTGGTTCTTTCATACAATTAAATCAAATTAATTTCACTTCAAACGCTCTTTCTCTCAAGCCGTACGCAGCGTCGCTTTGCTTAGGTGTTTGCATATCGTGCCGTAATGGTTCCATCTGTGCCAGGATATTATTTTTACAGCTGGCCGTGCCTTTGATAGGAGGAAACGTGAAAGTCTGAAGGCGGGAGAGGGAGCCATGGCGGGGGAGCCACCGCCAGCTGCCTGTGCCGTCCCCGAGCGGGGAGCCGTGCCTCGCCAACCCGCCGCGCAGGGCACCAGCGGGGTGCTTTTTCAATAAAGGACGAGGGAAAAACAAGCCAAAGCTAATTCCAGAATGAACAGCTGGCATCGTCAGGGCCCTGGGAGCACTAATAGGCCTTAATGAGCCTCCACCCGCCCTGCCCTGGGCCTAACAGTCCCAGTTTAGCTCAGCTGGGGGCTTTGGGGCCTGTCTGTGCGCTTCGGCCTGGTTAAGTGGTGGATGGGTCTTCCCAGGTGGGTGTCAGGCCCACATTGTTAGTGTCCCCCTCTCCTGCCCAGGCCCTCTGGGTGAACCCTGGACCCGCCCCGCTGCTGGACCTGGTCTGGGGCTGTCAGTGGGCCCGTGCCCAGCTGCTGGCTCTTCTTGCGGGGAGGGGGGGGGGACACATGACTGACTGCAGGATGGCCGGCATCACCCTCTGCTGCCGGCTCGCTCTCCTGCATCTCCCTGCCAAGCACGGTCTGCTATCCTGCAACGCTCGCTGCTGCATCGCCCATGGGCACCTCCTGCAAAAGCCCTTCCAGGTGGGTGACGGTTTCCTTCTTACTGGTTCCGTGCCGGCTGTGGGCTAAAGGACAGCGGGTGGCCAATACGGAGAGACACGGAGGTCAGCCGCTTTGTAGAAGATGCCGCTTTAAGCCCTTGGTAATAGCAGCAAAACCGAAGAGCGAACCGTAGCTGGGGGAAGGGAAGAAGGGATGGAAAGAATCAGCCTAAAATGTAGCTGTTGGAGACACTAAATGTTGTTTATTTAAGGCTGGTTCGCGTTCAGGTTCGGTTTCGGGTACTCCCGAGCTAACCGCTGTCACGCAACTAACGGGAAGCCAAAACAAGGTGGTGCCGGCTGTGTCTCTCCGGTGAGGGGGAACAGGGCCGTGCAGCTACACCTTCGCGCAGGTGCCCGTGCGGCAGCGGGGAAGCCGTTAAGCTGCCTGGCTATGGATTTCACTGCTCGTTTGAGGCCTTTTACATTAAGGGGTTAGGTAGCGCGCCTGAGGCAGCGGGGACGGGTGAAAGAGGGCACGTTGCGCTCCGGACCGCCGTTGCCTTATCGGAGGAAGCAAAATAGGTTTCTCTAAGGTACCCACACCATAGTATCAGCACCTGGGAGGAGCAGCTTAGGCTCAGCAGGGCATAATTATCCCAGTGAAAGACAAGGCCGTTGGTCCCTTCAGCTCCGTTTCTGTTGGGCCTTCTCGTTATGGGCCTCAAACCCTACGGTGCTGCCACCTCCCATGATCTTCCTCGTACCTGTTCACTTCCAGAGAGGCTATGGGGTCAGCCACAATATTCCTGCTGCCACGTCTGCCACTGGGCACGTTGAACGGCACTTTCTCTTCTCCGGTTACGTCGTTCTCCTGTGCTTTCGCTCAGTTTCATCCCCTCACGACTGCTCTGCTGTTTGTCTGCCTCAGCGCGTCCACGAAGACCTTGCTCTGTCCTGGGTTTTGGATTTCACTGGCTGTGAGTTGTTCCTCAGAGCTGTCTTTACATTCATTTCTGTATCTGAGTTCTGCGTCGTTCATTTTGGCATCGTGTTACGTTAGGATGATGTCACGTCTTGGCTCAAAGAGCTTTAGAAGTTCAGAAAATGCAGATTCTCCAGGTTCATTTCCTCCTGAGCATCAGGCAGAGTGGCCTTGGTGAGCATCAGCTGCAGTGGGGAGACAGGGCCCACCCGTGCCCAGGGCACAGGACGTGGGTGTGGTTTCTGTCTCTAGTGGGGTTGAAGCGGCAACTCGGGCGCAGGCGAGGTCATTGCTTCAGCAGTCCCTGGGGGGTGGCGGGAGGACGGCTGACCTGTAGTCTAGCGCAGCATGAGGGCGAAGCGCGTGTATGTTTGGGATGCTTCTGCTTCCCGCAGGCTGAGAGACGCGGTTCACCCCTGCCCCATCCCCGAGGTGCAGAACGGCTTTTGGTCTTGTACCTCTTGCAGCTCCCGCTGCTGGGCTCGGCAGCTCCCAGCAAACACCGGCGAGGTGGGAACGTATCTCTGTCCCCTGCCTTGACCCAGCCCGCGCTGCGAGTCCCACAGGTCTCAGCTGTCCCCCAGGACGGTGCTTCAGCTGGTGTCCTCCCAACCCCATCACTGATGGGTCCAAATGCCCTCTGCAACCACAACAAACCAAGAGGATGGGCCCAGGCTCTTCCCAGTGGTGTCCAGTGACAGGACTGGGGGCAATGGCCATCAACTGGAAAACAGAAGGTTCAGCCTGAACATGAGGAAACCCTTCTTCCCTGTGAGGGTGACAGAGCCCTGGGACAGGCTGCCCAGAGAGGTGGGGGAGTCTCCTTCTCTGGACGGAGACAATTATCCATCAATTATCAGTTTTTATCAGTTTTTCCCCTCTGTTGTGCTAGCTCCACATGGAATTGCATGCAAACAGAGGCACACCTGCTACGGCTTGATAGCCGGGCTTGGCACCAGTCCTTCTGTGGGGACTCCTTTCTCCCCACGGTGCTGCGCGCCCGCCTTCTCTTTCTCTTGCTTTTTCCTTCGCCCTGAACGTGTCACGTCCCTTGTGAGGAGAGCGCACGCAGCCGCGTGCATCGCTCCCTGTCCTGCTCGAAGGGAAACCCGTCCTGTTCCGCATCCTGCCAGGATCCAGCTGTGGGCATGTTCATGGCGTGGGGCTTTTTTCCTTCTCTTTTTAAGCCTTGAGGATGTAGCTACAGTATGTAGAGGGATTCTAAAAATCCGGTTATCTGAGTGCTTAGGAATTCCGACTATAATTAATTCCATCCCTCCGTGAGACACAGAGATGCTTTTGTCCCCTGATTGTAAAACAGAGGTACGAAGCTGAAGGCGTAAATCCCGTTGTTGGCAGCAGGTGTTGGCTTTGGGAGAAACGCAGGCGACTGGTGATAGGACCCCAGGGCTAAGGCCATGCCTTGAAATCAAGCCTGATCCCTGACCACGGGATGGTGCGTGAATCCCCGCATTCAGAGCAAAGAGAGCACTGGTAAGCCATTCTATAGGCAATTCAGAGAAATTTCTGGGTCGGCAGCCCTTTGAGCTTATGGGAGACTTCAACTTCCCAGACATGAACTGGGAATATCATACTGCTGTGACGAGCAGGTCTTGGAAGTCCTTGAGGTTTGTAGGAAGTACCTTCTTGTCACAGTTACGCAGTGAGCCAGCTGGGGAGGATGCCCTCCTGGAGCTGCTGTTTGTGACTAGAGAAGGACTCGGGGGGGGGGGGGGGGGGTGGTGTGTGATGGTAGGTGGCCACAGTGGTCAATAAATGGTTGAGTTCAGAATTTTCAGTGTAATGAGAAAAAAGGACGGCGGAGTTGTTACCCTGGACTTCAGGAGAGCAAACTTTAAGCTATTCAGGGAGCTATTTAGCAGAGCACCCTGAGAACCTGCTTTGGAGCGCTTAGGAGTCCGTGAGTGCTGGTCAGTCTTTAAAAGCCACCTTTTAGAAGCACAGGAGCAGGCAGTTCCGCTGTGTGGGAAGTCAGCGTTGCAGAAAACAGAGGGAGTGAGCAGGAATGGAGGGGCCCCCGCGCTGAAGCTTGCAGATTGTTTGACACTGTGCGAGCTGCTCTTGCTCACATCAGTGAGGTTTCTGCTCAGAAATCTCAGACAGGTGCTTCAAATACCAAAATGAATCAGTTCCCTCCCTTAGACCCATCACATTGGACGGGGACTTTTTACAAGGGCCCGTATGACAGGACAAGGGGTAACAGGTTTGAAATGAGACTTGATTTAGATTGGACATCAGGGTGAAGTTCTTCCTGGAGAGGGGGCTGAGGTTGCCCAGAGAAGCTGTGGATGCCCCCTCCCTGGCAGTGTTCCAGGCCAGGCTGGATGAGGCTTTGAGCAACCTGGTCTAGTGGAGGCTGTCCCTGCCCATGGCAGGGGGGTTGGAACTAGATGGTCTCTACGGTCCCTTCCAACCCAAACCACTCTGTGATTCTACGATTAAGTTTCTCCCTTGTTGCTGTATGCATTCACACAGCTGCCGAGGGTCAGTGCGTGTGACTTCAGCTGCCCCGCGGACAACGCGTCTGGTACCCTCTCCTCCAGACTTAGTCCCCTCTTCCCCTCTCTGAAACCTGAAGTAAGAAAAGCTCCTTTAAGTGACAAAACAAAAAATAAGAAAAGAGCTGCTTTGCAGACAAATCTGGCTGCTTGCTCTCAGTGCGAGTCAGCAGTGGCTTCTGCAAAGGCTTCCAAAATCTCTCCCTAAGAGCTATGGGGTTGTGCCTATAGAATAGACAGCAGCTCTGCTGTACGCTCAGCCCGAGATGCAGCGTGGGCTGCGTGAGCTTGGCTGGTCAGGAACAGGGGGTAGGATCAGCCCTCGCTGCGCGCAGTCCTTCTGTCTGGGGAAACAAGTAAAACAGTAATTGGATTAATTTCCGTACCGCCCCCCTCAGCCTCGCAGAAGGGGTTTAATGCTTTTATCCCTGGCAATTGCTCCTGCAAGTCCTGGGTTGGTGGTTTCATGAGCGGGTGCCTTGGCTTTCGTTTGCTTCCCATTCAGGGTCCCTTCGCCAGCAGAACCCCTCCGCTGCCAGTGCCGCTTCCTTGGCTGCGTGTGGTCCTTTTGCCGAATCCTGACACTTCTTAGTTTCAGTTAACAGGACGGAGCTGTGGAATAATCGCTCTTTCACTTTCCTCTTAAATAGGCCACGCTGCTCGTCTGCATAAAAGTTCTCTTCATGCATCTCGTCGCTCTGCCTCGCAGGCTTCCTTAGAGAGGGAGGGGGGAAAACCACCAACCTGCTTTATTTTTTTTTTTTTTAAAAGATGCCTTTTCTTCCTCGTGAATTGCCCTTGCTCTGTGTGATAGCCAGCAATTGGCCCCAAAGGATGAATGCTAAGCAGCTTTGCCAGGGTGCAACTCGGCTATAAGACATCCCGTATATCCGGGGCTGTCCTGGAAGACCTTGAGGGCAGGGGGATGAAAACCAGGCTGGGAGGTGACCTTGGCAGCTCCAGCCCATGCAAGGACTCGACCTAAAGCCAAAGCCAGGTTTTAGGCACTGGTGGCACGGGAAGGACAAGCCGCCAGTGCAGTCGGTTGTCTCCAGGATGAAAGCCTTCGCTGTCAAGCTATTCAAAGGGAAAACCTCCCGAGGCTGAAATCTGCTGGTGTGCTCCGGCTGGGGAGGCCAGGGCTGTGCCTCGGCTCGCCTCAAGCCTGCAGCTTGCAAAGGGCAGGGAAGGATGGAGGGAGCCCTGGGGGAAGGGGAGAGAGGAGAACGGAGGCTTCGCAAAGCTGGCGCAGTGCCCCTGCCCTGCTCCTCCTTGCCTGCCTGCCTGCCCGGAGGCAAATGCGATCGTCCCAGATGCGATGGGTTTTGGCCACGGACCGTGCAAAGCTCTGGCTCTACCATGAAGCGCAGCACCGAGGAGTTCGTTTCCCTCTTTGCTGAAGTACTTGCCCGCAGAGGCCGCGCAACCGATCACGTCCAGTAGCGTTTACACGACCTGATTATTTATCAGAGTGAAAGCTGGCTCAACCTCCAGTGCCGGTTAGCTTTCATTGTGATGTTTTCCCAGCGCACGGAGGCCACCCTGCAGGAAACGCGTGGGGAAGACCGGACCGTGCGCCACGCTGGGCTGAAGCCTCTGTCATTCCCTCAAAGCCGAGGTGGAGTTTCTTACCAAAAAAAAAAAAGGGGGGGGGGGGGGGGGGGTTAAGTCAGACCACGGGGGAAAAACAAAGCGCGTGGAAGAGGGAGAATGTGCGGTGGGAGCGGTGCCCGTGCCCGGAGGGGCAAGGAAAGCGGGGTGCGACAAGCTGCTTGGCTCATCTTGACTCTGCACGTTCAGAGAAAAAAAGGAGCAGCCCAAAAGCGTGACCTGAGATCGCTGCCTGCAGGCTGTGCCTCGCTTTACGGGCGCTGAGGAAAGGGCAAGCAAGGGGGTTGGATTTTAAAACAGTGAAGAGGAATGTAGGGGCTTGAAGGACATCCTGAGGCTCCAGTCTGAGGCTGCAACCTCTGCCGTCACCCACAGCGCACTGTAGGCTTGTGCTGTGGACTGCCCGAGCTCCCTTATAGAGGTAATTAGGCTGGATTTCATCCCGCTTCTCTCTGTTGTTTTGGAGCCTCGTTGCTCTGATGATCAGAAACCAGATAAGACGACGGGAGCTGCCGCGTGAGGTCAGCTGAAGGAACCTTCTGAGTATCATATGTCCAGTGCCAGCCAGGAGCGTACTTAAACAGGAAAAGCAAAACCCCTTAAATTAAGAGAAGTTAGAATATAACCAAACCGAACTCTCAGCCTCTCTGGAAGAAAACACGTGGTATTTGTGCGGCCGCATCTAAGTGTACCGTGTCCAGTCGGTACAAGAGCAGCACTGAGATAACCAGCACAAGTCCAGCAGAAGGACACAGTGTGCCAGGAGAGAAGGACGGGAGAGCTGGGTTTGTCCCGTCTGGAGGAGGCTGAGGAGACCTTCCTGCTACCTGCAGCTACCTAGTGGCTGCTTACAGGAGATACAGACCCAGAGCCGCCTTGGAAGGGCACAGTGAAAGGATGAGGGGCACCAAACAGAAGTTGCATCCAAAGAAATCCCAATTAGATGTTAGGAAACAATTTCCACAGGGATGGTGGTCAAACCTTCTCCCACAGAGATACGCAAAACTCTCCTGGACAAAGCCTTGCTCTGACTTGGAAGCTACCCATGTTCTGGGTAGGGATTGGGCCAGACGGTCCCTTCCAACCTTAATTGGGGTGTGATTCTATGTCTTATGCGTAGATACACCTGATTTTATTTTTTTATTTACACGTATACCTGCAGCCCGGGCAGTCACTGTCGTCCAACACCTCCCATAACAAGACCCCATTTTCACTTTCTGGCAGCGTTTCCAGGCGGCATTTGTTTAGGTTGAAATTGTCAGAGACGCTCCTCGAGCGGCATCTTTTCCTCCAGTACGTTCATCTGTTTCCCTTTGCCGTTCCAGTTTACGTGCTGCAACTGTTTTGAAGAACGAGATTTCGGAACAAGTCACGATCAAGAGCCGGGTGGTGGCTTGGAAACCAGGCAGCATCTCCAGCAGACGTGGCTTCACGGGCTTATGGGGCGACTGATGCTTAAACTGGATGCCCTTGGCCCCATCCTAGTACAAACCGGCATCTGTAGCCCCAAGAACTTGAGCCTGAGGGTGGCAAGAAACGTGCTGATGGTTGGCCTAGTGCTAGATAGTCCTGCAAGCAGCAGGGAGTTGGGCTCGATGACCCGTGTGAGTCCCTTCCGACTCAAGATACCGTTCTAAGATCGAGATCCACGCTTGAGCTCAGCTATTGGGTCTGTAGTGCTCCTCTTTTCCAGGGGGCGGCACTGATGGCCGTGTGCGGGTGTTTCTGGGTACCAGTTGGTGTTGGTGGGGGCTCTGCTCCACCACCTCCAAAATCTGGCCCCAGCCCCCAGCCTTTGGTGCCCAGAGGATGCCCGTGGCTCACACGGGGCTCTGCATCCACGCACCTGTGACAGAGCCCAACCTCCCGGTGTCAGGAGGATCAGTCAGGCAATTACAAACTCAGATGGGACAGCAGGTCCAAAAGGAGGTAGGTCCTTCCCTTCTGTCACCTGCAGAAGGCCAGTGCCTCTGAATGCTCTCTGAAGTCAACGGCACCATGCTGGGTTAAAATGGTTGTGACCTCCACGCAGCCACGTTTGAAGCAAAACCGGAGGGGGTCCAGCGCGTGAGCCAGCCCTCCGGCATACCTGCCCGTGCTGTTCTTTTGGCAGCCTGTCCTCTAACGCCCCGATGCGGAAGGCGGCTCTTGAAACGGACAGTCATACCCGAAGGACCATCGCTCTCGTCTGTGAACCCTTCACGAACCTAGGAAAAAAATCAATAGGGGGTTTAAAAAAACCCAACAAAATCATATTTCATCTCCTCTGTGTCAGCGGATCCGCGGAGCAGGTTTAGGGCTGTTTTGCAACTGGGCAAAAAAACCCAACCCCAAAACAAACCGATAAAAATTGCAGTGCAGGAGCCCCTGTAGGAGATTAGGTTTCGGTTTATAACTTTAAACAAACACGGAAATCTTAGCGTAAGCTTCTCGAAGATTAAGCGTTCTGGCATGAACCTCAGAAGAAAGAGCGTAAGGCTGGGACTCGGGAGACGTTAGGATTTCCGTCTTCTCTACCACCGTGCAGCCTGCGGTGTGACCATCTCCTGTTTCGTTTGATCCAGATCTTCCAGGCTAACTCCTGCCTGCTGATTCCGGGGAGAACTTGAGGACTTCCATACCGTTAGAAGATCTGTTTGCTCAGTCCTCTCTTTCGTTGCTGCCTGCTCACCTTCTAGGTGTCGCAAGAGCTCTGGGGTGAGGACTGGTCCCTCAATGTTTGTAAAATGATCGGCCTGGTCTTTATTGCTCTTCTCTGAGGGACGTTGTACGGAGTCGAGTCGCCACGGGCTGGTGTCCCCGCTTCGGCCGTGTCCCGCGTTACTGACCGCAGCTTGGGGGCTGTGGCTGTCAAGAGCGACACAGTTGTTCGTGACCTTGGGTGGGCTACGGCGAGGCGCAACGAAAGGCTGCGGCAAGGCTGAAACGTTACGCCACATCATCTTGAGTGGCCGGAGCCCTCAGCCCGTCCCTGGCATGCACAGCCCTGCTCCGTGTGCGCCCACAGCAGGCGGTACGTAAATTAGGTGTCCCCTTCCTTTTCTTTTAGATGAAGTAACGTGAGGCTAAGCTTCATGGCAATAGAAGGACCCCGTCGTATCAGACCACGTGCTCCCGCTGCCGCGGAAAGCCAGAGCGGAACTGCTGCTCGCTCAGTCCCGCAGCCCAGGGCAGCACTTGGGACCCCCCCCCGAGCTTTTGCACAGGGGTATCCGACGCCATCCCTCCTCTGAACGGAGCAAAACGCCTGGCGTGGCTATATCCCGGGTACGAAGTTTGGCCGAGTCGTGCGTGTGGGCGGCAGGAGCGGGTTTTCTCCTCCTCTTTGATGTGACATAAATGGGAACGACCCAGGGTTTACAAATCCCAAGTGGAAAAAGTCAGGAGCTGGAAGTGGAGCCAGTGCAGAAGTCGCAGACCTGACAGGCAATTCCTTTTCTCGTTTGCAAGATTTTGGGTGTGGGATGTGTTGGGTTTTGGTAGGTCAGGGCAAGGGCTGGTCGTCTGACCTGTGTGTAAAATGGCACCCAGCCCTGCAGTCCAAATACAAAATCAAGGTGGTCACGGACCTACCTCAGCTTCTGACCTCATTTTTCTTCATGCTTTGAGGGGAAAAAGAGGATTGTTCCCTGTTTGCCCAAACAAGCAGGTGGTGTTCACTGTGTGTACCTGTACACAGTCGGGCAGGGAGAGGTATGTATGGTGTACAAATACGCTCGTGCTCGCAATACGGCTTTAATTGCACGCTCATTTCGCAGATGGAGGTGACACCAAATCATGTTGTGTAACAGCAGAAGGTCTTTCCAGAGTTACACAACGGTTGGATCCTGCACGAGAGATCAAGGAACCCTGACGAATTGATTCCAGGTAACAAAGCATGCCCTAGACACTGGAAACTTTGTACATTACATACACACGCACACCCCTCTACAGAAACCGTCCTGACATAGTCGACAGCAATTTAATTTGTTTTGCATCAAGATTAATGTGCTTGGCATAACTGGGGGCACGATAATGCATCCGAACTAATACTTGGTGTCTGCTATGGTGGCACATGTGAGGCACCCGATAGCTTTTCGCAGAGGTCCCGTCTGTGAGCAATGGGAAAAGAAGTTGAAGCAGCAGCAAAATCATCACAGAAGCATAGAATGGTTTGGGTTGGAAGGGACCTTACAGACCATCTAGTTCCAACCCCCCTGCCATGGGCAGGGACACCCTCCACTAGACCAGGTTGCTCCAAGCCTCATCCAGCCTGGCCTTGAACACTTCCAGGGATGGGGCATCCACAGCTTCTCTGGGCAACCTGTTCCAGTGCCTCACCGCCCTCTCTGGGAAAAATTTCTTCCTGATACCCAATCTAAATCTCCCCGCTTTCAGTTTAAACCTGTTACCCCTTGTCCTGTCACTACAGGCCCTTGTAAAAAGTCCCCCCCCAGCTTTGTTGTAGCCCCTTCAGGTACTGGAAGGTGCTATAAGGTCTCCCTGGAGCCTTCTCTTCTCCAGGCTGAACAAGCCCAACTCTCTCAGCCTGTCCCCACAGCAGAGGTGCTCCAGCCCTCTGAGCATCTTTGTGGCCTCTTCTGGACTCGCTCCAACTGGTCAATATCCTTCTTATGCTGGGGGCCCCAGAGCTGGACACAGTATTCTGGGTGGGGTCTCATGAGAGCAGAGTAGAGAGGGAGAATCCCCTCCTTCGACTTGCTGGCAACACTTCTCCTGATACAGCCGAGGATATGATTGGCTTTCTGGGCTGCCAGCACACACTGCCGGCTCATGTCCAGCTTCTCATCCACCAGTACCCCCAGGTCCTTCTCCTCAGGGCTGCTCTCGATCCATTCTCCACCCAGCCTGTACTTGTGCTTGGGATTGCCCTGACCCAGGTGCAGGACCTCGCACTTGGCCTTGTTGAACTCCATGAGGTTGGCACAGGCCCACCTCTCCAGCCTGCCCAGGTCCCTCTGGATGGCATCCCTTCCCTCCAGCGTGTCGACCACACCACACTGCTTGGTGTCATCAGCAAACTTGCTGAGGGTGCACTCGATGCCATCGTCCACGTCACCGATGAAGATGTTAAGCAGGACCGGTCCCAACACCGACCCCTGTGGAGCACCGCTCGTCACTGGTCTCCACTCTGACATTGACCCGTTGACCACAACTCTCTGAGTGCGACCAGCCAGCCAGTTCCTCATCCACTGAGTGGTCCATCTGTCAAATCCATGTCTCTCCAAATCCCAGATAAGAGCATCAGACGACACTGATATCACAACAAAGTGAACTTTTACACGCAGCCACAGCGAAGCTGAAATTTCCCAGGTTGAATAGGCAGGAGAAGCAATCCCTGTCAATTCTGACTTCCCCAGGATCGGTTGGAAATCGTGCCACATGAGCACATCCTAGGGGAAAAAAAAAAAAAAAGGAAAGAAAAAGCACCTAAAAAATGTTGGCTGCTTCTATTTATCTGCCTTACAGAAAGTGGGGCATTTTAGGAGCAGTGCCTGGTGAGCTCTGGCTTGGAATCCTTTTCCTGTTGCTTCTAGAAAAATCCCGCTGTGAATCCCTTGCACTTGCAGTATCTTGGTTACTTCTGGGAGAGAGACGAAGTTGCCATCTTCTGATGTGTCCCCAGCAGGCTCTCTTCGAGGGGACACCCAACCATCTCCCGCTAGAGACGCCTGGATTCAGCTGGGAGTCCCGCGAGGCCGGACTAGGAGACCTGAAGACTCTTCTCCCTGTAACACGCATGGGAAGGCTTTTAGGGAACGCAGGGGACGTTCACGAAGATGGGGGAGCCCGCTGCTGTGATACCAGGCTTATCTGCCCCTCGAGCTGTAGCGGGAAATTAGTGCGGGTTATTATTAATTGAAAACGTGTGTCAGGACTCGGGCATTGCTGCAGCAAATACCAAAGCCAGGAGTCGCCCTCTGTTGCAAGAGGGGTGAAGTTGTGAGGTTTCACCTCTTGTTTGCGGTCCGTGCGTTTTATGTCGGCTCCCTGTCGTTAAATTAAGCGTTACGGCGTGGGTTTATAGGACGGCCCGAGCTCTTCATAAAACACCTTGGTGAGAAAGAGTTTTTCTCGAGAGATAGAGTGAAAACAGCAAGGGTTTTTCCATAACCACGAAATAATTGTTCTGGATGCATTGCTGTGCCAAACAGAACCTGTTCTCTCTCGATCTTCTGTTTCTTGGTAAACACAGTGTTGGCTGCAATGAGGAACGAGGCGCAATCTGGTGTAGAAGAGGTTACCCGAGGTACTTTTGTGTTCACGGGACACCTGAGGGACAGTTGCTCTGTGCCTCATGGCAAGCTCAGAGAATAATAAATTATGAGGAGAAAACGCTTCTGTTGCAAAAAAATAGTGTTTATGCCCCTCAGTCAGAACCTGGCAGTAGTTCTTAAAGGCAGTCAAAAGAAACCGTTTCCTGCGTATTTTGTAAAAGCTTTGGATCGGTTTTACTTCCTTGCATTTTTTAAAAAACTTTGCTTAAAAACCTTTTAAAAATCCCTTTCCGAATCTTGAGACCTGAGTTGGGTTTTGTTTTTTAGAAGCAGCACCAAGTGCCAGAGGAGGACGTTACCAGGATTTACAAGGTGCCGGTCCGAATCTGCTCTCTGCCTGAGGCAGACCAAATTCCCATTAGCACTTGAGGTTCAGCCAGCCGTACGATTCTTCTTTTCCTTTTTTCCCCTGGTTTTTTTGAGCTGATTGACCACTTTTGCCATCCCCACACACTGGGTCAGTTTAAGGATTGTAGCCAAGTGAAAGCACTCTCTGAGCTGGTACCCAGAGGGACGGCTCAGGCTGTTCGGCCGGGAGCAGGAAGCATCGCTCCTGCCACAAGTTACACGCTTGTCTGTGTTACGACAGGGATAGGGCTGTTAGAAAACTGATTTCAGACAGAGCTCATTGCACGGCTTCAGTGTATGTGGTGAAAACCCTTGTGTTATAATTTCTTGCCTCCCTCATTTTCTTCTTTTCAAACCCTAAGTGACCCCAGACGTAAAGAAAAGCGCCTGCGCCTTGCTCGCCCGCAATCAGGAAGGAAACAAGTTTAAACTGCACGTGTTTGTGTGTGGCAAAGGGAGGACTCGTGCTCCCCAGCCTGCCCCCGAAATTACGGCTAATAGGACTAACTGGTGTTTTGCAACCGGGCTCTCGGCGAGAGATAAACCGCCGTCAGAAGGCGCGCCTGCACGCTACCGCCAAAACGCCAGCGTGCTTTCGCATGTATCACGCTATTGTTATTATAATGGAAAATAACTAGCTGTAAACAAATGATGTGACTCGATACAGCCCTTCCATGAGTTTAGCTGCATACCTAGTGGTAGGTAAAAGGTAAAGCGGCAGCGCTAGGCAAGTCGTTTCTGGACCCATTACAAGCAATTTGCGAGGGCAGGCATCCCGGTTTTGCAACCGCGCCCATCTTCATTTCCTTCGAACCCTCCGACTCCTTGCCAGCGTCGAAGCACTCCAACTTCTTTGTCGAAGCGGTTTGCCTGCGCTGAGCGCTCTTGCTCTGGCTGTGCTTGCGCAAGCGTCGATAAATGTTTAACTCCATTGATACAAATAGCCTGGAGTAAGGGAGAAAAGCGAGTCTTCTGTGGACAGGGATTAGTATTTTCCCCTAAATTTGCCCTTCTAATTATGAAGTAGAGAAATTAGGGTTACGTTTGCCTAGAGGTGCTACTTTCGTTACACGCTGCGCCAGTGCCTGAAGCCGCCGCTGTGAGCTTCGCCGGGCAGTTTTAGCAAATCGGAGGGTGTTTCTGCACCCATTGCCTCCCTGCTTATCCCGCCGCCTCGTGTTCTCCTAATTCCACTTACATGTACGGAACCGCTGGGCAGGCAGCTGCGGCGCACAGGGATCCTGACAAACCAAAAGGAAAGCAAAGGGGTGGACTTTCCCTGCCCATGGCAGGGGGGTTGGAACTAGGTGATCGTTGAGGTCCCTTCCAACCCAAACCATCCTGTGGCTCTATGACTCGGAGGGTACGCATCGTGGGAGGCCCTGGTGAGTTTGGGCTGCGGGAGCCTGAAGGCGTGCGGGTGCGTGGCTGGCAGTTCGATGAGGGGGAACAGGGGCACCAAGTCAAACGGTGGGAGCTGTCAGGAGCCCCAGGACAGGCACAGGTCTTTGCGGCACAGCACAGCGTGAGAAAGGACCTGGGCCCGTTTGCCACGGGCAGCAGGGGGACGCCTGTGTGGAGGCACGGCAAGCCCAAGCCCGCTGTGGCTTGCTGGGGGTGGCACGAGGGAGCCCAGTGTTACTCTGGCTTCACCTCCCTCTGAATCTTAAAGCCTTTTGAATCGACAGCCCGTTCCCTGGCCTTCCTAGGATATTCCCTTAACAAGTTTCCTGGTGCTTCAGGGGGAAAAAAATCCAACACAAACCAAACCCAACTAAAGCCGACCGTCCAGCACTACGGCTGGCTCAACTCATCTTGGAAACACTGGCTTCTCCCAGACCGATGTCTGCTGTAAGAGGGAAAAACAGAGTAAGGAAAGAGTGGAATAAGCAAGGAGGAAGCCCGCAGGCGGTTTTACAGTCAGAGCTACAAACGTTCACCTCCCACAGCAGCGCGTGCTCCAGCCCCCAGCACATCCCACGCAAGCCGGGGCCCACTGCCGGGCTGCTGCTCGCGCGCCGTTGCCGGCCCCTTGGAACGGGAGCAAAACTCGGCTTCGCTGTTCGGGAAACGCGGGCGCCGTGCAAAATGTAGGTCAGGGCCATGGGCACGTCCTGGGGTGCTCTGCAGGGACCTGTCTGCTGAGGACACCCCCGAGACACGCGAGGGACGGACCGAGTTGCGCAAGGCGAGGACGTATCAGGATCCCATAGAGCTGGCCTCCGCTTGTGTCTCTCGCTAAATATTTGATGAACGCTAACTGCCTAACCTACTTTAGCCCGTTCGCCCGCCGTGGCATTGTCCGGCTTCTCCGTTTTTCTCTGTTGTTGATGCGCTTTGAGGGAGACCGTGTCTCACGACAAAACAGTGATCTTAAATTTGAGGAATGGGGGGGAAAAAGGAAGATTTAAAACAAAATAAAACAAAAGAGAGGCGGCCATGGAAAGAGGAAAGTGATATGCGAACAAAGGAAAATATAAATTGAGTAGCTGGACACTCTCCGCAGTTGACAATAGAGAAGTGTGGTGGGCTGACCCTGGCTGGAGGCCACCAAAGCCACTCTATCACTCCCGTCCTCAGCTGGACAGGGGCTGGGCAGGGCAGAGAAAATGTAACGAAAGGCTCGAGATAAGGACAGGGAGAGACCACTCGCCGGTTACCATCATGGGCAAAACAGACTCAACTTGGGGAAATTAGTTTATTACCAATCAAGAGTAGGATAATGAGGGATGAACTCAAATCTTAGAAACACCTTCCCCCCACCCCTCCTTTCCTCCCAGGCTCAGCTTTGCTCCTGATTTCTCTACCTCCTCCCCTCCAGCGGTGCAACGGGACGGGGAACGGGGGTTGTGGTCAGTCCATCGCACGTTGTCCCTGCTGCTCGGAGGGAGGACTCCCCCCCTCCTGCCTCACTGACCTGCAGAGCTATTGCTCTCACATCTCCCTCCCTCCCTCTCTCTCTAGCTGCAATTTCTCTTCCCCTCCACTTCTCAAATACGTTATCCCCTAGGCACTGTCACCGTCGCTGGCGGGCTCGGCCTTGGCCAAAGGTGGGTCTGTCCCGGAGCCGGCTGTCTTTGGCTCTGTCGGACACAGGGGAAGCTTCAGGCGTCTTCTTACAGAAGCCACCCCTGCAGGCCCCCCCAGCTGCCAAAACTTTGCCACGCAAACCCAGTACTGGAGGAAACCAGCGATGTCTGGGGATGAAAGTGTATGGAGAATCATGGTAATTTTCCATCTCGTCCCCAAAAACACGTGGATTTCACCCTGGGAATTGCACATGCATTAGTTTCATTGATACGAAGGCATTAGGGAGGAACTTCATATGAAATCGTTCACCGTAAAGTTTTAAAATTCCATACTTATTCAGACTCTCTCTAGTTTTACTGCCATAAATACCCATGAAAGAGGAAGAAAAGGGGTGCAGGTAGAACCCCAGATGTCAGGACCCCAGTAAGGTCAGTCGCTGCACAGATCTCCTCGTACCGTTGAGAGCACAGATCGCTGAGCCAAGATGCTCTCTGGCATCTCTTGTCAAAATTGGGGAAACCAGATGAGGAACAATAAAAATTCACCCACAGTCCTGTTGGACGAAACCCCACAACAGGCCTTGCTCCAGTATTTTGGAAGCCAGGGTTCAGTTTAATCACGCATAGGTCTCCTGAGTGGAGCTGCTCATGGAACGCCTGGGAATGGGTAGCTGTGGGTCTGTGAGCTGTTCTTCCCGTCGTTATTAGCAAAACGTGACAGTGGGGTGTTCTGTCAAGCAAAGAGAAGCAAAAAACGGTGGGTGAGTGGCAAAGAGCCGCCACTGGCCTTTATGATCTCAAATACTTGTGTGTTATCATCCCCAATGCTTGTTCCACACCTCTCCATGTGCCACCTCAGGCGTGTCCCTGCTCCCCAGAAGCAACAGGGCACAACCGCTCCGGCGTTAATTGTATGGCTGAGTGCCACGTTTCCTTAGGGCTGTCTTACGCTGCCGTAGCAGGGTTTCTTTCACTCTGAACCGGCTCCTTTCAACGTGAACAGCACTGTGAAAAATCTGCCTAGTCGGTCCTGCGAGGTAGGGTCTGGGGTGACCGCGTTTGTGCGCCTCCATGGACGCCTGTATCTGTTGCACTGGCCCTGCGAGCGCAGCCGTGCTGATTTATCGCTTTATTTTATTTATAATGACAGGTCCCAGGGCATGATTCACCTATTTTCTCTCTAAAAACTCCACCTTTTATTCTTTAGTTGTTGTCGACTTCCATCCCCAGCCTGAGAGGGAAGCGCCTGGGAAGAGGAGACTTGGCGAGCCGAACGGCAGCGCGTACAGAGCATCGCCCCGGCATGCAGAGGCAAGAAAGGGCTGAGGCGGTAGCCAAGATGGGATTAGCGAGGGCCACCAGGAAGGCTAGGTATCGTTCTGTAGCTGCAGATCTCTACTCACTGAAACAAGAAAGCTTTCCTCGCTTTCCTTTCCGGAGGAGAAACGTTTAGTGCCTTGTAGGTTCTACTTCTCTTCCCCAAAGCACCAGTCGCGTGTGGGCGGATAATGCAAATCCCAGCAGCGGCAAAAGGGTAAGGTAGGTGCCTCTAATAAGGAAGGGACAGGGGAAAGAGTTCATGCAGAAGTTAATTATTTGCAAATGGGCAGCTATACTTTGACCTCAGCGACTTGAAGACCTGGCTGATGACGCCTCTGGGCCGTGAGTCTGTAAGGCTTGATGGGGGATGAGTCAAACTGTGACAGGAGAAGGACAATTAGGGTGTCTGCCTTTAAAACTGGGGGAAAGGAGAAGCTGGGGAATGAAAGACTGGCTAACTTCATTTCCGTGCCCAGGAAAATATTGGAGCAAAGAGTCAAACAGGCTGGCTCATTCTCGATGATAAAAGAAACGAGTGCTAAATAAGTGAAAGCAGATTTATTTCCCTTTCCAGCCAGCCACCAGTCTCACAGAAAGGAGAGGGGCCATAAATGCCACGTGTCTTGGCTTCCGAGTACTTTTAACAGTGTCTCTGCTGTCACTCCCATCATAAGTAAGCTCAAAAGAGAGATTTATGTGAGGGTGACATAAAGCCTGTCAGAAAACCGTAGCAAGAGGGTGAGCGGCAGCGGGCACGGTGACAAGACATCCCAGGAACAGCAGGGCAGGCTGTTGCCAGGGCTGGCACCGTGCAACATCATCGCTGGTGTCACTGGGCGGTGGGGAGGCCATGCTGGTCCGCACACCCTCCCGCCGTGAGGTGGGACGGGGAGAAACAGAGGGTGCAGTTCAGAGCAGGGACGAGCTCGTACGAGACAGTGCGATCAGGCAGGAACAATGGGCGAATCCAGCTGGGCAGTAGCCTGGCTGGCAGATGGCTGGGCAGGATCCCGGCTCACGAGCTAAAGCCTGGGAGCACCGTGTTTCTGAGACAAAGGCAAGCATGGTGCTGGGCTGTGCAAACAAGGATACAGCTTGCAAGGCGTGGGCCGGAGCCCTTCTCCTCTACCCCATAGGGGCAGAGCTGGAGCTGGAGGTTAGGCCATTGGTTTTGGGGTATGGCACCCGGAGAAGGAGAGTGCCCTGGTCGGACATGGTGCAGCGGGCAGCCATGGGGCTGACAGGGGTGGCCTGGAGAACATCACCTATGAGGACAGACCAAATGCACTGCAGTTTTTCTGCCCGAAGAATATTTCAACATGTGGGGCTGCAAAGTGAAAGGAACTACTCTGTTCTCTGCCTGTGGGGAAGCAAGGAAGTTTCTGGTTGGTCACTGGGAAATAACTACGGCTGGCGAGGGCAGCGAGGCACAGGACAGACAGCAGCGGTGGAGGCTCCGCTGCTGTGTATCTTCAAAGACAAGCTGTTGGAACAACGTGGCTACTGTGTGTAGGTTAGTATTTACATTATGCTATAAGTCTTATTTTTGTATGGTATATACAATACCTTAAGTCAGTAAGAGAGGGTAAATAGTCCACTGGGTTCTCTCCCGGCCCACGTTCCTTTACCGAGCACAGCTCAGGCTGAATTTCTACACGTCAGATCCGCGGAGAGTGAAGTGCAGCAGGGCAAAATGTGAAGGACCCCCACGTACTAAATCAGCACGGGCCAGGGACCCCACAGAAAGACTTGCCCACAGATCAGGGGCGTAGCAGATCTGTAGGATCTGGAGCTTTAGGAAAAACAAAGTATTTTGTGGCTTGTGCTGTAGCTGTGGCCACTGGACATGCCTACGGTGGACTCTTCTCCTGCCTGCGTGCCCGGGGCAGCCTGAATTTCAGCTTTGGTTGGGAGGGTGGCCCCACGCTCTCCAGTTTGCTTCTAAGGGGCTGCTGGCAAGAAACAATCCGAAAATCTTTCTGGCCGTGGGTGCACAGCTGGCCTGTGCCACCCTGATTGGTGTGCCACGGCAAACAGCGAGCTGCGTTCGAGGAATTACGCCTTGAGCCCCAAAGTTTTCACCGGCTAATGAAAGGCATTTCGATAATTACGTCAAGCATAAGGGAAACATCTCTGTAGTTACTCAGTAACTAGGATACTTTGTCAACACAGAAGTGAGAGGGTTCTTACTGCCTAGTTAGTTACTCAGAAAAATGGACCTATTTACACGAGAGGCATTCAGTGTGTGGTATTTGCTAGTGCTGCATTTCAGCGGTGCGGCCCTGGTAATCAAGGCTCCGTAATAGCTTAGAGTTTGCATGTTTGAATCACGGTGGAGCCCCTTTGGAAAAAAACATAACGCTTGCAGGGAATGTTTTATGTACGTAAAGTGTATTTTGTTGGATGGAGACTTAAATTGACTGGGCGAATCGGAGGACACAGATACGGTAAAGTTGCTGATCTTCAACTCCCAATTCATTTCTAAAGACGTGCGCCGCCGCTCTGCAGGAACCTACACCCCCAGGGGCATTTGAAGGCCCCCGAGTTTATTCAAGTCAGGGTAAAAAAAAGAAATTTATGGTAAAAAGGGCAGAAGAAAGAGTAAAGGTTATTCGGAGAGGTCACTTCTGTACCTGCGAGGCAGCGAAGTTGCCCCTTCCTAAGCATCCAGAAAACAGAAGCAGAGCTGTGAGAAAGCAGCTGTTTAGGAGGATCCTTTTAAACATGGATGCTGGCATATTGCGGGGAGGCTGGCTCTTTCCAGTGTTTCGCTACCGCCTTTTGATTTATTATACGTACCGTTCTCTTCCCCCCTCTGCTTCAAAATGAATGAAAGAGATCAGCTGTGACAAGCAACACGGGGAAAGCACGCCTGAAAGAGGTGACTCTTTAAAGGATGAAATAAACCCCGGTATTCCATACTCTGCGGTTGGATTTAATTAGGATAATCCATTGTTGTCCTTCTGCAAGCGGAATGAAGTGTGCAAAGCCACAGGCCAAAGACAAGTGTCTGGATGGGGCTGGAGGGAGGGGGAGGAAGCCACCGGCCGCCCCTCGCCACAGAGGGTGATGTAAATCGTGGCTGCCTTCCCACAGCTCGCCGTAACCGCACACCCCTCCGGCCAGCCTGGCCCACAGCTTCCGAGCACAGGCACACCTTCCTCTGCCCCAGAGCCTCCCGAACTGCGGGGCCACCCCTTCAGAAGGACGAGGAGGGCTCCTTTCACTCCAACTCCCCTTAATCAGCAGCAAGCACCGAGTATTATACAAACAAATTTCACTGAAAACGGGGAAAAGAGGGAACCATAGGAAAAGAAATTACAAGATCCCCCGCTGCTCTGAAGCAACTCCCTCGTTCCTTCTAAAGTAGGTTGCATAAATATTGATCTAGCCGGGATATGCCCTACATTCATTTGCACAGACATTATAAATGTGCTTAAGAATGAGAAATCAATCTTGTTTTCCTGCATGGTAAACAAGTACAGCCAAGAATGCGCACAGATAATACAAATTACAGCTCTTGGGCTTCCCACTTAAACACCCAGTCAGAAAAGGTGTTCTTGGGGAATGCATGAGAAAAGGATCACAGAATCACAGAATCATTTAGGTTGGAAAAGACCTTTAAGATCATCCAGTCCAACCGTTAACCCAGCACTGCCAAGTCCACCACTAAACCATGTCCCTAAACACCTCATCCACACCTCTCCTAAATCCCTCCAGGGATGGTGACTCCACCACCTCCCTGGGCAGCCCGTTCCAGTGCCTGACTACCCTTGCAGTGAAGAAATTTTCCCTAATAGCCAATCTGAACCTCCCCTGGCGCAACTTGAGGCCGTTTCCTCTTGTCCTGTCACTTGTCACTTGGGAGAAGAGACCAACCCCCACCTGGCTACAACCTCCTTTCAGGCAGCTGTGGAGAGCGATAAGGTCTCCCCTGAGCCTCCTCTTCTCCAGGCTGAACATCCCCAGCTCCCTCAGCCGCTCCGCACGGGGCTTGTGCTCCAGACCCTTACCAAATAGATAACGTCTTCTTGCTGTTTGTTTATTTTCAGCTATTTCCATTAATCCCTATACAGACCATTTAAAACACACTCCCACTCCGAATTTAGTCATAATCTGTTTTCTTTTTTTCTAGTCATAAACTAGTTTTCTGTATTTTGCCTGCCGAATTGGTTTAGGTTACTTTTTCATAACCTCCTCTGAGCAAGGTGAGGTGTAACCTTAGGCATCCCTGTACCTCTGTCGCTCCCTCTGCCATTAGCCTTTCGTCTGGTTGAGCACTGCAATGCCGCAGCTGGGAAAATCACATCATTAGGTTGCAAAAGCAGTAGAGTTCCTGCACTAGAGAGCCACGGGGTGGCTTCTGAATCACTGGGTGATTAATAATTAATGCGTAATTGTTGGATAATCTGTTTAGACGGTCACAGTGTAGGAAATGTATTAGTATTTTGTCTCGAGAACACTGCCACTGAAATAATAAAATTTTAACAAGTCCCCTTTCTTTATAATCCTACTGAATTACTGAAATAGTGCAAAGCTGCCTCATCTTGCTATACATTGTAGTGAAGTATGCTTTGCCTTTTTACCAGGGAAAGCGTGTTTTCATAAAGCAGAAGATGTGACAGAGATAAATATTTGCGTGTTCAGCTGGACTTTAAAAGAAAATGATTCAGCTCTTTTTAAGTATTTGATTTACCTTGTTTGAGCTACCATTTGGCCAGTTCCTCTGCCAGTTTTATTAGCTTAACACATTATTTTTCAGTTATTTTCCACTTCATTTATGCATTCTGAATTACATGTCCTCTTTGGAAAGCACTTAAAACGTTCACGTTGTTGCAAAGAGAAAAAAAACCTTTAAATTAAGTATGCAGAGTCCCTTTTCATAAACGTAACCCTAGCACAAGGTGAGCAGGAAATGAACGGAGTAGTCTTTAGGTGCTGAAAACGGTATGTTTAAAGACTTGGTAAAGGCAGGAAGAAAAAAATGAGTCAAGTGATCCCTATTTCTTATAATTACTCGCCACGCTGACTGAGCTCATCACCGTTGGCCTCAAAATGAAGTAATTGTCATGCTGCATTTCAGAGCTGTGATTCAGGAGCTGTGGGATGTGTCTTTCTGTTTCACAACACTGTGGTATATAGAGACACTCCCCTATACTGTGAGGGTGCTGAACCTAGAACATTCCTTTGTTACACAAGTGTGGTTTATTTGAACGCTAACCAAAACGTGCAGAACTTGATAATTTATCAATTTGCTCTCGGTGACTAAGGATCCTGTGTTAAAACGCTGAGTATTCTTACAATGGGCATATAGTCCGTATGATAAACCACGTTTTGTTCAGCTGTACATTCAATGTGATTTGTGGCTAGGCTGCTGAAGCGATCCAAAAAGATAAATTTGCTTGCTGAAGGTAGCTGTCAGGCTCTCCTAGGTGGAGGAGCGGGAGTATCAGCTTAGAGGAAGCAGTGTCTTCCAACAAAACCGTTGAAAGAAACGGAACTTAGAGAATAATGCAATGTCACAGCTGAAGTACCGGGATAATTGAGCCTATAACATCTGCTCAAATGTAGTGACACCAAAAATAAGCACTTCTGGCCGTGTTGTTGTTGTGCCTTGTTAAAGCAGGGTGTAAACATGTGACGTGATCCCAGCACATCAGGGAATTGGGGAACAGCAGCAGCTTGCTATCACAGTTACCCTTCTCCGGCCAAAGAAGGAATTTTCCCAGCAGAACTTTAATAAGGACATGGTTTGTGTTGTTTTCCAATAACTTTTACGAGAAGGAAAAAGGGATCATGTACTTCATTAGCCCCTTTAATAAGGGATGTTCCTGTGTCTGTTTTACAGCTGGAACAAAGGGCGTGGGTGTTTGCTTGATTTTTGCCTTAGAGTAAGAAATCGTATTGAATCCTTCCTGGGAGGAAAATAGTAGGGGGAAAAAACAGGAAAAAACCAAAATCTTTGGTGTGTTAGAAGGACTAACTTTCCTAAGAATTTGTTCAATATTTTCCTTCTGTTGCAAATTACTGCTGAGTTTGATTAACCAGAACACTTAATTTGCTTATTCTACTCTGTTGTGATTTCCCCTGGTTTGAAGCAGTGGGAAGCCAGTCCTAGCCCCCATCCAGCAAATCCGCTCATAAATACATGCTGCTACTTCCCCTTCCACGGTAGAAACACGAGGGACTATTCAATTAATTGAAAAGGGACTCATTTAGAACTGATAAATTTTTTGCACAACATGCCATTACTCAGCTGAATCCCTTCCTTCCTAGTATCATCACAACCAAGATCTTAGCAGGAGTCAAAAGAGGGCTGGTAATACGTGCATAAAAATAAACAAGAGCTTTGGAAGGGATTTACACTCTTGTGCTTCTGGGCAGAAGCCAGCTTCCAACAACTGCAGTTTTGGGAAAAGGTTTCTGAAGCTGGTTATCCCACACCATCTACCGTCACGGCCCTTGCATCTTTCCTTGGAGTGTGCAGTAACAATCACTTTGCAGCAGGATGCTGCCGAGAACGACCAGTAGTGTAATCCACTTATATCCCTGAAAACGTGTAGGTAGGAAATCTTACAAATTATTTACAAAACATTTCTGTATCACAGAGTCACAGAATGGTTTGGCCTGGAAAGGACCGTGAAGATCTTCTAGTTCCAACCCCCCTGCCATGGGCAGGGACACCCTCCACTAGACCAGGTTGCTCAAAGCCTCATCCAGCCTGGCCTTGAACACTTCCAGGGATGGGGCACCCACAGCTTCTCTGGGCAACCTGTGCCAGTGCCTCACCGCCCTCTCTGGGAAAAATTTCTTCCTGATGTCCAATCTAAATCTCCCCACTTTCAGTTTAAACCTGTTACCCCTTGTCCTGTCACTACAGGCTCTTGTAAAAAGTCCCTCTCCAGCTTCCTTGTAAGCCCCTTCAGGTACTGGAAGGTGCTATAAGGTCTCCCTGGAGCCTTCTCTTCTCCAGGCTGAACAAGCCCAACTCTCTCAGCCTGTCCCCATGGCAGAGGTGCTCCAGCCCTCTGAGCATCTTTGTGGCCTCTTCTGGACTCGCTCCAACTGGTCAATATCCTTCTTATGCTGAGGGCTCCACAGCTGGACACAGTACTGCAGGTGGGGTCTCATGAGAGCAGAGTAGAGAGGGAGAATCCCCTCCCTCGACCTGCTGGCCACACTTCTGATACAGCCCAGGATACGGTTGGCTTTCTAGGCTGCCAGCACACACTGCTGGCTCATGTCCAGCTTTTCATCCACCAGTACCCCCAACTCTTGCAAAAAAAAGAGCCGTTGGCTAGGTATCTGACAATCTGTCGTTACACTTGTTTGACGATGACCATGTTGACACCGATTTCTTGCCCAGTGACTCAGACTGCTAATTTCAGCCTGCCAAATCTTGCCTCACTTAGGTTTTGTGCATGGCGAGGCCCTGGGGGATGTGATGTCACTTCGACGTTCACCCTGGTCTGAGAAGGATGACCTCCAGATGAGGTCCAGAGGTCATCCACTGTAACGCACCTTACTTACCAATACTTCTCTGCACTGAGATGTGTTCATTGTAAGTCTCATACAGAGGCTTCCTGAAATCCTTGGATTCCTCCCATCCATTCATCCCTTCAGGGCTACACACTGGTCATGGAGAAGCCTGCCCGTGCCTGACCTCTGTCACTCCACGATGACTCTGGCGCAGTGTGGCCGCTTCCTTTGAAAGCTGGTCCACGCCACCGAGGACAGGAGGAGACGGAGCAGAGCCTTTCCAGTCACCGCTTCCTGCACATTCCTGCACAGCTCCCTGGAGAGCACCTGAGCCTGGCTGCTGGCTTTGGAGAGCTACACGCTTCGTCTGATCTGGAAGAGCATTCATTCCCAGAGTAAGCGATGAGGAACAGGCGTGCCTGAAGGTAAACGGTCCCTCCGGGCAGCAGAGCTCTGGCTAAAGCACCAGAAACCGAAGCGTCACACACTGAGAATGAGGATACCTTTTGCAAGCAATGCCACCGTGTGGGAGAGTGATGTGGTAAATGGGTTTCCAACAGTCACCTAAGAATCCACGGCCGGTTCCTTGTACACTGTGGTGTCTGACAGGGAGAAAATATAAAAGGGCGGCCAAGAAGGGTGGGACACAAAATATTTGGCTATCACACTGATGTGCATGCAGCCCAGCTGTGATGTCATGACGGATGTGAGCCCTGCCAGCTTTCCTGCAGGGAAGACCTCTATGGCTGGGTCTTATTTGCTGTGCTATAGACCAACCGCATGGAGAAAACATCACTGCTGTCGGGGATTCTGTCAAAAAATCTGGTTGCTCATGGGCCTAAGGTACCAAACTAGCTCTCTCCCTCTGCCTCTTCAACCCTGTACCGTCTGCTTCCAACACCTTCCCTAGAAAACACATGCTGGAATGCTTCAGTTCCCAGCAGTGTCGAATCCCAGGCCCACTACCGGTGGATGGCTGATCTGCTTGGTGGGGCAAAGCAATGTGTCAGGCAGGTGAAAGGTGAAGTTTGGGATGCTGTTATGAAAACAGCTTATCGGGATCCGTTGGCAGAAGCAACGTTCCTAAAAATCGAGCTGACTTTCATAGCACGGCGTTTCCCAACTGCGTGGGGGCCACTGATGGGTTTTCACATGTTCCTCGCCTGCCTTCTCGAGAGGCTGATGAATATTTTAACCACAAAACATGTCTTGATCCGTGGAATAGGTAGGTCAAGGGCACTGAATATCCTGGAGAGCGTGCGTCCAGTGGCAGTGCCTCGGCATTTATGTGCTTGGAAAAAGGAAGATTGTATTCTTGAATGAGAATTCACATCAGTTTGGAGAACCCGGTTTACCCTTGCTCTGACCGGAGTAGGTGGAGTCTCACAGGGCGTTCAGCTCTGTTCTTGGCACTTACAGAACAGCAGAGGACACCTTTGGAAAACCGAAAGCAGGATGATGAAACAGTTTGGATGCTAAATAAACACATGTGGCTGTAGTTTGCTGTGCCCCGGCCAACATCTGCAAAGCTAACGATGCACGTTTTCACCTCAGCAAAATTTGGATGCTAAAATATTCGGTGTTCCCCCTTTCCTACGGCTTCCCTCCCCCCCTCAGTCCCAGGCCAGCTTCTGCACAGACTGACAGAGAAGGGCCTCACGGTGACCTGGGTTACTGCAAGGGGAGCCATATGATCTATCAGCTAATATCTTCATTTTCCTGTAAATTTTGTTTAGACTCGTCCCTGAAAACTGTAGTAGCTACAGGAAAAACAATCCTGCTCTCCTAGATTTACCCCCTCCCGGTCTTATTCATCAACCCGAGCCCAGATGTGTTCCCTCCCAATGTCCTGAAAGCCCTTCTGAGAGGGCTGCTTGGGGAGCTGCGGATGTGACAGTGAGTTATTTCAGTGCTAACTTCCAGGTTGATCCTGCCAGCATTTTAATGGTATAAGGCTTTTTTTTATTCATCTCCTTGCAGGATTTCTCTGTTACTTTTCACAAGCTGCAGCTTTGGTGTTGAAGAAATACAGTTAAAAACGTTCCTTCCAAGGGCAAAATGTGCACCTTTGTTTATACTTCCAGGAAATCGCCGTAGGTGCAGCTGTTGATAGCACTCTGTACTAGTATAAATCATCAGTAAAACGTATTTTGAGAGTTTAGCTTCCGCTTTGCTAGTCTCACATCAGCGCTTATGCCATTCGCAAATAAATAACGTATATTTATGTGATGGATCCTTACTGTGGTAAAGCAATGCCTGAGATTCTTAAGGCAGGATTCATTTTAATGCAGAGCGTTTCCAGCGCAGCTCCAGTCACACTGCGGCGGGCAACACAGCGTGCAGAAGCGGCAAATACAGGTGAGCAGGGGCATGAACTTCCTTAACCCGCTTTGTTGCCAAACCTGCTGCATGGCGGAAACGTATCCTCAGTCTGGCACGAAAGGCCTTTATGTACAGTCTTTTAACAACAGGCAGTACCCTCTGAGGTATTTACAAGGGAATTAATGGGAGATGACTAACCTCCCGAAAAGCTGATATCAAAAATGCCTGCATCTCTTGGGTCACTTCAAACGTGCCAGTCATGCTGTTTAGGGCTATATATTATGTAAAACCATTGCATTCGAGTCACTGCGTTGGCTGCAGCTTAATGAATCCACATTAATCCATCTCTATCAGTAGTGATGAATACCGTACCTTGAGGAGTTGCGGGGCTCTGAAACAAAAAGGGCTTAAGACGCCGTATGAGCATGAAAGATAAACCAAAATAATTACAAGGAAGGATTTATAAAGTTCTGGAAGAGAATCTTTTAGTGCATTAATATCTAACAGGCAACGAAACTCTTTTTCTTTAAAAAAAAACCAAACAACAAACAAAACACGTAGCTTAAAATGAAAGAGCCGAAGACACAGTAAGAGGATTAGTGCATAGGGGTTGCCGAGTTTACTGGCAATTACAAGGTCTGGCTTTGCAATCAGTATCCACACAAATTAAAAACCAAATCTGTAAAATACTGCTTTAATTTTAATGCAGTATTTAAGATGACACTAGAATATCTAACGAAGACGTGTAATCAATCCGGGTAACAAAGCTGGCGTTTCTTCTCCTCAGACTTGTGTCCCCGCGCGCGGCTTTCAGCCGTACGGTTAAGTCGGTGTCAGCTGCTCATTTACGTCTGTAAATTGCCACCTTCACACGTGACGGGACCAAGAAGTGTGGGCTGGAGAAGAAATTCCAAGATTCGCTAACGAAGCGGCAGCTGTCGGGCTGCAGTGCTAACACAACTCAGCCCGCGCACGTCACAACGGGAAACATTCGTGTGATCGAAGGATCTCCACATCACGCCGCTGGCGGCGGCTTAGGAACACCTCACCTGGCTGAAAACAGTACTAGGTTAGCTCCACGAGAAACTGAAATGCAAGTGGCCACGTCCTGCCAGCGAGTAATGCTGCGTCAGTCGGACAACCTAACAACGGGATGGTGCAGCCGGCTCCAGCCCCTCTGCCCAGAAAAGCTGGGGCAGGACTTGTGTTCAGCAAGCAGGGAGATTCACCTCCGCTTTTGGGATGCGGGGACCCAAGTGCCGCCCATTCCCTTGACAGGGGTTTGATGCACAGCCAAGAAGGTACTTGCCTCTTTTCTCCTCTCTTTGTACTACGGAAATAAACGTACCTACCCACATTTGTGAAGTGCTTTGAGGTGAGTTGCTGAAGAACACGTAGTAGTGCCGATATTATTTGTATGGAAGTGGTTTTGGGGTCAGAAACACAGATCAACCCTTGCTGAAGATTATTTAGGGGGCTGTAGGTCCAAATAACCTTCCAGGCAATGCGACTCCAGGGCTCCTCAGTATATAAACACAAGCGTAACCTGTAAGAGAATTTGCAGCCTCGTTCTATTTCAGGCTTCAGTTAATGGAAACTTCCCAGAGGAAGAATGGTTCTTAATCCGGTGCTCAGTCTAAGAACACATTTATAATGAAGGGTTTCCTTGAATAAGCAGTTTTAAATGCTTTACTACGCTATAGACCTTACACACAAAGATAAGCGCGACTGGCACAGGACATCCACACACTGTCGTGCTTTGGCTCATAGCTGGAGAAGCAAACATGAATTTTCAGTTCCTTGTCACCTGCACATCCAATTTGCTCCTACTGTTGTGACCATCGCCCATACGGATGAGGGATACAGGTGCATACCTAGCATTTTAAAAACTGAAACATATCCCTACTGGTAAAATCAAATATTATTTTGAGAACAGCTTCCATACGATGACATTCAGTTTCTCTTTACAAAGAAGGATGTTATTATATTGTTTAATTTGAAATGGTTCCCTTGCTCATCCATCTCCTGGTCTTGGAATTATTTTTACAGTGGCAAATGTTGCCCTTTGATTCAGCATTTTGACATTGAAATAAGTCTCTTGCTCCCTTGTCTGCAGGGAAATTCTCCCTCACAAGAAAAACAGCCTACTAAAGAAGAGAGTTGAGTAAGCTCCCTAACATTTTTCAGGGGTGCAGGACAGTAAATTCCTTCTTTCTAATCTCCCTCCCCACCTTCACATGTTAACTGGAGTCACTAACGTGATTCGTACCTTCTTAAAACACAGATGAACATTTAACAGCACCATCGATGATGACGTACAGCAGAGAAGGTATAAGCATCACCTTTCCCACACTTGTATTTCTCAGCGCTCATCAGCTTTTGATCCAGAACTGGCCTGTCAGTCAAGTTTTCTGCAGTCAAGGACTGGGGATTAAGCAATTCCCGTTTAACGAGGGCAAGTTATTCTGAAATAATATCTTTGAAAACAAAACCCAAATTGGGTAATCATTGCGTATTTGATACAATTAAAAAAACCCTCTCTTTGAGTATAGTTCATGGTAAAACTGAGCCCACAAAGGCCATATGCTGTTTGTACTAACCCACCGCAGCAGACAATTCAGAAAAATTAATACCGATAATTCATCATTGAATTGCCCAGCAAAATACTAATTGTAGCTAAACTAAGGGGTTAGGTGAAGTGGTATAATGTTAAAGAACAGAAGGGGACTGGCAGTAATCTGAATCGGAGTCGGACCAGGTCCTCTCCCCTACATTCCCAGTGAAAGAGTAAGGAAAACCACAGACACCAGCTGATGCCCGTCATCTGGCCCTTCAATTGTAGAAACGTCCAGTAACAGCGGAGTGTATCCCCGAGGGCTACACAGGAATTTGTGAGAATCGGGGCAGGCAGATTTCAGAAGCAGCTGAACAGGAGTTAACACACTCCGCGCACCGCTGCTCTTACTCGATCGCGTCCACGGTGTAGGCAGTAAAGATCACAGCAGCTCCGGCCCCTGTGAGGATTTCAGCTAAGCGTTGGTCTGCTCTGTGGCTCAGAGGACTCTGTGCCTCTGATAACTCTGGATGTAACGCTGTCCACAAAAGAAACCACAAACCCGTGGTTTCAAGATCTCCTGGCATTTTCCTGCCACTGTCTGTGGGAATGCATAAGCTCGTCATTCAGTATAATGAGTTTTGGTATGGAGTCATTTATACTTATCTGCAATAAATTATTTTTTATTCCCGTATTTTTCGTTGACAACTCCTATAATCAGAAAACTCATCTTCAGGATTGCCAGATTCTGGTTGGAAAACTGCAGATTGCAAACCATCCTGTTTCATTTTACCTGTCTTCTAAATAGCCACCATCAATCAAACTTTAGAAAAGGGAAACGTGTGTTTTTCACCCTTCCACTCCCTCCTGACAAACATCAATTTCATAAGCTCCATTCCCATGTCTCACAGCAGCAGTTAATCCCTATCAAAATTCAGAATTCCAGGAGAGTTCAAAAATATCTGTCATTTACTGGGAAATGGAGAATAGCTTTCTTTTTCTCATACGCTGGAGAGTTCAACTTAAACATGCGTACACTTACAGACTGCAAGCGCACTGCCCCGCACAAGGCAAGAATAACCAGAATAACCCCAAAATAACAAGAAAAACTCCAGGTGCACCACTGACATTTGGAGACACTGGGTCACAACAGAAACCGCTGCCTTCCCGTGCAGAAAGCGATGAAGAGCAACCACGCAGTCCCTTTTTCCCTCATGGCGCAGCTCGGGGCTCACGGGATGCCCGGACCCTCACTGCGGCCTTCTGCTCCTCAACACATTTCACCGGGCAGCGATAAATCCAACAATTTGTCCATCCCGCAGGACTTCGGTACCGCTACTTTGGGTTTTTTTAATTGCATAAAGCCCTTCGTTAGCAAGGCTGCTGGCAGTGGCAAGTTAGCCTGGCGAGAGGGAGAGCGAGGTCAGCTCCATCCCCAGCCACGGCTCCAAGATGGCCGCTGCGTGCGGACTCGGAAAGGTGCAGCGTAAATCCAGCGCTGGAGCCACACCAGTTCACCCCACCGAGGCCGTTTAAATGACCTTAACTCCGTGTTCCTACACTCTGTGGGCTATCTCACCACAGGAGACAAAAAGATCGTGTTTAGTCTCAAAGAGAGAACACGAAGCCTGACGGGGGGCGGGCTATCGCTGCCTCCAAGTACAAAAAGCTATTGGAGTCAAAGGGCAGCGCAAGGCTGGCATGTGAGCAAACGGGTATAGACTACCAGTGCATAAACTCAGACTGGAAATTCCGAACAGCGAGGGCAGGGTGGCCCCTGGTTAGAGCGAAGGGCAAATCAGCGCGGCTCATTCCAAAACGAGGTTCAACTTGTTTGTGTACTGTGTTGGGGGGCGGCTCACTAACATGCAGGATGCGGTATCTCCAGTGACAAGGGAGAAAACTGGGTGTCCCATGAGACTTCTCTTCGGTTCCATGTTCCTAAGTAACGTTGGAGAATCTCTGTTCTGGAATTTTTCTGTGTGTGCATGAACATTCAGGTATTTGGGCAACATAAACCCAAACCATTTTATGATTCTGTGAACGTGAGAGAAGTGGAGCTTCTCTGTCTCTGCTCCCTCCAAAGATGAGAAGGGCTGGAAACTGTATAGAAAATCTCTTTTATTTCAAGTATTATTGTTAAAAATAACATCCCCAGAGCTCGCCGTCTCCTTCCGAGCGCGTCTGTGCGCGCGCGTGTGTGTGTTTACACGTTGAGTATTTCTCTCACACATTTAAATCAGGAGACCTGGAGTAACCTTCATGAAGTAGGTGGCGTGAGGGTGGTGTGAAATGGTAGAAATAATTAAAGCAGACCATACGAAGCAGCCAGAACCAGAGCGCGGTACACACAGTGCTTCACTTCTACTGTGTGCTGCTGCTGTTTTGGGCACCAGTTTAAGCGTTTAATAGCCAAGCATTGCTGTCACCTCCTGTCAGTCTGGGCTCTGGACGTGGTCCTGGCTCCCTCGTGCAGCAGGAATTCCAAAGACGCTCTTGCTGGTGATGGCAATTCCAGATACGGGCCAGAGAAATGCATGGTCAGGCCATAATTAATTTACTGATGGTTCTGTTCAGAAAGCGGGTGGTTTCTGTATAAAGGTAAAACATGACCTTCATTGTTATAAAGCCTTTTAAAAGGTAGTCACCTATTTCCATTGCACGTTCCTCCGGGAGTATTCCTCTGTTTTCTGTGATGTGTTTCACCTGCTTGTAGAGGGTATGAAGGTGACAATGTGGAAGTGTGGAGAAGTGTTTCATTAGGAGAGGTAAACTTTAATTTTATTATGGTTCTGGCTTATGTATGGTTCATATATTATACATACGCACTAAAAAAACCCCACCAGCTAAAAATACTGTCTCACTGAGAGTTTATCTTGGGGTTCTCAGTGGTGATTTACCTCCCCTAACATCGACGTAACTGGTTAATTGCCCAGAACTCCCACTTTATTGCAGTCTGTAGCATTTTGGACGGCTATCTGGCAAGATGCTTCACTGGGATGTTACAAAATGGATTAAAAAGGAAAGATCTCAGGCAGTCACAGCCCTATCCAACCAGCGTTACTCAGCTAAAACGCGCCCAGGAGCGGTTTCTCTGAGTAAACACCGTAGCACGGTGTCCTTACAGTATGGAAGACTCGCACTTTCACACTGCTAATTGAATTGATCTGATTTTAATTTTCCTTTTCAATAATTCATTTAAAATGACACTGGGGTGGGGGGGGGTAGGGGGTGGGGGAAGGAGAGGAGTGCGTGGAATGGTGCTATTTAACAGCTGCCTCTAAGCAATTTTCAAGACGTATTTTCAGTAATTTCAGTCCCTGAAATACAGTGACAGACTAATAGCTCTGAAACTTTCCCTGTGAGTCTAGTCACAAAGCTGCTCTTTCTTGGGGGGTGCGTGTGTATATACGTGTATGTTCTCCACCCATATTTCCATGTGTCTCTCCATCTTGGACCTGAAGAGATCCCCTCTCTCCTCGGACAAGAAGATTGCCCGGGCTCAGTGCTCGGGTTCTGCGCCGAGACAGCCAACGGGGAGAACGTGTCAGATGGGAAAGAGCCGGAGCGGGAACGGGCACTGAACCCATAAAACCGTTTGGTGTCCGCTGCCAGGCGGCTACCGGCCAGCAACTACTGCCAAGTGCCACCGCTGCTAGCGAGGTGCGGCACAGGGATGGCCGCTCGCAGGGCTCCTTGTCCGCGCTCCAGGCCCTCCGGTTTCCCTGGATCGGCCGTTCCATGGTGAGTCCTAAGGAATACAGCCATGGAGCACAAGACAAAGTCCTGGAGGGAGTTTAAACCGGATTCAGCCCTGGGCCTTGAGGAGTGGTGGCACGTGACGCCTCCCCGGGGTCGATTTCCAGCACGTTCCAGGCCTCCCGCCCTCACGCCTTGCCGGGCAGCGGGCTCCGGTACCGGAGGCTGCACGGCCCTTGGGGACGGTGGGAGCGGGAGGCTGGCCGGTGGGTCACGGGCAGGGCTGTAACGCACCGCGGGGCCTCCACGCCTCCTCCGCAAAGGCGAAGCAACCCGCCTTGGCATAAAACGGCTGGGAGTGCGGTGGGGGAGGGGGAGAGGGGGCGAGCAGCGGGGAGCAGGGGCTACCGGGAGTTGTGGCCGGGCGGCGGGCGAGGCGGGACCACACTCCCCAGCAGCCTCCGCGCGCCCCCCCCCCCCCCCCAGCCCGGGGCACGTTGTGTTTACGGGCGAGGCCCCGCCCCGCCGCGCGAGCGGTGGCGTCACCCTCGAGAGCCTCCCCTTGCCCGCGGCTGTTTAATATTCATGAGGCTCGCGAGCGGGCGGGCGGGCGCGCGGCTCAGTCGCGCTCTGCCTCCCTAATGGCGCTGGCGGCGGGGGAGCGGGGCTGAGCCGGGCGCGCGCGGGCACCGGCGGGATGCGCCCCGCCGCTACGTAACGCAGCGCCGCTGCTCCGCTCGCCCCCACGACCCCCCACCCCCACCCCGCGCCGCCGAGAGGCGCTCCCAGCAGGGCGGCGGCGGCGGCGGTATCCCCCGGCCCCGCGGGCAATGGAGCCCGCGCAGCAGAGAGCGAGAGAAGCCCCGGCGGCGGGCAGCGGCCGGGGGGAGCCGGAGAGCGGCTCCCCGGACAGGAGGAGCCGGGCAGCGCCCGGCGCGGAGAACGGAGCGGAGCCGTCGGGCGGCGGCGGGCAGCTGGACGGCAAAGGAACCGGCGGCCCGCGGAGGAGGCGAGGGGCAACCGGAGGCATCGTTCCCCCAGCGGCGCCGGCGGCTCCCGGCGGGGCCGGCAACGCCAACTCCCTGCTCCTGCGGCGGGGGAGGCTGAAGAGGAACATCGCCGCCGCCGCCGCCGCCTCGCCCGCCGCTGCCCCCGCCGCCGCGTTGGGCACCCGCAGCTTGGACAGGAAGGCGCTGCTGCTGAAACCGCCGCGGCAGCTGCAGCCCCTGCAGCCCCCGGAGCGGGACTGGGTGCGGCGGGACCTGCAGCGGGGTTGCGTCCACGTCTACGAACGCCACGCCAACTGCTACCTGCGCCCGGTGCTCTGCGCCCTGGAGACCACCGCGGCCGAGGTGGCCACCCGGCTGCAGCAACTCGGTCACCGGGGAGGCAGCGGAGTGGTGCGGGTGCTGGGTAAAGCGGGCGCCCCGCCGCCGTCGCCGCAACCCCCGCCCGAGCCGGCGGGTGCTCCCGCCGAGGCGCCGCCCGAGCCCGCGGCCGAGGGGCGGCGACCGCAACCGGAGGAGAGGCCGAGGAGCCGGCGGGGGACGCGGAGCGGGGACTGCGGGGAAGCGGCGCGGCCCGGCCGCTTGCCGCTGGGCGGCAGCGCCGAGGAGAGCGACTCGGCCGGCGGTTTGCCGAGCCCGGCGCCCTCCGACTTCAGCCCCGGGGCGCCGCCGGCCGAGCTGTACCTGGCGGGGCCGCCGCTCTCCTGCCCCTCCCTCCTGGGGGAGCTGGGACCGGCGGGCTCCGACACCGAGAGCTTCAGCCCCAGCGCCGAGAGCGTCTCCGACCGGCTGGATCCCTACAGCAGCGGCGGCGGCGGGGGCTCGTCCTCCTCGGAGGAGCTGGAGGTGGAGCCGGTACCCCCCGACGGGGTGGAAGCAGGTGCGGGGCCGGGCCGGGCCCCCCCCCGCCCTGGGGAGCTGACCCCGGGGCGGGCGCCGGCGGGCGCGGCCGGCGGGAGGGAGCCGCCGGCGGGGGCCGCTCCGGCGGGGCCGCCCGCCCTGTACGTGCAGCTCCACGGGGAGACCAGCCGGCGGCTGGAGGCCCACGAGAAGCCGCTGCAGATCCAGAACGACTACCTCTCCCAGCTGGGCTTCCGGGACCTGTGGCGGGTGCAGGAGGAGGGCATGGACTCGGAGACCGGCTGCCTCATCCGCTTCTACGCCGGTGAGCGGGGCGCCGGGATTCCCGGGGAGAGGGGAGGGAGGGCGGGCGGGCGGGAGCTGCCCCTCCGCCGGCCCCGGGGCTGTCTCCCCCACCACCCCCGTCTCGGAGAAGGTGGCCCGCGGGTGTCTCCGCGCCGGGGAGGGGCCGCGCGGGGAGGTCCCCGGCGGCGGCGGGCAGGGCTGCCGGGGGAAGCCCGGGGTGTTAGCGGGCGCTCGGAAGCGCCGGGCTGCCCCAGAGCTGAGGCTGTGCCAGGGCGACCTCCCCCTCCGTGGGTAATGGAGGTCGCTCTTGTGTTGTTTTCCGTTTCCAGCAGCGGCACTGGGCTTTCGAGGTTAAATCAGCCTTAATCCACCGCTTTTTTCCCCTATAGTGACGGGAGACGCATCGCTGCCGGGGACGGGAGGCCGAGGGCTCCCGCGGGTGCTCGCAGGATGCCCGGCAGCTCGCTCCCGGTTCAACCGGGCCGAACGCTCCGGCGTGCTGGGAGACAGCCTGCCTAGGGGAGCCGGGGGCGCGGCGGGCTTGTTCGGAAAGGGGGAAAGCTCCGGCGCAGTTTTGCTCCTGAAATAGGTTGCAACTGTGCAGATTCCTGAGCCGGGAGAGCGGTGCATTCCTGCAAACCAAGTCCCCTACTTGGCTTTCTGTGTTGGTAGCACTCGCGGTCGGCTTTCCCCTTCCTCGGAGCTGCCGGAGCTCACCGGGAGGCTGAGCAGCAGCTTTTTAATGCGGCTTTGCTGTTACAGTAGAGAGTTTGGGGAGTGTTGGGTGGAAAAGTTAGCTCCCACGTTGCGATTATGCAACCTTCTGCGGTTTTGGAGAGGTTTAAAAATACCTTGCGTGTCACTTGAATTGGTCGGTATAAAAATACCGACTGTAATCTTGGAACTCCTTGGGTTTTAACTGACCTGTCCGTCTCTCCAAGAAGGAGAAAGTGTTTAACGTCCAAGCAAGCGTTCAGATACCTAGTAAGTTTGCCTGTGAAATGGGAAAAATGTGGTATCTGAAGATAAGGTCATGTTAGCCAAGTAGCAGATGCTATCCATCCCCATGCCGGGTTGGGTGAGCAGAGCGCTCCTTCACCGAACGGGGAGAATTCGGTGCTTTGCCTCTGAGAAATACGGAGATTTTCTCCGGAGTGCGTTCTGCTGAATGTCAAATAGAGCGGTAGTGGCGGGGTGGGAAGGAGAGCAGTATGCTAGGGAAAGCGCCCTGCCTGATATTCAGAAGAGCATGTGGGAGTGGTGGCAGGCGGTCAGTTCGGTTTCCTTCGTATTTCTTGGTGGGGCGTATAATGACCCCGGCATAACGAGCGTGGAAGCAGGACTTGTTCAGGGGGTTGATGGAAATAGGTTAGATATGCTGGGGTTAGAAGGAGCTAAAATACCTTTTTTTCAGATGATGGCGGTGGCCTGCGCGTTTCTCCGCTGCGCTGTTGAGGGTGGAAGTCGGCAGGTGATGCTGGAAGGAGTGTTGCTTCCTTTATTTCCAGTCCCACCGTTAAATGGGGATGTGTAGACACCTTTTAGAACAGGATGACCGTGTGCCTCCTTTCCTAACAGGATGTGTTCTAAAGAAAACACAATCAGAAAACACAGCGAAGCCTTACACACAATTAAGCCTGTTTGCATGTCGTTTTTATGCATTAAATGATTAATTCCGTATGTTAAATGCGGATGTTCCAACTCTCTTTTATTTCAGTGTCTCAACTTGATCACTAACGCAGCTTTTTTGGGCTTCCTGGTACAAAGCTACTAAATAGAAGTGTATTTCTATAAGCATACACAGGATTAGATTAATGCAAATTTCTTACGCAAGTTCATATGCCAAGGTGTATGCCTCTGAACTTCAAAAGTGCAGTGTTTTTTTTGAAATCCTTATCTCTTTGAGTGGATCTGTGATCAACATCTGAAACACCTGTGATCAGGTGCTTGTAGCAGAATGGTTGCGGCATCTAATGTACCAGACCAGCCAAAACCAGCTAAGAAAATACTACTGACATGTAATCGTACTGATTTTATGTAACTGTCTTGGCAAGTCATCTCTGCTTCCTCGTTTTATATCCCCCCACTTCCCCAAGATGAAAGGGAAGGAAGGAGAGACACTTAAAAAGAATGCACATCAAATTAAACTGGAAAGGGGAGTGGGTTTTGGGCCCAGAGTTAGGGTGTTTTGCTTGGGAGAAGTACCTTTTTTATAAGTGATCCTCCAGGATCATACCCTAAGGAAAGCTTTAAAACAGTGATTTCCTGTTTGCCTGGGACTTCATTGGTTTAAGCAGCCTGGCTTGTCCCAATGGGTAGAGAACCACTAGCATCTCTATCCCTGTAATTTCCTGCAAGCTGTCTCAGTAGGATTTGGCGATCCTGGTCTTGTACTGATGTAAAATGGCATAAACCTAGGCTGGATTTATTGCATTGCTTCTAAAAAGAACCCTTTCACCTAATCCCCTTGGAGTGGGGAGAGAAGAAGAGAGCGCAGTGATAACTTTCAGGCGTTTTTATTTCTGGAGAGAGACACTTTTAAGGCTGGAAGATTACTACACTGAAACTTAACATTACAAATTCCAAATAAGATGATACAGGCAGTGATTTTAGTGGTTACTGTAGGTTGATAGTTTCTCTAGTTGTGGAATCTGGAAAATAGGGTGGTTTTTTTTTTTTAATTGCTGGGAGAACTGCAGAGAATCAGGAATTTTTTTTTTACAGTATCAAAACAGCTTTCTGAATAAGTACCAGTCTACAAGCATTCTGTAAGTGAAATACCTGTTCTTTCCATGCAGAATTCCAAATTTAAAAGCCCCAGAAACCAGAATGTGATCCTGGGAAGGTAAAAGTGCTTCCTGTACGTTGCCTTGGGGCGTTTCAAAGTGCGGTTAGTGCGTCGTCTTTTCTCTTGTGGTCCCCTCTCCTCTTCTTACTCGGAGTGTGAGCGTGGTTGTCTAACTCAGTGTCTTGACTCTGAGCGCTAAACAGATAACGCCGTTGCTAAAACAAAATCCCTTACAGCTTTAAGGGTCTGATCCTACTCCCTCTAACATCAGTTTGAGCAGAATTGGGCTTTAGTGACTGGTCATGCATGTCAACTTTGCTCTGTTGAAATCTGTCTCAACAAAAGATACTGTTCTCCAAGTTTGCAACACTTAATCTCTATTTAAAAGGATATGGTTAAATAGCTTTCTGCTGAGATATTACGTTACCGAGTTATGGAACCGTATAAGAATCCATAGTGCAATTACGGTCATGATATTGTCGCTGGGAGACCGATTAGGTCAGACTTACTAAACTGTTCCTGAAACCGTAAGAATGGCTGTGATCCAGAAGGCTTCTCGCAAACAAGTAATAGTATTCCTTATTGCTCTGTAAAAATAATTTTTGTAAAACATAAGTTGTCCCAGTGGCCTCGACTTCTCCGTTTTGCACGCAGAAGGGAAACCAGACTAATACGCCAATCTCGTCGTTCAAAAGCTGCAAAACTGCTTATCTGTTTTGAGACTTCAGCTCCAAAATAGGCACGGGGTCATGTTCAGCGCTGTGTTCTGGAGCGACTGCGTGGCAGAGAGCGTGAGTAACGTGATCTTGGGCTTGAAGACCGATTCAGTACAATGCATATTGGAGGCTTTTTTGTTCTACCGCTGAAAGGTGATGTTATTTGTGATCCTGGCATTTTGCCACCATGAAATTCTCTGCTCTTTGATGTGACATAGGGCTTCTGCACCTGCTGGTGCCATCAAATATATCGCTTTTCAGGAGGTGATTGCCTATAGGCAGAATACTAAGAAATGCCAGGTGTAATTAGGGGTGTTAACTTTGCGACTGGCTGGATGATGTTATTTGGGAAGAGGTGCTTTTTTTGCTCACACCACCTTGTAGAAAGCTGCGAGGAGAAACGTATCCAGCTTTGTCTTAAAGTTCGTTACAAGACGCCGTGGTCTGCTCAGTGGGCAGATAAGGGGGGGTAGATGCAGTGTCAGGATCGGTTGCGGTGATCGAAGCGATTGGTTGTTTTCTTAAAAAAAAAAAAGGTACGCTTGGTAGTTGGGGTCACGCTTAAGCCTTTCAGCTATGTGGAGGGAGACGTGGTTTTTAGATGCTTACTCTTACATGAAAACACCGCGGGCCTGGCCGTGCTGAGCTTTGTGGAATGTGACATGTATTGAATCACTGGCTGCTTGTTGCGCTACTTGGCGAATAACTCGGTTCAGCTATTTCATACATTGGTAAACTCGATTTGAGATGACTAAGCGCCAGTTAAGGAGGGAAACGTTGCAAAGACAGACCTGCTCCTTAACTGAGGGTAGGAGCATGTCTGTGCTTAAAGAGCTGCTCCCTTTGGAGCACTTAGTTCTGAAATCCAATGTCGTGTTTAACATGAAAGAAAGAACTTCACATTAATGTGAATTAATGTGGTTTTTACATATGTAATTGGAAAGGTGAGGTCTCTGAGAACTTGCCTGAAACCGAAAGAAAAAACAACCTCTGCCTGGGGCTCCCATGATCATGATTTTTTAAATTCCTAACGTGACTTGGATGTACATTCTTCTATCTCGTAATCATTTGTGTGTCAGCATCTCCTCCAAAGAGAAGTGATACCTAAAACTTGCCACTTTGGGAAACTGCCTCATTTCAATTATACGGTGTGTTTAGACCCAAGCAGAGTCCTTGGCGGGACCAAACCAGTGAAATTCCTAGTCCGGTTCTGCAGGAAGGTTTAGAATGATCGCGGAGCCACAACCATTCTCCGCCTGTCCACGTGCATCCTTGCGGTGGGAACGGGGTCTTCCCGCCGTAGGCGAGCCGGGGGGGCTCGGAGGGCGCAGCGGCCTCTCCTCCTGCGCAGGAGGAGCCTGCAGATAATGCTGGAATGCTGGTGGAACCGCAGCTGGGCTGTGGTATGTGATGTCTGTTGAGTACAATGGTTTCTGCAACTTTTAAATTCTGCTGTGCTCCTGGCTAGCATCCATAATTTAAGTACGTGTGAAGTACGGACACAGGAGGCTTCGGTGTGACGTATGTAAGAGTTACTATGTATACTAAATGTGTAGTACCTAAATCGGTGCATCCGGGAGCTGAATTTCCTTAACTGCTGCAGCACGGAATACGGCATTCTATTTTTTCTTTCTTCCCTCTATGTATTTTGATATTATCCCTCTTTCCATATCTCACCAGCTATTTCCTTAATTTTTTTTGTTTTGGAAACTGTGCATAAACATCCTCTTTTCTGAAACTGCCGGTATACCTAAAAGCCCTTGTGCAATTAAAACACCCATCTGTTCTGTGAGGACACTGTCAGGCTGCTATGCATCTAAAGCAGTGTGTGATTCCTGGGAAGACACTGCTTAATTATTACGAAGAAAGACACGTTAATTCGAAACAGTGTTAGCAACCGGTGCGCGCTGCTTAACCACCAAAAACTACTTTGTGGTTTTATAAAATTATATAGAGATATTTTTTTTTCTGTTATCCAGGTGATCCTGCGGAAAAGCAGGCAGTGTAAAACAATCGGAGAAGTCGAAGTTTGAAAAGTACATGCGTGCAGAATTCCACAGAATAGAAGCTGAGAGAGAGAAATCCTGGGGAGTGGTACTTGTTGCACTCGGCTGTTTAGTATGGAGGGAGCCTGTGCCTCGCATGCTCACAGCTCTCTTTCCCCATGCGGTTAAGGGATGGTCGTTTTGAATGAACTGTTTCAGCTATTAGTATCTCGATTTGGGAAAGAAAAAAAAAAACCCTAAAAAGAAACCAAAACCTGACTTTATTTGCCTTGGAGAGTAGAAGCAAAGACACTTTGACTTAGTCTTCCATGTTTCGTTATTGCGGTGCTCGCGGAATGTGGTGTGCTGGCGTGGTCGATTGGATAAATCTGCGAGTGTGCTTGTTCTCAGCTTCCCTTGACTCAGTTTCGTTGCTCTGGTTTAGAACTTGCGCTCAAATGAGGGTTTGCGCTCTGTGGAGCCGTACGTCTGAAACAGCCCTTCTGATGACTTTATTCTTTGCCCCACAGAACGGAACGTTGCGTTTACCTTTCAGAGGTTTATCTTAGTGAGGTCTCTTTTTGGTGCGGGTTCAAACAGAATGGACTTTGCTTGGAGTCAGTTACAGTTTGGGGAAACTAATGGAAGTAAAAGGGATGGGTGGGGTGTACTGAAGTCTCTTCTGTTTTGTAAGCGCCGCTGTCCGTGGGATTCCGGTTTATTTTTCCTTCTCAAAGATGTTTAAGAGAAATTCAACCAACTTTTGTAAACAGCTAACGAGTTTTGAAAAAGCTGAAAAATGAATGTGTCTTAACTTTTTCTAGATTTGGCTCCGAGACAGGAATTCTGTAACACTGAGCTTTTCACAAGATAGTTAAGAAACTCCACATGAAGAATGTCCTCATTTTGAAAATAATCAATAACCTCTTGCTTATGATAGTCACCTGTGAGACTGGAAACCAAAGTTAAAATCCCAGCTGCGTGGTAATGACACAGTTGTGTATAGATTTGAAGTAGTTAAGCTCTACAAATTTTAAGTCAAAGTTGCTGTGAAAATTCTACATTTTCAGCTTCTGCCTTCGCTCAGAAATACCTTGTTTTATTCTTTGGGTAACTTGTCATTCAAATAGCTTTTCTGGACAGTGGAGTTAGCTGCAGCATTATATCTTAGGAGAGAATGATTTTTACTTTTTTCACTATAGAATAACTTGTCTTTGCTGTAGAATATTATTTTCCAATTAGCATGCTGGACAGATGCCAGCCTATGTTAACATAGACACCATGTTCCAGAAATAACTAGTGGCAAATTCTAATTGAACATTTTCCCACTGATTGCCATTAAATACTGAAGCTGTCTTGGATATTGGAGAATTTTAGACTTAAGCCTTTTTATTTATTGTATATCTTTATTGACTCCGAGTTTAGTTTTTGCTGTATGTGTGCCATATGATAAAATGTTGCACGCAAAGAAGAGACATCACTTGCGTGTTGGAATGCAGCAGCTGTCCTAACAGCACGGAGGGACGTATGCAGGTCGTAAATGAATAACAGTATTGGGCCCTGCTGAAATTCTGTTTGGGGTTTCAGGTAGGCAGAATTAACAGTGAAAAACAGGTTTCTGTGGTGTCCATGTCTCACCCACTTTGGTGTTTGCTTTTTTTAAGAAAAAAAAAAATAACACCTGCAGCAATCACCACTTGGAGTCCTGTCTGTAAGTTAACCACGGCTGTGGTCACCCCCTCCGTACCCTCTGCCACTGTCATGTAAAATCATTTCGTTGCGTAAGTTGATAGTCCAAATTCTTTACGCCACTTGCCACAATCCAGATTCCTCTTGCTTCCCTGTGCAGCTAACTAGCTAGTCCTGACCCTTTACATACGTGTAAGAATGGGAACGTGGCAGAATCTGTTTGGGGATTTTTGTGCGCGCACCCCCCCGTTATTTAGGTGGCAAAAATTGTTCGTTGAAGGACGCCGCATTTAAAAATGACCACTGTTGAATCAGGAAGACGTCCTGGAGCGAAAAGGCATTTAATCTCACAACGTAGCGTACTATTCTTTGAAGCTTTTTCTGTTGATGGGGAAGTAAAATTTCTTCCAGCTGGCTTTGGCTTGTTTGGAGGGATGCTGAAAATACTCATCGCCCAACTAACTGTGTGCGCCTCGATTTGACAGCTAAGAATATCTGTTTACATACTGAAGTGAGATACTGAGTTTCAGGGGAGTTTTCTCTCTAGTTTTCTCTAGCTTAGGTCTTGACGTAGAAGGAGAGTGAAATTGTGGAAGTGGAGAGTTTTAAAGTTTAACTCAACCTTTGTTGTGGGATGGAGGTAAGTGCGGGCCCTTGGCAGGATATTGGTTGTTCCTGGTGTTATCCAGTGGCACTGGGAATCTTCAAACCCGCTTGGCTAGGCTCTGAATGGTGTTCATAATTCTCCAAACCCCACAATAGCTGCGCGAACCGGTTCCTCTCATCTGCAGGCGCTCCGAGTGCCAGCGCCAGCTTATTTAAATAAAGACAAAACAATGGGCCTTGGTCCAGGGGGTAACGAGGAGCTGGAATGCCTTTGAAGTTCAGGACCCTGGGCTGTAGGTGCGATTTACATAAACCTCATTATGTAACCTGAATGCAGTTTCTCTTCCTGTTTGTTCGATTTATGAAGTTTTGTGTCCAGAGAGAAAGAGATAGTGAGGCCTGTAATTAAGATAAGTGGCAGGCCACTCCTTTTTCTGAATTTTAGATGCAGCATTAAGGGGAGAACAAAACCTGTGGTTCAGGCACCTTCAGTTGATGAGAATAATGGCAACTCCTTTCCTTTGAAAAAGCTGCATGCTCCTTTGAACAACAACCGCCTAGTTCAACCCATTATTTGCTTTAAAATAAGTGGGTACAGAAAAGCTTGAAGTTATTACTAACAACGATTCTGCTTTTATATAAGCCATCGACGGTCTTTGTCTAAGCAGCTGTCATCGGTGTTAAAGCTACCTTGAAACTGGGAAGTTTCTACGTGGACAGCGAGCTTTCCGATCAGAAATGCCTACAGTGACGTTTCAGCCTTCTTGGTCACACGCTCGCTTTTTCTTCCTGTGTGATCCGCCCTAATATATATATATATTTTTTAAGATGACAGTAGGTAGTAGCGCTGGGTTTGTGATCAGAGTCCTGCAAGCAGCAGAGCACTGTAGGTGCTCACCTCTGCTGGCTCGTGAGGTGATTGATCAGGTCTACCAGCGACGCGTTATCACCAGTTATTTTGTGATTATTGACGCAAATTACGTGTGATGGAGGAACGTATTTTTCCCTCTACTTTGTGTTAGTTAGTGGGACAGACAGACAGATGGACCCCTAGGGCACAACAGCCTCTGTTTGTGGTCGTTTTATTTATGAAACGTAATTATGTCTGAGACAACCTAATCTCGTATGTCACTACTGGCTTTATGCCCCTCCGTGTATTCGCTTTCCTGCTATAAAGCTCGCCTGCCGGAATAAAAAAGTTAATGGCAAAAACCGTTAGGAATGAGGTGGTGGAACACCTGGAAGGCGGCTAGCAGGTACAGCGTGCCAGAGTTAACCGGCTAGGAGCTCTTGGCTTCTTCTGGTACCAGTGTTACGTGGCAACAGCCATGCAGGCGTGATAGCTTGCAGGTTGCAAATGGGATATTTCTCAAAATGAAGTTAATCGCATAGGTGTGGGAGATGCAATTTAACGTTTCAGAAATACCATCAGGAGCTTGTGGAAAGCTGTGCAATATATAATTATCCGGGAGGATTTTTCTTCCCTGTTTCAAATCCCAGAGTTTAGGGTTTGTTTTTTTTTTCCTAACGTGAAGCTCATAGTGTGGATGTGTGGATTAAAATTTCAGTGGTTAGAAGTAGACCTGAGTTTCAGAGCAAGTAGTTAACTTTTTTTTTTTGTCTTGGGTATCCTAGCTAATAAAAGAAAGGACTGGCTGAAAATGAGAATCTGGACTCTTTGAAGTGTCTGAGCTCTGTGAAGTGGCTGTGGATGTGTCTTATCTTTTTTTTTTTTTGTGGCATGAAAATCATGTCCCTTGTCTGTATGAACCAAAATAGAATCTGTAGCCTGTACATTCTCCGTGAATAAACCAAAGATGATACATTTCAGACTATTAAATGCAGAAAGTGTTTCCATTTCATAACTTCCAGAACAATGGTATCATCTGTATAAGTATCTTCATTCCCCTTAAGATTAGGCTATAGCACTGAGAACTGCTTGGTTTGTGTGTCTTTAATCTTCTTAATCAAATGACAACTTTAATTCCTGCTAATACGACAAGAGTACATTAAATTATTTTACTTTATTTTGCTTTGCAGATTCCATCCTGGAAGTGTATCTTGTAAGAAAATGTTTTGGAATGTTTCTTTTCTGAACCCCTGTGATAAAAGATCCTAGTTTATTTTGCAACTTCCACCTTTTTCCTTCATCATTGAAACCTAGAATGAAAATAAGTTGATCAGCGTTGCTAGACATTGGAGTACAAAGATTAAGAGGCTTTGCAGCCTGCAGTGGACTAAGTTATATTCCTGCTGTCAGTGTCAATGAGTCTTGCTCTGGAGAAAACGGTCTGCTAGAGCCTGGGGTATATACTCTATTTGATTTGCAACACTGGATGGGGAGGGGTCCTTTGTATGGTGCCCCACTGGAGTGCAAGCAGGTTCAGCACCTCTTGATGCTTCAGTTTTGCGTTTATAGGAGGTGTGTTCTGAGTTCCTGGCAAAATAACTGGTGCTACTTACACTGTGGAAATGGGGGAATGCAGAATTTTCACCTGACTTCTGAACAGCACTATCTTGAGTCTGTCAGCAGATAGCAAAGAATAGATCTACTGTAGATCCTTTTAGCCTAGACTATGCAGCTAAACTTTTTTCCCCTTTTTTCTTTTTTTCCCCTTTATTTTACCCCTCTTTTTTTCTTTTTTTTTTTCTCTACTGGTTGCTGTCATCAACAAAGTTAGGCATGATCAACTGGTCCAGTTAAAAACAAAAGAATGCTGTTGGCAGTCACTGTCTTTCCTGAATGGTGAAGGAAGGTGCTGCTACGGAATGTCGTACAGGGCAAGCCTAGTCTCCTCTTGTAGCCCTGAAAAAGGACGGATTCCTGGTAAGCAGGTTCTGGGAGCTCTGTGTGCAGGTGTGTGTCCGGGAGAGGGTTGCGTATGTGTACTTGTCACTGGTAAGTGCAAGAACAGCTGTAATTTTGATAGGCGCAAGAACAGCACGCCCCTATATGTAGTCTTAATTCTGTGAGGTTCTTAACCATGTTGCACTTAAAGAATTGGTGAATTGCCTTTCCAGAGGGGATATTTTTGCCTTGTTTGTTCGGACGTTCTGCATGTTGGCAAGCCTTAATCAGAGGTGTTATTTTACACTCTCTTCATTCGGTCCTTCGGCCATTGTGCCTTGGCACTCTGTGGTTTGATGGCACTATCTTTTTTCACTTTCAGGTTTCACTCGTGCTCAGCTCTTTATTGTTCATATCCACTCATTTTTCTAAACATGTAGGGCATGTGCTCATTTGAAAATCCTCTGAGCCCTTCTCCGCAGACATGGCCGTACCGCTTTGCAGCGAAACGGGAAGTTGTTCCGAGACGGTCAGAGACTAACGTCTAACCTTCATACCTAACGTAGATGCGGTCCACGTGGAGAGAAATGGGTGGCATAAAGTTAATACCCACTAACTTTTAACAGCAGAAATGCCTGAATATAGAGGTGTCTTCATCCACGGTAGCAGGGAACTAGCGCAGTATCCTTATTTCCCTAAGGAAAGGTGAGGCAAACCAGCTTTTATCGCTTATACGTGAAACATCCCATTTTGTCGTCTTGGATTCTCTTGAGCACGTGCTTCTCTGCGCTGGAGTTGTCCTTTCTGCAGCTCATGCTCAGGAGAATACCCCCAAAGTGGGACTGCCCGCAGGCAAGCGTGCCCGGCTTCTTTGCTTCCCTTCTGGGCAGTGGAAAGCGTGGCGGTGGCTAGTTATGAGTCAGGTAAAGCCACGTCGGCATGGCCACAAATCTGAGCGTTTCGCTGTGATTTGTACTGACGGAGGGCTGTCGCCTCTCTGGCGAGGCACAGGGGTGAGGTGCGGGTGTCAGCAGAGGTGTGAAGTGTGACACACTGAGTTCCCGAATCGTGAGCAGGGCCGGCTGAGCTGTAAAAGCGAGTGCGCAGTGCTGTGGGTCACTCCGCTCCGTCCCACTATGTGCTATTCTCGCCCTGTCCTCTTTCTTGCACGCGTTTGAGGCTGTCGGGGGGTTTGGTGGGCAGCGGAGCCCGCTGTAAGGGGAGAAGGTGCTTTGATTTTTATTCCTAGTGACCTGTAAGGCCAATTGCTGAGCGCACTTATTCCTTGCTAGGTATAAAGGGAGGGAATGTAGCACGTGATTGGAAAAATGTAGAGGTTTTGTCATCCTACTGTTAGCTGGCTGTCGTTACTCTTACTAATGTGCGGGCTTTAATTTTTACCAAGGGCAGTTGAAGTGAAAAGAGGATTTGAACGCTGCCGTGTGACTGCATCAAGTCAGGGGTTGAAGGTACAGAGGTGAATGCAGTTGTTGTAGCTTGGTGAGTGTCACGAGTTTCCTGGTGAATGAAGAGCAAAGGTACAAAAACCCACTCCCGAGATGGTTTGTCTCCGAGTGGTGCCTGCAGGTAGAGCAGCGCAGTGCCCCATGGCCAGCTCTGCCGGGCAGAGCGTGGGGGTGACCTCGCTCCCAGGAGAGGGAAAAGGGTGGGCAGAGTCACTGGGGCCGCTTGTTCTGCACAGGCAGTCGGGAAAGGGCTCCTTTCGTATGCTGTCTAATGGATTCAAGCCTTTTATTTTATAATATAATTAAATAACCAAGCCTTTGTGAGGCTCCTGAATTCCTTTAATTTAGCGGCAGCACAGAAGCTGAATTCAGAGCATTCATGGGCCTGTACTATCTCCCTGACTACTTGCCAGGTCTATTCATGCTGTTCTGAGTGCAGGAAGTTCTCACATTCATTCAGGGTTTGGGGGGGGGGGTGTGGGGGTGGGAGGTGTTGTGTGGATGGCTTTTTTTTTTTTTTTTAAGCAAGGGAAATGGTTATAAGGAAAATTCTTCAGCTATTCCCTGGGACCAATTTACCAACTGTTAATCTGTGAGTAAATAATGGGAACAGTTTATACACTTGGCAGCTCTTGAGAAAGAGCAAAGAATCATGAGAAGTTCACAGTCCACAGCCCCAAGATAGCTGAATACTTTGGTATGTTAGGATTTGTCTGGACAGGGATAGACCAGAACTTTTTTGTTAGCACAGATATTCTGAAGTACTGACTTTGATGAGGAAAACTTTATTCTGGCATGTGGTAGCTGGCTGCTTATACTTAATGCTCAAGTTAAATAATTCTTTCTCTACTCATGTTTTAATGCTCTAGCCAAGAAGTTCATCATCCTTTATGGACTAAGGCTCTCTCGAGGAGGCAGCGAGGAAGTGTATCTGCTGCCTGGTGAGGGGGAAGCTGGTAACAGTGGCTTATCCTTTGGTTCAAGGGAAGGGGAGGGAGAAAAGGGACAAGAAGGTGAAACAAAATCAAAGCAGGTAGAGAGGAAGTATGAAATGCTTTGCAAACTTAAGCATTCATTTTGCTTCCCGGGAACTGTCCCGCAGCTCTAATCTGTGGTATCTAATCTTTATAACCAGATACCACATAACTGACACGTGTGAAGTGCACAGGAGAAAGGAAAGTGACTTCTCGGCGAGGGTTTTCTGCGGGTACAGCTGATGCCCTGTGGAAAGTGCGCAGCTAGCTAGGGGCCGGTAGAGCAGGTATTTGACAAGTTGCGTTTTCACCGCAACAATCAGAACTGGGGGAGTAGGGACTCTTCTGCAGAGTTGCTGTTCGCTTGTAAACTTCTGTGTCTGGATCCTCTGTTGCAAAATGGAAAGAGGAGTGCTTGACAGAACAGTGGGGGTATACAACATTTGGTAACTGAATGAGCAGGGAAGTCCGTAGCTGAGAACTCTTATGTAGACAGGGTGAGTTTTATGTAGACAGGGTGAGTTGTATCTAATGTGTTCCATCTGGAAACTGAATTGGAGATGGGGAACCCAAACTTCATCTCTCTGGCTCATAGGATGTGTTCAAGTACATGTTTTTATGCTGTTATGCTTTTAAAACCTGCAAGCCAATATACCCTTAAAAATAATATTTTAAACTTAGATTACTCTAAGGCTAAGTAATCACTTTTGTAAGATTCTGCATTTGTTGGGATCCTGCTGCGCATAGGACTTAATGATTCCCAAGCTAGGAGTCTTAATGTGCTACTCTGATGTCCCACAACTTCCTATTCTCCTGAAAACTGAGATGAGTTTTTGACATGCATTCTTTTCTAATTTCTATAAAGAATAGCGTTGCTCTTGTACTCCGGCAGTATGTGGGCTCTTCTTGCCCTTTTCTCTTTTCATCCTCTAGTTTGCGAGTTTCAGAGATCAGTCTGAATTTCTCTTCATGAGATTAAGTGTTGTGAATGAAGTAGTTTTCTTAAGGTGCAGTAGCTTCTGGAATCGCCCTCTGTTAAGGACATTTACATACGGATTATGGCACATGTTACCACACGTGCAACTGTGTGAAAGAAATGCCAAATGTCTGGGTTGTTCTAGCAAATACAAGGGAACGAGTGTAAAATTACTGCCGTTGGAGAGCCTCATCGCACTGCTCTTTTTTTTCCTTTACTTTAGATCTATGAGTTTTGATTCCTGTTTTGTATTAGAAGTAATGGGGCTGAATATCTATAGCAGCTTTTTCCATTTAACACAGCTTACCATTTTAAGCTATAAAAGTACTGTGACAGCTTTGCCTTTTACAGATTTATATTAAAAACCTTCTGCTTGCCTATATGTATAAAATATATATATATATAAAGTTTTTAATCTCTTCAGAGTTGAGAAAGCCATTACTTAAGCTTACTTTGTGAACCCAGTTTCATAACATGACTAAAAAGTGTATGGAAGCACACATTTGCTTCAGGGTTGGTTTTCTGGTATTTTTTTTTTTTTTTAACAGCTTGTGAAAGTCTTTATCAAAACGAAGATAAATAGCACCAGCTCTTCCACACTTTCTTGAGTGGTGGAGGAGGGGGGAGTGTGTCAGTTGAGGGAAGGTTTACAAGTTAAAACTCCTGTTGCCAGGCAGCCCGAGAAGTAAGTTGGCATCACTTGGAAATGAGAGCAAATTGTGGGTTGATGTTGGAGCGGAGTGGACCATAGGGAAGATGAGGAGGAACTTGACTGTTTTTAAATTGGCTTATTTCTGCTTCCAGAATACAAAATATTAAAGAGAAGGTAACTGTCTTTGAAGGTCTAACTGTATTGTGAGGAAGAAGAGAACAGGGCTACACGCAAAGTGTGATTCCCTTCCCTTTTTTATTATTGTAGCATGTTATGGTGAGTTAATGACTGCTGTTAACAACATGGGGTGTTCAGACGCTTGTAATTATACTGTTGCTCCTCCTAGCTGTAAGAGTTCTGAGTAGGTGAATGCTGGAGGGGTTACCCTTTCTCTTGTAATGCCCAGTCTTCTTGTTTAGCTTCTAGCTTATATGAGAGAGTTGAGCGTTTGCCACAAGATGTTCTGTGCAGGATAGTACCACCTGTACGTACCAGTCTCCACAGGATTGTGCTGTTCCCTCTGCCTTTGTAATCTGATATTAGGGACCCATCACACGGATGAACTAGCAGTCAAAGACTTACGGTGTTGGTGAGCTTTACACATAAAAATGTTTTGGTTTTTAGTGAAAGCCACTTCTTACTGGTCTCCTTTCCCCACCGTCAGTGGTACAGGATTTGCTCTGCTGAAACCTGTGCCTTTGTAAGATTAAACTTGTCACTGTGCGTGTGCTTTTAGCAGGATGTGGTAAGATAGTAGTTAATGCTGTAGCCATCATGTGAATGGAAAATATTTCTGCAAACATGTCTGTATATCTAGATACTGAAGTGGATAAAATTAGGCTTTAGAGTTTCCCTCTGGTCCTGTTTAACTCAGTCAGCTCTTAGACACACGTTTTATGGTGATAATGGTTATCTGCCATTGTTTTACTTTAGTGTCAGCATTGCACTCTCCCTTGCAAGAGCGTACTGTGCAAAGCAGTAGCAGTTGGTGCAAATCAGGACAGTGAAATGGAGGTTACATTGTTATGTTCTGTCATCTGGCAAGTTTCTGCCATTTCTTCAGTTGTCTTGTGAGGTTAAAAGCTGTTGTGGTTGCTGTTGTAGCACCTTTCTTGAAAGTGTTTTAATAGTTCTCCTTTGAACCTTGAAAGTAGGTAAGCACAGTACTACAGGAATATGTTCATTCACTGGTCTTCAATATTTGCATTTTATAACGAGTATAAAAAGTGTTGATTTAGCCAGGACTCTAGGATTCTTCTGCCCATTCAGGATAAAACTTAACTGTATAATCTTACTGCTACAACAGCGCTGTTTTCTTCTTTGGGTCTATGTATTTTTGTGGGGAAAAAAGCTGCGTACTCTGATAGATGCACCGTGTTGTCTGTGTGGTGTGTTTGTTTTTAAATTATGCTGAACTTTTAAGTATGTTGAGGTGAGAAATTATGTAGGAAAGCTTTGGGCTAAATGCCAAAATTTGTGGCCCTTGGTCCTTTCCCCTCCATATTGCTGAAAATTGTGAGTAACGTTTTTTTAGCACACGTATTTTTCTATAGTTCTGATCTTAAAATCGGGGTGGGAAATGGTGAATTGCTTTTTCTCTCTTCCCTTTCATTTCGTTATTTCATCTCCAGCAGTAAGCATTCCTCAGAAGAAAAAAAGAGGTAATGCTATCTTCTTCAGCAATTGAATAGTAGGAAAAAATAATGAGCTTACAAGGTAGTGTCTTTTGATGGCTGCCTGTGAAAGAGGAAACATGATGGTTTGACAGAGCAGCAGCAGCCACCAGCAAGGTAGATTCCAGATAGCGTTGATAAAGCGTGAGTGCGACGAGAGGATCGTCTCTCTAGGCTATACGGGCTGTTTGGCTTTGATTGCTGCAAACACAGGCACTGAAATCCTTTTGTCTCAAGGGTGCCCGAGTGCAAAGTTCACTCTGTGCTGAAGCTTTTCACCCAGTGTGTCCATGATGTGTCTTTTTGCATCTACTGTGGGGATTCTTGCAGGTCACAGGAGTTCTAACAGAGAGCCAACTTCCTGGCTGCACATAAAAAGGAGGAAAACGTGTGCTAGAAGCGTGTTAGCCCTCGGTTGACTTGCCCTAGGCAAGCAGTATTTGCTTGGGGGGTGTCCTTGCATCATGTTCAGTGCAGCCGCCTGTTGCATCGCTGCTCCCGCTGCCCTGAGCTCCCCACAGGCTCCTCCTGGCTGGGGTTTTCTGTAGCCCCTTTGGAAAACTCAGGGCTTGTGTCCTTCTGTTAGGAGTTCTGTCTTGGAAGTTGGGGACTCAAACACTTGCGAGGTGGAGGTTTTTCCTTCACTGTGGTATGACTGACGTGACGGAAAGAGCAGCAGCCTTTTGGTATCTGCAGGATGCGGGGGGGCAGTGCCGCAGGTAACGGCGCTCACCCGTATTCCAGGGCAACCTCCCAAGAAATGACTTGGGCACTATGCTGTGCTGCCGGACCGCTGCCTAAAGCAGTCAAGCACTCTTCCATTTTAACTGGCAGGTCTGTCCAGGGCTGTGTTCGGGTTGTGAGGATTAACACTGATGTTTGTGGTCCCAATGTTGGAACTTAACAGCAGTTTGCATTAGCAGGTTGCCAGGCTAAGTCATCTAAAACTCCAGCGGCTGCAAACCTCTTGTTTTAACGTAACTTGCTGTTAACTAATCTCACACTGAATTAGAAACTACGAGAAATCGTTGGAGCGCTTCTCCAGAGTCTTAATTTGCTGAGGAACCAGGTTGTTGCTTGAAGGACTCTGCTCTTCCTTTTGCATCTGCCTAAAAAACAAACAAACAAACCCCAGCAAAAACAAACAAACAAAAAACCCCTGTATTTGGGAACTTAAAGATTCTAAATGTAAAATTTAGAAGAAGGAGGTGGAGGGGTTTGAAAGGCAGAAATTGCTTCAGGTCCCTAATAAAATGTAAAGAAAAGTCGTCTTTTAACATCTTTAAGCTTTAATTTTCCCTAGCTTCATAACAGGCGAGGTAAACACTACTGATCAAGTATGTTATTCTAATTTTTGTACACTTTAAACCTTAATCAGACTTCGGAGCATTGCTTTCAAGCTCAGAGGCAATTATCTAGATTACTGAGATTAAATATTTGTGATTGTTGGAGTTTTACCACAGCTTTTTTTGGCTGTGTGTGCTTTCTGCTGCAGAAGGGGGACAAAAAAAAAAGGCAGTCATAGGCAAGGGCATTGCTGTCGTAGTGGCTTTAGGGGCAGACAAGGGGGAATGCAGAGAGCAAATACAAAATTTCCTGGGGTCGGGAGCCAGTGCAGGCTGCCCTGCCATCTTGACTGCCCCACTGCCTCTTAAAAATCACTTATTTTTAATTAAAAAGGACACTTTATTTTTTTTTTTCCTAATAATGCAGCTTGGTTTACAGCAAGGGGAGGGTTCCTGATTGTTTTGTGTTTTAATTGTCTCTGAAGAGCTCTTGCGTGCTGTCCTGAACTGCTGCTGTTGGAGGCTCTCTGGTGCCTGTCGCTGTTTGCTCGGCCTCAGGGGAATCTGACCCCTGGGTGCCAAAGGGCTGGGCTGGCCCCAGTGAGAACGAAATCTGTTTCCCTTCAAGGGATTTCTGTACCGAAGACAGCGCTCTGTTACATTTCTTCTAGAAAACTTCTTGAAGCAGCGGCTTTCCTAAGCCTGGGTTTAGGTGGGGCTTTTTTTGCTCAACTCTTCTGGATATCCATCAGAAGGAGGAATGTGCGCACTAGACAGCTGGGCATGATGAAGTAAATGTATGTGATCTGTGGCTTGAAGGATCTTGTTACTGTTATTTCTTTCGGCCTGTAGAAATACTCAGGAATGGGATAAGCCTTCTGAAAGAGGGATCTAGCTTTGTCTGCAGGGGGTATATGTGGTGATGCAGGCTTGGTTTGTGCTGTGGTGGTGTATAGAACCATTCTGTGCTCTGGTAGAATAGACTTCGTTCCTCCCTGCCGTGGACTAATAGGCAGTATTTTTCCCAAGGTTAGCCAATCTTTGTAATGGGTAATAGCAGAATTTTGTATCAAGGAACCCTTTTTCCCCTCCCCCTTTATTTTCTTTATTCCTTATCTTCAGTTGCAGTAACAAGACCTTGCTTTGGAATCATCTAGAAGTGGTGCCTGTTGTTGAGCGTGGTGCAGTTGGTCTTTCCACTTTGCATGGGCCTGATCCTGCTCCCTAGGGCATGCCACTTGCAGGATTGCCTTCCGTAGGCAAGTTCTTCCATCCTAGTGTCTGCTGAGTCTGAAAAGTGTGGTCTGGGGACTCAGATAGGTAGTGTTCAGCAGGCAGTGCTTATCATCATCTCCTTTTTGTCATATTTGTGCTTGGGGGCTAAAGAGATGTCTTAAAATAAGGTAAATGAGTGTCAGTACAATTACCTGTGCCTGTGGACATCTTTTTGCATAGCTGAAAAAGGAGTGGTGGTGTCTGTGTCCTCTCGTGTATGTGCATATAGTTATTAAAAAGGTTCTGTGTAATGAGGACTGTGACATCAGATGCTGCTGATAAGATACTTCAAAAATAAGATTTTTAAGAAGTGAGGAGTTTGCCTCTACCTCTAGCAGTTGTTACCTTCTCACAGGCTTCCAACTTAGGCCTTCTTAAAAATAAATAGTTAAATATTTGAATGATACGTTTTTTCAGTGAGTGTCCTCCCACGTCTCCTGCTGCATGCCATCCAGTCGCATATTACAGGCCACAGTTAGTAATATATGGAACCTGTGCAGTTATTCTGCATTAAGTATGATGATGATTATGTGATGTTATCACTAAAATCAAAACCTTCAGACTCCAGGCTCTTTCACCTTTGTTAATTTTAATGTATGGATGCTGACAAAAGGCAGGCTGTATGCAGTTCAGTGACTAGCTCTTGTAGGGACAAAGCTAAACCACGAAATTCACGGTGTCTTTGCTGCTTGAAGTTTGAGCCCCTTCTGTCAGCTAGGCTATTTTTGCATAGGAAACATTAATTGTGTATAAAGGCTGCACATATAAAACTTCCCTTCTAAACCAATGGGAACTGCATCAGTATGATGGGTAAAAGGTACTTGTTTTCCTCTTTTTAAGAAACTCATTACAGAGAAAGTGAATCTTCTCTTTCCTTCTTCTGGGCAGGTGCTGGGTTGTCCCCTTGAACAGAAATCTTGCTAGTTCTGTGATGAGTGTTTTGAAGTATGTTTAACTCTGCGGAAGGCTTTCTGACTGTGGAGTGTTGCGTGATGTGTTTACAGCTAATGAAAACATTTTCAAAATTCTTAAACGACAATTAAAAATGAACTGGTGGTGTGGAGGAATTTGAAATAAAGACACAGAAATGGAAGGTGAAGCCTGGATGCCCTAACTTGCATAATTTTTAAAGACTTAAGCTCCAGGCATAAACAAAACAATCCATCCTGCTCTTCTCCGATGTAGCACTTGGTGCAGATTAGAGAATTGCTTTAGGGTAACTTGCACAGTAGCGGTAGTATCATGTTGATGTATCTACTGGCATCCTCTGGATCCAGGGGTCAGTAGAAAAGACTAAAGGTAGAAGAAATTGGTATGATAATAGGAGGTTGATCAAAACTGACCATTTTGCACTGCTGCTGGTAACTGTTTCTTTCACTTGGTTTCTCAATTGTCCCGATGGCCAAAATGTTTAGAGGAGGTTCTCTGGCTTTGTGGTGTGTGTTTATTTTTCCTGGGAGACCCTTTGAGACAAAGGTTCTTCTGGCCTGCCTTGCTGAGAAAGAAAGCAGAGCATCAGATAAAAAGTAGTTCTGCAGGAGGAGGACTCATCTCTGTTGAATCTTTTGGGGTTCTGTATTTCAGCTAGGTATCTGCATGGCATTTGTGGCATGGGGATTTTTCTGGGAGGGATTAAAAGAGCCTTATTTTGATCAGTATAATTACCTTGCTGAAGTTTATCTAAAATTCATCAGCTTGTGTAAGTTGGCTGGTTGAAGTGGCGCTGCAGTGTAAGTATGTAACCCCTTGTGCAGGAGACTTGTTGACCTGCAGATGAAGTGCTCCCACAGGGAGTTGAACTTCCAGATTAGAAAGTGTTGGAAAGTGTTAAGCGTAAAAGACCTGTTTGTGGAGGGGTTTGTGGTGGGATGGGAAAGAAGAGGGGGGAAAAAAAGGGACGCGTGTTACATTGTCCCTTGATCTTCTCCATTACGAGCTCTTGCGAAGACTAGAAGGAAATCAATGCTCTTCTAAGACAGCATTGGTTAAGTTGTTTATGTGTAATAAAGGAGAAGGGACGTGTTGTACTGATCCCCTCCAAAGTACAGCATATAATTCTAGTTCCTGGTCCTCCTCCTTAAAAGTGGGTAACTCCTAGAAAAGGAATGCATCAGGTAATTGAGAAAGGAATTCACAGTTGGTGGGGGGTTCCTTTAGATGCTAGCAAAACAGAGGTTGGGGAAGATTTGATCTCTACCTAAATGCTTGGGGTTGAATACGGTCCAAAACTGAAAGTGCTTTTCATCCCTTCTAACCCAGTGTTGTTCCAGCCATCACTGAACTGAAACTTAAGCAAAATAAATGCAATTTGACTCTGATGTAAGTGAACATTTGTTAGGAGTACATCTGTCTCGGTTTCTCAGCCACTTCCTGTAATGAGATTTTTGGAATTAGCCTGCCTTGGAGACAAGTGAGCTGTGCGGGAGAAAAGTAGACATTAGTTTGAACACGTTATGCTCTCAGATGCTAAAGTCCTCTCTCAGTGCTGTGCTACTTCTTAGTGTTTAAGATCTTTTCCATTTAACAACATGATTTTCAAGGTCTTTCATACTTGGGAAGAAACTAATCTGACATTACTCCGCTGTTAGCGGGATGAGTTTTACCCCATTAAATGTAGCTTGATTATCAAGTGGGGATTAGCAAACTGTTTCTTGAAGAAAAGACTTTCTTTCAGAGAAGGATCTACTTTCTTTGCCAAACTCGGGAGTTGAATACCTCCACACTGAAGGCATTGGGGCATAGGCTACCCCAGCCCTACCACTGTACTCCCACTGAATCACCTGCTCTGTTCCACAGTGGGACCACATTTTCCGTGGTCAGTCCCTTGCGAGTTACATAGCACTGGAACTGTGTTGCCCTTGATGCCCCTTGCAATCTCAGTTCCGGTTGAGCTTCGGCTTTCCTAATGCCATCCCTACAAGCCTGGGTAGCGTTTCTAAATTCTTCCGATGGAGCTTTGTTCAGGACTTCCTTGCTTAAACACCACTCCTCTGCCCCTCCCCCCTCCTTCTTTATTTTTCATGTCTGCTGATTTCCCTGAGTATGGGGGTGGACTGCCTTTGCACTTGAGGGTGCTGCTGCTAAAGCCTTGCCAGCTTTCCTGAGCTGCCTCCCAGGGGATTCCACCTACCAGCTTCTTGAATAAGCCAGGGTCTGCTTTCACGAAATGTAGGGTCTGTCTCTCCTTCCTCACTCCCGTCAGGATCTAGAACTCCCGTGTTTCATGGTCACCACAGCCACGGCTGCTGGTTGCCGTACGCCCTGTCAGCTCCTCTTTGGTGAAGAGCAGATCACGCGGGTAAAGGATGGCAGTGATCTTTTTGAGGTACCCAGGAACACGTAATTCTTCTGTTGCTGCCGTGACACCCTTTTATGAGGAGTAAGCTATATAGATAAAGAGGAACTTGGGATACCTTGGACATTAGGCTTACAGTGAGGGTACCTAGAGCCATCATCTTTAGGGAAAAGGGGGTAAAGGTTCATTTTCAGAAATACTTCTGTAGGTGTTAAAAGACAGAAACCACATAAAGTGTTATTATTTTATACCATAGTTTGTCTAGTTTCTTTTACCTTTTTTTTATATATGTCTCCTCTGTCTGTAGAGGGTAATAGATTTGGTGACATAGACAAATATGCTGTCTACAGGTACACAGAGCGTTATTTCTCTTACGAGCAAAGGTGAAGGTTCAGCTGTCTCGGGCTGACGCAGAAGAGAAAGGGCTTAAATCAGGGAACGAAGCAATGCTGTGCCAGAGTCTTCAGATAATGCGTGGCATCAAGCTGGTTTGACGAAACTGAAAGTGCTTTCTAGACTCAGTATCACTTTCTCTTCTCTGTCCTTTTTCTGTCCTGTGTTTTGTGGCGAGTCAAGCACTTAACAGCATCAGGGTTTGCGTATCGTCATGCAGAATCATCTCTGTGTTTTGCCTTTCAAGCCAGTCAAGGACCAAGTGCTTCCTGCTTCTGGAAGCTTGTTTCTTTTTAATGGATGTTTCAGACACTTGTTGGAGGAATATACATTTGCAGAGGCTGTTTGTAGGTGTGGAAGATGGTGTGCTGCAAGGAGGTAAGACTGGAAAACCAAAAGAAGTCTTCACATAGCAGTGATTACTCCTTGTTGTTATGAGTCAGGTCTGCTTTGCTAACCAGCAGGGCTAACTGTGCCTTTCTGGTTTTGAACCAGATTACATAGGTGGTTTGTCACTATTAATGTTAAACCAGTGTGTGTTTCTTTCATTAGGAGTAAGCAGACTCTCCTTCTACTCTTTCTTTTTTTTCTGTCAAAGGTTTCATGCAGTATGAGTCTGTATTTCTGTTGTGCTATGAACACAGTGTCTGAACATTTGTAGCTTTGCTGGGACTTGGGATCTTCCAGCAAGGGTCCTCTCTCACCTTAAAAACTTGCTTGCAGGGAAGATGTCTAGGGCTGTTTCAGCCCTCTGCCCTGGGTCGTTGGGTTGGGAGTGGTGCCTGGATACTCTCCTAGAAAGGTAAAATAACTTGAAGATTTCTAAGGATCTCTGGACAGTTACAGGTATAGTTGCAGCTAGCAGGTATCGTGCAGTAAACCATTCTCTAATGAGGCTCTTGAATTTTTGTTCAAAGATGGAATAAATTGAAATATATTTTGCTGTCTTATTTCTGCTGGAGTCATTTGGTGCTTCAAATGTTGTCCTTTGTTACCAGTGTGACAGGGCAGATGCATCCTTCAGGTTATCCTGACGCGTCCTTCAGGCATGGACCCAGAAATGTTTCCTGCTGGATTCTGAATTTCTGTTACTTTCACAAAAGATTATTTTAAGAGAGAGGAAACTAGTTGGTGGATGAGTGATGACTTTGGCCAGCTGCAGGGGTGAGTTTACTGTGTAGAGGCTGCATGAAAAGCTCAGGAGTTGGAAGGAAGTAAATTGTTCTCATCAAATTATATAGGAGGGGTCTTGCACATCAGAAGCGAATGGGTATGATACTTGGATTTTTGCAAATAGATTTGCTTCTCAACTGACTCCTCACAAATGATCTGTGTGTGTACATGGAAGTTGGCTGAATATAGTGCAGAAAGAATTGGAGACAGAATTGGACAGACTGTTTTGAGGCTCTTCCAAGAATAGAAAGCAAGAGGAATACCATTTATATGTCTGGAGCCGAGGGAAAGCGGGATACTAGATTAAACAGATCTAGCTACGGGGTGTCCCTAAAGTTCTAAGGAGAATTGGCCAGTAGTGGTACCCTGTTTTATACATGTAAGTGCTATCTAATAATAAAAAGAAAACTCTCAACTTAATTGTGAAAGCTGCATATTAATGAGAACAATCTTTTTCCAGGTTACTAGTGTTTGTATTGCCGAATTGGAAATAAAGTCTCCTGTGAATTAGAAGTTAAGTTTCATTAGCATTTCTGCTCGGAAATATATTTTCTCATCCAAGTTAGTACGTATGTGTTTTGTGCAATATTTCTTTCAAGCTGTTCAAGCAAAACTGTCTAGGTTAGTGGATTCATTTCTTGATATTTTTAGAATACAGTGTTCTGCCTTTAAAAGAAATTAACTATTTCGGAGTTGAAGAACAAGTATCCCAAAGAGATTTGAAATAACTTTGTGGAACGTTGGCAAACCTTGCAAAAGCATTCTGCTGCTTTTGCAGGAATAATTTGAACTGCAGGGCTCGTTCTCCAGCACACAACTGCTGAGGGTCCTCTCTTACTCTGCAGCTGTTTCATGGAAGTAAGGGAGTCGTTTGTATATTCAAGTTCACCATGGCTTTATCTGTAGCAGCGTCTCCCGATCTCCATTTTTATTACTTAAAAATACAGACAGGAGATAAGTTCTAATAGCAGGGGAACCTAGACAAGTAACTCCAATCTCGCAGAAAGCGCTGCATCTGACGTGACCGCTCTAGATGACCCTGTTCAGGTACTTATGTATTAAACACATTAGTGGGGAATTGCCTTTTATTTTGACGGCTTTCAATTCTGTGAATGGTATCCTTGTCAGAAATGAAGGTTAAATCAGTATGGACTGAGATTATAGTATTTATTTCCTTCCAAGTAGTTACCCTTTGTTTTCACTCACAAATGCTCTGCATCTTCTTTAAAAGAGCTTATGCAACTCTTAATAAGGGGTTATTTAATCTTTATAAGGACTTGTCTAGGATTTATCTTACCTTGGATAGCATGAGTAAGCACGCTGCCCTAGGTGAGCTGTGGTAACTACATCTTTAGACAAACCGGTCGTGTTTTCATCAGTTTACAAAATCGGGTATTCACTGCAATAGAAATGATACTAGATTTACTTGGACAGTTTTGATAGTAACAAAATTTACTAGAAGTACAGATGAATTCAGTATTTACCCCAAATAACCCCACCAAAACCCAGCAGTTGAAAATGCACAACTTGAAGGGCTTGTGTGCTTGATTTTTCTAGCTAAAGAGTTGGCCCCCAAAAGTTCCCACCTCTATCTCCTTTCTTCCTTTGCACATGGCCGACTTCACGTCTGTGGGACACTGTCAGGAAACACTCCAAGACTGGTGCTCACTGACTCTTGTGACTAAAGAAAAATCTATCTTTAATTTGGCTTTTTAATTTATTTTCTGAGTAAGGGTAACCTGTGTATCCCATTTGAAGAAGTACAGAACAGCAACACCTAACGTAAGCCACCTAAAGTCCTGCTGCAGGGGTTTGGTTCCATTTGTAGCTATATTCCAAAGTAATGAGACAATATGACAGCAAACATGGAGGATTGACCTCTAAAATACTATAAATCCATTGAATTTACAGTATTAATACTTGTCTTTATACATATGATTAAAATTTTTATTTTCAATGGGACCGCAATGTCTTGGAAGATGATTGTTTGCTGCTTGAATTTCCTTAATGTCTTGGCAAAGGCTTAGATGTTCGTTCTATCCAATGCTGCCTTTAACCTAAATTACTCCATCAGAAACTTACTGTAAACTGAAAATAGGAAATCCTAGCTGCCTGGCCCTAATGGGTTAAAACTTGAATGCCTTCACTGGTGTTTGAGCTCAGGAATTTCCAGGAAGAGAAGGGATTGAATCAAAGTGCTCTTCTTTATTTAAAAAAAAAAAAAAAGGATGAACAGTCTTTTGAAGGTGTCATTGCACAAATTTTAACCTCTTGAGGGAATACTTTAAGCTTGTCTGTTTAGTGGTGAACATAATTGATTCACCTTCTCATTGCGCAGAACATAACTCAATTATGGTAGGAACAAACAGTGTCTCCAGAGATACAAGCTCGAGTGGATATATGAGATCCTGGCCTCCATCCAGCAAATGATGCCATGACTTCTCTTGCTTCTGGTGCTTAAAACCGTATACTAGAGTCCTTCTGCGGGAATTAGTGCCAGTGGAGGGGAGGCAAAACTGAAGTGGGATCTGTTCAGTTTTAGCTGCCTCGATAAGACGTTGCTGTCAGTTTAAAATGTAACACGGAAACTTGTTATCAGTGCCCTTTCAGCGTGCTTACTTATCTCTGTTGGGTATGCAGTCAAGGATGGTTGGTTTTTTGCGGTGGCTTTTTCGTTTGGTTTTTGATGGTGGTGTTTTTACGCATGAACACTGTTTTGGGACCTTTCTGCTGTTGGGTCTACTGCAGACCGAGGGGTGCTCTGGTTGGAATTTTTTTTAATTCTTCACAGTCTAAATGTATTTGATACGTTTAACAAAATGGGTTTGTTGCAACAGTCCAGTAATGAGCTTCGTACTGTCTCACCTCCCAGCACTTCAGCTGCAGGTGTGTGGGGATGAGGTGTTTGTGGGTTTTATTGGGGTGGTTGTTGTTGTTAATCCCTACTAGAAAACAAGTTGTGAGGTTCTTGATTTGAGAATACAATACTGAAGCTTGTATCAGAATGACTTGTGAATCTGTTGAGCAGAGTAATTACTGTACTTTCCACAGTACTCCTTTTTTTGTTGTGGCTCATAGTCCATTTTGTCTGTCAAAGCCAGCAGGGTGGCAGAAGCAGGACCTAAAGCGAACCCAGACTGCAACAGACCTCTGGTTTTATTTGTTAAAAAACCAAAGATGATATTTTGGAACTACGGAATAACATGGAATTAAGGGAGCTCTGGGCCTCAGCTGGTCCCACTTCCCACTCGGAGTGGGTCAGGTCCAGTTGGATCATGTTGTTCAAGGTTTTGCCTAGTCAAGTTTGGAATTATTTCCATGGAAATGGGACAACCGGCAGTTGAACACTGTACCGCTGATCACGGGCCTTGAGCCTGTTGTGTTGTCCACCTATTCAGTCCATATCTCAACAAACTGATGGAGAATGCCATGGGAGAGCAAGCAAAAAGCTTTGCTAAAACAGCAGCAGAGAACATCCATTGCTCTCCCTTTGCCTGTACAGACCCCCCACGTGTCCTAGAATACAGTCAGGTTGGTTGGGTGCAGTCTGACCTCCTGCTGGCTGTTCCCAGTCACGTCTTTGTCCTTCACGTGCCCAGAAATGGCTGCCAGGAGGATTGGCTCAGTAGTGACTTGGGTTGGGTTGTGCTGGCTGGCCCCAAGTCTTGCTTCTTGCAGATGGGCATGATGTTTGCCCTCCAAAGGGGGCTAAGTGACCTCCAGAGCTCTGCTCCAGCCAGCGTGTCTGATCTTACACCGGTGGGGTTGCCACTGACCTTGGGATTGCCTATTGCAGTTTATACCGTAGGCACCTGGAACCTCTGAAGAACTGGCCTTTCAAACCTCCAGATCTGAGCGTTATTTGACATGTGGTGCCTTACTAGACACCTCTTTTTGTAGGCTTAGTTTTTTCTCTGAGAACTGACCCCAGAGGAGCCAGACGCCTTGTCTTGCATGTCCCAGTTTTAACAGCATGTTGGTTCAGCAGGGTGATAAACCTTGCACAGATTTCATATGGAGCCGTAGTTCTCCCAAAGAACTTCTGGAGCTGAATTATTGCTGAGTACAGAAGTAGCTTGTTTTGAACCTACAATAAAATATAGAGAGAGTGGACTTGATTAAAGAGCTTTCACGTTTGTATACTGCTGCAAATGCTAGCTTGTCCTAGATACAAGTACAGTGTGGAAATGGTACCTGTTTTGCAGAAGGTTTTAGTAAGAGCTGTAGCTGCAGGTAGTTTGGCTCTAAGTGCATATCTTTATAGGAGGAACCGAAATACAGGCAATTTTCTCCTGAAGCTATGAGAGTTCTCTGGCAGAAAGTTGTGAGAGAAGAGTGTTATGAGATCTTGGGATTTTTGCAGGCAGGGAACTCACTGGGGAAGTCTGACTTCTGCTTAAAAATAAATTATAACTTTAGTGATGCAGATAAAATGGAATAATTGTCCATCAGTGATGCAGTTGTTAGTGTCTGTTGAGAACTATAAGCACTGGAAAGGGAAATACAGGGTTAGTGGGGTTTTTTTGTGATGGAGAAACTAGCCCTGACTGAAGGTACTCTGATTTTGATTATTCAGGATTAGTAAGCTTACTTAAACCTGTGTTTATATTTCTGCCCGTTTGGGGAAAATTGTTTCTCATTGTGAATGTACTTCTGGCTTCAGGGGTCAAACTTTCAAAGTAACTTGAACAGTGCTTGTTTAGTGTATTTGTGTTGTGCTCTTCAGGTTGAGCTTGTAATTACATGTTCAATCCTGTGTGCCCTTCTGGAAAAGTGTGTGTTGCTGTTCTGCAAGAGTCCAAAATAAGTATTTGTATATGCCTGATTGCATTCCTTCAGCCAATGTGCAATCTTTAAAAATAAAAATTAAGCACTTAAATATACTTGCTACAGTAAATTAAGTAGAAGAGTTAGTCTCCTCATTTGGAGCAGAATATGTTTAGGAAAAAATGCTTGTGAATGTTGTGTCTGTTTATATAATAGAAGAAGGGGTGAACTGTTTATTTGAGTGTCTGGTAGGAGGTTACCCAGGGATGTATAGAGCTGATATTTCTGAGATCCTGTTGTTTCAGTTGCCCTCTGCAGAAGGGACAGGAACCTTTGTAGCACGGCGTAGTTGCCGCTTTCCCGTGTTTCCATGCAGTATCCCGGTGCTGTTGGAGTGCTGTCCTTCGCAGAGGCTTAGGCATGCGAGCAGTGAGGGGTCTGGCAGCTCACACCCGTCTAACCAGCGCTTTTCAGTCTTGTTCTTCACAAGAACAAGGTAGCTTTTAAAAAGCGGCATGCTGTTTTAGAAGACTGGGCCTGATGCTTTCTAGAACCCTGTCTGCCAATGCTGAGTAAGAGGTTCCTCAGTCTGAGCTCAGGTGTAGGTGAATCTGGTGGTGTTTTAAAAATAAATTGGACGTTGGGGCAGGATTCGTGCGAGTGTTTGGAAGTCTGCGATGTGGGAAAGTGTGAATTGGCGCTGCGTGGGGAGTAAAGGAATCTGCGCTCACCTTGGAAGGGTATGGGAAGGTAATGCCTTGTGATTTTAAGAATTTGAGATTAGGCTTCAGTGTGGAGAAATTCGTGAGGTACCTGAACAGGAAACAAGATTCTTGTGTAAATGCAGACTTGCACATCTTCATGCCTGTTGGTCTCTTCCTCTTCACCAAGCCTGTGCCTCTTCTGTCAGGTGCAACTTCCCTTGCTAACAACAGGTTACGATGATGTAAATATTGTTCTGCTGCTTATGCTTTGACCAGCTGTGCCTAATGCTGCTTAGATGAAGCTTGGATAAATACATGCTCAATAAATAGATTCCTGGGTGGTTAAATGGGTTTGTGGGCCAAGCCTCAGTTCTGGTTCTCCGGTTTTTGCCTGTAGTTTCTTACGGATGGTACGTTGTGTTCTGTCCTGAGCGTTTTTGCGCTGTCTGTTCTGCATGTGATATGCTTAGATAAATGCTAGATTGTAACACGGGTGGTAACAAACAGCTATTGTACTCTGCTCTCCAGAATGAATGTCTGCTGTGTTCTGTAATTACTGGGGTAAAAGAGGATACTCGAGTTCCTAAAGTAAGCCATTTTCTGCCGCTTTCCTGGGTAACAGTCACCCAGGCTGTAGAGAGAGCTTGTGTTACAACTTCAAGCAGAAGAGTGAGACACAGGTTTATTCCACTCTTCTCCCTTTGCTTAGCAGAGAACTTCATGTAATTGGGCCCCGTGCAAGCTTGTGTCTTGCTGTTGGGTTTGGGGAGGTGCGTGGGGTGGAACACGCCGGTAAGAAAGCCACTCGTACGGTGGCCTGGGACCGACTGAGTACATATCCCTGTCTGAATGGTTCTGTCGCTGTGTTTTCATCTAAAAGAGTTCTGCATCGGGGACAGCTGGGCGTGAAGACTTTGGGTGCCTGATCTTCCATGGATGTTAGTCACTGTTTCCTCAGTGACTGTGCAACAGCGGGATGGATCTGTCACCCCAGAAGCAGTCAAGGTCTTCCGTGCATACATTGCTTTGATACCTTCAATCTTGGGCATTCATATGCGTACTACCGTGAGTTGAAAGAGGGCGAGTGTGGTATGGGGGAGCGGTTCTTGGTAGCATTCACAGCAGCTACATAATAGCTGGGAATTTGGGTGTCTCCATTGCAGTGCTGTGTTGTTTTTCCTTAGCTGTTACTCCGTGTGAGAACTAATGGGCGTCCAGATGGCGTGACGGATGCCTTACACGGACCAGAATGAATATTTCATCATGCCTCCCAAAAAGATAATGTGTAGTCTGCTAAGCAGCTTTCTTACAGCAAGTAGCTCAGCTTCCTGAGAATATCGCAGCTTCCAAGCATTTGTGTCTCTGAGGGAGAGAGAGTGAGCTTGGGCTTCTGACTCTGCAGCTGACAACCTGGAGTAATCTAGTTCTTGCTCGTCAACCTGGGGTGGTCAAGATAAGCTGTGGATCCGATTCTAAAACGATGCTTAGTTGCTGGGAATATCTAGCCTTAGTGCTTAGGTTTTTAATGTTAGCCTTTAAGTTGGCAAAGCCTGAAAATAACTGACTTAGAGGTTGAAGAGGTTTGTTGTGATGGGGTGTTGAGTTGGGCTTTCGTTTTGCTTGTCTGCGTGGTCTTTTTCATCCTAAAATGGAAATAAGTAACATCTACCTTGCCAGACTTCTTTGTGACCATTGAAAACCTGGAGGGTGCCCTCCCTGGCTGTAGTCTCTCATCACAGCAGCACTGAAGTGCTGATGAGTTATCCTGAGAAGTCATTGACCATGGGGTTGGAAACCCTGCACCTGGAGGAACAGCTGCAGTTTTAGCGAAGAAGGGTTATGAGACTTTCTGGCCCTCACCAGTAGGGGATCTGAAGGCTGACAGAACTGCTCTGTTCTGGTAGGTGGTCACAGGCCCTCAAGCCAGTCCTTTGGCTCTTCAGGGTCTTTTCTTCTGCCTTCCTTCTCAAGCAGGGGAAATGCAAGGATTGGCAGGCACATGGGGCTCATTTTTTATACATGGGTCCCTGCTTTCTCCAGGCATCCATGTGCAGGGAAGCATTGTTGCTCTCACATGAAGTGGCTGATGGGAACAGGCGCTGTAGAGTGTTCTCCCTGTCACTGAGCAAGGTCTGTTCCCTTCCCGTGGGCTGGCACTGATGAGTTCTTTGAAGTCCCTTCTGAGAGGGGTTGAGGGTGTCACGTTAGGGCAGTTCTGTTCTGATCCCTCCTGTACAGATGGTGCTACTCAGCTTTTCATGGTCAGTGTTGGGGGCAGCTGAGGTGTTTGTACCGGTACTAGTGTGTATGAGCTTCAACTGCTGTCTCTAAAGATGCTCCTGCTTTTATTTTAGACAGTTAAAGGCTGACCCTCTCTTTAGGGAACATGATTCGTAAGTACTTTTTTCTGTTTTGATTGATTTCATCCTGTAAGTTAAAAAAAAGAAGTGGAGAAGGCTTTTTAATAAAACACAGGCCGCGGTGTCTGGATTTCCATCCTCTGCAGCAAATAGCTAATACAGAAAAGAAAGCAAAAAAAAAAAGGGTCTTTGAAGCAATTAAAAGACTAAAACTTTTCCATGCTATGGCTTGTACAATACAGTCAAAACCGGTAGAGATCCTGCATTTGTTTGTCAGACAGCTTTCTGGTAAGATGGTCAAACTGTTTGGGCTTATGTTTTCCATACAGAGTGTCTGCTTTATTCGGAATTATTTTTAGAAAACCCCAAGAAAAATATTTAAACTAATTTCAGGAAAGATTAAGGCAATTTCCACTTTCTTCCTGTGGAAGAGGTAGGGCTGTGTGTGTGTATGGTGAGGGGAGGAGTGTTAACAGCTTTAGCACTTCTGTATTCTGGGGAAATAAAAATTTGCCAGACGGTGTGTATTTTACTCTTTCACTGAAAATCTTCAAACTTCTGTGTCACTTTTAAAGCAACTGAAAATCTTAGTGTACACATACTTGGCGGAAATGTAGTTTGGAAACTGCGTTCTTGGAAGATAGCAGCTGTGTGAAACATTGAGCTTCTGGCCCCCCTTGAGATGCTAAGAGGATTTCTGTGGCTGCATACAGGAATTGAAAAGTGCTGCTTTGGTATAGGATGCAAGTGAAAACAAGGATATCCTCTTTTTTATTTATTTTGTTTTAAACTTTTCAAAGGCAATGATGGGGGTTACAAGTTTGACTTGCTTGCAAAAGGGCATGAGAAACCGTCTTGGTATTGCCTCTAAATAAGAGGCTTTTTAGATGTATTTTGGTGGCTGATGTTCCATTGCCGGACAGTTTGTCAGGTGATACATTTGGGAAATGGAGATGTACATGTCCTAACCTTGTATTTTCATCTTTACTTGAGTGTTCAGCAAAGGCTTTGAGGCATTTTCCTTGGATGAAATGAAAAGTCTTCAGTGCTGTGTTTTGTCCATATGTGAATCTCATTAACTTTCATGCATATTTTAGGTTTAGGAAATGACTTATGCTTCATGCAGGCTTCAAACAGTGTGTCAGTGATAAAACTCTTTCCCATGCTAGAGCTGTTGGGCTCCGCAGAGTAACGGAAGTTTCATCCTAAAACAAGAGGAGGAGTTCCTGCATGATTTCTGGCCAAATGCTTAATGCAGTCTTACAAAATAGGAGAGCTTGATGTGCATTTATTGTGGGGGAGGTTCCCCTGGTATTTATTACTGAAGATTGGAATTTCAGTCTAGTTTTCTTTACCACAGGGGGAAAAAAAGGAAAGGCAGTTGTAGGCTTCGGATGGATGAATTTCTAACAAGACTTTTTCCTAAGTTAGGCTGTTTCAGTTAGGCTATTCTTGGGGGGTTTATTGCTGCTGGAGTTTCAAATTGAGACACTTAATTTATAGCTAAAGAATCTTCTGTAGAGATTTTTAGACTGTGAGAGTGTCTTGAGATTTGGAGGGAAGAGGAGAAATTGTGTCACTGTCTCAAACCTTTCAAACAAATTTAACAGTTCAGGCAGAGAGCAGTTGATTCCAACCCTCTGTAAGACAGGTGGGCCTGGTGAACAGAGTAGGGGGTTTGTGTTGTTTGTAGTGTAGTACTCAGCAGAACTTCCAGAAGTAATTTTCTTTGTCCCCAAACCTGGAAAAATGCTGGTGTCTACCACAGTGTGAGTGGCTTACACTTCAGAATGGAACTGCACTCTGTGACATGCAAAATGAACAGATTATTATGGTTCTGTTTTTGTAAGTAATCGTGTGGTTTCTCTTCAGATGTAGCTGCTATAATTTAAAAAAATGGAGTAGGATTGCTTCGAGATATTGAGTCATGAAATCGTGGAAAAGAGAAGGAATGCAGGGAAAAATCACTCCTTTTCGGCTTCCCTGCAGCTCATCAGCCAGAAAAGAATGGTATTCAATGTCCCTGGGAATTCTTACTAGTGCGTGCTCTTGCTCAGTTAATCATATGCAGAATAATGGGGAATTCTAGTAATTGGTACCTTTCCTATTTAGGCTTGCAAAGACTGATGACAGGTTTTAAAATTTAATTGCAAGCCCACGTCTGAATGTTCTTAAAGAACTCGTTAGTACCACGAGCTGCTGAGATAGTGGTTTCTCTAGTACAAGATGAAGTTTTGCCAACAACGATGTCTTGACTGCGATGCGGAGAGCCCTCAAGATCATGTTTTATGAGGAGGCTGAGAGAAACTTGGATGGGTCTCAGCAAAACCTTTATCAGGGAGTGGAGAAAATCTGAGAGGACTCCTCCTAATTTGCTCCCTGTTGTTAGGTTTAAGATCGATTTTCATTCCACATCGAACAGTCTCTTCAGCTTTTGTTATGATACGATATGAAGAACAGATTTTACTCAACTTGCCAATGCAACTAAGCCAATACTGGGCAAATTCTTAAGGTGCTTCTGCTACTTAACTGGGGAGACTGATACTGAGAAAGGGAAAAACAAACAACAAAACCCGTATAGTGAACTGACCAGGGTTAGAAAGGTGAAAGAATAACCTTTTTCCAGTTCTGAAAATGTTGGGACTTAAATAGATGCTTACAGTTGTAAAGGGAAAGAGGAATATCAAGTACGTGTCTCTTTATAGACAGAATGGATGTTGAAAATATGACAGCTTGCCTGTTGTTCTAACCAAATTCTGTTTTAGTCCAAAAAAAGTGAAGTTCTCATTTCTAAAACTTAGTAGTTTAGTAAGGCAGAGGAGCACTGTGAGGGTGTGGAAGATTGTACTGTTTGCTAGTCCTTTTCCACTTGTACATAAGAGCTCCTGAAACATGGTGGCTGAAGACAAATTCTTCTTCAAGCCATAATGTTCTTAGGCCTTGTGCTTCTCTCTTTTTCAGTTTTTCTTTCTTCCCCCCCCCCCCCCCCCCCACCATGCCTCTTCATTCTGCATTCAGCCCAGCCACCATTTGCTGGAACTGGTTGCTACATCTTGCTGAAGGATCACTCAAAGCAGGTAACAAAAGGTGAGAGAGACCTTTTCTTCCTTTGAATTATTTAACAGTGGGCCTCTAGTTGACATTTCTAATATTAACTTTTAATAGAGGCTTCTGTCCTTGGTCATCCATCTGGATTGCTTGATTGGGTGACAGATTTTTTTTTTTTTTTTATGGTTAGTAGGAAACCTTCTGTAGCCTCTATAAAAGGTTTCGGTCTAATGTCACCTACTTGCTCTTAAAGTAATAGCACGTAGATTTTCCCAACTATGAAGCTGGCCACTAGCATCAAGCAGGCACATTTGGAATGGCCACCAGCCTTTGAAGGGGACAGTATGAAGTCATGAGTAGTGGTATTTACTAATCTGTGGAGTCTCCTCTTCATTGGCCCACATTCCTCTTAGAGCAGTTTTCATCTGGGATCCTGGAGTAGCAAAGCTTCAGTGACTCCTGCAAAAATCCCTCTTGGTGAGGAGCAGGCCGATTACTGTTACCCCACTGGCTTTCTCTGCAGGGCTGGGTTGGCTTTTTGGCAAGTAGAAGGAGAGTGTGTGTTTGCCATCGGCCCTCTGGGAAATTGTGGCTGGTATGCCCACTGTGTCTTGTAGGGCAGCTTTTAATGAAGGAAAACCTTTAATAGACTCTAGATAAAGGCAAATCAGTATTGGAGCTGACTGTGTAGCTTTCTTGCTTATAAACATGTATAGCTTGATTTCATCTGTGACAACTAACAAACTTCTGTATTAGAGAAGTAGCAGGAGTCTCAAGTCAGACTCGGTTCTGTAAGATGATCCATGTTCTTTAGTGTACAGGGTGCTGCGCTGATAGAAGATGGGGAAAACAGAGGTTGTTTCTGGTCGTAACTGGAAGATGAGGGTAACCTGGTGTTTCTTTCATAGTAGCAGGGACTCTAAAGCAGGGAAAACTGTAATGAAGGGTCTGGAAGAGAACAGACAGGAAAGATGAAATGGAAAATAAGCCTAAGCATACAAATTGCTGAGATTTGCCACCTCCTTTTTAATTTTTTTTTTTCCCAAGTTGCACTCAAGGTACACAGTTCCAATAGCACAGGAACCACACAGATGATGAAAGCAACCATTATTATTTCAAGGCAGTATTTATTAAACCCGTTTTTAAATTTACCTTGTCATCTGTTCCCAGGTTGCAATATTTTGCTTGATGAGGAAAACAGATAAAGCCTTTCTCCTCTTATTCTGGAGACAATGGCTACAATTGTTACTTATTTTCGACTGTCATTTCAAGAGGGGAGTTTGCACTGCGTTAAATATCGTGTGTGATACCCCCGTTAAGCAATTCTATCGCTGCCAGTAGAACAGCCTGATGCTGATGAGGAAATCCTACCATGGCGACTGCAGTTCAAAATGGACCAGCCAGAGTCTGCCCCAGAGGAGCTCCTTGCTGTTTCTGTCAGCAGAGATGTTGCACCGTGTCAGGGTAGCTTAGGAAGTCTGATGAGCCACATCAAAGCTGTATATCAGCTGGTAAAAGCTCTACTGCTACATCAGTACCGCAAGCGGCTCCAGCTCAGTCCTGTGCAAAGCAGTGGCTGTGTAAATGTGGGTTGGAGTGTCACCTTCCACGAGTTGAAAGCACTTTTTCAATAATAGCATAATTTACATTTTTTAAAAGAAAACTTCATTTTAACTGTGCGGTGTTGTCTAGGGCTAGGCTGGCTGCTTTGTTTTTTAGTCTCCTGTTCCTCCGCTGTAAATGAATTATAGAGGTGCAGGAACTGCAGAAACAGACTTGCATGTAAATTGTCACCGGAAAGAAACCATTGCTGTCACTTGAGTCCCGAAACGCCCAAGTTTCAGCCAATTATTACGTAAGTTACACTAAAAATAGTACTGTTGCAGTCAGCACTAGGAAGACTGAAAAGGAAGCTAATATGAATTTTTTGTGCGGGCGTGTGTGCGCTGTGCCTGTCCACCTTTCGCAGGCAGCGTAGACTTTCTGTGCACAAAGCAGGCTTGTAACGCCAAGGGGGCAGCTTGTTGAGTTGATGCTTTAGTTGTGATAGAAGTTAGAGATGCAATGACAGCTAAAGCTGGGTCTGCAGGCAAGAGAGTGGCTTTGTAGTTACCTTCATAGGAACAAATTCTTTTACAGCCTTATTTTCTATCAAGGCACTTACTGAGTTACTTAAACCACATTTTTTGCAGTTGTTTGTTTCTAGCTTTGTAGATCTTTCCTTTTAATTAGATACACTTCAGCAAGTCAAGATATCAATTCTTAAGACTGTGGGAGTAGTAAAAGTTTGCTGTCTGAAGGAAGGAGCTGAGGAATGAGAGATGAGATCCTGCTTCTACCACTGACTCATTGTGGCCCGAGGCAAGGCTGTCTCTGTCTTAACCATCTGCAGCATGATGAAGATGATAGTTTTCTCATGGTGGTAATTGGTAGCATGTGAGGCAGTTAATGTGGTATTGGTGAAATGAAGTGTTCAGTGCATCCTAGGAGTAAATAAGGCAGAGGCTGCTAACTGGAAGAAGATAAAATAATTCTGGCTCATTTCCAGAGCAGAGTCCCTCTTTCTGAGATTGGTGCTTTACACAAGTAGGCTCCTTCTTTCAGAGGTGTGAATACTCTTTTGCAGAGTGGAAGACCCTTGCAGTGCAGCCTTTCTTTTCTAATCTCCCCCTTGTGTGCTTGCATGAAGTTTTAGATGGTAGTTGTAAGTATTTTGAAGGCCTGGCAGTGCAACTTTATTGTGTTTACTACTCAGTATCGTGTATGACTTCTTAAATTTGAGGGTTCATGGCAATATTTGCAAGTCCAGTGACTTCTGTTGGTACTTAGCATTGAGGCTCATAGCACAGTAAGATGATTGAATAATGGGAGACTGTAATGCCTATGAAAGGAAGGAACCTGTGCTATATACAAGGCATGATGAGAAGAGCCTTACTATTTTTTTTCCATGTGTTGAGTACTCCTGATATCAAGATAGTAGGAAACTTTCCTTGCAATTGCTCTTCATACTGATGGTGTTGGTCTAGCACTTCTTTTGAGTGGCTGCTGCTTCGGCCATTCTCACTGCAGTGCTCTGACCAGAAATTAAAACGGATGTTTTCAAAACTGTTTTCAGGGAAACGAGTAACTGATGACAGACAGTTGACCGCACCAGGTTCATAATGTATTCCTAATACGAATCCAACTTGCAGATCCTAAAAAAGGCAACTCATTTGTTCTAAGATCTCTTCCTTACCAAATTCAGAAGGGTGTAGTTGTTGGGAAGAAGTCTTGTTTCCTGAGAACATGTGAAAAGGTGGGCAGTGTTGTATGCAATGTAGTGGGAAGTGTGAAATGGGATGTGTCCCTTTTGCTCTGGACTTCTCATAGTGCGTTTGGAGTGCGGCTGAGGTCAGAGGGTATAAAAACAGTAACTACAAACTAGATTCATTTTGTCTGACAATTAATTTGTTAGTTGTGTTATAGATGAAGATCCAAGGTTGCATGTTGTTGCTAGGAACATGGAGGCATTTGGGGCAGAGGTGGCCTTGGTAAGAAGCAAGCTGTTTAGGACAGGCTTGTGTTTTGTGTGTGCACATGTGCCTGGGGGTTTTTTTGTTTGTTTTCGTGGGTGTAATTTTGATGCCTGTATTTAGATACCACCTAGCGTAGGGGGTTCTTGTGCTGTGACGAGGATTCCTAGGTGTTACAATGTGAAATAAGTACATAAGAACAGTTGAAGCAGATGGCTTAGATGGGAACTGTTGGGAACAGGGGAGACATCGGCAATGTGGTGAGAGCACGGTGGGTAAGAGTAGTGAAGTATCTTTATCCAGTTCTTGCTAGTGTGTGGCTCTTTCCTTTTTTGCTTCTCTAAAGAGATCAGAAGGGTTCTGAGCTGGTCTGCAGTGACTCATTTGAAGTCACTTAATTCTCTGGGATTCTGCGTGTAGAAAGTACATCCTTCTAAACCCTGTTGACCTTCTTTTCACAGTCCCAGCAGTTTTCAAGAATGGCCTATCCATGTAAAGAAAATCAATGCAGTTTAGTCCCTGTGACAGAGTGCGTTGTTTCTTAGCGTCTCAAAACCAATTGGAAAGATATGAGACTTCCCTTGAGCTGTTAGAGGGTTTTTTTCAGGTTCCTGGTGTTCGTGCATGCTCTTCACTTACAGTGTACTTGAGACAAGGAGGGGAGACTGAACGTAAGTTGGGTGACAGTAAGGGAGGGCAATACCCTAATTTTGAATTCACTGTTACCTGGAGTGTGCTGCAATGGCAGCTGCAGCCCTAATTCTACATCGTCTGGGTTACCTGGCTCTTCTGCTCTGATTTTCTCTGCTTGCCAAGGCTGGTTTTCCCTTTCTAATTCGGATTCTCAAAAAGTAAAAGGGAGTCTGTGTGGGACCCTGCTCCCACTGTCCCAGTGCAAAAATAAAGGAAAAAAAAAAAAACCCCAACGTGCTTTGCTGGTATCTGGAGGGACTGGGTTTGTTCTTGCAGCAGTCAGTCTGATAAGAAAGCTGAGGGGATACTACTGTCTCTTGCTGGAGCAAGAAACAGAAAGGGCACTCACTGTATGCTGCTGAGATAAGAAGGTTGATAAGGGGATTAAGTCTTTTAAATTCTGACAACATACCTGTGTGTGTTACCTTGTTCGTAGAGATTTTCAGCTCTATACATTTGTCAAAAACTGAAAGGTGGGAAACATTAAAAGTTGGCATCAGCCTTTTATTTACGTGGAGTATTAAATTCAAATCAAAGAATTTTGAAGCGCAAAATCAGAATTGGCCATGCGGGTAGGACAGGCACAATAAACTTTCCAAATTTCGGAATGACCTCCTAGATTGGTTCCTTTCGGTTGCTTGAAGTGATGTGTGGCTACTGTTGCCGTTGTAGTTTCTAATGGTATAGATTCCTGAAAGGAAATGTTTATTAGCAAAGCACATCTGGATTCTCATACTTTTAAAGTTGTTAGAACAACTGGATGCTTTGTTGTTAAGGCATTACACACCTGGGAGAATGCACATCTCTATATGGTAAATCTTTTTAGCATCTGTGTTAGAAACCATTGTAACATTTTAAACTTTCGCTTTGGTTGATAATGACTTTTAGGTTGAGATGTTTTGGGGTTTTTTTGAGACCCCAGCCTTTGAAGTTCTGCAGAGCACCACATTTGCATTGATGAGATTCCATATATTTTCAGCTCCCTTCTGATAACGAAGTTTCTCTGCCATGAGACTGCAAGAACAAATGATCAGCTGAACAGTAGAAGGAACGTACTATGAACTAGTCTAGCTCCTTGTTTAAGCTGTGCTACTCCTCTACATCAAGTTTCGTTTGGAAAGGCTTTTTCTTTTCATAAAGTTTCTAGTACCCAATCAAAATTTCAGCCTGTGTGGAAAATGTACTTCTGTCTTCCATAGGATCCTTAGGGTGATTTTTAGGTAACTTCACCATTAAGAAAACATATATCTTGCTTTGTCTTGGAGTCCAAACATGCATAAGTTCATCTTCCATCTCTGTGTGTTGTTAGGTATTTCCCAGACTGGAAGATAGTTCTTGAATTTTTCATCTAGCTTAGAGGAGACTTCAAGACTGAGTTGCCCTTTGTGCATTTTAATAGGCTAAATAGATCAAACTGTTCATGAATTTCTCTTAAAGGTGGGTCTTCAGTCTTTTGCATTTTTTTTTTCTTCAATCACATCTCATTGCAGTCTTTGAGCTGTGGATTTCAGACCTGGCCATAGTATTTCACTAGCAGTTGCACCAGTAATACAACACTTTTAATCCTATTTGCTATTGTCTATTTATATTCTCAAGGATAAAGTCAGGCCCTTTGACCTAGCAGCACGGAGCTTTCGTGAATCAGGTGGGAAAACAGGCCAGGCTCATGTGCCTAAAATTGTTATACAGGGATGTCAGGTCTGGCCTGTTGTCAAGACCACCGTGTGTCTCTGAGGTCAGCGGCTGGAAGTACATTCTGCCTGGGTGTTTTTCCCCAGCTGTCTGGAATAAAATTGAGGTCCTTCTGAATTTAATATATTGAACATGCTTTGTGTACTGAGTGATGGCTGGCCATCCTTCCTTAGCCACAAAGATAGGAATTTCATCTAGGCCTGTCAACAGGCTCTGGCTTCCATAAAACTGTTACTTTTGCACAATTATCTTTTTCAACTGTTTGTAAACTTACCCTGCTAGGGACTATTTTTATCTTTTCCCTCCATTCATAGCTTCCACCTGATTAGGTCTTCCATTGGCACCACATCTCTCTCTTTGGCTGAAGCCTCTGCAGGTCATTCCTTATGCCTCTTTGCAGTTGTATAGTGATGTTCCATTGGAAACACCACCCGCAAGTCTGACAGTCGCCAACCAAGCTAGCAGTAGTAGTTGCTGGGAAGATAATCACCTGTGTATTAGCCAGATGCAATATGGTGGTCCTTGGTGCCTGTCAGAGGGGTCAACTAGTTTGTCACCTGAACCTGTGTGATCACTTATGGCTTCACGTTTTAAGTACTGGCAGCCATCTGGTTTAGTCCTCTGCGGCTCATCCACCTGACTCTGTATTGATGACCGGGCCTTTTAGTTATTTGCTTCTTCCTTCCAGCTTCTCTCCTCTTATTCTAGTCACTGAAACCACCCCTGCTGACCTGGTGACTTGTTCACCTTGGGTTTCCTACATCCTTCATGGCCTGCTGACCCGTGGACTTGGTACTGCATTACTGCACAGTATGAAGAAACTATCTGTCAGAAGACTGCTGGAAGTCTTACTTTACCAGAATTACCATTTTCAACCCTATTTAAAAAAGATCAGTGTTTCTAGAGGGATGGGTTTACATCTGTTTTGGTTAAAAACCTGTTGATTTGGTGTGAATGGGCTTATTTTACCATCTCCTAAAACAGTGTGTTTGCAGACTGTTTCAGCCTAGAAGGCCTTGAACACCTGGTTCACTTGGGTAAAACCATGGCTTTCCTCCAGAGCTTTCCTGCTTTTGTTTTTTCCTTTAATTTTTTCTAATTCAATAGATTGAAATAAGCAATAGCTGTAAGATGGGAGTGAGGTGGAAGAACCTTCAGAGCAAGGGTGGGTTTTTTTGGCCTTTTGAGAAGAAAAGGGGTGTGGGTATTCGGTGTGGTGGTGGGGTGTTTTTGTGGGTTTTGGATGTAGTGTTTTGGCTTTTTACTTTTTTTCTTTTTTTCCTTTTTTAAGCTGACTTTTTCAATAATTGAAGCCAGGAATGTTACATCTGCCGAACTGTTAATAGCAATAAAATTGGTGCATAGGCAAGCTGACATTTAATACCATACGGTACAGAGGTGCTTGTGAGTAATTGGGATTGGGTTCCTGCAATGCTAGTTGTTGCACAAAATGTTAATCCCTCCCTTTGAGATCTGTGCATAGGCAAGACAAAACCAAGGTAGTTGAAGCAAGCATAAACAAGCAGAGTAGTAAATGGAGTGGGGCAGGCGCGCTTGTTAGGCAGCTGCTTTGCTTTCTGGTCTTGATTAAGGGTGGATTAACTTAATGGAAAGAGGTGAAGGTGAGTTGCAGGGGAGCAGGAGGGAAGGGCAGGGGTGATGTTGCAGTTGGATGTGGGGGTGAGATCACGCCTGGCATGAAGAAGCAAGCCATAGCTTCTCCGCCTGTTAGAGGGAGGGCTGGCGGGGGAAGGGGAGCGAGGGTCAGGCGCACGCACGTGGCCAGGGACTTCTCGCAGTCTGAAATGACTGCATGGCAAGATACGCTCCTTCTGTCCTTTGGGCTGAGAGCGCTGTTTCCCCAGCTTTGTTTACTCTTCAGTTTGAGCTGTGGCAATAAAAATATTTGCAGTAATTAGAAAAACTAATCCTTTATGAGAAGCAGAGGCAGTGATTATGCCACTTACAAGTTGTCCTTATGCGCTTCCTGGTGTGATGAAAAGCAATTGTTTGTTCGTGTGGTTCTCCCTCAACCCTTCCTCCATTCCCTCGTTCTTTGATATTACAAAAATAAATACCTTCTCCCCTGCCTATTTTACAAATGACTGCTTAGGGGCAAGGATGTTTCTGAAGAATTTGGTTTAACCAAGAGAAGTTTGATGATGTGTGGAAGGGTGAGAAACCGAGTTACCCCGCCCTCCTGGCTCACCACTTAGCTCCCACCAGTTACCAGGGGTGAACCTGGAAGTGCCAGCGCTCTGTAGGACACCGAGATTCCCCCGAGGCCTCCCTTCTTCTAAGGGGGGCGCCTACATCTGAGTCACAGTTGTCCCTTTTGTGGTGGCTGTGAATCATTACTGCCTTCCTAATGATGGAACACTGGTCTCTTGTGGTTTACTATAATAAGATGAGTCACAGAGATGTTGTCTAATCGTTGTTGAAATGTCTTAAGGTAATTTTCTTATTTAACTTATTTCTTCTAAAAGTGATGCCAATATTTGTCATGTGTAACTTATGTCTAGTTACTGCAGCATCACTTGTTGTAGGTGCAGGTGCCATGAACTTCAGACGAATAAAGTCTTCCTGCTCTGAGTTCATTGGGCTCTAACAGCCAAAGTCTATTTTCTTTTAACTGAGAATGTACCGAAGGTGGTTCAGAGTAGCCAGAATAATTAAAGCATCATTTGTTTTTCTGTAGGTTTATAGGTTTCGTGATGTTTTTCTCTCTTTTTATGTGACTGTGGTGTGCACACGCTTCCGATTGGCGGTGAAGTTGGAGCTTTTATGATGCTCGGGGTTGAGAAGGCAGTTGTCAGTTGAGGATTTCTCAAACTGAGGAGTTCAAGGTCTGCCTCCAGTAGTAGCATCTATCCGTATCTTAAAGACGACAGACTTACCATGTATCCTTCTGACACTTTATCTCCCATTTGGGGGGAAAAACATGGAGATTGCTCTACTGTTTGCATTTAAAGCAATGTTTGAAATTGGTTTATGCACGCTATCTTGAATGTGACTGCCATTCCTTGTTTGGATTTGATGCTTGAGAAACTGGACAAAGAGTACACGTGGAGCTTTTGCTGTCGGCTTCTCCTCTTGGCTTGATGTAATTTTTCCTGTGTCCTAGGCTTACTCTTATTCCAAAACTAGTGGGAACGGGTGAGGTTTGAGGACAGATTTCACTGGTATTGGAAGGCAAAGGTGATGAATTTTGCTTTAAAGAGGAACTTTCCTCCTAGTTGGTGGAAAGATTTTAGTGTGGATACAATGGCGTAATGAAACATTTTCACCTCTGAAATGACTGAGAAGTGCCTGGACCATGTTATATTGCTTCTGGGAGAAATACCTTATCTTACTCGACCGCGTAGGGGGTGGAGCAGGCTGCTACGTGTAACCTCGCAGTCCTGAGATTTCTGTATTTTGTATTCTGTTTTAGTTGCATCTTGATCAGTGAAGGAAGAAGGAAGGTGTTTCAAACAGTCCACTGGTGGTTGTCCAAAATAAGCTACAAATGCTATAGGTAGCAGCTTGGCATGGGGAAGAAGCAAGGGCCATAGCCAGCAAAGCTGTGAATCTCAGCCTTTGCTGTCTTGGGGTTTGCTTTTCTTTCCCATGCTCCTATCTTAGGATGTGAGGGCAGGGAACAGGAACAGCGAACAAACATGTGGTCAGATTACAGTGGGTTTTTTGGGGGATGTCTTCTTCAGGGGAAATAACAAATGGGGTTTGCCTTCTCGCAGCATGGGAGTGTGCTGTACCCCACTAAAGCAGGGTTCCTGCACGGTAGAGAGGGCGCTGTGGTCAGTGCCATGGGCCTTCAGTGTGCAAAGGGTACGCGGGTCTCTGGCAGGGAAGATGCTGCTGAGCCTGGTACCCTGGTTTTGCTTTTCTTTGCTCTGTTTTCTGTAGATGAGTCTGTGACCTTTGGAAGAGGTTACAGGAGTATAATTGGCCCAAGACTAACTGCAGTCATCAAGCAATTTCTGGTGTGTTGTGCTGGGTCTGGAGAACAAGTCTTACGAGGAGCGGCTGAAGGAGCTGGGGTTGTTTGGCCTGGAGGAGGCTCAGGGGAGACGTGATCACTCTCTACAGCTCCCTGAAAGGAGGTTGTAGGGAGGTGGGTGCTGGTCTGTTCTCCTGGGTAACTGGTGATAGGACAAGAGGAAATGGCCTCAAGTTACATCAGGGGAGGTTTAGATTAGATATTGGGAAAAATTTCTTTACCAAAAGGGTTGTCAGGCATTGGAACAGGCTGCCCAGGGAAGTGGTGGAGTCACCATCCCTGGGGATGTTCAAGGAACATGTAGACATGGCGCTTGAGGACATGGTCTAGTGGGTATGGTAGTGTTGGGTTGATGGTTGGACTTGATGATATTATAGGTCTTTTCAACCTTAGTGATTCTGTGCTGTTGGCACTAGGCTAAATATTAAAAAGTGGGCTTAACCGGCAATGGGATATACCACTAGGGAGCTGTGACTGTTCCGTCTGACTCTTTGAATTAATTCTGGAGCTCAGAGAAGAAGTTTGAGAGTGAGCAGCCTGGGGGCTCAAACAACACACTGCAAATTAAGACGTGATATTTTAAGAATCTTGTGTTGGGGGAAGCGAGTTACAGCCTTGAGGCATGCTAGTGTGGGTGAAAGCCTAGTTTTTCTGTGGATAGTGGTTTTAATGTTTCTTTTTTTTATTAATTTAAATTTTTTGACACCTTGTCATTGGGTTGGGGGGGCAGTTTTAAAATTTTATGAGTTTATCAATTTTTCCTGTAATCCCAGCCGTTTGACAACAGAGTTATTAAAGTGAAAGAGCAAGGCTTCATTTGGATTTTCAAGGACACCTTGCCAGATATCATGGTTTTGCAGCCTGTGCAGAAGAGAGGGAGCACTAGTTTCAGATGCTGTAAGATTTAAAGCAGGGGTGGGGAGGAGCAGTAACCGCAGTGAATTGGAATAATGCTTGCATTAATTTATTTGTATATGACATTCCAAAGCTTTGGAAACTTGCATCTTTTAAAAGGTTCTGTAGACTGGTTCATGCGGAATAGTGAACCCAAAGTGAGGTGAGTATACTGATGGAGGAAGTCCTTAAGGCTTCATCTGTACTTAATTTCCATGACAACGCTTACCACCCAGCCACTCAGACAAGAATAAGGAAACCATGTTGGAGTTACAGGAAAAAGAAGGAATTTCATATGTTTGCTGTTCTTCTTCTGCTCTTTGTTAGCCCTTCTTTTTCCCTGTGAGAGGATCACACCGTATCGCACATTCCTAGCATAATGAGTCTTCGGATTGTGAAAACTACACTCGAACGCATGTGGTGAACTTGCCTCTGTTCCTTCTCTCGAGCCTGGAGGTAAAACCGATCTTAGTTTGCTAAACCAAACTGCAAACTGTATAGTTTGTCCCTAGATGACTTTAATAAATAAATTTTGAATACCAAACAAAAAAACCACAAGGCCAAACCTACAGTGCAAGGCGGCTATCCTTTTGGGGGCTGCTGCTGCTTTTTTCCTTCCATCAGTTTCTGTGCGGAGACCGGTAAGCTCTCAACTCTTCGCAAGGTATTTAAACAAAAGTCAACTTGGAGCGAATTCAGAAGAGAAACGAATGGACGAGGGAGCGCAGAGGTGCCGCCGCTGACCCCGCAGGTGGAATGGAATGTGTCTGTTTACAGCAGCATAAAAATAACCACACCAGGACACGTTGCCTAGGCGGGAATATCCATCCAATTCCTCACTTTACATCATTCTTACACGGACAGTACAAATTTAATCTGTTAATCTGTGTGTATATTAATTCCATAGAAACTGAAACTTAAATATCTGATACTTACTTGAAAGAGCCGAATGGTGCCAGACTACTGTGAGCTATCTGATGGAGATGCTAAGCTGTTAGATTCAACTACCATGACCTGGCTTTTCAGTGACTTTTCTACCCGCTGGTTTTTTTTCTTCCTAGTCAATTAATACAATAGCACCCTTCTCTGGCACGGCATTTGTCAGGGCGCTAAACCTATGGGCAGGGAGCCCATGGAGCATTCAGAAAGCAGGGCGTGAGCTCCTCTCATGCAATGTAGCTTTCTGCATCGCTATTCACTTCATCAGAGCGAATCTCCGCTCAGCAGCCTTTCTACTCCGGAGAGTGGTTTCACACGCGTTGAAACCGGCAAGCTATGGTGCGCTGTGTCAGCTGGGAGGATTGTTTGTTTGAAAAGAGTAACACGGAGACTTCTGTTGCCAAGGAGTAGAGACCTGCGTTGGAATTGAGGTCTGGAATGTGCTAGCTTTAATGCTGCTACATTCAGTGATGCCTTGTTTCATAGGCAAACATCTTGTTCAACAAGTTTTCCCCAAAAAACACAACCCATAATATAATGAAGACTTGTGGTTGATTTCTTCCTTTTTGAAACACTGTCTTATGTAGGTTTTGCGATCCTCTTTTGTAGATAAGTCATTTTAATCTAAAATGTGTTTTGTGGAAGTGCTTGGGAGTTTCCCTAGCTGTATTTTGGAGACCAGCGTGTGCTTTGTATGCGCCCTACGGGGTGTTTTGGCATGGGAACGATTCAGATTTTATCCACATGGTTTGGGTACGTTATATGCAACTGGTTGCTACTCTTCACCTTTTTTGAGTTTGAAGTAATCTTCAAGATCCATGAACAACTGTAGAAGACTGTCATTTGCATGTCAACATCCAAAATAATGTATGACTCATCACATGTAGCCCCAAAACTTCTTGCCGGAGTGTTTTCCTGCTACATACCCAGTTAACAGCAGCTTCTCCAGTGTCTTCTCATAGCTCTTCCACTTAAAACCACAGCTTGCAGTCACTTCTGCAGCCTGATGACAGTAGTGTAGTTCTGTATGGTAGGAGGGTTGGAATGAAACTTCATGATTATGGTTTGTTTGGGGATTTACATCAAAAATATTCAGTTCATGAGATTGTCACCTGACCTATTGTTATGTGTCTGAATTTTTACATGTGGGGGAAGTCACCTGCAAATAGCAGGCTTGGAAATTACAAGGCGGGAAGGAGATGGGCAAGGTGTTGGATTGTGGGAAGGATTCAATGAGCAATAATAGCTTAGAAAAACTCAGAAGACTGTTTCTAGCAGGATAATTTCATGGTTTGACTAACTGTGTGTTCCCACAAACAAGTGTACTGTCATGGCCGTGGGTGGTGAGGGGAAGGAATGCTGGAACTGCAGAAGTGGGGATAGAAGGGATGAGAATACCTTCAAGTGATCCTGCTGCTGGACACGTGGTGTCAAGAAACTGTGGTCTGAGGAGGAACCCTTAAGGGAATGCTTGTTCTCTTGTATTCACGGTGCAGAGGCAGTGTGTAAGATGGTTGTATAGGGAGTGCATTAATAGATTTGAGGGGTGGGGATGGGGTTTGTGTTTTGTGCTTTTGCTAAGGTTAACCAGTCCTTTCAACTTTTTGATCGTTGGTGAGCAACATGCAGCTGATGGCTGACCATTTCATGGAGAGATCAGGTGTGTAAAGGGGAGCAACCATTCAGCAGTCCTTTGGGATAGGAGGGAGGGAGGGGGACAGTGTTGCGGAGGTGAGTTTGGGAGATAGAAACCCTGTGGTGAAACAATTTTAAGTGCTTGTGTGGAAGAGAGAAAACCAGACCTAAGTCACCTCTCCGCAGAGCCCATGTGACTCTGCTTGCCTGGTCCCAAAGACAACTGGCTGCAGCAATTTCCAAAAGCCATGTTAACATTGTTGATGCTGCTCTACAGCAGCATGCTTCGCTGTGGAAATACGGTTAAAAGATAAATATTCGTTGTTGACAAAACAGTCCTATAGCAGTGATAGAATAACCTACACTGCCTCATGCATTCAAAAGCATAAACATACATTGTTCCTTCCTAGAGTACGAAAAGTAGGTATTACTCAGTAGCTAGCTTACTCTCTGTTCTGTCTGCTTTAGCTGATGCTGGACATATCAAGTGCTTATCCCTGCTAGGAGTTTTGAGAGTGGCTTCCCTGTATATTGCGTTAATGTGGAACTGCTTAAAATACTACTTGACTGCTTCAAAATTGTTAAGAGCATGTCAGTTCTAAAATAACTTCTTCCCTTACATAGGAAGATAAATTAGGTTGACTGTACTGTAAAAATTTCTTCGGCTGCTACACTGATAATTCATTATCAGACACAGATTTTTAACTGTCGTGTCATCCTCCCCCTTCCCTCCTTCCCCTTAGTGAAAGTGACTTTCAGTTGAAGGAAGATGGTATTGTGGTTTATGCTGCAAGCTGTTGTATGGGTGTGGAGAAATGCTGGTATAATCCTAAGCACGCATGATCTATTGCAGTTTTAATTAGAAAAAATGAGACTCGGGAAAGTTGACAGCCCTTGAGAATTAAATGAGCAAACTCAATCTGCAGAGTGCACAAAGCAGTAAATTTGTATTTTTCTTGAGACTGAAATTGTTTAGCAGTTGTAAGTATCAAAGGAGGACAAATGTTTAACACTAGCTGTTGAGCAGGTGTGTTTTTTTTTAATTGGTAGATGAAATAATATATGTCTAATTTACACTTTATATTTTACCCCTTTATCATATACACTCTTTTACTGTATTTTCTGTGAGCTTTCAATTTATATGACAAGGTAGAATGAACTTTTTCATTTAAACAAAGAATGTAGTATTGCAGTTAGCTTTCCATCCTTCTGACACTACTGAGGAAATAAAATTTGACGTTTGTGTTCTTTGTTTGGGTTTGTTACTTCCTCCCATGTAATTTGCTAAATCTACTGACTCCTTAGCATCATGGAATCTTTTAGGCTGGAAAAAACCTTTTAGATCATCAAGCCCAACTGTTAACCTGGCCCTACCAAATCCACCACTAAACCATGTCAGGAAGGCACGGGAAGGTCTCTGAACTTCAGTGGGTGGGGGGATGGGAGGAGAAGTAGGATTAAGAAGGTTACTCAGTGCTGTTCCAGTGGATCAGAGCCAGTGCCTCATGAACTCCTGCCCCTTGGCAATGACCTTCTCTCTGCCACTGCTGATGTCCTCCAGTCTTATCATAGCGTCTTCTAGGTTGTAAAAGAGCTTTTAAGATCATCCAGTCCAACCATTAACCCAACACTGCCAAATCCACCACTAAACCATGTCCCTAAGTGCCTCATCCACATGGTTTCCTTAATACCTCCAGGGATGGTGACTCCACCACCTCCCTGGGCAGCCTGTTCCAGTGCCTGACAACCCTTGCAGTGAAGAAATTTTTCCTACTATCCAGTCAAAACCTCCCCTGGTGCAACTTGAGGCTGTTTCCTCTTGTCCTGTCACTTGGGAGAAGAGACCAACCCCCACCTTCTACAACCTCCTTTCAGGCAGCTGTGGAGAGTGATAAGGTCTCCCCTGAGCCTCCTCTTCTCCAGGCTGAACAACCCCAGCTCCCTCAGCTGCTCCTCACAGGACTTGTGCTCCAGACCCTTCCCCAGCTCTGTTGCCCTTCTCCGGACACGCTCCAGCACCTCAGAGTCTTTTCTGAAGTGAGTGGCCCAAAACTGAAGGCAGAATTTGAGGTGCGGCCTCACCAGTGCCCAGTATAGGGACAATCGCTTTCCTAGTCCTGCTGGCCACACTGTTCCTGATGCAGGCCAGGATGCGGTTGGCCTTCTTGGCCACCTGGGCACACTGCAGGCTCATATTCAGCTGGCTGTTGACCAACACCCCCAGGTCCTTTTCCTCTGGGCAGCTTTCCGGCAACTTGTCTCCAAGCCTATAGTGTTGCTGGGAGTTGTTGTGCTCCAAGCGCAGGATCCGGCACTTGGCCTTGTTGAACCTCATATATTTGGCTTTTGCCCATCGATCCAGCCTGTCCATAGTCCTCTGTAGAGCCTCACGCATGTCAACACTCCCACCCAACTGCAAACTTACAGAGCGTGCGCTTGACCCCCTTGATACTTGTTTGCAAAGCATACCTAACTCTCTCACCTCGTGAGAAAGTCTCTCACTGGTACTGTTGTTTCTGATCTTTGTCTCTGTGTAATGCCGCAGATTTGGTGTACGTTGATGTCTCTTCTGTAGAGTTACTTCTCTCTGCATTCCTCACTAAGAGTAGTAGAATGAGGGTGAAAAAGACATCTGTAATCTTTCACATGGCAGGTCTTCGGCGGGAAGGCTGAGAGAGGAGGAGAGCAGATGTGTTTTAAACCTTGGGTTAATTTTAGACAAAATAGTGCATTGTAGCTGAGATGTACTTGTGGGGTTTTGTCTTCACTGGTAAGTTGGTCCAGCTGTCCTGTACCCTTTATGTGGTGTGAGTATGACCCCTCATGTCCCTTGCATGCAGTAGTGCTTTTCTTGCTTTAATGACAGAGCCCAAGAAATTGAAGAGATTAAACGTCTTCAAGCTGTCCCCTGATCATGGAATTTCACTGTTGGATTTAGGCTGTAAAAAGGAAGCACTAGGCTGTTAGACTTGGGTGGGATTTCATGTCATTTGAAAGCAGCATCTAAGTCTCTTCAGTTCATGAACGCTATTTCTCATCAAACCCAGTATTAAAGTTAAGCTGAAGTTGGTGTAACATACATAAGTTGTTGAGGAAGGATTCCAAAGAAAAGATGGACAGCAATGATTCCAACCATCAGAATTTTACTTGTGTTTGCTTCAGAGTAGCCCGTTTCCCAACGTGTAGCATTCAGTTGGGACACGAGCAAGGATTGTACGTATCCAGACTTGTGCAATCTCTGACTGCAGTAGGTGTTCAATCATCAGGTGAGGTTTTTGGGAAGCAATATTGTCACGTCTACTCAGCTGAAAGCTCTGCTTCCTCTTGCTGTGAGTGGATCAGCTATTTCTGCGTGGGCAGTGTTTCCTGATGCCACTTCAAAGCACTGAACATCATCATCCTTCAGCTTTGGGTTGGGTTTTGTTTTTCCCTTTTAAGGTGGTGAAGTGGATCACCACTTTGAAGTTGCCAGCATAGTTTTAGGACTCTTGTTTTAACTTATGGCTGTGACTCATGGCTCTTTTTCTGGCTTAAGAATGTGCAGGGGTTTGAGGACAAAAAGACGGTTTATGAATGTTACAGAAGAATGTTGTCTCCAGGAAATCATACACAAAGATTTTTATTTGGAACACTTCAAACTTGCAGGTGGTTCCTTTTTCTCGTGTTTTACTGAGTAAGTTTAGTTTTACATCGGAACTAAAATAGCTTTATTTATCTAGTCCTTAATAAAATACTGCGCTCCAAACTTTGATACTGTGCTATTACATAATCCCTAAGTTTGAGGATGAGTTGGGCCATCTCCCCTTTTCGTCAAAACTGTGAGCACTACACACAGGCTGGTTTTTTGCTAAGGAAATGTGATTTATTTTTTTATAGAGCTACTTTGAAGTTCGGTTGTAAGCATAATTCATGCTTAACTTTGAGGTAGCTTACTTCAGGAAAAGAAACATTATCTGAGCTAGATTTTGAGTTGCCAAAGTTTGTCAGCACCAAGGCCCTTTGGAAGACGGGCTTATCTGTCTCCAAGTGACAGATTTGCTTTCTGTTCCTCAAAACCACAAGATGCGCTGTGGAATCTCATCCGTGTTGTCTGAAGTGAAGGCATCTTTCATCTGAGCACGGAGCTGTTTTGTTTAATGCTTCTGGCTTTCACTGGTATTTCTAGAGCAGGTAGAAAAGTAAGCATTCAAGGAAGATGTAGGAGCTGTTTCCTTGCAATTCCTGGCTGAGAAGCATACATGGGCAAACTGACTTTAAGCTGTATAGCCTTGCCTAATTTTGTGGTGTTTTTTTTTTTTTTTGGTGTAGGCTTTGCAAGATACTTATTAGTCTCAAGTAGAACTTTATCTTGAAGCAGATGACTTCTCATTTTCTCAGAGTTTAATACCTACTTCCATACATTTGAGGCATGAAGTAACACGTTAGTATGCCATAAAAGGGAGAGTCTTCAAATAGGTCTTCATCTGTATGCTTTTCTGACAGCTGAAATCATGTGGGTGTCGTTACCTGTTGTCTGAGTGCCACTTCTCTCATCCTGGTGTGTATATCGCATTGTGCATGGTGAAGGATTGCTGGGCTCCTTCGCTCCTAAAGAAGAGCTTTGTGCCCTCCTGGTGATCTCTGCAGAACAGTAGCAGCATAATCTTGGACAGGAAGATGTGTGCTGTATAGGAAGGTGGGTAGGAAGCAAAAAAGCCTCCAGAAACCTCCAAGAAAAGAAAAAAAACACAAACCCCCAACAACAGAAACACCAAAGCAGCTTAGATAAACCATACATAGAGAAACTTGACAAACACTTTCAAATCTGAAGCAATACCCTTATACTAGTTCTACTTCGAGCATCTTAAAACCTTGCTGGCTGTATGGTATTTTACACATAGGTGGCTGCCCTTGCAAATTCGTGGTAGTGCTGGGAAAATGAAAAAAGGGAAACAGGGAGACCATGATATTACTTTTTTTTTTTTTTTTGCTATCATGTGACCTGGCATTTGTATTCCAGGTGCTAGGCTCTGTCCTGTGGCATGTGGAAAATAGTTTCACGTGCCTGCCAGAATAGAACATACCAAAAGGAGCGATCCAGAAATAGCCAGGCTGGTCAGAGAATTGGTATTTGAGATGCCTGTCTGGTCTGGTGTATGTCTGTCTCTTTTATTAATTTAAAGGGGGGAAAAAAAGGTGTGGGATGTTTGGGGGTTTTGTTTGTTTGGGGGTTTGGAGTGGTGTTTTTCTTGAGTTTGTGTTTGTTTTCCTTATTGCTGTGTAGAGCAACCTGGCTGGAGCTACTGAATTGACAGGGACTGTATATGGGTGTATTTAATCTGGGGAATTTCATGCTTTAGTGGAAGGATGGAAAATTTACGCAAGCTGTGAAATGAAATAGTACTCACCCCTGTGAATCACTGTCCACCAAAATCTGATGCTACCTCTTCTCTCCCCAAGTTCTTCATACTAGATGAAAGGAACAAAGAGTAAGTATGGAATCCCATTTCTGGTTTTAACATCACAGGTAGGGAATTCCTGAAACTGTGTGCCTTATCTTTTATGGATTTGGTCCTTCTGAAAGAAGCACAGGGATGCTAAATGGAGACACATAACTGAGGGTAGGACCTTACTTCCAGGGGGTTTTGAGGGCTGGCGACTTGCGCATTTAGGCACCTCTAACCCTGGTGTGTGTGGGAGCAGCTCTTAGAGCTTCAAGGGATGGGCACCCACTAGAAGGGTATTGCTTTGTTCGAAAATGGGATTTACTGTTAGCTTGTCACTAGCCATGTCTGTTGGACAGCATTTTCTTTCTCCAATAAAAAGTGAAGTGGGAGGTTCCAGTACTTTCTTGAGTACTGGACCAAGAGGGGACATAACTTCTGCACTGCCATCAGGGATTCTTTGGGGAAAGTACGTCTTTACTGACAGTGCGGGCCCCTGTCTGTTTCTGCATCTACCAAGAAAGCATTGAGGTTTTGATAGAGGGACTTGGTCGGGATAATTCCTGTGGAACGAATGCGTAGACTTGAGGGAGATTTTCCGATAAGCAGCACACGTTCCTGCTGAGATACAAACTGACGTGGTAACTTCTGCACGGTTCTGCCAACCCTCCTTTGAACTTAAATATGCACCGATATCTACGTGAGAAACTCTTCAAATAATAAACCCTTTTTAAGAAGACCCACAAGCAGGTAAGTAGGCTTAGGCCAGGTTTGGGGCCCCACTCATCTTTGAGAGTCTCGAGGTGGAAGAACGTGAGCGAGCTGGTGTGCGGGGCGTGCAGAGCAGCAGGGACCGGCATCAGGGTTCCGCCGCTGTCGTGCGGCTCGTGCCGGTATTACAAATCAGAAATTTCAGTCACCTTGAAAATACGGTTTGCTTCGCAAGTGAGGAGGGATGAGAATGACTTGGTTAAGTTTGTCTGTAGTCTGGCCCAGAGCCACACGTTTTTTTTTAACCGGTTGCAGGAACGTATTTTCCTCTTGGCAGTATCAGGTAGTGAAACAACCACAAGCCTGCTGGCCATTTATGTCTTGTGACATATATATATATAGTGAGGTATAGGTACCAGGTTTAGGATCCCAGATATGAGACTGTCACCCTATAAACAATAACGCTTTTTTTTTTTCCCCAGTAACAGTCTTTAAATTCTCTCTGGCCCCCACACTGATCCTTGCTAACTGCACATCCATAACCTGTGTGGTTTCTCACAGCAAACACGTCCAGAGGCAAACTTTTTGCTTGTTTTCAGTGGAAAACTTTCCATCTTAAATAGGTAAATTGGAAATGGTTCTTAACAGAAGAGCTCTGACAATGTGCTCACCAGCTCAGGGAAGCTGCTTGCTTTCTTCAAACAAAGAGCAGACAGTGTATATTTGAAAGCCTTTTTGTCATGATTCAGATCACTTGTCCTAGTTTTCCAAAGGCCGACTCAATAATGTCAGCTCGAAACTTACAATGGGATATGTCAGTATTTATTCTACCTCTTCTCCACTTCATAACATCCTAGTCCCATTATTTCATCCCTGCTCTCCTCCCATTGTTAAATAGCTTGATTCTGTCAGGTTGAATAAATATCCAAATTCTGTCCACTGGAGAGTGGCTCGGTTTCATCAGCAGATAGAAATGACCCACAATTTCCAGAAAATGGAGCAGCACACTGTTCCTGCCTTTGTCTGTCTGTGGGCTACCCCTCTGCACAAACCCGGTAAAACTGAGATGAAGGGATGAGAACTACAGCTCCTGGTCTCCAGCGGCTCTACCTTTTGTGCTCTAAGTGAGCAGGCACTTGTGGGAGCCTAGCACCCGTGGGCTACACTTTGGCCACCCATGTGTTCATATATCATGGATGATGGTAAAAGAAATGGTTTTAACTGCTGATTGCTGCAGACATGCTGAAGTAGCATGTTGCATTTTGTAAATATGATGTGGACCTAATGAAGCAGATCGGAGAGAAGCGGCCTTTTACATAATGCCATTGCTTCAGCACTAATATGACTAATCTATCTGGACAAGTACCGATGAACTTCTGAATGGCTTATTGCAGGATGCTTGAGTAACTCGGTTAGAAACAACAACCTTTGTACTGGCACGATAATCTTTTTATAAGAACGAGTGGCTGGGTTCTCTGCACAAGTGTACTATTTTTGTTTCAGAGCAGTGGGGTGACGGATCTTGGGGCGATGCATTAATAAAAAAATAAAAGGAGGAAAAAAATCAACCAAACTTCATTGCAGTTGCGGGCTGGAAAATGTTTTTTTGGATCGTCATCTGTGGATACAGAAGAGAGGAGAATGGGACTGGGGATGCATAGTGATGCAGGACGTGTTGGGGACAGATAAAAGTGCTAACATGGCCACCTATAGAAAATGTCCCCCTTTTGCTTGAAAAAGATTTATGTATATCGTAACTTACCCATAAACTAAGGAATTAATAAACAAAAAACCCCTCTACATTTCAGTGTACTCAGGTTTTCACAGGCTCTATAGACAAATCTGCATTAGTTGCAGGTTGAAGGATCCAGTGGATGGGTATTTTTGGATTTGGTAGATTCACTGGTTTCTTTTACCTTTCTGAGTGTGTGCTTCTGGTACTGTTCTTCCAGCACAGCACATAATGTAGAAGACTGAATCTCTGATGACTCTTAGGTTGAATATGCTTTTTTTTCTCTTCAGATTGGTGTAATGTTGTTGGCTTGTCCACTTTAAAACATTACTGTGATGTGCTATCCTGCAGTGCTGGCTAACTTCCAAGGAGAGGAGACAATAAATCAAACAGCTGTTTATTAGATAATGTATGGGAGTTGGTCATATCTATAAAATTTTAATAAATTGAAGCTGCCTTTCCTCAGTAAGAGTGGAATTGTTGCTTTATGCTTATTTTGTTGAAGCTGGGTAGGTTTTTTAAACCTTAAAACAAGACAGTATACCAGAGGCAGACAACCTTGGTTAGGTGGGAAGCGTGCAGCAGCAGTGGAGCCTGCAGCATTCCCCATTTTTCCAGCCTGGTACAGCTTTTGTTTTTATCAGGGGTACATCTGCAGCAAGAAGCTATTTATGCCATGCTGGATGAGTCTTGTACTTGATAGCATCTTTTATCTTTCAGTCATATACCTCAGAGAAACATATCTTAAATGTGTTTTGTTCCTAAACTAAATAATAATACTAAATAATAAATTTAGTAATGCCTTGGAGCATTACTGTCCTTTAACCTAAGGAGGAAGTTAGAAGAGTACACCAAATAATGGCCTTATTCAACAGGAATCATTATTTGCTTAAGAGTTGTGTAGATAAAGCTGAAGGTGACTTGATAAGGAGACCTGCTCTTTGAAAGGACAGATTTCCTGAATGTGCTTTTTGCATCATTGTGATCTTCGGGCCTCATCTCTCTCTAAAACTGCTGCTGTCACATTTTTACCTTTCAGCAGACTTCCTTTATGGAAGAGTTATGAGCCTCTCTGATGCATCTCTGGGAAGATTATATTTAGTCACAGGGAAACCATCTGTTGGAACTGTTTCCAAGAAATGTAAGAGTAGCCCTGAGCTACTGTACCGAGGTTGTCATTGTGACACTACCTAGTTAGGACTACCAAGTCTGCAGATAGATTTTGAAGAAAGTCTGACTTGGTGTAATGAATTGTATTTACTTTGCTCCCAAACAGATTTTTCCTTTTTCCCTAATGAGAGTTGAATGAACACAGCTGCTCTGCTTGCAGCTTCCGTAGAAAGATTTTAGAGTAATTTTGTGTGTGTGCTTCTCCTTTCTGTTGGTGCCTTGCTTTTTTTTTTTTCCTGAAACGGTAAATAAAACATGAAATTTAGAAGGCCAGAGAAGCGGGGGATAGAAGTTTGCATTTCAATCCAGGATCTTGAGGCCTAGCACAGTGCTTTCCATGTTCTCCACAAGCAAACTTTACGTGAGGGAACATGAGAATTTCCTTTCCATGCATTGAATCCTGTGTGGTGCAAACCTAATACCATGTGTGGATTTAGAATGTCTTTTTGTATTAGCCTAAGAAGTCTTGGAAAAGAGCACCTTCATGATTGTTACTAATTAACTGCCTGTAGAAAAGGAAGATTAATCCCTGTACAGGTTTTTTCAGAGGTGGTCTACAGTCTTATTTTAAAATCACCAAGTTACCTAGATTTGGCTGTTTCAAATTGAGCTGATGAGGCAAATACCTCTTTCAGCTTAAATTTTGAAGAAGAAAGTTTTTCCATTAAGAAGCAAAGAAGTTAATCCAGAGAAAGTTACACGTTTCCTCTAACGTTCAGGTTCTGGTGGACTGGTGAGTTTGTTTTTCAAAGATAGTCAAAGGATTTTGAAACTGCATGAACTCCTTGGTCTCTGCGTCATGATTCAGTAAGACAGAACCTCAGTGACAGCCGCTAACTCATCACCTACTTGGAGCTGAAATCTGCAAGTCAAAAGTTCAGACAAAGCCCATTGTTTCTGGTGAAGAGCTATTGGGTTTGACTCAGGGCAAGTTCTACATGGCTTACTGTGTGTATTTCAGAGTATTAGAGTTCGTCCTCAGAGGTGTCACCTTTTTTCCAAAGCTTGTGATGACAAGCCTTCCACTGATTAGTTCAGAGTCAGAAATCTGTCGCGCCTCCGTGACTGATGACACGGCACTCTTGGTTCCTGGTTGAACACTGGTCTAATAACGTACTTTATATCATTTTTACCATAGGTTTGGGGCAGCTTCAGGAAAATTAGCTCTGCGGTGTTAAGGGACTGTGGTCTTGGCCTACGCGATAAAGCCTTCCTAGCAGGACTTGGGTCTGTTTCATCCTTGGGACATGCGTGGCCTGCTGCTGCAGTCAGCTTGGGGAGGCAGTGGTGGGGTCTGCCCTGGAAGCAGCAAAACCTGAGACTGAGGAATAGCGAAAGCATTTCGGGGGAAAGGAAGGAAGTGTTAACTAACAGTGACTAGAGGAAAAAGATTTCATTCTCGCCAAGAAACTTGCGGGAATGGTTCTTGTTGAAATGCTAAGTTGTATAAATGTTTGAGTGCAGCTACTATGGTTGCTCAAAGCCTCTCGCTTATGAACAGTCAAAACAACCATACGCTTTTGTAGGAAAGAGACAAATAATTAAAGCAAATGTGAACCGAAATGTTTTTTAAAGTCACCTCGGGAGTTCTCGTGTTATATTAACAATTCTAATGACAAATAGTTCAGTGGAGCAGCAAGAGAAAGTATGTCTAAACAGCTTTTTATACTACAAGCTAATATGCAAAATGCAAATTGGATGAGGTAAACTACAGCTCCTTTCCCTTAATTACATTCCAGGTCACTGGCTTACTTTGCTTCAAAAACCAGCGGGATGCCACTAAAAAACTCAGATTTAGGAGAAGGACTTTGAGCAAGACAAACCGGGGCAAAAAAGGGGACAAACCTTCTCGTCCCTACTTCCCGTTACCGCCTTTGCAGATGCTCCTCTGGTGTATGACTGTTTGTGAGCCTTCCCCTCATCATCTGAGCTTGGTAGCCAAACCGAAATACTGATGCTGGTGTCCTTGAAAGCTGGAAGCAGTTGTTGATGACCACGGTTGTCTTTTTCCTGGGAACTGAGTTCCCCAAGTTCTCAGAGAGGTGCTTCCGCTGGTGGTACCAGCGTGGGTTCCCTGCCCAGCGCTCCAGCCAGGGAAAGCCTGCTTCCAGGGTCTCATCCTTCTGCCGGTACGCATGTATGAGCGCAGGCGGACGTGCGCACACAGGCAAACAGCCTCCATGACGATGACAGTAGCAGTTCCCAGCTCAGTTATAACAGAGCATGGATTCAGTTATGTGGGCAGCAATAGCTGACAGGGCAGCTGTTCCACGTTTTCTGTGGCGAGCTGGCATTGGAGGGGGAGGATTGGGCAAAGTTGGCCTGTTGCCTAGTGCCCTGAGATGTGTTTACCAACACCAATTTAGGTTTGTTTCTTGTGTGGGCAGAGTAATGGACCCATGCAGGGGACTTAGACAAGTCCCCTGAACCCTGCAGAGTGCTGTGAGTTTTATCAGCTGTTGAACAACAAGGTTAATTTCAGTTGCTGCTGATAAAATATAATGTACGATTCCTGTTCATGCAGTGTCCTTTCTCGGAGTGCCACCTCCCTGTGTATGCCCTCACACTTCATATGCTAGCCAGTGCGTGATCTTCAGTGTTTTCTTCTCTTCTTGCTTGTTTTTTGCTTAAGATTTAAGGGAAGCTCTTTTCAAGCATGTAGCCTTCATTTTTAGGTTGGTGCCTATCCAGAATATGGATGGAATATAGGAGAGTATAAACCTGATCGCTTTCTTCATTGTTTACTGTTTTGGGTAAAAACATTCCATTAAATAAATGTATGGTGTTTCAGCTTAAGTCTCGTTCCTTTACATAGCCAAATGTGATCTGTCTAGCTACCTGGAACTCTTCTACTTAAAATGCCTAGGAGTTAGAGTATCTATTAAATCGGTTAACTTAGCAAAACCATATAGGAAACCTCATTTAAAAAAAAAAAATCATCAATATAAATACAGCTTATCTGAAGTAGAATAGAATGATATCAGTTTGGAGTTTGACAGCGTTTGGCATTTTGTACCCGCCACGCTTCCCTTCTGCAAAGTAAATAGTGCAGTTGTAATTAAAATTAATGATAGTTTTGCTCCTAACTAATTCCACTGAACAAATTTTTGTTTCTGTAGTATTATAAATGAAACTGAAGTGCTGACAATTCACAGAGGATTAAAAACCAGCTTGCAAGTATAGTACGTCCTTGACCTCTTCCTTCCCATTCTTTCTGGGGTGGAGATGAAGATATTTGGAACCTAAATAGTGTCAAAAAGCCCTAAAAGTCTTCAGGAATCTCAGTTGTCCCCCAAAAGAGGATGAGTGGGAAGAAGAATCAAAAAGATTGTATGTTGGGAAGGATTCTTTTAAAAATCTATCCAAATGCTTTTATGGAGTTTTAATACGATTGAGATCTGCTGAACTTTAAAAAGATGTGCATTGAAGGGGAGCAGTTTTGGTTTTGTTGGGGTTTTTGTTTGGTTTTAGATGCTAGTGTTGGACAGGGATGGAGTTAGACAGTTGCTCTGCTTTTTTAAAGGAAACAGTTCAAATACAGTGTCTCTGTGGCCACAATATTTTTTCCGCCGATAGAAAAAGCATTCATTTTTATGGCAGGAAAATGAAACACTATTATGGTCTGACCACAATCAATATACTTCAACAGACTTTCTTGTGCTGCGTATTGTACTGAACATTGTCCAGCTGGACTGCTCTCCTCTCTTGCTGTTGAGAGGTCTTGGATTCAAATGCCTGTGAAGAAGGTGCAGAGCTCTCAGGATGGCATCCTCAGATATGTGTAGGTGCTCCAGACTCTTCTGGGTATTTTCACTGAGAGGAGAAAGCTTCGACAAGTAGCCCCAGCTTCAAGTTGATCCTGCCAGTGTTGCACAAAGTACTCATGATGAGTATTTATGGATCCCTTTCTAAAATTACTGTGAGCCAGAGTTAAAGCGGTGCTCTGATGAATTTTCAAGTTCCAGGGGTTGTTTTTAGCACACTCACTTTCCGGTCGAAGCCGAATGTATGAACTTGTTTTGATTTCTCCTAGATAACTTCCTGACTTCCAAGAGGCTTCAGGAGCTCTAAATCAGACTGTGCACTTGTAAAGCTGGACCTTTGTACAGGCTTTTTCTCCTCTTGCTATGGGTGTGGAAATTTTCAACATTTTTCTTGTAGGGTTGTATAGCATGAAACAAGAAACCTTCGCGCGTAGTCAGCCTTTATGAGCTAGGGCTTGCGATTGTCCTTTCGCAGACCCTTGGAGTGCTTTGGACAGAAAACCGATGGGTTTGGGGATGACTCAGATGTGTGATAGTTGATTTAATTTAAAAAGGGAATGGAAAAAGCCAATCTCTTCTGTTTTTTTCCTCTCCTTTGTAATAAAACCGTATGACGTGCACTCCGAGACAATTCCCATATGCTATCCGGTTACTTCTCATCTCTGTTCTGCGGTGCAAAAGAAAAGAAATGGTGTCAAACCTGATATCTGTGGGCATGCGATAAATCTCTGCCTCTTGTTTCCAAGGGGAGAGAGGCATTGGGAAAATGTTCCCTTTCATGTTTCTTCATGATACGTATCTCTCGCTCCCCACTGTTTCCTTCTCACTTCATAAAACCTGCTTTCCTTCCCTTGTCTTTGTTTTTTTCCTCAGGAATGCGGTTTGAAGTACAGAGTTTTGATACAAGTTGCCTTTTAGGGGTGTGTATTTTCAGGTGTTGACATCCAGGTTTAATGTATGTCAGCATAACCCAACGTTTGTCATGTACTACTTTTAAAAAAGCAAACACTTGAGTGACAGAAGTCAATTTAGAGCGGATCAAAGGGTGTGTGTTCTTCAGCAACAGAACAAGGTTGTCGGCTATAAGCAGGCAGAAATCGGGGTAGTGAAGCTTCCCAAGGGTAGCTGCTGATCCTTTCTCTCCTTTTCCATCATCCGGGCTTCCGTGTGATTCTTTGAAGCTGCTTTTGCTGATAAGAGAAGTGAAAAAGAAAGGCTGTTAGGGGTGTTGTTAGGAACAGTCTCTAGCCATGGGGGATGTAGGAGAGCGGGGAAGAGGCAACCGAGGGAGTTCTCCTGGCTTACTGCAGCTCTCACTTTCAGCTGAAGGTGTACTCCCTTACCGCACGCAAAGCCGCAAACCAAGGAGGCTGCTGTTCGGACTAGCTGTGTGAGAAAAAGGCTTGTATAAACACACTACATACAATCACATGGAAAGCAGCCAAGGTATAGATGCAAAATGCGCGAACTAAGCTCACCTGGCAAGTTAAGAGCAGGCTGGCCGATGCGATGGAGTAAGATTGGCTTATAGGGACATTGCCCAGCCAGAATTCCTTCTAGTCAGAGCATGGAAATCTCATGTCAATGAAGCTGAATTTGAAATGTTTAGTATTTAAGACTGACAGGTAGTTGTCTCTAACTAATAGACTCCTGTTGTGTCTTCTGGGGTTTGTATTTTTCTGTCTTTGTGCAATTCAAAGCAGTCACTCAATTTTTACCTACTAGTTTCCCTTTTTTTTAAATTAATAGGTAATGTGGCTTTTGATGGTAGGTGTTGACATTTCCAAAACCAGCATCCTGGCCTTCTTTTTCCAGTGCTAAACTTCGGAGAGACTTGACCAGACAGCATATACATCTTCAAGTATTGTTCTACATCACGGTTATTTGGGATTTTTTTAAACTAGACCTAATTGAGGTGTGCTAATAATAGCCTTGCAGTACTGTACAGAATTGTTTTGACAGAAGCTGCTTATGAGCTGGGTCCTGTGATAAAACTTGAGTTTAGATTTTGATCTATACAATAATGCTGGTACAGTACTCGTACGGTAGGAAGTGTCGTACTTGAAATGCTTTGCCGTTACAAGGATTTAGATTAGCACATGCTTTTAGATGTGTTGTAGAATACCTGACTTGTTTCTTCTGGTGAAAGAACAAGGAGAAAAATCATTGTACTTGGAATTTGAATGTATTTAATGAACAAACCAGTTTAGTCATCTTGCAGTCGGTAGAATTGTAGTGTAGAACAAATTGAAAGCTTGCATTCGTGTTATATATGAAGTTCATATGAAACAGTCCTTGACCTCGTGCGATATTTGTTCCTCTGTAGCTTTTTAAAAACGTTTGGCTATCCACATCTTCCGTGCTTAGGGTAAGGCAGGTATGTACGGGGAGGTTGGTGTGGTTGCTCAACTTTTGCTGGTAAGGAGCACAGATTTCTATCTTTCTGCTGTAGTACTACGACATGCAGATGAACCTCTGCCAGGGGCTGTCATTGTTCCTTCTCAGAGGAGTGTGTGTTCAAGTAGTTATTTTGAGCTTACATTGCTGTGCTTCATGTTGAGCATCTAACACTGATAAAACCTGAAAGCTGCTGTTAACTTCAGTGGAGTCATCAGTGCAATTTTGCTCTTGAATTCCATCAAGACTCCAGCTTTGCCTAAAACAGTTGGTTAGCTCAGAGCTTTTGCCAATAAAGCAATTGCTTTAGACAGGGTGAGTATCCTTTGGGATGCCAGGGGTTTTACTGTGCTTGTGGCTTTATTGTGCATTGGGAGAATAACAAGTAGAATTAAATTTTGCCTAACTTTGCAAAAACAAATGTGCATTTCCAGCATTCCGTTCAGCTGTGCTTTATGGGGGCAGAGTTGGGGAGAAAGGGGAAAGATAAGTGGAGCAGTCACTGGGTCCCATCCTACAGAAGCTGTAAACACTCTTAGGCAAGTTGTGGTACTCCTGGCAAGTTTGTAAGGCATAAGGGTTTGGCCCCGTTTGCTCATGTCTTCGGTATCAGTGTGTACAATTATCAGACTGTTCAGAAAGTTGAGTTCCTGAGGCCGTCTTAAGGGATAGTTTGAAACATATGTAAGGTATGTGATCAGATACTAGCACAAATCTTCTCAGTACAAGACTAGTTCTGTTTTAAATCTACTTTGACCAAAAATATTTGGTAGATCTCACTGAAGAACTTATTGAATAACTTCCTTCACGGAGAGGGCAGTGAGGCACTGGAACAGGTTGCCCAGAGAAGCTGTGGATGCCTCCTCCCTGGAAGTGTCCAAGGCCAGGCTGGATGAGGCTTTGAGCAACCTGGTCTAGTGGAGGGTGTCCCTGCCCATGGCAGGGGGTTTGTAACTAGATGGGCTTTAAGGTCCCTTCCAACCCAAACCATTTTATGGCTCTATGATTCCTTAAACAAACCCTAAGTTCAAGATGAGAAAGTTTTTTTTACATGGATACTTTCTGGAAACCTCTAGACCAGTATTGCAGCTTTTTTACATCTTCGTTAAAGCCCAGGAGGAAGGTGACATTTTGTTCTTGATGGTTCCTTCTCAGGATATTTAATTTATTTTTTCCTTTCAGAGGTGGCATATGGTGCTCTCCCGAAAGAATTGGTATTGAGTTTTGCTGCTGAAGAGCAGGTGACTCAATCCCCATTCTTCCAAATGAAGTACTGGACATAACAGAATTCCACCTGCACCGCATTGTATTTCTAATGTAAGCAGAAGTCAGGACATCAAGGGCGTTTTGAGAGCCCTATTGTTTTGCCAAAATAAACAAGCCTGCCTGTGTGCAACTTGCTTGAATTTCCTTTGGGCAAATGAGGCAGGTGGGAATGCGTAGGGCTGAGAGTTTGAAGGTGAAGGACCTGTGCTTCAGCTGCAGGAGTAGTCTGTGAGGATAGATGGGATGAAGAGTTTAAGAACAGGCGGGTTTTCAAGGTTTGGTGGGGTATGGTTTTGGGATTTTACTTATATATTCTGTCAAAATATTTTGGAGCAGCTACATCTGGAATTCACTTGTTAAGAGTCAGAACAGTTGGATTCCAAGGCGTTGGGTTTGCTGCCTCTGCACAGTAATCCAGATGAACTTCCACTGTGCTTGCTTGCTTTTAATTGCAAGTGGCACCCTGTTCACCGCTGCATGTCCTGCTTTATCCTGTTGCCTTTCATTAAGTTGTCCTGGTGCAGAAGTCCGTTGTGCTGGTTAAGTGACTCTTAAATGAATTCTGCTGAATCACTGTTACCCTTTTCTTCAGAAGCTTTTGCCTTCTGCAGGTCAATACTTAGCTTTTAACAGTAAAGCTGTTGCAGCCATTTTCCGCTGATAAATATGTAGCCCTTGATAGAGATGCTTTTCAAAAAAAAAAAAAAAAAGTAACTTCTGTTAAATTTTGCCTACGGTATCTTTTCAAGTGTTGATGTCATGGGTTTAGGGCTTCTGCGTGGAGATGGCGAGTCTTGAGAAGAAGATGCAGGGAATGATCAAGTGAACAAACGCTGAACTCTGTCTCATTGGGGAAAAAGAGAGGGATGCTTTCTGCGCGATGAAACTCATACCAACCTTTCCTCCAGTGAGGATTTAATGTAAGGGGAAGGCAGGATTAATGCTATAAAACTAGTAACTATGTTTTCTTGTATCACATCATACAGCCGTAATCCTTGTCTTCAAGGATGATCTTCCTGTAAAGCAGGAATATGTTTCACAAAGGCTAAAGGCTTGTGTTCTGCTCTGCCAGCTTCGTCTCGGAGTGAACGTTTCTTTAAAGAAAAAGACGAGTTAACACAGTTTCAGTAAAATCCAACACTTGCGGTCTGCGTTTGCTTCTCTGGTGAAAAGGCAACAGCCTTCATGTAGTAGGCTTTGAACTGCTAATTTCTAAAAGAAATTTAACCACTTCAGAGCTTCTCCCAGCTCCCATATTAACAGGGATTACAGCAAAATGAGGAGTATAATGAGCAAAGTCTATGCTAAGAGTTACATACCCATAAGCACAGCATAATGGTGACCTCGTGCCTCTTCCACAGAGCAATACAGAATCAGTCGGCAGCCTTCTGTTCAATCTTACAGGAATGTTTAAGAAATTTGAGTGCAAAAATTCAACTGCTGGTTTTGGAACAGCTTGCCGGGTGAAATTTCGCTATATACATACAGTTGGTCTGTTACCTTTGCAAAAGCATCCTCAGTTGGTTGCTGGTAGAGACTACGAGGCAAATCCTTGGTCTTAGGCACAGAATTAGCAGGTTTTATATTTAACTGTGTTCTTAAATGATGACAATGTGGACTTTCACAAGGAAAAGTGCTTCTAATAAGCATGTAGCTCTAAGTAGGGTTTCTCCATAAGTTTAAAATAAAATTGAGAGCAGTACAATAGTTTCAGAGTTTCAGCTTGTGCTTTTCTGCTTTCTTTGCCGCCCTCTTTTTAATTTTTTTTAAAATCCAACTTGCTGCTTTATTTTTATACATCTCATTGCGCTAGGCCTTGCCTGAAGTCATCACCACTGCCCTTAGTTTGACAAGAATGCAAGGGGAAGCAGCCTTAAATGACTGAGAAGCTTCAAAAATATTTCAGGCAGTAGCTTTATCTGTATTTAATGAAAGGGTTTGGGCAAAAGTAGAAACCTGCAGAATGATCTGACAGTGAGGGTTCAGCAACAGCTATTGTGGCACAGTTTCCCGAAGGGCAGGCAAAGGCACTCAATGGCTTTTGAGCTAATTGAGGCCTCTTTGCCACGTACATTTAGGCCAGCCCGGTGCTGATCCTTGATTTGCGGGTTTGCAGGCAAGGCGGACACGAGGTGTTCCTCGCTGCGATTCAGAGGGGTGGTGGGGAGGGTGCCCCCTGTGTGAGCGGAGAGGCTGCCACCCGCCCTGCAGATTTCACCTGGTCGGCTAGGAAATAGTCCGGCTTTCTGAGTGGATTAAGACCAAAGTCTTCAGAACTGACTGGTTTTCTTTTTCTCCAACGTGTACAAGACTTGATGTTCACAGGGTGTTAAGGTGTGAAATATCTTACTTCTGAAACGGCTTGCTGAAAGCTGTGGGTGGTATAGCTACATGTCCTCTCCAGTAGCAGCCACCGTGTTACAGCTCTGGCCCCTACGTGCCGTTCCTCTGCTCTCCACGCTGAACTACTCACCGTGAGCTGTCCCTAAGGCCTCTCAGTCAAAAAGAGACGCAAGAAATTAAAGCGGCCTGTTTGGTCTGAAAGGGCTTAGGGACAACTTACAAGGAGCAGCTGATGCAGTAGGGTTGATGCAATGCTGGCCTCGGGCCAGGGGCCCGACAGCGTGCAGATGAGGATGACGACCTCTGTAGCTGGCCCAGCTGTAGCAGAAAAAGGACATCCCAAAATTAGGCACTCAGAGTCATTCAGTCACTTCTGAAAAGCCTCAAACTTAGACATTATTCCTACTGAATAACTAAGCTGCTCTTCCCACTGGTGAGTACCCGAGACAGCTCGGGGCAGGCAGTCTCTCCAGCTGGCCGGGCTGGCTGCTGCCCCACGCAGGTCTCAGAGAATTTTTAGTTTTCATTCCATCAGACCAATATTAGTAATAAAAATAAGACCGCTGCACAGAAGTGAACGCGTTTCTTATGTCAACACTTTTCCCTGCTCTTATTTTGGTAATGTCTTAAACCGTTCTTTAGAGGCAGGCTTTATTGGCTGTACTTTTCAAACAGGGGGGAATAATAAGTACTTGCAACTTAATCAGCCGTATAGCTGCAGAGAGGGGTTTTTTCCAAGTACTTTTATGTCCCATAATGAGCTGGTATTTTATAACTTCTGATGGTAATGTATTCCATATGCCTTCCATTGCTGGGATAAAGAGCTTTACTCCGGGATCCAAAGCAAGTGGCTGTGGGTATTTATTTAATAAGGTTTGAAGTCTTTGCACTAGGCGGGATGTCAGTATCTTGTGTACCCAGAGCTTCCTCAAGCTGCTGGTGGTGAGGTCGTAGTTCTTCAACATCACGGAACATTCCTATGAAGCAGGGTAGTGTTCATGGTTCCGACAACAGTCCTGCCGTTTCAGTCAAATTCCCTGCTTTTCTCTGCTCTTGTTCTACATGCTGCTAGTTTCCCTCCAGGACTTAGGACAAGCTAAAACCGCGAGGAATTCAACCATGAATGTCAAGATAGCCAAATGAGTGGTCTGCTCGTAATTTCTTGAGGCATCTCCTCTAGTGCCTCACGCAGAACAGGAGTCCTGTTGTGAGCGTGCTTAGGAGTTGCTGTAGTCTTGGAGTTCTGACAGGAATGAAAAATAAACTTTTTATGATTTCTTGCTAAAATACTCAAACTGCTCTGGTTGGGCTTAGCATTTGAAAAACATCTTCTGGTATGTGACTCTTCTAGATGTCCTGGTATATTTGCCTTCACTCCGATAGAGGCAACAATAATTATCTTACAAGTTTTTGGCAGGATTCAGATTTGTGTTTCAAGTTACAAAGGGTCATCGTTACCTTTTTATCTGCGTGGCTGTCAGCGTCAGTGTAATATCACGGGCTGCCGTGAAAACTCATCTGCTCCCTTTGGGTATCGTTAAAACTGAAGAAGAGTCTGAGCGCGAATCTTGCGCAGCCTTCTGAATCTCGAAGGGGAGGTCTGCAAGACAGGTTGAGGAAGGTAATTTCAGAACTGCTGATGCTTTTACTGAATACGGTGCTTTTGCTGGTGCTGGTAGGTTACCTCAAAAACAACTGGTGGTGATGCTGTGGTTGTGCCATGATTTGTGGTCTTTGATCCATAGCCTGAAGGCATTCTGGTAAGGTCCAAATTGCCCTATCCCTCCTGTAAACTTGGAAGAGGGTCATCATTTGCCTCCTTTGATTATTTTCCAGGCCAGGTATCCTTCAGAGCCCTCTCCTTGTCCCCTGCCCCTCAGCTTGTTGGGGCTGAACCCCGTGGGCTGCAGGAGTCACACCTGGGGGCGGTTGAGGCTCTGCCACCCACTGCTTTACTCCCCCAGGTGAGGAGCAGCCAGCCTTAAGGTCGCTTTGCACGTTTCCAAGTCCCATCCCGCTTCTCTTATGGCAGAGCTGGCTGTCATTTAAACTTCCCCAGCTTTTATGCTCTCCTGGCAGCAAATATCTGAGCTCTTCGAAGCCGCAGTCTGGCCAAGCTTATCTTTCGGTAGGCAAGGCTGCTTCTTTCTCAAATGGCTTTTGCTCCCAGTTACCTGCGAAACTTCCGTAGGTTGAGGGATCTGGTTCCGCCATTAGTTGGTTTGTCCTTAAATAACCACTGCCTCAAACCAGAATAAGCCAGAGGCGTTTGACTTCCCCCCACGCACACGTGCGTGATAACAGCACACTGTGATACTATCGGGTCTCAGCCATTACAGCCCTTTAGCCGGAAGAAAACGGCATGACATGTGAGCAGATTGTGTCTCGGGCAACACCGTGTGATCCAGCCTTCAGCGTGCCTTTGCAAGATACAGAATCCTGGACTCGTAGAAGAGCCCAGGCTGGAAGGGCCCTCGAAAGATCATCTGGTCCAACCAAATGGTTGGTTGTGTGGTGAAGTAGACAGCCGTGAGAAGAGAGAAACCGTTTGCTTTAATGAATTAGGCCCAGTGTTGTATTTCTGGATGTTCTCATCAAGAACTTTCTAGATTTCATGTAGCGAGGGGTAGTCCTTGCTCTGGGAAAAAGCACCTTAAAGCCTCAGAGCTTGAAGGGGCTGCTGTTTAATATTTTTTGTTAATATTTGTAGGAATAACCTAAGATTCTTCCCCTGGTAATTCTCCCATCAAATCTGAAGCTTGAGCGAAAGTACGGTTCATACCGAGCATGAGGACTTCAAGTGCTAGCTCTGTTCTGGCTTTTCTAGTAGGCATGTACTGGTGATACAAACCGTGTCACTTACAGCCTCTGCGAGTGTATATGAAATGTGAAGGAACCGCCTCGTAGAGACTTCTGGGTAGTTCTACAGGTCCAGCTGTGCCTGATTTCACGTAGCTAGTCCAAGAGATCCTGGTCCTAGGAAGCAGGTTGCTCAGGCTTCTGATTTCTTTTTTTCTCCTGTAGCTTTCCTGAGGATGAGTGTTTCAGCGCCCACTGGGAAGTGTAGGCACCCAGTGTGGCAGTCATTTACCTCTGCAGTAGGCAGGGTAACGTTACTTCTCCGTTGCTCCTGAATGTTGTCTCCTGCCAAGCCTCTTGGCTGTAGCCGGGAGCTCATCCTCTAGGTTATCCACTGTAACCCCAACGAACTTCTGAGGTGTGGTGTTTCCCAGGACACAGGTCTGCTCATATTAAGCCCTTTGTTCCTGGCTGGGTGAAGTTGCATTTGGCTCTATTAAAATGCTAAATGAGCTTGGCTTCCCAAGGTATTGAGGTTGTACTTTGCAATCCTAAGGGCTTCCATTAGCAGTGAGTTGTGCTTTTCCAGTGAGGTTAAGAGAACATGCAGTCAGAAACCGTCCCCAGAAGTTGACTGTAAAACATTTTTCAGGTGAAACTGCCCACGCCCCTGACAACTATTCCTTATGCAACCATACTGTTAATACTTACCAGGCAATTTTTACTCCATTACAGAGATTTTGTTGTTTCTGTGTGTGGTTAATTCTTTAATCAATGTTCTGTGGCATGGAGTCCCATCATTCTGCACAGGCTAGATAAATTATCAGCTACTTCAGCAACCACATTTTTCATATTCCAAATGTAAAGTTTGATTCGGCTTTTGCGTTTAATTAAGGCTGAGTTGCTCTGTTTCACTCTCTTGTATTCCCTACCAGTCTTTGTGTAGAATGGATGTCCCCTGTTCCCCTCTATTCCGCTGGGCCAAGTGTTTATCCACAGCTTCTGTTGTTGGATTTGAATTTGCTTGGCAGTGAAATTACTGCTTTCTTGGGGCACCTATTTTTGTATTAGATGCCGATAGCCTGTAGGCATTAAAGTTTCAGTCTCTTAGCTTCAAGCAGCAGCGATGTTCCTGCAGATCCAAACTGGCAGACATCGGTAGCCTAAATGCTAGTGTTTATTAGAGCAGAGCAAGGCTCGAGGGTAGCTATGCCAAGTCTTGGCTCATTAAACCGGCAGGAAGATTCAAGAAGGCTGCTTTTAAAGATAAGGGCAAGAATTGGCACAGGGTAGGCGGCGGTGAGAGAATGACAGTGGGTAGGCCATGTGGTAGGTGTCTCCTATCTTCCCATAGATAATTTGAAGGCAAGAGCAGACTCATTGAGACAAATGAGCTGTCATACAAGCAGGAGTAACAGCAAGCTGGAGTAATAGTGTGCAGCACTTGTCACTGCCGCAGTTTAATTGTCACTGGTCTGAAATATCGGGGTTAGAAGGCAGGTTTGACTGTCTGCTTTTCTGGAGTCCTAACTAGTGATTAATTCCTTGATTTTTAAGAATTTTGGTAAAGATTACTGTAGGAAAATGAGTGATTTATCTTTTATCATCCCGGGGAAATTAGTTGGTATTAACATAGTCTTTGGTTTGTTTGTCCAGGGGAGCGCTCTTCCCTGGTTTTGCCAACGCTGTGTTCTTTCAGAAATTTCAAGTGGTTTAACCTGAATGTGATTACCTCTTGTCTCCGTTTGCAGAGGACTTAGTACATTTGGATGGCTCTGGTCTGGTCTGGGATGTTTAAGGCTTCATAGGGTAACTTGATGTGGATAAATACTTCAGATTAGAATGAGCAAATTGTGCTTCTTCCCTTTTATCTCCTAAAAACCGTGATCCTGTAAGAGCAGAGATGAGAGATGCTTGTTGTGTTGCTGGTGTTAATGATGGTTTCTATAGAGCAGAATCTTATTAATAGATCAGGTTAGTAGAATCTGAGCCTTTTAAAGTCACTTAGCAGTTTTGGTCTAATTGGTAGTCTTGCTAATAATCTGATTTTTTATAAATAGTGAATTCATTGCAATACAGACAAAAGAACTTCACTCTTTTCAAAGCTCTACGCAGACTGAAGCAGGGTCTTTGAGGGGGTTTCGTCTAGGTCGCATCTGTTTACGTTGTGGCTGAGTGTACTGCCTCTCCTGTGGGGTCTGGACTGAACAGGGTGAGCTGGAAGAGAGTAGGAACTGTGTTCTTTGGGAAGCTGTTCAAGCTATTCAAACCGTGACCAGATGGTCTCTTCTGGGCATCTTCTGGAGGCCCAGAAGAGATGTGAAAGTGCAAAGGTGCCGGTCAGCACGCAGTACATCACCCCTTTTTGCCGTTGCCAAAGAGGCGGTGTGAACTCAACTGCGACCAGTTAATTACCGTTGAGGGTGAACGTTCGATTTCCAGGTCCCATGGAGAAGTCCTGCACCATTAATTGGTCATTCTGTGACTGTTGCTGATAATTTCATGTACTGCAAGACCATGGTCTGCTCTCCATGATACCAACCCGTCATATACTTCGACCCGCGGAAGGGGCCTGTACTGAAGCTGAGGCTGAATTACCTGCTTCCATTGTTTTGAAGCTGTGTTTCGTTTGTCACGCCGCGGTCTGTAGCCTGAAAACTTGCTGATAAAAGTCTCAGGATGACTCGAGCGAAAGAGGCAAAGATTTTCCATGATTAAATGAATGCTTTTGTTTCTATTTCAGGAAAGCCCCACAGCATTGGCAGCTCTGAACGGATTCAGCTCTCAGGAATGTACAATGTTCGAAAAGGGAAAATACATTTGCCAGTCAACAGATGGACAAGACGCCAAGCTATCCTTTGTGGAACATGCCTAATTGTCTCATCAGTAAAAGAAAGCCAGACTGGAAAGATGCATGTCCTCCCTTTAATTGGTGGAAAAGTAAGATACTTTATGTATTTGCTTGCTTAACCCCTATCTCTTTACGCAGAGAAGATTGAATTCAGTTCATGGTGATTCTTAGCCCCTCCAAAGCTGGTTCCTGCAAATGGATTCATCAAAGTATATAAGTGACTTTTGATTATGGTCAAAGTCATATTTAACAACTTAGAATGTTTGGATCAAGGTTCTGAAGAAAAGCGAGGGAAACACGTTCCGTTTCCTTTTCGTACGGTGTTAAATGTTTTATATGTGCAGTGGTGCATAGACAGAGGATACATGCATCCGTGTTGTGTGTGGTCTGTACCACCTAAGATCTGAAAATTAACCAATAAGGGCATGGGCTTATTTTCAACATCGGTGGTTTTTCTGAGCGTTCGGCATTGTACGAGTGGTGGTCTAATGTAACCTAACAGCAACAAACATTTTTACTTGTGAAAAGGTGAAACTGGACTTTTTTCAGATGGATTACATCTGAAACACAGGTGGTCCAGTCTGAACACCAGGAAACACGTTTTCACTGTGTGGGTGACTGAGCGCCAGCACAGGTTGCCCAAAGAGGTTGTGGAGTCTCCATCCTTGGAGATACTCAGAATCCATCCAGACATAGTTCTGGGCTGCCAGCTGTAGGTGGCCCTGCTTGAGCTGGGGGTTGTACGGGAAAACCTCTGGAGGTCCCTGGCAACCTCATCCATTCTGTGACACTTAGTGAAGACAGTAAGATTACAGCATTACTTTTTCAGCCTAAATAGTGTTTCAGAACACCTTTGTTGACTTGATTAGCCAAGGTAATGGGAAGAGAATCATTAGCTTGAGGATGGATTTACACCTGAAGTAATGCTCTTGTACCTGGCATACTGATAAGTTTGATTCTTAAGAGTCATTAGGAGGGAAACAAGCTTTACAATGTTATATATGCAGACTAAAGTTGATTTATTAGTAGTCTGTACTAGCAAAGTGGCAAGGAGTCCCTTCTTCTAGGAGCTGTTTTTCCTATCTCCTTTCAAGATTCTTCACATGATGCTTCAGCGCTTCCCTGGAGGTACTGAAGTAGAGATATTTTTCTCTTTTAGCAAAGTGGGTGAACTCTGAGAGTGAATTATATTCCTGGCTCTAGCACACTGGAGAGGAGACGATTCAGGTCCTCATCTTTGAGATGAAAAAGATTTTTTTTTTTTTTAATTTAAAAAAAGAAGTGATTCTGTAGCTTATTTTTAATTGCTTAACTTGGAATTTCTAAGGTGTTTTTGCACAGAAATGCCTTGTGTAATGTAAAACGTGCAGACTGTGTTAAGTGGAAAGTTGATGACAAATTTTAAAAGAAAAGGAGAAAAATGTACTGAGGGCTTCTGCTGACAAAGCTTGGGAGGAAGATGCTTGGCACAGGACTAAGTGTTTTTTTTAAATTATCGCTCAAAAAATATTCTTCCTCAACCCATAAATACTCTGCACTTCCTGGTTTGCAAAGGCTTTCCAGAATGTGATGCTGAGGCACTGAGACCATAAGTTGTGTGGGACTTCTCGTGTATGGTAGCAGAATGATGTATTCTGGGTGTTTTTTAGCAAGTTGAGAAATGCCAAAGAATTTAATTGGGCTGTAAGAGAAGCCTTTTGCTAAGCCTGTTTTTAATAACTGGGAGTAGAAATTGTACTTCTTTAGGTTGTATAAAGACAGCCTTATATGTGTTTCACTGGGAAACCTTTTATGGTGCTCAGCCTCAAAATGTTGATGTTCTCGGTGTGTTTCTCCTTTGGTTCCCTAGTCCACCTGTTGTCGTTCCTTGCTTGTGTAGATCTCATGAATATTTGGCAGCCACGATCCAGCTTGAGCGCTTGAGAGGGTTAGTCCAACTCTACTTGCAGAGCTCCTCTTGGGTGCACTTTAACTTTGCTCTGGGGAGCTCTGCCAAAAGACTTTTGACTCCTGTTCGCTAACAGTTGTGTGTCTCTACTGTAGGTGGAAGAAGTGAAAAAGCACCAGCACTGTTTAGCGTTTAGCTCCTCTGGACCTCAAAGCCAGACCTACTACATTTGTTTCGATAACTTCACTGAATATTTGCGATGGCTTCGACAAGCATCAAAGGTGAGAAGAGTGCTAATTCCTACCTGAATGGGATGTTTGTAGTGTTTCCCCCAGTTCTGTGTTCTCCGGGCAGTAGTATAGTCAGTCGCCTAGGTTCATTATCAAGAGCTGCTGCTACTGTTAGTGGTGCACAAAAATCCTTAACTGGGGAGCTCTGGGGAGCTGAATTTATCTGCATTTGCACTGGGCCTTCTCTCTGCCATGGTTGTGTAAGCAAAGTGCCGGCCTGCGCTTTCTCCCTTTTCTCATCATGATCCAGCTCAACGGATGGATTGAGATCATTAGAACAAAAAAGGATATAACTGTCAAAATTTCAGTTTCAAATCTTTATTTCAGTGTTAATAAGACCTAAATTAGCGTTGGATTTTTTTAATTTGTTCCCCGCACAGAGCCTAAAGATTAAATTGCTAGAATGAAGGAATTTTTTTCTTGCTTTGAAATGTTGCTGAATCTTTCTTAAGTTTTATAACTGTTTGATTATTTTTTTTAATGAGCAATCATTTTATGTCAGTAAAAAAAATAAATTACTAACTAAAGGCTTCGTAAACTGTATTTTATACTGTGCTTAGAGCACAGTTTGTTATGGGAATTCAGGTCCTGCAACATTTCATTTGACTTCAGATACACTGTGTTGTTGAAAGCTTGTTTTTGCTATTACCTGTTTTCTCTCTTAATCCTTGCCACTTCTTTGATAAATCCCCTGTAAAATCATTTCTGTATCTTTGAACCACCGATTTTTTTTTAATTTATTTATTTTTTTTTATTCTTAACATGCAAGAACTAGATGATCTTTTAAGGTCCCTTCCAACCTAAACCATTCTGTGATTCTATGAAGTCCGTTTGCTGTGCTGTCAGCACTCTCTCTTTGGGTATCTAGTTGGGCCTTAACTGTCCATTAGTTTTATACTTTGTAGAGCTCTATGTTCATGGTGTTTGCTATGTTAAAGCAGCTTGGTTTTATGTAGTAGTACTGAGAGGTATTTATGGCACACTCGATCTGTCTTTTTAGATTCCAATAATGTATTATCCAGCCTATTGCCAGTGGTACAGCCTGGGTTGTGGGCTTTTTTAAGAGGTTTGATTATGATGTCAAACATTCTTTGAACAGTAACTATCGCACCTCCCAACACATGCATGATTTAAAATGTCCTTTAGTTTGTTTTTTGTCTTTTTTTCTAGTGAGCTTAAAAATTCTTTTCAAAGACGCTGTTCTGCCATCCCTGCTCAGGTCTGTTAAGCCTCAAGGTAAAAATCCCCAGGGCATGTTTTACGAGACAGCGAGGCATGGTCTGTCAGGTTTTTGAGTTCTGGCCGCTCTGTGGCTCTCTTTGGGAGAGCAGTGCCCTTTTATCTCCAGAGGCTTTGACATCAGATAAATGAAAGGCAAATCTAATGAGTGAGGAAAAACAGTGGAAAACAATGAACTTCAGAAGTAGAGATAAATGGCCAGAAAGCCCCTCTGAATTACTGGCAGCGTAAGCTTGTTCTGTGCCATGCTGTGCTTCCCTCTTTCTCTCTGGTTCACCCAAATGACTAACAGCGTCGGGACGGTAGCCAGCATGAGAACATATCCCCATGCACTCATGATGCCCTCCCTTTTTCCTTATGTAAGAGGAGAAAGCAAATACATGATTTCAAGTGTCTTTTTCAGAGGGTCAGAACTGAAGAAGCTTGCTGTGCTGTGCTTTTTGTTGGTAAAACATGCTTCGAGGTGGGGGAAAAATGGCGCTTCGTTTTCTCCCCAGCCCCCAAAAATCAAGATTTGGTGTTCTGGGTTGATGGATTTTTGAAACAGTACTTTGCCGCTTCAAGTTGCTTTTTTTTTTTTTTTTAATGTTTGGGTTTTCTATCCTTAGACTGAAAAACAGAGACAAGCCTGATTGTGTGCAAGGCAGTTGTGTGGGCAGTGCTGCGCAGTAATACCGTTTCTGAAGAACAGAAACAGAGAAACTAGGAATGCTGCAAAAGTAACTCAACTCTCCTCCAGCTGATGCTGTTGGTGTCCAAGTGCTTGACTGTAAGGTGCAGGGCGTCCCTGATTTACGTGTGCAAATGAATGAGAAGAAGCTCCAGCGCCGTAGTTCAGGCCAGCTAGCATTCTCATGCAGGGAAAAAACCCCAGCGTTCATGTGGAGTGCTCTGCCTCAGGTGCTGGGAGGCTACGCAGGTTCAGAGAAGTTGAAATGTTCTTGCTAACCAAGAAAGTACGGTGTAAAGCGCATTGTGTGTCTGAAGGCAAGCAGATTTAGGAAGGGGAGATGTTACGGCGCTCTAACTCCAGGCTTCTGGTTGCCTGTTATGGGCCTCGTCCCGTGATGCTTACAGATTCTTCTTCAGTCGTGGTGGTGGCGCCTATAGCACTTGCATTTTTGTGCATTATTATGAATAACATTTAAGACTGTATTTTAAATGTAGATGTTATTTAATGGCATTTGTTTTGAAACTGTCGTTCGTGTTAACTTGCGTTCAGCGGTAGTTTTCTTGCAGTCCTTCACGCCCCTGATGCGTGCTGCTGGAAACTGAGGTTTCTGATACAAGTGTAATGAAAGCTTTAATTATAAATTTTAATGCAGAAGGAGATCCCTGGTAAAATATTTTATTTAAATTGCTCAATCCGGTTTTTAACTATAAAAAGAAACTTCATGTCTGTCTTGTGTATACTTCAAAAGAGCTAGAAGATGTTATTTTAACTTTCAAGTAACAAGCTTAATCTTGAAAGGAGACTTTGCAAAGAATGCTTGCTCTGCACTCTTTCTCCCCACAGAATATTGGCAGTGTTGACTTTTTAGTGGTATTCCAGAACGAGACAAATCCTAACACATCAGTCCTGCAATAGATACATGTATGCTAGGCAAGTTTCGAAATCGTGTTTGCAGAGACTTGGGCTCAGTTTAATTAAAAACGAGCATCACTCCTGTATAATCTGATTCATTCTAACAGTGGAATCTCTCTTAGCCCAGACAGCTCTCATGCTCTGCCCCAGTAAGTTTTTGGAAGGGGTTCGTGAATAGGTGTTTTCCTGTAGGTGTGTGTCCTGAGATGAACGGAACTGCCGTTTGCAGGACAGACTGGAATTATTGCACAAACACTGACCTAAATATCAAACTTGGTGACATACTTACTCCAAATAGGTCACTTTTAGATATGCTGATGTAGCCTCAAACGGAATATTTTTTAAAGCTGGAAATGTGACTTGTTCGTTAATATTGATGGTTCTATACCACAGTGCGTTTCTTTCCTTCTGCTTTCCAAATACTGGAGTCCTAATTAAGGAAGCTCAGAAGGAAAACAACAACAACAAATTCGGTCCTTTGTGATCTAGTATTTTCAGTCTGTTGCCAAACGTTGAAAAATAAGCTTATGCAACTTGGGAAGGGGGAGCGGAGGGGGAGGAAAGGGACGGCATCGTGGCTTTAAGGAATTTTTGTCTGCATAAAGTTGGCATGGTGGCTCTGGAGCCCACGCAGTTACTTGCAGAGCAATTCTGTCTGCCACTGTTTACTAACTGAGTGTCGAATGCAGGAGGATGAGCAAAGAACGTGCGGTTAGCAGTGAAGAGGACACCATGAGGGCTTTCCTCGTTTGCCACTTCCAAAAAATAAAAACCTACACCCTTAATGTAGCAGACAGGAGAGATTTTATGTGTAAGGGGTAGTATACTGAGTGGTGTGGTATACTGAGTGGTGGAACTTGCTGTTGTGAGGCTGAGATTTGGGGTGTGGTGGCGAGCTGCTCCTGCCTGACGCTTGTAACAGCTCAACTTAGTTTAACGTTTTCAACGTGAAATTGCCGTGTAAGTGTTGACTATTACGCAGCTCATGACAAGGATGGTTTGGCTGGAGTAAAGAGGATTATCAGTCCTCCGTGTTCCAAGGCATACAGCTAAAATGCGTTGTCAACCTCTGCCTCAGAAATTCAGTATTGCAGAGCTTAGGCCAGGGAAGTAGCACAGAATTCTATCTTCTTGGAAACAGCGTGCATCCCTGGGTTATCTGAGCCCACAGGATGTCTCCCCTCTTGGCTTTAGAAGAGCAGGAAGGGTGCCGACAGCTCCATGTGACAGTAATTTCCTGCCTTAGTGCTGGGTTCAGCTGGGCAGGTAGGGGAAGGGAGGCGATGAGAGGCAAGGGCTATAAATAATGCACGGCTGGCTCATGTTGGCTGCCTGTGCATGGCCACGCTGTACGTGTAGACAGGTAGAGGCGTACAGACTGTGCGCACCGTCGCCGCTTCCCAGGTGGAGTTGCACAGCTGTGGCTGTAATGGCAGCGTGTTTAGTGGGGCTTAAGCTGTTAAGCACCTCCACCCCAGAGGTGCCGGGGTGGGTTTGCACCTATACACAAAAGAACCCTCCTGTTTAAAATACAAGGAATGTTCAAAAAGAGATCCTTGATTTAAAAACGATGAAACTTAAAGAGTTTTCTCCTGATACCTTTGTATTTTCCCTTCCCTGTTGTAGTCACCTTTTGTGTTCAAGTCTGCAGTGGAAATGCGTGTGGTGTTCCAGGTGATCCTGTCCTGCTGGGGAAAAGGAGAGTCTAAATTACAATGTCAGTGTACATTTGGGGTGGGCTCACCCTGGCTGGGGGCCCGGTGCCCACCCAGGCTGCTCTGTCACTGCCCTCCTCAGCTGGGCAGGGGGGAGAAAATAGCAGGAAAGGCTCCTGGATCGAGAGAAGGACAGGGAGGGATCACTCAGAAATTATGGTCACAGGCAAAACAGGCTTGATTTGGGAAAATCAATTTAATTGGTTACCAGTTGAATCAGAGTAGGATTCTGTGAAATAAAAAAACAAATCTTAAACCACCTTCCCCCCACCTTTCCCTTCATCCTGGGCTCAGCTTCACTCCCAGTTTCTCTACCTCCTCCCCTCCAGTGGTGCAGGGGGACAGGGAATGGGGGTTGTGGTCAGTCCATCACACACTGTCACTCCTTCCTCCTCACGGGATGGGATCCTCACACTCTGCCCCTGCTCCGGCGTGGGGTCCCTCCCACGGGAGACAGTTCTCCACCAGCTTCTCCAAAGTGAGTTCTTTCCACGGGCTGCAGTTCTTCACAAACTGCTTCCCACGCTGTCACAGGCTCCTTCAGGCCCAGCTGCCTGCTCCAGCGTGGGGCCCGCCGCAGGCTGCAGTGGGGTCTCTGCTCCCCCGTGACCCTTCATGGCTGGCAGGGGCACAGCCTGCCCCCTCCCCATGGGCTGCTGGGGAAGCTCCGGCCCACCTCCTCCCGCCTTTCCGCACTGGCCTGGGTGTCTGGCTGGTTGTTTCTCTCGCATGTTCTCACTCCTCTCTCGGCTGCTGTTATTCTGCACAGGTTTTTCCCACCTTGGTTAAACACGTTATCCCAGAGGAGCTGCCACCGTCGCTGATCGGCACAGCTTGGAGCCGGCTGGCATGGGCTGTACCGGGCATGGCGAGGGAGGCTTCTGGCAGCTTCTCACAGAAGCCGCCACTGTAGCCCTCCTGCTACCCAAACCGTGCCATGCAAACCCAACACAACCTTGTGTGCTAAAAACCAGCAAGAATAGCAGATTCACGGACATGTGCCTGTTGCCATATTAGTTTTACTCCTTTTGTGTCCGTGCAGAATGCTCTCTTCATACATTCATTTGCACCGGGAAACTAGCAGAAAATAACAGATTTGAATTTAATGTATACTATGCAAGTAAGAAATGCGGGTGTCTACAGCAGTTGTCTCCATCTTTTCTCACTTGTGTAGAGACCTACCTGGAGCAGCAGTGCAGAGTTCCCTTTTTAGCTTCCCCCCCCCCCTTCTAAAGATAACTGGTTTTGACCAGCCATCTCAGTCCTCCGGCTGTTTTTTCTGTACAAGTTTGACGGTTGCGTTGAGAGGCTGTTGAGAAACGTGAGGTTGACCATGTGAGGAAGACGAAGCTGATCGAAGACTCTACTAAGACGATTTTGGTTTCTGCTGAGGGAGGTCTGAGTTCTGACTGCACACAAACTTGGTGTTACAGACCATATTTATTTAAACAAACTCTATAGATTTTTTAAATTATTTCCTGATTGCAGTTCAGCAAATACATTTCCAAAACAGGAGACCAAGATGCTCAGCTTCCGCAAGTGTTTTACAGGAACGGTGCTGAGGAAATGCAGAGAGCAACAACTGAGCGTTACCGAGTCGTGCTTCACCCACCTTTGAGCTAGAGAAAGCTAGCCAGCTGTAGGGCTGCCTTTGCCTTCAGCACACAGGATACTGCTTGCTCATTAGTTAAAAGTGATGGATAATAAGCCGTATCCACTTGTGCATATGGCTTCATCTTTATTTCAGATGCTGTCTGACTTTCTCATATCAGCCATGGTCAACCAGAAAGACTAAACTGCAGATTCCAACTTCAGTGTGGAAAACAGACTTTGCAAAGCTTTTTAATACAAAATACAGCCTTCAGTAAAGAAGGCTTGAAAGCACAAGTCTCATGGTTAAATTAGCCCTACGTTGTACTTGCCTTGGCTTGTCCACTAGCCGATTGTCCTGTTTCATATGTGTTTATAGATACTGTCATGAGCTGCAATGTCTTTGCAGAGTTCAGCATTGCAGAGATTTTTAGTACCAAACCTCAGTTTTCTCTGGAGGCATCAAGGACAGGCTTTTCTAATTCTTACTGGTCAGAACCAGCTCAAATACCTCTTTCCAAAGCCTTGTCTGCAGAGCAACGCCAATGGCAAGCGTAGGGAAAAATCATGTATGAGGATGAAGTAGTTTATTCCGAGTTATTCGGGGTGTTACTTGTTATAGAGCTGCCAAATTATACTTTAGAGTCACTGGATGCTGTATCTCCTCTCCAGGTGTCTGTTTAGCCTCCTAAGCAATGGATATTCCTCTTCTGGAGGAAGACTATAGAGAACTTTACCGTAGCTTCCGTCAGATCTGAATTTCTAGATGCGTATTTTTTGCTTTTACCTTCGGCTGTTGGTTATTACCTTGGATAGTTCTACAGAGAATCGTTGCGTGCAACAAACTATTTGTATTGCAATATGGAGTTTCTGGCATTTTCTTGTAACTTTGTAGTCTTATTCCATGCCTTTGATGTACCCTGGTGATTCTGGGCTGCGGTGTTTGTGTGTTGGGGACGGTTGGAGGTCAGGGACATGCTGGTCACCGAGAGGGTGACCGTGCAGTAGTTGGGTTTGTTTCTTACATCAGTAGCGCTTGGAGGCTTGAAAATGAGTCTCTATACTACATGACCTAAAAATGGGTTTAGTATAATGCCAGCATCAGTGGCATCTTTTGAAAATAGCCTTCAACCAAATCCAAGCTCTGCAAAAAGCTTGTTTTCTTTGAGGATAACAACTATCTGGGCTTCTTCAAATCTGTGAGACTAAGAAGTGTCATTGACCCGTTTTTAACTGTTGATTCAACATCTAGTGAAGAAAAAAGAGCCCTGAAAGATCTCCTCATTTTTCAGTGAGGTTTATTTGAGCTGATCCTTACTTACAGGAAACGTGATGACTCTAAATTTAGTACAGGGAAACCATTTTTTTTCCCCTCTAATACCATAAAATGACAATATTGAGATAATGCTTTCTTTAAAAATAGCTCCCTAAAAATAAACCCACAGCTTCCTTTTAGCGGCGATTACAAGTATTCGAACATAAGCAAACCTCTGGTTTCCATGCGGAACTGGACTTCCTTCTGTGTGTGCGCGCGCGCTAACCCTCCAGTACGTGGGACCTCTGCTCCGCAGTCCTGTCTGGTCGTTCTTGCCGCGGGTGGCTTCTTGTCGCCTCGAGTCTGAAAGCAGAAGGTTGGGCAAAGCGGACTCGAGGCCAGTTTTGTTTCTGTTTTGATGGTAATGCTTGAAAGTGTTCCTCCTCCTCCTCCTCTTTCCCCACAAAACCTATTATTTTGCGCATTTTGTGGTCAGAGGTTAGTTGGTGCTGTGGAAGTGACCACCTGTGTGTGTTGGGTTGTAGTGTGTCTCTCAGTGGTTTGGAAGGGGAGGTTGGTGTTTTAGCTCAGCCTGTGTTTCCACGTCAAAACATTTCATTTCTTTTCCAGAGTGGTGTAATTGGCGACTTCAAGCATTTCTCTTAATTTCTATTCTAGCCGAGCTATAGCTTCACTATTTTAATTTTTTCTTTTTCATTGCTGAAATTTAGAGAGTCCGTGATCCTTGTTTTGGACTTGCTGCCTTCAGTTAATAACACAGTAGTTACTGAAGCACTGCAGCCAAAAGTGAGAACAGAAAACTAGGTATCGCCCACACAGCTGGAATAGCTTTCAAGTTAACGTCTTTTGAAGCCTCTAAATCAGGTTCTGGTATTATTGAAGCTGCATTTGTGCAGCTCTCACATAAATACAGCAAAGCATCGCCACGGCTTACGGCTAGAAGCTCAGTGAGGTGTCGCAGATTGTTACCTCTTAAGGTGTGTTCAATCCAGGAGGATCCCAAAGTGTTTTCCGTAATCTCTGGGGGGAGAGGGGTGGGAGTGAGCATGGGACCGTGACTATTAATGAAGCTCAGGGGAGCTAAGTGTCGGTGGTGAACCCATCCCACGACACTGGAGGGGGTTGCAGGGGAAAAGGACCTTGGAGTCCTGGTGGACAACAGGATGGCCATGAGCCAACAGTGTGCCCTCACGGCCAAGAAGGCCAGTGACATCTTGGGATGCATTAAGAGGAACGTGGCCAGCAGGCCGAGGGAAGTTACCTTCCCCCTCTACTCTGCGCTGGTGAGGCCTCCCCTGGAGTGCTGTGTCCAGGTCTGGGCTCCTCAGTTCCAGAAGGACAAGGAGCTGCTGGAGAGGGTCCAGCGTGGGGCCACTGAGATGATGAAGGGCCTGGAGCACCTTCCACATGAGGAAAGGCTGAGAGAGCTGGGTCTGTTTAGCTTGGAGAAGAGGAGGCTGAGGGGGGATCTTATCAATGCTTATCAATATCTAAAGGGTGGGTGTCAGGAGGATGGGGCCAGGCTCTTCTCAGTGGTGTCCAGTGATGGGACTAGGGACAGTGGCCATCAACTGGAAAACAGAAGGTTCAGCCTGAACATGAGGAAACCCTTCTTCCCTGTGAGGGTGACAGAGCCCTGGGACAGGCTGCCCAGAGAGGTGGGGGAGTCTCCTTCCCTGGAGACTTTCCAAAGCTGCCTGGACTTGTTCCTGTGTGATCTGCTCTAGGGGATCCTGCTCTGGCAGGGGGGTTGGACTGGATGATCTCTGGAGGTCCCTTCCAACCCCTGCCGCTCTCTGAATCTGTGACTGACACATTGCGTAGTACTTCAGTACAGATAAGGTGATAAACTGTGTTGATCTTACAGCTGAATGGCTGTAACACTGAGAGCCTTTCCAAGCAAAGTCTAGCATGGAGGAAAGGAGGAGAGGAATTATTAGCAAAAATTTTATGGACGTTTGGTCTCCTTAGGCAACTTCTGTGGAGAATGGGAGAAAGAGGAAGGTCTCCGGGGAGAAGAGGGAATGAGTGCTGGAGAGCAGTTTTAGGCCTCAGGCTGGTAAGAGCTATATTCATGATTGTTTGCATTATAAACACTTGGGTCAGAAGGCCTTTCTGAGCTGCTACGAAATAATGGCATGAAGAGCGTTCATCTCACTGTAGGATTAATCCATAGGACGCAGCTGTGTTAGGAGAACCTAGGTCAGAAGCTGAGGACCTAGCATAACCTCCCCTCAAAAAGAAACAGAGCCCCACAGCCCTCTCCACCTGGGACTGGGGAGACTCAGACAAGCGAACAACTATTGGAAGTCTTACTGGCAAGAAAATCTATGGTAAGTGCCAAAAGGAAGTCTTTGCTGGAGGGCTGCTCGTTGCGAAGTCTGTTCGCTGGCCGTACAGCAGCTTGTCTTGGTACAAAAATAAAGTCTAACACAAGTTGTGAGAAGAAGAAGGAGTATTTATCAATTTTTGCGAGACTGCCACAAGTTCTGCAACGTTTCCAGGTGAATTGTTTTCAGTCGAGCTGTTTTAAGGATGTTAATATTCCTTGCTCCACCAAATGGAGATTCACATGTCTGAAATGTAAGTAGCTTACTGCTACAGCTAATTACTGTCCCTTAACTCCAGGCTGCATCTTAAGCCTTGTCCTTGCAGGGGTCTTACCAGTGTGAACAGCCCAGCCTGACTGCCACCAAGGCAACAGCGTTGCTGTCACTCCCTGTGCAATACTGATACCAATACCTGATCCCTAAAATAGGAGCGCTTTTCCTCCTGAAGGAGCAAAAATACTCATATTCTGGTAATAGTTTCAGATCGCACCAAGCATTTCCAGTGATACCTAACGAACATCACCTTTGTGGATGCCCCCTCCCTGGAAGCGTTCAAGGCTGGGCTGGATGAGGCGCTGAGCAACCTGGTCTAGTGGAGGGTGTCCCTGCCCATGGCAGGGGGGTTGGAACTAGATGGTCTTTAAGGTCCCTTCCAACCCAAACCACTCTGTGATTCTTTTTGGACAAATTCTCTGTTTCATCAAGATCTTGATGCTAAACCTGGGGACAAACTTTCACGTTTATGGAATTTCTTCCAGCCTCCTATCACGAAGGGTAAAGGAGTGCTACTTCTACTTCATTACCGCCACCTTTCCCCCTCTCCGCGCACATGTTTGCTACTGCTGTTTTCAGTTCAGTTGGTACAGCTTTGCACAAGGGCCAAAAGTTAGAAGTGAGCTATTTCTGCGTGCTGTGTAAACCTATATTCAGAGCTAGAGAGAGGAGAGCAGGGACAGGTTAAATAAACGTTGTGCCCCCGAGTCTCGCTGGCATCACTCTTTTGTACCAGAGGCTTCTGGCTGTGTTGCCCATGGAGGAGAGAGGGCGAGAGGAGCGTGCCCGGCCAACGGTGCCACGCTGGCGTGCGCTCCTGTCCTTCGTCTTGGTAGGCCGTTATGTCTCTCGCCCGCGGCATTGCCTGCCGGGTTTGTGAATCTGACTGACATGTTTTCAAGCTTCTGCTGAGGTTTATCTTTTCTTTGCAGGGCCCTTAGCTTGAGTTAGAATGCATCTGATTTGATGTTGGAAAGCAAACAAAAAGAGAGGCCAGAAAACCCCTTACCTCTTCACCCTTTGGACTGCGCTCATTTTAAAATCTGTTGGAAAACCTTTTTTTTCTTTGCTTCCCCCCTCTTTCATTAAGGTTTTTGGCATCAGCTGGTTTACCAGCCTGAAGCTCAGCTCCTGACTGCGGCCGAGGTGCACTGATGTGTTTCCTGGCTGCGGAGCTCAGCTCAGAGGAGGGAGGGGAGGTCTCTCTGCCGCGTTCACGTGGAAAGGAGGATTAGGATTTGAAGCAAGGTTAGTTTTGAGGAGAACCTGTTTGCGCTAAGCGGTTAGTTTAGATGTTTTAAGCTTACGTATCACTTTTTAGGTAAGCCCTATGCGTGCATTGGTGGGATGTGATGATTATCGAGCTGTTTAAAAACATCCTAAAGGAGAAAAATTACACTGCTTTTGCATTTGCATGTCTACAGCAGGTGTAATTTAACATCATCAACTCAGTTCAAACAGACTGGGAATTTGGCTGCCTTTGCCGTGTGGGCTGTTTAGTTATTTTAATTGTCTTCTGTTGAAGTCCTAAATAGTAATTACTTATCTGACGAGAGCTGTAGGGAATGGGATGAGAGCAAACAGGAAAAAGATGCAATTAGGTTGGTTTACATTCACACCACAGGTCACACCAAAAGATGTCCTTGTGTAAACAAGGCTGGTGTTTGTCCGTACAGCTGGGTTCAGCTGGGTCCATTGCTGACATCCATTGTCAGCAACAGATCATTTTTGTAGGATAGCCAAGGCTTTAAAACAAAGGCGGTAATCAGTCTTGTTGCATAGATCGGTGACAGGGGTGGCATTATACTGATGGACAAAGCCAAGTGGCTTTTTTAGCCCTGTGTAGCAAGAGAAGGCAAGGATATTGGCTGACACAAGTGTTTTTCTGTATTGTTATCGCCAGCTGCTGAAGATTTTCAGTGAACCCATACTATACTTTCATCAGTCTTGAAATAGTGGGGGGTGGGGGAAACCCTGACAAAAAAAACGGAACACCTTGAGAAAACCTCTATTTTTATTATTTTTTAAGGTACTGCTGGCTTTTGCGAATCGTTGCTTATACTTGTAAGCACAAGTAACATGCTCTGAAAAATGAGTTTTCATATTTGGGAGACGTCTGGTTCTTTGCCACATGTGCGGGTCTTAGGTGGCAAGTAGCAGAAGGCATACTGCCCGAGGGAGGGAGAGAGCTCGCCGGCAGCAGTATTTGGGGTGGTATTCTCAGGATAAAGCTGCATTTTATTGCTGCCGGGGGAAAATTAAATGCATGATGACAGCTTTTTGATGTTTCCAGTGGGTAGATTCAGGGCCGTTTGCAGCACACATGCTAAAGTTGTGTATCACTTCTTCAAAACTGCATTTCAGTATGCCATATTCATGTGGAGACTGGAGAAAAAAGAAAAAAGAGGGGGCAAAAAAAACCCCTCAAAAACTTAAACCACTGTAGGCCAGGGCTGCTTAACTGAGGTTGCAACATGAACTGGAGAAAGAGTCTTCTGTCGGATGTCGTGGTTTGATTACCCTGTTACTACTCCTCTGGTACTGCGATGGGAGATACTGCAATACAGAGATTGGCCATGAAGGGTTTGAAGGTCATATTCAGGGAATGGAGAAAGCCACGTGTTTCATCTTGTATCTTTATATTTGTGATGATTAAAAATCCCAACTGAAAAGTATTTCAGAAAGTACAAGGTCTTGCTAAACGTTTGAGCTGTGCCACTGTCCAAGCGTTGCGTGTCTTGCTTCTCTGACCAAGACGGGCACTGACTCTACGGCGTGCGCTGTCGCTTCCGTAACCGGGAGGGTCTCACGTACCGTCTTCCGAGAAGGGCATCACCTCAGCCACTTCCCCGTGTTACTAGTACTGGAAATACAACAGGGTTTTCATGTGAAAACAATTGTTAAGGATTCATGCAGGACAGGAGGAGAAGACATTCTAGGGGGCTTGCTCTGGGCAATGGCTTTTCTGCCTGAGGAGTTGTGAACTGGTCTGCTTGTGGGTTTTGGTTTTACATACATAAAGCATATGGAACAGTTATACTTCCAAAAGAAAGCACCAAGTAAGCCATAATGAGCACTCAATGTGGGTTCCAGTCCTGTCCAGAAAGCCTTTCTCTCTGGCATCGGTACCACACTGACTCTTCTGGGGTTTTCTTGGAGCACAGGTCTGTTGAGCCCAGCCCAGATAACTTGTTGGGGCATTTATTTACAGTGGAATATTTTGTGTTCGGTGTGGGGTTGTGTGTTGTTGTTGTTTGTTTGGAGGGTTTTGATTTTATTTTTTATTCTAGTGGAAACCCTCCTTTCTGCTGATAATGTCCTTTCCTCTGGATGCTTTTTATTCTTTGACTATAAGGGATATTCTAGTCAGCGTTTTCTTACCCTTTATCAGCGTATCTCTGCGGTGGTTCCCCACAGTGAGTCAAGGAAACGCAATGCTTTATTAAAACCTGTATCATCTTTTGGAAGAACACTTTGCTCTTAAAAAAAGATAGCAAACACACACATGCCAAGCCTTACTGCCTTTAAGTCAACGGAAGATGATTGAAATATCCCTTTATTGTTCAGTTCGGGAACAGTATTTACGCAACTTGAAAACAACTGGTGGAAGTTTCTGGTAAACCAAAGACAGTACGGCTAAGACGTTGTTCTCCTGTGTCACTCGTCTTTGGTTTCATCTTGTTACTCTCTTCTATAGGAATTTGTTACAGGACAGGATTGAGCAGTGAAAAGTCTTTGTTCCTGCATGTGAAAAAGACTGTTTATATGAGTATTCCTTGTAACAATTCAGAAGTAAATCTTTAGAGTACTGTTCTGCTGACAAAAAAAAAAAAAAAGACTTCAGTAAAATTACAGTTGATTCCAGAACTAATGCGTTTTAAAACATGGTTTGAACTTTTACAGTTATCTCTGTGGTAGAGGCATCATGTCAATTGCATGAAAACCTTAATTAAACTCTTCCTATAACAAAGCGATTCCTTAAAATATAATAAAGAAACCCACAAGCAAACCAAAAATAACCATAACATACAGCTTGTAAAAACAAAATTACTTTTAACTAGTTGGTTTTTGGTTGGTTGGTTGGTTGGTTTTTTGGTGGTTTTTTTTTTTTTTTCCCAAAGGGCTTGATGATTTTAAGAAAGAATTTGCATCCTTTTTTGGGCAAAGAGTAGAATTTAGATTTGTTCAGCTGCTTTATTGTGGTTCACACTCAGAGTTACCAGTTCTGGTACTTTAGATATTTTTAGAGTAACATGCCTTGCTAAGCACTGCTGGGTTGCTTATTACTGTTCATGTCACATTCCAAACAAGTAGCTGGAGCAACAGCGTACGCGAGCATTACACCTGAAATTACACATTCTCCTTTTTAATTTAATGGGTGTCAGCACTTTTTCATCTCTTGTGTGTGATGAGAACTGAACCGTACCAGGCAGGTTCTGGCACCATAAACAGACTGAATACCTATCTTTCAGAAATGACTGCTCTGAATATCCTATGAATAATTTTTGTCTAATACTACAGGAGGAAGAAGAATAGTAGCGACAGTAACAAAAGGACTGAACTAATTGAGTAACAAAAATTCGAGCATTTTAATGGATGTGGGAGGACTGGGTTATTAACGGTTGCATTAGAGAAAAACACTGCACCGTCTGTTCCTCTCGAAGCTTATGGCAGTGTGTTTATAATAGAGACCACTTATCCTGAGGCCTGTGTAGCTTGGAGAGGAAAAAAGGGAAGAAAAAAACCTCCTTGGCATTCCTTTCAGTGGCAAGCTACTTCACTTATGCCAGCAAAACCTGATGTCTGTAGGTTTGGGGTACTTCTGCCCAGAAGGTTGGGTTGTTGTGAATCCATCAGAGTTCAGAAGCTCTACAGACTGTCACTGGGCGTTGATTACGAAGTGGTTGGGTTTTTTCCCCGTTTTTATCCCTTATTCGTGGTATTTGTACTTCCAGAATCCTAGCATGTGAGGCCAGTAGAAGTGCCGATGCCAAAATGAAATGATTGCTTCTCTTGCAGTGAGCAACTGACAGTAACCGCTTGAGCATGGTGCAGTCCCAGGAATCTAAAATGGTGAAGTTGTTTGCTTCTCCTCCTTTGAACGAAGCTGTGCCTGCTCCAAAACAGCCTCTCCTCCTTCTAGCGTTTGACCCCTCCTCCTTGCCCGCCCTCCACACGGCCTTTTACTGCTGTCTGGTGGTGCTTTGCCATGTAGCTAGCTCCATGACTCCACTTAGAAGATATTTTTAACAGTTTTGGACAAAAAATACCAGAATTCTACACTGTAGTGGTGTTTTTTGATTTGGGTTGAGGGTTTTTTTTTAAATAAAGAACAGTAAGTAAGTGAAGCAGCAAGACGTAGTTCACCCAGCTGTATCCTGGAGGTTTGATAAGGGGCAGAGTTGCTGTTACTTGACTTTGTTGCCTGTAGGTCTCTGTGGAATGATGCTAGCTCTGTGTAGTGCTAGGTGATGTGATTTCTCCAGCCACTGTAGACTCTGTTTGGTTTGCCTTCCCCTTTTCTAGAAACAGTGTTAAACCCCCAAATCTCACTTTTGTTTTAGTAACATTTTTATCGCTCTTGAGCAGTTTTCACATTCATCGGGAAGAGTGCTCCGTGCTTTGCTGCCGTCATGTTTTTTTCCTCCAGTAAGGTATCAATGTGATGACTCTTTCTTCTGCCACTTAATACCTGCTTCTGTCCCTTAAAACTGAGATACGGTGATGACTCTTATCCCCTCGCCTCCACTTACAGTCACGCAGCAATACAGAAGACCTCTGCGCTATGTTTTTGATGTTGTTACTTGCTAACTAAAGACTAAACATTTGTCAAATCTCGTACCTTTTTTTTTTTCCTGGTCATAGCTTATCACATAACTTCATTGGTGAAAATGAAGCCATTTCACTCACTAGTTTTACAAACCTTTGTGCTTTTCCCCCTGCTAGCCATCTGGTTTTAGCACTGAGGCAAAGCAAGAGATGACAGCATAACTTGCAGCAATGATGTAAACCATGTTGGATCAGCTATATATGCCGACACTGGCTTCTGCTGGGCTTAAAAACCAGTATCTTTTGCTAGTAGGGGCGAAGGAAACATTCTTGTTTTACTACAGTATTAACATACTGGTGTATCTCTTGACTTTCAGGTTGCATCACAACGCATAAGCTCAGTGGATCTTTCATGCTGCAGCCTGGAGCATCTGCCTGCCAACCTGTTTTATAGCCAAGACCTCACTCATCTCAACTTAAAGCAGAACTTCCTGAGGCTAAACCCTAGCCCATCCACAAGTAGAGCGCTTAGCGAATTACAAAGGTAAAGTGATACGGTTCTACTGGTCTTCCTCTGCCTTTGGAGCCAGTTGACCACTGGTCTGCAGGAACTTCCCTAAAAAAATTACTAACCCCTCTTGCGGAGGATTGACCTGCCTGTAACGTTTCAGAAATTGGCTCGGTGGGATAGAAACACACTAGCTTTCATAAAAAACTTAATGTTGTTCCTGTAAATAGAAGGCTATTTTCATTTCAAACTGCAGTTTTCATAATGCGTTGTTCTTATCTACCTGCTGAGGCCAGACTATAGTTCTTCAGTCTTTGACCCACGTGAGCGAATATGGGTTGGTGAGCTGTCCATCAAAGGGATGCATTCTAGTAGGAACAGCACTGCGTGTGACTGACTTAGAAGTTGTTACCTCCCCAAGCAAAGAAAGCCCCGATTTAATAAATTCAACCTGATTCCTGTCCTCTTTCCACTCCTCTCCTAATTCTTCCTTCCTAGTAACTGTGACCTTCCAGTTGTTCTTTCTACTGCAGCTCATTGGAGAATGTAACAAATGGATAGACAGCAGCCCGATCGGTGATCTGAATGATTTAATGTATGTGTCCCACAACTGTGGAATCAGCAGGCTTTCTATATTCAGAAAGATGAAAGTTTCCATACTGAATGTAAAACTGTGATTTTAATTTCAGTGATAACTGAATTGCAGAGTACCTCAGGATTGTATTTGTGGATGGTCCTCTTCAAATGAATTTTTTAAACCACATTTCTAAATCCCTTCTTCTTTGAAAAACAGCTGAAAATTACAAGATGGGTTATGTGGGCTGTTGTATTTTTATATAATTCCAATTTCATTCTGGAAAAAAACAAAAAATTTGGCATAACGGGAGATGAATGAACCCAGCAGGTCTGCTTCGCAAACAAAGCAGGCAGCGGTTCCAAGAGCTTATGAACACAGTCTGGAGAGGAATACTGGATTAAATGTTCTGTGAATGTCAGTATAGGTTCCCAGTTAGCAAGTGGAATTTTAGCATAAATTAAGTGATGGACATGGACAGATAACAAATGTCTCTAATTTTTTACTATTTTTCCTTTTTAAATATCAGAAAGTGTACATTAAATACGTGATTATATGCCATCCATCTACATATAGCTAATTCTGTCAGGTATTAGAAAGCATTTATAAATAATGTGATGGGCCATGTTCATTGTCTAATGTTCTCTTGGTGCTGCAGTTGCAGGAACAAACGAAGAGTCTTGCTGAAAGTTAACAAACTCTTAAAATTTTTCTCACTAATGTGGGCCTGAATGTGCAGGAGTGAAAGAGTTCAGGTGGCCAAATAAAAAAACCAAACCTCTCCAGTTTTCTGAGATACTGCATCAGGACAATCTGGAGAAGTGGCGTATACCTGAAGTGGTGCAAAACTGTTTAACGGTGGTGTTCTCTGAGACCCAGTCCTGTTCCGACAGTGAATGATAGTCTGCTCTGCCTCGGTTGCTTTGATCTTGCCACGATGGCCTGGGAAGGTCTGAGAGCTTCTGGAGATTAAAAAAACAAACTATTAGGAAGGTTACCCAGCGCTGTCCCAGTGGATCAGAGCCAGTGCCTCATGAACTCCTGCCCCTTGGCAATGACTGTACCGCTGCCACTGCTGATGTCCTCCAGCCTTATAGGATCAAAGTGTCTTTTAGGTTATAAAAGACCTTTAAGATCAAGTCCAACCGTTGACCCAGCACTGCCAAGTCCACCACTAAACCATGTCCATAAGCATCACATCCACATGTCTTTTAAATCCCTCCAGGGATGGTGACTCCACCACCTCCCTGGGCAGCCCGTTCCAGTGCCTGACTACCCTTGCTGTGAAGAAATTTTCCCTAATAGCCAATATAAACCTCCCCTGGCGCAACTTGAGGCCGTTTCCTCTTGTCCTATCACTTGTCACTTGGAAGAAGAAACCAATACCGACCGCTCTGTAACCTCCTTTCAGGCAGCTGTGGAGAGCGATAAGGTCTCCCCTGAGCCTCCTCTTCTCCAGGCTGAACACCCCCAGCTCCCTCAGCCGCTCCTCACAGGGCTTGTGCTCCAGACCCTTCCCCAGCTCCGTTGCCCTTCCCTGGACACGCTCCAGAACCTCCATGTCCTTCTTGCAGTGAGGGGCCCAAAACAGAACACAGGATTCGAGGTGCGGCCTCACCAGTGCCTAGTACAGGGGGACAATCACTTCCCTTGTCCTTCTGCCCACACTGTTCCTGACAGAAGCCAGGATGCTGTTGGCCGCCTGGGCACACTGCTGGCTTAATCTGCCACACTGGTGGCATCACCGTGGCAGTGAGTAGCTGGAAGCTGTGGCTGCCCCCATTGCTGTGCCCAGGGCAGCAGTTACTGCCGAGGGTTGGGAAGAGCAGTGCCTTGTCAGTTATCTTTTGCCTCCCAACAGCAGCCACAGCACGAGCCTGGCCCTGGAGTGCTCTCCCAAGCCATGCACTTTCAGCCCTGAGAAACGCAGTCCCAACTTCTCTTGAGAGTGGGAAAACTTGAGCTTGACTTTTGCTGCCAGAAAGCCCTGAGCCAGCTCGACTGCTGCTGTAAGTCTGCTTTTCTGTAGTGAGGAAATCACAAATATCTAACAAGAAGGGAACACTGTATTTTTTGGAAGTTATTAGTGAATCCCAGTATGAAAACATGTGCAAAGTAAGGGAAGCTCAGTCATTCCTGGGTACACAAGTTGTTATTCATCTGACTTCTTTTTTTTTTTTAATCCAATTTCATAAAACCATTTTCATATCTTTTGGGGGTTACACGAGGTAAAACTTGACTGGATAAACCAAAAGTCTTTTTTTTTGTTCGCCCATGTTCTTTCAAACCATGGCAAAGCAAGTACAAAATCTGTGCTGTTCTGATTTGATACTGTTGGCCTTGGTGCCAAATTCTCAGTTGCTGAATTGCAGCCGCACACGGGGCACAGCACCAATGAATCAAGCCCAGAAGTGTTTAAGGCTCCAGAATAACCATGTGCTTGGATGTTGTGAACAAAATGCATTGGCTTTTATATACTTGCCCTTGGCGGTACAATTTTCAATTACAATCTGGTTAGCAAGGCAGTCTAGGAAAATTTGTCTTGCTAGGAGGAGCTCTGGGTGCTAGATGTTCCTCTTAACAAATCACTTTAGGTGGTAATTTAACAAATGCTCATGAAGGCTGGATTTCAAAAGAAGAGGTATGTCAGAGACAGAAGAAAATACCAACTTCTCAGCTACCCCCTGAGTAGACTTACAAGCGGCTGGGTCGTAGTAATGAGATGCTGACGTACGCGCTGACTTGGCAGGTACAGTCAGGAATGGATTGGGGAAACAATGATTCCTACTTTTGCTTATGCAGTTACTGCTTTCAGTTGTTAAAACAATACGATTTGTTGCATTTCTGAATAAAATAGTTAGTCCTTCTCAGTAGATGACGTAAGTGAAAATTCTCCGTCTTGGGAACCGAATGCTGGTAGCGTGTGAAGGTTTATGGAGGTGTAGATGCACTTTTGTTTGCCAGTAGCTACACTTTCACTTGCTTTACGGTCCACTCAAACTTTTAAAGCTGTATTGCTGTAGATACTCTGCAGCTGTCAACTTTCTGAATGTTGAAGGTATATACAGCTAACTCTATTTTTTTTTTTTTTTTTTTTTGCTACTTAGCAGGGAATACATATTTCATGCAACATATAAAAGCAGGCAGTCTGAAAATTCACCTTGTGTTGAAAAGGAACACAGCAAACTTTGGTACTTGTTATCCCTCACAGTAGCTTTTTTTAAGATTATAGGAAAGGGTGCTTTTCTTCTGGGGCAGAGAGGACATTCCCCAGTTGAAAGATTGCCCGACTCTTGCACTATTAGAAGCGGCTGGCGTGTCTTGTGATACCGTCCCCATTGGGTCCGAATTAGCCTTGCAGCCCTTGATGTTTTAGCTCCTGTATACTGCAAATGGTGCAGTTGGAGACATTCTGTTGTCTCAAGTTGTCACACATTTTATTGCTTACACTCTTAATGTTGGTTGGTGGATTTTTTTTTTTTTAACCGTAAAGTTGAGGTTTATATGTACGCTGGGCTTCGAAACCTCGCTTTTCCCTTATCCACAGTGCAGCTTCACGGCCCTTGTTCTGAAATGCAAACGAGAGTTCAGATTTGCTAGCTTTGCAGAGTACCCTCGCTCTGGGTTTGAAGCAAATGAATAAACCATGGTCTTTATTTACTGTTGCTCTGCTTCACTGGGCTAAGCACGCTTTACACGTAATTGTTTCAGTCGGTGCTGTTGGAAAAAACTCTTGGCATCAAGAATACTGTTTGCTTGTTCATACTGAAAAGTAAGTTGTCACTATGTGGATTCTTAATATAAGCCTGTTGCAGATTTAAAAAGAAAAACAAGAGGAGAAAGAAAGAAAGGGGGGATGTAATAAGCCACAAAGTTTGTTTAAAGGATAAACAAAATGGTGCTTGCCAATTTTGTCTGAAGAGCGAGTTGTTATTCTGATTGTGGTTGTGAGTTATTAACAGTGATTATATGGATTTTTATCTTAAGATCAGTTGGTATCTTCTCTCTCCCAGAGCCTCTTTAGAAATCAACTTTCTTCTCTAGCAGGTCAGCTGAAAGTTGTCTGGGCTAGTGGCAGTAACTTGAAGTTGCATCTAGGAGACGTCTAAAGGACTCTGAGATGTTGATGTGTTTCTGAAATCCCTCGCTACTTCCAGGTGTAGGATAGCTGGTTTTATCTGAAAAGCCAGAATACTGGGGGGTCCTCAAGCTGAGCTCTCCTTACGAACCCACTGGGCAGTAAGTAGGTAATTCTAAAGTCAGTTGTTGCTCAGAGAACACTTAGGCTCCAGACAGCGAGGGGGGGACAGCGTTAGCGACCCAGCTGGCGTGAATCCAGCAGGTAGGCTTGCTGGAAGTTGGTGACGTGTAGTTTGATCCTAGCTTGTCCCTGGAGGTTGAGGAAGAGGGAAGAAAGTCTCCACTCTGACACCTGGTTGGTCTCAAAGCGTGATGAAGTACTGCTCGAGATTATTGCTTTTAGCGTATGAAACTGAGGTGAGCCAAGGAAGTTGGATGGGTTAATGACGTGCCAAGTACACATCCTCACAGGTCACTTCCAGGAGGTGCGCTGGAGAAGGACAGCTGACGCAGCTATTCCTGGGTGTATACTTGATGGAAACCAGTGCCTCTGGTCTTTGTCTTATTTCCTGCGTTCCCATGGGTTTTTTCTTACTCTTTCCTTTTTTTTTTTTTTTTTTTTTACATGCTTTTCTGGAAAGGAGTTAGCTTTTAAATGCATATATTTGTTAAACTTACTTAAATTAATCTAGCCAACATGAGGGGTTGTGTTCTGCATAGCTCCTGTGTACTGTTCCGAACTCAGGGAAGTACCGCTCATGTGAATACTCAGCAAGAATCGGTGATGTTTGAGTAAAGAAAAATAAATTACAACATCAAGTTGTTACAAGTGACTAAGTGAGGAAGGCTGCAAACTTGGTTTAATGCCTGAAACACATTGGATTTTTTGGATTGTTTAAATTGGAACAGTAAACTCCTTAATAATGGTAGGGGGAAAATAGATGGCACTGAGAAACAGGCTATAAAATAGCATTTTTAGAAACAGTGTAGTCTATAAATAGAAATTGCAGTTATTAATTGGAATCAGTTTAATGGACCTATTAGGCTAAGTACAGCAGTATCTCTTCTGAATAATGTTTCAGAAAGTAGTGAACATATTTATGGAGTCCAGTTATTGTGTATCAGCCTACTCCAATTTACTTGCCTGTTGCTTCCTGATACGGCTTCTCAAGTAAGGGCTTTCTTTTTTTTTTTTTTTTAATACAATCTAACAATTAATTTTAGCATATGGACTCAAGTCTGTATGGCAAAATTGTTGCGCCTTTTATACTTCAAATGCGAGTAAAGGGGAGAAATATCAGGATGAATGTTCCTGGTGTGTTGGCCTAAAGGGTGGTAAAGATACCAAAATTACCACTATTAGTCTGCTTTTTTCTTTCTTATTTTTCTATCCCCACTATGGGGTTTAAGAAAGGAGGATGGAAATAAAAATTCAGGTAAAATCTATCTTTTCATTTATTCATTCAGCTAATGGAGAAATTGATAATTAAGGGGTGACTTTGATAAGTTTATTCTGACTTGACCAGACTAAGTGACCCTCTTTCCTGAGATGACTTTACTCCATCTGTTTTTATGTGGTGTGATGTGAGCGTCTTGGTTTCTGGATGAACAGGAGTCTTTACCAGAGAAACAGAGTGGAAACCACCAGTGGAGCATCTCCTTCCTCCTCTCTAGATGATCTGTTCAAAGTTGTGCTAGTGATGATGCTCAACTGCAACCACAGCGCAGTCATGAGAACAGCCCAAACACTGGAGCTAGTGTTGGGAAAGTGATTGTTTTCCTTGAGCTGAGTCTCTTATTAAGCCACGGCTTCAGGTTTGGGTGTAGGAAAATACTGCTTTTTCATTGCTTGTGGTAAGAAGAGGGCGAGACTGGTTTTGTCAGTCGAGTCTGTTACGGCTGCATTTCAGTGACGGTGTGCGGCCCAATCGAACATGATATTCCCATATTGGAACACAAATGCTGTACTGTGTAATGGAAATCCGTCTGCTGTGCGCATGGGGTAGATCTGAATTTGAAATGAGCGTGTCAGTTCGTTGCTTTGCCGTGATACAAACTTCTCTTGTTAGTCGCTCTCCTCATTTTGCGTATGTCAAACTGAAACCGCTCCTGAAGTGGCAGCTTCAGGATTAAGTAAGTGGGCATTTTTTTTTCTTTGGCTCAATTATGGCAATTAGTGTTCAGTCCTACTGCATGTTTAAACATAAGGGTTGACATGTCAACATTCTGCTGTAGCTTAAGGTAGGACTATTTTTGGTCAGAGAAGTGAGCATCGGTGTGTTGGTGATTACAGTAGAAATCTTAGTGAGCTAACTGAAGGCAGCGTGTTCAGAGGTGCTGTTCTTCAGGCTGACCTTTTTTTAACAGATAACAAAGTGTAGACCCAGGCAAGGAGGGAGAAGAGGAAGGAAAGCATATGTATGGTCTTGATAGGAAGTTATCACGCTGTCATACCTCAAACGAGCAGTGTTGTGCCTTTTCTTCTTTCCAGCATTGATAAGCATCCCTGCTTCTGGTAGAAGTAAACCTTTGGGTGCCAGTAAACAGCAAAGATGTTGTTCTATAATATCCGTTTAAAGCCCGACACTGCCAGCTCAGCAGCAACAGAAAACTTGAGTCTGTGAAGTACTTCTACCTTCTTTAGAGTGATGCTATTGGTGCTACTGTGAATTGATCTAGATATAAGAAGGGCTATAAACAATGCAGCATTTTAAATGTGCAGCACTACAGTGCTCCATAATGGAAGTGCACCAACCCATTTGCGACATGGGTAGTGGGAAGTGAGTGGCCAAAGACCATAGAGTCACAGAATGGTTTGGGTTGGAAGAGACCCTAAAGACCATCTAGTTCCAACCCCCCTGCCATGGGCAGGGACACCCTCCACTAGACCAGGTTGCTCAAAGCCTCATCCAGCCTGGCCTTGAACACTTCCAGGGATGGGGCATCCACAGCTTCTCTGGACAACCTGTTCCACTGCCTCACCGCCCTCTCTGGGAAGAACTTCTTCCTGATATCCAATCTAAATCTACCCACTTTCAATTTAAACCCGTTAGCCCTTGTCCTGTCACTACAGGCCCTTGTAAAAAGTCCCCCCCAGCTTCCTTGTAGGCTCCCAAAGATGAGAGGTAGACTGAAATCTTAACTCTGAGGAAATGCCTGCTAGTTTGGCTTAGTAATGTTCTGTACCTGACAGTGCTCCATGAGGAGAAATGCGATTTTAGCGTTTTGTACATGAACGTGTTTACAAAGGAGAAAGAAAATACCTCTTTCCTGCCAGTTGTCTTAATCTCTTGACTTTAAATACGGTGTCTGTCTTTCAGCTTTTCTCTAAATGTGATTTATCAATGGACTCTCCTTTGTGGATTATTGGACATACACTTGTATGTGCATTTTCAGCTCCTGTATGATGAGTATATCCAGTACTGGACGTACTGCTCATCCTCCCTTACCTACTGTATAGACTTGTTAACCAGTTCAGTTTGTGTCCTTAGTACTTAGATTACTCGTGGAAGACCCTTAATAAATACAAATTAAAGCATACATCAGGGTAGTAGAGATGTAATCCGCGTACACTGGGGGCTGTGATTTGCCCCAGGTCACCTGGGGCAATTACACACTAGAACGTATGCAGAAAACCTTGAAGCTGAACACTGCATTGGAGTTACTTAATGTATTTCTTAGCTTCCTTCGCCACCACCGCTGCCCCAGTCCCCTTTCTTCTGTGTATTAGCTTGAGCTTCTGTAGCTTTATCTCAAGATTGTATTTGGAGTCTTCTGGTGGATTGTAGTTTCCATTTGCTTAGTGGGCAAAAGCCCTGAGACTGGTCTCCTGGGACTCCAGAGCGGCACAGGTAAAGCCTCAGTGTTGATTATTAAATGAGTTAATTCTTTTTTCATGGTTGACTTGAAAATTGGAATGGCTGTGTTTGGATCTTTCTCCAGCAGCTTAGTTATTTTGACTAAATCTTCCTGTCTTCACTACTATTTTTACACTTACCTAAATACTGGGGGGGGGGTGGGGGGTGGGGGAAGTAATTTCTAAAGGCCCTGGAGTCCCCTGCTTAGAGCACTTTTGCTTGTAATTGCAGTTGACTTTGAAGAAGATGTGGGACAGCTGTTCCACCACAGAATCACCCCAAATTTCAAAGCATTATATCTGTGGCCTAATTCTACAGTAATCTTCAAGATAAATGCAGGATTGTGGGTTTCAGTTCTAGGTTCAAGATTTTTAAGCCCTTGCTCTCGAAATAGAGGGATAGGAAGATGTAGTGTTTAAAATGCTCATTCTCTTCTGGCTGGCAGCCCTCATTAACATCAGCTAGCCTACCCTAGCCTCCTTTTTATTTTACAGTTCCCCCTCTAGAGATACATTAGTCATTGTTTCTGCACAGTAGCATTTTTTTCCCTGCAGCAGTAATTTGACTGCAAGATTTCATTTAGTCTCCATCTAACTCTGTTCCAAACTTCTTCAGCCTCCAGCGCGGCACAAGGGGTTCAAAATCTGTGATAACTCTGGCCACGATTTTCCCATTTCTTTTCCTTCTGCCGTCTTTGCACCAAAATACCGACAGGGAGCACAGCGGTCCCTTGCTTGCTCCAAGCCTTTGCAAGTATTAAGCGTATTTGTAAACTTTAAATGTACTTATGGCCTGGGGTTTGGGGGTAAAATCCACACTTCTCTTACAGCCCCAGTTGATACGAAGGCACCACTTACATTTTCATGTTGAGTTTTGGTCAGGAGCATTACTTTGATTTAGGCAGTGCTACCCGTGCGTGCCACCGTCCTCAGCTGGCTAGGATTTCTAAGAGGGTTTTTGCATTAAAACTTTTTAACTTGTTTAATGCTCGATGTGTTTTCTGGTTGGGGAAGAACAAAGCGCTCTGAGGTAAGGATGTGCCGGGCTGATGCGGAGGCCGTGGATGCTGTGGCACACGCGTTCAGAGACTACTTTCACGTGGAATAGCGGTGTTCAAAGGTGCAGTTTTGTTTCCGTCACCGTGTTACATAAAAGCCTGCTCACACAAATAAAGGACTTGAGCCTTAACGAAGGGAAAATGAAGTCCAAATAAAATGTCCTGGCGTAAACCGTGCCAGAAAAGAAACTTCCTCCCATCTATCGGAATCTGACACAGATCTTTTCATTCATCCTTTTACTTGCCTTCAGGCATACCTCCCAGTGGTTGTTAGGCAACCATAATAATGTCGCCGAACATGCAGGCTGGCTAATTGGATTGTCCCCTTCTTGGGCTTTTTGTTCAAACACTCTTGGTCATCTTTAATAAGGCAAGCTCAAGCAAGTTGCTTCGTTGGCTGATGTGATAAACCGAGGGGCTTTTAAGAGTTCCATGACATGTCAAGGACAACATTTTGAAATCTGTGCGGGGCTTTGACATCGTACTTAATCAAGAGCATAAGAATTTGCCTCTGTCACTACAGAAGTCTTGCTAAATTCTGCTTTAATTCGGCACATTTCCCAGTTGTATTCAAACCGGCCTATTCTAATGAGAATTCTTGGTTGAAAGGTAGTATCTGCTTACGTGAATGGAGCTGAGCTGCACCACAAAAATTTAGTGTTCAAACAGGCTGAGAATTTCCTGTGTCTTGTAACCAGTGTCACTAGGATAGTCTTACTAGCATCATATATGTTCAGAAAAATAGCAGTGCTTTAGTACAGGATAAGACGCCACAGAAGAAATAGTATGTATGATGAGGATAGCAAGGGGTTTTTTGGGTTTTGTCAAACTCATAGGAAAATATACTTAGCGTGTTGTTCAGGAGGGCCTGTTTCTCTATGCCAGCTTAACGTGAGTGAACTCCTGCAAGTGATGTTAAACTTGAGTGTCTGGTAGCTCCCCCGCTTGTTCTGAGCACGAAAACTAAATATGCATGTGAGCTACTTTTGCATAACCAAGCTTACCTTGTATGAATTCTTGCAAGGCAACTTGGTGTGATTTATGCTCCACTTAAATAAGTCCTTTATTTATTTTTATTTTTTTCTTCTCTCGTTGCAGATTCACCAAATTGAAGAGCCTTAACCTTTCCAATAATAATTTAGGAGACTTCCCACTGGCAGTCTGCAGTATCCCAACACTGACTGAACTCAACGTGTCCTGCAATGCGCTCAGAAGTGTTCCAGCAGCCGTCGGCGAGATGCACAAGCAAGTACTTTCTTAAAACTTAACGTACACAGGCTGTTTGTATAGACAATGAGCAGTTTCATGACTGTCCATACTCTCGCAATGAGAGAAGGTTTAAACCCTCCGGGTTTTGTCAGAGCAGGCTGGCTTGTAGATCTGTATGGAAGCAGTTGTGAACTGCGGGTGGAGGGGAAGCACCCTTTCTGTCTCAAAAACTCTTCCAGTCCCCAGTATTTGACACAAGGGTCACCTCTGTGCTGAAGATAATCTTTAAAACCCCCTTGCTTGTGCGCTTTAGCCGTCGCACAGGTCGCAGTTCTGGAGATGTTTGAAGATACGACTGTCTAGCACAGCCTGCATTTCATAGTTGCAAGGCTTCTAATTATTGGGTTGGTATCTTCTGTAGCAGATGTGAAAGCATTATTCCTTAACATTTTTCTTTCTTCTGCCCTTTTGTATATGTTATTTCACTGTAACTGCAGCAGATTTGTGTGTTTATAGGGAGGAAATACGATTTAACAGGTCACTCACTTTCTTCACGCTCCCTTCCCCTCCCCCGCCTTTAATAGCTTGCAGACATTTTTGCTGGATGGCAACTTTCTCCAGTCCCTTCCCGATGAATTGGAGCATATGCATCAGCTCAGCTACGTGAGTCTGTCTTTCAACGAGTTCACCGACATTCCCGGCGTGCTGGAGAAGCTGACCGCCATGGATAAGCTCTGTATGTCAGGAAACTGCATGGATACCCTGAACCTTCAGGTGTTAAAAAGGATGCCTCACATTAAACACGTGGATCTCAGGTAGGTATTTGGGAAAAAAAAAAAATCTTAGAGCTGTTGAAACTGTTTGTCTGTCAGAATTACCCCTGGGTACGAGTCCCCCGGGCGTTTGTCCACTGAGCCGTGTTTCTGGCAGTGTTGTGTAACTCACAGAGCTTGCTGTGAGTTAGCACTCTTCCTGGAGGAAGAGGTAGCCTTTAGGGGCATCAATAGTTAGGAAAATGGAGTGTGGGAAATTAATATTTAGGCCAAACAAAACCCAAACAAAACAGAGCCTGGGACACTGGTGACTCCTGAAGTTCTAGTGAATGGGGTGTTAATGTAATATAACGTACAATCCTCCCCAAAAACGTTTCTCTCTGAAATGTCATGTAAGATGAAGGGCAGTGAAGGTGAGAGGACAATAACAGGTATTTTAATATTTCTTGGTGTGTTAAAAAGCCCAGTCTACCATGAGTAACGCTAGTGATGCCCTCAGCGGAGTCTAGACAGATCCTTATTACAAGTGGCTCCGGTATGAGCTGGTTCTTTATTCCTGTGGCCTTTGGGGAAGCCAGCCTCTGCGATCAGCTGGGCAAGGCTCAATTCAGAGCCTGGACCATGAGGTCCAAATAACAATGAAATTTAGAACCATTTAGTTAAATTAAGCTCTTCGGGCTAAAACTTAGCGTACCGTACTGCTGTGTAGCTGTCAGACTTTGCCGTCAAGGAAGGGCCAGCATAAGTTAAAAGAGTATCTACAATAGGTGGATGAATTCTGAAGTGTATATGGTGGAGATAAAATAGGTCTGTGTGTCTGCATGTTAAAAACAGATAAATAAACTGGCTTTAGTGCAGGGATGCTGTGGCTGAGCTGGCCGTGAGTTCCAGCCCTCTGATTGTCTGCCGCATCCTTTGCGCACCGAGCGGCCAGCAGCGGTGCTACGTGACGCTGCCTGGAAGAGTAAGTGCCGAATGTGTTTGGAAACTGTGCTTGCAGCGCGGTGAAGTGCTTTGCTTCGCTGGAATCAGAAGGAAGCGCTGCTTGTAAAGCGAAAACAGACAAAGCGGGCTGTGGTATTGGAGGGGGCATATTAGGCACTTTCTTCTCGGTGTAGCTTCTCTGAGAACACAGCTGCTAGACAGAGGGCAACTGCGACAGCAAGAGGCATAACAAACCTGCAGTACGTGCCCTCCTCCTCACTAGGGAGGCTCAGTGGGCCGGCGGAAGTTACTACACAGATTTTCACATTCTGGTCAGAGCTGAGAATTTGAAACCGAACTCTGTGGAATTCTCTACCACCTCAAACGTTGCTGGGTTATAGATAATCTTATTTCCGCTGTAACTTCTGGGGAAGTTGCTGAGTGTTGGCAGTGTCACTGCACTGCAGCGGAGATGTGATAAAACCTGTTCTCTTTATCTGACACACCCACTCATCTTGGGCTTTTTGCTCTCTTTTCTTTCAACACCCATTTTCAGGCCTCTGAAGTTGCTTGCTGCGAAAGATGGCAAAGCAAGAGGCAAATATGGGGAATCATACACCTCAATTTTGGCCTTTCAGTAAGGCAAGAGACTCCGATATCTGCGGGTTACTCATATCTGCCAGACTTTTCCAGCAGATGCTCATGATAGGCCAGCAGGAAGTGTCGATGTTTTGTTCTTTTCCAAACTATCAGGCAGAAATAACAGCCAGATCATCTTTTATTTTTATAGACACAATAACGGTAATACTGACGTTCTTGCAGACCTTTTTATCAGTAGTTTTCTAAGTAGTTTAGAAAGGAACTTGGTGTCATCGTTCCTTTGTCATGATGGATAAAACAACAGAGCTGATCCATCCTGCTTTTAAAATACCATAACAGAGGGGAAAATATTTCAAATCAACCTTGATCAGAACCTGGAGGCATGCTGGTTTAATCCAGCACAACCCACTGTAGAGTGAGCATTGGTTTGTCAGCAGGAGCCTGCCATGTAACTACACTTAATCTCCCTTTTTGTCTGCAAGATTGAATTCAATTAGGAGATTGGAGGCCGAAGAAATAGATTTTCTGCATCACGTGACCCAACTGGATCTCAGAGACAACAAACTTGGGGAGCTGGATGCGACAGTTTTTAACAACGTCGAAGTGTTACACTGTGAACGGAATCAACTGGTAACCCTCAAAATCAGCGGATATTTTCTCAAAGCGCTCTACGCTTCCTCAAATGGTAAGTGCGTTTTCAGGGCAGCTTTGGTGTCGTCATCCGACTTCTGGAGTTCATGCCTGCTTCCCTGTGGGACGCTCATGGAGCGCAGTGCGTGTAATCAGGAGGCTCTTGACATAACCCTTGGATAAAAAGGTTTCACACATGCCATGTCATGCTACTGCGGATTCTGAGCTTCCGGTGACTTTCAAGTTACATAGGGCTACCAATTTGGAAGTTTCAAAGCTGTGAAAATCTTGAAATTCCTCTTTGTGTCAGCTGGGAGGGCTCTTGGACTCGTCAGTTCATTGGGTTGTATTAATGTGTTGCTTTACCAACGCAAACAGGGAATTTATTGCTTTTCCCCAGATTTGAGAAAGTTTGAACAGGTGGCCATTTGTAAGACAAACTACAACAATATATATGTTTGCTACTACCTCTTGTAGTTTTCTGGTCAGGGTAAGCAGCTAAATCTATAATGAGTGACTTCATTTGTATCCAAGAATAAAAATAATGCAGCGTTTTCCGGTTCAATAACTCCTGTATTCCATGAATAGGATATGTTTGATCTGTCTCTGGAAACTGCTGTTACTTAAAATACTTAAGTTTTCACTACCATTTTTATTGTTTGGAGTAGTTTGGTATGGAATAAACAAAATGCAAGCTTAAAGAGCTGTGAACTTGCAGAACAGTCTGCACTGCCTTTAAAAGGTTGTCATCTTAACGACATCCAAGCCTGTGCCTTCGTTAAGTATTGATGCCGGGATCTTTGTAGCCGAGAAAAGTCAACAATCTGAGCATGTGCTGTGCAATGTGAGCTGAGAACCCAAGTCAGCCTGTATCTTGCAATCAACCGCCTGTTGGGTCTTGCTGTTCCTCCTGGCTATGCTGTCTTTGCACCCTCAGCCACCTTGGTTTAGTCTCCCCTTCCAAAGGAACTGCGATGCTTGTTAGGTTTTCACTGTAGTGGATTTTCTGTAGGCCGAACTACATGCCTGCTGGTTTCGTTTCGACCTTAATACTAAGTATTAGCTACCTAAAAACATTAGGGGTGAAATATTGTTGAAGCAATCAAAACACAACGTGACAAGCAGCAGTTGAGGCGCTGTGAAAGGTCTGTAAGGCTGCCTGAACCGGGGCCTCCGCAGGGATGTGAAGGCTCGTGTAATGTGTTGAAAAATACCTTGCCATGACATGGAGGACTGTGGGGTGTTCTGTAGCTTGCTGTTCCAGAGCGGGGAGTCTCTTCTATGCCTGTACCATTAGTGACCGGTGAAAAAAGTAAGGGCAGGTTTGTGACTGACTGTTCTGGGCAGTGGGTGGCGGAGGTGAAGTTACAGCTCTGGGACAGAAATGAAAAAATGAGAATTTGCCATGAAACTTTTCGAATCCTCCAGTTTCTTCTCTCTGATCAGTTATGCAGCGTCTGTCATAGCAAGTACAGTATTATAGAGCAAACGTGCTCAGACATAATAAACAAACGACATCCAGTTCACACAGGTCCAGATCCTCAGATGTTTCTGGGTTACTGACTTGTTCTGTAATCTCCGTGTTAGCTGCTTGAAGTAACTCTTTCGGAACAGCCATTCAGGTGCACATTTTCATCACCACCTCTGTTTTGGTTTTGTTTTTGTTTTTTTCTTGTTTTCCCCCCTAGAACTTGTTCACCTTGATGTGTATCCAGTTCCGAATTGCCTGGCTTATATGGATATTTCTAGGTAAGAGTATGGGGTTTTTTTCTTGGACCTGTAAAGTATGTGTCAATGAGGCTTATGGAAAAATGACATTCACTGGTATTTTACTGGGAGGATGTGGGGGTGGGAATTGGACCTTGAGATATGAGAAGAGTGATCCTTAGAGGATGGACTTTTTTCTACTGGCTTGTTCTTCCCTGTTTCCTTTTTATAGATTTACCCTTTTTTATCTCTTTTAATGCTAAAATCAAAATGTGCCTTTATAGTTAAAGAGTTTCCCTGATTTAAAGATTTCCTATCTCACAGAGATAGAACACGATGATTCAGACGTGCACCAACATGAGACATGTACAGAAGTCCCTTTCTGGCTGTGTCAGTGTCACAAGCCCAGCGCAGGTGACAGTTTGATAGTTTACTCATCAGTTGGGCAGCTTTTGCAGCTCATTGTTCTCCGCACCCCTGGCTGCTGCAGGGACATCTGCAGTTGCAACTGGAATGCATCCATAAATCTCACCTTAATGAGGGAGGTAGAATAAGGAAAGAAATGAATGGAAAAGGGAGTGTTTTAGTTTGTTTTACAACTTAAGGACTGAATCAGGGAAAGACTTTTTGCATGTGCTTAACGTCTCTCTGATTTAAGGAATTGCTCATCTACATGTTGAAGTGATAATCTCATTCATTAAAAAGCCTGCTTAAAGCACGCTTAAGCTCTTGAGGGTGATCGTAACAATTAGTGAGTTAACCTCAACGAGTGGTTCATCAACCACGAGTTACATCGTGCACCTAAACGTAGTGCCCAGGTGTGACCAAATAAGTGTGATTTATTGAAAAGCATCTTTGTAGCGCCGCGTTCTCTGTTTAGCTGTGAATGAAATCGGTGCAGAATGCATGATTTTGATCACAAAACCCTTTTTGTGCCTCAGTTCAGTGATGGCATTGTAACTAAATGGGTGTAGGGTGTCTTGAGCTTCTTGGCTCGCTTGGAATAAGGGAAATCTGTTTGAGATTGAAAAGGAAGCTCTCTGAGGAGGAGAGGGGCTGGGTTGCTATCACGTATTTTGGTTAAAGGCTATTGCGTGAATAAACTAGGGGATACAAGTACATGAATAAACATGAATATCGATTTATGTTCATGCTCTCTAAGGGTCCTGTTCCTGAACTTTGAGTCTGCAAGTGCCTGAATTTAATTTGCCCCCCAGTTTTGCATCTTGTGTATGCTAACTGGGGTAGTGGTTATGTGAATACACACGCACACAATCTGTTCCGTGTATTTTGTGCTGCTGGGTTTTGTCTTTAAGGCAGGATATGTGGGTGCCCCACTGTGCCTAGTTGCGTGTTTTCAACGCAATATTTGGGAAAAACTTACCTCTAAGAAGGTAAATTTTAGCAGAGTTAGTTTCTGTGAAGACAGACACAAGAAAAGCGAAGCGCTTGGCTTGGACAATGCACAGAAAATAAGATTCTGCCCTGTGCAGTGAGATAGCTGAAGCGTGGTAGAGTGGGTTTCGGGACTGAAATTAGGGGAGATCAAAGAGGTGTGTTTCTGCTGTTTCGGGTGTGAATATCTTCTGAAGTATATCTCACAGATTTTATTCTCCATGGAGAGACTCCTTCATCCTCAATACTCTGATACACGTAATACTTCTTCCCAGATAATTTGGAAGCAGCTTTTCTCATTTTCTTAGTGCCTGCACATTTAGGGCGAGAATAATGCTTTCAGCTTTCTTGCCCCCTCATTCAGGACCTTACTGCACTGGCAAGGCCCTCAGAGGAGGAGCGGTGAGCCAATCTCATAGTAAACATGTTACGTAGCAGCTTTATTTCCTGCAGGTATCTGTCTGTCTCTTGAGGCTGTATTCTTAATAACCTTTACATCTCGATTATCGTTTAGTTATACCTCTTTGTGTTCTTTATTCATAGAAATCACTTGGAGAACCTGCCCGAGTGGGTATGTGACAGCAGGAAACTGGAAGTGTTGGATGTTGGCCACAATCAGATACGTGAGCTGCCTGCCCGGTGAGTCTTGCAGACCAGTTGCACAACGTGAAACAGGATAACCAGTTCAGAAATAATTGCTGATTCAGTGTTTAGCTTGTTCCAGTGACTGTCAGGCCCGTTTTATCTTCTGTTTGATTTTATTTTTACCTTGTGGGGTGTCGTCATGCCTCAAGCTTTCCCCCAGCCTTTCTTCTTTTACTGTCGTGCAGAGAAAGCAGTGCCTTTGAACTCCAGGTGGAAGTTTTGAAGCTGTTCATGTGGCTGTTCAGGCAGGAAAACCCTTCATTTTTCATGCTGAATATTAAATATTTACAGCCATAACTTTGCATGACAGTTTGCTTGTAACTTAGTTTCCGTGGTGCTTAGAGACTCCAGTTCACAGCCCTGTTGGAGTGAAAAAGGGTCAAGAGAAGGTAAAGCCTCGTCAAGCAAGCAAACTCCTGCAAGTAGAGCAATCACCTTCACTACAAAGATGATCTCTTTTCCAGGAGTCTAAACTTAAAAATTATGAATACAAATGATAGGAAAGCAAGAGAACAGGAAGGAAAATAGGAGTTGAGTTTAAATAATGAGTGGCTTCTACTAGTTTGGGTTTTTTTCTAAAGAGACCTGCTCCAAGTGAGTATACTGGTCAGGTACTGGTACTGAGAATTTCTAGGTCCATGACTTCACCAGAAGAGAACTGTCATTCTTGCTCGCTCTGCATGCTTCAAAAGAGATGATGTGAAAGAGAAACATGTTAGGCACAAAGGGGGAAATAGCGTGGGGATGTGCAGAGCCACTGAAGGTTGTAGACAGGTAGTGTATGATGAGCTATTAAATATTTTCTTTACGGAGCTGTACAGCACAGAAGAGCATCAGGAAGCAAAAAGGATAGTTTTGTCTGGGTCAGCTGAATGTGCCATATGGTGTAAACTGGCAGTTTTAGTGTCAGAAACGGGAAGAGAATAGATTTCTGAAATTTGGCAGAAGAGGATGCGAGGAGATTCACTGAGCAAACCAGCGGGCTAACACACAGACTATTAGTCCCTCTGTTTTTTCACACGAAAGGGAGCTGCGCCTACTCAGAAGGCACGGGGAGCAAAAGTTCATTTGCCTTTCATTTGCACTTCATAACAGCAAGGAGTATCAAGGCATACCGGATATCTTTGGGAGATTAATGATTAGCTGAAATTAGGTACAGTCAACATCCCACTTGTCTCTCCTGCCATCTTATCATTAACCCCAGGAAAGAGCTTATCTTTGAAAGCTCTTTGTAGTATGTGTCTAGATAGCTTAGCTCCTCATAAGTCAGCTCAGTTTTAGGGCCCAGTTCAAAACACCCTCTTTGAACGTCCGTTAACCTTTAGGGGAATTTTGTGTCTGGATTCAAATGCAGACGGCTCAGGCGTACAGACCTGTATCAGGTAAATACTTAGTGCCCAGGAAGCGTGTTCGTGTGCACCGCTGTGTGCTTTTCCTGCCGCGTAGAACAGCGCTCTGGAAACCCGCAAAGTGAGTGAGCGGGACTCTGCCAGGAGGACGCCTGCAACTCTGACCACAGATGTTCGAGCCTTGACTGACCAGCAGTTTCCAGGAAGGCCAAAGGTTGCACCCAGTCTAAACAAGCTACAGTTGGTGCTACGCGCGCTCGCCTTGAAACACAAAAACAGTCCTCGAAGACAAAGTGTTGAAGCAGTTGACATAGAGGACCGCCTACTAACGTTTTTCTCGAAGAAAATGGGACTGGTGTACACTGGGCTGTTTTCAAAGTACTGAAACATAACAGAAAGGGGGTACTTAGTCTTAGCTGTGCAGGACAAGCTCATTGTCATAAAACTGACGTTGCCAAAGATCCTCCAAAGAAAGTGGAAATGCTTCAATTACGAGTTGCCAAAATGACCTTGCTGCCACCCGTGAACAGGTGTCTGTATTTTTGTTCCTTTTTATCTGTTTGTTTTTTAAGATCTGTTTGTATTCCACATTGTGTTCTCTTGAACAGTTGCTTTCTAAAGGAATCGGTAGAAGGCTTTCACCCAACCATGTTTTCTCAGTAGATGCTGATGCTGAGCGGCATGCTTGCCCTTAGAACTTTCCGATCCCATCAAATACGTATTTTAGTGGGAGTCAGGCAAGTGGGAAAGCTCCCCATAGCTGAAAGCGGCCCTGCTTCCCCACCCAGCTTGAGAACTAGGTGGCTCATGAGGAGCTCGCTTAGTTAAATGCTGGTGGCTCAGCCTCTCTTCAGGGAGTCCAGTTCCTCTGGTGCCTGTGTAACTTGGAAACCAAGGGAAAAAAAAAGCAGCAGCATAAGTAACTCTCAAAGACGTATTCAGTTCTTCTGAATGATTTATAAAATCCAGTTTCGTGGAAAATTGCTAATGTTTTCACCGCGATTTGAACAACTTTTCTATTTAAAAATGGCACTGCTCCCACCCATCTAGAAAAAACTCAGAAGTGGTAAATGTTTTTGGACGTGCCGTCACCAAATTCTGCTTTTTCTTGCAGTGTTTAGTGCTGATGGTACTGGCCAATTTCGATTAGAAAAGGCAATAGAGTAGAAATGCAAATCCATAACTGAGGGAGATTTTCAAGTAGCAGCGAAGTGAAACAAAAATGGTTAAATGACAAAAACATAACAGATATGCTTATCTCTGTACACTAAGTCTTTTCACCCTGCGTTGAGCCTTCTGGAATGATACAGCTGGCTGTTGACTTGCATCCACGGTCAGAACGCGGACGATCCAGCCGACTGAGATAACTGTTAACGCTGGCGCGCACAGACGGAGCATGACTGTATCTGTCAAGGGGAAAATACTCTGCATACTCCATTGATTACTTTGGCACAACAATCTGATGACCTGATGTATTGTAGGGAAGGGGGAGCGGGGGGAAGGTCTTTACGTGTATTTGGGTCATTGTAACAGGGGGAGGAAGATTTTTGCTTTACCGCTGAGTAATTTGAGAGTCTTTGTTTGAAAGAGGTCAGCATGATGCTCAGGCTCGTCAGATGGTGCGGTAGCGGGAATGTAAGACAGGTGGCAGATGAAGAATAATGGGGGTTTTCTTAATTTGCTGGAAGTGGTTCCCATTCAAAACTGAGAGTTGCTCTGTTTTTGAGGTTCTTGGAGGCAGATTTAATAAGTTGCTTATACTGCAAATCTTAGCTTTGCTATTTGATCAAAACAGCTGCTTGTTCTGTTCTCTTTACGTTGTCCTCTTCTTCCCGCTCCCCTTCTCCCCCAGCCTGCCCCCCCCCCAAAAACTGGAGCAGGGGGTTGGGACACCAGGTCATCTATCGCTTGTAAAAGCTCAAGAAAGTAAAGCCGATTAGATAAATTTCATTCGCTGTAGAACTGGAAAGGAGGCTTTATGTTAGTCTGGTATTAACAGAAAAGGAAAACGGGGGGTTGGGAATTGCATTGGATTATGAGTCAGCACATGATGAATAAAGCACTATTGAAGCTTGTGGGGTGATGGTGATTTCACCCACACTTCTGAAGTTCTTCCATTAGCTCCGGGGATCCCACAAGTGCAGTTTTCTGCAGCCATCGTTAGCAATTACCTCCTTCACTGCCGTGCTTCTATATCCATGTTTTATACAGTGCGATAAGATAACCCTTTCTAACTACTGTCACTCCTGAATCATCCTCAAACCTCCTTCCCTGTCTCTGAACAACCTTTTTAAGAAGTTGGTGGAGAGTGGGAAGGCATTCTTGGATCTGTGCGTAATTAATACCGTGTCTGGTAATCAGTTGGCTGAATCACTTTCTTGCAATGAACTGTGATATCACACCTAAATGCTCAGAGCAACTCTTCAGATTTTCCTCATTTTTGGTGTTGTTTTTATTTCTTTAAGGTTGTTTTACAACAGTAGCTTGCGTAAGCTGCTGGCAGGACATAACCTGTTAGGAAGGCTACCAGATCGGCTGGAGCGAATGCAAGTGGAGGTCCTGGACGTGCAACACAACCAGCTCCTTGAACTGCCATCCAACCTGCTTTTGAAAGCAGACAGGTAAATACAAAGGCGTTTGATCTCGACGTGCCCTGTGAAGAACCGTGCTTGGTGTGGTACTTCCTAGCTGGAAGGGTGATCTGAGGTTCCCCTAATCTGAAAGTTGCCAAGCCATGTGTGGTAAGAACAGATGTCTGCCCAACTCCCCAGAACACAAATTCTTTTTATTCTGGTTTTGTTGCCTTATATGGCTGCTTCTTTTTCCCCACCAAGCTCCTGCTGAACACCTACTTCTTGAAATCTAGCTGTGAAGTGCAGCACATGCTATTTTTTACTACATACACTGAGATGGGTTAGTGGCAGTTTCTTTAAATACATATTTCTTGGGCTTATTTGATGGAGTGTGAAAGCTTTTTTTTCTTTCCCCCTTCAGTCAGAGGCTAGAACTTATTTATACCTGTCAAACAAAACAAAATCTGTGCATGAGACTGTCAGAATAACTCAGTTACTCCCCTGTCCTTGCTCTGTGAATTTTTGTTATGCTTTTCAAATGTTTGTCACTAATTTAGCTGGTGTCACCACTTGATCTGCTTTCTGGATTCCTATTTTTATGCTGCTGTTTCTTTAATCTCGGAGTTTTCATAATCTTTCTTCCTGGCTATGAACATGTCCCGTAAAGCGGCTGTGATTGAAATGTGGGAGGTTGGCAGCGTAACCTGGGGATGGTGGGTGGGTTTTGCCCCACTTGGTGTCAGGGTTCCTTGCACCGCTGCACTTCCAGATACAGTCAAGGGACTTCTGTGGGCTCAAGGCAAGCGTCATTTAACAGACGCTTGTGCGCTCTGGGGTTTTACTTCCCATCCTAGCTGTGACAGAAGGAACGCACGGCTCCTCCTGGGTTTCTTGAGAGGTGGAGAAGCAGGAGTGGAGTGCTCACTGCCACTCTCACCCGACTGAGAGTATTGCGAAACCCCTACTTTCATGTCATCGTTCGTTCTGTCATGAACCTGTGGTTAAACTTCCAGGGATTCACAGCACTGGGAGTTGGAGAATTGGGTTGGTGATGGAGTGGTTGCTAAATAAACTCTTGACTTACTCTTGAATGGTAATGTTCTGGGGAATTTATCCTTTAGGTTAAAAATTATCTTTCAAAAGGTGACCTTTACTAGGACAGGGTTTTGGTTCTGGAAACCAGTGTGACTTTTCAGCCTTGGTTTGCTTTAAAGAACCTTTAAAACAATTTTGGTACTTTGGTGGGTTGGGGTTTTTTTGGTGGTTTTGTTTGTTTGTTGTGTTATTGTTGTGTTGGTTTGTGGGCTTTTTTTGAACAACAGTCTTGGATACCTGTCCGCATTCAAGCCTGTGTAGGGTACCGCCTTTGGAACAAACTGATAGTCAGCGAAGTTGTGCTGATGTTCATTTACTGTTTCAGTTGAGAGTTGACATAAAAGTGCAGTCAAAGCACTGAAAGTTGGCAAAGTTGCTACTGTAATAATTGCGACTGTCTGGCACGTTTCTGTTTAAAGGTGGTGCAATGCACAGCCTGTTCGTGCAGCCAGGATGTTTCACCCCAGCCGCTGGAATTGTCTTGTGGGTGACTTGTCAAACGACGGTACTTTAGAGATCGTATGAACTTCAGGAATGAAACCTTGTTAAAAAGCTTCTTTACAGGAAGTTGCAAAATTAGATCAGTAAAAAAAAAAACCCACTCTATTTACAGGTCCCAAGTTGAAATTCCTATCTGTTAATTTGGAAATGAAAGAAACCTTTAAGTAAGATCCAGAAAACTACTAGAATCTTTGAAAGAAGAGAGAGAAATAATTTTGTAAAATTTGTATTACAACCAGGTTGTAGGTCTAGGATGTAGATTAATGCAATTTTGACAGTGAGAGAGAGCCTGAATAGGTTTTATTCTTCTTATTATTATAGTTTGGTTTTTTTTTTAAATTTTTTTTTTGTTACTGCAGCTCATCTTTTTAAAGTGAGCTACAAAGCCGTGGACAGCTTTTCATTATGTTTTTTTTGTGATACCAACATGAGCAAGTAGAGGCTGAAACCAGAACTGGGGGGGCAGATTTCCAGAAGTTTCCCGAAAGTGTGCTGAGAAGGGGTAGAATTAAAAAATATGTCGAATAACAGGATTAAACAGCCAATTCAGGCTCAGGGATTTTTTCCTCTCTGCAGCTTTCGAGCAGTACAGGGCACGTGTTTTCTGCAGGTATGAACAAAGCCTTGTACCATCGCGGGAGGTGAATAGGGCTTCCCCATTTTGGCACCTCATCGCCGCCGCAGCGTCTCTCGCTTGCGATGATACTACAGAAGCAGTTGGGTTTCCCCCCTTGTTCCCAACCCCCTTTACTGGCTTTAGGTAACATGCTTGCAAATGGCTTGTCCGTGGTGGTGCTGCTGTGAGTGCTGCAGAAGTGATAACCGCGGAGGAAAAGAGCAGTGGAGATTTGTGCCCAATGTCCAAGTCTGAAGTTCGGAATTTCCTGCAGGAAACAGCTTTTTTTCTATTTTGTTGTCAAATGTTTGCCTCTGTCAGCAGCTAAGCATCAGCAGAAATGGGTCTGGGCCAGGGAAAGGTGTTCAGGGTTTGCTTTGGTTTTGTTTTGTTTGAAAAAGGTAAAAATGCTGCTCTTCTCCAAGCATTCCCTGGGAAGCACAATCTGTACCGCCAGCCGTGCCAAGAGAACTGGGTTTCCCGAGCGGCGTGCCATGGTCTCTACCCGGCGTGTAATGTTGGACAAATCGCTTTACCTTACAGAACCTTCATCTCTCCGTAAAATGACTTACCTTTTGCAGCCTTGGCGCAGTTCATTTTTGGTTTTGGAAAGGTACTCGGGTCTGTGCAACTGACAGATGATACCTCGTCTGGATATGAAGGTTCATGCTGTGAATGATAACGCTTTCTCCTTCTCAAACATGAATATTTGACGAAGAGGGTGTGAAGTGCCTTGGGCGAACTTCAGCGCAAGCGCTGGTGGGCTTTGACATCTGGAACGTCTGAGGAAGGGAGGGAAATCGGTGCATTGGTGCATGAAGAGAATATCACTTTTAACAAAAACGGGGAAAAAATACTGGAAAACCTCCGTTCTCTTTGTAGAAGAATCAATACACATCGCTTTTCTGCCTTGTTCCTTCTCAAACCAATGAAAAGGTGTCATTCTCTGCTGAAGAGTATAATTTATAGGTATTTTATTGGTCTGCTTTTTTGATTAATTTTCTGTTTCAGGCTGTGACTAGGGGAGAAATGGAGGCCTAGCCTATGAAACATTCCTCTGACCAAGACAGAGCTTGGTTCTGTTATTGCACTGCAAGTATGCACATCTTGATCATGTTAGCAAGGATTTCTCTTGCAGGGTGGAGATTTTCTTGGCAAGATGAACGCCACAGAGGCAGCCAGACAATCTCTTCATTTCTCATTACCAGATGCTGCGAAAACAGAGAATTCGTGCAAGTGCTACGGCTGCTGGGGAAAAAAAAACCTCCAGGCTGAGTCCTGAACCTCTTCTCATGCACCTGCATTCCTGCAGCCTTTCCTTTCTATCCGCTGCTTCATCTCTTGTGACGCCTCTCCCACTCTGTCTGGTTCTGGTACGGACTTGTGCTGCCTTCCATGACCAGCGTGCAGCAACATACCGATTCGTGGCAGGACAGCAGTGCTCAGAAACTGCTCTTCGGCTGCGATGGGCAAGCATTCAGGAGCTTTAGCGGAGTATGGTAGAAAAGCAGTGGCAGTGGTCAGGGGGTTTAAAAACAGGGACGTGGTGGTGAAGGGTGAGGGTTTGCCTAAGCTTCCTTCCCAGTTAGTATGAACGTTTTCGGTATAAACCCTTAAAACAGCCATTGGACTACTTAAAGCAGAAGTGTGGTGCAGATGTGTAGCTGTGATGTGCCCGGCTTAAAGCCTGGGCTCTGTTTTGTAGCGTCCGGCGGTGGCTAAGCCAGCGTCAGCTCTTCGGAGCGGTCTGGGCTCTCATCTGCATGATTCTTGTTTTCAGCTTTGTTCAGCTCTTCTTACCTGGTTTGGTTTTCTGTTTATTTTGATTTTATTTGTTGGGGTTTGTTTGAGTTTTTTGGGGTTTTGGGTTGGGTTTATTCTCTTGGGGTTTTTTTGGTTTTTTTTTTTTGCTGGAGTTCTAGAAGACGACCCAGTTAAACTTTCTCTTGTTTGATATCTGCTGCTTCCACCCACTGTGGCTCCTTCTTTTTGACGCAAGTATTCAATCCAGTCGTGGATGCGGGAGAAGTGAGGGAAGAGGAAACAAATTCAAATGAATGCAAAGAGCTATTCGAGTGTTTGATGCGGATCCTTTTGTTGCAGAACTGCTCAGCTGCGTTAGTTTGCTGGTAGGTTAGGGTTTGCAAGCAGATATATTAGAAACTGGGGAAATCCCAGTTAATCAAACGGCTAAAGGTAGGTTGGAAAGTAAGAGCTGGGGACACAGCAGCAGTTAAGTGGTGGTTTTGGCAGTCCATCAACAGGAAGGGGATTCACTTGAATGTTTCCGTCCTTGCATTAATTTTTTTTTTTAAGGAGCAGAAACACCCTCTTTTGCACGGGTTGGCAAAACTGCCTTGATTTTTTTTTTCCCTCCAGACACGCTTAGCTTACAGGATTCTTCCTCACACACCTGCTACCACAATCATGAATTATTTTAGGATTAGGCGATCAGAAATCGAGGGCATGTCTCTGCAGAAGGGACTGAAAAGAAATTTTGTATTTTGATTGCTCTGTGCCGACGGAGATCTTGGGGCACAGGCCACACCGGAGACCTTGGTTCCTCGGCACGTTCTCTTTTTGTGGCTGCAGCGTTCTTTCCAACTCTTATCGGCATTGTCAAGCAAAGCGCCGTGGTTTTGATCTGCTACTGCTTCGCCACTGGATGCGCTTGGCTGTGTTGCTCCTTTTCAAGCTGAACATTCCTAAGCTGTTTGGAGGACTTACATCTTTTGCAGTGCTGGCTGTGTCTTACCAGCCAGCCAAGTTTGCCAAGCTACCTCGGAACTGGGGAGAAACTGGGAGGTGCCGTATTCTCACGATTGTCTCTTTTCAGCTTGTGTGTGTGCTAGAGGTAGGCTTTGGTGTTACAAAATGCTGAACCGTTTTCAGTAGAAGGTTTTCTTCCTCTGCTTTGGGCAGTTCAAATTGAGCTCAGAATCCTCTGGGTTTAAACAGGGAATGCATGCCGACTGCATGTTAGGTCTGTTTGGTTGAATTAGATCCATGTCCTTGAGTCTAGCCTAACCTTTGGGGGAGAGTCTCTCTTTTTTCTGTTCTGTCTCTCGGAGAAGTTAAATCCAGCAAGGGATTGTACTTTGAATACCCCATAAAACCGAAGGTGACTTATTCCAGCCAGAGATCCATGTTTATATTATTACCCCAGAGGAGAATTTGCACCTTGTCAAAGCTGAAGAATTTTGGCATCTCCCTGCCAGCGCCTTCGTTTCTTCCTTCATCTCCGACACCCTTTTAGTACTTGTTAATTCATGCTCTCCTCGCTGTATTATACCCCGGTATGTGCGCAGGCTGCTGAATTCAGGTTGTTGTAGTGATGCTGTGCTTTTTTTTCATGAGCTTGCGGTATAGTGTGTGGGTGGAATTGGAAAGGGAAACAATTAATTTTGGACCGAGCTTTAATACTTGACATTCTGCTTCCATCTGATAAAGCAGTATGAGTGGGATATCTTCAAGGAACATGAATCAGTTAAAGTCCGTGCACAAGAGAGATGGGAACAGTTGTGCCGGAGTAAATTTCCACTCCTCTGGAGGGCATTGGTAGGATGTGCCTTCCAAGGTAGCAGCTGGTGCGTTGCACGAGGATGAAGAAATAGGGGAGTGGAAATGACCTGGAGGAGGACTTCTGTGTTAAATCAGTGTGAGGGAAAACCTGATGGACAAGTACAGAATTTTTCTTTTTGGACATAAGATGATAGCAGAGAATTGACAAAGCTTTGGGAGCAACAATCTGCTGGGTCGTTCTGTTCTCTGCCTGAAGAATGGTGTCTCTTTTTTTTTTTTCTTTAAATCCAGAGAATATCTTGAAAGAATTATCATTTGAGAATGTTTTTACCATTTTAATGTAACAGCTGGTCAAAAGGAACATGTAAATAAGCAGCATAGTCTTCTCTAAAACGTTAATTCAGTTCTAATGATGTCAGCTACAGAGGGAGATGAGTATGTGACTGTCCTGAACCCAACTGTGGAGTGGTACCAGCCGTGAGTCGTTATGTATGAGGTAGGTGAGACACCCTCCTACCACAGGGTTCCGTTCTAGACTGTTGGCAAGGTTTTGCTGGCCACCTGAACTTTCTTCACATTAAGGCACTAAACTGTAGGTTAGGATGATGGGAATTGGTTTTCAACGTTGTCGTATCACTCTCTGGAAGCTCGGGAAAAGGCTGGAGGGGATAGAGAGTGACAGCTGTCCTCTCTCCCCATTGGAAAATATATGCATCAAAACTTACTTTTGGCAGGAATAAACAGATTCTGGACATTTTTAGTACCAGTGAAGTATTTTACCAGCTTGAAAAAGTCTATTTAAACCAGTTTTTGTTTGATTCATTTTTCTTTTGAATTTAAAAATGTCTTCAGTGTAGTGGGCTGGGTTAATTTCAGCTTTATCAGAGCAATATACCTTTTCTCACCCGAAGCTTTCAGCTGGGTTTTGGACTACCTGTACTTGAGCGACCTTGTGTTCTTCTGAACTTCATAGCCGTAGGATGCTCTCTGGGTTATCCGTTTGGCTCGGGTTATCGAAAGAAGGTACCTGGGAAACACTCCAGGTTATTCTGCTGCTATTCTGCTAGTAAAAGTACAGATTCCTCTTCAGGCTAGCAGAACATACCCCCCTTTTTGGGGGGATGTTTTACCATCACCTCCTCCTCCTCATCGTATTCCTGTAAAAGTTCACTTTTCCCAGCAGCCTTAAATTTTATTATTACTTAAGCCTTTCCTGGCTGAGCTGAAGACAACCATTTTGTACTATAAGTGTTGCAAAAAGATACTGATGTTAAACAAAGCGCCTTTTTTGTGGAGAGAGGAGACTATCACGCATATTAGACTGAAGCCGCTGAAGTAATAGTTGCCTGTGCTTTAGCAATAGGTGTGCTTGTGGTGTTAATTAAGCACAGAGACCCGTTGATGTGGTTGATGCTTCAGTTTAATAATCCAGCTTTGAAAGAGCTCAATATATTTTTAGTTTCTAGCTAAAGGGTGAAATTGAGCAGCATCTTTTTAGACTAAATAAATAATTTTAAAATCCCTTTTAGCTGCTTATTCCCTTCTCTGTATTAATCCTCCCTCTCCTCCCTTCCTCCTTTGGAGTTTTACCACCCTTGTGAATAATGAATGAGCCTGAGGATTAAGCTGTGTTTCTCCGAAGTGGACTCCTCTGCCTGTGTAAAACCGCTAACCTAGTTTCAGTCCTGTGCAGCGCTGAGTGATTTTTGCTTCTAATGGAAACAGAGTTGGTTTTTTAATCCTTTGGCATTCCACGTGACTCCTCTGTAGCATGCCTGACCCTTATTTGCTGCTGAGCAAGTTTCAACCAGCTGCAACTCTTGCAAATCCCTTTCATTCATTAAGAGACCTTAAAGGTCAGCGTGGATTCCTGCGGCCGTGGGAGAAGCTATCAATATTTTCTCTCTTTCTCTCAGGATCGAGGACAGGAGCGCACCTACCTTTTGTGTCCCGATCGGTGGCTTTATAGGCTTCCGCCAGCTCATTTCTGAATCTCGTTTCTTGAACGCAGCTTTGCCCGTGGCGGCTGCCCGTTCCCGTTGGTCAGTAGGAGCAGGGCAGCCTGGTTTGAGCGCGGTCACTGCAGACTGGCAGGCACGCGCGCCGCTCCCGAAGGCGGCCTTTTCTGAAAAGGGGAGGAAGGAAGAGAGAGGTCTTAGTGCTGTTGAAAAGGCATGGGCATACCAGAGTTGGTTGCTGAAAGATAACCAGCCTCATTTTCCAATTTCTTTGGAACTACTTGTGTCAATTGTAGCCCTCAAGATGCCTCCAGTGCATGTTCTTCCAGTGGTGCTGCCATCCCCACTTCCCCTAAAGAAACAGGAATCCTCTGCCCGCAGAACCTGACGGGCAGGAGTGGGCAGTGCCTGTACCTCGACAGGTCATTCCCAGCTGGAAGAAAGGCCTCCAAGGGAGGAAGAATAACTTCATTTCTGTGCTGCTTCAGTCTTTCCTGCTCCTGGCAGGACCACAGAAAATACTGACAAGGCCTTCCGCTACTCTGGGGAGTAGAACTGCACTCAGGAACTACACAGACACCTGGCTGTCTTGCTGCATGCATCAGCAAGTAATTAACTTTGAAAATTCAGTTTACTTTTAGTGCCATGGTCTTTAAAATCTGAAAGGCAAATTGCTGGTTGGTCTCAGGGTTTGTTTGTGATTGGTCCATTTCTAGTTATCCAGATATTCACAGAGTACTTTTTCGTGTTTTGTAGTTGCGTTCAGGTTTGAACAAAACACTGCCTGCGCCGTAGCTGGTATTTAAAATACTAAAAAAACTGGCTGGCTTTTTCACCACTTTTAGTCACCTGAAGGGCAGATGCACTCTCACGGTTCGTTGATGATGAATTCAGAATTCGTTTTTATGTGGAATGAATATGGAAATGATGTGGTTTGTTACTGCTCTTAACACCTGGGTACATCTGTAGTAATGTTGGAGATCCTGAGGTCTTGATAAGGGGGATTGGTGGCATTCTGACATACCGATTTTGCTGATGTTTTGTTCGTAGAAATGTGTTCATTTAAAAATGTGATCAGTTTTGTCCATACAGTGCTAGAATTTTGGTCTTTCCATCCACTGTTGTCAACTTGGTGCTTTTGACCTTTGCTTTGTAACTGTCTTAACCCTTCAAACTCGTGATTGTATTTATGCTTCTAGAGAAAACCTGCAGGATGTTTCACTGAACTCCCTTATGCAACTTCTCTTTGCAGCCTGAGATTTCTTAACGCCTCTGCCAACAAACTGGAAATGCTTCCTCCAGCCACTCTTTCGGAAGAGACCCACAGCATCTTGCAGGAATTGTATTTGACCAATAACAACCTCACGGACAAATGCGTTCCCTTGCTAACGGGCCATCCCCACCTGAAAATCTTACACATGGCTTACAATCGCCTGCAGAGCTTCCCCGCGAGGTGAGCAACTGGTTTCACTGCCTCTGGCCCACCGGTGGGTGGGCATCGCGAAGGGGTGTCGCAGCGAGAACAGAATCGCGGTGGCACTGGCTGGGTTTCGCGCATAGCAATACCGCAGCGGGCGGATTCACCTGCCGGGCCCTCGTGCCACGGTGCTGCCCTCTCTTGCGTTACGCAGGGGAGCGGCTGCCACCGGTTAGTTGGTGCGTTTTGATCGCGCTCGACTCTCTTCGACGGGACTAATTCAGCGTGACCGCAGTTGGCTTTTGGAGTCAAGCAAGGAGGCCTTTGGTTTTCCCTGGCTTGGGCACTTGTCTTGCACCTGGAGGGGTTTTCCTTACAAGAGATTCGTGAGCGTAGCAGTCTGGAAATGTTCTCTGGAAGTGGATGAAACTCCACTAGAGAAAAATCCTCTCATTCCAGAAGGAGATTCTGCCTTGGCAATGATTTCCGTGCTTTCAATTCGCCCTGTTTTAATCAGAAATCTTTCAAGTGTAAGACGTGCTGTAAAGCTGATGGGGTACAACCTTGGAAAAGCGATGCCAATAAATAAAGAGACATCTCTGTCCTTGTGTGATGTTCCGAGCAGCGGCAAGGGCGGGGGGAAGGGCTGAGTGGGATGCTGGAAGTTGGAGGGAAAAATTTGGGATGAAGGGAGAAACTAGGGTTGAAAGAAAGGGGAAGAAGGGAGGGAAAAGAGGGAAGGTGCGCTGGTGAGCAGGGAGAGTGTAAGTAAAATAAGTCATTTGAAAAGCAGCATTAACAAAACATCGGCAGAAGCAGCACACGTTTTGTTCCACGACTGTGTTAGCGTCTGACGTGAGGCAAGGCGACAGGCGCTGCTGTGAACAAGGTTCAACGTCTGCGGTTCTGTTTTCTTAAAATAATGAAAACCACTGCTCTTAATCACCACTTCAAAATAAAATATGGGTGTCTGTTAAAAGGAAAAATCTCCAACTCTTCTTTTCGTAGCAAAATGGCCAAGCTGGAAGAGTTGGAGGAAATTGATATCAGTGGGAACAAACTGAAAGCCATTCCGACAACCATCATGAACTGCAGGCGCATGCACACTGTGATCGCTCACTCCAACTGCATCGAAGTCTTCCCAGAAGTCATGCAGCTCTCGGAAATAAAGGTAAGGAATGAATGGGTGTTGGAGGAAGCAAGGAGAATGTGACTTCACCAATCCTTTTCTCCCCTCAGGTCTCTCGTTGCTACAGGATAGTGTATTCTTAGGAATTACGGAGATCCGACAGCCACTTTCTCCTCTGAGGTCCTATGCAAAATATTCGCCCCTGTGCTGCCTCAGTGGAATGGCAGAAGAGCCTCAAAATCTGATTTTATGCTCACCTTCACCAGATCCTATCTCCTCTGCCAAATAAGCGTTAATTGCCTTCCTGTGACAGTCTGTTGTGATATGACTTCAACATTTGGCAAGAGCTGTGCGTCATTAACTCTTGCTGCCTTGGCATTTGGTTGATTGCGTAGGAATGGACTTTGTTTAGAGCACATGTTAAAAACGGCTGAAGCTGCACAATAGGATAGAGGCCTCGGGGACAGAGATAAAGTCCAGGAGCCCAGGATTTGAGTATTTAGGCAAGCTACTTTAATTTCCCTAATTGCAGCCCTATTTTGCACAACCAGAGGAAGGCTTAATCCGTCTCTTGTATGTGTTTCCAGACGTAATTCTGTACTTCCCCTGACACTTCTTTTTGTGGCATGCGTTCTTTGCTTGACCACGCCGAAGAGCGCTCCTGCCCTACCTTTTGTCGACCGAGTTCCTGCCTCTCGCCTGGCTGTGGCGCAGAGTATTTCACGCTGCGTGCCGTTTCCGCCGGCCAGAGCCGGGAGGCGGTTAACTCGCAGCGTGTACGGATCTTGTGATAGACGACGGCAGAAAAATCTGCCGAGGCTGAGAACTGCTTACGTCTTCACGGACTCACAACAGCTTAAGTGTCCTTCGGGCGCCCTGCGAAGTCGAAAGGCTGAGTTCCCAGGCTGCCCTGTGTGCCTCCCTGTCTGGGGTCAGGCAAAGCAGCAGGAACAAGAATTCCCTTGGACAGCGAGTACATGTAAAGATGAGCTTTGTGGGTTTAGCCAGGAAATCTCAAACAAACTTGTGGGTTTTGGAATACTCCTCCCTCTTTGGAACAATGGCCAGAGGAAGCGGAGGGCCATTTACAATCAATCAGAAGCAAAGCCTGTTTTTTCTTAAAGGAAGAATTGGGGTGGGGGAGCGAGGCTCTGCGCCGTAAACATTTCTTTAAAAATACGAAGGTGGTGTTAACCAAAAAAAGAAAAAAGTTATAATCTAAACAAGCCGATGGGGAACAAGCAACTTTTTCCTTTTGTTCGCTTCTTTGGGGGAAAGCTGAATGTTTTATAGAAGCGTCAGTATTTAAAGTGCTGCGCTGCCGCCACACTTGGCAGAAAAAGAGCTCCTGGAATACCTGGCCGTTTCTTCCTGCCGGTTCCCTACAGTTACTCGGTTCTCTTCAGGAGAAGAAAGAGGCATGGACGACACCAGCTGGTTTGGGACGGCAGGGGTAGCGTGCGTGACTCATCTAAGAGGACGCAGTGCTCTAGGACTCCCCCTTTGTGGAAAGAGAGTGCCGGGTCGGTGCTCAGGCCTGGTTTTGCCTTACGTGAGATGAGTTCCTACAGCTGCCAGGTGGGAAGGGGCCTTGTTGCGCTTTAGGGGTTCTCCGGGCCCCTTGGTGATTTCTCTAGGTCAGGGTCGGCGTTCGTCAGTTTGGAGGTCAGGCTTGCGCCGCCGCTGCGTAGCTTGACCGGAGCTGCCGCTTAGGTACGTGAGAGCATTCGAAATGTGCCAGAGGAAGCTCAGGGTTTAGTGCTGAAGCATGGATGTGCTCCTTCGGTGAGGTAAGCTTGCGTGTAGCAAAGCGCAGTTGTGCCTGTCACCTCTGCCATGGTATCATATTTGACGGTTAATTTGAAGTGAGGTGGCATTCCAACACCCTGAACTACTTGGGAAACTCCGTTACCTGAGGTAATGGCTGGTTTGCTTTTGCAGTTAATTAGCCTAAGCGTTACACGCTAACATAATGCTAACATACACACATTATGGTTTTGGAGTCAGTGATACTGAACAGTTAGCAGCAGCGGTTACTGTGCTGCCTGCAGTAATTTCAGAAGGAAAGCTAGTATAAATGATGATGCTTTTCCACTTGCAGCAACTCCAGGATTGCCAAACACAAGGTCATTGTAGTCATAGTTGTCTCTAAGCCTTTTTTACACACACTGCAGGCAAGGCTACAGAAGCTACGTTTTGTCCTCTGCGTTAAAGAGCCTGGTGGATAACTCTGAGATGTCTTCTACAATTTTTTAAGGGTTTTATTGTATTTTATGACAGTTATTTATACTGTCAGAGTTAGGTTTATCTGTGCACGCTGACATGTCTTCTGCGAATGGCTGAGCAGCTGGAAGCGCGCGCACCTGAGTCAGTGCCCCAGCAGACTCTTCCTTACAGCTGCTGTTTGCCTTCCAGAATAAAAAAGGGCGCTTTTTAAATTGTTACTCAGCATCCCGATGTTCTTTCACAGGCGAACAGTTGAGTAATCCTTGCTGCTCGAGCAGAGCTCAGCAACCCAGGCTTGCTTTCCCCCCTGGGACCTGTCTTTACTTTATCATCCAGTTTTTGTTGACTGATGGGTTGCTTCTCTTTCATGGTTGTCTTGCTGGGCTGCTGCGGGGAGGGTGATACGGAGGTTTCGTGTCACGGGTTTTGGTCAAGCTTATCTTTCGCGGGAGCATTACCTTGAGATCTGAAATGAGTGAAGATCTAGTAGCAGTAGCATCTTGGAAGAGGAAACTCTCCATCTTTGGTAGTTTTTCTCCTGGTTAAATAGGTCGGTATCAGTATGGCCGCCTTCAGTCGCGACTGGAGATCACTCGAGACCCTTCCGGCCTTGAACAAAGCAGTTAAAGGTGTAAATCCCGAAATATTGAACGCTGTCTTCCGGCCGGCCCGTCCAGTGCAAAAATCCCGTGTGCGGTCGCAGGAGTCGTCCTTCTGGCGCTGTGCGGTTGTGGCTAAACCTGCTTGCGTTAGAATAATGCATGAGGAAACCGGGATCGGTTCGGAACTTACGCTTTTCTGCTTGCCTGGGGAGTTAGAATAAGGGCTAAATTTAACAACGATATGCGGAAAGTCCCTCTTAGCCTAAGCTTCAAACGGTACAAATGAAATCTAAGAGACCCTAACCTGATAAATAAGCGGTCCTCACCGGTGCCTAGGGACCAAGGGATCCACTGTAGAGCATGGCTGCCTTTGGCCTCTGGGGTTTTTAATGCGAACAATGAAATTACTTCCCCGATTTTTGCACTTGTTATTCCAGCACGCCCTTCCACCGGATTCGTAACGGCATTGAGGTGTTGCACACAGCAAGGCCTGCTGGCAGCTTCTTTAATCTGCAGAGTAATTACCGGCGCTCTGGAAGCAGCAAGGAGTTGCGCAGAGGGAAAAAAAAATCTCGCTGGAATAACTGTTAAGCTGTCTGCTACTTTGTTTGTGTGACAGATTCGAACTCTGATTTCCTCATCAGGCTCAGATAACGTCAGCAATTTGTTCTTCGTAGATAATCAGGCCTCCGTACTAGACAACCTCAGGAGACGAGACTTGGCTTGGAAATGCGTTATTTCCGTTGCGTGTGTTTAATGAAAAGTTAGGAGATTTTTCTTTTCCAGACTTTACTGGGTTGTCTTACGCCTTCTTCCAGAACGCGACCCAATTTCTTTGAAGATACCTACAGAAACGAAAGCGTCTTGCTTGTATCGATGGAAATGATGTAATGGTCAAAGTGTGCAGCTAGGAAAAGCCTCCCCCCGCCCCTTTCAGCTTCCTGTTCTGTTACAGCTTTTGAAGTCTCTCTGGTTTTGCAGGTTGAAAGTAGAAAATGGTCTTTCTGAAACATGCGGATAGTTCTTCTGTCCTCTGTTAAATACCCGCCTGCTCTGGTCTCTTTTTTTTTTTTTTTTTTTAACTTTTGGTGTATACTACACTGGGGGTCCTGCAATAAGGTTGGGAGAGTTGGTTTTGTTCCCTGTATTTTTCCCTGTGTGTTGACCTTTATCGGATATGCAGCTTTAAACGACGTTTGTTTGGGGATTTTATCCTTTTAGTGTACTTGTTCTAGTAATTTGTGCTTAGCTACTGAACAGCCAGCCAGTTTCTCTGCTGGTTTGTATCCTATCTTTTTTGAAATATTTAAGCTTTCATTTTTTTCACTCATTTTATTGACTTCATATTTAAATATGAATCCATCTGACACAAATTATAAAACCATGTTTAAAACTGCTCCAGTATTTTTTCCTTTCCACCTCTACTCCTCTGTCTCTCCACATGCATTCATAACCCTGCTTATTTTAATGTCCCTCAGTAAATACTGAACTCCTGACAGCCTGCTCATAGTCACGCTGGCTTAAACTAACTTCAGAGGAGGGACTGATCTACTTCCTGTGTGAGCTGCTCTAGGGGATCCTGCTCTGGCAGGGGGGTTGGACCAGATGATCCCTGGAGGTCCCTTCCAACCCCTGCCACTCTGTGAATCTGTGACTGCTATGCCAGTGGCTTAGAAGCCCCAACTGTATTTCTCTCCATTTCTTTCATCTATTAAAAAGACTCGTTTCATGAGTAACACTTGTTCTTCAAAACCTGAAAACACGCTGACCGTCTTTGTGTCTGTGAAGAGCAGACAAAACTTACCACTGTTGTAACAAGATGGTACCTGGCATGGGATGGAAATGAAGAGAACATATTTCTAGGTGTCCCAGACATCTGGTGAGATGGCCGAGTGCCATGTGAATTTCTTTTGGAAGAACCACTTAATTAAATGGATGGTCTTGGGTCCTGGTTGCAGCCTTTATTGTTCATGAAACATGCATTACTACGTTTAATTAAAATTTGTACGATGCTGGTGACAGCTGAATTCTCTTGCTTATTTGGCTGCTTTCCTTTTGCAGTGCGTGGACCTAAGCTGCAATGAACTGAGTGAAGTCACATTGCCTGAAAACCTGCCTCCAAAACTGCAAGAGCTGGACCTGACTGGAAATCCCAGATTAGCCTTGGATCACAAAACCCTGGAGCTGCTGAAGTAAGTTACCTTACGGAGCGGGGAGGGGGCAGAACGACTCCTGTCACTAGGAGGGGACAAAACCACGATACGTGGAAGTGTAAATCTCTCAAGGAGCGTGGCTCCCTGTTGTCAGTGGATCAGAAGGTGAGGGGTCAGAAATCGATGCTTCGTTAAAGAGGATGACCTCACCCACTTCAGTGCAATTGCTGTCAGCTGCAGCTCCTGAAGGGGTCTGCTAGGCTGGTATAACCACTCTTGGGCCAGTTTGAGTCTAGCGTCAGAAGTAAAGTGGAGATCAACTAAAATAATTGGTTTATTCCAGCGTTGAGATGCCAGTAGGTGCTTGCTGTATTTTTTGCTCACGTTCATCTGCTTGGGTCTGTCTTGCCATTCTGCAGCTTTTTACCTCTTGGCTTACTGTTTCTTGTTACCCTTCACACCCCTCTGCTTTTGTCCTAGAAATACACATTTATTTTTCATATTTACATCTCTCCTGAAGACTCGCATCTCCCACTCTGCTTGCAGAAAAGCTAGTTGCCTTGCTTTTCCCTCTGTTTCCTTCCTGTCTACCCATTTGTTTCCTGCTCTGGGACGTGAGTGTCACCCCTCACTGAAATGTGCCTCCTGCAGCGTGTTGGGAACCTGTTCCACTAATCCAGAGCAGTTGTGGACGGTGGTGCTGCCTTGAGCTTTTCTTATGTCCTGAAGGGAGCTACACCAGCTCCGACCTTCCTCCTAAGTCTCTTTGATCCTTAAACACTGAATGATTCCAGGAAGGCTTGAGTTACTTTTTAAGGGTTGAGCAGCTCCTTCGTGGCGTTTGCTATTAAACAGTTAAAATCAGACACTGGAGTAGCGAACCTCATCTGTTGTGCAAGCAAGGGAAACTTACAGTATGAGCTTGCTTTTAGCTTGAATCAGCGGATTTTATCAAATTTAAATGGGAATTAGAATAATGAGGAGCATTCACAGATAAAAACAACAGTTCGTGTTCTGCAGCAGACAGCAAAAAAAAAACCAACAGGGTGTTCCTCTGTTGTGAGAGCTGCTTTGTTGGACACAGGAAACCTTCCTGAAGAAGCAGCATGTAATGTTGCTTTGGCTCTTAGGGAAATCAGCTTATATATGTGTGTGTACATACATGTATGTATGTGTGAACATATATATATGTGTGTATGTATATATTAAAAACCCCAAGCTAATTGAAGGGAGTCGAAACTTAAAGATCAGCTTTCCTTGTGTATAACCCAGCAGGCAAGATGGGCAAGCCAATCTCTTGCCACTTCAGGCATCACGCCCTAGAGCAGCGTTGTACAAATTTTAAGTCCTCTGAGTAGCAGATGAGTAGCGTGGCCCAGTTGCGCGCCATGTTTCCCCTGGCGCACGCGCTGTCTTTAATTCACAGCAAACTTTTTTCCTCTTTTGTGCGTTTTGTTTGGCTATTTGGGTTTTTTTAAAATAAATTATTCACAAGACTTCAGATCTATTCCTTAATACTCATGAGCCACAGTCAGGTGTTTCAGGCCTCCTGAGGGGCTTCTGGGTGTCTGTACTGATGCACTACCCTGACTTCTACGGTGTACTGCTGTGATTGACTGTGAGGGGAGGAGGTGCTCCTTCCGCTTGGTTTTTTGAGGCAGGCACAAAAATACTTGGGCACTTGGTACTTTTTATCTCTTCTTTCTGCCTGTGAAAGGCAGCTCTCCATCTGTGCCCTGGCAGGATACAAGCAGGTAGCAGTTTAATATGTATTTTCAGTGCTGGTGAGGAGTCCTGTCACGCGTGCTTGGGTTTTTTTAATACACAGGGAGACCTTAAAGGAGGCTTGCATGCTTAGGAGGGTGTTGCCAAGTGATATATTGCGGGCAAGAATTTTCAGGAGCAATTAAAGTGAAACGGGGGGAGAAAAAAGATGCTGATACCCTGATTTTTTGGAAAACAGCATCTAGTTCATTTGTAACAGCCATTTTAAATTAGGAGGAAAATACCGTGCTCTCCAGAAGACTTAGCCTATATTCCCCACATCGGATGTGCTGCTGGATCTGGATATCGTCCCATTCCAGGCACACGGCCTGTTGGTAGTGGTGCCACTGAGGAAGCTGAGAGCAATGCGTTGAGGTAGCTTTTTTTTCCCCCACTGCTGGGAAGCCCTGAGACAACTCTGGGTCCTTGACCTGCCCAGGAACCAGGGGATGGTCCACCCAGCTGAAAAAAAAGAAACAGAAAAACCTTTTGGATCCAAGCTCCTCCGCTGCAGGGTAAACGCCTCATATGAGAAGTCAGCGTGCTCGTGCGCGTAGTGATTTGCAGGTGCCGCCTGGATTAAAATCGCCGCCGCTTCAGAAGAGATCCAGGTTTCCAGTTTGATTTGGGGGTCAGATAATCCTTTTCTAACGCTCGTGGCGAGATGTTTGCCTCCTGTTTGTCGCGCCGGGGGGGGGGGGCTGCGTACCCCAGCGGCTCCAACGTTATTTATGTAATCTGTTTGCTTTTATTCTGCCCTCGCCGACGCGCATCCTGGCTGTTAGCGTAAAAAGGAATCGAACTGGATGTGACGGTACTTCAGGTTATTTGAGGAAGGCTGTGCAATGCTGAAAAGGCTTTTCTGTGCGTTCAGGTCAGGTGGAGGTTTGGATAGAGAAGAGGGAACGCTCAGATTGAACAGTTAGACCTTTCTGCTTGCGTCCTTTTATGATTCATTTGGTTCATGAAAGGTTCTGGGTGCCTTTGAAGCGTCTGCAGCGTGCAGGGAGCTCGCTTTCCCTGCCTTTGGAAGGGAGCAGGAGGGAGCAGGGGGGAGGTCATCCCTCCCCAGCAAAGCAGGGCTGTGAAGAGAAGGGTATAAACAGAGAGGGCCGGGCTCGTTTAAAGTCTTTCCTGCGCTGCGTGAGATATTTGAAATTCAGGCTAAAGGCTACGTTGGTAGTAAATGTGGAAGGTAGAGGATCAGGGGCCCGAGTGAAAATCGTACTGCACCGCTGGGGAAGGCAGGACTGTGCCAACCACTGGGACAGCAGGCTGGCTCTTGCAGGTTGGTGCAGGACCAGGATGGAGGGAATTTCTGTTTTGTGGGCATTTTCATGGAAGGCTGTTTCTACACATGGCTGTTTCTAAAGATTATTGTTTTCCTTTTTTATTTTTGGGGGGTTTTTTCCTTTCCTTTAGGGGATGGTGTGGGTCATACAGGAGGTTTCGTTTGAGTACGATGAAAAGGGCCCACAGGCTTGTTGTTAAAATGGGTGAGAGAGATATGTAAGTTAAAAAATCACTCCCCCGTACTGGCTTTCATCAAGCCAGTGACAAATTGGATTCTTGCGTTCCTACTGGGCCAGGTTTGAAACCAATAGCTCAGCGGTGAGGGCAAGGGAAGAAAAGGCGGCTAAGCAAAACGGTGCAGCTGACGCCCTCAGAGAGGCTCAGTTATGTACTGCTTTTTCTGTTATTTGTGTACAGACACATAAAAGTAACCATGGCAGGTGTCCTGCTTCGTTTTCTTCTCTTAAATGTATTACTAAGAACTGGAAGGGGCGAAAGAAAGGTGTTGTCTTCCCATGTGAAGCTGGATCATCTTAGCACTTCAATCCATTGCATCCTTCCCCTTTCCTTTCTCCTTGCAGCAATATCCGTTGCTTCAAGATCGACCAGCCCTCGGCCGGCGATGCTTCGGGAGCGCCGGCGGTGTGGAGTCACGGTTACACGGAAGCCTCGGGCGTTAAGAACAAGTATGACCTGGCGTGGGTTATAAGCATCCAAGCAGCGTAGCGCCTCCGCTCTGATACAAAGAAACCCTTCTTCCAGTGAAAGTTTTGGGGGTGTTTTGGGCCTCACGGAGTTAGAGGCCGTGGCATGACTCTATATTTGTATACTGGGCCCCTGCCTCGCTCCGGTCTTTGTTAGGGAAGTTGCTAAGATACAAGTGTAGCCGACACATTTGGTCTGTGCAAGGCTCCGGTACTTGCAAAAGATCTGTGTGTTTAAAAGCATTTTCCTCCTTGCAAAGCTTCTTTATCTTCCACCAAAGGATGTTTACCAAGCAAATCGGAGATATTAAAGGAAGAGGCAGAATGGCCAAAACTCTGAATATTCATAGCGTGCAGAGCTCCTGTGACTAAGGCAGCACTTGACAAATAACGTACGGAGAGCCTGCTAGTCTCTGCGTTGCTGGCAATGCGATGAATCTTTCTTTGTTCCTTAAATACCTTTTTAGAAATCTTCTGCTACCTAGGTTTCCGTGGCAAGTGCCAGCAGGCCTTTGCTTACTGTGAACCGATGGAACGCACAACTTGGTCATCAGTGTGTTAAATCACAACGATGGCTTTTGGAGGAGCAAGTGCAGTTTAAACTGATGTTGCTTGAGAGATACTTTCCACCTATTTCTATAAATAAGGGACTTGTTCACATGCTGAAAAGGAGGAAGAATCCTTAGGGCTTGGCTTGAACTTCCAGTATAGTTCTCTCCCCATCTTAGTGCTGTTGATGGGCCTGAGGCTTCTCCGCAGCTCACAAAGCCGTCCCGAAATGCCTGGGAACTAGCTAAAACTAGCTCTCAGACCGGGCTGCATCGGGCTGGTCAGAATGCCAAGGTGAGAAACAAGCAGTGGGTAACGACCTCGGTGTTCTCCTCTTTTGCTTTTTCACTAGGCTGTGTGTGGCAGCGCTCTCGGCCAATAACTTCTGCGACAACCGGGAGGCGCTTTACGGTGTTTTCGATGGCGACCGCAACGTGGAAGTGCCGTATCTGCTGCAGTGCACCATGAGCGACATCTTAGCGGAAGAGCTGCAGAAAACAAAAAATGAGGAGGAATACATGATCAACACTTTCATTGTTATGCAGAGGTGAGTCTTGGATCCGAAGCCTTTTTACCTTGGGTGCGCTCCCTGCGCGGTTTGTTCGCTTTCAAGTCAGGTGCCTGCTCCTCTTGCTTCAAAAAAATGATCGGCTCTGGGTGATCCTGTTCTGGCAGGGGGGTTGGACTAGATGATCTCTGGAGGTCCCTTCCAGCCCTTAACACTCTGTGAATCTGAGAGAGGAAAAAAAGCCTTGATATCTGGCTACGGTGTTGGCTTTTATTGCTTGTTTCGTGAATATTGCCCTCTGTTCCTTTCAGGAGTGGGGAGAACCCCAACATCTCCCACCCAAACAAAAAAAAACCCCCCACCTGCAGAGTTACTACATGCTGGTGACTTAGTGGTGGGTGGAGGTTTACTCTTTTCTGCTATCTACTTCAAGTCTTAGGGTTCACTTCGGCCGTAACCATGTCAGTGGCATGAATCTCCTGATCATCTTTTAAACTCCTTTACTACTGCTGGCTGCAAAGCCTGGGCTGATCTTTTCTGGTTTTCTGTACCAATTCAGGTTATTTAAGGCTACACAAATATTTCAAACGTTTAGTCTGACTCCTTAAAAATCTCTGCCTCCTGTCATCCCTTTGGCCTTAGGATATTATTGGAGCAGGGCCCATCCAAAGGGATGGTGGAGCGATATAGCTGTGAGTGCAATAGTAGCTCAGTGTAGCGGTTTGGCAACCTGCGTGCAGGCTGTTCTTGACAGGAGAAGAAATTGTGCCCGGGGAGACAGCGAGGGAGAGAGGAGTACGACGGGAATTGAACAAAGGAGAACGAAGAGGTCAGGGAAACAAAGGAGAAAGCAGACAAGCAGCTTAGAGACTGAGGAAATGGATGGAGTTAAAAGCAGCTTTGCGGATCGTTCAGTTGTTGCGCCTTTGGAAAGGAAAAATATGCACGTTCTGGTACCTGGGAAAGAGACGGAAGCAGTGGGGTGGTATCGGACCTTACAAACGCAACAGAGAAAATGTTTCCTTTCCCATAAATGCTTGTAAGGGTGCCTCAGACCAGGAGCTGAGAAGGTGGTTGCCATATGCTTAAAATACACAAAAATAGTAACAAATCTGAGGATCGAAAGTACTTATTACGCGGTTTTGTTTACTACTAATGCAGTTTCAGAGGAATGCGGCATTCCTACAAAAAGCTGCCTTTTATTTTGTTTGGTCTCAAGTCAGAGTAAGCCGACGGCTTCTTTGCCGAACTAGAAACGGTGTTCGCTCCACTTGCGCTTAACCGCTCGTTGAGGATTATTGCAGGCGGTACGCGGCGCTCCTGAAGTGTCTTCTTCAGAAATAAACCCAGAAAAGCACACTGAAGCTGCGTTACACATTCAGTCGTGCATTCTCTCCCCAGGATTTTCAATCGAAAGTTCTTGCCAGCTGTACCTGGCCTTAATATAAATTTTAGGAACCTCTATAATTAGCTTTCTAATTACTGTCATTCCTAATTAGTACAGGAGAAGGCCCTGATAAACAAGACACTTGGAAGGATGGATGGTGTTTCACAATCTAGTACTGAGTCTGATGACAGGGTTCCGAAAACTTTGGTTCTCTTCGTACTTTTTTCTCTATGGCTCCTGCTAAAACAGCAGCCTTATATATAAATACGTATATAAGAACTATTTAACAGGTTGGTGACTGGCAGGATAAAGGAAAAGTGTGCCTTCTTACAGTGGAGTTAACAGCCACTGTGCATTTTGGTCATCATGTGATACTTTAAAAGCATTCTTCTGAAGGCCTCACGAAATAGGGAATCTCTGCCCTTCTGTTTTTGCTCAAAAACAGACGCTTTTACAGCTAGAATTATTATTCTTATAACAAAATCTCTAGCCTCAGAAGCCAAAGAACCAGCTGGATAATATGAACCCCCTTTTTAAGGTCTACCTGTACTCATTTAACAGTCCTCAGTGCTTTTCTAACCCTCTGTTTCCCTCAATTTGACCTTTAAAACAAACGCCCTTAAGGTGTGGAGGAAGACACGACTGTGCAACTTTTAAAAGCCCAAAGATTCTTTGTTTTGTCGTGTTGTGAAACGGAGCAGATCTGAGTATCCGCGTACGTGTAAATAACGCGCTGCCTGGAAGCCGCGCGTGCTTTCTCTGCAGTGCTGCCGTAGTGTCGCAGCCTTCAGCGGAGGCTTCCGTTTCTGTCCCAGGGATCCAACAGTCGAGCGCCTGTGGCCGCAGAACAGCGGCTGTTTCTCCGTCGTAGCCGTAACACTTGTTTTCCAGTTAAGGAACAATCCTCATTTTGTTTAAATTCCAGGAAACTTGGAACAGCTGGACAGAAGCTTGGAGGCTCTGCTGTCCTTTGCCATATAAAACATGATCCCATGGACCCCGGTGGATGCTTCACGCTAACCTCAGCAAACGTGGGGAAGTGCCAAACCGTTCTCTGCCGGAATGGGAAACCGCTGCCTTTGTCCAGGTGTTACGCGATGAGCTGCGAAGAAGAGCTGAAGAGGATTAAGCAGCACAAGGCCATTATCACGGAGGTTAGACAACAGTTAGGGACTGTTGCAACTTGCTGCCTCCTCGGAGAGCGTTTGCGCGGCGGCACGTGGAACTACGTGCCAATATTAGTAACCTCGAAGAGGTGTAGTGCTAATGGTATGGTTCCGGGGTTGCGCTTTTCCTTTCAAGGCGATCCGTATCACGCGGCCGAGTTGCTTTTCCATCCCGTTGCCGTGCTGCGCATTGGCTGGCTTCGGAGTGAGCAGCTGTGAGCGTGTTGGCCTCGAAACAGGAAAGCAGGCACCCTCCTCCTAATGGGGAGAGGAATCGCTGTGCTGGAGCTGTCAGGAAGAACCTCTCCAATGGAAAAGGATGGAGAGGGCAGAGCACTTGGAGCAAGGCCGTCCTTCCCTTAGGAGACTCCTTGCTCCTGGCAGACTGACTTTGCTGTCTGAGCTCCTGTGCTCCCAGAGCCGCCCTTTGACAGGTGGCTCTTGAAGAGGGCACTTGCCCCAAAGACAAACCCATCCTGTGCTCAGCTGAACCACGAGAGAGGAGAAAACTATTTATTCCCTTCGTACAAAGCTCGAAGCCACCGCTGTCAGTTTTGCTTTGCCTTGTGCGACACACGCACAGGGATAGATAAATACTGAATCCTAGATAAATACAACGCTCGTTGTGCTGTTCCGTAGAGGAAAAGGGACGATTCTGCGCTGCATCTCAAGATGACTCACTGATTTCGTGCACGTTTGATGGCTTATCACTGCTGTCAGCCTTCTAATGGGGAAGTTAACAAGCCGACAAGGTTTTTTTTAATCCTGAGTGGTTTTGAAGGGGAAGCTTGTTTTTAATCTTGGTTCGCTTTTCTGTGGTTACGTGCTTTATAATAACCACCGCGGTCATCAGCTGGACCAAATGAGTGTAAATCCTCACGCCTGTTGTTCTTCTCGAACGCCCAGTTCGCAGGGCGCAGCCATCCCCCGCAGGCTGACGGATGGCCAGGCTTGCTGTTTGACACGCTGGCTCTGCTATTCCGGCAGCTTGGATTCTAACCAGGACAGGGTCCTGGGATTGGGACGTGGATGGGATTTACTTCTCAAATCCGTCCGTTTTTACTGATGTTTTTCCCTGTAGATATTACTCCTCCTCCCCTTGGAAATGTCATGTCTAAGTGGAAATGTAGTAAGTAATTGGGGCGTGTAAAACGTTTCACTACAGCTCAGCTGACTGAGAAATGCAGACTTGCTCTCCAGTGCGTTGGCCTTGCACGCTTCCTTTAAAGTCTTTTTTTTTCTTTTTTGAAATGAACTTTGGGTTTTTTCCAAAGTGATGAACCAAGACAAAACCAACGATTGTTACCCCTGCAAGCGAAGAGCCATAACCAAACGACCTGCCCCTGTATCAAGCGGAGCCGCGTGTGGCTTCGCCCTGCGTACAGCCAGATACCGTGGGCGGAGGAGGGAGAAGTCTGACTCACTGGTAAAACATTAGTCCAGTTGGCTCTCGCAGCTGCAGGAGCGGAATAGATGGCTCTTTGTCGCAGACTTGTGCTTTGTTGGCCTGTGCTTAGGTGATGCCGATGAGAAATCAGCAGGGTGTGGGAGGCGTAGCGCAGGATTGCAAACCAGCCGTTGCTGTGCTCTAATCCCAGCTCTGTCACCCCCTCGCAGGTCACTTGGCTTGTCCGACTCCGTGTCTGTAAATGGCAGCGTTGGGGGTGCGGCAGAAACAGCCCTCAGGAGAGGCGGGTGCTGTGTGTCTCTGCTCCGTTTCCAATTTCCTGTCCTTTCTGATTTCAGGATGGCAAAGTGAATGGTGTGACGGATTCCACAAGGATCTTGGGGTACACCTTCCTTCACCCAAGTGTTGTGCCGCGTCCTCACGTCCAGTCCATCACCTTAACCCCGCAAGATGAGTTCTTCATTCTGGGGAGCAAGGGGCTGTGGGACAGCCTCTCGATGGATGAAGCAGTGGAGGCAGTCAGGAACGTGCCCGACGCGTTGGCAGCCGCCAAGAAGCTTTGCACTTTGGCCCAGAGTTACGGCTGCAACGACAGCATCAGCGCTGTCGTGGTTCAGCTCAACGTGACGGAGGACAGCTTCTGCTGCTGCGAACTTAATGGGGTCCCGCCCCCCAGCCCAGGCATTTTCCCCCAGTCTGTCAACGTGGTCATCAAGGACAGGCCGACAGACGCGCTTGGGATGCCGTCTTCGAGCAGCGGCATGGCTTCGGAGATCAGCAGCGAGATCTCCACCTCCGAAATGAGCAGTGAGGTGGGCTCCACGGCCTCCGACGAGCCGCCCCAGGTAGCCATGAACGAGAACAGCCCGGCCTACCCGGGGGAGCAGCGCTGCATGCTGCACCCCGTCTGCCTGTCCAATTCTTTCCAACGGCAGCTCTCCAGCGCCACCTTCTCCAGCGCCTTCTCCGACAACGGCCTTGACAGCGATGACGAGGAGCCCATCGAGGGGGTGTTCACCAACGGCAGCCGCGTGGAAGTGGAGGTGGACATCCACTGCGGCCGAGCGAAGGAGAAGCAGCTTCTCCAAGTGCCGGTGGAAGCCAGCGACGAAGGTATCGTCATCAGTGCCAACGAAGACGAGCCCGGCCTTCCCAGGAAAGCCGAATGTTCTGCCACGGGCACCATCGGGCGCCGGCGGGGCAATGGTTCTGTGGCGCCACACGAGAGGAGCCATAACTTAATTGAAGTTGCGACGGATGCGCCGCTCAGAAAAACGGGGGGCTACTTCGCTGCTCCAGCGCAGCCCGATCCCGATGACCAGTTCATCATCCCACCAGAGCTGGAAGAAGAAGTCAAGGAGATTATGAAGCAGCACCAGGAACAACAACAACAGCAGCAGCAGCAGCAGCGGCAGTATCCGATGGACCACCTGGCAGACTATTACGACACACCACTATGACCCACTCTATTTACTGCTCAGAAACGAACTGGCTAACATGGAGACTTGAGTGTGGGACCCAGCGGGGCTCGCATTACAGCAGGGGTTTTCCTTATCCCTTTCCTTTATATACTTCCTTTTCCTTATCCTGCCACTACAGATAACTGCAGCTTTTCAGTTTGTTAGGTTTAATATTCATTGACTTTCTTCTAGAGACGCTTGACCGGTAAAGTTTAAAATAGTTAACCTTCCCTTAACATATCAAGTGTAAAAACAAAACAAAAAAAAAACAATTAAAAAAAATAATAAAAAGGTTTAATATATTGCTGAGAAACAGATGATGATGTAATATTTTTTAAAATGGCTTGTTTGTTTTGTTTGAAAAGCAGGGCAGTAGCCAGTGCTAAATGATTTAAGTAATATTGTAATACTGTATTTCTTTGAGAGAAAAGGCTTTTTTTGGTCTTGAAAATGATAGACATTTGTAGAATATGGAGACTAACTCCTAGGAGTTGCTTTACTCTTTCAGGTGACTTAAGTCACTGAGATTCACTAATTTTCTCTGAGAGAACAGTTGATTGGGAAATTCCTGTAAATAGCTCAGTGTTGTATAGTGACGCTTCCATGTTTTGTAGCCTTGGCATTAAGGACACAACCTGAAAAATTGATCCTTTGGGGTTGGTTTTTTTTTTCCTTAAGCGACTCTCTGGGCCGTCCGCGGTCGCCGAGCGTAGTGGACTGAGCGGCTGTGTACGTACGAGGTAGCAGGAGCCGAGGTGGCGTAGACCGTTTAAAGCAACCCGCTTTTTTCCTCCAGTCTCTTCCTTTCCTCGCTTTCACAGACACGTTTCGTTTGTGTTCCTTAACTGCTGCCACAACCAGCATGATTGTATAGAGCTCATTTCCTGTAGAACATTTACATACCAAGAGTTATATTAAAGCCGAATGCACAAATGAACATGTCATAATTTTTGTTATAATAAATACGAAATTTACACCCGATGGCCTGCTCTTCCGTCTGAATAGCTGAGCGCAGCCGCTCTTCGAGCAGTAAGTAGCTCGCCGTGTTCGGCTCGATCGGCGTTTTTACGGTAACGCAGAAGCTCACGCGTGCTTTTCGAATTTAAAGGCCGTGCAAAGTGGCCTTTAAAAGATAGGAAACGGCTCTCTGGGGAGTTGACCTGTTTCTTCTTTCCTTCTCGGTGCTAATTCAGCACTATCGATTTGCCCTTTGCCACGGTATTGATAAGGCCAGAAGGCTGAAGAGGAGCGGTGCTCTGGCTCTACCCCGCTGGGACTGAGTCACTGGAGGCAGAAAGAAAGAAATGATGTAGGGCTAATGCGGGCTAAGAAAAGGGACAAAGAAAACACTGGATGCGGAGAGAAGAGGGAAAAATGGGAGAAGGCGGCAAAGTGAAGTCAAAGCTTCCCGGTGTAAATTCAGATTTGCTGGGATGTGTCGAGCGAACACGAGTTCAATGGCAGTTTGACTTTGGTAGCAAAAGGGCGTTTTTGGCGATTCCTGTGGGAAAGGAGCAGCACCCCTTTTCAACGTCGCCTCCAACCAACTGCTGCTCGCCGCTCTGCCAAAAGCTGGATTAGTGCGCCATCGTGACAGTGTCTCGCTCCTGCTTGGCGTTTGGTCCGTATGGTGGGAGAGGCCTGCGGTAAGAGGCTGTTGTCCTTACTCTGCTCTAGGGTGAAACAGCCAAGTTAGGACGGGATTGCTGTTAACGAGATTTTGAGCTTCTTTTCTTTAAATAATAACGGCAGAGGAGGAAGGCGACAATACCTGGTTTGGTAAATGTTCGTGGCGCTGTCTGCTGTAGATCTAGAATACTGTACTTTATTGTAACTTGAGCTTCAAAATACCTCTTTCTTAAAGAAAACTCATTAAATAATGTGTTTAAACAAAAAGTGGATGGTTTATTGGCTAGCAACCCTTAGGTGTCCTTTGCTAAACAGTTTGTATACTTCGAATTTTGTTGAATGATTCATTTTCCTTGGTGTCCTCGGAAAGCGTTACCTTCCCTCCCCCCCCCCCGTTTTGTTCGGATGATGCTTGAGGCTGAAGGTGGTGACTAGCCAGGACGCTGCCATGGCCTGGGCACGCGATTAGAAGTTTGGGGGTTTCTGAGCGAGCTGTAAAATCCTCTGTACCTTAAAAAAAAAAGGCAGTTCTCTTCCACGTAGCACCCGCTGCTAGCGGAGGAGTCACCTTGCTGCCGCCGTCTGCGGTCTCTCTCCGTGATCGGGCGCCCGTGGTGTGCCGTACGTGTGGTTTTCCAAAGAGGGGAGCAGAGCTCAGAGTAGGGGTGGAAGTTTCACATGGGCTATACTTCGGCCCAGCGCTGAGAACCGACGCTCCCTGCTGTACCCTTTTCTCGTGTGAGTAGGAATATTGCACACAGGCTGCATAAAGACCTTCCCTTCTTTTATAGGACAAACTCCAAGAATCCGCCAGTGCCCGTGTCGTTGGCAGCTTACGTGCAGCAGTGCGGTTTCTCTCCTTGGGCCTTCACCTCAAAGCGGAGGTGGTCAAAAGTGACGGCCCACCAAAGCCCGCCGCTTCCAGTGTGGTACCTTCTCCGAAGGTGACGGCGGTATGCTGGAGTCGGGGCTTCCGTAGCATCAAAGCGACAGGGTTGTGGCTGAGGAGCTGTGCCTTTGGATATCTGGGCTGCCTGAAGTAGACATATGTGGTAGTAGCCCGTCTTAACTGCCCGTGATGTGAAGGTTTGACGCGTTCAAAGGGGCGACTTCGTCCAGTTATGGGGCTTTCCATAACGTGCTGAAGTAGATCGGTAGGTTAGGGGGCCGGGGGCATCTTCGGCAAGTTTAGGGTTAACTTTTAAACGAGGGCAAAGGGTATTTGATTCTGGCTTTAAACCGGGACTTGGAAAACAAGGCGCAGTTCTTGCAACTCGTGGCTTTTCTGGACACCGCCGTCCTCCTTCGCACAAGGGGGTCGCTACGTTCTTGCCTCGGGAGGACTGAGGCTGAAGTCCTTGATTTCCTCGAGGCACGTCACTGTCGTACGTGGTTTTATGATTGCGTGCACGGTAGATTTTACACAATTTTGACCTACCGGGAACGGTCTGACTCGACCAGAGAAGTGGATTTGTTTGCAGAACTTGACAGCTGTGGCAGGGGCAAAGGTTGGGGGCTGGAAAGTCAGGCTTTTGACCGGGGAAAACGTCAAGCCATGTTACCTTTGTAATCGAACCTCTCGTGTCCTTGGAAGCTTGCCGACGGCCGTATCCGAGACAAGCAGAAACACACGGACAGGAGGAGGTAGATGGCTGGGGGCAGGAAAATGAACACATTTGCATTATTTCCTGGCAGATAATTTTAAATAGGAAGCGATGATGGCATAAGCAACCGAGTTGCTTATGTGCTTGTACACGCTAGCCTGGTTTTGTGGCGTAAAGGCCTTTTTCCTTGCTTTCTGCCGTAGCGCCCTAACGTAACGCGCTTTGTTGGGCACGAATAACCTGTTGGTGTTCTGCTGGTGCGTTCGGCGCGGCACCGCCACCGCCTTGTTGGTAACCAGGGCCGTGGTGGCACGGCCTTCCTCTGCCTTCCCGCTCTTGGAGCGTGCCAGCTAAGCCCACGCGGGTCATCTCCCTCACTCCTCGAGAACGTGTTGCTGCCGCAGCCCCCCCCTGCCCCGTGTGTTACCCTTTAAGCAGCAGAAGGGCTTTGGTTGATTCCGGCGGAGCAGTAGGGTTCAAAGGAGTAAACGGAACGGTAACTGCTCAGCCTGATTTCCCAGCATGCTGCCTGCCGCCCATGGAAGAGATGAGCTTTTCCAAGAGCGGAAGGCACTCGGGTCTTCAGCTGAGCCGTGCTCGGCGGTGCTGTGGGGTCAGGGCGTTGGCCACAGGGGGAGCTGCGTGGCCAGAAGTCGGTGACGGCACCTTTTGGGCTCTGCTGGAACCAGGATGTCTTGGCGTCTGTGAAATGACTCTACGTTTGCTCTTTTCTGTTAACGGTGCAGGACGGTAAAGCAGGTTAATCCAACTGACTTGCTCTACGGCCAACTTGCTGCATGATTCTTGGATTAATTGATTGGTTTCTTACCCATTTAACTGCTAACCTGCGTGCTCGCGCTGCTCACAGGACTTCGTGGAGCGCCAGCGTTTTGGTGAGGGGTACGCGGCGTCCTGCGCCTGCGACGTTACTGTTCAAACGCCCCACGTCACGAGACTGCTGCTCCTGTGGAAAGATGAAAGGTAAAATTCATCTGCGGCCTGAAAGCAAGTAAAACCCCTCGCAGCCGTTTCAGTCAGAAGGTGGGGGTGGAAGAACCCTAAATATTTCACAGATTATCAGCAGCCCCAGGGCAGAATCAGTACACCCTTTATCTAGGACATCGGTGGGGGAACAACTCCCCTGCTTGCTCCAAGTTCCTGGTTTAAATGATTGGTCCGTGCTTTTCCCCAGACTTCTTGTTTGTATTTCTTGTTGAGTTCAACCGCTCGTCCTTCACATCATCCTTTCTCAGGCTGACGAGTTGGGATTCACCTGTGGTTGACTTGGATACCCCGTCCTACTTTTATCTCCCGTGGTGAGCTAAGCTTGCCCTCTGGGTTACGGCTGAGGCAGGATCTGAACAGGACAGACGCTATCTCATCTTTTTCCATATTTTCTTACTGTTGTAAGCGGAAGGGAGACGCTTGATCTGCAGGAGCTCGCCGGGAGGGTGACGGCACCGGTGAGGACACTGTCGCGTAATAACTGCGACGTGACAGAGACCTGGGACAGGCAGGGTTGGTCAGCTGCCCGGCAGGGAGACCCAGGAGGAGGCGAGCCCCTGAGGCTTTCTGCTGTAGGAGAACCGGAGCCTGGTTTGCAACCGGAGCTCCTGCTTCCCTGCGCTTCAGGCTGGGGGGAGAGGATGAAGAGGGCAGTACCAGGTTGGGAGGTAGTGCCTGCAGGAGGGTGAGGTTTAGCTGGCTCTTACCGTCCCATCCCCCCTTAGGGTCTCAACTCCGGTGTCGTGCTGCCTGTCACAGCCCCTGGCGCCTGTTTCATCTGAGCTTGATCTTCTGTGTCGCTTGTCAAAACTCAAGCGAACAACCGAAAAAGGGATCTTTCAGAAGTGGTTCTGTGGAAGTGCCTTTGGAGGCCTGTGTTTAGGGTGTGTAGGCAATTTAGGGGTCCTAAGAGTCACCAGTGGCCAGAGATGGGGCTGTGGAGGCCTTCGGGAAGCTCCTGTGCCAGCTGGGCTGCAGCCCTGCCATGGGAGCAGGGGCACCAGACCCCACACCCTGAGCACAGCAGGCTCTTCTCCCTCCGCTGTCAGATGGAGCACAGCTGCAGCAAGAGAAATATGTGTATTTTAACAGTAAAGTTCTCAGTATTGACTCGTGGAACAGATGGAATTGTTTTGCTAATTAAATGTACGCTATTGAATGCTTTCAAGAAAATTGGGGCGCAGAGCAAGGAAGGCAGGCTGGTGTAGCAGAAGTACGCGACGCGTTGGCTTGTGAGTAAAATGCTTTTTCGTTTCGATCCCGCCTAAGGAGGGAGACGCCAGCATTGTGTAAAAGAAAAATAATAATCTTGCAGTAGGTGCACTTGCAGTAGTGTTTATCTTGGTCCTGAAAAACAGAATATATAACTAGAATTACGGAATGTATAGTGGCATATTGTGCACGGAATAGTGCATAGAATATGTAGCCAAGTACTCTGCTCGAATGTCTTTAAAACTGGGTGGCAAGGGAGAGCAAAAACTGCTGTGTCTTTCAGAGGGGTCGAACCTGTCATCCTGAATGCTGCAGAGCTCCTGGAAAGCGAGCTTTGCAAGCCCGGTGTAAAAGTCCCCTGTGGTGGGGTCATTTCAGAGAACCATGGAATCTTCGAGGTTGGAAAAGACCAGTAAGATCAAGTCCAACCATTAACCCAGCACTGCTAATACAGACATCAAGCCATGTCCCTGAGCGCCTCATCCACACGTCTCCTAAATCCCTCCAGGGCTGGTGACTCAACCGCCTCCCTGGGCAGCCCGTTCCAGTGCCTGACTACCCTTGCAGTGAAGAAATCTTTCCTAATGTCCAATCTGAACTTCCCCTGGCGCAACTTGAGGCCGTTTCCTCTTGTCCTAGACGAGGGGTAATGTGATTATCGCATTCTCTCGTATCTGTTGGACACAGTTTGACCACAGGGCTATTCAGAGGCAACTCTGGTACCGGCAAAGCCTTTCCCCAGCATTCCTGGGGTGCTTTGAAATGACAAATGAGATGAGAACATGGGAAAATAGTGTCCACAGTCCGTGCTGGCCCCTACCAGAAACGGGTAGGTGTGGGGAGGGGATCTGTAGCAAGCCCTTCCCCTCTCCTGGTGATCTGTGGCTTGCAGTTGTTTGAACCAGCAGCGATCCCCTCGTGAAGACGGTAAGAAATGGCTTTCAGGCCTCCTGGTTGTTTTTTTTTTTTTTCCGATTAGGAACCGAGCCTTTGTATTTGGGGTAGAAAAAGGCGTAGTGCTGCTGCCGCCTCTGTTCGTGGAAAACGGGCTCCCCCTCCTGTTACCGCGGGACAGGACCAGAATTGCTGCAGCAGCATCCTCGGAGGGTGCCAGGGCAACGAGCGCATCCCTCACCCTCTCTCCGCCTGCACCACCTTTGACAGGCTGCGGGGACACCAGCGGTCGTGCCGTGGCTTCCAATCGTTCCGTGCCGAGAATCCTGCCCTAAAACAGTACCGAGCCTTTGGAAGGCGCCATGGTGGTGGGTCCTTCACGCTTTGCAGTCATGGGCTGCTGGGGTGTGGGCTGCCGATGACGGTACAAAGCCACGCTGAAATCTGGGTAGGGTGGGAAGCCTGTGAGTAACGTACATGCAACGCCCAGAGTGTCTTCGCAGCTGACGAAATTCCAATTTTCACCGAACAGCGGGGCAAATTCAAGCATCCCTTTCTCCTCTTGCAATTCCATTAGCCGCATTTATCGTAGAAGTCAGTACGGGATAGCAAAAATTTGAGGTTTTCCTATACCTATAAATGCCTCAACGCCTCCATCGTACAGTTTCTCTTGTAGTATTGAAAGTAATCTATCCAAACCATAACGGAGTTTTCTAAGCCCGTTCAAAACATACGGTCCTTACCTGCGTGCATCCGCCTCACAAGAGTTTCTACACCCTTCTAAAAAACTAAATACCTGTAAAACGCAGGCGTTTCCCTCACTCGAGCTCTTCGACATGGCCTGAGAGTTTCGGGAAGCCCAGGAGCGGGTCTGTGCGTGAACGGCGTCGCTGGAAATCGATAGACCATTTGCCGTAACGAAGGGCATCCTGCGACTTGCCTGTTTTGCGCTGTCACACGGCGAAACCAATGACATCCAACGCCCTGACAACCCGTGGGCCTTGCCAGGAGTCTCATGTTTTATTTACGAGGGGTGACGGTGAGCATCTGCGACACCTTTTTAATGCTGTGCTGGCATTAAGCTGCTGCAATACACCGAGCGCCACCTTTTCTTGGAGACAGGTGGCATGAAAGAGATGAGTAACGACGAATGTCACGGCCGTCGTAAACAGCGCGGTCGTAGTCCCCTTCCTGAGTCTTGAAAAAGAAAAGGAGACGCTCAAGGTCGGCAAATGTAATCCGGAGATGGGAGGTACCGAAGGTCTGTCGTGTACCTACAGCCTTACTTAGGGCAAATCCAGGATGTGGTGGAAAACTACCAGAAGAGCAACTTTCATGAAGATCAATCTGCACTGGGAGTAACGTACACGGATTATGAAAGAACAATTTTCATTCAGACTGTTCTTTGGTACTCTAATCCCCGTATGTATTCTCATCGCTTTAAAGCAGCTTCCCGTGTAAACTGAGATCCCAGCTTTCCTTAACGCTAAGCCCTGAATGCAGTTTCCGCTGTTGCACAACCGGTTTGGGTCCCTCTTTGTTGCTCCACACCGGATACACATAGACTCTCCTGAAGAACTAATGGAAAATGCTGAAACTGTGATAAAATTTAATATAGGCTAGGAATGTTTTCCTAAACTCATTAAGAATATAGGAAAACTTGTTCGTGCTTACCTGAAAATCTCCTTTCTGCGGATGGGTACAAAGGTCCCTCCTTAGCGCTGGTCAGCAGCAGGAGGGCAATGCCCTAACGCTTGCAGATGTTCCAGCAGCGCCGGATTTACAGTTCCAGATACCTGAACTATATGGTAAACATAAAGGTTATGTTAAGGCTATCGGGGGGTGGGGGGGGTGGGGGGTGGCGTAAATATCCTCTCTCCTCTCCCACCTCACGCCCGCAATTTTGCCTTTTACACTGGAACAAGACGCCTGTGCCTCTGGATGCGGATTTGCTCTGTTCTGGACCAGGTTTCCCCCAGACTGAACTGCTCTTAGGAAGCAGGCTTTTAGGTTGAGAGGCCATACTGTGCACTGAGACAACCTCTCTGGGAAGCACAGATTTGACCTTTGCTATCGCCGTTTCCCTCGCAGCAGGTCGGTTTCCTCGCACGGATAAGCTGACGGCGTTCACAGCGGGCAAGCTGGATGCACCCCGAGGATCCCTCTCACCGAAGAGGGATTGAGGGGGACGACTGTGTGCGGTCCTTCGGTTGGTGGTGAAATTGGGCCGTGAGGGGCTCCTTCAAAGACACTGGTGAGTTTATTTTCAGCGCTGACCCCGAATGTCACACACAGGCGAGCGCATCCACGCACGGAGCGGGCAGCAGGAAAAGGCTACAAGAAACGGTAGGGCTGACAGGAGCCACTTGCCTTTGTTTACTGGTCCAAATGCGGATTATTGTCCCCTCCTGACCTGCACAGCCATCTGTGGCAGAAGGTGGGAAGGCTAATCTGCCCTGGGGGTAGGACCACCTGCGGTGGGGGCTGGGGACGACAGCCTGTTGCAGCGTGAGCAGTCTCTGCTCTTGTCTCACCTTCCCAGCTTGCACGGTAAAGGTCTTCAGGTTGGCTAGAGGGTACCAAGTCTTGCTACAGTCGGGAAGCAGGGTGGTTTGGATTGCTCTGATGGTATATGGCTCGCCCTTCACCCCGAAGGGAAGGAACGCTGCTTCCTCCCTGCCCTGCTCCTCTGAGGAGTATTTCTGGGATTTCCCCCCCCTCCTCTCCTACGCTGCCATCCATGAAGGTGAGTGGAGGAAGCAGCACTGATGTTTATTTCCTCTTTGCAATCGTTTCCTTGTGATCTCTCTTCATGGTGGCAGGGAAGGAAACAAATTTGGGGCACAAAGCTATCAAGAAGCTGGCACTCACTGAGCTTTGGCTTTCTTGTGGCGCCCCTGCTTGCAGTGCTTCAGGATCTCAGCCAGTTTGTGGACGACGCCAAGCTGAGTGATGCAGTTGGTACACTTGAGGGATGGGATGCTGTCCAGAGGGACCGGTCAGGGACTCAAGGCTTGAGGAATGGGCCAGTGTGAGCCTCACGCAGTTCAACAAGGCCAAGTGCAAGGTCTTGCACCTGGGTCGGGGCAATCCCAGGCACAAGTACAGGCTGGGCGGAGATTGGATTGAGAGCAGCCCTGAGGAGAAGGATTTGGGGGTACTGGTGGACGAAAAGCTGGACATGAGCCGGCAGTGTGCGCTGGCAGCCCAGAAAGCCGACCATATGCTGGGCTGTACCAGGAGAAGTGTGGCCAGCAGGTCGAGGGAGGGGATTTTCCCCCTCTACTCCGCTCTTGTGGGACCCCACCTGGAGTGCTGCCTCCAGCTGTGGAGCCCCCAACATAAGAGGGACATGGACCTGTTGGAGTGAGTCCAGAGGAGGCCATGAAGATGCTCAGAGGGCTGGAGCACCTCTGCTGTGGGGACAGGCTGAGAGAGTTGGGCTTGTTCTGCCTGGAGAAGACTCTGGGAAACCTTATTGCAGCCTTTCCATACATAAAGAGGGCTGATAAGAAAATATGGAGAAACACTTTTTATCAGAGCCTGTAGTGACAGGACAAGAGGTAACAGTTTTAAACTAAAAGAGGTAGATTCAGATCAGCTATAAGGAATAACCTCTGAAGCTGCAGAGGTTAGAAATGCAGGGATGGGGAGTGCATGGAGGCAGCTGGGTGAGGAACTGAGAGAATGTTACTATCACCGACCGGATGCCCGGGGCAGTGAGTGGGTCCCACGTGTCCCCAACCGGGCACCTGTGACTAGCAGCTACCTCTTGACTCTTCCCACAAAATGCATAAAATTGCTCATGCTGACAGGAAAGGGGAGCAAAATGGACTGACTGTGAGGAACCCAAGTGACCAAGGGAGGAACACTACAGCAAAAGTCCCCAGGGAAACTCTGCGAACCTTTTTCTAAAGACTGAATTACCTTGCAACAAATGACGTCTTTACCGCACACACAAGGAGAAAAGAAACAGAACCGCTGCTCGCAGAGGACTGCTTCTATTGTCCAGGGACGGCAGGCAAGCATTCCAAAATGAATGGGGCAGAGTAGGAAGCCCTGATTAAAACTCATACTGCACATGCATTTAAAGGCTGAGTTAAGATTTCTACATTCTTACCTGCAGCCTTTTCTAACCTTCTGAATGTGTCGCTTCAAGGCGCTGCTGCTTGTTGTTTGTGTTACTAACGGTGTGTCATCGCGTAACTAAGCCCGCATTCCAAATGTACAAGACGCAGAGGTAGCGCAGGAACAAGTGTGCAGGCAGCAGTGCCTAGGAAGCGGTGAGCAGCGGCTTTAGCTGCAGGCCAGGCATCCCTGTAACAAGACTTCCCAGCCGATGACGGCATACCAGCGAAGGTCTGGGTTTGGGCTAAGAGCTAGGAATCAAAGTCTTAATTTCATGGCTCTCACTGCTGCGAGTCATGGCAAGTCGGGAAAAAATCTTCACACCTGTCTCTTCATAAGCATAATGCTGTGAAGCTTGTTAACGTTCAAAGTGTTAGAGATGTTTAAGGTATTACTTAAATGATAAACAGTTACTGTAAAGGCTCACGTAATCACTTCTAATCAGAACCATAAGGTTTTCTTGTTTGGCTTATATTACCTCAAACATAATCCTTTGAGACCTATGTGCATGTGTGTATATATAAATATGTGAAGAATACAACAAATAAGCTCTACTACGGTTCAAAACAGCCTCATCTGGGCAATGACTCTGAGCCAGGCAAAACTGAATAGAGTGAGCACAGCCAGAATCAAAATTGCCTCTTCTCTCCTCTCAAGCTGACAAATCTTATGTACTTCAAGAGCAGCCTTTTTCCCTCACTCCCTCGTGGATGAACACCAGTGATCTATTTCATCTGCCTCAAACAAAGGGCTCTTGAAAGATGTTCTCTTATTTTCTCAACCCCAGGGGCATACAATTACTGCTGTTCACTCATGCTTTGTGTGTTTAGATATTGGAAAGACGCATGTACTTTCTGTCATCGTTACAGCGTTCCCATGGAAAACTCCACGGCAGCCAGCGCGTTCCCGTCTCGGGCTCTGCCTACCACCGGCTTTGGAGTCGGCAAGCGAAACCTCGTCTAGGTGGTTACAGAAGCAAGCGGTGTCTACTAAGCTGATAGCTGGGCAATGCGCTGCCTCCCAGTGAGACGGTGCAAACGTAGTAAGGGACTGGAGGAGGACCCAAACGCTTTTGAAATTGCAGCTCGTTCCAGCTAGTTCTTCCCAGCAGCATTCCTCAGGGAGCACGTGATCGGCACGTGTTGACCCCCGTGACTCGAAAGATAAAACGCTTCGGTAGCCCGAGCGAAACAGGTCACACGTGTAGCTTCGGCTGGGATTCTGAAAAGCACTCGAGTGCCCTTTGCTTTGTGAGCGGTGTGGTGTAAGGCAGCAGGATGCATCGGCAGGCACAGGATGGGCTGAAGGCTGCCCATCCCAGCTGTGTGTTCAGTTCCTTATGTCACAGGAGAAGAAAAGAAGTGGTCGTCGGCAAAAGTTTGGCAGCACCGCAGACGTGACCTGTTAGCAGCTGTTTGGATTTGCTCTGGGCAGGATGAAAACATTACAAACACATTTTAAATGCGAGCGTCCAGCTTGAGAGACTGATGCAAAAACCCTTGTTAAAACACCCACTCAGTGCCAATTTTATTACATCCCGTTACAGCGGTATCGTTAGGTTTGGCGATTCGGTACACACCAGCACCTTGTGGGACAACGCGTTGCGGACTGGTCGTTTCACACGCGACACCCAGGGTCCGTCCCTCGCTGCAGCTCCAGCTCTCTGGCACAGTCTCAGAGCTGACTTCACACTGACGTGGCGAGAGCCTGGACACTGTGGGAGCTTTCGGCGGTCCTGTGGACAGCATGGTGGGTTTTGACACGTCTGTCTCTAACGCTGCTGTCGGGGCTGTGCTGAGCCTTGGCCGCATACCTCTGGAAGGCCCGGACGGTTCGGATAGCCAAGATGCAGACCACAAAACTGGCGAAGTATAAGCAGGCAGCAGCGACGCCAAAAAGGCCGACGGCCGCGTCGCCGCCCTGGACCACGCAGTTCATGGAGGTGTAACCACGGCGCGCGTACAGCCTCTCACGCCTCTTGCAAACTTCTGTGGAGTTCACCTGGCTGACAAAATGCAGGTAGAGGCCGACGGCCACGATGTACGCCACGCCGGTCAGCAGGTTGAAGGCGCATTCGCCTGCCAGCAGCCCCGTCCTGAGCTGCTGGATGGGTTTTGCCCCCACGACAAGGAAGACGAGGGTAAGTACTGCTGCTGTTAAGCTGAAGGCTACGCCGCCATACACGCAAGGGGCTCTCATCTGGGTGAACTGCATGTCTAGGTCCCTCACCTCCCGGAGCTCCGTCCCCTCAAAGGGGCTATAAGCTGAATTCAGGCTGAAGGATCCGGTGCCCAAGCCGCCAAGGGACGTGAAGCCTGCAACAGAGGCTTGGGCAGCGCCCACACAGATCAGCACCAGGAGGTTAACCGTGATTTCCACAAACTTCAGAATGCCTGTAAGGAGCAGAAAGATGGGAATAGGTGTCAAAGTCACATCTTGTGCAAACTGGGGGGTGACAGAAGTACATCAAAACCATAGATGGAGAGCACTATTACTGAGGCGCTCCTCTTGGCTACAGCTACGGAGGAGCGCTGCTTTAAAAAAAAAAAAAAAAGAAGCAGTGTGAGCTCTTGTGAGTACATTTCAGAGGTTGGGAAAATTACTTTTTTTAATTTGTCAGTGTATTTGATAAATGGATCTTTACGCCGGGAAAGAAATCCATAAAAATTTTACTGTGCGTGTGACATTGCCAAGGCAAGCGTACAGTGATTGTATCTTGGTCTGTAACTACTTGGCATAAACAGGCCAAGCAAGACGTAGCCAGTAGGAACGAAATGCTGAGGTTAAAGCTGACAAAATCCTAGAAGGTTCTAACGGCTTACAAAAAATCATGCAAGTTAATTAGGTCCTTCAAAATGTGTTTACCGCTTTAACTTACACCTTGTCTTTTTAATTGTTTAGGTAAATTTATTATTTAACCAGGTGCAGCTCCCACTTCATCTTCTTCAGAGAGAGAAATCATCATAAATCTGAAGAAGCAGCTCCTGACTGCACAAAAAAAGGAGGCAAACTCCACCTTACCTGCAGAGGTAAGTGAAGTGAATTTGATACCAGGTCATGTGTCCTGCTCCCCCCCCTTCAGAAGAAAGCCTTATGACTTCTGAGCTGAAACTCTTGTCTTTTTCTTATGTTATGCTACCAAGGTAACCAAGGTGTTTTTTAAGGGGGACAAAAGTGGATAAATGACTTCCTTTTGTGGTAGTTGCCTGTCAGGAAGGTGCAGCATGTGTTAGGTGAATCTGATTATTCTGTGACAGCTCACTAGGGGTCAGACTAAGATTAGCAAACATGACGGATGTTGAAGCGTAGCACAGCAAGAGTTGCCTATTCTGGAAATAAAAATCCCCAGTGCATCAGACACGTTGCTCTTCAAGTTCTGAAGTTAATTACAGAATCGTGAATCTTATTATTCCATTGCAGTCTGACAGCCAAGAACGCGAGATGCTTGACACAGCGGTCCTATATTTGTCTTTAAAGTGGGGCAGGATCTGCAGTTTGCATACAGACTTTCATTATATGCTGCTAGCGCTGATCAGCATGGCATTTTCCTCTTGAGCAATGGCTCAGTTGCTGTCAAGGCTGTATGGGCTTGAAAAAGTAAAAGGGCTGAAGCAGCACGCAAGGGAATTAGACAAATTCCTCTCTTGCGTTGCCAGATGCTTCTAACCGAAGAAAGCCAGTGACAGCCACCGTGAAGGATTACCGGATATTCCCGTTCTGCCCCTTCTTATTCCCTCCACAAAGGGCTGAGGTGACGAGCACCTTCCTACTGCCACTTGCTCTTCACGGGAGGGTGCTGGCAGTGGTGTGACATACGGTGGTATGCACATATATACCTAAATACACACATATATACCTAAATACACACATATATAGACACGCACACATATCAAGTGCATACATATACAGATTTCATGTCCTAAAAAGAATCAGGTAGAGCAGGCAGAGAAGACACAGTGCTGTTGTTGAGGAGGAACTAAGCATGCAGTTCTGTGCATGTGTTTTTCAGAGGCGATGCTGATTTCTGCATGACAGTATGCCATTCCCTTGACCCTTCCGCTCAACTGTTTCTGTGAAGCAAGGCAAATGACCATACTGGTTACCAGATCTGTTCAGAAGGCTTCAGATATTTCAGAAGAAACATTTGTGAAGCTAAATGTAAAGAAAAATCTAAATCTTGGTCCATGATACAGGATTTGGAACTCCTTGTACCACATTCAAACAATGCAGCCAAAAGACTCAATGTTTTTAATGGGTACAGAGTCAACACTTTACCAGGTCTGTTCAAAATATTTTGAAAGAGTAATAGCGGTACAGGACATTCGTTGGAACTGGATCTGACATTTTTTTTCTCTGCTCAACTGAGCTGTACAATATGCCTTCCAAATACAGGGAGTCAGCTTGGGTCCTCGGGGCCCTTGGACAGTGTTGGATGCAGAAGGCCACTTCCCTTTTGAAGGGCTGACTACTGATTTTATAGATGCTCCATCAGGAAACAGTTCTTAGAAGTCTGTAGGGAGGAAAGACCATTTGATTACGGGAAACATAAATTTTAAATGCTTGGGAAGTTGGAAGTTGGGCATTCGTGACTGGTCAGCTTTCTTCTACCGCTGTCTTCAGAATTTCCTTTTAGTTTATGACTTGTGAGGCACTCTGACCCGCTGAGCATCAGCTTTTCCTGTACTTCACCTTGCTGAGCTTTACAGAAGGCAGTCTTATGTTGTCAAAGGAGTCAGCACCTGCTGCCAAGCTCCCCACATTTATAACTGACCCCAGTCCTCAAGGACGCTGCTCCAAAACTTCCCACGTATTCACGCAAACGCTGTACGCAACCCCTGAACTGAATTCACTGAGCTGATTGCTGGTACCACAGTAGGGCTGGCAGAACGTGTCTCTTTGCTCAAATGGGACCGACGCAGGTCTACTGTATTTTTAGGCGCAGCAGTAGATGCTGCAATGGCATGCTCGGAAAATTTCCTTAGGCAGGGCATTCAGGTTGGACAGGTTTTGTATGTACCTGTACAGTCTTCACACACGCCTCCTGCAAAACTGGCTAGAGTAACTGAACAATGGAGAGAGGTTCATTAGCAGTTTACTCCACCAGTTATTTGCAACATGTGGATTAACTACTTTTTTTTCTTTTTTAAAAAAAGTGCAATAACAAAGCCTCTTGTATTAAAGACAATCCTAAAATGATAAGCAGTATGTAGAACGAAGCTGTGAATTACAGGTCTACGATGACAGCCAGCGGGGTTTGTGAAAGTAGCAGACAATTACTGGAAATCCCTGAGGCCTTGTACAATCATCAGGGCTTTGATGGAAATATTAAGCCCTACAGTATGTTCAGATCTTGACCCTGGCAGCCCAAAAGCCTCGTGCAACCTCCATCTGTGATAGTTAGAAGCTGACACCCAATCCTACCATACTAGTATAAACAGGATAGACAAGGCTTGAGAAATAAGGAATAAAAGGACAGTTAAGTTTTGAAACTTAGCTCTGTCAAGGTATGCTAACACACACATACTAGCAGTGACCTCTGTCAAGCAGTGTACTGCTGGCAGCAAGGGCTGAGTTAAAAGCCACGCTTCTGAGCCTGTGCTGCCACTCCTGCTTTTACCGGCTGCTTAGCTACATCATCTCAGAGCTAGAGCTGCAGAAACTAGACTGCCGAAAGATCTTCCTACAAGGAAGTTACTTATCTCTACAACTACTCCCTAATCCCAAGCAAGATAGGACCCATTGCAAGACTTGAGCGTAAAATGACAGAAGGTCTGAAAACCTCCGAACTCCACTGGTTTGGTTACTTTTCCTTTCTCAAGTTCAAAATCTTGGGAACTATCTAAAATGTTACTGATTTGTATTAAAATTTGCACAGCGAGCAGCTGCCTTTGGGAACTAACCCTCTCCATACTGAGCAAGAAACGAGACTCGAGTCGGGGCTCCTGGATTTCCATTTCCTTTCCCATACATCTTTCCTGAACTTTCCTGAAGGTGAGGAGAATGGTTGCAATCTAGAGGACAGTGGGTGTTGCCAGAACCTTCCAGAGCATTGTTTCATTCATTCATTCATTCCATAAAATTTAAATCTGCAATGGATAGTAACTTCAGTGTATCATACTTGTTCGCGTTGTTTGAATGCGGTTTGGTTTTTTGCTGTGAGTAAGCTTCTTGCTCTAACAAATAGCAGCCTTCCAACATATACTATTAATCTACTGTTCACATTTTCTTTCCCTTCTGTAGCCGGTGCCTGTTGGGCTATTGCCATGGTATTAACTCACTGATCAATGGGTTTCTTTTCCGTCAAATGGTGGGCTGAGACGTGCAGCAAAGCAGGCAGGCAGGTACAGATCCACAGGCAGCTGACCTTACCCTTACTGCCCTTGGCTGGGCAGTCACCACTTTCCTCCCCTGCCCAGTAGTAACTCCGGCCCAGTATTAGGCACTTCCAAGAGCTGTTTTAATGAATCGTTTCCTGCTATTTAAAATTTAACTCTTTCCTTGTGTGCTGCTTGTTTTTTTCCTGTAACTTTAGCAACTTAAAGTGACTCACCGAGTAGCTGATGAACAGTCGTGCTGGCCTGAGTTTAGCAGGGAAAGTACACAGCCAGGACCGGAGAGGGACCAGAAACTCTCCCTTTCAGGTGAGGTGAGCTGTTAAATCTGTACGCTTTGCCTCATAAAGCTACACCGTGGCTGATCGCGTGGTAGCCAGTAACTCAACTGCGTGCTCAAGTCCCGTGCGCTGGAAGCTGCGAGGAGGCTTTTTCATCCAGGCAGTGTAGGAGGAGGGCCCCAGGGTTCAGGCGTCAGGATCACAGTGCACGTACGCACGCGTGTGCGTAAAGTAAAATGGTCAATTCACGTTTTTTCCGATGTTTCTGACGCTGACAAGAATCAATCCGTAGGACAGTCAGTGCTGGCTGTTTCTACTGAACTCCCCCTGACCCCAGGAGGGCCTGACTAACAGAGGATGCCTTCACAGCGTCTCCCTCCACTGCGTCTTGGCACAGCAGTCACTTTTTTCCCCTCTGTTGACCACACATGGACTCTTTCTCCTGGTTCGTTTGGTGTCATTCTTTCCTCCTGAGTTAACATCCCTGCACACTTCTAAGATATTTTGTCCTTCTCCGTCCTGGCTCACTTTCTCCCTCTGCTTCCTTTGCAGGCCATGTACCGCCGGGACCAGGGGTCCCCAGCTGGCAGCCCCAGCTGCCCCTCTCGGACAACTGGAGCCCAGCAGCAGGGCATCAGCGCCAGGAGCCGCCTACCTCACATCCCATTAACTGTCACTCTAGGAGAAAGGAAGAGAGGAGTTAGAGGCTACAACACACGCGTTAAAATCACTCTCCCAGCCTTTCTCGCTGAAAGTTGCCGTTTGAGTTTTTTCCCAGTTTGGATAGCTTTCCACTTTTCAGAGGTAATCTCTCTTTTTTTTTTTTCCCCAAAGGAGCAGACAAGTATTTTGACCATATATAGTGACTTACAAAAGGAGCGGTCAGTCCTGAGAAGGATCTCAGATGCTGAACTTCTCTGGCCAGGGCAGGTTTGTCATTCCCCAGAGAGTAAAGGAACAGCTCGACACGCAGCTTTGGTCACCTCTGTGCTAAACTGAGTCGGTGGCGGGAGGAATAGGACATGGGAAGGGGGAGAAAACATCAAGAAGGGGTTTGTTCTGCTTTTGGATGGGGACAAAAATGTGACAGAAGCAGGGAGGAACCAAAACAGTGGAGGAGAAACTGAACAAGGGAAATGAAATGGAGACAACAGTCACAAACAGATTATAAATACTAAATGCGGATGCAAAGTCCTAAACCATCTTGCTAACGGTATTATTCCCCTACGTACACCAGTACAAAGCAAGATCTTACTGAAACCAGTAACAGGAATTCAACCAACTGCACTGATACAGGATCAGGGCAATACACAGCTCTGTTGTAAACAAACAAGTGTCGTGTCCCTCCCCAAGCCCCCACCCCACCATCGTTCTCGTAGGTCTCTGCGTTCTTCAGCAAGCTGAGTTATGCTAAAATCTCCCTAACGGGAGTAATGTTCAAAGGCGGAAGAAAACACAACCCAACCCTGAAACGCAAGGGTTGGGCAATGCAACACCAACAGTTATTCACTGAATCTTGGCTTTGCAAAGGGCCCAAGGGAACGGCACACTCGGAGCCAACTGCATTTAAATGGCACGTAAGTGCCCAAAACGTTTATGCTCATTTGAAGTATTCATCTTACTGGAAATCAATGGAAAAATGATTAAAAACTGGGAAAATTAAATTATTTCTGTGCTCCAGAAAGAAGCATTGTTATTATCTTTTAATAAGTTGTCCCTCTTCAGTCAAGATAATCGCTCCATTAGGAAATCGCAAAGGATGACCAGCCTTGTTTTTAAAGATTCAGAGAAGCTTTACGTTCACAATGACAGCGCTCAGATCCAAATGTATTGTCCTGTTTTTCTGTGTATCATCTTCCTTTAAAGAACTACAGTCCCCTCGGGTCTATTCCTTCTCCTTAATACGCTCCCATCCTCTAAACAGCCTTGTCCAATTTTCACAGGAAAGGGTGGCCTCCTGCATCAGCCTCTGTCCCCACGCAGTTTCCCACCACTGCATGACAGTAAGATTTACTTGCTGTCAAGACACAGTTTCAGTACAACCCAGCCCCTGCGTGGGAACAACAGCTCTGGTTTCCTTGTTTCCAGTAGTTCCTTAAAGCATCAGTTCTAGCATGTTCTTGATTTCTCTCCTGCTAATCAAGCATGAGTCACCTTCCACAATTTTGGAGAGGGTGGGAAGCGAAAGGTCTTGCATTAAACTTGGCAATAGTGATTTAAATTCGTACAGGCTGTGAAAGGCTGTACGTGTATTTGTAGCGCTGGTAGGTCTCTGCACGGTCACCTCAAGTTCTGCATTTCAGGAAATAGCCTTTTTTCTTCTTAATGCACACAGGTGTTTCAGTACCAAGATATTTGTTTACTGCTTGAAAGAAACTTTGCAGGAGTTGTTTTTTTTTTTTTTAAAAGAGTTCAGAACACAATGAAATACTCTTGTTCCTTATGCCAGCTCTCCATAGCCACTCCCTCTATCTGAACTGAAACAGAGCCGCCTTTAGAAAGTACAAAGATTGGGGTGTTTATTGCTCTTTAAGTAATCATTGTCTGGCTGAAGGTAGGTCAGGTTGGAGGCACCCGGGAGCCTGAGCTTCTCATTCACTTTACCAATCGTGGGTTGCCACACCTGGTGAGCAACATTCCTGACTGGGTGGATTTTTCCCCTTGAAGTGAGCTAAGATCACCTGCTCCAGAAGCACAGCTACATACAGTATAGAGTATGTATATACGCTGTATCAATTAGCTTTGAGAGCCAAAAGAGAAGAGGTTTTTTCTTGGTTCCCAGAATGTGGCTGAGATGTGGGGAAGACAAAAAAAACCTTACAAGAAAGATGGTGCAACTCCTGCTCTATACTGCTGGAGAGCAGACTCAACTAAGATTTCCCAGGAGGGAAGCACGGACTAGAGTGTAACACATACCAGCGTCTTCCCCTGCCAGCTATACTTCTCCCCTCTCTAAAAACAATACTCTGCGTGTTAGGACAATGTCAAAAGGTGGATGTAAAGAAGAGTTGGATATAAAGAGGTGGGCAGAGTAAAGTCCCATGTGCTGGCAGGGCAACAGCTTTCTACAGGTAACATCTGGCATCTGCAACTAGCGTAGCTCCCCTGCAGGTTTTTATAGAGGTGACTGCTGATGGTTATTTGTATTTCCCAGCAAACAGGACTTACCTCCTAGTGAAACACCTTAACTTCAGAACAGGAAGGTTGCCTGCGGCTCTGCCGCTGTATCTTGTTACTGTGCCATTTTAATTCAGTGTTTTGAATAACTGGGCTTATGTTAGTCCGTACAGCTCTATCCAATTCCCACTACTAATATCCTCTGTCTTCACAATTACAAGATACAAAACTGGCTGGCAAATCCAATGGTAGTCACAGTGTATTTAAACTATGCTTTGTAACAGGGGGAAGCCATCTAATTACAAATGAGACTGTAGGGGACCCTTCCCGCAGCAGAAATATGTTGAAATTCACTGCCCCAGGAGCAGCGTGTGACAGCTTTGTGCACAATTTAAAGGAGCTAAGGATGGCAGACTGTAGGGGCAGAATGTGAAGATGGTGACTACAAAATACAGCAGTTTCTAATCCTGCTGGGTGCCTCTACAGAAACGTAAGCATCCTGCTGACCGCTGCTAAGAAGATCTAACGTGTGCTGCCGAAAGTACCTGACAAATGCTTGTTTCCATCCACAAAGTAAGTTACCTGCACTATGCACATTGTTCCCCTCCCGCTTCCACATCTGACTCGAAGAAGAACGCTATCAGGACGTAACAACACAGCAGCGGCAGTATAATGCTTTATGAACAACGGCATCACCCAATCCAAGTGTCTGCTAGAGTGAACCCTGTGTCGAAGGGTGACTTTTCATCTCAGTGTTTTTTCCAGTCTGTGAGTATTTGCCAGCACGCATAGCTACAGGAAAAAACTTGGACTGTGTCTTGCAAAAACAAAAGCTTATAGATGTTTACATTTGAATTAATGCTGGCTTGTTAATGCATGAATATATCCTGGAGAAAGTCATTGTTACTCCCTAATTCTATTTCCTCCTCCAAATAAATTCAGTTTGATATTTCCTCCTGGCTATGCCTGAAATTGGAGACTTTTCTTGTTGTTACAAACCATAATGCTGTCTTTTTCTGAGAGGAAATTGGTCTGAAGGTTTTAACAATTGTGGATGTTAGAATGTAGACTAAAGGCATGCTTGTTTGGAAGCGTCTACAATATGCTTAAGAAATCTGACACTATTCACGGTGCCTCTTTAAGCTGTATTCATGGCAGCAAAGAACACGGGTTCAATTATATTTGCTCCCCCACAAACCGTTTTCGAACCTTTTCAGTGCTGTCTCCCTTAAATGCCAAGCGGGTTGAAGAATTAAAAACAACACAAAAAAGAAGTTACTTAGCTCAGAAATGATGACCAGCACAGTAGTTCTACACAAGACAAACGTGCAGGCATTTCCTGAGTTGCATACTGACCCAAGATGTGAGAAACTTAGTTTACCTTCACTGTTTAAGCCAAACTAAATGAAGAATTATCCTGGAATTGCACTGCTCCACCTCTTTCAGGCCAACAGACATACTAAAAAGAGAAGGTTTCAAGGTCAAGTGACCAAGTATTTATGACCAAGTTAAGATCAGCAATTCACTCTTGGGTTTGACTCAGACTTTTTCCTCTCTAAAGTGAAGGAAGCAGCACCGCAGCCAGCCTTGAACACTTCTCTCATTCCCTCTGGTTAACCAAAAGCACTGAGTCTGGTTATAATTTCAAAGGACCCGAGGGGGTTCCTTTGAAAAGCAAATATGATTACTGATTTAGCTTTTCTACACAGAACAGAGAACTACAGAAATTTTACCTGCACTGTGAAAAGCAAGTTGAACATTTTCGTCTGAAAGAATTTCAGCTCTAGGTATCCCCAGGCCAAAACTCTTGTGGTTTTCAACGCGCGCTGCTTTAAATGGCACGCACTATCGCCGTAAATGGTAAGAAACGGTTACTGCAAGCAGTAGTTCCTTAATTGATGAAAGGTTTTTCTTTATCAGGAACAGTTTATTTCCAATTCCCCTTTATTTATCTAGAGCATCTAGACTGCTCGACACCAGCCTACACGCTGTTCCTTAAGTCTCCTTCACTACTGCAGAAACAGAAGGTGGCAGACTTCTGTGTTTCTATGGCCTTTTGAACCTGTAATCTGCACAAGCGTGACGTCCCTATGCGAAAAGCCTCAAGGAACCAGACCTAAAGATAGCATAGCCGGGAAGAGGCAAAAGGTTGTTAGAGGGAAGTCATTCAGAAGACTCAGCAGATGTATGAAGAAAGGCAATCCAAGTGGTAGTGCTCTTAAGCGACTCAGCCTCCTGTGAGATAAAAGGGAAGATCCTCTCGCAGGTTAGTAGCGGTTAAAAGAAAATAAAGACTAAGAGGAAACAACCGGTTTTCAGACAGAGTTAAGGAGAAATCCTTGTGTTGTGCTGCCTGTCACGAGTTATGCCCATGTTAGCAATGGAATGAGAGCGGATCTGTAGAGTGAAACGGTGGGAGACAAAGTCCTAGGAAGTGTTCTAGCCCTAGTTTGGCCCAAAGGTCAGAGCGCCTATGAGTAGTTATAGCTCACCCTCCCGTTCAGTTTTATCTTAAGGAAATAATGGAGTTTGCGCATCCCGAGAGCGCTCTTCAACATGACCCAAAGAGCTGTAAGGGGGGCTCCAAAGAGATTCAGCTGAAAAGCACGCACCAAAACCCAACAGCAGGTGCTCAGACTAATGATTTGAAACAAATGGAAGAGTGAGATGGTGAAGTATGTTTTAATAACAATCACAAAAAACTCTTCCATGACTGCTGTCTATAAAAAGGGTTGGCTGCCGAGAGTTCAAGCTCTTGAATGAAAAATTAATGAAATCCGTGTTTAATAAGCAACTTCGCATTTCACGCATGTACTCAAGCACCCCCTCATCTGCAGAGCACACCGACCGGCTCTGAACGAATCGTTTCAGGTACAGCCTGTACGGGGCTGACAGGCTAACCAGAAGTGGAAAGAATTCACTCTTGATAAGGACAGAACCGGCTATTCCTCACTCTATGAAGAAGTGATAGGAGCCCAGTGACAGGGAGAAAGAGAAGACTTCACCCTAAAATCCTAAGTATCATGGAGAAGGTGAATATATGAGATTTTCATTAGGTAGTCTGAATACCACCAGAATCAGAGACACCACCTTTAACACGTTCTAAGGAACACAACAGTACTTCTTCAAGGTGCACAAAGAAACTGTGAAACTCCTTGTTACAAGATAATATGGAGGCCAAACGTATTCAAAAGGGGATTCAGAAAAGGATTAAACACATTTGATAGGTCTATAAAGAGGTATTAAGCATAACAAAAGTGAATACAGTTTTTCAGTTCAGAAAATTCCACCCATATGAAGTCTGGAGAGTATTCCAGAGGACAGCTCGCTCTCTACGGGTCCAAACTTTGACGGTTCCCCTAGATTTGTACTCTAGTACACTGGTTGAGAGGATGCTCAGTTAGGCACCTCGTATGATCCAGTACGTGATACTACCTGAATGGCTTTGAATAGGTATTGCTCATATAACATTTTAACAGACGTTTTTCCCTTCTGTTTTCAAGATGAAGGGAGTATAAAAAGGAGCAGAATGTTTTAAAGTTTCTTAGATGGTATCAAATGTTCCTACTAGCAAACGGGGTCAGTATCAGTTGTTTCTTCCACGATATTTGAGTTGGGTTTATTGTCTTGATGCAGTGGAAGGGTTAAAAAAAAGGAGCCAGGGTTTAGGGAGGGAAGCTGGGAATAAGAAATATAAGAGAACGATGTCCTTTTTTTCTGCTGCTGCTTGCAGCTAAGATGTTTGAATGATCACTGCAAAAACAGTGGCCTATTTCTGAAGCTCAACTTTAGCTCTTTGGGATGTTGCTGGTGAAAAGCATGGATGAAGAGGGCAGTATCTGGGTGAAGGAAATACTTTCCAGAGCTCTGGCTGTTTAGAATTCCTCTCTAGTTTGCCAAACTGCTCAACATGCACAAAGAGCACATTTGCTGGACAAAAATTAAAAAAAAAAAAAATCAGTGAAAGTAGACCGATGTACAGTCAAAAACTGAGGTTCACGTTTCAGTTGTTGCTTTGGGAAAGACTGTGGAAGGTCACTTCATTTCCCGGCCTTGCTTGATACTGGTTTATTTTAGAATTATGGTGATTGGAAAGCGGGGATTTCACCACTGGCGAAAGAAATAGATGGTTAAGAAGTATTTACGAGAACTCTTCATGCTGTAAGAAGTTGTTAGCTCACATATACTGACTTCTTAGTAAACAATTCATGTAGCTTTGCATTTATAACATTTACTATGACTACAGGGAATACAGAATTCTGCAAAACAATTCTAGGAAATTCCGCTAAATCTTGGTACTTTCAAAAATTAAACAGGGGAGTAACATTCTCATAATCTTATCAGGCTCTACTGTCTTTTCACTTTTTGAAGCAAAACTGCTAATAAAAGGGTTTATTTTATAAACAATCTCTTCTCCCTCCTCCGCTGCAAGCTCAGACATTAAATTTTTGGAAAATACTGAGCAATACCTGGGGGAGAGGTGGAAATTAAATCATCATTGTCAACTGATGCATCCAAAACTAGGATATTTTGAAAATGTTCATGATGTTTAATGCACTGAAATAATGAGAAGCAAATGTGGCTAAAAGAAAAAAAAAAAAAAAAACACCACACACACAACCAGCAAGTCACATTAAGCTATCCATAGGTCTAAACAACCAGTGAAACTGAAAACTAAAAATAACTTGCCACTTCATTTTTCTAAAGCTGTGAGAAAATAAGGCATGGAGTTTTGGAGAGCTTCTCAGACAAGTTAAATAATTAGTATTGTTGAAGAAGAAACTGCTGATACAATTTTATCAGGGATAAAACATCAGTGTGGCTCGGTATCATTAAATATGCCCTACTAATTGTTGGAGTTAAATGTCCTTGAGATGAAACACAAGCTGCATGCAAATACACAGAACACATTTCTAGAGAAAACAGTTCAGCTCTCTCTTAGAATAGCTCACAGTCACATACAGAGAAATATTAAGAGCAAATTGAGTGTGTTACTTAACTCTCCTTCATGGAGTGAAGAAATAATCTAACTTTGTGTACTTTAATTTACTTCCAACAACTAAACTCTTCATTTGTCTCTCTATTGGAGGATACTGAAAGGCTGTTTATAGACTTCCGTCAAAGACTTTGCACCTAACTGCAAGTTCCAAGTCAGACTGCAGTGGGCCTTTCCTACAAACAAGGAGAGAAAGCTCATTGTCCTGGAAGAAGGGAAACTTTAAAGGAGTAATGGATATTTTAGTGCCATTTTATTTCACTTTACCAGAACAAGTTTACTAGAGTGTTAAGGCTGGGATTACTAGAGTGTTAAGGCTGATAACCTCCCACATTAATGCTCATTTCTGATTGTTGCAGTCACTTTTTAGTTATGAAAAAACCAAGTTATTTCTCAAGAGCTATTTTATTGGATTCGTGTCTGTAAAATAGTTTTGTCTCCCACATCAGTGATGACTGGATTAAATCCAGAGTCGATAAAAAGTCTGAGAAGAACATGTCAGAAATAAACTAGCATCAAAGCTTCAACAGCCATCTTTATTTTGCCTACAGATGCAAGTATCTATTTTATTCCTGAATCCCGAAGGTGAAGTCTTGCTGCACAACCTGAGTGATTACACATGTGACCCACTTCGATGCTCTGTATGCATACACTGGAGATGCATTTTCAAGTCTCTAAGTATCTCTACAAATCTTGCCTTTAGATGACTAAACATGCTAGTAACCCGCAGTTGTGCCGTTCCTTAATTTTAACTCTCCCAGGGTTTTGTTTGTTTGTTTTCATATTCTGCTAGCGATACTTTGTTGTGCTTCTAAACACAGAAACCAAAACCAAGACAAGTCCTTGGAAGAAAGGAGTGGATGGCAGGCAACAAGAATCTCACCTACCTCTTGTTGTGCATACCTTTGAACACTTCATGGAGAAGGTCTCCTTGGGAGGATAACATTCTGGTGGTGGGCCAAAATATTCCTGCGCTCTTCCTGAGGTTTTAGAGTAAGGGTCTGAGCAAACAGTGGAAGTCCTTGCGTGCTGGCCACCTCGGATGTCTTCTGTTGACCTACAATGGAGTAAATGGCTAATGTATATTAATTAGATCATGCACTCCCCTGACCATTAGAACATGAGAAACTGGCAGATGCTCCTGTCAGTGGAACCAGCTAGCCTGCCTCATAGTTATCTGATTTTTTTTTTTTTGCTTGCATGTTTTGGAAGCAAATATGCCAAATACTTGCATAAAAGTTCACAAGGATATTTGCACTTGAATGTTGTTACATTGGAAAACTGTACACCGAGAGTGGGCTGGCTGAATTGTTGAGGTCACTTGTAAAGGTAGCAAGGAGGAAGGTGTCGGAAGAGTTTCGGTACCCATAAAAACAAGTAGCAGCTTTTTTTTTTCATGAAAACCAAATATTTTAGCTAGTCCAGAGAATAAAAATGAAAAATATTTTCACATAATAAATTTATAGAGTAGCACAATTATTTCACAGGTAAGCGTTTTGTCAAGTTTGTACTTCCAATTACTGTGTCTCACAAAGATGCTTTCTAAAAGAATGAAAACTATTGAAAGAAACAGATAAAGATTTTTAAAGTGGGAAAAAGAATTTCCTTTTTAATTTTTTTTTTTTTTAGGTCTTTGATGATATTTGAAGAGGAACCTAAAATCGACCCAAAAAAGCAGTTTCTCGTGTCCCTGGTGAGACTCTTCATTTGTCTACTTCAAAATGGAATCGTCCGCTTTGCTGCAATGACATACAGCTCCGCATCTGAAGCCTGATGATTTTTAAGGTTGGCGAGTTTTAGGTTATTCTACGGGAAAAGTGCAATTTGCCCTTTTTTAAACTGAACTAACACTGAGGTTAAAAGAAACACGGGCCATAAATTGTTTTTTAAGTGTCTGCTCTAATCTAAATGTTCTCCCTCATCTGAAGGAGAATGAGAGCTTGCCTTTTTCAAGGTACAGCTGGATGATTTTGGTTTTAAAGGGCATTTTAAGTCTTATTCAGCGTTACTAATTTTAAGAGTCTTCCTCCTATTCAGTTTTTATCGTGAATTTCTTATCCAGAGATCAGCATTTTCAACTGTAGTTTTGTTTCCTAGTATCACTGCACTTCACTAAGGTTTATCTTCATCCAATTCCAGATTCAACTTACAAATATTATCTCATTCATCCCCATTAAATCATGTTCTTTGTAGTTTTTACATTTTAATTAAGACATTCAATAACAAGACCAATGCGAACATCTCCGCGTGTAGCTGCCAACAGCTCTATTTGGCCGAAACGTTTCTGATTTTTCTGACCTTTGTCCTGTGTCTTGTGCAACCACCAAAGCATCCTGCGCAGCTGTGTCACATAAATTAAATAAGCTGTGTGATTTATAAGGCTTCCAGTTAACTTGAAAGCAATCCCTTTGGTACTTCTGATGCAGCTGCTTCTATTGTATCCTTCAACTTGCCAGAAAAACAAAACAAAACAAAAAAACCCAAAACCCCCTAATGTTCAGTAACAGAGTACAATTAGGGAAAAAAATAAGTCTTTCTTTTAGATGCTTTTTTTTTCTACTCACAATGGCCTATTCTGGCCACCTTTGCTCCTGTCTTCCTTCAGGACTTTCCAGTTCAGGATAATGCAACTCCTTCTGCTCATCAATGACAGGAAGGTTGCTATAGCAGTTTCAGACAGAAGCGCACTTGGAAAGACAGACACTGGCTAGAAAGTCTTGCTTGTAAGAGATGAAAGCATTAGGAACCCAAATCACAGTTTCCATGAGACTCTTCCCGTCTATTTCATTATAGCATCTGGAGGTCTTTTGGTCCACCAGCCAAAGTCTTCACTGAAGTACTGAAATTTCCTTACAAAAGCAGCTGGGTTTGTTGTGAGAGCTAAGCAGGGGAAATGCTGTTAGGTTAAGCCAAACTCCACCAAAATAACCGAGGGAAGAGTTTTTCGTCTAGTTGAGGTGAGGGCTGGTGCACCCCAGATTCTCAGCTTGACTCTAAAAGTTATCTCCATGGGTATTGCAGATCTGTAGCTCCACTTCGCTTCCTCTCATCCTCAGTGCATACAGGGATCGTCTGTTGGCCTTTATGGTCCTTCCACCAATTTTCAGTCTACGTGTCCAGTCATTTAAAACTAACAGCAAACCCAAGAAGCCCAGAGAAGTGCTCTACTGAGAAGTGGAGGCTTACTTTATAGCTATCCTTTCACCCGTTCCTTTTATTACACTAAATATGAAAAAAAAAACCACTTTCCTTTTTTTTTTTCTTTCTCCACAGTGCAATTAATGCATTGCTAGCATTTGCTGCTCTCACTTCTAGTATGTTCAAGACTAACTATAGCTTCTCCTGATCTCTACTTCGGCTAAGGACAGTCATTCTGCCTCTGAGGATGATTCTTAGGCTGACCTTCGTTCCCACTTCTCTCCAATTTTTCATCATTTTAGAGAGACAGAAGAAAAATTCACGAGCTATTTTCATAATACGAGTGGATTACCACCATCCAAATGTTTTATACTTAGCCATAAGTAGTCCTTCTAGTCCACACCGTGCTCTTCACTACTGCTTATATTCTCATCCTGTTTCTCCTGCTGAAATGCATATTCTGTAGGAGTACTTCAGCTTTTCAATAATCTTATTTCCTCTCCTTCCTTGCTCCATTCCTAAATTACCCTACAATCATGCTCCCAGAAGCTAAACAGGAGTGATGAACACCTTACTGCCATGGCCAATTTGGCAGTGTTGTTTAGAGCTAACGACCTCTCTTACAATGCAGTCACTGGCATGCACTAAAAGGAAAACAGCCTAAGCGCACTTCTAATACAATGTAGGTTAGCCAGGCTGCAAGGAGAAGTGTAACACCCTAGGAGTTTATTTGTCACTCCAAACCTTCTATTAGTTGATTGCTTATTGTGCTGATTGGGGCTGACCCACTATCAAGGGCGGCAAACTGCCTCAGACAGTTAAACAACTACTCAATTTACTGACTGCGGCTACTGAAACTAATTTTGTTTTGGATTAACGTGAACTTGCTCACAGCTGAAGCAGAGCAAGCTGAGAGTTCAGTAAGTCCCTGTGCTGGTCTCAGTCACATAACATTCTCGTTTAAGCAATGCATATTTGGCAAGCCTTGGCTTGTGTCACCTGCTGACCAGCCTCCTCAGGAGCTGTACGAGCACACATGGTCGCACTCCACCTACTTGTGACCCACATCCAGATAACCCCAGGAAGTTCACATCTCTGATTGTGTCACATAGCCTATCTGTCTCCCTCCTCTCGAGCTCAGTAGAAAGAAAGAGGTTAAAAATTCTTTAAAATTTCAAAGTGTTTCTAAGCTCCCTGATTCTGGATGTGGCATGCTCACACTTCGTGATTTCAAGGCTGAGTAAATGCTTCCTCTAACTACTATAATATGAAGAAGGTATTTAAAAACAAACAAACAAGATGACAAACATTACAGCCCTGCTGCGATATGTTTCTTTAAGGTGATAAAGACATACCTTCCGTTGTATAGGTATGGTTTTCTCGCTCTTCTGTCTTCCTCATGTCTATCAGATCCATGACTCTGGTGGTGCCTGTATTGCTTATCTTGGTATCGTCTCCCGGTGTGAGACATCTTGGTTCTTACATGTATTCTTTCTTTCTAAAATAACTTCCTGAGTCAAAGAAATAAAACTGGTTCATTTTATAGCTCAAAGTTATTCATTGACCAGCACTCAGGTCTATTTCATGCTGATTCAAGACTTAGTACAGACTTCCTTAAGGAAGTTAAACCCTTTAAACTACAAAAACCCCTAATTTCTATCAAATAAGGAAGTTTTTAATTTTCCTATTCATCAAGTAATTGTAATGTTTCTACACTAAACGTTTATTGCACTGGGCTTATTTACTAGGTCTGCTCTTACTCTCTTACCTTTGCTGCAAGGATAAGGCATGGTGTCAACTAAGAGCATGAACCTTGGCTCAAACGTTGTCTCTTACATGAAATACTGAACCCAGCAAATGCCCGAGCCTTGCATGAGCGTGCATACAGCTGCCACCCGTGGCAGGGCGAGCCTGAAAACGCAGACTGTGACCTTTGTCCTGGAAGTTCCTAAGAGGAGGGCACCCATGGGTGTAAACAGGTACGGTACCAAACATTGCCTGTGATTTGGGTAAGCCTTAGGTAGGCTGGGCTGAAAAGCAGTTTGCAGGAAGATACATCCTTGATAATTTGGTATTAAATATTACAGGGATGTTATTTCCTGAAAGCGTCTTTACCCTTTCAGGTGCAGTACACTTAAGCTCAAAGCCGTAAACCACGGAAACACCCAGTTTAAGCATCTAAGCACTCTTTACTCTCATTTGCCTTCATCATGGCCCTTCAAGCATTACTGCAGAAGTGCCTGCGACCGATTTAATCCTGACCAATCAAGCTGAGGACTGGCTTAAGGCCTTCCCTTCCGTCTCCTTAGGGTGTCACTAAAGAAATGAATTCATTTTTATTTGATTACGGCTAACAAAGTGACAGCGCCTTCCTCTGGGCAAGCTCTGCGCCGGGCAGCAGCCACTGGGCAAGTAGCAGCCCCGCACCTTCCCCCAGGGGCGGTTTCTGGTGCCTCAGCGCCGCTACAGAGAGCCGAAGCCCCTTCACCCCCACGGGAGTGACCCTGCCGGCGGGGGCCAGGCCTGAGGCCCGGGCCCGGGCCCGGGGCCCGGCTGAGGCCGTGGGCGCTGCCCCGCTGGCAGCGCTCCCCGGGCACCTCCCCAGGTCGGGCTGGGGAAGGAATTGCGCCCTTCGCTACCCACCCTCCCCTTCACCTGCTCCTCTGAGGGCACCCCGGGGGCGAAGGCCAGCAGCCCCCGTCCCGTTCGCCCCTCACCTGCGGGGAGCGCCGAGCTCCGGCCCGCCCGGCAGCAGCTCCCGGCAGCAGGCGGGCCCGGCCTCCCGCCTCCGCCGCGCCTCCCTCCTGCGGCGGGCCGGCCCCCGGCTCGGGTGCTGCCCTGCCCGGCAGATCGCCTCGCTGGCGGGGCCTGTCCTCCTCCCTGGGGACGAGCCCCGCGGGGGGAAGGAGGGGTACTGCCTCCCGCCCTGGCCGGCCTTGGGGCTGAGAGCTGGTGCTTGGGAGCGTGGGGCAACCTGGGCTTTGGTTTGATGTAATAAAATGAGGTCCCCGTGCGCCATGGTGCTGGGGAAGAATCTGGTAAGTAGGGCCTTGGGAGGATATACAGCTTGAGGGTTAATAAAAGGTACAATTCCAGGGTCCTACTGATTGCCTCTGTGTGATTATTTAAAGCCAGCCTCATTGACTCGCAGTGCAGGGGCGGGAAGCCCTGCAGTGCGGGGGATAGAAGGCCAGAAGAAATGAGGGAAACTCATCCCAAGGAACAAGCATGCGGGAGTAGGTTGTGTTACACTAGACAGGTTGAGAAGGGAGGTAAGCAACTAAACTCTCCTCTCGTGTAAAGCTACGTTTCAGATAATTAACTGACCGTTTGAATGTGTGCAGCCTCGTTTCTCCGTGCTCTGCCGAAAGCCTTCCCAGTGGTGGATCTCCAGGGGCTTTGCCTCCTCGCTGCCAGCCTGTCATGTTTCCCTTGCAGAGGAACAATGGTTCCCTCAGGATGCTTTCTGCTGGGGACATATCTATTTTTGTAGAGAGCCTGGGGCAGACCAGCTCTGCACCGAGCGACTTGTTCGTTGTGCGGCCCTGTACACAGAAACGATCCGTGCCTGAGAAGCAGGACGGTGGTGTTAACGTGGCACTGTGCCCGGCTAATCCCAAGCCTTGGAAAGCTTCCCTCAGCTGTGGCGCTACCCTGCACAAGAGCTGGGACCAGAAAATCCCTTTCCTTCCCAGGGCTTACACAGCAGCACGCCTGGGGTAGCAGTACCTCTTAAATCTGGGCTTAAGATACACAACTATTGGTGCAGTCCTATGCTAGGGCTAAATCCAAAATCCCCTTTAAGTAACATATCGGTATCAGAGGAACCGCTCTGCCTGAAATTCAGAGATACCTACACAAACTGAATGTATGTATTTTGTAAATTGCTGGAGCACAGTAGGACACTGATTCCCTGCTCCAGTTGAGCTGTGTTAACAGTTTCTTTTGCTGTTTACCATTCTCACCTCGCCTAGACCTATTCTGTCGTTCCTGATTACAGCTGTAGGGTTCATCTTCTCTCTCTTGCACCAACCCTAGTGCTCGCTTCATCACGTAGTAAACCAATTCAGCTTGCTTTCCGGCCAAAACCAATTTACTTTCTGCTGTTTTAGTGAGCTGAATTGGCTTTGTGCTGCAATCAAATGTGTGCTGGAGCAAGGACTTGGCAGAAGGACATGTCCCACAGGGAAGAAGCTGGGGGGAAGGATGGGAGGAGAGGGCTACCTCTCTTGGCAACAGCGACTGGTGAATGTAACTGAAGCCTTAACGTGAAGCTGCAGTTTGAGACTACTACCCATGAGATAGTTGCTATGCCTTCTCGGTTTGGGGCCATCATCCTGCTAGCAAAGGCAGCCTAACAGCAGGAGTGTTTTACTGCTGCATAGTTCTGTTTGTTTCAACTGCTTACTGTTTCTAATTAAAGGTAGTTTAGACTAGTTTTGTAGATTTTATCCAAAAGATGATTAGGATGCCCGCCTGTTCTCCTGCCTAGATGATAAACATTTGGGAAAACCATTCTTCACTTGCATCCAGCAGAGGATGTCTGCATGAGGAATTACAGCTCCCTTCAGGTAGGCAGGTTTCATACAAACAGTAAAAATATTACAAAGAAACGTGGCTGGAGACAGACTTCGGGGATGGGGGGGATGGGGTGGGGGCGGCTGAAATGTGAAAGTACCTTGACAGCCACTATGGTATAACTAGTGATTTTTATTCAAAACTAGTGACATTTATGCAAAAGCATTGCTCTTTCTGGGCTGAAGGGGTTAGGGTCCATACGCTTCTGGACTGGGTAAAATTCAGTTGAAGCTGACGGGCAAGGTGTGTGTGTAAAAAGTGGTTAAAGTCATTATAGAACCAGGTAGCTGAAATAATGAGGTCACAACCGACCCAGAATTACATGGTGAGATCTACATTAAAAACTACATCACCAAAGGGATTTTCCCTGGGAACTCATAAAGCAAACACAAGGCGTTGAGGTAGTGGTTGCTGGAGTTGCCTATATATGACATGACAACCAGTGAAATAATCTACAGAAAGTGGTGCTGATTAAGGAGAAACAGTCAGAGATAGCAGTAGGAGCATGTCCTAGAAAGAGCTCATGGAGGGAATTGGATATGGTACTGGCTGAATTTGGATGAAAACCAGCAAGGCAAAAGATCTCATAATTTGTTCTTACGTTGTTGCAGGTCAAAGGATGCTGTGTTGTATGTAAGCAGGTGGTTTTGTAACAAAGATACACCTGATCCTGTCATCAGTTTCTTCTTTTAACAGAAATAACTCTGAGGCCTGAATTTTGGCTAGCTGCTGCAGTCCAAAGAGGCTCATTTGCAGAAAGTGAAGTGTGAACCCTATAGATTTTTTTTTTTTTTTTTGGTATTTTACTTCTGTAGATCACATCTGTGTCTTGTATCAACGCTGTCCTGGTTACTTGCATCAGTGTAACAAACCTAACCAAACCAACTCTAAAACCCAGTTTAGGTACAGGGACTAGGTGCCTATAAACAGACCTCCAGGAGCAGATTTCTCCAACCAGCAGGGAGGCAGGGCACCACTGGAGTGTGTTCAGTCTGACAGGAATACCAAGCTCCCGAGATCAGCAGGACTAAAAATAGTTGTGGAATATTATTTTTCTAACCCCTTGATGTTGCTTTTACATGAAATTGTTACAAACAACGAGAAAAGAATTTGGGTTGCAGGCTTCCTTTTATTCACTTTTTTTCCTTTTTTTCTTAAAGAGATTTTGAAATCCCTGGTCTTTGGAATGGGAGGTAAATTGAGTTTGTGAACTAATTAATTGGTATGTGTTGGTCAATTTTTTCTGTCCTAGTGAAAAAAACCAGCCCATCACAACACCCAAATACTGCTTCAGCAAAAGAAATGTAAACAATTACGGCTGATTTAACATTAATGTCGTATCCTTAGTGTGTGCTGTTACACATACTTATTTTTAAAAGCAATGGAAACCGTCCTTAGGCTTCTTTTATTGTTGTCTTTGGTAACGTGTGACTTGTTTGATTGCTAGTTGTTTCTTTTCCAAGGCTGGGTCCTTCCCAGCATCTTCTGAGCAATTGCCTTGTTCTGATTTAAAGATCTTACAACACCGTTTTCTGAAAAGCGGGATTTTGTCACACTGAACCCAGACTCCAGCTGGGGAATAGCCAGCTTCTGGGACACATCCAAAACAGGCTGAAGGCAGTGGGGATGTTTCTATTGAAGCCTTGAATCCTGAAAGACTGTTATCTGTGGGCCCCTTTGTATTTATATGAACTTGAAGTACGGAGCTGTAACACCAGCCTCAGTAATGCTCTGCACCACCGCGGCTGCCACTTTCGTCAAGCTGACTTTCCTCAAGTTCTGCTGTTGCTGGCCACCCAAGCTGTATCGGAAACCTTATCATTCATTTTCTTTTTCCCTGTTCTTAAGCGGAGTTGTAGTAGGCTTTAGCCATTTTCCCCTTCAAAAGTGATGAGCAAAACCAAAATGGCTTTTGAAATCTGAGAAACTGTCAGCATTAAAATTTGTCCCTTGTTTCTTAACAGCCCTTTCTCACAAATTCTGTGTTGTGCCGAACTTGGGGGAACCCATGTCTGAATGAATCTCGGAGACTACCTGCAATCCCATACTTAGTTTTCTATAATAATTTACCACTTAAATGTAAAAGTATTTCAGGACTGAAGTTTGCTTTCAGAGGACACTTAGAGCCTGTGCAGACCTTTGCAGTCTGACCTGCTCTAAAATTCACACTGGCAGACCTTTGTGAGCTGCCTTTGTTTTGCCCAACCCAGAGCTCTGTGTAGTTGTGGGCTTCTGAGTCTGGGTGCCAGCTTGCAAATTGCATGAAATTGTGGCAAGAGGAGCTATCTGGGAGCTCACGCCACTTCCCTGTCTCCTGGCATGAATACATTACATTCCATTTTATATTAGTAAAATATTTATGAAGTCTTATTAGCATGGTAAGAGCTCCTGCCTCTCTTACAAGAGGTAGGAATTACGAGCGGTCTGCTTTCTCTCATTTAATCTACTCTCCCATCTAGCGTTTTTCTTTTCTCATCTGGACATAGATTAAATCCAATAACAAGGGCTATTTGTTTTGCGGTCAAAACTATCAGGGTTGGAGTCAACACTCCTGGCAGTCATTGGAAAGGTTTCTTGTGCACAGAAAATTTATGAGCGCACGGAGATGCCGGGTTCAGTAATCTAGCCTTAAAAGGTATCCAAACATTTTGTTCCTGATCAAAACACATAATCCCGTGAAAGTCTCAGCTATTTACATCTGGTTGATCTGCCTGAGGCTGTAACATTGGCAATTGTGTACATTAAGAAGGGAAAAGAGGCATTAAATTTAGGCGTCCGGTTCACACAAACGGTGTGTCGCAGTTTCCTTTTGACCTCCCGAAAAAGAAATGCAACAGTGGCATCCTGTGGCCCACGCCGTTCATGACAGGTGGGTCTGGTGCAGGGCAGAATCTACCACCCAGGTCTTTCCACGGCGAGTGGGAAATGGATTGGATTATCTCTAAGAAAGTTTACAAAATCAGTCCACAGTATTTCACGGTGCACGTTTTCAACCTGAAGTACAAAGCTGCTATCTGTTCTTCAACAGGGGCTTTCCACCAACTTAGCTTACATTCTGCTGCTTATTTTCCTACCAAACACTTGGTGTTTGGGAAAGAGAGGACGATGACTTCAGTTACTCGCCAAGGAGTCAGTACTTCTGTGTGGCTTTCTTTGCGCTGCTGAACATTTCCTCAGAGAAGAGGAACAGAGGAGAGACTGAGAGTGAACTGTTTTCAGCTAACCCACAGTTTCATGCAGCATACTTGGCCTGAAAATGAGTGTTTCAGGAAAGTCCAATGAAGAGAAGACTCGTAAGAGTTGTTTTCCCTTGCACCTACCTCATACCCGAGCGCTCACTCCCACACACCGCCTGTGTGCATGTGTGTGTCTCTTGAGTTTTTCAAAGTCCTGGCTTTTACTTGTTTAACTTGGACCGCCTGTGATGTGCTTACCTCCTCACCAGCAGATATTGGCAGCCGTGACCAACAGGCTCTCTAAAAGCTTGCAGGCGTGCCAGAAGGCACATTAATGAGGAACATACAGGCACACCTGCACTCCTATGGGCAATTGTCAGGGAAGCTGCTGATGGCCTCATTTTTCCCTCTCCTCCTCCCAGTTTTGCAATGACTTCTCTTCTGTGAGAGAGGAGATGTTAAGGTGGAGTCATTTAAAGCCTCTTCCTTCCTACTTCTCACCATCGTATGTAGAGGTGTAAACGCTATTGAAGGCTCAGTGTCAGGAAGGAGTGCGGGGGAAATGAAACAACGTTGTTCCTTTTAATTTTGCATTTTGTTGTATCCGGAAGGCTCTGCGTGTTTTGTGTGATCCACCTGGCAAATTGGAAAAGCAGAGCAGGGGCAAGATTGTCCCCTGCTGCCTGTGCGTGGGAGAACTTGTGAACACTAAGTTTTCTGTTGTGCGGGAAAGTCACCGTGGTCCTTCTTGGGAAGGCTGCAGCAGGAGGGGAACAAACTCAGCAGCAGGCAGGGGCTTAATTCTTGCCTTTAATAACGAGTGAGTACTCTTAAGATGTTTGTGAAATTGCTTAACTGAGCTTGCACCACAGTTTCTTGCCAGTATTAATCCCTGGGCTGCCTCTTAAAACACGCACATGCGTGAAAACAAACAAATGTGAAGGCTGGCTGTGGCTCCAGTGATGTTAACCCATGCTCCTTTTTGTCAGTTAAACTGACAACCAAGATAAGAAGAGCCGGTGTTGGTATCGTCTCTTGCATAACAAACCACTCTCGACAAAAGAAGCAGCCTCCTGTCAAACGAATTTCCTTTACAACTGCCGAGGGGACTATTTTTAGTTTCATCTGCCATTCTTTACTCCTTAATCATCTGGTTCACTTTTCTCAGTGTTTCTCTCTTTTTCCCCCTTCCCCACCAGCTCCAATATCAGTTCCTGCTGATAATCAGAGGAGGAGGAGGGCACTGGGCTCTTGGCTGTTAGCACGTGTTTGCACCGGGATGCCATCAGCCTCACTACATCCCGCTCAGCTTCCGTGTGTGAAGGGAGGAAGCTTCAGAGAAAGGCAAATACACCGTCCTGAATCTAGATGGCAAAGACCAACAAGTAAATGAGATCAGTTCTTGACAGGAAAGGGTTTTTGCTAAGGCTGCACTCAGAAAATGTGTTTTAAGGGGAGGGGAGCTACGAATGTCCAGCGCTGAAGCAACATCCCAGGCATACTGCATCGGGCAGATAACTCTTCATATGTCTTTAGCAAGGACAAGGCCGAGCCTAGCTTTTCCACTGGAGATAAAATTAAAGTGCTTTAGGAATGACGGCGTTTATTCCATAGGTCTTGACTCTATGGTACTGGCTGCCTTCCCTTTTGGTCTGTTTGACCCACTGCATGTTTTAGCCCATTGAGCAGCAGAATGATTCTTGTCTTGTGGCTGAGATATAAAACAGAAGTCCTGCGTATCTGGAATCCATTAGAGATTTTGTGGTGCTGTTTGCAAGAGTGTCTTGAGGCTTTGGCCATTCAGGAAAGAACACTGCTTTCCCCAGTTGCACGTCGTAGGTCAGTCAAGTCCACCATCCCCTGCAGCATCTTTTTAAAGCCTTATTCTTGTGGGTTATTTTATATTCCTTCTTCCTCCGCAGTATACAAGAATTTCACAATAATGAGTGGTTTTATGCCCATGGTGCTAAGTACAGGTTGCTATAACACCTGTTTTGTAGCTGAGTTTGAGGAGCATAAAGGCAAAGTGAATGGCCCAAAGTCAAGAGGGAAGTCTCTGGCAGCAGGAGGAATTATGCCTCTCTCACCTAACAGTCCTGAAGTCAGCATACTAGCTAACAATTTCCCAGCAATTGCCACAGCTCTCATGGAGAAGGAATCACTAGAAAAAGTCAAAAGTTTTAAACATCACTATTTTCTTAACAAACATGAGTTTTCAAATGACACAAAATGTTTGCAGAAAATGCGTGTATTTTGAGAAAATGGAGTAGATTTTGTTGGATTCAAACCATAATTAATGGTTTATAACGTAAATGTTCCAATTGATCTCTTTTTCCCCGGTGGGGGGGAACCAAACAAACCAAACCCCAGAAGAAAACCTTCTGCAGAGGAAAGCAAAAAGGGGACCTGGTTTCTCAAATGGCATGGGCCATACAAATGTATTATTGATGGAAAAATAAAAACTAGATTGCATCTTTTCTTCAGACTTTCCCCTCTCCAGTCTTACTCTTTTCTTGTTGTCTTCTGAGTACAACTGACTAGTGCAAGAGTGACCAGTCTCCTTAACCCTAAAAAATGTGCACTAGCTCCTTGAACACTCCTTATCCAAAAAAAGTTAGGAAGAGAGAGTTGGGAAGAGGTCTTGTGGCTGACAACAGCAGCTCTTTAGGTCTTTGGCTGCTTTACTGCCTGATAGGATTGAACAGGGTTTTCCTGAGCAGTTTTTGCTGGCTAACCTCCTTCCACTGCTTGGATTTGGATTGCGCAGTAGCCCCCAAATCCGTGCGCCCGTGCTGGGAGTCACGTAGTGTAATCCCACTCTATGCACAGCAGAATTATTTGTGTGCTTCTCAAGGGTCATACTCCTGGTTACCCCTACTGTGGCATACATCACTGTGCAGCCTACGGGCTGGCGTAAAACCGCTCCTGCTTTTCTCTTCCCCTTTATTCCATTGCTTTTGACAGTGTAACATTTCAGTTTCTCTCAACTTTGTCAGGGCGTTGGTGGGCTCTGTTCCTGATTCTTCTTTTTTTGAAGCCCCTGAATTAGATTTTGGGTTAGGAGATGGAAGTGGGGTAAGCACTAGAAGCAAGGTTGGTTTTGTATTTTTGAAGGTGCTTGAAAATCTGCCAGAGAGCTGTCAGGTGAGTGATGGCTCGTGACATGTCAAAGCAGACAATTGAGGGTTCATAATAATTCAAGATCTGTTGCAAAATGGATTGAAATGTGGCTAGCAGTGAGGGCTTTTAAAGAGTATATTGTTATTGTGGATGTTCAGACTCATAAGTGTATTTCAGGCCTTGCTGTGGGAAGAACCTGTCCTGTTAGCTTCACGTGGGTCCTTTGGATTTTGCCTCTCTTACTCAGATTTTTAGCATTTTCATTGCAGTTCATCTGTCACATCCCTTTCCTGGGTGCCTGATGGGGACACTTCCCTTACATGTCTGCACAGATGGACTCCTTTTTCCCTGTCACCTGTGCACATGGAGCCTTTCTTACAGCCATTTATCCATTTGCTCAGTCTCCTGTCTGTGTAGGCTTTTGTCGTTTCCACAAAAAGGACCAGTTGCATCTTCTCCCAGATCTGTGACATGAGAAGTAGCGAGAAATTTCTTGGCGGAGAGCCTAGAAAAAAATCATTTAAGCTCCACTAGGTGAAGAGGATGTGACCTTCAAAATTTCTCATGGCATGTTAAGTGGTTTTGGGCAAAGATGTCAGGAAGAAATGAGAACCCTTCTTTCAAAATGGATACGACATGAGAAATCCAAAGGCAAAAGCAAACTTTCCTCTCACACTGTGTAAAGGGCCTCTATGCTGAAGATATCACCAGCTGAATGCATGTAAGAAGTCGCCAGCAATCATTAAGCTCAATTAATCTTATTCTTGAGCCCATGATAACATCTGTGGATTATTTAAACAAAGAGATGGTGAGCAAGCAGGAGAGGAAAACTAAATAAAAGAGGTTTTGCTGTGAACATTCGTACCACCATCACCCAAGCGACGCCGTAATATAGAAACTGGGTCAGAGACACCCTTCCCCCTCCACGCTGTCAAAGTTATTTGAGCGTCTATTGAAACCCTCACAATAGAAGAGTTTGGCTCCTGCATTCGCTCAGCAAAACTGATTTGTGTTTCTTGGTTCAGAAAAAACTGCTGGGTAATTTTCCATGCAAGTACAATGCGGTAGTTCAGCTGATCCCTGAAAGCGGATTTTTTTGTGTGTGTGATTAGCCTTTCGTTCGCTAAAGCATTACTGCTTTTATTTAGCATTTCTAACTTTGCATGCTGAATCTGTGTTTAGACGCCTTAAACCTGCCTCTTGCCTGTATTAGTTTTAGGAGCTGTGCTGGTAGTCTTCATTCCAAGTTCAAAAGATTGCTGTAAGTCTCTTGAGATGTCGCTTGCTCTGTTGTCTTACTGATGATATAAATCTAAGTTAATTAGTTTATTTGCTTCTAGGATAATTGAATTAAAATATATTAATTCAGAAGTATGGCTTGGATAGATTCAAACACAGCTCCTCTGGACTCTTCCCACTGCCCTTTTTAATCCCGTATTTGAGTCTTTCATCCTTGTTTGCAGCTGTCCCATTAGCAGTCTCAGCCTTCTGGTGTGCTCTGTCTGCTCTGAGGTTTGTTTTTTTTTTTTTTTTTTTGTCTTGTTTTTCTGGTTTCTTTCAAGCAGTCCCAGTGGCTCCACCTTGGCCTGAAAAGAAAACCAAGCTACACTTCATGCTCATAATGACGGTCAGCACACGTTGCCGGCGAGCACAGAACCTGGGAGTTAGGCTATCAGGAGTGGCATTGTTTGGCAATGGTCGTAAGGAGACACGAGTCCAAAGGAGACACAAGTGAAGTGAAATAACAGGGTCCAGGGTTTGAACATGTTTTATCATATTCAATTAATGCATTATCTGTTTTCACTTCCCCTCCCTGCTGCCCTCAGCATGCACTTTCACAGTGCGAGCACATGCCATCTCACACTTATTTCTCCTTGCATAAAATGTCATTTGTTCCTTGAAAATTGCCTGACTTGATGGGCAGTGTTTCCTGGAGGTGTCTGGGAGATCTGCTTGGCCACGGAGCCAAGAAGGCTGTTTGGGCCATGGCTGTTGGGAGTTGCACACCCAGAGTAGTTGTGGTGTAGTGTGCTAAGGAGGCGTGGTTGGGGTGACGAAGGAGAAGGAGAAGGAACATCGTTTCCTTGCTTCCTCTGTCGCTTAATCCACTATCTGGATGAGATACTTATCAATCAGCAGTGAGAACTGTTCTGCCGGTTCATGTCTAGCTCAGGTCTGATTCTTTGTCTTATTGTGTGCTAAAAAAAAAAAAAAGGAGAAAAAACACCCTAAACACTCCAGTTTGTGTGTTAGTCTCAGCAGTGAACGTCTCTTGAGCTACTTTCCTCGAGCAGGCACACAACTATCTATGTCGACATGTCTTCCTTGCATCCTCACTACTGAGAAGAAGAAATAGAAATTCTTGCCATTCCACCCTGTGGCCCAAATTTTGGGAGAAACTCAAGAAGGGAAACCATTTGCATCCTGAAGTTTGACAGCAGAATGACTTCTCTTGTTATCAAGGCTAATCACTTCCCAGCCCCGTCTCTGGCAAATGCTCTATCTGTAATAATCAAGTCAGTGCCTATGAGATAGTTTTTTGACAGGACAGTATTTCTTAAAAATTTGGTAGCATTGCACACAAACAGAAATAGAATTGTAATTAGCTCTCATCCCTGAAGTTGGAAGAGCTTCTCAGTTTGTTGGAGGCTGCTGGCCAATTCTCTTATCTAATTGGATGAAGTTCCTACTTTCTCCCATTTGTATGATGTCTGCTTTTACGCAAACTCGTTAAGTGCAGCTGTACTCAAAGTTTATAACAGCCCCAGTGAAGACTAGGCAGAAAGAAGTTTAATAGCTGTTCTGTTCTCTCTTTTTCATCTGATCTCGGTCCATTTTGGTGGTTGATGTGTGCCCAAACATCTTTCCCTAGCACCTAATTCTCCCCCCTCCAGCTTTTTATTATGAAGTATGTTAATAATTAGAAACCAGACAAATCGCATAAGATTGAGCTGTCTGTTTTGAAACTGGCGAGTTTACAGCTTGCTTTCAAGGAAGATGGATTTAAGGCAATTAGTTGTTTCTGTGAGGCATACAGAAGTGATTTTCCCCCTTCGTTTTAAAGCTGGCGTTAAGGTGCAATCAAATAATTGCTACACTATTCTTTAAATCTTCAGAGGCATTAAGCTGATTATACAGGCAGAATAACAGCATCATAGTTAACATTATATTAAGCTTTTGCATTTAGATGGAATTTTGGCCAAAGAAATACTTAAAAAAAACCCCACAAACAACCCAGTTTCCTCAGTTGGACTGCTTTTTTCCCATGTTCTTGTGTGCAATTTTGAATTTCTACTTAGTAAAGTATATATAGTAATAGAAAGTCTTCGTTTGCCAGAACTTGCATTTTTCGTACTGTATTGCCTACATATATTCAAATCACATTTACGAAGAAAGATTCATTGCGAACTTCCTGCAATACAGATATATCAGCTTTAGAAGTGATTTTATAACTTCCATGGATGTTTATCTTCCACTGCAGAACTATTCCAAGGTTTCCTGGGGAACTTCCAGCTGTACAGTTTCCTTCCCTTACCATGTTCCGTCTTCTCATCAAACAAGGTCAGGGAGGCTGGAGGAGAGAGGGAAACTCAGGGAAAAAGTTGGCTCACAACACTGATTGTTCCATGAGGGCACTTGCCTGTGATGGTAAATGCTCTCTATATAGCCCAGTGGCGAAGAGACCAACCTGACAACATGAGGATGTTCGTCAGCGCCGGGGTCTTAAGTTACAGCCATGTCGGTGCACACATCTGTGGTGCAGAGAGTGGAGAGAGCAAAGGAGCAGAGTGAGACACCACTGGAGGGTGTCAAATTGGAATTTGGCTCCCTCCTAAGCCAAATTCCAATGAGGAAGGAAATTTCCTTCTGCTGGTGCCCCATCTCCTAGCTGCCCTCCCAGCTCTGAAGGTCACAAAATGTTGACCCTTATGGTGGTCACAACACCCTTAGCTCTGACTAGTTTCAAAGATGCAAACGTCTTGCAAAATAAAAAGCCTGATAAGAGTAGGGAGGCAGGACCTACTGAATCCTACCTGAACTCGCTCTACCCTATAGCCCTCCCTCGGTTCATGTAATCGTAAAGAGGTACTGGAGTTGAACATTTTGTGTCTGTTCCTGTGAGGGATTGAAAAACACACAGCGTTGTAACCAAGTCCCTGGTTATTGCTGTCGGTAGGCCTTTACAGCAAAGTTCACATGTGCAGGTCGATTATCAATGATGACACGAACAGGTGGTTTAATTGGTTGTTCTAATATAAAACTTAATCTCAGCATGAGTCATGGCTAGCTTTGGCATAAATGTCTTTACCGGAAAAATGAAACCCGCTAACATCTCTTGTTTTCAGATAGCTGGCTCCATCTGTAGACACGTTTCATCTTGTGCTCAGCTCCTGTTCAGACAAATATGAAACACAGGTATTCTTGTTTAGAATCCCCAAACTTTTGTTGTTTCCATCTGGGGCTGATGCCCCGTGTGTGCATAAGATAAGCTTGCCTGGCATTCATAAGTGAGAACATTTAGGTCAATTCTACCCAGTAAAGATCATTCTTATACCTGACCTCTACTACTCTGTTGTCTCCTAAATATGCAAGCTTACTTTTATAGAAAATACATTATGTATTAAAAGGGCTCATATAATGCTGGAACATTTTTTTTGCCAGCTACAGTCATCACGGGCACATCGTTAAAATGACAACAGTAGCTGCTCTGTGCTGTCTAATTTTGTAATGTTTTGACAGAATTTAAGACATGAATGTATGTTTGTGCTACTAGTCATTGGTGAATCATACCACTTAATTGGACGGGTCAACAAGATAAATAGTTGTGGTCTTTGAGAAATGAAAATGGGTTCTTTCCTTTGTGACTCTGAGGTTGTTCGTACGCTGCTTTTGATGGAAGTAGCATTAGTTGATGGTGATTATGGAAAAAACAGTCACTTATTTTCCTAACACTTGAGTGAGTGGTGATAGTTGTTGGAGGATGTGATGACAGAAGAAAAGCGGGTTTTAATTTTGGTTTTGAAGTGGGTGGGGGTGGGCAAATGGATACTCGAGACACATTAATGAAGTCATGTTGACAACTGTTAAGTGTGAAGTCTGTCATGTATCTCATGGCAATGGATACGTCTTTATGAGCATACAGCGTTGGAGGCATTTGTGCGATTGTCAGCTGTAATTAAAGAAAAGGATCATTTGGCAGTGGACATACAGTTGGAAATGAAGGACAGGTGGGGTTTTTTTATGTGGGTGCGTATACTTCTGTTTGCCAAAAGTGACATATTTTTTGACTAGCTAATTCTTTCCAAGTAACTGCTAAATTAAGAAAATTAGTTGAACCAGGGACTTTGTCCTTTTTTTTTTTTTTAATAAATATTCTTTCTGTGGAAGAGAATTTGAACAATTTAGAGCATTTTAGATCATGTCCTTGCTGGTGACATTCCGAAGGTGCATAGAGCAATTACTTCCAGAAAGACCTGGGGAAGCGTGAGCTAAAATGTCACCTGCCAAACATGCAAAATAAGCAAAGAAACTGATACCACTTACACCCCAGGGTACATCTGCGTTTGCACGTGTTGTGCTCGCTTGTGATACATGTCGCAGGTGTGTGTCATGTTCCATTTTCCTAATACCTTTTTGACTGGATCACGGGTTTTGGTGTTGCTTTCAAACGGGCTTGCAAGTATTGTAAAGGGGCAGCTGGGATCTTGTCCTCATGAGGGATGAGCAGGACCTGGGATGGCGCTCTGATTTTTTTTTCCAGCCGCAGAGCTTCCCACCCCAACCAACATGAACTTAAGAAAAGTAAAGCTATTTGAAGGAAGACCTGTGCTTCTTGGGTAGCTGCGTAACCCTGTGTAGCAGTTAAAGCTGTTCTGCAGCTACCAGGGGCTCCCCTTCCAGTGCATGTACACAAACAGCTTTTCCTGGCTCCGGCTGATGTTGAGTTTTGCAGTAGACGATGATGGGAGCGGTTCTCGAGTTGGTAGCATGCTTTGAAAAGCGTGTGACGTGAAGAGGAGACTGGACCTATCTGAACATCAGATGCTGTCTCATCTCTTGTTGGAGGTAGCGGGATAGTTTTTTTTCCTTTTATATTTCTTGAATATCTTTTATGACCTCTAGACTGGCCTTCCTTTCCCCCTCCATCCTGGCAGGAAACAAGGGAGCAGCCGCAAAGTAACAGGATTGACATCTGATTCCAGAACTGGAAGCTGTTGACTTGGACGTAACGGGAAGCAGCGCTATTTTTCCTTGGTTAAAGATCGATTTTATGTCCCTAATGAAAACACCGGGACAATTCATCGTGGTGGTACAGATGGTCAGTGGCTAGAGTGAAGGGCTTATTAGATACCTTGTCTGTGAGGCGGAGGAGTGAGGAGGAGCTGAAAATGAGCACCTTTGTTTAAAAATACATCTGTTTCTTTTCCGCAGCCACATGTTTTAAGTGTAAAATGTACCAGCTTCTTTTAGAGCTGTGTGTTGCAGAGCTGCGCCTGCTGCTAGCAGTAAATGAGTTACTTAATGGGAAGAATGTTTGCAAAGCCTGGAGAGAAATAACAGCTGCTTTTTTAAGCGAAAAAAACCAACAAACCTATAACGTTTCAAAACTGTAGTAAGATCAGGGATATTTTTTTTTTTTAAGGGCCTGGTTGAAAGGAAATTAGTGATGTGTAGGGGGTGCTGAGTGGCCCAAGCACCTCACCTGTTTTATGCCTAGGTGTAAAGGGAATTCGAAGTTCGATGCCAGACGGAAGGCAAACCCAGCGCCACATGAACTACTAGCCAGTTTCCTTCAGCAGCATTAATTTACAGTCTCATGAGAGAACACCTTGGTTTGCTGCCAGTTTTGGCTTCGAGCGAAATTATCAGAGGACAGAGCAGTGCAGGCAGCGGTCCCTTTCAGGCCATGCCGTCTGGGCGGTGAAGCAGACGGCACAGGCTGCTGGCTAGGCTCTGCCAAAAGCATTACAGAGTACGTCTGCGCCCCAGCTCCCTGCTGAAAAGGGACATTAATTACACTGTGGCCTCTCCTCCGCCTGCCGGGCGGGTTACGGGGTGCTGGCATCTTTACGCTGTGGATGGGGGCTTGCCAAAACCGGCGTTTGAGGTTGGCTGACGTCCTTTGCGCTGCTGGGTCCTGCCGGTGGGTTCCTATGTGGTTTGATGAGAGTGGGACAGTGGATGTGGCACAGGTCAGGAAGAAAGGCTCTTTGGCCAAAGTCACTTGATTTGCCATTTGCAGTGCTGTGGGATCACGTAGTAACAAGTATGGAGGCGTGATGCCTCTCAGCATTTTTCAGTGATTTTGTCTCGAAGAAAGCAAAGTTCCCAATTGCCTTGTCGCCTTTTAGGGTTTCTCATGTGGCTCATGGGTTCACTTTCCAATCTCTTGCTGTTTTCTTTCCAAACTATCCAGGAGTCATAGTGTCTATTTATTTATTTATTAATCGTTCTGAAGTGCTGTTAAGATTTGAGATATGTAAGATTGTGACAGGACAAGGGGCAATGGTTCCAACTGAAAGAGGGCAGGTTTAGACTGGACCTAAGGAAAAATCTTTTATATTGAGGGGGTGAGACACTGCAACAAGTTGCCCAGAGAAGTTGTGGATGCCCCATCATCAGAAGTGTTCAAAGTGGAAGGTGTCCCTGCCATGGCCAGGGGAATAGTGGGGGTGGTAGACTAGATGATCTTTGAACGTCCCTCCCAACCCAACCCATTCTATGATTCTATGAAATGCTGCGCAGTTTGAATGTTGCTCAGATAACTAGAGGTACGTACTGCCACGCAAGTGTCTTGGAGGGTTGAACCCTAGAAGAGAGCAAGAGGCTGTTTGACAAGTGAGTTATTTTCAGGTTTGTTTGAGTAAGCTTTCAGTAAATCAAAGATGTTTATTTCCGCTGCAGCAATAATGTACGGTCTAATTTTTTTACATCTCTGATGTAGCTGATGCAACAAAGATTAAGGGTCTATCCAAGCTATTGCCACCCCGGTGTGAATGAGTAAGTTCATGGCGGCAGACAGTGGTCAGTAATAGACTGTATGCATTGATCTTTCACGTGTTTGCTTCAGATACGCTTGTCAGTTTGTGTGTGTAAGACATGAAGCTTATTGTGTTTCAATGGTACAATAAATCCCATTTTGGGATTCATGATACTTGACTTAAAGAGCAGTTTATGAAGGAAGATGAAGTAGCTGCATGGCATGCGTTTACAGAAGTGTGTTACAAATTGCTGCTCCCATGTAACCCCTCCAGGGTCAAGTTGACCAAGTATTTTTTTCCCCTACTCTAAGTTAATTTTCTGCCACAGGGCTTTATGGTGAACGGGATGAAGCCTGTTTGTGCCATTCTAACTAGATGATGCTGGATCAGGTGTCATTCGTCTCCCTGTCTCCTGAGTAAACCCCTTAGCGTGGGCTGTGGCCGCCTTGACAGAAATGGCGTCAGGGTGCAATAGTGGGGTGCAGTAAAGTACAGACTATTATGGGATGCTTCAAGAGCTGCTTTGTTGTTTGTCCATCTGTGCAAGTCAGTTTCCTGCAGTGCACAAATCTTAACTACTTGGTCTCCTGCCCTGAGTAAAATATCCTCCGAGGCAGTTCTTGATACGAAAAAGTTACTTACAAGCAGGTGGCAAATTCCTCTTACGTGTTATGTGAAAATTCAGTGGCATGCAGTTGTTATCTGGCCATTCATACTAGAATAGACTTCACTTTGTAACATTTGCAGTCTCCCGTTAAGTATTTAATAAGCTAGGGGGAGAAAAGCAGGAGCTATAGGTACTGGGGGACTGGGAGCCTGCTGCTGCAGAGGGTCTGCAGCACACTGCCAGCAGTGCAGCTTCTGTGGAGACTTACAGTGCTTGAAACCATTCAAGTATATTACGAGAAGGGACCTTTTGGCCCAGCAGAACTTGTTTTAAAGGCACTCCTACCTAATTTTCAGACAGCCAAACCCCACCTTAGTTACCAGGTCTGACCTCTTCTGTTGTCCCCATCTGTTTGCTGTGCTTGGTCCCAGTGGTAAGGTAGGCACTGAATCATGGGTGCTAATCTGTTAGCTTTTTAGAAAAACTGGCATCATCTGACCAGGCAGAAAGAGGAAAGTCACTGAAGTAATATACCTGTTCCTGCTGAACTCAGTTTACCTCCCCAGGGAAACAATCCCATTCTCCTTTGTTAGGTGCTAGCTAGGAAAAAAAAGAAGACAGCGCTGCGGTGACTTTCTTCCAAGCCCCATGCCTTTAGAATAATGAAGGGGGAGCGCGACATGGTACCTTCTGCCTGGCAAAGGATTTAGTAACCTTGCTCTCTGCTGGACAGTTTAATCCCAGAGCTCGTGAGTTCTGTTCTGCCGCTGTTGCTTCTTCGTTTGATTTCAGGCTGCCTTCCTCCACCTTCTCTGTCTTCAGGGACACAGACAGAGGGGTAGACGTTTTGTACGTGTGTCTCATCAAACCTGGGCTATTGCATCTCGATGGCCTCTGAGGAAGCTGGCGAACCCTGGCCAATATTGAGCAGAACGTGTCAACAGAACTACCAGGAAGGAAACATCATGTTTCATTTATGGGTTCACACCCAAAACGTTTTGAGTCGGGTTTTTTTACTGACAAATTCTAAACAATGCAAACACAAACCAAGTAACTCACAGTGTGCTTTATTATTTTTTCACAATATTAACTAGACAGACATGGAAAGTTTAATGGCAGCATGTTCTTATAACATTTTAAAGACGAAGAACAACATAATCATATTAAATGATGATAAACTGACAAACTACATTACCATACATACATCATCCAACGGTACTGGATAAACGATATCTGCTTATGTACATTTATGCTGGTGATAATTAAAATTCAAATATTCGGAAGAAAAAGAAAAAAAATATGCTATTTAAATTATAAAAATATACAGTTTTTGTGTGGAATTCTTAATGCTGTATAACTTCTTGAAAAAGATTTCATTGTGTGATGAAGCTGCATTAACTTAGTACAGGAGGGCGGTTTAAATCAGATACAGATTAAGTTAGCTCTCTTGCATTCCTTGTATTTAGCCTTGTTTGAAAGAGACATAGGAATGAGAAACAAAGCACTGGGCTTTTGCAATGAGACAGAATTCTTATAAATCAAAAGATGTTTAATTTTTCATATATATTACTGAGCCAGGAATTCATAATACAAATGAATCACTTTGCTAGCTTGTTTAAAAACAGAGAGAGGGGGAAAAAATAGGCTTTAAACATGCTACTTCGCTATACTTTTAATCAATAGGACTTCTAGGTTTGTGGAGTGCAGGTGCACAGCTAAGCACAGTGTCACGCTTCAGGGTCAAAGCATGCGGTCCTTACATACAGCTGACTCCCCCTGCCTCAGCCGGGGAGACCGCGTGCGTGCAGGGATTGGGGGCACTGGGCCTGTGTTCTGTGAACTGCGTCACCTTCATCTTTCCTTTGCTTATCTTGTTTGAGAAACACTTATTTTTTCCATAATTGTTCCTTATTAGTGCAACCCTGCTCAGGCCTGGCAATCCCCAATCACCACAGCAAATCGATGGACTTTTATAGTGACTGGGTAATTTTATAATAATTTACAAATAATTTTGTCACTGAAAATTTTTAGTAATAGTAGTCATGTAGTGCACACATTTGTAGCTGGTTTTAGTTGCAAGTTATTTTCAGACCATCTTGGGTGAACTCCTGCATCATATGAAACTCGAGATTTTCTTACATACCAATGTCATTCTCTGATCTCCCAGACCCGTTCCTTATCTGTATATTCTCTGTTACCTTGACAACCCCATCACTCCTTTGGCGGATCCAGTGGTTGTTCTATTAAGATACGTCCTCTGTGCAGCTGTGATTTCAGAATACTTAACTTGCAGGGGTTTTTTTCTTGTTTTCCCATCTGCTCATAAATTACTGATTTGAAACAGATCTTAGGTGATCTTTTACACATTTTTTTATGAAAGCCAAATATTTTTCTGAAGCAAAATATTTTCCTTCGTTACGTTCCTAATAAATGGAGTGAAAAAGAATTAACGACAAACTGAATAGAGCAAAATCAAGTACTTCTTTTAAATTCCTACGGATTTCCTGTTTTCCTGTCAGAATTAACGACGTTTTATAGTGAAGATTAATTGTGGGGGCTCTGTAATCTTTCACTCTGCCCTGATATCATCCTTTTTCAAGAGAAAGGATGAGAGATGAACAAATTCCCGGTAACAGTCATCTTTAACCAAGGAGATATTTCAGCGATCTCTTTGTTTCCCTCCACTTCTTGACCTCTTCCTTTGCTGTCCTCTGATCTTCCACACCTAACCAACTTTAGAAATGTCCCTCTTTTTTATTTTTTTGCTTTTGCTACTTGGAATTGCTGGCAGCGGTCAGCTGTGTGTGCATGCGTAGTGACAGAGGATGGATTTTCACTGAAGCATAGTCTTGGAGCTTGGAAGTCTGTAAGGCATTTTGTGGGGGAAAAACTCTTACGTGAAGGTGTAAATGAAGAATAGGAAAAACAGGAATTACTGCAAAAGAAATGCAGGAGTGAGAGGAGAGGGTTTTATTAAAGAAGTTCAAGCTTTTATATACATTCAATGTTTCTAATATGTTTCTTAATAAATGTATTATCAACTATCATTATACCTAACGCAGCCACAATACTGTACTATTCTGCAGTCAGGATGGGAAAACTCCATTAGCTCTTTAATAAAATAAAATCATCGACAGTCATCACGACTCTTCTATTTGCCTGGTATTAACTAATACACTGGAAAGTCCAGTGAGTAGACACAACAGAACACAAAATCCTCAGTATTTATTTAAATGTGTATCATGTGCCTTCTTCATATTATTTCTAAAGCAGCTTTAAAAACCTTTTGCCGTTGGAAGGTATTAAAAAATAAAACCCATTCAAATCATCCTGGTAGTATAGCAGCACTGGAATTGATAGTTACTCTTTTACTACTTTTGACAATGTAAACCTTTAATAAAATAAACAATATTGAAACAATTTAAGGTCTAATAGTTCATGAACTTTAATGGGCGTATGGGCACAAACTGAAACGAAGACTAGATTGTGAAAAGAAACGTTAGCTCGGTACCAGCCAATTCCAGTTGTGAAACTGGCTGCAGACAAATTCAGCTTGGAAGCTGAAAAAAAACCCCGAAACAAAGCCCACACTCAATCCACAATATTTCGTTGCTCCCATTTCAAATATTTTCCACACGAACCCTACATGAGCATGCCCGCTTCTGACAGAAGCACGCTGCAAACACTGCAGGTGCTTCTTGTTTGATGGTGGGATTTTTTTTCATTTTTCTTTAATCAAGCATAGTTCACATTTTTGTGTTCTTAGAAACATTTCCTTTCTATGTTTCCACAAAATTAAAAGTAGCTTCAAATTTTAAATGTAAGCTTGCTCCATCTTTGCTCATACAAAGTGTAGGTGCCATGACTAAATAGCAGTAAAAATGCTGAGATGTACAACTCTTAAAAACAAACAAACAAACAAAAAAGCAGCTTTGAAGACACAACATCAACTACAGCCTTAACATTGAACATATTACATTCCCAAGTTAATGGACATATTTTGCATATAATGCCACAAAGTTATTCAACTGAAATCTTGAGGTTGAGTCTACAGTTTATTCACTGTATATTTGTTTTTACCCTTAGAGCACTTATGTATTGTACGGTACATTTTATCCAGAGCTTTGCAAACTTTCCTTTTTATGCCTGGACGTCCATTTACCCACAAATCCCAGATTTCAAAAGTTTCATAGAAAAAATAGGAGCACATGACTTCTTTAACATTTGAAGCTGGACATTTCCATGCCTCGGAGCAGCCCATGGGACACGCTTCAGACTCTTCGGCTTCGTCAGGACTCCTTGGCCCCCTCCGAGCGCACGGAAAGCCCCACTTTAAAATGCATTGACACATCTGGTTTCAGAACACAGGTCTGTTTATAAAACTGTATAGTGAGTACTCTGCATTAATGTTACTGGAGTTGCATTTTGTAACGTGAGCAGATGACTTCACACACACACACATCCCCCCCTTTTCCTCCACCCTATTTTCGCTTGAAGCAACAGTAGGCACCTGCGCGATTGAGGTGTCAAAGAGTCTCTGTCCAGAGAGAGGATCTGGAGTTTCTTCATCACCTTTTCTTCTGTAGACAGTCTTAGGAAATTATTAGCATGAAATAATTTTGAGGGCGAGGGGCAGGAGGATAAAGCTCACTTTCTTTTCCTGTTATGAAAATGAACTTGATTTTGGTGTCCAGTTTGATAAACAAGGATAGTCAGAGCTGATCTGTAACTCAGCTGAGGTCTGCTTCTTGCCAAATAAAATTAAGATCTTTTTCAACTTTCAGGGATTTAGAGACCACATCTAATTGGTTTCAAACCCCTGGAGGAACTCAGTAAGTAAACAGGATTAGTTGCAGATATGAGCCCACGAAAGTGGGACACAGGTCAGGTCTTCAGACTCCAGCTCTGCTCTGTCGAAGCAGGCACTTAAGGTCTCCTGATATTTCTGTGTCAGTAGCCGCAAAAAAAACGTTTTACTGCTGAGAAAATCATTGAAATGGCAATTTCCTGCAAGCCCCAAAGATGTAACTTCACACTTCCATTAAAAAAATAAGTATTTGAGTTGCCATGTAGTAGGGTATCGTGACGATGACGCGATGGCACAACTGGTAACTTGAAAACGCATGTTTGCAAGGCATAGGCGATCGTATTTCCAACTCTTCTCCTGCAGGGATAGCCAGGTGTCCTTCAAGAAGTTGCCATCTTGACTCCACGTATGTACCATGTTGAATCGTTTACTCTGTCAGTTCTTGCCAGCGGGACAGGCTGAGAACTTGGTTCATGCTGACCTTGTCTTTCAGATCCCTCCCAGCCATCCGGAAAATGCAAGGAAAATCAACACAATTACGCAGCTTTATAGCAGCTCAAGTAACTGCCCTCCTAAGTGTAAGCAGGTAGGTCTTTGTCAGTATATTTGCTCTTCAGAGATAAAATAATCCAGCCAGCTGCATTAATTAAAAAAAAAAAAAAAAAAAAGAACCTAAAAGACTTTGGGGCTCATTAAAGTTAAGAATAACAACATGGTGTGATGACAGGTACAACTTGCAGAGTTTCTGAAAATAGCAGGTTAAAATGTAAATATCTTTTAATAAATAATTTTCCTGCAATGTAAAAATAAATGATATTTCCTTTGGCAGTAATAGCTGATTTAATCTTTAGCTGGGAAGTTGTTTTGCTCATAAAATATCATTGTGCTACAGAAAAAAAAATATTATTTTGTTGTTTTGAAAGACTTTTGTAATCCACGATAAACTGGGTGACTCTACTTATGTCCAAGATAAGCGCCAAGAGTGATGCAAGCTCCCACCAGAACCAAACTCAGGATGGTCTTCAGAGAGATCCAGGAGAAATCGAACAAAGGCCTCATACTGTTGCCATACAACTCCACGAAGGCATCCTAGAAAGGGAAACAACGGAATATCAGAATTGCAGTAACTTTAGCAGAGAGGGAGGACAACTTCACATTCAGTGGTCGTCCAGCAATCACGCTGGCACAAAAAAACCCGCGCAAACCTATTAAAATAGTGATTTGGGAGCTATGTTTTGGTGCAGTTCTTAGCACAAAGTTCTCCTGCCTATTTCTTTATATTGCTGTAATTACTTATGATCATGACTTCTGCTTTAGGCATGCCCACTCCGACAGAAAATACGGGAGCGGCATTTTTAAATGCGAGTACCACTATTTTGGCGCCTACACATTGTCCCTACGAAGATACGCAAAAGAGGTGAACGGACCTTCATTCTCCAAACCTTTCATTGCCACTGGACGTGGGGCATCTATACTGCCGGCCAGCTTTGCTGAAAATAAAGCAGTATTTATTTAGCTCCCTCGAAATGGGTTCGGAAAACTACGTGCAGTAGCCACAGATGCTTCTTCCATACGAACTGAAGCTGTTAGGGTTCTGTTATACCTCTGATGGCCTTTCACAAGGGTCACCAAAAGAGGCCACACTTCGGTCCTGTGATCCTGCTAATCACACCTTGGATGTGGCAGTGGTCCGGCTATAGGGTCCGTTGGGCCAACCAGCTGAACCGACAGCCCTGCCTAAAAAAGGGGTCTTGCTGTCTTGCCGTGTGTTTGTCTTGTCAGCCTGACTTGCCCTACAGCCGAGACATTCAGCTGAAGGAAGAGGAGGGGAAGCATGCAGTGGTACCACTTCTCACAGCCGCCCACAAACCACCTGGCGTGAGGTGTAGGGGGGAGTCCTTTCCCTCAGCCCAGCCCAAACCACCTTGGGTTTCTCCTTTGAGCTGCATTCCTCCATGTATGGAGAGCTGTTATGTAAAGCTGCTCCAGGAAAGCCTGAGGGTGCGTGTAGAGACCAAATGGAAAGGCCATTGAAGTCGCAAAGATAAAGTTTTTGTGACTCATAAATACAACGGGATTTGACTGGGCTAGTCATCAGAACGGTGACACTCTGCACGTAATGCCTTTCTGTCAGGCGGCAATTCCTAACCAACATGAAGCTTCGGAGCATTCCTGAGAGGGAGATAAATCATACCGTACGGCATGAAAGCAGTAAAGAGCAAAGCTGAACGACTTCAAAAATGTGACAAAACTGATAACATCATTTAAGGCAACTTTTTTATTGCTCAGCCAATTGAGGTCTGCTCCCAAATTACTGAGATAAACCCATGAAATAGCTGTCTGATGTAGGGGTTTCCATCTCTACTTTTATTACTCTGGAATTCCCATTTTTAGTATAAGTTAACAGCCTTCATGTACGTTCTAGTGCCTTTACTTGTTTTGTAATGTTACTACGCTAGGAGGTAACCTGCCTTCCAAAAATGCATGTATGTCATGGTTTACAGCAGTCGTTAAGGAGAAAAAGGTCTCAGTTTTTAATATAAACCTTCCAGCCAAGTCAATTTTCTGTAAATTATGCAGTTAGATTAGCCTCCATCATTAGCCATCTCTAGTTATTGTCAGAATAAGAGCGTTTGGGATTTTACCACGAGAGGGCGTGTAAGGTTTTTTAATATTTTGCCATTTTGACTCCTGTTCACTAGACACTGAGATTCAAATAAATACCAGGTAATTACTCCCAAAGTATGTTATTACGTAAGTAATATTGGTGAATGTTGCAGGTAAGAGCGGACGTCGGTAGGTAAGAGTCAGTAACAGAATAGCTACAGGCTTTGGCCAACAGACTGACCTGAAAATACGCCTGCCTCCTGGTATTTCTCAATGCTTGTTCCTCCAGGCAATAATTTTCAAACTTGGGTTTCCAAAGGTATATTCTTAAGTGAAAGCAGCTTAACCTTTAGGGGGAATGTTTTAATGTACACTCTTCATGCCGTCGAAAATTTGGCCACTTTTGCTTAGCTACCTGGTTTTTGAAATAGACGTTTGCAAGCTCTGGCCTTAATATTCTGCTGTGCTGTTGCAGAGCTGAAAAAGCACACTCGGTTTGCTGCGCAGCTCTTTGGAAAGCTGCTTTTATTTCTCCTTAAGGCTATGAAGTAACACAATATCCTAAAATGTTACAGACTGGGCTAAATCCTGTTGTCGCCAGTGCAGACTGACTGACTTCCATGGGAGCTTTGTCTGCATAGAGAGTTCAAGACCAGGCCTTATAAAAATATAAGAAGGGTAAAGTTCAATGCTTGGTGATATTATTATGGGTGGAAGAGAGGGGAAATGAAAAAAACCAAAAAAACCCACCATGGAAACGCAAGTCATGTGAAAACATTTTAACATTAAGATTTCCATGGTTTCTTTCTGTGGGAAGGTCTCACTTCTGTATATTCACGACAGCTGATGCATAAACAATATCAGTATCAAAATGAGCATATTCTGTGCCTCCCTTCTATGCCAGTTTAGGAACGTTCCTCCCAGTTTGCCTGGGAGACCATTTCTAATGGTTCGGCAGAGCTCCCGGTATTGGGTATGAAGGTGGACGGAGGGTTACAGTAAAACTTGAAGACAAGGCAAAAGTATGGCTTAACCCATGGCTCAAAAGAGGAATGTTGAAAAATGTGCAGCATGCAGTACTTTTTAGTCCGAGATTATTACAACAATAACATGAACCCAACCTAATGGTGTCTGCACTATATATTACAAGTAGCTCTTTATGATCGTTCCCCCTCCCCTTCTCAAACATCCTGATTAGGCCTATTTCCGAAGCTTGTTTGAACAGCCTGTCACTATTTGTTTAAGTTTCAAACCTGTTTTAAATAAACACATGTCCATTTTATGTACTAAAACAAGGGGGGGAGGAGGGGGGAGGGAAGTATGACCCGTTGCTGAAAACTATTTTAGCCTAAACAGAATCTCAACTGTTTCATAAGGTTTGACTCCTTCTGTAAACCCATGTATTTGTCACTGGATTTTTGTCGCCTAAACCGGTCTGTTTAAAATAAGAAAATCTCTGCTAAAGCAAATAAGATTAGGAAAATTGCTTGAAACACTTGATGTACTCTGAAAAGCACTCTTTATAATGAAAGCAAGGGTCCCCTTGGCAAATAGACTGAGGCAAGTTCTGGCTTGGTCAACCTTTCTGGAAGTCTTACACAATTGGAAAGAAAATGGTTGCAGGCCTTGCTTTTAAGACCCACCTATTCAAAATTTAATGGAAAGTTGTATCCTGGATGTAAAAATATATCAGGGCAGTTAAAAATAATATGGAAAAGAGCTTTTCATTCAGCTCTGTAAGTTTTTAAAAAGAAGTTTCTTAAGAAACTTTTATTAAATCAAATCAGCCCGCTGCTGGTTTACTATGCAACTTTACACTGACTCTTCCCGCGGAGCAAGGAAGGTGGCAGTGGGGAAGGAAAAGATGCTCAGCCTGAGCTCCTCTTAGCACCAAAGCAGGGGAGATGCCTGCCTCACCTACCTGGGCTTGAGTGGCAAGCCAGGAAGAGTGCCCTGAGGGCACCCCTTGCTGCCCTCTTGCCTGTTGAACTGTATTCAGGGAGGACATAGCGTGGTGTCCCTGGCTGGAGTTCCTGGGATTCGCAAGGAGCCCAGGGCAAAAGTGGAGTTTGTCACCCTTGGAGGATTAGAAGGCGTAACAGTGCACTGAGTCAGGCCATGTCTCAAAACAAAGCATCCAGATCACGCTACCCCGCTCTTCCGCTGGCCCAAATTCGGCAGCTCTGATCCAAGAAACAAATGTCATCTTTAATTACACAGGCGCTCTTTGCCTGCGCATCGAGCCGAGTTTGTTCAGTCTCGGTCCTTTTGCAACCCAGCCTTCACCCCTGCTTGGGAGGCAAGGCACAGCTTCTCGGCCGCAGAGAAGCACATGCTTCCCATAGGCTGAGTCCAGCGGAGCATTACGGATCTGACGGCTCCTTCCTGAAAATACGGAGGGAGAAGGCAGCTTCAGCCTGGCATTTCTGGCTGAGGGGGTGGTGGGGAGAGCAAACATGAGGAAGTAAAGGCTTCCTTTTTCTACCTGAATCAAACAGCTGGCGAGGAAGTGACTTTATTTCCCCCGTTATCATTGGGTTGACAGGATATCCTCTTGAGCCACACTGTATTGAATGAAGAGCTGGTGAGACTTCCATTTTACTGAACGGGAATTGCCTTGCGGCTATTTTACGCTGCCCTCTCCATGACTCCGAAACAAACACACACACACGCTAGCTCCTGGCTTTTGAAGAAACGTGCAGAGGTGGCTTTGCCACCCAGTACGGGGCAGGAGAGGGAATGGCACACGCTCCGATGCCAGCTGAATGACTTTTCCCTCACCCCTGCCTCTGTACGAACGACGTCAATTCTCATAAAGGCTTTCGTTCCTGAATGGTAACTCATTTCGGGAAGAGTCTGGGGAGGGAGAGAGGGAGCAGACAGGGCTGGTTAAATCTTCCCATGTTTTCTATGTGGTGAAACCTCATTAAAATGTCATCTTGAAGCTAACGAGAAAAGTTCTTGGAACACAAAAAATAGACGGATCTGTAGCTGTTCTTTTCCCAAAGAGTTTATGGGTGTTTTATGCAAGTCTAAGCCACGAATACATGCAAATAAGGCCCGCTCAGACCTTGACTGTGTTGTGCCTAGGTGTGGTATTTCACGAGGTCAGTATCTTTGGAGAGGCCGCTATCTTTTTACGCCTGGGAGTGCCGACATGCTGGCAGTCCAGCCAGGTGCCCGTTATCGAATTGCAATGGGAAGGAAAAGAAGGTGTCAACACGCAAGCCCTGCTGACCAGGGTGGGGAACCTGCCTGGGGAGTGGCTTTGGCACATGCACCCCTGATCAGATCTCCAGCCAGATTTTTCTTTTTACCTCCTTCCCCTCACCTGTGGGTCTATTCTGAATTCTCTGTTTCCTCAATGCCCAATATAGTCCTAGGTCTGCAGCTGATGTGTTTGTTGCTGGCTGCGTAACCCTTTTGTTTCTCCAGTGGTGTCTGGGGTTTCTGACTTTGGACAAAACCGGTTCTCGTCACTGGGGTCTTGCCTAACTTCTTTGCTCCTTGACCCTGCTATCGATTTGTATAAATTCTTGCACCAGACCGCCTCTGATCTTGGGGGCATATCTTGCAGGTCCTTGTCTTGCCAGGCTCTCACTGAAGTCTGTGTGAATTGAAATCAGTGGAAATATTATTTGCATAAGGCTGACTAACGTGGCATTCAGACAGAGACATCTAAGGAGCAAGGGCTAATCGTGTTTAGGTTTGTTCATGAAAACTGATGCATATGCTTAGAAACATATAAATGTGAGTGGTTTCAGTATAACTATAGTTACGGTTATAAGATGACTATTCCTCCTGTCCACACTCCCAGAGAGTGACCCTGCTGGCAGGCAGATTCCCTCCAGACCTCTGCGAGACAAAGGACAAACCCAGGCTTTGAGGAATGGTCAAGCCATCTCTTTAAACATAGGATATGGAAGGTGTCGATCGTTCAGCTTGCATGGAAACCCACGCCGTGTTCAGACTAGGCTGCATTCTTGTTAAACCAAGTCAGTATGAGAAATGTTTCAGTAATTTAGTCTTGGCGTCTCTACTTAATTCAGTTAGACGTGGCTCTGCAATATGCAAAAACCCAGACCTAGTGGAAGCTGCCTTGTTTTCTTATTCCTGGAAAGGCCCACACTAAAATGAGGTATTTCTGGCATCAGCGTAACAGCTGTAATGTCACTACAGCAGCTAGCTGGTGGTATTTAATGGGTGCCTCTTCTGAGGGAGCAATATTAGCATTAATAACAGAAAGAAGGCGAGAAGGCCTTCTGGACAAAATCCCCAGTGTTCAAACAGAAAAAGTCAAAGCTGTTCTACTCAACCCTACACAATTTTCAGATCTTTTGTGGGCTGATAATCCCATTCAGCTAATTTGCTACTTGTTTGCATCAATATTTAGAAGTCTTAGATTTATTTTCTGAAAGTTCCCTACTTAGGTGGAGTGCTAGAAGCTGTGTGTAACTCATACCTAGAAAACAAATGTGTCCCTGCACATATTTTCACAGATCTCAGTTGCACCGAGAACCATTCAGTTTTAGGCCACCTTCTTCTCCTTCTAATCAAATTTCTCAAACCTGTTCTAGAGAGTTTACATTCACATGCAACACTAAACTTAGCAGACACTCATTTATGGATTTGTGGATCACTTTGGAGGAGAGAACAAGTGTCATAGGGTTGCTGGGGGTTACCCGTCTCATCCCGTAACATCGTTCTTAGACCTGTATCCTCTGAAAAGAAGCCAGATGCGTTAGGACCCCTGACACATCTTCCGAATGACTTTAAAATTAAAGTAATGACAAAACAGGTCTGAATGACAACGGCGGCCTGTTTCTCTCAAAATCTTGCCTAAATTCCCCATCTTGCTCGTAATTTACTTTCAGTATGAGTGCCCTTACACTGGAAATAGTCTCCTAATTTAAAAGCCCAAATCTGAAGATTTGGCTGCAGCGGGTATGTTGGCAATAGAGGGAAATACGAACACATCCCCCGTTATGTTCCCCGCCTGCTCCAGCTGCCCGTGCCGCACGCGGGCTGCCGCGAAAGAGTTAAATCACGTAACTGCCTGAGAAATGGGAACCGAAAGTAGCTGCTTGTGGAAATGCTCAAAGTGTTGTGGCACGGCGTTTGTCATCAAGACCATGGAGGGTTTTATTTAACAAGCACGCCTGGCTGTGCCGGGCTCGAGGCACACGTATTAGCGGAGGTAGAGAGGGGAAAGCAAGACGGCAAGGCTGGCAGTCGGGTGAGGAGGGCCTGGCTCTGGGCAACCTCGGCCAGAAAGGGCAGAGAGCGCGTGCGAGGGAGGAGGGTGAAATCGAACCAGTCTGAACAGGTTGTCCCGTTGGCTGAACCACGAGGGACCAGTCATGCGTTTTTCTGCTTCTTGTTTTAACATCCCTCAGGGAAACACTCCATCCCGTGTTTGTTGTCTCAACACTCGGCTCTGACCCGGATCCCTTTGACGCGACTGACCCCCCGCTCGGCCGTCAGCAAGAGCAGTGCAGCGCTGGAGCGGCAGCCTCGGTGCTCCCGTGGCAACAGGCCATGGGGAGCCACGGGCACCTTCGGCGGAGGTGCCACCCGTTCTGCACATGACCTAAAGTGGGCTCTCCTTCTCACTGAATCTTGTGACAGTCAGCTGATTTACAGGGGGAATGAGACAACACAGCTGACCTTACAGAAAAGTAACCTCGCGATAAAGCTGCAGTTTAATGAATAAGTGCAAAAAAACCCCTTGTGCTGTGGACTCCAACGGACAGCTACACTTCCACCAGCAGCCACCTGGAAAATATGAATTTGCGCACGTGTTTTCTTTGGCAGCCTACACCTTATTAGCAGCCCAAACCGTTTCTGCTCACCTGTAAAAGCCTTATTTGAAGCAGAGAAGAGGCAGCATTTTTTGGGCATTGCTTTCTCTTGCCATTTTCCAAATCAGCCCTCGGGTGCTGTACTGCGGCAGGTACTGCGTGTCAGTGCCGGCTGCAGGGGTGGCAGGCATGTCCTGGCTGTCAGGCTGCCTGATGGAGCAAGCTGCCAGTCCTCCCCCTTCCAACATGGTGCATGCAAGTGTGGAGGCGTCCCGGTGGCTTGCTCCACGTTTTCATCATTTCACAGCTACAGGAAATTAAAATAAGGGGAAGTTCCTGGTCTGCATCTGGTCAGAAGAGATTGGTTTTGTTCTGGGTGCCTCCCCTCCACTCCTCCTTCTTGCCCTTTCTGTCCTGTTCACCACGTGCACAAAAGCACAAGATCTGGGAGGCAAATGGAGGGTAAAGGAGCAGGGAAAGGAAAGAGGAGAGTCTGCGTAGACTGGGGCAAGTGGGAAGTTAGACAAAATGAACTGCCTAAATAGGTGAAACAGGTGAAAACTGCCTGTGGCCACAGTGAGCTGAATCCTACGTTTAAGCCAAGATAGATTTATGAGTTGCCGTGCCCTACTGGGGGACTCATAGGTTAGGGTTGGCTGGTAAATCTTGAATTTTTGGGTTCATCCAGAAAGTCTTTTGGCAAGTTTATCAGGTAAGAGCTAACAGGGACCATATGAAAACAACAAGGAAGAGTCAGAGTGTAAGAATACAATTCACCAACAGACTGAAGGACTTTGTTTTGTTATTCAAAACAGCTCTTAAATTCATTTGCATACACAGTTGTAATCCATTAACTATGACCATTAGATTTATTCAAATGCCACCAATGCAAAACCCAGATATGAAGGCTTAATAAAATGCAAACCACCCTCTACCTCCAAAACCGACACCAGGACAAATAACAGGCATCCTACGGGAGAAGTGGGATCCTTCTCCCAAAGCAAGTACCACTGGGATGTCTGAAAGCGACACATTTCCTACCCATATAATTCCTCTGTAAAAAGAAATAATGTCTTGCTGATACAGGAAGGGACACAAATACTGAGTGTTTCCTTTTAGCAGGAAGTTTTAAAACTGAAAAAATGTTAGTCATAGCAGGAGAAAAAGGGTTATTCTGTACTTCAGGGGCTTTGCTGGTGTCACTGTTCTGGCCAAATCCCTCGATGCAGACACGGCTTATACCAGTTGAAGGAGTCTGCCTGCATGGTTCAAGTACCTCCCAGACAATGTGAGTTATACTGGCAAAAGGACTCCTCTATTTGGTGTAAGTCTACATAGTGGGGAAGGGAATCATGCCAAAATAGTTATCTTTGTAGGCTAAGGGATGTGATTTTTTCCCCATGAGATAGTTGTGCTGGCCAGACTTTGTCATGTAGACCCTAGGAACTTTTATTTGCAAAATAAGACTGTAATTTATTTTAACCAGATGTTCAGCACTCATCTGCGTCTGTGCGTTCACAGCACACTCCAAGTAATTCTTACAGTGAAAGACACACACCTTGGACACCGGTAAGATTTTAAAAACCTAACGCTGAAACCTTAAGGCTGTGGTGGGCTTGTCTTTCCTTTTGGTGGTGATATGTGGTTCCCAACGAAGTAAGCTGGTGTTCTGAGATTTGCTCCTATCAATCGGATCCTCTGCAGGTCCTGTAAGGCAGGAGGCTCCGCTCTCCCGTCTATCAGGCATTCGCATCAATCGCTGGAGCAAGTCATGCGCTTCCTTACAACCTAATGGTTGCTGGGAGTGTAGGGTGAGAGCTGAGGTGACCTAAGTTCTCTCTTTTTCGGGAAAGAGCAGGAGGTACGAGCGCCAGCCCTTTCAAACAACAAATCCCTCTTTGTTTTCTTTCGTGCCTGGTGTTCCTGAGAGGAGGCCGGGGCTGGTTCTGCTACAGGACGATGATCATCGGAGTGGTCACATAGCTGTCACTGGAGCCTGAAGGACCTACCACTATCAACAAGTTACACATACACATCCTTGGGAACAGCTGAAATACAGCTTAGCCTGCATTCCTATGGCCAGTCATTCAAAACAGAAACTAAAGGTTTTGGTTAACTGCTGCTTTTTCTTTTTTTTTTTTTTTTTGTAAGCCTGCATGTCCTTGCAGATCATTCACAAAGGGCTGAGCCTTTATATTTCCTGTTGACATCCTTTGAAAGGGAGAATGCCAATGGAAATTGGATCTTTTAATGAACAATTTCTGTGGACAGCAAGTCAGATGAAAATTCATGAAGGATTTAAATCTATCATTGTGACCTTGAACTAACAGCGTGAGGAAGGAGAAGGCTGTTAACTTAGGCAAGAAAGACTGGTGATTACGTCAAGTGTAGGTGTTTCCAAGTAAGTAGAAATTTCATGCAAAATTTGAGCTACTCAAAGGAAAGAATAAAACAACAAAATCAGGAATATCAGCCAAGAAAAAACAAATGCTTTACCTATGTAATCGGTGCTTGAAAGCTTCCCCACTTTATAGAATAAATAAGACCCCACAGATCAGAAGCTGCAGATCAAAATTAACATAAGGTCCTAAGCCTAGCCATTTACTTATTTTTAATACTTCTAAGTGCAGGCGGGTCCACACGGCAGAGCGCTGTTCTGTGCAGAAGAACAGCGTGCCGTCCTTGCACTGAACGAGCCAGCTCAGGGACAGGTTTAGGGGTGCAAACGCTGTAAGTACATAGAACAGTACTCCAGGTGGGCTAGCTATTCCTGCTGTGAAACTAGTGCAACCACTGTTTAGGGGCAGCTCAACTATCCCTGCACAGCGCTGTGCTGTGTATGATGTGCTGCCGAGGTGCTACCAGAGAAATAAAGGATTGATCCTGCTGCGTGCAGAGAGTCTTACGGCATCGTCTTCCCCGTACCGCACCGTACAGTGACTCTCGTGCCAGCGGCTGCTGCTGAAAGGTCAGTCTCTTGCCCAGTCACTTCAAAGTAGCCTCAAGGCTTCCATTAAAGCATTCGTCTGCAATTAAAAAGCTGCCCTTGCTAAAGAGCCAGAGGAAGTGATTACAAGAGCTGAGGGATTCATGTGTGGTGGAAGGAGAGGGACTCTATGTGGAAGTAGGTACAGCAATCATCTGGAGGATGACCACAAACAACTCCTGTGTGCAACCACCTCCTGCATCTATCTGTCTTTGGGTGATGACCTGTGCCCATCTTGATGCTCTTTTCATTGGAGTTCTGTCATACCTGTCAAGCCGCTGCTTCGCCCCCAGACCTTCCATCACCGATACCTGCTGCTTCTACCCGAGTGGGAAGGCACAAGGGTGGTTTCCATCAGCTTTACATCAGTAGGGGCTTCCTGCCGCAGGGGTAACTCTCAGATGGCAATTAATGGCTGGAATCTAACGTATAGGTGACATATCCCACCCAGGAGCTGCCTTCAGAACCTCCTATAATTAACTGTTGCTGCTATAAGTTTAGACAAACCCAGGAAATCACATGCAAAATTCTGTCTGATTTGCTATCTAATCTTCTCCTATCTAGGTTCTTATACCACACACATTGCTGTGGTATCTGAGCATCTTGGTGCCTGGATGCAATTCAGTTAAACCCTTTCCAAGCTAGCAGTCTAAGCTGCCGTCCTGACACTGCTACATGCAGCCAACTGTTTTGCTATGAGCAAACTGTGAAGAAGCTTCTTCAAAGGCTCCCCGAATGTACCAGCTTCTCTGGTACGTTCCCAGATAATGTAAGGTTGGGAAGCTTGCCAAGCTTCACGCTAAACCAAAAGAGACATTCAAATTGCAACGAGTACAGGAGCCAAGGGATCCCAGTCTGCCAGAATGTTATTGTAGCATTCTCAAGAAGCTCACGGCATTAAGACTTCATTTTGTTGTGTGCCTGGCTGTCTGTCTAGGAGATGCTCCACTGGTGGCCAGAAAATCATTGCCTCCTTCAATATTAAATACAAGTGCCTCGACCAACTACAAACCATTTGTTAGCTTCCAACTTTTGAGTCAGTTTTCTTTCTTTTTCTTTCAAGGTTGGAGACGTTCGATCCTGCAGCTGCTGTCGCCTGAAACCCAACTTCTGCTTCCAACAGGATTTTAGATATAACCTTTTCTGATGACCATACAACCGAAGCAAGAACACAGAAAGGGATCGGCAGTCACAAAGGTGATGAAAAGAAGCTGTATTATTTCTGGATGAGAAATACTAGATATAGGTTTGATTGATTTAAGCTCAAGTAAGGGGAGAGAAAAGTGCAGAACTTATCTACACTTTAACAGCAAAGAAGCAATCCTCCCCCCCCCCCAGGAGGAATCATTTATACTGATATCAAAGCGTATTCTGACTCATTAACTGAAATATGTTGTGCTGGTGGAAGACAGTTATATCAGCAAGATTTTCTCTACATAAGGGTTTGCACCAGTATAATTTATATCCATAACCAACATGGGTGTACAGTAGAGTGCAAAACAGGCATGAAACATGGGGCAAAAAATTTGCAGGCCAATGCTCTGGGCTATGTGTTTGATTTTTCCAAATTCGTGTTTTTAAAGTTCCTGTATGTCTATAACGAGGCCAGTTAAAAATAAAAACCACCAAAAAAAAAACCCAAAAAACAACCCCAAACCAATCTAGAGCAACACAAGCATCAAGAAACTAAAAGACAACCAAAGCCCCTTCCTTTTTTTGGCTATTTATTCCCACAGCTTTAGCCACGGAGTCGGGGAGGGGGGGGAAGGGAAGAAGCTGAACTGAGCCTGTGATCACGGCATTAAGTTGATTTGACTATTAGAAAAATTTAATTTAAACGTTCCCCACAGGGTTTCTGGTATTTATTTCCTTATTTACTTCTTGAGCCTATTTAATACTTTGACCTGAAGGAAGAAAACTTTGCACAAGCAAGAGGATTAAAGGTTCAAATTAGTTAAAGATGAAACAAATCTATTGATTCATTAAAGCCCAATGTTCTCAGTGTCACCAGTGATACTAGCATATATTAAACTGTTAATATGCTTGAAGTGCAGAAAAAGTACATTTTCAGCACAGGTTACAGATGGCTTTTGATTGGAAAAAGTACATTTCTCCCTTACATCCCTTTCGGCTGCTGTTTTCTGTCCCATCCAAATGGCCTTCCTATGTATTTCACAACCATGGGAGGGTTAGTGGGTCACTTGTCATGCCTGTCTGACCCTGTACATGGGCTTTAGTCTAATTTTTTCATCTTTGCCCACTCTCAAATTGTACCTCTTAACTTGCACCCCTTTCATTCATTGGGGTTTTTTTTCGCATGCTTCATTCATGCACTCGCTTTCCTTCTCGTGTGTGTTTGTTCAGCTATTCCTTGTGTGATTCCTTCTTTCCATGGCTGTGTAACCTTCTTTCATTCCTTACCACTGTCTTCACAATTCATCTTCACGCACCCAGTACTACGTTGTACAGTTTCTACAAGGCATTTGTGCGTACGCAAGTTACGCCTTTCCTTGCCGATATATTGCTTACTCCTGTCTATACAGTTGAAGTTAGCGGAGACAAATCCACGATTGTCACTGTGCCAGCTAATCGTGCTTGAGCTGTGGTCCCAGCAGGTTTTAACTGCAGCTGGCTGCCACAATGCTGCGCGCAGCCTAGGTGGATGTAATTGCCAAGTCACCGCAGGCATTGTGCCAAGGGGACTCTTCAAGGTTGTGTTGTGACACAGTGGTACCTTGCAGTGAAGACTAGCCCTGCCTAGTACTCAGTGAGACCCCAACAGCCCTTTTGTGGCTCGAATAAACCTAAGTTGAGGTGGTGTTTCCTCTAGAAGCAAGCAGGGTTGGGTAGGAGTGTTTGAAACAAGGCTTGGTACAAACACCGGTTGCGTCTGGTTTGCTGAGAAGCCAACACAGAACCGTGCTTGGAAAGCAGGAATACTTGGGCACTGTGTATCTGCAGTTCAGCACTGCTCAGTGAATCCTAGCATCTGGAAGGCGCAGCACATCTGTGTGTTTTATCAAGAAGCTGGTAGCCACTGAGCCGTAAGAGAAGCTCTCTGAAGGCTTTCAGGCTCCCAGGAGGAGGAGCAGCTCATAAAGTTGTGTTAGTACTCCTACTTTGGCCAATTTTTAAGGGTAGATCTAGGAGGAGAAATATGAACTTGCTTTTTGTTGAATGTCTTAGATATTAGAGTATGTACTTTTGCCCCAGGTTTTAGAGAAAACAAGGTAGCATCACCTCACAGAGATGCAAGGTAGGATCCACGAACACAGGGACTGCTACTGAATCATAGTCCACTGAATTACCCTAGTGGTCCAGCTAGACATAGTGAGTCAGCTACAATCAATTTGTGATTAATACCTGAGTTAAGACTAGTTTCTTCCTTTCATGTGTCACTTTTCCAAGATGCTGTCATGTCAGATGTCAAGAAATCTCTCTTCTAATATGTGTGCCTCCTGATCTATTTGACCAAGCACTGGGGAGTAGCCGAAGCCCCTGTTACCACAATTTTGTTAGCAGTTCTTCTGAGTTCAACATTGCTCCCTCCGTTTCATTTTCTTAAGCTGGATATTAGCAACAAAGACCTGCTAATGTCTGTACTTACCAGAAGTTGTTAAATTGCTTTGGAACTTCTAGTTTAGCATTTATTTATTTGTCTTCAGAGTTCAGTTGCATAGTCCTTTCCACTAAATGATCAGCTAAATAATCTTCATGTTACCCCTTCTATACAGTGGTATCTGCTCTGCCTCTATGGCCCAATCTTCCTTTCCTGAACAGTTCGTAGTAGACAATCACGTTGTTCCACTACATTTCCCTACCACTCATTATTACTGAAATCATCCTCCACGGCAAAATGCTCCGATTGTTCTTTTGCTTTCAAGTTTGTTGCACTTGTCTAAATGCTTACGCTTATTCAACTCCTTTTTCTGATACCTCCCCAGTTTTACTGAATTCCCTTTTATGCATTTACCAAAATTACGACTCTCCGATGGTCATAATTGGCATCATGTCCTCTGAATTCACAAGATGCTGCCATATATACAGATGCTTTAATAGACATATCTGACTAATACGTTCCCCAGATCCTCGTAACTTCTGGCTTATTGCGCAGGATCTACTTCTGTTCTGATCCTCTCCATTTTCTAGGCTCTCCTTTCCCCAGAAGGTTTCCTCACTCTCTAACAAACTAAAACGCCTTCTTACACAGTCTTTTCTGGCCACGCTCAGAACTGGCATAGACCTCACTCCCTCATCAGGCTTGCACATGTAACTGGGAACAACTGAGTCAAAGCCATTAGCCTTGTCTTGGACCCAGGGCTCTCTATCTAGCCAAATGATGTTCGTTCCCAGACACTCTCTCTTACTTACTGGTAAGAAAAGCTCATTCAGTGTCTCATGATATCCATCGTTTTGGCTGAAGTTAAGAAGCTTGCTGAGTTCATGTTCCTCAGAACTACATTCCTGGGGACAACTGGGGGCATCTGTCTTGCCAGTCTCATTCTGAGCGGTGGCAAAAGCCATCTTCAGTTCCAAAGAATCACATTTTCGGCCAGTGAAGGATGAGCTGATCCTCTAGTCTGTAGCTGAGCTTCTCTTCCATCAGGAGGCTGGCTTCTTAAAACAAAGCATTGGCCAGACGGTGCCTAGGAGCCACCCTTCCCCTCTCAGGTGACCTTTCAGCTTCTGAGCTTCCTCAGTTTCTCAGAGTCATTTGTGGATTTCAGAACATTTGAAAGTAAAGAAGCAGAAGCTTTGTAAGATCAAGGGTCCTTAACAGAAGGTAAGATATTTTAACCGGTTCCCTAGCCAAAATAAGAGTTACTATCTTTTTATCTGCTTGTTTAAGTTTCAATAAAATGGTGGGGTTTTGCTTGGGCAAATAACTGTCAGTACTGTATTGCTCAAGGGATTTCTTTCTCATTCTCACTATCATGTATCCCATTTCCCTAAATCTTTAAAAAGAAAAATGCTTTCAAGTTAGAGTCCGAAACACACGGGCAGGCAACGAACTGAATAGACTGGGTTTCAGAGGGGAACTCCTGCCTTGGTTGTCTGAAGTTCGGTAGGTGCCAAGCATTGAAAGGCATGGGCCAAGTGACACGTTACAAAGCTACACTTCGAATGGGGACAGAAGTTAAATTACTGATCCCATTTCTAAAATTTTAATATCATGCATTAATAATCCGTCCATTGAGATTAATTTAATTAAAACTGATGGAATTTGAAAAATATTTTCTGAAAATTGTCTTTGAATTGTCTGCACTATTTATTTGACAGGGATCAGAGTGGAGCAGTAAGACTATAAGCTTACAAAGCCTTTTCGATATGGAGGGCACTGCGGCCCTCTGTAAATAACCAACCAACCGAACAAGGAGTCCATTGAAGAATGAGTGACAGGGAGAGAGAAGATAGGTGTGGGGAGTCAGCCCTTTCGGTCCTCATCATGCAAGAAATAGAGATATTGCAATTACATGAGGAATGACAGGAAATTCACAGCTGGTAGGAGGATGTATTTTTGCATAGGATCCGTAATTAGACCATTTTATTATTTAAATTATTTAAATTAGATGATTGCTTCAGGATGCTGAGGAGTGAGTTTAGCAAGCTTCAAAGAATAATTAAATTTTTCTATAGTAAACAAAACCTGTTAACAGTCATTCCAAAATAATAGTAATAATAATAGTAGTAGTAGTAAAAAAAAAAAAAAAAAAAAGGAAAGCTTATGCTTGTAGGATTAAATCAATCTCTGAATTCTTGGGATTAGTGTAAAGTCATCATAGGAACGATACAGGACTTGGGGGAAGGATGGGACAGAGAAGAGATTACCCTAAATCCACCTCTTGTGGCATTTCTTCACCTCCAGCTGAAGCAGGTGGTGCTGAGCAAAGGCACAGTCTGTGCTGGATGGATCATGATTTTGGTGAAGAAGGACAATTTTGCTTACTTGTGCATTAGCTGAGCAGGGGAGTTTTGTGTCCTTCAGTGGTTTACAAAGATTTTTTCTAAACATTTTAGTGTTCATCTAACTAAAAAAGATTTTGAGACAAAACTGATGGACCCCTAAAATAAGACTTGTCTAGTTTTTTTTTTAAATGAGCAACATAATATCTTTAAATTAAGAAAAACTAGAATCTCTTTTTATCTGGAAAACTAACATGACTATTCAGTATTCAAAAAATGCAGGAAGTTAAATGTTAGTCACAATAAAAGGCTAAGAAAAGAAGTTCAAGACAGATTTTTAAAATGGGCAAGTTCTTTAATCTTATAAGGAATATTTTCATAAAATATATAATGAAATCTAAAAAGTAAAAAGAGTAAGAATTTGGTTTTGCCCACATGCTTTATCCAAATGGAAGGAATAGTAATTAAACATAATGACAGCAACATAAAGGGAAAAGGCTGTATTGAAAAAAAAAGATAGCCATGTTCCTTATTTAACTGAAAATAAAGCCAAACAACCTGCTAACGATACCAAATTTAAACCTGCCCCAGGGTATAAAATGCTACTGTCTGCGTATGGCTGTCTTCATTCCTTTGCCCAGCTATAGACGACTGTGACAGTTAGTTGTGCTGGTTTAATTGAATTAATTGCAAGAAGAGAGTACCACTGATGGCGCTGGGCTCCACCAAACCTCAGATGGGCAGCCGGACCCTGTGGCTAGAGCCTGGGGCAGAGGGGCAGCCTGAGCTCAGGGGTCCTCATGGAGGGCCACCCGTAGGCGCCCAGCCCCAGACTGTCTCCCTGCACGTGGTAGGGCTGCAGAGGACAACAAAGCCACGTTGAAGACTGCAAGGCTGTGTTGGTCTTTGTTTTTTCATTGCTCTCCCTAGAGGACTCTTCAGTTTATTTTTATTTTTCAGCCTTCCTTGCATCTCTTTCATTTCCTCCCCTCCTTAATTATACATCACTACATTATAAATTTTTAGATAGAAGTACGTGAATATTTTTAATATCATCAAGCCTTTTAAAACTGCATTCACGGAAGAGAAGGCAGCACATACGCCTGTAGCGTGCCACAGGTAACACGGTGGTGCGGTTCTCACAGTCAGCCTGCTTCCCAAACCCCCCTCCCCCCAACCCGAGTACTTTCACTCACCTCTTTTCAGACCACTAACCAACCACTGTCAATCACCCTTCACGACCCATCCCACCACTTTTGCTCTCAGTCATTTGCCCACTGCTGTGACTTTCTCAGGATGTACCTCACCAAACCATCACAAACGCCCACCACTCCTTACTCACCTCCCGACGCCTTTCAAGCGGGCAGGGACAGTCAACAGTAGCTCAGCTAGAGCTGTCGGCACTGTGGTAAACGCAGAAAGCTCAAAGCAAGAGAGAGAGGAGAGAACTGAGTGGTATGGGCACTACGTGGGAAATTCCTTAATCAGAAGATTTAGAGCTATGACCGGTCTGGGAGGGATTGGGGAGCGCAGGAAACTCATCTGCTTGAAGCACTTCTGCAATGCAACAACTACACCCAGAGGCGGGTCCCCTTAGGTTCAGTAAATACAACAGTTGAGAGAGAGAGAGAGACTCTTCCAGAAGGTGATTCAGAGAAGAAGTCGTCTAATGTGGCTACCCCCTAGTTGCCCTCTGGAGAAACCTCTCTCCCCCTCTGTTGAGTGCACAGGGAAAGCCCTTGCTGCCACACCGGAGCGAGAACGCCTCAATTCGTCTCTGTATCTCAGTGCATCACTTGCGGACAGCGGCAACAAAGTGCTTGACCGGGGCATGTGGAGGAGTGTTCCTGGAAGGTGAGGGCTACAGCAGCTGTGGAGGATCTCCTGCAGCAGGAAAAGTCAAGTTTCTCTGCGTGTGCACTGAGCTGGGAAGTCCCCCACAAAGAGGTTGCCCGTGCCTGCTCCAATCAAGGGCAGATACTCTTCTCTCTGCTGCTTTTGTAGAAAGGGTCACAGTATTTCCCTTTGGGAACTGTGCAGCACGGCAAGTCAATTGTAGCTGTGTTTATCTTAAGTGGTTTTATATTCCTGCATTAGTTTGCTGCAGTAAAAGACAGACTGCCATTTTCATTTGCATATCTCCTCAGATGTTTTGAGTGGAAAATGATGATGAGAAGAAATTTCTCAACTATTCTTCAACCTGAACACTGCTTATCTTTTCTTTCAGCCTCCTGTTGAATGAAATGCCGTCTCAAGCTAAGGGAGGCACTATTTGACAGAACAATACATATCTCTCCACACCTGTCAAGTTAAAGAGTAACTGGAAGGTACTATATTCGGATCTATTATCTTATGTAAGTATTATTCAGAATCCAAACATACTTTTCTCTATAAGTAAATCTAAAGGCTAAACACTGGAGATATATATATCTCCATATCTGCATACATATATCATATACACATGTATATTACATTATATATGCATGCATATATACATCAAGACTTGTGTATGCACGTATAATGCTGAATGGTTTGAACAACTAAGGGAAAAATCAAGATCTATGTAAAGAAATTAAATTTAGCATTCCGTTACTGTTTTCCCAGCTAATGGCCGTCCCCTCTAATAGTCTGGTTCCTTAGTAGAGTCCACCATCAAGTGGTTACAGATGCAATACATCCATCTTGAGGCTTTGAGCAAGGTAGATTGAGATTGGATATCAGGAAGAAGCTCCTATCAGAGAGGGTGGTGAGGCACTGGCACAGGTTGTCCAGAGAAGCTGTGGGTGCCCCATCCCTGGCAGTGTTCAAGGCCAGGCTGGATGAGGCTTTGAGCAACCTGGTCTAGTGGAGGGTGTCCCTGCCCATGGCAGGGGGGTTGGAACTAGATGGTCTTTAAGGTCCCTTCCAACCCAAACCATTCTACGGTTCTATGATTCTATGATCTTGGACATTGTAAAGGCTGAGTGCTAGAGCCTGGACTTTCCTTATGCACCTGTTTCGTCCACAGCCTTGAAGTCAGCAGAAAGAGTTCCCCTGATTTCATTTGACTCAGGTCTTCGAAGAACCAAACTTTCCCACAGTTCAGAGAAAAATCTCCCACCTGTGAAAAGGACCCCAGAGCTAAGCTTGTTGTGTTACCAGGGGTATGAGGGTAATATCTCAGGGACCACAGATCTTGGCACAGAGACCAGGCAGATCCTGGAAAAGAATGGCCTGGACCCACACGCCAAGGGTTTTGATTACGAGGTTCACTTAACCCACAAAGCCTGCTGCTCCAGGTGGCCACAGAGGTTTCGTTATTCTTTTCCTTGATTCTTGTTATCTTTACAGACATCACAGAGACACCATGCATAATACGGGTTTATTCGAGCTTTCCGCTCGGAACTGTGACCTGACCCTAGACCACTGAAGAGCCAATCTCACCCCAGCCAGCAGCTGCCCGTGTGAGATCTTCCAGTTCTTGTCCTTCACAAATACTTCTTAGCCCCGTCTATTGCCAATTACATCTCCCTATTGTGAAGCAAAGAACGATAGCAGCATTTTCTGCTATCATTCTGTACACACGTTCCCTACACTGATAAAATGCTCCGTATGTATGAAGAATGTAAGTGCGCTCAGTCCATTCACAACACACAATGAGTGCACAATTCAATTAACTAATGCAATTCATATTTCATTAGGACAGAAGCTGTTTGTGACCTTAAACGGACAACAATTTCATGACAGCATTGCAGAATTTTAATTAGATAGGAAAATAACAAAGACAAACGAAACAGAGGGAAAACGCGCTGCCTGGCAGAATTGTTCCAAAGAACTTGAAAACAAAAGATGCGGTTGTTCTGCTAAATCCTTCTCCTCCTTCCCCCTTATTAATGATGCAGAGAACAAAACATCATTGCCTTTCTTTGCCTCTGACTAACCGTTTGTAGAGAAGGCTATCTCGGCGTTTGTGGAATGCACCTGGTGTGGGACCGAAAGGCACAGGAAAGGGAGATGCAAGGGCCTGGTCTACCTTTTGCTTATGGGTATCTAAGTGAAGAGCAGCTACCCAAAGAAGAGCCATTTTTATGCCAGTTTTCCAAATTTGTTTCTAAGGCCCAAATATTGGGCCTTAAAATCATTTGTGAATGAAAGCGGCAAACCAGCTACAACAACAGATATGATTAATAAAATTAATTGTTTGCATGATTAGCATAAAGTACTACACACAAATCACAGTACATAAAGGCCTGTGATTAAAGTAGAGGAGGGTTCCAACGTTAACCTGTGATTGCTGTAATATTTCTTTTCCTAAGAAAAAATGAGGAGAGATTAATAAGGTTAGTTATTATGGTCCTGTAGCAATTTCATCCTTAATCCAAAGCATTACCATCTATGCTGACCCCTGTGTGGGAAAAATGGGTCCCTACAGTCTGTAATTCAGTTTCATTATTTAAATGCATATTGCCAAAACTGTGTTTTGTATTACAGAAACATAAAAGGATGAGATCCTTTGGTTTTTAACTAGTACATTTTAAGAGACGACAGAAGGATGAAACTACCAGATCAGAGTTCACGGTCTGCAAAACATGTTCCCTTCCCCCTGCCCCTCTCCCGGACTATGACTTTTGTTTATAAGATAAAATCAGTAAATAAGTTTTGCACAAAGCTGGCTGGCCCGATCTCATATGAAAGGCAAGATGCTGTTTAGGAAGCAATTGGATGTGTAGCAAGATGTGTCTGTTTAATCAGGATATTTGTTGATCTGGGTCAGTAACAGGAGGGTTATTTGTCCCTGGCCAGTGGGTGGCAATGGCAGCAAATGGCTTATAGTAGACAAGGATTGATTTTGATAAACATGTCCAGATGGGTATGATTTAAATCAGTAAATATATTGCTTTGTATAAAGAGATATTTTTAAATTAATTTTAAACCAACGTTTACATCTCCCAATCACTAGATGCTACATATACACCCTTAAAATAATATTTGAAACAGGAGTATAGTCAGTAAAGAAAAAGGAGAATAGCTTTGCCTTCTCTGATCCTAACACCTCTGAAGTTTTTCTTCCTTCTGACATATTAGATCAAAGCCCTGTTGTCTTATATTAGTACTATTTAGTAGTGCTTTTCTCAAACTTACTGTGAGCTGAAGCTCATTTTACTGGAACGGATGAAGTTACTTTATTGGCAGTACTGTCAAATAACTTTTTAATGCAATAAAAGCATCAAAACAGTACAGCTGCTAAACGAAAGAGATCATAAAAAGGGAGTTTCCAGAACCCACTGATATTAGCTGCTCACCCATACATTCCCTTCCTCTCAAGTTTCAAGATGAGATTATTATAAAAAAAGGCTGATTTGTCAAAAAAAAAAAAAAAAAAAAGAAGAAACTGTCTGAACAAATCTGCAAATAAACCAACTCGGGGGAATTCCCACGTCTGTGTCTGACCTCCACGATCAAAATAAGGCATCCTCAACCTGATAAAAGATTCTGTTATTTTTTAATACTTAACCCTTCACCCAATTGGGCATCTGGCCGGCGCAGCTCCTGCTTCAGGAAAGCTCGGAGACGAGTGACGCTGCGGGGACCAGGGTGGTGGCCACCACTGGCCAGAGGGGCAGCATCCCACCTGACCCCCGAGCACCGCGCTGAGCGCCCGCACCATGGAGGAGCCAGGCCCAGGCTATTTGTTTGCAATGGGCAACGTTGTGCGGCCAAATTACTCTGTACGGCTTCCTTTTTTGTGTTTTTTTTTTTTTTCTTCCTGTTAAGGTTTTGGCTTGGCTGATGGAGGACAGGGAGGAAATTCATCCCAGCAAAACTGCCTCTCTTTGGAGTTGCGGGGGCCTCGTTCCAGTCTGCTTGCTGGCCTTGGGCTGACCATGTTAGAGACGCTGTGCTATAATTATTTTACATTTTTTAAAATTTTCTACACTCAAATTTACAAATTTCATGCTGGATTTTTTTCTTTCTCTTACATTACTGAGAAACTGGAGTCACTCCACAGCCGTGCTGGGACCTGCTCTACACCGCCAGTGATGCCACTGACAGCTTTTAGACAGAAGGAAACTGACACTAAAGAGCAGATAATATTTCTTGCCCTGCATTGTTCTTGGAGACTATTTCTGGCACACAGGAAGGATTCGCAAAATCACCATCACACTTATTTTAGCTAATTCCGCGCACGATTCAAAGTACTCCAGAGGTGCGTGTCAAGCCTGGGAGAACTGATGGCAAATTTAATTCCCTGGTTAGGGGTAGAAATAAAAGTATGACACTCTAGGGGCTGCCTGGAAGTGCTTATAAGAATAAACAGCAGGGAAAACAGCCTTCAAACGATACACGAGAATATTAACGGGAGTGGGTCCAGATATTGTGTTCTAAAATGAACACTTTGATAATCATAACAATGTGGTTTGAAAAGCATCACTTTAAAAGGTCAGCTATACCACCCTCTTGCTGCACATTGAAAGCATAGCGGATATATTGAGTCATACATATTGTTCATTGTCATTTGCATTTGGTGAAATCCCTGCATTTTACCCAATTTAGTAAGCTAGCACCGCCTTGGGCTCCCTTGGCAATACTCACCTCTAAACGCAGTTGCTGTTTGTTGCACTAAAACAACCTCTTGTCCCATCCCGCACCAGTAAACCACTCTTTGGCCTTTTGGTGGATGTTTGTCCTCTCATGCCTGTGAGTCATTTTGCGTTAATGGGAAGAGAGGGAGCGGCACAGCAGAGCCACGCGGCCATTTGGACATTCACCTCTGGGATACTTTTGTACGTGTTGTTCTGAACAAAATGACCACCTGTATCAGTTTGCAGAGAGCCGCTAGCGCATCGCAAGGTCTAACTCTGCGTTTGTGTGCATAAAGAGCGTCTTAATTCCACAAACACCACGTAGCATCGTCGGGCTACGTGTCACTCAAAGGCCTCACCGCAGCAAGTACACTTCTTGCCTTCCAGCCTTTCTTTAAATCTGCCCTCAGGATTTGACCTCACGGCCCTTTCCTTATTTTTTGCACGTCACCTATCACTGGTAGGGACTGTTCGACTTTCCAATTGTCATGTGAGTGATATTTCCAACCAGAATACGGCGGAAGCTGTCCTCACCCTTCCGGGGGCTACACCTGAAGGGTAAGCAAATTTTGTGGGTGTTTAAACCTTCTTTTATTTTCTATGAGCAATGTAAAAATGACTCATTTGTGCTTCAGCTGGAATGTATAGTTGGTAAACACCAGCAGGGAGCAATCTTATTTCTAGATTTGTAAATAAAAACAGGCTGTACCATGCCGACTCTCTGGTCCCGTTACTAATGTGAATTTTCGGGGGGGAGGGCAGAGGCTCAGCCCACGCAGCTGGCCAGGTCTGATGTGGCTGGTGGGGGAACCAAGTGCTGTCCAGAAACAGGGAGACCGGAAGGTGGAGGAATGGAACAGAGGCACCTTCCCACCATAGCGCTGATTGAGGCTTCCAAAAAAATCCCCCTCACAGAGACGCATGGATATGCAAAGTAAGACGGAGACCAACCGAAAGACCACCAAAGGCAAAGGAAGGCTCCAGTCATGGATGTTCTGGATTGAGCTCTGCGCAGAGGATAGTCAAAACATGCTCCCCTGCCACACGCACACACACAGAGTTTTAAAACTAATTGATTTGCTGAATGAAAGAGAATTTAGCCTGAATTGTGTAAAAGCACATGTATAGCATGCAGAATCTGCTCAGGGGAGGTCACCTCCAAGTGCGTTTATAAAAGCTTTTATAGTGCCCTGGAAATCATAATGTTGTTTGTAAGGATTCAGTGAATACTCTCCATCCAAGAAGGTATGTGAGTCATACGCCTTCTCCCTGATACAGACACAACACTCAAAGGATCTCATTTAGACCCCCCAACCCAAGCTGCACAAGTAATTCATATGGAAAATTTGGAACGGGAACCCTCTGATTTGCTCCCCCTCTCCATTAGACAACAGAAGAAGCGCATGGGAGTCCTACTGGGGCAAAACACTGAGCGACATTTGCGGATCCTTCCCATTTTCCCAGTGTTGTTGGACTGGGGCAGTTGGGCTGCCATGCCCAGCTCTCTGGTCCCCACAGCTGTTGTCTGTCTGTTGACCCCCCAGTCCCCACTGAGGCTGCATCCCATGCTGCTCCTGCTGCTGGGCCACGCAGTTTCTCTGAGATTCAGCACACCCCTCCAGTGATGCCTGTTCGGAGTTACCCGCTGATGAGTAATAGTGTCTAAAAGCCGATTACATTCATACTCATAGTTGCCTGCTACTCAAAATGTTAACGATGGGGAAACTTGCCCTACAGGAATGAGGATAGGGGCAATCTTTTATTAGCCCCATATGGGCTTTTATCTGTTTTAAATGTTACATTGTCCCAGGGAAAGAAGTGCCATTGTTAACAGCATTGGAGGCAGTCAGCTGCACTCAATTTAAAATTAAAAGGGGAAGAAAAAATAAATGAAAAGGAAAAAAAAAAAAGGGTCTGCCTGACGCAGTGCAGTATGGCAGGCTATGGTAACTTGCCCCAGAAACTTTTTATTGAATCCAGCCCTTCAGTATGAAAGAATTTGTTAACCGCTTCATGATGTAAAGTCTGCTAAAGACATTACGTGCACTGGCCAACGCAAGGCTGTTCCCATATGCCGTAAGCGTTGCCTTCACTGATCAGCACCGAGCCCACGGTCACATCCACGAGTCAATATTATCAAGTCCCGTGCACAAATGGTGCGTCCCTGGTGCTGACTCCAGCCCACGCCACGTCCTTGCCCAAGGTAACGCTGCTCAAGTCGGGACTGACTCAGGCAAAGGCACAGGCTGGGAGTGTTAAGTACAAAGCTGACGTTTAAAATCACCTGGTGTTGGGGCTCTTGGGGGCTGCACAAAAACGACCGGCGGTGCAAGAGACCCCTTCTCCTGCCCTGCCCAGCACATCCCCTGCGCTGCACACACAGTGCATGGATGGCACAGAAACTACTGTGCTGACTATATGCACCAGCTTGATCCTGCATGGCTGGGTACGCCTACCCTTGGGCAGTGCAGGATCCACTGCAACAAAGTTATCCCATTGTAAAAACTCTGAGAACCAGATGTCTTCTGCATGAAAAATACTACTGCGTGAACATAACCTCTCTGTTACCGGAAGAACGTCACCTGTGAAAATGTTCTTTACTGGGCTTAAAAAGGCTGAGGGCAAGAGGAGCAAGCACGACTCTGGAAGCTGCCAGTATCTTCCCATCGATTTGAGATTTCCATTCACTACCATACATTTTCCAGTTTGCACTTCACTGAGGCAGGCGGTGCTGAAAGAGACGCGGTAGTGGATGTTTATTATATTTATCAACCAGGTGGCCCTAACTGCCCGTATTGCACTCGCTGCCTTCTATTCATCACGCCAACTTAATCAACAGAGACGCTGGTGGATGTCAAACAACCAGCCAGGAGAAACAAAAGAGAAGCCAGGCACAGTGTCACCCAGCTTGAACCAGCCCACCGGTACCTCTCACGTGGCCGTATCCATTCAGCTCCCCTGCAATCCTGATGTGAATGAACCAGAGCCATTGCCGAGCAAACAGATAAGAGTCTGGAGGAACTGATCAATATAGTTAGATAAGGTGTAACAAGAATACATGGCAACCTGCCTCTTTGTCCGTGCTTGGTAAAGAGGAGAGGAGACGAAAATAAAAACCCCTGTATTGGCTGCTTCAGGCTGAATTCTTCCCTTTGACGCTACGGTTAATCGACACCGCTGTAACCATGGAGTTAGCCTAAGTTCAGGATAACACGGTGGCTTTATTAAGAAACGCAAGCACAGAAATACAGTGGAAAGTCCTAGGTCTCCTCGGCAAATTAATCCTTTGAACTCAGCTCAGCCACCTGCACCTTCACGAACATTGTTTTCACAGAGAAGATGCTGGACGTTTAAAAATAATTCAAAATATGTTAGTCATGCTTGAAATGGCCAAATGAAGATTAGAGAAAAGCTGCAAAAAAAAAAAACCCCAACAGCTTAACTGAACATCAGGTGACATTAAAGGGTATGTAAATATTTATGTGTAATTTTATAGCAGTACGCTATATACTGTACTTTCTTTGCTCACACACTGATTCCAGCACTCACTAATTGGAATTTCTTCAACTCTGAAGAGGACCTTTATGGTACTGAGAAAATTAAAACTAGGACAGCATCGAGTACGATCTAGCTTTTGAGACAGAAGCCACTTACGTGAGCAAGGCTGTATTCAATTGGCTTTGCTGTTTTCTTGCAGAGAAGCAGCTGAGCAGTTTTAAATAATGGAAGAAAAGAGTCTGTTTATAGAACAAACTGGAAATGAGACTCTACCTGCAGAGGCTGAGTACACAGCCAAAGTCCTCCTCTGGCTTCACTTAAGTCTGAATTTATTACAAAGCTAAAGAAGGCATATTTCATCTTTTTCTTCTCTAAACTATATACATAAATAATAGATATAAAAATATGTACGTGGACACACACAGTGGACAGAAAGAGCAAGCCTGCCTGCATAAAATCCCCTCTATCTTTAGCTGAAAATTTTTCTGCTTTGTCAAATTCAGAGTACAGTGCAAAACCAAAATCTAGAGAAGAGTATTTTGAGACCTGTTTAGTTTTCAGGGGATTTTTTTCCTTACAGATAAAATTAAGACTATGAGCTTACCTGTGTCTTGTGTAAGATTCTCTCATCCTTCTTTGACTATGTGTTTGTGTTTAGCATAGGAAGTTCATCAATTACACATTATAAAAAGGCTGTTGCTAATCAAATTTTACAGAAAAAACTTATGAAATTGCTTTTGAGGAGAAAAAACCCCAAACATCAACATCATGTAGCATCCATGTTTGTCCAGATGTATTTGTCGCCAGCACACACTGTATTACCCGCCCGAAACAAGCTCAGCCGAGCTGCGTCCCAGCACTGAAGTGCAAGGCACTGGGTGCAAGGACAGGTGCCTCTCTCTACTCGGTTCCTTTAAAAACAATTTCTCCTCAGTTTACTTAGGTACTTTATTTATAGCCTGGCCCAAACTTTCAGCTGCGATTTTAGCTTCAGTTTTCATCCACTGAGCCCAGTAGATTTCAAGCGTTGTTTTGGCCTGAGAGGTGTTGATCGTCCATCCCTAAGGAAGGCTTACCATCTGGCAGCTGGCAACGCCAAACCCTTCAACACCCAACAGCATACAGGCAAGCCCACAAAATGATTCATATCTTTCGCTGTCGTTTTAGGCATGCCAGTCCCAAATTTAGGCAACCCCTCTCAGTCGCTGCAATCATTGATGTCCTAATTTTGCACCAGTAATATTTTCCTGTTGGCTGCCTAGCTGGCTTTGCTCTGGCTTGATCTGGTATACGCCTACATAGATCCCTGTCAGGATCAGGCCTTACAAAAAGAAGACTTGTATTATCCTCGTGCTACTACTCCCCTTTTTGGGAGAATCAAGGTTTGTTCCCTCCTTTGCTCACTACAAAGGCTACAAGATGACCTACAATACTACTCTAGAAGAGAGTACCCCTTCTTAGTTGGGTCTCTGCCCTGAGAAAGTTCTCCATTTTAAGTATTTAAAACTAGTCACTGGAACAAGACAAATGCCACATCTTATGCCTAGGTCAGCATCAGGCCGCAGAGTCAGTCCTCAACGGTGCCTAACACAGTTATTGCAGGCAAAATGAAACAGCACTGAGAGGAGATGACATAGAGGAGGGCTTGCTACCCAACTCGGGGCCGTGGGAAGATGCCTCAGGGATGGCCACTGCAGCCCTCAGCAAGTTCCTTGTAAAGACCAACCCAATGCATGTTGAGATTATGCGTCCAGATCGCAGGATGCAATATTCACAGTAATTATAGCCCTAGCATTTGGACTCGTATCAAAAAGAAGCAGCTCATGGCCAAGTGCAATTGTAAATACCACTTACATTCTAGCGAAGCCTAAGCCAACAGATGGATCCCTACAATCCAGAAAACGCTGAGCTACAATGTTCCTGATTTGCCTGCTAGAGCCAGGGATGCTGTAATAACCACGACCTTGAACTGCAATCACGTACTTTTTTTTCCACAAACGTTTGCTTTAAAGAATCCTACATTAACTGCAAACATAATAATGATACAAACTGTCTTGTGATCACCTAGGACAGGCACATTATCACCTGTCTGAGCGTAACAGTGTGCAGATTTTTTTTTTTTCCCCAGGTCCAAAAGAAAACCATTCTCTAGCAGAAAGCACTGTAGAATGATCAACAGCTGGGACAGGGGTGGTAGCAACACTGTCTAGTTAGCAAAGAATAACGCTCAGCTTTAGAAAGCACGATTTCCAGTGAGGTGGAGATTTCTGGGGATATCCCCATGCTGACTTTGAGATACTGGCTCCTTACAAAGGAAAAAGTAGCATCACGCTGACGAGACGTCAGCGGCATGTAAGAGTGAAGCTCTTGTAGAGAGGACAAAGCCACACACTAGCCTCACTGCCTCCAAGCCAACTGAAACCCTGAGAATATCCCCCAACACCTGTTTCCCAGGAATAACACTTGAGGAAAGAAAAAGTAGGAGAGCCTGGGAGCATGCTTAGCTGCATCATCAGAGGCAGAGGGGCATATCCTACGCGGAGACCCCGACACCAGCTCGCCTTGCGCAGATGCAAGCTTGCCTCAGCCGCCCCTCTCTCCTGCCCACGCTATGGAGCAATTTTCAGCGTGGCTGCCCAGGTGGTTATGTGTTACTACTTGCCGATACAGAACATTGTGCTAACGCGTATTTTAACTGCGTATCCAAAAAGCTCTATGTCTGTTCAGCTTGGATGGGTTCAGTGGTTCAGTTAACATAAGCTCAGGCTAGTCTGAACCTGTTAAGTGCTCAATTAAGCCTGATCCACTGCACCTCTTGCTTGATTTTCTGCGTAAGTGGATTCTGTTTTTTCCATGACACAAGCATTTCCCTAGCCTTTTAGAAAAGGCATTTAGCTGAAAATCACAGAGTAGTAGGAAATTGTTTGCTCTTGGTATGCTGCGACGGAAATAAAGTCAACATGATAGATTAGTACTGAGTGAGTGGAAGTTATTTTTCCCCAAGATGTCACACTTATGCTTCAGAAATGAGTGATCTCGAGCATCAAATAAAGTACCAGCAAAACCACCAAAATATACATCATGTATAGCAAAATAAATGCCATAAAGAAATGTGTCATAAGCTCATGCTGAGCCACACAAAGCCATTGCAAAGCAATGGTTACAGCATGCAGCAGAAATTATGTCTACACTGCAAGAGTGTGTGTTTGGACTTAAAACTAGGTGAATTGGATCAGATCTTCATCTGATGTAAGTCAGAAAAGCTACAGAGATTTCAGTCAGGTTTTAGATAATTATTCCTAATGAACTCTTGTTCCCTAAACTCTGCAGGATGCTTGGTTTACAAGGCCACGGCTCTGAAAACGCATAATCTTTCTTTTAGGCTTCTCCATGAGGAATTCCTTACACAGATTTGTTGTTTGATCCTCCATGGCAGAAAAAAAGCTGAATAACTCCCACCTCGTTTGGCTACCACCGACAAATTGACATAGGCACCGAAATTAAAACTCTGCTCAACTCAATCTGGGAATGAAAGAAAAACTTGGTTGGGAGTGTGTGTGTGGGTAGGAAATAAAGCCCACGCAGCAGACAGCCTTCAGCAGCTCTCCCAGGTCCAATGAGCTGCTATGACACAGACAAACTGCACCTCCCAAAGCAGGGATGATGGGGAGTTTCCCTTGAGGGCTGTAGCTGTAGTTTATGAACGTGCGACTTCATCAGCAGCCGGTGACCCCATTAGATGGGGCTCTTCATTTCTTGGCTCGGACAAAACTCTCCAGGGACCGTCACAGCTGTATGCCATGCACAGAGATCTCTTTGCTGGGGTGAGGGAGATGATGGTTTTCAAAGTCACCTTGATGAAAGGCTCAGTAAGTCAAAGATCATCCTTTGGACTTGCAGAAAATAGAGCGTTGTGCCTTGGGTTTTGCCAAATCCTACTGCTGTAACTTGTAAGGACACCTATTCTGTGGTACGGAAACCTGCTCATCCTCCCAGGTGAGGAGCTGACACTGAAAATCACATGTAGCCTAACAAGGCTCTTTCTATATTGAGGGAGAAGTATAAGACTATTTCTAACATGGCTTCATACCACTTCTTTTTAAAGGAAAAAACCCCTGAAAAACAAAAAAAGGAAATGTCATAAGCAGCTGATGACCTGCTCCATGTAGATCAGTTACAGACCAGCAACTGTGCTCTTCACAAAGGACTTTTGATGTTGGCATCAGGCAAACAGTGATTTAAGACGGGCTGGGCTTGCGGGGTGGGGATGGCAGGGAACATTTGTGGTAGGCCTGAACTCTTTTGCCGATTACATCAAACCACGACAAACCTCGGAGTCCTGCTCTCTGGGGATGAGGGTGTTTGGGAAGCCTGCGACAGTGCCTGGCTAGCTGGGGGATGCTGCCAAGACCCAGCGCTGCCTTCTCATCCCTTTACAAAACAGATGAGAGGGAATAAAAGACCCTGCAGCTAGCGATCCTGGAGGAATGGATGCCGCGAACTAAGCGTAGCAGGCACCGATACTAGGAAGAACGTAGAGGTTCAAACACCTACTGACAAGAAAGGAGCTGTGGGAACAGTGGGGAAGGAAAGGTCATGCTGAATGTCACGTTTTTCACTATTCAGATCTGTCAGGTCACAGATGCTTTCAAACAGCCCGTAATGCTTTAAGTTGGTTTGTTCAATTAAGTATTGCTAAAGCTCTGACTTGAGTTTAAATTTTGACCGGAGACATAAGCAACAGCAGTAGCATGCAGGAAAAGTCTACTGTGATCAAAAGATGTGGTGAACTGTATCATCTGTACTAGCAGAATTCCAGCAGTGGGCTCTGGCTGCTCTTGTTACGTTCTCACATTTATTTTGGAGCGAACGGGGATATATATGTTGTCATTTGTACATGCCGTATCAACTGCTGCTCCTAATGCATTCGTCTGGCATGATTTTCTGTTCCTTCCCTTAAAATCTCCTTTTATGGCTGCCATGCAGTAGATCTGTTATTTTTAAACTACCGCATTTTTTTTCCCTCTTAATACTCATCTGATTGTTCAAAGCCCGACCATGGATTCTCAAAATACACATGTGCATTTTTCCACGGTTTCAGGCCGAGTTCACTCGAGATTTTTATCAGCAGAAGGATTTCAGCCTGGGAGTTTTGGTGGCTTTGGCCCCAGTGGCTACAGGTGGGAAGCGTTGAGCAAGTTCGCAAGACTGCAAAACAGCCTCCTGCCATGGCACCGAGGCTGAGCAATACGGTCTCTGATGCGCCGGAGTTTCCAGTGAAAGGCGTTTTTCAAGAAGTATCAGCAGTTTTGAACTGCGTGGTATGAGCGAAGGGTAGTTTTCTAAACTGTCCCGAACTCTCCCCTCTTCCCACTTTTGCACTGCTGTTCTACTCTGGAAACTTCTTTCGGCTGTTGGTTTCTTAATGCCGACGCTTTCACCTAAGAGAGCCGCTCTTCGAGGCAGCGGGGCGGCTGACGCAAAGTGGTTTGGTGCCGCTGGCTTCTCACTGGAGTCGCGCCAGCTCGCGCCACCTGAGACAGAGCCCTCCCTGCATTCTCAGAATCAGATCTGCTGTATTTAGAAGCAAAAATCAATTTCGACAGTTTCTTAATCTCGTTAGCTCTATAAAATCACGCAGCAGGGCAGGGAATGGCAGCTGGCAGGCATCTGTTACAGAACAAATTTTACCAGTGAATGGAACATCTCCTCAACCATCTGTTTGTAATGTGTAGAAAGAGGAATTACCATCGCTGGTGACTTCAGCCTCAGAGATATTTGCTGGAGGTCTCATGTGGTCATTCAAAAAATACCTTAGACGGTCATGCACCCGGCGTACTTGAGATGAGTACTGACCTCATTCAGATAGACCGAAAAAAAAGAGTTTACACACTGAAGAATTAGCAGGTGGCTGTGCGTAACGATGACCATATTAGGACCAAGTAGAATAAAGCATCAACCAAGGAAATGTATGACAGAAATCTAAATGCGTCAGTATGCCCAAGCTTGACGTATTAGCATAGCTGACTGGCAACAAAAATTAGTAATAGAAAGAATTGACAAAAACATGGTTTTATAAAAAGATATCGACAATTCCACAGGCAAGTGCAAACCAAGGAAAGCCTAAACCTGTCAGTTTAGATAGAAGAACATTTCTACTAGAGAAAGAGACAGAGAAGCACTGATAAAACATACAAGTACAAAAGGTGGTGAGAAAACCAAGAAGACATAAATTCAGTTAGTAAAGGATTTAAAAATCAGAATAGGAGCCTGGTGTGAAAAGCCTACTGCCTGTTTCCATGGTCCCAACACAGTTAAAGGAGGATGAGGCTTGTCGAGGGGAGCAAGCACCACATTTGAGAGCCGTGTGTGAGACTGCTGGGGGCAACACTATGCTGGTGATGGTGCCGCTCTCCAGGACCAGGAGCAGTGAAACTCTGGCTCAACTCCTCATTTGATCTCGTGGTTTTGGACCCATAGCTAGCCTGGAGCCTGCACATCGGTACCCCAAACAGTAGTGGCACAGCATGGTTTGGAAAGGTCCCACAGCTCGGAGGGACATAGGAAAACGCAAGAGAGAACAATAAAAATGATCCAGAGCCGGGAGACAAGCCTACCACTATGATCCATCTACCTGCTGCAATCATCTGACCTGCATTTCTGGGACCACCTGGTGACACTTCATTTTCCCTTCTCTTTTGTGACCCAAAACACTGCAGTATAAAATATTATTTCAGGCTTAGCAAATGAACATGTGGGTGAAACTTTACGCATGACACATGGACAAGTAGGCTAGACGAGTTAATAGCCACTATGCCCCAACCTCTACACACCTAAGGAGACTTTTACTCTTCCTCACAGAACAGAAACATGTTTAACTACCCTCCAGCTAGCTCCCTTCCAGCCAGTTTGAGGTGGCAATACAAGGCCTGCTCTTCATCTCAAGGGAGAAGGCATGAAAAGCTGCACTGTCTGCTGGCAGAGAAACTGTGCCTAACGGATAAAGGCTGGAAGGTATTTAGCTACATCTGCAGGTATCATATCATAAACAGATAGGTTTTACTTGGCTGTTTTGCAAAAACAAACTCCAGTATTTACAGAGCTCCGTGTGAAGGTACGTGAGTGCTCCAATGAGCTTTGCTGACTCACAGTGCCAGTGAAAGGAGACCACAAGCTCTTAAGGAGAAGTGTATGTGTGGCATGGGAGCTCTTGGGAGAGCAGATGAGGATGTTTATAACCATCCAAACTATTGTCATTAGAGCTGATCCCCTTTTCACCCACAGGGAAACCAGCTAAGGGCAAGAGAGTGTGGCCAACTGAGTGGCAGGAGTCAGGAGGGAGAGCCTGGTGGATGCTGTAGGAGGAAGGGTACTGTTGTTGGGCTGCTGAAATTTTGGGGCAAGGAGGGCAAAACAGTCATGTATTTTAGCATCTGAAGGCTGAAAGGTTTTGCAATGAACTTGAAGGTTCATCAGCTGTAGAGATGCGACAGGTTGCACTTGGGCCTGCAGCTAGAAAAACAAAATCCCGTGGCACAGAGATCTTGAGAAAGTTTTCTTGTAACTAAGGACATCTTCACATATCCAAGCAGAGAGTGCCAAAGCCACAGGATTTCTAATCAGCCCCTGGCGCTACACATGCCTACCCACCTAGACCTGGGAGAGGCTTGCCCATGACAGCCTCAAGCCTTGTAAGCACCTTGCTATTAGGGTTGAGTCCAGCCAACCCCACACGTGGCACCGGGGCTTCCCTGCTCAGAGCAGAGGGAGTTTTAAACATTCAAGAAAGGAGTTAGTGGAAATCAGCTGGCTGAGCAAAGAGCTAGCCCGGAGAAAATGTGGAAGACAAACCATGACCCTACCCCAAGGCCAAAGTGTGGGGTTAATTCAGGATTGCAGAGCAATGCCTCTGTCCTCGGGGAGTTTAGACGCTTACATTTGGAATCACTTACTTTCCTTCAAAGAAAAAAATAACCCAGAGGCCTGTGCATTCTTCTTCTTTCTAAAATTACTTCTCTGATCTAACCCAGGGGGTCTGGGCGCACCCCACTCTGCAGGAATATGTGAAGACCTGAGATCATTCCCCTCCCAGCCCGAAGGGATTGCAGCCCACTATTTCACTTCGTTTCAATCCCAACATTGTGGGTTATCCTGAGGTGAAAATGCAGCAAGCCACTCCTGCTGTAGGGTTGCCACAGCTCACAGCTAATTTATTGAGAAAGAGGGAGGAACAAGCCCTGTGATCCAGCGGCAGATGCCCTCACCGAGGAACAACCATGAGATCCAGCATGTATGGCACCAACGAAGGGCTGCGTGCCCAAAAGCGCATCTGTTCCCCACCGCCACTCACTACACCAGCACCATTAAAAAGATACTACCTGTCCTTACAAACCCTGCCTCCCTCTAGCATTAGTGTTCACTGAGGGAGGCATCAAGCTGCAGACCCCTGCACTCCCCGCGTGGTACTTCAGGCCATAGAAATGCTGTGTGTCACTGCAGAGGTTCCTTCAGAGGCATGCACACTGTGCTTTCCTTCCTTTCTTCTAAAGCCAGCTTGAGCATTTAAAGGAAAATAATTCCTTTATCCGTTTCTTTTCCAAGAAGGGATAACCTTGTGTACCTAAAATTTCTTGTAGAACAAATCAAAGTCTCAATTCCTGAAGCTGTGAAGCAAGAGAGGAATGTAAAGGAAAACCTTTTGTAAACATTAATAGTTTTCATGTGTCTTTGAGAAAGATCATTTTATGTGTTTGTTCCTTTATACAATCACAAATATAGTATAAGACAGTAGATACGAACAACAGGGGTCCCTGAATTATTTTTTTTAAACAACTGTTCTGGATTTCTTAGGTCTCTTGCTCCATACCTCCTATCACTTCACTTGGCTTAAAATTGGAACTATTGCTCTTTGACCTCAGACTGATTAGTTTTTCCAGACTCTTGCCCTAGATGTTCGTAATACAACAACCCAGGTTATCCAATATCTAATTAAACACAGGTGGAGCTTGAATTTCTTACGGGAAGACAGCAGAAACCATTTTGAGCAGCCTGAAAGGGAAAAGAGTGCATTGGCAGGGAAAGGAAGAGAAGATGGTGGGGAAAGCAGATCGCCTTTCCATTAAAGTCAGTAACGGTGGTTCTACCCTCTTCCAGACTGTTACCTGGTAGATTAAATTTATCTCTTACCAGAAAATATATTAAACCAATCTGTATGTGAAATTCTGTGGGGTTTTGCTGGTATCTGTTGCGTTGAGAACTTCCTTATGTGTGAACAGCTTCATCTGTAACCTGGAAGCATCCCTACAGCCCTCACTCAGAAGATACAGCTAGCTAAGACACAGCTATCCTCGCCCACACGTGTTTTTTCAGAGCCTTGAACGTAGGTTGTATGAGGTTACTGCTCCCTGTAAAAAGCACCGCATTTCCCACCTTCAGCTGACGGCAACTTTGCCACCAACAAACTAAATTTTCAGGCCTGTAATATAGAAAACACAAAAGCAGTGAGTTCTTTGAGCTCCACTTAAATACGCAGCTACTTCTAAGCAAGCAGAGCTGTGCTGCCCTCACACAAATTTGTTCCATGCAAACAGCTTCACACTCTGGTTCCAAATGTGCCACAAACTCTGCCACTGCGTCCTTGCCTCAGAAAGCTGCGCTCCAAGAAAGATCTCCAGCTCTGCTCCAGATTAACGTTTCAGGCCCCAGTTCTGCCCCCAGCTCTTGCATTTTTTAGGTATGTAACAGTCTTAAAGACAGGGCAAGCATGCAGGGAGCATGTGTGGTTCTCCCACCACTGGAGCGTGGAGCTGGACACCAAATGGGCGATTCCAGCACTGCATTGTGAGCCATTCTCCCTTCTTCCTCATCAGAAAGGTACCAGGGTGTTAGATTTATACAGAGATTACCATCCCAGGTAAGCAAAGCCCCCATGCCGCTTGACAACGTTATCCCAATGACACCACCTTTACTTGGATCGCCTCCTCAGTGCTCTCCTTTGGAGTGCAAGGAAACAGCAAGAGGCATGAGGACCCTGGAGACAGCTAGGTGAAGGCACTACTGACGGCACGTCTTTAGCTGGCTGACGAGTGGGAAGGCGATGCGTGGGATGAGCTGGAGGATGGAGCTCACCACCTCACTGCCAAGTGCCTCCCCACAGCTGGTTTCAGGTGATGGCCCAGCCAATGCCTTCAAGAGAGGAGGAGACCCGAATGACATCAGCCTTGCTACGGTAGTGGGACACTGGTGTCGGAATCTCTGTGATCATACACAGAAAGCTGTTGCAACACAAAATGCATTGTGAACATGGAAAACACTGGCGATGAGAGGCTGTACTTCTGTACGGAGAGAGTTGTTCAACACCCATGAGCATGAGTATGAGCATCCAGTGTGGACAAAAAGCTTGCCCGCATTACCCTGCCAGTGGCCTCAAGCCATGAAGCCCCCGTGAAGAAAATGTCACTGCAGCTCCAGCTGTCAGCCCTTTGGGACCTTCCCCACTCTGTGGGCTGACCATGGCACAGGGGGGCCTGCCGGCCCCGAGGGCACCGGCGGTCATGCCACGGCTCAGGGCACAGAGGCAAGGGCGCACCCCTTCTGCAGTCAGCCGGGAGGTCGCTGCCGTGTCGCTGAGGAGGTTTTTCCTTCCACCTTCTCCTCCGTCTGCAGGAAGCCTATCCGATGTGATGGGGCGATGCGGCACGATGACAGCCCGCGCCTCCCCCGCTTCTAAGAACCCCAGCTCTCACCACTACCGGCCTTCCGCGAGGCCAGGCGCCGCAGCCAGCACAGCACGACACCCGCCTGATCTTTTCACTGGAATCCCCAACTTTTGGCTATTTACATCCTTTTCTTAGAGAGAGACAGGAAGCCAAATGAATCAGAGCCATCTACGGTTACCCCCGCCCCAGCCCTTAACAGGCTCCCCGTGCCTTGATGGAGATACCTCTGTCTGGGCCCACACTCTGCCCGCCGCTGAGATGGGGCAGGGCAGGACCAGAAGTGCCCCAGCCTGCGTCACCCCTCCCGGGGCGGTGGGTAGTGACCAGTGATCACAGTGGCCCCAGAGGGCAGGGAGGCATGCAGGGACACCCCCGGCCGGTTCCACGGAAAACTAAAAAGCAAGTTGTTCCTCCGAACAAGCACGCGGCACACGAAACCACCCCGCCAGAGGAAGTGTATCCTTTGCTCTTCTCTCGCAATGCCTGGCTGACACACAGGGCTAAACGCTCACGAGCTCCTCTGCGCAGCTTCTGCGGAAAGGCTTTCTTCCCTCCAAAACACCGAAGAACAGGTGAAAAGCAAGGCAGCAGCTTAAACTGATGCTTCCCCAGCAAGGAAGCCAACCCTCCAAGAGAGGATGGGGACCATCCTTTGTGCGAGTGAAGTGGAGCTACACTCTCTTCTTCCCCTCCCCAGTAGGAGGCTGCCTCCGAACCCAAGGGATGTATCTGTGCGCTCATCACTGCCTTATTTTACAGGACAGCTCTTGTTTCACGGAATCATTCTGGCTGCCAGGGAACAACCGCAAGGAGAAAACGAACATGGTATTGGGTCACCTCTGTTTGATCCTCCTGTCTTAGGCCTTATTAGCTGAGGGTCGGTGCTGCGAGGGAGCTCAGCTCCCACCACCCTGAGCACTGCTGTCCTCAGATGCTGGGACCCCCCAGAGCTTCTGGGATCCCTGGCCACGAGGCAGGTTTCCCACTCGTTCACAGAGGCAGCTCGCTGCATCACAACACTTGCTTGTGAAACGTGCGTGGGGTCTGGGACACTAAATCGGGGACTGGCACCTTCTCTACAGCTTTAGGGCCGGAGCTGGGCAGCGCCATGCCTGATGCTGCAGCATGTGAGTGAACGGGGCGGCTTGTTGGGGGTACACAGGGCACCGTGGGGAAGGTCAGACGCCTGTGAATGGCTCTTGCAGAGCCTCAAATATTTCTTATAGACCTCTATCCAATGCCTAACGGGCAGCAGCGTTCAGCCGAGGGGGGAAGCGATGATGGGAGGCTCCCCTGCCACTCCGGGAAATGCTCTGTCCCACAGGCTCCCACCTCCTGCTCGCTCTGCTGGACACAGCTCCCAGACTTTCTGCTGACTCACGCTGTGGGCCCCAGCTCTTGCACGGAAAACCAGAAGCGCTGAGGACTTCTGAAGTCCGGGTCCTTTTTGCCAACATAAAAAATTTACCGGCATGGCAGGAGGGCCAGAACAACGCACCCATTGTGTCTCAGCTGAATCTGCAAAACAAAGCGTATGTCTTCTCTTTTCTCTTCATTAAGGGAGAAAAAGCATCCATAAGTTATAGCGACAGGACATCTAAAAAACCCTCTCCAATCAAAAGAACCCTAAATTTGCAAAGGCAAGTACTCAAAAGGTCAGAGATGCCAGAGCTGAGGCAACACAAGAAGCAGCGGGTGACTATAAGAAAGAAAGGAATATGTCCTGCCCCTCTCGCGGAGGTAGGACTGCATTCTCTGGCCACGTCGCACTGCCATAAAGTACCTGGAGAGAACAAATGGAAATATTTTCTTCAGCGGCAGGGGAGTGACAGGGAGAGGCAAAGCCAAGCAGCTCTGAGCCAGGGAGCTCGAGCCTGGCTGCAGTCCCTCCCGCACCCAAGCTCTGTCCTAGCACAGGTCCCAAGCAGAGAAAAAAATGAAGCTCCAAGTCTGATTCAGTATTGTCTTGTCTGGTTTTACACCAGTTCAACATCCTTATTTAAAAATAAATAATGCCTTAGCTATAATATGTTGGAGCGAGTCCAGAGGAGGCCACCAAGATGCTCAGAGGGCTGGAGCACCTCTGCTGTGGGGACAGGCTGAGAGAGTTGGGCTTGTTCAGCCTGGAGAAGAGAAGGCTCCGGGAAGACCTTATAGCACCTGAAGGGGCTACAAGAAAGCTGGGGGGACTTTTTCCAAGGGCCTGTAGTGACAGGACAAGGGGTAACGGGTTTAAACTGAAAGCGGGGAGATTTAGATTGGATATCAGGAAGAAATTCTTCATGGAGAGGGTGGTGAGGCACTGGAACAGGTTGCCCAGAGAAGCTGTGGATGACCCATCCCTGGCAGTGTTCAAGGCCAGGCTGGATGAGGCTCTGAGCAACCTGGTCTAGTGGAGGGTGTCCCTGCCCATGGCAGGGGGGTTGGAACTAGATGGTCTTTAAGGTCCCTTCCAACCCAAACCATTCCGTGATTCTATGATAAAGGTCAGGTTTTGTTTTGCTTTTTTAGGGAAGGGTAAGAGGAAAGAGAAGAGAATAAAGGACTCTCTACCAATAATCCATTATATGGAGGCATTTCACGGGAGTCCCATTTCACAAAAGCCAGCAACAAAGCAATGGTTTGGGTCTTTCCTGAACAGATACAGCAGAAGGTGCTTTTTATCAGCATCATAAATATCAAACTACATTTTTTGGAACTTGGACTCAGATATATTTCTGCATTGTGAATGCAGCCATAACAGCTTGGGTTGTCAACTACTCAGCCCCTATACTAATTCTGAAACTAAGTATCTGTGCTTACAAACAAACCAAAATATTCTGGCAGCCCAAACTCACACAGAGTGCTCACCCTTTGTTTTCTTAATCTAGCCTGCCTCCCAGTAACGAACTACTTCATTAAAAAGGTATCTTGCTCGGAAACGCAGGCAAACTCCGGGATCCATACGTGTGCCAAAGGAAAGGTTTTGTTTCAATGTTTCAGTTGCTCCCTGGTTCCAGTCATTCGGTTTATCAGAGGGTGTGATTTATTAGAAAAATACAAGCGGCGAATAGAAATTAAAAATCCAGTGACCTTTCACTGCAAGCAACAGCAGTTTCACAATGCATTCCTGATTAGAAAAGAACATCAAATGACCCACATGCTGGTAGCTGAGCAACTGCAAAGCTGACTCTTTGCAAGCTACAAAATCACGGGATTTTTTTATTTCTTCTTTAAAAAACATAAACAGCCAGTGTTTGTGTTCCCAAGTGGAAAAAGTGTCTGAGGACCTTATTTACAGACTTGGAAGGACAAGCTAATCCCTTGTCCTTGCAGCCAGTTTTAGGAACTTTCAGGTTTTTCTTGGCAAATATTCAAATGCAACATTGATGTCTTGCTCAGGGTAGCTTTAGTCAACACCACCTCTGTTTAACTCACCTGCAGCGTGAATCGGGCAATTGTTTGGCCTTATTACTACCAAACAGTTATTTTAAAGAGTAATCCTTACGGTTAACGAAATGACAGCGGAGGCCTTGGCTTAGATATGCACCAGGAAGAGAGCATTTTCTTAGAAAAGCATAGTTCTCAGTAAATGATAAACCACAGAGCTACTGCTGTGCACATTAAACCACAAAGCTATATTTATATAGAATTAAGGGTCTTAAATCCCACCTCCACCCCCACCCCCCAGCTTCTGCCATCCAAAAGCAAGGATTTTCAGATGCACATCTCGCATTTTGACTCCCAGCACAACCTCCTGACCCACCCTATTAGGCATCCACGCTACAGACACGGGGAATACAAACTCTTTTTCCATATGACTGTTTAATTTAAGGCATCTGAAACATCTCCACCACTTACTTATTACTATTGATCTTCTGGGTTACAGTGGTGCCGAGAGGCCCTACTGTGACAGCTTCACGGTGAAGCAAAGAGTCCCTCCCTCGCAGAGCTGCAGTCCAAAGAGATGGTGGAGACACCAGGAGTCAGAGGAAGCAAGTGCTCTGATCCCAAACACGTACAGGAGGAAATAAATCAGTCTCCAAAACAAGCAAGGATCCTGATTCAGAAACACACTTTAAAAATGCCCATGCTTAACCCTTCGCGGCGTTGTGTGGGACTAGCGAACTCCACGAGCTCCTGCTCGCTGGGGCTACGTGCTATGGCCCAGCTGCAGCCAGCGCTGCCACCGGCACTGCTGGGTTGGCAGGGCCACCTCGGGCTTCCTTGGTTTTTCCAGCCGAGAAGCACAAACAGGCTTTATAGCATGTCAGGATCCAAAGTTGGGTCCATGTAAGCCTGCACAGTTACAACACATATTTGGCCACACAGCTTCTGTTCTGGGGGAAGAGGAGGGCAAGGCTCACGGAATGGGACAGCAAAACAACGCATGGAAATGTTTTCCTATGCCTAATGCGACAAACTGCCAGTAACGTTACTTTTACGGGCTTTTTTCACTACTTCAGATAGGCAATAAGAAATAGGCACGAATAGTGCACTGCAGTGTGCAAACCAAACCTGAGCTCTAGAGGCACAGACCATTCCCAGGAGAAAAAGACTTCTGGGGCCAATCCTGCACTCCTCCAGGCTCATGCATGACTGTCCCCTTCCCAAGGAAACCAGGGAGAGGAGGAAAAGGGCACAGGGGTCTTGTCCCAACACAGCCTTCAGCCATCGTCGAAGCATCCACTGGAAGGTGGGAGTCAGGAGGGACTTGCCTGAGGCTCTATTAGCTAGAATATTGTAGCATTTTAAGAGCAACACAGAGCTTTCTAGGTGACTTGAAAGCCTTCTATTTGGTCTAGGTTTAATCCTGCTGTCATGTAGGGAAGGCAGCTGAAGGGAAAGAGCACCTTTCAATGAAGCATGTATTGGCAGCGCTTCCCAGGAGTCAAGGGGATGCATGTTACCATGACCAAGCCTCACTCTCACTCCAAGCTTGCAAGGACCTTGTTTTCCAGCTGACAAGGGGAAGTCTAACAAGCCCTGTCTGGAAGAAGAGGCTCCAGGTGACCACAATCAGACAGTTTCTGGCCTTCATTGGTAAAGGAGTGTCAGGATTCGGCAATAAATACAGCAGAATTGAAAGCTGTCTCAATACTTCAACACTAAAACGCAAGATGTTCTTCACAGGGTAAGGTGGCCACCAGTTGTACCAAAGCCTCAGAGTGAGTGCTGACATTTTCCCTGGATGTATTTGCAGTTTTGGGCAGTATTTGCTGTAAAATGACATCTGTCTGTATCATATCAGTACAGCGCAATGCAGGCCATACAAACGCCAGTGGAGCAGGGTCTGTGAAAAGCAGTGAGTAATAGAAAACATAATTTTCCAAACTCACAGAAGAGAGATACTAATGGTTATAGGTAGGAGAGGGGCTGTGTAAAAGTGGGACGTGCCAGTGCAGCCTGGCAACACCTGCCCATAGCCCACGGGCAGAGCTGGCTCAAGGCACAGCTCTAAGGAGCTCCGCAGTAGTTTGTGTCGTAACCTAAATAGGCTCTGGGCACCACTGAACTGAGTAGTTACTAATTACTACCCTCGTTGGCTTGAGTTGGGCAAACATTTCATGTACCCCCTCTGACCCTGCAAGGCTGACAGCTCTGGGAGGAAAGTGGAAAGGCTCCAGAGGTGCCTAGGAAAAAAACCAAAACCACTGAGTGACTCACTTTCCCATACCAAATATGATTATTTTGTAACTGCAAAGGTACTCGATCCCACAGAGACTCCCACATCAAGTTCACTCGATTCACAAAGCAAATAATCATTTTCCCCCTCTGAAGCCAGCTGATTCAGTGGGGCAGCTGCTATCAAGGAGAGTCAAAACACATGGGGCTGGGCTGAAGGTACAATTGGTCACTTCACCAAGGTTGACCAAGCCAAAACACTAGGCAATTTCCAGGCTGCTGAGGAAAGAGGCAAACATGGGTTAAAAGTACTCAAATGACCCAGTGTAGAAATACAAATATAATTCTGGTACCACTGAATTCTGTATTAGTAATGTATTCACTGGAGGGAGGAGAGGAACATCTTGAAGGCAAGCAGGAAAGAAGCATTATGCTGGAAATATAAATACTGCTTCAATAACCCTTACTATATCTAAAGGGGTTTCTGTTTGGGATAATTAACTTTCTTTCCCTCCAGGCAATGCCTTATGTAAGTGCTTTGAGTAACAAGGAAAACAATGACTGAAATAGTCACTGTGCTCTGTGAGCTCACGTGCCCCATAACCTCCTAACCAGAGACACTCTGGACAAGTTTTGTTCCCTGATCCACATATACAGCCCCCACTGAAGTCAGTGAGAGCCCCATTTATGCTTCGTCAAGAAGAATTTTACCCACAGTGTTTAACTACAACAAGCATGAAACAAACCCGACTTATTAGATATTGGGAAAAATGCCCTAAGTATTTTTAGACGGCAACGTGGAGGACATTCCAGATCCCTGGGTTTACCGTGGCTCAGCTCTAATTTATGAAGCAAGAGTCTGGCGAGAAGAACAAAAGCACGTGGACGCAGCTACTGCACATCTCATGATCAGTTCTTAAATGGAAAAATGGATGAGATACCTGAGCTTGGAACAAAACTGTTCCAGTCAAAGGAACACACAAACTGAGTGGGTCTTGAAATGTTTTCAAGGCAGTAAGATAACACGAAGGTACCACTCTAACACTACATCACTATATATTACACAATCATTGTAAGAAGAAAAATACTCGTCTTCTTTTTTTTGTGAATTTACTGAGCCCTTGCTCATTTATCCTTGTTCCATTTATTCGAAACAAACTACAAGGGAAAAAAAACCCCACCAAACAGACCAGTAATTAAGAGGCAGGGAGAGGACGAACAAAATCTCCCACTCATTGACCCAACATCGTGTGTTGGATAGAGCACGGCAGCGGAGCAGTCTCAAATGAAGCACCAACCAGTTCGTGCTTGCCACTCAGATTATCCGGCACCTAAGATGAAAAGTTTAATAGCTGCATAAAATTAAGGGGGGATGTTCTAGTTCAAGTCTCTTGACTAGCTGATGATACGCTCTTGGCATTTCTATAACCTCAGAAATTTGCACATATAAATTTAAAAGAGTGGCTTAGATCTGTAGAAACTTTAAAATGTAAGTGCCCGGGGAAGTGAGGAATCCCTTTTGAAAAGGAAAGAGATTAGGCAGAAGACACATGAAGAACTGTAAAAGAGAAAATATCAGTGGAAGTGTAGCGAAAGCCTTCCTGATGAGATCAGTTTAGCTATAGAAGGAGTACAAGCACTATCACTCGATGCATATAAAATTTTACTAGGCTGTCATGGTTGTCTTGCATCCTCGCTCACAACCTTTTCTGGTTAGGGCTTCCTTTGTAACAGACCGGTAGGCATGAGGGAGCAAAGAACTCGTTCCCAAACACATCTATTACCAAAGAAGCTAAGGCGTAAGACAGCAGAAAAACTTTTCACTCTCGAAAGAGGCGAGGTGAACAAAATCCGCCCCACCACGTGCAGATTTTCAGCGAACTGTACCAGCTTTGCACAGAGCGGAGGAGGTAATTTTACCTCTTTGTTCAGGTACTAACAGATGGGAAGGCTGGGAGGAGGAAAGCTGCCCAGCTGCCCCTGGAAACTTTTGTGGCACCAACAAACGTTCGGTTAGATTCCCCCCAGCATCCGCCGCTCCAAGTAATCCTTCCTTCACCGCGCCGCTGGGGGTTCGAAGAAAATCGCACCTCCGTGCAACTGCGGCCATCGAACGGACCTTATTTGGATTCCTCCCCCCAGCTCCACTTTGCACTGAGAATACACGGCTTCAAGAGCATTCACGAAGGGATTTTTTTCCTCCTCTGGCTTAAACAGTGAATGGCAGAGCTCCGAGTCTGAATAAACAGTGTGGGTGGTGACTGCTCTGTGAGGCCCATGTAAAGGATGCAATCATTTTCTGACTCTGTTCAGCATTAAATCATGTGAAACCAGCTTGATTACCACACATAACATTGACTCTGTTACAGACTATAACGTACCGTGTATCCTTCCCTAACTTTGCAGGGGAAAAAAATAACAATTAATTCTCCTAGCTTCAAGTGTTTAATTGTGTATAAAGTTCATTGACCTCACTAGTTGCTGTCAGATGATCTTGCTAAGGCCTGTGAAAAACATCCCAGGAATGCAGTGATGTGGGCAGAAACAAAGTGAGTTCATGCCACAAAATGCTTTAAATGGAACAAAATCAGCAACCATCCGGAGAGCCTGCGCTGAAAACAGGACTTCGGAATAATCGCCGGTTTAACCTCACCTAAGCACAGCTAGTCCTTGAAAAGGGCCTATTATAAATCATAGCCTTTAAAAAAATAAATCCTTTAGGGATCCTGCATGTGACTACATGAAGTAAGTTTGTTTACTGGGAAATCTCTGCAGCTGACTGGGAGTCAATGTTTTGGAATGACTGGAGAAACTGGGACACACATAGGAGATAAACTGGGAATAGGGGAACCTGGTTTTGTGCCCTGTCCAGTTCCAATTAAGGGCAACCATAGATAAGTGGATTTACCACCGTGCAACTCAGTATCTTCCTCAATAAAAATGGAAATAGGACTGCTTATCTACATGCAGACATGAGATGCCTTTTTCCAGGCAGGGAAGCCACTGTTAACGGGAGGAATTATCACATATCTGACACATACGTGATCAGTCGTGCTGCATTGTTCCTAACACCTCTCTGAAATGCAGCTTCCGAGCTGTGTTATAGGAAATCTTTCCCTGAATGACCCCAAAGCGTTGCCCATTTTGTACACCATTACCGAATGAATAAAATCAGCATGAATTCTGCTGGTAGCGCCCGTTAAAACGTGAACCTGTCCCTACGTACTTTTCGTAAGTGACCAGTGCAATTTCAGAGGGATGTCACGGCCCAGTTTTCTAGGGAAGCAGCGCACCAAGCACAGATTAGATGGCAGCTTCCGTTAAACCTTAAATCTTAGCACACGTTGAAAGCACGTCTGCCAAATCTCTGTCAGACTGCGACGCCTCTGGGACAGAGCCCGAGATCACCCATGGGCACGGACAGCGTTTTGACCGTTCCCGCTCTGGCCTCAGGGTGATGCACTCAGATTAGCCCTGTTCCTATCTCACCAGGGCTGGAAGCACTGCCACAGAGCTCACCCCACTCCTGGTGTTTCTGTGGGTGCCTCCAGCAAGGCCTGAAAATGTCCCTGAAGTGCGACCAGGCAAACCTTACTGCAGGGCACCTCTCCATAGGCAGTGATGGCCCATCCTCTCCAGTACCGCTCCCGCTGCTCCTTCCCTCCTCCCCTCCAAAGGCTGATGTACGTGAGGAGGGAACATGCCGGCATGTAGACAGTAACATGGTGATTGGAAAGCTGGTCTGAGGCAATGGCCTAGGAAATGGGGCTTTCATCACATCCAGTATGTTGCCTGACGGCAGCTCTCAGTTTGCTGGGGAGCACTGTTGTCCAAATCCTTTCCAATATAGCTCCGATGTTTTCCATTTCTTACAGTGGCTACAGCAGATAAGCTCCTGAACAAATAATTCTGGTGAGACCATATTCCATTTGGTTATTCGGTTCATTTTGGTGATCATAACAGGCTTGGATTAGAACTTCTACCATCTGGAATTTAATCTTCTTCACAGACAGATAAAACCAGATAATAGCCATATTAAATTGTGGATTATGATTTCTCTTGGTATTAAGTTTTAAAGTCTTATCCCAGAAGGGTACGGGATTAAGACAACCTGTACAATTAAGTGAACTGGAAAAGATGCAGTTCATAATTTCTCATATCTATTTTATCTACTCATTATCAATAATAGTGGCCTTAATCTTTTAAGAAAATACTCCAATCAAACTCTGCAACCAAAACAAAGTCTATGTGGGAGAATGGGTTTAATTCTTTTTTTGCTTTCCATTGCCCAGTTGCAAGTGTTTGGGTGGGAGGGGAGGGGAGTGGGGTGGAAGAGGAGGAAAAAACAGAAAGTGTGATGCAACTTTATGTTTATGGGAAAAATATTCGGAGGACAAGATATCTATGAAATCAATGGGTTCCAGGCCTCAGCTAGCATTTCATGCTTTTTACAGATGGTGACATATTGGAATGTTTTCCCAAACAGCAAGAAGCCAAAATGGGCTTTCTGCAGCTGCAAATAGGTAAGAGAACTCTAACTCAGCTCCTCAAAAAGCTACAAAATATCAACTATTTTTAAGGTACTTTTGTAAGAAAACCAGAACACACAATGACATACCATCCTTCTGGATTGTATTTTTGCTAATAACAGAGCAAAATACCTAAGCAGTAATAATAAGAAATAGGCTTCTGAGCAACACCCACACATTTAAAGGTATCACGAAGCCTTGGGTTTAGTTCAATCATTTCCAAAGTTCAAGATAAATAATCTGAAACAAAGGACTTAATGTTAAGAGCAACCCTATTTTATTACCCAGAAAACTCTGCTCCACCAGAATAAACTGAAAGAATTTGTGGGGTTTGCAGCTTGTAAAAAATGGAGAAGACATTAAACTTGCCTTAGGGGAAATACACACACACAGAGATATATATATATCTCTCTCTCATACCCTACGCAATACCTGGGCATTAAGATTTCCTCTTACCTGAAAAAGCCATTCTCTTTTGTTAGGATCTGAAAAACACAACACTAGTAACCCAAGAAAGAGCTGGTGAAAGCCAGATAAACCCAGGAAAGCATGTCCATATCAATTCAGAAATTCTTGCCACATCACTCCCTTTCTTCAATTTTATTTCAGGAAACTTAACGCATCCTAGAAGCAGGAGTTTTATCTGAAAAAAATCATGTACTTCAGTCATGTTTGATACTAAATAGCACCTTGAATCCTATCCTCCCATCTCCTGCCTGCTGTTTAAATCCAAAATGATTTTAGCAGCCCACTAGCTAAAATCTCCTCGGACGAGCAAGCCCTGCTTCGTACCATCTGAATGCTGTGCTTCTGGACTGTGTGAAGGAGGGGGTTGCTACATCTAATAGTTCCTGACACAATGGACAGCAAAAGCATGCTGAAATTTGAATTAAGATGACAAGTATTATCTATATATACATGAATAAAGACTTTTATTTATATAAGGTTAGTATCCTCAGATAGTATAGAGCTAGAACATTGTTTGGATACTGTTGCAACAGTATAATCCCAGCATTCCCGTGGGATACGGCATGTGTTTCTATCCCTGGTGATTTACGAGCTATTGGACTTTAAAACTCTTGCTGCTTCTTTCCTCTAGCAATGTTTTGCTGGCACAGGTCCAGCTCTGAATATAGCCGGTCCACAGCCTTTGACTATTAAAAATACTCGGTGACTGCTCATTTTGAGGTGAGGGTCTGCACAACCCACTCCGCAAGGCCAACTGCTGGGCCTGGGAGGTCTGATACAACCCCACCAGCGTCGGCCGCGCCGTCCTGGCTTACACCCCTTCAGCATCTTATCCACGATCCCGTATCAATACATTAGAGCAACACCAAAAATCTAAAAACAAACAAACAAACCGACCTTGCATTCCCATTAAGATAAAAATGTGAAATGAACATAAAACGAAGGGAGATACTGCTGTCACTTCAAGGAGTGAGGATTAACGGACTCCAGCCTCATCAGATAAGACACTGGATTTTCTTGTCTAGCACTCTTGTTTTAATCCATTTTCCAGTCCTATATGAAATGAATTATAGCTAGATCTGCATAACGTTTAAGGACATAAATCTATCCTACAGTGTATTTGAATTTAAAATACACACAGCCTGATATCTTTCATGCCTGAAAAAAATGGAAGTGAAGTCTCAGGGGAAACAGAGCAATTACCTATTTCAGTCAACGTGTGAAGATTAGTCAAATAAATGGGCTAACAGGCCCACCAGCTGGAAAAATTAAACTGAAAGCCTGCTTCTGAATATATGCATTATATCACCCTTAGCCAGAATGGCTTTAATTATTCTTAAATATAGCAGTGGAATGAGAAATAGGAAAATCTTACAGCCCTTTTCTCCCACAATGGAGAAAGAGATGAAAAATGCCATCATTATAATTTTTATTGCCTTTCGATAGATGGGTAGTCCTCCAGGTCACGGTAATCCTTCTTGGTTTTTTTATATCATCTATTTAGCCCAAGGATCTAAAGATATTCTTTTAAGTGCTTGTGAATTCTGTCACTCATCCGTCATCTGCCGGGTATGGAAATAGCGTTGGGGCCTTTTTGCAGGCTGGGACACACACCGCAGCGTCGGTCACACAGCCGGCTGAGCCCTCGGCTGACGGTTCCCTGCTCAGACTACCAGCCCGCTCAGAGAAGTCAAGAAATGTGGTGTGGGATGCATTTCACCTAGCTTGAGTCGTCGTAAAACTGCAAGTCTAGACTAAGATAATCGTGTAGATTTTTTTTCCCTGGATGAATCATCTCACTTCGCCCTACCTATTTTAGGACAAGATGAATCACCTTCTGAAAGCATCTGTCTGATGGATTTTTAGATCTCTCAAATCTATCCTACGCAGAGAAGCACAATCATCTCTAACTGCTAAATAGTTAATAAACTCTATAATGATTCTGAGGTTAGTAACGTGTTTTATCTAGTATTCTCTGATGGTAATTACAAAAATACCAAATTCTTAATTTTCATAATCTCAACAATCTCTCCTGACAGAAAACAAACAAGAGTCACTACGTTTCAACTGAAAATGCTTGAAGTAACTATTACTTCGTCAGGCACACTGCACAACTGAAATAGTCTCTCACATGAGATGGTGAGGAGGAGAATACCAACGCATAATCAAACTTGGCAGCAAACATGCCTTTTTCTGTACTTCTAGCTTTTGGCATATGTTTTAGGAGGGGCTGAATTTACATTTGTGTTTTCTCTGCAGTCACCTACCAGATGGGTTCCTTCTTGGATAAGTGCTGTCGTGAGACCCAATTTTCCCTAAAACAACTGAGAGCTCTGGGATCAACCTTCCCTTTGATGCTGCAGCTGGACGCAAACCTCTGCTGCCCGTAGAAACCTGTGCCTGTTGCTCACTCTGCTTTTGGTGCCCAGTCCCAAAGAAGACGGTGGAGCTCAGTACAGATCTAGCTGTAGGAACTAATTGCTTTAGGATGACAGAGATGACAGAGAGTTTCCCCTCTCGGGAAAACTCCCCAGTGAATTCCCACATGAGAGCCAAACTCCTTCCAAGCCATCAGCTTAAAAATAACACGTTGGGTTTCGGAAAATATGTAATTCTGGGGGTTTTGTGTAGCCTCTGCTTTTGACCCTTTAAGGCTGCAGTGGTGTTGAGTTTTCAGAGGACTTCTCCGCAACTAAGAAACTTCTCTGCAACCAGTTCCAGGAGCGGAGGCCTTAAGAACATCAGTCATGGTGAGACTCAGCCCCGTAAGACTTGGCAGTGCTGCCAATGTATCTGGCAGCCTGAAAGGCCTCTGAAACCCAAGAGGCCCATCTGAGCCCCAGCTCCCACAGTGACAAGTGCCTTACAGATACCGAAAGGCACTTACATCAGCAACTCAAAAGATAGACTGCCTCAAATTCAAACTGATGAGTCTCTATTGCATGACTGATTTCACTCTCACCGGTAATCCCCAGGGTAAAAAATTTCTCCCTGTTTGATGCCAAACTGCTACCAACAGGTTTTAGGGAGGTTCTGCACAGCTTGGGGATTTTTCTTCAAGTGTTTTAAAGCCTACATGATGAAAAACACAGTGACTAAAAATGAAAGCCTGAGCATTCTGCACCATATGTTACTGCTTTGCCATAAAGCTTCAGAGTTTTAGGGTTAGCGACTGGGAAATGATGGCCTCCATGCCCATGAAGTTGCAGGTATTTAGCATGCTCCCACTTCTGCACCATTAGTTCTTTGATTTCATAAGCAGAAGGAACAGAGGTGGGTCTTCTCCTTAAATCTGTTTCTCTACAAAATGTCTTTTCAAACCTCTCAACGGAAATGGACTTACTGGATGCGCAGAGATCACAGAAGGACTGCTCCCCTAATCCCAAAGTGCAGTTTCCCTGCTTTAAGTGGTCAGCTCTTAGGTTGTTCAGTTGAAAAGCAAAGCTTCTGAATGTGACCTGATGTGACGCGAATATTCTCGAGCCTACCAGCGTACCGGCGGCAAAAAGATAGCTGAAGATCCCGTTCAGCTATATGGTAACAGCATCAAATGGTAACAGCATCAAATTATTGCACTGCTGATAATATTAACAGAACAAGTCCCTCCCCAGGTGTAAGGGCAGAGCCAGTGGTTATGGGTAAGCCTGAATATAGCTGTACTTCTTTCCACCAATCTCTAACCTTATAATATCTTCTTCTATATAGACAGCTGACAAAAATGCAGAGGCTCTTGAATCTTCCTCCACTTAAGCGCCGAAATCTAGGAAAGAGATTATATTACATTTTACCTTACGATGAACTAATTCCTTCTCAGCATGTCCATTCCAATGCCAGGTTTGTGAACTATGCCACAACAGTTAGAAAAACTGGCAGTAAGCATGACTTTCTGCTAAGGAAGTTATTTATCTAAAAAAAACCCAAAAACCACCAGCAAGGAGAGGGTTATAAACTCCAAAATACTGTGACATAAGTTATACTAAGATACATATGTAAGTAAAAGTGAATAAAGGGTGGTAAAACTGAAGGCACTTTCCCTATTCTGGGTGACAAGATTATTTGGGATTAACTTCTGTATTGGATGGATGACTCTGAGTACACTGTGGGTAAGAAGGAAATAATACACATTTTTGTGGCTACAAACACTAAACCAAAAAACTAAACTGTCTGGCTTTATATTGCTAAAACACAGTTGTGGAAACACTGCTGAAGTTTTGATGGTGCAGACCAGGATACTAATTTTGTCCTTTTGTCAGTTTCTTTCTTTCTTTTCTCATGCTTTACCTTCCCTTTACTTTCTACTTTTTCCCTTTTTTTTTCCTTTTCTCCCCCTCAGCATCCAGTTTCTTTCCGTCTCAGGTAGAGCAAGGTTGGTTAGCGAGGAAATCTTGATGCAATCGTGATGCTTTCCTGTCACCCTCCATTACTCACTCAGGCTATAAAGCCATAATGAATGCTATCATTATTACTAAATAATTTCTGCACAGATTAGATTTCAATAGCCTAATCCTCCCCTTTTGTTTCATTTTTTAAAAAAACACTTTTTTTCGGTACAGCACAAGAACATCTACAGCTGATCTCTGGGCATCCTCTTTGTTTTCTTTTTTTAATTGCAGGGCTCAGGCTGCGGTGGTGGCACCCCGTGAGGACACCTCAGTGGCGTAGGGTGCTCGTGGGGTACACCAGTGGGGTGGCCCACCCTCCCTCGCCCCATCGGCACTGTCCCCTCTGGTGGGACACTGGCCTCTGAGGTGGGCGGCTGCTTCCTGAAGGTCCTTGAGATGATGGAACGCATCCCTCTGCCTCCCTGTACCCACGGGGGGAGTGGGAACCACAGACTTGCTGCCAGCAACGTGCTGCTGCACCGTGTCCCCACCCCAGGATGTGGACAGTGATGGGGTTACCACGTCTCCCTGAGGTATTCAGCAAATAACCCAGACCTTAGGGGGACCTGTGGGTGGAGAGGATTTTGAAACTCAATCCTAGGCTTGAAAAAACAGGTCCTAACATCTCCTCTCCATTTGACCCCTGCGTAAAGCTGCAGCCACACTAAGGTCGGCGAGATAAAAGAAGAGAGGCGTACATACTGCGTCTACTGCTTCCTCCTTGGCACTCTCCTGCTGCTTCCATACTCATTTCCATCTGTGCAAAGTGCATGTAAAACAACTTAACCCCTTGCCAGCCAGACACTGAACCCCAGGGTTTGAATTGTTCTCAGTTCCTGGGCCTCCTTAGGTACATAAGAGCCACGTCCACACGTCAGGAGGCGGCTGAATTGCAGCCTTTGTGTGCTGGGTGCGGGGGAAACGGAGCCCAGCCGTGGGCATGTGCCAGCCCCCGCCAGCGAAAAGCTGGCATTGTCTCCCTAAGAACGCGGTGACATTTCTACCAAGCACACTGAGTAAATTTTCAATGGCATAATCGGGCTGCACGGAGTAAAATAAGCGAGTCTGAATTTCCTAAAAGCAGGAAAGTCTACAATCAAAACAGACAACAGAGAGATCTGGGTTTCCTCACTCGGGCAAAGAGCAGAGAGCGCAAAATTTTCAGAACATCCTTGAATGCAGAGTTTTAGAGCATCCTCAGCTGCAGCACCCAGCGCCTAAGGAAAGGCACCACAGCCGGCGCAAAGGATGCTCAGCGCCGCAGGACATCACCCACGGGTGCTCGAGGGGGATGTGCCGGGCAGGCGGATGGTTTTGAAAGTAGCAGCTCTATGCAAACTAGTCTTTGGTGTGTCTTGTTTCCACCAGGCACATGTATCTCCCTGTCACAGAATAGTGAGCGACACTGAGCGTACAAGACATGGCAAAGCAGAGGCGGAGGACCCTTACGATGCAGCAGGAATTCCAGTATACATCTTCCAAAGAAAGGAAGAAAATAACTTGCAGTCTGCTACGTGAAAAGGTCTTTTCAGCAAAGTTTTTCCAGCTGTACTGGGATACATATAGCTACATATTTACAGTTAAGACACCAGGGAGATAATCTATGTACACATACTTCCAAAGTCCGTTTGGACAAGAAATTGAATTCTCCTCTGCAAGTAGCGTAACAACTAAATATTTGAATGGTTAGAAGGCCAAACAATTGCAAACAAGTCAGTAACAACCATATTTTTCTCAGTTCCCAGTATTGCCCACTAAGGTCAGCTGTAAAACAGGGCCCGAGTAAGCCCAAAATCCCAAAATTGTTTCTCAAAACTGAGCATAATAATAATTAATAAACAGCTATATGGAGTGGAAATGTGTATACCTCACTCAGAAAATCCACAAAAAGAGAAGGCCAGTGCTTTAGAGAGCTCACTGTTTTTTCCTGTACCCATCACCAAACACTTCTCTGCTAAATCATTATGCGAACTGATGTTTGATGGAGTTTGGACTAATTAAATAGTCTTATGTCAGAGCCAGACTCATAGGAGAGCCTTATATGGGTCCCCAGCATCTCACCGCGTTCCGCCTGCTCAACTGACGCTGCACTCTACAGACCATTCGCGATCGCAGGCGTCTTAACGAGCTCACACTTAACGAGTAACGACCGACCGGGCTAATTAGAAACAGCCAGCCATGTTTCGTGGCGAAAGGCTGCTGTCTTCCCCGGGGCGGGAGGGAGATGGCTGCCGGGGGACATGGAAAAGGACATCCTGTGAAGGAAGAAGCGAAGCACTACAGATGTCTCGCCGGGACAACGCCGCAGTGTTCCCACCACATCCCGGCAAAGAGGAACGCGAGCGCGAGCGGGGTTTGTGTGCATTCAATGAAATTGTTCCTGTATACAAAGAGGACTTGAGCTGCTGTGAGGCAGATGGAAGGCGCTTTTGGCCGCGCTGAAATGTCTGGTACGGCCTGCGTTCGGAAGCATGCATGGGGCAAGAACAAAATACACTACTGTGCGATGTAAGTTGTCTGGTGAAAAATTAATTCAGCAGAGAGCTATCCGAACTACAAGAAAACGAGGAGACACGGATAGCTTACCCTGCCACTCTGCTCTTTCCTTTCTCCTAGAAGAAAGAGAGCTGCTCACACTGCTGCTCGCGAAACCGGGCAGCCCAAAAGGAGGAGAGGGGACAGCAGATGTCAGAGTGCAGTAACAACCATGAGAAACTTCTTTGTCAGAGCAGAGGAGAGTTAACAGGGAGCAGCTACAAACAGGGAGCCTTTACCTTTGGCAGGGCACCGCTCACCTCTTTCAGTTGCCAGCAACAGCCCCATTCATCAGGCTGAGGGGAGACATGGGCACCCCCAGCCAGCGACTACAGCTCACCCTCCCTCTGCTCTCCTCTCCCCCAGGAGCTGAGCTGCTTCTGCATGGCTTTCCGGGTGGCATGGAAACAGGTGAGCCAAGAGGCAGTCCTGCTTTCAGAAAGTTTGAGAAACTTTTTACTGGACCAGCTAGTTCATCCTACGAGAGTGACTGCATCACTTAAATATCTGGTTCGCTAAACTCTTTAATTGGGCAAGCGTTTTTCTATTGAAATTTGCAGGTCTCCGTAGATCATTTACCTTCCAGTACCCCACGCCTGTTAAAAATCTTTCTCCCAGCCTGGTTTTGTATGGTGCTAATGTCAATCCACATCAAAGTCCACAGGAATTCTACACATGCGAATCCAAGTTTAAGCAAGAAAAAAAAAAAAGGGGCTCAGATTTTTATTACGTGAATTTTATTGGAACATTCCCTTCATGTCCCTATGTACAGAAGAGCGTCTGGATTCAGTTACAGCTGCATTTACTTCCACACATCTGCTCCCTTATTGTTATAGTTACCTTTTCTCAGGGGATTTAAGAAACTACCCCCCAAAAAAAAAAAAAAAGGCCCTTCACCTTTAGGTCCATGACGACAAAGATCAAAAAGCCTTCGGCATTCCTGCACTGTGACATGAATTATGCTCTGAAGCTGTTTAAAAATCACTTTTCTAATTCAAACACTGCCGTTTGACTGCTGGGTTTCTAACAAACACCAGCGTGCGGCAGGTCTGGTGCCCGGCCTCTCCGTGTAGGTGTACAGCTTTTGTTTATAGCGCACAACCCGCCTGTGAATGGCCTTTCACTGGAAGGGACGTAAGGCAAGATATACCGAATCTCCGTGGCAACAAACGTGGAAACAGAAAAATAAACTTTGGATGCGCCAGGTTCAATTGATTACACAAGCTGCTGGGCTGGCTGTGTGATGGAAAGCAGTAGGACAGCCCCAAACGGCACCGAGTCCGCCGACGGAGGATGTCAATGGGATTAAAGGTACCTGGAACGCTGAAACATAAGGTCCCAACTGTGTCAAACATTTTATTTTAATAAAGAAATACAGTACGAGGCGAGATACTTCCCTATTTCCCAATTACGCCTATGTGCAAAGCCTCCGTGAGGCTGTCAAGACCAGATCTTATCGTGGTCTCACTGCAAAGACGTATCCCGCCCCGGCTGAGGGCAGGAGCAGAGCTCTGGTTTATTTCAGCGCTAACGAGGGTGGGCACTGAATGCATATGGTGATGAATCTCAATGTGGGAAGGCAGATGAGGATGCCAGGGCCGTCAGGGATGAAGCACTGCAGCAGCCCACCTAAACATACACCCTGGCGTGGAGGGGGAGCGGGTTGGGCTTGGGCAAAGCGGGGAGAAATGAGGCACCACTGAGCTCCTACAACGACTACAACTGACACGGCTATTCCTGACATGAACAAAAAAAACATGGTCCATTTTGGATTGCTCTCATTAGCCGGTCAAGGCCAGCTAGTGCGTGTTTGGGGTTGGAGCCTGAACTGATCCAAAGACAGACACCGGCTGCATTTTCTATGCAGGAAAACATAAGCTAGGTCCCAGAAGCAGATGTTTTCCAGGAAGACAGTTTAAAATGCCTTGATGTTAAGTACGAATGGACCTGGTTTAGAAGAACCAAACTGGCGCATCAAGAAACCTGTGCATGGCAGGGATAAAGGTTAAGACAAAGGGAGGCATTGCTTATCTGAACTACCTCCCAATAACCCCACCAGTGAGCTAACGTTAGTGGGACCTGAAATGACGAGCGGCAGGCAGGGGCGCAGGCTCCAAGGCTGCCTCTGCCCTGGCACACGTGCTGACTGCCCTGGGAAGTTGCTAGCTAGTCTCGACAGCAATGTGCATGTTATCCTCCCAACCATCCAGTAGCAGTCCTATCTGAGACCTGTAAGTAAGGAGAAACAGCGTATTCCTCAGCTTGTAAATTAATTTAATTCCTGGAGTGCACTTACAGACTAATGCCTGAGGCTTACAGAGGCAAAATGGAGCTAGAGACAGCACATTAGTCTCTGGAGAGACACACCAGCTGTTTAACGTCCTGATGGGAAGGTAGGGTGGAAAACAGTTGTATATGGTCTGCACCATCCACTTGAAAGGAGACTATATTCCCCTTACTTTCCCATACTATTTAAAAATCATATACCTGAATAAATATAGGAAATTAGCAACTTCACAGAGGTGCATTAAGCCCAAATCCTGCGACATATCTCTGAGGTGCAATGCTGAAATAGAAATGCAGCCTTCTCCTCCTACAGAGCATTACCAAGAAATGATTCTCTCTGATCAAGAAACAGATTAAAAGGGAAATTAAACTGCAGATTTAATTTCAATACTAGTGTACCCAGGTCAGCTCGTAAATAAGCCAATATCACCATCTCAATTAGGCATCAATAGAGAACTAATGTTGGCCTTAGGAAAATGTTAAGCCTTAACAAAAGCAAGGGGTAAACGAGTGTTCCCCATTTAAATATGAATCTATGATCAACCCTCTCAAAACCAAAGACAGTTAGGGGCTGATGGCAGGCAAATTTAATTTCATTAACATATAAAGGGTTTTCAACCCACTGAAGGGGCAGGGTTGGCCCCAAAGTTGAGATCCAAATGCCCCTAAAGTTTGTGGAGGTCTAAATTTATATCCAAACGTTGTGACTAGTCCATATATTTTCAATAAGGTGTATTGAGAGCCTGCATTCAGATATCTTACTATACTGAGACACCACAGATGCAAAGCTCTTCTCTAGATCCCAGGCCTCGGTTTTCATAAGAAATTAGCTTCCAAAAGCACTAGTAAGTGCTAGGGTTTTCTGCTTTGGTGTCCTCATTTCTGCCTCCCAATAAGCCATGGTTTGCACAGTACTGAGTCAGAATATCATGTCTCCAGCTCAGCTTGAATCAGCCAGGTACGGCACAATACAGCTGATCGCTTACAGCACATAATTATAGCATCCCTGAGCTGCTCAGAGGATGCTGGCACTGACAAAGTGGGAAAGGCTAAAAGCATCATATTAAAATGTCATAAAACATTCATTTTGCATGATTAGAGAAACCAGTAATTAGCATTTTTTCTTTTAGTGCTTGACTTTTTATTCCAGCTGCTCTAATCCAGCTTTTTTCTACAGCAATTATTGCCAGGAAAGCTGAATTTGGCATTCTTTTCATGTCCACTAAAACCTGCTCCGTAACCTGTCAGCTAGACGGGTTTACTCATCTGCAGTATTTGAAGATAAGTGAAAGGGTTTTTTTCACAGTCAAATTACCTCCATAGTAAGCTTCAATTACTAAACGCTGGAGTGTAGGAATATGTCCATACTCTATGAAACAAACCACCTAAGTATGTTTCATCACTGTTAGTCTCGATTTATCTTGCCAAGGCTGAAGCTTGGTGTAAAAGAACTGACCAAAGGAGTGCGTATGTCAAGCTGAATTAAGGAAAAGCAAAAATAGGCAAAAAAACTCCAAAATGTAGAGCCGTACCTAGACTCCCTAAGAATAACAGGCTATTGATTAAATTGTTAGCAAGTTAAATAAACAAGCAACTGTTTGTGCTTTTTTTTTTTAACTGTCCTTTGGACGCCTCAGACTTTCACTCACCCTAGAGAAGGTAAGGAGGAGAAATAGCCCATTGCCAGAGGGCATGCAGATTTCAGGAGGCAGTGCTCTGCCAGAGCTTTCTGAATGACATTGGGCAAGTCACTGAAGCCTGCAGCATTTTGACATCTCATTTCCATCAAACTAATTGAGTTGTTGTAGGAGTAAATAGAGAACAGAGCTTTGCGGCAGAAGGGCAAGCTAACGTCTGCTTCAACGGGTAAGGCTCTAGTCAAGAGCCGTGCGTATCCCGCATCATCCTGTTAGGAGCATGGCTGGAAAACCTGGGTTGGGAAGCACTGAGAAACAAGCCATTGCGTGGCTCTGGCCATGCACCGTTGCTGCTCACAGTATCAAGAGAAAAAGAGAAAAGTGAGCAGGCATCCCCAAATCCGGCGGCTGCTTCTGACCGTGAGAGGGTCACACGCTGCTTGGTGCAGACCCAGGTAACGGTTCCATGTCCGTGCTACAGGTGGGGAACCACCGACTTGAAGGGTGGAGAAGGTATGCTTTGGAGGCTAAAGCGGTCATCCATCCCTCCCCTACCTCTCAAGGTTTTTCACCTGGGTATCACTTTTGTCCGGCTTTAGGAGACCTATCCCGGCTCACGTTCTGCAAACGCTGCGCCGCCTTTCACTTTCCTCAGGAGACAACAGCAAACCCTAAAAGCTCTTAACCCGTGGGAGAAAGATTTTCTTGGCACTTAAGCTAAATTTTTGCTTTTTCAGTGGCACTCTTTCCCAGCCGAGCTCGTGCCGTCAGTCCTCATTACACCAGCCCTGCTTACTAAGAGTCAGTCGCACTGGCCACCCGCCAGCAGAACTGCCTCCACGCCTCTGGAAAGCCACACAGCCACGTTAACGTGGCACCTTATTCCAGCTACTGTCTGCAGCATCCCAGGAAGTGCATTACCTTGGGGACAGCCTCACGCTCACCCACATATAGACTTTGGACTGGAACCGGCCTAACCTTCAAGCTGCCCTTTGTGGGTAAGCGGAGCGAGCGCAGGATTGTCAGCATCTCCCCACGGTGACCCACAGCCACTTAGAAAAACCACAGGCATCTTTCCTCATACATGTCTTAGCACTCCTCCACTAACCTGCTTTTGTTCTTTCCTGAACCCCTGCAGAGCTAACAATCTCTTTCTGACAAAAAGCATCATTTTTTCCAAATATAGCAAAGCCGCACAGAAATGCAATAACATTTCCCGGGTCATTAATAATTTCAGAGAGGTAACTCCATTTTTCCCCTGTTGTATGGTTTAGGAGTTGGTTTGCCATCTCATATTAAATACATGTAGACATTAACTAGCTAGCAGAGATACACTTACTTCCCTACGACGATGCTTTAGATATTTCAATTTCCAACCACCTTTCTGGTGCCACATAAATTCCTAATTTAAAAAGTAACTAATAAATGCGATTCTTCAATATGTTAATAAGAAACCTCAGTATGTCTGCACATTGCCATAAAGCTCTTTAATATTACAGAAACTTAGAAAGCTGCTTGTATTGGTTTTACTTACTTACAAAAAGATCTCACCAGCATTTGAGGAAGAAAAGCATGAAAATCAATACCAAGAAACATCAGCACAAACAAGAAAGATATTAAATTAAGCCACATTTGAAATGTTCCTACTCTAATGAGTACATGATGTGCAGCCAAAAACCTGTTTTTATACTACAGAAAGTATGTAAGTGAGCACATCTGCAATAAGCTCCTGAGGGAATATATACCAGCGACACCTTGTTCGCACAACGTACGCAGGTGGATTCACGTTTCGACAGCGGGCTCCGGAGCATCACGAGCCACCCATGCCTTCCGCCCACCTTCCATGTTACACACGCCTTCGGAAAATTGGTTCAGCCTGACTTGCCCACATTTTCAAGCTCTCTCCACATATGGCTGTGGATCTTCCCTTCACGTCTCTGGTTTTGCTGAAAGGGACTGTGATTTCCCACCCCCTCATCCCTTCCATACGCAACCCAGCACACTGGATCGATGCAAAGAGCCCTCGTGTTGCGAACAGCTTCCCGGCAGCTGAAATTATTCCAGCTGAGCCGGTCACAACACAATGCCCGAGGAAACGGCAATTCCTGACAGATACCATCTCCTGCCTTCAGACAGGACGTCTGAAATGAAGGGCTCTTCATTTATCTTAGCGAGTGATAAGACAGAGTGGCAAGGTAACGTTGGACCTCACAGGAGAAACCCAAAGAGTAAAATTTTTCACGGTCGAGCAAAACCAGTCCTTTTTAGTCACCCTTCTCTTTAGCCCGCAGAAATGGCGAGCTCTGTAAACGTTTTCAATAGGCTGCAATTCCTTTTTGTGCAATTATAAATATTTTAACATACGACATCAGTGCAATATGTTTTCATTGTGTTTAAATCTCTTTAATTAGGATGGGGCCCAAGTTCTCCTTGCTGCCTTTGGTACTTGGACTTGGCAACCAAATTTGTTTTGTCTTAACTTACTGTTCTTTCTTCCAGTGCAGAAGGAGCAGTGCGCACTTCTTTTTTATTTATTGTTCTTGATAATTGGCTTCGTTTTCAGTCAAAACTGATCTGATCATCATGGAAAAAGAAATAAAACACATAAAAAAACCATTAAGGGATATTTATCTCCAAGTTAGAAGGGTAGTGAAAATAACCAGAAGGATGAGATAAGTGGTAGTTCTAATCTAAAGGATAAAATCCCCACTTAAACATCTACAGACGATGACACCGCTTTCAAACGCAAGTATTTATGTCCTTTTATTTCTGGACTTTGCACTTAGTACGGTGGTTAATTTATAGCAAGCAAAGGCATAATTTACAGGATTGCGATAAGCCAGGAGCTCCATCCTGATACGAAAGGAGTCAACGACACACCACCCGTTCCCCTCCATCACACTGGCCACAGCTGCAGGATGGGTCACACCTGGACAATGTCACCAGCCACAGCCCTGGGTACCGACTGGAGCAGGGCTGCCCCAGGTATACACCACTCCCTTCCCTCCGGATGAGGGCCAGAAGAGGTTCCCAATCCACCCAGCTCCTCCAAAAAGCCCTCAGCGCCCTCCCAGTGCCAAGTCCCACCACACGGCAGCCATGCTGGGAAACCTTAGGATCATTCAACCCACGTGCACCAGTTAGCAATGTGGGAAGTGCCAGCGACAGGTACTTTCCACAGATTGTTTCACGTTTCCTGATAATCGCTTAGGTGGCAAGTGGGCCCAGAGCCTGGGCAGGGGGGGCTGCTTTGCCCGGGGTTTAGGTGAACGACGCGTGGCAGGTGGGAAATTTCTGTTTGGGTACGTATGACTACCAGAATTAGTCTGCAACTTTTGCTTGCTTACTTGTGGTCATCGAAATTGCACTGCTACACCGCATTATTAGTCAGGGCAGATACTAAAACGACTAAATCGCGAGAAGATGGAAACAAGCTAGTTAGAGCGGAAGATTACAAATTAGCAAAGTACACAGAGTAAGAATGCAACTCCCTTTGTAAGCCAATATGGCAAGGACAACTGGGTTTTTTTCCCCTTAAGCAAGCTAATAAGGAATGTTAAGCAGGGCTCCATTTGCTCTCAAGAGAGAGGCTTTTTAAGTAGATTTAAATGTATTAACTAACATACCAAGATGCTTTATGAGAAATCCTGGCAATAGAATTACAGAGGTTGACAGCACATTTGAAGTGAAAAATTAAATCCTAACTGGTGTGCCCCATCTAATCCCATTCATTTCAATCAGTACGAGAGCAAAACTTGTCGTAGAAGGAACAAGAACTAAGTGAACAAGACGCTTGGGGACTTTCTGGTTCTTGATGTCGCCTAGGGGAGTTTCATCCTGTGATTCAGCCAGCTGGCCAAAGACCGCATGTATCTGGGTCTGATTCTCTGCTCCCTGCCAGACTCGGGGCACATCAAGTCATGGCCAGATCCAGAAAAGGCAACTGCAGACGTTTAAGCAGGACACAAGGGCCTCTAGTGACAGGACAAGGGGCAATGGCTTTAAACTCTAAGCGGGTAGATTTAGATTGGATATCAGGAAGAAGCTCCTATCAGAGAGGGTGGTGAGGCACTGGAACAGGTTGCCCAGAGAAGCTGTGGATGCCCCATCCCTGGCAGTGTTCAAGGCCAGGCTGGATGAGGCTTTGAGCAACCTGGTCTAGTGGAGGGTGTCCCTGCACACGGCAGGGGGGGTTGGAACTAGATGGTCTGTAAGGTCCCTTCCAACCCAAACCATTCTGTGATTCTATGGCACAGGCTCCACGAGTCTCTGCAAGACCCACAGCGAGAACTAGAGAGCCCAGCTCAGGTACCATGTAGCCCTGGAGCCAGGGGAACTTTCTGGGTCACCACATCTTTACTTTTTGAAGCTGCCCAACCCAAGCAGGTAGGACCTATTACCTATGGAGCCAAACCAGTAGAGCGCACCTAACCCACGCACAGAACCAGCTTTTCCCACGTAGAGAAGCTCCTTTCTTGTCTCTAAACACACGGCAGTAGCCATCACCAGGCCAGCAGTTAACACTCGCCTGGGGAGTGGCTTTCCCAGTCCGAAGGCTTTCAAGATTTCCACTACCACAGAAAGCAGCCTAACCATCTGAATGGGGGCTGTCCTCTTCAGCAGGGAAAACAGCCCAAGCATGGGAAAAAAAGGAAATGGCATGTTACCATCTCACACGAACACTGAGAGCTAAATTCGTTACCCGGTACAAAGTGCCTGGGAAATCAAAGCTTACAGTGTGTCCTCCTAGAGAAAGAACGACAGCGCTGCAGATGCAACAAAAAATAGGTGCTGTGGGCCCCTCTGAATTCAAAAAATATTTTATGTATTTTATTATACAGCATTAAATGCACGAATGCAGCATGTTTAAGTACTGAAGTAGCAACATGAGAGAGATGGATATTTATGTTTAAAAATTTCCAACTGTTATGCAACTTACTTTTTTTTTTCTTTAAGGATAAAAATTTGCATAAAAAGGGAAAACATTTGGGGGATAAAAATAAGGAGGAGGAGAAACACGATCCTCAGTTGAGATCTTCCTTGAAATTTTGAAAGAAACCAGGAAGGGAAGCAAAGGCAAAGCTTCCAATGATACCGCAAGTTACTCAGTAAAAGCCTTTAGGAGCACACGTCTTTGAAGTACCATGGGGAAGGCTCAATCCTATTACAGCCCTCCTGAGGAAGTGTTAATCTTCCAGACAAAGAAACCAAGGCTCACTTTTTATGAACTCGCATGTATTTTTGATTGCTTCTGGCTTGGTTTATTTGTTTCTTTAAGGCTCCTCAAACCTAATTTTTTTCCTGAACCACTAAACGTCCAGTTCAAGTCGAAGGCGAATGGAAGCTGCTACGAAATATCAGGCCACCTTCTTTTAGGAAGGGTAAATTTATGGGCCTATATTTAACCGTTATTGATAAAATGCTGACTTTGTGGAAATCAATAAAACAGCCCATTGCCTAAAATGGCACTAGGATTTTCTTCTTGATTTAGAAATTGCTGGCTATGGTAAAAAAGAAAAGAAACATGTTTTGCAGGTTCATAAAAAAGGATGCAAGAAAAAAGGCAGAGTGCTAGTAGATAAGCTATACTGATAAAATGTAATCCTTTTATGCTGGAATTAAAAAGGATTCAAGGTTTATATTTCTGGTGCTTTAGACCACGTTTATCATAAATAAGCCTGAGTTAGTATAACGTCGCGGCAGAGTCTGTTGGGAAAAATTTACAAATCAGCCCCTTTATTAGGATTACTGTTATTACCTTAAGGGAGGGCACTCAAATCCAAACTCTGGGCTTTTTTTTATCTTCCAGAGACAGATGAACAGCTTTCAGTTGGGGATTTTTTTTTTTTTTAAGTATAAAAACCAATTACTGGTCTTGACTGAAGCTGAATTCAATTCCTTTTTTGATGTTTTGCAGTGCACTTTTGAGCAGCTTTTGCAAGCTATGACTAGCGCACAGCATTTGCAGTCCCTCCAACAAAACAGAAAATGTATTTGTAAGCTTATTACTTCTAGAATAACAGCACAGACACGACTCACACATTTTGTTCTTGTAGTGATGATGAAGAAAATTCCCAGTATGAGCAAGGGGAAAATCACAGTGATCGATTTCTGATTTCTTTAATCAGTCGGGGGTTTTTTTTACATTTAGGTGTAGATTCATCACATCAGATGTTTTTGACACCTCCACCTTCTTGAGGCAAGGCTGGCAGGTCCCAAACCAAGTTGGCCCAGAGGGCAGCACATGTATTATGCAAACCCGTACCCCGCTCAGGAGGCCTTCAAACTGTGTTTAAAAGGTTTAAAGACATGTTGCATTTCTTCTTCCTTCGCAAGGATCGGGGACGCATCATTTGCCATGTTCACCCTCGTTCTTGTTGACCAGGGGATTGGCTGCCTGTGCTTTGCCTGCTGTTCCCCCCGGGGCCTAGCCTTGCCCCTGGGCCGTGCATCGCCCTGCTGCCATCGAGCAAGACATGCTGTGCACGGCCAACCCGTGGAGAAGGAGAAAGATTTGCGACCTACGTGCTGGCTCCACCTGGTATCCAAGATCAGGATCAAGACTTAAAACGCAGCAAATGCATTTGTTGTGGTGCTAATGCTGTTCTGCTTGCGCATCGTAAGCTGCTTGAGTCGGATATTAAGTAGGGAAAAAAAATGCACCGTGGTAGTTATTAAATTAATTTGATTTTGTTAAACAGCAAAGGGGAATGAGAAAGACATACAAGAGCAGCTTTAGACATAAACAAGGAGCGTATCCCATTTTGGACAGCCTCACGCGCTGTGTATGGCACAACACGTAGTTTTCTTCTTTTTGTTTGTTGTTTTCAGTTTAGGTTTTATCCAATTATATATCTATTGTGTGACAGGCCTGGCATGAGAGATCCCATTTACAGGAAATATTTCTGAGATCACAGGGCCTGCAGGCTAAATGCAAACACTGGAGCAGATGGTAACTGATCCAGTAGAGCTGTACCTAGGGGTGCTGGAAGGGGGAAAAGACTTGGAAAGTAAAGCCGCTAACAAAATAACCTCGCATTATTAAAAACTACAACCAAATCAGCCCAGCGAGCAGCTAGGGACCTCATTAGGGATGTCTCTGACCACGGCTGTCGACCTGCTCATGGCAAGGGGCCGGGGCGGGAGGGAGGACGGGCAAAAGAGGGTGCTTGGTTATAAAACGACTTTCTACCTGCCTAAGCAGAGGGCAAAGGGGGTGTTTTGCCCATCGACTAATAACCCTTGGATAGCGGCAAAACTCTTAGAGGAGAAACACGAGAGCTAAATGTCAACCCACCCTTTAACACAGTCGTTCCCAGGCTCTCCCTTTGGCACGGCTTGAGGATGTTGAGACTAACCCTGCGAGACGAGCTCCCTCCCATTCCTAACAATACGGCGTCTGTGCCCGGCCCGGGCCGACTGATGCTCCTATTGACGCGGGTTCCCTCTAATCTCCAATGCATCTTGTGTTTACAGCAGCCTGGGCTGAGCCCAGGTCAGCACTGGGAATAGCTGACCAGTGCAACCGCAGCAGCCGGATCGCACAGGCGAGCTCAGTCAGGGCAAACGCCATTTATCCTGGGGGAGGGTGTGGATTAAGGAAGGAAGCTTGCATCAATATGCTCTCTTAGCACTTTCTTGCAGCAAAACCCACTCTTTTGATGATAAAACTGCATTTATGCTAGGGTTATAAAAGTGCCGTGATGATAAATCACAGCCCTAATGAACGGTACCGTAGCAGGAAAACAACTCAACCACACACAGGTAACTCTGCATCCCCGTATATTTAAGTAGCATCTATCGCAGTGACTTTCTGACCTCGATACTATGACAGTATCTCAGTATAATGAGGGTAACTTGGGTTTTAAACACATGGGAGGAAGCTCAGGGAGACTGGATGATAAAAGTGAGATTCCAGACCAGTAAACGGGAACAGCTGACCAAAGCCCTCGAGAAACACTGACTCATTCACGATCAGTGTTTTAAAGGTTGGTAAAAGTTACATCACTTCATAAGGCAAAATGTCAGCTGAAGCTATTTTACCTACTTAAATTTGCTGAAGAGCGACTATGTCCACTCACTTACGTTAATTGTACCTGCTCGTCTTTACTAAGTAGGGTCTTCTTAAGGTAGAGGTGGTCCCTTAACTATGCCTATGTGACTTTCGACACTTCTGCTCTTGTCCTACCCCCTGTGGGCTCTGTGTGTGCTTCTTGGCCACTCGAAGGCTTAATCCTGCCATCCCTTATCCTGCTGCGCTCTTCCACAGACCAAACAAGCACCGTTTGCTCTGATTTTCCTTGTGGGCGATGCTCCCCAGGCCACAGGGGAATCCTCTGGGCTCCCTCTCCAACTGGTTGGCTGCTTTTTTGTTCAAAGCCAGGCACAGCATCCAGCTGAGACTTCACCAGCGCAGTCTCTCTGTATAAAGGTTTCTTTACATGTCTCGCGCTTCACTCCCCTCATATGACTTTTTCACCCTTCGGAATACAAAAATAAGCCTTGATTTACATGAGCAGTCCATTTTTACCAGGCTCCTCTAACATAAACCCCCACTGCTGCTGCAGAGCCCTGTTTAAATCAAGAGGCCTTCACATGGGTGAAGACGTCTCAGAGAAAGATCGGGATGTAACTCTGTCACAATTATTATGATTTGGTAACATTTAGCAGCTGTGGTTTTTTGCTGCAGACATCAGTTTTATAGCTGAAACTGTTCCTTTAATTTTTTTTGCAAGAATGTTTCACGATTTTTTTTTGTCATTGTTGTTTCCTGAACTCCTAAATATAGCCAAGTGGAATAACTAGCACCTCTGTAAACCGTTGGTTAAATGCCACGCTGAGTTTCATTTTGCACTCTGGAAGGCCATTCAAAACACATCAGATTCGCAGAGCTCAAAATTTAGGAAATTATTTACATTCTGGGAATAACTTCTAACCATTTCCTCAGGCTTTTCTGCCTTTAATACACATTAATGCTATTCCCACCAAATAAAAGCGTGGCCTGAAAAATACCAGGTGTCAAAATAAATGGCACTTCAAAGTTTAAAAAACACAACTGAAAAATGAAAAACTGGAAAGGTTGTCCTGCTACCATGAGGTGATTCGTCACCGGGACGTTAAACGGCAAGTGGACCGCTTTGGGCTCCAGGGGAAATTTCAGGCAAAGCCAGAGAGGCAAACTCACTGGCAGGACATGAAGCTACTGCTGCACTTAACCCTACGGAGCTGAGTTCATTAGTGTCATTATTTAGCATAAAGGCACACTATTTCAAAACCAAAAACATCATGGAACTGAGTGTCACACTGCTGCCTGAAGAGGAAGGAAGATGTCCATCCATCTAGCGTCTACATGCCACAGGGTGTCAGATGGCGAATGTCATGGCCATTGGAGGCAAGGCATGAATTCCTCACGCCATCCTGAAAAAAAAGCCACACGCATATCAGAAAGATGAGGTATGGGGGTCAGTACTGGAAAACACAGTAAGTCCTCGGTGATCCAGAGCCTGTGCTACATCCCCTGACGCCGAAGTGATTTGAAAGAATGGAAGCTCTGAAGTCCCTTTGAAAATAAGACTGCCTGACCCACAGAGAGTAAAACTTGCTTATTTATTCAATTTTCTGTCAACATTTCAAAGGAGTTATCATCCCCATTTTGCAGCAGCTAAGCTGTTTGCCTAAGGTCAAAGAGTGAATTAACATTAAACTAGATTACAGAGTATTGTGGTTCCCATTCCTGTGGTCGACCAGCTAGCATCTGATTAGGTCACCCCGGTACATTTAATTTAAAATGAATGTCAAATCTAACACTCTGCCTAAGAAGTGCTCGTGCCCTCAATAAAAAGTCATGTGAAAGTGAGATGGGGAACAATAAACAAGAAGGTTTCCTAAGTCTCAGTAACTTGCAAACGCAAAGAGACGCAGATCGATGCAAAGTACTGGACTGAAATATTGGCATTTGCTGCAAAAAAAGGTCACATAAATACTCTCCCCTTTTTTGGGCACAAAAAGCAGGGTCTGGCCATTGCTGCAGCCCGGGGCCAGAGCAAGCAGCTTTGGGGAGGCTCTGCTCTCTGACAGCCCCAGCAGTCCTCAGTGTCGGCAAAGGCATCACAGCATGGCCAGAAGGGGGATATAATGAAAATGAGGTAGACTGAATACTGCTGAAAATGACTTCTTGTCTTTTTCAGCTTTAAAACAGAAAACGGGCTACAGGACCTGCCCAGACACACACACTGAGAGAGTCTCTTTCAGAAACGCCAACTGGCCTGTGCTGGAAGGGAGACTGGAGAGGTTTTAAATTATGAACTGTATTCCTCTTCCAGGTGCCAATGAAATCCATAACACCAAAACAATGAAGATCTTTGCTAATTTTTTTATATTTGCTGAAAGGGCTGGAGCTTCTCAGAAGAAGAGAAACACATGTTTTTGCAAGGCTGAGCTATTGCTTCTGTTACCATTGGCAAGCCAGCAAATAGCTCCCTGCCCAAACCAAACTGCAGCACCTCCCAAAACGAGCGCTCGTACCCCTGTACATTTAATATTCTCAAACCAACCCTGATCTCTGAATTTGTACTTTGAAGCAGTAGGAAACTTACAAAGATTTTGCTGAAAATATATATTCAACATCATTTGTTGACAATTCCAAACATCAAATAACCTCCTGTACCTGTTTGGTTAAACAAAGCTTGTTCAGTTTGTCTGCCAAGCTAAATGTCTCTGAAGTCACCACTCAGACAACCACTAAGTAACATAAACTGTGAAGACAGGTCTTCAGAAGCCCCAAACCAAGCCCTGCAGCACATCCACAGAGCCCACTGAAAGAATAGAGCTCGGCTTTATGTGGGATTACTGAAGAGCAGCTATTTCTGAATTCCTCCATGAGTTGCCACTCTTGCTCTGCAATAAGAGCGCTTTGTTCCTCTTTAGCCAAACCCAATGCTGCAATACACTACAGACTGCTCAGGAGAAACGCGGCCTCTTTCCAAAAGAAAAAGAGGCTACTGGTTCACGGACTCGTTCAGGAACAGCTGCTCCTCCATACCTGTTTCTCGATAACACATGAGTAGAGAAATCCTGGGAAATATGTGTCATCAAAAATGTCAAGCTATGGCCTACTGAGATATGTTAGTCACCTACATGCTGGTCACTGGGTACTAAATATGAAGAGCGGAGGTTAACTAACTTTCCTGGGTGAGCTGCATCAAAAGCTGTTAGGAAATCAGAAGAACGGTCACTAAGAGTGGAGACTCTGCTGGCAGAACCACCATGGCTTTCCCAAAGGGTTTCTGTGGTACAACCTTCCAGCTTGGATACAACCAAACAGCTGGCAATTTTCATGGCCTATTGCTCTGTGATCCCTCATGAACACGCCTTTTCACCCACAAAGTGGTGCTGTCACGTGGAAAATAAGAAATTTATTTTGCATATGAGTTCAGTCTTCATGCACAGAAGTTAACATGCAAACAAGTACATGAAAACTAGTGTCGTGTTTTCTAACTTTAATTCTAAAAGTACACCGCACAAGGAATAGCAAGAGACACTCAACAGCTAAGAACAATTCATACATTTTAAGTGCACACTTTCTTTTCCCACTCTCACCTCTCTGAAGATCTTTCTTAATTCAGCCTTTAGCCACATAACCATTTGCCTTCAAAACATCCCACAAAGGTTTGTGAACGTGTAATCAATGAACAAGACATGCCTTCCATACGGTTGCATGAATAAGGGTAGGGTTGCATTTCAAGCAAAAGAACGATAATTATTTACTTAAAGAAACTTTTCTTAATGGGCAGGCAGCAGTGAAAAAGAATGCATTCATCTGTGCAGTGTGGTCTGTCCATGAGAATCCAGTAAGGCTTAATAGTTGCATGAGGTGGATGTGGGATGCCTTTTCTCCAGTCCACTTCCCCAGGTCACGCGCCTCTAAAAGGTCCTACCGCCACAGTTCCGCAGCTCCGTTGGCAATTTCGCCAACCAGTTCTACGCTCTAAACTCCCACACGGCAGAAGTATCCAGCTTACATCCGCATCTTATATGCTAGCATGGAAGAAAGCTCGAGAGCTACCACTACACCCACAGCTGTTTTCCACGAATCTGAAGAACGCAATCAGCCTAATTGTTTCTTTGAAGATAGACCATCCTTTTCCTGTGGCCTAATTCAGACTCAACATTAAAAGCATATAAAGCTAAAAATGGAAAATCACTCATAATTGAACTTGTAAAATACAGAATCTATTTTTCAAGAAACAATCTCAAATTCTACTTTTTTTTTCCTCATACAGACGGTTTCCTACCTCAAATGGAAAACACTATAGCAATGACCTACTCGGTTATGAACTCCGCCACTTCTGACCTGTAGCAAGTAGGACACAAACCGAGGCGAAAAAAGACGGCTTCTGATCTGACTCAAAGTATACCAAGGTCAAGTGAGAGTCTGCTGGGACCAGGATCACGCCCGCAAGGACTGCAGCTCTTCTGAGACAAAAGCAGTACACGACAGAAGAGCACAGAGGCAATAGCAGGAGGCCAATAAACACTGGCCTTTTGCTGAAAATGAGCAGCTGTTGGGTGTTATGACAAACTGCTGAAATAATGCTGTTTACTACCAGCGAGTAAGCGGTTTCAGAGTATGCTTAGTAGAGGGAATAGTTATACTAGCAACAGGCAGAGTTTTGAAACGTCAAACGTGTTCAGTTTAGCAGGAGAAATTGAAGTTGTGATATACTCAACAACCTGCTTGGCTCAGACCTCTGGGCCCAGGTTGCACCCAGTTGATGATACGACCGCCACACAAAGACCAGCATGCAAGGAGCTCGTGAAATGTCCCCAAACGAAGTCTTTGCGGGTCCTCGCAAAACCTGGGAACTATGCTATCCATTCTTCAGCACCATCTACTGGTACCCTACCTAGCATCGAACTATTTGCCTGCAGGACACAGCCAGCTGTCACTTGCCCATTCCTTCAAGACAACCATGGACCCCACCAGGTCCAGGGTCCCACTGTCACTAACAACAGCGTTTCCCACATGGTGGATACACCCCAGTGACACTTCTGGGACTTACCAAACTCCTTCCAACGCTGAGACACCTACAGCTTAGACTTGAACCAGCTCATACGATACCAGGGGCCTGGATCAAGGCTGTTCCACCTCAAGAAACGAAATTATGTATTCCCATGACCAAGGCGTTCCCAGCCATAACTGCAGTATTGACCTATGAACATCCCTGGATTTGCTGACCACAGAGTGCTATCTGACAAGCATTATCTTTCTTCCTCTTCGCGTTGCTATCACCTTTTGGGCTTCAGTTGCATCTAAGTGGCATCATCACACTCAAGTGACTTGGACGACAACGCTCTACTCATTCAAGAGTGGCGTCAGGAGGACAAGAGACAAAGCACAAGGCACGGCAGCATCCCCACGGACAGCACGCATGAGCTGCACCCACAAGCAAGCATACTAGCTTTACATGAGGGAAGTGCAGACCACTCCAGCTGAGTCTCCCCGGCATAGGAAGGTGTTTGTGTCTCACCATGCAAGCTTTGAGCGGCACTCGTAAAACCAGCCCCCAGCAAATACTTGGAAACACGGGTCGCAGCTGGTCAGGCTGCTTCTGGAAAGCAAAGCAGTCGAAGAAAACGTGCTCGTTAATAGAAAGAGGCGTTCTAGGGCCACGTGGACAGTTCTGGAGGCCGGAGCCAGTACAATGCACCAGGCTCTCATCTCTGCTTCAGTGTCCTCACGCCCGGTTGTTCCATGGCTTTAGCTGAATGTTGGGAAAGTGTTGACAGGGGTTTCAAAGGGAAGTTTCAAGTCTAAACACATTGTTAAATCCAAGCCCTTGGTAGTTGTTTTGTTGCACAAGAGAAAGGAGGGAAAACATGAAATAAAAAACCCACTGCGAGCACTTTCCCAGGGCACAGGCGCAACCAACCCAAGGGCCGAAGCCCAGCCGGTCCCACGCCCTGCCCACCCACCAACTCACTCGCACCATCCCTCCGCCAGCCTCCAAATGTCACACCGCCAAATCGGTCAGCACTGTTTCATTTGCTTAAACGGCGACTGCATGGGAGCTGATCGGCATCTCCGCTCTCCGGGAGCGGATGCCCTGCTGCACCTGGTCGTCCCTCTGCCAGCCCAGCACCCAGCTGGAGATCATGACCATTTCTCAGGGATGCTGCCAGGCTACTCAGCAGAGCATAGCCTAAAGAGAAGATAAAAAGCACTGTTGGCAAAAAAAAAAAAAATTCCAACTGGCATTTTTCAGCCTCTTTTTGGAAGACAATGTACATGTAAAAACAAAAAAATGAAAATAATCTTTTTTTATTGAATAAGAAAGCAGCTTTGAAGATCCAGAACAAACAAAATTTACCCAGCCAGAGGTAAAGGAGTACCCAAATAGGGATGATAACTACTGACATTCCACTTTTAGCCTATTTTTTAGGTCTGAACATGAAATTTAAGTATGCAATACATAATGTAGGCAGAAGTGAATTTCACTCTCTGATACCCATGTTTTTTTCCTGCTTGGCTCAGTCGTTTAAAGGAACAACTTTCCCCTTGAACTCTAATCACTTTTGAATGAATTATTAAAAAGCCTGACTTTACAAGCAGATTTCCTTTTATATACAACAGCACACAAATAAAAGAGGAAACTGATTAAACAGGGAACATGACAGTATTCACTTGACAGCGTACTTTGTAAAACCCAAATTAGGCATGTGTGGTGCACGTGCGCACATCTGCGGGCGAGGAGGGGTGGGTTATTTCTTCATTCTTCCTTCTCATTTAGAAAACCATGTGCTGTTCTGGCACTTTGAATTTTAACATATCCAGCTAATTCTGATTTTTTTTTTAAGTTGGTAGCACGTCTTTGAAAAGATAAAATATTTTAGCTTGCGTTTACATTTATTTCTATAAATTTATTTTGAAGTAATGGAGCTTAAGTTCCATTCTCGAATGGCTTTAATTTCATCTCCAAAAAATCCTGATAACTCTGGAATATATAACTTACTCCTTCTAGTTGCAAACAGACTGCAGATTATATTCATCATGAAAACCGAGGGATGTTGCCAGATCTCTTCTGAAAAGTTATAGCAATAAGATGTCTGGTTTGCAACTTCACGTACTTATTCAAGACCGATAAAAGACTTCTTCTGAAGTAAATTATAAGCGTGCAGCACCTCGAGGTAATTAAAAAGGAGCAAAATAGCTAAATATACCTATTTTTTTGTGAAAACAATCACACTTACAACAGCTAAGATGCAGGCTGAAGGGGAACAGTTTTCCCGTAACTCCAGACATTAAAGCAAAGCTTCTCTCGGGGTGGGCAGGTACACTGTACCAACTATGGTTTTCATGTGCAGCCCCTGCATGGGCTGAGGCTTCTGTCAGTGACGAGGGAGCCGGAGCCATCTGCCCCCCTGTACTCGTCACTGAGGCGTTTCCCACCCCATGTTACCTTTGCACCAAAGACACTGCCTTCAAAGAACAATTTAATCCGAAACGTGGCAGGCAGAGTTTCCTTAGCTCTGTGCAAGAAGTTGCACAGTTGTCCTCTGCAACACAATTTTTTCAGATCCTTTCTATTCCTTTCTGCGGAGAGCATACACATTCAATAACCTACACATTTGTTCACATTAGATACTATTAGCTTCCCATATGAATCTCATTTGAAAAAGAAAAAAAAAAGAAGATTAATGAAGAACATGAACATACTAGCCAGCTTGCTTTCAGAAAATTACAAATCCATGCAAGAACATGATGACAAGATGGTTTTGAATGAAAATAACACCCGTATAATCCAAGCCTGGGAAACGATTCCTCTGATATTAAGGTCACAAAACACAAAGGCTGGGGTTTGGGTACAAAGCAGACTGTGAATTTAAGCCTACGTGGCTACCCAGAATGACATCAGTTACCTCTGTAAAATTCTCCTACTTTTCGGAGGACCAGCGCGAGCCTACTCATTGCCTAATGCCAGCCAAGGGTCCCTGGGAGAAGCACTGAAAGTTGGTGCCTTGCCCTGACTCTCAGCACCGAGGTGAGTTCTGCCCACAGTGAGTAACCGGCGGGACACGCCGCCATGGGATACACCCCACACCAGCCAGCCAGACCACGTACCCAACTACTGGCTCACGGCACAGAGTAGACGGCATGTAGCCACTCCAGCGCGCGATCCTGCAACCTTGAGCGATGCTGACGTCCGAGGACTGTTTGCCAAGATACTGACTGCTGTACTGGGCCCTGGGGTCATACATCAAATGTTCACATGCACTGACAGATGTTTATGTTGGTCATCCTGATTTAACTCCCATTACATCATTTACCAAGCTACTGATGTTATCTTAAACGATTAAACAAGCCAGCGAAGGAGACTCGAATACAAATTTGATTCCCTCTTGGTATGAGGGCATTACACTCCAGACTGCGTCTTGCTCTTAAATCAAATTGAACAACTGTACAGATTCTTTAATTCGCTTGAATTACGTCTTAAAAAAGTCTCTTTTTTTTTTTTCTCCCAAAAGACTGATTTCATTCATCGCTTGACCATCGCAGGATGAATGAAATGTATTAAAAGGTAATAGGGGGGGTGTCAGACTTTGAATCACAAATTATTGGTATAAAACTAAAACCAGTTTCGTACTTTAATGAAGGAGACATTCAGGCTGGGATTCATTTCAGCTATGTTAATTCCTGAACGTCTACTGTATTATTTAGTGCTTCCAGTCACTTCTGGTTTGTGTCTGGACTATTTTAACATACTGAAAATAACCGAAAGTTTTGAGGGAGCAAAATTAATAAGCAGAGGAAGTCCTCAATCTAGTGTGTACATAATATCCTTGCTGCCTGCCACTGAAATACAGCCGTCTTATCAAATACAAGGGGTTAAATTTAAACTCCATGACTGCCTCCCTGCTTGCTTGGGTGTCATTAAGTGTGGGGAGGGAACAGAAAACACTTCACACATCTTGTTTTCCGCTTCTAATACATTTTTGAATTTTCTAATGCAGGCATTACTTGGATGTGTAATCACTGTGGAATGGCTACTATACCCTTGCTACACTGCATAATACTTTCCCTTCCTCCTTCTGTAGGATTCCTCATGAAAATAGGCACTTTGTGTTTTTGGCCCTAAGGACAGAACATAATGTACTGTCTCTAGGAAAAAAAAAAATTAAAAAATCATTAAAACATTTTCCACTACTTAAAAAAAACCCAACACATGAAGTACTACTGTATTTCTTCTACACACATGACCTCATAGATAGATGTGTGCATCCACACACACACAAATGCATTCAATTTTCAATTTAGCTATTTATAGAGCTCTGTAATTTTTCCTGGCTCAAGTTTTAGTAAGCCTTCCCTGATGGGGTTCAGTTCACACGGTTTCGCAGCCCTTCATTTTGCTTCGAGTTCACATCCATGGAACATCCCCTCCCCGTCCCTGCCTCCTCCTAGAATCCCATTTCATGTTTCGACGATTAAATTGGCTGGTTGCTTTACCGAACTCATCACAAAAAAACAGTGGTTTTTTCCTTTCCCAAGGAGCCACCTGTGTTTTGTCAGTTTTTCTTGCAATCTCCTAGTGGCCAAGCTCACAGATGCAGTTGTGTCTGTCTACAGCCACCCTTTTCTGCTGATGTAACATTTGACACATCTGAATGGTCTTGGCAGAGGCTTGCATAAAGGTCTTCCAGCCATGCTGTTGCTCCCTTAACTAGGAGCAATGCAGGTTTTGGGAACATCTGAGAGTCACGGAGCCTTCCAGCCAAGCCAGCAGCAGTTCTGGAAGATGAGCATCCACAGGATGCTGTGTGCTTGCTCCACTTCCAGCGAGATGAGCAGCGAGATCAAAGTGATCAGAGACCTCACAGCAGGGAAAACTTCTTCTCACCCTTCAGTCAGTCTACTCTTTGCCTCCCCCCGCCCCCCGCCCAGTATTTCAGCAAACCGGCTTGTCCCAGAGTGAAGGTCACCCCCAGTTGACCTAGGACAGTTGGGTCTGGTGGTACTTCATCTCTTCTCACCCCTATTCCAGCTCTCCAGGCTGGGAGGCGAGGCTGAGCACAAGCCAGCAAGCTCCTGTGGCATGCATGCCCACTGAGAGCTGAACGCCTGTTTGTGTGACTTCCGGCTAAGCTCTACTTTCCTCAGGTAAGAAATCACCTCCCTGCCTCGTCAAGGTGCAGTGCTGGAGCACACAACAACTACTAGAGATAAACAACTAATTGCCCTCTCTCTCCGCTTTACGGAGCTCAGCTGACTTGGGCCAGAGGCGTACAGCCTGCATGAAGGACGGAGAGGTAGAGCTCAGAAAGTAAAAAGCTATTAAAGCGAAAACCCATGAGGCAGATAACAGCTTGCTGCCAGACTTTTCAAAATTTAAGTGTTGATTGTTCAGAATTTATGTCTAGATTTTTCTTAAGAATGCAATTTCCTGGCACATGGTACAAGTCGCTCTAGACCTGCATGTCAGCACAGCAGGCATCCTGTTGCAAAGGTTATTATGGAACTATTGAATGTTTTCATGCCAAATTTGTCCAAATTAAACCGAGGGGAATGGAAATACTTTCCCTGGATAGGTGGTGGTTGCATTAGGTGGGTTTGTTTATAAGGAGAATAAAAGTTACAGCTAAATATAAAAGCAGATATATCATAATATTGTCTGAGAACTTGAATAACATGTCATTCAGCCTGTGTGCTGTGGAAAGAACACGAAGGTCAAGTCTAAAATAAGATCAGTGACTGTTTGACAATAGAAACATGTAGGAGGTAGAACAGGAGAATTTTCCACATTTTTTTAAATGACATTTTTCTTTCAAAAAATATTTGTGCCTACCTTGCTACGGGTCTGATGAAAAACCCCGTTGAACTTTGTCCAAAACATACCGCTGAATTCGGCATGTTTTTGATCAACCCCCTGGCAAACCTGCATTAGTCATTTGTGCCAACTGTTTACTTTTTGCATTATGCTCAGTTGGGAAAATGAAAGGAGGCTGCTCTGTTGCCTTTTTGTTTGTAGTGAGTTTCACTTTCTGCTTCAGCCCTCTCATCCTGCTTCCCTGAAAGTCAGGGACTTCAGCGAGGCTACTGCTACCTCTTAAAGGTAGGCACGTCTGGGTTTGCAGCGCTGGGGAGCTAGCAGGATCCCTGGCAAGGTCAGAGAGAGGGAAAAAATTAAAAGACCCAAACCACTATCTGAAATACTTTACAAAATCCTAAGCGTTCCTTTTGTTCATCCACCAAAAGCCGGGGTGAAGATACGATGTCAGAGACTTGCCACTTCCACAAGTGCAACCAAGGCAGGGATTTCAGCCCCTGCCCTGCGGCAGGGGGTAACCACCCCTCAACAAGTCTTGTAGGACAAACGGGGAACTCACGACCCTGGTCTTGACAGCGGCGTCCAGTGTACTCTACTTGTCCTGCAGTCACTGATGTCAGAGGGACATTTCTCTTTTGTCCCCTATATTCACTTTGAAATGCAGTTACAGCCACCCACCTGTAAAAGGTGTTACAAAAGGAGCCTTGCAAGTGCCCTAATCCCCACTCCCCAAATGTCAAAATCCCACGATTTCTGAAGCAAAGGCGGAGATGAAAACTAGTCCAAGGCCAAGACCTGAAGGCAATCCCCCTCTTCCCTCGAGCTGTGGCAGACAGCCCTTGTAGTTTATACAGCTAATGTGAAAACACTTACTGCCCTCATGTCACTCCACGGAAGGACTCGCAGGGTTTCCAGGAGGCAGGGTCTGGGGCAGAGGGGGGTGATGTGGGGGTACAGCATCCTCTCCACAGCTCCCGCCTGTCCCTGTCCTCTGGAGACTCTGCACCAAAGTTCAGAGTGGATGAGGGCTGCCAGCCGCCCTTTGACGAGCTCAGCTCCAGGGCCGCCCTTTTGCTACCAAGCATCCCTGTATTTCAAGAGGGAGCTTATGTCAAAACGAGCCACGTGGTGCTTTCTTATTTCTCAAGTGCAAAGATGCCTCTCCGGAGCAGCAAGGGAGGGAGGGAGGGAGATGGTCTTCAAGGTCTCTGCCCAGGGGAGGACTTGTCTCCTCTGAAGGATCTACGATGAGGTTACAGGAGAAGTAGAGCAAGGAGACGGTGCCTTGCAGTGCACCAGCCTTGCTGGGGCGGTCAGGAACACCCCCAGACACTGCCCAGACAGTGCCTGCTGTGGGGCAGAGGGGCTGGAGAGACAGGTCCTGCTCATGTCCGCGCTTCGCAGCCCCCTTCAGCCTGACCTCCAAACCTTGGGGCAGATACGGCCAATATTAGGATCACGCTGAGGGCTGGCACGCGATGGCTTTGACCCTAACAGTTCCCCTGGGAACACAGCATTGTTCTGGCCCTATTAACAATAATTTACATGTTGTCTAATGGCCCTGGGAGGAAAAAAAAAACCAAACCTAAAAAGGGTGGCAGGCCCCGAGGGAGGAGAAGAGGAAACGGGAGTGCTGCCATTTTCTTCTGAGAGCTGGCAAAATAAGAAGGCTGGTTTTCTTATGGAGCCAGAGGTAAAACTAGTCATTGCAAAATTATTTAATATCTAACTAATCGGCCAGCCTTCATCACTTCAAGGCAGGGTTTTGAGAACCCGGGGCCATTCAGTTATACTGAAGAGCTCTTGTCAAACCAGCCCGGTAGGATCCCCTGTTAGCAGGACCCCGAGTTGCTCCCAAGGTACTGGTGAGAGCAATGAGGAGTTGCTCTCAACAGAAGGATCTGAACTACAGGGACCACGGGCGTCTGCACACAGTGTTTCTCCGTCATACATAGAGCCTTATGTGTAAAGAGCAGTCAGTAACACCAAGCTGCCACAGTTCCAGTCATTTTTGTGTTGTTGAGAAGAGTTTCTTTAGGGATCAAAGTGTCCTCAAAGCCAAACAAGTTGGCTGTCCATCCCTTCTAAGGGAACAGGTAGTTTATTCCAGCTGTCAGTGATGGCAAACCAAACAGCTCCTTTCCCACTGTCAGTTTTAGCTCTAGGCAAGTTATTAAAATTAAACAGTTTCGTTTGTGAGAATGATGTATTTGTGCCTGCAGAGGGAAGAGAAGCGAGCAGGGAGGGGAAAAAACATGAGCAAGTTTTCTAAAACAAACCCGAAGCCCGTTTACACAGCCTAACCGCGTGCCACTGCTGCCTCTTCCTTCAGCCCATTAAGCTGCTGCCGAAGTCCCAGCCTGCAGGATGTGCTGCCATGCCCCAGACATCCTTCTCGCTGACCGGGGAAAATAAAATCACTTTTAATTTAAAAAGGTAAAAAAATTCCAATCGCTTGCAAAATCAATACACTATCCCCTTGTGAAACAATCAGCTTCAACAGATACATAAAAGGTACGAAGAGATGCCTTGGCAGGTTTCCCTGCTACCTGTGCCACCCAGGCAGGAGAGCGTTGTGGGGAGCTGCCCCCCTCGTGGTCCCAAAGCACCACGGAGGCTCATCAGCTCGCCCTGGCACTGAGACAGGGCTTTACCGGCCAAAGCTGACCTGGAGCCGTTTCTAAAAGCCGCTGTGGTCCTGGTGGGACACCACGGCCCCTGGCCCACATGGGCACAGGCAGAGGGGCCTTAGTAGCACCCCAGGCCAGCGTGCCCCCACAGCGAGGGCGGCTGGGGAAGCTGAGGAACACTCTCCGGGCAAAACCCAAGGCAGCCGCGCTCCAGTTTTCCACCGCTGCACGGACATGCCCAACACATCCACTACAACCAAGGCTTTGTACGACGCTTTATAGATCCCTTGTTGGGTCTGCCCGCATGCTCACTGCTATATGAGGCTGGATACCGCCGGTTTTAGCGTCCGTACTGGAAAAAAATAGCTCCAGCCGGGCAAGGATTTCACACATTCCGTCCAGAGCCAACTACATGAATTTTCTACTGCACGCATTTTTTGCAGACAGCCGTGAGCTACTGCAGAAGCCTGAACAGACTCCAGGCCGGCTCGTTTACTTGCAGCCTTGATTGCCACCTGACATGTCAAGCAACGGGTTTTATTTCCTCCCTCACCGGTGCTCCCCATCGCGGCATTCCTGCCCCGCGAGGAAGGAAAGCCTTTCCCTCACCGGGGCTTCAGGGCTGCGCTGCTGTTTGCCGCAGATCTGGGCAACAGAGGAAGGAACAGGTCAAGTTGGAACCTGGAAATACTACGGGGGCCATTAGGCCTCCTTCTCCATTATATTCAGGACCTTTCGCATCCAGCAGCAGACTGGGGATTAGGTATTTAGACAGCGTGATTTACTGTGGTTTGCCAGACGACTTCAGGAGAGGGGGTTTGGATTTGTCTAACTGGAACTAAAATTTTCAGACACTTGGAGCACAACATAAGATTTTCTTCTATTATGGACGAGGGATATTTTTACTTCAGGTTTTTTTTTTAAGTCATTTTTTACTTGAGCTGTGCGTACATTCTTGAGAAATTCAAGAGATTTTACTAATCTGCAACACTGACCAACTTACACTGCTAATGGAAATACCAACTCATTTACTACCGTATTTGAGTTTGTCTTTGAATTATTTTTAGTTCTTTCTTTTTTAGGAAAAAGATTAGAAATAGGGTCCTCTCCTACATTTTATAATACATGGTCTGACCGTGTGATGAGTTTTCTTAAGAAAGTCGTTCTTTCCTGTAGAGATAAAGCTGGCAATAGCTATTCCATCACAAAGATACGCTACAAGACTGTCCTGTACCTCAAAGGGTGGCATTTCACTGGCCTCCCGTCCAGGGACCTACCCTGGCTTTCCAGTGACTCATACAAGCCTCTCCAAAGCACGCTACAGGAATTTTTATCTCCTAAGCCTCAGTTCAGCAAAATAATTAAAACTAACTTCAACTTCATGGTCAAGCCCAAAGGCTTGATAACTACTCACTTTTTAAAAAAAACTTAATATTTTAAAATTGCTTTTTCTGCCTGTATTTGAACACTCAATGAAGCTGTGAATGGAAGCAAAAGAATACACGTGCATGAAGATACTTCTTACAGGTGCACGTGATACAGCTTACTGCTCCTTCCCCTGAAGTACCACAGACAGCTTTTACATACGGAGGGAGTGGAAAAGGAAGGCCAATTTCCCTCGTGAAACACCTGATGAACTGTGCTGATACATAAAGGAAAACACTAACATTGTCAGCTGCCAATTCTCCCACTGCTCACCCTTTTCCTAAACAAAAACTAGAAATCAACACCTGAAACCCATCTTTTTAATCTGTTTCCATCACAAGCATTGGTAAACACATCCAACCAGCAGAGCTGAAAAAGTTCAAGACAAATTTCCATTTAACTTTTTTTTTGTTTTCTTTCTTTCTTCTACCTCCCCTCTCCACGAAAATCTCACCCCCAGGTAGTTTCACAACCTGACTCACTTTACTCTTTCCCAGGCCAGCGAGCTCCAGCAATGACAAGATGCAATGCTACACATTTGAATTTTACTCGAAGCCCCAAATTACCACGACAGACATTTTATTCAATATTGTACTTTGAATTACTTCTTTTCTAGTTAAAAAAAACATCAGCCCAACTCATGAGAGCGTAATGGGCAACAATACATTTCCCAGACCTAGCGTGCTGTGGAGCTAGCAAGAATACCCTTTTCATAGCTGGATTAACCGAAAAAGAGAGAGATTAACGACTTGTCCCATATCCTACCCTGCACCGAGTACCTGAGCCAAGAAGAGGAAGTTATGTTTTGACTCTCAGTTGCTTTCTCGAACAACTGCGTGACAGCCACTTTCAATTGCTATGTGGGAAAAGTGGGCCCTTTTCTTTTTGATTGTACCTGGCCCACGTACATGAATTACTCACGACAGTACCCCGAAACCCACTGAGTTGCCTTTTCAGTCAACAAAACGGAATCATCCTTTTTATGCTCCAATAAAATAAACCAGCAATAAAACGATGTATGCGCTGAGGGATGCCCGCTATTTCTTTCAACTAACTCTAAACATGGCAATTTGTAACAGGCCCTCAGTCAGTGCCACGGTCAATTCAGCAACGTGGGTGCTCTCAGCGACACAACAAGCACATTTACAACTACCTTTACTTTTACAAAACACAGGTAGAAGTAAGAAGTTTTCCCTGGCTGGATGAGGCCTGCGGTGCATCTTCCCCAGAATCCCCAGTCACCAACCAGCACCAGGTGCTCTGGGGGAGAAGCAATATAATAGGTGATTTCAAAACAGCATTCCCCAGAGAAAGGTCTACCCTCAGCACCTGGTGATCTCATTTCAGCAGCTGATGTTAAATTTACCCCGTTTCATCAAGGTGCATGACCGCCCTTCCAAGCAATTTTATTCAAGCATAAGCATAGATGTTTTCCTTACCCTTACAAATAACTAAACCTTTCCTGAATGCAACTTAGTACTTCCACTCACAGGTCTCCCATGAAAACAGCTCCCAAAGGTTAACCGTGCGTTGCAGAAAAGGCTGTTTTTCTCTATTAGTTGAAAACCTGTGGCTTTTTCATTTGATCTTATTTTTCTTGCCGCACATACAAAGTAAACATAACTACAATTGTCCAATTAAGTGCCTCTTCCTGTTCCTATTGAAGTCAATGGCAGCACTTTCTAAAATCAGGTTTGTTTTCTTACTCATTAGCTGTAAAATCCAGAAACCCACAAGGAACTTCCCAGCGCGGGGGATTTAGCGAAGTCTACCGATATACAATAATTATGACACCAAAATAACATTAGGATGAAATAACAGAAAATAAATTCCAGACTTCTAGATGCATTTGGAAAAGTCACCCGGTTTCGTAGTCTGTCAGAAGGACAAAAAAAAAGCTATCAGATTGTTAATGAGACTGAAAGCCAGAGTAAAATAAAAATCCCTCAAATCTGTCATCGGCATTCATGTTTGACAAGAAGGCCTGGATGTTATCCTGCTGTGGAAGAGAAGATTTATGGCACCGCACACCTTCATCCATCCTATTATTATATATGAAATGGAAAATAAAACAAACCGGTACTGCCCTCAGAAATAATCAGTATTTTGCTGCCACTAACAAGTGTTATTATTACTACATCAGCAGGTACGGGAGCAACCACGAGGTGCTCATAAATTCATCATTTAAAAAAAACCAACAAACCAAGCAGGGCTGGGCTCCACCCTCGCAAGGGCGTGAAGGAAAATAGAGGTGGGAAGGGACGGCGGTGGGAAGGGACGGAACCACGGCCGACGGCACCCAGGACCGTGGCCAATGCCCAGCGCCCGGCACCAGCAGCAGTGATGGAAAGGGACAGTCAGAAAGGCTTGCAGAAATCCAAGGACCGCCAGCCCTCCCTGAAGCGGAACGACGAAACAGGCACCCGCCGAATACAAGCGTGCGTGCCGTGGGAGCAGAGAGTGTGCCCGGCCAGCATGTCATGGGGTGCACGGCTGCGTGCTCACCCCTGCACGGCTGCACCCTGCACCAAAACCCCGTTCGCTGAACAGGATGAAAATGCAACAGCCAAAAACCCAAAAATTCACTTCGCCACAGAAAAGCTGTTATTTAATCAGACCTCTCATGCTGTTTTTTCGCTATGGCTGCTCGACTGCCCAGGCTGCTGACCCAGTTTGCAGCTGCCCAGATCCCAGGCCGGGAGCGAGCACCCGCTTCCCATCCCAGCAGCCTCGGGGTAGGGCTGCAGTGCTACAACAGTGCCGGCTAGCCCGGTGAGAGGGAAAGCAAGGGCACAGCAAGATCGCTGGCAGCTCGCCTTAGCGAGCAGAGCGGCATACGGAGAGCCACCCCTTCACCCGTTCTTGCCCCGTGCCCCAGGCCTGGCATCCCTTGGTGCAGATGGCAGAGCGCGAGGCCGGCTCGTCAGCGCGCCAGGCACTAACCACCACGCAAGACCAAAACCACAGCAGAGGTTTCAGAGAGACACCCCGAGAGCTGCTCCCGTTTCCACATCCACCTCCCTCCACTATCCCAGGCCCAACCCACTGAAGGATGAGCCTCTCGTCGAGGACGCCTGTAATCGGGCACAAGGGCTCAGTGTTTGCCAGCCAGGCAGTACCAAGTTCCTGTGCTGCCTTGAGAAGCCCAGGCCCTGGTACGTGCCCGCTGAGAAAACGCTTCTGCTCCACATGCAATTTCACACACCACTGCATAGGTCTTGTGATTCTCCTGCTCCAGCCGTGCTTTGCCATGGGAGAAACGCTTGTGCCTCGGCAGAAAAATTCAACTGGATTTTCTTTGTGGATTACCGACTCCGAATTTCAAGCTACGTACTCAGAAAACTAAGCTACTTACTGCCCAGCAGAGCTAACGCAGCAGCTCGAGGGAGGCTTGTGTCAACGCAGGCACAGAACTCACTTCTTTCTTAATATTGAAAGTAAAGTAAAAACTTTTTTAATAGGATTGCTGTTTGAACTTTATGGTTCTTTGCAAGATCAAGGCAAATGACATCATCTCCATAACCGAGACCCCTGGTTCTGAAATTTTAAAGGTCACGGTCAATACATGTATTTAAAAAATAAAAAGAAAAAAAAAGACGAGAGTTCTGAGAAAATACGCAACCTAACGTTGTTGCAAGTTACGGAGAAAGCTATTATAAATGAAAGGGACTAGAGAACCACAATCATTTTCTCTTTCTCCCCCAGCTCTTCTACCCCTTGCTTCGGCACGGCTCCTCCACAGAACGAACTTCTCGCTCTTCAGCAACACCAAAAAGAAAAATATTTTGATAATATATTGAGAATTCGATTATAAACCCACAAAGCCACAAAAACTGGCAAAGGACCTAGAAGGTGTAACACTTGAAACTGCCAATTCATTTATTTAACTGAGTGGATTTCAGATAGTTTCCTTTTACCAGTCAAACAGTGACTTGGGGTTAGCCCCACTGGGGATTGAGTCGTTACAGGGCCGCATGTCGCTGGCAAAAAAAAAACCTCAGAGCACCTCTGCTCCAGCGCAGGGCATCCGGCTCCGAGCGCGGCACCATCCTGCTCCAGAGCAGTGCAAGGCTTTTGCTCAGGACTTGAAACAGAAGCAATGTGCTGTGCAGGTGGGCGCCTGGCTGGGAGAGCAGCTCCGGAGCCCAGAAGGGATGAGATTTCGGTCACTGCCCCACACACAAGCACGAGAAGGCCCCCGCATCACACCGAGGTCCATCACCCCTAGCACTGACCCGGAGGCATCTGCCATCCCTCACCCTCATGAGGGGATGCGGACGGTTGCGGGGCACGGCAACTCTCCACACTTCCTTTCGGAGGTGTGCCACCAAGCAAAGAGAATTAATGATTTACCAGGGAAAAAAAGAAAAGAGGCAGCTCATTGATTAGCGCAGTCAACCCAGAAGAAGGGAAACTGCGTCTAGTTGCTGGTCCAAGAAGCATTTATTCATTTGGCTGTAGACAGCCACCTGAGAAAACACATCAGACAGCGGGAATTAGGCACCCCAGTTCTTCCGCCTCCACCAAATGGAATCTCACCCCTGCAGAAGGAGGAGGAGCCCTGTTGCCAAAGGGGACACCTCATCAAAAGCGGCAGCCATCTGGCAGGCAAAGCCTACTGCGATGTCGGAGACGCGGGTGCATACCCCCGCTGCCGGGCTGGAGGAGGTCTCGCACCAAACCTCCCGTCATCTTGGGAAAGACCTTAACCAAAGAGCCGCTGTGAAAAGCGTGGGCTTCTCCCTGGCTGCGTCGGCGTGTGAGGATGGCAACTTGAGCGACAGCAGCCAGGCCAGAGGATGCTTGCTGGCTTCGGGACACCGAGGTCCTTGGGGATGGTGTCCCCTACAGCGTACCAAGCAGCTCCCCTCGCTCAAGGCAGGAGCAGCTCCCAGCTGCCTTGAGTGAGGAACAGCAAGAAGTCAGGGACTTCTGCCACCATTCTGGCTAGACAGGCACTCAGGGGATGCAAGCGCTTCTGTTCTACCTAAGGTGCACTTCGGACATCTAAACTCTTCCCTGTACCTGGCCTTACCTCTAGAACAAAAAGAAGAACCGCAGTAAAGGAACAGAATCGGATGAAAACACATGCCCATCCCATTCCTGGTTCAAATGTCAATACTGTCATTTAGACAGATACTTTCTTGGCTGAATTTTCAACACGATGCTGCTTCTCTCACCTGGGCTTCTTTACATTCTTTACCTCAAAAATGTACTTGTCTACACATATGTGATGGTGCCGGTGTCTCCTCCTGTAGTTCTTCATCCTGAACAGCCTGGGGAGGAACCTGTACGTCGCACTACAAGTGTCCAGAGCTCAGCACAGCTCCCACGTACGTTAGGTTCTGTGCCCAAAGAGGGAACCCGTCACTGCAAGGCACGTGCAGTTATTTCCCCCGCACCGGCTGCATCCCTCCAATGTTCCCTACGTCAAAGTCAAAAGTGGCCAAGTGCGACAGCCTGCTGCCAAGCCGGCCCTTCTGGAGCTCAAACACCAGGCTCTAAAAAATGAAATGAAGCCATTAAGCTGTCAATCAGAAAGCACACATTAGACCCAAGTACACGAAATTGCAGAGATGAGCTGGTTCTCCTCTTATTTCTTTTGTAACACAATTAAGATGTTATCAGACCAAAGTACAATATTGCGGTATCCTGGCCTACGTGAAAATCTTTGAAAGCTGCATTTATTTGCCACCAGAACCACAAGCTAATAATACAGCCTCCATGCAGGCAGTCCCCATCTGCTGCTTTTTGTAAGTTTTGAACAAACCCGTGTCGCTGTGTATTGTAAGGGTATTAACAATCCCCAGGCGCCGTTGACAGCGATGGCTGGTGCCTACAATTTCTACTCCTCCAGCTACATCCCCTCCCAACCTGCTCTTCGATACGCTGCTTTCCTTCTTCGTTTTCCTTGCAACATAAAGAATTCACATCCCGAAAATAGACTGTCAACTTACAGAACCGATTAAAAAGAAACAGGTAAGACAGACACTTCAACCAAACTTCAGACCTGAGTGTAAAACGTCGGCCCAGACACCAGGCTCAAAGCACGCGCTGCCCAACTTGCTCACTGTGTAACATACGCTCGTGAGTAACCCCGACGTTGTCTTCTCTGCTGCTATACAGCCTCTAATAAACTCAACACCCCGCAACAAACCGGGAAGCCACAACGTAAAGGAGGAGAAGGCTGCTCCCACTGGTTGCAGGAACCTGCGTGGCAGGGAGATCTTGCACGCGGCTGTGCTGAGGTCCTGCAAAGCATCACCACCTACAAGGCGACCCGCTGTATCGCAAGCCCCATTTACGAAGCTTTAATAAGGTTCGTACACGGGGTATGGTGCAAGTGTCACGCTGAAGACCGAATGCATATATTAATGTATGCTTTTCCATCGACAGACACTTTTCCACTTTTCCACAGAAAGCCAGAAAATAAAAAAAAGAAAAATCCACCGCCCCGTGCCATCCTGGATTTCTTCTGCCTGAGGAGAGGATCCTAAAGGCTGCACTTCCAACTTCGTGTTAGCCTTTTGCTCTTTGTGAGCAGCTAGAAGGTTTTGCCTGTGTTCAATAACGGCTCAAAGGTACCAGCCATTTACCAGATGGATGGGCAAAAGCTCCCGCCGGGGTAATATTTTGCACACCTTCCTCCTTGTGTACATCACAAACAACACGTGGCAGTAAACGGCATCACACGCATCCAACCTCTAGAGCGTTTGTTTATAGGAAACCTCAATAAACAACTAAACAGCTATCGATAAGAAGCATCTTTTCCTTTTAAAGGCAGCTGGCGTTCACTGGCGGGGTTTCTTGTATTTCTAACCATTGAGAAACGGCTCCAGCGCTCGCCTCATCTGGCCAATCACGCCTGGTAACACCTGTCTTTTCACATTCTCGGTTTTATTCATTATTTACGTTTCTCTTTACACAACACACCCGCAGGACAACACATCTCCAGCATGCTTACGGATTTGCTCCAAAGCTCACTGGAGTCAACAGAATGACTTCACTGGCTCTGGAGCGATCCGAGGGCCCCAGCTCCGCAAACGGGCTTCCAGCCTGAGGAGGGACTTACGCACAAGTTAGGCATCCCAGCCCAGAAGTGCAATCGCAAAATCCCTAACCCTTTAGCTGCTCGTCTTTTAACCACCCAAGGCCTCCTACAGCCTGAACTGTTTTGTGAAAACAAAAAACCCAACGACAAACCCTCTGTAGCGCGGATGAAATAGGGGATCTGGGGACAGGTGGTCCCAAGCGTGGTCCCAACCACTAAGCACTGGAGTAATGTGTGTGTGTGTATGTATCGCTGTGTGTGTCTGGATATGTGTGCGTATTTGTATATACCTGTGTGTATAAACACAGACACACACGCGCGCGCGCACACACATTTTTTGCTCTCCCTTCTGGCCCCATGAACCTTGAATTTTTTTTTTCCTTCTTGGTGGAAGCAGGGGAGAACAGGAGAATGATCCTGCCTCCAGCGTGACTTGTAGAAAGGGATCTGCAGCCCTCCGCTGGGGAGGTGCGCAATGTGGTTTCCTGCTGAGGAAAGGGCCCCAAAGCCATCTCCCGGTGGCACGGAGATGTCCCTTCTATCCTCGGACATGTATAGTCCGGACGGGTTTGGCAGTGGGAAGGCAGCACCTTCATTTTTTAATAGAGATGGTCAACGCGGGCGGCCCGTTACTGAGCCTAATGCTGACCTAGCAAGGGACCCAGTGCTGAGAACTTAACGTGGCCATGCTTCACCAACACTGGGCTTGCAAACCATGTCAACTGGGAAACCTATACGGTACTTTCCATTCCTTTACTCACGCCTCTTAAAGGTGTGCTGTGCAATTCAGTCAGCTCTCCGACTGCATTTCACAGGGGACCAGACCTGCAATTGCCAGCCTCCTACCGAGCAGACCTCCATTTCTAGGTGACTTAACACCAGCTTTCAGCCCATACATAAAGTTTCTTCTTTGGTGTAACTCCCACTGTTTCTTCCCCCAGCGCATTAATACCGTAAGCTTTACGCCTACGACAGGTTTGGGCTGCGGGAGGACGGCTGGGACCACGTTTTGTTGCAGTATGTCAATTAATGCTGGAAAAAAAGGAAGGAGATATCCTTCCAGTTTCAATGTGGTTATTTATTTTGGAAAGAGAGAGGAAGAAAAAGGAAAAGCTTTTGATTGACTACCAGTGTAAAAAAGCTGTCCATTTTCCACAACTGGAAATTTTCCCTTTCTGGATGATGCTGAGGTCAGCGCTGTCCAGAGGTGATCTCCACTCCAGAAACATCGTCACCCACTGGATCACAACAAATACGCGTTTTCCACCACAGTCCCACAGACACTGCTCTTGGCACCTTTGTTTCATCTCGAGACAAAGGCAGACCTCTCACACAAGACGCATCCTATACCGTAAAACCCCGTTGCTACCGCAGCTGTAGAGGCCGGCACCGACGGCCACCTGCTCGCCTTGCAGCCCTTGATCCCGTGTTCGGCGCGCGCCTGCCCGGCACACCACCCCTAACGGGCAGGGACGCCTGCACGCAGGCGCGTGTGGTCCACGCTGTCCCTGTGCCGGGGACCTGCCGCCACGTGCCTGCCCCTGGGAGCTGGACGGGCCCCTCTGCTGTCCCATCCCACCCCGCTGCGGGACCCTGCTCTGGCCAGGGCTGCTGCTGCCGGCAGGCAAGGGTGCACGGGGGCAGGAGAGCGGAGACCTCTGATAAAGAAGATGCCTCGCTCATCCTTTTTGCTCTCGAGCTGTAGCTGCTCTCCCCATCCCAAATCACTCCACCTTAAACCCACGACAAGGTGGAAACGGACAGCCGGCAAAAGGCCTACGCTGTTCCAACACGTGCCAGCGCAGACGGCCCCCAGGCAAGCCCCTTTTTTCTCCCCCAAAACGCGAGCGCAACCCCCCGGCGCTGCGCACCCCGGAGCCTGCTGGCTGTGGGCCAGAGGCGGGAAAGGGAACAAGCAATCGGGGGACGTACCCAGCCTCCGTTGTCCTGGATCCAGGTGTGCAGGTGCCGGTTCAGGTACTCGGTCATCCAGGCGGCGATGCTGTCCACGAGGGGAGACATCTCCCGGTTGACGCTCTCCACGCACATCACGCCGCCAAACTCGAAGAAGGCCACGATCCTGCCCCAGTTAACCCCGTCTCGGAAGAGCTCCTCCACCACCGCCACGAAGCGGCCCCTGGCCGTGAAGGGCGTCAGGTGCAGCTGGCCGGACATTTGGGCAAAGTCCCTCTGGTAGCGGCGGGAGAACTCGTCCCCCGCCTGGCGCAGGGCGAGGTGGACGACCTGGGGCGCGGGGCTCAGCCCCTCGGCCGGGGGCGCGTGGCTAGCAGCAGCCGAGCCGGGGGGCTCGGGGTGCGGAGACACCAGCCCAGTGTGATCAGAGGAAGTCCCAGCAGCAACCGCAGCAGCAGCAGGAGGAGGAGGAGGAGAGAGACCTGGAGGTGCTCTGTCCTCGCCGGCAGCCCAGTCGTATCCCCGCTGCGAGAGTTTATAGTGGATGTACTTCAGCACTATCTCCCGGTTATCGTAGCCTCTTCTCCCCGGATGAGCCATAATTCCCAAGAGGAAGCAGCAAGAGGAAGGGAGAGAGGAAGAAGAGGAGCAGGATGAACCCAAAAAAGTAAAGCAGCCAGTAATAATAAAATTAATAACACCAAAAATTATAATCCAGTTACTGTATCGGGCACGGTTTCATTCATGGTGGTGTGGGGGAGTTCTCAGGGTCTCGGAGGTACTTTTGTCTTCTCAGTGATTCCTCCTTGGTTTGAGATGCACGGCATAAATAGGGATTAAAACGCTGTAAATACTTTACTTCCAGGTGCACATTTATTTATGCATTATAAATTTACTTTAGGATCATTTCCTCCTCGGTGTTGAAATACATCTTAAAAAGCATTCTACCGATTCGAGGTCAGGTGCATTTTCCCCTAGGTGCTGAACTACCACGGGCACGAAGGAGCGGACGAACGCACACCGTAAAAACTGCAATTCAACACGATTTGCTAAACAGCCTTGGATGAAGGTTAATCCAACGCACTTTAAGCTAGAAACCTCAACATTGCTTTGCCTTTTAAGTTACACAAACTAAATTTCCTCTGTAAAGTACTTACTTGGACTATAAATATGTTCCTCTGTCAAGTTTCCTCTAAAAAAAAAAATAGCAACGACAAAACCCAAACATCACAAGTCTTCAGAAACGTTAAGTTCTGGCCGCTTTGATGCTTCGAGTCACCGAGGGGACGGGAAAAGGGACGCGCACTCCCCAAAACAATTACAAAAAAAAAAAAAATAATAATATTTCTCTACGATTTCGAATGTTTTTTCCCAGACTCCTGTTCAACAGACATCTCCACGGATGTGTCAAAGCTCAGAAAATCCCGCCTCGCAGCCCGGGCAGGCGAACAAGCCCAAAGAGATGGAAAATGCTGGAGACCAGATGAAGCGCATTTGAATCCAAGCTCTCGCAGAAGTGCTCCGGTTTTCCCTCCAGTGCAACGTACGGGCGTATGCATTTACGTAGTTTCATTCAGACACCGATCGCAGGAGCCCGGTGCTTCCACACACACGCACGCACACACCGAAAAATAAAAATTAAAAATCATGTATTTAGGCAATTTGCTGCTTTTGGTTTGTTGGTGGTTGGTTGTTTTGGTTTTTTTCTTTTCAGGAGGAAGAGCGTAAAATCGGTAACAAAAAAACGCACATCAAGAAGGAAAACTGCTTTTGACTGCGGCTCCGGGGGAGAAATGCCATTTCCCGAGCAGCTTTGTATCGGAGGAAGAAGAGCCCCCGGCGCTGCCGCGGAGGGGCGCGGACGGGGCGTGTGTGCGGTGTGACTGGTGCCGGTGGGGACCGCGGCCCCGCTGCCCGCCCGCCTCCCCCCCCCACCCCACCCCACCGCCCGCCCGCCCGCGCAGCCCCGCGCACCCCCGCCGGCTCCGGGCGGCTCCTCCGGGCGCTCCGCTCTGCTGCTGCTGCCGGCGGCGGCGGCGGCTCCGGGCGGCGGCTCCGAGCGGCGGCGGCGGCGGGCGGGGAGCTCTCCCGGCGGCGGCGGCGGCGGCGGCGGGCGGCTGGGGGGGGGTGGGGGGGGTGGGGGGGGGGAGCGGAGCGGCGGGGGCGGGGAGAGGCGGGGAGGAGCGGAGCCCGAGGGGGAGGCTCCGGCTCCAGCCCCGGCCCCGCGCGGCGCAGCCGGGGCGCGGTGCTTTCCTAGAGCTCCGCCTCACGTTTCATTCAAGAAAAGGGGGAAACGGGGTGTTAAAAAAGACAAAAAAACCCACCCCCACCACCACCCCCCCAGGGCGGCGGAGGGGCGAGGGGGGTGGCGAGCAGCCCCAGCGCAACCCGGGACCGCCCTCCATCGCGGCTCGGGCCTGGGGCCGGCGGCGGGGCGGAGCGGCGCGGAGGGGCGCGGAGGGGCGGCACTCGGGTCGCCACCCGCCCTCCGTTGCCTCCGCGGAGGAAGCGGGCGGCGGGGGAGGCGGGGGGTGGGGGGGCGTGGGGGATGCCGACCCTCCGCGGGGGAGCGATGGGGCTGCTGCAGCCGGGTGGGTTTATTTCGAACATTAAAATAAATAAAAGGGGCGGGGGAGGAGGGGGAGGAAAAGTAAACCCCAATTAATCGCCTTTTTTATGAAAGAAAAGTGTCCCGATGTAGGGGCTGCGGGCGCGGGGCGGTCTGGCCTGGCAGCGGCCCCTGCGCGGCGGCGGAGTCCCAGAGGGGCCGGGGACAGACCGGGCCCCGCGGGTGGCCCTCCCCTCCCCCCCCCTCCCGCGGCGGTGTGGGGCCCGCACACCTGCTCCGCACCGGCCGCCCGGCCGCTTTGCAGGAGGCAGGGATGAGGGATGCCGAGGGAGCCATCCCAGAGTGAAGCCGAGGGAGACGGGAGCGGGGGGTGCTCGGCATCGTTCTCTGCTTAATGGGAGGCGGCGGGAGAGGCGTTCGATGGATTCCTGCTCTAGTGGAGGGTGTCCCTGCCCACGGCACGGGAGGTTGGAACTAGATGGTCTTTGAGGTCCCTTCCAACCCAAACCATCCCGTGATTCTGTGATTCCGCCCGGGTTTGCCGATAGGAACCTAAAAGGCATGAAATGCGTAAATAAAGCTGCGAGCGTGAGCTTGTTTCGGGAGGGGGCACCGGGGATGCCTGCACGCTGCCCTCCCAGGTCCCCATTTTCGGGGTCCCGTTTCTTTCGCGCGTGGATCGCCGGCTGGCAGCTCCCCTGCTCGAGGAAAACGCGATGGAGCCGGGGGGGGGTGATGCTCCATCCAAAGGGGACGTCGGTGTTGAGTCGTTCCGGCGCCTCTTATTTGGGGGTTGGGCACGGGAGAGACAGCATTTCCCACCTCTCCTGTCCCCCCCTTCGGGCCCGAAAAGGCACTGAGGGTCGGGGGGCCAGGCGGGGCGGAGGGGAGCGGGGCCGGCAGCGTCGCTCCCCGCCGGCAGCGCCTCCCCGGCGGGCGGCTGTTGCCACCCAGCGGTCGGTGCTCGCCCAGGGCTCGTCCGCGGCAACCGGGAGCACCCCCCCGGCCCGGCAGGAGGAGAGCAACATGCTATGGTTTGAAAGGAGCAGGTCATAGAGAAAATCAGAACAGCTATAACCAGCCGGGATGCTGCTGCGCGACTCAGCGTTAACAGAGCCGGTCCCGCAACTGAAAACGCATCAGGCGCAGATGTTAGGTAACACAGAAAAACCGCCCGGGTTAAGCTGCACCACGCTCTCATGGCAGGGTCAGTTTTAAAGCCCAGAGGATAAATCGGTGAGGGACTGATGCAGAAAACATCGATGGGCTTCGGGAGGGAGAATCTGAAACCGTCGCTGAATTTGCTTAGGGTGTTTAAATGTATTTTGTATGCAGAAGTGGAGGTAAGACCAAGGAAACCAACAGTGTACTGAGGGCATCTAGCCAGGAAAATAAGAGTTTCAGAACCCACACCCGATTTCTGGTAGAAACGGGTACGGCAAAACTTCGTGAGATACTCTGGAATGGATTTAGTAACGCTGCTTTCTTCCCCCACCAGCTCTGCTTCGCTACAGGAACGGTAGGTCCCAGCCTTTTTAAAAGTCTAATAGGGAAATAGCGGTCACGGTTCGCAAGAAAGCTTGATAATACCAAACACTGCTGAGACTGCACCAAAAAAATCCCCCAAAAAACGGATAACAAGAAAATCAGAAGGGAAAATCCTAGGAACTCGTTGCTTTGAGCAAGGGTATTAGGGATGAGTCATGGCAAACAAAAACTGTGCCTCAAAGAATGACGAATTTGGACTTTGTAAAAAAGCAACATAAAATTATGTGCATTTTAACAGCCTTTTCTTGCTCTTAACTTAATGTCAAGTGCATTGCATCTGACCTGCATTTATGGCCGTAATGGAAGGGAGCGGCGTCTGAAAACCAATTACTGCGCCACTGGAGCGGGTGACGAGCGTCTATAAAAGCGTCGCAAGTTTGCACCACGGTACTGCTTTTCATCTCGCCTGTTTGTTAGAGCTCAGCGGGATAAAACATCAGTTGAAACGACATCCAAACCACGGGCGGTATGTTTTCGGGGGTAGACGGAAGAAACCGGCAATAGAGGCCCAAGGTTTATGAAGGAACACGGAATGAGCGCGGAAAGTCAGCTAAGAGACGGTTATGGTGTTTTTAGGTGGCAGAATCACAACGCTGGCTGCCGAAGGGCGGATCCTGCAAACCCTTCTGCGCACGCATGTACCTTTATGCGAGCTGGCCCACCAGAGTTAATCAGACTAATGAGAAGAATTAGCTGTATCAAGGATTAGGAAAGCAGACAGAATCACACGTGAAAAAGGCAGCCTTGATGATTAAGAGGCAGGAGCAGAGATTTTCTATTCTGGAACAAATAGAAACAAAGTAAACCTCCCAAAATAAATGTGAGTAACCCAAAAGTAGTATTTGGGGTGGTATAGGTAAATACTATGAGAACCAAAGTTCTTTGCCTTACGATGTTCTAGCACAGCTTAAACACCGGATTTATTGAAAGAGCCCACCGAGATTGTGCCCACGGGCAGGGAATTTGGTACAGGTGAAAACCAGCAGCCGGTGGCACCGTGAACGCTCGTTGGTGTGATGTCCAGCGAGGCATTTCTGCATGCCACCCGCAGCCGCGCTTCGCCTGCGTTCCTCTGTTCGCGGCAGGCAGCGTTCCTCCTTTCCCCGCCAGCACGTCTTTGCTCTGCGTGCCTATCAGCCTGCGAGAGCTTTCCACCTCGCCCTGACTAAAACCAACCACCAGCCGGCACGGTCTTTGGTGCTTGTTGCCGTCCACGAGGCCGTGATACCCACGGATGCGGGGGTATCTCCGCCCGGCTGCACGAAACGCCTCGGAAACAACGCTCTGCTGGAGACTTGCACGCGTGCGATTCTCTGCTGTCGACCGCACGACACCGCTCATCGCCAAGACCCTCCCGCCTGTCTTGCCCAACATCGCTACGTGGGCAGCAGCCAGGGTCTGCCTGTTATCTTTTTTTAAAAAAACCCAGGTTTTTGGCATTAAAAAGGTATAGGTGAAGGTAGCCCCCCCGTGAAGCCTGGGTGTGTTATTGTCCTCATTTTCAGCCAGGACGGCGGCAGGTTAACCTGAACAAACCCACTCGGAGCGCGCTCCTGAACTGGGAGGTTTCCTTTCATCCTGCCGGCATTGCGTGTGCTGCAGGTGCGGAGCGGATCCTTTTTGGCTGGAAGCGCTTGTGGAGCGGCGAACGGGACTGTAAAATGCTTAAAGTGTGCTGCAACCCGCAATTATGGTTTATTTCATGAGGCTTAATTGTGCTCATCAGGAAAGGCAGCTGGGTGAGATACTCAGATAATATCCTAAGGGTCCAACACAGCAAACAGTTCCTGACCTTCAGACCCCGCAACCGTCTTCCCTTCTCGCCAAGATGCAGAGGCCCCGTGGTTTGGATGGGAAGGAGGCAAAACAACTGCACCCCACTCTGGAAATCCTCCTCTTCGACATCTCTACTCTGCTGTGTGGCAACAGGGTCCTTGTCTTCGCGGTACCCGAGCGCTCTCACCACCTCTCACAAGCTACAGACTCCTTCTTGCCATCTGGGCAATGCCGCATGCGCCCTCTCTTCTTTCCGCTGCGGAAAAAGGAGCTGGGAGACCAACTTCCCAGTTGAAAGAGCACAAGAGCGAAGGAGACGGCTTCAGCGTGGAGGAATAGGAAATAGGAAGAGTCTGCTGGTCAAACAGAAACATCCACCTCTGATCCATAAACTTCCATTGCACCTGCTAAAACATCTCAAAGTAGAAAGGGGAAGAGCACTTTTTGCATAAATCCTTTGGAACAAAGACTGACACACCTCAACTGCTTCCTTTGAAGTACCCGATAGCTCTGAGAGGGATATCCCCTCCTGTTAAGCACATCATTTTTTGGGTTTGGACTTATTTTTATATACACGGTTTACAGCTGGTACCTTTACAGATGCAACTTCTTGCTTTGGCCCAGGGAATTGATTCTCAGCGCTTGGTAACATGATTTCGTGTTAGTCACGCCCCTTCTGTTTATTGACATTGCTGTAGCAGCACCGCTACAGAACCAACTTCATAGTTAGAACTCGAAAGGTTTAAAATTAACACGGGGATTCCCCTCCAAGCTGAAAACAAACTTGGTTTTGACTTGGAAAAATAAGATTTCAGACGGGCTTGACGGTATTTTACCACAGAGGAGGTTTGGTATTACAATCCTTCATCCAGGCTTCCCAAATAGGAAGCCTTCCCAATCAGCTTCCCCTCTCCACACCCCCCCCCCCCCCCCCCCATCAAATTAGATATGCATCTTTAGGGTTAAAAAAAAAGAAAAGAGTATTTGCACTTTCCTCTTCCTTCAATACAAGTTTCTGCCCAAAAGCTTCACAGCATTATGTCCCCCCGGCCACAGACCACCACCACTGGCAGATCAGCACAGTCGTCTTTTTCACCCATTCAGTGCATCCAGGTTGAAAGGAAGGACATAAGAGGGCGGGAGGTGCGGGGAGACAGACACCTCGTTTCAAGGTCTCTGGCTCTCCCGAGTCTCGCCCCAGTGACAGAGGAATGGAGATGGCTTCACGAGGTTTTACCACCAGACCTCGACAGTCAAACATGCACCTGCTCTCCAGTGTGTTTGCTACCGGCTGGGCAGAAAAAAATACCCGAGTTAAAAAAAGGAGCTACCAGATAATTTAGCCTTATAGCTGAAATGCAATTCCAAAAAGAAATGGAGAGCCATCTCCTTTGGCCTGCTACTTGGACTGAAAAGGGAAAGGATCAGCAGCTCCAGTTGCAACGTGGCCTTCCTCCGTTTCAAAACTCCTAATTCCCCAGCTTTCCGAGATTAACATCAGCTCCTCACCTTTAAAACACATTTTAGACAATGTGCTTTCCTCAATCCGTCTTTGATTTTGGCTGATAATTTAATGTCTTTTAAAAAGACTGAACTTTGGCGGTTTTGGATCTACTCTGAGACGAAGTACGTTCGGGCTGTTGCTCCCCTACTGTTATCTTGGAGCCAGCTACCCACTCAAGCCCTCCCACCACGGAGCCAAAACGTAATACAGTGATTTTCCATGCAGCCGCTCGCTCAGCGGTGGCACGGAAAGGCAGCTCCCGTAACTATTACTGCTGCTGTTTTCCACTAGGAAGAATGAGCGTCACTTGGCTCACTGGGATTCACGAGCACTTCCCAGAGAGCAGCAGCAGCACTGGTTACACCGGGGGCGGCACCTCCTGCAATAAAAGCAGATTTGGTCAGTTTAATCCCGCCTGCGTTACGGTTTGGTGACACTGGGTCTGCTGACAATATTCAGTCCATTTCTTTACATCCTTCCTCTGCTGTACACCTCGGCCCTAAGCTGCCGGAATGGAGGGATATACCGGCCCCTCTGCTGTCCTACAAAATTAAGAGGATCCTGCTGAACTAATCCCAGATTACAGAGACAAAAAAAAAAAGGAAACCACCAAACCCTGCAATTGAATTTATCCCGCTGCTCCTCACCCCCTCAAAGAACTTAGAGGTTACAGGCTTTGTTGATTCTCCATTTATTTTGAGAAATATAAAATATGAAAACTAGTTTACAATTCTGGCACAAAAATGATGAAGCGGTAAGCACAAATTTTCTTTTTACAAATAACGCTATATAGTTTTACCGTTGAAAAGTGCCTAAAGTTTTTCACAGCAAATAAAGTTTATTTACCTACATCTCTTCTTTTTTTTTCTTAGTAAAATATTAAATCTATTTAAATTGCACATGAACACCTTGGTGAAGTAAACTATATGTAAAGTTACAATAAATCTGTGTTTAAAGCAGTCATTAGAAACTACATGGAATGGAAGAGACTAATCAAAGCCTAAATGGTATCGTAACGATTGACCAAGAAAACAAAAGACACCGACTGATATGGCACAAGTGATTAAATTATTGACAATTCGACAAAAAGTAACAAAGCCTATTTGAAGTTCTTCACGGATCCAATACACTGCTAAAACATTTCAATGCAGAGGTTTTGTAGTATTTCAACTGGCAAGAGTGGGATTTTTTCGGCTGCTAAACAGTTTTCCACAGGATTACAAGGCATCTCCTTCACTTCTATATTGGACCTTTAAACGAGTAGGTTGGTGGGTAGAGAACGTGCATAAGAAAACAGAGTTTTACACCAAAGGTTGCTGTAGCTGACAACTTACCACATTTCGACAATAAAACAGTTGAAAAGTTTGTCATTTCATGGCATTAACTTGCAACAGCAGAAACTAGAACATATAAAAACATCATTCTTTACTTGTTCCTTCAAAAAAACCAAACTTGCCTCGTCCAAATTTCCGCAATCGCCGAGGGGTTCAACCTACAGTTTTACTGTCAATACACTTACACTATGCAAAATTAGGTGTGAACTGAAGACTTTGCAGATCAGGGCCACACAACGGTGTTCTTACTCCTCCTTCGCTCGTGCTGAATTACATCAGTCATTGTCTGGAGGACTCTTCAGTCAAGAGAGAGTGATTAGTGATCCAAGACGTCCAACCTGAAATACCGTAAGAGGCCCGGCTGCCGTAGTGTCTTGCGTGTGCCCTGACCTTCTGGATTATGTTTCTTAAATGCAAACCCTTCAACATCCCATGTGGAAGATCCAAAAATTCAAGTATCCAAAGTCTTACTGGTTTGAAGTCCTGACCTTCAAAAGCTTGTGTTGACGTCAAGTCACTTACATAAGCATCTATTTCAATCTACAGCACAACTGACACCCGTTTTGGTATCTTTTGCAGGTGCTCAAAGGAGTATTTGACTTGCATCAAAACAAGAGTTAACACAGGTAATGGGGTCCAAACAGCATTGTTACGTCGCTTTAAGAAACACAGCAGTGTTGACAACGGGTGTACGATAAGTGCTCCATTGTGTCATTCACATTAAGCAGCACAGGAAACACGTATGCACACTAGATTTCTTTGCACTGAAGCCCAGCTGTTTAAAAAAAATGCAGGAATACACTCTGTTATCAAAATTAGTATTATTTTATAGGCATGCACAACTTCACACATCTAAACAAAACCAGGAGGCAGGACCTAAACCATAGGACTTGTGAAGAATTCAACAATGCCTCAACATCTGCACTCTAAGGAAAGCCTAACCACGTCAAATGAGAGTGCCAGTGTGACCCTCCCCCCAAAATACGTTTGTGAACCAGGCATTAAAGCAAATATAGTCTGCGTGAAGAAAATTTGAAAAGTGATCAACTGAATTCAGAGAGGGAAAATAAGTAGCCTCAATACATTACATTCTGAAGGTTTTCTAGTTAGCCACCCGTTGTTTCTCATCTCAGTTTAAGTGAATACTTCTCCTTAAACAGATGTGGAGGATATCTTAACAAAAGCGATCAATTTTGCCTGCTTTGTTGTTAAATACTACTTTCAAGGAAGTGAAAGTGGCCAGTTTTATGAGCAATTTTAGATTCAGAATACTGACTGAAAAAGGAAAACGTGACATTGAGAACACAGCGGTGCTAACAAATACAACATAAGCAGCTTTTAGAAAATAAAAAAAGCAGCTCACAAGGCACTTGCTATAGTGGTCCATTAAATGAACAGTATATATAGTGCACCCTTAAAACATCGCTGTTATGCATCAAGCTTTTTCGGTGTTAAGGTTTATTAGAAACAGCCACGGGGTTCTGTGTGTTCTGGAACGGTTACTGAGCAGCCTCGTTTCACAGAACGTAAGTGAAACAAATCAGAAGCGGGGCCATAGAAGGAGAGTACTTTAAGTCATTTCTGGTCATGTGAAAGTTGTTCCGTGGAGAGAGAAAACTAAGCGTGGAATGCCATTCTGACACGCGGCCCTTCCCTCCCGACCCGCCCTGCCCCCAAAAAAGCTACATTCCTGCTACTGGAAGAGCCTGGCATTTTAATTACAATTGATTCTATCATCAACTACTGGTTTGGCTCATCGTTTGCAGCTTTGAAAAATAATGTGCATAACAGTAGCATTAAGCTACTTTCCTTTCCAGACCAAAAACTGGCAGATAAGGAAAAGTTATTTGTAAAAATTGTACATTATTTCAATGGCTTAAAATGCTGAAAGTCATAATCAACACACTTGATACTGCTTTGATTATTTTTTTTTTTTGTTCACAACATACTTCAAAGGCCAGAAGAGCTACAGACCCGGTCACATCTCCTAGCATTTCTCTGTGGGAATGGGTTCTTCATCTCCCTTTACAAAGTATGCATATATTAGACCATACTTTTTAATTACTCCCAGACTGAGAAAGCTTGGATCATACGAATATATCTGCCCTCTTAAGGTTTCCACAGTTGCATGTTGGACAGAATAAGGAAAGCCGTCATTGACAGAAGGATCTGTAGATTGGCCAAAGGAAAAGTTAACGGTCTAAATTAAACACAGTCCCAAAACGTTAGCAAAAGGTACCAACTTGTCCAGGGGACTTCGACCTACTTCAACCCAGTCTGCCATGGTACTCATTTTGTCCATAAGCACCAAAGTGAGAAAACTTAAGCATTTGTCCAGAATTACCGCACACAGTCCAGTCTCAAACTCTACTCTGCAGATCACTTACAAGTTCCCCAAATTCTAACTCAAACCAACAAAAAAAATAAACCAACCCTATATCCTGATTCACACTTTTGCATAGTTTGGCATTTTCTGGAGTCATACTTTTGTTTTCTTTCATAGCTTTTAAGGGGACTCATCTGTCACATATGCAAGTACTTCCAGCCTAAATCCTTCAGGAGCAAAACTTGAGTCCCACTCGAGCAGCAAGCTGTCCAGGACTGTTTGACATTCTTCTTTCAGTTCAAAGTAAAGATTACTCAGTTTTATCTGTACTTTCAGATTTTTCCCTTTGCATCATGCAGCGACGAACTATGCTGTCAAAACTTCCTAGGTAAAACAGGCCAACGATGCGAAAAATGCCCATGCAAACAACCTGGAAATAAAGAGAAACATCTTTCAATTCGTTTAAAATCCTGGGTTGCAGCATATTATTTACTCATGAAATAGAAAAAAAAAAAAGAGTTTGAGGGAGGTATGTTATATAATCTCAAGAAAACTCATGAAAACCATCATAACGATCTAACAATTCAGGACGGAGTAGCAGAGAGCAGCAATCTTAGCTTTCCCGCCAACTTGCTCCTTCAGCTTGAAAATACTACTTCAGTTTCCTCAACCCAGCTCTCCACAGTATTAACAGCCATTTGATGAATAATCAGTTGCATTATGTTCTACATTTTAAAGAAATTGTGACTACGGGGCCTTCCCAACTCTTACCTGCTGAAGACCTTCAGTAATCGAAGTGACTGGTGACATCCCACTTGTCAATATCGATAGCATGTAACCATCTGACCCAACCGAGCTGTTGAAGTTCCCTTGCTGGATGGATGGAAAACAGCAATTAAGTAATTTACCCAGCTGTGGCAAATCATGACATGTCTTATTTCAACACCTATTCTTGATTAACATAACTGACTGATGCCACTAACAAATATTTTTATGTAAAAAAGCATTAACACAATCAAGAATCAAAATATCCCAAAATATTTTGTGCTATACCCCAACATTCCAAAAAGCACGCCCTTAAAAACGGACAAGGCAGCTAACCTCTCTTTAGAGAGGTCTGCAAAATTAGTGCAGATTTCTTTACAAGATAGAAAGGCTCTGAATTTCCTCTTGAAGCACGCTTACTGACGGAGAAAACGCACGATGGCCTCCCCGTCTGTAAATGAATCTCAAAAGACAGAATTACACCCCAACTCTGCCAGCTCACCGATCACTGCGATAATCGCAGAGTAAAATACCGCCTGACGTGTTAAAATCAGTCTGCCATCGCATGAGATTTGGCAGGGAGGTGTATTTCAAATGCTAGGTAACAGGTCCTCCTTCATCTGCATCAAGGATTTTTAACTTGCCCTCCCCAAAACCGCGAGACACACGGCCTGCTGAGCAACTCAGCTGGCAGAAGAGCGGGGACAGGCACCAGGAACAAGTTGGTTGGTCAGCCGTCAGGAAAATTGCAACCCTGTAGCTCCGACTCCTAGGCTTCTCCCATGTGTTTCCAGCAGACTTTTATGCTGGAAAACAGACTTTCTGAAACAGCGCAGGACTAAATCTATGGAATGTGGGAGTGAAAAGAGAAGGTGGCATTCCTGAAAGAGGGTTAGGAGTGAATCTACACGAAGTATCAGAGGATATGAGGTTTGGTTATTTCCCAACACGCACCTGAGAGGACAGCGAGTTCCTACAGCACAGGGCTACCTTTTAATTTCTATTTCAGTCTCTCAGCTGATGGCTTGAGTACCTAAAGACCACATCTGAACTAATATATCATCCAACGTGCTAGAAAGCATGGTGTAGAAATATCAGGTGCTTAAAATATTAGAATGAAGATCAGTTTTCCTTAAGAAAAGCAGAACACTGTGTGAGATACAGTACCTGCTTTTAAAACTCCCCACCCCAAAACCAGACATAAATCCCAAATGATGTGCTGTGTTTGTGAAAAATATTGTAAACACTTCACAACTGAACACCTGCTGCAGATGTAAATCATGTTGGAGACCAAGAGTATTTGGGACTGTAAAATAATAGGTTTTAGGATTCAATTGCTGTACTTTATGAACATGAAATTTCATGTTGGTTTCCATTCTGAGGTGCTTTATCAAGTATGCAAGCATTCCATAGCACAAAGCATGAACAGAATTCCTCAGAAAGCCGATGCACCTTTAACCACTAAGAGCAGGGGTTTATGTAACCACTCATAAATCAAACATTTAAGACATTAAAAGCCAAAAAGGCTAGACTGCTTTCATTTATTGTGAAGTTATTTTTACGTGAACTCATCTTCCAGAAAAATCAGATGGTTCAACAAGCTTTCGAGGTTAGACAAATGGTATTTGATACGTAAGTCAATAGAGTTTAGTGCTTTAAAGTCAGTCATAATCTGCCTTTGAGACATCGCATCACATTGATGCATTATTTTGTTATGTCTAAAGCTCAACTTCAGATACTTTTTAGTTCCAAGAGAATTTATAAAATCATTTGTGGATGCACCGGCAGAAGAATAAGGAAAATACTTCCTGTTCAAACTACCCAGCCAAGAGTACTGTTTCATGTAAATGCATTTTGTATTTAGCTTAGCCACTGTCCTACAGTCTTAAGCACTACATGTGACCCTGCTCCCTCCAACGAAGAACATACTTCAAAATAAGAAGATGTACTTACTATGGCATCTTTGACTATAACTCTGGCGACTTGTTCTGCTTGGCAAACAGATGAAGTTTCAGAAATTAGCTTCGTCTCTAAGGGCTTCAGAAGGAAAAAAAAACAGCAATGTAAGTTTGACTAAAACCACACAGGAGAGAAAAATATGAAGGTCGAATTTTGGGTTTGGGTGGTTTTTGCCATGGATGACATCACTGTTAGAAAATTATCATCTGTCACCCAAAACATCCGCTTTAAAAGAAGATAAAAGCACCTTCATAAATAACAGTAATTTATGACGGGAAACGCCAACTTTTCCTTGAGCAGATTTTTTTTAAGTTTTTTACTAATAAAATATGAAGTGGGTTTTATTCTCCTCCCAGGTATATTATATTCTGGTGTTAGGTGTTATCAAAATGCTTAAACTATGTCTCCTTAACACCTGTATTAGTTCTTTTTTGTTGTTGTTGGGTGGGGGGTTTTTTGCCAGCAATTAATTGAAAGACAGGATTTTAAAAAACTTTCAGGCCTACAAAACAAATTTATACTTTTTTCCCCCGCCCCTCAAACTCCACACACTGGTATGCACCAGAATCCATCACTGCATTTTATTTCTTCGTGGTTTAGAGCACTTGTGCCACTTTACCTGACTATAAGAAAGTAACCGTGGCAGTTATTTCAGCAATCACAATTTCTCTCACAAAAAAACCAAACAGCCAACCAAAGAAAACCCAACAAAGACAACCCCAAGTCTGGACTGTTACAAAAACAAATGGAAAACAATATGCTCTAAAGTGTTTAGAAGCATGTTTGTCATTCACGTCCTTTAACAAGTAAAACGGGGATGGAGCCAACTGCACAGCAAGCTGTTTATTGCTCACGATAGGAGCAAGTCACCCAAAGACCACGTATGCTGCAAGGAAGTGTAACTATTTGCTCAAAAGACACCTTTTTGACAAATAAGATAGATCTCACTGAGTATCTTTTAAAGAGGGATCTTAAACAGTGCATTTTGCTGGTGACTGTATTACCCTGAAATAGGTTAATAGAAAAACCACCCAGACAATACGCAAGCTATAGAGTATCTGCAGATGCCTAATTCGGGCGCTTTATGTGGATGCGTGGGAGTATGCATGTAATACAGAATACGTGTATCAAGAAACGTTGAAGTAAGGATTGTGTTATACAATCCCTACTGATTCCTATAGAAAGGGTGAAAGACTAAATGGAATTCAACCCCAATTTCCTATTATACACGATGGGGCAATCTTGCAAAAGCTGGTCTCCTCAGGTATCAAGTTTCTAGTTCTCAGCACACAAATAGAGAAGAGACATTTTTCTCTGACTACCTGATACTTCAGTCTGAACAGGGGGCCTGAATGTAGTTTTTGGAATTATACTTCATGTGTAGGGACATGTCAAATGACAAGAGGCAACTAAAATTTTGAAGGTCAGAACTTCCATTTTTAAGGAAAGCCAAATGAAAAAGGTTTAACTGCTGACACATCCTTCTGAAAAGTGATGCTGTCATTTGCACTACAACCACGATGCAAGAGAGCTTCCTTCTTATTTTAATGCTAGACAACAGCCACTACCGAACTGTGTCATGGCGTATATTCATACAGCATGGCTAGTTTGCAGACTTCACTGAAGGAACTGAGGTTTATTTTGATGTCACATCTATCAGAACTACTGCATGTTATCAAAGATGCAAAACAGGAATACTAATTTTGGCTCATTAAGTGCTGATATCAAAACAAACAGTGGTTTTACAGTTTAATATTCTGCAACAATATTCTGATTGTATAAAATTATCCTACAAGCTATTTAACCCTGACTAGTTAAATTGATAACACTGAAGCGTTTAAAAGTACTTAAATTCTTGGTACGCACTGATTTCAAAAGCACTACAGAAGTGCATGAAACCTGACATGCATTTTAAAGTGAAGCTTTAAAAACATTACAGTATTACCAGAGGACACTTTACCTTTGTTTTACTTTCTTCTGCAAAGCCAGGTGTGTCAGTATCTGGAGGATAGGCCACTGTTAGGTAGATATTATAAGGTTTTACCTGTATTATACAAAAGTAAGTGTTATAAAGGCTGGCAGTATTAAGATGTCCCTCATAACTTCACAAATTTCCCTTGTACCAAAGAAATGCAGCAAGAATGAATTTAAATTGATCCTAGTGTCACCCACATATTCAGCAACTGCAAGACTTACAGCTTTGTCAAGTGAGAAAGCAAAACAGCAGATGGCTGTGTTTTGCTTAATAAAAATACCTAAAAACTCTCCATTCCAAGTAAATTATTTGATGAACCTAAGGATATTTAGGAGGAATATGAAAGTAGTTCAGCTCTGTAATTTTACTAATTCCAATTAAAAAACCCAACCCACACCACTAAGCCACTACCAAACACCGTACACAGGATTTATAAACACAGAGCTAAAAAGACTTTCACTGAGGCTTATTAGGGTGCTTTTTTGTTGCTGTTTATGTCAACATATTTTCACTGCTGGACAAATATAAGAAAAAAAACCCACAACAAAAAGGTAAAACTCAAATTTGGTAACTTTAAGAGGTATACTCAAGTCACAAGGCTTCTCAACCCAAGGTATAAACTTGCAAGAGGTCAAAGTCTAAGGAAAACAAACAAAAAAACCCAGTAGAAAATGTGAGGGAAAAAATGGAAGGTCTCATGTCAATGACTGTGTTTAGTTTTGTATGTATGTGTCAAAATTACATCACTTACTACCCTACTATTCAGAAACTACTACAACACAAATCTGTACTCCACTACAAATAAAGAACCTTCTAATGGAAATACTGAGAAGGCTAAGATAAAGTGTTGTAATGTGCTAAGCATTCTTATTTACATTATGAAACCTTGTATACTGAAAGCACTTACTGAAATATCACATTCCAGGTCCATAAATGTCCTATTTTTAGTTTTGAATAATTGAGCCTTCAGAAAAATATCTGCCACCAGTCTGAAGAAAGATCCTGCAGTCACGCTGTTCTATTTGTCAAGCCAGAAGTGATCAGAGGCAGTTTTAACCCCCATTATTATCCTGATCAAGGCATACAACTATGTTGAGCAGAACAAGGTAACAACAGGGACTACGTCAGGCAGACACTATTATATAGACACTTAACTAAAATATACATTCTTAACTGAAGAATAAGGGAAGAGATTTTCACACCAATTTTACCTGTCTTACTACCATGCACTTACCAACCTCATTCCATGGAATAATGAAAACTGTGTTTGGTTGGTTTTTAGCCTTGACTTAAGCATAAACTTAGATAAAAAGCTCACATACACCAAAATTTAGAAGGGTGAACCGCTTTCATCACAATTTTTTTGTGGACACTCATCGAATTCTAGCTTGCAAGTTTTACTCTTTCATATGGTTCACATACCACTTACCATGCCCTCACAAAACAAGTTGGGATGTACTGGCCTGCCTCATGCATCCATGGGATCTTCTGTATCATTCTGCACTTACAGCCCCAAAAAAGACTTTTACTCAAAAGACTTAAAATCCAAGTTCTTTTAGTTAAAGATTAAAAAAGTCTGTACATGTGGCCATCTTCAGTTCTAGGAACAGATTCAATCTATTCCCTCTTATGCAACTGAAATCAGCTTAGTTTCTATAACCCCATGCAGAGCAACAGGATTGTACTGCTGCCAAAAAAAGGGCCAGCATAGGGCAGAGTTATCAGCAGTGCTGCACAAGACAGAACTGTTTAAATCAAGATGTGCTGTGCTGCTAGTTACAAAACCCAACAAAACAAAACCCGGTTTTGTTTACAATTGAAAATGCTTAAATTATTGCACACATACCTCCATTTGCAGTGCTTCAGCCAACCCTCGAAGAGCAAACTTTGTCGGAGAATAAGCCGTGTAACCAAACAGGCCCAATTGCCCAGCCTGAGATGACACGAACACAATCCTTCCCATTCTTCGTTCCTTCATGGTGGCAATTACAGCTCGACTTGGGTAAACACTACCCAGATAATTGACTGCCATTAATCGCTGTACAAACGATATTAACACGGTATTTGAGCCACAGATTCAGAAACCTTCTGCTGTTTGGTAGTATTTATCATCTAAGTCTGCTTTAACAATGAAGTTCACTAGATTTGTAGTTCTATCAGCTGGCAAAAGAAACAACAATTGTTTTCTATTCTATAGCTTCATGAACTGTTTTGTAGCTAAAAATCTCACTTCAAGCCAAAAGAAATCCAGTCTATCTACAAGTCTTAACAGCATCTAGCGTACTGATAATACTGTGAACCATATGGCCTTCTACGAAAAAAGAAGAATATTTGAGGGAAAATCTAACCTAAACAGCGTCCAGGAAGCAATCCATTTGTGCATGATGTATGAAAACCTACAGAAATTAAAGTTTAAAAAGAGCTTTCTAAAACAGGAAAAATTCTATGTATTTATGCATTTCAGAGATTTTAATCTTTGGCAGGATAAGGGGAAGTCTTTAAAACTTTACTCTCTAGAAGGCCTAAAACACAATGGATACTCAAGCAACAGAACACGATTCAAACTCATTATATAATTATACCTATTTAGTATTTTCAGATAATTCAATGTGATCTGCACATGAGTGGGGGCCTGAGGGCTGTGGGCATAAAGTAACAGAACTACAGGGGTTTGTGTGTGGTGGGGTTGTTTTGGGTTTGGGTTTTTTTTTGTCTTTGTTCATCAGAGCAGCAGCTTCTCAAGCTGCAAACAATTTGTGCACCTCAGAGTTGAGCAATGATAGCAGTTGCATTTTTCTTTAACAGATTAAAATAATCTTCACAACACATACAAAAAAAGAGACCGTGTAAAATTCAGTGCCTTTCAGAGGGCATTAAACTATAAAAATACATGCCAGGTGTTTTTTGACATCTTGAGGATTCACTCTATCCCAGAGGAAGACTTCACTGTTCTGATCTGTCCATGGACTGATCGTTAGGTGAGAAATTAGAGGCAATTCTCACAAATCTAAAGATACATTCTGACAGCTACCACAAATCAAGTGTATCACTATTCAATACGAAGTCTGCAAACACACAGAAATGTAATCTCATTGTTCAAACAGTTTAATAAGAAATAAGATTAAAAACCTATGTTCACTCACTTCAAAAGAATTCACTTCAATATCCTCAAATTTTCCTGTAATTGATGTTCCTGCACAATTTACAAGCATGTCAACTGGCCCCAGCTTCTCCTGAGCCTGGAAGAGGGAACAGAGGTTAAGATGTTCTTTAGCAGGGAAAAAGCCCTCCTATAGCACAGTATTATTATAAGTAACTATTTATGTTAGAAACACATCACACAGAGATAAGCTTCTTAAGATACACGGGTGAATCAGTTACTTCCTCACCTGTTTTAGAACATTCTCCACCTGTTCATAGTCTTTAGATACATCAACGGAAATACACAGTACAACCTAGAAAAGGAAAGCAGAAGAACATTTTTACAACAGGCCAAGTCCAGTAATTGTTGACTCCGAGCCTTTCAAAATGAAACAAAGCCCCTTGACAGGTCTTTTCCAGAAAAAAAAGTCTTTTTGATAGGACAGTTTGCACTTCTCCCACATTGGAGAAAGTAACTCCTGTCCCCTCCGAGCTCCTCCCCCTCACACCAGTATAATAAAGATTATATTAACAACAAATAAACACTTGAGGATCTTCAAAGTAACTACTCATGTGCAAAGTATCATTTCTAATTTATTACGCTGTAAGACACTGTGACTCAAGTTACTTACATACAGTCAAGTAAAAACTTTTCTGACTAGGGCAATCGAAGTTCCACATTCAACTTCCATCAGCGCTAAACACAAGTCAAACCAATTGTGTGGCTTAGGCTCATCTTTAAGAAAAACCATTTTTCCACATCAGAAATTAGGCATGGCTGCAGAGTGCTGCTCTGCAACTGCAGCATCAGCACTGAAAAAAACCCCCACCACCAACAAAACAAAACCCCCACTTTTCCAGAATTTATAAAGCAAGTATTAAATCTGCTAACTTTAGTACTGGCGATGCACACCACCCACTTTTTTCATACTTTTTTTTTTTTTTTGAAGAAGAATAGTAGTAAACTGAGATGGCTACGAACTCCAGCTTGGATAGGTTATTGACAAATAATCTACCTTCTCTGCTGAGCAATCAGCAGAGCTTCAGGGCAATTCATCACCTTGAAAGGAGAAGCAATCTCATATCACAATAAAAGGAGGGACTCCTGTATTCTTGTTCGACTGCTATCCTGTTACTTTGGGCAATTCATTTAAACTCAATGTGAGGTGAAATAAAACAAAGTCATCACCAGTTTGTAACAAGTATCATCATGACCACTTGTCATGGAGCATGTGGACACACACACAAAAGCTTACCACAGTGTTAACTAAGTGCTTTGGCAGCCAGTCGTTTGAGAGTTCTGCCTCTGGTCAGACTGCAACACTTCTTAGCTGCATAAACAGAATCTGCTTGCCATTCCTGTACAGCAGGTTGCCTATTCTTGCCTCCCAGCACTGTGCGTAGTTGGACATCAGAGTAAACTTGTGGTGCAAGTTATTGGTGGGTCTGCATGCATTTCCCCTTAGGGCATTTATTATATTTTGGAAATATTTATCATTTACATAAGTTAGAGAACAAAACTACAGTTGAATGAAAACTACGTTGATTTACTATTTGCGTGTCTTTGCACGATCAGTGAAGAGGTTAAAACCCACAATTCTATATCAAAATTGTTGCAGTTGGTTAATATACCACTTGGCATAGCTTAGTTATCCATACTGCAAACACCACACTCAGGAACTGCCACGGCTTTTACTGATTACTGTCGCATACAATTCTCCTCTTTGTAGCAGGAGAAAGAACGTATGATAATAGAAGCAATATACTGACTACCTTCACTCCAGAATGTGCGCTACAGATCCATGCCTAGGACACAGAATATGCTGCCAGAAAGAGTCTTACTGTCCCCAGCCCTGGTCCTCACCTTTTCTGCTAAATATTGCATGGTGTTGGATCATTAATAAAGCCTTCACAATAAAAGATCCGTTCAACTCCCAGTGAAGTACCTGGGAATATTCTATATTAGGAAAGGGTCTTAAAAAAAATGTGGCAAAAAACAACATCTAAGGGCAAGCTTTTTGTTCCATCTTACACCTCTACCCATGAAGGCTGCACTGTCTGAATAAATCACATGCGAACATCTTCAAAAGAACATTTGCCAAGTGGAACACTAAAATGTATGTAGATGCCCAGAGAGGTGGGGGAGTCTCCTTCCCTGGAGACTTTCCAAAGCCGCCTGAACTTGTTCCTGTGTGATCTGCTCTAGGTGACCCTGCTCTGGCAGGGGGGTTGGACCAGATGACCTCTAAAGGTCCCTTCCAACCCCTACCACTCTGTGACTATGCCACACGTGGTTTCACATATATATCCAAGAGCTGAAGAGTGACAGCATATGCCCACGTAAAAAATCTTTCCTGAAGTTCTCTTAGCTAAACATCTAGTAAGTGTGTCTGTGTACGTGATCTGTATCAGACATCATCTTTACCTACACTTTTCCAGCAATCCTTCTGTTCAGCTTCTCTCAGATCAGCTACCCTTCCTTCCCAGCTTCCGAACCACTGTTCCAGTGTGAGCTCTGCGCCAGACCCCCTGCTTTTTCCAGTTCTGTCCTTTGCATTTAGATGAGGCATGGTTTCCTGTGACATCGTCTACAATCCAACAACAGCTACAGAAGAGGCGGCTTACCTATCCCCTCCCGCTGCGTATGCTCAACCTGGCTGCAAGTCTAACGCTGCTTCTGCAAAAGCAGTCCTGTTCAGTCTGCACTGCATCTTGCTCAGCCTTGAAGGTGCTTCCTGAGACTGTAACTGGAACTCTTAGAAGCATGCACCAAGAAATATTCTTTTTAAAAGTCCACACCTATCAAGCCTGGACAGATTTTAACAAGAACGGCCTGACATGGTGTTTGACAAGGGATTAACTTCAATGCTCAGCTTGGGAAGCTACTAGAACAGCTAAAAGAAAATCGTTACCAGGATATTTTAAATTTTTTTAATGGGCAAAATATACTGTCTCCTCACCTCAAATGGCATAGATTTTCAAATAAAGTTGATCTGAGTAAGGCAGCATGCACAGGAAAAAAAAAAAATCAGCTTGACCCCTTTGACCAAAATACAAGGAAGTGAAGACAGAATCTTATCTAATAAATGGAGGTCTTAAGAAAATTTTGTATCAGCTAGTACTAAATTACTGCCTCCAAATGTTCAGCTTTTTTCCATTGCTTCTTTTCAACAGAATATCCAATTTATCAATACAAATCCTTTTTCCGCAGACAAAAAAACCTGCTTGTATTCATAATCATGAAAGTAACAAAAAGTTCTGGAACACTATAAAGGAGAAGTCAAAAATGTTAACAGCCTCAATACTATTTCCCCTCTTCCCTTGGTTATCAGTAGTGCAAAATCACCATTCCATCTTCAAGTTGCATATTTTGAACATAGCAAGCTTACCTATGTTAAGCTAGTACCTTCACAAGTTCTAAAACAGTGCCTTTATGCACAAGTGCACTATCTGTTCACCAAAGCTTCAGTGTTTAGAAGCCTCAAAACTTGACAAATTTCACTTCTGTATCTGTTACAGTACTTGGCCAGGAAAAGGAATACAGGTACAACGTAGTGAACTATACCTGGAAACAAGTATCTAAACTCCTTTCCCAAGACAATTGCTGTGTTTATAAATTGGAAAAAGCGAGAGATTTGAAGAAAATTTGGTTCTTCCACTGCATCTTGAAGAATACACACACTTACGAGTGACAGTAAACTGCAGCTATCCAAAAAGGTGTACTACACCTATAACTGAAGACGTCAATCTCTAAGAAAAGCAGGCGAATGCACTGGCTAGGCAACATCGAACGTAGCACAGTTCAAAACATCTCATGTAAGCAGACTGACATTTTTTAATTCAAATACCGAGTCTTTGCTCACTTTTGTCAAACAACTTGGTTTTAAAGGCTGGACTACTGAACGACATAGCAGTGACTCTCAAACCAAACGCACATCAGCCACTGTTAGCAGTGATCTTACCTGCTTGTCATTAACAGAATACTTCTCTATCTCCTTCTTTGTCTGCAGCAGCTTGTTCTGAAATGGATACAAGAACAGCTAAAACACTGCAGTTCCGAGAGCAATATTCATCTTCAGTGTTTCAATATGGCTTAAAAACATTCCCTAAAAGCCAGCAAAGATATCCTCAACTAGTTATAACACTTTACCACTGTCACTTTACAGATCTATGACTATATGGTGAAAACATGAACTCCATCAGGCTAACAGAACTCACTCACCTGTTTTTCACTTCATCTTCTAAAGCCAGTACTGACTTTTCTAGCAGATTTAATGCTTTTATTTCATACAATTACCCAGAGCACCTAAGACTGTAGGTATTTTTCTCCTGTATTTTGTTTCTGGTTTATGCTTATGTAATATTACATAAACTATTCTGCAAAACAGTCACTGTCATGGAATTATCATAACAATTAAACTAAAATGTAGCAAATTCAAATTGTTATACCCCTTTCAAGAAAAACTGTGTTAATTTTGGCTGCATCTAAGGTTATTCAAAATAAGTTCTCCAGTGTAAGCAAACTATCAAAGACAGCTGGGACTGAGGGGCACCTTCCCCTCCCATTGTTTTTATTTCCTGAATATTTTTTTTCTCTCTACAAATAAAATAAAAACCCATTATGAAAACAGTCATTCCAACAAAATTCTGAATACCTTAGTCAACAAAAAAAAGCAACCCTTTTTCCTCCGAAGTTGTCTTGATAAACAGTTTTTTACTAGGAAAAAGTATGATATAATGCTGGTGAGACACCAAAACATCCTGCGAACTTTAAGAATTGTCTTTAATCCCCTAGCTGTTCCTTACTGTAAGACAAAACTACAATAGTTTTAAAGAATATAAGTTTTTTTTCTGCTTTTGTCTTCTTTCACAGATCTGACAGTGAAATAATGAATGCCATTAACAGAAGCGATAGCACAGGCAGAGTTTTAAGGCAAGCCAATTGCAAATTCCACATTGGCCTACACTCCTTAAAAAGGCAGCCACATCTTCTGCTCAAATGCACTAACTTAAAATGCATCCCCTTGAAATATACACTGAAGAAAGTATGAATAATTATCGATTCCACAATTATTCCCCAGATATACAGATTTTGAGAACAGAGTAAAAATACACGTACACTTACCTCATCCCTTGCAATCAGTGTTATGAAAGCGCCTTGCTTGTAACATTCAATAGCAATACATTTTCCAATTCCACTGGAGCCTCCAGTAACCTGAAAATTAGTTGAAAATGGCAGTGTTAGTGCACTATTCTCATGCCTTCTCCACATGATGAAAGTTAAATCAAATGAAAATTCTAAAAATATATGTAGATTCAAGTATCACCCAATGAAGTACGAATACAGAAGACAGTAAGTAAACTAACTGTAGTGACTGGATGAAAAATAAGTTCTGAATAGATCGATGAGTGTTTCTACTCCAAAACCAGTTTTACCTCAGTGTATTTTTTTGCTCATTTATTGTGTCACGCACACTCAGACCCACTCCCACATGGGCTCTCTCACATGCTTTTGACTATGTTATTTCTAAAAGCAGAAGTAGTTAAAAGTTTGCAAACACTAATAACATTAGCCATAATTATACAATTACATACTGCCCCTCCATACCTGCTTGCAGTAGAAATTATTTGTAAAATTAACAATTCTAGATTGCCTGCTGAAGATAACATCACATAAACAGAAAATATCTTCTTCCTTATTCAAAACCACCCACAACCAACATTAATTCAACAGTTGGCCAGCTGTGGGGTATTTCTCAGCCCCTCAGTTTGGACCTTGAACTGTCCATGCCATCCTGCAATTCCAGTTTTGCGGGGATGCCGGCACCTAAACTTCCATTAGCTTTTCCTCTTCCTCTAAACTGTAACACTGAATAGTCTTATACGCAAACAGGAAATTAATAGTTTGGCTATAGACAAATGCAGGGTGACGACTGCAGCCCTGCATCCTATACTGCAGGGAGGATAGACTGCCAAATGACACTAATACACTGGTTAAAGTCACCTGAACACCTCTCTCACTACTCTCAATAAACCTACTTATGAACGCCACGTGGCAGATGATGTAGATGACAACCCTGACCTCTCTTTTTGACCAAAATAAAAACAAAAGCCTGCCTGTCTGACACTGCCTTTAGATAACTAGGTCATTTAAGACCAGTCTCAGTCTGCATGTGCCTTTGGTCCTTAAACACTTACCTTCTTTATATATACAAATTACTTGAATTTTAACAGCATATTAAAAGGCTGTGAGAAAACATTGGAACAAAATGCCTAGAAAGAGTTATTGCAAGAAAATCTGCTGATGAAATGAGTTCTGAAATACAGACTTCCTAATAATTGAAAAAAGTGATTCAGATTGCTCTGGAAATCACCTTTTTGTTGTTGTTCTTTATCAAAACCTTCCAAAAGACTTCAGAGAAAGTAAGGTGTCACCTCCATTTAAAATGTGAGAAAACAGAGGGACTGAGCTAATTAGTGAATGAGCAAAAATCCCCAATCTCTAACTACACAGCCTATCAAGAGCCTTGTGTTGTCTCCTCTTCTGTCAATGCCTCAGTTTTGTTTTCAGAGATTTATTATCCTTAAAATTCTTGCCACTCCTGGAGGCAGTAAAGTCAGAAGTACATTCCCATGAGTCACTAAACTCTTTGTTCATATGACAGTATTTTATCACTCACCTTCAAAAATAGCCTAGTGCAAGACAAATAATCCCCACAAACAAAGATTTACAACATGGTCTGTGATTTCTGACTGGTTCGTCTGCAGTCACGAACGGGCCAAGAATGGGTGTAACATTCACAAAGACTAATTTCAGCTCTTTAGGCTCCCTCTATTATTAGAGATAGCTGCTTTAGATCAGCTTTACACCACACTAATCTTTGAGGATGACTCCAAGATGCATGTCCTGTTCTGGAAGTGTGAAACCTGGTCAGCAGTGTTCTGAACCAAGGATGACCGCTTCCAAAGTAAACCAAGTCTGTAAAGAGTGCGAGTGTAAGTTAACGATTCAGGACTTCAGCAGAAACCCAGAATTAATTTAATGCTTCTTGATGGAAAGAAGACAAGAATTTTAGTGTATTCCCAAAATAGCCTGCAAGATTTCAATACAATCTCTGAAAAGATTAAATAACTGTTCGATACATCCAGGCAGACCTCATGAGCTGCTTCTACAGATTTTCAGCAGCAGCAGGTACACCAGGACATGAACTAATTGATGTGCTTGGAAGACTGCTCCAATTCCAATTTTTAACCTAGCACTGAGAGACAGCTGAGTACTACCAGCACAAACTGCTGAGTATCATGAACAGATCAACTGCACCAGTGCTTGAGAAATTCTTTGATGCTGAAGATACTGGCACCAAGGCTCTGGCTTGTCAGACAATGCGAACGTTCATTTTGAAAAGACAAGGTCAGAAGTCATGCAAGAAGCAGAAAAAGGAAGTTTTTATTTACAGTCACACCCAAGAACACTGGATAGGGCTCATGTCAGATAGGTCAGTGACAGGAGGCAGTTATCAATTAGCTGGGAACTTTAGCATTTAGGTGGGAGGGTGTTACTAGTATGTGGGAGGTTGTTGCTAATACACATGTCTTTCAGGAACATTCACCATGAACGCTAATCTAACAGGGGGAAAAAATAATCCTTAACACCAGTTAGAACTGAAGTTACCCAAGCAAATCTCCGAAGCCTGTTAGGTAAGTTACTAACACAGATGCTCAAAGTTCAAGGAAGAGCACACATCCACTCCAGTAAACAAGACATTATTATGGTTTCTTAGCCTTCTGCCCCATAGTTCTACAGTGCTACAGCATTTCATTACTTCTAGATATTTGAATTGCCACTGATCCCATTTTTAAATTTCACTGTAACCTGGCCTCAGAGGAGTTTGCAAAAATAAAGACTGGGTCACAGCAACTCAAAACACAGACTGATTTATTGACAGAAAGGGACAATTAAGACCTAATATTAGTTCACATGCTCAGAATGCAATACTACCAGCCCTTGAGCAGTGTTATTCAGCAGTTTCTGTGTTTGAGAAGAACAGGTACCAAATTAATTACTCCAGAACGGGCCTGGCTCCAACTTCTTGAGCTACAACCCTTGATAACAGAGTTCAGCTTTTAAAGATCCTGGGCTTTATTTCCCCCCTGATAAACGGAAATGCTAGGGTGAGGTGCAGAGAATTGCTGGGTTTGAGTTTCAAATTTGAGACACTGGAAATTCACTTAAATTTACAAGGCAGTCCAACTCCAAATTAACACAACTGTCATCAGGAATGATCAAAATCAAAACTTGATTCATACAGCATCTCCAACACAGCTTATTAACCTTCACTTAGCACTGGATGCAAGCTGGTTTCGTGCTTTTAGACATTATTCTGACAGCAGGTATTTAGTTCCACTGAAAGAGAACATCCCTGTTATCTACCCTAAGTGGTTAGCATGCCTGACTAGACTCAAAATGACCTCTTGTCCAACCGCCTGGATGCTTCCAAACCACAGATCATAGCACTCCCAACACAAGAGCCACAATGCTGAGACACCAAAGCTGGCAGTCCTTAAAGCTGACCACAGTTATCCAGCTGGGCTCTGCACAGAAATGGTGAAACTTCTAGACCACAGATGACCTTTATGCATGTGGATTTGGCCTGACCATCCTGGACTATGTGCAAGCAAAAGGCACATTTTTCAACATGAACGGGAGATAGTCCCAAGCAGCGAACATCTTCACCTTTCCTGCCACTGTTAGTCCACGATCATTGATAAACTGCATTTGTATCACCAAGATCTCTTCCTCACCCCTTCCCACCTTGAAATTTCAACTTGCTTTTAGAAAGATTAAGGCTGAAACAATGAGGGGAAGGTTAGCACTAGTATTTCAGCAAGGACAGTTTCTAAACATCACTTATGAAATTTACAGTAGGCTACTTTTGCCCTAACATCTTATGTTTTTGTTGCATTCTGCTCCATCCAAGTACGTTTGCAGAGAAAGGGAAAGAAAGCAGAGACACGTGTAGGGCAGCTGTAGCATCCCTGACGCAAGTGAGCATGAGGCACACAAAAGCAGTGGTGGCTGCACTATTTTTATTTTCCCGTCTCCTATGACAACCAGCTACCAAAATAATAGCTTACTCCCACAGAATAGGTAATGTGTGCTAGTATGCAGCCTGAGACCCAAGGAGAGAGTTAAACCTAATGGCAAAATAAAAGATGTGTGAATAGTCTTCTGGATTGCAAAACATGGAGGAGTTCAGCACAAGAAGCAGCAGCTCTATGGCACAAAACTAACTTTTACGCCCTTTATTTGGGAACACTTTCCTAGTCATGCTAGAAACAAAGTAAGTAGAATTAAACATCTAAAAAACGTTTTGTTTTAAGTAAGCTAAACCTAATGCTTGAGCCAATTTGATAGTCCTTTATATTTAACAGTGCTCACTGGGGTCACATAGCAGATAAGAGGGGGCATAAAAAAACCCCACATGATTAGACCATTAGTAATTTGGAATTCTGCAGACTCTCGCTCTGAATAGCAGTCCTTTTCTAAGAAGAGGAGACTCCTATGATGATGATTCCTCCAGAAAGCATGCCTTGCCTAACACAGCGAGCGCTTCCGTCAAGCAAATGACTCAGAGAACAAAAAACCCACAAGTTTTGTGCTTCAAATTTCTATCCCAAAAGGCAAAATCACTTACTTAGCCATAACTCAAACATCTATTAACCGTAATTGTTAGGAGTGAAGATAAATCGTTTTAATGAAGGATTGAGAGCAAATAGAATGGCGACTTAAGTTGAAAATTCAGTAACTGGTATGTAATAGCATCTGAAGTTGCCCAATGATCTTCCATCAAAAATGGAAGATATATTTTCATACTTTCAACAGGCCCCCAGAAAGAAGTTTCTAGATAAGACTGACTTTTTCTGCTTCAGAAAAGCAATTTTATTCAAGTATATCTTGCAATATTGTATTTACTATGGAATGGTAATCACTTACCCTCTTGAAAGGGCTTAGCCAGCCAAATATGCAATTGGCAGGTCTTTATTCCTTTATTCTCTTATTCTTTATTTCAAGACTGGGTTTAACTGAGGCCTTGCAGAGATTACCAAGTGCTAATCTACAGTCCTATCTTAACTCATAAACTAAAGAATCTACATATGCAGCTCACTTAAACAGATTTTGCTATTTTTCTGTGAGAATACCTCAAAGAAGTCCTTAGATAATGTTCTTGATGTTCTTAAACATTTTCGTGACATCTCTCAGTCATTTCAGTAGCCAAGAACACTTACGACCTGTATAACATGTAAGAATTCATTTCACACACACTATGTGGAAAGCCTTCCTGAAGAAAACTGCCAATTTACAGTACCATCATCCATTACTTTTCTTTATGCATCACACTGGAAAATGTGAAGTCCAAATGTACAAGTGTCCAGAGTTAACAGCATCCACAAACCTGAAAACTTTCAAACTCTGAAACAATTGCTCTGTATGCCATTAGTCTGCATAAATACTCGAAGAGCATAACTAAAGTCAAAATAAAACGAGTAGTTCTGCTAATGGTGACACCAATCAAACCGTTTACCTGGAGATTTTGATTTGTATCATCACGTAAACCTACAGCCTTTTCCTCCATCAATATATTAATATAGTTAGTTCTCTAGCTGGACTCCTAATTTTATAAGACTTGCAGAATACTGTTTTTGAGACTCCCACTTGTAACAAACAGGCCTTAAACTGCTAATATAATTAGCAGCAGTGGTTACAAGGAGGCTTCTACAACATGAACATTCTTGTAATTTTCAATGTGGACTTTTTAAAATGAACCATTCTGATCAGAAGAACCAGATCAGAACCTTTAAAAACTTTAATCACACAAAGAACAGACAAAACCTGGGATAATCACAATACACATATATCTAGAAAAAAAAAACAAACCAACCAGCAAAATTTTGGAATAAAATCCATTAAACTTTTTATTGTTTGCTATTCTATTTCTGCATGGAAGTCACAGAACATCTGCCTCACCTTTGCTTTCACACAGTATTGAATGGTTCCTCCTTAATAAGCATTACTTCTGTGGGAAGAGCCGTAACCAGAAAACCTTAACGCAAGCTTGAACACACCTCACACAATACATGATGCTGTAAAGCCAGTTACAGCATCCAAGTAACACCTACTGCATAAAGCAACTTTGAAATACTGTTGCAACTTGGACAGGTCTAAATTAGATTGAGGACAACTCCATCCTCTTAAGAGGAAAGCCAAAAATAACTTAAAAACAAAACAAAAAAGGCAGCATAGACAGCTCAGAAAACCCCAAAACCTTAAAGCAGCTGTAAATTCACTTGCACCTAAAAAGTCTAACCTCTGGATTAACCCAAATTCCCACCCTAATAAAGGGCACCTGCAAGAGCTACTTACCCCTTAGAAACAAATTTAAGCAGAGTAAACTACAGTCCCTCTACATAAAGCATGTTAGGGATTTAAAGCTAAAAGAGCTGATTCTCCGACCCCAGAATCTTTCTACAGCTTAAGCCATTTGCTCTCATGCACCCAAATTCACTACTTTGTGTTCCACCTGAAAGTCCCTGAGTATTATTCCCCTTCCTTCCAAGCCCTCCCAAGCCACAGACCCATACTATCCCTAGCGGTGTACCACTCATGAACTGTTTCAACCGTACATTCCTCTGAAGGCTTCCTTCTAAAGACTGTACCATATGACTACAGTCATAACACTGCTCATGGACATCGACATCTGTGTACGAAGTAAGGGCACGAGTGTCACCTGACCATTTCCTCTGCGTTAGTCTGACCACTTCCTCGCCTCTCACTTCGTCTTTAGGCCAACATTTTCCCTTCTGTTTACATGCGCACGCACCACTTAAATACCTCCGGAGATGCTAAAAGGAACCAAAACTCAAGGTAACCGGTACCTCCGAGAGTACAAAAGGAACGTCTCAGAGACTCAACGTTAAGCCTGAAGACGGCTCGCGTTCCTGGTGACTCAGAAGATCGCCTTAAGCCAACCGAGACAGCGGTTGTCAGAGTCATCAGTGCGGGTCATTCCCTTATCACGCGGACTTGCGGCTCGTGGGCTTGTTTCGGTAGCTTGGGGTGCTCCAGCCACCTGCCAAGACTCCGTTCAAGCCAGCGGGCAGCCCTAACGCTGAACCTCGCCAGCGCGGGCCTTTGGCACCAGCCTGCAGGGATGTAGCGCCCGCAGGCCCGGCCACAGTCCCCCCCGCCCTCCAGCCACCGCCTGCAGCCCGCTCGCTGTTCCCGTAAGCGAGAGGCTTCCTCCGCTCCGCCCCCAACCCCGGAGCGGGGCCTGCCCCGCAGGGGGGGGCCCCCAACGCCGCCACGTCCCCCCGGGGTACCAGCCCGCAGCGCTAGGGCGGGAGCGGCCTCCATTCCCCCGACCCAACGGACAAAACGGCCGAGGCCGCCTCAGGCAAGAGCCCCCCCAGCCCCGCGTCGGGGGAGGCGCCGAGGCCGAGCGGCGGCGCGCCCCGGCAACGGCCCGCTCCCGCGGCGTTGGGCAGGAAGGGACGGCGAGGGGGACACCACCACCCCCCCCCATTCCTCGCACAGCGCGTCCCCTGCTCCCGGGGCGTCTCACTCACCACGACGTGAGCGCCGGGCAGCTTGAGGGGTTTGGGGCTGATGAGCGGCGACACCATGTAGAGGAGCAGAACGAAGGCCACGATGAAGGCGACGGCCAGGAGCAGCATGGCTCGGGCTGCGCTCGCGGAAAGGTTGCGGCGAGCAGGGGGTGAAGCCCGGGAGGCGGCTGCTACCGCCGGAGCGGAAAGGGGGTGGGGGGGGGGTGAGGGGGGGGCGGCGAGCACCGACCGCAGCCCGGCGCCGCAGCCGCCCGCCTGCGCCACGGCACCTGGCGGGAGGGGGAAGGCGCTGCCACGGGGCTAGCGAGGAGGAGGAGGAGGAGGAGGGAGTCCGGCCGCCACTCCGCGACCTGATTGGTTACCGAGGCGGGCGCGGACCTGAGAGCTCGGATTGGCCGACCGCAGAGGGCAAGTGCTAGCGGATTGGCCAAGGGGCGGGACGGCGTTCGGAGATTGGAGCCCGGGGCTGTTTTTAGGGTCATCGTCGGGAAGGCGCCCCCTACGGGCCGAGCGGCAGCGCTGCGCCTGCCTCCCCGCAGGGGCTTTGCCCGCGGCGGGCGGGGCCGCGCGGGGGGGCGGGGCCGTCGTCCCGTCACGTGGGGCGGGCGGCCGCTTCCCGCCGAAAGAAGTGGCCGGGGCCTGCGGCGCTGTGAAGCGAAGGGCTGCCGGCCGGTAGGCTGGCCTCGGGGCGGCTAGTGCTCCGGGCAGACGAGAGGCGTCTCCGGAGGTGAGCGAAGAAGAACTCGGCCCTTGTGAAGGTACCGGCCGTTAGCCGTAGGCCTGCTTGGCCTACCCCTTCCCGTGGCTTGGCCGCCGCCGTCGGGCCGGAGATGGCTGGGGCGCGCCAACCCGATCGTGTTCGGTACGGCAGCGTTAAGCACTTAGCTCGGCTTCACCGTGTGCTTACAAGATGCCTTGAACGTCGAGCACCTCTTCGTACACAAACTCTGTAATACGTTGCCCGAGGTTACCAGTTGACGCGATCGAAACGGTGTGTCAGAGCGTTTCAGGGATTCGCACCCGGGAAGGGATGAAAGCGGTGAGGAGTGCTGCCTTGCCTGGGAAGGCACCGTGTGTCAGCCAGGGATAAACCAGGGACGTTTGATGAGAGGTAATTAACTGGCTTTATCACAGCAGCTCTTAAAGCCTCTTTTACATCTTTGCCTCCAGTTAAAACGTCTTTGGATTCTGCGGGACTTGGTTTTTTTCTGAGCGGTTGAGCTCCACCGGTTTCTGCCGGCTGCGGTCGGAGTTAATGCTGCTCCTTTGGTTTAAAACCTAAATCCGATTCACCCCCGCCACCACCCCCAGCACGCTGTTCCCCGCTGGATGAAACTACAGGTTTTTTTGTGCTATTCCCATGAAAAAAAAAAAATAAAAGTATGCTTTTCAGCTTTAAGGCATAATAGAACAAAGACTAAAACAAAGAAAAAGCCCTTGCAGAGCAATCCAAATAAAATAATTCCATATATTCGACTTAGATATTTTTTAAGACAATTTTTTGTCTGCACTTGATTTGGGTTTTTTTAAGGTATAATTACTTGTAACTGAAAAACTACCTCAAATTACTTTTTCTCGCTAGTTATGCAGTCATTGACTTGTACAAAACACTTTACGGGAAAAGTAAAAAAAAAAAAAGAAAACCCAAAAGCCCCTAGGCAAGAGGGTGTGCAGAAGGGTGTGAAAATAATATCGGAGAGGAGATTAGAAGTAGCGAGTAGGCGGAAATGGGAACAGAGATGTGGGCAGGGATTATGAAGTTTTCAGAGTGAGAACAAAGAACCTGAATTTGATGCAGTAAAAGGATGAGAAACCAAGTTAGTTCTGAAATGGGACTGACCTGGAATATGTCTTTGGTGGCATTTTGAGTTCAGTGCTGCAGAGGCGTGAGGGAGCGAGAGGAAGAAAGCGCGCATAGTAAGGTGATGGCTGTGACGGCGACACCAGTGGAAGTTGATTAGTGTTCCATCTAAGAAAGACAGCATGTGAATCATATTGTTAGCAGAGGTCAAAATAAGATGTGGGCTGGGAAAAGCGGCACATCTGTTCATTTTCTCTTTTACGTATAGGACAGTCTAGATGTGCTATCTTTCCAACAATATTAACGTAAAAGAGGAGATTAATAAGGTAGTAACTATAGACCAGTCACAGGCTTCCACTGCAGAAGACGGTGAGGCTTTCAGAGCTCAAATGTCAGCAGTATGGAGATAAAGCAAAGCAGACAGATAAATCCATCTTTCACAATACAGTATCACTCAGCATCAGGGTGAGGTGAGGGCGTGGGTAAAAGAAATAATCTGCAGTAAATTTCTAGTAAAATGCAGGTTAAACATATTGGTAGGGGGCCTTTAAAAGCCTTGAACGCATGGTATCATCCTGATCAGTCACAGATACGATTGCATCTTACTAAACACATTCTAAAAGCCTTTCTAGACTAATGTGGATTAGTCTAGAAAGCAGTAGATTTTGTGGAGAAAATCATGCTGCTTTTTCCTTTTGGCTAAGAGGCCACCTCACAGCCTTGAGGTGGACAGTGCAGCTCAGATAATGTCTGCTCTTGTTTGGTTCTGAGGACTGTAAAGTTCCATGTATTTATGTGTGAAAAACACAGTCAACCTTCTTAACTGCATATAATTCACCAGTGAATCCCCAGCACATATTTTGATTCTTTTAAGGCATTCCAGCAGAAACTAGTTTGCCCTCCCTAGTTATCTGGTTTGTATTTGTCTCACATGACCTCATTCATGGAGGAAAGGCATTCCTGGCACAAGGGAATTGTTTACTATAAAACTGTTTTCTCAATGACAGTGGAACTGGAAACTGAATGCTAACATAAACATCGTTGCTCTCGAGCCCAAACTGCAGTTGTGCATAAAGCAATACTTAACCTGACCTGCATAAATGACATCGCAGGGAGTTTAATTTTAAAGAGCGAGCTGACCAATGTCTGTATATACCCTGAGGATTGGGAGGGGAAAAAGAATGGATAAAACATGCTGGTTGCTTTGTTAATTAATCTTTAGAAGAAGCTTCAACTCAACAGTGATGTGTTAAGAGAAGGAGAGAGAATACAATACAAGTAGGTGAAAGCAGCCAAACTATAAGAGCTGTTGCAGCTGTGGTTTTCTGCTTCCTTAGTTTTGTTAATTTAAATCTTTCAACAGACTATTGCAATAACAATATTGTGGGTTGAGATACTCAGTATGAACCAAAGTGTGGCAAGTAAAGAATCGAAGTATTAATTTAAACATAGAAACAAACTTGTGAATTGGCAGTACCACATACCAATGGCTGATAGTAGAAGTGACCTTTTGATCTTCTTCATGAAAGATAGATGCTCCCAAAACATACCAGGTACATGTAAAAGATACGGCTTGTTTTAAGATGCTTTCAAGAAAAGGGATAAAGCTTTAGAAGAGCAGGTAGTAAGGTTGCAGCCTTGGGAGCCACTTGTGTTGTGCCCAACTATTCACCTGCTGGATTTTCTGGTTGTGCTGTCCGCATATTGGGACCAGGGAGGGGGGGAGAGCAGGATCTATAGGCTACACTGTGATAAAGCCAGAGACTTCTTGATGTGATTTCCACCCATCCTGTCCTACTGCATTTAGAAAAAGAAATAGCAGTGAAAGAGTAATTTCCACGGCCAAGGAAAACAACTTTTTCCTTTCATCCTTCCAAATTAACTTGCTTTCTTTTCCAGCCTTCCCCTTTTTTTTGTAGCGAGTATAGATATGCCATTCAACAGCCTTCTTATGAAATGAGCACTAACGGTTTCCAGAGGTTAGAGCCGTGTTAGTAATTCTGGGATTCCAGTGAAGCTCCAGGTTTTAGAACAATGGCATCCTAGATGGGGGGGGGGGGGTGTTCCTGTTAACCAACTTTCTTCATCCCTTATCTCTTGGAGACTAGCCAGCAGGAACATAAGAGCTGCTGTACTTGATCAGGGAAGGATGCAACACGCTATTTGTCCCTGGCAGTTGTCTGTAGAGGATACTTGGGAAAGAGAAGAGACCTGATGGCCTGTATACGGGCGTGACTGAAGTAGTGTGACTGAAATGTGTATCACACCCAGTTGTCTGCCGGGCTGTGCAGACAACGCAGTGTCCAAACAAAAAACCAGCCCCCCTGTAGCTGAACAACAGCTTGCGTACTGGCCATCGTGCTGGTCAGAGATCATAAAGTTGTCCTTGTATTGCAGAGCGAAACGGCTCCCAGAGCAGTACCCGGGCCAGAACACACTGCCTAGGTGCCCTCTCTGCTGGAGAGCCGTCAGGCAGATCTTGTGGGTATTCCTAGAAGGAGATTCTGGTGCTGCTGTACTCAGCGTATCATCCAGGAGGTGCTTGCTTGCAGTAGGAACGGATCCCAGCACTTTCGCAGCCTCCAGCTACTCCACATTATCACGATGAACACGGGCAGGGCTGATGGCCCAGGGGCTTCTGCAGAATCACTCCCTGAGGTTGCCAGCACACAGGCGGGTGGTGTTGAAGGCAGGACGGGCTCAGGTGGAAACACGGCTGCTTGCTGGGAGCAGAGGAGGTGGTGGTGCCTGATCCCGTGCTGGTACAAAAGCAGGTGACGTACACAGGTATAGCCAGGCTTGTTTCCCAGGGCTTCTGCAGCTGGTTTGGGATGAAAGCACTGGAAACACAAATGCTGAAAGCACTGTTTAAATCATATTTTTGTCTTCCCACTGTTCTTCAAGGTTATTTAACTGTTTAATGTGTTTGCCAGAGTTGCTCAATAAAAGAGGTAAAACTGTCCAAAATTAACCACTTATAAATTGTGAATAATTTTTTTTAATAATTAATTTCTTTTTCATTTGATGCTGAAGAAATAACTGTGCTGATATTTTGCATATTGAGCAATAGATCTACTGAAATGGAATTAATGACAACCCAGTAGTAAGAGATCTTGACTGTCTAACTTAAAAAGGCATAAATTGAACTTGAGACCAAGATGATCTTGAATTTCTTTTAGTATCTGTGTTTCTTTTCATTTGTTAACCAGACTTCACGCTGGAACCATTTTCTGTTCATGCTTGCACCTAACAGACTCCTTTAGCTTGCTAAATATTCCTAGGGGTGTGGTGGATTGTGGGCAGGAAGAGAAGGCTGAGCTGCTTCCCTCTCACAGATTCACAGAGTGGTAGGGGTTGGAAGGGACCTCTAGAGATCATCTAGTCCAACCCCCCTGACAGAGCAGGATCCCCTAGAGTAGATCACCCTCTCCTCAGGTGGCACAGAAGACGCAGCGAAGCAAGTACTGCCGAAAGCAGGCGGGAGCGGGCACAGGAGGGGACAGGCAATGGATGGCCTTCGCGTTGTGAGTCTCAGTGCTAAAACGTTTAAGGGTCTGTAAGAAGCGAACACCGGCTTTTCGCACAGGCACATCCACTTTGTCTCTTGACAGAAGAGCACCCATTCTCAACTGTTCTTACCGCCTCAGAAATTGTACTTTCACCAAAATCTCCTACCTCTCAGCTGCAATAAGTATGATTTTCTTCACGACTTACTCTACCTTGGATGCTGGGTAAGAGGATGGTTTGACTTCCAGTAAAAAGGGATTTTCTAATACTGGACATGCTCTTTTCTTTATTGTGGAAAGTTTTGTCCTTGTATTTTGAAGTTCTTCATCCTAAAATTGGTCTGTAGAGTCATTCTTACCATAACGGTATTTCAGGATGTGACACGTCTTTTCTGGAGTTGCTTTGGCTTTCCATACCTTCCCCCTGCACCTTTCCACTTGTCAGTGCTTCTCCTTTGCCAGTGAACTCGGATGCCATAACTCCTTTCTCCATCCTGCTGGCAGCTTCCCCCTTTTCCCGGCGTCCTAGGGAAGAGCAGAACTGCTGAGTGCATAAAGCAAGGATGTGCCGTCCGGAGGGTGTGAAAAACTTGCGCTTCGACACTGAATCCATGCTTGGAGGGATGGAAGAGAAGGCAGCAGTGCTGTGCTTACTGTGGAGTAACACCTACCTCCCACTGGAAAACTGGATAATGAGGGAAGGGGAGGGCCTCACAGCCCTAAGAAACTGCACTGACCCCTTGTTTAACAAACCTGCAGCGCATATGGGTATCGTAATACCCCACCCTTCACCCCCTTCCCAAGAACAGTAAGGTGAGGATTAACAGGGTTCCACCTGCCCTTGCTCCCTGCCTGTCTAGGAAAGCCACAGCTGCTGCAGCTTGCAGTTACCGTCTCTAAGCTCACATTTGATACAGTGGCAGAGACGGCTTTAATACAGGATTTCATCTGTGGAGAAATCAGCTCCTTGGGTTTTGGGTTTTCAGTTGGTCATTCTAGGCGGGCAGCCAAGGGAGAACGCCTGTCCTGGCTGTTTTCAGTTAAGTCATTCAGAAATGACCATTGCCTGAGCAATGTTTGTGTCACGTTTTGCATTTCCTCGGGCTGTCATTGCTACCTTCCTGGATATGAATTTTCATGAACGCCTTCACTTTTTAGCCAGATAGGGAACAGTTTTGAAATTGTACTTCCAGTACCTTCTCGCTGATTTCTGCTCAGCAATTGGTTGGTGAAGTTGCTCCTGCCCAAACTGCTGCAGTTTTTTCCAAAACAGGCATAGTAATTTTGTGCTTCATACCATGCCTTTGGAAACAGGTAGCTCAGGGCAATCTTTAAAAATTAACAGGTCCTAAACTTTCATGACTTTGCTCTGTTTTGGGATTAAGCTACCAGTCGTACCACCCCAAGTCATTCAGTCAAGCCACGTCTATTGCGCACACGTTCACATGTCTTAATCCTGCTACAAAAGGTCCAGTCAGCGATGAGTTTTCTGGGTAGGCCTTTGGTTTCTTACAAACTTACCTTTTGTAGCTGATCAGCTTGGGGTAGTTTCTGTGCCTGTAAATTTGCCGCGTTGCTCTGGAGATCTTTGTGCCACTCACTGACAACATTTCATGTTTCTAGAGCTGCCTGCCCTTCCCCACAGGAACTTCATACTCTCCCATCGCTCTTTGCTTTGTTGCAGCACTCAAAAATACTGAAAGAACTGAAATTACCTCCTCCAGGTTCCTGCTGGGTTCTCTTTCAAAGCAAATCAGAGAACTTCGTTTGCTCAATCTTTTAGTACGAATTAAGTCTGTTTCCAGTTCCAGGTAATGCACTGGATATCCACAGCACTGGCAAGAGGCTGGTGTTTATTTCTTGGATGCAATTACGCAATATCTGCCCTTGTTATCAGCCCTGAATAAATTATCTATCTTTGGCTTGCACTGCAGAGGAGCTGCTGTTACGCAGTGGAAGTTTAGGAGATGGCTTGTACGTAGCTCAGTCCTCTTCTAAACCAACTGAAGAGTACAAAATAGCTTGCTGAAGACAAGGAAATTTCCACTTTTGGACACTTCTCCCCCTTGCATTGCTGTCAAATACATCAGAGCTGCTTGCGCTCCTGCGAGTCAGTCTCCATTCTCTAACAGCGTGGCCAATTGCCACCCTGCTGTCAGCCAGGGAAAGGACAGCACATACAGACGTGCTCTGTTGCTTCGAAGGGAAAAAGGGACATCAGAGACACTCTGTCAGCTTCTGCTTTGCTGCATATAAGCTTGATTTGGTACGAACACTGGACAAACAGGAACGTAGGGAGCTTTGAAATAGGATTTAAAAAGGAATCGGTACCTTTCCTTCCACTTGAGGAAAAAAAATGGGCTGAGGGACAGAGGGTAAGTCAGACAAAAAGAAACCGAAATTAGAACAACAAAAAAGGTGGATACTACTCAAAAGGAACAGGGAAGAGGCAGGCATAGATTGCCAATTAACACTGCACATCAAAGCAGAAGTCTGATCAAAACCTTTTTCTTCTTCCGAGAAGCACTGTGCATTTGCAGTAGCCAGTGTGGTGCAACGAGCATGCTTTACTCAAAAGAAGGCCCAAGAGAACAAGCCCAATCGATAGCTGCCAAGCCTGCGGAAACCACACCTCGCACAGCTGACAGCTAGGGCAAAACCCCATAGGAGCCCGGAGCATTGGCATCGCTGCCCTTGGTCACCCGTTGATTTCCACCCTGCGCCAGCTACAGCCCGGTGTCACAGCCCGGTGTCTCAGCCCGCAGACGTCTCTCTAGGCGCGTTCACCCCGTGCGGAGCCTCAAACTGCCCAGAAAGACCAGCGCCACTGACGGCGGACACGTGCATCGTGGGCATGATGCTTTCGTGAGCAGATAAAACCAAACCAAAGCAGAAAACATTTTTAAATTACAGAGACAGAGCAAGGCTGGACGTGAGCACGCAAGTCCACACCAAAACAAGAGCAGGTGTAGAGCTGAAAAAAAAGCAGTAATTGCTTTGCTGTTCAGTTGCGTACAGAGCAATTGATGGCTGCAATTAATCCATTAAAGCATCATTAAAACTCCAAGTGATCTTAGCCAGGCAAGAGCGTGAGCATTTCAACTGGCATTTTAAATGGCACATTGGAGAATAGTCAGCTATTTTTCCACTTTTTCAAACGTTGTGCCCCCCAAAAAAGGCCTGGCTCCAACCTAGGCTCCAGCCTTCAAGGAGGGGAAGAAGGAGAAATGATCATTTGAATTCATATAGTTTTAATTTTAATTTGTTCCTGGCTTTCTACTGGGCAAATGATTCACTTGACTCATCCAGAGCCCAAGTCACAGCCGTAACAGTGCCCATCCACCACTATTATCTGCATGAGACGGTGATATTTATAGCTGGCTCGCTATTGCTGAGACACGGATGGAGCAGTAGGAGAGGGCAACTACTCCAGCTGAGATTTTTGTAACACATTACCTGTGGACAGTCACTGGCCGACAACAGAGTGAGTCAGAGGAAATTACTGTTTATAGTTTACAGAACACATGTGACACTGAGCATGTTTGAAAGCAAAGTCCCTGCCTTGAATAGCTCAAATTTAAAGTAGCTGAGGCAGCAGAGGAGGAGGGAGGGCAAGCAAAAGCAAGTCTTGCCAATTCATGGCACAGTGCCTGGTGGTAGGTCACCAAACAGGAAAGAAAACCCTGGCTCTATTATCGGCATCAGGCCTGTGCTCAGGTGTCGGTGACTTATTTCCTGGAGATGTCTCAAAACACCACCAAAACCTTTTCAGAAGAGAACCTACCTCCTGCTATGCTGCTGATAGGACACCATATTTTGTTTTCATGCCTAATGGCTGAGAAGTCCAAACAAACGAGCCCTAAAATGTCAAGTATTTCTGCAAAAGACTAGCAGATTGTACACATGGCAGGTACCGTGCACAGATGGCACGGACAGATGGACTCTGGTGTCCTCAAACACCGAGTTGATGTGATGGAGAAGTATCCTTGAGCCTTCATTCATCAAGTTGGAGCCTCTTGGGTAGGATAAAGGATGCAAAGATGTGTAAACAGAAAATGGCACAAAACAGTGACCTAGTCAAAAAGCTACCATCAGAAGGGCGTGTGTGTGTGTTTCCAGAGGTAGGGAGGAAGAATTCTAATTAGGTCACAGGGACCAAAAGACAAATAACAGCACAAGCTTATCTAATACCTGGGCTGTCAGTGTGTAAATGCCAAGACACAGGATGAATGAACAATTAAGAGTTTTTACACAGCTAATTATGATGACAGAGGATTTGTGGACTAAAATCATTAGATTAAAATACTAATAAAAAGCTGAAGAAAAACAAGAGGAAAGCGCTGGAGCTACGCCACACAAACTACAACGAAAGCTACCCGCTCGAGAATAAAAGGAACGATGTTTTGGTAAGAATTAAGTGTCTGTTGGAAAAGCAGCACAGTAGGGAGCAGTCCACCAAGCTCCTGCAATAGTTTACGTAAGTTGCAGGAATGGCTTTAAGTCAATCATGATTACTGGGATGAACCTTGGTTAAGGCCAAAAACATGCATGGAAGCCAATCATGAACCAAGCTTGTCATTCTGGAGGAAGGAAAGAGCAAAGAGCAAAATAAAGACATTCCTGCATACTTTGACAAATTCAGAACTATTAGAAAGCTTCCTGCCAAGATAATCCTCAGAAATAACATGAAAAAAGTATCGGAATGTGTTATTAGAAAGTCTAAATAAACACAAAAAGTAGATCGAGACATCTGATGGGAGAACATTCTGCAGCATTTTTGCTTCAGTTGACAAAAAGGGCAGACTATGATCAGACAGCCCTGACAGACAGGAGTGTGAACAAAAGCTGATTCACGGTACCTGCCTCAGCTACACCGGTGCTGCCCCACTAAGTAAAACAAAAGCATATTCAAAGACCAGCAGATAATTTGAAAAACAAAACCAATCGAACAGAATGAAGGAGATCTGTATGTTTTCGTTGTGCTAGAGAATAACAAAGCCGACAGATAAATCAGGGAAGAAACAAGACTCTGGAATTTGAGGTCAGGCAACATGGGGGAAAAAAAAATATCACAGGTTAATGTAATGTGCTTTTCTAACCCTCCGAGTCTATGCACCGAGATGTATATCAAGTAACAGGAAATCCAAAGTTTAATGCTAATACATAAGAATCTGTGAAAAACACATCAAGCATCTATAGAACTGATTTAACTGAGAGACTGTTTTACCCACAGGAAGGAAAGAAAATGATATTTTCTCATACTGCAGTCAGAGTAAGCAGTAACACAAGAAATAAAGGAAAGAATGTGCAAGCAAACTAGCCAAAGATGAGTCATACATCAGACTTTATGAAAAATGCAATACTAATTTATTCGGTATTTACCGAGGTTTCGATTATGTAAAGAAAGCAAATTGGACCTTTCATGAATTCTTTATAGTATTTTTCGATTACCACTGAAAACTAAAGAGGTACCCACCGCCACCGCCCCCCCCTCCCCCCCCCATTTGGGTGTCATCTGTTCTGGGATAATTTCTCTAGGAAGCTCTGTGAAATATATTAATTTACTGCCATTTTACGAAGACAGCAAACCAAAAAGTTGTCCTTGTAGCTGCCATTCTAAGCAGCGATGTTTATTTGGAATGTATTTCTAAAACCAACTTTAAACATCAAACACTGATGCTTCTGTAACAGAGGTCATCCCACAACCGAGCAAGCAGCAAGATGTGAATTCAAAACGTATACTTTTCTACGGTAAAGATAAGGGATCACACAGTTGAGCTCATGGAAACCCATAGGACAAATCATCCTACCACAAAAAAACCTTCCTGAGAATTTAGACTGCAGTAAGGACTTGTTTTAAAAAGGTCAAGAGACAAGTACTTGAGATAGTAGCTTCAAAGCTCCGAGAGAGAGCCCTGCCAGTACGTGGCTCGCTTCTAAAGCGTTCACAGGAGGCGACAGCAAAAGCAACCCCGCTGCAACGAGGATTAAGGTCACGAACCGTAGTTGCCTGTACCTACACTGCAGTTTCCGCCTCCCCGCCAAAGGCCCGCAAAAAGATTTGCAGTCCACTGATTCACGTTCACATGTTCCAACGTGAGACAAAGGTAAAGCTGTGTGCAACTGAACCGTTTTGGAAAGGATGTTTCAGCATGTTAGTAAACAAAAATCTCAGTACCTTGCAGGCCAAAGAATTTTTAACGAAATATTTTGTCGAGCTGTTAAACAGAAACCAAAGTCTGGAAAAAAAAATAAATCAAGCAGTGAATTCTTGAACTAAGATTGAAGAAATACTCAAAGAACATAGCTGATGTTGTACTACAACATTTTACTTCCATGAATTACAGCAAGTTTCACCCATCCTAGGATTTATAAAGTACACAAAATATGTACACAGAGGAAACCAAACCCCATCAAAAGATGACCATATATGTGTATATGTACATATAACATACACACACAAAATGTGCAAATTTCTTTTAATCAGAGTTAAACAAAGCATATGCAGGACAGAGTTGTACAACGGTAACAGAACATACAGTATTCTAGGTATCCTAATGATGTTTCGTATCTACAGCCAGTGCAAACTTACAAGGCACGAACTCAACGTTGACACCGTAGTGTTGTAAGTTACATTCAGGCACATGTCAACACGTAGTTCTTCAGGAAAAGATCAGGGGAAGTGCTACTTCTGCACCAAATTGCCAGCCTTCTCTCAAAGTTCGAGCACTGAACTGGTGTGACCTACCTGCAATAGTTATCACTAGGGTTCTGAGTTAATTTATCATGGAACAGTCTTGTGGCTAAAGCATCTGTTATACTCTCCTTGTGTGTGAAAGGGCGCTATTCCCCAAAACACCTCCCATACCTTCCCCAAAGACTACCTATACCTTGCCAGCCTTGACATATGGAATCTTACAGGATATTACTAATGCTTTTTTCTAAATTTAGTCCAACTCCTGCAGAAAGTAAATCCAGATTAAAAAAAAAAAAAAAGGAACAGCCAGCAAAAACCCTTCTGAGTTACTTGCATTTAACAAACTTTTGCTAAATTGCATAGCGATACGTGTGTATCAGTAAAGAGTTAAAACCGAAAGCTTGCTGTTTAAGGCAAAATTTAACATCACGGCACAGCAGAACAAGCCAAATACCAGTTCCATCAGTATTTAAACAAAGTACTGGCCCATGTAGTCATCCTCACAGTGTTCTCGCTTTAATAGCAGACCCACACTCGCAGTATGCCTGATTAGCAAATTTTGTTGCATTTTTCTAAATGAAATGAGAGCAATTAATATGTAGGCTGATTGACTGACACCAAAGACACCCGACAAATATGTTCTCTTCCACCCCTCAAAAATGGGGCTTTTTTTGAGCCTACTGGGAGTTTAACTCCCTTGTACCCAGGTCTAATAGAATACCTAAAATTGAACTAATAATTTAAAGTTTTCTAGTATTTAATAGACGTTACCACATCACTTTGCTGTCTCCCCCTAAAATTGTATTTTCATATTATTTTTTTCAATAGAAGACATTTAATAGACATCTGAGGAAAACAATACAATACAAAAGCTTAAAGGTCTTTGCCAAGGTATCTTCTATTCCTTCTGCAAAGTAAGAAAGGAGTGATTTTATTGGCATTTATTTGAAGTGCCATCAGTAAAGACACAAGAATACTTAAGAAAGCAAAAAGAGTTCTAATGCTCCACGTGTATCTTTGGTTTAGCCTTCCTGACCAAAGTCTTCTGTAAACTTCTTTAATTTCTCCAAGTCCTGTTCGTTAACTGTTGGTTTTGTGCTAGCTAGTGACCTGAGCATATCGGCCTGTCAGGGAAAAAAAGAAAACGAGTCTTTTCAGAAACAAGTATAGCACCATTGCTAACAATCTTGTTGCCAAGGCAAATATGCATAAAAAAAACCCCAAACCCAAACCCCAAGATGACCACAGGAACTCTGAATTACACAAAACTTTCAGTAAGCCTCAGCATTTCTGCACAGAGGCAGCATTTTAACTCTGTGAAGACAAAGCTCAGTGAGTTTTCTAATAATGAAACCACCACCTCAGGTTTAGGTTTAAGTCACTCCATTCAACAAGTTTTATTCATCTCGTTTTACTGAAAAGAACTGAACTTCCTTTTTTTCAGTTACCATTTTCAACCCATCTTAAACTACAGCAGTTTAAAGTGGCAACTAATCAGATGTTGCCATGGACTCTTCAAAGTCCAAGAATATAGAACAGGAGTGTGCGATTCATCTCTAGCAAAGTTTTAGTGTTCATGACTAGTGATTTCTGTCTCTTCAATCAGTTTCCTAGATAAACAGATACTAAAAAATGGAGTTCAGAAAAAACACAGGCCTATGAAGTTGAAAGCAGCAGTTACAACACCTTGTGAATAAAAAGGGGCAAGAAAACTCATCAAGTCCTAGTCAAAGGCAACTGAAAAAAGTAGACCCCCAACACCTTGTATTACTACAAAATTACAGGTAAAACCAAAACGTTAAAGTCATGATTTTCTAGACCTAAGATCTGTCTCATCAGACTAGAGATAGCCTGCTTAGAAGGGATTAAAGCCTCATCTTTTGAAGGACAAAACCCGATTTTGGACACTGAAACAACCCCCTGTGCAACCAGAGTGCATGAGAGGCCAGGTGCCATTAGGAGCACACAGGGAACAGTTACGGTTAACGCCGGGAAGACTGGTTAAAAATCCACTCAGACCATGCAGGGAGAAGCTTCAGGGTGGGCCTGCAACTGCGTACGTCCTTTTGTGCTGCCTCAGTATGCAAATATGCACAGAAAATGATTTTCTGAAATACAGTGACAGTTACATTTACAAAGCAGTTTGAGAGGAAGGAAGTGTTTTAGAGGTTTGTGATTCCCATGAAATATGCTGATTTCTTTCATTCATCACAGGACTGTTTGCACACAAGGCTGACAGCAGCACAGACTTGATACCAAGTCCTTCCCTCAAACACTGTACTTGAATTCAGAATCTTCTTTTGTTGCTCTTGGGGGAAAATACAGAATGATTGCCCAGCAGTTTTGTTTGTTTGTTTGGGGTTGGTTTGTTTGGTTTTTTTCTTTTTTTTTTTAAATCAGTGAACTAAAATTTAAATTTGTCTTAAAATAACATATTTTATTCCCTAGACCAAAGCACAAATTTTAATACACACAAAGAAAACAGCTGAAAGCTGTATCACCTGATGAAGTTTAACCAAAACTACCATTACATCCACCATCTTTTTACATTTTATTGTTTACGCCTGCCTTTATTTCATGGGCAGTATTTACCTACAGCACCGCACTTCCCAATTTACACTGAATATAACTTTCCATTTCCTAGTATCAATATTAATGCTACAGAGTGATGGGAACCAAGCATATCATGTGGCAGGGATTCCAAGTGTTTTAAATTAATAAAAGACAACTGAAAGAACAGTGGAAGAGCCAGATGCTGTCTACGGATGAAAGGACAGCAGCTTCTGCCAGCGGACAAGAACAATAAGAAATGCATGCTTATCAGGGATAGAGGGCTGGCTTTTTCACAAGCATGCCTACCGTAACACTGTATGTTGGGAATTCAAATGTTATCTCCTAAGTCCAGCATTTCTGAAAACAAAGAACTCATCCAATTGCCTTGCATAATTATTAAAAAAAAAAGTCTTTACCTTAAAAGTCTTTTCAGAGTTCTGCAAAGCAAGAAGGAAAAACTACAAAAGAATACCTACCATGGAAACTTGAGGTTCCAGTAATTTATCACCTGGAACCTCCATCCACGTCATTTCTATGGCTTCAGGATCACCTGGAGAGCAAGGGGTGAACAAATCTACCATCATATTTGGATTAGACACTGATGGTCCTTTTACCTAAAAAAAAAAAGCCAAGAAAACATTCAGTTTATAAGAGTTGCAATTTTAGAAACAAACCCCAGAAGCTGAACAGCGTCTTTAGACAAAAGTTCCTTGATCATAACGCAGGTGTCCCACTCACTGTGAACGCACGGTCCCATGAAAGAGAAATTGTGTAAGTGTACTGGCATCATTCACTTTGAAAACACGCAGCTGGAGCCAAATACTTAAATTCATATCAGGTCAAATCCCGAGAGCCACTTCCTGCTAAGGTTGAGGATTTTTGTGGAAAACATGCCAGGAAATGCAGTTGGAGAAGGCGACCCATCCTGGACCCTGTTCAGCTTGGGAATTCATTCATCACTCGTTAACAACTTCCTAAAAACTTTTCAATAGTTATCCTTGAGCGCCCGTCATGCTAGGAAGGTAGAGGTGGCTTTTTCATCTTTGACGTGCCATATCCCGGAGTTCCCAGTGCCCTTTCGGACACCACCACAGGAGCACGCGGTAGAAAGCAGGGCCATCTAGTGGGAAACAGAAGCCAGCCTTGTCTTCCACAGACACACGGACAGACCCCAAAAAAGCTGCACCTTGTATCTGTTCCTTTTCTGCAACTCGTTATCTGGGACCCACAGTTTTGTCTTCCTCCATCGTTACCCAAAGCATCACCACACAGCCACACGAACTCAAAGCTTAGGCAAAGACTGAAAGACAGCACGCTAACTGGCGATTTTTAAAAGCCAAAACCTGCTTTTAAAGCACGATGCCGGAGAGCGCAGATTCCAAGTGCACCCTGACAAGCCTGCATTATCACACCCCAAGGAACAGTGTACAGCGAATTAGTCGTAACTGAGGAAAGCGCTGTTTAACTGGGGCAAGTTGTCTGTAACGATGCAAATAATTAATAAAGCTAAAACTTTGCTTAGAAAAACAGGAAATCACATCCAATTAAAGCACTAACAATCCAAGTGGAATCAACTTGGCTCATGTCAGAGCCCTCAGTTCTGCAGTGGGGTTGTTTTCCTTCCTTTTTTGGGGGGCAAAAGGGAGATGAGAGGTGAGAGTTGCTTTTGGGTTGCTCTGCAAACTGTGACAACTGAGGTTATTTCACTGCTCCACGGTAGTCTAAGCCGTGCCTCAGCTTCTTCAGAATCTGAATAAGAGGTTAAAATGTAAGAGCCCTTTAGCCAGAAATGTCATTGTCACTTCAAGTCAACAATGGATACATACTTCAGGCATCACTGCTTAAGGGAAGGAAGCATCTAGAAAATCCTTGATATATGAGAACAGCTGCTTATTTTTAAACAAATACAGTTCACATCAGTGTTACTGCTGAGTTGCTCCCAGAAGAAACTTACCAAATCAGTGTTTCAAAATACTCATTGTGATTATAAACTGGGAAAAGCTCCTCAATAACTCTTAAAAATGTGTGTTTGTTAGTTTGTGTGTGTGTCCCCCATCCCCCAAATGACATGCTGTAGGTTTCTTTTCGTAACAACAGAGCTGACAAAGGTTTCCTCAATGCAGACTCTGGAAATGTACATAGTCCTCTCATTCTGGCCCATACTGGATTTAAGTATTCCTTTCTTTTTGAATCTTAAGCTGCATGTGTTCCATGTAAGACACTACATGGGGAAAAAAAAAAAGCCTATCTTCAATTCAAAATAACTGTAGCTGTTCAGTGTAGGGCCCTTAACAGTTTTATGTCAGGCTGAGTTAGTGGTAAAAAAACTGTAATCGCAGCTGAAATGACCAAGAACTGCTGCCAATGCAAGTTACACGGTACCTATCCCTTGACGGCTTAGGATCTGCCATTCTTCCTACCTTACCCGACCCCACACCCACTCTAAAGGAACAACAACTGAAAGTTTCCCTTTACAGCAGCAACAAACCGCTGCAGAAAGCCTTGACCCACCTTCATCCAAGACACATGAATTTTTGTAAAATCAATGTTTGCAGTAAAAATGTAAACACAAAAAACTTGTAGTCTAGTTCTACTGTAAAAAAATACTACACAGGAAAAATACCATTTTAACAGATACACATTGTGTTTGGAACTCTGTTAATAACCATTGATAACGTCACACTTTTTTCCATTGAAGAACTTAATGGTTTATAGAGAACAATTAATTTGATTGAACAAGACCCATATGTGCAAATTCTCCGTGGGGAAAAAAAGGCATTCCCAGATTTAATGGATTTAGACTGCTGCTGAAGAACTCTAGCTGGTTCTTTGTCAGATAAAGTTTCTGAGTTCCAAGAAGAAATGTTTCTTAATTCTGTATGAAGAATGCAGACGTAACTGCGAGATACACCAAACAATGTAGTTTCAATAGTCTCTCTAGAGTACGCCCAAGTGCAAACTCATTTCTGATCACATCCTATGGATGCTGCATGCTGCCCAAACAACGCAACAGACCTTGCTGAGCTGTCTTGCATCTTTACTACTGTCACAAGTAACACTAATGCAATGTTTTTACCAGAACTTTACAAGAACCTTAATTTTTCAGTTAGAAAAATATGCCAAGTAAGCAGAATGTGCCTAATTATAATTCATCTGTTCCCATATGGATGAGGGATACATTTATTTAAACGTTCTAGAAAAACCACAAAGAACCACATAACTTGATCCAGGAAAAAAGCACCTCTGCAACATTCCCAGTTCAGTCAAGCTTCACACAGAGTGCTCTTAACACTACCTAGAGACACAAAGAGTCACCAGAGCTTGGGTTACGCAGCATGAATACCCAGAAACTAGCTCCACCAGACTCAGGGTAGGACGGGAAGAGGAAGAATACCAAAATTCTCCCCCGGTAGATAAAAAAGGACATTCGTAAACATGCAGTGTTACCCAAAACCAAATTCAGATTTTCCAATGAAGATAGTTCTCAAGAGATGAAGTAACTCGGAAATTTTTGCTTCCTACTTACTTTTTTAAAGTGAGTAGCTGATTGCACTTTTCTAACAGGCTGCATCAGTGCATCACGTACAATGATGCTTATATCTGCACCAGAATAGCCATCAGTTCTCTTTCCAAGCTCTCGATAATCTGATTCCATTAGGAGGTTTGGAGTTGACCCAAGGTGAAGTTTGAACATTGCAGTCCTGGCATGGTCTTCAGGTAAAGGAATATAAATACGCTTCTCAAACCTGGTTTAAAAAAGAGAAACCAGAACGTTTCACAGATGCTAGCTCATGCAGGTGCACAGTGGAAAGAAGCTCATGCAAATACATATATAGTTCATTCCTAACAATATTAGAAAGAAGCAGTTTCAGTATTATAAGCCTTTAAAAAAAAAAATCTAAGGCTAATATTCATCAACCTGTTCTCATAAACAGTACTGTAGCTAGCACAAGCTAACATCCAGAACGTAACAACTACTGTCATGAAAAGGAAAAAAATCTTCTCTTCAGACTGAAGTTTTTCCAGATTCTCTCCAGCAGAGTTTGTGTCTTAAAAGGAAAAAAAACCGAGGCGAAAAATTCTTTGGATGTTGAAGTAAATTTGAACAGTTTTTACACTCAAAGAAAGAACTGCCTGACAACAAGCTGACACACTACACTCTCCCACTATATTAAAGAAAACTTCATGGTTGGAAGCAAATTTGAAGTCATATTCTCAATACAGTTGTCAGCAGAAAATGTTGCTAACTGCAGTTCTTCCTTTGAAGCAGCACCTGTTCGCACAGTGGGGACTACCTCCCACCAACAAAGTAAGAGAGACTCCAAATTCTGTAGAACATGATTAATTTGATATATATGACAAAGCGGGCCAAATCCATGAAGAAATTACTTTATTATTGCCAGTGTTGTACAAGTTCCTATGAGTCTTACGGACAAGAACTGGAGAGCTACTCTCACGCTGCAGAGAATCAGAGAATGTTTTGGGGTGTGTGGGACATTTAAAGGTCACGTAGGCCAACCCCCCTGCTGTGGGCAAGCACATCTTCCACTAGATCAGGCTGCTCACAGCCCCATCCAGCCTGGCCTTGAACTTGGGATGTCACAATGATGGGACATCCACAGCTTGTCTGGACAGCCTGTTCCAGTGTCTCATCACCCAATCAAAAAATACTCCATCCTTGTGTCCAATCTAAACCTGCCCTTTTTCAGTTTAACACTGTTGCCCTTTGGCCTGTCACTACCGGCCTTGGTAAAACAAACCAATCAACCAACCCAACCCACCAACATACATCCCCCAAATAATCAAAACCAAACCAAACCCCCCCTGCCCCCAAAGAGATCTGTCTTATAAGCCCCCTTTATACAGAAAGGCTGCAATCAGGTTGTACTGGAGCCTTCTGTTCTCCGGGCTGAATAACTCTAACTCCCTCAGCCTTTGTTCCTGCCCTTTGATCAATTTTCATAGCCTCCTTCTGGACCTAGTCTGTTTGGAATTTCAGGAATGACTTGAAATATTAAGCAACATGTTCACCACTAAATCCGTCTCACACAAAACTATAGTCATACAAGTTGGAAGTGACTTCCAGAGGTCACCTGACCAGCCTGAGTTAAGTATACAACTCAGTGACAGTCACAGAAGTAGTGTTTCTTTAGCCTACAAAAATGACCATTATGGAGGCTGTGTCCTCATCACAACATAATCGTCCTGTCACGTAGCTGTATTTGCCCTCTGTGGCTCTGCAGCTCAAAGAAAGATCCAGCTAATCAGCTGCAGGGATCAAAGCCCGTTAATCTACAAAAAAAAGCAGCTAAAACATGCACTAAAAAATGACAAATGATGCCTGATCAGTAGAAAACCACCGTGTTTCTGTGTAACATAAAAGCTAGTCAATAGTGTTAACAGCTGAAAAGGAAAAGTTCTACCCTATCTTGCCCTTCTGAGATACATATTTTATAACTTGTCCGCCAGACCCTCCAGAAAACCAGCCAACAAGAGAACAGAATCGTGTTCTGCTTGCTCAAGCACAATCAGCTAGCCAAGAAACCAAATAAACTAGAAGGCCAATGTAAGAGTGGACAACCTACCTCTTGAAGGGGGCAAGGGGCTATTAGTTTGGCTCAGTCCATCTCATTGAGACGTAGAACTTTAGCCATGTCTCCAAACACGAGCCAGATTACTCCCTCCAGTAGTCTTAGACAGAACCCTCGCAACAGTTGCAAATTTTACACACATGCCACCATACCTTCTCCTGATAGCAGAATCCAAAACCCAGGGTATGTTTGTTGCTCCTAAGACCAAGATTCCTTCATTGTCAACACCAACGCCTATATCAGGGCAGAAATCATTTCACCATTTACATGATAAACACTGACATTTTAAAACAGTCTTCAAAATTTAATGGGCTGGAACTGCAGATCTTTTTAGTGTGCTTATGGAAGCTATGCTTAAAATACTGATCTTAATTAGAATCACAGAATGGTTTGGGTTGGAAGGGACCTTAAAGACCATCTAGTTCCAACCCCCCTGCCATGGGCAGGGACACCCTCCACTAGACCAGGTTGCTCAAAGCTTCATCCAGCCTGGCCTTGAACACTGCCAGGGATGGGGCACCCACAGCTTCTCTGGGCAACCTGTCCCAGTGCCTCACCACCCTCTCCAGGAAGAACTTCTTCCTGATGTCCAATCTAAATCTCCCCGCTTTCAATTTAAACTAATTACCCCTTGTCCTGTCACTACAGGCTCTTGGAAAAAGTCCCCCCAGTTTTCTTGTAGGCCCCTTCAGGTACTTAGACCGATTCTAAAAACCATGTAAACTTACCTTGCATTTGGACTAGAAATTCTGTTTTTATCCGTCTAGCAGCCTCACTTTCATTTTCACTTCTTGACCCGCAGAGAGAATCTATCTCATCAATGAAGATAATGGAAGGTTTGTTTTCTCTGGCAAGCTGGAACAAGTTTTTCACTAATCTTAGAAAAGGAAAGAGCTTTGGTTATCTTAATGATTACACCAGTAAAAACATGTAACTTAAGATTACAATGCAGTCACTTCCTTTGGAGAAAGCTAAAAAAAAAAGAATATTAACATAAAGCTATTAAAAGAGGCAACATGCTTCCAGCTCTAAGATGCTGTGTTACACCGAGTGACACAGCCCCAGCATAAAGGCAGGTGAAACGTTTTAGAGTACTCCACGCATAGTTTTGCAAGAAAAAGCCCCTTTTCAGTTTCCATTTCTACAAGACAGCCTAGACTACACAAAACCACCACTCTAGACAGATTCAAAAGCACATTGCTTTCTCTTATTTAACATTTGTAACCTAATCAGATCAGAGGTTTCATAAGAAATAACATCTACATTTATTTTATATGGCTTTACTAAATACCTTTTATATGGCAAGAAAATTTGGTTTGCAAAAAAAAACCCCAAACCCAAACCACCTAGCCCTATCCTTTTAACACATTTCACCAAGTTACAAAGGAAAATAAAAAGGCACATGCTGGGAAATTCCTCATATTACCAGCACTAAGTCTCAGGCAATAATCTCAAATGAAGTCAAATGGAAAAAATGCCAAGCTGGACTCCAGTTCTGTATTCCTTTTGCAACAAAAGCAAAGCAACTTAAATTTTCCAGCTTTTGGAGGAAAAAAACCCCATAGTTCAAACATTTTATCTAGCAGCCTTTCTCATCCTATCAGCTTTAAATAGAGTTGCTCAGTTGTCCCACCCTTCAAGCTATCAAAGTACACTTTTGACAAGTATTCTCATCGTGCTATGCGAGCCCTTTCTGTACAACAAACCCACAGGTGCTTCTTCATTCAGGAAATCTGCACTGAAAGACAAGATGGACAAATTCCTGCACTTCTAGACTGCAGCCAACATTTCCCTTCAGGCTTCCTGGTCTTCTTCACAGACCACAGAGTAACAAAGAGTTAGCATGGGCAACCATGAAGTTTTCTTTCACGGCTCCTCCTCTCCTTCAACCTATTTTGCAAGTCTCTCATGTCTGCGGGGTTTTTGTTCAAAATCGGGATAAAGAAAACACACCTCCGTACGGACAAAGAAATGCCACGGGTTAGTGGCACAGCTGCTGGGACAAATGAGCAGAGAGATGTCAAGGGGCAGAGTACCCCAACACTTCAGACTGATGCAGCGTGCAGTCACAGCTGAATTCAGATGGGGGAAATGAGCTCCTTGGTGCTCCCGAAACCTTTCTGAGCTAGTTTAAAAAACTATCTTGAGCACTGAAGAGAGGTCCAGCTGCAGCAGCACAAAATGCAGCACGCGGTATCTTTACATGGCACTGCAGCACAAAGCATAGAAACACCTAAAGTTTGGCTTTAAAAAGACAGGACCCTTCCCTCAAATGCAATTCCTTTACAGCAGCTTATCTAGCTCTGTATGCATTTCTTCTTGCAAAAGTTTTCGTGGCCATCTGGCAACTCCAACTTACTTTTCACTTTCTCCTAACCACTTTGAGACAAGGTCAGAGGAAGATACTGAGAAGAAGGTAGAGTTGTTTGCTTCTGTCGCCACAGCTTTTGCCAAGTAAGACTTTCCTGTTCCTGGTGGTCCAAACAGGAGAATCCCCCTCCAGGGTGTTCTCTTTCCTGCAACATAGAAACCAGCAGTCTTCAAAATACTGTAGAAAGACTGAACCTATTTTTCTGATGAAGCCCCTCTAATTTACTGCACATCTACCCATGCAGCTTCTGTCAGATGAATCACAATCTCTCAGCTAAGAGCTCAGCCTGAGCATCTGATACACCAGCACAATGCTGTTCTCAGGCCCCAGTGCCAGTCCCGGCTGAACAACAGCAAATAAATGCTGTAATTCTGACCTGTAAACAGGTGTGGAAATTTAATGGGCAGGATCACTGCTTCTTTAAGTGCTTCTTTGGCATCTTCCAGGCCAGCAACATCACTCCACTTTACATTTGGTCGCTCCATAACGATCGCTCCTATAAGAAAGGATTGTATGCATTAGTGATGCACATCTCTCTTCACAATTTCAGTAACTTGGGTTTTGGAAAAAAAAAAAAAAAAATTAAGAAATCTATGCCCGTGCCCACACTGAACAAACCCAAGGCATTCTAAGTAGATATAAATGCTGAATACTGTTAGCCAAATGGCTGTTATTCCTAGAGAAATCTGTCACGTTGTTTTAACCAACCAGATAACCAGAATAGTTGAGAGTTAGCAGAAGTCCTGCAGTGGTCCAAGCTAGTCCATACCTTCCAGCAAACGTACATTTGGTAGTCACAGATGAGTGCCTTCTCTATTAGGTACCCAGGCACCATCTCCTCACTAAACCACTGCTGCACTTCCCCCAAACCCTGAAATTTCATTTTAAACAAGGGAAGCAGCAAAGGGACTTGCTGCACTAGTCCAGGATTGATAAGAGTCTCCAGCAAATGAAGTAACTTGTCGGGCATCTCCAGATGTGCACATCTCCAGGTGTGCAGCAACTGGACCATCTAATGGTCAAGAGCTTTGAGAGCTAGGGCTGAAAGCATCAGAAAGGTTATGTGCAGCCTGCTCAGCTGCAGAAGTTCCTAAGTCTAGCCACATTCTCTCAAAGTTTATCCCCATGTCTCACCTTGCTCACTCAACAAGTTCAGGTTGATTTTAGCCAACCGAGCTGTAATTTAGCCTTCCCTTCAAACGGGTTAGTCTGACACGCTAAAAAGTATTCTGTCTTGACTACTTTTAGAGGGGACAACTTGGAGCTGAGCTAGTAACTGAGCATTAGATCTTGCAATCCTAGTCAAGGCAAATCCAGAGGCTAAGAGAAATTTTCGCAGATGAACAAATACCAGCCAACCCAATGCTTACCTACGTACTCAAACACAGAGTTTCAGCTGCCCTGTTTCTCTACAAGGGGCTTTCTGTAAATTCATGACTGGCTTTCACCAGCTATCTTCTTCACACTTTCACCTTACGCCTTCAGAGCTCTGTGAAGTAATTTAAGGCTTTTTCTTCTTTCAGAGGTTTGACAATTTGCTGTTATTCACTAGCAAATGAATATAGCAAATAATACTCATTCACTTTTTAAGTATCTCCTTTGAGTTTTTTATCTTTTGCTGCATTCCTTTTCCATTACGTTCAAACAAACAATTTCTGTTAACAATTGCAATTGTTAACAATTTGGAATTTAGACTGCAAAAGCAACATCATATCGTTAAAGACGATAAAAATGTGAAAGAGAAAGTTGATGGCAAACTGTCAGCTTGCAATCTGTATACTGGAATTAATTCAACCACTCACTTCCAATGCATCACATACTTTGGCTAGGATAATTACATCTCAGTTTTTCTTAAAGTAAACAGAACTATGGGCTCCATCACTAAAATTAGCAGGACAGGTAACAGTTCACATAGGAACAGGAACTTATTTCAAAGTTGCAATATCAGAGTTACCTGCACCAGACATACTACAGTGGCTGAAATTACTGCACTGTAAGGGATTACCTGTACCAGGACTCAAATGGAACTGGAATAGCAGACTTCCTAATTTTGCAGGTATAAAGGAATAGCTGGAAGATTAAGCAGTGGAGTGCAAAAAGCCTTTAAAAAAACCACACGTACATGACAACAGAGCCAGTCTGAATGTTACCCATCACTTCTCCCACAGTAAGCAAGTTGCTCTTGTAATTAAAATCTTGATAAATACCTACAGGTTTGGGAAAGTTCCATAAAGCAAAGTCAGGTAGGAGTAACAATGCAGCAAAATCAAATAGAGGAAATTTCTGTGGCTGTTGTGGGAAGCAAAGTGAAAGTGCTTAATTTGAAGGCTTCCCAGAGCTTGTATTAGCTGAGTAACAGACTCCTGTGTTAAGTTTAAAGGTGCCAAAGATCTCACACCGCAGACTTTCGAGCAATGAAATGTGTAAGTAAGAACACTGCCATTTTATAGAAAGTAACAAAGAAGTGGTGGTGCAAGAAACTATTTTTTGAAGTAAAAATTGAAGGTCAGATTCATGTGGGAAGAAACGAGTCTTCAGAGTCAGAGATAGGATAAGAATCCATAATTTTTCTGTCACTGTAAAATATAGGAAACTGTCCCATATAACTTTGCATAGGATTAAATAAGTATGCAGAGAAGTAGAAAAAGCATGGTGCAGTTTCCAAATACGATAAAAAAGCTCTTAAAATTACACAGGCAGAGAGATTTGGTAAATGCATTTGACCTTTGTTGCACACAAAACCAGGGAGAATAATGATCAGTTTCCTCAAATCCATAAGCACCTTCTGGCAGTGAAGCTCTGCACAGCTCCTTAACATTAAAGGGTAATAAACATCAAATAAAGCCTCTGTTTTACTGCGTACGAAGCTAATGGTAGCTGCTATACATTGCATCACTGATGGTATTCGATCACAGAATGGTTTGGGTTGGAAGGGACCTTACAGACCACCTAGTTCCAACCCCCCTGCCAGGGGCAGGGACACCCTCCACTAGACCAGGTTGCTCAAAGCCTCATCCAGCCTGGCCTTGAACACTTCCAGGGATGGGGCACCCACAGCTTCCCTGGGAAACATGTTCCAGTGCCTCACCACTCTCTCCAGGAAGAACTTCTTCCTGATGTCCAATCTAAATCTCCCTGCTTTCAATTTAAACCCATTACCCCTTGTCCTGTCACTACAGTCCCTTGTAAAAAGTCCCCCCAGTTTTCTTGTAGCCCCTTCAGGCACTGGAAGGTGCTATAAAGTCTACCTGGAGCCTTCTCTTCTCTGGGCTGAACAAGCCCAACTGTCTCAGCCTGTCCCCACAGCAGAGGTGCTCCAGCCCTCTGAGCATCTTCATGGCCTCCTCTGGACTCACTCCAACCAGTCCACGTCCTTCTGATGTTGGGGGCCCCAGAGCTGGATGCGGAACTGCAGGGGGGGTCTCACGAGAGCAGAGCAGAGGGGGAGAATCCCCTCCCTCGACCTGCTGGCCACACTTCTCTGGATACAGCCCAGGATGTCTGTTACCTTAGTCTCCAGGCAATACTCTAATGCACTTAAGAGTGAAAAAATACCAATTCAGTTTAACCAATAGCTACCTGGGCTCTTGCAACTGCTCCTGTTGGAAAACGCTATCCTGATAAATGGTACAATTTTAAGAGGAAGCACAGGGTACAGGAGAGAAGTTTCAACAGTCACTGTATCATTTCATGTCACAGAAACCCCTATTTCCATAAAGAATATCCTTTTGTACATGAAGAGTACATACTAATTGAGCCACTTACAAACAGTAAGTTAATACATAACATTTAGTTGGCAAAAATACAGGAATTTGCTTGACTGAAGTCACCTCAGAAAAGGATGCTTCAAAATTACCTTGAAGTTGATTCTGTAGCTTCTTTTTTTCAGGATCCTCTGACTCCCCTTCCCCATCACTGTCATTCCTGATTTGGAAATAAGAAAAAAAAAAGTTCAAATACAATAAAAAAAAGACTGCTGTCTAAGGATAAAAATCAGAATGCAAAAAGCAGAAAACGCAGCAGTCTGAGGAATGAAAGAAACCCTGAGGTGCTTTCAGTTCTCTACAAGTTTACATCATTGTACTCTTGCTCTTCTACACCATGTTTTTTTCTAATTCACCCTCCTCACCATTTCAGCTTCCTCTTATGGGTCTGAGCTCTCTTTACACACCCGTATGAGCTTTGAGCCAGCCTTAGGAAACAAAAGCCCTTGTACTGAGCCACACGGAAGCACTGAAATGTTTTATTTGTAAACATTTGCACTTATTCCCTATCTGGAGTTGCAACTGGACTCTGCCAGTTCCATCCAGTACTATGAAACTCTACAGCCTCGCCTTGTCAGAGCCAAGGAAACGAAGTCAAAGAAGGAAAAAAGAGACTAGATAGTGAACAACTGGAGTGGAGGTCATGAAAATACATGCAGCCTCTGGGAGCCTCTCGATTCCTTCTACTGTAAACCAGCAGAACACAGTACAGCTCAAAAAATGAAACTGATGAGACAAGTAGACAACGAAGGAGACTGAAAATCACATGAAGTTTCAAAAGACAACTGAGCAACTCTAGCTGTTTGGGGCTGCTAAAAAGGGCAATCCCATGAGGATGTATCATCCTGAACTCTTCCTCTCTCCTATCCCCACAAAGGTAGAGGCAAATGCAAAAGAGGCTCTGCTTGTTCAGCTCTGATAGGCAAAATGAAAAACAAAACTAATGACAGGAAAGCAGCGGAAAGAGTAGGCAGCAGCAAAGCATGAGAGTGATTCAGTCCATCTTACAGAACTTCACCCTACACAGAGCTTTGCAACACTTATCAAGTGTGAGACAGAACAAATTCAGGCCACAGTAATCATCAGTCTGAATTTATTTTCTAGTTAATAAGTGTTTACATGTAGAAAAATGTTACGGGTTATCGGGCTCGTTGGCATCAAATCCGACCAGCATGTGTTAGTCTGTAACAGCTTTCAATCTTCAGTGAATGCCCTACGCAAATGTTCCCGTATTTCAGCAAACAAGCACAGAAATGCCTGTGATGCTAATTCATGTTATTTTTCTTTTATTAGCCCACTGCGTTTCAGCACTAGCAGTCATCTGAAGCATTTCAAAAACACTAGTTAAAATCATCTGTGAAGAGTTGAATTTTAGAATAAGCTGAGTTCAGGAAGTATTCTGCTTTACCTTCTCCAAAAACATACCCTTTTCCATCAGTACGACCAGACTCTTTAACTGGTTTTGGTGCAGTTTTTTCTCTCTTTTTCAGATATTCTTTCAGCTTTTCTGCTCTGTCCAAGTATTCTGTACATTTCGTTCTAATGCTCTGTTTTGCTTTATCACCCTGCGCTTCATCTAAGAGTTTGAAGAGAAACAATGCGTTGTTAACAGCAAAACACATGTGCATCAATCAGAAAACAAGGCTAAATCTCTGTCTGCTTTATAACTTACCAATATACCTCTCTCAAGGCTCACCACATAACCAAACACCTCAACTACTTATTTTTCCACCACACCATGGAATGAAGTGACAGGAGGGATATAATCACCTACTAGAAATCAGATATACACTTGAACGCTGCCTTAGCTTAAAATTTGACTGTAAAGGATTAAGGACAATTGCACTGTCAGCCTTTCAAGCTGCTACACATACTCTTAAATCCTTTTCCAAAATAGCTCATCAAGAAGCTGCTTGACCTGAACAATTTTTATTTGGAAATATACTTTGTTTTTCTATAAGCTGCGAATTTTAAAAGATGTTCACATCATAAAGAAAAAAAATGACATAAAACATCTGAAAAAGTTAGGTGTGGTTCAACAGCCCCATTGTTCTCTTGGTCACTATTACAGTAGTTCAAATCTGCAATCAAAATTTAACACGTTAAATTTATATGTTAAGTCCCCAAAAGTGCATCAGTACTGTTAAAAAGCACAGAAAGTGACATTCTGATAAAATCCCTAAGATATAAATGGGTAGGAAGGGATAAACGCAAATTATCCTAAGTGAATCTAAAGAAAATACTGGGTTTTTTTCAAATCACAGAGATCTGTAAGTGCACTTCTATCAGGTGAGCAACCCTGGCCCACTTAGGTTAAGGCTGCACCTACATTAAGAAAGGCCACTCATTGCATACAAACACCGGACATGACACAGAAGGTGCACAGAAGCATGAAAAGCGTAAAATAATAACTAGGAGAACGTGAAAACTGAAAATCACAACATACAAGTCCATCTCATACATTCTGTTGGCCAATATGAACAGCAAGACTGACATCAAGGAGCAAAAAAAACCATGCCAGCAGAGAGGTTTCAGAAAGGCAAGCAGCACGAGTCAAGGAGCAAAAAACGCCCCGTAGATACAACAAAGACTTCTTGTGTAACGCGTGGTTTTCAGCACAACAGAAACACGGGGATCCCTATACTTATTGTCCCATTTCCTCGTGCGCCAATGGCCAGCCTGAAACGTTGCGACCCACATCTGGAGGAGAGGCAGCAAACCCCGCCTCCCTGTATTACAAAAAACTAAACTAAAACACAAGTAAAAAGTCATTCGACTTCTTACAAGAACGCGGCAAGCGCACAACACAGTAAAGGCAAATGCTGCAAAACACAGGACCTCAGTCAAATGACGACTGGCAAGTATCACCTGATGGTGAAAGTGAAAATTTAAATACTGATGTCAACATAGGAGATTACTCTGTGCAATCTGACTCCTGAACTCTACTTACTCATCCAATACGTTACACTTACATTTAACAACATGGAGGAAATACTGCACGGCGTGCTGGTACAAGCGGAAGGCTTCCTCATAGTTTCCCGCTTTATCTTCTTGCGCTGCCTTGCTAGCGAGGTCTATTGCTTTCTGTAACACAAGCAAATAATTAAGCGCTGTGTGAGAGCATTTTGCACGATCAAAGAGACATCTGAAGCTGTTGCTCTGACTGGTTTTTGACGGTCAGTTTTTCTGCTCTTCAACATTTACTGCCGAAGCTGAAGGCAATTGACTTCAAGTCTTAGGTGGTGCTCTGCACACCACATTCTTTCTGCCCTTTTATGAACAGTGATTAACATCCTCCTGATGTTTACTAGCGCACAAAAAAGTCTAAGTGAGAAGAACAAGTTTTTTTGTTCGAAGCTGGAACTACTACTGGTTTGCCTATGCAGTTTTCCTTACCAATCTCCTGCATCTATTACGGAAAGATTTGGAAATCCATCGTTAAGTTTTTTCTAATCACAGACCCGGGCACTTTGCACTATGACTGATGACATCAGTTTGCTGTCAACAGCAGAGTCAGTCCAGGAAGTAGGTGATCACAATGCACTGAAACTAGTACTATCGTTTTTCCAACCCTATGCTGGGAGACATCTTCAAAGATTGACTATACGTTTGGCTTCTCTAGTTTAGCTTCTTGACAGCCAAGTGAGAAACTAATTACCACTCCATTAAGGGGGGGAGAAAAAAACCCCACTAGACAGAAAACACACCCAAATCACGAGCATCAAGAAAAGTTCTACGAGTTATGGATGGATTTTTAATTCGGTTGCCAAGCTAGTTTCAAATAAAACCAACTGTGATCGAAGCCATCGTATTGCATACGCTGACCTGTGGATTTATTGGTATCACCGTTATTCCTCTGCTCTTAAGTGCTTATTACTTTTTATTACACTTTGCTCCTTGGAATGCCTATACCTCTTTGGGACAATTAAACCCGCCAGTTTGAATGACTAGCTCATACAAGGTCAAAAAAAAGGCATTTGGATGTCCAGAGTTAACCAACACTAACTAAATCTATAGCCCCATGTGTCCTTTTCCACATTCGATCGATTTCTTTTCCTAAACATCGTTAGTCTGCTCAAGATGATTACGGTAATGTCAGGGAGCAAGGCGGAGAGCTTCAACTGCAGCAAGGAGTTTTCATTAGACATTCCAGTACAGGTACTCTTGCCACTATCTGGGCTCTCTGATGTGTTTCAGGCAAAACAAAGCTAACGAACAGTAGGCATGAAAGAATAGACAGGAAAAAAGTCTCTCATTCTGCTGCTTTGTTTTGCTGTCTTGGAAGCAAAGATCATCTCATCAGGTGTACCCAGAATCAAAGAGTAATTTATTTTTAAACAATGATCCGATAAAGCAGACTTGACAGGTCTGCTGTGGCAAGTGCTGGAACACTGTGAGCACCTGTTTCTTTGAAAAGAACTTAGCCTTTCCCTTGTGGAAAAGCCGTGAGCTGATAAGCAGTTTACCGCGTAAGAACGGGCAGTCCTCTCCTTGCTGCTCACCTTCTGCTGGCTCTGTCAGGCCCCTCTATGCACCATTCAAATCCAGCAAAAAAGCAAAAACTGACCCAAAAAGAAGTTACTTTCTTCTGGAAGCTCTTACGTTGGTGACTCAAATTACCACTGAGCAGGCCAATGATTCCTGGCTCAAAACAGTCAAAGAGAATCGCTTTTAACGCAGGTAGATTCTGGATCTGTTTTGCCAACCAGCCACAGAACCGATTACACATTAACTGAGGGTTAGCGCCGACAGAAGAACGGAGCAGGGAAGGATTTCCCGCAGCCTCAGAAAACACGGAAGCCAAACTGTGTGTCTAGACCACAAGAGACAACAGAAGACATCGGGCCTCTCTGCTCCAGCGTCCCACGGGTCCGGTGGGACCGCCTGCCCGGCAGGTCCCGGTCCCCTCTCCGGAACCCGGCGCCCGCCGCCAGCAGAGGCCAGTACTGATGAGAATGTCCTGCAGCCTGCTGCTTCCCAGACCCGGGCCGGGTGCCCCGGCGGCCCCGCCTGCCGACAGAGGCGGCCCCGCGGCGTCCTCGGCCCTGCGAGCAAGAGGCGCTTAACGCTTCCCTGGGCCCAAGACAACCCGCGGCCCCCGACCGCCACCGCTCGCCAGCTCCGCCCCACCCCGGGGCAGGGCCGGCGTCTCCCTACCTGCAAGTTGCCGGTGCTGCCCGCCATAGCGGAGCGGCGGGGGAAGGAGAGTCGAGAAAAGAGCGCAAGCCCGCGGCTGCCGGTGATGAAGCTCCGTTCCCCTCCCCCTTCGCCGAACGCCGCCCGCAGAACCGAAACCGCGACCTCCGCCAGTCGCTTCCCGACACCGACGCTTCCGCTTCCGGGCACCGCCCAGCGCGCTTCGCCTGACGTCAGTGCCATGCGCCTCGCCCCGAGGCTCCGCCCCGCCGCTGGGGGTGCTGTGCGCACGCGTGCCCCGCCCGCGGCCGAGTGGTGCGCCGCTGCCGGGACGCGTTGAGCGGGCGTTGCTAGGGCCGGCTCAAAATAGAAAAAGGCGTTTTCTTACCCCAGCCGTCCCCTCCCCAGGTTCGGGTGCCTTCAGCGGCTCTGCCTCCTGCGCAGCCTGGCAGGGGAGCTCCGTGCAGAGCCAGCTTCGCCCGGGCGCGGGGGCAGCCGGGAGTGTTGCTCACCCGCGGGTTGGTAATCAGCCCCGGGTGATGTGCGGTGCCCACGGAGTGTGGAGGAGGGAGTGACTCACGGCGAGTTACAGACCGGTTTTGGAAAGTTAACTTGCTCTGTGGGTTTACAGGCGCCTGCCGAACGCACGCCGTGTCCTTCCCTCTGCTACTGTCACTCTAGGGCCAAAAGGAACCCTTGGGAGGCTCCGCGGAATTCATGAACCCCACTCACCCAATAATTTCGGTGTCGCTTTATGAGCTTGTTTGGTAACAAAACAGTTCACTGAACTTCTTCGGCGCTGTCAGTGGGCTGCCTGTTGTGGGCAGAGGGTACAAGGCACACCCGCAGCCACCCCACCCCTGGGAAGGCTGCGGTGATCTCGAGTCACCTACGCGACAGCTTGTTTCGGCAAGTATGGTCCTATATCCACGGTGCTGGAGGATGCCTCGGCTGATTTCTAGGCATGGCCGGTAGCAGTCGTTCTCCTTGGCTCGGTGGCAAATGTGAACAGGTATGATGTACCAAAGATGAAGTCCTGTAATCAGGCTTTGGGAAATGAGATGGTAAAGAGAGGTGGTGGAGAAAGTGCGGTTTGTTGAGTTGGTCACAAAACCCAACTGAAATTGGCCAAGTGATGGAGAAAGGATGATTTTGATACAGAACACAAGGCTCCTTGACGTTTTCTAGGTGTTTATAGCTTCGTTTAGATAGGCAGGCATGTTATCTTGTTACGAAACGATAGACCCTAACCACATCTTGGGACATTGACACCACACCAGAGATAAGAGGATGTTAAAACACCGGATAAGCAAAGAACAATTAGTTCAAACCACCAACAACATGTAGCAGGCAACTCTGAGTCAACTCATAACCAACCGTATATTGAAGAGAAGCTTAAGAGTTCATTGAAAAGACAGTGAGAAGTACCCCTACAAGCGACCACCACGGACCCCAAAGACCACCGACTCAATTCACAGAGCGTGCGCAACTTGGAGGAGAACATGTAAATAAATTCTAGGAACTGTTTCTCATAAGACTGCCTATTCCAGGAAATATAATGAATATCATTACTATATATAAACTGCATGGTCTTGATTAGGGCCTGTGCATGTTAGGTGGAACGATCCCCCATGCACCCAGCACTGCAATAAAGAATGCCTGCCTTCTAAAACTTCAAACTAAGTCTCAGAGGGTTGTTCTTCTACCAGTTTTTACGGTATCAATTTCTAAAGGAACATCATAGCTGCGTTGTTATCAGGATTTAACATGGTTGATGGTGGGAAGTGCTTGAGAAAACTGTGGGTTAAATCACATATATACATTTCTTTCTTTTATTCCATCTTCAAAGCATGAAGCAAAATCACCCTTTTAACCCTTTTATTGTTGATTATGCCACCACGGAGACTTTGGTCTACTTTCAACCTCCTTTTTGTTTAAAACACACTACTTCCTTGGGGATATCATTTCCCTTCTGTCTTTACCTTCTCATTCCGATTAGTGTAACAGAGTATACTCAGGTATGTTCCTGTCGCTAATATTTCTGGCTGTGTCATTTTGTGTCTATGATTTTCAAATCTGTAATGTTCTATTTAGCTTATAGACCCAGGTCTAAAACAGTAAGGCATGTTAGTAGTAAATGCCCCTCTAGTCACACTGAACTGGCTTCTGAAACTCCACATGAAACAACTGGTTACTGCAAATGTGAATGAGATTAAAATATACATATATCTATCTATCAGAAAAGGCACCTGTGTCTTTATAGATAACAGGCTAAATCTTGCACTTCTGACTTAAGTCTTACTCATGCAGCATTCCTACTGTAAATCAACTTTGCAGCTAGTTTTGCCTGAGGAAAGACTGGCTGAATGCTGGGTAATGACATCAAGATTAATTTCTGAGAAGCTAATGAAGTGTCATGTAAAGGGTATTATTCAACCTGAGGGACAAGTGCAGCCACATTATCTAATGCTTCCCAGGTTCCTGTGTTACCATATTCTATGAATCCATATCATAATGATTGTGTAGAACTAAGCGTAATGAAAAGAACACATACTGAAGATGGTAACGTAGGTACGTATTGGCCTCAGCTAAGCCCATCTCCTAACTGCCCGGGGCATCGTTACTCACGTTGCTGTGACTTAGGTGGCACAGGCATGCGTGATCTCCCGTGATTCTTAAGGCTGAGTAAGCTTAAGGAGAATGCTTCCTGCTACCACCTCTTGGTATGGAAGGAAGGGATCCACGCTGCACGTTGCGTGAACACCTCGGGCCAAGAATAGATGGACACGTCAATAAAACAAATCATGTCTACAGCACTGCCAGGCCTCATCTCTGCGATTCTCCTCCACGGTGGCAGCTGAGGGGTAGCTAGGGATGACTAATGTTAGTGTCAGAGTGAGGCTTTGCTATTAACTAGAGGGCACGAGAGCCGTGCAGTTAAGGGAAATCAATGAAGCCTTAGAGGACTTAACAGTGCAGATAGACAAGGCTGGGAAGAAAGGTAGACAAATATAACCTCTATTTTTCTATATTTTTCCACCTGATGAAGTGATGCAGAAAGATCAGTCTGACCTAGGTGACAAAGGCTGTCAGTGACAAAACTAGCAAGTAACATTCAGGTTGTCCAAATTCCCGTTATGTTACGTTGATCCAGTTCGGTGTACACGCAACGAGCTCATGCACCCGAGACTGCACCCGCAATGGACGATCACTGTAGCTGTGCTGAGCACAGCCAGCCTGGCCTAGCGGCCTGCCAGCCCCCTCCTCTGCACTGGGGAACATGCTGCGCCAAAAGGCAGGAGCACTGCTGTCCTAAGAGACCCAAGCCACCAGCTGTCCTTGGGAGCGAGTAATGGGAGTACTGCTGCTACGGTATTCCCAGGCGGATGCCTGCCAGCCGTAACGACTTTCAGTAGCGCTGAAGCCGCGGCAGCATTGTGGAGGAAGGCTGTGTCCTAGGAGCCCGTATTTCGAATGCGCTCAGGACTCTGCAGAGAGGGTGTTGTATAGCTCTGGAGCCCAGGAGGAAAAGAGTTAAAGCTGTACTCAGGACCAGAAAGAATGAAGCAAAAATAAAGCCACGTTACGTCTACGGCACTAGAGGCAAGGGTGAGCTTTGAGGCAAGACCTGAAGCACTGCATTTTGAGGAGTAAGTGGTCCTCTATCTCATCCCATGGCCTGAGGTGTAAGTGCAAGCATCTCCACCACAGATCAGGGATGCTTTTCTCAGAGCCCCTTTCTTCAGCAGCCACAGCAGGACAATAGAGCCCTGCTTTGAAAGCCAGAACCTTCCCGCTTTGGTGTCCTACCTTCCTCTTCCCTGAGGTTTGTGGAGGTAAAAGCAGTGGGTGGGAGAAGCAAAGGTTTCCCTGGACAAACCCAGCCCTTCTAGGAGAGCCTGCAGGCTTGGCACAGGCAGAGGGGATGGAGAATAAAACATGACAGTTTTTAAACTTGGAAACTCAAAATATGTAAATGCTTGAGGATGCACTATTGTTTTGATTCAGGTGTGTGTATGTATGAAATGTGTTATCTTCTGGACCAAGTTACTTTATTCTAGGCAACGGAGTGGCTCCAGATGTATAGGCCTGTACTTCATAGTGAGATTAATCCAGCACATCAGGAAAATAGCCTGAGAAAATGATTGCAGATATAACTGGGGGCACATTCTGGAACTGTTGACTTGATCTTTTGGCAAAGCACAGAAATAAAAATGCAACTTTATTTTCTTAAATTGTGAAGTATACAGTCCACTACTTCTATGTTTATTTTGAACAACATTTAGCATAGTGAATTTCAGGACTGTTTTCTACTGTTACATGAGTACCAGCAGAAATTGTCGGGAACAAAAATGAAGTCTGAAACAGTATTTTTCTTAGCTTTGTCTGTTTTGTCTTCAAGGGTAATATTTTCCCTATGCAGCTTAAGTCTGGGGATTTCTGAGGCTTCCCTCATCATGAACTCACCAGACAGGGACTCTCAGGTTGACATTCTGTAAACAGGCAAAAACATTTCACCTTGGTCTTCTCTGCATAGCATTTCATATGTTGGGTCTCACTAGACCAGGGTCTTGCTAGATGATCACTTCATGCACGATTGAGCAGATGTGGCTTCAGGGCTGTACTGGTTGACACATGTTCATTTAAGACAGCAAATTTTGTCAGCTGGAACTGCCAACTCTGCTGCCCATATATGAGTTCCTGGAGGGATTTTGTTCTATGCATTGTTGAGTTTGGCGTAGCAGCATTTTGCTTTGAAAAGTCTTCACAGTCACAGCATTTAACAGGCTTACAGCCCTACTCACTTCAGAGATTTTATTGTTAACAAAATTTAAAATGTTCCCCAGCCAATGTTTCTTTGAGTTTAGAAAGCTCCAGCTTTGGCCTGGGCACTTTGGATTGCTGCACGTTGCCTTCATTAATATTTTGATGACCTGTAGAATCTTTGGAAGAACTCCTAAGGATATTGTAGACGTTCTCATCACCTGGGGATCTTTTTTAATCGCTGCCAGATTTTTCAAAAATATATGTTGTAATCCAAAGAAAAATCACGAGTCTTATAAAATCAGTAGATCAGGTTCTTACAGCCGGTGCTATGCAGGCGTTCAAGCCAGCTGGTTGTCAGAGCTTGTGTCTCAGTTTTAAAAAGACACAAATCTGTGAGTTGACCCAGATTTTCTTTCTGGGAATCTGCTCTCCTGTGCACTAGAGAGCCTGTAGTGTTTACTGGTGCCAGAGTACCAAGAATCTAAATTGTGTTAGTCAATGAGAAGCAGAGAAGCAGTTCCGCTCCAGTAGGTACTTTAAAAGTATTACCAGACCCCTCTACACAGATGACAGGGGAATAACCTATTGCCGTTCCAATATACGGCAGAATAACTGAACTCAGCTGTTGCAAAACAGAGAGTCATACTGCATAAGTTAGGTTTTAAAACTGACATGCTGCCTCTGATGCTTCCAGCAGACTCGATTCTCAGGCTAAATTAAAAGTGCCTTTTGCCTGTGCGACTGTAGAGAGCAGTGTCTACAGCGTTACTGAACGACACGCAGTCTGACTGAATAATGAGATAAAGGGGAAGAGAACTGCTCTGGGACAAGACCGTACTGCAGCTCCTTCATATCGTTTTTCATCTGAACACTGGTTTGTCTTACCATTTTCTTCGAAATGGTATTTTAAGAAGGAAGAAACATGCCCTCTGCGTCAGAATTGCAGAAGACCTTAAATACAGAAAACCTCTCACAGTTCTTTAGTTCATGGGAGGGTAGAAAGAATTGGGGCCATCCAAGGCGTCTTCCAAGCAATACGTTCCCTCTTTCCACAGTACAGAAGATGCAATAGTGGTGTACGGGGGGATGAGCAATGCAGTGCTGAAAGACACTTGCGGTTGCACCTCTCGCTTAAGCAGGCTCAGGGGAGCACACGCAAATCCCACAGCCAGCAAAGGCCAGCAGCTGTACTAGGAGTAGCAGGCTGTGCAGCTGCTGCAGTCTACTGTGCACTGGATTTCTGGGCTAGCATTTCCCTCCTAGATCACTCTTTATTAATCCCTAAGCCTTTTAATTAGGTCTTGTATGGAAAGGAGCAGAAACTGGATGGAGAAGTAATTTAAATTAGTCTTCATCCAAGCCACTCTTAGCAGGGTAATTTTCATCTTAAGCTCTTTGAACCAGGCTATTATTTTACCATAAGCTGTCTATAATCCTTCCACACTTTCTCCACACCTGTAAATACAGTTCTCACTGACGAGTCTGTTGCCCTTTTTTGCTCGAAACCCACTGAAGTCGGTAGCCACCTTTGCAGTGGGTTTTGAATATTCACCTTAGGTAGACAGATGGATAGATATTTGAATTACCACAAGTTCCTATACACCTAATTACACCTTCACGTCCTACTCCTGTTATATAAATGTTAATGTTATTGTGCTAATGTTTATTCGCTTGCTGGAATAGGCATGCACTATCTTCTGAAGCTTCTCCGTAGAACTTAATGGGACATTAGATCTCAGAAGGACTGAAGAAAGCTACTCCTCAGTAGGTCACCTATCATTGCCTGGGTAAATGTAACTGGGAAAGTGAAAATGAAGCATTGTATTAGTACTTTCTTTGGTAAAATATAGAACAATTTTTTCCTACTTACTACTTTTTTACACTTTTCTTATTATGGGCTAATATAATATTATTTTCTATGTGTTTTGTGATGCAACTCTAGCAGTCCTGGGTTAGTGGTGGTATGAGCTGAATTAACTGCAGAGTATGGGAATAGCTCCCTTGCCTCCATGGGCACTAATCAGTTTACATTAGCTGCGGTTTTGGACCATTCTTTGTGCATTTTACATCTGGAAATCAAGATATGTTTGCAGGTAAAAGTTCTCTAATTTACTCATCATACAGAAAATACGCAGGGTGTGTTCCTTCAAGCAGTGAATAAGAATGCACACTATGATTTCTTTGCCTTTAACAGATCTGCCAAATGCCAGCTGGAGAAGCAAGAATTAACATGTTCACACCTCGTCTTATCTGCATTCGGGGGTATACAAAGAACTTCACTCCATCCTCCACTGAAAACACACAACAGGAGGAAATTCAGCCTATGTAGGCACACTCATTTCCAGTGAAATTTTCAGCAAATATTGATTCTCAGCTTTTATTTTCCTTTAATACATATATACTCAGGCTGTGAAACTGCATAAGCAACTCTGGGAAAATGTGTACCTTCACCCACATGAATCACACAGGCACGTAACTACCTGGGTTACAGAAGAAAGTGACTCATCTGCTGATGACAATGGATAAAAGAACGAGGGGAAAAAAATCTCTAATTCTCATACCTCCTTTCCTCTGTACATTATAAGGAGACACTTCAGGGACTAATACACAGAGCTGGAAGGGAAGCTGTGTGTGAGGGTCCAGCTCTGCTACGGTGGGCAGTGAATGTCACGTAAACCCTTCCAGAAACTGCTGAAGCTCTGGGTTGAAACTGGTTTGGTGTCTGAGGGAAAGGGCTGCTTGGTCCCCTTACTCCTCTTGGGAGAGGTACTTAGGCTAATTTTCCCTGTGTCAAAGTGCTCTCTCTCTGTAGAATTTCCACATTGATCTAGTCATGGGGGCAATCCTATCCCCGTGCAGATTTTATTTTGCTAGGTGAAGGAGGATAATTCTAAAATTGCTCCTATGCTCAGTTAGGAACTTACTGGTGGATTTGTATGTTGCTAATAATTCAGTAGTTGAGGTCCTGCACAGATCTGTAATCAAGCACAGTATATTGTGCATATGTAGAGAAAGCATCTTTAGTAATGGTACTCCCATGGCAAGGTGGTTTCAAGAAGCTGAATCGGTTCACCTAAACGATACTGAGAGTGGAACTTCAAAGATTTGAAAATATCACTAAATGGGGGAAAAAAAAAGACTGAGGAAACCTGACAAACGTGAGTGTGTTCACATTTTTTTCCGGGACAAATGCAAGGCAGGTGATTGTGAGCCATAGTTCCGGCCTGGCAAAGGAAGCTGGTGCAGTAACTCCGCGCATCAGTGACAAGGGAAGAAGAATGTTATCTGTGTCCCCGTGAGATGGCACCCTGAATCAGCAGTGCACACAGGGATGGGTACAAAATCTGTTCTTCCTGCAAGGAGTGAATCACAGATGCTTTAGTGAAAAGTAATTAATCCAAAGCATTGTCTGTCTGCTTTTGTTTCACAGAAGCTGATCTTAGTCTTTGTACAGTGGGGAAAATACAAGGTTTCAGAATAATGTGTCATGAGTTTTTGTGTCTTTTTACGTGCATGGATTTCTTCTTCTATTTTGACTGCCTAGTCATACTGCGAGGCTATTTTCACAGGCTCTTCCAAGTAGTCAGTCCTATCTATCGCTTTATTAAGCTGATTTCTTTGTATTACACCAAGCGTTACGCCTGGTGCTAAGCCTTGGGAGCAACACCGTTAGGGAAAATAGTCAGATCCTCAACAACCTGATTCTGGGACATAGGATCATTCATTTCCCATTCATCAGATTTCAATTCTCCCTGAAAGCTGTCACCTGTTTGGTTGCCTACTTAATCTTTTTTCCCCAATGAAATGTATATCCCAGTCCAGAACAGTATCACTAAAAAAAAAAAACCCAACAAAAGTGAGCACATGTAAGTATGAGAAATTAATTTCCTGTCTGTTATTAGAAGTAATCGCCGGTGAGTAATACTTCTACGTCAGCAGACATGTCTGAAGAAAACTGTATTGCTGCCATACGTGTTGAATCAGTGTGTTGCTATGTGACACCATCCTTTATGTGTACCGGAGCAAACACCTTGGGAAGAAAGAGAAGAGAGAGAGACAGCCTGTTATTTTTCAGTTTGTGTCTCTCTCCATGCAACCATAGAGTATTACTTTATTATTGTGTTATTTTAATTTCAGTTAACTAGTGGTTTATATCTGTCAGTCTGATCTTTGCTAGAATTCCTTATGAAAGTGAAAAATATTTTGGTTATGGCTTATTGCTGTTGCTAAATAGCAATCTAGACCCATGTTACGTGAGGAGTATGAAAAGTTCTGCTGTGTATACCTGTTTACAGACCCTGCAATCCTACCCTCTGAATTTTTCTAGCTGTGTTAAAATTGTAGGTCACTGAATCCAAATAGAAGTGTACCAATGACCTCCCATCACTGGCTTCCCTGCAAGATCCAAAGCTTACTGTGAAAGCCGTAGCTCGATCAGAAGCCCTTTCATGACTGGCAGCGTAGAAAGACCGCACCAGTTTGTTCTATTCATTATTCAGTCCCTCTTGCAGATGATTTCCTGTGTGGTCTGCAAAACATGACAGCATTAATTACAATCAGACATGCACTGAGCATTAGTGAGTTTAGGGGAAGGGAAAAAAAAAGACTACAGTGGGCGCTTTGAGTCTCTGAAGTAGCTGAAATAGTTCTCCACGCTGTGTTGAGCAGCAGGAGTATTCCCTGCCCCTAAACGCACTTGTACGGAGGGGAGAGAAGGCGGCTGTTTTTCTTTCCTTCCCAGCAGCATGTAGGAACGCGGTTCCCAGGAGGTGTTGACAGGGAGTGGCAGGGATTGCCAGGGGAGTGAGGGCCGAAAGCAGGCTGAGTAAGAGAGTCACCTGGCTGGTTGCATCCCTGCTGCGACGAAGCGTGTCCGGCTTGCCCGTTCATAGATGAAGACACACAGACGTAACTGCTGGATCCTAGCATCCAGCAGCGTCTTAGTTTGTGTTTCCCCTTGGGCTGTTGAAGACCTGTAAGAGTGAGGACAGGAGCTCAGTTATTACTTTGTCAGCAGACTGTAACTTGTCTGTGTTGCAAGGATCCAGATTTTAATATTCCAGGCGTTCCATGTCACATCCCCATTGTTTCGACCTTATTTATTTACCTTATTTTCTGAAATAATATCACATTAGGTGTACAACTCAGAGAAGACTTAAAAATCGTTTTGATTTTTTGATAAGGAAAAAATCCTGTTACTGGTTCTATTATTTTTTTTAACTTGGTGATAGAAATACAGGTCATAATAGGTGTGTGTTGAAAATTCTTTGGGATTAAACCGAGCAAGACTAACTTAGTGAAAGGTAAATGCAGGAGACAGGGAAGCTGATGCAAGTAGTCATTGGTCAGACTGAGAAAGAGTGTTCCTGGCCTGGGGGAGAACTGCTTCGCTCCTCGTCCCTTGCAAACCTCAACTCCCTGAGGTTAAAAATCTACTTTTCAAGTTATCATCTTCTGCTTTTACACATCTTCCTGGTTGGGCTATAAGTACAAATCAGTCATATGTCAGGAATTCCCATAAAAATGAATAAGAAGCTACCAAAAAGTCAGTTATTTTAGCATTACCTCCAACAGCTAATGAGCCCAAAACACCTGTTCTCAGGGAAAGCAGGACTGCCTGCTGAGCCACTCAGTTACCAGTGCCAGCGTGAACTCCTTCATTAGAAGCATCACAGTCACAGCAGTGATTATTAGTTTCATGGCACCATGACCAGAAATAATTAATTCTCAGCAGTAACTAGGTCAAGCTGAAGAATTCTGTACAGTCACGGAATGCCAGGCCTCAGCTATCACAGAGCAGTTATCTAGTGGAGGGTGATATTTACATACCTCCGGATTGGCAATGTAGAGTCCTTTTCCTGTCCAGCCTTTAAAAGAAACTGATGCACCTACTTGTATCTGTATTTCCCACCTCTCACTAACAAGGAAATGGATCTGGTGAATCTCTGCTAGGGCAATCTGGCTGTTGTCCACCTCCTTGCAGCTTATACAGGAGTTCCTGAGCCACTTTGCGGTGACCATGCTTGGTAGACCTGGGTCTGAAGGAAAGTTTGCTCCTGCAGAGGTGGCAAGGTTTGGCCTGAGATTACCTGCAGACATCTGAGAAGAGTCTGGCAGCCAACATAATAGTGGGTTTTCATCAAAACTTCTGTTACAGATGGCACGATTAGATACATAACAATGATGGCCCGGGTGGCACAGTTTAACCAGCTGGCCTGTATCTTATTTTAATTGTTTAAACATATGCACACCCTGTCTTTGTTGTGAATTCACTTACGGCAAAGCATAAAAATTTCAATTTTGCTGTCTGGTAATGAAGGAAGGTGAACACCATTTACATTACAGCAGAAAGTAAAATGTAATTTCCTTTGGGTAATAAGAGCTTAGGAGCCTTTTGTAAAGAAACATGAGCAGGACCTGATCAGGATGCCATGGCATGGCGTGATTTATGCTCAAAGCAACACAGGAACGTGTCGTTCCAGAAGGGGATAACAGCTCCCCAGTTCCCACCCTCACCAAGGAGGCACAGTGTCAGTGAAAGCGCTTCCTTTGGTTTCCTAACCCTTTCATTTAGGCAGCTGGGTACGCCAGCCCTGCAAACCTGAAAGCAAACTCAATTATCTTGCATTTACCTTTTGTAGCCTAAAAGTATGCAGGGCCTCCTGGGGCTACTGAGGTGTGAACCCGGGCTGTGCCTGTGGCGTGGCACACCGTTTCCTCCTGGGGACTGAAGTGTAGCCGTGGCCTCCCAGGGAGCACTTGCCAGTGTTCCCCGCTGCGGGTGGCTCAGCCGCCCGACCAGGGAATGGTATGGAGCAGGGGTAGGCCATCTCTTCCTGGCTAAGGACTGTGTGCATCTTTCAAATAAAAATAGACCTGGTGGGCTGCACCATCACCTTGCCCTCCCACTTTCTTCTCCCACCCTCTCATGTTCATCAGTAGTAATGTGGACTGCATGGTACGAATCCAGCGGTGCCCATCCTGGAGGTGAAGGGATGGAATTTCTGCTCCCCTCCCACCTCCGGGACAGCTAGCAGAAGGGAAGGGTGCTGCCCCGCAGCGGACCTGGCTGCCTATTTTTATTTATTGCCTTTACAGCAACAAGAAGGGCAGATGTTTTCCCTTGAGCACTAACTCCAGTCTGACCTTGGGCTTTTAAGGCAACCAGTGCACAAATATGGTCCTTAAGACACTGGCTTCATACAGATGCATACAGATGCAGCGTCCAGCCCCACCCTCCTACATGGTTTGGTTGTCTTCCTAGGTGTCTTTTTCACCATTACAATTTTTCTGCAAATAGTGGCAATTCCAGTGTAACTTGGGAGTACTGGTTTTGCTCAGAAGGTCTTTAATTGCTCATCCATTCCTGTATTCTCTCCTTCATAGTCTTCGTTCGTTCTTGCCTGGTGCCTTTTGTATTGCACTTGCTGAAGGCAACGCACGAAGGCTGCTCTTTCCTGCCGGAGCTTGTTGTTGTCTTCGGTAGCCGGGCAGGCAAAGACAACTCTGGTGTGAATCACTTTGCTCCTCTGAGGTAGGAGGTGCCATGAAGAATGATTAAGGGGTGGTGGTGGGGGGGAAGCGAGAGTGAGAAGGGAGTGTGTGCGCGCACAAATTAAGGTTGGGAAAGTGGGAGTGGTGTCAATGAGCAGGCAAGCTAAGAGTCTTCTGCTCTGCAGTGTTTCACCACGGGTAGATAGTTCTTCGTGCTGTACCCATTTCATTGATTTGTTTACCAGGATTATAGCCTTGCAAAGTAAGTACAGATTTTTTTACTTCCTCTGGTACTTTAATGAGTGTCTAGCTAACAGCTAACAAATTTCTGTTGTGAAATATAATCGTGCAGAGGGAACGGGATAAGGACTTTTTTGTATAAAAAGATATGTGGAATTAAAAAAAAAAAAGAGCAAAAAAGCCTTCCCAAACTACAATGTTTTGTTTTCATCCCAAAATTGCTGCATTTGCTATGCTGTATTTCTTCCTCCTGGAAAGGTTCACTGGAAGCAGTGAATAGGATCTGACAGGTGAGACAGCGATGGCATTAGGAATTATTAAAATACGGTGGTTTATTGCAAACGGCTTTTCCTATATTAGAAAGTGCAGGTTCTGTATGATGGTGTGAAAATGCTCCATGTGTCAAAGTAGGATTTAGACTGTTTTGTAAGGCTCTGTTACGCAGGAATATTCCTCTCATTTTCTGCAGAGGTGTGTACGCTCTGCTCTTTTTGCTTCGACTTATTAATCAAGTGACTAACCCGCCGTTGTTTAAAGGGAAGGGCAGGAACTCAGGTCCAGTAATTACCAATTTATTTTCAGTGTGACCATTTAGGTTGAAGAATTCACTGGCTACTGAGGTACAACGACGCGTATTGCGCTGGCTCGTTTCTCTCTTTCCTTCCTGCAGTGACTTTCCCTGCTATATAGCTGACTTTGCTTTTTCCCCAGACATATGAGACGGTCTGCTTCCACATCAGTCTGATGTCTTACGTTCCTCAAAGCGATGTCTGTTCAGAGGAAATTGTGTCCGTGTTGCCTAGCCGGGTAGTCTGCCAGGTGGAGAGTTGTCATTTGTGTAATGTAAAGAAGTAAGAAGAGACGTACAGAAGTCTCTCATTTCCTTTATATTTTGTGTTTGCTGAGTAAGAGCTGAAGTGGGGTCATGTTTAATGCTAGAGCTAGTTTCATAGATCAGTGCCTCACTCATGAAATTGGCGTGTGGGTTGTTTCTTATCCTTTATCCCCTCGGTGGAAGTTTGTGTGAACTGGAGAGACTACAGTGCTGGCACTCACAGCTCCCGAGCTGTAAACCCAAGACACCCCCCACCTCGCACTGGAGTGCCAGCACCGTTGACACTTTAGCTGCCCCAGGTGTCTTCTGGAAGGACTGCTAAACCGAGACAGGAATAAAATAAGTACTTACTCTGCTTGATCAGATTATCCCTACTGTATCACTAACCTTTGTCAGACATTTCCACACAGTCACTGCTATTCTCCTGATTATATTTTTAAATGATAAGCTATATTTAGTTTTTCTCTCAGTAAGCAGATAGTAAACAAAGCCTCTCGGTTTTTTGTTTTGTTTTGTTGTTGTTACAGTCAAGAGTGACTAAGCAAAAATGGTTTCTTACACCAATAAGTTTAAATCATGTTTTTCTAAACTGGTTTTATAGTCTTTCAGCTCCCTTCCGTATCTGAAAGTGTTTCTGCAACGCTGTGGCAGTCACAGTTCTAAGCAACGCTGGGTGGATCACAAGCTACCCGTGTTCAGAGTGCCGCGGGCCTCCCTGGAAGTGCTGACATAGTGCTTCCCCGGGAAAGGAGGGACTCAGCAAGAACCCATGCAGCAGGCCTTTTTAAAATTTCATTTTCAGTTTTTGACTCCTCCCTGTTTGAGGGTTCCCTGTGATTACTGACTCAGGAGCTGCGTCTGGTTTCTAAGACTGCTCATGGGCAGGCAGCTAATGGACTTTCCTCTTGATGGGAGCCTCAGCCCTTGTCACTTGACTGGATCTGGCTCTAATGGAGTCCACAAGGGTTGGGGCCCTCAAGGCTTTAGCGAGATTCAAGAACCTGTAATATTTAATACACTAAATTCCTTTCAAGAGTGTGAACGTCATGAGCTCCTCCATATCATACATCATTTAACAAATGGAACATAAAAATCCAGGCTGACCAGGTGCGGTTGAAAAGGATGGTGGAATAGAAACTGTTCTTGCCTATCCAGCCCATCACTGAAGATTAAGGGTGAAACAGTTTTTTTTTTTTTTTTTCCCCCAAAAGAATGCTCTGATGGGCATTATTTCAAACTGCATTAAAAGAAATAAATTGTAAGAGTGGAGAGCTTTACCACTACTAGAAACAGTTTCACTCGGCACAAAAAGAGCTTTGAGAGTATGAGCTTACTGGATGAACGAAAGTTAAATAAAAGGTTCACCACCAAATACTTCCCATTTTCTGCACAAAAAAGGAACATAGAAACTTTGTAGAAAATTTATCCAACATAAACAGCATCAGAGTTACCAATGAGGACAGAAAATAAGAGTTTCTAAGTAATGGCATGCTTTTCACTGGCATAAGGAAGAAGTTTCATTTAATTTTGCAAAATTTCCCATTTGATTGCCTTACTCTGAATCTCTGGCAACCCAAGGAACTGAAACATAGGTAGCACATATCTTAAATTCACCCTAGGTTTGCCAATATAACTGAAAATACTAATGTTAGAATGACAGCATAGCATTTGCAATATGGAGCCAGAAAGGAATTAGAAGTACTTGTAAGCGGTTATGATTGCATATTGATTTTTAGCCTGTAAGGAAGATTCAGAGGCCTAAATAGAGTAATATCAGGCCAGACAGCACTAAAGACTGATACTCTATCCCACTAGCAAATAAGACTTTGTTCAGGTGAACTGCATGCCTCGTTCTGGATTGTGAGACTCTCCACATTATTTGTCTTCATGAGGGTGGTAGACGTCGAACGACACATTCTTGGTTCCCTGAGTAATTTTCCACCAGCTCCTCAGTAAGAAATACCTGGGAAGTTGGTACTTGCCCCAGATCTTCAAATTATAGCTGGGCAGGGGTGCAGAGAGAGAAAGAGAGAGAGAGAAGGAGACAAAGTATAGGTATGTATTGCATGTTCATGTGTAAATGGTTGAGTTGATGGGGAAGATAAGATAGGTGGCCTGTGCAAAGGAGTGTAAGACACGCACAGGCACAGAGATGCACATCTGGGATGAGCAACTGCAGAGAGGCAGTTTAAAGGATGATTTTACATTTGCTCTGGTAATTTTCTGGTAATTAGTTGCTTTCTTGCATGAGAAGCGGTGATTACATAGATGAGGGACATGGTTGCGATGCTGGGCTGATGCTTAGTTCTCCCTTTACACCTGTAAGATCTCGGGGACGCGTTTCCTGAACCTCACTCTGACACCAGCTTGATGCCTACTGACACTGTAACATGGAATCTCACATGGGTAATCTCTCTTTACCAAGCAGCTGCTGGGCACTGCCAGGCTACTGGAAGATGGACAAGTCTGGCCAGATCGATTCGGACTTCAAGGTTCTGGCAAAGCCTCCAGATGTTGCAAAACTTAATCCTCTGTATTTGTATGTGGGGATAACTTTCTTCAGTGATATATATTTAATGTTTCTCCTCTTCAAGAAAAATTCCTTTTTTTTTCCAGTGGGAGGGGATTTGTTAGCAAACAGTTTGTTGCTAATACCAACAGTCAGAACATTTTGAGAGAGTGCAGTGATATGGCTAGGTGTGCTTTTGAAACGTGGCTTTAAAAAGCCTTGGTTTTATGCCAGATTTTTTTTTTTTTTTTACTTCATTAGATTGTGCAATGCATTTCAATAACCTTTTACACCTTTTAGTCCAAAACAAACCAGTTGCCAAATAAGCCAGTTGCTTCACCAAATGGATCCAAGAACATGTATATGTGAATTAAAATAGAAACAAAAAGATGTCTATTTTCTAAAAGGCCTTCTCTAGTCAAACAGGCCTTATGAGTAAATCAGTGTTATCTCTACCCTGTCGCAGTCAAATTATGCACCTGTTCTGTTACTCCCATAAAAATGTAAAAGTGCCGCAGATTGTTTGGAAGTCATTCATCACTGTCAAGTACCACAACTGCTCCACAGCATCTCTTTTGAATGGTGTCAGATCTTCAGCTAAGTCTGGGCAGTATGACTCATGCCTTCAAACAGGAGATTGTTCTAATTCGAAATGCCTTTCCAAACCCGGATGAGAGTGAATGGTGCAGGAAAGTACTTTGCTGGAGGCTGTTCCCTGCCCATTTGTTCCCTCTTCCCCTTTCTGTCTTCTCATACCTTTCTGCTCTCACCCAGTGAGATCTTTCCTAGCTACAATGCAAATGATATGCACTAGGTAAGTAAGCATTCAAGACTGCAGTATTAAGTAGTCAGTTATTGGAGAGAAATCCCTGTCATTAAGGTGTTTCTCAAAAGATGATTAGCAAACCTTCTACCAGTGTAAGACATAGCTGATTTTCCTTTTCACAATAGGTTAAAATAGGACCCCAAGATCTTCAGTGTCACAGCCTGAAATGCAAATGTAAATTGGTATGTGTTTGGATAAGAATACACCTTTTAAAATCACCCCTCCACACCATGTCTATTCCACTCTTTTGGCATTTTTCCTGTAGAGGGCAAATGCTGGAGACACTGTTTTGGTTCTGTGTGAAATCCTATGCCTTTTGAAGTCTCTCCAAACATTCAGATCTTCCATTTCCTTTCTGTCTCTATCGACAGCTCTGATGGAGCTGTTTAACACCAATTTTAACAGATTGCCCTTCTTTATAGGGATACATGATATTGGGGGCAGAGTACTGTCACATTCACTGTGCCAAAGGGGTTGTCTTCTGTGTGCTTGCTGGTCTAAAGCCAGACTTGTGCTCTTGACTGAAATTCTGTGCTTCACCCGTGTTAGCTTGAATCCACACAAATGTTCTTACACCAAAATGCAATTTCAGGTATGTGAAAGCAGTCTGGAAGATGGGAATACCTATTGGCTTTCCCAGATCATGGACTGCAGCAACTGTCCCTTGGGCACCACCCTTCCCATTCCTGACTGCACAGGTCATCTAACAGCCCTGTGGCAATTGCAGTGATTTAGAACAGCTAGGAAAATATTTGCAGTTTAAAAAGTGTAAGTGATGAGTGGGCACACGGTATTATCTGTTTAGGAGGCTTCCCCTAAGTTTCTATGACAACGTCAACCTACAGGACCAGAGAACTTCCTGAAGACTCCTAGCAAGGCGAAAGAGAATGGGGAATCATCCCTCAGAGGGAGGACATGTACCAAAGCTAAAGCTTTAATGAATAATTAGCCATGAAGCAAGAGACAGGAAAGATTATGCGACTATTAAAGGCCTGTCTGAGAGCCAGGAGAGCCCAGAGCATAGGCGAAGTACCTTATAAGTGGGCACATTTTAAGAGTACCAATTAAAAACAGATTAAATTCATATATGATCCAAATTGAGTCAATATGCATGGGCCACCTTGACCTACCCAGATTTCTCCAAGTGCTGCTGGCAACTCCGGCTCCATGTAACACGTGGCATTGCCAGCTGTCACTTGAGGATAATGGCTGTTACTGAACCACTTGCATATCCTTGGTTGGACATGGATGAGACCTTACCTGCTCCTCAGGAGCTGCCAGTGTGTCCTGAAGCTGAGTGGGCTCGGTCAGGCCTTCCTCTCTTCTCCCTGAAGGTTCAAGCTGTCCAGTCCCCATGCTGGAGTCCAGCCTCCTTCCATGCTCTGACCCACCACAGCAGGAGCTGGAATTACACTCTGAGCCATCTCTCTTTTCCCTTTTCTGTTTCAGGATGACAATGGATGCTCTGCAACTAGCAAACACTGCCTTTGCAGTCGATGTGTTCAAAAAACTGTGCGAGAAGGACAAAACAGCCAATATTATTTTCGCCCCGCTGTGTACCTCAACATCTCTGGCTCTGGCATATAAAGCTACGAAAGGCGATACTGCAGACCAAATGAAACAGGTAAGCTGTCAGCATCCTGTTCTGTGGCTGCAAAATTACATGGCTGTCAGGGGTGGCTTTCTTATTTGTTAATATTAATAAACTCGAGCGTGTACAAGGTGGAAGGGGACACGGCAGAGTCCTCAACAGTTGTATGAAAGCCCTGTCTCCTTTTAGCGTGGTGTTGATTGTGGCTGCAAGTTACAGTCAAGATCACTGTGTTTGGTGGATGATTGTTTTTTCATTATTCAAGAATGCCTAAGCTTTATGGAACTGGAAATAATTTGGCCATTATCTGCCAGCAGCGAGTATGCTTTGCAGCCCTATCAGTGGCATTGCCCCTCTCTCCAGCCACACTGCTCAGAGGAGGCGGGTGCAGTAGAAGAGGGCACAACGTCGACCATGTTTCTCCTTACAAGCAGCTCGTGGTGTTCAAGGGGTTTCCAGCACAACGACGCAGCGTGGCAATGAAGATGCAATCAGTCTGTCACGCTCGCTCTGTGGTGCAGGGAGGCAGCCTTGCAGCCTCTTCTGCTGTCTCTGTGTAAGCAGAGATTTGCGTCGCTCCTTTTCATCCCAGGGAGGGTGCCCGCGGTTTCCGCTGTTATCTAAAGGTGGATGAGAAGCAACTTCAGTATGCATTTATATGCTGATTATCACCTGGCTCTGAGGGACGTTCTACATATTTGAATGTATTCCTCCCTGTACTTCCTCATTCATTCCTCAGCCCTGAATGCAGCCTCCTCTGCCCCGACTCATGCCACAGGTTACTCTGAGTCTCACGCTATTCACAGGGCTGCACAACAACATCTTCAGGAAGAACTTCTAGGCGTCGCAGACTTTTCCCAACAGCGTTGTTGTTTTTTTAAAAAAAGATTAAAAATAACTCTAGACTTTTAATTTTTTTTGAATTTAAATGACACCCTGCAGCTTCCTCACCATTTCAAAGTTCAAGCATTGTCTTTCTAATGGGAGAGATCAAAATACTAACCTACCCTTAATTTCATTTTCACTTGTGTCTGCAATTTGCTTTGAACCATGCCGTAATAGGTTAATGTACACATCCACCAACGGACCTCTGTTACACAAGAGCGTTTATGTTTCACATTTCTCAAGTGGCATGTAAAAAGTGCTGACTACAGGTACTAAGGAGAACTTGGTGTGTTTTTCAATGTGTAATCTCCTGTTTTTCATGTCTATTCTAGCTTCTGTCTGCCCCTGAGTTTGTGCTTGGGTTTTAAATACTAGATACGAAAGGAGCCAGACTGGTAGTCTTACAAGTGTGTGCCAAGGGCTCTGCCAGGTAGAGAAGTTGCAGTCGCGCAGCTTTCTTCCCCCTCACGGTTCCCAGGCACTATGCAGCTGGCACTAAGAAGCTTCCTGCGCTTGACATGATAGGAAATAAAAGTGCTGGAGGAAAAGGAAGTAAGTGGAGAAGGTTGTTTCTGAGGAAATGACCGTGGAGCGTGGCCCTGCGAGCTGTGCTGCTGCTGTGTCCTTGGGAACTTATTTCCTTCTGCTCCCACAGGACAAGGAGGGGGGAAGACACAGACAGGTGGCTAAGCCAGAACAGCAGTTTCTTGTGTCTGCGAAGATGCATTCAGGGAGAAAGAGCAGGAGAGGGGGACAAAGGGAAAAGAAGGTCGCTAGGGCCTGCTATGTCTCAAGTGGGAATTTAAGACAGGTGGAGAGGGTTGGGCCTGCAATCAAACAGCCACCATCAAAGACCCTGTAATAAGCAGGCATTACAAATCCAATTCATACTTACAGGGTTATTTTCAAACAAAACCAGCAGTAACATCGCACCTCTGGTGCTTAAAAGCAGCGAGTTTTAGGTCCCCCCAGCACTTCCTAGAACAGGACTTGTCATTCCCAGGAGCTGGGAGATGGCCATAAGTGGGTCAGCAGCCCTACCTCCAGCTTGTGCTTTGTCTGCCAAAACAGGCATAGTTATCGGATCAATTTTTGCTGAAATACTATCTAATGTCACGTATCAGTCACAGCAATCAGAAAACTTGATGATCTGTTAAGCATTTTTAAAGGTGTAGCCCACTTCTAGAATGGAGACTAACTGGGACCCTCATTTATCTGGTTTAACAGCTCCATTTTTTTGGACAGGAACGTCAGTTTGGTGAAGACATTGTGACTCCATACTACAGAATTTCAGTTGACTAAGCCGCCATCACCAGCATGAACAGCTCTGTTGATTCCTTTGGACCACACACAGGACAGAAATGCATTTGGTTAAAGTTCTGGTAGAATCAGGTTTTAGATTTATGTGAGGATGTCAAACAAATAAATGATTTTTGAGTAACAACAGCGAGAGCTTAAATATGAAAAGCCACAGCTCTGGTCACAAACTAGCATTCTTTTTTGCTAAGCTGTTAGGAATGTTTAGGTAATAATCATAAAAAAGATGCTTAGTGTTTTACTGTGTTAATTTAACAGGTACTCCATTTACAAGATGTCAAAGATGCTTCTTTCGGGTTTCAAACAGTAACTTCAGATGTTGCCAAACTCAGCTCTTTCTTTGCGCTGAAAATGATCAAACGGCTCTTTGTAGAAAAGTCTCTTAATCCCACCACAGTAAGTACTGCGGAAAAGCCCTGGCGCTATGAGTTGCTTGGCCAGCATGTTGACGGGTTATGGTGTCCGACTGCTGTGTTATTTAAAATAAATTCTCTCACTTTTGGCTGCTACTTGACGAGACTCAGATGATGAACAACGTAATATTCTCCGCTGCCGTAAAAGGTTGTAGGAGGATGGGTGTGCTGCTTGACCCCAAGCTATGCAACTATTACAACATTTCTAGTTCTTTCATTAACACGCTTTAGGTCAGTAGGCGCAGTAGGTTTTTAATGCAACATAGCTTCTATGCCACATCAAGGTCTTTGCATTGTAAGTATGAGCGAAAGGGAGTTTTAAAAAAACTTGGCGGTGCAAGTGTGTGTCCAGTTCGCACACCCAAGTAATTACTGAGTGAGCTGTAGCTTTCTTAATCTGTCTGAGAAGGCAGAAGCCTGGCTATTGAAACAACACAGGTGAGGAAGGTGTTGTTTGGCCTTATAATTTATGGACCTTGCAGATAACTGAGAAAAATGTGGGGTGGGTTTTTTTCGTGAAAGTTGTCTTTGAATAGGGCCCCACACAAGGACAACAGAAAACTGAACGTGCTTAAATGATGCTATAATCAGAGTGCCTGCTGTTCAGCCTCTGCTACAGCAAAGGCCAGTACCCATCCACAGCAACAAACATCTCATCTGGTGAGGACAGACATGATGTGAGCAGCCTTGCACCCTTTATCTCAGTCCTTCTCTTACCCAGGCCTGGACTGAGGGGTGTTTTATCCTTTAAAACTCTGGCAATGTGGTCAGTGCTGCAATACCCAAGTAACTTTAGCTCCTGGTGTAACAGCACTGGATGGAAGACAACCTTGGTAGCGATGTGCCAAACACAGCTGTGCATCCTGGCTGTCACCCACTGTTATTTAACAGCTGTCCATCATAACAAACTCCCCAACTACGCTGTGGTGAAGCTCGGGATGCTGATGTTGCAGGCTGTGTAAAGAGTCATGGGTGGATGGCATTTAACCAAGGATGTCTTTGGTACATTGTGTCTTGCAGGACTTTGTCAACTCCACAAAGAGGCCTTTTCCATCTCAACTGGAATTAGTGGAGTTCAAAGAAAAAACTGAGGAAACCCGACAGAAGATTAACAAATCTCTTTCAGAGCTAACTGATGGTGAGTACAGCTTAACCCTGGGGATACCTCATTGAAGACAGTGATCTTTCTCGTTGTGACACCTCTCTGCTACTACTTTTAGAGGTAAATGCATAGTGAAAGCAGTGGGACGAGACCTATTATTTGGATTATTGCGGATTAGCAACATCAGCCTGTTTTGAAATCACTAATTTTACTACTGCAGCACTTCTGAAGGTGGAAATGTGAGACTGACCTTGCGTTAGCCTGGGGGAAAGCTGCTCACATCTGACGGTAGCAAGGCGGTTTGGCAGAATGACAGCTCCTGGCGGTGGAGCTCTACAAACATCTGACATCAATGCATCAAACCCAGGCCCTGGTTTCCTTTAAAAATTTTATTGTAATGGGAAATACTTGCTGGACTCTGAATTTCAGGCTGTTCATAGCTCAGCTTAGCTCAGCTCATCTGCTCTTGCCAGCAAGGCTGCAGGTGTGCGTCTCCTCCCCGCCTTCCTGTGGGAACGGCCTGCAGGCACCCCTCCTGCCATACGGCTAAACCACCAGCCACTGGGCCGAGTCATAGAGATGCCCATCAGTGACTGTGAGGGTCCCCGGGCAGAACCTGCCCACTCTGTGATGGGCAGAGGCCTGGCCCTGGCCCACGCAAAGCATGCACTGCCCATAACAGAGGCTGTCGGCCGGTGCAGGGGTCGCTGCGGGGTCAGCTGTTGCCTGTTGCTCTCATGTGGTACAAATATGATAACGTGGGTGCATAAGCTTGATCCCTGCCCAGCTGGCGCAGGTGCCCACGTGGAAACACCTTGCCCTGCCTCTGCATTTCCTGCATGAAGGCAGGACATGCTCCCCCAGTGCTCTCAATTCAGTGTCTTACGGCAGGGATTGAAGAGGTCTAAACCAGAGCGAGGCCGGAGGCAACATTTCCCTATCCTTTTTGAAGTCAGCAGCAGTATTTGGTTATGAACTGTAATCAGAGATGAATTTCTGATTATCCTGGTTATTTTATTCTCATCTATCAGTCTAGAAATGAGTAGCTGCTAATCTGGAACTTCCCTTCAAGCCTTGCTTTCCAGATGACAAATGCTTTTTCTCTTACACCCATTGAATGTCGCTGAAAATTCAGTACCTTCTTTCAGGTACTGAACGAAAGCAGTAGGCATATTTTTGGTTCCATGCTATATAAGCCAAGAAAACATGTAATTTGCAAGATCTGCCTTGGTCCCTAATCCCATTTCAAACATTAAGCTGCAACTTTGAGTACGTGCTTCTTTTTGGAATTTTCCGTTAGAATATTTTATCTGTGAGGTGTAGGACACAAATGTTTTAATTCAGGGAATTGTTTCCATAGTCAGTTGAAGGAACTGATATACTGATAATGTATTGTTGTATTAACAACCACCTTAAAATCTGTTCACAGGCAAGATGGAGAATATTTTGAATGAGGATAGTGTAAGCGACCAGACTCAGATCCTCCTAGTTAATGCAGCCTATTTTGTCACCAACTGGATGAAGAAGTTTCCAGAGGCAGACATCAAAGAATGTCCTTTTAAAATCAACAAGGTATGTTCTGGGGAAAAAAAAGAGTACTGTTTCCACTCAAGAAAATGCAAACTTTGAGCTAAGGATATCCCAACAAGAGAAAATGAGAAATGCTTATTATTACCATGGCATTCTTAGAGTCTATCTAAACCTATATGCTGTTGCAAGGATCCCGAAACCAGTTTGCTTGTCACATCATTTTAAAACTTAGATGGTGGTTTCACATCCATCTTTCAAAGGCCCAGCTTGAAAACAGACTGTCCTGTTCGTATATTCAGACAACAGGAGCTGAATACAAGTGATCAGAAGCAGCCGTTGCCTACAAGGAGATGCACATTCTCATGGGTAGTTCTGCTGAGAGATTGCAGCCTGTACCAGAGGCTGCATCCCAAAACCAGAAGGGGTGAAGCACAAAACATTGCAATTCTTGTGGTCACAGAGCTAGTGAAACCATCTACACCCGTGGGGTGTCTTTGAGTATACCCCTCAGGTGCCTGGCCCTGTGCTTTCCTCTTCAGGGATGGCGCCCCAGCAATCTCCCTCTTTCTAGTCAGGCTCAGGACTGCAGCCCTCTGCACATCAGCCCTGCTTAGCCACGAGGTCCAAGTGGGTGCAGCACCCATGGCTGTTGCCTTCAGGAATCTGTGAGCAGTGGTGAATATTGTGTTCAGACAGCCAACTTTAAACTAAGATATAAAGCTGGGCAACATTTGTGAGATAAAGAGATTATACTCCAGATATATACAGATATATCCATCTGTATGAGAAACGTTGGAGTTTTGGGTGCACTGAAAATATTAATAAATTACCACATCAGCCAATGGTTTCAGCTAAAAAAAGTTTTAAGAATTATATGACCAACACTAGAATTTTTAAGTGAAACATCTCAAGCCATTTTTTTTCCTGAAGTAACATTTTTTCTCCTGAATTTGAATTTTAAATGAGTTTCCAGGTGAACAGAACAGTTTGCAAATCTTCCCTAGGAAATAGTTTTGTTTTGCTGCACTCATGAAAAGCAAAGACAAAGGCTTTTAGGTAAGCCTGAAATTTCTTCTTGCTCTGTTTCAGCTCCTGAACCAAAATATCAATTATTTGTATGAACAGCTTGACCTTCACTGTTGAGATGTGCTCAGTGTTTGACACTTACTGGCGTTACGATGCCCTGTAGACAGTATAGTTTGTAGCACTCAGTGAAACAGGCACAAAGGGCCACCGATATTAGGTAAATTTCTCTTTTAAGGCACATCCCCAATATGTCACTATTGTATTAAGTTGAATTCTGTTCCACTTTTCTTTGGAAAGCTGACTACTGTAAAAAGCCAACAGGGTCTCCTACAGCTGTTTTTATTACCTATGAAAGCCAACAAATTCTCCATTGGTAAGTGAACGTACCACTTCCATGCAAGCTTACAAACTTTCCTCTCTTGACATCTCATCTGTGAATTAAAAGGAACGCTAGATTGTTTCCTCTGTGTTTTGCAGACTGAAACTAAACCAGTGCAGATGATGAATCTGGAAGCTACATTTTGCCTGGGCTATGTAAAAGAATTAAATGTTGCCATCCTTGAGCTTCCGTGCCTTAACAAACATATAAGCATGCTCATTCTGCTGCCCAAAGAGATTGAAGATGAGACCACTGGCTTGGAGCAGGTGAGAGAAAAAAATAGAGTTGGTATGACGCTTCCCATGGAAACAGACTGTTATAACGTCATACGCTCGTGGAAGGCTTTTGTTATGTAGACGCCGTATAGAAGGAAACAAAAAGTAAGTTTCCTGTGAATTTGCCATCTCACTCTGCTTCTCTGTCGTATTTGTCATGTCATATTTGTGACATGATTCTTTCCACTGTGGCCAAGCGTGAGGTTGTGAACAAGACTGTTTTAGATAGGGTGTGCATGGAAGACACCACAAAGGGCAGAAGGTGCCCATGATGCACTTTAGGAATATGCATCAATTTGAAAATCTGGACCCAATCAATATTTTTCATCTTAAGATTTTTGTTCTTGCTATAGTAAAAAGTGCTTCAAGTCGTACTTACTGGGTACTCACAAGCGCTGACTTTATTTACTCTGCTGTCTTCATTTATTTCAGTTGACATGTATCCGTGATTTATTTTACTAAGATCTTAACACTCCTTGAAGTTTTAACTTCTAGCAGAGATGCCTGAAAATGAGCCATTTTTTAATTACAATTGCACATAAATTTGAAAATGAATAAGGAATTTACTAAAGAACAGCTATTTCTTACGTCATTTCTCTATGAAAATTTTAGAACATATTTTCACCTCTTCAGAGTTTCAGGATGAAGTGACAGATGATCATGCCAGTCTCCTTGGAAATGTGCACAATTTTTAAGGGCAGGTGGAATCCGCCTTTGCAGCTGTAAGGTGCTTTTGTATGTAGAAGTAAACAACAGAACACACCTATCTTAAAATGCAAGTGAGGCCTTTCCCGATAACAATTTGTTGTAGCCCCAGATTTTGCCTCCTCACTTCACAGTTTTAAAAAGATTGCTCCAACAGCAGCATGGCTGATTGAGATCAGGCTTTGGATTTGTAGTCCCTTTCTGTCCCAGATATCAGCAATTTTGTTACTCTCCAGGGTCAGGAAACAAGACTTTTGGATCTGCCAGTTGGCTGGGTGTAACCTGGGTAGGGACTGTCTTTCTCAGGTTCCTCCATGTGGTTGTTGAGGTGGTTGCCTGTCAAAAGCTTGTAAGGGGCTGATAGTCAGAGCATGTGCGTACGGTGGAGTTGCTCCAGAGGCCTGTCCTATGGATTAAATTGTACTTGCATCAATGTAACTGGGAGTATGTTAACCCTGAATGCTACAGTTCAAAAGCAAAGGTTGCCTTTTGGGCTTTTATTTTCTGGGGGCTTGATAGGACTGGAAAATTCAGGAATAGTCTTTTTTTTTTTCTTCTCTCTTTCCTTGGGCTGCTCATTAATCTCCTTTGTTCCTTTATGTCTTCAGCTGGAAAAGGCACTCACCACTGAGACATTATTACAGTGGACCAATCCCAGCATGATGGCCAACACCAAAGTGAATGTATTTCTTCCGAAGTTCAGCGTGGAAGGTGATTATGACTTGAAGCCACTTCTGGAAAGCCTGGGAATGAAGAATGTCTTCAATGAGAGTGCATCAGATTTCTCTGAGATGTGTGAGACAAAAGGTGTGGTTTTGTCAAAGATCATCCATAAAGTCTCTTTGGAAGTGACTGAACAAGGTGGTGAATCCCGAGAGGTACCAGGATATCGGATTCTGCAACACAAAGATGAATTTAAAGCTGACCATCCGTTCATCTTTTTGTTTAGGCACAACAAAACTCGCAACGTGATTCTTTCAGGTCGATTCTGTTCCCCTTAAGCAGGGCGTATTCGTTATGAAAAAGCACAATTGCATTTACGGTGGCGCATGTTCCTGTAAAGCTTGGCACCCTACTATCACCTTTGAAAGGAAACCTAAGAGGTTCGTGTATCAGCTGGGTAACACAATGTACTCTACATATGCAGCAGAACTAGTTTATCTCCTTGTGTTTCATCCCCTTAAACTGAAGGATTCCCACTGTGAAGAACACATCGTATTTTACTGAGAAGTATCCCAGCTTCAGCAACAACTGTATTTTATTCCTCTGTGACAACTTTTTCACAAAACAAAGTGAACTGAGAGCCTATTTTAGGTAGAACGGGAGTTGGAAAGAGCGCTGGGAGGAAGAGCTACATTCCTGCTCCCTAGCCAAACCACAATCCCTCATGACCACGCCCTGTGGATTCCTACTGCCTAGAAGGGGAAAATGTGGACACGTGGTGTGACAGCCCTCCCCTTGTACCTGGCTACGTGGTGGTCCAAGGTGCCCCACCGGACCCTGCCAGGGCCCAGCGAAACAGCGACCACGTTCCGCAGCGTAGCTAGGCAATTCAGGCCAGCGTCAGAGTTTGCGTCTGTGAAACAGCAGCTGCACCGAGACCTATGGATGCAAGAGGCAGTAATCACGGTGACAAAATACATATACACAGAAGACTCTTCAGTGTGTGTTACATCAGTTTGTTTACTGGGGACGTTGGACTCTGCTGCGTGGGATTTTTTGACTCATTGCCCTTCAGACTTGGAAGAGGGGACCAGTTCACTGCAGCTATGAGGAGCCCTGTTGTATATACCCTGAGAAAAAGAACATTATGCAATTCTAGGAGAGAAAACAGTTGGATTAATACTGGAAACGCCACACTTTTCACACACAGATTATCTGCAATTTCTAGTTCTGGATTCAGTATTAAGGAGACTCCATACAATTACTTAGTCTGAGGCATGAGAAAGAAATAAGGACTTCAACTTGAGTGAGATTAACATTGTAATTACCAGTCTCCAAATCCCATATGAAATCATGGTAATCAGATTTCATTTCTATCTAAAGACTGCCTGCTGCATATGTTCAGTACTGCTTTACCTAATTACTGTTCAGAATAAAGCACTATAAAGCTGGTGTCAAGTGTCTGCAATGCCTGCAGTGTCAGTCTGTGTGTTCACTTTTGTATGTTCGCTGACAGTGTCAGTGTTCACTCTTGACCTCCAATAAATTACAGGAATGGAAATGAAGAGGTTCACTTAGGCCACAAAGCCAAAATAAAGAACTAAATCAATGTCTGGATTGCCCTTCGAGACCACATGATGATAGTTCCCAGTAAGGACTATGTTACTAGCTGGTCACTATACACAGGGAATTCAGTTATGTATCCTCAAAAAATGGGAGCATTTTATTTGAGAATTTCTTAGTGCTTCAGGTCTAAAAGAAACTGGAAAGAGATTTCTAACTGGGAACGTGCAACCCTTGATGTGCATATTCCTAACACCAGAGAACACCACGGGGGTTGTTGTGAATTTGGAGGCAGGAGTTCTGTGCTGATTCCCGATCTTGCCAACCGGTGAGAAGCCTTTAGTCACAATGGTTCAGTGTTTTACTGGTTTCCTTCCCTCTGAGGATCTTTAATGGGCTCTAACACATTTTAATATCAGAGGGTTAACTGGAGTCATTGGCCCATATCTTTGAGGGGGCTGCCTTCCACCAAAAACAGTGGGCGGAGCGCTGGGGGCCTTTGCTGATATGCCTCGTGATCTGATACATGGAGAGCAGTTGGAAGAAGAACGCAAAATATAACTATTGCTTTGCAGCCCATCCTGTCTGAGAGGGAATTGCCTGCAAAGATCAATACCAGCTCAATACCTTCAGTGATAGCTGAAGGACTGGGGAATCTTTTATACACCCCGTCATGGCCTGATCTATTTTGGAGGCTGGGATCAAAGTTATCCAGAGCTGTTGTCACTGCGGCTTCTGGTGGTTCTCCCGTATGAGGTGGGTCAGGGCATTGCACATGGGGTTGACAACTGACTAAGCAGCTGCACAGGCAGTGCCTACATAGGCAAGATGGACTAGTGGCCTATAGTACAGTTTGTTTGCGTTTGAGCACAGACTCTTCTTGGTCATGTAGTTCCAGTTGTCCAGCAGACCATATCGCTCACTGCTACATCTGTGCTGGTCTGCTGAACTGATGAAAACCTCTGGCAGATTGCTCCACCCCTTTTTTCCTTCCTGGTTGAGATTCCCTGAAGGAGAAAAGCTCAGACATCACACTCTCAGCTTTTTCAGGTTCTGAAAACATTCCAGTCCAGTCTTCATTCAGTGGAGGTCATACTCCTTTTACATGCTGATCACAGCACCTAGGACACAAAGCATGTCTTCTCACAGAGTTCCTTGTGATAGCTTTGCCAGGAAGGGTCATCCCATGGAAGCAGAGAGAAACACCCTCAGGGTGGGGCCTATCATTCTTCAACTCCTCACCAACACCGAGATATCCTAGTCTATGCAAGGCAAGCAGATGTTAGAGATACAAAGCTGTCAGTCTACAGAAGGCAAACCCATGTATTGGTCATCTATAAACAAGGGTAGCTTGCCCACAAAAAGCTCAGGTTCATTCTGCCTCTTCTCTCTACCAGTCCTGGTATGAAACCTACCCGTCTTCCAGCATGTGAGCGAGAAGTACCAGTAAGCTTTCTGCCGGTGTGAGAAACGCTGTCATGGTCTATTGTTCGGTTCCACCCATGCTGGCCTCTGGGCCTTGGGCAAGAAACTGCATGGGAGGACATGGGAAAACGTGTGTGGGAGCTTGTGTATAGGAACACTTACGTGCTGGAAGGCGTTGGTTACGATGGAGAAAGTGAACATAGCTGAGGACTTGCTCAGATCATCAAGCTGCTCCACCTCACCTTTCAGCAGAGCATTACTACCTGGTGATGGGTGACGGCCCTGGTGGAAAAAAGCAAGCCGTGGCTGGCTTTTGCAGGCAGGTGCAAACTGCAGTATTATGTGTCTAGTCATCTCATTGCTTGCTCAGCTGCACAGTCATTGCCCACTTCCTTCTCCCAGCATTTTGTAGAAGGGATATACCTTGATGTCTTTTGGTAACACAAGTTGTTTGTGGGGAAGAGCAGTTTGGTTTTGACACTTGAAAAATGCTACATAGAGCCACTTGACCCCACTGGAAAAGCAGTACAGCTTTGAACCCTGAATATAGTATCCTAAGGGCCTAGAAAAGACAATATTTGCACATACATTAACATTTCCTGAGGCAAAGCAGTTAAACTGATGTCAAGGAAGTGCTGAGGGAATATACGAATTGAGCAAGTACAATGAGTCAATGGAGGAATGATGTTAGTGTAGGAGAGTGGGAGAGAGCACAGAGAAAGGACAAAGGAAAAAATACTTAGACTGTCACTGGAAAGAGGCTAGGACTTATAAAGGCAGAAGAAGAAAAGATACATCGTAAGGCAATGTGCAGAAATAAATAAGTAAATAAATTAAACAGATAAAGAGGCAGAACAGAGGAGGAAGGAACACTACAGAAACACGCAGGAAGGAAAAACAAAACCAAAGAAGTGAATGGCAAATGGAAGCAAAAAAACTGAGGGAAAGAATAGGTGTAACAAGAACATTCATGTTATTGTATCTTGTGTTGTTTAAAAATCCCTCTTTTCCAATGGGCACTGGAGCCTTGGCAGCTGGGCTGACACCTTGGCAGAGGAGAAAGGAACAGCAAAGCTGACGGGAGCTGCGCCTGAGGTAGAGGCTGGCCCAGCATCAGCACTAGAAGAGAAGTGTGGGAAGGGCAAGGAGGTGCTGGGAGACCTCCTTCCTCCTTCCTCCTTTCTCCTCTCACTATATCTGAACCCTCAAATGTCTATGAATCCAAAGCCAGTGTTATGCTGTGTAGGGAGAAAGAAGAGGTGAGAAATGCAGAAAATGTTCAGGATTGCAAAGCCACGTACAACCCTCGAGGACTTTGTTTTGACCCCTGAGTCCAGCTGCCATACCCCAGGGTTGCACCTGAGCTCAGAGGTGCTGATCAGGGGAGATCAAACTGTGCAGGCGCAGCTCCGTGTTTCCTGTCTCTTTACTTCCACCATGCTGCAGACATAACCTAAGTGATTAACTGGTCCTTGCCTTCTTTTATTAACCCCAGTGATTTAAAAGAATATCCCCTGGCTGGGGATTCCTGTTACAGTTCAAGGAAATACTTATTCCCCTCTCTAATTAAGCTCCTGCCATACACACAGAGCTGACTCCTTGCCTGAGAGAGAGAGAGAGATGGCTGCAGGCAACATAAAGCTCATGCATTTCTCATTCCTTTGCTCTATCTCTGCAAGCAAGTTCAGCTCCAAACAAGGCTTCTCTGAATCCTGGCCTGAACTCTTCACACCCCTGTGCCCAGGCCAGACCCCATCGAATTTGCAAGAGACTACGCACAGCAGTACAGCCATGGATCTCTAGGGTTAATGCCCTGTTTTCCAGCTGAGAGCATTGCCATCAGGAGATGTTGCCAGCAGATATTGCCTGTCAAACTTGTTGGGCAACTCTGAGAGCTAACATAGCAGTCTTCTGCAAGAAACTTCATGTTGATACCATTTGCATGAAATTGCAACAGGCTGCTATCATCAACAATTGGTTAGAGGCTGAACTTTCCCACAAGAGAGGTTTTTTTGTAATAGAGCATTCAGAACGTGCTACAGAGCTCAGCTGTTGTGCTCATCATTTAACCTCTTCGGGCAAGAAGGTAAACAATTCTAACAATTCTTTTTTTTTTTTCCTCCCAAATAACTTGTGGGTTTTTTTTTTGGCAGATCCAAAGTAGTCTACAGGTTGGTAAAGTAAACATCATGTTTACAGATGGGACAGAGAGGGAGATACCTTTACAGGCTGCAGGCAGCAAAACACACTGCTAAAATTCAGGTGGCTCAAGAGCTCACGCAAAGGGAGCTGGTCTTCAGTGGGACATAGGTGGGGAATTTAGGAACGCATCTCCAAAGCTAAGAATCTAAAGATTCTTGCCTTGATTTCACAGACTTTTGAATCTGAAATTTCCCCAGGACCCCTCTGCCCACCCAGAAAGCTCTAATTGCCACGGCAAAAATCAGCTCAGTGGCTTACAGCAGAAAGCACCTTTGTACCAACCTGTGTCTCCAGAAGGGCCGAAGAGCAGGCTCTGTCAGAGCACCTCTGCCTGCTCGGGTGGAAATGGGCTTCACGTGAAGTGATGGTGCTGATGACCTGAACAAACTCACCCGTGAAGTGGGAGATAAAGGTGAATTTCCCTTCTTTACTCAGGATTCTGCGTCACAAGAAAAAGCCTTGACATTTTGACCAGACGAGAGGGAGGGCATGCAGTTCTGTGGGTGGGTGCCTAGGCGTTTCCCCGTACCCTGATTCCCTCTGCCGGGGGATTGTTTATGTTCTTAAACAGCGACTATATGAAATAGGAAGGGTGGAGTGGTATTCAGATTTTGTTGTGTCAGTGGTGTTGCTAGTCTCCTCTAACATAATAGCTCTTGGGTTTGGCAATGAGGTAGAAGCTCGTCGAGAAGCCTGTGCAGCTGCACAGAGGCATGGCAAATAACTTGCCACTGTACAGCCTGCAACACGTAAATCCATGTCTGTTTATGCAGGAACAATTGGTCTAGAAAGAGGTAGGAAAGATACATCCTGTAGGCACTGATGCAAAATAACAACAGCAGTCAGAAAAAACCTTTTTGGCATAAAAGTAGCAGCCTGAGAAGCTAAGTTGTTTAGAAAATTAACTTGGTAACTTTTCCCTTGAAAGATTATTTTGTACTGAAATGTATTGGCTTTTAATTTAAAGCATGTTACACTGGAAATGTTTTGGGTCACATAGGGATGATTAGAATTTCTGTGTTGCGGGAAATTTAATTTTTTCTTATCTACTGTTTGTCCCTTTCACTCCAAATCAGCACAGAAACACTTGGAAATGTCTTTTGTATGAATGGTCAGGAAAAATAAGAAAGTCACTTCTACCAATCATAGATTTTCAAGTGAAGAGACAGTATTATCTGGCATGTGCCCCTTCTCTGGGATAGACACATGTAATTCTCGCCAATTCTGTCTTTCATTGTGTATGAACAGTTGTGCTGGGTTCAGTCAGGAAAGAGTTAACTCTCTCTACCATGGCTGCTAGGGAGCTGTGTTCCTGGATGCTGAGAGAAGTACTGATGAGGTATTAGCTGGCGCTGGGGAATGCCTGCACAGAATTCAAGGTCTTTCTCTGCTTCTGATGCTGCAGCTGCGTTCCCAGCTCTCGCTGTCTCGCTGCAGGCAGTGTAGGGGACACACAGTTCAGACAGCTGACCCAAACTGACCAGGGAAGTATTTCATTCCATAGTACGTCACGCTTGGGGTATAGGCGAGGAGGGCGTCCAGCAGCCATTACTCTCTTATTCTCTTGCTCATTTACTTCCATCCACTTGCTAACTCCTGTGCTGGCTCGTTCGTGAGGGAGTTGGTGGGTTGTTCAGAGTTTATGACCGTGCTATCGCTGACAGGGTTTGCTTGGAATCTGCTGCGTTAGCTCCCGGGCTCCGGCCCTTGGGCTGTGGCTCTCGGGCTCTCTGGATCTGGCTCTCACTTCTCAGCACCTGGTTGTGCACAGGTTAGGGGGTGGTGAGCAATTGTATCATAATTGTTTCATAATTGTATCACTTGTTTTATTTTCTATTATTTTAATTATTATTAGTAGTATTTGTATATATTAATTTAGATTTAATTAGTAAATAGTTCTTATCTCAATTTTACTAGCTTTCTTGTCCTTTTCCCTCTGGTTCTTCTCCTCCACTGGAGGAGGGGAGGGGGGCGGGATTTGTGAGAGTGGCTTCGTGGTATTTTGCTAGCTGGAGTTAAACCAAGAGAGAAATGAATGTGCATGGAAAACATGCAGTGGGAATTATCATGTGGCATCAGGGAAAACAGGTTCCTTCTTGCTTTACCTTGTATTAAATATAGAATTACCTTAAAAACAAGGCTACAGCTCTCTTAACCTCCCCTTATTTACTGCCTCCTCCTGTTGCCTGCATAATATACTCTAATACGCCTATTAATTATGATAGCTATGAGCACAGATTTTTAATCTGTGACAGTTTTTGTCTTGATTTCATCTACCCTTAGCTGAAAACAAACCGTAAAGAGAAAACAGATGATGAATAGTTGTAGAAAAGGAATATGCTTCGTTTCACACAGTCATGGGAGAAGGTTGTCGTCTTTACAAGGTCTCTGGTATACAGTGGCTTCTTCTGAAGGAAGCTCTTGCTCAGTGTAACTGTGCCAGCAATTTCCATCTGCCGAACTATGTTAAAAGCTACTGAACCATCAAGCAAAGCATCTCCCTTCATCAGCTGTAAAGCCCCAACCCCACTTGCTGCCTCTGCATTATTGCTAATGCTGAGTGCAGATGCTTTGGCTCATGCAGAATGGCAGCTATGATCTTCCTGGAACTTTTCTTTTGATCTTATACCTTCCCTCCTCACCACTCTAAGGTCTTTCAAAAGTAATGCTACCATTTGTTGTCGACGATGTGGGTATTCTCTGAACTCCATTGTCCTCGCAGTAACTCCAAAACTCTCACTGAGTGAATGATTACACAGATGACACATGTGATTTTATGGTGTGGAATCATTCACATGCTTGAGCCTGCCCCAACCGAGATTAAAAAAGTTCACTAAATCCTTTCATTCTGCAGTAAGAAAGTTCCTCCACCAGCCCACACCTCCCCTCCCTCATTTTGCGTTTCCAGGTCAGCTCTCTAAGTAGTTCCCGCCCACAAAACCATGAAGTTGGCTGTGGTGTTTGCACCTGGACATCACCCTGCTGCTTTCTGTGAAGGAGTGGCCACCTCTGTATGCCAGGCACTGGCTTTTAAAACCTGTTCCGCACTCCTGGGTTCTCCCTCTGAGCTTGGCGGTTGTCCTCTCCCTGCAGGGGTGGGGTGGAGGTGCCTCCTTCCTGCTGAGGAAGTTTATTAGCTCTGTTTTTTTCTCCTTGACTCATTCTGAGGTTTGGGCACACCTACCATCCGCCTCATGACCTACGTTCACCGTGAAGGATTTCACGGCTCCATTTCAGATTTTTCAGGAGGTGTGGAAGTGGAGCAATACAAACTTCGTCACTGAAGAAGCGCTGAGTGTTGTTTTCAGAAGGTTCTGGATAGCTGGTAATGAAGGTGGAAGAAAAGAAAAACGATTATTTAGTGCAATGTCTTTTTCTTGTGGTAAGATGAGTGTGTTATTGAAAGGAAAATGAAAGACGCAAGCATATAAGGACACAAGCAGCAGAGCTAAACCAGCTGTTTTCAGAACTAATGAGATATAACTCATCTTTAATTTGTTTGTTCGGAGAACCTTTTGGGTATTGCTCCTCTGTTTTGCCCATTTCCATTAGGTCTTCATGCGAAGTACTTCTGGACTCCAAGGTAAAACAAATGTCTCAGTATGAAATGTATATGAACTTTTCCTTCCAGCATCGCAGGTTCTTTCCACAGAGCATCAGTCAGAAACAGGATGAAGCACTGATGATTGCTGTGCTTTTCAAGCTTGTCAAAAGGCAAGAGATGCCTGCATTTGCCACACACGGCACCTTTGTATAGTCAGCAATTTGACTTTTCAGCTCTCTCAAGCCACAGCAACAATCTGTCTTAGGCTAAGCCTGTTTTCCTGTGTGCTGAGTTCATTTCCATCATGTGGCACTTGACGTGGGCTGAGATGGTTTTCACAGACAAATGCTGCATCTCAGGAGAGTCATGGCAACTCTCTACGTCCTGGTAACTTCTGGCGCCTGAGCCCCAGCTTCTTGTGCAAAATTTGTGTCTGGCTAAGGGCTGAGCAAGAGGCAGCGTGGGCTCTGCATCCTTGAGGACAATGCAAGCCATTTTGCGTATTTCTGGGAGTAAAGAAAGCTCTGTGAAGGGCAGGCTCTGTGTGTGTGTGGGCTGTTGCAGTGGTAGAAGAGCTGGGGCTTCAGTGGGTGAATGGGGTGGCAGCGGAGCATGGGCTGGGAGGGGATGGGGGTCCCCAATACCAAGCAGCCCCTTCCCAAGAAGGCTGTAGACTCCTCTCAAAGTGGCTGCTGGACACTGACAGCCCAGGATGGGCTGAACAAGGGCCCTGCTGATGAAAAATGCTGAAGTTCAGCTTTTCCTACCCTCAGCCTCCGGTCACACAGGCTGGAGCTCCTCACGTAACTTGGCCTTGTGGGCTTCAGCAGCCAGGGGCAGGGGGCTGGGAAAGAGCTTTCTGTGGGCAGTGGGAATAACCACCCCACTGGGCACCCCTCACCTGTTTTTTCGATGGAGGGGAGCTCTGGCAACTTGCTGTGGACCCAACCCACACTCGACCCTATGTGGGCTGAAAGCTAGATCCAGCCCAATCCATGCTGTGGGAGATGTGGGGCCTTCTCTCTGTACTGTGGCTGTGTGTTTTCCCCTAAATAAAGTATCTTCTTGGAACACAGGCTGCAGCTACTCATCTCTATTTCTGCAAGCAGGCAGGACTGCATGCTTCCCTTTTCACACATTTTTTTTGGTGTGCTGTCCAAAATACCATTTGTTTGAGACTGAGTGATGTAGGGTTTTTTGGGTGTACTGATTCCAGAAAAGCTTGTGTGATCCCACTGGTATCCACTCAACAGCTTTTCAATTCTTCTCCTAAGGGACAGGAAAGGAGTTTCCAAACCCCTTTTTTTCAAGAAGTCTTCTGCTTGCAAGGACCAAGCTGGAACTTGGTCCCAGCTTGTTCTTAGCAGAGTGGATTTAATGTAAATGACCCGTGGGAAAGGTATCAGACTGTTATGTTTTTAGTACAAGAGTGACAACTAACTCGTCATATCATTGAGCAGGAACTTACAGACTTCTTTTCAGGGCTGTTGAGCTACTGCTTTGGAAATGTTAATTGTGTATTGTGCCTGAATCTACGGCTCTTGGAAAACTCATGAGGAGGAAAAGAGTGTATTTCAAATTGTTTGTGTTTCCATATGTAGATCAATTTCCATAGCTGTTAATGACCCTTTTTCAGATATGAAAACATTAAATTAATAGTGATTTTATTTTCATAAACCTGTTGTTTGAAACCCTCATACCACAGCTCTGGTTACCAGACATGGTTATATGCAGGCGTAGTTTCTGTTACCGAGTTTCTTTCACCAACCGTGTGTTCTTACAAGAGGAAACATTTTATATAACTGCATACATCAAACCACTTTGAAGAAAGAAAATGTTAATCCAGTTGACTGATTTCAGTACCATGATCTGAAATAAGATGCACCACGGGATAAGACAGAAAAATGGTTCTTTCTGTTGAATTCACATATGTTGTGAGTGTGGGTGCCTTTCCCAGACCTGCTGTGTCCTTGCTCCTGCTGTGTAGCATGGACTGCCAGATGTGTGCAAGGTTTCAAATGCTGAGAGTTTAGCAAACTTCTGTTATTTAGCAGCCAGCTGTGGGACAATCTCAGGGCAGCCAGCTGCTTCACAATGTGATCTAGGTAGGCCACAACAAGCTGCATTAAACTTCTTTCTTTTGTGCTCCCTGTCAGTAGCTGCTTCACGATGGGCTCCATTTCTAGACCGATTACCGAGTTTTGCCTTGATCTCTACAATAAGCTCAAGAGAAATGCAGAGGACACAAACATTGTCATCTCTCCTATGAGCATCTCTGTTGCCCTGGCCCTGGTCCATCTAGGTGCAGAAAACAACACCTCTGCTCAGATAGAGAAAGTAAGTATTAATGAAGCATGCTGAGATGCTTCCACATTGTTTGCTGTTCCCTGAATGGAAATGTTGGGCATCCTAGCATTATGTGTGGGCGAAGATCTCACGGAAAACAAGCGCGAATGCAAGCACGGGTGCTGCCATCGCAGTTGTGTTCAGTGCGCTATGATCCTCACCATCTGCTGGTGTGAGTCGCACCATGCCCCCATGCAGACTCGGGAGCATGGAGCGAGAACTGAATGAGAGGAGACGATACACTACAGCAGGGCATTCTGACCTTTCCCCCGTCTGCTGCCAGAGTATCAGGGTTTGTTCCAAGATTATGTGCAGGTGCTTCCTCTCGTGGATACTGTGAGAATCCTGAAAGTGTGAGTCTGGGTGGGTAGGGGGGGAGTTGCAGAAACCTGAAGTGGTTGCACCTGGGTGGCTGGAAGCATTAGCTCACTTATCACTTAGGACATTCAGGAGTCAAAATGTCTCACCCGCAGAGCTCCCAGGGTCCCAGGTGGGCAGGGAGGGCGTGAAGAATGCTACCCCTCTGACTGCTGCAGCTTTACTCCCTGCAGCGCAAGTTCTGCTTTCTACAATCTTTCTTCTCGTTCCTCATTTGTGCCCATGAGTGGTAAAGACCTGAGGCAGAGGTTCTGGCCAGCAGCTGTACTGATGCGTCTTCATCCACCGTATCCTATCTCTGCCCTGTGCACAGCCTGACTGCTGGGTCACCCACAGCCAAGGTGGGCATGCCCACCTCATGAGGTTCCCAGGGTATGCTGGGTTGACCTTGGCTGGTGACTGCCAGATGCCCACCCAACCTCTCTCTCACTCCTCCTCTTCAACAGGGAGAGAAGGTAAGATGAAAAAATTCCTGGGTCGAGATAAGGACAGGGACATCACTCACCAGTTATTGTCATGGCAAACCAGGCTCAACTGATTTTGGAGCCAGCTGGAGCCAGCTCTGTTCAGCGTGAGGGCAGCCCCCTATTTCTTTGCACAGAGACCACCCCTGTAGCTTCCTGGCTACCATAATCTTGCCACATAAACCCAATACACAGGGACTCTCGCTTATTTTAGGAGTCTTGCTTATTTTAGGGAAGCAATGAGGATCCACTGTCCTCAATAAAAAAGGCTAAGTCTGTGTATGATGCAACATTATTATCATGGAGAAGCTGCTGACATTTTTCAGCAAGGCATTTGCACATTAGCAACAAGGACTGGTTTGCATTAAGAGCACTGTGGTCTTGATGTATTTCCTAAGCTGATGCAAAGATTAAGAATTATAACCAAAAAACCCCAGCTTTGATGTTCAAAGAAAACTATTTTTGTCTCTTTGCCTGAGGCAACTTTTTGTTTAGAAATTTAAGGTAACTGTAGCAATAAAAATACAAATCAAGTGTAAACATTTTGAGGTAGTGGAGAGTAAGATTTTGAGGGATTAGGTACCAGTTCTTGGTTTGCTAATACAGAAATGTGAATTTGAACATGAATATATGAACAATTTCAAGTCTGTCATTTCAGCCTGACTGAAGCTGAGAAAACACCTTTCATAAATCCACACCATTTATCCAGGACAGCATTGCAAATCTTTTAAACAAGGAAAATACTTTTATCCCAAATACAATTGCCATAATTTGGCATCTTCGACTTCAGGTGCTCCATGTGAGGAAAAACACAGGAAGAATGAGCCTTGGATCTGACCTTGAGAGTGCAGCCCCAGAAATGGAGCCAGAACTCAGCCAGGAAAGACAGTCATCCCTCCCACAGGTACGTCCATGGGTGGGGAGAATAGGAGCCTTTTCTCCACCGCACGGCAGACGTTACTGGTTATGAACCACTGGAATCTACCACTGGAGGGAGTCCAGATCACACTCAAGATGTGTGCCTCATCCCCACGGAAAGGACTGATACAAGCTGTTACCTTATCGAGGGCGAAGTCTTCCATGAAGTCAATACCAAAGCCTTCAGTGGCCTCATCTCATCAGGCTTTAGAGCTTAGACTAGCCGGATTTAAACACCAGTACGACAAGAATTAGTCCTACAGTGTAATCTAAATAGGATGCAAATTAACAACCAAAGCTATATGGAGGAATCATTGTAATTGTTGTGTTTGTAATATTCCTAGTGTAACAAGGATGGGGACCTTAACCATAAAGCATTCCAGGCACTGCTTTTACAACTACAAAACCTTGGTGAAAGCTATGTTTTAACCCTGGCCAACAATCTCTTCATACAACAAGGATTTGAACTCCGGCAGGTAAGTTACCTGTGTCTGCTAACTGCTGTAGCCCTGACCTCAAGCTTCCCTGTAACCATGAGCCTCGCTGTTGCCCCCTTCGGGTGTATTTTGGGACACTTGATGTGCTTCTCTGAGCTGTATCTCCTGGGGCTGGTGGAAAAGAGACAAGAATGTCAGCTTTCAATTCTTTTGTTCTAAAAAACACCACCCTGTGGATATCAATGGCTACAGAGAAAAAATAAAGCAGGAGTCTGATTGCTTTTGGCCTATGTCTACACTCAGCCAGAGGTGTGACTACAGTCAAAAAATGGCCTGTGCAAGATGCCTGTGAGCTACTTACTTCTGGGCTTGCAGGTGGCATGACAGGGGCGGCAGTAAGTTTGGAGAGGGCTTATAGTCTCATGAGTGGAGCTGCTGTGCTGAACTTCTTACTCCTTTCCTGAATGGCAGGGTGGCCTCTAGATGACCTAGTATGGATATCTTGCTAGTCACCTCTTTGCTTTGCTGTCAATTATTTCTGTGGAATAATATTTAAGCATTAAGCAACATGTCTCGCTTCTGCCCTGATTGTATTTTTTTTTATCTGTACCTCAGGTATGCAGTTCTCCACAGGAAGACTCTTTCTGGTGTCTTTCTTTTAACTTATGTACCTTTTTGCCCATGCAATAGAATAATTATCTCTTCTTCAAAGATTCTCTGAATAAACTTCAGATAGTTGTTGTTTCCAAAATGAAATTTTGCCTTATGGAGTCAACAGGTCCCTTACCATTCCTGAAACAGTTCCAAACCATTGATTTCTTTCAAAAGGGAATAAGGGCGTAACAGATTTGAACAATACATACTCTTTATTTTGCTTTACAGCAATTTCTAATGTGCACTAAGGAACTGTATGGGGCGATGCTGCAAACAGTGGACTTTCATGGTGCTGTTGAAGCTGCCAGAATAAAAATTAACACTTGGGTTGAAAGTGAGACACAAGGTAAACCAAAGCAAAACCATATCTATATTATCACTGTCTTCTTCCGCTGCTTCAACAAAAGAAATTCCAGGGCATGAAAAGCAAAGACTTGTTCGCGTTTCTGGGTGTTCAACCTTATGCTATTTAAAGGCGGTTCGTCTTCTCACCCACTCTTAAAGTATTAGAGTGAGTTAATTGCTAAATTATTCCTGAATTAAAGGTGTGTTTGTTGTCAGATGCTTTTGTATTCTCACCCATACGCCTGCCATGATAATTGCAATAATACATATAAGGCTTGACCAGACAAATTGCTTTCACTAACAGTCACAAACGCGGAGACAGGACAGCAGGGGTTGGAAGCTGTGAGCTTCATGGTGAGCCTGGGAACAGCCTTGGGGAGGAGGGAGGGTGACCATGGCAGGGGGGTTGGAACTAGATGATCTTTAAGGTCCCTTCCAACCTAAACCATTCTGTGAACCATTCTATGATTCTATGGGGGCCATGCCCACAAAGAGTAGAGATATGACCACCAGCGAGACTCACTAACATAAGTTACAGTCAACGAGCTCTTGCCCTTAACAGGCTAGCAAGGGCCACTGGCTTTTGCCGATTAGACTAAATATGATATATGCCATTAGTTTTGCCAGAGCCGCAGTAGCAGCAGGATGAGAATTTTCTAAATTTTCTGGCTGAATATAAACCAGAACTTACTGGGGGACAGGGAAATAGATCTAAAGGCTTCTGTAATTTCTGTGTTGCCTATCTCCTGACCAAACTAGCCCTTGTACTGGCAGAGCGGCCTGTGACTGGTGTGCAAAAGAGCTGTTAACTCCGCTTGGCTCCCAGTAGGAGGGCTGTCGGTTCAGGAAGCCACCTTGCAACAGGGTTAGGAGCCATTGTTGCTCTGGGTGCTCATATGAAGCCTGTGGACCTGCTAACTTCTACTTCAGCCTCTGTGTAGAAAGTCAAAATCTTCACAGCTGGTTAAATGCTGTGTTTGGGGAAAAGGGAAAGATGCTTTCATGTAAATCAAAATATATTAATGGTGCTGCCTCCTTCCCCATGGTTAGTGTCACCTGGCACATATGTATGGTCACTGACACTTGACAGATGGCTCATTTGGTGACCCCATCCTGTCCTCCCTGGCTGGTAACAGTGCAGAGGAATCTGCCATTTGTTTGACTATACTGTCCCTGTCATTTGAATAAACCAAGAACTGGATATCTAAGTTTCTCCAAAACTAAGTTCCCAAACAAGCAATTGAGTCTCCACCCAGAGTCTTAATGACAACTAGCAAATACCTGTGTATTCCACAATTTCCTTTAGGTAAAATCAAGGAACTCTTTGCTCCTGGTGTGATTGACCCACATGCATTGCTGGTGCTGGTGAATGTAATCTACTTCAAAGCATCCTGGGAACACAAGTTTGAGGAACAAAAAACAGTACAGAGAGATTTTAAACTGAATCAGGTATGTCTGCGTTCTGGAAATCTTAACATTATTTGCCCTAGGTACTGTGAGCAATGAAGCAAGCGTAATACAGAAGCACAATGTCCAGGGCCAGCTATCCTTTGAGCAAGGCGTGGGTGTCCTGGGAACTTAACCTGCCCCTCCTTTTGGGAAGACGTGGCAGGAGGGTTTTTCACAGAAATGCACAACCCTCCCTGAAAACGTGTGTAAGACTCAGAAGTTGCAACAACTCAGAGTTTTGCTCTGGTGACTGGCAAAACACAAGTGTTAGCCTTGATTAGCAGTTTGGAACACAGTAGCCATTACAGATCGTTGTGATGGACGGAAGCAAATCTGGACATCCCATTTTGTACAGGCTCCAGGGGTTCATCCTAGTGTTTATACATTCAATACATTTTAACATTAGCTGTGCATTTGAGAGATTGAAACAAGCAGACCAAACAAACTAGGCCAGATAGTAACAAACTCTGAATATACAGTTACAATTTGGAAAAGGAAAAATTCTTATAGGGTATTTTGGTTTATTTGTAGTATTCACGACTTTAGAAGGTTTATTTTAAATGTATTTTAATTTTTGGCCCTTTTTTCTTCCTGCCACAGGGATATCAGCAAAGCCTTCGTTGCTTAACTAACGTATTGCCAATATGGTTGCAAAGTTAGTTCTTTAACAAGCACATTCCTCCAGGTATTGTGTTTGACATTTAAGCCTAAGAGATGTTATAAGAAAAGACTTTCATTGAGTTCAGTTTTGTCTTCTTTCCATATCTTGTGCCAATATTCTGTTAGTTCTCATCCGTAACAAAATTAAAAAAGGCAGCAGATTTAGGTCTGATCTTAACTTGCAGAGCTTTTTATGGGAAAAACACTCAATGTTCCTCATAGATCAAAGGAAAAGGTCAAAAAAGCATACACTTCTAGTTATCATGTTGCATTCCATTGTTAAGACACCGTTAAGGAGCTGTCATACTGAGTACTTATATTTGTGACTTTTAAAACGTGTTTTTGAATATGGATATGGACAGTGGTCTACAGCTGAGAACATTTGGTGCACTGCTGCAGCAGGAGAAACTGTGAGATAGGGAGAAGCTGTACAGATTCCCCTTCATATGCTCATCAACACTAGCGGGACGTTTTTCTGAAAATATGTCATCCACCAAAATTATTCTTTCACTGCTTTAGAAGTCAGCTAACTGTAAAAGGAGACTTGAGTCTTTACACAGCTTTCAAACAACCCCATTGCAAAAAAGGCAGGATAACGAGACCTAGAAGAGCGTGCCTGAGAAATGCTACGATTTTGCTCTTAGCCTGTTTATTGCTTCCTGTCTAAACAAACAGTCTGATAAACAACAGCCTGATTCTTGCAGTGCTATTTCTTCTTTTTCCCAGTCCAAGTTAGGACTTGCAAATCCAACCCGCACCTGCCTATTTGGAAGGGTAACACAGTTAAGCAACTTCACCATCTGGTCAGTTGCAAGGAAATCATGGGGTTTTTTTGTTTTGTCTGGTTGTTTTTTGTTTTGTTTGTTTGAGGTTTGTTTGTTTTGTTTGTTGTTTATTGTGGTTTGGTTGATTTTTTGGTTTGTTTGTCCGTGTCTGCCCCCCCGAGAATTATCCCCTTTATTTATGCATGGCAAAGCTGGCGTTTCATGTATCACCGTAGATGCAACAAAATAAAGAAAAATGTTCAGCCTAACAACAATTACTGCTGAAACTCTGACTCCTGATACTGCACCTGTAATAAGTTTAAATGTTAAGGGCTATATTGCTTAAGTGACCTTATAATTTTCTTTTACGCAGAATGAGAAGAAACCTGTCCAGATGATGTATCAGAAAGGCATGTTTAAATTAGGCTACGTTGAGGAGATGGGTGCTCGGGTTCTTGAACTCCCTTATGCGCAGAAGTCACTGAGCATGATCATCCTGCTGCCTGGTGACATGGCTGATGGACCTACCAGTGGGTTAGAGCAGGTAAGGCAGTACGTGTCATGGACAATGGCTGAAAGTTGGTTGTCTGAATTATGGCTGGGTAAAGACCTAAACTTTTCAAAGCTGCCCACCTATTTTAAGCTCTTTTTTCCCCATCTTCTAGATTGAAAGCACGATGACCTATGAAAACTTAATGCTGTGGACCTCCGCAGAGCACATGTATGAGACAAGAGTAGAGGTGTACCTCCCCCGATTCAAGCTTGAAGGCACCTTTAACCTCAATGAGGTATTACAAGAGATGGGGATGACTGACATATTCGCTGAATCAAAAGCTGATCTTTCTGCAATGTCGTTTGCAAAATCTCTGGTGCTGTCAAATGTTGTCCATAAGACGTACGTGGAAGTCAATGAAGAAGGCACTATAGCAGCAGCTGGCACAGGTGCTGTTATTGTGAGGAGGTCTCTTCCTCTCACAGAGGTGTTTATGGCTGACCACCCTTTCTTCTTCTTTATTAGACACAATCCTACCAATGTTATTCTTTTCTTTGGCAAACTCTGCTCACCTTAAAATCAAGGCTACTCTTTAACGTCGTGAGAGAAACCTGGATGAAAATCAGAAATAATATTTTTTTCCCTAATGCATTTTTAATCTTTTGACAGCTAGTTTGCATCTCAAAGTAATCACTGAACGCAGTTTAGCTTAGAACAAATCAATTGGATGCTCTGCCACTGGCTCCTTGAATTGCAAATACTGATCGGAATCGAGAATTGGAGTAAATTTTGCCTTAACTTCACTAAGCCCAGCCCAGCCTTAGTGTAACACAGCACCTTCCTGGGCTTGCAGAGGTGGAATTGGTATGCTGCTGTCTGAGGATGATTGTCTGCAGCAATTTCCAGTAACTGCCAGTGAAAACAGAGTAGCCCCTGCTTTGTATTTTTTGATTCCAACAGTAAAAGCAGTATAGCTCCTGCTCTGTGTTTTTTGATTCCTGGCCAGCTGGGTCCTGGTCAGCAGAGAGGTGCTAGAGACACTTTTTCGTTATCTGTGTTCTATAGCTGTGGCAAATCCTTTCCACAGTGGGGACCTGGCCATGATAATTCCTTTTGCTATAGCAACTGCCAAGTAGGAGATACTTATTTAGGACCAAATGTATCTATTTGCTGATAACTGTACCACTTTCTCCCTGGTGATATGTACTGAACCTGCCTTTGTGTTGTTCTGCATTATATAAAAAGCTTACGCTAGAAGCAGCTTTGGCTTCATTAATTTATTTAGATGTATGCCTACATCTAAAGTGTCGTCTTACCAATTGGAAGAATGATGCGGCTTTCATGAGCCCTGGATCTTTTTGTGTGAGTTTTTATTAGTAGCACCGGTTTTCATGATAATAACAGTAGGAGCATTCAGTCATGGATAAGGACAGGATTCTGCCCTCATGGACACCTCTAGAAAGGGAGTTGATTACAACAGTAATTATGTATACAGGAGGGTGGGGTTTGGGCCCTCTTTTTACTGGTCTTCTTCTGCATTAAGTTTTGAAATAAAAGCTCACAGAACAGTTGAGGTCATCTGGTCCACCTCCCCCTGCTCAAGCAGCGCCACCTACAACCAGTTGGCCCATACCATGTCTAGACAGCTTTTGGATACTTCCAAGGATGGAGACTCCAACACCTCTCTGGACAACCTCCACTAAGCTCTCTCTGTGCTGGGTTCAGTCAGGAAAGGGTTAACTCCCTTTACTGCGGTTACTAGGAAGTTGCTAAGAAAAACATTGATAAGGCCTCAGCTGGTGCTGGGGATGGCCTGTACTGGATTCAAGGTCTTTCTCTGCTTCTTGCTGTCTCGTGAGTCCAGACAGCTGACCCAAACTGACCAAGGAAGTGTTCCATGCCATAGTACGTCATGTTCCGGGTCTTGGGCGGGGAAGGGGGTCCGGTAGCCATTACTCTTCTCTTCTCTCTCTCCTTTACTCCCTTGCTCGTCTCTCCGGGCACTTGCTAACCCTCCTGCATTAGCTGCTTTGCCAACTCCTGTGCTGGCTCGTTCGTGAGGGAGCTGGTGAGTTGTTCAGAGTTTATGACCGTGCTATCGCTGACAGGGTTTGCTTGGAATCTGCTGCGTTAGCTCCCAGGCTCTGGCCCTCGGGTTGCGGCTCTCGGACTTCGATCGCTCTTGGGCTGTGGTTCTCGGGCCCTCTGGGTCTGACTCTCACTACTCAGCACCTGGGTGTGCATTGGTCAGTGGGTGGTGAGAAATTGTATCATATTGTATCATATTGCATATATTGTACTATATGTTTCATTTTCTACTATTTTAATTATTTATTATTAGTAGTAAATAGTTCCTATCTCAATTTTACGAGCTTCCTCATTTCTTTTTCCTCCAATGATTCTTCCCCTCTACTGGAGGAGGGGAGGGGGATTTGTGAGAGCCGCTTCGTGGTATTTTGCTAGCCGGAGTAAACCACAACACTCTCTAAGTTCTCAAATGATTCCAAAGAGAATTTTGTATGCATGGAGTCTGCCGGAACAGGGCACAAACCCACACATTTTTAAAAAGGGTTGATTGTTTACATAGTAAAGGCGCCTGCCTTTAACACGGGGATAAATCAAGTTATTTCAGTCTCAAGGCATAGAAGGAAAACGGCCTAAAGCGCACCATTGAAGTTACTGATGTGGAAGACTGTAGCCATGAGCTTCCAAGAAATGTGTTTTCTTCCTCACATGCTGCTGTATGGTGAATTTTAATGATCTGTGGTGCAGATCTTCACGCTCTGAGAAATTAAAAAAGGTTATGTAAAGGGGAGTGTAAATCACGGAAATCACAGTTAAACATAAACCAGGATGGTTTTTAGTCGGTGGGAGATTAATTAAAACTTGCCTCTGACTGATAGGGAGACATTACTGCTAATTTGCTGGTTTAACATACGTAACATCTGCCTCAGAGGGGTTCTGCATGAGGTTTAACAAATTAACGTTTGCCATGTGCTTTGTGACCCATGAAGAGGAAAATACACATTAGCTGTTCGCCACATAACTGGGTGTAAAGCACCCTCATGTTCTGCATTCATCGTTACTGTAGCTTATGCACCGTAAGTTACCCGGGGCCCTTTGGGCAAGAAGATCTAGGAAATGAGTGAATAAACACTGAGCAAGAACAGACAGGAGGAGAGCAATGAAAGAGTCAAATAAACGAACTGCTCTTGACTGTGTAATGAAGGTGCAGTACAGCTGCAGCAGTACTTCTCCGTGCTGTGTCCGTGTTTCCCTTCTGGAGGCTGGCAGCCCAGTTTGCCTAGTAGGCGACGTTTTTGTTACCTAAAGCTGTCATCATACAGTGTTTACATTCCCTGGGGAATGAAGTTCTGAGCACTGCACCCTCAAAAATCAGCAACGTCTCTGAAAATGCAAGGATGGGGATTCCTGTGATGAAGTGGCAAGATACCACAGGGGGAAAAACCCTTCCCTTTATTCCCGACTTTTCTCAGAAATGAGTATACAGCCCCCAGCATATCCTTTTGTGGGCACCCTTGAGTTAGGAGTTTCCGATCACACTGTGGGTTAACAGGGGGATGCATCTGCACTTTCTACCAGTGAAGAATACAGGAGCTTAGTCCTGAAGGTGAACGAGAGGGGGAGGTTTGCAGTAAAACTCTCCGTTTAGCACCGTCTGAGCTGGGCTGTTCCTGTGCTGCCAGATGATGGGAGCTGTGAGGTTGTGTGGTGAGCCCTGCGCGGCGTGAAAAATGCAGCCGGGCCACTTCTGATACGTGGTTTTACTACTGCCACAATCTCATGGACTACGAAAAGAAGGAAAATGTTGTGAAGGAAAAAACAAATACCCAGGCAACTGAGGTTTTTTACGTTTTTCCTCCCCTCGGCGCAAACTCTGCCGAAGGGAGTGCCTCTCTCCACGCCAATCCCCATCCGTGCAAACGAGGTCCCGTGCCTCTTCCCACAGCGAGCAGCTCACCTGGGGAGTAGGCATCCTCCTTCCAAAGGTTCAGATGCGTTTGCTGCTCTGCCCCGAGCCCACGGAGTTGCACTGGGTGATCTTCAAAGGTTCCTGCCCAACCCAAACACCCTTCTCCGGTTCTGTGTCTTGCACACCGGTGAGCTGAAGTTGTCTAACCCCAGCAGGCTCCGGTTGGTGACTGACGTACAGCTGGTCAAACTGGTTTACAGCAGCCACGACGTTTCACAAAATACCGGAGTTGGTAAAAAACAGACGCGTTCTCGGGTATGGTGCCTTAGGCCCAAAACATACGCGTACATTTTAAAATCTCAATTTTATTATCATTATAAATAGGTTAACTTTTTTCAGTTTAAATTAATATGAATTATAATAATGCAATATTTGATACAATATAAAATTACCATACATCAAAGACTGGCCTTGACTGATGGCAGTGTAAGTAGTTTCATGCCTTCTGTACTACACAAGGTGCTATTCTGCTGCAGCTGTGCAGTCGGCCACACGGTAATGGCAGCGGGATAATCTAGACTTTTAATTTCCATATTTATTAAAAAATTGTCTCTTAGTAAATCCTTCATTTTAGTTACTTGGTAAAGTATGCTCCTTTTCTATATGGAATTATAATCACTTCTAGCGGGTACTACATCAAAGTATTCATAGGCTTTATGAAAACCAGATCCAGAAGTCACACTTCCTGACTGTATTTTTCTGTGTATAAGTAATGGAGAATCAGTGACTAACACGTTTAATGCACAGAATTATAGATGGCTTCAGAAAGGAGAAGCAACGCTAAAATAATGATGTGGCTCTCCCAAACAGAACGTAGGCTGGCTTTAACCATGTACATCCAAAAAGCCAACTGAAAGAATAATTCTCTTTTCCTATGCATGTGGAAGTATCCAAAATTTGTAGGCATTTTGTTTCCACCTTTTGTAAATTTGCTAGCAGCTACCATTTTTAATTTGCTTGCTCTGAATTGCTTTGATGTGAGCAATTGGGTGCTTTGCCCATGCTGAAATCCAGGAACGAGGTGGAATGAGGCACAAAATCCCCAGAGAACATCTAGTGAATGCATTCAAAGCAGATCTTGCGCAAGCTATGCAAATAGGGTTCCTTGCAAATGCCCTTAGAGTGACTTCAGATTTTTAAAAGTGAAAATGGTAGGTAACTTCTGTAGCAGTGAAATTCATGTGGTTCACAAGGTGAAGGGCCTGCCTTCAGTATGTTCTATATCCTCGCTGGAATTAAAGCCTGCATCTCCCAGGAGAATGCACCAAGTGCTATCAAGCACTAGGCTTTAGCATAGGCTGGGTGGGAAAACAGCCCACATTCCTTTCAGAGTTGTGCCCTTACTGGAATGAATGAAACTTAATAGTACAAGAGGAGAGCTCTAGGACTGACAGCTCTGCAGTTCGATAACCAGGACACCCCACAGGCGAGTTCTGATTTCCAGTCTCTTGGACTCCCTCGCTTGACTGGTACAGTTTGGAAACAGGGTCCAGCTTTTTCATGAACTTACTGACCATTTTAAACACACTGGAAAAGCACTACGGAAGGACCTCCACTGGTTATCCTGATGGATGCCTTCTCTTCTCGTGCAACGCCACGCGAGGCAGCTGGCTTTTGGCACAGCACTCGTTGCAGCCGGCAGCTTCGCAGTGCCCGCCGCAGCTCTGCCTCCGCTCACACCCTCGGCAGCTCCTTTTCCAAGTGCCTCTCCGCTGCCTGTCACTTCTCTCCCCTGCAATCTGTCGGCACGGAGCAGTCCCACACACAGGTCAGCAATGACCACTCCTGCCTTTTCCACGGCCCTCAGCCTGCCGAGTGAGAAATTATCCTACTAAACAGTAGAAGGGCGGCTACTGAGGGGAAAGACGTACTCAGTCCAGAGTTTCATAATAGGGGAAAGTCCCCCCAATAATATTTCCCGATTATATTCATAGAATTTTCAAATTAAATTAATGCAATCACCATGTGATGTCTACACGGGGGCTTAGCTGCATTTCGCGCATTGGAGTCAGCTGCTGGTATTCCGTAAGGAATATGATACTCTGCCTGGAGCAGTGCTGAGCACAGTGCCTGTTGTCCTAAAACACAGCGCTCAGCCCCGCCCCCCACCCCCGCCTCAAGACACCAGGAGAAACCCTGTCAAAAAGGCGACTGCTGCTTGTGAAGCAGAACAGCCTCCAGGGCCAAGAGATGAGTAAGTGCTTTGGCAGCGTGGTGCCTATTTCCTTGTTCTTGAATGATGATGAATACGAAGGATCCTCAGGACATACCCAGAAGTCTTTGCGGTGTCTCTCTCTTGTGCCTCCAGACAGAAGCAACTCCACTTTGCTGTCTTCTTGTTTTTTGCAAGCCATCCGGAGATGCAGACTGACAATGACCGTGGAGCTCAACAAGTCTCATGACCCCCACAGGCATTTCAAGCCTAAAGGCAAATTCATCTGTGCCTCAAGATCCCCCCACAGTTCTACTGAAATGCGGGCCAAACCTAGAGGTTAGGAAACCAGATCCATAGCTGGAGTACAGCAGCTAATATTCAGAGCTGAGCACCTCACCTGAAAGTGTTTCGGTTGCAGTGTCCAGGTCTCTTTGTTGTCATAGGGAAAATCCACATCCAACCTTGGCGGGGCAAAGGAGCGTGAGTCTGAACAAAGTTGCTGCTCCGGCTCAGTGCTGTGCCCTGCACAGGACCCGCCGTGCTGGCCATACTGAGCTCTCCTAAGTGGGGCTGGTGGGACCTTCCCTTCATCTCCTCTTGCCCTTTTCCTGCATGGGGTCAACGGAAAAAAGCATGTTTCCTAAAATTCTTGCCATATGGGAACATCCTGGTGCCAGGATCTGTTCCCCAAACTGTGTAACTAGGACTCGTTCTGGGCCAGGTCCTGTAGCACCTGGTTAGGCCTGTCATCTCCTGACCCACAGTCCAGCAGGTGCTCAAAACTCAGGCTGGGACGTGCCGCCGAAGGCTGCCATGTGCTCCCTCCATTCTCCGGGTCCTGCTGACACAGGAAGAAAAACATGCCGAGATGCCCAAGACAGACAAAGTGTCCGCACATGGGCAGTGCCAGCTAAGCCTAGCCCTCGGGCAGAGAAGCTGCTGGGGCACGGTCTGGATCATCGTCCCGCTCTGGGAAGGCCTGGGCTAAAGAAGAGAGAACACGCTGTGGTTATAGGCCCAGCTCTGCCATCTGCTGCAGGACCGCCAGAGCTGCCCACGAGACAGAGGTTATCAGAGGCACGTCAGGGGAAGGTGGCTCTCTGAACGCTGTGTATCAGACTCTCATTTTCTGATTTGTTTGTTTCCCTCTTGCTGTTACTGTATGCTTTCTGCAGATGCTTGTCACGTCTTTCAGATGATTCAGCAGAGCAAAGTAACGAGATGCAGCAGCATCAACAGGGTCCCTCCTCTCCGTGAGGGGAAAAAACCCCACATTTCCTTCTTTCACGACTTGTTTCAGAGAGTGAAAACCAGAGGAGACCGGATTGTGTCTCCCACTTTGCTGCAGGGCGTGAAAAGTCATTCTCCTGGTACCCTGTTGGCCCTCGAATTCCCCAGGCATGCTCCTTCTTCAGAAATAAAGTGGAGTCAGAGGACACAGCGACTGGTTTTGATTTAAGATGGGGCAGGACACTGCCCTCCATCAGCAAAGAAGCTGCCCGAGTCAGCTCTTCCCAAAAGAAGGTAATTTCCTCAGCTTTAGTTTTCCTCAGTGTAGTGGAAACAAGCTGGAGGGGAGCAGAGTGTGTTGCGGCCGTGCACAAAGGCAGGCAGTGGCGTTTCTGCCTACAGGGCTGACCTCCACGTTTCATGGATGTGTCGATAGTCCCAGGATGTAGGAAATATGTAGCCAAATTCTTTGCTCGAGTGAACAAGCTCGCTCAACAGCAGGAGGAAATTTGGTAATATCCTTAAAAGGGAAAAGGAGATAGATGGCAAGGCAGTTATCTCAGAAGTGCTGGGATGGGTATGAACTTGCTCACTCAAATTCAGGAGGCCTTTCCACATTTTTGTTTGGCTATGACTTGGCAATGCAATTCGCTGGTCCCTCTGTTGTTTGTTTCCATACAACGTGCTTCACGTTTTACACAATATACAAACAAAAAAGGGGTTTAAGGCCAATGCTTCTAAACCACGTAGAAGATCTTGCAAGAAAAACAGGATGTTGACTACGTGACCATATGTACACAGTGTACAGCCTCGAGGAAAAACATCTAGGGTGTGAAAGTGAGTGTGAAGTTAGCTGGAGCAGACAGGGGAAGAGCTAAACGGGTGCTTATTTGGGTCAGGGTGTGGGGTACACTTTGCTGTGACATGCTAAGTGTGGTCTGAAACCTTCTCCCAGGAGCGAGTTGGTGCTCGGGGTGCTGTTTCCTGAGAATGGCTCTGTGTTTCCCATTCTCCCTGCACTGCGTGCTCTGACCATGGCAGTGTTTGTGAGATGGATCACGTAGTTCTCCTGTTGTAGGTCTTGGCCACACAAAAGTGCAGTGCAGCAAGTGCCAACTTCTGCCTGGATTTCTTCAAAGAGCTGAGCAAAGTAAGAAGAAATGAAAATACCTTCTTCTCCTTGCTGGGCATCTCAGCTGCTCGGCATGGTCCAGCTGGGTGCTGCAGGCAACACAGCCCAAGAGATGGAAAAGGTGAGTTCCTTTCCCTTCTCCAAGGAACTGGTGGGATACAAGCATCTGGTATTCACAAGGTGACGTATCTGGGTTATCAATAGGCCAGAAATGAAAAGGCTGTCAAATTTTCTCTGGGATAATATGGGAACAGCTCCTTTATCAACGGTAAAAAACATCAGTGCAACTGAGAGAAAGCAAAAATGGGGAGAGATACAGAGACCTTCATTTTCAAGGCAGTTCTGTAGAACCTTGTTACCCCAAGCGTGTAGATAAGGAATTTGATTGGTGAATGATGAAATGATATATAATACAAATTCCAGGGCAGGATGGGGAAAACATACCATTTGCACATACACATTATTCCGTGGCCTGAAGGAAAGCCTATTTTTCCATGGGAACAAATTCTTTTCATACCTACTCTGGAGCTGAATCAGTGTACATTGGCTGAAAATGTGACCTTGTGTTTTGAAATTGTACACCTGCCAGTTCCTCACAGGGCTTGGCAGCTTGGGAAGGGTATTTGCAAATTTTAGTTTGTTTTCAGAAGCACTGGCACCAACAATATGTGGATAATATTGGCTATCAAACTCCACTTCTGGACCACAATACATCTGATTTCACTAATTGTAAGGACTGGCAAGAACATCCCCACATTAATTTTTAAGCTAATAACAGATTAGACTACCAAGCAACTGCGTAATCTGACTAGCTATGGAAATCATACCACAAAGATGGTCACGGGAACGAGGAAGAACAATTCCATTTAACATCCAGTCTGATGGCCAAAAGCAATACCTTTCTCCTCAGAATTGTGAAAATCATACAATGCTCTACAGGGTTGAGCAGCCCCGAAGGGCGTTTCAGGTTTCCAAGTCCGTAATTTCTTGAAGTGCCTCAGTAGCTAACAATACTTACAGTGTTTTGGGTAGCGTGATTAGTGTAGTAATAAGTTTTTGGTCATGAGTACCTCTACAATATTTACATTTTATGACTAGGGAGAAACTCCCAAACACTATGTCTTGTATAAAGAATAAATGACTAATAAGTATGCGCATGCCTCGGTCAGTAGCGTATGTCAGAGACGCCTGGATGTAACTGTTCTACTTTACAGTCAGGATGATTTTAGGACAGAGATGAGTGAAATCTCCAGGGATAAGGAAATACTGAAGCCTAACAGAGGTTTGGAAACTATTTGTCAAGGAGCTTCTAAACCCAGATTCAACAAACACCTATAAACTGCAATCTCGGCATCTTTGAGCCTGCTTAGCCGGACGCACTGCACAATCTCAAGGCTCCTTCCAGCCACAAACTTCTGTCGTTCCTAATCAAAGCTAATTAATAGCTGCATGGAGTTGCAAAAGAACAGCAGACATTTGCTCAGTGTTTCTGTTCAGAGTTATTACAAGATTTGGTGGGAATGTATTTTTCATTCCTTTTTCATACATGTTACTCTTGGAAACGTCACTTGCCAGACGGACAACAGATTTTATTATCAGCTTCTACTATACTAAAACCATCTCCCATCCATTGTGTTTTCTGCCGTTTGGTACCAGAGCCCCAGAGGAAGGAGTCTGCACAACATGCAGATTGTGGCCAGCGGCTGAATGCAGATTTTGCAGTAAGTCTTTCCCATTTCTTCACGTACAACATGTTTCTGAACAGTCCTGTGTGCTTTACAGCTCAGCTCCAAGAACAATGTGAAAATGAACATCAACCTGTGTTGTACTAGTTGCATTCTCCAAAATGTTTGGGAATTCCTTGCCAAATTTCACTTAAACTAGCACTATATAAATTCTTGCGGTACCCCCATTTCTTTGAAGAGACACCTTGTTCTGTGATATTACTTATGCCATTATCAGTGATGAAACAATAAATGTTTGTGGTAGGAGTTCATCGCTCTCCAACATCCTCAGTAACACTGGAAAAAGTTGAGGATTCTAAGGAGAAACGCTTAAGCAATAAAACCCAAGGGATTTCCTTTTCACAAGTGGATAAAGATGCCTAAATCCCATTTCTGTCACTTGAAGCACCCCAAAGTCCACCAGAATGATGATAGGAAAGTTTCAAGTTGAATTTGTGCTCTGGGTTTTCATCATTTTCTGGGCTGCAGAACAGACCACTTTGAAGGATTATCAGGCCCTCTGAGATGAAACAACAAGAACTGATGTCCAGAGAGACCACTGAAAGATCATCTGTTGACTGTTGCCAAGTTTGAAATGCCAAGATCCTGATGTTTCATCTCAGCAGAATTTTCATTCATGTCTAAATTTCATTGTTAAAAAGTATAAGCAGTCGCTACCTATGACGGAATGAACTTCAAAATGCAAATCAATATCTTTTGCACTTTCGAAAACCCCAGACAACGTCTCCATTTCATGAAAATAATATCTTTTTCAGTGGTTAATCAACATAGAAAAACAGCCCCTTTTAAAAAACGCAAGTGAAGTTTTCTACTGTCTGATGTTGGCTGACAAGAAAAGCTACGCACTGAGATGGACGCATGTTTAACTACTTGAGGTAGAGCTAGGAGAGGAATGTTTATGGGCATTCTGTATCTCACAGCTTTAAAATTGCTGAGCTTGTTAATTAGGTTAAAAGATCTGGCTTATAAAATGTTTTAAACTGCCCCAGAGACATGTTATCCAGGGATACCATAAATGAGATCATTCACAAAGCCTGGAACAGCTGGCATTATAAAATAGGCTCATAATGCAGAAATATTTGTCTATCCATAGCCCCTTACTTTGTAGAAGCCAGTTAAAAAGACACCTGCAGACATCCCTGCTTACAAAAGTAATTTCCTGTTAGTCATGGCTCATGAGCAGGTGAGAAAGGGTGTGAGCAGGGAAGGTACAACAGGCAGAACTGGATGCACTCCTAGAGCTTTTTTTGGATGCCAATAAGATAAGTGAATCAAAGATGAAGAATTTTTGGATGCTGTTTTGCATCATGTCTAAATCTCCCTGGAGAGTGAAGGGATGCATTGCAATCAAGGAAAGACTTCTGGTGCACAAACAAGTTCAGGTGAAAAAAAAACCCCAGTGCTGGACTCACCTTTTCCTTGGCAGGTTGAAAGACCAGTATGAGGTGTTCCAAGTCTCTGCAAAGTTGACACTCATCAATTTCTTCACCCTGTTCCTAATAAATACAGTAAGTATTTCAGGGGTGCAATTTAGAAGGTGAGATTCGTTTTGCACTAGGTTCTTGACTCATACAGCCCCAAAATCACAGGAATTAATGTCAAAATCTGCTCATGTGGTGCTTCCCAAATGAACTGAGGCCATCAGCAACATCTGAAGTCTCTCCCAATTCTTCATGAACTGCAAGAGGCATTTTTCCGTCATGCTGAAGTTGCTGTGGATCACCACACATGCTTTGTCAGTCTAATTGCTCTCATATGATGTAGAAGGCTTGTTACTTTTTGTGATGCTTACTTAGCAGGTGTCTGGCAAATAGGGTGGGCCCTCTTGGTCCTTGGCCTGGTAAGAATCACGGCAGTCCTTATTTTGTTCTTGGTATTCAGCAACCCTACTTATCCAGTGGTACCTTTACTCACAGGCAACCTCAGCCACACCAGGTACTCTGTAATTACCATCTGAGCAGTGGCAGAGTGGCAGCAGCATTTGCATTTTGTCAGATGAAAGGGACAAGAGCCTTTGCTGTCAAGCTTGAGATCAGCCTCAACAAAAGTCTGCTTCCCTGCTGCGTCCTGCAGACACTGACTGCAAGGGGAGCAAATGGCTGAAAACTGAGAAAAAGCCAAGGGGGTTCCCCCTTGCAGCAAAGAATAATCACAGGGGGTGAGCTGGTGTCCTGTTCTGTACAGAGGCAGTCGTTGCTTCTTGCTGTGAACTTACTGATCGGCATCACCAAGTGGATCTCTTGTTCCTTGCTTTGGCCTTCCTATGCTTATCCCATCCAAGTCATCACAACTCTTTGCCTTTTATAACATATACAGGAGATTTCCTTCCCTCGGCCCCAGCTCTAAGGCCATAAGAAACACTAATAAGAATGTTTCTGCTAAGGGAAGGAAAAGTTTGAAACCTTCAGCCAAAATGACTGCAAACAGGTAAACACTGCTGAAGAAAACCTGTCCCTAAGCATTTGGCACTATTAAGTTAGCAAATGTGATGCCCATCTAAAAGAAAGTCCGGAAGGAGGATCCAGGGAACTACAGGCCTGTCAGGGTGACCTTGGTGCTGGGGAAGGTTATGGAGCAGATCATCTTGAGTGCCATCACATGGCATGTACGCGACAACCAGGTGATCAGGCCCGGTCAGCACGGGTTTATGAAAGGCAGGTCCTGCTTGACTAACCTGATCTCCTTCTATAGCTTAGCGGACAAGGGAAAGGCTGTGGACGTTGTCTGCTTAGACTTTAGTAAAGCCTTTGACACTGTTTTCCACAGCATTCTCCTGAAGAAAGTGGCTGCTCATGGCCTGGACAGGCATGCTCTTCTCTGGGTAAAAAACTGGCTGGATGGCCGGGCCCAAAGAGTTGTGGTGAATGGAGTTAAATCCAGTTGGCGGCCAGTCACAGGTGGTGTTCCCCAGGGCTCAGTGCTGGGTCCACTTCTCTACTGATGACCTGGATGAGGTTATCGAGTGCACCCTCAGTAAGTTTGCAGACAACACCAAGTTGGGAGGGAGTGCTGATCTGCCTGAGGGTAGGAAGGCTCTGCAGAGGGATCTGGACAGGCTGGATCAATGGGCCAAGGCCAATTGTATAAGGTTCAACAAGGTCAAGTGCTGAGTCCTACACTCAGGTCACAACAACCCCATGGTGAGGCCACACTTTTGGAACCCTCACTGCAAGAAGGACACTGAGGTGCTGGAGCGTGTCCAGAGAAGGACAACGAAGCTGGGGAAGGGTCTGGAGCATGAGTCCTGTGAGGAGCGGCTGAGGGAGCTGGAGGTGTTCAGCCTGGAGAAGAGGAGGCTCAGGGGAGATCTTATCGCTCTCTACAGCTGCCTGAAAGGAGTTTTGTAGTGAGCTGGGGGTTGGTCTCCCAAGTGACAAGTAATAGGAGAAGAGGAAACAGCCTCAAGTTGCACCAGGGGAAGTTTTGACTGGATAGCAGGAAAAATTTCTTCACCCAAAGGGTTGTCATGCACTGGAACGGGCTGCCCAGGGAAGTGGTGGAATCACCATCCCTGGAGGTATTTAGGAGGTGTGTGGATGTGGTGCTTAGGGACATGGTTTAGTGGTGGACTTGGCAGTGTGGGGTTAATGGTTGGACTTGATGAACTTAAAGGTTTTTTCGAACCTAAATGATTCTGTGATTCTATTTTCAGTCTTATCTAAATGTGGGAAACATTTGGGGTAGGAAGCAGCTCACTCTGTGATCTGTGCCTGAAAGTAACTTTAACATGACAAGACTCAGACCAACAATAAAAGGGCTGTCTTTGAAATCTGCATTCTCTCCAGAGTAGTCTAGTTATCTGAAACAAGATCTGTCACTTCTTTTGTATTTTTACATCTTTCCACACAACACATCTCAGCAACTGCTTCTCTGTAACCTTTTAAAAAAAATCCTCCTGTTATTTATCCTGTCCTGTTAAGAGGCTTATCCTGGGAAAGGAATAAAGAGAGTTTGAGACTAGAGTGGGTATCTTCAATCCTATTCATTTTCCTCTAGCCAGCAATGAACCTTTACCTTATTCCAAGAGCAAGAAGGGAATCACAGGGCTGCCAGAGGTGCTGCAAGTCCTAGTCCAACTCCGTGCTCAAAGGCAGGATGAGCTATCACTGTTTTCTTTCCCAGCAGGCGTTTGCCTACTGAGTCTCCTCAGAACCTGCAGTGCAGGAGATCCTTGAATCTACTTGAAGAAAAACTAGTGTTTCCCATTAGAGAGCTATGCCTGTCTAAGCCACTCTCTAACCTGCATTATGCTAACCTAGAAGAGCAGGCAATGTCAAAGGAAGAGGCTAGGAGAGCAGCAGAAAATCTTCCTTCCTAGGAATTAATGCCAGTCCAGCTATTTCTTTAGCTATAACTTGACCACTGGCAGAAAATGATCCATGTGAAACAAACATCCACCAAATGGAGCAATGGAGTGACGGCTAAGCTTCAAGGTAATTCAAAATCTAATACGAATAAAAGTACCTAAAGAAATAGCGAAACAACAATGAAGAAACCTGTTAATTTAAGACAGTGAAGATGAACTTAAATGTATCAGAAAGCTCACGTGGGGCTAAGAGTGTAGTGTTTCTCTCTGCTAGCCTATTAGATAACTTGAACTTTACCTTGACAGATTCACACACAGAAGAATGAATTTTAAGGGGAATTGTGGCTCTAGCACACAACCTTGTGCCTAAAGAACATGATTTATTGTGCTCTGGGATCGAAATTTTCCATTCATTATATTAATTCAGATTCAAAATTGTCAGTATCCCTGAAAGATAAATACGTTGTGTCTTGCTGCTTGAAAACCATCCCCCTTCTTCTGTTCTGGCAGACAACGGGATGTTCCTCTAAGAGCTGTTGCATCTTGCTGCTCCTACTTGCACACTTTCTGCTGTTAGCTTCCACAACATTTTTCCTCCAACTGTGCTATGCCTAGTGCTGAAACTAAGAGTGCAGAGAAAAGCCCCTCACTGCAAGAAAGGGAAGAGCATCCGCCCGGCTCTGCTCGGCAGTTTTCTTTAGGCAGCAAGATGAGGAGCAGGCTCAGCAGCTGGGTTTTGAAGTGGCTGTGTGGAGAGCAGACACCTCCTCAGCAGGAACCAGGAAAGTGAAACACTTTTTTGGGGAAGTTCTCTTGCCCCAACATTAAGCAAGCAAAACCAGACTCCACGGCTTTCTTCCCTTCAGGCAGAATCTATGCAGGTCTAACCCTCTTCCCAAGGCTTGAAAGAACAGAATATTTTTAATTTCTATTTCCTCCAAGGAAAAGATACGAGAAAATTTGAACTGGAAAAGAAATAAACTCATGAGTATCTTATGTCTGATGTGAAACTGCCTTCAGAGCTTCCTAAATACCAGAGAAGCCCAGTATGTGATTGGGTTGATGTGTAAGTATATGTTAGTAGCGATAACACAGTACTTCTTACAAAACAGTGTTATAAGTCATCCAAATACTTGTCCACCCACACACCATATCAACCTAAATCACAGAATCACAGAATGGTTTGGGTTGGAAGGGACCTTAAAGACCATCTAGTTCCAACGCCCCTGCCATGGGCAGGGACACCCTCCACTAGACCAGGTTGCTCAAAGCCTCATCCAGCCTGGCCTTGAACACTGCCAGGGATGGGGCATCCACAGCTTCTCTGGGCAACCTGTGCCAGTGCCTCAGTGTGAATGTGCTGGGTTCAGTCAGGAAAGAGTTAACCCTCTTTACCCTGGCTGCTAGGGAGCTGTGTTCCTGGGTGCTGAGAGAAGTACTGATAAGGTCTTAGCTGGTGCTAGGGAATGCCTGCACAGAATTCAAGGTCTTTCTCTGCTTCTGATGCTGCAGCTGCGTTCCCAGCTCTGGCTGTCTCGCTGCAGGCAGTGTAGGGGACACACAGTTCAGACAGCTGACCCAAACTGACCAGGGAAGTATTTCATTCCATAGCACGTCATGCTCTGGGCAGAAGCGGGGAGGGGGTTCGGGAGCTGTTACTCTCTTACTCTCGCTCATCCACTTCCATACACTTGCAAACACTCTCCCTGACTCCATCCTTAGATGCTTTGCTAACTCCTGTGCTGGCTTGTCTGTGATGGAGCTGGTGGGTTTGTTTAGTTTTCCTGGTTGTGCGGTTGCTGATAGGGTTTGCCCGGAATCTGCTGAGTTAGCTCCTGGGCTGCGGCTCTCGGGCTGCGATCGCTCTCGAGCTGCAGCTCTCGGGCTCTCTGGGTCTGACTCTCACTTCTCAGCACCTGGCTGTGCACAGGTTAGGGGGTGGTGAGCAACTGCATCATAAATGTTTCATATGTTTTATTTTCTATTATTTTAATTATTTATTATTAGTATTATTTGCCTATATTAATTTAGATTTAATTAGTAAATAGTTCTTATCTCAATTTTGCAACCTTCCTGACTTCTTTTTCCCCTGATTCTTCCCCTCCATTGGAAGAGGGGAGGGGGATTTGTGGGAGCAGCTTTGTGGTGTTTTGCTAGCTGGAGCTAAACCATGACAGTGAAGAAAGAATTTTTTTTTTTCCCCAGGAAAATAGCCCCAGAAACATACTACTTCTTACGATTAGGTTGCTCCGTCCCTGCTGCCTAAGTCTTGCTGAAGCAATATAAGGCAAAGACCAGACTTCGTCAGAGTCACTGGTAAAAATGAGGAGTAACGAGCAGTCCTGGGCTAACCTTAGCTGGCCCATCAGTGTCTTGTGGAAAGCCTGTCTGGACAAAACTCACCCAGCTTCCCTGTAAACACACCTGCAGCATGCAAGGTTTTGAAAGAAGACTATGTGGATAGCTATAGCTTCTCTATGTTTTGCCCTGTGTGCCACAAATACCTTCCCTGCTTACAGGAGAAATATCAGGAATGCCCAGGAGAGGAACAGGGCTCTCATATTTCCATCAGGAAAACCTACGGAAGCGCAGATGATGCATGAGGGGGGCCTTAACTGCAGTGTTAGCGTAGCACCCCAGGTGTAGCAGGCGTAGTCTGCACATGCTGTGCAGTTGATGCGAAGGCACACAACCCGTGCTGCATCACTGCAACGACTGCAGAGTGCTCAGGGGCAGCGTACCCAGTGTACCCGCCTGGCACGGTCGTGTTGTACGGGTACTGTGCCCGCTTTTCTAGGGTGTCCTGCAATTGGAAGCAAGATGCTGTTTGCCCAAGCAGTTGGATATGCAACGAACTCTGGAACAGATGGCTAAATCTCTCTTCTCCACTAAGGACAGAAATTCCAGATGAAGAAGAGAACAGGTAGGGAAAACTCCCTGGAAAGGAACTTTAAGAAAGAAGTATTGAGCAGCACACAACAGGAGCAGGAAAAGGGAATTTCCCTGCCTCCCCTCTGGAACCACTGACTCATGTCACAGCTGGCCAAATAGGTTCTCTTATATTTTACATTTTTCTTTCCTCTGCTACCGTGCCACCTGTAGAGGCTGTAATAATTAATGTCTATTACAAAAGCATATGAGTTTGCGTTCAGTAGCGCCATTTCTGACAGCAACACGCATCAAATTTTGTAGCATTTATTTTTTTACAGGTAAAACTGCTGAAAACTCCTCTTTTTTCCTCCTTTTTTATAATTATGTGGATTATTTTTTTTTAAAAAATCTCAGTATGCGTTTATAATTGTGACTTCTTTCTAAATTCCTGGGGATAAGGAAAAATTCAAGATTCCACAAAAGGTCCCCTAATATACTAACCGCTTGCAACAGACAGGCATGTGATTCATCATGAATGAAAATTATGCTGCCACTGGGAGTGGCAATGGCTTTATATCCCATTGCTCCAGAAGCCCTGTCATCAAGCTCAACAGTCCAGTTGTCACCATCAGTCCTGAGGAGAAGGTAAGTATCTCCCTGAACTTTAATTCTAACCTTTACATTACAAACGACGTAAATATGAAATGTTTAAAGATCGACATGTGCGTTTGTGAGGTACCTATCTGCTTAGCACATATATACTGTATACGACATATTTTGAGGAAGCGATAACATTTTCAAGATGCTGTGCAATGTTTTGGATTACACTGAAATGTTGATGAAGATGTGATTAACTTTTACAATGGTTTTACCAGGTGTGTTTCTAAAGAAGATTAAACCCAAACCTTTTCCCGCTTCTGCATGACCCAGGTTGGTAATTTATGAGAAGATAATCTTTCTATGCCGTTCTATATGTTAAGTATTTATATGCATAATCTGATTCTTCTTGTGTAATGGGGGAAAAGTGTCTCATGTTTGTAGAGAAAGTAATTCAGACTCAGTAGGAATCAAAAGAACAGGGACTTAGAATAGCTGGAAATCTTACATTACTCAACTTTCTAAGGGATCAGATGCCTCTACATCACTTTACTGGATGAAGACACTGGGAAAAGGCTTTCATAAGAAAGGAACTACGTTCAAGATGTGAAGAGTTTTGCAGAACGTTCAAGATCATCTGTTACAATAATTGTGATCATAACTGAAATATTATATCTGAGAAAAGTGTTAAAGCTGCAGATAAAATAACAAATACGACTGGAATTTACCATGGATACACAATGTGCCCTTGTTGACAATCTTGCTATGTGAGCCTATCAGTCCAATCTGCAGTATGTGAGGCACAGCTGATTAATATACCCAAAGTTTTTAGATCAAGGAGAGAAATTAATAAGTGCTATGCCCAGAGGTCTCGAGGCAAGAAAGACCAGGACATAAGGTGAGCTGGCACTGTGGTTAGGACAAGGTTAGGACTAAGTAACAAAGCCATAGCTATTGCCTAAGCCGGAGAAACAGCTGAACTCAGAATACTGTTTCTGAAAATGTGATTCTCCTGCCATTTAGGATGCTGACTTTCAGATGAGTGGTTTCAATCTGAAGTTCACTGTGAAATCCCAGATGGGACGAATCAGGAACCTTCCATGAAGTGCTGAAAAATTCAGCCATGCTGCTGCAGAAAACCCCACCATGCTCTACCAAGGCATCTAAGCTTAGCAGGTGTAAGGACGAGAAGCCTAAAACTTTTTTCCCTTGTTGCAGGTGACCGCAGTGCCACAATGTGCTCTCTCAGCGCGGCCAATGCCAAGTTCTGTCTTGACTTTTTCAGAGAGCTGAGCAAAAGAAAAAGAAATGAAAACATCTTCTTCTCCCCACTAAGCCTCTCAGCTGCCTTTGGGATGGTTGTCCTTGGAGCCAGGGGGAGCACACTCAAGCAGATAGAGAAGGTGGGTTTCCTTTGCTCTGAGAAGGGGATGGTGGCAAGACATGAGCCAAGAAGCTGACAGTACCATCTGATACTGTCCCTAAGCATCCAAAGGAATGATGCACACAGACAGCCCTTTAAAAATACCCTCTCTTATGCTATTCCTAATGCCAAACATTTTCAGACTAAGCATTATTAGAGTAATTGATTATTCAATGATTATATCAGTGCTAGAGAAAATGTTTTGGAGGTATCCCTCCACACTTTAGGGCTCAGAAGAGGTGTCTCCCTTTAACACAGCTTTCTGCCTTCTCTGGACATTGAAAGTCACCTTTCTTAAGAAGAAATATTTCAATGATTTCATAAGCTCACCCTCTACAAAAACTTCTTGTTCACTTGCAAAGATGTCATGATAAAGGACAAAGAGGACATTCCCTATTGAGTGTATCTGGCTGTGTTTTGAGATACGCTTGCAATGTGCTGTTTCAGCGTCACTCGGCTGCATTCACCCAACATTTACATTGCAGGTATTTCATTTCAGTGAAGTTTTGAGCAGTACAAGCCAGGAAAATAGATACCCTTCTGAGAAGGTAAGACACCCTTGCAGCTCTGGGATGAAGCAACAGGTGCCGGTTTGTCAGCCCTTGGAAACTACCACTTAATCAGAAAGCACGTCAGAGCTGAGCAGCCTCTGTCTAGATTTGCAAACCTGCTTATTACTGTTCCTTTATTAGTTATTTAAGGGGCCTTACGAGATCACACATTTCAACAGCGAAGCCTTGTTATGACAGATTTCTGACCCAAACGGCAGTACCAATCTAAAAATGTGGTAAGTGCTTAAATTGCCACCTGCCAAGGTTTGTCTACAGGGCATGCCCAAGGCACCTGGAGCTTGTTCCTCTCAGGCTCTAAGCCAGCATACTCTTGCTCAGCATGCACAGAGACATCACTGTAGGTTACTGTGTGATTTGGAGGTGGACTAGTGAGGCCTGAAGGGAAATTGTTTTGCCATTCTGGTACTGGGGCGTTGGAGGTGGTGTCCTGATGCATTTATTCCAATGCCCATATCAACTGGGTGGAGTCAGGCTCCTCCTACAGAGAGAGGCTGCAATTGCCCCTCGGGTCCAGCTTTGCGTAGGAAAGCTCAAGCCTACCGCGAAGCTTCTGCTTTCCTGTTTGAAGTGTGAAGAATCCGGAGGAGTCCATTCCCAGTTCCAGGCTCTGTTGGCTGCGGTCAGTGAACCCAGACCAGGCTGCTTTCTCACCATTGCCAACAGGCTCTTTGGAGAAATTACTTATCCGTTCTTCCCGGTAAGTGGCTGTGGTGTCCATTTTAACTGAGAGTTACAAGCTCAGCAGAATTTCTTCCATCATAAAGAACATCAGTGGCCCGGTCAGGGCATGCTGCCAAATGACTTCACCCCACAGCTCTTGCAGTCAGGAAGGCTTTCCATCCCGACTGCCCTGTGGTTAGACATGGGGAACAGCAGAGCACTGGGACGCTGAGACTTAAAAGCATTTATATAAAGGAACAGATCCACGGTAACAGCTCTCTGGGCATTCTAGAAAACCTGCTAGCTTTAACCACTGTCAATATACCCGGGTATCTAACAGAGCTGGCACTTGCTGCGCCATTTCTATCCAGGGAACAAAGGTCTGTGACCAGCAGAAGACAGTTTTTCTCACCCAGTAATAAAATTATTGTAATTAGTCTCCACCTTTCCTTCAGCCCGCGAATATGGTACTCTGATCCCTGCTGCCTTTTCAAACAAGGCTTAGAAGAAAGTAGCATCTTGGGATTTTTGCCAATTACTCTAATTTAAGTGGAAATGACCATCTCAGAACATTCCCGTGGAAAACTGACAGCCCAGGAAATGCAAGTGCATCCAAATAAATTTCCTCAGGAAACCAGGTGTTTATAAGAGTTTTGCTAGAAACAGTGCAATTTTATCTCTGTAACCACCTTTCTTCTTTCCAAGTCAAGATCTCAGCTTGCTTCCAAAACTTTGCACTCTAAGTAAAGAGAGATTTTCAGAGCCAGAAAAAGGTATCCAGCAGCCTGGAAAGCTTTTATACTTAATACAAGTTATAAGTTTTAAAGTGTATGTGTCCACACAGAGTAATATATATGTATACACACACACACATACATCTCATTGTGATATTATCAATCCCTGTTATTTGTTTGAAATAAGGCAACCTTCTTCCTTTGGTGGTTGGTGGAAGACAGGCAACATAACAATGATATATAAGCTTAAAGAAAGGCCAGGTTTTGATCTTAGATGTTGTTTCCTGTGCTGAGACATTTCTGCTGCTCGGTACAGCTTGAAAATACAGAAAAATATATTTGCAAATATGTTTTTTTACAAATAGTTTCTCTCTAAAAATGGGATGCTTGGGTTATTTCAAGGAATTTTTAATATATGTCTTTTTTATTCATTCCGTTCTTGCCTGTCTACTACATGGAATTATCTTGAAGCCATGAAATTATCCATCTTGTAAAAATCATCACATTGCGATAAACTTCTGTCATTTGTACTTTCCAGCAATACTTGGATTCCACAAAGAAATTCTATCGAGCAGAATTGGAACCAGTTGATTTTAAATACACTGAAGAAGAAGCCAGAGAGAAGATTAACTTCTGGGTGGAAAATGAGACAAAAGGTAAAGAAGAAAATGTGCAGGTTGTTTGGATTGCAACTGAACCAGTTAGGAATCTCTTGTTGGAATTCCAGTTTCCACCTTTTCCTTTCCAAAGATAGCAAGGTTCTTTATATATTAAACACTTACTGCACTTTTTTGCTCAGTAGGAAATAAACATAGGAAGAATCGCAAAAAATGCCTTGAGTTCCTGGCTTAAAAAGCTGTAATAAACCTTTTGTTATTTGTCTTACGACATTATACTACTTCTCAGATTTACAGAAATAATTATCAATAGTCAAATGCAGCTGATTGCCCAAACAAAGGAATAATTCTTCTTAATTCATTATTTTTAAAGGTAAAATCAAAGACCTATTTGCTGCTGGGTTTATTGATCCCTCTACTGTACTTGTCCTGGTCAATGCTATATATTTTAAAGGAAAGTGGGCAGTAGAATTTAAGAAAGAAGACACTAAGGAAGCATATTTCCAACTGAACAAGGTACAGTATGGGCAGGAACTGAAACAGCTGGGAGATGGAAATCAGATGTCTGTCTCCTATAACAACAGAGGGGAGCTTTCCTCCTCTCTGTTATCCCACGACGAAACGCTGGTCTTCAGCTAGAACAATAGAAAGCTACATCTTCTCCCCAGTTTGATAACCAAATGTGTAACTGTTTCTATCAGTTCACATCAGAACTGGGTCTCGTGCAGCTGAGGTCCTGGTTGGGTCTAAGTCACTGAGCACAGGCATGAACTTTGTTGGGGATTTTGCAACTAAGGATGCTGTTTCAAACATAGCCGGCTTTGGGACTGGACTTGAGGATTCTGTTCCTCTGCTGCCATTTACCAACAGAACAGTGTTTGTTCTCAGGACAAGATGAGCTGAAGAGAAAGTATGATGTCAGATGAATGCGTACATTATTCATGAAGAATTTAGATTCATGGTTGCATCAGATGCATCAGTGTCCTCATCTGACATTCCAGAAAAAAGGACATAATGTGGGGGTTGTGAGAACAAGTAGAAATGGAAAAATAGGTTTTATACCTCTAAAATAGATGATAACTTCATTGGAGCTACAGTTAAGAGAGAGGAACACATCAATGGTACAAATACATTAACCACATGTAAATACATGACCACTGTAAATAATGTTTCTGGACTGAACTCTAACCTCAATACTGAAACCGACTAAAACCAGGGTGATAATTCCTGTATTTTCTATTTAATGTTTCATGCATTTTAGAATGAGAAGAGGACAGTGCAGATGATGTTTCGAGAAGGTTATTTTAACATGGCCATGATAGAGGAACTGAAAATGAAAGTGATAGAGCTCCCATACTTTAATAATGAGCTGAGCATGTTAATTCTTCTTCCTGAAGTTGTCTGTGAGGACTTTACTGGCCTAGAACAGGTAACACTTCCTTTTCTCTCTAGTAGCATACATAAGGGCTACAAACAGAGCAATATTTTAACATTTGCTCCAGAAGACAAGTGGGAAAAACTGAACCTGATTATCTTTTTGTTCATTATCATTATTATTGATGCTGTCTTATAGCTTGAATGCACCCTCACGTATGAAAAACTAGCAGGATGGACCAGCTCGGCTAGGATGCAACATCTGAGAGTGAAGGTGTACCTGCCACAGTTCAAGATGGAAGAAAGTTATGTTCTCAACAAAACTCTCCAGGAGATGGGATTGATGAATGTTTTTGACTGGGGAAAAGCTGATTTGTCGGGAATCTCTAAGAAAGATGGTTTGGTTGTGTCCAAGGCCATCCAGAAGTCCTTCGTGGAAGTCAGCGAGGAGGGCACTGAAGCAGTTGGCGCCATGGGGCTTTTTCCAGTGCCTCTGTGTGGCCCAGTTACTTATGAGTTCAAAGCTGACCATCCATTCCTTTTCTTCATCAGACACAATCCAACCAACACTATTCTCTTCTTTGGAAGATATTCCTCTCCTTAAGTGGAGGTTATTTTGGAAATTTGATCTTTCTCCCCATTAACAGCCCCATTGGCAAGCACTGAGGGCAAAAGAAGAGCACATTTTTGCTACGCTTTAGCCTAATGTGTTAATTTGCTGCAAAAAGACTATTGGATAAGAGCCAAATAGCTCTTTAGCTCTTTTTAGCTATAAAACCCTAAAAATCTTTGACTATTTCCTTTCTATCATCAAATTCAGGCATGATTTACTTTCAGGAGGCCTCACTAAAATGACATTTACCTTAAAATACACTATGTGATATTTGCCAAGAGCTGTAGGCCTCTAGAGACATCTGCATAGAAAATCTTATTTTGTGCCTTTCCTAATGTAGCATGTCTCCAACAATCCCATGATTTTAGTGCCCTAAAAATGAGTGATACACTCTCCCACGTGAAGGAGACAGGGATGTGCATTAAAAGGATAAACTCAGGTACTCTGTGTTTTTTAGCTTTACCTACACAATCCCTGTGTAAGTTTCAAGAAAAATGCCACTTTGTATGGGAGTAACAAAGTATTCCTGTGGGACCCTCTTTAAAGGTTGATTTGTGGTAACTGTTCAAGCTGGAGCTCTCAAGATTTGTTCTCAGAGAGCAGAGAAAGCAGAAGACTTTTCTGGTGTAACTTTGCTTGTTCTCAAGCAGGGCACCCGCTGTTTGTTTTTTTTTTTTTTTACTGTGACAAACCCTGTGTGTGCTAGAAAGTTCTGCAACTTCTTCATAAACCTACACGTAACAAAAACAGGGTTTCAGAATAATGCGAGGCCTTTTTTGACAAGGCCTGCTCTGCGATGGCTGTGAATCAGACACTTACTTAATTCCCATAGAAAAATTTAAGCAGTGATCAGCTATCCTCACTGCTAAAACCCATCTCTCTCTGTGTCTCAGATGAGTTTCTTGTTCCATCTGTTTTATTCCTCATTCGCATAAAAAAATCTAATTAAAAACCCTACAGTGATGGCATTTAGATCGGTAGCCTGCACTTGTTCTATTTATCATGATAAAACCGCTGCAAAGTAAATATTAAATGTAATAGTCTGCAGAATGAAGTGGACAAAGGAACAGTCTAATATAGCAAGTAAAAATACTGGTAATCCTTTAAAAAATGTAAGTGATACTGAAGTTCACCTCCAATTTTTTAAATATTCTTTATGCTAAATTGACACCCTGGAGAATTTGACATTAGGATAGATAAACCCTGAACCTCACCTACTGCTTCTCTCTTGCATTTGATTTTACCAGGGAATTAAGAGTGCAGTTTTAGGACATGGCTGAGCCAGCCTAATGCCACCGAGGAGGAGGACACTGCACTCCTTGTCTCCTTCCTTCCACATGTTCCTGCTCCCTCCCTTACGCCACCACTATTACATTCCTGACTTGGTGATGAGCAGTTCTCTGAGATGTAAATCAAGAGGAAAATTTTTGCCAAAGTTAATTTCCTTGCTGACAACCTATTTCCCTACACCACCTCCTGGATGTTGTGGAGTAGGTGGTGGGAAGGCATAGCGAGGGGTTACAGAGAAGAGAGCAGCCTGCCCAATTTAGCATCAGGCAATGTCCAAAATCCACAGATACATGAGAAATACTTGCTTTTAAAGGGAAAATATTCCACCTCTTTGATGACTCACTCTTCCTGTTGCTTGCTGATGGGAAGAAAGTAAACGCTGGGAGCACACTAGTGCCATCTCAAAACTGTGGATTCTTCTGGGGGCTCTTCCAAATGCTGACATTTGCAAGAAAATTACAGTAAATTACAGTATTCGACACAAATTCAATTGCTAAATAAAGCAGACACGAAATAGTCTGTGGGACTGTCTCACATGGCTGCAATTTCAGTAGGAAATACAGCCTGAAATAGTAAAATTACCAGTAGAGACTCTGTTTTCACATCAATTAGCTGGTAAGAGAAGAGAATACCAAACAGTGGCTGTAGGGTCTTCTGATGAATAAGGAATACAAAAAATAGCCATGCATGTTTTTCAATGACTCCCATCAGTATTTTGTATATATCATCTGGTTTGTCTCAAATATAAATTACTGACACTAAAAAAAAAAAAAGAGTTAGAATGGTGTCAAAATGTATTAGCTTGCACAATCAGACCTCTATATTTTCAGATAGAATGTCAAAGGAAAACAATAAATGGCACATGTGATAAAGGCAAGTGCTGTAAAATATTATCCCCAAAAGCATGAATCTCACAACAGGAAAAGGAATTCTGTGTTTGAGCAAAGAAGATGGTGTGGCTGAAACAAGGATTCTCACTTAGCTTGCCACAGCACAAGTAGTCACCTATGATCTTTGTATTCTTTTTTATTAAACTTGCTCCAGGCATAGCTAGATAATTTCAAAACCAGGAACAGAATACAGTGTAAATAAAAAAAAATAGGTATTTTCTTTTCACATAATATTTTTTCTAATTGTCATCTTAATTTGTAAAACATTTAAAAAACGTGTTGACAACAATCAGGAGCTGTAAAGTAGCCTCCTGTGATGGTGTAGTGGTAGCAGCTCTTCATGTAAAGGGCAATCCTGCAAACTCACAGATGTTTGCTTAAAGAGAGAAGGTAAACCCTCTATTCTGGCAGCAAGTGCTAATCGTGTGGGGAACTGTAGCTTGTCCCACACTAGACAGGTATGCTTTTTCCATGGTCTGATTACTAAGTCTCACTTTACATATTCACCTTTCCACTGGATTCTAAGTTCTCTGATGGAGCAGCCCTGAGGAGAAGGATTTGGGGGTACTGGTGGATGAGAAGCTGGACATGAGCCGGCAGTGTGCGCTGGCAGCCCAGAAAGCCAACCGTATCCTGGGCTGTATCAGGAGAAGTGTGGCCAGCAGGTCGAGGGAGGGGATTCTCCCTCTCTACTCTGCTCTTGTGAGACCCCACCTAGAGTATTGTGTCCAGCTCTGGGGCCCCCAACATAAGAAGGACATGGACCTGTTGGAGTGAGTCCAGAGGAGGCCACGAAGATGCTCAGAGGGCTGGAGCACCTCTGCTGTGGGGACAGGCTGAGACAGTTGGGCTTGTTCAGCCTGGAGAAGAGAAGGCTCTGGGGAGACCTTATAGCACCTTCCAGTACCTGAAGGGGCTACAAGGAAGCTGGAGGGGGATGTTTTCCAAGGGCCTGTAGTGACAGGACAAGGGGTAATGGCTTTAAATTGAAAGGGGGAGATTTAGATTGGATATCAGGAAGAAGTTCTTCCTGGAGAGGGTGGTGAGGCACTGGGACAGGTTGCCCAGAGAAGCTGTGGGTGCCCCATCCCTGGAAGTGTTCAAGGCCAGGCTGGATGAGGCTCTGAGCAACCTGGTCTAGTGGAGGGTGTCCCTGCCCATGGCAGGGGGGTTGGAACTAGATGGTCTTTTAAGGTCCCTTTCAACCCAAACCACTCTGTGATTCTGTGGTTGCAGTTTTCAGTTTCTCTGATATTTTGCTTTCTTTTAAACTGTTTATGTACAACGCAATAATTATTATATCTTCAAAAGATTTGCAATGGATGAATAGAAAGGGCAGAGGAAGATTTTGGGGTTGACACTGAAAAAGCCAAAAAGAGCAGTTTTGAGTAATACCATTTTTTTTTTCCATATGAAGACTAGTGCTTATTTCTTTCAAAATATAACTGGTAGAAGGTTTTACTCCAGAAAGTCCCAGTTCCTTATGATTCCAAGAAGAAAGGCACTCAGACTACGTAAGGTATCGCTTCAGGTGCCATTTATTGGAGCTAACACTATAAAGAAAAAGAAGAAATCATTGATAAACTTAGGTCCCTTCAGAGGCTGCACAAACGAGCTACGCAGCAGCTGTGTGCAGCAGGCAAAGAGCAGCACCGCTTGCCAGAGAGCACCACGAGCGTGACCCCGTTGCAGTGAGTAAGATCCAGCTACCCTAGGAGTGGCAACAGGGCAAGCCTCTTCTTTTCTTTTTACAAGCGTGTGCAGTGGAAAAAAGTCACCGTTCTACTGCTGCTTTCTTATAACAAATTGCTAGAGCCAAGCAGCAATCAAGGGGCACAGAGGACCGGTGGATGTGCTTGGCCTCCTTCTACCTTGGGTTGCTGTGCAAACACAATACATTGACATACCAGCTCCTATGAGCCCTGAAGGGGAAAGGACAGGTTAGGCATTAACTTTACCCCTGGCCCGACACACTGACTCTCTGAGAGGTTTGCTGGGCTCTCATATAAAGTGCTGGTTGTGTTAAAAGTGCTATCACCAATACCAACGACACCACACGGATCTGATCACCTCCAGCACAGCAAATACCATGGCTGAATAACAAGCATCTGAAATCCTGTAAGTGGGACTTCGGTCACATCTCAGTTCATTTAAGGTCATGGAGAGATGCCAGTGTAGCCTCTGCTAAGCGTGATGCAGACAGACAGGCTACCCAAAGCGTAAGCAAACATTACCCCCAAACACTGCACAACAGTTGCTGAGCAAAGGTAAGAAATTAGATGTGAAAATCTGAACAGAGAAATGCTGGGAAGACCTGCTTTTACTGCTGTTTAGTACCTCCTCGATTATGCCAACACTGGGAATAGGGACAAACACATGAACTGCTTTAGGCACAAAGGGCAGCAGAGTCCTAGCTGACCTCTTTCTTGGGACAAACTTGAATATGGAGCAGATTTTAAACTGTTTGTCTTGCTTTACAGTACTGCACTCCTAGATTTGACTTTCAAGAGAAGCATCTGTTTTCCCCAGGTCCAACGCCCTAACTAGGCAGAGTTACGCAAGGACACTTGTCTGCAGATGACTGCATACGGTAGCCCGTTCTGATCAAAATTTTCAGCTATTCACAGGCTGCTTCTACAACTGCTTTTGCACTAACATTCAGTGTAGAAAATAATACAAACCAAACACAAGGGCGTGTAGTGACAGCCTACTGTCTCTCAAGTTGTACTGCCCTATCCATGCCTACTGTCAGAACCAAACTTCCTCTCTTCCATCAGCTCATTTCCTTTGGGTGTTTTAAACTATCTTGCCTGCCTTGACAAAGTAGTTTTCATGTTGAGGTAGCTAGTGCAATTCAGAAACCGAGCAGATATCAGGTGTTCAACCAGGTTACCTGTGTGGGGGACTGTTGCGGAGATTGTGCTGCTGCAGAGGTATGAAATGCAAAGTGCAGAAAGAAGGCAAACACATTGTCTGGGAAAACATACCAGAGACATCTACATGCCCTGCTCTAGAAGAGCTGGTGCAACAAGATGTTTGCTGAGAAAATCTGGGACCTTAGACAAAGCGCTGGCCATCTGTGCAGGGCCGGTTGTGTCCTTCAGGTGCATGCTCCACAGATGTCCACGCAGGACAAACACATTGAACCGGAGCATACAAAGAAGCATGGGTGCCTGGGAAAATCCTTCATGGAAATCCCAAAGACATGCTTGAGAACCTGCTGACTAGCTGGAACTCTAATGTGAATATGTGAAAATGGGAGAATAAGAGAAAGCACACTACAGCTCTTTCCACACAAGCCCTGTGCCCTCGGGCAGTAGCGGTTTGATAGGATAAAGTGAAAGATAGAGCAGCCCAGCTCACAGGAACATTGAACAAGGTGAGAGGAAAGCTGCTTACTGTCTTTAGATTTTCCCATCCTCATCGCTGCTATAACATCTTCAGACAAAAAGCTGATTCTGAGTTGGGAAACTAAAAGCCACCCCAAGTGTCAGGCTCTGTATGTACATGCCTGCGTTTCAGCAAAACAAAACACACTGCTAAGGGTAAAGTGGCTCCCTTTCCCTTTCACCGGGGGTGCACCTACTGCTGTACGCTCTGTGACTTAATATGTACAAATCTGGGATTTCTATTATCCACTCCTATGGCCTTGAGAGATGCCAGATTTGTTTCTTTACTGCTCATCAAGTCTATTATTCAATAAAGAGTAACAGCTTTTTACAATTGAATTATATTTGATATTGTGCATTCTAATTGTCTAACAGACCATGAATGTTCCTGCAGACAGATTCTGTACTTTATTCACCTGCCATAATAAAAAGGTAGGTATGGAAGATCTATGGGAATGGCCTGTGCATGTACCATGGACCTTGTTACCGTGACCTGCGGAGAATGAAAATTAAAAGCTGACTCTCAATTATCCTTTAAATCCTACAGGCTGGATAAAATCCATTTAGAAAGAGCTGAATACTCTGGGGGTTTGACTTACGGCCCAGCAAATACGTAATTCCTGACTGTCCTCAAATCTCTTCCTCTGCCATGCCTACCCCCAGACCTCTAATTCACCTCAACACTACGGCTCTGAATGTTTTCACCTAAATGAAGTTTTAGAGCAATGTGCTTTCTCCTCAGAGCCCTTTTCCCCTCCTCCACATGTATGCTGTAGACCCTATCGTGTGACCTCAGGTAAAAAGCGTTGGTCTCACTTAGGTACAGAAACAGATGTGGCTGTGCTTTTAACAAGTACAAGCTATAAACCACACCAATCCTTGGACTCCAGGGACATACTTCTGCATTTCTGGCCGACCAAAATACCTTTCTGTCCTATTTTGGTCTTGAGAAATAAACAGAAAGTCTGGGGTTTGCTCTTACATGGAAAAAAATCCATTTCAAAACCCTCTGAACAGGATGAAAATCCCGCAGCTGGCTCTGCTTGGAATTGCAGTTTTGGCAACATCAGATGTTGTCCATGAGGAACTTCCCTCTGTTCCATTTGCACAGACGCTGTAGTGAGTTGTTGTATAGGTATCAGACCTTCAGCAGTCAGCCCAGAATCCACTTTTCCCTTCACGCTGGGCGGGAGTACCGAATTACAGTGCCTACTGTACCTACGGTGCCTCGGGGGTGAGAGGAAGAGAAACAGCCAGGTTTTCAGGGACCGATGCACTTTTCTGCACTCCCCGCTAGCACAAGACTCTTTCCTCGGCCATATCCGTAGATGTTCACTAAGGATGTGGACTGTGGTGGGAACTGCTTGCTCCCTCCCAGATCACTGCACTAAGACTAGGTCTTATTTTCCTGTAATATTTTGGGATCTCTAGCTTCACTTGACTGTGAGAATCACCTGACCTGATGTTACAGCTAGGTTGATTAAAAACGTATTATCTTCCGCTGGATACATTTGTAACACTGTTTTCCCTCAGGTTTTTGCATTTGCTTTTCATTTGGCCCTAGTTACCTGCTATGGCCCAATCACATTAATGTGTAAATTCAAAAGAACTGCATGAAACATAGCTTTAGACTTGGACTCCAACTGCTTCGGTACAGCCTTACAAGTTACAGCAAAAGCTTAAATAAATACTTTTTTTTTTATTAGGTTTTATTTCAATAAATAAAGGTTGGCTTGCTGCAGGTTGAGTGCCAGTCTAACACTGCTCTACTCAATGTTTCACAGTGCAATGAATCAAATGGTTGAGACGAAAGGTAGTGACTCAAAAGATGACTCCTCGAAGGCTCACAGTGGGAGTGTCTCAAATGGTACAATATATATCACCAAGAGCTCAGAGAATCTGTTTAGGTTCAGCTGGCAAGCTGGATTATTACATGCCTCTTTGAAGTTTGTGGGGTGAGTATTTCTCCAAGTAAAATATAATTTCTAATTTGTATTCTTTAATATGGAAAAAAGAAAAAGAGGTGATATTACGTTTAAGAACTTCAAGGTAAGTATGAGACAGATACGTAAAAAGACAGCATATACTGTAATTTTACCTTGCCTTATCGATATATCTTATATCGTTTGACTGTCAAATACTCTTAGGTGTGCAAAATAGGCGTGTTTGTGCACCATAGCTTTGAGCAGAAATAACTTTTTTGTTGAAAATCTGGTGTCACGTTAAAACTGTTCTTTTAAAATTTTAATAATTATTTTGGAAATAAAGTCATTTTTCTTTCCTCAGCCTCAATCTCTGGACAACACAGGTGAGGCACTGTATGAGGATTCACAGAGCCTGTGGTTCCACAGTCACTGGGGCCAGGTGCCTCTCAGGTCACATAATCATCTGCTCCAAACTGTGGATGTGCTGCCGTTCCTCCAACTTTAACTGTTGTAGAGATACAAGAAGAGTGTGCAACTTTCTTGGTCTCAGATTCAAAAAAGTGAATGCCTGCAGGTTTCAATGAGTATCCTTAACACATCACGTTCATTTGCATGTACAGGACTTGCACCTGGCTGACAATGCAGAAACAGGACAGCTGTTTCCAGCTGTACTGCCAAACCCCGTATTTATGATACATATGCTTGTGTTTTTCTCAACAAAAAAGCAACAGCAGAGGTGAAATGTCCGAAATGGGACTACAGGAAAGAACATCCCTAAATCTACAGGGTTTACAGAGCATCTTACTCCCATTATTCCTATAAACTACAGGAAAGCAACCTCCGATTTGTGGCTGGTTGTACTAAGCGACAGTAAGAAGTTCACTGAGTACAGTAAGTTGAGTACATTTTTTTAAAGGTCCAGAGCAGCCACAGAAGAAATGAAATCTGAAGTTTGCATAGTCTCAAACATCATTCAGAGTCCTCTGGATGGCCACAGGGAAATTCATCCACTCAGTGTTATATTTATCATATTGAAGCATGTATGAAACTACCTATTTCCCAAAGAAGCTGTGGGTGCCCCATCCCTGGAAGTGTTCAAGGCCGGGCTGGATGAGGCTTTGAGCAACCTGGTCTAGTGGAGGGTGTCCCTGCCCATGGCAGGGGGGTTGGAACTAGATGGTCTGTAAGGTCCCTTCCAACCCACACCATCCTATGATGCTATCATTTCCTAAAAGGCAAGTGCAAGATACTGTCTTGATGATGAGCTAGTATCTTGCTGAAAAAAACCCCAAACATGCATTCTGAGATATATGGGTCAGGCATTACAATATTTCTAATAATCACAGAATTGGTAGGCTTCACATAATTAATTAGTTCAGCACCATAAAACTAGCAACGAACTAGCAGTTTCTGGGCTACTGACAGTACATTTTACCACAGGTGTCGCCTATCACCACTACACAGTCATATTTCTGTTTGTTTCAGACAACCCTGGTTTCACAATGGGCTCCATCAGCGCAGCAAATGCAGAATTTTGTTTTGATATATTCAAAGAGCTGAAAGTCCACCATGCCAACGACAACGTCTTCTATTCCCCCCTGAGCATCATTGCAGCCTTGGCCATGGTCTATCTGGGAGCAAGAGGTAACACTGAGTATCAGATGGAGAAGGTAAGTTATATAAGTGGATACAAACTCCTTTTGATCCCATTCAACACAGCAACAGATTATCCATTTGCATCTTTGGAACCTTCTCCAGTTGAGGAGAGAAAGTCACATAGACACCTTTGGCACTGGTTTCACACCTGTCTAGAAAAAGAATGGCATTCCAAACTGTAAGTTTTAGATCTGGAGCTGAGTTTTCACTTGGTACTGCTTTTCCCCATGAAGGGCAAGAATGGACTTTGGTTTCCATTAAGACAACTGGTAATACACAACAGACGAAACATTCAGAAAACAAGAGTCACAGTTATAAATACAATACAGTAAGGCTGTAGCTGGTTTATAGCCTGAATACCATTAACTGGGAAAGAAGGGATCTAAGCTGAGGATCCTAGTCACAAATTTTCAGCGTGGAACATGCAGTAAAAAAAACTTATTTAAAGCTCACATGAAACTTCTCATTCATGTATGTGCTAATCAGACCTGGTTAGTCCAAACCTATAGTTTCAACAAAAACATCCATGACTCTAAGTGGACTTCACATACTTAAATGATTCTATTGCTACTTTCAATTGCAGGTTCTTCACTTTGACAAAATTGCAGGACTTGGAGGAACTATTCAGAGCAAGGTACAGAAACCTAAGGTACATTCATTTCTCTTTCACATTTTTCTCCTGAGAATAGACTGTTCTGGCTGTGCTTCAAGTAGGTTCAACACCTTCCCAAAACTTTACTAATGCTCTTAATTTAAGAAATGTAAGTTTAAAAAAAACCCCAACCAAACAAAACTGGAAAAAGAAGACAGGCTGCACGTGCTACACCAGAACAAGTGACAGGACAGGATAGGATACTTTGGGCACAAGGCTACCTTCTTGTGTAGATAAGCATCTGCACACCTGCCAGTGCTGCTGGGGGACAACACGTGAAAGAGGCTCAGCACCTGGAACCAGGGTACAGCAGTCAGACTTGCGGCTGAGACTCGAAAGTGGGGCACGAAGATGCTTTGGCTTTAAAGATCCCAGAAGCCTCAAAGACTGGAAAGTAACCACACTCCTTCAAAAGCTACAAGGACTTTTCCAGCCTCCAATTCCCCCTCCTACCCGAAGAGCATCATGAGAGGTCCCCATACCTTGATACCACCTGTATGCTTTCCTCTGTGTGAATCTGCTTCTGTAAAGATAACACTAGCCATGCTCCCTGGCCTGTTCCCATCAAATTGGGATTCACAAGCACAAGATGGAACTTGCAAAGAAGAAGAGGTTGGTTGTTTATTTGGGGTTTTTTCTTAATAAAGAAAAAATAAAGGTAGTATCAGCTAGAGTATTCAGTGGCTGGTTAAGTATTTAGAGAGGAGCAGTTAAACACAATTCTCCTTCTCATAAAAAGAGGTCCCAGCCACTGTTTACCACTGTGAATTTTTCTTACACGCTTTTAGCCTGTGTCAGCTGGAACACTGTTCTTGGGACATCAGACAGTTGATCCATTTGTTCACCATATTATTGAGACACGTCATGACTCATTTGTCATCTAGCATTCTTCTCCCATCTGCAGCTTCAGCAGAAAGCTGTCATGAAAAGGCAAGCAGAAGTTCGGAATGAGAGTTCTATATCCATGACAACTCACCAACTGCCATCATTGACACCTGAATCTTTCTTTTTGTCATCCCACTCCTGAGACATGTGGATTCAGATTCATCACTGAGGTTTTCTGCTTGTTATCACCTAGAATTAGTGTCATCATATGCTGTGAATTAATTGTACGTTGTTAATTGCTTATATAGAACATCCCTCCCATGGAGCTTGGACTGTAGCACATGTTCACTTGCAAATGTCCAAACACTGTGCATTTTCCTACGTTATTTGTAACCTGTAAATAATGCTATTCCTAGTGAAATATGCTAACAGCAATACCTTCTTGTCTTCTTATCCACAACTCAGTGTGGTAAGTCTATGAATATCCACATACTGTTCAAAGAACTTCTCTCTGATATGACTGCACCAAAAGCCAATTATTCACTCCACATTGCCAACAGACTCTACGCTGAAAAGTCATGTCCAGTCTTACCGGTGAGTGGCACGTTAGAGTGATTTCTTGCTATAAACCCTGTATAAACCTGTAATCTGGGAGGACTGGCCAGAGTAAGTGATCTGTTAATCCATCAGTCCCCACTGGTGTGGAATTCCACAGCTTTTCCCTTTGCCACAGCCTGGACAACAGCCTGAATGGAAAGCAATTTCAGACAAAAGGATGGCACTATTAAAAAATTAATGGAGTCATCAACAAAACTATATGGTAATGCAATTTCCTACTCCCCACTTGCACCCCAAAAGTTTTTTCATTTTCACAGGCTGTTGGGCTTTTTTCAGGAACTAATTTGACTTCAGCACATTCCTTCACTTGAAAACCTCATCTCAAAAGCAATTTTTGAAAGTGTCAAAATCTTTCATTTGACCTTTTAAAAACAAAACATACAAATATTCTAAATCAAAGAGCTTTTTATCTCTAAAAATAATGCTTTCAAAAAAAAAAACCCCAAACCCCACTCTGAAATGAACCTGAAACAGTGTTTTTGCATCAGGCTTTCTTCAAGAAAATATTTAAATGCTTCTAATATACTCTTAACTGGTCAAGTAATAAATATGTCAATTCCATGGATCAGAACAGTTTTTCTTGCCTAGTTTTAGTAGGTTCTTCCAGGAAGTAAGCAATGAGAACTGCTTACCCATGGCATCACTACAAAAATCCTTTTAGCCATATTTTGTTTCACCTTCATACTGTTTCTAGAAGAGTACTAGTTTGGTGACTACAATTGCTGTCTTTACAGATCTACTTAAAATGTGTGAAGAAACTGTACAGAGCAGGTCTGGAAATGGTCAACTTCAAAACAGCATCAGATCAAGCCAGACAGCTCATTAATTCCTGGGTGGAAAACCAGACAAACGGTAAGGTCAGACAACATTTTGAAATATGCTTCCTTCTCGCAACTGTATTTGGACACCTTCCGGAAAGACTAAACATTAGAGCAGAAATTTCTTCCTCCCGTCCCCGTTTGTGGGTATTTCCTGTGGAAAGGGATGACTCTATTCCACCTGTGTGGCAGTGACAGTGTCTTTTAAATGTATCTGGCAAAGGCAGGTGCCAGGATATGCACATTTTATAGGCAGACTTTTTGTGTCTGGGGAGTTTAACTCATGCAGGATTAGTTCCAGCTTCTCTATATTGGCATCATTTTACAAAGATGTTCTGAATGGATAAGAAGTGGGCTTCCAGAGGAGAAAGTAATGCATTCATTAGGCTGGTGATGGGAAAGGAATGATTTAGGAGGTTGTGTACATTTCTCGTGCTGAGGTAGGAGGAAAAGCAAGAGTGAAGCGTGAGAAAGAAGCACAGTGAGAAACAGAAAATCTGCATCGCTGCTTCTCTCTCCTGTTCCTTCTTCTCTATATAAATTTTTTTACAACAACTGGTTAGAAATATTTTGGGGGAAACATACCACTCTCAAACCTACCTGTCTTCTTGCAGAAATGTCTGGCCAGGTGCGAGTTGTTCTGTATTAAATCACCCTCATGAATGTGAATTCCACGTGCGGACCTTTAAAGAAGGGGAAGTCAAGTCAAGCAGCAGCATGTCCACTGACTTTTAAAATGCAAGACATGCTACGAAACTTACCACTCTCTGCCCTGCTTTTTCCTTAAAGGACAGATCCAAGGTTTCTTTGAACCCGGCTCTGTTGGTCTTGACACTATGCTGGTCCTTGTGAATGCCGTTTACTTCAAAGGGGTGTGGAAGACGGCGTTTAAGGAGGAACACACCCGGGAAGTGCCCTTCAATGTGACAAAGGTAGGGGGCACAGACACAGCTCCTGGCCGGGACTCAAGGCTGTTGGCTTGCACAGCCAGCAGGCTGGATGTTGCACACACAACATGCTGTGGGCATTGGCTGGGTGGTTTAGCCGGGCCTCTCACTGTCAGGTTTGCAAGAGCTGTGTCTAGCCAGGGCACACCAGCAGGCAAGAAAGGAAACTGAAGACACAGCTCTTCTTCAAAGGCAACGTGCTTGGAGATCAAGTTCTGTCCCTTCAAAAGGCTGCATGTTTTCCTGCTTAAAGAAAAAATTGCTCCCTGATCACATCTGACGTTTCTGTTTTGCAGCAAGAAAGCAGACCTGTGCAAATGATGTGTCAGAACAGCACCTTCAAAGTGGCAACGGTGGCTGCGGAGAAAATGAAGATCCTGGAGCTTCCGTACGCCAGCGGAGAGCTGAGCATGTTGGTGCTGTTGCCTGATGACGTCTCTGGCCTGGAGCAGGTACAGCCCTGGCAGGGGAAGCAGAGGGGTTCTCTCTTCAGTGAGGCTTGGCTGCTGTCAGGCCTTTGCCTGTCCGTTTGCACCCCAGCTGCCCACACCACGGCCGTGCTGGGCAGGCAGGAGGGCAGCAGCTGCCCAGGTGCCACCAGGGGCTCAGGCAGGGACTGGCCTTGTAGGAGAGCCCTGGGCTCAGCCTAATAAAAGCAGGTAAAGGAGGGTAGTGCTGCTGTAGCCCTGCGGAAAAGGATTATGTAGTGGCAGATTTTTTTCATTGAGATGTAATTTCTCACACACACACACACCCGACTTATAAACTGTTGAAGAAATGTTGCTAAAACTGGTAAGAATAAGGCTTTCTTTGCAGGAATCACTAATGATTTTAACAAAATCCTCATTAAACATCATACATGCACTGCTTTCAAAAATACGTCATCATAGAATTAAACCCAAAGTTAGGTAATGCATGTTTTTAATAAAATATTCTTGATTTGAAATGGTGAAACTAATGAAGCTAAACTGATCAATAACACTTCATCAATTAAAACTTCAGAGAGTTTTAAATATGGAGATGGAAAGGAAATCACAGAATCGTTTAGGCTGGAAAAGATCTTTAAACTCATCAAGTTCAACCATCAACCTAAAGCTGCCATATCCACTGTAAACCATGTCCCTGAGTACCACATCTACCTCCAGGGATGGTGACCCCACCGCCTCCCTGGGCAGCCCGTTCCAGTGCCTGACAACCCTTGCAGTGAATAATTTTTTCTTAACATCCATTCTAAACCTCCTCTGCCACAACTTGAGGCTGTTTCCTCTTGTCCTATCGCTTGTCACTTGGGAGGACTGGCACCCACCTCCCTACAACCTCCTTTCAAGTAGCTGTAGAGAGTGATAAGGTCTCTCCTGAGCCTCCTCTTCTCCAGGCTGAACAACCCACTTGGGTCTAATGGGATGAACATCAATAGCAGAAAGAATCCATGAACACAGAAGGACAAAATGAGAACAGCATAAAAAGTAAAAGAAAACATCAACATTGCTTTAAGTCAGGTTGACTCAGCTTTTGCCAGTTGCATGAAAACTAGTAAAAAGAGAGGTTTGTGTTTTAAAGGAAAAAGAAGAAAAGTGGGACCAATATGCAGTGAGGCAAGAATACAAATATAATCTACTGACTATGCAAAATTAAATGAAAACTATGTCTTCATCTTGGAGGGAAATGCAGCTAAACAACTGAGTGAGTGCAGGATGCTAACCGCAAAGAGGAAATAAAAATCTACAGATGTAAGGGAGAAACAAACTCAAAACCTTAATTTGCCTCAGTCAGGTGGACTGGATAATCATCATGCAGGATTTCTGAAAGAAGTAGCAAAAAAATCAGAATTCCAGTGTCAATCATTTAAAATAAAGTTATTAAGGTGTTACCAAGTTACCTATCTGTACTAAAGAACGGGAAAAAGGGACGCAGCCTGCATTATATGACCCATTATTTTTATTTCAACAATTTTTTAAAATTTTGTTATAAAGTAGTTATTAAAGACATAGAAGAGTTTGCATTTGTTAGGTACTATCAACTGTAGGTAAATTTTCACGGCTTTTTTTGCACTCTCCTCCGCAAGCTGACTAATTTGCCAGGCTGTGAAACTACTGGGTGGTGCCTCAGCAGACACAAGATTAGTTGGACAGAAGGGGATGTGTCAGGTGGATAAGGAACTGAATGCAAGGACAGTGGCATAGGGGGTACTGGAGAGTCAAACAGTAATCTAAAAGGATGTTGATAGCAGGCACTTCAGGAACCATTCAGATTCGCTTTTTTGGTGATATCTTTGATTTAAATGAATTATAGGAAGAAGTTGTATTCAAATTCAGGCATTTAAGTCCCTGCCTCTCTTTGCAGCTTGAGAACAAAATCAGCTTTGAAAAACTCGCGGAGTGGACCAGTCCTAATGTGATGGAAAAGAAGAGAGTGAAAGTGTACCTCCCGCGCATGAAGATGGAGGCAAAATATAACCTCACGTCTCTCTTAGTGTCCTTGGGCATGACCGACCTGTTCAGCCCTTCGGCCAACCTGTCTGGCATCTCCTCAGCAGAGAGCCTGAAGATATCCGAGGCCATCCATGAGGCGTACATGGAAGTCAATGAAGAGGGCTCCGAGATGGCTGGCTCAGCGGGTGTGATGGGAGACTTCAAACATTCCCCTGAAATTGAAGAGTTTAAGGCTGACCACCCTTTCCTTTTCTTGATCAAACACAATCTGACCAACAGCATCCTCTTCTTTGGTAGATATTGTTTCCCCTAAAGAAAGAAAGAACTGGAAATAATGCTTGCCTCCCACTCAGAAACAGGACTCCTTTATGATAACATTGTAGCGTAATCTCATCTCTTCTCAATTTTTTCTCCAAGTGGGAAGCTTAATCTAAGAACTGCCCATTTGGGAAGCTTCCATAGCAAAGACATACCTGCAGGTGAGGAAACAGCAGCAAGCATGTTTACTCCTTTCCCTTCTGATACCGGTTTCAGCATTGCTTGAGCTGAGCAAGGTCTGAGTCAACCGTGAATAGAGGCACCCAGTAACCAGGAAGGGGGCAAGTAATTTTCACTCGAGGAAAAAGTTGCAGGCATGATTCCAAGTCTTTGTCAGTCCTTTAGTGTGCTCATCCCATTCCCTGGTAGCATCCTGCTGACAAACCCATGTTGTTGTCCCTGAAACACAGGCTTTGAGACCTCCAGTCTGGAGGAGGTACTTGTGGATAAGATTCTGCAATGCAAGTTGACTAGTGCCCATGCAAATTTTTTTTTTTTTTTTTTTTTTTTTAGCCACTGGGAAATTGTGTACATGTCCACTGTGAGCAGAGTTGTCTTCTCACCATGAGTTCCTCACCAAATTCTGAATTTCTTGCAGCGTTTCTCCAGTCATGGAGAGCCTTCCTTTCACTTCAGAGAATGCAAAGAAATCTGAGTTTGTGTAGGTAAAGTTATGCCTTCTTACAGAGTGTAGATTCAAAGCCTGAATCATGGATATTTGGATGACCCATATGATCCAGAACTCTGTGAGAACCACCAAGCAAAAGAGCTGTCTGAATTTTTGTTTAAAACATTGGAAGACACTTCAAATTTGAGAAAATTTTGGTTTTTGTGAAAAATCCTGCACGTGGTATTAAAGAATCTGATTTCTCCATTGGAGTTTTGTGAAAAAAACACAGCTTACTAAATGATCTCTGTCTGTGTTGAGCTTGATTAGCAAGTAAACTTCAATTAGCCCCTGGATAGCCCACAGGTGAACTTCAAAAGTCGAGTACATTATTTTTCCATGAATGCAGCTGGGCTTCTTTGTTCCTATGATAGTTCAAGGGTACATCTCTCATTTTTAAGAAATACATGAGAATCCCAACATTCTCTTTTTTTTCCTATGTGTCCATTGCCATCTGCAAATATGGTTATATTGGCTCAATAGTATATCCTGTGTTCATTCTAATCATATCATTCATTACTGATTTTGATGCATACAATTGATTTTTTGTTTTTTGTTAACATAATAAAAGAAAATCACAAATGCTTGTCATGAGAATTGTATTTTCTGGACCACAAACTATTAAAACATCATTATATTGGTAATGGTTGCGAGTAAAACGGGATTTAGTACAAAATCCTGGGTTTAGAATGAATAAAGCATGAAGATACGAAGTTTTCTAGGCATTTATGAAAGGTGTAAATGCACACATCTAGAGTTTGATTCCTCTCTGTATAAATGCTTTCATTTTTGTTCTTTAGAAATGAAAGCAGTGATATGAACAGTTCCAAGAGAGGCAACATTTCAACATCTCAAAGTTTACCATAAGCCGTTTATTCACCTTTTCCATCTCTTGTAGCCAGAAGCAGTTCATCCAGTCTTAAATTTAAAAGCTCGTACACCTAAACAATAACACTTGAAAAGGGTTACATTTGCAAACTACCCTTCCTATGATTATTAAACTGGAAAGTGCTTAAAGTACAAAGATATGCCTCAGTGACCAAGGTTGTTTCCTGAATGACAACAAAGGTCAAAATAAAGGAATGGGAAAAAAGCAAAGGAGCCATGAGGCTCACAAGCAAGTACAAAGCATCCCCCTTCTCAAAAGGGAAAACAGGAGGCAGCAACAAGTAGAAATTCAGCAATACTGGACCAAACCTGTGACAAAGTATGAACCGCTAGGACCTGGCCCTGGCCACCACAGACCAGGTAGGAGGCATAGTGGAAAACCATTCCCCATGAAGGGGGTGGCAGACCTGGCCAGTGGGATGACAAATGCCTGCTTGGCTTCTGAGCCCTCCAAAGCCCTGGGGAGATTTGGGAGAAGTAGCCTTTCCTGTGCTCCAGAGAGACACGGGGTCTGTGCTTCAGCCTCCCTGTGCTCTCGCCCACCAAGCAAGCATGCAGTGGAAAGGTGCAGGTGCCCCAGGAGCACAGCTGGACGCTGTCCTCTGCCTGAGCACCTCTGGACTTTCACCTGACAGGTTTCGTTTCCCAGGCACGCTGTTGGTCCTCATGCCAACAGGCAGCTGAGCTCATTTGCTTTAAAATAAAAGGCTAAAATTTTAACAATATTAAAGTGCTCCAAAAGTTTTCATTTTAAAAAAGACAAAAATAAATAAACATTAAAAACCTCATTGTTGCTACTGGCATTTTTGTTTTCTGAAGAACTGAGACCCTGTTTCTCTCAGACTGCTGTGCACCACCACACATAAAGCTTGGCAGGTAACACATGGGGGGCAAGAAGAAATCTGAAACCTTCTGTACCTCTTGGCGCAACTAACACACCTCCAGGAATCACAAGGAGAGGTCCAAGGGCCTCCCAGTATGAGGTGATGTACAACATGGAAACAGCATTCCTCTGTGAGACTTGTCATCCCGAGCGCCTCATCCACACCACAGTACTTTGTTGGCACATGCATGTGCAGTAACTCTGCTGGTCTCCATCTCCCTTGAGACCTTCCTCTACCAATAACACAAAATCACAGAATCGCTGAGATTGGAAGTGAATTCTGCTGACTGTCTATTCCCTGGTTCCTGCTTCAAGCAGGGTCAGCTACAGCAGGTTGCTTGGGACCATGTCCTGTTGGGTTTTGAATATTTCCAAGGATGGAGACTCCACAGCCTCTCTGAGCAACCAGTTTTACCTCCCTCCCCATAATCAAATGTATTTTATTATGTTTAAATAGAATTTATCCATTGTGTCCATTCCCTCTTGCCTGTTCACTGGAGAAAGTCTGGCTACATCTTCTTTTCACCACCCCATCAAGGACAAGACCACCCCTGCACTTTCTCCTCTCCAGGGTAACAAGTCTCATCTCTCTGAGCCTCTCCTCTCATGACAGATGCTTTACACACCTCATCATCCTTGTGGCTCTTCTCTGGTCCTGCTCCAGTACATCCACATCTCTTTCATGCCAGAAAGCCCACTGCTGGAGCTCTGTGTCCAGCTGAGCACCACCCACCAGTGCTGAGCAGACGGGAAGGATAATTCCCTTTTCTCTGCTAGCAATGCCTTTCCTAACGCAGCCCATTATGCTGTTGACTTTGACACAAGGAAAAAATGATGACTCATGGTCACCTTGGTGTCCCCCAGGACCTCCAGTTCTTTTCTGCAAAGCCGACGTGATGGCATGGAGCCTTGTGCAATGACATTTCTCCTCTCCTTTTCTGCAGCAGTCTTTTCCTGCAGGGGAGGCAGGAGACATGTCAGAAATATTATTAAGGATCTCAGTAGGCTGCTAGTCAGGGGAGAGGAAGGCTTTATGCAAGGATGCCTGTGTTGAAAAAAAAAAACAAATTAGTTTATGCTATTTTGTGCAAACGAAAAAAATGCTATTTTTCTTGGGAGCATGTGCCAAGATAATTGGCCTGCTGGGCAGCCTTCCGGTGAGCAGTGGGAGGTGAAGTGACAGGCATGGTGACATGAGCAGTGCCAGTCACAGGCTGCCACAAACAGCCGTCTCTGTGGGGAGACACCATCATAAATATGCTCCCATATGGCACAGCCAGTAAACTAGTTGTGCGACCAGGAGTGGCCAACTGACCTGCACCATGTGTATGCCAGGTCCTGGGTACTTGCTGCCTCCTCAAGACCCAGTGAGGTAAGACCATCCACAGCCTCACCCTGGCTGCTGGTTGATCCCAGGGACTTGAGGGATGAATAAGGGACTTCACATATGCTGGGGTGTCTGATAAAGGGACTGTTGTGTGCACTGGTCCAGAAGCTGTACAGCCGCCGACCCTGGATGCTGTGAATGCTGCTAAGCAAATGCAGTGAGTAAGTGTGAGACTTGTGACTAAGGCCATCATATGATCCTGCTGAACATGCCTTCACTGGAGAAATCCACTCTGCCAACAGTGAGGTACACACGTCCCTGTTGAACAGTCTGTGAACAATCAAGGCAGCGCTGCAGACAACAATGTCGGTCTCTTCAGAATGGGACAGTGCTGCTGCAGAAAGGTGCCAGGTGGGCTCTGAGCTCCTGCCTGAAGGAGCTTGACCAGACACCTCATTTTGTTCAGACTGGTGAACGAACACAGTCCTACAAGACAACTGCAAGAGAAACCATCATTGATAGCTGCAACACCAAGGTCTCCAATGGCAACCAGCTAAACAATCACTGGCAGTCCCTCTGAGCAAGACAAACACGAAACGATCAACATGCTCCTTCCTACTGGCAAAAGAGCAGCAGCATGGATGACAAGAAAACCTTGAGTACTGCGTGGGTTGTTGTGATTGGATGAGAGACTTTGGTCTGTGAGCTGACCTGGGCTTCACATCCTTTTGGAAAGGCTCAACTGTCCAAGAGTCTGTTGGTTTAGGGACAGCTCCACAATGCAATGGCTGGTAGAGGAAAGGGCAGCAGAGCCTTAGCTGACCTCTTTCTTGGGACAAACATTGTCGAAACAAGGACCTGTGGCAAAACACATCCTTTTGTATTTGTGCTGAATTACACAACTGTGTTGGACAGGGCAACACATTACCTTTTATCTTGGGAAGTGTTTCAACTACAGGAAGGTTTCCTTAATCACAGAATCACAGAATGGTTTGGGTTGGAAGGGACCTTAAAGACCATCTAGTTCCAACCCCCCTGCCACGGGCAGGGACACCCTCCACTAGACCAGGTTGCTCAAAGCCTCATCCAGCTTGGCCTTCAACACTTCCAGGGATGAGGCATCCACAGCTTCTCTGGGCAACCTGTTCCAGTGCCTCAGCGCCCTCTCTGGGAAGAATTTCTTACATCCAATCTAAATCTCCCAGCTTTCAATTCAAAGCCATTGCCCCTTGTCCTGCCCCTACAGGCCCTTATAAAAATATAAGGGCCCCCTCCAGCTTTCCTGTAGGCTGCTTCAGGAATTGGAAGGCTGCTATAAGGTTTCCCAGAGCCTTGCCTTCTCCAGGCTGAACAAGCCCAATTCTCTCAGCCTTTCTTCATAGCAGAGGTGCTCCAGCCCTCTGAGGATCTTTGTGGCCTCCTCTGGACTCACTCCAACAGGTCTGTGTCCTTCTTATGTTGAGGGCTCCAGAGCTGGATGCAATACTCCAGGTGGGATTTCATAAGAGAGGGAGAATCCCCTTCCTCAACCTGCTGGCCATGCTTCTCTGTCTTTGTGGGCTGCCAGCGCACACTGCTGACTCATGTTCAGCTTTTCATCCACCAGTACCCCCAAGTCCTTCTCCTCAGGGCTGCTTTGAATCCATTCTCTGCCCAGCCTGTGCTTGTGCCTGGGATTGCCCCGACCCAGGTGCAGGACCTCACACTTGGCCTTGTTGAACTCCAGGAGTTTAGCACAGGCCCACCTCTCCAGCCTGTCCAGGTCCCTCTGGATGGAATCCCTTCCTTCCAGCGTGTCGACCGCACCACACTGCTTGGTGTCATCGGCAAACTTGCTGAGGGTGCACTCAATCCCACCATCCATGTCAGCAATGAAGGTGTTGAACTGCTGGTCCCATTGCCAACCCCTGAGGAACACCACTTGTCACTCATTTCCACTTGGACATCAAGTTGACTGCATCACTTTGAATGTGATCATCCAGCCAATTCCTTATCCACTGAGTGGTTCACCCTTTAAATCCATGTCTCTGGACAAGGATGTTGTGTGGGACAGTGTCAAATGCTTTGCACAGGTCCAGGTAGATGACCTTGTAGCTTAATCTCACTAGACTCCATGACAGATTCTGCACTGATGGCTGATCATGATCGAGATTTTTACTTACCTGTGGAATGATTTTGTTGTTTCTGCAACTTGCTTTACTTTAATCATTCATTTGACCAATAAAAAATAGAAGTGTTAACGAAAACAGTAACCTGGGTTGTCTATTACCATGCTTCTAGAGGAGTGTACTGCCCCTTTTCTACTGCAAAACAAAATATTCCTTTCATTAATAAATATTTTCAACTCAGAATTATTTTGAAGACTGTGCCATTGCTAACAACATTAATGCTGTGAATTGGCTGCTGTGAAAGAGCTGTACTGACTCACTGGACATCTTTGCAGCTTCTAAGTTACAGGCTGTCTATGATGATCCAAATATGATCCAAGCAGATGGTCCACAAATGTCAGGATGGCTCACAGACGGTGAGCTGGAGCATACCGCTAGACAATTTGCTTGTCAAGGAAAAAGATTCAAGGCATACTCAGAAGTTACAGTGACAAGGTAAAACACATTGCCTAATCCTTTGACTTCTGAGCTGTGAAGTATACAACAATGGACCGTGGCTGCGAGTGTTAAAGCCTGTTTGAACAGAAACAAAGCGGTTTTAAATGGGAAAGGCAGAAGGGGCATCAGCCACAGGAACAGCTTGCGGTTTAGGGAACACTCCCAACCGTGTGATTAAAGCTATTCACCATGTACAGACACATTCACCCACATGACCTGTCTTTCCACCAGTGTGCTACCCTTTTCAGCTAGACAGGACTCACGACGGTGGTGACCAACTTACGTACCGCTCCTGTGAGAGAACAGCTCATTTTCTTTACAACATGTTTGCAGTGATGGGCCACCAATGTGAGGCAAGGCCTAAAGATCTTTCCCAAAAGCACTGTTGGAAAGGACTGGCCTGGGCTATATGCTGTGCCGTGTAAAGTACTAGTGGTAAATGCACCAGTTCAGACTGAGCTCTTCCTGGTTATTATTGCACTAGCATCTTCAGCTGAATGGGACTAATAAAGACTGTATTAGGGAGAAAGGTAGGGATGATTCAGAGGCTTTCCACTTGTACAGGAAATACAAAGGGTTAAGGAGTCCACCTCTTCTCTCCAGAAGCATAATTTGTGCTAGACAATTTCAGTGGCATTTTGTGTATTGACTTTGGATTTCTGTTTTAAAATCACATGGCATTTAGAGAGGTCAAAGCAGTTTCTTTTATTGTCTGTTCATTCTTCTATTTCAAAGGAATTATGTGACTGCTTTCTGTTTGCTATTGTATATTATGACTGTCCTGCAGACCATGAATGCTCTTTTAGCTGGTTTGTCCACCTGATGTGCCATGAAGTTCTTGTGGAAGAGCTGCGAGAATGGTCTCTGTATGTACAAAAGGCACATTCTGATCCTAGCATCTGGTGCTGTGACCTGTGGAAAAGGAGAAGAACAGCTCGCCTTAAACTACCCTTCAGAATTTTAGCAACAAATTCAAATCCTTTTCTGGTAGCACCTGACTGGGATCTAAATATCCTGATGCCTGAATTTAAAAAGCAACAGAAGCTTTGTCTTTTTTCTCTGCTCAACCCCTCTTTCCCCAATACAACTTTCTTCAGATCTGTATTTCTTCTCTATATGGATGCTCTGAATATTGCTTTTGAAATGAATTTGCATTCCCACAATATGCTCACTGAAGGTTTTGTTCCACTGATGTGCTGTGCAGACTGTGACTATGTCTGAGTTCCTTGAGCTGGATTGCTCTAGGATGACAAACTGTGCTCTGTGAAACACTATGTCGGTGGTATTTACAAGGCAATTTTGCAATTACATACAAGTTTTTGCAGAATAATCTACTTTAATCTATTTCAATATTATTAGATTTGGCAACTGACATTTGAAGGATGTGCTCTTTCTCAAGTTCCTTGGTAGCATCCGTTTCTCCGTTCCTCAGCAAGAGCCATGTATGGATTCTGGTGGGAAGGAAGGCTAGTGATAGTGGTAGTCCAGCCAGCAATGGGAGAGAGACAAGTTGCAATAAGCATAGTGTGGGCATACCATAGCAAGCAGGCCTGCATATGCTGATCTTACCAACTTTTTTGAGTTCACAGAACAGTAACTCTGGGAGGGATCTGGCCTGTCAGTACTTGTTACAGAGGAATAATAAGGAAATTAACCCAAAATTTCTTACAGACATTTTGCAAGACTGAATTTTTCACTTTTTTTGTTTTATTTTCATGATCCATGCCACACTATTTGCTGCCATAACCAAATCATACTTACTATTCAAGTTCCAGTGAATAGTGTTTTTATCATTATTTTTGCTTGAGCCATTTTAATATGCTCCTTCCTTTTCTTCAAGGTTTCACATGCTATGATGAATGAATTTCCATTAGGAAAATTTTAGGGTAAACTCCATTCATTCAGGCTTTTTTTTTTTTAAGAATGGACTTATGCCAAGTAAAAGTGCATGTCTGACATTGAGCTCCAGCCATCACTTTATTTGCTAAACACAGAACACGCAGGGTGGGGCGTGTCACAAAACTACACAAGATATATTTCAGGGAGTTCAGCAATTCTGCCCCAAGTACAGCTGCGAAGCTGTGCTATTACCTTCGCAGGCGAAGCTGATCAGGTAAGCATTTCTTTCAATTATGATTTAAGTTCTAATATGCAATTTGAAAATGATGTTACAAAACTTAGAAGAATATTGACATAACCTCATGTTTATGACATTCAGTATCAGTTGAGGAATCAAACAATTCAAGGCTGCCTTCTGCAGAACCCTCATCTTGCCTTCACATGTGCATTCTGTGTTATTTTACTGTTTCACATTCTGCCTCGCATGAAGTCAAAGTATTTGTTTGTAGTTTGTAGAACCAAAGCTTTGTTTCTTAACTCTTCCACATTGCAAAGCTGGTGGTGATATGTTGTGACAGCCTTTCTTCCTTCTTACTCTATCATCACTTTAATTTTCCAATAGGAATTAAAAAAACTGAATTCGTATAAATTTTATAGGATGCATTTAAAGCTCAGTTGCAGGGTTTATGGAATATATTCTCTGAATGAAATTAAGGAATGCAGCATGTTCAGGTGATCCCAGCACACTGTACATCTGTGTTATCGTTACATTTTCTGAGATTAAAATAAAACCCAAACAAACCCAAAACATTTGCTTCATGCATATGCTTCTTCACCAAGACCATCAATGAAGCTGAAAGCCTAAAATATAATAGCTAGTAGAATTGGTAGCAAATTTTAAAAATCTACCTTATATCACCTATTTAAGTGGTTCAATTTAGAGAGGCTGAGCATGCATTCTGACAGGGGAACAGTCAGGTGCACTATTATTCAAATGATCCCACATTAAGAGGTAACTGTCACATGAATGCGATGATTATATAGGGACCGTGATACACACAGCACAGTGTCATGGGTTTGGTTCCCCACAAAAATCCACAGCAACCGCAGAGGGAAACAAATTCAAGTTTTCACTGCTTGAAGATCCCCAAGAGCTAGCGGAAATTCCACCCTAGCAAGGTTCTCTGTCTGTCAACATGTGGGAAGCTGTAAGTGGTATAAACACTATATTGCTGCATTAGACTTTACAGTATTGCATTTCCTACTCTGTGTTGTCTACCAAAAAAAAAAAAAAAAAAGCCGTTCCCTTCAGTGTTATGTGAATGCTGAAACTACAGGGACGATTTTACAAGAATGACAGAAAAAAAAAAAAAATTAAATATCAAAGATGTGAAGATCTCTGCAAAACAGGCAATGGCTTATTAAAAAGTGGATTTTATGGCAAAGGTGAAAATAAAAATCAAAGAGCACTTTTTAAAAACAGGCTGAGATTTAATTGAGCCAACAATGAATGGAACATAGTAGTTACAGCTGTTTGTCATAAACTGGATGAATTTGGTAAATAATTTGCAGTCTCCATTGCTGTGCCTTCATTATCCTATTTTTTAAATATGAAGGTAATAATGTTGCTAACACTTGAAAACTCTGATAAAGTAGGTGGTGTAAGAACCCAGATTCCATTTACACTGGGCTGAAATTAGACTAAATCTAGCAAACCTTGTGCTGTTTCTTCAGACTTGCACATTTTATACTGGAATTAACTCCAGTTTGGACCATAGAGGGCTGATCTGTTAAATGATCTTAAAAGCAATGTTAAACACTAGAGTGAAAAACCTGGTTTGCAGTCTCAAAAAAAATGAAGATTCTGAGAACAAATCTATGTGTGGGGTTTTTTTCCTTGAGAGATGAGAAAAGACTGCTTGTGAGCTTCTTTCAAGGTAACTAATATTATTTGCAGCATTTTCAACCATATGGTGTACTTGTACAGAGAAGGAGAACTCAAGTTTCAAATAAAAGAATCAACAGCCTATGCATAGCTGGTAGCTATCCAGCATGCTCATGAAACCCAAAGCCTGTCTGCCTTTTAAATCCACACCACTGCATTCTGTTTGCCAACAAAAAACCCCAGCCCTGTGCACCAAATTCAGGGGTTCAAGTGCACTGACTTTCTTCCATGACAATTCATAGGTTTCATCATAATAACTCAGACTCTTTCTGCTTCTTTCAGACAACCCTGAAGAAGTTTCACCCAAGTTTCACAATGGCTTCCATCAGCGCAGCAAATGCAGAATTTTGTTTTGATGTATTCAAAGAGCTGAAAGTCCACCATGCCAACGACAACGTCTTCTATTCCTCCCTGAGCATCATTTCAGCCCTGGTCATGGTCTATCTGGGAGCAAGAGGTAAAACTCAGTCTCAGATGGAGAAGGTAAGTTACTTATATGGGTGTAAAGTGACCTCTACTTGTGCTTGTTCCTCCTATGTATTGTCACTGAAATGTATTACCTACTGATGAGGTTTTCACCTGTTTTAATCCACAAGCCAAAGTCACAAAATGGAGAACTGGATCACAAACTATTTAGAGAAGATATTAAAAAATTGTATATTTTCACTATAAGGGGCAGTTAGTTTTAACTTAGAAAAGAAATAGCTCAAGGACAGTAACAAAATGGACTACCAGTCAGGAAATATGATTTTCTTCTAGATTCTGACATCTTCCATATGTGATCAGATTTTAATATATAAAAAAGATAAATCCCAAGAAGGGAGTAAGACAGAATATTATTAGCAGTACAAAATATGTAACTCATTTAATTTCTAGACACTCACTAGAAAAAAATGTAATCTAAGAGTGGTATTTACAGTTTCCAAGAAGGCCACAGAGGACATAAACCAGCTGCAAGCTGACTTGTGCATTTCTAGTTACCCTATGCTCTCAGAACTTCCTTTTTCTGAGGCAACAGCTTTACCTCAAGCCTCATGTGTAAATCTCAAATTCACATAATTTTTGGTCATGCTTGTCATTTCCACCACTGGCATTTTCTCTTGCAGGTTCTTCACTTTGATAACTTCACAGGATTTGGAGACACGATCGATCCCCAGGTAGAGAAATAACTTGATCTCACTTTCTGTCTTATTTTCCCCTCAGAACAAAACTAGAACTGTTCTGCCTCCTCTCCAGGCAGTTTCAGACCCTGCCAAAACCTACAGTAATGCTCTCAAAGCAAGGAGACCTGTGGAGGGAGGGAGGGAGGGAAGGAGGGTGTAACTCCCCTGTTTGTTAAAAACCAGGGAAAGAAGGCAGGTTGCACATCCTGCACCAGAGCAAGCGATGGTGTGGGCCAGGATGCTTTAGGCCCCAGGGTGACTTCCTGGGCTAGTGCTGCTGGGGGACAGCACGTGAAAGGGGGTCAGTGCCTCGGTACGGCAGACTTGCGGCTGAGAGACTCCAAAGCAAGGCAGGAAGATGCTGGGCAGAAAAGAGCCCAGAAGCCTCACTGAGAGGGACACAACTGTACTCTTACAAAAAGCACATTTCAGGGGGCTTACCTTGAGAAGGATGAGCTTGTTGGTTCGATGCACCATCCCCACAGCACCTGCTGTGCCAAAGGGGACAGTCCTGTGTCTGTGGGGGGCAGCTCCACTGCAGCTGGACTTTTAACTGATATGGACAATCCTTTGAGGTCTTATTGCCTAGGTAAGAAGAAGCTAATGCAATGTATCTTGTTATTTTCATGTCATCACCACAGTGTGGCATTTCTGAATACATCCAGAGTTCATTCAAGGATGTCTTCTCAGACTTCCCCGCGCCAAATGCTACGTACTCACTCAATATCGCCGAGAGACTCTATATTGAAAAAACATACCCCGTTCTACCGGTGAGTTGTACTGTGGCTTGACGTCAGCGAGATTTCCCCACAAAGGCCCCTGTGACTCTACCCTAGAGAAGCCCCACCACCAACAGCCCACTGCCTGTTGATAAAGAGGTGGCTGTGAGCCATGAGATTCTGGCTCAGAATAAGTTTGAACCTTCCTGTGGCTGTTAGGCAGGGGCCAGGCAAAAGTATAATGGCATAGAATGTATAATGGCATAAAATATGCCCATGTTGTGGCAGGTGCTGGGGATAATCAAGATAATTTGCTAGAAAATGGCTTTTAATGACAAATGTAACTTTTAAGGGAAATTAAATACATTTTATGACTTGAAAGCATTAAGACTAGAATTGTCAAATTTGGATTCTTTTTCAAAGATCAATGTCAAATCTTCCCAGTGAAAGGAAGCTTTTGTTTTGAAACCTAAGAATGTAAGAACACGGTATTCAAAATAAAAGGTCGGCACGAAGAGAAGGGAACAAACATTGTCTGTCCTTAAAAATGCTTGTTAAACTGAAAGTGTTTTGGTAAAACGAAGGAAATTATTTCACAATTTTAACTTAGAACCCTATCTGGAAAAAATGTGTCAGACCAACATATGTGAAATAGTTTTTCTTGTGCAGTTTTAAGTTTCAGTTGCAGGAAGACAGCTGTGACTGACATGTCCAAACACAGGGGTAAAACTTCACTGCTCTTTTAACCATTCTGCTTCGTTTCACAGTCTTGCATTTCATACTCATCCATTTTCAAGTTCTCGGTCTGACAACTGCGATCTTTCTGCTTGCAGGAATACTTAAAGTGTGCACAGAAATTCTACAGAGCAGGGCTGGAAGAAGTTAACTTCAAAACAGCCACAGAGGAAGCAAGACAGCTCATCAATTCCTGGGTGGAGAAAGAGACAAATGGTAAGGACTGAAGAATTGGTAGCAGATATTTTCCCCTACCTACCATAATCTATACCCTTGTCTTAATCTCCTCATAATGCCTAGAAAAAGTGGGTCAAGCAAGAGCAGGTTGCTGATTGTTATGAAAAAACCCTCCACCATGTGGCACCCCTCACCCCCACCCCCTTCATTGCAGGCATCTGGGGACATCAGAGGAGGTGTACCTTACCACTCTCTGCCTGCTTCTTTCTTAAAGGACAGATCCGAGATTTCCTCGTGTCAGGCTCTGTTGACATCGATACTGCGCTGGTGCTTGTGAATGCCGTTTACTTCAAAGGGGTGTGGAAGACGGCGTTTAAGGAGGAACACACCCGGGAAGTGCCCTTCAATGTGACAGAGGTAGGAGCGCACAGGCACAGCTTCTGGCCAGGACAGCTGCTGGTACACACAGCCAGAATCTGGGTGTTACACATACAACCTGTTGCTGTCACAGCTTGGATGATTTAGTTGGGTCTCTCGCTGTCAGCACATGGGCTTAAGGCCAAAGAGTGTTTGCAAGACCTGTGATCAGGCTTCCAGGGCACACCAGCAGGCAAGAAAGGAAACTGAAGACACAGCTCTTCTTCAAAGGCAACGTGCTTGGAGATCAAGTTCTGTCCCTTCAAAAGGCTGCATGTTTTCCTGCTTAAAGAAAAAATTGCTCCCTGGTCACATCTGACGTTTCTGTTTTGCAGCAAGAAAGCAGACCTGTGCAAATGATGTGTCAGAACAGCACCTTCAAAGTGGCAACGGTGGCTGCGGAGAAAATGAAGATCCTGGAGCTTCCGTACGCCAGCGAAGCACTGAGCATGTTTGTGCTGTTGCCTGATGACGTCTCTGGCCTGGAGCAGGTACAGCCCTGGCAGGGGAAGCAGAGGGGTTCTCTCTTCAGTGAGGCTTGGCTGCCGTCAGGCCTTTGCCTGTCCGTTTGCACCCCAGCTGCCCACACCACGGCCGTGCTGGGCAGGCAGGAGGGCAGCAGCTGCCCAGGTGCCACCAGGGGCTCAGGCAGGGACTGGCCTTGTAGGAGAGCCCTGGGCTCAGCCTAATAAAAGCAGGTAAAGGAGGGTAGTGCTGCTGTAGCCCTGCGGAAAAGGATGTTGGTATATGCACTGGTCCCCATCAGGTACCAAAACCAGACATACTAGCAGGATTCTTTTTTTTTTAAATTCAAGTGATTTCAATCTTCCAGGAGAGCACTCAATGGTTTGCTAAACAAGAAAAGTTTATCCAGGGAGAAATAAAAAATGAAAGGGATGAGGAAAGCATTCCAAGAGATGCCTAAAAGTGAAAGGGTAAAAGTAGCATTGGAAAGGAATTAAGATGAGGGAAGGGGTCAATAAAATATGTTCCAGGAGGAACAGTTTTGTGGACAATTTGATTTAATGTTTTCAACATCTGTGTTTGCACCAAAAAAAGCCTTGATCTGATTAAGAAATTTCCAGATGACAAAGTTTTGTAGAACTTCAAGACAGATGAGATATAGGCTGTAGTCAAGAGGAAGCATACAGAATAAAGAAACGCATTTCAATTAAGTATCAGTTCTATTGTGTACACAAAGTAAATGAGGAAAAAAATAGCAAGAAGTAGTATAAACACAACCGTAAAGGCCATTGCACTCTTGTCTCAACATTTAAGTCCCTGTCTCTCTTTGCAGCTTGAGAACAAAATCAACTCTGAAAAACTCGCGGAGTGGACCAGTCCTAATGTGATGGAAAAGAAGAGAGTGAAAGTGTACCTCCCACGCATGAAGATGGAGACAAAATATAACCTCACGTCTCTCTTAGTGTCCTTGGGCATGACCGACCTGTTCAGCCCTTTGGCCAACCTGTCTGGCATCTCCTCAGCAGAGAGCCTGAAGATATCCGAGGCCATCCATGAGGCGTACATGGAAGTCAATGAAGAGGGCTCCGAGATGGCTGGCTCAGAGGTTGTGATGGGAGACTTCGAAGATTCTCTTGAAACTGAAGAATTTAGGGCTGACCACCCTTTCCTTTTCTTCATCAAACACATTCCAACCAACATCATCCTCTTCTTCGGTAGATATTGTTCTCCCTAAGGAGAAAAAGAGCTGGAAACAATGCTTGCCTTCCTCTCAGAAACAGGCCCTCTTTACTGTAGTATTGTAGTATAAGCTCATTTCTTCAATATTTTCTCCAAGTGGAAAGCCTTCAGTATCTAAAGAGATGATAGTCTGGAAGAAGCATGCGACTTTTCAGATATTTAGGTGCAGGTATTTCTGCTCACACAACATGTATTCAGGACTTATACCCAGGATTGAATGAGAATTTCAGGAGGTAGTTTAGGAATATTTCTCATTGTCATTGAATAACCAGAGAGACAGGGCCAGTGTTTTCATTTCTGAGAGAAATCCTGACACTGTTATTGAGAACCTGGTTTCTCTATAGGAGTTTGGTGAAATAAACACAGCTTTCAGAATAATCAGTTGAACTTGCTGGGCAACCATCCTTGAACTAATGACTGGACAGCTTGTAGAAGAAATTCTAAACTTCAGGAATGCATTCTTCTTTCAGGAATGCATTTGGGCTTCTTTGTGCTGCACATACTATAAGGCTGTGTCTCATGTTCTGAGGGAGGATACAGAAAGTCTAACATTTCTTCATAAATCATCATCTCCAAATACATCTTCCTGACTGATGTAATTTCCCACCTTCATTCCAGTGATATATCATTGATTTTGTGAATGGTAATTGGTGGTCCTTCTATTTATTCTAATAAAAGCATTGCAAACTCAGTATGTCGCTACCTAGTCTGGGTTACTGTACCACACAACCTGACACATACAATACCGTGGGTAGGTAGTGATTATTGACACAAGTGGTTCAGTCTAGGATTTAGATCCTGCCTTCAAAACCAGTATGTACCCATTTATTTATTTATTTTTGAGCTTAAGTAAGGTAAACCCTTCAGCTCCTATTCTTACTTTGAGTTTATCTTCATATGGCATATTAAATAATTAAATTTTGTGAATTTACTTTTGTATTTCCAGATAGTTTTAAAATATTTCCTCTAAGTGTCCTCAGTAAATATATGAAGGTGATACCTAAGAGATACAACATCAGAAACATGAGAAGGGTGTTTGTATTAAAAGGTGGACTATTTCAGCTCTCTCATGCCCACAATAATCATACAAGGAAATTCTTTTTACTGCCTCTTGATGTAATAATCCTCTAGAGACGTTATTTCCTACTTCACAGTCTTTAGAGGGAACGTTCCCTAGGTTAGAGTTTATCCAATTAAAAAAGATTATTCCTGTTGATTGTTGAATTAAGCAATCTGCTGGGATACACATGCAAATTACAGTATCAGTACTCAAAAAGTGCTTTAGGAAGGAGACACATGGCAGTATTTGGAGCTGTCTCAACCATTTGTAAAGTCAGAATGAAATATAACTTCAAATGATGATGCTGGCAGCAGGGAAACACATTTATTTTCATAGCTGCTACGAAGCCTATGGGAAAGCTGCAAATACTGGTCTTCCCTAGACAGTCATAAAGGATTAGCTATAGCTAACACAAGCAAACAGGCAAAAAAGCATTTCAGGAGATATGACATTTCAAGGTTTACCGTGTACATTATGTTCTGCTTCCCTTACAGCCAAAAGCAGTCAACCGAGTTTTGCTGCAACTAAAAAAAAACCCCAAAACAAACAAAAATTTGTCCTAAGGAGCAGAGTGTGTAAGGTTATTAAACCTGCTATAAAACAGCAATAAAACACAAATAAGTATGTCTCTCACTCTGAATTTTCTAGGTACAATGCCAATAAAATTATTATTTTGGTAGTATTCATTACATAACATGAAGAAAAAAGTAGTTATTCTCTTGTTTAATCTTTATTTTGTGTGAAGATTATTTTAAAGTAAAGAAATGGAGAAAATCAAGGCTGAAATGGTACGTGGCTTCCTAAGACTACATGGAAGAGAGGTTTTCAAGGAACAGAGTGCACCCGATGTCCTCGCCGTGAAACAGAATTATTTGACTCGTTTTATATTGGGCCATTAGGTGTCAGTAGGGATACGAAGTGATGTCTATCCCTTCCGAAAGACATCTGTTGAAAACTAGGTTTGGGAGCTTAATGCAGGTTCCAATTTTGTTCTTATTTTAACTTTTGTGCAAGCAGATGATTCTGATCGATATACTGAAAATGTATACCAGTGGCACTGTGCTTGGAAATCAGTCATTTTTGAAGAAAAAGACAGAAATATTTTTCGGCAAAAGTCCAGAGGCATTTTAAGATGTCTGTGTCCTGAATGAAAAAATAATATGACAGTCAAATACTGTAGAAGGGATAGAGCTATTTGGTTTTTGAAGGGGAAAACCTCCATAGGAGAAAACCTCATCATAGATTCTATGATTCTATGAAAACGTGCTCCATAGAGGCTAAAAAGAGAGGTAAAAGTGCAGATTCATCAAAGTTGAATAAAATCTATACCCCCATACCAATGGCGGGGCCCAGAACCGTGCATAGCTAGTCTGGGCCAGCAGGATGTGCTGTAAAGGCACTGTCGTGCTGAATGTGACTGCTGCAGCACCCATGGGAAGCAATTCTGCAAAGGACAGCATGGAGGGTGTTACAGAGGGATGAGGCAAAAGCAGCTATGGGGGGAGCAAACACTGCCTGCTGCTTCTGAGGTCTGAAGTCTGGCAAGAGTTTAAAAACATTAATCTCAGTTCCCACAAAGTCTAGGTGTTGTCTAATGGTCCTTTTTGGCCCTAACCCTATGTCAGGCTGCACATATCCCTTGGCCTCCTGGCCTATACTGTGCTGAATTTATCACCTGGCTGTGGAATAACTCAGCCTGCTAATCATAATGGGGAAGCGTTTAGATAGATGGTCCTGGACTGGCACCTGGTGATGCTGCTGCTAGCACATCCTTGTCTTTATCTTGAAGAGAAGCAGCATGTTTCTCAATAAGGATGCTTTTCTTCGATGGTAGAAATGATAAACAGAGTTGTTTACTTCTAAAAACATACCTATAAAAGCTGTAAAGCTCACACCACCAGTGAATCTCTGCATGCATGGGATATGCAGTGCAGTGCCCTAAATAATCCCATCCCATGCTGCACAGCTTGGGGTTCCCACCACCTGAAGGGACATGAAGTTATCTACGTTACCTCCTTTTCCTCCCTTATGTTATTTCCAATAAATTGCATTTTAGTCAGTTTCTTACTAGTGTACAAAACGAAAACTTGCAGAGGTGCATTGCAGGGTCCAGCTCGGTGAGGTCCATGGCCGGGCACAGCCATGCAAGGTAGCAAGGACCACAATCAAGAGACTCAGTTTCAGTGCTTCTCTCAAGTGCAGGGGATGTAGACCCCCATGGAGGCATGTCATCATACAGAGTGCTCCGATTCAAGGCTGGACAGTTGCTTCAGATGCGCCTGAAGCCAGGCAGCAAAACTCAAAGGAGAAGGATGATGTTCTCAAGAGAAGAGGTTTCTGAAGTCCTGGATGATATGGAGACTGCCAGAGATTGGCTATTCATTTTCTCTTCTGACACAGGAACATAAGAGTATTAAATGAAGCTGGTAGAAAGCAGTTTAAAAAAAAAAAAAAAAAAAAAAGAAACAAAACCACTTGGAGGTAGCTGACAACAAACAGGTAGCTGAATGATGGACCTCCTGGTCAGATGATGCCAGAGATGACAAAATTTTACATGACTTTAAAGGGACACTGGATAAAACCATGGAAGAGAAATCCATGAAGATATGATAAATATATAGAAAAAGATACCAGCTATTGAAGTCCCAGGAATGAAAACACCCAGTGTTAGGACCCTGACAGCATGACCAGCCTCAGGAACTTTCCCCCACACCCTCTGTGACTGAGCCCAGGAGCCTGTATTAGGCACTGGCACCATTCTGGGTGCCACTAGGTGTGGCCTTTGTGAGAGAAGGATATGAACTGTCCTTGGCCAGTCACAGCCAGTTGCAGCTGGCTCTGTAATGGATGAAAAGAACTCAACATATGCCAAACCTTCTGACAGTCAGAGATGCACGTGGCACCTCTGTATCATTAAGAAAGGGTGGCAGGACAAATGTGAGAAATGTGTTTGGAGAAACAAAACTGAAGAGACACATGCAAAGTCATGTTATTGTGAGCACAGATCAATGCACACTCCTGGGAGGAGGCACTTATGAGGGAGCCAACCCATGCCAGGGCAGGGATACCCTAGAGGGACTGCAGCCTGCAAGTGACCGACACTGGAGCAAGGACATCCCTGTGGAACTGCAGCCCATGGAGCACAGGAAAGAAGTGAGCCACAACAACTGGCAGATAGAAACGGGTATACACCAACCACAACCTCTTGCATTGCCTGCTGCTCCACCAAAAGGACTGGGAAGCACTTGAGTGTAACAAGAAAGCTGAAAATAGGAAATGGAGGGGAGTGTTTGGACTGAAGTTGGGTGTGGGGAAGGGGGATGAAAAGTCCAAGTGTATGTTTCACAGTTTGTTACATTTGGTTTTGTCAATACATGAATCAACAACAAAAATTTTATGTTAACCAACAAGAAATTATGTGAAGCTCCCCAAGACAAGACTGTGCCCACAGTAGAGGCACATTTCAGCTGAGCCTTGGTCCTTCAGTCCCTGCCTGAAATACGCTGTAGATGCCTGTTTCCAGGCCTGCCTCCTGATGGAACTCAGACCCAAGCTTTCTCTCCAGGCCATCTCTTTTGCTCACAAGTGGATGACCGGGCTTTGAGTGAACTAAGAAGCCCTTAATGGTCCTAACCAGCCACACCTGGAGCCTCTACCCACACTGGAGCTCTAAGATGTGCCCTGGACCTTCAGTTCTTCTCTGTCCTACATCAGAGGCACACCAGTCTCCAGTTCAAACACAGCTGTGCCCATGCCTGGCCAAGGACTCCTAATGTGACCTTGGCCCTGCCTTGTGATCACTGGACCTGAGCCTAGCTCTGACGTATGAAATGATTTCATGGTTTGTCTTTGGACCTGCCTCATAGCTACAACATTGCCTTATGATCTGGACTCATGGTTGGAGCTGACTGTGATCTCTGGGCCTGCTGTGCTCAGTTCCCATGGGACTGAGCCCTGGCTGGTGAGGAACCTGCCTCACTGGCTGTGGGAACCCCCTTACCTACTGGTTTGTCTTTCCTTGGGGAGAAGCTGACCCCTGCCGCTCCCTGACAGTGAATCCTCCTTGAGCCCTGCCAAACACAGAGAAACCCAGTCTCCGGTCATGCAGAGCCTTGTCCCTACAAAACTTCCTGATCCACAGCACCCACCTGTTACTCAGCCTCAGGCTCCTGAGTGAACCCCCTTCCACCCACCCAGACCCTCCTTCCCCTCCAGTTGATGCCTGCTCAGGCTCTGGGGCCTGTCAGGGCAGCCTGACCCCCACACTCAGCCACAGGCCTCTCATGCCATGTCCCTTCCCAATCCACTGTCACTGCCCTGGCTCTGTGTCCCCCGAAAATGCCCGATAACACCCACAGCCATTGAACCACTGCTGAGCCCAAGTGAGGAGGGAGGGAGGAGGCACCTTACTCAGAGGTTTCTGTGTCTGCGCCCTGAGGGCACAGCCCTCACTGTCTCTGACCTCCCATGGGGCCTCCCCTACCTGGCCCAGGGCCCAGGACCCCTTCTCACACCCCTCTGGGGCCATCAGCAGCTGCCCTGGTGATGCAGGGCCAGTCTCCAACTCCTCACAACCCTGCCCTGCCTGTCCATGGGCTCTCTTGATCTTAGCTTGCAGACTGATTTCCTGGCTTGGCCTTGGACTTGCCCTGTCACTATGATATTGCCTTATGATCTGAACACTTGGTAGGATCTGGCCACAATTTCAGGGTCTGTCCTGCTTCCCTTGCTCAGGTACCATGGGACTGGGCCCTGGCCAGTGAGGCTCCTATCCTGCTGGCTCTTGTCCCTGTGGCTCCCATCCCACAGGAAGCAGCCAGCTCTCACTGCTCCCTGACCCTGGGCTCCCCAGGTAGACCCTAGCCCTGGTTCTTCTCTTGATGTGTCTGGGGCTGTTGATGGACCCTGTTACTGGCAGTCGGCTCTATGTTCCTGGGGCCAGACCTTGTGGTTTGCTCATGGAGCAGCACTGCTCCTGCTGCTCCTGGCAGCCCATCTCATTTTCCACCCTCATTATTGCCTGCTTACTCAGTCTATATATCTCCAGTCAGGGGACAAGGATACTCTCAGATATCATGCCTAAAGTCTTAATAAAGTATAGGTGTACAACATCCTCTGCTCTCTCCTTGTTTATACAACAAGCCATCCCATCCCAGAAGAACACGAGATTGGTCAGGAGAGATTTGCCCTTGGTTAATCCATGACGGCTTTTCCCATCACCTTTTATTCATTCATGTGTCTTGAAATGCTCCCAGGAGGCTTTGCATCATAGCCTTCTGTAGTCATTTGAACATGAATACAGTCGTACATCAAGCAGTTAGTGATCCACACAACAGTTGACACAAGAAGGAAGAGGCCTGTGCTGTGCCGAGCATACAGGTTGGCTTCCCATCCTGTGCTGTGCCTCACAAACTCTGAGGCTGCAGGGTAAACTTGGCATGTCAGTGAGAAGGAAGGAACCTGTAGGCAGCTCCCACTTGGCATGGGTGGTTACACCACACATGTCCTTGTATTTATCAAAGTGAAGCAGTACGTTTTCGCGTGAACATCCTTTTGTTTCACAGTAGAAACGAGTAGAACTGATTTCTTTAGAAAACCCTGCAAGAGCTCTCTCTAAAGACCAAAGTGTCAGTGAACATCTGTCTCCCTGGATGGGACCTGCACTGCATGCCATGCCTTGACTGGTGGTCTGTCCAGAGCTGCACAATGTGGGGTTCCCTGCATCTCAGATTAAAAGGAAAAAGAGGATAGTATAGATAATGTTAGGTGCAATAAATGTTATTTTAAGCTCTGTAATATCTTACAGAGTCTGAGTGCCTTTCTTAAACAGATCATAATGAACACTAGCCCTAGTGCCTTGCAGCAATGCACTACACCTTTTCAGTGACTGCAGAGACCTGTAGTCTCCTGAATTCTCCTCCCTTCCCTTTCTGAAAATAAGTCACTTTCCTCAAATCACCACGAACCTTCCCCAATCATACCGACTTTTCTCAAATCTTCTTTTTGCTGTTCTACCTAAAGGAGTTTTTCTTAGTGCCCTTCATAACCCTTGTCATTTTTCTCTCCAGTAGAATTTTTGCTTTTCAAATTCCATCACTGCATGCTTCTATACTCCTGCCAGGTGGATTGTCCTTGTCTCCACCTCTTGTGCACTTTCTTTTTGTATTTGAGCTCAGTCAGAATGAAGGCACCTTCATTGCCTGAGACAGCCTGTATATTGCTTCAGCAGCAAGATATGTGGCATGTGTGGGAACAAGGGAAAGACTTTGCATGTAGGTGAGGCTACAACTCACTCAATCACAATGAGGAAGAGCTTCAGGTTCTGCATCAGATACTCCTATTCAGCCTGTTGCTGGCCCGTGGGATGTGATCACTGAAAGTTGTGCCACGAAGGCCACATCAACCTATTTCAGATCAAATATTCATGGGAGAGAATTAAGAAATCATCAGCTGTACAATGAAGACTGTCAGGTTAAAATGAATGTAAGATCCGATATGGGATATCCCAGTGACAATCATGAGCAATGACAAACGCCCCTGTCACAGTTTGTGAACAATCAAGGCAGCACTGCAGAAACAATCTCAGTCTTTTCAGAATGTCACAACACTAGTGCAGAAAGATGCCAGGTGGGGTATAAGCTCCTATTTTAAGGGGCTTGACCAGACACCTCATTTTCTTTGGCCTGGGGAAAAAATCCCACTCTCACAGAACAACTGAGAGAGAAACCATAATTGAGAGCTACAGCATGAAGGTCTGCAATGACAACCACTTAGACAGTCAGCTGCAATCACTCTGGGTAAAATGACTTCTTCCTCTGTGAATGGTTGTTCCTGGCCCTCATGGAAAGGCAGCTTCCAGATTCACAATGTGGAATGAAGGCAAACACAAAATAATTAACCTGCTCCTTCCTACTGGCAAAAGAGCAGGAACACAGAGGACAACAAAATCTTGAGTTCTACGTAGGTTTTTGTGATTGGCTTTGGTCTGTGAGCTGACCTGGACTTCACATCCTTTTGGATAAAAAGTACCTTTTATACTCTCAGGTGTCCAGGGCTTAGGTACTCAAGAGTCTGTTGGTTTAGGGACAGCTCCACAATGCAATGCCTGGCAGAGGAAAGGGCAGCAGAACCTTATCTGACCTCTTTCTTGGGACAAGCATTGTCTGCCAAGGATGTGTGACAGAACTGTTTGTACTGCTTTGCACAGCTGTGCTGGACAAGGCAACCCATTGCTAGTTGTCCAAGGTAGCCTTCCAACTGCAGGAAGGTTTGCTTACTCTCTCTAGGCCCTACATCAAGCAGACTATGCAAGATGATTTGTGTGTTGACACTGTGCTGTCAGTCTGTTCTGATCAAGATCTTCATTTGATCCAGCAGATTCTGTTGCTGGCAACTGGCCTTGAATTAACTATCAGTTTGAGCACAGAAATCCAAAACAGGCCTCTAGGAAAGAGTGCAGCATGTCTTTCTCATCCATTATCAAAGCACAGCTTCTTATCCTCCATGTATTTGGTTATTTTGGATGAGTTTTGAACCACCAGACAATTCCTGGAGAGAAAACATGGCTTTTGCGTAGCTCATGAAACAAAGCGCTGCAGGTCAAACGCATACAAAACTCTTATGCAGGTCTGGAACTGGGACACTACACAGAAGTCAAATTCACCAGATATAAAGTATCTCTGGGATAATTTTTATTCTGTACTTGCAGTGTGATGGTATGAAAAAACAGATCACTGACAAAACTGCAGCTGCTTCCTGGATATGTTTGCAGGTCCTAAAACACAGGCAGTTTGTGATGAGCTGACCTGTGACACAGGTCTGGACACTTATGTAATTTGTGTATGATAAATCAGATTAAGGGAAGGGTATCATGGTTGTTTACGAGTCTTGAGGGACATGTGGAAGGCAGGTTTGGCTGAGTTAAACGTACTGGCCAAGTCTCATATGCAGGAATGGAAGTGTGGTAGAAATATAAATAACCCCCTGTGAACACAAAGTGACCCTGAACAAAAAAGGGATAAAGAGTGAAAATAGTGGCACAGATCTGAGTTTCTTTATGAACAGTGTGAGAAAACAGCTTAGTAGGTGTAGACACATCTCCCCATTTTGGCGTGCCCCCTTCAGCCTTTTCATCTTCGGCTTTGAAGGACTCCTGACAGCCACTGTTTTCTGGACATGAAGCAAGAAGCATGAAGCAAAGCAAGGTGTGATATGCTCCCTGTGACTCTCAGGGTCCAGGCTCACCTCCCAGTATTTTATTATATGTCAGAAATTCTTCTGGCCACCCAGTATTCCTGGAAAGCACTCCTACCTCTCCTCATGTCTGTGGTACCACCTCGCCTCCTGAGCTACATGAATGCAATGGGGACCCACTCTGCCGGTGGACACAAAAGAGGGTACTTGTTCAAGTGTTCAGTGTCCTGGCTCACTGGTACATCAAACTGTTGGGTGAGAAACATCCTGTTGTTCCTCACCACTCTTAAGAGAGGTTATGGTGAAGTGTTAATAAAAGCTTTTGTAACATCCGAAAGAGGCAACACACCAAACAATATTCATAAAAATGTAAGCAATTAAAAAAAAAGAAAAAGAAAAGAAAGTGTCATTCCATATTCCAGGGTTACATTGGAAACACCTTGCCCTTACTCACCTGACCTGGCGTCTGCTCAGACAGAACGGCTGATAGTTTTGGCTATGGTGGACAACTTGGCCCTTTTCTGTAACAGAGACTCTCCTATGACAGAAGTTATTCAGGAATCATCCACCTGCTAACTCAGCCAATGATAAAGCTTCACCTAGAGAGTTTTCACTAAGAAAGCACCATGTCCTCCTAGTTTCACAGAGCTTGCTAGCCCTTACAGCTCCTCACCCTTTGAACACAGTGAAGGGTGAGCTGGGAGCTGAAGTACTACCTGAGCTGCCTGGTCCCCTGGGTGTATCCACGCGACATGCTCTCACACCAGGCCTCCAGAAAGATGGGGATTTTCCTACTAAAACTGCCCTCCTTGCTGCTTCCCTCTCAAGGAGCTCTTTGGCCATTCTCAGCTATGGTGGCAATATCACAACACTTTAAAGAATCTGGTAGAAGCCCTTTGATGCTGGATGTCTTCTCTGGGTCTTCTTACCTGGCTGGCTGGTAAGCAGTTCCTTGCCTCGATGAGAAGAAAGCTATCCTTCTTTTCCCTGTTATTCATCAGAATGTATCAGTGTGGTAGGACTGCCCGGCGTACATCGATCTGTATATTAACAAAGAGATACAAAGAGCTAAGTAGGATACCTGTACATAACTTGTTACTGGTGTTGATTGACAGTGGAGATTTTTGATTAACAATGTGCTTAGGGGGACTCATTCCCCATTCCCTTTGTCCATCAGCATACTATACCTATTTTATATGTAGGGATAATGTTTTCTGAGGACCACTTTTATCATCAGAAAGAGCAGACAAATATTTAGGCTTTCTTGAGTGTTGAAATAGAAGCAGTAGGCCTGACAAAAAGAAAAAATGTGAGAAGAATTATTCTGTAAGTACAGGTACATATCTGTCAGACTGTCTGTGGGGATAACAAATCAAAACAAACAAAATCAAAACAAAACACTTGGCTGATGCCTGTGGAGTAGAGATCTAACAGAAAACTAACACCTTTGCTACAATCCTGCCTTAAATAAGTACTCAAACTGCCTTGGCAACAACGACTCGACAAAGGAGAATGTAGATATCGATGGCACATTTTATTCTGACAAAAGGAAGCAGACTGAGACGGAGAAAACTGCACTGTCTAAAATGTTGACTGCAGTACAGGATGTTACCTCTTCTCCATAACAGAGATCACAGTCATCTCCATATACGTTCTAAAGATTTATGTGGTACTGTCGTTGGGATCTCCACCCCCTGTCGTGTGTGTGTGTCGTCCCCCCCCCCCCCCCTTTTTTTTAAATCACATAGTGCTTTACAGAGGTCAGAATATTGCCTTACTGTTTGTCCATTCTATTATTTCAATACAGGACAATAGCTTTTATAACTGAAATATGTTTGCTATTGTATATTATGATTGTCCCATAGACCATGAACACTCCTTCAGCTGGATTTCACTGTTCCTCGTCATCTGCCAGGCCATTAAATTACTCATGGAAGATCTGAAAGATACATTGCAAGTTTGTAACACAAACACATTTGGAACTGACGACTTTTTGCTTTGTCTGGAGCTATGTTTTTCTGTTACTCCCTGAGAATAAAATAGTTTGCTATAAAACCTTCACACCCATCAAAAGATTTTTTTAAATATCCAAATTTTTTAAAGAAAATGTGTCTGCTTTTGAATTTCATCTCAATTTGTTTCTCACACACATCCTGCTTTATTTCCCCAGTTTTGTTAGTAGAATCGTAGGCCAAGTCCTGTTCTCACTTACCTTCTGTCTCGCATGACTCAGCTGCATTTCGTACATTCATGATCAACTGAGAGTTCTGGTCTGTTACTACAACCTGAATACAAATTGACAATTATTGACAGATTGACTAGTAACTGCTAATTATGTTTGCCATCACTAAGGTTCTCATATTTTTTGGTTTTATTAACATCCCCGTATCTAGTTGCAAATGAGGCTTAAAGGAAAATGAGCACTATTTCCCAATCATTTCTCCCAATTCAACAGTCCTGATGTACTGGTGGAAAACAATTTGTTATACAGAATAAAAACCTAATATTTGCTCTCCCTTCAATAAAAAAGAAAGGATCTATTGAAACTAAAATCTGACCTAATCCCATTAAATTATTTTTATGGTGTCAGAGGTCAAACTTCTGAAGGGCAGCAGCGGGTGGGTCACCATCCAGATTGTATAAATTCGCAAGGGCTCAGCCAGTCTGTCCACATACAGCTGGAAAGCTGTATTGCCTTTGGTGCTGAACCTCAAAAGGTAAGCATTTCTCTAGGAAAATTTACCTTCTCGCTCTATTATTTGTTTCTTATGCCTAAACTTTAAAAAAGAGCAATTATTGTGTTATATTTGGTGTCTTTAAGGATGGAATATTTTCATGATATCTCTGCAAAAGCTTCTGTGTGTATGCATTCTACGCTGTTTCATTATGTGTAAGACCTGAGTATTTGCTTACAGGAGACTTTTACAAGTTTATTCTTTGTGCTTACAATATTATTATTTTCAAAGAAGCTTATCCTCTCATTCAGTATCTTTTAAGTTTAAATTTGGCAGCAAAATAATAAGTTTGCCTGACTGACCTCCAGTTCAACAGAGTGCACTGGGAGCAAAACTGTGACATTCCGTAAATTTTCTAGGTGTATTTTTGTATGTAATTTCTCTAACAGTTGTATTCTTCAAAAATATAGCTGCTGAACACTACATGAGAGAAAAATGTGTGTACCAAGGAATTCTAGCCTTCACTGAATGAAAATAAGTACGAGCAATTGTTGTTTGACTGCTCTGAAAAGGCAAACAGAAATCACATATAGATGAAAGACCTCTGAGCAACTTTATTACCAAAAAGGCAACCGAATACAAATGCGAAATAAATAGATTTATGAATATAAAGTTTCTAAACATGCACGACAGGTGGGCATAGCAGCAGTTATGTTACCACAGTGTGACTTCAAAACTACTACTTTTTATTTCATTGCCTAAAAACTCCATGATCACACTGTCATTATACTTCTCCTGTTTATTCTAGACAACCCTGGTTTCACAATGGGCTCCATCGGTGCAGTGAGCACAGAATTTTGTTTTGATGTATTCAAGGAGCTGAAAGTCCAGCATGTCAACAAGAACGTCTTCTACTCCCCCCTGAGCATCATGTCAGCCCTGTCCATGATCTACCTGGGAGCAAGAGAAAACACCAAGGCTCAGATGGATAAGGTGAGGCTGCAGTTAAGGATTTAAACGTTCCTGTTACTCAAATTAATTCTATGATTTGACATCATCATATGATTTTTTAATTGTGTGATATTATATGATGATCCCTTGCATAGCTCAGAGGCTAAAATATCCGGATCCCATTACCAAAAGCTAGGCCACCTCGAACTCCCATAGTGTTAAACAAACGCATCAGCCAGAAATGTTGAAACTGGATTTAAATTTTAACTTTATCATTGTTAGCACTAGGATCCTCAAAGAGGACAACACATTCCAGTGGTCCTTCGTTTAGAGTAAGGAAAGTACATAAAAACTCCATGGAAATAGCCAAAACCTGTCTCCAGTCTGCAAAATGTTTCACATGAATTTCGTACAGCTCTCACTTTCCTCACAGAGTGGCTGGCTTGTTACCTGGAAAAAAGTTAGCATTATTAACAGCACACACTGGAGCTGTTTTCTAGACGTTCCATAGAAACTTCCATCATCCTCAGACAACAGTGTGCACAGATGGTACAGATGGATTGCACCTTTTGAGTTATCCAGCTTCTCAGCCAACAGGTTTACTTCAAACATTATGTGTTAATCTCAGTTGCATAACCTTTTTTTATTGTACCTGTTATTTCAAATCCTGTTATTTTCAATTTCAGATTTTTCACTTCGATAAAATCACAGGATCTGGAGAGACCGTTGAAGCCCAGGTACAGAAACAATTTCATCTGCTCTATTTCACTTTCTCCTGGGAGCAAAACCTAGCAGATAATGCAGTCTTCTAGCAGTTCCAAACCCTCTCTTATGAGTGGCTAGTGCTCTGCATCCAAAAATTGAGGCAACACCTTGTTCATAAGAATAGAGACAGAAGGGAGGTAACAGAAGAATCAGCATAAGCAGAAGATGAAATTCAGCACCAAAATATTGGGCAAATAGGTAAAATCACAGATATTTGTATGCTTAGGCAAGACAGCTGGATGTTACCGGTTAAATGGGACTGGTTGGGAATGGAGGAAAGCCTACCTCATCTGCTGGAGCTAGATTACTGTAGCAAGTAATTGAGAGTCCTTCGGAGAGAGTTATGAGGAGATTACAGTAGAAAAACAGCACAAAATTGTGTATATTAGCAAATCACTACACCAGTGTAGTTACAGCAACAAGACATACAGGTCTAACGATTTTGTAAGTGGAAGTGTCTTAACTACTTTACTTTCCTCATATAGTATGAAAACCCTATTAAGTACTAAAACTAGCATAATATGATCTATCTTTTTATTTGTATTCACGCCAATGATTCAGTGCGGCACATCTGTGAGCGCCCACACTTCACTTAAAGACATGTTCACCCAAATCACCAAACCAAGTGAAAATTACTCAGTCGGCTTTGCCAGCAGACTTTACGCTGAAGAGACATACCCAATCATACCGGTGAGTTGGTCTACGATCTGATCGGGGCGTATTTTCATGTCAACGCTGTACCACTCTGTAATGCAAAAGTCATTGTCAGAAGTCTGGGTTCTGCTAAAGGAATTTTCTTCCATATGGAAGACAGGATTCACAACTTCTCTCTATCACAGACTTAACCCTCTACAGTCTTAAGAGAAAATGTGTCTAGTCAAAAAGATGTTTGTGCAAACTACACTTATGATTGAGTAATGTCAAGGTATAAATAAAAGTAACTTTTGCTGGAAAGATTTAACTCCAACTGTTTTCTCAACTTGTAAAACAAGTCTGAAAAATAACTTCAGCCTCTTAACAATATTTCAAGTTTTCCAATTGAAAGGAACACTTAATTTGAAATTAAATGAAAATACCATTACAAAATTAAAAAAAAAGGTGGGTAAAATGGAAAAAAAAACCCCACCATTTTTCAGCTGAGAAGAATGCCATTTTGGGATCAAACTCTGTTCTGGAAAATATTTTTTTAAATGTGAGCATATACTCTTGCTTGAAGTAACAAATGTCAAGTCTTAAGGTGCTTATGAACAAGAATCATGGTTTACTGCTTAGCCTTAGTAAGCAGATTATTCCTATCTGTTAATTTCAGTCTTGCATTTCATATTTGCAAAATATTTTGACCTTCTGATCTGCAAACTGCATACTCTGCCTTTGCAGGAATACTTACAATGTGTGAAGGAACTGTATAAAGGAGGCTTGGAAATGATCAGCTTTCAAACAGCTGCAGATCAAGCCAGAGAGCTCATCAATTCCTGGGTTGAAAGTCAGACAAATGGTAAGAGCAAGCCAAGTATCGGCATTAGGTATTTCCCCTTCTGCCACCATGTTTGAACAGCATACGAGAACACTTAAGTCAGGAGAGAAAAATAACCGAAACCTCTTCCTCTGTTCCTGCTTCTGGACAACAGATGAGTTCCCAGATACAGAACTATCGTTTAACAATTTTTTTCCTCAGTCATATCAGTTTTAGAGGACTCTGTCTGTAGGAGCTATGTGGGTATGTAATACTTCCAGTCCTGATGGAAAGGCCAGCACTAGGATATGCTTTGTACACAGAGACAAGTGGTTTGACGCTAATGTTGAGAATCTGGATATCCTTTGATCAGAGTGCTTTGCCCTTAAGCTTCCCAGAGTTGTTGTGTGCCTGTTAAGTGGGGCATGCAGTCAGAAGGCACTTGAGAAATCGTAACAGGTAAAGGGCAATGGAAAACCAGAGTTAAGGAATGGTAGGGAGGTGTATGAAATGCATAGAAAGAAGTATACCAAAACTGAGATTTTTACCCTACTCCATGTCCACGTGGTTCCTACATTCTTCCAGTCTCTTCTTGGCCCCCTCAAAACATTCCTTTCCCTCATGTTTGAAACACGTGGCCTGAGCAGCTAACACCGATAAAAGAGGTTGAATTTTAACTGAAATGAAAATATTCACAATCACACAACATCTGGTGCAGTGTCTTAAGGTGAAGGAGACAACCAGGCTGTAATTAAGCTAGTGGTGGAAATGGACTAAGGGAGGAGCTTGCTACATGCAAGAGGGTTGCAGAATAAACAGAAACAAAGTATAAGAAGAAAGCAGAGTAAAAATCAGTTTTCCTCTCCTTCTTTATACAGACATCTCCTTTCAACTTTGGTTTGAAGCAAGAAGTATTTATGTTTACTATTTGGGTTGGATAACATCCTCAGATAAAAGGTTCCAATGGTTCTTCCCATTGTCACCAATTATACAGGTTTACTCATTTTGTAACAAGTAAATCCCTGGATTTTTATAACTCTCATTATAAGTCTTTACAGAGAGGGAAACAACAGCTATTTCCAAAAGCAGTGAGCCAATCAACCTTGGAAGTACAAGTTTACAGCTGCAAAACCAAAACAATGTCCCTTTCCTTTACAGTTTCCTCCCTACAAATTCTATACCCTTCATTTAACATTGTGATTGCCAAGTAAGATGTGTTATACACAGATATGTTATACACGTGTTTTCTTTTCCTATTCAATCTTAAAGGAATGATCAAAAATATTCTTCAACCAAGCTCCGTGGATCCCCAGACTCAAATGATCCTTGTCAATGCTATTTACTTCAAGGGAGTGTGGCAGAAAGCATTTAAGGATGAAGACACCCAGGCAGTGCCTTTCAGAATGACTAAGGTATGTGTGCAGATATCACCTTAAAGTTGCCATCTTCTAGAGTTTATGAAGAGAGTAGACAAGTTGTTATACAGCCTTCCTGAACAAGAACAATCAGCAGTTTTAACCGTACGTAGGCATCACTACACTCTAAAAATAATCTTTGTGAAGACTATATTAGTTTATTTTGTTTTGCAGCAAGAAAGCAAACCTGTGCAGATGATGTATCAGGTTGGTTCATTTAAAGTGGCAGCGATGGCATCTGAGAAAATGAAGATCCTGGAGCTTCCGTACGCCAGCGGAGCGCTGAGCATGTTGGTGCTGTTACCCGATGAAGTCTCTGGCCTGGAGCAGGTATGGCCCTGGCAGTTGGGTTTCAGAAAACCATAAACACAGTGAAAATCTAGGTGCTGCAAAGCCCTTCACAACAAAGTTATCCTAAAACACTTCACCAGCACAGACCTGAGCACTGGCAACATGGGATTATTGCATAGAAGCATGCAGCTGTCTCAGTGGTCCTGCAATAATTTGTGCTGAGCATGGATTGCTTAAGGAACTGCTTTCGTGGGTTAAATATTGGCCACTGCAGAACAGATTCTGCTCAGCTAAGCAGCTGTTAGTGTAGCAGCTTGTACTCCAAAGGTCTTATATCTCCATTCCTGCTTGCTGAGGAAGTTTCTGGGAAGTTCATGTTAGCTTTACTGTTTGGTTTGGCAGTGCTCAACCCGCTTCCTTCATATCTTCAAAAATTAAACTATTTAAAAACAGGCTATGAGGGGTACTGGAATGGTTAAGGCAATTTCAGAAAATAAAATGTACATGCCATGCTATTGTTGATATGAACAGAATACAGGCAGGGGATATTGTCATTAGTAGGACTGTAGTTAGTCTGCATAGGAACGGTTATATAATAAATGAGAGTTCACCAAAATGTTTGTACACTACCTCAAAGAATCTAAAGTATAAAGATGAAGAGGCATTTGAGCACAGCTAAATTTCCATCAGTTATGACTGCAGATATGCAGACTGAAGACTACATACAGTTCTGGAAAAAAAAAAAAAAAAAAAGCAGGTGTCTGTAGGAGAAGAAGCAGTCTATATTATGATTAGAAAGTCTGGAAAGGAAGAATTAGGATAAAAGAGAATCTGTGTGCATAAGGAAAAAAAAACATATTTGGATAAAAATGGTAAGAGAGATTGTATTGACATGGTGTTACTTCACACTGCCATGGCAAGATCTGCATATTTAGTATGTTAGCAGAGAGATATTTAGTAAGTCAGCAGGGACAGAAATATTACTAGGTACAAACCAGCATTAGTAATAACGTAAGAAACTAATTATTCTGGATAGCGACCAATAACAAGGGTACCCACACCCCTAATGGTCGCCAGTGCAACTGGTGACTATTCTATTTTAGATTTTCTTTCTTAACTGGCAAAGATAGCTGTGAACTGAGTGACCTTGACTGGATCGGTGTACACTAAACTGGAAGGATACTTTACAATTTAGCTTTTAATGTTCAAATTCTCATAAAAATGTTAGCTCCTAGCATAGTAACAACTTATTAGCAATCGGTTACCACTAACACCTGGTTACTTGGAGATCTTAAATGTAGCCAGAGCTTACAACTCAGACACAGAGACTGATTTTTTGAATACATTTCCCAAGCAAAGAAGATAAATAGGGAAGAACTTGAGGTGAAATTTGCTGAGTAGTCATCTTAAACCAGAAAAAATTGGCAGTGAGCTTATTAAAGAAATTGAAAGGAGGACAGAGCAGAGCAGAGTCATAGTTTGCTTTCCTTTCCTAGATACATTAATCTGTACATACCTAGAAAAAATGCCATGCCAAGAGCAGTCAGTTTAAAAGAAAAAAACACCACTGGTACTGCATTGCCACAAATAAAGTTGTGATCTCATCCCAGAAATTTCATTCTCTTGTCTTCTTGCAGCTTGAGAGTGCAATCACCTTTGAAAAACTCATGGAGTGGACCAGTTCTAATATGATGGAAGAGAAGAAAATGAAAGTGTATCTCCCCCGCATGAAGATGGAGGAAAAATATAACTTCACATCTGTCTTAATGGCCTTGGGCATGACTGACCTGTTCAGCTCATCAGCCAATCTCTCTGGCATCTCTTCAGCTGACAGCCTGAAGATGTCTGAAGTCGTCCATGAGGCATTTGTGGAAATCTCTGAAGCAGGCAGTGAAGCGGTAGGCTCATCAGGAGCTGGGATGGAGGCTACAAGTGTGTCTGCAGAGTTTAGGGCTGACCACCCTTTCCTCTTTTTGGTCAAGCACAACCCAACCAACAGCATCCTCTTCTTTGGCAGATGCTTTTCCCCTTAAAGACAAGAAAGCTGAAGGAGTTTCTGTCCCTCATTGCAAGACCCAAAGCACTGCAGTATCAAGGGTAAAAAGAAAAGCATATTCTCTCTTCCACCCATATTTTCTAAATCCGGAAGGTTTTCTTTAAAAAAAAAAGTCAAATCGGAGAAATTATGCCATGGAAGCAGGGGCCCTTTGCCTTTCCTTTCTGCATAAGTAATATTATTTACTCAGAGATGAAGGGTTAAGGGAATGAAAATCAGACCCAAAGAAAGCATGAGCATGAACAGAGACATTCCTGGTACAAGTTAACAATAATACTGCTGAATCATCACACTGAAAAATCACAACCCCATTTATCAGCAAAAGTTTTATGGAAAAAAATGCAGACTACCCATTAAGCCAGGTTTCTCCATGGCCAAGCTTCCTGGTGACTCCTCGGGAACTGGTCACTCGAAAGCTCCCAGATTAAATTCTGAACTGTCACCAGCCCTTCCTTCTTTGGCAAGGCAACTGCTTTTTCTTTGTGCTCCTGATACTACAAGGCTCTTTCTCACTTTCTAAAGATGCATTATAGAAATCTTATAATTCATATTTCTCCTTAAATATTTTTGGCTCAATCATCATGACCAGATACGGTGTGTTACTATTCAAATTGTTTTCCATGTATCCATATGTGATGGGTCTTGTGGATGTACTCTTTTGCTCCTTTAATCATAATAAAAACATGTTTAAGCAAATGCATTTCCTTTGGACTATTTCAAGTGGACCTGTGATGGGGTAATCCTGGTTATACATACAGACTAGGGGACAGGAGGCTGGGGAACAGCCCCGTGGAAAGAGATCTGGGGGTCTGAGTTGGTGACAACTTGAATATGAGTCAACAGTGTGCCCTGGCAGCCAAAAGTGCCAACCATGTCTTGGGGTGTATCAAGCACAGTGCAGCCAGCCGGGTGAGGGAGGTGATTTTCCCACCCTACACTGCACTGGTGCAGCCCCACCTCGAATACTGTGTGCGGTTTTGGGCACCTCAGTACAAGAGGAACATCAGACTACGAGAGTGTGTCCCGAGGAGGGTGGCCAAGATGGTGACAGGGGCAAGACTTCTGAAGAGTGTCTGAGGTCACTTGGTTTGTTCAGCTTGGAGAGGAGAGAAGCCTGCGGGGTGACCTCATCACAGCTTCCAACTTCCTCAAGGGGGGGCCAGCAGAGAGGGAGGTGATGATCTCCTCTCTCTGGTGACCAGAGGAAATGGAATGAAGTTGCATCAGGGGAAGTTCAGCTTCCACATTAGGAAAAAGTTTTTAACTGAGAGGGTGTTTGGTCATTGCAACAGGTTTCCCAGGCAAGAGGTCACAGCACCAAGCCTGTCAGAGTTCAAGGAGTATCTGGATGATGCTCTTAGACATATGGTTTAGTTTTAGGTAGTCCTGTGAGGAGCAGGGAGTTGGACTCGGTGATCCTTATGGGTCCCTTCCAACTTGAGATATTCTATGATTCTCTTATCAGAGATGGTTCATTGCTTATGGAGAGATAAGGAAGGAAAGTCTGTTCCAAGTCTGGGCTAAAATACAATATTGAGACCAATTTTATGCCAGAAAGGGACCAGTATGACCCATAATCCCTCATACATGCCTTTCAAACTAGCCAGATACACCACTTTCAGCACAAACCATGATTCATCCAGTCTCTCTGAAACAGGAGTTGATAAGCATTTTGGAAGGCAGCTGGATATGTGCAGAATGTGCATCCCACAGGGACAACACCACCTCCTCAGAGAACACATGGGAATGGGGAATGGGAAGTAGTCTTCTAGTTACCTTTGTGGTGTATTTACAAAGCTTTATAGGCTCTTATTTTGTAACTAAACAGAATAATCATGCTAAAAGAAGCAATGCCTGTGGCAAGTCGTAGTTATCTCCAGAATGAATTATTCTTCCCTTTGCATACTGAAACAAGACAGCAAAGAGACCTGTGAGGAACAGTCACAGAGAAGTGCCAGAAGAGTGAAAGAGAAGTGTTTCGGGAGGGGTTGAAGATACTGCAAGAAAGCACTGTTATTTCCCGACTCCAGTATGTACAGCGTGGTGCCAGTGCTGGGTGGTCTGTGATGGTATGTTCTTTCAGTTCCACCACACAGTATTTGTTTGTTCTACTTGCTCTGACTACACCCTGCCCCCCCCCCCCCCCCCCCCCCCCATACTTTGGCAGTACCTAGGGGCATAACATGCTGGTAGCGAACACGTTCTTGCACAAGAAGGAAGATAACATGACACCACCTTCACTGGTGTATAAATAGTTCAAATACTTTCTTTCACTTTCTTGTATCTTAGTCAATTACTGCTCAGAAGATAACAAATGGGGAAATTTATTGTGAGGGTGATAATGTGTTTGTCCTGGAGTTCCTGTTAATCTGGTCATGGAAACAGGGCACTTAAAATTCTCAGGACACTTAATACTCAGCAGATTTGTTCTAAAACTGCACTATTTCTAGGCCACTGCAGTTCTTATCAATTAAAACATATGTCGTCACAAACAGAAGATGCAAAGAAGTACATCTACTCCTACATGTAGACAGAGAGATTCAGTGTGACCTCCTAATTTCTGCTAACTCCTCCTGCCAGCACAGCAACAGGCAATCATGTTCTTGTCCTCAGGAGTCACTTCCTGAACCTTCCTTAGTATTCTCAGCCCTATATTTTCAGAGTCTGAGAACTTTGAAACCATTATGGGATTTGGCAAATCACACACCCACTGAGGAATGGACTCTCGAGTCCTCAAATCTCAGACACAAAGTATCTGCCTAACAATTACAAATTTCAACAGCCTTCCACACCAGAGGCACTGTAGCCTTTGTAATAACAGGCACATAAAGGCCAGGCCTGGATATAGCCCCAGGTTGGGTAACAGATGCCAGACCTCCATCACCCAGCATGGAACAAGTCCTCTCCTTTGTGCCGACAGAGAAGGTCACAGCTTTCTCTCTCCATCCCCAAAGAAGCAAAATAGTTGGCACGATATCCCAGAGAGTTTGGCTCCCCACTGTGTCATGAAGTACAGCTGGATCGCTCTCTCTGTTACCACCAGTGTTTCTTTCAGCACAAGTATGGAAGAAGGCTCAGACTCACAGCTTTAGGACCCACAACAAGAGGCTTTTACTGCTCTGCCACCACACCCCATATATATTTTCTATTTCACACATGCAAAGAGACACAATTAATACAAAGGATTAGTGAATTCCACAGATACAAGACCACACTTGTTCACCTGCCTGCACTCTTGCAGTAGGAAGGTAATTCACGTAATGAATTTCCATAGAGATGACAGAATTTGGCCCTGAGGCTCTATTGCTTATTCCAGTCCTAATTTTTCAAATACGTAAGAATGCAAGTAATACTGCTCAGCTGAACAAAGCCATTTATTTGCAAAAATTGGTCTCCTGAAGTTCACAGACTTAGAGTAACTTGGGTTGGAAAGGGCAGCTGACAGTCATCTGGTCTTCAAAGCTCTACCAGGTGTCTCAGTGCCCTTCCCAGTCAAACGCTGCAGAGCTTTAAGGTTGGAGAATCCACAACCTTCCAATTCATTTCATTTTAAGCATAAATCCAAATCTCACTAATGTAGAAGCAGTGTAAGGCATTCAGCCAGCCTAGCTTTACCTCGCCAGACGAGAGTTGGCCACACATGAGAATGAGCCCCACCAGTTCATTTTGATTCTCCCACAGTCAGCTCACCAAGGACTTGCTGTCACTCCTCACTTTCAACCCTCTTCGAACCAAAGCCTACCGAATCCCCCTGTAAATCCGAAGCATTGCTGAGTCACTGTGTGAACAGTAAATTCCTAGGATGGTTAACAATGCTTAGAAGCAAAGGTGAGATAATACACAGCTTCATAGGAAATGGTTTCAAGTTGTGCCAAGGGAAGTTTAGATTGGATATTAGGAAGAATTCCTTTACTGAAAGGGTCATTAGGCGGCATTGTAACAGGCTGCCCAGGGAGGTGGTGGAGTCACCATCCCTGGAGGTTCTTAAAAGTCATGTAGATGTAGTGCTTAGGGAGATGGGTTAGTGGGAGACTTGTCAGTGCTAGGTTAATGATTGGACTAGATGGTCTTACAGGTCTTTTCCAATCTAGGTGATTCTTTGATTCATACTACACATTTTTAGTCCCAATAGCATAATTTATACTTTGTCTCCATTTTGCTGTATGTGGATATCAATGTTCTATCATTCATACCTGATCGAACAGTTTCCTCACTGTTATACTCTAAAACATCCCAAGATAAAGACTCTAATACCGTACAGTCTGTCTTGTGACACCAGCAAATGTTCACAATTGCATGAAACTCCTGGGGGGAAAAAAAAAGATTCCAAACTAATTTTGAGCATTCATTTTTTCAACTCATACAGCACATTTTCTATAGCAACCCACAGTCCAAAATCAATGCAGGCAAACAATGAAGTTCTATTGGTGGCACCTAACATGACAGGAACGGGATCTTGGAGGTGAGCAATTCCTTACAGTGGAAGGCTGACTTCTTAGTCACACAAGTAAAATTCCAATGCTGTGGCTCTGATAAGAGGTCAGCATGGAGTGGGAGAATAGTAAGGTGCCAGATGAGTCCATATAAGGAAGGTAAAGATATGGTAATTAAAGGCGTAGGAGGAATCACTAAACTTTGCAGGGCTGTGTGCAAGACCAGTTCCTCTTTCCCCTTCCCTCTTTTCTCCCTCATTCTGCCTCATCTCCCTTGGACAAAGTTTGCTGCCTAGAGCCTCCCTCTCCCCAGGGTGCTGACCACCCCACCCACACCATGTCCTTCTTTATCCTCCTTGCCCTTCAGCAATCTACTGCGTGGGGCAGTGAGGGAAGAGGGCAGGGCTGGGGTCAAGACCTGTTCTAAGAGGGCAAATGTCAGGGAGAGGAAGATTTGAGACTGTGGAAGAAAGTGGGAGGAGAATGTTGCCACTCCTACTGCCTACAAGGATCATCTGCCATGCAATAAAGTTGTGTCCTGCTCAACTACAGAGCCCCCGCTACATCTGCAGGAGGTGGGGTGAGGGGCCATTCCTCCGACCCGAAACAGAGAACAAGTGCTCTGCCTCCTTACACGTACTGTGCTCACTTTCCTTAGCCTGATGTTGCTGCTGTACTGATGAATTCACATTACTCTTGGTCTATGGCTTGGTCTGTTCATGTTCCCAGACAAGGAATTAGCAACCACAGAAGCAAGGGATATTAAAAAAGGCTTAGAAGATAAAGCTAAAGCCTTAGAAAATTAAAGGAGATAGACTAAGGAGAAAAAAAGTCTAAAGCAGCTGAAATGGACAATAACAGTAGTTCTAAACTACACAGAGAGAGTTCTGCTTTTGGCTTTGAAAGAGCTAAAAGAGACACAAATACCAGTCCAAAAGATAATGGAGCCACAAAGATCTGCATACAGCTGAATCACGACTGGAAAGGGCAGCTTCAAAGAGCTTGGAAAAGTTTTGGTAAAGAAGAGCAGCTCACCCAAGGTCCTGGTCAGTCTGAGGGGGGAGTTCCATTCCAAGCCCCCTTTTTGGGGTTACCCTCTACCAGGACAAAGGCTTACTGCCTTTGTATGTGCACTTAACTGGGTAGTTCAGTCCCAAGGGTAGCCTAAAAGCATGTCACTATGAAGGGCCAGCAGGTGCCAATCATGTCAGTGAATAGCCAAGATTTCCAGTACACTTCCACAAGTGAGTATCAGGGAAATTCTCCTGATGAAACTTTGGAAAATACCAATGAAAAAAAACCAAAACAAACAATTGTCTTGTGAAACCCATGGTCATTCTACTAGGCAAGAATATTTGCAGTGGATCTGTATGAAAAAACAGCAAATGTTTAAATAGGTTTCTTAAAAGAGAGCCCTTCCTCTATACCCTGCTCTTGCACATCAGCACAAGGCTCCTGAACAGAATGCACTCTTGTTTAGAAATGTGCCTTGAAGATTCATTGACTTGACATTCACATTCTTCATCCCACAACATGGCACATTTTGCACTATAGCACTGCAGACTGGGAAACTCCTGTTAACACAAAGCAGAGATCAGCTTTCTGATTCAGTACTTGTGTAGCTGACGTACAGTTACGCCCTTTGACAGATTTCTTCGGTAAAATGACAAGTTTCAGCTAAAGTGCACACAAGCCACCCATACATCATGACTCATAATGCAGTACTGTGTATCATGACTGAGAAATTCAGGCCACTCTTCATAATTTTTCGTGTTAAATGCTACCTGGGATGCTTGAAAAATGCTCACTGCCTGAGTCATTCAAAGGAAAATTGCACCCTTACCTATGTGAAATGAGTGTGCATATTCATTAACAGATAAACGATCTCTTTTCAGATACAGAGATCAGTCCTTCCTCAGAAGTGTTGCGCTTCTTTACAGAGCTGAATTTCTCAGGACAAACACTACCTTTATTAAGTACAGTGTCAAAGCCAAAGCATGTAGAAGTAATAGTCAAGTATGATGAATTGTGCCAGTACTGTCAAATTTCACCACACCTTTGCTTTCTGCAGGTGTGGAGCAAAATGCCTCAGTAATATTTATTCAGGAACCTCACCACACCCTCTGGCCACTCATAAAGTTTTAAATACTGTTAGAGTATGTCAGCAAGGATTGCTTGGCAAGGGAAGGCTTGCAAACGTACTTGTAGGAGGTACACAACAGATAGCTATCTTCTCTGTTTCAAAATAAAGGCACGTGCGTTCTCGATCAAAGCTTTAAAGGGGAAACCGATACCCAAAGAACTAATGTCTCTTTGGTTGAAAATCTATTTGAGATTTCAGGATGATACAAACTTATCCTACACAAAAATTTGTTCTAGCACAAACCAAAATCACCAATCTAGGTGATGCATATACATTATTTTTAGTTGACAAGGTTAGGAAAAGCTCATGCTGTGCTCACAATTACGCTATGACAGAGACATCACCCAGGGGAGAGTCCTCCTTAGCACAGAAAAGTTCATGTATCTAGTTTCTCAGCACCCTCACTATTTCCTCAGTTTCCATGCCTCTGTTCCCCTTACAGTTTTGGCCTTTGTCAATAACAAGACCGTTACAAAACTCAACATTAATATTTTAACTTTAAATCACACAGAGCAGGTCTCAAAACCCTACTCCTTCCCATGCCTCTTTTATCTCCTCAAGTCCTTTCTAAAGTTTTGGGGACATTTAAAATGCTTTCACGTTTAAAATCCACTGGCCTGCTCTGGAAGCAAAAAAATGTGAATAGAGTGCTTTGCTGGCTGAACCAGAAATTCTTCTCTCCCAAGTAAATAAACAGTGCTTACACTGGTAAAAAAATATTTGAAGAGTTCGGGGAAACTGAGCAGCTTTCCTTCAAACATCACTTTCTCTTCTGATCTACCCAGAACGTAGAGCAAGTTGGTTTTGAATTAAATCAAATTTCCAAGAGCTATACAGAGTTGATATCTAAAATAAGCTACCAATGAACAAGAAAATCAGCCACGGAAAACTGTATCCTAAAATACCCTGTGAAAACAGAAGCTACCATTTTTCTGTGATGGAAAGTCTTTCTCTCAAGACCCTCAAGAGCCTTTATAGGGCATTTTAAAATGTTCTGTTTAGACAACAAGCATTTCACCTGCTTCTGAATTCAGGTGTTAATGAACAGAGCAACACACTGCTTAGAAAAGTCACGCTAACTTGCGCGAAGTTACGCTGAAACTGGAAGGAAACAAAACGCATTTATGTTGCTGAGAGCTGGCCAGGGCGCTGATGTCCTGCCAATATTTGTCCTGACCAAATGGAAACATGAATGACTACAGTGAAAGAGCCCACGGGTTTACTTCCCACAAGAAGGATACTATTAATACAAATATAAGCCACCTAGTGTGCTGCGGTGTTGACTTAGTACGGAGGGGGAGAAAGCGCACTGCTGCTGCTGAGTCAGCAGTAGCACCACCCATTGAGCCGTGGCCTCTGGTGGTGTTAATTCAAAAGGATATTGGAAAATGTTATCAATTCACCATGTTGATTTAGTATATGTTGTCCTTTGAGATGAGTATAATTTTAGTTACCCAGCATGCTTTTTTTTTTGCTAATGACCAGCCATGCTATTCAAAAGATGTTTAAAAAAGGCGGCTTTAAAAGCTTGCACAAAGGCTCAAGTCACTCATTCAGTCCAACTCAGCCTTTCTGTCTAAACAGAACACCTCAGCCACTTCTTGTAAAGCAGCAAGCAGTATTACAAGTTAGCAAATTAAATCCACCCCTGCTTCAAAAGTAGAAAATCCACAGTAATTGCTCTAAGGGATGAAGTCTATCTAGTGTACCTATCACTCATTCAACAACTTGGCTAAATTTGCAAAGATTACTCAAATAATTTAGGCTTTGGAAACCACTTAAAGCCAATGTAAACAGATTACAACTTTCCCAGGCGCAATGGAAGCAATTAATTGTGCCGTGAACACCTCTCCTACGCTATGCCGCTCTTTGGTATAGAGGGCGTATATAGAACATAACAGACGCACCTAATTACAGCTCACACTGAAACACGCTGGTTTTGTGTAGCTACACTTTCTAAAGACCCAAGGGGCAGGAAAACACCATCCGATTAAACTCGTGCCATTCCTCACGCATAGGAAAGCAACTTTAACAAAGCTTTCGGTTCCCAAATTACACTGATGCAGAAGGTTCACTGTTGGCAAAGGACCTTTGAGCTTCACCCTCCCGTGCCCTATACCGAATTTTGCAGGTACTCCCATGGCTCATTCCCCATTACAGGATCCTCTGTGCCAGCCACCGACCTACAACATAAGCCCAACATAACCAGTTTACGCTAAGGAGATGGACCTCGTGAGCGCGTCTTGCTCAGTATCAAGGAGGCAGGCCTGGAGAGACGAGCAGCTCCTATCCAGGTTTTCAAGTTGGTATTGTCAACAGTGCAGAGAGGTAAGGAACGAAATAAAGGGAAAGGGTAGGATTACACAGGGTGTTTCAGTTAGGGGTTGGAGTGGGGATGGACAGCTACAATAAGGACAACAGAGGAAGGGACAGCATGACTGCGAGGAAAATCAGGGAAGGAGGCATTTTAGTAGCCAAGGCAAGAAGAAAAAGAGGATTTGACAGAATATCCATTTCTGGAAGGAAAAATAAGGAATAGTTCTTTGAGGTGCTACTCTGGTCAAACAGCAGCTTTCAGACGAGGGTGGGGAAACAGAAGCAGAAGAAAAATGAAGTCTAATCTAAGACCCACACCAGGTTCTAGTGATGGCACCATTGATAATACAGGCAAGGGTCTGGAACCTGTTCCTTAGCCTTTGCTATCTCACAGTGACAACATTCCCTGGCTGTATAGTATTAGAATCCTCCAAGATTACCAAAATCCAGTAACCCACTAGGAGTGACAAACACTTTCTCAGTAGGCAACAGACAGTAGAAAACCTCACAGGTAAGAAGGCACTGTCTTTTCTGTCTGTTTCTCAGAAATAATTTCTATTAGGCAAATCATAAAAGAAGTAGGTAGCAACTGCCTTTTTTTAAAAGCCCTCCAAACCACAAAAGAAACACACTTGTTTAAAGTAGCGTGGGTTCAAGCTGTTACTATCCTGTTGCCACAGAAGTGTTTATAAAAATACTTCTGCCGTCAGTATGGTATCATTCTCACTTCACATCCTATGAGATGATTCAGTTCTTCTACAGGGATGTGGCCTTCAGGGCATCATAAATTGCAGAGTCTTGAGTCATAAGAACCTTCTCAGAACTGGCCACACACACTATAAATTCACCTTACCCTTCATGTGGACTGCAGAAACCTTGGAGACACCCAGAGCAGACGTGTTCCTCCCCACACAAAACAAGGTACTGTAATGATTCTAGAGATTATTTATTTCTTATGTTCTTGGATGATGTTGCTGTGTTGACAAATGCATAGAAAGAAAAGGAAACAGGGATCTGAATTGGAAAAAACAAATGCTTGGGAAAATAATTTACTAAGATGTCACAGGCATGGTCTAGAAGGTGGAAGTCAACAATATACAGGAAGAGCAATCTATTGTACAGCATTCTATAATTTCTAGAGCTCACTGGCTAGCATTTGTTATCACAGCACAGTAAGAATCTGTGTTTGCTTAAAAGTCAGCTAATTTGTTCCTGTGCTCTTCAGTTCTTATGAACATTGGGTCAGCTCCTGGTTTGCAAGCTGCTCAGGACACAAACTGCCCTTATTCTAAGGCCATCCTATCCCAACCAGAATAGCTCCAAGTCCCTGCCTAGAGTCCTCAGCTAAACCTGTAATGCAAATGACAAATAGCAGCACTTGTTGTCTGCTGAATATGGAAACCTTGTCCTGCAGAAGAACTGCTAGGGAAGCTAGGGTCTGGGCTAGCACTGAGAGATTCAGGACATTTTCAAAAGTCAAAAAGGGAATTCAGGATGCATAGTATGCAATAGTTGGGGTGGTGCTTACCCAAACATTGGAATGAGTATACTGCCCTGTCCTAAAAGTATAGTTTGGCCGTTACGGATACCAGAGAATTTGTTCATTAGAGTTATGAGCATCAAAAGGCTCTTGCACAAACTGAAGCATAAAGGATGTCATAAGAGACAGTCTTTTGCTATACTCTAGCCCAGGCACTGGTGAGTAACTTTATGAACTGTCACTCCAAGATGCTGTGAAGGACAGCAGAATAAATGTCCTGGTGAACAAATACAAAACAAGGTTGGAGGCTGCATTTTTCTTAACACAAATGATAGCTGGTGTCATCAATGAAACAGGACACGCTACACTTTATATATAGACTTTATAACATTGAAACCTCCTCATTCTTCATACAAATACTTTTAGAAAGCTTTTAAAACACAAAAGAAACTTCAAAAACTGAAGAGAAACTTGCAGGCACATAGCAGTCTTAATTAGCGGTTTGCTAATAGCACCTTTTCTCCCTTTCTGTGCAGGTTCAGAACAATGGAAGCTTTGCATAAAGCAAACACCAGCTTTGCTCTTGACTTTTTCAAACACGAATGTCAGGAAGATGGTGGCAAGAATATTTTGTTCTCCCCTTTGAGTATTTCATCTGCCCTGGGCAGTGTTTATTTGGGAGCCAAAGATAACACTGCAGATCAGATCGCAAAGGTGAGTCTGGACTTCAAAAGGTTGATGTCTGAAAGGGTTGTAATGCAAGGAATTTACTATCATGGAACAGAGGAAAGCCACAAGCAGGAAAATTACTCTAATCAAAACTCTATACACACATATGTCAGGTCCTGTCTCATCCCTGATGTGTGCTGCAATGAACAGACCAGTTCTCCACTTGGGCAGGTCAAAGAAATAGTCTTCGTTAGTCTCTGGAAACAGGCCCCCAACAAATAAGAGAAGTGGCTCTGGTCATTGTCTCCTTTTAAATCTCACCAGCAGAAATAAGGGATCTTTATCACAAAACTCAGTAACTTGAGCCCTCACCAGGGCGTGGGAGACCTGGATTCTCCTTCTACTCTGCCACAGACAATTCTCATCTCATATTTCACCTCTTTGGAAATGACACACCCCCCCACAAAAGACTCTCCCCTATAGCTACTATAAGTTTTGCACTTTGCTAAACAAAAATCCCCATCCACAAGATCGGAGAAGAATCACGTCGAGACTACCACACTTTTGGGGGGTTATGTATTTTGCAGGCAAAATCACTTACTGAAATCCCTTAGTTGCATTTGTGCAAAGTTCATAGCTTCAGCAGGAGGCAGCGAGAACAGCCCCAGCGCACAGTTCCCGAGCTCCTGTCACAGGAGGTGAGGCTTGTGAGTTTGCATCTGCTAAGGCAGGAGTTGTCCCTCCTGCTAAGGTGGTGATCTAGCTCCTGACTTAAAGGACAAAAGAGGGTCAAGCAGGGTAACAAAGAAAGGCGTGGTTTTCTGCTAGGAAGAAGGGAAAACAAGCAAACAAACAAAGGCATAGCTCTTTTGAAAAATGTTCCAAGGTTGAACGCACCCCTTCGTAGCCTGGGTAAGGTGCACATGCCCAGAGCAACGGATTTAAGGCATGAAACTGCCCCCATCATATTCATGCTTTCTGACACATAGCAGTGCTCCAGTTAGACTTCTGTTTTTGACAGTCTCCATCTGGAGATGCTCTTCCCAGGTATTAACTGGTCAGCCCAGGGCATAACTCAAGGCAGGCGGATTCCTCTAGAAGGGCTAGTTGATGAGAGTTTTGCCCTGCAACCCTCAGCTTAGTGTGCTCAGGGCATTTTGTAGACATGGGCCTCAAGGCCTAAGCAAGGATTCCATATTCAGCCATGGCTGGACATAAGAATTAAATCTGAGTTTGACTCCCTTCATCTCCAGTCCCATGACATCACTGAAAGATTTCACTGAAACAGCATATTTTCCACCATTGCATTTATTATTGCTTTTACCACTATAGGTACTTCACGTTAACAAAGCTGAAGGAGCCAGAAACGTTACCACAACCATAAAAATGCAAGTCTATTCCAGAACAGAAGAGCGTCTATCAAGTCGATGTGCCTGTTTCCAGAAGGTATTTCACAAAGTCTAGTGATCAAGCCCTGGGCATGGTCACACCTTCTCTTGCTTGTATTTTGCTTCCACATATGCATTTGCCTATGTTTGCCTTCGTCAGATGTACTGGACACAATCAATTGGTACAGCATCCTGAGATACCTTCAACTAATGCAATACTTACTACATGCTTCCCCTTTCTAGGTAGAATTGCAAAAACTAACCTCAAATTTGCAAAATTTAAAATTTAATGCTACCATTCTCTGTCAGTATATCTCTTAATCTTTTTCCTTTAGCTTTGAGGAGAGATTTCTTTCTCAAATTATCACTATTCAATAGCTAGCCATTTAACAAAACCATGTTCTTTGAACGGACATGGTCCCTACCTCAGAGTGCTAGTCACAAGAACAGAGCTGCCCTCCCACACATTTGATTGCAGCATCAAGACAACAAACCCCAGAGTATTAACTTTTTCAGGCTACCTATGCTTGGCAGGTAGCCTTCTTCAGAAATTAGTCTCCATTTCAGATGACTAGTTAACAAAATAAATTAGTATGTTGGGATTTCTCAAGGTAGACCAGTCGCTTGCAATAAATTTTAGGGAAGTAGAAGTCATTATATATCTGAGATATTTCTTTGACATACTGGCTGGCCTCTTGTAGCAAAGTATGCCTCATTTAAGATAGTAGAAAAATACAGAAAAGCAAATGTAATCCCTCTGAGTCAGTAAAGACAGCTTTTCCTCACTGACAATTCAACCATGGTGGCATCAAACTCTTGTGCCTGCTCCTTCCTGTTATCCTTATTCTGCGTGGGAGCGAGCCATTTCCCTGCAGGCTGCCCACAAAGCCCCAGCGGCCATGAGTTCTGATGAATGGGAACATGGACCTGCATTCCACAGCAAAACTCCACAGTGGGAAGATTTATTTTAGGGGCTATGTCAACAACTCCTTTGCACTGCATGTACAGGAGAGGGACTGTAGCTCATGAGTAATGCTTGTTTGAATTGTAAGAATTACAGAGTGCTGTGGGTAGGGCAAAGGGACTGTTCTAACAGTTTAGAAATTTAAGTGTCTGTTCATGCTTCTGCTTCTGATGTAATGACAAGATGAATACAGCACAGATTTGTAGTTTAGAAATTCACAGCTTAACTTCCTTGAGCTCATTTGGGAGTTTGAGCCCATATTCATTTAGTCCTGCTATTGCAACTCAACAAATTTACTGCACTTACACTGCAACATTTAAAAATTTTACAAAATATTAACTTTAAGAGCAAGGTGAAGAAATTCAGGGACAAACTTTCCACGTAACACACTCAAATTTCACGAACGAAAGCAGTCACACAGCCAAATCTTCAGACATTGTTTAACACTTACATTCTGTCTCTCACTCTTTGGATATACTTAATATCACAATCTCCACTTAGAAACCCTTAAATGTGTTACATAGTTCAGGCTCTTACCACTTGCATTCTCAGACACTTAAGTGTCTATACTGTGTCTGCAACTTTTAATACTGTCAAATAATTCCTTCACTAGCTGCCTGGTTTAGAACACCTCATGTTGCAATACAGGTAACAGATCACCTCAACAGAAATACTTTACATGGAGCTGCATGAAAGAAGAAATAAGAAATTTTGAACTATTTTACACAATAGATGAATAATTTTCCTATTTTTTCCTTTTCTCCAAGACAGAAATTGGCAAACCGGATAATATCCATACTGGGCTTAAAGCACTCAACTTTGAGATCAACCAACCCACTAAAAATTACCTGCTTAAAAGTGTCAACCAGTTATATGGGGAAAAAACATTGCCTTTCAGTAAGGTTAGTAGGCCATTTATTCAGATTATGTAGTGTCTTTTAACCTTTATGATCTATCCATGGCAACATACCATAAAATATATGCTTTTAAATATTTCCATTACACCTGCAAATCATGCTGTTATCCTTAACATAAATATTTTCTATGAGACTCTTCCTCAGACTTGGGACACTAAAATTTTCTTTTTATGGGATGTGTATCTAATTTCAGGGTGATTTGCAGATGTGGTTAGGTGCAAACATTTAAATGGAGTATTTCCACTAAAAAATACTTTGTTCCTGTGACAAAATGCTGTGCTTGTAGTCTATGGCATTTTTATCATGTTTTCTCTTTATCTGGCTGTAGTTTTTGATTAGCATTCATACTGCCAGCCAACAAACATAAGACAGCTGTCTCTCTTGAACTGCAGGAATACTTACAGCTAGTCAAGAAATACTACAATGCAGAACCACAATCAGTTGACTTTATGGGAGCAGCAGATGAAATCAGAAGAGAGATCAATTCCAGGGTGGAAGATCAGACCGAAGGTAAGCTCCTGCCTCTCCTCTCCCAATTCAGAAAGAAGGCATCTCAGCACTGAACAAAGTGTCTGTACCCCAGGGGCCCAAGGCAGGTAAACAATTCACCTCAGGAAGGTAAACCAGATCAGTTTTCCTAAAGCAGTCATCCACTGACAAGCTCTTACTAAAATTAGTGTCCTCCATCTGAACACGTGAGGAACGTGGCTTACTCTTCTTTGTAAATCCAGGTTACCCCAGTAATCACTTATTTGTGAAGCTCTCAGGCCAAAAGCAAGCTCTATCAGCACTTACAATTTTCCTGGCTAATATCTTCAGAAATTGTGCCAACGCTTAATCCAAAACAGTAAAATTGCACAAATGTATAAATATCCTCCTGTTTTCTCTAGGTAAAATCCAAAATCTGCTGCTTCCTGGATCTGTAGATTCGTTAACCAGACTAGTCCTGATAAACGTGCTCTACTTCAAAGGAACCTGGGCAACAAAGTTCGAAGCTGGAGCTACCAGGCAAAGGCCTTTCAGAATAAATACGGTATGGGAATACGCTGACCTATGGCCTAAACTGCAGGTGGGAAAAGCAGTGAAAAAGATGTGGGAGAGAAATTCCTGTCAGTCTTGAAATCCACATGAAATCTGGCATGGAAGTTACTTCATTTAATGCACACAGTACACACGTGCAGCACAAAGACTGCGCACACAGACTAGCACCTGAGCCACAAGCCAAATTGGCAGAAGCTGACTGGAAACAAACCTCCATTCTACTCCACTTAGCGGCGTAAGGATGTGTCAGACACACTGGGCAGCTTGTACAGTAAATACAATAAACTTCTCCTGTGCTGCTTTTACTCAGTTCATTACTGTTCAGAGTACAAATGGTAAACGTCTTACTTGATTTGTTGCAGCATACAACTAAACCAGTGCCAATGATGTACCTGAGCGACAAATTCAACTGGACCTACATCGAATCAGTCCAGACTGACGTTCTTGAGCTTCCGTATGTCGGTAATGACGTCAGCATGTTTATCCTGCTACCAAGTGACATCACCGGCCTACAAAAGGTAAATAGGCAACTGAGAATATGAATCGTGAAAAAATCCAAGAGTGTCATTATTTACTTATTTTATGCATTTCTGAGGTAAAAGACCAGGTTGCAGTCATGTTTCTAGGAAGGAGGGTACTGATCAGGCTCAAGGAAAAGCACACCACAAACTTCATCTAGCACTGCAAACTTGAACCTCTTGGACCTCAGACCAGACTTCTTACTCTTGGCAGCTGGCACGTCTGTCATTCCTAATGTTGATCAGTCCTGGAAATAGGTAACCCAAACCATACGAGATTGGGTCTTCCTCCAGCTGAACAAAAACAAGGACAGAAAGCCAGCCCTGCTGAGATTCACTGTCTGTACCAATTCAGATATGATTTTGTTCTTAAAACCTCCCACAAATTGGACAGCCTCCACTACTTTCTGGGAAGTCCAGAGCTAATACATATGGACACTGCCACCTTCTGTAAAGAGATGGATCCTGCCTTTGGATAATAATCTCTTATTAAATTCTCATTTACGTTAGTGGGTGTTCTGTAGGAAAAAAGGAAAAAAGCTCTTTCCAGTAATTTCTAAAATGTGAGGAAAGCAGAAATGTGAACAGCATGTCAAACAACTGTTACTTGACACTGACAATTACTGACAATAGTTCAAATACTGCATTGACCTACTGTAGAGCAACACACTCCTTTAGTTGAAAAGATCTCCAAATTGGTTTTTCTTTTTTTTTTTTTTTTTTTTTTTACTTTACAACAGTTTGAAAAGTTCCCCATGTAAGAAAAGAGAAGAAATAGCCCTTAGGGCACAGGGTCTTGAACACACTGTAATTTTCTGATTCTCTTTTTACTAACTGCAGCTAGAAAGAGAATTGACTTTTGAAAACTTGTCTGCATGGACCAGCCCAGAAATAATGGAGAAAATTAAAATGGAAGTTTATCTACCCAAGTTCACATTAGAAGAGAAATACAACCTCAAATCTACGTTGAACAGGATGGGGATACAAGATGCCTTCATGAAAGGTCAAGCTGATTTCACAGGAATGTCAGAGAACGGCGAGCTGTTTTTGTCACAAGTTTTTCACAGTTGTTATCTGGAAGTCAATGAAGAAGGCACAGAGGCAGCAGCTGCCAGTACAGCAGCACTGGCATCACGAAGTCTTGGCGCTACTGTTATTTTTGTAGCAGATCACCCTTTCCTCTTCTTTATCAGGCACAACAAGACCAAGAGTATCCTCTTCTTAGGAAGGTTCTCTTCACCCTAGAAACTCAATCATTAGTAGACGGATCCTGGCAATAACAGTTATGAACAAAATACACCCCATGAAGAGCATCTCAATAGTCTGTGCACTACTTCATTTTCCTGTACTGTCGACAAACCTCTCAATGTTAGAAGAGAGCACACATTAAAAATAACCTGGAATTCAATCCTCTGGCTCATTTTCCTAGCCAAAGAACCTGAAAATGTTTATCACTACAATGTAAGTCCTAAACTGTGCACAGAATAACATCGATACATCTTTTCAGTGCTTTCTGAACCAGAACTGTCACAATGCAGAAGAGACTAAGTTGTTCTAAAACAGTAATTCCCAACACACTTGCTTTGGTACTTAAGCAGAAACAGGAAAAACTCCATCCTTCAGAGTGCTGCTGCATCTCCATTGGTTTCAGCTCGCTAAGCTGGTCATCCCAGGAGGGCTACTTCACCCGCATTCTTCTCAGTTTTATACCTACTTTGCAGCCTGGAACAGCTGGCAGTGAAATAAACCTGCAAACCCCTTTGTGTTCCTGATACTGCTGCTTCTTTTGTGCATGCAAAGGGGCCAACACATGTACTTTCTAATTTCTGACCCACAACAATGGGAAAATATTGAACAACTGGAGGAAAATAAAATGTATGTGCCCGGGAACCTTCTCCTTTGTAACCTCTAATGCATTCAACACTATTGCCAGCCCAGCCCAGCACTGCTTTGTTCTGATTTTGCATTGCCACTGATGGCAAGATCAAACTGGATAATCAAGCCTGTAATACTAACTCCCTAAGTGCCTTCGGGCACTTCTGCAAATCCCCCAGTACACATTTACTCTTGTCACAGCTCTTTCTCTTAAGGAGGAGTGTCCCTGTCAGTGATGCCCATTTGCAGGGGATCCTCCTAACTGTCCGAATTCAGAACAGAGGGTGAAGAACTGGGTCTTTTATGGGATTTGCACACATCACCAGCATCTTACTAGCAATACCTCTTCTCGGGATGGCAGGACAACGTTTTCCTGACAGAGAGGAGACTGCTGACTATCACCGAGTCCTTTCTGTTTTCTGTCAAAAGTGTCTCACTGATTCCAGGGTCACTTCTGGCCCTGCTTCCCAAATGGGAAGAAGCATAGGAAAAGCGTTGTGAAGGAAGAGCTTTATCGTATCCCTGTACAACCTCAACGGCACTGCCTTCTGTCTGACTCAGCTGTGAAACGTGACACAGGATCCCTGTGCATTCAGGTGCAGAGAGGATAGGGAGGACAGGTAAGCCACGCCTGGGAGGCCAAGGAAGAGCAAAACCATGACAACCCACACCCAAACTCACTCACAGGCCTTTAAAGTCAATGGGAATGTGAGTCACCTTTTCTCTTTCCTTCAACTATGTTAAGCGTGATTGCAAAGATGACAGTTAATGGCCTCTTGGCAGTGCCAGACCATTATCAAGTGGCAATGGCCACAACACCTGAAAGGGTGAGTTGCGCATTAGGGAACAACCTTTTTCCAGGGTGAACAGCACAGCACTGGAGAAGGTTGCCCAGAAAGGTTGGAGAATCTCCATCCTCGGAAGGGTTGTGGCTGACCTTATCTACTAATGGTCGTGCTCCAAGCAGGAGGTTGACCTCTGGATGTCCCTTTCAATGAATATGTGTGATTTTCTCACTCTTGTCAACAGCCATTCAGCTTTGCCACTTCCCTTTCTCATCCTGCCCTGCATCCTTGCATCTTCTTTAGCAAAGGAAGCTAGCTTGGTCACTCTCAGCATACTTCTTTGGGACTTGGAGTCTCCTGGCTTGGGCTTTCCCACCACCTAATCATTCAGCTGACCTTTCTCCTATCCTGATTTCTTGAGGACTTACTCACTGTACTGAAAACAAGACTTCTTTAATTTCTGCCATTTCTTCATTGCCTTGCACAACATTGATTTCTGCCACTTTCTAGAAGACTTGGTCCACTCCGTTCCTGTAATCAGGCTTGCAGCAAAATGCTTAACACACAGTACAGTTTCCTTCCTTTCCTCCATTCTCCTGCCCCCCAGGGCCTTACGGTTGTTGCCACCACCTTCTCCTTCTTCCACCACCCAACAGCAGCCTAGCTCTCTCCTGGGACTGCAGAGTGACAACTACTGTGCCACGTTTGCCCCTGTTGTATTTTTTTCACTCCATCCTTGCTCAAGCCCTCCCAGTGGGGTTGTTCAGTCCTTGCCCTCCTTCACTACATGCAAGCACCATGCCCTAACTCAGTGTTTCTCTCAAATGATTCCCAGCCATGTCTGCAATGAGATTTCTTCACTGACACAACCAGTGGGGTGTCCAGCCCTGACCCTGTATGGTGCTTCATGGCTTTGCCCCCGTCTATGATCTTCAGATCTTCGGTCTGAAGCTGGACTCCCAGTGCCTAATCCAATCACTAAGCCTGACGCTTTGTGCTGACGTACCACATTTGAAACCCAGGAGTCACAGCTGCACAAAGCTGGAGGGGAGAATTCGACCTACAACATCGGCTGATACCCAGAACCAAGCATTCTAGTTGTGTAATCTTTTTATTAGTCATTTATTTAAAATAACAGACCACCAGAAAACCATTGGAATGGGTGAACTGTTCTGCTATCATGTCAGTAGACTATTATGGTGTAACAATACAGCTGAGATTTTAATTCCATTGTCCCTTTGAAATGTCTAAAACTGAAAAGTGACAAGGTCAACAAGGATGACAAAATTACGTAAGATCTTTCGGGGATTTGGTAGAAAGGAGCTTTGGGTGGTCGGAAACAACATGGATGTAGGGGAGAAGGAAAGGGAGGTGCAAGCAGCACTATATTTCTAAATTTACTCATTGCTTAACACACAAACACAGAACCTGACTGAGGACAGGACCTAAGTCTTCTCTCTCACGGGATCAGAGGTAAATATTTAAACTAATATAAGTAACTTTTTTGAGGCTTTTAAAAAGTGATCTGTGGCTTGCATGACTGTATCGGTAAACTATACTATACCAGGGGTATAGTGTATTATGCTTGACCCATGTTTTTTTTGATGTCAACCCTCAGAGAAAATAAACCTGGGAGTCTAAGGAAAACTGCTAATTCAGGGCAGGGCAGAATTGATTGCAAGAAGGAAAGTTTTCTTAGGTCAATAACTGTCTTATTAATTCAGATCTTCAGTTTGATAAGGGAGTCACATACTTCAGGTGAAGAAAAGGTCATTTTCATTCTGCAAAGGCACAGCACTGCACATGGTCAGGCCAGGGGCTCAGAGGAGTATTCATCAGCGGAAAACAGAAATTTCCATCCAGATGCGCTTTTGGTTGTGTTCTCCAAGGAAAGAAATTCACTCTGTGGTACAGATTTGATGCTGATAGCACACTGACTGCCAACAGAACTGTAGGGATTTGCCAACCAAACATTTGATAAATATGCGTAGACTTCAGAGATTTCCCTGCAATTTCTGTAGCCCCGTTCCATAGATGTAAATCTTAATAATAATAATAATAATAGCAACAATAATAACATTTCTGGTCTCTTGATGGGAAAACAACATGAGGCAGGTACTACTGGGCATATATATTAAAGTCTGGAATACTCAAAACCTCAAGGGATCTGCCATTTTTCTGGGGAAAATAAAAGTGATGGAACATACAGAAGGGGTGTGAGGTACACACCATAAATAAAACTCCATCGGTCTAAAAGCAAATAACAGCTTTGCTGTTCATGACACTGCTCAGAAGAGGTGGCTGGCCAGGAAAAGCACATGAGCTTAACAATTATGCCTAAATTCTTCCTCAGCTCTCAATTCTATACAGATGCAAAATGAAGTAGTGGGAAACTCAGGCGTCTTGTGAACCTATGTACTAACACTGCTTTTAAATTCCCCTGGGAACATCACTTTGATAAATCATTAATTAAGGATGAAAAGAAAGAAAAATATGCAGATTTGTAATCTGCATATCTTTGAAAACCAAAGGCAGAAAGAACCACAAAGAAAACTGCAGCTGTACAAAAGAGGACATATGTACAATTATAGGGAAATACTGTCTGGATAATAAAAAACCTGTAAGAAATTGCTGTTCCTAACAGGTGGCAAACAGTACCTGTGTGGAATATAAAATATACAACCATGCTGTTAGTTTTAGTGGGTGCCAATATATTGTGTTGCATATGTAACATTTTCACTAATATGTATTGTGTTCATGATTTTAAACATTCAAATAGTACACTTCTGTCTGCTGCCTCTTTCCAGGTTGTAGCAATGGAACTGGTCTCAGCATCAGTTGGCAAGTTTACAGTTGATCTTTTCAACAAGCTGAATGAGACCAACAAGGGCAAAAACATTTTCTTTTCCCCTTGGAGCGTATCGACTGCTCTGGCTCTGACCTACCTGGGTGCAAAAGGCAATACAGCAACCGAGATAGCAGAGGTAGGTTGCTCTATGAAGCACACACACCAACCATAAAATACCTGTCTCCTGCACTGGCTTCAAGACTTATTGTTAGATAGAAAAACTTGCCACCAAAATGACAAGGAACCAAGGCAGACCAGAGAATGTAACGAGTGAATGATAAATCTTATTCATCTCATAGCAAGTCCCCCCCTTCTCCACTAAGAGAAAGGGTCCTGAGGGTATCACACCGAGCACAGAGGTTCTCTGAACCTGACAACTTCTAAATTATTCTACAGCTTCTAATTTATCCTGTGACTCTATGACTCTGTCACAGATGGGACAGTCCCTTTGAGAAGCAAAGAACTGATGCCAGTAGCTCCTAACCAATTGCAGATCCCAGCACCCTCCCTCTCTCCCCTGGCTAGGATGCATCTTTCCATCTTGATTTATGCTTTCCTAAACAACTACCTGACAATCCATCAGGAAAACAGGAAGGGCTTTGGTATCTCCACAACCCCCAACCCAACCCTTCCTAATGCCACATGGGCACACTGCTGGCTCAGAGGGAGCGGTGGTGCTCAGCCCTGCCCAGCAGTGCCCACCCCACTCCCGTTTGGATGCCTTTGTGCCATTATCATGGGGAGAACCATCCGGGTTTGCACAAACGGGTGACTACTGCTGACAGCAGCAGCTGTGGAAGGAGTTCAGCCTTGCAGCGTGCAGACAGGAGCATGGCATTGATGCTCTGAGAGGGGGCCAGTGCTACTCATTGTTACTCTACGGCATTCACATACACTACAGAATCATCATCCCTCTCATTAGCCATCTAAGCAGCAGATAGCACAGTGGGTTATTGTATGGAGCAAAATAAGACAACCATTTGATCCCCATTTGGCTTTAAGTCACACCAGTTCCTTCGTGCCTGTTTCTTACCTTTGGAAACTCTGCTTGCAGGTTCTTCATTTCACTCAAGCAGTGGGAGCTGAAGGCTCTTCTTCTGTGGCCAGACCTTCTCGGGGGAGACCAAAGAGAAGAAAAATGGTATCTATTAAAAATGAAATCCCAAAATAAAGAATCTCCAGCATAAAAATGTCCAGATGCAGCTTTAGGAGTCCAGTATTTGTTGTTTGCAGCCCTTTTTGAAGTACAGATCACATCATACTTCACAATAGGTTCAAGTTCAGTTCCTTTCATTCACTCAGACTCTAAGAAATGTGAAGAACAAGTCACTGGGATAGTCTGGAATGTTTGTTATAGTGCAAATTAGTTAATCCAGTCATAAACAGAGCCCTGCAAATTGCAGTGATGGTAAACTTGGAAAAACAGAAAGTATGAGAGAGAGAACCCAAATCCCTCTCCCACATACATCACTTCGCATGTTCTGAAAACTTCACACCAAAATGCAATTGCTGTATGTATGGTTTCTCTTTCCAAGGATCCTGAGCACAAGCAAGCTGAAGGTATCCACTCTGGCTTCAAAGAGCTGCTGGCTGTCATCAACAAACCCCGAAGCACCTACTCGCTGAAGAGTGCCAACCGTGTTTATGTGGAAAAAACCTTCCCATTATTGCCTGTAAGTTAAATCTCGGAGAGGAGTAAGAAAAGGTGCAAATAACACTTGTCATTTTAATTGCTTGTCATTAATCGAGCAGGTTTGAAGCTGACCCTGAATAATGCAAATGAAGAGCTCTGGATTCCAGTGATAAACTTAACTGGAAAAATACCAGTTGGGCTGCTCACAGTATTTACGGATGCATTACCCTTTGACTGTAGCGTAGGGATTCCTTTTCATGCAATATGGCTTTATTATTGGAAGCCCCAATATACATAGTTGTAAATAAGACATTAAAATAAGCACATCCATGGGATGTGCACAGAATTCCATTTGCTTCTCCAAATAAAAGTGAGAACAAAGAAGGGATTTTTCTGTCCTTTGGTTATTTCCTAACTGTTAACTCACAGTCCGACAGAGAGTATCAAGCAAGATCCTACAGTTCTCTAGGCTCAAGAAGCTATCAAAAAGTCCAAGAATTAGCAACTTCCCTTTGGGACTGAAAAATTAAGTATAGTATAGAACTTTTTTTTCTCTCTTTTTTTTTATTTTTCAGCTATACATACAGCTCAGTAAGAACTACTACAAAGCAGACCCACACCAGTTGAACTTTAAGACAGCGACAGAACAATCCAGAAAGGAAATCAACACTTGGGTTGAAAAACAAACTGAGGGTAAGCTGAGCTCAAGCCCAACACCTTTCCTCTCCTGCTAAGTCAGCCTGCTGTTTGTTTTGGGCAGGTGCCCTTGCTTCCCCTTGTGCTACTGCAGCAGCCAGCTCACGCCTTCTGGTGTGGACAGTGAGCAGAGAGGCAGTGGGAGGTCGGAGGAACAGCAGCACACTTAAGCAGCTTCCAATACCTCATCCAGACCTCAGCGAGCTCCTTGGGGAGATTCCCATGGACTCTGCTGTTCTCTGCAGCTGCTCCTCAAGCACAACTGCTGCCCTGGCACTGTGCCCACCCACCACAGGCACTGTAGACGGGAGAAACTGCTCCACCTGTGCTTCAAGGTGGGTGGGGATGCCTACCCGGCTGTACCATCCTGCACTGGCCAGAGGTGCTGGGCTCCTCTTACCTGGTGTAACCAGCTGGCATGGCACTATCTGGCTCTCTGCTCCTAGTTGCTTGCCGTGAAGCTGTGACATTTCTGGGGGAAGGATTCAATGCCTGTCAGCTAGTCAGGAACATGGGGCAGCAAACAGCTTTGGAAACTGTAAACAAACAAAGTGATTTGTGTCGGGGGAGTACTTTAAGGAGCGAGACAGTGAGCCATGGACATTTTCACTAAGGAGTTGAACTGAGAAAAATCAATCAAAACACGTCCTCACCGTGTTGCACTGGAATGAAAACTCGCTCTTCTCATTTCAAAAGGCAAAATCAAAAATTTGCTGAGTTCACGAGATGTGGTAACCTCCACCAAGCTGATCCTGGTAAATGCCATTTACTTCAAGGCAGAATGGGAAGCGAAGTTTCAGGCATCAAATACAGATGTGCAACCCTTCCGCCTGAGCAAGGTAAGCTCCGCTGGTATCCTCCTTACCCTAAACAGCCTGGTGACGACAGCTACTGCTGAAATCTTCCCATTTCGTAAGTTGTTTAGGTATCTCTGTGGTAGCTAGATTCTCTGTGAAAAACTGGTTACAGCAAAATGTGCCAATGTTCAGCTCATTGAAAACATTAAGATACTGCTCAGGTAAAGGTTAACGAGCTCCAGACAACAGCTACTGTTTCCACAAGCACTAGACTCACTTAAGACCGTTTTGTAAAATAGTGCTAAAAGGGCCAGAGTGTAAAAACATGACTTTGGGGGCCCAAGCTTCAGGGACATGAACTACGTGCCACGTCATGGGTGATGACGGTACCTGGGCCTCTGTGCTGTGCAGTCTAGCCAAGGGCAAACATACCTGCCCAAATACCAGCTGCGACAGGGTACCCTGAACGCGTGCATGGCTGGGCAGGACTAGCAGAAATGTTAAGGGCACATATCCAGAAGAGATAGCAATGAATCCACGTCAAAAGACAAGAGCTCTGTGCAATTTCCACCAACTGTAGCTTCTGCCTTCTGATTAGCACGTATACATCACCTGGTTGCCTGAACATAGACATTAAAAGAGGTTACATACTCCTGCAAAGGTGACTGCTTGCCAGGAACTCCCCTCAACATAAGCCCTTTTGCTCAGACATGACTGTTATCTTCTGGTAAGGGTTGTGACACAAACAGCAATCAGCTGGTCACTTTTTAATGCCAGAGAGGGGAGACCACAGAAAAACTGCACAACACTCTTCCTCTTAAGCCATAGCTGCTTCTCTGCCGTAGTGTTGTAAAGCCGTATCCCCTGCCTGCGTCATCCCCCTAATCCTTGCAGGCATTTCTGACTCTCTTCCTCCATTCTCTGTGGGCTCCTGTGCATGTTTTGGGGAGAGGAGAAAAAACAGTCATTTCAGCTACCCACAGAATGCTCTGGGACAAACACCAAGATAGGCACTATCAAGAAAAGCTTTGGAAAATAAGTGACAATTCACAGTTATTAAATCTGCTTACAAAAGTTTCCTGTCCCTCCACTGCACCCAGTCATCATCATCTTCCTTTCAAGGCATGATTTCTTACTTACAAATAAATACTTCACAGAGCAAGACCAAGCCTGTGAAGATGATGTACATGAGAAATACATTTCCAGTTCTCATCATGGAATCGATGAATTTCAAAATGATTGAGCTGCCATACATGAAACGTGAACTCAGTATGTTCATCCTCCTCCCCGATGACATCAAAGACAGCACTACGGGTCTTGAACAGGTAAATACATATGCTACATCCATTTTGTATCACCACCCAGTCATGAAAAAAACTCCAGAAAAAAAGGCTAGGCTGGCGATCATATGTCCCCCTCTGAGAACATGCTGTTTGATCTCCTCCACTAGCTGAATTAATTTCCTTTAATAGACATCTAACCCCAAGAAAATTCATCCACACTGCGTGCCCTTAGTTTGGCAAGGACTGAAGACAGACAACACAGTGCATAATCCGATGCTCAGCTCTTCAACAGCCCCCCTGACTGACACGCAATCTCACACGATCTGTAAGGGTTAAATCTCCCTTCACTGCACGTTCAGGAGGGACAGAACTGCACAAGCAGTTACAGCCTCTTCCTGGGATAACAGACACCTCTTCTCCATGGCCTGGAAGTTTATTCACCATCTTGTTTTCGTTCCGTTTGCCCCCAAACACCTTTATTTGCTGTCTGAAAAACTAGGATTTTGGTGAGACTGCTTTTGCTACAATAATGAGCTCTGCTCCTGCAGGCACTACAATTGCAAGATTGTTAAATTCTTGGCATCCATCACGTCAAGAATACTATTTCTTGCTCTCCTCGATTTAACCCGAGCTGAACCCTGGTGACATAGTGCACAGGGCACAGAGTGGCAGTGAACGATTTTGCTGAAAGTGGTTTGGTCCAAGGAAATACGTGCAATAGTAACACCTGTTTCTATGGAACTGGACCAAACCACCTGCCGCGCAGCTGGCAATGTCCCAGCCATTATTTTCACACCAAGACTGAATTACGAGAGAGGAAAGAACTACCCCAGGGGATGGCAGCTGTAGGTGTTGAGTGCCCTGTCTGTCTTTTGCAATGAATTTGGCAGCAGTGGTGCTCGAAACCTTGCAGCATTAGGTCTCAAATGTTTGTTGCATACCGTGCCCCTGACCCTCAGTAAAACGAATTTATATTTCACACTCTCAGCGAAATGTTAAACTTGCTATTTAAAAACTATTTAATTCATTAAATTGCCATTAAATTTATTAATTCATAGTTAATTAATTGTTTCCTCCTTGCAAACATCAAATTCACTCCTTCTTAAATGACAGCTGGAAAGAGAACTGACGTATGAGAAGCTGTCTGAATGGACTAATTCCAAGAAGATGACTGAAACTCTTGTGGATCTGTACCTACCTAAGTTCACGATGGATGAGACATATGACCTCAGTGACAACCTGAACAGCATGGGAATACACAGTGCCTTCAGCATCCACGCTGATTTCAGTGGAATGGCTGAGAAGGGTAACCTGATGATCTCCAAGGTTTGTCACAAGTCTTTTGTTGCAGTTGATGAGAAAGGCACTGAGGCAGCTGCTGCTACTGCCATAATTCTGACACTGAGTGCATATGGTGGCCAAGTTCTGAAATTTAAGGTTGACCACCCTTTCTACTTCTTCATCAGACACAACAAATCCAAGAGCATCCTCTTTTTTGGCAGATTCTGCTCTCCCTCAGAATGAGTTATTACTTGGTCCCAGGCAGCACCCAGGGTTCGCTGTTCAATGAAAAAATGTTAACCATAGTGTTAAAAGCTCAGCCTTAACCCATGTAGCCATAGGTACTGAAAGTGTATGTCCTTTTTCTCCCCTCTCCCCAAGTAAAGCAGTACCCAGAGACCACCCAGTGCCTCACAGACCATCCCTCTACTGCTCCTTTCCCTTGTCCTAATGAGACAGCCCTCCACAGGAACCAAAGTGCAGAATTTTGCTCCCCTGCATCAAACCTGCTCTTCTGGCTTTGTTGTTTGAGAGTAATGTGGAGCCATAAAAGCTCTCTGCACACAGGCCATCATCTAGCCCCACGCCAAGCACTGACTTTAAGGGAAATGCAGTTCATCCCCTTGAATCTCCCAGAGAGGAAAAAAGTCCCCGAAAGGGGAAAAAAAAAAGACTTGTAGACGTTGATATGCTCTCTTTTCCTCACTGGGAAACCTGCATTTGCACTACAGTGCAGTTTCCCTATGTTAATTTCAAATTTAAAGACAGTTGGAAATTAACAAAATTGAATACAACCAAGAATAATCTCAAAATGCCCCTCACCTTCCTCTTGTTCAACATGTGTATTACACACATCGCACTCATGTTCTCCTGTCCTTGCAGTGAGGGAAAATGACCCAGCCCTTAACATTTAACCGCTGACCTCTAATCACCTTGCGTTTTTTCCTAGTTTTTCTAAACTCTGTAGGTTAAGGTTGTTGAGAATTGCAATCAGCAAAAATGCTAAGAAAATTATGAGCAATGTGCTTCTTGCTACCTCTTAACGATATGCAACCTAAAACCTCCAGAATTCAAATCTGCTTCCTCTTTTTGATTTAAACTAATTATACCTGCTTCCTTGCTAATATCTGCAGTTTCCTAGCTGCCTGTATCATTGGTCAATGTATGATTTATGTAATGACTAATGATGAATCGCGTAACTTAGGAGTGCATCTCAGCAAAGATACGCACGGTATTGACAGAAACACCAGTGAGATCGTGACTGATGCTTTACTTCATAATTTTATCATGATCTGCATTTAATCCAATAAATGAACTCAGAGTTGTGTTTGTGTTATTCAAGTCATTGACTTATACCTGGTTGTCTTAGAGCATCACATAAGGTGCCCAGCTGGAGCACGTTTCCATTCTCGTCCTTCCAAATCAACCACCACATCATCCCGGTTGACAAAGCTGACACACTTAGTGTCTTATTTCCACTCGGCTTTAAACAGCCCTGAAAATACTGTTATCCAGTGTGTTATCCCAGGCATTTACCAAAGATACCAAATTAAACCCTGTGATAAGCAAGTTTTTGATCACTGAATCAACTCATTTGAACTTTTCGACCATCCAGTTTCCCACTCTGACCACTGCTTATTGCACAATCGGCTCCTCTGGGACCTGCTCAGGACACTAGAAATAAAAGGTCTGACTAGAGCCCATAGCCCAGAAGAGCAGATTCCAAACATACTTTTTGCCCGTGTCCGGTGTTGAACAAGCACTGCTGCGCCGGCAATCCGATGGCTAGGGAGGGCAGCAGTTGTGCTTCCCTGTGGCTGTGAAGGACAGCACCAAGTTTTGCAGCCGTTGTGGTACTCAGTAGTAACCACATGCCAGAGAACATCTAAGGCAACAGGATTTGAATGCAGGAGGGAAGTACTGTGAAAACACTCTCAGCAAAATTCCACCTATGATTACAACTCACTTGATCTTCACAAAAGGTATTCTATTTGGAAATACATCTCCACTCAACAACGTATACCTGCATCTTCTCTGTACAAAGTGCTGCTTCTAAAACCAGTGCCCTCCCTTGCTCAGGGTTCAGCTGTCTGTCATCCAGGATGCCCATGCTGGTGCAACCCAGTTGTGCGCTATGGTATGGAGAGGCACACAAGTGAAGACCAAGCAAAATGGTTCCTCTGCAGGCACATCATTCTTTACATGCCTATGCTTGAAGCGATTCCACTTCAGCTGTTTTGTTGAATGCCATGACTCTCTTGCTCCCTCCACCCCAGGCCCTTGGCTTGCCTACCACATTCACAAACTCCCTTTTTTGTTGAGGAATCACTCCCCCACCCATTTCTAGTTTAAAACTCTGCTTAGCAGGTTGGCCAGCCTGTTGACAAAGACACTTTCCCCTGTTCAGTCAGGTGGATCCCTCCTCTTCCAAGCAGCTGGTGACCCTAAGAGGGGTCCCACGGCCCTAGAAACTGAATCCCTGCTGCTGAGAACAGCAGTGCAATGAGTTGTTAACCCACAGGATCTGTCAAGTCCTCCTCAGGCCTTTCATCTCACCAGCAGGATTGAGGAGAGCACCACCTGGGCCCCTATGCCTTTGGCCACTTCCCCCAGAGTCACGTTTTGTACCTCCTAGGTCACCCTTGGCAGTACCATTTGCACCTACATGGAAAAGCAGCAGGGGGAAGGACAGGTGAGGCTCAGTAGCCTCTCTAAAGCATCCCAAATGCATGCCCCTAAGCAAGGAGCAAATCTACCCTGATGACAAATCAGGTCAACAGATGTGGACCCCAACCCCTACAGTTACTTCCACTCCTCACACTTGTGAATGGCCTTGGAGATCTGGAAGGTGCATCTGCCAGTGCCGGAAGTTAAGAAAAGTTGCAAGTCTTTTAGTTGCTGTGGTTTTACAATTATTTCCCCGTTAGGTCAGGCTGCCACACTTGGATACAGCAAGGGAGACACTCCTAGGAATCTGAATCTCCAGTGCAATGTGCTAACTATGCTTGCTGTTGTTGTTCCGGAAGGCATGGGGACTCCTGAAGGTGACAGACTGGCCCGCAACAGGCTTGGATGGAGAAAGGGAAGAGAAGACAGATCTGGGGCAGAGAAGCTCCTACGCCATGAACAGGTCATGGTCTTCCAACCCTCCTCTCAGCAAGGGCTATCCCAAGCACTGTCCTTCCTGTCTACCACAAAGGGTGGCTTGATGCTTTTGAAAGAGAATTCTGTTTTATTCTTCCACACTGCAAAAAATGCTGTTTAATCACCTTTCTAAAATACTCCGTGGTAGTCAAGCAAGAGGTGCCGCAGGACTGCATTTCCAAATAACTGTTTCCAAGAAGCCCTTGGGTTTGTTCCATAGCATCAATATTTGTAACTTCAGGTCAACAAACTCCTCCTTGAAAGGTCCCAGGACTTTGAAAACTAAAGAAATAAGTTTCTACAGCAAACTGCTGAGATACGCCTCAATACAAACACATTGCGAGCACGTACTGCTTGTCAGTGATTCCATGCTCGTCAAAACATGCTTTCAGTTTATCCTACAATAAAAGATGTCCGTTTTTTTTTTTCTATCAGAGCAAGTCTCAGCTTCATAAAATAATCCCTGGCAGCTCTGATACAGACTGACGCCGTGACAAGCAGAAATGGCAGACACAGCATACAATAAAGACAAGGAAGTTCACAGTGCTGGTGTAGCGTTAGTATTCAAGACAAGGACACATTAAAGAAAAACCCTTCTGCTTTAGTACTGAAATGCAAATGCATCCATATTTTTAAGGGTTTATTTTTGCAAACAGTATCAGGCATGAGAAATTCCCTCTTAAAATGTTATTTATAGTCCGACTCTTTAGAGTTCTCTTGCAAGAGATGTGATACTTGGCCTCATTTTCTTCCTGGGGGACATCGTTGCAGAGTAAAAATCAGCAATTGGACTTAGTCTAGCACTGATTGTAAATTGTGCCGCTTTATACAAGATGTAACTAAAAGAGAACTGATCTTCAAGAAATGCCCAAATGGTCCACTCAGAGTGCTCCATTTACAGAGTACAGATATGAGAGTACACCAATCCAACACACAGAAAGATACCACCTCACATCCATACTCAGCAAGATGGGGGTGAAAGATGGCTTCAGAAAAGGTCAAAATGACTTCATCAGCACACCAGAGGAAAATGATTGATATTATCAAAAGACTTTATGACCATTTGTCGATCCACTTGAGATCAACAAGTCAGGCATTGTGATGCTGTGAAACCTTGTTTCTTCCATTCTGGTTGCAGCAATTCACCATTTCCTCTCACTGTTTCCATCTAGCAGAGCAAAACCAAGAGCACCGCCAGCTTGCTCCCCTTTGAAACTCCCCTCTCTCTTACTAAACAGGATCTTGCAGCACCAGGAATATACCACAAAGAGTGTCTACACAGTTTGGGTACCCTTTCTTCATTTTCCTGTATTTTTGGCCAATCTTTGCAGCTTGTAGTACCACCAGCTGTTGTTTGGAATTTGTTTTTCTTCTTCTATTTATTTAGCTACAAAACAGACAACAGCAGTTTCAAATGCATAGCAGAAGCATTTCATAAGCACATAACTAAACATAATAATGTCTAATACATTTCTGAAGCAAGAAAACAAGATTAATATTCCAGGCACAAAAACTTCACTCACTTAAAACCAAAATGCATGAAAAAAGAGAGGCACATAGATCAATCACTCCTGAATTCTTGCACGGCATATGTACCGGTCAGATTCAAAGTGAATATAAGCACAAAAATGTAATCCTAGTTCAAAATATGGACTTGTACACTTTACAGTGATGCTTTTTCTGCACAGGTTGACTGCACGCTGGTAATTGTTTTGCTCTGCATGTGTCATACTAGTGGACAAGGGCCATTCCTACCTAACCATAAACGTAGCAGAAAAGACATATAATGACCGCAAAGGAAATTTATCCATGCAGTTTAACCTAAGCCACACAGAGAAGAGCAGAGCAAACCAGAAACGCAAAATAGCACAAAATAAGGGCTTTATGCAACCCTGAGGACCACAAGTGTCCAAATGCTTCCCCTCTCAAATTTAACCGTAGGATGAATGAGGCTAACAGCCTATTTTAATATTCCCTTTTAGCCATATCCTTGAGATTAGTTTCTATTCAGTTCCCTAGTCTGTAAAGTAAAAAGAAAAGGAAGCTGTGAAACCATTTCAACATGTCCCTTGCCAATGCAGGGCGGTTGAGCTCTCTTCTGCAATTCCTACATTTTTGCGGGCCAAACGCCAAGGTTGTGGAGGACACCTGTGTGAGAAAGGCATACTGGCCTTCATGTTTCAGGACCTACACCCACTAACAGCGGCCATGAATTGAGGAGGTCTCCCTCTAAGTTCCGAAAGCACATGATAAAGAGGAGAAGTAGGCATAAACGAGGGAACACACACACACTAATGCAAGAGGAGGATGTAGAGAAGAAAAGGGAGGTGCAAACATTTCTACATTTCCAAAAGTATTCATTGCCTCACAGACCACCACAGATCCTGACTGAAGACAGATCTTAACTCTTCTCTCCCTCAGGATTTCAGGTAGTGTAAATATTCATATCAAAATAACTAGCTTTACTTTGGAAGAATAAAAATTCACGTTGAATTCTTCAGAACTGAGCTGTTAAATGATGCCATAAAAGTCACGCAGTGAGTGCTTGTTTTTTAGTACAGAGTGTAGCCCTTAGGAAAACCCTGTGCCGAGGCACGTGGTCAGAATGCAAGCCCAGGTTGGGCAAAACCTACATGGCATGGGAGGGCAGAAAGTTTTCTCACCTGTAGGCAGGGTGCATTCGTCACCAGGCTACCAGTCCATTTAGGATCAGGGGACTGAGACAGACTGCAGGAGAGAATACACTCCTCCTGCTCCTGGAACTGAACCAACAAGACAGCATGACCGTGCAGCACAGAGTTTTTGGTAATCGTCATGGGGTGTATTGTTTCAAGCCTTTTCTTTATTAATATCACATAACTACTGGATCATGTATCCAGACTCTTTCTTTCCCAGATGATCAAAGTGGTTTGTAGACTGGTAAACCTCACAGAAACACACATGTGTTCTGTCTCTCAAGCCTGAGAAATGCTTGATTGCTCCAGGCAGATTCAGTTCAAGTACTCTCTGGGAACAGGAGATGGAGATGTTGGTTTGAGCCCTGTTCCCTAGATACGCTCTGGGAGTATCGGCGCCTCCAGACGCAGCAGTAAGAGATATCTGATTTGAAGGTCCTAAAACTGCTTAGATATGAGGTAGGCTGCAGGCCATTCACCTCTGAAGCACCCCTGAGAATGCCTCCAAGCAGTTGTGGAGCCCTGGAAAGCCCTGAAATCAAAATCTGAAGATCCCTGAGGCTCTTGGTATCTCTAACACTGCAAGGCAGCTGGCTTTGAGGACTGCAGTTTTCGATTTAAGCATGTAAATTGTGGGTGAAGATACCTTTAAATGTCCAGTTGCTTTTGTTGAACTAATGCTTAACCTTTCACCTGGTGCCATCTTACACTGACTATAGTACATGTTTTAGTAGTTCTTATATTGGTGAAGACAATGGGAATTTCCGAATTTATTGTAATATTTGTCAACAGTATTAGATTGACCTAATATATGCTAATAAAAAGCAAAAGTTTGTTCTGGATCCGTGTATGGAAAATCAGTTTAATCCTGGAGTTGGGTGGGGTTTTTTTTGTTTGGGGTTTTTTTTTTTTTCCCTGCCTGTAAACACATACTTGGGAAAAAAAGCAGAACAAGGATGGAAAATCTGCAGGTTCTGATAATCCAGCAGTAAACCGGGGAAAAATTTGTTGTATAAAACAGGAACTATTTGGGGTTGTATGTAAGACGCAAGAGTTTACTTGAAAAACAGTAACTAACAAATCCACCTACACCTTCCAAATGGAGGTTTACATACATCAAGAATATATAATCTACAGATCTCTTGTAGCTTTCAAGATACATGTAGTGAATCACATGAATTCACTATGCTTTTCTGCAGAAGAAAGTAACAGCATAGGAAGTTTAACACAATAGAAAAAAAGCTCAAAGCAGCACAGTGAGAAATGATTATGTTTCACTCCTTCAGAACTGAAGAATGATTCTATGAAACTTAAGAAAACGGGCTTTTGAAACATGGTTTGGTCTGTGAAAACATTTCTAGATAAAATTGTATTTATCTGATGAAGAATAAATAAGAAAAGCTGAGGGCATTGAGGAGTGGTGGGGAAGGGAAAAATAACGCGGGTCTTAAGAAGAGACCTACTAGCTGACTGTACGTGGTTTCTGTGCAGTGTTTTACCCATTCTGGAAACACTCTCATGCTGTATCTGAGAGGGGGCAGGCAGTCTCCCACTAGCAGCTTTGTATTTTTAAAAGAAGTGAAGAAGGAGCCATCACCTCTTTCTGATGCTCATTTGTCTCAGGCTGTGTCAATGGAGTCCCTCTCGGTGTCCACCACCAGCTTCAGTCTGGACCTTTACAAAAAGCTCAATGAAACTTCCAAAGGCCAAAACATTTTCTTTTCTCCTTGGAGTATTGCAACTGCTCTCGCCATGGTCTACCTGGGTGCAAAAGGTGACACCGCAGCCCAGATGGCAGAGGTAAGCTCTGAAATCAGCAGTCTATCACCTTACAGGTGGTTCCCACATAAATTGCATTATTCTACTGCCCATGGGGAACAGAAAGGAAGAGCATGGGAGAACAGTGACCAGCCATAAGGCTGGATGTAGGACATAACCCCACTCACGCTGCCAGAAGTCCTGCAGGTCTCTATTTCTATGATCTCCCTGGTCTGCACTACCCCTACATTTAGCCTACACTTGCAGAGAAGTTACTGACATTAGAGACTGCTGCTGGTCTTGGTTGGAGCTCTGCCTTCCATTTGAATTACCTTTGGAACAGAATAATCCACCTGTTACAGTGCTCAAACGGTAATAGACAGCTTTATTAGCAAAATGAATACAGAGATAAGATAATCTAGAAAAAGGAGTGCCAGAGATGAAATCACTGCTTCTAGACCCCAGCTGGTCCTGGAGGCAGTATATCTGCCTTCTCATACTGCATACGCAAGTTAGCAAGCTCTCCTGAACTCGCTGGGTGCGCGGGAGCAATACAAATACCTTTGCTTGTGACACAGTTAGTCCATAAATAAAGGTAATCCTCCCACCAATAACAGAGAAACACTGGTACTGAAAATATGATTTCACTTGTGCTCACTTTAACTTTTCAGTCTTGTACTCTTTCAGGTTATATGCATTTACTCAAAGACATTAAACGTACACTTTTACATTTCTGTCCCAGCAGTAAGACTCTGAAGTGCACTATGCTCTTTGTTGCGCTTCGTCATGATCTGAAAATAAATTCCACGTAGCCAAGCATGAACTGACCATTTACCTAAGTACATTCATATCTGAGCCGTAATATTGGTCTATTATTCAGCAGTCAGTGTGACTAAAATCTATATAATGATAATACAGTTATACAGACTAAACCAGGAGTGAGGTCTTGTCCTCAGTAACTTTTACTAGACTGTCACTGGGCATGACTGGTGAATTACCACAGAAAACTAACACAATTACTTAACCCGTGGGCATATTTGTCTCCAGAAAACAAGCTGTCTTTATGAACATTTGTCATCACCACAGGTTCTTCACTTTAACCAGACTGCAGGAGAAGAAGGTTCATCTGAGATATCAAGGCCTTCTCTGGGGAGACCAAAGAAAAGAAAGATGGTATTTATTACAACAAAAGTCTCAGAGAAAGAAATCTCTGAGAAAGGGGTGTTTCATCACCGCTACTGCTTTAGCCTTCTAACATTTGCTTGTCTTCAGTCTATATCTGCTGTCTCACTTCAGTAAAAAGTATATATAGGAAGAGAAAAAGTGAACAAGCAGATAGCTTTCCCACAAAACTCATGAACTCAGGTCTTCAAAAGCAGAACTGGGGCACTAACAGCATTCTGATTGGCCCTAACACCGTGTTACTTGGTTTGAGCTAGTCTACGGTGATACCAACAAATCAATCGTCCTTACGACAATTCTATCGCTTAGCAGCTTCTTTTTTTTTATTTCCTTTCTGCAGTGAAAACCAACTCCTGCATTCACACCTGACTCTAGCCCTACCCAGTTAACTCTCTTCCACATTTTTCATGCACGGACACATCAGGCAAACCAAATTCCTCTTTAAGTTAATGCATGCTCATCCACCCTTGTTCATCAGCTCCCCAGAGACTTGCCACCGGTAGGAACTGCCCAGATCTTTTTCATCAGAGGAACTCCCTAAGCACCAAAAGGCTTGTAAGCTCAAACAAGCTATGTTTGTTTAGCATAGAAACTAAAAGAAAGCTCACAGAAACTAGACTAGACAAACAGAGGATAAAAGGAGGGAGGAGGTTATATCATTCTCTCCCTAGGTGGCAGGGGATGAACCTTCAAGATGAATCCTTACTTCACATTCATTTCAGCAACTCACTGACTCTCTCTAGTTGCAGCCAAGTCTGCCTAATCTGGTCCTTCAGACGCCTCCCTCCATTACCTCTTCAGTCCCTTCCCATCCCCTTGCAAACCCAGCCTCTTCTATCCTGTGTCCTCTGCCTATCAGATTCTTTCCTAGGCATCCTTCCTAGCAGCTAGCAGCAGCCCTTGTCCCAGCTTGAGCGAGAAAAGACCAGAACAAGGAATGCCACCTGACCAACCTTATGAGGAGTCACCCTGAGTCAGTGGCACTGGGTGAGGGCACGGTATCTGCCATGGAGAAAGGAGACTGCACCCAAGCAGCTGGAGGGGAGCGGCTGACAGGCAGCAGCTTATTCCTCCATTAGCAAAGCAACAGCTGGCAACAGCTGGCAAGCAAGCTCACGCTCCTTAAAACCATCAACACTGACATCCAGGACAAGCTGCATCCAAAATCCAAACAGCCACAGCAAAATTCATGTGAAACAGAAAAAATCTGAATAGTTGGTAAGTCCATGCCCTGACATCAGCGTCTGTCAGAACACAGCACCTTCTCAAAAGCCACAAGGCTGCCTTGATGGGTCCCTGTGACACTGAAAATCAGACCTGAACACAACTGAAATGAGGAGAATCAACTTCCCAGGTGCACCATCAGCTGATGTCCCCAAAGGCCCACACAAGCACTGCAGAAACAGATCATCGCCCTACAGACAGAAAACAACTTGTCCAGTTATACGTAGTGCTGCAAACACGCAACATTCTCAAAAAAGAGCTTCACCCCTTGAAATTCATTTTTAATTAAAACAACTTGTGCATTTTCGATAACCATAGTAGGTGCAACACTTGAGACAGAAAAAGAATATTCCGTATTAATTGTTGTCTCTTTGCAAGGATCCTAAGCACAAGCAAGCTGAAGGTATCCACTCTGGCTTCAAAGAGCTCCTGGCTATCATCAACAAACCCAGAAGCACCTACTCGCTGAAGAGTGCCAACCGACTGTACGAGGAAAAGACCTACCCGTTACTGCCCGTGAGTACAACGTTTTTACTTAAGAATATTTGGATATTAAGAGGTATTGTCAACAGAAATGATGAAAACTTTCTAAATGATCGCACTGTGGTTTCAGCAAGAACATGTGGAAAGCCCTACAGGGCTAGCCTTCCGCAGACCAGAGGTCCGTCTGTCTCTAACAGTGTTCAACAGTTTAGGAAGTGTACGGGAACAAGGCACGCTGTGCAGTGACGCTTCTCCACAACCTGCCCTGGTCACCGAGCAATCTGCAGCTCAGGGACATCCTGAACCAGAGGGCATGTCTGCTTAACAGACTTTGATGAGCTGTTCTTTCATGAATTCACAGAATTCCTTTTGAATCTACCACAACCCTCAGCCCCAGGAGTTCCACAGCTGAACTGCGTGCTGTAGGAAGCACCTGTGATTTTTGAGTCTGTACCTGTTGGCATCATTACTGGTTTGTTTTCACTCTAAAGGACTCTTCTCCCTACCTGTGGTCGTCCTCATCTCCTGTCTTTGTATCTTTTACACTCTAGCATTTCTGAGAGCAGGGAGGCCAGAGCTGCACAGAGAACTCAGTCAATGGGCACACCATAGCTTTACACAGCGGCACTGTAATATTTTCTCTGTTGTTCTCTACACCTTTCTTTGTAACTCTTAAAACTGTATTTGCCTTTTTGGCTGCTAGTGGGCAGATTTTTTTCACACAGCTGTCCATTACAGCTTCAACACCTCATTCCTGAACAGTAATAATCACTCTCTGTAACGAACCTTTCACTGGATTTTTTTTTCCTTAACGTATTTTAATGTAAATATCTAGACCTGTATTTTATAGCATAAATATTTTAGCACAGATCCCAGCACACATCCCTGTGGTATCCCAGTACTAATAACCCTTCGCTGTGTACACCATTTCCTCCTGGTTTCCAGTTGTTTCAACAAACAAGACCTATCTCTGTAGACCGATGGATGCTCTGCCTCTGGTGAGAAGTCTTAGGAAATTACTTTTGGTAATCCAAACAGACTGTAATGGCTCAGCCTTACTCACATGCTTCCTGATACCTTCAAAAAACTCCCACAGATTTGTCATGTAGGACTTCGTATTACAAAATGCTGTTGATGCTCCTCCAATACGTCATGTTTATCCATACACCCACTACACCTATTCTATCCATTTGCCCTCTACAGACTCATGAAATCTTTTTAAAAACTGACTTATCAATCATCTTACAACTTCTTGGAAGGTGGTTTTAAATGAGATTACTGTTCCTTGATCTTGGAGGCTTTTTGTAAATCTGATTAGGATTAGTAATTTGTCCTTCTGAATGCATATTGCTCATTTTCTCCATAATCTCATGTAGATGTACTTTACCAAGAACCTGGAGAATTTCCTGCTGGGAATCTCCAACAACTGTTTCTCAGCAGACAGCAATGCAAACATTAATTCTGCTTTTCTGCCAGGACTTTATTCTACCAGAACATTCCCTTTATACCTGATCCTCTATTGTCCTCAGAAACCCTTGGCAGGTTCCTTGCCTCTGAAGCAAACTAAAAAGCCTTTTTTCCAACTTTGTATGAGACTATTCTTCCCTCTTGTACTGAGCTCTCCATCACAAAGCAGGGTATTAGAAGTATTTAAATGATACAGACTGTCATTCTGAAAAATTAAAAAAAAAAAAAAAGTGAAGAATGGTTGTTTCATGAGATATTTCAAAATTACAAATTTACACTTTGGATTTCAAAGATTAAAAATGTGAAGTATCAGTTTCCTTGACACTGAAGTTGGATCAGTCTATACTTAATATTTAATATAGAATGTATCAGACCTTATTTTAAGGGTTATCTCATTGCAAACAAATTATATTTTCTTCAATTACGCATTAGCAGATTGTATAATCTGTTGAAGCGATTATTTCTAACAGTTTAACAATGCAAAATTAACTAAATACGCATACATTTTCCAATTTCATCTTCCAGAAATTCTTACAGCTCCTTACAAGCTATTACAATGCACAGCCACAAGCTGTAGACTTTAAGACAGCAGCAGAACAAGCCAGAGCACTGATCAATTCGTGGGTTGAAAATGAAACTGAGAGTAAGTACCACACCAATGGGTTTTTTTCTTGTCTCGCTTTCAAATAATTTGTATGTCCAGATTTATTGCTCTTGCAGCCAAAGATCCATAAAAGATGGAAACTTAGGGAAGATGATGAGCAAAGAGCAGTTAAAAGGCTTGAAGGATGCCTCCCTTCAAACCTAAGTGCCGCTCCATACAAGGTCATCCCCTTGATTCTTCATGCCACATCCTCTTCTGAATTATTTCTGTTCAGAGGGAGGCGCTAATCTGATTAGTGAGGGTTTTACTTCTGCATTCTTCACCTGCTTGCAACCAACTTCACAGAACATCCAAGATAGCCCACTTCATCCACTTTACCCTCTTTCCAATGCCATTTACTACTGAAATTGCAATATAATTGGCTTAATACTGAAATTGCAATAAATATATATATATAAGAATATTTGTAGATACTTCAAAAGCCATTTTTGTCCTATGTATACCATAAAAAACATACAGTAAAAATATCTCCCAGGTGCAAACATTTTTGCTAGATAGGTAGGCACAAAGAAGACACCATTAAAATTGGCAAGTTGCAGTCACACTGGAATAACAGTCTAATTTTGTCTGATTTTGAAGGGAAAATCCAGGATCTGCTGCCTGCAGGATCTCTCAATTCTCACACTGTATTGGTCTTAGTAAATGCCATTTATTTCAAAGGAGACTGGGAAAAGAAATTTCTGGAGAAAAATACTTCTGAGATGCCCTTCAGACTGAGCAAGGTAACTTCCTTGTCTATATGCCTGTTGTCGTATCTCAATATCACTGAAGAGCAAGAAACCTCTAAATATTTCACCTGCATCTCGTACGCCACTGCAACATTACTCACAGCTGGGCACATGGCACGAACTCAGCAATTGTGAAATAAGCCAACATTATCTTATTTACACGTATCCATGAAAAAATATGACTTTCCCTTTAATTAATAGCTCTTCAGCATCAGAACACTTGAGAACACCACGGTTAAGTAGCTTACGGTCAAGAGGAAACTTCCCTAAGTACCAAGGTCCCATTTTCACAAGGGACTGAGTCGCTTTAGAGAGCAATGCTTACACACCTACGTCTCTTTTCCGCTCTTGAGACACAGTCTGTGCTCTGAGTTCAAGGAAACTGGACCAGAGGGAATAGTTCAGAGGGAATTTGAGGGCCTGTTACTGAGCTAGCAGTATTTAAGCAATCACCTGCTGACGATTCGCGGTAGCTGACCGCATGCATATTTTTGGGCTGTGTCAAAGGCAAGCAAAATCGTCAGTGGAAGCCCATATCTTGTTTGACACAGTGTTGTGGTTATAGCACAATGAGCCGCTCTACCACTCCGCCCTCCTCCCACACACACCCCTCCCGGTAAGGAAGGGTCGGAGGAACAAACTATTTAATGATATAAATGAAACGTAGGGAGTTACTAACAATGCTAGTGCTAATGAGTAATTTAAGGAACAGAGGGAAAAGGTAGTACAAATGACACAGGATCTCACCACACGTGGATGGGTGCAGGCAGATTCCGAGCAAAAGCAGGAGTATCCAAAAACCCCAAGAAAGGAAAAAAAAAAACCAACCGAAGGGTGCAACTCCCTCCCCCCCCAATCAGCCTGGGAGCCGACAGCAGGGAGAGCAAAAGAAAAACAACTTTCAAACCCCGACTCCTAGACTGATCTGCCTGACAAGACACTCTCTCTTCACTGAGCACCCAGCACTCGCCACGAGGTCCCCACAACTAAGAAACCTCCTGCTCCCCTGGCCGGAAGCCCCCTCGGACCCTTCCCCCTTCCAGGGTCGTGCCCAACTGTACCCCTTTCCATTCACATCCCCACGCCCTCCCCGCCGGTCCTGCAGTGCCGCGGGCACCGGGCTGGCACCCCCTATGCAGCTTGATGTGTTATGGGGTGAAGCGAAATATAGACTGACTGGTGCAAAATATAGACTGACTGGTGCAAAATACAGACTAAGACACATAGACTGCAAGTGCAAACACCTTTTGCACGCTGGGCAACGTGACGCAGTTGTGTCAATGATGTGACTGTGTGTCCGAAACCCACTAAACTACACATGCGGTTTTAGGATCTGTCATGGCACAAGGCTGTGGTGGGTTGACCCTGGCCGGAGGTCAGATGCCCACCAAACCGCTCTACCACTGTCCCTTCTCAATAGGACAGGGGGAGAATAATAGAATGAAAAGATCATGGGTTGAGGTAAAGACAGGGATATCATTTACCAGTTACCATCACGGGCAAAACAGACTCAACTTGGGGAAAATAATTTAATTTATTGCCAAATAATCAGAGTAGGATAATGAGAAATAAGACCAAACATAAAACACCTTCTCCCCACCCCTCCCTTCTTCCCAGGCTCAACTTTACTGCCAACTCTTCCACCTATTCCGCAAAGCAGAGCAGGGGGATGGGGAACTGGAGTTGCGGTCAGTTCATAACGCGTTGTCTCTGCCGTTCCTTCCTCCTCACACCTTTCCCCTGCTCCAGTGTGGGGTCCCGCACACAGGATACAGTCCTTCATGTTCAACATGGGACCTTCCCAGGGGCTGCAGTTCTGCAAGAACTGCTCCAGCGCGGGTCCTTACCATGAGGTGCATTCTGGACTGCTCCAGTGTGGGTCCCCTGGGGGGCTGCAGATCCTGCCAGTAAACCTGCTCCTGAGTGGGCTCCTCTCTCCACGGGGTCATAGCTCCTGCCAAGAGCCTGCTCCAGCATAGGCTCTCCATGGGTTGCAGCGTCCTTCAGGGCACATCCACCTCTTTCCAGCATGGTGTCCTCCACAGGCTGCAGTGAATAGCTGCACCACCATGGTCTGCACCACGGGCTGCGGGGGAATCTCTGCTCCAGGCCTGGAGCACATCCTCCCCCTCCTTCTCCAGTGACCTTGGTGTCTGCAGAACTGTTTCTCTCCCACGTTCTCACCCCTCTCTCCCAGCTGCTGTTGCACGGCAGTATTTTTCCCCCTTCTTAAACTTGTTACCCCAGAGGCACTACCAACATCACTGCCTGGCTTAGCTTTGGCCAGCAGCAGCTCCATCTCGGAGCCAGCTGGACCTGGCTCTGCCTGATGGAGGCAGCTTCTGATATCACAGAAGTCATCCCTGCAGCCTCACCTCTACCGAAACGTACACCCAACACGCTGGTGCACACAGAGGGTTTAATTCACAGGGCGCCTGACACAAAGCCTGCAAACAGGTGAACTTTACACTCAGATGTAACTTGAGTGTAAAGAATAGTGGGTAAATTAGTAAAAGCTCTGTGAACATAACACCGCATAGGAATTCAAAATACTATTGGGTAATCCAATTTAATTTGGTAATCCAGTCCTCTGTGATTCAGGGAAAAGCCAACACAGGTCCAGAGGCAAAGCGAGACAATCGGGATTGCCTGGAAGTATAAAATGGGTGAAAGAGTTGATGGCAGCCAGGGGAAGAAAGTCAATGTGTTCTCCCCCGCTCCATTCAAGGTCCTCACTCCAAAAATGTAATATATGGGAGAAAACATGACACAATTATAGTAGTTACTTACTTATCAAAGCTAACTCCTTCATTTTACAGCAAGAAATACAGGATGTGATTCAGTGAGCAGGCAGACACTGCACACGTCTCTGCCGCTTTTCTGTGACGATCCCGCTGACTCTGAAAAGGGGGTGTACCTGACACTGTCCAAAGGAAAGCGCGCAGAGTATGCAGATGCTGCCGAGTCCTGTGCTTGTTTACAAACTTTTGCTTTCAGTTCAATGAAGCAAGCAATCTTGAGCATCCATTTTAAGGAACGAAGTAACACTATTTTTCACGTCTGAATTTTTTCACAGACCAAGACTAAACCAGTACAGATGATGTTTCTGAGAGATAAATTTTTGATACTCCGTGAAACAACCATGAAATTCAAAATCATTGAGCTGTCATATGTGGAAAATGAACTCAGCATGTTTGTTCTCCTACCAGATGACATCAGCGATAACACTACTGGTTTGGAGATGGTAAAACTGACCTACTGTTGCGTGACATACGCTATGAGACAATAATGGGAACAGGTGAAAAGAGGAGGAACGAGCTTCAAAATCACGGCAGAATAGGTTCTGATGCGTGCACACTATGTTTCATAAACTGTAACACCAAGATTTCTCAGCTTAAGATCCAGGGCATCTGATAACATGGCAAACATAGTATTTTACACCTAAAAAGTATGTCCACACAGCTGTCTAACCTGTTTTGTCTCCCCTTTTCCTTTGCTATAACAGCACAAGGAAAGCAAGGACCAAATCTGAATCACTGTGCCCTAGATGGGTAGATATTCTTCTGAGGGTTGTATTAATTCATTTTTATGTCACTTGCAGCCTGGATTTGCACGTGATAATTTGTGGTGAGATTTCTCAAACTAAGTGCTGACTACCCTGACCTAGAAGGTATCAACAGCTGCTCGTGGCTACGCCAGGATGGTTCAGATTCTGAACAGATCGGGGCAAACATCTATTTATTTGTACCTGAGGTTCTATGTGTTCCTCTTATTTACCGCTACTAAAAGTCATCTGTGTACACACATAGCAACCACCTATTAATATCGAGTCACACATTGCAAAAAAGCAATACACTGCATACCAGAAAAAAAAAATAAAAATAACTTGTCTGAAAGTTCAGGCCTATACCTCACCATCTTTAAGGAAACAGAGTCTATGTCACTGACAACCTGATCTCACCCCTTGCAGGTTGAAAGAGCGCTGACCTACGAGAAACTGGCCGAATGGACCACATCAGCCAGCATGATGAAATTTGAAGTGGATCTGTACCTGCCCAAGTTGAAGTTGGAAGAGAATTATGACCTTAAATCCACTTTGACCAGCATGGGGATACGAAATGCTTTTGACCCCGTCCAGGCTGATTTCACAGGGATGTCAGCTAAGAAGGATCTTTTCATCTCAAAGATTATTCACAAAGCTTTTGTGGAGGTCAATGAAGAAGGTACAGAGGCCGCAGCTGCCACAGGTGTCCTCGTGCTGAGATCAAAAGCACCAACGATGACTTTCAAAGCTGACCACCCTTTTCTCTTCTTCATCAAGCACAACAAATCCCAAACTATCCTCTTCTTTGGCAGATTCTGCTCACCCTAGTCAGAGTTACTCCCTGCCCTGCAGCATAAGAAACACTCGCTTGCCAGCTCAGAGGCAAATACTGAAACCTGAAACTCTTTCTCCCTCAAACCTCACACCCCTGGGCCTGAGGCGCAGCTCCTCCTGTGCTTCCCTCCTACCCTGAAGGCACCGTGGTGGCAGGGGGGGGTGCACATCCACAGAGCAATCCTGGTTGCCGTTCAAACCAGATGACATCTGGCCATCAAGGGTAGCTCTGTCCTCTAACCACTATTAGCTATGGCATTTCTATCCCTTCCCCTCACAGCGGTGTGTACAAAGGTGCGCTGACACAGGCCCTCGCATCACCCTCCTGACTACAGCCAATTCAGATGAAGCCTTAGCACTTACTCCCACCCAACAGCAGTTAGACCCTGACCCTTTTTAGCCCCTGATTAAGTGCTTCCATCGGTAATGAAAGCAAACCCTCCCTACCTGAGGCCTACAGCCATTCCCTTGCCTTTGAAGAACATAAATGATTATTGCTCCTTAGCCTAAAGTCACATATCTTACTGCTCTTTAGCCTAAATTTGCATATCTTACTGCTTTTTAGCCTAAACTCACATATTGTTCTAAGTAGCCGACCTACTGTTTAAATTTATGAGGACCTTGGTATGTAAGGCATGTCTCCTAAACCACAAAGACAGCTGAGCTGCAAGGCACGCAAAAGGGACGGGCCCAAGCTGAATTTTATTTATGCAAGAGCCATGTAGAAGAAAAGGGCGAAGGATTGTTTGTGAAGAAGACTCGGAGCCTTCATCAAAAGACCCCAGAAGACCATCACCAGGAAGCACTGCGCGCGTGCCGGGAGGAGGAGACGCAGGCAAATAAGTTCCAGGAGAAAATATAGTATTCCCTCCCCTCCTGGAAAATAAATGAATATGCATGTATGAAAAGGGAGTAAAACCTTTGCAAATGTCATGACAGGTACACGCTTTTGGTGGAGCGATCCCCAGTGCGCCGGCGTGGCAATCGAGAATACCTGCTTCACAACTCTGGTTGTTAAGTTGAATCTTTCCTTCACGGCACCGCCTTCCTTTCACATCCCAGCTGTAAGCCTTCATCAGTTCCTAATTCCACCTCAACTGGCTCCCCATGTCACTCTACTGATTCCTTACAAAAACTAATAAATCGAAGCCACACCTCCGTGAGGACTATTTGCCTCATTCGGACCCTCAGGTACATGAGGAGGGGCTATGCCCGTACGGTCCCCAGCTACAGCAACGCCTCACTCGAATTCAAAACAACTCCCGCTTCAAAAATAATTCATAATAACCCCCTCAGAGACTGGTGGTGTTGTCTGTCAGCTCTGCCACGAGAGGGAGGCAGAAATCACCGGCTGCGGCGCGACCCGCGGAGATGCAAAGAGGGCAGCGAGGGGACTATGAGGCTTCTCCGCTGTGCTGGAAGGCGGCCATTTTGTCCGGGGAGGGGACACACACAAACACAGACACACACACACAAAGTGGTCCGGATATTGTATCTATCAAATGGCTGTTGACCGCTGCAAGCGCCATCCGAAACTCAGGGCGCGGCTGAACAGGGGCCGAGTACCGCCCTCTCCCCCAGCTCGGCAATGCTTCCGGGGAAACGGCAGGGCCGGGCGCCGGGAGGAGCGCGGCGGCCTCTAGGGTGAGTGCGGCGAGTACGCGGTGCCGCGGGTGTCGTTTCCTACAAGAAGCTTGCCTTTATTTATTTATTAAAGCATATATCTTTTTTTTTTTTTTCCTCTATTGCGTGTCGTGGTTGTGGCTTCTTGCCAGCCGGAGTGGCGGCGGTACGCAGAGAGTGCTTTTCAGGTGTAGGGGTGACGGGGTTACGGAGGAAGTGCTGAATTCTAACGTGTTTCACGTTGCCAAAGCCAGTGGCGGGGCGGGCCTTTTCGCACGTTTCCTGTGTCCTGGCGAGTGCTAAACCCTTGGCCGGTTGTGGCTGAGCGCGCTGGGACGGCGCCAGATCCTCGGGGCTCCCGGCGGTGATGGGCGGGCGGAGGGCGCCGGCATCCCCCTCTGCCTGTCCCGAGAGAGGTGCAGGGTGGGGAGCCGTTCCCTGCAGCTCTCGATCTTACCCTGGAAGCGCTTTAACATCACTCCCAACTCTGCTAAATGACGCCCCTTAAGGAAGCATGCGTTGGTTCAGGGGAGGGGGAAAGGGACATCTGCGCCGCAGATGCATCTCTGTGAAGATGGACACCGCCCGGCTGATGTTCATCACCCTGAGCTCCCCCTCCGGCTGTGTGTTAAACAGCCGGCTTGCGACTCCTCTGGGGCGAGGTGAGGAGCAATCCGCGTATTTCGGGCACTAATCCGTGTTGTAGGCTTGGTGGGATGTGTCTCTTTGGCCGCAGGCTGGCAGACGGCTGTGTTACAGGCCCGAATCTGCACCCTGCTCTGGCCTGGCTCCCCCATGGCAAAACTGGGAGCTGAGAGAGACACTGCAGTGTGTTTCTGCTGTTGAATCTAGGTAACAGCCTGCCTGTCCTAAAGCGTAGGTGACTGCTGCTGGGAGTATATGCTTCCCATTCATAGGGGTAGGAATACACAAGGTCAGGGCACCCAGAAACCTCACCGTTGACCTGCAGAGACCAGTGGGGAATGAGTTGCTGTGGGTAAAGCCTCTGATCACTGAGGGGTTTTGCAGCAGACAGTTTGCCATCAACTGACAATTACGTGCTTGTATCGTATGTTTTCGGTTCCTTGAAGTGCAGCCATTCTGTATGGTCTCCAAAACTGCTGTGATGAGCAGGGTGTCGGTGGTTACGCTGCTGTTCACGAGAAAGCGTGGATAACTGTAGAGGTACAATTCCTAGCCTCTCTGATGAAATGTAACTTAGAAGTTTGGTTAAATGCTCTGATTTTCAGGTAGTCAAATAGTTTGTCGTGGTTTACTCCGGCTAGCGAAATACCACAAAGCCGCTCTCATAAATCCCCCTCCCCTCCTCCAGTGGAGGGGAAGAATGGGAGGAAAAAAGAAATAAGCTTGAAAATTGAAATAAGAACTATTTACTAAATAAATCCAAATCAATATATACAAATACTACTAATAATAAGCAATTAAATTAGTAGAAAATAAAACATACAATACAATATGATACAGTTTCCCACCATCCACTGACCAATGCACACCCAGATGTTGAGTGATGAAAATCAGACCCAGAGGGAGCCGAGAACCACAGCCCGAGAGCGATCGTAGCCCGAGAGCCGCGGCCTGAAGGCCGGAGCCCGGGAGCCTACGCAGCAGATTCTGAGTGAACCCTATCAGCAGTAGCACAACCAGGAACTCTGAACAACCCATCAACTCCCACATGGACGAGCCTGCACAGGAGTTGGCAAAGCAGCTAACGCAGGAGGGTTAGCAAGTGCCCAGGCGTAGACGAGTAAGGGAGAGAGAGAAGGGCAGAGTAATGGCTACCGGACCCCCTTCCCCACCCCAGAGACCAGAACATGACGTACTATGGAATGAAACACTTCCTTGGTCAGTTTGGGTCAGCTACAGTATCCGAAGCGGACAAAAGACCTTGAATCCAGTACAGGCCCTCCCCAGCACCAGCTGAGACCTTATCAGTATTTTCTGTCCAGCAACCGAGTTCCCCAGCAACCAGAGTAAAGGGAGTTAACCCTTTCCTGACTGAACCCAGCACATCGTTTTATCTGTGAATTCTTGTCTGTCGTGGAAGCCCTACAAAAACTTTCTAGATAATGCTGCTTGCTGCTGTCACTATTTCTCTGTGTTTTGACCTAATTGCTAGCAATCCGATAGGAATCAGGACAGTAGGAAAATTCTGGTCTTCGTTGTAACTAACACAAACTGATAAGTGACAAGTGCCCCTACTTACGTTGTGAAGTACATGGAGTTAAATTCCTGGTTTCAGACAGAGTTTGAGGATTGTTTCCATCTAAGCTTGATGGGGTTTTTTTCTTCTTTCTTTCAGTCAGGGGCGACAAGAAACAGGAGAAAAGTCACTACTGCTTATTGCAAAGCTACTAGCAAGAAATCTTCTTGGGTGGAAAATCATGCGTGCAGAAACTTGTTCTTTCCACCATTTGTTTGAGATTAAAAAGCCAACACCTAATTCATATTACTAATTCTTTTTCTGTAGCAATCTATCAACACTAGACGCTGCCTTAAAGGGAAAACCAGAAGACCTTTACTACCTGCTGATATCTTTCAGGGTCTGGTGATGCTTATCTGTGATTAACTCAGCGTTCTAGTATTTATTGCTCCTTTTATGGGAGTGTGGTTTAATCCCAGGTTAGTTGCCTACCTACACAGGTGATGTATGTGGAGTATGATGGGCATCCGGTTACACATGCTGAAATGTGGGTGTATCATGGTTATCTGTAGGCAGGGGTTTTTTTTATGAGGTGTGTTTCTGTGTTACGGGCAATGAAATGGACCCGAAATGGACTGATTTTTCTTTTCTTTGTACTCCAGCATCAAATGCAGTACTCGGTCACACTGAGCACGTAACTTTTCTTCTTTTCTTTTTTCTAATCTTGTAGATCAAGTCATTCTGCTGACTTCTACTGGACTGGCTGTTCGGTTTAAAACCCAGCCTGCAGACATACAAGTAAACTGAAGGTAATACTGAAGATATATAGACTTAGAGAAGGTAAGAGTTTATAATTCTGCCGTTCTGATGCCGAATGTTTTGTTCTGGTTTTCCTATAAAGTCAAATAATTATCTTTGTGAAGTCAAAAGAGACTTGTTTTATTAAATCCCAAACAAAATGCTGTTGTATGTGATAACCTTAAAAAGTGTAATGTTATTTACCCAGCGAAGAGTCTAATGACACCGGTAGGAATTGCTGTCCATTACAGGTAGGGGATTGAAATAGCAAAGCAAGCCATCGATCCCTAAACTCGAGTGCCTAGTATGGGATTTATGGTGCTTGTTGATAATTTTCCAGCCTAATTACGACACTTGCTGCGTAGTGCATACTAGGAAATGTAAAAGATAGAAATCACTTGTTCAAATAGATGTGAGCCATTGTTGTTTTGTGTTTTATCTCCCAGGCTCTGAACCATGGATAGCCTCTGTGCAGCAAATACCACTTTTGCACTCGACTTCTTAAGAAAGCTGTGTGAGAACAAAAGCAGGCAGAATATATTCTTTTCTCCTTTAAGTATTTCTTCTGCTTTGTCTATGATTTTGCTGGGTTCAAAGGGTAACACTGAAACCCAAATAGCAAAGGTACGTCTAAATAAACTTAGTGTCTTGAATTGGGGACCATGCACAACAAATCTGTATGATGTCTGTGTCCTGCATTTATGCCGAACTGGTGCTGTCGTTCTGCTCAGTATGAGTGCAGAGCTCTTTCTTTGGTCCGTATGTAAGCAGTGCGTGATTTTATAGGGGGAGCTTCCTTCGTTGTGAAATTAAAGGGTTCCTCGTTTGTTGTGTGGGTGTGTTGGTTTCTTTGAGACAGAGAGGTCTTCCTTCAGTGTGTCATTAAGAGGTACTTAGGATTTTTTTTTTTTGGTAGGTTTGAATCTCTAGCTACATAAAATATTCTCTTCTATCTTGTTTGGGTTTAATACCAGACTATACATGTCTTTAAATGTGCCTGGCTACATTTTTAAAAAGAAATAATTAAGAATCCACCCTGTATGCGTGTCAGAATGGTAGCTGCACCTTGCTTTAATTGTCTTTAAACTTGCTCGGGTGGCAAATACCGCTCGGCGTATTTTTTACATGTTGCAATTGACAGTATTCAATGCATCATCAGTCAGTTTTTTTAATTATGTTTTCCTCTTTTGCAAAGTGGAAGAGGAATATAAACACGTTTTTATTTTCATTTACATCTATGAAAGTTTCCCCAGCCGTAGGTGGCCCTGCTTGAGCAGGGGGGTTGTACCAGATGACCTCCGGATGTCCCTTCCCACCTTGTCCATGCTGTGAGCCTCTAATGCTTGGCTTGAGTGAAGGAAGCTAAGTACTGCTGACTCGCTTGCACCCTGATGTGTTACCTGTACAACATCTGGCCGGGTGTATCCGATGTGACTTGCATGATGAGCTCCAGATAGAAGGTGTGATGAAAACATCTTTTGGCTTCAAGTCACAGTTTTATAAACCCAAAATCATTACAAAAAAAAAAGAAAAAAAAAAGTACTGAAGCAAGTGTATTTAGAGGAGGCCTGGACTCCACTGAGGATGTTTGTCTTTCCACAGGTGCTTTCTCTGAACAAGGCCAAGGATGCTCACAATGGCTATCAATCACTCCTCTCTGACATCAACGATCCAAGCAGCAGATACACACTGAGAACTGCTAACCGACTTTATGGAGAAAAGACGTTTGAGTTTCTCTCAGTAAGTAACTGTTACATCTGGGACGTGTTTTAGTATAATGCACTCACTACTTACTGCATTTGGAGGCCAAGGGCAGGCTTTGGGTTTTACTTGCCAGGTTTTCTAGGCTGAGACCTGCCAGTGGGATAGATTGCTCCAAAAGCCAGTGTCTGAACTTGGTGGAGAAGCTCCTTTCGATAGCCTGTGATCTGCTGCAGGTGCACAGCTGGAGCAAAGCACTATAAAATCCAGCAGACACTAAATCTTCAGGTTTACACAATCCACGATCCCACATTTTTGGCCGTGGGACAAATGGTTGATGCATCTCACTTACACATGATCAAGGGAAAAATGATAAAAAAAAGAGTTGGTACATCAGCATGGGCAGCATTTCCTAGTTTTTCTGTGAAGTAAAGTCATCCAAAGAACATGCTGAGAGGATTACACAACTTGTAAGAAAAAAAAATCTTATCAGAAGATCTAAATAAGGATAATGGGTATTGTGTTGTGCATGTTCCTTGAGATGCTTCCCTAGAAGCAAGTTGTAAGGTGCTTCCCACCCCGGGAGTGATTTACAATTACTTTTTCTTTTTTTTAAATGAAGAATGGTAGTGTTTCATTTATCTAGTAGATAAAAATTACATGGATTGTACTCTAAAACTTTGCCTCTGTGTAATAAAGGTCTGACTGTATTAAGTCAGGGAGAAAGTATGTGTTTTCTTCTCTAAGAAAAATCAGTTTCCCCTCTGAACTAAGAGTTTCCTCTTAATCTGGGACATTTAACAATGAAATTTATGTAGAGAGAAAGTTACAAAATCATATGTTCTTTTCGCTGAGGCAAAAGAAACCCCCAAACTAGCCACATCATTTCTCAGTTAAGTTATGCCAAACTTTACAGCGCAGTAAAGAAGCCATTTGACTTAGTAACGTGCAGCGGGCAATTCCTACTTCAAATGGGTGGTATAAAACGTAATAGGAGTGTGTCAGAACTTTTAATGGCACTCTCTGAAGCTGGGGAGGGAAAGCGGGTGGGTTTTCTTGGTGCGTTTAAGAATCGTGTGTGGCTGAATGGTGTAAAACATCTTGCTGAAACGCTGTTCTCCTTGTCAGTCATTTATAGACTTGAGTCAGAAATTCTACCAGGCTGGACTAGAGCAGGTGGACTTCGTGCATGCATGGGAGGATGCCAGGAAACAAATAAATGGCTGGGTAGAGGAAAGGACTGAAGGTGAGTGGTTTATGGAATGCCCTGTTGTAGTTAATGGCAGCCACGACTTGGGTAACAGCTGTTTTAAGATACAGAATCATAGACTCATAGAATGGTTTGGGTTGGAAGGGACCTTAAAGACCATCTAGTTCCAGCCCCCCTGCCGTGGGCAGGGACACCCTCCACTAGACCAGGTTGCTCAAAGCCTCATCCAGCCTGGCCTTGAACACTTCCAGGGATGGGGCACCCACAGCTTCTCTGGGCAACCTGTGCCAGTGCCTCACCACCCTCTCCAGGAAGAACTTCACCCTGATATCCAATCTAAATCTCCCCGCTTTCAGTTTAAACCCATTAACCCTTGTCCTGTCACTACAGGCCCTTGTCAAAAGACCACCCCCCCCTACAGCTTTCCGTTATAATAATGTGAATCAAAAAAACCCAAACATTGAGGTCTTGCTCTGTTTGAAACACAACAAATAAGAGAATTATGTATTAATTACAGAGTAGATACCATATTAAGTAACAGTTTGTCATGTATCTAATTATTAAAAATTCGGGTTTTTCCCCCCTATGTACTGTAAAGGTAAAATTCAGAACCTGTTGGCAGAAGGGATTGTCGATTCGCTGACCAGACTCGTGTTGGTGAATGCCATCTATTTCAAAGGCAACTGGGAAAAGCAGTTTGAGAAAGAGGGAACAACAGAAATGCCTTTTCATATTAACAAGGTACGGTGTGCTAAAATGCTGACAGTACGCTGTTACTCGGAATTGAATACATTTAACTCTGAAGGGGAAAACACCCCATAATTTAAGCAGAGTTACCTTGGGTGAACTGCATCAGATTCCTTATACCCCCTCCCTTTAAATCAACGCTCTCTTTGTTTAGCTTGTTACATTTCAGATAATTACTAGTAACTTTAATGTTACAATTAAGTATTTCTTTCGTTATGTCTCCTATTTTTTCCTTCACCCTTCTTGTTTGTTTGAGAGGTGGCCCCCACACACAGCTACAGAACTTAGAACTGAGAAGAAAAGAGCTGAGGGAAGGGGTCAGCTGTTGGAGGGTCGTGAACAACTTCACAGGAGTCAGTGAACTTGATTATTTTAGCAGAAAGCTGATGTGGGTCAGAAAAGAAATGGTCCTTTTAGTTTTGCAGGCAGAACAGAGCACTTCTACATGTGCAGAAACTTCTGAAAGTCAGTCATCTTCAGTTATTCTTAAGATCAGAGTTTTGGGATCCAGGTAACTATTGGAGAAAGCTGTAAGATGCAGGGTTGAGGAATGCTTCCTTGGCTCACCCAAGGAATTCACTCTCAGGGATGCGAAGAACTGCACATCTCTTTCCTTGTAAAACGAAAACGGCTTAAGTATGTATTTCATCCTACTAACGACTCGCCACTGATGAGCTGCAGAAGTCTGTGAGTACGTTCAAACAACCCACTGGAAATCCCAGGTGTAACCTGAAGCCTTAAGCTACTTATTTCACAATCTGTCCAGTAGCGAAGATTTACTTTAACGTCCCAGGAGCCGTTTCAGCATCCTGTGACACTGTTTCTGTGACTCTTGCGCTTCTTGTGACTCCCTGGATGACTTTCACATGCTGTGTGGCCTTTTCTTTGCTTACCCATCCTCTTTACAGGTCATTGCTGCTCCAAAATAATTCCTGCCATGTTACCTGTGGGCATTGCTTCAATGGGCTTTATTTTAACCCTGAAAGTAGGTTTTTGGTTTTATCTCATGGAGGTAAGGGAGAAAGCAGTAACTGAAAAGGAGGGAATAATGATGTAAACAGTAGTAGCTGATGCTCCGTGTGAAAATGGAAGGGAGATAGCAGAGAATGGAATTGAGAAGAAAAATCTTTCCATACTATCCAAGTGACTTTTAAGAATTCAAAATAACATTCTCACTTTCTTGGCATTTTGTGCATAATCAAAGTATTTCAGTTCCTCTTTGCTAGAGCACTTGGAGCCACGTGGACCAAAAGCAAAAGTATCCTACGCTGAAATTATTTTGCAGTCATTTAAAGCAAGGAACGCAGGCCCTGCTTCTTACCAGCTCTGTTTAGTGCTTGCCACTGGTTCTTAAGTGAGCAAATTTATGTGTCCTTGCCCCTTTGCCTTAAGGGGAACTTCACAGATATTTCCACAATAGTAGTTAAAGCTTAAATCTCGGGGATCCTTACTTGGCGTCTTTCGCTTTACAAGAGACAGCGGTGAGGCTCTACTCGGTGGCGTGTTTTGTTCTCTTCGGTCAGGTTCTGAAAAGCCCCGAGTAACTGGATGCCTGCTTCGTATTCTGAGACCAGCGGCCTGGCTCAGTAGTAACTGTTGACATCTCTTTATTTTTAGAACGAGACAAAACCCGTGCAGATGATGTTCAAGAAGGATAAATTTAACATGACCTATATTGGGGACTTCCAGACCAAAATCCTTGAGATCCCTTATGTCGGTAACGAACTCAGCATGATCATCCTGCTCCCCGATGCAATCCAGGATGGATCCACTGGCTTGGAAAGAGTAAGTTGTTGAGCTAAATGAAAAGACAGTCTTCATCCTTCACGGGAAGAGGATCTGATACTGCATCTAGACCTGCCGTTCGGCTCCAAAGCTGCTCTGTTATTGGTGCCCAGCACCAGCGGGAGTGTCCCACGCCTCCCTGCCCCCAGAGTGATTGGCATGCCTTGTGTCACCGCCGGTCAAGCAGTGTGCTGCCCCCTTAACCCGAGGCTCCGGAGGAAGACCCCGACCCTCCTCAGGAACAGGGGTTAGCTGTGGTTACGGTGAGCACCAGGGGTTAGCTGTGGTTACGGTGAGCACCACGGATGGCAAGAAGGGATTTGGAGGAGCTCTTAGGAAGTCCTTTAGCTTGTCCCATAGATCTTGTTCTGAACTGCATGGCCTGTCGTGGTTGAACCCCAGCTGGCGACTCAGCACCACACAGCTGCTTACTCACTCCTTCCCCCCCCCCCCCGCCACCATGGCAGGATGGGGGAGAGAATTGGAAGAGTAAAGGTGAGAAAACTCGTGGGTTGAGATAAAAGCAGTTTAATAGCTACAGCAAAAGCCTCTATAAAGGTAAGCTTTACGTGGAAGGGACTGATCCTTATTGTATCTACCAAAAAGCACATGGGATTGATCTCAGCTGGTGCTGTATAGTCTCTGGGGAGAAGTATAACTTGCACTTGGGGCTTGAGGCCCTCTAAACCCTGGGAAAAGAAAAAAAGATGTATTTTCTGCAGTATGTAAACACAGCAATCGCCACTTTTGGCTGTGGAAAACTGACTCCTTGTTTTAATTGTGTAACTTTGGGGTTTTCCTTTAGCTGGAAAGAGAACTTACGTATGAGAAGCTGATAGATTGGATCAATCCTGAAATGATGGACTGTACAGAGGTGATGCTGTCCTTACCCAGATTTAAACTGGAAGAAGATTATGACCTGAACACCCTTCTGAGCAGCATGGGAATGCCTGATGCGTTTGACTTGCAGAAGGCAGACTTCTCGGGAATGTCGTCTGGCAACGAGCTGATGCTCTCGAAAGTAATTCACAAGGCCTTCGTGGAAGTCAACGAAGAAGGCACTGAAGCGGCAGCCGCCACTGCGGGCGTGATGGTTCTGCGCTGCGCAATGATTGTTCCAAAATTCACTGCCGATCATCCCTTCCTCTTCTTCATCCGGCACAACAAAACTTCCAGCATTTTGTTCTGCGGCCGATTTTGCTCTCCCTAAAAGGGGGAGAGGTGCCTTGGCAGAATAGCTGCCGTCACACAGTAACTTTTGCCCCTTTAGACTAGGCCGACCCTTTTTGCACTGATTCCTCTTCCAACCGTGCCTGTGTCCATTTCTGTCGGCTCCGTCTCGGGCTTGAGTAGCGGAGCCGCTTCGACCCCCACAGCACCTGCCGCTCGCAGCCGCCCTCTTGCCCTGCGGAGCACAGCGGTTCTAACTCCTTGCTGACCCAAGGAACGCCCCGCTCGCTCAGCGAGCGCTTCGGCTGTCCTTGCGGTCCCCGTTGCGCTTCACCTTTTGTGGGGCCAGGCGGTGGCATTTGGGAGGAAAAGGAAAAGTGAACTTTGGTACTGTCGTGGCTCACTTCCCCTTTTTCCCCGCCCACCCACCCTCTGGGTTTTTTCCTTCCAGACTCATCCATTTAATGCCTTGATACATGCCCTAAAAAAAAAAAGCACGCGGTGCCTATGCAATACATACAATGACAAAGCTTTAATTTTTTGCTGCCGTTACGGATTTTTCCCATTTGTGGTTTCCAAAACAGTTTAACTGCGTAATGCCAAAGGCAGAGCTGAAACAACTTTCCTAATGCTGTGTTTTGCTGTTTCTGTCACTGAAATAATAAAAGAACTGTTAAGTGCTGTTAAGTTCCTTTTTTTTTTTTTTTTTTTGCCCCCTAACCACGAGTTTGCTGATGATACCAAACTGAAATCGAGTGCAATTCAGTAAGGGCAAGTGTGAAGTGCTGCATCTGGGGAAGAACAACCCCATGTTCCAGTACAGGCTGGGGGCTGCTCTGTTGGAGGGCAGCTCTGGGGAAAAGGACCTTGGAGTCCTAGTGGACAACAGGATGGCCATGAGCCAGCAGTGTGCCCTCGCAGCCAAGAAGGCCAGTGGCATCCTGGGATGCGTGAAGAAGAGTGTGGCCAGCAGATCGCGGGAAGTTATCCTCCCCCTCTACTCTGCGCTGGTGAGGCTTCCCCTGGAGTGCTGTGTCCAGTTCTGGGCTCCTCAGTTCCAGGAGGACAAGGAGCTACTGGAGAGGGCCCAGTGCGGGGCCACTGAGATGATGAAGGGCCTGGAGCACCTTCCACATGAGGAAAGGCTGAGAGAGCTGGGTCTGTTGAGCTTGGAGAAGAGGAGGCTGAGGGGGGATCTTATCAATGCTTATCCATATCTAAAGGGTGGGTGTCAGGAGGATGGGGCCAGGCTCTGCTCAGTGGTGTCCAGTGACAGGACTAGGGACAGTGGTCATCAACTGGAAAACAGAAGGTTCAGCCTGAACATGAGGAAACCCTTCTTCCCTGCGAGGGTGACAGAGCCCTGGGACAGGCTGCCCAGAGATGGGGGGAGTCTCCTTCCCTGGAGACTTTCCAAAGCTGCCTGGACTTGTTCCTGTGTGAGCTGCTCTAGGGGATCCTGCTCTGGAGGGGGGTTTGGACTGGATGATCTCTGGAGGTCCCTTCCAACTCCTAACACTGTGAATCTGTAAATTACACGATTTTTTCACCTGTAGCGTGAAGAAAACAACTTACTTCCTGACCGAGGACAACCAGGACCTTGGCCGGAGCCCGCTGTCAAAGGTGGGGTTTCCTGAGGGCCGCAGCCCCGAGGTGCTGACCTGGGCTGTTGAGCGGGCCGGGGCTGGCCTGTGCCGCACAGGGACCGCCGGAGCCCAGCGCCCCTTTCCGGGCGGGGGGCCTCGATGCTCCCCCGGCTCCCGCTGCACAACCCCGCGCGGAGGGAGGCTGGGCGGCCGTCGGACCGCGCTCCGCGTAATTCAGCGCGCAGCAGCTCGGCTGGCCCTGGGGGGATGGAGATAAAAGGGTTGGATAAAGCCCAGGTCTGTCCCGGGGACCCGCCCCGCGCTCCGCCCCGGGGCGGTGGGGGCTCAGTCGTTCCTACCGCTCCGCGCCGGTAGGCAGGGCGGCCCCGGGCTGCGCGGGGCAGGGGAGGTCGAGGCCCGCGGCTGCCTTAGCCGGGAACCGGGCTGTAACGGGGCTTGTCCCGTTCCGCCCGAGGTTCCCCCTTCGGCGGCGGCCGGCGCGCCTCGGGCAGCCTGGGGAGGGGGCTGCGAAGCGGCTGGTGTCGGTGAAACAGTGCGGCGCTGTAGGTAAATGAAAGTGAAAGTACGCTTTTGGGGTTGGGTTTGGAGTTTTTCTGTGATTTTTGGCTGTGGTGGATTTTTTAAATGGGTTTTTGCTTCTTTGTTTTTGGCTTGGCTGTTTGGTTTGGGTTTGTTTGGATTCTTTGGGGTTTTCTTGGGGTTTGTGGGTTTTTTTGTTGATGTTTTGTTTGGTTTTGGGGTTTTTTTTTTAGCATGGAACTAGATAAAAGGCCATGGCAAAGATGCAGGGTGTTTATCCATCAGGCGGTGGAAGCAGACGGTGTTATTCCGCAGTTCCCGCACAAAGACTGCAATGAAAACACCCAAATTCTGGTGCCAAATGCCACCCCCCCCACACCCCGTAGTTGGGTTTGGACACTCCTTGTGCTGCTGCTGCCCTGGATGCTGGGGGCAGAGGTGCGGATACCTGTGGCTAAAATGGAACTCCTGGAGGAAACAAGCTAGGAAGGGCCAAATCCCCAAGGCCCACAGCGTGCAGAGAGGAACCGGGGCTGGGCTGGCAGGGAGGTTTCGCAGCATCGAGCACTGCTGCCGCTGCCACCGCCAGTGTTTGCACCTGACCCAGCCCTCGCACCTTTCACCCCACCCCGCCCCAAGGGCCTCCTAAGGGAGCATCCCACCAAAATGAATCACTGCTCCGGCTGTGCGGTGTTGGCCCTGGAGCTCTGCCTGTTCTGCGCCTCGTTTCTGCCCGCCGTCGCCGGTACGACCCCTTCCTCCAGCTTGCCGGACCCCCGGGCTCTGCGTTAGGGCCGCTCAGCCCTTGCTGGGACGCGGGCGCAGCGTGCGGGTGAGGCGCTTGGCCCCGTCAGAGCGGGCCGGTGCAAACAGCGGTGCTTTACGCCACCGCAGGTAAGCCTATGCTTGTGTCTTTAGCAGGATGGGCGGCTTGCTGGAAGGTGTCTAAATCCCCCGAGAGGGTACTGGGAGCGCTTTCTGTGCAGGGTTCGGGTAGAAGACTCGGGTGGGGGGGGGGGGGGGGGGGGGGGAGGCTGTGTGAGCAAGCTCTGTGGGGCGTGCTGGGTCTGCGAGACTGCAGCGACCCTGCCAGCTCACGTACTGCCCGTTTCAAGGTGGAAGGCAAGGACTGATTTTTTATAAATGTCTTTAAAGTTAATGTAATAGGGAAGGTTGGGATATATATATAATTTACATGGAAAAAAGAAAACGCGTTCAACGTGACTGACTTTGGTTTTTTAAGAAGAGGCTCCGACAATCAAATTCTTGCTGGTTCTGTACCCACTGCAACCACATCAATGCAGATTTTGTGACTCACGCAAGGTTTGGTCAGGTGTCTGAAGTGCGTTTCCCGGAGTCGTTACCGGCTGTTTTATTTTCCAGCTATAACCATGGAGAACCTGCGTAATGCCAACAGCAGATTTGCGCTTGATCTGTTCAGAAGGTTTAATGAGACCAACCCAACAGGAAACGTTTTCTTCTCTCCTGTCAGTGTCTCTGCAGCTCTGGCCATGGTCCTTCTAGGGGCCAAAGGTAATACAGAGGTCCAGATGCTGAAGGTTAGTAAATCAAAATAAAAAAATAATTCCCTTTTCCTTTATATTTTATTTAAATTAAATATTTGTGGTTTAGAGGAGGGAAAATGAAAGGAGGGTATTACTTCTACATGCTCAGGACAAGATTTCTATCCTGCCGAATCTTCTGCCAGCCTTGCACCAGAGCTCTCTTTCCATGTTTGCTATGGCCCTTGTTTCTTACTTAATTACACTTATGTTAATTAGGAAAGTAATGTGTTTAATTAATCATTCTCCATTTAAACTGACTGGAGTTTCCAGCAGCAAGGCCTTACTAGTTTTCGTTGGGTTGTTTTGCCAAGCTATCGCTTCGTAGTACGAGGTTACGAATGGTACGCTTATTACTAACAATACGGTGTATTTTGTAAGAAACACAGTGGTAATACACAGTTTCCTATTTAAAGCATATCAACAATGATAACGCACGATGGTGCCACCTGAGTATCAGTGTCTTAGTAACAGCTGGGCACCTGGAATCCTCGGAGGAGCTAAGCCCACGTGCTTATTCTTGCTGTAGCCTTAGGTTAGGTAGGATAGTTAAAATAAAATAATTAGAAATTGCAAAAGTGGTGTAAGTTGGCATGTGCCAGTTTACCCTGAGGCCCCCTGCACGGAAGGTGCTCCGCCACTACTGCTTTCCCCTTTGTTAGGCTAACACCCACTACTGCAAGAGGGTGTGGGAGACTGCTCGTTGCAGTCATCTTCGTGTACATGCCAGTGAATAATTTCACCTTTGTATTCTGGACTGGAGGAGCTGTTCTGTCCTGCTGAGCGGTGCTGTGCTTACTGAACAAGACAATAAAATTATTTTCTCACTGCTTGGACAAAGAGACTTTGAACGTGTGTGCCGTGTAATCAAACCGACGGCCCCGCCTAAGATAAACCTACTGACAGGCTTGCATTCATGTGGGCAGGCATGCCTGACCAAAAACCCAGTGAGAAAAAACGAGGGCTTTCCTTTGAACCCAGTGGCTGTTTCACAGCAGTCTGCCCTACTGAGAAATACACCGTTTAAGCTTAAAGGTGAATGGCCCTGCTTTGGTCTAGTCTTCCCTGTCAACGAGGTCTGGCAGCTCCTGCTGTCATATCCGTAAGCCTCGGCTAGCCAGCTCGCCTCTAAAGGAGGTGCTGGTCAAGAGAAAGTGCAGTGATGCATTTGATTCTTAAAATGATACAGTGCTTTTGTAATATATATATATATATATATATAAAACCAGTTATATTTTCATAAAACCATAAAAGATAGCGGTGTAAGTTTTCTTAAGACCTCACCTGTGCTGGTTTTGATTGCATTCTTTGAAAGGCAAAACCCCAGGTTCCCTTGGGCCAAAGCAGGGGGAAGCAGGAAAGCAGAAGTGTCTCTGGCATCATCTCTCCCTTTTCAGTCCCACACCGGGGAATGAGTCCCCGTGCGCAGTGGTCAGCAGAGGGGAGGCGTGCGGCCGTCACACAGGCAGGACCCCGGGTTACGAACGCAGCCGCAGCAGCGACTGTGTATAAACCAGGAGCTTAATGTGGCACGGGTAGCGTAGCACCACGAGTTTCGTTTGTTCTTTGAGGCTTACAGAAGTCTCTAAGCAGCTTCCAGCCTCTTTTCTCTTTCTCCAGCCTACCTGCCTGCTGGGTCAGACTCACCCTATAGATGTTCTTTTAAGTCAGCGTTGGCAGCAGCTAGTTCTCTTCTCTTGTTTCAGACGCTTCGTTTTGACGCAGTTGAAGATATTCATTCCAGGTTTCAGACTCTGACCATGGATATAAACCGAAGCAATGCTCCCTATCTCTTACGGCTCGCCAGTCAGCTTTTTGGAGAGAAGTCCTACAGCTTCTTGCCGGTACGCTGGTGCAGGTGGTGATGGCGCGGTGGAGCCTGGTGGGAAAATACAGCTATTTTAGTATTTATGAAGTAAAAATATTTCCAAGCGTGTTTCTAAACGTTACCGGGCAGTCGCCAAAAGTGTTGCGTACATGTGTATGCCTTTCCGTGTCTGCAGTCACCTGTGGATCTCGCCTGAAGGATGCTACACAGCAAATCCTTTTCACCACTTGTTCGCCTCAGCTGCTCCTGCGCTCATGAGAGAAATAACTTGTCTAGGTTCTTAGTTTACACTGTTGTAACATCCCACTCTGTTGCAACCAGCTTTTTTGGGATGCAACCGGCTCTGTGTCTGTTGCAATCAGCTTTTTTTAGGATTTTCATTGGTCTTGTACCACATAGATATTTTTGAAAACACTGTGTTTATTTGGGAGGGGATGCCCAACCTGTCTAAACAACGTGCCTCCTCACGGGTGAGTTACATCTCTTTGTGTACGTAGGTGTCTGTTTTTATCCCTCCTCAGCGCTTTTGCAGAGTTTTGTTTTATCTTGGCTGTGTTCCAGAATGACAGGTGGGTATTGTAACACCTGCAGCAAGCACCCTGCCAGCTGTATAGGTGGCAGGTGCACTACATGAGGCTTAATCTGAGGGGGGGTGGGCAGGGAAAACGACCCAGCTAAACCCCAGAACACCCCCAGGCAGTGCCCTGTTAAACCCCACCTCAGAACAGGTGATAACCTGCTTGACATGCACCTTATCTACATCATAAAGAGACGTAGATAAGAAGTTCTTCATGGAGGAAGGAAGAAGTTCTTCCAGGAGGGAGTGATGAGGCACTGGCACAGGTTGCCCAGAGAAGCTGTGGGTGCCCCATCCCTGGAAGTGTTCCAGTCCAGGCTGGATGAGGCTCTGAGCAACCTGGTCTAGTGGAGGGTGTCCCTGCCCATGGCAGGGGGGTTGGAACTAGATGGTCTTTAAGGTCCCTTCCAACTCAAACCATTCCATGATTCTATGATTCCATGTTTTCTCATCTGCATGCAATGTAAGCTATTCTTATCATTCCAAAATCTAGGATTTCCTGACTAATACTCGGAAATTATACGGAGCTGATTTGGCTACGGTTGATTTTCTTCAGGCTTGTGATGAAGCCAGGAAAGAAATTAACCAGTGGGTAGAGGAGAAAACTGAAGGTAAACTACTTTGATTAATGAAATAATGGTAGTGTTGCATGCTTTGGGAGCAGGAATAGGCTTTATTTTCTGCTGCCTTTAGAACAGTTTAATTTTGCCCTGGGGTATTCACCTGATGCATTGAAAGGACCAGAAAATACCTAAGCGAGACATTTAAACAGGTCCACAAGTCCTGAGACTTTTCCATTTTTTTGTGTTCAGTCCAATGAGTGCGGGAGGGATGCCCAAACTCACCAGTTGGAGAATTTGTTTTAGACAGTCCCAGTCCATGTTGTACGTATTTCTAAAACCAGTAATCCTAAATACGGGTGTTTCCCAGCTCTTGTATGATGAGTGATGCGTGTCAGTTTAAGGTAAAAATACTACGTTTTCATCAAATTACTGTATATCAAAAGTGATAGTAGTGCGTACTATTAAAAAATACAGTGAATTAAAGAGGCAGGTACTGAAACACACTTTATTACAGGGATGGACTAGAGTTTTATATTTGTAGTCTTTCTGTGGCATCAGTTCCTTCATGTATTTTATATGCCATCAACTTACACGAGATATTTTGTTGTGACTTTTTTTCCTCCCCACCCCCGAAGGTAAAATCCCTCATCTGCTCTCTGAAGGCTCAGTTGATAACATGACCAAGCTCGTGCTGGTGAACGCTATTTATTTCAAAGGGAACTGGGCAGAGAAATTTAATGAAGCCAACACCACTGACATGCCCTTTCGGTTAAATAAGGTAATACAGATACATCTTGGTAGTATATATCTAACAGAAGGGTTATGTAATGTAAGTTCTAAAGTGAAGCTTTGCTTACAGATAAAATAATAAAAGATATAAGTTGAAAATCTTGTAGTTTGCCCAAAGTTTTTTTTTTATCAATTTTAGTATTTTTCTCTGTTCAGCAAGCTATTTGTTCTCGCGCTGACTGGAACTGGATCAGAGGCAAGTCTCACGTACAGGTCGGACCCTGCCTGCGCGTGGCAGAGTTTCTGTCCCCTGGCAGTTTCAGCTGCTGTGCACTGTGCCTGTTTGTGATGGCAAAGTAAATGGTATTAAAATGACTGCACAGTTTGGCTGAGCCCCGTTTTCTTGTTCTATATTCTGCCTACGTTAACAGCTTTACAAGATACTGTATACAGTCACCTGCTTTATGCTGAACCGAGTTGACCATTTTAGACTTTTAACACCGTCAGTTTGGGGCTAGAACAATATAGAAGTACGGCAACTTGAAGAAATTGTTTGAGTGTGATGACTGTGATACGGAAGCCAAAGCAGAACCACGTATAACACAAACACATTACGTCTTCAGAAGAAACTGGTATTAAACAGGCAGTCAGGGGTCTGACAAAGGCAGTTTTATAATCGGATGATGTAACGGAGGAAGAATTTTTTGGAAGAATGCAATTTTTAACTTAATTGGTTCCTATCACTTCTTTAAATTAATATTTTCTTAACTGTTACTTTTGGTACCTTTTATCCATCCAGAATGAAAGAAGGACAGTGAAAATGATGTATCAGAAAAAGAAATTTCGTTTTGGGTATATCCCTGAAGCGAAGATGCGTGTTTTAGAACTGCCTTACGATGGAAGAGAACTTAGTATGATCATCCTCTTACCTGATGACATTGAAGATGACTCCACCGGACTGCAGAAGGTGACCCATCTAAGCTAACGCAGTTATGGAATGGATAAGTTCAGCCATTCAGGATTAAAGTCTTAATGAACGCATGTTCTCAGAGCCCCGTATCTATCAAGCACGTTTTTCAGACAGAGCTCTACTAGCACTGCAAGACAGAATGCGTGCGTGTGCTGCATCAGAAAGAGAAGTTGTGTTCTGGTTTTGTGGCTTGTGTTCATGTGTCCTTTGGCTTGCGGAAGTCACGAATCTCCCATGAGGGAGACTGCAAAACCAAAGTTAACTATGAGAACTAACTTGCCTTGCTTTGGGTTTAGTTTTTTAGGGTTGGGGGTTTTTTTTGTTTGTTTGGGGGTTTTTTGGGGGGTGTGTGTGTTTGTTTTGTTTTGGGTTTTTTATGAAAAACTTTTCTTTCATTACCTCGGAAAGTCTTCATGTTCTTAGCCTTAAAGTAGTGAGAAGTGAGACTGTTTTCCATTAAATGGCCAGGAATGCATCAGCCTCTTTGAGGTCTCTGATGATTATTTATGTTACTTGTTTTTAATGATGTAATTCCATTTAGTCAGATTAAACAGTAAGAATGACTGAATTTAGTTGATTTCAGTGCACGTCTCTTCCCTTGTGTACACTGCAGCAAGAAGCAAATGTCTGCATTACTTCCTAAAGCAAAAACTGCACTGCACTTAATTTTAATAGCCTTTGTTTGATCTGTGTGGAGTTTCGAAAGCTATGGGTACGGTCATTTTTGTATAGCTGCTTTAGTTGCGTAGTGCTCTATAAAGCCCTGCCAATGAAATACTTTTACACTGGTGGTATGTAACGATCTCTGTCCTTTTAATTCCAGCTGGAACAGCAGCTTACCTTAGAGAAGCTCCAGGAATGGACATGTCCAGAGCATCTGTATTCCACTGACGTTCACGTGCGTTTGCCAAAGTTTAAGCTAGAAGAAAGCTATAACCTTAAATCAGATTTGGCTGCTTTGGGCTTGCTGGATGTGTTTGACAGTGGCAAGGCTGACTTGTCAGGAATGTCAGGGGCACGTGACCTCTTTCTCTCTCAAGTTATCCACAAGAGTTTTGTAGAAGTGAATGAGGAAGGCACGGAAGCAGCAGCTGCCACTGCTGGAATTGCTATGCTCTGCATGGTTATGGAAGAGAATTTCAATGCTGACCATCCTTTCCTTTTCTTTATTCGCCACAACCCAACGCAAAGCATACTCTTCTTTGGCAGATATGCTTCTCCATAGGAGAGAACTTAGCATTTGCAGGCCAGTTCTTGCTGTGGCCCATGAACGCTTTGCTCCCGAGCGAGTTGGGTTTTGATGTAGAAAGTTTAATGCTCCTGTCTTGAGTTCCAAGTAACTCTGAGGTCCTGCCTTTCCCATTAAAACAGTCACAGAGAAACTGAGGTGTAATTTGGTTTTCTTTCTTGAGATGGACACTATTTTTAATAACTAGGAAAATCTTAATGGTAGGCAGAAGAAATCTTTTGAAACTAGGCTAGAAATAGAAATACTTCTGGAAGAAACTTGTCTTTTGAAGCAAAGGATCAGCCTGTGTGCATCCTTGCACGGGCCTCTCTGTGTTGGCAGCCCTCTGTTGCAGTAACTTGAAATCATCCAGTCATTCCTTATGCACGTGTACTAGGATGTTCTTGCAAAGCTATTCCTCCCCTGAAGTCTTGCTTTTCAAAGATATCGCTGTAAAATACTTCTAGGCACCAAAAGGCATGTTCCTGAACAGCTGAGTTTACCCGGTTCTGTCGTGAAATGGAAGGTCAAATAACATTTGTTTAGAGAGGTCTATTAATAGAGAAAGGATTAAGCTGTTTAAACAAAAGTAACCCCTTCCAGTCATTAGCCAGAAAACCTGCAATACAGCTTTTGAATGGGGAAGAGGAGAAGAAATGAATTAACGACTTTAGGTGACATGTTTAAAGAGGATTTTAAAAATGTATAATCATCTGCCATTTCAATTATTCAAAGACGTGAAAATGTGTCAGGGCTTAGATGTTTTAGGTGCTTGAAGCTAACAGGGTGCCTTTCTGCAAGTTCAGAAGCTTTCAATATGACATTAGAGTCTATGTGATCCTCAAAATATTTCAGCTTCCCAGAGGATGACTGTATCATCTGCAATATCTGAAGCGGTTCTTTATGTACAAGGATTCAACATTTACTGAGCTGACTTGCATTAACTCTTTATAAACAAACCTATTGCTCCCTACAACAGCCTTATGCCTGGGAGCAGCTGTAATTACATACTCTTCGTGTTCTGTGTTTATTTCTGGAGGTTATTTGCTTGTGTCATGTATGTCTTGCAACAAATAAAAAGTATTTTTCTTAAACTTGTGTTGAAAATGGAAATTTCTGCATGCGGTTTAGTATTTCAGAGTACAAAAATAACTGTCTACTTGAAGGCTAGCTCCGAAGAAAACCACTGGCGCAGTGGATGCGTGTGCTGGTTTCAGGCAGGAAGGAGCTCCTCTCCTACTGCGGCCTAGGGATTTGTCTCATTCCACGGTAGGTCAGGCTCAGTGCACATGCTGCAGTTCTGAGGCGGGAGGTGGCCTTGTGGGGGTCGTTAAGACTTTGGACTAGCTTGATAGCTGGGATGTTACCTCCTTTGTTAGCTCTTGCCATGGTTGTTAGCTGGGGGGCAGTTTTCTGTCGTTAGTGGGCTGGGGGTGGGTGGGTTAGCTTTCAGGCTCTGGGATTTCTCTCTGCTCTGGGACCTGGCTGTGTGTCAGTCGGTGCGTGGTGAACTACTGACTCATGTTCTATTTGCTGTTATTTTAATTGCTTAGTAGTATTGATAGTACCACTATAATTATTAAATAGTTCTTATCTCAACTTTATGAGCTTTCCTTGTCTTTTCCTCCCGCTCCCTTCTGGGAGGGTGGGAGGTGAGTGAGCGACTGTGTGGTACTTCATTGTCAGATCAGGCTAAACCACGACAGTCCTTTTTGGTGCCCAACGTAGGGCTCCAAAAGTTGAGATAAGAACAGATCTTAATAGCATGTGATTAAGTATTTGTTACAGTGATGCGGTGGTGGCTGATCAAAACATTTTGGGGTTTTCTAAGCTGCTAACAGAGCGGTGGGATCTACTGCCTTAGGTGCTCCCTATTATCCTTATTTTATATGCTCGAGCCGGGTTGAGGGGTTTGGGTAGGCTGTCAGGTGCGTTACTGGGGTTGGGAGGAATCTTCTATCTGTATTTAATATTGTCAGCACCCTGGTACGTTGCGAGTTATCTCCTGGAGGCTCTCAATAATGACACCTTTCCCTTTTTCTCCTTGGGAACTCAGCCTATAGAGGAGAGATTATTCAGTGCTGTCTTGGATGTGGAGAAATTACTCCAATTTTTTCCCGTCTTCCCTCGGGCCAATGGCAAAAGCGTACAAGTATTTTGAAAATTTTTCATGGGCTTGGGGTGACCTATGGCCAGGGATCAGCTCACCTCTGAATGTTCTCATGATCTTGTTTATAGTTAAAATAACTGTTCGGGAATGCTGCCCTATCTGCTACTGGTGCTTGGGGCAGAGGCAAGCTCTGTGCAGCTGCCCGAATTGCGCTAATATGAAAGGGGACGGCACGGACGGGCAGGGCAGTGTCTTGAGTTCATGCAGCTGCAACCTTGGTTACTCCACTTCCCTCTGCGGCAACTCCACCTGAGGGAGGTACGGGACATCCATAGAGACTTGTTGTCCAGGTGAACATATTATCACATAGCTGCTCCACTGTTGGGATAAGGGGGCCAGTAGCGTGGAGTTGGAGGGCAGAGAAGCCAAGCAGTTGGGGTCACTTGCTGGAGAAGGGGACCTTGACAAAGCAATGAAAGGACACAAAAATGTAAGCCTCTGGAGGTGACTCCTGACAAGTGTGAAGGAAAGGTATCCTTTTAAGGAAAGCGTGCCACATCACCCAGGCAAATGGAGCATCATGGAGAAAGGTATCCAGTACGGGAGGGAACTCGCTGAACTGGAGATAGTATTGTGACCCGAACGATGCATGGGCACCCACAGATCCAGGTGAAGTTCAATGCACACAACCTATATGGTGCACATTAATGTGGAGTGCACCATCCTTGTATGCCAGTGTGCTTGCAATAATAAGTCTCTCTTCCCCCATTCAGGCCTGTGTCTTGGCTGTAGAGAGACTGTCCCAGGAGTTTAAGCCATTCAGAGGGGAGATGTTCCACTCCTCACCTGCGTGAGCCAGTATCTCAGCTATTAGGAGTAAGCGTTCATCTGCTCAAAGAAGGGAATGTAAAAGGTATCCCTCACAGGGTACCCTGTGGTTTTAGCTATGTGACCACAGAGAGGACGTGAGGAGGTGGGATGGAAAACCTACCTCACTCTTAGAGGAATGAGTATGTATGTGAATTGAAAGGGAAAAAAATCCACCAGTGGAGATTCTTCCAGGAAAATTGTTGCTCCCGTATCCAAATGGGATGAACAGTCTGACACGGCCAATAATCCTTTTCTCCAGGACATGAGTGAGGCACGTGAGTATTAGGGGGGCCCTGCCTCCAGCCAGGTGGAAGAAAGGGACAACCGTGTTTATTGGACTGTGTGGATTCGATGGCCTGGCACGCCAGAGCCTCAGGAGTACAGAGCTCTAGCAGACACGGGTGCACAGTGTACCCTCATGCCATCAAGCTATAGGGGGGTACAGCCAATCAATACTTCTGATGTGACTGGGGGCTCTCAACAACTGACTGTGCTGGAGACTGAAATAAGCCTGACTTACTACTCCTTTCCAAAGCACCCCATTGTGACTGGCTCAGATGCCCCGTGCATCCTTGGCATTGACTATCTCAAGAGAGGGTACTTTAAGGACCCGAGAGGGTATCGGTGGGATTTTGGGATAGCTGCTATAGACACTGAGCCGCTGTCCATCTTGCCTGGTCTCTCACAGGACCCTTCTGTTGTGGGACTGCTAAAGGTTGCAGACCAACAGGTGCCAATTGCCACTACAACAGTGCACCGGCGGCAGTACCGTACTAACAGAGACTCTTTGCTTCCCATCCAGAAGCTGATTCGTCAGCTGGAGAGCCAAGGGGTGATCAGCAAAACCCGCTCCCCCTTTAACAGCCCCATCTGGCCAGTGTGTAAGTCTGATGGAGAATGGAGACTGACAGTGGACTATCGTGGCCTGAATGAAGTGACACCACCACTGAGCGCTGCTGTGCTGGACGTGCTGGAACTCCAGTACGAGCTGGAGTCAAAGGCAGCCAAGTGGTACGCCACCACTGACATTGCTAATGCCTTTTTCTCCATTCCTTTGGCAGCAGAGTGCAGGCCACAGTTTGCTTTCACCTGGAGGGGCATCCAATACACCTGGAATTGGCTCCCCCAGGGGTGGAAACACAGTCCTACCATCTGCCATGGACTGACCCAGACCACACTGGAACAGGGCGCAGCTCCCGAACATCTACAGTACATTGATGACATCACTGTGTGGGGCGACACAGCTGACGAAGTTTTTGAGAAGGGGAAAAAAAAAATCATCTAAATCCTTCTGGAAGCCGGTTTTGCCATAAAACAAAGTAAGGTTAAGGGTCCTGCACGAGAGATCTGGTTCCTAGGAGTCAAATGGCAAGATGGACGTGATCAATAAAATCACAGCTATGTCCCCACCAACAAGCAAAAAGGAAACTCAAGCTTTCCTAGGCGTTGTGGGTTTCTGGAGGATGCATATTCCAAATTACAGCCAAATTGTCAGCCCTCTCTATGCAGTGACCTGGAAGAAAAACAATTTCAAATGAGGCCCTGAGCAGCGACAAGCCTTTGAACAGATCAGGCAGGAGATCGTGCATGCAGTAGCCCTTGGACCAGTCCGGACAGGGCCAGAGGTAAAGAATATGCTCTACACCGCAGCCGGGGAGAATGGCCCTACCTGGAGCCTCTGGCAGAAAGAACCAGGCTCAACCCCTAGGATTTTGGAGCCGGGGATACAGAGGATCCGAGGCTGCTACACTCCAACTGAAAAAGAGATACTGGCAGCTTACAAGGGAGTTTGATCTGCCTCTGGGGCTCTCAGGCTCTGGGATTCTCGCTGCTCTGGGATCTGGCTGTGTGTTGGTCGGTGTGTGGTGAACTACTATATCTTATGTTCTATTTTCTATTATTTTAATTACTTAGTAGTATTGTTAGTATTAATATACTATAATTTTCATTTATATTATTAAATAGTTCTTATATCAACTTTACAGGCTTCCCTTGCCTTTTCCTCCAACCCTCTTCCTGGAGAGAAGGAGGTGAGCGAGCGACTGTGTGGTACTTAACTGCCAGATAAGGCTAAACCACGACAAAGTGCTCTGCTGCATGAAGTCCTTGGCCTATTTACAGTAGGTGGAAATACTGAAAAACAAATTATTCGGTAGAATAGATGATTTTGTGAACCATCAGCTTCCCCTGTAAGTGTAACGACCCCAGGTGCTAGCACCTACAGGGAACAAGGAGAGAGTAAGGCCTGGTATGAAATGACACAAGCACTTGGTCTGCACATCAGTAACCATGTGTCCTTCTGGTGACTTTGTAGACTGTGTGTTGCAGACTGCAGATGTGAATGTAACCCCTTCTATGCTGAATGCTTTGAAACATCAATGCTTTGCAAATAAATGAGCAAAAATATTAGCACAAAACTCAACAAAAATTTGGGATGGTTTGATGTTGTGTCAGTTCTGGGTTTCTGGGACTTCGTCTTCAGCCTTTTAGCGAGTGAAGCTGCTGCTGCAAGAGATGGTTTTGACTAAGAAAGGCTCAAAAATGCTGTTGTAATTATATCCTTATCTTTATATGCTCAAATTCAGTCAATGAATGCAAGATCTATGACGTCTGAAGGCTTTTAGGGCTGTAATTAGCGATCAGAAGATAGCGCAAGGTTTTGTCTATCGTACAAACCAGCACAGCATTATGAGGAGACTCATGTATGTCTTTATTACTTTGGTCTCAATATTCAGAAACTGAACTATTCTATTGAGCCGCATTTGGTTTTCTACAGACAGGATGCACAAGATAAAATCTCAGCAGTAAGGATCTCAATAAAGTCAGCATTATTTGCTTCACAGTAAACCATTAAAACAAACAAACAAAAAACCAAGCCTACTGGCAAATATTCTCTTCCCGTAATTCATATCCCACAATAAGACCATGGTTAATACTTCTTTTCTGTGCTCCTGTCAGAAAAAGTGAATGACAAGGGCTGACTTCAATAGGGAAAAGGAGAATGCCAACTACACTCACAGTTCTAAAAAATAAAGTGCTGCTTCAACTACTCCATGTGAAAGACTTCATTTTTACAACTCCTGAATGAAGACAGGACTCTTTGCATTCAAATCTTTATGATTTTTCAGTTTGAGATGCTATAATTGAAGAAGAAAGAAGAAACTGTAATTTGAGTTAAAGACACAACATACAAGACGAGAGAATGTCCCATCAGAAGTGTCAATATAAAATCAGGAGCCTAGCCTCAGCCTTAGCTAAGTAGCAGTCATAAATCCACACATACAATATACAAAAAACCACTTTCCACATATAAAATCTCTTGTTTATATCAACATAGGAGACGGCAAGACTAAAAAGCCAAGACTAAAAAGCCAGACTGACCGCCGTTACATTTCCTAGGAGGGGAGCGGTAAGGACTTGAGCATGAGCTTCCCAGTTCAAAACCAATTTGCAAAAGGCTGCCGGTTTGAGGAGACAACATGCAAGTTTCTTCCAGTGGAAGACAGGATTACAGCAGAGAGAGTTCACTCTCTGTTTCAGGTTCTCCTAAGCAGACCAGGCTTTGTAATAATCCAAAACCCTGAGCAGTATCCGCTCACTGTGATGTGATGAGTAAGCCAGACTTTGTATTACTGCTTACGTAGCCTCTTTACAACAGCCCTTTGATTTCAGTAATTTATAAAGAAACACCACCACCCACCACCACCATTTAGCTGCTTTTCATCTGATTCATAGTTTAAGTAAGTTGATCTTCCTAGGAAGGAAACACCATAGTGTGGATAAGGAGGACAGTTATCTCTGGATGTTAAGTCGCCTTATCCTAGAGATAAATTTACACAGATGAGTTAAAGTATTACTTAACATGTTCTGGGTTAACTGTTAAATGTTTTCATATATTTATATATAACCAAAATCCTGGTAAAGTACATAAACCTGATCAAGTCCCCAGATGTCTTAGAGACAGGTTTTTGTCTTGATTTTTAAATATGGTTTCATTAGGCAGGAGTAAGACCAGTGCAATTCACTAGAACCTACTGAGATAAAAAGGTGTAATTGAAATCAGAAACTGGCTTTTTTGTTTTGGTGTGGGTTTGTTTATTTGGGGTATTTTTTATGTTGTTTACTGTAGCGAACCTGTCTAGCTCTGTCATATCATCTTATGGTTCCAACTAAATACATATCCTTACCCATATTCATTAAGGGACCTATACCATCCCTGACTACTTAATAACAACAAAAGACAGAAACCCCAGCCAAAATTCTGGGGAGCACAGCCTGTCTGGAAACACACTGAACGTGCACAGTGGTTGCTCGTGATTCAGATGATTAATTCGTCACTTCAGCCAGAAAATGTTGTATCTTCAGGTTAAACAGAACTTCAAACCACCAGCTTGTATGATCATTGTTATTTTTAGGTCATATGGAAAATGATAGACAGTCATTTTGGCCAAGAACTTATCTCTCAACACAACAGAAAACACTTCATGGAAAAGGGAAAAAAATGCAGCCCAGAAGTTAACTGAGGATTTCAACTCTTTGTGCATGGAAAACAGCACGAGAAAACTAAAACAGAAGTCATGATTTAACATAAATATTTTCTATAAAAGCCTGGACAACTCCTTTCCTGCACTATCATGCCAGTTTTTTATCTGCGAGAGTCAAACTAGCTAAGTAACGGAAACAGTTTTTCATGAGATAATTTTCTAAAAGACTGCAATGGAATTCATTGAGGGCATTACTTAATTGATGTTTCTGGGTCTTGCCATCTGTATCTTTGACACTGGTATGTTACTATTGGGAAAAACAACTTCTATCAGTACAAGTTGTTTCTCATGTGTTTTGAATTCTCTGACATGGGCTATGGCGTGGCCTTTCCTGCCTTACTTCTTAGTGGAACAACTTATGTAAGAGAAAAAAGAGCTCGCGGTATGGTGGATCTCAGCAGTGCTCCTTATAGCAGAAGCAGCTGTCATCTAATGGGATCCAAATCTCATCCCCAGTTTTTTGGTGACACTGCAGTATTTGGAATTTCCTTAAATCTTTACATCCTGAAGATAAATAAATAGATGCACCAGTATATCAGCATCTGATTCCCAAGAAGACACCATTCTTGCCCTTAAGTGAGCTTCCAAAGGTAAGTCCCAGGGACTCAAAAGCCAGAAAACAAAGAAATATACTTCACTTATTTTTAATTTCATTCCTTCACCCTGAGCCTTTGAAGCAATTTCACTAGGAGACTGGCTTCTGCATGCTGAAAAGCAGCATTGCGACTCCTGCGTGGAGACTTCACACGCCACCCTGAGAGGAAGTGGACATTTTTGCCTTGGGTCTGTTTCAGAGGGACAGGAGATGATGCGCAGTAAAATGTCCATTTGTGAGTGCATCTGGTCCTGGTGGACTTTTTAATGGAGCATGGAGTTCTTCAAACTGCGGAGATGACCCTCTTCAGAGGGAATATACAAAAGAGGCACATCAGCGGGAGGGCGACAGCAGCGAGCAGCCACTCCGTTTCCAGTGTAGCGTCTTGCTCACTACCATAGGGAGGAAGGGAAAATGGAAATAATATTTTGCTTGGAAAGAGGCCATGAGGCACAATGGCTTTGAAACTTTAACTGTTGCCAATGTTTTAGTAACCCGTTAGACTGCGCTGTCTGATGGAGCTGTCCTGAGGGGCACAATCTCATTTCACGCAGGACTGGCAGAAGAACCCACCCCAGGCGGAGAAATGAAAAAGCACCTCTGGACATTTCGCCAAGCTGTGCTGCCCTCTGAAGGCGAGCACATACTGCCGAGATTTACTCCAGTGGGCTATAGGAGGAGACAACTGGTATGTTTCCAAGGAAAGAGAGGAGTAGGGGAAGATGAGTACAAGGCATCCTGCCCAGCGTACGCAGTAAACTTGGTCACAAGGGAAAATACTGCTGTGCATCCACCACGTAGAACAGGTGAGTTATTGGCTTTACTGCTGGCAGTATTGCCGGGCCTAGGAGACTTGCAAACTCGTTTGTCCTGTGTAATAAACACCCCACCAGCACTTAGTGAAATCCCTTAAGCACTTTGGCTCTTGTCCTGTAATGTGGTAGGGCACCTGCCAAGCCCCAGCCATCCTCCGTGACCTTCTGGTGATGGGAGAGACCAGGGGCGGGGGTCCACTGGGGCGTTCATCTGCATGATGAATAAAACTGACCTAGGTTCCTAGCCAGACTAATTTTGCCACTGGGAAATCATTAATGAAGTCTTCATAGTAAGGTCAGCAGGTTCTACTTACAATTTTTTAGTTTTCTTTTGGTTGGGAAAAATGGGAAATAGTAAAAAGACCCATGGGAAACACCATACACATGAAAAAAGCAATTGTGACGAATGCAAGAGCAGCTTGATCAAACCTTCTTTCCCCCTTCCACATCAAACAGTTTATGGAAACCTGGGACTCTGTCTCACCCCATGCTACACCTCCTCGGCGCTCCCTTCCTGCAGGCTGAGCTCATGTCAGCAGTAGGCACAAGGATGAGGGAGGGAGGACTCAGCGCTGCTGTTCTGCTCCAGCCCTGAAAGAGCCTCTTCATGGGGACCTGTCCCAAAGCTCCCATCCCAATTCTGCGGTTTTGGCCTCATGGCCGGTGCTGATCACAGCGGTTGTGGGTGCTTGGGTTATTCTGAACCAGGGTTTCTGGGGGTGCCTCCTCACTTCTTTACTCATCCGTGTAGATCCAGCTACCTTTGTGCAACCAGGAGTCCCCTACCCCTACTTCCACCTCAACCCACGTGTTCCTCCACACAGGAGGAAAGCTCAAAATCTCCCAGGTGAGCACCAAGATCCCTGGCTCAAATCTACAGGTTACAAAAACTTTCCCTAACTTGGACTTGTATGGAGTCACGGTCCATTAACTTTTCAGGGTGACTTTATCGTGACCACATCTTGCCTTATTTCTCCATATGACTTTCAGCAGACTAGCAGGATAAAAATACTCATCTAATTAATTACTGCATTAATGCAAGCAACAAGAAAGTTCCAGCCAAGCAACAAACCCAAGTGAATTATGGGTTAAAAAGCAAAACATGCAAATCCACAGAAATGAAGCTTGTTGAAAGACTCGTCTTTAGAAAGGCATTTTGCTCAAAGCTTTCAAAACCCATCAGTTTTATCAGCTTCTGAGCCTCATCAAATGCTGTGGAGTGATACCGAGCCAGTTTTATAACCCACTGTTTAGACCAGACAGGGCAGCTGTTGTTCAAAACCTTTGGCAATGTGTGTCCAACCCCACAAGAGAATAGTTGTGACATATTTCACAGCTGAATTACCTAGGTAGTTTCAATTTCTTGCAACATACAGAAGCTAACATTACCAAGAATAAGAGCCTGAAATGTCTCGCTAGTAATTCTAAACCAGTCTTCACGCTTTGCTGATATTCTTCATCACTAAATCCCCTGCCTAGCATACTCCATAAGCATGCACTGTCTGACTCAATTAGCAATTTTATGTCCTCCAAATACTAACCCAGCAAAGCAAAATAAACCCATGTTTTCGTTAGAAATGTCTTCAGCATTTGCCAGTAAGTAAATCTTGGGATAAACTGGTCTTGAAAAATTTAATTATAGGCCAGTAGTGGTTTATAACTAAGCAATACCTGCTCCGTTCTAGGCAATGACTTCTCCTATGCATACCACAGAATGTAAACAGTTATACCTAAGCCCCCCCAGATACAGAAAACTTTACTTCCTGCATTCGTACATGTATGACCCTGGTCAGGCACTTTGCATTTAACCTCAGAGCTCCATGAGTAATCACCTTCTGGCTATCATACACTGTATCATGAAAGGTTGTGGAGAGTTTTACAAAGTGTGAGAAATTCTTCCCCTCCAAGCACAAGTTTTGGTGCTTTATGATATTTATGATTCTAGTACTACCCTGAAGGTCCTCATCTGCTTTTTTTTTTTTCCCAGAAGTAAGCTAATCTTTATTATGCAACACTGTAATTAATTTTTTAAAAAATTTAGTCATATTATGATTTCACCCATCTTAGTTGCTTTTTTACCAGACAAAACACAATGCCCCTGCTAGACAGCTGAGAGACTTAACAGTTTACAGTTTACAGTTATGGCATTCTCTCTGTAATATGAGGAATAAAGCCTGTACTTAACAGTCTTCTGCAACTTCTGTTGTTGCATAACTTGCCTGTAAAATTACAGGAAAGACAATACCTACATCTCCATCCCCACATACCCATTTAAGTCACACCTTACCTAGTAGTACAGAATATTTCATTTATCACCTCACGGTATATCTGACCTAAACATTATTTTCCTGCAGTTTTTAGATAATTTGCAATTTGTTTCATGGACAGCCACAGCCTCATCATCAGTAGGGGAGTGTGGAGAATAGGTCCCATATCCTTTTTCCTTAACAACACATTATAAAATAATACTGATGTGTCGCGTCACACATTGTAGATGGATGTGAGCAGTGGTAGATGAGGAGAAGAGCCAGGCTGTGCACAGGGCTGTGGGTCTTTCCAAATAACAGGAGGAGGACTGCTGAGCCAGAGGAAAGTTTCAGCATAGCACTGTATGGATAATGCACGAGTGCTTAGAGGTTGATGGTGGGAGAAAGGAGCGTGAACTAAGTATTTACGAAGGGAGAAGCACAGCCTGTTCAGACCAGTTCAGAAAAATCTGTATTTGCTTGAACCACAATTTGTATGGCTTACAAAGACTGCATTGAGTATCACCCCCAGACCATCTTCCACTGGGAATCCAGGGTATTTGGTGCACAGGCTGTACAGCATGGCTGCAGTTTCCTGTCATCTCCAGCTCTTGCTTCGATTGATGCAAAAATTCTTAGGCCACATTTAAGGGAACAAACAGATACAATCAATAACTGTTTTAAAATTACTTTGGCTTACCTGCATGCTTTTTCAGTGCCACAATTCCACTCTATCCGTGCAGCAGTGTATGATATTTTTCCTCATTTCAGCCACAAGCTCAGCAATGCAATTTTCTTCCTCTGCACTTTTCCTGCAAGACAGAGGCAGGACCATCACAGAAGCACTAAGAACACAAGGCGAGACTGTTTGCAATTTTGCAGTGCTCTGCAACCAACTCAGAGGAGACAGTGCAGAGAAAACAACAGTCTCTGCACAGCTGGATTGGCTGTAGCCTCTACAGTCACAGACTTTTTTGGCTGACAGACACTCCACCAAGTCTTTGCTGAGTGCACACCACCACAGAGGATTTTCATCAGGTCCACCCTGTTTACACCAAGCTGCTCCAGAACAGGGGGTACTAGAGAGGCATACGGCGCAAAAGACACGATGATCGTTCTGCAAAACCTCTGTGCAAATTTTCCTGCAACATCTGAGACACAATTTGTTGTAACAAGGAAAGTTTGATCAAGTCTTAAATAAATAACAGGAGAGCAGTAAATAGAATGTTAAGGCTTTGAGTGAAGATTTCTGTCAACTGCAAGCAAGAAACTAGTGTCTGGGGTTTCCCTTGGGTAAAACTTTATAGTCAATTAGCTTTGAGCATTAGCAGGTACTAGCTAAGTTAAGAAAATCTGGTGAGGTTATCCCATTTTTTTTGCTAATAGAAAAAAAATAAATGGAAAAATACCTCGGGCTGCATTAGCCCAACACTTCTAACTGCCAATTGCGTCAAAGGGAAGCACACCAACCTCTTGTACCCCTGCAAGACAAAAATCCATCTTTAAGTTCACCAATCCATTGATTTGATTTGTTCTGCAAGCTGCAGTCAGCTTGCACACCATGGACCATTTAAAGAAATATTTACCAGTGTATTAAGAATTAAAATGAAGGTTGGTTGATAGCAGAATTAATTTTGCCAAGAGGATTTTGGATTAATATAAACCATGTTTTCACCTCTGTTCTCATCTTTCTACGTATCTTGAAAGGGCAGGCACAGACTCAGACAAGTAGCTCCTACTCTGCTAAACCATCCTGCTGTGAAGAACACGGGTAGCTATTTAAGGAAGAACACATAGAAACGTTTAAAGAATCTGACTCAACTCTCCAACAGTACACAGTCATGCAATCAATTTAATTTCTGAAACATTTCAGTTACACCACAATCCTTGGCTCAAGTCCTACATTTTTGTCACGCAGATGAAGTTTAAATATGAAGACTGCCAGGCTGGGAGCCTCACAACAAAATTAATCTCCAATACAAATACCCTTTGGTCAAGAGAAGACAGCAAGCAGAAAGTTTCTTCACAGACTGTTAGCGTACGGTTTTGCAGGTTGTATATCGAAAAACCTTCGATCAAGGCCAAGATCCAGCAATCTATCCTGAAGCAGAGAGTAAGCAGCAGAATTTCCTGCTGCAGGAAAAATTGAAGTTAGCTTCCTGACCTGGAACCGTATCCGCAGACCACAGACCTCCTGGTCTGCAGAAGTTGCTCCAAACGAACTCCGGATGTATCGCTGTGGCATCCCCTCCGATCTAAGCTCCTACAGTACCAAATACCTCTGCTGTCAGAAAACATCTGCCTGCAACTTGCACGTACCAGGCAGCTAGGTTGTGTCACACGTACAGCTCAAGAGAGGTGCAAAGAGCTTGCTACAGCTTCGGTGCAAACTGGTTTTCTTCCTTTGCCTCAAAACGAAATACTTATTTAATTAGGTAGCTAAATACAAGTTTTTAACTGTTAAATGCAATACTGTAAATGCAAAACGAAGCACCAGTCATTGTTCAGCCAACACATCAGAAAAAACCCAAGTGATGCTGTATTATTAAAAACCAAACACCTCTGTGGTAACCAGTCCTTTTGGAGGAGTGTTAGTAACCTCCTGACACCTCTCGGGGTGTCAGCAGAGCCACCTCCTTCTTCTAACAGGACTGTAGCATTCTTAGTTGAACAGCAAAAAGATCAGAAGCTCTACATAAAGCACTAAGTTTTGACCTCATCACCTTTCATAAACCAAGCAGGATCAGGACCGGAACCCCTGAAGCCCACTGGGTAACCAGTACAGGCCCGGTAACAAAGCTGTATGGAGTATGTAGCTAGTGAATCCTGAGTAGTTATGGAGCAAATCCAGCTGTAGCTGTGCTATGCTGCTGTGTAGGTGGTAATTTTCAGCCAAGACACATCCTCGTCGCTGGTGGCCAGATTACACCACGGCACTTTGACAAGTGTGGACAGTTGCCCCAGTGGCTCCTCAGCATTTCAGTAACGAAAATGTTCTTCGCTAATAACCTGCTGTAATTCTAGCCAAACAAGGTCCTCTTCCGCTACCCAACTGCTCATTAGTGCAGTCACATGCTGCTTTAGCAGTTGCTGGCTTTTCAGCACACTGGACCACTGCACACTTAAGAAAGATTGAGGAGAAGAAAAATAATCAGCACTTAAGGCAAGGAATGTTGTCAACATCAGGGACATTGCCATGACCGTTTGTTCCACTTACTGAAACGTTCAGTCAACAGCAATCTTGGATGTGGATACGTTTTCAGTAGGAGGAGGAAGCCAAACTCTCTGTTACAAACAGCAGGAAGTCAATTTGTCTCTCTCCGCTTTCCAGTTCAAATCTATTGGAATTCCTGAAGCACAAATGGAAATATATGAGTGTTTCATTACCAGGAATCTCCTTTCCAAAAGCACTTCCAAAAATGTCATCACACAACAAAACTTTTAAGTGATACAATTGAAAAAGCTAACGTAATGCAGATATTTTCATGATATCCTACCTACAAAATGATTTCAACTTGCTCTGGGAAGTAGGGATGATACAGTTGAAGGAACCTCAAACTTTGAAAACCACACTCCTGTCGTAAGAATATTTAAACAAATGCACAGACACTTTTTAACAACTTTATTGATTTAATAAATGCTGTTGTACAAAATTAGTCTCTGGAATGTCGTAATAGCAAGAATTACATGGTAATTATATTTTGTTTACCATATTTTAGCAGAGGGGATACAATCTGTTTATTTTCCAGAAAATAAACATTCTCAAAATCTGAAATACTGATTAAAAAAAAAAAAAAATCAGCAAAATAATATTCCTCATCTCACAGCAAAAGCCAGAAATACAAGTGTCTCATATTTCCTCCATTTTTTTTGATCCAGGGGGTGACAGCACTATACTGATACAGCTTATTTTTTGCATTTCTACACTGCCCAACCGCAGTTCTTTACAAAACACCTTCAGAATAACAGCAGCAAAACCAGAAGGCTAAGAAAGGGTCTGAAAGGCTCAGCGGCTTAATACTTTCAACCACAGTAATGGATGCCTAAAACAGTCAGGGGAATTGTCATCCTAGTAAAAATGTACGAGTCATAAAATCAGAACCCATTCCGAGCAAGGCAGTCACGTTTTTCGTTCCTTGAAGAAGTCAGTTCCTTTCAGCTCTTCCGGCAGGTAGTCCTGCTCTACAGGCTCCTTGTACATGGGGTTATATTTATAGCCTTTACCGTAGCCCAAGTTCTTCATGAGCCTTGTTGAAGCATTCCTTAGGTGCAGCGGAACGGGCGGCAGAGGCCCCGTGTGCATTCTCAGGCATTCTTTGACGTTGCTATAGGCCCTGTACACCTCAATGGACTTTGGTGCTCTCGCAAAGTACACCACACATTGTGCTAGAATGACCTGTAAACAAGATAAGGGAAAACAATAAATGACTTCTTTTAAGCACTTGGGGAAAAGGTCTGTTACTCAGATTGTTTGTGTAGCATGGCAAGGATTATGTTTTTAAACTGACCTCTGCCTGCTACTATAGTATGAATATTATTATTTAACAACGCAGCTCTTCGAGATTTTCACTAGAAAGGAATTAGCTGCTTTAGAATATCAGAACATTTTTTTCTCTGTTATAAATAAAATAACATAGAGCAAAGTGACATTAGTTCACGTATCACGTTTTGACAATAAATATGAGTGAATTTTATTTCAAACTACAACATCTGCTTTAAGAGCGACAATGTTCTCTTACTTGTCAAAGAAGGGGTGTGCTGAATGAAGAAGTAACTAAGTTTGCCTTGCCCATACAATCTCAGTTTCTTTTTATAACTGCATGTAGGTTTTACAGTTTGCAGTACTTTCAAATCAGTGAATTAATGAAGTCTTTACCTCACATTCTGGCATTCCAATAAAGTGACAGCCTTGATAAGCAGCAACTGCCTGTGTTAAAGCCAGAGGATCTGCCAAACCTACCAAAAGGGATCAGATAAAAGCAGGTTAAAGTCAGGTTACTTTAGTTACTCTATTTTCCCCAATCCTGTAAGATGGAAGGTTATCCATGCACAATTCGAAGTTGCTTTCTTGGACGTTGGAACTTCTGCTACAACACTCTGCAGTACATAAGACACAATCCCTCCATCCACAGCCTGCCTTCTGTCTCCACCTCCACCCCCCAAAAGAAAGGTCTAAATCGTGGGCATGATTTTCAGTCAGAACGCATTGCCACATGATGGCATGCTGAGCAGTAGCTGACTGAGGATGATTCGCTTACTTTCTGGAACTGAGAACAAAACGGGTGTTCTGGTTCTGGGGACAACGGGGAAATATTGCTATATAAACACAGATTCCTCAAAACTCGTCACTCTTCACCCATCACATATGTGTAAGCGTTGGTGCAACCGTGACTATGGATAAGTCAACCAAGATCCCTTACAACTAGCGAGCCAGCTATCACATCTGAGGTTTGCAAGTCAAGGTAGGTATTCACCTTCCAGAGTCATTAAAAAACCAGACATCCCCGAAATACACATTCGCTGTGACATGCATTTACTGGTGACCTACAGTCACCAGAGTTTAAAAGAATCCATATTAATACACTGCCAAAATCTGACCTCAAAAGTATTTGTTTCTCCTGCAACAGGTAATCATCACAATGACATCACATGTGGGTCTCTGTCTGCATATACAAAGTTTCTGTTGGATGTGGAGCAGTTCAGCATTGTCTACCTATTTTGCATATAGCAGTTTTGAGGTTTTTTTTGTTTGGTTGGGTTTTTTTTTCTCTCCTCAAACACCAGTTTTTGGAAACCAGAAGCCTGGCAGATCTTCATGCAACAGAATATTCCACCAAGAAATACTGACCTATATCTTCACTTGCAAACCTCACCAGCCTCCTTGCCACGTAGAGTGGATCCTCACCACCCTCGAGCATCCGAGCAAGCCAGTAAAGGGAAGCGTTTTCATCTGAGCCTCTCATAGACTTATGCAGGGCAGAGATGCAATTGTAATGTTCTTCTCCTGTTTAGAATGCGGGAGAAGAGATACACAAAGCTGTTAGGAATTTAAGGGAACAGAACATATTTTTACTAGATCACCGTAGGTAAACATAGCCTGCTTTTTCAAGTTCTTTTTATGCATACATGATTATGGCATTCATTAATGTTTTCAACATCTTTATGCTTTGCCACATGGATCATTCCACTAACTCCATAAGCGTAACAGAGCAACTGTGGATGAAAATGAAGTGGGTTTTTATTTTTTTAAACATTGCAAGGCAAACAATTTGGTTTTGGTACACTAATGACCTTTCCTTCAAAAGAAAAAAAAATACTGACACTTTAAGCAGTTAGGAAAAAGACTCCAAGTATCTCCTAATTGACAGAGTAAAGTATGAGTACATACAAACCAGTGACCATTGCTCTAGGGACAGGCACACAGGTCTGAGAAGACAACAGAGAATCAGAGAAATCCAGTACTATACGCTAGTGATATTTTAGAAGCAGAAGTTTCACATCAACTAAAACTTGAAAACAAACAAGCGCGCAGTAAATCAAACACAAGTTTGCTGCATCATATAGGGAAAAAAAAAAGGAAAACGTTGCTGTGGATATTTGATGATAGCACATCAGACAATCTGGAGGAAACAGGACCGCAGCACACAATTTGCCAACAATTCTGGCAAACCCCTCAGAAATGCTGAGTTCAGTTGTGGACACCAGCATTACTGGAAGGGTCCTGAAAACTGTAAGTAGCTGAAACAAAGAACACACAAAGAAAACCTGAAATGCCAGACTCCTAAATAAAGAGTGGGAAGACTGAATGAATTATGAGGAATTTTTTTTTAACATTAGATTTTAATATTAGATTAGATATGGACTCCAAGGAGAAACAAAGCCATTCCACAGATCTTTTAGAGCTACAGTTAAAAATAGAGGGTCAATGTTACAAACCTTGAAGCAGACCCTTCCTGCTTGCAATTTTTCTCTCTGCAGCTAGTTTTGATTCTTAGGCATTTCTTTTAATCAAACTGGTGAGAGTATTTTGCTGCAACATTGTTGTTAAACTTTAAAAAATAAAAAAGGCAGATTATGTATAAAGTGCCTGGCATTCCTTGGCTCACAGCTAAGTGTGTATTATAAAGGCAACTGGCTGCATGCACAGCCATCTGTTAATATTTCTCTTCTTCCTACGGCTAAAAGGATTTACAGCCCGAGGGCCGTATCAGAGTTCATCACTGTCCCTTTGTAGGCCCTGAGAAATAAAAGGCCACACACGAGTTTGAAAACCAAAGCCCCCATACCGCTGCAATTGCTCTTTTCATAGTCAGCAAGACCTCAACCTCACAGGTCAGAAACTGGGTTCACCTTCCTGCATCGCTGCTCACGCTGCAGTGCAGTTCTGCGGGGAATTCAACACGCGCGCTGCTGGCGTACGCAGGCCGGCAGACAGCTATTTTTGCTGGGACTCCACACAAAGAGCCCTGTGGTATGCAGTCATTGCTCATGCCAACACAAACAAGTAATTTCACCATGCAGCTGTTCGCAAGGCAGCAAATATGTCCCTCAGCCAAGCTATACTTCCTAAGTGGTAAAAGGAAATCATTTTCAGAAGGAATTTCTAGGTGAGCCTGCTACACTGTAAAGGAAAAGTAATTTTTAGCCCAAAGTTCAGTACAATCACTGTTTCACCAGAGCAACTGGTAGAAAAGGGGAGAGAGGAAGCTGAAATTATAAAGGCTGTCAGGTCTTGAGAATGCTACATCTCACAGACTGCATCAGGCACTCACCTGCTCGGTCATACAGGATGTGAGATCGCTGTAGCCCTTCCTTTACATGCTCTTCTGTGATCAGAATGCCATCTGCAGAACGGCCTTCGGTAATATTCAAAGGAGTGGTCTTCCCCACTGCTAATCTGGCCTGAACTGCTAACTGGAGCCCATTCAGTCCAGCCCTTGCATCGCCGTCGCAGAGGTAGGCTAGGGTATGTAGAGCTTTCTCCTCTATGTACACCGGGAATCTGCAAGAGAACGCCACACACCATGAGCCCCCATCATGCTCCTGGCTCATTATGCTAGAGATAGCACTTGTTTACAAAGTTTGAGAGACAGCTGGGTTTAAGTATTGTTCTTAACTCATGCTGTCGTGATTAAGCATTGCAGAGCCTGGGAGAACACTGTGGGACCCGACCCCTCCTCCTGCCCTGATGCATGTTAAATACCATTGCACATGGAAAAGGTAGAGTATAAGTATCTTCACCTCCTTATTTTTCCTCGTTTCATGAAGTTCAGTGGAAACCAGGGTTAGGGTTATGCCAGAGTACAATACTGGCACAGCCAGCTAAACTTTACCAGGTTTTAATCCATCAGTATTTCATAGCTAGCACTTCAAATTCCTTGCTGGAAGGATGATGGAAAGGTAGGAAGCTACCCAAATGCACATGAGAGAATACAGTGAAGTATAAAGTAATTAGCATGAGGTTTTAAACTAGTTACCGACAGTAAGACCTGCTAACAGATGTCCTTTTAAAGGCAACAATTGGAAGGACTGTCCACACTGTAAAGCATACAGGTATCCTACATTACATGTATCCTACATACAATACAGGTATTACAACTTAGTCATTGGGGTATAAAAAATACCTTAATAGAAAGAGAAGCCATCCCAGTGCATGCAAGTCACTGTTCTTGCCACCTACTACTCCCAAGTGTGCCAGGACTACACAAACACATGAAAAAGGCCAAACTCCAGTGAATACAATCTGAATGATCATGATGGAAAGATCTGAGAAATGCAGCAACAGATCTGTTGAGATCTCATAGCGGGATCCATGAAAAATCTGGGAAAGTAACAAAGTCCTCCAGCTCCTTCTCCAAGTTTCCATCTGCTGGGCTGCAGCCCCCACTGTCAGGGCACAGGCAAACCAGCTTGCCTCTGCACGTTTCATATGCATGCTGTTGAGGATTTGACCCTCGAACATTAGTTATGGAGCCAAGGTAATGGCTAAGGTGTTCGCCAAACGGAGGGTACAATTGATTTGATTTGGAAACAGCAGCTAGGGGAGTTAAAGCATGGCATAAGCAATGGCCCTAACTTAGCCATTTCTAGTAACTGGACTGAAAATGAAGAGCAACGTGTATCTGCGCGGATTAACACAGAGCTTGGCGTGACAGGCAGTTTCTTATGAAGCCCTTGTGTGCCAAATAATTAAGGATTCACAACAGCCCTACACTTCATTCGCCAGGAAGATTTATGACTGTTATTACCAGGGGTGTATAAAAAGGCAATGCCAGGGTTCCCAGACAAACGTACCCACTAATCATCATTACCTGCCTCCTCTTCCTCCTTGCAAACCCACTTAGCACTTGTCACACAAAAGAAAAAGACAGTAGCTGCTGCACAAACTTCTAAGGTTAGTATTTGAGCCCTCTCATGCCCACGCGTGAGAGGGAAAAGCTGCAGTCTTAATCCACAGCACTGCAAGTGAAGGCCGATAAATGTCTTCTAGGGCCAAAGCCATGCTGCAGAGAGCAGGCAGTAGGAATCACATCCTGTGGGATAAATCAATCTGTACACATACACATCTCGTCATGTTTTTATCTCCACGTTATTATTTATCATGTATTTGATAAAGCTAGTAGGAAAAAAAAACCAACCAAACAAAACCACCAAAAACCACACACAGAGAGTAAAACTTCAAAATAACCGCACTTTCTCCAAGGTGTTTCAAATACTTTTGTGTCTGAATGGGGAAGCAGAATAATATAACAGCACAGGGCCTCAGTCAAGTATCTTATGTATCAAATTCCTTGAAAATCAGAGAGCAGTGTTCACTCCTCACTGCTACAGAAGGGCACCAGATTTTTCTGTATGCTACGAAAGAAGCCAGCGAAGAAAGCCAAAGCTATTTTTAAAAACCCAGCAGGCACTACACACAGATGTCCTGCTGCTAATGCCTCCATCAACAGGGAATAAAACCCACTATGCTGCCCACTGGGCAAACACTTTGGATACACCAGCAGGTGAGTTTGAAGAGAAGGTTTCGTCTGCAAGGACAAAGCTCTGCTTGCTGTTTGCACAGAACACCACCACACGCTCGAGGCCTCCTCACACCGACACCCACAACTGCACTCAGCGACTGCACGTTGGGGTGGGGAGTGTTGAGAGCACTACAAGGCAGGTATAAGGCTCGCAAGAAGCTAAGAAGAGTCTGTCCCAAACAAAGCTGAGGCCTCAGAGGACTTCTACCATTTATTTGGTACTTAGAAGCTTGGCAGGAAAATCCAGTTGTATATCTGACTCTGCAGTTTCACTACAGGACTCTTAGTGCCCTGTTGACCAAACACAAGGAATAAGTACTACAGGAATTGAAACAAGTATGCACACAGAGGTAGGGAAAAATCTGGTTACAAGCAAAGCTCTTGTACATTTCCATAGTGAAATCCAAGTTACAACAGATTGGTAACGGAAATGTCACTCCAAATAATGTGTTAGCTTGATCCAGTCCATGTCTACAACAACAGCACAACATACAGGGCATGATAAAGAACAAGAGTAAGCAGAGAGAATTTTCACAAACAAGCTGTTTGCACAGCTTATTGATGAGAATCACAGATTGGAAATAACATAATGCTTCCCTGTTGCATAATCTCAGCTCCATTCACACTCAGCACTTCAAAACAACATTTTATACTCAGAGTAACTAAATTCAGTTATTTTTTTCTGAGGAATTAAAATCTTAAATTCCTACCTAGTGAAGTTAAGTCATCAAAAAAATGGAATCTAATTTCAAAGTCAGGATGACAATTATTCCAATACCTTGCTTCCAAAAGACACACACTGTATTGCATGTTTTTAAGCCCATCCTGTCTTCAGAAACTCAAGCGCCCTACACCCTTCCACTTTACCTGACTTCTGCACACCCTAGAACTCCAAAGCAGAATAACTCCCGTGCTTTCTGACCTCTTCCCATGCTCCTGATCCTCTTGCAGATGAGCAATCTTGTATTTTTTTCACCTTCCAAAATTAACACCAAACATTGGCACTGGATGCCACTGCTCAATGTTGGTACCTTGTAATCGATGATACTTGGAGACAAAAACATAAACAAGCCAAAAGGGACGTCCTGGGATCCATCACTCACTGAGCTGAAGGTGATATACTAGCTTAAGGAATGGAAAACTACCGCTCCGGGATAATAAATCCTTCTTCCAATTCCTCCTCATCTCCACACTCTCAAGACAGTCTGTGCCAAGAACCAACACGAAACGTATGATGAACTACCCATAAAACCTGAACCACACTGCAGCGTTTGATCCAATGACAAGACGGTTTAAGCAATATCACAGCGTGAATATGAGGAAGTCCAAGCAAGGAGAACCTGTATGGATGAAAGACTTAAAAATAATTGAGCAGATCATGAGATAAAGTACCCATTGCTTCTTTCACATATAAATCAGTACTTTCTTACTTTCTCAGTGCAATTGTTCTCACTACACTCACTCCTTGACAGACTACAACACTTTCACAGGCAAATAAAATTCTTCATCTGAAATACTGCAGTATGATAAAGAGATACGTTGCTCACAGACATACAGCACTGTTTTTGGATGCTGCCTCTCACCCCAGCAACTCTTGTTTCCTGCAAGAAAATTGGATGGATGTTCCAAAAAGGGAGCAACTTGCAAAAAGGCATTGAACACTTAAGACCCAAAGGAAGCCCATCTTCAACACCGTGATTTACAAATCAGTGAATTCAAAACCCGTCAGGACTTGTAATGCAGCCACTAACAAGCTGAGCTGCATGATGTCTAGGCTTGCCAACAGGAAACTGGGGATCCTTTCATTTCCCTCAGCTGTGCGCCTTCTGTGCTATCTAGCTTCAGATACATTTATTCTCCATCCAGTTTACTGTCTGACTTCAATTAGAGACACCACTCCGAGGGCAGCACTTCAATGATAAAAATAAAAAGCCAAGCAAAGAAGAATTTGATCCCCTCCAACACTGACACAGTACAAGTGTATCAGTGCAAACCTGGAACCGTTTGTGGTATTACTGAGACAGCGTAAACTGAAGAAAGCATAAGCAAAGTTTCAGCAATATCATACATCTTGAACATTGGCTTCTCCTTACTTTTCTTCTTCATGAGTATGTTTCTTCCTTTCCTACTTCCCCATCTATTAGGTTAATTTAATGCAGGCTTTAAGATGCACAGTTCGATGGCTGTGAAGTTGATGAGACTAACACAAAGCACATCTCCTAAAGAAATCCAGTAACTAATATAAAAATAGTCAAAGAAGCTTTATGAGCGTGATAAGATACCAAAGCAGGTAACACCTCCTGCTGGTTCTATTTCAGCTTTACAGCAAGAAAAGGACACAGTGAGATGAAAGGGAAGCCAGGCGACCTAACCTTATAAGAAACCTGCAGCAACGATGGAAACAAGGTAAGAAAAAGCCACCAGGAAAATCTAAGGAAACAGATTCGGGTAAAGCACACTACCCCTTTGATAACTGCTGCATGTGCATGGACTGCAGACACGATGAAACATACTGAATCACTCAGCAATGGCTGCATTCCTGTGGAGCACAGAAGATGCCTGTAGAGATTAAGGAAGATTTACCCTCACCTTATTCCTCAAGGTAATAGGAGAGACCCCAAAGAATCACCTTCTTCAAAATCTCATCTAGGCCAGCCATCATGTCAGACATGTGATGTGATAACAAGACCAAACTGAGGCCAAGCAGCACATACAGGACTTCATACTACACTTCCATGGTTTGGGAAGGGAGACTCACATGGGACGTGAAATCCAAAATTCAATATACACATCTCTCATGCCTTCTGGTGAGATCTCTGAAGCATTTTCAAAGTGGGTGTGCTCCACATTTGGGGACATGGTGCCTTACAGCTCCTTTTCCAGCTCTGGAACAAAGGTGAGCACAGTGAACAACCAGTTCAACTGTAATTGGTGACTTTCATTTACTCCTCAGGGCAGCATGAGCACTGTTACCTGCTTCATGACAGCCCGGCTTCATAGAGGCAGAAAGATGAAGAGGTAAAAGACAAGTGACAGCTGCTCCTGCAGAGTAGTGGGTGGAGAGGAAGCGAAGCAGCAGCAATGGTATGGACAGTGAAGTGAGAAGGAGGAATTAACAAGGAGACCAAAACCAGAACCATATTAAGGGACAGGGTGGCTTATAAAAAGCCAAACTCATCAGCAATGGTATGTATCAACTACGGACCAGAATCCAATAGCATTGGGAAAGACAAGAAAGACAACACACAACTGCAACAAACACTCCCAAATTCTGAACCCCATTTTTATTTTTAAATGCTTGGCTCCCACGTTAGCCATTGGAGTGGGGCCCTCTCTCCCCATGGATAGATTTCTGAAACTGTGCTAGTCTGACAGTCTGCCTGCCAGACTCCTTTCAGTCTGATGAAGCACCACACCGTGCTGTTTAAATCATCCATAGCTATTGGAAGGTTACAGATACGGAGAGTCTAGCGAAACCCAAACCCAAACAACTGCAACTGAAACTATGCCTTGTACTTTAATCCCATACAGAAAGGAAAGTCTCCGAACCCCAGTCAGGGTGTAGCCACAACCACAGCTGTGCCGTTACATTAAGGCTGACATGCAGCACTGCCCTCTCTTCTAAAATTCACATTACTACACTATGTAACAGCTACAAATGAGTAAACCATGAGGCAGAGTACCCTAAAAATAAAAAGGGAGTAGCTTTCCTACCCTGACCTCAGCATTCAGGTTAGTGATTCTCAGTGCTTGCATTCTGTGATAAATTTAAAGGACAAAGTAGATTCCCTCTCATTTATTTCATGCGGAGTGCCTGCCTAATGACCACCATGTCAATACACTGCAAATTACTAGGAGTACAGACAAACATCAACAGGAAGGAACTGTAATAACTTGCATGAAAGCAGCGCAGTACAGCAAGCATTATTCTTCACGGGCAGCAAGCTATTTCAGAAGATAACATCCCTTATGGACAAATCTGGACCTCGTTTTTTCCAAAACTCATCCAGATGTTGAACATGACTCCTATTTAGCTTTAACAACAAGAAGCAGAAAAAAACCCAAAAGTCTAAACAATCTTAAACAACCTATTAACACCTCACAGCAACAGCCTCCTCTCCCCACAGCATACCATAAAACATACCACAGCACTTATCCTGCAACTAAGAACAGTAGTATCCTCCAAGATCTTATTAAAAAAAAAAATTCTCCACAAAAAAATAAACTTCTGTTGGGCACTTTCAAATTAATTTAAGAGGGGATGCCCCAGCCACCACTTAACGGTAACATGATGCTTTTACAACCAGTAGGAAGAAGTAACGCACATTAGGACATGACAGAGAGTCAGTTACAGGTTTCCACAGCAAATCCTCAGCAGCAGAACAGATTTAAATATCCTGGGAGGGTGAGTCAGGAGCTACAGATCCAAGTATAAAACTCTTTCTCTCTCCCTCCTAATCCAGACGGTGAGATTATGTTTTAGATGGAGGGAGCCAGTGCTTTGAATTCTCTCTCTCCTGTCACCCCCTGCCATATGCTGCTACTTCACTTCTTTACTATCAGAAGTGGCTAGGGTTTCTCTTCCCACCCCCCAACTGCTTCATTCTCTCCCTGGCAGGCAGTCAATTCCTTGGGCTGTGTGGGTTAACACCCTGCAGACCATAAAGTACTCACTCCGAGCTCCCGCTGCTGCTGCCAGTTGCAGAGCTGCCGTGCTGGTCGCCCTGGCCCAAAACCCGGACCCCTAAAGACCTGACAGCCCGCATCAGAATCGCCTTCATCGCTTCAACCGAGAGCTTCTCCAGGACGATCACTCTGCATCGGCTCAGAAGAGCGGCGTTGACTTGGAAGGAAGGGTTTTCTGTGGTCGCTCCTATCAGGGTCACCGTCCCACACTCGACGTGAGGAAGGAAAGTGTCCTGAGGATGGGAGGGAAGCAGAAAAAGCTGATCTCGATCAATGACAACCTGAAACATCCCATGTGAGTAAGCTATGTTTTTCGTGTCTTGTGAGTCTTTGGGTTCCCTGTTGGTACGACAAATAACCTCACTGACAAGGCAGCTCATCTGCTCAGCTATCGAAATGATTTAATTTCACACACACAGCACGTTATGGGCTGTTCACCTTAACTCGTACTTGCACTGAGAATGACCCTACCAGCTGAAAAGCAACTGTGAGAAAAATCTGCAAGTTTTTAGTTTATTTATGTGACCTCGGTTTATTGCTTGGCAAACATAAGATATAATGAAATTGCCTTATTGAATATAACAAATAGTGAGGCTACTTCTAAATGCTCTTTGAACCAATCTTTAGGGCTACAGTTCCCTACATAATTTTATAGCATGGCTCAGAAAACTATAGGAAGATTGGAGTATGGTTTGATACAGAAATTGCAACCTGTAGTACCATGGAAAAATTGAGTTCTGTATGACTCTGGTCTCTTTTGGATTTTTTTAAATGGTACTATGGTCTCTTTTCATATAGAGAAGAGGGGACAACATTAAACCGAACAAACACCCTAGGCACATCCACATTCCAGATCTTTTCAAAGGCAATGCAGAATGTTACCCCCAGTGAGGAGGCTGAAATGGAGATATATACGTCAAACGTTACTAACATGACTTTGCAGAAATAAAATTTTAGAAAAATGCCATATGAAGCCTAGCACGCAAGACAGCTATAAGTATAGCTGAGACTTTTATTTAAATCTTTGAACCACAATATGGATAGCTATGGAATTTAATTGTTATATTTCTCCCTAACTCACCTACTAAAAACATTAAAATCAAAAGCCCAAAGTAAGCTATTATCTTAAGGCAAAGTGGGAAATTTTACAGAAGCGCAGATAACAGCTTTTTCCAAAAAGCAGCATAGTACAATACCTGCTGAGATTTATTGAAACGATGGATCTCATCAATAAAGAGGATGGTTTTTCTCTTGAAGAGTCTTTTTTCATTCTGGGCTTGGCTGATGACATCTCGAACATCATTTGTCTTGGCACTTGTGGCCGAAAGTGTCACAAACCTCGTGCCGTTCTTTTTGCTGCTGTTGGCTATGATGTGTGCCAGCGTAGTCTGAAAGACCAATAGGATAAAGCTTTGTAAAAATCATTTTGGACACAGAAAGAACTCGTTTGAGGGAAATATGTAAAGAACAAAGCTATATGTTCTGGACACACGGACAGCGTTGACAGGTTATAGAGGAAGGTATTTTAGTTCATGCTCTTCTAGCACACAGGAAACTTGAAAACATCCTGCTAGAAGTAGCTGCCAATTCCATCACTGCATTTCTAATGCCTGCACTTTTACGTACCAGACCTATTCAGTCGCAATACTGAAAAGGCCAGCAATGACAGCTGCCTCCTCTACCACAGAAGACAAGAACTCCTCGCCAAATACATTTCTGTCACAGAAGACAGACTGACCACAGTTCACTGTGCAGTTATTCTGTAGAGTATGTTAATGGATGAAGAGCTGGACTACCCTGAGACACCTGCAGGAGAGTTTACAGTGCAACCACATTTAAGAAATAAAAAGCTACAGTGTTGGTAATTAAGGCTTTTTCTATTTCCACTGCACATAAAAATGAAATGAATCAGAAAGCAGTTCTCTGCAAAAGCGTGGGAAAGTTAGTACTGAAAAAACATAGGTATACTTCAGAAAAATGTAACTTCTTGAATTTAGCCAACAGTAATCAAATAGTGGCCCAAGGAATTAAAAGACAGCTGACTGAACAAACTGTTGGCTGGTTTTAGTGAGCAGCTATATTGGTTTTCTTTCCTTATAGACAACTCCTTCAAATCAGAATTTATTCCTAGGGAATTTCACTGAGCCTACCAAAGCACAGAAGCAACCTCCAGTACTACCTCCCAGGCAGATTCACTACACCTGAACACATCACAGGCAGAATTTTCAGACTTCCCTTGACAACCATTAGTAAAGGCAGGTGTGTCTGCATGTCCCAAGCAGAGCGTATCTCTATTTGAAAGTACAGCTAGAGAAAAACAGGTGATTCTTCCATCGAGCTCACTCTTCTATTAAAGAAGCCCAAGGAGACTGAAGACAGAAGAGTCTTGGCAGATGAGGAGTGGGACAGGTGCTGACAAAGCCACTTCAGAAGATACTCCAAGTTCTGAGGTTAAAGCAGCAGGTGCTGCCAACCTGATCCTCCCACAGGGAGGCTGCAGAAGCAACCACCTACCACTACCCATGGTGTTGCCAGGAGCTCATTCACTGCACTGCTCTGTCTCTTTGACGGATCTGCTCGTCCCTGAAATGGCAACCAGCCCAAGGTGGGAAAGGACAAGCTAAGGGCAGGATCTATCATTATTATTCTTTCTTTAGTTTTAGTGAGGACTTTTTGATTGTCTTCAGAAGAGATGTCATTGCATGTCCTGATATAAGACTTGCATCCCCTGTCAGATCCTCTCTCACCCCCTGGAGCTCAAAGTACCAGCCCCTCCCCTCCTTCCATTGCTGCAGAAGACTGGAAAGTGCTTGCAGCAAAGCCTACAGAAATCAGGAAGATCTGGGAAATCAAAAAACAAAAGTGAACCTATCTCTGAAACTAAGCTCACAAAATAAACCCAAAGTCGATGTTTCCTTACAAAAGGGCCTTGATTCAGAATGTACCTTCAGAGGACGTACCTATGACTCAAAAATCACTGAAAGCATGGAAACCCTCAATACATCAAACCTGAGGATGAAAAAGGGAAAAAAAGGTACTTCTTCCCTCTCTAAAAAGTGGTGTGTGGAGGTGGAGAAGAAAAAAAAATAATCAAGTGGCTATTCTTCTTGTGGCTCCGCTTGAACTGGTAGCTCATACTGCCTCCTGGCCTTCATTCACCAGGTCACAGATAGCTTTATTGTTTAAAAAAGAAGAGCTGGTTTTAAACACATGCACCTGACTCCCCATTTCTATCCCTAATGTAGAAAAAAAAATAAATTCAATAACATTTGTTTGAAAGTTACTATTAGCCCAAGAACTTCCTTAAAAACTGCCGCACAGCTCTCAGCCAGCACCTCTCCTGCTCTGTCAACTTCTGGATCAACAAGGGTTGCAGTAAGAATAACATAGCTTGCCTTTCAAAAGCAGTGCTCGACACGGGCAGGCACGTTCATGGCCTCTTCCTTCTGTTCTGCACAATCAATCATTTAGCAAGTCAAACCGCCCATCGCCCACAGGTTGAGCTTTCCCCATTCCTCTGAAAGCCTACCATTTCCCACGAGCTCAATCTTTTTAATGCGGCTTTTCCTACTACCCCCTGAAACAAAAGTCAGGAACATGCTACGGTGTTGCCTCCCTCTTTATTACTGCCAGGTTACAGCCTAGGGAACATAGAACCCAGTGGAGACTTAACCTAAGCAGGGTAGCCTAAGTATGAAGTCACTAGCACCGAAGAACTGCCACTAATACGCTAAACTCCTAGTTTGTCTCACTAAAATCAGGGGCGAGGTATTTGAGGGATAAGAACTAAAAAACTATATGGAATAAGGTGGAAGAAAACACACTGAATATCCTTCCTTATCTAAAATAAATTCTGAAGTAGGCTTGATTATTCATTTAGGAAAAAAGTCTTTCAAAACAGTGACACTAATGTGGCAATTTGAGTGAATATATCTGTATCAGAACCAACACCACAAGCAGGAAGAGGAAATCTAAACAAGTTGATACTGTGCTCCTTTCATTATACAGGTGTTTCTTCTTTACATCATGATTTTTCCTTATGGGGAGGAGCAGAAGTATTGTTTCCCATAAATTAAGTGGTGTTTATATCAATGAGAACAGGAGTGATCCTGCAAACTAACCTTTTGCTAACTTCACTAAAAATGACACTTTACAAAGCTCACAGTGTAATTATATTCTTGCCCCTTCCAGAAACCATTCTCAGTCCTCTTCCACTATCCCAAACTATCCGAACTCATAGATTCACACAGATTCACAGCATGGTAGGGGTTGGAAGGGACCTCCAGAGATCATCCAGTCCAACCCCCCTGCCAGAGCAGGATCCCCTAGAGCAGATCACACAGGAACAAGTCCAGGCGGCTTTGGAAAGTCTCCAGGGAAGGAGACTCCCTCACCTCTCTGGGCAGCCTGTTCCAGGGCTCTGTCACCCTCACAGGGAAGAAGGGTTTCCTCACGTCCAGGCTGAACCTTCTGTTTTCCAGTTGATGACCACTGTCCCTAGTCCTGTCACTGGACACCACTGAGCAGAGCCTGTCCCCATCCTCCTGACACCCACCCTTTAGATATTGATAAGCATTGATAAGATCCCCCCTCAGCCTCCTCTTCTCCAAGCTAAACAGACCCAGCTCTCTCAGCCTTTCCTCATGTGGAAGGTGCTCCAGGCCCTTCATCATCTCAGTGGCCCTGCGCTGGATCACCTATCATCTCTCCTGCCATCATCAGGAGCTGTTGTGAAATGTGGAAACATACATCCAGCAAGAAACTCATGAGCCATCACTCACCACTGAATAACACTTTCAGCATGAGCCTGTGGCCACTTATTTCCAGATCATTACACACAGAACAAACACTCAACTACCACAACTCTCCTCCACCATCCTGCCGATTTCTCCATGTCAGCCAGCCCAAATGAGAATATCCTTTCCCAAAGTCTGCAACCATCCGAGATTTACAAAAAACCACACACCAACCAAAAATATTAAAAAGCCAAACAAGCCTAGTCCCAACAACTATGCTATCAGTTCTTCCAGGCTTTGACAGGAGTTATGGAAGAAACAAAAGTAATCCACAAAGCGTGTTTTGCTTCACACACCTCTTGCTGTCAGAGCAGATAAGTCAATCAGATTTGCTGTTTTGGTCAGTTAGATGTTTGTACAAAGAGACAAGAATTTTCTGTTTATGCACAAGGTTCCTTGAGTGGGCAACTCTGAGTGTAACCTACTTCCCTATTCTCTGCGCTGCCCCTAGTCAATGCAACCTCACACCCATGGCTGGAAGAACATAGTAAAAAGCAAGTACAAATTAAGCCTGTCCTATTGATGCTGATGTTCAGTGATTAGCAATACAAGCTTAGAAGTCAGGTGGTCCTTTCATTATTGCACCTCTTTGCCAGGCCATTAAACTACCCACTGCAATAGCTCACCAAAGCCCCTTCCAGGAATAAAGAGTGGTACTGCCTAGCTCGCTTCAGAAAGTGGAATTGAAAAAATTACAAGAAGATTAGCATATATGGTCACATGACAGTAAAGAAGACTCCAGTCAAGAAGTTGACTGTAAAACCCAAGGTCATTCTTGCCTCACTCTTGTGGAAGATCAGGTAGACCTTGTTTAGGGATCTGCCTACGGTTGCCTGCTCATGGAAATTTTCCTTATTCATTCTTAAATTGCACAAATTTAGCAGAGCAGCCATTGCAGATGTCAGTCACAGACAACACACGGTCTCTCAGAACAGCTCACAGTCGCTCTGTTCCAGCCTCGCAGCCCTTTTTACCTCTCAGAGCCTTTTTGTGAGGAGCTGACATTTACACTGCACTTTATGGGAGCACACTGGTGCAGGAGCTCTTTTTGTACCTGGGTGGGCCCTTCCAACACATGTGCTCCTCCAAACAAGTCCGGAAGGTTGTATGGTCTGTTAGGTCATGTTTATGTGACCAAAGTAGATCTGGACAGGTCTGCACTAGTGTATAGACTGCAGCACAGCATGGATTATTCCTGAGCTGGGATAATCTAGTTGGTATCTGGGCCTCTCTACCAAGTGTCTTGGCTGGTTTGTTCCAGAGCAAAGCACAGTGTGAATTATGTTTGTGGCAGGGATGACAGAAGACTGACAGCCTAGTGCAAAGCACAAGCCCAACAAGCTAGCTACACCTACAGACTTTCAGGATCTAAACTACATCAGAGTTCTGAACTGGCATCCTGCTTTTCCCTGCTGCCCTCTGATCATGACTTTCCCTGTATTTTTGCCTCTTCCTTTATCCTGGATATTATTTCCATATCTTTGCTTACATGGTGTTGCCATCAACTACCTCTCCTTACCCTCAACCCTCCCTTTGAGGGCAGCAGGGCCATACCATGATTGATAAGCAGTCAGGAAAGGCCACGCTCTGTTTCTCTGCTGAGTGAGACGCCAACAGTGCCAGCATCCTTGGATGCCAGCCAGGGGAGCTGTTCTCTGGGGTGCAGCTTAAAAAGCTGGGGTCTGTCCTACCCAACACTGCTGAGCTGACCCGACCCCAAGCTACCACACCGCATCACAGATGAGCTGGGCTGGCTCTGAAGGGAACTGGCAGGATAGGTGGTGAACATGGCCCAGGGACACTGTCTACAGAGACAAACGCAGTCAAAAGTGGCAGCAGTTGACATTTATGTAAGGGCAGATGCTATTCTTACCCATCTTGTTTGGTTCCTCACACCCCAAATAGCCCCCTGTGAGACTACTGCAGGAGTACGGTGTCACTGAACAACAGTCACAGCATGTGGCTTACAGCACTTCCAGAACCCAAGTCTGACCAAGCATAAACAGAGGCAAGGTCATTGCATAACGTTTGCTGAAATGGAGCTGTGCCTCCTATTGCTGCATCCTGGTTTGTCTCCTTATATTCCATCTCCTTTAGAAATACAATTGTATTGTCTCTTCCAGTTTTCTCTTCCTAGAGAGCTGCCCTGAGGTATTCCTGATTTAGACTGGCACAAGCATAAATCAAACACACTGTATTCGAAGACATCTCCCAGGCAACTGCAAAGACAAACTCAGTGTTCAGAGTTGTTCTGGACTTACTCTCTATGCTACTGTAAAAGAAATCCCACATTTTCAGTTAAAAAATCTCATCGTAACCAATCGAAAGAACTCATTACATCAAATGGTCCAGATCAGGCCCCAAGCACTATGAATTAGAGAAGATGAAATACACTCAAGTAATCCAATAGCCGTTTAGGTAATCACTTCAATTAGCAAAACAGAAAATGCTGAAGGGAAAGGACGATAAATATGTCCGGAACAAAATACGTAAGTTAGACTTGTCTGCGTTTCAGTGTGTCATATAGCGAAGTCTTGAATAAAAACAAAGGAGGAAAAAATACAGGGGAATCTAGAAATAAAATATAAACTAAGTGGAGATTTGGTAGAAATTTCAAAGACCACTTACTAGGGTTTTTAACGGTTTGCACTCATATCAACAGCAACCTTAGTACTGGATGGCAGACATGAACCCCAGAAAATCACGTGAATGGTTTTTGTCGTTTCTCTTTGTAGAGAGCGGGTTCTAGACACTTGCTGCCTAGATTTTCTTCTTGTTAAACAGTAACTGAAAGAGGGCATGTTTACCGTCTTTAAATACGGAATGTTCAGGTTTATAAGGCTTAAACTGTATCTGCGGCAGCAAAATTATTCAGTGCTCAAGTTACGCTGTGTCCCCCTGCTAACTCTTTACTAAAACTGGTTCCTGGTGGCAGACAAGCAAAAATCTAAATCCCTGCATTAAGGTGTCATAAATCACAGCACGGCTTACTCAGATTACACTAGGATTCATACAGGCTTTTAAAATTTTGCCTAGTCAGGATGAACAAGCTAACTGTTCCTAAATTAATAACCACGGCATCTCTTTGAGGCACTGTTTCTGCTCCTGGCCTGACTCTGGTCAGCTTCTTAAAAGCTGAAAATACGTTCTTGCTTTCAAACTTAGTAGTGCTAAAGTAAAAACAAAAGCAAAGAGTCAAAGCCTTTTCACCTGGAGCACCTTGGCTTCCTAGGAAATCAGGACAACAAATTCAAAGATCACTCCCTGTTAAAATAAGAAAACTCAGTAGAGATGGAAATTCAAAAGAAGATAAACGCACAACAGAAGTACCCTGATCCTGTATTTTCAATTTTGATTGTGCTTCCTTAAATATTCAAGTGCAGCTGAGGCTGAAATCAATTTGGGCAGAGCAGTACAAAGCACATGCATTTTTACTCAGGTACCTAGCTTTATTACTTTCATGACAGAAATTCTCAAAAGGTACTCTTGACCTATAATATGAAATACTGCATTCAGAGCAGTTTAACAGCCAACATTATTCTCTTCTTCCTTAGCAAGTCCCTGTTGAACTACTACTTCTCTTAAAGGTCCAGACTGATAAAAATACATATATTAATTTGAAATTTGACCCCAAGGATTAATTCCACCTCCAGATTTATTTTCTTTTAGTCCTGCTCTACCCTTTTCAAAAGAAGTACTGGTTAGCGTGGCATTTGGCTGTAGAAAGCATAGATGGGCTGCAATAACCAAATCCCATGGGCAGCAGAAGCATAAAGATCTTTAAGGAGGCTATGACCATCTTACACAGCACTTCTGAATTTAGAGCCACGTATCTAATTATACTCCTGGTTTAGCACCTACCCTCTAATGTAAGGCTATTTTCTTTGATGGGCAGAGCTTAACACCTGGGCTTGTTACATTTTAAGCTACATAATGTGCAATTATTTCTTAATATTTTTCCCACTGTAAAATAGTGTGCTTCACAGAAGTTTCTGATTATCAGTCCAACCAGGTCCTGAGGCAGTGAAAATACTTCTCTCTCCTTCACAAGCTCTTTCAAGCACTAAGTTACATGATTCTTCACATAAAAAGAGCAATAGGCTTCCTTTTCATCTGTTCACTGTCCTCCTGTTTCAGGTTACTTCTTCATGAAACGTTTTCTTAGACAAGTTATATACATACAACCCAAATAGTAAGGGAATGAGGCAAGTAGGTGACCACAGACGTCTTTTTCCCTCTTAAGGGGGACTATTTTGCCTTGCACGTTAAACATGTAAGAAGAGGAATTTAATAAAAAACATCCAAGTAAAGAATAAAACTTTCAGCCATTTACCTGAGAGACAATATGATTTATGGGGAAGAAGACCTGAGATGAAAACATACTCTAGCACTATCCTAGAAATATTGATAAGCATGGGTGAAGGGAAAAGTTCAAGTTTTACAGCAGGAATTTCTGGGTCAGCCAGGAACAGATGGTCCACCAAAAGCTAACTGAAAGCATGTAGCCTCAAAACTGTTTGTTGAGAGGGAGTAACCTCACAAGGAGATGAGCTACCCAACAGCTTAAGTACTTGGAAAGAGAAAATGTAACAGATAAATTGTGGAACTGTTCCTTGGTGGGTCAAAAGGCAGTCTTGAGGCAGGTCAAATGACTGATGAGCAGCAGAATTTATAAGCAAGCTTACTCCACATAAGGCATATGGTGAGGACAACAGATCATGGGAAAGGAGAGAGAAAGCTGCCTTATTACAGGCATGAAATAGATCACCCGTTATTCAAAGACAGTCTTAGCTTCTTCACAGGAGGTTCCTAAAGAAGACCTGAAACACAAGCATAAGCTCATGAAAAAGCATTTCCATAGCCAAAAAGGTGGATTCATCAGATCACAACCCAAAGGCCACCAAATTCTATTCTGCTTTCCAGAGAACAAAGTAAAGGCCACATATGGTATCACTGTACTTGTTAACAGCATATTTTTCTAGGGAAAAAGGGCTTCAAGAAGAAGCCGACAACAACTGTTGACACAGACAAGAATGCAAAGGCAGAAGAACATGAATAAATGAAGAAGCAGGCCACTACACATATTACTCATTCAGTAAGGTGGATACCTATTTATTATTCAATCCCACTTGTCTCTCTGGCCATCTTGATTCAGTCAATCCACCTCCCCTTTAACAAGATTTTAGAAACAGACCTTCTTTACCTCATATCCTCTTTATCTCCTCTCCTTCTTTCTGATATTGCCTCGTTATTTTAAACAAGTGGCAATTATTCACCAGCTGTTTCTTTTCAGGTGCACATTATCTAGCCTAAACAACCTGCTGCATCATTGCTAACAGTACTCATCTATCACCTATTCTCACACCTGTTCTTTATTAACAGGCATTATTATTCACATACCAAACATATCAATTCTCTTTTTATCTTCAAGTAAGTATGCAGCGAAGAGCAAGCTGCTGCGCTGTCCTTAACTTCTCTGCTAGTGCTAATTCATTAGTCATTATTTTCCCTATCCCAGCTTTCCCACACATAACCAAAACATCTATTGATACATACAATATGCAAAACTTAGTGCCGCGCACACATTACACTGACAGAGATCGCCATATATTTTGCTCGCTTAGCTTTGCCCCCCACCCACTCCTGTAAATCTGGAAATGACCAAAACGAAGGCAGATCTTTGAGTGCTCCCTCCTGACCACACCTGAGGCATTCATTTGGTCCTTCCCTCATTACAGCTGTGCATTCTTCCAGTGCTGTACTGTAATTACAGTGCTTTTGGGGATTTAGCACAGTCAGCCCCTGGTATCTTTTAAAAAAGAGGCAGAAGAAGGCAGCAGTCAGATCCTGCAAAAATTGATCCATTTTGGAGGGATTGTTTATAGGTGACAGAGCTGCCTTCTGTCGGGGGGCCAGACTTTGTGAGCTAAAGCAAACCCTACACTAGTAACCTGTCAGTGTTTCACCCCATTTCCTAGACATTTTTACAGATACTGTTTTGTTGCTGTTCTTAAACTTCTCAGCTTCTGCGTTGTAGCTAACAGCTTTAGAGTTTACCAAATCTAAATTACGTGAAACCAACAAGGGTGTGTGTAACCAAAGCACGAGCTGCAGGGAGTAGGGTAGGTGGCGCTGAGCCACTTCTATTTCATTCAGGAGGTGGGCTGCGGTTTCCCAAGCCGAGTGAACACTTGCGGGCATCAGCCAACAGAAGAACATCACACAGGCAGCCAAGAAGACAAGGGAGGGAAAAAAAAAAAAAAAGAGTGAGTTCAGAAAAATAAGCAGGTCCCTCCCTTGAAGTTCATCAGCCTCGAAAGCCACGTGAACCAGAGAAGAGCCTGAACATCCAACCCAAACTGCACGGCGGTCGCTACTCGCCGGGCGCAGCAGCACTCACCTTGCCGCAGCCCGGCGGCCCCCAGAGGATGAGGGATGGGATTTCGTGGGTCTCCAGCAGGGACCGCAGCAGGGTCTGTGCTCCCAACACCCGCTCCTGCCCCACGTAATCCCCCAGCGTGTCCGGCCGCAGCCGCTCGGCCAGCGGCTTCCCCTCCAGCTTCTCCGCCAGGCTCGCCCCGCGCAGGGCCGCTGCTGAGCCGCCGTCCTCCGGCTTCACGGCGGCCTCCTCCTCCCGCCCCGCCCCGCTCCTCCTGCCGGGGGCTCCCGGGCTCTGCCCGCCGCCACCGCCGCGGCCCTTGTGGAAGAGGGAGAAGACGGCGGGGGCGGCGGCCGGGCGGGCCTCCTCCGGCTCCCCCTGCGCCTGGCTCCCCGGCGGGGGGGCGGCGGCGACGCAAGGCCGCTTACAGGGGGGCGACGAGCCCGGCTCCGCCTCACCCTCCCCGGTCTGCAAGCACCGGTCCAGGTGCGAGTTGATATCCGCGCCCGGCAGCTCCCGCAGGCACACGGGGCACTGCACCAGCGTCTCCTCCTCGGCGCCCTCCATCGGTTCCCGCCGCGGACTACCCATGCGACGAGGCCGGGACAGGAAGCGAGGCCCTCGGCCCTCGGCGCCCGCAGCCCTTCGGGAGCTGTAGTCCGCCCGGCCCCGTTCTCCGCCCCTAGCAGCGAGGGAAGGTGCACGCTGCTTTCCTGGTCAGGAGGGAGCCACGCTGGCTTCGAGGGGAGGAAGGGGTCAGCATCCTCGGCGAGCCCTCCGTTCCGGAAAGTCCCCTGTGGGTAGGTGCCAGCATGGCGCCCTGAGGGGAGCCAGCTCTCTGCCCCTGTGAAACTTGAGGGGCAAATTCCTCAGACAGAGCCCCGTCCGCCCCTAGTTGTGCCTGTAACCCGTGCGACTGTTTTTCTACCTTGACGTAAGATGTTGAAACATCAGTTTGGGATGCGCGGTACCTCTGTGGTCTCCCAGGACAGTGTAGGGTTGTCACTTCTGGCTTTGCGGTGTGCAGGTTTCCAGCCAGCATGATGTCTCAGTGGGGTTGTGCAGCCAAGCCTAGGGAAGGGGTGGGAGAAGAGCAAGGCCGCACCAGCCCCGTTCAAATCACAGAACCACTAAGGCTGGAAAAGAGATGTAAGACCATCCAGTCCAGCTATCAACCCAATACTGCCATACCCACTAGACCACGTTCTCCAGCACCACGTCTACACGTTCCTTGAATGGCCTGAAGCACTGTGGAGCTACTTGGGGGTCATGCCGATCAATGTTGTCAAAGTCTGAGTGTTTGGGGGTCCACTTGCTCGTTGAAACATGTGAAAACTTTGTTCTCAGTTGAAGAGGTACCAATAAATTATTTTTAATAAAGAAAATACATCTATTACACAGAATGCAGGGCAGGTTGTGTCTGAAAGAGAAGCATAGAAAGCGGTACCATTTGCATCCTAATTTACCACCTGAACTTGACACACTGGTAATTCTTTCCACATTACATCTTGTTTGCTTTCTCAAATTATATATTTAGGTTTAATTATATACCCTTACATAATCGTTCCCAGCTTGTAAAATTCAGGTCAGTCTAATGTCAAGATGTACTAGGAGGTAAACAAGTCTGGCTACTGGCTAACGGTACCTGTCCCCAGGCTTAAAGTTTGAAAATGGCTGGTTTGCAAACGGCCAGAGGGTCAGGAATAAAGTTTTTATTTGAACTGAAGATGGAGGCCAAAGGACTGAGTGTCGAGCAAAATGCTTTATGGCCTGTCTTGTAAACTTAGTTGTGGCTGAAGGGGGTTCAATCTAAAAACAGGTGGTGAAAGAAAAAGGGGTTGTTTGTGGGTTCTTCTTTTTGGCTGATACCTATTTGCCTGCCTGTTTCTATTTCTAACCAGTTTTATAAACATTTTCTGTATTGTTTATATTTTTATTTTGCGAATTTTGTTACTTTATTGTTTATATTGTTATTGTATGATTTTGTTTATTTTCTGCAATTGGGCAGAAAAAGCAGTAGGTCTGCAGTTATATATGCCCTGTGCATACAGCTAGGCAAGGTTCTGTGTTTTTATGTTGTGTGTGGTTTCTGAGTGTGTTAAGTGAGGATTTGGTTCATGAAACAAGCTATTTTGCTTAAAGTGACAGATTGGCTTGATGAAGACTACCCGGAAGGAAGCATCTTCCAGGCCAAAGTTGGGAAATGTAAATGATGTGGGGAAGGTATTCACCTTTCTTTGACGGAAACGGAGTTCAACACCCATTTGAACTTTTTTTGTTTTTCTTTTTCCTTTTAATAAGGTGGAAGGCTACAGCCTCCCATTGCTCAGTGGCACATGACTTAGTTGGGATTGCTTCTCTGAGACTGTGGAGGAGGCCCTTGCAAACAAATTTCACTGTGTGCACCTCAGAAACTTTCCATTGTTTAGCTTATTGTTTCAGGGATATATTCGGGTAATAATTGGGGAGAGAACAATCATGTGAGGACTTGAATCCTAGATTCTGCTTGGTAACAGAGCCCAGTAATACCTTTAGGTCTTGCCATCCCATTAATATTTTCCCAGGTAACTGACCCATTGGTCAGTTTGAGGGAACAACATGTCCTTTCAGTAGGACATGTCATTCTCATTAGACAGATGGCCATATTTGGTGATCATAACCTAGAGGATGATGTGCTCTTTGAAGAACTACGGAAAGCCTGAATCAGCTTTCCTCAGTTGCAGTCTTGTCAGGCCAGAAGTAATCTTCACAGCCAGGACGCTCTAAGACTGTGGGATCTGAGTAGCTGGAGACATGGAGGCAATGAGATGCCGTCTGGAAACATCACCTGTTTTTTCTGACAGCTTTGGAGTATGTTGCATCACCACTTGGTGTGGAGTAGATCAAAGGATTTGTAGAATAATGGCTGTGCCATTATACCTGGTGGTATGTCACTTGCAATTGTCAGTGAGGTTAGGAAAATGCAAGAGCCCTGCTCTTGAGAAACAGGGGAAGAAAATCTTTTGAAGTGTCCTTTTACGTGAAGGGAACGGAAGGGATGTCAGCACCATGAGAGCTGGTGATAGAGGCTAGAAGCAGCAGACCTGGCACTTTCACGTGTTGGGTATGTGACTTCTTCGGATGATGAATATCTTACAGTCCCATGCCGGTGTCCCTCCATTTCACACATTGACAGCATGCTCTAGGACTGCAGTAACGCGGTAGCAGGCACCTCTCTGGAAGGCTCATTTGCAAGCTGCAAGCTCGCACTGTCCTTTGCTGTCCATCATCAATAAATGCCACCCACGTCCTGTGTCACACATGATAGTATGTATCCTTTCGCGCCTGGGAAGAGTTTGAAGGGTTAACTAAGGGCTGTGCAGTCAGTTGATGTAGTACGCATCTAACATGTTGCACATACGCAGATGTGGGGGCAAAACACAGCAAGGAACATTTTCTGTTGGAAGGTGTTTGGGTACAAGTAACTGATTTAATTGGGACTCTGGTTGTACACTGAAAGCTGTTTCTCTGTGCTGCGAATGACTGTAAGGTTGTATATACTTTCTTAATTACACCAGATGGTTTACGGTATTTGTGCAAGTTAAAATGAAAACCATGAGCTGTGTAATAAGATTGACCAGATTCAGCTTTCTAGAGCTAAAGCATTAGCACCATGATTTTGTAGCTAGATTTCCAGTACAGGGAAGGAAGGGTTACAGTAACAACAATGGAAATGTTTTTGTCCTCTATTTCCTGAGGCTACACAGAGTTGCTATGTAAAATTTTAGTGTAGTTTCTCTTACTCTTTTAAAATCAGTTGCGCAAAAGGACATATTTTTCAAGTGTCACCCAGTGGGGGTGACACCTTGGTGGGGTGTGCTGCTTTTAGTTGGGCCAGAGTTAATTTTCTTCGCAGTAGCTAGTGCTTTGGATTTGCACAAGGCTATGTTTTGGTTTTGCGCAGAGTATTGATAACACTGGTGGTTTTAGTTGTTGCTAAGGAGTGTTTATACCAAGTCAAGGACTTTTTCAGTTTCTGGTGCTGTGCCTGTGTTACCAGCTTCTTCGCTACAAGAAACTGGGAGGTGACACAGTCAGGATGGCTGGCCCGGGCTGGCCAAGGGGGTATTTTACTCCACCAAACGTCATGCTCAGTATATATGTTGAGGGTTGGGCCAGGGGTGGGCTCTCTCTCTCTCTCTCGCTCTTGCTCTCGCTCTCTCGCTCTCTCTCTCTGTGGTTCTGGCTCTCTGTCGGTGGGTCGTGCATGGTTGTATAATTTGTTTTCCTTTCCATTATTTTTATTACATATTTTTACTATTGTTAGTATTATTGATATAATTGTTTTATTTAATTTACTTTCAGTTATTAAATTGTTCTTATCTCAGCCCACGAGTTTGTCTTCTCCTCCGATTCTCCTCCTCCACTGGAGGCACTGGAGGATCGGAGCAGGGGAGTGTGTGAGCAAGTGGCTGTGTGGTACTTAGTTGTTGGCTGGAATTAAACCACGACATGGGGGTAACCCACCACCTTGCTGTGGAATAAAAGCACTTCTACAGAGAATGAATCAAAATTTAGCATCTTGACTTTCCAGCTAATCTTACAATTAGACAAGCCTCAACAATCCTAGATCACTAGGCACATAGTGAGGGCCTACAGTGAAAAGGAACCTCTCTGAGGACTGTACTCTTTGGTAGCCTTCAGCAGAGGGCCCAAAATCACCCCTATTTTGGCAATTACCTCTTCCCATGCTATAGGATAGTGGGAAGAGAGGGAAGGATTGTGTTCAGCTCTAAACCACTTTGTTCAATATCTAAAGTCTTAATGGACTTACTAACAGGGTCCTTGCATGTCAACTTGCAGGAACTGCAACAGAGAGAAGGAGAACATGTTGAGCCACAGGGAACCACTGAAGTGGTTAAAAAGTGGGGAGTGACCCATAAGCAAGGTGTGCAAGCAACAGCAATATGAATTGATGTTGGTATGATAGAGCTAAATAGTTCTATGAGCAAATTAAATGACATTGGTCTTGTAGCCTGCTTGACTTATCTGGTGTTAAATGAAGGTGAGTAGGTAGAATGGCATCTGTGAACAGCTAGTGCTGTTGACTCAGTATTTGTGTATTGGTTCAGAAAGCATAATATAAAATATTTCAACAACTGTTTTCTAAGCTAAAATGCATGAATAACAACACTGACACTGCTTATTTATCTCTTTTTTTTTTTTGGTACAGCCAAGAAGGAGGAGAAATCAGAAGTTACGAGTGTTCACTGGTTTATGAATCTAAGGTGGAGAGGAAAATAGACAGTAAATTAACTGGGCATAGTATGAAGCTACTTAAGATTAACAGGCTGGAAGAGATAAATACACGACACAACAGCAACAGACTGGAAAAAACAGCCTTTTTTCAGAGCATGGAAAAAGTGGAGAGGACTAGAAGCTTTCAGGGAGAAAAATTCAGTGAATCAGATCCTGAAAAAGAAGATGAAAAGGTAACTAACTACATACTTAATTTTGTCTTCTCAAAGCACTCTCCTCTTTCAGCTAGTTGAAGAGTTTACTATGTGTGTTTCACAGTAGAGTTGAATTTTTCATTATCATCTGTGAAAATGTTTTGCAACTGTAAGAGACTAGTCGGCGTCTTTTAATCTTTTGGATTCATAGAAGCAAGCACGTGTGTTTTTATTCTGGGGTTTATTTACAGCTGGACTTATATTCAGAAGTTGAAAAGAAGTTGTGTGGTTCTGCAGCTCTTCAAAATCAGAAGGTAGGTGTGGATTTTGTTTGATTCTTGTTTTGGAAACATCTGTTCTGTCTAACAGCTCTGGAGTTAGTGGGAACTGAATGAATGCCATGAAGAAAGCAGATTTTCCAGAGGAACTAAGGCAGCTTTTGCCCTTTGCTCCCTGTTAACACTGGGGGAGCAGGGCGTGGTTAGATGCTGCATGGCATGCTTGCAGGGCCAAGTGCTGTCCAGTACATCTCTGTGCTGCACCTGCCTCCAGTAAGAACGGTGCTGGGCATCATAGTATGGGGTCTCTGGCAGGAAAATGACTCTGTGATTAGCCAAAATGTGTTTAGAAAAAGCAATATATTTCCTTGTGTTATGCTTTTTCCATGGGAGTCTCTAGAGGAACCAGTATTTTTATTGACATGTTATTTAGACAAGAACTAAGAAAATGTGCTTGCAACAGGGCAATGAGAAATTGATTTTACACACCGGTTTGTGAAAAGACTTGAAAAATTTGCGTTGTGGCTGTTTGTATGCTGATTGTGTCAATATGGTAGAGCAGTTTTTCAAGTATTCTGAATATTTTTTCATTCAGGTGACACCCTGGAGTACTGGTGTAAATTTCATGATGTTTTCATTTGTATACACAAGAATTTTTAATATTTCTTAATCAGCTGGGTTACTTTTGTGCAAAATTATTCCACTCTTCAGTAAACTACTACAATTCTTAATTTGTAGAGAAAGACAGTTGTCTGTAAACAAAAATGATCTTAAACAAAACAAAACATGTCTCATGTAAGTAGGATGTGTTTGTTTTAGAGAGTTTGATTTAGCGTTACGGTGAAAATGAGAATGAAAAAAAAAATCTGGGTGGTCAGGTTTGGAGGATGTTACTAGCTCTTTTAAGACACGTTTCTTCCAGTATGAAAATCACAGCTTGCACAGGTCAGGAAGCAAAAACTGCTGCCATGTAGCTCTTCCTTTGAGTGTTGTCCCTTTAGGGTCAAGAAAAAGGCTACGCGAGCTGCTTTGCCTCTGTGCTGTTGTATCTTAGTTTAATGATGAATTGCAGGAAGTAGCTGAGGTAAGGGGATTTCCCACCAATTTTTGGTGCAAAAAACCTCTTGATGTTTGCTTCTTCAACCTAATGGTTGGAACTGGCTCTTTGCTAGGAATGCTGTAAGAAAAGGCAGGCAGAGTTTGGAGGGGCAGTAGGGGAGAAAGGAATAGGTTGAGAAGACGAACAGCTGGTGGTTAGTTGCAAGCTGGAGAAATAACTCTGTATTCCTGTTTTAGCTCATAAGTCTCCTGGGGACAAGACTTCAGAGGTGAGAGGCAGTCCAACTGAACTCTGGTAATATACCTCACTGGAGTGAGGTTTCCAGATACATAAACATTAGTTATATTTCTCCTAAGTTTTTACAAGCTTGGAAGTTAATTGCAAAATTTAACTTTTGTACAAATTTTTGTGGAATTTCTTGGCGGGATACAGAATTGGGCCCTTGCTGTGCTGTTAATGTTGATGAAAGGAAAACCAAGACCTTCCTTTGAAATGTCTTAGCTGGGTCTGCATGCCTGTTGAACAGTTTTATTATACCGATCAGGAAAGAAAGGTTGTGCTGGCAGGAGATAGAGTAAACTTCGCTCAGATTTACATTTCCATGCGTATGCTTGTGGGTGCGGGTACGTAATGTCTGTGGACGAAGTCCTGCTCACTTTGAAAGCAGCGACAAAACATCTACTTGCTTCGACGGGAGTGGGTTACCACTTGAGACCATCTAAAAGAGAGTGGTCAAACTGTGTACTTGCTGGAAAAAATAATTATTCTGAGACTAATTGGTTATAATCACAGAAGAAAACGATCCCCTTCCTCAAGCCAACTATATTTTTAGATGTATTTTTTATAAAATAAACAAACACAGTTTCCATCTTTCGGTAAAGTATATTCTTGGAAAAAAACCCCACCTAATCTAAAAAAATTATATTTAAAAAAAGAGTTTCCAGAGCCATTAAAATACACCTATGGAAAGCAAATCCAGCAACTGTTGACTATCGATCACGTCTGTTGACTTGGCAGTGTAACGCAGGCCGTGGTGCTGCGAAGAGGCTGCGGGGTGGCAGCCCTGTAGATGGCACTCTTTGCCACTCCAGCTCCCCACCACGACCATGGGAGGAGAGGAGGACTCCAAGCAACTGATGGCAAAACTGCTCTTCACTTCTACACGTGTTTTGTTCGGAATGTCCTCCTGCTCCCCATGTGTACAGTTGGCAGCACATGGCTTTGTGTCTCGGCTAAGTTGTGTTATCAGGAATGAACACAAAGTTTTGCTTCAGGTGATAACGTTATCAGGTGAAAGACATTTTGTTTTATAGGATCAGTTTTCATGTGTGAGAACCAGATTTAAAAAAAAAAAAAGAAATCCAGATCTGTCCTTGGCCTATTGCACTGAACACCAAAGGGTTGAGCTGGTGCAAAGGTGGGGGTGTCACGGGGTGAAAACAAGCAGCTGTGAGACGGTAAAACCACCTCTGAAATTCAGGGTCTCTGCAAGCGCAATGCTGCTGCATTTAAAGTCCTTGCAGCTTAGAGAGCTTACAACTGCAGTTCCTGTGGTTGAAGCTATTACTAGTTGGTGTGTAACTGTAGGGTTTCTCAGCCTTGTCGATATGCATCTACAAGGCTTGGCTATTACCTTGACTTACCATCCCTCTCTTATTTGCCATGTGGTGCCTATGCATTCCTTTGGGTAATATGCTGTGACAGGATTGATGCTCCCTCTGTGTATACGTGAGCAAGCTTTCTCTTGGAGGTGTAAGTACGGTGAAGGACCTTTAGCTAGCGCTCAGACACAGCAGAACTAGCGTGGGTAATGCGCTACTTGCTGTCCACTGGGCGGTAGCAACTGGTTGCTTGCACACTTACCGCAAAATGGAAAGAAAGGGAATTGGTAAAACTCATTGATTTAAATGTTTATTTTGCTGTGATTTTACCTTACATTTGAAGAGTTGTACTCTAGTCATTTGCTGCTGTTCAGTTCATAATCTGAGATCTATTAAATTAGTTAAACCACGGTCTTAGGTACCAGAATAGAATTTCTCCCATTATTGGTAAACATAAATGTGAATCCTAACATTTGCTAAAAAATCTGACTTTGTCATTTGCAACTTACTGTTGTATAAGCAATAATGTCTAGTAGCTCTACTGCCCTTGCTGTCCTCCTTGAAAGAAGTGGCAAGCAGCAGGGCTGCTCTTTCCTTACTGCCATATTTCAGGGCTTCTTTGTTCTGCTCTTTTAAGAAAACAATAATTTAATAAGGATTAAACTTCCTTCTAGCTACTTTTATTTTAATAGATAGTTGCTCTGCCAGCTCATTTGGAAGTTTGGGAGACATATGGAGTACTTTCAGTTCGGGACAGGTATTTGTTCTCAATTATTTATTTATTTTTTGTTTTACAAGGGTGGAAACAATACTTCTCATTGGTATGTTTTTTCTTGAGCTGGCAATACAACTTTCCATACAAAAGTATCCCTTTGCTGATATTCTGAAAAGTTTAATGACTAACTTTTAAATATTTATTCCAACTGGAATTGTTGGATATACTCAGTATTTGGTGTTCAGTCCAGGTCTAGCTTAACTGAACACCAAATATTGAGTTGGATGGCTAATTGTCCTCTAATTCTTTGTCTCCAATCAGAATGTGATCAGCCTTGTCTCCTTGGAGCCTTCTTTCTCCCTCTTGACCACTGCCAAAATTTCTCTAGCAGTTACATTGTCTGCAGGGGAGGCCAGATTCACAGCAGTATTTTGAACAGGGAACAAAATGATCGCTGTTGCAAACTTTCATCTGCCCCAAAACACTGTTTAAGATCTTGATCTAAATGTTTTGACAGAAACCCATTTCTTGTTTTACAATTCCAATCAAGAATGACTCTTCAGCAAAATGCTGTAAGGGGTTCTGTACATTTGCAGTGAAACTTCTTAACCAATGAAGAGATCAAAACCCTCAGGGCTTTCTTCAGCCTTGAATCAAAGCACCCTGTCTAAAGCTTGGCTTGGTATCTTCAAAAAAGTGTAAGTGGATTTCAGCCAAGTTTGGGCCCAGGTTTTTTTACCAACCTCCTTTTCAGCTTGCTGGAAATGCTGCCATCAGACATCTTGTTGCCAGCCTCAGCCTGGTGCAGCTTTACAAAACGTCCTTTCTGCGGTGCACTCAGGTCTCAAGTTCATGGCGCCCTGTTGTCGTGTGGTGATGTGTGCGATATTGGGATTTCAGGCAGCTTAATGCTCCCAGTTCCCATGCTTGTGAGAATACATGTTTGTCTTTCTCAGAAAAAGCCTTGAGTATCAAGGTTTCCCAATTGAAACAAACAAACAAACAAACAAACAAATAAGCACAACTAAACCCACCCTCCTCAACATAACAGACATAACTCAAAATGTGCCCCGAGAGTGCTCTGAAACCTCAGAACTCCAAAGCTAAGGAAAGAGCAACAGTCATTACAGCTTTTTAATCTCTTGACTCTTTTTTTTTTTCAAATGATGTCATGATTTTTGTAGTTTGATTTATGAATTTTTAGTACTTGAGGTTTCTGGTACTTAGATTTCTCCACAGCCAGAGGGAGGGTTTTAAATTCTTTGCTTATTCACCTCCGATCAGATAAATACACAAGCAGAGAAGAAATGCCACTGTTTCTTCTTTTGCTTCGTCTTCCACCATGGCTGTTAGCTCTCTGTAATTATGGGCACCTGTTGCACAGAAGATGTATAATCCTTATATATAAGGATTCCTTAATTATATGTAGACCCAAGACCTTATGTAATCGTCCTTCACAATTATATATATTCTTATATCCTTATATATAAAACAATAAACCATGACACACTTTGTTCCTCAGATTTTTACTCTTCCATCTCTAAAAAGTAAAACAGCTTCCCTGGGCTTATAATGGAGCTGGTAGCAGGACTTTTTATCAAAGTTGCTTACCATTTCCAATTTTAAGATCCTGTTTTAAGTTTAAATATTTCCCAGGTTTTGGTTGCTCAAAATTTCCTGTGCAGAATTTGCATCACATTGTATTTCTTGGAAAATTTATCAGGAACAATCTGTTTCTGGAAATTTTCAAGTAAAGAAGTTACCTTGATGATATTGAACCAATTCCATGTGGTTGAAATGATTGGGCACCTCCATCGTTTGGGTCAAGGACTTGATGGTTGGCCAGTGAGCAGATGCTGGATGTGAGATGGGGAGACAGCTAGGACCCACTTTCTGCAGGGTGGTGGTTTGTATATGAGAGCAAGGTAGATAGACTGCAAGCACAGGAACAGACAGGACTACAGACAGTAATGCCATGGCATTTCAAACTGACCTTCCTGTCATGACACATTTTAAGTGTTTGTTTTGAATTTTGGCCTTTGAGTATTTTTTTCCATTTCTTGCCTATTAAAAGGGACAAAAGTTGACCAGTGGCCTGCACTGCTGACAGCAGAGGGGTTGCACTCACAGTTTGCTTTCACTTGAGAAGTTCTGGGATGTCAAAGTAATTGCCTTTCCAGTGCGTGCAGTGCATGTGTAGATCCCTGCACCTGTTTCATGCTTGTCAGTACGCCACCACTTCTTTTCCTTATAGGTTCAGGGAATGTGTTGAAGTGTGAGATGGGATCCTGCTGCCTGTCTGAGCCTTGTCTAGCTAGGTGGTACTTACAGACCTGGGGAGGGTTTTGAGGGTGTCTGCCAAAGTGCATCTGCTAGAGCACAAGAACCAAGTTAATCAGTTGATTAAAAATAAAGGGATGGATCTACCCCTGCAAAGAAACGCTGCCTGGATTGCAAGTAGATTCTGCCTCTTGGCTTCGTATCTCTGGCACACCCTGTGGACTGTGGTAAGCTGCAGACGAAGGAAAGAGATCCCTCCATCTGGAAATGCACAGGTAGTAGATATACTTTTAATAAGCTAGATATGTTTCACTGATCAATATCGATATTGTTTAACTGGATGAATGGTGCTTGTGTTCAGATATAGCCAGTTAAACCTATTTGTTCTTTCACGGAGCAGTGCATATTGCTCTCTTCTACCACAGTGTCTCCAGCAGTAAATCCTAGACAGCTGACCTTGCTTTTCAGGAAGGTGCATCTCTCTCTTGGCTGTCGAGTGCTTTGTGTTGGCATTAAAGCATGATGCACCCACTGGTGACCTCTACTGGGTGCAGTGCCAGGGACTGCTCAGTGTTACCCTCTCGCCACGGTGGGAACAAGGGTGCCAGTCCTCCCTTCCTGTGGGGCTGGCAGACCCCCAGTAACGCTCATGCCCATTGGTTTCCTGTTGTCAAGTGAACGTAGCATTATCTCCCCACAGAGGTAGCACTGCTAGTTACTGCATCACTAAATGTTGTGGTCAAAGACAGTATGGACGTTTGCTGTGATTTCCCAGGAGGTAATACCTGTGATGACCTGTCATGTTTTAATTCAAGATCTTTTAGAATAATTCTTGAGGGAACCTTGCTTAAATACAAGAAATGTATGAGTTTAGAAAGGCAAAAAGGAAGACAGTTGCTCTAAGGTAGCTCCAAGCATGCAGATTGCCAGAATGCTTAGGATTTTAACTACTTTGCTGCCAATTAAATTTTCCTTTCTTTCTGTGAAGACATCCACCTGCAGAATCTCAAAACTGATTTCATGTCTGAGGTTTGTGATCTGAAAAGTCTGAGATCTCACACTTGCATATTCTTCTAGTACAATTAGCCAAAAGAGCCATGACCTAGTGTGAATATACAACAGAATTTTTCACACATTGTGTGAGGAGTTTGCAGGACAGGAGAACAACTGAAATGTTGCTACACATATCAGCACTCAAGATTTATAAGATTCATAAAGAAACTAAAGCAAGAAAAAAAATAGTGTAGAATTCTTTGCAAACTCTTCCATGATGACCTAAGAAGCTCATTATATGAATGTCCTCTAATATATCAGAAAAACAGTTCTTTCAGAAATCTGTACTAATATTTTACTCAGTAAAAGCAAACCAGCCAGATTGTATCAGGGGTTTTGATGCTGTTTCCACTCATACTGATTCTGTTTCTATGACATAAAGATAAATAGAAAGAAAGGAAAAACTAAGGGGATGCTCAGAAAGTAAAAACATGTTAGAAATGTTCATTCTTTATGCATGTTATTTAGTTTAGTAGTGTCAGTTACTAAATGATGATTTTTTTAAAAAAACCATTCACTTTAAGTAGTGATCTTTAACTCCATTCTTCAACCAACTTGATAGAAGATGAAGAACTAGCTGTTCAGTACCATTCTGTCAAGGAGAATGTTGTCTCTGATATTCGGCTCTGCTGAATCTAAAGTTCAGTCACATTCAATTACTGAAACTGCCAACAGAGTAGAACTGTGCATTTCATGCAAGACAGTCAGACAAGTGTGGTAAAGAGAAGATAATTAATAGACATATAAAAAACATACTAACACTGTGTTCTTCATAGAAAGTGGTTTCTGTAGATTCACTGGCAAATAAAAATATCAAGTCTGTGTTTGGTGGTCTGCATTTTGTGCTGATGCAGTTGGAAGTTGTTACAGCACTCACAGATGAGCTTGAAAAAGGATTCACTTTTTTATTTATGCCTAGCTCACTGAAATCTTGCATTTTGTCTGAAGTGAATTGTAGTTTCCAAGGAAAAGGAAGTTCATTCCATTCCACTGTCCTATTTTTATTGCACTTCTACTGTTTTGCTACTGTCTATTTATTTTCCAGTTTTTAAGACCTAAGGCCAGTATGTTAAATGGTATTTGTCAGCCAGACACCTATATCCGTTGCTTTGTGAAGAAAACAGATCTTAAAATACTCTGTTCTAAGGCCACCAAAGATTGCTTTCTAGTCCTTATCTGCACTAAAGTTCTTTTTTAGCTGAATTTTGCCCAAGTCAGTGAGTGTCAGCCATCTTTGCCAGTTTTTATGCACATCATGAACCTTCATTTGAAATTTGGACTGGTAGCATCTGTCAGATATTTCGTTTTTGATTGCTCTGCATATAAGGTACATTTGTTTTTTTGAGTTAAAGGTCCCTCATGTAGTGCAAGTTTCCCAGGCTACCTCGAAAGTCCTCATACATAGAAAGGTGGCGTGGGTTCAGAAGTATTTCAAGAGCAAGGCAAGTGTCCTTGCCAGGGACTGTTAGTAAGGCTGCGCACGTGCAGGGGCTCCTGGATAATCTGAATCCTTAGCTTTGGGAGGAAATGAGCCAACAGCAGCCTGAGATCAAGATTGCTGTGTCATCTCAGGACCCCATGGCATGTCCATTCCAGACTCATCCTTCCCCCTCTGTTTCTAGAGAAGTATTGTTGTCAACTGCAAGTAAACCGTTCCTAGAGCTCCCTTGTCGCTCTGCATGCTGATAGGTGTCCTGTGGCTCTGAGAGCCCTGAGGGTGTGGACACAAGATGGTGGGATCAGAAAGGCTGGTGATCTCTACCAGAATTCATACCTGAGAATGGTACTCTCCTTGAACTCCCAAACTGAGGAGAGAAGGGGGTCGGGATCAGAAAAGCTCTATGGGTCTCGCTCACTTTTCTGTGGTTCTGGAGAAAATGTGAGTTTGGCTTCCTAAGGTAGTGTGAGGGAACAGTGATACCCTTTGGTCATGGTGCTCCTTCCTCAAAGCAGTGTTCATCGAGAAAGAAAATTTAGAGCTGTAACAAGTAACTTTCAGTAAACCCATTTTCTTTCTATATGCGACATTACAGCAGAACACTACTGCCAGTGGCAGGTAACTGTACTTTTGGTAAGCCTGTGTCTGTTCAGTGGGTTGTAAAGGGCCTTTGGTCATAATTATGTGTTAGTATGCACAAGCAGACACCCTAACTGGTATCGTGTGAGCCACAGAACAGGTTGGATCCACTCTAGAGAATTCATTGTCTGAACAGCTTGATAAGGGAGAAGTAAAATGACAAAAAGGTGCAGAGCTGGATGATGATTCTCCTCAGGTCATGCTTTCAGCCAGTGACATCCGTACAGAGACATCTGTAATATGGAAATGACATTGCTGACTGTCTGTCTAGTATCCTCTTTACATAGCTATATGCCAAGATCTGAGGGGAGGCATGCCTCCGAACCCTCAGCCTACTGGATCCCAGCCATTTGATGAATGCTGATTACTTTGCAAAGGTCGTGCACACCATTTGGACTAGGATCTAAAATTTCAAATATCTGCAGCAGCTTCTAGATGTTGTCTTTATTTTCTGGTGTTCATTTACGTGCAATTCACTCCTTCCTCCCCGAGTTCATTCTCCTTGATTTTTATTTAGATCTGATGAATACCATGGTGAGGGGTTTGTCATAACCTTTAAAACACGTGATTGTAAAAACATATGAAAATCAGATCAATTTTGACACAGCAAGGTAATAGAATCATAGAATGGTTTGGGTTGGAGGGGACCTTAAAAGACCATCTAGTTCCAACCCCCCTGCCATGGGCAGGGACACCCTCCACTAGACCAGGTTGCTCAAAGCCTCATCCAGCCTGGCCTTGAACACTTCCAGGGATGGGGCACCCACAGCTTCTCTGGGCAACCTGTGCCAGTGCCTCACCACCCTCTCTGTGAAGAACTTCTTCCTGATATCTAATCTAAATCTCCCTGCTTTCAGTTTAAACCCGTTACCCCTTGTCCTGTCACTACAGGCCCTTGTAAAAAGTCCTCCCCTGCCTTTCTTGTAGGCCCCCTTCAGGTACTGGAAGGTGCTATAAGGTCTCCCCAGAGCCTTCTCTTCTCCAGGCTGAACAAGACCAACTCTCTCAGCCTTTCTTCATAGCAGAGGTGCTCCAGCCCTCTGAGCATCTTTGTGGCCTCCTCTGGACTCATTCCAACCAGTCAATATCCTTCTTATGTTGAGGGCTCCACAGCTGGACACAGTACTGCAGGTGGGGTCTCATGAGAGCAGAGGGGGAGAATCACCTCCCTCGACCTGCTGGCCACGCTTCTCTGGATACAGCCCAGGGTACAGTTGGCTTTCTGGGCTGCCAGCGCACACTGCCGGCTCATGTCCAGCTTCTCATCCACCAGTAGCCCTGAATCCTTCTCCTCAGGGCTGCTCTCAATCCATTCTCCGCACAGCCTGTACTTGTATTTGGGATTGCCCCAACCCAGGTGTAGGTCATAAATATTTATTTCAGTGTAAAAAATATTTAATCTTGTCTGTTTAGAAAAATACTTCCTTCCCTTAAATCTTCTCTTTGACCTTAGCTGAATGGCTTAGCAAGGAATTCTTTTGGCCATGATCAAAGGTGTCTCATTACAGATTACCTACCCAGCCAATTTGTAATATACACGAAGGTGCAGGGAGTTGCATCCAGACCATCCCTGTGACCTTTCTCTCTGGCACCCTTGTGCAATGTCTAGTGGACACGTTTATCAGAAGTCACGGTGCAGTAAAAGTGACTTTCCAGTGCTGAGCACAGCGTGAGGATTCCAAACAAGGGCCCTTGCATAGGAGGGGTCACGTTTCTGTCACCTCAAATGGAAACCTCACGTGTCATGAACATTTTGAAGAGTTGAGAATCTTCATTTTTCCCCTTATATGAACAATCCAAGGAATTCCTGGTGTTTGGTCCTTCTGTGCTTGCTGAAAATGTTTTTCACTCCCCAGTTAAACAAATTCCATAATTGCTTATATCGAAAACATAACTGTTCGTTAGGCATGCATTGTACAGTACATAGGGGAGGATTTTTTTGAAGTACTAGTAGTCAAGTACTATTAAGTGCTTGACTGACATTTACAAATGGAATTCCTGAGAGAAATTAAAATGAGGATCTATAATATGACATTATGCTAAAGAAAGCACGCAAGATGTTGTTATAATACACGCAAATGAATTTGTTATTGATACTAAACAGAGGAGAGTATTTTTTCATAGTTCCCTATCTTCAAGGTTAACTAAAAAGACAATCTGGTACACACGATCTCCCTATGTCCATGCCTGGACTAAACAGTGATGGAGCAGATATGTCGGCAGATAGGTTTAATTTCAGCTCTGACCCAATCTAGTTATGAGCTTGTTTAGCTGACCTCATATCTTAAATAGTGACTGTAGTTGAAGATGACAGGAGAAAATTACAGCCTTTTATCTTAACTATTGGCAGAGAGACAACAAGGTGCAGGATGATTTTCTGTTGACCTCTGACAGTGCCACAGCCCTTAATATCCTCATTGCATTTTAAAGGACAGGTTGACAAAGTGAATTGTTGCTTTTGTCAAGTGAAACACTTTCTGCTGTCTTTCTGAAATTCAGGGTAGACCCATATTTGCTAGTTCTAGATCTGGAGAAATTGCGTCAAGCCTCTTGGTCCTGCATGTTTTAGACCGTCCCAGAGTCATCCTAGGTCTCCTGTTTATACCTACCCTATGTATTTCTTCACACTTGTATGTTAACAGGGCTTTATTATGGTTTCATAAGAATCCTGTTCTATAAGAATAGAAATGTACAGTATGGAAATGTAGTTTGCTGGTGAAGGCATCTAAAGTGTTGGAGGGTCTAAACATAAGTCCATATAGCACCACTAAATGGAAGAATGAACAACAAGATTAGGACAAGTGAATCAGTCAAATTAACTAAAACTATTAACTTATGTTTCTCTAAAGAGTTATTTTTATTTTAGTCACTTCTAAACCTCTAAGCTGTCCTTCTTCCAAGACAATATCATAGCCACTAGAAGGCAGATCTTTCCCGCACTACATCCAAGCGCTGTGTCTTCAAACTTTATTTTGTACGCGCTTCATTTTCAGTTGCAAAATAACCCACTGTCAGTTGAAATACAGACACATGCAAAGTTATGGATTTAGTCAAATACTTAAATTGCCCAGGTTTTTGAAGGCATTTTCTCATCATTGTCCTGATTCCACATACAGCTACTGCCTCACATGTTGTGTTAGTTAGCAGGTTCGTTAGACGTGGTATTTACAGCACTTTCCTTGCTGTAAGGAGAACACCTTGTACACATAATGCTGAATAATAAAATACGTATTACAAGTCTTTTTTATAAAGTCATACAACAAATATGAGTTGTAAATTCAACTGTAAGTCAATTATTAAAAACTGTTTATCAGGCAGCTACTTCAGAGAAAAGCATGAATGTCTTTAGCTAGTGGTTGGAATTCCTAACAAGTCAAACAGATTTTATTTAGTGATCTTCTTAAAGAATCCCCATGAAATATTTTCTGGCTGCCACCAATTGCCAACGGAATGATTCAAAATGTTTGTGAGGGCTAGTATGGGACTTGTAAAGAAAGTTTTGCGTGATGCCTCTTTGCACTGTTCCTGGCTCCCACCTGTGCTGTACATGGTCCCCCTGCTTCATTAGCAGTAATTTCATGCGTGGTCAGATAGTTCAGGAGGGCAGCTCAGGATGAGCATTTGCTCAGGCAATACAAAGTTTCCCTGCACTAGAGATTATTTATGGACACGGCAAGTAAATGACAGTTGTCACATCAGAGACTTGACAGTCTAAGTAGGCAGGCTGTTACAGAACTGTATGGAGAAGCAGAAGCTCAGAGGGATGGATAGAAGCACCCAAGGTCACCCAGCAGCTCTGTGACAGAAGCAGGGCTCTAAGTCTGACTTTCTGACTTCCAGGCTGGGGCCAGAGGCATACTGCTACTGCGGCATGACCCCCTTGCAATGAAAGAAATGTCTTCCCTTATCACATCTGTTTCTTATATCTGGAATTGTATTCTGACACATGCTGTACACAAGTCTTCATGTTATTAGCTAGCATTTGCCAAGTGTGTGGGAGATCTTTTTCTTTCCCCACAAATTCTTCAGTCATCTCCATTTTAGCTTCATGTGACTGTGGTAGAGAAAATTGGCTTCTTAGATACCTCTGGGTTCCAAAATCAGTGGAATGCTTAATTGAAAGAATATGAGTGGGCAATAATGATTTAAGCACTATTTCCAGATCTGCCAAGTCTCCCATAGTTCCCAGGATCTCCTGCATCTGGAATCATACTCTTAATGTATACAGTGTTTGGAACGATGAATGGTTTTCCTATATCTTCAGCAGCCACCAAATTAAAAATTAAGCTCTTAAAAATAAAAAACCCCACATTATCTTTCACTTACATTTGACTTTAGAAACTGTTTTTTGTGTTTTAGCTTGGAAATCATAGTCATCTATAGGGAGCCATTAATGCAAACAAGGTCCAGAAGAAAAGTGCATGTTTGTAGTGTTATATAAAAATTTTATCAGCCTGAATTTGGAATAGGAATTAATTTGAGTGTCAAATGAAACACTGAGGTTTATGCCAAATAAACATTTTATTGAATAAAATCCCAAAACATTGCTTTGGAGCAACTGCTGATCCATTGTTCAATATCAGTCCTGATTTTTTTCTTTTTTTTTTTTTCAGCTAAAAAAGGCATGCTTCCTTTGGTCTTTGTGGTACTCCACTGTAGTCCAAAAGCGTCATTTAGTATTAGAAAGAACTAGATGAAACTAAAGCACAGCTTTCTGAACTGTGTAAGACATTTAAAGTACTACTATCTGTTGGTCAATTATAATTGCCAAGAAGCAAGTACTGTTTGTTCCAGTGGAAAGCTGAGATTTTCTACCTTCCAGTAAGCTAAAATGACATGCTAAAGGGTATGGCCGGGGATTCTTCACTGTGTGGGTCATCTTGCATTACACATTAATTACAGTGAGTCTGTTCACATGCTTGCAGTTAAGCATGTGCTGAAATGCTTTATTAAATCAGGGTTGTTAGGTATTATGTCTTTATTTACACTGAGGTTGTTTAAGCATACATTCAGTAAAAAGGCAATTACTCTTTCAGGGAGCTTATATTTGACATGTAAATAAAAGCAAAAGGAGAATGACACAACAAAACAGTAAAGTTACTGTTCAGTGAAATTGTGTCTGTAGGTAGCCTTTGCTTAACCAGTATAAAGCTGTAATCATACCAGAGGATTTTTTTTCAAGCTTCATTCTGCAGGGTTTGGTTTTTGTTAAGATTTTGCTGTGTGGATTGCGTGGTAAGCCTTCTGTTGGTGATTCCTTGAGACAGGTTGAAGGACAAAAGAATAAAGGGAGAACTAAAAGATAAATTGGGAGAGCAAAGAAAAGCTGGCCCCTTTTTAATTTCTTTTTAAATTGTTAGAGACTCAGATTGCTTCTCTTTTACAGAAATTCTCCATTTAGATCAAACCAGGCCAAATGCCTTTGGAGTTACTCTGGTTGACACAAGCCAAGGATTGCTCTGCTGATTTTCACTGAGCAGAAAATAAAGAAACCTGCATTAGGTGATTCCCTCTCCTCATGAAAAAGTGGAATTTCAGTAAATAAAATGTGCGTTTTAGATAAAACTTGTTCAGCTGCCAGTGATTCATTGTCAGAATTATGGTCAAATGCAGGTTACAGCTGCATCCCTGAAATATAGATTCTTTGGTTTATGAAGCTGGATTTTTTTTTTTTAGCCATTAGGAACTAGCCAGGCTCATTTCTCTTTATTCTTTTCCAGTGCTTTCATGCTTATATTCCCTGAAAGTGACCCAGCATCTCTGTTTTGTGAACATCAGCTGTTCCTTCTGATATTCGTGTCAGTGGGCCTCCTAAAATAAGGGAATCAGGAACTTGGACTAACATGCCTTTACTGTATGAGCATCAGTTTAAAATCTGTAATGTATATAGTATATAATCACTGCCATCTGATTGAATGGGATGGGTTAGGAATTGTTTGAAAGATTGTTCCCAATAATGGTCATCTGAATGCAATGTAAAGAGAGAAGAAAAATTGCATTCAGATGAACTCTGATCTGTGGGTTACACAGGATGTAAACCTTCAAACCTAGCAGGCTTATGCTTTTATTAGGGACCGTTGCCAAACATGTCTTTTTTTAGATATCCTAATGCAGATAATCCTACATTCCTGTTCTAAAAAACCCCCATGATTTTTATGAGCTGCAGTAGTAGGTCTCCCATTGTGTCCCCATCACTTTACCTGTTGGTAGCTTGCTGGTGTTCAGGAAGAGTGTCTGCAAGGCGGGTAAGAAAGGCAGGCTGACAGATGCAAAACTGGTCCCTGTGTGCATGCAGGCACACGTCTAAACTCCAAGCAGTCTGACAGTCGCTCTGCTTGAAATAAGTTGGAACAAGAATATGTCTGTCCCCAGCAAAGACAAGTCCTCACTGATTAGCTACAAGTATTTTTCAAATACTCTGCAAGTGATATTTCAGTTCTGTCTCACCCCTAAACGTGGATCCTACATACCTTGCGTACAGTGTACTTTTTCCTTCTGAGGGACTGATAAGAGCAACTACAGTTTACAGTGACCTCCAGTGGTGAAAAGCCTTTCTGGAAGAATGACAGCTAATATCCCAATTTTGTCTGAAAGTCATTCCTCAGAGGGTTTAGGTAATGCAGGTTTCAGTCCTGTAAAGCATATTACAGTCAGATTTATTTATCATTCTTTGAGCCTTATTTCTGTTGTTGCTTTTTAAAAAAAGTCTTGGATTTTTTTTTCTTTCTGCTCTTTCTCCTCTCAGGATCTTCTTGATTTTTGGATTGACAGTAGTTGACAGCAGTCATACTGGAGTCATATTGTACATGAGCTGTATGAGGCTTTGCTGATTATGTTTCCTGCTATAATAGTGTGAGATCTATTCTGGTCTTCCTTCCCCCCAAAATACTATTTTTTGTGGTCTCCTCAATGCTCACAATTTCTTTCAACTCCTTCCACATCTGCCTTTTTGGCTTTCCCATATATTTACAACATCTCTCATATGTTGTTCATTGAGGACTTTTTCCATTTCACTTAAGCTGGCTTCTTTGCTGTTCCATGTTCAGGGTTGATTCTGCAATGGTTTAGCCATCTGGCTTGCCCAGACCCCACAGGCAGTAGGAAAGAGTAGATTTTTGGAATTGGTGATGCTGCAATATGGCATTGAGGGTGGAGGGAAGATATTTCCATGTTCTACAAGGCAGAATATACCGTTATGCTTCAGAGTCTTTCATAACAAGTTTTATTAGAAGAATATTTGTCTTTGCCTACGCTGACTTCTGTGCTGTGGGCAGCACAGATTAGCCTGATTGCTGTCAAGTGGTTGGCATTCTTTACTTTCATTTCTTAGCATTACTGACCTTTCCCTGTAGAAAATAGAGAGCTATCTTCAGGAATGAAAGTGGAGCTGGATTCTACAAAGAGCAGTTAAGATGTCAGGTCATTTGTGGTTTTATAGGGGTGGGGAGGAAATTTTTTGGTGTTAATATGATACAGGAATCGCTTGCCTTTCCCAGATGATTTTCATTCTTTTACACATCATATACCAAGTAAATGTGCTCTGTGGTAGACATGCAAGGGATCAGAAATCATCAGGCTCCAGCCAGCTGCTGTGAATGTAAATTCACATGTGCGTGACTTGAGTGGACATATTCTGAGTTGCCAATGAGCTTATAATGGGAGTTGTCTTTTTCTGGGAATATCTAGATAGAGAAAAAAGCAGGTATGAAGATCAGGGTTCAGAATTTGCAAAAGAAGTCTTGTTTGCTGAATTTCTGAACCAGAAATTCTGACGCAGAAATCTGCTGATTATAATGGGTCTTCGATTCTCATGGACTTTCTTTGGGATGGTATTTGAGAAATTGTGAGAATGGAGTACCTTTTCTTGCTTGATACGGCTGAAATTTGGAAAACAAACTAAGCAGTTAAACAACACGGCAGAGCAGCCCACTGAAAGATAAAGCGTGAAACATTCTTGGGCTGTCTCCTTCCCAGAGAGATCAGTTGGGTGCTGCTGAATTTCCTTTAGAGAGGCTTTCTGTGCTTTTGCCATGACCACAGTGCCTGGGAGTGAAAGATCCCGTTGTCTTTTTAAAAGAAAGGGAGGTGTTGCCCTTCTTGACCATATTTCTTCTTTCCTTATTCTGGGCTGCAAGGGCGAAACTATGCTTGTAAATGGGAATATTCAAGTCCTAAGAGATGGGGAGCTTGAGTGTTGTACTGGCAAAGAGCCACTTAACTTCCTGGGAATCTCTCGGTAGCCAGCTCCTTGTGAACTCTGCAAATGCCTGGATGGAAATTGAGTGCCTATTTCTAATAGCTGTGAAATAAACATGTATAAGAATAGCCCCTTTGTTTGATTTTCCAGACTGACAAAAAAACCCCGGGGCTTACATTGGAGTTGAGGTGAAGAACTAGTGATAGACATAGCCATGGCTGGTTCTGCAGTGACAGGCATGTAGTACCCACCCCGTAAGGTTCGCCAGTAATCTCTGGGCAGTGGAACACAGACATCAGGTTTCATGCCTCTCTGAGAGATTGTGAACCTCTGAAGAGATGCTGATGGTGTTAGAGCAGCTTCAAAAGTTAGAGGACTGTAGTTGTCAGCAGCACAGCAGGTGTTGGGAGTGACAAAGGTTCAGACCTGTGACATGAAATGTAATGGTGCAACGGCTGTAGCTGGCTCCTCTGTTCTGGCTTATAAACCATTTATACCAAAGCTATCTGGGAACTGAAGCACCTGCAGATGGTGATGAGTCCTGTGGGCTTAGGAGATTTTCTAAACCTGGTGTTCAGTGATACGAATGTTAACTATAACAAGTACACCTCTTTCCAATTGTTTCTGCTCCTTAAATGGCTCCAGGCATATCCCTTTTATCCCTGCTAATAATAGATGTGATTTACAGATGGCTCATATACCAAGGACTTAGTACCAAGCACTATGAAAATGTGTCATAGCTTCAAACCATAGTTTTGGATGTTCGATGTGAACCTACTTGTGTCAGTTCTTTCCAGGAGTGCTTCCTGAGGACAATAGTGTTTCCTTTTTTGGTTCAGCAGTGGTAGGCATCTTGACAACGAGCTGTTTTCTGAGGGATTCTTGAGAATCACAAGATAATCTTTAGGAACCAATGCAAGCTAATTAGAATAGATGAGTATAAACTGCTCATCCTGTCCTAAAATCTACAGATCTATGGCTCTGAGTATTAACATAAAAAAAAAAAAAAAATTAAAGCTGCTTCATCCACCAAGCCTATTTCCCAGCTCAAGATGAAGCAGGGTGGAAACAAGATTTGTGCCTCCAGATGGTCATTGTCTGGATAAGCAGTGAACAATATCACTCTGCAAGGCCCTTCTGATATCAGGCCGCCTGACATTAATCTGTCCTACACTGGATGAAGGAAAGCTGGGATGCAAACCGCTGAAACACTTCCCAGTTTGAAGCCATTTGCAGGGTTTCATGTTTCAAATTATTATTATATCTCCCTATAGATTGGGAAGTTAAGGTGGGAAGAGAGAGGAGGCTGGAAGAGCTGAACTTATTTATTTATTTATTTTGCTTTCAATCTACCTGTCTCTTTCTCCTTTGTATTTTGTTTGCTCAGATTTTTCTGTTCACTATTTAGGAAAGAAACTAAGTTTTAAAACAATTGTACTCAGATAGTCTGTCCTGAGCTTGAGCAGATTAATTTGTGAGGGGTACTCCAGCACTAATGAAGCAGACGGAAAGCTTTTACTTTGCAATAGGGTTTAACTTTGTCTCTGCAATTTCTAATGAGCCCTGAAAGTCTGAGAAACCTCAAAAAAACCAAATTGCATTGTTTATTCCTATTAAAACACACCTCTAAGTCTCTATTTAGGAGCGGAATTTAGCCCACAGTGGAATAAGGTAGTCAAGGTTCATGTAAATTTTTTTCTGTGTGTAATGCTTCCTCACTGTCCCGTCCAGTGAAATTTTTCCTTGTTTGGGATCAGTCTGTTGAAGCAGGTGAATACATATTAGTGCACTGAAATGGCGTGAATTCGGAGCCTCCCAGCAGTTCCGTACTTAATCTTCACATACGCAGTATTGGCACGTGGATTAAGTCAACAATTCTTCTTTGAAAGTTTCCACATACTTTAAAGGCCTAAGAGGTGCTGTGCGTGGAGTTAGCGTGAGGCAAGGAGAGTGCTGCTGCTGAGCATTCTGACACCTCTGAACACCCAGGTTACAAGAATCAACAGCATTGCACAAAATGCTTCTGAACAGTGACCTGAGCGCAGTGATAATGTGTTCAAGAGGAGCAGATGGCTAACAGGTCCTTGCTATTCAAGTTGGACCATTTCAAGAACCTGTCCCTTGAGCTGTTACTCAGGGCTCTGTGTCTATAAGTTATTTTTCCCATAGTAAGCAATCATGTGAGCACTGCTTCAGAAAGAGGAAAGATTACAATAAATTGCTTTCTTTTGAGTAATGGTAGTTAAAGTGGCATAATTGTGCTTTCTGTTAGTCTGACGCATATCCACTCTGGTCCAGCCCTGGTTACCTCTGTGGCAGTTACAGATGCTCCTGTGGATAGCTTTCAGCATAACAGATCCTTGCATTTTCATGGCCTGATACCTCCTCCCACTCTCAAAGCTCTCAAAACACTTTATGACTCCTCTGAATGATTGTGCTGTATTATTATCCCTGTTTGAAAATTGGAGAAACTAAGTCTGAAAAGTATTGTGCAACATGCTTAAGAGGATGCACAGCAAATAGGTACTGAGCAGAGACTTGGCCTTAGTTTCTTGATATTTTCTCTTGATCTCAAAAACTGGAAACAGGAACTAAATGAGAATAAATATTTTAATTATTTTTGATTATATATAAAAAAAAGTCTATATTTTTTTTCTTCCAATTCTTTTTCTTGTCTTCATGTTCCACTTGAAGTTCCCAGTTTCAGCTGTCTGAAAGCACTGGGCATAGTGACAATGTGTTCAAGAGGAGTAGAGGACACTGACAGGACCTTGAGATTCAAATTAGACCATTTCAAGAAATCATGCCCCTTCAGGAGCACTGCCATGCAAGTTTGGGATGTTCCTTTGTCACTACATGCATTCAGGGTGTGTTCCTTAAAAAACATGCAAGTATTTATATATTGATCAGCAAGTCAAATGCATGACGAACAGCATGCATCTAAAAAGATTAACTACACACATGATATTTCAGGTACTGCTTGCCCAGAGGCACATCTGTATGACCAAATCTGTGTTTGGCAAAGAGACATTGGGCTCACCCAAGAGAACAATCCTTTAACCACCGTTGCCTTTGCTGCGCTAGTCCCTGACGCCCAGTGGTGCAGCTACAGAGACACTGTCCCCTGAATGAGGTCCAGAGTAGTATCTGCTCCCTGCTCTGCCACACGTGACACTTCATTCCTTGCAGTTAAAGTCCTGATCCATGACACTTGATTCTGGACAGTGGCAATGCAGACATCTGATCCTTCATGCTTGATCTCTGACACTGGATCTCCATTAGGAAAATTACTGATACCTGATCTGCCTGATCACAGCTACTTGATATATAGTGATGTTCCCCATTGTGGCATGTTTACCACGGAGGGTAAATTTGAAACTCCTAGTACAGCAAAACTGAAGAATTGAAGTATTTGTCTGTACCCTGCACATACTGTGGCTGAAACATGACATTAAGAAACCGTATCTTTTAAGGAAAATGGCATGAAGTAGTAGTGCAGGGATAAAAAGAGAAAAGAAAGAAGAAATATTGAGAACAATCTGTGCAGATCCCAACAGTTATATCTGTTGTCAGAGCTTCATGCTGTGCCTTAACTCTATGCTGTGTTCAACACAGACTAGCATTTAAAACAAAAATAGCTACCCCCAGCTTCACGTAAAATCATATCTTTATGTCAAATTTAGTTGATTTTGTTTCACAGTAGGTATACTTTGGTTTGATCAGTAGGTTCCCAGCAGCTAACAAAGTCTTTGACTAAGCAAGCCGGTTGAAATTAGTTTGCAAACACATTTATAACCTGGTTCATGTCATAAGGTTTTCAGTTTCATTGTAATCATTTTGTTCCCCTGAAGAGAGGGCTGAAATAAGAAAAACTGCACTGAAATGAAACATCGACATGCTTCATTCCAGTAGGGTTGCAAACATTGCTTTGCCTTCTTCCCAGTTAATTTTATTTGTAAGTAGTACATCCTCATGTGTCCATCAAAGTCTACTGTTTTCATGAGCCATCATTTTCCAACACATTCCAGTGTTTTGTTTCAAAACTCTTTGGTTAGCTCCAATGACAACTATTTTTAATTCTCACACTGGATCATATGAATTGGTCAGGGAATAGAGACTTGAGCTTCTGGTAATCACGATTCATTTTCCGTAGTGTCAGATGAAAAAGTTAGGTAGAAAAAAAAATGCAGCAGTTACGAAATTGAATCCCACAAGCAGAAAGGTGAGTGAGGTCACGGCAAGGCTTCCAAATGTTTCCAGGTGCAAGCAGCATGGGAGAGAAGCTAAAGAGCCTCAAATTTTCCATGCTATTAGGTAGGACAGACTTACAAGTAATGGATATCTCCACTATGTTCTTGTGGCAGAGAGAAAGGATTACAGGTGGTTAAGTAGGGGTTTTCTTATGAATATTCTGAATTTACAGGTTGACCAGCACCCCAACTGCAGGTGACTAGTAGCACTATCTAAAACCAGGGAACACAAGGTGAGACACTGTCCTGACGAGACCCTCTTGGCTTCAGACAGTCGGACAGCCGCTCATGGCCAGAAGTTACATCTTCACTATTGCCACTAGTGAAGCTATCCTTCAAAATTACATTTTGTCCATTTGCCCCATTGCCCCTGCAACACCCTGTGGCAGTAAGCTCCACAACAAGTAACTAGCGTGAGAATCTGTTGTTTCTCATTTGAAACTGATGGGCAATACTTGTGTTGAATGCCTCCATCCTCTTGCACTGGGAGAAACAGCAGCCGGTCATTCCCCATACATCTTGGCACAGCATTCATGATTTTCTAGAGCCATGATACGACTTACAGGCGAATGGATAACTTTTCAGCGAGTACTGAGATTAAGGCAAAAGCATTAGTTAGAAACAGCATATTTATTTAAAAAATATAAAATGAAAAAGAGCAAGCGAAAGAGAGAGAGAGGAATGAACTGTTTTATGAGACCATAAAACCAGCTGAGCAGACTAACAAGTAACCAAAGAGCATGGCCTAATTGCAGAGTGAGATTGCTATGTGAAATTGCCCTACCTTTCCAAGGAGCGTGGATTTCCTCCAGCTCATGCAAATTATCTTTCCAAAGAGGGAAAGTCAGATTTTTTGAGAGGAATAATCCCCTTTTGCAATGCTCATCTGTGCTGTGCAGGCAGAGGGAGGAAGTAATTTGTGATTTCTGATCATTCCTTATATATTTCATACCCTTAGGACAAGGTCTGATCCGTGATTCCTGGTGATGCCATTTTTTCAAGCAACATTCGTAAGAGGTACATTGATAGGAGTCATGATGAAAATACCATCCGCCACATCTCACAAAATCAGACCCACTACTTAATGTTCTGAGACAAGAATAGACTGTTTTATTGTCCTCTCTTGTTAGAGCCTACCCCAATGGTGCAGAAGGAGCAGGATTACAGGACTGGCTCTTGCCCAGGACAAGGGTGGACATAATTTAAATGATGCTGAAAGCTGGAATTCAAGATTCTGTGATGATGGACTGTTTCCTAAGCATAGTTATAACAAATTTCAAAGTGGAAGTGAAAGGTGAGATTAGTCTTCTCTACCCATAGCCTTTGAAAACGTAGGTGTCTAATCAAAGCTGTTCTCATCCTTTAGCCAGGAGGAAGAGGAGTACTGCTGGGGACACTTCTTCCCATTTGTCCTCCACTGCAACATGAGGTTGAACTATCCTGTAGACATGGCTCGCTTTCTCTCTCCCTTAGACATGGCTCGCTTTCTCTCTCCCTTGACTATAAAGGATGCCTATCTTAGGCTAAACATCCTTTTGATAACTAGAGGTAGATTTATGGGCTTTCGAGGTTCTGTAACTTCATTTTCTTTGTGTTTATGTGCAGCTTTAAGCAGTGTAATAGTACTAATTGCTGGCTATCCTGCTGAGGAGGAGAGGAAAGCCAGACAGGAGTACCAGTAGGGCTCTACCTACCTATGCTTTCCCGTCAAATAGGAAAGAGGAAAAGGGTGTGACTTGTATCTGTGATCCCAAAGATGTTATAGAGTTTAAAAGAAAAAATCCCTATAACATAAGCTTCCACCAACTGCATGAAGTGAGAAGGGACCATCTTGATCCTCCGCTCTGCCCTTCCACAGGGCAGAGGCCATGGAAATCAGCCAGGCAGTTTCTGTATAGAGCCCAAAAACTTGTGATCAAATTAGAGAGAGTAACGTTAATGGAGTTCTGTAAATAGAAGAAGTGAGCACATGAGGATAGGTCAGGGGAAGAGAGGAGAGGGCCTTTGAGGTAAGAGAAGAGTTTGTTTCATAACAAGACTGCTCTTCTCGTGTTTCCCTGTCCCTGAAGCAGAGTCACTAGACACTCGGGAATCCAGACCTGATCTTTCATTAACATAAACACAACAAACTTATTCTAAGCAATGTTATGTTTACTTTGTTAAAATGCAGAAAATAATAGGTAACAATTTAGCTTCAAAACACACCAAGAAATGCAAAAGGTCTGGCTCCTAGGGAATGTTAGTTTTCTTAATTGCACAGCTATAATGTTTCTTATTCCTGCTGTTTTTTCAAGTCAGAGTTTCCTATGTATGAGATTTTGTTATACTACACCATGGCACTGTGGTCAGCTGTATAATTCAGCAAGAGTCCTAGTGTTTCTGTTCCCTTTTTCACTGCATTTTAACAACGCAAACTTAGAGATAGCCGGTAGTCTACCTTATGCAGAAACACAGGGAAGACAGACCGTGCTGCCTAAACATCATCACCCTCTTTTCTGTTCTCAGATAGGGTAAGAAATCCCACATGGGGCAGGTGGGGAAGGTAAAGGTACAAACTCTTCACCTGTCTTCCTTTTTGCTGGACAAGTTTCTAGGCGAGCACTGAGGTTCTCCTGAGGACAAGTGCTTCCTTTGACCACCTGCTTCACTAAGAAACTAGACCTGTTTACCAGTGCATGCAGCTGGTGTCCCGCATGAGTTGTTCAGAGGATGACCGCTCTTCTCTTCAGCTTCTGAAGGGTTCCCAGTCCTATGATATAGCAGCGCAGTTGTTTTCACCTGGACTTTCGAGCAGGCACAAGTAAGTACAAACAGCAGGCAAAACTTTCCCTCAGAGACTTTTCAAAGAGCAGTCAGAAACGCTTCTGGATGCCCATTATGATATCAGATGGTGAAGCCCACTGAAACATGACTACACCCAGCAAAGGTTGCCTTGCACCTGTTCTGGCTGCCTCTGTGGAAGTTCCTTCCTAAATGGATCATACTTCAGTTCTGGTGTCTTTAGCTTAAAGGCCTCCTCGTAAAACTAACGCTGAATCCTGCAGCATGGACTTAGCAAAGGCTTAAAGCCTCTACTTCAGTAGCCTGCAGGTGTGCACCGTAACTGAATTTTAATTTGGAGCAGGTGACAACAGGAAAGCACAATGTGTGCATTTTGGCAAAGAAGGGATACAACTGCTGAGCTCGCATAGGCAGATGGAATCCATTGGTTTGGTTCCTCTGTACTCGCTGGGAAAAAATATCTGGCTTTAGACACTCATGAGCTAGTTTATGCTACTCTTAAGCCATTATGTTAACACAAGACTTTCATTCTGGACTGTAGGTTAATAATGCTGACTACTGGAGTTCTTCAAAGTCTAATAAAAGACTGCTTCACACTTTCTGGAAGAAAAAAAATATTGCATGAAATCAGGAGTTTAAGAGGTAGGATTGCAACGTGGTAGGGAGGTGAAGCTTTTCGGCAGGCAATGTAACACTAGTAGGATATTTTTTCCTAAAAAGAAGAAAAAAAAGTAATTCCTCAGCATTTACAGGCTGAAACACACTGTTTAAGCAGTGGAATATTAATGAATCAGTAATGCCAGACTCTGTTTTATTTAGACAACTTCTGTAACACTGGTGTACTTTATTGTTTATTCAAACTGCAGACTTATCCAGCGTTTCATGTTGATAAAATGTCTATGAAAAGAAATTCCTGTCTGGGGAAAAGCTATGGCTGGCCAAAGGAAGCGCTTTTGTTGCCTAGCCAGTTGGCCCAAAGGCCAAGCACTTTAAATCTTACATGATTTTACTTAGCCTGCACATTAAGGTAGGGAAATAGTGTTTCAATTATAGGCGCTGTAACCCAGCTGTGTGTCTTTTGGGTCATCGTGCTCATCAGATGCCCAAACTGACCTCTGAAAGCAGTTTCCCTGCAGCATTTCTATGAAATAAAAACTTAGCTCATCTTCTTTACTGAATGATGCAGCTGTTATTTTACTCCTGGCCTGCCTTAAGGAACACTGCTTCCCAAGAAAAGCACTGAGAAGTTGAAAAATGGCAAATGTGCAGCCTCAAAGTTTCTCCCCCAGTTCTTATGGACTGTCCTAATATCTGGTCACATATAGCTCTTTTTGGGACCCTCCTGGTGGTAAACAGGAGCCTGTTCACAACAACTTGGTTCTCAGGACTTTTGTTTCTTCTCACTGCCTTGCATTACTCATCCCGCTCCATTGAAACAGGTTCTTTACCAATTCTAGACTGCCTGAAATGTGTCACAGGGAGAAGGGAGAGCATGGGAGAAAACATGTCAACAGGCAGGGATGCATTTGCCAGTGCCACTGCAGGCTCTTGAAGGCGAGAGAAGCATCTGTGATGTAAATCCTGCCCAGACCCCCTGCATCTGCAAGGAAAGTCCTCCGTTGACTTGACGGCCTCCAGGAAAGCAAGCTCCATGCAGCTTGCATGTAGTTTTGAAAAGACTGTATGAAATCTCTGGTGTAAGCGCCTTAGAAGTTGGTGAGGTCTGGGCATTTGTGATTGTGATGGCTTTCAAAGTTCAGCCATAAGGCTGAGAGCTTGCCGTGTTACATTTTGGAATGAATGCGCTGGTGGGAAGACAATAGCTACAAAAGAAGACAGGTAGCTAAAAGGCATTTCTGTCACTGAGAATATCCACAGTGATATTAGCACGTGCACCCTAGGCAGGACAGGAAGGCAGGGTGGAAGATGACTGTGACCTTTATTTACCTCATGTCCGTCCATTCTGTCCTATGAAATTGAGCAGAATGGACTACTTGTATTGGTATAAAACAAACAGATCAAAAGGGAGAAAAGCTGTAAGTCTTAACTTCCTGGGTTTTAGGGCTTTTTAATATAGCTCAGAAGTTAAATTTTATGTAACACCCTTCCTTTGAATGCTTCAGCCCTAAAGCATAAAGGTATGCTATGGAAACATACCAGGCGCAAGTTACAATCTATTAAAATATCAACAAATATTCACCAGAATTAGTCAACCCTAGAAATAAAATCAGCTCAAATTACCCCTTCCTTAAAAACACTGTTCTCCAGTATATGCATCTCTTGATGCTTTTTCTTCTTCTTCTACACAGCCCTGGGTTCTGACATTCTTGGTGGATATGAATGTGCCATTTATTTCACTTTTTTTGGCACTAGATTTTCAAGAAGAAGAAGAGATGGGTCAAGGTATTTTTTGCACATAGCTTTTTGTGCCGATTTACATAGTTAAAGTCTGTTTAATTCCAGCTTTGGTTGCGGTCATACTGGTAAAAAAATGTTTGCTGCAGCAGAGCCTGCCTGGATAAATATCTAATGCCCTGGCTCACCTACAGAATGAGTGGATTCCTGGTTTTGGTGCAAAGCCTTAGCAGCGGAGCAGGATAAAATGATTTCTTAGTGAGTACGTGATGCGATGATAGAGTAATAGTAGTTGTGGAGAGTGTTTACTGGTATTTAAAAGAAAAAACAAACAAGCAAAAACTCTCAAACCCTCCTTCCCACTTCTGCACTCCCATAGCCAGTCTCAGAGTATAAGGCAGCAGGGAGCAAACCACCACAAGTGGAAATGAAGCAGCAGGAATTCATCAGAAGAGCGCTGCATTCCCCTTCTTGCCATGTGGGGTGCTTCGCCAGGCTGGGTGTTGTTATCTTTGCTGTGTTCTTACAGCAGGGAAAATAGGTTAATTCATAACGAATCTGAAGTTAATTGCATTTGCTTTTTAAAGGTTAGTGTCATAAAGCTAACTGATCACAGAGTGACAGCCCGACACACACATGGATCTCGACTGCTCTTTCTATTGATAGTGCCTGTTGAGGGGGCAGCCATCACAGAGGATATCCACTGCTTCTGACCAGGGCTCTGGGAGCATGGGCTGGACAGTAGCTAATTCTTGCAGCTTGAAGGAGCTGCATACTGAGCTATCAGTACGTTTCTCCTGGAGAAGAGAATACGTCCTTTGTAAAGCTTCTGCCACCCAACAGGCCAGGCAGCTTTGGGGCTCTTCTCCACAGCTCTTTTAAAGATCTTTTAATCAATACAGTTTCCCTTTCTCACTGAAATTACATTTACTGTATTTTTAGTAGGCTCTGATGGAGCAAAAGGTGTTACTTACATCCAATTTTCCATATAACCACTTCTGATGACTGTCCCTTTCAAGTCTTTTCAGCCTATCCATCCTGAATTAACTTTTTTGTAAGAAAAGGCCTTTCGTGGTTTATAAATTTTAATACAGGATGCTAGCTGCCAGAAAGTTTTGGATTGCGACCAAAGATTTTAACCAGTCTACCCAGCAGATGAAATGAGGTACGGCTCCTGCTGCACCTGGAGACAGTACTTCTTTCATAGCTCTGTTTCAGAGTTATGACACCTCTGCTTTAGCCTCAGAAAGTCAGGAATTTTCCTTTAAACAGGCTTCCTGGAAATGGAGTTTTAGGCTATTAATGTGTAATTTATCACACAGTATTTTTCGGCCTGAAGAAACTCTGGGTTTTGAGGTTTGTTTTGTTTTTAGTATAGTAAATTGGGGACAGCTAAGCAGAGGTGAGACTTTTGATGTGATATCTTGACAGCAGGAGATGATGATAGTGGAGATCAACCCTCAGTGAAGGAACATCGTGCACTTTGGCGGTGAAGTGCTTTGAACTTCAGCTGTTAAGCAGACAGATGCTGGTTATGGTGGCTTTTTTATGTGCTGTGCAGTTCATACTCACCCAAAGAAACCCGTTAACAGTGGGATGCCATGTGTGAGTGAGTTGTGCTTGACCAGGATAAAGGCTGCCCTGTGAAACTTGCCGTGGATTACCTCTCTTGTGCAAATGCTCTTCCACACGAAAGAGATCTGCAGAGCTCCGGAATAGGAGGAGTATCACCCCTAGAACGTGGAGAGTGTCTTCCATTACCATTTTCATCTTCAAAGATCTAGATATTTTCTGCAGAGAGGTATACAGCTCAATTAACATTATTTTTTTCTGGAAAAGGGGTCCAATGAACGCTTACAGAGAGGCCCAACATTCGAAGGTGGCGGTATATCTGAGAGGCCAGTACGTGGCAGCTGCAGATTTATCACTGAACTGTGCCCGGCATCTCTCTGTAGTTTGTTTCGGGGACTTACTCTCATCATTTATCACTAGGAGATCTCCAGGATACTTAGTTACTAGGGTCATTATAGTAAAGGAAGTCAGAATTCATAATTAATTAACAGGTCGTAGAGTAGTTGTATGCAGAGAGCCCTGCGGAGCAGTAAATTCCCTAGTCCTACCTCATGAAGTTCAGTGCCAGGCTTTCCTTGCTGTATGTTCCTGCCCTGTATAAAGCTGTTTCCTTTTCTGATCTTAAGCAGAGTTCCAGACTAGTGTTTTAGGCAGACCCCAGGGGACCAATAAAGGTATATCACTTATGACACAGTATGTCACTTAATCTTAGGCATGCAGCTCTTTCAGCCCCAACGGTGAAAGAGTCCAACATGACTGCCGATTGTAGAAATGCATAATTTTGGATAAATTCCCCGATCCATTTTGATGTATCTTTTTTAGTTGGGAAGGGTGGGAGGGAGGACAGGAGGGGAAGAGAATGGTTTTTCTGTTCTACCATCACGGACACCTGTGAACTTTCAGTAAACAGCATGACTTTCTGAATCTGGATCATAGCTTTCATGGTTGCTTTCTGATCTGTTTCAGAGCTGAGCAGCTGTAAGCTTGAATTGTTTCTCAGGGAGCTGTTGTGTACTAGAGAAAGAGCAGACATGCTTTAGCTCTCACTTGAGCACCACTGTGTACAGTACTTTCTTTGCTTTGTGACTGTGCTGGTTTTAATATTTTAGATAGTAGCTCTGCTGTTCCACAAAGTCTAAAGTTGTTTCTTCTGTGGGGCTTATTGAGATTTGAATCTTATTGACATTATTACAGAAATATTTTGTAAATTATATAAAGGTCATCTTCAAAACTCCTTATTTGCAAATGATTAAAGGAGGCAGCCTTCTTTGCTAGGGACATTACAGTTTATGAGCACTACCCTTATTTTCATGAGGAAAAATACATGATTTATCTGTAAAACACAACTGGTGATTCAAATATAAAAGATATTATTGGAACTCTTCTGCTAGGTCTCATGGTCAGTCCAACCACAAAATGTGTATCTCTATGGCCAATTAGTGAACAAAATCTGCATCTTTCCTGATCAATGTTTCAGAAAAAGATTTTTTTAAAATTTTTTTTCTTCTTACTTGTAAAAGATAAAGCATTAGAATGAAGAATTTAAAGTAGAACTTCATAAAAGTAGGTTAACACATATTCCCTGCCTTTTCTTAGTTTACGACTGAGTTTTCATTAAGTAAGTGGATGAATACAGATCAACTGTAGGATAAATCTGAAGACAAGAAGGTGGTCAAGATTGCTGGGGAGAATTAATTTTTAAGAAAGGAAGAATAGCATGGAAGTTCCGGATATGTAGGGCAGGGATATATAAGGCACGAAATAAACATGGAAAGGAATATAAATAAAGGAATGAAAATAAATGAAAAGTTAGCAGAAAAGTGAGAGAGTGGTAGGTAAGGATAATCTTACAAAGGTCTTAATTTAAGTAATTTAAATATAAATGGTAGATAATTTTATTATATGAGCTTCTGACAAGTTGACTCCTGCTGTATATTTATAAATTGATGCTTTTCTTTTATCTGTCCTGAGTTTATATTTTAGGGATTTGAGGAACTTTTAAAATAGAACAGGAAATCAACACGTTCAAAGGAAAGCCAAATCTTACATCGTTTTCTGGGAGATACAGCGTAACATGTTGACTTGTACCATTTTCACAAAGGAGTTTTTATATGTCCACAGACACACACAGAGTATCTTCAATTTCTTTTCATATAGGAAGGTAACTTCTTCAGAAAAATATTCAAGAAATATTTCCCCTTTTTCTCAGTACCGATCACTTCTAGAAAACTGCAATATATTTTTGTGTGCAATACAGCTATATACTGCAGAGAATACTGAGAGGGAGATGCAGTAATAAACTTCAAATACATAAAAGTTATCTGCAAAGGAGAAGAGAACAAACTGTTCTTGTCATCCATGGATAGAACAAGAAGAAATCAACTCCAATTGCACCGAGGGAAATTTAGATTATGCTTTAGGAAAACCCTCTAACAGAGAAAATTGTCAGCACTGCACCAAGTTGCTTAGAAAAGTTATGGAAGATCCAGCACTGGGAGTTTTTAGGGATAAGCTCAATGTATGAGACAAACTTTCATACAAGTTCAAGAAGTGTATTTACTCCACACAGTCTTAGCTACATAAAGACAGCTGACTTTCCTCCAGGTCTTCCCACTGTTTTAGTAACAGATGTGCAGGAAGATTCAGTGATATAACTTGAAATACATCCTACATCCACTGTTACCTAGACTGCATAAAATTTCATAAAATGCATCTCTGAGTGATTGAGGGAGGTTGTTTTATAACGTCTTTTCTTTCCTAAGGTGGAGGTCACAGTGGCCCAGTCTAAATTACCACTTGTAAGTCAGAGCTAATTGTTCACACTTCCTCGGCCCTTAATATATACCCTATGCAAACCTGATCCCTGCCAGGACGTAGGTACAGAAATGTCAGGAGAACATATGCTGCTACAGATATGCGTGAGCGATGTCTGGAATGTGGAGTGTGCATCATACACGTGCCGCAAGCTCATGAGTGGCAGGCTGTCCTGTGTTATTTCTGGGGGAAAAGACACCCCAAGCCTCCACAGCAGGAAAATGTCACACCAGACTTACTTAGGATTTTGAGAAATATCTTGTCTAGAACAGCTTGAGATTGATGAGCATGGGTACTGTGTTCTCCAGATAAGGTTCAGTGATAGTGATAGCAATTTTCCTTGAAATGCAGCATATCCCAGTACATGGCTTATAGGTCAAGAAAGTTGGAATAAGACTCTACAACTCAAACACATCCACTTGTGCTCTTGCTTATAACGTTTGATGCCAGCAGCCATAAATTTACGAGTTGGTCTGTCTGGGCCTTTAATGTTTAGGAAATGTGAAGAACTGAACCGCACTGAACTAAATTGAAAAGACTCAGGCTAAAGAAGTGAGAAGGCAGAGAAAAACTCCTTCTAACGTGGGTCCAATAAAAGAAGATAAGGTAAAGCAGGGTAATTAACATCTCACCAGTACGATCAGAGGACCAAGAGTTGGTGAAAAGTAAGGGAACCACATTTTTTAAGGAGAAAGCAGGCTTTCTTTGCACAGATAAGTTGTCATGTGAAATTTTTAAAAAACCAGTATTACTTCTTTTTACTGACTAGAGACTGTTTGGATGTTTTGTGCTATGATAATTTTTTTTAATGATGTTTTTCTCTAATATAAGACTGACACCCAAATGCTGTGGAACTCGAAGTCCTCCTGTCCTTCATAGGCTTTGGGTCAGAACGTGCCAAAACCTTGGTCCGGGCATCTCTGAACGGAAGCTCGCTGTTCAGAAGCTGACAGCTACCAGAGCTGGGGTAGCCAACAGATTTGTCTGCAATAATTTCCTCATGCTAGACAGCTTTCCATATTTGTGTGTGCAGAGAAAATAAGGCTGACAGGAGTTTGGGTTCAAGAGAGAAAGCAAAAGGCAAACTTTACTTCTCCAGTCTGTCCAACCTTCATCTTTAACCCCTTTATCCATGTCAAAGTATGGAGCTTTATCACATCTCTTACAGACTCATTGTATCACATCTGCAGACGTGTTAAAAAACGACGAAGTCGCAGTAGCAGCAGCAGCAACTTAATCCACTTCATTGTTATTTCTTCCAAATTTCAGGTGTTTTATACTTTGAGAATTACATGTGCTGTTTTAAGGCCTTTTTCACTGAACTTGAAATAAAAAAAGAAGTATGGGTTTATTTTTTTATACAAAAGCCACTTAAAAGAATTCAGCATCAATGCATCAGCAATTGTATGGAAGAAATAAACCCCTTTTGACAGATTACTGAATACCGTGCATTTTCACAGCTGATTAGCACTGTATTATATAGTGCAGGTGTTTGTTACACCTGTGTGCAAAAATTGCCAGGTTCACTGTCAGCCTTTGGGTTGATACTGACACTACTGTGATGCAGTGTCCTAGTCTTAATATTCTGAAATGTAATATTAGGCAATGTAAGGCATGTGTGGAATTGTGTCACCTTCAAAACTAGTGGAATTGTTTTCTTTCTACAGTATTTCAGTCGGTTGTCTTTCTCTGTTTTCAATTCCTGCTTCAGCTCGTACCCTTAATCTCCAAAAGACTTGTTAGCAGTTTTGGTGCTGGGCAAATCCAGTCATCACTAAAATTTGTGAGATGAAAATAAGAAAGCTGTTATATGGGCCTATTTTGTACATTAATGATAGGTACAGATGCTTAGAAATTTTTTAGTGACTAGGAAAAGTGCATTCAGGTATTTGGCTATTAAAAATAAATTATTTACATATAGTATTTCATAAAGTAGCTGCTGCAGTAATCCACACCACAAAGAAATGTTCAAATACTTTAAATACTAGTAATTTTTACAGACAACTTTTCCTTAAGTAATTCATTCTCACTGAACTCTTGAAAGGTATCTGAATGTGTAGGATTATTTCTAGTTTACAGAGCAAGAGGTAGTGATCACCGATTCACAGCTGCAAAGAAGTTACTGGCAAGAGCTTTCTCAGCCCAGAAAGCAAGCTGAAGTTAGCCAATTTATTCCTCTTTTCTAGAGACTACACAGCAGTTCTCTCTTCCAGTTCAGCTTCAGAGCTACTAACACATACTGATGAGGTTTTAATGAAGCGTTTTTATAGTTTGCTTTCTACATTTTAAAAGTGTCTGGCATTCCTTGTATGTCATGGCATAATATTAAATCAATAGGACTTTACAGATGATACTTGATAATAAGATCTTACCTCACAGAGCTTAAAATTTTTATTAGTGTTTATAGTATTGGTTTGAGGTATTTCACATAATGTTTCCCAGGACAACTCTTAGGAGAGATTTAAATGTTTAACATATGTGGCTGTGCGCACTAACACATGATTTTACAGTTACTATCTATCTTTTTTTAAATCATTTCCTTGCTTTCACAAAATACTGATCCTTTTGGAGATGATCCTTGTGGCTGAGAGGCTTTGCCTATGAAATGCCCCAGAGCAGGAGTCCTAGCTAGACTGGTGGCAAGGTCTAATAAACCTTTAACCTATTTTTGTGCAGGGGGCGTGGGGACAGGGCAGAAGCCCACTGTGAAATCCTGCAAGGCGATTTCATCCAAGAGAAATGTCTCTTCAAACCTGGCCATTTTACAGACATGCAAACGCCTCTCCTGGAAGTGCGTGTCTAACAGGGGCTTCTGCAGATGTGAAACTGTCAGGAGGGTTTAGTTTATGTTTCGAACAGAGATGAATGGAAGAAGGCAAAGGGGTTCAAACACAATTGCTTGTTGCTGGAACCAACATGATGCTCTTTACTTCGGTGTTCTCTTCTTCTTCTTTTTTTTTTTTTTTTTTTTTTTCACTGATCTCCCATATATTATTCTTTCCATGAAATAGGGATCCCTAAATTCCCTGTCTTTTTTTTTTTTCCTATCCTGTTTCCTATTTTAAAATCATTTAACTTTCTCAATCAGCTCAGTGAATATGCTATGCACAATAACACATGATGGTCACCTCTTGGTAATGTCTGTTATGTAAAGAAGAGATTTCAGTACATATTTTAGGGTCTTGCATGGACACAGTTCACCTTTCACTCAGCATAACACACTGCTCTCAGAAGGTAACAAATGTACCTAGGAACTTTTTTCCTTTATTAACCTGCAGTAACCGGAGAACAAGCTCCTGAATTAGCTTGTCAACACTGACTACATGTTGATTCATAAATGACTGTGGGAGAATGCCTTTGGAAACTTTTGAAAACTTTAGCTGTGATGATTGACTCTAAAAGACATCTTTGGCACCTAAAAATAAAGAGAAGACCTTTCGTATTCCGCATCTAGCCAACAAATGCAATTTTGAAAGGGTATTTAGTGTGTTAGGTACTCAGAACTTGCTATGTGCTTTACCTAATAATCTCTCATGCTCCCCATTTAAAGGATGGAGAAACTGAGGTTGGCAAAAGAAATAATTCACCAGGATCACAAGCTCTTTATCCTATGAGTGGAGCAGCAGTCTTGCTGTTTTACAACCAGCTGGCTGACTTTACAGGTTGATTTCTCTAAGAGGTACAGCACAAGTACAGACTGACCTATGTGTGGTCAACCTAGGACAGTCATTTCTCCAAGGTAGACTTTTCTTTGTATCTCAGAGGCAGCCTTTCTCCATCAGGGTGATCCATACTAATTTGCTTCTTGCTCACGTGGTATATAGTTGACTTGAGATGAGAAGTTCTGGTTTTATTCTTTCTTTTTAATTCTGTTTTTATTTTTCTAACCAATATGAAAAATGTTCAACAGTTCAGACCCGCGCCTTGGAGACTCCTGTTCCCAGGCATGACATTTCTTCTTTGTCCAGCGGTGCCTTTCAGAAACAAATGAAGGCCTTTGTCAAGAGCAAAACTTTAACAAACTGACTTATGAATACTAATCCCTGGTTTTGAGATGTTTACTGGCAGGCAAACAAAGCAAAAAGAACTGTGTCTCTCCATCAGACTCTGTATTCTGGAATTTGTATGACCAGGTCATAGTAAAACATAAGAGCCTCTTCATTTGTGGCAAATTAGTATAGTCTCGATAAACACAGAAGTAAATGAAGATATTGGCTGTTAAGAGAATTGCTTGTATGTAAAGAGTGGCTATGTGGTAGCCAAAATATAGGGTAGAGAAAGGGGCTCTGATTTTTCCAAATATCTGCATTTCAGTGTCTCCTTCTTCTTCTGCTTTCTTTAATGTATTTGTTTTTTAACAAATCTATTTAGACTTCCTGCCTGACATAACAGGCTTTTCAAGCAATAGGGGGTTTCATCTGAAAAGCTCACCTTAGGACACAGTAATTTCAAGCAGCCACATTTAAAGTCCATGTAAGGACCCTTATTCTCTTCAGAGCGTGGATCACATTACATACTAGGCTTTTGAAAAGCAACAACACCGCTGCCAAAGTGTCTCTACCCTTAAAGACTTCTCAGGTATCGCATAGCCTTTTTGCTGTCAAATTCCACTGGAGTGCAAATAGTACAGTCCCTGCTAGGGCTGATGTCACCGGACCGAGTGCATTTAGGATGCGCATCTCTATATTCAGTTCATTTGGAAGCAGATTTATATATATATATATATATATAAAGAATGGATCAAAGGTGGGTTTCTTCCTAAATAATTTGGGTGTCTCTTTCCTCTGTTATCGTCAAATATGTGAGAGTAGGTTATAAATTAGTTGAGCTGGAGTTGCCAAACTTGGCTGTATATCTGAGCAGTTTGGATGGGAAGCCTTTGCAACTGATAGTGTCCTCCAGCAGCTGATCATCAGAGCATTTCCTTCCACTACCCAAACCAGCAAAATGACCACATCCAGCAGGCAGAGCTCTTCTACGTCTGTGGTCAATAACTTGGCCAAAATATTTGATCCAAACCCTTTGCAAAACCAAGGGCCTGCTAACGCAATGGACTCCCCCCAAATTCTTCATGTTGCAAGCAGTGATGTCAGCACATCTGAAAGTTTTAACATCATGGATATGAAGTTTGCCTCCCTTGAACAGAAAATAGATAAGCTCTTGACTCTGCAAGACAATGTCCTTAAGAAGCTTAACAGCGTTTCCCAAGAAATCTGTTGCATTGAAAAAGACATTGAGATTGTAAAGGCGGAAACATCTGAACCTGGATCAAGGACGGAAAGAAACAAAAATCTGAGAAGTAATGAAATGAAGTGGCTTTGCCTTAAAATGGAAAAATCTCTTTCTGATATAAACAGGAATGCAGAGCGGCAGGTTAAAAGACTAGATGGACTAGAACAAAATGTTTCTGGACTACAGAAGCTTGTAGGACCTCTGGTTGAGAAGGTTAAAACATTAATAATTCATAACTTGAGTGTAAAACACCATGTTCTAAAACATAAACTTTGCAAGGCAGGTGATTATACAAAAGCAGCTGGACATCTTTTTAGGATGCACATTTTCTCGGAGACAACAGCTGATGCCCTGCTCAAGAAGAGAAGTGAAAAGGTGAGCCCAGGTTTGTGTGTCATCTTGTGAAGTTTCAGGAATCATTGCAAACTATGGATATGATGTTCTGCTATATGCTTAGCTTTTTCATTTTATTAACATGTAAGAGAGAACAACCAATATGCTGTAAAAATGAAAAGTATTAGAATAAAATGAGCAAGTTTCAGTGACAAAGATATAGGAAATCTACGAAGTGATAAATACCTTCAAATTTTTTTTAATGATTTCTTTACAGTTGTAAACATAAACTAGGGGTCACTGTCATGGGTATCAAAGATTGACACAGACTTCAGGACGTCCTGGCCATACATTCTACCATGATCTTCTCTGGATTTATAATTATCTGGGGAAATCAAGTTGCAGCACCCATATGCAGTGAGGTCTAGAGCTTAGTTAAACTGGTAAAAATCCTTGGGTCAGGGCATGTACATACGTATGTCCTTTATTTTAAAGAACATCTTAAGTGTGCTGTTCCGATCTGGTATTTCTGCTGACATTGGTGGGGAGGAGGGGACTTCTAAACTGGGATCTGAGGTAGGGTTACTGTAACTGGAGCTGCATCTTGTGTCAACTTCCTCAGGGAAAAAATGCCAGAGTCACCATGCAGGAGTTTTGTTGTGTTCTTTACAGGTCAGATTAAAAGACCACAAATATCCCTTGAAAGGCTCCATTGATTGTAATAGGCTCTAATAAGGTAGTTTGACTATTCTTTGCTTGGTAAAGATGCCTCGTAGCACTAGAAAATTAAGGAATTTCTTCTGACAAGGTGTGTTGATAATCTGCAGTGAACCAAAAAGGTTGATTTCTATATTCTTTTCTGTTTTGTTTTGGTTTTAATTCAAAAAAAGTAATATACAGACTTTACTTTTTGATACATTTTAAATGTAATTATTGATTTTGTGTTTCTAAAGATTATGAGCAGAAAAAACATTGTGTGAAGGTATGATTGGAAATGGCATTCCTTGAAAAAAGAAGCACCCAACATTACTCAGACTGGTCTGGTCAGCAAACCAAGTGCTTTTCAGCTGGGTTACTCTTAGGCAGCCCCACTTCTCAGGCAGACATGAAGTATCTGAGCCATCAGATGAAACTATAAATGTAGCGGTCAGTGCTGAGTAGCAGCAGTGGAGCCTCTTGTAAAGCCCTGTCAGCTGAACTGGCTAATCTGCCACTATGTAAGGGTATAGAATGTGCAGCCCTGTTTCCAGAGCATCATTAACTGAAGGGAAAAGTTGCTGCCCTGCCAAAGGAGACTGGCAACAAAAGTGGTTTGTGCAGGCCCTTCTTGAACATCAGGTTGGACTGGTTTCAATAAAAGAGTTTTTAAAAAAGAGAAGTTTTCTTTTTTTGTACCATTACTTTGATAAGAAGATGTTGCTTATTTTGAGTATCTGAGATTAGGGCTTCTTTTACTTTTAAAAAAAACAACCATGAAAACACCTGTTGTGAAAACCCCATTGTAGTGAGACCTACAGTTATCTCTGCAGTGCTACAGTCACTGCAGTTTGTGGTACAGCTCTACCTGTCTCAGTGAAATTACGCATTCTTCTGAACTATTTATAAATATAACCGGAACCAGGCCTGGGATGTTACTGATGTTACTGAACTGGCAGCTCCTGGAGGCCTGAGTAGGTGTGAGGCTCACTGCGCTGGAACTGCAGGGCAAGAGAAGGGAGGCGACCCTGCGGGCTTTGGTGGTGAGTTTGTGGGAGGTGGTGGGTGCAGTGGAAGGGACAAGTCAGAGGAGGAGGTCATGCTCCTGGCAGGCCAGAGGGGAGCTGGGGTGGCAGGGACACAGGTGGAGGCTTCAGAGCGTCGGAGGGCCTGGAAGTGGAGGGTAGGGGGCTTGAACATGACGGACACAGAGGCAGCCTACTGACAAAGCCCCGAAGAGGAGAGGGGCGAGTGGAGTCTCTGTCTTTTTCCAAGAGCAGCTCCATTTGTAATCCTCTCACTGATTCATTTTTGTTTAGGCAGACTCTGAATGATGCTGAGTGGACTTGGTAGGAGCTTGAGGGCTTAGGAAAGGCGGCACGAGCATGTCTGGAATCACGCTGGTGTATTATTACGTTGTTAATATTTTGTTTGTTTTATGAGATAGCGTACATATGTTAGCTTGTCATTGCCTTCCTCTCTGTGTGCTGGATTTATTAGTAAAGGACCATCATAAAATTATCAAGCTATCCTGTGAACTACAGCTGGCTTTAGTAAACAGTCATCTTGGGTTTAAGGAAAACCAGACCTGAATTCAGCTCTGCATTAAGAATAATAGAACATGGTATGATATCCTTCAGCAGAGACTGCCGAGCTTGGCTGTCAGTTTAGTAGGAACCAGTATTTACTGGCGCTCAGGGCAGACTCTCCTCTGCCTGAGGGGGTCGGAACAGCATCGCTGAGCAAGTTAGTGACAAGACCGGCCCATGAGACACTGTGAAGTTGGTTGCTCATGCCACTGCCTGCCACGTATTCAAACCAGATTTACAAATGAGGTTTTAAATTGTTATGACAAAAGCAAAAAGAGAAGCAGAGGAATAGAGAAATAAGGGATCTCACCCTCGCAGAGTTTGACACCTGAAATGTACCACTGATACCTGGTGGCGTAGCAGTGAAGAAGCCTAATTATGCAGGTCAGTCCTTGCTTGTGTTAACACAATCCTTACCGCTGTCTCTGGTCCCCACTTGACAATTTTGAACAATGCTGACCCTGCAGAAGTGCTGGCCCCCAGGCAGTAAGGCCAACGTCTTGTTTATCCTGGGTGGGCTCCATGTGGGAACACTGAGAAACCCTGCAATCACTTTAGACATACCCAATCCTATTCTGTTGCCTTGTGGCTGAGAGCAAGGTGATCCATTCACTGCAGCTGATTTGGAAAGATAGTACCCACTTTCCTGCGCCGCTGGAGATGCTCAGATATTTTAGATGATATGCCTATTTGTCATCCACCCTGCCCCAGCTACAAGCAAACGCCACCTCTTAGTTCTGATGGCTGAGCTGTCTGGCAAATACTTGGCTGTCCCCAGCCTGCAAAATAATCCAATCATTCTTAATTACTAGTAGGTGGTGGGATCGGAGGCCATGGATACATCTGGATAAGGCAGTGAATTGTGTTTACATACTGCTTAATCACCTGCCTCCCCGTCCTTCCCTCTTTAGAGATATACTGCTCTTTGCTTTATTAATTGTAGGATTGCTTTTGAATTTTTCCTATCATCTGGCCTGTTTTACAGAACCGGGTTAAGCAGAGAGCAGTGGAAAAGGCAGAACAATGGGAAGGGAAGAGTGGGGAACAGGAGAGAAGTAAAGAGGGGTTGATAAGGAGCTGGGGTGTGTAATCTCTCTTCTGGCTTCAGCAGCAGCTGGAACAGTCTGCAGATCACAGGCTCCACAGGGACTTTTGAGCTCTGCAAAATACAGGGACTGCTCTCCTCTGAAGCAAAATTTCTGCTTTCCTGCCTTTTACTGCCATCGTGAAATACCTCCACTGCCTTACACAGGAGGTTAGTTCATTTCTGTTTTGGGTTGGAGCTACAATATTGTGTAGCCTGCAGACACTTCACGCTTTGTCAGTGCTGCCAAATGTCTCCCAGCCGTTTTCCACTGAGTGCGGCGTGACCCTATCGCCGCATGGCTGAGAGGAGTAGTAAGTATTACTTGTTGTTTTATGTTATTTTCTCACTACTACCACCCAGGGAAATCAGCAGATCTACAGTAAGGATCTTTAAAAGTCTTGAGGTTTTCCTCAAATTCACCTTTTTAAGTAGTTTGTGATAATCCTGTTGCAAAATTACTCTGTAAGTCCATTTTCAGTCCTATTCCTTCCACTTATAAAGAAAGGGAGTAAAATAACACTTCACTTGTTTCCTCCAAATTAAACAGTTTAGAGATTCTATACTATTAATCTGCAAATACTCACCTGGAGAGCCAGAAAGTCCCCTTTGTTGCCATCGTAAAGCAGTGTTGAACTTCCTGCAGCTGACTGCAGCTTGCTGTTACTTCAGTCTCCTGCCATTTCTATAGGCTTTGTCACAAAACTAATAACTATTAGCAGTTGGAGGCTGCACTAAAAACACCCCAGCAGTGAGAGCTGTGCTTTCTCTTTGAACCCTCTCTCCCTCCCATGCAGGTATTGCAACTTACTGCCTGCTTTAGTGGAAGTCTGCAATGAAACTGCTGTTTGCCATGTGTCTTTTAAGATCCATTCAGTCTCCGTCCATAACCACTGTTCTGATTCCTTCGTTTTGCATACAAATACTGATGGGTCCCTTATGCATTATTTAAATTCTCTCCAGATTGGCTGTGTTCTGTGTATTTTTCATATTCCAGCCAAATAGGCAGGAATTGTTTAATTTTCTTTTTTTTTTTTCCATCTGTCTGCAAGTTTCTGCTGTCCTTGGTGGTTTTGAAGGTGAAGGCTTTCTGCAGTCTGAGTGGATGGGTTGTCCTCCGACTTGGTAAAACAGGAATGCTGCTTCCAGGCGACATTTTCACCTTGTTTTGCTCAGTTCTCTCCCTTACTGATACCATAGGAGGTTTTTCATGCCCTTCCAATTCAGAATGCTGTTTAATTTTGCTTTCATTTAGCCTTGGAACTTGCTGTCTGCTCTACAATGTTCCCTGGATAGGATCCTGCCCTGGGCACTGTTGTAGTTTTGCTGTCTCTACAACTCTGAGGAACATGTGGAATCAGTGTAGGCACAGCTGATTTCTAAATACCTGCATCCCACCTCAGATGGCTTATGGGCACGGCATTAACACCTGCATGTTACAGTGGCTGTTTTAGGGATCCATTACAATTCCTTTGCAAAACTAAGGAGACCTCACGTTGAAGATGAAGAGGTAACTGCTAAGTGCAGGAGAGCAAGACAAGGCAGGTCATCAGAGAGCAGTCCTGTAAAAGCAGAAGGTTCCTCAAAGAGGTGAGACAGTGCTGGGAGGAATTTGCTCAGACAAGAGGACTTCACCCACTCCAGTCATTTTAAATCCACCTTTTGTCATCAGATATCCTAGTCATTTAGTCAGTTTTTAGGTGAGGACTCCTCTGAGGCCCTATCAGGAGTCAGACACATCTGCCAGCAGTGAGGGTACCATCACTGAATGTCTCCTCCGGTAGGACAGTGCCAACTAAATGTGGGATCTCCACCACGCTCACTTTTGATGACAAAGGTAGCTGCTCTGGCATGCAGTTAATTTGGTGCCATCCTGGCCGCACCCTGGGTTTTGTGCACAACACCGCATTCCATTCGCTGGGTGCTGCCTGCATGATGAGGTGTCGCAGGAGGAGGCCTGTCTGTAAAGGGGAAATAAAGAGATCCCAGGTCCTTCCCCTGCACCCTAAACCCCTTCTTGTTAAATGAACTGTGTTATTAGAAACCTGCATTTCTGGAGCCCAATTCAAAGTGAGTCATGAAAGCTGTAGGGGACGATTTCTGAAATTTGTAACCCTTTGGAAATCTCCCAACAGTGAGATTTCCTAAAAGCAGTTTAGGAAGGGTGGGTCAAGAAGTCTGAAGATACTTGCCATTCATATCATTGCCTGCATAGCTCAGATAAGTTAGTGAAGCTGAGAAATACTCTCTTAACAATGAGGCTACTTAACTGTAGCAGAAAATTGCCTGAGTAGTTTGGCAGATGGGTGGTTTATGCTCCCAGTTAAAAAGGTCTGCCACTGATTTGGCTTTCAAGCTGGATTTTTTTTTTTCCTCCTTTCTCACACTGTGACAATAGTGGATCCCCCTTTAGAGGATGACCCATTCAGTGGTAATGGGAAAGATATGGAGAATATCACCTAGAAAGTTTTGGGGATGTGGCACAGGAGCATATGATGCACACGTGCATCTGTGAAGCACATGGGACCCTGTCAGTCATCACACCTGTTTAGAGAAGGGGTAGATGTGAGGCTGTCTAATATGCTGGTAAGACAAGCAGCCAGAGGCTGCAGTGGTTCTGCCTGCCTGACATTGCCCCTGACTTGTTCAGGTGAGATGCCCAAAAGTGATAGTAACAGGTTGATTTAATTTCCCAGATGCAGTAGAACATATATCAAAGCCAGGTAATGCTGAATGCTCTGGTCCTAGGAGATGGTAGCCTCAGTTTTTTTGGTCATTATTACAGGCCTCCCTGTATTCCGGAGCCATTAAAATTATACCAATCAATTTGAGTTAAAAAACCTACCTCCAAAGTTCTTATGCCTGATGCTAGCTTTGTTAAGTGACAGTGACCAGACCTCAAGGCACAAGTAAAGATGTTTCAGAGCAACCTGTTAGTGCAATCATCTGTTGTGTCTCCAGCATAGCAGATGGTACGCTCAAGGCCATAGGCTCCGTGAGGAGCCTGGTTACACAAAAGCCTCTTCTACTCTTAGCTGTAGGACTCCCTGTTTTGACAAGAATGGCCTGGCATGAGGAAGCATCCAGTTGAAACCGGACAGCCGCTGCTTCTCCAGTGCAGCCGGTGGGAAGTTGGAAAACTGGAGTGGGGAATGGACAAGCCTTTGGCTTCACTGATCTTCAGCTTCTCATCTAGCATGGTGCTATTCCAAGGGATTTTTCAGTATTTAGTATGTGTCTTCAGACAGAAGTTGTTACCTCATTACCAATGTATTTTCAAGGCAGCCGGTCACATAGAAATTCTCTTGTATTTCCTAGTGGGGAATCTCAGTTCTCATGGCTCAGAGGTTATTTTTGTGTGTGACTGAAAGGTACTTGTGACTTGAATCTGGTTTATACAGAAGAATGATTTCTTTAACAAGTTCAAGGAGCTTTATGAAGATCATGGAAGAGTCAAAATCTTTGCCTGTAGGTGCCCACAGTTTCAGTACTGTAGGAAAAAATAATGACACGGAAACAGATCTACTGCCTGCTGGTAAAAGCAGAATTCCCATGTGCATGTTATGTATCACTTAAAAGTTTGCTGAATATAAATTTGCTGAATATTTTACATTGCTTTGGTGAAAAAGGTTGTGTACTGAAGAGGAACACAAAAGGGAAGGAGGGGACAGATTCCAGCTTTGGGGGACAGCATAGGAGGCATCATCCCACCTGCTGTTGCCCCAGGGTCTCTATCGCATGTGATACATTCTCTTGTGTATTGATGTGGAGGTACTGGGAACATCCACTGTACGGTGCTCAGGTGGCAAAGCCCATGGCTGTTAGTGGAATGACTTAATTGCAAAGCTCAAGTAACTTAATCACGTTGATAAATGGATGGTGATCGGGTCTTACACAAAACCAGGATATCTTGCCACGATAAAGCTCTGCAAAGTATCTTAAGAACATGAGAAAGAGATACCAAGAAAGAAATGTGGTTTAGGCATACGCAAAGTTTTGTGTCTCAGTATCGGCTGATTGAAGTTGGGAATAATGTCTTGACATCAAATGGAATATGGTGGGGTTATAAAGGACCTCTAACTAAAAAGTTGGGGCTGCTTTGTGAGGCCATTCATTACAAAAATTTTTGCAGCAGGAAAAAAAAATCAAAGAGTTTTATTAGGTGAATAAAAAAATTTGAAAGTTAGCTAGGAAAACATTCCAAGGGTAGGACTGCTACAGTATAAAGAAGGAATTTAACTAAGTACAGCTCATTAAAAAGGAGTCAGATGTCTATAAAAACATTAATTTCTCACTGCATTTGAAATTTCTGTTAAGATACATTATATTTATATATATAATTGCTTATTGCTGAATTTCTGCAGGTTTCTAAAGTAAATTTAAATAATTTCTAAAAGTGTGAGCGGTTTTTTTCCATTGGTCTATACTGAAGTTTGAGCCTCTGGAGTATCTCACATTAGTCTGTTATCATCATGTGGGCCTTTATTCTGTCTCCATTTCATAGGGTGTAGCAATATGAAAGAATAGATTTAAGTCTGGAAAATGTATTTTTGAAGACGCAATACCAACTTGTGTAGGAACAGACTCCTTTTTGCTTTGGTATATTTTGCAGGGTCACAACGCAAACTGTCGTATCTAACCTTTTGTGGAATTAAAATGAAAACTTCATTGAAAACTTCTGGCTTGTGTGAATAGGGAAAATGACTGTAGTGCCATTTACCTCATTGTGCATATTCAAGTCGTTAAAGACAGGGGAAAAAATAAGGTGGAGGCATAATAAGAAATACTGATTGTTGTAATTTTAGAAATTTAGAAGTCATGTCACAAAAGTTCAGGAAGAATAATACATAGATAAATAACATCCTAAGTTAAAAAGGCCCTTAAGAAAGCACTGCTAACAGTCTGAAGGAAGAGGAGTGTTATAAAGGGTAGTTGGGTGGGATGGATGCCATTAACAAACCACCACACCTTTCGGATGAGATTTTCAGAAGAGTGTGATGGCCTTGGGTGCTCAGGACCTGAGGGTTTTCAGAGCAGCTGGCTGGACTGCCTGGGGTTGGACATCACAGGAGCACGTCCCTCTGACAAACTGCCACGAGGTCTTTGTGCTCCCTGCGGCATGCACCCGGCTGGGAGGGACACATTGACTTCCGTCAGCTCCTGAGAACCTGGCACAATCCTACACTTAACGGGGAAGAAATAATGAGCAAGAGTTTGTGTTCTTATTGCCAGGTTAAGATTTGACAAGTAGAATTTGCATGTTGCTACAAATAGCGAAACATGGGGAAAACTGGGATGCTTGTGTGTAGGCTTCTCGTGTGTCTACAGAGTCCAGTATCTAGTCCTTATATATGTATTTCTTATTCTAGTGCACTACTGACCCTATATTAGCTGCATTTATTGATTCTGAAGGGTAGCACTAAATGTTTAATTTGTATTCTTTATTTTTTTTCCCCTCACTTAAATTAGTGTGAGCTCCTCATCTGCTGTTAATATGTGCGAGATAAGAAATGATGCTTGAATAAACACCGTAGTAGTTTGTGTAACGTCCTGACACTTTCAGATACACAGCGTTGTCCAGCGTTCCACTAGACAGATTTTCAAAAGCTGGCTTCTGTATTTCACACCTGCAAACTACAGCAATGTTTAGTAGGAAGCACTGTGGACCTGCAATTAATTCTGAATGCAGAAGTGGAATCTGGCCCCATGCATCAAAGAGCTTGGAGGCTATTTCTCCGGTTATTTGCTCAGCTGACTGTATTTGATCAGAGCTGATGTCCTCAGTGGTACGGTGAGGTTGACATACTTACAGGAATCTGAGTGCATTACTAATTGCAGTCACATTGCAGAATGAATAAGTCTGAGGCTTTTCCCTACATTTTTCAGTACTTTTCACTATTAAAAAAACAGAATGAGCATTGGTTGATTCCCTGTGATCCGTCTGGAATCGTGACGCTTATATTTAAGTCCCATGTGAATAAGGCTCTGATTTATATTTCAAGGGTACTTACCTGGTTGTATTTAGGCCTTTTTCATTTTGCAGCTTGCAACTTCCTGAGACCAACTGCATTCCAAATAGTTGTCAGTCTCAGTTCTTATGCTCATATACGTTTCTTTGCCCTTTGCAAAAACTTTCTGAACAAGTCCTGCTGAAATACTTTCGTGCAGTTTCATCCAGTTTTTCTCATCTCTTTTTACTTCTCGTGGAGTTTCCTTTCCCTTGATTTCTGTTTATAGCGGATACACATTGCTTCAATTTCATGCATATTTTCTTTATAGCCTGATGAAATTAAAACAAACAAACAAACAAACAAAGCATGAAAAATGCAGAGGTCTTAGCAGAACAAGTGTTTAGGATTAGGACTGATTCATGCCCACACTACAATATGAATAAGCCGTGGGACTACTTGCATGATTAAGACACCCAAATTAACTGCCTGGTCCTGTATATTCTGTTAAAATATGTATTATGTTGCTTCAGTTTGTAACTCAAAGACCAAAAGTAGTCTCTCTGGAAAATATGTGGAGGTATCTGCGTTTTTCACACCCTGTGGATCTATTACTAATAATGATGGTGCCAGTTGCATAGTCCTGTGTGAGGAAGAAGGCAGGTGGAAAAGGAGCACTGAACAACATCAGAGACCATGGTTTACTGTGGTCACCATCCTACTACAGGTCTAGGAGTGGCCGACAGAAAAATACACTGAGCAAACGGCGTAGGAATGAGTAAATAGCTATAAAGGTAGCAGTAATAGCAGAGTTTTTATGGGGAGCCGACCCGGTATAAAGCACCTCTAGATGTCACTGTAGCATTGTAAAATGTAGATAAGAGAACGCTACAAAGCTGACTTCGTGTTTTATATGCTCCGATTCCTGGTAACTGTTATGGTCAGCCTGTAATAAATTATTGGATCATTAAAAATACTGTTACCAGATGTTGATTAACAGCAAAAAACTTTTTGAAATCTGTCAGTAAGACCGTTACTGAGCATTTTACTAGAATATTAAATATTCCTAGCTTTGGTTTAACTAACCTGTTTTTTAACAGCAAAAGCTGGTGCAGGGCAACAGCTCATTTCTGGGTGTTTTTTCTTTCAGTACCTGAGGCTCAGTCCTGATCTTTTCTGGGCTGTGTTTATGCCAACCCTGTTGTTGATTACAGCTGAATTAATTGCTCTTGCTTTACACTGGTACCGATCTGATCAGCTTGGTAATGATTAAAATAAAGGCAATCATTTATAGGAAAAGCGTGAATTAGAACACAGAGTACCCGGACTTGACAAAAAAGAATCAGGCTGCAATTTCATGAGGAACAATACAACATGAACACTGTATACACAGTCTAATGCATCAACTGCCTTCTCCACAGGTCATCAAAGAAAAGTCACATTTGAAAGAGACGGGAACAAAAGAGAAGCCACCAGATTCAACAGGTTAGAAGATATTTTTTTTTTTTTCTGACCAGTTTTTAGTTACTGAGGGTACTGCACAGAAACAGCCATTACTCCCCTGAACAGCTCCAGCGAAGCCGGTTGGGTTACGTCTGTGCTCATCAGCAGGAGCGAGCATTGTCCAAGCAACATCAACCTACTTGTCACAATGTCTGTGCACAGGGTGGCAAACTGCTCAAAAAAGTGCTTTGCGTGAGGAGTTTATTAACCTTGACTTGGCTGACAATAAATTTGAGTGAGAAAAACGTTTTCCAGTGCTGTGTCTGAAAGGAAGAGTTTGTGACACATGATATCCCAGTTTTAAAGTAGTCTGCTTTTGCTTAGAGGAGATTTACGCTGACCTTGAAAGTGGGAGAGGAAAGCGAACACCTAGTTCAAAATGCAACCAAAGTTATGCTAAGTGTGCAAACCTACTTTACTATTGTTCCAGACTACCAGAGAATTACTGACAGATTCCTTGGTGATCTGTTTACTTACAGAGGGTGCCGTCCAGAAGAGCCAGTCCTGCGCTCAAGAGGAAGTTGATAAGCTCAACAAGGAAAATGCCGAGAGGGAAAGTTCTGTTCTGCTTCAGATGGATCCTTCCGAATTTCATACTGAAGGGCCAGATGAGAAAGGAGGATGTTTGGCTTTTGAAAGCTATTACAAATACAGGAGAAGCTCTGTTCAGAAATCCTTCACTACAGAGAAGCAGCAACAAGAAGATGCTGTTGATGATGATTGTCAAAGGATAACCAGGCAGGAGATAGAGAGTGAGTCCCCAGCAGATGGGGAGAGGAAGGAGGAACATCAGGTGTCTAGAGATGACAGTCAAGAGGAGAGGAAGAATGAAGGGAAGGGAAATGCTGATAAGAGTGAAAAAGAAGCTGAGGATCAACCAGCTCCTTCCCACAATGAAGATGAGGCAGAGCAAAGCCATCATCAAGAGGCACCAGCAGGAAGGTAAGGTCTGAAGCTCAAGCTGCACATACTTCAGAGACCCATGCTTTAGAAAAATGTGTAGTTCAAGTTTCAAGTCAAAGTGGCTGGTTAATATAAATATTGTTGAAAATCCAGCCCAATACGAAAGTGTAAAATGAGTTTATCTCTGATCTGAGCGCTAAACTGAAATCATACCCTTAAAAAAGACAGGCAAACAATCTACCCTACATGGCACTAGCAGTGTGCTTTTGTTGTTTGCTTGGGAAATAGGTTAAGAACATGGGAATTATGTTAGGCTATTCTTCATGTCTAATGAGAATTCTCCCATTGTTATGTTTATATACTGCAGCATCGTGTAACCCATGAACAAAGTAAGGTTAGATTAGGCCAGGTACCAATTGGGAATTAAGTTACTGCAAAACGTAGTAACTTCAGTGCTAACATAAAACTATGAAACTTTGCCCAGGCAATTAAACTGATAAATTTGTTTGCCATAATTCTTTCTTTGCTGCATTGATATATAGCCCTTCAGGGATAAACCAGTTTAAGCTCTCAGTAACCTGTATGAACAGAGTGAAATCCCAATGCTCTCCCATTGCTTTAAAGGTGAGATCGATAGCCAAGTGTTAAATTTAGAACTCAGGTGAGGATTTCAGTAATGGATAGACATTTTGCTGTCATGATTAACTTAGAGGTCATTATTATTTCTCAAAGAGAGTATTATACCAGTTTATTTTACACCATGAAGCAAAATAACCTGATATTACTAGAATGCAATGTATGTGTAGGCATTTTTCACCTATGTTTCTAAATTTGCTCTGCTTTAAGTGTACCCTGCTCTAATGCCATGTTTTGTCCTTGCAGGTGTAAAGGCTGCGAAAAAGGTACAGGAAATGATAGTTCAGTCACTGAGTAGATCTGCCTATTTGAGCATAGTGGTAGCAGTAAACATCGAGCGAATGATGAAGGCCTATTCAAAGATGACGTCAAAAAGACCAGGCTAGATGCAGAAAGTGCTGATGGCATATGTAAAACTAAAAAAAAAGCTCTTAGAGGAAATATTCCTAAAGGCAAAGAACTTGATTCCACTTTTATTACAGTGACGATCAGAGAGAGACATCTGTAGAAGAGAATGATTTTGTGGTTGTAGTTAGCAGGGAGAAAAGGTTTGCATGGTAGCTCTGACGGTAAGCAGTTGTTCACAGGCCACATCCTAAGCTGATGGCAAATAACATGGCTCTGTTCACTTCCATCTTTGAGGTTTCTGTTTGGGCAGAAATTAGTGGCAACTAATTTGCTTCTGCCACAACTACTTTACTAATGCTATCCTCTTGCCCTCTTCTTTTAATAACAGAGCTCAAACTCCTAAGTATGGAGTGGTGGGAGAAGTTATATCACGTGTGGCAAAATTGGTTGACCTGAGGAAGTGCTGAGAACATGCGTTAACACAGGATTTGCAGTGTTCTGGGTGCAGGCTGCAAAACCAGCTTGCTTGCATTCGTACTGTTGCAATCTCAAGTGAGAACAACGGCAGCCTGTAAAACAAAGAAATAGATTCTTGTGTGAAAGCCTGACTGATGCTGTGGCACAGTCAGATAAAGGGTGCTCAGGCACCAGACCGAAGCAGTGCTTACTAGGGTGAAGCAGAGATTTCTAATATTAGACCTCCAGCTTGAGAATTTCAGCGCCTATTCCTATATATGAAATGATGAAACATGAGAGGATGGCCCGAAGGATTTGAAGATAAATGTGTGTGCGTGTGCATGCATAGGACTCAAAATTAATTTCTTTGCTTTGGGAATGGGGGCAGAGTGGGAAAGGGAAACATTTATTAAATATTTGTGCTATGCTCTTGCAGCAGGAAACAATAGATGGTGTACTAAAACTTTAAACTCCATGACATGTCCTGAGCTCTGGCAGGTTGTTAGGGATGGCATTAAGGTTAGAGTTTCTCTCCTGGACCATCTTTGATCTGTAATGGGATGTCATTCTTGAATAGGGAGAAATCCCCCCTGGTGTGCAGGAAAAGAAAAATAGAGAGTTTGTCACTGGCAAAAATATTGAAGGCTAAAACTTAGGCATTGTTTAAAGAGGCACTCTGGCATCTTTAAAAGAACACTTGGTAAGACTTGGGAGCTGAGCTTTCAGAAGGACATTTTCTTCTGTCATTTCATGCTGCGGCCCTTGGAGTTTGTGCTGCTAGAGTCTAATTCTGCCTTTAGGTGGAGGTTTTCTTGGCATGTTGTGGGTCTCGGTAACGTGTAAAGGCAGTTCAAACTCTGCAGAATCCTAAGTAGGTGGCAAACTTCCAGAAGCCCCAGCTTTTCACAATTCCTTGACCATGAACTAACTTCCTGACCATGTAAGTTATTAACACTGTCAAAAAAAAAAAAATCTAGGTACACAGCTGGTATCCTGGAAAAATGGACATTCACTGTGAATAAGGACAATCTACTACTACATTAATGACCAAAGTGTTCCTGCCAGCTACATGCTGTCATGGGGTTTTTTTGTTTGTGTTTTTAATCATTTTCACTGGAGTAATGAACAGTTTAAAAATTGCTCAACAAGCCTTACACAAAAAGGAGCCGGCATTCCAAACCAGAGAGCTCATGTTGAAACGCTGGGACTCTAGCCCTCCCAACCAGTTGAAGAAGTATTTGTCACCTTGGTCAGCCAAAGGTCACTCTCGGGAATATCAATCAAATGAAAAACAACGTGGGTATGAAATTGAAGTCGCAACACCCTGCAAAAAATCCAAAGAGAAATTAGGCATGCAGGGCCGGTCTCCAGCAGGGATTCTGACATCAGGACGGCAGAATGGTCCAGCATGTGGAGGTCCAGACGATAATATCAGAGACCCACGTAGCTGCTGCAGTGTGATGTTGGGAACCCATTCCTTCTCTGCGTCCCTCTTTACTTTTTATCTGCTGTCTTTTTTTAAGGACAGAAATTCTTCAGAACGGCATGTGACAGTTACCATGCGTCCTAACACAGCGGGTCCTGAGCCATACTGGAAATCCCAGGTGCTGCCTGACAGGGTGAAACTCCCTCACGTGCACAAGCTCTAAATGTGATCTCTAAAGGTGATGGCAACTGTGGAGAATCACAGGTTGTGTCACTCAGTAGAGAAGGAGATTCTTCCCTATCAACAGCAAAAGCTAGAAAATAGCCTCTTTTAGCTGGACCGAGAGGAGAACTCATTCTCTCTTCCTACCCCACTGGAGAGTTACAGTACATATTCACCTTTCAACAGACCCTGATGAGGAAAAAAAATCAGATAAAAAGCTGAACTCCTTCCCAACAAATTGCTGAGGCCCTTTGTGGGCATGAAGCTACATTGGTTTAATCTAGTGGTCTTCACTTTGCCTCTTGGTACTGTTGTGCAGAAGAGGATAACTTAATAAAAGAGTCCTTGTCGTAGTAGTGTAGCTCCCCAATAACACCCTGTTTTCTGAGCCAGAGCTCCTGGAATAAAACCCTTCTTAAATCACAGAGAAAGACCTATGTATAAAACTTACAGTAGGTGTATTCAGTTCTTAGATGAGTTTATCTGGGGAAAAAAGGGACTAAAATACAAGATAGGCAAGCACTGCATGTTGCCACTCATACGCTATCTGTCTGTTTCGTCTTTTGTAGATGATGGTCCTACTCCACCAGCACCATTTGATCATCGGATTGTCTCAGCCAAAAGGGTGGGGATCAGCAGTTATTATAACGTCAGTGAGAATGAAATCCTTGGAGGGTAAGTCAGGTGAACCCAATCAACATGGCAAGCAAGGCACAAACTTACAGCCAAGCACCTCAGGAGGTGAATGGAAGCAACATGCCTCGCTAGAGCCGAAGTCATGAAAGTCTAAGTTCTAACAGTGCTTTAGAGAGGGGTGAAAACAGGAGGCTGCTTTTACTGTGTGAGTGAATTTTGGCTTAAGGTTTGGCACCAGCAGACTTGGCTTGTATTTGGTATTGTCCTAGGTCAGCCAGCTGCCCTCAGGCATAATGATGGAGCTCCTAGGATGCTGTAATACTTTACCTCACATTGCAGCCAGTGGGACGTAGAGACATGTTGTAGCCTTCTTTCTCTCAGTGGGTCCCATCCCTGAAAACACATGCATGTTTTCAGACAGATCAGCAGGCTAATCTGACAGGCCATGTAGTTACTTGATCTCTCATGCTGACATTGTTTAGGAGAGAGCGATATTGTCATTTTTGATGGCCGCATGATCTTGGATAAGGCTTTGCTTCATCATGAAACAAAACACAAACATGAAACACAACCCTCCCTTGGAGAAGAATGATGAGATGGAGAGAGGAAAATTGTGCATGTAAGTGAGTTATTAGCCTTACAGTACATTGACTGCCCCGGAATTAGTCATTGCATGTTATGAGGTGAGTATAGTGAATCATACAAGTGGGATACTGTCAGCTAGAACAGTGTGTGATTTTGCTGTGCCTGAATGAGTAGTACCAAGTCTAATCTACACAACAAAATAGCAGCAATAGAGCAATTGACATGGAACCCAGTAGGGAGAGGATAATTTCTGTTGTTTGTAACCTAGTTTACATTCAGAGTTGACACCAGGACCACTGGATGATTTTTTTTTTCTCCTTTTTTTCCCTAGAGGTCGATTTGGTCAAGTGCACAAATGTGAAGAGAAAGCAACAGGTCTCAAACTGGCAGCCAAAATTATAAAAGCAAAGGGTCCTAAACAGAAGGTTGGTAGAGTGTGATATTAGTCTTTTGTTCCCCAGCGGTTCCCACACTGTTCTTCAGCTACACAACAGACCCTGGTTGAGTGGCTCGCAAGCCATCACACTCGTAGGACCTGCTGGATTAACATTGGCTCTAGTTCTATTCCCCTTCTCCTCAAGAAATTCTAGTAACTCATCAAAGTCCCCTTTTTTGGGTTTGTTTTTTTGACTTTTCCAACTTTCTTCTCAGCTCTTTGTGTTTCTTTGGCTTTTTTTTTTTTTTTTCTTTTTTCCTTTTTTTCTTTCTTTTTTTTTTTGCTTTCTGCTGTTAATTCTATTAGTGTTTTCTTTAATGGTAAAACCATTTGTCAGGCTTGTGACACAGCACATTCCCTCCCAAGCACACTGTAGCCTTTGCTGCAATGACTTGATGTCACTGATAACAGGCAAGATGTGGGCTCCTAACATCAACACAAATACAGATGAGAAGAATTAGTCTGGCCTGTTTTGCAAACCTTGTGGCCATCTGGGGTCTGCTTTCACAGGAAAGACATGCACAGCATCCTTTGTGTGACAGCGCTGTCATTAATGGCATTCAAGGGTGGGATTTGTCGCAGCTCACTGGGGTTGCTAAGGTATAGCTGTGGGCATGCCGATCACCAAGAATTCCTTTTTAGTCAATGGAGAGAGATTGGCACCACCAGAGAATGATTCAGCCCATCCTAAACTGCATGTCTGAAATAGTTGGGCTGAATGGAGGTACCAGTCTCTTTCCCCTGGCTGCAAAGGGAGGTTTTGAGGACTGTCCTGGACTTTTCATGCACAACTTGATTTTGTATACCTACGAGAGGTTGAACCAAGTCCTGTTCTGCTTCTCTCTTCTCTTTACATCCCTGTGAATCCACCACTTGTCCATGTGAGCTTTCCCCTTCCTTCCACACCCCCAGTAGTTTATTACTGAAGCGGTCCCCACTGGAGCTCTGAGCTCAGTCTAGAAGCTCCTATAGCCTTGACATCTACCACTGCAGGAGAAATCAAAGGAAAACCCTGGGTTTCACAAGTGGTAACATGAAGATAATGTAGGTGTCTGGTTCAGACTAACTATGCCGTGGTTCATGTAGCTTTCTTAGAGAAAAGGCTTCTGAAACAATACTTATGACTCTTTGCAGGATGAAGTGAAGAATGAAATCAGTGTCATGAACCAGCTAAATCACGTGAACCTCATCCAGCTATATGATGCCTTTGAATCAAAAAATGACATTGTCCTAGTCATGGAATAGTAAGTGCGTTATTTTATTTCCCTTTCTGTGCTTACCGCTTTGGCTAGAATTGTCCATTCCTCCTTCTAATTTCTCTTTAAATTAGAAATAGAGCTTCTTATGGGCGGAAAGAACACATGAAAGAAGTTCTCAGGAACAAAAAGAAATTTAAAAGTTTTCTCATGCAGTCATTTCTGCATTTATTTCCAGACATGTGCCACACTCCTGGTGCTGTAAAGCCACTGCTTCCTTTGAAGATAGATCTGTGTTACATATCTTCTCTTTGATTTAAAATTTTAATCAGCTAAAAAACAGTTTTCTCAGAATATCTCCATTTCTGTGAGACAAATGAAAAGATATCTTATACTGAAGAGGAGACAGCTGTAGGTGCTGTGCCTAATCCTTATACTGGGTGCCTGAATGAATAAACAAACCTCGTTTTTATGCCGGTTTACCAGGCTAATTAGGTATAAAATAACTGCCTTAAAGTCAGGTTAAGCGGATGTTGTCTTAAGGAAGCCAAAAAGGACATAACTAAAATACTGAAAGACATGGCAGAAGGTTCAAAGTTATGTGAGTCTGGCTATTCTGGACATTTTCAGATAGTCCGCTGAATTTGGTCTACTTGATTAGCATATAATGGAAGGCAAATTCCTGTAGCTATGAATGGGTAAATTGGAGGCATTCCGAAATGTGATGAGAAATGAAGAAGTCATTTTTATTGACTTTAGATAGTTTCAAATTGAAATTCTGGATCAAATTCTGAGGAAGGAGAGCATGGATTTAAATGCAGATTCTCCAGCATGTTGACATGGTTTTCCATGTGACTTCATTAATTCCACTGCTATGAAATGATGACTCAAGACATCATAAGATTCAAATTTGAATACTTTCTTACTTATCAATGGACAGGAGGCTGGACTCTCAGGCCTTGAAGAAGTTCAGGCCAGTATGTATCAGAACCCAGTTCTTGGAAAGTTCAGATCAGAGTACAAGCTCATATTGTAGACCCACCCTACTCAACTTGACTGTGAATGGTTAAAATAGTCAGTATTATAAATTCTGTATTACTCTAACTGCATGAGACTGGATTTCAACTTAGTCACCACTTTATTGTCTTTCTCTCATCAGTGTGGAAGGAGGGGAGTTATTTGACCGAATTATTGATGAAAACTGCAATTTGACAGAGATGGATACAATCTTGTTCATAAAACATATCTGTGAGGGAATTCAGTACATGCACCAAATGTACATCCTTCATTTGGATCTCAAGGTAGAGAATTGAGATGTATGCTTTGCGCAATGACAGCTGTGGAAATTGTTATTCTTGATGGTAGGCCATACAGCTAGCAGATTCCCCTAGGAGAAACAGCAAAGGGCCTTAGTCTGCCTTCCTTAGACCAATGTGTATTTACTTTAACCACACTGGGATCACTTAAATTACTACAGGTGTAAGTAAGCTGGATGAGAACTGTGGTGATATGTCATCAAGCCTGATAGCGCCTGCGTTTTCCACAGACTCATTTTACAGAAAGCCAGCAGCTGACTACAAATAACCTGCCATTTTCAGTTTTTATATTTGGATCTCAAGATATTTTCTATAAATATTATATAATTCCACTGCACAAGATGTCTGTTTTACACATCAGCCATGGGGTAGCAATTATCCCCATTTTGTAGATTGCAGAAACCAAGGCATGAGTCAGTGTAACTAAATTCAAGGGTCATTCAGGATCAGTTGGACACCCTGTGCATCTTTCCGAGGACGATACTACACTGTTGTGGGCATGAAAAATCATCAGTATATAGCCAGCTTAAGTGAAAATACATCAAAATGTACTTGCTAATATGAAAGAAATGTGGTCAGTGCATGATGTAACAAATATGGTACATCTGTGTTGGGTTAGGCAATAGCTGCTAGTGCAGCTGAAAGCCCAGAGAAGGGTGGCAGAATCTCTGCCACGTACTTGCTTAGTTATCTCAACTATTCAACTGTATACAGGAAAAGTCCCCTCACTTCTTTTTCAAAACAAATCCACCAATTGCACATTCTTACTCTGGTTGACTGGTTAACTGTCAACCCTTAAAAAACATTTGTTGTAAAGTTATTTTTCATTTTGTACAGTTGAGCTGGCTCTTTCTCTCTTAACCCAAGTTTTTATCAAATAATGGACTTGTTTCTTACTTTCGTTTAGTGCAGGAATAAAATGGGATGATGTCTTTAGTTTTATGACTGGCTATAAAGCTTCTTAGTGATCCCTGAGCTTTGCAACAGAGCAGAAAGAAACGAAAAGTGTGCAAGACATTTTTCTCTTTGGTGAGATTTTTATTACAGCTGCTGTCTTTGGCTTGTAATAACTGAGTTAATATAGTACATCTTTAATGTTGTTAGCGTATATATTATTGCAGTGGTTAAGCAAATGAGCAGATGTTTGTTGGGACCTGCTTCAGTTGCCGATCAATGACCAGACTCGCTTTTCTCTTTCTTTACAAACATCCAGTTACCTAGAAACCTGTCAAGCAGAAGTTCGCATGGTTCTTTGGGACCCATTAATTATGTTCTTGGAGATGGCGCAGTTGTAATATGAGGTCAAGCTGCTGACAAAAAGATACATATACGATTCAAGAAATTTTGCCCAGAGACCTCTTTTCATACGCTTGCCAGCTATGGCTTCTCCCTTCTGTTTTGCTTGTTCATAGATTGCTGTCAGTAATAAATGAAAGAAAATCATCCTGACCGTAACCATCGTGGACCTCCAAACTATGGACATATGGTGTTTAAAAGTCCTACATGTAAAATGAATTAGTAATGGTGACAAAGGTTAACTAATGTTTTAAGTGTTGAGGGCTGTTTTGTTTCAAAGAGGACTCAATGAGCAACAAGACAGAGTAGCTATAAAACTGCTGGCAGTGAATATGAGACTCTATTTTAGGTATTTACATTTCAAAGACAATTGGCCGAATTCTGTTCTCAGTCCCTTCTGTATGAATTTGGAGTAATTCTAGGAAGTTAATGGATTCCTGCCAGGGAAGAGAAGAACAGCATTTGGCCCTATGAAAACCCAGAGGGATTTAACCTGCGAATACTACCTTTCACTAAAATATCTGAGAAAAACATAGAGTTCAATCATACAGTTACTGCCAGAACATTCGTGAGCTCAGGAGCTTAAAGCTGTAAGATAAACTTCAAAGCCCATCATATTAGTGTGGGGTTTTTTGTTATTTTGTTTTGTTTTTAAATCAGCATCAGCTTATTAAGGCCTGTAAAATCACAGTGCCAGCATCCTGAAACCCCTCTTTGGAAGTCTGCATTCTCTGTCCCACTCACACTAATGAGTTCTTTATCTGAACTGCTGCCTTATGTCAAATTGAAAAGCCAAGAAGAAAAAACAGTTGCAAGGCACAGAACACACCACCTCAACGGCTGTATGATAGCAGGGGGCTACCCATGCAGAGAAATCTGACCAAGGAGGAAAGTAAAAGGTGCTTATGGGATGTTTGCTGTGGTTTTAGTGTTTTTCTCTCTACAGTTTGCTAAAAGCCCATTTTTTCGTACTTGTTTCTCATTAAAGTGTTTTTTGGTTTCTCTTGGCAGCCTGAGAATATCCTGTGTGTGAACCGAGCAGCAAATCAAATAAAAATTATTGATTTTGGATTGGCAAGAAGGTACGTGCATGTGGTCTTGCTAATCATAAATGAATTAGGAAACAATGAAAAAAAGTATTAAATCTCTACAATGGCATATTTGGTGCGTAACGGTCTCCTGCTGTCGTTAGGAAAAATTCAATGTGACTCTTTTAGCCAGAGGTATCTTTTAATAAGAAATGTTTGGAGCTGAGTAAAAAAGATTTGTTCTGAAGACTTTTTTCAAGTAGAAGGTTGGAAGAGGGCTGATTCTGACTAAGCATGCACATTAGTGTCTCGGAACAGCTAAATTGGACAAAACCAGTGGTATGTCTTGTCTGGCCTCCTGTCTCTAATGTTACGAGATGCTTCAACAGACACTGTAAGAGACTGTCAAGGGCTGTTGCAATATATCCCATGCTGTATCACTTTCTAGTTTAATTAGGTACCATAACCTCAGTGAAGGATTTACTGATTAAAAATTCCATGCCTGTGATATGGAGAAGTCCCAAAAGGATGATAACAGCTGCTCTGAGGAGTCCTTGAAATCTGAATTTTTTCCTTTGTATAGCAGTTGGGTTTTTTTTCCCCCTAAAATATGATATAAAGCTTGCAAACATTTTTGATTCTATATATGGGTATATTATTTTTTATTTTTTACCTCTGTCTGTCCTTGTTTTCCTATTAGATTTCCTGTACATGTCTGAAATACCTTGAAGTGCCAGACAACTTGCGATGCAACTTTGATTAGAACTGTAATTGATGTCCTCTATTAATGTTTCCATTTTCTAGATATAAACCCAGGGAAAAACTTCGAGTTAACTTTGGGACTCCAGAATTTCTTGCTCCTGAAGTTGTGAATTATGAGTTTGTCTCTTTTCCTACAGACATGTGGAGTGTAGGAGTCATTGCTTATATGCTGTAAGTAGGATTCAGTATCTGCTTTGTAGGCTGTTTCTAGATTGGAGTGTGTCAGTCATCCAAATTTGTTGCTATGCTGGAATATTGACAAAGACTGTACCCAAAATAGAAAATATAGCCTTCTTTCCAAATTCCATATTCAGTAATCTCTCCTCTTTCCCGATCACCATGAATGTTTCTTCTTTGTTTCACTGTGAATCTCTCATGAGTGTCTCATGAGCATCACAGTGGCAGAATAACGTAGACTGCTTGGTAAGTTCCCAGTAGGTACGTGCAAGAGTGGTCGGAGACTTAGAAAATGTGACCTACCATGAAAGACAGTAATGCTTGGTTTGTTAGGGAAGAAGGGTGATTATTTAAACATGTAAATAGAAGAGAGAATGGGAATGGTTTGGGGACTTTCTTAGACGAGTGGCAAGGAAGGCCAGGAGGGACAGAACAGTCATAGGTGGCACATCGGAGATCATGTACAGGAAGGGGAAAAGACAGGAGGATTGAATGTATTTATCTTTATTTTAGCCTCAGTGGGTTGTCTCCTTTTTTGGGTGATGATGACAATGAGACCCTCAACAATATCCTGTCCTGTAGCTGGGATTTTGAAGATGAGGAATTTCAAGGTGTTTCTGATCAGGCCAAAGATTTCATCTCAAAGCTTCTCATCAAGGAAAAATGGTATATAATCCCTGTATCTTTGAAATGTGCTTTCCATGCAATCATGTCACAGTTATGTCACTTGTCCTGCTCCATTGCAGAACTATCATGACTTATCTACGTTTTTTATATCCACGTAGAATATTACAGTGCCACTTCACTGATATTGTTCAGTGTGTCCATAAAATGCTCTGAAGTTACCTGAACACATATTTGCTGTGAAGCAACACTTACTTACTTCATGGATTAGCTGGTATCTGATGTAGTGTCCTGAAATGACAGCATTGCATGATGACAGAACACATGACCTGTAGGAGATAATTGTTGAAAGATTGTGGGAAAAACACTTAATAGCATTCTGGTTTTCCTTCAGCTGGAGAATAAGTGCAACTGCTGCCCTAAAACACCCATGGTTATCAGACCACAAGCTTCACTGCAGACTCCAGGTCCCTAAATTTAAATATCCTTGTGCATTGTAGGTCTACTGTTGCCTTCTGTGTTGCCATATTACTGTTTGCTTTGACATTTTACTTAACTGGTTTTGACTCTTCCTTGCTGCTGTATTTCATGCTACCATGAGCCATGTATGTACCCTTGTGGTGTTTCAGCTGCTATAATTTGCATGCTCACACTTGCTCATCAGTTCTTGCACATTTGGGAAGAAATATAAGACCGTGTAATTGCTGTGTATTGCTGAGTGGATCCAGCAAAATGAGACTATTGACAAAATGACCACTGAATTACCATATGAAAAGGGTTTTCCAGCTGGGGATTGTTCTGCTTCCTGCTCTGAAAACCCTTTCAGGCTCTCCTGAAGTCCCCCATGATTGCTGTTGGATTTCATCCGTCTTCCCAAAGGTTACCTTTCCCAACACAGCTTGGAACCTCACCCAGTGCGTGTCTTTGTACTTGAACACCTTCTTGCCCTTCAAGGATAGCCAGCTTAGAGGCCAACACGAAAGAAACAGTTGATGGCTCATACAGACAATTTAGCTGGGCTGAGCTGGAGGATCAATAAGCTTTTAAATAATTTTGATTATTCCTAATTTTGATTAGTCCGTGAGTTTGGAAGATTCACACTGTTGATGAGCTTGCTTTTGGCTGATTCTAAGTGAGTCCACTCTGTGGTTCAGTAGTTGACAAGGGGATAATTTTAAGCAGGTTTCAGAATTTTTACAGTATTTGAAGTGAATATTCATTTCCTCCTTTGCATGCAAAGCACATCTATGTTAAATAAAATGACTGCTATATTGCCTAGGATGTATATGTCAAGGTGCCTTTCGAGCTACAGCCATCATTAAGAATTAGGAGACAATATTATTAATTAATAAAATAATCTTATTAAAATAAGAGCAAAGATTATGGTGATAATAATAAAACAGTAGTAGCTCTGCTCATGAGGTGATGTGGATTCTGGGCAGGATGGAGTAAATAGTGTCCTGAAAGCTCTGTCCTTGTGAGAAGATCGTGTTACACAGAGTAAGGATAGCAAGAAATAGTACAAAATGAGAAATAATAACAATCAAATAAACAATTATATTTTTCATTTAAATTTAATTTTCATTATAATCTCCCAGAACAGCAATGGCCATGAGATTACTAGAAGATTTATAAGTGTGTGTACACAGTAAAAATAAGTTTGTCACAGGTTAAGTATCTCTTTAGTGGGTTTCATAGGATACAATTTGACCCCTTTGGTTGGGTTCCAGTGAAGCTCTGATTGCTGCAAGCTGGGGAACAGGCTGACTTTTCCAAATGTTGCAAGAACACGGGCTGCTTACCTGCTGTGCTGCTTCCTATCACCAATTTTCTTCTGAGGAGACCCTACCCTAATAGAAACTTTTCAACTTATGCCATCCTTTGTAGCTCCTTCCCCAGTATTTTTTGTTCATACTTCTCATGCTTTAGAAAAGTAGCTTCACTAAACATGCTGATTTTGCAGTGTTCTGCCGTTACTTAATTAGAGGTAAGATGCGATTGAACTTTAATGAATGCTTCAATAATTGCATCTTTCTTTCTTATTTGTTTCTCTTTTCCCCTAGAAGGAGGCTAAAGGTGTGTCCCAAACACCTCCCGCTCAATAACCTCTCTGAAAGAGCTGCCAAACAGAAGGTTTGTTTCGGGTCCCAAGTGTTTCTTCAGACATAAATACCGTAGCCCCTGCGGAAGGGATCAGTGGGCAGCTGCAAGCCTTGCTTAGTCCGAAGTGCACGGTCCAAACTATATTGATCACCACCATCCTTGCTGTTGTTTGTATAGTATTCAAAACGTAAACTGGCCCTATCACTTACACCAAGTCACAGCAATGTGAAAAAAAAGAAAAATCATATATATGAAGCCATATGTGCTGCAAAACCCTGGCCATTTTAGAAGGAATGGTTATGCTCCCAGTGACTCTCATGGGGCAGGATTTCACCCAATAATTTTTCAGTGTTGAAAGCTTTCAGGTTTTCATGCTGTGGTTAGGAGTATGGTTTAAGAAGGGTAGAAATATGAAAAGTAATTACTCTTTAGCAAAGGCACGGGCCAGACCCTCAGGGCAGCTCCACTAACTGTAGTGAAATGGAGGTGAGGCGTGCCCTAAAAGAAGCCGCTCCACACTTCTGAGAAGCGAGTTCTGACAAGACACGTCTCTGCCCTTTTAGCCTGTAACAACCCAAACAATTTTGACAGAGCATCTCTCTCTGTCTTTTTTTTTTCTGGCTCCCTGTCTTTGCCCTTTCATTATCAAACACTTCATTAGTGGTTCTCAGGCTGACTTGGTTGCCTCCCCTGGGGATGAGGGAGACTCAGGTCTGCTCTCATGTTCTGTTTCCGGTCTTTGACCGAAGCACTGTCACTCAGCCACTTAGAAATCAGGCTACCCCGGGCGGTGCAGTGTCTCCATAAACCAGCACGCCAATTCCCACAGCCCTTTTACCGACTACCGCAGAGGTTGGTGCCTCTGCTGAGGGACCATGGGAACCACTCAAAGATTCTAGGGGCATCTCTGGGCAAAACTCAGTGGAGGGTCAAGATGTGAATGAGACCGAGAACACACACACACACACTGTAAAACCACTTCCTTTTAGTCATGAGTCATGAGTAACAAGCAGAAGTAGACCACTTTTTACCACGAGCAAGTTTGTAATGCTGCCATCATCCATCATCTGCTTGGTAGGGCAAGTGATGCACTGGCGTTTGTTTGCAACAGGTTTTGTCCAGAAACATGTGGAAAAGGGAATATTGTGAGAGGTTGAAATTTTTGTTCTGTTTTGACTAAGTAAGATTTTATACGGTGCAGTGTAGTAACACAGGGGTTAAGGATCTTTAAATGAGCTGTCCTGGGGACTCGAGGCTGCCTTTCCATGGTCCGCTGGAGGTCTGTGTGGGTTAAGGTACCATTGTTATATCCTACTCGCACTCCAAAGCCACATAACTTCCTGATACGGTGATGTCTGGGCACCAACTTCTGCTGTGGGAATCCGGTGGGAAGGAATACGTCTTTGTGATCCTCAGCATTTATCCCCACTTCAGCGGTACTGGGACAGGTTACCTGAAGCTTTGGTCCATTCACCGGCATGCTCCTACGTTATAGTTTTCTAAACAGGTTTTCCTGACCTGTTAACAGGACCAGTGTTTTTATCTCTGTTTCCCATTTCAAACCACTAACTGCACAGAAACCAAATGGTGAAAATTCTCCCCCTTTAATGCAGAAAGAGCTGTATTACACAATTTTCTATTACAACCAAAACCAACTTTGAGATAAATTGACTGTCCAACAGCGGTCGAAATTATTTTTAAATAAACTTTTTATAGCTTTGTAACGTAGTAACCTACCCATGATCTAACCTGCAGGAAAACCTGGTTTTGGCTTTTTGCGGTGTGATTTCCTCTGTGTCTGTTTTTCTTTTTGGAGTTTATTTGAGTTTACTTAATGAATCTAAAGTCGTAGCAATGCTTTGTTTTTAAAGAATCCCTTCAGCTATTTTTATCAGGCAAGTGTATGGTTACCGCATTTAACCCAAAACTATACGCTCAAGTGCCAGTTGATTTAGACCTGGCATTATAAATGTTTGCCGTGGTAACGCAAAGAAATGGAGAGGTTTGCAGCATGCCTTTTCATGCTGTGATCTGTATGACAAGAGAGGCAAAAAAGCAGAGTCGCTGCATTTCGAGGGAGACCTCCAGGACCATTTCTCCACTTAACAAAGGGGCCTTGTCTTTTACACGTTGTGTAAAACATTTAGCAAATAAAGTGGCTGCAAGAACCCTGTGTAAGCAAGAAGCTGCAGCGCTGCTTTCTTTTCCTTACGCACAAAGAAACCACCATGTGGTTGTCCTAGAACGCTTGACCAAATAAAAACTATACTGCTGAATTAACTGGATTCTTGTTTTATTTTGCAGAAAAGCTGCTGTGTGGTTACTGCTGCTAAGAGATTTGAAAATATCAGCAGTCTTGGTGCTTTACAACCCTGCCGTGACCGAGACTTCTACTCAACGGACCAACAGCACTTGAGCTGCAGGACAAGTCCCAGCATTGCTGAGCTGCTGCTTCTCTTTTCAGCTGTTGAAAGAAGGAAAGTATTTCTCCAGGTTGCAGGAAGGTGTTTCTTCGGGAGCACCGTGTTTTCCGTGTCTGGGAGTGCTGTATTAGCTTGGATGTGTAATGAACTTTTCTCTGTCTTGTCTTACATCCTCATTACTTTTCAAAGGCTCCTTAAAGTTCAAATTATCAGGTTAAATTGACTGTTTCTCATCTCAGCCCAGAAGGCAATTTGTCACTGTGTTATATCTATAGCCAAGGTTGATTTGACACTGGAGTCAAATAATTAAAAAAGAAAATGGCAGCCAATTTAGAGCTGCCTTATGTAGAAGATTTGAAGTTTATTTTTCTTGTCACACTAAAATGAGCTAAGGATTAGCTCAACCAAAGTTCAAGCCATGTTAATGTAACACCAGTGGAAGTGAGAAATGAGGCTTTCCTTGCACGTAGGTGAATTTGCTGCAACTGTGATATGATACATTTTAGGATTTTTTAGCCTGATGAATTACCGTTCGCCTTAAATACACTTGGATTAATTAAACAAGAAAGAAAACAAGGCACTATTCACTTGAGCAGACTCCGTTCTCCAATATGCAAGTATATTTCGGTTGTTTTAACAGAGGGTGTTTTTATAACAGCTAATTTGTTTAATGCTAATAGGACTGATTAGCACCATTGGCAAAGAGGATAGTCGGTCCTCTGCTCATTATAACCTCTGGCTACAGACCCCAATTAAATTCCTCTGTTTTTCTAAAGTTTTCTTTTCTTACCTTCCTCCCAAGCCTTTCTGTTTCTTAACTAAATAAAAACCTGGGAGTCAGAGCAGCTGAAATCGTTACCTGAGATTCATTGAGTATGGCTCATCGTTAAGTGAATCTGAGTCTTAGTTGCCTAGGCTGTGGGGTTAAAATAATGAGACTTATTCCCTGCAGCATACGGCGTTCTGACTGCCTGGTTCCAAAACTACATGAATGCAAAGTATAGTGAGCGTTTTATTCAGTGATGCTGAAATATCGTGGTGCCTTTAGATTTTCTTTGGTTAATCCAATTCTGAACAAACTGCATAGTAACATAACTATCGCTCTATATTTATCTATACGTTTCATATGTATTTATATTTGAATGATGTCTTTTTTTTTTTTTTTTTAAAGGGGATCAACATAAAGACAAAACTGTATTATTCATCACCACCCAATGAATTGTTTCTCATACCTTTGTCCTTTCTGGGTAGCATTCATATCGAAATAAAAGGGGCCCATTACTGGGACATCGTGGCCATGACATTCTCTACAGCCAGTTTGATCCAGTGTTTTAAAGCCATTGTAGCAGATCTCTTAAAACTGCTCCTGTAAATGAACAGGGCTTCTTACAGCTGTGAAATCCAAGAAATACCGAGGTGTTGCACTGGTTGTTGCAAATACATGAGACCCATTACTGCTTTAGCACAGCGACTCACCATGTAACTCTGGTACCATGTGGAGCACTGCCACCTTCAAATCCTTATCTTAACTAAAGTAAACGCTGACTAGCAGAAATGGAAGTTTCTTTGGGAGGAGACTAAGCAGTCTCAAAGCAAGAAAAGGAGACTGTGACTTTCAGAAACTGGGCTGCTTATTTTTAGCCACCATTTATGTTTGCCTGCACAAAATAAATAGAAAAGCTACCTTTCTGTTAGAGCTGGGATTCCTGCTCCTGTTCTGACTGCCTTCAAGACATTGTAGCTTTTTGTACAGTAAACGACTCTACGATCAGACTAAAACGCAGCAGGCCACTTTGGAATGACAAGATCTCATTATACACTTTAGTGCCAGTATTGTAGGGTTGGGGGTTTTGTTTTTCCTGTGGTAGATTTTACGTGGGTATGAATAAATTGCATGTCATTTTGAATCCTATTAACCATACTAAAATAACAGTGTGACTACAGTCTTATCTGCTTTGTTGTTTGGTTGAATTAAGAGGATTTATCATTTGTGGATATATACATCTGAGTAGTGATTAAGAGCTTAGCGCCACAAAGACCAGCCCTGTGTTAGAGTGCGTTGCGCTGAGCCAGCCACAAATCCTCCAGGAGCCGTAAGAGAACGTGGCCTCTGTTAGGCACATCCACAGGGTTCATCGCGTGTCGGAAACACGCGCACGTGAATTGCTAGGGAAGGTGGAAGAGCTTGGCGTATTTCCCACGCTTTGGGGGGCCAGTCCCTTTCAGGAGGTGTGAGTTGAGGAGGGGGTGTCTCACTAGCCCCTTGCTCGTGCAACAGGGCTGTGTGCTAATATACTCAAGGGATTTAGCTTTCATCCTTACTAACATGGATAATGACGGTCACACTCTTGAGTCTTAGGTGTAAACTGTCCCACTGGAACAGCTCCTGTTCCAAGAGGGATGAGGTTGGGGTGGGGACAGCTGGGGGAGGTTGGACCGAGCCAGTCTTTACAGTGACTGAAGGTGCCGCTTGGTGCCCAGGGTTAAGCACAAGCGTGGCCCTGCAGGTGTCCAGAGGCGGAGGAAAACGTCCCAAGTGTCCTTCTTGTGACTGCCTCAGGGACTAGCTTTGCAGCTCCGAGTCAAAAGGGAAGCGCCTTAACAAGATCATTATCGTTATTAAGGGTAAAAGGATTACACTGCTGTGTAATTATCACTGCTACGTGTAGCGATGTGCCTGAGAAAAATGTCTCCAGAGATCTTCGTTTATATCTTTCCCGGCTGTTGTAACTTCGGTTAAATGATAACACAGCTCCCTTTTTAGCGGCTCTCTAATTCTGCCTCACTGCACTTTGAGCAGCGTGCTGTTTTGTGCGTGTGTGCGTGTGCAAGTTTGGCTTTGGTGCTGTTTTCCTTAAATTTGTTCTGTACCGACTGACAGCTAGAGACTGCTATATTAAATTATTGCTCCGACACATCGTTATTTATTTTCTACTAGGTCATAATAAGAAGTTGACCAGGTTCTAACAGGACAGCTGCATCTATCTGTGTTTGCTTATTGTAATTGTTGCGGCTATTGGTTTTACGCGATTTCACGTGGAAACTGTGAATTACTGTGCTTGGGAGCAGGTTTGGGTGTGGAAGGCGCTGTAGTAGCTGCCGTCACCCCATTTCGCTGTGTACCCACAGACAGAGGTGGCTGCAGGTACTGCGAGAGCGATACAGAAACATCAGCTGTGGTGGAAGGGATGAAGCGTCAAGCGGCGGTAGCTGGTTTGTGTACACCAGCGCGTTCTTCCTGACACATGAAAATAAAAGGCTGTATCATGGGGATACAGCGATTTATACCAGGTGATGATTTGGTCCCCCAGGTTTGCTTACAGACTCTCTGCTGGGCTGCAAAAAGGCAGGGGGCTTTCTGTTCGGAAAGGCAACTTTAGCAGCGATGTGGCATCAGGGCTGTTCTGCGGGGATGACCCGCAGGAAGTCACTGGAAGTTGAAGGCACGCTGTAACTGACAGATTTTCCCAGGGTCTTGGATGTAACTGCACTCAGAAAAGCACGGCTTTACTTGCCAGGCACTGAAAGACAGCTGTCATCTGGCATTTATAAGGATTAGGATACTGTTATTCCCATTTCTGTAGCCGCAGTGGAGAGATTCAGCTAGAGACGCTCTTGGAGAGTTTTGCCCATGATACACTAGAGAAGTCTAACGTTAGCGTCAGGTTTAGAACCAAATTTTTTGGGCTCGATGTGGAACACCAGTGGCTTTCCAACTCTTTTCGTATGTTGAACATCCCGGAGGCTATGAAATGGGTAAAAACCTTTGTCGTAGGAAGATGTCCGTAGTATCGCATCCGTGCTTGTGAGCGCCTGTGCCCAGCTGCTCCCCTGAGTGCCCTCACAGCGTAAGCAGCCGGCAATCTGTGATAATCCACTCTGGAGGCTGCAACAAAAAGCTACTTCTTAATATCTTTTTCATATTCCTTTACATGTCAGAAGCTGAATCAAGTTAAAGCCTAAGCTAAATCCTGCTAGTACTTGATTCCAACCAGGAATAACAGTGCAGCTCCACAGAATTACATAAGGGAAGTGCTTGTTCCACCTTTTGTGATGGGAGTAGCAGAAAAGCCCAGAGTAGCCCCCTGTCCCTGCCAAAAAAAAAACCACCAAAACTACTTTGCACCAGTCTTGACCAGTAAAAATGAAGAGAACCTTAATTTTTTAACCCTTAAGGAATCAGGAGTTTTTCCACTGGAATAAGCAGTTGTTGTTCTTTGGTTTAATTGCTGCAGGAAGAATGAAGATATTGTAGCATCTTTGATTTAATACTGACATTACAAATCACCAACAGCCTCTTTCAGCAGAATGGCCCCACCAGCAGGAGCTGTGAGAAAAGCAGGTGTTTGTCAGCTCCTCCACTGATGGGGACCTGAAAACCCCCCATCCCTTTCCCCTGGCCCTACCAATGAGCAGGGCTGTTCTTAACTGGTGGACCCTTAATACGTGACAACCCTGGCTGTTTCGCTGCTCATCTGAACGTCGATGCTCCAAGCTCCTGCCAGGAGGATGCCGCTTCTTCACGTACCACTGTTGCCATCACCGATAGATACTTGTCTCTCGCGTGAATAAAGCTAAACGCTGCATGAATCCATTTAGGGACGTTAGACTGTTTCACCTTCCATGAAGGCTTGGTAGCTGAACAACTAACTACCTGTTTCAAACCTTAGATGAAGAGTGGTAGAGGAAACGCTTTGTAAATATGTTGTTTAGCTACATCCGTAGAGTTAGTGATCACATTTTGGCGCGGCGGAACTGGTAACCTTCACGTACCCTGCAACTGCTTTTAAATTTAGATGGTAAGCGTGTGAGAACTAACTACAAAGCACGTGGATTCCCATGTACCATATCACTTTGGCTTGCGTGTCTGGTTTTGTAGGTTTAAGTCACGCATCTCTGCTACGTGTTCTTTTTGTGAAAAAGTTGAAGCAACTTGTAAAAAGGTGACTGAGGAATAAATGCTGATTTTGTTTACTCCAGGGTTTTTGTTTGCTGTATTTAATGGGCCTTTTGTTTATACTAGTAATAGAAAGAAACGTGGCCTTTTTCCCAACTGCTGTCTTTAGATATATGAAGAGTAATTTCCATTGAAACAAACCCACCTAAGTCGAAGGGTCTCTCGGGCTCGCAGCTCGTACGCACCCTTTGTAAGAAAGCCATGGCTCCCTCTGCAAATAACTAGGACTTGAGGTGCTCTCGGTGGCAATCTTGCTGCAAGTCCTTAGACCAGGTTACTGAGGAGGAAAGAAGGGATTGCTGCAGCCTGTGGTGCTCAGTCGCTCAAGGGAGCTGGTGACTCTCTTTTTTTTTCCCGAAATGGTCACGCTTGGGCTGTTGGCTTGTTACTCCGTATTGCCGTCTGGGCAACGCACTTTAACCTTACCCCATCTAGGAGTTCACTGGCCGATACAGCAGCCTGAAATCAGGAGTTCCCTGCAGCAATCAACCTTAAATTGGGCTGGCTAGTGAAAAAATGAAGAGCAAGAGCAAAACTGGAGAATAAAAGTTCCAGGATGAGAAAGCAGGAAGCAACCCCTGAGTGGCACTGGCCTCTGCTGGGTCACTAGCACTCTTGCTGCATGGTTTACCCACAACTCTGGTTGCCACACTCGAGGCATTCACCATGGCTGAGTCGCCAACAAAGCCGTTGCAGCGCGGCTGGCAGGGCTCGGGGGCTGGAGGAAGCAAAGAGGGCGGAGAACAAGGCTACAACAGTCGAGCGCAGGACATGCGACAGCTGCCTCTGTACACCAGCTCAAGACAGTCCCGAGACCAACAGACCTTTCAACAGCGCTGCGCAGGTTAGCACAGGCAAAGCCTCTTTCCTGGCGCCCTTCCTATGCAAGCAGGCATAGGAATAGGCATTCCCCTTCCAAATTAGCGGGGAGGTGTAGCCTTCACATGCAGGCTCAGTTTCCCCTTTCTCCTGAACAATGTCTTCTAGTGGTCCCAAATGCCATCAGCGCCATAGCGCCGCTGGGAACGCCGTGGTACCGCACGCACATCTTGAGCCGGTGCTCAGGCTCCGGCAAGCTGCACAGGTTCCAGCTGTGTTCAGCAGGTCACCAAAAACGCTTTTGGGGTGAAACCCTGGAGGGAGTTCCTCTGCGTGACCAGGCCTTACGCCTTTGCTCTTCACCGGCCTTTCTGAAGCCGGTCGCCGTGTTTTGGCTTTCAGTGCATTTGACTCTGGCGTAGGAGTTTTATTCCTGAAAATATTAGCGTCTGTGCTTTATAGCTGTTGAGGAAGACTCTGCCGTAGTCCCTCGATCCTCTCAACAGCTCCTGCTAAACGCATGCCACTGGCGAGAATAAAATAAACGGGGATAAAGTCACACTCGGCTCCCTGTGTGTGTCTGTAAAGCAGCTCCGCGCCTTTAAAAAGTGTTCGCTAAGTTCATGTGGTTAAAAATATGTTGACTACAGGAAAAAAAATCCAATAAGGGACATTCATAATTCTTCATTAATTAATAGCCAACCCTTTTTCTCCCCCAATTATTTCAAACACCTGCTCACAGTAAATTTCCTTTGCAATTTTTTAATGCTGCTTTAATATTACCCAGAACTTGGAAACATACACTAAGCTTCTCTTATTTTTAATTATTTTCAAATTAATTTTAATTTTCTGAATATTTTCAGTGCTGCCCATTTGTTCAATAAAAGTAAATTTTAATTTTAATATTTTTTTTTTCTTAAAGGCCTCCTGAAGTTTCCAGAGGCTGCTTTTATGGGCTGTTTTAATGAAAGCTTTTGGAAAGGGACTGGAGATTTCAAAATTCCTCTTTTGAAGCCTCCTCATCCAAAAAAAAAAAGGGGGGTGAAAAAAGAATCACTTCATTAGGGGTGACTCACGTCTCTTGCATACAGCAGGTATTCATCCAGGAGCTCAGAGTGGAGGCTGGCGATGTATATCGGGGCGAGGGGCTAGGCGCCCCTCGGCTCTGGGTGACCGCAGGGAGAAGCGAGGGTGCCTGGCCGCGGGTGCGACTGACCTCTCGCAGCTCCTGGCTGTGCCATTCCAGAGCCTGCCTTAAAGCGTGTGGAAAGCGGGGAGCACCTTTACCCCCTTTTGGACCAGGTCTTAAATCAATGAAATCCTTGGCAGGGGGTGCCCCTGCCGCCGGTGATGGGGCGCACTTTGGAGGAGGCAGTGCTGGAGGGTTTGCTGCACGGGTCCCCATTTTCAGGCTCTCCTGGGTGCTGCTGTGCGGCGCGTGCTGTGGCTGCCGTCAGGCTCCCGGCTTGCACCCATCACCAGTGGGAGCGCAACGGGCCTCTTCACTGCCACCAACAAATCAGACAAGAAGCTGTCTCCAGGGCGCAGCATACTGTTGGCCATTGTCAGAGATGAGGAAGAGGAAGGAAGGGTGAAAACTATCCTTTTCCAGAGACATCCGCTTCTCACCGGTTAATTTAGATGCACCTGCCCGTCTTGCTTTGGGTGCGCAGACCCTGTTTCATAAACCCTTACCTTTGGCGATGTCCATGACGTACGCAGGGTGTGATGGCTGACCACTGAAAACAGCTCATGGCAAGTGACCTCTGAGGTGGCCTCGGCCCTTCGGAAACATGAGTCCTTTCAGGGAGAGGGTACCAAGACCCCCCCGGCTCCGGAGCAGAGACAACTTTGAACGCATCAAGCCCTTTTCCAGATTGTGCAGTCTCAGGGGTTGGAGGTTATTTAGAGGCACGTGGCAGGGTCTTGCCTTGTTAGAATGTGATGGCCTTGATGTGGCAAGTGAGTGTTCCTGCTGCTGCGACGTGTCGCTGGGCCCTGGGTATCCCCGTGGGTCGTCAGGCTGTTCCCAATGGGTTTGTCACCAACAAAGCTCACTTCATGGGCGAAGTGGCGTATAAATGACCCATTTAATTTTCTGTAATGCACCAACTCGTGGTAGAGTTTTATCTTGTTACAACCTGTTGTCCCAACATTTCTTTTGTTACTGTTGTTGCACTGCAACCGTATATTCAGCTTCAGCAGCACTTGGCCGTGCTCAGTGCTCCCTACAATCTCCTCCAGATAGCTCGCTCTTCAGCCGGCAAGAAAACACGTGCAGGCAGATTGATTTCCGCGTGATAGCAGCACGTTGGGTCCTGGCCATGGATGCCTTCCTGGGCTGGGGTCAAAAATCAGCAGTCAGTACCAACGGGGTGGAGCTGGTAGTGTTGTCCGAAAAGTGGGTTCGTTACCCGGTGTGCAACAGGCCAATTCTCACACGGTCAGAAGAGATAATTGTGTTTATTCAGGCCTGGGTGCTAGGTGGATTTGCCACAAATCAAGCACACCAGAAATCATCGTGATGTCTTTTATACCCATTTTACAACATCATTATCATATTAGGACCTCCCACCTATTCTTGACTGGTTAGTATTTTACATACGATTACACAATCTGGTTATAGCTAATACGTGTGCTCAGGGGAAGGGTCTTCACCTGGGCTAGGGTCTTCTTGACCTATGGGCGTGATTTTTAGTATTATAATGAAGGCAGTTGCTTCAGGACACCCTAAAAGTGAGTTTTGTTGCCAAGGTGGCCAGCGGGATAGTTGTCTTGCCGGGTTGTCAAATAATTCATCCTATATACAGTCAGTCCCACATGTTCTCTCTGGTCAAGGTCCAAAGAATACAGACTTCAAACAACACAGTGTCCTGTTCGTTATCAGCTAATTAAGGATAACACGAGCTATACTAACGTAAGCTAACTTCTTAGGTCAGGATGCCCCATATCAGCAGCAGTGGGAAGGTGATGCCTCATTATGAGAAGCACCTCAAGAGGCCGTGGGTGGGGCAGGTGCCAGTTCCCTTTGCACCTCCTTCCCCGGGCCAGGGAGCCCCAGTCCTGCTGGTACCCAGCAGAGCCCGGCAGCTGCGTGCAGCTGAGGCGCAAAGATGCCAGCCGTGATACCCGGCTGCAAACGGCTGGTGTGGCCACGAGAGGTCAGCGTTGCTGTTTCTTACTCGATAAAATCGGTCCCTTCTATTTCTTTGTTGAGGTGCTGCTTGGGAAAGTCAAGTTACATAGCGAAACTCCAGCGCCGGCTCGGGGATGTAGCGCCGTGGCACTCCCAAACACCCGTTAGGGACCACCTTGCCGGCCCATGCATGTGGAGATGGGTGACCTTTAAAACATCTTTGACTCACGTAACGCTATCTATTTTCAGGCACAAACTGCCCTAAATACAGCTTTTAACCTCTTCCCACCCCAGGCCTGTTCTTAGCACACCCAGTAGAAGGACCCGGGGAAGCGCCTGAGGTATGATATCAGAAAGGGGTTGGAGAGTCCGTGCGACGTGAGACCGGTCGAGGTGAACGTGGGGAAGGGAATGGTGGAGCTGGGAGTGCTTCTCACAAGTGTTTACGTTTGGCAGGTTGAACAAATCCCTGCTAGCAAACATCTTCTCACCTAAATACCTCTAGACTGAATGCCCAAGCCCCTTCTCTACCTTCTCTCTATGACAAGCAGACTTACCCTTTCCTGTCTTTCACCACAGAACATCTGAATCATTCTCGTGAGTCATTTGTACGTATATGTTGTGTTTCCGAGCCCAACCTTGTACCGTAGGCATACCAGTAGCTGTCGTCACCTCAGTGTCAGGTGTAACAGGAGCATAGGGTCCCTCCTACTCATTCCCCCGTTGCCTCTTTCCATGCTCTTGATCACCATTAGCCTCACTGGTTGTTAGCTCACTACACTGGAGCTGTGACCTGCAAGTTCCCAGTGCCTGGCTTTCACTGGTGGCCAGGAATGAAATTCCCCATCCGCGAGCAGGCCCTGCGTTTCCTTTGGCATCTGGTTAACAACGTTGATACGCAGGGGTCCGTCACTGGACTGCGGGAATAACGTCAGTTTGCACTGAGCGGCCTCGCCTTCTCCCTGCGCACCAGCTGAAGACCACATGCGACTACAGCATCCCAGGCCAGTCCAAAGGTTTTCATCCCAGACACCCATGCTGGAGCTATATATTCTTTCAATCAAAGCTTAAATTCCAAAGAAACCGGTAGGGTCAACAGAGGAGACTTGTTATGGACATATGGAATAAACGAGTGGAGGCACTGTCTGTGAGGGTCAAGGGAAGGAAGATATCCACAGGTAGGATGGGGGCGAGGTAGAAGAAACCCAGCCTTAAGAAAAGTCAGAAAACTGGCTCACTGTAAGCACATGACGGTGAGGGGGTAAGCGTGAGGAACTCCAGCAGTACCGTATCTGTCAGTGAGGAAAAATTATTCTTGAGAATGCTTTAAAGTACAGCCTAAAAGAACCGAGACTAAACTCATCTGCTATCATTGCTTTTGGTCTTCCAACCTATAGCTAAGAGGGATTCCCTTGTCAGCACAGGTTACAATCCAAGCACATAAGCAAGCCAGAGGCAGCAAGGAGAGCAGAGGTGCAAAGTGGCTTGACTGGAGTCCACGCCCGTTCCAGGTTTGGTCACATGTCTCCTCTTGTGTCCTGCCTAAACAAGCTACGTCCCTGGCCACCACCCATCCATACGGCCACAGACCTCTGCCACCCGGCTGGGCTACTTCACCGCTGGTGTGAGCATTCCCCAGCCTTTCCCAGACAAGCATGTTCTGTGGAAGAGCTTCATCCGGACTCTCTGGTGCTTTCTAAGCTGCAGCTCATGCCACCTGTATCAATCCCTGGAGCAGGCAGGGAATGGGGCTAGTTCCCTTGAAAAGAGTGGATGTGAACGCCAGAAAGCCAGTCAGTCAGCGGTGAATCTGTTAGAGGATTGGAGGGGTAAAGGAGGGCAAATGACTGCAGAAAGCAGTTTGTCACAAATAAACAAAACCAGATTGCAGGAGTTGGAGGACAGAGATGATCCTACCCACATTCTGGTTCCTGCCGTGGGGATGACCCCTGAGGTTATGGCACTGTTACTGGTGATTTTGCCAGACGGGGTCAGGGCCTTTGGCCGCGCTGGTTTGCAGGGGCAGATCTCACCCCAGGACGGTGACAGAGCAGCCACTGGGCTCATTGTCCCATGCACCCCAGCCCTGCGGTCACGTGTTGCCCTTTAAACAAGACAAAAGCTCCACGCTGAACGGCGTGACCTGACACCAGCTTCCCTGCGAGCGGTGAGACGTCGCGGGTGTCTCGCCAGCACGGGCAAGCTCTAAGGGCAGCGAAGGTGAGATGGGTGGTGTCTTCTCTCTTTGCCGCCGCTCGAACCAAGAGACTAAGAAGCGAGCTGGAAGGGCTGACGAAGCAGATGGAGGGGGTCCTTGCTCTTCAGTTTCTCAAGCAAACTCGCGCGTGGTGGCACGCTCAGCATAAAGGCGGCATTGTCAGTTCTGAGCATCAAAGCGGCACGCCTTCCAAAATCCTGAGAGTGGCTTCAAGGTCCTGAAACTTCTTAAAAACAACAGATGTCAATTTCCTTTTGTTTTCCTTTGGGTTTTGGAGCCTTTTGGGGAGAAATTGCTTCCTCTTTGTTGCAAAAGTGAAGGTTTACCTTTTGCTCTGAATGAATGCAAAGGGCCTTACGGACTCCCTTGATTCCAGCTTCTGGGTCTTTAAGGGAAACACCAAAAGTCATTAAGATGTGCAATTAAATCACGACCGTGGCTAACACAGCAAATATAAATGCAAACCCTGCCCTAGAGAACAAAGACCCATTCATTCTGCTTAAATTGGTCTTGAGACTTGATTGCTGCTTCTTTTTCTTTTTTTTCCCCTGTCCTTATTTCTTCGGAAGGAGGGGGAACTTTCTTGGCTTATGCCACATCCTGGATAGTCAGAAAAGCCCGTGCTCAGCTGCCTGAGTCCGTCTTGCCTCCCGTCTGCCAACCCTCTAGAAAAGTGAGGTTACAGGCAAACATCAGCGAGAGTGAGCAGAAATAAAGAGCCTTGATAACCGAGGTAAAGTGGCCATTATGCAATTCCGAATGATAGGGGTAGAAAAATAGGAGCCGGAAATGTCGAAAGGCAGCTGAGGTTGCATTCCTTATTGGAAGTAAGAGGTGAAGGAAGATCAGTCGGCGGCAAGAGCTCTCGCTTCGTACATCGAGGGGGATTTGCCAGCAAAGGATATTAATGATCTGAGAGTGAATTGCAAGTCCGCAAGGGAAATCTGAACTGAAAATGGAAAAGACAGAAAGCTAGGCAGAGAGATTTGTATTGGGTTAAAATGTCAACATTTAGAGATGGATGGATCACTGGAGCTCAGACTAGGGGGAACAAAAAAAACCCTCCACACCCTCTCAACAAAGAAACCAAAGAAAACAGCAAAACATAACACCAGTGTCTCCCTTTACCCCAAAGTTAAGGCTCTGCCAGCCTGACCTTTTTCGGTTGGTCATACTTGTGCAAGAGGGTTGGCTCAGAGGTGCAAAAGGGTAGTCTGCAGAGGGGGGCCGGTCACCTCTGCCACTTTTCAAAAAACGGTTTTGTCCCTCTCCCCCTACACCTCCCTGTTTTTTAACTATCAAAAGGCACCTCTATCTGTCTGGTATTCAGTGAGATTTACCTGACTGAATCTCTGTTACCAGATGAAGGGCGTTCAAAAGCTAATCCATCTAAAGGGATTGTTGGCCAGGAAAGTGGAAAGGCCCATGGTGCAATATTTGGAGATTCATTTTTCTGGAGACCACAGTATTTATTGGACTGCCAATTTTTTATAATCCTATCTCTGGTCCTGTCAAGAATATATTACAAGATGAAATCTGTGAAAAACATCTCCTGTGTTTTTATTTTTTTGCTCAATGGAAGACCTCTTTTTAAACACCAGGACCACACATTTGAATTTTAAGTTCTGTGCTAGTGCTGCAATTTACAGGCTTTGATTATTTATTTTTTTTTTCCTTCTTAGAAGTCAATTGAGTTCCAGGCATTTCCATGACTATTTATGCCCGTTAATCCCTAGAAACTGGCTGAGAGCCTTGGATTTGTCTTCCTCTTTCTGAAATGAGGCATGGTCCACTCGGGCCCTGTAGCTTGCTAATGAAAAAAAGTGGCGGAGGTGAGCCAGGAGAGGGGCCAGGAGGGGAGCTGGGGAGGTCTGTTCTCCCCCCTTCATTCTGCCCCGGCATGGGGCAGGTCACAGAAGAACCTCTCCTGAAGAGACAATTAAGTGCCGATCCAAAGAACAACATAGAACTGGCACAAAATTACTTTCTCTTTCAAACCACAGGATTTTTCAATCAAATATGGATTTTAGCAGCAAGATGTGAATTTTGGCTGCTCCTTGGGCTTAATTTATTAACAGCTTAATCCAAACATTGAGGCGATTAGCCAAATTTGTTACTTTGCATGGCCAAACTAGAAACTGGTCCTTGTTTTGTTGGAGAAAGAGATTCCTTACACGTTCCCCAGGATGTCTTGGTTTCAGATATCTGAGAAGCGCGGATCCACCAGAACCTATTCATCCCCCTGGTTTCACTCTCTCACCTTCCGTTTCTAAATGTAAGATGCATGCTGAAGTGTGTGAAAAATGTCTACATGCATTTCCCACACTTTCCCAAAGCTCAGCCTGTCTTCCAGGGGAACATGTGAGCTAACTTTTTCCCAAAGTCATCCAGGCTCAGCTAAATAACAGAAAAGAAGGAGTCAGGCTACTTCAGGATCTCACAACGTGGCACTATGACTGTTGATTTTCATATTAGATGGGAAATGGTCAAAAATTCCTTCATGTTACCTTTCTGGTGAAACTGTCCTTAAATCCTTAGTTATCTCCCAGAAGCATCACCCCATGACTTTTTCCTGACGGCTTTTCTAGGGTTGCTAATTGCCTTATGGAACTGGTCAAAGATGTTGTACAGCATCAGGATTTGCAGACTGTTTAAAGTAAAATTAAAAAGTCAGTACAAGTAGTAACAGTGTTCTGAAATCCTCTGATATATTACTGTTGCATTTAAGCAAAAAGGTTGGTCAGATAAAGCACTTTTAAACCAGGAAGAAACTGAACACACCTATTCCCTGATTCGCGCAAGAAAGGCTTAAGACATTGAGAAGTCAAATCTGTGATGAAAGCTCCCAACTTGTGTCACTTAGCTCAGTGAATTGTCAATGGACTGAAGCGCCTGCCCTGCTTACTTCTATTTTATGGCAGAAAGTTAGCAGCCATAGGATTTCCAGGATGCCCAGAGAGAGTGGCTCATTTCTGGAACATTTCTTCCATCAGGACACGAGAAAGAACAGAATATTTGCATAGAGTGGGATTCAAGAAAAGAGAAATCTATTTATTATCTGACGGCCATAGCAGAAGGATGGAGGAGTGAGCAGGGAAGGAAGGTTGGCTCTGAGGAAATTCCCCTCTTGCATATTGTGGTGGACATCTCTGACACTGCTCTTCTTTCTTCTTTCCTTTAATTTTTTTAATCGAACTTGTAAAGAAGAATTGGATTTTCACTAGCCTGGAAATGGCCAGACACTAGTTAAAATATATCGTGGGTCAACAGAGAGCAAAGCCCAGATGCACACAGGCTTTTAGGCACCTCATTTGACATGACGTACCTACGTACGTCTGCAGACCTGGCTCCCAGGCAGTGCAAACTGGGCACGGGAGCTGCCACTTCTCCCCCCACGGGCCACAAGTGTTCTGACAAAAAGAGGACCCACGCAGCTGGGCTTCACAGAGAATGAGGCACCACAGGGCACAGCTGGAGGAAGGCCAGGTGGGTGGACCCTGGAAAAAGGTGCACCTGGAGTAAGAGGTATAAAGGCAGGAGCTCCCCCAAGGTACTTGGTATGGAAGGATCAGGGTGGCTGTTGCATCTGGTGGGGCTAGTGCTTGGCTTTTGGTGGTACTGGCTGAGTCACTGCTGGCAACTGGTGTCCCAAGGAAGTCACTGAGACTGCATCACGTGAGTAATTGCTTGCTGGTGCAGACCTCCCAGCCCATCTCTCCTGTGCTCTTGGCAGTGTTGCTTAGAGTGAAAACAAATAAATAAAACCCAAAAAACCTCCCTCAACCCCCCAGCTAGTGTTTTCCAACATGTTTGAAACCTTTAACAAAATCTTTGGAACCTATTTTCAGAAAAACGTCCAAAGGTTTCCCAAAGCCCGGATTTGTCTAGACTCTCCCATCCTCAGTGCAGGGAAACAGGGTGAATGGATAGGGTGTGATATGGATTTTTTTGAAAGTTTGTTTGGATTTCAGGAAGTGAACAAGATAAGCCAAATGGCCCTTTCCTGCTTTTGCTCTTTTAACTATTTTTTTTTTCCCCCTCAGTAAGTCCTGGCAAGAAATACTTGAACCAAAGAAAACTCAGATGAGTTTGAGTTCCCCCTCACCTCTCTGCTAAAATACCACCCACACCTGTGACTGGGGGATAGCACCAAATCAGCCTGCATGATCTGAGCCCCTGGGAAAGCTGTCCTTCGTCATTTCTGCAACACAGAAAACTGTATTCATTCTTTTTCCATCTCATTCAAAACTTGCAGGGAGACAGCAGGGAAACAATCTGCTAGGGACTTCAGGATGCACCAGAGGCATGGAGGGTGTGATCTGGAGGAGAAGAAAGGAAATAATCCTAATTGCTTTAAGAGTCTCAGGTGCTGACGTATGAAAGAGCCCTTTGATGTCACATCAGCCTTGCTGACAGAAAAGCCTGAGCAAAGACAAGTGGGAGAGGCAGGTCTCCAGCCTAGCCACTTTGTGAAGGGGGTGGTGGTGTAACAGCTAGAAATCACTCCTTCTCCACAGGGGTTTGTTCCTAAGGACACTCATTTTCTTGGAATAAGGTTGGCTGAAGGAAACTTCATGATCCCTCCATTTTTACATAGTTTATTGTGTCCATGGATATTCAGCTTGCCCATAGGTGCCTGTCCTGAACACAGCCCTTCGTGTCCTAAGTCAGACAGACCTCTGAATTTCAGATGTAGGAAATCTGCATTTCATAGTGACACCTAAATCCAGAAACTGGTTTCTGTGAGCGTCCCTTCTAGAACAGCACATTTGTAAGAAAGAGAAAATCAGGTGAACCAACATAAATTAATTTTCTTTCCCTGCTACCCAATTCCATGTCACTCTCTCCCACACCACTGGCCTTGCTCCTGTGCAAAACACAAACATTTGCCAACCCTGCTTTGTGGAAAACAGAGTTTTAATATTCAATCAGAAAAATCTCTGGAACCCTGAATATTATTGTAACTTTGAGGCTGGGGAAATAAATTCTGCTCCTCTGCTGGAACAGGTTGACCTTCTTCCCCTCTTGTTTATTTGCATGATCTGAACTAATTTCTTATTTGAAATCTACACCATCTAAAAGCATTTCTCAGAACTATTTTTTTTTTTTTAAAGCAGCTTGCTAAGCTGACTGTAGAAGTTGCTTAGTGGTTGTTGGGTATTGTACTTTCATTTACTGTAGGAGAGATTTTTCCACCAGCAGACGTTACCATAGCATAACAGGAAGATGGAGGACCACAACAGGCAGGATATTAATAAAACTAAAGGAATGTAAAGGGTTAATGCAATGGATAGCCTTTGAAAAGATATACGATAAACGCTCACAACATTTTGAAATCTCTAGCAGCCAAGTGAGCAGCATGTCACTGTAGGATCTACAATGCCAAGACATTGTTCCAAAGAGGTGTTTCTCTTTGTGGTGTCAGAAAATTTGTACTGTTCCTGTAATAGATTCTGAAATACTTTTTTTTTTTTTTTTTGTAAAAGCCATTAAGTCATTTGCAGATAGTTGGTGGTCCTTTCTCTGAGGACACATTCCCGTTGTGAAAGATCTAAGTACTGAAAAAATCTTAATAAATCGCACATAGCAGTATAAACGTCTGCCTTTCCAAGGGGCTTCATCTCAGCTTTAGACACCTCTAAAACGGGTGAAGAACAGTTTATTTTCCACATGTCTTAAGGCCTTAGCCTTTTTGATGAGGCTGTCAACAGTGAATTATGACAGTTAGGTGTTATCTAGGCTCCAAAAAGATTCAGCTTCTCTGTAGTTGCCTGAGTACCTTTCCATATTTGTGCCTACCAACTTAGCCCTTTTCTTCTAACCTGTCCATAATTCATGAGGCTTACTGGCTCTGAATCTCTTCATCCTTAAAACAGAACCAATTCTGTGCCATGAGTGCCATAAGATCGAACAAATCTCAGTATGAAATCATTCCAAGGCTTGCAGGTAAAACTCGCTCTCGCCATGGTGCTGTTCCCTCAGTGCCAGGTAACACCAGCTGTGTTGCAAGATGCGTACGTGCGCACGCATGTGTGTGTGCCTCTGTACTTGTCTGATGCGGTTACCTCTTCACTGGGTCTCCCGCAACAGGACTACTGTCAGATTGTAAAGCCTGACCTCCCCAGAGTCTGGTCCCTTGCAGACTCAAACTGCATTGCTATAAAGCCTCTTCCAACAAAGCATTTTTAAAACTCAGTATGTATATACTGTCAGTCGTTCTGCTGCAGCTGCTATTTTTGCCTTTTCCCTCGTTTTATTTCTTTCAACTATTCATTTGTCTCCCTGGTGGGAAGAGAGATGAGACACTCGTGTACAGAAAGTGTAAACGGCCTGGCTTTGTTCCTTACTGGAACAGAGACGGAGATGTCATTTGGACAAACGGGGGTGGTCTATAGAAAGACAGTCCTAAAGAAATTTTCACCTAAGAGTCAAATGAAGGAAATAGTATTACTCCAGGTAGCTGATTATCATGTATTTTGAGCTGCCCAATCGCTAATAACGCAGGCTTGGGACAAAATTTCCAAACGTAAGTGCATAAAGTGTGCACACAAGACTGCAAAGCCATCTTCCTTATGTAGTTACGTATCTCATTATAAGTGCCCAGATTTGACCAGTACCTCTTGCAAATAGATGACTTCCTTAAAGATTTGGCTGCCCAAACTGTATCTAAAACATCTGAGGGGCCAAGGATGCCTTTTCAGTGTGGGTGGCTACGTAAAACTCAGGCCCGTCTGGCAGGCAGTGAGACTGCACGTCTCAATCTGTCATGCCTGATTTCACCATTTATGGCTGCAATACATTATGTTTGGAGAGGGAGTATCAGCAGCATGCCATGCATTAATCCGACGGCTGAATTCCTTAATAGATTAAATAGCCTTCATCTCTGATAAGTGCTTGCATTTCTGGTGCATGAATGGCACTGTGAAGCACATAACGCTGTTAATAGCTGGGAAAGAATACAGCATGAGAAAGTCCCTTTCCAGACTCACTTCCTCAGGATGTCGTTTGGATTTAGAAATATCTGTGGGCTGCAAAGCTTCCACCCACGTTTCGAACTTCACTCTTTCCTGGATGCTTGAGTTCCCTTAGGACCAACATATCATGGTACACCAAAAAATATTATATATAGCTTTGCCCTCTAGATGAGCAGTGCCCTCTGGAAGAACCCTTTGCTTTACTGGCAGCAGCAAAGACACACGTTAGCCAAAGTTGCAAGATCAGCAGAAATGAGGAGCTTTTCTCTTTGACAGCAGCTGTAGTTGTCTGGTCTAAAATACCTCAGATTAGTATGACAGTTTACCACAAAATATCCCCATCCTGCCAAAGGAGCTTGCCCAAAACATGCCCTTTCTCTCCTTACCTTCCAGTCTTGGCAGCGTGCGAATGCTTGTTTTCCCGGTCTATCACATAAGAAGCTCTTAAGAAATGTTCCTTCCTCAGTTATCCCTGCTAACTCTGTCACAGAAGTCTAAAATGCAAGGGGACAAAACTACGGAAAACTACTTACCAAGGGAACAGAGCGAACGAAGTTTCTACAACACAGAAGCAATAGAGAGCAGCCTGTAACCAAAAGTCGAAGCCCACGCTGCTTTTAGGCCTGAGACAATCACCAAAGTATTTAGCAGAACAGAATGCTGTACTTTATGGCATGCTCTCTGCCTGAAAACTGTTACTTAATGGACTGGGGGTGAAAGAAAAAGAAACGGCAAGTTTCTAAGAATTTTGGCAGCGCAATCACGCTCTGAAAAGTAAGACATGCTTTTGTACTCTGAAAACTGAAATAAATGTGGAATGAAATTTTATTGTTTAATAAATAGAAAGATAGTTTGCTTCAGCCTCACCGCTGGATCTAACAAATCAAACTAAGTTCTTGGTGGCTTCTGAGACATTATTAATAATAAAGATTCTGAAGATCAAATTCTGCACTGTTTTCTGTCACATCCTCCAGTTCCAGATGTAACTGAAGGAGCAGTTTGGTCTTTTCACCCGAACTCAGAAATCCTGTCGGTGACGTAACAACGGGAAAAGACCATAGGTCATTCTTCTGGAGCTGCATGATGTCTCGGGAATATTATCAGGAATAGCAAGTAGTCACAAATCATTGAGGAGACATTAGATCTCCAAGCAATTAAACATACTGATTACTGCTCATCCACAATCTATCTTCGCAGCGTCTCTGACTGCTGTGTCCCGCAGTACTGTACACTAGGTTTGACATAAGCACCCTCTTCAAGAATCACGCGTACGTATGAAGGCAAAAACTCGGTTCCTTGGTTCCCTCCCAGATCTTGCTGCAAAGGAGTGTACTTTCACCTGGAGAGTGCAAATGTAGTCACTGATATAGCTGTGTCTTGGATTGTCCCGGAAGCTCGTTCTCAGTCTTTTTTTTGGTCCCTTTTTTCATTGACTGCAGTCTCTGGGGCTGTGTTCCTGTGAGTCTTGCCTAAAAGTCAGTTCTTTAGAAGGTTGGACCATAGGCATAGGGTGAAAAATGAAATCTCAGTTCTTCTCTTGCTGACACAGTCTTCTTGCTCTGAAGATACCATGGATAATTAGAAGAAAATAAAGGATTCTGAGGTTAAAACTTAGAGCTGGTGGTTAGTCCAGAGAAGCCATGAACCTTTGCTGTTTGCTGTGAGCTATCTAGCTTACCAGAGGCAGTGAACGCAGAAAACACAAAGACTTTAGGAGCAGTATTACATGTAAAAAAACCCAAGCCTTTGGATTTCAGTTTGTGGAAGTTCACCCCTGGTTAGTTTTTCACCCATGGGGGTTCAGATGTCATTTTGCATTAATCTGTGAAATGACATACTAAAAAACTGCAGTCTGAATTTTAAGCATTAAAGAGGTTGAAATCTATCGCTCAGCATGGTCCAAAAATAAAAATGAGATTGTCCTCTTTAATACCACTTGAGCATTGCCTGCCCTCACAAAACACTGGTCAGTAAGAAAATGTCAATTTTGAAAAGGATTATGCTTTTAAAAGGGTTTGTGTATATACACATAAATACTCTTTGTTACTGCACAAAACCACCTTGAACTACCTTGAGCCTCAACAGGAGATGCTGGATGCTCACACAAAATAGGTACAGCTAGATGTATCTACATGGGACACAACGACCCTGTGTGAGGACCTGTGCCTAGGCACGCCCAGCAGACTCAGACTGCGTTAGCAGTGACTCTGGCATCACACTTAGAAAAGAGGAAAATTTGAAGCGGGTCAGAAGCGTGCATGGGCCCACCTTTCTGCTTCATCAATCCTCCTCTGAAAGAGGACATTGCAGAATTCTTTTTCTTGCCTCGCTTATCCCAGCACTCCCAAAAGACTGCCCAAAAGATTTCCTTGCCGTAGCATTCAGGATAGTGGCACTTAAGTTTGTGCACTTTTGGAAAAGCATGTGCATTAGTTTGAGATTTGCAGCTCTGGCCATAACAACCTAAGCCAGGCCTTTCTTACAGCTGGCAAGTGTGTAGGTCCCTATTTGCTGAATGGGTGGTCAACAGCTGGTAAGTGCACTTGTCTGTGAGGTGCTAGGGCAGTAGTTGCAGGGCTTTTATGGGCATCCTTAATAGTAGAAGTTGTGATGAGTCTCCCAGTCATGGCCTTGAGGCACAGATGGGATCACTGAAAAGTACTCTGGGGTGTCTCAGATCTTAGTTTAATTCTTGCTCCTGTTTGAGGGTGTCTGAATGAACACCTACTTCCGGTGTAGATGCGTGTGGGCCATGACCAGGCTGTATATGGTATTTCAGGCTGGGCCTTTCCCACCACTGAAGCTGTTTCACTTTGTCAGTAATAACTCTTCACCAGACTGGAGAAGGTGAGGTCCAGAGGTCAGGGCATTTATGTGGGAATACAGAGATCTGCGTCATTCATCCCAAGGGAAGGCTTCGTGTGTGGCCTGTGACATTATCACTCACTTTCTCTCTGGCACACTATTTACGCAAGTTCAAATTACTGCAGAGAGAGGAAAGATCTGAACCAGGGTTTTCCAGATCCTCAGTGAGTGCCTTAACCTTTCAGCCTTGGAGGAAGATGGTGAGGGGCAACCACCTTCCCTGGTGGTTTTCTGTAGGCACCAATCCAGTTGGAGAGTCCAAGATCAACTTCTCAAGTGAAACGGGCAAGGGACAATTTTTTTGTGGATCGTGGCACACCTCCGATGTGGAGGACTTGCTTTGCAACCTAGCATGGTAAATGAGAGAGGTAAGCAATATTAAGTCCATCTAAAATCTTGAGCTTTAGGTGGCTGAAAGACGACAGTGCTGGAAACACATGTGACAAGAAACTTCACGCAGCTCTGGAATTGTAGGGTAGCTGAGGCTTTAGGCACCTTGGGGTTATTTAAGCCTCTGGAGCCTTTTGAAATTGAGACCAGTGTGTTTTCCTCAGGCAGAGCCCTCAGAGTTTGAGTCCCAGGACTTCACCAAGGGCCTTATCATGCAAAGCTAAATCCTCACTGCCAAGCTGCAATTCCAGCAGCATCCAGAATGAACTCATTCTTGTCTCCAGTCCCACACGTGCTCCCTTGGTGCTTAACGTGCGTTACTGGCTACAATGCCCACCTTTACAGGAGTGAGGGAGTGTTTTGGTCATCTACACTGCAAGGGGAAGGAGAGGGTCCAGGCGATCCCGTACCATAATGAACCTAAATCCCAGGATTATCTTCCTCTGGCCCTGGCTTCAGTTGAGCCCATTACGTAAGTATGATAGCTATATAATATATAGGTGAGACAAAGAGCTCATAAGACGGCATAGCAGGGAGCAGAGCTAGAAATGGTAAAGTATGTTTTTCCATCTTGCTGGAAAAAAAGAGGCACGTTGGCTGAGGTCTGTCGGAAACAAATGTAGGTATTTAGACCCCTGCTCTCCTGCAGAGTTCGGTGCTGGCTAAGTCGTCTCCACCGGAGTCTGGCAAGGAGCGGTGCAAGTGAAGAGACTGAAAGGGAGTGATTATTTAGTGCCAGCAGGTTCGTGAGTCTCCGCAGCAGAGGGTTAGCATGCGATACGCCTGCAAATCACGGCATAACACTGACCCTGCCACTTTGGAATCAGTGAATCTGGGTTGCAGGAGTTAGGCAAGCAGAGCTATAATCAGACCTCTACTGTTACTATCCACAGAAGACCGAGTTTGACAGGGAAGCCCTGAGTGTTCCAAGCATGGACACGGTGTTCCTTACGAGTCAAAGGTCTTCATGGGATTGACTCAGAAGTGGACTGTGCAAACTACAGCAAGATAGGTGAGCAGTTACTCACAGCATTCATCCTGGTGTGACTAAGCATCTGCATTAGTGCTCATGAGCATGTACAAAGGTTATGAAAACTAGCTTATAGCATTTGCTCCATTCTCATGTACAGAAATTCTTATTGAAGGCAATGGAAGATTTTTGCCAAAGCAAAGACTGAATTAATACCTAAACATTTGCTCATTACAGCCTGTTTCTTATTTACACTAATGTTCTTTAGCATGGTTGTGATATCTCAAAAGAGCCCGGGACCCAACTTACTCAGCATAAGGCCCGTCTAAATTGGCAGCGTGAGGTAAAGAAGTCACAGCATAAATGCTGTTTCCGTTGACAGATTTAGTTATGAAGACTGGAAAAAGCATCTTCCTTCAGGACAAAAAAGAAATCATTTTAAGGGCACTGAAGCTTTCTCAAAACAGCCAAAAATTTGCCAGTTTAAAAACTCAAAATTAGGATTCTTCTTGAAAGAGAGAGAGAGTGATTCGAAGCAGGGATGCATAAGGCTTTATGCATGAGGGCTAAATCCTGTGGGAACGTGTGTCCTGCCTCGAAATCTGTGGTGGTGCAAAAGCAGGCAAACCCCACTCAGCCAGTAGCCACGACACTGTTTCCATTAACGGCTTCCTTGGGGGACTAGGAGACGATGTAGGCGCAGGATTTAGACAGAGTTACTGAATCCCCAACCTCACTGCTGTCAGGGAAAGAGACCAACCCCTGTAAACTCCTGCAGAACCAGCCCACCCAGTTGGCGTCCTCTGCCCCTGTGCCACCCATGAAGCAATCTCTGAGATAGCAGGCACCTGCTCTGATGGGGGATGAGGAGGAGGTCTGTGGTCTCTTTCGTAGCATAGCGTGGCTGAAGGAGCAAAGCCCTGGAGGGTACAGCCTCCTGGCTAGTTGGGAAGGCAGAGGAGAAGCACCGAAGGAAGGAGGTAACAGGGACGTGAGGCAGCAAGCCCAGCAAGGGCTAGAGAGCGGATGGGCTACGAAAGGCAAAGGCTGAAATGCAGGAGTGAGGCAGTAGTGATGTGGATAAGAAACGGGAGACAAGAAGGATCGGCTCTGCAGAGCCCACCTCCAGCCCGTGCTCCGGGGCCCATCTGGATATTGTTAGGCCCCCTGCCCACTCGCCCACCATGCCTGGAACGTGCAAGTACCTTATCTTGCATTTCTTGTAATGCAGAACACCAACTTCTTTTTATGCTTCTTGGCACAGTTTATGACCTTTTTACAGCTCCTTCCCTGTCAGGATATAGGCCATAAAGATATTTTAAATGGCTTCTCTTGGTGGTGATCTATTAGTTGAAATAATGGCTCCATATGCAAAATATGAACCCATAACCACTGTAAGCTAGCCCTATACCTTCACATCGTTCAAACCCTGCTTTGAGAGCCACTTCTGTTTGAAACTACAAGAAAATAGCCAGCCAATAATTAAGTAGAAGGACTGTTGAGCATAATTTATGTAACCTTTCCCATTTTCAAACTGCAATTACCTGTGTAGGGGCTGGATGAATAGTGGGTTTTCAGTTCAGTTGCTGAGCAGAAGTATCAGAGGAAAAAACTTTTATTTTAAACCAAAGCAGATTTTCTTTAGATTTTCTTGAAATGCCAAAAGATGGAAATTATTTATTTTCTAGTTCAAATTACTTAATCCTTTCAAAATGCTTTAAAAGTTGTCAATTGCCTGTGATTTGCAAAATGCCTTTTTGGTGTGAAAAGTCATGGTGTCGCTTCAGCCTTCAAACAGCGAGTTTGGCTTCCCAAATCTTACTGCTTTAGAGGACTGTCAGGACAAACTCCTTCAGAAATTAAAAATCTTCCCATAAGCACATTATTTTTTATTCCAAATTTGCAAAAAGCCTTGTCCCACCAATTGTATTTTTAGCTAATTTATTGTGCAAAAGAAGAAAGAAAAGACAAAAAATACAGTGCTGTGTTTGTTGCTGATTGTTACTCTGACCCCTCTGTCTCCTTGCTATCTTTTTACCTTGCACCATCCACCCCTTTGCATCCTTTGGATCCGTGCTGGTTTTAGTGCAAGCCTCTGGGGTGGTTGTGCAGCCATCACTGTGGGTATTCCCACTGCCAATTCCTGAGCAGAGAGCTGTTTTCCCCTCAGGTACAGGCATACAGCACTGTGAATCAAGAGGTTGCACCCATGTTCTGAAGAGGAAAAGTTTGTCCCATGGTATGTAGGGAGTGCAGGGACAAGTTAACCAGCAGAAAATCTTTGTCCATTCATCTAGACAGCTTAATCAAGGTGTCGTGAACATAAACTTGATTCTTTCCTGAATTCCTATGGGTGTCTGAACTGCTGGAGGCAGAAAACATCCAAACTTGGAGCCCTTCACATAGCCCAGCACACCAGTAGTGTCCCTGATCTCACTGGTTCATCACGCACCTTCACTGCTGCTCACAGCCTTCATGTGTTGCACACTACACTGTCTAGCCAGAAAAAGAAAATATGAATCCAACAGCATGAAAGACCAAAGCTATCAAAGGCCCGTGGAACAGCCAAGGCAGAAAATGACTGTTTCTTCAGCCTTCTGTTGGACTTGGTTTAATGCTGGACTTGGCAGTGTTAGGTTAACGGTTGGACTCGATGATTTTACAGGTCTTTTCCAAAATGAATGATTCTACAACTCTCTGGCAATTTGAGCACCATTATGTTTTGGGAGGGAGGGATTTCTACTCCTAATAGCTTGTGCTATTCAATCAGCCACTACACAATACATACTGCTACGTGGTCAGGAACAGATGAGTAATTGGTATATGTATTTACATATACATGTATTTACATAGGTATATTTTTATACATATATGTTTAAAAACCAGTACAAGAGTATTATTCTGGGTTATTTCCCTCGAAGTTCAATTAAAAATACCAGTTATAAAGTGTCAGGCACGGATGTTATAGGAGAAACACGTGTCAAAAGCCCCTAATGAAGTTCAGCGGCAATACTGAGAAAATGAGCTCTATATAACGGGGTGACAGACTCTGATTGCCAACAGTTGTTGGTGTGAGAAGGTATCTCAGTTATATCAGACTGTGGGCCGGGTTCACATCGGATATAAACTCATACCCAGTACATGCATTTTAAGTAAATTTGCACCCAGTTGCCTCTAAAGTGTACGTGTGTATAAGCATAGCTCCAGAGCTGTCATTACAGCGATTCCTTCATGCGCTGAGAAACAAGAGAGATGATAAGACGACCTGTTAATGAGGGCTGTCCGTAGGGTGTGCTACACGCAGCACTTGGGCGGCAGAGGAGTCCCCAGGAGCTGCAGCACGCGTGTCTGCCTGAGGGAGTAGGCAGGCGTGCACGTGGGAGCACCGGCAACACGCAACACACGCGGCAACACACCACAACACGCGACAACTACAGAGGAACGGTGTCCCCTTGTGCACCAAGGCGAGGCGGTCACCCAGCAGATTTGAGCGGGACAGGGCGATGAATGCCAAGGCCACACGTGGCATAGCTGTTACAGGCTAAAACTTGGGCAGTAACTATGAATGCCTAGTGTAAGCTGGTGAAACGCCTTTAATTGCTTAATTTTCAAACCCGCTAAAGCAATCCCCACTGCAGGAGTCCAGCCAACGTTAATGGCACTCCCGTGTCTTGACCATCCCTGCACGATGCCTGGAAAGTTCAGTTGGCAATTTGTTGGATTTTCCCCAGCTTTCTTCACCTGCTTACCTGGGAGATACCGAGGAGCTGACCAGAAGGGCAGGAGCTTAAAAACAAAGACAGTCTATTATAACACATCAGGTCTCCATCACCTGCGCAATATTCCCATACAGAGTGCCGGACCCCGTGGGGGTCTCGTGTCATTACAGCCGGTTTCTCCCGTGAGCCACCCCCCCTCCCTTCAGGGAAGTGGTTGTGAGGTTAACATTCAGAAAGTGGTTCTCTGGAGCTAAAAAACGTGCGGTTTTACCCTAACCGTAAAATATCTCAAATCGTTGGGATTAGCCCTTTTCTGCTTTCCCGTGTGCCTTCAATTAGCCGCATGAAAGCGAACCCACGGCTTTAGGACCGAAAATAGCTGGAGCAAAGTGACGCAGGCTTCGCCTGAGATGAAAGAGCGGCTTCCAGAAGCCTAATTAAAAGCAACTGAGAAACCAGTACTTGATACAGGCTCCACTCACCTGAAAAAATAAACGGAGAGCTGCAGCCAGGCTTCAGCGCAGCGTTGTGGGAAAGCGGCTGGAGGGTTTCGCCCGGGTCACGGGAAGGCCCAGCTCCACCGAAGCACAAAATCTTTCTGTTTCTGCCTGCCCCGAGTCAGGGGGAGGTCAGCCAGCCAGCTGAGGCCACCACCGCACCGGCGGTCCTTCGCCCTACCTTGGGCGAAAGGACGGCGGCATCTGCCACCGCAGCAAACCCCGTCGCCCCTCTCCCTCCTCCACGTCCCTGATGTGGGTTAAGGGAAAATATGAGCTTCAGGCAGGTTTTCCAAAATTTGCTGGAGGCTCGTGTTCGTAGGGAACCCTATCCCTGCTCTGAAACAGCGTATGGATATAGCTGTCATTTAGAAAACAGCTGGGCAAACTGACAAGTTGCTGAAAAGCCCCGTTTTTCTATTAAACTTCACTGTCACTGGGGTCAGCCCTGTGAATCCCTGCTCTGTCCCTGTGAGATGCCCCTGGTTTCATCAATTTTGTTATTTAATTTGACACGCTTCTTCATTTTTTCCACCAAATAACCCTCTTTAACTCACCTGCACTCAAAATTCTAGGGGCAGGGGTAGCGCAAAAAATCCTGCAGAAAGGTTTAACCACAGCTTAAAAGTACTTTCTGTGGCCATGGCCCAGATCCTTGGTGTTTGTGCTGTTTCCTGATTTTGGTGAAGGATCTTGACTGGGAAGAAAAAAAAACCCTTCATGGAATGTGAGGGAACTTCACAATACTGATTTGACACTCTCAAACTAGAAAGGCTCGGTTTTTCTTCTGAAAATTTCAAGATATAATTTACTGAAATAAAATTTTAATGGGCAAGGCAATCCAGGAAATTAAATGCCTTGAATAAAATATTTGGTTCACAATGAAATTTTTATCTCAGTAAAGTGGAAAAATATCACTTGCAGGATAAGGTGAAAATGATGAAAGAAATATTGTGTTTTTACCAATGAAAAATCGAACAGATGATCAGCTTTATGACTGCACGTTAATTAGGATTGCTGTATCGCACTAGCAGAGGTATGAGTGAACAATTTATACCTCAGTGTAAAGAAATGAGCAGCTGTTTGTACCGTGGAGTTATCATCCTATGACAGGCAGAGGAGTTGGACAACACAGTTTGAACAGATTTTAATTCCAGGAGGTAGAACTGGAAGCAGCAGAGGAGAAGGGAGCAAGACAAAACAACTTATTGTCACATTTATTTGCCGTGGACTTTTGTCATTCTTCCATGAAACATTTGGTGTTTGTCAGAAATATTCATGGCTTTTTATGAATTTTCATCTTTGGGGGAAAGAGCAGCTGGTTGATCCCTACAGCACACTTTATGCGTTTCACAGGTAGCCTGAATTAGGAGCTGAGAAGCCGTCAAGAAAACCCGCTAGAACCAGCACTATGCGGCAAAGAATAACACATCGCTGATAATTCAAGCCTGATTTAAAACCTGATAAAGTGGATAGGAGTTGCTAAGAAGCGGCAGCTCAGACCCCTGAGCAGGGATCCACGGTAGACTGAAAGGGCTTGTCACGTGCGGCACAGAGGTTTCTTAAAGTGTATAGCAAGGTGAGACACAAACCTTTTTCTCTTGTCACGGGACAGATCTAATAGCTTGGGCAAAACTAAAACCTAAGCAGACAATCGGCAATTGTTGCAGTAGGGGGTTTCTGTAGTGTCCCCTGTAACTGCTGCTTAAAGCGTAAGTTAATGAGAAAGGTCGTTTTTGGTATATTTTGGTATATTCTTGTTCATGCCCGGTGGGAACAGATTTATGTGTGAGCTGTGACTAGGGTGCATATTCTGCTATTCTGAGATAGCTACGAATTCAAAATCGAGCGAAGCAGGAAATGTTTTTTTTTAAAAAAACAACCCACAAAACCAACAAAACCCCAAACCAAGCAAAAAACAGAAAGGAAGTGTTGAGGGGTTTGAGAAACACTTTGGGAGGGGAGTGAGGGTGGAACAAGCAAACACTGAGATCTCAGTAATAAAATCATGGTTATGTATGTGAATAGGGCAACTTAAGAGGTCGAAGAATACAGGTAATTAATTCACACCAAAGGAAACACAGTCATATGGAGGCAAAGCTCGACAGAAAGCACGTCTGTATTTTACAAGGCTGTGTGAGGAACCCTTTTCCTTAGAAATCGTTGGAGTAACATATTCTCCTTTCTGGAGTTAGCTGAAGTGTGAAACATTATCCTGAAAGCTGTTTATTTATGAGCCCTCCACAAGGCACGTAGAATTCTCAAGGACAAAATCTCCCCATTTCTTGTAAAAATATTTGAAAAGCATTTCAAAGGCCTCACTGCACCTCTGAATCCACCGCTACTGACTCAACAGCCGTGCTCACGGGGCAGGATCATCTCAGGGGCTCCTTTGAAGAGTCACACCAGAGACGTGGGGTTTGCCTGCTTTTTAATATGTGGCACTCAACGCGAGACAGGCTCAGCCTACGTAATCAAGCCTGAAATTAGTGGACAGCATTAGACTTTCAGTTTTAAAATATAACTTTTATGTTTACGGGTATGATTTCTAGAAGTACTAGGAATAAAGTACAACTGGTTCTCAGTAGAATCTGTCGAGATTGACAAACAGAATGATGAAGGAATACTCTTACAGATTTTTCTTGAGGCAATTACTTCTTTTCTTAGTAAAAAAAAAAATAATTAACAACTGAAAGGTTTCTTTGTGAATGATCTGACTTTTAAACAAAGTTCTCTAGAAAACCTTAAAAATTTCAGTCAGTACTCAAATGTGAAAGAGTGTTTGTGTTTAAATGTAATTTAGTTTGAAATGTATTTCTAAAATATTAGGACATTGAAATGATCAAATTTATTACATTCCTTAGTGAGAATTTTTAAAATGCTTTTTACCCAACATCAGGAAAAAAGCCTGCCTTGCTATTTCTCTGTTGTTCTTTACATCGTTGTGTGAGGTATGAGTGAGGGATTGAGTGTGGGAGGGATGAGGTGTGAAAAGCAACTTTTGTGTACAATAGAGAGAGAGAAATAAATGGTTACGTGATGAGGCACATGTTTAAAAGGTGAAGTTTCTTAGGAAGAAAATATTGCTAATTATTCAGTAACGCAGGCGTTACCAGTAGTCTTAATGTTTTAAAAATATGTGTGAAGATTGAGGTAGGGAAGAAAGTGTAACATCTGCGCTTTCTGAATTACATTTAAAAAAAAATTATCATTGCCCAACAAACTTAAATCTTCTAGTTTACAAATTTGGAGATCAATGCATGAGTTTTATAATATAACTGTCACTTGAGCGTTTTCCAGTCCTTTGACAGCAGTACTTGTAGAATCACATCACTGCATTTCAACTCTCATGTGCTAGTTTTCTTAATGTAATTGCCATTCTTTAGCAGATTTTAACAGATTTTTTGCCACGTTAATCCTTCACCAGCTTTTTCTAAAGTTATATTATCATTTGTTTATGAAGTGTCACTGTATGTTTTGAAAACTAAAAATGAATATGGGAACAAAAGACCCTATTCAATGTTCCTAACATTCTTGTGAGACAAAGTTCACATTGACCTCAGCTGCCGTTAAGAGATTTTTCTGTGCAAAGCATAAGAAAGGGGATCTGAACAGGATACAGAAAAGTAACTTTTAATAGTATAAATCCTGTTAAAACTCCAGTCTTTCTGTGAAGAAGCAGTGGATGGACGGCTCTGCTGCTCCCTTTGCTTGGTCCTCCACACCTGTGCCCCCAATCCCACCCCAGACCCTGATTTTCAGAAACATTGAAAACCATCTATCACAGCGGACATTTGCAGAAGATTTGGGTGTTTATCAGCATCTCTGGACTGGAAAGTTCCAGGACATTCTGCAAATCCCAGTGAAATTATTAACTTCTAATGACTACCGACCAGGCCTATCTTGAGGAGCAGAATTTACGTGAGGATGACTATCTACCCACAAGATTTCCCCACGCTGGTGGGGATGGTGGGGTCAGAACCTTTCTGTTGGCTGCTGTGTGGGTGCTTGCTGGGGGGACTGGTAGTGCTGAGGACAGTGGAAAGGGATGAAGGAAGGGTTCAGTGTCAGGAGAACAGGAAACAGGACCTAAAGAGGAGTAAACAGACCAATTCAGCTAACTAACTGATGTCCTTCTGCATTTGGAGGACATTCGTGCAGCAGGGAACAAGCAGATCTGCCTGTCCACTGGGCCCTTCACAGCCTCATCACCTTCACAGGTGAAGCCACAGAAGACCAATGTGTCAGTCTCCCCAGTTTGACACTAAAAGAGGACACAGGATGCTGTGTTTCCAAAATTGGTAAAAAGACAACCTTCAGCATTTGTTTTATTCCTCACAACTTGATCTGGGTAGAAGAAGCCTGGTGGCAGTAGGAAGTTCTTGCTTTTGATTACATGCTGGGGTGTCAAGATTAACCTGTATTTGTCTTAGTTTACTCTTAATTCTCTGAATTAGGATCTAAAAATGAAAAGATTTTTTTTTCAACTCACCTTTTCTTCCTCCCCACTGTCTTCTCCACTAAGGAAAAACAGGAGAGAAAATTACCCCTCCCAGGAGGCAACTTGTTCATTGCACGCCTCAGCATGGGGGGAAAAACTGAAGTTAAAATTTAATTTTAATGTCACTAAATTAAGCCACTAAATTATCTTCTTAAAATGAGCCTAGTAATCCAAGAGGGAAAATCTCTCTCTCTAGGCTTAATTGAGAAAACAATTAGAGCTAGATAAAGCCAGCTCTTGCCAGATGACACAGTCCAGAGCACACTGAAAGAAATCAAATCCTCAAAAGCAGAAACAAGAAAAGATCGTTACAAAAGGTGTCTTTTCCAGGTTTCCCTAGCATTAATCTGGGAGCGCTCACCTCTGCCATGTGGAGCTTCATGGAAGATGGAGCAAACTGCTGCTGCCCAGCTGGGAGCTCCTGAGCAAACCCCTGACGTGCTCAAGGCAGAGCCCTGGGACAGAGCAGCGTGTTCCCTCTGGGCGCTGCGCTCGCCCTGTCCCGGTGCTCACAAATAAACCAGCTTCGCTAGCCGAGGAGCTGGGCAGAGCAGGGAGATATTCCTATGTGGCAGGGACTCCTAAAAATCAATTTGAGGTCCATGCTCTCCTGCTGATGTCAGGATCAGGCTTTGGTCCTGGGCTGTGGATGTCTTTTGAGGCTACTGGAGAGCAGTAGGCATCAAGCAAGCACCAGAGTGGAAAATTAGTTGTGAGGCCTTTTTTTTTTTTTTTTTCCCTAAAATCCTTCAATTATTCATGCTTCCTGTAGGTTTGCCCAGCATTACCCATCGGAGGAACTCCCTGGGCCAGTCTGGGAGCAGGGAGTGTTGTTCCAGCTGGGCCTGGTGGCCCTGGGCAGCCGGTCCCTGCAACAAACCATCGATTGTTTGGTGGCCCCTGGGGCCCCAAGGAGCCTCTGTGTGTCCCCCAGGCAGGGGGTGGGTGGAGAAGGGCGAGGGAGGTCCTGCAGCCCGGTCTAATGCCAGTGCCTTTGGTGACACCCTGTAACTGCCCTGCCTGCCCTTGCTGCTAGTCATCCTCCTTTTTTTTCTCCCATCTGACAAGCCTTACCTTTTTTTTGCCTTTGTTTTCAAAATTGCTTTTAATACAATGAAATAAAATAGCTGTCTCCTGATCTGTTCCCTTTGAACAGCTCCAGAGACATCTGCGGTGAGCGCAGCCTTAGTGGGACAACCATCTTGCTAATTTACTTCCCCTCTTTCTTGCAGAGGCAGAAGCACAGCTTGCACCTTTTCGTAGGGCTTTTGTCCGATAAGCTGGCAACACGATATATTTTGGTCATTGTCCTTACTTTCCTACATCTCAGCTGTCCTCTTGTATCCTTTTGTATCATCAGCATGATGATGTTTTCCAGGAAACTGTGACTCCCTCCCCCAAAAAAGAAGTATAACTGAGCAACTACATGACAGTCATCAGTGTGCGTATGCACGTATGCAAGAAAGGCAGAGTTTGGAGGGGACAAGGAGAGAATGAAATACCATACATGCCTACAGCAACAAGAGACCTCTATCTTAATGCACAGTCGAGATCTTTGGAGAATATCAGTCACTTAAATTTCAATGAAATAGCAAAAGTGTGTTTACTTGCAAAGCAGATCGCAAGTAGTACATGCAAGACTTCTTATGTTTATCCTTTACGTTCACCGGTTAGGAAATTCTTCTTTCTTCTTGAGCTGAAGGAAGTGGTCTGCAGGGAATAAAAGGCATCTCTTTCAAGCCATGCGAAGCCTAGTGCGTTTTGCAAAGAAAGGTAGTTCTTCCAAAAACCACTTCATACTTTCTCATTGCTGCCTGCTGGAATGACTATCGCATAGGCCAACTGGCAACTATTCACGTGCATTCTTAATTCAGTGGGGAGTGAAACAAGGAAAACATTTTTATAAGACTGTTTAAAAATTATATGCAAGGAAAACAATTAAAAAAATGTGCAGCCATTTTCTTGGTGGTGCAGAAATGCCATATCCAATGTCCAATTCAAATGGGCCAATTTTCTCCAACTAGATTTATGTAGCAAAACCTGCCAGGCAGACAGAAAGCTAAATAGTGAAGTGTTTCATTTTAATATAACTTTAATTTAACAATAATGCCAGAAATACCCAGACAGGTTTATAGTGCACAAGTTATACTATTCCACCACTTCTCTTCCGGCTGTCCCAAAATGATAGTCAGGTTCTTATACACCTCTTGAAAAAATGGTTAGTGGGTATCTGGTTGGAACCAGTTTGGGTTTAAAATCTCCCAAAATTTTTGGGACCCAAGTTTTCAACCTTAACCCCTCAAATGCCATGCCTTTGGGCATACTCGAGCCACAACAGCCACTAACTTTATAGGGCTCTTTATTACTTCAAATTATGTACCTCACAGACTATTTTCACTGTAGGTGTGTCTGTGCTTAATTTTTGTAGCATTTTGACAATGCAAAAATGAGAGTAGAGAGAGCTCAGTGCTGCAAAAGAGCATCAGCAAATGGTTTTTGTTTGCACACAGGAATGATATGAAACTTCCGCATCTGTAGCCTCCTCCAGCCTGGGCTACACTTCACTCTGTGAACTCAGCGTAAGGGCTTGTGGGAACAGCAGCTTGTCCAATATGCTTAACTTGCTTCTAGGGGGTAAAGTGTTCAAAATGTAACGAAAAAGTGTGATTGTTTAATTGTCATAAGACTACCAAGTAGGGTTGACTTATAAGTCATTTAGGAGGTCAGACTGAAAATGCCAATGGTGTTCCCTTCTGACTTTAAAATCTGTGATGTATAGATGTGCCCGTGCCCCAAGTCACAGAGCGGAGATGGGATTTGCAAACTGAGAGAGGCTGCAGCTCCCACTTGCCCTTTTCTGTGCAGATGCTGGTGGAGGAGCTGCTGAACGGCTGCACTTCCCTACACGGTATTTTCAGGTAATCCCTCACCAGTCTCACTTTGCCTTTCAGTGCCTCTCTAGAAATTGCAGTGAGTCAGGGGTCTGCTTACATGAAGATGAACCACCCCCACACACAGGATGGGGAATACATGCAGGGACTATTTTCTTCTCAGCTGCAACAGCTGTGCCAGCCCTTCATGGATCTCCAAGGCTAATGAAAGAAACTTTCAGGTGTGGCTTACAGGGTAGATATATACATGCTCCTTGGCAGCTTCTCTGAATGATACACAGCCCAGAGTGTAGGAAAAAATCTCTTCCCCCAGTACCCAGAAGTAGGCAACTCCAGGTAAGCTGGGAGTACTCAAGGAATAAACCTATGTTTTCAGTTGAAGCTTTCATAGAAAACTTCAGCACAGACAGAGGAGAGAGGAAGCAAAGGGTAGGGAAAAAACCCACACATATATATATATATATATTTTTTTTTTAAGTCAAGGCACAAGAAGAACGGTCTGAAGCATGGGTAAGGGTTAGGAACTAAATAAAATTTGTACATCCCTTGTACATCCTTTCCATGCCTTCCACAAAGACCACAGGTGGTGCTGGGATGCTCTAGTTCCATTCCCACCCAGTCTGCCTAATTATATCACAGAGCTCCACAGCAACGTACCTGTTTCTGAGAACATTCCACATAACTGGAAGAGCAAGGTTGCTGTTTGGTTGTGCAGCTTATCCAAGTCAGTGAAGAAAATCAAATATTTTTGGACATCAACTGTTTTCGAGGAAAGAGAGACCTACACTATAATAAATGTCCGTAGAAGTGACAGGATGGTGTTTTCTACTGCAATCAGTAAACAAAATACATTCTGAATCACAGTCTGTGTGTGGATTATACGTGGGCTAAGAAAGGGAAATAGAAAGTTGAATAAACTGAAAAACAGACCCTGAAATTTCTCAGACCTCAAGATTGCACCAAGAATACCCATCCTTAAAGAAATACAACACAATTTGAAATACATTTCTTTCTACCTTTTCTTCTCTTTCATAAATTCAAATTTGTTGGCTTTGCAGTAGGGAACTTTCTGTTGTAATATTGTTCTCTAACTTAGAAATACTATATCACCCATTGCCCTTTTGCTATAGAAAGAGATCTATGCCAAACAAAGGTTAATTGTATTCTGATATTCTGGATATCTAGTATTGTACAAATGTATCATTTCTTCCCCGAAGTAACTTCTGATTTATTTCACACCTTTTAAATATTATAAATCACTTGAACACTAATCCTATTTCAAGACACAATTGTGCATGTGGTTAACTTTAAAGATCTATTTAAAAAATGAAGAAAAATAAAACCTCTGTGGATGTCTGGGAAAAAAAAAGGTAGATTTTCTAAGCACTTCCTGGAATTAAAACCATTCAGAAAACCATCAGTCTAATATTGCTGACTGCATGTATCCCTCTGTAGAATAAGTAAATATGTTTGTCTGTCTTTCTGTTCTTATCCTGTATCCTGCCATTTCCAGCATCTTTCTGGCATACTGGATTAATAGCTTTCTTTTCTTTACCTACTTTTATTTTATTAAACAAAAAACTGCACAAAATATAAAATATAAATGTCGTTCTGAATTTACAGAATTTCATATAAGAATTCTGTGATATATAAAGAGCAAAAGACAAACCACGCAAGATTTTTTAGAGAGAAAACCTAGAAACCAGGACCTCTAAAAAAGACTTTACTTGTGCTGACCTGTTTCATTCAATTCCTTCATTTTTGAAGTATGTTTCTTCTGAAGTTCTGACATTCTTGCTGCTTCTCTGTGCTTTCTGTGGCTGTGATCTGTTTCAACAAGTTTAAATCAGATTTTCTTTTTCTTTGTACTTGAAATATTTTGCTTTTATTGTTAGACTGTGGCTGTTGGAAAATATTTGGTGGAAAGAAAGTTGAGAAAGGTAAAGAGGAAAAGCATACATCATTGTAAAACAGCTTACTGAATAAACAACGAAGTACTGAGATTTTGGTTTTCACATGAATTCTGCCTTCTTATATTTTAGCTGAGAGAACAGAAAGGAGTTAGGAAAAATTGTTCAGAACTCATGTGAGCATTCAGGTAGGTTTTGAGGGAGGGCAGGTGACAGACCATGGTCAGTGGGGTTGTGTCAGACGCAGCACAAAGACCAAACGAGCCACCCCATCTTATGCTGCTACCGTGACACCCAGCTCCTGCAGGGCTAGGGGCATTGGCTTGTTTCCAGGGCTTTACCCTTTCTTTGTCTCCTCAGCCTGCCCACGGCGAACGATGCTCCGACGCTCCCGCTGCTGCTCGTCAGCCAGTGAGATTTTGTCCCGGTGACTTAGAAGGCAAAAATCCTTGAACTTGATGTCCTTCCTTTTGATCTGTCTCTTCCCTAAGGATCCTAGGGAGGGGCAAAGTAACACTGCAGACATTAATTTCACGGTGACCTTGTGGTGAGCTGCCTTTGCTGCCCCTGCGTGAACTTTGTCAGCTTAGAAAGGGCCATGCTATGTGCACAGTCACCTAAACAGGGTCGGTGTGGGTGGAGGGAAGTATCCCACCAGCAGAAATTAAGTATGTTTTCTTTTTCGATTGTTCCCATTCTTTTCTGTGATTCACAACCTAGTGAAACACCGCAAGAATGAGGAGAATTTCGGTAGGCCGTGTGCAAAGGCAAGGCAGGATGTCCGAAGTGGACGGAAGATAAGAAGTTGCGTTCACTTAGAGTTTGGGAAAGTTGGACTTGCAGTTGGAGGAGCAACGAGGTGGAGGCATTCAGGGCAGCAAGCATGGAAATCAGTGTTCAGTTTTTTACCACCCATTCACAAAGGCTGCTGTTATGACTCTTGCTGTTATGGTGACCAGTGCCTTGCTCCCATCTGTAGGAAATGTGAGTGGGGGCCTCGGTACCAAGTAAATGAAAGTGAGTGGAAGAGCAGAGCACAACCATGACCTGCATAATGCCGTGGACTCAAAGTGATAGCCCCAACAATGTAAATAGATATATGGCTAAGAGCTGTTTCAGGGGCTTTTTTTTTTAAAGGAAAGCTACACCCTGAAGAGATGGGGTAGGCTTTGTCTGAAATCTCTGTCTGTGTTTGTCTCCCCAAATGTCAACAAAGACCTGTCCTGGTATTGCATTTATAAAGCAGAAAGGTGGCAGTGTCTCCACCTGGTAGAAAGCTGCTGTAGAAAACTCCTTACGGTCACAAAGACAATGAAGGAAGGTCCTTCAGACATTCTTAAGCACCCAAGGGATCTAGAATTGACTGAAGGAGCCACCCAAATACTCTGCATCTTTCCATCTCCATCAGTCTGCCTAAGAATGTGACACTCACAAAAATTGTACCCAAAAAGATGAGTCTTGGTGAGCAGAAATACTTTGGTGCTGGCATTCAGTTCCTCCTTTGGTTTATGGCCAGTGGTCCTCTCAGCATCGTTGACGTCTCTTCCTTCATTCAGAGTTCAGTCATGCAGCTGGGCACTGGACCACTTATGTGCTATGCAGAAGTGCTTGCTCCATGGGAACATCCACAGGAGCAAGGTTTGATATCTTCATTACACAGCACTTTAAAGAAAAGGAACCAGGATAAATTACAAGGGTTCGTTGAAAAGTTGAATTCCGCTCAGACCTCAGATAAACAGAGGGAGAATGGGGTACCTATTTTGAGAACCCTGAAGAGTACATGAATTAGAGTGTTAAATATACACTACTAAATGTCGGAGCAAATGGGTATCACACAGTGCTTTAAACTTCCTTGACCTTTCATATCAAAAAGCAGCCAGTTTTCTTGCTCTGTAGGTTTAGGAGAGGGAACTGTTAGAGCCAGTCAACATTTATTTTTTTTTTTTAAAGATGTTAACATGTGAAACATTCTAAGGGAAATTCAGCAGTTTTTTCCTCTAGAAAGACACCCTTCTCCACAAGAAGCTATACAGATGGTTTATATTTTTATAGCATTTTAGTTTTGGAAATACACGGAGAAATACTTTTGAAAAATGCCAACAGTAGCATTCTTTTTATTCCTTTAGTCGGATCTAGGTTACAGAGTGGCTTTGATGCAATTTTAAAATATCTCTGTGAAGATTATTATTATATATAAAGGGGCTTGTGTCTTAAATTTTTCTAAGGTAAGCCTACATACATTTGTATGGCATGACAAGTGTGTATCACAAATGACATTTCTTAATCTCCATGGCAGGTGAAGCTTTTTACAAAACGAGACATAAGAGAATCTACCGTGAGGAAAAATGCACAACAAAGCAAATTCTAGTGAAATAGAAAAAAACGGAAGTGGGAAATAGATATTAGATCAAACAAAAAATTCCCTGTGTTTTGTCCTGAAGTTTCCTTAAGCACAGCATAGACAAATGAAGGGTGAAGAGTTACAGAGTACGCTTTTATGGGACCTTCTGCCCAGCAGGTCCCCAGAGCATTTTACAGAGCACCTTGTGCAAGCAGGAGACGTCACTGGAATGCCACAAATTTATGGGTAATAAAACATGTTGCCAGAGTGGAGTTAATTAGAGATGTCACTGGTCTTCGTTTGGGGCCAGAAACCTCTTAAATTCTTTCTTTTCTAAGTTTGCCCCAAAGTGTTTCCCCCATCAGCCAAGAAAGACACTGGCTGTGAGGACACAATTATACACTGCACCGGGAAATGGTGTCCGACACGTGCGTTGTTTCAAGCTTTGTAGCATCCCAGGAACTGGTCACCCAGGCCCTGTCCTGCTGCGCTGTACCTGGGGTCAGGAGGACTTGGGCTGCTCAGGCACTGAAGCAGCCCTCGCTGGAGGGCCAGCTGGGGTTCCGCTGGCTAAAAGCGGAGGCAAGTCTGCTATTGGTACAAAGGGAGCTGGAAAATAGGAGATGGTGAACAAGCGCCTTCCCCCTCTTTACCTCAGACAGCAACTTAAATTGCTTTTCTAAGGAGGGTGGTGGAGTTGAACTGCTCTTTGCAGCCTCATCTCCTTGCCAGACCATGATGCCCAGGCAGAAAGGCGTGGAGAACCAGCAGCAGCCTCTCTGCAACTAATTTACGGGGATGCAGGAAGATATGTGACAGGCAGGGTTGAGAAGAGTTCACCTCCCCGCTTTCTTTCTCCCTTTTTTTTTTCTTTTTCTTTTTACATCAGAACACATGCGGAGAAATATCTGATTGCACTAATAGCTTTATTACTTTTAGCATGTACTCACTTAGCCAAACAGGTGAAACTGATTTGTGCCAGGTTTTTACGAGCCCAAGGGCCGAGCAAGCAAAACGGGAGTTTTGTGTGACAGGGCCCAGCTTCTTCTGGTTCTCATCCCAGTTTGAAATTTGTGAGAAAATTCAATTTGAGCAAAGCACCCTTTTCAACTCTGAGACAAGCTCGCGGCCACCTGAATCAAAACCAGATGTACTTATCAGGCCTAAAGATAACAAATAGCGGCTTGAGATCCTGTCAGCAGAGGACCACCAGAGCAAGGGCTACGAAACTCGCTTGCCTCATGAAATTCTAGCACGATGCATATTAATGCTCACCAGATCTGGAGTCAAGTCTCCTCAGCTCCCTTTTTTTCCCCTCCTCTTTAATAAATTCTGAAGAACATCGCTGCATTGTAAACTGGTTATTTGAGACTGTTTAAGTAAAACCAAAAGCCCCCACATCCCCCTAATTCCTCCTCCCTCCCCCCGCTCCCTTTCCCTCTTCCCCCGGGCTGACAAAAGCAGGTCTTTTCAAGTATGCCCATAGCAGGAGATGGTTTGTTTTGGCAAGGGAGCAGGTGCCTTCCCCAGCTCGGAGATCTGGAGTGTCAGCAGTGACCCCGAGGTCTTGGGTGGCCAGCTTCACGCTTACACTTCCCCATGTCAGCCGATACACCTACCACCCACACGCTGAAAGCTTCCAGCAAGCTCAGAAATGCTTAAAAAGGGAGCTGACCTTTCTCTCCTCTCTTCCCTCCTCCTCCTCCCTCCCCATCCCTCTCCTCCTGTCCCCTCAGAGCCGCCCAGGGAACGTTATGAATGTCAGGCCCCACTTCTTATAAACAGCAAGGTAGGGGATCGTTTGAACGCTGGGGTTGTGTAACCTTAGCTTCTTGCAGATGATTAAAATATGACCACGTAAACAAACGATGCCCTAAATCCCTGGAATATTCTGCCCTGCTCTTATCTAAGGAGAAAGAAAAGATGGGAGGATTACGTGGATATTTTTCAAGGGTAATTTTATTTGGTGCTCCTAAGCCCAGGGTGTCTGTTTCAGCACTAAGTGGACCAGTCTTCTGTTACCTTTTAATTACTCTTTTCTATTTGCATCTTCCAAACAAAATCATTTTCCCACATGGTGTTCTAATCAACTTCAGAAGCATCCACGGTGCAAAACAAGGCTTGAAAATTACACTGCAAGATTTCTTCTTTTTTTTTAACCTGTTCTGTTCATTGAGAATTACCAAATTGTTACCTTTTTTTCTTCTTGTTTTGCCTTTGAGGGCAACAGAAAAAAAACCCCACAAACCGAAACCTGTTCTGTAGTCCTGCAGGATAACAGCAATGCTCTGTTATGAAGAGGAAATACAGTCTTTCTCCTAGTTTTTGCTTTTGGGGTTCAGATCCAGTGGGCCCGATTTTCAGCTACCCTAATAATCTGACAACACACAAGATGCCAGAAAGTGTGGAAATGCCCACAGCAGATGTCCACCACGACCCACAGAGACCCAGTCTCAGGGGTCTTTCTGAGCATGTGATAGCTTGGGGATCACACAACATGGCAAGGAAGGGAGGTGGCGTGGCTAAAATGCACCACCAAAATGAATTGTAAAGTATAACCCAAACCAGTCCTTGGGCTGCTCTACACTGCCACGTAAGCAGGCACCAGAAAAGCTTTAGCTGTCCTCGTTGAAGGATTTCCAGCCTGTGCTGAGATGAGTGCGTATTAATTGATACGTACATTGACTTAAACTGTTAATTTAACCGAACTAAGGAAAATCTCACTTTAGCTTTCCAGCATTTAATAATACAACCATAAAATATGTCAGTTATGAAAATACTGTTTCATTATTGCTCCTGGCCTGCATGACCCTAAACCGAAATTAACGTCTATGACACTGTAAATTTTTGTTTTAAACACACACACAAACCCCCTTGCCTAGAAAAGGCTCTCAAGACATAATTTACAAGTTCAGCGTGATTAACAAAGATAGATAGACTGATAGCTATCCCAGGCCCAGATTTTGCTTTCAGGCACCCCTGTTGAAACCCTGTCACTGTGCAAGCAGCTACCCAGGGGTAAGAGAGGCAGATTTTGCCCCAGTAAGGAGCCGTGAAATGGCTTTTTTTAGGAGAAAGCCACCAAGGGCCCACTGTATGAAGAATGTTAATGTTCCTTGTTCAAGGGAAATTGCGCAAGCAGGGTGAAATTAAGCTTGATTCAGCAGTTTCTTTACCAGTTACTTGGCTTTCCAGTTAACACTACCAATGTGGTCACAGGAGCAATGGGAACCAAGTTCTCATGAATATAATCAAGTCAAATAAGCCACTTCCTTTGCTAAGTGCTAATCAACATTTTCCTTTTGCCTTCCTAAGCAGTTGGAAGGGGAATATTGCCTCCTCCATGGTGGCCAAAAGAATGAGGCAACCTAAACATATCCTCACTGGAATTGCATGTCCCCCTCGTGCTGGACACAGAGGGCTGGATGCAACACCCAGGGCAACTTTCTGAAATGGACCAGCAACCCTCAGACTCCTACCTAGCTTCTGCTTTCTTTCTCCTCTCACTCACCCTAATCAACTTGTGCCCTCCTTCTGACTGCTTCTTGGTAAGGGGGTCAAGTTTCCAGAGGCTTTTGGGTCATCTGTCATGTCGAGGCTTTTCCTTTGTGTTTACACTTCCCCAGTTGTTTTTTGTTCCCTGATGCTCTGCGTGGGGCTCAAGCCAACGGTGGCCACTTCTGGTTTTGCTGAAGATTTCAAAGCCTGATGTTCCCTTCCCCTCTCCCTCCAGCTCCTTTTCTCCTTACCTGCAACTCAATATTACTCAAGATGTTTTTTCAACAGCTCGCTGAATCATAAATCCAGCTGCACCTTGAACTGCAAAGGTTCAAAAATGGGGTTGGATTTGCATTTTCTAGCTCGAGCCTGGTTCTACTTATAAAGCCCTGTTTTGCCTGCGCCACGTGGTGCCTTACTTCTCCAGAAAGAGCAGGACTCAGCTCAGAGGAGTTATTTTTCTCTCCTTCTGGCAGTCCCTTGTGCTGGCAGGACCTGGCCACAGGATGGCAATGTATGCCCGGAGCCAGGCAGACGCGCTGCTGTCCTGCTCGGGGGCGCAGGGCGAGGGCTGAAGGTGCCTTGGGGTGCAGGAAGAAGAGGGGAGAGGCCACAGTTTTTCTGTGCTCTGCTGTGTTTCGTAGTCGTTGTTTTGGTCAAATACACTCTTTGCTGGAAAGTACCTCTCTCTAAGAAGAGACTGGTATTTAGCTAATTATCCCAAACCAAGCTATATGTAATTACAGCTTCTGTTTTCAAAGGCATTTGCCAGTTTGGGCCTCTTGCCATTTTGTGAATAATTCTTTGTCACAAGCTTGCTGGCAGGCTGATATAATTGGCTGCTATGCATTAAATTTGAGCTATAGGGTTGGTCATGTATTTTATAATGGGATATAACTCTCTTTCGGTGACTGTAGCTCTTAAAATGAACCTGTCGGGGAGGAAGAATGACACCGTGATTAACGCCGCAATAATAGACTACAGGAGACCAGAGGTTCAAGATCTTGGACTGTTACAGCCTTCCCATGCAATCTTTGGCAGACCTTGTAAAGATATATCCAAAAAAACTACCTAAGCGTCTGAAAGTCAGGTGCTGAAAAGCTTAGCTTTGGCACAAGTCAAGTCAGTATGGTATATTAAGAACCAGTGCTCCCAATCAGGTGTGTGGAAACAGTATAGCCCTTCCTCCAGGAGTTAATTCTCCTTCCTCTTTGTCCCCTGATGAGCAGGGAAATGCCTGCACCTGGCTGGTAGGACCTGGGATGGTGTGGGGTTAGCCTTCAGCCCTGCTCTTTTCTTCTGGGTGCTGGAGGTGCCTCAACCTGCTTTGGAGCTGCAGCCTGGAGCCTTCTCCTGAGGTAGGCACCATCAGCATTTCTTTCCAAGCAAGGTTGTTCTTTATGTTCTTATGTGGTGAAATTTTCCTTCTCTGAATTTTGCCCTTAACCTCCCCATGTTTCTCCTTGCCACTCAGCAGTAACATGTGAGGCCATTATACAAATGCTTCTCTTTCTAAGTGCTGAGGCACTTTAGTAAGGAGAGATTGCTTTGTTTGTTGGCTGCTTTTGGAAATGTGGTTCTTTAAAAGTGGTTGAGACAGTGTAAGACCTCTTGAAATGTCTGTTGTCCTTTATACAACTTATAGTGAGCTTTATACTGGTGAGGCTTCAAGTGTGGCGGTAATAGTTACAGCTTCAAAGGGAGCCCAGCTCCAAGAACTGGATAAAAGTACACCCAAGTATTATTTCTCAGCACTCCCCCTGTAGAGGCATTCACTTTACAAGGAATGATTTCCATTCCTCCTGCAGTAAGCCCTCGTTCTCAGCTGGCAAACAGAGTCTCTTTTATGCTTGGTTTTTCCTCATTCATCATAAGGGGTCTTCGGGCCTCCTGGGGAACCAGAGCCCTCCAAACAGTAGCTGGGGTCAGGAACAGCCAAATGGCATTTGACACAAGTGGATTTGAAGGGGTCTGTCCCCTGACCTGCTGTGTGTCCAGTGCTTTGGTGGCTTGGGACTTAGGAGAGAGGGATCAGTGGTTTTCTTGTGGCCATCAAAACATGGCGTTGGGCAGAAGTGGCTGCTGTGGAGCTCTTTGTGCCTCTGCTCTGGCTGAGTGAATGTTAATTTAGCTTTAAATGTTTGGCACTCTGACTTTGGGTGGCTAGTGTGGGCACATACTTGTTACTTGTAAATAAGACTGGTTCAGAAGAAAGGCTCAATGTTTGGGCGTTTTCCCACCTTGGCTGCTCTTTGAGACTTTCTACTTTCGTCAGTTATCTTCCACTGTTGAAATAATTCCCTTTTTTCTGAAGCCACCCTTCTGTGGTCACATGTCACTACACTGGGCACAAGCTTTCACCTGTGTCACTTGCTGGTGATAGAGTTGTGAGCCTCTGATGAAGACCAGGATCCCTGAAGCCCCTGTTGGGCTGGGAAACAAGAAGAGCAGAGGTTGTTGATATGAAGTCAAAGGCTTCATTGGCTTCAGTTGGCTTTGGAAATAAAGGATTAATGTAACTTACTTTACTGTTAATATGTCCTGCAGGCTAAATAAGACTTACATTTCAATTCATTCAGAACCTGGAGTCCTTCCCAAAAGGAAAGGATTGTGTGTGTCTAGGTGGACTGAAAACTGTTTCTCAGCTAAATAGAAAACATAGCAACTCCAGGAAAACACCAATACAATAAATACAACTACTTTTCCATTACTGTATTTTCAGCCATAAAAATCTAAATGTGAGCTCTTCTCTCTGTTCCCCACAGAATAAGGTTCCTACACATTTTTTGCAGTCTTTCTCGGCGTGGGGATCAATTGACTGTAAGCTTCACTTATATAAATCACACAAATATTGTCTGCTGTGTCATTTGATATGCCCTATAAGGCGATACTGGTGTGACAAATTGTGGAGATGCTGTGAAGTTAAATATCTATTTCTTGCTCTAAAGAACCTGTCAGGAGTATAATCTTCAGTGGTGGTAGAAATCCTTGCTGGAAATTAACAGTCATGTAATTGGTGCAAGTATTATCAAACCACTAAAAATCACAAGTGCAGAATATACCAGTCTTACAAGATGCAGAGTTGGGAGCTGTTATCCATGATGTTAGGATACTATGTGCGCCTTCATCGTATTTGTGTGTCTTGACTTGAATATAGTTTACAAGTTCTCCCTGAGACGACTTCTCTGCTCTCAGACTGTAGAGTCAAGTCCTGAAGTCCTCTTGGACAAAACTGCATTAGCCTCTAACCGTTTTAAGCCTGCACATGCTGAATGATTGAGTCGTCTAGGAAGAAAGACCTTTTCAGGAAAGGAAAGTCCCTTTATATTTCTCCCTCCCTTTCTTCTGTCAGCTTGCTGTGGTGTTCTTTCCTTGGAGGACAGACTGAGTTTGCTGTGGTTCTGCCCATCTGTCCTGAGGGTAGATGCTTCGTGTGTGTTTCTGTGGGCTTCTATGTTGTTTTCCCTTATTCTGTGCTCGTTCTTCATCTGTGACTTTCTCTGCTACATCCTGCCCCAGGGGAGATGCCGAAGAGGAGCCTCAGATTTGAGGAACAGAGTTGAGAAACCCTGATGTGTAGCTCCTAGAGCAAAAGATAAGCAGCGCTCATAGGAGTTATACAACATGCTATGTGTGAGCTGACCTAAAGATGCTGAGGTTGATTAATTCAGGTCAGGATAGGGCTGAGGCTTTGAAATAAGCATCTCTGCCTCCAACTGCCCCATAGAGATAGCTAGGCTTTGCCACCAACACAAAAGAATAGGTAAGGTAAGGATTGATAGGTAAGCTATAGGATTTCGTAAGGAAAACATTAAAGGTGATGTCCTGTAAAAAAACACTTATTCCCATAAATCCTAAAATGAGGGAAAGAAAGGATAATGGTAACCATTCCCCTTGCTTAACATGAGGAAAGGAATTAAATAAGAAAGCTAAATCCATTTGCTCCTATTCATTTTTTCACCTTGTTTCCTTTTATTTTTTCCCCTGCACTCGCCGCTTCTGTTAAGATGTGACTACAGCAATAGGTTTAGCAAAGTCTTTCTGGCTTTTGGTTGAGCACTGCAATGCCAAATTCTGGGATCCGGTTTTGTACGTTGAAGAAAGAGCTGAGTGGGGGAAAAAAGGTCACACTATCTCAAAATCAAACTGTGCTCGCATGTTACAAGGTTAAAATGTTGTAAGATTTCTTCCTAATAGCCAGCTTGTCTGACTTGGGATTGAATCTTGTTGATGTTAAAAGGTCTGATAGGTCTGTTCTTCCAAATGAGATCTGGGTATTCAAACAGACAACAGTTCATTCCAAATGTATAACACAGTGACACAAAGAAAAATAGCTTGGTGAAAGAGCCCTGAGAGTGATTGTGGAATTACCTAATTGTGGATAAATAAGAGTAGAGGTCACCAGCATCCCAGACCTTACTAAATTTAGGTTGACTGCTTAAGAAAGGAAATAGCTTTCAAGAAAATGAGGAATGCTCACCAAGATGTTAGGTGGTGGAAAAATCAGGGATAATAGAGGGACTTCACATACTTAAGTGTAAAACTGAAGGATAACTGGAAACTTTTCTGATTGCACAACAACAAACTATAGGAGACAGTCCCCACTGTGCCATCAGAATATAGCAAGTTTAGAGACTGAACGAAGACCTTTTTTGAAAATCCAACTGTGAAAAATACAAATGTGCTCTTATATGTACATGCCCTAACCAAACCAAGCCACAAAGTGAACAATATCTGACTGGTTATAATTAGTTTAAACTCAGTTTGCTTGATCACATTACGAGTATCTGTTAAAAAAAAAAAATAATCATAACTTTACAGACAATAAATGTAACTCTTCAGAATCAAATTTAAAATTCCCCTCTCTTTTTTTCTTCTCCCTGCCAGCATCCCTTCTCCCTTGTATCAACCTACCCCAGATGCTTTCTTGTCCCTTAGCGTGCAGTCGCTCAGACAGTTGGCTTAACATTTGCTGCAACTGAGAGGATGGAGACTTTGGGGAAGAGAGAGAAGGAGTAAGATAAGAAGGGTGGAAAAAAAGCTTAAATAAATGATTGGAGGAAAAGAAAATCTAAAATACATTAGGAACTGACTAGCAGTATTGCCTGTCAGCAAGTCATCTTTAGGACAGTCTACTTCTGGAAATCTCAGTTTCCTGAGGATCTTCTTGTGTGAAATATACTGAAAGAGGTTGTAGTGATGACTATATGAAGGGTATTCCCTTTGTAGTGTAAAAACATAAAAATCCATTTTTCTCCTATGATCCTGTCACACAATGTGAGCAAAAATCACTACCTCAACAGTAAGGCCAGATAAATTTAGAACTAAGTAAACTGTACAGAATGCTACTTAGAGTTAATTTCTCTGTAATGTTGGTTCAGTGTTATACCCAGATGATTGGTTTTTTTTAAATGTTGAATGCTTTTATGACTAATGCTGACTTTTGCAAAGAGTAAACTGATAAAACCAGCCTATCTAATGCATCATAATTAAAGGATAATGATTTGTATTGGAAAGAAAGTCTTCTTATACCAACAAGCATCTCTGGGTATCTCTTCTTGCTTATTGCAGGGACTTTGGGACGGGTGTGATGTGTAATTTGAGTGGTATGAATAGGTCTCCTTAATCCTCTGTCCCTCCTGAACCAGTGGCATATGGAGCAATCTGGGTCCCTACAGCAAAATTCCAGTTTGGAGAAGTGTCAGTCACCCCAAGTTATAAGCCCAGATCAGGATTTCAAGATGTTACAGAGACTTAGTTTGGAGGAGTCAAGCTCCCCTAGTAACATCTACAGAGCTGAAGACGGTGGACTAATCTGCACAGATTTGGGTCCAGACAAAGCTGACAAGATGTGTACAAGATTGGCTTGAGGACCAATCAAAACTTTGATTCAAATCCTGGTGAGAGTGACGGTGGGAGTGAACCCATAGATATTAAAAAGCTTTGGATCAGGTTTCAGGTATGTACTGTAAATAAAGTTAGTCTCATTTAGTCCTAACCAGAGAATAACATGCCCAGACAATCAGCATGCCTCGTATAAGCTTAGGGATTGAAGGGTTTGGATTTTGAGATCTGGGATTTTGGGAATTCTCTGGGGTGTGGGATTTGGTTTTTCTCTTTTGTTGTTGCAGAGTGGGGCTTTTTTTTATTTATTTCCAAAACTTTACATTGCAGCACAAGGATAAGACAGGTGGGTAGCCTCTCTGAACGAATGTGGGAGAAAAAGAAAACAGTGTCTCTTGCTGCAGTCAAGGTGCAGAGCTGAAATTTTGGTGTTTCGCAGTCAGTACCGTTATGTGAACTAGTGGGGATATTTGTGTATGTGTGTTTGGAGGAAGCTGGATCAGAAGAGAAAAGGTAAAAAGAGCAGTAAAGAAGAAAAGGAGAATTAAACTTCCAGTCAGACTTCACTTGCTTTTAGCCACTAGCTTGTTGTTGATCTATTAAACAGCAATTTAAATAGTAACATACAAGTGTTTCACAGTCTGCTTTTCAACAAAGTTTGTTTTTTTTTTTTTTTTTAAACAGTGAGACAGTGCTGATGTGATTACGGCAATAAATTATTATGGGCTAAAAAAAAAAAAATTACATTGCATTTTGAATGCTGTAAAACTTACAGTAAGTCTGTGGTTTCAATACCAGTAAATAGCTCTTATTATATTACAGAATAACCATTCTTTGTTTGGAGACTGAAAGCAGAAATTAAAAAATATGGTTCATATATGAAAACATTTTTTAAAAATGTCTCATAAGGATATATTATTGCAGTGAAACAGCTGAAACCAAAAAAAGCTCAACAAGGACCCTATTTCAGGGTATGATGAGTGGTGTGACAGAGCAAGCTAGATGACTGTATATTGCACCAAAAGCAATGAAATATGATCCAGGTGATTTCAGATCCATTGCTCCACATGGGCTACATCACTGCTGTGACAGCAGGCCCTTGCTTATTGTAAGGCTTGGGGTATACAGAACGATCTGTCCCTTAGGACGTTACACATTGGTGCTTAGGTCTACCAGTACTTAGCACAGTCATCTTTTTCCCCTGGGCATCATGATACTGTTTATCCTGCAGTCCAAGATCTTGTCTCCAGGCTGTGCTGACCTCTCTCACTTATACAGTCCTGTTATGCCAAGTGGGAGGACAAGTGCCCAAAGACATTGTCATCTCAAAAGGTATCCTGAAATATCTTGTGCTTGGATACAGAGATGATGGATGACTCTAGGAGGTTCTTAGCTTGAGTGTTAATGAGAGAACTGGCTTTTCATAGTGGTCAGATGTTGAGATCGTTATGAAAAGAGTAGCACCATGTTTACTGAACACCAGATCATTTTGTGGGCCTTCTGAAATACTGCTCAGTGCCTTAGAGATTGCTCAAGTGCTTGCAGGAGGGTGGTATGCCTGGTGTGCAACCAGGCTGCCTGTGTGTAATTATCCTTATCCTTGTGCAACGCTGCTGCAACAGTAAATAATTGCTGTGGTACTCCTAAAGCGACCAAGGCTTGGATATGACACTGGCCCAACAAGGGCTTGAGCTTGATAAACCTTCAGGATGGGTACCAGCTGTTTCCTGGAAAGGTGTAGGAGGGATGTGTTGAGGACCTGCCCTGTGTGAGTAGGCAAGAGAGGGATTCAGTCACTGCTGTTCACAACTGAATTGGCACTCGGCTGTTTCGGGATGGAAACTGAGCGTGGGGTTCAGCTCCATGTTAAAACACGCATTAAGGTTTCTGCATGTAGCTGTGTAAATGTGAGCTACTATCTAAGCTCCTGTCATAGTGGAGAGCTCATCGATTACAGTCATTGGCATACAGCAAAAGAACTGGCTTACCTGAGATAGACACTTACTTTCTCTCTGAAGAACTCTGGTGGCTCTGTTGATTGTATTCTTCATGCTGAAAAGCCTTAATAAAGGTGTTAACTCACTCTGTGCAGTATTACTTTAGTTCATTTAAAGTGCCTTGAATTTAAAAGGGTTATATTACATCCTTAATAAATAAATAGACTATCTGTTCCTCAGCTGTCATAACTCATGTAGTAAGATTGAAAGTGCGTATAGTTATGCTGGTGAAGTACCGAGACCACTGCCCTTAGAAAGAGACTGTGTAAGTCTACAGGTCTCTGGTGGAGTCTGCTGGAAGAAGTCATGTGTTGGCTATGGTAGAGGAAACCTCTTACTTGTGATGAACTACATGACTTGTGCTTGACCGGAGTACTGGGAGGAGCTGGATTTATGTCCCTAGGAAAGAAGATCATTTGTTCTTGATAGAATGAGGTGGGAGATGATTGCATATCTCTAACATTTCCACTGTTGCGGAAAATAAGTGGAGACTCATGCATTCCCTTCTAAAAATACCCATTATTCCCTCCACCATTTTTCTTTAGTGGATTTGTGTATCCTTTAGAGTTATGTTACAGAGAGGAAGCCTTTTATAAACAGTCATGTCTCTTTACCTTGATGAGTCCCCTGAAAATGTTGGAAATAGCTAAATAATGTTTTGTGCCTGCAGAGGATCAGTCACTGAACGACGAGAGACTGATTGATCCTTCTAATTGCCTTAACGTACAGCAGTGTGAAAATTGACCAGATTTTTTTTTTAAGCACTAGCAAAGGGTACACCTTTCCAAGAGCTTCCTCTGTTAATTTGGTTGAGAAGTATTATTTTTAGTCAGTGAGGCTTTGGCAGAATTTGGTCTGTAGCACATTACTAATTCTGCAAGTGAAATGCCAGTTAGTTCATTATGCTTTTCTCTAAATACTTTTAGAAACACTCTGAGAATTTGTTTTGGGGAATTTCTCTAGATAGGAAAATGACTAAATTTGTAGCTGGCAAAGATGGTTTGCCATAGACTCCAGAGAACCTGACAGAGAGGAAAGAGAGAATGTACCTTTCCAATTGCTTTTATCTTCAAATGTACAGGGAGGAAAAACACAAAAGCGTAGTATAGATTGGGAGCAAACGGACAAGAGAACTGTATGAGATGTGGAAAAATAAGCCAGTAAGATTCAGTAAGATCAATATGAATTGTTTCTATCTTGTGTGAGTTACAATTTTAAGGATGAGCCCTGTCTGTGTTAAGAAAAATTGAGAGGCTGAGCAACGACCCAGACTGAAATAAATAATGTATTGAGTCCTTTCCTCAATGGATAAAGGAGAGTAACTCAATTGAATTTAATGTTGTTCTTTTTTTCTCTTCCTTTTCAGTTAAATTTGCACTTATTTTCCTATGGTGGTCCATCTTTTTATTACTAATGTGAAGTACTATGCATGCAATTGTCTCTCTCTTTGCTTAACACGTTAACCTGGTATATTGCAAGCTGAGACTCCATTAGTCTAATTTCCTGTCTGTCTTTCAGACTGAGAATTAAGAGGTTAATGCTTCTTAAGTTTCCTTTCCTGACCCTTTAGGGGTGAAATCCTGGCTTCACCAAGGTCAATGCCAAAGCTCGTGTTGACTAAAGTGAGACTTGAATCCTCCTAAGAAAAAAGGATAAGGGGCAGGGGAAGAGAAATATTTTCAAGTAAAAACTTCCAGGAAAAGTTCTTCCTATATATGAGTAATTTTAGGGCAGTTCAGATATATAAAACAAGAATTTTTACTTAAATGTTCTGAATAGTTTTGAAAGAGAGGAGTTGCAAGATGCTAATCATCTAATAATGGTTAAGCTAATGGCTAATCATACAGTAATGTCAACCAGACACTTAAATGTAGGAAAATTAAATTCTTTTCTGAATTTAGGCAATGATGTCTTCTTGCATTTTCCTACACGTGCACAAAATACTGTGTTGACAGGCTTTCATTTGTATCTAAAAAAATTTTGTTACTGTTTAGTCTTCATTTCTAGTATGCATCCTTGAGAGGTGGACACTGGAAGATGGGAAAAGTGTTTTCCATGGAAAAAGTAGTAGAGTTGAAATATCAAAAAATCTAAGACATGCGAAGTGTGACACTGTTCACCCAGGATGGCTTTCATGTGTCACACTGTTCTTTCATGCTATTGCAATGAGGTGATGAATAGAAAATGTTTTGCTTGAACAGCATGTCTGGGAGCAAGCTCTGTTAAGAATTATTATTACCTGTTATTTTACAACAGCAAAGTATCTGGATGACTTTATCACCTCTTTTTTTTTTATCACTTTTCTCAAAACTAAGGAACATAAATTATGTATTTGTTAACTCCCAACAACAATCAACTGATCAGTTTGACAGGCCTAGAAAAAGAAGAAACCTCTTGACATCTATTAGTCACCTAAGAGTATTAGACTGAACAAGCCTGAACAAGAAGGTTTGTGATTGGCCAAATTGTTTTGAGAAGTGTAATGCAAAAAATAACAAGTTAGACCAAGCCTCACCTAAATGGCATGATAGATTTGCATTATGGTACTGGTAAACAAAATCATAATTTTCCAGGGTTTGCACTGAGGTGAAGTGTGTATTACTGTCGTTAAAATGATTAAAATATGTAGAAGAGTGAGGGGAAAAACAAAGCCCCCTATTGAAAGTATATGGTGCTAGTTTAGACCAGACGAATCTAAAAAAAGAATTTGTATAACACACCTAAATTGAAATTACTGGATGTTGCAAATATTTCGGGTTTTTTTTTTTCCACTTTCTAACTTGTTTTAAAAATCATTATTTTATATCAATTATTTATTTAAAACCACCTCAGTTCTTAAGGTCCTGCAGAGTCTTATGTGCAGTCTCTGTGATGACTAGTTTCCCCTTTGAAAACAACAATAAGGAATCTCCTTTGCAATAGTCCCAGTAATAAACACAGGGAGAAGATGAAACTGTCAACTGGCTTGAAAACAGCTCAGCTGCTGAATAAGGAGTTCAAAAAAAGTGAAATTGTTGTAAAGGTTTTGTTGTTGCTGATATTTGGTACTTCTTTATCTCCCTTGGAGAAACTTTAAGGTTACCCTCCATCTCTTCATGGTTTTTAAAGAATAGATTATTTCAGCCTTCAGGAAGAATATTTTTACTTGTTTTCTTCAGTCCTTTGAAATGTAGGGCCCAAACCATTTGTGTCCCCAGAGTATAGCACATTGTAGCTTTTTATGCTATGAGTCCAGTCCAATTGACTTGAAGGGAGCCAGGGCTTTGTCTTTTTTTCTTTTTTTTTTCTTCTCTCTAACTTTCCACAGCAGCTGAGATTCTTCTTAATGGAGCCCAAAGGACCTTTTATGTTTATATAGAGCTTTCATCAACCAATGCAATTATTTCCCACAGTAATGAATGTTATCTCTCCAAAATCTACTCCTGAGGAAAAGGAGCTCTTCGCTGTGGGTTTTGGGGGAGGAGAGGGGAAGGTGTTTGGTTTTGAAGATGCACAGATAGGTCTTTATTAATAGGCTTGGGTTTAGTGACTGTCTTGCTGTTCTGCACTGAATGGGTCTTATTTCTGATCTTCATCATTTTGCTGTCTGTATCACCACAGGGTGAAAGCTTGCCAATCTTCTCTGTTAACGTTTCATCGAAAGTAGAATGCTTAATAAATGAAGACATAGTGAAGTCCAAATGTACTAATTACATTATTTTTCATTCTGGTTCTTAGTTTTTAAGACTTCTGTGGCAAAACCACTGCTGTAACTATCCAAACAATGCTTTTCTTTAATCTAGAGGTATAGTGAACGCAACCACGTCATTAAAGACAACGGTGTCTCCCACTGTGTTAAGAGTCAGTGTAGCAACATCAGGAACTTTTTTGCATTGTTCTTGTATGAATGCAAAATAAGAATCCCCATGTATCATTGTATTACTTACGTTTTTGGGATGTCTCATTGTATATGATGTGACTTGAACATTCACATGATAGGAATAAATTTATATCCAGAGATGTTAACTCTTATTTTACTGGGACAAGGTAAGCATAAAATTATTTCAGTAAAACAGATGAAGAGCATATGTTTTCATTTGCAAACTGTTTGATGTACTACTATCACATAGTATGAGACTTTCCTGAAGAAAGCAAGCTATACTTGAGTTGTATATTACAATAAGAATTAAAATGATGGGTAAAATTAAACTTCTATTCAAGCCAAATAGTTGGCTTCAGTGTACATGCAGGTAACTAAGCAGTGACACTACTGCTCAGTAGATGAATGAGATGTGCGATTTAGGATTTTGTATTAAGCCGTGAGTTTATAAAATGTCAAAATATATCTGACTGGCTCTGATTTATGCTAGGGCAGTTCTATTACGGTGACTCAGGTTGGAATTTATTCTTCCCCAGCTCCTGACAGCTCTGACGTATATTCTGCAATAGTGATTTTCTTAACCGATCAGCTTCTAACAGTAGCGAAGGGCTCCCATGTCTTTTCCAAAGCTTATGTGTGGGATCTTGCTGGCCCCAAGTGTTTGTGCTGAAGGGCTGGGGAGCTCAGAGCTGCTCTGAGTGTTTGTGTGCAGCTGAACGAGTGTAAATGCTGCACAGACAGGTGTACCTCTCACCTGAGTCTAGCTAACTCAAGCTAATCTAGTCATCAAGGAGAGGAAGAGGGTTTAATACTCTGTTGAGGTGTAAACTTCTTTCACATGCTCAAAATCTCAGCTGCTCTGCTAGTCAGGAATGCTTGTGTTTAAAGATGCGGAAAAGAAAACTGTTTACCCTGCGTACTGCCTCCTTCTATAAATCATATTTGTGAAGTCTTCATACAGCGCGTTCCACTTTTAAATGCTATAAGCTAATATCATACAATACGTAGCTAGCTGCTTTGAGTTGCCGCTATAAACCTATCCTGTGGTTAGAGACATGGGCTAAGGTACAGCGTAGCACTGCCGTAGTCCCTTTGCATTGTTTCCCAATTGCAGAGAAAGCCCTTTCACTGTGTACAGAAGCCTTGGTAAACGCATGAGTCAAGATTAGTGCTCTAGACTGGGAAGGGTTCAAACACTGTTGTATTTCCAGTAGTACCGAGTTCTAATTAATGATATTAACTGTTCAGTTGTCACTAGAGAAAGGGAAATGCACTTTAAGTAATACTTCTGTTTTTCAGTATTTCAGCCCAACGTTTTCCATACATTCAAGAAATGCCAGGGCATAAAATAATGGGCATTTGATGTTAAATTCTATGTCCTATTAAAAAGTTTGCTATGAATCAACTGTGTAAAATACGTAACATTTTTGTTCTCTTATAAACCGCTATTCAGACAGCCAGTCTGTGCACTTTTAATCCTGCTGTCATTAGTGATTGTATTTCACTCTGACAGGTTTTTGGACAGAAACTGAAAACTTCTGACAAGCTCCATAAAGACATGATTTTTTGGCAAAAGCAATTTTTTTTTTTTTTTTTTTTTGGCAATTAAAACATTTCACTCTGCATTTGCCATCAGGGGCCAGCTAGGGCAGACCTAGTTCATTTTTCTGTCTGATTTTTTTTTTTAGCATTCAAAGATCAATTCTGGTAAATGTTCCATATGTATTAAAAAAGGCACGTATTTCATTGGAAGAAGAGTGCTTGGCTGGAAATAAAAATGGCTCCAGGGGAAAATGAATTCATAACTGGTAAACTTCAGTAGCTCCAGTGGGTGCCCTATGGTGACTTAGCTACCTGCGCTGTAGCAGTGATTCCCAAACTAGGAGTCATATTCCATATTCCTGGCAGTTAAGAGTGAGCTCATGAGTTTGACTGAAAAAAAAACCCAAAAAAAACCCAAAACAAAACAACTTAAGTCAGGGTTTCCATATCTGGGTAAAACTAATAATATGCCAGTCTATAATAAGGTTGCAATGGCCATGCTCCTTGGTTCCCAGAACGCAGATGCTCTTCTTAGTTGGACAAATATCTGAGACTTGATAACCTTCTCTCCCATTGCCTTTCTCGTATTCTGAGAGCCTGAAGAACCTCTTGCGTTGTGTTTTGCGCAGTGCCTGTGGCTGTGAAATCAAGATCTCTGACAGGCTTGTTTGGGTGATTCGGGGACTAGGTCATTCTAATAAGAAATGCAAAATGTGGGGCAGTGTTGCCTCAGCTGCGCTGCAGGCTCAGTTCTCTCTGTTCTGTGAAAGTCCCTCTTGGCCAACATTTAACACCGTGGCTGGCACAGCCGAAATTGCTCTGAAGCCTGGTTCACACACGTTTGCTCCATAGGAACAGCTGGACGCCTCTTTTGTGCTACTAATAAAAATTCTGCATGCTTAAATTGATCTTGCTCTCAGAAATGATTTAAATGCTCCATAATAAAGTGCCATTTGAAACTCCTGGGGTTTTTAAATCTGCATTTATAGAGAGAGCGTGTGTAATAATGCACAGAATACCCAAAGGGAAATTTAGAGTGACATAGTTACAAGTACTTCTAGGGTCTTTCATGATTTATGATGTCAGTAAGATTCAGCTGTAATTATCCACATCTTCATAGCTTTTCTTTCTTTTTTTATTTACTTTGTCATATATGAATTTTGTTACAAATAAAAATTAACAAGAGTTGGCTACAATCTAGAGATTTGAATGTTAAAATAATAAAAAAAAATAATAAAAAAAGTAATAAATGCTTCATGTAAAGATTAACATTCTGTCTTGGTATTTAGGGTTGTTTCTCACCCTTTGAAATGGAGTTAGGGTGAAGAAGTGAGGTTTTGAAGTGGGACCATCCCCTTCAGCTGCAGTAAGACTTCCTTATGGCTCCATCCCTAGCCATTCTTCATGTGCAGTACATATATTGTTTTGAAGTCTTTAATGTGCTGCACAGTAACCATGTTTGAGGACAACCATCTGGTTGAAAAATTGCTCCAAAGATGGTCCATGAACCCTGAGAGCAGTGCAGCACGAGTGCAATTATGGGGAGACACCCTGAGGTGTGAAAATCCTCTGAGTTAGGAGTGATGGACAACAGTTTTCAAGGTGGGGACTGGGGAACACTTTGGAAAGGAATACCATCTGGATGGGGGATGTGCACCTATTGCTGCAGAGCGTCAGTGTGCAAATCTGTCTTCTGCAGTGCCATTACAAGTATAGCCTTCTGCCCTGAAGTGCAGTTACTTAGAATAAGCACAGGTTTTTTCTACAATTAATTTTTTTTCTTTCTTTCTTGTTTCTTCCTGTCACGCACGATGCACAGTTCTGTTGATGGTATATGCCCTATGACCTCAATCAATAAAGCCCTTAAGTGGCTAAATGATTTTAAGTAGTTTTCCTTGATCCCAGCTCTACTAAAGTATGTGGTTCTCTGCTTTGTTAAAATCAGACCTGAAACAGGCAGCAAGCTGAATGTTTTGGAGCAAGAGAAAAACCAAAATCATATACAAGGTCCAATAAAATTTCTAATCTTCATTCTGTTTTTCAAAGCAAGATAAAATTTTAGTTAAGAGGTAAAGGAGCAGAGTATCTCAAAGGATAAGCTACTTGTTCAACTATAACTATGTTATCCCTAGTACAAAAGTGTATTACCTCTTGATGCTCGAGAGCCATCTTTAATCACATGAGAAGTCTGTGGCTGAGAATGAGAAGAAAAATATGGCAGAAGCATTTTTCTATCCACAACTGCTTGTTCAGGTCACCTGCTACTCTCTTCTTCCCCTATGGGTCTGTCTTCTACTTAAAAGCCTTCTTTGTACGTAGTTAAAACACAGATATGCTCATTAGTGAAAAGCTTCCTTACCACAGCACTGACTTCGCTGTTTACTCCTTTTTTTTTTTGATGATCCAGCTTTATCAAAAAATGCAATAGATGAAGTAACCATACTTAAAGTGGTTCTGGTTATTTTGGAGATTCTTGGGTATAATAAATACTTTACTTTTGCATTCAAGTTTTCTTTTCAAATAATTTGGTAAGACCTCAAATTTATTTCTCCTAGAAGTCATACTCCTGAACTCTGTTAGATAAAGCATGCTTGAAGATTCGGTCACTGCAGCAGTGTAATCCCAAGAGATGTATTGCTCGCTCTGGTGGGATGGAGTGTTAGAGACAAGGAAAATATAAATAATTTGAGGTTTGGAGGATTTGGTGTGCTGGCCAACTGGAGAAAAACAAATAAATTATCTTGGGCTGACCTAAAAAGAAACACACATTTTTTGAATTGTTGGCAAAACAGAAAGTAGAAACTTAAGTTGCTACCTATGTTCCAAGCAGCGGGCCATGGTTACTCATCAGGGAATCGAGAGGAACGAAGTTCATATCACGTCTGTACCTGATTCAGAGCAGACATTCTTCTTTGAGAAATGTTATATTGAATTCTATCTTGCCTTTCCTTGTCTTGTTCTCTTGAAGTTACACCACATTATATGAAGATTTAAATGACTGAATCATAAAAAGACAGAATTAAAAGACATATATTCTGGCTATGACTTTCATGATGGCGTGAGGAGGAGATACTGTTTTCATCCAAATTCTAGTGTGTACTGTAGTAGGATTTATTTATCTGTTTCTACCTAGAAATTGTGTGTAGCCTATTCTGGTTTTGTGGCCTGCGCTGGAGTGCTCTTGGAATTCAGCTATGTTAGTTAAAGTATTTGAAAAGTAGTAAAATAACATGTTAGCACTTCCAAACCCAGGGGTTTTTCTGTCTTATTTTTACTCATCTTCCAAGTACAATTTAAATGGTTTTGAGTAGAGAGGTTTTGAACATAAACTTTTTTTTTTTTTCCAACTCTTCAACCCTTCTCCTGTGCCAAAGAAGAAACCTGCTTAGCCATCCTGGAAACACTAAAAATCTGCTGTCTTATCATGAGTTTTTCTGTATGAAAAACATTTTAAGCCAAGCAAAAAGAAGAAAGCTCTTCAGTGCTTCCTACTCTCTTCATTGTGGCCAGAGCTGTGAGATGATGGAAGCACTACTAGGATTTCATCCATGTGACAACTTCTGCCCTCACTTTCAACCCATTCAAACTTGCTGGAGCTGAATGCTACCGAACTTGGCCCCTTAAACCTGTCTGCTTCCCCTTGCCTTTCTTTCCTTCTGTCTCCAAAGAAAGAACTGAACTCAGCTGGAAAACTTGACTCTCCTTGAGTCAAGTCTCCAGGAACTTTCATCTATTTATGATTTCCATCAATTCAAAGGAAGACGTGTGTCCACACATGCAGAGCACTGGATGCTTCTGTAATCTCTTCACAAATGCTCAATCAGCATGCAATAAAGCTATGCAGCACACATCATGAAGTATTTTTTTTCTCCTCAACAGGAGACTATTGGGCAAGTCTGTAGGCTGTGTAAACTGATAGTAGATGGATCTATCCTGGTTTACATCACCACAAGAGCTGGGTTCAAATGTTCTGACAGTGTTCCCTCTGTTCACCGCAACAGCCGTTGGTTTGTGGAGCATTCACTGAAGATGTAATACTATAAAGAAAATTGGTTTTCTTTCAAAATGCCCCCAGGACTTCTACAGGAGTGTCTATTATGCTGCTTTGCAGCTTCTGCATCTCTTAGGTAGTAACTGGGGTAGGATTAGTATGAACTGTAACTGAGAAGGCAATGTTAGGGGAATACTGGGTGAGTTGTTCCTACCTATGCCAGAGGAACTGGTTTAGACAAGAACAAGAAGGTAAGTAATAGATGCTTTAAACTTGGTGGTAAAAGTGCTCAGGTGCTTTGAATGCTGTACGTCATCCAGACTTCTCCTGAGACTGTTTAAAGTTATTATTTGCTGCACAAAAATCCTCTAGAAACTATTACCTTATATGAAATGCAAAGCCACTAAATTCTTTCCTAATGACAGTGATTCAAAATGGATAGTTTAGAAGACTTATTGCTAGCCTTATGCCAGGGACTTTTTATAGTGAAACAAGACCTAACCAGTACCTTTCTTAAGCATACCTTTCAATCAACATAACAAAAACTGCTTCGGTCTAATGGGAGAGAGAATTACACAGGAGAAAGGTAATGATTTTATCTCTCTTTGGCTAAAGATATCTACACTGACCATCCTGTGCCAAAGTAGAACAGGTTTGACGCCAGGGTGCGTTAATTTTAGTAAGAGTGGCATTTGCAACCAAATTCTTCATGTTCTTGTCTAGCTCTACCAAACTTGTGATTGATGATACAAGTGTCAGTGATTGCACAAAGACTTTATTTGTATTCGATATTTGGGCCACGACTGTTTTAATTTAGGATGTTGGTGTGTTTGAAAAGTGCTTTATTTCTGTTCACTATTTTTCCACTTCTTTCTTCCTTATGCTCCTGTTTAAATGTGTCCACAGGACTAAAAGTGTTTAGTTACTCAGCCAGGAATCAGAAACATGATTATGGGGCCTAAGTGATGAATTACACAGCAGAAATGGAGCATGGAGAAAGTAGTTCCCTTGTGAACAACTTACAAGCAAGAAATTGTTGACTCACACTACCTGAACACTTACAAGTAATTAATCCAGTCACAAACATCTGGATTGGGTTTTTTTATGTTGATGTAAATTTTACAACTATTTAAGGCACTGTCCCTTTATAGATTGCTTCAGATTTATAAGGCTTTCCTTAGTATCACACAGTTAATTGGAAATATGGATGTTAAACTTGCAGCAGGCTGGCTGTGAGGTGGCTCCTTTCAATACAAAATGTTCTTAACCTGGAACCAGAGCAGGTGTCAGTGTGTCTCCTTTCTCTGAGCCTACATGGAGGAGTCTTCCATTTCCATGAAGCTCATGTCAGCAGAGGAACCAACCTCTGGTGAATTAAATTTGGGTACATATGCATGCTCCCTCTCTCTGAAATGCAACAACGTCCAGAAAGCCATACCGCCAGGCCATCCAAGATTTTGTCAGATGTCTCTGACTAGTTCATTTGCATAAAATGAAAGCTGAGGTACTTCTACAGCCAAACATAACACACACACTCTGGCTAACAAGAATACCTATAACACACAGTTCAAAATTTATTAGTGAACTTTTACTGAACAGCCTCTGGCACTTAGATTTGTTTTCCATTGGCGAGGGAGTGTGGAAGTAGCTGCCAGTCTCAATTTTCATAAACTTGCATATTTTCAGGATGTTTAGCAAATAATCTCTACATCTGGCCAGGTCCTTCTTGAGCAGTTTTGAAGCCTACACCTGAAACAGACACGATACTGGAGACGTGAAAGCTACAAAAGTAGAGTACACCCCCTGCATGCCTCAGAAGGTGTGAAGGTCAGCTATGTCACTCTAAAATGTGTATAAGATGCTTCCTGTGTGCAGAGTTCGACACTCTCTCTCTCATTGCATTTCACATGGTTTGCCTTAGTACTTCAAACATACATAAATGGCTCGTGACAGAGTTAAATTGTTTAGTCTTTCTCACTGGTAAAGGCACGCAGTTGTAAGCTATCAGCTATCCCTATATCACACGTGGCCTCCAATAGTCATATGCATTTGCATAAAAACTGGTCACAGCAGCTCTACAGTTTTCAGGATGTCCTGAAATGCCTATGAATTACTGTAGGACAAGGACAGGAGCAAAAAAGAAAGGATATTTGGGCAGGCCCTCATCAATATATATGTCTGTCTAGAATTGGAGGGTAATGCTTCACACAAGCAGTTGCGTGTTGAAGAAGAAATCTCGTTCTCGTGAGTGGTGTTGACAGTTTTCTGTGTGGGCTGATGAAATTCCACCTCTTGATCTGCCTATTGAAATGTGCGTATAGGGCTTCACCTTGCCTCTTCTGAGAATACCTATTTAGCCACAGCACTGCTTTCAAAAATGCTCTAGGATCACCACGGGAACCACAGGGAAAGGATTGACTCAGGATAGCAAGGTAATTAACTTTTACTGGTATCCTAAATTGCTCCCAAGGTTGACTTCCTTCCTTTATTGGTTGTACTATGGCATGTTGTGTTGTGTGGAGCAGCTTGGCAGAATGACTATACCCAAGCTTTGTTGACAATGTCTTAGTGGAATTAGCACCTGTGGAAAGGAATGGGCTCAGACCCTCTGCTGTTTGTGAGTGACTCTTGTGGCAACATCAGCATGAGGAGCCCAGTGGCAGCTACCTCACCTGGTTCATCCTGACCTTGTTGAAAAACTGCAAGGGGCGTGCCTCGAGAGAGGGGACATCACTGTTCTCTCATCACAACCCCTTCAGAGGAGTGCAGAAACCCCTGTCACTTGTCCTCTGGAAAGGAAAAAGATCACCCATAATAAAACCCATGGCAGCTCCCACTCATAATTATGAATTACTCTGTTCTTTCCTTCCCATCCCCTCTTATACCTGCTACTTCTCAATGATGGAGCAATTTTTAAATGGTCATTCCTGCCCTTTGCCATGAAGAGCAGTTCTCCAATTTCCACCATTTAAAAGTCCAGAGTAAGACAGGTGACTTCACTGTTCTGTATCCTTTGTTCACAGCACGTTGATTCTTGTACACGAAGGCTCAATATTTTCTGTTAAGAGTCAAAGCAAGCAGTAAGCTGTTCATTTCCATCCCTGAGCTCTGCAAGGGCCAGTGTTGTGAACTGCTGTGTGCGTGAGTGCAACACCAGCTAGCGAAGGCTGCACACCGCGCCAGAGCAGCACTCTGTTACTGACCTTGGACCATACTACAGGGCAGAACCGATATCTTTTATAAGGCCAGATATTTTTATTTTATGTGCTTAAAATAAGGCATTGCCTCTTCCTTCCTCACCTTTGATCCTTAGACTGCTCTGTTTAAAAAAACCCAAAAACTAAAACTTCATTCCTTTCTTCTCCCCATCACACTCTTTAAAAGCACAAAGAGTGATAAGAAACATGAGGAGCTATTGGCAGACAGACATATTGCTAGCATGTCTGAGCTTCCTCTAGCCAGCTGTGTCATTCATCCTCATCTGCAGCAGCCTTTGCTTTTCCAGTCAGAAGTCAGTTCAAAATGTATTGCAGATGGTGATAAGTCATGGAGAGATTTTGTAATATGGGCCATTACTCACTGGACAATAGGTTTAGGGACCACCAAGCTCATTTATAGGTCTAACAAAATAGTAAAACATATTGTCTCCACCAAATTATGTAGTGGTCTTGCAATAAATGCAGCCCAGTCATTCCTGGTAAGGTAATTGCAAGCAGCAGAGAATACACCAGCAGAAAGCACTGATTCTGCATGTCATGGTAATATAATTTATTGGCCCACAGGATTCAGAATTACTCTATTCCTCTTCCCCAAGACAGACAGCTATGAAAAGGAGGATGGCCTTGTGGTTAAGGATTTGGATGCTGAAGATACAGTCTCAGTTTCCAGCCCTCTCTCAGGCTTCCTGTGTGGCCTCAAACAAACCATTAATGCCTTTGTGTTTTTCTTCTCTGTCAGTAAGATGATGATTATACTAGCAGGAAAGATCTTAACTGGATTGAACCCAATTCTTTTTTTTTTTTTCCCCTCTCAAATCTGTAGTTTCCTTACAGCTTGATATTCTTTGGTTTTACACCAATTGCTGGCTGGCAAAGATGCCTAATCCATTAAGTATTTACAGAAGAATGATGGCATTTCATTTGGAGTGTCCTTACTGAGTTCTTAAGGAATGCAGATAACCCAAACACCCTCTGAATTCAATGTTTAGTATGGTGTGCCGAACCACTCTCCGAGCTGAATATCCGTTTTGCCTTCTGGAAGTGTGCAACTCTCCCTCCAGTGACTGCAGAGGGAGATCAGGATGACATTTCCCCAAATCTTGATGGGAGGAAGGCAAGCAATTAGTTTGTGTCCACGGTGGACCTGCCAGGGCTGGAAGCAGGCTCCCATCCCTGAGCACTGCTGTTGAGGTTGAGACGCTTCAAGAAAACGCTTTGTGCTCAGCAGATTTTTCTGTGAGACTTTGCCACCATCTCTCCATATAGAAGCACTTCAAGTGAAAAGAAAAACGGCATAAAAAGCTTGTTTTTAGCTGAAAACAAGGATCTGCTGAAAGACTCTTGTCCTGCTCTGTTTTCCTACTCACCACAGCCTGTGGAATTTTCAGAGGTCTTGAGCGGAATGTAGACCCAGCTTCCTACTAATAATTGTCCTGTTTTTTAAATTGTGACATAAACAATATTCTCTGTGCAATATGTGAACTCAGTCCAAGGTCCTAATTTTTCATACTCTTCATGAGGAAAATTGCAAACTAGATCAGCATCTGAGCTTTTTTTAGCCCTTAATTTGAGGAGCTGAACCAAGCTCTCCATCTGAAGACCCGTGAACTCTGACAAACTCTGGGTCTGAGTCCAGGCTTTGTATTATCTTTCTGGTATCAATCAAATCAACTGCAGGAGCAGCTTCAAACATAATCCCTCTCTTCCCATGCCCCTTCTTCATCCCTTCTTCATTCCTGCAATGTCAGGCCAGCGTTGAGGATATTTTGGCACATTGCCAGCTGTAAGACCATAAAGAATGGTTAACCCAGCCTGGCTTGCGACCTTCTAAGAGCAGACAACACTAGTGACGGAAGAGCTGTGCAAGGGGTAGAGATGGCAGGGTATGCGTTACGGTCCCTACCTCCCCCAAGCCCTTCCAGTCACTCCTTGGAAAGTAACTGCTTTTAAAAGCTCTCCTGTAGTATGGGGAAGATCATTAAGAGGGCCAGAACTTTTTAGACACAGCTGCTGTCGTCTTGCTCCCGTACATGCACACACCGCTGCCTAAATGCCTGTTAGCTGCACCAAGATGCTGAAATTCCAAGTTATTCCATGGAATGGGTTGAAAGCCTTTCCTGGAGATCAGATGAAAAATGAATTTATTTTTTTTTCCCCCAAGTCCTTTTCTATTTCTTTTTTCTTTCCCTCCTTTTTTCCACATAGCAGGGTGCCATCAGCTGGGTCTCCCAGTTGGCAGCACCGTGATAGACTGCGATGCATCTCGTGTTTGCAGTGAAGGCTGCTTTGGCTTACGTCTGTCCGGCTAGCAAAACAGAGGGAGCTGCCAAAAAAAACAGTCCGAGGTATGAAAGTTAACAGTTAGCAATAACTGCGGTGTGAAACATTCCCATGAAATCCAGACATCAAGGATGCTGCTTGGAATAGCTTGAATGTCCTGCATTCTTTTCCAGTGAAAACAGAGAAATACACCAGCAGCGTGGGAGACAGCAGCCAAGGAGGAACACATGAGCCCCAGAGAACAGGCCATCAATTTTCTTGCTGTGGCTGGCTGAAGGAAACTGAAATGTATATTGCAGTGGCTTCTGACGCCAGCCACTGCTATGCGTGCCGCACTTCAAACTCAAAATACGTTACCCTAAAAACTGAACAAAAAAATCCCCGAGCTATTAATAGATTTGTATAAAGAAAACCCTTGTAGTTTTTAATCATTCACATATGGGACTGAGAAACCAAGCATAAAATGTCAGTGTGGCTATTACACGGGTCACTGGAACAGGTTTATGTTAGCTAATATGCTGAAATAGTAGATTAGGAAGAGGATAGTTTATGGCCTTTAGTTCATTTGTTGACAGGAAGAATCAGGAGCAGATTTGTTTTATGCCTGATCCCATCACAGAACAACTAGGAGCGGAGCAGTGAATAAGATCCAGGCCACTGGAATGGGGTAATGACTACACTGCATATGCATATACATTTTTTTTGTGGGTGAACGAGATGCTTGCAAAGGGGAAGAGCTAATGAGATCATACAAGTTAGCATAGCAGGGTGCTCCTGTGTGACCCTCTGAAGTGACTCTGCAAGGAACTATTGCTTGACATCCCATTGCAGACCTGGTAAATACCCCAAACCCTCGTGTGATGGAGGAAAAGATCTTCTTGAGACCTGTAGAAACAAGATTATTCTTAGAAGAATGAAGTGTGCTGTCCTGTGTGGCGATACCGATGTTCTAGCAGGTCACTAAAAATAGCGAGGACTTTCCAAAGTGCAGCCACTGCAGCACATCTGAAAACCTCGTTAAATCATCCCATGCTGTGTTTGATTGCTGTGTATTGTAATTCCTAGCTCAAAGCTGACTTTTTTTTTTTGCCCACTATTCCTTCTGTGTTTATTCTAGCTTTATGGGCAATTCTTTTGGGAGAAACAGGGCATCTCTGAAAATTCAAACCATATATATGCACCAGGCCTTCTTAACCTTTAATCAGAACATCATGAAAATCTAATCAGTTGAAAAGACCTAGGTGACTTGTGACATAAATGTATATTTGAATCCTAAAAGTACCGCAGAAACCTGTCAGTAATTAGTTTCATTCATCTAATCTGGAACCAGGCCAAAACTCAAGTTGAAATTCTCTGTGCACTCATAATGGAGCAGCCTGCAGCCCTCAAAGTCTGGCTCAGCCCAGGGCAGACTATAATGACAGTGACTTTTACCTGGCTTACAGCACTGCAACAGCTTCCCTCCACCCTCACATATAATTGTGCTCTGTGAAAATTCTGTGTGCTATTTTGGCTGTGCTGGCATCCTGTGAGCTGTGAGGCGTGCTGCTTCAGAGATGGCACCTGCAACATGCAGGTCAGGGAGACAGCATGGAACAACCTTCTCCAACTGGCTCGAGAAGAACAGCAGATTATTCCTCTTGTTGGGGGAGATCTGACCAAGACTAAGATAGTGCTGAGCTGTTGCCTTTCTCCTGGAATGTAGTCAAAGCTCTCAAGTTGTCAACAAGTAAAGAGGAAGGGCAATCCTGGAGAGCATGAATGCTGCTGGGGAGCAAACATTGCAGTGGGACAGGTATGACACCTGCCTTGAATCTGGATTTAGCCACAATCAGATCTTTTCTTCTCTCCACAACAAGTTTTATATTTACTGTTTTGTTCTATCTTCAAGCAGCAGAAAGGTTTTCAGCTCCATCTGTCAGGCTGGGGCAGCACATCTCATATCACATAATCTGCCAGGACCAATGAAAGTGGAACTGGGACTTATAAAAAATGAACCTACCTTTGGATGTAAATAAAGTTATAAAGGGGCTCAGGATGCCATGTCTTAACACCCAATCTTTCATGAAGAATGATGTCTACTATGCTATTTTCTTTTTTTTTTTTTTTTCTTGGAAAACAAACTTTCTCTGGACTGTCAGGAGAGGAAAGTTTACATCTAGTTTGTAGAGATTCATTTCAAAAAGGAAGCAATTGTATCAGTTACAAATGTTTTATCTTTTTATGATGTGATTACTTTTCATCTCCATCCTCACGAAAACCCTTTAACCTATTTCACCACAGCTCTGTGTCGCATAGTAGCTTCAGACCAAACTGTTTCTCCCCAAATTGCATCCTAATGGACCGTGTAGCTCAGTACATGACTTCCCCGTACCTTCACCAGCATTAATGTAATACAGTCTCAGATCAGCTGATCCAGCTTTTCACCCTCAGGAGGCAGATCATAAGTCTGTTCTTTCATCCCTCAGTTCTCAATTAAGAGAGTGTGGCAATTCTGCCTCCCACTTTCTTTTGCATATTCTTACCTCTCATACTGTTTGTGTCTTGGAACTTTGATGAATAACAAGCATTTTTTAATGACAGGCTGAGGGATGGTGGCATATTCCTGAGAAGTTATGAGATCAGGCATTTTGTTAAAGGCAAAGCGAGGAGGAAAAGATGTTTTAATTTTATTTACATAGCATTCTTCTCCCTGCTCCTATTTTGTGTGTCTCAAACCCTACTTGAAATGACCCAAATGTGAGGCAAAAATTGTTTTTGATGTTTCCACGTTTCAGAAATAAAGTATTCTTCTCTGAAGGGGGTTGAGCTGGTTCTTCAAATCATTACTTTAATCATTCTTGCCACTTCTGCAGCAAATTATCAGTATCCACTTTGAAAACTGACCTCATCTTAATCCATAATGCCATGTGTATTGAACAAAGGCACAAAAGATGACCAAAAAGTGGCCCTCCTGTCATTATTTGAAGGCAGAGAGAAAGTGCGTAAGTATTTAGGCCATTTTATCTGCAAATCCTGAGAGATCTGCAACCATGTCAAGGCTGCCCTTTCTTGAATGGCAGTGTGCGATTCTGGAGCCATTGGTAGCTGGGGGGACAGGACTCAGTTTCAATAGTTCAGGACCGGCGAACTCTCCCAAGTGGTTTTGGCCCCACTGAATGGATTAGAGGCTTTGTGCAACTACACAGCTCCAAAGTGTGGCCGAGCAGGCCAAGCGGGGTGCTCAGTGACATCTCAAACAGCAGACGCTTGGGCAGCTGAGCTGAGCCCGGGGTGTTTCACTTCATCGGAACCAGTGAAAGTGGGAAGCTTCGCACCGTTTTTGAGGAACAAAAGGTAACTTTGCATTTCTCTGCCCTTTCTGGATGGAAAAGACTTGCTCAGATCAACTGAAGGAATAATTCTGTAGAGGAAATGAGAAGAATTAGGAGGTGTCATTTCAGCATCTCTGCTTTTTCCAAGAAAGGGTAATGGAAGAGCAACAATCAAAGTCATGTATGCTTACTGATTCTAAACTGAGGTGATACTACCTCCTAATACCTTGTTGCAAGCACTTTCACAGTGATTACAGAAATGTCTCACAAGAGGGATTGTCTTATATTCTTTCTTTCTTGCAGGTTTTTCTGCTCTTAAACCGACATAATTAAATAATACTTTTAATTCAGGACCTTTGTTAATTAGAGGTGACACTTTTGTCCTCCTGGAAAGAATTAGGAAGGATGTTTTCTTAAAGTTTCATATGGAAGAACATGGGTAGTAGTTAGAGGTGGTGCTGATGGTTGGGGCTCATTCCTCTACTTTGAACTTTTAATAGAGTACAGTTTGTCAACTGAGATATTTCTAATAGATAAGTGAGCTGTGTTGTTAAGTCTCCTCACTCTGGGTGTTGGAAAGGGTAAAACTTCTTCCATGGAACAAGGAAAAGCTGTCCTTTATAGTATATGTGTCTCATAAAAATGTAAGTTTGAATACTTTCTGTGATGTTATAATTCAAGCCTGAAGCAGGACCACCATGTCTCAGTCCAAGATGAAACAGGGACGTTTCTGGGAGGCGCGCTTTCACCACAGGAGGAGGAAAACAAAAGAACTATGCGGAGGGGAAAATCAGATTTTATGTCTCCAGCAATCATTTCTCTAGGTATGCTTATGAATCTGCTAAGTATTTGCACTGTTTTACTAGCAGCTTTCTGTTTAACCAGGTGAGCAACTTTACCTATGAAAAAGGAAAAGATAACAAAAGCCTACGAAGGGCATTTCTTATGAGGACAAGTTTGAGAGTAAAAATGGATTAAGAAACACTGTGGGTATTGTTAGAGCCATCTCTCTTTGTTCCCCTTTTTATTGCAGAGCCCTGCTGTTTCGAGGTACTTGGCATTCTCTTAACCGGTTCTTCTTCCATTCTATGAATTTCCCTCTAGGATTAGACAGCAGTACAAATATTATTGCACTCTGCAGGCTTTGCCTTCTGACCTACTCTACAGAGACATATGCGATGGAGTTAGAACTGCTGAATAGAAAATGTCTTTCTTAACTCTGTAGGGCTGGAGGGATGCCAAGGTCCAGTAGTTCATAAAGGAGATGGGTCTGGTAGCGCTCCTGAGGGAAGGCAGACCAAATAAGGAGCCCTGGGTATTTAAGGAAAAGGGTCAATAAAAAAAATAAAATGTGGGGGAGGGGGAAGGGGTAGGAAAGAAGGGGTTGAGGGGGAGTTCAAGATGTTAGCTGGGGTGTCTGTTTCCCTCGGCAGTGGGACACGTGCTTCTGCAGAAGCTATGTGACAGCAGCTCCCAGTCCACCCCGTTGGCCTTGCAGACCAGTCGTGTTTATTTTGCTGTTAGCAGACGGGGATTCATGAAGCGCCGGTGTGTGTATGTACGAGCGTGTTAAGTGTGCTTCCCCAGGAAAGACTCCTTGGGAATGAGTTGGACCAGTCAGAAGTGCTAATAGATGGGAGGGCTTTCGCTGCCGGGTGCTCCCTGTTAGCGGCCATCCCCCCTGTACTGTGCTTTCTGTCATCGCTAAAGGACTGGGGACCTTCCTGGGGGGCTTTGCCAAAATATTTCATGATGGTGAAATTTTCCGTAGCAGAGTAATGCTAGTGAAAAGGAGGGGCTCGCAGGCTTGCTCAGAACCAGGCAGAGCATGAGCAGGGACTGTGCCAGCCTCCCACACAGCTCTGCTAATGCGACGCCGTCCTGACTGCAGCCAGTGCTGCAGGGCGCAGTGAGGGACTCTCCGAAGCCCTGATTTCCAAATACGTGTGGTGGGGGATGTGTTTGTGTGTGTGCGGATGATGTGGACAAAGTTCCTCCAGGGGATAGGTCTAGACCACCACCGTCACCCTTCCTTTTGACCTTGGCCGGGGTTTGAGCTGAAACCGCCAGTGGCAGAAATCTCTGCCAAGGCAGTGCACTGTCCTGGTACATGCGCCACGCCGTGCTACAGACTGGAGACGCTGGGGAGGGGGTTCAGCCAAGATAGAAATCAGCAAGAATCTTCCCCCACGAACGCAGCCTGGTCCAAACTCCTTGGTCCAGCTTGTTGATTCTGCTTGTGTTTAGCTTTCCTCGGTAACTGTTGTTACTCTCTACTCCCTGACTCCATCAAGGGTCTGATGTGAAAATACTAACATACCATGAGAGCAACCTGTCTTTTGTTTATTGAAAGTCAAAAGCATAGTGAAAGTAAGTCTATCCAGGGGCTGGGCTGGTCCTTAGTGTTTTGTTAAAATTACAAATTATGTCTTTAGAAATGGCAAGAAAATTTTTATTTCGCGTGTTGTTGAAATCAGGAAGCGCAAGAAATTTTCTCAGGGGCTTTTTTGATGTGTAGCCTAATTTGTACATCAAAAGGAGTTAGTTGACTGTACAAACTTTGAAGTACGTTTCAGTCTTTCCATGATTTTTTTTTCCCCTCCCCCTGCACTACATTAATGATTTTTTGCAGCTTCTCTTCAGTGGGTATCATATTTTTGGAGAGAAGTGCAGGGTTTTATAGAGGTTTCTTTCTTGTTTGCTCTACAGTAAGCCGCTGTACTTGTCTCAGAGTCAAATCAGGCACTGGGTCATGGAAAGGAGGGAAGATTTTCTTGAATTTAAACCAAAATATTAATTGCCATCTTCCCCAAGTGAAGTACTTGGTGGTGAACACTAGGTATGTGTGGCTCATAAGCACTGTAAAAGCAATGTATGTAAAAATCGCAATAAAATAATATGTTTTAGATAAACAGAAGTGGATGATCACATATAGAGAATTTGCATCTATGTTATTTGTGAGTTATGCAGTCGGTTTCAATTTGAAGGAAGTCTTGCAGACTTCAGTACCTCTTGCCATAGGGACTAACCTTTGTTATTAATTATTGGACTTCAAGAACTTGTGCTATAATTCTGGTGTTAGCATTTATCTGTCGAAAGAAAAAAAAAGGCACAGCCTATAAATCTGCTTTTTCTAACAAATCCAACAATAGCCTTTTGTGGTCTGAACTACCGTGGTTCACTGCACATAAAAAAACCAAGAATGCAAAGCTTGCAGCAGGCTTGATACTGGGCAGGAGCAGCATGAGTGGAAATTGCTTGGTGAGGTCCCTGCACTGCTTAAAGTGTATGTAAAGGACATAACACAGTCTAGTGGGTACTGAGTGAAAAACTGCACCTCTATAAAGCAGGGCTTCTGCTTCCCGCATCAACGCATTTCACAGAGCCAGTGATGGGACAGACATCCAGAAGTTTTGCTTTGTTTTATTTTTCGCTTAGCTAGCCTGCTCGGTGAAAAGCTGCATTTTATTTACCATTAATATTATTTGCAAGGCAAGGTTCCAATTTTATCAGTTTATAATTCTGACAAATGGAGTTCCTCATTTTCCTTCTGAGATTTCACATGACCAGCTAACTTTCTTGGCAAGCTGCGTTTTGTATGGAAGGCTCTCCTCTGTGGAGTCGGCTGGGCGAGATTTCGCTGAAACTAAACAGGGACAACTCCGGTCTGCCATGGAAGCATACCAAACCCCTGAGCTGAGCGCCTGTGTATCTAGCTCTGCGTCTGTGCATCTAGCTCTGCGTCTGTGCTTTCAGCAACAGCCGGTGCCTGCAGGACGCTGCCACGGAGGCTTTCCTCTTGCAGGGCATCCGGGCTCGCAGCACGGCTTTCGTTGCACCTGGATTTACCTCTCATTGTGACAGTTCAATAATACCCTTGTTAAAGCCTTGACTGAGAAATCTGTTGTGGGCTGACCTTTGATAATCTCAGCGATGACTCTGCATGCTCTAATATCACTGCTTTTCTTCTGCTATGGCAAGGAAAGTGGAAAAAGGGTGAAGATGGCAGCAGTGGAGCTGATCTAGCAGATTCCTGGGGTCACACCTACCCCTAGCATGGAAAACACAAGGGGATTGTCAGCAAAAGCTCTCTCCTGAATACAGATGAAGAAGCAGTGCCTGAGCTGATATTTTTAGGACTCTCTAGCTGCTTTTTTCATTTCTGAAGACTCTAGCAGCCCTGTAATTTGCATATCCAACGTGCATACACACAAAATGGCAGGAAAAAAGAGATAAAAGCTAAAGGTATTAGAGGATGAGCAGGTGATGACACTAAAACATAAGTATTACACTGTTGTGCATCATGAAAGTTTATATTTACTGCTGTCTAATGGTCTTATTACAGAAGCTACAAGAAATCTGTGTCTCAAGCTAACCTGTAGGTTTTAACTACTATGGCAACATTTAGATTGCCTCCCACCTCAGTAACTCATAGCCTGCTTGTTCTTGAAATGTTATCCTTTGGAGCGATGGAAGTAAAGGATGAGGGGTTTACAGGATTTAAGGGGATTTAGAGCAAAGAAGGGTCTGGCTGAATTTGCCGCCAGAACTGTCACATGTAATTCCCTTTCCCAGCACTTGTCCCAAAGGTGGTAGATGACCTGAACTTTTCATTTCAGTCTTTTAACGGTATCTATCAGGCGTGGGAATTTTAAATTTAAATGGTTCCGCTTTTTAAGGGGTGTCATGTTGAGATCCCCATAGGCAGGGAAGTGGCTGGTGTTGCTTCAGCCTGCTTGGTATAAATGAATATTTTTAGGGAAGGGGTGAAATGCTGTAACACACACTGTTGAAACACTAATCAGATCTATCTGCACAGCTACTACTTGCTCTTCCTGCCCTTCAGACTTTCACTTTTTAGATGCTTGGCTCACCGCTCGACCTCTACCTCCTCCCAGCACCTGTCTTTCAGCAAGACAAAAGTGGGCAGTTTTTATCCCCGTGGTGTATGTTCATAGCAGCATGTAACGTGCATCATTACTAGAGAAGGGACAGGAAATCAATACTGGTTTCTTTCACTGGCAATACCAGAGGGTTTTTTCTCCTCCTGCAGGAGTCCTCTATAGCTGCATGCTTTTTTTACTTGTTATATTGCCAAGAAAAAGAAGTGGTGGCATGCCTAGATATGGACCCCCAAGCTTCCCTAAAGCATGAGGTCCTTGGAGAGGACTTGTGCTTCCCATTCTAGACTAGACAATGCCATCCTTGGAGCAGCAGTTCAGCACCGAGTCATTTGGACTCTCTCTCGACAGCAGGCTTTAGGAAGAGCCTCACATGTATGTTTACCTCTCTGTTCGCATTTGTTTCTCGCTACTTTTGTCTTCCCATGAGGAAATGAGCCTTATCTAGCCAGTATTTTTATCTTTTTCTCCTTTGGTCATATTTGAGACACAAACTTGTGCAGGGTGTGGGGACAGGACACGGAATTTTTTTGTGCAGGACATAGGACAAGAGGAAGCCCTATCGGGTTGGGACAGGTCTATCCATAGGCACAGGCGAAGCGTAGAGGAAGAATGGCACTTTCTTAGGACATACACATGAGAATATTGTTTCCAGGCTTGCCTGTAATTTCTGTTAGGCTGATCAAATTTGCAGTCTCTCCAACTGGGACTCAATATCCAACAGTAAGGAGGGGGTCCTTCTTTGAAGAATTGACATCAGATGCAGAGAACTTTTCACTTTATGGCCCTGGGCAGCAAACACCAACTTAAATTGACAGGACCCCAGGACTGCTAATTAGAAACTGGCAAAACCGGGACATCTGGACATCTTATCAGAGGTTTATCAAGATTACTGGTATGATCCATACAAACCTTTAATAGGAATCAGCTGTCAAACAAGTGAAGTAATTTAGGCAAAGATTGAAATTTTTTTTTTTGTTACAACTTATAATATGTTACAAGCTGAGTTCTTAGAGGCTGTAATAACTGCACGGTTTCATAACCACTGGGTTTTTTGCTCGTTGTTTGACTCCCTAGCCAAAGAGACTCTGGGCCAAATTCAGAAACTGAGCATGGCTCTAAAGCAGTTAAGTGCAAACCCTTGCGCCAATGTTGGCTCTGAACTTGGCCTTCAGCTGCGAGGCCGTGCCCCTCTCCATCACCCAGGCAGCCTTAAATCTGTTCCACAGAACTTTCAGTTACAAGCACTCTGCCACATCACCTTGTCTTTATGTGGTCAGCTAAAAGGGTTATAAAAGGCCATGGGGAAAAGAAATTACCTAGTAAAAAAAGAGTAAAACTGAGTGTGTGGTCCTTCATTTTCCACAAGAAAGATTGAAAAGAGCCTAAAATTTCTCACATTACACAAACTGAGGATTATGATCGTTGTTCAGTTAGTATCTTTTATTGAAGAGAAGAAACAAAATCCATCATCATAAAGGAAATATGGCTTTGGGTCTTGTGCTCTGGGAAGCTCCGGGTGCTTTGATTCCCCATGCATACACCGTGGGGAGAGCTGAAATCAAAATATGCCTTTTTTAGTGTACTTTAAACCCAAGTTTTTTCTAAATCTTACTGAATCCTTAACCAAGGAGAGCAATAAATGAAATGTGAAGAAACAGGGCTGATGCCTGATGTTAGGTCTGCAGACCGCAGGGAACACGATCCCACGGCCTGTTGATGTTAACTTTCAGATATGCTAAGAGACTAAAGGAGGGACAAGTCCACAATTGGGCAAAACAGCCAAGAGGAATTGTATCTGGAGCATAACCTGGGTTGGTGACTACCTCGTTTCATGCTTTGATTTGGTTTGAGCCACCATTCTGAGGAGACTAGCAATATATATGTATAATGAAGTCAGTTTTAGCAGAGGCTTGCCAAATAATTTTTTTACAAGGAACTGGAGTTTCACTGTCTTAAAGAAGCCTGGCATAAGCCTGAGCAAATCTAGCCTCTCTTCATAGAACTTCAGACGTAGTTTAGGTTTTGCAGTGATCTGATTTTTGTTTCTGGATGCAAACTTTTCTCTTTCCTTTGGTTACATTTTTCCAAGTGAATGATACAGTGTTAGTTTACAGAGTATTTCTTAAGACTGAAAAGTGCTGCTGAATGCTTGCGTGTTTTGGCAGGTGAGGAGGGGCCTGCTAAATGAAGGGTTGGAAAGGACAGTATTAAGACAAACATGAACTCTTTGGATCCATTGGCTGTGCACAGGGCTGCAGCTAAGACCATTCCATCAGTCCTCCCATGGGCATAAATGATGACTTGACAGCAAGTCAAATCCTTCAGAAAGATGTGACATTTTATCCTGCCTTCAAAATGTAACGAAGAGACCTGTGACAGTGCCCAGGTGAGTTGTAGTTTAGCAGCTCGCCTGATTCAACAATCTTCACTGGAGTAGGCCTGATACTTTAAATGCCATGGAGGAAGGCCTTCAAGATGACCAGTTGAAGCTATGGCTCATTTACACATGCTGCATACATTTGGTGGTGAGGTTGTTTGGGGGTTTTCCCCCTTATTCTGCATGTAATTTATTTTGGTATTGTTTTTCCCATACATGGGAAAAAACCCAACCCCACTCTTCTGCTTGGATTCACTTTTAGTTTTTAAAGAGACATCATGTTAACAACAAGGCAGATAGCATAGTGTCTACACAAGGGAGAACCACCAGGTTACTGTGCCTTAATTCATTAGGGGCAGAAACTTTGTGAAACAATGAAGCTACCACTTGAGAGAGTGCTGTTTACTTTTCTGGAAGTTATAAAAACCATGTAAACAACTCTCCTAGGAATATCACCTGCCCAAAGGGTTTTCAGGCTGGTACAAATATCTTTATTTTATTATCCTATCCTTGTTGATCTTACGTTGGATCCTAATTTAATTGCAAAAGTCGTATTATTAAAAAAAAAAAAAAGGTCCCCAAATATTTACATGTTCCATTGGGAAATGCTTTTTCACTTTGCTTTATTCCAGACAAAGCTGCTAAGTGATAACTGCAAATTAATTATACTTTTGCATATGTGCTTTTTAGTGAGCAAATGAACTACACAGTACTGGTTAAAAGCACACCTATACTTTAACAGTTGACTGCCAGGGCCTTATAACCTCCAGTGCCTTGTAACTACCAGACTGCCTGTAGTTAATAAGCAACCTTCACCAGTTGCTTTCCTGTCTGAATTAATGCTGCAACCAGTTTAAAGATGAATATTCACAGGGGGTGAATTTATTTCTTGAACATAAAGGTCTCTCCAATATTGGTAGCTGACGAATATTGTTCCAATTGATACAGTTTTTGCAAACCACTGGGATATTCATTGATTTGCCCACAGATCCCTCACTTTGTAAACCGCATTTTGTTACAGCTTTGCTTTGGGAGAAAAATCCAACAATATTGGATTGTGGTGTTCAGAAAGCTATGTCAAACTTCTTGTCTTGGAAATGAAGTCTCTCCTACCAGTGGATGACCCCAGTTGATGTGTTCTTTCTCAACTTCCATGAATTCAATGTGTAGAAATGCCAGGTTTGAAGCTTTTAAGGCATTCTGGTAAACAGTGTTCGATGCTAGTCCACACTAGCTTGACCTCAGTGTAGACATAAAACAAGCAGGAGCTGCAATGCCTGAAAAGCTGTCTGAAAGACATAAACTACCCATGTATACTTTTCCCTTTTGTTCGGTTAGTTTGACTTGAGCCTAATATAGGAAGATTGCTATGCTGCAGTGTGTCCAGCAGCGTGCGTTTGCTGATGAGAGAATGAGAACCACAGTCAGTTGATGTTTTGTTGATGTTTTTTCAGCAATGGCCTCAGATTTACAGTATAATAATGAATCAATGAACAGTGGACTTTCTTCAGTGCCAAGTGCAGCTTTTAGAAATGTGTTGCTTTTCTTTGGCTTTCATACCAGATTCTACATAAATTATCAAGGACATAAGTGACAGTCATTTTTTGTCAGATTATATGTTCAGATACTGTATATATGTATGGTTTTGCATAAATGCAGTCTTCATCACCATAATATCTGAATGCCAGGAATACCTAATGCATTCTTCTGTCTGCTTACTTGCATTGCTACCAATAGTAGTCTTATGATACAGGTGCTTTCTAAGCTGGGACTCACAGCTGTATGTTGCTTCAGCCTTGCCCAGATACTGATCCCATTGTTTAGTAATTCAAATTATTGACGGAAGCTGTGTAATGAATCTCAGAAAAGCTAGAAGAATGAGGTAGCTTGGAGGCAGTTATGTGTATATGCAGTTTTATAATGAAACTGTTTCAAAGCTGCTTTAAAATTGGAAAATGATTCGGTTTTATAGGGCAACAGATGCTAGTAGAACACTAAGTGAATTTCTGCTGCCCAGATTGCCTGTCTTGCTTTTTGTAATTATCTGTGTAGTTACACAGTGTGCGATGTGTGCCTACACTCCAGTGCCTGTAAATATTCAGGCAACTTGCTGTCGTCTCTTAGGTCATGAGCATTGTAGACCAGAGGCAATGTGGATTCGATACAGAGTGTTGTGATCTACCTCTATGCTTGTAATGTGTCCTCTTGCTTCATCTAGTCAAATGACTCCTCTCAGATTCCTTAAGGTAATGGAGTGTTTCATTACTACCTTTTCCATCAAAGAGTATCGGGTAGACATAGGTGCTAATAAACAGTGATGGACACTTAAATTAGCCTTAGGGCATGAGCACCAGAACACATTGCTGTTAACAAGTTAACATCTATGTAATAGTCCCTTTTCAAGCCAACAGAGAATGTTGAGACTGTGACAGACTGTGATGAAAGAACAGCACTCAAGAAAAGATTTTTTGGGGGGGTGGTGAAGTAAAAAATGAGATATTTTTGTGTTGACTTTTTTGGTGTATCTTTAAGGTTGACCCAGGCAAAACACTCAGAAAGACTCCACACTTTCAGGAAACCAGGTCTTTCCAGCAGATCTGAGTGTGGGAACCCAACAGCGGAGGTGTCCAAATCACCAGCTAGCTGAGGAGCCTGGGTCAGGAAGGACCTCCTGAGTAGTCATCTTTGACTCAGTCCCCTGTTAATACTGGCAATTATGTCACATAATCCCTCTCATAAACTGACTGAGCTTCACATTTCAACTACTAGTAATGTTTTACCAGAAATTTTCTGCCCTTTCTGCTAGAAAACTTGTCATAATTTCCAGTGGGAATGTATTCAGGGCTTGTCTATTGCTATTTGCTCTTCTGACAACCACTCTTTAGCTTAAATAGCTCATCAGCCCTCCTGGTGTCTACTGCCTTGATGTATTTATAAAAAGTGAGCACATTTCAACTTTCTTTTTGCTAGACTAAACAAGACAGGTTCTTTTGGTCTCATCCAGAAAGACAGGCTTTCTTACCCTAAGCCTGAAGTCTTCCACATCTGTCCCAGTCTGAATAAATTTGTTCTTGAACGTGGGTGACCTGAGCTGGACAAAGTCTTGCCAAAGACTTGCACAATGGCATTTTGAAAATTCAGGCTGAGCCTGGGGTTTTCTTAGTTCTGCATTTTGCTTTTTGTGTGGCAGGAAGTAAGTTTTGGATGTGCTATGTATGTTTTTGTTAAAAGCTTCTGGAATATTAGGTGGGACGATTTATTATTTTTTTTACTGAGAGTTTTGGAAGGAGCTTAGGGGAACAGTATCCCCAGCTCTGTCCTGCTTTCAATGGGAGTTGGATTTCTTTTGATAATTCCAATTCTAATTACAAATAGCATATATGATAAACATTTAAGCAACAGTCCTGAAACCTAAATAAGGAATGAACAGTGTGGTTTGGCACAGAGATGCCCTATTTTTCTTCGGTATCAGTAGTAACCCAGCTCTGTCACCACAAAGGCATGAATTAAGAGTCCCTTTCTTTTCTGACCACACTGGTACAAAGCAATCCTACCAAGCCCATACATTGCTGCAGCTAAAGAGCTTTTGGTCCCAAAAGAGCTTCAGTGTCTCTGCAACATGCTCCAGTACACCGATGGCGGCAGCACAGGTCAAGCATGACTTCATGAAGGCAAGTGGAGGGGACCTCGTTGCCTTTGGTTACTTGCCTCTCCCCCCTGCAGCCATCAGGTGTCCCTCTGCATCCTTGGACTGTCACAGTGATGCTGCTTCTGCCCTGAACCCAGACCTCATTCACCAGCTCTGGGCACTAAGACAAGTGATCACCAAGCTGTGACTTTCCTTTGTACCCTTGGTAGCCAGTCTTTTCCCAGAAGGCTGTCAAAGAGCTGTTACCTTCCCATACACCCTCGCCATACACTGCCTCTTGCTCTGCTCTGGGAAGAGTTGAAATTGTTCCTAGAGTCTTTCCCAACGTCTGTGAGCAAAGCAGTGTCTCAGCTGTAAGGCGCTGCTGGTTTGACCCTTCTGGAGCCAAGAACATCTGAGCAAACCATCCACTACCCAATGAGAATCACTGCACTTTGTTGTTGGGAAGGGTTGGTCCAGGCCCCCCAGACCTGTTGGAGTAAGCCTCACTACTGCAGTCTCATTTTCTTTCACTTTTTCTTTTTGCCCACTGGATCCTTCCTTTTGCCTCGACTGCTACCTCCACCTAAATCCCTGTTTTTACCTCTTCATTGTCCTGTCACCAGCTCCAGCAGTGCTAGTATAGAGAGGAAAAAAAAAAAAAAAAAAAGCCAGTAAGTCAGGAAGATCACCTTTAATTTGGGCTCTGCACCAATTGTCCGGATATGGCAGTACAGAAACTTTTCCACGTATTTCCCAGCTGCTGTTACTGGGAAACCTCCCCAGTGAGAGGAGTGATTTGCAAGTATGTCTTGCTGCTACTGCTGTTTAGGCAGTTGTTTTCCCTTTATACTACTTTTCCTGTAAAAATTTCAAGTAGAAATTATAATTGAGCTTCCCTTGCTGGGAAGTGACACTGTGCTGGAAATGAGGCAACTTCTGAGAGTATCCAGGCAGATCTGTAATGTCTGTGTTATGCTCCCACTCCTCGGCCCCGCAGCATGAGGTACTGTGTGTTTGCAGCATGCATGGCACAAAAATAGGGGTGTAAGGTTGCAGCACAGTAGAAATCACAACCACAAGGAGAGCTTCCAGGTCTGAGAGGAGGAGATAAAAGACTGTCCACAGAGCTGGAGGAGGAACCTGCTTTTTCCTCACCGTGCCCTTCATCTCCATCATTTCCTTCTTTTTCCAGCTTCTTGGTTGACTGTCATTCTCCTTCCCCCTCCTCTCCTCTGCAAACATTTTTGGTACATGCACCCCATTCCCTGCTTGCCAGGTGACTCTCTCTCAGTGGCAATTCTGTTCCGTTTGGTTACACGAGTGAAAGTTAATGGCAAACTTAGTCATGAGTGTTTTAAGGAGAAGCAGCATGTGAAACAAAAAGAAGTAAGGGAAAAAAGTGTGTGGGAGGGAAAGAAAAAATTTAGGGAGCCAGTCTATTTTTACAGTGCCTTTTCATCAAATATTCCTGCCACTGTTGTTCCAGAAAGGCCTCCTAACCTAGAAATAGTAGCTGGTGGTCATGTTTAGTGTCCTGCATTTGTGACTGAAAGGAGCTGTGACTCACAGATGTGTATAGCTCCCTGGCTATAAGCCACTCTGACTGAAAATGGCTGAGGCTTACTGTGAGAAAGCACAGCTGACTCGTATTTCCTCGAGACTGAAAAAGAATCTTCAAATAACAGCATAAGGGAAAAATACTAACCATAAAGAATTTTACATTCTTTGGAATGATATCATAGTTGAATACACACAGTAGACTAATTATAATTTCATCTTTAATTTTGCTCTGAAGCCGGCTGCATTTTTTGAAGTGTCATTCCCTTTCATAATTTCTTTTTTTTCAAAGGAATGGCCGCATTCCAATCACTTACTTACCATGATCTGTATTAATTTGTGTTCTTCAAACAGTTGGATAATCTGTCGTAATTAGAATGATCTCCGCTGGCTGGGTTTTATCATCTTGTCAGAGGGAATTGCCCGGGCAGACTTCTCTCTTCCCCAAGCAGGCAGTGGAGGGTGCTGTTGGATTTTAGGTGCTCGCACGAAGGGACCGGGATCACTTGGCTCTTCCCACAGCCGCTGCTTTCATAGCTCCTTAGAACTTGCAGGTACAGGCTCCCAGTTTTGGCTTTCCAGGGGTGACAGGGGATCCCAGTGCAGGACCAGGACCCACACACAGCTCAGGACAACGAGGCTTCGGCTCAGCTCTTTGTCCGGGCGGTGAATGATGTGTAATAACGGGGGTTTGGATCTTCACTCTATGGCTGCGTGTTTCCTAGTAGTTTTACTGCCTCTTGTCCACAGATGATATTTTCTATTCAGTTCCTCGAGTAGGGAGAGGAAGAATTGGGGGAATCTGTTTTCCGGCCAGAGGAGTTCTGAGTCTGTCCATTAAGTGCTCGCTCCTTTTCCAAAGTATGTTCTGAATTAGGCAGAGTGCAGTACATCTCCTTCAACGTGCTGGCCCGAAGTCGCGGAGCCATGATAAATGCACGGATGACAGGCCTTGCTCTCAAATTTGGGACATTATATTAGGACACCCAAAGTGAGCACTAGCGCTCTTCAGCTAAGCCTGCGTTAGCCAAACGTGATCTCAGAGCAACCCAGTCAGCCTGTCTGCTCCTTGTGGTCCTTGAACAGGATGCAGGATACAGTTACTGAATTTCAGAAGCTATATTTCATCGTCACCAGGACACTGCAGCTTTATTAGTGAATATATCATTAATAATATGGCATGTGGTCAAAGGATGTGTCATTTCAAAACCCAGGTAAATAGCATGGAATTAACAAATGCATTTCAAAGAAGTCCATTGTGATTTCCGAGTATGTCTTGCTGCTACTGCTGTTCAGGCAATTGTTTTCCCTTTATACTACTTTTCCTGTAAAAATTTCAAGTAAAAATTCTACTTTAGTTTCCCAGCTCTAATAAAACTATCTGTTTTATGTATGTGTAACTGGAGAAGTCAAAGAAGTTAAATGATTTTCCCAGAATCATAGATTCAGAATGAAACCATCCTATGAATTAAACTCGGGACCTGAACTTCCTAGCACAACAGGAACAGGCAGAGGGTGCAGCCTGTGACCCTTTTCTTTCCACCCTCCATTTTACCCCACACTCACAACCATGGAGAAATTCTAATTTTGCATCCTGAAGTAAATGCACTACGCAGGAGCTCTGAAGGATGCGAGCTGCTCTGTGTGCTGCACAGGTCTGCCAGCTCCTCTAACTGCCTGACATATCCTGATAATACTGTTTCCACATTTCTTTAAAGAAGAGAAGCACTATGTATATCAACGATAGAAATTATTGTACAATATAAGTTTCATCCCACAGGACGTAAACCAGCCCACTGAAATATTCAGATGTGCTCTGTTATTTCCACTGCTCCAGCCCTGAAAAAAAACCAAACCCAACCAAAATTATTCCTAAAAAGTAATAAAAATGTAAATGCAATAACCCCGCTGACAATATCACACTGAATGAGCTGAGAACTTCTCAAAAATATATTTTCACCCCTTTTCTGAATAACCAGGGTCAGATCAAGGATGAGTGGCAAAAAGGTATGAAAACACCTTTGGGTCACTCATACAGTCCTGTGGACAAAGTTGCTTTCTGGGCTGGTCTGCTGATGGCTGATTTGCTAACGGGAAATGTTCCTACCCATCTTGTGTTCAGTTTACCTGTATTTAATCTTCTTAGTTAGCAGAGTGTGTTTATCTACAGATGGAAATTGAGATAGACTCCTTACTTGAGTACACAATGTTTATTTTATCCTAAAAGTTTGTTTTCCTTCCCCCCACCCCTTGCAGTGTCACTGCTGCTGTATTTTATTAGACCTCTGGTTTTCATTATGCAAAAAGTCAAAACTGGAACGTTGTAAATCTCCCCTCTCCTCCCCGCTCGCTGCTCCGAAGCCCATCCGCCATTCGATGCCGAACAGCTTCTCCCACCAAAGCGTACCATTTCCAGGGGCTTTGGGGAATAGGAGGTGAGAACAGTGAAAGGGTGGGAGGGGGAACTCGCTTGCCCAAGGCTTGTTAACCTGAGTGCACACTCTCTTTCTCAAATTTGTTTTCTCAGCTGGTGGCACAGTCGCTGCCCCAGCGCCATCGGTCCAGCAGAGAGCAGTTTCATTCGAGATCTGAAGGCAGATTTTAAAGAAGTGGTTGGGGCAGGAGGGGAGGGGAGCTTAATAACGGCTTAGAGCCTGACTCCCCGTGTTTTCTTAGTATATTGAAATATGAACTGTGTAAACACTCTGCATTCCACCTGCTCCTGCATCTGCCAAACAGCTCACAAAAGTCCTTTGCTCTTTTTTACATCCTCCCGTTTTGCTTGCCCTCCTCCCTGCGAGGTCTCTCACACCACCTCGCTGTCCTGCCCCCCACCCAGTCTCCGCAAACAAACACATGCTCTTCTTTTTTTCCTTTTTTTTAAAAATTTTTCCCCCACTGGAACCATGCATTTCCAAAGTCTCTTTGCATGTAACGTGCGGCTCTTTCACAAGAGCTGTCGACTCGCTTGGGTTTCAAAGCACTGCTCTGGGGTGGTGTTCGTCAGATTATTGTCGTACCTTTAATATTATTTACTGTTATTACACATAACTATGGCAGTAATCACCCGAGAGACTGAATGTTTTCCACATCAAAAAAGGCTGCACCCACATGCTCTGCATTTTACCTGTCTTATTCCCCTGAACGGAGAGCGATTTCCATCCAGATGGCAAACCATCAAGGGTTTTACACTTTTACACTTAGTAAAAACACTGAAGAAAGAAGTGCATTTTCCCTCATGTTCTGAAAGAGAGCAGGCTGTGCTGGCTTTGACGTGGGAGCAGCTTTCCCCTTGGCATGATCCTCTGCCAGCCCCGGGAGCGGGACAGAGGCAGGGACCAATGTTTCTGCCGCATGGTAGCATTCCCCGAAGGCCTCTGAGGGGGCAGCGGTGCCATATGAGCAATGCAGGATTAGCTGAATAGCCTCTGGTAGTCACTCCTTGCTTCTCATGCCAGGTGCGATCATATCCCCCACAGTGTGTAAGACTTGGGAAGGGTTCCTGGGAGTGGCCAGGTAGTGCGTCTTTGAAAGCATGGTAATTCTGTTCCAGGAGGTCCAAAACAGCCTGCGTTTGACTGAAGCAGCCAGTAAGTTTTGTCATGATTGCATCAGGCTGCAAGAGGCTGACCTGAAAATGGGTGGAGAGCTGTGATTTAGGTCTCAGACAAAATTCGCTTTATTTGACTGTGTAGGGAAGCCACCACCTCAGCTACCCAGGAATGGAGAAGGTGATATTTGGACGGCTTCTCTACTGCCGTACAACATTCAGGCTGCCAGCAAAAGCAGCCTGCTGGGTTCCATCAGCTTCATTTATTTTAACAGAAAGCATGAGGGTGCTCTTTCACCTTCTTCTAATGAGGGTGCCTTTACTGCCCTTTACCCCCAAAACACTTCATGTTGCCCAGCGTGGAGCACAGTGTTCACATCTCGGCTCCTATCCCTTCTGGACTGCGTGTTATGAGGGTAACGGGTCTGACTGGTTTGAAATGTGGTGAGGACAGCCCGGCAGTGAGGCTGGATTTGGCAACTGTCTAACTGGGAAACAGGCCTTAGATTCCATCTTGAGGCAGCTGATGGGAGGGATGAGCCCTGCTGCTGCTTAGGCTTTTTGCAGGTAACAGTACAATCTGACATTTGCTGGACTTGTTTGTGGCTTCGGCATCACCCTGGGACTTGGGGATTTTCGTTCTTCCCTGCCTTGCTTTTTGCTTCTGAGTGTATTTCTGCCTGAAACAGGAATCATGCAAAAAATCCTCACAGCCCTTTTCAAGCTCTTGGCATTAGAAACACCCTTCCCCTCTGCCTCTCCCAGCCAAGTGATCTGTACAGCAGAGCTGGGAGTGGGGAAGGGGCGGGAGGGGAAGGGAGGAGGAAGAGGAAACCATTCACCCCGCCCTTCCAACCAGAAGCAGGAGCCTGAAGTGGTCACTCTGATGGAAGAAGGTCACGTTTAAAAGGGGGGAGGGTGGGGGAGAAAACAAAAGGTGTTCCCTCCCCCCACCCTGCTGGGATCACCGTGGCTGGGTGTAACCCACACACAGATACCAGCGACTCTTGCTAGAAACACGTACGATGGCGATGATAAACTGGTGTCACCATGAGAGTAGCTGTAGTCCTGGACGGGCTTGTGGCTTGCTCTGGGATGGTGGCTTGGCATCTTCCCCACCTAACTCCGTTTACTGGGAGCTGTACCCCCAGGTGTCAAAATTCCTTTCATCAGAAAGTAAAGCTAGACCTGAGTATTTCTAATCCGGTTAGGACAAAAGCTGTCCTGTCTCCAGCTATTTTTGGCAGGTTGGTGTGAAGGACTGAGCAACAGGGACGTGTATATTTGTTCCCTGAAAAGAGGAAGGGTCATTAAACTGGAACATCTAGTATGCTTTTGAAAGCATTACATTACATCAGAAGGAGCCAGAAATAAGATACCATTTGTTAACTTTTCTAATCCATTAAAAATATACGGGGCAACTGAACTATTATTTGTAACTCTCTGCAATCTCTCTTACGGTGAGGAAACAACGTCCTACTGCGTTTAGGTGTGGTGTGTTCTCAGGGCACATAATGCTTTCAGTGGCTTTGTATGAGGCTGACTTTGATTTTAGGCAACAGCACATGTTGAATCGGCAGGGGAAAGTCCCCAACCAGAGGTCTACCAGTAGTAAATTATCTGGAATTTCAAATGATCAGTGGATATATTTATCATGTTATCCCTCTATTTGTGAATCTGTGCATGGGAGGAGGTGTTCAAAACTACGATTTGTCCATTCCCGTTCAGTACTTCAAACTGAACCAAGTCATATTTGCCTTTTCTTTTAAACTGGACATAACTAGAAAATAATAATGTGGTTGAAATGAAAGATTTTACCTTGGGTAATACTTTACTGTACTAAGTATGCCTATGCTGGTAAGAACAAGTTAACTGCCTTGTTCTCCATCGTTACAGAAAATTAAAGAGAGGATGTAAATGAACTGAGAAAATTATTCTTTTATTTTAATCCTATTAATCTTTTCTCCTCTGTTCCAGTTAAAACAAAAGCAGAAGCTTGGGAGACAGATTGAGTCTGTAATAGGAAAAGCATAGTTTGGAGAATCTCTGAGTCTAAGACTGTGCTTTGCCTGTCCTGTAGCTCTAAAATTAAGGTGTTTTTCCTAGCTTTCAGCAGAATGAGGTTGCACTCTGAAGATGAAAACACATTTCTGAAATGAAAAATGTAGTTTCATTTAGGACACTTTTTATAACACCAGCTTGTTCGACAACAAAGAAGGTAGCTGACAGCAGAAATTGTATTATAGGCATCTGATAGTTTTAGTCAAGGATAACAAACATCCTGAAATGATTAAATTTGCCTGAAAGGACAAAAAAAGGACAAACCGCTTGAAAGGCGAGCAGCGGCAGGGCTGTACGCTTCCGCTGTGCACATAGCAGTAACGACCCAGGGCTAATATTTCCCGTCCTGCTGGGAGTTCAGGTTCTAAACTTAGGGCTCTGAATAAGCGGTCTGACATGTGAAGGGCCCTATATTACACACCGCAGTCAATGGGAAGAGCTGACGCCTCCTGCCTTTCTAAATCAGGGCACTTTAAAGTACACTGTGAACATCCAGCCTTTAATGCTTGGCTTCAGTTTGCCCACTGGGGAGATGGGGCTGATGGGGGGCACCTGCTCGCAAAGGAGCTGGTGAGGGATGAGCTCTATCAAATCTGGATCCCGGTCCTTTGCTGGGATCTGCTCTTGAGGGTCCCCGTGCCTCTGCCAAGACTGATGGGGATCCATGCAGACTAGCCAAGCCCTCTGCCAGGACCAGATATGGGCGTCTGGCCCAGGGAAACACGTTTTCAGGCACTTACATGAAAAATGATCATTTCTTTGCTTTTAGGGAAAAGCCTGCTTGACTTCAGTTGAAATATTACTTCTGCCTAGCGAGACACCACTTCCACGGCTGACACGTCTCCAGGCAAAAAGAATTTGCTGAGAGGCCAGCGACAGGTTTTGCAGCAGGATTTTGGAGCAGGCCGTGCTTGTGACTGCATGAAGAGATCAGTAAAAGCAGCTGAACATGGTGCGTAGGTAAAGCCACAAAGATATTGGTGCAAACCTGGAGCTGTTATCACTGCTCTGCCTCCGGCTGAGGGTGATAAGCACGGGCAGACAGGATGAACCTCCACTTCCATGGCTGCCCCACCATGGAAGACATCCAGCTCCAAATGCCCTTTATATTTAAAATGCAGAGCAGCAATACAGCATCTTTCCTTCAGATCTGATCTGGGCAGGTGCCTTCCATCAGAATGTCTTTCCATGTCAAAGGCTTCCCAGCCATCTGGCTTAACAAAACATTGGCATCAGGCCCTTGTTCTTCTCTAGCAAGAGCTTCTGCAAGTGCCCAGTCCACTACAGTTCACCCTGCCTCCCAACATAGCCCTTCTCTGAGAGAAGAGATTTGGAGCTTTCTTTATGAAAAAAAGAAGCTGGGGAGGGTTTCTGCTATGGCACGTATGAATAAGGGACAGGAAAACAGATCCACGTTTTTGCATTGCATTGCTTTTCCTGGTGCTTTGTTCTGTGCTCCAAACCAGGTGCTATGTGGGATGACCGCCACACCACCACTTTGTGTTTGACACATCAGCATGTCACCACGTCTGTCAAACAAGCTCATAACCAGCAGAATCCCTATCCCCACCATGGGGTGAGCCATTTTTGAAGGAGACAGCAGCAGCATCTCCTCTCCACCTCAGAGCTGAGACTTCAGCAGGAACCAGAAGTCTCTGCCTCCCCTAAAAGCAAGATAGCACCAACCGCCTGCGAGGCACAGAGCCATTTGATGCTCTTAAAACCGTATTCCCTTTTTTTTTTTTTTCATGGATTTGCACAGAGATGATGCTTTTGTAACCACAGTATTTGCCAGTTCTTCCTGATCTAAACAGCTTTTGTATCCACTGTACATTTCCTAGCCAGTGTAAAAAGAATCTCACAAACATCAGGAAAACTGGCAACTGGATATAGAAGAATCCTCTCTTTGGTCCCACTCTTGAACCCTCAAAAGTAAAAGCATTTACTATTTAGCCGTTATGTATTTTCTTTGGTTGCAGCCAGCTGGACAGTCAGCACATGCATTGATGTGAGCTGGCCACAGTAAATGCTGTTTGCTTCTGATATGGCTGGCATAAGGAATATGGGTAAGTTTTTGTGGTGATAAGCAGAGGACAGTTCTGTAGGAGGCGAGGCTTCATTAGTTCTGACACTCATGAGACAGCTTGGTATTTTCTTAATTTCGAGCATCATCATCATTCTGTATTTCCTCTTCTCCTTTGTAGTTGATCCTCATGGAAAAGGTAAGTGGTTACAAAATGGAAATGGAAACCTTGGTCCATCTGGTGTGTGTTTGAGTACTGTCAAGCAGGTGAGATAATCACAAGCTATGAGAATGTACTGTCCAGGGAAAACAGAAGGAATTAGATGGAGACACTGTCATTTCAAGAAAAAAAAATTAGGTTATCCCTATGTTTCTGTGATTTTCTTCCCTCTTCACACTTTCCAGTCATCTGCTCTAAAGGACTGGCTCTTTTTCAGTGGCTGGAAATGGCCTAAGAGGTTCAAAGAGAGAAGGAGATACTAGGGACTTGGGGATAAGACTCTTGCAAGTAACTTTCAAGGAAAATATTACAGCATTAAAGGCTAACAAGGGGCAGACACCCACTGTATGTAGGAGAGTGCACTGGGGTGCTGCCAGGAGCAAGTTGCTGATAATGGCTGCAAATATATCTGTTGATGAAATGTTAAGTTCCTTGATAGACCTTTCTGGTTTTCAAAATGCCACTTTTCCACTAAAATTTGCATCATAAGAATTTGAGGTGGGGCAAAATTGGAACCATGTGTTGAGTGAATTTGGCAACTGGTTACAAAAGAGCACAGGACTGAAGAGTCCATGCTTACAAATTACAGCATTAAAATCTAAATAACTGTCATCTAATCCAACTTCAACAGAAGAAAGTGCCTGGCCTTGAGGGTCTCCTTACAGACTGAGGATTAAGGTTTGCTAAACAAAAACTTCAACCCCTCTTCCCTGTATTTATCAGGGACAAAACTACCACACAGAGAATTTTGAATTAGCTAAAATTCCTGCCAAAATCTGGTTGACAACAAAGGAACAGAAATCAGACTCAATAAAATCTTTGCCTTGCTTCCCAAGTTATGAGAATTTCTCCTCTATCCTACAACCTCTTTCATCCATTGTGCCTACTGCCTTCCCTGCCAAATCATCTGCACAGAGAGAAGGGAAGATGAATGTCACCTAAACAAAATGATGAAAAAAGAAACCCAGAGTAAATTCCCAGATTGTGTTCACAAACCACGAAACCCAGAGGAGTGATGCATGTTCCTTGAGGAGGGATTCTGGTCCCATGGACCCTGTTGGCAAAGCTCCTGTTGATTTCAGTGGGTGTGGACTTTGTCATCTGCTTTTGATACTCTCTGATAGCAAGCCTGTGTGCAGACCAAAGGGACTTGGAAGGTGTCAAGTTAGGTGTGTGAGCTAATTGCGAAAACAGCAGCTCCAGGAATTTTCCTGACCACAGCCTTACTTATTCCCAGCAAATAGCTTCTTTGGTCCCAAACCTGTGAAAGGCTATACACAAGGTAAACTTTCGTGGTGTGTATAGTCCCATACCCATGAACTCACTGTGAATATGCATTTTTTTGATGCTAAAGGTATGTAAATGTTGGAATGGTTGGGACTGGGACAGTTTCCGTGTTATGAATGGTGGGCATTTCAAGTACCTGTCCAGACCCAGATTCTTTAAGTTCCTACTTTAGAGCAGATTTTAAATCATAGCCTAAGAAGACAGCAAATCCATACTTCAGAGAATTAGGTGAACAAGAGGCTGATATCCTAAACTCTGCTTTTCTTAGGTTTACATATTACTGCCTATTAAATACTCACATATTAAACATGACTTCGTCTTTAACAGCTTCTAAGCATTATGATCATAAATGACAGCTACTTCTAGACCAACCTGACTTCAGAGAGCAGCATGCTACCATCTATCCTAAATTAAACTTATTTTTTATGTTGTAGAAGCGTTATGTATGAAAGCTCAAATTCAAGATAAAGAAAGCCCTCATACTCAGACTTATCTAAAGTTAGTGTAACTTAAACACATGCATAAACCAAAGCAAATGTTAAAATGCTTTTCTGAATCAGGAACTGAATGAGTTGTTTCTGCTGAATAAGCACTGAAGGACCATAGATCTCCAAACAAATTAATTTTAACCATTATCAGTAAATATTTTCAGCTTTCCTTTTGTTTCACTGCCAACTCTGATGGATTGAAGCTAGATTCTTGCAGGGAGGAAAAATTAATGCACAACAATATTGAAAAGTGATCTCTGCTGAGGTACCTTTTTGCCTGTAGAAACAAAAACAACCAAACAAGTATTTTGGCATTTTTATGTACAAAGCCATGTTAGAAGATTATATTTTAAAGTTGTATACAAATTAACAATTTTAAAGTTACACCTCAGCAGCCGTTTATATCACGTGACTGGACTATCAATCATAATAATAATAAACCAGGAGATTTTTAGGCTAGTACACTTCTGAGTATTCAACCGAAATGGAGAAAAATGGGGAAAACACATAATATATCTTAGGAGTAGTAATGTCCTGTTATTGTTAAAAAACTGCTGGGACCTCATTAGTGACTATGAAAACATCATCTGTGAATACTGTGAGGCAATAAATCTACAGTGTCCAAGGAAGAGAGTGGGGGGTGGGGGAAAAGAGCAAGCACAACGTGTGTATTTGCCATTTTTTCTTACCCAGCTGTGAGTTAGTAATTTCCATATCTGCTTGCCAAACAGCTTCCAGAAACTATTACTGATTATGTGAATTCAATAGTCTGCTAATGAACGATAAGATAATGGGTCTATGTTCAGGAGTGCAGGAGACCAATTGTTGTTTACATGTCAAAAATTCCTTTTCCACTTGGGTCATTGCACACACATACATACGCACGTTTGTGAGGTCATGTTTTATAGCAGTGTAGCTCCACGCCAGGTCTGCTGATGCTGCAGGTATGGCTCTTTCATCTCCAAATCAAACACTGGTTTTTGAAGTATTCCATTGATGACCAATTTTCTATAGCTTTTAGTAAAGCAAGCGGTGCTATAAAAATAATTAAACAGTAGTTTTGTGGAGGGAAGAATGGAATAAATAAAGGATGAATTACAAATACTTACTGATGAACTCCAAAATACGTTTGGATAAATACCTGGCACTTTGCAAGACTTCGCATGAGACCCTTAAAGAGATTTGTGATAGAACTTACCTGCCATAGCTGTGTTAGCAATACTTTACAGTGCTTTTCACCCCAGATGATTTAATCGTCTGTCTGCCTCCTACAGCCATAGTGTGACCAGGCACAAATCCATGGCTGCCATAAATACATGCTCTTGCCTTACCGTAGAATTTGGCTCTGGGTTTGCAGAGCTCACGTCACTCGTCACTGAAATGTGGCTACTTCTACAGAGGAAAAGCAGCACTGCCAGCCAGATTGTTTTTAGCAGGGGAAGCAAAGGGTAATATAGCCAAATAAAATGACTGGAGAGTTTATGTAGGAAGCACACAAGGTAATGACTTGTGTTGGAGTTCCTTTAGGGCGCTGTATCTATCCATTCATATATATCTGAGAAATGATACCTGGTCCCTGCTGGCCACAAGTATAGCGCAAACTGAACAAGTGGAAACTATTTGCTGTGATGAAAATCATGGATTGTCTTTAGCAGAGAACCCCAGGGTTGGGTTTGATGGTTTTTTTCAGTATGAACTTTCACTTTAGATCCGTTTCTTCGATTTGGTTTCACGGCACTGGATCCTTGGTAGGTGATGGTCTGCAACTGGGTAACTCGTTCATACACTGTACCTTCAAAGGCACTGAGAAAACAAATAGAAGGTGATTTACCTCTCAGAATACTGGATATCTTGTCTCTGTATGTGAAAATAAAGTAATGGGAAGTAAATGTCACTAAAAAGACCTAACATTCCCAATACCAGCCTCAGGAAATGGCAAAGCTGGCAGCTGTCTAGCATAGTACCTTGTCAGGGCAGTAAAAAAGCTGTTTCCAGTGGTTTGTTTATGCTAGCGCTTTGGACAGTGAGGCTTACAGATGAGGAAAAGGCAGTGGTTAGGTGTTGCTGTTAGTTGTTAGGTGGTTATTCAGGTCTCCCCTCAGTGGCAGGAGAAGAAGCAAGACCAGTCCTCCATGATTGTCTCCCAGGACTACCCTTTCCAGCCCTGATTTTCTCCTTTTTCCATGGAAGGAGCAGCCTGGTCCCAGGTGAGTCCTGAGGGCTTGCCCTTAGACAGCTGAATTTTGCTTTGTTTCAGAAAAGCCTTGAGCCAGGTCTGTGCAAGTCCAGGCTGCAAGGTCAGAGATGGCTTGAAATACATAAATAGTTTTGTCATTTGATTGAGAAAGCCCTTGCTTATTTGATGTACTATATGAAATATTCTGGAATTCACTCATTTAAACACAGTCTCCACAGCCTGTGAGCTTGTCAGACAAACTAAGCAACCTTCTGAAATCTGATTTCATTGGGTCATGTTTAGACATAAATTTAATACAATAAAAAACCCCAAACAAACCACCAAAGCCAGAACAAGATCAGTGTTGCACAGTGTAGCTATGCATGAGTCACACTTCAGAGGTAAACACGAACCTTACACTTTCATGCAATCATTCTGTTTAATCTGTGCATTAATAAAAATGCCTCCTCTGTTCTTATTATCGCAATCCATAGTAGAGTTCAGGGTCCATACACACTCTATCTCTTTTCCATGCTGTCACTACTTGCAACGTTCATAAACACAAAACCAACCTTAGAGGCTTTAACACATAGTGAAAGTGAAGACTTATCTGATCAGTCTTATGGTAATTCTTGGACTCTGAGGATTAGTTAAAACCCCTGCCTCTGACTACAGACTCTGTGGTTTTAAGGAGCTATTTGGGACTTGCCCCATACCATAGCAATCAAAATATGACCCTGCAGAAGAAAACTGAAATGCTGTGGTTGCTTCCAAGATCTTGAACACTAAGTGATATCAGTAGAATGTGTGGGGCTTCTGGAAGCTGGAAATCAGACACAGTTGAAAATCAGGTATTTACACTGTTGGGTTTGAGCCTTGTGTATCAGCTTTATTTCCTCTTCTCTGCGAGGTACTTGTTCCACTTTCAACATTTGAGATTATACCCTTTTGCATGGTCTCACCTCTTTGCAGTGGGAACAGCAGCTTTTGAGCACCATGGAGGCATCAGAGAGGAGAACATTTTCTACAGAAGCTAGCAGCAATGTTGGTTCTTGCTGCAAAGAGAGCCAACAGCAGCAAAATTCAGAATAAAGATCGGACGACATCCAATTAAAGGTCATCTCCTGTAGCACATCCCATTAGTCAAAAGGCAACATGGGCCGGAATGATTTGCAGTAAACTGAAAAAAACCACTAGTGCTTGGCTTGGAAGGAATTCCAGGTTTTGTAATGGATCTAGCAGAACTGTGTGTTAATGTGGTCTGTATTAATTTATGTTTTGTAAATGTAGAAAAGCTAATGGGAAAGCAATTGGCCCCTTCTGAGCTATATCTCTTCGAAGAAAAATTACATGGGATGGGATTGGACATTCTAAAATCTCAAAGGCAGTAGAGAAAAGTGTGTGTTGTTATTCATTTGCAAGAGCTGGTAGCTTCTTCCTTCTCTTGGGCAGTGGGTGCACAACGACAAATGGACAATTCAGACAAATACATGCATTCAAATGCAGTGATTGGCAATGTAGGTACTATATGTGTAGTGCACAGGCAAAGGACTTTCACAGACAAAAGTAGTAATGGCTATTAATCTGGACAACAATTGGAATCACTAGATCAGATGTCCACGTGGGCAGTCTTACCAGTATTAACAGGGATGAAGCTTTGAGACAGAAATTCCAGTGCCCTGTGATGTGTGCAATCACATGGAGAAAGCTTACAAAGTGACTTTTCAAAACTTTGACACAGAAATATCTTGCCTTTTTACTCTGTCCAGTAGCTTGTTGTGCTTTAAAATTAGATCAGAAGTGATTTTTCATTGACATCTTGCTCTACCCTATAGGAAAGAAATGGTAAAGAGAAAGAAAAAACATGCCAGTTCTGTGTATATTTATATATCTCAGTATTTAACTTCTGATTAACTAAACCTATACTGAGTCTGGACTGGCCAGTGTAGTATTTGAGGTGAAAAAAGAATTTTAATCCCATTTCTTACTGACTGTATCGATGTAGCATTACACTACCATGTGAGCTGCTTGGCCTGTAGCAGAGTACTTTGAGTAGGATTTTCAGCTCCACTGGGGGAAATTCAAACATTCAATTCCAAATAAAAGTCACGGGAATGTGCAAGCACATTACTTAAGAAGCTTCAAAAATTCACAGTTTTCTTGTGTGATGTTCTGCAGCATAAACATTATGTGAATATATGCCAGTACTAGACTTGAATTCAAATTTTCCCCTCTCCTGGCCTCACTAACTTCATTTACTAGATTGAAATTTCCTAACTTTGCTCTCTTATTTTTCTTTATTCTCTTCCTTTTCTCTTTCACTCTCTTGAGGGTTTATTCTCTTCCCAATTCCATGCTACTTCCCCTGCTGTAACATTTTCCTTCTGTTGTTTTGATTCCATATCCTTGTTGAGGAAAGACAAGTGACCTGAATGCTTCATAGTTGCATCTCTCAAGTTATGAACTGCACTCTCAGTTAAGCCACCAACAATTTAGTAGCTAATAGAAATATTTATCTATGCTTCAGAGGAAATGTATCTTAAATGTTGAAAGATGTTGCCAGAAATGTTAGAAAAACCCAGATCCTTCAGAGTGGAGCTAGAAAAATCTCTTCAACGATGGAGCATATTAATTGGACCCCCATGCCAGTTGTTAACTCATCATAACTTATGGCTCTTGGAGCCTGGGAGCAGTCCTGATGGCTGCCAGAGCTCTGAGCCTACTCCCTGGTTACGCATGGGTGCATACATCCTGCCAGACCTCCAGCTCTGCCATTTTGGCTGCAGGTTCAAAGGCCTTCCAATGTTTCTGGCAGGTTATTCTTGTTTTAGACCATGGGCAATGCTAATGGTAAGAACAGATTTTGATCTCACATTTTGCGAGTCAGATCATTTTTTGCTGAAGTCCATGCAAAAGGAGCAGAGGGAAGATCAGGGTCCAGACTGATGGCCACTGAGGGGAGCCCAGACTTCCACTCATTGCCAAAGGTGACAAGAATGATTCGCAAAAAGTGTTAATTTCTGTGCAGATTACCACTATGGAAACCGAAGAGGTGACTCATGAGAAATACGTGGTTTCTGTACAGACAGGTGATAATTGTTTCCAAACCCCATAAAAGTGCAAACTGAGCTAATAACAATACTTCACAGTCCCAGCTGTGTGTCCTGAATTGAAAGACAGATAACTGCCATAGCCTTATTGCATACATCTGTGGTGTCACTGGAGGCAGGGCAGTGTTCAACAGTGGCTGAGATTTCATATTATACCCTGCTCTGTCCAGGCAGCTCCTGTGTGGAGTGCTACACAGGTTTCTCCTCTCCTCCATCCAGGGTGAGGAGCAAGAGAGAGAGAGGGCACTGGCTGCAAAACAAAAAACCTCACATGCATGATCCTTCAGGTTTTGGCCATGTATTATTCAATTTAAGACATGAATATAGATATGGAAGAACCCAGAGCACAGCCATTTCTATTCATTATTTTTTCCCTGAGAAGGGTGGTGAGGCACTGGCACAGGTTGCCCAGAGAAGCTGTGGATGCCCCATCCCTGGAAGTGTTCAAGGCCAGGCTGGATGAGGCTTTGAGCAACCTGGTCTAGTGGAAGGTGTCCCTGCCCACGGCAGCGGGATTGGAACTCAATGGTCTTTTAAGGTCCCCTCCAACCCAAACCATTCTATGATTATTAACCCTGAAGCCTTTCCTTTCAGAAGGATTATTCCTACTGAACTGTGGAAAATCAAACAGCATTTCCAGAGAGAAGGAAAATACACAAATAATATGCGTAGGCATTCACATCAATAAAACTCAGGAAAATAAGATAAGACTCCTTTTCTATTTGCTTTGTTTGTGAACATCTTTGGCTGTAGAAAATTGATAGGAGGAGGAAGTTGACATGAGTTTTCTGAGCCATAGTATATATACATCAGACGCTTTCAGATATCCAGTCTGAAATCTATGGGTTTGATAGTTTTAAGGGTTGCTTAACTGAGGACTTGAGCATTTCTGTGGAAATGAAGTAACCAAGAAAGCCATATAAACAGTTATTTCCAAGGAGCATTCATCACAAGTAAGAAAGAGCTTGCTTTAAAATACAGTAGTAACATATCATGATATCTCAAAAAAAAATTTTATGAGCACTAGTTTTATCTATTATCCCTCAATTTTCTCCAAATTTTACTGATGTCTATGGTGTCAGGATTGTCAGCCTACAACCCTCAGCAGATTAAAATACCTGTTATTTCATTCTTTCTTTTCATCTCTCCCATTGCACAACTGCAGCAGGTGCCGGATTGTAGGCTTTGCTGTGTGCTAATATACTAAAATATGACATTAAATGCCATTGCCTGCAATGGGACCTCATCTTGTTTGAACCTAACTGATCCATTGACTTTGGGGCCTTAGGGTTTTGCAACGTTTGGTATAAATTGTACAAAACCTTTCCACTTTCTGTTGAAATTCATACTACCCACTGAAAGCACAAGGATGTGTCATTGGTCTCAGTCAACTCTATCAGTATCACATACTGTACGTGACATCTTCTATTTTCTTCCTGTTTTCATTAAAAAATACACCAGGAGGAAAAAAAAAGTTCTCACTGATTTTCTCCCACTCATTTCCTGCCTTCCGTATTTCTGAATCAAAAATCCAGGGAAGCATCTATGAGTCGAAGTACTAATATTAAGTTCACCTAAACATTTCCATTCTAAAGGCCCAGTTTCAGTTATTTATTCTTTTCATAAACTTTAGCCTTTTTGGCTGAACTTTTTCCAGGGCTGTGCTCTTTCCAAGAGCGACTATTTTGGGATAGTTAGAGCACGAATCAAGCAAAACCAAAACTTAACAAAAAAATATACTTTTCCCACCATTTCCCCCAAATCTTGCAGCTTTCTTTGGAATAGGTATAACGGCTAAATCTTTTTATACAAAAATCTGATATTTGGCCGAAGACAGTCTCTGAAATAGGAAGGTACCTTCCAACGTCCTTCTGAAAACAGATTCAGATTTAGCCAAATCATGTGTACTCAGAAGTTAATTTCCACTTACATGCAGTGGGTTTGCAGTAAAAGCAGCTATAGTGTTTTGGTGTTTTTATTTTATATTATTTTATTTTTTCACAACTACTCAGAAGCAGTTGGAATCATCACTACCGTTCTTTCAAATGAAGAAACAGACATAGGACCAGTGACAGGACCTAGTTTCCTATGTCTTTCCTTGATATACTTTCCATTTATTTCTACTTTAATTAGTAATAATCTCCCATGTTCTAAAAGACAGTGGCATGCATTTCTTGTGCAGATAAAGCTGTGCAAGGAAAACAGACAAAGTGGTGGTAAAACCTGTACATGCAGCCTAGGTGTAAAAGGAATAATTGTGTGGCAAAGATACACACTTAATGAACAGCCAGTTTTCAACCAAGGGAATGCTGGAAGCGCTCACACACAGATTAACTTTTTTTCTTGTCTTCTTGTAAGTCATGGCAAATAAATATGTCACAGATGCCTCATTCACGTAATCTGACCACTGATGGTTCCATTACTGGCACAGAACTGGGCCTCAACCCAGAATTGTGAGCATTTTAAAATGAATTTAGGAGAGAGTTTGGGGAGTGCGATGCCCAAGTCCCACTGGCTTTCAGTAGAGTTTTCAGTCCTTCTCCATTAGGCTCCTTTGACAATTCCACCCATAATGTAAGTACCATTAACTGTAAACACATGAGTAGTTCCACTGAAGTCTGAAGTTATGTATGTGCTCTGTTGGGTGCGTTCTGTTTACGCTTCATAACAGAAAAAAGACAACATGTGGTGGAAAAAAATTAGAACTCTTCAGCTAAGCTAAAAGGCTTGAAGAAAATACACATATTTTCTAACTTTTGGGGGAAACCAAGAGAAGGAGATATCTTTTTAATGAAGGAATTTGTAACTCAGGTGTTCCTGCCACCGAAGAAGACAGAAATTTTGTGCAACCAACTGTCTCTGATGCACCATTTCAGAAAACATACCTTTCTAGCCTGTGTTCTTTGTTCTGAAGAAACTTCAAGGTACAATACATTAAATGAATTCTGAGCAATCTGCATCAGACACTGCAGGTGTACATCAACTAACAGGTTGTCTGTAAGGAGGCACTTGCATGTAGATTTTTTCCTCACTGGATTCCTCTCTCCTTCGTTGCACGAGGTAACGCCTATGCACAAATAAATGCTAACTGTGCAGCAAATGAGGCTGTAGAATGGCAAGTTTGTTTTCTGAAGAAGATGGAGGGTCTGTATTATAAGAAGAAAGGGGATAAAGGAAGAGGACTGCCTCACTAGAACTTGGTACCCCTTGTGCAGTGATTTTCCAGTGCAACTAGATTGCTTCCACTTGTGGATATCCCCACACAGTGCAACATTACTTACTGTTGACCCATTTTCTATGTTTCTTTCCCTCTGTAAATAGAAGATGACTGCTTTTACCTGCAGGACTGGATTAAATACGTGCTATAGCAGATGTTAGAGCCATCTCACCTTTCAAATGTTCAGAGCCTGAAGCCAACGTTAGGGGTTTGTCCCCAGAGACTTCCATTGCCATCAAACCATCAGCTGCCCTGTGGGTAAGGCTGCCATAGAAATATTCATCACTTTGCATCTGAATCAATAGCAAATAATTAAGTCCTAAACATACACATTGTACAGTGAGGAAAAAAAGAAAGGATCCAATAGCTGGTTGCCAAGTAAGCTTGTTGATCCTTACTATTGCCACCAAGTAACCTTGTGCCTGCCTGACTTCTGCCTCCAGAAGGAAAAGATAGCTTGTAATAATGTAATTAAAGACCCTATCATCATCCATCCCTGTAAGGAAGGGTGTGAGTGCAGTCTGCTCAGCAATTTCCTTGCTTTTGAGCACTTGACTTCAAAACTCAGTGACGTCATTTTAGTCAATGGAGTGTTTTTGTGTACAGTTTCCTTGTGCATAATGGTAAGCTGTGCTAGGGGTAAATCGTATCGCTACAAGTTACCATGATGTATGGCAGGGACAGTGGTGTGGATCAAACAGATTTTTTGTGCAGGTTTCACAGATATTTGCTGACAAGTCGAGGATAGAGCAGGAATCTTGGGTTCCAGCCAAGACTTTGGAAGGGAGGATGCTTTAGAGGGCATAGCCCATTTCTGCACCTCATTCTCCTCCTCATTTGCCCTAACCTCCTTTTCTGAGACTCAGCTTCTTCTGCCCTGATCTTTACAGACATTTCCTTTCCCAGGACTTGGTTAAACAAAGGCAGGGCTCTATTCAAGCCCATTTAAACTTCGAGGCTTCCAAAAATCAGGCTCGCTGGCTAATTGCATTGGCCCCTGATGAATCCCCTGTTCTGATCCAAGCCATGGTCTGCTTGCAGAAGATATCTCACAAGCTCCTCCTAAGACTTCAAACCTCTCAGCAAGAGCTCCACTGCCACTGCCACGGGTCAAACCATGGGTCACTTGGTACCAGTAGACACCAGAAGCTGTAGCGCCTAGGCAATTTTCCTCCATATGTGCCTAAAATGTGGTCTGTCCTTTTCCAGTTGATGTTCCTCTTGCTCCTTAGCTCCTCTTCTCCACCACAGTCTCCTTGCCAAGCTTAATCAGAATACCTGGGTCTTTCTCTGCAAGGAAGAAGGAAGGGTAATTTGTTGAACAGATACAGTGGTTTGCTTTTTGTCATTGACCACAGTTGGTGTTCTGTTTTTCTTTGCTAGAGAAAGAAAATGAAAAGTTCGTATACGGAGCAAAAAGAATCCCTGGTCCAACCCACTGCTGACACACCACAAAGGTCAGACCACTAGCCCAATAATGATCCACTCGCTATCATCTTGGTTGCTTTGTAAAACTCCCAGGAGGAGCCAGATCTGTGAAAAGGAATGGAGCTAGAATTAACTTCCTATCACTGACAAACCCTGTCGGACCACTTATCTAAGCTTGATCTGGATACACAGCTCCTGTGTCCATTTTCATATCCACTGTGACTTTTTCTAGTTCAGGCTCTCTCCAGGCTTGGCTGTGTAAGGTCTTGCCTGACAAATATATTCTCTCAGCTCAGGGCTTAAGACACAGAAAGGACAGAATTGGCACTTTCCATGCCACACCTGTTCAGTGGAGAGAGCACTTTGATCTCTGTGGCTACCCATCTAACAGCCCCATACAGCAATAAATTCATGCACTTTTTTTAAACATAGCTGCCAAGAAAGGGGGGGAGAGGGGAAAGTGAAAGGAAAAAAGCAGCAATTCCAGGAAGAAGCTGAAGCCTATAAAGTGATCTTTCACTCTCTTTTGCAAAGCACCACCACAGATCTATCAGAGTATTTTCGGTAACAAGCTTTTGAAAGCTGAATTTAAAATAAGAAGTGGGAAGTGGGGAGGGAGGCAGGGGGAGTATCTTCAAACCAAATGCCATGACTGCTCACAAGGCACTCCATAATTCAAAGTTGGGTGCCCTCAGGCATGCTACTCATACGTTTATATTTTCGAGAGAACGGTCCCACAATGAAAACACTGTGAGTGGTTTTGCCTGAAGGATCCTGTAGGATTTATGCACATGAGGGCTCTTGTCACTTGTAAGTAGAGGTCAGGAACCTGCCTGGGTGGAGAAGGCAGAGTCAGTGCTTTCCTGAAATCCCTCCTTGTGCCAGGAAATAATCACCACACCCACAGCTACTACATCTGAGCCAAGGTGTTCCAGGGACACAGTCTGTCGTATAGGGCACACCCATGGAAAAAAGTTTTATAAACCATATCCCGTTCCTTTAATCTTCCATTCCTTGTTGCTGAAAGAAATAAAGAAAAAAAAAATCAAGGTAGTTGCTTCTGGGAGAAAAGGCATTTCTGTTCAATATCCTAAAGTAAAAGATCAAAAAGAAAACTTTGATTTTTCACATATTCCAGATTTCTCAAGACAGGGTTTATTTCCACCGGGTTAAATAGCAGGTAATGAAATTTTGACCATGGTGGTGTAAATCAACTCTTTTGATGGAGTGAAGGGGTAAAGAGGAGAACAAAGAACAGGCAGAGAGGCTACAATATCAAGTGTTACTTGTAAAAGTATAGAACTAGTATTTGTTTCTGGTAGGCATCTTAATTTGTGATTTATTGTCGATTCAAAAACTCCACAGTTTTTTATTAGAGCTGAATGAATTTTAAAGTACTGTTGGTACATAAAATGGCTAATTGTGTTTTACTGCTTCATTTCAAGTACAATTCTGTATTGGTGCCAAAGATCAGTCTGAGAAAATATGACGTACTTTATTTAAAATAATTGCAGTGAAAAAATGTGTGGGTTTCTTTTGGCTGTGATTACATTACTGAATATTTTATTATGAATGAAAATTCTAAATACTTGTTTCTTGTCAGTAGCATCTGTCTTGTATCTCCCTGGCTGAGAAAATGTCCGGATTTGATTGATTTTATAGCCCATATATTCTCCTGAATTCTTGGACAACTTATTTGCCTCAGATGCATTTTGAGAGCTGTAAGTCTGACTGTTTTCTCATACATACTTAAACGTCACATGTCTCATTTCATGTGGAGACCAGGAGGTCTGAGAATGAGTAGGCAAAACAGATGCTCAGAGACGTCCTCAGAGCCAGTGTGAAGCAGTGGGTGCCGATCACACCAGCATTTCCCTAGCTGCGAATGGCAGGCAAATCAACATGCTTTCATCAAAATTATTCTCTAAAAATCCCCATGAGTATTCAATGACCTAAATATACAGAGTTGTGAATAGACCTTAGATTTAAAAAATGTATGGATTTGCCACTTGGCAGCTTGGTCACATGTGCCAGAGCAATAGGACATCTCTCATCCTCTCTACTAGGTAGCCATCAAGGGACAGCACTGTTTGTCATGGCAGGCAGTAGGCAGTATCTTGTCATGGCTAAGAAAGAGCCCAACTAGGAGGCCCTATGTTCAGAGGATTAAAAGTCCCTGAGAAACCATAAAAAGAAATCATTTGCTGTAGTCCATGGACTCGTTACGGATTAGCTTCTTGATGCTGGATTCACGCTCGTGGGAATGTAAGCAAACAAAACAGGCAGACAGCAGGACATCTGTGTGCGCACGCGTGAGTTTGCGCATGCGTGTTGGTTTGGTTTGAGGGGCACCAGGCGGGTGAGGGATGAGGAGCAAATGGTTTACCAAAGGCAAAGCTGAGGAGACTCCATGGATGCTGAGGGGACACAAAACAGATCCCACAGCCACCCAAGCGTCAGAGCAGGGGTCCTTGACTTTCATACCTATGGGCTCATGGGTTACTGGCCTGACTCATCCCAACCCCTTCCTCAGGTGCTAAGACCTGCAGCTTGAAATCTGACCCTGACTTCACCGTTGCGCCCCGCACTTGTGTGTGACGCTGCTCTCCGGTGCCTCACCTACAGGATATAGAACCTGACAGTTAAAAGACGTTTCCTAAGCTTTGGCACTGAAGGATTTTGTTCCAGATCTGTCAATCTCACTGACTTTTCTTGATCATTTTAATTTTAAGGTGTTGTGCACAAACAGCTGGTTCTAACTATTGTAGATACGGTCTGTAGGAAGAAATGATGCCTGCTGACCTCACTTTACAAGGCTCCAAGCGTTATCAGATCCGGCTGAAAGTGATAGGCAATACCACGGATAAAAAAGGCAATAAGACAATACCATTACAGACTCCCTTCCTGGCTCTGCTTGTCAAACGTGGCAGGTAGCTCCACAGAGCAAGTGCTGTACTTTCACCCTGTGGAACCGAGGTAATAAGGGAGGATACTTCAAGGTCATTCTAATTTGAAAAATATTTCAAGGTCCCTGGTTGACAAGATATTACATAAATTATGATATTTTATTTTCAAATGTGCTAGCTGGGATAGCAGGTTTTGTAGGTAATTTATATTTTGCTCCATTGCCTGGAAAAATCCAACTATGCTAAATAGCAGTAGTTTTGTAAAACGGCACTGTAGCCAGAACTCATATATTTCTGCTGCTATTCTTCTTATAAAAGTATGTAACTGTAACTAAACAATGTCATGCTTTTAACCAGATGGAAGCAATTGTCTTTTGGATAGATGTTACCTTGACTGTACAGTTATTCCTAAAACTAGGTAGCACCATTTCTAAGTTTTGTGAGTAACACACAGTGTCGGTAGTGTTTGAATGTGTAGCTGTAACGTTAGGTGTGAAGCACGGAGGCAGCTCCAAAACCCACCAAACTTAATCTGAGTCCTTTCATTTATTTCGCTGCCTATTGAATAAGAACTATAAAATTTAGTTTATTGTATATACGACGTTTTGAACATTTTCTGAGTTATCATTGATGGCACTAATGGCAAACAGCTAAGGTAACTTCTGTTCTGGGGGAACTGCTTTCCAGCTATTCCTTGAAAATAACTATCGCCATTTTTCATTGGACTTTATAAGAATTCAAACAAAAGTGTTAGGGACACTATATATTGCCAGAATCTAGTGAACTAATTTTTCAGGCACTGATACAGAAACATCATATGGTTTTATTTTAGTCAGTAATAAAATTATGTGGGTGAGTTAGTGTTTATGTCTTTGGCTTGCAAGATACCGTCCATTTGACATGTCATATGAAGGAAAATAATTTGATGGTGTTCCTCCCTCAGACGATCAGTTAGATGGGGTGGAGGTTACAGTTAAAAAAAAAAAAAAAGTCCAAAACAAACTCTTAATTACCTACCAACTGACTGATAAAAATTTAGTATCCTAAAATAAGGATTTGAAAATAGAGCAGTTGACGGCAGACTGAAAATCCAGTTTCTAGAAGAGATCTGCTCCAGTTCAGACACTTCCCTACGCTGTCAGTTTTTCCACAAGATTTATAATGAGCACTCTGTAAGACTCTGGCACCTGAGCTGAATACTAAGCATTTACAAAGTTGTCCCTGAGGGTTTTTTTCAGTCAGCCTTAGGGCCCAGGAGTACACGAGGTCCTAACTACAGTTCCCATGCTGCACAGAGCTCTGTACACAGTGGCTGAACCTGAGCAGAACCACACTCACTCGGCATCTTGCAAAATGGGGCCACAAAAGGAAAACACCAGGTAAAATCAAGCCTTGGATTTGAGATGCTGGCTTCAGGCTGGTTTTCTGTTCTTCCCTGACTTACACCTGTCCGGCTGCGTTGTCTCAGTAGAGTTACATGGGTACATCCCAGGCCAGAATTTGGCCTCAGCCAACTCACTCCACGACTTGAGCTAAACCCTCACACCAGTTCCACAGGGTGGGTCCCAGTTTAGTGGCAGAAATGAAGGCTTACCTTGGCCGCCGTGCAAAAATGCTGGATGTTTCCATATTTCGAATAGTGTTTTGCATCAGCTGCACACTATGTCTGTGCTGTGGCAAACCGATCTCCGGGAGGGTAGCGTCCCTGGCCGTGACAGGGATGTTTCCAGCCAATTCCCAACTACAGTGCTGGAGATTTTCCTAACACTGCCTGAAATTAAAGCCAGATGAGAGAAAAAATTTATTCCTTGCCTAGGTGAGAAAAAAATGGGTGCTGAAACCTTTCGAGCTTCAGAGGTGCTTGGGAGAAGTCTGAAGGTTTGCTACGTACGATGAATCTGCACATACCCCAGTTCAGCCAGTGTCAAGTTCTGAAGGAAAATAACTGTGCTCCAATTCACAGCATTGATTTGGGAAGGCCCTTTACAAATTAAAAATATTTGACTGTCACTCCTTTCTTCCAGCATGTTTCCTAAAACGTGACCTATGCCTGGGATTGTTTTGAAACCAGCATCCTTCAAAGTGATCAAAAGCTTAGCGGGATAAAATCAGAAATACAAATACATGAATAATGGTCAAGGTTCTTTGTCTTCCTCGAGACATCATTTGAGAAATAATACATCAGTACAATAAACTGGTCTGCAGCAACTTGAAAAAGTCACATGTTCTGCTTCCGGTGGGCCACAAAGATGCTCAGAGGGCTGGAACACCTCTCCTATGAGGACACGCGTAGAGAATTGGGCTTGTTCAGCCTGGAGAAGAGAAGGCTCTGGGGAGACGTTATTGCAGCCTTCCAGTACCTGAAGGGGGCCTACAAGGAAGATGGGGGGGGACCTTTTACAAGGGCCTGTAGTGACTGGGCAAGGGGTAATGGCTTTAAATTGAAAGCGGGGAGATTTAGATTGGACATCAGGAAGAAATTCTTCCCGGAGAGGGTGGTGAGGCACTGGAACGGGTTGCCCAGAGAAGCTGTGGATGCCCCATCCCTGGAAGGGTTCAAGGCCAGGCTGGATGAGGCTTTGAGCAACCTGGTCTAGTGGAGGGTGTCCCTGCCCATGGCAGGGGGCTTGGAACTAGATGGTCTTTAAGGTCCCTTCCAACCCAAACCTTTCTGCGATTCTATGATTCCCTTTCATCCTCAGACACAGGAGGCACCTGTTACTGGGCTGCTCTATGCCATCAGTACCGCATGGCAGCTCAGTGCTGGCTTTCCGCAGCCAGAGAACATGTGTTTAACACGCAGCCTGGCTGGATACATGCAGATAGCTTCAAACTGTGCAGAACCTGATGTTTCCCTTTCCCACAAGACTTCCTGATTCCAAACCATTATCCTGGGATCCAGGCAAAGTAGCTGGCTTGCGTTTTTGTAGGAGGTTGCCTGGGAGCTAAATCAACACACCCTTTTCTTGCCATAGGTCTGAATTCACACACTAAGATTAAAAGCACGCTCAATTTCTCTCTAACCAGGGAGGCACTCAAACTTCTATTAATTTCACTGGGTGGTGGGCACATGAATAAATTGTGTTGCTCTCCTAATTTTGGCATCTGTCACTTCTGGGTCCCTCTGTACTCAATAGAGAGAGAGGAAAAAGGAGAGAAAACCCTCCACACAGACTCAAACACATTTCTTCACAGAGTGATCCAGGGCAGCAACATCTCTGAACTCTATGTAGCTGCCAGTGTCAGAGCTGCAAGATATTTTTTTGCATATTGTGCGGGCAAATAATAATAGTTGTCTATAAAATATGGCAAATTTTACTGTATTGTCTGTGCTGTTTCTCTTTCCACGTTCAGAGAAGGAAAAAAATCCCACATTCAGGAGACAAAGAAGTAGGGCTAGGGAAGCATCAGTTTACTGGTGATTAAAGAGCTGAACCTGTGTTTTTGCTTTTAAAAACTGCCTGAAAATGCACTTCCCTGTAGTGAGTATCTGTTTTTAGTAAAGACTGGTTTGCATCCTTTTAGATAAAATAATGCTTTGCCTAACTAAGGGGGAATTGTGTGAAATAACATGGCCATGATGACATGGGATGCTATAATACAGTTCTTGATAGGAGTCTGGAACTCATAATCTAATGACTCATAACGATCTTCCCAAACACATGATACGTAATAAGGAGCAATAATTCATGCAAATGCCCAGGTTAGTTGGGGGTATTCTTCTGGGGCTCGACATCTCATTTTATGCATAGCCTTGCCCTGAACCTCGTGTTTCATGCTGTGAACATGGATTGCTTCAGTTGTGATGCTTCAGAGAGGCAGGATGTCTCCTAGCATTCCCGTGAGTATACTCCTTGGAAAAGACTCAAGCAGCTCAGCTGGACAGTATGCCTGGAAGGAAGCAAGGCTATATTCCTCCTTCCTTTCCGTTGTACAGCTCAAGGGGTGTAGTCCATGCATTCTTATGAACATCAGAAATGCAGTTCTGCCCCATCCCAACATCAGCTGTGCCAAAGGTTGTCTCCCTATACCCCACTCCTACTGGCCGAGGGCCAGGCAGTTGTTAGCCTTGTATGACAAGGCTCAGTGTTCCACCTCAGACATTTCTGCTTAGAAGTTTCTGCTTAAAATAGCACACATTTATTAGAGCTTTGGCATTCTGCTTGCTAGCCTGTGGTAATTCTCTTCAGACGGAGAACAGTTCACACCTTCTCCATTGCTCTAATTTGGATTAGGTCTGGACGCAGACAACAAAGATTAAATTCAACTGTTCTTATTGCTATCTTCAGTTATCTCCCATAATAGGGGCTCTTGTTAAGTACCCAGGCACTTTCATGCTTGGTGCTGTCCAACACCTTTATTCCAACTTCTGACTACCAACAAGACAAGCAGAAGAAATAACTTTTTCTGCCCCTTTTCTGCTTTCTGGCAAAGTAGAAGCCGAACATTGAGAATGGGTTTTGGGTAACACTATCAGAGGTTTAAGTATGCATAAGTATTAAGTATTCTTTAAATACTCTATGTTTCTCAAATGTAGGTACGTAAAAATGGTACTTTCTTACCCAGCCATCTGCTCAAGGTACATTTTCAGTCTCACCTGGCCAGCTTAGTAATGCTAAGGAAAAAATGTTTTTTTGCTGTCAGCTGTGAGAGGTGGATTCATTTACTTTCAATTTGCATTGGTACAATGGCTTGCCGAGCTCCATTACCATACTTTGGTATGCAAACTAAATAATTAAGCTTCATAAATCACTTTTAGTCTTGAATTAACGTGAGCTCTCTCTCAATATCTATGTGTGCGAATATGTACATCACAACAAAAAACATAATACACTTTTATAACGTTATTATGATGATTTTTACTACCTGTGGTATTGTTCATGTCTCTGGAGTCCCCCATTTTGTACAGGCACAAAACAGAGTGTTGACCGGACCAATGGTATTTCAAGCTCTGCACTGATCAGTAAAAGTCAGGAATAAAATGAAACTGGGAGCAATAATGGTAGATTCCTGAAGGATATGAATTACCTCAGGAAGGAGTCATTCGCTTCTTGATATAGGCTGAAAAGCAACAGCTACTTAAAATCAAAATTGCTTTGAGTCAGAGGTCCAAAAAATATCTGGAACTTGTTTCCAAAGTAAGGGTAAAAGTAGGAGGGGACCTTGTAGGAAGGAACTGAATAAAAATCCACCTTAAAAATCACAACAATAATAACAGAGAGCCTAAGAGGAATGAGAAGAAAGACTAATCAGCTGAGAAAGCAGCATCTTAAGAGGTCAAAGTGCAGAAATAAAGTACAAACTGCCAAAAGCCAAGCTGTGTTAGACCTTGCTGAGGAAATAAAACAAATACCAAAAAATTGTTCAACCATGTAACTATGAATTGAGCACAAAAGAAGCAAGGGAACAGCCATGCACTAGGCCAGGGTGGAGATTAATAATGATTTTTCCTAAAACTGATGCATCATGCCTTTTGTTTCCCTTTATGCACAATGACAATGACAATGGAGGGAGACAAAGTATGGCCAGAGGGAATTAGTGTTATGGTGATAGAAACAGAACTCAAAGTGCCACATCAAAGTTGTTTTGAAGGGGACAGGTTAATCTCCACTCTAGAAATGCTGGGGAAGCAGCACATGACATCACCAACTCATTAGAAATTCCCCTTCCCAGACCCTTGGGACAGAGGAGATGACTAAAGAACCAAAACCACCATACCCATTTTTCAGAATGGCATAAGGCGATGGTGGTCTGGTTATCTTGGGGTCATTTAGCTTGCAACAACATGCAGGTCTGTAGAATAGATTTTGTAGGAAAAGATATGCAGAAAAATAGAAAATGCCATTTTTAGTCTGATTTGGTCATAGTCTGGTCATGCCAGACTAACATAATAACTTTCTTTAAAATGTCTGTTTTCTCTAGACAAAGGAAAGTGTTCTGGATTTCAGTAAAACAGTTGTTTTGTGCCATGTGAGAAAGTGTCTGCTTAGGTAAGGAAAAGGGGGAATTAGTGGAGAAACTGTAAGATGGCTAGAAAACTGGCTAAAGCAGAGATGACAGCAGACTGTGTCAAGAGAGGAAGTATTGGGCTGGAGATAGGCTAATAATGGAGTTCCTCAAGGACTCGTTTTGGCTCAAAAAGTAGGAGTGGGCTTGTGAAATGTGTTGATGACACAAAGTTGGAAGGCACTCTCTGTTCAGAGGAGGACTAGAATACCATGCAGAGAGAACTGGATGACCTTGAGGACAGAAGTAATGGAAATGGAATGAGTGCAAAAGTGCAAAGTCCAGCCCTTTGGGACGAATAACAATAATTTGTGTTTGAGAAACACAGCTGGAAACAGTGGAGGAGAGGGAGGCCTACCTGGATAGATCAGTTAAATATAGAATGACTCTGATCCCCAAGTTGGATGTGATCATGATCTTAGGATGTAGCAGGTGGAATATTTCGATGGCAGGTACAAGATAATTTTGAGGCTTCATTTGAAATGCAATATATAATTCTGATCAGTTAAGCTCAGGAAAAAGAGATTTAAGCTGAAACAGGTCTGCGTAGATGGACAAGGAGGTAGAGGACCTATTTCAGAAGCATTACGGATACAAATAAAAATTGTGGCATGCATGCTCAGAGTGACCTGTTTCGAGAACTGAAAGCTGTGCAGCCACATCCACATCTTTCTGGGGCTGCTGGAGTAAATTGCCAGAGCTAAACACAGCTTTATTTCTTCCAGGGCTCCCGCTAGTGGAAGCATGGTGTGGCCCTGCTTCCTGGAGGCCACCCGAAGTAGATTAAGTCACTTTATTCAGTCCAGTAACTCAAGGGTTAGGAGCAGTTATGTTACTTCTACATGTGCATCAGTTGGTAGAAAACTTATTAGCGTAAAGAGACTTGCCACAAGAGACTGTGGAGATGGAGGAGATCAATCAATTTAGGCGGGAAATAAGATTTCTAATAATCAGGACAGGCTCTGGAGTAACAGAGGACAAAAAAAACCTACATAGACAATTAGGTTGCTTGGTAAGCTGGTGAGACTGCAAAAGGGAAGGTACCACATGGTAGTGGAGGACTGGACCCAGTTACCTGTGAGATTTTTGTTAGTCCTGTTCCCTTCATTCAGCACAACTCTTTTGAAGCCAGTGAATCCATTCCACTCAACAGTAGCTGAGAATTTGTTTCTTTATTTTCATTATTTAGCAGGATTTGTTACCTGGTCCTTTACACACCTTACTTCCAAAGTGACTAAACATCCCACTAAGTGAATAAATAGTGACATTAGAGGATGAACAAACTCAAGTGTGGAATACAGTCTCCCAAACAGAAGAGGACAACAATTATGGGGAGAGGTGTTCAGCCCTTACTCAGACAAGTATGCTAGGCCGAGCAACAAATTATAAACTCAACTGAGGTAGCATAATTCATCAGAAACTCTCCTCCTGGAAGGCTACAGACAGCCAAGGAATGGGTGACACTGCAGAGGAATCAGTTTGTCCACCCTCAGGACCAGCTCCTTTCCCAAGGCACCTGTGGGGCCTCTCTCACCACACATGCAAAATGCAGCCCAAAGCTCCATAATGCAAAAAGATGGGATTTCAGGAGAAATGTCCCCAACCTGCTGCAGATGTCCTTCTCCTAGGTGCTGCTTCTGTCAGGTGATGGTGCTGTCGTTATTCCTCTCAGCTACTCACCTCTTGAGGGAACTCTTAACTGGTTGGCTTCATCAAGGACCTTCTTCCAGGTTCTTACCCACATGCCAGTTAGAGATGAAAAATACCATTTAGCAAAGAAAAAGCAGGTGTTTTACTGATAAATGTCAAGAATAATTAAAACTCTGGGCCCAGCCCACTTACGCGGAGTCTCTGAAGAGCAAGGAATTAAACCCTTGTCCTGTGCCAATAGGTCCCACAGGACTATCCTTTTCCCAATGAGGAAAAGTTCTTCAATAGTGTGAGTGTGTATGGATTTCATTTTTCTGTGTGGCAAGATGCTTTCTTCACACTACATCTGCTGTGAAACCACTAGCAGTTACTGACTGTATACAGGCTTTTTCATGGCCTGTTATTTTCTCGTGCTGTGACTTTATAGTTTTGTTTCCAAAGGGCAACACATGTTAGGAGAATTGGCACAAACCCTCAGACTTCAGACAATAGCTGGGTGCCGGAGTTTACAGTTAATTATACAGTCTGTTCCCTATCCATCTATTAATGAAATGGTTACTAACAATTGTGTCATGGTTGACATCATATTACTGACCAGTTATTTCATTGCTTCTTTAGCTGTGAACATCTGAGATAACTAAACCAATGCAAAGGGGGGAAAAACCCCCAGATCCAGTCTATACTCAGGACACGATCTTCAGTATCAGGCTTCAGTATCTATCCAGAGGTGTAGTTCTTGTTCTCCAGGAGTTTTTCTAGCAATACTTAGCCATGAGTGAGATGGTGAAGATTGTCCTGCTATTCTATAAAAACAGAAATTACAATTGTGGAAACTCCGTTCTACAATAAAACTGGCAATCACCAGATCAGTAACCGTCTGTGCCTGGCTTTCATGCCGTTCCTCAGATCTTATGCCTCTGTCTGATATAGATCTAGGTCTCACTGCATCTGTTTGGAAAATAACATTTCAGTCAGCCTGATAGTAGCACAACTGCGGTGCTATATGTCAAGAAATGGGGAAAAAAATATTAAGAACTAAGCAGAGCATGCAAGCCTCTAACTGACACCTTGTTCCCATTATACAGTATTTATGTGTAGCATTTATGATGGGAGACAGCATGTTGGCTTTGGGAAAAAGTTAGAATTTGTGCCACAAAATAAATGCTTGGAGCTGATTTTCAGCTCGCCTTTTAACATGGTGCAGATTTTATATATTATGCGCCTGTGGAGCTGTACAGTGAGTAATGGTATCACAGCATCATATCAATTGTAAATCACCATGAGGTACATCCAAATGGCAAATGAAGTCCATTCAAAGCATTCAGACCTTGACCAGCCAGAAATTATCAGTCCAAGCAAATACCGTACCGCACCACATCCTCAATTTTACTTTTGTTGAGGCTGTGAATGCATGTTCTGCTTCTTGTAACACTGCACTGACAGATCTTTTTTCACCTGTATGGTTTTTCACAGAACCTTGAGACATAGCAGAAAAAGCCATGTGCTCAACCTCTTTTCTGCCCAGGGTAAATTTCTTCAGACAGATGTCCCTTTCCTTTCAGGAGAACCTGGAGTCTAACAACAAGAGAAGCAGAAAATAAATGGGCAGGAAAAACTTAGTATTTAGTTTCGTAATTTATTGTGGATTGGTTGCATATGTAGTAAACTGAGCACTCAGTTGTAGCTTGAAAATATTTGCATATGGATGAAGTCTCAGTGTGAAGGGGTTTGAATATCCTGTTCCACTCCACTGCCTCTTTGGCAGGGGCAGAAGCCCCTGGCAGCAGGGCAGGGTGGACAGCTGGACATTGCAGGGTCTTAAATTGCCTCGGGTGCCTTAATGAGAGGTCTTGTCTGATCTGTAGGGCAGCACTGCTGCACAACGAAGAGTCATCCACCAAAAGAAACAAATGTGAGCTGTATCTTCTCAGCTTGTAAAAAGTCTGTAAGTAGTATATATAAAATTAACTGGGCAAGGAGGATGATGGTTGCAAATCACTTTTGCTCCCATGGTCGAACTTGTCCTAGGCTCACTGTGTATTCTTGTATAATTTAGAAGAGATTTAGAGCAGCTTTGGGGGGTGCACCCATCTGCACCCTCTTTACAGACCCAGGAGCTGAATGGCTACAAGAAGAAACACCTTCCTCCCTGCCTCTGCATAAGCCTACCAGCTCCTCAGAATTGTCTCACTTCCAAATAGCCCGTTCATTCAGTTCAAGGAATCATGGTCCTGGGTCTGTCACCTCTACAAGCTCTGAGGAGTTTCCAGGTCTCAACAATCGCCATTCTGCTGTTTGAATAGCTAGTCGAGGGGGGCAGGTGGGTTAGAGGAAAGGGATGGTTTGGTGTGACAGCCAGTTAGTTTAACTGATGTAAGTGTAATGTACATTAGCAGATTTTTCTGTGTGTCTAGATCCTGAGCATCCCAAAGCTTGAAGAATTTTAGCTAAGGACTTTAGTTCTGATCATTCAAGCTACTGTGAAAGACTCATTTCCAGAAGGGGATCTGAATAGAGATCATAAACGTAACAAGTTTCGGAGGGTAGAAAACACGCTGAGGTTACCCTAGTCATTGTTGAATTTGATGGCAACTACTGAATTCTGGATGCCTGGGTAAGGGTGAGCTTGGATAGAGGTTCACCTCAAACCAGGTGTAACGGGGACTCATCAGCACTCCCTAGTATGTGCTTCATTTCGGGTGAGGTCAGTTTGGATCTGGAGTCCCAGTTTTGACTTCTGACATAATTTAATTGGTTCACAAAATCTAAGTTGAATTGTTCTTCACACAACTATCACCAAGGTACGTTTCCCAAAGTGTTTTTCTTTTCATTGTTTCACGCACACCATAGAAAGTCCTTCTTCAACTGATAAAAAGACTTAAAAATGCTTTTGTTGATTTAGTGAGTATATATTGTGGTACTGCAATATATTGCATTGTCATGGCCCTCCTGTGAAAATGGCAGAGAAATTTGTTTCTGAAGACCATTAGATTGTAGTGTATTATGAATAAATAAGCATACAAATATGTCATTCTGCAGCTCCTCACCCTCCAAGTTGACTATGTTAGCCTTCTTTTTCTTAAATGACTTCTCTTAGCTGTTACATGGGTGGGTGGACAGATGTTTGCAATTATGTCCATATATGTGGTCCACAGGTATGCCAGAGTTGAGGAATCTGGCGCTTTGTTAAATATTTTCAAGTAACCAGCTGCCGCATTTCTCCGTGCAGCCAAACCACACCAAATGGAAATGTACTAAAAGAGATGGGTAAAGTGAAGTACTTTTTTAAAAACAGAAAAATGACTCACGCTCATAAAATATAATTACTGTAGTAACTCTTTAAATATACTGACCAATGATTGGGGGAAATTTCAATTGACCGTTCATTTAGAGCAATTTTTTTTTCCCCCTGCAAATTTCTACACCCGTAATAGCTTCAGCCTACCAGCAGGCTGCAACTAGGAAAAAAAAAAAGGAAAAAAAAAAAAAAAAAAGGATGAAAAGGACCTATACATCCGTGAATGACAGGAGTACAGCCTGTAGCTGAGCGCTTCAGGTGGCAACGCCACATGTTGCCACGTCACGCATCAAGTTTGCAACCACCTTTGGACAGCAGTAGGCTGAGATCAAACTTTCTTTCACTAAATATGTTTCAGCAAAGTGTGGTGTTTGACGTCCAGTCATGAGATGCTCAGAAAGTCAAATATGTTATGAAATAAGGAACGTGGAAATTCCCAGATTTTATAAATATCTACTAAGTATACACTGATGACACGCTTTCAGTTTTGCTGGCATCACAAGCAGCTACGTAATTTTTTTCCAGTATCTTGTAATAGTTCATAATTCCCTCACCTATTTTGGGGAAACTACCTAAGAAGACATGGGACATCAGTCCTAAATACCAGAATGTAACTTTGTTATTTTTCACTCTTCTAGGTATCTAGTGCATATGCACTTTGTCTACCCCATTTACTTGGGCATAGAGCAGGTACAAAGCAAGTGTAGAAAATTCAGCTAGACAGAAATGCAAAGGCATGTACTGAAGCAAGTGCAGCAATCAATAGAAGCTAAGATACGTTTATGTCTTACATGTGTGCGTGCATATTTGAGCACACACAGGCTGCCCATGTTATGCCAGGCTTTCAGAAGAGCCCGTGGTCCAGTAGTTATTGAGCCTCCAGAGAGCAGTACGTATGCATTTGTGGTTGGGTTTGAGGAGAAGTGCAGACAGAGTAGAGTGTGCATGTGTTACATGTCTTGCTATGAAAAATTATATTTTTAGAGCATTGTCTACTCAATAAATTATTCCAGAACGAAACTTCAGCTTGGCAGGCACCGGGTGGCAGATCTGTTTTCTTAATTTTCAAAATAAGCACAGAGAAAGTTGTTAGGAAACTGACTTATTCCTGTGCTTTTTAAGTAATGTAAAGAATTTAATATTATGAGAAGAAAACTGAGAAAATAATAGCGCACAAGACTGACAGTTCCATAGGAGGATTACTAGTGTTCTGTATTTGGCTACCTGTGCCTGTACACTTAGAGGCCAAAAACGCATGTATCCAGAGCATTGCACATTTGCACAGTCTGTACACCTAGCTGAAGCAATATCCATTGATTTTTTTCATATTTTAACTTTTTTTTTTTTCCATGACTGGTTTTACTGGATGCCCAAATTCCCAGTCCCAAGAGAAACCTCCCTAGTTGAGCTCAATTTATTCAACTTTCATTCCTAAGCCATGACATTTTGTGTAGGAGGTTTTGGACTATTTCTGTAAATGGTGTCATTCTCAATAGCACGAGTTCTTTCAGGTGACTCCAAAAAGGGTTAGAGAATCTAAATTCACACCACCAACACCAGCAGGAATTTTTAAAAGTGACTCTAACAGCAGGGGGATCCATCCCATTCTGATAATGAGAATTTATCTTATTATGAGGTACAGGGATTTGTAATTAGAGAGGTCATATAATGATGTTCATATTTAAATCTGCTAAGAGTCTAAAGAAATAATCCAGATTTACAAATCTTTCTTACTTACAATCTGCACTATAAATGAGCCATAGATGGAAATGTCTAGTGAATTTGTGTGTCCGCCAACCAGCTTGACCTCCAGAGTATGGAGGCAGGTGCTCTTTCTTAAAACTGAGCCTTGTTACATTGTCTGGCCAGTTACCTGAAAACCACTGCTCTTTAAAAGCTGAGCCAAACATGCTTCAACTAAAACTACAAAACATCAGAATTACCTAATTTTTGCAGCCATCATAAATCTTTGGGAAGCAACCTGTGTTGCCTTTAAGCAACTCATATAATCACATAACGCATCTGAAAGTATTTGGGTTATAACGATGCAAAACAAATAGAATTACTTACTTTCAATTAAATCGTGGTAAAAACACAAACTCTTAAACTGGACACTCCAGCATATGCAGAAACCACAGATGGTGCAAGCAGGACTTGAGGGAAAAGGCTTTGCAATTAAACAATGACAAAATGGCAAACAACACACCCACGCTGCAGAACTATAATAATGTGATTTGACAGTGTGCGCTGATGAAGCTGACATTTTGTGGCAGAGAAGAACAGCTTTGTTCCACTCTTTCTGGCACCCCTGGTTTTTTCTGACTTTGCAAGTGTAGCTGTGTGGGAAGAAGGTCCCTTTGGTTCCAATTTTTAAAACCATGTAACTTTCATAAACGTAGCAGAACCAAGTAAACACCAGAGCTTTTCAAAAATTGCCTCAGGAGACCAGCACTGAGGTGTTATAAAGACCTAGTAGACACACCATGTTGCAGAAATTGCCATGTCTTCTGAGCATTTACAGAATTGCACACACTTTGCTGCCTTGCAGCCTAACATAAAACTCTCAGCAGTGTTGTTCCATTTGGGGTTCTCTAATGAACCCAAGTACTGATAACATTTCAACTGAAACATGAGCTGTAAAGCCAAACAACAAATAATTGCATTTTATTTTCCTAATTTCACCCACTTTGTTATTTTCATAAGCTCTTAAATATGCTCTGCTTAAAACAAGCAAACAAAACCTGAGTAATGGCATCCATATCAAAGGGTTATCCTCTAAAAGTTTTCCATTTGGCAGTCCTTCTGAAAGCAAAATCATTCTTATTTGTGGTAGCTTGGGCCTGGTTTATCCACACATACCATAAACGGTGCTTGAGGTTGCCTTACTACACTCATGTTACACCAGAGGGGAAGGTCTGATCCATATGCGGCTCCACTAGGACCAAGAGGTCTGTGTTCACTGCTGTGCAACCACGGGCGCGATGGCGATGGGACACCTACGCACGTGGCTTTACCCAGCACCTCGGCATCCTGTCTGTAAAACAGGAACCTCCCAGTGTGAGGAAGGGAGGACAAGAATCCACCAGCGTTCCTCAGCTGTGGTAACAACAGATGACATTTAGGCAGCTATGGACGGACACCGACATTAAAGTCGCCAAGCATTTCAGCGGTTTTTATTTAAACCTGTGCTGCGACTGAATTTAGCAGGTGAAATCTCTCTACGCTGTCAAAGGCATGAGTGGAATTTGTAGGGACAGGTTAATGGCACTCCTCCACGGAGAGTCACTCAGGTGGGAAATCCTGCTTCGGTTTTAAGCATCTTGATTATATCACAAAGGATCTTTTTTCCCTGAGCAGCTGCAGTAGGCGTGGGCTTTCAAATGGCATTGCCATTGAATATCAGGATTTCACTTGCTTATTTTCTTCAACGCTTGAGAAACATCTTTAGAGCTGCCCTCTTAGAAGATGCTGTGTTGCATTGCCATTACCTCAGTAGAGTGGCAAATTCAGGCGCTGCAGTAATAAAGAAACAAAGGAGGGCAGAAGAGAATTTTAAATGGGGGGGAAGGGAGCGAAATGAGGAGCCCATAAAACAGAGGTGAGCAAAAGCCTAACTATTCCAAATTGGGCCAACGAGCTCTGCACTCTAGTCACAGCCTTTGGGAGCTGTTTACCCTCTTGGCAAATACCTCCCCGTCCTGGGTCAGCTGGGTGAGGAAAAACACACACTAAGATGGCCGAGACCCCTTGCAAAAAGGGGGCTGGGGGGGGGGGGGGGGGGGGGGGAGGAGGGTAGAAACCCAAAAAAACATCCAGCCTCCTTTTTGGACAGCTTTTTGGAAAGCCATAAAATCAAATGCAGTTCATAACACATGCTGTGTGATCAAGCAGAGCTTCCCCTCGCCTGCCAGAACTCTGCCCAGGGACCAAGTGGTCTTTTAAAAACTGCCTGTGGTATTCTAATGTTTGCTTTCCTATGCGTTGGAATAGATTATTCTGAGGAAATGAACTCAAAACATGTATGTGTTTTAATGGATCATATTCCTGATTACTGGTATTTACACTAGATTGCTAAGTAGATTCTCCCCCCTCTTTTATTTATCAGACACTTTCTTTAAACTCCTGTATTTTTTTCAACGACCCATTTCCTCAACAAAACCTTGGAAGTCTCCGATGATTACAGCATCCCGGCCTTCTCAGACAAAGCTGCCTGCCAACACAGCAATTAATTAACCTTGTTGACCAGCCATGCCCTTTAAAATGTTTCTTCCATTCAAAAACTCCCTTATAAATAAAATAAATAGCTGATAATCTACTGTGGCAATGGAAATTTGCATTATTGCCTGCTTTCGTCAGCAACCTTTAAGCCTTGCTGCTTTACTCCTACGGCCAAGCAATAACACAAATGTAAACTCATATCTAAATAAATAAATCAACCTTGTGTATGCGAGGTAGTTGGTAGCAATGAGGGTCAGTTGGACAACTAATTGACGCCTTTTCCACAAGGAGCACTTCCTCTGGTAGAACATCCTGTCCAGACAGCAAATACAATGGGAAAACAAGACCACTGTAAAAGACGCAGAGGCTGGGGAAAACTGAAGTCTAGTATGTCCATGAACAAACACAGCTGACCTCTACTGCCCTGACAAGAAAGTGTTGTGATATATATAGCTCTCTCTGCTCCAGGGTCCACCAGCGATTATCATTCAGTCTGATCTATGATTGTTTACAATACAAGTGAACCTGCTTATTTGGGTGACTGACCTTGGAAGGCATCCCGCCATGACAGCCAGAGAAGGAGATTTAGGAGGTCATTAAAACCTTTTACACCTTCGCCAGTTTGACGAATGAGCCCTTGCAGACACCCGTACGCATAAAACCCGACATACCCTGTCTAGAAATACTGCCCACCATGTTTGTTTACTGAAAACTGATGGACATCCTTGTCAGATTCAAGACTAAACAATTTCATACGTGACGGTTCCAACAATTAACTTCACTGTCTCTATGATTTTTTAATTTAATTTAACATTTCTAAAAGAATATAGGCAAAGTTGCTGGTTTTAGAACAGCTTTAAATCTGTTTTAGAACAGCTTTAAAATGAAGAATAATATTTTCAAACGTGGGTTTTTTCTCTCTAGGTTGCTTTAACATTTCAATGGCAATGGACTTCCCACCTCAGTATAGCCCTAGTGGTTATACCTAAAATCCATAAGTAAAAATGTAGTCATTTAGGTTCACTGAAACCAAGAGGGATATGAAAAAAAAAAAACCAAACCTCCAAAAAAACCCCCAAAAAACTGCATGTCTTTAGAAATCGCTATATTTCATCTAGAACCGCAAGTATGGTAGCGTATCAATTATTCCAAAAAGTCAATGAAAGACTAAGTCAAAGTTGTTTGTGGCCCATATCTGTGCATGCTTGTACTGTAAAGTCTGGATTTCCTTGAACCAGGAAACTTTTTCTTGGGTTTTGGCAGTTAAATGCAAAAACCCTTGTGGTTTCACAAAGAAAGGTTTGTGGTGGAATATGCATATCTCAATATATATTTCCTTTTCAAAGTACTGAGCTAGAAGCTTGTTGTACAGCACAAGAGGAGGGAGACCAACTGTACAGCAGTAGTCCATGCTTGGGGCTTTTAATGTATTTCTTTGATGAGAGAAGGCGGCCAGGCAAGTTTCTTTTTTTTTTTTTAAAAGGGCCAGGGATTCCCTTCCAGTTGGGCCAGAAATACTGGAGTTTGCACAGTATCAAAAAACTAGACAATGAAGCTAGGCCTCCAATTGACATCAGGGTTAAGTTTGAAGGACATTTCTGTCTAAGAGATGTGTATGTCCAGGGGGCTGTCTGGTTCAGAAGAAAAAGTGCTAGGAAATGAATTTGGATTGACAGCATGACTGATTTCTCTTCATTTTCTCGCACAATAAATCTGAGTTTAGCATCAATCTTACCATGATAAATCTTGAATGTATAAACACTGGTAACCAATATTTTATTAATACAGCTGGAAGACTATTCAATAAAACAAAATATTTTGCCTTTAAGATACTTTTCATCCTGGAGCACTTTACAACCCATATGCTATTTCTACAAGCTCCCTGGTCTTGGGTGTGTTAGTCAGACTGAACTCACAGCACCCACACACTTCATACATACTGGCAGACTTACTGCCACCAACAGAGGTAAGGAAAGTCTTGCTTGTTGAGAAGGTTGAACACTCTTATTTTACTGATATTTTTAATGTTCATGCAGAATATGGGTGGGACCAATGGACCACTAAAAGTCTGGTGCCCAAACAGTTACGAGTGGGCTGATATCTTTTTTCTTGTAGCAGTGGGAATGAGAGGGAAAACCATGTGAGTGTGTGACATCTTACCTGCCACGAGCATTGTCACCAAAGGCACTTACATTTCGACAAGTGTGGGAGTCTGTGTACCCCTGAGCTCTTCCTGCAGGGTGTGCCTGTCTTCGGTTCCTACAGCTGGCGGTGGGAAGCAAGGATGGATAGACATTACATTCCGCTTGCAGTATTCATTCAGGCCATTAGAAACCAAACCAGGACTTTGGAGGAGACGGGAGCAAAACAGCCTGCCTGTTCCATCCAGCGAGTCACTGCTGTTCCACAGGAAACAGCAGGTTAGAAAATGGGCATCACGAATTTCCAAGCACATCAGAAAAGCCCACACATAGTGAATTGTAGACAGCATAACCCGGTCGAAATAGGGATTTTCACAATTCTATCCAAGTTGAAGCTAGCCTTTAGGGCAGCCACAAAGTAAAGGAGATGGGGAGGTATGCAGAAGTCCCACCATCCCTTGGCTCTGGGTGTAAACCATACTTGTGATATGGAGGCCTCCTTTGCACTCTCTTCCTGGGGAAAACTTCAGTCAGGCTATGAAAAGCACTGAGCTGCCCAAACCTGCTGAATGAATATCCCAGAGGAGTGAAACAGGGAGGTACTTCTGAAAATCCCAGTCAATGGTCTTTTGTGCATTTAGATTCTTAAATAACTTTGGAAATATCAGTCTTAGGTGATTAAGCCACCTTCTACAGGCAGTTAAGTATTCTAAATGAAACAGTTTTAGGCATCAGCACTCTGTTCTGAGTTCATGTTCATTAACCAAAGTGTGGCTGCTTTCACGCAACCGGCTATTAAGGTCTGTGGAAATGTGCTTCTTGGCTGGGAGGGGAGCGGCACAGTCCAAAGGTTCGGCTGTAAGTCTGAGATGGAGCTGTGGGTTCGGTCTCTGGTTTGGCTCTGGTTGCAGTGCAAATCTGGGCAAGTCATTTCATCCCCATGTGCTTCCTGGTTGGAGCCCATAGGCACTAATGTAACACAAATAATAATAGAGAGACCTTTATAGTAGTTACTATTAAATTATAAACAAGTGATTAGGAGGGTTTTCTTAAATGGTATTTCTGTTTCTCCTCTCACATTTCTAAAAATAATTTGTCATCTTGTAAGAGTTACAAAAATGAGGAAATAAAAGACTGAAAATAGTTGAAGTGCTTTGAGGTAAAATACTGTGTTTCCCTCATGTAAAGAGTATCTCAGTATTTTTACTGGCTTTCAGACCAAAAGTGGAGAAAATCAAAACACAGAAGAATTACTGAATGCAAAAAATAAGAACAGTACATAGGAAGGTGTGTGGGAGATATCCTGCATATGTAAGGATTACTTGGCAAAATGTATTTCTGCTGAGCTGAGCTTCTTAGTAAGAATTACTCATTGTCCTGCAGCTGGGAAAACTAACACCATTATGAACGTGCAAGTATGCATAACAGATGATTCTGAGGTAACTGGAACAAATCCTTTCTGTGGGGCCTTACAGTCTTTATAGCCCATATTTACATGAGATGTGTCTACTTGCAAAAGAGAAAAAGTCACTGGGGTCAGTTAAATGGTCAAGCAAGTAAATGAAATTGCCTGGAGTCAGCATTCTGCCACCTTTCCTCAGGCGGGGTGTGTTACTCAGAATTGTAAATGGTCCTTAGGAACAAACGAGAGCCACCGTGGAATCATGAACTAGGAAATGTGGGAGATCCTGACTGTCACTGAATGAAAATAAATGCATTTCCCAAATTATACTGTTTATCTTACAGTGAGTGGCAAGAAGGATTCTCAGTACAATGAAGTGATTTTGGAAGAATGGGTCAAAGGGTGACTTGTCTTATTTTGAAGACATTGCCAGTTCTGTGTTATTACTTGTTCTATCAGAATGCAGCTATCAGAGAAAAGTTGCTCCACTTGCAACAGCAAGGCACCCACAAGTTATTTCACAAGTGTCAGAAAAGAACAAACACATAATTCTGAGGATGGGCATTTACCAATGCTATGCCTTTGCTGGAGCAGTTATTTCTACCTGTGTGAATCTGTAGAACCTTTGATGGAAAATAGGAACATCAATCTGAAAAGGGAAAGAAAAAAGGAAAAGCAAAACATAAAGGCAAAGTCAAAAACAGAAACAGAGAAAGGAAAAAACAAACAAAAAACAACACAGGAAACACAAAAATAAAATTGAGAAAAAGGGAAAGAAAAAGAGCATTTTAAAAGGAGGGGAAAAGGTGAAAAAGAAGAAAAAAGATAAAACTTTCTTAGATGAGACCAGTAGGTGGGAGTGTTGACTTTATCCCATTGCACTCACAGACCTTAACATGAACTTTTGTTTTCTGTGAAAGGGTAATTCCCAAGAAATAAGCAAATTAATCTTATCTGTGTTTTGCTACTTTTAAAGATACTGTCCTTTGTGCCACATGCCGAAGTGACCCGTCTTTCAGAAGTACTGCATTGTCCATATATTGCTTTTGGCATCATGTCTTGTTTGGGAGACAAAAGGGAATTCTCTGATTTGTCATGGTTTCGTTAAGCCAGCTTAGATACCATTCCCATAGATGATGGGGAAACTACTGCTCACCCTGGCAAATGCCCTTTCTTTACAAGAAATCAGAATGGTGGCTGAAAGGGGAAAAACATGAAAACACCTGTATTTACACAGAGAAAGCTGGGAAAGAAAAATGGGAGCTTTAGGAGTAAATATGTTCATGTTGGTCTTGAGACAGGTATATTTTTGGAGGCTCGGGTCCATTTAAAGTGGGGTACCAGAATGAAAGTGGGGAAGAGACATGAGAAAGAGAGCTATTTCTATGCCAGAACAGGAAAGCAGGGCTGAGTAATCTGTGATGTCCATGTCTCTAGTTTACCCTTCCCTTGGTGGAGAAGATGTCTAGCACCAAGGTTTGCCACATTAGTTTGATATACTTCTGTATTTGGGGTGCCCATGTTTAGGTGGCTGTAAGCTGAAGTGGGGTTATGTGAAAGTTGAATCCTGTCCACTGTGACTCTGCAAGCTGGAATTTAGCCATTACCCCACTGTTGAAAAGTATGGCATCACCAAGTGTATCCTAGCTCCGTACCCCTACCAGAGCACCAAGAAGCCTTAACCGCTCTGATCGGTCTCACCTAGAAGCTCCACTCACACCTCTGCCCATAGCACAGGAGACCCATTTCTGCTCAGGCCTGAGCACCCAGCCCTGCCTAAGCAGCATCATGGGTGTCAGGCTCCAGTCTTCCTCTGGATGTCTCCTGGCTGGACCTCAAACCCTTGCTGTAGGCAGCTTGTCTTCTGGATGGACCTCTCAGACCCATGTTGTAGCTTGCCTCCAGCTCTGTCTCTGGCCCCATCTCCTGCTGCTTTTGTCTGGACCTTCAGGATGGACCTAGGATCTGATCCATCACAGCCTACCAAGGTACCGTGCACATCCACAGCTGCTATTACATCTTTGGGTGCAGTAGGCGCTACCCCAAGGGTGAGTCCCACATGACTGGCTGGTGACAAACTGAGGGTACGGTCCCTCCTTTAACCACTGAACTCCTGCTTGGCTGTAAATTTTAACACTGACCAAGCCCCTATCCAAAATTAAACCATGTTACAAGACTGAACTGTTTTGTGGGAAGGCAAGGGGCAGGAAATTATCTAGCTCTCCATGAAGGACTGCAAGGAGGGAACATGGGAATGTGTACACACTCCAACTTGTATTCAGATGGCACAAAATGACAGGATATACATAATGAATGCAGATCATTCCAGCAGTATACAAAACATAGAAAGGAAATATAAACTAAAACTTGAAATATCACCTCAAATAACTCCACATCAGTAGATGTTTGAATAGCTCTGGTTTTAGGTTAATTTTAGTTTGGGGCTTCTTTGATGTTACTATACAGAGGAGACATACTCATGGTACTTATGCCACCACCACCAAGAACTGAAGCAAAATATAAAATGGTAACTTACACCACCGAGAGAGCAGAACCCTACTGCAATTCTGTCAACACTGGTCCTCTCTTCCGAACTAGCTCGACTCCCATTACATCCAGCCCTGCAAAGAGAGGCCTGCACAAAACTGTCACACGTTGTACAGGCATCTCTTGAAGCTGAACAACAAAAGGATGTTTCTATCTGGAAAAAGACAATAACTTCTTATAATATCTGCAAACAACATCTCCTACCAACTCTGCATCTTTAGACCAAGAGGGGTACAGATATCACACTGAAATATGAGGAAAATTTGAGTATGATTTGAATATGAGGAAATTTTTTCCTGCCATTAAAGCAGTTCAGATCTTACCTCTGTAATGGGTCTACTTCTGAGAGCAAAGGATCTACAGTTTGGCAAGATGGTGGTAATGAACCTGTAAACCTCTTAGGTCTCCCATTTGCCGAGTGGGACAAGTTCTTCCTTGGCAATTGCACTTTGCTGTCATGCTTTCCTCTGGGGTGACTGATGGGTGCAGCACTTGCAGGGAGCAGGGAGAGATCAGAACTCCTGAAGAGCAGAAAGAAGCATATCCTGGCTACTTTGCAATTTCAGTCTCATCTTTAATGTTGCTCTACCGGAAATCTTGAAATAACAAGATTTAGAGCATAACATTTCCATTTGCGCTAAAGGCATAAAAAGAAATAAATACCAAGATTTGTGGGGCAGGAAGAGGAGGAGAGCAGAAGTGAGAAGTTCTGTGAGCAATGAACCATGGTGGCAGTTTCGTACAATAAACAACAGGAGCCTTCAAAGGGCTACCTTTTTCCTCTGGAAGCCTCCCACCAGTAAGGACAATCCAGCTTCTTTTTGAAATCTAACCCCTCTACCCCTTCAAAGAAGCAGACTTCAGTATTTCCACCAGCATTCACTGGTGCCAGGATTCCTGAAGAGCCTGTGTGTTGCATGCCCATCGCCTACTGCAATTCCAAGGAAGCTGGGGGCTGGTAACACCTCTGCACACCATTAAATTGCTAAGCTTTATTCCTTAAAGCCATGGGAAAGGAGTTACAGAAGCAGAAATCAACCCATATCTTCTGTGTAAAATAGTTTAAACTTTTGCTCCCACTTGAGAGAAGACTTTGCATATTCCACAGTCAGCCTTTTAGATAAAACATAAAATAAAAACATTTCAGTATGTAGGAAAGAGTGTTGCTGTTTTGAAAAGGAAATGGAGCTGGTACTTCTTGTCTGTCTATACTTCAGCATTTGTTTAGGCCCAAGTCTATTTATGTTTTAAATAAGTGTGCAGTACTTTTAAAAGTATCTAAGTGACTTCCACTTCCAAAAGTCATTTAGGACTCTAAGACCACTAACCTTACAGCTGCTGGCCTCACAAGGAGATATTTTACTGAAAAACACTGAACATATGCTCCTAATTAATTTACACTGTTCAGAAGATGCTTACACAAAATCTTTCTGTCCAAGGTTAGGCTTTAATGCTACGTTGGTCACTGTAGCATCTCAATACTTCCCAGCTCACCTGCTTCACAGAAAAAGGACTGCTGGAGTCTTCAGATGAAGATCACCTATTCAATCCAACTGGAACATCTGTGTTTTCCCAATCTTCTTTCCAGTGCAGTTTACTTCTACTCCTTAAAAAAATTGTTAATCACATTTTTCATGCTTTCATCCGCAGTATTATTATTTCACTTTGCTACACCAGTCACTTTAATGTCTTTCAAACTGTCTGAAAAAATGGAAAATTGTAAGGGCTGATATTAGTGGAAATGGTTCTTAATAGGCTATGCATATTTTGAGGTGGAAAAAAATCTTCTTGTAAATGTTTTACGTTTGTCATATTGTTTTGCAATGAAATTCTGATTCAAACAAAATATATTGTCTCAGTAATATTCACAAGCATGAATAGAAAGGGCTACACACAACAACATATGGTTTTTAAATTAAGGATAAAATATGTTTCTGGACATATATCAAGAGTTATTTTGTAGTGTACGTAGAAGCTGCTACATGTTTCCTCCAAATGCTATGGGTACTAATCTAGTAATATCTAACTATCCTGTGAGTTTGATTTTTAACAAAATATAGGTCTTGTGTTTTTACCTTTTTCTTTAGTCTCAGTTGTAATCTTGAAAATCAGGTCTCTAGCTTACCCTCTGAGCACCCTTAAAAATGAAATCATTAGTCACATGTTATTTATCAATATTGCAAATTACGGACCTGTCATTTCTTGTAGATGAGTAACCCACAAACCTCAGTGATGCTCTGAGGCTCCACAGCAGCTTATCCAAATAGCTACTGAAGTTACACTGCTCATTTGAGTATTTAATGTATTATCAGCTAGCTTTAAAGACTGGGAATTCTTGGCAGTTTCTTGAAGTTAAAGACAAGTCTTGCTTTTGGAGTAAAAGTGCAGTTATAGTTGCTCAAATATTTGTCAAAATGACCTGTAAAGATCAGTAGCCTAGCACAGAAGATTCATGATACTTGGAGAGTATTTTTCAGTGGCTGACTGTCAAAACTAGAAAGAGTGGGCTTTGACAGGGCTCAGCTCTGGAACCACAACTATTCAAGACAGTCTTGAGCAGTTTGCAAGACTAAAAAGTATGTCGTTCGAATGAAAGCCTCCATCTCTACAGGATGAGGGTTGGGTGCAGAGGCTGTATGCTACTGGGGAGGATAATAATTCAAAACAATTCCAACAAATTGCACTAATAGTCTGGAAAATACTCAGTGGGGCAAGTGCAAGATGGGATGTTATGAGGGATTCATCAGACGTATACATATATAAAGAGCAACTGACAAGTGCCATTTCTCTAGAAAAGGGATGAAGAGTACCTGTGGGTGGTAAACCAAGTGAGAATCATCATTTTGTGAGCTTGCAAAGCAGGAAAACATTGTGCTGGGCGGCAGAAATACAAGTAAAATTTGTAATATACATAGAGTAATCGTTTGCTCTGGTCAGCATTAAGAAAGCCTGATGTGAATTTAGTTTCATATGTTACTACAATGTGGTTCACACTGATTGTTGTTCCCTGAACTATCGCCAGTGAAAAATTTCAAGACTCTAGAAAACATGACCTGTAGCCAAAGCTTGAAAGAACTGAGGCTGTTCAGCCTAAAAGAGAGAAGACTGGGAGGGAAAATTAGATGAGTCGGAGAACACAACAGGTTGCTGCAGTGAGGAAGGGAATAATCTCTTCCCTCTCTCCATGGCAATTAGAATGGGAAACACTGAGCTTGAACAGCAGCAAGGACTCAGGTCAGACATTAGGAAAAACTTCTTTTCTCACAGCATAAGTGTAGCACTGGAGAGCACAGAATACGATGCAGATCCTCTATTTATAAATAGACAAGACAAGGTAGTTGTGGCAGGAATGATATATCTGCCTTGGGCAAGGAAGATGGATTTAATGAAAATAAAACCACTGCTGTAAAGACACATTTTCTCACAAAGAATAGAGGTTTGTAGTCACTTAAGAGGGGAACTGCAAATATGAGTGTCCCAACTCACTAGTGGGCAGGCTGCAGAACAAGGTAGGTGCCTCCTTCATGACATGGGAGGAGACTGCGGGCACGGGAATGCCCTAGTTGCTTCCATAGAAGGAGATATCAGTGCAAGAAGGAAGGGAAAATAGTCTTAAGATGAAAGTCAGGAAATAGAAGGATATTTCCTACTTACTGCTACTTAATGTTAGCAGCAAAGGAGATAACGAACTGGCTTGCACCCAGCTTTACACCCAGGTAATTCACCAATTGGTATGCTGCAGCCAGGATGCAAACATATATCCAGCCTACTGATTTTCACAAGTGGTAAAAATTTCTAAGTTCTCAAAACCTTAGCTTTGCTATGCTGTGACTTCTGGCTCTTTTTCTCTACAGCTTTATAATATTACTCAGAAAGCTGAAAGTTTTAGCGAGCTCTGAATGCTAAAATTTGCAGCTGCTTTCTCTCTTTGGTAGGTCTTGTACATTTTCCAATTGCTTTTTGTTTTCTCCTGGAAAAAAACAAAGAGTAAATGCAAGATACTCTGAATCACAGGGCTCTATCCTGAAGGGAGTCCTGATAATTCCAAGGGAGATTTTTAAAATATGACCTGATGCTGATTTTAGAATGAAGTCCGCATTGAAGGAAGCATTAGGTGTTGCTTATGGCATCCTTAGTACATTATGGTAGTAGTTTTAACACAGAAGGTTTAAGAGAATTGTATTGTATAGAGAACATATATTGGCATGAGCAGTGGATAACAAGCCTTCAAACATTTTCTTCACTTTCTTACTGCTAAGTAGGTGGAACTGTCATTAGGTATCCCATTAACTTCTGAGCAGGCTTTGTGTCAGGCAAATTCTGCCTTATGGCAAACTTAGATGCTTAATGATTGTCACATAGTTCTCTGTCTTTGAGCAAAGTAATTGGAAATAAGATTTCAAGAGCTGACTAGACTCAGGTAAGAAACTGAATTCTGATGGCTGCTTAATAAGCCAAGTTCATTACTGCCAGTTTCTGCTGTGTCAGTTTGCCCTGGAAGCCACATTTGGAACTAATGCAGTGTGTATTTCAATATCTGCTTTGATCTGTTTTCATGTTCTTCTCTGTGGGGATCTCTGAAATGCCTCTCAGGTCTCACTCCTGAGTCAGCATAGAAGCAATTAAGCAATTGTAGAGCTGTCTGGCAAAAAATGTTAGTTGGAAATAATTATTAACTTTCTTAACTGGAGGTATTGAGTCAGATTAATATCACAAAGAATTTCTGGATGCATCTTGCATGCTCCTTATGTACTGTGTTCTTTGGTTAGTGAATAGCTTTGCAAAGGCCGCCCACAAAGACAGGAGTGCTGCAAGCTGAATCCCAGTTTTTATTTGTTTCAGCAAAAGGAAGGATAGGAAGTGGAAACTAATTCTGGGCCAATTTATATTTGGACTGGGTATCCAGCCACCTCAAAAATGAAGCCAAATACAATGCAGAAGGGCAGTCTTTTACCCAATGAAAATACAGCCATCCATCCATCCACACCTACGCGCGGCTGAAGCTAGATAGGCCCCTCCAGTCTCACCAATGTTCTAATTAAAAAAAAAATAAGCACCGCTTAAATTCCATTTAGGTCTGTAGAATTGGAGGCCAAAAGGGACTAGATCATATGGTGTAACCTGTAAGTCACAGACTGTTAAATTTTACTCAGTTGCCCTGTTGAGCGCATTAACTTTTATTTGACTAGAGCAGTTTGTGTTTTGGCTCCCAGTAAGGCAAGCAGTCTTTATTTGAATGATAAAGAGGCAGAAAACTGTTATTTTTGTTTACGTGACTGGATGCATATGTTGGTACATACATGTTCCTTTTTAGCATGTGAGAACCAGGTTTTAGCTTGGAGGATACGATCCTGCAAGCGAGCGAGAATGTAACCTGTCACCCAGCTGTCAAGACTCACAACATGATTCGTTTCTTGCTGAGGAGAAGAGGGGGGAAAGAAGAGGGAGAGGAATGCACACAAACACACGCTAGCCCTGGTTCAACTCTGTCTCACTCACGCACACTCCTTTCAGGGTTTCCATAAAAAAAAAAAAGAAAACAGGTCTTGTTATTAATCCCCTAATTTGCACAAATACCTCAGATGTGTAATGTTTTCCAAGCCACAGTTTAAAGGCCCACATAATTAACACAGCAATATAAACCACTGCTATTCTAGCTGGAAAAAAAAAAAAAAAGCCGTGGCTGATGTTAAAACAAGATTCAAGAGCAACAGGCTGAAAGAGTGAATCACTCACACTTACACACAGTGTGAGTTGGTTTGAAAGCTTTGTGTTCTATTAACACAATAAATTAATGATGTTATTTAATAAAGCAACTAAATTTTATGTGCTGATATACAGATTCAAAAGTGTAAACAACATCTTTTTGGCAGGCCAATTGACTGCTCTTAAAAAAGATAAAAAAAAAAGACAACTCTCCTTTTAACAGAAATGGGATGCTTTATGCTTCCTACTTTAGACTTTAAATCTTTTTAGAGCTCCGGCTATAATTTGCTGTTTTACCAATACCCCACCTAGGATTCATTTAACGTTATTTTTAGAAAAACCCTGCAGGACTTGAATGCACAGTTATGAATCAGTACAGCCGAACCGCCACTGGAGAGCAGTCTTCAAGCTACAGTTAAGCACACTGATCATACTTCAGCTATACACCAACGAGATTTTAACTCATGCTGTATTTCAATTGCCCACATTTATGTATCTTCTGCTGGTCTGGCCAGCTATTGTTTTCTAGTTTCCTTCCCTACAGCTTGGATAGACTAAAATAGCCTGCAGAACTTCTGGAGAAGATATTTTAGAGTTCTATCCAGTAAAAGCTTGATACGAAGCCATTTAGCCTAATGAATGTCTTTCCATTGACTGGGGTAGTTTTGCTTCCAACCTCATGGTTCACAGGCTCACTGCTAAAATGACTACACTGATGTTTGGGTTGATGAAATGAGGTGACTATGTTATTTATTCCTTTTTATTCAGCTCGCCAAGCATGTTTTGGCTACTGCAGTTTTTGTTGGTCGCTTCTCTGATGGACTTGAGAGAGTATTGCATTCAAAGCTCACAGAACTCAGGAAGTGATAAATCTGGACCGTTGTGCTTGCTGCACCAGGTGTGATATGGGGTCCAGGTCTGCAATTCTTCCCTAAAGCCACCAGAACCCAAAGAGCATGCCTGACAGGGTCAGATGTGTTGAGGGCTGAGACACCTGAGGAATGAATCTAAAGGAAAATACCTTGCTCTCTTATAATGAAAAAAGATGATACACATAACCTCATTAGTTATACCAATAATTTAATTCCTAATTTTTAAATGAGGTTTCTGTTTCCCTGGGTGGAGTTTGCACCTGCCAGAATTTTGCCAAAAGAAGAACATGATAAAAATGTGTGTGTAAAATCCTATTTGGAAAAATGGGGATCGCTGCCAAAAATCTAAATACCCTTTTCTGTAGACATCCTATCCTTTGCACTGTCCATTGCTGGCCATCTCACCCTAGTCAACGGGATGTTTGGTTGGATATCAGAATAAGGCCTTTAGTAGAAAAATAATGCAGGCTAACGGTGGAAGTCCAACAGCTTAGAAATATAATTTGGTTAAAAGTTCCAGGAGTCTCCTACGGCCTTTGTCAGATCTCTGTGGTTTCTGTTTAAAATTACAGCAGATTTTTTCCAGTGGAGCGTAGCGGCCGAATGTGCTAGCCCCGTGTGCGGAGTGGGAGGTTTCTCACATTTCCACCTTGCAGTCAAAAAGTTTTCTGGCCGCAAGAAGTGCTAATTTAACAAATTTCTTTCCAGTGCTGTTTTGCCAGCAGGCAACCAGAAACATTCCCAGGTATTCAAAGCAGAGGTGATGTTGGGAATGGAAAAAAGCGAACTTTATCCCAAGCAGCTTGAGGCCACTCCAGAGACTCTGTCCTGGAGCTCCTGCCCGATTCTGCAGAAAGCAAGTATCTGACCTGATACAGGTTTGCATTTAAATGCGTGATGGTTCTGTTGCCAGCAGGGACACTAAAGCATATGTGTAATTTTGGATGAAGTCCCTGCATGTGTGACACAGAAAACCCAGTTTGGTTAATCAGTTTTCTCCTGTATATCTGCTTCTTTTTCCTTCTTTCTGTCCCTCAGTTCTTGTTCTCCCAGTGACCAAAACAGTGCTCATCCTGAAGTGGTGACAGGAACTTTCTGTAAGTCTGATGAAATATCTTTCCCTGTTTGAGTCAGTGAGTTTAACATCCTGGTGTGCAAGGCAGAGCATGATTACAAAAGCATGCCCTTCTACCCAAGCTATAGGGATTTCCGTACAACTGCTGTTTGCCTGGCCAGAAGATACAGCTCTTCAGAAATATCCTTGAAGGAAAGGAAAGCATGTTGGATGATGAGCAGGGTGGGATTCAAAGAGATTAACCACCAGAATTAAGCAGATGCTTCTGCTAACCATCTGGCTCAGCCACCCCAATGGCTAATTTGATCCAGAAAGCAGAGACACTACCTCATAGTCTATAACCCATGAGTCAGTGAAAGCATCTGACAAAGATGATCGAGTAATTATAGTCTCCAAAATTGTCAGACTTGTTGGTAGGGTCAGTGGTGGGACAGGCTTAGCTGATGCTGTCACTTCCTCACACAGATGGACCAATTGTGTCACCAAGGCTATAGTCAAACACTTCGGCATGATGGCTCAAGTGCTGCCAAACAAATATTTCCTCACAGTTAGCAAAGAAAAATTTTTAGTGTCAATAGTCATGTAGAGACTGTAAAACACAAATAATAATACTGAACATTTTGGGCCAGATTCGCTGGAGGTCCTTTGCTGCTGGAAAGTCTAATGAGGGCAGTGGGCTGCAGCAATGAAAAGTGACAACAACTTCAGTCACACTCAGGGAGGTTATGGGTGTAGCACTGGAGCCTACAATACAGAAAATGTGTCAGAAAGAGAGTTGTGGTTAGTAAATCTGGTCTCTGGAGCCTACGGAAGCCAGAAATGAGGGCATCAGAAATGTCACTGTTAATCTGCCCTTTAAAACAAGAAAAAAAAACCCCACCCAACATACCCTCATTTCTTATTACAATAGCCTTGAGAGTATAAGTTGGTTAAAACCAGTTACTGAGGTTGAAAATATGTATTTGGGATTTCTTTTCCCTCCGGCTGTGGCTTATCTGTGGCCTTTCTTATATCAGTGCATGGCTGTCCTTTAAAATGTAATATGGGTCTGCCATTCTGGGGGAGTGCTAAGGAATTTGCTCTTTTGGAGCTGTGGTAAATGAGGAACAGATGCTTTTATCTGAATTGTAAAGGCACTGCCCTCCTCAGCAGTTTGGCAGCTGGTGCTTGAGGCCAACTTGGATCCGGTGCTGTTGCAGGACCTTGGATCACTGCTGGGGAAAGGGATGGGTGCGAAAAAGCTGTAGGAAGTAGGAGTTTTGTTCAAGCTAAGGCACTCACCCTTGATCTCTCTGCCTGGCCACGTGCCTCATTGATGTGGACACTGGCTCTGACTTGCAGACTTGACGTCCTGGCTGGTCATCAACTCTGCCTCCCCGCTACAGACTTGTCTGGTGAACTAGGCTTGGCTAACCCTGGTTACTGTCACAGGATCTGATCTGCTTTTCATTTTTGGGTGCTGTAGTACCGCACCCCTTGTCAGTGAGGCTGCTGCTTGGCCAGCCTGGCTGTCACCCTTGGCTCCCAGCCTCACCCCTGCTGTTCCCTGAAACTGGGGTTGTCACAAGCCATCAACTTCATTGCTGAAAAAGCAGTGTGGTGTCAAGCAATAGGGAAGTGGTGAAATGGGCGAGGCAAGAGTAATCTATGGGACTCAGTTTCCTATTCTCTGATTGCAGTTCTGCTGCCTATACGTAACCCCGTCCTCACAAAATAGAGTCATCTAAGAGCAGAACAAACCTTTGGCTGCCATAGGATTATCTAATGCCATTTGTAAGATCTTCCCCGGCACTTGAAGAGTTGTGGGAAGTCAGTGGGACTCTGGTATTGACTTTGGGGAGGTCAAGATCCCACTCTTATCAAAATGCAGTAAGGCTGGAGGCAACCTTGAAGCATCAAGTAGAATGCCACTTATCCAGGGCAGAGTCAATTGTATCAGGTCATTCCTGATGAATATTCATCTAGTCTGTTATCAGAGAACTAAATTATGGAACTGCCACAATCTGCCTATGCAAATCTGTTCCAGTGCTCTTGATCCTCGACATGAAAATGATTTTCCCCATATTTAAATCTCCGGTATCTTGCTCTATCCATAAGGAACACAGAGAATAGATTTCTCCCTAACTCTTTGTAGCAGCCTTGGAAGACTGTCCTGGTCCTCTCTTCCTGTACAATATCATCCTCTCTTAAGCTAAAAGACTCCACTTTTTTCCTATCTTTGCATCCATGTCATGTTTTCTAGAATTCTGATAATTTTTATAGCTCTCCTCCAGCTTCTCAACATCCAGTACCAAACCCAGTGCCCCAGTTGAGACCCTAACACTAAATAATGCACCAGGATTACTTCGTGTATTTACAGATTATACACCTGTATCTATATTGTATTTGCCCACTTCAGCAACTGTTGTTGATTCTATCGATAAGCTTTATACTTCTTTCTACATCAGCTTTCCTTATCCACTATTTTTGAAACTGATGAGTTCCACACAGATGCAGTATTTTGCATTTGTCCCTGTTGAATTAATTTGATTTTTCCCACAGACAGTTTTTTTATTTTATCACGACCAACTTTGGAGATAATTTTGATTTCTAATCTAATTTATTTAGATTCCCCCTCAGCTTCACAGAAGTGTCTCTACTCTGTCTTCCAGACTGTTAAAGAAAATAGCACCTCATATAAACCCATTCCTTTGGTACTGATCTTAATTGTCAGCCACTTTTCAGCAAAAAGCATTAAATAAGTCATTTTTCAATGTCATGTGTCATGATTTACTCTTCCATCGACTAGCTCGCTAAAGCTGTTTTTCCTATTATTAATGCACTGATAGAATGATTTCACAAGCAGTGGTGGCTAGGACTAACATCCCATTGGCCTTGCTGATGTTGCTCCTGTGTACAGTTGAAAATCCATCTTTAGTACTCTGAAATAGTTTCTACTTCCTGTATAATTTCCTTCTGTGTTTGGGATGAAAGGGCCCTAAACAAGTTGATCGCCTACTCTGCTTCCTGACCATCTTCTGCACCTGGAAAGTTTGCAGTTGCACCTTTAATACCATTTCTTTCATGTTGCATAATTTCTTTTTAAATTACTTTTTTTTTTTTTTCCTTTAAATCAACCTTCCAGGAAATGTTACCTAACAACCCTCCAGAAACTGATATCTGTCCTCCTGAAATCCCATTTGCTTTTACTATAGTGTTGCCTCATTCCAGTCCCAAGGAAATGTGAATTCTGTCACTTCCCTGTCACTGGCACCCAAGTGCGTCTTTGACCAGCTCCACTACGTTCTTCTGCTTGTTGGTTTGAAGCCAGCACTCCTTGTGACAAACCAAATGAAGGGCTGCGTGGTCCCACTCTGTCAGCACCTAACAAACAGTTAATGCATTGTAATAGGGGTAATAAAGAATTAATTTTATGTATCATTCTTCTGGGTTTGGTCACAACTACTCATGGAACGATTTATCGAGGCACACAAGACTGTGAGACAGCTTTTACCCACTGGAAATATGCACATTAAAAATAACAGCATTAATTCTTGCCTTACCACTTAGCCACAAATAAAATGCAAAGGAATACATAAAGAGTGTGAATAGCGCATATCTAGCCAAATACATGTGTTGTTACAAAAAACATAGTCCCAGCAATGTTAAAAGTCCCCTCCAGTCCATATCTTGGGTCTCTGCTACTGATTCATTCTATGACTGGAGAGACAACTTGGAAAAAGCAACCACTGATACTTTGACCCACCTTCTAAGAGAATAATCCAGACTAGGGGACAGTGATTTTTTTTTTTTTATTTCCCTGCTAACATTTTTATAACTTACTTCTTTCTCTGCTCATTGCTCTGACCCTGAGTTCAGTGACAAGGAACAGACTCCCACTTACCTCCCTGTTTCAGTTAATTTTCTGAATAGCTAACGCTTGCTTAATGTGAACTCTCTTAACAGACACCATACCACTCTGTGACGGCATTGTTCTTTTCCCAAGGTGGTCTTTTTTATAGTGTGAGAAATACAGGGTGGTGGTTTTCTTTTCTGATTAGAAGTCTTTTGGACAAGATTTACGTAAGGATTCGGGTGTACATTAGACTATATTTATGTAAGGCCAGAAGAAAGAAGAGAACCCCTGTACTATATTTTGATGGCTTTCCAGAGAAGCAGTCTTTGATGTCCTCATTCATGTTAGTGAGTGGACTGAATAGTTTCAACAGGGTTACACATTCTGCTTTGTTCAAACTTACTCCCTATAAAAAAATTTCAGTAATAAAAAGGTGAATCCTGGCCCAAGTGTCAGAGCCATAGATAGAGATACACAAGTGTGACTGTGTATGTGTAATGTGAGTAGTGGCATTTGTGAAAAACCTGGCCTTCCGGTAGCTACTCTTTTCTCTTTCTTTAGGTAGACTTTCAAGGCCTGTCATGTAACTTTTAGTTTGTTCTGATACTCTCTTCAGGGAGAAAGAAACCAAGTACAACAAATGAGATTTTAACCAGCCACATATTTATATTGAGGTTTCTCATTCCAGTCAGGCCCAGTGATTTCTTGTCGCTTTTCAAACTTATTCATTAAATTTTGACAGCATTCGTTCTGGAAGGTATGTTTTTGTATCACTGTTATCCTGCTGGAAGCACTGGATGTGAAAACCCTCACAGGGATTGGGATGTTTGGGATTCAGTTTCCCACTTTGAGACTTTATCTAAAATATGCAAAGATTCTTGTCAGGTCTAGCAAAATTACATTTTTCTAAATTTCAGCTGCTGGACTTCTTCTCAAAGAGCTGCCAGCAGCTCCCTTAGAAGTCTTGTTGACTCCTTGTACATAGTGAAATAATCATGCTGGGTAAAAATGTTTCTAATCCATCATGCACAGAGAATTCCCCTTCTCCTTCCAGTTAGGAACCTGTTTCTTCTCTCAGGTGTTTTAACTCCATTGGCTCCACTCCAGTTAGCAACGGCTTACAAATCTGTAAGGGACAATTGCATATGCTAACACATCGCTGTGCCTGATGCTTATTGTACTCGTGGCTCTTTACCCCCTTACAGGAATGAAAAGGGACATTTATTTGGTGTTTCTTACAGAAAAAATGCCCATAATTGGGTACCTCCAGTGCTGGCTGAGGTACAAAGGAACAATTGTTAATTATTTCCGTGTGCTTGAGGAACACATTGCACCAAGGGCTGGCTTGCTTGCAGGTCACCAGCAGCGAGGTACTCGACCGTCACTGCCATGCTCTTTTTTAACAAAACAATATCTCTTCTTGAGCCAGCGCTTGGCTTGGATCCCTGGCTGCTCTGCCCAAGCCCTGAGGGTGCACCCAGGCCTGGCTGTCCCTGCCTCCCGCCGGGCTCCCCCACACTGCTCATGGCCCAGGACACTATGTCTGTCCCTGGTGCCTTCAGCCCCTGCCCCAGCAATGCCGCAGAAGGCCCAGTCTCCAGCTCCCCACAGCCCTTCCCTTGTGCCTGAGGCTACCAAATGTGACCCACCAAGGCTCCTCTTGACCGCACAGAAAAAGTAATTGAGTCTGAGAGGAGGAAGCCTGGCCCAACCTTCCCTTGTGAAACAGTGAACATGGGCACGCTCCTTCCCTTCTGCTGGGCTGGAGAGTAGCATTTTCAGTGGTCCAGAAGTACAAAGCCCACACAAAGCTCTGCCAACATCTCTCATTCCTGAACAAGCACAGGAGGGACAGAGATTCATGTGCCTGGTCATGGTGCTGCTCCAGTCTCGAATAAAACTTCCAGGTGCAAACTGTTAGGATGGAAACAAATGGTGGCGCAAACCTCAGCCTGGATCCTGCTCTTCCATCAGTTTTACTGCAGGGTAGCATCATTTCACTGTAGTGTTGGAGATACATGTGGGAGAAAAATGTGGCGCTGGCACTGCCTTTGCCTTTGCTACACCATGCTGCACAGGGTGCTGTAGAAATCACATTGTGACACCACCAACAGGAACTGGGTCTTTCAAAGGATGCATCTTTGCCAAGAAGTTAGCAAATCTGACCAGTTTTACCCACCCCTTCAAAAGTAAAGCAGGCAAGCGTTTGCGAGGAGGAGAAGGAGGCTGCAAGTACTTTGTGGGCTGGGCACAGGCCACGAATGTTGAACGCATAGCTCCAGCTGGCAATCAGTACTGCCAGGAATTTCCCCACTCCCCAATCCCCCCAACCCCCCCTCTGCCTCCACACTTCGTAATGCTGAGCTGCAGCACTGTTGTCTCAACTCCTCACAACTGCGTTTGCCATCGAGAAGGTCGCATTGGAAAATGGTACAACAGCCTGTGGGGAGAGGTCTGAAATGCAGTATTTGTCAGGTGCACCAGTACAACCTGAGAGGCAAGGTGTGCCAAAGCACTGCTTGTCTCCAGGCCCTGGCCCCTTTGTTGCACTGAGTGATGCAGAGAAAGAGGGCTCCACTTGGTCCAGTGACAACTTCTAACTGGGTTCAGAACAGGACACAGTGGTATCATGTCAACTTTTAATGCAGTTCTAGTATGAGTGACATTATTAATGAAATAATACTAGGGATACCTTTGTCACACAGTGAATAACATGTGTTTTAAATCAGTATTTTCTACTTCTGAAGTTAAAGGTTACTTCTTTTCCGCAAGCACTTACAATGGTTTCACATGAGATTCTTAAACCTCGCATAGCTACTTTCCCAAATCCCAATCACCAATGCAGCCACATCCCCTCAGTTCAAACATTGAGATCATTAGGATTGCAATGTATGTGGAATTCAAGTGTGACATCTCAGAGTGTGGATGTTCTACCTCCTTTTCCATTTCCCCTAACTTTTAAAATGGTGTTTTTTGTAAAGTAATACCCTCAGTCTTTTCCTCCTATTATTCCTTTCTTCCTTACTCTCAGCAACATTTATTTTCTCTTTAATTTTCCCTCTCTGATTTTTCCTCATAATTTTCCATTATTTCCTAGTTTTACCAGCTGGACCTCAATCAGCTGTGCTCTGCACCCTTCTTTCCCAGTGACAGATAATTTTATCCACCACCACCACCAAACAATTTTCTTCACATCTGTCCTCTTTCGCCCCAGTTCTTGGGGTGTCAGCTTTAAAGTTAATGCCACATGTGCTCTTCTTTTTTGTCTGCTCAGAGCTTGTCAGTTTTCTTACTCACTGGGCATGAAACTTTTACTGGACGTTCATGCTCACACAAGCATCTCCTCTTACAGGGATTCAAGGGGGCTGGAGGTGCAGATGTGTGTCAGTCTGGTGTTGCCTCTTCACATGAGGGCATTGCCAGTTTTAGAGGCCAGAGCCAGAGCCACACAGTCGTGTGAAAAAGTGATTGTGGTGTGGGCAGACATAGCTTTTAGTTAGGTAGCACAGGCAGTGGTACAGGTGCTGGAGGCACCAAGAAGACATCAGTGCAGGCTAGCACTCAGGGTGGAAGTTAATCCCGGGGTCCCTGGGGGTTGCTGGTCCAGTTTTCAGCTGCAGTCTGCCATAAATTGCTGTCGACACCAGAGCAACTTAAATAAAATCTAGTACCTGTGACACAATTGAGCCTTCAGTCTCTTCTGTAAATGTACCTTGGAAGACATTGGTGACAGAACAGTCTTTGTGCATTAAACCTGGAATGTGCCCCAGTGCATGCCAGGGGCAGACCTAGCAGGATTATGGTAGCTGGCTAACAGTGTCTGCAACTACCACTGCCAGACTTATAAATGGAACAGAAATTTAAACGCCTTTTTTTTTTTTTTTTTTTTTTTTTGCTTCAGTCAGCTGGAACCTGAACCGAGTTACATCCTGTCTGGCTTCATCTGCCTGTTTCTAGTGTTAGTATTGACCAAAACTACAAGTATGAACCCTGCTAAAGTGTTCTGAGCACAGTCTGGCCGAGACGCTCCCCTTGCAAAAGCAACACAGATTGCAGAGTCTTTTGCTCTGAAACAGCACATGCTGAGTAGGAAGGAAAGCTATTGATCCGAGCGGGGGAAGAACCCAAGGTGCCTGTCACCTGAAAGTACAATCATAGGACAAGGTGGTTGTTCAACTGATGTACTTGATTGTACTTGTATATTGTACAAGGGGAAAGGTGCGAACTGGCTTCCCCACTTGAGTGAAGTGGTTTTGGGAGAAACAAGGAAAATGCTGCATCCGAAAAATAGTTTTTGTGGGATACTGGACAACTGGGGTAGGATAAATTGTTTGGAGAATGTGACCAGAAAAAGCCTTTTAGCTGCACATGGAGGCCTCAGTGATGGGGGCTCTTCTTTTAGCCCAGCTTCAGGCCTTGCACTGGCAGCCCTACTCACCGCTTTCTTGAGCAGAACACAGAAAGAAGGCAAGCTTTACACTGGAGCACATTTACTGGAATGCTAGCGAAAGCTGGAAATAACAAGTTGACCTGGCCACATAAAGGACAATTTTTAAGGTTGTAGCTCACGCATTGCTTTAAGCAGCTCTGATCTAGCAGGAGAGGGAATGATCTGTATAACTCCCTCTAATTTAAAATCCTACTTTTTTAATGAAAGTAAGTTTTGTGCCTTATTCACGGTGTATGGAGTCCCGAAACACTCAGAATTTTATGTCTTTTTATGTCTCCAGTGTCATTTTAAAACTGAGGGGGTGTCATTCACGCCATTGGTGATACCCCTTCTCTTTCGAATCTGAGATTGTACACCCATAAAGCAATCACTAGTGGAATGAAATCAGTTTGAAGAAGCAGCAGCCAACCTTCCCAGTCTTATAAAACTTCACGTGCCTGGGAAAAGGCTTCGGAAACAAGACGCGGAAACGGTATGAATGGGATGACGTCTTGCGACTGAGTAACCGTGACACAGTACGGTTTCTCCCTTCCATGGCAGCCTAGGAGGCTACACCAAGGGGTGCAAAACAGAATCGGGATTTCAGGGTACGGTTCCACTTGTAAGGCAGTATGCTCCCAGGCACCACACCTTTTTTTTTTCCCCTCAATATATGATGGGTTTCCAATGACAGCGAGTAATCCTTGACCGCACGCTGTAATAAGCCATAATAATAGTAAAATCATAGTAATGGGGTTGTCTGAGTATGCAGAGGTCCCACCAGCCAAACGTGTGATGAGGAACGCGGTGTGAGAGCCTTGAGGGAGGAGCCTTGCTCCTCCACGCCGCAGGGGGCGCTGTGCTCTCCGTGCCGCCGGCTCCCGGAGGGACGGGGGCCGCAGCCCGCTCCTCCCCGCTCCGACACGCGGTCAGGAAATCGCCGGCTCCGCTCCTCCGCCGCGGCGGCCGCGCAGACCACGCCCCTCCCTCCGCTGCCCTCTCTCAACCAATCACCGCGCCCGCTGTACGCGTTAAGGAAGTGTCGGGGCTGCTGATTGGCTGCGAGGCCGAGGGGGCCGGGGCGAGAGGCGAGGCGGAGACGCGGGGTGGCTAAAGCGGAGCGCGAAACGGGGCTGCGCGGCGGGTGCGCGCTTGCGTGGGGGGCCGGGCCGCCGCCGGCGGGGCTGCACCTGTGGCCGCCGCGGGGCGGGGCGGGCAGCGAGCGCGGAAATGCCGCGGCGGCCGGAGCAGCAGAGGTAGCCCCTCCCGGGTGGAGGCAGCCCATGTGCGAGCCGCGCTCGGGGCGGTAGGTGTCTTCCCATCCGTGCCCGCCTCCAGCGCTTGAGCCTGCCCCCGGCGGCCGCACCTCCACCCCGGGCTATCTCCGCACCTGGGCCGCGCCCGCCCGCCGGGAGGATGGCACAGCCGGCGGAGGCGTGTGCCGGCGCAGCGGGAGATGACGGCGAGATGAACGGCAGGAAGGTGGCTCTCATCACCGGCATCACCGGGCAGGTAAGGGTGGGGGCTTCCCTCGGTCCCACGTTCGCCCCGTGTGGGCGGTCGGGTCTCTTGGGGCTCCCGGCGGTGGAGAGGGTGGAGCCGCCCATCGGTACCCGCCACCAGGCCCTGCGTGGGAGCGGTGGTGGCGGAGGACCTGGCGTGGGGCTGCCGGGCGCGTCCGCAGGCAGCGGTGACCTTCCCCCGCGCCCCCCCACCCCTTCCCTCGTTCCCAGCACCGAAAGCGCCCAGTAACGGGCCGGCTGCCCCCGGTGCCCGCTTCCCCTCACGGTTCGGTGCCGAAGCTCTCTCTGACAGCCCCCGGCCGGTTCAGAGACCGGACTGTGAGCGCCCGGAGGTACGGGGCTTCTCCGGCCTCACCCACGTGTGGCTAGGGCTGGTTTGCCTGGGGGTTGGGAGGTGATTCTCACTAGGTGTGTATGAGGGGGGGTGCATCGCTCTCTTATCTTGGCTTTGACTGTCTGATAGTAACCTTTACCAGGAATTCCTAAGAAATCAGCTAAAACCTGTGCTGAGGTATGAAGTGAGCATCAGTGAACAAGGAGCCATGACTGTAAAAGACAATGCACGGAGCCAGTGTTGGACTCCTCACCCTCATGCTCTCAAGTGGTGAGGGTAGCAGTGCAGTTGTGTGGCGGTCTGCTGTCAGGTTCGATTTCAGCAGGTTTGCCACTCAGAGGGGCTGTTTGTCATCCGTCTCTTTGCCATACTGGGCAACCGTGCGTTTACAGTCAATAGCTGTTTTATACCCAGACCTGAATGGTTGTGAAAAGCATCTCCCTAGGCCGCTTGTTTTGTATTCATGTGTGTTCATTGCAGTCTCCAATTCTTTTGGCTGTATTACTCATAGGGATAATGATGCTCTGAGTCCTGGTGCTTTGAGCAGAAGTTGCAGGAGAAAGGTGGCATGGAAAGAAAAATCACAGTTTCCCTCGGAGCAACTTCTGCACTCTGAAAAAGGATGTGCTGGTGGTGAGTTTCAACCTGGCGAGACCTGCAGGGGTGTTGATGTGTGCAGTGTGTAGCTTTTGCTGCTACACTGCCAACAGGCAGCTGGGATATTTGGTTGGATTGATTGTCCACGCAGAAGTCTGCATCATTGTGACTTGCACTGTTGTCTGCTGGCAAGTGGGTGCTGAATGAAAGCTGTCCTGGACATGCTTAGTCAAATTTGTGGAACACCTTCCTTAGCAATGTAGATGCTGCCCACTGCCTGGAAAAGTAACTACTCTGCTTGTGTATTACTTATCTCTTGAAATGTGCTGAATGACTTCGGCTCAGAGGGTGTATCTTCTGTGATTGGAATAACCTGTTAAGTAGGTAATGTTGTATAGTAAGCGTTAATGCTCATCTTAGAACCCCAGTGGAACAGTTGTTACCCTTTTGTGGCTTGCATTTAACCAGTCACAGCGTCCTGCAGGGAAGAACTTCTTCCCCTTCAGCTGTGACTTATCCTGATATGCTTGCAGATCCACTTGTGAGGTGCTGGTGTGGATTGTTTAGTAGGTCATGAGCATTGTGGAAAAGTACATGTAAAAAAACCCCAAAAACCCTATGTTGCTCTTTCACTCTGAGACAACAATGTAAGTCAATGCTTTTTTTTTTTTATAATAGAAGACCCACCTGAGCTTTTGTGAGGGAGTAAATCCAGAGATAGTATAGTATCATAGTGGCTTCCATCTGTTATCCAAGGGAGCCTACGCTATGCCTTGACTGTTCACCTGCTGTTTGTGTTTTAGCTCGTTATGTGTGTTCTTACAACACCTTTTGGTGCTCACTCTTCCTGTGGGTTAGCAGCTGTCTGCCAATAGTGCGCTGAGGAAACCCCTCCAAGCGGCTGTAACTATGTCTGAGAAGAGGAAAAAACTAATAATCTGTGTATACTAACATTTTTGCTTGATGTTTATTTTTAGTGAGAGCACAGTCAGAGCTTTCCCAAGGACTACTTTGGTGCTGTGTGAACAGACTTCGAGTTTGTTGACAGAAGTACGTTTCTCTTCATCAAAGATAGTAAGTTAGAGGCCTGTAGTTACAATGCCCTGATTCTTTCCGTACTGTGTTTTTTGTGTTATTTTTCTCTATTTTCAAAGTAGCTCTTCCATCTTAATTTAATCTTTGTCAGGCATTTTATTTAGCATTGGAACGTGTGGAGAACCAGACTAAAGGTCTGGGATACCTGAAAGTTAGCCAGGGAGGTTGGCTGCCTTAGTGACAAGACTGTACCAACCCTTGGCTTAGGATGGAAGTTTTATGTTGAGGGTTAGCCTCTGTTAGGGTCTCGAGGTCCTCCATCATTTTGAGATCTGCTTCTTTTCTTAGATGAACTTTAAAGATAGTCACTGTAGTACTTATTCCTTTTTCCTCTTTCACTTCTTGCTTTGTTCTTATGTAATAGCTTTAGTTTTATTTGGGGAGGCCTCACCCTGAAATAGGAGACTTAGATTCTCTTTCTTATCTGAGAATAGGTGGACTTTCATGTCTCGCCTCCCGGGAGAAAGTCCTAGTGCCATCTGTTTTTACACTTAATTGCCACGTGTAAAATGTACAAATATGATGATGTGGAAAGGAGAGCTCAGGCTTTGTCTTTCCCTGGTGGTTACTTTAATTCCTGGGATAAAGAGAGTTGGTGTGTTTCACGTTCTTCCTTGGAACTGGTGCTCTTTCAAGTTGTGAGATCTGGGCTTGGATCCCTTCAGCCTGAGGAAGGCAAGGAACAGAATCGGGTGGTAAACTTCCCTTATTTAAACTGGGCCCCTTCTGCTATGGCCAGTTTCTTTTAAAAGTGAGCTGGCACAGTTGCATTGTATAAGGAACCTGCTTTTGTTTGTGTGTAGGCACTGTACTCTCAGAGTATTTGCTGAACTAAGGCCCAGTAGTGCCTGGTTCTTGGAACAAGAGTAGCTGGGAGATAAGCGTTGAGCTAACTAGGCCGTGACAGGTTTTTGCCAAAAGTAGAGTTGTGGTTTTGTCTTTAGAGTGCTCTCAGGCCAAACAAGTTGCTGTTTGAACTGTAGCAGCTCTTCCCAAGTTGAGATGATGCCACAGCAAGCTGGCTTAATCGTAGTGTTGGAATCGGACAACTCATTTTGTTTTTCAGAACTTCTGTATAGCCGTGAATATCTTGATTGTCCCTCTTTTCCACTGACAAAAGATGGGATTTTCTTTCCGCTGTGGTGGAGAAAGAGTTGAGCTCAGGTAGAGCTATATTTTGACAATGGGGCAACTGACAGACGGTGCAGCTTTTAACTGAAATGTACTGTGGGGAGATGGCACAGCTGTAACTTCAGATCTACGGACTTATACTGGGATAAGACCACAGCATCCAAGAAGAGGATGGGCTGCCTGCACGAGTTCTTCCCTACAGCGAGTGACTGGAGACTTGTGCCGCATGTCAGCTTACTGCACCAGTTAACAAAACCAGTTCACGTGGTTTGCTTCTCTTCTAGATAAAAGGTGCCAAAAGGACAGGTCTCTGCAAGGGTGAATGTGTTACTGATAGGAAGGTGATTTTGTGACCTTTGTCCAAATAACAGGAGGAGTTTGCATGGTGAAGCCACAAAGGTAAAAATAAAAATCCATAGTTGTGTGTTCAGGACTTCAATGGCTTTTGGCTGCAAGGGCTGGACCTTAGTCTCTGTGAAATCAAAGCAGATAAATGAACCTCTACAAATTCTGCATTTACTTGTGGGGTTAGAGTGAAATCAGTATCATTCTACCACTTGCATTACTGATAAGAGACTCTAAGCACTTTGTCAGTGGTGCTGTATATTCCTTTTGCAGTATTGAGATTTCCCTTATCTCCCTTCTCACACCACAGCAGTTGGATGAACCACACTTTACTGTTTTGCTGAAATGACTTCCAGGGTGGGGCAATTGCTGTGGTTGGATGAATAAAACGTTTCTGAAGTGTCATGTAGGTAGTGGTCTGCTGGTAGGCTACTTGTGAGTAATGCGTAGCACTTTTCTATGCGTTTAAGGAAAGATATTGCAAATTAAACAGGCCTGTTGTGTCACTTAAAATGAAAATACTTTTTAACGAAACTAGAATGTGGCTCTTATCGAAGGAGTGTTTTCACAATGCAAAATAGATGTACTGGACACTTCTTGAATTACTCTGTAAAATGGGAAATTTGAATCAAATACCAGCATAACTAACAAACATAATTCTAGATATGCACATATGCCTTGTCTTTTATTTAAGGAAGCTCCTAAAGCAGTACTTTCTTGACAGCATTGTTTTCTAGGCACTGTGACTAAATGCCTTTTAAAGCTGCATTTAAATATCTTTCCAGAAAGTCTGATTGCACTGCAATCAGTCTGATTGTCTTTCTGTACACTGATGCTTGTAAGAGTATTGAGATTTGACTTCCTGGAGAAATACCAAGAAATACTCTGGCTGAGCCTACCTACAAGGTTGTATGTTGATGTTTCTACTTTTCCCCTCAGTCACTGGATTATGAACAATGGATGATGTTGATCTTGTGTCTGGTGCTGTCCTGCTTTAATTGGACAGATGGTAGGGTGTATGGGGTTTGCGTGGCTGGGTTTTGATAGCAGGGGAAGGGGGCTACATGGGTTGGCTTCTGTAAGAAGCTGCTAGAAGCTTCACCAGCTCCAAGTCAAATCTGCATCTGTCCAAGGCTGATCCAGTCAGCCATGGTGGCAGCACCTGTGGGGTAACCTCTTTAACAGGGTAAAACACAAAAAAAAAAACCAACTTGCAGCGGAGAGAGGAGTGGGATGTGGGAGAGACAACCAGGGACACTGAGGTCAGCGCAGAAAGGCGTGAGGAGGTGACGAGAGCAGAGGTTCCCCTGCAGCCTGTGGTGAGAGGGCAGGCTGTGCCCCGCAGCTGCGGAGTGTCACAGGGGAGCAAAGACCCCCCTGCAGCCCAGGAAGGGCCCCATGCTGGAGCAGGCAGCTGTGCCTGAAGAAGCCTGTGACCCCGTGGGAGGCCCATGCTGGAGCAAGCTGCTCCAGAAGGATGGCACCCCGTGGGAGGGACCCACGCTTTTTGTGAAGAAAACTGAAGCCTGTGGGAAGGAATCCGTGAAGTTTGTGGAGGACGGTCTCCTGTGGGAGGGACCCTACCTGAGCTGGGGCAGAGTGTGAGGATCCTCCCCCTGAGGAAGAAGGAGTGACAGAAACAACTTGTGATGGACTGACCACAGCCCCCATTCCCTGTCCCCCTGTAGAGAAATCAGGAGCAAAGCTGAGCCAAGGAAGAAGGGAGGGTAGTTGTTTTTTGTTTTAACATCTGGTTTTATCTGTCATTATCCCACTCTGATTTAATTAGTAACTAATTAAATTGATTTTTCTTCCCCAAGTCAAGTCTGTTTTGCCCATGACTGTAATTTCTGAGTGATTCCCCTCTGTTTCTGTCTCGATCCATGAGCCTGCCCTTATAGTTTCTCCTCTCCATCCTACTGTGGGGGGGAAGGAGTGAGAGAGTGGCCACGTGGTGCTTGGTTGCCAGTTGGGCCTAAACCACAGCATGAGGTAAGAGTTTGTAGACCAAGATCATTCAACAGGCACTTACAAAGCTCAGTTCTGAGTGAAGCAGTGCACTAGAACTGGAGTGACAATACATGGCCAGAGGCTATTGCAGATTGTAGATGATGAAAGCAGCTGTGTTCTGCCTTGTGAGAGCTCTTACAGCAGCAGTGCTAGCTCCAGCTTCTGCTCCCTTGCGTGCAGTTCTGTCAAATTCAACTTGTATTTGGCAAAACTTCAGGTAGCAGCCTCAGAAGCTTCAACCAAACCCTGAGGTAGTGTAGGTGTGGCTAACAAGTGAGTGTGCCTGCAGAAATGCCAGAACATTCTTTTTAATTGGTTGACATAGGTAGAATATGTGCTCTGCCTCTGTCTTTCTGGTGTCAGAATTTCAGTCAGTTGCTGATGACCTTTGCTGTTGTCGTAAAACACCAAACCCCTTTACATGTGTACTGCAAGTTTTACGCAGATGTTAGAGTTCATAGTCTGAGGGAGAGGAAAAGATGCTGAGAAAGCAAGACTTTCTGTTGTAAATTGGGGTTAAATTGTTTTGTCTCTTTGGTTTTTTTTTTTAAATCTGGCTGTTGAGAATGAAACCAAGCAAGACAAACTTTGTGGGGCAAACTACCAGTAATAAGAGAACATGACTCATTGCTTTGTATTTCTTAAAAAACAGCAGTGAGTAGCTGGTGTGGAGTGTGACTATAAAACTCTGATACTCTGTGGCTAAAACGTGTTTCTTGGAGAAAAAGTGTGAAGGCAACAAATAACTTATTTAAATAAGAAGCTTTTTCTAAAATTGTGATTGAGTTGTGGGGTGGGAATCTTCGTCACTGGGGGGTGTGTGTATACCTGGAAGGCAGACGTAGAGAAACATTATAGCCTGTTGTACCAGAGAGGACACTGCTTTACCAGGTGAAGGATAAAACCCAAGGGGTTGCTTTTCTACATAGCAAAAACTATCCTTCTATTTCTGGAACTGGCTAAAGCTAAATATTAATATTGCTGTCTCTTCATTGAAACCAATATTGTCTTAGTTTCTAGCTAAAGCTGAATATTAGTATTGCTGCCTTTCCATCTTAATAAATATTGTCTTGGTTGAAATTAGGTACTCTATTTCAATTGCTGTCTCTGAATAGCCAAGAGTTTTCTTGAGTGAGAACTTCAGGTGTGTTGAACATCCTTATCTTAGTTTGAGCATGCAGAGATGTAGGAGCACCAATTTGGGCACAAACAAATACAAGAAACTTCATTTAAACTCTAAGGGTGTGTGTTGTATGGGTTTTTTTGGGTTGTTTTGCTTTAAATGATGAGGGTGGTCAAGAACTGGAACAGACTGCCCAGAGTATTGTGAGGTGTCTGTCTCTGGAGGTATTCAAAACCAAACTGGATGTGGCCCTGAGCAACCTGCTCTACTTGACCGTTGCTTGAGCAGAGATCTTGGACTGGGTGATCCACAGAGGTCCCTTCCAACAAAAACCTGGAAGATTCTGTGAGTCCTCCACTGTTTATCAGAAGTTGAACACCTGCAGTTTGTGACAAGATGGCATAAGCAGCTTGTTGAAAACTTTGCAGTGAATGGGTGGTGGCAGTGGCATGAAACCCAAGCTTGCCTGAAATACAATTCCAGGTCTTTCCTTTTACAGGGTATAAATAAGAAGAATTACTATCAAGTTCATCCAAAACTCTTGAGGAAAAAAAGATATATGGAAAAGCAGTATAACAAATACTGAAGTAGGAGCCTAGAGTATTATCTGAAAACAGAGGTCCTATTTTTAGAATGATTCCTGAATTTTGATTGTCTCGCCTTCCCCCCTTTGAAGGGAGGAGGCTTACCAGATAGCTTAATTCAGCTGATGCATTGATTCTAACCAAAGTAATCTCTAAGTACATGGTCCAATGCTTTACTCTTTTGTCTGTGTTTCATACTCTGCAACAATATGTGCAGACTGGTGGGGCTTCTGCTTCTCCAGGAACTAGGAGTCTAGGACACTGGCTGCTCTCTGTGCCTGCCCAGAGGAGCACAGCTGTATTCCGGTGCCTTTTAGAATAGTGCAGGTAGTGGTGGTGTTCGAACATAAGTGAGCTAGCAGATATTCATGATAAAAAATATGGCTGATACAGGATTAGTTCATGTGTGTCTTGATGTATTAACTTCCCTTGTTTCTTTCCACCTTTGCACAGCTTTGCTCAGTGTTTGTGACTGCCAGTGAAGTCTATTCTCTAGATGCTTACTGGAGAGGGAAGTTCTGGTAGCCTGGCTCAGCTAGCAGGTGTTAACTCAAGAACCAGTGCAGGCAATCTGATTCCTTGTGTTTGAACAGGATATGTACAGGATGTGGATTGAAAAACATGATGAACAGCAAGTGAATTACAAGGTACTGTGATGCATACCTGCAGTGAAAGTAGGCATTGAAAATGTTCCAGGAAAAATAACATTATAAAGCTCATCTTAACAGTACTAAGGTATGAAACAGATAGAAGCATGGTACCTGATTTGGGTTTGAGAAGCTGACTTCCTCCAGGCAACATATCATGAAAGTTTCTGATGCTGTGGGTAGTCATAGGGTACTGTTGCCACTGCTGCCCAGGCTGACAAGGAAAGCGGAATATACCATTGCCAGCAGCATTCTACTTGCTTAGTCTTGGGCTTTGTCTTTCGGTTTATGAGTGTTTTAATGAAGATTGGTGACTGTCAGTGTAGAAAGAACCTAGATTTCTCCATTTCTTACGTTTTTGAAGATTTGAAGCATCCTCTTCTGTATGTACCTACAGCCAATCCAAACTGAAGAGAGAACTGTGAAAACCTTTCCTGTGACTTCATCCTCTCCCACTAAGTTTTGGTCTGTTTTTTTTTCCTCTGTCTCTTTCAGATCCTTTTGGCTGTTGAGTTTTCTGCACAAGGGAGTCAGTTTCTTAGAAAATAGATAGCTGTGCAGAAGGACAAGGAAAATGGAATACTTAAACCAACTGATGGCCTGTGTGAAGAACACAAAGGTTACCATTCTGATCCCTGTAATCCAAAGAAGCTGAATAAAAGGTTTTTCACTGCAGTTGTGATACTGGTATTCATCCTAGTGTTGCTTCCACTTGCCCACACCTTATTTCTCTGAGGAGTACTGAGACTGAGTTTCTTTGCACTTAACTATACTTCATTTAGTCTGGGAGACTGGAAGTACTTTCTCTGTCTTGACAATTTCTAGCAACTTTATCACAGCTTCTTCAGACTTTTGGGTCTGGAGTAGAGTCCTGATTTTAAGTATCTGTTATTACAAACTTGTCAGCTCTGTCTCTCCTACACTGTTGTAGCACAACTCAGGCTTATTTTGGAAAGTGCTTTAAGTGCTTCAAGTTTCCTTATAGCACTAGGTGAACAATGACACAAGAGCAAGTCAACAGTGTGGTAGATGTCTAATTTCCTCTCACAGATGTGTGTTCTCTCATGCTCTAAATCTCTTCTTGCTACTTTGGTGTGTTTTTAGCCAAACGAGCAAAATTAAATATTTTTTTCTTATGTTTTTCATCACTTCCTGCTTCTTTCACAGGAATTCACTGATCGTTGGAGTGTCTTTTTTTTTTCAGGACCTAAGGAAATCCTTTAGGTCATATGTATATGAACTGAGGGATGCAATTATGTCCAAAACTTTCAATTGCGCAAAGGTATAGGGCGTGAGGTGCAAGAGAGGCATTTTCTCAAGACTGTTACTGGAAAGTCTCTGTAGTTTGTTCCATTTCTGGGGTGTGCACAGACTTCACAGTCTAAATCCATAATGAAGCTTTCATAAAGCCTGCCAAACAAGTCAATGTAAACCAGCTTATCTGTTGTCACCTGGGACTTTTACATATGTCATTAAGCAACTGAACTTCCTTATATGCAATGTAAATGTTGCAATAACTTTTCAGTTATTCACAAATACACACAAAGTAGTATACCTAAGGCAGGCTTCCTTTGTCAGGAGTATTTATTGTTAAAGTCTTTCTTTAAAATGTGAAACTTGAATTTTGCATTGTAACAAAAATGTCATCTGTCAGCAGTTCAGTCTAAGGACGTGTCCATTGACCTGATGATCTGGTTTGCAGTTAGTTCAGTGATAAGTACCATTTGAGAAGAATTTGATGCTGTACCCTGAGACAACTCTCTTGCACTGAATAATGGTACAGCTGGCATCATGCAGTCAAATTGGTCAGTTGACGATATCACAACACCTTTTTAATGACGCTCAGCGAAGCACAGTGCTTCATCAGGTATGTCAGCCACAAAGATGTAGTTGCCTTGGGTGTGGGATGCCACAGGTCTTGGCTTTGCGAAGAGTTTCCGGGTAGATAAACTAGCTTGTGCTGCATTTGCTGTGCTTGAACACCTTTGAAATAACAGGAAGAAAATGTTTGCTCTGGAAAAATCTGATTAACTACTAAGTATAGTGAGATATAGTCAAATTTTATGAAAGGTTTCTGCAGGGTTTTGCTTTAGTAAATTTGACCTGTTTATTGCTGCTGCAAATTTTTATCACAGGAGAATTCCTTCAGCCTATGGTAAAGCCTAATGCAGAAGGAAAATAATTGCCAGGTTGAATATCTAGTTGATTGCTCTTGCTGTAACAAGAAGATACCATGTATGTACTGTGTATCTGACACCTGCATAGCTATTTAATACGTGCCTCTTGGCTTTTTTACTCTTCCAAGTTCCTGAGGACATGATGTTCTTTGAATGTGTTTTGTATATCGCATACAAATCTCAAGTTGCACCTTCCATGATAGTGCTGGAGCACATGGTAATAGAAATACTGTCAGGTCTACTGTAACAGTTCATGTGTATTCGTAGGCACTTTGAGGCAGCATGTTGCCACAATGCAATCGAAACCTTAAAGTACCCAACCCTCCTCCCTTCCCGCCCCCAAAGTTTAGAAAACATGTAGCAACTTGAAAAGAGTAGATGGTTCTCTTCAGTAATATTCTATAATGTCTGAACTCATGCCAGAAGTAGCTTGAACATAACATTTCATGAATGGAAATAAGCCTTTCCCAAAGGGTGTATAATATATTTGTCTAGAGGAAATAAAACCCTAAGTCAGGCAGGGAATTCTCCTGACTGCTGCGATATGTACCCTGTTTTTGATCTTTATGCTTCTGGTTTGATATGCTGCAGTCCCTACGTGTATGTGTCTCTTGATGCTCTGCTGGAACTGGGGAATGACAACAGGCTTTTGAGGCTGCTACTTGTCAAATTGCTGCCATGAGGTGTGGCTATTTTGTTTGCTTTTTCCTAACAATTCTTTCGTGCATGTGGGATCTCTTTAGGTGCATTAGCAACCTCTGGCTTCTTTGGTGATACTGGTGGTGACCTGTAGCTGCTTCTTGATTGCGAGTTCTCCTTTAGAAAGATAAGGAACAGCCACTCTGGCTGCTGTTTGGTGTCCTTGCCTTCTTTAGAGCACGGTATCAATGCTAAAGGCATAAACTTTACTGTGGAGCAGGTTTGTTTATGAAATGCTGAAGTTTCTGGCTACGCTTTCTGGATTCAATACAACTAAATAATTGTGGTTTTGATGTCAGTGTAACTTTTCCCATGATTACACAGTAGTAGTCTGTCAATGTATTCCTGCCAAAATTTAGCATGCTGCTTGCCTCTGAAATTAAAATGCTATTGAAATCCTACAAGATGAACAATATAAAAGGGATACAGAGCTCTTCAGACTTGCATTCAAAATACCTCAAAGCCATCTAGAAGATGGAAAGATGTATCTGTTCCATGGGAATGCTTAAGGAGACACAGCCGGGAAGCTTCTTTACTGCTGCTGATTTGGCCATTGCTGGTCAAGCTCTTTTTCCTATTTTTTTTTTTTCCTCTTTTTCCTGGTATTGCTCTGCTGAAGCCTGAGCCTGGTCTGTGCCAGAAGAACGTCACAGCCCCTTTGCTTACAAGTTGTTGGGGATTTTCCCCTCGGTGTTTGCAGTGATGCTGGAAGCTGTTTCAGAATCTGTCCGGCCTTTGAAGAGCAGCAGGGTGTCTGTGGGCTCATTCTATTTTTGAAGGTGAAATAATAAAGTTGGAGAACTAATCTTGAAGATTTGAAGGGAAAGAGGTCAACAAGACTAAGGGTTGAACTTCAGTTTATGCCCTTGCCAGCCCATTTTAGGGAAATAGTCATACTTGCAGCTGATCTGAGACTTGTAACTGTGGTTTTGCTTCATGTGTTTGACTTCTTAAAATTCTGAAGGTCACCTGATAAGCATTAAATGCTGCTGTGTTCTTATCGCAGCCCTTTATAGTTGAATATATAGTGCAACTGTTTTGGTTTTTTTTTTTTTCCAGCATTTTAAAATGAGAAGAGGATTTTTGCTGATTTGAGTTCATTATCCAAGAGTTAAATAAGAGCCTTCATGCTGATTGCATCTCCAAAATGACACTTGCTGTGTTTCTGTTGGCAGTTATAATAACTGATCCAGTTATGCTGGATCACTATTATAAAAATCACCTTTGTGGTAAAGTATTATTATACTGTGGGTGTTTTTTTGATTTGTAAAGTGTAGGTAGAATTTAAAATCATTACTTTCTGTTGATTTTTCTAATTTAAACAGTATGAGAGGTCAGACTTTCTTAAAATTGGTTCCTCCTCAGATGAGGAAATACTGTCTGCTGTATTAGGAATAAAAAATACTCCTTTTGCAGTGTAATTCAGCTCTGTCATGCAAACTTCATCAGTTTTAATCATCTCCCAGGATCTCACATCTGTCTCAATCAATTAATGAAAGTGTAACACACACTTGGCCAATTGAAACAAACAGAACCTTAAGACTACTAAAATTCCCTAAGCAATAATGCTGTGACTGAACTGTAAAATGTTGGTTTAAGTTGCCTTTAGCTAACACAAAGGTGTGCAAAGCCAGAAATGAGCGCGTGCATGCATTTGAAGTATACAGCTTCCTCATCAGATAATGTGGTAACTAGTCCTTGTAGTGATGGACATACAGCTAGCTCTTGACACTGGTTAAGGAGGCTGAGCTTTTCTCAGAATTACTTGGTGTGACATCAAAATGTGATGGGAAGCTTTCACTAATTAATTGAAGCCATTTAATTTCCTTTGTAAGAGCCTGTGTTACTGGTGATGGATTCTGTCATCTGGGGTGGGAAGCTTCTTGCTCAATTGTTTGTACACCTGAGCAAGCTGCCTAGGCAGCTGTTTCGGTGACTGGGAACTCTGTAGCTGATTGACAGCCCAGGGTTGTTTGAGCAAATGGAGGTGCCTACCTTGGGATAAGAAAACTGGTGCTGCGAATTGTATTGGCTCTCTGCCGATCTGCTGACTGTGAAAGGTGCGTAGGGTGGCTGCCTGTTGGGGCTTACGCTTGCGTTGTCCTGAGTAGTGCCTTGTCTTGCAATGAGGAAGCATTTACTCTATCTGAAGCAATCTGTAGGGTAAGCAAAGGTGACGGAATTGGATTACTGGTGGTGTTTCTTCTAGCAAGAAGAGCTTATTGTGCAGTAAATGAGCGTATATGCGGTTAAAGAAATGGGGACTGAGAGCTTTTACAGGTACTGCACCTGTGGGACTGCTGCTTTGGAGGATCTGAAGAGGAACCATGCTCCCAAATCACTACCTGCCTTCTGAGTAACCTCCGCACACTACAGCTGCGTTGTGACTGCTGTCCTCCCCATCTCTGCCCCCTGTTCCATCTTTCTGTTTGAGGGACTGACTGGCACGTTTGACTTCTAGCTTGCTTGGCCTCAGTGTGTCCTACGTTGCTATCTGTCACATATGGACTGTGACTTTGATGTTAAACCGTGTTTCTAGCCAAAAATGTAATGGTTTTACTTCCAAAACTCTGGAGATTTCAGGTATTTTTGTCTGTTGGTTCACTGAGACCATGTCATTTTGGTGTAAGCTAACGACTGTCCATGTTCCCCTTGTAAAACCTCCCTGTAATTACTTACAAATGTTGGCACCTACTGTATGGCTTGTGTGTGTTGAAGGACAGGATGGGGCCAGTTTATAGCCCTGGATGGTAGGAAAAGGGAAAGGGTGGCCAAAAATCAATTAAAGGGAGATTCTTTTGAGTGAAGTACAAGCCCACATCCCTAATGAATGTCTGAAATCTTGTGAGCAATTCGGTATGCAGAGTGAATAATGTCACCAGTTTGATCCTGACCAGCTCTTGAATTTCAGTGGGGGTGTCTTGGTGACTTTTTTTTAAGTTGCTTTCAGTAGGAAATAATTTGAACTTCTCAACTTAGTAATCAACTCAAGTCTGTTTTTCTTTAAAAAAAAAAAAAAGACCCCAAATAAAGCACCACCTCTCAATAAGGCTTGAAAGATTACTCTTAATAGTTCAGATAGGGTTTTTTTTCCCCCCTCTAGTTCAATATTTTATGTGTGTGTTCAGCTTTCCCTCTGGCATGTTTGGGACTGAGGGGAAAAGGGGAGGATAGAGTTTATAAATCTACAGAATTTGTCAGGTCTGTCTTTAAGTCTTTCTAGTTCCACGTTTTCCATTGATTATCTTAATGAGGACACTTCATTTTTAATGTGGGAGAAAGGGAAAAGATGTCGGAAAGGCCAGGAAGAAAACTACCCTTGTTCCTATCGTCACAGTAGGACTGTACAGCCTTTGGCATTATGTGTGTGTGGGGAAAAAAAAAATCCCACCTCTATTTATAAATTGGGATGGAAATCAGATTATTAAAATTCAGTGTTTAATGAAATTATCTTACTAAATATAACTAAGGGACATCACAGCATTTCCACACTGCGGCAGTCAAGGGTGCTAGCCTTCTATGCTAAATATTTGAAGCGTGTAATGTTTGTCATAATAACTAAACAGAATTAAATCCAGAATCCCTGCAGTATGCCTGATGCATCAAAACACAGTGGGAAGAACTTCTGGATTCTGGTTGCATTCCGTTTGTGGTTTGACTCTGCCTTTTATTTAAAAGAAGATGCTCTTTTATTGCAGGACCTCTTCAGTAGCATATCCCTAACACAGGTTTGATTGAAATGCTGCATTTTTCGTGCTTGTTTGGGACAGATGTGTGTCCTGTGTCAGTGTAAGTGGGGCTTTTAATGTTGGGCCTGCACAGGGCTAATCCCTCAATGCTGCTTATTCAGTTACAGATTTTCTTGCTTGAAGAATCTCAAATGGTGCCTTTTCAACCATAAATCTGTTAATGCCGTTTTGTGTTTAAGCAAATGGTGGCCAAGTTACAAAGATCTATAGCTGTGAACTGTGTGTTAGCATGCAGTTTCTTTGGTATACCTCTAATTCTTGAAGAACATATGCCAAAATAGAAAATCACACACTCTTATTTCTCAGTTTCTTGCGCTCTACCAAGTTTCTGTCTTGCAGTATTTACCAAACTGTCTTTTAAGGTGTAGTCCTATTTGGCAACAATTCTATCCAAAACCCACTTGCAAATTCTGGATCTTACTCTTTGGAGATTATGTATTAAAATATAGTCGACTCTTGCGTTTTACCCAGTGAAAACAGAAACCGTGCTCCCTGTGGATACAGGCGCAATATGCTTGCTTCTACTGAAGGCCGTTTTTACAGCTGGGTGTTAAAGTCATGAAAATCAAACTGCTGACGCAGGCTTAATCATAGTGCCACAAGTAGCACTTCTTTGTTTTTGTACGACAGTTTCATTGGTCCTATTAATAGCTGGCCCCTTACAGGTGTTCGTGCATAATAACTCTTATAAGACAACACTTGGTGAGTTTTCAAATGAATCACGTTAATTCCAGGATTAATTTTTGCAGAGAGACCTTTTGACTCTTTTTTTTCCTTTTTGAGGTTTTGGGTCATAAAAATCCATATGTTGAAAATGTTCATTACTTTTAATACTTCAAGTGCAGCTTTGTGTTAGGGGTAGGGAAAGCAAAAAGAGAAACTGGCTTGCCTGTGATAGTGGGCAGCCTCACTTGGTCGGATGTTTCTGTTGTGAGCCTCCTCAGGCCAAAAAAATACTGATCTTTCTGTTTTCCTGGTCTGCCATTGCTGCCCAGCTGGCAGGACAGCATAGGAGGTGTAGCTGCAGCACTACCCTCTTTGAGGGAGTAGCAGGTATAGTAAAACTGTGAAGAAAAACTTGTATCCTTCTCTTTGAGACACCAGCAAGGAAAACTGAATACACTAATAAAGGCTTTCCTCAGCTGTTGCTAGGTGTATATATGGATGTCTCGTGCTTTTAGCAGAGCAGTTGATGGAAGGCAGAGTTCCACTTACAGGGCTTTTCATTGCTCCCCCTTAGGTCTGGCGTTCCATGGTGGGGTTAGGAGGACAAAGGAGCGACTATGTACAGAATGTGGATCTGGAACAGCTTAGGTGGCTATAGTCACTCCTCAGACAGCTTGGAGAAACACCCTTAGTGGAGTGAACTGTAAAACCTGTTGTGTTCTCGTGTGGTTATTGTTGAGCCCCGTTATAAAGCAGCTGAGGACTGACGCTTTGCCTCTACCAGGTAGTGCTGGTTAATGCAATAATACACCAAGACATAATTATCTCGACCTCTGGAGAAAATGAACTGAGAGTAATTTGTTTCAGAAGTGAGCAGTTTTCTGTGTGTGGGTCCTGGCATCTATAAAGCAAACAAGTCTTTGTTCAGCTCCAGTTATAACCTCAGTGGGACTGCTGTTGAAACATGGCTAGCAGATGGGGTATGGTACTGATAAACTTCTCTTTCTCCCTGGTCTGTACCTGACCTTGTTGCCATCGGAAAAAAATACGTGTGAGGTTTATTTGCAAATGGCAATGCTTTAATATGGATCCGAAATACTTATTGTGCTGTAGCATGCATGTGTATATAGTTGCACCTTTTAAACAGTTTAGGCAATGAAATGTTTGATCTGGATTTAGCTGACAGTTGTTATTAGGCTTTTAAGAGATTTTGTAGGAGGAATGGCTTAATTAGCACAGAAACTAGCCTTGCAGAACTGACACTCCTAACATATTGCTATATTTGCTAATAGATTTAGCCACACTTCATTAATTATATGGAAAAAGGCTGACTAATCTAGTGGAAATGTTGGGGAGGGGAACGATACTAGAGAGCAAGGAGGGAGAAATCATAAAAGTAAAGTTTCTGGTTCTGCTGCTTTCTGGTTTAGGCTGTTCCAATGGCTTTATCACCATTGTTGCTGCCAAGCCCAGCCAAATCAAAATCCTCAGCTGATGAGATAAATGATCCATCAGTGTGTCTAGGGCAGGGAATGCAAGATTTGCATTTAATGCTATTAAACTAAGAGCTAGGAAAAGATGAGGACTCCTATAATCTGCTCTGAGAGCTGCCTTTCAGGGTTTTCTGGTTGGTCTTCAGCTGTGATTGTTTAGACACACAGGTACTAGTGCTGGGAAATGTCATGAATATGTAGCTAGCAGTGGGAATGTGTGATAAAGATAGGATGGCACCTTTCAGTGGTGGCATGTGATGCGGTTTAGGCCAAGCTGGCAAGGAAGCACTGCAGGTACTTGCTCACTCCTTTCCCTGGTGGGATGGGGAGGAGAAAATATAAAGAAAGGCTTGTGGGTTGAGGGATCATTCACCTGTTGATGGTCCTGTGCAAAACAGACTCACCTTGGGGAAGAAAAATCAATTTAATTAGCTACCAATCAAATCAGAGTAAGATAATGAGGAATAACACCTGCCCCCCACCCCTTCCTTCTTTCCAGACTCAGCTTTGTGATTTCTCTACCTCCTCCCCCTGAGCAGTGCAGGGGACAGGGAATGTGGTTGTGGTCAGTCCATCACACATTGTCTCTGCCACTCCTCCTCAGGGAGAGGGCTCCTCATACTCTGCCCCCGCTCCAGTGTGCGATCCCTCCCACGGGAGACAGTCCTCCATGAACTTCTCCAACTTGAGTCCTTCCCACGGGCTGCAGTTCTTCACAAACTGCTCTGGCATGGGTCCCTCCCGTGGGGTGCAGTCCTTCAGGAGCAGCCTGCTCCAGCATGGGCTTCCCACAGGGTCATGGTCTTCTTGAGGCACTCTTATTAAGCTTCCACTTTTAAACTCTGAATTTCTCGTGTCAAGGTATGACTATTAGTGGTTGAACTTCGTAGTGAGTACTGTTTACTGTTAGTAAGTAATAAGACTTTATAGAGAGAGAAGGTGCTTTGGGTCTTTCCTTCAAACACTGCAAGGAGTGCTGCTGTTCTGGACACCTGTGAGAGGGCCTTGTTGGGTGCTCAAGTCTCTTGGGAGTGGAGCGTGAAGAGGAGTAATTCAGGTCCATATTTACTCCATGATTTGAAACTGGTGTCAAATGCAGTGAAGCTTGAGATGTGTATGGAAATTTTTGTTGAGCTTCTGTCCCATCTTTGTGACTGGAGAAGAGACTCTATGTGTGTGATGATATGAACAGGAGGAGAAATTATTGCTGAGAGAGGGAAAAATGGTTTTGGGAAAAGAAAGTCCGAGTCTAAAATCTGAAAGCAGAACACTCTTTGGAACAAAACTGGGGCACTCTTTCCCTTTTTTCCCTGCTAGGGTCAGGCAGCTCATGACCCAGAAGTCCTACAATGGCTCTTCTCCATTGTAGAACTGTATTTCGTGTTGGTGTGAAGATTATCAGAGCGTACCCTTGATTCCTCTGTCTTGATTTTTTTCTCTGCAGCGTGGCCCAGCACAGATACTGAATGGAGAGGACACTCCGTTTCTCTGCAGAATGATGATGCAGTAGGGGTGTGCTCTCCCTCTCCCCCAGTGGCCTGTGGGGCTGCGAGCGGTGGCACAGTAAAGCTCTCCACCTAGAGGGAAGGAGTCAGAAAGGTTATGGGCAGCCACTGGAGCAAGGCTGGCTGGCCTGGCTTGATTTGGAAGATCAGCAGTTTGCATGATGCAGATACTGATGGTGAAGGTTTTTTAATAAGGGGGAAGATCAAATAACTTTTTGGGGAATAAAATACTAACCAAGAAAAACCCTGGACTATGTGAGTCAATGAGAGAGGATACAAACTTGGCTGTTAAGAGTCCTCATGTTTTTCGGGTCTCTGTATGCTTTGAAAGAAATCATTTGCTTAGAGCTTATGTCTTTGCTTTGACCATTCCTTGGTTGAAAGCAGGCTTTTAAAGAGCAGCTGTGCATCTTACTCTGGCTGAAGACATACACGGACAAGTGTGTTTCCCAACATGCTCTGGATGCATGGCTGTGCTTGCAGAACAGACCTGATCGTGCTTAAAGCTGAGCTCTTTATTGCAAGTGAAAGGCTGTATTCATAAACAGCAAGAAATTGTGTCCCTTTAGTGTATTAGCTTTCTCCACCTTTTCCTTGGACCCCTTCTTCCTTTGGGTCTCTGTTTGGCTTTACTTTTTATATGACAATTAGCTGCCCGCCTCCTGTGCTGTTGGGTTTTGCTGATTAGGAAAACTGCTGCCAGAATCACTGTTGTCAAGCCCCCGTTTCCCCCTCACCCTACTTTCTGAGCTTGCAGAGAAACCAATAACTACAGAGCTGATGTCAGCCCTTCAGCTTCCCAGTTTGTGGAGTTTTTCTCCCTTCCCACTCAACGAGCCCTCTGCTCTCCAGATACGGAGTTAGGAAGTATGTGTAGCTTTCTAAACAGCGTTTCGCTGTGTCACAGCTGGTGTGCTGTGTGGTGATGTAGCACGGGGTAATGAGCGGAGTAATTCATGAGACTTCTATCTATCCTACTCTGGGACTTGAGAATTTGCCAGTTTATTCCCAGGCTGGAGTTTTTCACATGCTTGAAAAAAAGCCACAAAGTTAGCCAACAACAATTTAGTTCTTTTTTGTTAATAATTTAGTGTTGTCCAGATGTGCAGAGATTTACATATTATTTCTATGCATGAATTGCAGTGGAACTGTTTCATCCAAGGATTAGTTTCAGGAGGTTATAAGGTTTCTGTTTGAGCAAAAAAAAAAAACGTTTTCCTCTTGAAAAAAAAACATTTGAAGTCATTCACTGAATGTTATCTCTTGAAAACTTTATATGTATCTTGTTCACCTGGATACAAAATAGGTTGTTGCAGAACGTATATATTGCTTTGGCATAGTGGCAGCTTCTTTAAAAAATATCTTGGGCCCCTATGAAGAATAGAAATACGTGTTTCTGTTTTTTTGGCAAAAGTGTATTTGCTTTGGTTATTGTGGAAAATATGTTATAAAGATTCTAGCTATGTTCTCTTGACAAAGAGAAAAGTTGGTTTCTTTAAGAAGGAAATTAACTTTAATGCGTGTAGGATGAAATCCTCGTGTTCTTACATATACCTGGAGTATTTTCAGTTTTCTTATATGTTCATTTTCCTCAAGTTTTGCAGCACTGGCATATGTACTTCCAGATTCCTCATGTGAACTGAGCTATTTTTCTGTTCTGGTCTCAGCGAGAAGAGTTTGGTTACAGATAACTGATGATCGAGGATAGAGAAAACAAAATGAAGTAGTACTTTATAATATTGCAGATAGAAACTGTTGGAGCATGTGTAATATCTGTTAACAAGCGTTACTGCTTAAAGTTAGCTGTTGCTGTTGTGTATGGTATTTGTCTCTTGCCGTTTTTCACTAAATCAGTTTGAACTGCTGACGTCTGAATTAATCCTTCAGGGAAGAAAGCTGCAAGGAATTAACGTAGGTTATATTGGATAAACCAATGTTGTGTTGATGCAGAGTGTTGGGTATCGTTCTGTAGCGTTCTGCTACTGCCCTAATGGGTGAATTTGGGAGCACTGTTTCCTAGATTTGCAGAAACTTTGTGTTCTAAGACTGTCCCGTCTTGCTGCCTTCATGTCTTTTGCCAGGTTTTTACAGTTGATCCTGAAACTTCCTACACTGGCTATTTCATAACATTACAATCCAAATGAGCCAACTATATGGGAAAACAAAGTGTGAGGAAAGGAGAAGATAGTTTTACAGTGTTGCATAATCTCTGTACCACTTTGGGGTGGGGTGAGTGGTTTGGACCATAGTCTCAAGATCTTTTTTGGGACAAGGAATTGGAATATAATCATAAATTTAATCATAAACATAAGACAAATATAATCATATATTGGACTATAATCAAAAAGTCTGTTGTTGGAGTCAAATAGGAATGTTGTGCTGTTGTTGCCTGTCTGACTTCTGCAAAGTTTTTTCTGTGTGATCGTGTTCTGGTTCTTCCAGCTTTTTCTTCTGCCAGACTCAGCATCCCTGTGGATGTGAAGTATTTTCTAGACTATCATAGCTGGGGCCTGACAGGACCTCTCTTCTTCAGTGAGCTAAGATGAGACTGGGAAACGGGTCAAATCTGAAAGCATCTCTCTTCTGGTTTTGCTGTTCTAGGTAGTTTGGATCAGAAAGCAGAACAACTGTGCTGTAACCTAAATGAGGGCTGTTAGAAGTGGATCAGCATCATGTAGAACAGAAATGGGGACTGGAAGCTTTGGAATAAAACTGAGGCAAAGGTTATGTGCTGAAATGGATGATTAAAACAAACCCCACTGAGGATCTGGCTGGGCAAAAAGGTTTGTGCCAGCTGTGGGCTAAATGAAGGTGGTAGTCAGGGAGGAGAGCAAAGGACAGCTGTGGTGAGGGGCAGTACAGCTGAGTTTGGCTGAGCAGTGAAACTGGAGTGAGAATTCAGGACTGTTTTTGTGGTGCTAGTGAAATGGTTTTAATCCACCAGGATGTGGAGAAGCAAAAGGCAGCCCTTGCCCAGATATTTGGCTTCTGCTGCAGGCACGGTGTGAGAGAAGAGACTTTTCCCAGAGAGAAGTCAGATCAACAAACTGACCTAAGGCAAGGGAGGAAAAGGCTTTCACTGGGATTGTTGAGCTGATCTGACTTGCCTTGTAGCTACACGAGATACACAAGGAACAAGGTTCCTTTAGCTGTTGCTTTGGCATGTTCAGAACATCTACTTGACGGTCCTGAGCATCTTGCTTTAATTCCTTTGGAAAATGAGAAATGCATCATTAATGACCATATTTCTCATGTGTGACTTGAACAGGATAAGAATTTTGTGGCAGAAATGAGGGATTATTTGTTGGAGGAGGGTACCTTTCTGCATTTCACACCCAGGTCTTCCATAATTGCCACTTTGTTTGAGAGTTTGCACTTTTTGGTAAGGAAAAACGTTGAAGCAAAATTCTAGCCACTTTTTATTCCAACACTAATTCATTTTAAAGCAACTTGTCCTTAAGCACAAGCTTTCTTTCTACAAAACTTAGGTAGAAGTAATTACAGAATCATAGAATGGTTTGGGTTGGAAGGGACCTTAAAGACCATCTAGTTCCAACCCTCCTGACATGGGCAGGGACACCCTCCACTAGACCAGGTTGCTCAGAGCCTCATCCAGCCTGGCCTTGAACACTTCCAGGCATGGGGCGTCCACAGCTTCTCTGGGCAACCTGTGCCAGTGCCTCACCACCCTTTCTGTGGAAACCTTCTTCCTGATGTCCAATCTAAATCTCCCTGCTTTCAGTTTGAACCTATTACCCCTTGTCCTGTCACTACAGGCCCTTGTCAAAAGTCCCCCCAGCTTCCTTGTAGGCCCCCTTCAGGTACTGGAAGGTGCTATAAGGTCTCCCTGGAACCTTCCCTTCTCCAGGCTGAACAAGCCCAATTCTCTCAGCCTGTCCCCATAGGAGAGGTGCTCCAGCCCTCTGATCATCATAATGGCCCTCCTCCTGCTCAAGTTTGTCCATGGTTTTTTATTCATCCTTTTTGAGTGTTTTTACAGCGTGACAGATGAATTTACCTCAGATGGAATAGTGTTAGAGGTGATCCTTATATTCAGCTTAAAAGTCTGTTTTGCTGCTGCTTGTGACCTGAGTTATCAAAGCATGAGGTGTCATTATGGCTGTGGCTGTTGGTGAGGCAAATGGGGAAGCACCTTGTTCTTAGGTATTGGGGTAATACTTATCTTAAAAAGTAACTAAGTATTGGGTTGTGTGGAATATATGGAATATGGAAGGATTCCAGACGTGTTTTCGCACCTACCAAGGTTCGCTAGGTTTTACTTGCAGTGCATCCTATAGTCTATATTCCTGATGGACAAATACATTGAATTCTAATGACTATGCTTTTGCTACTGCTGTGCAGAAATGCATAAGAAGTGATTGTGTGATTCCAGTCTTTTTCATTACCTTAGCTTCATTGCAGACAACTTTCATGAAATTAGAATAAAATTCTTGCCTGTAGAGAAATGCTGGCATCCCTAGGTACTTATAGAATGGATTTTAGCCCTTTTTTCTGCATGTGCAGTAGATGAAATTCTGGTCTTTTTGAGATTAGTCTGCAGAATGCTGATTCTGATATTGAAAGAGTAGACTTTTATACTTTGAGTTAGTGTTTTGTTGCCATTTGAATTTGACAGTATAAGGACACCATGTTAGCTATTAATTTCAGAAACAGTCCCCCTCCAATTCTGTATGGCTGATCATTGTAGACATACATGTCTCTATCAAGTGGATAGCCTATACATTTCAATTCACTCTTTAAAAACAAAACAAACAAACAAAAAAAAAACCCCAACTACAAAAAAACCCAACATGTTTTGATGTTCCACAACTGACTGAAGCTATCTAATGCTCTGTTTTGATCCAAGTTTAAAATGGAGCAGCAGTCTTTCCATCAGAAAGCTTCCTGGAATAGGCTAATATGACTTGTTGATTTTTGAATAACAGTTCCACCATTTTTTTTAATTGCTAAAAAACAATGACTTACGGCTATTTCTCAACAAATGAAAAAATGAAACAGACGTTGTTTGTCACAGTTCAAGTATAGAGGTTCTGTAGGTGCCATGTGTGCTACGGTGATAACCTTCCTTCTGTTCAGTGTTGAGGTATTATGCCAACAACACTTTGTGCTCTGGTACAATGACTGTCATCCTATGTGTTGGGGTTCTTAGTGGTGACCTCAGTTTTGAACATAAATGTGTTGGAAATGTTGGATCACTCCCAAGTGAAATAACTGTGTGCTACTGTTCCTGAATATCTTCTCTTGATACCTTTGAACTTTGAGAATGCAAAATCGCTCATTCTTTACATATAAACATGGAGCATAGCAATGATGTAACTAAATCTGGAAGTGACTCTTAAAATGCCTGACAAATAGTGAGTGCCTGTTGAATAAACATTTTAAAGCCACATGTACATAATTAGCAAGAGAAAAAAATATTCTGTGCAAAATAAGATATCTACAAATTACACTATGCTTAATAGGCTGTTGTTTATGTAGTGTGTTGGCCAGATTCAGTCCTCTAACTGTGGTCTACCCTATTCATTAATGAGAAGAGAAGGTGTAGAAGAGCCAGGTGAGAAGCAAGGCCTGAAGCAACAGGAGTGCTTTGACTGTAGAGGGTGTTGGGGCCACTGTACTTGGTGCTAATGGTGGATGAGGAGCTGAGCAGGGGCCCTTTGGATGAAATGTGAGAAGAGTAGAAAGACACTGTAGTTCACAGAATCATAGAATGGTTTGGGTTGGAAGAGACCTTGAAGATAATCTAGTTCCAACCCCCCTGCCATGGGCAGGGACACCTTCCACTAGACCAGGTTGCTCAAAGCCTCATCCAGCCTGGCCTTGGAACACTTCCAGGGATGGGGCACCCACAGCTTCTCTGGGCAACCTGTTCCACTGCCTCACCACCTTCTCTGTAAAGACCAACTTCTTCAATTCCCTTACTCTGTCTCCAGAAATTGAGAATTCTCTTTTCTGGCAGCCTCCAGCAAAGGTGGAAAGGAGAGAGAGAGAAAGGACTTCTTCCTTAGTAAGGTGGATATTGAATCCAGCTGAGACTCTGTCCCTCAGCTTGTGTGTTCCTTTATTCTTCTTATCCTCTCAGCAGTGAAGGAGACATTAATGTGTCTTGGTGCATGCACTTTCTTCTTTCATTCATTTTCTGGGTAAAGAAATCATAGCTTCTGTCAAACTTTTCTCTAAGGTGCCTGGCAAGATAGGGTCAGGGAGACAGTCCTGGTTTGGTGGGTGTGATCTGCAGGGTCTTTCCCTTGCGTGTCATCTGCTGGTATCTGTTTCCTGTGAAGCTGTCACCCATGGTGTTACTGGGGTTGCAAGTACAATGCTCTGCTCCAGAGCACTATGACAGGATAAATGCCCACTGAAGAAGTTTGAGACTTTCCCTGCCAGAATTGGATGGAGTGGTGTTACTCTATTTTTGGCTTCTGGGCCAATACAAAGTGGGAGGTTGGAGGGACCCCACAGGGATCAGCCTCAACTCAGCATGATGGACCTGGGCATACTTTTGTGGAGGATGCCAACTTCTAGTTGAAACATTAAGCTGTCATCTTAGTAACAACATAAAATCTTCCTTTTCTAGGTTAAATCTGGCATATGTGGTGTCTATGCAGTGTGAAGATGGAGGCTGGGATTTGAATCCCTCTCAGCAATTGCTGCAAGCTGGCAAATGTGAACTAAAGAACCCATGCGCTAATCAAAAAGGTGTTAGTCAAGAACTACCTTGTTTTAATAAATGAGTCCAGTTTTCAGCCACACAAATGTTTGAGGGCTCTGCTCTGCTACAGGCATTTCTACCCTAAATGAAATGAGGTGTGCATACAGGTGTGTAATCAGTTCTGATACTGTTCAGGAACTTCTTGTAGATTTATAATGTTGAATCAAGGGGCTGCTCTGTGTTGAATGTAAGACTGTTTAACCGCAGAAAACACCTTTACTCTAAATCTTGATTTTCAGTTTAAGATGAAAACTCCCCTCTAAACTAAACTGTATTTTTTTTCATAGAATTATCTCAGTTGTTTAATTGCAATTAAGATAACATCTTAATGTATACATAATAAGTTGTGGTATTAAAAGTACTCATTTTTCACTTTTAGTAGTAATCAAATTCTAGATAGCTGGATTTGTAGCAAGCCTTTTATTGGGGGGAGCTTCACATAAAGTCTTTCTTAAATCAGGACTTAAATGCTTCTTGCACGTAGAGTGTAAAAACTGAGCTGTGTGTTAGTGCTTTCAACAATACGTTAATTCCTCTATGAATGTTACAGGATTCCTCTCAAAAGCCAATAAACTGAATAATCTGCATTATGAACTGTGTTGAAAATACAGTTAGAGTTAAAAAGCAGGAAGAAGAGTGTAACAGATTAAGAAAGTAATCTCTTAATGTTCAGTAATGTCTTTAGGCTAGTGGAAAACTGGCTATGTTCAGTTTCTTTCTCATTTGAAAGGCTAGTAAATTTGAAAATCAGCTACATATGTTTATGTTAGCCTGATAACTTGTGCCACATACATGGTGCTCTAAATACAAGGACTTCTAGGAGAAGAGCTGTGTCTTCAATAAGATAATATTGAAACAGGAATATCTTTCTTTGTTTTAGCAAAGAAATAACTCTGGCTTTATTAAAAAACAAACAAAAAACTTTTAACCTTCTTGGGTGGACTTTTCTGCCAGCTGTTATTGAGGCTGGTGTGCCCCTGGCTCATTAGGCTGCGCAGCTGAGGCTGCTGTGCTTGCCGGAAAGCAGGGCATTTATGATCCAGTTCCTGTTATTGACTGGCTCTAGAGCAAATGCCAAATTCCACCAAACATAATACAGTAGGTCCACTGTGGGAGACTTGTGCGAATGCGGTTTTGACGTTTTTAGACTGGGGTTTGTATTTTTCTATTTCTAGGGTTATTTTTTTGACAATTTTTTCCAGACTCCTAAGCAAGTTTAGCACGTAATTAAGAAAATGACCAACCAACAGTGTGTCTTAAGTCCTGGGTCATGTGGAGCAAGAAAAGCCTTTGTAAACCTTTTTGCAATTGTGTTATGAGCTGTGGGAGCTCGCATCCTAATTTTTAGGCTTGGTTTTGGTGATTCTGGTGAAGTTTTACCAAGGTGGTCTGCAGTATAATCAAAACACGGTAGGAAAGCAAAGTGCATTTGCTGCAGCTTTGTGACATGAATTCATTTGCCACAGTTAATGTTTAAGTGATTCTTATAAATTTATGGATGGGCAAAAGCACATTTATTTTAACCCTGAAGATAAATATCTGTGACTTTTGACGAAGTGTTGAAGGCTTCCTTCCTTGGAATACTTTCCCACAATATAGCATTAATATGAATTTACTGTCATTTTTCCCCATACTGGGTGCTATGTAGCTCGTTGCGCAGGAAGTGTTTAATTTCTCTGAGTACTAGTTTGAAACTCCTTGGAATTGTTTCTGAGTGATCTAATTATGTGTTTCATTTAAAGCTTCTCTGTGAGAACAGTTTGTAGCTGTGGTGAACGAGTGGTCCTGTTGTGGGCGAAAGTGGCTCTGTTTGTGGATGTGGTTGCTTCCAGATATAAAAGTCAACAGGTCCTCCTGTGCTGTCTGTACCTTATTTTCCTCTTATTCATGCAGTGAGTGTTTGGAAGGTAAACTGGAATATCTGTTCCTTAAAAACTGGAGTGCATGTTGACCTGCATCACCGTTGCAATTGTGCAGTTAGGGGACCTTGATTTTTAAGTTGGATATTTAATCTTGTGGCTTTTGTTGGTATTTCTGTACTCTTCAGTTCTTCAGAAAACAAGCTAATTTTCAAAGCCTACACACCATGAAACATGCTGCCTACTAAATATGGGTTGCAGACTGTTTTTGGTATTACTTTTCTTACCGAGGAGAATGTTCCTCTTTTTGAACAACAATGTTTACATACACTGTTCAGTTCTTTTTAGTATTACGAATTAATAACCCTTGTTTACTGCACCGTAATATTTTCCTATGGCTGGGGTCAACCTGGACTAAGTTAAAATGAATGAAGAACTAACACTTGGAAACTATTCTAGTTAGAGAAGTTTTCACTCTTCTGGTGGAGAGGAGTGAAGATACGATTTCCAGCTCTGGTGCTGGTCTAGAACCAAAAACAACAGAAAAGAAAGGTCCAACCTATCAGGTAATCACCAGTGCTTTTAAGTGCAATGGGCAGAGACTTCCATGGCTTATGGTCCTCCTCTGCTTCTTTTAAAGTTTTTCAGAGTGGAAATCTTCCTCCCATCAAGTGAAAGATCTCTTTCGTTATGTTTTATAGGTTGGAAAACTTGTTTTTTCTTCCAGGTTTTCAATTTAAAGTCGCTCTCAGCTTTGAAGGAACTTGTTATTCAATTTAACAAGTTGAATAAATTAAAGTGAAGAAAATATTATCTGTGCACCTGCTGAAGAAGCTGCTGTTGTGAGAAATTTCAGTGAAGTTGCCCCAGGTGTCTAACCAGCAGCTTCCTCGAGTTCACTCTTAGTCATTCACATATGTAGCAGTTGTACTAGGTTAACTTCTGCAAACTTCTGTGGTAGTGCAACTAATTTTTAAGGGCTCTAATTGTCTAGAAATACTTAGATATATATGTTTAAACTATTAAAATCCAGTTTACAACTAGACATGTGTCTGCCTTAGATAAAATGTGAAATCTAGCACATGGGGTTTTCATTCTTCAGAAAAATGGCTATTTTTTATTAGTTAAAAGGTATGTGCATTTGAGGGAGATGGATTAAGGCAGTAAATGGTTAGTTTTACTCTCTGCTGTACAGATCAGTTAATCTACCTCAAACTCTGCACTTGGTTTTCCTGCTGTCCATGGCTTGAACTCTAATGAGAGGTGGAGGGTGTCCTACAGATAGCAGCCTGCAGGAATTCAAGCAGATTTGTTACTCGAGCAGAGTCATCTTTTGAAGCTGGATCCTCACAGTCAAGCTATTAAGAATATCTCTTCAGACAGTAAGCAACATCTCCCCCTCCCCTTTTTATTTTTCTTGCAAATAGTCAATTCCCAACTCTTTCCCTCAAATAATATTGGCAAACAACCTAGTGCAGAAAATGTCGTGGTCAGTTCTTACAGCTTAACCAGCTTATCTGTAACTCAAGATAAGGGTGGTTTTATTTTGTTTGTTTGTAATGACAGGTGTCTTGTACTCTAAAGGATAGTCTTGTTTGGTTTACTTTAATGTTGTCCAAATAAACAGTAAAGGGAAACAAAATTAGGGGTTGAACCATCCTGTTTTACAGGATGAAGGCTGTAGGTCCAGGGGATTTGGTAACAATTTCCTCAGAAAAAGGAGAGGGGTTAAATCACTATAATGAAATGGTTATTGTGATAGATTTTTTTTTTTAGGGTAAAAGTTTTTGTATAAATGTGGACAGATTTTAAAAAGTATGCATAACTACTTTTTGCCTTTTTAGATGACTTATTTAATAAAATATTTTAATTTAAGGAAGTATCTCAACAAAGACATTGACTAAACTGTTGAATTTAGATTACTTAGACTGAAGATTTACAACACCCAAAGCTCACAGGTCAGTTTTCTAGAGCTATGAAATCATCAGAAATACAATAGCAGGGCTACTGAAGTATTAATAACTTCATTCTCCTGGGGAAAAAAGACAAAACAACAGCTGACTTCCAGACTGTCATCTTAGCAAATGAACTGAAAATGGTAACAGTTTTCTTCATCTTGCAATTTTGGTAAAAGCAGAGAAACTTGCAATGGGAAAGTTGTGAAATACCCTAGAAAATGTCTTCAGGGCTAGAAATAATGTTTTTAAAGTTCCTAAAAACTAATTTCAAGTTTGACTTATAGTCTCAATAAGAAGCTGGAGTTTTAAGACTTGCAAAAGTGTAATTTTTATGTGAATAACTCAGTTCAGAAACAAAAATACTTCTGAAAACTCTTTTGTTGTCTGAAAGGCATACTAGACTCATCTGAAAAAAGAGACCTTCAAGTTTTACTTGAATGTATTACCTTCCTCATAATAAAATATTGGTGTAGCACAACAAGGGAATACTGGTAAATACAGAAAATAATTATTGTGAATATCTTGACAGGACAGTAATAGTCAATTTATTTCCTGCAGTGAGGTGTCTTGCTTTGCATGACAGAGAACTTCTTCCAAGATTTGAGTTGGGTGACAATCATTTATCAAACCAACTTGCTGATAAATTTATTTAATCTAGAAGTCTTGTGGAATTATAAATTGAAAGGTCTTGGTTAGGTAAAGTGTGGGACAGGATCCTACTGAACTATTGTAGGTAATATGTGGTTTGAGTCAGTTTTTAAGTAACTTGAAAATCTTTTTTTTTCTGATTTAAATTAGATCCTGTAATTCAAGAATTCAGAATCTTGATTACTCCTTTGAGTAGTACAATCTGAAGACTTGAACCTTATTGCATAGGTTGAACTATGTAATTTTGGTTTTATTTGAATAATGTCAAACTCTTGTGTTGAAATTCTGTCAATAACTCCCTTCAAGACAGCATTTTATAAAATGCAGCACTGGAGGATAAAGAGCTTTGAAAAGCAGATGGTAGTTCCACCATAAGGCTCACTTGTGTGTGTTAAAAGGAAAGCAAACTTGCAGAATGAAATATGAGATGGGCTTCCACGGTCTTATTTTTTTTTTTCTTACAACTTCTTGTAAGCACAATTTCTTTTGTGTTTGTCCCTTAAGGTTTTTTAACAAGTTGTGTATTTTTCACTATAATGGGATGAGAAATTGAGTGACATGGCATTATTCAGATTCCCACATCTTTTTTTCATTTTACTTTATCCCAGAGGTCCATTTTCAACTTGGAAACACTTCATACTGAATTGAGGATGTAGTGAAGGTACTATTTTCAGTTTTACAGATGTTGAAAGACTCCTGTTAGGGAGAAAAATTGATGGGGGATGAAGGCTGCCTTTGGAAATCCTAAAGCATTAGAAGTTTAATCTTTCTTCCGTGTGTGTGTGTATGCAAGAGGATTATAGAGAGCTCTGTCCCTTACTAGTGGGTGTGAGTCCTCTGAGTGTCAGAACTGTTAAGAGCAGTGATAAGCATCAAGTGCTGTATAGATTTATCCATGTTTCTTCTTTACTTTGGATATTGTCATCACTTTAGTTCATGCATATATGTGTAATACACTGGAATTTGGAATTTTGTCACAGTTAAAGTAAAGATAATATGAAGCTGTTATTAGTGAAGACCTGTCACAGAACAGTTTTTCTGTTACTCCTTCAATCCAGGAAAAATTAGGCATCCTAAGTATCTTCAAGTTTATCCTGCTGAACTCATTAATCTGTTCCCTTCCTCTATGGGGAAATGTACTCCCACAAAGATGGGAGATCTCTTTGGCCCTAAACAGTTACTGACTTGTTAGGAGCTATTTCCTCTTGGTAACAGAGCATTTAGCTGTTTCTGAGGTAACAGGTAGTCTGAAGTTAAAGCAACAAAAGTAGTGTTTTCTCTTTTAAGTGTTTGAAGAGATTTGTGGTCTTTGAATGAAAGCACTTAGGATAAATTCATCATAGTCAAATGTTCTCTGTGCTGAGAAGGCAAATCTGGTGTGCTTGGGAAAAAATTCCAACTCTTTTTCTTGTATGGAACAATTTTTTTTATAGACCTTGATCTTCAGCACTGTTGCAGTCACCTTCCATATGCTTAGATTTACAGGCCTTTAAATAAGAAACTTAACTTCTGAATTTGGGCTCAAGGGTGGATATGAAGATCTTTAAGGTCGCTGTCCATATTGTTCCTGTTATGTTTAAAATGTACCCAGCACCTGTTACTCAATTTGGCAGCACATTCTTTTTTGGTATGCCTCTTCCTATATGCCTGAGAAATTCCCGTGAACTGTGTGAATGTTGAGACTTCAAGTAGGTTGAGTTAGCTGAATGTCGTCAGGAAGGATGGGACTTTTGCAAGCTGTCCACAAGGTCAATCTGCTCACAGATCTATATAGAAGAAACTTAATACAATTACATATTATGGAAGATCTATACAGAAAGAACATATAATTATACATACAGAGATGCAGTACTGCAATAAGAATACTTTCTTGTGGGTCTCTAGCTGGTGGTCCAAAAAAACAAGCTCCTAGATGTGCTTGAGGCTGGTTGCTTCATTTACCTTTTAAATGCTATCGCAGTGCGTTCATGTGAGAAAAAGTTCATCTAAGAAATGCCCCCTTAAAATCACAGAAATATCTGTTAGTGTCTCATTGGTCTGTGATTACATGTACACTAGGACTCAGGTCAAAACCAGAGAGCTTTTAACTGTGAAATGAACTTGATTAAACCACAAAGAATGATGGGGGTGGTAGCATCAGCTCTATTTTTATGCTGAAATGTTTTTGCTTGTGTTGTAATATAGCTTGCATGGAGTCTGCAACCTGGAATTTGGTGGCTCCTTGCTGCTGAAGTAGGGGCAACCCACTTTAAGGTCAGGTAATCAACTTGCAAACAATTAGGTTTTGGGGGTGGTGGGGGTAGTGTCTTTTTTTTTCTATCTCTGCAGGCATCTAAAATTTTGAGATCTATCTAGTGTTTTACTACTTGTCTGCTCAGTGAAGCTTGCAAATTGATCCTCATCTCTCTGCTCAAAGCATCTCTGAAATAAGTTTTCACACAATCACCCAATTTATTTTTCTTCTACGTGTTGCTCTGATTAAACAAGTAAATATTGTGTTTAGTGGTTGTCTGTAAAGGCCATGTACAAATGTGTTCATGTAGTGATTGTGGGTTGTATAGCTTTCAAACTTAGTCCTTCTAGGGAAAGCATCTTGGAAAGAGTTGCTTACTGAGCTTCTTTAGGCATAAACTAAACTTAGGTTATTTGTGTGTTCTGAAATGGGGAAAAATAATCTTGCTGCCTGATTATTATGGTACTCACCTGAGCTGTTATGGGTGATAGTTTATAATTGTAGTTCAGATCATATATGTACACTTCAGTAATTCCACCACTTGTATACAAGCTGTGATGCTTGCCCCAGAATAGCCAATAACAGTGCCTACCAAATTAAAGCCACAGGTTATCTATCAGACTTGGGATGTTGCTCCTTATGAAATATTACCCCAAAGTTTTTGGTGCATGGGGGCCTTGAGGGACAACCAAACCAAACCCGTGTGCTCAACACAACCACAGTATTTTCCTGGTGGAAGTTCACTGTTTTGTTCCCATGAAAAGTTTGGATTAGCTGCACTTTTCCTCATGAAAAAAAAAAAACAAACCCTTTGCTTTGTCAGAAAACTCCTAACTAGCTCAAGAGGAGAGCTGTTTCTATGCCAAGTAATAATCCCAGTAGTATTAGAGAGATACCATGAGAAACAGTACATTTTCACCGAAGTGGGAGATCGCTCTTACCATTTTTAAAATAGAGTTTTTTCTGCCTGAATACAATAACCATTTAAATTGACTATCTCAAGGCTGGAAGCTATGGACAGTGTCAATTAAGAGAACTTTTTTTCTTAAGCTGTTATCTCTGCCAATAAATGTAACTTCTCCATATTCTTACCTTATATGGCTCCTATTAAATATAGGAAGAGGCTGGACAGCCCTTGTAACTGAATTTTATAAACCACTTTTTGGGTCTAGTGTGGTGGGTTGTTTTTTCGGTTAAACACTTCTGAAGTTGGACTCTAAAAATGGCTGTATTACAAGCACACTTGAATAATATTTGATAGATGAGTGATAATATAAAATCTGGGAAGAATGGGGATAAAACAGAATAATTCTAACATGCGTTTTGTATTGAGAGGGTTGATGGTTGTGAAGGGTTTGGGATTTTTCCTCTCCTTTCACTTCAACTTACTGCCTGTATATCTAGCAGCGAATAATACCTTAGACCTTATGCAATTCTGCCAATAAGATCCATATCTCTGGCCAGAGTTACATTAGTCTTTAGCAGTATTTTTTATTCTTGCCCCCTAAATTGCCATTTTTAACAGTCTGTGAGCTGTTAGCATTGTTAGTTGTGCTGCGTGTTGAAGAGACTCATCTGGTAAACATACTGTTTTGGTACGCTAGCAGCATAATGGAAACTACATAATGTTGAACCCAAGCATGGTCTTAATAATAAAATGGCTAGTTTAAATGCCACATATAGTTTTAGAAACAGATAAGGCACTTTAAAATTAATTACATATTCAACAGGTCCCTTGTGGGCAGATTTCACTTTGCTAAAATGTATCCTACCTTTCATATTTTACGGAACAGCTTGTCTCTAGTTTGAGCTTTGCTTTATCAGATTTGTTGGCAAAATGTTTTTTATGAGGACAAAGCTGTTGTAATAAATGTGTTCAGTGAGTTGCTCTGAAATGCACTGACTTGAGGCTGTACCACAGCTCCCTTGCTGAGCACTTAAACATTAGTTGTACTTGGATAATCTGCTAATGGGAAAACTAATTTCTAGATTCCTGTATTCCTTACTATAGAATAAAAGTACTTCTTGGTGTTAACATGTTTCAGTTGAAAGTAAATGTGTATGTCAGGCTAGCTGGGTTCTCTCAAGTTACGCTTGGAAAGTAGAAATTAGAAATGTTTCTTTTTCCCTCGAACTTCTCATCAATTTGGTAGCTATGTTAAAATGAAAAAGAACAATGCAGTAATAAAAACTTTAAGAGGCTGCTCAAAACCACAATAATAAAGAAAACTTTCTCTGAAAGCTGATCTACGGTCACATCACAATCTAGCACTGTTTGGTTATTTTCTGGTTGATGGAGAAATCAATATAATACTTTAGTCCAATTATTAATGTTACTTTTCTGAAGCATGCATATGAATAAACAGTGCTGATTCTGTGCTTTAAAAAAAAAAAACAAACCACAACACTAAATGCACAAACGTGTAGTTTCCCTGTCCTCCCTTAAGTTTAGTAATTTGATCAGATTGCTTAATTTAGTGATTGCCACTATCAACTAGATTTTCATTGACATGGGAATGTACAGTTCAGAATAGTTTCAGACTATAGGTTTCTTGGTTTTTTGCTTTCTGGGAGGGGGAAAAAAAATACTCTAAGGTCAGTATATTTTATTTACTAGCCTCATGTTGCTTGTGCTCCTCCTCAGCTACAGCGAAGTCATGGTTAAAAGTTCATCTGTGGAAATTTGTATGGCAATTCCTGGTTTTCAGCTAGTCCCGTTGCAGTGCCTACTTTTTTCCCCCTGCATTTAACCCTTCAGAGCTGAGTGTTCATATTTCTCGACCCAAGTGCAAATGCATGCTGTGATTAACACTTCAGCCTTGAGGAAGCCCATACTGCTGCCAGCAGAGAGGTACGGTCCAGAATTGCTGTTGTAGGCAGGTAGTACTGCAGAGAATTGTCCAGTTTGAAATGCTCTGTGTAAAATTAGGAGTTTCTGTCTAACAGGTTCTAGGAAAATCTAAGTTCTGGAACAAAAGTGATAATTATAAATAATGTGTATGAAAAAAAGCTAACACCCAGTAAATTCATTGGGATAAAGTATTTATTTAACAATGAACAGTAAAAACCTACAAAATAAGATCATGTGGCATTTTTACGTGAAACAGGTCATTAAACTTACTCTACTGTTGCAGTTGAGGGGAAAATAAATAGTTGGTTGGTATTTACAGGTTTGGTTTTATGAATAAAACTACTGTATGAGTTTAAAAATTGTTAGATAAAAAGTTTCTGGCATATGTATTCTTTAATTGAAACTGAAAAAGCGTTGCTGTCGTTTTTTGAAATTGCATGTCTAGACAGGGGAGATGCATTTCCTTTCACTGAAGAGAGTTGAATAATCTCTGAATCGAGGGAGTCTTTATGGGCAGATGAGATTCGAATCAGCTGTTTTAGAAGAGTTAACAGGCATTTTTGTGTTGTATAATTACTTGTGTGCAGAGGCCCCCTGTGTATTCAGCCCTTTCCTTCCTGAGCAATAGTACTATTTGAGTTAGGCTGAAAACAGAATTTCTCGCTTTGCCTGAAAGCAGCCTTCACGATGCCTGCCTGTGGCTTGCTTACAGGAAGTGTGGATATGTTTTTGCAATAAGCTGTTTAAACCTAATCCTATTTTTCAGTGATGGTTATGTAGATGGATGAGTATGTTTTTATGTTGATTAAATCCCGCTCTGGGATTCAAAACCTGGCTGCTGGAGGGTTTTAACTTGGGGGCAGTCTAGCAACATTTCAGGATTTTCTTTTTCTGTAGTGTTGTTGGATGTTCCTTACTCCTTTTGACACAGACCTTGTTCAGTGCATTTCATACCATTATTTCAACAATCAACTGAAGGACACAGTGACTTGAAAATAATGAGTGATAGTCTAATGTTCTAACATTTTAATACTAATTTTTTCTGAATGTCTTCTGTCAGTATTCATTCACTTTTTTATTATTATAGGAGCAAGACCAGTGCAGAATCCTGTGCTGATATATTATAGTGTTCACTTAACATGCATTGCTATTTTTGAAATATTCTTGGATTACTTAAGTATCAGCATAATGCTCTTAAAGCTTCCTGCTCACATGAGAAAAGTTAGCAGATTCGGGTTTAACTTAAACATCCAGAGTTAACTAAATTTTGTAATGCCATTTACAGCTTTGCAGAACTTGAATCTTTAGAAACATCTCAGCTTGTTCACTGTGTAAAGAGTATGTGATTCTGGTTGTACAAATCTTGGGTTTTTGGCACCAAGGCTATTTAATTTTTATTAAATGTGAAATGACTGCATTAGTACCAACTGTAGTCCTAACCCCAAATCCTTATAAGCAGGGAGGGATGTTTCATGAAATGAGGCGGACAACCACACACCCTTAAGATTCATTGTTGAGATTAATTCTTCTTTCCATCTTTAACTTATACAGTGTCTGATCATGGCTTAAGTTCTTTTGCTTTATTACTTTGTTTATCATGTTATGTAAATCAAAGAAGCCAAAGAAAGGTGGGCTGTGGTGTTGTGTTTTGGGTGTTTTGGTTTTTTTGGTGTGTGTGGGGTTTTTTTTTTCCCCTTTAGCTAGTTTGCATTTTGCCAAGTCCCTGCAGGACATCCTGTATTGCAAGCCAAGTAATTGTGGCGGTGTAAAATGTCCATGATTTCCACACAAACCCCCAACTTCAGAATTGGGGAAAGATAAAGGGCAAAGTTGATCTTAAAAAAACCTGTATGGTGTTGGTTTGGGTGTGTGGTTTTTGCTTTTAAATTTGTAATTGTGTGGATATTGCCGTGGATACTTGGCATGAGGAAATAGTGCATCAGTTAGTGAATGTGTGAATGGCAATGCTTGTGGCATGCATCCTTAAAACTGCATTGATTCAGGATGTTGGTGATCATTGACATGGCAAAGATGATTGAAGATGTAGAAGTGTGTGTGTTCTAGCCTTAGGAAAAAGAGATTCTTTGATAATATTGTAGTTAAAGCCTTAATCCACAAACATATTACAGTTGCTTTTCTCTTATTCAAACACAGTGTAAGTGATTAAATAGCTTGGGGTTTGTCCTGAGTGCTTTCATCCCAGATTTAGGTATCTGTATCACAGGATGATACAGACCTTCCCAGTAGGTTACTTTAGTGAGGTTATGTTGCAAACAGAGACATTGGGAAGAATCCTGCTGCTGTAAATCAAGTTTATGTGTAAAGCTTTTGGAAGTGATGGGGATGGATGAGATTTTGGGACTGCCTTCAAGCAAACTCAAAGACCTGTCCCAATTTTTTTTTTAACTGTTGTTCACCTCACAGCTTTCAAGCCATCACTTGAGAAGCTTTTTTTTTTTTTAAATTGAGCTGGTTTATCTGTTCTCTTCAGTTGTGTACTTTTAAGCTCAATGTGTATTGCAGCTTCTAATTATGTATCTCCTTGCCAGTACCAGGCCTACTTTCCTTTTGCTGCAAAGGTGGGGAAACCCAAAACTTTAACAGTTGTAGGAAGTTTTCTGGGGAGGGAGGGATGTGGGCAAAAGGAAGATAGTGGTAGGAAATGGGCGAGAGCCTGTGTTAGAGTGTCTCTATATTTGTCCTGTGGTTATCTACGTTCCACCTTTCTCAAGACTATTAAGGAACTAGAGTCAAGGTTAGGACTTGTGGTTTCATGACATAGGTGAAGGATAGACTAGGAAGCAGTAAATAGATCCTGTTTTTACTGTTCTGTCAACTGTAGTATGGGTGTTCCAGTGAAGCATCTGATGTGCCTTATCCCAACAATGCTGCTCATCAGTACTTTACTAATGTCTGTGAAAAGACTATAAAACCAGTTAAGGCCTTGTAAACCTTGTCCAATACTATGAAACTTTTGAGGCTGATGGAAAGAGCATGACTTGTTGGTACTGTGTTGACATTGTCTGTATCATTTGTTTGTCTAAGAGTGGTGTGTTGTGTTCTGCCAGAATCTTGTCTGATGGATTTTTCTCTGTTTTGGGGCTTGGAAGTAATTTTAAAGTATGTTAGTAGTTAGTATGTTGGTGTTTCTTTATACCTCATATGTAACATATGTACAGAAGAAATCTATGAATATAGATTTAGTAGTATATAGTGGTAAGCAAGGACCTAAAATGTCTTTTAAGTGTGTGAGGTGTTGGGTTTGTTGTGGTTTTTGTAACTCTTAAAAGCTGCTGACTTACCGTGGTGTCAGAAGGGGGCAACAATAGAAAACTGTAATTATTAAAAAAAAAAAAAAAATTTCTTGAAGCAATGGTTATAGTGGGGTGGTGAGATTATATTGCCACTGGTCACACAATGCTCACTTTGTACTGAAACCAGCTTCATATTTTGGTACTGTCTTAGGGTTTAAAAGTGGAAATAAATCACTGTGGACTAAAATATGTTGTTACATGAGGGCTGACCTGCAGTAACCAATGCTGTGCCTGCCCTGGCAGTAACCTGATTAGTTATCCCATGTGCACAGAGGAGTTGGAGGGTTCATATGTATGTATTCCATGCATTCACTAATGCCTAGGGGTCCTCAGCAGTAGTAATGCTTGCTTTCTTATCTGAGGGCTCAGAAGACCCATATTTACTATTTTCTGGCTTTGCTTCACTTGTTAAATTATATTAACCAATTTTGCAGCAAACCTTGGATTTTAGGACCTTGTTTTGAAAATATAATGAGTGAAAGTATATGAAAACAATTGCACGTGAAAATATTTTAGTCTTCACAAAACTTAATGCCTCTTCTTGAACTTCTTCTGGGGAGGTATTTATTAATCTTGCTGAGTGTTTTTCCAGCTGATACTGTACCCCACAATTGTCTCATCCATAAGGAGTGCTATATGCGCAACCTGAACGTGTGTTTTAAGAACATGCGTAGCAGGTTGCTTTGTAAGGAGGTATTGGTTGGAATAAAAAAGCACTTGGACGTTTTTGATTGGCGCTAACAATTGGCTGCTCTTATGTAGCTTAACTTCCAAAGTTCACATTTTCCTTACTAAAGGAGTGCTGCTTCATTAGCATGCGCTTCTCACGTGCTGTTTTCTTGCCTGAATTTGGACAGACCCAGCAAATCACGGCCCTGTTCTCCTCACGTTACGGTGTGTAGCACTGTAATGCAGCCAATATGCCACAAGATGGCCCAGCAATATAGCACCTCGAACGTTTCTGAAGTGTTTGGTTCACTTCACACTGCAGTATCTCACTACAGTTTAGCACTAATGTGAAACCCCTTGTTCTGCACAGTGCTGCAACCCGCTGTCAAGTTTCGAGGAGTACGTGCTTACTTCAGTACATCACTGTGTGGCCTGTATTCACAGAATCGTAGAATGGTTTAGGTTGGGTATTGCACGAGTCTAGAGACAGCAAGGTGTCCTCTATGTGCCGTTACAGTGTACTATCTACAGCAGATTTGTATTTCAGTCAGACCTCTTGGAATTGATTCACCTGAGGGCAACCTGTTACTCACTCTTGAAGCTTTAATTGAAACTTTGTTCTTAAGCTCTTCAAAGTTGGGGTTGGCCTACTGTTTGTAGGGAGGAAAAATGGAAATAATAGTATTTTTATTATAATGAAATATGAACTATTTCCAAAAAAAAGTTAAAATACAAATAACCATGCAGCTGCAGAAAGAAACATGATACTTGGGATCCCAATCTTCTTAATATGCCTGGGACCAAAACGTAACTATAAAAGTGTCACTTTGTTTTGAACTAAAAATAGAAAGTTCTCGGAGAACAAGATGATCTTTCAGCCCACACTGTTTCCAATTTGACCTCGTAAAACTTCTTTTTAAGCCTGGCTTGGATACTAATAGGAATGCTAAAACAGAAATGGCAGTGGTCCTTGAGCTAGAATGGATGCAGGTTAGTCTCCTGTTGATAGCAGCCAATGATTCCTAATGCTGATAGCATGCAGCATGGAGAGATAAGTTAGCCACTGAGTTAAGGAAGAGAGGATCATGAAGATTCAGGAAAAACAGAACATTTCCAGTATTAATATGCAGATCTTGTGAAAGTACAGACTTATGCTGGGGGAACCCTGTGTTCCATTATGTCTCCTGCTTCTCCATGTTGTGACATCTTGTCAGCACACAAGTAGTAAGTGTATGATGATCCGACTGTCACCAACTGATAATCATTCTGGAATGGGAAGGCAGGTCAGAACAGATCTGTCTGTAAGAGATGGGTATCATACAATTACCCCCTAAATCTTATTCTGATCTGTAGTTGGTTGTTTAGGCTTTACAGCCGGTAGAAAATTAAACTGTTTTTCATGTAGCGTGGAAAATGACTAGTGTAATGAAGTGATTATGTCTTATATTGACTACCGTATTAGGGGTTAATACCCATGTGATTAAAATCAAGAAGAGACAAGGAGCAGCAAAGGCATCTTGGATACTGAAAGTGCTGTGCTGTTAATCTAATATAAGATGATGATGGATGTGTTTCACTAATCGCACTGACGTGGCATGCTTAGATACAGAGTCAGAAACAAGTGCTGACTAATCTGTTTTAGCTTCTGGTACTGAATGCACATGTAGTCTATATCTGGATTTCATCCAGCAGTAGTGAGAAGTACTTAAACAGCAGTCTTCCTGCTGCAGTCAGCACTTAAGTAAGATGAGATTCACCCAATTCTTCTAGTTTAATTTGACATCTGGAAATCAACAACAAAGTTTTTGAACTATGGCTGAATTAAAGAAATACCAAGAGGACCGCACAGAAGGTGGCAGAGCTCACGTAGCCCTGTACCCTCTTGCTGGCAGGTAGCTGCAGTACATGCAGCCAGGAGTGGTTCAGGTCAGCAGTCCCTCGCCGAGTGTGTTGTGGTAGGCTTTGCTCCCATCAGTAATGTTTTGTCCAGGACAGTACCTGCATTTAAAGACTGGCTGTGGTGCCCATGATGTTTGAATAGCCAAGAAGGAGGGGTGGACCTTAAGGAACTGAAGGATGAGAGCAGTTTTGTAGAACTAGAGCCCTTGAGGTGGACCTTGTTTGGTTAAACATGCATGCTTGCCTGCCCTTCGTAATGAACTGGTTAACGTTGATCTCAAATAGGAGATCGTTTTAAGAGTAAGATCCAGGATGCTTAGTGCTGCCTTTCTAAGCATAGACAAAACCTCAAGAGGGGAAATTTGGTGAATACCAAACTGTACCACAACTGTTTTGCTCATAGCTTTGTTTGGAGATCTTCCTTTTTGAACTAGCAGGGGTATTTTGCTTTCACAGCCCTGTGCTCTTGTATCTCCTCTGCACAGCATACAACCTGAAGGATCTTAGCTGGAAGCAGGACCACGGTAAAGCAAAGGGGAAATACTGTGTCTAGACTAAACCACAGCTCTTCCTCCTCTGAGGTGGCCAGTTCTACCCAACCCAAGCCTGTAATAGGAGGACTGGTGAGATGCTTAAGGGCTTAGGCTATTTTAGATGCTCACTCAGGATGTAAGCAAGGAAGGTTAAGTCTTCTACTTGCCCCCATGTAACCATGTTTGTCCCACAAATGAGTTGGTCTTGTGTTACTTGCCCAGGCAAGAGCAAAATACTGACTCTAATGGGGGTAAAGGGAAAGCGATCTCTCAACATAAGTTTACAGACTCAGCAAGAAGTTTGAGCTGAAACATATGAAGGGCAAATGGGTTTATATTTGAGTCTCATATGGTAGAAAGTTTCTTTCCCCACTCCTCCAGCACGAAGTCTCTTTAGCTGAAAGTTGCCTGGCAATATGAACAGTTACATATCCAACAAAGCCACAGATCACTGTTTTTTCCTATTAGAATACATAAAAGCAAATTCTAGTAAGACTTAACTCCATGTAATTTAAACTAAAATGTCATCCTTCTCTTCTCCCTCCCACCATGTCTTCCCTTTTTGGTTATTAGCCACTATGGCCTCTTTGCAATCCTTGAACAGACTCCTGCTAGTCAGGCTACTTGAAATTCATCAGTTGGATGGAAACATTAATGATGTTAATGTATCACTTAATTGATTTACAGTGTATCAATATACTCCTTGATCATTGCTTGGAGAGTTTGGATTCGGAACAGATCTGGGGCTTTGATACCAATAAAGAGACTTACTTGCTTTAAGTGAACCAATTTTTCTAGGAAAGTGGCAGGATCAAAACCTAAAACTTTGAATAACAAATAATTTCAAGATCCCTAACTCGTAAACACACCAAAGTATTCTGCTGAAGGCAGCTGGTATCTCCTGGCAAAAGGCAATATTGTTGTGGTGACATTTTATATTGCCCCTGTACCCCTCCCCTTACTGGGTAGTATGCAAACAATCTCCTCTGGTGTTGCAGATAGAATGATCCAGAACTGGAGCCAGATACAGCCTCTTATTAACTTGTAACTGGGGTAGACAGTAAATAATACTCCAATAAACAAATTATGAACAAGAATTGTTGTGCTCTTTGTGGAGAAAGGCCCTGGATCAGTGAGTACAGTGTCTCTCCTGTGGTGCCTTCGTTCATTGTGCTTTCATTGCAAAAAAGTGCAAAAGTGCAAAATGCACTTTTATTCCCACATTTAAGCAAGGTGTAGATCTATTTTTAGTAGTACTAGCAGATGTTTTTGCAATAATACATGTATGTGTTTTAAATGTTTGGGCATCTATATATATGTGTGCTATTTAGCTGTTTTCCTTTTGTGAAGCAACAACTTGAATGTATTAGGGCCAGGTTGGTGGGGTTTATATGGTGTGCCTAGTTTGTATGCTGGCTCCTGGAATGAGAAAGGAAATGCTTCAAGTCTTCTGGCACAGTTATTTTAAAATGACTTCAGCTTTTTTTCTTAACCACAAAACCTCATACTTGTGTTCTGTGTTATAGAATAATTGCCTTTTTCTTTCTCTATTTTTTAAAAGAAAATAAAAAATGCATCTCATGCATAGGTGACTGCTTAATCATGCTTTCCTGCCTTGTTATGGAAACTGGAAACCTTTGACCTCTGGTGAAATCACTTTTTTCTTAAATTGAAGACTAAGAAAGGTGGCACAAATGGTTGAAATCAGTTTTCTTCTAAAACTGAGGAGGTTCTATTTGGGTTTTAGTTTACTCTGTTAGATTTGACTGTGTTTTATAGCTCCTAAACAGTTTTGATAGGTTCAAAACTCATGCAAGTGTGGTAAGTATATTCTGTTCCAAGTGTGTAGGAAGGAATATTTTTTTCCAGCCTCTGTCTCCTAAAGGAGAACAAGTCTTTTGGCAAAAAGAAAAAGGAAAAACTGGCATTGAAAAGAGGTAGTATTGAAATGATGAGACTTGAAAGGGTGCTGTAGGAAAAGCTGGAGCAAGGGAGAGAACAGGGATTCCCCTTCTCCTACAAGGAAATGTTCACTATTTGTTTAGTAGTAAAGGAATTTCTCATTTTGGATAAGTAGGTTAACACTAGTGTCCTGGTAGGAAAACCTAGCTGACACACACGTGTTGCTGTTGTTTTGTACAACATTGACTACAGACACATCGTAGTAGTGGTACAAGTCAAACAGCAGATACCTGTAGTCACTGTTCCTGAGAGGCAGGGAGAAGAGGAGTGACTAAAAGATGAAGCATATCACCTGGAGTACAAGGTTTCCTTATAAACTAGCTTGTTTTCATGTTCTCTGAAGCAGTATTTATCACTGGATAAATGTATGATCTGAATCAGCAGAGAGTTGCGTTGTGTTATATCATCTCCTTGTGTCCAAGAGTAGTCCTCTGAAATAGTGCTCTTCTACTTACCTGCGTTTGAAAACAAAATACAGAGAAGTGTGTGTGTCTGCAGGATCAGGTGGTTCTGTCCAGTCTCTAAAGGCAAATTAAACATGCTTTGCTGTTTATAAAATAAAGATGCCATAGACGTGAAGCAGTTAACCTTGCAAACAAAAATGTTTTACTTTACTGTTCCTGGTTGTAAGGTACCCCAAAAGGTTAAAATATGCATGATTCTCTGTGCCAAGAACTAAAGTAACCAGACTTCAGCTTTGACAAGAGCAGATTTGTAGGTTTTGTCTTGGTTTGCTTTTTTTAAATTAAATGTTTAAAATAAAATAACTTTTATCTACTTTTCTGCTATGGAAAACTCGTACCCTGTGGTCACCAATTTCATTAAGCTTTGACTCAGCCTCTTGATATTAGCTGGAGCCCTGACATGTCTTGCATGTGACACTCCACTGACAAATTCCGTGGGTCTTGGAGATTCTTTGTGTTTGTGCTGTTTCATTCTGGGATGACAGGGTAAACAGTCTAACCTAGTTTTGGAGAAAATTACAGGAAATGATTTAATTCTCTTTGACCATTTACCTTGAAACCTGCAACCCTAGTTGGCTGAGTTTAGGTTAAAAAAAATCCTACTGATATTAGGGGATTTGCATTTTACAATTTCCTTTTTTTGTGGACTTTTAGTCAGGACATATTTTTTGTGTGTGCTTGCGACATGCAAATATCAGATGGTTGTTAATGTCGATATTTCTACCCAAGCTGTTCCACTACAAGTGATTCTCATATGTACCTTGGAAAAAGGTGCCATCAAAAGAGCTTTAACAGGGATTGTGGCTGGTTTTCTAAGTCTCAAGTTCAAGATTTGTCAAAAGGCTTGTTAATATTACAAAACAGGATAACTGTAGTTTATACTGGAATTTAAATCTCGCTGTGTAATTTATCCCTAGATGAAGTTATTCTCTTTGGTCTGGCTTCTTGAAGGGCAGAGGAAGAAAAGAAGGATCCTTGGTATATCTATATAGGCAGTTGTGTGCAAACGTCTTAAGACATTTTGAGACCATTTGAAGAACATCAGCTATCTGCCTACAATTTATGGCTGTTAATGTCTTTTTAATCCATTTTAGGAAAATTGAAGTGCTGAAGGCTTCTGTAGAAGATACTGTAATAAACTGTTTCTGTTGAAAGATTACTTTTTCTTGTTTTCTCTAATGTAGTAACTAGCTATGACGTAACATGCAAATGATGTTGATGATAATACTGTGTGTAATAGAAAAGAAAAAGGAAGAGTTCTGATCTTTTGCCTACTTAAAGAAGCACAGATCTTGGCATATACTAGATAAAAGTAGGATGAACCTGCGTTAGCAAGGGGGGGATGGACTAGATGATCTCTGAATGTCCCTTCTAACCCCTAGCATTCTGTGAAACGATAAGCTTGATAGATGGTGTTTGCATCACTTAAGTTTGCAGGCATCACTGTTAACAGTGATTTTGTGTGTGTCAGATTGATACCTTAATATAATTTTAACAGAAAGGCAGTCTCAAATTTAACTGTCAAAAATCAGTCCGTTAATAAGAGTAATGATGCTAAATATGGTTGTGGCTTACACTTGATCCCTGTAACACCCTAAGCAGGATAGTGATTTATTTGTTACACTTATAGGTCAGAAAAATACTGTTCTGACTTGTAGACCAGCTTCCTTATCAGGAGAATGATTCTAGTACCAAAAAAAAAAAAACAAGAAAGGTCAGTCTTCACACATGGCTGGTAAGGAGGGGAGTTGGCTGCCAACAGCTCTGTCCAAGAGGAGAAACTGGGACTTCGGACTGTCTGGTGCCTGTACACGGTTCAGCACAGCCAGTGCAGGAAGCTACTGCTGCTGCAGCACAAAGCCCTTGCTGAGCTGCAGCAGCAGTACCTGAGGAAGCCAGCATGAAGAACAGTTGGGCTGCTAAGCAGAGGGATCTGTCAGGTGGGTGTTTGCAGGGAGGGCTTGAATTTCAGATTTCAAAGAATAAGGAAAAGTAATGGTGACAACTGTAGCAGCGGTGGAGGAGATCAAAATGCTGATCCGTGAGGGTAGGTGGATGTACTTTCTGCTTGTACAGCTTCCTCATGCAGCTGTGTATTCCTGAAGAACTCAAAATTAAGACACACACACCCAAACTTGGAAATGTTTCTCAAAATAGTGATGTCCAGATATGACTTGGTGTGTGATGGTGGTAGAGGTGATAAAAGAGAGCAGTGGGGCAGCATTGTAAAACTAGCTGTTGTGTGTTCAAGGTAAGTATGAAGATTTAGAGGTCAAGACTTGACCCTGGTGGCAAGTTGCTGTCCTGGGAAGGCTGAAGATTCTTTGGGAGTGGTCAGTATGAAAAGGGCAGCTGGCCTCAGGAGGGGGGGATGGGTGAGAGTTGGTTGGTTGACTGTAATTTGAGAAAGAGATGGAAAGAACAGAAGACAAATTCATTTGAAACCCAAAGAAATTATGAAGGTGAAGACTGGAAGTAGTAGTCCTGGAAAAGATTGGTCTGGAATATTAAAGAGCTATTAAAAAATTGACTCACCAGGAACAAAGATGAATTGATGTAGACATTAGAGTAATTAGAACCTGAGAGGCTTTCCATAGGGAGCAGCAGGCATGTTCAGGAATAGAATAAAAGGGTTAAGGTTGGTGTGCCTAGTAGAAAAGCTTTAAACTTGGAAACCATATTACAGTTTGGGGATGATACTGTTATGAGATGCACATTGGGATACTCAGGTGTAGCCCCAAGTGATCTTTCTCAAGGAAAGCCCTCAGTCCTGGAATACCTTCTAGTGGTCACATGCTGCAAAACCTATTAACCCCAACTTCTGAGCCATGATCATGTCTTCAAAATGTATAATCATCACCTCCCTGCAGTTTGTGCCTTAGCACATAGTATGAAATGACTGCATATATTCAGAGTCAACAGAATGTAAGTGTTCAAGTTCTTTGCTTGAGGAAAGTTTTTAAAAACAGAAAAAAAAAATTATTTAAAATTATAGCTAGAGATCAATAACAGATCCCAGAACTATCTACTATATTCATGAAACACATTCTGGCTAGAGATGGATAGGAATTACAGTTTTCAGTGGCTATAAAGGGATCACAATAACACTTATGCCTGTGGGGAGAAAGGAAGACATCATAACTATTGGAGAAGTTCTGTAATGACCTTCCTCCTGTAGGAACAAGAAATGGCATTCTACTTTTCTTTAGCTGAAGCTATGGTTAAAGGGGTTTTCTACTGCAAGACTAGAATGGTGTAATGTTGGGTGAGGTTTGCTATTCATACAGCTTCAGTCCAGTCCCTACAAGGTTTGAGCAAGGCATAAGTTGCATGAATGCTTTGGAAATCAGGGTGCCGTTTTCCCTTACACACAGTTAGCAGACACCACAGTCGTTTCTTTTTCTTTTCCACAGTGTGTTTTCTGTGACCTGTGTTCTCCAAAATAAGCTGGGAAATGATTCATTCAACATTGCCTGATATAGGGTCACAGCAATGTCAGTGCTGTATCTTGTTATCACAGGAAGAATTTGGGTAATTACACCTGTGTGAGGAACATGTGAAGAAGGGAGGTACAAGATAGCCATTTCTGTGTGCCCTTCCAGAGTTGGTGTTCATTATACAGTGGCCTGCAACTTGAATCTGTGACCCATGTGTCATCTTGAGTTCTGTTCATCCAGCAACATGGTTTCAGCTTCTGTAGAGTTTTCCTCTTTAATTTAGAAACAGAAATTCAAGGTGGCTTTCACTAACATTGAGGATTTCCAAGGATAGTTGTCTCTCAGAATTTCTTTGCAATTGCAACCCAACTTTTGCTGATTTCTAACCATGATTAGCCAGCCTCTGCTTCTTGGTTTTGTTCCCTTCATTCCATTTTGAGAAGTGGGTCAGTTCCCTGGTGCTTGTCTGGGCGTCTTTTTGACTGCTGCATTAATACCAGTAGTATTAGTAGTAATGCACTGATGAATTTTTGTGCAGCTGGACCTCAGCCCATTCAGTTTTGAAGGGACAACTCGTGGGCTTTGTGTGTTGTATCTTTTACTCCAGTGTGAGAGAGAAGCTCCCTTTGCGTTATGACTTGTGGAAAAGGACCAACAGCATAGGATAAACTTACGTGTTTCCAACCCTCCCAAGTACGCATTCAGACTTTAAGGTGACTCTGCTTGCAATGATGATTGCCTTTGCCCATTGGTGCTGGATGAGAATTAGCAGCTGCTTTCTTAATACCTTGAATAAACCTGTTGCTGGGGTGGGACCCGAGAAATTTCTTGTTTCCTAAACTGAGTTCACTAATGTGTCTGATTACTGAGTGAGTGGGGCGGGAGGGAAGGAAAAGCGCGATGTTTGCTTGTGGTCACCAACCCAAACCACCCAACTTTGGCTTCCTCTTCTCTGGTAGGTTTGGGCAGTGGTTCTTGGGCAGTGATTCTCTCCTCCCTTCCTCCTGAACTGACTCATTCCTAAGCTGCCTCATCTTGCAGTGTGCCACACTGGAAACTACACCCCGTGCCCCCCCCCCCCCCCCCCCCAAATGAGATGGAAAGCATAAGCTATAGTAAAATTAAAAGCTGTCAAGTAGCATGGCTAGTAGTATTTCTTCTACATTAGTTACTGTAAACCTAGTATTTGGGTCAAGAATGGTACAGATTCTTTTATGAATTTTTGTCACCCGACAGGTTCTGTGAGAATTGATGTCTCTATTTTTTTTTAATAGTCTGTACTGAACTACAAAATCTGATACTAATGAGTATGAGTCACTGAACATTTAGTTGGTTCTGTTTTGAAGCATATGTGTAGGTTCTTGGTATTGCAGTATAACTTCAACTGGTCACTTGAAGTGTTTCATCTTTCATGTTGAGTATAATAGACTTTTACAAATGTTTTTAAGTTACTCATCTGCTAATGTGTTTGAGAATAGTTCAGGCAATAATCTTCCCTGAAGACTGTTACGTTATTGAATATGAATCTTATTTTGCTTGTTATATGGGTGTGCTTTCTCCTTGATAGCATCTGTACCTTGGAGAACATTTAACTAACAATATTCTTTTATCAAGATGTGGTATCAGTAGCTTCAGAAACAATTCCTCTCTTTGTAAAACATGTTCTTTTTATGCAGAGATTAAAAAAAATAATTTGGTACATATGTTTCTTTAAGACTTAAGTTTCCTTATTAAATATATGTTTTATCCTTAAGGTGTAGGTGCATTTAAATTTCCATCTAAAGTTGCGTCTGCAATCTGAATTTAGGCTTCTGGAAGCTATATTCTGAAGCTGCTAATTTTTTTTTTTTTTAATGTCCTTAGCATACACCTTCAAAGTCTGATAGTTTAGTTAAATTTCATCAAGATAAAGTAGTAGTTCAGCAGATAGAGTCATGCCAGTGCTGGCTTCCCCTTGTGATATTCAAACAATGGCTACTGTGTGAGCTGTGGTTTTATTCTCCTCTCCTTTTATTCCAGTTCCAGTGAGGAGATAAGCTTTATACCATTCATCAAATAGCTAGAATACTTGTTTAGGATTAGCAACATGGAAGCAATTTGCAAGCTTATGTTCTCAGATGGTTCAGTAGTAAACTCACTGGAAGAAAATTGTTCTCATTTAACCTTCTGCACAGAATAGCCCAGCTTATTTCAGCTGGTGAATGGTTTAATATTTAATGTTAAAATTTAAGTGTGGAAAGCTTTGCTCTGATAATGAAGTTTTGAAGCTGGCTGTGAAGCAAGTTTAAAGGATGAAAAAAAAATGTTTTGTGAAACCTTTTGCATGGGAGCAGGCATAAGATTAGAGATCCTCTTTCCTGGAGATAAACAGGTACAGTTAATTACTAATAAATTCTTAATATATAATTATGCTAACTAATAAACTACTTGGCCTTTCTGAACATCATAGTTTTTCAAGACATGCCAAACTTTGTCTGAAGGGAAGAAAGTTGGGTGGTGTGAGCTACTCCATTGTGTGATCCTGGGTGTTTCAGGGAGTCCTGGAAGGAAGAATAGGAAGGAATCGACTTCCTCCATGGTGAAAGCTGAATCTTGTTTATAACATCACTTGGGGGATGTGTGTGTGTTAGAGAAATTAATGTAACAGCCTGATATTCAACTTGTGAAATAACTTCTGGCAGACCACGTACAGTGTCAAAAACAACAGAAAAAGTGGCAACCCACTCACTCCCTAAGTTCTAGAAATTCAAATTGGAGAATAAAAACACATTGTGTTTTTAATGTAGCAGCTACAGTGGTTTGACTAGATCAGGCTATTCACTCCTTGAACAGTTAACAAGTGCCTTTCACTCTCAATTTTGTTCTCAAGAGAATTTTTGAGCATCCCTTAATTAAAAAAGCATCTCCTCCTAGCATTCATGTCTGCTGCAGTGGCTTTACATTTAAATGTACCTGTATCCTCCCCATATAGCCTAGTAGGAAAGCTGAGGTCTTGTGCGTATAGATTTTTGGCTTGCTCGCAAGGATATCTAGCTGCCATTGAAAGCAGTAAACCTGGGATTTTACAAAGTGTTTTGCCTCATACCAACAGCTTTTTCCTATTTTTGCCCTCTTCTTTTGTTCATCTTAACTTACTTGGCATTCCCTTCCCCTTTTTCCAGACTCCAAACACAGAGGAGGATCAGAGAGCTCCTAGTGTTCTCATGTTTGGCCTCATAGAGGGCATGGAAAAGGGAAGCTGAACTTAGCGTTGTGCATGATTAAGGAAAAAGATACCTTTTTTTCCCTGTCATGTTATCTTGCTTTTGTATGTTCTCTCTGCATACATACACGTTCTCAGTTCCTATTTCAGTGTCTTCATCAAAATCTTTGGGGACAGATGAATGCTTAAAAAAAAAAAAGACCTGGTATTCCTAGTTTGTAGATTTCCCAACAACTGTTTCGGAGTGGTGGTATGTTGGGCAACTTCCCTGTGTCGACCTTTTAATCTCATTTACAGTGAGATCAAATGCAATAATAACTTTTTCTTGGAAATGAAATCCCCAAATATGGAAGGCTATAATGTTGCCATCTGAAGCTTATGGATGGAGACCTTTTTTTTATCCTGCTGCTGCTTTCTGGCTTTCCAAAGCATGAAAACTTTGGGAATGACACAGCTGCCAATTTTGTGAGTAGGGTCCTGAGTGCCCAGGATGGGCTCACTGGGGCAGTACTGAACCTGATTAAAGTACTCCTGCCATTGCTGCCTGTGAAAGTGAATAGGGACATGTACTCGAGCTTTTAGTTAGGGGAATAGGGCTGAAAGTAAAATATGGAAATGCAGAAATCCCCTGCTTCTTTTTTGTAATGCTCTTCTAGGGAAAACTAGCAGTTTTCAAATACTTCTGGTACCTTTGGAATTAAAAAGGAGTAGTTAGAAGTGGGTTTAGTATCTTTGATACTTCCCCCCCCCCATTTTGTTTTGGAATTAATGATTTCAAACTAATACCCTGTTCTTCTGCACTATGCACACTTGCTTTGAGCCATGAATTAGAGTAGCAGTTCAAAATATCAGTTTACTTGTGGTTTAGCCCATAGTTTAAAGGGTCAGCGTTTGGAATTGAAGAATCATGATATGTAAAATGATATAAGGGCTTGGAAGGAAAAGGAAGATACTAGTGACTGAGTGTGTGTGAATCTTTGTCTTTGAAAAATTACTTGTTTCCTTTGGAATTTGTCTTCCTTAAGTCATAGATTCAAAGATTTCAAGATCTGAAAAAACTTCTGCAAACACATTCTTCTAGCAAATGCCAGTGACAGTAATGTGAGCAAGTTTTGGTCCTCCCCTTCCCTTGTGGAAAGGAAATACTGAAGCTCATTGACTTCATTTAGAGGTAGGGGCAAAAAAAGAGTCCTCAATGCAGTGCAAATCTGATTATGTTAACCAGAATGACTCAGCTATCATTTTTACAATATTAAAAAAAAAAAAGGCAAACTTCTTATTTACCGCAGTGAAAATAGTTTTGCTTTATTAAGGATGAAGGGAGCATTTGATATGACATGAACACCATTAATACCTCACTTTTCTTAAGGATGGATTGTCCCTGAGGTGGTATGTTAAATGAAAAACCAGTGGTACTGCATAGGCTTTTCTTAATTAAAAAAAAAAAAAGGGGGGACAAACAAAACCCACACAATAAAATTCCCAAACTTTTTTGCTGTGAATGGCCAGTCTCTGCTGTCAGTCTTGGTTCAGGTAGGTTGAATTGTCCAGCAATCTTTTGTAGGAACTAAGGAAACAAGAGGCATCCTTTTAAATGCTGACAAGTTGTTTACCAGGAACATACAGAAGAGCTCTGGGCTGTTTCTCACAGGTTTCTAACACAAGCCTTCCACCTGACTTGTAATTACTGTCAGCTACAAACTGTGAAAGTTCAGCTCTCTTTGAAACCAATCCAGTATTTAGATTTCCTTGATTGATTGCCAAATTAGTGAAAAGGTTTTGCACCAGGTTAGGACTCCTTTACTCCTCCAGTTTTCCTATCTCATTCTGTAATTGGAGCAGGAGCATATCTATGTTTTCAGACCTGTTTTGTTGTGCAAGTTTGATTTCTTTATATACATGCAAGCACAACCAAACATTTATAAAATATATGAGTGTAATCAGCTTGCAGCACAGTGACAGTGTGTAAGTTTTCATGTAGAAACTCAGTATTTCAGTTGGGGTGGAGGAAGATGGAGTTAGTCCTCTTTCTCGAACATATGGTGTGTATTTTATATTTGCAGATGTGAGAAGATGTCTATAAAGAGTAGCTCAGTTGATGTCATTACTTTAGTTTTGTATTAAAATGGGTGTTTAGCTGTAAATTAACTTTAACTTGCACATTGTTTTTCTGTAATTTCAAACAGTGACTGAAAGATTGTTGCGTTGTGCCAAACCAAATGTGTTGCATCAAGTTGTAGTCAAACACTTTCTGCTCTGGGGACACATCAGTGAAGAATTGCTGTTGCTTATGGTGTAGTGATACCTTTTTCCAGTCTGGGCTCTACCACTGGTAAAGGAAAACAGCTTAAAATAAAAAAGGGGAAAAAAAAAAAACCCAACAACCCACAAAAACAAGTACCAAAACAAAACAAACCCAAACAACAGAACAAATGCTATTCACATGAGCTGAAGAAAGATGTAGCTGGCTGATTACCTGCAGATGAATCATCATTTTGGTGCATTATTCCATTAATCCTGATTATAAAGATAGGAACTAATCATAGAACAGTATGAAGATAAAATGAGTAGTTCATACCATAACTTTTTTACCCATAATTCACTGTCTTCGTCAGTGACACGGATGGTGGTATTGAGTGCACCCTCAGCAAGTTTGCTGATGACACCAAGCAGTGTGGTGCGGTCGACACGCTGGAGGGAAGGGATTCCATCCAGAGGGACCTGGACAGTCTGGAGAGGTGGGCCTGTGCCAACCTCATGGAGTTCAACAAGGTCAAGTGTGAGGTCCTGCACCTGAGTTGGGGCAATCCCAAATACAGGTACAGGCTGGGTGGAGAATGGATACAGAACAGCCCTGAAGAGAAGGACTTGGGGGTACTGGTGGATGAAAAGCTGAACATGAGCCAGCAGTGTGCGCTGGCAGCCCAGAGAGCGAAGCGTATCCTGGGCTGTGTCAGGAGAAGTGTGGCCAGCAGGTCAGGGGCAGGGATTCTCCTGCTCTGCTCTTGTGACACCCCACCTGGAGTACTGTGTCCAGCTGTGGAGCCCTCAGAATAAGAAGGATATTGACTGGTTGAAGCGAGTCCGGAGGAGGCCATGAATATGATCGAGGGGCTGGAGCACCTCTCCTATGGGGACAGGCTGAGAGAATTGGGCTTGTTCAGCCTGGAGAAGGCAAGGCTCTGGGGAGACCTTATAGCACATTCTAGTACCTGAAGGGGTTGAGAAGGAAGCTGCGGGGCACTTTTTACCAGGGCCTGTAGTGACAGGACAAGGGGTAATGGGTTTAAACTGAAGGCAGGGAGATTTAGATTGGATATCAGGAAGAAGGTTTTCCCAGAGAGGGTGGTGAGGCACTGGCACAGGTTGCCCAGAGAAGCTGTGGATGCCCCATCCCTGGAAGTGTTCAAGGCCAGGCTGGATGAGGCTTTGAGCAACCTGGTCTAGTGGAGGGTGTCCCTGCCCATGGCAGGGGGGTTGGAACTAGATGGTCTTTAAGGTCCCTTCCAACCCAAACCATTCTATGATTCTATAAAATATTATGCAACTCTTTCTGTGAACACAAAATATGACACTTCTTGAAGCTTGGAGAATTAGAACAATTGTAAGAAGAATGCATTCCTCTTCAACATCTAACATACTTAAACTTTCTTTATTTCCCCCTTCCCTTTTTGTAATAACATGTAGCTTTTTCGTGTGTCATAAACTAGGCCCTTAAGTATATTTTTACTGGCATAAGAAATGTAGCATACAATGGCACGTAAAATAGTAGAGCTATATAAATTCTAGCTGGCTTATTTTAATAAAGTGTTCCCAATTCATGGGTATTGTCAATTTGCTTGTAAGAGGGTTAAAAACAAGCTTCTTAAGAAATAATGATGAAAACCCTTCAGAAATGTTGCAATATTCCTGCATAGGCTTAAACTCCAGATGGAGAAAAGAGGCGGGAGGATTGCTTTAGACAGCAAGCTTAAATTTTTAGCCCAGTTATTGTGTGTCTGGTGATATCGAGAGGAAATAATTTTATAAAGGAGAAGGCCAGAGAAAAGTGATGAGATGCAATAGAAGGTCTTGCCAGCTCTTCTACAATGTACTTGATGACTGCTGACAGGGAAGCTGAAGGTTTCTTTCTGAGCCTTTCAGTTGATTTAGTACTGCTCCCTGACTTGGTTACCCCATAGGTCTGTCTTTGTTTCCATGCTCTATCTATAAAATACTATTAGTGTCAGTAAAATTAAAATTGTGAATTAAAAATGGTCCACAAAACACTCTTGTGGCTTAGTTAGCTGAATATCTTTGAATGAACCATGGACAGTGGATCCAGTAGAGACTGCTAAGGTTTATATTACCTTAATAGCTTCTTTGTTTTTTGGTGAAGCTTTTTTGGGGGATTTCAGCAAATATGTTCTATTCAAAATGTGTTGGTGCAGCCACCATACTGTTTACAGCAATCTTAACGTCAGTTTGTTCATTCCTGTTCTTTAAAAATGAATTTGAATATGCCACTTATTAATATACCTGCAGTTAAAAAAAACTTCATTTTTTTTCCCCCTTCTAACAACAGGGTAAGTTTGCCAGAGAATTTTTGCAGGGATGTGTGCTTGTCTATGTGTGTTAATTGTTTTTCATTCCTGATACCTGGTTCTGGGTCTGCTTGCACTCATTGCTATAATATTTGAGGGTGTTTTACAAGCACTATTATGTATAATCATTCATCATATGCTTATGGTGGAAAAAAGGGGCATAAACCAAATCTAGGTTGCTTGTGTGAGATCAAACACACGTCAGAGGCAAAAGTTGTTCTTTGTATGTTTTGAACTAGGAGGGACAGTGCCACTAAATCTTTACCTCTTGTTACCACGTAATCTTCAAAGCTACAGTTCTTTTCAGGAGAATAACACAAAAATTCTGGAAATGACTGCAATTTGCACTTATACTGCGTGGCATCAGCAAGAGTAATTTGGTTTTTTCAGCGTTGCTATGCCATGAAAAGGGAAGAAAGGATTCCTTTTAGTATCTTGCACTACTAGTCTAGCCAGGTGCATTGTAGGATGTATTTTATCAGGATTTTCCTGAAGCTGTGAATAAACATAGGCAGAGTGAAGAGCTATCCTACAAAGATGCTATTAACTTTGAAGACCTTTAGGAAAGCATAAATACTTGGGGAAAGTTGTAAAATAGATTATATAGCAGGTGTTCTGTTTATTGTTAAACAGTGCCAGTGCCAATCCCAGTACTGACCCCTGAGGAATGCCACTTGTCACTGGTCTCCACTCAGAGACCGAGCCGTTGACCACAGCTTTGTGAGTGTGACCATCCAGCTGGTTCCTTATTCACTCTCCAATTTGGAGGCAAGGATGTTGTGCAGGACAGTGTCAATTGCTTTGTGCAAGCCTAGGTAGATGATGTCAGTTGCTCTTCCCTTATCCACCCTGTAACCCTACCATAGAAGGCCACCAAATTTGTGAGGCATGATCTGCCCTTGGTGAAGCCATGTTGGCTGTCAGCAATCATCACCTTGTTTTTTGTGTACCTCAGCATAATTTCCAGGATGATCTGCTCCATGATCTTGCCAGGCACAGAAGTGAGACTGACTGGCCTGTAGTTCCCTGGATCTTCCTTTTTTTCCCTTTTTAAAGATGGGGATTGTTTCACCTTTTCCAGTCAGTGAGGACTTCACCAGACCATCTTGACCTCTGGAATATGATGGGTAGAGGTTTAGCAACCTCATATGGTAGTTCACTCAAGACTCGTGGAAGTATTTCATCAGGTCCCGTGGACTTCTGCGCCTTCAGGTTCCTTAGTGCTCCTGAACCTGATCCTCACTAACCATGGGTGGCTCTCATTCTCCCAGCCCTGCACTTGCCTTCTGCGATTCAGGTGATATGGGTTGTGTCCTTGCTAGTGAAGACCGAGGTAAAAAAATCATTGAGCATCTCAGCCTTCTCCATATCCTGGGAGACCAGCTCTCCTGTTTCCTTCTGCAGAGGGCCCACATTTTCCCTGATCTTCCATTTGTCATCTGTGTACTTATAGTTATCATCTGTATACCTATAGAAGCCCTTCTTGTTGCCCCCCTTGGTGTCCCTGGCCAGGTTTAGTTCTGTCAGGGCTTTAGCTTTCTAATGTGATCCCTGACTTGTCAGACAACTTCTCCCTAGTGTGCTGTTTTGCCAAACTATTCTTGAGGAAACAAACCAATATTGGCAAACAAAAGGTGCAAGCATGGAGCCACAGTTTTCATTTGGAATTCTGCCATGGGAGCAGCATGTGTGTGGCTGGAGGACTGCCTGTGTCTATGGATGGTCTGTGCGCGGCAGATGGCATAGATGAGTGCAGTACTAATCACAACTCTGAACGAGATGTGCTGCGAGTCAGGCAGCATGATTGGCCTCTGAGAGGGAGCAAAGGGATGTAGCTGTGATGTCTTAGATTCTGAAGGTTGAATTTTACCATCATCTCAAAGAAGTTTGTTGTAGACTTCTTTCTGGGTTACACTAAATCAAATAACTTCCTCCAAAATGCCTGCTGGTGTGATATCATTTAAGCAGTACTTTCTGTGAGGATAGAGTAGACTAGTTAAGCTAGCTGTCTGGTTGTATACACCTACTGGTTGTCAGCATGTTCACTAGTACAAAAGCATTCGCTAATATTCTTGAGATATTAAGTATGTTTCCAGATGTCCTAAATAAATGCAATCAGCCCCTGAAGAGTAAGGATACTCATCTAAAGGTTACCATGTAGTACAGTTTGATCAGGTCATATACTCAGGTGCCTAAACAGTCCTGTTACGATGCCACTTCAAGCTTTCTAAATAAAGGATAATCCTCAAGGAGGAGGATGGGAGGAAACTGGATGATGCCCCTTCTATTGCAATGGGGCAGAGGGAGAAGACAGATGGTTTGATACTGAGTAGCTTAGTTGATGGAGTGATGAACTCCTTGAGGGCTGGCTCAAATTAGTTTTCCATGTGTGATGTAGTTCAGTATGGAAACTTCCTTTTTGTGTCTACTTCCAGCATACTGTAGTGAATCAATACATGAGCCTTTAAGAAGATTCACAAGGTATAAGGTGCAATTTCTTGACTTCTGTCTGTTGTCCTTATTTGCTGGAGGTGTTGGCTTAGCCCAGGCAAAAGTCAGAGGGCAGGTGAACCCGCAAATGTGAAGCATGAAGACTTCTTAAATCAGCTGCATGGTGGTGTTAATCTGTGATTCTTAATAGCATTTAAAGGAGGACCCATGTGCTTCATTTTAGGAACTGCTTATGTATGCTCATATCTGACAATTTTCTAGGGGTCTTAGTGTATTGTTCGAAGGAAAGGGCTGGTTTGTGTCCCCTTGTTTCTGAAAACCAGGCCTTCTTGCACTTTGCTGTTACATTTACCTTTGTTAACAAAACAAAGTTCTACTCTAGTACCTGCTATGGAAATTGTGTTTCTTAAAAAAGATACAATGTTGCCATGTTTAAGTGTCAGTGATGTTTGTAATAAAAACCGCTGTGCTTGTTCGGTTAAAGTGTACCCTCACATCCCGTGGCAATTATATTAACGAATTTATGAATTTTAAACAAGTAACGTTTAGATACTGTGTTGTTTGGCTTTGGTAGGCTGTCATTAACGTAACCAGCAATAAATGTAACAGAACAGTTTGCAAAGTGAGACAAGGAGGTTTCCCGAGTATTTCCTGTCGTTCCTAGGGCTCAAAGCCATTCAAATGAACTGCAGAGAAACCTTGAGATTAGACAGAATTACTGTGAATACAGACAAAAATGACTAAAATGTGTCCTATGTGCTCAGTCTCTCCACAGCTTGTAAAGTCAGTTAAATTTAACTAGTTTCAGGTTTTGTGGAACAGCGAATGAAAGAAGTTAAAGTAAGAAATGTTTGTCGCAAGAATTTAATTTGTTTTGATGCTTCTTAAAGGCTTCTTTGTGAAAGTTTTAAATAGTTCTTCTGTTTTCAGAGATCTATGCAAAACTGCATAATTCATTGGAACAAAATTGATGTGGAAATATTTAAACTATACAGTTGCTTTACCTTGGTATCACTCTGTCCTAATCTTACTTATGAAGCTGTTCGTGAAGGCTACCTAGCTGAAAGAATTCTTTTGATAACTGCACTTGAAGATGATACAAAGGATGATTGTTAACAAACTGCAGGTGATTTTTAAGACTGTATGAATTGACGGAATGGATGTTTTGCTGGCAGTTTTGTAGTTGTCTATTCCAAATCCTGTTCCTGACAGATAGGATAAGCATATGTGATTGCTTGCTTTCCCTTTCTAGTTCCTCTTAGACAAGAACTTTGGCAATTAATGAAGCTGGGTGGTTTTTTCCCCCCTTTAGAAGCTGACAAGGGAAAGCTGAGAAGCTGGGTACACAAGGCATTTTACGGTATCTGTAAATATAAGGATGACCTTCTGCAACCTTCTCTGAAAAAACACTGTGTCCTTTTGCTATCACCTAGATAATCCTTATCCTGCTTGGCTTCTTGCCACCAGGAAGCTCAGTCCATGTGGCATTGGAGCACTTGATTAGCAAGAGCAGCCACGTGGAACAGAGGTATCATGTCTAATGTCCAGTTTCAATCCATGTGTAGTTAAATGTTTTGAACATGAGTGCATTTATTACATAGTTAAGCACCTTCACTAGCAGTTGTTTTGGCCTACAGAGGTTGGTAGGCACTGTCTGAATTAACAGTTCTGTTGATTCAATTGGGTTTTACCACAGAGTCCATGTTTCTAATTTATTTACAATTAGAACATATATTGTGTCTTTCTAAAAAAATAAATCCTCAATGGAACTTTTTTTGAAGCATATTTACCCTTGCTTAAAAATATATCCCACAAAACAGGAAGCTGCTTCTGGGCATAATGAAAATGTGTTGCAGAACGTGGAATTATGGCAAGTGTTATCTTTTGAAAACTGGTTAAAAGCATTGCATTCAAAACTTTGTAGACTGAGTATCTTTGCTAATTATTTATCTTTTTTTTTTTTGTGAGGACATTGATTTTGAAGGCATATGAAGAACTTGTTGTTTTAGGATTCCTATCATTTTTGGTTTTTTCAATGAATTGAAGTGTAGCTCTATGTATTTGGGACTCAAAATACGTAACATTGCCCGGTTACGGGGAAGAGCAGCATGTGTATGGAGTGAACATGAGGCAACAACTCTTAAGAGCTCTCCTGTTAAATTTCTTTGTTACTGTTGCTTCACTTTCTCCTGAAGAAAAGATGATACAAGTAGCCAAGTAAAGAGTCATTTAAAATGTTACAGTTTGGTCCAAACATTAATATATTTTCACCAGAGTTCAGCTTTGGAATGTCTGTAGGGGTTTTTTTTTCCTGTATGTTTTGAAATTTAAATTGGATATTTCCTTTTCTATTCAATTGCAAAAGTATCAGGAAGTTTTGTTGCTGTGATACTTCTGCAGGCTTTTTGGTTTGTTTGTGGGGTATTTTTTGGAGGGGAGGGGGTGGGTTGTGCATGGTGTCTCTTCCTGGTGTAAAAAGAAATCTGAGCTGCTTGGAGCTCCAGGATGATGATGATTATATCTAAGTTTGCTGGTTTCTCGGCCACTCAGAATATTCACAACTGTGTGGGAAGTGTCGAGGTCTACATTCTGAAGACCTGTTATTGAAAATTGGGAACCTCAAAATGCAAAGGTGGGAATTGCATAAACAAGTGGAGTTCCTCAAAAAACTATTTGTGTTTCGGTAGATGCCAGACCAGTAAAAACTAGGCTCCCACCATGCTGACTGGGAGAGGCAATACCTAAGAGTAATGATCAGTTGCAACACAAGGTGTCTCCTCCTAGAACTTCAAATGGCCAGGAAACAGTGGCTGCTCCCATGACTTGCAGACCACTTCACTGCAGGATCAGTGCTTTTCCTTGACGCAAGCAAATATTGGTACTGCAAATACTGCAAGACCGAGAGCTGGTGAAGCTCTGGCACACTATTCAAGCGTTCCTGACTGCATTTTCAAATCTCTAACCATGCAAGCATTTAAGAAAATACAAGTTGTCCTACTGTGCACTGCTTTTCTACTCCAGTTGGAACATGCCTTCTTTTCTGGTCTTGTATTTCTCTGTAAATAAATTCAGACTAAGTTGCTACATCCATATGTAAAGCTGAGTAGAGAAGTATTGATTAAAAACCTTTTTCACTGCCTACCCTTATTTACCTCTCCTTCACTAGGCTTTGGTCTCATGCAAATGAGATAGCAAGTGTGATGTTTGTTTTGGTTTCTCTCAAATAACTGACCTTGCACCCTGTTAGGAAACAATGTCTTGGCTAAACCTGCTGAGCATCAGTGTGAGAGGCTGATGCTACAATGCTGAAAGCAGCTTTAACCTCAGCAGCTGTTGTAGGCTGCTGTTTCTACCACAAAAAACAAACAAATGTGCGTATATATAGGTCTGGGAGTGAGGTGGGTCCATTATTTCTGGTAGGATGTGTATTGAGCTATGGTCGTAAGTTTAGGTGGCCTCCCCGGTTACAGTAATAGTCGTGTTACTGCTCTTGTTTTGGTTTTCCTCTGTAGGATGTTAAAGGTAAAGATGGCATGCTGAGACTTCATGGTTTTTCTCCTGGTGTTACTTCACTAAATTACTTATGTCTTAAAGATAACAGACGCTATTTCTCCCGAAACCTCTTCTGGTCTTTATTGTTTGTTAGTGTGACAACTCTGAACTTTCCAATTTTGAGGTCAAGATTAGTCTTGTGAGAGCATGTCCTGCAGCTTAGCCCTGGGTGTCCTGGTTTCTTTGCTCCGTGTAAGTAGGTTCTGGGTGTTTTGGGTTTCCAGTGGGCAGTGTTTGGGGTTAGTTTGCATTTGTTGCAGACGGAGGGGTTTCCCCCTGAGAAGGCTGCAGCAATGTTAGTCACCTCATGGGGCTGATGGGTTAGTCTGAGTTCTTGAGGATGGGCATGTTCAGAATGCTCATAGCTGCTGCTGATTGGAGTTGCTGTTACTATTTTGGGAAGGTGAAAGGCCATCTGATACCAGTAGCTGTTTGAAAGCAGGAGGAAATGGGGATGGGCAAAACAATCATCTTGTGGGTTTTAAAACTGTTATGGATTTCCCATTACAAACACTATAAGTAGAGGTTTTAATTTTCTTGTGGACTGTTGTCCATATGATTTGCATTTCCATGTTTATAGACACATTCTTGCAATCCCTGTGGTTTCACTACTGAGACAGAAAACTAGAGCTATATTTCTCTCAAATGCAGAGTTCATAATTGGTTTGTTCTATATTAGTATACTGCAGGCATTAATATTTTTTAAAAAGTCATGTATTATGGATTGTAATGTCCATTCAGAAAAAGCTGGTTCTTTAAAATCTCCAAAAGACTGTCTACTGATACTTTTCCTCTTTATTAAAATGGTTCTTCAGACACATCTGAAAACTAGTAGTCATTTTGAGTATTTGAATGTTTGAGCACACACCCAGAAAGTTTAGGGGCATGATTTTTTAATTTCTTTAAAAAGCTATCAAACACCTGACTGTTCTCACTGGGAATTTTGTGGCAGATGTATTTGGAAATAACACATCGTGTCGCAGGTTCCTGCAATCAGGAAAAAAAACTTTGTATTCTCAGTTTGATCGTGCAACTTGTTTTTCCCAAGTTGTCATGTTGGGGTTTTTTTCTGTGATAGACACAAGCTGTTGGATCTTGTATGTCATTGGTGTCTTAGACTGAAGATTTTATATTTTCAAATATCTAGACTTCAAAAAAAATCAGCAGCATTGCAGTGACATACCATACTGTTGCTGGTTTAAGTTGAGAAACCTCATAACTGGTTGCCTCTCCTAACAGTACGGAGCAAATTTGGATTACACAAGTTCGTTCTGTTCATGTTGGCTTTAGGGTGGTGCAGAGGTTTGTTCTTTTTACGAAGTGTCGGTGCTGAGGTTCACAGTAGAATAGCTCTGAATATTGATGATGCGAATAATGTTGTTTTGGATAAAGATAACTGGAGGGAGGAAGGAAGAAAAACTTGTTGCTGTTGTCTGTAACTGCAGATGCAGCCCTTAATATAACTGAATAGTTTACCAGTGGAATAGTGTGTGAGGTCAGGTGGAGCTCAGACTAGGAAATAACAGGGTGATTCACTTTTCCAAAGCAAATTTGCTTTTCTTTTTTTGCTTTTAAACAACTCTTAATTGAAAAAGAACAGAGTAATGCAATTAGTACGTTTTTGTTGTTGCTAATGATAACTTCTCATCCTGCTTAGTTTTTTTGTTGTACTGCAGTTAGTGAATTACAAAAACCCTTAAATTAAGTGGGGAATGTTTTAAAACAAAGATTTAAAAAAAAAAAATCTCCCAACATTTATTACTTTTTGACTTTTTCTTTTGACCACGGGAACAAAAGGACACTTGTTTTCCTATTCTTAGTTGGCCAGAATACAAATCAAAATAGCAAAGCAGCTACTGCGTTTGGAGGGTGGCAGCTTTAATAAATCAGTTAAATACTTCAGTGTTCATAATTCTTCCTTTTTTTGGTATGGAGATTTTTTTTATGAACACTTTAATGCTTTACCTCGAGTATTGCCTTGAAGATTTGAGACAAAGTGCAACACTGTTCTCTTGATAGTAGTTGCAAAAAATTACTGATTTCCTCTGTAAATCACTAGAAATTATTAGAAGTATGCATTTTTCAGCAAAAATAACATTACACTGTATTACTCTTGGACTTTTTTTTGAAGGCGGGCTGTTTTGCAGTGCTACAAACAAATGAATAATTGTTGTTACAGATTGTTATTTTAATAACTTGGATGTTGCTTTAGAGTGGTGTGTGTTCCCTGCTCTAAAGGATCTGTCACCGTACTCCAGCTTGTCACTGAAACAGCATGAACTTATAGCTATGCAAAAGTGTAACATTTGATGAAGCAACAATTTCTTGTGCGAGGCTACTAGTGTCAGTGGTTCTGCATATTTTAATAACAAGATAGATTATTCATTCAGACAAGGCTAAATGAAAATGGTGACAGTGCACTGTTGGTGATGTTTCTGCAGGAATATCCCTTTAAGAAATAAAAACCACATCCCGTGGCTGAATGTGTCCCTCTTCTCTGCACACACTGTCCCTCAAACAGATTAATTGAACCTATCAAAATTTAGCTTCAGCAGAGCACAGCTATAGTGTGTAGTTCAAAAGGAATTTAGAACCACTATGAATGACCTCAGTAATTGATATCATCTACAGTCTGAACTTCCATGAACTCACCTCTGTAGCATTATTCCTAAGGGCATGGCACTACTGTTACTTGATTTTGAATTTTGTAAGTATAACAACCTTTTTTTTTCATGTGATACGTGGAAAATTATGTCACTTCTTTCCAAATGAATACTGAGATCTGCAAACTTGGTATTTGTGACACAGCGATACAGACCAGAACTATACGCATGTAGCAAATGGTCAGATATTTCATCATACATGCCCACTGTAGAAATATCAAAAAACCCAACACCTCCCTCAAATCGTACACGTGACACTTTGTGTGTTGCATGTTTATGTTCTGAAGTTGTATTGCTAACCCACTTGCAAATGGGCAGGCACGCGGCGCGTGGGAGCTGGCACAGTAGTCAGGCTCTCTTCCCTGCTGCATTGTCTGAAGTGGCGCTTTTCGAGTGACCGTGTCTCTTGTGGCGGGGAGTCTGGTGGATCCTGGCGGCACCGTTGTTTCAGAAAGTAGACAGCTGGGCTGCTGGTGGACAGTTTCTATGGTGATTTTGCAGCGGGATTTCTCACAATCCATTGCATGGCTTTGGGTTTTCCTAGCACTGCATGTTTGTAGGGAATGCCATTTTTAACACCGTGCTGTGGGGATGTTTCTTCTCAAATGTCCTTTCTCCACCACGTTACAGTCATAATACACTTGCGTCACATGTGTTAGGTTTTTAATTAGTATTCCTAGAACTCCAGAAGTATATGGAGCGCTTTTCCAGAAGGAAGAAAAAGTAATGTAAAGAACCCTGTTGCTCCTCTTCTTGGTCTCTTCTCCCTTGTTTCTTCACCCACCTAGTACCTTCTTTCACTCATCTTTATTAGCAGAGAGGATCTGTGGGGAAGAGAGAGTCCCCTTCTCTAGATCCAGCAGCTCTGTGGAATGGTGTTGGAACTGGCCATATCGGAGGAAGATGATGATGCCTTGCGTTTGGGGTTGCGTTTACAGCCTTCTCTGTGTCAACATAAATCCAAAAGGTGTTCATTGCAAATGGAAGTTCCCTGTGCAGAACAGTGCAAAGAAAGGAGATCTGGATTGTTAAGTTAAATTGGCTATTTAATTCCCCTTCAGTTTTCTGTATAAATGATCCTATTCTTTGCTGATGGATCAAATCAAATGATACTTTTTTTTTTTATTCCAGATGTCTGTGGCAAAGCACAATTTAACTCTTGTGTCTCAGTCTCTCTGCTCCATTGGAAAAGGTTTTCTTTGATAGTGTGTCAAAGTTTATTGAAGTTCTTGACATTAACTACTATATTAAATATAAAATATTGCATCCTAATGTCTCACTCTAGTTTATGTGACTGATTTCTTTTGTCTGGGAGTTTTACAGACATGTTGTAAGGCATCTGCACTTGGAAACCTGCTGCTGTGTCTTGGAAGCCAGCTGAAGTATCATTCTTTGTATGTGCTTTCAAACTACTATTTGGCTGAACAAAGCATAGTGAATCTTCAAGTCTGTTAGGTCAGACTGTGCTGATGAGGAACTGTTTTAACTGAGGTGATTCATTTAATCAGTCTTACTGAACTGTTTTGACTGTTCAAGCTGCTCTGACCTATCTGCGCAGAGCCAGATCTCAGTGCAGTCCTATTTAAAGGCAGTTTGTATGCTGTTTTCTTTGAAGACTGATGTTTTGGCTGCAGACAAAGGGAACTACTTCTGTCTTCTGAGGCTTTGTTGATTTGTTGTAAATATTGGGTAGCAATAGCTGGATACTTTATATCAAATGTGACAACACTTCTAAAGTTGAACAGCATATTTCCCGGTGGAGGAAACAGAGTGCTTGGTCACTGTAATCTATATAGACCAGTTCTTTTCACCTTGCTTTTGTGGTTGACTTTGGGAAATTAGGGTGCCTATAGCTACCTCAATGACCAGACTGGGTGCTGGGCATACTTTGCTGGTTACATGTGCTCATCGCCACCTGAGCTGGTATTGGGGTGTGTGTTTCAGTATTAAGGAGGACAGGATGTGCACCAATAGTTTTGGGGTAAAACACTCATCAGAATAAGATCAAGGTAACCGTAAACATTTCTTACAAAAGGGAAGACTCTGCCCTTCATGGATTATATGAAGTCATTCATTTCATGCTAGTCCATTCCTACCTGGATGCAAACCTGGAATGGATATGGCTCACAGCATGTGGTTCAAATAAAGCAAAATCTGATAACCCTAACAAAAAATGAGATTTGTAGCTAAACACCTAGTTCCTCTAATATTCCTTTTCCTAGTTTAGTGGTTCCTGAATCTTGAAAGCTCTGTTTGTTGTATAAATGGGAATGAATACCTTTGATAATAGAACTTACGTACATAATGCTGTCTGCTAGGGGTAAAGGTCTAGATCATTTAATGGAGCTTACTTAATATTAATTACTCCTTGACCTTATTAGGAAAAGCTGGAAACTGTACTATCCTTACAAGCTGCAAACTCTTCACTGGTTTAATCGCTGTTCTGATTGCAGTTCGCATTGACGGCTGCTGTAGTCAAGCAAAAAGGAAGGGAAATGTGAAACCTGGGGGCCGTGCGTGATATGGTATCGCAGTGCAGGACAGCATGAATCCCCATTGTGTGCGATTACCAGACAGTAAATCAGCTGTGCTGTGCTGAAGCCAGTAGCTTTCACACTTGCTGCCTGTTTCCCACTCATTGTAAAGCCCTGCCCTATCACTTGATAGACCTGGAAAGGAAGCGCAGAGGAAGTGAATGCCACTGCTGGTTCAAAATGTTCCAGGGCAACTGGAAAGTTTGAGCAATAGCCTGGGTGAGAAGAACAAGACCTTATTGACAGGGTTCAATCCCAGTCAAGTCTGTTTCCCTTCAACTTCCTAAGTAATCGCAGTCTTTCGTTTTTCATCTCTTGCACTCTCTGGGTCTCCCACTGTCACCTCCTTTTTGTTTTATATATTTATTTGTCTTAGTGGAATGAGCAACCAGGGAGAATTGGAAAGTTTTCTTCCCCCTGATCCACCTCTTCTAAGTTCTGGAGGATTATGTTAAAGGTAGTTGTCATCCCCCACTTTGCCCCTGTGTTTTTCCAGAGTTTCCATTTCATATTCTCTGAACTTCTCCTTTCTCTAGGGTCTCATTCTTTTCATTTGATGTACACAAATACATACCATTCCAGTGATGCCATGGCACACATGGTTTGTTGTGTTCCAGATCAACTGGTGTTGTAGACTGATGGCTGTTGGGTTATGGCACTGTAAAGTTATGCAAACACACGTATATGTGCAGTGGGACAAGTATGTCAGCTGGGACTTTTTTTCTTCGTTTCAAACTCTTCTAGACTGAGTAAGACTTTATGAAACATACCATAAAGTCACTCTTCTTTTTTTTTCTAGTGCTGCAGTTTTAAACATACAGCAGCATACCTCTGATAAGCTGCACCATGCCCTCTTACATATCTGAGGCGTGATTTTACCATCAATGTAGTAGGTAGTACCCACTGGCAGTCCTGCTGCTCTGGGACCTCTTATTTCTTTAGGGCATCTCAAATTTCTTACTTTGGTACATTATTTCCTGCAGTCTATGAGAGAAGAAAAGTTCACTTAATCTGAGGTTAAAGAGGTTTTTCTCTGGAGAAAGAGCTTTTTAAAAAGAGGACCAGAGAGATGTACATTTAGTTTTGCACTTAAGCGTCTCTGGCCACAGTCGTGGCAGAAAATATCCGCATAATGAAGTTGAGGCGTGGAAGCAGAGGTTGCATTTCATGTTTTTGTGGTCTTCCTGTAGCAAGTCAATTGACTCTGGAATACTCTCATATGTTAAAGGAACAATCAGTTCAAAAAGTCAGCAAAAAGATGCAGACTCTTTGGGCATGGGTAATATTCACTGAATTGGTTAATTAACGCTCTTCTGGAGGAGTAAGGTATACATAAGGATAATGTGACTTGTTGTATTTGGTAATCCTGGCAATAGTGATGCCAGGAAAATCATCTTATTTCAGGAGAACATGCGCTAGCATGTGTTTGTAGTATTTGCTTTTGGGGAGGTTTTAAATGCTTGTCAAACTTAAAATTATTAAAGGAAGACTTAAAAAGAAGAAAAATAAAAAACTCCCAAACCAAAACAACCCAAACTCTCAACCCTCAATGATGTGTAAAATGTGAAAATAGCTTGTATTCTGTAGCATAAATATAGGGTGTGCTAGGGATGTTTTTGAAAACTCAGTTGGTCACGCATGCAGAGTTATTGCTGCCTTCAGAAGGCTTGTGGAAGAAGTGTGTGTGCAAGAGAGACAAGCGTGACATGGTGCTACAGAGGCAGGTTGGTCTGCAGAGTATGCCAAGCTTGCACCTATTTTTCTAGAATGTTTTTCTTTCCCTATCTCCAAAATAGTTCAAATTCAATAACTGTGGTTAGGATATTCTGGAAAGATGTCCCCAGGCACTTCATAATGGAACTTGGGAAGAAGTTCAAGAGACAGGAGTTCTCAGCCAGCATTTGTAAGCGAGTTATCTTAAAATATACAGCTTCATAATCTAAAATTAACCAAAATTTAGAATTTTTCTAGAATGTTTTTCTTTCCCTATCTCCAAAATAGTTCAAATTCAATAACTGTGGTTAGGATATTCTGGAAAGATGTCCCCAGGCACTTCATAATGGAACTTGGGAAGAAGTTCAAGAGACAGGAGTTCTCAGCCAGCATTTGTAAGCGAGTTATCTTAAAATATACAGCTTCATAATCTAAAATTAACCAAAAAGCATCTATGATATTTTTAGTTCAGTGTATGCATCTGGAGAAATCAAAGTATATGCTTGTTACCTAGTCAACTTTTTCTTCTGCTTTTTTGAGACCTTAACCAGTCCAAATCTCCCAGGCCCATTCACTGTGTTTCTAACATTTTCCTCTATCTTACTCTTCCCAGGATGGATCGTACTTGGCCGAGTTCCTGCTGGAAAAAGGCTATGAGGTGAGTGACTCGGTGACCGGCTGCGGGTTGATGAAGTCGTTTGGATGCTGCAGCTCCAGCTTCCTCTGCTTCTGTCCTTCTCTGTGTATGTTTTCCACTCCAGCCCTAGATAACAAATCAAAACTCCAGAGAGGAATGTGCAACATGGCCTGTAATCATGCCAGCTTATTGTACTATTTATCATCTAATGTCCACTGGTGGATTCCCTCTTCTCCTCAGGGTATAGCTGCTTTGCATGTTTCCCGCCAACTCAGATAAGCAGTGACCTGTGTAAGCCAAAACTGTAAGGAATTAGGGAATAATTTATGATGCAGTGTACCACATAAGAATCTCTTGTTCTTTTTCCATCCTTCGTTCTCTCTCCACACTAAAAGACCTTTTATTTTGGCGGTTATACTTCAGCAGTGAAAATCATGCATTTTGCTTTCTCTGTTTAAAAAGGAAAAAAACCAACAACCCGAAAATACACTTTGGTAGTGTTACTTTCCACCATTTCTCTTGGATTAATTATATTCTTCCATAGCGCATGACTTTCATTTATGTTTTCCTTAAAGTGAGTCTTATTCCTTACTACTTGCTGCATAATTTTCCCTGGCAAAATAGTCTTTTTTGTGATCCACCAAAGCAACAATCATGTTGTTAGGCTATAATTTGATGGGTTTGAACTGCTGTGGGCATATATGTGGGAATGTTTGCCTTTTCAGTCATGAAAGATGCTTAAAAAAATGCATGATAATAGAAGGAAAGGGGTGGTCAAGTTAATTTCCTCACAACGTAGTATTTTCTGGGTCGTTAGTAAAAGCTAATACTCCTAATATTGGATTTTATTAATCCTGTTGTATTACCGCTTCATAGCTTAGCGAGAAGTGTCTCTTCAGCCAGTCTGTGCTTTCCACGCTTTTGCGCATGGTTAATCTTGCCATGCTTATTCCATGCTTTCGCCTGCTTTGTTGTTTAATCTGCTTATTGGTCTTGGGTTTTCAGTGCTGTAAACTTTTACTATTTGTCCATTCTGTTTGGGGAAGAGAGACATGTCATTGGGGTTGCATCTGCCTCCGTAACGGCAAAGCACATGCGCTCTCCTAGTCCACAGTGACACTGGGAACTGCTAACTGCAACTAAAATGAAATATAACCCTTTCCATGATAGAAAGGTTACAATAATTGGGTAGAAGGGTGGGGTTTTTTTGTTCCTCAACTCTCATCTATATTTGGATTTCTTTCCTGTATTCCCATTTAGAGACATCTGCTCCCGAATAACTGAATCTAAGAGTACGCCTGATAACTGATTGCCTCCATAACTAATGTCATTTATTTGACTTTTTTTAAAATTTTTATTTATTTAAAGATCAAGCCCTATTGAGAAGAGTCCACTGACCTTATATTCTTGACTAGATTAACCAGTTTGCACACATTTTGGCTTGTCACAAAGTTTACTTTTCACTTGTCCCATGCAGACAAAGGTACCTTTCATCAGTGGTTTTTTTTTTTTTCACAGTAATATTGCTGTCACAGATTAAGCATTTGGCAGGTTTTCTTTCTCTTGTATGTACATACCAGAAAAAGGAGTGGGAGAGAAAAAGGAAAAAAAAAAAAATTAAAGCTGGATTTGTATGTTTTCTTGTTATGCTGGATGCAACATGTTCTCTGGATTTGTTTGTTTGCTGAAACTTTCTGAAGTCCAAGGGTGATTGCATTTAGCACATCTCATTGGTCAAATGTTGGTATCACAGTCATTCAGCTGACGCAAAGCTCTTGTAAGTACAATCTTTCATCAAGCTTTGAGCTGGCAAGACTTGACTTATTGGTCAATTGTTTGTGTGAACTTGAATTTCAGCATGACTTCATTCAGAGATAGATAATTGAGAGCTCAAGGAGTCTCTTTTCAGGACTTTAAGCCACAATAGTTAATTTTGCTAGAAGAGTCGTAGAGCACATCAGTTAGCTTCCTTTAAAATAATTTGATGCTTTAAAACTGCAAAGTGTGATTTTTATTCAGCAAAACAGATATTCATTTGAGTACTCAAAATATTTCAAGCATCTTTTGTAAAAGTGAACTTATTATGGAAGTGTCTTTTTTGAAAGTGTTTCTCTGTAAACCTTATGTAGCTGTAAATTATCCACCCATTATATAAATAATTATTTTGAAGGGCCTTTAACTACGTAACTTTGAAAGTTTATCTTCATAAATTCATTATTTGATGGAAATTTCTTTTGGGGCACCATGTTTCTCTGTTCCCCATTTTCCTCAAAAATGCAAGTTTTGTGTTCAGTTGTAGAAAGTTTAGCGTTTGTATCATAGAACAAGGTAGGTTGTGAGTCTGTTGTGTGGCTGGGAACACGAGAGATTATGCAAGAGAATTGGCATCATACATTTGACTCATGAGTCATAAAGATGAAGCTATTTATCTATGAATCCTACCACCAAAATGTCATTCTTCAAGTACCAAACTGGTCTCACTCTGTGGTTGTGCACACCTTTTTCACTCAGTTAAGTTTCAGACTTAAGATGGGATGAAGTGTTTTCTGGGTCAATAACCATGTGTGGGGTGTGTGTGTATAAAACAAAAATCCCCAAACAAAACCAAACCAAACCCCCAAACACTGCTGGTGTTTTCTTGCAGATACAAGTTACAATGAAGTGAGAGAGTAAAGTAATGGCCCAACCCAGCCAAGTGTAGGGTACATCAAAGTGTAAGGGATCACTTTTAGAAGCGAAAGGCAGGGAGAAGTGGAGGGCAGTCGGATGCTGAATCTTGATTTCACTTGTGCAAGCATGACTTCTGCGCTGGTAACCTAAGCGAACATGAATTTTGGCAGCAGGCATGGGGCTATCTTACATAAGGAGGAAATGGGATCAGTGTTTGAACACAGTTTCTCTAATGTATTAGACACAAACAGGCTTTTCTTTAATGTTAGTCAGAACCAGTGGCATTTTTCACTGACTTATTTATAGTGGTTGGTTAAAGGAAATTCCCAACCTGCATTTCAGCCTTAGGATTGCCTGTGTGTCTCATAACCCACCGGAGAACACTGACTCATGAGGTTCACAAAACAGCAGTGACTCTTCTGGCTGTTCTTCCAACACCTCAGAAAGTGAATAACAGCTGTGTTCCAAAATATGTTTTGGGCCTTGTAGCTACTGCCTCTTCTTTCTCCTTGCCTTTTTCCTTCCTTCTTTCCTCTCTGTCCCTCTTCTCCTTTCCCTAGCCCCATCTCCTGCTGCTGCTTTTTCTGTGCCCATCATTTCTTGCTCCAGAAAGACTTCTCTTCCACCAGGGAGAAGGGGTTATGTTGGGATTCACGTATTGCTTCTCCAACTCCAGTAATGCTGGCAAGTCTTGCTCACTAGGAGATGGTGCTCTAGAGCAATTCACTGGGTTTTCTATGCTATGTGTGGTGCTTGGGCTGCTAGTGGTGACAATAAAGGAGAAGGTGAAACCACGCAAGGGTACTAAAATATCAGAGCTCATCTCCAAGTATTCTGATATTATTTGGATAACTGCCTGCCTTTAGGAAGTGAGACAAGCTGTGATTACCTGATGTAACGATTAGGCCCCTGTGTATGAAAAGAGCGATGATGATAATGAATGTTTTGCTCTTAATTTTTACCTCTTTCCTTATGTATTTTTCCTTGTTTGTTCCCCAGGTGCATGGCATCGTTCGCCGGTCTAGTTCTTTCAACACAGGCCGGATTGAACATCTCTATAAGAACCCACAGGCTCACATTGAAGGAAGTAAGGCTTTGTTTTTATATTTAAAAAAAAAACAACTTAATTTTAGTTTGTGATGTGTGTTTGGGTGGAGAAAAGGTACCCAGGAGCAGGAAGGGAATCCCAGTCTCCTCTGCCTAAATGTTATTAATGAGTAGTTATTTTTAAGCTGTGCTTGATTTGGGATTGGTTATTTAAAACAAAAACCAAACCAACATAAAAACTTGATAGCTAAGCTTCCCTTTTCTGTACTTGTGTGAACTGGCTGCTCTACCTCAGAAAGAAAAGTGACAATTTTTCCCAGATGAAAACGTGACACAAAGTATAGATGCTCTTGTGTGCGTGAGTTGCCAAGAGATAAAATTGAGAGGGGCCCGGGAAGGCACCTTGTGTTGTGTAGAAATGCTGACAAGTTCACACATAGCTGGACGGTGATTAGAAAACGGCTGGGCCTGCAGAAAGCTATGTGAGGTTGAAAACACTGAGATATCAGAACAGTAAAATGGGTGTTTTTTGAGGCAGTTATCTTAAGCACTCCGCTTCTGTTTCCTCGTGAGCTTCTTAGCGCCTGATGGAGGTGAAGGTTTGGAGACAGCCTGCATGACAATATGAATAAGACATGATCAATTCTCACTGATGACACGAAGAATGAATCTTTGGACCTTCTCAATTTCGTCACCCAAGGAAACGATTACCTGGGTTTTTTTCCTGAAGGAAAGGTGTTGCTCTTGGGAATTTGCTGACAATTTATTGTATTCTCTGTTACTGGTGATAATTTGGAAAGCTGAAATTACCTTTAGTGTAGACTTTGCAAAAATTGTTTGAGTGTTTTACCTTAAAGAAGGTTAACTGGTTACTTAATGAGAAGCTCAAATGTCGTATGACTCCAGTTCATATAAAAAGCTATGTGTATTTTTCTCTATGCTGTATAGAGAAGCATAGATTTCTCTATGCTATGCACATTTTGTACAGTTATGCAGGCTGACCCTGTCCTAAATAGTCTGATTTAACATTGTTAACACTGAATAGTTCCATGCTGTGAATAAATCTCATGTCTTTTGCAGTCTGCTTCCTCCCATGGTTAAACGGAGCCTAATTTTATCAAATTGTGGTATATAATGCAACTTTTAGATTTTGCTTGATCTTTGCTTGTAACTTAAAAAAAAAATATATTTTATTTCTGACATGACTTCAGTAGTATTTGCTGTGAACAGTTTCTGCTTATTTTATATTGCTTCTTAAAATACCTGATTGAGGGAGGGGTAAAATTGAATAAAATATATTTTCCTGAAGAATACTGAAACCTGTGCTTCCATCAAGGACAATGTAAGAACTGTGTTTCCCATGACTTACACAGTAAAATGAAGCAAAAGAAATCTAACAGGAACGTGTGAGGACCATCATGCGAATATGAAAAGTGATTTGAGAAGACAATGTAGATTGTGATAAATACATATATGAACATTTAAGGAAAGGGATGGAAGAAAGGAAAAAGAAAGGAGACCTTAAATGTTTCTGCCCACTTCTTAGCTCATTTTCCTTTAACTGAAGAATGCAGCCATATGAATGGGAGGAGGAAGAAGAAGAATTGCACTTGGAATCTCAGGAAAGGCTGCTCCATGGAAACTGTTTGGAAACAATGTGTTTCCAGGCAGTACTGGAGGAAGCAAAGAAGCAATAGTGGTTGATGTGAGAAAACCCTAATTTTGTCTTTGCCCTCTGTGTTCTTCCTATGAGGTATCAATTGCATGTTGTGAGATGATGATCTTTATGAACAGTGCACCTCTTTATACAAAATAGTAGGGAGAGCAAGAAGGAAAACAAGGTGTCTCCTGAAGCGAGCCCTACAGCTATTGCTTGCTAAGAAGGTTTATAGATTGGATAATATTACTAATACCCAAAGGTTTTGACATTTGATCTGTGTTTATAAATCTTTGCATCAAATAAACCCTATTTCTAGTTAAGTCTTTCCACTTAGCCAATTACTTTTGAAAGACCTTTTTTTTTTTTTTCTTGTGTCAGAAAATGAACAAAACCTCATGCCCTGCTTCCCTTGAAAAAGGTGGACAGGAAGCTTTTGAAGACTTGATGTTAGTCCAAAATGGGCATTCCCCTTTGACAGCTTTAAGGTAATTGTGGGAGGGTATCTCTGATGCTCAGCTTAGCCCAGCTGGCAGGCCACCTTCCCCTGGGAAGCTCTGAGACTGCTCTCTGTCCTGGGAATGGGGGTAGAACTGGATGTCTTTGGTGTAGGAAGAGGGAACTTGGCTGTGGCACCTCTTTACTGCTCAGCTGCTGCTTCGACTGGAGAGGAACCAGTTGCTTTTTCAGACCCTAAGACTCCTACAGAGATGCTGCTGCTCCTCAGGCCTCCTCTTGTAACAGTGTCCTCTGCTCCATCCTCTCAGAAGGGCTGGCTCAGCTGGCAGGGAGATTTCCTTTAACACCCAGCCAAGGTAAGCAGAGGAAGAAGAGGACCCCCTGTTGCCTAGGGCAAGCTGTCTTTTCTGGTACGGAAAGGGTAGTGCATTTGGGTTTTTCCTGCTCCCACCAGTTCACAGTGCTGTCCTGAAAAAGGTTGTGACTGCCATCAGAGAAACTGGTTAGGTGGTGCCTGCTCTTGGTCGGTACTTGGGTGTTGCAAGAAAAATACAGCAGTTGTTAAGGCGATCTGGACACCAACAGTTCTGAGGATTGCAGATAAACAGCAATATCCAAGTAGTCTTATTCTATAACCATTAGAGATCTTGTGCAGGCTGTGGCCCACACACAGAACTGTTTTCATGGATTGAATTTCATCTGGAAAGCAGGACAGTTTCATTCCATACAAGTGGATTGTTGTTCCAGCACTGTTGTATAGAACTGGTGGCGGGAATGAAGGCAGCCCTTGCACCATGGATAATTGATGTGTATGCACAAAAAGGGTCATAACCTGCTTGCTAGGCCTCGTATTTAATCATGGTTATCCCTTTATTTTAAAAAAAGTTGCAGTACTATTCCCTTACCTGTTAGCCAGGGCTTCAGCTGGGTCTTGAGGCCGTTTCAGAATTGTCTTTTTCAAGTGATGTGGATGTATAAGAAGATTTCACGAATATACTGTGACCTGCTGGGCTGTATCACTTTATCAACCTGAGGAGCCTCAAGTACTTGTTAAATAGGAATTTGCCTATTTAACACCTGAGAACTACATGATCTGTTACCTCTGTTGCCTTAAACTTAAAAAACAAAACAAAAAAAAAACCCCCAAAACACCCCAAACCAACAGCTTAAATAAAACCAAAATTTACATATCTCAACAGTATTAAAAAAGGCATACTGTGGCTTCATATGGTAGTCTTTTGTAATAAATATTGTATTTCTTGGTTTCAGGATTAAAAAAAAAAGAAAAGATACCAGGTTGATATCTGTGGATAATACAGCCCAAAAAAATGTGGTGACTATTGCTAAATGTGTAGACTGCTAAACTGTACTGAAATAGGAATTTCTTCTTTTCCTTGGAGGTAGGGCAATGTAAACATAAATTTATTAAATTCAAAAGCATCAAAATAAAATCTATATAAACATGGGAAGAAAATGTAAACAGTAATCAATAGTTACAGCAAGATTTTTCTTTTTGTTGAATACATATGTGAATAGCAGTGTGGTGATGTGTGGTAGGTTTCGTTCTCGGTTTTTTTCTAATAAGAGGAAAATGAGATCTGTTTTATGAGAACTAATTTCACTTCTGGAATAATTTCTAGACAGATCAGGGTCTGAAACCAAGGACAAGTTGATAAGCCATTGCAACCTGCTCTCTTAATTTTGACAGGAGCTGGTCTCATGCTCTTAATCTACTTTTTTCCACACAAATTAGCAAGTAGCTCAGTCAGGAAAGGGTAAATAGCAGCTGTATGACTGACATATCTAACCACATTTGAGATTTTGGTGTCTAATATCGTGAAGCATGTTTCACTGACAGTTACAATGTTCTCTGAAATTCCTTTCTAGTGTGCATCTGTATTTTTAAAATGGAAAAATGGTAGTAATAAATGCAGTGGGTTGTACTGTAACGTAACCTAAATGTTCATCTTGTAGGTACCTTAGGCATTTTTGTTGTGTTGTGAAATTATTTGCAGTGAATGACTTTAACATGTGCAAGATTTTGGGAAGGAGGAGAAAGCTATTGATATGTGCTTAAGTTATTAAAAACTTTTGTGAGTGAAAGATTGAAAGCCTAAACTAAAATAATGTTTGGGATTGGGGTTTTTTTATGGCTGGAATTCTGTATATGACACTGACCTAATTTATACAGTCTGGGTTAATGCAGTGTAAACTATTAAATGATATAAATGTTGCTAGGTGAATCAGATTATTGATAAAAGAATCTGAAACAGTATTTATTTCAGCAGAGAAAAAAAACCCAAGCAATACCTTGCTCAGGCAGTGATATCTTTTTTTCCAATAAATGTTTACTTGGATTTTAAACCTGGAATAGGATTTGGACCAAGAATGACATATTGTTCTGGGACTAAAGTGTATTAACTCTATGTTCTTAAACTCTGAAGACATGAAGCTGCACTATGGTGATCTCACGGACAGCACCTGCCTGGTGAAGATCATTAATGAAGTGAAACCCACTGAGATATACAACCTGGGAGCTCAGAGCCATGTCAAGGTGAGTAGCTTCTAGCATTGAGAATTGTGAATGTGCCTTGGTGGTGGTATATGGCTTTTATTATGTTAAGCTGCAGCATTTATAGCTGCTTTAACAACTGCTAACTTTGACAGGTAAACACTGGCTTTAAATCAAGATAGATGTGTTTGTGGCAGTGCCGAATTAGTGCATGAGTCTCACCACTGAACGTGTGTTAATATGTTGGAATAAGTGAGGTTAAATTGTCGTTATCAACAAAATCCACAGGTTTAAAAATCTGATTTTTCTACCATGTGAAACAACTTTTGTGATAGAGTTTACTGCTGATCAGTGCTAGTGGAGAAGTTTTGTTGTTAGGACAAACAGTGCTTAGAACCACATTATTACATGTATTTATTTTAATGCAAATGAATCTGAGTGCAGTGCTTCTAGAAAGGCTTTCCTACAGCAGTTCTCATGCAGCTGGTATTCTTTGAAAGATTGACCAACAAATAGCAAAAACAGCTTTGCTACTACTTTTTCAAGGTGTGCTTATTATGCTTCCTTGTATCTCCAGTAAGACATCTGTTTTCGCAGCTGAGGAGAGACCCTAGGCACCTCTGCTGACCGAGGTGACTGCGGGACTTGACAATGGTATTGATAGGACTTAGGAGCTCACCATTTTAAAACAATTCCTAATGTTAGAAGAGGGAGTAGAACCACCTGTTGGGGGTGAATGTCTTCTCCAGAGACCTGAAGAGCTCCTACCATTAAACTTTGCTTATGTAAACTTACTAGTTTTGCCTGTATGCAACTTGTTTGGGGAAGGAGGGAAAAGAACTACTAATCTTAGCTTGCTTCACATTGCGGTGACTCTGAACCAGTGACGTCTTCAGTATTTTTTGGTGGTGTTTATGTTGGCTTGTGTTTATGCAGAATAAAGTTTTCTATCACTCTCACTTCCAGTTAGTTTATGTGAGCCATGCTGAAATGAAGGAAAATAAAATAATAGGAAGTTGGTCTGGTTTCCTGTAGGAAACCAATGAAGATGAAATTGGTTCTTGGAATGAACCCACAGTAGTCTGGGAAATACTGTCAGAGAAGACGTTTTTCTGAATCATAAATAGTGAGGACTATGACTCATAAAGTAGGTCACTGAGAGGCTGAGCTGATCTTGTGCATGGGAGAAAGTGAGAGAAGACTGAAACTTGCTCCTTATTAAAAACAGTGAACTTAACGGAATGATATCATCAGGAGGAACAAATTATCCAGTACGCATTCCTGTCTGTTTTGGTGAGAAATGGGGATTAGCTCTCCGCACTGTAGCCTCTCCATTGGATGTTCAGAAAACAGTAGCACATTCACTTCATAGTTACTAAGTAAACAGTTTAGCCTCATTTCTTTATCCGGTCTTTATATGCCCTGATGCTTTGGCTTTTGGTGCCTAGGGAATCTGGTGTGCTGACCATGATTTGTTTTCATCGAGTTAGGTTTCATGGGAGTGATTGTTTAGGGTATATTGATTCTAAATAATAATCTGTTATTGCGTATAGATAACATGCAGATGGATTAATCTAAATTCTGTTAATCCATAACTCTATACTCATATCCGTCTCTCTGTCAAATGTCTGAAAATCAGTTATCCAAATGCTAGGTTGGCTAAAATTATGTAAATGTCCTTCTTGCACAGTATTTCAGTAGATGCACACACATAGACAGATGTGAACCTGTAACTACTTCTTTCTGAAGGACAAGTGATCTCATCAGTATTTAACTGTGCTGTAAGATTATTTTTTTTTTTCCAGTTGTATTGAACTGGTAAAGCTGGTGAATATATTTTTACAAATTTCTGAAGCAAAAAATCAGTATAACTTTAGTAAAAGATCTCTTGATTTCAGCACTTGTTTTTGTTGCGCTGAGCATTTAAACGTAGGACTGAAGAAATAGCTCCGGATTATGGCTATTGCTATCCTAGTAGTCGTGCTAAATAGCCTAGTCCAATTTGGTTGTAGTGCAGATAGCCACAATTGCTCAGTTTACTTCTTTATATTGTATTGGGTGGTAGAAGGTTATTTTGCCTCATTACTGTTGGCATTTGTTGCCAGAAATTTTATAGTGAATGTGTTTTATGAGATATAAAAATAATGTGTTGACTTTCCTGTGATAGCTGTTACTTACGTATGCAGCGTGGATGTGTTATTGAAGAGTAAAATCTTACTTGCATGTAACTACATTTTAAAAATCTAGTAAGCACTCAGTTTGTTTTTGTTCACCTTACAAGATGCATACAGGTGTTTGTGTTGTTTTTAGTTCAGTGGATATGAAGGTTCTATTTAGTCTTAAGTCCTTGCAGACATATGAGTGCTTGGAGTCACACAGGAATTAATTTCAGGAAGCAAACCCTACCACTGTTAGCTAAAAGGTGAAATGTATAGATCAAGGGGCTTTTAGCATATAACCCCTTACCTGAGTAAGGATCTCTTTACACTTGTCTATTGAATTCAGCTTTACCTCTAGGTCCTCCATTTTTCCTTCTATGTTTTTGTGCTTTCCAAAGGTCTTTAGTCTCCATGCTGGCAAAATTATAGAACTTACTCGTTTCTGAATATCTTGTGATTTTTATCTGCATCAAATACTGACCCCTAATTACTGTGAACCAAACATGTGGTGAACTACTAATTGATTGCAACCCCATGCCTGTTAATGTATCTGTGTCAGTTTTAGTACTGTGTGGAGGGTAAAGTGAAAGCAGGGAAGATGAAGAAAAAACCAAAAAAAAACCACCCCAAAAATAGCAAGAAGGTCTTTGAGAGCTCATGGAGAAAAATTCCAACTTATGTAAAAACCTGTGTTCGCCTGTGTGTCTGCTGCATCCTGAAGTTGCAGCTTGCATGCTAGGTGGTGGGAAAGTGGGGTTGCTGCAGGGAGGGGAAACTTGAAGTATAGAAGTGAAAGTTTACATCATATAATTTTACAGAATCCCAGAATGTTTGAAGGTTGGAAGGAACCTCTGGAGACTGTCTAGTCCAACCCCATTACTTAAAGCAGAGACAGCTAGAGCAGGTTAAAAAGAACCTTGTCCAGTCAATTTTTAAGTAGGATAGATACTCCAGAACCTCCTTGAGCAACCTGTTCCTTCACCCGTGCAGTTCCATCACCCTCACAGTGAAAAAACAACACCCACCAGTGCAAACTTTTTTCATATTTTAAAATTGCTCTTCCCATATTTCAATTTGTGCCTGTTGCCTCACCTCCTGTCACTGAACACCACCGAGAAGAGTCTGTCTCAGTCAACTTTACTCTTCCCACCACCCATCAGGTATTTTTATACACAGCAGTCAGATGGCCTTTGCTGGCCTTTTGGCCTGTGCTGGCTCATGGTCAACTTTGTGTTCAGCTGGACCCCCAGGCCCTTTTCTGCTGAGCTCCTTCCCAGCTGGTCAGCCCCCAGCATGTACTGGTGCATGGGGTCATTCCTTTGGAGTTGCAGGACTTTTCACTTCCATTTGCTGAACTTTTGCCCCTTCTGCCCATTTGTCCAGCCTGTCAAGGTCCCTCTGAAGGACAGTGTACCCATCTGGCATTATCAACTACTCCTCCCAATTTTGTGTCATCTGCAGTCTTGCTTGAAAATGTTCTCTGTCCCATTGTCAAGGTCATTATGTACCCCTGGGATACATAACGAGTGACTGGACTCCAGCTGGGCTTTGTGACACTGATCACTACATTCTGAGCCCAGCAGTTCAGACAGTTTTCAATCCACCTCACCCTCTACTTATCTAGCCTATGCTTTCTTCATTCATCAGCCCAGTCATCTCATTGTAGAAGTCTAACAGGTTGGTCAGGCATGGTTTCACCTTCATAAATCTATGCCCAACTTCTCCCAGTCACCTTCTATTCCTTCAGGTGTTTGGAAATGGTTTCCCAGATCACTTGCCCCATCACCTTCCCAGGGATCAAGCTGAGGTTGACCAGTCTGTAGTTCCCTTGATACCCCTTCTTTGAAGAAATCAGTGACATCTCCTGTCTTCTAGTTGTCAGGAACCTTCCCTGGTTGCTGTGGCCTTGCTCTTACACATTTCCTTTTTGTGCTTGGGTTAGGAGCTCCTTATTCATCATGCAGGACTCCTGCCACCTTTGCTTGATTTTGTACTTGTCAGGATGAACCATTCTTAAGCTTGGAGCAGATCTTTGAAAACCAGCCAGCTCTTGTGGACTCTTCTCCGGGGCCGTATCTCATGGTATTCTACAAAGCAGATCCCTGAACAGGCAAAGTCTGTTCTCTTGAAGTCCAGGATTGTGGTCCTGCTTTTTTGTCTTGCTCCCTTCGCTCAGAATCCTGAACTCCACTATCTCACACTGCAGCTAAAGGTTGCCCTGACCAGTTCTTTCTTGACTGTAAGAATAGGATGTTCATAGCATTTCCCCTTGTGAGCTGTTACTCACCTGTGTCAGGAGGTTATCAATGCACTCCTGAAACCTTCTGGATTGCATGTGCCCTGCAGTGTTGTCCCTGCAGCAGGTATCAGGATAGTGAAAGTCCCTTATGAGGACTAGAATCTATGAATTTGAGGTGGAGGTTTCTTCACGTTATCTGAAGAAACCCTTATCTACTACTACGTCATGTTGTAAAGCCTGTTTGCATCACTGGTCTGAAGGTTGTGAACCCTGTGGGAGACAGAAGGGGAGGAAAGCAGCAACATGGCATAGAAAGTGGTACCTTTCAGTTTCAAACACAAGTGAATCAAAACCATATAATGCTAACTTTCTCCTGCAGGTTTTATCAGTGATGTTACAGGGGCAGTTCCCTTCCCTCGTCCCCTTCCTATCCATGCAGTCAGTGTAGTTGAAAATCATCGATGAGAAAGGTTTCACAGGAGAGGATGGTGTCACTCTGAGGCAGTCTCAGAGGAAGAGGGTACTTCACTGCCTGTGTCCAGTGAGTACCTAGCTATGAGGAAAGTCAAGGCACAAGCTAAAGTAACTTAGTAAGTCAGAACAGAAGTGTCCTGATGGAGTTCTGGGATCCTTTCAAGGTCTGTCCTCATGCCAATCAACAGCCCGGTTGGGAAATGTGCCCTCCTTACACAACAGCTCTTTCTGAGGAACCTTATTTTGAAAACCTTTCAATTTGGTTTGTCTTAGCTTTAACCATCTCAGCGACACTGAAGTAAAATGGCTCTAGTGCTTGCCACCATGGCCTGTTTAGAAGGTTAGTTCTGAAAATGGTTCTTTTGCTCTGGAGATGGGGTTTGGTATTTAGTCCGTGTGCTAAACAGGAGTGTTCCCCCCGCTAGTTTGTAGGGAGGATTTTTTTAATCACACATAAATATCAATCAGTGATCTTAATGATGCTACTGATGTGCTTGTATGCTGTGCACTTACCCTGTTTTGTTCAAATCTTGCAATGCTTTCTCATGGCAAAAGTTGTGTTGGTTTTTTATTTGATACAATCTTGCTTATATGAAACTCCAGGCTAAATAATTCAAGGAATTACTTGTAAAGCTTTTCCACTATTGCATTAATAACAAGGTTTAGAATTGTGCATTACAGCTTGTATAATAAATGTTTTATGTACTATATCTCATGGTTCTTATCGTTTAGGATGCATTGTTGTGCTGTTACTGCATAGGTTTTAAGCTGGTTGTGAATGTTGCAGAAGCTTACAGCTGAGAGAATGAATGGATTTTTGTGTGTGTGTGTGTTACAAAACAAGCAGTTTGGCTGTTCAGTGTAACAAGATCTAGTCTAGTTAATTGTAAAGTATATTAGCAGCACTCTTATAAAGATGTAGTAAGGCTCATTCATAGGCAAAAATAAGTCTAACAGACCTTAACTTTATGAAGTTAGAGAATTTTATGGTTATACTTTATAGAATATGTTATTGTCTCAAGATGATATCAAATTACTTCTAATTTAGCATGTATGGCAGTTCATTTTATTAGCCAAATAGTGAGTTCTAAACCTGATTTGTGCTATGGTAAGACTATAAATGTAGAATCTACTGCCCCAGGGTACATCTGATTAGTGTGAGATCCCTGCATGGGCCAGTGGTACCGTGTTCTGTGGGTACGGTGTGCTTGGGTACCTGTCTGTCTCCTGTCATCTGTTTACTGGTGGTGGCAGCTTGTAACGCCAGCCTCGCAAATGCAGCCTCACTAGAAAAGTGTTGTGCAAACTAGCAAATTTTGTATTTGCAGAGTGTTTTACATGATGGGGTCTTGGTCCGTAGCCAGGGCAATTAGACTCTCTGCCATAAATACAAAGGAATAAAAATCAGCTGGGTTCCCTTCTGTCCTGCAGAATGCTTTACTGCTTTTACTCATGCTGGTATCATCCGAGAGTATGATCCTGTAAGGTGCTGAACAGTCTTAACGTGGCTCAGCACACCCTTTGGCTGCTCTAACTTCAGACTGTTGGAGTTGCTCGGGTGTTTCCTGCTCTTTGTTCAGGATGCTGTATCTTTGTGGGATGGAGTGCACCAGAGGGCAGAATAAGCCTCTCAAGTGTTTATTTCAAATGCTTGTATGTGTTACTCTGCTGTGTGTAGCTTAAACTCTGTAATTCCTTTTAAGCAATCAGGTTTTAGGTAACTTTATACTTAAATTATTCTCGGCAATTTTTTTAATGTAATAGTAGCGGTACCTGTTTAAACAGATTTTGACTGTGTCCTAGAAAGAGAGGTAATTCTAGTAATTGGAATTTTGTATGTCTCTTTACTTGGTCCACTAAATATTTATGGCGACTTTACACAATCTTTGTAATTGTGGCTTGTGTTGTCAGACTAAATAGATTTAAAACCGAGCGCTGCTAAGGAACTTAGTGCAACTATTAATTTTATTAAACAGATTCATTTTAATAGTTAAATATATGTATTATGGCTTCAAATGTTATGAATACATAAAAAGAACAATGGGATACCGCACTCAGTGGTACTAGTATGTATTAGCGAAAACAAGCATTAACAAATTGCTTCCCAAACCAAGTGCTATTTATGTCAATACCGATGAGAAAATTAAGGTATTACGTTTATGGGTGTGTTGTAATACCACAGATCTCTCGTGGCTTCCGCTGCAGTCTCGGATTGCCTCTGTGCCCTCCTATTCCACCTCTTTCATTTTCTCCTTACCTGCTCCCTCCCTCAATAAAACCCCTCCTTTTCTCCTTACCCTTGCTCTCTGAGGCAGGGTAATTTTCCCCCCCTATAGAAAAATATACAAGAGTGCATACGCTTTTTGGATCACAGTGACCTTATTTATAGTTCGTGTGAATAACTTGCTACATTCTTGCTTTTTACTTAATCTTTCATTTTGTTGTTTTTTCTTATGGATCAATTCCAGGGTAAATGCTGAAGCACATTTCTACCAATATATTACTTAAGCATATCAGGAAAGCAGCCATGTAAAAAAAAAAAATGAAGTATGAATGAGTAAATAGTCGGGGATGTGAAAAGGACCAGACTGAGCCCTGAAACAAGACTTTTCCATATGGGTTGGCAATTAAAGAGCAGAATGTACGCTGTCGTGAATCTGTAACTGAAGATTATAAATTCCTTTTGAGTTTTTTTGCAGCTTCAGTGGGTGTCTTTTGTGTGATGTTTTACAAATGCAAGTTAGGGACTTTTTTTTTTAGCCACTGTTCCTGTGTTGTGCCATCGTGCACAAAGCAGGCTGAACGCTGTGATGAATGAAGTGGTGTTTATCTTGGTGACCCCGATGACGGATAAAGTACCACCTCCTTCATCTCATGCTTTGTGTGTGGTTTCTGCTTTAAGGCTCCATAATTTGACTTCCTAACTGACTTCTGAATTTTAAGTCTGGTGTAGCGCGGGGGGATAGTCGACGAATGCCTGTCCATTCAATGCCATGGCCGCAGTTAGGTCTGGATAGCTGTTGAAATCCAAGACTTCGTTGAGCTCTGTTGCTACATAATTAAATTGCAGATTCTAAAATAAGCAAACTTTAAAACTGGCTTCTTGTTTGAGGGTATAAATGGGAGAAGGTTGTTAAATTAGATTCTCTTTTTAAAGAAGAGTGGATTATTATGTAATTTTATTTTTCTTTTCACTAAGCAAATCTCTGCTGTAATTGTAGCTATTATTAAGTGCAAAAGTAACTGCTGAAGCGATTTCTGCGTCTGGGCATGAGCAGGGAGGAGTGATCAAAAAGTTCCCCGATAGTTTTCATCTAGCATCTGCTGCAGGGGAAGAGAAAGCTGGGGGAAAGGGAAGGCAAAACCAGTTGCGGCATTCACAGCGTTATATTTCTTGCGTCAAATAGATGGCAGCAGAGCTTTGTACACAATGGAGCAGCTCCCTCCTGTAATGGGAATGACACTTCAAGTTGACTCGTTCAGGGCTGCAGTTGATACAACTTGTCGTTAGGCATAAAATAGGAAAGAAAGCTACTATTGATAAAGCGAGCGCATAGAGGATGAAGAAGGGTATGAGATGCTATAAAGTACTGAATTTCTGGAATAGTCCCAGGTGGCAAAACTTAATCTTTTAAGGTATGTCATCCACTCATACAACATGATTGAAATCAGCTAACATAATATGCATGTCAAAATAAAGAGACAGAAAGAAAAAGAAAGTATTCACAAGTTGCAACTGAAAGTGATATACAGCTGCCTTGGGGTACAGTAGGAGTTGGCCAGGATGCCTATCTTTTAGTTAAGCGAGTTAGAGAAAGGAAATGTCAGTCCTCAGTCAGGCAAGGATTCTTTGGTAAGGTTTGCTCAAATGTCAGCGTTTTTTAGAAAAAGAACTGCACTCTGTTCTGCTCTGATCCCCCAAATTAGATTTGCTATTAAAATGAGTCAAGCTGCAGATCTGTCTCTAGAAGTGTTTGATTAATCAAAGTAGTGCAGTGTTTGACTTAGTATTTATTAAGTACAAAATTAATGGCTGCAAAATAACTGCAGTCATCTAGGCATTAACATATTTTGTTACACGCTCATCTGCATCTAAAATTTTGTAGTAGGACAATCCCAAAATAAAAGGTGAAATTGAAGGCTTTGATGTCAATGATTGCTCAAGCCCTAGGAATTTAAGATCTAGTAGGAGGATAGCAAAGAACTTGAGAAAATATTATTATAGTATGACTAGAATAGTCTAAAAATTATGTCAGGGCTGGAAAAGTCAATATGGGGTGCTATCCATAAGGTTACAAAACATTTCATTTCTGTTGCAGCTCTGAATGCAACCATCCTGGATGAGCGTTAGCCTTAGCGTTTATATTTCCGATGGACCTCATTAGGGTTTTACTTTCTGTAAACAAATGTTTTTTAACCCAGTTGCCTGAAGAATTGTTACAACAATTTGGTGATACCTGGCAGGTTTCTGTTTTGATAACAACTTTTCTCACGTGTTTCTTATCCTCGAATTTGATATTTTATTGATCCATCCATCCCTTCAGAAGGCTAATAAGAAAACCAAACCACCGTGTAATTTATTTCTTACAGGTTTAAAGAAAAACATATTTGATTCACATTGAAGTGTTGCAACTCATGCTAGCTGCTACAACTTACCGAGGTCTACAGGACTGTAGGTGATTCAGTATTGTTCATCATACACGCTAGAAAGTGCTAATATAATAGTTCTCACTTCTGGAACTTTTTCATTAGGGTTAAATTACTGTTCATGCAGCTGGATGAGTGGGTCTGCATTTGTTTTGGGTTTTTTTAAAACATTTTTATTTAACGTCTTAAAATGAAAGTGACAATTTTAAGAAAAATGTTGGCATAATTATATGTAATATCTGCTATTTGAACTCTGGTAAAGCACGGCTGTTAAATGAAGAAAGTGCATGTGATTTCTTGGGTGAGTAATAATATAAGGCTATCTTAATCAATTTTTTTTTCTCTTGCTAAGTATTAAATTAATATGGTATATCACGTTTTAAAATATTTATTGTGCCTCTGAACACGCTTCCATGGAGGCACATAAAATTCTTGGAAGAAATAACGTGGCTGTGTTTTTATATGTTTAGAAATGATTTACGAAGTTACTGTTCTATACACTAGAAATAGAGTTTATGAAAAAGATTGTGAACCCATAATAATACATGCATTACATTGATTATTCAGATAATTTAGGTTGGCAGAACAAATGCCAACTTCTTAAAATAAGCGGTTCCAAAACTGTCTCGGTAATTCTTGGGACTAAGTGCTACAGACTCATATTTAAGCCAAACTTCACTGAAATAAATGTTTGTGAGAGGGTTGGTGGGGAGGGAGGGTGGTTGTTGTCTCTTGCCTCTTTTCCATTGAGGTAAGGATATTAGCTTGAATGACATCATTTAATTTTCTCAATTTGGAAATGGTGTATTTGCATAACAAAGCAGGTTGGTGGGTTTTTTTTTCCTTTAGGATTATTAGGACTCCTGGGGTGTATGTGTGCATGCATGTTTCTAGTCTTCTTGCTGAGTAATGCTAGATTTGTTCTTTGTTCTGTGTAAGTTTGGCTTTGTGGTTTATGCAGCTTTAAAAATGTATGTGTCCGCTCTCGACTTCCTTCATCTGTGGAAGAAAGTCACCGTGAGTCTTAAAGCTACTCGCTGTGTTTTGCAGGCGTGCAGAACAAGAGGAATAAAATATTTTCTGTGGTAAAAATGGTTTTGCTTATTTTCTTAGAGCATAAAACAGTACAGAGATAAGCACAAAAAACATTTCTGTCAAAGAACTGTTGCAGTGAGACATGCAAATTTAAGCTCACAGAACCTATGATTTAGAATGGCTGTGTGGTCAGGAGTGACAGAACACATTTGTGTCAGCAGGGATTAATTCCACTGTTACAATAGTCCATGGACACGCGTTTCTATTTCTCTTCAAACATTTTAGAAATTGAAAATGAAACGTAATTTATTTAGGATTTCCAGAACTGTAATGAGATTTGGTTTTTGTTGCTTCATTAGTGTCGGTAATTTTTTTTGAATGTTGGGAATATACATAGTTGTTTAATTTATCCATGTTGAAAAATGTATCGGTTAGGAAAAAATACAAGTTGTCATTTTGGGATGTTTAGGATCACTTGATGTTTTGCTCATTTTTCTGTTTATAGCAATGATTTTGAGGGAATCTGTGTAGAATATTGCATCTGAACTGAGTGTCTCCTGTGAATGAGGTGATGGTTTACTTTGTAATCAGTGTATGTCTGCCATTTATTGATAATCCATCTGAATTAGCAGTCAGGTTGGTTTCAATAGTGTTGCTGCAGTTTACTCATTGTGGTGCTGTTGTGTTATATTTTAGCAAGCAGAAAAGTTATTCAGGGAATTTCTCCATTCTCCTGAGAGAGGATTAAGAGCTATAATTTAAGAACCACTGAGAGTTTCTTGCTTGTACAAAATACTGGGTTTGAGAGAGAGAACATCTTTATCAGTGTTTGCCCTAACATGCAACCTGTTTTGCAGGGAAGTTAGATGTATTTTACCTAACAGCAGTGTGTGTGGAAAAGCTTTTTTTTTTTTTTTTTAATTCAGTACTGTCTGACATTGCACAAAGAACTCCTCAACTTCTATTAGTTTTTTTCTCTGACTTTTTCGAAGTGGACCTCCATCAAGCATCTTTGGCAATAACCACGGACTCCTAAAGCGTAGTGAGAGCAAGCAGTCTGGTGGTTTATCTTCCTATGCAGCTATCCAAACTAGCTTTCCATTACCTTATTTTTTCATTAAGTATTTAGTGAATATATTGGATTGCATAATTGCATTGTGAATGCCTGAACTGCATTTTTCCTGTAACTATGTGATGCTGAGAAATAGCATTTTAATTTTAGCCAGACATTCTTGCATAATGTTGCTTCATGGTGATGCAATTTCACTGGCATAGCATCAGAACAAAGGATACAGCATCAAACAAGGATGTAAAAACAAATTAAAGGATACTAGAAGTTTGAAGCATTGCTTTAAAGATTTTAATATGCTTAATATTCGTGACTTTTTTTTAAGCTCTGTGTGTGTATGTGTTTGTGTAACAAGCTGTGAGTTCTGTGGAGCTTCTATAATTTTGCGTTGGTGTAATATTTTTCCTTTGACTTGTCTCTAAAACTCCACTGGGGCAAAGAACATCCTCCAGAAATGATGTATTTTAATTACAAGGCATATGCAACCTATGTATTTAGTTAGCTGGGCAGTAAAATTTAATTGCAAAGCTCTAAAATATGCTCCTGAAAACATTGAATACATTCAGCACACCTGAGTCTGTGGAGCTAGTAAAAGATTCAGTTAGTTTACTAAACCCACATTATCTAAAATGCCAATTTCACTGAAAAAATAGAGACTAAAGCCTGCACTAAATAGAGGATAATAGAAGATGCTAATTATTTATGATACTAATCTGTTCTATTCTGTAATCTCTTCTGTGTATAAACTTTAATTATATTAGCAGTGTTTGTAAGTTTTATCTGAAATACAATGGTATGTAATTCTTCCTGCACAATTCAAAAGGTACAACTTAATTGAAATAATATGCTATGTAAATAGCTGATAAATGAGAATTCTTTGAAAAGGTTTTACACAAGAAATTCTGTAAAACCTTTCAGGCTTTTTTTATCACGTACTAGATTTTCCTGAAGGTGGTTGCAGTAATTTTAATGAAAGAAAATGGGACTGATTGACTTGTCATGAGGTCTGATCTGAAGGCCGATCAAGTCACTGGAAGGGATTCTCTACAGTGCTTGAGTGTATTTCATGCTTGCAGGTTTTTATTACTTTTCTGTGTGTAAGATTTTGTTCATATCAGTGTTTCTAGGTGTCATGCATTTTTTTGTCTGGTTACTTTTAGATATATCCGAGTATCACTACTTTAATGTTGTGAATTCCAGTGAGTAATTGCATTTTCTAGCATTACTGTATTTATTGCTGCATTGTTTTTATTAAATAGCTTACAGTGATGAGAAATATGCATTAGAAAGTTGAACTGTAAACACTGGATGCTAATTAAGATTTAAAAGAGTGCCATACAAGTCAGTTGAAGACCAAAACTTTAGGTAGTTTTTGGGAGAATCGCATCCTGCTAACCTTGTTTGAATTGTGTAAGTAGTTTATTACTTGCAATACATTGCCTTACATCTGTGGTTAAGGTACTGAACTAGAATTCCTCTATAAATATTAGTGTAGGGTATTCTTTATTTATACTAAATAAATCAAAGCAAATGACTTGAACTTTCTCTCCAATGCTTCAACTTAAAATAAATAATTGAAAATCTGATGGTCAGCATCAAGTCATATTGAAGTCAAAATTTCACAATAATGACATTCAGCTGATCAATAGAAGTAATTTATGGTAGTGTCAGTGTAAATTTAGTAATCTAAGAACAGTAACGTTGCAATTTAATGGTTGAAAAATACATGTAACACTATCTCGCCTGAAAACCTGTCCTCATTCAAAGGGCAATTTTTCCATTGATTCTGTGGTTTCTTTAGTAAAGCTGGAGTATTTTTAATCCAAGAATGGTTTGCTTTAAAACAAAAGGGGGGGAGAGGGAGGGGCAAAAGAAAGTTTAATATAGTGAGACCCATGGATAGCACAGAATTGTCTGCAATATATTATCCTCTCTGTCAGCAATTATAGATTAAAGTTGACTCTGCTTCTGTAAGCAAATGTTAACATTTTTATAGGAGGGGTATCTTTCTTAATGACATGTTACATATGCATATTTACTGTGAGATGTTAACGTGTTCACGAACTGCACTGTTAACAAAGTGAAACATGTGGCTTTCTAATGCCATGGAGCATAAATAATTTGAAGATTTAAAGGTTGCAAGAACAATATATTGAAAACATAATTACGTTTCAAGGCAAGGAAACAACTGAACCTTAATTAAATGTAGCTTAAATTTTAATTTATGGTTGGATTTTTTTTTTAACTAGGGGTGCACTTTTGGTTTTATGTGGGGAGTGGATGAACATTTGATCTGTAATATTTGAAGAGGAACGTTTTCTGTAATGTAATTCAGTGTAGTTATAAATAAAAACTTCACAAATCATTTTTAAATTTTCTAAAGTGGCTTTCATTCACTATGCCTGCGAGTTTGAAAAGCACATCCTAAGGTGCACGTGGATGTGAGGAAACCTGGCTGTCGCTAGACCTTTGCTTAGGTGCCATTCTGTTCATTGGTGTATTAATCTCTACCTGCTGCATCAAATGTGTTACAAGACCTCCAGCATAGAAGCTACTTCTTCATGCACCTCCTAAAGCCTAAGTGGGCGCTGCTGTGGTTATAGCATCTCTTCTGGATGGCAATATCATGCTGTAGTGTTAGAATATAAATTAAATGAAGCAGTTATGTAGAAACATATCTTTGATTCTCTTCTACTAAAGCACTGTTGGACACCTTACTTCAGACTTTCTAATATGTTTTTTCTTGACTTTTATTGGGCTGGTGTTGCACAGCATTGGTGGTGGTGGTTGTTGTAGAGTCTTGATGTTCATGAATTAGTGCTAATTTTTTGCTTTCTTTAGCTTTCAGCCTATATAAAGCAATCTGTACAACCTGATTAGATTTGCATAAAATCAGAAACTATATACTTGGTAAATTAAATCTGCTCATTTAAGGTATTATTTTTGTCAGTATGTTATCAAATTGTAGTTATAAATGCAGGTGCATGCATTTTAAAAACTTAAGCACAAATGGGATTATTGTAAACATCGCCTATAAAAATGGGAAACTTAAGTGTCTAGACATTTTTTTTCCCCAGCAGTCTCTAGCGTGTCCACACTTTGTTTCCTTTACTGAAATTGTCATTAGTACATGTATTAGTGTATTTGCCTATTCTGTCACATGACATTTAGAACTAGTTTTAAAAGACTTTGCTTTAGAAATTGTGACTGAAAATGAGAGGACAATAGGGAAATAGTTATTTTTGTCAATGACTGGTTTAAAGGATCTTCGTAAAATGGTAGTTCTCCCGCAGGGTTCCGATTACTGTATTTCTCTTAACAGAAACATTTTAATTATTTTTAAAATGCTGTGTTTAAAATGAGAAGTTAGTTGCCTGACAGGCAATGAAATCTAGAGGCTAAACTATCTGCACTGTTGGTTTTGACTATTAATCAGATGTATTTTATTTCCTTCTATGTTCTTTATTTTCTTTGCTTTGTTTCTTTATAGGATTATGTGAGAAACTGTTATACAAAAGTTGCATGAAATTATTAAGAGATAGGATAGCACAAGAGAGTGCTCTGTTAACTGTTTATTAAATTGTATTTATCAGATACCACATTTTATGCATGTTGAACTGCATTGTTATAACTTAGATGCATTATGTGGCACAGATGAGTTACTCGGAATGCCATCAAAGCTATTGTCCCTCTATTAAGAATGCTAAAGATTTCAAGTATTTGTCACATCACGTGCTAAATGTAATCACAATAGTACAAGTGTAACAGACTGGGTGTTTCATTACTTATTAATACTTACCAAGTGCAGAAGGCAGACTGAATAAATGAGTCTGTTTCATCTGTTTTCCCCTTTTCTGTCACTTTTTGATTTAAGTTACTTTTTTTTTTTTTTTAGATGGGTGGTAAGTGTGAGGAGTATGTGAAAATATTACACTTTGGAACAGATTTAAAAGGCTTTGAGTAGAACCATCTGTTCCCACCTCCTAATCTTCAAGTTGCTCTTGAAAAATAGGCCAAACCTTATCCCAGGAGGGCTAGTGAATACAACTATCTACAACAATAATAAGATGTAAAAATACAAAATATAGGGATACTGAAAGCTTGGTGATCTGTAGCAACCTACTTTTGCTTCTGGATAATTTTGCAGGTCTGACTTCTTGAGTGGGAAGGGGAATATAGGATACACATGGGAGGGAAGCCACCTATTTGCGTGTTAAACAGTATCACACTAGTACCATGAAATTTGGAAAAGAACATCATCATCTGCCACATGCACGTGTTTCCACTTTGACAAAGAAACTGATATTCCACATGCTCCCTCCTCTCAGACCAAGTTAGGAAAACATTCCATTATGTCACGTTTAGGACTAAAAGTGGGTGTCTGGACATCACCTTTTAAAAAATAATAAATTCCCTGCAAGCATCCAAACAAGGCTCAGTATAGGGATGATGCTTAGAGTGGTGGTTTCATGCACAAAACCTCCATCAACATCCTGCTATACCTTTTCCTTGATATGGCTGATCACTAAATAATACTGTTGCCAGCAAGGTGATTTTAAAGGTAAATGGAAACTTCTCAGGGCTAATGCCTTGTGTCAGTCTTTCTGAAACCAAAGCTCTATTTTAACTTCTACATATATGTAGAGTTCTCCCCATCTTAGATTTCTGTCTTTGCTAGTTGACATCCATCTGAATTAGTTGTAGGGGCCAGTGAGATAATACAGGTGGAAATACTAGCCCATATGCAACCAAAGCAAAAACAAATCACCAACCAAACAAGAAAAAAAACCCAAACCAAAACAATCAAACAAAACCCCCCTACCAAACAAAACAAGCAAACGTAAAGAGCACTATCCTGCAGCTTTATCTGTCTAGCCAAAATCAGCTTCCAGCTAAAGACTGTTGGCAGAAGTAATATAGTTAAAAGATGATGGAGGATGGAAAATGCTTTTTCAGGATATTTGTCCTCTGTCAGACTGTGTAAAAAAAAAAAAAACTGTTGCATCAGAAAATAGTGCAGCTTTTTACAGCCACATACTCTGCTACAGTGATTTGTGACCACAGCTCATGGTGTGGTCTACTACACAACAACATAGTATGCAAAAGCTGAAGGTGGAGTAACTTTTGCCAATAAGGACAGTTATGCTAAGAGTGTTTTCACCCTGAGCTAGATCTTCCTCTTTGTATCAAGTCAACTGTGAGAATATTTGTCTTGTTTACTAATGGCATATCTGGGCTTCATCCCGGGTGCTGGAGACATGAACCTCAGCCTTTCACAAGATGAACTCTATGCCAGCTGTATGCCTATAGACCATCAGTGCAGAGGTACAGTACTTAGGGTCAGATTCTAGGTTATCGTATTTGTTACTAGAAGAAAAACATTCTCCAGGCAACTTTAAGAACTAAATTTTTGAATTCAATCTAATTTTTTAAATGAATAAATGTGTACATCTCTATGTAACCTAAATAAAAGGTAGCTGTAGGCTAGTGTAGTCCCCTGGTCAGGAAAGTCCAATTGTATATAAGTAGGTGTATGCATGCTAAGAAAGACTGGAAGAGGCCATTGGCTGTGTAGTAAATCATAGGATTATAGAGTGGTTTGGGGTGGAAGGGACCTTTAGAAGTCATCTAAGTCAACCCTCTTACAATGAGTAGGGACATCTTCAAATATTCCAAATTTGTTTGAATAGTATAGGTGCCGAAGAGGAATTGTTTTTTGGCATGAATTGTTAGTGTTATAGAAGATTATGGAATTATTTTTCTGTATGTTTCTCCAGTGTTGCTCAGAAGAGGAAGATCCCAAGCATGCCAAAACCTGTGTGCTACACAACTGGTGTTGGTACCTGAGTAAACTGTTGCTTCAGTGCCTTCTACAGCTTGAAATACAGCCTGTTTGATTTTATGCTACTGCTCAGATTTTGGCTTTATATTGAAAACAAGATAAAACAGAAACAACCACCTCTACTAAAGTGGTACAGGATTAGTATTTTTCTGTTTTCTTTTTTTTTTTTTTTAATACAAAGCTACATGTAAAGTAATTTGGGGTCTTTTTTTGTCTTTAAATAACTTGATTTTAAAGTTTAAAAGTGGCAAGGTCTACTGCATAATTTTTGGTTAAATACCACAGGATTTAGAGTAACTTTACCCCATACCTCAGAGTTCTTCTTTCTCTACCTATGAAAGAATTGTAAAATCTTTCATTAAAAAAAAAAAAAATTGTAACTATGTCTCTCAAAACTGTAAACAAAATCAAGTGTAAATTGTTTACTGGCCCTTAGGCTGTTTCACCACCTATAAACCACCATCCTGCCTCACCTGTGATGACTTAAGATCTTTACTAAGCAGCTGACCCAAATCTTTAAAACCAGAACCTCCTCTCTTCTGATCTATATGTCTAACTTTTTCAAATCCTTCCTCTAGAGAACCACACTTTTGAGGCATGTTCCAGCACATCTGTAACTAAGATGTTGCTGTTCCCTGAGCTAGCTTATTGAAAACAAACTTCTGTAGAAGAGTGTCTATCTGCCTCTTAAGAAATGGCTTCATTTCATGGTGAAAAGCAGCAGAGTTTAACTGCATCAGCAAGGTAGGATGGCGTGTTGGTGGTCCCTTTGGACTGTGCTGCTAATATGGATACCAAATTCCACGACGCAAGGACTGTAGCTCCTCTGTGTTACTGCCTGCTATGTAAGATCTGTCATTGTGGCATCCTACATGCAGTCTGTAAGGACCTTTCATCTCATACATGAAGTGAAGAAAGCAACAACTTCCATTTATGGTTTCCTACTTCAAAGCATGAGCTGCAGTGTAAAGGTTCAAAGATGGGCTGGTCTCAGAAGTGCATATGCTTCCCCACCAGAATGTATGTGTTACAGCCATTTAGTCGTAATAAGTATCGCATGGGTCACTTTACAAAGTATACTTGCATATTCTAATGACTAGGTTATGTTTATAAAACTGCTCCGGAAAAATAAATGCTTTAGGATTTTTCAAGTGTTGGGTTCTGTGGGAATAATTCAGACTTTGCAATGTGATAACTGTTTTTACTGTGTCAGGCACTATTATTAGCACGCTCCAGTTGTGACATGGCCGTACCCCAAGCTCATGGAGATTGTTGGGATTTTTTAATTTTGTTTAAAAAAAGAAAAGGGGGGGGCGGGGGGCAGGGATTTTTGTTTTTATTGCTCTGACCTTTATGTTGGCTTTGCTTTTGCCTAGGACAACTGTGTACTTCTCCATTGCTGTTACAGGTCCATATAGCACTTGATGTATCTGGTTAGATCAGCACTCTGCTTGCTGTGTTTCTAAACACAGACAGAGCCTGATCCTTTGACAGGAGGAGGGAATGATGGCTTATCCCCTCTCACTGTAGTGTCAGGAGGGGAACTGATATGTGTCTTTTTGAATATAAAACAATACATTAACTGTTTTATTAGGCAGTGACATCATTTAGTTTAATGTACCAATAGTAATTGCTAATTCAAGCAGTTAAGGTGATGGTGACTCTTCTCAGAAGCGTAGACATAATGCTTTCAGCTGTAAACATCTCTAAGGAAGAGTAGGCATGAGCTTGTTTAAGGCCTCTTTGCACTGCGGGCTCTTATTTCCATTGCACCTTTGAGTAACAGACTGACTAATAGGCTGTTTAGAAAGAGCTACTGGTTCACGTTTTAATTATTGGCTATTTGTGAATCACACACATCAAAACCACAAGTTACTGCCATTAAAGCTTTGTTGGTGGTTGCTTTTGTATAACATTGATATATTGGCTCCTGAAAACTGCAGTACTTTACTTCTAATCATCTTTTTGGTCTAGCGAACTGTGTTAGGATGTAGGAAGCCTCTATAACTCAGTTTATCACGATTTAACTCAGGGATCTGTAATACATTTTTACTTCAGATTTGGTGTCTTATAAGTGAGAATGGAGAAATTTTAAAAATAAGATTATTTTGATAACTTTATTTTAAAAATTGGATTTTTTTTTCCCAAACTTGTGCTTCATTATATCCAATTAGAGAAACTGTCCCTTTTCAGAAGGGGAATACTGTGCCAGTGTTCGTAATAATTACGCATTTCTTCAATGTTGTTCTTGAAAGACAAAATAAAGTACCTTCTGAATTATGTGACGCTGCCCCTTCTTAAGCGAGCAGAGCGTTCAGTACCCATGAAAACATAAATGCAAACTTTTTGCTATGGAAATGAAGCAATTCTGCTACATGCTGAAGTATTTGTAAATATTAGACATAAAAATTAGGTGTAAAAATACAGTGTTTTGGACCATCTGTGACCCTGTTGACTTCCTACAGTTAAATGACAGTAGATATATTACATGCCCTAGGTAATTTCATCAGTATGCATTAAAAGTGGATATGACTACTAAACATTTTCTTGGTCTTCTGTACAATGAAACAGGAAACAATTTGGTTGGCGACATAGAGGTGGAATGCAGTACGAAAATGAAATAAGATAAAACTCCCTGCGGAGAGGCAGTCTGCTTGTTACACCCTGAAGGGATGAATGCTGATACTGTGCACGAAAGACTTCTTCAGAGAGTCTTGGAATCTCTAAATATTTATTATGGCAGTATATAATGGTTGAATTACATAATGTGTTGCTGTTTCCTGCTTTCTATATCCTGAAAATACTTGATAATTCAACCTTAAGCTTAAATACTTCTTGTAGTTTCATTAGGGTTTTGCAGATAGGAGCCTTGGAACAATCAACACTACTGAAAAGAATATTTAGGAGCAAAAGTGAGATTAGTAGGGAAAATATTCTAATGGCTGAGATACTAGGCTAAAAGTAGCAGTCTTGGGTTTTAACTCTTTCGTTACCATTTGACTGTTGGGAAGTGAGAGCAAGCTAAAGGTTCTGATAGTTGGGGTGGAGCAATGCTCACTTATTTAAATATTTGCAATTCATGGTATGAAGTTCTGTCTTTATTTTACAATTTATTTAGCTGATTTATGGCATACACAAATAGACTGAAAATTATTGTCATTGGGTGTTGTGTTTGCAAATGTGCAAGCAATTGCTATGCATCTGCCAAAGGTTATTCAGACTTTGAAGAACAAATCCTCTCTTTTACTTTTGTTTCTCTTAAATTGTCTTGGAGAATCTTTGAGTGTTCCTGTTGTTATTTGTCAATAGCGATGGCATAGTAAAGTATGGATGTCGACCTGTTAACAAAGTTCCAAATAAAGTGCTCACTGGAACAGTATTTGGGCAGCTCTTGGCTTATGAGAACCATGTTCTGCTGGTCTTGCCTAAATGTTAAGATGTTTGCTTAAACCTTAAAATGGATTGGAGATGGTTGGATCATCAGCGAAGGAAGGAAAAAAAAAAATCTTTTTCATGAATAATGGGGCAACTTGGTATTCTGAATAACCTAAAGAGGAAAAACAAACCCTGACATTGGTTCCTAGAATTGGAAAAACTAATTTAGTAAAGATATGGACTTGCACATAAAAATTTTGGATGTATTGTGTGCACACATCTACAAGCAGCTACTTCATACTCCAAAATTCAAGCTTAAAAAAAAAAATCTTATCTTTTAGCAAGACCCAACGTGGTTTCCTGAGGTGCCACTGCCACCAAAAGTCCCTTTTGTCCTCCTGTTGGAAGCTTTAAAGGCACTAGAGCAAAAATGTGTTAGGACTCTTCTTTCAGCCCATCTGGGACTTATTCCTAGCATTTTGCTGAGAAGGTGCTGCCTGCTGTTGCTGCTAATGTTGTTATGACCGTGGGATGAGGATGTAGAGAACGATGTGACTGCATCCTGAGGTTTGGAATAGGTAGCTGCCTTATGCCAGGATTGGATTCAACAAATCAACACAAGAATAGATGTGTGAATCCTGCAAGAGAACTGACTGAGCAGGATAAAGGACTCTGGTTTCCATTCTCCTAACCTGTGGAAGGGCTAATATGACATCGAGCTTCCACGGATGAATTCACACATATTTATTCTTTGGGAACAGCATTGGCTAACTGGAGACTGTGGTACTAGAAGTACCCTTGAATACGATTCTGGTGGTAGGATTTGTGTTCTTGTTTTGTCTAGTAATAAGACTTATTGCTCAAAGGATCAGTAGAACAGTTTGGGACTTGGTAGCTCCTTGCCTGCAACTTTAAGGAAGAAAATCCAAACAGTTTTTAAATCTAAAGGGAGATTTTAATTGAGAAATAGGGAACTGATTTGCAGGACTGCAGAGTTGCAGCACTGGTTGCATGATTCTTTTGGTTTTGTGTGGGGTTCTTTTTGCGGGTGAAGTGGGTTGTTTTTTTAAGTGGCAAAACAAATCTTAAAAAATACTGCAAAAACTCACACTCCTGACTTACTCAATTTACACTTGTTGTAGCTATTCTTATGAAAGTGGACTGCCTATTCACTGTATGTTCCGATGACAATTCTGTTATTTTGTGGACTTCTAGAGAAAAGAGTTGTTGTTGTGTGTCTCCATGAATAAGAAGGAATTGATTATAGATTTATTTTCCTCCCCTGGCTGTGGCATCAAGGTAAAGGTCTATGAATATAGCGGGCAAAATGTTCTTTTAGTAAGTCTGCTGAGATTGATCTAATAAATGGATGAGCAAGTATTTTTCTGTTTTATACCTGTGTGGGCAAACTAGAGGCTGTTTTAAAAGTAATGCCCTAAAATTCTTGGATATAATCTGATTACTTTTGACATTTTGTGATGAACTGACAGCTGTGGCATGCCACAAGTTGATTCATGGCTCTCTGATTGAGAGCTAGTGTGTTTGGTTCGACTGCTGCAAACCTACCTGAAGGGGGAAGGGCAGCTTGTTGTGGCTGGGCATTGTGAGGCTCTTGAGACTTTTTTTTGTAAGGGCCAGTAATAAGCAGCACAACTTTGCACACATATCTGACTTGTTACTGATCACGTGTTCCACAGGACCTGAAGAGACTTTCAGAGTATCCAACCGTTAGCCTGGTGTACAAGCAACCATTGTGTATTACTAAAGTGGGCTGGAAAAGCTAGTCCTGGATATCTGATAAAAAGGCCAGTCTTTAAAATTGAAGTGTCGAAGATCGTGACGTCAGTCTATCAAGTGAAATTTGTACTGGTATTTCTTTTTTCCTGATACTCTCTGACATGGTTCTGGGATAGTTGTTCCCATGGTTTCTGTACCAACGGGCACGACTGTTTACCCTTTCCCTTTTTCATGTAGGACTGTATGTATTTCTACTGAGTTTTTAATTAAATACACTTAAACGAGATCTGGTCCAGTAGACCGTTAACTTTGAGCTTGTGAATCATCAGAGACCTATAAACCAGGGTGTGGAAAGCAGCGTGCTAAGAAATTAATGTAATATAGCTGAGCAGCTATATTTAATAAGCAGCAGCAACTGCTTTGTCTCTCACTTCATTTCTTGAAGTTGTAATTAAGAGCTTTTCTGCCCCACTGCTGATCCCTCTTTTAATGGTAACGCACAGATGTTGTACAGCTATCCTAAACTGTAAAGCGTTAAAACTTATGTTTTTCAACAGCAAATGTGAAACCTTCATTAAAAATTTTGTAAATATTTTCCTTTGTCGTTAGTCAAATGTAGTCACTGTCACAATCCTTTAAGATGTAAATTAGAGTGCAAATTAATTAAGATTATATTAATTAAGACTGCAGCTCCCCTGAGCTTTCTATATTGGTAGTAGTCATCAGTACAGTTCACTCAGCTGCAAAAATCAAACCAAAACAATGGTTACTGTTCAAGGAGCTAGCTGGTATGAGGAAAATGTGTCCCTGGGAGTAGATGAGTGCATATGCCTTTCTTTATTGAGAAAAATGCGTTTTTAGAATTTCTGATATTACTCAGTTTATGTCAGGTTACGGGTTTTTTTTCTCTACAAGCAAGCAGTAAGCTTGTAATACTACTAATGATCTGCTCCACAATTTACTTAAATGTTTGGCCCTTTGAGTAAAGCCACAACAGATGCACGGGAAAAGTAAAAATCAACCAACCAACCAAAAAACCCCCCAAACAAACACTCCCCTCCCTCTCCTGCGAAATTATATATATGGGAAGAGGGAGTAAAGGGAACCCATGTGTATGTAAAGGGAGATGTGGGAAATTTAAAACAATTTTATGCTTGTGATTTAAAAACAAAACATCACCTTGAAATGTCCTGGCGAGTTCATTCATGAAAAAATACATCCAAGAGAACTGAGAGGGTGTCTGGCAGGTATTTTGGATCGTAGCAGATGAATAAGAACATATAAGCTGCTTAAATGGACAAAATGATACTGAGGCGTCAGCCAAAACTGTTGTGTTTAGACAAGTATGATTTCACTATTAATACTCCAGATGGAATGCTGCATTAAAACTGCCTTTAAAGTGCAAAGTAAAAGTTACAGATTTTCAAAGATAAAGAGGTTTCCATTTTAACATCTACAAAAGAGTAAATTTGCCATATGAGAAAGCGTGTTTCTTGATGCTGCTTGGAATCAACAGGCATTCAGATCAGTCATACAAGTGCAATTAATGCTCATCTGATTAAGTAAATACAGTGTTCTTACCTGATGATATCTGTTCCCTGCATGGATGAATGGGTTTTGCATTCCCTTGCCTTTCTTTGCTTTTCCCTTAAACATAACTTACTTTAGCAATAGTTTTCTTCCTCTTCTATTCCTTTTGTTTTCAGAGGATGGAGGTGTGGGAAAGGGCATGATGAGGAGAAAAGCAATGTTTTTATAGCTTTTCTATGGTCCTAGCCCACTGAAGTTCACGCCTCACTGAGATAAAATGGGAATGTTGGAGCACATATTTAGCTGGTAGTAAAACGTGTGGGACAAGATGGATTTCACACTGTGGTATCCGTAGGCTGTTGCCTCAAGGATAGGTAAAAGGCAGCAGTGCCACATCTGCAGAACAGATGCAGCCAGGAGCAAACTCATGTCTCTCGGGGTGGTTTGGACAGCACTGCCTTGAGGATTCAGGAGTGCGTTTGCAGGAGGCATTCTGTCCATTGAGGTGGGGGGGGAGGGGAGAAGCTTTCTACTAGAGAAAATTGGTCTTGATTTCAATGCTATGTAAAATGTTTCCATGTTTTAGAGGTATTTTTCATTTATACATGCACACAGATGCTCTCTACTAGTGTAGCCACTTTTTTTCAGCCACAGATGGGTGGAACAGCTCGCTGTGCCTAGAGTCATCCACTTGTACCATATTTTCTGGTAGCTGTGTTTAAGTTAGCAAATGTAACTACCAGTGTTCTGCTAAACCAGTGCTCATGTTGGGGAAGTGCCCCTCTTCTGCCTTGTAAGTAATGCTGCTGAGGCTGCTAGAATTTAGCCTGTACCTATTGTGCATACTATGATTGAAGTAGTTTTTTTGGTATTACCAATCCAGCTAGTCAAAATCGTGTGGTTTTAGCCATCGATGTATTTTGTCTTTTGGTACTTCAGACCTTAGCGTACTGTGTTCTTAGAAAGCTTCTCTGCAGTCTTGAAGAGTAGACATGATATTTTTCTGACTTTTTAAAATGAAGAAATCCCATCTTTTTTATCACAGGACTCCAGGAACAGGGTGTTTGAAATGCAGTAATCTGTCTCCCCCTTCTCTTGTATTTACCCCCTTATTTACTCAAGAGAGTCTTGCACTAAAATTGGGTGAAGATGACAAATCATCTTCTGGTTTTGAGGTGTTTCAGTAATGCTCTTCTGCAGATTATCATAAACTCTCTATTTTTTTTTTTGGTCAGATTGAGGTGATATTCTACTCACTGTAATGTTAGGAGGAATTAAGGCTTTTTAAAGATCTTTTAACAGATGCTCTGCAGAGGCTCACTGGTCTACTACTGGAACACCTTTTTTCCTTATATTGTACCTTCTTTAAAAGGGATGATCTGTGTTCACAGGTACATGATGAATATGATTTATTAGTTGCCAAAAATGCTAAGAATTAAATTATAATTTGTTGAAATATGTTTTTCCTCACTCTTTTATGCAAAAACACCTGTTGAGTTTCCCCTGATTCTCAGAAACAGCGAAGACCAGTCATGAAAATTTGTGTCCTTGAGAGAAAAATTTTGAGAGCTTTTATTGAAATGAAAAAATTAACTGTGGTCACAGCTCTGGTCCTGATTAAACTTTATCAAGCAACTTGTATTACAAGTAAAATAATTTTTTTAAAAAAAGGAATGTTCATTTGACTGTTTCAGCATATCATAACTTTCAGCTGACTTGCATTAGCTTCCTGGGGTTATTATTTGTGTTACCTGGTTATAAATTTAATCCTACAAGTAAACTGTAAGATTGTGTATGGTCTGAGAATCCTGACAAAGGAAGTATTAACCTTGCTAGACCGAGAAACAATGAAGGCAGACACGTACTGGTTTTGACAGTCACAGCTCGTAAGTAATAAAATTCTTTCTTGAATGAAAGTAGATTTCTTGAGAAGTTCAATGTTAGAATAGGTCTGTGACTGAAAAATATGGTTCCTTTCTCCTAATTCCCTTTTAAAGAAGAAAGCAATAGAATGGAATAGAAAACTTACATTGAAACTTGTGACGTAGACTGCTCAGCTGCTTTCATTTTATGGCCACTTACATAAGTTAGCATTTAACAATTGTTATAGTATGGACAGTCTCATGTAGTTGGGCATCATGAACCTAATCAAAGGCAAACTTTGAAAATCATGAGAGTACAAAACTAAAGGGTGAGGAAAATCATAACTATAACTGAACAAAACAAGAGTTTCATTAGTAACTTTTTTCTAATGAGTTTTGAGGATCTGTTTGCCATGAACTGGAATTTTAAGAAAAGGCATAAAACCCAGGGGATTAGATAGTATATAACTTTTCTTGGAAATAGACAGAATGGCATTCTGAAACCAGGTAAGAGCAATCTCATCTGTACCTGCTGTAATATTCCTTAGTGGTTTTGGATCCTGTTGTCATTTGGTCATCTTTTGAGGACTTACTACTGTATGGTTCTACAAGAGACAATGCAAAATTTCTATGTACTTCAGGCAGAAATTTATCTAGTCACTGCAGATGGGAGTGGGAGATGGCTGCGTCTACTGCTGGAGCTGGAAAAGGCTGCTGCCTTGTCTAAACTTTTCCCTTCGGGGCCATAGCAGCCCCGTTGGCTCTCCATCCGTCTGACATAGCACAACGTATCCCGTGAACACACTCACTTGGGTGGATTTTTTGCCGCTCCCCAGCAATCAGCAACTCTAGACTACTGCTGCCTTTGCCTGTGCCCAAAGCCAGCCCTCGTTCTGCCCCACTGGGATACCACAGAGACCAAATGTAGCTGGAGTTGTTTGGAGAGAGGCCTTTCAGGGAATCCAGGGGTGCAGGAGAGGTGTTCTTGTAAATCCTGCACGCATGTGCATAAATTAACAGCAGTGGCTGCAAGTGGGAGTTGTACTCGTTTTCGCTGTGTGCTGGCGGCCTAATATAAACATTGCAGTGTAAAACCACAACTGGTATTGCGAGATCTGGGAGCCTCTGATAGTAAAAGTACATCCAGGGAACCAATAAAATCTTGGGAGAGCTCGTACAGAATATTAAAAAGATGACCAATGAACTGTTCAGTTTTTCACCTAGCTGCAGTACTTGGGTGTTCACTTGCCAGCTTCCCTCCTGGTCTTTTAGTAGGCCGTTGTGAGATGGGGGGGAGTAGATTCAGCATGGTGGCAAGAGGGCAGCACAGTGAAAATTCTGTTCTCTTCAGCAACTTTTTTCAGTCTGGTTTTGTTTGCAAAATCCTGATGGAATGATCTTGAAAGGATTACGCCTGTTGTTCTTGGCATTTTGTGATTTTATTCCATGCAGTGTGAAGGACCTGCTGCTTGTCCCAAAAATTATGACATAGAATGGAGATTGATCTTGGATGTGCTCCAGTGTCATTCCTTAAACCTTACATTTTAAGAGCTCTCCCCTTTTCCTCTGATTTCCCTCCCCTCCTTCCCACCATGCTCCTTTGCAATGACCTTTATAGAACAAGGAATTTCTCTTTCTCACTTTCTTTTACTTGCAGTGAATATATGGCTCCATATAGACACAGAAGGTCTAACATGTTTCAAAATAGCAGTTTCAAAGTATTTTTGCATTATATTACCAACTAGTCTGCCTCCTGACTCAGCCAGGGTATCAGTACGTTGTTTTTGGAAAGTGTGGTCTCCTCTGATGACTACAAGACTGTTTGATTTAGGATCCTCCTTATTAATGAGCATGTACTTAGGTAAGAGAGAGACTGCAAATAAACATGACAGTTTATTTTAAAAAAATATGTATTTTTAACACAATTTAATTGTGTCTTACCATAGGAGTTTCTTCTGATTTGAAGTCTGAATTCCAGAACAGGCGAACTTTCCTTCTGGCTGAGAACCCCATGGGATGAGATTAATTCCACAAAGGCTACTTTGCCCTGGACATGAATTACCTTTTATTTATCAGACTGTCAAGATCTTCTAAATCTTTGCAGTTGCCTCTTTGAATTGAGTAAATGCTTTGTCTTCCTTTATGAGATAGGAATGAATGAGATCACCAACTAACACCTTTCATCTAGTGCAGAGAGATGAGTTGGCTACTGATCCTAAATAACAACAATAATAATAAAATGAAACAGCCACTAATTTAGCTCCTATGGAGCAGTTATAGGATGAGTGAGTTTTGGCTTTGCTTTTGAGTATGACTTCTACATTAATTTATTTAAAGCATTTTATTAGCTTTTTTTTAAGTAGGTGAAAGAATCTTGAATAGCTATTTGGTGGCTGCCACTGGATGTAGCTGTCCTCTGGACTTTCACACACCACCTTTTCACACGAGAGAAAGTCGTGAGATCAGATACTTGCTGCTGAGTTGTTTCCAGAAGTGTTACTTTGGTTGCCAACGTTCTGAAAATATTCCAGGCAAAATAGCCAGCTAAAAAGGTGAAAGGATGTAGTTCATTACTGAGAACTATTATTGAACTCATATTTTCTTGCATAATATTACATAATATATTATGAATAGTATTTTACACTCTCTAGTGTCCAGGTGTAGCTGCTTCAAGAATTTGCCTAAGCTGTGCTCAGTTATTTTGCAACCTAAGAGGATTTATTTTTTTCCTTCTGTTAAATTGATGTTTTTTTTGTGGATGGCTGTCTTCTTATTTACAGGATCTAGGATTCTGTCTTTTTTACTGCATTTTTATCTTTAACACACCTCAAACAGGTGATTTAAAGTAATATTAAATGCTATCTCAAGTTTTAGTTTCCTAAACTAAAGTTTAGGAAGTTAACTTAAGTTTTAATTAATGTTAAACTAAGTCAATACTCTACAGTTCATATGATTCGGTATTTTTGTATTTTTGATTTCCACAAATAAAGATTTCGTTTTTCTGTGAATCTCACACTCTGACTCTTGAACTCATTTTTGAAAACCACCCACCAATGATTCAAGCAGCAGTAGGAAATATCACCTAAAATTCTTAGAGTATCCTTTTAGAGCAGAAAGTCAATCTAAGAATTAGAGTAGGCGACTGGAAAGGTTATGGATTGATCATGCCAGTTAATGTGTTTACAAAGTCGCTTACAGGTGTTGCAGAGTAGGATTCTGGTTTACGTTTCCATGATAAATTTATACAATTAGTAAATCAGATTAAGGACAGTTTAAGGTAGCTGCTTCAAAGACAAAAGAGGTTCCTCTTATAACTTAAGCAGCCCTGCAAACTTGCTTACTTTGCATGTTCTTACAGCCTTACATGCAGCAGGTCCTCTGTGGCTGTGTCAGTGGCTTCTCTGCTGGGCCTTGCAGGGGCTTCTTGGAGAGGGAGCTATTGGTTCTTCTTCCTGCTCCTTTGACAGGGTCTCCAGGGTCAGCTGAAACTGAAAATTCACTGAGACTCATCTGGAAAAGTATGGCTGAGATTAAGGGAGACAGAGCAACCAGAGGATTCTTGGTTATTCAAAGATAACCCAAGAGTAGTGAATTTCAGGTGACATAAAATGCTTGCTTTTAATTCTAGAAATAGTTTTATATTCTCCTGTGGTTAATTTTTTTCCTTATTGTAAACTGATGCAATGAACTGGGGATGGGCGCAGCTTTTGTTTTTTTATTAGGAATGACTGTCATCATTAAATATTGCTTGTCTCCCACGATGAAGCTTATAATTCACAGCTGTAAAGTTCTTTGACATCAAGGGACAAAATGATAAAATATTGCCATCTCTCTTTCCATTTACATTTTCCAACCCTGATTTTTCTTGTCCTCTGAACCAAGTAGTCTAACAGCCTATGCTCTGGAATAAAGTAATTATTGTCATTGCTAGGGACTGTAATAAACCAAGGGTTTTAAAACGAGTGACAGATTGCCAGCTTCCTTAGTAAGGCACCTCCTCTTGTATGGAGACAAAAGTGATCAGTTATGTCACTGTTCAAGTTCAACGTTTGTGTTGAAAATAAATTGAACAAATTATTTAAAAAAAAAAAATGAAATCCATTTATTTTGTGAAATTACATTACGCAACCAAAATGCAACAATAAAACGTTGTCCATCCTCTTTCTGCCCTTCCCGCCCTTCCCCGATCATAGGAAAAAATATAAATCAGCACAGAAAATAATGTTCCTAGAGAAAGAGAAAATGAGGTACTAACATACAAACGTTTCTCTTTGGATCCCATTTGTAAATTGCAGATAATTATTTAAGTTGCAGGGTATGTTCCACCTAGTGTTATCTTCCACACATCAATGTTGTCTAAATTTATTACATGTGTTTGTAACTATATTTGTAACATCTGGCTGACCAAAATACTATTTTTGAACATAAACACAAAGGTGGTAAGCATGGTGGTTGTTTATCAGTTGGGTATTTTTAACCTCTCAGAACTGTCTCTACTCTCCCAAAGCTTTTCTCTCTCCCCCTCCCAGCCTTTTGCTCAGAACACATTTGACACACAAACAAAAGTGACTTTTGTCTTGCAATGGAAACATGCCAAGCTGTTTGACACACTGACAGGTGGGATATTATTTAATGCTGGTGAAATTTGGGTTGTATGGGTTGCTTTGTTCCTCCTAGATTGTGTTTTGACTTGCATGTTTCTGACTGCCATTGTAGCATTAACCTTCTTTATTGGACTTGGAACATGCCTGCGAGAGTTAGCATTATAAATGGCATCAAGGGTTTTTTTTTTCCTACATTGTTAACATGTTTCTGAAACAATTTGTACAACAGGAGTTAAATTTTTCCTTTTGTAAGTTTTTTTTCCACAGTAAATTACCCGTTATATTTAAGTGTGCATGCTTTTTTTTCCCTTTCACCCTTAGTTTGGAATATACAGTCATAAATAAAATATTTAAGTTCTGTTTTCTTCAGCAACATTTATTAGAACAGCGCCTCTGAAACTGCAGTCTGACAGTGGGGAAGGGAGTTTAAATTATATTACTTCAATATCTATTTACCAAGCATTTGTACTTCTCTTTTTATTGGGGTTGGGCAGTCGATTTTAGTTTTGGTACTGGCAGAGTGCATGGTTGTTATCTCTGTGCAAGAGTATCCCAGAGGAAACAAGCTGTGATGTCATGTTTATAACAGTTACAAGTAGGAAAGGGTTGTTGGCACCAGGAGATTAAGCAAATCATAAGTCATGGTTTTTATGCATCATGTGGTTCTTTAGGCTGTTGGTGTTGCAGTACTGAGTTCTCTGTTGTGTATCATGATTGAAAAGACATGTTGAAGGGAAGCTTTTCTGCAAGTCAGGAGTGCCAAAGGCAAGGGACCAGGTTATTTAGTTTTCCCTGGGCACTGAGAAAGCTGTTTCTCTCCATCGGAACCCAGTACAGCCAAATATCCTACTTCTGTGACACTGCCGATGGAGGTACCTTTAGGCTTGCCCAGGCGCCCAGCATGTGTTACGAACTGCAGCCCCTGCCTGCATGTCATGGGGATATAGCAAGTCTGCCTAGAAGTCCTTGAGGAGTTTCTGGTGAACCTCAGTTTCGTGAGAATAAAAATTTATGTTTCTAAACTCGGGCTGGGCTCTTGCGTTCCTCGTTACAGCATTGCGTTAAGCACTGTCCCCGTTTTTTTCTTTAACAGCCCAAAGTTTTCAGGGAGGTAAAAGACATGGGGTAAAGCAAAGGGTTACCTGGGACAATTCTGGGTGTTTTGAAACCTGCAAGGTAATTCTGGATAGGCAGGGTTATAAATTTGAACCTAGTTTTCTGTTAAAATGAACAAACCATGAGGTTTTAGTTCAGTGATGTTAGTGAGACGTTAACAACCTACTTGGTATGCCTTGCGTTCGCGTTATGTTAGGCCGTGTTGTAACGTTACGAATGTGAGAAGCAGATTTAGAGAAGTGCTCAAATGCCAGAGCAGGATGGGTGGCAAGGGGCAGTCTGAGGAGTCGGGTGGATATTGAACTCCTAGACTGTAGAAGACTTCTGGGTAAAGTTAGCTTCTTCAGTTTCTCAGCTTACGAACAGAAAGAAGGTAAAGCTTAAAATTTGACAATAAGAACACAGTTTTCTGTGAGTTAACTCAAAGTCCTTAGGAGGTAAGGCAAACCAGAAACTTTATTTGCAATACAGGAAGCTGATACTAATGTAGAAACAAGAAAGCCAATCTGTCCTGGATCTGGGAATGCAAGACCAACTACTGAGTGATGTTGGCACTGTGGACTTAATCCAGAGTTTGTAATGAATTGCTGTATCTGCAGCATGAAATAAATTAATACATTATTGAGTAAGCAAGGAATCAGAAAGAGGTTCCAGGCCAGGCAGGTTGCTGAATTAAAAAGAAATTGGCAGCGAGCAAATTGGTGGTTTCCCAAACCTACTGCTCTGTCCCAATTCTCTATTTGAATTGCCATTGCCAAATTTGGTTTCTGTGAAATTGCCTAATCCATTTAAAATCCATTTTTACTGTTGTCTCACGTATCCGTTGTGTAGCTTCTTTTCTAGAGTTGCAGCCTAGGATGTGTCTTGCATTGGCTTTCTGATACTTTAGTTCTAGGATGTTTACCCTGTGAACCATTTCATAAATCTTATTTGTCTAAAATTTCAGACTAAATGTAGGTAGGTATTTTAGTTCCTGAATATCTTCAAATATCTGGACCTCAGCGGGGTGTGTGTGTTGATATCCTTCTTTCAATATAGATTTAAAAGGTATTGCCAGGTTAACATTTAGAAGTTGAATATAAAGTTTGGCAGAAACTGGATAGCTCTGTGACTTGTTTGAGTAACTTCTGTAATCTGTTAGCAGTAACTCCTGCTTTTAAATCTAATGATGCTAATGATGTTATAATGCCTGGAAAGTGCTTTGCATACATTTGAAATATAACTTAATGTTTAAAACACGGGATTTGTTTAACTGTTCCGCTGCTGAACGCTCATGTGCTCTTAACACTCTGCTGTTAGCATTTACTGTTATTAAAATCTACAGAATAGGAGAATGCTCCAAATGCTTTTCAGGATGAGTACCACAAATAACTGCATTTGGTGGTCCTCTCTCTTGGTTATCTTTGCCTTTAGATATGTTCTTTTGTAAGTCTACCTTAAAAAGATGTAGGCAGATGAATGTGAACTTAAGATGCCTTTCTTAACTGCAGTGTGCGTCATCTTTATATGATTTTTAAGTTGCTTGAACTGGTGTTGGCATGGGATAAGTTGGAAATAAGCAATTGGTGCATACAGTGACCTGTGAAAAGATTTCTGATGTAGCAGAGGTCTGTGGTTGTTTCATGTCATGGTAACTTGCTTTTTTAAAATCCAAGCTGTGTAAGCTGGGCAAAGATCTCAGCATATTGCTGCTGTATCTGTTGGTAGAGAAACCTTTTCTGGCTTTGATTGAAATAAATTCAATTAAAAAGAGCTGATTATAATCTGCAGTGAAAAACAGACTCAAGTGGGAAAAGATTGGCCACTGAAGCTGAATTCAAAACAAAATTGTTACACTTATGAGTGAAGTAGTGGAAGTAAGGAGCTGAGATAGCTGTTAGCTCTACCATGTGATCTACATTAAGGGTATAGTACATATACTAGATAGTTACATGTGTAGTGTATGTGATAGCAATCAAAAGAACATTTGAAGTTACCTTATTAATATGAAAATCACTAAGTTGAAAGAGAAACATATAAGATTATCATATAAATATTTAATAATAAATAATTTCCCTGTGTCAGCAAATGTCTCCAAATGATTCTGTGGTATAAGCAGCTGGAATTAAAAATCACAAGAAATATAAATTTATGTTTCTTATTTGCAAAGATACAAAACTTCACAATTGTGTTAAATGCAGGAAAAGATACTGACTTAAAGCTGAAGTAACATATTAAAACCAGATCAGAAAATATTTCCATAAAAACAATTAGGATAGGTCTTCTAACATTTGTTTTACAAATTATTTCAATGATGACTATGTATGTGTTTATTTTATGGCAGTATGGTTTGGGCTGGAAAGTTGACTTGGAACAGCCATGCTAACAACAGACCAGGTGGAGATACCTGTGAAGAAGAAATCTTTTCTTGTGTATTATTTTAATAGTTATATTGAAATCAAGAAAATTACAAGTAATTAAAATATCAGAGCTGCTTTTACACTCATTTTGAGATGATATAAAATTGTTTTGTGAAACAGTACGATAAATTGCAAATACCATGAGGTATTACCATGACGTAAGAGAGCAACAAAAATTTCTTAGTCCATCATGCCCAGTGGCAAGTTTCCTATTAAACTGGTGAATTTCACCAAGGTAAGATCTCAGACATTGTTTAATATGTATGTAGCACTTTTTAAATTTCACCTGATTCCCTTCTTTCTAAAGAACGTCTAATACCACATGTGTTTTTCCCAAAAACATCAGTGCAAGGGTGAGAGTGACACTGTTATTTTCATGAGACAGATATGAAAAATGCAGATTCCAGATCAAAGCACAATGTCAAAATTAGTAGTTTTAGAAGTCTGATGTTTCAATACTTTGTGTCCATGTTTTAGACAGAGGTATTCAGCCATATAGACCTTTACCATATTGAATAAGACCACTCTGTGCCTTAACAAAGTAATTTCGAATCTAAATCCTGGACAACAGCATAGCTGGAAGTGAAAAAATCTTTATTGTAGCCTTTCTTAAATAAGTAGCCTGAAATTAACTTCAGCAGTGATAACTGCAAACAGGAAACACTGAATAATATGTCCTGTTGAAAAATCAAATCTGAAATCTCTTGGGGCATTTGAAAGGAAATGTTCCCACTCATATATATTTGAGTTAGAAAGGGAAAATCCCACTCAATTAGTTAAAAGGACAGCTCTAGTAGGGGCATGTTTACTTTCAAAATTAGCCTTAAATCTTTCAGATGCTTCAATTCTTGAGAAAACCTACTTGTTTTATTCTTGCAGTTGCAACCATTGCTTGAGAAATTTGTGGAGTGGGGAGTAACCCTGTTGTTTTGTTCTGATCATCTAACTTTAGAGCGTATCCAAAGCTGCACATCAGGTACCCAAGCTCCATATATATTCAGTGAAGAGGGTAAAATACCTGCTGGGGAACTAGAGGGAGTTTGAGTTGCTCAGACTTAGAAGACTGAAGCAGTTCTGTGTAGATGGTGGAAACACCATCCTGCTGGAGACCTTCAGTCTAACCCACCTGACATCCTTCCACTAATTTTTGTCCCAGGGAAGGTGAACCATTTGTTGGTATGCAGCATGGTTTTGACTATGTTTGGCTGTGGATTATACTTTCTTTGGACCTTTTGATTTATCTCCACTTAGTAAATAGATCAATATCCAAAAGAAGATGTAAATTTGGAAATCTGAACTACGAATATGACTTCCTTGCTGAAAGAAAAGAACATCCTAATACTAATGAGGAATATGCAAGGATTCAGTATACACCAACTTTCCTGTCAACTCAATCTTTTTTCCTCTCACTTGCCTCAAAAGACAGTGATCACATTCTACTGCCTACTTCTTTTTTTTTATTCCTTCTTTGTGAAAAACAATTGACAGTGTGGTGTGATAAAGTACATTAATCTGCATGGTAAATCCCCTGACTTGTTTTGTTTAAGCAAAAGTCGAAAAGTATGTTTTCAAGACCTTGGTATTTCAGACTCAAATATGTTTTATGTTAGAAGTTAATAGTTGAAGTTGATCAGGATTTTTTTCCTCTTTGGGGTTTTTGATTTTTTGTTTTCCTTCTGATTAGGCTTTTTCACTCTGAACAGTCAAATTACTTAGAGAGAGAGGCAAATTCTTGCTACTGTATGTATGAGGTTTGTCTGACAGGTTTTTGCTAGCAGGGGTGGCTCCTGTGAGAAGCTGCTAGAAGCTTCCCTGGCTCCAAGTAGGAACCACCTCTGGCCACAGCTGACCCAGTCAGTGACAGTAGCAGCACCTCTGGGGGTAGCATCTGTAAGAGGAGAAAAATAACCTGCTGGAGAACTTGCAGCAGAGGAGAGGGGTGGAATGTGGAAGAGACAACCAGACAGACACCAAGGTCAGTGGAGAAGGAAGGAGAGGAGATGCTCCAGGCCCGGAGCAGAGGTTCCCCGGCAGCACCTGGGGAGAGGGCAGGCTGTGCCCCTGCAGCCATGGAGGGTCACGGGGGAGCAGAGACCCCCCCTGCAGCCTGGGGTGGGACCCACGCCGGAGCAGGCGGCTGGGCCTGAAGGAGCCTGTGACACTGTGGGAAGCCCATGCTGGAGTAGGCTGCTCCTGAAGGACTGCACCCTGCACATGGGACCTGTGTCAGAGCAGTATGTGAAAAACTGTAGCCTGTGGGAAGGACTGTCTCCTGTGGAAGGGGATCCCGAGTGTGAGGGGTCCTCCCCATGAAGAGGAAGGAGCAACAGAGATAGTGCGGGGTGGACTGACCACAACCCCCATTCCCTGTCCCCCTGCACCACTGGAAGGGAGGAGGTAGAGAAACTGAAGCGAAGCTGAGCCTGAGAAGAAGGAAGGGGTGGGTGAAGATCTGGGTTTATTTCCCATTATTCTATTCTGATTTGATTGGTAACAAATTAAATTGATTTTTCTTCCCCAAGCTGAGTATGTTTTGCCCATGGCCATAACAGGGGACTGATGCCTCCCTTTCTTTGTCTTTACCCCCAAGCCTGCCTTTGTATTTTCTTCTCCCCATCCCACCGGAGGGACGAGTGAGTGACCGACTATGTGGTGCTTAGTTGCCATCAGGGCCTAAACTGCGACACCTTTCATGATTTGCAGTCCATAAGGATTTAGGACAAGTCAAAGGAAATGCTTTGAGTACTTGATTCAGTCTTTATTACTGGTTTTCATGAAATCTTTTGAAGGATATGATTGGAAAATGTCTTGTTTCTCAAGATGACCTCATTGCATATTCCTATTTAGTAAGAATCTCTGTGTAAAGCAGTGATTTATTCATAGTATGAAAACTAGAGAAGATTGTAATTTTCCTTCTGAATTAGTCTAGTAATGCTAGTTCACTACTAGTGTAGTCTACACAGCTACTTCCACAGCAGAATTTTGGCCACATTTGAACTGAGACCATGAACTCTCTCATAAACAATTGTTAGATTTTCCAGCATGTTTTTTTGGCAAGATGATTACCTGCTTGAAGATCCTAGTTTCTGTTGTTGTTGGATAGAAAAAATATATAATTTTTGATAACAATAGCTTTAAAAGGAATTTTGTTTCATATTAACACTCTGAAATATTAGCTATTTCTCTATATTTTTCTTAAAACTGTTTTTTTCCCTCTTTGTTGTGTTTATTTTCCCTTGGTTGGTTTGCCTCGTCATTAAACTGCATAGCTTAAACCAATGGAGAAGCAAAGTCTGAGTATAAAATAACGCAATCAGGAGAAGTTAAAACCACCTGGTGGCCTATTGCTTCTCAGCATAAAACATACCTCTCCAATTATTCCCAATAGAATTTGAGGAAAACATTTTAGAATTGATGACTAGAAGCACATTTTAATGTAATATTTTAAATGACTGGCTTTTCACTCAGTCTGGCCCTGTAAATGTGATAGATCAGTTCTGAAACACCTGCATTGAAGTGAACCAGCGATACCTTTCAACACCTTAAACCACTAGCCAGGTCCTGCGTCTCAGGCAGCGAATGTAAGTAAAGGTCACGATGTCATCACTCTGCTGTAGGGGTGCCTGGATTAAAATGTCCTGCCATCCAGGGAGGGGGAAATGAGGAAAGAGGAAGGCTGGGAGGGGAGGGAAATCTGTCATCCCTGAGGTAGGATTTTGAACAGTGCAAATACCACAGTCATACCCAGACGTGACAGCATGCAGCAAGATTGCTACATGAAATCAGCCTTACAATGCACAGTGGACCGAGTGACAATACGGTAATTGTTGTGCACTGAGAGACTAAGAAATGGACTCCTTACGCTTAATACCTACAAAAATTCCCTGTGAGAGAGTCATGCATAAAGGCCACATTATGTACTAGATTATAGGTTATTACACTGTAAGCGCTGTGAAATTTTTGTTGCCAATGTGCCAGAATGGAGGTTTGTTGCACTCTCCATATACTGTTTTGTCTCTGCGTGTCAACGGGATTTCCCTGCTAGCCCTTTGGTAACCTTCCCAAATTCTGGCTACGGCAGATGTTTAATTTGCAGCTACTGGCTATGAATTGGATGTCCTTCTCTGGTACCACGTGAAACATGAATCTGCTGTTAGCCTGTGTGTGTCTGTAGGTGGAGACTTGCCTAGACTGAGGTGACAGGAAGTCGTGACCTTTAAAGGGGGCAGATTGGGAAAGCGAGAAGGTGTTGTCAGGTAATTATTGAATTCTGAAGTCGTTCATGATATGCAGAGAAAGTAGAAAACAACGTTTCATTGATCTATTTTTTTTCTCCAAATTATATGATATGACACTTGGGATTATGGTTTTGTAATGTAGTTATTATACATATGGTATATTTTACCTAATAATAAAAAATACCTTATTGGTTGTGTTAGAAGTATTTGTTCTACCTGGTTAAATTCTAAACCATGTAAGTCATGCTTATGAACTGTGTAAGAAACATGATGTTTGGTGATGGTGGAAGTACATAAGTGCCCACTTCTAACTAATCATGTATGCATATGTTCTGAAATGCAGGATATGTTTTCCCTCTTGAATAGTTTATCTGGATTAGTTATTACTTTGATTCAGACTGGTGCTACTTTGTGATACTACTGAAGCCATAACCTCAAAAGTTATTTTCCATTCCTCATGCAAACTAGGCAAGACTTTGTCATCCCATATTGAAAATGCAGAACACTATTATTAAATAATGGAATAAACATTGATGGATTAGATAGAAAATAAAATATAATACCTGCTTAATAATTGCATTAAAACATTCCATGAGCAAAAAGAATCTGTGCTTGCTAGTTGTGGCCCTTCCTGTCATTGTACAATACCAATTTGGTTTGGTAGCGAAGATCATGAATGGCTTGGGAGAGCATCGTTGGTTCTCGGTAAACCTGTGTGTCATTCTTCTGGTGCATTGGGTCACTTTCTGATTTCAGCTACTTCAACATAATTCCAGTGACCACATTAAATGAATTTTTCTGTGAAATTACACTTGTTTATCAGTACTACAGTTTCTGCACTGTGTATTTTTTCCTTCAGTGTTTGTTTGAAGAAGTTCTAGTAGTATCAGTACAACTGCGTCAAAGATGTTTTCTTCAGAGAAGTTTTCTTTTTCACTGCATTACTATGCTATGAATCATTAATTTTAGAAATCTGATGTTAACTTTACCTATTTTTTTTTTCCACTCTAACTTGTACTAAGGGTTATTTAGTTTTTATGCTGTCAGTGTTTGAAAATTATGCTATGATTTCTAAGCTATACAGTAATCTATAGAAATGAGTGAAACAACCAATACATTAGCTGAAATGAGCCCTTCTTAAATTTAAATTCACCAGCCCAAAAAATACACTCAACACTTTAATATTCTTTTTTCCCTTTGTATTCTCTGCCCTTTCCAAGAATTACATTGAAGGCAGAGTGAAGTTGCTTCAGCTTATTAGGACCGTTTCTTCTGAAGGATTACTTTTAAATGTTATGTGGCTTGAAACTAAACTTTCAAAGAATTTTTTTTTTTTGCCTTTGCATAAAAGTCACTTAGCTCCATTAGCTTGGAAATTGACTATCTGCTTGATATTACAAGTTGTGGTTGGTTGGTTTGTTTGTTCTGTTAAAAAGGAAATGTGACTGGCCTTCTGCCAAGAAGAAGATTCTCCACCAACTGGTCTGTGATCTCCTTGTTTGTTTTGATCTTTTTCGGTATGTGCTTTAGTAAATATCATATGACTGCCACATTTTGTTATCAACTGGGTATAACCACAAATATGAATATCACCATAAATATCCCAAATGATGTGATTACACTCTTTCCCTGGTCTTCTCCATGTTGGAGGAGCAGAAAGAGAAGTGCTGAAAATGACTCGTGTCTTTCAAGCCTGGTGTTGGGCATTCACACATTTTAAACTCTGGGCCTTAAAGTATGTTTACATTTCCTGAGGAAGCTTACAAAACCCTGTTTATTAGGAAACCCAAATGAAGCAAGCTTTTTTACTTTCCAATAAAAATCATCATTCCCATAAGTATGATTTTTGGGATGACTAAAGACGTTAGATGATGCCTTTAATGTGCAGCATGCTTGTCAAGTCATGTTGCTTTCTTCTGTGGAAATGCCTAATCTTTTCAGTTTAACACACACTAATTTTGGAAACAGTAGTTAGATACACAGACTACACTGATGGTTATTAACTACACCCACTGCTATTCACAGCAAAGAAATTTTATATTCTGTAAAATGATTCAAAAATCATGTGAACTGAAATGCAATAGATCAATTTGTATGACAGATTGAGTAAAATAGTAGTTGTTGATTTTTTTTCTTCTTCTCATTTTACAGGGATATATTAAAACAATAGGGCTGATGTCTTGCAAAGCCCTTCCATGGCTGTCAAAGGGGGAAAAGAAAGTCTGTGATAAAATACAAAAATTCCATACATTAGTATCAGTGTAAATTGTATATTTCCATGTGGGTTTCCATTAACTTTCTCACTCAAAGAAAATAAGTGAAAAATTGTGAAGATTGGATCTTCTATTTACTGCTCTGCATTTGATTAGAAAGATTTTGTTAGTTTACAGTTGTAAAAAAAAAAATAAAATCGATATTCAAAAAGTAAGCATGAGTTTAAAGGTTGCATCATAAACGTAGCTGCCAGACAACTGGTACTGCTTTTTGCAAATGTTCCATTAAAAAAAAAAAATCTATTTGTGGTGCGCTCCCTACCATTTAAATCTGTACTTTATAACCATTTTTCTAGTTCTACAGTAGGTGTATAATTTCATAATGTCTTTCAGGGTGTGAAAAAAGGAGGATGGTTTTGCAAATATGTTATATTGAGTTTCTGCAGAGGCATTCTCACTGTGATGTGATAATGTTGCTCTGGCTGTAGGAATAAAAGCACAGATTTCAAGTTGAACAGAGAAAATTTTAAAGCAGGGAGCCAGGAGATGTATGTTTTCATATGGATTCTGGCCAATGTCAATTGCATAAGGGCAGTAATCTGGGGTGTGACTTGGGTATCAGTTTTGTTATACATTCAAACTACTTCTGAATTTCTTTTTTTTTTTTGCTTTTTTATCCTTGGAATTTTTCCAAATGTAACAAAAACAAGCAATTCATACTCTTTGCAGCATGCCTTGCCAGTAACTGAGACATGTATCAGAATTAAAAGGCTGATACAAGGCGGATTTTTTTTTTTTTTGGTCATATTTTCCCCCTCCCCTTAGAAAGGATTCTGTCTGGGATTTCCCTCAGAAAGGGAGGGGAAATGTCTTTCATGCTTTGGATGCAGTACTAGCAATTCATGTTAGTGTTTGCTGGAAAAGCATCTCCCTGCAGTGAGGTAAAGTTAATTTTAAACTGCATAGAGATTAGGGGTCACTGCAAAGTGGCAGCCCAGTAATGTTGTATCCAGCAAATGTTTTCTTTTCATGACCAAAAATGATAATTTCAGGGCTGTGACTCATTTATTTGCTTGTGTTTTCCAACAGGAAACTCTGTTATCTTAATTGAGATAATTACTCATCCTTTTTTTGATATTACAGGATTCCAGTTTTTACAGGTATTTAATATAAATTGCAGGATTTTAATTACCAAAGAATATTAAGGGTAGTAGAATGTAAGCAGGGAATTTCTTCTCTTTTTCACTAAGTTTAAGTTTTGTGAAAGATGTTCCATTCTTCTCCTCGCTGCTGCTTTCTGTGTAATAGTAATTGTTGGAGGAAGTTTAAATCAGCTACTGTATGGATGATAAATGGAAAAGGCAAAAGGACCCTTGTATGGTGATGGCACATGAAAAAAGTTGGGAAAAGCAGACCCAACTCCTTTCCTAGCAGCCCTAAGCCCATCCCGTGCAGCACCTGTGTTCCTACTGTGTTCCTGACTGCTGGTCCAGGTCAATAATGTTCTCCACATTTTTCCTCAATGTCTATATCCTGCATTGTCCTCCAGTGATCTGAGGAAGGTGGGAGCACAGGAGATAGTGCTGATGCTGCAATTCCTGCAGAACAGTGACAACCAGCTTTTGGAAAGCCTCCCTCATAATCATGTCAAGGTGTGTTGCTAAAGGTCCTGCTAAGAGACATCACTTCTGCTAATAACATTTGCTTTTCCATTAATGCTAGGGAAGAACTCCCATCTCTTTAAGGTTTCAATGTTTCAGGGACAGTGGTTCAAATTGTTTGAATTAGGAATAAGAAGAGTGGGATAGCAGTCATCTTCCAAGTGAGGAGACCTTCACAGAAGCTAATCTGATTCTGATAAATTAGACTATCAGCTGATCTTCCTACCTGGTCACTCTGCAGGCTTCACAGACTCATTGGTTGGGATATATTGTCACCTGCTACTTGGTTCTAATGCTTGAGTTTGGGCTTGATTTGATGAGATTTTGGGAAGCTGTATTTTTATGGGCCAATTAAATACTCAAGCTTGTTAATTGTAAGCAAGTGCTTGTATTTGGGAAGTTTTAAAACTCAGCAAGAATAGATTTCCATAAGGTCAGCAAATCATAGAATCATAGAGTGGTTTGGGCTGGAAGGGACCTTAAAGACCATCTAGTTCCAACCCCCCTGCCATGGGCAGGGACACCCTCCACTAGACCAGGTTGCTCACAGCCTCATCCAGCCTGGCCTTGAACCCTTCCAGGGATGGGGCATCCACAGCTTCTCTGGGCAACCCGTTCCGGTGCCTCACCACCCTCTCCGGGAAGAATTTCTTCCTGATATCCAATCTAAATCTCCCCGCTTTCAATTTAAACCCGTTACCCCTTGTCCTGTTACTACAGGCCCTTGTAAAACATCCCCCCCCCAGCTTTTTTGTAGGCCCCCTTCAGGTACTGGAAGGCTGCTGTAAAGTCTCCCAAGAGCCTTCTGCCGTAACCCACCTAGTCATATCTTGTTGCTGCTACTTGAAGTTCTGAAGGCAGTGTAACTCTTCTAAAATATCTGTGGGTTTGCATTTTAAAAACGTTGGAAACCCCCATCACTGGTTTTCCCAGCTTCTGCTTTGCAAAAATATACCAAACCTTGAACTATATCTTAGGTAAAGTTGAGAAAAACAAAACAAAAAAACCCCATGGCCTTAGGCAGAATGCAAATACGGAAAATACTGGCATTGTAAATGGTTAATTCTGACAAAGAACAGCTGAGAACAAAACCTTAGTGGAGCATACGAGGCCAGCTTGGGACAGGGCAAGTCTGTGCCTTAGTACGCATGAGAGCACACTGGCGGTATGATAAGAGAAGGTGTGATCGCAAACGAGTTTCTGAGTTTGTAGCAGTTAAGACAGTTTCAGGAGGAAGTTTGCTTCCCTGGGGCCAGACTTGTAAAAATAATCATATTTCCATGGAAGTTAAGTGTGTGAGTACCCTGGAGAATCTAGGATCTAGACTTGAATAATCAAGTGGGTAATTACAATAGGCTGTAACAGTGTTATTAATCTTTAGTCTTTTTTCTGATCAGTAATGAAAATAAGTTAGTAAGTTTAAGATTTCCCCCACACACCTGCTTCTTGGCACCCGTTTACTCCTGTGGAAAATGGCTTAAAACAATTGCTTTGTTAGCATTTTCATCTCAGATTGAGTTCAGTGTCTTGGACATAGTGTTTATTAGACTCAGAGTTCTGAAGTTTCAGATAAATTTCTGACAGGCGCGTGTTGTCAGATGACCAAAAGCATTGGTGTTCATCACACTGCAAAGTCAATTCATTTTCTTGCAACTGACCTGGTATCACTGCAAGCAGTGTTGCTTTTGTGTTTTGTAAGTACGTATTTCTCCTTTTCTTTGTAGCTAACCTTACATCTTTCTCCAGTTCTTACAAAGACACAAAATAAATTTATCTCCATTACACAGATATTCTGTACTTGGAGATACTTAGAACGTACCTGGACAAAGCTGTAGTTCACCCCTTAGAAGTTGGTCCTGCTTTCGCAGTATTACAAGTCCTTTCCGACCTGTATTATTCTATCATTGTGGAATATTGATGCAGTGGAGCTTTTATACGTGAACATGCACATGCCCAGAGTTCTACATGAAGGATTAACAGTGTGACAAGGAGCTTAAATCATAATTGTTTGGCTTAGGAAGTAGCAGGAGTGTGGGCAGTGGGCTTAGTCTGTATAAGGTACACAAATGAAACGCATGTACTTGAAGTGAGAAAATCTTGGTTCTGTTGCTGTCCTCATTTTCTTTAATTTGGCCAAAAAGAAAAAATTTATATAAAAATTTAGTGTGTAAAATGAAATTAAAAATAGCTTAAAATCAGAAAGTAAGTGTGAAGTTACGAAATTATACATAACGATGATCACAGCGAAAGCTATGCAGGCGGTTCACTACATGATAGAATGAATATATTCAGTTTGTTGCATCTGTTTTGTGGACTGAATAAGCTTTCCATTGCTCCCTTTTGCATAAGATCAGGAAGAGACAGCTAGAGGAGATCATTTTTCAAAGTGAGGTTTACAGGTGTTTCATTAGTGAGATTTTAATTTCATGTAGTGGTATCTTTGAGACTGTATTTTTCATGTAACCTGGCTGGTTTTATGTGTTCCTTAAGAACATACGATTTTTTTCGTCAAGTTTTAATTCCAGAAATCCCTGTGGTCATCCCAACAGTTATGTCACAATCCTGGCACATAATTTGTTAAAAGGTCTGGATAGGTCTTTATAGCATTTACACAATCTCTGCACACTATTCTTAAAAGAAATTGTTTCTAATTCCATCTGTGTAAGTGCAAAGCTGCAACATAGTTTCATATCATAAAGGTGCTTTGAGAAATTGGCATGAAATCCTTATTCTGTCATGTTTGCACTTTGTTTACTACCTATTTCTTCTGTACTTTTTGCAGCATTAAAACCTGTTCCTGTCAGAATGAGCAGGCAAGTAGCTTGTCTTTGGCTGTCAGAGAAAGGTGGGATTCATGGTAGGGAGGCTTATTTTGCAAGCTGTTGTGTAGAGGACAGGTTTCGCACCCAGGCATAATATTGACATCAGTGAAAACTTGTCTTGTAACTTCAAAACTAGCAGCTGAAAGATGTGCACTCCACTACTGTAATGGAAAACTGCTTTGTAGTGTGCCTTTCTTTATACTTGTAACACAACATAGGCAGAGATAGCCATCAGAATATATTTTTACAGAAATATGTTGCCTCTTTGAGAGCTGAAATTTTGCTTCTTCATTGGTTTATCCCTCAAAATTTATTAGCTACTGAGATGGCAAAATACTCAAAGATCTAATTTCCCCTTAACGTTTTCCCCATCCAGTTTGTGTTTTTGTTGGTAGGAGTTACGTTAAGAAGAGGACACACGTTACAGTTGTGTGGGTTGTGGTTTTTGGTTTTGTTTGTTTGAATTTTAAAACTCCTCTGCTGGCACAGCAATTAAAGAATTAACTGTAGTCCTCTAGTACTGAGCTATTTTCCCCACACCCCTTTTTTTTTTTTTTTTTTAAATAATAAAGTGAGCATTTACATTTTCTGTTTAAGGAAGGGTAAGCCTATATTGGGTAACATTTTTTTCCTCCAACACACTCAACTCCCAACCCTGTGGAAGCGGCTGAATCGGTTTGAGAGCAAAACGTCCAGCTGTCCAAGAAAAGAAAATATCTCACGAGGAAGCTATCTGATAGGAAAAACACTCAAAGCTGGTCAAGTGAGTTGCTGGTCATCCTGACTAGTACTCTGTTGCAGGACTACCTTTTAAATCTGTGAGTGGCTTCAATTTTTTTCTAGTGTTAATGTGTCCTTGGGGATGTTTTTTTCACAAAATCTAATTCTTGAAGATACCAGTACATGCCTAGTGGACTTCCCTTAACATGCCTGGACAACTCTCTGCCATTGATTTGTGAGTTAGATACCAAAATATTCCCCCAAACCATACCATGCTGAGGATAAGCAGTAAATCTAAGTCCAATCTAATGTCTTGGTGAAAATAGGCCTTTAAAATGTGACCTCTTAAAGGGAGATCTAATTAGAGTCTCCTAGCACTCTTCTTACACATGCAAACATGTTAAATAGCTAGAAGAAATGAAAATTATCTTCTTGTTTTGGTCCTGCAATAACTATGGTATTTTACATTAAAAGCTGAAATTTTCATGGTCAAAAGTGGTTTGATGCGAGTACTTCAGAAGGCTACAGGCATAACCAGCTCACAGGAGCCAGAGAACAGAGTTCCTACAGAAAGCTTTGGTTTTGACATCAATAGGTATCTCTGCCCTTCCTCTGTGCTTCCACAGGTGAACATCAGGCTGGACTCGGACCTTAATGTCCATTCTCCTGCTCGTTCTTTTCCACTCCAGCTTACTGACACAGCATGGCAGCAGTAACTTCCCACCCTGAATAACAGAATTTGGTGGTTTTCCCCCCCCATCTTGCCATTCCGCTTCAGCAGTTTCAAGAACAGCACAACATTCTGCCTGCTAATATGGGCTGCCCTATAGGATTGTCCTATAAGCAGCCAGTGAGGCCCTTCATTATTTGTTATATAGTCATGTATAGGATATCTTGTTAGGCCTCGAACCTGGTTTACAAAACACATGTACCCATGACCTAGAATTTAAAATCTAATTTAAAACAAGTAGCAGGTGGCAGTTGACAAGAAAGCTTCAAAGAGTACGGCTTAGGGGCTGGAGGCATAAGCATCACACTGCTTATGGCCTGAACCAGAGCATTTCATTCAAGCTTAGTACTACCTCGTAAAGATGAGAGTATTCAGAACCTTGTGGTATTGCAGGCTGTAGAGTGAGTTCTCTTACTCTATGCAATATAAAATGGATTAAATTTATTATTATTAAAGCAAGAGAATTAGTGGAGATTTCTATTGCCTAAATAAACAAAGTGGTTTCAAATTAGGACTGCACACAATCCAGTCTCTTCAGATTTCTGTTCTGTTGCAAAAGAGAACATTTTCTGGTTTTGCTGTACCTTGTTTTTGATGAAGGTACTTAAGAAAGTTTAGAAAGTTTTCTTGGTAAAAACAGAATAAAACAAAACTGTAAATCCTCTGAATGTTAGAACAATATGCCTGTAGTTAAAGTATAGGGAGGACAGTTATTACTCTTCGTTTACACTTCTACTTAGTTTTCCCAAAAAATTAACTAGCTTTATACTAACAATTCTGGTTAGCTACTTATTGTGAAGAGGGTACGTAGAAGGATTGTTCTTTTAAACAATTCCCAACTGGCTTTTCAGAATTCTACCTCTATTACTATATTCCCCGTCTAGTAATCTTTCAACCCCTTTGCAAATGTTGAGTGTAGGTGTTTAGATATTACTTTTTTGTCCCATCAAATGCAGACAGAAAAGTGACTTCTGATTAATTTAATTAGGCAGTGGTATGTCAAAATACTAAGAAAAAATAAACACTTTTTAGAAGTATTTCTTAGAAACTTGCATCTACAAAGCTATTAAAATTTTCTTAAATAGTTCCTCCTGATTTTTCATTAGTGTTATTTATGTAGAATAATCAACATTAGCAGCAGAAAATCTAAGTTTTAAGGTTTTGTAGGAGCATACATCTGGAGAAGCTTTTATTTTTTCTTACTTAGGAATTTGTCTTACTCCACATGTAGGCTAACATGCGTGTCGATGCAAAGCCAGCTGAAAAACTGTATGTTAAGTTGCCGCAATAGCGTGGTTCTTGCGAGTTCAATTGCTAGGTAATTCATTTCTTCAGTTTTAAAAGGGATTGAATGCCAGAGCTATAGAGACACCAAGACCAGAACATTGGGGAAGAAAAACATCCGGAGTGTGCCAGTGTGTATCCAGTACAGCAAACTTTCAGCCTTATTATGTAGGTAATGATTTATTTGAGATAGTTTGGAATATGCCTGCTTCCAACTGAACTGGAATTTTACGTTATTGTATTGGAAGGGTAGAAACCCTTATATAAATTTGTGCGTGGTTTAAGAACAATTAAACAAGTTAGGTGACAGCTAAGAGAAAAGTGTCTTTTTATTAGTAGGAGTTTTTATAAGTACAGCTTGTAGAAATATTTCTAAAATGTAGGATTTGTGAAAAGAGGAATAGGGTTACTCTACATGGCTGTGTGACATCTGTACTTAATTAACAAGTTTATTTCCAAAAGTGCTTAGCTGAAGCTCAGAAATTAGTCCCAAGAAATCTTTTTTCTTTTAATTACTTTTATTTTTTTCTTTTTTACTAACAAAAAATAAAAATTATGCCCATGTGTTTCTTGCTTGTGGTTAGTCCAGACATGCTTTTTCCAATACAGGCCTTTTCTTAATGCTATGCTACTAGTAAGATTTTGAATTGCAGAAAACACTTCTGTAAAACATTGCAGTAAGGGAGGCTTTTTAGCAGAGTTTTCTATTTTTATTTCCCATATGCACAGGATATTGCTTTGACATATCAAAGAATTGGTTCTGCTGCAAACAGAAAGAAGGAGCGTGTACTGAAAGTAACTGGGGACGGGTGGGTAAAAAAACAACTGGAGGAGGCTGTGCAAGAGATTCAGGTTGATTCCACCAGACAAGTCTTGTATTCATTCCTGAAAGTCTCAGCACTCCTGAAAGCTCTTTTGCGAGCTTTCACCAGTATGGCCTGCTTATCAAAGCACTTTATCAGTGGGGAAGGGATGTGGGTTAACCACTTCACTCAACTCGAACTTCCCAGCTAGCAGTCTGTCACCCAACAGCTGTTTTTCAATACATACACTATGTGCTGTGGAGCTGATTCAGAGCTCATGACAAGAACGGCATTGTATTATGAGGCTTGTTCAAGTCTGGGGCTAGTTTCCTATAAGCTTTAAGGGAAAAGGATCCAAGTACAGCTCCAAGGTTCTGCTTTAATTTTTTTTTAAATTTTCCCCATCACAGTGAAGTGTATGTGTAGACCTTTTAAAGTATTCAATGGCCAAAATGTGGATTTCGGAGGACCAGTATGGGGATTTTTGCTTGCTGGTAAACTCCCAGCCCTTGCCATCTATACTTTCTGGAAAGTGTCAGCATATGGTTCAAGTGCCAATGTAGCTGACCAGATCAATCAGTAATTCTGTGAGTGCTATGTCCGTAATATAGGTATGGGGTGTGAATGGGTGTGCCTATATTTCCATTTATTTTTCCATTCTATTTTTCCTCTGTGTGTATATAGAAAATAAAAATAGATTCAAAGGTAGACTGAGTTTGAAATATTTTTGAGGGACATGTTCAGAGCACAGAGTGGGGAAACTAATTTGACCGTTTCCTTTAGTGTTTGCCTTCTACTTGAACACAAGTTAAATATCTAGCCTTTGTGAGGGTGAACCTAACCCTCTGAAAATGCGTAGGTTTACTGCAGTTTTGGGGGAAGCAGTGGAGAAGAGGTTAATACCACGTCTGCTCTTCAGAATCCAAATGCAATGGTGAAACTGCTGAGCTTTCCACAAGCAGCTTCTGGGCCTGGAGACCCCAGAAAACAGAGGTCGAGTTTGGAGGAGGCAGGGGATCAGCAGAGCGAACCCAAACCTAAGCAGCTGGAAACTTGTGGGGTAGCAGGGTAGACAGACCACCCACTAGTTAAGAGGGTCTAGGGTGGATTGAAAACCAGAGGAATAGCAAGGATTTCTTTTAGCTCTCTGCTGTACGGAGGTGTGTGGGATGGAATTGGGCATTGGGTACTTATTAATCACCTCCTGTATTAGCCAGAGGTTAATAGGGAAGGATTATTTCCAAGCATAGTTCATGTAACTTGCTGAAAATACCTTCATTTTCAGCAGGTGCTCACAGCACCCGGAGTCTTCACTAGAGTAAGGACTGGGGTGTTGCCCTGACTCCTCTGCTCCCTGTTCCTCCCCCTTACCTTCAACACTGGCCCCAAGATCATAGATGCACTGTAAAACTTCCAAGCTGCACCAGTCCTCTGGAGATTAATAATTGCAGAAGGAAAGTGGTGGGAGCAGAATGCTGTTCTGCCAGGACAAATCCCACCGGGGTGGTGATGAGGCCAGGTTTGGCTCCAGCGTCTCTCTGAAGTTCATCAGGCTTTTACGTGTCTGAGATGGGTGAAGTACACTGACAAGCTGCTGAATTTTGCCAGGCCATGGCATAATGCTTCACCTTGCAGACCACAGGCATCCCAAGGGAAGATTATCCCTGCACCACCATGAGCGTTTCGAATCTCATGATGCTGCAGTCTTCGGAACACCTTCTGTTTGGTCATCTTGATGGCAAAGCTAAGTCTGGGGCTGTGGTTCATGGTTCCTCCTGGAAGAGTTTTATGATGAATTTCCAAAACTGCCTTTCTCTGTGAGGAATGTTTGTCATCAAAAGGCTTTTCCTGGGGATACAGTAGGAGGAGGGAGGGTTAAATATTCAACTTGTTCTGAATTTCAGCATTGGCATGAGATACAAGTGTAGTCTAGAAAAAAATTTACTTTGGTTACTTTGACAGAAATGTGACAAATCTTGTTAATGAGTTACATATCAGTCTTTGAACTTGTGCAAATGAGTTCTGTTACCAGACTGTGTTTTCATTCCTTTCCTTAAACATAGCAAATTAATAAGAAATGTGGAAGAGTGGAGAACTTCAATTGTAGTACTGATTATTTTATCCATTTCCTTATAAGTCTAATAAATAACATTCTTTTAACATCTTGGATCCAGAAGGCTTTCAAGAAACCTTCTAAAATAGTAATCTTATATTTATCCAGGGAAATTATCAGAACTATTTGATCTGATTCTTTATAAACCTTGTATTCTACAAGATGTTGGAGAACGTGCAAATCTGCTTGTGACAGCTTGAAACTGTGATTGAGCCTATCAGTGACTAAATCTGGTCAGGATGAATTTACACCGCTACAAGGGAAACATTTTGCGAGAGTTTTACCTAGGATACAGTGCTATGCAACCTGGACCCAAAAAAGGGCCCAGGCATCTCAACTATTGTAATACCTCTTACCTGAAAGATGTTATTTCTGCTGGCAAATGGCTACCTAGAGGCTTTCCGAAACGTTGCTTTGGTGAACGTTATTTTGCCCAGTGTAACTTCTCAAAGTGTTAGTGGAATATATCCTCCCAACGTCCCCCGTCCCGTTACTGGTGTGGCATAACTACTGCAGCAGATGTGACTAGACAGCTGTTGCAAGGAAGGGGTCTGAGAAGTACTAGAAAGCAGCTGTGCTATAGGAATTTTTGCTGTCTCTGGCTGTTTTAGAGGACTTCAGTTGGTTATCAACAACGTTCATTAATTTAGTGTGCTGTTATATTTCTGATAGTGGTGTACAATTTAATTCTTATAAATAGTATGGGTCTTTTTTCATGATCAAGAGAAATAGTGCCCCAGAGTGGGTTGTTAGCAGGCCTTGTGCTGAAGTGAGGTCACTTCCTGTGGATCTCTATCTCTTTTTATTTGGGATTCTCAAATGCATTTTACATGTGTGTCATGCCTCAAAGGCAGGAGGAGGTAAATATGAGGCAGGTGAGTACTGTCAGTTCTGAGGAACAAACTGTTAGCAATTTTCAAAGGTTGGCAAAAACAGGCAAAACAAAATTTTTTTTTTCACTTTCTAATTCATATGGTTCAATCTTCAAGGCAGGTGTGGACGTTTGAATGTGAGGATTTTCTTTCGCCATTGCATTCTCAAAAATTTATGTCTCTTTTGGTGGTCCGTGTATTTGATGAGTTTGTTGAATACACCTCTAACTATAACTACTGATTTTAATTAAGAAATTAGTTTAGGTTAGATATACATATAATACTGATATTCTATTATTAAAGCTGATGTATCCTAAACTTTGAAATAGAACCATAAAGGAAAATACTCCATTTGGTCACCAAATGAGGAGTCTAGGTCACCCAGATAATAAGACAGGACCATCTTCAGGTAAGTCACAGCAGTCTTTCTTCCCTGTGGTGAGTCCCAGACAGGAAATCAGAAGCAAGAAGTGCAAGGAAAAAGGATTATAGACCAGGACTCACCTCAGGAGCCAAACTTGTTTTTTAAGTTAGTTGTTTGACCAACAACTGTTATTGTTTAATAATGTGAGGATACAGTGGGTGACTTGCAGCACTGGAAATGAAGCAGGTTTTTTCTTCTGAGGGTCAGAGTGGCATAGCCCCATCAGAAATTTCAGAGGAACAGACTGTGTCAGGAAGGCAAATGTGCTTTTAAATAGCTGTACCTTAAACAAGTCCCAGTGATCAGAGGTCTTGAGTATTTAGATGGCAAGGTGACAGCCTTGGGAAGGAAGTGGTATGATAGCAAGTTGGTACACCTTGAGCCATGGCAACTGCAAAAAAACACAGCAATGAAACTTGGTCAACCCTGAGATTTAGGTACGTGACTTTTAGATCCAGGAAATCATCTCTTCTAGCTCCCTGCCCAGAAGATTGTAAATAGAGAATTTAATTATTCGTTGACTGTTAGGATATAGATGTAACTCACTTATACCTGCTAATATTATAAATAAAATTATAGCCTGCCGTTCTTTTAGTCTCATATTAAGTTATCATGTCATCCTTTATGATGTGTGAGCAAATAAGTGCTTATACCTGCTAATATTATAAATAAAATTATAGCCTGCCGTTCTTTTAGTCTCATATTAAGTTATCATGTCATCCTTTATGATGTGTGAGCAAATAAGTGGAAAGGATTAAACCTGAGAGTAAATATTAAAATTTTTTCCTGGTAGATTCATTCCTCTAATTTTTAAACTAATGCTAAATTCCTGCATCTTTGAACACCACTTCTGAGCTATCTAAAGTATGCAGGAACTTGTCCTCAAGAATATTTATAGCCCAGTCTTAGTCTTCAAGAGGGTTGATTGTCTGTGATTCGGCATGCTGTATAAAGATGGCTGTGAGTGGTGGTACATTCCTCTGGAGAGACATGTTTGGGTATTGCACCAATATGCTTAGAGTTTTATGAACACATTATTAGCTTAAAAGCTGTCCAGAGAAGGTTAATAAATGTTTCAGAAAGGAAACTTTCTTTTATCATTTAATTTTGCCCTGATGATTTCTATTATTCACTAGCTGTGGGAGATGGAGGTTGAACTGAAACTTCTTACACCCCAGAGCATGCCCATTAAATTTCTTTCAAAAAACCACAACAGTCTTGTCTTTCTTTTTGCAGAACAAATACATTAATAAAGTGGTATATTCCCCAGTGCATCACCAGTTGTAATTTACTATCAAGTATGAATTATTTTAGCTGTTAATACATAGCCCTCTGGTGTAAAGAAACCATTAAAAAATTTTTGAAATGAAAATATGTACAAAATTCTCTTTCATATTCTGTTGAACGTCAAAGGTGAGAGTTGAACGTTGCTGAAGGAAGTTGAGATTGAGTATAGAATTTCCTTTGTATCTGGAGCAATGAACAAGCTGCGATTTGTCCAGGCCTATTGTTTCAAGAAGTATTGTTGAAACTTAAACAAAGGGTTGCGAAGCACCCTTTGGAGAATCTTGTCCATTTTGTCATTCCTGCAGATATGAAAGAAATTCTTTATTCAGCAGAATCCTTTTTGAAAAGGCTAACGATACAAGCTTCACCACCTTCCCTTTAGGAAGTGCTCTCCAAACAGTTGAAGGGAAACAGAAGAACATTTTTGCTGCTGTGACTAAATGTAGGTCTTGTTCAAGTATTTGGCTTGCTTCGATATCTATCCCCTCCTCACCCAACTGCAAAGGTTTACCTGGGCTGCAGGACAAAAATAACACCAAATTCCTTGCCAACCGCTACAGCCTTTCTTTTAGCTGCTTGCTGCTGGTTAAAGTTGGAGCTCTCCTGGAAGTGGAGGCTCTGAGAGTTGATCACCTGTGCTCCTTTCATATCTTCAAGCATAGCACCTTTCCCTGCTACAGTTCGTCTTTTGGTCATTTCCACTCTCAGTTCTTACTAAATTTAGCTGTTTGATCCTTCCTGTCAGTCCCAAAGCCACTGTTTTGTAACTTGGTTAATTTTAATTAAAATTTGCCAGTAATGTCATGACAAGACTGTGTTTTCCTTATATGAGATAAAGGAGTGTTGCATGTTTGTTCATTCCTGTTTTCAGATACTAACAAGCACCTAGCATAAAATAAGCAGAACTACTTCTGTGTTTTAAATGCCCCCAGAAATGTTCAAAGTAGGGGCGGGCCATTAGAGTACTTCTCACACTGGATTTGGGTGTTATACTTGAAGTCACAATTTTTGCTCGTTGTTCAACCACATCTCACAATTCCCGGGGTTTCGGGGAAAGACAAATGTTTCTCTGCACAATCTCAAATTCTGAAATGCAGGACATCTTGTTCCATTACTTTTTTCTTTTTCTTTTTTGTCATCTGTGGTCCTTTCATCCTTCCTTTCCTCCTTTGCCTTTTGTCTTTGTCATCAGCTTCTTCCCTTTCAGGTTTTGTTGTTCTTCCTTCCTCCTTGGTGCTCTCTACAGCATCCCTGTGCGTTATCTCCCCTTCCCAAGCATTGGGATTGCTATTCAGCATTTCCCAACATCATCAGGTACATTCTCACACTTTTGATCAGTGCTTCCCTCCTAGCTTTGCTCACATGCTTCAGCCAAAGCTGGGAGGAAAGTGTGAGGAGATCAGACGCTCCAGATAAAGCGAGCGTGATGCGAGAGCAGCATCCTGGGACATGGTCAGGAAGATGGCTTAATAACAGGATGCCCCGTGAAACACAGACCACATGAGAAGTGCGACAGCCTTTAGAGCCCCAAAAGGTTGTAGCATCTGTAGTTGCTTCTTGTGTGCACACTGTTTCAGTAGCTTTTAGTTTGATTCTCTGAATAGGGGTTAGATTTTTTGATGGATATTTCAGACAGCTGTCTGCAAATAAGTTCAGAAAGGAGGAAAATACCCCTCATCCCCATTAACTTATTTTGGTTTTAGCTACTGTAAGTCCCTTTTTTCTTGTGCGTTTGTTTCCAATAAGCTTCTAAGTATATACAATATTTAGAGGCATCTCTATTCATCTTTCAGTCATCATTCAAGTGCATTATTCGTTTAGTTAAACATGTATTTTGCTTCTGTAAATGTATTATTTATCTGATAAATCCTATTGGTTTATTTGGAACTTTTACAGCCTGAAGGGCAAACACATATTTTGGCATGGCAGTAGTTTAGAAAACATGTATTATTTACCCATCAGAAAGTAATGGGTCCTGAGGAGCCATTATGGTCCAGCTTGTAAATCCTTCTCAGTTTGCATATTATTGACCCAATAGACAGTAACAACTCTTGGGACCTGTTGTGGTCTATTCATATTCATTTGGTTGCCGTACATGTGTGTAAAGTCTGCTTGCTGAAAATCCTTACAAATGCTTGATTGAAAAAAATATATACTGAAAGTTATATTTATAAATGAAATTGCTTGGTCAGTTTTAATTTCCCTCTTTCCTTCTCTCCCATAAATACCTAGAGACACTTTTAAGGAAAATGGTTTGGTTTGGAATTACGCAAGCACCCAGAAGAGCTTTATCCTAGTCATTATTTCTTATTTTAAAAAAGCACTTACGTAATATAATACACAGTCTGACTTTTAACATTTTTTTAAAAAAAATGTTTTTATGACAAGTTTCAGGGTAACAGCAAATTTTTACAGCTGAATAATAAACATTAAACACATGAGTGTATAATGGAAATGTTGACACCTCCAAGGCTAGTTGAACAAATAATTTTCATGTGTTGTGGTTTAGGCCCAGCCGGCAATGAAGCACCACACGGCCGCTCACTCACTCCTCCCCCTGGTGGGATGAGGAGAAAATATAAGGAAAGACTCGTGTGTCAAAACACAGATAGGGAGAGATCCATCACCAGTTACAGTCACAAGCAAATCAGACTCAACTTGTAGGAAAAACAATCAGTTTATTTAGTTATCAATCAAACCAGAGTAGGATAACGAGAGAAAACCAAATCTTAAAAACACCTTCCCCGCACCCCTTCCTTCTTCCTGGGCTCAGCTTTGCTCCTGATTTCTCTACCTCTTCCCCTGCCAACAGCACAGGGAGATGGGGAATGGGGATTGTGGTCAGTCCATCACACGTTGTCTCTGCTGCTCCTTCCTCCTCAGGGAGAGGGATCCTCACACTCTGCCCCTGCTCCAGCGTGGGTCCCTCCCACAGGGTGCAGTCCTTCAGGAGCAGCCTGTTCCAGTGTGTGCTTCCCAGGGGGTCACAGCCTTTCTCAGCTGCCTGCTCTAGCATGGGGCCCTCCCCAGGCTGCGGGGAGGGGTCTCTGCTCCCCCATGGCCCTCCATGGCTGCAGGGACACAGTCTGTCCTCTCCCCATGGGCTGCCGGGGAACCTTTGCTGCAGCCCACTTCCTCCCTGCCTGTATTTACGGGCTTTGGTGTCTGCCTGCTTGCCTCTTTCACGCCCCACTCCTCACTGCAGGCTCCCCAGCAGTTGCTTTTCCCTCCTCTATATGTACTGTATCAGAGGCGCTGCCACCGTCACTGGCTGGCTTTGCTGTGCCCAGTGGTGGGTCTGACTTGAAGCTGGGGAAGCTTCTAGTAGCTTCTCACAGGAGCTACCCGTGTAGCCCCTCCCCCACTACCAAAACCCTTCCACACAAACCCCATGTGTTGTGTAATGAAACTCTTGCTTTTTATGGATAGATGTATTGAAGTTTCATTGAAATAATTTCTTTAAAACAAAAACCTCTTCATGTAGCATGGGAGTGTTGCATGTGATCCAAAAAAGGCGTTGCCATCGCCAGAGCTGTCAGGCTCTGACACCTGAGCAAAAGCTGGTGGTGTTACATCATACTAGTATTTGCTGTGTGTCTGGGTCTACGCGCCTGTGTTCGTTACGCTTATTTCTGCAACGTGCTGGAAGAACATAAATAAGGGGTTTGATCCCTTTGGTATGCAGTTGTTCCTAGCTCCATGCCACAGCAATGTCCCTGTGGAAGACTGGCTGGGGAATTTTTCTTAAAACCATGAAAAAGGCAACCAAAAAAATGAAAAAGGCTGATTTTTGCGGTGTATGGAGCGTAAGCCTTGTTCTGGCCAATTATATGGAGATTCATTTCTGTTTCAACTAGGTCCATTGATGCTCATCTTGGAAACTGTGCATTGCATTTGTTAAGGAGCTTTCTTGGCTCTGAGCTTGGATGTATTGAGTACCTTGCAGACAAGAAAGTGAGCATCACCAAGAATGAGGCCCAGCTGGGTGTGATGGTCCAAGCTGCGGTGAACGAGCTTGCTTGTTTCTCTTGATCAGTTGTAAGCCAATATTGTGCTCAGTGTTTTAAGCCAGCCAGAATTTGGGGGCGGGGGAGAGAAATCATCCTCTGAAACCCAACATGTTTTATGAAGTAATAATAATAATGTATGAGAACACTGAATCCTGGAATTGTTGAAGGGCATAGGGGAACTTGGTTGTGTACATTAATGGGGATTATTTTTTTATTAAGGCAATGAGCTCCTCTTGAGTTTACAATTGTACCTCAATCTGAATGTACATATAAATAGATTTACACATTTATTTTTAAAATGTGTGTGTGTGAGAGTGTGTATATTTTGATCTAACTACATCATTATCATCATTATTAAGGATTTCTTTACATGGTTACTTCTGTGCCTTTTCCAGTCTTAAAGCGGTTTGTCTGGGACTGTATGCATGATATGCATTCTCTTGAGCTTCAGTGGTCAAATAATATGTACTCACAGAGGAGTGAAATGAGAGTATAGCAAAACAGTTTATACCTTCTATTTTTATTTAAAATTTGTGGTCAGATATTCAATCCTTTTTGCAAAGTCAAAACTGCTTTTTATTACATGTTTAAAGGAATGACAGATTTTTTTAGTGGAAAATGATAATCACTTTGTGATGGTTTATTAAGCTTTATGAGAAATTTTCAAATCCTTAGAAGACCGTAAGTCTGGCTAGTCTTTCTGGCTTCAAAGTTTAGCTTGAAGAAGAAAATGTCAAATATTACAACCAGTTATCCTTGCTGCCCCAAACCACTGCTATCAACTCTGGCCTACACGTAAAATCATCAGTCAGCAATTATCTCTTGCTGCAGAGTGTAGTAATCAGTGTTTGCTGATCCCCATCATACATACATAAATCAGTTTTTAAAAATGGGTAGAGGACATTTATTTGCAGACTGTTTATTTTAACGTTCTTTACAGGTAATCCAGAAGAAGACAGCTTCTGCCAAAGCTGAAGTAGTCTATTGCTTTTTCTGTAGACTTTGCTTATCATTAATAGAAAGCAGCATGTGTACATCCTGCAAACTCATTTCCTTATTTAAAGTGGGCATCCTTCCTTTACTGAGATACGCTTCCTCTTTTAATACAGGAGTGAGGATGAAGCCTTTGTAAGTCCTTAAAGGCACATCCCTTCCAAATGACCTTTTGTCCCATGCTAGTAAGTTGCATTGTTTAGTCGACTCCCTGGTCAGTGCAGCTACATGAGTTGTCTTTGGAAATGAAGAAAAAAAAATTTCTTTGCTAATTAAATTTGGAAGCATGTCATATTTTCTGATTATAAAGCATAAATAAATGAAAGCTCAGTCGAGTGTGTTGTGCCTTTTGGTAGCCTGTTGGGGAACTGAATTCCAGGGAGTAACTAAGCAGGATTTATTCACGCAGCTCTCAAAGGTCAGTGGCTACATTTGGGCAAAACTTTGCCCTATAGATTTCTAAATCCTTCATACAAATAAAAGACTGTATTTATTTTCCTTTGAACCATATGACCAAAAATTATCTAAATATATTTAATTACATAAAAAATTATAGCTCTATACCTTTCCTGCATGTAAGCACCAACATATAGTCAGGTACTACTATAACATTTCTCTGGAAAGATCAAATGCCATTCCAGTACACATGTTTATTTGAATAGGTTTACTTCTTGTTCATTTATTGCTTTTTATTGGATTTAAGTTTAACAGAAAATTATTCTTTCTGTGAACTACTACTGCTTGATTTTCCTGACAGTGTCACAGGTCAGTTGCTGTGGAAGAGATACTGATTTCACAGGTACTGGATTTACATCATTATTAAATTAATTGGATAGAAGCTAGGTTGTAGGTAGTTTCTCTTTAATGACAGATACAGCCTTTCAGTAATTGGAGATGAAGGAAAATTAAATGACAACTTGTTAACTCCATTTGGTCATTTTCCATAAATTTTCCAGACTGCCACTGGTGTTTTGGTTTGTCAATTTGTTGTGGGTTTTATGTGGTGTTTGGTTTGATTTGGGGGGTTTTTTTAGGTTTTCATCCTATGGAACATATTTGTAGGCAACTGGTCAATTCTTTCTTGAAAAAAGCTTTTAAAAGAGTCTCTCCTGAACTGAACCAGCCAACATTGGTGTCTGTATTTGGTCCAAGTCCTGTGGAGTTGACTGGGACTCCCAGAGCTTTCCTTTGTGTAATGATGCTCCTTTCTGTCCCACATTTCTTGGGATACATACCTCTAGTTATCATGAATGATAACATCAATTTCTAGGGGACTGTTCACACCTGTGGAATAGGGTGGTAGCATGAATTGGTAAATACCTTACCCCCTCCTGACCTGAGCCCAGGAAGGGAGTCTCCATACATACCCTGTTAGTTACTGGAGAGAGGGATTTTGCTCTAGAAGGTGAATCAGAGAAAGACCTTAATCCCCTCCTTCTACAGCTTATTTTAGTTTACTGACTATATAATCACAGCCAGTTTTATTCAGAAACCTGGCTGAAATAGTATCCTACTTTTCTGTATAAAGCCTGATGCTTAAGCTACTTGCCCCAGAGGTGGGAAACCTGCATGGTAAAGCTTCTTCGTCATAGGGGACTTTGAACCCCCACGTTGTCTGTCCTTCACAGGAAATGTACTTACCTGTGAGGGTACACCACAGTGGGTTCCACTCTCCAGTGTATGTCATTCAGGATGTTTGTCACAGGGACAGAGACACCACAAGTGAGATAGGCAAGGAAGAAAAAGAAGAAAATTAAATACAAGATGGCATCAACCTGCAGTGGAAGGAGAAGCTGGAAGAAAATTAGTTCTTCATACTCTTTAAGGAATATCACACCCAGTGTGATTGAGGGTGAAATCTTATACCCATTGCAATCAACTGGAATATTGTCATTGAATACAAAACCCTTAACCTGTTGCTTTTAGTGACTTTCCCAAATCTGCAGTGGAAGTCCATGGCTCAGCTAAGTCCTGGTGCCAACTTTCCAGGACTACGTTTCAAAAAGTGAAAAATGAGAATGGAAAACCACATATATGCCTCCATGAAATTTGTGCAAGTGTTTCTGAGCCCTAGTGAAAAAAGGTGCTGTTCTGAAACGTGACTTGCTATGGCCTCAGTACAGTGGACTGTTCACTTGAGTTGTTTTGTGACCATCTTGTGACAAAATATAAGGCAGCCTTCTTGAATGACAGCGGTGCACCTTTTACAGCAGCCACCTTCTGCACACGCAGATTGGAGGGGACCTTTATGACCAGGTGTTTGGTGTGATTTAGTCGGGGGTGAGATCCTTGCTTGATTGCAGGTAGTGCAAATGCGCTGTTTGCAGAAGCAGGGCTGTTTCTTTAACAAGTTTGAGTGTGTTTGTTCTGGAGTTAATTAAGATGCCTAGCAGCAGAGGAAATTCATGTGCCCTTCTGTCCTTTCTTTACCCCTAAGAAAGATGTTGAGACAGCTATCTTATTAGATCCTGTTTGACTAATGAGTGTCTGTGTGCTGGGCAAAAACCAACTGGCTAATGACCTTAACACTTCTGGCATCCTTTGCTCTAGTGGAAAAGGGGAATAGGGCAAAAAAGGAAAGGGGAAGATTTTTTTTTTTTTTTTTCAATTCTTAGGACTGTGATATCAGGTCCTTAAGGAAAATGTTCTTTACAATTCCTCTAAGAGGGATTCATACCTTCAATCATATGTTTAAGGGAAAAATTTTTTGAAGGTGTTAATCAAATAAATGACTATGATTTCTGAAGCTATATTGCAATAATTTTATCTTTTAAATTTAATGTAGAAAATATTTTTATTTTTACTTTCTGGTTCCAGAGAGAGGAAAGAGCCAACTCAGACCAGTTGCTAGCTTGCATGAGTAAAAACTATTAAATCTGACTTAATGCTTTACTTGTTGTAGGCAGTTTGTTCAGTATGGAGAAAATCAGAGCATGGAGTGATACTGTGTTTGGCTCTTATGTTGTGTGTATGTTTAAAAGTAATATTGATTTGTGCAACAATGCAGTATTACAATATGCACTTATCTGTAAGTGTATGAAGGTTTTGGAGGCAATGCCAACAGATTTAAAGATAAGAATATTCAGAAGAGTTTTCAGAAGACATATCCTTAAAAAAGAAAAAAAGGTATTTGAGTTTGTGTAGCTATGGTTGCCAATGCTTGCAGCATAAGCTTACGTTTTTAGAAGCTTGTTCTAGAACTGGGAGAGGTGACGCTTCAGTGAATTAGAAAACAAGAAAGCTTTTCCCATTTAGATCAGCACAGCAGTGAGTAGTTTTCTTGCTGCCGCTTAAAGAATAGGAGCCCTGCTGTAGAGTGTGTAGGGCATTGCATACATACGGTGGACTTGAACTTGACCTAGACTGACAAAATCTGTACCTTTAGTTTTAAATGCTTTCAGAGTCCTTGTGAACAATTAGCTTAATGATCCGTGATGTAAAAATGTAGCCAACTGACTGTCTTGACTCACAGAGGCTGTTCATTCTGTTGGTAAAAGAGATTTACAAAACAGGGTACATTTATGAAATAATGTATTTATTTACCAAGTGCGTTGTGCTGGCTCTGGAGAGCCCAACACATAGCCCATTGATATATGTCAGTAAATATTTTGGTTCTTTTAATCACGTACAGGCTTGGGGACATTATTTTGTAAAGTCATACCTACCTGCTGTGATGGTTAAATTATGCATTTGTTGAAAAAAAACCTATCAACCAAACAAAAAAATGTCCACCAGACCTCTTTAAATATACCTTTTAGGTCAGGAAAGAAACCTTTAATTAAAAAAAAAAAAAAAAAAAAAGTCTGATAATGCATTTTAATTGCAATTTGTACTGCTGTATTGAATATAAAGTAGCAAAGGCTTCCCAAAACCCCTGCAGCTCTGCCCTCACCTCCCTTGTGGTTTGGGTTTTTGCTTTGTTTTTACTGGGAGCTTCAGAATGAGAAACAAAACAAACAAACAAAAAACCAAACCGACAACAAATCTATACTGTGATCACGCACATTTTGAAAGTGAACAGGGATATACTTTGTAATTAAGCCTGATTTTGATATTCACAAGAGAAATTTCCTGGACCAAGAGCTTTTATGAGATATTGTTTGCTGGATATTGTTTATCAATTGGCTGAAATCAGTTGTAGGCTTTGAAATGAGGAAATGTTGCTCTTGGAGAAAGAGAAAAATACTAAAATTAAATACTTTATGTAACAAAAATGTAGCATAAACAAATGAGTTAAAATCCAAAGTAAATAAAATTAGTCTGGTGTTCTACTGCTGACAAGCCCTATATTTGAGCTAAAAAATTTCTTTTTTTTTTTTTAACGGCAGTGAGCAGCTGCTTGGCTTTCACTGAAATGGGGGCGGAGGGGGGAACCTTGATATTTTATTTTAACATTATGTTACTCTTATTTTCTTTGAAGTCAACTTTTAAAAGTTTACATACAGGTGGTCTGCATTGGTGTTGAGAAAATAGCTTTTTTTATTTTGTTGTTGATTGAAGACTGGCAGCACTAGTAACCAACCTTCCTTCTAATAGTTGTTCCTTAAACAAAATAGGGAAGGGGTTGGAAGCGTCGTCTACCATTTATCTTTATCTTTCTAATGTAGTAATTTGTGTTAAGGTCCTCATTGCTCCTAAAGTCTGTTTTATCCAACTCTGAATTATCAATAAATTGTAGGTGAAGCACTTGAAGAAGATTTTTCTGTAACTTGTTTGCCCCTGTACGTGAAAAGCCATATGAGCTTCTTTTCGAAAGACTGCACCGTGCTGCTTTCCTCTTCACCCCACGGCATACTTTGAGCCTTTTAAACATTGCTGAGAGTGCAGGTCTGGAGCTAGAAGGTTTTCCTACTACTGTTCATAGTTGTCTCTATTGCAACTGTTTTTCATCAGAAAAGGTCCACAACTAACAGGCCTTAATCTTAGTTTTCTTCCAAGGGTTCCTAGGTTAGCAGGTGTTGGCCACTCAGCATCATCAAGAATATCTGTGTCTTGGGAGCTGGCTGCTTAAGTATGGTTGCTTTGTTGAAGGGTGGATGTAGTCTTTTTGTCTACTATGTTGTCAGCAAGCATAAGAGCTAGACTTCTATGTGGCAGATAATGGCCTGAATCATTAATCATAAAATGCATGATTTATGATAAAATTGGGCAGAAGCATGTAACTGGGGGCAGATAAAAGCTGAAAACAAAGTACAGTATTAGTTGACTTTCCGTGCACTAATGAATTTGAGTAACATATAAAGTAGATCTTTCCAGCAACTTCTTGCTTTGTAGTGAACCCAAAATGATTAGTATCTGAGTCAAACATGGATATAAGTAGTTTCTAGACTTCCCTTAGTGAATGTGAGTCCTCCTTGAGGAGAAAGATGCTTTTCTAAGTGACAAGGGTAATTTTGAATTTTATTCCTAAATCTGATACATATCTGGTCTGGTCAGCATCTTACACTTTTGTGGGGTGTTTTTTCAAGTGAGAGAATGCAAAGCAGAAAGAAGGAAGAGGAAATCCTGTGCATGGGTGGGGTGGAGTATCATCACTTCTTTCACTGGCTTCTCTCAAGTTGAACCATGAGGAAGGAGAAAAGAATAGTGAAAAGTAGTAGTAGAACATTTATTCCTTTGTCATTCTTGTTATTTTCAGTGCTGAAGGAGACAAAATATTTTAGATGGTCATATTATTTATTTTCTCTCTGCCTTTCCTAAGTGTATTTTTGACTGAACTTCCAATTAGAGAAGAAATTATCTTGCCTTGGACAAAACGATACTCTTTTTTTAATGGCCCTTGTGCTGTATTTAACTGTACCAACTGATGTAGTAACTAACCCCAGAAGTTAAATGTTTAGTTAAAAGTTTGCTGCTGCTAACAGTGTGGGAAAGCAGGCTGTGCTCAGTTAAATTATGTCTACAAAATCTTTATAAGAAAAGAGTAAAATGAAAGGACAGACAGCATGACTTTAAGATTTGAAGAGAGGTTTGCAATGTTGATAGTAGGAACAGTTTAACTTGCTTAAAATTTTGAACTGAGATGATTTAGAATGGACATTAAAGAGATGATCATTAACCTCAAAGATGCGACTTGTAAATCAAATTTGTGTATATTTTTATTAGCATGTTGCCAATTAGAGATTCCTTGGGCCTTTTATCACTGCTCCTTTGTGCCATTGCTTTAACAGCATGGTTCTTTCTGTGTGCTAAAGGAGAAGAAACTGCGTTCTGCTGAAACTCTTCAGAGTGGCAGCTATAAATAGACTTGGAAATAGCAACAAGCTGGGTCCACTGCCTCTGTAATGGCCCTTTCCAAATACTTTAAAACAAATGATTCATCAAATAAGGAACACTAAAAGAAGAAATCTGCCAATTTGTAGAATTTGACTCCTCCTAATCAGAGCAAGGCAACAGGATGTTGAGTTCCTGCCCTGCACCTGATTAAAGCCAAATGCACTAGGAACAGCTGGGAATAAGAGGAAGCACCAAGCTCTTCTCAGTTGGGGGTAGGACAGCAAAAGAATTTTTTTTAAATCCCTTCCACCTTTGTTGTTCTGTTTTCCTGACTCTTTGACAGATAAGCACTTATTTCCTCTGGTATTTGGACCCCTTAGAAACCACGTACAATGTACAGAACATAGGAAAAAGCTCCACATGTATGCGCCTGGCCTAGGCAGAATCAATTTTAGTCATGGTGTTATTCGACATTCCTCATCACCATAGTATAGCCAAATTGCTAACTTTACAGACTCTGATCGTGGAGGTGCCAAATTCTCCAAGTTCTGCCCACCCACCCTTAGCAAGTCAAAAGCTATAGAGCAGCATGGAGACCAAGATTCATTTTCCATCTGGGTCACCGTGGTTGTTTTCACTGCTGCATGCTCATGCAGAGTCCCTTCCATTTTTTTTTTTTTAATGGAAACACAGAAAAAATGTGAAACCTTTGTCAATACTTTCTTCCTGTGTTCTAGAAACCATAAACCCCACAGCATTTTAAAGCTTCAGAGTACACATATGCCCTCAAATAAGTGTTAAGCAGTTATTTTTCCCTGTGCAGTAGTAGAATGTGTTGCAGATTACAGCCAAGCACAAAAAATAAGCGTCTTGTAGCATATGCTGTAGACGCAGTAACAGTGATAAAGTGATTTAGTGCTTAAAATACAGGAATTACTTCAGTGTCAGAAATCTTCCAAGAACCTTAAGACAAAACTCCTTCTTTAACATTTCTTGAAGTAACTCCTTATGTGATTACTCCTGTGATACCAGCTTTTTTCACTCACGTCACAAAGCTACTTTATGCGTGCGCAGCTTCCTTTCCATACCCAGTGTCAACAGCACAGGCTGTTTGCTCCTGCAGTCCCTGGGTCTGATCCAACAGGCTATGAGGTCAGGAGCAAGACTCCTGTTGGCTTCCCTAAGCTTTGGATCAGGCCTCCTGCCACTAGCACTCACTGCCGTGGCATCCACCACTCAGCTCCTTTCTTTCTCAGCATCTCTGCTGCTAGGCAATCAGAGTAACAACCATCACTTAAATGCTTCAGTAAAGCAGGCAATTCAGGAAAAAAAAAAGTTTTATTTTTAAAGATGTCTACAAAACACTCTTCTCCCATCTTGCAATAAAGGAAAATGTGCATAAAGAAGTCTCCGTCTGCATCCACTATTCCCCTCTCCTGTCTTTAAGGAAGGTTGCCAGACTCTCCATTTCTACACCTCCTTTTTTTCTTCGAATTTACAGTTTAATGTTGGTACCATTTTGTGAGAATTGATGTTAACAACGTGCCTGACGTATGATTATGGGGGCCATCGCTGTCTTACCATGGCACTGTGAGAGTAGATGCAGTCAAAGTTTATGACCTCCAGGGCTGTGTATTTAACATCTGGGTACATGTCAACCAAAACAGTGCGTCTTTACATCAAGCAAAGAAAAGTGATACTTACATAAACAGTTGGAAGGGCAGGCAGCTCTGTGGATGTTGAGAGAACAAAAGGACGCTTCCATAAACTTGTGCTATAAAACAGAAACCTCAGGTGCTTTGTGTTCTTTACTTTATGACTTTTCAGGGGGATGCAGGATTTTGGCTGAGGCTAGGGACACGTGGTGTTCCAAGGGAAGAACAGCAAGCAGGTGCCTGTCCTGGACCGCTGCGCTGCCTTCTCGGCTGTGCAACCAGAGGGCTTTGACCCTTGGGAGTGGGGAGGTGGCCTCTTTGAGCAAACAGGCATTGCTTGAGGAAAATTGGGACATTTCAGTGTTCAGCAGGTATCATTCAGTTGTTTATGGCTTTTAGCACCTGTTAGCAACAAACTACTCTCTTTTTCCTTTGATAGTGTATAGCCTAGCTTGCCTATTAATTCGTAATGTGCTTTCCTAATATAGCTTAGGAAACTCTTTATAAATTATTGTTCACACTATATACGACAATGAAACAAGTTGTATTTATATAGGCTGACTTAAAACACTGAAACAATTAAACTCCTACTCATCACATAATGTGATTTTCCTGTCTTGTAGTGCCAAATAAAGGTGCACGAAAGTATTGAGAGATGCACACATTTTCTCTGAGCTAATGGAACTTGCCTGCTGCTATTTTGGAACACATACTCATTATGTATTCTTAGACGTATCTATATTTAAAGCCCAAAGCAGATGTTGGATGTTGAGACAACTTGTGGAAACTTGTATGTCAAGTCTGATTCTTTATTTTTGCCCCCACTCTGTCCCCTTTGGTTCATTGGTGGAAAGAGATTGCTTTCAGAAGAAAATGCTTTACTAGAGGTTAATTGCCCTTCATTGAAACTGTATTTTTGAAGAAGGTTGCACGAAATCCGTGAATAAGTTCATTAAAGTTTGCCATGCGATTATGTTGTTTAAATGGTTCACTAGAATTCTATGTTTTTCAATGAATATTATGGTTTTTAAACAGTGCTGTTATCAACAAATTTGTTTTCCTGTTTAACTTGGGGAAAGAGTTTGAAAAATTTATGGATGTTACTATTCTAAAATCCTCAAAATAATTTTTAGCGGATTCACACAGATCAATTCTTTGACTTATGCAGCTGTCAGAATATGCCAAGTGGATGTGTTTGAGGGTTTCTGGTGTGCATACATGTATATGCAAATATAAGTGCGTCTGTATATTCTCCCTAGGGTTTATTCTACCACCTACCCTAAGGGTGGTGTGCTGTTGCTTTCAGTAAATTAGAATCAAGACCCTTTATGTATAGTCATATATATAAAACAATAACTTTAACGGTTTTGGCCACCGTACAGACATTCCAACGTTTACTTCATTTGTGTTCTCCAGATCCCTTCATGCCAGAGAGATAAAGCCAACAAGGAGAAAACAAACTTTTTATTATTTCACTCCTACAATGTTTGGTCCCAATATGAGCCAAAGGGGTGTTTCTTATGACTTATTTTCCTTTTTCCAACAAACCCAGATGGCTGTCTCTTTTTGGGGGGGCTTTTTCCTCCCATTAACTCAGAAAATATGTGCATCTCATGAATCTTTCAAACACCTTTTTCTTTTTTTTCCTTTTTTTTTCGTTTTTTGGAAGGGGGATGATATATCACTAAATTCTTATAATGAAGTTTGCCAACATCACAGGATAAGCTTTTTTGCTAGAGATATGGTTGCAACAAAAGTAGTACAAATGAAAGAACGAATTCATCAGTACAAGTGAAAGGTGTCTTGTGCTTGGGAAACCCCTTCATTTGCTTTGAAATTACTGTTAACTCTCTAATGAAGTGCTTTCACAGTGTAAAAAAGTGTTCCTTTCTGCAGATGAAATTGGAACAGACACAGCAGACTTGACCTGAACTGTAGTAAAACCTCACTTGCTTAAACAGGATTTGGGGTAGATTTACTAAACATTTTGGTCTTATAAGGCATTGTGACAAATTCAGTGAATTTCAGAAGCTTCAGTCGTGCTCATCTACTTTTTGTTCCTTTTGTGATGGGACTCAGGAGATAAATACAGGAGCGTAACTTTGCAACACAAGCCTGGGATTCAGGGTCATCTTGTCTACTTCATTTTTTTTTTCCTGCTTTTGTTTTGGATCAATCCAAGTGAGGTCCCTAATTCAATAAAGATGCTGACAATGGTAAACTGCCTTCATCATTGCAGCTTAATCTGGCAAATCAGCTCCAGAGGCTCGAAAGCGCATCTGCTTGTGAATGGATGATTAGTTGATGCCAGCAGAGCCAGAAAGAGAGGTTAGTCTGGTGCAGCTGTCTCTGCTGGGGTCTTATTCCTGTCCACTTTGCCTTTTTGGGGGGTACAACAAGGGCTTAGCTGTGTCTCGCAGCTTTTGTGTGGCATGGCAGCAAAAAAAGCTCCAGTGCCTCTAGTAATGGGCCTTTGACTTCTGCTCAAGGGCTACACCACAAGAGAGGTCATGACCACCTGGAAATTGGACTGCCCCTCTGTAGCTGTGTAAGTCACTGCTACGTGTTGAACGTTCCTGGGGTCCTGAGCTCAAGGCCCATTTTCTGAGATTTTCCAGGTACCAGTGTAAACCACTGTCTTTAATGCAGGGCTAGAGTGTAGGAACTGCCTTCTAAATGGATCTGCTCTGTACACAAATCTGAAAGACAAATAAGTTTCCCAACGTACCATTGAATTTAAAAACCACAAGAAAACACTACTTCCAGTTACCCAGTTTCCCTTATGTAACCTTAGAGGAACAACACCAGTAATTTCTTTAACCAGACCTTCCTACTCCCCATACCCACAAGCAGAAAGCCTTATGAATTGTTGGGGTTTTCTTAAAGTGAGTGCTGAGGAATCATTAGCTATTTGGCTGATGGTTTCCTGGTGCCATCAAAACTAACACTGATTAGCAATAAGGCAGAATTATAGCGTAATACTGAGACATTTCCTATTTCTTCCTTCTCACATACTCTGTTTTTGTCTCGTTCTTTATAATCGTATTATCAGGCTTCCAAATAGGTTCATCAATCACAGATCTATAGTAACTTGCTATAATCTTTGGGCTGCTTTACAGTTTGCAAATAGAATTGATTGCAGTTTCTAAGTTCTTAAGTAAAAAAAGGGTTTACTCAAATACAGTTAAAGAAGGTATTAAACTAGTTTCACCTTGGGTCGATAAAGGTAACTGTGCTGGGGCAAGATACAGTGTCTAACCCAGGAAAAGGTGCTGAGGCACTCTGACACGAAGCACACAGGAGAGCACAGAGACCTCCAAGGCAGGGGGTCGGTGTTACAGAGCCGATGAGCGCTGGGTGCCTGCAGAGCCCAGCATCAGTGATTTTTAGGACTGGAAAACAACCTTCCCAGTAAATGACATTAGGAAACCACTAGAGCTACCTCACTGGAATGAAAGTGAAGGAGTTATTTGATCTTGTTCACACAGGGAATAAGATGTTTGGTATTACAGGATGCTTAAACTTACAGGCAATTATGTGGAGATCCAGTGCTGAAAACTAAAGTTAAACAAATTCGAACTAGAGAAAAGGTGCAAATTTCTAAAAGTGAGGACAATTAGCATTTGAGCAGCTTATCAAAGGATGTGAAAAAATTCTCCATTATTTGCAGTCCTTAAATCAAGATTGGATGCCTGCCTAAGAGATATAAATAACTACTAGCTATTTGTACAGCTTGATACAAGAATCACTGAGTGAAGTCATATGGCCTGTGTTATACAGGACTTTTTTATACTAGAAAAAGGAGAATTGTAAGTAGTATTAGCTATATGTGTATAATTGTTACTTATGAACATAGTAACTGCAACAAAAAAACCCTGTTCCTTCTCCTTTAGTAATTATATTTTCCGTTGATTTATGTACGTATCTGTCAGAATAGCTGATGCTTCTTTCAGTTTTCTTACCTCCAGACTTAAATAATATCAGCTATGCTTTCTGTGTTTTACTCTGTATGAGATTAAGCAGTTATTGATGTTTCTGGTTTTGCCTCTATTCTTACACTAGCATGCTTCATACTAAAGCATTCGTGTTATAAACACTGAAGTAGAGTTTAACCAAAACAGCAAAAGCGACCTGTCTCCTTTTGAAATTAAAAGAAAATGCAAATAATATCTCCAAGTTTTATATGGAAAACAAAACATATCAAAAGCATAAAACCAATTCTATATTTCCCTAGATTATTTAGAAAGCCTGAGTTACCTATGGTGTGCATATGTGTACCTTAGCCTACAGATTTCACATGCACATATCTACAGAAAGACAAAACCACGTCTTATTATGTTTCAAGTGAAAGGACAAGGTAGAGAACACCTTGTTTATTTCCAAGTAATGTTGATAGCAATCAAATTCTTTTGAAACTGCAGAAACAGAAGACCTACAGAGGTCTCACTGGTTTTAAAATCTTATTTTATAATAATCCCAAAATTACAAACACAATTTCAAAAGAAAAGTGCTAGCCTTGCATTTTAGTTATAGGCCATGTAATTCCATTTGAAATTTCTAAAAACTAACTTCTCTAAAGACAGGCTTTCCAGGAGTACTTTGCCAAGCCTTAGGTGTCTGCAGCCATCTGTAGTGGATTACTTCTTCTTACTGTATTTCAGCAGCAGGATGGTGGGAAAGCCTTGGTGACAACAATACTCATGCAATAGGCGTGATCCTTTTTTCCCTTTCAGTTTATTTTGGCAATCTTGCAAGAGGAGCGTAACAGATCTAAATCAGCTACCGAAGCAGAGAGTGTGCTGAATGCACTTTGATGTCCTCTCTCTGTCTTCTGTAAGGTAATAATCAGGCAAGTAATAAAAAGATGATGAGGATCATGCCCAGCTTTTGATGTGCTTTGTTTTGCGAAATGACTCCATTAGGGGTGGAGGACGTAGTAAAAGTTGGCAGGATCTACGGCTGGGCAGCGGAGCTCCAGGAGGGATGAGAAGACACTCGCTTTGGCACCCGGCTGTTGTTTGCAGGGACCGTAAGGCGGGTAGTGTTGCTAGACAGATGATTTGAACCAGCGGCTGCTCAACTCACAACCAAACACTTCAGCTAATTCATCACAGGGCTCTTGAGCACTTCAGTTGTGCAAACTTAAAAGGTTAAGGCAGTAAATAGTTTATTGCCACTGAGGCCAGTTGAACATTGATCACTGTTGAATTCCCTCTGTTTAGATGTAACATCTTTTGAAATATGCTCTGTAGGTTTAGTCTGAGAGCAGGATAATTGCCGCGAGGGCTTAAAATTTGAAAGCAGACACTTCTACAGCCAGAATGCAACAGGCTGCCAAGATGGACTGGAGTGAAAAAAGTGTTGTACTTTTTTAATTCTCCAGTCTTGAATGAAGCAATAGGAAAGGCTGTTTTGTGAGGTATGGATGGGTAAATTCATGTGGACTTTGCCCCTTTGACGCCTATTAATAGAACCATTGCTATGGCCCTATTTCCAATCTCTCTGGGGTTTATGCTGCAATTTGGTGCAGCTGGTGCTTCTCCTTAGCCTAGTGGTGGGGAGTTACTTAATCAGCATGCAATTAAGGGTTTTTTCAGTGCATGCATTGATGTGGTGAGTTTACACACATTCCAGAATGTGCTCCTGCTGCTCGTTTAGCTGTATGCAATTTCCATAACACAATTTCTGTACAGGACTGTTACTCTCACCGCTGCGAAGCTCTGTGTTTCTGAAATGTGGTTGACAGTATCCTGTCAATGCATAGTGCTGGTTATGTGCCCAACCAGCTCTGTGAAGATCAGGGTCTGCCAAAACAAGATCTAATGGCTCCAGGCTTTGGATCCACATTTACTAATTTCTCTGACCGGGGGGGAGGGTAATGGGTTTGGGAGGACAGATTACAGTGGTAGTTTAAAAGCACAGAACCACCCCAAATGTGTATGTTTATGCTTTTTTGATCATATGTAATATCACCATAGCATATGTGAACAATACCACATTTTTGGTAATCATGTTCCTCCTCCTTAAAAGGTGAAGTCTCATTAACTTAGATCCTGACCCAACCAGCAGCCCCACCAGGATGAAAACCTGTGTCCATGAGGAACTTCCCAACTTTACTGAATCTGTGTATGTGCTTGAGGTTAAAAATCAGCTCTGGTTAAGCTGAGGTTATTTATATTTACATAATTTGTTCATATTTTAGTAAAAAATTGTTGATACAGACACATAAAGAATAAGACACGTAAGAAATTCTAGAGGAATTTGAGCCTGTTGACCTATTGTTTTGTAGTGTATTACATGTGAATGTAAACTTTTAAAGAGGGCTTACAGTCTGGACAACATGCTGAACAGATCTGGAGAAACCAGTAAAGTGAGAGGAAAAAAACCTGGTGAGCCGTCAATCAGCTTCTCTGTATGTGGCCTTACTCTTTAGTGAGAAAACAGTATTTCAGACTTGCCAGCTGTGAAATTTTTAGTTCATCTTTACCATGGAGCACATCACATTTTTTTTCCTCTTTTAGACAGAGCTGTGAACAGATGATGGATGGACTGTAGGCGCACTGTGATAGAAATACCTATTTCATTTTAAAAGCTCAGCCCCTCCTTGACAAGGCAGTCATCCCCTCTTGTAACAATAGAAGAAACGTCGTGGAGTCATAGTTCAGCTCCACTGAAAGACTTCATTCAAGGATTTGATGAATAGCAAAGGGAAATGTGAGAAAAATACTGTGACAGCTAAAAAGTTTTTGTTATCCCCTCTTTCACTGTCTTGAACTGTAAATCTTCCTGTATATTTAAAGGTAGGTGAGAATTCCCAATGCAGGCAGCATAATTTTCAGCTGAGAGAGATTTCAAGGGCGAACTTGCAGATTTTAAAGAGACAGAGAATTAATCTGAACTAAAGCTTGTACAATGTAAGATGTGTGTTTTAGAGCAACTGGTGCATTTAATCTGTTTTTAAAATAGTTTTGCCGTTTCTAGTGGATCTGAAGAAGATAATATTTTTAACAGGCTTCTGAGATGCAGTGCATATTTGCTCTACTGTGTGCTGGAATGTCTACCATTTTTTCAGATGCTGAATGTCATACAAATACATCAATTGAATGGAGTTTGCATTTAGAATTTTGTGGGAATCTATGATTTCAAGTGTTAGTGATTGTTAAATGTTGAGGAGAACTGAAGTCTTGGGGTAGTGTTTGGGATATACAAGACTCCCAGGATCAGATTGCGATATCATTTTGGCATGGTATCTAATTAGATCCCATACCTGCATATGATAAGTTCCTGTGATAAGATGTTTCACACTGTTACTGTCTGCTGGCAGTGAGTGAATATTATCGGTTCAGTAAAGTGGATCAAGTATCTGTGTGTTCTCTCACTTGAGGAAGAAAATACATTGTTTATTCCCTCAGTCTACAGGATAAAAATTCCCTGCAAATACATTAGGCTGATACATTACTACACTTTACACGCATAATAGCTGTTTTCATCATGAATTTGACAAGCTCGCAGCATGAAAACTGAGGATTATCTGGATAGCCAGTATAGGGCAGAAATTTAAAATGGTTTGATTCTCACTTTTTTAAAAAATAAAACACTTCCTAGTATTATCCACTTAATTTTTTAGGAAGTGGTAGGGTTTTTACAAGAGAATACAGAGACTGTGAAACTTCGGTGTTCTCTAATGATATCTTTTAGCACTACAAGCAGAAAAAACAGTGTAGTTGTACGCAGGTAGGATTGTCAACATTGCAGGTTTAAGGGTAGCACAGTTTATCTGACTTTTCTGAGCCTTTGTAGAATGAGGTTTAATTGCATTCTGTTTGTTGCATTTATTAATCCCATGACTATATTAATTAAGAGCTACTGACAAGACTTGTGTATATATGTGGGTTTGGGTTTTTTTGTTTTTTTTTTTTTCCAATTTGTATTTGTCTTAATGGCTTTTCTTTATCTCTGTTTTTTTTCTTTTTAATACTGACATGAGACATGACTTCTTTTTACTCATGCTGTTAATTAGGAAAAAATAAGAGCTCTTTAACAGTTTGAGCTTAAAGGGTTCACTAATATGAACTATCAGTCTTCTGTTTTTCATAATCAGAAATACACCTCTTTCCCTTTTTTTTTTTTCTCCTCCCACCCAACAGTGGAGCAAAAGAGACAGTTCTTGAGGGTGTGGTTATCATGAGATAATTGCAACCCTGAGGGATTTGAGACACTTGGGTACATTTCATACCTTGTAGCTGTCCAAGGATGAGATTTTCACACAAAGGCTCCACCCCACCATATTTTATCTTTTCTTATTTCATAAATCAGTCTGTGTGCTTAGGGATCATTTATCATTTCCCTAATATTCACCAGGGTACAAACAGTACTGTTCTAGTTCCATTCAACCTCCTTATTTCTCCCTCCTTCTCCTGCTCCAATTAAAAAAAAAAAAATGTTGGCAAGATGCTAAAATTATATAATGGCAGTTCTGTATTTAATGCAGAAATCATACATTATCCTAAAACCCCTTCACCCTTGAGTACTCTTTGTACTTCTGAGAACATGATATATGGCTGAATAGTGCACTTAGCAACCATGACTTCATTTAAATCTTTAGGTTTCTGAGAAAGGGATTACTGCCTAGAACCTAACCGGTACTAAAGAATACATATTTTCAGATGCAACTGCAGTTAACATCAGCTTAAATTTGTGTGGAGAGAGAGCACTCTTGCAACATAAGAAATGTTTAAATCTATAGGAGTGGAAAGTGAAACAGTTGCTGAAGTTTTGCTTTCATGCCAAAACTTTTTTAATTTTTTACCAATTATAGAATTCTTCATCAACATTGACTACTTATATTTCTGAGCCTTCCCAGCACAGCTTCTTCCGTATGTACTAGTGTTGCAGATTCAAAAATTAACCAATGTTTCCAAAACCTCCCATATTACACTTTAGCAATTTCCTCTGCTTCTCCCGCTGTGTTTCTCCCCGTATTCTTGTAGTTCTTTGACAGAACTGCTTGTATGCCAGGTGAGGACGCTCAGAGCCTCAAAACAGGTTTGAGTCAGCACCCTGGAAGTTAGCTAAAACTCCTACTGCAGCCACGAGACGTAGCGTTCTTAGCTTATGTTAGTGTTGTGTACAATCACGGATCTTAACTTGCGGTATTTTTTCATCCAGCCGTACTTCACAACTATTCAGCACATCTCCCTCATGGACAATCCCTGCTCGTAACGACATGTGCAGCAGGACTCTCTCAGTGGCATGTAGAAGTTCTAAAGATCCTCCCTTTTCATACGTGCATTTGCGAGCAAGTTTGTATTATGACCTCTTCTTTGGCTTGATATGGTGTGATAAAATTTGTAGGCTGAACTTGATTTTTTTTCCATTCCCTGATCAACAAGCTCTAGAAGCACAATTAAATTCTTGTGAAAACTGATTGCTTGGAAGAACATGGAAACAGAGTACGCTGTGTTATAGAGACTTGCAAGCATGTAGAGAAAACATGTTTGGAAGGGAAGACAGGTTGAAAAAATCCTGAGATAGATTTACAGGTTTCCTTCCATATTTATCTCTCTGTGAGATAAATGCGCCCTGTTGGCATGTGCTTATGATCCTGCTATTTCTTGACTGAGATATCCGTGAGTCATTTGGAAAAGTAAAAGCATGATTGAAAAGTGCTAATTGAAATAAAATATTTGCATACAATAGAGACATGGCATCTGCCTGAGCTATGCTTTTTTTTTTTTTTTTTTAAGAAAAATGCAGCCATACACAATTTTACAGACTTCACCTTATTTGTGAAATTTGATGTTCTCACTGATCATGCCAAATGATTTGTTCCCTATGTTTTGGCACCTTGGTCTTGTCTTCCACATTGCTTTTCCAACATGCCTCATCCTGAGGCTGCAAAAATTCACTTTGAAAGCTGATGGAACTTTTTATAGGCCATTCAAGTTTTACTCAAAGCTGATCTGAGGTGGGGTTTTACTGGCAGGTCAAATATCACACTCTAGTATAGATGAAGAGGAACGCTGTCTTGTAGGTGTCAGTATGGTTTCTTGTCACTTCTACCACTACAAGAGACAAAATCTTCAACGCTGTCTTAGGGCACAGTCAGATAGACTAAAATAATATTTGTTCGTGGGGACAAGAGGGAAAACCCCCAAACTTGTTGATTGTATGTGGTTAGTTGACTATCATGGCTTTATTTCCTGAATGGTTTGCCTTAATGTTCGAGTGAAAAGCAGCAATTATTCCTAGTCCTTTTCTCTGTGTCAGAACCCAAGAGATAAGTAAAAAACAAGGCTGAGGTTAGTGTTGTGGATTACAGTATACAAATCACTTGCAATGCTCTGCTTTGATTGATAAGCACCATGCCTCATGAGTGTCAAAGCTGCCTTTTAAAATTAATGCCTATACATTACTTTCTAAGAATTGTAGTGGAAGCACTTCGGTAGTCAATAATAAATATAAGAATAAAGTAAAGGCAAAGGGGATGCCAACAGAAAGTCTAACAGACTGATTTATTTTGAGTGTCATCCTGCTTGTTCAGAAAAGGGAAAAATAGTAAAAAATTTTATTCAGTAGGTCTCATCCTTTCAAGCTCTCTGCCCCTTGCCCTTTTTCCCCTTACCCCCACATACCTGTCGAGACACATGCTTTTTTATGATTCGTCCCACAGGTTTCTTTCTAGCTAGCCACCCACATCCTTCTGAGGTAGATGAGTTAAGTAGAGCCTTTTATGCAGGGGATTGCCTTTGAGTTCAGAGTGCTCACTGTCACATAGAAAACAGCAGTGTTCTCCCTGAAAGGGCGCAACTGAAGAAGATGTAAGGCTCATGCTTTCTTAAATACTACAACTGCATTAAAATCTGAGTGCTAGCAGTGGTGATAATAGTGTATTGCACTCCTGTAGCTTCCTGCACAGGATGAAGGATTATCGCAGTCCACTTTGAGGTATGTAATTATTGCTATCCCCATCTTGCCTGAAATGGAATGTTAAAATTAGGTGTTACTACAGTGAGCTTACTGAAAGCTGTTTCTACAAGTTTATTACATCATTCCCAACAAAGCCATCATCAGCTACTGTATTTGTGGATGCTATTAATACCCTGATTTTAAAATTAATCATATGTAGTGCCTGCACATGCACTACAGGTGAGTGCTCCTCTACTAGGGTTCACCCATTTAGCATTTCAAGGTGGAGTGGGCTTTTTTGGTTTGTTGGTTGTAATTTTAATAAATATAAAGGATTCCATGGTTTTCTTTCAGGGCAAGTACAAACCTCAGATTATTGTGTTTATTTGAAGAATGTTTTTAAATAGCTGTTCTCAAGAACAAGTAAAAGGAAAAGAATGCTGCTGGTTTTGTGGAGAGAGAAAAAAAATGATTTTGGGATTGTCCTGTCTTTTAGTAAAATTTTGGAATGAAATTTCACAGAAGATGACCTGATGCATTGGAAGAAAAGGCAATTATTTGCCCAGTTCAAAAAAGAGAACTGAAAAAAATCCCTGGTGACTTATTTCTTGATATGCCGTTGCATGTTTATTCATTTTTTCAGTCATTCCTGCCCAAGTACTGGAGCAGGAACTGGTAAGATGGCAACTGTGAGAGCATGTCTTTTGTCAGTACATTCATATCCATCCAAATTTACCTCATGCAATTAGCCATCCCAATTTAATTCTTAATGCACATGCAGTAAAAATGAACAAAAGCCTCAGAAATTAATTACATGGAAGTGTGAGGTATGGTGAAAACATTCCAGCTAAGGAGGAGTTGGTGGAGTTTTTGGTTGCTTTATGGCAAGCCAGAAAAGTAGATCCGTGGAGGTGTAACGTTATGAAGAGTTGTGATTAGTACCCATAGCAAACAAGGGGAGACTTGGTGAAGAGAGTGAGTCGACTGGGAACAGGTCTGAAGTGATGGCATTTGTTTAGAAGATGCGTTTTTATAGTACTTTAAGGGTAGTATCTTCATGAAGAACATGACTTTAGTATTTTAAGAATAAACTGAGGTCACAAACGGGAGCAGACATTGTTTCCCTCCTGAGATGGAGTACTTAGCATCTCCTTTGCCACGCTGATGCAGGTGTTGGACTCTCAGCTCTGAACCCCCCTGGGTACTTTAGGGCAGAGGATGTTCCCTAAGTACTTGTGCCCAAGACAAGAAATCATTTTTAACGTGTGTGTGCGTTCACGTGCTTATTTTTTTCCTCAAAACTTCGTGTTCTTATTTGTCTCCCTGAAGTCCTACCTGTTTTGAATACTCAGCCACCACCGAAGCACTGCAATGTAACAAGCTGCAAAGTGTGCTTGGAGCTGAGGTACCTGTCCCCTCTTACACTGTGATGAGTGAAGTGATTTGATTTTACAGTGGCTGAGAGTAAAAGAGAGCTAAGTTGCTTTATTTTGCATTTGCTGTGGTTTAAGAGTGATTCGAGATAGTGTTACCTTGACTCCACAGAGAAATAGTAACTTGTTTTCTCGCAGTGGCTTGGCTGCGTCTGCACCCTTCGCTTTCAAACTGAAAGGCTGAGTCAGACGCATTTATGGGCAGACCGTCTAATTGGGTTTACAGTCCCACTAATAAGTAATACATGCACATTCATCTGGTTTTTTTGTGCAATATTCCTGTGAAGTAGGGAAGCTCTTTCAACCCCCAGTTAGCTGTAACGAAGGAGATCGCAATTCTTGTTGGGAGAAGGAGAAAATTCTTTTAATTTTAGAAAATTAAAAATGAAGAGATTTCAGAGTAAGAGGTAAAAACTTCTGTTAAACATTTTAGAAAGTGTTTCTTTATGAACTATATGTCGTAGCTGTATAGATACACTTTTCAGAGTGTGCACAGCTTGGTCAGAATGACTTACAGAATTTAACCGGCAGTCAGTGTTTTTTCTCATCTTTTTCTCATGAGCTATGCTACATCAGTTATTAGGTGGATATAGCACAGAAAGCCAAACCCAAAATAAAGACAAATATAACTTGGAGAACTGGTCAGCCAATTGTTGGTAGATAATATGTGGGAAGGGGGGAGGAAAATAACAAAAAAATATTTTTGTTAAATAAAGAATACAATTTTATAGCAATTTTTAAATTTGTACTTACTTGAATTTGAAAAATTTGAGAAATGATTCTACAAAGGTTCTGCTTTTGTTCTATACACTTTATTTCCAAATTAAATTCCCTTAAGGAAAAAATACACTCATCCACATTCAAATCTGTCAAAAATCCTTATATGAAATATCATTTTAAGTTTATTTCCTCACGGAGGGAGGAGCATTTTTGGTACTTTGGGGATAGCTGAAAAACAATTGTTTGAACTGCTTCTTAACTTTCTAAAACCAAAGCCTTTTGTCATGAGGAATTGCAGTCTGGGAAGTAATCTTCTTAAGTGATAAATAATAAATGCTGAAAAGATAAAACTTTGCTCTGGTTGAAAAAGCAAGACTTCTGGCAGGGCCTGTGGGAGGTTTTACCTTATTCACCAGTCGGAGTTACAAGAGAGTAAGGCAGGGTAGTCATTTGCAAAGCATTGAGGTAATTCCAGCTTCCAGGCAACACGGAAGTTGTATCAACATTTGGGAGGGTCCATTGTGTTAAGTCATATTTTGCAGTCTTGCTGGCTAGGAAGGAAAAGAGAGGAGAGACTCTTGTCAACAAAGGTGTGCCATAGCAGATTATTGCTGTAATTCAATATCTATCTTGCCATCCATTGAAAATCATAAAGCAGATAGACATTGAAGGTTTGTTGGGGTTTGTGGGGTTTGTTTCTTTTTTTTTCCTTCTTTTTTGCTTTTTATGATGTTTTTATCACTTCTGTGGAGAGCGTGTTTCTACATGTCCTAAAAGCATGAAGGAAGCAAGGATGCAAGTTTAAAAAAAGCCCCAAAACCATCAGAAGTATGGTTATATATATATATATAAAAACACTTTAACCTTCTATGTCATGATAGAATTTTAAATAACCTGTATGTTTTAAATGCATTTCTTTATATGTGAAAGTGTAAAAATGGTGCTACTTATTTCAAAGTGACTGCATTCCCTGCATGCATTTTATTCATAGCTCTCTATTCCCCTGGTACTTATAAAGCAAAATGAATTGGCTATCTTTTTACATCTCCCTTTGAATGATCTCTAGTGACTCTGCAAGTTACCCCTTTTTGTCTTTCTACTAAATGGCGTTTAAATCTTCTGGCACAGCTGGACTTCAGCATGGAAGAAAGCTTTTAGGGTATTACAGTGTCACTAGCCATTGAAGCTACAGAATTTGAAACACTGAAACCCACCCTGACTTCGCTGCGTGCGCCTTGCACTTAAAAACTTGGGTAAACATGTATTGTTGAAACTATCCCTGAACAAAATCATGCTGAAAAGGAATAAAGAATCAACGCTGCTTTTTTAAAAGCTTCTAATCTCTGTAATTTGAAACGAAAGACTTTGAATGGTGGGTTGGAGATTGTTCTGCAAGATAAATCCCTTGCATCACATAACCCTGACAACTCCCCAGTTCCATCAAATTAATAACAAATGGATAAGAAGATAAGCAAAACTAATGGGGAGGTTACATTTTTGTGACAAAGGTTTATGGCCATACTGAATCTCATGTTCTGTGATACCCCTCCTCCTTCTCCTCCTCCACTTTGGTATTTTTTTAACTATCAGATCTGAGCATTCCTCTATCTGAAGCTCTTCTGTGGAGGAGATATGATGAATAGCAAGTTGGACTATGTGCCTCTGAAAAGTTGCTGTGAGCAGCTCTCCCCTCCTCCACTAGAAATGTTTGATTTTGTACAACACCAGGCCTTGTCCTCGCACACTGCACATCCACTTTCTACTCATTGGATGGTGCTATGTGTCTGAACATTGAAACACACTGCTGTAATCCCATCTCACTGTCTTCTTAAGACTGTGCAATAATTTAGTTCGGGAACAATCTCTGAATGTCATCTGAACCAACTCTTTCTGCAAAGCAGGGCCATTGTACAGCAGGTGTCTCAGGGCTATGCCTGGCTGGGTAGTGTGTATCTCCAAGGGTGGAGATGCCACCCTTCTGCACAGTCTATTTCAGTGTTGGACTGCTCATGTTGTGGACCTTTTTTTTCTACTATCTAATTGTAATTTTTAATGCTTTGACTTTTGTCCATTGCCTTTTGACCTGTCTGTGGGCAACTGTCTTTTAATTCAGCCTGTTAAATTCTCTTAATCCACTAAATTAGCTAGTCAGTAAGAAGAATAAACAATTCATGAATTACATCAACTCAGAAATCTGTTCCAATACACACCTTTCAATCAAGAGTCAATGGCCAAAACAACTCTACAGCATGTAGGACACTTTGTTTTCTTACAATGGAGAGTGGATGGCATCAACATTTTAAAAATAATAGGTAACTGGTGGGTCTTCTATACCTCTTAACCGGTCAGGCATCTTCTAGAGGGCTGCTTTAGAGTCAAAGGTGAACGTGATGACCTCATGAGCTGGATTTACAACCGCACCTGCAGTTTGCAAGGGAACTCTGAGGAGTCACTTTTTAAAAAAACTGAATAATGAATCCAACTATCAGCCCCTGCTAGTCTGATAAATATAAAACTTTACTCAGGAAGTATTTCTCAATATTTCTCTGCTTTGGGCTGATTTTTTTTTTCTTTTTCCCCCAACAAAAATCAAGTAGTTGTTTTTACTCCTAAGAGGGAAAAAGGAAGCCTGTTTTAATACTGGCAAGCTATTTTTCTTTAAAGATTATTTCAGTGAGTTTGCATCAAGAACTTGAAATTAATCAGGAGGAGAGTTATAAGGAAAACTTAACCAAGACAAACCACGAGAAGCTGCCATAGGAGCATACACTGTGGGGTGTGTTAGGGGTCCTCTTGCCCCTAATCCTTGAGTGTTTCAGCTGTGCAAAGAAAGTTGCTGCCTTTTATGGGAGACTCTGCTGCAGGGTAGTTCCACTGCAAGTTAGCTGGGGACTTCAGGCAGTCTAGAAGCACTTTTGTTGCCTCTTGTGTGGGCAATAGCAGTATAACTTAGCTGTTCATGAACCTTTTAATGCTCATGGAGCTGAAAGGTCATAGCTGCTTTTGAAAGGTCATAACTGCAGCACCTGACCCCTGGGGACATAGTGAAAGGTGATGCATTGTTTTGACGTTGTTGTTATCCTGAGCATTTTTTCAGACTCGGAAGTACACTTTTGTTGTGAGGCTTCCGCATCATCCCACTCGTTTTTTCCCCACACGCATTTCCCAGTTCTCAATATATTTGGAGAAATGACCAGTGGGGAGCCATGAATGAACTCAACTTTGCTTCACTCTTCATTTTTGCTTTTTTTTGAGGGTGAAAAGGCATGTGTGCATGTTTGGGGCAATGAACAGGTTTACATTAAATCTCCTCTTTCTTGTGTGTAATGAAAACCACTTTGGGGTTACTTGTCCCTGAAGCAGTGGTTTATGGCAGGCTATAGAACATGAAGATCATGAAGAATCATTTAGGATCCTTAAACAGCAAATAGCGTATTTTTGCACTTTGGTTTGGGTCTTCACACATAGAGGTGAAGGTGAAATACTGGCCTACTGATGTCAAAACTAAACTTCTCACCGCTTCAAGAAGTCTCTCCAGTCACTCAGCCTGCAGTCTGTAGTATGACAGAGCTGCAGTGGAACTTAACCACTGGGACCTCAACATGAGCACTGCCAGAAAAGCAGGTTTTTTACCAGCTGCACTGCGTATTCCTTTGCATCATGAGTAACTTGAAAATCCAAGTTATCCAAGATCTCTTGCTGCAGCGATATTGTGAATGGCTTGGCTTAACATGAATTTTAGGAAAAAAATGTTAACCACTGCTTCCACTTATAAAATTTTTTCCTTGCTAATGCGCTGCTTATAATTATGTTGTCAAATTACTCTAATTTTATACAGGTCAGCTTACTTTTTCTGGTTTATTAGTGAGAGAACAGGGAAAGAAATAAGAAATAAGATAAATCTACATAAATACAACTTTTATCCAGAATTTTGGTCATTATTTTTTCAGTCAATTTCTATTTAGCTAAGAAGTTGAAAAAGCCTGTAAGATATCAAGAGTGTTGCTTAATAATAAGCAGTTCAGTGCTCTGGAATTGATTGTTTTTCTATATAACAAAAAATATATATTTGTTTGGGGAATTTTGGTATCTTTCAGCTACTACTTTTATTGGGTGAGAGGGCAATGATTTAAGCATTCATTAGTAGTTAAGGGCTTTGGGGGAAGAGGAATTGTCATATTCTCCCAGAAAATTACCTGACATTTCGGTAACTATATAGGTTCTTTCCTATCCCCTTGAGACTGCCCAGCTCCCCCCACATTCTTTAGATTTCCTAAAATCTGTAGGACTTTTTTTCCCCCAGTGTGTTAGGACTTTATAGGAATGCTTGGCTGTATTAGATTTAGCAACTGAAATGTTATGCTTTAAATGCTGGTTCCTAGGGGTTGAGCAGTTTGTTTACTGAGATGATATAAGTGATCCCAGTGGTTTTTATTGGCAGTGAAAGGCACACTTGAATATTCAAAGCAAACAGAATTGATTTTAAAGAATACAAAAAAGCAACCGCTGTGAAACTTTTGAGACTTGCAACATTTCTGAGCACTTTTTCTGCTTTGTGGTTTGCTTCTCAGGTATAAACCTTTCTCAGTGCTTAAAGGGGCCTGATAATATCTTCTACTCTGATAAATCTAAATAATCTACTGTAAGTTTTTTCAGGAAAGCAAAGGTGCTTATTTTAATGTTATAGTGAGTTTAGCCACCTTTGCTTTTACAGTGAAAGAATAATAATTTGCATTTATATTATCCTATTTCCTCCTGGGGCTTCACGTAAGCTTATAACACCAACCTTCCAGAAATCCTATCTTCTGAAACTGAGAAGCTATTAGAAGAAGATGAAATTTCAAGTTGTTGTTTATATTCCTTAGGTAGAGCATTGAAGCATATTCTGCTAGCCCACGCTATTTTTGGTTGAAAGCTAATAGTTAATATGATTGCAGCCCATCTGTTGGATTGTTCCAAATCACGACAGAGAGATGAAGTATCTCACAAAACCAAACGTGTGTGTGCTAAATTGATACTTATTTTCAGAATATCACCACCTTTGACAACGCATTGATCAGAAGCAAGTATTATAAAGTCTGCAGTATATGGTACTCATAGACATGATAGGAATGTGTTCTTGTGGAGGCTAAGACCCATGTGTTTTCATTTAGATAGTTTTCAGTAAGCTTCTACATCTTCTTAAAGACCTTGCTAAGCTTGGTTTAGAATGATCAGTTGGGAAACATCATATTTAAAATATTGCTCTATTAAATTCAAATCTCTTGTAGAGGTTGAATCTGTTGATAGTAAAAAAGAAAGAAATGGGGAGCGGGGAAACAATAGTTCAAATTCAATAGGTAAAAAACAGTTCACAAAACTCATGGTAATTGTGCGTTAAAGAGACATAATATGGTTCAGTGTATTTGTATTGCATCTGTGATTCCAGAAATGTTATATCTAATAAAACTATGCTTTTCTCAAGAAAATTTTATCATCATATGGGTAAGTCTTGCTGTGGAAATTTTTGCTTGCCCAAGAATATATTTGAAATGTGCTATATTATGGATGAATCCAGCAGTGAAGATCCTCAGCATATAGAAGTCCCATGTATTTAAGGAGTCGAATTCCTTTTTAGTATACTATGAGGTAATTCTACAAGGAGTTCAGGACCCGAAAATCTGGAACTGAAGTACTTTAGATGAAGAATTAAAGTATCTCCTCATTGACCTGCCCACTTCTAATGACTCACTCTTATCACTACCTATAGAATGGAATAAATAGACACATCTTAAGCATATATATTCACAGTATCTCCAGAGATCACAGAGGACAGCTGCAAAAGCACAGTGTACCCATTGTACATGGGAAGGGAGTTCCAAGGTCACCCAGACTAACATGTTCCAAGTAGACAATTTCTGTTTTGTTGGTATGTCAGGCTTTCCCTTTGTCACAAAGTCTGTCCAAAGAGGGCAAAGAAGTATTGGATCCATGCCTTCAATACTCTTTGGGAAAACTTTCAGGTTTAAAGTTTCTACCAGGCAAGGAAGCTTCTTTTCCCTACTCCAGTCATTACAAAAACTCCTGGTGTTGTCTTCAAAAGAAGTTCTTAGTTGCATGGCTTGCTTTACACAGCTGACAGTAACTGATAGTTTTGCGTTTTTGAGGTTACAATGGAGCATGTCTCTTAGGTAGCTAAATTAAAATACTAGGGTGTGTATATAGTTTCTCCAAAGCATGGTCAAGAGCATGACCATTAGGCTTTCTGCTCTGACTCACTGCTGCCTGTATGGGTGTACAGGGAGACGAGCTTCCTAATTCAGGCACTGAAGAAACTTGTCATAAGTCAGGCTGTTTGAAACTCTCTTCTGTGGGTATGACCTAAGCTCTTTTTTCCACTGGATAAATGTTTAATCTTTCAGAAAGTGTGGCTTGTTTTTAGCCTTCATACACCTGTTTTTACAATAATTTCCATTAATTTTTTACTCTCAGGTAGTCCTACTGAGCTCAGTGCACAAGCGAAGATTATCTCTGAGTAACATTTATTGAATCTGATTCTGTATTTGGTTTCTATAACTCAGACCCTGATCAGGTTTTTTGTGGGTGTGTGTTGTGCATGCATGTCAATTCCCTCTTGCACATCCCTCTTGATGAGGTCCCTGAGGTTTTTGGTTTGTTTCTTTTTTTTTAAACTCCAGTCTTGCTGCTGTTCTTGCACAAAACATGTATAAGGAAAGGGAGAGAATGTGGTAATGGATAGCTCAGCATCTTGTCCTGCTCTGCCCTGTTTCATTTGTAACTACTTAATCAATCTGGAGTTTTATAAAATTCCTTTATATTTTTGACTTTGAATTAGAACCAAATTAAAATCCATTGTGCATGTGTCTGGGTTTGCCAATTTACTGTTCCTGGACTGCACAGAGTGTCTTAACAGTCCACGATTTTTGGCGTTGGGGGTTTTAGTGGATAAAACTATTTTTTATTTTCATGAATGCTATTCTAGCCTAACCTTCACTCAAAAAAAAAAAAAAAAAAAAAAAAAAAAGAGTTAAGTGGTCTGAGTCCCGTCCCTGCTGAACAATAGTCCAGTTACAAAACCACCAAACAGGCTCAAAGCTGGCAGTTTCTGCTCGGGGACCCTCAGACCCAGCCAGCAGGAGGCAGAATTACTTCACACCCCAGGGAGTGATTTTTCTAGGTGAAGACTGAGGTCATTCATAAGGCAATAGGGAAAAGCATCTCTTGTGAAACTGGTCTCTGCATCAGCCAGGGAGAGCAGTCCCTGGGGCTGCTGCCACAGGCTCACTGCTTTCTCTGCTTAAGAGGTTTAATAATCTGGAATCTTTGACAAGATCACCCCAGTTACATGTACTCTTTGCTCTTGTAGTAGAACATGTAAGCAAATATTTGCATTTTGGGGTGATGTATTTAGCAGGTTATTTGTTGGAAACAATTCCTTAATAGAAGTAAATTCCTGGTTCTGGTATAATTAGTAACTGTTTTGCCTTTACTTACAGAGCTGGGATGTTACTGTGAATATGTGAAGGTGCTAGCCATATGGTAAACAGGCTAATTTATGTTCATTAGTGCATTATTGGCTGTATCACCTGTTCATTAAGATGTTTTCCCAAGAGTTACTCCGACAGCAAACTCCGAGACCTTAAGGAGCTGTCATCTTTGTGCCAAATGGATTGAAACAAAAAAATTGCTCAGCACTTCTCAGCAGAACAGTGCTCAATTTCAACTGGGTCATACCAGGTTAACAAGCCAAAGTATCAGGTTTCTTTTTTTTTTTTTTTTCCTATTTTTTATGTTCCTTTTGGTTAAAAAAAAAAAAACCTAAAGTTTGTTTTCATTCATACAGTTAGCTATTTCATATCAAATCTATGTGAGAACATTTTTATTTTGGAGCACAGTAACACAATTTAGATTATTTCATACCTGTATTAAATTAACCATAAGTGCAAATTCAAATTAATCTGATTATTTTTATTTCATCTGCTGTGTAAATAAGCCTTAAACCTCTAGTGATTACTGAATAGGGAAAGTGGCTTAACAGGAGAAATGAATACAGGGCTATCTGTCTGAATCTGCAGAGAGCCTGAAAAAATACCTGGTAAGTGACAGGTTTCCCCACTGATTTCACTGTGATAGCTCGGCTTGTCCAGCTGTGGCCATTTACCTTCTACTCTATTAGTAGCTACCTTATCACTGAAGATTAATGAAGTGGGGGATCACAGATGTGTACTATCTGACTTGGGCAGTGCCTCAATAACCTCGAGCCTGGATCATATAGACTGTAACATTGCCATCACTCCAGAGTTTGTTCCTGAAAGTTGGTCTTCAGTCAGAGGGGACATAGGTAGAGTAGTTCTTCCTTGGGTCAGGGCAATGGAGGAGATGTTCTAAAGGTCCATTCCCCTTCCCTTTTTTATGATGTTGACAGTAGAAACAGGAAAAATCCTGGGTTGGAGAGGTGATGTGGAAGGAAGGAGGAACATGTCTCTGGGCACCAGTGGGAGAAAATTCTTCAGACTCCAGGAGATCTGCCAACACATCCAAACAACCAGCCCATATCCACCAAACAAGCAGAGTGAACTCCTTTCGCAGAGTTTTTTTCGCCTGCCTGCAGATTGGGAAGGTCACAACACATCTCTCACTTTCAACTTACTTACCCCATTTTTTATTTTTCTTCTACAACTGCAAGGAATAGAATGAATGTATTTTTTTATACACTCTGAAAGCTTAGACTCAAGCATTGTCATATCACTGATGCTGTGAACAATCTCATAATCAAAATACCAAAACTACTGGGGCAGGAAGAGAAAGGGGAGCTGTGGCCCAGCAGCGCAGATGAATTTGTTATGATACTTTGAAGGATATGTCAGCTGGAGGAGATGGCTGGTTTCTTTTGGAAAGCTCCACCCTTTGCTCTCCCACTTCTTCATCCCTCTAAGCTCTGTGCAAAAGCCACAGCTCTGATACACCTAAGTCAAGTGGGGTTGGGAGTCTCATTTGATAGCAGACATTTCTAGTCTTCTCTCCATTTTGATGTGCGTTTAAATTGCAAAACTTTGGACTGTGTTTAAAGTTTGTGGGGTTTTTTAATAAGTGTTTGTGGAGTCATGCTGTCCATCTAACCTAATATTTTTTTAATACATTTTGGATAATTTTAACCAAATTCAAGTGTGTAAAAATATTAAGCCCAAGTGAATATGGTGAAAATTGGCAGCTGTGGAGACAAGAGAGAGCCTGATCAAACTCCCGCTGTGGAGAGGCTTACCCCTTACTTCGCATGGGAAAATAATCTTGAGAGAGAGACCAGGGAACACCAGTCTTTCGGTTCTGCTATTTATGGAAGTACTTGTTTATTCTTAGAAATCCTTTGAGGGTACTTTTGTAAACTGAGCATCTACTCTGTACAAAAGCATTTAGATGGTCTGTGGCAAGTGATGTATTACTTTGGTTGGTTGTACATGATCACGGCATATTCTGGTTTCCTTAATAATCGGTGGTTTTTTATTTCTTTCTCTCCCCAAGATTTCTTTTGACCTAGCAGAATATACTGCTGATGTTGATGGGGTTGGCACTTTACGGCTCCTAGATGCTATTAAGACCTGTGGCCTTATCAACTCTGTGAAGTTCTACCAAGCCTCCACCAGTGAACTTTTCGGAAAAGTGCAAGAAATCCCGCAAAAGGAGACCACCCCTTTTTACCCAAGATCACCTTACGGTGAGGATCGCTGATGGGGTGTGTGTGTGTGTGGCATCTGCCAGTCTGTTCTCCCCACTCATGTCTCAGGGTTGAAGTCATTTGGGTGTGAGATTAGAATGACGATAGGGCTAAAGTGACTAGACATGTCAAGAAGCATACCTTTATGAATTACTATATTAAAAGTATTTGCTGCCATTGCCCGGGGGTTGGAAATTAGCATCTCACTTCACATGACCGTGTTCATTCAGCACAGAGGTAGAGAGCTATTGTAGGGCGGGGGGTGGGGAGGGTGACTTTTCCTTCACAAAGGTTTGTGAGATACCATTGAAGTGATAAGGTTTCATATTTTTTGTTGCCTAAATGAAAAACTCCCAAGAGCTCACTTCTTCCTTCATGAACTCGCATGAAATTTGAAACACTTATTAAAGCAATGTGCATGGAAGACTTTGGTGATAAAGTTTCAAATCAATTTGAGTGTTAAGGCACCAGATTTTCACTTTTATTCCTCCAAAGTAATTTTTTTTTATTAGCAGAGGTCACCACAGTGGCATATTTCACACGCTCTGGCTGTGTTAATTATATTGTAAATGAAAAAGTGCTACGCTTGAGTGTGCGTAAGAAAACAAGTGAGAAAGTGCCCTAACGCTTCCTGGCCAGTTCAGAGGCTGCACAGAAAAGGAGCATTTTCCTGTTCAGCTGCTGGTTATTGAGCTGGATAGTTTTTTTCCATATGAAATGTGACACAAGTAGGGAATGAAACAAATTCTAGTGCACTCCATTGTTGAAATGTGGACTTCACCCTGTGTGTGGGAGGGGTGTGCACGTGTGTCTGAGCTACGTACGAGCAGAGCAGATATACCTAATGCTTTAAAATTATTTTTGTAGGGGCAGCAAAACTGTATGCCTACTGGATTGTGGTGAACTTCAGAGAGGCCTACAATCTCTTTGCTGTGAACGGCATCCTTTTCAATCATGAAAGCCCCAGGAGAGGTTAGAAAAACCATGTGAAACCATTCCTGACTTTGCATACATCTGACCGGAAAAGTGAAATAATGCATCTGCAGGTTTCATTGAAACTTCCTGAAATTCTGCAGGGACGGTGTTGTGGCTCATGGGCTGTTCGCTGTGTTTAATGCAGCCCTCGTGGTGGTCTCAGAACCTGCAGAACAGCAGCTTTCCTTTTCAAGCATCACGTTCCATTCTGTAGCCCTCTGATGCTGAAGGAAGGCTTCTGTACCTGACTTTGTGTATCACTGCTCTCAAGAGACTGCAATAACATTGTGATATCCCTGAGTTTTCATCCCTTTAGATAATAAGTTGAGGCTAAAATGTGTGAATGACACATTAAAAGGCAGGTTTTTAAACCTTCAGGTGGGCAACTGCATAACAGGGTGCAATTTCAGTTGTGAATTGTATTCAAGATTTTTATTTCCATAGAAATGTCAAATTAGGAAGCAGAAATAATAGACCCTCTAAATTCATGAGACTAATGAGTACAGCCAGGTATATTTTGAAAAATTTGTAGATTGTGGCCCATACCTTCTGACAAGACGGCTTTCAGCAAATGGTTTTAAAATGCCTTTCTGTTTAATCCTTAATAGCAATGCAGCTTAATTTCCACTTAATTATCCCTTTTCCTCTTGCAGTACTTTATGAACAGTTAATATTGGTATTTAGTTTGAGTAAAAGTCCCCAGTTGATTAAAAGTCTTTTATACAATGACAGCTTTCCTCTGCCCTTGAACTATTGTGACTTAGAAAACTCTAAAATTAAATTTTAAATTAACACAGAAAACTGGATTCACAGTGCAGAAGCCTTTTATTGTGGTGTGTTTCTAAATGAAAAATAAATTAATATTTTACAGGAATGCGATTATATAAATTATAGCCTGACACAATACATAATAATTTATATCATACTTATAAAATAGACCATAATTGCACCTCTGTTTAAAAAAAAAAAAAAAGAAAGGGAAAAAAGAATCAGTGTCAATGGAATTTAACTATTGATTTCAGCCTTTGGGAGCCACAGCTGTGAAACCTTGTAGTACATGGGGTAGGCAGCATTTAAAGTAAGTGGTATGTCAAATACTTGGTAGTAGAAGTTAGTACATCACTTCACTGGAGCAGATGACAGTGCAAGTTCAAATTTAAAATGGAATCTAATGCACTAATACTTTGTTTTCTTTTAAATAGTTTGCTGAAATATATTCTTGGTGCACTGTATAAACTGATGTCCAAATTGCTCTGGGTTATTATACAATTTAAACCTTCTGACCAGCATAAAGAATGAGGGAATACACACTGACAAATATTAGGCTGGCATGACTTCTTTTAATACTAAGGGGTTACAGGGTGAGCTGGGAATGATAGGAAGAGATTTACCATTTAGGCTACTTCTCTATAGGCTTGTGCCATTTTGAAGGAGGGAAACTTCAGTGCTTGTTGCTATTTTGATACCTCTGACATTTGTTCCAGCTTTGACACTGCTGCGATGGAGCTTCCAATCCAAAGTCTCTTTTCAACACACTTAATGTCCCCCTGGAGAACCCAAGTCTGTGCTTTGAAGTCTCGGGCTGTACTTTTGGTTGTGTGTGTGTGCTGGGGCGGGGTGGTGGTGGTGGTGGTGGTGTGAGTTTAAGACCCTTATGCCATGAACAGGAATCTTGTTTTAGAAATGGTTTCAGTTGGCTCCGTTAGCAGGAGTGTATGCAATAAAAGCAACTGTAACCACAGCCCAGTGCCATTTGCTTAGTTGTTTTATGGGAGAATATCTGAAAAACTATCAGAGAAGAAAATGGAAGCAAATTAGTTTTCACCTTCTTTCTTAATAGCCATTCATAGCTTTCTTAATGTTTTTGAAGGCTGCAAAGGTGCTTTGGGAAGAAAAGAGGATTTAATTGAGATTTCTAATTCCTATGAAGAGATGGAATATACATGAAAGATTTTAAATGTCTTATGGTTTGGCTTTTTTTTTTTTTAATGTACTGATTTCAGTGATTTGAAATATCTAAATAAACCAATACATATTTTATTCCAATATTTCATACCATTATTCCAGTTAGTTTAACGTTATACTGAATCGATCAAATGCAACTCCTCATTGGTGGTGATACTTAATGCATCTTGTCCATACAAAACATAATGCCAGGGAATCAGTGGAGACGAGAGGGTTGTGGCAGTGCCGCTTGCTGAGGTGGAGGGTTGATCTGTCCAGGCAGATGATGCATTTTTTTCCCCAGTATTTGAAGTGTTAATCATAACTGGAAAATTTTGTCCTAGTATTTCTTGTAGGCAGGCAGGCATCCATAAGCTGTGTTACACTGTAAGGCAATGCCAAGGATGAACAAATGCATCTTTGGTACCTGACAGCCTGAGTGTGGACTGTGATCAAATACAGAAGTATTTGCATTTGAAGTACGAGTACTCATGGTGAAGGCTGAGGGATTGCAGTTGTTTGCCAAGTGGCTGTTAACAGCTGGTCACTGAGCTTGGATTGAACAACAATTGTAAAGACTTTGCTCCGTGATCTCTCTTCCAATAGTGTTCAGGTATGATACTACCTGGACCGCAACACACAAGCCTAGTGAAAATGGGAATGGTTTAACTCAAGAACTGCTTCCCTGAAAAGGAATTTGGGTATATACACCTCTTATTGTGTATACCAATTGTGATACCAATCCTTTTCCTTAACCTTCCCACTTTGAACTCGGAATGGAGCACAAGTAGTTAATCTCACGTAGCCTGTATAATACTAGGGAAGTCTACACAGAGTTCACAAGGGTAAAGAGTGCTTAAGTCTAATATGAGAGGTTTCCTATTTCTCAGAATTACCAAGGCTTGAGAGAAGTGATGGCTTTGACAAGCTTGTTTGATTGTCCCTTTTTATCTCGACTTTTTTCTCTGTAAGAGAAAGACTGTAACAGGAGTAGTTCTTGAGATGTGACACTATGCTGCAAATCTGAACACTTAAGTTCGTGGTGTGGGCTTGCTTTTAAGTCTGATGTTTCGTGTCCTGACAGCCACAATGACTTTAAAAAAAACACCAATGATAAATTCCAGGCTAGTTGAACCCACCATCTGAGCCTTGCATCTTAATTTGAGAACAGTACAGCATTTTTAAATTGCATTAATACTTTGGTCTATACTCAAGAGATACATGTGTATGTGACAACAGACAATATTATCTAAAATTTCCTGTGCAGTAAAATGAGTGGCTATGTTAGACTAATCTTAATAAAATATGCATCTACTTTGAGCCTTTCTGTAGTACTTTCCATTCTAATTTTTTCTTTCTATGATACCTACTACCTGAGTCATTTTTATAGTTTTACAAGGTGAAATGGTCACTTTTTGATGAGTGCATGTTTTTCAAAATAAATCAGCACAGCTGCACTGAAGTGAATAGGGTCATGTTGATTCATCCCAGCTGATGTAGTACTGGCATAGTACTTCCAGTGATGGTCTGGTAGTGTAAGATTAATTTCTTTGCTTTGGAGAAAAGACCTGTATTAGCAGTATACCTTGCTAAAGATGGTTTCTTCAGTTCCTTTCATCATTTTTTATCCAGGTATAGCTGATGTGTTTCCTGATTTATGGCAATGCCAAAGGAAATTGTGATCTTCCATTTCTGAAGCTTATTTACTGTCTCAATATGACACTAGCTGGAAAGTAAAATGCTCTCTACGGTGGTAGTAAGCTGCAAGGTGGCCTGTGATTCCAAAAGTGAACAAACCAAAGGAAAACTAAAAAACTTTCCCAGAATGGGGGGGGGGGGGGGGTTTGTGGGGTTGTGGGGGAGTTTTTTGGTTAGTTGTTTGGTTGGTTTTTTATTTGGTTTTGTTGTTTTTTTGTTTTGTTTTGTTTTTGTCTTGGTGGGGTTTGGTTGGTTGGTTGGTTGGTTGGTTTTTTGCAAGACAACATTATGGGGTACCAAACAGGGGTGATGGCAGCCAGCAATTTACTGGTGGTGGTTGAATGTGCCTGTGCCTCCCAGTATTACCAATGTGGAAACATCTGCCCTGTAGCAATATTGGAAAAGTATTTCAGTTCAGTGAGATGACAGTTTTGACAGTGGAAGAGTGAAGCAATTAGCAAGACTAGTTTTCAGGAAAGCTGGGGCTTGATCCAAGCTTTTTTTACACCACTGGAAAGATTCCTGTTCTTTTGTTGCGCTCTGAATTCACTAATACCTTCTTCTCTGAGTGAGAAAGAAAACTACTTGTTGACAGTGTCATTTGTTTCTTCCCAGACAAGCCCTTACTTTTTTTTCTCCTCAGTTCTGTGTAAGAAGTTTTCTCAGGTTTACATGATGTGCCTTTGGATAAGATAACTTTCTGATTTGGTTAACCACTTCATTGCTTGCCTCATCTGATCTTTATCTACCAAGATGTACAAACATGTACAGCATGTTTCCTGACACAATGCAACAGAAGTTTTATTTGTTTTTTGTTTAGATTTTTTTTCCCCTAAGTAATAAATACTCTGCCTCCACACATGACATCATTGTGTAGATCATTCAGTAGGGAATTTTTGTTTGTGTGCTACCAGCCCTGGTAAAGCAGTTGTCATCAGACCATTGCTGTATAGCCAGAGGGAAAGGATACAACTGCTCATTTCTGTGATCTCTTTCAGCCGGGGAGGAAATGGCTAGGTGTTGGATTGCAGGCTGAAGGTTGTCAAAGTACATGTAGTAAGATTAAAATGAAAAGAAATAATTATTTAAAGTGAATGGGGAGTGTTTTTTGCTTTTATTGTGCATCTGGATCACAGGTTTGCCAAGGGGAAGAGGGTAAGAAGTTCCCCCACTCACTGTAAATATGTTTGGGTATCTTTTGAATTTATGGTTTTTGTTGTTACCTTTTTTTAACAAGTTTTCAGTCTCCCTTTTGCCTCTATTTCGTAGAGAAAGCAGAAGCAGATGGTGACATCTGCTACTGACTTTCACAAGAAATCCCTACAATCCCTACTGTAACAGCTGCTCTTCTGCATCTCCTATGAAGAGATGTAGCCAACATCTGCCAGATTTCCCTTTCTCATTTCTTAGCTTGAGAAGACTGATTGCTAGTCTCCTTACACACTTTCTGTGGAAGAGGAGTTTGATCAACCTAGTACCCTTGGAAATTTGCTGGTTCTCTTTTAGTAAGTTTGGACCTGTGACAGACATAAACATGTAAAATTTTCAGTGCATAGCTATGCATCTTTCATGTAATACAGAATTTCCCATCCCACGAGTACATCTGAATAGCAGAAGGCAGCAGAGTCTTGCTTGTGTCTTGCTGTATAAGAATGCAGGCTGACTAGTATCATCAGAGATTGTCTGCCTAGCATATTGAAGTCTTGATGGCAAGATACCATGGCCAGTGTAAAAGGAGTTACAAACAGTTGTGTGCTATATAGCAGCCAAGATCATTTCATGCTTTTTCGTTTGCATGTTTCAACAGAGAAAGCATGCAGTGTCCCGAAGACATGCATTCTTACTGGCTTTTTCTCCCTGCTGTGAGACTGATCCTGCTAAGTGATCCATGCAGGTGTTTTCTTATCTACACATGCAGTCAAACGTCAGTGGGGATAAATGTGGGTATTAGGGTCTACATGTACGGATGGATTTGCAGTAATATTGGCTGTAATAATAGAGAATTGACAGGTAATACCTCTGCTATTTTACCTAAGTACGTGTCTTCCTATGAAAAAGATCTGACCTTACAAAATAAGAGAATTTCATTAGTTCTGCTGATATTGAACGCAATACTGACTAATTAGATAGCACTGATCAGAGCACATCAAATATATGGAGATTTTTGTCTAATTTATATGTTGCTAATAAGTCATCTTAATCTTGAGTTCTGGTGTCACTTTCCTAGTGTTGTCCAGTACTGATGTATGAAGGCAGTGCAATCACACCAAAATGCAAGTGGGCTTCCCTCTGTGAGCCTGTGTTTTAAAAGCAGTACCAGACTTCTGAAATAAGAATTTAAGGCTGAGAAGATTTCTGCATGTGCTTAGCTTTGGGCATCCAGGTAATCCAGCTCAGAGCCATGAAACTTGTCACATATTGTTATGAAACTATCATGTACATGAACTGAATCATGATATAGAGAGATGTTTTTATCGAGGGAGTCGCTGATGAAGGAAGATTCTGTGTTGAACAGTCTAATTACTGAAATCTTTTTGATTCAGTCTTCACAATGACAACTTGTGGGAATCCTTACTTTCTCTTATTTTTTTTTCCTTTCAGTCTTGAAGTAATCCTGATTCTATACTTCTCTATCTGATGCATTTTTCTGGGGTACATCACCAATTTATCTAAATATTTATGGATATAGCTTTTACAAAAACTGAGTAATTGCTTGCCTGTGGGTTTAGATTTTTGGAACAGCTGCATTCGCAACCCAGATCTCTCCTTGAGCAAATCATTATCTTATCAGATGCATCTTCATGTCATTAAATCATATGGTCCCTTGTGGCTTATTCCATGTTGAGAAGAAAGTAGATTACAGGTTTTGCTATTTTCCATGATTGATTTCATCTTTATTTTGAAATTAAAACAAAAAAAAAGTGTGCGGAGCATGTACACAATTTACAAAATGTCAAAAACACTAGAAAGTCTTACCATGTAATTCTTAACATCTCTCAAGTTATATCGTTGTTAGCTTCTTAAACTAAGAATTTTCAGACTTTTCTTTTTCTCTAATGAAATACCAGCCAGAAACTTTGAAATACAAAGTTATGGAAGACAGGGAAGTCAGCAGTGGGAAATGGAGTGGTCAGAACATGTATCTCACCTGTAATCTTCTTATGGCTTTATTAATGCATAAATTTGTAGCAAGGGTTTTAGGATTAATATGTTGTAGATTCGTATTTCCGTATTTTTTCCCTTTGTTACATTTATATATCCCTGGGCAAAACACAATGTAAACTAAGACTGTTCTGCTTATTTCATAGAATCACATAATGGTTTGGGTTGGAAGGGACCTTAAAGACCATCTAGTTCCAACCCCCCTGCCACGGGCAGGGACACCCTCCACTAGACCAGGTTGCTCAAAGCCTCATCCAGCCTGGCCTTGAACCCTTCCAGGGATGGGGCACCCACAGCTTCTCTGGACAACCTGTTCCAGTACCTCACCGCCCTCTCCGTGAAGAACTTCTTCCTGATAACTAATCTAAATCTCCCCGCTTTCAATTTAAACCCGTTACCCCTTGTCCTGTCACTACAGTTCCTTGTAAATAGTCCTCCCCCGGCTTCCTTGTAGGCCCCCTTCAGGTACTGGAAGGCTGCTATAACGTTCCCCCGGAGCCTTCTCCAGGCTGAACAAGCCCAATTCTCTCAGTCTTTCTTCATAGCAGAGGTGCTCCAGCCCTCTGAGCATCTTCGTGGCTTCCTCTGGAGTTGTTCCAACCAGTCTATATCCTTCTGATGCTGAGGCCTCCACAGCTGGACACAGTACTCCAGGTGGGGTCTCACAAGAACAGAACAGAGTGGGAGAATCACCTCCCTTGACCTGCATATGTATTTGCATATGTATAAATGAGAACATGAAATTAAATAAAGGCAAGAATCAGTAGTTTCATATCTTGTGTTTCACAAATTATCTTACAGTGAATGTGAAGTTTGGAGAAGGTCAGAAGAAAAGAGTACCATAGTGGTTTCAGTCAGAGGTCCGTTTACTCAAGTATCCCATTGCCCTTGCTGGATCATTAGGGGAGAGTGTGGGAGACCGTATAGACACAGAATGGTCATTTCATGCCCCAGTAGCTGGTGAGTGGGAGGCTATGCATGAAAGCTGCACCCCAATCCATTGCTCTTCCAGACCAGGGCTCTGGGTTTTTTCGGATTTGTTTTGGGTTGGTTTTTTTTGCAGTTGCATCTCCACAATTATTTAGTTCTGTTGTGATTCACTCAGATTTCTTCCTGCAGTTTTCCATCTATTTCAAATAATGTCATTGTCTTTCTGAAACAGTCAGAGGTAAGAAAGGAAAGATAAAATCACACAAAGACCCAAGGTCACATCATTATTGCAAGAGCTATGTTGCATAAATGAATCTACCTTACATTGCTCATATTCTGTAAGTAATGAATGTTTAGTATTTCACCCATTGTTACTGTAGTAATAATTTCCTAAACTTTTGAAGGCTTGTGTCTTAATGTCATCGTTTGCATAAATTCTCTTGAATATATACATTTTTCATGGGATATGATAGTGTAATTCTGCTTTGTCTGCTTCCTAGTATGTAACTCAACATCAGTGATGACAGTGTCTCCACCTGGAACATGAAGTAACAACCATTGCGAATTACGTACGGCTCATCTTCAGAGTGCAGGGTATCACTGCAGAGCTGTTTCTTGTTATGGGAGACTCTGTGGGCCTTATTCTACAGCCTCCAAATTTTGGGCATCATCTTCCAGGTGCAGATGCTTGAAAGCAGATTCAAACACACAACTTGGATGTGTACAACACTTGTGCACTGCTGATAGACACAGCGGTTGCCAGGGACAAACATGACACAACGGTGCAGTGACTGCCACACTTACCAGGCCCATCTTAGTAGCTGAAGCATTTTCTCAGCAGTGTGAATCCTGTTTTCCTTTAAACAGCTCTCCCAAAGGTTAAATTATTTTAAAAGTAGATCGATTAAAAATGCATGTTGTTCTGAGGAAGCTATTTGAAATTAACCCACTCAGTCATTTAAGATAACTGAACAAGAAACTGAAGCAAGAACAAACTTGAGTAACTGAACAAGAAAGTCTCTAATTCACCATAAAATGGTTATACCATTAGTGGCTCAAAAAACACTGCAGAAGGAAATTTCAACTGATTATTCCTCAATAAAGTCTTCAGGATTGATTAAAAAAACAAAACAAAACAAACAAACAAAAAAACCCCAAAAAAACAAATAAACAAGAAATGCAATGTAATCAGATGTCACCTTTGATAAGATTTATCATATAGTGGGATTTTATAGCAGTGTCATAGGAAGGTCTTCTACTCTATCTAAGGTCAGAGAGAAGGTTAGTGCATTTGGTCAGAGCTGGGTTTGAACTTAGTAACCTTTTTTTTTACTTGATTGCACTAAGTCTTTATTGGAAGTTCACAGAAAGGTGTGTTTAAAAATAAGAAGCAAACCCACACAAACATTGCACGTATAGGTGGTTTGATTTCAAACTGTTAAATGCATTATGTACTTTTGGGGGGTGCATGAAAGCCTTAAGTTTATAAGCACAACCTGTGTCACTTTAAAATAGCTGAAGCTCTCAACAGCAGGACAGACTGCTCATTTGCGTCAGCCCTGTTCATCTAACCGCAACTATTTTTTGAGCAGATTTTAACCTCTGTTGCAAAGACTTAGAGCACTATGCAATGTCAGTTACATGTGTTTCTCACACTGTTGATGTGTGCACACCTTGCCAACCATGGTAAAGTATTTCCTTTTCAAGGATTTGCCTTTCATAGACACTTAAAATTTAATTATATGTTCTACTTAATTGTTAGGCACCAATTGGCAAATGAAAGCTATGTCCAAAAGCATGAGTATTCTCAAACAGTTTACAAGTATCTATTGTAATTAAATCTGATACCACAGGCTCTTTAGATGCTGCAATATCAGTCGCATATTTTGCCCTGTATTGTATCGCATCCCTATAGAATGACAGCTGTTGAACCAGAGGGTTCTGGGTCACAGTTAGCAGGTGTCCCATGAAACTCTTCAGGGTTATTGGTTGGTATGGGGAAAACAAATTAAAACCAAGTCAACAGAGAGAATACAATATCATGTTTTCTCTATCTTAATTTTTGCCCTAGAACATATGACTTTAAGAACCACTGCTATAGAAATGCTGCAGGAATGATGATGGATTTTTATTTTTGATGGCAAGAATCATAGAATCATAGAATGGTTTGGGTTGGAAGGGACCTTAAAGCCCATCTAGTTCCAACCCCCCTGCCAGGGGCAGGGACACCCTCCACTAGACCAGGTTGCTCAAAGCCTCATCCAGCCTGGCCTTGAACACTTCCAGGGATGGGGCACCCACAGCTTCTCTGGGCAACCTGTGCCAGTGTCTCACCACCCTCTCCATGAAGAACTTCTTCCTGATATCTAATCTGAATCTCCCTGCTTTCAATTTAAGTCCATTACCCCTTGTCCTGTCACTACTGGCCCTGTTAAGTAGTCCTCCCCAGCTTCCTTGTAGGCCCCCTTCATGTACTGGAAGGCTGCTATAAGATCTCCCCAGCAAGAGCTTGATTTCATGACATTAAATGTGCATAGATTTACAAGTATCAAAAGAATTGTTCAGCAAAGTGATTTAAACCTACAGTTTACATCCTTTTTTTCTCCTTTGTGCTAAAACCTTACACTAATTGAGATTTAAGGTGTTATTTATTGCATCAATATCCACAAATAGGTGGATTGAAAATATTTCCCAGAAACTTTAGAATAAAATCCTATAGCACTCTCAAGTCTAGGCAAAGTAAATCTGGAAAATTCAGAGCTCGTTTTGGACTTTAAACAAATCCAGATGACATGAGAAAAACATCAGCAACACACAGAAACAGTTTACTTTGCATTTCTTTTTTAAAAAAATTCTGAAAGGGTTGCTTTAAAGTTATAAATCTTCTTTGTGCCTTCTTGCTGAGACCTTTCTCTTCTCAGCCCCACCTCATGCCCATATTCTGAGTCATTGGTAGGCATGTGTGCATCTATTAGGGATACTTGAATTGCCTGGTGTGCTATGTGCTCTCACACTGAGTATCTCTTTGCTGCAGACAGTAAAAAAGAACACGAGATCTTTTGTTACCATTATTGCAATTCTTAAAGCTAATTGGAGACTGTGTACCTTCAAAGATCAGAAACAGGCCTTAAAACTACCAGGTTTTATATAGTTCTTGAAAGAGGAGCAAATTGAAAATAATTCCTGGATTTAAGCACTTTATTGATTAGAGATGGTACAAGTGAGGTACTTCATTTTAAGTATTTATGCTGAAGAGATGTTGTCTTGAGCAAAGTCAATTGTGTGACAATACTAGGCATTTGAGTTGCAAACACTCCTTTTTTTCCACTGTTTGCTTGCATAAAGTAGGTATGAACTTTTGCATACATCTTGAAAATCATGGCAGTGATTGCTAATTGTAACGTGGTTTTCAGCAGGAATGTGGCTTCCTTTTCTCAAATCCTTGCATAGATTTTTGATATCCTCTAGGTATGTTGCTTTGTCTTTTCCCTCTAGGGGAAGTAGGAGATGACAGAAGCATTCTGTCCCTTCCTTAATGGGTAAATGGGATAAACTAGTGCTAGTAGTGTGATTTGCTCTTGTGCCCTGTTGGGGTAGTCATTCAGGTATCATGGGCAAACCTCTGCCCTCTGTAAGGTCTAAAACGAGGGAGTGTATGTGCTTCTCCTTTTCTGAGTAGCAGAATGGTGTGCCGCTCTGTGTCCCGGGCCATAATCTGTTCAGATATGCAGCAATTTCTAGGTAGTGATGTGAATCATTGGACTTCTGGTGAAAATTACATGTACTTGTCATGTGTCTGGGCTAGAGTGTTGCCCAATGGGTCTCTTTTATATCTGGTGTGTCCTCATAGAAATTCCGGTGTTCCTACACGTGGAAGAGTATCATAGTCCTTGTTGTGTTCTACTTCATGGTTTCTCTTTGCAGTGCTCCTCAAGTTTCAGATACGCTGTTTTCTAACACAGTTTTAATGTGCTCAAAGTCCATTTATTTTAATTATATGCAGTGGACATCAGCTAACTCATGTTTTGTTTGCATCTCCAGGTGAGGATGCTACTGTGAATGAGTCCACTAACTAGTAAAATGAGAATGTCTTACAAATAATATACATTTTTCTTTAAACCTGTTTGAGTTTTGCACGGAAAAGTGTAGCACATATATGATTCTTTTATTTTTAGCGTATTTAATGGTCCCCATACACCATGCAATATTTAAGGAAAACAAGCAAGACTGGTGTAACAGTGACTGAGGCTGTGAACTTGAAAGCTTTATTTCATGTAACAATAACAGTATGAAAATGTTACCTTTGCTGCCTAGTTCTGTGAGTGCTCCCGATGATGTTACTAAGGAAATAGCAACACCTTTTCTTGTGCTGATGAGTCCAGAATACATTGCCAAAACAGCATCAGAAAACTAACCGATAAATAGCAAGTCATTATTACATTTTTTACTTGTGTCTCATAATGATGCTTTTCTTAAGAGAAGTATCATAATCTTATACTGCACTTAAAGGAAAAATAGGCTCTTTGTTTTGAAATCATAGGATGAAGCAATTCTGGGTTTGAGTTCATTAGTGTGCTGCAGTTATTGCACAATTTTGGTCTACTTGCAAGTAAGTTGTCTCCTGTCACTTTGGTTCTACAGGTTCCTTGTGGGTTTGGTGGTGTGGTGATATCATCTGGTTTAGCATCACATTTATAGACAATGATAACCAGGCATCAACACCCATGAAGAAACCCACAGAGTCATCAGGGAATGTTCATTCATTTTTTCCAAAATTATGCATGTGTGTGAGTATGTGGATGATTCTTGAAAATGTTTGCCTGTTCATGAAATTCTGTTGAAGGAATTAGTCTGCTCAGTAAAATTTGCTGTAAAAGCGAGATAAATCAAAACTGTCCAAACTGATAATGTACATGAGGGTTCATTCAAACATCATGTTGTTTCTGCTGGTTAAAAGAAAGCAGTTTAATACTGACTACAAAAGGCTTGGTATGGAGTAAAAAAAAATCTGGAAGATTTAACACTTTTCCGCTAGAGTACCAAGAGGGGAACATTAATCCTCATTAGATTAAGGAAAATGCCTCTTATTATTCTGTAACCTATCTGGAAAGAAATGCTTATGCAGTCACATGATGCAGTAAGTTCTTTTTGAATGTTTCAGCCTTTTATTACCCAGAGAATTATAGTCATGATCCTATAAATACTTACAGAGGCATCTTGATGCTTACAGGCTCTGACTTTAAGTTTGGTTCTATTGATTTTAGAAAGAAAGTTATTAACAGTAAGAGAATAATAGCTCAGTTACCTTGATCAGATTTCCAAACCTGCTGTACAATGACAAGAGCATTCGGGTTTTTCAAAGCACAGGAAAGCTTACATATTGAAAAGGTGAACGCTTTACAGGCTTTCAAGACAGAAGTATAATGTTAGTAATTTTTAGAGGACCTGATAATTTCCTACTTCTAAAAGCAGAATTAGTCAACTGTATAAAGATGTAGGTGGCAGCTACCTGGAAATTTTTGCTTAGCCTTATTTCCCTTTTACTATAAAATGTTTGTGTGGAAAACTGCTAAGTTTAATATAATTCATTTAAAAATGAAAGAAAAATTGTTCTTTCTGTATTACAAGAACGTGGGCTTTTGATGCTTGAAAACCAATAATTGAAAAGGAATACCCAAGTAAAACAGCATGAAGAACCACTTTGATTCAGGCCTGTATTTTCTTTGACTCAAGTCAGTTCAGTTTGGTCAGATCAATAATTATCTACCATCCTTGGTATTTCTGAATTAGTTCAAGCTGAAAAATGCAAAATTTTGAAATGTAAAGTTATGTGATAAAGGAATTTCCTCTGGGAAGTTCTCTGTTAAATAATTATTTTGATCCAATAATCAGGTACTTTTGTCTTGGCTCAGTTCTGGATTAGGTTCAACAAAGACTTTGGTTCAGGTAACAGTTGTGGTTCAGCTCCCACTTGAGAGGGAAAAGAAAAAAAAGGCAGTTAAACCTATTTCAGTTCAGTTTGACTCAGGGAAGAAAAAACCAAACACAGCTTTTTCATAATTTGGCACTGCTTAGTTACATTGTGCACTTCACTCTGTTTGGGTAAGCTGCTTTATTTGGTTGTAGTATAGCCCTGGCTGACATGTGCACCGTACAGTGCTGCAGTGGTTGACTAACATGTAGTGACAAGGAATATGTGGGTTCAAAGAGAAAGATTTTACTGGAATTAAAATAAATTGTGGCAATAATTTATATTGATTTGGTATTAGGCTGAAGTAGTTTGGAGAGAGCTTGTGTTTGTGTCTAGATCCAGGTGACATTTTGCCTTTGAAAGGATCAAGGAAACGTGGGTATTCAAAACAAAAAGGGAAGAGGGACAATATAAAATCTGAATCTGGAGCCTGCATTTTTATAATCTCATCATATAAAATTGTTCAAGTACTTTGTTATGAAAAAATACTGTTTACTGAATTCCGTTGAAACTCTTGAGAATAACAAGAATTTAACTTCATTTTAGTAAGCCAATAGGCCTATAGTGCTGGCTACTTTTAAATCCCTCGGCAAATATTTTTGTCATGTTGAAGTTTGTTATTTCTGTATAATTACTCGGGTTTTGATTGGTTTTTTTCTTTTTCAGCAGAGTGTTTTGGGGTTTTAATTGGCAGGTGAGATGTTAGGGAACACAAGTGGTTTATTTAGCAGCCTCTTCTGGGATATGCAGCAACGTGGATAAGAAGCATTATTTTCTGATGTACTACATTTTAACTGTTTTAAAAGAAACCAATGGATTGAAGGTTTACGGATTTCGTATCATCTTACCCATATGTGCTTCCAAAGTGTGGATGATATTGATTGGTCTTAATGAATGTGTCACTGTTCAGCTTCATTGGGCATCTGCACAGGTGTGACAGCAGCTCAAGAGATGATGTTGCAGAGTTTGTATAGTTTCCTTTTCCAGAACAATGCCGTGACCAGTGCTAGTGCTGTGCACGGGCATAGGAAGAACAAAACCCAGAGTGGGCAGAACCATGCCACAGGGGCTGCAGAAGGACACGATGGCCCCTTTTGCTTGAAACCTGTTTTTGAAACCCAAGACACTAGTCCTGAATCTAAATTCACATCCCTGTCCCTTGAGCTCAGTTCTGTCTGTTCCTGACTCTGTGGGCTTTAACACATCTGTCTCTGAGGACGAAAGCCCCTGCTTTCCCAGGAGTCTTGGAGAAGACTTCACAAGATCAGTTACCCTCAGCTCATTGTTTCTTCAGGTTTCTTCCATAGGAGACCAGATTAAACCTAGTGTTATTTGCCTATCAAGTGACATTAGGCAAGTTTGCAGCTGCATAAATTTGAATTGAAAGAGCTGTGGAAAAGATGAGGACTCTGTCTCAGATGAAATAACATGTGTATTCAAGAAAATCATAAATAAGTTGATTTTTTTTAGTAGATCTATCTTGTATCATAACAATTGCCAAAGTGTTTACTCACAGGTGCAAAATACTTAGAGAGTCTCCTTAATCTCCAATTATTGTTGCCCTCTCATCTTGACCTCTCTTGAAGTGTTTTATAAACAATTTAAAGAATAAATGAAGTATTAGAAACAGTTATGATAGAGCAGGCAAAGTTATTTGCTTTCCTTGAGTGAAGGGATATAATTTATAAAGGACTGATTACACTCATCTGTTTTCTGGGTAGCCTGTAAGTTTACTTTACCGTGGCAAGGCAGAATAACAGAGAAATTGTGTCATGGGAGCGAAGTAAGATCTTATAGCCGTAGGAAATCCAATTGCCTTGTTTTACAGCCATTTGTCTTGTCCATCTTTTCTGTCAAATGATCATTTGAATTAAAAATGTTTAAAGATATTTTCTTCCTTTGCAGTAATGAGAACAACAGACACTTTTATGCTGCAGGACATTCCTACTAGGTCTTTCCTCCTCTAACATGGATACCTGCCAGTCCTTGTTATTATTAAAAGTTGCTTCATTTAGTACATTTTATGAAGTGGCTCTGCCCGGCTTTGCGGCTGTCACTGAGATTATGAGTCAAGAAGGAGAGCGGGAGTGGGGAACTCTGATTCAGTGGAGCTTAGCAGCAGTGAAGCAGTTTAAACTGAGAATGTTAGTGGGTAGCTTTTTACTTCATACCTATTCTTTTCAAGCTATGCATTCACATCAAAAGAAGAATACCACAGAAAACGTTTGATCTCTTTGCCATACTGATTTTAGCACATTGCTCCTGCCTTGACTTTTGTTTACAAAGCTCAGCACTAGCAAAACTCCCTTGTGAGCCACAAGAGTTACCTGGGTGCCGAATCTACTAATGAAAGGTTGGAGTCAAGGTTGTTTGACTCCAGCTCTGAGAGACAAGGGCCATTTCTGGGAGGGAATGGCTTAAGGATTTCAGAAGCTCTGTCTGTAAGCCCACAGGCTGTTCCCACCTCTGCTGTGTACTTCTGATGAGCAGAGATGAAATGAGATGCAAGGATCCTGGAATCATCAAAACAACGGAGCTTGTTGGCTCCAACACAGCTGAAGCTGTGAAAAAGATGCCTGTTCCTTCTCTCTCACGTGGCTTCTTCTGTCTCTTTTCCGATCTCCTGGTGAGGCAGACAGAATGGAGGCAGTAGAGCAGCAGGGAAGGAAAAATGGTGACAGTGACTGTCAATTCCATGTCAGAGGACAATTTCATAGTGTCCCTTTGCAATTAGAAGAACATTTGTCAGCCCTGACATCTGCCAACCGCAGTTGTGCAGCCGCTGGAGAAGTTTATCTTACTGAAGTGCCTTTGTTTTCCCAAGCAGATATGAGAGAAGGCACTGTCATTTCCAAGATCAGTATTTCAGTGAATAAATAGGGCAGGATGTTGTTGTAGACACATATAAAATTACATCTTCATTTCTAGTATTCTGGCAGAAGCAGGGAGTATGAGGGAGATATGTTAATAACAGGAGGTTGGTGTCAGCATGATTTGATTCCAAATCCTACAGTAACTCTGTATCCTACAGTAATTTTCTTGCATGTCTAACACCCTTAGAAAATATCCCTTAGCAGCTCTAAGACACTTCTGAAATATTCCTTAGCTTTTACAGTCATCGTTTCAAAATAGTCAGTAAATTCTGTGGGTAAACATTTGGTATTTTATCACTGAAAGAGTTGGGGCCCTCATTTGGAAGAGTGTGGTCAGAGGAAATCGGAGTTTGACAGCTGATTCTTCGCCTGCTGCATCTGGAGCCTATGGGGGTGCTCTGGGGAACAAATGTAGATTTGGCTCCAGCTCAAGGGAGGTCCCTTGTCATGAGATGACATATGAGGGTTATGCATATAAGTACCAAACCCTCACACTCCCATACTGTGCAGCGTTTCACAGCCGGGAGATAAACGGACTGTAGCTGTTTTAAAATAACAGCTATGTTTTTTCTCTGTTTATATCTGTTTGCTGGGCTATTAGGTCCCTTTTGTTTATTCCTGCCTTGAGTCATCTTCCAGGTCCATGTGTGCCGTATATCAGTTATGATACTTTCTGCCAGATATAAGTGGTACCTGAAACACTGTGAACTTTCTTTTAAAACTCTCATGAATAATTGCCAAAAGGTGGTAGCTACGGTATCCCCAACAAATGCACATTATGAATGGTCCTCTTTTTAAGCCTAGAATTCCTTTAAACATGCCTGTTGGGTTTTGAGTACCTGCAGTTAAATGGTGTTGCTTTTGGCAGGGCTCGGTGAGCAAATGAGGCATAATCTCTCTGATCTCAGTAGTCTGGTCAGCCGGCCATGACATTCTCAGTGTCTTTTCTTTCTACACCCTGTCTGAACAGAGACGTAGCCCAGGCAGCTCTCAGTGGGGTTGCCAAAGATTACCATGTGCAGCGAAGCAGCAGATGGCAGGACAGTGGAAAATATGCCGTCCCAATCCCTGGGTTCACATGGGGTTCAGGGTTAAATTTCAGCGATTTCCCTCCCAGCTCCTCGAGCCCCTTGATGAACTGCCCTTTGAGAGAAGAACTCTTCACTGGGCATTGGGAAACTGTTTAATATTCAGTTTTCTCCAATTTTGGAAGTGAGTTCTGGACTGCATCAGGAAACTTAAGAATTCTGTGGCCACAGCAATTGCAGTCTTCCTCAACATCCAAAGACGTTAGTGTGGGCATAAGAAATGAGGTCAATACGAATATATCCTGAGAACTATGAAAGGAAGGGAAAAGGAACATTGCAAACTTGATTAGCTCAAAAATTGTGTAATGACTGGACGAGGAGTGCCTCCACAAACATAACTCGCAGTTCTGCATGTGTGTCCTGATAAAGCCCTTGTTTGCACTTTTGGTTTTTCCCCCACCAGGCTCTCTCTTCCCTACTCCTTGCACAGGAGGGTTCCGAATTCTCACCCAAATGCCTAGATGTTCAATCTGTCTCGGGGCAGACGGGAAGAAGGGAGTTCTTCGACAGCAGATTTAGACTGTGCCCCTTTCATGGCCACTATTCTTGCTCTGAGAATGATTTCTTCCATTTTTGACTCTTCCAGGATACTTGGAATCTCTCATTGTTTCACAAATAGCAAGATAGCTTTCTCAAATTCCTGTAAAACACTGGCATTTTTATCCCTATTTTTCAGATGAGAAACTAAGCCATGAAAAAAAATAAAAAAAGTCTGCATTTACTGACTGATTGGTTGCCGTTCAGAATAAAACTCCCATCTGTTTGCACCTGAGGGCTTGATAGTCAAGCACACAGAGGAATATGCAGCAGTGACTGAATAAGAACCTTGGCCTAAGTGATTTTCTAAGCACCTTTTCAGAATTTGCAGAAGAAAACAAGCTTTTATTCATTTTTCCATAGCAGCATTAATCAGGCTGATCTGAGAACCCACCATTTCTTTTTCAGCAGTTCTTTATCTTTGCTTTAGACTCCATGGGACCCCTGCCCACCTCATTTCTCACACGACAGTAGTCTCTGCTCTCAGAGCAAGTCTATCATCTGCAGAGGGGGCAACCCTATTAGAAAAAAATTTACAATATGTAATGAATCTAGATGTGTTTTGCGAAACTGTATCATTGTGTGTTCAAAAAGAACGCTGGCGCACATAGTTCTAACTTTTAGTGCTAGAATTTACAGCTTTCTTCCGGAACGTGTACAGAGTGTGTGTATGTGCATGTGTGTTTCTGAGAGCATGCGCAGCTACCTGTGGGGATATTAAAATTATGTGAAAGGTCCGGCTAAAAATACAAAGCCAGGAAATTCATAATTGGGCTAACTTTCTGTCCTGGTTTCACCCCATTGTACTCAAGTATTGTAGGCATCTCAGAACAGCAGGTGATCTGACTGCCTCTTCTGTTCCTAGAGGAAGTGTAAACTAACTTAAATGGGAAATATCACAAAAACAGGATAAGAATGAATTTCAGGAGTCCACAAAGGAAGAAATGTTCTTAAAAATACTGATATTAAAACAGTAGTGAGCATGACAAGTTGAACTGTGGTAAGTGGACATTGTATTTAGATGCTCTGGTTTTTGCCACTTAAACTCTTTCCAAATGTTTTGTTTCACATTTTCTTATGCGAAATTATTGTGGCAATTGGCTGCATTAATGGTGGAAAGTTTCAGTTTGGATTCTTCTTTGCAAACTTGAGTAATCTGACATCAGTGAAACTGCACCAATTTATCTTGCCAGAAAACTGAGTTCCCTGGATTTATAGCTGCATATTTATTTTTATTTAATTTAAGTATTAATTACACTAGAGAAACATTATTCCCAGATGGAAAGAATGTAAAAATGGGATTCTGTTTCAGTGGCAATGTTAGAAAAGGAATATTCATTGAAAAGTATGTACATTTCAAAAAGCTGTAATTTTACTGTTTTCCTGTGTTCAAGTGATTTTCTCAGTAAATACAGTGTCCATTTCTTTGCCTCTGTGCCTTTTTCATTTTAAACTGAAAATTAGCAACATGCCCAGGGTTTGTCCCAGCAGGGGATTCACTCTCAGCAGCGGCTTTTATGCAACATCCTGACGTCTCTTTTCTGCCTGTGGAAGAGCTGCTGCTCTGCCTGGTGGCATTTCCAGTTGAGGGCTTGGGTATGGAAGCTGTAGCACCCTTGCTTAACTTCAGAGTCCGCCGAGAGTGATCATAGCCTGGTCTGAAATAAGGACATAACATTTTGTGGGAAGTTTAGGCAACCAGCAGTAACTACAGCTAGGTGAAATAATGTTTTTATTGGCTCTTTTAATACAGGGGGTCAGCACAGCTAGGCCAAACATGTCCAAGTCTTTCAGGTGCAGAAGGGACATGCTGCCTTTGTCGGCTTGCACTCTTCTTGGTGTATTATCAGCTTGCATCTGCCTTTCCCTCCTATTCGCTTCTTAAAGTGTAAGGGTTGGGAGTTTACTTTAGGCTTGTGTTTTTCCCCCCGCATAAGTACTCCATAGTTTGTTTCAAGAGGGTTTGTTGTTAAAATACTGCATCTGAGGGAGTGTTGCCTTGATTTTATCCAAGATAATGACTTCCAGTGTTGTCCTGCCCGGTCCTCAGCAGCCCCACTTGTCCCTGTGCAGAAGCAGAGGTGGGAAAACGGGGACAGCTGGGACAGGCAGAGCGGGCTGAAAGCACCGTGAGCCAATCTCATACCCCTGGGTGCACACCAGCTCAGCTGCACACCACAGCACACACTGTGAAGATTTTTTTTTTTTTTTTACTCTTCCGTTAGAGCCATGTGTTTGCTTGATTAGTCTGAATCTGAAAGGGTATCTGTAACTGGAGCGATTCGTCATCGTACTGCTAATCGCCGACCATCGCAATTGATGGTTTGTACATTGGATTGCTGGGGTCATCACTGGTGTTGGAGATGTACTTCTCAACAAATCCTAGCTAAGAGTCTCATTATTCACAACACAGAAGATGGAAGGAAATGTAGGACTTTGTGGTTTATGTGCCTTGTTGAAGTACTAGAAAAAAATGTTCTGCCTGTATTTGCAGAAACTGAGATTTCTTCTTCTACTTCCCTCCAGCTGTCACTATTCCCCAGCTTGTTACTTCTTGATGAGCTCTTTGCCCATGGCTCTTTCCAGCTCCCTGGAAATACAGTTCAGCTGTGTTTCAAGACACCCTCCCCCCACTCCCACCCCCCCACCATTGGTGGCTCCAGAACTCCTGTAGCGAAGAGCAGTTTATGAAAATTCAAACACATTTACCAAATGATGTACTGGGGGCCTAAAGGGTGCCTTGAGGACTACCACTGTCACAAAGCTAACCAGAAGAAAGTCCTAAGAGAAAAACAGTTGAGCAACAAAGCTCAAAAGGGAGGTATGTGGATTTAAGAATATTTTGAATTATACTGTATAAGTGTCAAACTTGTCTAGGACTGCTTACTAGTTTGTGTGGGAGGCAAAGTTTCAAATAAGTTATTTGGCTGTAGCTAGACCATTTTTCTCTCTCCAAGAAAATACATCAGCACTGACTCAGCAAAGTTGTATGCCACTCTGATTGATTTTAAATCTAGCTCTTATTACAATCTCTTTTGCCTTCAGTGTAAGTAACGAAAGGTCTTTTTACCCCTGACTCGCAGCAAAATGACACATTTTATGTTCAGAAATTTGCACATGAAAAGTTAGCACTTCTGTGGGTGCACAGAAAGACATGGAAGACCTGTGCAAAACTTTTATTATATACAGTGACCCACCACAAGCTGATGTCCCAGCCACCTGGAGAGGTTGAAAGACCAACGAGACTTAGTCCCTCAGAGGTCAGAAGGTCCAAGAAACTGTATTAGTCAGCCATGTGTCACCAGGTAAGATTAAAAGCCTTGCTTGCTTCATCTCAAGGGAGTGCTAGGGTAAAAGCTGAATGTCTCAGCTTGAACTATCAAAAGGCACCTTTTTTTCATGTGCTACTGGTTGCTGAGAGGATGGAGGAGGGGAAAGACAGGGAGAAAAGGAAAGGGGTGTTAAATTTAAGGGAAGACGTGTCTGAACTTTGATAGTTATTTAACAAAGTTAAAATCTGGGGGGTTTTGTGCAAGTTGCCTTAGACAGTGTGGTATTTCCATTTTCTGCAAGTGCTGGGTTTTCCTTTTGATTGCATATATTTCTAGCTATTATAGTACCAGTTCAGCAAAGTATGTACTTAACTCCAATTGTTTACACACGCTTAAACAATATAAAGCTTCTGCACTGATGGGCAAGCACGCTCATGCTTACCCATAGCTCAGACATGCAAGAACTTGTCTAATTCTGTGACAGCTTAAATGAGAGGTTTAATTCAGTAACATTAGTTGTACAATTTAAAAAACATGGCTTAAATGAGTGTTAACAAATCAGAGTGGCTAAAGACATTTACCTTTGTTTTAAAATTTAGTGTATATGAACTGCGATTAAGAAATCAAAGTGAATAGTTTGGAGCAAAAGGTTAAGTTTTCTGTAAGCGAAACGCTGTTCTGTTTATGTAAGTGCCATTAACAGCATAAACTTGGAAACAAGAATAACACTTTTGCATATTGTTTTCAGTATTAATGTTTGGTTTTTCCTTTATAAGTATCTTTGATGCCTCACCTTTTCCTGTTCAGTGCACAGTTCCTGAGGGGAAATATTTTAAGAAAAATTATATGGAGAAAATATACTAAAATAGCACCTTTTGCCCAGGAGTTATTGCTGGTATGTCACCCTATCCTTTTAACAAGCCCCTACGATAGATCTGAGGTGTGTAATTGTTCCCGAGTAAGGGCATGTGAAATCTAGTAGTTTTATGTTACGCATTACACATGCAAATTGTCTGCTAATTAAACGTCATTTTTTCACAGTTACTTTAGAGAACTGCTGCTGTGTAGTCATAGAAATCATCCTGTCATTGTTTGTTGGGAGGTGAAAACTTGTATCTCTGGATGCAGAACAGTCGTGAGGAGTTTAAAACCCCGATGACAGATCCCCGGTGGAGGGTTAGCTCCACTGAATCACAGGGGAGCATAGCTTGCTGTGCTGTGACAAACATCACCTCTGATTCTCATTCTCTGGCGGTGGTTGGTAGGTCTCTCGCCCTACTTCTGTGTGCCTCTCCTATGGGGCTTGCTAGTTGCCCCCCCAGGTAAGCTTCAAGCTATCTTTCCACCCACTGGGAAAAATAAAGTCTCCCTACTTTCTACATTCCCTCCCGATTTCTGCACACTGTCATTCCTCACAAGATTAAGTGTCTCTCACACTTACTTTCCCCTCAGGTTATAAAAATCATTTTTTTTTTGTTGCATCCATGCCTGGTTCATATGACCTCCCATTGCCCTCAGCTGTCCAAATGTTCTCAGTGTGCAAGTGGACGTCGGGGGCAGAGGTGTTCTTGACTTGAAGAGTATCAATCCCCTCCATTGTGCCGCCCTTCTGCTGCTGATGTTTCCTACCTGTGCACACCTTTACCTTTCTGCCTCAATCTCCTCGCTTTTAAAAGTAGTATATTTTGTATTACCCAAGGAATTCCACTGAGAAATGTGGTGCAAATGGAGAATGGGGCAAAGCAGATTTATCACATTTTACTATGGGCATTGGAAAGTTCAAAATGTGTGTCAGTATGTTATTCAATGAAATAATTCAATTGGTATGCTGATTAATGTCTTTGTTAGAAATATTTAAAGGCATGAATGACACTTAATCTTATTATACTACCAAATGAGCATCACTTGATAAGGAGGGACAATTTTATCACCATATTATCAGACCACTGCTTTCAATCTGTGATCTGTGGATTTTTTTGTTACATGATTATTTCCCAGGGCCTTGATGAAGAATGAACTTTAGACACAAGCTTGGGTTTAGTAGCTTTATCTTCCCTGTTTAGAGATCTCACATGTCCACTGGAAAATAGTTGAGGGGTGTAAACCGAAAATGTTTGAAAAACATTGCAAATGTATTAAAAATCTGATAAACACATCATCATAAGATACTATTTAAATTTTAAAGGACATAGAGATTGGAAATGTTATGATGAAGCAAAGTATTTCCAGCTATGCTATACAGGATTAAAATATAAAGATTAAAGCACTGTATCTCATATTTCAGGAAATAAAATGATTTATTACCTAGGTCAGGAAGATGTTTCCCATGCAGTGCATGACTTTACAATGAGTTGCTTATGAGTCATATCGCCCTTATTTCATACATATTTCATTTTGCAAAAATCTGATTGTGGACTTTGAGGCAAGCTCATCCAAATGTAGCTGTACTTGCTGTGTAAAATGTACGGCATATTTTGAAGAGCTGGAAAGAAAAAAATCACCTTTAAGAGTAATGTTTCTTTTCTTTCCAAAGAGTGATGTTTCTACTTTGTATAATTGTTGTTGTGAGAACAATTCGTTATTTTAAATTGAGAGTGGATTGACAATTAAAATGCATGAGTGTTTAACATATACTAAGTAGCTGATTTACTAGTTTTACCAAAATGCAGTACTGTACCAGTTGTTAAAATCAAGATACAGTTGAAAATTCCATTTAAACCCGAAATATGGAAGGTTAATTCAAAGGTCTGTAACTTGATTCTTCCTCTGGTTTACATCGATGCAACTGCATTCACCCCAAAATAGTTGTTACTGAATTTCATCAGTATAAGCTAAAGGAGACTCTGGACTTCTTTTCTTAGAAAAACTGGGTTTTGCTTTGTCTCTTAATTTAAACTGGTTACAAAAATGGAAAAGCTTCTAATAGAGTGGAAATTATGAGCAGTGTGGATTTTCAGGCAATCAAAACACTTTAATGACCTCATTAAATGTATCATTTACAATATACATGTGTTAAAAGAAATATGTTCCTCTGGGTTAGTAGAAGCGCTGGGTACACAATGTGTTTGAACATGTTAGGCTTCCTCTAGAACCTATGCCAGAACTGTAGAAACTTGGAGAAAAAAAACCCCACGCTTTTTCTTCTGCCAGCATCTTTAGAGACAGAAACCTTTTTATCATATTTTATACAGAACGAAGAAGAAGATGTTAGGGCAAATTGATAGACTGTGCTAAGAATGTATTTCAGCTGATAACATTCAATAGCAATACTTAGCTATCAGGTTATTATTCTATGATATTACTAGGATGAAGGATGGACTTTTCGTATGCATGATACAGCTCACTTTGTACAAGGTTAGCAATCTCCTGAAGAGCACAATTTTTTCATCTGTTGCTTTGTATGCAGCCTTGATAGGTTGGAAAATGAGGGTTGTTGTAAAGAAATAGTTAATATAACAGCAGCTCTTAAAACTGCCTCATCCATTTGGCTGTTTCTTACAAACAACAGGTTCTAGAGAAAAACACCTATTTCAAACAGTCAATTTCCTGATGATACACAGAGGGTGAAACCCCAGTGCTGATAAAAGAAATGGGGTACTGATGCAGAAACCCAGATATTTTTCTCTTGGGGCATCCATCTTTGGAACTGTAGGTGCATTGAGTCCGTGCTTCCTAAAGCAATAGTTTTAACTGTGTGTTAATAAGAGATGTGTCCAGCTTTCAAAACTCCCAGATGTCATGTAGGCAGCGTCCTTTTTGGAGGGATGAGCTGCCCAAGCTGTTTTCCACCCTGAGCCCAGCGGCACAGCGGGCAACAGGCCTGGGCTGGAGAGACGAAACTATTGCATTATACCTCTGCTATTTCTTTTTATTGTAGTATTGTTCCTATAGTGGTTTGCTGACAAGTTACATGTTTTACAAATCAGGCCTGCTTGATGAGGAATCCTTGCTTAAAATTGTGCCTAGAATAAATCAGGTTTGTAAATCAGACCTTATGGTTCCTATTGGAATGCTAATGATCTCAGAGGGAGGGCTTGGGTTTTGAAAACAAATCTGAGCTAATGCCCGGGGTTCCTGAAAGAGCTGTTAATATCATGAAAACTCATGTTTAAGGCTTCTTTTAAAATGTAAAAACATGTCAGGGACTGCTCGACCAAGGCTGTTTGAAACTGCTGAAATGTGCGGACACACCGAAGCATCCTTTGCAACCTCTGGCTGGATCTCTGCTTTTGCAGTACAGCAATTCCAGTGCTGTCATTAGCAACACAAACCAGAGCATAATTTGGCCCATCATGGTTTGGATGTATTTGCCGCACAGATAACTGTGTAAGGCAGTTATCCTTGACATGCTTGGCCCTATCGAGGGAGTGAGAATTGAGTTTTCTCTTGCTTGTCATAGAATAGTGAGTTCCCAGAACAGTGCCACCCTTACACATTTTGAATAGAAGTTCAAATAAGTAAAAATATATCATGTTATTTATAGAGTTTTGAACACTCCACATTCTTACTCGGTGTAAGCAGGGAAGTGTGTTTAATAAAACCTCTCAACTGAGGAAGAATTACAAAGCCAGGAGAAAAATACGGGAGTCTGACCTCTCCCCCACCAATCTAAGCTAGTTTCTGTTGCTATCACCAACACATTTCCACATGAATTAGTAATGTTCATAACATGATAATATAGGCCTTATTCAGGCTGTGGTAGCTGGTGGCATTTTAGCTGCCCCATCATCTTGATCTGATGAAAATCAACATAAAAGGTGAAGCGATTAACACCCTAGCATCTCTGTTGATGCTCTTACTGGTACTAACTAGCCATTCCATGGTGGAAAATGCTCTTGTAAGTTCAACATTAACAAGTCCTCAATACCTTCTGAGGAAGAAAAAAGCTAACCATTTATGTGTCTCAAAAGGTACTTTGTATTCAGTTATATAAAGATATCTGCAGCGCTCCACATAGACCTTTAGATAGAATCATTTCTGAGGAAAGAGACATTATGTCTGCCAAGTTTCAGGCCAAAGCAAGATTTTATAGCCTGATTGCAAACTCCTAGGACAGGGCTTTATAATGGAAATGCTGACAAAGCCTTAACTATTTTGTATGACTCCAGTGGGCACCAGATTAAATTCTAGTTATGATGTGCATTTAGTGGCATGGGATCAAACATATAGTGTAATGGAATACTTCAAGATACTGTGTTTGAAGTGAATCTGTATTTAAACATTATTTATGAACCATATCATTTAAATGTTTCTGAAATGTGCCATTCAGTCCTTGGTTACATGAAAAAAATTCTAATCACGTTTCTCAAAATGAACAATAGTATAATTTTCTTCCACAGCTTTAATGCTGAGGAAGGTCAAAGAAGATGGTTTTATTTTCTTGAAGTCTTACTGGAATATTTCTGGAAGATAAAGGTTTTAATTTTTCACTGTGTTGCTCTTTCATTCCTCACTTCAAACTTTTGAGATCTCTTCAGATTTTGCTTGGAGAAGATCTTTGAAAATAATTTCTCTTCCATTATCACTGACTTTGCAAGAAGACTGCAGTATTTGCTGTGTTGTGCTAGATGAACCTGCTTTTCCTTGTGCAGTATCTTTCATGCGCTCTAAGTTAAGTTGATGGCATAGAAGTCCTCTCTACTTCTTGCACACACAACCTATTTTTTTTTTTTTTCGGTATGCTGAGGAGGTCTTTAGTCCAAAATGGAAGCTGACAGTCATTAGGCGTGTTGGTTGACAGTAAAACTTGCTTTAATGCATATGATGACTAGAACTCTCACTGCTTTTACTGCAGATGGGAATGTAGTGTTGAAAACAGTCAGTTTTGTTTCTTACTTGGTTGCAGCCTGGAACATAAATCTATATACTTTATCCTAGGAAAAAAGGTTTCTCCTTTAACTGTTATTTACTGAATAATAATGCACTGAAAATATTGCAGTGCAGAAGATTAGGAAGTTTCAGAGCTAATCCTAATAAGTTTGTGTAATAGTTTTACTCTATTTTTAAGTAATTAGTAATAATAATTGTGAAGATCTCAAAGCACTTTGATAATGTAAAAAATGGAAACAATCTTTGGAGAAGTGCCAGTTCGACTAAGCCAAAGAGACGCTGTCACTGGTTTATGTTAAGCCAGAACTCCACTCCCGCTGTAAGCCCGTCCAGCCAGGAACAGGGGAACCACAGTACTTTGCTTTCAGAAATTGCAATAACAGAGTCACAGTGTCGGTCCTGTGGTCTGCTCTGGTTTATCTTTGGGATAATCATATTTCTCAAGTTGAGTATGCAGGGTGCAGTCTGGAGGAAGGACTTGGGCTTTCATCCTGCAGTTGACTCATTTGCCCAAGTTCTGAGGAACATTTATATAAGAAAAGACTTCCCAGTATGCGTTTTTTTCTGAAATTTTGGAAATCACACTATTTTGTAAGCTTCCATTATATATGAACACTTTTTCAGGGAATATGGAAATTATACGGTTTTCATCCTTTAAAAAAGCAAGCGCAAACTGATGGTATATTCTAAATGGCTAATAACCAGAATTCCTGTTAGTTCATCACTTGACAGAAAATTAAAATTCTATCTTAATCCTGTGGTAAGGTCTGAATTATTTAATTGTTTCATTCCGCATGGTTCTTATAGGTGTGCTCTTTTCTGTTACTTTTGGCAAGGTCAAATGATGCAAGGCACTGTATTGCTCTTGACTTTACAGGAAAAACTAGTAGTCTGAAAAAGACACTTCACAGTATTTACTAATTTTGCAGTAGCCTGTCCTTTGTTTGAGAGGAAAAAGAAAACATTAAGATGCCTATCTCAAGAGCTGAGTTCCATAACGAAAAAAACTACTTACATGCATTGAATGTGCAAGCTGCATTGCTTAGGACTTTTGAAATTCACTAAGAGTGTTTTACAAGTGCAGTCATTTTCACTTACTTCCCTGCTTTCTGTTTGGATGAGCTGTCATCTGTCACCACTCCATCATTTTTTTTTTAGCCATTAAAAAGGCATGTAATTTTGATTTTTGTGGCCCATTAGTGTGCAAATGCCATTGGGCTGGTTTACCCTGAATTCATGGTCTAAATTCAAATCCCTCTGCTTTTGAGGAGACTCTTGGACACATTTTAGAAATACAGCCGTCATAATCTAAAAATCAAAATATGAAAATAGCTAGAAATAAATATTTTTTTAATGCAACTCTGCAGGGAGCAAAAATGGGTACACAGCTTTTCCAAAGCAATACAGTGAACGCAATACTGAGAGATAATAAAATAATGTGTAGCCTTCAACTGGCAATGTTGAAATCCCAAATTCATATTCTCACTGAACTTGGGGGACAGAGAATCCCAAATAACTAGAAAAGTGGAATGCATTTATTTAATCATTACAAGCCTTTGGAGAACATGTAGTATTTGGATAGTATCACTTTTTTATTAATAAACTAATTTATTTAGATGTACGCATTCCTTAAAAAAAAAAAAAAAAAAAAAAAGAAATGGCAACAAAAAACTTGAGGGTGGTCTAAGATGTCTGTCTTCTTTATGTAACCTTTGCATTTTGTGTTTAAGAACTGACATTCCAAATGATTTTCTTTGGCTTTATGCCTGGACTGAATACTGAGGCAGCAAATTAGGAATGCTTAAGAAGTCCCACAAAGAAAGACATTTGCTGTGAAAGTGCAGCTAATGTGACACTTGCACTGGAAGCTTCTTAGCCGCCTCAAACAATAAATGATGGCACAGGGTCTAGATGGTGTGAGGGGAGACAATGAAGATGGGAAGTACCATGTGCTGAGCGATACAAGGTGTTTCTTGTGGCCAGTTATCTGCCGCTGTGACTATGTTGATACTAACTTTTATTTCTATTCCAGGGGCTAACTTTGTTACTAGAAAAATTAGCCGATCAGTAGCAAAGATTCACCTCGGACAGCTGGATTGTTTCAGCTTGGGCAATCTGGATGCTAAGAGAGACTGGGGCCATGCCAGGGACTACGTTGAGGTAAGCTGTTGGCCACATGCCTCTTTCTGAATCATCTTCGTGGTGGGGATAATGCTTATTACTGTAACTTCAGGTCATGGTCCACGGAGGGCTATCTCAGGATGTTTTTGCCTATAGAGGCCTGTTAACTTTGTCTTGCTCTTAATTTCAGACTAGGGAATTTAGTAACAGAGCAGTCTACCCCAGGCATGACCTGAACAGAAAAATAAATCTTTGGATTTACATTCCTTGACTGAATTCCTTGGGGAGGGGGCTGATGTGGATCTATTTTAGAATATTTCTCCTATTATTTTGACGATTTTTATGACTAATATTAAGATTGCAGCAAGATGCAATATGACCTAAAGTCAAAGATCCTGCTGGAGTTTGGTGGCCTTTAGTATAATGGGGCAAGAATGATGTATATACTAATGATCAAAAGTCTAGCTGGTTATACATTAGAAAGAAGCATCACCACCCCGTTGTGATGGCAGGTATTGCAACCCATGTGCCTGCATCTAGTGTTTGAAATGTTTTCATAGTCAGAATATGCTTCTAATTTTATTCCATGCATCTACTTAAGCAGACAAACAAACAATACCCCTGTATTGTATTACAAAAAGACATGAATGACCATGTAGGAAATATTGTCTTTCCCCCAGGAGACTTTTGTCCCCAGTTTGGTGCTTAAAGATTTCCTGTGGTCATTGGACTATTTCTGTCTTTTAATAATTCCTTGCTGGGAAACCGGATTTGGCTTCAACATTCATTGATGCAGTTTAAAAAGATGATGACTGTTTGTTTTGTTTTTATATATTACAAAGTAAGAAGTATTTCAGTACAAAAAAGTCTGATTTGGGATTTTTATTGTAAATTGAGATTTAGAAGGTAAAAAGCTGAGCTCTCAAACCTTGTTTACAGTCAAAAAGAAACATCAAAAAAACAAAATTGTAATACCACAACGTAAACTTTTGTTGTGGATGATATTAAAAAAAGTAACCACCATGGCATCAAAAGTGTTACATCCAGTAAGCAAAGAAGGTGATTTTTGGCAGGCAGCTATAAATGAAGTTGGCTTTTTGTTCTGCACTGCATTTGCATGTAAGGTAGTGAGGGCAGCACCACGAATGTCATGACTATGCCTTCATGACAATTTTCTTGTATCTGTGGCTACAACATTAGTTGAAGCAGTTGATTCAGTAAACCATCTCAATCATCTTTTTAATGGATAAATTTATAGTCAAGAGTGTTCATAAAGTCAGTTACGGAGTCTCAACTGAAAGGAAGTAAAAGATAAGCCAAATAAAATGATCAGTTCCATGAATAATTGGAACATAATTTGCTAACAGGCATTGGATATTCCATAAATACTTCAGCTATCTCATTCCAAGACAGCTTGCACCAGATCATAAATCGTGGGATGAATTCTGATGTCTTCCTCCATAAGGGAAATCCAGAATAACCCTCTTGTGCCTAGTGGGTCAGACCCTTGTCCTGTGTTCAAACCTTTAAAAACAAAAAGGAAATGAGAACAAGTCTATCCAGAAGAATGACTAGCTTTCAAGGCCCTTGGCCTCCAGAAGGAATGTAGTTGTCCAAGGTCTACGGCACGAACACATGATTGTTGTGTAAGTAACATTCCAGACCTTTCAGCTACATGGTTTGGGCCTGTCCCAAAATCTTCTGGAAAGAATTCCTCACTAAAATATAGTTCATCTTGAGTATTTCTCTTCCCAGAGAGGTACCCCTTCGGATAATGGGAGAGTTATTATCAATTCTCTAATTCCCTGAATATCATGGAAATGTGGTTAATGGCTAAAAAAGAGAGTAACTTTAAACTGGAAATAAACAATTATTTGAGGCTTTAATGGACTGGAAAGTAGGGCTTAGAGATTTAACATTGTTCAAATAAATACATAGTATGTTAGAAAGCATGATCGTATTTACAAGCATTTGGGGAGCTTCCTTAAGCATATGGCTGAACACATAGGGATATATCTTATCCTCTCCATATGTACTTTTAAATCCCATCGATATTAATACAAGTAACACATGTGCATATAGACTAGACCATGTACTGTGTTTTCTTTCTCCTTATTTCCTTAATAAGGTTAATAATAAAACCATAAATACTTTCCTTTTTGTTGTTTTATAAAACATTATGGATCAATTCCTGATCTCATGAAAGTTGGTGACCAAACTCCCATTGACTTCATGGAGAGATCACATCCTGTATGGAGTGGAGTGGAGAACGTGTCCTGGTTACAAAGCATAGACAGAGGTCAGGACTCCTGAGCTTTGATCACATGTGTTCATCTGACTGCCACTGTGATTTTGCACCAACGCTTCTGTACAAAGTAAAGCCTGGCAGCACTTCAGTGAAGCATGTAGGTGCCCATCAAGGGATGGGCTGCCAGCGTGCTCAGTGTTAGCTGTGGGCTGAAGCCAGCTTTAGTAGTAGATGACTCAGAAGCGTGGCATTTAAACATAGGTTCATATCAGGGAGGAATATAGTTGGAATATGTGTTTGATTAAGTTTTTGAGCTGGGACTTTTACCTGCCACCTGCAGAAACTGAAAATCAGGTGCAGCGGCATTGTGCTGGTGAATGAAAACTGGGATGCCTAACTTCCTAGAAAGAAGGTTTCCCTTCAGTGTTTGAAGAGAACAAAATAGAAATAAGTAGGCAGCAAAAATTTGGACTATTAGATTTATCCTAAAATTGCATTAGTAACTCAACATTTTTTCAGAAATTACTGCTGCCCCTTACTCCCCCTTTCTCCATTTTCACTATGATTCAGCAGAAGTCCCGTGGGATGGTATTAGACATGACAATCTATGCCACTGAGTTGGAAAAGGAAAGATGATATTGATATATGAATCTTCTGTGTGCTATTTTGTTTTGTGAGGGTAATTTATACCTTTTATTTGTTGCAGAAATTTCTAGTAAACCATCTGCTAGGTATTTTCAAATATTAGTACAATAGCAAGCATTAACCATCTGAGTAATTTCTATGCCATTTATAAAACACAGGGCATCATACAGATTTCCTCACACACTCACCCAAAAGCCTTATTTCAAAATAAATATAGATTCTCAGAAACATTTAACTTGAACCATTTAAAAATTACCATTAATCCATCACTAGCTGCTTTGGTTTTATTTTGTTTTGTTTCTTCCATGCTAAATACAGTAAATCAAATCATGAAGGTATACATGAAACTGAAACCTTAACGTATTGTTCCTGGGGAAGAAATGGACACAATTACTTGTGAAGTTGCAAGGGAGTACCCCAAAATAGGACATAGTCATGTTGGAAAGTGGCTCTGGGAAAAGAGCAAGTTTGTCTTTATTGGATTTCAACAGCTGAGGCTTTTTCTTCCTTTCCTTCAGTCTCCTCCTTATCACCCACTGATGCTCAGGTTGCCTTCTGCAGTTGCACTGCCCACATCCAAGTGTTGTGCAGCGAGCAGAAATATGAGGAAGGGAACTGCTTCTCAACTGCAATTTTAGCTGTCTGCTCTCAACAAATCATCAATATATTGGCATAATATATGCTTGCTGATTATTGGGGAACACTATCGATGCAGCACAGATGAATGCTCAGGAAAAGTGTATCAATATCTATCATATATCAATATGTGTCTTACAAAAGTAAACAAAGTCAAATATAACAGTATTAATGGCCTTTAAGTATTTCTACAAATCAGAAATATTTTCTTTTGCTTTCAATAGGAATCCAGGTATTTCAAGCAATAATTACAGAGGACTCATAATTGGATCACAGTATGCTCCAATTAGTTATATGTCTAGTCAAATGCTTTAAATTAAGCATGTACTTAAATTCATGGTGAAATCAGGAATCATTTGATATTCTAAATGTATGGCAATCAGCTTCCATTAGTTTATATTTAAATAAGGTCAAAAAAAACCCCAAAGCAAAAGTTTATATGTAAGTAATACAGTAAGTTATTGTACAGTCCAACCAAACACATTAAGAAACTGTTTAAAGAAAGACTTTCCATCTCTTTTTTAGCTTTTTTTTTTGTTTTTAATTGGTACTGGTAGTGGTTCAAACTTTTCTTTGAGATTAAAATGCACAAGAAAATGTGCAGTCATTTTTATTGTCTTAAACCATTTTGTGCACGTTGGAATTGAGATAGTAAAATCTACTCTACAGTGGTATCTTCTGCATTTAAATCTCCAGTAAGCATCACCTGGTCTTTTATTCATAATTCTTTGATTCACCACTTTAATAGGTAGAGACTGACCCATGGAGACAACTACTACCATTTCTGTTATGGGAAATCACTCCTTGCATGTTTGCGTGTACATTTAAGTATAAAAACTCTTAACAGACAGAATTATTTCAAGATTTACTTTACTCTTCTGCATAAGAAAAGGGTTCAGCCAGCGAGATTGTTGGCCAAGGCATTTCTAGTTCCGTTTTGTTGTTTTCTTGGAGTGGTAAAGATGTGTCATCTTTTGAGATACCTTAGTCTGATGAGACTTGAAATTTTTTGAGACATCTTTTCAGCAGCCTCGTGGAATACTTGCTTGTGAGAGCCTTGCTTTGTTGAGGAGTATTGGTTATAAAATGAAAGTCAGTTATATATGTCTGTGTAACCATCAATACCTCATATAGTTATGAGATTGGCTCATGAACTTAAAGGTATACTTTTAAATGAGGATTACCCTTTTTTTTATGGACTGAAGTGAAAAATGTTTTTCCCTTTTTACTGCTTAGTTTTTATGGTCAAAGTTAATCACTTCTAACAAAGGTTATGAAATAATTTTAAACTCTCAATGCTGGACTTTGAGTAGGACAGTAAAGGGTTTTGAGCCATCCGGGTACTCAAGTGTATTTTGTGTATTTCCAAATGTGAACATTTTCTTTCCGTCAGCTTGCTTATGCTGGGATAATTAATGACTCCATTAAGTCAAATTGATCTTAAAATTATATCCAATCTGCTCTGAGTGATGTGATGATCCACTGGGCTGATTATCTTATTGCTGCCATCTAGGTGAAGTGGTTCTGAGAGCAGCAAGGCTTGTATGAACCTTTAGGAGAAAAGTTTGATAGACTGCTCATTTGCAACAGCTACTGAACATTCGTAAACCTCTTCACAGGTACTTGCTGAAGCAATATCTTTTCTGATGTGTGTCAGAGACAGTATCTATTCCACCTTTCTAAAAATCTGTTGTCCTTTCTATAAGATGTAGAACTCAGCCTCATGCTGAAATGCTTTTCGAGAAAGCAACGGCTTCCCAAAGTACAGACTTACCAATGGCAGACTATTCTTTGATTTCCTCATGTAAATACTTTGGACATGGGGAGGTATGATGTGTCCAGGATAACACAAGTCACATTTGACCATGGTAGTATGTTCAATCATTCAAGCAAATAATGATCCAGTTCTCAGGGATTAGTACAGCCAATGTAAGTGGCCACAGCACACATAACTGAAAGATGCCAAATGGCTTTGTGGAGTTCACCCAGTACTGACCCACACACACTGGAGTTTGCAATAGAGCCACTTCTTTGTGACACAATGAGAGTGCTGGAACAGCAGGTCCAAAAAGAAGAAATGGTTGTCTTCCCTCTGGTAGAGTCTATGGGGAACACTGATAAGTGAATAGAGTCCCGTGAGACCCCATTGTCATTTCTCCCTCTTTATTGCTGGCCAGGTAGGCTCCATCAGGCTCCCTGAGCTCAGTAAAGGTGCCAGTGGTCACATTTGACTTCTGGCTTCAGAAACCACTCTTTTAACTCTCTGGGTTTAGTTAAGAGTGTGGGAGGCAGACTGAAAACCTTCAACATTTTTTCCACAGTTATTTCGGAGCAGTACCAAGATGAACTGTCACAAACTCTAAGCATATAGTGATGCTCTCCTCAATGTACCAAATAAAAGCTTACATTTTGGTAAATAAGGCAGCACAATAAAAGAGCTTATAATAAATACGTTTCTCTCATTACATGTAGTTTAGCTTACGTTCCTTGACTATTAGAAGGAATTGCAATTCACAGCAGAGTAACACAATATCATCTTAATTTTACTCATACAGATGATGTTTGGATTACAGAAAAACAAAAAAAAAGCTAAGTCCTTCAAGGGTTTTGAAATGCTGAAGTCATTAAATAATTATTCTAAATAAATACAGCATAAGAGGGAAAATTCAAAGATTCTATGTATGTGTGTATACACACACACCACCTGTGTATATGTGTGTGTGTATGTATGTATACGTCTGTGCATGAATGATTTTGTGGAAATTACTTTCAATTTCATGTATTTTAAGAGGTGCAAGTATGTGCATTTTTCCCTCTTTGATATGATTTCTAATAAGAGATTGAACAAGACAGAAAGTAGTTTATTACAATAGACATGAATGGTCTCAATATTTAAAACATAAAAATGAGGAAAGGAAAGGGTTTTAATTACAATGTGTAGCTGTTCCGCCTAATACACATCATATGGTATTGATTTCCAGCAGCAGTGCCTACTGTAAGTGTTGCTCTTAGATCTTTTCCTTTCTGAAAACTATCCTGATCTATTTCAGAACTACAGCACCCAATCCCCCTTTTTATTTTCTTGCAGCCATTTTTTATGTGAGTGGAATATAATTATGAAAAGATTTTTCTCTTATTTATGTAAATTTTCCTTTAGCATTCTTTTTCATCACTTTTGTGTTTGACCTATTAGTGTTTTTAGGCTTTACAAAGCTAAAAAAAGTGCTTTCCTCAGCAAAACCATCTGGTTTAGTTTCCTGTGCCTCAACAATGATATGTGTATTATTATCAAGGCCACCCCGGTGGTTTTCTAAGTGGTCTTGTTACAGCGGTGGTCTTACAATTCAGTTGGAGTGATGGGAATGTTAGGCTAAGGGTTCTTTCAAGTATAAGGTTTCCAGATTGATAAATTATGTATTGTTGTCATATTTCTGAGACTGACCTGTTATGCCATTGTAGCTAGGAATGCAGTATCTCTTCAAAAAACAAAACTACAAGAGCCCTTCTGACAAATTCTGATTTTGCATCATGTTCTTCTTGTAGAATACCGAATAAGGACACTTATCAGAGGCAACTTTAAATGCATGCTGTGTTCCTATGATTTTAGTTTTCTGCTCTGTCTGACAATAAATAGAAGAAACAAGCAAAATTATGGCAGGGTCCATGTTTAGGAGCTATACTTGTGATAGGATCTGAACAAAACATGCAGATGCCAGCAGAGAGACTATATGATGCAGTATCTGTACCATAATTGCAGTCCACATCAGTGCACGCTGCAGGACAATGTTTACTCGTTATCAGGTGGCAATATAACACCAGGATGAAAAAAACCCAGACTTTTTAAAAAAATCTGTTCTACCTTCCACTCAGAGTTGTGATGGTTTTAACCTGGGGCAACTGCAGATGGGACTGTGGGAAAGAGATGGATCTCACGAGGGAGATGGGATTCCCTGGACCCAGGGAGTGAGCACACCAAACATCCTGGTTGAGGCTGCAGCTGTGCCAAGAGTGAAACCACTGCCCCATCGCAGGATGGAGCGTGCTCACCGTAAAGTGAATCTTCACGAAATTTAACGGCAAAGGTCTGACAAGTCTCTCTTCAGTGTATGATTTTTAATTTATTTTTTTTTTTTTTTTCATTTTAGACCACACAAAGTTTATGAATTGGGCAAGTTTTGGGAAAATTTGTTGGAAATGTTCTCATAACCATTCTCTAGCCCTCCGCATGCAAAATTTCATATATTTATGTGCAAGAAGGAAGTGCTGAGTTCATGGAAAAAATTATTGAGGTTTATGGGGGAGTTAATACAAATGAAATGTACTCTTTAATCAGCTGAATCACTTTAATCAATTGACATTTTCCCTTCCTTTCTTTGCTCTTTTTCCTATCGTGAGTGGGAGCGGACATAAAGAAAAGAAAAAAAATTGCAAACCAACCAGGTGTGTCTACCTTTGAACTCAGAAATTTTTTATTCCGTCAGGTGGTATTTGGCAGCATTTTAAAGAACGGGAAGCAACATCTTTTATTGGTAAATGTTAGGCAACATTAATAACAGGTACTGCTACCAGCCCCACCTGTAATAACCCAGATAGTTTCTCTTTATTAACTAATCTATGATTTATTTGAATCTTAGAGTAAGTCACCACATTCTGAGAAAGCTGTATAGCATAGTTGGTTTTAATTTTAATAAGGGAGAAAAAAAAATCCCTCAAAACAGATCATTAAAATTTAATGAGGACATTTTTAAAACCCCATAATGGTTCAATTTACACTGGAAGTCAAAAATAGTTAATGGTGGTGTTATGTCTGTGTGGTAACATCCTCACTATACAGTAATTGTTTTCATTTGAAATGAAGCCAGTAAAACATCATAGGCAGTGCATTCCCAGACCCAAATTTTTTAGCCCTCCAACAATTTTAGGCCATTCCACTGAAAGAAGAAATATTTCAGAGGATAAATTAAAATGTCAGGGCTCACTTTTATTGTACTCTAGCTGTTAATATTCTGTGTATTATTAAGAAGATCAGTTATCAGCAGAGTGACTGTTCCTTCCTGATCTGGGTATGGAAAAAAATATAATTTTTTGTTTGTTTGAGTGGGAAACATTCCCCAAATCCACAGGGTGCACTTAATATGCCACTTTTGGTTTTAACAGAAATACTTGAATTTTAGCTGTAGGTGTTTTAGAATAAAACCTTGACCTAACAACGAACATTAATGGTCCAAAGATAGACCAGCTGAACTTTCCAGTTGTCCTCCTTTGGCTGACATTAAACTTCCTCTGGGGATGGCTGATTTGGTTACCAGGTTAAGTGTGTGAAGAAAGCTTATTTCTGTCATGTGCTTGACTCCTCTCTCTCTTCCTCTCAAAATCCATGTAATTTATGCAACAACATCAGTTGTTTGTTTCCTTAGGAATATGAGAAGCGTTACATTTCGCAGGTGAGCAACAGCGTTTTCTTGTCCCCCCTCCCACTCAGCTCAGCAGTGTGACTGGTGTGGATGTCTGGAGCCATGGAAGAGGAGAGTGAAGTAAACAGTGGATCCCTGACATTGTCCCATGCCTGCGGCTTACGTGGGGGTTGTGCAAAACTGCTGGTTGTTCCCTCAAACCCTCCCAGTGCTTCCTCTTTCCTGCAGGTGGAGGCTGCCTGGTGCAGGGGAGCGCAGCAGCTGGCCTTCCCCACACACCCTGCTGATGCATGCGGCAACTCCTGGTCCCGGTAGCCTTGGCCATTTCATTGCTTCTAGTGAAATAAGGCTTTTGGTGGTATTTCTTAAGTGAGTAAGCCCATGTATTTGCTTTCTACCTTTTCTCTTGTGTGGTGGGATTAAAGGATCTCTGCTATTGGATTTGAGGAAGCAAAATTAGGAGATGCCTAACTAATCATATGAAATGTTGCCTGTCTGCCAGGACAAATTATTAGGGGTTTTGTAGATTTTGATGCAGTCTAGGCATATTTTGCCTAGCCTAGTGTCTCTTGTTCAGTAGCATGAAAAAAAGCAGGGCAAACTCAACCATTTGAGACCACAAAGAACCGTGACCTCCAGCTAGGAGCCCCTGCTGTGAGCCATTACGTGAACTGCTGGGTCCATAGGAGTGTTGTGTGGTGAACCGGCTTCTCGTTGCATCGATTTTACCTACATTCATGTTGTTCTACTATTAAAAGAACAGGCATTATCTAACTTTACTCTTAATAACAAGCTTTGTACTTCTTAGAAACTAATATTTCTAGTGCAAGTTGTGCATTATTATTTCTTGATCTGCAGATGAGTTTGATTTGATTTTATAATATAAAGAGAGGTTTTCTTTCTTCCAAGTGCACTTTTACAGACTTCTTTAAGGAGCAGTAAATTGCATTAGTAGAGCATTAAATCCTACTTCTGCCTTAACCTCTATCAAGTGAGATGTTACTCTGCACAGTAACAGTTTATCAAGACAAGGCTAATGCTATAATACCAGGCACACAGGTTGCTTTTGACATAATGAAGAGCTGGTACAAATCATACAATCTTGCTGCACTGTGCCTTATTTTACAAGAAAAAGTAATGCTTTGTGTTGCTAATGCAATATTTTTTCCTTATGCAATACAGGCATATTTTCCCCCTCACTAATAATTTATTATGCTGCATTTATTTCCAGACAAACCCTACTTTTCCATATCTGGTGGGAATTTCTCTCTTCCTCTGAGGTGTTTTAAATTCAACAAGCATCAGGTTTTTAATATATCATATTCATTTTAAAGGGGAAATAATTGACAAGGGAAAAATATTTTAAGTATGCCCTTCTCATTTTATTGCCAGTTTTATTACTGATATCCAAGGTAGATATATATTAAAAATACTGCCGGTTTAAAACTGTTCATCTCTGAGATTACAAGCGGATCTTGGATTATTGGAAAGGTGTCAGGAGACATGAGATAGGATGGTCTGTAGGCTACATGACAGCCCAAGACACGATAGGTCTGTCTCCCAATAAGGGACAGCCCAAGAGGCACTTGGCTGCTGCTGGGCACTCTTCCTCTCACCACCATCATCTCCGGGTTGCTGGTCACCTTGGTCTCAAAGCCCCATGTGGAGAAGGGATTGTGTTTTAAGTACCGTATTCAGGCTGCAGCCAGGCAGTCACCACTGCTCCTGTTTATGGATGTTCCATGTGTATGTTTATCTGATGTTTTATTTCAGCCCATAATACCTAGTAAAACTTTTCCAAAGACTCCTGTGCCATAGCTGTGGCATGTGCCACTGGAATTTGGATTTCTGAACCGGTTTGCAAGGATGATACTGGTTAGCAATGAGGAGCCTGCTGTGGAGCAGGGCCCGGCAGTGCTCTGCTTTCTGGGAATGTGAAGTGGAGCACCTTGCCATCCAAGGCGCTTTTCCAGGATAACTGTATTGGTGCCTCATCTCTAGGAGAATGACCTTTTTTATTTCTTTTTTAAGTAATTCAAGAGCAGGTGAGTAACAATTTAACACTGGTGTTTGTTGAAAGTTTGTGCAAATTCTTATGGTCCTAGCACACTTAATGTAGCACTTCATATAGTGTACAGCATTTTAATGGAGTCTTACAAATATGGGTGCTAAGAAAACATTCTAGAAAATACTCCATTTGATCCAGATAGCAATAAATGGTGAGAGTATATGCATGGAGTGCACAAGCCCCGAGAGGGCTGTAGGACTGTGCATTCTCTCCCTGCCCTCCTGGCAAGCCTAAGGACCGAGCATGCTGCAAACCAACTGCAGGAATTGGTTTGGAGTGAAATCTTGTTCTAATAATACAATTATTGACTTCAGTGTGGCTTAACTTCATCCACTGCGTCTTACATTTGTGCATGGGGAGGCGGAGGCTGGCAGAAGAGAAAGAGGCTCTGTGCCCGCACAGAGTTACTCAGTACACCTGTGATAGGGACAGCCACAATTTGGCTCTAAAAGTGACCTCAGGAGACATTAAAATTCCATTTAACACATTACCAATATAAACAGGAAGTGTAATAAAGAATTTTCACCTGGCCCAATCTGTGCCAGTTTTCAGCCTCAAATACGACAGAATGATGAAATTGCTGCACAACTGCCCACTCCTTGTAATTAAGTAAATTAGACTTTCCTCAAAGAAGGTTGTTTTGTTGCTGATTTTCATAAAGTCACAGTTAAAGAAGGGCAGTGTAAAACTGACAGACACACGTGTAAAAGCGTAGCTGGCAAAAGAACAAGTTTGAGTAAAAAGTCCACCCAGAATGAAAGTAGATTAATAATCATTGTTACCGCATTCACTTTGGAGTGATTACAGAAAATAGTGTTATATAAGAGCAGAATCATGCACATTTGACATTTATCTTTAAAATACACTCTGCAATAAAGAGAAACAAACCTCAGTTCCCTTGATTTAATTTATTCGTATGAGGTTTGTAAAAGATTGTATAATGAAATTGCATGCTGATGATAGGCGTTTGGTTGAACTGATTTGTAGCAGTCTGATCATTTAAATACAACATCTCATAAATATTTCAAGTTAGGGGAAAAAAATCCAAATTCTGAAAACGCTGTCTTAACAATGTCTTGAATAATTATTTATGATCTGGAGCTGCTTGTAAAATAGTTGACTCCTAACTAAACTGATAGTTTTATTAGTTGTATCTTAAAGTGATCCTTTTTGCCTAGATATGGGGTTTCACTGGGATGCTGGTTCATATAAAGTCTCTTTCACTGAAACAGCCTCCTAACTTGTCACTGCAAATTCTGGTTGTGTTGGTATTAGAAGGTATTGCTGGATCTTACAGTATTATTACACTTCCTTGGAAGGAAAAATCACACAAAACTTTGTATTTCGTGAAGGCAGATAAAAGCTAGAAAATAAAACTGCCTGTAAACAAGAATACAATGGTGGTGTTCAGGCTCAGGATGAAAGCTAGCACCTAGAATCCCACCCAGAACCAGCTCTGCAGCAGCTAGAAGAAACACTGTATGGCAGAGAAAAGCAAATATATACTCAGGAGGGGCACAGCTGATGGTGGTATGTTGTATCCTTGTATGGGGAGTCGTCGAGGCAATAAAAGGTGAGGATTATGACCCTAGTTGATAGGGGAATGCTGTATTCTCATCACTTGCTCTTGGGCCAAATTGAGCCGCCAGTTGCCATTGTGTTTGATTCTGCCTGGGAAAGGAGCCTGGAATTCTCCAATCCCAGCCTGAGTGGGGCACAAAACAAAAACACACATAGAAAATAGCAAACATTTACATCAGAAGTTGACAATTTATTTTCTTACAGACTGAAGAGAGACGAGGGAAGGGTGTGTTCAGTTTGACTTGAGAATTGTGCTTAATACTACTCCTGAAATTATAAGGGACTGGTAGGATCCCATTTACTGGCATACAAATATTCTGAATTTCTGCAGAATTAGTAATTTTGTATTGGTCTCAGAGAGCCAGCTCAGCCTGCCCACCTGGTTACAGGACAAGACAACAAACACAGGTTCCTTGTGTAACCTACCAGCACAAATAGGCGTAACAGCCTACCACTGCTAAAATAAATGCATCTTTTTTACAGATGATAAAACTAGTCAACGTGACGCAGATTGGCCTGAGAACACCCATGTAGTTGCTTCTCGATTAGCAGAAGCCCCGAGTTGTGTTAAGCTGGATGATCATTTGAATCCTACTGCTTACCTGCTTGGTGACAAAGTGCACAGATGGACTGTGGCCTTAACTTGCACAGTCATCTGATCAGACAAGTACCAATTCTTCCAGATTTCACCCTGAAACTTAAAAGTTAACACATAGATGTCTTTTTTCACTAATGCCTTCAATCATCCAGTTTTAATGTTTTTAAAGACGACCCACATAATATTTTCATACCTGATTTTTGTCCTCTTCTGCTTTGTAACTTACAGATGCCTTGGAGCAAGCCTGCGTGTGCATGTATGGGGTGCTGGTCCTTCTGTCTTGTCTTACAGGGAATAACAGGACTGCACACCCTCCCAAGGCTTTGTGTGGGGACTGTTGAGGTAGCATCTGAGGGGTTACCAAAATTTCAATAGCAGCAGGTACTGAGTCTTTAACAAAAATCATCCTCTCTGCTAGAAGTTCACTAGGCAATGAAGCCTGGTAAGTGTTAATAAATAAAAAGTGCTAGTTTGTTTAGACTAAAAATTTTTTTTCTTTTCAGTTGCAGGAACTTCACTCTTTCTTGCCTTTTGATGGAGCCATAAATCCTCTAGTTCTCATAGCTGAGGGGGAGGAAAGGAAGAAAAAGACCAACAAATAATGAATTTCAGTTGGTGAAAAAGAAGTACAAGGGAGGGAGAAATCAGGGTATTTGGGTTTTTAACAAACAAACACATTTAAAGGAAAACAATAAAATTACTTGTCATTAGAATTTCAAAGATACTGAGTTTCTTTGCGTGTACACGCAACAGGAATTGATTGGAAGTCGCTACAGCAGTATTCAGTATTCTGCTATCTGTCCAACAGAATTTGAATTAAAACAGAACAAGAAAAGGGCTTAAGTAAGTGAGTAAGCCTGCCCATAGAAACAATAAAGCTTTATATCTTGAGCAGTTTGGGTTTTTTACTCAGTGGCTCCTATTTTTGTGATGTTTGTTGCTTTATTTAGATGAACAGTTTGGCTCTGCTCGCCTTTGTTCTCACTGTCCAGAAGACTTGGCACGTTGCATGCCGTGCACGGTAAGGTTAGAGAAGGAGACCCTCAAAAAGGACATCCACCCAAGGCGAGCTGGCAGACAATAGCAGAACATCCTTTTCTTTGATAGCGACTCATCAGGAAAGCATTGGTCCTGCCTCTCTGTATCTAGCTGAATGCAGATGAGAGGCATGATTAACACTAATGAGTGACCAGGGATTTATTGTTTACTTAGAGATAAGGCACTGGCTTCCTTCGTTGGCACTTTCTGCCAATTAGTTTGATCCTGGTTCACTAAGCCTTTTATTATTTGTTGTTGCTTTGTTTTGTAGTGGTAGTTGTTGTTGCTTTAAGTGATTTCTTTCACCAAAATCTTTTCATCACTTGGGCTTTTTTTTAAATTTTATTTTTATTGCAAATTGTCTGAGCTGTTTGTCATTTGGGCCACAGTACTCTGGAGGTCCTTTACGTGCATCACATGTTCTGCATCCAACAGTGCTTTTTCTGTTCAGTGCTTGCCCTCCTCCCCAAAGCTGAAATAAATCAAAGTAGGTTGAGACTCAGTCGCAATAAATCAAGACCTGTCCAAAACTGGAGCCTGCCCAGTCAAAATGTCATAGCTTGGCTTTCACTGAGGATTAATTAAAGGCCTGATATAAAGCCCAGATGTGCTTCAGGAGAGTAGCAAACTGCTTGGTGGTGGCTATACTAAAAACCAAGTCTCCCCATGAATCTGCCCACCCAAGAACATGGAGGAGGATAAGGCTGAGGAAAAGGGAAGAAGGGAGGGAGGGGAGGGAAGAAGTAAACTGAATCAAGAATGATTTTATAGCATCTATGCTGGCAGAAAACAAGACAAGCACTATGCTAGAGCACCTCTGAAAAAATACAAGGCATGCATGTGTATATTTCTAACAGTGGCAGAGAACATTATTGTTAAAATGTTCAACATTAATCGAGAGTGGGATAAAACTAACACAGTGAGTGAACTTTTGCACTTTTTATGGTCAATATATATGTGTGCGTGTGTGTGTGGAATGCCTAGTGACTGAGTTTGCTTGGTGCCTGTTTTACATTAAGTTCCTGAAAGTCATCTTGACTAAAACAGTTTAGCTGAAGAATCCCAAGACTCAGATAGGGACAGATATGGAAATGTGGTTGTATCTGAATTCAGTATATTTGAATATAAATAAGTAGAATACACTTAAATTGCATGCTGCTTGCTCTAGGGCCTCTGTAAAACTCCAGCTTCAATTCCAGAATTACGGTGATCTAATTGAACAGTATGCATGGAATAACCCCTTCTAAAAATGTGATGGGCACTGTAAGAGAGTTGCAACTAGGTTGTGGGACACGGTATATGGCCAGGCTCACTGTCTTTTGCAGGAACAGAAATACAGTATTTTGGGAGAGAAAAACTGAAATAATAGTATCTGTTTACACTGAAATTAAATAATTTGCCTCAATAAGATTAATCCAACATTCATTGTCATAATTGGTTTTGGTTTCTTTGAATTCCTCACATGTAAGCAATGAGTATGCATACGTGCAGTGATGAGACGCAGTGTTAAAATTTCATAGACCTGAACGAGTAGTTCTGGGATGGCAGGATTGATCTGCCGAGCAGCTCAGGACTGCCCTATGCTCTTCAGACTGGTGCACTCAGTTGTGATGCTCTGGGTATTCCTAGGCGTGGGATGTTCCTATGCAAGTGTATGTATAGACATTTTTATTCATTTAATTATATGTCTTGGAGATGTATCTTAGAGTCTGTCCTCCGCCCAGAATAAGTGAGTGCCACCTTGCAAAGCAAGCAGAAAAGAGGGAGATAAGAGTTGAACAAGAGGGGTAGATTAAGGTCTTATTTCTGCCAAATGTGAGCTGAGAGTGTAACAGTTCTTTCTTAAGGCCCCAAGAAGGTCGGATGAAAGCTGGGGTTTGAGGGAAGTTCAGTGGCAGGCTTCACAGCCCTGCTGCCTCTATGGCTTGTCCTTGTTTCGCACAGAGGTACATGTTTGTGCCACCTTGGCAAAGCAGAACCATCATGAGCCCTGGCTGTAACACACATGTCAGATGGCTAGCAACTAAAAGGTTCTTCTCTTCAGCAGTTCCTCCTCCTGCACAGTGAGGAGAAACCCAGTGATCCTTATACTTGTCCTCTGCAGATCATTGTTGCCACTAGTTACAGTTGCTAAAAAAATAAACATGCCAGGAGTCTTAACTGGCAGCTTCTCTGATACCAAGGATCACTGAGGAGAAGGTCCCTGCCATGTTGCACTGGTGGTTAGTGTCTGGGAGCAGCAGGAGAGGGGCTGCACCATGAGGGGGATAGGCTGTGCAGTGACAGTGACCCCAGCACCAACTGGGGCATAGTCCTGCAGCACCTGAGCTGGATCGGCAGAGCAGGGTGTGGGTAACAAGGTCCCCTCAACAGCTGCAGACAAGGTGATGAATCGGGTCTGAACTCCCTCCAGGGGGTCCAGTCAAGAGCAACAGAAGGGACTGGAGACCATCCAGGAGAATCAGTGAGTGAACCAGGGCAGTGGGGGAGAGGACGGGGCCAAGGCATGCCTACAGCATAGTTCAGGCAAAATTTGGTTGTCTGGGCCTGGATTCCAATGGGGTCCCTGGACCCATGGGTAGAGTGAGCCCTGACAGAGTGCCTTCAGTGCAAAAAGGGAGAAGAGGAGAGTTATTGTGGAGCATTTGTGCACTGAAGGGAAGGAACCACCCCCAGACCACATTTTCTTTAGCTAAACAATAGTAAAAAGTAACAGGAGGTAGAACGGGAAGAGTCTGGAGTTTTGTTTTAATTAAAGTAGAGGGTTGACCCAATTAACACCAAATTACAGTGTTTCTGTGCCCTGGAATATTGGGCAGTGGAGAGAAGCCCCATGCAAGTGTTCCCTCTGGAGACGGGGAGTCAGTGTGCCTTGTAGAGCCGCTTGCCTCTGGGAACAATAAGTGGTTTTCAGGCGGTCAGCCTGGCCCCGTCGCTCCATCCAGCTCCCCTTTCCTCCCAGGGGCTGCTGTAGAGTCACAGTTGGGAATGCATCACTGTGTCAGGGAAAGCCTGGACCAAAGAGGACCGGAGGTGAGAAATTTACTGCTTACACAGGGAGCTAGGTGTTGTGACACCAGTACTGCAGGGCTTTGTGAGAGAGAAACACATACGAGAAGCTCCGCTGTGGTCTTTGCTTATGGCTATATCATTTTCAGTCTATAATTCACTATAAAAATTTCACCATGGGTTTAAATTTAGCAAAGCCCATCAAAGTCTGGGAACTTCTTAACATTTTTGTTTGTAACAAATTTTAACAAAGTTCAGCCTTTGAGCCAGGATTAGAAAACCCTGAGAAGGCTGTGCTAAATTTAAAAATCTGCTTTAGCTTTAAATGTTTTTGCAAGTTGTTACTTCTGAACGTGAACTATGCCTTTGCTCTGTGTGTGTGTAAAGGAAAGAAAAAAGTAAAGGAAAGAAAAAAAAAAGATTTAAATGGCTAAGTGGTTAAAATTTGACAATTAGCTACTGTACATGCTCAGGAGCTTCCCCAGCTTTCTGCTCAACCCATGTTTTCTTTATCTCCTGGGTGGTCCCTACCATCCCTGTCTGTTCTTCTAAGACTCCCATCCCCCATTTTTCCCCATATTCACCCTCCCTGTAAAGGGGGCCCTCTCATCGCTGTCACCATACTTCCTGCTGGGAAGGCGGAAACCCCTCTGGGAGCCAGCCAGGGATGTTCTTTATTTCATACCTGCAGAACCAAAGAGAGACAAGTGGTACAGAAGAGAAGATGACAGCTTTCTACTGTGGCAAATAATGCTGAATCGTAAACCTCCCGAAGCTGGGCCCAGATGAACAGCACAAAGAGTGTGTCCTGGCTGTCAGGGATGCTGGGTAATTTATCCTGAGTACTTTTGGAAACAAACCTTTCCTTCCTCCTTGGAGAACTGGATCTCCAGACGATGCAAGTCAGTGTATCCCATTCAAAATTATAGTACTATGCTAATTTATGATGGCTGCATATCTTTCTGGGGTGAGGTGGATGCAGAACCATTAATCTATAGGTGGACTTTTTTCAGTATCCTTTTTGGATGGTAGAAAGTTGATTAGCCTGGACAGTGCATCTCTGTGAGAAAGGCAGACAAGGAAGTTGTGTGTACTGTGCAGTAGGTTTGTCTTCATGGCGGGTCTCTGAAAGCAACTAGAGCTTTAGGTCAAGCTGTATCTACTCTAGAGATCTACCTCACTTAAATCAGCATAATTACAGCGGTACAGTACTTCTTCCTCTCTTTCCAACAGGAATTTAGATCTGTGTAAAGGTATGGTAGCAGAACTTGTCCTGGGTGTACCCGGGCCAAACTTCTTGGGAGATGCATTATTAACTTTGGTCTTCTGTCCTTCTACCGAGGAAGAATTTTGCGGTGCTGGAAGGAGAACCAAATTCTCATCAGTCTCTCTCCAGGGTCTCAATGACATTGTACCCAGCAGTTCCTGTTGACTTGAAAACCCACAGAAAAGCATTGCCTAAGTTTTCTTGTCAGTAAGGATAGTAATAATGTGATTTTTGGAAGGCGTAAGTAATGCCTACAGCATGGAAATTGCTTGGTGTAGTAACTTATATTCATCTTGAAATACAGAGTTAGTCTCAACTCTGTCAGTTCAGCAACAATTTTTGAAGACTGTATTTTATCTTTGCTTCAGAACTTTATTGTGTACAACTCATCAAGTCATGAGCATCCACAACATAGGTATGATGGCACCTTAAAGTGAAAATTAACATATTAAAAAAAGGTACTTCAAGTGAAAATGTCTCAGAATACTGTTTCCCCATTTCCTTGCGATAGAGCACAGTATTGGTGTAAAATGCTTTTAACTGTAGTAATTAAGAAATTAATGGTTTACAGGACTTCAATGTACTGTCATCAGTCAATCAGCCTGTGATGTCTCTGAACTTTTCACTAAGTGAGATATTATACTGTATTTGCTTAATGCAATTATGGAATAATCCGTGGTCCAGTTTCCTGGAACAATACAAACAGCCTTTTCTTCTCTCCATGTGTTCCTGGTTTACAGGCTAACTTGGAAGGGAGCTGTGTTTGTGAACTTTTGTCTTCCTTCACACCGGGGTCCAATTCCAACATATTTCTTATTTGAATTTTGTTTTGAAAATGTTTGTGCTCCATTGTCAACCCAATGTATGTTTTCTTGAAATCTTGCCCTAGAGTTTTATCTAACTGGATAAAGATTGGAAGAAATACTCATTTCATTATATAAAAATGTTAATAATAGTTTTGTGTTTGTTTTCCCCATTTTGCTTTTAATCTCTTTGTGCAGGTAGATTTCATGTTGTCTTCAGTCTCAAATTACTTATTTTTTTGTTGGAGTTTGGACAAGACCAAAACCCTACATCTGACCAGCCCTGTCTTCAGAGCAGATCAGGCTGGATCAGCCCTTTGTATTCAGTTCCAATCTCCTATTTAAGAAGACACTATAAATTTCTGGTTAACATGTTAGGATAAAACTCTGGGTCTAGCACCTCATAACTTTCTCTTTCTCTGCAACTTACTAAACTGTGGAAGAGAGGGAGAAGGGGATTGTTTGAAGATGTTTTTTGAACTTAAATTTGAACTTAAATATATATTAAAGTTTCTATATTTGAAAAGTATTACTTCTGTGAAGCTACACGGATTCTGCTAATATTTTTATGGGCTGGATATAGTTTGAAAAAACAAAGTAATTGGAAAATATTGGATGTGCTGTAACCACCATCTGCCCCTGCCTTAAAAAATGTGCATGGTTCCATACACACATTTTAAATGATCCATCATATATCATCACTTACTACAGTACTTCATTCATGTAGGTGTTAGTTTTTGTGTGCAAAAGGTCAAATCTTTTCAAACTTAATTCTGAACGCCTGCTTTTTATAACAACCTAGCTTTTCTTTGAAGTTGGAATATATATATTTTAATATAATAATTCATCATTAGCTAGAGGGGAAAAAAAAACCCCACGCTCCTGCTTCAAATCAAGTTGACTGAGGTCTTTTGGTTGATTGTTCATATTTCTAACATCAGAATTGCATGGTATGGATGATATGTGTTAAAAACTGTAGAAATGAGGTTACTCCACAGCCCTTAAACATTTCTATCCTGAAGAAAAGACAGAGCATTTTAAATGTGGAAGTTGGGAAGGGAGGAAGAGAGCAGTTAGTGAATTATTTGTCCTATATGCCATGTTTTAAAAAATTAATATAAACTCGAAGTTAGGTCTTGGCATTGCTTGAGCTAATACTTCATAAATCCCTTTAAAATGCGCACTAGACCTGGAACATTTTTTTAGGGCCAAAGAATATCAGTGTAAAATTAGAAAAACAATGTCTTTGAGTTTGTTCTCTTGGCTTCTGGGAGCTGAGTGGGTGGTGAGGAGTCCCTTCCTTGTAATAATGTTTTTACAAATAGAAATTTTGCAACAGCTTAAAGAAGGTATGTCAGATGGAAAAAGAGGAACATGTCAGTGCATTTCATTTGATTGTAATGCATTTTATTTAAAAAAAAAATCCCCTTCAGAACAGAAAATAAGTGCTGAAAATTATCATGAATGAAATAATGAAACATGCAGGGATTAGAAAAATATGCAAGTAGATCTGTTAACTTTGTTTAAATTTAGTAACTTGGCTTTTTAAATGTGTCTCAGAAATTTTACACGGTGCTGCCTGTTTGTGTCATTATAATTAGGGGTCTCTTGGTATTTCCATTACCAGAGAATGTTTTCTTGTGTTTTTAACCTAATATTGAAAACGGGGTGCGGGGGACACGACCCAGCTAATTTTTTGACAAGCAATATCGGAGCCCAGGTGTAATGTTTTATGCTGAATTTAGCCTGAGTTCGTATTCGGTTTCTACTGTGTAATGTCATTTTTCAGCATACAGGTTGTTATTATGAATAGTTGGTGGTCAATATACAGCCAGGATCCTTGGCTGTGCCCAGAATTTGCTCAGTTGTGTCATAAAGAAGGGACAACAACAACTTTTTGTATTTGCAGCAGTACTTTCAGGCTGGTTACTGAATGCACCACTCCCAAGTTACTTGGAGCCCTTGGACTCATTCCAGTAGCTAAGTGATACAGGGTGTCAGGTATGGACCGCTTCTCCCTCCTACCCTTCCTCCAGGCAGCAGGCTTCTTCCAGAGCTGGGGAGGACAGTGATGCTGCTCAGGGGTCTCTGTGATGCCAGGAGCCTCCCCGTTTCTCTATTTTCAGGTATGTTCAGCAGTTTTTCTGTCTGGTTTGCAGTGCTGTGGAAGTTGATCCCCTATATGCTTGTTGTGTAGTGATTTTTTTTTTTTTAAATAAACTGATAAAAGGTAGTCTGAATTAAATACCAATTTACTGTTGGCACAGAAGATCTGGCAGTCAGCTCAGTCAATAAGCCACCAGATAGGGGTTCCTTGCCTGATAAAATCTACTGGCTCGACTATTGTGTCTTGGAAAGTAGTGCGGCCCTTTACAAAAAACAGAGCGGCAGGCCAGGTTGTACATTTCTGCACTGTTCTTTGGGTCATCGCACACGTGCTGGTGGCACACGCTGAGGGTCTCATGTATGGTGGTTCCGGTTCTGGACAAATTTGCATTTGGCTGACGTTGTTATGAATTCCATTTCTTTTAACTGGAATTTAGCCTGGGGAAGGAAATTTGAAATTCACAACATGAAAACATTGAGAAACTTCAGCTGTGGTTATTGTAAGCTCCCAGTGCAAATTCATATAGTCCTGCAATAGAGCTTGACTGATTTCAGTCCCAGAGCCCCAACAACACATGATCTACACTGAAAACGTATTTGGAAGAAAGAGGTTTCATTTGGGCTTTTTTGCGTTGTGGTGCATTTAAACTGGCTAGGGGTTCACTTAGGATGCCAACGACAAAATCTGGAGCATCACACAGAGCTGAACTGGTGACAGGCTTGGTTCTCTACTGCTGCCTTCTCATCTCAGAATAGGGATTCGTAGCCTTCAGGACACAGTGTACATTGCCTGATATCTCAGCCTCTTCCTAGCCATAATGGATTGAGTACCAGATATAGAAAAGTTTAAATCAGGGGATCCTCAAACACACGAAAGCCTGCCTGGAATGCTGTGTAGTTCTAAGAATTTTGGATGAAAACTTCAAAACTGAATTTGAGGCAGGGGAAGGGGTGAGGTTTAGAAGCATTTGCTGCTTGCTGCAGCCAGGTAACAGTGACCATAGGAGCCAATGACTACAATAAATACAAGTTACTGTGAAACCCCTTAGAAACCATCTTCTTTTTTCTCCCTGCCCGCTGTTAAAGCCCAAGCAATAACTTAATGCACAAAGGATACTTTTCCATTAAGAAACAAAAGAAAATTAAGACATTTTTTCACCCATTCTCACTTACAATGTGTTTTACACGTGTGGTATGGCCCAATTTGTTTGATTAAATTATTATTCAGAATTTCAGCCCGCAGCAATATCTAGAGTATCCATTTCTTACTTTAAGCATTTGAAGATCTGATGTGATCATAACTTGCAGGGAGGCTGTTGAGCTGCTGATATGGCTCATGATGCCTTCAACTTACTCAGTCCCCATGTCCGCAGCAAATATTCAACTAGTATAGCAGGAAAGATGTCACTAGGCAGACACATAAATTATATTTTTATTTCCAGATAGGTAGGTACCTCTATTGTGACTGTCTTTGGAGGAACTGACTCTCCTGTGGCTAGAATTGGGGCTGGGAGGATGATGAATAATACCAAGGTCAAGATTACAGTGGGGTGATGGAAAATCTGATTTCTCCCATCATCAACATCATAATATTATGACTCATAGTTGAAAGAAGGGGGGGGGGGGGGGGGGGGGGGTGAAGGTGGCACCTCTTGGCAAGAAGAGAGGAGAAAAAGGCAAACCACCACTCCACCCTAAAAAGCTCTCGCACTTGGGAAAAAAATGGCACAAAACACTGGTGTCTCTGGAAGTTTGCCTCAACAAATGTGAATGAGAACATCTGATCCCTGAGCATATTTTTCAGGAGAGTTTTTTCTACTTTTAAGATGCCATGGCCACCAAAGGGAGTGCTGCAGATAAGGTGTCAGAAATGTCCAAGTAAGATTTCCTTCAGTCTTTGCTCTCAGTTTTTACATCTGTAAAATGAACACAGTCTGGGTGCCTCACAGGAACAGTTATGAAGCCAAGCTCACTAAGAATGGTAGTTAAGCTGTAAATTGTATAAATTGTCACATCAGAAGGTATGACTGTAGCTAATTAAAAATACTGTTATTCTGGAGGTACATTTGTGAATTTTTAGAACTTCAGAAAAAGTACTAGACCTTGTAATTGATATGAAAGTTAGATGTAATATGGGTCACAATTCTAAGGGAAACTTTGTGACAGCCAAGTGGCTTTTATGGTGGATTTAACTATATCAGTGAAGTGTGATTATTTCATTGCGCTATGGGGAAAAAAAAAAAAAAACCCAAAGCAAAACACAAAACAATGACATTTTGGCTTCCAGTTCTAAAATCAACCACTTTTTATAGTCATATAGCATTTTTTTTATTGCAAGAGGTCCTAGATTAGATTAAAGAGCGTGAATAAAATATTATTCTAGTTAATTATGTTATTAATATTTGTAAGTTTAATCAATAATCTTTCCAAAACAGGGTAGTCTATGATTTCTCTTTTTTTCAGTGTAGAGAATTTTGGCAACATGTATGAAAGGGCATGTTTATTTTTTTTATAGGTATCTGCTGATTAGTTAATTAAATATTTTCATCAGCCACACTGACCTCTGTATTCGGGCCGCATATTGGTTTACACTGGATTTCCCATTAGAAGTGACTTTGTGCTGCGTTGACATCAGGTTACAGAAATAAAGCCTGCCCCATCCATTGTAAACCTGGTTTCTTATCAGGCTGAGTAGTAGTGTACATCCTCTGAAATCTGTACCTTTGGCAGGGAAATGAAACTGAGCTGAGCTGGTCCTGCTAGCCCAAAGTTCCTGCTCTGTTAAAAGGTTCATAGCAGGTCAGGTATTTTTCAGTATATTTTTAAAGGCTTGGTTGAGCTAATTTAATTTCTGTTCATTAATTCCTGCCCCCACGCCCCCCTTCAGAATAAACGGCCCTTCACACGAATCCAATTTAGCTTCAATATACCTTATTCACACTGCCTTTTATTGCAAGCCACAGTTCAGCCAGCTGTAAGATTGCCCAGCTGCCTCAGGTTTCCCAATTTAGCCCTGGAAATGATTTCAGCATGGCTAAAACTTTTCACTGACCAATTTGGAAAAAGGATTCAACTTGAGAAAAATGTCCCAAAATGGCCACTGAAAGCAAAATAAAACAAAACAAACAAAGAAAAAAACAAAAAAAACCCCAAAAAAATGCACACAAAAAAAGGTGGGGCGTGAGGAGATCTGGCTGGGGATTTTTTTCCTGGGGCAAAAGGATGTGTATGGGCTACGTCACAGAGGTTGAAAATCAATTCTTAGCCTTGCACTTCTGCTACCCTCTAAGGGACTTCTCTTCTTGGCCTGGGCTTAATTGCAGCACTGATATAAACAAGGGGCTTAGTGTGAAACTCTGTACAGGCAGCTGGAGGTGAACTGGCAGTGAAGACCAGGATTGAGTTTAGTATTGAGGCAAAATAGCTTGGTTTTATCTGGGAGCAATGGTAGGAAGGGGAAAAAAAAGAAAGTTTTGCAGCTGTGTGGTGAGAATGCATGTCTAATCAAAAAGTCCAAGGCATCAAATGTTCATATTTATATGGCTATGGGTAAAAAATAGTAACACTTCCATGTCTTAAACACCATTGAACTTGAAGCTATGAACAGAGGTCCTGCCATTAGATCTGAGTTGTATTTTACAGTGTCCATGTGTGTGCAGCCCAACAAAGGGTTGATTAAGCATGGATTTATTGTTGCACTTTTATAGAAAACCTTAGCATGTCTTGCAGTTTATAGAGACAGACATGTTAATGAAAGCCCTTTGGCAAACCTAGAATTCCAAAATAGGCAGCACTCAAAGTCTGGTCTTGCAGCTAAGAAGAAAAGTACGCATATACACTGTGATTATGTAAATAATGTTTTGATACTGTATATAGATCACAATAATTAGGGAGCAGAGCGTGAGACTTATTTGCCCAAATATCACTTTTTCCAATAGACCATATATGTATTTAAGAAAAGGGGATTATTTCCTGTTGTTTGTAGTAGAATCCTTTAAAAAAATCAGTCTTAAAATTTATTAGTTGTAAACTAATTTACAAATAGTGAATATAAGTAGAAGCATGTATCTGTTAAGGCTAATGGAAGTCACAAGGATACTATCAGGAGGGAGAGAAAGAAAAGCACAATTTGGATATGAGCATCCTCAGCTACATTCATACATTTTTATGTGTGGGGGTGGAATTTTTTCCCCAAAACTTTGCAAATATTAGTAGGATTAGAATGCAGCTCTGAAGGGAAAATCTGGTCCATTGGATATTTTTAGTTAGGAAGTGTTACTTGGCTTCCAAAGGAAGGGAAATAGAATTCTTGACGCCTGCTACTGACAATTTAACTAATAGCCTCAAATGTATGCCTGTATGCATCATTACCTTCACCACATGCACGTTGTTGTCCTTCTTTGCCTTCTAAAGCTTACGTTCCCTGTAAAATCTTGATCACCATCATTTTATAAGGTCTCGACTTCAAAAACTGAAGTTCAGGGTCATCACAATTACATGTCAGCATCTGTATATGGATAAAAAAAAGAATTAAAAAAATATAACCATCTGATAGTGTTAAGTAGATGAGCATTTCTAATGCACTTGCTTAATTTTTTTTTCTTAACCAAAGAAAAAAAAACCTTGCTTGTCACAAGTGTACAACTTGATGGTAAAAGATGATAGTGCTAATTTAAATCAATCTCCAATAAAGCAGCATAAAAAATAAAAATCCTTGTCTCTTGGGTTTAGTTTTGAACAAATTAGCCTAGGAATGTATGATGTGCTGAAGTAAGACAACCTTAAATATTTCTGTCGGTTTATTTCTTTAGAATTTTATATGGAACTATTATGTAGGTAAACAATCTTTATTCTGGTTTTGCACTTGGGGAGAAGAGAGTCTGGCTGTTGTGCTGTGCGCATGCCTATTTTTATTATAGTATGAAGGATTTTGGTAACTCCCCCCATCAGAGAAGAAAAGTAATTTTGCAAAAATGTCTAGTGTGATGATCTCTGAGTTTTTTCCATGTAATCTCAATTATATGGACATCTAGTACATTGCTGCAAAAGTGCTGGAGCAATTGACACTTTGGAACAGCTGACTCATACTAGTTGTTAACTTCAGCGTCGTCTTTGAGAAGCTGACCCGGACAACTACACTGTGGGAATCAACGTCTTTAAAATTATTTGCAGATAGTCTGCACTTTTTCAGGGAGGGGAAAGCACTGAGGACAGGTTTTCAAAAGTGCTCATCATCCAATTATGTCCCCAGATGTTTTAAAGATCTCCTCGTCACTCAACAAGCTCTCAGTGCAAGCTACCTACTACTGAGTTTTTTCTGAAGTATGACTCTGTGTGGGAAGCAATTACTGATGGTGCAAATGTTTCAGATCATGAAGTAGATTATTTTATGCGTTGCCCATTCTCTTGGGACCCAGACCAAGATCAGAGCCCCAGTTCTGCTGGAACTCCTCAAGGAGATCATAGCAAGTCCTTTCTTGAAGGAGTTCACACAGCCAGACTGAGCAGCATGAACATCATGAGACATTTAAATAGAGATGGGAAATGGGAGGGAATGCAAAGAGAATAGGGTAAGAAAAAACTACATGGAACAGTAATATACAACAGACACATGAAATAGGGCTGCTGTGTAGAGACTGAGGGGAGAGTGGGAGGAGACCTCTGGAAACAGCTATTTGTCATGGGGAAAAAATGCAAGAGCTGGTTTAAAAAAAAAAAAAAAAGAAAAAGAAGACTTGGACACTGATGACGACATTGTTGTCCCAAGGTCCTTCTTTCAGCTGCTTGTCATGGATCTTGCCAGCTCAGTTTTTGGCTTCTTTCTCTCAGCAGCTTTTCTTCTTCATGTTCTTCCTCATGTTTCATGGCCAAAGGAAACGAGAAGGCTGCTTCACCTCTGGTGCTTCTGAAGTGGGATCCCCAATGAACTTTTCTCCACAGAAGATGTGTTGTGTAATGTTTCATTGAATACTTGTACTGTTTAAATCCAGAAACAACAAAGTAGCGTGAAAAAAAAAAAAAAAGGTGGATATCATTTGCTTTTTAATTAAAGATAGGTTGTTGCACACTGCAAAACGTTACCCCAAAAGAGGCAGTGTGAGGATAGGATAAAATAATATTGAGTCGCAAATTCACTTCATTTTAAAATCTAGGTGCAAAAAGAAGATTCATAGCTGTTTTTCTGAAAAATTTTTAGAGCAAAGGTGTAGCTATATATTTTATTTACATATTATGAGTTTGTGGCTTTATACACTTTGTCACAGCCTTATTTGCCTTTGAATGCTCTTTTAGTTTTGGTAATGAGTCATTATTCATAATGTTTTTGCCTTTTAATACCTTGTAGTTTCTATTACAGGTCCCTTAAATTGCCTGTGACAAAAGGTGCTGACAAGTGTATTTCAAAAATTATATAAAGACTATTGCTTACATCTTGTCTTTTTTCTTTTCTTTTCTGTTCTGTTCTTCCTTAAAACTGCATAAAGCTCCAGACTTTTTTTCTATAAGCACACCAAAATGAAAGATAATTTGGATTTCCCATGGGGTTCATGTCTGTTTTCCCATTTGCCTTTTTTCTTGAAAATTAACATTTTTTTCTAGCTGTGATATGTGACTGGAAAATAGGAGAAGTGGAAATGCAAGAGTCGTTGAATTTTGTGGGCAAATACCCTTTCCTATCTTCCTTAGAGAATGTCAAAACATTGGCATTACAACACTGCTACACTTTTTTTCTCTCTCTACTGAGGCACACATACCCTTTTTTCTTATCTATGAAATACAGTTATGTTATTCCAGAAATCTTTTGAGTAGTGTCTTGGAGCCAAAAAGAAATGAGAAAAGCAATTTACAAGTCCATATACAAAATGTATGTGATCATTTGATTTAATTTCTTACACATTAAGCAAATTATCTTAAAAATACTTACTAACATAGATTAAGAAGCTAATTATGACAAAGCCAAATAGCATATTTGATTGGAAACCAATACATATACTTGTTTTTATACCAAAGAGAAAGGGGGATATTATGCAAGTAATCATTTATTAAAATTATAGTCTGGTTTAGACCATCACAACTAAGTTTACATAGTCAATTGAGGCTTTCAAATCTAATCTGTTGGTTAAGATATCAGGCAGTTACCTTTTCCATGGGAATGTTATTTTCTGCTTTTTAGTAAATGTGTCGATATCATATTAAAATAATTTCTAGGAAGGTAGGGATAGGGGGAGTAAGAAGGGAAAGGAAGTAGTAACTCTGGAGAAGCTGTGGATTCCCCATCTCTGGCTGTCTTCAAGGCCAGGCTGGATGAGGCTCTGAGCAACCTGGTCTAGTGGAGGGTGTCCCTGCCCATGGCAGGGGGTTGGAACTAGATGGTCTTTAAGGTCCCTTCCAACCCAAACCATTCTATGGTTCTATGATACTTCTTGAGCAAATTGAGTAAAACTGCAACTTTATAACAAAATGGAAGCATTTTTCTCCTATTAGATCAAATAAACTATTGACCTAATCTGAGGATGTTTAGATTTTTTTTCTAAAATTCTGGTTTTATAGCAATCTCTGGTTTTCTAATTAAGACACTATTTATTAAATGTGAATGGGTACCCAGCTCACTTTTTAAATAAATCTATTTTAATAGTTCCTGAAATACCATGTTGCAAAAATATTTCTGTATCAAAAGCTACTGTTTCGTCTGTATGAGTGCCATCTGATGGAACTATCTGATACAGATGAATCCAGGTCTTTGCTGGCATTCCCGGCTTATTTGGAAACTCCATTGAAATTAGTTGAAATGCTGCTTGCAGGAAAGTATAGCAGCAGTAATTTCAGAAGACCTTTCACATTTGAGTTTTTCCACTGAGCTGAACGATATACTTGCAGATAGCAGGAAAGTGCACTCTCTCTGATTTGTGGGAAGAAAAGAGTTGAGCCATGAAGAGTTCTGTTGTCATTAGAAACATCCAGACACAGCTGCTAGTTTGGGGTTTTTTTAAGTCTTTGGATGTCCATAGAAGTTATGAAAATCCCTTTCCTCAGCTTAGAATGGGATGCATCTTGGAACCACAGATGCTGACTTTCAGTGGTCTTCTGAAGGGGCAGATGGAATATGCTTAGTTACCTTTATTATGAATATGAATCTAGCAATCTTCTACATTTAATTTTGGGTTTTAAAAGAGACTAATGCTCTAGGTACTGCATGTTTCCGTGTTGGCGTGCAGACTCAGACTGCCTGTTGATAAGTTGAGGACCATTCAATTCAGGAAATCAAGTTCATTTTCGATATCTAAATTAGAGCATTCAGGAGCTGAGGTTCCTAGAATAACGGGCGATTTTTGAAAATGGAGAGATATTTAAAAATGCAGAAATGCTGATTTCTTTACCTTACTGCTTTTAAATAAAATAAAAATAAATTAAAATTTAAAAATCCAGGCAGACACTGGTTTTCTAACATGCTGTAGAATGTCTTTGAAGAAGCTGATGTGTTTGATGATTGAAATGTTGGCTTCAGGATTTGCAGTTTTCTTTAGTTCTGATGCTCTTGGGAACGTCATAATAAATAATTGGATCTAGCAGTATGGCACATAGCCAGAGAAAAAAAAAGAACTTTGCCTGTTTCTGAGGACATTTTGTCTTGGGTCTGGAAAGTGCGCACTTGTACCTCTTTCAGGCATGGAGGTCTGTGCAACCTGTTAGGCTCTGGAGGGAGCACTGGGTTGGGAAATACATCAGAATATGAAGATATTTGTAAACTTAGGCTCTTTAGGCATTGTTCAGCTAAGCCGTTCTGCTGTGGACTGGGCTGTAGTGCCTTCCATCCTGTTAATGTTCCACTTGTCTGGATTATTGGAGGGAGAGCTCAGGCTGGTGTGGAGGTTGTTTCTTCAGAGTACAGTGTCTTTCGTTTTACTTGCATTTTACCCTTGCTTACGTCACTGATTGGCCTCGATAAGAAAGGAACGAACTCAGCTGCGAAAAGTATTAGGGGAATAATTGGATGGTCTCTGGAGCATAGCTTCAGGACCCAGTCCAGCAAAGTGCTGGAGTCCTTCTGCAGCTGCTCATTCTCCATAAAAATATGGTGTTTAAGAAAGAACAACAGGTTTTCTGTAAGGTCACTGTCGTTTTTTACATTCTTTCATTGTCTTTTTTTCTTTTTATTTTCTTTCTTTTTTTTTCCAAATGAAAAATACCCTGATGACAACTGCAGAGTTTGTTGAAATCCAGGGTTTAGGTTTTGTTTGGGTGGGGGCGGTTTACTGCTTATCTTCCTGTTTCTTGTGTCTGTTTGAATGCAGGTTTAAATTAAAAGTTGCAATTCTTTGCTAGGATGTGTGGACACATTCAACTGATATATGTGTTAGATAAAGGTGTAGTTAAAAGCGTGGGAGGGCTTCATTTTTCCCAGGGTAACTTTTTTTATTTCTCTTTAAAATGAGAAGTAATTGTACTTATCTCCGTAGCATAAAGCTTATCTTGACCATAATTTAATTTTTGTCTAGTATATTCTAATGAATTATAGGCCCTGATTATTTTTCCAACACAGATGCCCATTATGACATTTCTAGGTCAGATGACTTCACATCGCCAAATGTTCCTTAAAAATTACTATGCTGTTCTATTTTACCCATTAAGTATTCTGAGCATCCTTTTAAGTTCTCATAGGAGAGATGTCAAATTACTTAAGTATTTAATGTTTTATCCTGCACTTTCGTTAATTTTTCAATGAGTTCAGCAAAGTTTCCCCACACTTCACAGTTAAACCAGTATTTTGAAAGTTAACATTTGGCGGGGAGTTTATGGACAAATGATAAAACCTTGTAGCCTGTAAAGATAAATCTTGAGTAGCTGCCAGTAGGTAAATGACTAACTTCAATTCAAGCAATTTAACAGCAATCAGTTTGAGGTCAAGTAACTCTGGACAGTGTAGTTTAATGTATCGTCTTTTTTCCTTTCTCTGCAAGTAAACCACCGCTGGCTTCTGCTCTCGTCATTTAACTTTTTTTAGTACATTTCCTGTAGAATGTTCCCCTCAGAAGTCAAGTAAGGTACTGCCAGGATTTGAAGGAGACTGGGAACATCAACAAATGGAAATGACACTAATGTGAACCAATGGATTATTTGCATTCCAGTGCTTAAGTTATCACTTAATAGTTATAGGCTCTGGTGGCAAGACTGGACTGTGTTATGTTAGACTCAGGAACAAATGCTAATATCTTCAATGTTTTCAAATTCCCAACCATATTTGGTAAATTGTGCTAGTGTTGACCCTTGAAGGCTGCCAAGAGTCTTGTTGGCAAAAATGCCACTTTGGTGAAGAAATAACTTCTACCACAGCTTTATTTGAAGGCTGTCCTCATTTAAAGGGGTATCATCTCACTTCTTCATGACTCAGGTTTTGTCTATTTTTTTTAATTAAATGTGTTCATCTTCTTAATAATGGGTTTAGCGTAAATTACCCTCATCTATTACATGCTTTTCTCACTTTGAATGTTTTAATCTTTATATAATCCTTTCAGCAGGGAAAAATCTAGTTAATTTGCTCCGCAAACTGTTGTAAATGGTACAAATCCTTCTGACCTGCATGTCTGTGCTCACGTTCTTTAAAAATAGAGCAAAATTAGAAGTTTCTTTGCATTGCTGAGTACAGCAGGTCTGACCCAGACTTTTGTAGGGACAAATTCTTGTACGTTTAAATATAGGATTTGCTGTAGCAGCCCAGCCCAGCCGTCATTCAGTCCAGTGTCTCTGACGGCCGCCAGCTTGCTATGCCCTACCAAGAAAGGACGAGAAACTTGGAGTGGACAGTTGTGGAATAAATGTGTCATGAGGGAAATTCCTTCCTCTTTCTCTCTTTTAGGGTTTCATTTATGCCCTGAAGCAGCAAGGAGTTCGATTCAAGCTTCTGTGGAGTTTTTTGGGTTTGGGTTTTTTTTTTTTTTTAATTGTGTGTCTTTTAATACAGCTAATGCTGATCAGGCATTATAAGCTAAATTGGCTGCTCTGACACCTTTACCATACATAAAAAATAAAATAGAGTCTAAGTTCAAATACTCTTGATATGATAGAGCAACATAATCTACATCTCTCTTTCTTTAGAAAGTATAAGAAATTGGGGTTTATATGTACAAGGAGAATTGGAAATCCAATATTTAAGAAGAATGTAGTCCCTTTTCACTGAATTTCATGTGGAAAATTGCCATTCCTGCGGTTATTCCATGTCAACTCAGAGGTTTGGCTAAATGTTTGCACATCTTCAGGATTAGAAACCCAATTCAAAATATTTGAGAGATGGTATCTTCAAATCACCTAGGACCCTGATGTGAAATCCTCAACACTGTGGAAAAGAAGGTGCTTTGAAATCACCCATTTCCTTTACTTTCTAAAGACTGGAATCCCCACACAAATGGTGTCTCGGACTCCTTGCTGCTACTGCAAAGATCTTGCACAAATGTCACAACTCTCATCACCTACGAGATAAACATGTGCCCATGTTGGAGCCATTTGGTCAATCGCTGTGCAGGGAGTACCTTAATATTCATAATGAGACCAAAAAGGCTAACCTTAACCTTCAAAAGGCCACTGCAATATCAGCATGAATGTGTTAAAAGGGATGTTGTCTTATAGCAAAATGAATTCTGCGATTCTCTGGCAAATGGAAATCTTTCCGTTTTCTGTTTATAAGTAGTACAGATCAGTAGCTGAAATTGCTTTCTTCTCTTTTGGGAGTGGGTGCTGTTTGCTACATTTATGTTCTCCACCAACAAATGGACATCTTTACTTAAAAAATAAGTAAAGATAAAATCTGGATATCTATTTGAAAGAAAATTTAATAACTCCAGAATTAGCCCATTGATTGTGTAGTTGAGAAAGTAGCTGTGCTCTCAAACAATATAGTCCCTTTCTAAGAAATTTCTTGTAAAGCAGTTTGTCCATATAACTAGGTTGCAAAGAATCCTGCAGTGCTTGAGGACTTACTTTTTCTGTGACATAAGCTTTTTACAATTATTGTAAATTGACATTGATTTGACTTTTCACTCTCTTACACGTGTTGAGATGGAATATCATTTGCATACTTTTACGTGCACACACGTACACACAAACGCAGTAGATTCTTTTATTAAAAAATCAAGCAGGAAGACAAACAAGCAAAACAAAATTTGCTGATTCTGTTTTGTCTCCGTTCCCACTAGAGTGCTCGCTGCACCACACTTGCTGCTGATTCATTTTTCAGATGAAGGATGACTCTTGCCTCATCCCTGCTGTGTCTGAGATGAAAGCAGATGCTCTTGATCATATGGTGTAATCTGAATCCCCAGATTTCAGTTTGACCTGGCAGGATTTCTTATGAAGATAGTCTCTCTTCTACCCAGAGCTGTTGAAGAAGACGACAGAAAAATAACAACGTAGAAGTGTTGCATATGGCGTTCTGTCAGGTTTTTGAGTTTGTCAGTGCTTTCTGTGTGTTTTGACCTCGGACGGTTGTTGTTCTAGGTAGGACACTTCATTTCAGTAATACCCCAAACCCTGGCTGCCTGCTGAAGCAGTGAGCGCTGGGCCATGCTCAGAACCTGTGGAAGTTCCTTCAGCGACTTTTTGCAAGGTTCTCTGCAAGCTTGTCTGCAGCACCCCTTTGAACCCCAGATTACTGAGTACAGCATTTCATTTCAGCAATGACTTCTTGGTAGCGGGCTGTCCTTTTGACAGCTGACAGCTGTGTTCAGCAAGACTTCACCTCACAAATGAGATGCAGACTCTGCATCTGGGACACTATCTGGGACACTAAAGGCAGGAAAGAAGCTCCTGTGCAGCCAGTCTGTGTTTTACTACTTTAGTAACCTGACTGGTTTCTGCACAGCATCGAGGTAGCACAGCTTATGTTTTCTGCGGCTGACTGTCCTGAAATATTTGGAAGAAGGTAGTAGAGCAGCCATATCTGGTGGGAGAGAGAAGGGAACATGGCTTTATGATGCATCTAGCTAGACGCTACCTGACCCATTCAAATGTGGGCCAGCTGACTAACCAGAGACCTTGTTTGGCCTAAATACCATCTGTGTCGAGCAGAGTGACTAATATTTTGCCCTTTCAATTTGCTGGATTGCTGTCTATCATAGCAGTGCAAGAGAATCGCTTCTCATGCAGTGCTCAGGATTTTCAGGTTGCCATGATTCTTTCATAGTGGTATGAATTTGACCATATACTGTCCTTAACATCATTTAACAATGCTTCCCACATAGCTTTTGTGTCTTGCCCTGATCTAAGTATGCATGTTCCATATGCACATAACTTCTTGCTGTGACAAATATCCCATGAACATACCAGTCCGGTAATTTGGGACAAGCAGGCTGGGAAACATGGTAGTGTGGAAGGGAGCTCAGTAGTCATTAGATAAAGTCATTGCACTTCAGGAACACGTGGAGTGAAAAATACCCAGAGAGTTACTGAAAGATGAAGACTCAGTCTGATCAGAATAACGGAGCTGTGAAGGAACAAACAGATACAGATGTGTGAGATGCTGTTAACAGTCAAGACTGGCCATTTTTTAAAACATGCTTGAGGGGAAATGGAATAAGGGAAATGATGGAATTAGGGAAGAAAGAAATTCACTTAAAAGATCCTGGTCAGAGGAGAAGAAACAGTAAGATGTAAGTAATGAGAAGCTAATCACATTCAAATGAGGATGACTGGTTTTGATATGATAGGGAGAAGTGATATACATGTTTGATTTGTGAAGAACTTGTTCTTTGCTCCATTCCAAAGGCAGAAGATGTAGGCACTTGGACCATGAGGAACAGACCACTAACTAGAGACAGTGAATCTCCTTAGAGAGAACTATTGGCAAGATGGGAGACCTTAATCTGTTCTTGTTCATGTATTTATTCGGAAATGTGACCTTATAGTGTCCTGACAGGAACAAAGATCATTTCAGAAGGTAAGACGCCACCAAACTTAAGGCACAACGTTGCATATTTCCAATTGTTTTCTGTTGCTAACTGTGAATCCCACAGACAGGGCTATCACCACTGAAAACCCGCCCCTGCACGTTGGCTAAAATGCTTCAGCCACAGTCTTATTTTGTGACAGGTTTTAATCCATGCACTAAATCTTAGTACAGAGGATAAACCTGGGTTACTGACTCCTACCATTGTTAATAAATTCCCGTGGACACAATCCCATATGTGCACAATAGAAGTGGCAAAATGTAAAGCGCAAATTAAGAATGGAGTGAATATCTGTGTAAAATATCATCCCTTCCTTACATATGGGCATGACCATCTACCCTCCCCCTGCAAATCCTGGGTTTTTCAACTCACTTTTCTATACATGCTTGCTATGTGCCCCTTTCAAAGTAGAAGCATCTCAAAAACAAGGTTCAGAGATTAGTTTTGGTCACCTCAGAAATGCACTTTGCATATATCTGCCAAAGTTGTGGCTCTTCATCAGAAAACAGGAGAACCTGAAGGATTTCTGCCCTAGTGCTCAGTGTTCAAATAATATTTTGACTGTTACTGAATAGGCACCATTGTACTATTAGTCCTTTTCTCCACAGATTAGAAAAGTGTCGCAAAAGAAGGCTGTTTGTTTTCCTTGATTACAAAAAGATCAGATGTTGGGAAAAAGCAGTCATGATGATTCAAGAGAAGGTGTTTAAAAATGTGACTGTATTTTGTGAGTCTGGAAATTGTTACCCTGATGAAAAGTACCTGTGAGGGAGTATGAGGTTACCCATGATATTATGATTTGTTACATGCACCGTGGATTCCTCCCCTGTGATTAAATAAATAAATAAATAGAAAGTTAAGTGGATCTTCAAAATAAGGAGATTTAAAAAAAAATTCACGATTTATTTAACCTGAAAAGACTAAGTGTTGATTTATTTGCCTTTTTGGGTTTCTGAGCTTTCAGGGAATACTCAGGTTTTGCTTTTAAATTTTCCCTTGGAACTAGAGAGGCTTTCATATTTTTTTGTTTTATTTTTATTTCTTCTAAAAGGAAAGCTGAGAGGCCTCTGCAATCTCATGACTTTGGCAGAGAGAGCTCTAAGGAAAGCATCAAAGATCCTGAGACCAGGAACAAAATCACAGTGCTGTTCATGTGCTGCAGCACATGGAACCTGTATTCTGCCACTTGTGGCTTTTGGTCAAATATTTGAACTGATAATCCATCAGTTTTAAGAGTGCCACTTCAAGAAACACTTTATTACCTATTCTCTTTTCTACTTAGCCATTCTTCTGCCTAATGCAAGCTGGAGCCTTTCGCCCCTATCCCAACTTGGTTTGTCTAGAAGTACTTTTCCCTCAGAGTATAACAGTTTTTTTAAGTTAGAACAGCAGAATAAGTAATACCTGAATATCCAAAATTTGGTTGATGAGTTATTACATTAATGCAGTAAAATGATCTTTGGCAGAGTGCTCAGATAGTTCTACTTCGTAATTTCTGAAAAGCTCAGCAGCATGGCATAAATGTATGGGAAGAAAAGCAAACCTTGACAAAGATGAAGTGATACCAGAAGGAAAACAAAAAAAAAAAAAAAAAGGAGGACAAGGTGCCAGAAGATTGATGAAATGTCAGGTAGTTAAGGACCACAGTGAACACTCTCAAAAAAACCCAAAACACACAACAACATGTTATTTGAAGATTTTTATATTATATGAAGATTTGAATGTGTTGCTTTTTCTTTCCCAAGTAACTGGGAAGTACTTGCGAAGTACTTTTGGAAAATGCATTCTTGTGCTACAGCTATTCATAAAGGTATTGCAGTCATTCCAAATCCATAGCTCAAAATCATTTCTAACTTTTACTTCCCACATTTTAAAGCAATCTCAATATGCAAATTCAAGCTTGGAAACATAAACATTTTCCTATAGACAAAACATTTAATTACACTTTTTTTTTTTTGCATTTTCCCCAATAAAAACTTTATTGATTTTTATACCAAAGAGGATTTCAGCACTCTTGCATGGGGTACTAAATTAAGCTTTTGCATTGAGAGTCTGATGTTGTGTCAAAAGCACAATTTAGTTCTCGTGGATGATGTCACCATGCAATTAAAGGCAGAGGTTAACACTCCTCTGTGCAGGTACTTTCCCCTCCAGCTATCTGGAATAACAGAGTTGCTATAATACAGCTGTGGCTGCTGAGGAATGCTAAAGCACGGTCAATGACTCGTTGCATTTTAAAAAGGAATGTGTGTGGCAGAGAGAGGTTTAATTGCTCCTGCTACATGTCTTATAGTGCGGGGGAGCTTTTGCTTGGATAGCTTGGAGTGACTGCTTTTGAATGTGGGTCCAACATCTGCTTTTTTTACCCTCTCCTCCACTCTTGAAATAGTACAGTCACATTTAATTGTGGCAGCACTTTGTGTTTTCTCACTGTCACTCTTTCGTTCCCGTTGATTAATTTTGTCTTTCAACAGGCATAGCTGTGTCATGCTCTCATAGCTCCAGGTACAACCTTTAGGGTAACCGTGGCTGCAAGCTCTATCTTTCTCCTCTTCTCTTTGACCTTTGTTTTATCACTTGACATTTCTGCAAAGTAATCATTTAATTACCCCATCCCTTTCCTCTTTCACCTCTCCTTACCTCCCCACTCTCCAACAGAGTATCTGCTAATCATCACCAGGTTTTTTTAACCTGATGCTGCCAGATTATTTTTAATTCCTATGCTCGTCATACACTGTCACTGCATTCACGTGGATGGGAACACACAGATGAGATTCATCCCACGCGATCTTTTTTCAGCATAATTCTCCGTGATGCCAAGGTTTAGTACAGCCGGGGAGTTGTTTAACTGAGTGCCATGAGAAATGCAAGAGGGGACTCGGGAGAAAGGGATACACTAACTTTTTCAATGGGACGCAGAGAAGAAAATGCAAGATAGCCACCAATTGCTGTAATACATTACAGAAAGCCAGGGATTAAGCTTCAGAAGCTGCTCTGAGCTCTAAAGCTTGGATCTTTCCCAGATCCTGATTGAGTTCGAAGTGATAATCTTTGGTTTCACAGAATGGTTGAGGCTGGAAGGTGTGGAGGTCATCTTTTCCAAATGTCCTGAAAATGTCCTTGTTTGGTTTACTATAAAGAATAAAAATTACAAAGAGTAATCCTAGCTAACTGGAAAAGGACGCCACCTTCCACGAGGTTCAGCCTGTTCCAGTTGTGAACTGGAAACAACAGTTCTACGTGCAACCAGCAGACTTAACCTTTGGTATCTGTCCTCATTAACTGTCATACAGCTCTCTGAGTTTCTTATAGTGCCAAGAATTTACCCCTTGAGTGGTCTTGAACAGCACTCCCTCCGTTGGGAAGGGACGCAGTGCCTCCCTCTCCGCATTTCCAGTGACAAGCATCTTGCGAGAGAGAAATGCAAACACGTAAACAGCTGTTGGGGGAAGGGGAGGAAGCTCCAAGTAACAGAATCGACTGCCAAATTCATCGCTGCCATGTGTGCTGTGTAATGCTTGTCATCTCAAGTGAGTCATTAAGAGGTTTTCCCCCCCTAATGGTACTTTGAAGTGCTGTGACAGCTTGAGAGCATCTATAAATTGCCACAAACAGCCCTCATACTGCGTTAGCTAATTGCTTGCTCTTTGACTTATTAGGAGTCACTGAGTTAAATAATTTGTCACATGTGTGGCTCATAATAAATAATGTGACTAGCCAGTTTGTGAGCTGTTTTAGTGATATATAGTGCCCCTTTTGAATGTTGTCACAAGGAGCTAACAAATATGATTGTCAGATCTTTGTGAAAATAATGAGGCCTGGCAGGGCAGCAGGTTTAAAAAGAAAGCAATACACCCCACCTCCTGAGGTATGATGAAAGTTACATTATTTCCTTTTTCATGTTTTTAATAAAACAGTATTATAATTTTATTTTTTCAGTAACTAATTAGAAGTGAGTACAATTTTATAATAGAATAGCTTTATTTCAATTTAAGTAGGAATGGTTGTGAAAGAAAAAAAAGTGATAACTGTTTCCTTGTTACTGAGAGCATCCTGCATCCTCTGATAAAGCCTGAAGTGAGTGTCTTCTTGGCAAACTATGAGTTGGTTCTGAAATATGGTTGTGGTGTTTTTGGGGGGTTTTTTTGGGGTTTTTTTAAACACATCTGATCACTTTCTCTACAGCTTATCTAGATATGCAGGGTGTACTTTTTTCTGAGCCTCACTCTTGGTTCTGGTTGTGCCTTTCAGGTGGCACATTTCCATAGGCATGCCTGTCAGGAACTGGGACACTTAATTTTTAAGCACAAGTATGGTTCTTTTGTAAGCTGTTGTGCACATGTCATTTTAGAGATGCCTTTAGAAAGAACGTGGTAGAGCAGTGAGATAGATAGATAGATAGATAGATAGATAGATAGATAGATAGATAGATAGATAGAGGAATGTTCTTGGCATCTTCTGTTAAATAGGAGTCTTGTCTGATTTCTGTGTGGGAGGAGAGTCCCCAGCATTTTGCCAAAGAAGCAAATGTGGTTTCTCTCACAGCTAAAGGGTGATTTCTTCCTGAGAGACAGGACTTGTCTTGTACATTTGACTCCTGTTGTAGACTGGATCACTGGGCTATAAAATCTTCTTTTCCCACAACTGTGCTAAACTGAGAGTGATGAGTGGTGTTTAATAAACCTTGCCAGTCCCTTACAAGCCTGTTCCTGCAGTGACCCTTGCTATTGCATTCCTTTTATTTGAACTTTGAGGTGCTCATGCTGTTAAACTGGTTCCCAACTTGGCAATCATTTTGCTTTTGGTCATGTTAATTCGACAGAGCCCATTGCCGTTGCTTCATGTGAGAGAAGACTCCCTTCAGCTATCTCTGCTGAACATCCCAGTGGTCCCCATGGCTTTCTAAATATGTTGTGCTTTTCCCCAAAGCCAACCAGCAAAAGACTTCCAAGCTAGTGTCTTGCCTATAATTCTTTACTGTCTTGTATCTCCTACCACATAGGTGTTTTCTGGCTGCTTAAGTGAGAAGTTACTCTGTGTTGTTTCATCAAAAGAGAAAGCTGTTGGTGGATTGTGCATATCACTTTTGACAAGGATAGTAATTACGGTCAATATACAAAAAGAGACCAACGCTCACCAGCCTTGGGCTTAATGAGCTGATGTTTGCTACTCACTGTAGATCAGACAGAGGGGTTCAAGCCTCTAGTCTCAATCAAATGCCACAGGGACTTGCACCTTTGGCATTCTCAGGGAGGCTGTTGAGCCCACTGAGCTGCTGGCTGTTTCACTGAGCCTTTTATCTGTATCCCATGGAAAACTGGGAAAGGTGTTTTGTTTGGTTTGATGCACAAAAAGGTTTGGAGAATTAATCTGAAAATCTTCTGTGGGATCCTTTCCGCTAGCCCAGGATTTTATCTAATTTTCAAGGGCTTTGGGAGCTTAGTGCTGAGATAAGGCTCCAGGCAGCCCTGATGACAACTAATGGGTACTTAATTTCCAGTGATTGCCTTACTTGTGTTTTTTTTACCTTGAGCCTTACAGTGTTTGAATGAGAGATACATGACTTTTTACCATTAAAAGTGCTTTCCATAAATGAAGAAACTGAGGCTGCTGTTCTGATTTTTAATTGAAAAGAACAATAAAAGTACCTTTCTCCTCATTGTTAATGGACTCATTATATAGAAGTGAAATGCTGGGACCCATGAAGTCAGTCAGATCTAAACTTCTTCCCATGTGCCTGGGTTTATTTAAGACTTAGCTTTTATTTTATCTTCCTTTTAGTTTGGCAAAAAGCCCACTTTCAGGCATTCCAAACTTGCTTATGTTTACGAAAGAATTTTCCATAATTGCATTAGCTGAGCAAGTAAACAAATATAACCATGATGAATATTCTAGCTGGTTCACCTTTGCAAATCAATATGTCCAAATCCTGTAATTTTGACTGAAATCTGGTCCATCCCTCTTTCATAGACTTTTGTGAGATATATGGTAACATCTGGCTCTAAATGAGAGAAGCTATTTTAACCAAACCCTAGCATTTCCAGCTTTTTTCTTTTTCCTCATTAGTTAGGAGCGTGTGTGCTTTTTTTGTTTTTCTTAAAACCTCAGCACTGGAGTTAAATGATTTCATGAAAATCAGTTGACATTTGGAAGGAAAAAAGAGGGGGAGGATTATGGCACTCAGGGTTTTAGAGTGAAACCTGAAAGCATAAAAATAAGAAAAAGAAAAAAATAAAACACCCCATAACGTATATACATCTTTTTCAAATGAGCAGGGTGGGGTAAGGAAGCTTAAATGCTGATTTTTGAATGCTTGACCTTAAAAATATTAAATGCCCCTTTAGGCTTTCCATCAGAATATTGTCTTAACAGTTTATCTGCTAACTTCCAAACTTCTAGAAACTTGTAGCTTATTAGAAAATGATGTTTATCAGTTACTGCAAGTCTGCTGCTTTCTATGTGGCCCCTATTTTTCCCCCCACTCAATTTAATATATCTGCATGCTTGCATATTATCACTAGGATAACAGGCAATAAAAATGCCAGAAAGTCTAAAGGAGTGAAACAGAGAAGTCACAAACAGCTCCCAGCTGCTACAGGCTTGACTTGTTCATGTGTTTAGAGTTTTTGGTTTGGTTGGGTTTGTTTCCCCCCCCCCTCTTAAGACTGCACTTTTACCTCACTATAGTTTGGATGGCTGCTGTAATTAAATGCCTGTTCAAATTACCTCTCTTGTGTGAAGAGTGATTTCTCTGTTTAAACCTCAGGATCCTGCTTAATCCAGTGTAGCTGACTGCAGATGAGGCAAGATACGAGGCATTTGCTCAGGGTGGAGGAGAGGAGTATACCTATTAATCCAGAGATCTCTATTTGCTTTAATGTTTTCTGTCATATTTGTTGGTTTAACAGGACTAGGTTAGTCCCTTCCTGCCCTCTCTGACCTGGAGAACAGTACCAAGTACATTCAGGGGGAATTTAGTATGGGGATGATTTCACTGTCCATTTGTGCCGTGCCTTGTTGTGTTCCCTTTATAATTAAATCTCAGTAGTTTGATAGGTAGAGGCATTTTTACGGTATTCAATTAATAGTAAATAATATGTTCCAGTTCTGAGCTGTAGATTCCACAACGATTTATTTTTTTCATTTATGTGAGGCTTATAAATGCAACAGTGAGTGGTTGCCAGTCACATGTCCTACCTTAAGATACAGATATGTGTAAATTTCATCTGTATGCCTTTAACAAAATACTTAAAAATTGAATCTGTTATGCAGATAAAAATAAAATCTCTTTGACGTCAAAGAGTTAAAATTAGAGGTACTCTTCAATAAGAAAGCTCAGATTTGACCTCCAGATGTATCTAAAAGTCAAGACCTTTGCAGAGCTTCTACATGCTTTTCTTTACATCTGCTTCTGATGTACACACCTAGCACTACGGCATGCTCTAGTTACAAGCTCACTCGAACTCATTCTTTATGTAGGCTTTATATTTTCACAGTCCTACTTACAACAGACAAATAATAAAGAGACAGGTCCACTCACTGATTCCATGCAAATTAGTTGTATTAAACACAATTTTTGTTACAGGGATAATACCTGAATTTTCCCCTTTAGTTAAAGATGATACGAGAGAGATCACAAGTTTCATTTTTGCTAAAATAAGCAAAATAACTTTGCTATTCTGTCTCAAAGTGGAAACATAGTACACTATTCCTCTACAGTTCTCTTTTCTGCAAAGATCAGTGTTGCTGCTTGAGCAGAATGTTATTGGAATAGCTGGATTATTCTAGATAGTGTGCTTTAACCTAAACGTTGGATTCACTTTGAAGTTGCTCTGCTTTGAGCAGGCTGCTGGACAAGATGACCTAAAGAGGTCCCTTCTAACCCAGCCTGTGATTCTGTGCACTAAAACTTGGATTTGTGACTTGGATCTGCAGCATCTTTTCTTTGTGTCTGGTTACTGATGTTCTGTGCAGTTCTAGGGACATTGTGAAAGCCAAGAAGTTCCAGCATGGCGAGCATATGAGTTTACTAGCTTTGCAGGTTTAATTGAGCACAGTAACATCCCAAATGATACAATTAAAAAGACACTTCTACTATGCAGATGTTTCTGATTAAAACCTATGAACTTTATAAGAAGGAGAATTAATTGAATTGTATTTGATTACTTCAAATAATTGAAATTATAGAATTAGCATAATTGGTGTGAATTCAGCAGACAGCCATGATCCAGCTACTCCTGTGACCCTTTATGACGGTAAAGATGTTGCTTTCAACCTCCACAGCACACTGCACAGTGAGTTTGTAGACAGGAAAACAGATATTTTGAAAAAGAGCCTTATGAGAGGTACATGTAGAGTTTCCCTTAAAATGGAACAGGATGTGAATAGAGTATCTCTTTTTTTCTTTTTTTTAAATGCATAAGGGAATAATAGATGAGATTCATTGTTAACATCTATTTTTTAACCCAGTCAGACTTGACATTTTTAAATTGATCATTTGTGAAGGAAAAGACAGCCCATCTCAATTACTGCAAAAATACTCATTTCGCACCACTTCCTACTAAGGTCTCATATTATCTTCTTATTATTGCAGGGGATCTGGCCTTTTAATTTGGTGTATATTTTTGTATATGGAAAACCTATTAAAGAGTTCCACATTTATTTCTACGTATATGTGTGTACATATATAGTTTGTGTGTATATACATAAGAATATTTTTGTTTGTAGCTATGTATATAAATGTATATACATATTATCTATATATGTGCATATATATAAATAAAACCTTTTGGAGCACTTCAGTCTAATGTATTTTATTACAGGTTCAGCAAGTCTAAATCATGCAAACATAGTCACACATGCCTTCTGCTGAGCTTGCTGTAGAACAGCAGTGAACCATAGCCATCTCTGCAAACAGCCATAATTATGAGCCATACAAATACATAGTGACCTGTCTCTAAATTGTCTTCAGTACTGCTTCCAACTGACCTACTGTTAGCACCTTTTACCAATGTATGTAATGTAATTTATAGCACGGCCTAAATGTGACATGGCTTTGACTTTTCAAAATTGTACGTTTCAGTACCCTTAAGTAGCCCAAGACAGTAAAACCTTTGTTCCTTATGGAATGCATGCATGTGTACAGTATATATTTACCTGGTCTGGAATAAGCATTAATCTTTAATTACTGAATAAACATATTAAACAGGTGTGGAATAACTGAACTTTCAACTGTGCAATGTTTATCTACTAGCGTGGTGGATACCTTGGCCCTGCAGTTTGAAAGGTTTCACCTTGCCGTGCCCAGGGTTGAGTGAAGGAGGGAAGGTTGGGAGGGCGGGCGGGCACGCAAATGCCCCAGATCCCACATAAATCAGAAATTTCCAGTTATAAATTATGCATCATCGTAACATCCCGTTAGCGTGGTTGGCGAGCCAGGGCTGGAGCATGGGGTAGTTTATAGCGGAAAAATGGCTTTTCAATGGATAGCACACCCTCGGACTCCTTCTCCTCCTAGGCTCTGTGCGCTAGGCTTGTGGTGTGAGGAGATATAAAGCAGCATTTTTCTAGCTGCATGGTGGAACAATGAAGGCTCTGTTAGCAGGAGCCCAAACTTCTGTAGCCCCTGCCTCACAAGGTTGGAATGACTGCTTAAACCCAGGTTCAAAGCCCTTGGCCTCCAAGTGCTTTAATTTAGCACTATTTTTGCTGCACTAGCCTCTGTTTTTTCTGCTTAAACCATCTAAGGTCTCCTTGTTTTGCAGGGAACTAAGCAGCTCCTTTTTATAATTAGATTAAAGATAATCAAATGAAGACTTGGATATTTTTTAACGTCATTTAATCTTTTTTCTTTTTTCACTTTTGCAAAATTGCGTTTTATCACAGCTCCTTGTAAATTTACACTTTTTTTTTTTTTTTTTTTTTTTTTGCTTTGCTGTGTTTCAAGCTTTTGGTTTTCTGGTTTAAAAAAAAAATACAATTTGACAGGTACTTTTCAGCATTTTTATTTGATGCCATAAAATAAACTTTTACCAGGTGTTTTTAGGTATGATTCACAACACTTTTGTTCTTTCATTGTCAGTTCTCCCAAAGCTGACTAGTGTGAAAATAAGAGAATAAAAAAAGCATGCAGAAAGGATACAAACGAAGTGGGGAAGAAAAGAGATATGGAGTAAGGGCATAAGGAGCAGCACAGAACTACAGCTAAAGAGGGCTGTGCATTAATAAAAGTAACAAGTAAATGATGGCACAATTTGCTTTTAGTTTTAAAATGTAAAAACATAATCTCAAACATAGGCGTTATTCAGAAAATAATCACTCAAGTTTAAAACCACTGCTTAGTATTAATGATGTGAAAAAGCATGTAACAGCTGATCTCAAGTTTCTAAAAAGAAAAATTGTTTCACAGTTAACTTTCCTATTACTCCATAATGTACAATTAATATAAACATACTTGAAATAGGAGAAAAAAATCTCTGCTACCAAAGACTCAAAAAACAAATGTGTTAGAAACCTAAGAAATTGTACCTGAACAACCTCACTTTAATAAAAAAAAAGGGGAGGGAGGGTGAAAGAATCATCTGAATTTACAGTGTATAGAATATCACTGTCCCCTTTGTCTAGTTAAAAAAGTTTGTGCTAGAAAAGACAAAGGAGATTCACTACCTGAGTCTTGACAGGAATCTCTTTTACAGGCGTTAGAGTGGAGGCGAGGTAAAGATCAAATTTCCAGTTTGTTAGATTAGTGGGTATCCAGGGGTTACTGGCTGATAAGCCTTTCTCTCATTTTAAAGGTGGTACTGAAAGTCATAAGGCTTGCCCTTCTCTTTTTGTAATAAGATCGTCATGAGCTTTTTGTTCTGTTTCTTGACTTTCACTAATTTGGGTAAATTTTGTCTGATCAGGATTGTGTAATACATTGTGATGTTTAGTTGGTTTACTTTTTTTCTCTCCATACCCTGGTCTTGTATTGTAAAATTATTAAAATCATAGAACTATAGAATATCTCAAGTTGGAAGGGACCCATAAGGATCACTGAGTCAAACTCTGAGTTTTTAGAAGCAGACACCTTCAGACCTGGGACATACTAGATGTTTTAACTATTTTTACATCTAGTAAGTGCCTGTAATTCTGTGCTCAAGAACAGGGCTCATAACTTCAGGGGGACTGTGGGTGAAAAGACCTGATGAAGATACTCACGGCCAGATCCTGCAAACTTGTATGATTTCCTCTGAGTGCACCACTGAATATTAAGTTTATTGTTTATAAGGCAACACTGGGTATGTGTGTTCTGAAGTCATGTTAATTTTTTCACACAAGGCACCTAGTACTGAGTTTCACCTCACAGGGATGCGTACACTGTCTCTTAACCATGATGATGATTTCATGAGGATCTCTGAGAGGCAGAATACAGCTGTTAAAAAAGAAATGTATCTTATTCCCACCACAACTAAGTATGCTACAATCAGTCTTTAATTTTTTTCATAACTGAAAAAATATTCTGAATATGGGTTATAATCACCAACACTTACTCATTCCTAAGTTATTTTCAAATAGTAATTTTGAATAAATGTACCTTTAAAAGACAAGTAAAGACAAAGCTCGATCAGCGTGGTGATACTATTTCACTTTGGGTTTTAAGTGGAGCACATTTTTCTTCCATGATTTGACTATTCCAAATGGATGTTTTTAACTGTTATTATTGGTATAAGCTCTAAACAGTACCTTTTTTTGGTTTGAAAACTCATCAAAATATTGGACTCCTCCAAATATGACATCATTCACTTGGTTTCATTATTGACTTAGCATATTTTTATGACCAAAAAATGGAAGAGATATGATAACATTCTGTCTGTGTTTTCAAACCTAAATATATCTCCTTAAAAACAAAATGCCTGCAATGACAACTTGAGATACCTGATTGCAAAACCAGATATCATAGTCTGCTTCTTTGATATTTAGAAAAGGTGAACTGTATTTTGACTCATAACTTCGTATAGAAAGCATCGAATTAAAGACGTGAACAGACATTGAAGGTGTTTGGCCATCTCAGTAGTCCTTTGTTTCACTGGAGGTTGCAGTCACAGTTCTTACTGCAAAGAAGCCCATCAGATTTTAATAGTGGATGCATGTGCTTAAGATACAGTATTTTGTGCTGATAAATATACCAAAAAATATGTGTGAGAAATGAGAATCTATTAAAATTAGAAAAAAAGTTATTACTTCTCTTGGAAATATATGGTAGAAATGTCTGGATCCTGGCAACAGGTAGGAATATCGTTTTCTAGTCCATAAAGCTACTATGTATTTTTGCAAATCAAAGTAACAGCAATTCAGACATATCTTAACATATTCTAAAATTCCAGAAAAATTATACAACTGTGACTCGAGGGAAAAATAAAGTGAACATTATCTTGAAAGCTGGGTTAAGTATTCCTGATTTCTGAGATCACAAGGAATCTTTAACCAGCTGGAGCCTTCAGGTTATTCAACGATTCTACGTAGAAGTATAGATGACTAATGAAATAAATAGTTGTCTTCCTCTTAATTTTTCATTTATAGGGCCAACAGTTCTTACATTTCCTGAGGCACTCTGCATATATTACTGAGGTAGTGTGTTAAAATGATCGCGCCTCATTTATCCTCCCCCACAAAATAGCTGAGATGTAACTTTCCAAAGAAAACTTCTGAAACATTTAATTTTACCTGTCACTTTTTTTTTTCCCCCTGTTAAGAGTAAAACATTGGGCTGTACATTTCTAACAGAGGGTTTTCATGTGAAGGTTAGAATAAACAAAAGCATGATTTAACATTCAGCATCCAGAAAATGACTAATAGGCAACTCTAATTCATTTTCCTGGTCTTAGGTACACATACTTGAAAGCTATAAAGGTAACAAAGGTTATCAAGACCTAGAGATAAGAATTAGAAGCTGTTAAGTTTAGTGCCTAAAATCAGAGTTTCCTCATTTTTCTTTCTACTATGTGAAGCAGTAATTCCTTGGATTTACACTATTCACACTGTCAAGTTAATACTATATTGTGATTTATCTTATTCAAGGAATAGGTATTTAATTAACTTGGTTCATCTAGTAGTATTTTGTAATTTTATCCATCTAGATACTGTGCATGCATGCTTGCATTATTTTTCAGAGCTGTGTTTGTATATCTTCTCTATCATCTTGATGAATTTTAGTATTTAGTCTAGACCTTTTTTGTGGATTGTATTGGTTTAAATGTTTTGTACTAGTCTCTCTAGAAAAGTCTTTTCCACTCAGAAGCATTGAAATTGTAGGTAATGGTCTAATATTATTGTCTACCACAGCCACTGTGTTACTGCTGTAGGCAAATGCCACTCTATAATAATCTGTCCAGCTTGACTTTTCTCCCTGAAACATTCACATTAGACATGAAACCTCAACAGATTCCCTTTCTAATGTGATGCAAGCAGTAGCAATTGAGCTCTGCTTATCATACAGTAAGTTACTTCTAGTGAGTCTCAGGAGAAATTGGGGTAGGTATTTAAAAAAATAAAAAGTTTTTTAGAGTTACTACCTGGAGAGAAATGTTTTTGAAACAGATAATTTCTAAATACGTGCAACTACGCATATTGAACTTTTTCTGTACAATTACTAAAAAATACTGATGCTAGGATATTTGGTTGTTATTTCTTTCATAACTAGGTTCAAACTGAATGAACTGAATTCAGCGTTTGTCAGACTTATTCTACAGATAGAATGGATTAAGCTTTAAAAATCAGTATGCAAGTCTAAAGTCTATACTGAAATTGTTCAGTATATCTCTTCCCACTACATTTTGTGTATGGCTATTGTTTACAGTAAAGGAGCCACAGAAGTATCAATTTCTTTTTTCTGTTTGTAGCCTATTATAGTAATACCGTTGTATAAACTGGAGCTTGTTTAGTTCATGGACATACTTTCAACCATCAGATGGAATACTGTTTTCACTTGTTTAACTTAGAGAGAATGAGTATTGTGTAGGATTGCCACTCTTTCATCTCGTCATCACTGTCTTCCTCCTCATCAGTTGTTATGTGAAGTCCTAGTCCAGCTCCTACTGAAACCAGTTGGAAATCATCTGCTCTATATAGAAAATTTTCTGCTGCATCTTGTCTAAGGTAACGTTGGATTAATGTTTCCAAATGCACCTACATTCTTATCCTCTATAGAGACATTCTTTCTCTAGGAACAGGTAGGCAAAGGAAGATAGTTTGGAAAAATAACTTGAGCTTCACTGTTTGCGTGCACCTGCAAGTGTATGGCGAAAGGAGCCTGCCCTGTGCCTGGCTGAGTGTGAGGAACACATCTTCAGCAAAATAAACCCCTTGTACTAGAGACTTAGCTGGTAAATTCCTGCCCTCTATCCCCATTTGTCTATCTTGTTTAGGTTGAATTTGGGGTTTACTTTTATTGTGGAAATGGTGAGATCCATCCCCACCAGAACTGCATGGTCCTTGCCAAGATCTCCCTTTGTCATTCTGTCTTTGCAGTGGCATGCAGGGTTGGCCTACCACCAGGGAGACAGGGTAAATCAACAGCAATTAAGCCAAAAACAGCCAGGGGTATTCATTAATGCTCATGGAATTCAGTACTATTTACTTGTTATGCTTTGGAAAATGGAAAAAATGCCCATTACTTTCTGAAGGACCTTGTAATGTTCTCCCGCATGTTATGCCTGAGTAAGCTGGGGGGATAGCCAGTGAAATCCCCGAATAACAAGTTGCGACATGCAAGAGCTATTTACAACATGTAAGAAATTTCCTTAAGTTTTTTTTATGATGATTATTAGCTACTGCCTGAGCACATTACAGGGTTCTCATGCACTCGTGTGCCTGCACAGTAGCCCTCAGCAGGGATTTCACTGGCTGGGCAGTATTGCCCTTCATGCTTAAATTTTGTCCCATATCTTATAATCATTCTAAAGTTCCAACAGCTACAAAAGACACAATGTTTTTTACTTGGGAAAGGATTTGCATTATAAAACTAACCAAATTGTTTCGGACTTTGCAAACTTTATAGACTAGGTTAATTGCTTTGCCTTCTTACATGGTTGTTTATACTCCAGATCAATCTTTCCTCCACACATCATACGTGTACCTTCACATATATGTATAATACAGTAATGCTATAATGTTAGAAGCAGTGCCTGTAATACTCAGAGGGAACTGTGAATCCTCAATTTTGTCTTGTGCCTGACCCCGGGCTCTGTAAGCTCCCACTCCACTGACCTGAATGTGGATTCAGATTTCCTGTGTTAGACTTAGTTCACTTGTATATAGGGCATGGCTGAGTATGAGCCTGCTCTCATCTTTTTACTGTTCATTGCTAGTTTGAGACAATAAGGATTTGCATCTATTTTGTGCGTTGTATGGGGGTTTTGGTTTTAGTTCATGGAAATGGTGACTAGAGCTTGGGATATCCATATCTTCTGCGAGATGCTTTAGAACTAATTTAATAGACTGGTTTCTGTGCTTTTAGCTATCCAAGCATGCAATTATCCCATTAGAACTCCACCAGAGTCAAGGCTCGTCAGAGAGCAACAATTTCATTTTAAGGGAGGGGAGAGGAGCTTTGGGACTTGCATTCATTTTGATGCTGAACTCTTTCTCACACCCACCAGAAATTCCATCCCGAATATTTTCACTGAAACAGATACATTTATGTGAAATATTGCTCTTTAAAAGAAAGGGTATTCTAAAGCAAATAAGTTTCCTCTATCTGTAGACATTTATTAAACCAAGACTATAGGCTGACAATGGTTTCTGGATCATAGGAATACATTTTTGGATGACTACAGCACTGAACAGTACGAGAGAGGGAATGAAGGGGTTCATTTCCAGTGGTGCTGATTCAGTTGAAACCCAGAACAAAGGAAGATGGTCACAATTTCCAAATGTCATTCTCAGTAATACCTGAGGTCTGTGGTATGTTTGTTGCTATGTAAGCTTTGCTAACTTTAAAAGTAAATAAATATATACTAAGTATTTCACAGACCCTGCCATGGAAAACTTAGTGTAAAGAATCAACACACTGAACTTTGTGGTTTGCATTACTAGCAGCCGTGAGCTAAATGATATATTCATAGTTAAGGCTAAAGCATATGTTGTCCTTGTTTACCTGTAAACTGCTAATCAAGTCAGTGTGGATCTGAGAAACACTTTGTACTAGTGCCCCTTGGCAAATTTGATTGAAAGTCTGATCCTGCCTCCACCCCAGGCACTGAATATTACAGTAGCTCTTCCTAACATTTGTTTTCACATAGGCAAACTTGGAATAATTGCACTTTTTTTGCCTTCTTTTATTTTATCGTCTCTTCATTTCCCCTGATGTCACCTTACAACATCGTTTACTTAGTGACAGGATGCTGTGCTGTGACTTAATGTTGCCCAGCTTCTTCACTTCTTTGCCAACAGCATCCTCTGGAGCAGATTTGGTCACCAACAGGACAAGGTAGCTGATTGACCTTGTACATGAAATCCAGGGAATTACTTTTAAAACAAATATGTATATATTACGTGAAGATTTTTATAGGCTTCTAATCCAATCAAGTTAAAGCACTAATAGTATATTTAAACTTGTTGGCTTTTTTCAAAAAAACATCTGGTTTTAATCAGGGTTCTTCTTGAATAAGACAGCTATCTCTTTACAATGAAAAATGGCTATACTATAATGTAGCAAAATAAATTGTTTCTTCTATGCTTTAACTGAAGTACAGCAGTTGACCAGTGATTTAAAAGCGTCTATTTTGAACGTAGCTAGAAACTGGCTGACTATATTTGTCTTCGTGCTTTAGATGTGTCTTGAGAGCTTTGGAAAAGCATTGTATGAATTTTTGTGCAAAAAAATAAATAGCAAAAATTATTCTGTTTTGTTAGCAGCCAAAAGTAATACAGGTTTTCCAGCCGTACTGGGGAGAGCATTTCACCTTTGCTGTGCTGTTGATAGCACAAGCAGCAGTTATTTTGCTTATTTGTATTTAGTCTGGTGTTTTACTGAAGAATATGGTTTTCTTAAAGACATTTCAGGCTGACACAGTTTTTCCTTATTTCTCTGACCGCACATGTTTATAATTTATTATCCAGCTTGAAATCCATTTTTAAGTAATTATTTCATTGATGGCCATTTATCCTAGCTGAGGATAGGATAAGCAGGAGAAGCAGTTTCTGCCAGCAAAGCCTAAAATAGCCTTAAAGAGGTCGTGATGCTAAGTTTGGTGATGCAGTATCAATATCCACTTGCGATTTCCTAGGTGAGGTCTGTGTCTAAATGTCAGAATGGATCATGTGAAACTATGTCGGTCAATTAATCACTACCAATGAGCCATGGCGTGCCAAAGCTCCGTTTCATAACAGCCTCCTTGTTAAATTCACAAAATCCAAATCCGCAAGCCAGACCTCCTTTAAGACCTCCAATACAGGCTACAGAAACATTCGCAGGAAATACATGCAAGAAACAAATGTTGCAGGCTTATAGGGTTGATCTATTGGCGGGGGGGGGGAGGAAAAAATGGAAAAAATGTGGGTTTAGCTTGATAACTGGTTCAGTGGAATTGATTATGCTGGCTAGTTCTAGAGAAAGGCTTGTAATGTGAATATAAAATAAATCCATATTAAGTGGTATATATGACATAATTCAAAATTAGCTGGAATCTGACCTTTGTTTCATAGCAATGAGTGCTATAAAGGAAAAAGTGTCATTTATGTTTAATAATTCTGCTGCCTTATCTGTTCCTTCATTCTGATATTACTAGAACCCAAAATGTCGGGTAAGAGAGGTAGGGAAAGTCAAAACTGAATAGTAGCCTGACATACTACCAAAATAAATTAAATTCTCGTGACAAGTAAGTCATTGTTAGGGGGGGAGGGTGTGAGGGGGGAAGGGAGAGTGTCTTTTACTTCACTGGCCCATTTAGGAAATTTGGTCACTGGTATGAAGCCATACAGCTGCACACAATATAAAGTAAGTTTAACAGCATATTTGGTGAGTTTATAACTTCCCCAGGGCATTTTAACATTAAAAATAGTGATTGTTAACCTGGTCCATCTGAACTTAAATATGAGCTTACTTTGCAAGAAATGAGGGGTAACATCTCAAGTACTTTTCTTTGTGTTTTATTATTGCTTAAGGGCTTACATTGCTTTATAGCTGCATTTTGTCTGTTTTTGCATTTTTTACTCAACAGGGATATTCAAATCCATAGTCTCAGGAAGGATGGCAATCCCAGCCCTGGATTAGAAACATGTTCTTTTATAGTTACGTAGAGATATTAAAAAATAAACAGTATATAATAAAATGGTAGTTGGATATGACTTTGACGTTAGCAGTAAGTCCATTACATGTGTGTTATCTCTCTGGTGGCTGAAGATATTCACAAGCAGAAAAAATTCTTGTTAAAACATTAGTGTCTGAGAATGACAGCCAAAAAAACACCAACAAATATTGAAAGGAAAGTGAGAAATCGTGCAGAAAAGAATTACCATTGCCTTACAGGATGAAGTAGATTACAGGATACTAGAACGAGGTCCCATTTAAAAAAGCATATTTCTGTACATATATCAACATGTCTTTCAAGGCAAAAATCTGTTTTCAGATGAGTATGCAACTGGAAACACCCAAGTTTTCAAAGCCATGAGTCAGAATCAAAAAAAAAAAAGGCATTATACTGGCTTAAAGATGAGGAGATTTTAAAAATAATATTACTTATGGTTGTCTTATTTCTTGCTGGTTCATAAAGCCTTTAAGGTTCATAGTGTCAGTCATTTTTCTTTAAATACAAATCTTCAGAGATTATGCATTTATCTTTGAAAACTGAGATTCTCATGTACTTGCTCCTGGAATCAGGCTTTGGATGAAAATGTAAACCTCCCAAATATTGCAATAATTACTAGAAACCGGCAGCACTGTGGAGATGCAGGAACCTGCTGAACTCGTGCCACACTGCATGCCTATGTGTAGCACTGGCAGAAATGGTGCTTTCTCCATCAGTGCTCCACTCCTGAGATGGTTCTCATCAATACCAAGCAGCCACAATGCGCCATACGAATAGGTCCTGGTGCTCGCTGTTGACAGGTACTTGCTCCATAGTGCAGTGACTGTTCTGATTTCCATCCTCATGCTCTACTATTTTGCTATGTTAAAGAGCAAATTTTTTTTTTTTAATCTTTTTGGACTATGAATGAGCTTTTCTTTTGCCCCTCTATTAGCTGCAAGTGAAATCACACTGGTGTGACTTGCCGGTGGGTTTGAGGGTCATTTAAACATGGGAGGATTCCAGAGCTACCACTTGTTCCTGTGTCCTGGTGTTCTCATACGGTAGCCTGCCATGTCACTACTTCTCGTGTTAAGCGACGCTAAGGGGACCTCCATTCTTCAGACCACAGCAGCTCCTGGTGAGCCCGTGCTCTTTTTATTGGATTAATGTAGCTTCCATATGTGGTCACTGAAGGTGGAACTTGCATCCCCGTGCACAGCCTATTAGAAATAGCTTTGCCCAAGGCACTTGGTTGCAGGGCTGGGAGGGAGCGGAACACCCACTCGGAGGCATTGGCTCGGGGCACACTGCAGCTGCTTCCACCTCCCCACGGGGGCTGCAACACCCTCTGCTGAAAAGTTCCTTGCCAGTTTGTTCCAAATTATACACAAATCCCCTGACTGGCTTTCTGCTACTGCTGCAGCTGTCTTCAAGGGCATCTTCTCGCCCCTCTCCCCCAGGGAGACCCTTGCCTGTTTTCTTAGCTTCTCACCCACTTTATCGTGGAGAAGGGGAGGGTGTCTTGTTAGACCCTGTGGCCTCACCTTCCATGGGGACCTAACTTGTAACTCTGACTACTAAGCACTTCAGTGGTGCAATAGTAGCAGAGTTAACCCATCCTTGCCCCTGTCTTAGAACTTAGTTGCAGTCCATTCTGAGTCTATCAAACCTCAGTAATAGTGATACTCTACACCTTCTATATGAAAAACCTAGTCCACAGAATTTATAAAGTACTCAGAATAGCAATTACGAATTTTAGGGGATATATATATGTATATACACACACACATTGTGTGTAATTTACATTTGCGGTTCAGAGCTGGTTTGAAGGAACAGTATGTAATTTATCAAAGTCACAATCCTTGCCTTTGTTTTTTGACTGGCTGTTACCACAGAGCTGAGGATTGGGCTGTCATTTCTTAAAGCTGCCTGCTTAAAAAAAAATATTCTATTCTATGTTCTATTCCATGTGGATGGTAAGAAAAGAAAAAAAATGTATTGTTTACACACATCAGCTTCTTGACCTTGTACCAGTAAAGACAACTATAGTACTAGACTGAAGTTAAAGGAGGATCAAGTTTTGGATGAGATTGTGTGGCTTATAGCATCTTCTCAGGGAAAGCTCTTGTAAGGCTGAAAGCATGACAAATAATTATCTTAAAAAAATGTAGCAAAGTTCCTTATGTATGTAAGGCATGTAATAAGAATATGTATGCAATAAGAATAATAAAGTTCCTGATGCATGTAGTAAGAATTATTGCCTACCTAATTCCATTTGGTATAAACAAACTACTTAGTGATTTAACTATTTTTGAAATCTTCCAATTATATGGAATACCCAAGCAATTTGAACTTAATTATGCTTTTTTGTCTTTGTTTTCCTGATCTCTGGTAGCTAAGATGAACACTGCCAAAGCCTCGTATTTTGTTGTCTCAACACATTTGGCTTAAACTGCAGAAGCTTAGACACATAATGGTCTTAACCCTTGTGAGTTGTTCTGTTGGAATAACTGGGACCACCTTCATCTTTTTCTTTTGAAATCTCAAAATGTAACAGAAACCTGTTTAGTAAATAAACAATTTAGCCAGTGGATCTGAGGGAAACTTCTGGCCTGGGCAGAAAAGGAATGAGAATGCATTGAGCATTCGGATCATCAACAGACAGAGCAGTTTGTCCAACTTCACCCTCTGGCAGTGTCTAAGATTTGCAGTATATGGTGTATCTCAGCAGATCTGATATGATTTGTTCTTAATGTACAAACAGGTAAAAAATATGCGTGTGCACACAAACACAAATGGCAGTAAACAAAGGACTGGAAACTCATCAATAATAAATCCATGTCCACACATGAAGGAGGAAACTATGAATCCATCCAGAAAATAAATGTAAATTTCAAGCCTTTATCATACCTAACTATTTTGATCTGTCATGAGGGTTTTTGAAGTAATGATGTTATGAAGTTTTATGTGAGAAAGACAGGCCAGGCTACAATCCAGTTCCTGGCAGTGGGGGAAAAGAAATCCAGTCTTTGAATGATCTCTTAAGAAGCTTTCCAAAGAAGTGGACAAAGTGAGATTCACCAGGTTAAGTCTACATTTTATTGAGTCTCTGTGCATCATGTCTTTAAGAGATGTCCACTTCTGACCATCTACTTAGCACATTCATGCGGTTATTTCATATCTTAAGTGGGGAAGCATGCTTTTCCATGGGCTTGGTGAATGTGATGTGCAAAATTACATACAGCCACTCGAATATTTCTGGGAAGATCGTTTCCCTCAGCTGCTGCTTTCAGCATGTGACGCATGTCTTTGCTGGCTCCTTTTCCTCTATCACATCAAGCCATTGTTATTTGTCTTCACAGGACTTTCATGTCTTGTATTCACTCTAGTTGTCCTCGCTCCTTCGCTATTGACTGGCTGACTCCTGCTTCCAACTATCTTCTGACACACATGTTCAGCACCCACTTCTTATATTGAGAGTAGAGGAAAGTTGGATAGATGAAACTGAGGTGTTTAAAGTTTGGAGGTGTGAATAACCTTTCCTCCTCATTACTGACTGTGGTATTTCCAAGTCAAGAGCATATATTAATGAAGGGGTAGACATGCCATGATGGCCCTAGCACTTGTGCACTGGTTCATCCACCGCCTTGCAGCACGTTAGAGAGCATGAGTGGAAAGCCTACAGAGAAGAGTAAAGGGTGAATGAGAAAGATGTGTTCATCCCTAGCTTGGATTTGGCATGACTGCCCATTATCTGGGTTAGGGTGGTGAAGTCCCAGTCTCACCAGTGTCTTTCAGAGTGGAGTCAGAGCATCATTCAGGTTGAAAGGGACCACAGGTCTTGATCCAACCTCCATCTTCGGGCCGTTGCTCAGGGCTTTGTCCAGCTGGGCCTTGTAAACCTCCAAGGACAGAGATTGTGAAACCTCCCTGTGTAACTTGTTCTACTGCTTGTCTCACCTCATCACAAAACTGTTTCCCAGCTCCAGCGGACCATCTTGTCAACCCTCCATTTGACTTACTCTGGTTTTTCAACATCTTTCTTCTGTTGGACCCAAAACTGGACATAGCATTCTAGATGCAGCATAACAAGTACTGAGTAAAGGGGAATAATCACTTCCTTTGATCTATTGGCTATAGGACTTTTAATATAGTCCTGGATGCTGTTAGCCTTCCGCACTGCCAGGGAAGCACTGGCTCATGTTCAGCCTGCTGGCCACCAAGACCTGGGGTCTGTTTCAGCAAAGCTGCTAGCTAGCCATGCGATATTTCAACAGTTGATTAATATGTCCCATTTGCATCTGACGTTGTTGAACTTTACAAGGTACCTCTTGGCCCATTCCTCCAGCCTGTCAAGTTTCTTCTGAATGGTGAAAAATATTAACTATTATTGATGAGGAAGCACCCTGTCTCCTCCTCCAGGTCACTGATGAAGATACTGGCCCAGGATTTTAGTGCCAAGAGTTTCATGCAGTCTTGTCTCATTTCCATAGCTCTATTTGTAAATTTTAAAAAGTTCCATAAACATTACATTTTAAAAAGCCAGATCATGAGAGGCAAAAAAGTGAAAGTGTATACTAGGAACCCTTTGATCAATTAAGGTCACATTGCAATGAACTGTCCCCATCCTGGACCTGACCTAATAATTTTCAAATCACATTGTGTCTGAACATTAGAGAGGAAATAGGATTTGACTTTAAGGTGAGACCATCCAGCACCCTTAATTATAGTCCCATTGTAGCTAACCATAATATACATATGTATATACATAAATAGATATATATGCCCAGATGTACATGCTCTCAAAGTTTTCCTGAAAGAATGTGTTTTATAGTGGGAACCCTCTGTGCTAAGTTTCTAAATAGAGTGAGCTTTTCCAGCAGAGTTACTGACCTCTGAAACAGGGTTTCTATCATAAAAATGCTGACATAACCTTTAACTGTAGAGCCACGAACAGCTTTGTTATATTACTTGTTCCTAGCTTATGTCCTTGCTCTGGAAACAGTGGTGGCATTGTCTGCTGCTAATCGCGTTAAGGGGTTGGGGAGAGTTGGCACTGGTATCAGAAGGGAAAAATAATGTAAAATTAAAAATTCACCTTATGTGAGTCATACAAACTCAGGGGAATTTTAGATGAATGGCTTTAGTTTGGGTCTATGTATATGGTACTCTAAATTTTTTTTGCATGTTACAGACATATCAGATGTAGTAAATTCTTTATCGATCTAATATATGCTTAGTATTTTAAGCCCCCTTACATTTATAAACCTGACTGGTGTATCTAATCACCTTTTTTATGTGCTGTTTTTCCTCAGTACTTTACATAAGGAGAAACTAAAGCCTCACACAGCGTTTCCAGCTCTCATGATTTTAGCACAGGTCTTGCAATATCTAGTGTTTTCTTAAAGCCTCAGCTCCTGGAGCTAGATGAATTCCTTAAGATCTCAGCTTTTTTGCTTTGCAACCCTTGAGATTTCCAAAAAAAGGCTGAAAATCTGAATGCTAAAAGATCAAATGTAACAATCAAAAAACAAAAAAATCTAGAAACTGCAGTTATGAGTGTTTTTATGGCTTTTCCAGAGGCCTTTTAAAGACTTGTAGTGGCAATAGCTTGAATATAATCAATTTGACTGGAACTGCCTGGAATGCAAATTGCCATCAGCACTCCAATTATTAATGCAGTCACCTAGAGGTGTGCAAAGTCAAGTCCTATGGCTAGTTGTTTCTAATTTTTACTTTCGGAGACAGATATTAATCTTGCTTTGGGATTTATCTTTTCTAGATCGTTCCAAACCTAAACCCCCGGATCAGGACCATCTTGAAAGTTCACACTGCGAGCCAAATTGTTTTTTCTTAAGCTGTTACCAAAGCATATGAGGGTAGACTCTAACATTTTGTAGTAGAGCAAAATGAGGGAAAAGCTGAGGGTGTTTTAATATGTTCGGCATTATGAAGAGCCCTTCTGCTACAGATAACGCAGCATCGTGGCTGATACAGTCATTAGCCTTGCAATCAGTTCTGCGAATGGACACCAGATCTGAAAGATACATAACACACTCATGCTAAAGGCTTCTGTTGAGCAGCCTGTTACTATTGTTTTCTTTCCAGAGCTGCTAATTTCCAGAGATAAAGAACTGATTGCTCCTAGTCAGAAATGCAAAGGAGCTTGCAAAAGCTATTAAGTGTGGGAAATTAACAAACATGGGAAGCAAATGGCTGAATATATGAGTTTCAGTCAATTAACTTTTTAACAACAACAAAAAAAAACCTTCAGCAGTTCACCACTATTCCAGCTGTTCTGTGTTTGGTGTCAAGCTAAGTGTTACTTAATTTTGGCCCGGGGAGGACAGGAGGAACTTTGTAAGTTTTTCAGCAGTTATATTTTTCATGGCTGATTAATTAGCCTTTCCTTTTCTACCAGCCTAAGAACATTATTGGCTGAGCCACACGGAAAGTACGAGTTAAAACAGTCATGTAACAGAGGGACTTCACCACGCTGTGAAATCTCATCAAGGTGCCATCTAAGCCATCCAGTGCAGAAGCAAACACAGGGAAACCTGTGGTGTAATCTGTAAAGACAGCCCAATATGCACCATGATGCAGTGCTGGGTTATGATCTTCTCTTTGCTGAGTACCATGCATCTTCAGAGGCTGCCCAAGAACAGAGCAAGAGCTGCAAGGGCTTGATTTTTATCTTAGGATAGCCAGAAGGATTGGTTGTCTCTTTGGTATGGGAAGAGAGGCAGTTAGAAGTAGTCTTTAATGTGTGAACTTACCAGGTTTCTAAGGACTGAAGGAAGTCGCACTAAGCAAAGGTTTATGGCTTCCATGTGCTGCACAGTCCCTACACTTTCTTTCTGTACTGTATAGTTTTAATGTATTCTGAAATCTTGTGTAACCTGATCGCTGGATAAGATAATATCCTTGAGAACATCAACAGCCAGCTACTGAGAGCATTTGCCACCATCAAAGTGCTCCTTTTTGTTCTTGCTGAATAAATGCATTAATCATAATTCAGCAGAAAAATAAGCCAATCTTGTACAATAAAACCATCTGCCCTTTATTTTCCTTTAAACAAAGCAAAACAAAAAAAAAAAAAAGGACATAAAATTGAAGTTCCTTTAAAATTTTCCATGATGTGTTCCTCTGCTTTCTTTTTCTGGTTTCTCTAATTGTACAAAGGAGACTTTGATTGATTGAACCCCCCTAGTAAATCTCTAAGTCCTTAACCACTTACTGCTTACTTGATATAGCATTTGCTGTTGTTTATAGTCTGCTATCCATGGGATTGGTTTTCGGTGTAATAAAGTACTAAAAATCTCATAGAGTTGGATCAACTTGGGTGTTCTGCGGTTAGCATGGTGGTTGTTATGCCTAATTCCCACAGCAGAGAGGGGGAATTAGGGGGAGCATCATAAAGAACAAAAGTTAGTGGATTGCCAGCTGAGTAAAGCCCTCACTGTGAACAGGTTTGGGTAATAGCAATATTTCTAAAGGGGAGGGTAATGACACTTAAGTGAGGTTGGTCTTAGTAAGCAGTTGCAGGTCTGGATCCAATAATGTATCATTTACTGCGTCTGGAATAGATCGCTTGAATAAATTAAGTGAACTCTTACCCTGCTGTGAGCTTTCTTGCTGTGTGCTCTGTGCTTATTAGCCTCCTAGCCCCTAGTTTGACCCTGTTCCTTTCTTAAATTAATGCATCTCCAATTCCCTAATCTAGCTCTTTTTTTTTTTTTTTTTTTTTAATCTCATGTTTCTTTGTTTCCACCCAACTTGAGGAAATAGCTGAGAAGTTTTCAACTGTTTACCCAGAGGCAAAATTAACAGGTGCATTCAGGGTTATTGTGAGGCTCATCAGATGCGCTGAAGGTTTGGCTCAGCTCCCACTCCAATAAACAAAACAGTATTGTAAATTAATTGAAAACTGACCAAGATGAAAGTATCACTTACCACATAGGTATAGTACTGAAATTTTATTTTTTTATTTTTATAGTGACAGAGGGGCATTTTAAAAAGGGCATTTCAGTGTGTCAGGATCTTATTATCTACGGTGAAGACAGAAAACACTAATGATCCAGATTTGGTGTGGAGGTAGTACTAAAAAATAAAGCATAACTTTTTAGTGAGTCATAGTATTTTGAGACATTATCAGCTTAGCTGACAACATGACAGTCAGAGAGGACTTTTCAGCTTTCAAGTGGTCCCTCCTTTATTTAAAATGGAGACCACTTTTAACACAGAAATATCCTTACCACTGTACATACTGATTTTTGACAGACATTCTTCATTTACGATGCAGCCGTAAGTGCATGAAAGTCCATTTGCTGTCGTTTGCCTGAGCTGAGTGGGAAGAATTTAGCAAGCACAGAGAAGAGGGTGGAAAGGTTAAGAAGAAATGCATTGTGATACGTGTTATGTCTTCATCCAGGAATCACTTACAGGAGATTCTAGCCAGTTTCTCTTTATATTCAAAAGCTTTACAATGGGAACAAAAGCTCTTTAAGATTCAGCTTCCTCATTGTGAAAAAATAAACCTCATTTTTTTGGAGAACACTCTCTCACTCCAAGCACTTCTAGTACTAAAGACAAAAGGCCTTGAAAAGTTCTTTGTTGAAAGGAGTTTTGCAATCACTCATGTGTCACAATATGTGAAGGCAGTCTAGTTTATAAAATATCAGGAAGTTCACGATGAGCTGTTTAGTGACCTTGTAATAATCTGTCATTTCAGTCAGATTCTGTGGCATCAGAGCCTTTTAATGGTCATTTAGAAAAGTGAATTCGATAAGACCGGAAAAATAATTACTACTCTGGCAGATAAGGATATGCTGGAAGATGCAAGAATTCTTTGGGTATTTCCTTATGATGTCTTGGAGACAACAGATTTCTCAGTGGATTATAAAATGGTCCATATGTAGCAGCAGCATTAATTCCAAAACCTATTTCTCTGCTCTACTTGTGTTTGTTGACTGTCTTATTGTTTTGGTGGGAATGGGTGGAGCTGCCCTCTGATACCTAAAACTCTGGAGTCATTTGTAGTCTGGAGAAGGGAATAGGACTGAAACATCAAGGCGGCAGTAACACCTTTATGATGCAACAGTGAATAGTGGTGTAATACACTGCATGTAGTATGCAGCCTTGATCTCCATGCATGTACTCTGCCTGATAACCTCTTCCAGAATGTGGTTAGGTGTTCCAGATGCCAGTGTAGGTTTGCAAAACTCAGCATTAGACAATATGGTTGCAGATGTTGTCCCCTAACCTTTTCTAGCATTGTTACATCAGGTGACTTTGGAAGCTAAACAGGGAGAATTCACACTTCAGTTTTGTTAGCTAACATACAATATCAGTAGTGATGACAAGACAAATGGAACTCTGGAGCAGCTGAGGACACCCTTTCCTCTTACCCGTTTGTCTATCAACACTGATGAGTGCAGGCCTGAAATGATTTTGATATCTGTGCTTCCCTGCAGGGTCCTGTGGCAGCATAGGCTGCACTGAGAGTTGAAATTTATGGGCAAACTGGTTTATGTTTTTTGAAGACAAACAGGACATTTCCTCACTCATGATTTCTCCACTTCTCATACCTGTGTTGACAGGTTTCTCACATAATGTTATCTTCTCTGTTACTTCATTAAGTTTTCACCTTTAAAACTGCCACTGGCTTAACTCCTGTTTAGGCTGTTTCAGAGATTTTCTGAGCATCCCACAATATTCCTAGTAAAAGAAGAAGAAAAGGGGAAGAATGTACAAAGAAGGGCTGCCTCTGTTCTGTTTGGTAGCTCAGGTAATCGGCATGATCAGAGAACAGATGGTTGGTTGGACTTGCTAGTTAAGATATACAAGCAATGGCTCAGGGATCCAGCTGTACCTATGAAAACCAGGACAGTAGTTTTCCTTACAGATCAGGTCAGACTGGAAGTGGGAAAGGATGAGGTGTGCATCTAACTCCATGGGGTTTTGTAATACCAGAATGAGAGGCTGCTTCTGTCTCAGGGATACTGGTTCTGGAGTTTTTGCAACACAGCTGCAAATTTTTCGACCAGGTTCGCAGAGTTTGGTTTTGCCTTTAATGCTTTTGCTCTTGATGAGGTTTGAGTATATCTGCATGTTTCTTTTGGCATCCCTGTGTCACGCAAGATGCTGCATAGGATTGTGTTTGCTTCGAAGTTAGTACCTTTGAGATAAGTAAAAAGAGGTAAGAGCCTCTCAATTGCCAATCTCTTTAATGTTATAAGGAAATGTTATTCGAAGTGCATCTGTGTTGGAGACCCCATGCTTTCTTTCATCCTTTTGATCACCATGAAATAATTCATTTAGGTGTCAGAAAGGTTAATTAATATATCACTGAAATTAATGTGGACACTGTTCAGTTGCAGTTATTGCTCTGTGTACTATCCATATTCAAGCCTTGCTGTAATGTTTGCTTTTTGCTCTCGGTCAAGAATTTCTTCCAGCTGTGAAGAACAGAACGTGGCTTGGTTTATATTTTTATAATTGAAGTTGGAACATACAGTTATAGATATGGGGATTTAGGAACATTATTTACAGGAATTTATTGACAAACTGATGTGTATTTGTGTGATGATGATTATTATTATTAATCATCAAAACACTTCTCTCATACCCTGGAGAATTTCTTACATTACACACATTTATGCATTCTCTTACTGCAGAAATGCAAAATACTTTGCAGAACCGGTGAATTTTACCTTTGTTTTAAAAAGGGCAAGGTGAATCAAGGCAAGTAAAAATGAATAGCAGTTTCTGCTGCCTTTGATAAGGGACCTGATTTTGTGTGCACTTTCAGCAATGGGTCACTTAGACGTTGCAAATACGCTGTAGGTCACTAGGGGTTTTTTCCTCAAATTGACGGTTACGTCTCATGCAGAACAATACTGGGATGGAGACTATTGACTGAACAACTAAGTTATCTCAGAAATGTCTGTGCTGTTGCATGCTGACAGCCACTGTAATTTTGGCAAATGGAAGTCATATTCCAGGAGCTACCCTTGTGCAAGATGGTTGGCAATAATTCATTCTACGGTAACAAATAAGACTGCGCCAACACTGGCAGGGGAGGGAGAAACACTGGAACATGTTTTTTGAATATGAGTAGTTCCATAAATAAATTTATATTGCGAATTCAGAAATTGCAGAAAAAACAGAACATGCGTCATCAGAAGATGTGTTCCTGTGTCTGAAGCATCTCTTAGACTTCCAGAAAAACATCATGTTGTAAATCATTTTGATAAGTGTGAAGTGTAAGTGAGAAAACTCACATCGTGTAGCTTGTTTTAAGAGAACCAAGAGAAACCAGAAGCACAGAGGATGGAGGGAAAAATGTTTGAATAACAAATATGACTAGAACAGTTTGGGTTAGGCAAGCTCCAAAGGTCCATTACAGTCTAAATAATTCAATAATTCTCTGATCATTAGGTAAGTTGGATGCTACTCCTTTCTTAAAATAAGGCATGTGCCATGTACCAGATATTTGGAGATTCAGCTTCTCATAGTGCTCTATATCTCTGAAAAGGGTAGGTCTATAAAAAAGGTTTTAGTTAAAGTTTTCTTTTTTGTTTTAATTTGCTCAACACTTGAGGCTAATTTGAAGTAGAGAATTAAGTTATGTATTTACTTTGGGTGTACTTCTTACTTCTCTTTACTCCCCTCCCATTCAGTTAATAATCTTATAGGTATTGTTGCCACTAAGAATTTTAGAAGCCAGTGATGAAGGATTAAATTTATTTTGGCTTTTTTATTTTTTAATGTTTTATAGGTCATGCCCATAAAAATGCATTGGATTGACATACAGTGGATGAATTAGGGTTGAGGGTTTTTTTATTTCAAGAGAGAAGGTTGTATTTCTTGTTAAAATCAGAGGTGTCTAAAAGGTATAAGTACACTATTTTTATTTTTGCTTTAGTTTTTCCCATAGATATGAAAAGTGCCATTCACATGGTGCAATGCTAATAGTGTGAAGTGCAACCAGAGTTTTCTGGATTTCTTGAATTTCTGAACTGCACGGTGCAATCGTAGTTGTAATGAACCTTGTGTTACAGTGGAGCTACTCTGTAGATAACAGAAAGAGTAGTGCAGTATGTGAGCCATCCTGGACTAATCTAGCAGGATACCGTATTTGTTGTGTTTGGGTTTTTTTTCTGCTGATCTCATTGGCCTAACTACCATTGAGATGAGGGAAAGGATTTGTTTGGGAAATAAAATACAGTATCTTTTCTAATATTTTCATGGGGGCTTTTCTGGGCCTCTACCCTATGACTTCTTTCTCTCAGAGTAAGGCTTATGATAGCATTTGCAGGAACTCTGGTTCAATTAAAGGGTTTGATCCTATAAATACTTGAAATTTCTTAGCTATGTACATGAAACCTTTCCTACTTCTCAGACTATTGAATGATAGTTGCAGGATCAAATCCCAGAACAATACCTTAAAATACCTCTGAAAAGATACACACACAGAGAACGCTTTACCAGTGCAGAGTCCTAATATTTCTGTTCTGCGTGTTAAAAACCATGATATCAAATACAATGGGGTTCCTTGAAGTCGTATATTAAGAAAGGAAAATAAGATTAAATCAGTAGAGTAAGAGTCATCTTGTTCTAAGTTTTCTTTTTTTTTTTTTTTTTTAACCTTACTACAGATTTTAGAAAAAGCTGGAGGGAGGAATGAATAGTCACTCTTAACAGAGAATATCTGAGTTTGAATTCTCTGGTACATTCCAGTGATGTTGAATAATGGGTTTTGTCTTCCATTATGTGTGGAGTATGTGTGTGTGTTTGAGGGCTATGAAGCACTTCACTGACCTATTATAAGTGAGCTTTACATATTTATTTATGAGAGAAAAGAAAAATTATATCAGATGCTTTTCATTTAGAGGTAATGCATACAAGTAAGTAATATGCCATTTTAAAGGCAGTATGTAGTGTATCATGCTTTTTTAAAATCCATTGCATGAAGTGCAATCTACCTTCAGATTACCCTTTTGGAAGTAAGGTAACTACATGGAATTGAATACTTAACTTACAAATTTCTTAATAGGTGTTTTGTGCAATGGCTTGGTTTTCGAAGGGATAGCAATAAGCTTAGGTTGCACAGCCTTGAGCCAGGTTGCTGATTAACTGTGTTAAAGGAATATTCTCAAGCTAATACGTCTACTGAACACTACTTATAAATCGCCTCATGTGTCAGTGGCTCTGCGCCTACAAAGACCTGCGTGTACACTTAATGCTGCACCATGTGAGCATTCCCCTCGAGGTGACAACTCATGCTGAGTAAAACCTAGGGTAATTGTAAATCTTTTCAAGCTCAGATCCTGTTTGCAAAGCTATGTATATACACGTACATACACAAGCACTGTAAACTGCCATGTGTTACGCTTTTAAAGTGCCTGTTCGCAGCGGAGCAGTATTTTCCTGTGCTCTTCGCCAGGTTCTTTAAATTTAGGTAGGGCTATAGCAGCACTGGCAGCAAAGAAGAAAGTTTGTCTACTTTAAACTAGGCTGGCTGCTTCTATGAGGAAGTTTTTACGTTATCTACTAACCAGCTATCCCTACCAGCTGAAGTAAAGATCATGTTGTACCCAAAAAGCCTTTTTGGATAAGCACAATATCCAGGCCATTGCACAGGATTTTACTGAATTCTCACTCCAGCTCTGCGCAGAAGTGGAAAACTTTGGTAGCCACAGAAAGGCCCTAGGTATCTGCTTCAAACCCTGCTGCCAAACCAGAGTCCTGGCAGGCAGGCTTCACCCCTGGGAGGATGCACGTTACCCTTTCCCCCTGCATGGGTGGCTTTTGTACGGCCATTGGCTGCCTGTTCCCCATCTGTTACAGAGAGGCATCTGGAGGAGGTTTTGCAACATGGAGAAGCATTAACTCTGTGAAGTTATTTGTGTTGTTTGAAGTATGGCTACTCCCTGGTACTGTCATCTTCTCACCCATGGGAACTTGACCTCATGGAAAAGCTTGTGTGGGCTCGGTGTCATCATTTAAGCATGTCAGAGAACTGTTGTTCTTCACCCTGCACTTCACTCTTGAGAGGAACACTGAGCCCATAATCGGTAACAGAAATCTTGTTTGATGCTCTTGTTAATAAACATTGCACATAGCAGGGTTTATTGTCCCTCTGATGCCAGTCATCCTCTAACACAGTAAAAGTGCAGTTAGCAGATGCTGACCACGCCACAAAATTCAGTACAACGGTTTTGGGTTTGGCTTTTTTTTTATATATTTTAGAGTGGAAATTAAACTTTCCCTTTTCATTGGGAGGGAGAAGATGTATCTGATTTAGAATGACTGGAGTAGTAACTCATGGGCAGAATGATGGATCTGAGATATACTTGAAGGGATAATTGTACACAACCAGTAAAGCTGGTAAATATTTAAGGGTCATGGGTTAAATGTCAGAGCCACAGTACTTGAGCTCAACTCCATAAAGTATCAAGAATGACTGGTAATTAAATCCAGGGTATATTTCACCAAAGGGAAATAAATTTGACAGCTAACAACCAATACTGGATTACCACCTCTCAGAGGTTAGGGATCATGCTAGTAATTGTAGGTGGTTTACAGTTGTTAACATAATAGTAATAGGTAGAATGATTGCTTACTCATAGACATCACAATACAAAGCAAAACTAAATCTTCTGCATTAAAAAGAAGATTGCTAATCACTACACTGACTTCATTTGACTTCACTTAACATTTTACTGTTTAAAATAAACATCTGTAGGCTGTTCCTTCTTGAATCTTAAAAGTGAATGTAATCATGATACAATACCCTCAACTCTTCCCTGAATTTGAGTGTAGGGAAAATTTAAAGTTACAATAGAAAAGTGGGTTTATAATCTCTTTTTCTGAGTTGTTTTGCATTTAGAAAGCAACATGGTTAGATATGCCTGCATTCAATGATTTGAGACAGAGTCCGTCCTTTCCCTTCCCCTGCTCCCAGGCAGTTTTTTTACCCCTGGATAATCCTCTCATGAGTAGTCTCACTTTGGTAATCTGCTAAAACCTTGCACTTATGGAACATTTTAGTCAAAATTTTCAAGATACGCTTAAAACCATGGCTGATAATTAATGTGGTTTCACATAGCGGAAACTGATGCATAGTACATCTGATACAAGTTTCATTAATTACCAAGTCACTTGTGTTGTATTTTAGGTAATTGTCTAAACTAGACACCAATTTCTTCTAAGCAGAACTCATTGCTCGATAGTTTTTGTATTTGTCTGCAGAAGTAGGTGCTTAGCACAACGTCTGGCTGGAGGAAAGATTCACTTGCAAGGTCTGAGGGTAGGGGTGGGAACATTAAATAATACTGGAACAGAGCAAAGACCTTTCAAAATGTTTAGTCAAGTGGTGTAGGCCCCAAAAATGGTCTCACATCCTACCTTTAAAGCAAGTAATTTTTGAAGCTAAGACCCCATTATTTTGAGAACCGTGAAAGAGTAACTTCCCTGCTCTGGCCTGCTGTCTCATTCACTCCAGTCCATTTGGCATTTTGTGTCGCCAAAGGTTTGTAGTTACCATGTTCAGCTTACAGAAGACAATCTCTTTGGGTGGAAAGGCAAATGACTTTTCACATGTATGAGAAGTGTAATTTTTCACATGTGCACCAAACAAGCTTTAATAATCTTCGGGTTTGAGAGGAAGAATGCAAACTAAGCCAAATTTGTGTAATAGCAAGAGATTGTTATGAACAAAAAGCTAGTTGAAAGTATGTATGTCTAGGGTTGAAAAAACTTTTAGCCCTTTGCAAAAAGTCCTAAGTGTACTTCTTCATAGGGAGTTGGACCAACAATGGCAGAGGTAGAGGAGTGTGACTTGAAAGCTTGACTGCTGCTTTAATGCAGCAGGATGCTGTTGGTCCACATTGCTAATTCAGTTCCTTCTGGCAGCTTGTGCTGCCCTGCAGGTCAGCAGCTTGAGCTTGGACTATGTTAACTGGAGTGGTAGTCATGTAAGCTGCAGCGCAGACAAAGCAACTTACTGTCAGCATGAATAAATTTCAGTAAATCCCTGTACGCTTGGGGGTCTCTCTACAGTTTTTGGCAGAATCCTCCAACTTACAGTAATAAAGAGGGCACAGTTTGTGTTTTCTTGCCTCCCAGAGGTAAAACTCTTTGAGAACAACAACCTTGACTCAAGTGTGCAAAATTAAACTATTTGTAATGAACTTGAGCAATTCTAATTATTTGTTTAGGAGCTTTTTGTTTGTTTTGAGGTTTATTGGGGTTTTTTTAATCCGTTCCTGTACCAGCAAGCTTCCTGCTGGGACAGAAAGTTTCTCCAGTTTCCTCCGGGGATGAGTGGGTTTGTGTGAGTGGCCTCCAAGTGACAGCGACCTGTCGTTGACATCGATGCTGCTGTTGCTCGCTTGCTGCCTTCTTCTCTTCCTCCTCCTTGCTGTTCCCCTCTTTCCCACCCTCCGATCCCTCCCTTTTTCTCCTCTGTGGCTGTTTGGATGTGGGCAATCGTAATGCATGGCACAGCCCTCGGTTTGTCTTTCAGGTCCTCCTGTTTCCTCCTTGTGAGGCCCAGAGGTTTCCAACGTCTGCAGTCGTTTCAGGTCTTCCTTTCAGAAAGGCAAAAGCTGATGTGCAGATCCTGTCCAGACCTGTGGGAAAGTGCAGCCCAGGAATAGCTATTAATACTGTTCCTTTCCCACTCCTTCTGAAAGGAACTCCCAACAGGAAGGTTTCGGCGGTCTGCACAACTTCGCGGCTTCACTTTAACTCTTTGGCTCCTACATCATTAAGCTGCCTCAACAAAGCCGCCTCAGCTTTTTTTGCTAAATGTTCATTGTCTCTTGAAATAATTGCTAGCAGAGGTTTACCATTAAGAGTCTTTACAACAGCTTTTTTTCCCACTCCTCCCTGGGGAGATGTTAGTAGTGCTTGATTCAGAGATTATTGATGTCGACTTCAGTGTTTGGAAATACGTCTGACTGTCATCAAGGCTAATAAAAATGCTTTAAAGGATAGTATCAACAGGTTAGTTTGGCTTACCAGTAAATGGTCACAATGTGTGAAGGGTTTTGCATGCTAACCTTTTTGGAGTGGGGTTTGCTCTGTTCCTCAGGGGTCTGCTCTCCCTCAGCCTACATATTTAATGATAAACTGCACGTGCACGGCAAGGGAAGAATGGAGCTTCTCAATGCTCTGTGGTATTTGCTGTCTGGCTGCATTGGTTTTGACATGTAGGATAGATATCTGCCTCTTCTGGTCTCCCTTATAGGAACTCTAAATAAACTTGTTTTAAAAAATAGGGGGGAAGAGATATATATTTATCGTTGCAGCATAGGTAAATCACTTGAAGAGATGGTTCATTTTAGACATTTCAAAGCGCTAACTATTCATGATATAGTCACTGAAATAATCAGTTCTCTCTAGGGTTATTTTTTATATTTTTTGCTGGGTTTCCTCTCTTGAAAACAAAAATAATTTAGTTGGTTTCACTTTTGTTTCTAGTCCGATACTAATGGAGGTCATCCTAGTTTTTGTGGCTGGGCACAATATTACCACATTTGAACCTTAACATGAAAAGAAAGTATTATTTGATTTGTAAAACTGGAAGGCCAAGTGTATCTTTCTTATCCCTTTTTAACATCTGTGCTTATTTTTCAGAGATATTTTTAAAACTTATTTCTATAGTTCTGTGGATAAATTGTTTTGTGAGCATAATTGTCAACACAGTTATTGGTGAAATGTCTTTCAACAACATGTTCCCAGTGGTTGTTGCAACAACATTGAAAAGTAATAAGCATGATAATAGCATTTTATTTTACATTCTTGGCAGGTATGAATTTTGAATTAACTAGACCCTTTTAAAAATGTAATGGAAGATATAGAACAGTAGCAATGTTACAGTGTTGTTATGATTAGAGTATCCCAAAAGCATAACTGACTCATACTATGCTTCTTGTCACTGATGGAGTTCTTGTGTTACTCCGTTCTTCCACAATTCTTTCCTTTAAAACTCCCAAGAAAAATAGAAATGCTGCCTAAAAACATGTACCTAAAAATCACAATTTAAAATGCTGCTTCTCTTTTTATTTAAAGAAAAAAAAAAAAAGGCACACATACATGTTCTTTGTGGAAAACTAAATTATGTAAAAAAATAAATGCTACTTAACAGGAAATGTAACAGATGAAGTATAAAGAGTTTTACTTCCTGTATTTTGATTTTTAACCTTTCCCAAACTTTCTCTATTGTAAAGTTAAAACAAAGTCTTATCAGCAAGTGCCATATAGCAGCAGCTGGATAGCATTAAAGCCCTCTGTATGAGCTATTCTTCTTCATTACCTTTTTCATGACAGCTCTTACTTTGCACAGAAAATGTTACTTTGTATTGGAGATTTATGCAATTCAGGTGTCTTCCATTCTGAATTAAAGCATGGCTGTGGTGGAAATGAGGGGTTTACAAGTAGAGTCAATAGAAATTTATGGGAGAGAAAAAAGATGAAATTCACAAAGTTCAGTGAAAAATTGTGAGTTTATACAAGGACTTTAATGACTCCCCTTTCCCTGGGCCCGCCTTGAATCAGCCCTCCTCCCGTCATTTCATGTCAGTGAAAGCGGAGCATTATTTTGGTTGTTTCAGAGAGGGAGATTGATGGCAAATCTGTTTCTGGTTTCTGTGTGCATTTAAACTCATCTGCTGGGTGAATTCCTGTTAGAAATGGCAGACATTCTAGCTCATTACCTGATAAATTGATGTGGTTAATCTCTAACTTCTAATGTTTATTTTAAATTTCTCTAATTCATATAAATAGTAATTTAAATTTGGAGACAGCAGAGTGGTCCACTAGTAGTACAGCACTCTGCCCTGGAGAAATCAAATTACATCTTGGACTTCTTGCTCCAAAACTGCCCTAAAGATCATGGGAGTGCTGGAAAAGCGTTACCCTTATCTCCTAGGGTGAGAAAGGAGTTTTTTGTGTTACAATTTCCAAAGACTACATTAGTTTGGGATTTTTCTGATGAAATATTTTATCACAGGGGAAAAAAAAAAAAAAAGTTGTTGAAATGAAATGTTTGCAGGAGCATACCAATTTAAGTGGCATTCTAAAACCCAGGTTCAAACCATCATTACCTCTACTGACACTGCCCATTTTAGACCAATGACCTACAAGTTCAATCCCACATCACAGCAGTACATTTTACCATACTGCTGGATCTATAGCAGGTATTTACAGGTCTATTTCATGGAAATCGTTTTGCAAGCAATGACATGACCTTGCTTTCCCACATGTGATCTGTAACTCCTGGTCTCTGGTCTGTAGAACCATATGCTTTTTGATCCAGAAATAGGAAAATATTTCTTCAAAGGTATCATGGCTCCAACAAACAAGGTGCATGGGGACAACCCGAGAATAACCACTAAGGTGTTTAAAAGACACATCTGAAGGGCTAAGTTTCAAGCCTCTGTGATGTGTTTTCAGTGGACTGGGGATTTAAGAGGTGGGTAAGGGCTCTCTACACATTGAGCAACAGGTGGTTCTAGGATAGGTCTCTCCTGGGGCCACTGTTTTGTTTTGCCTTCCTTCTTTCAACTTGAAAGGTTTTAGGTTCATAGCAGTGTAAAGTGGGAAAGTTTTAACATTTAACGTATTAGGAACAAGATAGTGATTTCTCACTCAGGTCTGCCAGTTACCCTTCCAGCTGTTTTGAGAGTGTGTGGTCATATTGTAAGCATACTCTAAGTGAGACCTCTCCACAGCCTATAGCGGTGCTGATCTTAGTCAAAGAGGCCAAGAACAGTAGTAATATCTTAACGGGAAAACCTTGCCTGGAAATGAAGTTCTTCATACTCCCCTCTGTTTCCATGCAAGTACTAATGTTTGCTGATTAAGGGACCAGACCAGAGGAAGCCTACAGTTGGTGTTTCTCATTTGAATGTGTGTTTAGGCCAGTTTCCTAAGGAAACAAGGCTTAGGCAATCACACTGTTTTTCTGTGCCTTCCTCCTCCCTGGGGGCTTTTGAACCTGCTAGACAATTTCAAATGAGAGTCTCACAGGTAATTAATTTTCTTTAAGTCTGAAAATCAGTGGCTGGGGAAGGGAGAGGAACTGAAATTAATGCCCCACTGAGGGAATGGTAAGTACAATTTTGCTCTTGTCCATTCTGTTTAACAGGAATTGCCTGGTCGGACAGCACATACATATGCTCTTGCCTGGCTCTAGCAGAGGCTGTCTTTTGCTTGGGGAGGTGCTATTGGGAATATAAGAAGAGGAGTGAGGGTGCAGCTGAGATGTGAAAGGACATTAAAAAATATAAACCTGTGAGAAGACAGACATCATTAACTCTGTTTCTCACAGGACAAATTGTTACAAGAGTTGACTTCACAGGGAGAGCTGCTAGGAGAACTTCCATGAAGTATGAAGACTATCAGCCGTAGGGCAATCACAGCTTTCTAGGCTGTGACAGCACAGCCCATACATGTCACTTGCCTAGTAGTAATTTCTGACTGTAACCTGAGAGCTTACATAAGAATCTGGACATTATCGAATAGCTGCATTTCCTGTGACTAAATCCTTCTGAGGTGGCCAAAATAATATTTTATTTTTTTAAAAAATAAGTTTCCTAGAGCTTTGGGCTCTTGTGCATCTACTCTCCAGTCTACACCTGTGCTTTTCAGTTCTGATTGTTGTGTCATCTCTGGGGTACGTCTTTGGTTCAGGCAAGATGACTGACAGCTGTCTGTATGTGCCAGTACTGTCACTTGTTAATCCAGGGAACCAGACTCTCCAGCCCTGTGCACCTGCAAACAATAAACTGTCACCATCATGGTGTAATTACTTTTATTTTTTAGCATGTTTTAAAATATGTAATAGTATTTGTATGGCTCGTAAACTTAAAATACATAATACTGTCATCATGTAGGGGCCAGATGATCAGTATTGCGTTAGCTTTGCTTTTTTTCCACACTACCATTTTTACATCTATTAATTTGAAAACTTGACTCAACAGATGTAGCATATGTTATGGTCTGATGGCTGCCAAACTCCAGCTGCAAACTTCTTGAGGCCAGGACCCTCTTCTGAAAGTCTTTGTCGTTTCAAGCTCAGATGTATATTTGAGGACAGTTGTCCAGCTTAAAGGTCTTCAGGAACAAAGTCCAGAAAGTTAGGAAAGAGCAATCACACCCAAAGAGACTCTGAAGCCTCAAAATGTTTCAGTGCATCTCTGTCTTGGTCCTATGTTTTTTAAAAATTAAGTAATTTTAGAATCGCTTGTTCCCTTCTGTCAGGATGTCAGTCCTACAATCCATACCACTCCAATTTCTCTATTTCGATTTTCTCCGTTTTGTTAAAATTCCTATTTGTGTCAGGCTTTCCTTTGTGCTCTGCTCCTTTTTGTTGTTGCAGGGTGCTTAATCCATGCTTAGAGAAGTGGGATTGAAGACTGACAGCTGCGTTTGGGTCCTTACAGTCACTGGGAACAGGTTTTGGACTTTGGGACAGCAGGTGTCCTAAATCACATAAAACAGAGTTCTTTCTAGGGGAGTTCACCTGGGACCCCTAAATCTTTACTGATCAACCAGGTTTCTGTGCTTTTCCCCACTATCTCTTCTTGGTCCTGGCACCACAGCAAGTGACATCTTAAAAAGTTTGGAATGTTCTTACTGAAAACATTAAGTGGAAACAGGAAGGAAATGCAGAGTCAGAGTTTTATATTGGGAGTTAGAAGCAAGACTCACTGCCGTCAAAGAAAGTAGTTTGGCTTCCAGAGCATTCTTCTGGGAACCTGCTTGAACGAAGACCAGCAGAGTGACAGACATGAAGTGCCAATGCTTTCCTACCCAGAGGGGAAAATACAGAGAGATGAACTAAAATAGTCAGCAAAATGTTTGTGTGCGAGTCAGTTTATATATATCCTAAAGAAACATCAGACCAGGAATATATCAGGTTAAGACTCCAGCTGGTCTGCAGATGGAGTGAGAAGGATTAGAGAAATGTGCCATCACAGAGGATTACAAGGAAATCTTGAGAGTAACTAGTATGAAAATACTGAACTTTCAACAGTGTATTAACTATTCATAGGAACTGCCATGCTGGCTCAAACCAGAATTTCATCTTGCTAAACACCCTGTCACTGGCCAATAATAAAACCTTGGGAAAAGAGCACAGGAACAAGGCAAGCTTGTAAGTAAGATCCTTCCCAACTTCCACAAGCAATGGAACAGTGCTCAGCGCCTGTGAATTTTTCAGCACTTGACTTTGTTTCAGCACTTATGTGTGGAATTGTATTTCTAAATCTCTCTGAGATTACCTGAAAAAAATCAACATAGTTGTTTGTAGCCAAGTTTTCACATAAAGAAGATACTTTATTTATCTCAGTGAAATGGCAGTAATGCCAAAAGAGGATATAGTACATACCTTGGAGAACATGGCATGCATGCAACAAATGCTGAATATGAGCTTTTTCTTTTCCTTTTTTAATGCAAGGAGCACTGTAGAACACCCTAAGCTATTCTGCAGCTCAATGAAGTACAGAATGGTATGATTCAGTTCTACTTCTCAACAGTCCTATATGGCATTAAAAGCAGTATTCTCTCATCAATAAAACATTCCCGCTTTTATACCAGAGTATTCAAAATGGAATCTTAGCACATTTTAGCTTTGGACACTTCAATGGATGTCAGGGACTAAGATCTGGCTTCATGTTAAATTTCTATTGGATTTGGGGAAGACAGAATTGTTTGAAATTTGGAATTGCTTGGATTGCAGAAATAAAATAATCCTGAATTTGTTGCTGGAGGAGTGATCATGTTCAGGTCACAGGAAAAACTTTTATCCTTCTCTGGTTCTCTTGTTTTTTCTGTGAAAATTTAGTGCTTTAATTGTGTAATTTGTCATTCTGTGATGATTTCCTCTGATTTTTAGCTGTCATTAAATGACATCATTCCTGAATTAATAGAATGTGTATGTGAAATATTAATGTGTTATTATTGGCTCATCAGGTCTTGTCAGGCAGATGTATTTCTGCCTTGACCCCTTAAATTTTGAGTAATCCTATCGGAGGTCTCACCATGATTAATACCTTTCAAAAATTAATCAGACAGGAAGTGTGAATTAACATATATTTGTAAAGGGTTAATATAGAAGTACTTATACTTTGATATTTATAAAATCTGAACAAATTATTTTTCCTAGAAGTGTATATGTACCAAGGGTTTGGTTGTTGGCTTTTTCCCCCAGGAGACATGAAGGAGATGCTACTATGTTTTTTTCATTCCATCTTTTTTGTGATCTTCCTTAATAATTAAAAGGTGACCATTCATGGTAGCAGTTGCAGCATACCTTTTCTGTTTAAGTCTTTTGTGTACCTTCTTAAAGAGTACAGGTCAACAGAAATGCATGTCAGTGTGTGGGTAACTTTCATAAAGCAGGTGTGTCAGGAACATAACCGTTTGTGCTTTTGTTTCAAGAAATTTACAGTTTAATTACAACACGCTCGGTTCTCTTGGGGAAAAAAAAAGGAAAAAGCTGAGAAAAGACAAAAAAAGGCTTTGTAATCCTGCACTGCGTTCAGAGTTTAGATCTCACCTTGTAAAAGTTTTTATTGCAGCCTCCTCCTCCACTTGTGCCATGAAACAGTGAATCACTCCTTCATGTCTCCAAGTACAACTGCAGCTCTCATGTTTTATCCTGACACCTCCTAGATGAGCTTTCCATACCAGGGAAAGGGAGGACATTTGATGCTTCTAATATTATTCTGACGCCTCCCCTTCTCAGAGGAGTCAACCTTGCTGGCTGCCTTAGCTGTGAATCCCAGCATGAGACCACATTCAGGGTGATTAATGTACACAGGGGCTCAAACCACCCCTCAGCTTCTTTCAGGGCATTCATCCTCATGGCATAACATTTCGTGTGTTCAGCTGTAGGATGACCTGGGCAGAGGCCCAGTGGCGCCGATAATTTTCCGTCCTTTGTACGAGTATCCAGAGAAACTAGTCCAAAGCGACTGACAGCGGCCTCCCTCGTTGCTGCTAATGATCTTCAGTAGCTGAAGACTTCCTTCCTTGTGTGGCCCTCACACCTTACTGCGTAAATGGGTGATCTGTATTGTGGCTGTGGAGACAGAAAATCTTAACTCTTCTTCCTTAGAAAATAACTCCTCTTCTGTGTTTTTGGGTTGTTTTTTTTTGGCGGGGGGAGAGGGGCACACGCAATGCTTTTCCAGAATGTTTTTTCTCAAGGAGCTCATCAAATGGGGCTATTACAGAAGCTGTTCAGCAGGGTTTACATTAGCTTTCCCTTTGGTGCTGCACTGTGTTTTACTTTGGCTAAATACAAAAAAATCTCATTTTGCAAACTCCTTTTTTTTTTTCTCCTTCCTTTTAGTATTTATATATGAGAGCCAATCCTGCAGTTAAAACGTTGTCTTTTAATAACCTGCCTGTTTTAAGAAAAAATACTGAATTTCACTTGAACAAGAACATTTCTGTAATAACATAATAGTCATCTTGAATAATGTGGACACAATTGTGCCCATAGGGTGAGGCGTACGGCCGAGAGATTTCCCTTGTTACTTTGCACGTGGCTGTTTCAAATTACCTTAATAACAGGGCAATGCACACAATGAGAAATGCACAATAAGAAGGCATCTTATCCAAAGCAAATAATGGCTGCATACTCCTCAGTAGCTGAAAAAGAGACAAACGTATAATGAAATTCAGGACAAAGCATGAGGGAATCTTGTTACCTAAAACGCTAACTTAAGCCTAGACAACATCTATAGGTATAGATAAGCTTTTCTGAAACAACCTACTATAGCTGAAGCAGTAAGCAAATGTTTTGGTCTTGTTTGAAGATTTCTTCTTACTTTCCAGTTCTGTAGATACAATAATGGTAGTCGCAAACGATAATGAAGCCTTGAAGCTTTAACTACCTGATTTGTGTCATCTAGAAGAAAAGCTGGTCCTGAAAATCTCCATGAGGATTATGGTTAGTTTAGAAACTCACTGGTGTAGCATACTTCTCAAGACTAATGGACCATGGGGTGTACAGCCAGAAAGCACCTGAGAGCCAGCTCCGTGGATCTAAGCTGATGAAGCCCACCAGGTGTTTTTGGCTGTGCAACTGCTGCGTCTGGATTGTGCTGGAGGATGTGGTACTCTCTGTGAGCAACTGGAGAGCTGTCCATTTCCCAGAGTGTTTTTTCAGTCCCTTTTGAGGAAACTAGTGAAAGTCTTGAGATGACCTGAAGGGATGAGATCAATGGAAGAAACGTGTAAGTCCCTTGATTTCCTTACCCCTATTGGAGGGAGGCAGATAAACTGAGACTGTGTTGGAAAATGGGGTGGACACCACTCATGTACACAAGCCATTCCCAAGTGTGAAAGAGTGCACTTGCTTTCCCATTTTCCATCAGTGCTATACCCCGTTTTCATCTCAGTAAAGCTAGACTCTTATTTTCCTAAAAGCAGTTCTAAAGTTCACTAATGTTACACATATTTTGGGGGGATTTTTTCCTGGGACAGGCCCAGGCATAGAAAGGACAAATAAAGTTCATCTCTTGCTTGAAATGTATCTTAATTGGGAAATTGAAAGATATAGCGATATTTCCAGATAGACATTTGCATGTAGTTGAACTCACTGTAATCCAGAATTCCTCAGTCTCTCCTAACTTTCCTAGGCTTATCTCCAATAAAACCAAGAATATGGTGAATATTTCCAAGAAAGCAAAAGGCTGCCTGTATTTCTGTTTCCCAAGGAGAAGGTCCTCTTGGCTACAGTCTGTGGCCCAAAGAGCCCATGGGAAAACTGCATGAAAGCATTTCATGTAGAGCCAGATGCTTCAAGCTATTAGGCGTGTGGTCTTTGATTTTACTGGGGATATTGTGACTTTATGTGATCACCTCCAGAGAGTGTAAGTCATATCTAAGAAACAGAGGGAGGTACACCATAAAATACTTGCCACAAAATGACTTGCACAGAAAATTAAGTTAGTGTTTATTACTGGGAGGTGGAGGGAGAAATATCAAAAATGCAATATCAGTTGTAGAATCCTTTTCTCTGATACCAGTAAACCTTTCTCAGTCCCGTTTATTGGAATAGATGTGAAATTTCAGTATGTGTGTGCATGTGTCTTTTTTAATTCTTTTTTCATGGATGATGAAGGTAACATAGGTAGTATATCACATCCATAACTTAGATTTAGATATCCATAAGGTAGATTAAAAGGATTAAAAGATTAAAAAGGAGGAAAAAATAGTGTATACAGTTTGAAAAGCCAGAAGATATAGACGTTCACTTCTTGCCCATTAAGCTTCCTTTAAAAGACAGGTTTTCTGCAAATTTTGAAGGGCTATAAGAAAGTTTATAGAATTTTGTGTGTGTGTGAGGGCAAGTCAGTACTTGAAACAACAGAAGTAGGCCAATGTGTGCAGTTAATGCAAAAACAACGACAGTCAAGACCTGTTAATAAGCATACAGTTCACAAAGACCTCTCTTCTGCTCGGCAAACTTCAGCTTGGTCCTGCGTCTATAGCTGATTAAACAGAGAAACACATTCACTAAATTCGAGGTAACGTGTTGAACACTGACAGTACGTCATGCCAGCATTTTTCTAATTTTGCTGGTTCAGTGCTAAGTTAGCAAATGAGTTCCAAGATTACAGCTTATTCAGAAATAAACACGTCATTCCACACTGCTTTATGAGAACCTATCAATTTTCAAGTGTTAAAAAGTTAGCTAGTTTTTAGTAAAACAAGGGAGATTTCTGTGAATAGGAGAGAATCCACAGCAAAGAAACAGTGGTGGTCTCAGGTTGCTTTATACGGGACTGCTGGAACGAAAGACATTTCCAGTAATTTATTTCCCAGAGCCAATGTAATAATTCTGAATTTTCTGATGCTGTAAGTCTGTTATCCTGGGCCTTTGTGGCCATCAGTATGGAAAAAAATTCATGCCATTTTAAAGAGCAATTGCTTTAAAATGGCATATCCTAGAGAATCAATTTTTTGAATTACAGAAAATCCAATCAATAAATAACTCTTTACAGTAACTTTTTACTGTTATACTCAGTGCATAGATGCACCACATGTTTACAGATGTAAAGTAGTTCCCACTAGAGTTCTTGGGATTATTCTACATAACTATTACTCTATACTAGTTATCAAAGTATTCATGTGACGTTAATTGCCGGATCAGAGCCTGTGCTGAGGTGTTTTGCCTCCGTTGTAGGACCCTCATTTAGAGAATCTGTGTAAGAAAAAAGGAGTGAAGGTTATTTTTCCTTTGTATTTATTTTACCTTCTGACGAAGGGAGGTTCTCTTCCCAAACTGAACCTGCTATTCTGAGGTCAGCAAAGATTGAACCCAATAATCTATGACAGGTAGAGTTTTAGTGTGATGATTTTTTTTTAATATGTTTTTTTTCCACCATTAAGTAATTTAAATAATTTTAATTAAAGCTTTCATAAACAAGCACAGTGTTACCAGCATTTACTTGAGTAAATATTTCCATATGAAGAAGTTTCCTTTAATTAAGTGCTTTAAGAATAAATTAGCTGTTGTTTTTCCTATGAAAATAGACACAAAACTGTTCCTGTGTATATGACTGTAATACAGCACAAAAAAGTGGTGGATAAAGGTGCATGTGACTAAAAGACAAAGCAATAAAACATTTCCAGAAACATGCAATTTTATCATTGTCAGAAATTAAAAAGTGTTTTCTAAATTCCGTTGGTAGCTAAAACTATTCTGTCTAGTTTAGTTTCACTAGACAAAATTTTTTTCCTTGCATCTGTTTTACTGTAGGGACTTTGAGAGCCTTAGTGAGTTTTAAACTCTAGTGATGAATGAAATATGGAATCAGACTGTTCAGTTCTGTAGAAGCTAATGGCTGCTGCTGTTGTTGCATCAATTAAAAAGAACAAGTAAGGAAGAGGTAGGTTTTGGAAACGTCTGCTTTATGGTAGTTCACACAGCAGAACAGAAATCTGAGAACATGACTTGAAGGAAAACAAAGAGCTTTACAGTATTTTTTTTTTTTTTCTTTTCAGGAAAACACACAGAAGCTAATTTTAGCTTCTTGATCAAATTGACCCAGTCTTTAACCCTGGCAAACGTTACCACAACACACTTCCAATAGACAATAGTTTGCATACCAGCATCGCACTGGAAACAGATGTGCGTGCAGGACTGGCTTTTTTTGGGATACTCTCTGAGAATTCCACCAGAGTGAAAGCCTGAAAGTGCTTTCTTCCTAACTGGGTTATAAACTGGGTCTTCTTTCAAATCCAGACTAGGATCTTTTCAAAGTCGCTTGCGCTCTTTAAAAATGTATTATGTCACAGCTATGTTTTGACCAGACTTTCAAAATATCATTCACTTGGAGCAAAGTTGCTTGGCATGAAGCTTGATTATTATCTGGAGGGGAGGTGGGGGGAATGGAGGGGGGAGAAAAAAAATTGTTAACAGCTGGGCTATTCATGGACGATGGTTGCACAGTTTATATATCAAAATGTTTGGAATGTGAACAATTTTCTCTTTTACTTTCTCACAAAGTCACTTATAGTCTACAAAGTCTGACTTTTGTTGTTTTTATCAAAAATATGTAGTTCTGATCCTGCATCTTCTCCATACCCTCCTCTCTCTTCCCTGCTGCTCCATCCATTTTCCTAACCTGGTCATCACGTTCCCATTACTTCTACGGCTGTTACCAACCTCATCACCATCTCTGACCCACTGCATTCTGACTACATGAAAAGTTTGGCTCTGTTAGGGACAAGGTAATATTGGTGATCCCCTGGGACATGTATTTTTGAAAAATAGGGCTGTACTTCAAAAGGCTCCTACCATTCAGTTTTTTTTTCTTTCTTCTATCAATTCCAAAATTTTTAACTTTCAAAGTATTTAAAAGCTGGAGTTCTCCTGCATAATCTGGATAATCTCTAAAGTTTCTGAGACACCAGGTTAAGAGGGAAGAGAAATAATTTACTGGGACGAACAGTGAAATAACACATCCTGTCTCATTTGCATTAGATTTGATGGGCCACATCTGTGACATGGAATTAGTTTTTTTCAGATCACTGTTAGAGTTGGTTGGCCTAATTCACTTTTTTTTTTTTTTTTTTTTGGTAGTTGTATTGAGAACCCATTCCTGGACCAGAATTCCATTATTTGCACTGTTAGCTCAGTACAAAAGGACAAACACCCTCCAGAAAGTTTATAAGCAAGGAATAAAAACACAAGTAGATGCAAATAAACAATAAATGAAGGAGACAGGGACACAGTAGCAGCTACAGGACAATCATCAAAAGTATTTGTAACATGATTGCAAAGAATAGTAATAAGGGAGTTTTCCAGATGGTCACAAAAAACTCTCCTCATCTATTAAGACCAAAGTGGAAGAAAATGTTAAGTTCTTGTGCAGTTTGATCTGAACATACTTTCTTCTTCCATTGCTTGTTACTAAGATGGAAATGGAGAATCTTGTATTTTTATTTGTACTAGCTCTGTGAAAATCTCTGCCCTGGCTCAAGCAAGTAATTTCAGTTTCTAAATCACAGGTACTCTTTCTTCCTGGTGCTGTTGCATTTTGTGTAGGACAGTTACATGCTAGCATATATCCATGAAGTTTGGTTGCTTGGTTTTTTTTTTCCAAGTCATTATTATCTACTGCGAATGTTACTGGAAAATATGACAGGAGAGCATTAAGCTTGGGGTATGGAGCACAAGGTGAGGCTCGTCCTTTCCACCTTAAGTTTTGTTAATATCAACTGAACAACAGAAAATATATTTTCAATTTAGCTATTCATTCAATATGGACACTGTTGGCAAACAGTTTTGACGGAATTAATATTGCATGTAGGTGTTATGCATAGGATATTTGCTAGAAGCAACTGATAAAGCTCTAACTTGGGTATCGATGGTGCAGCTCATAACCAGTAAAGCTGCAGGGTACAATACCTGGACTGGAGGTAGTCGGAGGGGTAGTAGGATGAATGTGAGTGCTTATAAGGGGTAATTCTAAGCCTTTCAGGGTCTGAATATTGGGAAAAGCAAGACAACTTGAAATAATTTAATAATCAGTTGATAATATGTTCTGCTGTCTTCTGTTTAATTTAGCCTGCTAGTCACCTGTGAAGATTGTTCTTGTCTATATGTGGGGGTTAGTCTGCCTTAGAAAATAGAAAAAAGTAGCATTGAATGTAACCAGTATTAAACACATAAAATTGATCCAGCATTACACTGATTAATAACCAGAAGTATAGACAATCATCTTCAGAGGATGTCACATTTGGGAAAGCTGTGTAGAACAGCCATTTAATTTGGGAAAACCCTGGGAACTGGCAGCATTAAAATGCTACATCTACACAAACAAATTACATTATTTCCAAGTATCTCTTAGGTAAAGTGTGACTGCAGCTGACCATTAAATTTGATCAGAAGTTCATTCCTATTGGAAGGTCTGTTTTTAGCTTTAAGGGAAAGAATGCTAGATAGGCATTTAGTCATCCTCTGTCCTTCCAACATTTCTTAAAAGGTCAGTCAGGCTTGCATCACAGAAGTGGCATGTTAGTGTTGTCTTACATCTGGAATGCGTGATACCAACATTTTTATTCAGTCTATTAAGGGTACATTGGTTAACATTGCTGGTGTCAGAGAAACCGTAGATTCTCCCTTACGCACATCGCCTCTTGAGTCTTCAGCCAGTGCACAAGGAACGCCATTCAAATGCATTTATTTTGTGTTGAATTTAAAAGTGTGTATCTCTTGAAATATTAATTTAAGTTTTGAAATTAAGTGAGAAAATGATTGCTTCAAGGGCATTAGGATTAGAAATTTATTTTCTCATCCCTGATAGGCCCACTTGCAGCTTGGCTCATTTGAATAACAAGTCATTATCCTAGACAGGGGATTCTTCCTTTTGTCAAGTTGTGTTGTGCCTTTTGTGATGGAAAGGAAGAAAACGAAACTTTAAGGAAAGCTATTTTGTTTCAAGTTATTACACATTGCAAAGAAGCAGATTTTTTCAACCCCGCTCTATTTGAGGAAGTCCAGACCTACTTGAAACAAGCAGTGAGGTGTATTCCAGACAATTTGATTTAGGAGACTGGTTTGGATCCTGTAACTAAATTAATTGTAACTATTAATATTGTCATTACTACTTGCCAAGGAGATATTAAAAAGAATGTGTGTCTAATGAACTTATAAGTCATATCTTTGTCCCAGGTAACAGCATAATTGTGCCAGAAGCAGCATAACTCTTGCAAGGAATGGCTGCTGTGAAGTCATTTTGACCACAAACAGCATGTGGTTTCTGTAGCGCAGGCTGTCCTTGTAACTGTGTCACTAAACCTTGAAGATTTCTGATGGTGGTCTGCTGGCCAACTTGGCCATCTGATTTATGGAGACTTGGCTGGCTTAGAGGCCCAGGTAGCCAGCTCCTGTAGTTGCAGTGGTGTAGATCAGGGCAAATGCAGGTGAAGGGAGTCCATGAACTTCTAATTTTGGGCAATGTTTACTCATTTCTCATGGGGTAACTTACCCCTTTCCTATTTACAGCAACGTCTGTACTTGCACTTAACTGCATGTTTGAAGACATACTTGAATCAGAGCCAGGACAGGTGGTGCTGGAATAGTTTCTCTCACATGAACAATACTAAGTTTTGGGGGTTTTTTTCCCCGTTGATTGCAGTTTCTCACTACTGGTCTGAAATTTGCAGTACAACTTGTATTAATAAGGGTCTGGAAATAATACTGAATATTTTATGTGATTAGAGAAGATACTTCTAAAGAATTACTCTATCAGTAGGTATCAGCTACATCTACTGTGAGTTTTGCTAGAGTAAAGTCTATTCCAGCTTGTCAAATAAGTTACAGTAAATCAAAAATAAATAAAGTTCACTACAAGCATGCGTAGTGCTGATTTTCCAGTATGTTATATCACGATTGCATTAAAGTTTTCCCATTAGAATGCCAAAATAACTTGTAAATTATGTTAAATGCTTGCCTGAATTAAATTGAAAAATTACTTCTATGTTAATATATGAAACTGCATTGAGCTTTATGATGCTAAAGAAAAGCAATCAAATTCACTCTTTGTGGAATATTTATACATATAAACAAGGGGAACATTTTCCAAGTACAAGGTAAATTTTTCTAGTCATGACTTATGTGTCAAATATAAAATACCCAGTACTTCTGGCCTTCTTACCTCATGAAAAAGGCAAACAAGCAGTGCATTCTTTTCTTTTTTACTTTGAGAGGAATACATGGCAACTGTTGAACTTGAGGATCCTTCTGGGCTCTGATCCTTCAGACAGTGAACTCAAAGGATATTATGACTCATGTGACATTATTCCTGAGCATAAAATTACTCACATATGAAAGTAATGGAATGTGTTTGAAGTTTTGGGCCAGCATTTTGGTCACTCAGCAGGTGGTTAACTTGTAACCTGGAAAAACTTTGGTGGTGGTGGATATTATGAGAAGTAATTATAAAAGATAGTAAAAAGGCACGTACATCTGATGAATCTGACAGCGATTTGCCAGTGGTGTGCATGGGGAGGGGTGCTGCGCATAATCAAGCAGTGCAGTATATTTTAAGGTAAGCAGCAAGACAAGTCCCTTGTCCCATGGTGTGCCTTGCTTTGTGAGCAGCCCATGAACTTACAGGGACCATTGCCAGATTTAAGTCCTGCTTAAATGAATAAGAACCTGGCACCATATTCACGTTTCATGTCTCCTTTGTAAATCTCACCACCACAAGGGAGTTATGAGGTGCTTTCTGCTCATTTTGAGTGAACATGGCTTGTTGGGGATGAAATCTTTCGCATCAGTTTCAGTTGGAAGCGTGAGCAAGTCCGTCATTTTGCAATGGGTATGAATCTTTCTGACCTGAATTCTCCACTATGCTCCAGCGTCAGGAGTGGCTGATGGTGGCACCTTCCTCCTGTGATCTCTGGCCTCCCATCTCTCCTTCTAATGTAATCAGAGGAGCAGAAGCAACCTGAATGTACACTACTGGTGTCAGGTCTGTGGCAAAGCAGTCGTGCAGAGTCATATGTAAGAGAGTGCTGATGCAGCACATCTCATCAAACATGTGCTTTGCTCCTCTGGTCCATGCACCAGCTGTTTCATTTTGGTCCTTGCTTTAGGCACGTGGTGAATGAACTCATATTTTAGAAAAAAAATTAAGTAGAAGCAGATTTGGGCATAAATCTTCTCTTGAAACATTTACTTTAATATCTGCCCAATTTCTGCTGAGTGATGAATATTAGAGTTCTACTAAATGTACATGCAAACAGCTTGAGTACAAGGATAGACATTCCCACATCTCTGTTTCAAGCTGTGGGGAAGTATCTCCAAAGCAGCCACACTCATTTGTTAGTCTAAGATTTCATTCCATAACACACCTTTTAGGAATTTGGATTCTAGGAGTTTGGCTCTGCTGCTTCTGAATCTCTTTCCATCCTATGAGCTTTTCTGCCAAAGCATTTTTGGAGAAAGAAGTCTGGGAAAAAAAATAGCAGTCTGACAGCAGTGTAAGGTGTCATGTGAGTAGTGACCAATTAAGCACGTATAACTGTAGCTCTTAAAATTAGGTGCTCATCTTCTGATTTCCTTATCACTTCTCATGTTGGTAGAGATGACCAGGAGTCCATCTGATGTAGTGACAGCGGGCAAGGTACACTTACATCCCATGCAGCCCTTGGAGGATCTTATCGGTGCTGAGCTGGTGCTGTTCCAGCTGGTGTTCAGCAAAGCATTTAAGCACAAGAACAGTTTGCTGAGTTCAAAGGACTTATATGAGACCTTCAAAGAGAAGGGCAAGGAGAAATGCTTTGCTGAATCTGGCCCTAAATGGGTGGAGGGGTAAGAGGCTGCCAAACAGGTTTAAAGCTGCTCAGCTCACAAGGCCACAGTGGTCTTATTTAAAACAGTATAAGATCTAGTACAAATTTAGAAAAAGACTGCTTGAGCCAGCCATTGGAGCTTCCTGCCCTCAGCAGAGACAGCTGTGTTTGATTGATAGGTTCACTCCCCTTCCCTTCACACCACGTATGCTTGGTAAGGGTGTGAGATTTCCCCAGTTATTCTTGCTATTAGGTTGAAGCAGATGTGCTGCCTTGCTTCCTTCAAAGAGAAATACGTCCATTTATTTGGTCTGAAAAAATTCAATTGCTGAGACAACAGGTCCTCTAATTCTTTTTGCAATTTATCATCTGTCTGTTCCTCTGGCTGCAAGGCCCGTGGCCCACAGAGGGAAAGTGATGACAAGGCCAGCTGGCAGTAAACACTGGTTGCAGTTTAGCCCAGGTGGCCACGGTGCTTAATGGACAACTCAGCTCACAAAATGCATTGCTGGTGGTGAGGACTTCTGATTTCATTTCTGCCTGATCAGTCAGTTCTGGAATTCAGCTAATTGTCTAGTTAATGCACTGTCTTCTGCTCTGTCATAAGACCTTTTGCCAAAAAGTGACTTAACATGAAGAAGAGGAAATGTGGGGTGCTTCCAGAAAGCCAAAGCTGTTGGCTCCTTATATGAAAACTGTGACAAGCAGACATTAGCTGAAGCTGGATACGGCTCCCTTTCTGCTGAACAGCCAATTAGGCCATGAATGTGAGGAACCATGCAGGGAAGCATCCTTCTCAATGGGACACACATGTCTCTGAGACATCTTCAGCCTTCACACAGATGCACAAGCCCTCTTTTCCAGGCTACTACCAGATGTTTTCTGATAGACAGAGGAAATGTGAACCCGAAGTCAACATGTGGTGGAACTTTTTTCCCTGGTTTACTTGTCCTTCCTGAGAAATCCAGAAGCTAAAGAAAGTAGAAGGAGAAATAAAAGGGAAACTGAAGTTAATTGATTGATTCACTTTCTGTCAAATTTTCCTCTATGACAAAAAAGAAAAAAAATTACAAAAACAAAAACAGTTCTTGGACAGAGATAAAATCCTGGTCTTCGGCCTTCTCAAGCTCAAGTAAGAGTTTGTTTTGATAAACTGATGGAGCAAATTCTTCATTCAGTGCTTCTGGCCTTTATCTTGCAACTGCTCCCATGCAGGCTGATCCAAGGATCCTCGGGGACTCCTGTTGTGAGGACCCCTCCCTTCCAGATGTCACCAGAAGGAAACCATCTCTGCTTTTTAAAATAGAAGCTGCTCTGAGAAGAGCTAATCACTTTTTGCCTTGAAATTATGATAGCCAGCATTCCCCTATTTAAAGAAGGACCAGATTTTTTAAAAATTTCTCTTTACTTAAGACAATCTCACTACATATTAAAACTGAGAAGTGAGCATATCTCACTGCATATTAGAACTCTAAACCAGTTCTAATATGCAAATATTCCAGCATGTTTCTAAACCTGAAAGTCATGCTGGGTAATTGCAGATGGAAGATTCATCATCTGAAACAGGGTGTTCTAGGTATTTCATCCTCATAAACTGGGTCATATTCCTGTGCACAAGAGCTCTCTCTCAAATGGACCAGAATATGGAAAAAAGATAGAATGGGTAGGGGAAGAAATTGCACATTGAGAGCAAATACAGGTTAATCAATAAAAGAGGGCACAGAATCAGTCTAAAGAATAAAATTAGCATTTTCTCCTCAATGGAACCTATCTCTTTTACCAGGAAACCAGTACAAATCTCTGCTATGTCTGCCTAGTGTTGCCCTGTACACAGAGACTAAATTCATTCATAGACAGCTGAATCCTCAGAGGAAAGTTTAAAGCAGTGATGTCTAGACCAGTGATATGACTCATGAATACACAGCCTATAACCAATTCCATGCTGCCTTCCTGGGTCTGCAAACTGCCTGAAGCTATCCTCAAAAAGACATATATATATATATATATATATATATATATATATATATATATATATATATATGTCTGCATTACATTTCAGATTTTTTTATATGACTGTTGATTTTGTAATCAAGTTTTACTTATTTTATTGCCAATTATTTTAGATGGTGCGAAATGGTTAATGAGTGGCTAGACTATGAGGAAAGTAAAGGAAGGAGCAGAAAGACAATATTGTGGAAAAGCCTAAAGTGAAACAAAAAGGAAGGTGGAGAAACAGAAGAGAGGAGAAAGACCTTTGGAGCAGTTGTGAGAGTAGGCTGAGGGTGGTACAGACTCAGGTCTACATAATTTTTTTTTTTTTTTTTAAAGTAACTGTGTTGACAGACTTCTGGTCTAGACCGTTCCCTGACATCATTTAAAAAAACCCAATCCTTCAGAAAATACTTGATGAAGACATAATTGTCAGTGAAGTCCTTAGTAGGACAATCAGCAAGCTAGCACTCCTCCAAAAGAATAGTAGGACTGAGCTAAGCAGAGCAATAAAGAGCACCGAACATGTGAGCTTACGTCAGAGTGCAATGTGGATTCTGCCATAGCTGGAGAGAAAAGGAGCAAGCTAATAAAAACAATGTGCATTTGCATACAAGGGAAACCAAGCCACCAAACTGACTGGTAGAGCAGCCAGGCCATACTCTCAAGAGAGCAGCAGCTTAACCAACAGATGTTTGCTCAAATAGCAAACATGTGGAATCTTCCGGTGATGGATTTATTCAAATCCAGGTGGCCAGGAGCCAAGAATATGAAAAAGAAGCAGGGTAAAAAATATATTTATAGCTCTTTACTGGCCCAGCAGATTACGCTATTCATGAATGAGAGAGACGTCAGTTAGTAAGCTCTACAAGGTCCTGATTTTTTGACGTCTTAGAGTGACAGAACCCAATTCATTCGGACATGAAAAAAACATTAGCTGACTAGGAGGTTGTAAAATTCTTCCCTCAGAAATGCCCTTACTACTGCCCTTGACTCAGTTGGGATTCATGGCATGTGTGTAAGCATACGAAATGTCCCAGCTCACATCAGATATTTTTCCAGGTTTTCTTTCCTTAAAATAAATCTATCATGCATTCCCCATGAGCTCCTTTGTCATAAACTTCTTTAAAGAACCGTTATAGCTCACAGGGAATTTAAATGCTTGTGTGTCTGCTTTCAGATGACACAGAGCCATTCTAGTTCCCCTATCACATACATATGGACAAGAACGGTGGTTGACATTTCAGTGAGCTTGTTTACAAACTGTTGCCTTTTTGTTTTTATGTGGAGGTAGTACTTTGGGACCTGTCTCCTAGTCCAGAATCTCTGGTCTGTGGCCATGATACGTGTACAACAGAAGGATAGTCTGTTCTCAGAAGATTAGATCTAGGAGACAGCAGATGAAAACAATTGCCAACGAAGTACAAGATAATGCTGGAACTAAACTGCTCAAAGGGAAAAAGACTGGCCATATCCCGTTTTCAGTTTTAGAGTTCTACTATGCAAATTTACAAGCAGTAAAAGTCTCCTGAGAAAGCATCTCATTTATTCTATCATAAAGTTGTTTTGGGGTTGGTGTTTTTTTCATTTAAAGAGCATAGCAAAATGAACACTGCTGGAGAGTTCAGAGAGTTTCCACGGGGGCCTTCAGAATTAGGTAAAAGCTGTATTTTGCACAGCAAACCAGCTTCTGCTTTTCAGACAGACCACTTGGAGCTCTGCGTTAACTTGTGGCTTTCATCTATTTGATGTATCTCTCTGTTGTCTCTTGCCTGAGATTGCAGGCTCCCAGAGGAAGAAGCTGCATTTTCAGTTGTGTGTTTGCACAGTGCTAAAAGCAGATCGGGATCCCTTTGTGTTAGGCACTACACAAATAAGTAGGGAGAGAGTAGAGACTGCCCCAAAGGACTGTCAATCTGTTATAGACACGTCAGATAAAGGATGAAAGAGGGAATAGTTAGAAAGGTACCAAAGGTCAAATCATGGCCGGGCTACACACAGGACAAAGCCTTCTGATATTCAGCCTGATATTCTGTCACTGGACTGTCCTGCTGCTGTGATTGCACTGGAACTACTTTTCCTGTGCCATGTTAATTTATCAGAGAGACATGTTCAGTGTTGTCAGACATTTTCTTCCTAGTTAAGAAAGGAGGAGAGTGTGTGAGAAAGTGTATTTATTTGAAAGCTTGCAGAGGAGGCTTAGTTTGTAAGGAGGAGGTTGTACCATTTATTACACTAGCTGAAGTAGATCAAGACTTGAAAAAAGGCTTGTATGTTTGGAAATATTGGGGTTGTTTTTTTCCCAGATTGTATCATTTGGCTTCATAAAATCTACAGCTTTTCCCTAAAACTGTCATGTTCTGTTCTTATAGCCCTAACACTGTAATGATGTTAGTTGATGAAGGCTTTTGTTGTGGAAGAGGTTGTCAAAATATCTTCCAGTTTTCTACCATGGTTTGTCTCCAAAAGGATTGGCACGTTTTGTGCTGGAGAGATGTTTGTTAGATACTATCCCAGCAATGAAATATATATACCAAGATGTTCAGGTGCATTTATGGCATAGCAGTGGAGATGTGGAGTCATTTCGTTAGGAGTTGCCAACTTCAGCTGTAGTAAAGACGGCTTTAATACTGTACAGATGGAGCAGGCAAAACCTCTTTTTTGAAAGTCTCTGTGAGAAGTATGGGAGACAATACGGTTGCTCCTCTGGGAAGCTTTGCATTTCAGTAAGTCAATTAATTATCCAGTGAGAACCAAATACACCAACCTCAGTGCTTGACACTGCAAGCGACTTGAGTGCCTCAACTGTTGAGATGAAACCGTATGCCTGTTGAACCTCATGGATATGCTTCTGCTGACTTTGACCTCCATTAAGGTCTGAGAGAATGACCATGGGCTCCGGATTTCATCCAGGGAGCTGAGGCAATTCTAGCCTGTGAGAAGCACCCAGAATTTTGCAAGATTGCAATAATAGCCATGTGGTATCCTTTGAATGTTAGCGTCACTCAAGGAGACCGAGATATGTGGTGAAGGTAAAGCTTCTCTGCCTAATTTCTTAATTCTAAAAGCAAATAGCGTGATGAGTCCTGCAAGCCTGTACTGGACAGTTTCAAAGTATTTTGTCGTATGTTGATTAAGTATGTAAATGTACAATACAAAAGCATCTTTATGTGGGTCTTTTAAAAAAAAAAAATCAGTTCCTTTATTTAAAAAGAAAAGAAGAACTTGTTTAATTTTCTGGGAACATTGTCCAGTGAAACATTTACTTTCCCTATGGTCCAGTAAAATTATTGTAGAGCTGCCAAAACTCATCTTGAAAAGTAAATAGAAAACCCTGAAACTTTGGCTCATCTCTGAGATGGCTATTGTACAATGCTTCTCCAGGTTTAATTAATCTTACTTTGGACTTTAAAATTACTTGAAATGGACTTGATTTTTAGTTTTTTATATGCTACCAGGCACAGTTAACTTATCTGTCTTCAGCAGAAATGTCTATTAGTGTTTTTTCCATCAGTGTAAACCTCTTTTTGCTGTAGTTAATCCTTATCCGTCTATCTTTATGATTTCAGTATTGTTTCATATAGTCCCACACTTTGCCCAAACTCTTAATTTACACATTTGGCTTGGCTGGGTCCCTTTCACCCTGCCTACAAATTTATCCCATGTCATCTCCTCATAGCAATTTATAACCTCTATAAAATATCATGTAGAGTCACTTTTTATGTTTCTGAGTAATGGTTAGAAAGAATTGCATAGGGAATCAAAATTCTAATGAGCTGTACATTATTTTACTATTTATAACCAGAGAGCAATCATTGACAATATTTGGCAATTTTACAGCTAAGAGCCTGGACTATTGTGCTTTTGAATGTAATTTATTAAGCAAATAAAACTCTTATTGGTAGCAGGTCCTGTTAAACCTGTGGCACCGCATGAGCTCCAGGCCCATACAGCTGTGGAAGTTTCATAGTACCTGCATACATCTTGCATGTCTGGACACTAATATTTTACACTTACTTCATAGTTTTATTTATTCAATTGCTTTTATGCTCTTGATTGGGCTGTAACCAGCCATTTATGGTAGAAACCTTGGGTGGGGACTGAGGGGGCAGCGTGAGAAATAAAATACATTTACTCTGGGAAGATTTAAATCCTTGTTTTATGAGGCATGGTATTTACTAAGTCCATGCAGTGGAGAAAATGGCCAAAATATTAGTGGCTTACAGCAGCATAAACATAATCTCAGAAAGTAGCATGGAGGGCAAAAAAAAAAATTACTAGTGCAAAATTACCCGCGATAAGCGAAAATTAATTCAGTGCTGTTCCTGAGCGATTGTGGAAGTTTAATTCCTTTCTTTCCCTGACTATATTATCCTAATAAAGTTGTTTGACTCACTAGAAGGAAGTCTTGTAACACTGTAGGGAATTAATACAATCTCATTGCATGAGTTCATAGTTGTGTGTGTAGGTAAATAAGTTTGGCTTTATTTCTTTCACAGTGATTTGTATCTAGCAGGAAAACTTTTCTGTTGGTTTGTTTTTTTGGTTTTTTTTTTTGGTTAGTTTTTTTAATGCTTAAATGATTGTGGTTCTTGTTGCCCTCCTGACTCATATGGATATAAATCAGGATTATTTCCTCTTCAATTAGTGAGATTATATGAATACAAAACAAGCATAACCAAGGCCCACCTGTAACATATGTGTTGAAGAGGAGTAAGACCAAAGGCTGCTTAGTTATTCATGTGACTAACATGTTTGTCATTGATTAGATCTTTCCATTTGCATAATGCCTTAAACCGAACTGAAAGAACAAGGTGTTGTGATATTTGCATAAACATTTGCTCTGGGAAATAAAAGCTGTTATTAAAAACCTTCTCTCCTCAACATCTGTCTTAATCAAGGGTAATTTAACAGAAATCAGGAGACAAGAAGAAAGTGGATATTGAAATGGTGAGGTATGTGTTTATATGTGTTAAAATTTATGGGTTTCACTGGTGTGTACTGCTGACTTTTCTTTGCATAGGTTGCTTTTCCATTCTTGGTGAAGCCAGTTCTGTGTGTGAGAAATAGCAGAGAGGCTGGAGGAGTGCTCACTATTTCTGTGGGTCCTTTCTTGGAGGGCCTTTTCGTCACTTGCAATTGCAGGTTGTTTGGGAGCTTCTCCACATTCAGCAACCCGATTTTGGAATATCTTCTGTTGTCGTGGCTGCTGTTATTACTTTTAGTAAGATTTGCTTCAAAACCTAGTTCTACCCAGCAGCGGTGCGAGCTCAGGAAGCACAGCAATTTGGAAAAACGCGGCGCTTGCAGTATGGCTCTTTGCTGCTGCCCAGCATGGTGTTGCCCGTTATGGAGCACGGGCCTGCACTGCCATGCTGCATTGTCCCATGGCAAATTTAACTTTTTAAATAATCTCTGCCTCTTCTTTCTTTTTTTTTTCTTCCCAGAGAAGGAAAGAATGCCTTAGGCTAGTTCAGAAGGCACCAGTGGGTTGAAAAGTCTGTGAGAATGAGCAAGGCTTCTTCCCGCATTAGTATTAACCAGGATATCCTGTTCCTTGATCACTGCCTCAAGGATGAGGGACTTCTTATGTACAGTATACCTTGTTTTGTGGCTGAGAAAAGAAGAGACTTCATCCATTTTAGGAATCTTGAAAGGGGGTGGCCATGGCAGGGGGGAGGAAAAGTTAATAGGAAACAGATTTAGGAAAATATTGTATCCACCCTTCTGGGTGAATAAATCAGTGACTGAAACAGCTTGATAGCTGTAACCATAACCTACTACACTGCACAGAAATAAATATTCCCTTTAGGTCACTGTCTACAGAACCGTGTCATATCTGTGTGCTTGGCAACAAGTTCCTGCCATTTGCAGTAAACAGTTGTGAGAGAGAGACAGGGATGGTAGAGTTGGGGGGGGGGGTGTTTAACAAAAAAGTAACTGGAAAAGTATCATTCCTGGATATTAGTAACGCATCACTTAGATTTCACTACACCATGTTTATGTGCTGGGATATAATTTGATTGACTGTGCAAACATACAGTTAAACCCTACCTGAAAGATCAGGTAGTATGCCCTCCCCAATAGCATGAGTAATTCATACTGGGCCTGTCCTCTTCTCGGTTGAGTTTGTTTCGCAGTGCTTGTACCAGTATAAACAGCGGGAGAAACTAGCTGTTATGGTATCCTCCATGTTGCTAGCTTGAATTAAGTTTGGTTTTCTACACCCAAAGTTATTTCTCGCGTCTCAGGGAAATGCTTTTAAATTTATTTGAAAACGAAGCTGGCAAAGGTCTGTAGATTTTTTTTTTTCTTTAAATTACTAGCTCCTGCTTATTTTCAATATTGCCCTATAAACTAAAATATCTATGCTTTGCATTTCACACCTAACAACCTGCTTTTCTTCATTAACTTCTTCCCTTTGCGCCTCCCCATGTATCTAGGCTGCCGCAGCAACCATAGAACTGAACAACTTTGCTAACTTCAAGATTTCATTCAAATTTACTGACACAAGCGGGTTGGGACGGGGGGCGGGGGAGTGTTGGCCATTACCTTTGCAGTGTTTCTCTAATTATTGAACTAGTACCTCTAGGGTCCAGTAAAGCTTTGCACTGTTAGTTAATAATAAAGTAACTGAACTACTTTATTCCTTTTCTTTTTTTTTTTTTTTTTTTTCCCTTTTGACTTCTTTGGTACCTTCTGGCCTTCCTTAAAGGGAGCCCCCACCTACTGCAGTAAATTGTAGCTGTAGCCTTGATAATACAGTACTTGGACAATAAGGTCTCAAGGGGTGCTTACTGAAAGAGATTAAACTGTAATTAAACTGCCCTGTGAGTAAGAAGGAAAGGGGGGGGGGGGGGAAAAGATTTGTGGTTTTCATAAAGCAGAAAAAAATACATTCACTGGTGTTTACAGCCCAGAGACTTTTTTTTTTTCTTTCCCCCGTCTTGACTACAAAACAATCTTATTTTTAGCTGGAAAGGGCTTTGCAGTAGTGCCATATCAATCCCACAATCCTGTTCTTTGAAATAATTGCACCAAGTTAGTCCCCAGTCAGCACTAACTGACTGAAAAGCAGGAAAGAAACATTTAACACACATGCATAGAAGTGGATGAAATTTACCATAAAAGTATCAATTTATGTAAGCAGTCTGCAGTTCTTTGTATATATTTTTTAAATGGGGCCTTAATTGAACATGCAGCTATATAATATCCTTTTGTTTAGGCTCAAAGTTGTGTTGGGGGGTTGGTTTTTTTTGTTGGGTTGGGGTTTGGGGGTTTTTTTTTGTTAACCCCTCCTCTTATCAGCTCAGCTATTAAATATTGTGGTTTTCCAGCTATCAGTCTCCGATCAGCACAGTTAGTGCATTTTACCTTCCAAGGAAGTGCACTTTGAGCCAGCTGGAGCACGAAAAATGTAGGAGCTGGAGAAAGTCATAATTGAAACAGGCGACTGCTCCAGTACAGACAGGAAATAAAAGGAAGACGGGGCCCTTCAATGGATTAAATTAGATGTTTCAAATTCAGACAGTATCAGGAAAAAGAAGACTTATGCTAGAAAAAAAAAGGTAACAGTAAGTTCATTCAGCTGAACACCCACCCCCACCCCCCTTCTTCCCCCCCTTAACATGTGTTTTTGCTGGAATCTTACTCTGATGCACTGAAGGGTAGAAACTACACAGGCCCCTCTGCTTGCCAAACAAGAGAGTAGCAGGTCCTTGTACTAATGTTATACTATCCATTTTTTCTCTCCCTTCAGACAGTCCTTGGGTATTCTGCCTCCTTAAATTAAGCATGAAATTACCTTGGGCAGAGGAAACAAGATTTCAGCTGCTCAGTAGTTAGAAATAAAAGTATATTGTACCTAAAGCAAAAACTTGATCGTATGTATTTCCTGCATATTAGTTTGAGATATGCCTATTTCACCTCTCCATGCATAGTATATGCTTGCATACATAAATTATATGTGCATTCTTCCATTCAGACTAGTTCCTTCTTGCTGTACAGCCACCACCTAGTGTTGCTGACTTGCATGGTTTTATCGTGCCTGCAGAGTTTTATCCTTAGTCATTCGTGCATTAATATGTAGAGTGCATGATGACAAAGTACGAAGATTTTTATTAGCTCAGGGATTAAAATGGCCATATTATTCATAAGTAGCTATATGTGAGCTCTTATGGATCATTCCAACCAAGTGCCACTGAAACCCCCAGATTATGCTGCACCGCTGTGCAGTCAGTGAATCTGTGACATATAGCTTACGTACGCAACCGGTTTTGTTTGCTTTACATTTTAATAGCTAGTTACTGGAGGTAATATTTGTATTCTTTCCTCTTTGCTAAAAGGTATATCAAGTTTTAGAAGCACCTAAAATGACATTAGGAAATGGCTTAACATTAGAGCTGCTCATGATTCTTTTAAATACAAAATGTAATTTTCAATTTGATGAAAAGCACTATTCAGTCAGTAATTGAAAATATTTTTTTCCCAACAATGGAAATCTCTGTATTTTAAAATATGAAGCAAAACACACACCAAGGTGGGCCAGAATCTGTTAAAGTCTGACCAATTGGATACACCTTACTGTGTGCCTCTAAGCCTACTAAACTTGGCACTTTAGGAAAAATGAAATCTTTGACTCAGAACAATTAAGGTTTACAAAGCGTATAAATTACAGCAGGAATGTCTCTAATCACTCATTTACCTTCTAAAATGCCTCAAGGGTTTTGGATTAGATGAGAACCATTGCAAAGATTAAGAAGTAGTATCCTGGAAGCACATGCATATGGAGAAACATTTTTTTCTGTTGGTGGTTTTTTCATGTCATAAGAAAAATACTTTTTAAGCACGTAGTGTGTAAATAAAAAGCTATTTATTTGGAACAACAGGATTTTTAAAAAGTGAAACAGGCACATGGAAACAGGCACTGTTTGACTAGAGGAAATTATTTGAAATGAAGGATCAGTTGGTTAAGCAAAAGTATACCTCTACTCAGTGTGCAAATCTCTGCATCTGTTTTCTAGATTCCTAGAGAATTGGCATTCTTTCTTACCAAGAATTCCAGTTTCTTGGTAAGCTTTCCAGTGTTTTTAAAGATAGCACTGCAGCACCATTTTAGTGAAGGAATCTCACTGCAGCTGCTTTTCTAGTTTGTGCAAATGTCAACAGGGAGGAAACATGCAAGTAGTACAGAGGAATGCAACTTAGATACAACTAAAAGTTGCCTGTTCAGCTTAGAAGTTCTGGAAAGTTGCCCAGACATGGGAGAAAACCAGAATGTTTCGTTGAATTCTTACTGCTGAACCATGGGGACAAAAAATACTGGAAGGTACGTTCTTCTTGGTAATATCCATAGTTTGCAGGATTGGGAGGGAGTTGGCTTCAGAGGTGTTAGGTGTTTTCATCGTGGCTTTGGTGGGTTGGTTGGAGTTTTTTCCTATTTATGGGATAGGTAGGAGGTGAAAAAGACTCTTTTTTTCTGCATCTTAATTTTACATGGGTGTGATTCAGTATGCATGCATGCTTGTAGAACTATAAAGTGCAAGAGACTTCTGGCTCACTATCTAGCTATCCCTTTTTTATCTTAAAAGTGAAGGACATCTCACCACCTGCTTTTGCTGTTAAAATCCATCTCAGGAAACACCCCTAAAATTGGGTTTGAAAACATGGGACTGTGTTAAAGGATACCCCACGTTATGAAGAAGCCTGTTAGAATCTTTGTTTCCATTGTTTGAATAGTAGTCATCCAGTGGAATTATTTTTACAGTAGGCATTTCAGAAAATATTTCCAGTGATTCAGCTCACAACTGACTCTTTGCAGGAAAAATGTATTGTATTGTGCTATGGTGAAGTATGCTTCTGGGAAATTATTACTGCAAAATCTGTGAAAAAATTACATGTTTTCTCTTGATATCATGAACAAAATGGTACTGTGGAGTGAGAGCTGTGGTTATGTACTGTGAAATGTAACAGTCATATTCATGGTTCTGTCTGGGCACAGTAGAGTGAAACACTTCACTATTTCTGCTTTTTCAGGCCCCAGCCTGGGTCTTAGAAAAGTGGATGCTCCATTTTAATGGCAGGTTTCTTAAGAACTTCCATACAAAACCAAGCCAAAGCCAGGATTCCCAAAGATTTGGGGGAGCAATCATAGCTATGTGTGGGCGTAACTAAGCTGTCTGTTCTCTTGGTCTTTGAGGAAGCGAAATGTGCCTCTGAGGCAGCACAGGTTTCAGGCAGAGAGTGTTTCCTTGAAGAGGCAGACCTTCAGTAGCTATGGCCACAAAAACCTGTGTAGGTGTGAGAGCGCCGAATCGATACAACATTTTTCACCTCGGAATTGTTAATTGTGCTGTGGGATAGTGGTATTTAGGTATCCTGCCAAAGAGACTATTTGCATGTGTAGATGCAACATACATTGAGGCTCGGGCAGTCTCCAAGTCATGCTGTCAATGGTAGGTCTAAGACTTGAATTCAGAGCTGCTTCCCAATTGGGGTGCTGTGGCACACCAGGGGCGAGGAGCTGGTAGGGCAGCATGGGGTGTGCAAGCAAAACAGCCTGTTCAAAGCAGCATTTGGTGGCTGCTTCCATTTGAGACTGGAGATCGTTCATTTGGAGAAATCCTCAGACTCATCACTTACTGACAGGTGAGAGGTGTGACCTTCTGCGTTGCTGACAGATGACCGACTGCAGTGGGATGATAAGACCTTGTAATCAACGTGCTTTGATGAAATGTGCAGCCCCAGTCCACCAAGAAGGAAAGGGTCTGAGTAGAGTTCCTCAAGCTGTTGACCTCCAAAGTGTTTGAGGATTTGCTACACTCTTTGTTCAATATTCCTGCTTTACCTTTAAAAAGCTGGAAAAGAACATAAGGTTCAGTCTGGTTTCAGTGTTAGCTTCCTTAAAAGATTATCTGAGCTCAGTAAACTGAAGGTGGTTTTGGGACCATGCTGTTTTTTCCCTATTGTTTCACATTATATTCAGGATTCTGAACTCAAGAAACAGTCAAAAATCGGTAGGTTCTTTTCTGTCGAGGAGTAAGGCATGTTTGCTTCTCACAGGTTTACACCACTTTAAATAATTTATTTCTGCTGTAGTCAGCGCAAAAGGTTTCTGCCAGATTAACAGAAACCAGAATTTGGTCTTACGGCTTGCACAGACATTTGTGCAATTCCCTAATAGTTTCTTATTCGCCTACAGCGGAAGAATGAATCAAGAATTAATTAGCACATCAGGAGATTCTCACCCCGGCTTCCTGTCTTTCTTTTGTATTTTGTTATTATCCCCACCTTCCAAATTGGTGTTCCTAGGCATGTAACAATACGCAGTTCTGGCCTGCAGAGGCTGATAGGAAATATTCCTTCATTTACTGTTCCTGTCTTGCATTTTGTGTTTGACTTGTGGGTTTGGTGCCAAACTGCCAGCTTCGGGAAGCTGGCTGGCTTCGGGAAGAAACAACCGCTGCTGTTTCTTCTCATGGCTTTTACCTGAAGTCATAATTTGGGCTAGGTCTGCAGAAACATATGTTGATCTTTGGTGAACCTTTTGGCAAACTCGCCTTGAATTTCATATTTGTAATGAAGCCAAAATCCAGAGGATATTTGGGAGTTCACTGCAAAAGTTTCTCACGTCTCCATGGGCATATTGGCTGCAGCAGGTGCCAGCTGGATTGCCTGTTCTTCACCCTCCTTTCGCAGGCGCTTACAGATCCAGTTTGGGGAGATGCTCAACAGCACATGTAGGAGCAAGGTGCTGGTAGTCAGTGGAAACCAGGCACCTGCTTGCCCTTTTACCTTGGAAAACTTCCCTCATAAATTTTGAGTCATGGTGAAGTCTTGTAAGGGAGAGCTATTAAGTCGAGCAAGCTTGGGTGGAAAAAAGGCAAGAAGCACCCCTGACTGGTTAGGGCAAAAGCACGTTCTCCTGTCTGAACTTGCTGACACAAGGAAAAACCGTTTGGGGAAAGCACCAGTCTTGGATATATAATGCGTTACCAGCAGATACCCACGGCATTTCAGCTGCTCTGTGGTAAATGCCTCCATGTAGGGGTTTTTGCTGTGATAAATGCAATGTAGCATTTTCTGTGTGGTTTTGCGTGCGTGTGCTGTTACCAGGGTACCACTGGTGTGCTGTGGAGCGTGCCCTTGTTTGTGCTGGGGTAATTTGTTCCGGCGTCTGTCTCCCTATATACTATTAAGGACTTTGCCAAACTGAGCCTATCTCCTCTCCTCTCGGGTGCTCATTTGTTATCAACTGTGACCTTCAAGAAGCTTGTACAGTGGTAGTTGAGTCATGCTTTCAGTTAGGTGGCATCTTTTGTAACACCTTGTTTTCTGGTACTGAGTTCTTGATTAGCACAGCATCTCTGGCTCAGGGGAATGGTATTCCTAGAGTTGTCTTTTTTTCTTTCTTTTTTTTTTTTACTGTGATGTGTAAATAGCGTTTTTTGAGTGCTCACAACCTGATGACCTTTTGTAAAATGTCAGGCCAGTTTTCTTTCCGCAGCTGCAGCTGTAGATGTGTATGATCTCCCATGCTTTACGTTCTTCTTGCTGGTCTTCCCCTGCCTCTGAGAGGTCCCTTTATTTCTCTCTTCTGGCCATAATGTGCTCCCTGACACCACTTTGCCCTCTTAAACCTGGCAGTGCTCACTTAGGGCACACTTGCATTTCAGCCGTGCTTTGTGTGGTCCCTGCGTCCTTCATTATATATTCCTCTCTACAAACCCTTCCTGGGATGAAAATTCTCAGTGTTTCAATGTGCTGGGCTATTGATGACGCTGACAGTCGATCTGAAAAACAAGGAGAAAAGGGACTGTGGCAGACTGTGCTTTCTCAATGATAAAGTAAGGAAAAGGTGTCGAGGAGCTGCAAGCTGAAGCCAAATGATTTGATAACCTTTTGAAAGTTAATTTTCTTTCATAGCTATTTCACAGGGAGAGCAAGATATCTTATTTTAAAATAATTATTTAAAAGGCCTATATAAAGGAATAGAGTTCTCCCCTACTTAAAATTATTACTCCTCTTCTCCTGAGCTAGAGTGATTCTTCAGGTTCTGGTTACAGTCCGCTTAAACTCAGCGGTGCTTAAATCAAAGTGATATTTAGATTCTATGATCCAGAGTCTCCTTTCAGGCTGATAAACATCTAAAGTAACCACAGATTTACACCTAGGTAAACCCATGACTTCTAGGGGGTATTTTGGACTTACACCACTCTAAGTGAGAAAAGAATGTGGCAATAAATGATGACAATAAAAATGCTTTATTAAGCTGTTGTGAGTGCACCGAAGTCATAATAAGCACATCTATTTACATTAGCGTCCATTAAAATGTAACGCAGGCATTAGCTAATAAAAAATAAGGTTTAATGCGGATGCCAGACTGTGACACTGTTGAACCCCAGAATTTTATCAGCTCTGTGAAATAGGCCCCATTTAACAGAGCTTTGCCTCTCATGTGATGGGTGGTAAGCAAGAGCTAACAAGTTCTCTTTCCTCATTTTCTGGTTCTAAGCTGTACTAAGAAATGTTCGGTTTGTGCGAAGGTCGCGATAGCAAGACCCGCAGTCTCGCTATGATGCATTGGCACTGAAGGCCAAATGGTGCCTGTCGAATTCACACGAGTCAGCCTTGTAATTTCTCGTTTTCTTTATTTATTATGGCATGAACACAGTGTCAGTGCTTGAATAATCATGATGAAACTACATGAATGAGTAAGGTGATTGGGATTTGGAATGCATATGTTGCCCCAGATGGTTTGACTTCAGACGCATGGTGCCAAACCTGAATTTACTCTTCCATTTCCAGTATATGAATTTTACCAAAGTTCTCACTTAGTATAATCACCTTTTTATATCATTGCACAGTAATAATTGTCTAATGTACTGTAAATTATTGTAGGTCTCTTCCTCTAATTTGCTCACTGAGAGGAAACAGACCATTTTTATGGGAGAGAAATGAAGCAGTGTTTCTCAGAAAGCAAAGCATGCAGATGACCATCTTATTATTAGAAAACAGAAAACATCAAAAGATGAAGAGCCGTTTGTATAATCATCCCAAGCTACTGTGGTCGCCCTTTCAGCGAGCCTCCTTCGGTTTTCCCACCCTTTCTCCGCACGTCTCCGCACCAGGCCACTGCATGGTCTGCAGTTACTCACTATGCAGACCCTGGAAAAAAAATGCAAAGAGAATATCATGCCTGGCAAAAGTATCCATGGTCGTGCTTGGAGATGCTGAGAGCATCGAGTTGAGGCTGCACCTGAGATGAAGCTGGGTTTCCTGGGTGCTGACTCCATGGGCAAAAGGGCTGCAGCTGTTGCTTAGCTTGCAGCAGAGAAATACGAGTTTGGAAGAGCACCTGGATTATTTTATTATTTGTACAAATAGCTGGAACTAGTGTTTTTTATGTTTTTATGGTTTAGTTCATGCCTGAAAGCTTGGTGTGCTTCAGCTAGCTGTCTCCAGGTCTGGATTTCTTTGTGACCTGGTCGCTTGTCAAAGGTGTCCTCATCACTCTCCCAAGCTGTCACACTCTTTCTTGATGAGTTATACGTGCACTATCCAACGTTTCAAAAAGCCTGCCATTTGTACACATGGTTTTTTTAAACAGGCTGTAATATTTGCAAGCTTTTGCTTTTTTAAATAGTGGATTTGGTATGGTGGACGTTATTAAATGTATCTTCCGCTTACGTTAACAGATACTTGATGTAGGTCTCCAGAGAAAGTCTTATAGACTGTATGAGAAATAATTAAGTTTTTCTTTGAGAAGAACATTGCAAAAAGAATAAAAATGTTAAAGTGAAAACCCTCTATGTACTGCTTTAATATACAGCACTGTCTGTATAATTAAGAGAAAAATAAAATGTATTCATTTTACACATTTATTTTGTTGTGAAATAAGCGTCCGCTAATAGTAAATATTCCCTTTCAAAAAATGTTTTTTCACAACTAAATATTTTATAGAATAGTTTCTTGCTCATCAGGATTTTAATTTTGTTCAATAAGATTTTTATGGGGAAAACCATCACAAAAATTATTTTTTCACTTTAATTTTTAAAAACCTCTATTGTGAACCAGGAAGGATAGATCTCCTTATTTTCCCAGTTGTAAATATTTTATTTCCAACTATCCAGGAGTACAAAAATTACACATGGAAAAGGGGACAGATTGCTGAAGAGACAACAACAGGATTTCCTTTTATACAGGGTGGAAAAAGGTAGCAATTTTTTGCTAATCAACCAGTATGTGTTTTGTTTGTTTTCCCCCATTCCTCTTCAGTTGATGTATCTGTCACAGTCACAGCAATTTGCCATGTGGATCTTTCAGTCCACCCTCTTCTGTGTATGGGGAAAATACTTGTTTGTATGGCAGAACCTGCCACCACCTGAGACTGCAGTGAGACTTATGGAACAGCTGCACAGACCGCCCAGAAAAGAAGTATTTCGCCTGCATAAAATTGCTGGGAAAAGATGAAAGTTTAGGGCCTTCAGCATTTTGCGAAGGATTGGATCCTTAATACAAATGCAAGAGTTATGTAATAAAAAGCAGGATAACCCGGATGCGGGGCGGGGGGAAGAGAATAGTGGAAGGAGCAAGAGGAGAGGTAGTCAGAGATGCTGATCTTTTAATCTCATTCATCTTCTTCCTGTATTGTTTTGTTTTGTTTTGTTTACCACTCCTCCTTGTTTTAGAAAAGTGCCATCAATGCATTAAAGCATGAGAAAATTGCTGTGCAGTCGATCCCCAGGATTAGAACCGTACCACATATAGGGTTACATAGAATGAGGTGGTTTTTTTCCCTTAAATCCGAAGATTGTTCATTCACACAGCTCACGTGTTATAATCAAATGCGAACGCGAGAAAATGTTCTGTGGGATCTATTCAGCCTTCAGTACGGCTGTAACTCCCAGTGAGGTGGGTGGAAGTCGGGATCATAGCATGGCAGGAGAATAGAGGTCCTTCTGTTCTGAGATGGACTTATCACATGGTTAGCAGCTGGAATTTATGTGAAGTGTTATTAAATAAAACAGCAGTAACCAGTCACCTACTGCTGCAATATACTTGAAGGTACAGTACCTGAATTTTTTCAGAAGCGCTTGACCTCTCTGCTGCTGTTGCATTTCTGTATTTTCTCTTGCTTGCACTTGACAGTTTTTGACCTTCTAGTAAACTTTTATTTTTGCTTTTATTACAACTTAGGATCATGGTAATTTAAGGGTTTCAGTTACACGATTGCAGGTTTGTTAAAAGAAGATTAAGACATGCCCACAGAACCTCTATTAAATGTAAAAACATTTAATGTCAGGTATTATTTTATTAAGTTGGGCTTTATGCACATACATATTTAAGTGTGCATGTCTGTGAATATATATATATATATTTTTTCCTAAAAAAAAGGTCTCAAGACGGTGGGTAGAACATCTGGAATAATTGTGTAGAACAGAAGTGTGAATGGAAACAATACTGTACTTACATAATAGCACAGGATATTTCATTAAAACAATTCCAGCGTATTTATAGTTGGCAAATTACAACACTTAAAGAATTGATCTCCATATGGGAGCACTTAGTCCTTTGAAATATTATATTGTTTTTAATTGTGTCTCCTTCAGTGAAGGGATTATAATTTTGAAGGTGGTGGGTCACAGCACACCAAGCCACTTCACAGCCAAGAGAGAAATCCCTGGATTATTGATGTATCCCCTGGTAATGGTAATTTTGATATTTTATGGAGTTTATTAATCTCATGCAGGAGGTGCAAAGACTGGTCTGTTTGTCAAAGCAGGGAGGAGAACTCTACAGAGCAGCTGTCCTCACTCGCTGCGCCTTGCCCCGAAGCAGTGCCTCTTGCTGCAGGACCTCCAGGGGCTGATCTGGTCTTCTCTGACAGAAGACGTGACCTGGTTTTGGTTTAATGCTGGTGGAACTAGAAACCTCTTGCCCGACCCCTACTCCATTGCCCTGCCAGAATTTCAACCTAGGGTGGTTTTTCTCTGAGACACCTTGCAGGGGGGTCAGCCATGGAGAGAGGGGTCTGCCATGGAGAGAGGTGAGCTTCTTGAAACCTGGATGCTGCTCCAGATCAATGCCTCAAACCTCTGCACCTGTAGGTCAGCTGGAAGGGAAAATGGTAACTAAAGCTGACAATCTGTTTTGGATCATGGTATTAAAAAAACAGACAGGCACATCAGATGGTCCATAGAGTGTCCTTTGCTTGCATGGAGCTTGTCTGTGACGTGCTTCCCGTGGCTGGCGGCAGATGGAGACGCCGGTGGCAGGGCAACCTACTGCTGCCTCACTGCTGCTTACCACTCCTGCCAGACACGGGCAGGAGGGAAGGGCAGCTCCTCTAAGGCAGGCGAGTGACCACATCAGTGTTTCTTCCTGTGCACACAAATACAGAGCAACCAAGGAAAGCTGTTTTGCCTACCTTAAGCATGCATTGAACTTACAGTGGTAGAGTTAAGTCAGTGGGAGAGGGTGAGTTACAGGTGACTGAATGGCAAGCGATGAAAGAGCAGAATGGTACAAATAACTAGTTTCTTGCTCCTGGCTTCTGCTGGTTTTATCTCCGTGCATGCTATTGAGCGAATGGATTAAAAGTCCATCGGAAGAGTATGTCACACGGTGGGAAAAATCTGGTTAAATTCCTAGACAGGATGTCCAACCCACGAGCAGGATTTTCCCTGGAGGAACCGGTTGACACTCTCATACTCTCACTCTCGTTCTCTCTCACTTTGGGTATAAACGGGCCAAGTCTCACCCAGCTATGCTGAGGAAAGCCAAAGAAAGGCTCAGAGAGCAGTATGTGCTTTACTTTGTTGTCAGATTTCAAGGCAGTGGAGTTGGTAAAAGCGTATTGTTTGCAACCTGGACTTAGCTCCCAGCAGGCAGCTCCGATAAGCTGTGCCTGCCCTAAAGAGAATGTTATCTAAACAGCAAGTGGTTTATTTCTCTGTAAATAAGGAAAGGGATTGATACAGACCTGTTGAAGTAAATGACTATTGTTAAAATAAATGTTTTTCTCCTTAGCAGAAAAAAAATGGACATCCATTTTCTAGTATGGGAGGTTAAACTGCACATGAAGTGTAAGTATGTTGCTGCCTGCCGGTGGATCTGCTTCCCCTTGGCATGCCTGGATCATTAAAATGGTACATGGCATGGCTGGCAATCCCATGCCTTCTCTTTTCAAATTTCCTGTCCGTTTCAGATTTTTCAATAGAGACCATGTACTATCCACATCTCATATGTTACAAGCTCCTGTTTATTTGAGAAGCCATTTAAACATATTGTTTTGAAAAAGAAAGAAGGAAACAGCCATAAGCTTCCCTCAGTGAAAATTTAAGCCAATTCTTCAGAAGATTTTTCTATTGCTGTTGTTGTCTCCTTCATTGCTAATTAATTTTTTCCCTGTCCTACATTTTCTCAGCATTTGTGTAGCACATCCAAGCAGGAGTAGGTCACCGTTTCTTTTAAAGCTCTGTGGATATTAACCTCACGAAGAACAGCAGGAAAGATGACTTCATTGTAATCTGTATATTAAAAACTTGACAGTCTCAAGCCCTCACTTAAACCACTAATTAATGTTTCTCCTTGCAAGCCTCCCTTTAATCAGAGAGTTTAGCTATTGATGTTAATTTTAGTTCTTCTTCTGAAATGTGATGTTTCACGCTCCTTCCGTCTTTCTCTCCCAGTCACCATAGCCCCCAGACCCATAAGATGACACTAAATAACAGAAAACTCGGTTTCAGGTGTTCCCTTCTGCAGCATGTCACATTCAAGTTTATTCTCCTGACTTCTCCAAACCATGGCAAGGCAAACCCTCCTTTCTCAGTCATACTTGTCCATCCTGGCTTCTGGGTTCCTCACTCATGCTAAGGTCACGGGAGGCAGGCTGGGAAGAAGCTGGCAAAGTACATGAGTGTGAGGTGTATGGTTTTAAGGATCAGAGTTAGAAGTGAAACCTATAGTGTCACAGAAGCCTGGGGCCAGCACTGATGCCAAATGTTAAGCTGCAGTGCTGAAGCTCAATTGGGATGCTGTTCCGGATGTCTCTCCTTATTCATATATCTGGTTTTCATATGAGGAAGCTTCGGAGAGCTGTTGGGGAGTGTGTGCTGCTTATGGTAGAGTTGACTGAGAATTCTCATGGTTGATTGCAACCTACAGTTGACTTTTTGGTTTCATGTAAGGGGGGGAGGGGTAGGGGCATCTTTAAGAATCATTTGAGTCAGGCATGCATCTTCTCTCTGTCATTGTATCTTGGTTATGTTAGAAGTTTGACACATCAGCAGCATATGAACTGTTCACAAAGAAAAAGGGGGTGGGGAAGTGCAGAGTATTGACAGCCTGTCTAAAAACAATCTGAACACTGCTTTGACTTCTGTCATTTTTAATATTCAATAAATGCAGCATGCTTTTTGTTTAGAAATCTGCTTTTAAGTTTGTTTTTAATCACACAGACTCTGAAGCTTCAGTTATGTCTTCAGTAACATAGCTGCTTCTTGCAAAATTATTCTTTCCAGGAGGAAAAACATCAATGACAAAAGCTACAGGAAAACACACATTATTTTCCAAGGTGATTTCTCATTTTCTTATACATACATCTGATCAGTCCTTAGCACCTTGTACTAGATTCTTTGCAGTAAGTTTATTTTTGAGTTCAGCTACTTACAATCTAAATTACTGTAATGTCCTTTCTGATATCTCCAGCTTTAGCATCGCAGAATCTTTGCCTTTACTGAAATGTAAATGAGGAGATGCAATTAAAAACATTAAAAATAAAAAAATTTTAACAAAGCTCCTGACACCATGACAATTAGTATTACAATGAAGCTCAACAGCATTAAAATAAATATTGGGAAGGAAATGTCCCAGCCTGCTACCTAAGGAAAGACCCCCTTTTACCTTTCCATCATTCTGCAGTCTCCTCCAAAACTACATTAAGCAACTGTCTTTTGCAGCATACTCCACAAACCTTAAATATAAGGCTATTTTAAGCTGATGTCTAGTGAGTCAAGTCCTTCTAAGTGATCTTACAGAGTAGACTTATCAACTTCTTTGCTGATAAAGACCTGTTTGATTTTGATTTATTCCTGTCCTTCGAGCTATGTAAGTTAGCTGAAGATGGGATAACATTAAGGTTTTATTTCTAGTATGCAGAAGGTCTCCTCTTTCTTCCTGCTGGCTTTTCAGCACTTGGTCTGCCTTAGTTATATTTGTGTTTGCTATTAACCTTATCTGAAGTTACTCATTTGAACTGGATTTTGTATACAACAGATCATGTTCCTCTTTCATTCTTAATTAAATGGTAGATATTCTTCTCCATTTAAAAGATGAGTTTGTTCGCTTCCTTACCCATCCATACATCAATACACTAGGTTTCTAGTTCACTGTCATTCCAAATTTTATTTCCCTTATTCTACAGGGCTTTTTTCCACACAATCTCTATTGAATCTCTTTAAAAACACACTCAGCATTTTTCTGATAGAATGACAAAAGTTTTAGTCATTTGGACTTCATGAGATTTCCTTCTGTGGAAGGGATCTTGTGGCCATCTGTTGAGAAGAAGCAAAGAGCCCATAGGACAGAGCTTACTCATACTGATGAGGCTGGTGCTGTGCAAGCAGGCTGACATTAGCCAGTGGCTCCTTTGCAACATCTGTAGCATGCAGGGGAACTGTCAAGCCAGGAATCAACACCAGCCAAAATGCCGATGCTCAGAGGCCTTGTTGCAGAGGCCCTCAGCATAAGAGGCATCCCTCTTAAGTTACACAAATAGTAAGTAAGGTGTAAGGAGGCAGAATCTAAAATTCGTAAAAAATAGAGTGGAACCAGGTGTTACATTTGTCCCTAATAGAGAACCATCCAAGTCTATGGTTTTACAAGCTTCCTGCACATCTCGCTTCTCCAGGACAGTGACCTTTTTAGAACAGGCTGGGAGGTAGGATGACTATTTTAAAGGGAGCTGCACCAAATCAGTGTACTGGCATCGTTTGCAAAATCACTGTTGGTCACTTTTGGGGCTAATGCATTTGTCGCAATTTTGGTCATATGCTAATGAAATCAGTTGCCCTCTAGTTTCCTATTCATTCAGCAGCAGCATTTCTTTCAAGATACATATATGCAATCGTAACTGTCATTTTCCATATCTTACCTGGTGGATGTTACACAGTAGTCATGAAGGGAGCTGCTCTCGAAGGTTTATGTTATACAAGCAGCCTCAGAACAAGAATCCCCTGTGGGACTTTTATAGAATGAAACTGCATGGTGCTTTCCAGAGGGCTCTGTGCTGTTTTACAATAGTAATTGGTTCCTGTAATTTATGAGAATTCAGACCCCTGCTTAACAGTTAGCACAGCTTATGCAAATTTGAAAATATCCAGGGTGGCTCGTCACAGCTGGTTTGGGGAACAAGCTTTGCTTGGGGATACTTGGTTTGGACAGCCCAAGTAGCAATGTGAGTCCCTCGTACAAGGGTAGGAGGGAAGAGGGGGCCCTGCCTTGTACTTTTGAGCCTCCATTAAATTTACAGTGGATGTCTGTGCTAGAAACTTTTGTGTATGCATCTGGGAGTGCCAGCACCCAAATGTGGGACGAAGAGACAGAAAACACACATTTGCATGGGAACCGAAAACATTGTGGGATTTATTCCTTTAAGTGTGTGGCTTTTTCTGTAAGCTCAGCTTGTAGAAGTTTTTGGGTTGGTTTGGTTTTCCTGCTATGAAGAGTTTTAAATAACAAAAGCAGAGAGGTAGCAAATTAGCAAGGAAGATAAATAGCTTTGGGACTAAAATGAGAGCCATTCCTGAAACGTGGAGCGTTGAGAGGTACGCTCCCTGCAGAAGCTAAATGCAGTGGAAAAGAAAATACATCATATCTGAAATAAGAGCTAATTTGTCCCCGTGCTGGAAGAGATCCCAATAATCTTTTAAGCACTGAAGACTTCTTCAGTGTGTTTCAGGAATTTTTCATCGCTGCCGGATGGGCTTTTGTGTCATACAGGAAAATCATGAGGGGTTTGGCAGCTGAAGGAAAAGGATAGCTTCTCTTTCTGTCAGCCTGCACGCAGTGATTCATCTTGTCTGAGGGAAAGGAAAACCAAAGCAGTAGGGTTCTAGTCAGAAATTAGTCACTGTGAGACTGTGTTCAATCGGTGGCCCAGGGTTGGGATTTTTTCGTTGTGTTTTGTTTTCTTACCCGAAGTCATGTGACTTACTCTTCATCCTTGTTCCTACCGGGCTATTTGTTGCAGGACAATTGGGCTCTGAAGCTGATTAGCTTTAACCCTTTACCTTGCAGATAAGGGAGTTCCATTGTGGATTTGAAACTCCTGGTTGGCATCAAAGCTGTTCTTCCTGCAGCGGACGGTATTGCAGAAGAGGTAGCGATGTTCACACCAAATAAATCAGAGATGAAAACCAACTGCAAGCTCCTTTTGTGGTCTGGTCTTTCAGCATTTCCCAGCTTACATGATGAGTACAAATGAATTATAAGAGTGTGATATGCCAACTGGAGGGGAAGAAATGAGTTTACTGCTGCATTTATAGTCATTATAGCAGGATGGTTTTTTACAGATGTAGATTTGTGCTAAAATATGAGTTTATGAGTTTGGGAGATTAACATTCATGTAGCTACTAATCAAAAAGTCATATCTGACAGAGAGGCACAGGGCAGTAATGATCTATGCTGTTGCAGCCAAACTGGGCAATAGCTCCTAGCAGTATACTCACGCAGTGACCAAGTTCCCCTGAAGGTGGTATAGTCTCATCTTTTTATTTCCTTGGCAGCCTGTTGTATTCTAACATATTCTGTTAACAGTGTCATAGAGATCCAGACATGCCTTATTCCTGCTCTTTCTAAGATCCCTCCACACAGACTGCAGAGAAAGAGCAGGCAAGGTCCTCACATGCCACTGTGGAAATGCACTGGGAAAAGCTCATACTGAGTTGTGAATTTATTGCAGAAGATTCCCTGCCTCCTTTTAATCTCATTTGAGTGGAATATCTTCTAAATAATGCTTTTTGCTGAGACATACTTTTGAGCCATGAATATTCATGGTGGGAACAGTTTATCAGTGCTGTGCTGTTCATGGAGATGTGTTTTTTATTGCTCTGATGTTAGAAGAAGATGCACCTTTCAAATGTCCTGGAAATATTTTTTGCACACCAGGTGTGGGCTTTCTAGGTAACTGCACACTAGCCACCTGCCTACTCCAGTTCACTCCTGTGGAAAATGGTTTCTGAGTATATTGTTCCTCAAAGGACTGCACAAGTTGATGGCCCTTCATGCAGTGGAGAGAATAGTGATTGACCTCTTGCTGGACTGTAAATCTAAGAGGGGTCAGTTGCGCTTTCTCCTTGAAAAGGCCTTTACCCAAACCATACACTATCATGATGTGTAGAGAAGGAAAGAAATATCTTCATCTTTTGTGGGGCACAAGAAATATGAAGAAAGCCAAGGTGAGGAATGAGCATTTCAAGAATCACACCACCCAAAACTGATTCAGAGCGAGGTAACCAGGCTAGCCACATGCATGGAAGTTTCAAAAGATTTTATGGGCAAAATTCAGTTCTTTAAAAATCCTATGAGCCACAGTGCCCCTCTGCAGTAGCAGCCTGAATTGTGCTTCCCCTTTGCTTGGATTTAGAAACACAAATGTCAAAGCTGGTTTTCTTTATTTGTGTAGCGATGGAAGAAAGTTCACTCAGGAGACAGAAGAAAGAATGAGTCTGGGACATGAGGCAGAGACAAGGGCTATAATGGAAATTAATTGGGTAGCATGTTAAATAATATTACTTTAATCCTGCAGCTTTGGGTAGTTGAGCTGAATTTCTATTTTATGGCATGTTTTACAAACTAAAATGTTTCAGGGCTTGGAAACTGCTTGGCTTTAGTAGTTCAGCTCAGGAAATATGCTTCCCTGCTATCAAACGCAGCGGTCTGTACTCTGCGTTATTAGCCATGGCATGGTGCATTCAGACAGCTCTCCTTGTTTGCTATCTCTGCTGAACCTTTCACATCAGCTCATTTATCTTTCAGGTGTTATAATAATTGACCCTCAATCAGTATTCCATTATCCTAAACAGGCAATTATCCACATTGTCACTTTTGCATTTGCTCTTTTGACCCAGAGGTCATGGAGGCCTAGTGTAACTGAATCCAGCAAAATTATTCCCTTACCTGTCATATAAATAGTCATCCTAGCAAAATGAGACCCATGGGGGCTTTTGCTGAGGTGTTGAGAAGGCCAGTCTAACTCGATCCTTTATTCTGTTCTTTAAGGAATGCAGTACTGTTTTGGCACTCTATCAAAATAAAACAAAGTTCCATTTTTTAACCTCCCTTTTTTTTTTTCCTTTTTTTTTTTTTTTCTTTAGGCGAGCACCCCTGCACTTACAAATGCTTCTTTGTGGCCTACTTTATTGAAATTTCCATTCAGCTCTTCCATCTGTTAGCTGTGTTTACCACTATTCCTGGGGAAAGAATTCTGCATTTCACCTTCATTTGGGGGTGTAAGGTCATAAAACTGTCTGGATTATTTCAGCTATATTTATACCTAAGTTAATATTACTTCTTTAACAGGTTTAAAGCTTTTAATTCCCCAGTTCATTATTCATGGTGAGTAAACCCGAAGTGAACGAAGTTTTTGTTTTATAAAGAGGAAAGCTTTTGGTATTCAGAAAGTGTTCTGCAAATGTGAATTGTAACCCTCTTCACCCCAGCTCCCCAATTCCGATTAGGCTCATGTTTCACGTCCGCCTTCCCTCCGCTACTCACGGCCACCAAATGCCATGTTTTATTTAACTAGCTTCTATGAATAGTGTGCATGGATACACACTAGGGCCATTTTTACAAACAAGCATCTTGTAAAAGCTGGCATTGTGGCAGGGTCCACTGACATGAAGTGCATGCACAAGTTGTAGAGCCCACCTCAATTATAAGGCCTTGATGTACTGGTGTCAGGCCATCCTGGAGCCTTTGGTATATAACTGTATCCCAGGAAGAGGGGATTATTCCTGTCTCATTGGAGGCAAACTACACCTCAGAGAGGTGGAGGGATTTTCCTGAGATTACAGATGGCAAAGGAGGGAAGTGAACCTTGTTTTTTCCCAGCTGTGTCCAAACATGGTGCAGTGCATGAACCCAATGTGTCATGGTTCCCTCCTAGCTGCTGTGTTTAGATGTACGTACTCTGAAATCCAAGGTACTCAAAGTGGAGAGGGCACATGGACAAAAAAGCCTTGCTCTGATATGGGACTTAAATTTGTTTGCATCTAGATGCTGAGTCCCAGCCTCACTCCCTGTCCCATCTGTTCTGTTTTGCTAGAAAGAGATAGTCAGCACCTTGAAACACTGACCTGGCACCACTCCAGCAAGAAACTGGGAGTTGAAGTGAGAACACAAATGCAATTTATTTTTCTTTGTTGAAATGTGTGTATTTTCCCAGTGGCAGCACGACTCAATAGTTGAAATAATGTTATTGAGAGAAGAGAGTGGAGTCCCAGTGTGAATAATATGCACACAGACCCTTAAGCTTAAGCCAGCAAATGTCTGGACAATATTTAACTTGCCTTTTTTTTTTTTTTTTTTAAAAGCAACCACACACACGCACAAAAAAACAGTAGTCAGGATATTTGGGCTTTTCTCCTCCCACTTGTTTATGAAAACAATTGTTCTTGCATCAATTATTTTATTGCTTTGTAGCAACACACATTTTCCACTCAATCACTTGGAATTGCACTATCTGTCATCTTTGTAACATCCTTCCCTGATACATTTGGTGGAGGCAGTGCTTTATTTTCTATTATTAGGTGCAAAAATCTGATCTATGAATAAGAGGACAGGATTGGCCTACCCTCTGCAGTGTTTTGCAGACCAAAAGAAGGTGTAAGTGGCTGAGATGTTCTAAGTGTTGTAGGAAAAATAATTATGTCTCTATTGTTTAAAATATATATATATATGTTTCTCAGGACCTAAGACAACTGTGGAAGTCTGCATCATAGTCTGCTGCATATCAAACTCCGTATTTGTCCTAAGAAGTAAGTTTCTCAAATTTTACCCATTATTAATTTCTCAGGTAATTGGCAGCAGCTTAAAACCATAAAAAAATATTTTGGCCAAAAAAACTTGTTTAAAAAAACCCAACGTGACAAAACAAATTATGACTAGGAGAGTGTCTCAGAGGCAAAACTGTTTCAAGGTGAAAAGCAAGTCAGATTATCAGAAGGCTTAGCCAAAAGTCCCTAAGCAATTAAGAAACTTGTCTAGAAATATACCATTTCTGCATGTCCTTCTGCAGGAGCTGACGTCAGAATGATGATGCTGGCTTTTGGGAAAAGAGCAAGCTTGCGTTTATTGTGGCGCTTGTTGAACCAGTACTGCAGTTCGCTAAGTCACAAGCAAGAAAGCCGCTATAAGGGGGAAAAATTGGTCTCTACTTTTCCTCCCCATCTGCTCTCATTGACAGTGGTAAGCTGAGGGGGAATTGAGTTGGCCCTTGAGTGGCTGGTTTTAAGGGCAGAAATTGCATTTGCTTGATGCAGGGAGTATTGTAACATGCAATGAGACCCTTGCAATGACAGCTGACGCCCAGCTCTGGGTGTTGTTTCTGGATGCATGGCCATCTGAAGGCAGCAGGCAAACCCTGAGGATTTCATTCAGAGTCTTGCAGGAGAAAAGGCTCGTGCTCATCAGCCAGAGAGCTTAGCACTGTTCCCAGTCTTTTCCCAATTAAAGCATATTAGCCTTTACTCTGACTTTCCTGGGTTTTAAGTGTTGGGATAGTAAAGTCTCCCATAGTTGTCGTCAACAAGCAATTAGAAGTTCAGTCCTTTATGACTGTCTCCTCCTAGCTGAGAGGATAGTGTTTCAATCCACCTGCCACTATTCTGAATGTCAGAAAACAAACAACAGGTAATGCTGAGCTAAATCTCTGCTAACTTGCACAGAAGTTTGTCTTTAGGAAAAAAAAAAAAAAAAAGGAAATCAATAAAGCTAATTCTGTATGTAGACCAGCAAACATTACTGTAATTTTTCCTTTCATTGCAAGGTAGATTCTGTAAGGTTAATACAGACCTCTGTGTGACCAGGTTGCTTTGGAAACAGATTGGTATATTGAGGTGTACAAGCCCTGAAGTTTCACTCTAGCCTCAGCCTGATCCATTGACTGACTTTGAATGAGTCCTCTTTTTTTCACTTTCCCCATCAATAAAATAATAATAGATATTGCTTTTTCTTGAGCCATTTCAAGATGTACTCAGGAAAAGCACTGCGGAAATAGAGGGTACTTTCACGTTGCTTACTACAGCTAGACTTGCATATGAACTTGAGACAGCTGATGGTACCAGAAATGTTGATTAGGGGAACCGAGAGTGTCCCCAGGGTTTTGATACCAAAGTGGTGAATGCATAAAATTACAATAGCTTTTCATATTACTTACGGCAGTCTGTCTCTAACTTAAATACTTTACCTATCACAACGTCTTGCAGTCTGGGCTTTAAAAAAAAATGACACATATGCTACCAAGATGTAGTCTCTTTTTGCACAGGGATATGCTGAGTTAGTGAAGTTAGGCTCCGCATATGCTAGCATAATGGAAGGGAAGAGGCAGGCTGGTTTTTGAGGTTTTTTCATAGCTGCATTTTATATGTGAAAAGCAGTCTCCATGCACACAGATGTATAGTGGGAACAAAAAAAGTTATATATGCACTTCATGCATGGTAAACAAATTTTGCAACTCCATGTGCACCATTACTGGGGACTCTCATGCTCACTATTCACTTTAATAACACAGAAAGTGACTTTTGTAGTTGTTCATCTTACAAAACCCAACACCTTTCAGCAGCCATGAAGACACGGCCTGCGTAATTTGAGACCTTTCTCCCATCTTTCTACTCTCTTTCTCTGACTTTTGTACTTTGCATCAACTTGCTGCGTGTCCTTGAAGTGTGTGGAAGGGTAGCAGGGTAGCATCTACTGAATCAAAGAGGCAGGGCAAGGAATGCAGGTTACGCTCAGTAATATGCAAGTAACAAAGCCAGAAATTAAGTGAGATAAAACCAGGTATCTCTTTATTATAAATGCAGAGTAGTGTGCATATAATAAAATTTAAAATATGTTTAAAAAACAAACAAAAAACCAAACAAAAAACCAAGCCAACACAATAAACCAAAACATGGCACGCACACACACACACAGAGAGAGCTCTTCCCTTGGGGAGAGGATGAGAGAGAGAATGGAGAAACCGCAAATGAGGGCGGTTAGTCATGTTGCTTAATGAACTACTGGAAGCTTTTCAGATACTATGGTGATGAGGGAAATGTACATAGAACAGTATAATGTTCCTCAGCTGATATTATCTAGGAGTTCAAAAGAAGCAGCAACACAGTAAAGCAGCTCTCTGGTATGTTATTAAAAGGTATCTTGAGCTTTCCTGCTTGACAGATATTTCTTGTTTTAAGTTACACTTTTACTTCCATTATTTAGACCCAAGACAACAAAGTAATAATTGAGCTACTGACTAGTTAACTAAATGCATTTATGCAAACCAATTATTTTACAGTGCAGACACCTTGTTAATGTTATACCTCTGACAATTAAAGTACTTGAAAATGACAGTATTCCATATTTATCTGATCTCTGGGCTTTTTCAATATTATTTTTGTAATTTCCCATTGGTTTGTAGAATGAACAGTCAGTCATATCATTTTGCAAGTGCACAACTGTAATGAAAATCTGCAGAGTTACTTTTGGAGGGTAACAAAGACAATTACAACATTTACTCTTCTTCCTCTCAGTGTAATATAAGTTTTTTGTTTTGCATCATGCTGACTAAACTCATGGGAATAATCAGTGTCATCTCAGAAGCAGTTGTTCTAATTTGCTATTTTATACAGTCTTTTGCTGGTTAGATTGCCCGTAAGGGTGATTCAGCAACATCAGTCTTCTGAAACCTGGATGAAGTCTCACTTATATCTAAATTTAGTGATTTTTTTGCAAGATGCCTTATTATGTAAAGAGAAGCGTGAAATTCTGATCAATGTTCTCCTTGCAGAGGACAAAAGTTCACAGTTGATGGTAGCTGGATGTCAATATTGGAGACATGGTCTTCTTGAAGAGCCCACGGAAAATCATGGCATGAAATCCTTTCTTCTAGAAAACCACACCAAATTTTTGGAAAAATTCTGATGCCCAGGTTTTGCTATTGCAACAGCTTAATGTTTTGCATCAATACATGTGGTTAGATATGTATGAATCACATTTCCTGTTATGAAAAAATGTGGAAACTAGATGAGGTGTGAGCTGAATGTTAAGGCATGACAGTAGTATTACACAAGGCTATCAATAGGGAGAGAAATACATGCGATGCAGTCAGAATTTTGAGGAGGATGGGGATAAGTGTGGCTGCAGGAGTGGATGTCACAGTAGGGTGTACTACACACGGTGTATCCTGTGGTATCCAGCTCAAAGTTAGCATAGATGCTTCAGAGTCCCCTGGTGCTTTGTTGTCACTAAAATCAGTAGAGGTTCTTTAAAAATTTGGTCCCTTAATCTGAGGAGTGCTTTATTGAACTTATGTGAGACCATCAGCTGTTCTTTGGAGCTAAGCTAGAGGGTAACCCAAGAGGCAAGAATTTCTATTTGTACAATCTGCCTTTATTTGTGATTAATCCCTGGCTTTGCACTCCCTCACTCGCCATGCCACCTTGCAGTTATTTAACTCAGGTACTACTTGACCAGGAGCTGATACATCTGTTTTCATGAAAAATACGGTGTGATCTCTGATAACTTCCCATAGTCAGGAGCTGAGATTTAAGTGTCTTCCAGAACACTGCATTTCTAATGACACTCAGCTTCAAGACTGATGCTCTGCAGGAGCCCTCAGTCAAATAGTGGGATGTCTGAAATCTGGCAAAGGCTGCTATGACCAATAAATTTCTTCCATTATCACTAAACTCTGTATTTTCCTGTCTTTCCTTCATCTTGGATTTAGCATTTACCTGTATGAATTATGTCTGCTACATTATATTAACTTCAGTAGGTGTGTTTTAAGTGTGTTTTAAAAGTGGGGTTGTGTGTAAGATCAGCACTTAATTTTAAGCAGGCAGTATCTCTTACAAAGGAAGGAAGAAATCAGGTTTGGGTGATTTTTTTTTTTCTTCTCCTGTAACCCAACTCTGGCTACTTTTGCTGGAGAAAAAGCGTTATGTGTGATCCTTTTTCCTCTCCATTCTCCTGCTCAGAAACATATACCTATTTAAACATTAGCAAAATCAAACATTAACATGGGAGTTAATGTTTTAAAATAATGATCTCCTGCCAGAAGCCTGTTGGTCCTGACATGCTGCCAACTACAAAATCTAAATGAAGTTAGAGGCCAGAAGAAAATAAGCTTACTCTATTTTCATTCTCTACTATCTGAAAACCTGATCACTATAACATTATGGTACCGAGTTCTTCTTTCAGTAATGGATTGCAGGTGACACGTTACTGCTAAACAATATTTAGGCTACCTAGTTTTGTTTGGTTTAATTTCTTGAGTGAGTGATTTCAACAGCTCATCAAGGTTTCTAATTCCCATTCTTGCAAATAACAGTGAAGGGAATTGGGACCACTGAATATGAAATTTGGAGAGATGGTAGGTATTACAAATCCGTGTAAAAGAAAAATTAGCACCAAAACATTTAAAATATACACATGTGTCCACGAAGACACTGTCCAGAAATGCCACAACAAGTAATTGCAGCACTAACTTTCTGGGGATTGAAGAGCCACTCTTTATTTCCATAATACCATGTAGATTGTAGTCACTGTCATCATATAGAATATAACATCTGAAAGTGAATTAGAGGGCTTGTGATAAAACAAGCCTGGGAATTAGCAGCAGATAATTCCAAGGCACGCAGTATCCCATAGTTTGACCACCACATAGACGTGAATGATGACCCTGAGCACAATTTTTAAAACTGAGTGGGTGATATTTGGCCTTTGGAGCAGAACTTGGACAGCCTATAGAGTATCAGTGGTATACATAGAACAGCAGTGGGTTGTTTTATTCTGGAGAACACTTTATAATGATGTAAGAGGTAATAAGCAGGATTATGAATGCAACTGGGAGACATTACTGTGAATTTTAATTTTGGGTTTACTTGGCCTTTGGCACATGATTTCATTTCCCATAGACAATCTAAACTCACTGTAAAGACTACCATGGGACCTGGATGCATTCACTAATGTAGGGTGTGGCGATTTCCTGTCTGTCTGATTTCAAATTACGATTAGTATCTAGTTCTCTTATTGAGGTTGCTTCACTGATCCTTATTTAGAAGGTATTTTTAAAATAAAGTTGTTAAGAAGACTTAACGCAGTATTTACTTAGAAAAGCTGCCACCAAGCCATTTAAAATATATGCATGTGTCCATAAAGTCATTGTCCTGAAATTCCACAAGTAATTGCATAAGAAGCATACGATTATTTTGCCTATAGCAGCCATTCTGTCTTTTCTCCTAGGGTTAATTCACAAGAAAAAGGGTTTGCATTTTGTAGTTTGAATTGATGTTTGTGAGGCTTGATATGTGCTAGATTTTTTTACAATGGAGTCAGATAATATAAAATACAATAAAATGTAAAATAAAGTTAAAGCATTTACCATCTTCTTTATGGATGTTGTAGGTCTTAAATAGCTAATGCATCTGGAGCATGTAAAAATATAAAGTATTATTTCATATTGAAATGATAATTGGAATAGGGTCTCTTAGTTTACATCCAGTACTTCCTCTTTCAAAGCACTGTACTTCACAGGCCTTAGTTCAGGGAAGAACTTCAGTCTGGACATAAATCTAATTAAAGACAACAGATTTAAACCCCTTCAAGCAACAAGCATGTACTTAAGTCTTTTGTTTAATTGTGGTGGAGTAAAGAGTATGTTTAAAATTAAGCACATGCACAGCTATTTTGATGAACTGGAGATTTATCTTGGAGCATCAAACCTACTATGGAAAATTCATAAAGTAAGGATTGTCTCCTAATTATTATGCTCATTTTAGCAAGTGCTGTAATCATAGGAACAAATTTGCATAATATTTACCAAGAGGCAAGAACATCTCCATGCTTCTAATGGCATGGAGCTGCAAACTGAACGCACACAGACATCTGAAGGAAAATAGTTACAATCCTACTTGTGAAATGAATATGGAAAGATGATAGCTTAATGCTTTTCATAGGACTAATACAGCTTACTGTTCCAAACAGCTATAAATACTTTATGTGCACATTGTTAATGTATGGTAAAATATTATATGATATCTAATTGTAAACATTTTCAAAGGGATTTTGGTAGCTACAACAATGTGATATAAAATAAAAGAACTGCCAGCTTTCTGTTGCCCCAGAGATGGGATATACTCTCCGATGTTTCTTCGTCTGTAGCTGCCTGCCCTATAGCCTACAGTAATCTGGCTGGATTAGCAAGTGTTTGCGCTGCGGTGCATCCTCCTTCCTCAGTGGCATTCCCAGGTCTGAGTCATGACTGAAGATGTGTTTAGAAAGGACTGTGTTAGGATTGCACAAGGAAGGAATGGCTTCCTTTAGAGACCTGCATATATGAACGTTTTTACTTCAATTAAGAGATGAAATATCTTGGCATGTGTACAAAGAATTTGTGTTCCAGTTGCGCAGCAATGCCTGCTGGTGAGATCAGGGCTGATCCAAGGCAAGTGCCTTGATGACAACTTATTTGGACTTTGACAGACATTTATTCTCCCCTTACGGTCAAATGATGTTATAGACCTCTGTTGTCCAGCCAAGCTGACACAGTCAGAGCCATGGGTACAACCTGTAGGACCACTGTGCCTGTGAGCTTTCTGTACATCTGGGCTGAGATGGGGAGTAAGAGGGAAGTAGTGTCTCTGAACCTATTTTACCAGAGTGTGCTAGGAAATTAACAGTTTGAACTGGCTATGTGTTGTTGTCTATGTTTTCTTGTCTCCTTGATCCAAGTAACTTCTGTATGTCATTCCACTTAAAAAAAGCAGAGAACTGGATGCCCACCTGGGCATCATATCCGGGGCTACACCACTGATGCATAGTCCTACCTGGAATTAGGGGCAAGCAAGCAGATGCTGTCAGCAGACCTGGGCATCCACTGCAATGATAAGACAGCAGCCATGCTTCCTGGTTTAACCCTTGCTCCTGGCAGGATGCAATTTGCTACTGTTGCGGCCTTCCAGACCAGCTGTGGTCTGTCCTCAGCCTCTGCCAGGTTAGTCTGCTATTTATGACACAGGTGCCACAGTATCCATCTGATCAGAAGGGGCAAAGGGTTTCTGTGCCAGCATCCCTGCCTTGGTAGCATAGGAGAAGTTGGTGGGGAAGCTCACACAAAATTTCATGGTGTTGCTCAGGTGTGTTGAGCAAACCTCAGCCTGTCTGTTTCAATTATTATGTTTAGTTGTTATGCAAGCCAACAGTGTTTAAAATGAAACAAAACAAACAAAAAAACCCACTAAAGACTGTGTGCCTGCAGAGTAAATCTTTCTCCAAAGCTGGCAAGACTGAACTTCATTTTTTGAAGATGTAGTTCTGTAAGCAAGCCTTTTATTTTATAACACAGTTGGGTCTCTAGTGCCTAATGAGCTGCAACCTACACTTGAAGTTTCCCATGCATTCTGAACCTTTGTAGTCTCTTCTTCCTCAGTGCGTTCCCTGGTACCCAGTAGGAGCTACATTCAGGCTTGGCCACTCCCTCAGTGACCTGACAGGGTCTCTTTCCCCTTGACAACTCCTATTTCAGCAAGACTTGCAGTCATTTCATATTTTTGGTACTTTGCCAGATTTTGATTGAAAGAAGCCAGCAGGAAAGCAGGAGTTAGTGGAAACGCAACTGTGTGCTTGTAAAGTGCATAAGCCTGGTTTCATCAGTAAACAGGACTACAAATCTAGTGAGCTATTTATCCTCTTGCTTTCAAAACTGGAGTAACGTTATTTTTACCAGACACTAAAGAATGGGGTTTTCATTACAATGTACAGTCTTAGGTAACACTTGTGAACTGGTTGATTTCTATTGACTACTGTGCTGATTTCTTTATCAGTACTGTTGGGATGTTGTTAAACTGGACACATTTGTCTTTGTACACTTACTAATTAGCAACTGGGGTTTTGCATAGCACAACTTCCATTGTTGACTTCTGTGCTTTTGGAGATATCGTTTAAAAGTATAACTATAAAGTTCTTGACTTATACAACATATAGACAGAGCATCCTTTTGAAACTAAATAATGTATGAGGTAATGTATAGTCACATCATTACTATTATTATTGTTATTACATCCCCTACTAGTATTAGGAATTTTCTGATCAGTCTGTGTTTTCCTTTACTGACTAATTCATTCATTCTGTGGTTTTATAAAGTCTTTTGCACAGTTAGGGTATATTTCTTTGTCACTGATGGAAATAATGGCCTTGGCTCTGCTTTTTGTTACAGTAGTGCAAATCTGGAGTAATTGAATTGCCAATGTAACAGTGCCAAGGAAACAGCAAATTTAGGTCCAATACATGTTTGCTATTGTCCTTAAGAATTAGTTTACTCTCTTCTAAGTACTTTCATTCATAAATGATGTGTCATTTTAGCGACCATAATTGCCTTCTGAAACAATGTTTTCTGTTGTTTTTCTAGGGATTTCCCAAAGTTGGAGGCGTGTTTCGGTTTTGTTTAACAAAATAAAACACAGTTTTAAACCTGGGTCAGATGCCAGAAAACGTTCTCCTCCCCCTCCCTCCTCTTCTGCCTTTTGCTTTGAGCCCCATATCAACTCTTTCATTTAACTGCAGAGCCTAAACTACTTCTTTAAAGGTCTGAGTTTGATGAAGCTCCTGGCCAGAGCCCTGTTTGGTGTGCACCCTGTGTTTTGAAGCATTTGCAAAACCAAAGCCTGTGCTTCACTCTCCTAGATTTTGGGCTGTACAATATTTTTTTTTTTTTTTTTAAAGAACAACCCATCAGAAAAAGAACAGACACTTAGGGGTGAGTTACAGGTACATATCATTGTGGCTTAGTGAGTTGTCTTGTGTAGCTGAGCCAGAATAGGAGATTTGCTGTGTGTTTTTAACTGTAACAAGTAGAAGTGCTGACACTTAAAGCTCGCTGAGTCTTAAGTCAGTATATTTACATTGGCGAGAGACAAAACCTTAACTGACCGGCTATCAGTTCAGTGCCATATGGCATCTCTGTGTGGTGTTGGTACAACGAGAACATGTATGTTTTTCCCATACGTGTATGTGCATGAGACCCCTTTGATGACTGAGGTTAAATGTGTGTATTAAAGTATTGAGGATCAGGATGTCAGCTGTGTTCCGGTTTTCCTGACATTCTCACACTTTTAATATTAAAAAAATAAAAATTTCTCTCACTATCTTTAATTATTTTGCTTCCTATTCTTTTAACAACTTCATTTTCTCAAAGGTAGAGGAAATAAGTTGTTGCTGAACTCCATTGTGATAACTGGCTAGGAGACTTTCAAAGGTACGTTTAAAACTAGAATTAGAAAAGTCAGCATTTTCCTTTTGTGTGGTGTTTTTCTTTGCATGAGCGACATAGGATTGTTTCACATCTGCCAAGTTCAAATTTTTTTAGAAGTTTAAATTCAGAGAGCAAGAACATTAATATGCCAAAAGACAAAGTGTTTGAGAAGGTTGTAATAATACATAAATCATATCTTAAATAAAGTTATGCCTTGCTTGCTCAATACAGCAATTATATTGTTTTGATTTTGTATGGATAACTGGAAACTCTAACTTGGCGACTTCTTTATTCAGTCTAATAACAAGCTGAGTGCTGAGGTTTCTGAAAGTCCTCTCTTGCTCTTCCATTTGTATAATTTAGGGGTAGAGGATGTAAAGAGAGAGAGAAAACTGGCTCAAAGGCTTCTTCCAGCAGTAGGTACTACAGTCCATCAGCAATGCTCCTCCTGCTGAGCTGGCAGCTGCTTCCATAAGTTCAGAGAGGTCACCATGGTTTCTTTCCTGTTGCTCCTCCAGGCATTGAATTGTTGGGGGAGTTGGAAAGAAAGGCATCTTCCTTTCTTGCCCTGCAACATAAAGGCAAAATCCTTCCTCACTATCTAGGTCTGTTCTGGTTAGGCATATAAAAGCTTAGATACGATGAAAAAGATTTAGGTTTCTGTGGTACCTTTACCCAGAAATATGTGAAAGCCTATTATGGATTAATTGACATACCAGGATATGGATATGATATATGATGATGGAAACATGGTGTGCATGCCATATTTGAAAAGACAAGGATTTTCTTCACCATTGACTTGCTGCTTTCTCAGGAGACAAAAGATATTATTTGGTAAATACTTCAAAATACCATTGCTGATAATTTAGGGCAATGCAGATTACTGTATCCAGTTAAAATCTGTGGAGGAGAAAGTAAGTTTTTAAGGAAGTAGAACACAAGCTGAGCTGTCTTTAGATGAATATGAAAGCAAGAAAATTCAGTGTTTATAGTAAGAACTCCAGAAGTCTATCACTCACCATGCACGTTGTTCCTCACAGTGCGGTACACTGATGGGTCTGGTCCAGGAAAATAAGCCTGGATTAAATTGTGAAATAGAACAGTTCAGTTGCATTAAACTCCAACGTGGGCTTGTATTCAGGACCAAAGTGTCCTGAATTTAAGTAGATAAAAGGGAGGACGCTCATACTGACAAAGGATGTGTTTAATGCAGTTATAAGCAGATTTGTTGAGATCACACCTTCAGTTTGTTTGGATTAATTTTCCTATTTGCACCTTTCCAGGAAGCCCTACAATAAAGACAAAAACCTACAGCTATAAATTTAGGTCTCCTTCCTTGTGGTTCTCATTCAAATATTTGAAGTTAGTCTGATTATTTTTTTGGATGTAAATATGAATTGTTTTGGCATTAAGAGAGGGAAGAATCTTATTTAGCAATCTTTCCCTGCCAGCTTATCATATATTTCATATGCATTTTTTTTCCTAATTATTCACTTACCAGACTGTAGCAGCTCTGAACTGTTTATATATAAAGTCTGGTGTTTGAAAGAAAGTAACTTATATTTAAAATTTCCCTCTGTTTTTTTCTTTTTAAGTACATAAACATTTTAAAGTACATAAACTCACATGCAGTGCCAAATGTGCCCTTCCAGTATATAATAATAGGGATCTAATTGCACCAGTTTCCCGAGGGACACAAAAGTAGAAAAGCAGAGCCTGTGTGGAAAACACCCTTTTTTTTCGCCTTTGGCCATGACAGGCTCCTACACTCGGAATGAAATTCCATCCTCACAGAAGTCTGTAGCAAAGATTTGACTGACTTCAGGGGGGCAGGATTTGGGCCCACATGCCTGATTTCAGGGCATGATTTTGGTAATGAAACAAGCTTTATGGCAGGGGAAGGAGTATTCACTGTGGAAGGAAGAGCTGATTTTCATGCATTTTCTCCAGTTTCTCTCCCATGCTGGAATAACTTTCTCCATTGGTGTATCTCTTCATCTTTCTAAGGAAGACTAGAAAAATCACCTACTGAACAGACACTCAATTCCTCTGGAAAAGCTCAGTGGGAATATTTGCCTTGATTTTTAACTGTACATGTACAAACTCAGTGGCACCTGTGGCAAAGCAGCAGTCCTTCTGTGAAAAGGAGAAGCCTGGTTTAGCCTGTTGGTGCCTCAAGATCTGTTGACTTGAAGTCATGTTCCCCAGCAGATTGTTGCCCTCAGTGTGTAGCTAAGGGGCCATGCTAATATTTCCTTCCTGAAGGGAGAGAGCATATTGGGTTGTCCTTAACGTGAACTGCATGAACTTTTGTACCTTTTCCTTTTCTTCATGTCTTCTCAGAAGGAGGAGTATTTGTCCCAATACATCCAAAACATGCTGTTATGAGAGACTGGCTTACAAACAGCATTTAATAAAGTAAGATTTCACCTTTTAATCTCGGGTTTGTAAAAATAATATGGTTTTCATTCACATTGCGCTGTTAGGTGGCCTCAGTTTATTACTACCAATATATTTAATAATCCTTTGAAGTGTGAATTCCTGGGTCTCACCAACCCAGTTTTTCCAATAGATCAAGTTCAGGCAGTAAGGTTTTTTCGGTACATTTTTATTTCATCTCCTGTTTCCCTGGAGTCAGCTATTATAACCTCAGCCAGAGTGAAAAATCCCTAATTCGCTCCCCATCCTGTTTGTATATAGAGAATCGAATCATTGTTTTGAAGGTATGAGGTGTGGTGTTTGGTACTGCTGGAAGATGAGGTGGGATATTGCTGGATGTGTTGAGCTACCTTTGTGACTTACCCTGCCCTTGAGTTGCATGGGAAACATGCTGTTGCAGAATTGTGTGCAGATGCCAGTGTTCCCGCTCTCTAAGTTGTCTTTTTCTTTTTACCTCCTGAAGCAGACATTTTTTTTCCTTCATTCACTGAGGGAACCTAAACACAATTTTGTGTACACAAGTCTTTAAAAAAATAAATAAATAAAAGGAAGTTTGGAACATGGTCTTATTTCCTTCCCTGAAGAATGCTAAGCCTGCACACGTATGTGTATGAATTATAATACTGTTGCATATTAAAGAGTTCATGTTCTCTGGTTAAAAGGCTCATATAAAGAGTGAAGTGCATCAGTTTATCTTTTATCATTTACTCAACGCCCTACGCAGTCACACGCAAACAGGCAAAACAGCAGCTAATCAAACCTTTTAGAACTGCCAACCCCACTTTTTGTCTTTATTATGAAACTAAGATTTGGTCAACTGAGGTCAAGTTGTGCACTTAACACAGCTTCCATTATAGTCAGTGAACTCTGTAACAGAGAGTAAAGTCAAAATATAAACAGAGAACATTTCTGCAGCAGCTCTGGGCTGGGATTAACTTGGATCACCTAGTCTTCTGCTTTTAATGAAATTCTCTCCCTTGTATTTTCTTGTTTGGAAGAGAGTCCAAAGTTATCTCATGCTAATTTAGTTAGGCAGTGCCCTCCAGGGATGTCACAGGCCTCTGTGACCTCTCCAGAGAGACTCAGCAGAGGGATGAGGAGAATTAAACATTCCTGAGAAATTGCAAAGCAGCAGCCCCCAGAGATTTCGCATAGAAACGAGCTCCAGACTAGCTGCCAGAGACCCAAGTCACCTTTTCAGCACTTCCTTGACATGTCTCCGCCAGTCCCATCTGGCTTGATTCAGGGGGTCAGCGTGGGGACTGAGGAGAGGTGGCAGCTAGAGAGAGCAGGATTCGAGGGAGGTCTGACTGCAGCGGTCTCAGCCTTTAGATGTTTCTCAGGGATGTGCAGCTAGATGGTTTAATTCCCTTTCCTTCCCACATGGTCTCACGCTTCAGTCTTTTTGTTTGTGCTAGGAAGGGGAAAAATACTAAGTGAGGAGGTTTAATAACAAGTTTAGTTATTGTTTCACCATTTGATGCAACGGTTTGTTTTACGCCTGGGTTTACAACCAACTCCTGGTTGTAAGATGATACAGAAAATACTGCAGCGTCAGAGAGCTCCTTACGTGAACATGAACTACAGGCCCCACTGTCCTCTCTTTCACACTGAAGGTCAGGCTGTAGAAATTAATGAATTTAATCTCATGTGAAGTCAGAATCAGGCACAGTTTGCAGGATGAAGCTCATTTCTATGGGAAAAGATTCAAAGAGTTTATTTCCAGGTTTCCCTCAATTACTGTGCAAAAAGGGGAAAAAATTAAATTTGCTGAAGGTTAGGCAAGAGCGAAAAAGATACCAAGAAACCCCTGTAGCTTGCTTAATAGTATCTTGATTGCCTGAGTAGTTATCTCGCTTATCTCTTTCATCACAAGGGAAGTGTGCAGTATCTCAACAAATGTCTATTTCATTGAGTTTTGGAATGTGTAATCTAACAAACATTTCCGTGCACTCTCATACTTGGGTTTCCTTGCTGCTTTGCTTCATTTTTTAATTAGTACAGAGCTAGTCATTATTAAGGAAAAATTTTGAATTCCCACCTTTTAGAGGGAAAACCAACCTTTTTTCACTATAGAAGTGCAGACAAAGGCATCAAACGCTGCAACAAATAATGCACTTCATCATTAAATGGCTGCGCTACCTTTAACTTTCTCAGCACTCTAGTTGCATAAGTATTAATGCCCCAGCTTCACAGACAGCAAAATTTAGGGGGTAGGATTAAATGCTGTACTCAAGGCCACAAAAAGAGTCATTGTCACCATTGAGATTGGGACACTGGAGGTGGTGTCTGCTCATCATTTGCTTTGACCAAACTGAAAACAGTAAACAGACTGGACCTAAAGCTGGACCCACGCAATTAGAATATTGTTTATGGTATAGCTATTAAAAAAGAATATACAGAGAAGATAATTGTGTTCATGTGAAATATGTTTCAGCAGTTGACTTATAATTCTCTGAGAAAAAAAAAAAGAATGAAAGGAGACTTGCACATGGAAACCAGCATATAAGGGATGATAATGTCGTTGTGGTGATAAATCCATTGCGTTGTGCAATGACTCATGCCTGTGCCACTGTTATTTGCCTGAGAACAGACCTCTGGCCCTCGCCAAGTAATGCTTGTGGGAACGCTGTTCCCGGTGTCTGGCCTGTGGGGGTTATTCCAGTCTTAATGGCAGAATACCCAGTGTGTGTAGAGTCTCGTTCGTGTCCACTGGGGAGGGAGGGCTGTTACTTTGTCTGGATGTGATATGAGCAATGACTTCTGACGTGCATGTAGCAGAGATTTATTGCAAGCAAAAGTTGAAGTGTGATAATGCTACTGGGGTATTCTGTAATAATATGGTAAAACACTTGTCAGCACTTCATCTCAGGCAGTGAAAGTCAATTGTATATGCTACACAGAGACAGATAAAAAACATAAGTATACTTAAAGCTTCATATGGTTTGCATTTTTCGTAACAGCTCTCCTGACTCTAATATAAGACAGGTTTTAATTTTGTTTTGGGTAAGTGGATGTGCTTACAGTCTCACACCCACAATTCCATGGCTTTAAATAGAATCGCTCCCAGGGTGCATAAAAGAACACATGCTGTTATGTGAAGGTTTTATCCAGGATGCCAGGACCGTATTTATTGCTGGGAACAAACTGAATAAAATTTTCTATTCCATTTTGACACTAGTCCACGGAGAGCAGCCATATCTATAGTTTTAATGCAGACCCTTCCTTTTCCCCAACTTAGGATTCGGTGCAACTAACTGCCGTTGCAAAGGTAGTAATTGCTGATGGTGGTGGAATTGGAATGACCAGAGCAAGCCAAGGGAAGGTCAGTGCAAAGTGACCTCCAAATGTATTTTTGAGCCTGCTCAAAAGAAATCTTCCTGTTGCTTTTTCACATCTGCGCTGCACAGCAAGACTTCTAAAATATGTCCTTTAGTTTCTGGGGTCATTTTACCATTGACTTTTTCTAGCTGAAATTCTCCTGCACCGATTTGAGATCTCATAGACCATGAACTGGTATCCAACCCTGGACGTGGAGGAACTTGGCTAGAGCAACAGTAACACTATCGCTGTGGCAGCAAATCTGAGAGACTGATTGTCCTAGGGCTTGGGTTAAAACCGCCAGACTCTTTGCGTAAGCTGCTGTATCACATGGTGGTGGTTTTGGGTACTGTTGGCCTAGAATTGAACTTGTGACATGAGGTAAAAATAAAAAAGAATCCTTCTGTATTGCATTACCGTATCCCCAAGGCATCAAGGTTGTGCTCTTGTCTCTGTCTGTACTTAATTGAGAGAATTTAGCATCAAATTCCAAAATGTTGTCACCTGAAATGTTCTGGTAAAGGAAAAGAAAATTCTATGGAATGAGGAATGAGATTACTTTAGCATCTTGATACTTTTCCAGGTGACTTCTTCCTTTTTACAGTTAGTAAAACAGTGCTTGGCAAGCATTTTACCACTACCTCATAAGTAACGAAGATTTAATGGTGCAATCTTTTTTACTTCCAATTCCACTGAGCTGAAAACTGGTATAAAATCAGAAGGTGAAGTTTCAATGTTGTGTCAAAGGTAGCTCAGTCTTATTTACATGGATTATTCACACAAGGATAACCCTAATTTTATAAGAACCCAATGAATTTTAAATGTTTTTCTCAGGATGAGTAAATTATCATTTCAATTGTTTTAGTTTATTATTCAGGAGTGTTACATCATTTGGAAACTGGTAGCAGTATGAGGAGAAAATGTACTTAGTATTCAAAAGCACAAAGCAAGAGTGCTGGAAATTTCGGGGGGGGGGGGGGGGAATGTAAATTATAAAATAGAATTCTGGTTAATTTTATGTTATTAACTCACCCTATCTCCTTGCATTTCTTTAAAAAAAAAATCACTGTTCATAAAACTTATCTCAGTGCTCTTGCTTTGTTACTTTTACTATCTTAAAGGCTTGCTCTTCTTCCTTCCCAATTCTACCCTCAAACATGTATAAACATTATGCAGTACCGATTTATTATCACTGAACCTATCTGCCTGTGCTCTGGCAGTTCTCTGATGCTCTTAGCACTTTTTTATAGTACTACTAGTGCTTTAACCTGAGTCAGGGCCCTCTTCTGGATAGGTACTGGGCAGATCCCTGCAGACCTACAAACCCTGAGTGGAGAAGCTAGCAAGCTGAAGAGGCAATGCTCACGAATTGTTCAGCCTGGAGAAGAGAAGGATCTGGGGAGACCTTATAGCACCTTCCAGTACCTGAAGGGGCTACAGGGAAGCTGGGGGGACTTTTTACAAGGGCCTGTAATGACAGGACAAGGGATAATGGGTATAAATTGAAAGTGGGGAGATTTAGATTAGATAGCAGGAAGAAATTCTTCCCACAGATGGTGATGAGGCACTGGCACAGGTTGCCCAGAGAAGCTGTGGATGCCCCATCCCTGGAAGTGTTCAAGGCCAGGCTGGATGAGGCTCTGAGCAACCTGGTCTAGTGGAGGGTGTCCCTGCCCATGGCAGGGGGGTTGGAACTAGATGGGCTTTAAGGTCCCTTCTAGCCTAAATCATTCTATAATTCTATGAACTGGGAGGAAAGGAAAGGAAGATTTAGAGAGAGAAAGTAGTTGCCAGAATCATGGTAGAGATAACAGCATTTTTGGTTGTGTGGAGATCAGTAGTACTCTGACCTATAGATCATGCTGCTTCTCTGACCCCCATCAAAAGAAGCACCTCAGCTTGGGCTTGGCCATAAGTGTCTGAGCAATGCAGGAAAGAAATAGGTGACAAACAGGTGTCAGAAGCATGAACCAGGATATTTTCATAGCCAAGTATTGCACTGTAAACATTTTGTGATCAATATCTGCATTGTGATCATTATTTCAGGGCTGATCATTTTGCTCCAGTAAACATGCCAGAACTTGACTGGAAAGCCTAGTCTGTTTTCTTGCGGTTAGATCGTGGCCCCAGCCAGTCCTTCCTGGCATGGGTCCCTAAGACTTCTCTGCCCTCACCACAACCTGGGTACAACCCTTTCCTTTAGCAGTGAGTAATCCTGTCAAATAGGAGTCTGCTTCTTTATGAACAGGTATTTTGTCATTCATTCACATAAAAATAGCAGGGAAAATTAATTCGGGAAAGGAAAAAAAGGAGGGGGAAGTGGGTCAAATATCTTTCAGAACTGTCTGCTAGGTGGAGCCTGGGAAACACGTATTTGTTCTATGGTCTTGCCTAAGTAATACAAATCTGAGTGGTTAAAACTCACATGTACCTTCTGTAATTCAAACTTTCCTCATTTTTCTCTCTTTAGCTTTGAATTTCTTTCCCTTTTTTCTTATACAGAATTTAAGGCACTCCTTTGTTAGCAATTGTGACAATATCCTCCAAAATTAAAACGAAAGAAACAGAGCATATGTATGCATCCTTTCTGTATCTTTTCATTTAAATTACTTTGTGTCACACATGTCACTTCCAATTTAACCATTTGAAGAATAAACAAACCATTGTGGACCTAAAAATCTGTTCAAATTTTTTTGGCAGGAAAAAAGGACTGTATTAATTTTCATTGTTGGTGAGTTTTCCCAACAAGCAGCTTTACTGTTTCTTTTTTTTGCCTCCAGCTAGCAACTAAAGATCAGTTATAAAGCTGTACACAAATGCTTCCATGTATTGAAAGAACAATATTTTGACACTCAGTGACACAAGGAGGGGGGGGGGGGGGAGAACCAACCAGTAATCTAGTTTTTGATAACACAATGAGAACTTTGTGTTCAACTGAGATGCATGTGAGAAACATCGTGTTGCGTTAACAGTGAAGGTTGACCTTTAAGGTTTATCTGGATTATAATTCTTGTGGTTTTTATTAATAAAACTGCCTCCTAAAGTTTCACGAGTCCTCCCTGAAATCTATAAAACAATTCCCCTATCTGCTTACAAGAGAGAAGTGAGGCAGTATTTCCTAGTATTTCCTACAGATGTGAGGGCTTTTGTTTCAGAAGACATTGATATTGTTTTCATTCAAGATGCTCCACAAAGATTATCAGGTATTTTATTATCTTAGTAACTTTATAATTGTTGGATTATTATCTTTAAATGTATCAACTGTACCCTTTTAACTTGAAAGAAAAAAAAGATCATAGATCTGAACACAGTTCACATCTGAACAAGTTCACATCTACAGCCAAACCATAGGATTTGATTAAATCAGCAAGCATTCTTCAAATTGCATCTGTGGCAGTTGATCAACTCTAACTTTGAAAATCTGTGAGAAAGTTTATAAAATGAGTTGTGATATATCATCTCTGTAACTACACCTTAGGAGACTTCTAATACGTATATCGGTAAAAGTGATTTTTGTTGTATTCTTGCTTTCTTGAGTAAAACTTTAAGGTAAATTTTCCATTGCTTTTTATCAAATAATGTGGTTTTCCTCTCAGAGGAAAATGTTTTCATCTCAAATCTGTTCTCATTTTGTATCTTTTCTGTCAGTGATGTAACTGTCTATGGTTTGCAAACGTTGCTTTTCTGAATGGAAGCAGCTGCCATGTCATAAGTACTCAACGTCTCCTCTGCATGAGTAGAAAGGATAACGCTAAAGGAAAAACTTTGTACAAAGACATTGGAGTCCTTATGTTCAGTATTACACTGTTAAGGAAGAAGTATATCAAAATGTATTTAAACTGATGAGATCTGATAGATACTTAAAATGGTGTTCAGAAGGGTTTTTCCCTGAATGGACAACAGACCTTGCACCAGCGCTGTGATTCTTGGTGATCTGAAAAATCAGGATGATGATTCTTCAGGGGAAAGTAAGAGGCATGTGTCCTGCACTTCTTGGACAGTACGTGTTTTGCCATAGGTTTTCAGAGAATGAAAAGCATCAGTCTTGTTGCAATGGTAGACAATGATCTCACTTTGCTTTTCAAATACAACCTGTAACAGCATAGGAAGGTTCTTACTTATTGGGTGTACACCCTTACTTTTTAAGCAACTGAGCAAACACGGTTGCATTTTAGGAAAAAAAGCCTAGGAGTACATTGATTATGCATACTCCCATATTCCTGCTGTCACTGGCTTCTTGGGAGTATCAGTGTGCCTGGCAGCACATCCCTGTGGTTTCCTTTGGCAAGAGCCTCCCTGCCGTGCTTGCCTTGCCTTATAACATCGTCAGAAACAAGTACTAAAGCAATAGTCATTATTTAGACTGAACTCCCATTGTGGCAGGGAGCATGGGATCATGCCCAATGCTTTTGTCTTGGCTTTTGGGCAGATGCAGCTTATACTTTACTCTGATTACAAGACTTTTTTGCTGCACTTGAGCACTGTTAGTGTTTTTCAGCCATGTGTGCTATGCCACTATGGTGTGCAGAACGTGTAAGGGGATTTTTTTTCCCCTCTGTTGGGTATTATATGTATGTATCACTCTCTCTTTATATAATCTCCTTATATAACACACTCTCATGCCCACTGGGTACACCCAGTACACACCTACACTTTTAACAGTCGCAGAAGTCAATCAGATGTGGGTGACTCAGCCAGCGTAGCACCTCTTCTTCCTTCCCTGCCCCTCTAAAAGTAAATCAACAGATAAATTTTAAGTTGGTTTGGGTTCAGAACGCTGAGTTGATGTCCCCAGTCTCACTTTTCTAAGGCACAATCATCAGTTGTGGTCATTTCTGTAGCAGCTTGAGTAACCACAGCCAGTCAGCTGGGTTGTGTCAGGAGGAGCTGGGTGATGGCATCTGGAACTGCTCCACATCCAGGCAGTCAGGAAGTGCGTGGGCATGACATCTCCCCACGTCACGCAGCACAGAAGAGGCTGAGCAGCTTCTTTCCATGCCAGTGCAATTGAGCTGGGACAATGCAGGGTGATACAATAGCCCTGCCTTTTGTGCCACAAAGGAAACAGTCCCTCATGATGCATGCAGGAACCGCAGTCATGCCAGGCCTTTGTGCTCACCATATGCGGAGAAGGTTCTCCTTCGCTGTCACATCCCTGTAAAGACTCATCATGCTTTGGCCCCAGATGCTCAATTCTCCTTCTCAGTGGTGACCCCAGCAGGATAGCTAGGTTTGGGATCACTAGAGAGTACCATGTCCAACCCACTGAATTCTTCTGCCCAAGTCTAGACAATAGAGTATGGAATACTGTAATGACAGAATTTCTATAAATGGTGGTAATGTACTCTTGGGTCTCTCTGGGTGGTAATGTTTTCTGACTTAGTCAGAAATTGTTCCCTAATTGCTGACAGCCTTGAGGTAACCCATGCCCTCTGCAAGTGATAAGTAAGTGGAGCTAGACATTCACCAGTCTCTGCTTCTTTGTCTCTGAAACACACGGACAATGCACCATGCATCAAGCTACAACTCTCTATTCCATCTCCCATCTCCTAGAGCAAACATTACTGATTTGGTTTGATGATTATTTTGTGTGTGTGTGTATCTATGGCAAATATGAAGTCAGAAGTTCTGTGCGTAACACCTAGAAATATGTATGAAAGATGGGGTTTTTTTACAATATAGTGCTTGGGAAAATAATGCTGTGTAGCAGTGCAGGGCAATAGTAATTAGTAGAAACATTGATATTTTCCATTTATCACACTGTTCAGTCATATCTGGTTTGGGTCTTGCATTGGATGAGACATAAGAAAAGGCTCTACTCATTCTCTTGAAAATCGTATTTTATTTCTAGAGCAGAAATCATTGGTGGCACTTTAGTCTCAGAAAGTTGGATTTGTATTTCTTTTTCTCTTAAATAGGCAGATACATGATTATGATCCCATTTGAACAATATACAGTGCTAGAGCAGACAGTGAAAGAAAAGTATCCAATATATAGAGTTAAACATAACCTCAACTACCGAGTCTTTGTTATCCATGGATGACAGCCCAGTTAATAAATGTTTTCTCACTGGGATGCTGGGCTGGAAGTTAATGGTGAAACACATCTACAACCTACTCCAGATGCTCAAGGCAAGCAGACACGTCACAACCACAACGGCAGTTGCATGCACAGAATGTACCTATACACAATATATATGGGTGTTATGTTAGTCCAGGGTGGGTTTTCCCTTTCGCTAGCCCAGGTGCAAGCACTATGTAGACAAAGAATTTTGGGCAGGGAGAAGACTGGTTCATGTTTTGGATACATTGCTTGAAAATGGTGCTTACCACTGGCAGGGGTTTATATACAGAAAACGGAAGAGGGGAAAGATGAAAGAGGAAAGATTTTGGCAAAGGCTGTAGTTCAGGCATGCAGAACAGATATCCTAGTCCACATAATCATAAAAGTGTGTCCGCTTGCTAGACTTGCTGCATATCTCTCTCTGGTTAGGTTTCTGTCTTTAAATGTAAATGACACAGTATTGCCTTTAGACTTTGCGAGTCACTAGACCAGAGCCAAAAAGAGTTCAAATATAAAAAATATGTTTTGTTACATTTGCCATTAAAGGAACAGTTTTAGAATTAGAGAACCAAAGCTTGATTTTTTTTTTCCATAGTAGTTTTCTCCTCCTTTTCAACATTTGTCCACATTTTATTAACTGTATCGAGCAAAAAATTAGGAGGAGGGTGGCAGAACTGAACACAAGTAATTCTTTTACTTGCTGTCAGCCCATCCAAACAAACCTTTACAACGAAAGACAGGAAAATTCACAATTCTCCATTCCTGCACCAGAAAAATTCCTAAAATATATGACCTTGCGATGGTTAAAAGATAGCCAAGAGCCAATGCTGGGCAATGTATTTATCCCAGTTCAGCCATGTCATGGGTCATGTGGTTCAGCATGTGAACAGGAAGGTGAGAATGGCTGAACTTTTGCCTCAGTTGTGCAGTCCATCAGAGAATAAATGGACCAAATCACTCTGCAGCTGTATTGGGAGGTGAATGGCTGAATACCTCTCACACAGAGGCCTTTGTGTTCTGAACATGATCTAGCATTATGATGGGACGCACTAGGCTGAGGCTTTGTAGCAATTACTAACCCATTATCACGCTAGAACATGAGATCATTTATCTTCTAATTCAGAGTGTCACCTGTTCTTCATTTGCCAGTCAATAACCATTAATTACTTTCAGTGGAAATTTAAACAAAGCTTTTCCCCTCTGTTAAAACCAGTAAGCTATTCACTAATGGCAAATAAACCTGAAGCTGTATCTCCCCCTTTCCTCTCATTCTCAGCCCGGAGTCTGGTACAATATGAACTCTTAAAGGAAATGCCTAGAAATTGATAGGTCAAGGGCCTTTATTAGTCTGATGTGAGGGGAAGCACATTCTTGCTGCAGGGAAAGCACATAGCTACTGCTTGTACAAAGGTTTCTCATTGGTTGTCACGGGCTGTACCTGTGGAAATAAAGATTTGGATGCAGGGCTCGTTCGAAGATTTTTTTGATATTCTGGCTTGCCTTTGCTTTTTTTTTTTTTTTTTTTTTTTTTTTATGGACTCTTCAAGCAGACCCATTCAAAGCAATGGCGTTTGGTCACCTTCCTCAAAACAAAACAGAACTATTGCTTACTTTGTAATTTTTAGCATGCTCATTTTTTTCATACCTGATTTGATTGAGCTAATTGTAAGTGCCAACAATTGTGAATGCCAGAAAAAATAAAAGAACCAGCAGTGATAGATTCTCAAGTAATCATTAATCTAAACATTCTTTCCTGGTAGGAGCTGAAGGAAAAATTGCTTTTAGCAACTCTATCTGCATTGTGTGATCGTTGCTAAGTTGATTTCGTAGAAATTTACTGCCGTTTAAGTTGTATTTCTAAAGTTGTGATTGCTTATTCTTTGAAATGGTAGACAAGAGTTTATACACCCAAATGCATAAAACTTAGTGGGACCAATTGTCAAAGGCCGTTTTTTTGTCAGTGTTTTATAGCTGTCTCCTGCAATGTAGTGCATGTTTCAAAGAGAAACTTCCGGCGCTATTTTATATTAATACACAAAATTGATGTGTAAATATTTTAAACACTCACTGGATTATTGAATATCTCAGCATAAGCACCTGCACTAAAATTGTGTCCAATACTGAGGTGTTTAGAAGTGGAGGGATGGCCAAAAAATTATCATAACTATGGTCCTGCTTCTACTTAGACGTATTAATACCACTTTACAAAACTGCATGTTAAATAGGAGGTCCTTATGCTAATATTACATATTGAGTCAACCTACACGGCATTTGCAGGAGCAGGGTGATTTTTACCAGTAAATGAGATTTGGTTGTTACATCTCTGTCAGATGTAACTGGCACTATAGTGCTGCATGTTTCAAACAAAGCATTTGAATTTACGGTGTACACCAAACATTCACTAAAGTCAGGAGGAGAACTGCTATAAATTCTGACTCTGACTGACTGTCTAATCTTGGAAACCCTTATTCACTCAAATAGTTCCTTCTCATATGAGGACGCTTGTTTTCAGCTGGGCTGCTTAATGAAAGCTGAAGGTCCCTGGTAAATCAGGGACTAGGCTAGGCGAACGAGAAATATCAATTACTTATTTTAGATACTCCTTTTACCTTTCTGTGAAGTGAGTACTACTGTGAATCTTGCATGCTTGTCCAGTCATGAAGAAAGAGGAGTTGGTGATTTATGGTGACCTCTCAAATCAGCAGGGAAACCCCAGCGTTCCAAGAAAGCTCGTATGAGAGATATGAGTTAAGACATCTCCTCCCCACAAGAGGAGTTTCATCAGCCAGTCGGGTATTTCTGCGTCATTGGCTAGAATGTTCAATCCTGGAAAGGAAAAATAAAGTTGCTGCCATTGTCCTGCCCAGCAGGTCATATCCCTGAAGCACAATTAATGTCAAGGACTTACACAGCAGTTGCCCAAAACCCAGCCTTCCACGCACGTTCAAGCAGCAAAAAGGTTCACAAGGAACATGTTAATAAAATCTTGTCAAAACTTTGGAAGATGCATAAAATAATAACTGGGAAGAAAAATTACTTGCAAATAGAACCATTTAAGTGGAATGTATCGCCTTGCTGTGCTGGACACTGATTTATTAAGAATAGAGGGGGGGGGAAATTGAATATTTCAGGTGGTATTTACCAAGAGAAACTGAGCTGTCCCAAAGCTTTTATTAATCTGATTTGCAGAGTATCCACTACCATCAAGGGACCTACTAAAGTTGTTTTCTTTAAAGCTGATGTGAAGAGGTCAATGCAAATAGCGTTGTGGATTACACTATGGGAAGATGACAGTCCTTTTTACCATATGGAGAGAAAGTTGAATTATTTTGTTTTCGTTTTCTGGTTATTTATTAAATGAGGATCATGCCATACAGGTATTCCCTTTTCCTCTCCAAAGGAAATGAAGTGTTTACATCATTTTGATTGATCTAAAGTAATAATTATTTTGTCCGCCTACAGCTCCTAGGCAGTCGAATAGTCCAGTCACTAGAGCACTGGCTTGCACATCAGAAAACTGAAATGTACCTGCCGTGATACCTCAGTCAAGTCACACGTGTCTTTGCGTGCCTCTTTTTCCATCTGCTTTCCTGCTTTACTTGAAGTGCTGACTTGGCTGGCCAGCCCTCTGAGATGGTGCTCATTCATCATTACTTGTTTGTGGGAGGGGACTCTGTGAAAGACATTGCTGTGGGAAGTAAACCTGCTCCCCTGAAATGCAAATATGCTGACAATCTCATGATGTTTTGCTTCAAAACCTATTGCAGTTTCTGCTGCTGCACAAACTCTGAAAGAATTCTCTGAAAGAGATGTTAATGGTTGTCTCACTTTTTTACCAGTGTTTTCTGTGTTCCTCTGTCAAAAGAAATAGTTTCTGCTATTGCGCTTTAATATGTAACATTCAGCACATATTCAGCAGTGAAAACAGATTAATTTGGTCAAATACACCGTTGACTATTCTTAGTTACCTTTTTAACTACTTGCTCTTAATTAAAATCTCTACTTAGCCAAAACAAATGTGACAGAAGAAAGACCCAAAAAGAACCATATTTTCAAGATCCAGTGTGTTTGACATCGTCCTATAACAGACTGACAACAGCACTCCAAACTGAAATATTACAGCATTTTGTTCTTTTCCCTATATCTCTGTCAGTTCATGCAGTGCTTTATATCAGTGAATACATGTTCTTGAGCACTAAACCAAGTCTCAGTATTCAAAAGTGAACATATTAAAGTCTCCTCTGCAAAAAACCCTGCTGTGAAACAAATTGAAAACCAAATACAACATTGTTTTCTGTAATAAGAAATAATTGAACTCTCTTTAGAGTTTCACTGAACTGGTTAATAGCCACCATGTTAGGAAAGTGTTAATTTCCCTAGCTTGGAGTGTGTGTGCTTACCTGTAGTTATTTCCAAATCAAAAATGCAGTAATATAATGTCATGTACCAAAGAGGCCACTTACACGTGCACTGAATCCGACTTTGTTTATCTTTCCGCAGGCCATGTGGCTGATGTTGCAAACGGATGAACCCGAGGACTTTGTCATAGCCACGGGGGAGGTCCATAGCGTCCGTGAATTTGTGGAGAAGTCATTTAAGCACATTGGGAAAACCATTGTGTAAGTACGAACCTGAGAGAGCAGCCACAGGTTGAGCATTTCTAGCCTGATGCATTTCCTGTCTTACAGTGTATTGTTTCTGTGCATTCTTCTCCCCACCCCCCTTACATGTGAGACCTGGCCATGAATGACTGTGGGTATGTCTAGTGTTGCCCTCAAGACCGTAAGAAAAAGATGTAAGCGGGTACGTCTTGATTTTTCATTCCCAGTCTTCATTCTCTGTTGTCCCATACACTCCCTACCTTGGGGGACAGGTGTCCCTCCAGAGATGATAGTACAGGGTGTTGTTCATCACCCTGCTGCCAAAGGAGGTTTTCTACCCAATCCTCTATTTTGTTCACCTATATCCCAGTATTCCTGCTCCCATCCTCTGCGATGATCTCAAGAGGTGACACCTGTCAACCCTGTTCTTTACACATGACAGCCCATCAGTCACACCACAAGGATCATGTAGTAACCCACTCTACATTCCTATTAGCTCTTGTCCTACTAAGCCATAAAAATGTTGAGCAGTGGGTGCAGAATGTTTACAATGCATATTCCACATAGTTTGATTGAAAATACAAAATTCCTTCTCAAGGCCATATAATAAAACCAGGATGGCTTGGTGAGCGCTTTCTGTAATTTATATTTTTATTGTTTATTATTTTTTCAATTTCCCTCCTTCTGTATCTTCTCTGGGCCCCATGCATCAACATACCGATCTCAGCTGGAAAAGGGAGAGGAAAGCCACAGGCTCTTCCATGACGCTAGCGCCAGGGCTGTTCCTCAGGCCATCAAAGTCACTTGTGCAGCTGGTGAACTTTTGACAGGGCCAATAAGTTTTACTTGGGAACAAAAACTTGACAAATTCAATAAATATGCAGAAGTGCACAGATATATACAATATTATTTGAACAGCCAGTGGGTGGCTGGGGAGGTAATAACATTTTCTCCTCAATGAGTTTTTAGTCTGGTTTCAATTTTTGGCATCAACTTCTAGAAAAAATTCTGATGGGGAAGAGACTGTATAAATAGAATTTCTAGCCCAAAAGCTCAGTTTTGGGAATAAGTTTCTCTCTGTGTTTTTAGCATCTCTTGATAGCGAGATGTCCCTGCATGCCTTAACACTTTGTCCCATATACCTTAACAAGGTAAAGGGGAGGGAGTAGGAGCTCTAGTAATTGCTTTTTCTTCTTTTTTCTTTTTCTGTACTTTTGCTTCTCGTGTTGATAAGCTAATTCTTCCTGGTAAGCACTGATACAAATGTGCTGTGGATTCAGTTGCTCCATATAAGTAAGAATTCTTGTGATTTTGAGAACTATTTTGTCCCTGTCTAGTGTTGTTTGCAAAAGCAAGAATGAATATTTGGTGAACAACTTTTTCTTTCAAATATTGGTTCTCTAAAATTAGAAACTGAATTGTATAGGTCAATACCTAACTGAATGTCTTTATTTGCAGATGTTCTCAACGACGTGTTTTCTTTTATGTCAATAAGTGTATCTATTATTTTAACATTAAGCTCTCTGCTTTGGTGTTGGCCTAAGAAGTCTCAGCATTTCCCAAGACTGACAACTGAGCATATATTTTTCAGAAAGCAAATTAAACCCTTCAGAAAAGCTAAAGAAAAGAACAACAATTACACAAATAAAAGTGAAAGTACTTTCATGAATAGCTTCAGTTATAGAGAAGATATTAAGGGCTTATTTAGATTTAGTCAATCCTAACACACAAAATTTTGGGTCCCATTTGTTTAATATTTTGCTCACATGTGGTTCCATATGGTGGAGTGCATACCACATGGGTGATTACTGTCGTCGGTGTTGGGATTGAATTAATCACACGTTTCTCTCCCAGGGAAACTTTACAGTAGGACTCCAAGTGATGAGGCAAGGCAGATATTTTGTGTGTAGGAAGACATAGTTGAATTTTTTTATACTAATCAATAAAAGTAATTCTCAAAAATTGATGAGAATCCACATATCTGGTGACATGAATTTTTAGGATCCTAAATTGCTTTAGAAATGGAGCTTGAGCTGCTAATCCCCATGGCTTTTCTGAAATTCTTCTTCACTGTAAGTTATTAATTCCTTAAGCCATTTACAGGTGAAATATAGATAGCTATACACACGGGGACTGAGGTGACATTTTAGGTACTAATGACAATTCTGTTGCTGATCATTTTGGCAGTGGTGTAAATCTGGTCATTTTCGATACAGTCTAGCCAGATAAACCAGACATTAGTTGCCCCTGCTCCCAAGGCGGGGATAGTGTCACAACAGACTCACTACTCATTCCATAGCCATCGTTCATCTTTCAAATTGCACTAGATGTAAAAGATTTCTCAGGATTTTGAAAGTTTTGCTAAGAACCTCCATAATTTTTCTAGGTGTCAGCCCAGCCCATGATTTTGCAGCACACACACGCTCTCTTCTTACCCTCGCTGGCTTCTTGGCTGGTAACCTCTAACATTCTTTGAAACCCCCAGGGGCTTTCTACTCCCACCTCCTCCAGTTTGAATATATCTTCTTCAGGGGGTAGCCTGGCAGCAAAATCCTCCCTTTTAGCATTGTGGGACCCCACTGGTGAGAAACATTGATCTGTTTCTTTACAATTTATGAGGCACCTAAGAACCAGCGCATCAGAGTGCAATTGCTAAATGGTTCCTGCGAGGACAGCCACTTTCTTCCTATCTCACTTCCTCAGCTTGGTTGAGTTGTTTGGTTGTTTGGTGGTGTTTTTCCAGTTTTGGTTTTTTTGTTTGGGGATTTTGGTTGGTTGTTTATTTTTGGGGTTTTTTTTGTTTGGTTGGTTGGTTGGGGTTTTTTTGCGGAGTTGGAAGTATTATGCAAATTTGCACTCTCAAAAACTTATCTGGGAAATTTCCAGCAGCCTTTTCCACTGCTGTAAGTGATGGCACTGCATCCCGGTATTGCTCTACAACGAGCCTTTCAAAATTCATGGAATGATGGAGTAAACGGCCAGGAAGGTTGTCGTGGCAAGCAGCAGTTGGCAGAGCTCACAGTGTATCTGAGAACACAGGGCACGTGTGCAGGGGCTCTTAACCAGCCCTACTTTGTGTTTTGGCAGGGAAAGTTGCAGATGTAACAAAGTCTTAGCTGTCACATCTTGATATTGCAGTAGAGAACAGGAAGAAAAGCAATTCTGGCTACTCCACAAACCAACTAAAAAGAAATACGGTTTTTTGGTCTTCATAACAATTCACATTAACTTATGTGAATCTAGGACAGCCTAAAAAGTCTTTCCAAGAAGATAACATAATACCGTCATAGCCAGTCATTAGCACATGTCAGGATTATGTCTTCTAGCCAAAATAAGAGAGAGAGAAACTTTACTACGTTTTTATAACTAATGAAATGTACAGCTGCAATAAGACTGCTTCTCTCTGAAATTAACTGTAAAGTGTACACAGAGGTTTATCTACCTTGTGTGTTTTTTTCTTCTAACATTTCTTTTTCAAGGGAGAAATTTCAAATTATATTTATATAGTCCTCTGAATCATTCAAATTCAGTCCTTTGTACGAACAGGAAAGCCTCAGAGCTACAAATATTTTCCCCCCTGTAAGGATTACACTTTTTTCTTTTACTTTCCCTTCTACTTATTACTAATTAAGTAGTACTTGGGGGAAACACTTCCCGCCTATAATTTGAACTACAGCAGGGTAAACGAAACAGGCAAACGCTTGTCTTGACTAATTTTCTGTCATTAATCTTATTAAATTAGAACAGGATTGCAAAGATAGCCTGAAACCACTACAGCACTCAGAGTTCTTTGCAAAGTGCTACAAAGACCGCTGTCTGCAAATGTGGAAAGAAAAAAAAAAAAAAGAAAGAAAAGAAGAAATTGTTCAAGGAGTGGAAAGATTTATTGTGGTTTTTATTAATATAAAAATACGTGCACATTTGTTACAGAATTATTCATTGCTTCCAGGATCAGAATTAATTCAGTAAAAATGAATATTTTACTCTAGTCATTTGGCTCTACATACAAATTTTGTCTTAACTAACATGCCATTTGGTCTTCTGAAAGATCACCCTAAAAATGGGATAAGCTTTAAGGTCTAATGAGGTGAACTACTGGAAGTGGAGCAGTGGCCTCTTCAGTTACAGTGAAGGTTGAACTGAGATTGAACAGAGGGAGGAGAGTTTTTATGGTTTGGTTTTGGGTTTGTTTAGTTTTTTTTCTTTTTACCTAAAAATGGAAGGTTGGACTACAGAAACACATGAATTTGAAGGATTGCTGTTAAGAATGGAAAACCAACAACACATTAGTAGTGATGCTGTGGGGACATGGAAGAGGAGCCATCAAAAGTCATCATCAAAACAGCTGCTGTTTCCAGGTCTGGCTTTTGCCCACCAAAAATTGCTTGTTGGCCAGTGCTACACGTTGTATTTAAGAGCTCAGGAAAATCTGAAGCTTTCAGATGAGGAGGAAGGGAACAGAATTTCATACTGAAATTAGAGACATTTTGCAGAGTGGTAGTTGAAAGGAACACAGATAGGTCGGTGAAGAATGCTGGCCTGGGTGAACCTACATGAGCAAGGGTCCTTGCTTAAGGCTGCACCACTTCTATTACCATTCTCACTGTAGATTAAAGGGGGGGTGGGGGGGACGCATTTAACCCACCTCAGCTGGAGATTTAACTATTCCGTCTGAGGAGGTTTTTATTACTTTCTTACTGATACAAGGTTTTATCCATAGGCAGGCCTAATAACTGTTTCACAATTCATATTAAGGTTTGAAGACTGTAACAATATAATAACCTGATCTCATACATCATAACTGCTATGGGAGTTTCTCCTGTAGGAAGACTAGGTAAGAATTAAATGTGGTGTTTCACGGGAAATTCCACCTTTTTTTTCTGCCAAATGAAATAAAATTTAATTCTCATAAATGGAATTTGGAAAAATAAAGAAAAAATTAAAAAGAATTTTTAAATCTATGCTGAAAGAATAATAAAATCCATTCTGAAAATATCAAAGCATCTTTTTTTAGATATTATTAATATAGTATTATTTCTGGTTGACAGTAATAGAACTTAGTTGAAACTAAAATTTATTTCCAGAATGTTTGGATTTTCAAAGCAACATTAATATTCTTTGAGAAAACTTTTTCTTCTCAACACCAACTTTCACAATGAGAGGAGAGGAGAGGAGAGGAGAGGAGAGGAGAGGAGAGGAGAGGAGAGGAGAGGAGAGGAGAGGAGAGGAGAGGAGAGGAGAGGAGAGGAGAGGAGAGGAGAGGAGAGGAGCATGTATTCTTTTTTAAAGTCTCATGTGGAGAGCCACAATTTAGATTTCTGAAACTTGAGCTTGACAATGCTGGGAATATAATAACAACAATAGCATTGTTTTAACTGTGTTCCTTTAGTGAACAAACACCGATAAAAGATTCATCAGAGCATTTGAAAAAAATTTTATGTACGTCCCTTTATGGTAACATACCTTTTCTTTAGATTTAAGTACAAGATCATGGTTAAGCAATCCCTCTGTTCTTGATTGCTTTCATGCATCAGAGCTACTGGCAAGATTGGTGGTTGAACTGGTGGCAAAGGAATATATGAAAAGTCATATTTAAAGTTTCTCTACAAATATTACTTGCAAAAGACAGTAACTGTCTGTTATATGGTGTCAGTTTTGCAGTTTATAAAGTACCAGGACAGAATGAAGTGCTTTGGCTTCATTGTGTGCGTAGAAGCAATCAGGCCACAAATCTGAGAAGTCTACACAAATGGTATGTTGTTAGCTATGGAGGAAGAGTAAAATTTTCCTAAAATTTTATTTTTAATTAACTCATTATTCATTTTCAAACATGCAAATGTTTTCTATTGACATATGTCTGATTTAAAAGGTGTACATGATAGTTTTATTTTCTGTAAGGAGACTGAACAGCTGTAGATACTAGTGGTTTTAAAGAAAGCATTTTTAAAATGCTATCAATTCTGTTTTTGTGTAAAGATGAAGCAAGGAGATGAAATGCACATACTTGTTCAGTTTATCTGTGTGTTTGTGAAAGGTTTCATTTTTAGTCGATTTGTTCACCACCTCAAAAATATACATACTTTGCCTTGTTTTCTTCTCAGTTACAGCTATTTGGACCATTTGGTCCACTGCAGTGCTATTCCCAGACCACCTCAATTATCCTGGATTCCGTGTCCTTCTGTGCCCACCTCACACCTCACTGGCTGGGTCCCTCAGCTCTTCATCCTCACAAAATCCCCTAGATTCGCGGATGTTTTTATAGCTTGAAGCTTGCTGTCTTACTGAATAGTTATAGGAAGTGAAAAATAATTTGAATCTCTAGAGCTGAAGAGGAAAATAGCATTCATCAGTGCTGATAAGTACTATAACAGTAGTGATCTGCAGATATGGAATTAGCCGTGATTAAATGCAGCCCATTCCTCTCTAAATCCACAGTGTAAAAGCTCTTGAGGTGAAGAACCTTTTAAACAAGTATATTTGCACATGCATTTGAAATGTGATTAACTTAGTTTTATGGACATTTCTGAGGACAGTGATAGTAGTGATATCCACCAAGGCTGACAATGACTACTGTCCTAAGCAAACCTAAAGCACCCGTCTTCAACAGTGAGGCACTTGACATGGAAGCGTAGATGCAGAGCGCATCAAACCCACTTTGTCAGTAGTGGACTCATGGTCTCGTGCGTCCTCCTCCAGGTGCAGAGCATTCTGGCATATGGCTGACACCATCAGCTGTGAAAGCAAACCCATCCCTTGCTTCAAGGAGAAGCTGAAGCTCTGCAGTGTGGGGCAGGCAATGGTCTTGCTGTAGAGGCTTGTTGCCTGCAGGCTGCAGGACCACCCCAGCAGGTGCCTGCCTGGAAGCCCTGGGCTTTGATACCTGCTGGGAGTTAGGGGGATTCAGTCCTCATCCTCTATAAATTTAACCCAGACCTGACTAGCCAGGAATCCTCTGTGTTTCCCCCAAGTTACGTGTGGCTGCTTTCTTCCCCACTTGGGCATCCACCCTAAGGAGCTGGGAAGTCCTTGTGGCTGGAGCTATCTAAAACCACAGCAACGTGAGGGTTTCCCATGCCTCTTCCACCATGCTTGTGCTTCAGGATAATCTGGTGTTACATTATCTAGTTAAACAGTTCTGACTGCAATTTGACCACAAATTAAGGAGGGGGTTGGTGGCTTTTTTTTCCCCTTTCCTTGTAGTTAGAGGAAAAGGGGAGGGGAAACTGGTTAGTGAAATGGATGTCTTGCTTTGGGTGTCCGGCTGGCCCTTGCGCGATCCCTTTTATCAGCAGTATGGTGTCCCCAGCTGTGAGCGCCAAGGTGCCAGGAGTAATTAGAAGCGTAGCTATCAAATTCTGCTTTGGTCACAATGAGAAGTACTTTTTTTTCCTTGTGAACTTTACATATCACTGGGCTGAACAAAATGGGTGGAGATTTCTTCTTAAGTTATTTCTATTGTTATATATCTTTGATAGCGACATTAAGTGAGTCTTTACTGGCTCAGCCAAGCCTTCTGGAGCCTGTTGGGTGTTAAATGGGGTTCTCTGCTCAGTGACCTCCAACAACAACTGATGTCTCCTGATCTAAGCGCTTCCTGTTGTTTTACTGGTGACGGTTAGTTTTCTATTAAGCTCATTTGAGTCCTGCACATTTTTACCCTCTGCCCTTTAAAGGGAGGGACTAATGTTAGTTTTGGCTTCTGAATGACAACTTTGCAGTTCAGGCTGCAAACAGAGCAACTGCAAAAAAGAAAGAAAGAAAATTTAAATTATAAATCATGTTTAGCATCATGGAAGGACTGTTAACAGCTGACTTCACTGTGGCTATTATCTCTTGGAAGTTATTTTAGCGTGAAGTGTTCCCAGTATCAAGCATCCTACAGGCTTTGCTGGTCATCCAAATGTTGTGAGTTGTGCTTAAAAAATCGTGGGATTTAAAAACTAGTAATAATGCATATTTGGCATTTCCTTCTGCCTTTTGGTGTTTTAACCTTTGTGGGTACGCAGAGGTCACATATCCAGACTTTCCTTCTCAGCCCTCAGGGCTAGAAGCTCAAAAATGAAGGCTGAGATTGTCAAAGAATTAAATTTTTCTAGGAGCTTCAGGGGATGAGGGGGCAGGGGAGCAAAGAGAAATCAAATCTCTGATAAAATCCCAAGAGCTGGCAGTAAAATTAGTCAGTGGGAGGCAAGGGGCACTTTTCTTTCACTGATGGTGACTGAGGCTAAATATTCTAAATCACAGTGCTGATTTAAATTACATATATTTTACTTAAACACAAAAAAAGTAAAGAATTTAATCACTACACTTTTATGCAAAGCTGGTTCAGAGCCCCATGATGTATATACATAGAGGCAATAAGCAAAGAGAGGATAGAGTTTCAATTATAACTCTGGATTTTGTACATACAATGGATTAGGTTTGTTGCACCAATGTATGTTCCTACATGTGTCATCTGAAGCATTTGGTTTGAGAGGGAGCACCGTCCTCAGGCTCCCAGGCTGCAGGCTGGCCTCTCCAAAGGCAGAGATAGTCACTCACCAAACTGCTCCTCTTCTGCTGCTCCTGAAATTTTAGACCAGGACGGTTGCGAACAAAATAGTTCATGACCCAACCAGATCACACAGATTACAGCAAATTGCAGGTGATTCAACACATATGCAACTAATTTGGACAAAATAGCTGGGTTTTGGTTCACAGGTAGTAAGTTCTATTTACAGTACATGTATGTGAAATGCCATGTCGAGCTAGGACTGAAAACTCAAGAACTGGTTTTGTTCTGTTTTTCCTAGTTAAGCACAAATTAAATTATGCAGCTTAATGCTATTCAAACAGAGCTTCACATCCATAAAATTAACAGATTAAAGAGTTCCTGAAAATATTGGCCAAAATACAAGAATTAAAGATATTTTAAGAAAACAATTTTGAACCAATCCACAAATTAAAAACCTCACTGTCATATTTATTTGTAGATACATGAGACATTCTGAAATCAGGACATTTTATTTTCTCCCAGCGTTATGTGTTTAATTTGGAAGTCCTGTATTTTAGACCTTCCACTGAATCAAAAACCAAAACAAAGAGACTTCAAAAGCCATTGTTGCTCCATTCAAGTCTAAACTCTGCCTTTGTTCCTATAACTAATGAGTTTATACTGTCCTGCAGGGAGAATTGACACCAGCCTCAAGTAAATGAAAGCAGGCCAAATGTTGGTAAGATCAGAGCACTAAAGTAATTATGGGTTGATTAAATGTTTATCTTCTTTACAGGTGGGAAGGGAAGAATGAAAATGAAGTAGGACGATGCAAAGAGACTGGCAAGATTCATGTGACAGTCAATCACAAGTACTACAGGCCAACTGAAGTGGTAAGAAAATGCCCTCTCTTAGCTTTGCAAATGAATAATCCAATCACTCAGCCAATAAATTGCTGCATTTGGCCAGCAGTCTGTGAAAATGGCTTAATTGCACTCCTGCTGCCAGCTTTTAGAGCTCTAAATTAGCCTCCTTGTTGGCCCCCTTGCAGCCTGCTACCTGGGAGCAAGCAGGCAGGCAGGCAGGCAGGCAGGCAGGCAGGCAGGCAGGCAGGCAGGCAGGCAGGCAGCACTGCCCAGGAGGAGCATGTTTGTCCTGGCACAGAGATGCTACTCTGCTTCAGTCAACCTCTCTGAATGGGAGATGGAATGCTTAGGGGGCATGAAACATCACCTTATGGGAAACAAAATAAGGTATAGAACAACTTGTTGTTCCTTCTGGTCTTGAATGGATGTGTGGTGATCTCCCTGCCAGCTGCACGAAGGGAAAGCAGAGGAAGGTGATCACTGAAAGGATTGATTTTTAAAGTACCTCCTTCTGTGTCTTCATGACAGTGTTTCAACTCCATACAGTGAGTATTCCCTGTTCACCTTAGATCTCTGTAACTCTGGGAACCGCAAAATGCCTATTTTAGAAGTGCAGGTGTACTTGGCATTCTCAGGTGCTTTGCAGGATCCCACTCATTAAACGCTCATTCTCAGAACACATCTTTATTCCCAGGAATGCCTCAGTGAAGCCTGCCAGGGGTATGCAACCAGCACACACTGCCAGCAGGACCAAGCCACTAATGCCTGGGCTCAAATCACCTAACAAGCATGCTAGGACAAGGAAAAAAAAACATTTTGAGGTCAGGCAGGATGGTGGCAAGGCACAAAGATGGTACAGGATGGAGCCTGGTTACTGGAGACAGGGAACAACAGCCTCAGTTGTGCGATGAGGGAGTGGGTGTGCCCAGGAGAGGATGTTCTTGTCTCCTGGGGAGGGTGATACCAGCCCCACCGGTTGCTGACACAGCATTTTGGCTGTCTGTGTCCCTGCAGAAGTGCTGGGTTCAGCTGCTGGGTTCAGCTGCCTGATTCAGCAAGGCATGAGGGCATGTTTCTCTTGACATGGATTGCAGGGTGGGAACAGGGAGATGTATGTGTGGAAGTGGACATGGGTTCTAAAGTAGAAATTTGGAGGGGAATAGAGATTTTCATGTTATGCAAAAAAAGGGCTGGGCCCATGTATCAGAATCAAACACTAGGAAGTCATTAAGAGCTGTCTGTCTTTCTGTGCTTTGGGAAGGTGTCAGGATGATAAGGAGGACACAGAGACAAAAGGACTTGCCAAACAGGAAAAGGACACTTGATCCAACAAGTCTGAGCTTTGTGAGACCCACTTTCCTGCTTTGTCATACCTCTTACTAGCAAGTACAAATTCCCTCCTCAGAATAGCTACATGCTACTTGTGAATTTTGAAGCCCTTGCTGTAATTCCACCTTATTCTTGTACTCATTTTCTGATTAAATAGTGGTTCTCATGGTCTCCTCTCTGTCCTTATTGGTCTCCTTTTGGGAACACAACTTCTGGATTTTAAATTCAGCTCACTGTACACCTGTAAGTTTTGGGACAGTGCATAAGCACAGGTCCCTCAGGAATGCTCATGCAATTGCTAGTGGGTCCATGCATGAGTATAGGGATGTATTCAAATACAGAGTGGAATGTGGCCTTGAAATAGCACTGCATATAAACTCTGTAGTCATCTGATGTTTATCTGAAACTATCTGTCGTAGGCCACCTTCGTTTGGGCTCCATCTCTCTCTTCACTGCCCCCATCTTGCCTTACATTTAGAAGAGTCCCTAATTAGTTCCCGTGAAACCCAGGAAGGCTGTGAAGCTGCTCAAGCATCATCAAGGTAGAAACAGAAAATGGGTTTTGAAGGACCTTTGTCTTAAGGAATATGCAGATGAACTGTGAGCAAACTCCTCTATGAAGAGGTGTGACATTCACTTCCAGCACTCAAAGTGTCCTTTTTAGAGTATCTCTCGACGAGTATCCAGAATCACTTTCATTTTTTTTAATTCTGATTGTATTTCCATTCCTCATCCATGGCAGGCAGACTTCTGTTTGTTGCAGTCAGGGAACCACTTCTGTGCAATTCCAAAACGCCAGGCCATAATCCAGTCTATCACGAGAAAGCGAGGAAAAGCAAAGAGAGAACTGAAATGGACTGACAGTACGTGTCCCCTCCCGCCACCCTCACCAAGACCGCTGAAGGCAAGAAAGCCTTAAGTTGAAATTTTGGAAGGAGGCTTAGCCAGATCAGTTAACAGGAATTCTGCTGCTGAATCCCATCTGACACAGAAAATCTGATGCTCAGATTCTCATGTCTTATTTGGAAACATCTCTGTCTGTCTGTGCCTCTAAAATTTAGCATGGTATTCTGGAAAGTGAAAATAAATATAATTTAATCTTGTGTACAGTCAGTTCTGACAGTGCCAGTGCATTCATTTGAAAACACATTTGTTTTCTTCAGCTAGTGATCCCTGGGGTCAAGGCCTCCCATTGAAAAGCTTAGCCGTACTGAAGAAGAAACCTTGAAATGTGAGACTGTCTTCTGGTCAAACTACGTAGACCCTTTGAATGCCTTGACTCTAAATCTCTTCACTCTGCTTTTGACTGCTTTGGGGCCCCCTGATATTTACTGGCCTTGGGAATTGTTCCTGCTAATGCTTCTAATGCTTGTCTCTCTCCTTCCCTCCTTGTATTTTGCCAATGACAAACCTATTGGTATCATTTCTTTTGGCTTGTATCGAATTCCTATCAGTATCTTTTCTGACCTTTTTTTTAATCGTATTTGGAGATTCAAGCCTGCTGCAAGGATTGGAGAGAAATATTATTACTTCTGTCTTTCTTTAAATCAGCAGCTTTCACAGGCGTTTCATGACAAGCTTGCTCGATACACTATGAAGGATGCTTTCACGCACTTTGCAGGCTTTTTCAGCACGTGGCAGTAAGGTCACGCTGTACACTCATTTGCTGCCTAGGCTTGTAAATATAAGTTTCTACTGCAGTCTATTCACCTGTAAAATGTAGATTCTTCAGAAATTATCTCACTAGTCTCTTCTACTCTTGTTACAGTCAGAATGTTCATATTGTAGGTATGTAACTTAGTCTGCACTTGAATTTAAAAAATCTATTTGGTATTCACAAAAATAATATTAAATCTAAATTTATTTTAAAAGTTAAAAGCAAAATTCAATGAGCCACCTTAGTCAGTTGGAAACAAGCATCCAAGCACAGGATGTCGGAAGCATAAGGTCTCTCAGCCCTTGAAGCTGGGTAATTTTCAGAGAATTAGGGACCCTCTTTCATTTTCTTATCTTTCGGCAAGATAATTACTATTAATTTCTATGCGGAAGTTCCTCTCCAAGAATTGCACAATATCTTCTAATCAAATTATGCCCATTAAGGTGTTTGAGCAAAATTGCCTCTATTATTTTTGCACAGCAGATATTAAGCTAACAGTTCTATAGGAACTTGCCTCATTTCATTGCCCTTTCCTTTGCTGTAACAATGAAGATTGACTCCAGGTCACACTGGTCTGTCCTGTCATCACAGAACTTAAGATGTGTATGTGTCTCAGTTAGAAGTTTATGCTAAGTTTTAAAAGGAAAAAAAAAAAGAAACCTTTCAATCATATGTAAATGTTGTTTTTTCTCTGAATCTAATGCTCTGCGTGTGTTAGAGGGAATTCTTCCCTCCCACCTGTTTCTGCAGTTGTACTACAGCTTGCCTAGGATAGGAACTGCAGGTTGTATTCATGCATCACATTTGTTCTGGGCTGGCATTGCTGTAACTCTGGGGATGTACATACATCAATGCAAATTTCCTTCCTTTAAGCAAGCCCTGGAAACTCCATCACAATGCAATGCTAATATTTAAGCAGTCATCTGGCCTCTTATTAATCTTCAAAGAAAAAGAGCAGGCTAACTTGCTAACTTCTTCCTTTTGTTATATGCCTTAAGCAATTAAGCATTTTTCTCCTAGTCCTTTTTAGCATTGACATAAATGAAACTCCATGTAATGGTTAGGAGAAAAAAAATCATAGCAGTGTCAAAAGATACTTTGTCCTCCTGGAATTATTTCTTTAAATAATTCTGTTTCTGTTAGTTAGAAATGGCTGTTTCTAACTCCTAAGAAGTTCTGTATTCTTCCTTACCAGGCTGTTTATCTTTCAAAGGATTGTTTGTTGTATCTAAACATCTACAGATAGAAACAGATACATACTTCTATATACAAGACATTTCCCAAGTCTTCTAGGTGTTACTTACACTAAACTTTACATCTTTGCTTCACTGCATTTGGCCTCAGTGCCCTTTTTCCTCCTTGGAATTAAGCAGGGCAGCTTTAAATTTCAGTCTCTTCAGATGTTTTTTAAAAATTCAGCTCTGTGTTTCCCATGTTTCATAGGATTCCAGTAAAAATTCCTTGGGGCATATCACATTCTCCCAAAGTCAGCTTTCTTAAAGTCAAAAACATTTCTGAACTCCTCTAAGTGTTCCTGCCCTAAAGAGCATTTAGAGTCTAATGAAACCATGATCACAAAACCCTAAATGCCCCGCACTTCCACTTTAGTTTTCATACAAGCTTCATTTCCTACTCTTAAGTCCAGAGCTGCCTGTGACTGTAAACTGTCCAGATGCCCGCACGAGGAAACACGTGCTTCCCTTCCTCAAGGATCCTTTTGCTCATCAGTGTCAATATGGGGCCTGTATTAATATTCATGAAAATTAAATGGGAGCATTCAAGGAAGAATAATCTTCAGATGATTTTCCTGTGTATTTTCCTCACTAGCAGCCAGGTAGAAAAATTGTCAGTTGCCATAATTCTGTCAGTTTTCTCTTATCGGTTGGTTTTTTTCCTCCTTTCTATGAAAACGTATGTCAACATCTGAAAACTACTGCCTTGGTAAATGATTACCACTGTTGTCCTTAATTCTCCTCCAAGCTGACTTTGCTGCTGTGTCAGACAAAATCTTGATATCTTTTCTTACTTCAAACTCAGCATTATCTCTGTATTGCTTTGCCACCCTCTTCCTTTTATTTGTCCCTTCTGCTAATAAAGCCTGAAGTAGATTTTTTTATTTTTACTTTTTTAGGTAACACCTTACGTATCAGGTGTTTCAGAGGCACCTCTGAAATCATACATGTCAAATTCAGCCAAGTAAAATAATGATTAATAGTAACTTGTCTCTTTATAGCGCCTACAAGGAATCAGGCACTTAATATATTTTAAATGTTTTTTCAGCAAGCATGTGAAAAAGGTTTAAAAAGCACAATAAACTCATGCACAGCAGAGGAGGCAGACTGCACTGCTTGAGTGAGAACATGAGGCGACAAGGTTAGGAGGAGAGCCTGGCAGGGGTGTGCTCCGCTGCCATTCCTGGTGGACACAACCGTACTTCCGCAGGTAGTTTTCTGCTTGTTTATCTCGCCCTGATTTTGTTCACGTTAGTTGTTCCTTAGAATATAGGAAGATCATTTTTGCTATCAGGTTTTCCTCTCATTGTCACCAAACCTGAGAATCCTCAGCAGGCTCGTGTCCAGTCTTGCTCGCTGCCTTGTTTAATCCTCTTAACAGACTCTTAGGAGGAGCCCTAGCTTACCTCCTTTCTTGTGGGAGCAGACACCTAATATGTGCCCCTCCAACACTCCCACACACATTTCTGACTTTTTGCTTCGCAACTAGCTCAGTACATCAGTATTAACCAGGCGCAGCCAGTAAAGGAATCCCTCTGGACCACCACTGTTTGCAGTCCTCATATGCTGTGCTTTACTCAGTCGCTTCTCTGCGTCATCCTGCTCCTCCTCTGCTGTGCCGCCAACAAAATATTTCTCTGGCAACTTCTACAGCTGGCTCTGTTCCCCTTCCTCCTTCACCACCTCTTTCCCTGCTGTCATTCCTGAGGTTTTGAAACCAGCCATGTGTCATCTGTGACCTTCATGTCTTCATTGATCTTCCTGAGAACATCAGCCTGTCTCTCTGAGTCTGCTTTCCAATCCCCTAATTCCACAGCTATCCGACGAGACTAGCCAGAGGAAGAGGGCGTCCTTACCTCCTGGGGTCTAAGTTGGAGTGCTTTTGCACCCTGGGTGTTGCACCGTGTGTTCATTTAAAAGATCAGTAGTCTTTCTTCAGAAATATTTGGACTAGCTCTGACTGACTTCGGGCAACACGATTTTCCACTTTGGGTGGGTGAAGAGATTTCAACCCCATTGACAAGCTGGTATGTAAAGATAAAGCTGTCATCCAGGCAGAAGGGTTGGTGGCTTTAATTCATTGCTCATTTTTCTAAATGCTGTTGACACACAGCAATTAGTGGCAACCTTGGATCTGACGGATCCGAGCTCAACTCCTGAAAACAGATTTTTAAATTAAACTTAGGTGACTGGAGGATTAAGGCCGAGGGAGAGGTGAATGAGGATAGAAGGCTGTTTACCTCCTTAATTAGGCCCTGATTCAGCCAAGCATCCAAGCAAGTGCTTCACTTCAAGGGCATGAATAGTTAATAGGGACAGTTTCCATACTTGGAGCTAAGAGTGTGCTTACGTGCATTGCTGCATCTTAATACAAGGCAAAGCAGTTCATCTGCGATGGGAACTGAGATGGCTAGCCTAAATGTTTGTGGGAACTCGGGAGGTGCCAGCTGATTATTTTTGTTTGCCTGCCCCATTGTATGTGAGTGAGCCCAGTACTCGGGAGCTGAGATGCTGAAATAGCTCAGGACAGTGTCTTTAGCCAGGTTCTCGTAGGGTGGCTTTGCAGGCAAGAAGGGATTAGACCAAGTTCATGCGGTTTGTAGTTTTAATCAACTGCTCCTGCAGTGACATTTCCTGCCCGTAATTCTTCTCTGCCTTCCTGGCAGTAGGGGGTCTTACCACCACCTCTTCACTTATTCATGTTTATTCATGCACAGAAAGTCTCTCTTTATCTCACCTCTTATCCCCTTGCCACCCCCCTTCTCTTGGCCTGCCATTTGGCCTCCTCCTCCCCCTTGTTATATCTGTCTGTTGTCTCACCCTCATTTGGACCATCCCTTGTTTTCTTAACACTGCCTGTCCTGTGCCTGTCCCACACAAACACTCCCTGTGCTCCAGCAGATGTGGTCAGAAATGCAAAGCCTCTGAGGGGGAGTCACGGGGGTGGGAGAAACCCTGGCCCAGGCAAAAGCCACGACAGAAGCCCAGACTCAGGCAGCACCTAAGACACATTTGTCACCGCTGCCAAGTGTTCCCTCCTGCCAGCGGTCTCCACCACCTACAGCCCCATTTCCTACATGAGATCAGGTTATTCAGGAGAGCTGGTTCAGACCGCGTTTTGGAGGGCCCAGTGAGACTGGCAGAGTGGCTCAGCACAAAACGGTTCCCTCCAGGGCTTCCTAAAGACCTTGATGTCAGAGGTGGTTGGGGTCACTTAAGGGAGCTGATTGCTGGTTTGCATCCAATAGTGGGAACATGTCTGGAGATCTCTCCCTTTCAGAAGCTGTTTTGTAAACAAAATTATTGTTTACAATAATTAATTGTAGAACCATTTTACGATGCAATTTTGAAAGTCAAGCAATATGTTAACAATACTGTTCACATTTTGACTGCATTTCCCACACTTTTCAAGTGTGCTGTGCCAACTCAACTCTTGCAATGGTTTTAGCGTGGCAGCACAGAACCCTAAATGACATGATTTATATGAAAATAAAAATGGCTTTTGAATACAGAGGATATGAGACAGAGGTGAGGTTTCCTTCAGCAAATCTGGAATTAAGGGCTAAAATCCTGTCTAATTTCTCCAGCCTTCGCAAGAACTCGCCAGCCTTCAGCTGTTCGTATTTTATTTTATGGGTGAGTGAGTGCACAAAGGAAAATGATAGCCACAGAGTGTTCATGTGTTTCATCTGAGAAGCCATGAGGTGGTTTTAGTTTTGTTAAAAGCAGCTTCTGTTGAGTTTGGGTCAGCAGATGGCTTGGTATCTGCCCTTTTCAGCATGAAGTCTACCAGTCAGTGGTTTGCTGGGGACATAGCCATCTTCAGCCTGGGTGTTCCATGGCACCTAATATTTTCCCTGCTTGAAAGATGCTGCTTTCAAGCCACTGATTCTCAAGATCCTATGCCACCTCCTGCAGAATGTGTCAGTGTTACTTTGGTGGTGCTGAGGGCGTTATCAGAGAGAGTGTGGTTGCCCTTCTGAGGGACACCCCAGGGCAGTGTGAAAGAGCCATATGGACTAGGTTAGGAAAAATGCATAAACAGGTAGCCAGTTCTGAGGAAGCAGGAGGGTTTTGGGGTTTGTCTCCAAAAGCTTTCATTTCATGTTTTTCAAGTGTTTCACAGTCCAAAAATGACAGTAGGTTTCTTTTACTTTCTTCTTTTATTTCTTTAGTTATTTGAAGTTTAATCCACTAGAAAATGTGGAACGTTTTAACTTTACCTATGGGAAAAACCTAAGTCTAAAATACTCTGCTCAAAAAAAAAAAAAAAAAAGGACAAAACTGGGTTTTCAGGTTTTCTTAGAAAAGCCTAATTTGTGGGGTGGGAGGGTACTTTTTTAGGGTAGTCAGGCTTTCTTTAAAATTGATCTAGGGGTCTTCTGTCTCCCAAAAGAGAAATCCACAAGAAGTTTTTGTTCAGACTTGTATCTCTGTCCTTCACTATTTACAATTTCTCTCAAAGGGGCAAATGGTTGAAAGGAAGTGAAGGTTTGGAAGTGGTTGTTTAAAAAATAAACAAACCTTCACCTTTCCCCTCTATCACCTTTAGAGTCATCATCTGTAAAATAACAACTTCATGATGGAGGCAAGAAGAGGTGGGACCGTTGTTAGTGTTGCTACCCTGTGATGCTGATGATGAGTGCTTAACCACCTTCCATATCTTCAGGTCTCATCTTTGTATTCCACTGAAAACCTGTAGCAATGTTTCTGACCTTATCAGAACTTAAAAACATTTTACATTGTTAATTATTTTTTAGTATCCTTTTTTAGTATCCCTACTGTTCAAGAAGAGCATGTATGGTTGAGTTGCAGGGGAAATCAAGCCCTGTAGCTCTAAACAACTTTTCAAAGTTTCCTTGTTGTTGTTGAATAAAACCCTAGAAAATTATCTTTGTGGCATAAACATCTACATTACTTTTCGTGAACCAGGAAATGGATCTTCATGCCCATCTTGGATGCTCCTCAAATTGTCTGAAGTCCCAGCTGGATGGGTGAAAGCGGAGACAGTAATTATCTGCAGGGCAGGGGAAACTTAAACATTAAAGAGCTTTATGCCTAGGATCAGCTGGAATTTTTGCTCATTCCTCACATATAGTGTCTGAGCTCACCAAAGCAGACAATATGAAAAATATTAACAGGATTCAAGAAGACATTAGTAATAGATTAAGAGTGCATGCCTCCCATGAAAGACCTTTTTTTCTATTTTTTTTTTCTTTCAGCCATTAAAGTCTAAAGGTGAGTAGGTGAAGTCAATTTTAATAATTCACAGACGATAATACATCTATTTCTCACTTGACAGAGCTAGTGTTTAAACTATTAGCATTGTCTGGCATAACATAAAACAGGATCAGTCACTCATCCCTTTGAAACGTCTAACCTGGCCTCATTTAAATTTCTTCCTTCCAGCTTTGCCAGTACATTTTAATAGTCTTGGTAGAGCTCTCAGCTGATTTGTGACTTCAGACTTTATCTACCAGGTTGTGGTTAGGAATGGAGTAAGACAGCACCATTCCTTGTCAGCTTTTTCTGTATGCAATGACACAGAAACCTCAGTGCTACAGATAGCCATTGAAATTCAAACCAGACCACTTGACTGCTGAACAGAAATGAGTTTTTAAATCAGATTTTCTTTTTGGAACACTCTTCTGTAATTTTTGAAAACACTCTGGGTTTGGTTTTTTTTTCCTTCCTCCAAATTGCTGACTGGTACTACTTTGTAGTCATGCTTTGTATTGAATAGCTGTAAAGAGAAAGGTGGATTAACAATAATGAAAACAAAAAAATGTGATTTAAAATAGGATGCCTGCCTGTTTTTATACAGTAATCTGTGACAAGTTCATGTTTATAATTCACTACATCTGTTACCTAGTTAGTGCTTTGCAGACCTAAATTTTATAGATTTCCAGATTGGGTGGCTAGGAATTGAATTGCTTTTGTTTTTATGTTTTCTTCTGTTTGACTCATAAAATACTACACTTCCACCTCCTGATTTAGAAAGCAAAAACATATATTAAAGCTTCTTTACAATAACAAAGACTTCTGACTAAAGCAATTGGCTCCCAACATAATTTTCCCTTAGATAACAGTTGTAAATTTCCAAACCTCTAATCTTTGGCAGCATTTCCCTCTTGATCCTAGTTTCTGTTTCCATGTGTTGGGGGAGATTAAAAAGTGGGTTATGAAGGTGAAATTGGAAACAGAGGAAATGTAATGCTTTAGGAAGAGCTCAGGTGAGTGACGGGGCCAAGTTTGCTCTGTGCACTGTTTTCATAGCCATGAAATAAAGCCTGCTGGGGCCTCTTCTTATACTGCGGTGTCACCACCGATCACATGTTGTGACATTTGCTCCTCACTCAACAATTCTTCTGTAGTGCTAATCCTATAAGGTTACCACAGTCTTTCATCCTGCACATAGTTGGCTGAAAGGGTTTGCAGATGAGTATCCAAGGTAGCATTTAGGTGTTTTTCCTGACCTTTTTTTCTCTGTCTCCTCCCCAGGGTGCTTATTGGTATTATCTCTGTATTTCACATATTTGTTAGATGCCTTCTGGATGGCTTCTAGGCTTAAAATAAAGACCAATATTAATCTTGACAGATGAAGTGAATCCCAGAAGAGTCAGACAGCTTAGGCACTATAAACAAAAAGTTGGCAGGGTTAGAATCTGACTAGCCCTAGAGGTAAGCCACCCACCTCTAGAAGAATTCAATAGCTGTGTGGCATCACGAGTCCAAGAGAAAGGTGGACACTGGAGTGAAAACAGAAACACAGGAAGGTGCGTGATTCACAACGGTAGAGATTCACAACAGTGAAGACTTATGTGCACTTGAAGAATGGCCAAAGGGAGCCGGTGATGGATGACAGGCACTTTGCGTGCTGGAAAGCTCACAAGAAGTATTCTTATTTTTGCCTGCTAGTATTAGCAACCACAATTAGTTCTACTTTGGCTGAACTGCTGGATAAAGTTTTTTTTAAATACATGATTGACTTAATTAAGTTCTTAAATATGACTTTGTGAAGGATTTCCTACTCCAGACTAATGCCTGGAACAATTATCTTTGATACCCTTGATAGCATAGCTTGCTATGACTGAGAATACCCCAGATACAAACATCTGCATCCAGCAGCTACTTCAGCTAGTGATTTGCTTTCAGAGGAAGCAGGTGTCAGACCCGTGATTGTCTGGGGGGAGGGGAAGAAAATTCTGGGAGAAACTGTCTGTGAGTGCAGGTACATGGCAGTGAATGTACTTGTTGAGGTTTTTGTGAGGATTAGCATTACATGCCAGAGCTCATCAAATGGGCGTTTTGTACGTTGACATACAGACAACCGACTTGAAGGTTTAACTACAGCGCTGGGACAACACTGACAGCTGCCATACTTGTATCTGGGTATGACTTACCAGGACTTTGAGCTGGGAGGGACCATTTAGAAATGTGACAAAGCAGGTTGAGCCTCTGTTACTTTTGGCTGAGACTGCCAAGGATTGTCCCATCTGTGGTGGTAAGAGGAAAGGGTCTGAGGAAGGGATATGCACGGTGGTTGGAGAGTGTAATCAATAATTCATTTTCTACACATCAATTGATGCCAGTGACTGCTAGAAACAGAAAGCGCTGAGTACATGAGATGTGAATACATCTTTGGTTTCTCTATCAGCTTTCCCCTTGTTACCAACCACATTTTTTTCTCTAAAGCCTGAAGAAGTTGGGTGGTTCCTCAGCCCTTCCAATGTCTTTTTTAACAGCTGAGAATTCAGCTTGACACTGTTTGCATTTGCCAATTAGCAAAACTTTGCAAGACATAGTGTATAGAGAATGCCCTCAAAGACTGGGTGATGTGAAGGCTTTCTTCAAAGACAGGTGAAGAAATTGGCACATTCCAGCAGACATAACATACCTGTGTCTCTCTTCCAAAAGCCAGGAGTAGGTGGTTGAGGCAGAAGAAGGAAATTTTTATCAAGTTTCTTTAGAGAAAAATGTTCATTTTAGATCACGATTCAAAGTGAATGAATAGCCAGTTAGAATTTTATGAGGCTCCCTTTCATTTGTTGCTATCATCTAGCCAAATTTTGACCTTCTTATTGTAAGTACCATCTGAACATTCATAGTGATCTCTGTAGGGATGCACTTTGAAGAAAAACATTCTGTTGATATAAATTATTTTAACATGGGCTTTAGATATTAGGGAGATTCCTGGAAAAGGAAAGGGAGGGTTAGACCTTTCTGAAAGGATGAAAGTTTAAACTGTAATGTGAATGGGAAGACATGATTTGACAATGCACTGGTGGAGGTAAACAGACTCATTTCTGTGGAAAGGGTGTTGACAAGCAGTGATTTTTGGGAAGCCTCCAGACAGAGTCCAGACACTGACTTTAGGGATTTAGGCAATATAAAAATTATTATTAAATAAAAAAAAAAAAATTACATCAGCTGTGCCTGCAGTTTTTTCTTTTTTTTCTTTTTTTTTTTTTTTCACATACTTTTGTTCTATTAAACATTTCCAGAAACACTTGTACAGTTAAGCCTAGCACTGTGAAAAGGATTAATATCCTTTTTGGATAGACTCTTCCTGTGTTGCTTTTGTGTCAAACGGAGTACTTTTCAGCCGCAAGTTTAGGCTTCTTAAAAAAAGAAAAAAGAATACATAGAGTAGAGCCTTGAGCCTGATAGACCTCATGTGGACCTGAGCTAAAATGATCATATTGAATATCATGTTGTTAAGTGTCCTTGCATATTCACATGGCCTTAGGCATAGAGAGATGGCTCCTTCCAAAACTAAGTTCCAGGCATGATGACAAAATCATTTTCTCATGTCCCAAATATTGTTTTGCCTTGGTTTGTTCTTATCCCCCAAATTCATTTTGATTTTACCTAATAAGGTGATGCTCTGGGGAGGGCGAGCATACAAGCATTCTGGTTTGTTGCTTCTTTTTTATACCCTCTACAAAGCATCCCACTGATTGCTGCTGCAAAGAAAGAAAACAGATTGCTCTTTTTGTGCCCTCAGATCACTCCTGAAAACTCGTTTCCCTCAGAAATCGCTATACTAGTCATGTGCTACAACTTCTTGTGCATCCTGATGACACTACTGTCGCTTGTTGTCTCTTCACACTGCGTTGTATCTCTATTTGTGCTCCATTTCGTGTACCAAGGCTATGTGCATGCAACTTGACTAACGAGTTAGGTTGAGTAAAGGAGACAATCCAGTCACGAGAGTGTGAAATGCTTCAGTGCAGCAGAAGCAGGCTAAATGAGCTCATCTAAAACCCTGTGTTTGTCACGGTAGCAGTATGGCTTTGTGTTGTTAGCTAGTTCAGTAACGTGCAGCGTGGCCTTGGGTTATGAACATTTTGTACAGGAAAATTTCTTTTGGTCCTAGTTTGCAGCATAACTGGAGTAGGAAGATCCTTGATGATGGCAGGGGTTTTTAGGCATAATCTGCAATAATCACCATTATATCTTTGCTAAAATTTTAGGGGAAAACATATCTGGTAACCTATTTATTACATCTGTTAAGATTCTGACCCATAAATGCAGATTTCTAAATGCATGCCGAAGCTGAGTAAGCACACGGAACCACGTTCACTGGCTGGGTAACAAGATATCTTTTCAGTACTCTGAGACCCAAGGAGTTTATTCTCTTACTGGAAAGTCTATGGATACCATCTTTGAAGGTTTTACGGTATTTTTATTAGTATTTTCCACTCTTTGGTGGATCAATGGAAGCCTGTTCTGAAATTTTAAGCCCTTCTTTCTTTGCATTAGAGTTTCAAATTAATGGTCTGCAACCGTAAACTCACAGATTTGTACTGACACGTTTTTTAAATATAAAGCTCTCGTGCCTGCAGTTAAAGGAAGATCCAAAGAAAATGAGAATATCTGGCATACAGCCATGGTCTTCACTATCAGCCCATTAAGCAGTTTACAAATTTAATCTTCATGTGGAAAAAATGTTATGACGTAGTGGCTTGTCGGCTATATCATATAAGTGTTATACTGGTAACTGTGTTACTATCAGTTTCAAACCACTGTACGTTTTCAGCAGTTGCAAGGTATCTTCACAAACATTCCTGGTGCGTGCTTTTAAAAAGACATATTTTATATTCAAAATTACTAAAACGTCGTAGAAGGTGAATGTGGTTTCATCTAGCCCTTACAGGGATCACATGGCACCTGCCTTTTTCTTCTCTCAAAAAGATGCAGCTAGTATCTAATAGATCCACATGGACCTACCTTGTAGTTTTCCCACTAAGAAAAAAAATCAGGGTTAGGGATCAGATGGATTAATGTTACTGATTTGCTGTACCCCCTTGGGTGAATTGTATGCACTTTCTGATGTTAAAGACTCAGGAAGTTCTGCGTAGAGAGTTTGGGAATTCATTTTCATTTACACTGTGACCTTACACTTCTGCATTAAAATAAGCTTTACCTACTTCAGCAAAGATTCAGGTACCAGCTTAATTCTGCTACTGGCACATGTCATGTGGAGAGTGTCCAGTATTTTTGTAGGGCTGGGGCTTGTCTCCTGTCCTGTTTCTTCTCACCATGTGCTTGTGCACAGGGTGTCCATACCTCTATTGAGTTACATTGTCTTCATGCTTTATTATCCTCCCTAACCTTCCACTTAACTGTCTGTCCTGTGATCATCTAATCACCCATCTTCTTATATCAACATTAGTAACTCCAATATTTTCTTTCGTTTCCCACAATTGTCTGTAATCACTCACGTCTGCCTTTTCAAATGTATTTAGACATTGTGTGTTTACTGAGTTTCATCTCTTCAGAGCTAAAATACTTCAGAACACACATTCCCCACCCCTGTTACTCTCCAGTACCTGCTGCTGCTCTCTGCTTTTGCTGCCCAGCTGGCTGAACAGGCAAATGTCTTCTCGATCTTTCTGCAGAAACAGAACTTTAGGTTTTATTCTAGGAGATGCCTTTTAAAAAGATCTCCAAGAATCCCAAGTTGTGCTTATCCAGAACAACAGCATCAAAGCGCACGCCTGGAATTACTCTAAAGGCAAAGAAAGGGGAAAGTCTCAAACTTTCTGATCTTTTTTTTCCCCAGACATTGGTAAGTAAGTGAAACGGAACTTGATTCGGTGTTCATTCTGGATAAGATGCATGTGCCATGTACATACATGTGCTTTCTCTCTCTTTCTTCTCTGTTTAAATCCCATTTAAACAGAGCTCGTTGACTTCTGGGAGTTGTAATCCATGTGCAACTCTGTCACAAGGCAAACACCAGCTGGAAGGACAGCTCTACAGAGCGGTCTGCGACTAGTTGAGTTGCTGAGGAGTCATAAAAGCAGGGAAAAGGGGTTCACAAGAACTCAGCCAGTGCCTTTTGGAAAGTGTTTCTTGCACTCTCTGAAGAGCTACAAAGTCTGTATCTTGTACAGTTTCTTATGCTTAGTCAGGGACAAAATTCCAAAACAGAAAATGACAGCACTTCACAGCCAAATTGATACTTTCTCAGATTTGTTTGACAAGGCATTTCACACAGCTTCAGAATAGACTGAAAGCACCTATAAAAATCTGCTGTTGACTACATAAAGAAAACCAAAATTTTTTACTTTTTATTGAAGGAAACTTTATCTACCCTGTCAGAATCACCAAAAATGTATTTCTACGTGGTTCTCTCCTTCTGATACATGTTTCCATTACCCATCTGTAAAGTCCCTGCCTGGGTGTTTTCGCAGAAGGTTATCTGAAGAAGCACAGATGTTTGGAAGTTTACCCTTCTTTTACTTAAATAACATGTTAGGGTATATTTATAGCTTTGCTGATTCAGAGCCATAGGTTAACAACTCCTGTACTCCAATACTGTTGAGTAATTGCCCAGGGCACTATCCTAACACTTCTGTAAAACAAAGCACTAGGGACTATTAGTGTAGAAACTGTAGATTTTTATAAGGGAATTTTAATAGAGAGCACTATTAAAAATAAATACCTCTGTTTCTGGGTATTGGCTAATGAGTGGAACACTAGAAAAAGATGCTAAGCAGCGACAGCTTCAGCAATAGAAAAGGTAAATAACAACAGAAAATTGTGAGTGGTCAATATATAGTTATTATTGATTTTCCCTGCCTGGTTTCCTTGGTGTTATGCTCAGAAATAGCAAAGTAATTGGTTTCTGTGTTGTAGCAGAGCAGGTCTAGGGGATGTTTTATGATGCTATAAGGATATTTGGACTTTGGTATCTTTGAATTAACTACATCCCACTATTTACCCTTCCTGCTTGAAATCTTCTCCTAAGGCAGCATGCTAAAAGGTTAGTGAAATGAGAACCTTGGGAACTGTTGTTAGTGGAGAATGAGAGGGTAACCTTACAAATGGTCTATGCCCTCTTAGGAAAATATGTTGAATTAACATGGTTGTAAGTTGTGGGCTGTGAAACAAATCTCTTAATACTTGACGTACACTGCAAATGGAGACATCAGTACTTGAGGTGACATTGATTTTAATGTACTATGGTGCCGACATCTTTTGTAGAACACCTCGCAGCATATAAAGGCCAAAGAGGTAAAGTATGGAAATGATCAGTCAGGTGAAGGCTGAAATCCTGGCCACAGCCTTCCATGGAGCCCAGGTTTCTTTTGCATGGTGTATTTTCACAAAAGGAATGCTGCTGCCTGGAGAGTGAATGCTCTCAAGAAAATGCTTTATGCTCCTCAGTGAGGGTTTTCAGTAAGGTGACTGCAAGGGGAGGGAATGGAAAATCTCACTACACCTCTGGCAGGGTAAGAAAGGCAATTGCAGCTGTCTTTTCTTTTGTTAAGGTAATTTGAAGAACTGCTTACACACATATTGTGCTGTCAGCTTGTAAACCTTTGCCCCTTTCCCTCTGCTTTTTTCTGATGAAATGTTGCAATTAGAAGGCTTATGATTATTGCTGTATGGCTCCTCTGAAGGGTTGGTTTGAAAAAAATTAGTTTATAAAGCTTTCCCCTTCTGTGTGACTGCAAGTGCTATAGCTACACTGCTATTTAGATGCTTTCACTTTATTTGCTGTGACCAAGTGATACCATACTTAATTCACTCCCAAACTCAATCCCATAGTAATAGCTGACAGTAAACATCCTGATACTAGAGTAGACACTGAACCTCAGAGCTGCAGACAAATCCCTAGGACCTTGAGTCCTGCTTTGGGGTGGAATTTGTGAGTGAGGCATCCCTCCCAGGGTTACTCACAGAGGAAGGAAGGGGTGGCTGGTGTCTTGGCACTTAGGGTTGCAGTGCTTGCCAGCAAAGCTGGAGCACTATGAAAAGGTCTGCAGTACAGCAGAGTTGTGGTATAAATACTCCCCCACAGCCAGGATCAGTGGAAAGACAGAGACACTGAGTGAAGGCTTACTTTAGCTGTAAATTTTCATCCTTTGGAAAACAAGTATTTTATTTCACGTCTTACCCTATCCAAAGGTTCACAATATCAGCGCATCAGAAGTGACCTTGGTTTTCCAAATCAGCTAATACTGACTGACAGTTGTTGTTGGCATGATAAAGGAAAGCAGTATATTAACTGCAAGTAACCTTGCCCAAGCATGACTGTCTTCAGTAGTGACTAAGGTGACAACTAAGTGGTGTTTTCTGTTGATTTCCGTACTCAGCTTCCTTCAGATAAAATGCTGATGTCTTATTTGGGGGTGCCATGAGCTGAGAATAAAAAATTCTACTTAGGCAACACAGAAGAGTACAAGTACAAAGTCATGCATGTATTCAGTAACAATTCTGGCCTTGGGCTGGAGAAACGTGACATCTGTGCAGGCAAGCAGAAGAGTCATTGTACACTTTCAGACTTACACTGAAGTTTTTCCAGTGTCTGAGTTACTTGTATTTTGAGGTGAAGTGGATAATATTTCTCCAAAATAAAAATGTTCTTTGGGAAAGCAAGACAATAATTATTGTTTCAGCAAGATTTTCAACTTAAGAAGCTTTTTTTGACTTTAAAGTTCTGTGTGTATTCTGTCCTAAACACTTGATCTAAGGTTGGTGTAACATAACATACATTATGCTGGGCTTCTTAAACAAGTTTTTATTAAATTATTGTGCTCTTTGCAACTTTGGAAACTTTTTAACTCTTACTTTAAATGTGTGAGTTCACAGCTATCTCTGTGTGCGATGCAAACATTGGCTGTAGAATGAGCAAGTAAAACACCTCCCTGCAATTAAGAAAGGAGGAGGTTTCCTCAGTGGAAATAATCTGCATTGGCCATAGCAAGAGCTACAATTCAGTTCAAGCATCTCATTTAACACTTCAGATTGTCTTTGCATATATGGGCTAGAGTCCAACAGTATTAGGAAATCCTTGGTGGATAGTAATCTGGAACACAAAAAGCAGCAGTCATACTTCAACACAATTGATAGCCTCCGCTTACTAGCAGTTTTCAGGCGAAATTATCATGGAGATGCAATTAACTGTCTTTCACTGAGAGGGTGGGTCCTTCCAGATCTAGAAGAGGTCACAGATAGGGCAGTGTGGCTATGTGGTTAAGCATAATTTGACTTGCTCAGAAAGAGGTCCAGACTCTGGGCTCTTAGCCTCAACACTCGCAAAGTCAGACAGTAAGAAATGCCATATGCCACCAGCCCGCCACATCTGCCACCAGGCGTGACCCATCCAGACTGCAAATTCAGGCTTTTTTTCTTCATCCTGTGTTTTCTGTCAAGCAAGTAACTTTGACTTGCCTCTCTGACTCGCCCTGAGGAAAGGGATACAATCAAGTGGGCAGTCTTTAGTCTTGTTGACTCTGTGAAGGGGAAATAGATTGTAATCTTTGCTCCAGGTACTGAATTCCCTCTATGGGCTCCCAACTATTTTGTTATGCAATTCATGGGGCTCCTCAAGCTAAAAGCTACAAAGTGCAGAGGAGTTTCATTATCAGAGATGTGATTGGTGCAACATCCAAGATGTGAAATAATCAAGCTAATAAATTGTTTATTTGTCTGGGACAAAGCAAACTGAGAGTGTCGTTTCTTGTTGGGAAAACACACTTTCTTGGAAGAGCTTAACATAGATGCTTCCAGCAGCATCTTCCCTCTTTGAGTCTGTCTAGTGTATGAAGAGTAGTATTGGCTTCCCAGTTCAGTTTGAGATTTGACAAATGCCCAAGGGAAGGGATGCGTCAGTTTTAAGGAATCCCCCACGCCCCACAAAACTTGGAAATTTTACATTTATAACATCATGTCTGCCTTGAGGAGGCAAAATGTTGTTATCAGGATTAACCTTTAGCTAGGTTTTTTTGTATTATTTTCAGATGGGCAGGTTTGACTCAAAAATCAGCCTGACTACCAGTCTGTATCAATTCTCAATATTATATGGACAGCAGCATTTAAGTATCACCTTATATATAAACAAGCAAGGTACAATCAAGTTTTGAAGAGATCTGAGGATCTTTAGCTGGTATTAATTGCTGTACCTTCTTTGACTTGTTTTTCAGTGCAGTTTTAAAGGCAGGCATAAAGATTTGGGATAGTTTTGTTGACACAGCCCATTCAGAGTTTCCCTTCCTGGAAAATATCCACAGGCTGAGCAAGCCTCATGAACCTTGTCATTAAATACTTTATGCCTCCTCCTAGTAGCACAAATGTTTTAGTGTCTCTTGATTGTATTGGATGTTCTCTCCTTGTAAGACTTTAGACATCAATTTCTTCCATATTTATTACAGTCTATTTTTTCCCCTTCCTCCAATCAGACTAGTGTATTTGAGGAGATCCAAAGTAGCCATGGAATGATAGAGATTGACACAGCTACAGAGATGTAGCCACTTGCTTTCCACGCTTTCTGAAGCAGGCTCTGAGCACAGAAATGGGAGCTCAGAAGCTCCCTCAGTTATGCAGTATGTTGTATCACATCCACCTTGTCCTTCATATCCTGTGAGTACTAGACTTGAACTTCTGGCCTGCAGAGATGCATGCTGAGCTGCACCCTCCCACTGCATGTTGTGATTTCTCCGTGGGGCGAGGCAAGCCTAGGGAAGTGGCCGTCAAAGCAGTGACACAAAGTCCCAAGCAGGACTCACATGGAGTCTCAATGAAGTTGTAGTGTTCCTATTCTGAGGAGACAATGTTTTTCCAATGCTGGATTGAGGACCAAGAAGAACTAGCGAAAAGGGAAGATTCTTGTTGGTCTCAAGAGAGAAAAGAGCAGAGAGAAATAACGTTTGTGCATGGGTGGGTTAATGGAAAGTGCTGGAATAGCTTTACCTCCAGTCCTGTCCTTCAAAAGCCATTGAAGACTGAGTGGTACAGGCACTGTAGACTTGAAGAGGTTAAAAGTTTCTCAGAGCACAGAGGAGAGCAATATAGCTATTATTTGATTCTGGAGGAACATATTCTCAGCATCCCTAGATATAGAAAATTCCTTGAAAAATCCCAACAGATTAATATTTTCCTGTCTGGTGAATCTGGAACAAAAACTGAGATCTGGGAATTAGAATCAGTTTTAAAATTTTACAGATCATGAGAAATCAAACCATAGGAATGTCACTAATTCATTTCATGAGGTGTTCGTCTCTGCACTGCCAGGAGAATAACTGCTATATTTAACTAAGCAACAGCTCTTCAGCCAAAACCAGCTGATAGCCCTAACTCATTAGTTAGCTAAGCTTCGTTTCTCACTCCCACTCCCATCCATCATATCTCTGGTGGCGCAAAGCCCATTGTAAAATTGAAAGTTGCCTTTCATATGGCTAGACTGCACCAAAGGAGCAGCATTAAATGCCTTTCACATGTTCTGCTTTTGTCACCGAGATTTATTTAATGGGTAGACAATTTCCATCCCTGCTGGCCCTTGCTGCTCTAATCCAATTATTTCTCTAAATGTGCTAATAGTCTCAGATTTCCAGTTTTCAGAATGAAATAAGTCATTAATGTAAAATGATGGTGTTTGAGGACTATCCATCCGTGTTTTCAGCCTGAAGCCAAGTCCTGCTCAAGGGGCAACATGAATCTCGAGAATGAAAGTTAAGGCTATCCTTTGCTTGAATCGCAGTGTGCTGATAAATTCAGATCTGACTGAGGCAGACTGCGAGGGCTGGCTGTGTTTAATACACCTCCATCCTTCAGAAGATGCAACCAAATCTGCCTGCTTCTGAGTGCCATGCTTGCCATTCAGTTTCCATGTATGTAAGCCATTCATCTTTCCCATACCTTTGCTGGCGTTTTCAATACAAATGTGATACTAGTCTCCTTTCAGTATCTTCACTTCATCACTTGAAGAATGCGAACCTTAAAGAAACCCTGTGAAATTCTGTGTAAAGGGATGACTTCATAGGTTAACTTGGCAGTACTTCTTTTCACGAGCAGCGTTGATGAGCTTGAAGTAGGTAGTGGGCATCCCAAAAGATGGATGAGCTGTAGGGCTTGTAAGGGTCATAGTTGATTAGAACTGAGTCTTACAGCTAAAGGGTCCCTTTTCCTGGCACCACAACTGGCTTGAGGTGGTAACATGAACAAACTGATTATGAGTAGCAAAGTTGTGTCACAGCTGTTCACCTTTGCAGACTGATGGAGAAAATCTGTCGTATGGCGAGGTGGAAGAAAACCGAACCAGCCCATGGATGGGGGGAAGGCACCTCTCCTGATGCTCATCACAGAAAGCCATGTTAGTCAAGGAGCTGCTCAAGTTACACGCTCAGAAAGTCTGTCCCCAAACATCCCAAGGAAGTAAAATCATGGAATATTTTAGGTTGGAAAGGTCCCTTAAGATCATTGAGTCCAACACTAAACCTAACACACTAAGTCCATCGCTAAATCATGTCCCTAATTTAAATACCTCCAGGGGTGGTGACTCAACAACTTCCTTGGGCACCCTCTTCCAGTGCTTGACAATTCTTTCAGTGAAGAAAAGCAATCCACATTAGGTCAAGTTTAGACTTCAGACCCCCACGGAAGAAAAGCTCATAGACACATTTGAAATATGTCATAGACACCGTTGAAAATATGAATGGGCAGGAGGTTTTGATATCAGAAATTTTTGGAAGTGGTAAGAATCACTGTGAAAAAACAGGTTTCATTCCTAGATGCATTCCCAGCAGCAGACTTTGGTTTCTGCTTAAGCCAACACATGTCCATTAAAGTAAACATACTGCTGCCAGGATGAAACAGTTGTTTAAGTAGAATGATTCTTCACTACTAAGGCTGACCATCTAAAGAAACTGGGAGCACAGTGACCAGCTGCTGAGAAGAAACCATTTCAAGAGACTGACAGGCTTGGGCTTGAGAATCCCCCTTCTTTACATTTCTTGTTTTATGATAGTGCATTTGGTGCTGTTTATTTTAAATGTTCTCAGACCACATGGCTGCTTCTGACTGAAATATATGATGCATATGAAGGTATTTCACCTACCAAAACCATTTTGCTGATTTTTTTTTATAGAAGGGATTCATGTGCAGACATTTACCCCCAAGGAATTCTGGTTGCACTGTGTATTGTGAAGTCAGAGGAACCTCAGGTGTTTTATAGACTTGGATTGCATTTGTTGGTGTTAAAGAGCAATTGTTTGCCATAATCTCTTTGTCCTTTCATCTTTACCTTTCCAGAGTATTCCCTTTTTTCTGTGTCCTTCACAACTTTTCTACCTTTGCTGATCCTAACGTTCAAATACTCTCGCTGTATGCTGTTTCTTCTTCCAGCAGGTGTGATAGAATGGTTTCTTTGGCTTACTACTTTACAGGTCTGCAACTCGGTCTTGGAATTTTAGGCACTTAAAGGTTTTAACTTCCCTGCTTCCATCTCATTTTTGTTTGCCTAAAACAGGGCATGATCAAACTCCACCTACTTACATCTCACTTTTATGACTCACTGGTGTATATTTATACCTGAGTTTTTCACTAGATTTAAAATAACAGCTTTTATTTATGGACATCCCGTCCTTCCCTTTTTCTGTGCCAAAATGATGCAGCAGTAAGAATTGGCAGTTTTAGCATTTCCCTTGCATGAAGGTTCCTGGTTTGTTTGTATCTTTTAAGCATCATACTGATCCATTTAGTTTTCAGGGAAATGCATTTGCTCTGGTAATCAACAGATGTCACACGAACCTGAAGTACAAACCCTTCACTGCTGGCAACTGTATGTGCATAGGCATATGTGCCTACATTTTTATACTCCTAACGAGTTGTCTGTTAGCAGAGGTGTTTTATACTTTTTTTTCAGAAGCACAATTATTGTTTTACCCTGGAGTAAGAAAGAGCTGATCATGTCCCACTAAATCTTCTACTGGTCACAGTTCACAAAAGTGCTTGTTTATGATCCACAAAATTTGGATCACTTTCTCTTGTCTTTTCCCTTGCTAAACATGTCTGCCTAGGCTAATTTAAACTTACAGGATCATCAAGTGAACCACATTTACCAATATGATTGTCCCCATGGGGAAATCTGGTAAATGTTGCAATGCCTCAAGGAACGCTGAACAAGCTAGTCACCAGCAACATCTTCAGGGTCTGTCCTGCATATTTCAGGCACAGTTGCTTGATGATCCCACAAAAATGTGGTCTGTTGCCGTAGGTCTCTGAGCCTTTCGAGCTCTATGACAGTCTCAGCACAGTTCATAAGCGGTGGAGGAACAAACAGTACTGGCAAGAGCAGCCAGGATCAGCCAGGAGGGAGGCATAGCTCTGCATCTGGAGCAGAGACCAGCATTCCCTGTGGGAGGGAGCCAGAGATCTCCAAGAGCGGTTGTGTCCATCGAGTTGCAGAGGAGTGGGGGGCAGCTGCTGAAGTCAAATTTCATATCTGCTTGGGCTCAAATTTACTAGTGTTTTCCCACCTGGGGATTATTTCCTCTTTGCAAAAGATTTCTTACATATCATATTTATAAATGTGTATAAACACAATATGTGTATCAGTAGAGGGAGAGAGATATAAATATATACATATGTGTGTGCGCGCCTATATATGTAAATATATGTATGTATAATACACACAAAACTTAAGTATACATTAACCAAGATAAGCTGTGTTTGCCAGTGCTTTAATCTCAGTGGGAGACTGTTATTGCTGGAGTCAGACTCTTGAGCACCAGCTGAGGATAGGAAACGAGATTCTGGCATGCAGGGTGTGGGAGGAATATCTCTTTGCCTACCCTCCCTTATTTTGTTTCAGAGTACATACACAAATAACATTCACATGTGGCCACGAGTGATGTAATGTGTGCAACTGACTCCAAAAGAAGCTTTTCTTGTAAGCGTAGTCCCTTCAGAGCATGTATCACTTCATACGACTATTAAATAAGGTGTTGTCATGCCACAAGGTGACATGAATCATTTCAGAGTGCAGGGGTTTTTTCTGTGAGAAGTTGGAAACCTATTTATATTCATATCGCCCCTATTTGTTTGCATATAGAAGAGGATATATTTGTCTGTATACGGCTATATATGTGCATATAGACCGTGATGCAAGAGACAAACTTCTGGCTTGCCACATTTTTGTATTTTAATCTGTTTTTATTGCCTCTGTCTTTCATTTAGAGTACTGGGAGTCTGATGTCACATAGATACTTCTGTCTGTAGCTTGATCATCAGGTTAATGCTGTGATTTCCTGTCTTGGGAGACTGTGGCTGCAGGGCACCCAAAGCACTGTAAAGCCTGTTTTCTTGCAAATATGTTTGTGCTCCGGCACAATCCACACAGCACAGACCCATTTCCAGTTGTTTAAATTAAGTACCACAAGGGCAAAATTTGCCTAAATTGCCAATGCACTGAGCGGGAAGCAGAATAATAGAAAAATAGCAAATTTCTTCAGGCCCCAGGAGAAATAGGAAGCCAGTGTTTGGAAAGTAATCAAAAAACTGCAGCACCTATTATTTAAAAAATACTAAAAAATAATGCCTTATAAGGTTTGTTCACATTGGCCCAAGAAATAATGGTTCAAATTTTCCCTCTGGCTCCTGGTGGGTCACTGAGAGAAGGCACTGTACGAAGTGCAACTGTGCTGAAGACAACAGTTACATCAGTGTGAAACGAGGTATGTGAAATCAGATTCAGAGCCAGCATGAAAACCTTCTTAGCAAGGGCTGTTTTAACACACATGGAAGGTATTAGCACAGTCCCTCCCCAGATAGCACAGATAGTGTCAGAAAAAAACTGGCTTTCCTGGATCAAGTATAGATTGCCAGAGCTTAAATTGCATGATAATCAGCCTGTATTACTGCTATTTATTTTAAGTACCGGCAATGTATTTGGCACCACACAAGGCAAAAGTAGAAGAATGTCTTAATTCTAAAGAACCTGTGGTATGAAAGCAGACAAAGGTAATGTGACACACAAAGGGACATACAGGAAGTATTGTAGTCAGATGTAAATTATTTTCCTTTATGTTAAAATGACACTCTGTGAATAAACTCTCTATGGCCCCAGATAGGCCTCAGCTTTAAATAATCTAATCCTATAATACATTCTAAATGGTTTGAAAATATAAATGCAGTATTTTAAACACACACCACCAAAAAAAAGACTTGAAAGGGGATGGATGTTGAAAGTTAAAAGACTCTACCTCAGATTGATCAACATAAAGAAAAAACCCAACCATCCAACCCATTCTTTAAATTTTTTTTCTGTGATTTTCAGCAGTTCAAATAACAGGTCTCCATTATCTTTCATTTCCAATTAATGAAATCATTATAGAAAGTACTGGAAACCATAAGATGACAAGGGTCCTCGTGACTTACACGGGTTGCTGCTAGAAAGCAGTTTGTGCTTGGATTTTGCTGTCTTTCCCTTGCAACATACCCTTTCTAGTTGCTGCAGGTGGAGATCAAGCTTGTCTTTACACACAACCAGCCTTGTTCTTTCCATGTAGATTGCAATTTAAAAATGAAAGCTAGCTTTACAGGGCGCTGTGAACTTCTCTGTCAGGTGAGTGGGAACCCTGTCATTATCTGCAATAGGCATGGGAAGAGATCAACACGCACTTTCTTTTTGGCTTAGAAGTGTACATGTCTCAAGTCTGCGTGGTACACCCGTCATGAGGGTCAAGTGAGAGAGTTGCTGGAAGAGAAGGGATGGTGAGAAGAGAGGATCTGTGAAGCATTGCCCGTTTGTACACTGCTCTGGAAGATGGGGTGCGTGAACGGTGTTTGTACCTCCTTGGGGTTGGCTGGGAGCCAAATCCAGTGGGCTGTTCCTGAGAATCACACCCTGGTGTCAATTGTCTGCATATAAAGGATAGTTGCAGGCAAGAGTTGGGCTTTTGTACTATTTTATTGACTTAGCTTTCTACCCTGCATAGGAATGTTCTCCATCCAGAAAAAATAAATCCTGTCTCTTTTTGCCAGAATCTGTTTTTTGATTGACTAAGTGGCATCCTGACTCATTTGTGATTAGGGGAAGGGTGTAGGTTGGGAGGGGATTTACTGAAGAAGTTGTATTATCTTAAAGTAGATCTATACAAAGAAATATTTAAGCAATGCTCTACCTTTGTATAGAGTTCCAACCTACAGACATGTTTCAAATGGGGTTTTACAGAAGTCTCTTCAGTATTTTCAGGGTGATGGGATAGGCAGCACATTTGTTGAATCTGAAGAGCATTAGATGGCATTAGCTTAACATTCAAGGCCAGAAAGCCACTTGATACCAACTTGAGAGGAAAGGTTTAGAATTCAAAGTGATCTTGATTATTGGAGAAATGGTCTGACATGAACAGGGTATGATTCAATGAGAACGCATGCAGAGAACTGGCCTTAAGGAGGAGATATCAAATCTGCCAATATAGGTTGAAAATCAAGAGCCAAAAAGCCATTTTCCAGAAAAAAAGCTTAGGGAGATCATAAGGAATTGCCATCTAAAACTTGTCAGTGTTGTCACAGTATTCTGGAAAAGCAAATATCCTACTGGAACTGACAGGTACATTGTGTCTAAAATGTGAAGTGATCCTTCTGTTCAGTGCTGGCAAGGCATGGGATGGTGTCTGGGTTTGAAACTACAGGGGATGGTGTCTGGTTTTGTGCACCACATTGCAGAAGGACATAGGTTGATGGACTCAGGGAAGAGCAACAAAAACAATGGGAAGTTTAGAAAATGTAAGTTTTAAGGAAAGATGGTGTTACTGATGTGTTTAGTACAGAAAGCAGGTGTGGTAAGACTTCCAATAGGTAGAAGGATGCTATAAAGGGAAAAGGAGTAGACTATTCTCTGGACTGACGGAACAGGACAAAAATAACACCAAACTTGCAGCAAAAATGGTTTAAGTTAGATATGAAAAAAATTGTTTCCCATTGCAAGGTTGCCTGGGAAGATAAGGGGACTGAACCCAGATCTCCCATACCTTCTGGTATATGTGGTAACTGCTCAGCTGTTGCACAAAATCTGAATATTGTCTCTTGTAGCCACAGCAACTGCTATGCACTGGTTTCAAGTTGGTCAGCACATGCCCACAGTGCATATAAGCCATGAGGCATAAGCGATCTTGTGTTCAGGTACTTACCTATCCTAAGTTAAGTGGAGTTACACTGTGAATTGGGCTTGTTCCAGCCCACAGAAGTGCAACTGGGCTCATACTCACGCCGGCCTGGTTGAATTTAGGACACGGGAAAACAGACATCCTGAATCACTGCTTGAGGTATTATTGCCTACAACAAACAGTCTGAATCTTGTCTCCAACAGAGGCAGAAAAGTACCCAAACAGTGAGGTAATCACAAAGCCATACTGTTGTGTAATAATGTTATGCCTCTGAATTGCCTGGGAGAGGTAATCAGAAAACGAGGTAGTATTAATGCAGCGATGCTGCAAGACAGAGTGGTAAGTAATAGCGTATTTGTGCACAAGCTGTTAACTTTGTGCTCCTTTTCATATATTGGGAAGATTTGGATCAATAACTCTTGTTTTTTGAAGTCCTTTGTGTTACCATAGTATGTTATTTTTCTCATAATATAATCCAGATGCATACTAAATAAATCACCAAGATATCACTAGAACTTTAGGGGAAGTACATTTATAGCTAAAACGAGAGCAAGTAATCTAGTTGGGAAAAACAAAATCTGTTCCCCACATATGACAAACTGTAGGCCAGTTAAGGTGAACTATTTCAACCCATTCCCCCTGGCCTTTTTTTTTCCCCGTAAGAGCAATAGCATACGAATTAAGAAGCACGAAGCTCTTAGGCACTTTAGATTAAAGCTAAAACATAGTAATGATAGCTTGATGATTGAATGACGTCTGCCAAACTTCCTCAGGGACTTCAGTAATATGAGGGTAATAGATCATTAGAAGTGTTGAACACTGTGTCTGACATGTTTAAATTTATGTATCACATTCCTCTGAAATAATAACTAGTAAAAGGTTAAAAGCTTTGGAGAGATGTGGGATATGCATGCAAAACCACAGAATAGGTGATCGTTTGAACTGGTGGTACCAGTTAAGTAGCTCAAGATTACCTACTAGTATATTTTAAATATGTTAAAAGGGAACTTAATTATAACAACTTTAACCATGTTTCCTTTCAAATTCCTCTTTAGAATATGAAAGTGGTTTAGGTGAATGTATGTCAGTTAGCTACTGATCCTGGGCTAGGATCCACTCTTGGGAACCACTGCTCAGCTTAGTGGAAGGCAATCCATGAGCTACTTTAAATCCGTCATTTTGGATCACGTCCTTAGATCTGTACAGTCCAAAATTGTACAGTGATTTCGTTAGTTGATGTCGGCTAGGAGAAAATCAACAGTCTTGACACTGGGTGCTGAGACTGTTACAATTCGTCTTCTGATTAAGTTCTTTGAAGGAAACACCTCGGAGGAGAATGCAGCTTTGTTTCCCATAAGATGACCACCTTGCCTTTAGGTGCAGCAGATCTCTGCAGAAGCAGTGCCAGCTGCCCTTGGGGAATCTGGAGTTAAGCAGGAGCATCTCTCATTCGAAACATGGAAGGGCAGTTCTTGTAGTTTTCCCTTGTTAAACTTTGAAAGTCAACAATGAAGTTATGAGTAGCTTGTGGAGCAAGGGTTAAAATAAGCCAAATAACAGAGGTCTGTAAAATACCCCAGTTGACATATATGTCATAGTTTTTGGAAAGGTACACAAAAGAACATCCATATTGGACTGTTGATACTTTTGATGAACTGTTTTGAAATGTAGTTCATGCTTGACACACGCAGCAGCTGATGGACTCAGAATATGAACACTACAGCCAAAAGAAAGTAACATAAAGGTGATAATTCACACTAAGGTAAGGCCAGTCAGGTGCACTGTGTTGTTTATGACCTTGCATTGTGTTGTCACGTACTGATAATGTTGTAACAATGGACAATGGCCACATAGTATGACAGTGTTTATCCAAGGATCTGGCTGCATTTTTGGTGGATTGATGACAGGTGAACCCTGTACTGTTTTGCCCGGAAGAATCCCTTTCCTCTCCTCCCCAAACTCATGAAATCCCCTTCTTCCTTCTTGTGACAGGCCTGCCTGCTGCTCTCTCCTTGTGTTACTGTCAATGGTTAGTGTATGGGATACCTCAGTCGCAGTCATGACACTGCCATATATCTGTAACTGGGAGGGAACGGCACCAGGCCAAACTGCCTGTCCTCTGTTGTGGGTGTTTCCTGGGAATGCCTTTTGGTTGGGACTCTCTGCTCACCAGCAAAACTCAAGAGTCTTTGAGAATCCCAGAATTTCAATTTTTCATGGAGTGAAAGTATGGATATTACCTGGACTTGTGCTTATATTTCATGTGAAGTATGTGGTATGAATCCTCCTCAGGTTACTTTTTTGTCATGGAACTACACAGTAATAATAGATATAAACGATGCCATACATCGCTCTAACAAACGTAGCAGAACTTTGGGGTTTCTTTCCATCAGGCTGCTTTCATAGTGCATTATTGTGTAACTTCTCTTCATTTAACATCTAAAGGTCATGAAATACATGTGGCTTAGCTTTTTTTTTTATATATAACTTTGATCAGTAACAGTATAGTCATTATACTGGAAAATACTGAGAGAAAGAGAAATAATGATGTCTTGAAAAAGTAAGGATTTGGGGAATATTACAGACACTGTTGCTACTACTCTTACTGAAAATATGGTCATTAGCTTCGGTGTGACGAGGACTGGCATTATCTAGAACTGTTCTTATTTATCCAAATGTCTGTTATTTTGAATGGGATTTTTATTTAAAAGGGGTTCTAAGAAATGTCTATTCCTATTAAAGTCCTTTTTCCTTCCCTTCCCTTCCCTTCCCTTCCCTTCCCTTCCCTTCCCTTCCCTTCCTTTCCTTTCCTTTCCTTTCTCTCTTTTTTTTTCCTTTATACATATGAATTTATGACAGAACTAAGCGATGGCCTGTTTCTCCTCCCTTGCCCTTGCATTGATCTCTACGCTCAGGGATGGGTGCACACCATTGGCAGCAGCAGGCCACCTGACTCTGTAAATGCTGCCCCAGAGCAGGGAGCAGCGGGCAGCTGCATACCGTGGGGTAGTTCTTTGGCGGTAGACCTCCTCCTGCTTCACTCAAACGTGTCAGGACAGCAGCTTGAATTGCTTTGTGAAAGCGCAAAAGTGAAATGAAAAGCTTCTCCCACTGCTTTTCAAACGCCGCAGTAGAGATGTCTCCAAAAGATGGTACCAAGGATTACCTCAATGCTGTTCACATTCAGAAGTGCAAGGGGTGCAGTCATGCTCCCTTGGCAGCTGTGTGGATATCCCAAAGCTTCATATCCTAACAGGCAGAAAAATTACTATCTCAGTAGATATTCCACCATACTGAAAGTCAACGATGAAGTTAAGAATGCCAAGTAGAAGAAGGGAGAGGGATTTTCTTACTCCTGAATGTTTTGTCAAAGATACTGTGCTGTATGGCAGCAGTGAGGTGAGTGAAAGCCCTAAAGCAGTCGAACAAGAATTCATGAGATAGATAATATTGTTAATATAATCTCTGTCAGAACAATGATTGTCTGAGTTACCCATGACATGAGTTGAACCTCTTCAGAGGCAGCCATGGGAATTGTTGACTTCTCCTTTACTTCCTTCACACAAGGAGGTCACCAAAGTCAACAGAACTTCATTGCACAAGCAAAGAGAGCAGAATTTAGCCTCTGTTGAGAAAACACAAAACTGAAAATATGAGTCCCATATTCTTGAATAGCAGCGGTTTTCTTGTTCGTGTGTGAAGTTCTCATTTTACTCCTTTTTTTGATCTAGTTTTTATCTAATAAATACTATCAACTCATTGCCAGGAGTCACATTCCTTTTCTCCTTCATCTTTTAAACTAAAATAAAGCTATTTTGTATTTCACTGATATTTCCCCTTTCTATCCTTCTGAGCTGAGCGGTACATGTCATTCAAATCTCTGGGTTCAGAAAGGAATGTGTAGCATCATCCCAGAATATGAAATCACTTGATGGAATAGAAGTGTTCACATTCTCAAATGAAAGAGGAGATTTTCAATAATATTCATTAGTTCAGCCCTGATTAAAGTTATGGAGATTATGTTTAATGTTTGAGAGTAGAGTTATTTAAAAGTGTCATTCTTTTGCAAATCTCTGTTACAGAGCCTATCTGCTGATTTAAAGACATCCTGATAAATCTTTGCATTTGTAAACCTTACATGAATTTGAGGCATGGCTAGGGAGATGTCAGATCAATGAAATTTTTAGCTTATGTTGGTAGATGGCAAGAGATAATTCTATCTGCACAGTTCAGGAGTAATGAGAAGTTAGGCAAGTATCTTCTTTCGGCCTGAAAGGCTCTCTGAAAAGTCCATGAATAATAAAAATTTTGCAAAGCATTAGAAGAGAAAAAAGTGCTGTATAAAAATTGAGATGGCATCCTATTTTGAAGGCAATATATGACATAATAAATAAAATTAAAATGTTAATTCAAAATGGGGAACTAAGTGCAGTATATGTGAAGGAAAGCTATGAAACAGTAGAAATAGTTCTGCACAGGTTAGATGCTTATTCCAGAAGGAGGACGAGTAATGTGGTTTTTGCTTAATTTATGTATTCTTCATGTGCCACAAAATATTGTAGTCATGTCTGCTTTCTTTTGAGGTTTTGAGGTATTAAGTCATGACAGCAATTGTGGCTTGCTTGAGAATCTTGCCGAGAATCTATCCACTGTGTGTTTTACTTCTGTGTCTGATTAACTCCACAACAATCCATTGTAGCATAATCTTTTGGGTCAAATTCGGTGATGTATTTGCAGTTTCTCACTTTAGGACAGATTACTGTACTGCCATTTTGACTGTAGTGTTTTAGGGATCTGTTTGATGTTGTAAAGCCTGAAAAAAAAAAAATCACAAAGGTATATTGGGCACGGTCTTAAGGGGAGTTCTTCACCCATGCATACTTAGTCTAGGGAAGCTATGTTTGTAGGTCTTCTCTAAGTAAATGAAGAGATGCATGTTCTTCTGACCCAGTTTCCAGCTCTGAGACACACCATGGAAGTGCCTGTTTTCATGTCCTCTGTAGCTTTTTGAGCACTCACTTTCTGACCCCAAAGTGATTATTTCAGGAGGTCTGAGCCAGAGAGATCTCCCCGATTTCTTTTACTCTGGCCTTTCTATGTGTCAAAGAAGCTGATAAACACTGCGCACTTGGATATGTGTGTATGTAGGGAGAGGAGGAACAGCTCCTCTGACTACTTAAATGCCACTTGAGCTTTTGAAATTGCTAGGACTCAAAAGGTTTTGGACTGAGCACCTTCACAAGGATGAGTTTAATCCATAGAGATCTCTAGCAGTTCAGGAGTTAAATGCTGTGCTTTGCCAGAGAGTAGAATTTCCTCCTCCCTCATGTCTAATTGAAGGGTACATATCTACGATCTACTTTCAACAGATTTTGCATTTGCTGCACCCAATGTAATACGTCAGATTAAAGCCTAATTGATATTAATTGTCAGTTTGACAGGTACTTACGTAATACACCTGTGATTTGTCCATGCTGCAGTATCAAAGAACAATGTAGTCTTTTGTCAATTGAGGGTTTTTTTCCCCCCTCTGGAAGACCAATTCATTGTTCGGGAGTAAATAGGAAGTATCTTTCAGGAGGTTTGCACTGGCATGTTTCCTGCCCAATTGTGATCTGACTAGCAATAGTACCAACCTATGCTGATTTTGTCATGGCAATTCCAACATGATCAGGAATCACTTTGAAGCGTGTGTTTTCTGATAAGCAAGTTCCAAATTCTCATCATCCTGCTATGAAACGGTCATTTTACATTTTGTAGCATGCGAGATCTGCCTCACCTTTGCATTATGCTCTTCAGTTTTATCTTGACGTAAACCCCATGGACTTAATTACACTGGCATAAAGATGGAATGGGGAAATGATGAATCATGCCCACTAACAAGTCCATCGTGAAAATATGGGAGTTGTTCTTTTGTCTTTAAAAAGGCTTCTCAGATGGACTACTCACCAGAATAGGGTGACTCTGCTAAACAGTCAGATATTCTTTGCTATTTTTAGCAACTTGCAAGAAAACTGAGGTGTGTTCACCAAATCATATCTCAGTGCAAAAAGCAGATATGCATCAGGAGCCTGTAACTAGAAACAGGAAATTGCAAAGTAATTGCAAGCTACCTTAGGATCACACCAAAATGCAATGGAGGAAATGCAAAAATATATGTATTTTAACCATCTAAATGCTAGGAGAAACTGCGGTTTCTGTACTGCAGGGGACACAACATCTTGAGGCTTCAGAAAGACCTGGGATTACGACATTCTTGAAGAAGCATTAATTCAGTAGGAGAGTGTTTGAGAGTATGGTTTACCTTTACCAGCCATGGGATCTCTGAGGGGTGTTGGGAAGCCTGAGTTTGCTATGAGACATGTAACATGATTCTCCATACCCCAGATTGTGTCTAGCAGGCAGGATTTAACCTTTAACTGCTATGATTTCAGTTATATCAACAAAAGATCTCAGTCTTCTGCCACAAACAAACAACTCTCAATTAACTGGTCTGAATAATTGAACAGGGGTTTGTTTGTTTGTTTGTTTAAATTACTGTTTGTGGTAGCAGTGGGTGGAAATGAAATCCTGCCACTCCTTTCTGCCATCAGATTTGTAGCTTTGTTCCTCTCTGAAGCTTTGTATTGCATGCCATTCTTCGTTGTGTTTATCCACTACTACTTGAATCTCCCTTTATTTTTCATTCCTGAGGATCTAGTGTATCACACTGGGCACCATAGTACTTGTTATCCAAGAACTCTGTGGGCCTATTCAAATTTTCTGTGAGAACATTATTTTTTCCCCTAGTCTTTCCTTTATTAGTTAATTTTTTTTTTAGTGTTTTTATATTCCTCTGAATTTTTTTTTTTTTTTGCAGGCAATGTCTTTTCCAGTTTTCATCATATTCCAACATCCTGACCTTTGTAACTTTATTGGAATGTCAAATGTGCCAGTTTTAATTGTTCTCAAGATGTCCTTTGTTTAGATGTCCTCTGATTCTCAAAGTGCTACATTTACATGTACTATTGTGATTACAACTATCTTTGATTTTAAATGCCATTGTCACCATGCAAAAATTATTATAGTTGTTATTATATAGTTATAAACATCATACAAGCCTGGCACTTCTTCAATTTATGTTGCCATGCAACTCTTCTGGGGTTTACTGTTTACTCCCATGGCATCAGCATCAGGTATTTGGGTTTTTGTTTCACTTTGCCTAAGCTAGTAATATCTTTGGTATATACTTTTAACTCCTGCATTATTTCTGTGCATGTTTTACCCTGCAAGGTCAATATGCTGTTCCCAGTTCTGCTTGTTGTTGCACTGTTGGAGGCGTAGTCCTTCCACCTTCTTCCTCGTTCCTAAATAGTAAATGCAGCCCTAGTTTACATAGGTAACAGCTAAGCTTTGAACCTCTGTTCCACTTTCCATTCTTAATTTGGTTTCTGTGACTAACATTCATCCCATGCTCAGCCATCTCCTCATGGCTCTGGAGCTGAGCAGCAGGTCATGGTCCAGCTAGTCTCTCAGGAGTTTCCCCAGTGTTCAGTATTGCTGATGATTTTATTTCAAATGTCTCTTCATTGGTTCAATGTCGGAGTCTTCAAGAGCTGAAAGTGTTCCTGCAGCTACGCAAAGCCACGAGAAGGCAATACCAGACTGTTAAAGACTGTTCCATCAACTCTTGTTGGCTGAAAGTGTGAATTAGCCTTGTTTAAGATGGGTGTCCAGGCTGTTTACATTGACTTTTGAACTACAACCAAATTAAATTTCTGACGAGGTTGCTATTGCTTTCTAAAGATGTAACCCCCTATCCCTGTTCATCAGCTCAAAGATATTTATTAATTGTTGTCTCTGTTTGGCAGAAGAGCAACAAGTAATATAGGAGCTTTGTATTTTACACAGTCATGGTAAACATGTATTAAAATACAACATCCTTTTATTTGAACAATATTCATAAGAGAGAATATTAATTATTATTAATGTTAGAATATTACTGTTTTGCTTTATGCCTTAGGAGATGTCAGTCTCTGCGGTAGCATTAATTAATATGTAGCTTGGCTGTGTAGGCAGAAAGCAAATAATCTCCTAGCAGATTATTCAACATTAGCATGCAGTCTTCCATCTCATACTGTACTTTCAAAGCAATTCTCATCCACTGTACTGCAACCTTGCACTAACTTCATGTTAACAAATTTTTAACTTGGAAATTATTCTGCTGACATCAGTGGTGTTACACCATGCAAAACCTGTTTAAAATTAGATCCAAGGTATTTCATTTTTAAAATTTTAAAATGTGTTCTAAATACTATTCACATGCTTCAGTAATTGATGGTTTGGGATTATTTTTCTTTTTCTCATTCAAAAATGAAGTTTTTTTAAAAGGTTTATAGTCTGGTTTTCCCTCTCTTCTTTTTATGCTTAAGATTGTTCCCTTAGGGAAAATCACTGATTTCCTATCTTCCCCTTGCAATCTAGCTATATTATGAACCAACAAACTGAATTGTCTGCCAGTTTGTTCTTGAATATGGATACTTTTTAATGCAAGCAGTGCATGTAGGAACCTCCTGCTTTACAAACCAGAAACTGCCTGTCTGACTATCTGTCTGTGTAAACAGAGTATTTCACACAAGAAAAACAGAAATAAAAACAAAAAATAGAAACCGCAGGTGAGTTAAAGGAACTTTATTAAGGTACAAAATCAAATATCTTGAAACTAAGTAATGCAAGCATTTCAGGACCTTAGTTTGGCCCTCTTCTTCATATATTGAAAGAGGGGTTACCTGATTGCTTTGTCTAGCCAATACCCAGAGCATGCGAGCTATTTCAGGGAGGTTGGACTGTGCAGTAATTTAAGCTGTCTGGCCCTATCAGGTCTCTGCTGGGCATGTGCAAACTGTCACATTTCTGTTTTTTTGCAAAGGTGTGTGAGTTGACCAGGCTAGTGTGAACTTTTACCAGGATGGCAGAACACAACTACCTGCCAAAGCTGCCAAAACCCTGCTTCTTTTAGACTCCTGTGTGTAAAATACGGAAAGGCTAGAGCTTTCTAAACAGTCCACGGTTTCATCTGGCAGCAGCCAAGGTGTTATGGAGAAATAGTGCCCCAGGAGAAGCATCCAAGAGCCAGGGACAGAGAAGATGGGTCCCATTCTCGCCCTGATCCACACAGGCTGGAAGAAAAAGGGGCCAGTGGACAAGAGGGACCTTTCCAAGGCACGAGGTGGTGGGATTTGGCTTTTCATTCTGTGTCCTGAGAAGAAGAGAAAAAGGAGGTGTGGGTGGACACGGGTCCTCCAGGGCTGCTGGGACACTGCTGGATGGAGTGTCCTTAAAGGCTGGATTAGTCTCCAGCAGCCCTGTGATGGGAGAAAGCTGAGCTCCCCATCAGCCCAAAAGAAGCGCTTTTCCTGTAAGGAGTTTTCTTGGCAACCTGCTGAGTGACACAGTGGTTAGTATCGTCCTTATGGGCCTCCCATCAACTGCTGCCACTTACAAGGAAGCCCGTGTCAGATACTTCAGGTGAGCCGATGCCCTGGAGTCATCTCAGGGGTCTGCGTTCCTTGGGAGGAGAGCCTCCTGGAAATGAGTGAGCTTGTCTAGAATTTCCCCAGGCCCCGCGGCGGTGCTGTGACAGCCAGGCAGCTGAGCCGAGTCAGCCTTGGGAGAGCGGGAGCCAGGAGGAGGAAGTGGATGGGGGGTCGGGGCGGCAGCAGGGGGCTCGGATAACAACCACTCATGGAAATCCAACCTACATGGGTTGTGCGTGTCGCCAGTGCGAAGATACATTTTTAAAAATTGTTTAAGTAGCACCGGAGGCAGTGGTGTGACCCGCAGATGACTTCTCCGTTTGGAACTATGGAATGTAGAATAAAAGGGGGGGGGGAGAAGAAAAAAAAGCCGTGGAAGAGACACATCTATGACTACTTCAGCTGTTCTTTAGAGTAACTTTCATTCCTTAGAATTAATAGGAAATTTCCTTATTTGGCTTATTTTTAGAAAGTTATTTCCAAGTTTGACATGGCATTGATTCCTCCTTATCTGGATTTCAAATTGCTCTGAACATTCAAGTATGCTGAGCTGTTACTGTAAACTCTTCAAACAGCATTTTTCATTTTTGTTGGGTTTGCTGCTCATTTTGCAGCTTCAGGAATAATAGGCCTTGAGTCTATGATAGCTAGTAATTTGTCTGATGTTTCAGGTGTTACCAGTAACAATAGTCCTCTTAAGGTTCTATGTGTTACTTCTGTTTTATAGCTGTAAAGAAACACTATTACACTGGGATTTCTTATTACAGACAATGGACTTTATTCTTTTTTTCACTTATATCTGATAATGGGATGACCAATGTGCAATTTTGACTGTTTTCCAAAGCCAAACAGAATCTGATGATGCTAAGTTTTAACTCTTAAAGTACAGCCCTTTGCAATCAGTTTTGGTGAAAGATAGCCACATGGCAGTCCTTAAGAGTCACATCTGTATTTTACAGTATGATTATATGTCATGTCTTCTTTGGGGAAAAAAACCAAAAAGATTTCTCGGTTTTTATTAACACAGACAAGTCAAAACAATCCCAAAGTCAAGGTAGAGGGATCATAGCATCATTCTACTCATAAGCCAGTCTCATGATTTTTGAAGGTTTGGGTTTGACAGCTGGCCAAGCCTTTCTATGTGGCCTGCAAAGGTCCATTCTGATTTTTTGGGTTTTTCATGCATTGCACGGAAGGTAGCCTGCAGTTGTCCCACCCACTGGGGTTCCTACACAAGCATATTCCTCTTTGATTTTGAGGGATTAATTCGATCAAATCCTAATGAATGTCCTGAGATAATATCCCCTGAAGAAGGCAGGAACGTCCCTGAAATAAGGTAGTGATGGTTATGCAATATTACACATAGCAAAATCATTTTCATGGGTAATAGAAGCATGAACAGGGGAAATATTTTTGCCTTCATTTCTGCTAAGATCGCTGCACCTTGGTCCCTCCATGACATCAACAGCAGAATTCCTGTCTGGAGAATAAAACAGGAAATATAGAGTGCTTACACTTTACCACTGAAAATACTTCCTCCCCCAAAAGACTGCTTTGGTCTTCCCTATTATAAAACGTAAACGCTTTTTATATTTCAAGCATAAGGACACTTCAAACAACCACTACTTCTCACCTGTGCTGCAGCTCTATTTCTGCAGTGAATGAAACCCTCTCTTCACAGACTGCATGCCAACTGCAATTTTTAAGTGCTTTGGGATCCTTTGGGTTGAAAAGTATAATATAATTTTATAAGATATTAAATTTCTAAGAAGAATAAGAGCATTACGAGATGCTGATGCTCATGTTACAGCCATGCTGTTAACAGAAAGTTGGAAGACACCTACATTTCATCTCTGGTGCAGGTATCACATCACAAACCCTTTTCATTAATTGCACACTAAAAGTCACCAGGATGCTTAGCTCCAACCAATTCCACAGGACAGCAGTCCAGAACCAGCCTGATCTTATAGTCAGGAATTTTCTTCTAACCTCTCACTGTATGGGCATTTTTGGCAAGTTTATATCTATCTGCTCTTATACCAATGGCCTTCATTTAAATAGTTCTTTCCTTTGGTGATGCTATAACATCTTCTCCCAAGTGACAGTACAGCAACACAGAGTTATATCACCTCCCAGGTTTTAGTATGGCTGTCTAAACAGAATTCATCCTTATGTTCCTATACGATGTTTCTGCACCCCTTGACCATCCTCATAAGTTTTCTCTATATCTGCTTCAATTCCAGTTTGTTTTCTTTGAACAATGCTGCTTAGAGTAGTATTTAAATACTACATAGTATCTGAAATAAAAGTCACATCAATCAATGTCTGATACACTAGCAGTAATACTCGTCTGCTTTGACGGGAAACACCTGATACTATGCATACTAAGATCAGTTTCCCTTCGTGGTTGCATCACGCTTCTGATTCACCATCACCTGTGATGAACTGGTGTTTCCAGGTTCTGCTTTACACCAGTTATTTCAAAATACAGTGAGCTTCTACCCTCTAAGTGAGTCATCTCAAGCTTTTTCCTCTTGACCCTCAACTCCTTTCCATGATGGCAGCCTTCATGCTGAATCAGTTGTTTCTTTCTAACCTGAGCTTCCTCTGTACTGGTGTCTCTCAAATTTAAGCCATCACCAACTTTCTTCAGCTTGTTTGTAATATTTGTGACATTATAGAAAGTTCCTGTAATGATTCTTGACTGATAATGACAAACCCCACCAGTAACTTCATGATGGCCTGAATTCCCCTTTTGTGACCCATTGCCATCCCCCTTTATACATTTTATTATTGATGTGCTGTACTTCATCTTCTCCAGCTTAGCTGTTACTCCAGTCACTGGAAAGATAAATTAGTCTATGTTGTGCTCTATCGTGTCACAACCAGATCACTCTTAATAGGAATGTAGGTTGAAAGTTATTCAAATGCTGCCACACCATGCCGTAAGCTATGATACAGAAGTATCTTTCGTAGTGACAGGGCATGGGTAGGTAAATCAACATTACTTTAGAAAGTTTGCAGGAAAGAGTTCCTACCTTTTTTCTGTTTTTTTTTTAATCTCCTCTCTGTATTGAGAATCGAGGTCACTGGGTTTGTTCTGTCTCATGTGATCCCAAAAGGAAAGAAACAGAGATGCTTTCTGCAAGGCAATCAATCTGTGCAAGTCTTCTTTTAATGTGTGGTTTGGTTTTTGTCTTTTAAATGCGTTCTTTACTTATTTGAATAAAAGGACCCAGCTTTAATTTAAATCACAAAAGAATTCTGCATCAAGTTCTAGATTGCTTTCTTCTCCTGTATTATGTAAAATTATGCACCGGATATGTTCTTTTCCTTACCTGCATTTTCTTCCCGCAGTGGAATACTGGCTTTTATTTAGTTTAACAAAAGTCGGATGCTGCTGCTAAGAGTAACAAAGGTATCAAGTCAGGTAAATTAGTTCTTGAAAAAATTTCTCCATAATTATTTAAGTAGCAGTAGTTGTTTGTTGGATTAGGTTTTTATGTTTGTTTTGGGGCTTTTCTTTGTACATACATATTCTTGCTTTGTTGGATTTCAAAACAGTAAAACAAGTTAGTAATATTTTTGTTGGGGTTTTATGTGCTTTATGTTTCAGTGCTCTGAGTCATGTTCTGCAGGAATATCCATAAGCATAAAATCACTACATTTTGCTTAATGCACTTTCTCTTTGCACTTTTAGCAGCAGTTCCAGTGGCTGATTTGTTATGTTAGTATAACCAATAGGTGGCACGAAGCTTCTGGGTTAAAATGAGTGCCAGTCTTGGATATTTCTTTAATTTTTTTCTCATTTTCTGATTCTGGGTCAGAGGTTCAGTCTTGCAGAGCATTGACTACTTCTGCACTTCTGCTAAAATTAGCAGGAATACTCATCTGCTCAACTTCAAGTACAGTTTTCTGCATCAGGGCCAGAGCACTTGCAATCTTGCAAGATCCATATTCCACTGCTTTATCTCCCATTGTTTTTCTCACATTTGCAGTACCAAACTACTGCTTTATCATTCCATAGGAGGCAATACAGCTGACTTAAGCATGATGTTACTTTCATTCTTATGCTTACAGTTATAAGCATGCCCCCCTTTATCCAGGCTATCCAAGCTTTGTTGGCCATATGCTATACCATATGTTATAGCTCATGTGCTGCTACATAGAAACTTTTGATAGGCTTAACTGAATTATCCTCAATGTGAAATAGACCAAGCTTTATTAAAAATAAATCTGAAGTGGTGAAGTAAAGATGCTTTATGTTTTATGGGAGATCTCAGATGAGTGATGTATCTGAAAGAACTTTTGAGTTGTGGAGTGCTGGGGGGGCAGTTCTTTTCATTTGGTTGGGAACGCAGTTTGGGAGGGGTTTTTTCTTTGTTTTGTCTTTTAACTCTAAATCTCAGTATTCAGGAACAACTGTGTGAAACAAACACAAATCTGTTGTATTTTTTAAAACTATTTTAGTCTTGTTTCTAACTTCTCTTGTGCTGACATTCTACAAACTGGTTTTCTAAAAGGACTGTCACCATCAATTTTGCTTTTTTAAAGGACTTTAATTCTTTCAGCATGTTCATATGGTTTTATAAAGCCCCAGATACATGGCAAATCCCCTTGGTGTTGTAAGACAAGATTGCTGTTAAAAAATGTTTAGGCTTAGTCAGCTTCTTCTCACTACTGAAGTCATGAGGGACTCTGGGAAATGGTGTTTATACTAAGCTTAAATTGATAGGGCAAGTTTAATGCAATCAGGTCAAAGGTACAACTGCTTAGCTAGTCTCATCAACCACTCAGGTTTCAGCATCAGTTTATAAGAAAAGGCCTGTAATGATAACATCTGGCTGCGAGCGCATGGGCTGCATTCTCCATGCAGTGATTGAATGTAATTTAATGGTGGGGAGGAGCAAGCTGAAGGGCAGCTCCATTCCTGAATTATGATCCCCGATAGATAAGGTACAACTGCCAGACTTTGATCCCCGCTGTTATCAATTCACTTGATGAAGAGCCTTTCTCCAGCATAATCCGGACAGAGATGTCTTCCTCAAAGGAAGGAGTGAACTCCACTGCAAGGGTTTGAGGGAGGGGGGGTGCCAGGTCCACGATACAGATTCACGGTTTCCCAGTGCATACGTGTGTGGCTGATTGCTGGTCAGGCATTGCTTTCAGCGAGTGCCGAGTGACCCAGGACAACGCTGAGGAAATGCGCTAGACAGAATAATGAATTGGGCTGCTCTTCTAATGTGAGAAAGTGTAAGGGTGAATTATGTATTTCCTGTCTCATACTATCCAATTTGCTGTATGGCAACCTAAATATTCAAGATTACTGCCAGGCAGACCCCAAAATATACACTTGTTAGGAGAAGGTAAGTACCCAAGACATCCTGAGGGATTTTAATCTTAGGCAGGTCTGGTCTGCTGATCTTAATTCAGACCTAAAGAAGGGCTTTTGCGTAAAGAATATGTCTGGTTTTGCCAGCCAAATAAGGTTGCCAACAAAAAGGTATTGCCTTCTTTGCAAATAAGATTTGTACTATATGAAATTTCCTATTACACCATTTTTATTTCTTTTTTGAGCAAGTTTCTAGATTTTGATCCACACTGGCTGAAATTATCTTTCAAATGTCCATCCCAAGCTAAGAATTTGGGAAATTTCAGCTAACATAATTTCCAACAATCATTTCAGAAAAAAAAAAAAAAAGAGCTGTTCTCAATGGACATCTGTAACACCCTGCTTTGAGGTGGGGACTTAAAATGTGGCAATGCTGTGACTTGTATGTCATTGACATACTTTTTTTTTTCCCCTGTGAAAATCACTGCATGTTATGACATTTAGAAAGAAATCCCAGCTTGCACACACGTAGCAAAAGGTCTTTCATTTTTGCAGGTAAAATGTCAGAATATTCAATGTATTCAGGCTTCTGATGGTGCTAAATGAGATGATGTATTATTTATGGGGATCATCCAACATGCTCCTTCCACCCTGCCAGTACCATCGGGTTGAATTGAATGAATCTGAGCCAACACATGCCATTCTCTGTGGTTAAAGGAACCACTTGGTACAGAAGATCGTTTTCTCTATTCCCAAGGATAGTGCTTATAGTGAGGCATCACAGACCTCAAAGCCTAGCAGGTTAGTGATTATCTGACCTAGCTGTTCTCAGCAGAGGTCCCATGGAATATTCTTTGGTTGCACACAAAACAGGGAAGCAGGTTCTCAGTTGCATCTGTCACTCAAAAAAAAGGAGTATATTCTCCTTTTTCTCAAAAAGCATGTGTGTGTGGGCTGTCTGTGAGTGACAACCTTAAGAAGATCTATAATAGCCAATGAGGGACTCAAATGTTGAATATACCCAGCCTCATTTCAGCCTACAAGTCTTGTAATCACGTATGGTACAAGCTTGAGTCTGGATGGAGGCATGCATTCTTTCAATTTCCTCTGCACAGGCGTGTGAACTGTTTCCATGATTGTGCGAGGATGTTCTGTATGATGTGTTTACACTGGGTTTGCTGATATCCAATGTATATTCAGTGGGAATGCCTTTCATTCATGTCAAATGAAAATAGATTCGTTCTTGGCAATCAGCAGATCTCTGTTTTTCAGACATTCAGTAAGTAAATTCAACATACAGATTAGGCTGATAAGGTTTGCCACTTCTTTTGAGGAACCAAAACCCAGGGAGACCGGACACCATGCCCACATCAATGGCAGGACAGACCATGGGATCTGACTCCCAGCCCTGCTCTCTAACCATAGGGTAGCATAGTCCTGCTCTTGTACAAGATCAGCTCTTGCACATGATAATGGGTAGGTTTTTGTACTCTTTTGTCTTGATACATATATTTTACTGTGCATCATTATAAATCAGGTATTAAACCTCTTTCTAATGGCCCAGAAAACAGTCAAAGCTTGGCGCACAGTTCTTCCACAGCTTTGAGTTGCCTCAGTAGTTTTCAGTACTTGGCGTGTGTAATGTGTCCTCTCATACAGATGGGATGAGACCCTACTTAGAGCAGTAATGATTATATACATCATACTTCTAAATGTATAAACTGCTTTTGAACATACTGGAAAAGCTAAAATACCAACTGTTAAACCAATGAATCATACTTTGTAAGGGAGTGTTTTTATATATAATATATAAAATCCAACTGTATATGTATAGGGAGGGTGAATATTTACACATCACATGTGTAAGATATAAATGATCCTGATGAACATGACTGAAGTAAATTATGTTAATGCTGCAGTTAGAATTTTTTCTACATTAGTTTCAAAATGTTTTTGTTATACTGTGGATTCGATGTCAGGAAGATGAAGGAATCTGGGCTTTTAACTGCAACCTCCACACTGCAGTGTGACTCTATGGGGATGTTCAAAATTAAACATTTGGTTTAAGCATTAAACACTAAAGTTTTCTTTTTAATTCCTAGGCCTGTATAAAAGCGGATTGGGAAATGGTTTACAATACTTCCTATGGGGGGCTTCCACACCGACAATGTCAGAAATGACATCACTTTTCTGCTATTTGTTTTTCATTGCTTTTCAAGAAGCCTTTAAATAGACAGCATGTATTTTCCTGGTGATAAGTGATAACCTTTAAAACAAACCTATTTTTCTTTTAAGAGAAGGATCCTTCTGTCCCGCCTCCAAGTTAGTTGATTTTACAAAGGGAAGCCGCCATCCCTCCCCAAGTCTTGCCAGCCCTGAAAGGTGTGGAATGATTCATCACTAGAGGGAGTCGTTGTTTTCTCGGCTACCCTTCTCTGTAGTCAGAGCTTGTGATGGATGGTCTTGCAACTGGTCCCACGGTGAATGGTCCCACGCAGCTATCTGCAGGAAGGGTGGTCTAACCCATGCTGTCAGCTCCAAGAAGGAGACCCTCTTGACCCTTTTCTTATTTTGTGCTTCAAGTGTCTCTTCCCAGGTGAAGGACCAAGGAGCTCCCTCTGCTTCCACTGACATTAGGCCCCATCTTGAAGGACTTGCACTTGGAAGAGAGAGTATCTAGCACAGAATCTTGTTATATAAGGATGATGGGACAAAAACCAGTGTGGGAAGAACAGTCCAAATGGATAAGGGAGAGTAAAAACAACCTTCTGAAAAATAGGGAATGGAAGAAATGGCAAAAGTCTGAAATTCCCAGTAGGATGAATGGAATAGATGGTAAAAGTGTAGGAGGGAGAGGTATAGATAAATGGAGATGATTTAGAGGTAAATATGGCAAGGGAAATAGAGGTGTGCAACAAAGGAAACAAAAAGAGTGAAGGGAAGATGAGGAGACATCATGACTTCTTAAAGGGAAGATATACGGAGATCTTAGGGAGGGAAATAGTAAATTTTTAACAGAGTATTTGTGGTACTGAAATAAAAAGTTACATTAATCCAAAAATATTCACTGGCCATTAGTGAGAGCTGAAGTGTCGTACTTACACTAATTTTATATAGGAAATTGAGGAGTGCAATAATTGAAGACAAAATGGAGTTTGGAGGACCAGTTTGAGTATGTCACAGACAAAGGAAACAATAAGAGAAATAATCTGTTTAGGTTTCACGTCGTGTTTACAGCAGACTCTGCCTTCCACTGGGCAGAGTAGCCAGTATGCCCAGCTATGGCTACATACGTTAACAAAACATACAAGGGTAGGTTAATCCAGCTTTATGTTCCCCCCAGTCTGAGCTGGGCACATTGTCTGAGGCTGCTCTAACACCCAGTTCTTTCCTCTCCAAAGCGGCATGAGCTGTGAGAGACGTTCACGGTTGCTTTTTCTCCTTGGGCCAGGTCCCTGCGACATGCCCGTCAGTGGTCTCCAGCCTCTTGGAAAGGTATCCCTGCTCTAGGGCGCTCCTCTCATTTTCAGCTACCTGAGTGTACTGCAGCCTGTACTTTCGGATAGTCTTCTGTAATGTTTCCACACATGAAAATTATATGGGAAATATACACGTGGATTTGGTACAGGCTTATTCATATTTTTAAATAGAATGTAATTTGCTATTGGCAAATTAATCTCATTTATCCTAGTTTCATTTGTTTAAATCATGTGCGTAGCGTTATTCATGTGCAAAGGAGTTGGCAAATGCTGCCAAATCCGCTAATACATCTGGCTGGTGAATACGGCATTTGGAAATGGAGTTATTTGCCATCCTCATTTTGTAGTATGCTAATTCCCATGACAACCCACTGTGATATTAGACAAACTTATGGCTTTGCCTGGAGAAAAAGCAAAAAGAAATTATTAACCTGCCAATATCACACAGGGACTACCAGAAAGCTGTAGTGAGCAAAACAGATTTGCGGGACTGGACTCTCTTGTCAGTGGCGGAAGTGGTCCCACTAATCCGTTGCACAACATATTTAAAATCCAGTTCCAAGTCTTCGCATTCATCTTTTCATTTTTTTCAGCTTTCAATTAGAAGTTAACGACACCGCTCCAGCTCTTTTATGCGTATGTGCATGCAGCTACAATAAATATATATAAATCTTAATCATACTTCAGAATTCTAGGTTAGGGGATCCCACGTGCTGCAGATGACACTGAAGTGGCTGCAGCATTTTGATTGATTTCTGTAGAATATCACAGTAGTACTATCTTCATAAGAGAGCTGTGGGCTGCTCTGGCAGCTTGCCAGAAGCCCAAGGGCTGTATCTTATTTACATGAAATGGAGCATATTGCCACCCTTGGCATTAACACAAAGGCGTGTCCCAAAGACCGTGCAGGTCCCAACACGCAATGAGCCATCTTAATCCAAACAGGCAGGCCAGGAACTGTGTATTTTCTACAGCCGGTGTACCTGTCTGCCTACCAGGGTGACAGCAAGCCTCATTCCAGCTGCACAACTTGTATGCTCAGCAAGCAGTTAAAAATCCCAACAGTGCAGGCAGTATAATCTTCTATCCAGCGTGAGTTTAAAAGGAGTGCTTTCCCACTGCCACTCTGTTTTTATAGCCACCTCCTCCAGAATCATCTTGGCTGTCGGTGTTTTATATGGAAAATTAAAGGGGGAATGAGCTGAGCATCCAGGAACACAGCTTCCTAGCCGCCATGGTAAAGAGAGTTAACTCTTTCTGACTGAACCCAGCACACCGCCATAGCTTCTTAATGACACCTTGGGGTCATTTTATATGCTAATTCATTCATATCTTTTACAATTTAAAAGCATGCTGTCATCATCCACATAATAGTCATACAGAACTGCCAGCATGTTTGCAAATAAATGTTAGAATTCACGGCAATCTTTTTTTTCTCATGTCAAAGGTGATTAAATAATTCAGGTCCATTTTCTTCAAGCACTCTCTCTGCAAATAGAAATGCCTTTGTCTGTATCAATCACTAACAAAGAGTCTACAGACAACTGCATGTTGCAAGCTGTTATTTACTATTTATTTACAACTTACAATTGAAAAATCATAAAAATAATGATTACGGGAAATTATTTTCTGCCAACTCTACATACATTTGCAAATAATAAGTAACATTTCAACTCTGCTTAGGGCCCCCTTGTAAAGAACAGCATTAAACTATTACAACTTCAAGTCAATAATGTAATTTTTCTTGGTACCACTTACTGTGTAAGCGTTGCCTAGTTATCTTTTTCTGTCGTGATGCTGTGGCTTTTTTGCTTGTTGATACTCTACATCGTGTATGTGTTTCACACACTCCAACAGCTTTGTATCACAACAGCACACCTCATTAGCTAATGAAGACTGAAGCCAGGCAATTTATTTTCATTATATATGCAGCTGATGTTCAGTAAACCTGAAAAGTGAAAGAGTAATATGCTGAAACGTGCTTGTATCATTTTACTACTTTGATGATATCTCTGTCCATGGCTGTATCCTCGTGTGACTCTGATGCAGGGTGTATTTCTTCTTTCACTCATGTTAATGTGCATGTTGCCTGCTAAATGGAAGACCTATTGGTTTGTGGATTGTTTATTGTTTTTTAAGCCTAACAAGAAATTATATCAATTTAAACCACTTTGAGGACTTCAAAAAGCCAATCTGTACTATGAAGTATCTTTATATACTATTTTGAATCAGTTTTAGGGAAGGAATTTGGTTCATCTCGTAACTGCTAGAGCTCATGAAATTGCATATCATCTAAGATCAGTCTACAATATATCTGAAATACCTGAAAGTCCAACAAGCTTGATATTTAAAAGCAAGTCAGCCTCCTGACCTGCTACAGTCATGGTGTTCAGCTCTGGTTCTGTAGCAGACAATGACAGACGTACCTAGTTGCATGAAGGTGACAAAGCAAAATCTACCAGTCCCGTAGGCGTTTGCCTTTGGACAAAAATGCCAACCTGCATCTCTTGGAAGCAAGTCATGCCAGATAACAAAGCTAGCTCATCACATTCTTAAAAGCCTAATTTAAAAATCACACTTCAACAGACACCCCAGCATTTACTTTTATTAGGGGTCCTTATGGTGTTAGATGAAACATTTATTCCCTGTTCATGGCTGGTTGTGTCCTGTCTTGCTGTATCAGATAACAGTGTTATTCACAGCGATGGGGGCTTCATGCCGTGTGCCTTTTCAAGCGTTTAGCAGTGGACACCCACAATGAAGCAACAGTTTACTTCCCAGTTCATATGCAATATTCCACTAGCAGACTAGGTGATCTCAGTAACAATTTCGGCAAACATAAGGTGTGGTCAGAATTGTCTTTGCACAAGAATGGGGAATGCAATCCTCAGTTGCTAGCAGATGAAATATGGCTCTCTTAATCAAAGTGATCCACTGCACATCTATTTCAAATCTGACATATAATTTAAACTTGTGTGTCTGATGTTTCTGATTACAGTGCCATTCAGAGTGTTTGGGTTTCAACAAGGTAAGATGACTGCAGGTGAAAGGGAAGTATTTCTTTTCCACTTCGCATGAAGCAGAGGTTCCGTGGATGTACTTCAGCCTACTAGCAAACAGGCCCTATTCATCTGAAACAACTCAAGATAAAATACAGCCAGTTGGCATCACATGTCACATCTTTTCAAGTCCAATGTGCTTTAAAGAGAATAGGCCAAATTCCTTCCCAGCGTAGCTCCATAGAAACCCGTTGGTTTGATTCGGCAGGTAGCCAAATATAAACACTGTTATGGAAAAGACTCATTTGGAATCAAATATGGAAAACTTCTGAGTTAAGATGATATCTGAAAATATTTGCTCAGTGGAATTAAGACACTTGAAATACTTGGCCAGATTCACCTTAGGGTTTATACTAGTTCTAGTGTAAACTTCATGGTGGATCAGAGCCACAGATACCCACAGGACTATGTAAGCAACACAGGGGAAAAGTGACTAGAGTCCACGTTGCTTCAGGGAGTTATCTGCTGTTGTCTGCTGATGACCCTCAAAGTGGGACATGCTCACTGGGAAGCTGAAGTGACTGTAAGGTGAGCAATGACACAACATACTGCCTTTCCTTGAGGAAATCCCACATTTTTGAACACACATGGACTCAAGTGGGAATTAAAGCTGCAGAAATCAAAGTCCTTCCTCCACCAGCTTCCATCCACTAATAATGCCTTACTGAAAATAGGTTTTGTTAAAGGTCTGGGGTTTCTTTTTTTCCAGTTCATACTTGAATGATGCAACGGCAGGAGACACCCTAGGGTGTTACCACACTTCTAGAGGTGACTCCAAGGCCAACAACACTCCCTGCATGCAACACCATCTTGCAGTATTGTCTCATACCATTGTTCTCTGTTGCTTAAATATTTGGAGGGGCCCGTCATGCTTCATCATTGCACTTCAGCCTTTTGGAGAGTATGGAAGACAGATCTCTCGTGCTGAGTGGAATAGTTCAGCACTTGACAGTGACTTGAAAATTCTTCATCCAAGATTTGCCCAGGCCAAGGGATTTACCAAGATGTACCTCACACTTTCAGTAAATTATTCAGTGGTACCCTCCATAATGCACAATTTATTTAGATTCATTGCTGCTTCAAACTGCATTTTAGGAGAAATGACAAGATAGAACTCATGGAAACAAATCCCAATTTTTAGACCAATATAAACCACTAAGAGCTCTGTTAAAGGCAGAACTGCCAAAAATCAAGATCAGGTCTCTACGGTTCTTGGCATAGGAGAAGCTGCTCGAGTTTGGTTTCCATTAGTTATTTAGCACTTTTATTATTTTTGTTGCTTCTGTTGCTTCATTCAACTAATTGCCAAGATCTTGAAAAGTTTTATTCTCTGTCACTTAATCTTTGTTTCTCTTTACCCATGCTGTTCCCCAATATCTGTAAGGTAAGTTACTGAAGAAAAAGGTGGGCTCAGTCCTTTCATTTCTGTTTCTAGCTACTCAGCACGAGTAGCTCAGTGATTTAGCAGACACACAGGCACAGTTGGCTCTGGGGACACATATCAGCCACTTAGAGTCCCCTTAGGAGCTGGCTGTATCTCTGCTGGAACTGTTGCAATAGAAAAACGCATTTGTTTAACTGAGCAAAACACAGTGGGAGCTCGGTGCTCAGTCCAGGGTATACGGATTCACTGGTTTCATGGAGGGACAGCCTGGATTCCCCATCAGTTACAGCAGGAATCAGATTAGAGGGGTGAGATCTGGGGTGAAGGGCTGGTCAGACCACCGTAAGTGAAGTGGAGTAGACCTGTACCGTAAAGTAGGAGACTTTAAGGGTCTGTACTCATGGTTCATTAAGAAGGTAGGACCTTGATAAGGTCTGTTGAATTTCAGCTGGCAAAGTATGTTCCTTTACAGCTCCCCTACCCCAGGGTGGTGCACTCACCATTTTCTGAAACAATCATCATTTACACTAAATTTTTCCATGCTTGGTCTTTCTCCAAAGGCAAATTTCATTGTTAGGTTTTAGCAGAAACCCTGCTGCTGCTGCTGCTTGGGTGGGTATATGTAAGGAAGAAGGATCTTTTTAAAACATCTGAATTTTATCATGCAGTCAGAAAAAGAGTGGCTGAAGTCTGGTACTTGGAATGAACGAAAGTCATCGCTAATACCAAGCACAGCTGAGCTTTTGCAGGGTAGTATGAAGTATATATTGCTTTAACCCATTTGGTTAGGGCCAAGAATGAAGTGACTCAATGTCCTGGCTGGTTACAGAAGTGCTGTTCCTCCATGCAGAACTGATTTGAATATTGAGCTATGGTTCAGTGTCGTTGATTTCAACATGTGGTGGCTCAACCCCACAATTTAAGTTCAACCTCAATTGTCCAGAGAACTTGCAAGTCCTCCTGGCAGAGTTGTGCAAGACCAGAGGGTTAGTTTGTTTTGTTTTGTATAATGGGGTTGTAACCTTGCCAAGCAAAGAGGGAGACTGCACATCAGGAAGGACAACTTTTTTCCCAATTTTAGTGTTCTGCTGAGATCACAACAATCTTCAAGAGCAGATCTTTAAGGCTTTTTAAAAACTGCTTTTGGTAATATGTCTCTTTGGGGTATTGAATTACAGCAAAGCTCGCGTATCCACTATACACTCTTAGATAAATCAGGAATTTTACTTGAGACTTGCTCTGCAACCTTGGAAAAGGAGTTTCAAGTTTTTGGCTACCTCTAAGAGGACAAGAATTAAAAATGAGCTGACAGCAAATACTATGTAAAGATAAGACATTACTGTTATTATAGAAATATGGAACTCTGAGTTACTACAAATACTTGGTGTATTACTATCATTCTTATTATTGAATTAGTAGTTGTGGAAAAGATCTGTAATGTAAGAGGAAATAGAGGACTGAAAGCAATAATTTGACTGAAAAGGAAGAGAAAGATTTTAGACCATTAAGAATCCTCTTTATAGTCCAGTCCAAGAAAAATACTCAATAAAGTTATATTGGTGGTAATATGATGATCTTCCTGGTAGCAAAATTGGAGTCAATTCTGCTATCATTTCTCATTATTCTTATCTACTACCGCCTAAGTAACTATCCAGAACTGCCCTGAGTCAGTTTGTACCCAAAGTGAACACCAGCATCCTTCTTGAAAGCATTCCAGATTTAACCAGGGTCGTAAAACAAAACAGAAAGTTGACGGGTTTATTGTGATGCACGTTACAATCAAGTCGTTATCTGATGGATCATCTGCCTTTTATGCTCCATGATGAGAAATATAGCTGTCATATGAGGAATAGATTTCTCATCATAAAACTTACCTCTGTAATTTCAGCACCTGAATAAGTGCTGCCTCAGGTGCTGATTGTGCTAGTAAACACTGTCTGAAGAGTGATTTCCCCATCTGTTTCTCCTCCTTCCATTTAAATGCAGTTTGGCAAGAAGTGTGTTTCTGCAGTTCCCTTTCCTTCAGCAGCTGCTGCTATTAAAGATCTCATAGGAGGAGGTTCCTGATGGATAGCTAGTGATGCAGGAGTTCACCTGGGGAAAGAAAAGCCTTTGCAAGGTATGTAGGGCAGTGTTTCCGTAGATAGCTAGTGAAGCAACCTCTCACAGGGAAGTTAACTCTCTGGTGGAACAAATAAATAGCTTCAAGTCACTGCTGCCATTGGAAGGAGCTGGATTCACGTAAGTCATTTAACTCAGGTTTCCAGTGCAATTAGTGAGAGCAAAGCTCCTAGTTTATGTAGATTTTGTATCTCTGCATTGGTTATGCTCTTAACATGGCATCTGGGTTAGATGTCTAAAATTACGGCTTTCAAAGCCCTTGTGCCGTGTTTATGTGCGTTGTTTTCTTGATGGGAGAAAACAAGATACACGTTGAGGGCATAGATCAAAACATTAGATCCCCAGAAAGCTGCAATGGTTTCACCGCTACCCGTAAGACTTCTGGTATAAATTGCACGGATGTTAAAAGCAAGGAAACCTCTTCGTCTAATGTGATGATTGAACCACAGGAACAAATTTTCCTCTCGGATTTGTGTTGCAGACCCCCTATGTTAGGGAGAGGTTATACGTTTCAGCGTGCTGACAGACACTATTACATACTGTTCTTTATTCACCTCTGTTCCACTGGCCTCCAATAGCTCTGTGTACCTCTGAATCCCTCTGCCTTTGACACTTCTGCTGGTGAGACTCCCAGCTGGGGGAATGGTTTTGCTAAAATGGGTGCTTTTCACCAAAAGAATAAATTATTCCTATACTACTGTCTGAAAAGGGTGGATCTGGAGCCAATTTAGTGAGCATAAGTTACAATTTACTTTGGAAGTAATAACTTATGCTTTGAGCTTCCTCAGATGTATAGCCAAGGAGCTGTCTGACTGCATGTGTTTTTACACATCTTTCAGTTAAATTAGAAATCTAAGTGCAAAACTTAATGTGTGGAGATATCTTGGAGATTTGTGACCTACCCAGAAAGACCAGCCAGAGGGCCTCCTGGTTTCATATACCACCTTTTTTTTTTTTTTTTTTTTTTTTTTGGTCACATATGGCACATTGGTAAATAATAAATGAAGTTTATTATATCTTAATTAATGAATCTGAGTATAATTTTCCCCAGTCCTGGCAAGCAATTTCTGCTGGAAAGCTGATTAGTGGAGGGAGCCAACAGAACACCCTCTCCAGAGGTGTGACCAAAGAATATATACTTCAATCTTCAATCAGTGTGTGGGAAAGGTAGAAAATCCTTAGGAGAGCTGAAGACAGGGATTGCACTGATATGGGGAACAGGAAGACAAGGGGTGGAGCCTTGAAGGAGAAGGGGAGGAAAGTGGTGGTGGAAAAGGAAAAAAACACAGTAGAAAAACATCAAAGGAAAGAAGAAATAAAGGTAATCATGGAGATACTGAGAGTGTCCAAGGATGCTTGGTCCAAGAAGGAACCAAGCTGAGTACGCCCCCAACATAAGAAGGACATGGACCTGTTGGAGCGAGTCCAGAGCAGGGCCACGAAGATGCTCAGAGGGCTGAAGCATCTCTCCTGTGGGGACAGGCTGAGAGAGTTGGGCTTGTTCAGCCTGGAGAAGAGAAGGCTCCAAGGAGACCTTATAGCACCTTCCAGTACCTGAGAAGGGGACAACAAGGAAGCTGGGGTGGGACTTTTTACAAGGGTCTGTAGTAACAGGACAAGGGGTAACAGGTTTAAATTGAAAGTGGGGAGATTTAGATTGGATATCAGGAAGAAATTCTTCCCAGAGAGGGTGGTGAGGCAGTGGAACAGGTTGCCCAGAGAAGCTGTGGATGCCCCATCCCTGGCAGTGTTCAAGGCCAGGCTGGATGAGGCCCTGAGCAACCTGGTTTAGTGGAGGGTGTCCCTGCCCATGGCAGGGGGGTTGGAACTAGATGGTCTTTAAGGTCCCTTCCAACCCAAACCAGGCTATGATTCTATGATCCTATATTATCTTTTGATCATGTAAGCTAAACAATTTCAATCTTGAATATAGAAAGTGAAAGCCTTAGATTGATGCCAAGAAAAGAAGAGTCTAAACCAAACCCTAAAGTCAAGGAGAGAATCTGCTGTTGAGATTAGTGGTCTTTATGTCCAGCTAGCGCAAGGAGGACTAAATCAAGATGATTTATAAAGAGCAGGAATAATGGCAGATGTGGACAGTACATTTCTCCCTACTGTCAAATTTGTGGGTTTAGCCTGGTGGGATGCTACCAGCAGTGATGATGAACATTACAAAGTCTGGCTGTATTTAGCCCATGCAGTCACTTCTTGGCCTGGCTCCTGTTGATTTCAGTGGGAGTTTGCCTGAGAATGTGCAAGTCCCTCCTCCCCAGGAATGGGAATTCCCTGCCAAATATTCTGTTAGAATACTAAGAAGCAGGTGTATTGAGTTGCAGGTGTACTTTTAGTACACTAATTAGCATCTCTGACTCAGTAAGCTAAACAATTTCAGTCTTGAATATAGAGAGTGAAGCACTTAGGTTTGTGGGAAGAAGAGCTTTATTTCAGAGAGCTGCTGAAGTTTGTTATGAAAATACGTTACTTAAGGCACAGACCTAATCAAAAATTACCCAATGAGAACAAGAACCATCTCTAAGTGTGCTTTTAATGTGTGGGTTTGAATGTGTTAAACATTATGTATGTTGCTGCGCTTATTTTTCTCTTACATAGGCAGACACAAGCCTCCCATACATTGTACCTTGCCTAATTCATACCCATGCAAAACACAGACCAAGTAGGAGTAAATTGACTTGGTTGCACCTTTTGGTTAGACACGTGATCATTCTAGATGTAAAGCAGTGGAAAACGATGCTCTTACCTAATATTTGTGTGACTGCTAACACGAAGAATCACACATTTCACACAGTTCCTACACAATGATGATTGCAGGTGGCAAATGTGCCGTTACCCATGTAACTAGTCATTTTTTATGCAATTGCCAGAACCGCATGCTCAGTTCCAGTAACCATGTGCACAAATATAGGCTGCGACAACCTGCTTAGGGTTGTTAATAGCATGGTCCAAAGTCTCAGTCTTTATTGCTGTCTTGTTTTATGCTGGTTTTGTAAGAGAACTGAGGTAGGAATGAGTTTGGTTGTTGAGTACTCAAGCAAAAGGAGACATACATCTACGTGTTCGGCTGGAGCTGCAGGACTGCAGAATTTCTGCACTGACCTGCATGTGGTTTAGATACTGAACTTGGTATGATGAGCTGATGGGCCAGAAGAGGGATACTGCACCCAGTGACCAGCTCTAGTGCATGGTTCAAGTAAGGAGCAAGCACCTTCTGGAGTTTTGCATTGAAAGTACACGTATCTCGAACTTCTCGAACTAGCAGTGTCGTAGTGAGGCATCTTTGCCACAAGCGATTCAAAATCAGGCTGCAGTAGTTCAGAGAATACTTAATTGGCATTTCTCTTTTTTGCATATCACTGTTCTGATCGGTTCTAATACAATTTTTTTTCCTGTCTCTACAAACTTCTTTGCCTTAAAGGACTCATGAAGGAAATAATTAAAAAGTACACAGAGGAAAACTGTCTGAGAAGAAGGGGCAGAAATCCAAGGTGGTTTAGGGAGGTGCCCCAAACACTCTTTTGGATGATTATTAATTTTTTTCTTACTATTATTTTATGACGCTGTTTATGTTTAATTACTCATGTTTTCCTAACCTGTGTGACAGGCATAATTTGAAGAGCAATAGTAATGATCAAGCTGTGGAAGTGCCAGCTGCTGCCTACGTGCTTGAGCAAGCATAGCGCAGGCAGTGTCAGGAGACAGTGCTGCCTCTTGATTAGATCTGAACTTCTTTTTTATGCTGATGAAAATGATCCTGCCTGTTATTATTTAAATATAAGTGATGCCAAAAGATGCTATGAAAAGTCAGAGCTCTCTCTGTTCACTGCCTGTACGGAATAGTAAGTTCATGGGACTTCACTCAGTATATGCTGTTAAAATACATACTGGTTTAGTTTAAAAAGATATAATCGGTTTATTTGGGTCTTTTTAGTGTAAAGAGCCAGGCAGCCCATCTAGGTTAATGTTTTGGGGTTTTGGTTTTATTTTTTTATATCAGTGAGCTATTTCATTCTGTACATTTTCAAAACAAGCCTCAAGACCACAGAAATCAGCATTCCTGCCATATACCATGTGACAGTGTATTGTGAAGCTCATTTAGAAGCTGTAGTGTCACTTTGGTTTGGGTTTTTCTGGTTACTAAAACTTTTAGATGTTTCATGCTTTAGTGGTGTGTTACTGCAGTGAGATGTTGTGGGCAGCACTGTTGAACAGGTAGTAGTAGTACATCATCAGAACACGGAGTCTTTTCTGATACCATTCTAATAGTACGTGGAGATTTCATTATTAATTTGTGGGTACCTTGGCAAAAGTATGTGAAGTGTTGAGCAACTTTTGTGACAAGTTTGAATGCTTTTACTTATTTATTTATTTTTTAATGCATGGGATGATGTACTTCTAAAATGTTTTGATCAAGTTTGATGTCTTCTGGAGTGAAAATTATATTGGGGAAAAGGAAAGCATTCTGCTGTAGGCTGCAGCATCAGTGCACTGCAGGGTCTTTCCTTGCAAGCAACAGAATGAATCTCTGGCTGAATGACAGTGAAGTGAAATAAATTTCTGTTCTGTGTTGCAGAATGCTGTGTTGGAGGCCTATAGTTGTTACCAAATCAGCCTTTTTTTGGTTTGTTTTCATGAAGTAGGAAGTTCTGGGATCCTACGATGACACAAATCGCTACTTCTTGACATATTAAGTTTTTGCTCTGGCCTGTTACCTGTAGAGAAAAATCTTTGAAAAGATAAAAATCAAGTCTTTAGAGCACAGAAGACAAACCAATAAACCCAGGAGTTCTATTACTCCCAAGTCAATAACAGGGGCCTGGAGGGGAAAAGTTGATCAAGCAATGATAATTTTTTATTATTACTAGAATGAGTATTTGATTTTCATGTGAAAGAAGCTATAAAAGAAAATCCAGGGGCAGAAATAGAAGTGAAGCTTTAGACAAGAATTATGTGATTACATAAGTCACCTGCTGCATCAAGGTGCTATGCGTCCACTCATTCTTGGAGCAGTTTGCTGCTGGGGGGCTGATCACTACAAATCAACGGCAAGGATTTATTCTGGGCAAATTATGCCAGATGCACTGTGATGCGAATGCTTCGGCTGTTTTATCTGTAGTAAGCTATATATCAGGGAGAAGTGGTGGGATACAGCCTGGATTCTCTTCTTGCTCCTCCCTCTCATTCCAAGGTGTTGGTCAAGTCCCTAAATCATCCTGCCTCCCAGCTTTGTAAGATGGTGGTGACAGTGCTTTCTTGATATTGTAATGTCATTACTATTGCTTAATTATGTAAAATCTGTACCTTCCGTCTCTGGTTCTCCTTCACAGTCATTGTAATGTGGCTCTGAAGCAGTCCTCTCTTGTCTAAATGGTATTACACCTAGTTGGAGTCTTGCTCAGGTTACAAGTGGAATGAAGGTGCCAAGATATTTATCTAGCTTTCTTTAGCTGCTTCTTAGATTCTCAGTAGATATATGACAATTCCATCATTCACGGCTTTATGTGTTCATACGTATTGCCCATTATGTTCTAACACATCAAACAAAGTAAGCCAAGCCATAAGGGGTACTGGTGATGTGCACTGGAAAAGAGAAGCAAGCTGTAAATGGATCCTAACAGATTATTCCAGGAGGTGATATTTGCCGTTGATAGAATTTCAGAGAAAGGGCTACCATTTCTGTGGTTGTGCAACATGTGACGGGACCCTTACCTGGCGTCTCTGCCCTGCCAAAATGGGAGTGAAAAATAGGATTGCTTTCTTGAGGAACAGCTCTGTCTTTCATATAGAAACCTGGCAATAGACGATTCCTGTGTGAATGGTCTCAAGAGACACTTTTCCTTGTAAAGAAATCGAGTGATGGATGGGGCATCTTGCATTTTAAATGGTATAAAGGTGAAAGCATTGGAGTATTCTGAGCTCATGCTTATTGCTCAGTGTGTCTGGGTAGTTTGCTTGCTTTTTAATTGTGGAACTAAAGGAAACCTCCGTGGTAAGTAGGGCAGGACTATTAGAAAATGCTTTTTCCTTCTGTAATGCTCTTTCATATTTGACTGCTGCAGGGTGAAATAACGAAGCATTTTTTTGGTAACAGATCAAAAATTCCTTTCTTGTTTAATTGAAAGTCTTTAAGCGAAGAAAGTCATTGAGAGGACGGATTTCAAGAAGTTGTATTTGCATTTGGTGATGCTTTGGAAAGAAACGGAGCATATTATGCACGCCTTTAAAGTATATTTGGTGAATGCACTGCCAAATCTATGGAAGTTCACAGGCAACTGCTGTGAACACTAATAGCAGTAAATGAATCTGGATTTTACCCCTACTGAAACTGGCACTGTAAGCTTTAGGAAATCTTTTTGCTTTTTTAAAACCTATTTCAACATAGTTTCAGCCCTGTCAGCAAACCTCTGCTGTGTTAGTGGTAATATAAATTGTCTCCCAAGCCCTGCAATATTCTATACGAATTTCAGAACCTGAGTGAAGAGAAAGCTGGCACTGGTATGTGATGGAGAGCCACTGGAAAAGAAAAAGGAACAAGTTTCTGAGGATGCATAGAGAACACTTGGGAAAAAATGGAAAACCATTCAAGGGAGAAAATGACTATAGCAGAAATGAGGAGAAGAGAACAAAATCTCAGTGTGAGGTGACATATTTTGGTGGCGGAGGAGAGATGGGGAAGTCAGGCCAGGTTTAAGAGGATGTTTGTGAGGATCGGGAAAACGATGCTCAAAATAGAAATGGGAAGAGCTTGAGTGAAAATGAGAAATTGGGAGAGATAGCAAATTAGGAAAGAAAAATGTGTTACAATCAAAAGAGAGAAATAGGATTTTACAGGAAATAAATTAGTCACAAAATGTGATAGATTTAATCAACAAGGAAAGGGAGATAAATAGCCAAGGAGAGGGAAGTATAAAAGATAACAGAATACTGATTTTTAAAAGGAAATAAGATTGTTTTATTGATTTTATTGTTTTCGTGGAATTTTTTGTGGTAGGTTGGATGTCTGCTCTGAAAGTGAAAGATAGAGTAGGAAAAACTATGATTTTTTTTTTTCCAGGCTTTCCTGTGCAGGAAATGTAATAGGAAGTTATTTTTATTAACCAAGATCAGAGAATGTGCAACAACAAACTACCAAGAATTGTGTGGAAAATCCGGTTATTTTTCCAGTCAGACCAGAAGAACCTGTAGCCGTTGACCAGCAGGAGCCTAAGGGTCAGATTATTAGGCAGCAGGATCAGTGAACTGAATGGCCATTCGTCTTTAAAGATGCACCAACCAACTTACATTACAGACAAAAAAAATCTTGACCACCGTGGAGCTGCTATTTGTAACCATTCATTAGTTGTTGTGTCTATCCAATCAACACAAAAAGCGGACTTATTTGATTCCATTTGCAAATGTGAAGCCAATTGATTTTACGGAGATATACTGCTTGCTGAGCAGTATTTTTATATCAAGACAGTCAGGTTACACTGACCACCATAAAAACAGTGATGCAGAAGAGCCAGAAGAGTGAGAGTCTTGGATAGACAGACAGGAGTGTATTTTGCGAAGTGTTTTGGAAGTAGTCAAGAGGAATGCACCCCTCGGTTCAGACTAGCCATGATGCTGAATGTGCTGGGAAGGCTTTATCCTTTCAAAAGCTGTGAGATGCTGTGGCACTACTCAGTCCACATCCCTAACACACTTGCAAGGGATGGTGAGACAAGGGAGTGGGGAGCACGGTGCTTGTATTTGCAGCAATAATGTGCTTTTCATCTGTAAAGGAAATAGTCAGCTGGCTACCTTGCCTGGACTTAACCAGTGACCAGTGTTCTATCTTAGCAGTCTTGGGTGACCAGACATGCAGAACAGAAATGCGTTTGTTTATGGGCAGGAAATGCATAAGCCTTTTAATGGATAAAGCGTGAGTTCGAAGCATTTAAATGTGACCTGCTTTGTTACATGCTAGTACCTGCGAAACATTATTCTTTGTAGTGTCCTACTTGGACTCAAGCACTAAAGCTTTCATCAAAGCAAATCTGATTATTTTGCACATGGTTTTCCTGAAAGGATGTTATGATTTTCTAGATGTTTGGTGGCTGGTGATAAATTAGGCTTTTATGATGTCATGTGAAAGGCCACTGCTTGGACTTCCTTCTCTATCAAGCGCACTGGAGAATACATTTGGGACATACTCAGAATCAGAAATTATCCTACCTTGTTTTATTTTAACCCTTTTGTGGGCCATGGCTTGCTTGGTAACTTGTTCAGGCAAGGATAGCTTCACGTGTGCAGACAGGAGCCCCATGGTATCTTGTCCTGAGTCCTCTCCATACCCTGTGTTTGAGATGGATTTTTTTTTCCTTGGGCAACAAAACCTCAGCTCACAAGCTCCCTTTAAGCCATTCACAGCTTAAATTCTTTCTATATATTGTGTCTTGAAAAGGGTTTTTGAATCAGATGGAGGGTTTAGTGAGAAACTGGAATGCAGTGAGGGGTTGAGGGGAAGGTGATGTGTCCCATAAATTAGGTCAGTTTACGACTGTATGGAGGGAGGCTGCTTCTTAAACACCAGCCAGCAGTAAAACGCAGAATGTAGCTGCTTTGCCCAGGGAAGTGGCAGCTCCCCTCTCCATCCCCTCTACTGCAGGGAGGGAGTATTTTACAACTGTTTTTCAAACAGTGAGAAATGACTGACCATCCTCCATGCTAACTCTTTTGTACTGGTGAATCCATACCCGGGAGGAAAACAGGAAGAGAGAAGTATCCATCCCCTCTCTGTCATTTTCCCCCTCTACTCTCACCACATGCTTCAGGGGAACAGAGGTTCATGGATCGATATAACAGGTAAGGAAGGAAGTGCCATCTCTCCTCCCCAGCCTGAGTCACAGCCAAGCCTTCAGAGTAGTGAGATGAGCACTGCACACAGGGCAAAGGCAGCCATTGCTGGTTATGGGTGGGTTAGAATTTTCCAATGACATGATCTTTAGATGAAAAATGATGTTTAGAGTAAATTAAGATATTTATTAGGGCAAATATAACATCATACCCTTCCATTTTTTTAATATCATTTTTATGTTAACATAACAAATGTCATGATTTTTTCAGAGATGTGAATATCCATGGGGTAGTAAAATCACCAAAACCAATGCATCCTGTACAAGATAAAGAATTCATCCTATGGAGTAGAAATATCCCAGTAATCATAGACCTACATTCATTGAATTGCTACATAATGCTCTAAAGAAAGATAAATACATATAGGTAGAATCCAAGTTCACTGTCCTAATGTTTATTATTTTGTTTCTTATCATTTGGTATTGGACTAGCGATGACGACTAAACCTATTGACACTTAAAATATAAGTTGTTATAAATGAAGTGGAGTTTAGTGGGAGAAGAAACCAAGTAGCCTTGCAGCATGGATTTCTGGGGTTATCAGTCCTCCTATTCATCATGACATGTCAGTCAGTGAAGACCGCTAACCCTAGGGGCCATAATCCATTTCCAGTAAGAAATGCAGACATTACTGCACACTAAACCCCACTGAAACCAAACAGCTTCACAGAGCAACTTTCTGATGTTTGCAAAAAACGTGAAGAGAAGGGAGCGATAAGAAAAATAGAGTTGATGAAAAACATTGTGAGAATGGCATTTAATAATTTTAAAATATACCATGCTCTTGCCTAAATAATATATACTCTGTGTGGCAATAAACCCGTGTTTGATAAAGACATGATTGTATTCCTTTTCCCCGACGAAGTGTTACCAGATTAGAGAACAGGCTGCAGTGATGCAAGACAAAAAACACATTTAATTAATAGTGAACAAAAGTAGGACTTGGAGGTACCAGTGAAAAGAGAAAGAACCTGTTCTTTTCCTATACTGCAGCTGGTCCTCACCCATATGGAAGAGGTTCAACCCTCACACCGTCTTGGTTTTTCGTCACATGAAGTTGACACACGGGCGTTCTCTCTGCCACCTGTCCAGGGAGTCTGAAGAAACTTACTCACATACAGCCTCCCCAAAACGTCTGCCGTAAAGAGAAAATGCACAAATGCTTCTAAGCCATGTCATGCAAAATCCGGGCTGTTCAGACACCTCTTTACACACAGGTTAGCTTGAAGCATGCAAGGGTCGGCTCACATGTCGTTTCCTATCAGCAGCCAGGCTACAGCGTAGTGATGGCCGATGGAGCAGTACCACCTTTAACCAGCATCTGCAAAGAGCAATTCCATTTTGCTAGAAGAGTTGGAAAAGCTTAGTTTGGTACATAACAACACGTAGCATTTAAGTATTAGTGTGCATTTCAGCAAACACAGCTAAAGATTTTTAGCTGTGATGCATGCATTCGGATGACTGGCTATGCCATCTCAGAGGGAAAGTGTTTATGTGTCCAGTGCTGCCACCTGAGCTATCATAATTGTGGTCTGTACATGGCAAATAGAGTGGGTTTGATCTTCTTCCCCTCCTCCAGAAGTTCCCTGCTTTTCCAGCAGAGGCATTCTGTAAAATAGAAATGACCTCGCCATTCAGAAGCCTCTGTGGCGTTGTGCAGAGCCATGAGCTAAGCTTGCATTTATGCTTCCATCCAAGCTTGGGAAAACCTTCCAGGTCCTCCCAGAAGCATAGAATTGGGCCCTGGGGCTGGAAGGTGGGAAGCACCCGCCTCAGACAGCCAGCTGCCTCACGCAGGGGATCCTTTTCAGCATCCGTGGCCCGACCTGCAGCAGGATGCCCTGGAGCAGAGCTACACCGATCCCTGTGTGGGACGGCAGCTCCTGATGAGCGACCTCAGCTCCAGAAATTCAGCACCGGCTTCGGGGATATCAAGTTGTAATTCGGGAGGAATTTTATCTGGCTCAAGGGACAGCATTGGCCAAGATGTTTTCTCAGGCTTCACTTGGCAAATCGATAGCCCTGAGTAATGCTCAGCCCAGCAAGGGGCTCTGGTGCCCGCAGCTCCACTGGTGCTCGCACCGTGGCGGGGGGTTTGCACGTGCTCTTCTCCCCAGGACGCACGCGGGCTGCGGCCTCGCGTCGATTCACTGGGGCTCCGACTCTGCCAAAGTGATTAGGACCTGGCGACGAGGTTCCCGAGGCACCCGCGGCCGGCTCCCCCGGCTTCACCGTTTTATCTGCAGTGCTGGTGGGGCTGCCGGAGCCGGCGCTGAGTGAGCCCATTTCCCCAGAGTGGAGCATTGTTCCCGGCCTCCGGCCGCCGCGTGGCCCCGCTGGTGGACAATGCCGCCCGTCCCCGACTTCCTGAGCAGACCAGACAGCTTGCTGTTTTCTTCACGGCTCTTATCACCCCCTGTCATTGAAAGAGAGGTCTGGCTTCAGCTTTGGTTGGGGCTGATAGGCAGCAGCGAAGTGGAAAAGGCACAGGGAAGGGAGGGGAAGAGGAGGAGGAGGGAGAGGAGTTCCATTACTGTTATTATCGACTTAATGTTTATTGCTGCTCTGAGTTCACTTGCCTTAACCCTTTGGAAGCTGGTCAAATTAAAGATTATCAAGCCGATAAGATAAAGCCCCTGTTCTAACGCCTCTGAATCCTGGCAGAAAAGCAAAGGCTGTGCTCACGTTTTATTGACCGTGCGGCTCGTGTTGACGCCTTGTTGCCAGAGTGCAGTGGATTCCGAGATAAGACCTTACCCTAAAGATGCCCGGCACTCACAGCCTCCCAAGGTCCATCCGATGTGCAGGGGCTCAGCGCTGCTCAGTATCAGCCCTTTCCTCGAGTTGTTCTTCCCCCTCCCCTTCCCTCTCAACATGGTTTGAGTAAAAATGGAGCTTTCTGAATAGGGAGGGGATTTGCACAGGAAAACATGCTAAGGGAAAAAAACGTTATGCCTCTTATTTTAAATGGCATTTTGTTATACGTGAGTTTCAGCCTATTGGTTGCTTTTGCCTTTTCCTGTGGTTCTTTGCAAACAATACTGTCTTTCTGCAAAAGACTGCTGACCCAAGAGTGGAAAGCTGCATTAAAACAAATTTAGATCAGGAACCAAATTCACTGGCATTCTTTTATTCCCTTGGTACCCTAACTGCTCCACAACTTTGCTTTTCTAAGAACAGTGGAAAGAAAAAATGAAAACTGAGCAACACATTACAGCTTTTCTTAAAATCCTGACAATGTTTACTGTGTTCTTCGTTAGGCTTGGGCTTTGCTCATTGACATGTTTTATCTTCAGTCTCCTCGTATTTACTGCGGAGATAGGAGTTCTCTTGCTTTATAATTACACTGTTTTTCTCCCTGTTACTATAGATATTATAACAAACACTACCCTTTGCAAAGAAATCGAGCCAGTGCTCTCTGCCTCGTGGATCTCCATAAGCACTTACAGAGCAGTGTACAGCAGACACAGTGCTTATTGCTGTGTCAAACCCTCCTGGGGTTTGATCTGAGCTTAGCCAAACCGTGCAGTCAGTTTTGCACCAGCAAGGTGCATGTTTACAGGCTCTACAGCTCTGATTTAGTGAGATCTTACTACTTCTCTTAATGGAGTGGACAGGGAATAACTTGGCTGAAGTCACAGAAACTGCCCTCCGATGTTGATTCTGGGTTAAGACACAACGTCCCCAGGCCCAATGGCAAGTGTGGGAGAACACTGGGGAACAGAGCATGAGAGTGAGGGTAGAACTGCCCAGCGAGCAAGGCCTGCAGTCTCCTGACTGCATTTGCAACCAACACTCTAACTAGGCTGCTCTCCAAGGCATGAGCCGCAGCGGATACCCAGATACAGTGTGGGGCTGACGTTGCTACTGAGATGTGCGATGTGACCCTTCATTAAAAATTGCTATTAAAAATGCTCAAAGAAGTGCACAAAAGGGGAGTGTATTCCATAAGATAAGCTTTGATATATACATTACTGAGATACGATGGTGACAGCGCAAAGCTGCAAGCTAATGTTTTCTAATTAAGTAGCTGTGTTTATAAATTTTTCTTCTAATGGGATGAGTTAAAGCTGAAAGGCAGCGGTTTTAAGAAGGAAATAGGGAAAATAAAACACAGGCAGGGCTTGCAGGAAACTTTGGCCCCTAGACTCTTGAAATCCTTCCTGACAAAACTTCTCGGGCAAAGGAGTGCAAGACTAAACACGCAAGCCAGAGCCTCCACCGAGCCGGGTCCGTGCTCTTTACTTATGGGAGCTTTGATGCAACAAATCATCTTCCAAGCGGTCGTGCTGATTGTGAACGTAACCCTGGCCGCTTTTCAGATGCAGTAAAACTGTTGTGCGCTTAGATCCAGTCTGTTTATTTTTAGAGGTAAAGCCTTGTGTCTGCTGCAGCGAGCGGAGCTGGGCACGGTTCCATCACAGGTGTTTTACTGAGGACTTGATCTCAGTTGTGTTCTGGTGTTAAGAGAGAGCAAAAGCTGGCGCCCGGCGCTGGCTTCAGCCAAGGCACATTTTAAAGGGAATCAGCTGATCTGTAGTAATAAAGGAATCCTTGGCCTTCTTTCAGGCCGTGCTATCTCCTTTTTCTCACATTGTCTCGAGGCTTTAAATTTTTAGTTGAAGTTAATTGAATGAGACAGTGATACACTGCACAGTGAAACCAGTTCAATCACTGCGCGAGTCAAAATAGGAGTCGTGATGACACTCGGAACAAGAGCTTGGGAAATGTGATATTTACATTAAAATATTTCACATTTTTGTCTCATGGTTTTAAAACCAAATTTAAAAATGCCTTACCACACTGCATAACAAATTTCTCTCTTTTTATCTGTATATGTGTACATGTGTGCATTTGGACAATAAAACAGAATGATCGCAAAATCAGATTCAGTAATAAGTGGGTATTTTCTACACAGTTTCACAGCCTCATTTACAGAAAAGATAAACCAGAAAAACATCAGATAAACCCATTCTTTTCTCTGACAGACAGTCTTACAACAGTGAGATGCATATAAAGCCATAGGAAGGTTTACTTTCACATTAAGTGGCAACAGAGAATTTGACAATCGTCTTTTCCATCTTCCTGCCCTTTAAATATTTACCTGGATGCTGTTCCCAACTCTCAGCCTGCTGGTCATTACTATTCACTTATGTTAACTGTATTTGCATGGAGAATAAGGGCTTGTTCCTCCCAAAATGGGTAAGTAAAAGCAAAGAATTTTATGTTCATGCTCTGAATACTGTAAAACCAACAGAAAGCTGTAATCAGCGTCTTCAGGTTTGCAGACTCTCAGCTCAGTATCTAAATCCTCAGGGTTTTCACGGAGTCAAAGGGCTTTGTTTTCCTGTCAAGTATGTAAAGCACAACGCCACAGAAAAAGTTATCTTGCAGGAGTACAAAACATGAACTGGTGTCATGTCATCAGGTGCCTTTCCGTCAGGAACTGGGGACACTGGGCTGCTCACATTCAGCAGCAGCTGGTTTTCAAAAACACTCCCCCATCCCAGCCCCCACCCCCACAGAAAAAATCCAGGTTTTCTCCTGTGGAACCTCACCTCTTCTTTCTTTGCTTTCTGATCTTTTTGTACCTCCAGAAAGTGAAGCCCTGACACTGAAAACTCAGTGCACTTTAATGGTCGGCATGCCAGAGGTTTTTTGGTTGTGTTTTTTTGTGGTGATGGGGTTTGGGGTTTTTTCCTTTTGGAAGCCTGACAGATGCATCTCTGGTTTCAGTGAAAGACTTGAATAATATAAACAAGCAGTCATTCTGTTCCATGAGGAGCTTTTTTTAATATTCTTATTTTATTGTAATTACCTTATTGTTTTCATATTATGAGCTACTTGTAGAAAAATACAGGAAACATGACTGCAATACAATCCTTTAATCAGGAATAGCTTTGCTCCAGTCACCATTTCCATTCAGTGTTGAAACTTTGACTAAGAAGAATACAATCAAACCTTGAATTTAGTTGCAATGTGGTGTTAATATTATGGTTTCATTTGATCTCTGTACCTAGTAACTTCTATAAGAGAAACTTTTAACAAGTTCCTTGGAGACATTTTGTCCATAATGCTGTTTTCAAGTAAATCTAACTACGAAGTAGTGTTTCTCAAAAGTACACAAACTTCTTCAGGAGGGCAATTTAAAATCCTTTAACCTAAGTCAGCTGGGGAATTTGTATTATCATATATATTAAATCTTCTTCTTCCTCTCTTTTCTTTTCTTTCTCACAGATTATGCCATAATACCTTTACTGCATCATTGTTAAAGCATGTGAGCTTTTAAAGGAAAAATACTTTTTTTATATATTTAAATGGATTTAATACACTAGTTGTATTATCTCTGTGTATAATCCAGCACTGCAAATAACATCACTTTTACTGATTTGCAACCTCCCCCCAACCTTATTTTGGCCTATTCAGCGTCTGAGTGTTTATGTTTTTGAACGAAGGGCTGGAATTAGGTAAAGTATTTTTTTAGATAAGCTGTTTTAACAAAAAGCATTTGTCCGAGAAAGCTAAAAGACTGCTCCCAAGCTGTTCAAAAGCAGAATGCAGCTACGTAAAACAGGCGATGGCAATTCACTCTGTTCTTCCTAGTCCTTTTTTTTTTTTTCTTTTGCAATGGGAAGCCAGTATCCTAGATAGGGTCAGTTTCAAAGGGTGTTCTCGATATAAATATTGTGGATGTAAAATTACTACTTACACAGCATTTAAAAAAATGAAACTCTTAAGTTTTATGATACGGCTTTTATGACTTAAAGCTAGGTGGTATTGAAACACTTCTAACTAATGGCTTGAATTAGGACTGAATAAAAGGCAATTGTTTTTATACCAAAATTATTATTTTTAGAAGGATTTACTTGCTCCCAAGCACATATATATACACGCATATGTAATGTAAATTAAACTGAACTCCAGATAAAAGGCATACCTCCATGAGCACATTAGGGTCTGATCCAAATTTTATCAAAGCTAGTGAGAGTCTTTCCCATTTCAAACCAGATTTTGCAATCCATATTCACACGACCCTCCAGGGGATCCCTCGAGCTGATGCGGTTTTGCATGACTTGGCCTCAAATGTCTGCTGCAGTTTCCAAAAACCCACTATAGGGCTGCAGTAGGAAATCTTTAAGTCTAATTTAAGGAAATCACTGCATTTTTTATTTTCGTATCATTTTGTTCTGATCTGTTTACTCTTTTCCGAAGGCAGGCTGAAATGCTTTTAGCCTGAAGACCAAACTTGTAAAACTGCTGCCTGGAATAGCCTCGGCAGACGTGTTTGTTCCACATCCCCTTCTTCAGTGCAATATTTCCTTTTGTGGATTTCCTCTGCTCCTGGAAGGGAGCTGTCTAGCTTTCTGGAGCACAATTATGAAGAATTTCCTACATTTTACTGCACAGGATGAGGTGATTTTGGAAGTTAACATGACCTGAACCACACATGCACAGAAGCGAGCATCTGAAAAATGTAGTGTGCCGCAGTGCAGCTGAAAAAACTCCAGCCAGAAAATGCTCCTTAGCTCCACCGCTGGCCAGAGAAGAAGGGGAAGAAAGGCAGCCCATGGATTTCTCAGGACAGCCTGCCGTCTTACCACCATACCATCAAACACGAGAGCAGAATTCAGCCTTAGCCTCCTTATTCTGTAACAAAAAATTGGATCGCTTTGGTTTTCTTTAAACCTTGACAGATGTAATTCTCGTATTTACTGGTACAGAACAAACAAAGCTTGTGAGGAGAGATGATATATTTTATTAAATCAACACACAGAGTCAGAAAAAGATAACTTATTTAAACACAGTATTTGAATTTTAAATGAAGATTCAGTTTTTTCATTCAGTTAAAAATACAGTCAGCGGGGCTTTTTTAGTTGTTTAATTTTGTTATGCTCTTCCTGGTGACTGGTTGTGGGATTGCTTCGGTGTGGTAGCACTTTCGAGAATCCGTGAACAGTAAGGCCAATATGACCAAAGTCTTGGTTTCTATAACGGTTTCAAGACAATTTCTTTCCATTTATGAGATATTTAAACTTTTCTTTGCATGCAGATGCTCAAAATACACTAGGAAAAAAAGATGTAGGCGTTCAAAAGCTGGATGTTTACTACTGTTGCATATGGTTACCCATATTCATAGCAGTCTTTCAGCATCATCTGTCTGTGATCACGTTTTTATTTGAAAGAGACTGGTTGTCATGTTTGCTCTGTGATTTACATTATTTAAACAAATTGGGGGGGGGGGGGGGGGGGGAGAATTTGAAACAGCTCCTTCTATAGCATGACTAAGACATATGACAACTTCTTATGAAATATTCACCATTACACAGCCATAAGGCTGGAGTACAAGCCCCATGCGCACACAAAAACAAAGAATAACTCTTTTGGTCCGAAATAGCCTGGTGAAAGGATGCTGCCTCCTGGTGATGCATAGGCATATGAGCTTCCACTAAAATTGCATTTTAAAGAGAAATATTCTGTCCTCGGAAGAGTCCGACGGTGGCCCCAGCCACGCTTGGTCTGCGGGGAAGTGCAAGCAATGGGGAGGCCATCGAGCTGGGGAAGGTGGATGCACCTTACAGCACCTCTCTCTTCTCTTCCGCAGGATTTTCTGCAAGGGGACTGCACCAAAGCGAGACAAAAGTTGAACTGGAAGCCGAGAGTCACGTTTGATGTGAGTTGCCTTTCTGGTGTGCTTTGTACCTGCCGGGTGGTGGTCGTGTCCTCTAAAAGCGATCCACAGGGAGGGGAAGGGAGGAGGGAGACTTGAGCACATTGAGAAATTTCATTTTCGGTGACCCTGGCTGGGTTCTTGCTTGGAGGACAGTAGTCACCATGGCAGCGATGGGCATCCCCAGTGCACAGCAGCACATCGACACACATGCTGGGGACAAGGCCACTGTGGAAAGAGCCCAGCAAAGCCCCGGCCCCTCTTTGTCCTGCTGTGAGGGACTGAGGGGGCTCATCATTCTTCGTGGTCCTCCCTGCGTGTTACCCATTTGTCCCCTGCACTGGGGCCCTCATCTGCTTCTCTCCCTCCTTGCAGGAGCTGGTGAGGGAGATGGTGGATGCCGACGTGGAGCTCATGAAGAACAACCCCAACGCCTGAGCCTTGGCTGGGGCCAACAGGCATCACAAGACTCGTGCCAGCACCGCCATGAGTCGCTGGGGTGGGTGGCTGCCCCTCCCCGTGATGGTTTTATTGCTGGCCTGCCTGCACGGGAAAACACGGTTTTATCCTCCCCTCCACACCCTCCCAGTACCTCTTTCCCCCACACATCATCCCAGGGTCAGCCCTGCCTGGGCTATCTCTGTCTCCTGCCATTAACTGGGGAAGGGTCACCATCCCCCCCCCCAGTACTGTACCTGAAGTACTGATCAGCCAGCAAGCCTGCTGATTTCCTTTTTTTAATTAAAACTCATCTTTCTACTACCTAGGACCTCCAGCACATTTTTAGTACTTTCGCCCATTAAAAACAGAAGTGTCCCCTGCCCTCCACACCCCAACCTTCCCTGTCCTCCAGCAACAGCAGCAGCAAACCCCTGGCACTAACACGGGCCCACCATCACTCCGGCCCTTGCTCCATGGTTTCCCCTCTTCTGCCTTTCCTGAACACTCCTCGTTTTTCTTTCCTGGAGCCTTACCTCCACCCCAGCAGCCCATTTCCACCACTCGAGCTCTGTCAAAGTCTGGATAACTTGATATAACTTGCAGTGAAATCGCCTTTTGACCATGCTGAATTAATTCCTAATTGCTGGAATCGCTTTCAAACCAGTCAGAAAGGGCTTGTAAGCGTTTTTCAGATCTTCGTTTCAGAGTGAGCATGAGTCACAGAAAGCCTTTTTGTCCAGTACCTTCTCGATCTGGGGGTATAGGGTGTTTGGGGTTTTGCCCCTCCCACCCCCAGAATCAACCCATTCCCCTTCCATCCTCTTCCTGCTTACTATAATAAGACCTCAGACGGGAGCTCGAACCATCTCAAAAGATGACTTCAGAAATAAAAACAAAATAAATTTTAAAAAGCTTCAAAAAAAAAAAATAGAAACTTCAAGGTGAGTAAATATTTTTGCACTTTCCGTGCCAAGGTACCCGGGTTATCCAGAGGTCGGTGAGCCCATACATTTCCCGTCGGTTTAGGATCTTCCACCCACCAAATTACTCCCATCATTTTAGCTTTATGCCTCGAAATGAGCAGAGGGAGATACGTGGCGGGGCGGGGGGGGGGGGGGGGGGGGTGTGGGGTGGGGGTGGGATACACCTTCCCCGGGTGCACCTCATGCTTTTTTACTCTGTACTGGGGGGAGACACCCGCGTTAGAAGGGGAGCGATGGGTTGGGGAGGGGGCTGAGCGCGGAGCTGGGGGCAGCGGGGCTCCGGCCCCACTCGGGAGTGCGGTTTCGTGGTGGAAGAGATGCGGGGGGACGGGACGGGGCTGGGGAGCAGCCTGCCAAAAAACCGGGCTGCCGGAGAGAGAGGGCTCTTTGTGCGCCGGGAGCGACTGGCGGGAGGGCGTTTGCCAGAGGTGCGGTGGAAAATGTGCGCTGGCCGCGGCCCCGGGCGCGGAGGGGCGCGGAGCGGTGCGCGCCTGAGCAGCCCCTTCCTTTGTGGGAAGGGGGGGGGTCCCCGAAGCCACGGCAGCACACGGGGAGAGAGGAGCGCGGGTGCTACAGGTGCACGGGGTCCGCGGCCCCGCAGGGCGGAGAGGAGCGGGGGCAGCGGGACCTGTCGGGTGCAACTCCGCGCGTGGTTATCAAAGTCTCCCGGGGTGCTTTTCCCCAGGAGTACGGGCACGATTTTTTTTTTGAGAGTAAAATGACCGCGACTCCCCTCCCCATCCCCGTGGGTGCGTGTCCTTTGCATTCGCTGTCGGCCCCCGCCGTGGTCACACCGCGTGGGTCCGCTTGCGCGGCTCCGGCACCCCGGACACAAGGCTGCAGGTGGCTGATCTTTGGTGGCGCACGTAATATTAATAATAATAAATTAAAAAGTATTAAAGCACTTTTCTGACAAGGTATTTTTGTATTGCTGTGAACTGGTTTTCGCTTTCAGTGATTCACTGGGAGGCTTGCTGCTACATCTGAGTATTAGTTCACACATCTCCGCAGAGGGCTGGGAACCTCTGCGTAAGTTGCCAGTTTTCCTTCGACCTCGGGGCTTTTTTTTTCCTTTGGCATCTCTAACTGTGGCGCATTCAAGAAAAGCATTTTTACTCTCCGTTTTCGGTGTCTATATTGCCGGGAGAGGAGGGAAGGGGGATGGGAAGGCAAAAATCGGTTCTAAACCAAGCGGTCCCTCTGCCGCGTCCTTGTGTTGGTTGTCTTTTGTAAAAAAAAAAAAAAAAAAAAAAAAAGAATAAAAATGCTGGTGGTCGTGACAGGACAAAACGTGCGTCCCCGCTGCTTTTCACAAGCTGGCAAAGGTCCGAGCTGCATTTCGGTTTCACCACCACCACCTTCCTACCCGATTTCGAATTCCTCCTAAAGTACAGCTCTTCGCAGTGACCACGGAATCACTGCTCGAAAACGAAACAATTAAAAAAAGAATAATAATAAAACCAAACACGCGGCGATTTAGGAAGGTGATGTCTATACGTGTAGCTAATCCACCACTTACAGACTAATGTCTGTACGTCGGTTGTGCACGTACGGAAAGATACATCACCCCCTCTGCCCGTCTCATGTCTCATCCGGGGTCGTTACAGCTTCGTTAATTTAAAAGGGCAGCTCCAGCAGTAAATAACCGAGCGTGCCGCCCCCAAGCCCCGTCTCCCGTCCCTTTCACGAACGTCCCGCCGGCTGCAGCGAACAAAGCAAACGACGAGGCGGGTTTTGCTTTTGCTCCTCGGCTCTGCCCGTCGCTCGCCGGGGCCAGCGTGCGGCCGCCCTGCCTGCCAGGGGCCGGGGAAGGGCACACCCTCCGCCTGCTCCGGGCGGTCTGTCCCACCGCGTCCCAGGGAACCGGAGAGGGGTACCCCCGCGCCGATGCTGCGGGGAGAAGCGGGATAGCAATGGCAGCTGCCCGGGCGTGCGCCCCGTCGGGAGGAGGGTTTCAGGCGGGCCGGGAGAGCGGGCCGAGCTCCTGCCCAGCGGGTTGCGGAGGGGCTGGGGCCCGCTCGGGAGACCCGGCTCGGCCCTGCCCGCAGCTCCCGGCTCCGCAGCGCCGGGAGTTACGAGCAGCTAAGGCAGGGCTGGCTGCCCCGCGCCCGCCGCCTGTCAGCGCCGCCGCCCCGCATCTCCCAGCCGTAACTCAGCCCTCGCCTCCGCCGTGCGGGCCGCTGCCCTTCCCCCGGAGCCTGCCTGGCCAAACGAAAAACTGCCACGAAAGCCTTTTTTTTTCTTTTCTTTTTTTTTTTTTTTTTCCTATTTTTCCCTTTCCTGAGGCCTTTCAGGGGCGCTCGGGACCACCGGCCACTCGTGGGTTATAAAACCCCAGCAAAGGAGCCAAGCAGCGTGGCGAAGGCCTGCGGTGGGTTCGCCCCACGGGGACCACAAGGCCCTGGCATCTCTGCGAACGGACCGGGGCGGGGGTCGGCTCTGCCCCGGGGCTGGGGTCTGCCCTACCCCGGGGCCCGACGGCGGCGCAACCGGCCCGCCCGCCGCCCTCCTCCCCGGCCCCGCCGCGGAAGGACGGCGAGACAAAGCGACGGGGGTTTCCTCGGGGTCGCGGAGCGAAACCGCCAGCGGCATCTAAAAATACACCCCCTGCTCGCAGCGTCAGGCTGAAGGGGGAAGGTAAAGGCGGGGGGGAGGCGTGGAACAGACCCGCTCCCCGGTCCCGCACACGGCGGTGATGGGAAACGGCTCCGGGGACAGCCCTCGTCGCGCACGGAGACGGATAGATTGCCGAAGTGGGGTTTAAATGTAACTTGGGGGGAACGGGGGGAATCCCCCACCTCCCCCCCTCCCCCCCCCGGGCCCCTGACACATGAAGCATCCGCGTCCCCCCGGGCGGACACGAGGGTCACATCCTCTTCCCGCTCCTCGCCTGGCCGGGCAGGCAGGCACGGGGGTCGCGGCTGTGCGCCCCCCCCCCCCCTTCCCCCGCCCCGGGGCGGTAGGTTCGCAGGGGTGGGAGGCAAGACGAGCCCCCCAGCCTCCCCTTGTGACCCCCCTTCACCTCCGATGGTTCGCTGGCGGAGCGCTGTCTCCAGACACAACAAACCCGGAGAGGAGCGCTGGAGCAGGCAAAGCTCCAACGTTTTGACGGGTGGAAGAAAAACATCAACAGATACTTTGCAATTATTTGGTGATGGGGGCTAAGGGAGGCGGGCGGGGGAGAGGTCGGTCCGCAGCAAGCAGACGCTAATTGCATCCTTTGCTTTGCTAATGAGCTCGCACCGGTTCACTCCGCGCTCCGTCCCCCCCGGCGGTAGCGTTTTGGGGGGCGGGGAATGGCGTCGGGAGAAAGCCGTAATTTTTTTGCAATTCGTTATTTGGTTTTAAATCCATCCCATCTCTGAGAGGCGAGGTTGGAAGCGCTGGCCGCGAGCACTCGCATAAATCCTGGCCGAGGGAAGGCGGCGAGCAGCTCGGTGCTGGCAGAGACGAGGTGCGTGGGGCGCCCCGCTCCTGCCCTCCCGCCCCCGGCCCGCAGCGGCGCGGGCAGCCGGGGGACCCCCGCTCGTCCCAGGACGGCGTGCCCCTCCGCAGACCTGTTTCACGCGATCGGAGAAGGAAAATACATACATACAGGCACGCATACGCAGCAGAAGGGTTTCAGTAGAAACTTATCAAAAAGCCAGCGCGAATGTATTTATACTGGGCAATCTCGCAAGCACCGACATTGTTTAAACAATTCTCTTCTGCTTTGGACGATATTATCAGTACTTTTACATTATCGTTCAATGGAAAAACATTCTTCTTTTTCCTTATTTCAAATATTTATTTAAAAAAAAAATTAAACTCTGGCGCTTCAACGTTCTGGCAAGTAAATAAATTCCAGGAATGGGATGAGGGGGGTGGGTTGGCAATGGTATCTTTTCTAAACCGAGTGCTTGCCTTCCGAGAGACGACGGCTGTAACGATATGACCTGTTTAGTCATCGATTCATATAATATATACATATCCTGAACTCATGAGTGTAATAATTTGCGTTTCTTCTACTGGAGGTAATTCAGCTTTCTTTAAGAGTTAAACGGTTCTAAATGTGTTGGTTTTCCTGCATTCTCCCCAGAGGTGATGGGGGCTGGAAAGGAGAGAGGATTCCAGTTTGGGGGTTTCATTGTTATTGTTTTAATTCTGCTGAACGCAGCTGACCTGAATTTGGGGTAATACACTGCGCAGCCAAGCCCCCTGACACCTAAAGGTCAGGTGAAAGTCTCCAAGCAGGTAAGTCACGGACCGGCTGCCTGCCCGGCTCACTTGCTCTCTGGCTCACAAATTGTTCCCTTCTGCCCACCCAAGTCGTTTCAAGCTGTGTTTATTTAGGGGGCAAAAAAATTGCCGACCACCCAACTCCCATTCAGCCTCAGAGCTTGTGAGCTCTCACCGGTAGCCCGAGCTGCCTTCCGCCCCTCATCCCTATACTTTTATTTTGCAGCACACACGTACCAAGCAAGGCGTGAGCTACAGGCCTAGAAGGTCGCGGAGAAGCACGCAACAGACGCGTTTGCTTGGAGGGCAAAGGACAACACCACCCCACCCCCCCACACCCCCAAACGCCCTGCCTGCTCACAGGAGCGAGAGAGCACAAAACGACGGCGGTCTGGCGAAGTAGGCAAGGCCCGAGTCAACACCAAACGAGCCCCTCAAACCTCTGGGGCTTCCCTGCGGGGCTGTGCTGCCGCCACCTCCTCCTCGCACCCCACTGCCCCCCGACGGCCCTGCTCCGCCGGCCAGCCCCCGGTACCCACCGCCTGCCGGGTGCCCAGCTAATACCGCCTCTGCAACCGCTTCCCAAAGCTCTAGACGCCAGCAGCGTCCTCACCAGCTAGACCCAAGGGGAGAGGGGTTACTTGCAAGGGACACCGAGGGCCCCTGCTCCTGCCGGACCCGGCGGAGTGATCCCCGGGGAGCTGGGGCTCCAAGCAGGCCTTTTAGAATGCTTTCTTGCGAAATGAGGGGCTCCTGCCCTACTCTCTTAGGCACATGGCCGTTTGCTACCGCTGCCTGCCCCGCCAGCTCTTGGGCTAGGGCAGGGAGACCTGCTCGTTGCCCCAGGTGGATGTGTGAAGTTTTGGGGGGTGGCCCGCAGCATCGCTGCGAACTGTCTCCGGTGCCCGCCGCGGCCGCGCTCCGCAGCGCCGGGGTGCGGGGCCGCGTCCCGGCCCCGCAGAGCCTCCCCCGCGCAAGGAGCCGACCCTCCCCCGCCGATGCGGCTATTGTTTCGTTCAATTAGGCTCCGCTTGATAAAAAACAATCGCTCGTTAACCCTCGCCCTCCTCCCTGCCGGTTGGTGTGTTGTGAATGGCGACATCGTCTCGCTTGACCCCCGTCTCCTTTTCTGTCTTTCTGTCCCCTGAAAAATGATTCCGCGAGGTTTGATTGAATTTTATTCCTTCCTGACCTGGCCCGTTTTTATTGCATGGACACCATCAATCTTGACCTAACGCGACGTTTGTTTATTACTTTGGAAAGAAGCGAATGGCTTTATGAGCCCCAGCCGTAATTAAACCAGGAGGGCTACGTTCACCGCGGTACCGCACCACCTTCGGGGCGGATTCACAACCCAGACAAGCCGCCGGGGAGCCGAGGCAGAAGGGAAAAGGGACCAAAAAAAGGGGGGGGGGAACCAAAACACCCCAAAACACCAGCCCCCAAGCTCACACGGTAAGGGTAAGTGGGATGCTCCCGGACCGTGAGCTTGCGCGCGAGATGCCGGCGGACCGAAACCCGTGCACGTCCCAGGGGAGCACGGAGCAGCTCCCTTAACACCACACTTCAGGCTCGCTTCGCCGAGGCGGAGCGCCTCCTGCGCAGAGTGTCGCGTAAACCTGTGCTCGCCCTCTGCGCGTCACTTGCGCGCCCGCTCGGCGACAGCACCCCAACGGCGCCTACCGCCGCGCTCCTCATCCCCCTCCTAAAAAAAAAAAAACAAAACCGACCCGCGCATCCTAAAATGACGGAAGCATTTAGCCAACACGCCCGGCCCCAGCACAGGGAAACGGGGGGAAAAAAATGGACTGACCACACCGAGGGGCTTAAATGAACTTTACAAGCGAAATTAATTGAAAGCTAATGTTCAATTAGCGGTTGCTGTTGAAACGGGTGATTTTGGGAAGAGGATGGGGGAACGTTTCTAGGCGCCGCGCTCCCGTAACCCGCCTTGCGCGCAGCGCAGCCATGTGCGCGCCTCCCTGCTGCACGCTTTTGCCTACGCAATCAAGACGACGTAATAAACACTGCGCATTGGTACCTCGCGCTCATCTTCACCTAGGCGCCGAGATGCTCTCAGCCCCCCACCCGCCACACGCGGCGGCACCTCTCCACCTCCCGCAAACACCCGTGCCGGCCCTTGCTTGCGCCCTTCGCCACTCACCCGCAACACGCAAGCAAAGCCTCCAGAGCCCGTAGCGGAGCTTTAAGCCCGTTTTTAAGGAGGCGAGGGCAGAGGAGAGCCTGTTGCCCTGGTACAGTCGGCTGGTCGATACGCTGCTACCCCAGGGGTTACCAATGGCGTCATAAAGTTAAACCCGACTATGAAAATATTCCCGTGCTAATTTCGAAGCGCTTTTCCCACACTTTGCGGCTTATTGAAAGGGCCTCAGACACCGTAAAAGGCCCATTTGGAAACATTCCCTTAACGCCTCCATCCACCACAGTGTCACCATGTTCTCCCTGCGACCTGGCCTGTGGAGGTAGGGAAGGGTTTTTAATCCGTGTCCTCCCAACTATTTGCATGCACTTCTCTGCTATTTTTGGTTATGACCTTTGCAGAACATAATATGAACCTTCAACTCGCTTTAAGAAGAAATTCTGAGGAGGAAACTTAGGAGGGAGAATATTCATCTTCATGTTTTCTTCAGTTTAAGTGACAGATGTTCAAATAGAAGTAAGAAACCAGAAGAAATAGCTAAACGGAGCGGTCCCTCAGATTAATTCAAAAAATATATAGGTTTTTTCTTTTTTTTTTTCCTAGATGAAAAGCAAAGCAATAGTTTTGAAAAAAAAAAAAATCAGCTTGAGCTAAAAATACAGCACAAAGCGGCGTGCTAACCTGGCACCTACTGGACGGCTCTGCAGGCAAGGCTGGGGCCGAGCAGCGTGCGTCCCCGCTGGCTGTACGGGCTGCCACCGCAGATGCAGAAGCCTCAACGGAGGCACCTTTCGGCTGCTGCCTGGGCGCGGGTCCCGTGCCCACCTCCGCGCAGGGTCGGACCGCATCTCAGCTGGCGTTCGGGGCAGGCCAGGGTCTGCTGGGAGACAATCAGAGGTCAGAAGGGACGCTCGGGTTTGCCTCCTGCTCGCAAGGAGAGGGAAGCACAAAGAGTGACGAGTGCCCCTAGCTGGGCCCCGCTCCCGCACTTCGTGCCTTGCAGGCAGGAGCGCTGCCCGCAGGCGGATGCCCCGCTCCGCGCCCGCCCCGCTGCCCTGCCCAAGCCCCGGAAGGTTTCTATAACAATCCCGACGGGGCCTTTTCCTCCGACCCCCGGCAGCAACAGCAACGTGTCAGGCCGGAGGCCCTGGCCCGGCGGAGCGGCGCGGCCGGCCCACCTCCGCGCAAGGGACCCCGCGCAGCGACCCCGCGGCACTGGTCTGCGCGGCGGGCGGGCCGCCTCCCGCTGCCAAAGCCGCACGATTCCCTGCCTACGAGGGGGACCCTCTGCACCGCTAATGTTATTTTCCGTTGTGAACGATTTCTATGCGGAAGAGGAGAAAAGAATGATGATGATGATGATGATAAACATAATACTGTATTTTAAAAACCCAAGCCGAAACACGCGTGTGCGGTGAGCCATCCCGCCGCACTGAGAACCGGGAGGTGACCTCCGCCGCGACCACGCACGTCACTTCAGGAAAGGGATCCCGACACGACCTACCTGGCGGCCGAGCGGGACATTTCCCTTCGCCCCTTTCCTGACTGCCAGGCGAGCCCCATCTCCGCCTGCCCCATTTGCAACCAGGGCCGCGGGGAACGCAAGTTACGCGGCCGCCCCGCGGTGCCGGAGCCGCGGAGGGCAGTGGGCCGCCCCGGGGCGGCAGCAGTAACCCTAGACAGCACTTGTTCCAGCAAGGCACAGCATCCCCCCGCCCCGGCTCCCCCGATGGAGCAGCACCACTGACAATGCAAACGGGTGATGAAACAAGCCGAGCTCACAACCGCTCTCCCACCTATTTTATTTTCGCCGCAAACACCCTACGGCTGGATACCGCTGAGAAAACCCCAAAATACAGGAAAGCCGGCGCCTGATCGCAACTAAAATAACCAGCAAATAGCACATGCAATCGCCTCCCTATCCTCTCCCTTCTTTAATTTTTAGTTTTGTTTTAAACACAGGGTGGGGATGGGGGGGAGGGGGGGGAAGGCGGGAACGGCGTTACCACGCAGCCACCTCGCTGGCAAAGCCAGCAGCCGGGGGCAGGGGATGGGGAGCGAGGGAGGGGGCGAAAGCCCCGCCGCGCCCCTGGCCCGGCAACCCCCCGGTCACAGGGAGAGGGGAGGCGGGAGCCGCCAGCTCAGCTGCCCCCCATCGGCTCGGTACCGGGAGAGGGAGGGTGGGGAGCGGAAGGTGAGTCCGGCAGGGAATAAGGTCACGTTTTGTTTCCCTTTGCTAGTGAAAAAACGGGGAGCTGCGATTAAAATGTGCCGCCCCCGGGAGCGAGCGCGTTCTGCTTTGCCCGTCCTTCAGCTTTACCATTCACCGGGCGGCGGAGTTTCTCTCACCCAACTTAGTAAACAAATCAATATAAATAAGGCCGGTAATCTCTGCAGAGCTGCTAGCACGAAAAAAGCAAGGACTACGCGATATTTTTAAATGAACATCTTTTAAACCAACGTTATAAAATGACCCCCGCGGTTCATTCGATCTCGCTGAAGGTGGTTTCTGAATATTAGATTATTGCTTTGAAGGGGAAGCGCAGCTCAAAAGCGAGGTAATAAGGTTTAACTGTAAATACCTTCGTATTTATTTACAGTGTAACCTTTAACAATGCGACTGCAATTACTGCTAAGTGTTGCCTTTAGATAAGAGATACCGATAGGAAACTGTATTATCTTGAAAGCAAACTTTAGGCCTTAAATATCTGTAATCAAATAATCTTCTTCCCAAGTCTGACTGACAAGGCAGATTCTTTTAAGTTAATGAATTTATTGCGTTGTGGCAGTTATTTACAAAGGGGGAAGGTGATCCCCATTGCCCGTAGGTCCTTAATTGCAAATTGTCCAGAAGGTGAGATTCTTGATCTGACAAGACGTCAGTCTGTGCGTCTACTACCCTGGTAGTATATTTTTTTCTGATTTAAGGAGAAAGAAAGGAGATTAAAAAAAAAAATCCCAACTATATAAGAAAAATTCTCCCACTCAAACTCTTTCTAAAATAATTTCAGTCCGAGCAATTAGGGCACTTCCAACAGACCAGTAATGTCCCTAAAGGACAGGAGTAAATCCGAGCTACAAAGGTGTGAGGGTAGACTACAAGCACTCCTTTAACTACTTTTTTTTTTCTCTCAAATAAAATAGTACTTTAAAAATACGTGTTAGAGAAGCGGCTTCACGGCTGTGATTTGCGTGCATTGCTATCAATTCTAAAAGCAGTGATTTATATGCTTACATTATATTTTAGAATATACTACAGAATATCTGGCATCTACTAGACAGTCTGGAGTTTAGAAACCTATGCAATGCATATACGAAGCTATAAATAAATACGTAGTCTTTCTTTATAGATACATATGTAAATTCTATATATAAATACATTTGAAATACACGCACTGAGATCGATAGCTCAATATATACACAGTTACACGAGGGCAGGAATCTAGTACTTCTACCTCGGAGTTACCGCTTAATATATCCTTACATAGGCAGCACATTATTTAAAAAGCCGTAATGTTGTCATACTACTGTGGATGGTCAAATGTTTCCAGGTCTTGCCCATTAATTGCTAAGAAAACGTGTTTGTTTATTTGCCAACTCAGAGCTGCCATGGGAAAGTATTTTTTTTTTTTTTCCTAGCGGATAAGGCGAGCTGACTAAGTGGAACATATTGCAGAAGAGACTGAAAAGAGATTTTTCGACCTGGCAGTTCCTAAATGGTCTTTGGAATTTGTGCGGAGGGGAACGAGATGTTCCAGCGACAAAGTTAGTTATGAAATCCCTTTTCCCTCTCTTTCTCTCTCTCTCTCTAAATGAAAGTATTAAAATATACAGACGTATAAAGGATCATTCCAACCGAATGGTAATTTATTAATAAACAAACAATGCAATACCTTCAGAATATTTTCAACAAAAAAAAAAAAAGAAAAATATTGATAGAATAAGATTAATACAGTTTCCCTTTTTATATATAGTGAAAAAAAATATCAGCGTTTCAGTCAATTTTAACGTCACTTTTCAGGGAAGGGGGAAACACTTTCTGGCGTTTGGTCCGCAACATCCAACTACAAATTAAAAATAAATTACTATGTCGCAATTTACATTTTAAAACAAGTCCTTGGAAAAGAGGAAGGCGGGGGGCGGGAGGGGGGGAAGAAGCTGGTACTCTACGCTGGACTTTTCGCTCCCCTTTAAACACGGGGCATGGCAATACCTTAAGGGATGGGGAAGAGAGAGGGGCGGGGGATGGGAACAAAGTACTTCTCAAAGCGATTAAAAAAAACCAAAAAAAACTTACGTGTTATTGGAGTAACACTGTCCTTTAACAAACCAAGAACATGCTTTGGGGCTGTCTCTGTACAAAAGCTTTTTGCGTGCCCTCGTTTCCCTCCGCGGGCGCGGCGGGGGCCGGAGGCGCGGTTGCTGCGCGGTGTCCCCGCGGCGGGGCGCGCTCAGAACTTGCCGCAGTCGTAGACGAAGGCCCCGGAGGTGCGGTAGAGCGGCTGGCTGCCGGGAAAGGCCATCTGACAGCTGCCGCCGCCGCCGCCGCCCCCCGCCCCGCCGCCGCCACCGCCGCCCCCCGCCCCGCCGCCGCCGCCGCCGCCGCCCGGCGAAGCGCTGAGGCCCAGCCGCGGCGCCTCGAAGACCTCCCTTGGGCCGGCGGCGAAGCCCTGCTGCGGCCCCGCGTAGCCCGCCGCGCCCGCCAGCGGGCCCAGCTCTCCCGCCGCCGCCGCCGCAGCCGCCGCCGCCGCGGCCGCCTGGTTGAGGTACCAGGAGGCCAGGCGGCCCTGGTGCGGGTGAGGGTGCGGGTGGTGCCCCTCCTGGTGGCCGCCCGCCGCGCCGCCCAGCCCGCCGTGCCCCAGCGCCCCGCCGCCCCCCGCCCCGCCGCCGCCGCCGCCGCCGCCGCCCGCGGGCATGGCGTAGTCGGGCAGCGGGTCCTCGGCGGGGCTGGCGGCGGCGGCGGGCAGGTGGCCGGGTCGGTCGGCGCCGCCCGCCGCCGCGTAGAGGCTCATGGCCTGCATGTTGCAGTGGTAGGTGCCGGCGGCGGTGCCGGCGGCCGCTTGGCCGCAGGGCGAGCTGTAGACGGAGCTGTGGCCCGGCGAGTATCCGCCGAGGGAGAGGGCTGGCGGGATGCCGGTGCGCGGGGCGGCGGCGGCGGGGGCCAGGAGGCCGGCGCCCAGCTCGGCGGCGGCCTGCGGCGAGCCCCGCAGCGAGGTCATGATGTTGTCCACGCTGAAGCCCGGGCCGTGGTGGTGGGGCGGCGGCGGGGGAGGCGGCGGCGGGGGCGGCGGCGGCTCGGGGGCCTCCAGGCTGAGGGAGCGGCTGGAGGGGAGGGTGCTGCGGGGGCTGCCGCCGCTGGAGAGGCTGCTGCTGCTGTCGGGGCTCTCGATCTTGGGCACGGCGCCGAGCGGCGGCGCGGCGCCCGGGGGGGACAAGGCCTGCGGCGGCGAGGCCGTGCCGTTCTCCGTCTTGATGTCCTGGATGCGGACGGGCGGCGGCGGAGCGGCGCTGCCCCCGGCGGGGCCGCCCTCGGGCTCGGAGGCGGCGGCGGGCGGCGGCGGCGGCGGGCGCGGCGGGGCATGGTCCTTGAGGTGCAGGCGGTCCTTCTCCTCCTTGTCCTTGACGGCGTCCTTCTTCTTGAAGCGGCGGCGGCGGCGGAGGAAGCTGCCGTTCTCGAACATGTTGTAGGAGTCGGGGTCGAGGGTCCAGTAGCTGCCCTTGCCGGGCTTCTTGTCGTCGCGGGGCACCTTGACGAAGCACTCGTTGAGGGAGAGGTTGTGGCGGATGCTGTTCTGCCAGCCCTGCTTGTTGTCCCGGTAGAAAGGGAACCGTTCCATGATGAACTGGTAGATCCCGTTCAAGGTGATCTTCTTATCGGGCGCGTTCTGGATGGCCATGGTGATGAGGGCGATGTAGCTGTAGGGCGGCTTCACCATATCCTTGGGCTGCGGCGGCGGCGTGTAGGGCCCGTAGGCTCGGGCCATGCCGGCCGGGTACTGCTCGTGGGCCGGGTGGGAGTACATGCTCATCGGGGCCGGCATGGCCGTGTAGCCCCCGCCGGCCGCCGCCGCGGCGGCGCGGTAGTAGCTCTGCTCTCCGCCGAGGTACGGCACCACTCCCAGGGAGTTGGGACTGGACACGGAGTAGCGAGCCTGCATGTCCTCCCGTCAGCTTTCCCCCACCCTCCCCGCCGGACCAAACAGCGCGTCCCTTCCCCCTCCACCCCTCCGCCGCTCCGCGGACCGAGCTGGACCGGGCGGCCGGGATAACCCCCACCCCCCCACCCCCCCGGCGGAGCGCGGAAAAAAGGGAGGAAGAATAACGACGGCAGCGCCGAAAGTCTCCTCTTCTTCGGCCAGGAAAGCCCACCGGCAAGCTCCCGCACTCCACGCGGAGGGAAAAAAAAAAAAATAAAAAAAGGGGGGAAAAAAGGAGGGGGGTGAAAAAGGGGGAAAAAATGTTTCGAAAAAGAAAACCGGGAAGAAAAAAAAAAAGTAATCGCAGCGGAGAAAGCAACTTCCAAACGCGGAGAGTATTAAGAAAATAAAACCTTTGCAAAGAGGCTCCCACGCTCCCAGTTCCTTGTTCCACGGGGATCTGCAACAAGTTGTCTGCAAAGGAGGGACAAAAGTAGAGGGATGTGTTTTGTTGGCTTTTTTTAAGCGAGCAGAAGAAGAAAAAAATCCACCTTCCCGATCTCCCAGTGCAAAGTCTCCCTCTCTCTCTCCCTCTCGCTTTTTTTCAGTCTCTTTTTCAGTCGCAGGCTGCTTTGGGAAGCATCGGAAAAACTCCTGAACTTTTGAGCATCCGTCACCACGGCGAGAACTTTTTTACGCACTTATAGTTTTCTCCTCTTTTTTTTTTTTTTTCCTCCCTCTCCTCTCTCGGTCTCCTTTTTTTTTTTTTCCTCTCGCTCTTTTTTTTTTTTTCTCTTTTCCTCCTTTTGCAGGCGGTCCAGCTCCGCCCCGCCGCGCCGGGACGGCCAATGAGAGCCGGGAAACACCCGGGGCTCTGAATGAGGAGGGAAAAAAAAAAAAGGAGCGAGGAGGAGACCAAAAAAAAAAAAAAAAAAAAAGAGGAAAAAAAGGAAAAAAAAAAAAGCCCGTCCCCGCAGCAGCCCGGGGAGCTGCCGCTCTCGGGGACCGGCCACACACGCTCCGCCGGCACAAGCGGACGCCTCGAGCTCCGCGGAGCCCCGGGCTCTCGCGGGCTGCTGCGTACCCGCCGGCACCCTCCCCGCGCGTTTTGCGCGCCGAGCGGCGCAAGCCCTACCGCTCCGCGCCCACCCACCCACTCGCCCGCGCCCTGACGCGAGCGCCGTCACCCTCGCACACGCGCCCCGGGCACACGCGCGACGTGCCTGCCTGCACCAATGCATATAGATGTACTTGTGTGTGTGTTCCCCCGGAGCTGTTCCCACCCACGCGCGCACCCCGTGCTGCGCCACGCGTGTTTTTCCTTCACTTCATCCCCTCCCCCCGCCTTCCCGCGTTGCTCTGCCGTTCTCCGCACGCTGCCGTCGGGCTCTCCCCTCCCCTTCCCCCCGGGCTGCCGCCCGTGTCGGCGGGCAGGCTCCACGCCGCTCTGCCGGCTCCCTCCCTGCCCTCTCCGACGGGGAGGCTCTGCATCACCCCGGCTGCGCCCGCGGGGACCTCGGATGGGGGGGAGCAGTGTGGTTTGGGGGGAGGGGGGGGGGGAGGGAGGGCGGGGGGGGATGCCCCCTGTCCCAGCAGCACCACCCTGCCTGCCCAAACGCCTCTGAAGATTGCATTCCTCCGGTTGACGAGGGGGTTGACGAGTCCTCCAAAGCTCCTTTTTATTAATCAGCCACCAAGGGCTTTCCCCTCTCCGTCTGCACGCCAAGGGCTGCCTCTGCTGTTTATAAACACGGGCGCATTTCTGTGTACGGGGTCTTTAGCTGGCTCGTTCAGGTAATCTTTACAGACCTTATGGGATGTGATTCGAAAAGCGGGTCCCTGCCTTAGTTATTTATTTATTTATTCGAGGCGGAGAGGGCATATTTTTGTTCCTCGTCTGCTTCTGAGTGGACTCCGTGGTGTGCCAGGTGCGTCAAAAGAAAATTAAAAAAAAAAAAAAAAAAGGAAAGAAAAACCACAAATAAAATGAATGTTCCTTAAACTGTTTGTCCGGTTCTGCTATAAAGATTCCATTTGCGTTGCTGTTGCCTTTGTCTAAATATCTGAATGAATATTTGGGTTTTAATCAGAATAACACTTCAACGGGAGCTCAAAGAGAGCAGAGAGTGAGGGCTTGGTTATTTATTTTTTAAGTTTTCCTTTTATTTTACTGTTATATTTTAAGAAAGAAGATTTTCTTTCCGTACTTTGAACACGGGGAGATTCGTATACATATTTGCTCAGCAGTGTATTTTAGCAGTACTTCAGATATTCGACATAAAACCCAGTGCTCTTCATTCACTTCGTAGCCTATACCTCTGAAACTTCATTAGCGTCAGTAATAGATCAGTTGAAAGGAATAAGCTGAAATCTATTTTAAGGCGTGGAATTTGTACGGGAAAGACGTGTGTGCGTGTTTATGAGACGAATTACCCACCCTGATCTTGTGACACTACAAATACGTCAAAAGACCCTTTTGGCTTCACTGATCTCAAACCCCCTTTCCACACTTTTTACTGTGATCAATTGCTTTGGGGATCGTGTCTTTGGAGCGTGTTAAAGGCGCATCATTTGCTTGGTGGTATTTTAAGCAGGTATGGCTTTTCCTCTGAAACAGCAATCCGTTGGTTATTGGGGGAAAAAAAATGTATTTTAAATGAGATGCAAGCAATGTGAAGGAGGTAATTTATATAACCTAATATCTGCTCCTTTTCATATTCGAACATAACGGGTCTCCTTTTGGTAATAAATGTCAGTCCTTTAATGGTGAATACATTATCCCGTTTAGCCTGTTGTATTTCATCATCTGGAATCTTTCACCTGCTCCTGCCTAATTACACGTTTTTCCCTTTCCTCCCACCGCGGCAGAATTAATAAATGTGCAAGCACTGGACTAGATGTCAATTCCAACACTTTGTATTTTCTGAAACTCTTTCTTGCTGTGCTGAAAAAAAAAAAAAAAAAAAAAAAAAAAGAGGGAGAGAGAGAAAAAAAAGGGCATTTTAGCACGTTTCCATGCAGCCCAGGTCATCCGGTTTTCCCACGGTGTTACCTGCCGTTAAAAACAATTTCCATGGGCTTCCCGCTCGCTCCCAGTCGCGGCCGTAACGTGCCGCTCCGGGAGCCGGACCCTTTGCTGACTTTTTCATTTTTATCTGGACAATGTTTACGGTAGCGAAGTTGTTTCTCAGGCGGAGGCTGGAGTAACAACCGAGAAGTTTCAGCACAGGGAAGGGGGTCATTAATCCGCTGCATTTTGCATCTAATATATTTTGCAATAGCCACTCTGATGCTATAATTGCGAACTGACGCAATTACTACCGTGTGTTAGGTTACATACCTCGAACCAGCAGGACTCTGGTTTCTCTAGTCGAGGCACAAAAGTCACCATTGTGAAGGTTCATAGGGTGATTTGGGGGTTGTGTGCGTGCGTGTTGCGGGGAACAACGGTTTTAGGGAGGCAGAAGGATTAGTTTTCCCCCCTGCTGTGTTTGGATACCACCCAGAAAGAGTCCTCGGCGCTTGGGTTTCAGCCACCCCGCCGCACTACGGGGCCGCCTTTCCCCAGCCCCCTGCCCTGGCCGTCTTATCCAGCCTGGCCTCCGGATGGGAGAGCCGCATTTGAGGTGCACCGCCTGGGTCTGCCGCAGAAACGAAGCAGGGCGGCAGCGACCGTGGCCGCCGGGACCCCCTCCCCACCGCACCGTGCAGACACCCGGGCAGCGGGCACGGCCGCTGCCGCCTCCTTCCCGGAGACGGGCGAGAAGGGCGCCGGCGGCGGGACGAGAGCCCCGACGGGCAGCCCCGACGGGGAGCCCCGGGCTAGGGGAGCTGCGCTTTTCGTGAAACCCTCCGGAGGCTTCGCGTGTGTGGTCATTTGCAACGTTATTTACGGAGATGTCAGAAAGAAAGATGACATCGGAGCGGTAGGCGGAGGGGCTACCATTTGACCTGGGCAAAGCCCAGGTGGACCCAAACAATTCGCTGTGGGTTGTCCTCTTCTCTCCTCTCAAAGACCTGGAGGTGAACTGCTTTCCAGCCCCGGGCTGTTTATGTTTAGACGTAGTCAGAGCTTCGCTTCTCTCCCTTTCTTTTGGCTCCAACATCACAGCAGTATCCCTGTAACTACGAAACCAGCCGTCCAGCCCGGCTCTTTGCATCTCAGGATGCAGCTTTCCATGTTCCTTAAACAGCGGGCGACACGGCAGGAGAAAACCGCTGACATCCTTTCGGGGGGCAGGGAGGGAAGCGATCCTATCAAATCTGTGCTTCACCAGTAGACAAATCTATTGTGCCGAAAGTCCCCTCTCTGTTTATAGCCGCTGGACAGAGGTGACACCATCCCTCCCTCCCGTCCTTGCAGCCAGCACCTCTGCCATCCCAGCCCGTGCTATTAAGCCGAGCTCTAAACGCGAGGTCTGTTTGCGTGGCACCAGTTAAGCAAACAGGCGTGATTGTTATTTTATTAACGTGGGTTAACAATTCCATAAATCAACCCAGGTAGTTTTCCAATTCAGGGCGTCTTTTATCTTAAGACATAAATAGCACAACTTAATACGAAAATGAGCCCTCCATTCCCTCTGGCATCTTTTAGGCTCTCGTTGGTGAATGAGAACTAAATGATCCTTCGCAGTAAATGCGGCAGCGGTCATCGGCTTTGTGTAATTCGCAAGAGAAATGCCTTAAATTTCACGTTCGGTATCTAAAAGCGAATTTTGCATTTAATTTACAAGGCAGAATCGACACCATAAAGAGGTCGGAGCCTGTGAATTTCATCTTCCCACGATAATTATCGCGGTCACACAGATATTTCGTCTCTGTGACACAGGTTGCGTCCCAGAGATGTCTCAGCACTAGGAATCAAAACCAAAAAATAACCAGGCTGTGGGAAACTACTTCTGTTGTTTCTGCCGTTCAGGTAGAGTATTATCACACATACACAGAAAAAAACCCACCCCAAACCCACAAGCGAGTAAGAAACCTTTAATTTGGTAGGTTCTTTAGCTTTGGCATCTCACAGTAAAATACTAACATCTGGGGGGCTGTGTGTGTGTGTGTGTGTGTTAAAAACTCACTCCTAAACCGACAAGAAGATAGCCAGACATGGATATATTTTTTTTCCCCCTTTTTCTTTTACTTTCCAAGGTCCCTTGTCCCTTTTGTGTTCCTTTTCCTCCCTAATTTCCTTCCTTTCTCTGGGAGGGGCAGCGAGGGCGGAGGGGAGGGGGGCTGAATCCATTGGATTCTCTCGATTCATATAAATGAAAACACACACGGAGCAACGAAGCCGGGAGCATGAACCTTTGCAGCCCTGTCCTGCTCCATCTCCACCTTAGCAGACGGGAGGAGAGAGAGAGACTTATTTGTATAAAGGGTTTATTTACATTAGAATGAAGCGACAGTTCCTAGTCTGAGAAGTGATAAGTACTTGGCAAGTCATTAGGTAGCAGATAGGGATCAGCCCCTGGATACATTATTCCCTGCCTTTTGCCTACTCGTTTGTGAAGGCTGGGAGTTTTTTGGGGAGGGTGTGATGCAGAGGTGGGGGGGCGGAGGGAGAGGGGGGGGGGAGAGGCGGTGGGAGTTGATGTGTGTCGGTGTGGGCGCGCAGCCCTGCTGAGAGCCGCGACCGGGCTCTGCCCCGCTGCGGGCGGCCCTTGGCAGGGGGATGTCGAAAGCCCCCCGCCCTCCGCGGAGGGCTGTGCGGTGAGGGAGGGCAGCCCCGGTGCTTGAGCGGGCCAGCGGACAAGTAAGGGAAGTCGCAAAGCCGCTTGCCCCCTACCCCCCTCGAGAAGGGGCGACGATGCCGCAGCGCACCTCTCCGCACCCGCGGCTGGCGGCCACCTGCGCGGCTGCCGGGCGCTGCGCGGGCCGCGGGCGCCCCCTCCCGGACCGCCCGTGTCACTGCCGCCCCCTCCGCGCCACTCCGCGCGGGTCCCGCCGCTCGCAGCATCCTCTCTCCCTGCCACCGGGCCGCCCCGTCGGTGCCCGCGCACGGCGACTCCCCGCGGAACGGCCGCGCCCCGCTCTTTGCCAACGCCGCGGGGGAAGGGGGATACCGCAGCGCACCCAAACCCTCCCCGCCGCCGTTTGACCATCGTTGGGAGGCTGCATGCGCGGCCACGCGGTGCCGGTCCCGCGAGGCAGAGCTTTGCCGTCGGAGGTGAGCCCTCGAGCAACGCCAGCTCTTCCCAGGCCATTCTTTCCTTCGCTCAGCCAAGGAATGTCTTTCTCGGTTGCCAGGTTTGCCAATAAAACTTGCGAGTGAAAAAGCATTGTTTTCCAGGAAAAGCACTTGTGTTTTTTAACCTCCCCCTTGCTGTCTAATTACTGATGTGTTCAACCTCTGAAAAACAGCTCCATAAAACTGTCCGGTAAATCCAGAGGCAGATGCTTTCGCGCGGTTGGACGGTTACAGCGACGTGTGAACGTACCCACGCGCACATCCACACCCGCGAGCCCATGTGCGTGCGTAGCTGGCTGCGCGCATGGTTTCCAGAGTTTTACAAGGCATTTATGGGTATTAAGTACAATCGCACCAAAGAACTCGCCTCCTGTAAGGCTCCTAGGAGCTACGGTAATACAAGTAATAAAACTTAGATATCTGCATATGCACTTTTACGAAGCCACAAACGCTCCTTTTGCACAGTTATTTGCGCACCGCTGGAAGTAACCCATTAGAGCTGTTTACACAGAGAAAACAATGTCTCCCTCTGCAAATAGCAAAGTGTAGTAAAAGGAGGTGAAAGAACAGTTGAAAAATCAGAGCTCTCAAGACGTAGATGTTATTTTCCATAAAACACAGGGAATGCACAAAAGAGATGGGTTTTTAAACGCGCCCACTGCAACAAACACGTGGAACTTGCAGCTGCAGGAGTCCCGTGGGTTGTGACCCCAGGCAAGCTCCTCTTTCCAGTAGGGCTCTGTCCTCAAAACCAAGCAGTGTACCGTGTAAAGGTAAAAGAAAAGTCATCATTCAGTTCCTAAGTACGTTATCTGCAGTTTCCGATTCCTTCTCTCCTGCCTCCACAAGGCCACGTGCAGATGTATAAACAGGCTGGTAGGCGTGATTGGAAACAGAAAATTTGCATGGAAGCAGAGAAGAGTCCTGGCAGAGTGTATTTCAATGTCCCTTCAAACAGAGTTCTCTTGAAACACAAATAAAAACAAAGCTTTCAGTCATTCTTTTTTATTCAGGTGGCATTAGCCTCCTTCACGCGACTGTTGCGTGTTGGACGCCTGGCTCTGGCACACCGCCTGCCCCACTGCGCAGCTCATGCCCCAATTCCTGTCCCAGAGAGACCGGCCGGCCAACATGGCTAACGTTTGACTGTGAATCTGGCACGGGCCAGGCCAAACAAGGTCAATTCCCTTGTTTTGCAAAGCAGAAGGGCTTGGGAGCCTATATCCAGTGCTAGATGGTCAGTTTAGAGGTGCTTCATTTGATAAATACAAACACAGGTCTTTTAAGGTGGTGTAGCATGAAGGGAAAGACACTTGAGCATTTATTTTTAAAAATCAAGTTTTCTATTTAACTTGATAACCCCTGAAGTGGAGCTGAAGATTCCTAGCTGAAGCTTACGTATAAAATAATTGCACGTGTGTTGCACACTGTGGGGTGTAAGTGTGCTTGGTTGGGTAGATGGGCACATACATCACTTTCTTTTAATGCATACTTTTTGCTTTCAGAGTTGTGGACACTGCAAACATCAAAACAGTAAGTTACAAATTGAAGACTCGTGGCAGGACATTTTTTCCCCAAATTTAGACAGGCTTGCCAGGTAGCAGAAAACAGCATGTGACTACTCACTGCATCCTACTGGAGAGCTGCAGCACGCTCCCTGCATGATGGGGAGGCCCACGGAGGTCGAAGGAGGATTTGTATGGGATGGAGACTGAAGCTACCGTAACCATCCCTGTGGCAAGAACACCCACAGAAACAGGTAATTTGCCCCTCCCACACCAACTAACAGCCAGAAGCAAAAAATGTTAAAGTAACTTACATCATCGTTTGCCTGTATCATTACCAAGGAGGAACTGAAAGCTGTTTTATGAGGAGCAGACAGACAAGACTAGCTTGAGCTTGAGACACAAAAAACCCAAACCACTAAGATACCTGAAGGCATCCCAATTAAGTGATATTACCATCCCGATCAAGATGCAGTCATTGTTAGTAAGCATCCCTGATTTTTAACAGAGATATTCCAATTAGGTAGATTTGCTGATTAGGTGCACTTAAATTAAGTGGAGAGAACAGCGTGGAGGAAACATGGATGGATTTTGTAAGGGCCAGCTTCAGAGGGGGACGTGTCACTTGCAACAGGGTGTAAGTCGAGTTCAGACCACATAGCCCAAAATCACAGCAGCGCCCCTTTTCCCCATGCCGAGCAACCATCTAACCTTGAAGGCATCTGGCCTTGGTCGGTGCCTCTGTCTTTTACCTGCCTGTTCCCTGGGCACCGGTAGCTCTGCTGCTGGGCATGCCTGCAATCGCCTGAGTCAGAGCATCTTGGCACCTGTTTTCAGCCAAAATCCCAGTGAGATCCAAAAAGTAGGCAGAGTGGCGTCTAAGTACCCGCAGGGGCTGATCCAATAGATAATGACTTGGGCTTTGGGATAAATTTGAAAGGAAGGTCCTTATCAGCTCCGCACCGCTTATCTCTCAGTACTTTACAGGTCTCAACTCTGACCAGAGCCTCATGCGTTTTGGATGGAGTGACTGGAGGTGACACGTTTTGGCAGTAGTCACATAGCTTTTAATGCCATTACTTCTCTCCTTGTTATGCAGGCCTTGAGCTTGAAGGTCTAAAGCACAGGTTCTGGAGGAAAAAAATGCTGACAGCAGGACTTCCGAACACTGGTCCTTTTGAAAGCCCTGAGCTGAACCTGCCAGGTGTGCTGAGTGAAGAAGGAGAGAAGGGGGTTAGGCTTACACCTGGCTCTGCTGTCCTTAACATTCTCCATGGGCACAGCGACAACTGAAACAACTCTTTTGGTTAGGAGAGAGCCCGCTGAAAGGAGGTTGCAATGGACAGGGATGGTCTCCCCAGGCCATGGGAAGAGCTTCGTGTCTCTCCATGCGCCTATTTCCCGCCAGAGGTTGGGCTTGTCTGGCATCTACACACTGAATAAGGGAAGGAATGTGAGCCCTCCACAAGTCTAGCTTTCAACATTTGCTGAGCCTGTTTGTCTATTTTGTTGGGGCTTTTTTTTCCCCTATGACTTTTGAGATTGTAATCTCAGCAGGGTAGGGACTGTCTCCTGTTCTACATTTGTACACAGTCTAGCTCCAGCCTGTGTCCGGGATCTTGAGCTGATGTGCTAATAATGAATAAACATAATTATCTTGGGGAGATACTCTTCAAGGATTCATCTGGAATCAATTGGACTGGGGATAAAATAGGCCATTTCCTTTGGAAGAGAAGGGCTTACGGTAACCACTCGATTAAAACTATGCCTCTCTGCAGAGGTGAAAACAGGTGTTGCGTTCAGTGGTGTTGATCATGGATTTGCATAGGCTGAACAGTACATAATGTCCCTCTTTCTTCTGAATTTAGGGGAATGGCAGCAGCCGTCTAAACTTCTTTGAAGAAAAAGATGACACAGAGTTTTCTTCCTGACCTGCAGCAAAGGTGTGCTCTTAAGGTGTGCCTGCTTTTCAATTTGCCTACCCATAGAAATTCCAAATGTAGTAGTTTCTTGCAATTATTTCATCTCAGAGGTCTCTTGCATGCGTGTCATCCTGACCATGCATGGCTGTGTGGCATGCAGTAAATCAGTCCAGAAATTCATGTTCAAATTCATGTTTGATTTTTTGTTTTATATATATATATATATATATATATATATATATATATATATATATATGATTTTTCTTTTCATATTCTGGTTTCCCTTTCAAATGAGGCCAGATCCTCCAGCCATTAAGCTGAATTGCATCAGATGTGGCTCTGGCTTGGAGAGATTAAAGGCGAGCACCTGTGCCAGCTCAGCACCACCATGGTGAGTGAATTCACAGAAGTCACTGGAGAGTGAGCAAGACTAGAGCTTGGATGATGATGCTAAATTTCATGTACGTATATTATGTGCCACGTAGCACCATGGGTTGGTAGTAGGGAAAACTGCTGCTTTGGGCAGCTCCAGCATTAAGATTGGTGTTCTTACTCTGTTCAGTTTGAAAACTGTTCGTCACAAAGCACAGTGTGCAATGGTGGCATAGATTTTATTTCCCTCCCCCTAGACTTAAGTATGCTCGTTAACTCTTCAAAATAATGTTATCTTTTCAAGTGCATTTCCCATTGAGGTGAATGGAAATGTTCCCGTTGACTTTAAAGCACAATTTCCTCCACCTCCTCCTTCTTAAAAGACTTAATCAAGCATGTTTAGTAGAAACCTATGAGAGCTGTCTAAAGACTGGCTTGCTTTGCCCAGGGAAAAATGTAACTATAAACTGAAACACGATGCTGAAAACTAAGTTTAGTAGAAAGTGTTTAGTCTAGTGCTAGATGAATGATGGAAGCTTGTATTTGTGAATAATTTATTTGACAATTGGTGGGAAAAAAATATGACCCAATAAGTTCTTTACTCATTTTTCTTTGCCTGTCTACAAAACTGGCTGAACAATGCGCAAACAAATTGCTAATATTTATTCAGGAGCAAAGAGGTCAGCTTTTGTCAAATGTGTTTTCAGCAGCAAGTTGGACTAGCACCAGATCAGCTTAATTTTTTTTTGTATCCTCTACGCAGTAAATAAAGGAAGTTGTTCTATTCGTTCCCGAATTCACCGTGAATTTGCATCTCGACGGCAACACCTATATTCCACGGCAAACCCTGTGGCGTAAAGACTCTGCAAACACTGGAGCTTGGCTTTCATGCTCGTGGCCAACCTCCTGAGACTTTACCTCAGCAAGTTTCACTTTACAGCCTGTACGGCGGGTGCTGCCCACCTCCGGCCTCTCCTGAGCCGAGTCGTGTGCAGCATCGTAGATGGCAGCTTTGTACCGGGCTGAGCAAGCAGGAGCTCCGCTGCTAAAGAGGTGTGTTTCATGATCAGGAAGGCTGCCATCTCCATATGTGATGATGCAAATAGTTGCTGATTGCCAGACAGAAGCTGCTTATTAATTATTTTCCCTCTTGGTGAGAGAGGAAATACAGACGGCGGAGTCTCTAAAGAGCTGTCTTTATTAGCTTGACCTGACAGCAGTACAGAGGTGTTTTGCTTGGGGACAAAATCCACATTTTGCCTTGCAATTTAGTGAGCTTGTCTGCATCACCTCCTCCTACGCTTCCTCCTACAACCTTTCCCTTCCCCTGTGACACACCCAGGCTTCTTTCTTGCTAGTCCTTCATCCTCTACTACCTTCTCCCATGCTACCAAATGGGCTTAACAATGTTCTAAAATGAATATATATATTTTAATGCTTTTCTGTCCTGCTCACCCCTTCAGAAAGACCACAAACAACCCTTTCTGCACAGAACACCGAAGGTACAAGACCATGCTGCTTTCCACAAATGATCTCCCTGATCCCGAAGTCAGTAGTACTAGGTTTCAAATTAGATGAGGAATTCTGTGGGGCTAGAACATGGCTGTGGATATATACCACAGGTTCCCAGAGATGTGTCAGGCACCTGCGAGCCCTGTAGACTTCAGGGGAAGATGCAGGTACTTGAACACCTTTTGAATGGGGTCCTGTCAGTTCGGTGCCTGCCTACGCCTCTTCCATATGCTCTCAGCTGCAGCTGTTGCCTGTGCTTATGCTTATCCTTTTTGAGAGGTTTTCAGGTGCTTGCTGCACCTCAATACTTTCTGTTCAGGTGGGAAAGGGCCATCCTCTTTGTGGCTTCACCTCTTCAGGACTGCTGATGTGTGTGTGAGAGAGAGTGCAGAAAGGGGAGGCAAGGTGGGTCCTTCTAAGTGATGGCCACCTGCTCTTGCAGCAGTTGTGTTCCCTGGGATGTCTTTAATTCCCATGTATTCCCAAAAGCTGCCTGATAGTGTGAAGGAGGTGGGTCATAGCAGCATTTCTTCTTGGAGTGTGGGGTCTACTTGGTCCCCGCCTCAGGCAGACAGGTTCAAAGGTGGTCAGGGCTGTTGCAGGACAGGGAAGGGAGGGGTAAGACATGGAAACAGAAGGCCAGATGGTTTCTCTTCAGCCTTAGCTCAGGCAAGCTCCCAGTGCACGTAGAGAAGCACTGCCTGATTAAATGCTCTCGGCTGTATGTGCTGCGTCACAGAGCCTGGAGGTGCACAGAAATACTCTTAACTCCATGCCACAAACTGAAGTGGTCACTCATGGCTTTGTCCTGAGTGACATGACCCAAATTCAGCACAACCTTGTTTGTGCTTGGCTACAGAAAGCCATATAGGTGCCAGCCCAGCTCCTGACAAAACATGGGCAGTTGCGAGGCAGTAGTGAACTACATGCTGATCTCACAACCTCCTTCTCCCACCTCTTTCTGAGAATAAATAAGAATGGACTAGACCCAGGGGCTTTTACCCTAGCTACTCCTCCTGGCCACGTGGGCTTAGTGACAGCAGCGCCAGGCACACACCGCAGAGGAATTGTGCAGTGTGTAGGGAAACTGTGTTCCGGCTCACCCCTTTTTGTGGTGCTGGAAGGTCAGAAGGTGTCCTTAATGGAAAGAAGAACCCAAACCCCTGGCTGCCCTGCCCTTATCCAAGAAGAGCTCTTTCTCCTAAAGCCCCAAGTGTGTACTGAGTAAAACAGGAGCACGGACTTTGGGATTTGATGCATGTGGGTCTGCTCATAAGTTGTTTGTCTGAACTGAGTTCTCAGGTGAGTGTGCTTCCTTCTGTGTGCTACTTGTAGGATCAAGCCCTGGTAAGCTGCTGAGAGTCACTGCTGCTCCTCCTGGAGCCAGAGGCAGCGTGGGGTAATCAGCACGTAGAGGAATAAGCTCTGACAGTGGAAGGCTGCTAAGAGCACAGTTTAATTTCACTGTGGTATGCAGCACTCCAAGAAAACTCCCAGACTCTGTCCTTTTCCTTCAAGCACAACCCCTTATCAAGGTCCTTGGCAGCAATTCACTTACAGAAAGGAGCCGCTGTCATGGTATTCCCACATACAAACATAGAAAAACAACCCCTCCCTACTTTCAGTGCAGCAATGTTATGTAGTAAGAATAATTACAATATTTAACACTTGTATCTGTGCTTTTAATCTTCAAAGCACTTAACGAGCACTAGCTACAGGTAATTGTAGCTGCAGAGTGATGTGGCCGTTTGCAAAAAGAGGAGAATCGCATGCATGACTGCTGCCGTGGTCCTGCGCAGGGTGGGCACAGTGCAAGCAGGACCGTAAAGGCTGAGTGGCATGGACTCTTTTGGCTGTCAGGGTTGATGCTTCCTTTAACTGGTTGCTGCCCTCCTGCTGGAGGTTACAGACTTCTCGGGTCTGTTGGCAGAATTGCTCACCTTAACATTTCCCAAGCCATCTCGGTCCCCGTGAACCAGGTTAGGAAAGACCTATATGGCAAGTCACGTTAGCTGACATGGCTTGTTTTGTCTGGAATGGGTGAGGGAGCGCTTGGACAACCAACTCACCCGGTAGACCTGGGAAACTGGTAACTCCTGGCAGATGGACAGAAAAGAAGGTGACTCTGGCGAGGCCTGTGGGAGGCTGGCAGCTGTGGCAGCTGGCACAGGAGGTGCATGTCTGACAAAGAAAGACGAGCCCATGCTCGTTCCTTCTCCTTTGGTTTGTCTCTCAGTCCTAAGGAACTTGGTATGGGAAACCTCACTGTAAAAGGCATTATTTGTTTCCTTACTCTTCCTGCCGTATCCATGTGGCTCTTGGCTCACACTGGAAAACCAGAAGGGGTAATGGAGAAATTGGTGCTGTTTTTAATGTTTTTCCTTTCAGATGTGGGGCGTATTTTGTGAGGAGGACAGACAAAAGACAGCTCTTCAGTCTTTTCGTGAGGAGGAAGGACATAAGACAGCTGTTCAGTCCTACTATTCCTATGGCCATCCGTTACTGCCTCAATCTGCAAAACTGGCCACTTGCTCTTACAACATTGCTTCTGCATTCTGTTGTTTTGCTTTCTTACCAAGTCTGCTCTTCTGAAAATACTCAGGTAAAGCCTCTGTTCTTACTCAGAATAGGCAAATGAGATTAGTGGATGTTAAACGCATCATCAGAGCGTGCAGCTCTACAGGGTACCAGCTGCCAGCACCTGGGAAGCTACAGCACAGCCATACACAGGGCATCCTGACCATCCAGTTCAACTCCGTGCCTTCACAGGCAAAAATGCTTTATATTTATTAATGTAAAGTGATCACACAGGCAAATCAAGGCTATGTTGGTCTGGTCCCTTCCAACCTCAATGACTCTGTGTACTGACTGTACTGTTTAGATAAGTTTGGGGCCCACATACCTTGCAATTTGACTTTAAACAAAGCAAATCCAAACCTAACTGCTGCAACCTTTGTTTTAACTGGAAATCACGCTCTTATCTCTGCACTATGAATGTCTGTCCTTCCTGCTCCTTAAGAGGAAAATTAAGGTAATAGATATTGTAAGATAGTAATACATTAACAGGAATTGATTCATTCAAAGGAGTTAGCTTGGGTTTTGCTTTTTTTTAACTGTTCATGCACATTATCATCATTTTCCCCTTGAGGATTGTTTTGGGGAGAAAGATTGTGAAACTCTGAGCCAGTTCTCTCTCGTGCTGTAGCTTCATTATTATGTGCATAACTCCAGCTACTTCATGAAAACATGCCCCATAACAGTGTCATCTCTGTCCCTTTGGTTAGTGAGGTTTAATCATATAATTCTTCTGGATTTCATTGTATTGAATTGGATAAAATTTTTCTTTTAAGGAGTCCACTCATGAAATGAATTGATGAGAATCTTGCTATTCTCTTAGAAAAAAAAAAAAATCCCCCGAAAAATGAAGAAGTTTCTCGACTTTGTCATTACAGAGGAAAGCACCTCATGAATACGAGTGTATCTCAGAAGCGAAGAAAAAGTTCTGGAAAGAAACCCAGGCACAAACCAACCTCTGAAGTTTAACCTTGTGACTCCTCCTTTTTGAGGCCTCGAATACCACATTTGACAGTGCTGTGGAAGGGGTCAGCTCTCAAAGCCAGCTGCTTCCAGGCAAGCAGTGCCCTGGAAGAAGGAACAAACCTAAGCTCTGAGGTCAGTAACTCAGTCTCCTGCCTGTACGGTTCTGTGGCAGGACTGTCTGCGAGACCAGGAGAAAAACAACCCTGAAATGCTCGCCCATTTCCAATTAAGTGCAATCAATTGCTCAATCAATCTTTTGCTCTTAATAAAGTCAGTTATCTTTTTCCTTCTAATTCCCCTCCAGGTTTTTTAACAATTGTTCAGACAGACACAACAAGCAGCTTTTGTAAAGGAAGAGTGTAGGCGTTTCCTTTGGCTGTTTTCACTTTCTGCCTATGATGATGTTATGCTCCGCACCCTCCCCAAATCCTAATCATATACAATGAGTGTGCTAGGAGCTCTTTTTTTTTTTTTTTCCCAAGCTGGCATGGATTGAGTACCCTAATTTGATAGCAAAATCATGCCAAAGTATTTTAGGGGAAGGGGGGGAACTGAATAGACATTTTGTCATCTTTGTGTTGCTGATGACTCAGACCATTTAAACTAAGGAAAGGTTTAAAAAAGGGAAGGGAAATGCTCTCCAGCCTTATCTACCCCAACATTAATTTGGGTAGAAGGTAGGAGTGGAGGAAGTCTGAGTAAATCTGTTCCTTGTTCAAGTTGTCTTTAGATGATTACTGCACCAAAAGAAGATGCATTGAATTGTTGCCCACCACTGAGTAAGTACAACAGAGAGGGAAGACCCCGTGTGTGCTTATTTCTGTTTTGTGTATATGCAAAAGCCATGAGTGCTTAGTGTGCTTACCTAAAAAAGGCCAGCGCTGGCTTCAGTTGTATTGCTTTAACTTCCTTGTGCTGCCATGTGGGAGGGAGACTGTAACCATACAGAGCATATTGATACTAAATAAACCTGTCCCTGGTAGGTTTAGCCCTCCTGGCTTTAAAAAACAAACTGTCCTTAAGTGACATGGTCACACAACTGCAAAGACTATCTGCGGGTCAGGCTATATCTGGAAGCAGAACTGGTTGGTCCCATTCAAAGTGGATGAGAAGATTAGATTGAGCAGATACCAAGTAATTTAAGAAAAAGGGGGGAAAAAAAAGAGGTGTATCCAGGAGAGTTACGAGTGACCTGAATGGGAAGGAGGCAAGAGGGTGTGGTACTGCAGAAAGCGCCAGCAGCACAGTCCTTACTTAAACTTTACTTAAACTTGTCCGCGTGTTGATTTTAGCGTAGGGACAGTCGAGTCAGGCCTATGAGTTTAAAGGAAAAGAGAAGGTGGAATGTCAAGAAAGTGGCGTTACCTCACTGTGAAATAAAAACAAACTGAGTTAGTGGGAAGCCTGGTGTCCTAGGGGAGCTGGTGGAAATCACGTCACACGAGGGCACATTTGCACTACAACTCCTGTTCCTGTCAACAAAATCAAGCCAGCCTCATGCCCACCCGTGGTCTTGTGGGCACTGTCTGCTTGTCCAAGGGGCCGGCTTCTCCAGCAGGTTTTGCAGCCTGTGGAGAGCCCTGTGCTCCTGTGTTTACGGTACTATCTGTCCCCAAGAGGGGTGATTTAAAGGTAGCTCTCCTGGGCCTATCCTTCATGCAATTGCTGTGGGGCAGACCTGGCCTGGGAACAGTGGGTAAAACCCAGATGAATATGCTAAAGATGGTAACAAGATAATGAGAGGGAAGTGCTACCCTACTTGATGGGCCATTTTCAACTCTCTTTTTGAGGCTAACCCTGCCAGAAGGTGAAGAGGTGAGGAAAAAGTTTGCTCATTTTATTATCCAGCCTCTTCTCTCCCTGCTCACAGTCTCCAGCTGGCACAGTTGAAGGCAAATCCTCCAGCATAGCTCAGAGGAAGGCTGCTCCAAATGATCCCAAATTATGGTGCCTCTGAGGTTCTAATATGGCAGCGGAGACCGGATGGATCCTGAGATTTCTCATGAATGCCCCTTTGCTTGGCTTTAGGGATGGAGGAGCTGCGTAGGAGCTGCTGTGCTGGTTGCAAGCCAGGAGGCTATCTCCTTGCACTGGGGTGATCCTCCCTTGGCTGGGTCTTCTGGCCTCAGGGCTGTTTGCATTGTGAGGATGGCACAAAGCAACCTTACTTCAGGGAAGGATTGGGGCCCAGGCCTTATCTCGCTTGATTATATTAAATAATCTATCTGTCTGCCACGTTATTTACATAACTCTTATTTAAATAGTTTTACATCAGACACACTGAATCATGAGACTGAAAGTCTAGACAATGCTTGCTAGGCTCAGCCTGCCTTTAACCCTCCTGTGCTGCCATTTTTCTTGTCTCTCCCTTCAGGATTACCCTGCTCTGCATTTGGTCCGCGCGGGACATATGAAGTGCCTGGTGGTCCCAGGACTTAAGAGCGAGCAAACTTAAATTGCTGAGGGAAGAAAGCGAGGGCACAGAGGGCAGAAATAGAGGAGGGGAAGAAGAAGGCAGAGAAGAGGGAGATGGCTGAGAGCTGTTTGTCTGGTTTTACTAGGTCAGCTCTGAGTGAGGCTGCAGGGCAAATGGCTTTGGATGGACAAGCTTAGGAAAAGGACTTTACTCCCGGAGCTCGCCTTCTGGCAGGCGCTGCCCTGGAAAGCTGCTATAGGAGATAATTCATTTCAGGAAGAGCAGAAGAAGGAGGTATAGAGTTACCTTGTGCTAAGTGGGCTTATAGGCAGAGGCTGGAAGCTGGGAATTGGAAGAGAGCAGATGGAATAAAAAAGACATTTGTCATTTTAGAGAAAAGCCAAGAAAGCCCATTCATTTCCCTAGGTTCTCCCCACTCCTCTAAAAGTGCATTATAAATTACTAATAATTCATAAAAGGCTTGTGTTATGGCACGCTTGACAAATTCATCTGTCTACCCTTCTGAAGGCACATTCCAGGTTTTATGCCTCTCTGTCACAAGCCTTGTTGTTATGATTTCATTATATATTGATTTTGATATATGTTTCCCACGATACTGTGTGCACTGGAACTGAATTGCTTTGGAAAAAAAAAAAAAAACGGGACCGAGGCTTCTGGTTACTCATCTTTTCTCCTCCCCGTGAAAAAAATTAGTTTTGTCAAGGCTTGCTCCAGTCCTGAGTGCCGGTTCCAGAGGGCTTCGGGATGGCAAAGCTGAGATGGAGCAGCACTTCCACCTAGTGGTCTCCAAAAAATAAGGCAAGGGCTTCCACCTGGGGACTTCCAAGTCCCGCAAGAAAAGCGTGAAGCCAATTTCGGAAACCCTGTATTCTTGCCCTAATGTAATAGATTATTCATACCCCAGAAATAATAGCACAATAATCCGCTTTGGGGTCTTTTTTCTATTTTCAAGTAAATTCTTGGACTCCGTTCAGTGGGCGTTGGTGCAATTCACTAGACTACGAGCTCAGGGATCCTATGACAACAAGGTGAAGGCAGAGAAGATCGCGCGTTCCTGAACTGAAAAACAATGCAATGTAGCGCCGTGCTATGCTTACAAAGTGCTCTGGACCTGTGTATGCATCCCAAAATATTTTACACAGATCTATATTTTCAGCCTTAGTTTACGGATGGAGAAGGTATGAAGGAGTATGGCAGATACTGTAGCAAATAGCATCTGGTTTGAACCCTAATTTTTGGTGTTGCACATAGGTACTGTTCCCTTGAGAAGCTAAGCAGTTAACTAAAGTTGGTAAGGATTTAGGGTGCATATGGATCCAGCGCTGCAGGATTCTGGTCTGCAGGACACTGTTCCAGTGCAGATAAATAACCACCACAGCAACAGCAACAGTACAGTATAACATAACACCAGAGGAACCTTAGACCCTCTGAAAACCAGCCGAAGTCAAGCTCTCAGAGAGCTGACACCTTTGAGATGAGCAGATACTTCTGAACAAGTTAGAGGGGCCAAGCTGAGAATAACTCAGTGGGGTTAAATCACATGGGCATGCCCATCGGTAGCAAAAGCCCTATGAACTCGTAAGGGGAAGGCCCAGGTTTGCTGTCTCCTACTGCCATTGCCAAGCTGTGCTGCCTCCTTTCAGCAAGTAGCTGTTGTGAAAGAGGAACTTGCTGTTCTGCAAGGGCTGTTTCCCAACAAGGAGGCTCAAAGGGTGGAATTGTTGTTGTGGAGACTGGGGAATTACACACACACAGACAGGCACACACACAAATACACACACGCACCCCACCCGATTCCTGTGAAGGGAAGTTGTAAGTTCAAAAGTGAGGATCAGAGCAACTGAGGTGATTCTGCTGTGAACGGCAGTACATGATTGACATCTCCGGGCTGATTCAACATCCAGGCATGATACGAGGTGTGTTTAAGTTATTTTAAGGTGCTGTGGCGTGCCTTAGGGTATCCTGAAATTCTGACACCCTGCCAAATAGATTTGACTCCCTGGGGGAGGGGGTGATCTTCTGATAGCCACACCCTTCTGATTGGCTGCCCAAATGCAATTATATATTAAAAAAGTCTTTATTGACAGAGAAAAATGTATAATTTGTAATGAAGGAACACACAGGTCATTGTTCCTCTTCTGCCGTGTGACTCATCTGGATCAAGCTGTCTGTTTAGTATATCTACTAATGCAGCAACTTGGAAAAGCTAACCTGTAAGTGCTTCTTTTGTTTCCCCAAAAACAATCACTGAGTGACTTTTGATACTTTTCAAATTTTTTTTTTTTTAAGCCTGCCGTGTTTTGGAACGAGAAGAGCACAGGCACTTTCTTGGCAAATCTTCCATAACCTTTTCTGTTCCACCCTTAGACAGTGCCTTCTTTTACTGGGCTTGCAACAGAAGTGCTTTACACCTCTGAGGAGAGGAAACCTTAACGACATGCCTGTGAGGCGAGCGAGTCTGACGGCCAGCATAATGTCACGTCTTATCATTACATCAGGTCCAAAATACGTTCCTGAGGTCCGGACCCTGAGCATGACCTCCCTCGACCTCATCCATCAGCACTCAGGAGCGATCTTCCTGGGACAGGAGCGAGACGTGAGCCTTTACCCCAGGCATCCCTTTTCCTCCCAGAAATACGTCACATTCACACTCACAGCCCCTTGTGCTGTTGAGGTGGCCGCGGTGTTAGGGTAGGAGCCATGCGGATGCAGATGCGCCCCTACCGCTTTTTTCTGCCCATCTGCCTATTGCACAAGCCAGCGGTTCGAAGCAGGGAGGTTGCAAGAGCACGTTGCCTCCCCCCCCCCCGCCCCAGTCTCCCTCCTTGGGCAGCTGCCTGTGTCCTGCCCCTTTGGCGTGGCGGAATTGCCCCATGTGCAACACAGCTGGAGAAGAGCTCTGCCCGCAGAGGAAGCACGACATTCATCCCTAAATGAAGTTAACACTTGTGAGAGCTTTTTCCTTTATTTTTTTGTCTAAGGTGGCTGGCTGGTAGCTCCTGAGTTCTTTCAGATGAGGTATTAATCAGAATATGCAAATAAATGTATTACCCCAATTAGAAAAAAGGACTTCAGAGAATACACTTATCTCAATACTGCTTGGGTAGTTGAAGCAGCTGCAAGAAAGCTAATAGCAGGGTTGAAACCAGACTTGCCAGCAATTTCATTCTTGGCCAGACAGTCAATTTTTTCATGCTTTTGTCTGGCTGTCTCTCTGTAGGGCTGCACAAGGAGAGCAGTTTTACTTTCTTTCGTTATTATACGTATATTTTTCTGCTGAATTCATCTATGACTGCCATAATAACTCAGTGGCACTCTGTTTCCAAGGAAGCTTGAGTGACTGAATAACGAAGATGAATCGGGATTCCAGAAAAAAAAAAAATTATTCTTTTCCATGCAGCCCAAACCCAATAATCTGCTTTTGCCAACCTGTCCCTATGAAATAAAAAAGAGGCATTCATTTGTACCGCCTCATTTTCCTGTGCGTACAGTGAAAGGATTTTTTGTTGCGATCTGTCACCCTCATGTGCACTCTCTAAACAGCCTGTGCCTCCTTCTACTCCAGGCAGTACGGAGAGCACTTATTTTTAATAGGAACCCTTTTAACATACCTATGTGTTGGTTTGTAGCAGAGGTCACACTCTCTGGACTTCGTTTCGGCCGGGATCCTCCTCTGGACAAAGGTGATGTGTCTTAGAGCGTCTTTGGCTTGGCAGGAACGTTTATTAAAATACCACAAGTTCAGACAATGCTGGTTACGAGGAGTGCACAGTGCGTTATATGTGGGAGGACTGGCGCAGAGTTTCCAGTAAAAATGAAGTGACTTAGAAAACTCTTCTTCAACCTGGCACATCCCAGGGAGCGTATTTTGTGTCTGTGCATCTGGTGGAGCCTGCTCGTGCTCGGTGCACAATGTGTGCTTGTACATGTCTCACAGAAAACCTTGGGAATCGTTTAGCTCCTCGCTCGCACACAGCACAGGTTTCAAAGTGTCCCAAAGAGTATTCTTTTGTGTCCAATGAAAGCCTGTCTCAGATTTTAAACATAGCGGGGGCCAGAGCCTCAGCTGCTGTAAATCAATGGAGTTCCAGGCAAGATGGTGGGGCTCAGCCAGTTTACGTCGGCTGGAAGTTTTGGCCCTTGACTACCCTCGATACTCTGCCCTGAAGATGCAGGCAGCACGGGCAGAGGAGGCAGCGCCTGGTGTAACGGCAGCCTGGGGAGCTGCAGCACAGCGCCCGCAGTGAGCCGCAGAGCTCGCGCGATGCGGTTTCGTCACCTGGCCAGGCAATATGAGGATATCGGTACTGCAAGACAATTTCAGGTTGTTGCCACAAGCTGTTTTACATCTCTTAGACTTCAGCTAGACTTCAGCTGTCACAGGAGTGGTGGTCTCTTCTCAGTGTTCCTCGCTCGTGGTGGAAGGAGAGCCTATTTCTTATTCTCTCTTTCTCTGACCTCTCTGTATTTTGCAGGATGGGGAAGGTGTCCCCGAGCTTTTGTTTTGTTTTGGTTTGTTTGTTTGTTTTTTCCTCGGTGCTACCTTTGAGCTCCAGTTAAGCCCAGGGACTTTTTGTGATCCTGGCAGTAGATCCCAAATAGTCAGTGAGGGGCTTGAAAAAGAACTGCCTCAGAAAGAGGAAACTGATGGCTTCAAAGGTCCAAAGGCAACCAGCCATCTCTCCAGTCCTGTCCTTTTCAGCAGTCCCACAGAACTTGATTTCATGGGTGAACCCCTTTGGCTTTTGCTCTGTCTCTTGTCATCTTTGAGTTCAGTGTTCAACTGATAGTTCAAAGTATATACCAAATTTGGTTTGAGGTAAAATAAAAATTTGAGAAGTTAAAGGAAAGAAGGAAAATATTTTCAGCTTCATTTCTTAAACCCAATGGCATAAGATTTTTTTTAACTTACTAGCCACTTGTAGGTCATCCTTCAACTGGGTCAAGTCTACTGACAGTGTACCTAGTGAAAAGTTCATGGAGATATGCTCATTTGTATTTCCTGACCCAGTGACTTACCATTTTTTTTTCCTCCTGATTTTGACCCTGACTGGCTTGGGATCTGACAGCCTGAGAGAGCACGTTTGACTTGTAAAGTTCTGCTGCTGCTGGCACTCGGCGTACAAAATTACAGTATACTGGTTTTCACCTGCACACCTTCCTTCCCCTAGATCTAAGGTTGAAAAAGACTCCAGGGAAGGCTGGGGTCAGCAGACTGATGCAAAAGTTTTAAAAAGAGCTCTGTGATTGAAGTTTAGATTAGGCCTTTGTCTGTGCTCCAGTGCCCACCTTTTGATAATACTTTCTTATCTCTTGAGATTGACATACGGAAAAAATATAGTCACATTTGTGAGCTGCTTGAAAGTCAGGGTGACTAGTCTGTGGTTATAAAATACTGCCTACTTTTGTTGTGTCTTAAGGGTCTGGGTGACTTTTTCCCTCAGTTAAGTGTCTATATGACAGGACACAAACGTGTGAGTCTGAGAACTCAGACCTTCTGTCCCTGCCTGCTATTGAAGCCAAAGAAAACTTTGAGCGAGGCTGTGGGTACAACTGCTATTTTCATCTGGGGCATGCGTTCCTTAAGTACTTTGAAAGTCCCTTTCCGTGCCTGAGTCAGCAACGCAGGGTTTGGCCCGTAGCGAGGTACCTATTCACTGATCCTTTTGCCAGCAGCAAGCAGACAAACCCAAACCTTCCAGTCTGGGCTGTGATTTCACTGATGTCATGTTAGTCTGAAATACAGATGAATATGACTCTGTTTAGGATACCAAGTTGTCTTCCAGCACTTCAGGATGTACTTTCATCTTCAAGAAGATTGGAGGATTTCAGTGGCTAGGTGTAATGTGGGATTCCTTTTAGCTGTGTATGCCAGTTATATTGGCCATAGTGGTGGTTAAAGGCAACAAAGCAGGGTCCTGGCACCATAGCTACCCCTTTCCTGAGCTTATAAGGTACGTAAGTGAAGGAGATACCCTGAATTGTAAATGGTGTGATAGCAATAAATGTCAGATCAGTGTGTGGGTAGACTTACTGTAGGGGAAGAGAAGGGGCAGAGCCCCACCTGTAGCATGGGCACTTAAGTTCACACTTAGATCAGCCCCTTCCCTCTCTGAGGGGTGAGCTCAGCTCAAGGAGAATGTTTGGAAATAAATGTGGGAGAAGACAGATCTGTAAGGTGCTGCTCTGGAGTCTCCAGCTTGCTCATCTTCCCCTTTTCCTTTAGTCTCTTAAAAGATGTTATGTGCCTTGCCCCCATTGCCACCACCTCCAGGTGCCTTGCTTTCCCTGCCAGGCTGACCAGATGCCAGGGCTGCTGCAAGCAACCTCAGAAAAGTCTGAGTTGGGAGATAGAACTTGCCCAGCCCCTGGATATATTCCCCTTCTCTCCCACCTACCTTAAAGCCTTTTCTTCATTCATTGCTACCACCTGAGCCGCTACCCCAACCAGGGGAACGAGCAGGTCCTGGGTGTGTTATTTGTGCTGCCAAGTGTTGTTGTCAGTCCTGGGGCAAGAGCAGGGAGGAAGGGGAGGGCTGAGCCCTGCTTATCCAGGGTCTGCTCTTGTCCTTCCCACATCCCCCACAGCCTCAGCTTCCCTTGGGAGCAGCTGCAGTGGCCTGAGGAGGCTCAGGTAGTGGGAGAGAAGGTAAGCAGAATCTCTAAAAAGCCAGAGGAGGCTGTAAGAAGTGGGAAAGAGGATGTGGGAGAATGATGGGGCTCAGCCGTGCCTGCCTTGCACCTCTTTTCCTATGCATCCACCCACAGGTGGTGGGAAGGTGCAGGAGGTGGTGTGTCCCCCACTCCCCTCCCCACCTGCAAGCTGTCCTCCAGCCAAGGACAGCAGATCCTCAAGGCTGGTCTGAGAGGGACTTAGTGAGAGAAGAACATGTGCCTGAAGATATTTAGAACTGGAAAAGGTTCTGAGCACTTGGATCAGATTTTGAAGTCACCTCTGCTTTAAATGTGGAGTTGGACTAGAGTTCTCCATAGGTACCTTCCAGCTGAAGTTGTTCTGTGACTTGCCTTCTTTTCCACATATTCTTTGTGAAAATCAAGTACTGAGGTTAAGTCTGAGTCTGTTTGGAGCTGCCAAGTAACAGTACACTTTTTTTTTTTTTAATTTTCCCCTGAAGCTATAGCTGAAGAGAACGAACCAAATTCAGTCAGCTTTGTCTTTTAAGGGCAAAGGACCTTTTGAAGGTCCCTCTCAATGTCCTGAAAGATTTGCTTAAGCAGAAGCTCCCTGAACCATTTCAGTCAAAACAGATTGGTTTAGTTAAGCCCTGCACTTTAAATCATTTGGGCTACTCAGGTGCAAAGTGCTAAGGATGGCTGAGGACTCCCTTGAGCCAGAAGGACTGTAACTGCTGGCAGCGATGCATAGGTAAGAGGACTAGAGATTGCATCCTTTGTGGATGGCACAGCTGGGACTGGACAAGGATATTTGGCTAGAGCGGCTGTAAAGTCAGACACAGTTGTTGGCCTACTGCTCCTCTTGTGCTGCTACTTTTATGTTGGTAGACAACTCTGATGTTGAAAGAATCACTCCTTGATTACAATGAAGTGAGGAGGATTAGGGCAGCCATTCTTAACTGCCTTATATTTTGTACCACAAAACTCTGCAGGACTCAGAGGGAAGAGTTTTGTCCTTAAAATATGTATCCAAAGCTGCATTCAGCTGCTTTTAAACTTCAATGTGGATTGAGAAGCAAATTCTGAACGTCATTTGCCAAAGTGTAGTATTAAAAAATACATGTTTACACTGAGAACAATCTGTGAGTGAAGCAGTCCTGAAGAATCTGGGCAAACTTCAGAAGTAACCCTAAGACTGCAGAAGTTCTACCAAAGAAAGTAACCAAGCATATTTTCTTACCTATCCCACGCAGATTGGATAAGGTCAACTGTGCTGATTGGTCTCAGCTCACCTTGGGGAGATCAAATGAGAAGGAAATATTCCGTATGTACCTTCCCACACAGAGGATGCAATCTGAACCTTTCTTAAGTTCGTGGTTGTCACATTCTGGGACACTATTGTATCATTAGTCACATGGGGAAAAGACAGGTGCTGAAACTGAGTCTATGCTAGTAAATCCAACTGTGCCTGGCAGCTTTTCTTGGCCTCGGAAGATGATTGTCTATGATAGTAAACTGCTAGCACATTGTCTAGCATGAACATGGCCCATTGCAACTGACACTGTCTATAAACACTTTTTGGGCCTGGTCTGGCAACTGGAGTGTGCCAGGGGCCATATCCAGTAGGCAGTTTGCTTGCTGCCACCTCATTTAGGAGACTGGTTCATTAGCAGGCTGTTCTCCACCAGCTGGCCTGGATGTTTGCTCCTAATGTAATAATGGTCTACTTTACTGGTATGGATATAGCTTAACTATAACCCAGCATGGGGTGTGCATGTGCCATACTGGAATTCAGCATGGAGTATGTGACCTTTTCAATGCTCCATGCAGATACCTAGTAAAACTCCGGGACTTGCATTGCTGTGTTACCTTGGAGAAAAGAGAGGTGGGACAATGCGGGAAAATTCTGTCATTGTGGGTCTTGGGAACACACTACCAGGGGGATGGTAGAGGTTCCCAAAGCCCCAGTGTGTTCAATTGGCCCTCACCAACCTAGGATCCTTGCAAATGAGCACAAATCCTGCCTGACTCACAGAATGTTGAGAAGGAAAATTCACAGAGGGAGTGAGTCTTCCTTCCACGGTGCTATCTCATTCCTAGAGGTTTTCCTATAGGCAAGGGCACAGCTGGGATACTTTGCTCACAACACCACATTGGAGGCTTGACTGTGCCATCCTGTTCAACCACCTCTGGGCATGTTGTTGAGAATATCCACATAATGAGGCTGAGCTCAAGATTTCTGTCCAAAATGTACTGGGGCACTTATATCATGCCTTGACCCTCACGGCTGCATTATTAAGTTCTGACGTGTCTTTAGTACTTCCATCATCTTAATGTCTCTGGAGTTGCATTGCTATATTTACTCTACAGAGTATCTTTGTGGCTGGAAGATAAAAAACACTGTAGTATTCAGAGGTGTGTTGGTTTCCAGGTAGTGGTTGGTTGAACGTTAAATGAATGTCTGGTACAAGGATCTGAGCGTGTTTTGGAGGAAAGGAGACATCATCATGACTTCTGTCCTGCAGACACAGAGGGCAAAAGGGGAAAGACCAGGATGTGCTCAGGGGGTGTGCTAGAGACAGGGAGCCTATGTGAGGCTGGAAGATGAAGCAAAGGGAGTGAGAGTGGGACCAGAGCCACTGTACTATTGACATGGGAAACAGAGGATTGAGAAGCCAGGCTGAATATGAGAAAGGGGCTATGAGCTGGTGGTGGGGAACCAGACACACCTAGTAGGCTGTAGCCAGAGTGAAGTTTTGTAGGCAATTAATGGCTCAGATATTGATTTGATGCCTGCCTGGCGGCTGTCAAGCTCAACAAAACATTTGTAAGAGTCCGTTTCCTGTGGACACCAGCCATGATGTGCTGGGTTCTCCCACCTAGGCATTGGCTCACAATGCTTGCTGCCTCTCACCCAACATCTGCATGCCTCTGGGATCTTGCAGCAGCTCTTAGGGCAAGAGCTCACACTGCTGAGGAAAGCTTTTCCAGCAGAGAGGCTTAATTCTGCATCCGGCACCTACACAGCCCAGTGTGTAATGCACGTGGACTCTGCCATGGATTGACACTACTGAGCAATCTTGTGAGTGACAGCTATGATGTCTAGCTGTCTCTTTTTCTCTTGCACATGTAAATAAATCTGTGTTGCAGTAAACCATAATTTATGCACAGCACAGTAAACCATAATTTACATGCAGAATAAACCAGCACAAATCATTGCAGATGATTTGTGGTCATTAAGTAGTTGAGCTTAATTCTCCTCATTAGGCTAAAGGGGCAAACTGCACATGCGGTAGTGGTTTCAGTCTTTCCACCAGCTGTGTTGCTTTCCTGTTGAGCTGTAGGTACTTTTCTCCTGCTGTGATCTCCATGTCTCTATGAATTTCTACAGCATTTAAGATACTGTATAAAGAATGGACAACCCATTTTTCTGGGTACAAGACACTACCATTGTACTGTGTAAAGTATCTTCCAAGGTAGCACTAGGTTATCCAGATGTGATAAGAAACCAGTCTGCTTGCTGACATATTGTAATTATAAATTTGCATCATTTGGATAATGCTTGTCTAATTCTCAAATCCTTATAAATTGATTTCCATTTTCCCTATAAACTTCTTGTTTTCCCTCTTCTCCCCCAGCCTTGGTGTCAACTGTTAATAAAATTAATGGTTTTTTCTACTTCAGCTTCCAGATAACTGCTGAAAATGTTAAACAAACCAGAGCTCTGGCAGGACCCTGCTAGATGCTTCATCCAAACATATCATCTTACAGCTCTGATAAAAGGATCTGTTGCATTTTCTTTCGGACGAGATAGTACATTTGAGTTCATTGCAACCAATATTAATGTGAGTAGAAAGCACTGAGATCTAAATTAGGTAGATAAGTCGTTACAATGAGACTACTTACAAGAAAGAGCAGTATGAAAAATGGAGAGCCATGGGCAATTTGCGTTGACTGGGGACTTTATTTCATGCTGGATGGTGCTAAAACTGGGTGTATTTGCACGTTATTGAGTAACGGGCAGTAGGAACTGTTGGACTGCAGAGACTCCTGTACTGTCCTATTTATTGGTAGAGGGCTGAAGACAATTGCTCGGAGACATCTCTTCCCGGGCTGACTGGTACACACACAAGAAAAAGGGAAATGAGAAAAACAATACTCTTTCGCCCCTTCATGAAATTTGGATACGGGCTTTTATTTGTGTTTCTTTTTGACTCTCCCAAACATCTTCAATTGGCACATGTTCCACTGCCATTTAAAAATACAGCTTTGAAATAATAAGATTCATTAAAATAATAAACAGGACAATAGAAATGTATTACATAAATGTGATGTATAAAAAAAAAAGCGAGGCGGTGCCCACATGCTGTCTTCACCTTGCTGTTGAAAGACACTGCCGAGAGTCTCGGCACGCTGTTCGAGTGGAAATCACGAAGAGCACAGATTGCTTGGCAGGGCATCCACTGCACAGAGGTTTGTCTCTCAAAGGACTGCAAGCTTGGCCCTCAAATACCGCTTTCTACTTGTAGTTCTCCCTGCATTTTGCCTGCTGGGAGGCAAGCTGCCTTTCGTTAGCGCCTCCATTCCCTTCTAGTTGTGTCCCTTGCGTTAGGCCGACCCAAGGCCAACGGGGAGACTTTCACTGGTTCCGGTCAACTTTTGGAGCAGCCTCCTTGAAGGGCATGGCTGGCAAAAGGGCCACATGGAAAGCCATGAAGTGATCATGCACGTTCTCTTTGAGCTTAATGGTGCTCTGCGCTCTGAAGGGTTCACGCATGAGTATAGGGTAAAAAAAGAGAGAGAAAAAAAAGAAAAAAAGTGCTAAGCCAGGAGAAAGAGGGCAGGGGAACCTGATCCTGCATGAACTGGAGTGCAGCTGCATAGCCTTGAGCATTATTGTGCATAGTAGCAAAAGTGAGGCCCAAAAGGGGAGTGCTTAACTAAGTGCCTCACCGGCACTGCGAGATGCTGAAACCCTTGTCTCTTCAGACGTGCCTGCTGTGAGGCTGGGTGGGAGCATTAAGGGATCCTGAGATTTAATGCTTTATGGTCAAAAGGACTCAAACAAGGGTTTAACTTGCACCTGCACTTGAGCCCCTGCTGGGACTGGCATGAAGACATTCTTAGCATGGGTGAAGTTGCATGGCCATGGCTTTTCACAGGCCAGTGGACATTTTCTAGGCTAGCAACCTCAGTGTTTCGTGAGTAGTGGGGATGATAAACAACCTGAATTGCATTAAATGAAAAAGGCACCCCGAAAGTGGACAAAGAGAGAACAGGGCAAGTTAAAGGCAGGTACAGTGCTAGAAAAAATACTTCTGCTGTACCATCAGCAGTGATGGAAAGAAGCAAGAGCTGAATGTGGTGGGACAGTAAATATTATGGAATCGGTATTGGTGAACTGAGAATTTGTTTGGAGCCAAAAGATTTTATTAGCGTGACACAGAAACATTTTTCCTCAAGTGCAGTTCAGGAATTTGAATTACTGTTCAGGGATGCTATCTATCTAACATTTTGCTCCTTCTCAAAGAAGGAGGGGCAGCTACATACAGATGTAGAAAGAGAAGGGTGAAACACATCAGCAAGTAGGATCCCTACATCAGATCTGTGGTGTATCTGGGTATGCCAGGGCTGAGCGTGGGATGCATCTGTTTGTTGCTACCACCCAGTAAAAAGCACCTCCCTGAAAATATAGATCAGAGCCTCAGGGGTGGATCCAGGAGCAAGCGACAAAAATTTCAAAGAGCGTGGTACATCTGAGAGGTGAAAGAAATTTGCTCATGGACTGAACCTAAACTGGATTTTTCCCATCCTGGGTTCAAGAAACCCAGCTGGGATGCTTGAAGGCAGCTGTCATGGACAGCAGGAAGAGCGAACTTCCTTTCCCCAGACCCAGGGCTCACATGGTCCTTAGCCCAAGGGTATAATGAAAGCCATAGGAACCGCACTGACAAACGTGATGATGTGGAAGGTTTCCCTGACTAAGAAACATTTGACTGTGAATGAGCTCCATGGGGAGCTCCGAGTTAGGCTCCACAGAAAATGAGAGGAAAGTCAAGCAAATACAGAAAAGCAGAGGTAAAGAAATAACCAAAGATAGAATCTAAAAGAAGGAGGAAAAAATAGTAGCATTAAGCCAAGGGGAAGAAAAATGAATGAAGACCTGGAAAGGAAAAGAACCCAAAATTAATGGCTACTCTCTGGTGCTGTCATTTTATTTCATTTTCAGTCATTTCCAGTCAATTTACTTAATGCTGAACTGGCTGTCTAGTGAAAATGTGTAAGTTTTGGGGACATTTTTTGGACATTATCCTATGTTTGAAATTGAAATTAAGAGACTGACATATTTTGTTGGCTCAGTTATTTGGATGCTTATATTCGACACATTCCTTTAGGCATTGTTTTGTCAGTGGTCATTAGGGTAATGTTTTCATGGCATGTATGTGTATGTGTGTGTGAGCCAGGGAGGAGGAAGAGAAGAAAGCACAGCTTTTCCCAAATGGGGGTCATGACCCACAAGCTTAGTAGGTCAGAGTTGAGTTTGGTTTTTTTTTTTTTAAGAATTTTAATTTCCTTTCTTCCATGGGATGGGGACTGAATGAAAGTGCGACAGGCACACAATCTGCTGGCTGCCCTCAATTTTCCTGTCTTCAAGTTTGGGGTTTTTTTTACCATCCATTCTGGATTGAAAAATGCGAATGCTGGTAGCTCATTGCAGTTCAGATAATGAGATGAGAACATTTTTCTTGATGTCAAGAATCTTTACAAGGCAAACAGGTTGCTCTTTGACACATGCTTCTAGGCTGCTGCTGTGCCCCTCAGTAACTCAGTGCTGGCAACTGGGTAGCACAGATGCCTTGGCTATTAACTGTGCTGTGCTGGCATGGGAAGCACAGCCCCACGAGGGGCTTCTGCTTTAAAAGCAGATAGGTGTCCCACAGCTTGAGCAGAGGAAGGACCTGTTAATGCTGTGGTGGTAACAAGAGCAGTAGGAGCTTCAAAAACCAGAGAGAGACACACACATATGTGAGCCTGTCTGACAGCCAGAAGACAATTGTCATATATGCCCCCGCCATTGCCTTCCCTATGCTACTTCCTCCAGAAAATTCTGGTGGTTTTAATAAACACAGATTTCATAATGTTTGAAGTGAAGCTTGAATTAAAGATCTGGAGGGGGGATATTAACAATATTATTGTTTGGATTGCCTAAATAAGGGTTTAGTTGCTTCTTCCTAGCACACTATGAAGCTTGCTGGAGAAAGCCAGCACAATCTCTGAGCCTGGGAGAGGTGATGTGGTGGTTGTTTGTTTGTTCAGGAGTATGTATGCGTCTTCCAAGAAAGCCAGCAGGGCTGCACATGTGTATCTGCAGGGAAGAATTCCCATCTCTCATGTAAAACACATCCTTCTTATTATACATTTGCTGGAGAGACAATCCACCGTTCCTTATCCATCAAAATGTTTTGTGCTAAGCCAGCGTGAAATGGTCTGATGAATGGCAGGTGGTTTAAAACTTCTTTGGTATCAGTAGAAAACTGATGGCTATTCCAACCAGGCAGTCTCCATCAGATGCTGCTGCAAGACAAGCATCTGACCCCTCTAATAAATATGAAAGGGCCGGGCAGCATGACGGACGTGAAGTATGAGCCAGGAGAGCGACTGCAGCTTGTGGGTCACACCTCAAGCCAGCCTCAGAAGCCAGGCTCTGGGTGCCATGATGAAGCCAAGCCTGCAGGTCTGAAAAGCCCTTTTTGGGGATGACCAGAGGATAATGTGGAAAAGGGGTTCAGTGGGGCTGGTTTAGTGCTTCGCATATATATTGAGGAAATTCATACCTCCTTGTGCCAGTAGGTACCTGCATCAGACTTGGTGGTGGCTGGGTCTGTAGGAGCAAGCTGCAAAAGTTTTGCCTAAACGTTTTTTCCCTCCCCAGCAGTTTGGATTTCCTGAACTGATGCAAACCTCAATGACACCTCAGGCAAGCTTCAAGCACACCTTACCTTGCATTGCAATGGCCTGGAAGCACCACCTTGCTGTGACTCAGCAGAAGGGAGCAGACCTTTTCCCTGGAGAGGCAGTCACCTCCACCTGAGGTGTGATATCTTTTTTATCTGCTTTTGACAGTTCTCTTACAATCGGTGAAAAATGTTCTTCTTTCAGCTTGAGTAGGTGGTTTAAACAGATTTGCTTGTTTAAGTTAATTTATGCTAATCTGAAGCAGCCCTCTTTCTACCCCAGATCACACCTAACAACTTTTCCGTAGATTTAATGTAACCATTTTAAAAAATCGGGCTCTAAGTTAAATTAAGAAGCCCTGGCAGCAAATATGCAAAAACCTGTCCATAATGCTGTGCAAATAGTACTTTGTTGCCTTTCATAATGTAATAAAAACATACTCATGTTTAAAGAACTACAACAAAATTGAAGGCTTCAGGATATTGTAGGTTGAAAAACTACCCATGATGCCTCTGAGAGGGAATACTTTTATTTCTTTAAATAAAAAGGAGAATGACAAGTGCCATACAGCCTTGAAATTATGAATAGAAATTGCAGAAAATTACAACGTGAGTATATGCATTTGTTGGTGTTGACTCAGAGAGGTCTTTTGGCTCTTCAGTGGCTCACAGCTGGAAAACGTTTAGAGATAGGGAGCCTTGTTAGCCTGTTATTAGTTTCTCCTATCATGTCTCATGGGTAACATCAAAAATACAATATGGCTTTATTCCCTTTTGTCACTCCATTAGATTTCCATTTAAACTTCCATCCTACCGTGAGCTCTTAAACAGAGCCTCGATTTGCATATTCTCCTGTACTACAGCAAAAGCTGTAAGAAACATTACAAAAATGCAAACATAGGCTTGAGTTATGACCATTTTTAGATGATTCAATTAGCTGCTAATAGGTGTTCACAGTGGTATGTTGTAATGGGAAGTCAGGTTGTAGTTAATGGTTACCATAAGTTAGAACAGTGTTAAAAACAGCCGTCCTGTTTGGCTCTGCCATACAATCAGAGCTCTGTCTTTAAAAGTTCGCATGGTATAGCGAATAGGCAGGAACCCGGGCTTTTGCTGGTAATTTTATTGCTTTGCCTCTAGTGCTCAGTCGATATGAATAGGAATGGCTCTGCGGAACTGCGCAAAGAAGAGCCCTATTAACCCCCGACAATCCTCTGGAGGAATTTTGCATCCCTGTAGGCTGCTTGTTACTGCAATTATGTTTTCCATTATGGATTTTCTTTGGAATGTACAATCCGCCTGCAAAAATCAGATAGCCGTGAGTATGATTTAGTTCATCACAAGCATGAAGAATGAACCCGTTGATGGTTTAGAACTTTAAAGCGCAGGTAGCCACAGTAGAAAGTTAAAGAGAAATGGAAGAGGGACTTGTCATCTGATCTTTCCATCTGTGCTACGTTTCAAAAATAATTTCACTCTTCTCTCCAAACACATGCTACTGTGTTACAGAAAGTTCTCTCTTAAGATATTAAGTGACATACAATTAGGAAAGGAAAGGATACTACATGAAAAACATACAGTGTGCAGACAAGCCAAATATACAGTGGTATTAACCATTGCAGGCACATTCTCGTATCAGCATGTATATAAATATAGCGGGGGCGTGTCTTGCAAAACATCTGGTATGTGAATCTGCTGAGCCTACTAATTAATACTTATTTTTTTGGATTACAAACAGCATCTAGAGATCTTAATTAAGGCTCCGCTCAGTTTATTGCTGTACACATACAGCAAAAGGCAGGCATTGCCCCAAAGAACTTCCAGTCCATCCAGATGGCGTAAATGAACCAGGGATGGTGACAGGAGCAAAAGTTAAAACTTAGCCAAGGATTTGCTGAGCTGGAAGGGGGATCCTCATCTCTGAGTGAGGTAGCTGAGCTCCGCAGATGATGCACAGAAAGAACAAGGCATTTAAGACAAGGAATGACAGCACCTAACATACTACGCACTGTGCCAGCTACCTGGTAAGAAGTGAGGAAGTGTTATTCCTCAGACCCTCCCCTTTCCCCTGGCAGGATTCAGAGCCCAGAGGTCTTTTCTGGAGCAAAATACCACAGCCTTGTCCCTTAAATGTCAGCCCCAGCCGAGGCTGGGGGACAGCTGGGTGCATGCCGTACTGCTGCGTGGGGACCTCTGAACTTGCATCTCTCAAGTGAGTACCCAGCAGTGAGAGTGCTTCTTACAGAGATGAGCGGAGGTGATGCTGCCTCTCAGCCCAGCTAGCGCGTTTCACCTGGGACTGCACCATGGGAAAGACTTGGAGAGCGCACAGTGAGGAGACTGGAAGCTCCAGCTCCTCATCCCAAGCCAGCTGTGCTCATCCACGCTCATCCTCCCTCACTCCAGACATCCTTCCTCCCCCACATTCCGTTATGGGAGCAGAGTCCTTGGGGCAGCCTAGTGAAAACCAGTGGAGGGCCTTACAAACTGGAACACATGAATATTGAAATAAAAAGGTAGTGAGTGAATCTGCCAGAGGCAGGAGGGGCAAGGCTGAGCAATGTGCCTGAGAGGCAATTTAACAGGGAAGGGCTAGGCCTAATTAATCTCTGGGATGAGGAGGTGGGTCAAGCAACAAGTGTACTACTGAGCATGCCTCAGGCTGAGCCTCTCTTTCAACACCTGCTTTATTAATACTCTGAGAGCAGTGGTACTGTGTATGGGGAAAGACTGGGTTTGGGGTGTGGTGGTGCTCTTCTTCTCCTCCTCTTCCTTCCTTAAGCAAGGACGTCCCATGCAGGCAGACTGGGGTAGCTCTTCTGCTTAAGAGGCCACTACAGGTAGGGGTTTTAGTTGCACCATCAGTAGACTATGAAGTTGCTTGTAGAGATTGAGTTAGATAAGAGGGCTGCTATAACAGAAGGATTTAATATGGGGGAAGAGACAAGAGGTCTTAAGCTCTGGACCACAGTCATGATGTTCAAAGGAGAAAGATGGGTTATGTTGCTAGTTGTAAGTCAACGACACTTTGCCACAGAAAAAGCTGAGACAGGATTGTTTGCTTCCACTGGAAAACACAGGTTTGACGTGTGTTTTTTGAAAGGTGCTGGCCCTTCTGTAATGTGCCGTTAGAAGGCTATTACAGCTGCAAATTTAGCTGGTATTTCTAGGACCTGACAGTTCTGCTGACTCTGCTTGGCTGGGTCAGTGTTTGGGGCATGAACAAGCTATGTGTATGCAGACTTGGTTACTTTTTGATTAAAAAGGAAAGCTGTTCTGGAATATGTTTTATCTCCTCAGGCCTTTTGAGTGGCAGTTAGAAAGAAATGGGCTAAAACTCTGAAACAACGTCAAAGCTCCAGTGAACTGGCAGCTATCAGTCTGAATGAGAAGACAGTCGCTGTGAAGGCTCTTGCCCACATAAAGAAACAACTGGAGCAGCTGGCAGATTGTTCTGCAAGCTCACTGATCCTGCTGGGAGACTGCTTCTTTCCAAATTTTTATGTGGGGATTCAAGGGCTTGTTGCTTCATCTTAATGTTGTTTAATGTGACTTTGGTCTTACAGATTTGGAAATAGTGTTACAATTTTAAGGCTGGTCAAAATACAGAGCAGCCTGGAAGGACCTCACAAATGCATTTGGAAATTTTTGGAACAAAACCTAAGGAGGTAGTTTAGCTCTATGAATGCTGAGAGAACCACTTACAGTTTAGCAAGCTCCACAACTGGTTTCAAGGGGGATATTGAAAAATTTGAGAAGGTTCAGAGGAAAGTTACAAAGGCAACCAAAAGAGTGAAAAGAAACGAAAACCCCCTTCATGACAGCAAAAGATGTGAGGGGTGTTATACTTACTTAGCTTTCAAACAAGTCACTTGTCACAGGCTAAAGATACCTCGGTGGGATCAGCGATGCAATAGGAGGGGTTCTGCAGTTCAGCAGACATAGGTGTAGCAACAATAGGTGTTGGCCAGGAGTTGAATCTAAGCAGCTTCAGACTGAAAACCAGGTGCATGGTTTTAACAGTGAGACTAATTAACCATTGGAACAACTTACTAAGGATTGTGGTAGATTTTCCATGATTGCATGTTTCTTGTGGTTGTTGTTCAACCACAGCTATTGAACTTCAGGTATGAATTACTTAGCATAATCTTATAGTCCACATTGTTCTAGATGTCAGACAAAATGATCTCAGTAATTCTCCCTGGCCTTAACATCCAAGCATTTGTGTAGGATGGGGAAGTTTATTTCTGCATCCTAGCACAACAGCCACAGGCACAGACATAGCTGCTGATAAAATTATGGAAAGGGAGGACTTGTAAGAGTTTGAGTCTCCAGGCATGCCAGCTCAAATCCAAACAGGCTAACTGGGCCTGAGAGGGACCGTACTGATCGTGCTGTTGAAATGTAGACAGGCTGCATTTAATCAACATATTCCTGGATGGGTGTGCTACCTGCAAACTGGAGCTGGGTAACCTGCATCTCCAAAGACATTCCTGGGTCCTTGGAGAACAGGTTTAGTCTGGAAGATAGTTAAGAAAAGAGTGAAGTCCTCAGAAGCGAAGAGGGCTTCACACTGTTTGTGTTCTGTTTCACACAGCGAGTGCTGCTGAAATGAAGCTACTGAACTGCTGACAGGCAGGATGGGACACTGAAGAATTGATCAAAAAACAGTTTCACATTTGGGTCCTACTCCTTTGGGCTTGGCAGCAGAATCAGAAACACTCCTGTAGAGACCTAGGCAGCAAATTTCTGCATAGCTTGTCTTTCTGAGCCAGAATCTCATTTACTGTTTTCTAAGGAGAGCCCTTTGAGCTTCTGACAGCCTTTGAGAGCACCAGAGGGTGACTTGGGAGTGTGACCCTCATGTTACCGTCTTGTTTTACATATACACATATCCTCAGAGGGCCAATAATTGAAAAGAAAAATGGTACAAAGTCTTTGAAAGCAAAGCTGCAGACAAATTATATCTTAGAGCTGAAATCTGCCCTTGGAGCCAGAAAATTCCAGTCTGCTCTGGCACTGTGCGAACAGTGTCTGATGTTTTCCTTCAGTGGGCCACAGTGTGAAGAGGGGGAGGTTGTGCCCAAATGGGCGTTGCCTGTAAAATTATACTCCTGCCAGCCTGCCTGCAACAGTGACAGTGGATGCACGCTGCCATGAAGTCGTCAGCTGTCTGGCTCCCCGACCTTTTAAGACATGTTGCTCTTCTTGGTGGCAGCCTTGACATGCCGTAGGACTGCAGTAACAAAGCAGAGTTCAGTGAACTAAAGCAAACAAGCCCTCACGCACCCGTACTCAGCAAACCATCTGCCAAGGCTTGGAGTAGAGACCAGGAGGTGGTCGGCATGCTGACGATTCCCTGCTTTATTCTACTGTGTTATATGGAGACGGAGTCAAACGACGACAGGACAAGAGGCTTGTGTCCGTGCTAGAGTGTCTGTGGGTGAATTCTGAAGGAATTTCTCTATCTTGGGGTTTGTATCAAGAAGTGGGACAGCTGGAAAAGGAATTGGAGCAAAAATATTCTAATCAAAATAGTTGTGCTCCTGAGGATGTTAAATCTTCTTATAATCATTTATGAAATCAAAGACTGACTTCCTCTCTAAGTGGAAAGACGCTTCCACCAGATGGGGGTGGGAAACAGGGGACTGAACCTGATTAAAAAAAGATCACCCTTAAATGTCATTCTCCAGGAGAGAGACCCACTGAAACGAAAGAGATTTATGTGTGAGATTTAAAGTGTCCATGGTGTGGGAAGAGTACACCAGAAGGAAAGTTTGTTTGATAATTACACTGGGAATACAGGAAGGAAAGCCTAATTCCTGTGCTGTAAGGGAGGCACGGGTTGACAAGTGGAAGAGAAGTGCAGGAATCCACATACGATTATTTATGAAGGAGTCCCATCTAGGTGTGTATGGTTGCGCACAGTACAGCGCAAGAGAAACATGTGGAGATGTAGAGCACAAATTCCTCGTGCCTACAGGGAGGTAGAGAGGAAAGACTGATCATGTGCGATTAGACACCAAATGTTGGCTCTCAGGAAACAGGGGGTCAGTTCCTGCCTTGGCTGCAGACTTCCTAGGGCTAGACATTTAATATCTTTGGTCCTGGTTTCCCATCTGTAAAATGGGAATAACATTTCTTTCGGCCTTATTTGTTTAGGTTGTAAGATCAAGAAGACAGGTCTCGCTTCCACTGCGTGTGTATGCAGGGCCTGGCACGATGCCCTCAACTCTCCTTCTAGATGCTGGTATCAATGTGACAAAGGGAAGGGAGAGATGGGGAAGGAAGGTGGGTTATCAAGAGAGTCTTTGCCACCAGCAAGGCAGAGCGCTGAGTCCCTGACAAGGAGAAGCATGGAAGAAGATGAAAGTTGAAGACAGAGAGAAGATAAAAGGATGGGATGGGGAAGTGGCTGAAGTTGAAGGTTGGATCTTCTGAGCCCTTTGGGGGGAAATTTTGAGGGAGATTGTGAGAATTTGAAGACAGCACTTGCAGATATACCCTGGCAATAGCTGTGTTGGCACAATTCTCATGCAGCCCAGGTCACTTACTGATATTAGCAGTGACAAGGATGGGACCACACACTGTAGGAAGCACGGAGAGTGCAGGCAGTGCTCTCTGTTAGGAAGGGGTTTGGGACTTGGTTCCATGTGGCTGTCCTGCCATGACTCTTCCCCCTGATGTGACCCTTATTGTCACAGAAGCAGTGCTTCAGGACACCAGGACACTGAGGCAGAGCGAAGTGCAGAAGATACTTTGGATGGCAGACTCTTCCTATCCATACACAGACCAGAGAGGACTTGTCCTGGTCAGGCGTCTCGCACTGTTTCTAGATTAGGCTTGATCTACGGTCGCTGCGGAGCTGGCAACTTCGATGGGGCGTTACGTGATACTCTTGTGTGGAAAGATCAGTGAGGGAGGGATGGAAAGGAAGAGAGTTAACAATAGAGCTGCTCTCAGCGTGTCTGGACTGCTGCTCTCAACAGTACAGGCTGCCTACAATGCTTGTGGAGGGACAAGGGTGCCTGAGAGTCTCACGTCAGACGTGCAGTCCTAAGAAGTGAACAATCCACTTCAGCCTGTACTCTACACTGCAATCCAATGGCCTGCCTAGCAGGGCTGTCAAACCAGGGGTTTGTCTGACACCAGAGACAACTTCTCTGTTGAGGGATTGTTGGTGATTGTTGCTTCTAATCTGTCTAAAAACATGTGTATCCACAGCTCAAGATTTCAGTTTGGAAGTGAAATGCGCCTTTCACTTGGAGAGGGAAAAAAAATCTTAAAAAAAGGTAAAATAAAAAAGACAGAGTGAGAAAAAATTTATTGCTTGGATATTCCAGGAGTTGCTTTTCCCTCTCTGTCTCTCTCTCTCTCCCCCCAAAAGACCTGTCTAGTTAGGAGTTTGAGAGTCTTGGGACTTGTCTACACAGGGAAATTTATCGGCCTAATTATGCCAGTATAATTAGGCTGATAAATTTGCCTGTGTATACAAGCCTTAATTTTAAAAGCTCCATTGTCTCTGTGTGCAAGCCTAGTGAGCGGTTGTATTTTAGGCCCCTGAACGATGCTTGCCAGCTGTGGGCTGACTGCCTAAGTCTTTGACCGAGTTTCCTCATTTCAAAGCAGTGGGGTTCTTTGGATACTAAAAGCCTGTATTAAATTAAACAGGAAGGTATCAAAGGAGTCATATTTTGCTGAAGAAACTTGCAGTTTCTTGTGAAATGTATTGACAAGGGTATATAGGTCACTGCTGCCTCCTGCTTGGTGGAATGTCAGACCTGCTCCCGTCTGTGTCTCTCTGGTTGCTGGCTTATCCATGCAACAAGGACCTTTAGCAGAGATTCCCTTTTAGGTAAGGGATGGAAAACATGTGGATTTGAAGGCGAATACCCAGCCATTGGTTCTTCCTATGGCATGGGTCCACGGTACAGGTGATACTTATGGTCACGGAGATACGTGCAGCACATGATTTTTGTTCTGTAATGTATGCTTGCCTTTCTGTGCAGTTGCAAAATCACTGACACGGAGGTAGAAAAACTCTTTCCGGACAGTTTTGAAGAAGAAAAACATGTATATAATTTTGTAGCTGATTAGGTCTTTCTCACTGTGGCTGTATACCAAAATGTCTTGGTCTGCACATACAATTAGCTAGACAGCTGTGAATCTGGAGGTATTTACAAAGCGAACACACAGTGTGGTCTTGTGGCTCAGGCGTGATCGCTTTTCCACAGCTATTTCAAAAAGTGAAAACCCAAAAGACTCCGTTACTAAATAAGCTGGCTGAAATAACAGCCATCCCCTTCCCCAAAACTGGGATTGGCCAAAATAAAGGGCTGTGCTGCTTTCAGTGTACAGAGGAGTTCTGCTACTGACTGGTTTGCAGAGATTTCCATTTTTCTGGCAGAGAAACAGGAGAGAGTTCCTCAGGAGTATGGACAGAAAGAACAAGGTTCTAGAAAGTGATGAGTGTTTAAAATAGTCCTGAGAAAATTGGGAAGAGTCTCTGAGCAAAAGTCTGACCTGAAACGGGCCTGAACTCGAGAGTGATGATCCACATACGTATGCTTTATTTCCAGTGTGGACGATGCATGGATGTATTGGTGTAAACACAGAATTGCAGGATGTTACTGAGAGACTTGTACGATGACATCTTGTCCCATGTGACAACTGCTGTGTATCCTCCTTTCTGACAACTTTGTTGGATGGTTGCTTCATTTGCATCCTACTGGAGATGTCTCCTGAATTCTTGGGAATGGATCTGGACTTAATAGGTATTCACAGGGACATTTTGCATTTCTAAGTCCGTTTAAGATGGTTTTCTTTGTGTTAGGATAAAGCTTTGGGGGGGTGGTCATGATCCAGAAAGAGCAGGATTTAGGGAGGAACCACCTAAACTTGGAGTCTTGCTGGGCTAAGTTGGGCAGCTGTGCAAGTCAGGCCACATATGGATGGGAGGAGGAACGAGTGCAAGTCTTAATTTCACCTTGAGGCTCCTCCAAATACACCAACAGGCGTGTATTGACTCCCCTTTTGCAGGAGTAGATATTTTAATGTTTTCCAGTGCTGAACAGTGTAAGGCACCCCTGGGAATGGAAAGTGGGAGTCTGACCTTGCTGTTCCTGCACCCGTAGGAGGGAAAGTGCGGTGCAGATCCCCCACCACGCACGCATGAACACGTTTTATCATTGAATCAAGTATCTCCACAAGCTGCAGACCCAGTGAAACCTGGTTTCCTGTGGATTTGTGTCTGTAGGGTGTACTCTGGTCTCATGGGAGTCAGCCAATCCTGCTGCCTTTCCTAGAGTTGCACTGCCAATTCCCTCTATTTGGATTTCTGTTTTCATGGAGCCTGTGGGAACTTTGTGTCTCAAGAGGCATTTGTCCCTCTGTCAAACTTGGTTGAAATTGGAAAACAGGTTGAAAAATTACTGGGGAGACACAGACGCCCATGTCTTAAACATCTAGCCTGTGTGCATGATTCATCCAATTAATTTTTATAGGTGGTGCTGAAAGATCTCATCGAGGGACAGATACAAATAGTTCACAAATGCCCCAGTGAGTGCAAGAAGACAAGTGTAAGATGAGAAACAACACGTCGCTGTAGCAGACAGGCGTAGGAGGGGCACAAAGTAGCAGTGGAATGATGGGGATGGCCATCAACGTGATTCTCTCAACGGGAAGTGCGTCCTCTGTGCCCAGGAATTTGAGAGCTGTGGGGCGCCTGCTTTTGGAAAAAACAAACGTTTTGCTACTGACAGGAGAGGGAGCGTGCTTTTTGGCGTCCCATTCATCTTCCCAGCACAAGAAACCGTTTCGTAAAGGAAAGAGATTACCTAATCACGCTTTGGCGTTTTCCTTTGTCCGCTTATCTTACATTTCCTAGCCATTGATGGATAGGTAAAATCTTCCAGTCGTGACGGTATGAAGTCCTACGTATATGGGTTGGTATGCAGAGCTGATACAACACGAGCTCCCTGTGCTTGGGCGATGTTAATGTGTGTTAATGAAAGAAGGGTCTAACAGCAAGGTGCAGCGCAACCTTTTTCACATGTGAAGGTGCTGAATGGAAGTTTTAAGATTTTTTCACCATCATTTAGAATATTTCCTTCTCATCTGTTGCATACTGCTAGTTAAGTAAGATCCCGTTTATGATCTTTGGTTAAAACCCTTTTGCCTAGTTAATTGTTACAGTCTTCTTTGTCTTCTGTCCTTTTTTTTCCCCCTTTAAAACTGTGTCTGTGACTGTAATCTGTGCAAAATTGTATAAAATAAGAATCCAGTAAAGGCTAAAGGTTATATCTTGTTTGCCAACTTCTTACATACCTAATGTAAATAATTTACCTTTCTTTTTCTTTTTCTTTTTTACATTTCATTATTAACTGATCTCTGTGAAACAAAAAAAAAGGAAAAGTGTACTTTGAGAAGGGACAGCAGAATATTCAATATGCAGCTTTGCCGTAAAACTTTGTGGTGAAATAGAATCACCTGTCAAGGCATTTAGTTTACTATTCATCATTCATATTCCTATACCAGCCAGGTGCCCCACACAAATCAGGGTTCTTTTGTGCTACCAACAATATAGAATCATAGAATCACAGAACGGTTTGGGTTGGAAGGGACCTTAAAGACCATGTAGTTCTGACCCCCCTGCCATGGGCAGGGACACCCTCCACTAGGTCAGGTTGCTCAAAGCCTCATCCTTGAAGACAGCCAGAGATGGGGCATCCACATCTTCTTGGGCAACCTGTTCCAGTGCCTCACCACCCCCTCCATGAAGAAATTTTTCCTGATGTCCAATCTAAACCTCCCCTTTTTCAGTTTAAACCCATTACCCCTTGTCCTGTCACTACAGGCCCTTGCCAAAAGACCCCCTCCAGCATAAACATGTAGCGTTTATTTCAGAAGTAAAATTACAGTATTGGTGAAATGGTATTTTACTGGAGAAATGTTTCAAAACTGTAAGTTAAAAATCATCCCAATAGTATTTCTATCTTGTACTAAGTTGGTACAACAGAGAGTTTTATCTTTCTTCTAGATGGAATAGCATCTAAGAGCATTTGCTCTTCAAAAAGCATAGAAAAACATGAGAGTTTCCATATTCGGGCTGCATAGGGTTTATTTGCTGTGTTTGGCTGAGAAATTAATTTTGTGAATCTTTCACGCATGGTAACATATAAACTAAGAGTTCCTTTTTTGCATTTTTTTTTTTTTTTTTTTTTTTTTTTGCAACGAACCAGTACTAAAAATCGTAAGACATCCTGGGGATTTTACTAAACTTTCTCAAACATTAGGTCTCATGAAAAATTTAATGGATTGTGTGATCTCATATTTGATAGAATGGCCTGGGACTTTTTTAAAGCCCTCTACAGCAGTCTAATCATTTTAACCCCATTTCAATAATGTTATATATTTACTTTTCTGAGCAAAATGTGCTGTTCACTATAAAGTGTCTGTGACAGTTTACATCTGTTAGTTTGAACAAGTTTAAAGTTACAGTTTTACTCCGATTAGATGATTTTCTAATAATGTGATTATTTCTTGATAATTGTATTTGAAAGAAGATTTGAAGCTGTTAAAACACTGTCTCTAGTAATATTCTGGAAAAAGTGAGTATGCTGAAAAATGGTACATGTACTTTATTGTCTTACAGTGTACAACCTTGCTTTGGTTTTGGTGCTTTTTCTGCTAGTTTGTAGTTAATATCATTCCTCACAGAACATTTGCACCCTACTGCTTTCTTGTGGATGTAAAATTTTGTATTGTCTTTTTTATTTTATTTTATTTTATTTTATTTTATTTTATTTTATTTTATTTTATTTTATTTTATTTTATTTTATTTTATTTTATTTTATTTTATTTTATTTTATTTTATTTTATTTTATTTTGACAACTGTAGCATTTCCCCTTCATCTACACAGATTTTCACTGCAGCTAGTGTGTCACATAACTTCTCTTTCGGGTCTCCCAAAGTCCTGGAGGTCAGGCTGCAAAGTGAAAAATGCAGAGATCTAGGAATGGCTCAGCCAGCCGAAAGTTACGGGAAGGGAAAGGCTCCAGTTTCACTGAAGGAAAAAAAAAAAAAAAGAAGAAGAAGAAGAATGGCTCCTTTCAATGCAGACGGAGGCAGTCTGGCTGAGAGTCAGTGAGGTTTAAAAATCCAAGAGGTCCAATAACTGAAAATCTGTATAGATTCAAAGCAATATTTTAAATACCGCACAAGTGCAGATAAAAAAAAAAAAAAAGTGTGTGATGGTTTTTCCATCCTCCTGGTGTATATAGCCAACCACGTTCCAAACCCAGGCAGTATTTCTTTCCCCCAAACCCTGAGCACATGTGGCTAAGTCCAGTCCATGTCGTCAAAGGATGTGGGTGAAGACCTCCTGTTGAAGTAACAACTCCTTCAGTCACTTCTCGTTGGGATGGGGATGATAGCCGTTTGTTCCCAAATGAAAGGATCCCCAAGATGTTACTCTTGTTACTTTGTTAAAATTTGAGCATTGCTGTTATGAAATGGGTGCTGAGCTAGGGATCCCGCAGGGATGCAGCCATTAGCATCTCCAGGGGAATGACTTTTGCTGACAAGGCTCCAGTTTGTGATTTCACGACAGATGAAAGGACATGAAAAACCAGGCCCATGGGGTCTGGAGCACCTGGTTGTGGGTTTTTACAGGAAGCTGCTTCTCCTCCTCCTTTCTCATCCCACTTCTACTCTCTGGGTCTCTTTGTCTGTCTGTTTGCCTGCCTTTCTCCTCTTTTCATGATCTTCTTCACTGTTCCAGATCCTTCCCATTATCCCAGACAGGCTCCAAAGCCTTGTACGAAAATGCAGGGAGAGGGCAAAAGATCAGTGAATAAAGCACTGAGTACTTACCTCTTAGAGCCTGTTATACTGTCAGCTCAAAGTTAAAGTGCCATAAATCTGGTGGTCTCACGTTGGTCCCCTGTGTGCTGCAGTCCACCTCATAAAACTACTACATAATTAAGTACAGTGCAGTACAACTGGCAGTCTCTGCTCAGCCCAGGCCTAGCAGTGAGCATATAAACCCGCTCCCGGTCCCTGAAGGTGGAGGCTAGAGGTGACAGGGAGTTGGAGGACGGCTCCAGCTGCCAGCGCAGCCCTCCTGCCTTCCTGGGAGGATGGGGGAGCTCAGCGTTCCTGCTGCTGATACGCCCCAGGAACACAAATACTGAAAGAAAGAAAGAAAGGATGAGACTTGGCAGTGCAGGTGATGCCTGCAGAGGAACGGTAGCAGCCTGGCGAAGGTGGCTTGGCTGGGGACGTATGCCAGCTGGCAATGACAAATGGGGGTTGCTTCGTGCTGGCCGGGCTGGTGGGCAGGCAACCTCAGGAGGTCCCTGCCGAGAGCCGGGGGAGTGCCATGGGACTTTCTGGGGTGGTCAGTCCCGCTGCCTGTGGGTAGGTGTAGTGGGACACCCAGAGCTGCCACTGCCCCAAAGCAGAGGGGTGGTCCTGAGTCCCGGGGATGTCGGGGCAACAACACTTGCTGCGGATGCTGAAGTATCCTCCAGGAGCCAAGGTGAAGGAGGGGGGACACTGGCTAGCAGAGCTCAGTCTTCTCTCTTCTTTTGTTCCCTTGGTTGCCTTTCCTGACATCAAGTTCTGAGTCTTACAAACGCCACGTTTCGCTAAATCGGCAATTTTCTCTCTTCGGAGGGAAGCTGCGCTGCCCAGACTGTCAAGTCCCCCCCTTCCACTCTCGGGGGTACCATATGCCGCTCCGCAGAGCGGGCGACGAGTCCCAAAACATAGCTGTTACGGGCGTAGCACCGGACTCTTTCACGAGACTGAGCAGGACAGAGGCGTGGGCTGCTTTCTGGGAGCGAGTTAAACCTCCCCTTTTAACAAAAAGGGGGAAAGGGAAGAGCCTCTGCCCGGGCTGGGCACGGGAGCGCGCAGCGGGGTCCGGTCACATCCTGCTGGCTCCCCCTAGTGCTCCGCTCCCCACCTGCAGCCGGGCTGCGACCCCAGGTCTCCCCCAAGGGAGGAGATGGTTTGGGGCTATACCTGCACGCTTTGGGACAGGTGAGGCCGGGGGAGGAGGAATCTCTGAGCACCAAGAATGCTCAGTTTTCATGGTGCAGCTGGTTTTGCCCTCTGTCCTTTTGCAGCCTGAGGTGTGCAGGAGGGTACTGTGCCTGGGGTCTATGCAGTGATGTGGGGGTTTGAGGGAAGGACTGGTTTTATTTTGTGCACTTGAGCTGTGTGACTAGCTGAGTGTGCTCTACCTCAGGTGAATTTTATTTTCCAGGCTGTATCTCTTCACGGGATCAGAGTGGTTGAGGTTGGAAGGCACCTCTGGAGGTCATCTTGCCCACCCCCCCTCCATGCTCAAGCAGGACCACCTACAGCCAGTTGCCCAGGACTGTGTCCAGATGGCTTTTTAATACCTCCAAGGATGGAGACTCTACAACCTTGTTGTTCCGGTACTCCCTCACCCCATAGTAAGAAAATGTTTCCTGATACTCAGTGGGAATGTCCTGTGTCCTGCCCATTGCCCCTGCTCCTGTCACTGGGCACCACTGACAAGAGCTTGGCTTCATCCTCTTTACACCCTCCTATCAGGTATATTCAGTGATGAGAACCCCTCTGAGCCTGCTCTTCTCCTGGCTGAACATAAGTAACTCTGTCTTTTCCATGAAAGAAAAGTATGGAAAGAGTCACTGGTAGCAGTTAGGTACATAAAATACTTTGGAAGGGTTTGTTCGGTAAATTTTTAGCCCTGTGAGGTGAAACAAATGGTCCAAAATAAAATCTAATTATAAGAGCCCATCATACTGCTGGATTGACCTGCTCCATCCATACCTCCAGACCTGCATGCAGACTTTGTGGGTGGACTTCATTTCACTGCAGATGGGATAGCCCAAATATAAAAAGCCCAGATGCTGAGAGGTTCAAGATCTGCACTGAGAGTCAGCTCCAAAATGTATGCCAAAATATACTGAGGGCAAGACATTGGCCTTCAAATTCTTTCCAGGAGGAAACCAAAGTTACTGACCTATTTTTCCAGAAAGCAAACTTTTTGGTCAAAGTCACTTTTGGTACTGGGGGAGAAGGATTTTGAATGGCCAAACGTTGTCTTTCAGCTGTAAAGCTCGCTAAAATCCTCTTCTGTCAGTTTGTCTCACAGAAGACAAGTTGCCCATGTTGTGCTTTAGCCAGATTCTGCAAATGAAATGTTTCTTTGTAGGACTTAGCTCTATTATCATTATTGCAGTGAGTTTTCACTAGACAGGCTTTACGTTGTAATCCTTTCCATGAGCCGGAGCACAGCTTCAAACTCTGCTTTGAGTGACTGGTGGGAGCAGCAAGGGCTGGATGATGTGTACCTGGACATCGTCCACAGTGACTCCAACTTACGCCAGCAGCCCTTGCTCCTTCACAGTACTTTCTAGCACTACCCTGACCTTCTTCCCCCTGCCAGAGGTGCTGCGTTTCGACACAGGTGCGGTGGGCAACAGCACCACGTCTGCCCCTTGCCATGGGGCTGGGCTGTCACTCATGACACAGCTGCCTGTTGGAATGTGCCCTGGAGCTGCACCTGGACGGAGTGACTTGGAGGTACCTGACTTGGCTTTGGGTATGTTTAGATAGATGAGTGCACAGAGATTTAAGAGCTAGAATTAGGACAGCAAGTCCCGTTAGCGCCGTGCTTTGCTGGAGTTAATTGGCCCTCTGAGGTGCTCTGGGTGAGCTCTTCGAGTGGCACCTGACAGGGATGATGTTGGGTATGGCTGTGAGTGCACATCTGGTGAGGGAGCCGGGTGTGCTGTAGCCATGTGCGACAGGCGTGAGCACCTCACCATGCCTTGTAGAGCTCCCAGGTAAGGAGATGACAGCCAAAAACCAAGTATAATGTGACGATATCTTGCAAGACTGACAGTGGGGCTAATTTTGTCTAGCGGGAGGTGCCAGGATGGAAATACTTACAGCCAAACGCCTGGATTTGGTTTGCTGAAAGCAAGTGCTGGTGCATAAATCTTTTTCCAGATTGCCCTGGGACAGCATTAAGCCTGATTATATCAAACAAGATCAAGTCAGGGTATCAGTGCAAAGTGTTTCCTTGTCAAATTACAACAGCCTTATGCAGTTCTTGGGTGAGATAGTCAAACTCAGGCTGCTGAAGCCAATCTACCTGCTGTCTGAAGCCACAGCATTACTGCTATCTGGGGCTGGACCTAAGGCCCCTTTTGGTGGCTTCAGTCTCCTTTGTTAGCATAGAACAACTTTAGACCAAGTCAAAGAAGTGGAAAGACGCTTTGCCCTGCAGAGGTACCTGTTTTGGGGGTTTCTGGCTGCCCCTTTCTGCCATGTTGCAGAGAACCTTGCTGTGCAAAAGGGCTTGTAGTAAAGGGTGACCCTTGGCCCCAGGAAACCCTCTCTGGTAGTATGTTCTGGGCAATAGGCAGCTCTGGTTTATGTCAGAAGGCTGCCCTGGCAGTCAGGGTAAAATCAGATCTGCGTACCTCTGCCCTGTGAGGATGAACAGAGGCTGGGCTGAGCAATCCAACCCTTGGTGTCCATCAGGATTTCAAGTTCATCTACATTACAGACTATTGTAAAGGTGTCAGGCTAAAGTGCAACATCTATTAACTGTACACGTGGGCACTTTGATTTGGGGAGAAGGTTCCTTGTTCTTGTTAGCATAATCCGCTCTCTATGGGGATTCCTGAGCAATTCCTCCTGAACAAAACCCAGTAGATAAATGCCCTTGAGATAGTTCCTGCTCTTCTATCTTCTGTGGGACTGAAAATCAATTACAGATACATGGAACTGACACCACTAGTCTGTAATTTCCAGGATTAATCTCATGTTGGGCCAAAGTAATACCCCTTGTAACGAGTCTAAAAAGTTACCTGGGGGGGGTGGGGTGGGGGTGGCTGAATTTCCCTGTGATCCAAACCTTTTAAAGTTTGACTCTGCACAAACCCCCAGTTATCTGTTCACTTCTACTGTAGTAATTTCATTCCTACTTTTCTTAATCATTCTGGGCTTCTTCTGGAAAATACCTCTGAAATGGTAGTTTCCACTGAGACAAACAAGACCCCATTCATTGGCAGGAGATACAGGCAACAGAAACAAGCATTTTTTAAAAGCAGGTTTAAATACCTGCCTGTCTGATAGATGTCCATCTGGCTACAAAATCCATCATAACCTCTCTGGACTGTTGTTCCAAAAAGTCAGTCTGGCTGGTCCGGAGGTGAAGGAGAGGAGCTGGCCCAGCAGGATGGGTACCTGCCTCCCGCACGTGCTGGTGGAGCCCAACACCTCCACCGCCCTAAAAATCAGGGGTTTTAACCCGCAGCTGAGGATTAAAGACCCCAGCAGCCAGGCAGAGGGGGGGGGGACGCTCTCTTCATGCCGCCATGCTGGGTACTGGAGTTTTAATGCCTAACTCTGAATTTCCTACCTCACTGGGGTTTTATTTTTTCCTTTTGGTGGGGCTCTCTCGTGACGTTAACTTTCCTGCAATATGTGTTTTGTTGTGTGAATACTGCCACGCTGTCAGCTCGACGCCAAAGTGCCATAAATCTGGTGGTCTCGTGCCTGTCCCCTGTGTGCTGCAGCCCACCTCGTAAAACTACTACTTAATGAAGTACAGCACAGCACAATTGGCAGTCTCTGCTCAGCGGCGAAGGCTGAGCACATAAACGCACGCCTGGCAGCCTTGTGCCGGGAGGTACGGCCAGGGACCTTCCGCTGCTGAAGTGGGGAGAAATTTCCAAGTAGAGGTGACTGAGAAACCTCTTTAAAACTGTAGAAAAATGTTTTATAAATTGTTAAAACCCTACCCCTCTAATCACAGGCCAGCGTTTCTGGGCCTGCTGGGGAGAGGACACCTTTCTTTGAATAAGAGACTGCGTGTACTCAGGAAAAGTTTAAAGATTAATTATGATGGATTTGGGAAATGAAAATAAAAGAACGTTAATAAATTGTTAGTAAGCAATGAAAGAAATACCTTAAGGTTACCCAGAGGCCTTGCTTCCATCTATCTCACTCACAATAAGTAAGAGATCATTAAAATTTATATTTTAATTTACTGTAGAGCCAGTATCTGAAGGAACTTTACAAGCATTAGTGTGTTGTTTCTCCTACTGCTCTTAATTCTTCTTTCTTTTGAAGTATGCAAGCTGAGTGTTGGAGAAGTTAAATGTTTGTAGGGTACATAGCAAATCATGGGTAGAGCTTCAGCCTCTTGACTCATACTGACGTTCTAAACTAGTAAAATGCCTTTATTGTTGACCTACAAATTGTAAGTGCTTTAATTAGAATGTCCCCCCATCGCCTTCCTTGAGCACATTCTGCCTTCCGCCTCAGCAGCGTCACTATCACTGTGATGCCAGTACTCTCTCTTACATCAGCTTATAATAAATCTCTGCAGTAGAATCCTTTTCTACAAGGATGAAGTTACACTAGCTTCCCCGTGCTCTCCCCACGAGTCAGTCTGGGCCCATCCACATACCATTTAGGACAAGCAGGCAGTGTCTGTGCAAGCTCAGAACAGCTTGGGTTGGAGCTGGCAAAATCTGGCTGGCTTGAAGCAGGGCTGGAGAAACTGCAGGTCTTTGCAAGGGGCCCTGACAACTGTTTTTCTGAACTGGAAAGCACAGGCATCCAGACTTCATCTGGATATTTAGAAAAGCTGTGTTTGGATGCCAAATTAATAGCTATGGCTTTTGTCTGATCACAACCATTATTTGAGTCAAAATGTTGCTGCTATTAAAATAATAAGGTCCGAATAGTTGTGAAATTGAATTTTTCCTTGCTTTTTAGTGATGTATAATTGCCGAATAACTGCTGACATGTGATGCTCACCACGAGATTTTCTTCACACCCTGACCTCCTGCATCCACTGAGTCATGGCTGCTGTGTTACCAGCATTTGTGCCTTGGCCATCCTTGTAGGTTCTGGGCTGCGGTCGCTTGTGAAAATCAAGAGCAAACGGCAAGGAAAGCCAAGTGTTGCCAGGCTGGAGAAAGCACTGGTTGAACCACCAGAACCTGGGAGCGGAAGCAATGTAGGAATTGTGTCCTGCTGTCATCTCAGCTTCTTTTCTAGACCCTTTTCCGTTCACATGAAAGTCTGTCAGCGTCAATGGAGATTTTGCTGTAACAATAACAACAGAATAGTTCCCAAAGTTGCCGTCATGAGAATTTTATTTAGTTACAGCTTTATTCTTTGTGAGGACTCCAAGGAAGGCAATTGTTTCTTTCTGTCTGATGTTGGAGGTGGAGATCTAGGGACACGTGGTAGGTTTCCTCCACCTTCTGGTGTTGGTGGTTTTGGGAAGATCAAGGTGATTATTTACTTTCACTCTAGTTCAAGTATAAATGCATCCAGAATTTACTGAGTAAATAAAAAGCTTTAGTTCCCAGTTCTTGTTCAAATGGAACAATCCACACCAATGGAAGCAAAAAATACCTGGTAAGTGTGCAGTTGCAGATGTACGTAAAACTAAAGGACAAAGAAGGAACCCTTTAGCTCACAGAGCGTGGGTTTGCACATTGTCTGATAGCTATTGCAATTTCCATGTTATATTATGCACGGTAAATCTATAGTAGGAAGAGAAGCTCAAGGCCAGTGAAGCTTGACGGCACAGCATGTCATAGCTGTTGGTCGGAGCAATTTGTGTTCCCCCTGTGTCGCACCACGACCGACGCAGAGACGGTAGATCTCAAACGGGAGAGCATTTTCCTTCAGATCTGGAAGGACTGGGGAGGAACGAGGAACAAGCAGCACAGCTGCCAGCACCGAAATGGTAAACTGACACCGGAACTCGGTCTTTCTGTAAAATAACTCTTGCTAATACAGTCATGAGTTACAGAGATTGAAAGTCAGATTAAGGTAATTGAGAGGCACGGGTGCGATGGCTGCTGGTACAAGGACATCATGTCAGCCACCACCGCTGGTGTCTGATCATGAAGAAGGATGCATGGAGCCTGGGAGGGAGCCAGAGAGAGCCTGCCAGCCAGCCCTGGGATCGGTTACATAGTGAACCCCCCCCCGCTACCTCCCGTGGGCGCTGGCTGAAGTCTGTCTGGATTTCAGTGGTGAGGCGCTGACATTCGCTGGAAACTATGCACCTAAATGTGAACCGTTCCCCTGAACTTTCTCCTGTCCTAAGGCTTCTGCTGCTCCAGAAACACCGTTTCAGCCTCAAAAATGCCGAGCAGATGCGTCATAAGTAGCTCAGATGACAGAATTATTATCATCATCATTTTCTTTCCCTGCAGTGTCAGGCTCCGTCACGGGAGGAACTCTGCCAACGTAAAGACAGGCAGCATCCTTGCCTCACAATTTGGTTACGAAAACATGGTATCTGATCATCTGGGCCCAGCGTGCCCTTGTCAGTCTTCGCTCTGGCCAGGCTCCCGGTGGATGCCTGCCCTTTGTTCGCTGCTCCCACGCTCCTGTCAGAGTGGGCGTGTAAATGACTCAGATAAAAATTGACTGACTGGTAGAAATCTGGTGTAGGGGTAATTCAAGACAGGGACTTTGGGGAGTCTCTTTTGTTGTCGAACATCAGCAGATGTGGCAGACAGCTTCGTGAGAATGCTCTTTCACCAACTTGCTAATACCCTGGCTAGAATTCAGTATTCGCTGACCTCATAGTTTGTTACTTAAGATTAATCTTGACTGTGGAAAAAGTTGGTGAAAAAAAAAAAGAAGGTAGCTCTTCTTTCTAATGCTGTATAGGAAAAAATAATTTAACCACAGGAGCTAGATCCTCCGCTAGCAGAAGTCAGCATGAGTCCAATGTCCTAATTTATTGTTATGGTCTGAATACATCTGAGATGTGGAAGACTATTTTTTTGTGTTAAATGGAAAATGTTGAAGTCAGTGGCAGAAGTCTTGTTAAAAAGAAAAAAAAAAGCACAACAAAAAAACCCAAAACACATGTTCCAATTTACAGGTCGGTTGATATCCTCCCCTGAGGCTGCCTTAATTTCTAGTTTGAGCACGTCAATAAATCAATGCCACAAGCCATCAGCGAGGTAGTATCCAGCAAAGCAGCTGCCATGTGAACACCATGCTCAGAATCCAAAAATGTGTAGCCAAAAATCTCTCAATACATTTTCTTACTTCATTAGTTTCTGCTTTACATAAAAATATCTGTCATTTTTGCAAAGAATAATTATGTCTGCCTTAACATAGATATGTCTACATGGTATGTTTGTTAAACAAAGAAGAGGAAATAAGTCCCTGTATGGAATCTGCAAGGAAATTCTGAATTACGGTATTTTTTGCTTGTTAATATATGTTTCATTCTTTACACACACATTTTGTGCTTGTTAAATGTAGCTGCAGAGGCAGCAGATAAAGCAGCATCATTACACACACACAAAAAAGTGATAGTTTTGTGCATATACATCTCAGCAGAATACTACTGCTATGATTAATAGAGGGTTGTAACATGAATAAGACTCTCTGGAGACTAGACTTTCTGCCTCCTGCTATGTACGCTTTTCACTGCTATGCAGAGAGGCAATAAAATGCTCTCTTATTGGATCCTTAAGGTTTGATTTTCCTCTAATTTGTGCTGTGAGTAGCAGAATGCACTTGAGCAGGTGAATACAAACCACTGCCATGACCAGACCCCTGCTGTCCACTAATTCTGGAGAAGTGCAAATGACTGCATGACCTACAAGGCCATGGGATTTAAGCCTGGTTTATGCTGGCAGGTGTGGACCTGGGCAAGGGAACTCCCCCAGTGCACCCCAAAGTCTTCTTGCCCCAAGAAGATAAAGACATCATGAAGACAGGGAGATGGGTGACAGAGAAGCATCAGAATCTCTTCAGCCTTCAAAGACTAACACAGATCTCTGTAAAGATCTGTAACTTTTGCTGGAATGTCCAGAATCAAAAATCTATTATGGGACACTGACTGCGTGAAATCTGTCATGCTGGATACTTCCCGCAGAGATTGAACTAAACAAGTAGTTCCTGGAGCAGAGGAACTAACACAACCTGGTTTCCTGCTAACCTGTCTCACAAAATTTCTTCCCCTCTGGATTCGCTGTCTCAGGCAGAAAAAGCATGTGATAAAGCTTTTCTCTTAGGGAGAGGTATGGGTGTATATAGGGGAGGTATAAAGAACAACAGATGCTTTCCTCCTTCAGGTCACCGAGGTGCAAAAAAAGCTGAATGTACTGGAGACTGCGACCCCCTCTGTCAGATCTGGTCGAGACAACTAATGAGAATTAGGAGTGGGGAACAGAAACAGACAGACAGACACAGCGTGACTGCATAAACCTTGTTTCCTTAGGAAACCGAGCTCAAAACAAAGCACACAAGTCTGGTGTATTTATAGCGAAAGAGGTGGGGGGCTTTCCTTTCCAGAGGAAATGTACTGCTTTCCTGGGCCTGATCCTCACTTTACTGGAAGCTACATCAGTTCATGTCAGCTGCAGATCCTGTCCTGCTTTTCCAAACCTGGGAGCCTGAACAAGTTCTGGAAGAAGTTAGCAGTGCCTGCAGAGGTACCAGAAGATCCTTCAAGCACTCCAAGGGAACATTTAGTTCTGTATTAATGCTTCATATAAGATAGGTCTGAGGCATTAATGATGTATAAAAGACTCAGTAAACTGAGATAAAAATCAGCAAAAGAAAAAGGACCAAACTGAAGACAAGCCACCCCAGCTCCAGCACCACTCCATGCTGCAACTTACCAAGTACTTAATTTACACATTACCCAGTACAAATCTGTACCTTTTGTGTGGTATGATGGTATCTGCCTGTAAGAGTACAGTCCTCTCCTCTGCAGGTGGGAAATGAAGAACACAGAGGGCAAGGCTGAGGCAAAGTCAACCTGAAGTCCAGAGACCAGGCAAATTGTTTCTTCTCTCAGATTTGATGATCCCTCCCAAGGTAGAGAAGAAACTCATGAGCAAGAAGAGGCAGTTCAGTGAGCTAAAGCACTTGGAAATCTAGAATTTTTCTGCTCTACCACAAACTTGGAAGTCTCTATGTACTTCAGATACAGTCCAACCTCTCAGGAAGCCAAGAAGCATGTAGATATTAGGATACAGAATACTAAAGACACCTATTAAATCTAGTCCCTGACAATACAACATTGTTCTCAATTTGAAATCTGTGGGAGTTCTTTTGTATTTCAGGTTCTCATGTGTGGAGTTGGCTGCAGAAAGGTTTTCTGCCTTGTGCTCAAAATACCCAAACCAGGCTTAGGTTACTAGTTAAACATTATGAAGTGTTTTTTAAAGACCTGTAAAATACAGAGTTACTTGTTATATAGCTAAGCTTTTATTATTTAGTCTTTCATCCAGAAGTATTTCAAAAGCCAAGAATAAAATGTCTTTCCTCCTTGATACATTGATCTTGTGTCTACTGATCACAGATGCAGATTAGAGGAAAACTCTCCACCTTAGCTGATACTGTGTGTTTCTTGACAGCCCCCTATAGCCTGTACGACATAACTGCCTATAGGTTTTCTTTTCAGGGTGTGATTTCCAAGAGTAAAACAATTTAAAGTATTCAGAGATATTTCTAACCTGTGACTCTACCTCCTCTACTACTCCCCTGCGGATTCTTAGAGCCATACCTTTCTGGCCCTTCTGTGGAGCTGAATGTGGGATAATTTCAATCGATTATTTCAGTTCATTCCAAGATGATTCTGAAACAAGCTTAATCATAAAACAAAGCAAAAGAATTGTTTGAATTTCTCACAGTTTGGTCTTGCAGCAGCATGTGCAGGCCTGTTTCCATGTTTTAAGGTAGTCATTTTTCAGTGACTGTTTTATGCCCATGATCAATATACATCCTCAAGCATAATTTATGAGAGATTTCACCATGCATCTTGTCCAACATTTACTGACTTGTACTGTTAACAGTACAAATGTATCATGATGTTTAATGAATGTCTGAGGAGTTAACCCATTTGCTATGAATAGCAACAGACTCGCAGAGGAGCACTTTGTGGTTGTGAGCAAAAGTCAATAAAAGATATATCTTCCTCTGCCTTTGGTACCTATTGTTCTGCCTGACACTGACTCTTTGTTGCCTTTCATTAAGATCTAGTTAAGAATTAGCAGTCTGATTGCCTTTCTTCATATAATGTCATGTACATTATGGCTCAGTGGGGAGGCATGCTGACTTTTGGCAGTGGAAGTACCAACACATTCTGGGAATGGTGTCATAGAGGTAATGGAACAACAGGCTTTCTGTTGCACTGGGTTTTTTAAAAGTCAGGTCTGAACACATCTCTCTTCTACTCTGAAATGAAGATAAAAAGCAAAGGCCTGATCCTTCTCTTGCTTCTGCTGGACTAACTGGGGAGAAGCTTTGCTGGAGTCAACGTAGCTACATGAGTGCAAGTGAACCATAAGACTTGGTGTTTTGAATTTTGCATAAAAGGTGTTTTAAATAGCCCGCAGTTTCCTTGACATGAACTGCGTTCACGACTCATACGCGGTGGGCTGAATTTATGCTGTGTGCAGGTTTCATCCAGGTGCGATTTAATGCAAAACTTGTAAATGTTCACACGTGTATCCACTGACCTCTGCTGCATAACTGCCACTGGGGCCACAAACAGGACAGTAGCATCTCTGAGTCAAGGTGCTGTCGAAGACTATTAGTGTTGGCAGAGCCAGATACAGAAGCCTTGTATAGCCTCTTGTGCAACACGTAACTGGAAACATGCGCTCAGCACCACATTCAGCTGCTCACGTTAAATCCATGCCCGAGTGAGGATGTGATTTATTGCATAGCAACCGAGTCAGTGCCTAAATGTGTGGATATCTGTACTCAGACTTGGAGTGAGAATAACAACATGTAGACAACAACAATAGAGTTTCATTCACAGACAATAGGCTTGGAGGCCTTCAATAAAACAGAGCACTGGGGATAAAAGGGGTATTTAGGAAGTTTCTGTGTATATGATATTTGTGCTTTTGTCGCTGACTTACTTCCAATAAGACAAATAACAAGGAAATTACAGCATTTTTATAACTAGTACAGTGAAATAGTATTTAAAGACCCTTTTATTTCAACATCAAAGCGTACATAAAAGAATAATTTGTTCCCAATGGAATAACAAGACAAGACAGGACACTCTGCTGTCTTTTAAAGCAAGAGTTTTTCCTTGCCAAGAACCTGAAGAAAATAGATCTGCTCAAAATGGGAAACTGATGCTTTTTGGTCTGCTAGCAAAATAATGCCCTCAGTGTGAGGAAGAGTCAAATCACTATTTCTAAAAAGACAGAATAAAGATTAATGAGGTAAATTACATGGAACAGAACTAGAGATACTCACTATAAAATGCATATTGTAATTATATTTGTTCCCTTGAAAGCTTAAATGAACACCCACATTCAATCAAAGAGGAAACGATAGCAATTTAAGAACCAGGAATAATTTTCCTCATTAAATCAACTCCAAATCCCACTGCAATCAGTACAGAGCTCTCCTTCCACTCCTCCTTTCTCCTTCCCCTTGACCACCTTCCCTGCTTTTAAAGGGTGGCACTGGGAGGTCTGAACGAGCAGCACGCCCTGTGTCTTGTGCAGGTTCCCCTTTCACCCAGACTGAGGCTTTGGAGAAGGCTTGGGTGTAGGGGACTTGGGCAAGCCTGGGTCAAAGGTCTGCCCTTAACGGACAACGTGGACCTGGGCTGGAGGAGAAAGACTTTCCTGTTGCATGCTACACCCGCCAGTGTGCCTTGCAGCTGGGCTGCGTGTCCAAAGGACGTTTTCTGCAGCAGCCGGCACGTGCAGAGCATCAGCTGCTGTGCTCCTGCGTGCACGTGTGGGCATCCATCACCGCCCCCGGTGCTTTGAACAGGCACTTTGTAGATGAGTAGGGAAAAGGTAAACCAAGTGTGTGGGGGGAGGGGAAGGAGGGCGGAGAGGAAGGAAAAGAAATGTGAGAAAGCTTTAGATGTAGTCCAAGTGTCCATCTGGTGGGTCCTTCTGATGTTCCCTCGCCGAAGCCCTCCCACTGAGCATGTCTCAGAAGGATCCCTCCTTTCTCCATCTCCTGCCAAAAACTGAGTCAGAAGCTGGTTTTGTTAGAAAGAGGTCATGAAAGCTTTGTTCAGTCTGTCTCTGTAGGGTGTTCACTTAGAATTTAGGAGGATATTTAGGCTGTCTGAGACTTGGTTGCTCTTATTCACACAAAGCCGAGCAGCCTCAACCTGGGAAACCAGTGCTCCCAAAGCTCAGCAGAAAGGTGCCATGCTACAAAAAGCCTGGAGTTGCTTTGGCTCCCAATCAATCAATCAATCAATCAATCTATCCATCAATCCATCAATCATTCCAAATCAAGGGGTAATTTGGTGGCTGATTAGTGTTCCTAATCAGGTTTCATATTGCTCATTTATCCTGACTCCGTGAGGAAGAAAGAGTAGGGGGAAATGTTTGCTGTGGGCACAGCAGCTAGGCTCTTGACCCACTGCTACTCCAGGGGAAGAAAATTTCTTGTTGCGGGTCTGATACTGTCTCATCAGACCTCGTGAGGGACAGGAATTCAGGCTTTACCCATGCACCTCTTCTTCCTGCTTTCCTGGGGCACCCGGAGCCTGTGTCTGTGATTGTGCTGCTTCTGGTCACGTAGGTGGCTTTTGCAAAGCTTGAGAGGGTGTTTTGTCTTCCTGTTGCTCCCAAACCCAGCCGAGCTCCCAATTGCCTCTGCGTCTGCAGGAGCTAGCTGTAATGTTATTGGGCTGCTTATAAGTCACCAATTTGAAAAATGAACTTTGCTGTTTACTAGGCTGAACTTCTAAAGCTCAGAGGTTTTTCTGGGGAGGGAAGGGGGAAGTTGCACTTTACAGGTGTTCATTGGATGCAGGGATTAATATTATACACACTAGGGGGAAGAATATATATTATAACAGAGCTCTAAAGAGCCACAGAGAGAAAGATAAAAGAAACTGAAATACTGGAATGACAGTAACTGATTTCAGAAAGGCTTTCATGAAACTCTGGAACATTTAATAGGTCCACAAGAGAATAAGAAATAGAAGAGAATTTTGCTATTCTGCTTGCTTTGAAAAACAAAACACACACACACAAGAGAAGTTGTTTCTTCTTTTTTTTTTTCCATCTTACTTTTGGTTCGGAACCCACAGGTTCAGATTAAATTTAAACAGATGTGCACTAACTGTTTAGTTTCAAACTATTGAAGAAGGAGCATGTCTGCATTTCCACTGATATGAAGTGACACACAATCACTGTAAAATGAAAGCCATTGTATGATGGAGCTATTTGTCTTGCTCATTTAAGATGATAGAGAAACATTTTAAATTAAAATGTAAACAGGCCACCATAGGAGGATGCCAAAAAGGTTACTTCTGGAAACATATGCTTGAAATCAGAAAAGAGAAAATGAAAAATGAAGCACTGTCTGTTAAGACCTCATCCTGGCTGGGAGGGAAAATGCAATGTGGGGATAGAGGGAGATACAGTAGGATTTTAACAGTGTCTTGCATCCAGTAGGTATTTTAAAGACTTAAAAAGAAAATATACAGAATTTTATATTATTGAATTGCTGTGGGAGGTTTCTCTGCTAATACAGTGTTCGGTTTTCTTCTCGGTGAGGGTCTGGGCTCAGAGTATGTTCACAGAAAAGAAATGCGCATTCTTTCTTGCAAGCGATAGGAACAGAGGGGCAGCTCCTCAGCAATGCTGTAAGTCAAAGCATCTCCAGCAATGCCTGTGGAGCGATGCCAGCTTATATGAGTTGAAGACCTGGCCTAGGGTTTCCAGCCAACTGAGAGGCTATGTTGGAATATACTTTGGTTTGCTCTTTTTGTTGGATTTTGGTTTTTGAGTGCTTAGCAGCATGCTTGGGTAACTTTGAAGGGCATTTAGGACACACAGTGTCTGCCACAGCTCAGCTCCTAAGTGGAGCTGGGCACACCACCATGTACAGAAAGGGGATTGGGAAGGGGATGCACGGGTGTGTGCACCCCTGGAAACCCCCTGTGCCCATGCAGCCTAGAGCATGGGCTGCATCTAGTGGCAGAGGGGAAGCAAGAAGCTTATACATCGCATAAGCCTTCTCCGGTAACTCTATTCCTGCCATTCAGAAGGACTTTCTCTTTTTCAAGTCTTTTTCCACATATATAGGTATTTCTTCCCTTAACCCCTTTCAGTGTTTGATTTGATCTCTTCCAATCTTGAATGATTTCCTTGTCTCTCTTTTTAACCTGACATTCCTTCTTCCCTGTTTTGCCCTCCCTTTACAGGGAGTAGGAATGTTTCTAAATGGCTAAGTGACATTATTCAGTGGGAGCTTTCTCTTTCCACTTCCTTCTGGACTGCTCTAAATTGTGTTTGCTTTCCCTCCCTAGTACTCCAACAGGAATAGTCTCCTACTGTTGCCTCTGCCAACACCTGAAGACTTTCTCTGGTCATTTCTTGCTTCAGTTATCACATCCCAGTCTCTGGGCTCAGCCCATTTTGCTCCGAGTCCCTTGGTCTGTTCCAAATCCCTCTGGCAAACTTGCCACCTTGTACCATTCATTCCCTGTCTCCTTGGCTCTGCATCTCGGCCCTGTCTTCATCTCTTTTTCCTCCAGAGGTGTTTGAACTCCTTAAGCTCTTCACATTCCATACCTTACCTAAAATAGTGCTTTTATTTCTGCTGCGTTCCTTCCTGCCCTTGGTGATCTGCTGTGACTGTTCCTTTTGTCTGTTTTCCCCAGTCCTGCCTTCCGGGCCCCTTTCCATGCTGCCTTCTGATTAATGTGTGTCAGTGCCCTCCATTTCCTTCTCCAAATCACTTCTTGAAAGCCCACCTATTCCATAAAATGCAACGATTTGGACGTTGTTCTTTGGGGCTGGCAAGGAGCAATTCTACCTTATTTGATGGCGTGAAGCCAGTACGAAGCCAGTACAAAACCAGTACAACCATTGCTTTCATGCTTGGTATAGTCACTGTTACCCCTTTTGCTGTGATACCAAGCTCTGTGGTGCTGATTTTCACTTGTGCCATAGACAAGCCTTAATACGTTAATCAGCAAGGGAGGAAAAATGGCTTGATGGCTTCTGCTCTTCCTTAATTTCCTGCCTTTGCTTGGGGAAGAGTGGCTGTGGTTGGGTCACTGAGGCTCTGTACCACATGGGTTATCACCACAGCTGCCAATAATCTCTTCCCATCCTCTTATTTCTCTTCCAGACATGCCAGTCACACGTCATGGCAGAAAAGTTTAAAGGGTGTGAATTCTTCCCACCGCAGAGGCCCTGTGCCAAGCAGGAATTTCCCTCCCATGGAGGAAGGCCCAGATGGTCCAAACTGGGGAGTGAGTCTTTTGGGCCAAGGCATGGCTTTTGATTTTTTGCTTAGTATTGTGTTTCTCTAAAGCCAGCAGGCAAAGTTTCAGTGCTTTATAAATATTATTAGCTCTAATAACTCAATAATAATAATGCTTTTTTGAATTACTTTATTTTTATGAGAGTAATTATGTTGCTTATATTTAATAATCTTAATTTAAAGACATCTCTTTGCAAAATCCCTCAAATTAAGTTACAATTATCCCTTTTCCTATGCAATGGATTATGAGTGTATATTGGATCTAGTCTTACTTTTTTTTCTTCTCTCTAATTCAGCCAAACCCTTATAAGCAATATTTTACTTATATTAGAGCTGCGTCTCGTTGATATTATGGGCACTTCAACCTGACCGTGTTTGGGGTATTTATTTTGGCTGTTGCATCATCACATATTTAGACGAGAGGAAATAGCTATGTGCCTTCTAAATTGCTAACACTAAGGGGAGCACTTAATCTTTAGAATATCTTAACTATAAATCCAACATCAACACGTGTCAGAAAACACATGAATTCTTTGTGCCTGAATATTCAAGGATCATGATTAATGCCTAATGCAAAACACACACAAGGTGCGTGGAAATGGAACGCCAGTTGCTTTAGGTCCCATTAAGGAACTTCAAAATCTACATTTAACGATATTCCTGAAAAATCCTTTGCACGCCACCTGAGCTATTTGTGTTTCTTTACTGCTTGCTTGCCCTAAGTCTCCCAATGCCAAGCACTGTGCCTTTTTGCCCACTCTCCAGCCTTCGAGTCAGAGTTGCCCTCAGGACAGTGAACATGGGGAAAGAGACAACGTGAGCATAAACAAGTGCCTGTGCCTTGCCAACAGGTCACCGAGAGATGAGCCACCCAAGGGTTTGCAAGGAGGGGCTACACAACTGGCAGGACAAAGCGGCCTGTTTCCCTGGCTGTGTGCCTCAACTGCAGGCAAGAAATTGTGGATACTAGTTCTTCTTGCTGCTGCCCCCAGGCCCCCTCAGAAAGGTGATTTCTCACTGGTTCCAGTGCCCTGTGCCTTGTGTGAGAGGTGAGACTGCATGGGCAGCCCCATCCTGCTGTTGAGAGGCTGGCCTTGACAATGGGTCTCCTCTGTCCTGGGACTAGTGCAATGCTGGGACTTCAGAAGCGATTGCCATATGAAAGCCTGTGCAGGGTCAGCTCCTGATAAACACCAGTGCTCAGCAAAACCTCCCTTTGGAAGGCAAATCCCCTCTGACCCCTGTAAATGAAGGTGCTGAGATACCTGTGAAGGCTGAACTGCATGCTCCTGGTGATTCGGCATGTGGCTGTGGCCCCTGCCCTTCAGAGCTACCTGGTGACGTTGCTTTTTCCTGAGGAAAGGGGTTTTCTTTTGTAAATGCTGCTTCAGCAGTTGTGAAAAGCAATACCTTCTTGCATTTAAGGGTATGATTGTGATTGATCCTTGAACACGGACATACTCCTTAGATTTACTTGTGCTTTGCATCCTTCGTGTTTTCTTTAAGTATGATGCACACATAGTATTCTCTAAAATGTACTGTGAACTAAAGGAGCAGCTTTAATCTCACTCCACAAACAGGTTTTACAAGGGGCTGTCCGTTTGAAGAAAGCCCCTTCAGCAATTCAGCTGCACTTTCCCTAGATCCCTCATTTATCCAGTAGAACAGAAGTTGTATCTTCTCTATAATAGCAAGAGTTCATGACCGTTTGGAATTTTGTTACAAACATACTTTAAAATGGACCTTTTCCATACTATTTATTTACTTTTTTTAGTATTGCAAGACAAAGTCCAGTATCACCAGTGAAATATCCAGAAAGTTCAATGATACGTGAGGGTAAAAGTCTTAGAAATCACAAGCAGCACTCAAACACATTCTGAGTGTTCTGAGCAAAGCAGCATCTGTCAGAATCCTGCAGGCACTGGTGCTGCAGCAGGTGCAGGGATGTTTATGCTGTATGGAAGCATCTCCTCTTTTTTTTTTTTTTTTTTGTTTTGTGTTTTTTTTTGTTCCTGGGATAATTTCACTGGAACATCCTATGGATAAACTGTTGACTACACAACATCTTTTACTGTGGAGGATGTATCTGCCATAATAGTATCATTCTGGCAGTGTGGCCAGATGCACAGTGTATTGCTCACAGGCTGCAACTTTATCTGTTGATGTGCAGAGAAAGGACTTAACTATGGCACTACGAGTACTAGTATATACAGCAGTTCCACAGTTCTGTTATCTCGGTAGTGACATTTTATAATCCACTGACCCTGGGTAGCCGTATTCTTAATCCGCTTTTAATCGTGAAGGTGATTATCATGAGCATTTTTGTGGGGATGCCATAGGCAGACCAAGAAGAAAGAACCACAAGAAACTGGAAGATACCTTTATCTAATGGTCCTTCAATTCAGATCAGAAATACTATGAACAACTTCTCTGGGCTCAGAAGGAAAAGTGCAGTGATTAGATGCAGGCATTGTCCTTCTGCAAGCTTAAAACTCACTCTCCTGGGCTTTGTCTTGAAGCGCAGTATGCCTATATTGTCTACCATTTACAAACTCTGCTAAATCTTTCCTGACCTCACAGAGAGAATGCAGGACTGTGTTATGGGATCCAGATGAGACTTCTGGACAGTGAATTAAGAAAATTAGATTTAATTTGGGAAAGGGATGATGATGCTCATGATCTATTAGGAAGTTTAGCTACCTGTTTTTACTGATACAATTGAAGAAAAGTAGCTAGTGCCTTCATTCAAGGCATGTACGTTGGCAAATTAATGGTCCAGCCTTCCTCCCGGTGGTAAATGGCCACTGCCTACTTTCAGTAACTGGTATACTGCAAAATAAGAAGAAGCATTTTGCTTAACAGTATAGGTGTAGCAGCAGTGATTAATTTTGTGATTGTGGTGCGTGTGTGGATTATAGAAGGAGTTGAGCTGATTTTGGAACTTACCACCATGTTATGACTTACCAGTGTTACAACTGAGGAACACCAGTAAGGGCAACTGTCCTTCTCTCACACCTCTCTTCTTTTTTTTTTTTTTTTTAATATCTACTTTATTTCTATTCCACTTGATGTTATTTGAGTCTCTTGTTTTGTTTTCATTTAAGAAGGAGTCTTGCAATGGTTCAGCTCTACTCTGACTGTTGCCAAGTGTGAACCACCCTAGGTCCCATAACCAGAAATAACTCCCACAGGGTTTAATTTATTTGTTCACCACAGGTACGTGATGAAGAGGGTCTTGAGTGAGAAGGTCCCATTTGGGATGCCATGCTGCCCTGGCTGCATGGTCCTGCACTGGCATTCTGAGCAGCAGGAATCCAGGCTGCTGTGCAGGGAACTGGGAAAGCAGCAAATTCTGACACTCACCACGAACTCCTGCTCTAACTGACAAATTGAAAGCAGGTTTCTTGCTCAGCATTGGACTGAATAAAGACTGATGGGATTTAATTTTACTTGAAAAATACAGGACAAAACAAAGTATGAAATGGTGGCTTCCCATTCCTTCACTTTGCCATCATACTATTTATATAGCCCAGGTAGTGATGTCTCATTTTAGAGGCAGGATTGCATTCCTGATAACAGGAATGCTTGCATCTTTTGGCTGTGATCCCTCAGTCCACAATACGCATCACAGGACCTGGTCATTCTGGAATCCCTTCTGCTTATATGGGATTAGGCAGTTCAATGTGATTCATACTGCATAGATTTTCGGTAGACAGATGCTATTTTAAATAAGCGTATGTCTTACCTCCCACTTAGAGAGCCTTTCCTATTCCTGAGCCCATTCAGTCACTGTATGACAGCAAGAATCTCTGTGCTTCCTTATGATGCGATTTCCCTCCGTCCTCCTTTTGCAATGGTGCTTGGATTAAACATAAAAAGACCACCTTGAAAAAATTTAGAAGACTTTTGTTCAAAACACAACAGCTGAGTATGGGACCAGCTGTGTGGGACCATCACATCCATCCTAAATTATTAAAAGCAGTACTGGCAATATACTTGATGACAGACTCTCACTTGACCAGACAGAAGAGCAGCAGTGGGTAGACAGACTGGGCTACTGTTTATTTGTCATTATCATTAGGCTGCATTAAAACTAACAAACACATCTGTCAAAATTTTCTGTTTTCCCACACCAAAGTGTGCTGTTGTTGCAGATTTTGCCAGAAAGTATTGACAAATATAGCCCTTTGAGTTAATTTCTCTAGTGTGTGAGGAAATATTTGGTCTTGGGAAGGGATGCTGTGTGGTTAGCAGGTTTTGCTGTTCAGAATTATGTGAAGAGGGAACAGTCCAAAGTGGACAATGTAAGCAAAGGAGAGTTTGCCACTTGGCTGGTTCTCTGATTGGAGGAAACCCTTGAGGCGGGAGTTGGTTTTCGCTGATGTTCCTGAAAGAATAACTTACTTGCACATTCTCTGACCTGCCCTGTGCCAAGACTGGCATAGATGGGTAAAAAAAACAGTTAATGTTTTGTGGCTAGCAAGTCTCCACATGCCTGTTCGGGTTTTTTTTTTTTTTTTCTCCTCTGAGGGAAATCAAATGTTGCTGCCATTCAGTGCCAGAGCAGGGATATCACATGACAGAAGAGGTCTACTACCAACTGCATCATTAATAGAGGTATGCTTGACGTGTAGCATCTATCTCCCAGGACAGAATCTGGCTAGTATGCTACTCTGATTCCATTACACCCATCTGATCCTGAAGCCTCAGTATATTCATAACCTTTTTTTCAGTGGAGGCAGGAGTTGATATTCTAGCCCCATACAAACAGAGTTGCTCTTGGTGAACCACAACGTGCCATATCACCATCTGGAGCGCGTTTCTGAGAGCACAATCAGTGCTGTTGTCTATCACTTTTCTCTACTAGCAGCTGTTTCCTGCCAAGCTCGTTGCCTCCAGGTCTCCACTGCTGTGGGCTCAGATGGGTCTTACTAGGCTGTGCAGATCATGAGCAGCCAATCTGGAGCAGTTGTAAAGCATACAGACCATTCACTATACAGAGTTTAGTAATGTATGTGTTTCTGACTTTGCGTGGTCCCCTGTGACTTTGATTCCAAGCATTAATGAAAATATATGACTTAATTTTCCCTTGGGAATTCGAGGGGGTGGGGGTGAAAAAGCACAGTGGTGAAAATCAGTGGTTTGCTGGCACACAGATGGATAGGTACTGTTCGTATAGCTTCTGTCTTCTATGAGGTGCAGCACCGGGAGTGTATCAGTCACCAGTAATTTATATGACACCTTCCCTCAGAAAAACGATTCATCAGCAGCACCCTGCTCAAAATCCTAAAAGTTTTGAAAAAAAAATCCCACCTTTTTCAGATAAAATACTAAACTGTGTTTTACCTGCTACACGGAAGTCTCCGTTAAAAGTAATGGTAAAATGAATACTGAAAAACTTAGCACTTATACATGTTATGACCATAAGATGGAGATATTGGGCTACAAAAGAAATTATGTACTTCATTCCTTCACCACTTTAGTTAGTGTGGGCTTATTCAAAGAAAAATTATTATGATGATTAGCTAAAATTAGTATTGTGGTAGGGATTAGAGACCAGCCAAACCAGGATGGCAGAATGCTAGAAATATGAAGTCTCAGGTTTAAACCGCACTATTAAAAGTGAAAATGTGAGCTGCTATTGTGATAATTTCAGCAGTGGATGAGGGTGTGCCTTTGTGTCACAAAAATACATTGAAATATCATCCTTCCAAATAGCAGAGTTACCCTCCTTTCTAGTGAGTGGGAAATCATACATAGCTCTCAAGGCAGGTAAAATGGCTTGTGGATGACACAATCTATATACTTATTTTCTAATGTTTAAGTACGTCATCAAAGCACAGGGTCTAGCTGACATTTCACTCTCTGCAAGGGGCTTCAGGTCTGCAACAACTGAGCGGAAGACATTTTCAGTGACATTAAAGGCAAGGGAGAATGGGTTTTGAGGGGAAACTGAGAGGGAGAGCTTTTGGCCATCCACCTTTCTGTTGCCTCACAAACAGGCAACCTTTGCCAACCTCTGGGTCATCATTTTATTAGGAAGAGGATAATTTTACTTTGAAAAGCATCTTAGAAATAGTACCTTTGTACTCAGCTGATCTACTTCTCTCTGCAGGCTTTCAGAGCTGGCAGTCTGTAGTCCTCTTCCTAACTTGCCCCAAGCTGAAAGAGCAAAATGGCCCCAATTCTTGGTCATGTGCCCCCCTCAGAGGTGTCTGGAAAGCTTGGTCTGACCTTAATGAATGCAGTATTTTTGTACAAGCAGAAATGATAGCTTAATTTGGTTCATGGAAATTTTCAATTATTAACTGTTAATTATTAATAGGGAGAGATGATAATTAGATAAGGGGAAGGGTTTCTTAATAGCAAAGATAATTACTGAAGAGATAATTTAACTGAGGATATAGTGGATTTACCATCATTTGCTATCTTACACCTCTGTCCAGATACCTGTCTGAAAGTGATGCTTTGTTCAGTTAGCATTTCTGACTGGTATGTATGAGGAAGCCGTGAATGACATTCTGTGGGCTATGCAGTGCAAGAGATTAGCCAAAATGATCACAGGGGTCTATCCAGCACAGGACCACAGGATTACAGAACAGCTGAGCTCTGGAGATCATTTAGCCCAACCCACTGTGTTCCGCTACAGCAAATTTCTCAATGCCACATCCTTTAGGGTTTTGAGTATCTCTGGGGATTAAGACTCTACAGCCTCTCTGGGCAGCCTGTGCCAACGTCTAACAACCCTCACAGTAAAAGGAAAAAAAAAAAAAGGTTTTTTCTTATGTTTAAATGAAACTTCCTGTATTCCAGTTTCTACCCATTTCCTCTTGTCCTGTCACTGGGTACCACTGAGAAGGGTCTGGCTCCATGGTCCTTACTCCCTCCCTTCAGGTATTTATATACATTGATGGGATTCCCCTGAGCCACCTTTGCTCTAGGATGTACAGTCATAGCTTTCTCAGGTTCTCCTCATATAAGAGATGCTCCTGTCCCTTCAACACCCTGATGAGCCTGGTCCAGTATGCCCATGTCTCTCTGGTACTGGGGGCCCAAATCTGGGTCCAGCATCCCCATGTGTCTCACCAGCACTGAATCAAGGGGCAGGATCTTAACCTTTGACCTGTTGGTAATGCTCTTCCTAGTGCAAACCAGGATGCTGTTGTCGTTCTTTGCCATGTGGGTTCATTGTTAGGTCATGGGCAACTGGATCCATGCAAGTTGCATCTTTCCTGCAAGACTGATTTCCAGCCGGTTGGTCCCCAGCCTGTGCTGGTGCATGAGGTCCTCTCCACGTGCAAGACTTTGCATTTCCCTTTATTGAACTTCATGAGCTTCTGACAGCCCACTTCTCCAGCCTGTCGAGATCCCTCTGAATGGCAACACACCCACCTGGTGGTGTATTGCCCACTACTCCCAGCTTTATGCCATCTGCAGACTTGCTGAGGGGGCACTCTGTCTCCTACCATCATGGTTATTAATGGAGTTATGTTTAACAGTATTGGATCCGGTATTGACCCCCAGTCACACCACTAGTGATAGCCTCCAGATGGACTTTGTGCCGATGATTTCAACCCTTTGAGCCTGGCAGTTCAGCAAGTTTTCACTCCATCTCACTGTCCATTTATCTAGCCCGTACTTTATCAGTTTGTCAATGAGGATGTTGCAGGAGACAGTGCCAAAAGCCTTGCTAAAGTCAAGATAAACAAAATCCACTGTTCTCCCCTCATCCATCGAGTTTGTCACTTTGTTGTAGAAGGCCGTCAGGTCAGTGGGGCATGCTTTCCCCTACATAAATCCATGCTGAATACTCTCAATCATGTTCTTGTTTTTAATATGTTTAGAAATTATTTCCAGGATAATTTGCTTCATCATGTTCCCAGGGATAGAGGTGAGGCTGACTAGCCTGTAGTTCCCCAAATCATCCTTATTGCCTGTCTTGAAGATAACAGTGACAATTACTTTTTTCCAGTCCTGAGGATCTTATTCTGGTTGCTGTGACCTTTCAGTGATTATGAAGAGTGGCCTTACAATGATATCTACCAGATCTGTCAGCACTCATGGGTGCATCCCATCAGGGTCTGTGGACTTGTAGGGGTCTGATTTACTTAAATATTGTCTAACTAGATCCTCCTCCACTGAGAGTAAGTCAGCCTTACTCCAGACTTTCCCATCAGTCTTGAGCACCTGGGATTGCTGAAAGCCGGTCATGCTGGTAGAGGCTGAGGCAAAGGCAGCACGCAGTGCCTTGGTCTTTTCCATGTCTTTTGTCCCCAGGTCCCTTGGACTGCTAAGCAGCGGGCCCATATTTTCTCTAGTTTTCCTTTTGCTGCTCATATACTTGTAGAAGCCCTTGCTGTTGCCTTTCCTGTCCCTCACCAGATTCAACTTCAGATGGGCTTTGGCTTTCCTAAGCCAATCCTTCCACACTAGAACCACATCTCAGTATTCTTCCTGAGTCACCTCATCTGCCTCTTTTGAACTTTCTCTTTATGTTTGCATTTAGTCAGGAGCTCCTTGTTCATCATTTTACTTGGGGAAACCCTTCTTCCCTGTGAGGGTGACAGAGCCCTGGAATAGGCTGCCCAGAGAGGTGGGGGAGTCTCCTTCCCTGGAGACTTTCCAAAGCCGCCTGGACTTGTTCCTGTGTGATCTGCTCTAGGGGATCCTGCTCTGGCAGGAGGGTTGGACTGGATGATCTCTAGAGGTCCCTTCCAACCCTGAGCATTCTCTGATCCGTACAGGCTTCCTGCTGCTTTTGCTTGATTTCTGACTTGTTGGGATAGACCATTCTTGAGTTTAAAGGAGGCGATCCTTGAAAATAAAACAGATCTTCTGGACTCCTCCTCTCTCCAGGATGGTTTCCTGTGGGTTTCTTTCAAACAGATTCCTGAATATGCCAAAGTCTGCTCTCCCAAACCCAAGATTGTGATGCTGCTTTTTTGCCTTGTTCCCTTTTCTCAGGATCTTGAACCTCATCATCTCATGGTCACTACAGCTAAAGCTGCCAGCTTTCACAGCCATGACCCATTCTTCCTGGTTTGTAAGTAACAGGTCCAACAGAGCATCTCCCCTCATTAGCCCCTCGACAACTTGTGTCAAGGGGTCCTTTTTGACCTTAAAGATTTGTGACTCCCTGAAGAAGGAAACGCTTATTTTCAGCACTGGCCTGAATTTGCCATATTAATAACAAGTAAAAAGATGTCTCTACTGGTGAGTGGACCAGTGTTCGTGGGAAGAACCATGACGGTGAAACCCAGAGTTTTACATTAGTTCTTATGGCCAGAACCACTCTTTAACAATTTTGTTTCACAAAGCAGATTTAAAATTTTCTTCCCTTTTCTGTGTTAATAGCAGTAACTAACTTTAAGCCAAGGAATTAAATGCTTGTGACTCTGAATTTAAAAAGAAATTCACTTGGGAAATGTCATTGCTTTAAAAGAGTGGAAGGGTGTTGGACCTAATAAGACCAAACCACATGTTTGAAGTTTGGCAAGCACATAAAAATGCTCTTATAAGAAGGTCAAATGGTGTAATATTTTTCACATGGTTTCTTCTGTAAGTGTAATCACATTTAAACTAAATTAGGAGTTATGTAAAAGAATACTGTTATTTTTGATATAACAAAAGTGAGGGGGAATGCAGTTCAATGAAATTTGTAGAATATACCCCCTACTTCAGGGTAAGGAAAATATTGGTCTATTTGGTTTGCCATTTGGAACGTAGGTAAGGTACACAGAGACAAGAGATGTATGCATTGCCTATGTTGGGTAGGTGCCGAAGCTGGAAGCTGAGTGTTCCTAGACTATGGAGGCAGTGGAGAGAGACAGGATCCCCCTTGGGGAAGCCAAGCTTGTGTCTGCTCTGGAGAACTCAGTAGTGCCATCCAGTTTCCTGTGCATGTGTGTGATCACCCAGATTCAACACAAGGTTAGAGGTCCCCTTAATTGTCCACGCTTCCTTCTCATGATGTTTCCCATAAGAAAGTAGCCTGGTCAAGAGGTGATAACCCCTTTCAGCAGATGACCAGCCTGGATGCCTGGGGTACTCTGAGAACCTAAGTGCAGTTCCTGCTGTGAAACTCTTTTGAGGACTCTCTCTCCTTATCCTGACCCTCCAAAACCATGCAAGCTAGGCAGCACAAATATGCAAACAGGTACAGTGCCATACACTGACCCTGTGGGAGCTTAGTTCTGCAAATCGCAGTGCTTACTTCTGTCTGTCAATCTGGACTTAGGTGTCTAGCTACAGCTACTTTTTCTTTCTGCGTGAAGATAAACAGTACTATTGACATTGGAAACTACTCTTGCCAAAGAGGTTTTGAACTTTAGTCAGCCAAGTTGGGGAGTATCGGTGTAAGCAACCCATCTGGAATCATATGATAGATGGGCAGCACAGTCAGGAAAAGCACCCTGGTGCCCTGACACCGGGCCCACGCTGCCTCCCCTCTTCAGCCACTGCACTCCTTAAGGTATTTTATTGCTTATGTCTTTCAGGACATGTGAAAAAGGCTTAAAATACACAAGACAAATTATCCAACACAATTCTCTGGAAAATGTTGTGTATCTTAAATGCAGCCAAAGTGCAGAGTGTATGCCAGTTGTAACAGTAATCACTCATTTTCTGTTTTGACCTTGCTGAGAAATTACAGACTTGGAAAGAAGTAATTTGAATGTAAGAATCTTTGCCGTTTCAAAGGTTTTCTTTCTTTTTTCCCTTCTGGGAGCAGCATGTGCTGTGTGTGTTGTTTCTCCACTTATTCAGAACACGTCTTACTTCACCTGGCCCTGCTACACAAAGGTAGTTAATCTATTGGAGACACATAACTATATCGTATCTCACCTCCTGCCACTCAAGCTCTGCCTCAGCCATTCATCCAGAAGGCAGAAGTGGAACTGGTAAGGGTTAAATGTTAGAAGATCAGTGACTTGCAGAAGAATTTCTCACTGTTTCCAGGTCAAGTATTCATAGGTTGTTTTGTTTTGAGCTGTGGCTTCTAGAGTTGGATCATGTCAACATACAGAGCACGGCTGACACTGAGACATCCATCTAATAAATATTTACGTTTATATGTGTGTGTATGCTTGCATGTGTATGTGTATTCACTGTGCTCACATCTAATGTCCATCCTTAGTAGATAGATTTATTCCACTCTTTGACTTGCCCACAAGACAAGCCCAGGACACGTATTTACTAGAATCAATACTCTGGAATGCATTTGTGGTTGTAGAGTGCATTTCATGGTATCCTGCTTTAAACTTGTATTAGAACTACTATTTTTAACAGCAGGGTAGCTGCATCGCTTGACTCTTGGCACAATGAACTGAAATAGAAAAAAATGCTTTTTACACTACAGTCTCCACTGATACAATAAGTTATGTTAAAAACATTTCCTCACATTTATTGTCTCCTTAGAAATTAAATTAAAACATTTGAAAGGTTTTCATCCTTCCACTAGTTTGTTTTGAAAAACTTGATTTTATGTGAGCTAAAAAAAAAAGGAAGCAGAGAATTTTTTAGGACGGATACAAAAAACATTGATATATCAGTATGCAATGGTCAAAATCACAAGCAGAGGGATAGGCAATAAAAGACAGTTATTTTCACGTTCACATGAAAAATTTATAGCTAAAATGAGACCTAAATGCACATGTTGGAACAGTGTATAGGGAGCAATGCTGTTGTGTATTATGTTTGCAATTTATGCTTTTTCCAAAGAGTCTTGTTTCTAAAAATCCAAGCAAATAATTTCAGAATCTCACAATAATTTGTCATGGTTAGGGTATTTTCATGTTCATCAAATTTCTTCACCTTAAGACTGTCATTTTCTCTTATTCATTTATTGCAAATTTAATCTATCTCTCTTTGTATTGATTGGTATATTCTAAATTTGAACTGTAGGGTCCAAATGTGATTAGTGAAGCCAAGAAGTGACCTTTCATGTTTTGCAATGGCACACTCTTTCTAGCATGAATACTGCCACTTCCTATATATTCCTGTATGCAGATCTTTATTATTAATACTTTCTATAGACCTCAGCTATCTTTGGATTAAGCCAGGAAAAGCATAGCTCATATGTGACCTACTTTTCATATTTTATGAAAAAACCCCAGATATTAGTTTTATTTATTCATCTGTGGTGTAAGCCACTGTTCTTCCATGCACATTTATCTGCCATCAAGTGTCCTTTCCTGATCCTTGCCTTTTAATCATCAGAGCTGTATTCCACCTACTCCCAGGCCCCGTCCGTGGTAGCCCATCCATGAGGTGTTTGCCAGTGGAAGGTTGAGAGCAGCCTGCAACACGCTGGTTTAACTTCATGGAGAGAAATGAGGAAGGTTTCACCTTCTGTGTGAGGGTCTCTTAGGCAACTGTTTTGCATCATACTTGCTGTAAAGCTGTTTGACTCCAATCCTCAGATTCATCATAATTTTCATCCAACAGCCATTCATCGCTTTAGGTATGACAGAACAACAGAATTTTTATCTATCTTGGTTATGATCCCTTAATCTAAAACAACCAACCAACCATCATCCATAATGGCCACTAACATTTAAACTTACCCAAACCATGAAAAATCACTTTTCAACCCATCGTTACTTAGAAAGTTATGAATTTGCTGCAATTGTGTGAAACTGGCAGGCTATTTAGAAAGAACAAGCTTCACCTGAAATACTAGAGTTAAAATCTTTTCCTCCAGGGAAATGTGACCTAGAGAAATGTTTCACATTATCCCAGGAAAAAGAGCCATGCTGAAAAGATTAGAAACCATCCCATGCACACATGCACACATATGCTTACATGCACGCACACTCTCCCACCCCTAGCAGTCCTGCGGGTAGCAGAAGGGGCAGTGCACTTTCGCAGACTCCTGCCTTGTACTCAAAGGAAATGCAGCAGACATTTAGACATTTCCAAACCAAACAAGACATCCTGAAGGATTCTCCTCCTGTGGCCTCATTATCTGCTTACATCTGTGTTTTTAAAAAATCAAAAGAAGGGCTGAAGCAGGCAGAGCCACCCTAGACAGGAGCAGAACTGAGGCTGTCCTCCCTTTCTGAAGAGGCTGGATTTAAAGCATGATGGTCAGAAATTAGAATAATTATTAAAACAAAGCACCTTTCTTTTCTAAGGTATCAGTTTAAGTGTAGAGCTTTTAAATATATGGTAAGGTTCATCCTGTAAAGACAATCACAAGACCAGTTTGTAAGTACCTGATCAGTCCCCCAGAGTTTAGGGACCAATTCTTCCCTAAAACTGATCCTTTACATTTTCTTTCCAATAGGAAGATCTGGGATGCAACTCTTCTGCCTATGTGACACTGGGGACCTGGCAAGGCCTGAGGCTGACATGATGAGCAAGCTGTTGACATGAGTAATAGGCTGATTCAGACAAGACCTTTTTCAGTGAGTGCCAAATGTCATCTGAGCGCCATCCAAGCTCCAGGAGAATCTTCCAAAGGGTGTTTCCTACATCACCTACCTTCACAGTGTCTCCTCTTGTCCCTAATCCTCTCTCAGTCTTTGCTTTGGTTATGGGCATCTTTACACCAAACAAAAATACGGTCAGCCCCATGCTCCCTGATGGTCTTGTGCACCTACTAACACAAAAGGATACTCACTGAAAAATTCCCAGTCATTTTCAGTGTGCGGGGAAGGAACGGCAATAGTGACGGAGCATTATGGACTTACTGCCTGTAAACACTCAGTTTGGGGAAAAAAGAGTAATCAGCAAGGAATTCATCTTCAAAGTCGATGGCATGATACTGTGTGGTCAGGCTGCATTCTCCAGTCCTGGGCGAGTAACCTCAGAGAGATCGTGCCTTACTAACGCAAAGTGTCCAGAAAGTATCTCCGGGACAATCGCTCCAAAGATGCCATCTCACCTATAAAACAAGTTAGCCACAACCTGTGAGCTAGGCCAGCTGAAGTAAAGAAGATGAGAAATGAGAAAAGGAGGACAAGAATAGCATCCGTCTTCCACATTCCAGCCATATTCAGATGCTCTCCTCCCACCAGATATGTGCTCTGCTTTTTCACCTTGAGAATGTGATCATCCTGTAAATAAACCGTTTTTGTTGTTAAACATAAACAACATCTCTACCTATGAAATGTCTGCAGGTATCTGCCTTAGCAAAACCATGAGCAGACCTTAATGTTAGTATATCATGGCCCTCCTTGACAGATGTGTGTATATGAGTCAGCTGAGGTAGGCTTTTTGGCAGTTTGTGTTGCAACTGAACGCTGTACAAGCTCTGAGGACCAGCTTCAGTGTTGCTTTATGTCATAAATCACCTCCTGCCCTGCATCTGAATTACCCTGCAGCAGAGGCAAAGGCTGCTTCCGGCATTCCAGGGAACAGGATGAGGTAAGGGCAGAGCAGAGCTAAGGAGAAAGGCATGCAAGTGGCCATGAGCACAAGGACTCTGCTCCCCTGGGCTGGAGGAAACGCAGGTGGAAAACGTTGGCTGACCAAATGAAAACACACAAGGAGTCAGCCCAAGGGCAGAAACTAGCTTCATGCTTCAAAACCCTGCTTGTCTTTACCTCTCTGTTCCTCCTGCGCCTTTGCTCCGAGCAGCCGAGTTCAGTTCAAGCCAACCCTCTTCTCCAAACCGGGTGCCTCAAGGTATTCTGGATCTTAAAGGCCCTGCTAGTGATGAGTGACAAACAGCCTTCAATTTTAGCTAACAAGATGCTGACCCAAGAAATGGCTTATCTTGCTGAAGCGGCATGTGGTTCCCATAGCAAAGGTGTCTTGGGTTTCCCAGATGAAAGCTGAGGTTTGCCTTGAGAGACAACACACAGTGCCCCGCTCCAACTGCCCCCTGTGCCACCGCTCGTGCTGTTGATGGCCGTTGCATTGGCACCAAATCCTAACGGGTATCTTTCACATCTGTGTTTCTTTCTATGGCTGGGAGGCATTTTCCTGGTACTGGCTGTCCAAAGGCTACAGATTAGTGTTTTTACAGCCTCTAACTAAACACTGCGTCTTTCCTTCTAGGAGAGTTGCCATCCCTGAAGTCCCTGGCTGCTGACATTTACATGAGAATTTATGGCTGTAATAAATTATGCTTCAGATTTTCCTTATTTGGAATAATTTTGGAGTATCTTTCCCCCACGTTTTTACAGCAATGTAATAGACTACGTTTTAAAGGACCAGGAAGATGTTAATGTTACCTTCCCTGCATAAAGAGCTTGCATACAAAGCTTTCCAAGAAAGGAGTTTTTGGACAATGCAATGTTATTTATTTACTTAAGCCATTTTATAATACTCTGGCAGTCTAGTCCAATGGTGAGGTCCCAGGGAACTTTGATTTTTTTATATTTTTTTTAGCACAGGATGTACTTATTTCACTGATAAGACAAAAACAAGGCTTTTCTGAAGGAGCAAATCCATATTCTTTCTCAGTGACTTTATCTCTGCAGACAGACTACAGGTATAAGGGAAACAGGAATACTGAGGTAGTTAGGACAGCTAAAGCTCATCTTTGAAGGAATCTGCAAATGTTAGCCATGTGGGAGCTAAATGCATTTTCATATGATAGCTAAAAATTCTTTTGATAGGAGATACCATATATTGAGATCCCCATGTCCCCTCTGTGAAGACAAACCATGTGAACTTCACTAAGGATCTGATCTGCTTGTAGTAACCATGCTGGCTACTTAGAAATATTTTAAAAGTAAAAGCCTGGAATGGATAATCAGCAAACCGCCTGTCTGGGATGAGTGAAGCATCCTTTTCATCCCCATGCAGATTTCTCTTTTTCCCCATTCCCTACTGCCTTTCCATTTTACGCATTTCTGCATATCCTTTCCTGGATTGAGCTTTCAGGGAAAGATGATGGCTGTTCCCTTACTGTAGTGTACCAGATAGGTAGGACTTCCCATGCCACAGGTCAGCCATCTTCGCTTTCCTCTTTTGTTCAGAAAGGCCTTCCCAGCATCATCATTTTATTCACCCCTTTCAGCTGCTTCCCTCTGGTCTAGCCTGCCCTTTGCCTAACGCTTCCCATTCTTCACATTCCTCACTCTCTTCCCTCATCAGAGTGATTCCAACCACCTCAGTTTTGTCCTTTTTTATCTCCTTTTTATGCAGCCAGATTCATACCTGTTTCCCAGCCCTGACCCTATATGTATTTCCTCATCCTATAGGTCAAAAGCCTGTCTCTGTAGGCTCACTTTGTGTAAAGCCACTCTCCTCCTCTAGCTATCGTTCTGGGCTTTGCTGCTTTCCAAACACATTATCGGTGACACATCCCCTGGGTGTCACTTCCCAGGAGCTAAGGATGTCATACTTTCCAGGTGATTTTGGGTCTGCAGGCTGTAGAACCACAAAAGAAAAAGGGGAAGGCCCTGTCAGCTGTGATGGGCTGGTCACATCGGCATGACACAGCACCAAGTCATGAGAAGATCCCAAATCTGTCACCCCATGTCAGCATGATCCCACCATGGCGAATGTGCCTGCTGCCTTGTGCATGCCTTTGCAGCCTCTCCATGGATGCTCCTGTCCTGTTCTCTCCATCCTTTCAGGCAGTGACCACTCATTTCCAACTGGATCCCTGGATTCAAACCCTCGTGTCCCCCCATGACTCATTTTGCCAGTCTGCTTTGGCGCCGATAACTGGGTTAAAGTAACAAAAGAAGGCCCACACACGTGAACATGACTTAAGCTTCATTCTTCCCTTGCAAATTTTGGGGAAGTTCCATGTAGTCTTGGCACCTCTGCACTTGGGCTGGGAGAGGCAGGACACCACTTTCTGTCCTTCTGTCGGAAACCGTGTTAGATGGGAGTGTCCGTCAGGTCCTGGGTCTGGAGAGGGCTGGTGACACACCAGCTCGCTTGCCAAATGAGCCGGCACTGGGAGGACAAGCTGCTTCCCAGTCCCCTGGGCGTTGCTTACTCTTTCTAGGGGCATCCTACAGCCATCCTTATTTACTGCATATTTCCTCCTCCCCACCACCTTTGTTTTGTTCTGTACAGAGAATAACAACAAGGAAAGGCACAGTGGCACATCTCATACCAAATATTTTTTGTGTTTTCTATGGGGTCTTCATATTTGCTGGGTTTCTTTTTCATTCTCATGTCTTCTTATCGGGTTCTCCACATCACTGTTAGTTCTTATTATTAACAGGTGCATTTATTAACAAAATACTGACATCTGCAATCAGTTCCCAGAACACTGGACAAGGTGATTTTACAAGTAAAGCTGTTATTGATAACAACAGCTTAGTATATTTACAATATAGTATCTGATCAGACTCTAAACTTCTCAAAACTTTTGTAGTAGGTTTTTCTTTCAGTTATGCTAACTCTCCCCAAAACTAGTAAAGCTTTTGCTTGTTTGCACCACTGTAAATATGATCAGAAAAAGTTTATTCATGGGCTTGAAATGCATTCCATACGCTCTGGGCACCAATCTTCCAATTGTATCTAAATATTTCCAACCTGATTTCTGTACTCCGTCCCAAAAAAAGAAATTATCTGAACTCCAGAATCCACCATCCTTCTATTACAGCCCTTTGAGAAGGTCTTGGTTAAATGTTTGCTAAAGAAAATAAGGCTGTCACATGAACCAAAAACTGGCTACAAAAATGAATGACATTTTTTTGTCCCTGAAAAAAGGTTGGCAGCGAAGTGCCAAGGTCTGGTATTGTTTAACATAGATATTGACAGCCTGGAAAAGGGAATGGGAATAAGGAAGCGAAATGTCTAAATACCGATGAAGTTATTTATGTTTGTCAAATCCTGGCACTTCAGTGGGGGAGGCATGTCAGTGGGACTTAGCCAAAGTAGGCGAAGTACCAATACAATGGCAGATAGAGCTAAATTAGCGGCACATACAATATCAGATGTACTGGAGGGGAAAGCAAAATATTCTTGTGACTGGGAGCATTTGAAATTAGCTCTGGAAAAAGACTTGGAGCTTATTGAAGGCACCTTAATAGAAACTTCTGCTCCCTGTGCAGCTGTGAGCTGCACATGGAGAGCAACAGGAGCTATACAGCTTCATACTAGAAGCCAGCAGTGCAATCTTGTCTTTTAGGACCTCACATCTTGGCCAGGTTTCATCTCACCTAACTACAGAGCAGTCATCTTCACCTGAGCCCAACACCTAAACTATTTCATTGCCAGTGGAGAAAAATGTGCATGCTGAGGTTAAGGTACATGTTCTCCTAAAGCAGAGATCTCCAAGAGGTCACATCACTCTTCCTCCAATGCCTATTTTGGCTGCTTTTTCTGTAAAAGGAATTTTGACAACCAGTTTTGATATTTATACAATAGAAAACTGCAGTCTATTGCCTAAGCCAGTGTTACTTCTTGTGAGATGAGGGATTAGAAGACTCACAGCAAGATGCTGGGGGCCAGAAAGTCTGAAGATGGTGGTTAGCTGCCTCAGGAAGGAGGCAAAAGCAGTTATGGTAAAGCCACTTAAAATTAACAAAACCCTAGTTAAGATGAATCAAGAGTTTCTGTCTTGGCATTAAAATTAAAAGAAAGACAGGCAAAATGAACAGAAATAATCCATTTGTTAAAATACCACCTAAACAGCAGTTCTTAGACTTTTTTTAAGTCTACCAGTTTTCTGTCCCACTTTCAAACACAGGATGCTGGACCACATGGGCTTTGAGTCTGGACTGATAAGGAGCTTGCTGCACTTTCTTAATGACATGAGTCCGCCCGAGAGAATATGAATGCATCTGCATTATATAGGGCAGATGAGTTTTGTGGTTTTTTCTAGGCTTCTGCCTACTGCCTGAATCTGTAAGACTCTGAAAGATCTGTGTCAGGTTCTCTTCCTGGTGGAAGGAACCGACCTCATGAGTGACAGCTGGGCAGGCAAGAGAGGAATTTATTATCATTTCCACAGATCAGGCTGTGCAGAACATATGCTATAAGCGGGGGCTTTCCCAGCTCTGGAGGGGTCCTCTGTCTGCTCTCCCTGTGCTCAAGTCCCTCCTAAAGTGCTGAGCTTGGGACCTCTGTTAGCTGCATGTTTCTTCTGTTTTTATTTTACTTTGCATTCAAAGGACTAAATGGTGAGAAAGAGCTCTGGCTGTTTCAAACGGCGTACAGGAAATGAACAAGCTGAATAGTGTGCTTGCCAGCACACGGATCTTTTTGGCATATCTAAAGCCTGTCTGGACTATGGATTTGCCTTATTTTCAGCCATTAGTAGCCAACCATCAAAGGCTTTTCCATACAGGAGAGCCATGATCTGCTGTGGTGCATGCTCCTGACTAATAAGTATGTCCTGAGGTGCCCCCGGATGGGACGGTTTGTTTCATAGGAATATCTGTTTTCTGTTTTTCACCCTTGGTATGTGGTTCCTGCCTGGGGACCCTGGGGGTACTTAGATCCAGAACCAATTACAGGCAGGTGGAAACTGCTCAGATGGCTCATGCCCTTCTGTACTGCTCTTAGAGCCTTCTCTGGGGAGGCAGCCAGCCCCCAGGTGATGGGAAGTGGTGGCTGAAAAGGAAGACAGGACACTCCTGAGGTGGACAAAAGTCAGCTGCTTACTGCAGATGCTTTTCTATTCAATGAGGGCATGGCCTTATGACCACATTTCCCTTGGAGGCTGAAGGATCAGGCCAAGTAGGAGCTAGTCAAATACAGCAGAAGACTGGTAGAAGGACTTGCCTTTCTCTGCTGGACTAAATACCAGGTTTGTCTTTCTTTTGCTCTTTCCTATGCCTCCTGTGGGCCTGATCTGCTGAGTTACTATGAGTCTGCCCTCATCTATTCTGGCTGTCTTCTCTTTTGACCTCTTCCTTCAGAAACTGAGTTGGAGAGATCCTGGTATTTTCTTTAGGGAGTGGGAACTTAGGAGGAGAAAATCTGCAGGGTACAGTAAAAGAAGACGTTTCAGGAATCCTAGTTCTTCCGTTTGGATTTGGGAAAGGAACGCATGTGGATGTCTATTCTCCTACTGGGGGATATCTTTAGACCCTGGTCCTATAGTAGGGCTGCAGTGCAAGCAATTCATCTGTAACAATAAGGAGGAAATCAGTGGGAAAATGTAGAGGAAATGTCAAAGGTTTGCAGAGATCTGCATATCTGGTGTTATAATATTAGAACAGAAACAGTGATGTATGAATCACTCACGGACATTCCTTGCCCTTATGGTTTTGGTAACAAAGAACATCATTGTCTGAAGTAGTATGGGAGCGAGGCTTGAGTCCTGGCATTGAAAGAAAACTCACTTGGCAGAGGGAGAAATCTTCCAGGGTAATCAGCAGGCATGGAAAGGTGAGAGGGGATAGCAAAAGAAGGTTGAAAATACCAGAGGTCTGAGGCTAAAGCACGCTGAGGCAATACCACTCCGTTGGCCGGAGTAGGCGCTTGCTCCTGGCACCATCTTCTTGGATATTCACTGCTGTTACCATCACAAACACACTGACATCAGGCATCAACTACTCCAGCTGAGCTCCATCTTTATCCTTGTTATGGCCTTGCTGAGGGCAAGCACAGAGCTGTGGTTCTTTCTTCTCTTGGGTGGAAGATCGGGCTTCACTGGCTGGAGGCTGCAGTGACACACGGCGTGCCAGGCGCTCTTCCAGGGGTGTCTGTACGTGCTGGGCATTTACCATCTTTGCAGAAGCCTGCAATTGGAAGCTGTCAGAGATAAAGCAGCCTTCTGAAATCCAGGCTGTTGGTTGCTTTTCATGGAAGAAAAAATGCTTTTGGAAAGAAAAGAAATTTGAAAAGCTACCAGCTCTGCACATCTCTCTATACTGTCTACTAATGGGAGCTTGAGCCAGGTTGGGCTGCTTCGCACATGCCCGTGTCTCAGATAGATTTTACTAAACAGCTCCTACTGCTTTCTTGACAGATCCCCTGAATCTGCTGAGTAACTTGGCTGAGTCCTGCACCCTGGTTGTGCTTGTTTAGGCTGCTTTGGACATGTTCAATGGGGAGTCAAGCCAGATTCCTCCTACCCTCTGCTCCTCTCCTGTCCTGGGACAAGCCTCTGTTTGTTTACTGGAGGTTGCTTATCTTGAGTTATTTCTTTTTTTCCTGTCTACTTCTCCTTGCTGCCTTGTACTAAGCGAAACCAATGTATTAATGTATTCAGAAGTCCCAGTTCCCAGATCAGCAACGGAGTGTTTGTGAATCACTGCAGCACAGCCCTGTTTCTGCCTCAGAAGGGAAAACGGGGTGCACTGCAGTGAGGTGAATTTCTCATGTGTGAAAGCAGAATTTAGTCCAGGATACAAGGAGCGGAACTCGATGTCTATTTTTAAGGGACATAATTCTGCCTTCCGTGTTACATAGTGGAACTTCCCATGATGGCTGCAGAAGTTAACCCTGTTCTTGCACCCATTTCATCAGTGACTACCCCGACTTGATAACATCCACATTACGCCCCAGTAGCTGCACACTCTCCGTTATGGCTTTTCCTGTTAAGTCACCTGAGATAAAAGTATATTTACACCAGTGCTTGCAAGGAGCAAGATGCTCCTTGTCCTCCCTAGTGAACAACTCTGCTCTCCCTTCATTAATGGCCAAGCAACCATCTAGCCTTACCAGCACTAAGAGACCATGTGCCAAAGGAGACATGGCAGAAGCTGGAAATATTTCTGTGTTTCAGCAATTTTAATGTTGAAGGCATTTTATTCCTTTTTGAACAGCATGAATCATGCTGCCGACTCTAATCTTCACTGCATCATCCACTTCCCCTTTGACCATGCTCTCTCCACCATGAGGGAGGAAAAGCACAATCCTGCAACCAAATAGCTGTCTCCAAGCCAGGGCAGGATTTGTCCAGATGAAAAAAAACTCAACCAAACCAACCATAAATGCAAGAAGGCCCAAGGCTTTATTTTAAAGGCTTGATTCCACAAGTAAAATTGTCCAGGAACTTCCACTATGGTCCTGCTTTAGATCCAGTTTCTAACATTCAGCTGCCTCACAGGGGAAAGCTGCAGCCCTTTAGCGTAAGAATTGCCTAGTCACAGACACTGCCCTGCTTAGTTTCAATCAGCTTTGGGGAGTTGATACCACTTTAAAGTTGGTCGTATTGGCGCAGTTTGCAGCTGTACATGTATAAACGAGGGATTACAGTGATGGAGTGTCCATAAACATCAGTTATGCAGTTTGAACTAAATAACACCTTTCATCATATCAGAAAACTGCTGTGCGTGAGACCCAGACTCAGAGAGTAATTTTAAACCAGCTTGAGCTGATGATACAAAAACAAAGGCGAGATATTTTTCATCGAGTAAAATGTGTTTGGTGTATGTTAATCAGGACAGGTATAAACCAATCCAAAGAGGACCTCGGCAAATGAGATAAGACTGTATACATAAAGGATTTCAGTAGCTCAGCCAAATCAGTTATAAAACTTCTAATTTAAACTAATGCTACCTATATTTGGACAGTGAGAATTAATGGGCTGCAACTCTACTGCAAGGAAAATGTTACCAGTGGGGATCTAGTCCAAGAAATCTGTCCTTTATCAGTTCCTCAAAAGCAGCTCAGTCTCTTTGAATTACCCTGAAAACATCCAATTACCTGTGAGCCCAATTCTTCCTTGCAAAACGCCACAAATTCATTTTGCAGTGGTTAAAATAGCCCATGTAATGCAGTTTAACATTTCTCCATAATCTCCTAAATAAATCTAAATCCACTGTTAAAATACCTCTAATTCCAGCTGCAGCTTGGTAGTAGTGTCCCAACAAATTTTAAAACCTCCTCCGCCTCCTTCACGGCATATTTCTTTTTGGAAATGACCAATGGAGAAGCCAATAGATTTCTATAAATCACTGTTGGATGAAAACAAGCATAAAAAGGAGGCTTGAAGTTGTTTAATATTACAGATGTTTTGGAGCTCTATTCAGTAGTTGGCAAGTCACATGAAGCTGCTCTGAATTCTTTATAATCTAGACACAAAGATCATTGAACTCTGAGAGAACCTCTGGGCTTTTATTCAAAAACATGTTGGCTTCTATTTACCTCTTTCTTCATTTGTATCTATCAAATGGCTCGATATATAAATAAAGCCCGGGTGTTCTTATTAGCTGAGGCAGTATTTCATACAGATTAATGCCAGCAGGTTTTGTAAAATACATCTCTATTCAAAACTGGTGTATGTTTTGAATTAATTTTCATCCTGTATATGGATCAGGTATATTCTGCTCCAGTACTTATACCGGGCTCAGCTGCAGAATATAGGAGGAACCTGTAGTGTTTAATTCTAGCCCCATCATCCTTCTTCAGCCAAGCACTTTTAACCCTAAGCATCTGCGTAATCCCATTGACTTTAATGGGAGTACCCACATGCTCTGGTATATTAAAATTATAATTGAAAGCAGCACCTTGCTTTCTCAGGGCCTAAGTGACATACCTAGCATTTTATTGAACAGGCTTATTTAAATATCACCTCATGCATATGTTACGAGCAAATCTTTCTAGTTCAATAAAATCAGGCTTATTGTTATTGAGTAGAAAAAAAAAAATCCTTTCTTTGCCTCCAAAGCAGGCTAAAACTCTCACACTAAACTGAAAATATTGTGTTGCTTAGAAGTACTTTTCCAGCTGACCCAAATGCAGTAAGATACTAATCTGATTTTGGTCTTCATAGAATAATGGACAAGGGGATTTAATGGGATTAATAAACTGACTATTTTAAAGAATGCGTTGGTCAGCTACCAGCTAGAAATTCAACATCCCACGTTAGATATCTCTGCATTTGGCTAATTTTGCCAATGTTAAATTGATTGTTCAAATGATCCCAGCTTTGGAGTGGTTGAGTGGGGTTTTTTCTGTGTAACATAAACACCCTCACAAGTAAAATCCCTCCACTGAGGCAGTAAGACTGTGATGAAACCAGAGAATGGAGAAAATATACGTATGAGATTATAGCGGATCACATGCAAACTGTTTGAAGCACTCCAGCATGATTTCATTCCCATCCTGCGGAAACTCTGCCTAGCGTGCTCTAATAATGGCAATGTTTGGATTAGCCTACATTCAATCCATTTGCCTTGGTGCCTCACCAAATGTGAGCTACGCCATCAGTCTCGATGACTAACTGTTTGTAATTTACTCGTAGCTTTCTTGTAGCTGTGGCCATCTGAGGTCATTAGCCAGGCGAGGTTTGCGGGAGATGCATTGCTAATGCATTAGACCAACCAATCTGGTTGGGAAAACTAATGCAGCTATTCAGCTACGTGTGCTCTTCATCGGGGCAGACCAGAAGTGTACCTAGGAGCTATCTGCTCTCATCCTCCTTTGTGCTCACCTGTAAGGACCGAGTGGTCGTACAGTCTGAATCCCTACCCTGAAAACCTGTGATGACCATATATTCAGACTCAGTGGAGGTGAGCAGTTGCTGTTGGGTGCTACTTGTACTAAAGCACTGTTAGTGAAAAAAGGCGTATTGCTTAGGCACCTTGCAATCCACACATAGAGGACAAAGCAGTCAGGGACATGTCAGCAGGCAAGGTATGAAAAAATAAGAAATTATGAAGGTGAAGGTGAAGGTGAGAAGAAGAGAAGAGAAGAGAAGAGAAGAGAAGAAGAGAAGAGAAGAGAAGAGAAGAGAAGAGAAGAGAAGAGAAGAGAAGAGAAGAGAAGAGAAGAGAAGAGAAGAGAAGAGAAGAGAAGAGAAGAGAAGAGAAGAGAAGAGAAGAGAAAGAAGAGAAGAGAAGAGAAGAGAAGAGAAGAGAAGAGAAGAGAAGAGAAGAGAAGAGAAGAGAAGAGAAGAGAAGAGAAGAGAAGAGAAGAGAAGAGAAGAGAAGAGAAGAGAAGAGAAGAGACTATCATCATAGGAAAGAGGAATAAGCAAGAAAGCTGCAGAGACAGAGACTTTCCCATGTTTTATACCAACTGATGCTCATTTTCAGCTTGACCACTACAGGGTGACAAGCAAATAGGCACTCAAATTTGGCTATGTCCTCCTGGACTCTTTCACCATGTTCAGACTAAATATCTAGACTCCTGGTTTTTATTTAACACCAGAATTTCTGCTTTCTCTGATGTTCTAGGTCTCCAGGAGTCTCAGGAGTGAGTACCACATCACCACTGCTGTGATTAGAAGTCTCAAGGCACTGGATCTCTAACAAAGGATTTCTTTATCCAAAATACAAAGTATTTATATATGTCTGATGACAGTTAACCAATTATAGCATAAGAAGATGCAAAAAATTCAAAAATGTAAAAAGATGCAAAGAATTTTTAACCGTATGGCTAAAACATAAATATCTTGTCCCCTCGGTGGCCTAGCTCTTGGTCTTGACTCTCACTGGCTCTGTGGCCACTGGAGTTCTTTAGACTAAACAAGAGCTGAATTCCTAGGGTAGAAGGTACTGTAATAAAATCAGATATCAAAACAAAATCAGATCAAATTAACTTAAAAATCCATCCACTTTTTTTCCTCCTCGACGTTTGCTGCTTACCCTTAAATTCAGAAGGAAAAGGCTGGGTTCATTTTACTGACAGCACCCACAAGTATACCGATGTCTAAGGAATATCGCTTCTGAAACGTCCTTTGTTTGGGAAGCTTCAAAAAGGTGACCTTAGCCTGTTAAACGAGACTCGCCTTCAGTCATTAAGGGGGGAGACACAGCAGCCTAAAACTCAAGAACGCCCTAGCAGATCCTTCCCCTTTCTTAGGAGAGCCTCCAGCGTGCGCATCGCTCACGTTTATCCGGGATGTAGTGACATTCAGAAGATGGGGGGTGGAAGAAAAAAAAAAAGACAGAACCAACCGTAGCGCCAAAAGGCAGTGAAACCGCCGGGGTGGCGGGGCCAGCGCGGCCGGGGAGCAGGACCGGGGAGCAGGACCAGGGAGCGGGGGATGCGGGCAAGCGCTGCCGTCCCGGGGCCGCTGGAGGGCACTGGCGCTCCGCTCCCGGCCACCGGGCAGAGCCAGAGGCAGTTTTTTTCTCTTTGAGGTCCTGTCATTCCTGTATAAACAAGTTACGTTCAAGTGTTTAGGATATAAATTACGACCATGCAGGCTTGCCTCGGAAAGAATGTAAACACAGCACTGTGGTCGGAGCAAACGCTGAAACTGACTTTATAATTTATCACAGGCCCTGAGAAGCCCAGGGAAGAAAAGGGCATGTTTGAGCATAAATATGCATCTTAAAAGACGAAGAATTTTATCTATCTGTCTGTAATTACATAAATACAACTTTTTATGTATATATGTATGTATGAATGCATGCATGAATACATGTACGAATACAGATGATGGATGGATGGATGGATGGATGGATGGATGGATGGATGGATGGATGGATATACATCTGTACATGTCTAGAGGTGCCACTTTATGGCAACTCTGACGCTTTGCAGCGTTTGGGGACATCCAGGGCGGAGTGGCTGGGCTGCTCCGGCTTGCGGGGTGCCCGGGGGCACCGGGGCCGCCCCTGTGCCTTCCGTGGGCACCGGGGCCGCCCCTGTGCCTTCCGTGGGACGGGACGGGCTGCGCGGCAGTCGGCGGCCAGCTGTGCCCGCTGGTGGGGCCGCGCAGGGCTACCCCCGGGCAGTGGCGGTGGACACTCGGCGGGCCGGACCGTGTCGGGTGGGTCTGGAGGGCATCTCCCGGCCGCGGCGGCCGCGGGCGAGCAACTCCCGGCGTCCCCGCTCCGAGCCTCGGCCGCTACCCCCGTACAGGGCACGGCGACATCCTGGGGACCGGGTTTGTTTTGCTTGGGGTATTTTGGGAGCCCTTTTTTATTTTCCTTTTATCCTTTTCCTTTTTCTCCTCTCCCGCCCCGTTCACTGGCCCCGCCGCTCTCGGTCAGTCCCTACCTAGCCACGGGTTTATCGCGGATGCCTCTCGCCGACATCCCACCCATGACATCCCCTTCCCGGGCGCTGCACAGGGGCTCCTGCCCCCGCAGCTGGCAGGTGTGGGAAGGGGGGACGGGGACACGGGGACACTTGGACTCAACCCTAAACAGCAGGGACGGTGTTTCGGGCCCGGGGGAGCTCTCGAAGGGAGGAGCAGGCGGTCCTGGACCCTGCTGCTTCTGTGTCCACTGCCGCGGTGATTCCAAAGTCTATCCAGCAGCGGGGAAAAGCAGGGTGGGACGAGAGTGGGGTCGGGAGGTGCCCAGAGACCACGGCCACTGACTCCCTCGGGTCAACCCCTCGCTCCCCTCCTCCACCTCCAGCGGCTGGAGGATTTGAGCTGGCAGCTTTAACGATCTCGGATGGTGGGTTGGAAGGCTTTTCTCAGCTGAGGGAAAATAAGCGCCTCTCTAGTGCATAGTCGTTTATATACATTTTATTGAAAAAAAAAAAATTTGTACATCAAAATATTTTGGCAAACTGTAAAAAGTATACATAAGTGCAAATATATTCTCCTTTTTAAGCAATAGTGTGTGAGTATACACGAGATTTATTTAAAATATTTTTTTAACAAATACTGTGGTAGAAAACAACTTTTGTAAAAATAAAAAGAAAAAGTTGTATTGTTGCAATACTGAAAAAAAAAAAAATCGAACTTTTCTTAAAGTCTATACACGAAAGGGCTAAACAATACTGTTTTAATAATATCGATCGGTCGGTGCTGAAGTTCACACAAAGTGTCCTCGGTGGGGCTCGGGGAAAGAAAAAACAAAACAAAACAAACCCAAAGAAGTAATTTTCCCACTAAGGCAGCAACGGAAGGGGGAGTCCTCGCAGGTGCTGAGCTGGGAGCTGTATTTTTCCTATTCAAAGACACTTTCTCGTATAAAAATATATCGAATTGTTCCCTTTCCGAAAGCTCGATTCTTTAGGACATCACAGAAAGGCGGTTTATGGTTAAGCTGGTCAGACTTGGCATGAGGACCCTGAAGTCCCACCTAACCCAGCACATCACTCAAGGCATTTTTTCTTTTAAGAAGAGCTTTGGAGTGTTATACCGGCTGCACGTGTCCTTCAAGGGATGGAGGGGGACCGACAACACCGCTTCCTTAGGTAATTTTGCTAAGAAGTGACTCGTGTACTATCAATGCTATCAGAGTGCACATTATATTTAATCTGCGTGGGTCCGTCTACGCCTCGGTTCTGTTCAGTGCCACCTGATTGTCTCTGTCGGGGCGCTGCCTTCACATCACGCAGGGCTTGATGTCTTGACAGACGCTTTGATGGTGGTGGTGGTGGTAGTAAGATCCGCTAGCGGAAGGGTGAAACGAAGAAATGCCGTTAAAATTGAGGACAAAATCTTTCCTGTCACACACCGGGGAGGGGTGATGCTGGTAGCGAGGCAATCCCACTGCAAGAGAAGGAAAGAACAACAGCTGCTGAGAAGCCCGGTGGCTCTGCTCGGGCGGAGCAGCCCTTTCCCCATCCCCCGCAGGGAGCAGAGGCTGCATACAGCAGGGCTGACACGCTGCTCCTGTTTATCCCGGTCTCGGCTCCCTCCTGCAAGGTTTGGAAGCACCGCTCTGGCTCTCCTGGCATCCGGCTCCCTGGGCGCTGCCCCCGGGGCACAGCCCTGTCCCCCTTGCAGAGGGCAGAAAGAGCGGCGGGTCCCACCGCCCCGGTCACACATCCCTCCCGGGTGGGTTCGTACGAGCCGCCCTGCCAGCTCTGCGGGGCGGTTATAAACCACACGACCGCTGGGCAGACGGGGAGAGGGAGGCGGGCGGAGGTGGGTGCCCACGGGCAGACGCGTGTCCGCATCCCCGGCGGCAGGAATCAGGCCAGGTATCAGAATCAGGAATCTCAGGGCAGCCCTCCCGTGTCGGCACACACGCACTGCTGTCTGCCCCACGGCCTGCGTGGGGTTCGGTCAGCCTCTGCGTGTGGTGCAGATGAGGGAGTGCGTGTGCGCGAGGAGAAGATGCGACTTGTGTGTTTTTCCGGATGAGTCCGGTTCCCATCTTTTTCCCCTCTTCCCACTCCCCATCCCGTCCCTGGAAGGTTTTAGCTTGTGACTTGAATGGCTGCAGGTTGAATTCCGATCACGATCCGTTTGTGTGTTGATAGCGTGTTTATTTATGTACGCGTGTCCGCGTATACGAACGTGCGCGCCTGTACGCGTGTGCGCATTCAGAAACGTAAGACACAGACCGAGGACTCCCCACGGTCCATCAACAGCAACAAGAGAAGTACATCCGCGGCACCGACATGTAAATGACCTTGCAAATTCCCATTTTCATTTCCCACAGCCTTTCGGGGGACAAAGTCCAAGGGCCGCGTGGGAGATACGCCTTTCCCCCAGCCACACATCCCGCGCCGTGCTGGGATCTTTAGTCTGGCAGGGTTCCTACTGGATCCGGCGGGGAGGGGAGCATTGCCTGAGCAAGGCCTGCAGGGCAGAGCCAGAGAGGGGGTTGATTTGGCGTGTGGATGTCAAACTCGGCTAGCGGGATCCTGTCAAATCTGACCGAGGGTCAAGGGGAAAAAAAAACCAAAACCGAGAGAGAAAAAGTAAAAAAAAAAAAAAAAAAAAAAAAAAAAAAAAAGAAAAGAAAAGGAAATAAGCAGGTAAAAAAAAAAAAGGAGAAGGGGGGAAGGTGAGAAAAAAGAGGGAAGCGTCCCCGGTTTTGTCCAGGGTGGCAGAGCCGACCCGCAGCGCTGCACAGGCGACGCGCACGTCCCGTCTCCCCCGGCCCTGTCCCCTCCCTCACCCCACAGAGCTCACTTTATAAAAGTGATTATTTCGCTGGATTTCCTCGGCTTTCTAATAACCCTCCTGGTATGCTCACCATAAACCGGGGCACTTTATTACAATCCTGATTCAATCATTTAGCAGGATTTAATAGTGTGCGAAAAAAATCTGGCTCCCCCCCACTCCCCCAGCTTCAAAATCTTTGCAGCAGAACCGAGCCTCCTGTTTCCAATTTTTTTCCTCTCTTATACTTGGGTCTGATGCAAATTCACGATTTTAAGTCCGCCCTGTCGCTGTCACGAGTAGAGGATTATTGACCGATCAACAGCGCGTTGCCACCGAATTTGCTTTGCGTTTAACTAAGAGAAAGGGAAAGGCGAAATTCACTTGCTACTGGGTTTGTGGGGAGAGGAGGAGAAAGATTATTGCTGGTAATAATTACAAATGAAGGAGCTCGGATCTTTTTTTCCAGGTCTCCTTTCACTCTGCTAAAACGTTTGCGCCGCAGAGATTTTATGTAACACACGCAAATGAGGATTGGATCCACGCAAAAGAAAAAGAGTTGGGTTTTTCTTTGTGGCGTTTTGTTTTGGGGTATTTTTAGCTAATCAAGGAATGGGGATGGCTTTAGCTAAAGTCTTGGGCCCAAATCAGAGCTTCTCCAAAAAGTCTAGAAAATAAGCTGTAGAAAATAAGTGGAGAAATGCCGTTTTGCGGAGTGGTGGCGTTAAATCTGAGCTGCTGGAAACGGACGCTCGTCGTCGGCATTAAGAAAGCGCCCATCGTTCCGACTGCCTGTACCTCCATCCTTGAACAGAAACAATCGGGATTTAAACCGCCCCAGCCTCGGCCACCGTGGTGGAAGCTTCGTGGGGACCAGTTCCCTTCCTCTCTCTCTCCTGCTTTTTGTTCTGAAGAGCTGTTCTTGGGCTGCTTCGAAATGACAATTTCTCTTCCAGGAATCGCTTTTCCCACCTCGGGTGTCTATCAGGAGGAGGGGGCAGCAGCCTCCCAGCCCCGCTCCTCGGGCCAGCCCCACTCCCGCTCCACGCGTGGCGCCGTGGGCCCTGCGCGGCGGCACGCGGGGCCTCAAGAAGTAAAACAAACAGAGAAAAAACTCCGAAGGAAAGAAAAATAAAACAAACAAAAAACCCCCAAGTAACAACAGCCAGAGCAACAAAGCAAAGCAGAAATTCCTAACGGTAAAGGTACGTATTTCGGCGGGGGGATGCCCTTGTGAACACGCCGGCCTCTCTCCCCGGTCCTCAGACCCACGTGGAAGGACGACTTGAATCTCCGAAAAGTGGGTTTCAGCCTCGGCAACAGGGTCCCGTGGGCACGGAGGAGCCCATCTGGGGACGCGCCGCGACCCCGTAGCCGTCCCCGCGCTGAAACCCCCGCGACCCGCCGGCGACCCGCTCCGCAGCCGCCTCTCCCCAGCAGCCACGCCAGGGCTATTTACGTGCGTTTTGTTTCATTTAGGGCTTTGTTCTTTTAAAGTAGGAAAATTTGCAACCGCTTGCTCTCCCCTGACACCCCAAGTCCCTTCTGCGGTGATGACGAAGCGGCTTCCCCCTGCGGCTGGGCTCCCAGCTCGCCCTCCTCTCCGCGGCAGCAGGCTGTGGGGAGGCCGGGGCAGGCTGTAAGGCTCGCAGAAGGACAGGAAAGTGATTGACAGGAGCCCAAGGAGGGGGCGGGAGGGGACCCAGAGCTGAGGGTCGCCTGTATTTGTTACTTGTTGAAATTCCCATAAAATTGAACAAGACCCCGCGCTCCTAGGGGTTAAGTCAGGCTAAAATCCTCTTCGGTGTGGTCCAGCCCAGACTGTCTTTGTTTGCTTAACCTCCGGGACCCACGTTTAAAAGGGCTATTTGGAAAATTTCCCCGTAAGAGCCCAACATCTTTTACCCATTTTTGTGCTCGGATTTTTGTGAGCAGACATTGTCTGTAATCACCGGCCGGGAGGGGAGGGGGGACGGGGGGACGGGGACAGAGACCAGAAAACTCTTTCCCTCCGGTTGCAGACCTGCACTTAGATCCGCTTTAATCCCTCTCACTTTTTTTTTTTTTCCCCCCACAAGATAAGCGGGTGGGTTTTTTCCCCTCCCGCAGGGCTTAGGGGATAATATTTAACACCTCTTTTTTTTTTAATGACCTCCGCTACGCGTCTCGGTGGACCGCGGTTTACCGAGGAGGCTGCGGTGCCTGGCGGCGCTCCCCGCTAAGGGAAGCCGCATCCCGGGGCGGCGGGCCTCGCCCCGATCCCGTCGCTGCAGGGAGGGGACGATACCCTATCGTCACCCGGGGGGGACGATACGACATACGAGCCGGGACGGAGCCGGGACGGAGCAGGGCTTTCCTCGGAGGGCTCCTTCTTAGCGCTGGGCACGAAGGAGTGATGCTCGTAGCTGTATCCACAGATCCCCCCGACGTCCCCCAGATGTCTTTCCCCGTCCCGAAACAGAACAGCTCCAACCCACGCGTGTTTCCCTCCCTCTCGCAGACAATGCCCCTCTTTTCCCTACGCCGCGGAGGTGGGGGGTTTCCCCGTGCGAAATCCTCGTCGCCGGAAAAAGCCCCGCCGGCGCCGCGCTCTCCGCTGCCCCTCACCGCCCCCTTCCCCCGGTCCCTACCTGAGAGGTCGTCGCGGGGGGTCTGGTGCAGGTAGCCCTGCTCCAGGGAGTAGGAGGGCACGCTGGAGTGGATGCCGGAGGAGGCGGCGTTGGCGGCAGGGAGGCCCTGCTGCTTTATGTAGGGCGAGGCCCCCGAGGCTGTCCAGTGAGCCGAAGGGCTCGTGTAGGGCGAGTGGCACTCAATGGCACTCGCCATGGCCGGCGAGGAGGGCACGGGGCTGCTGCTGCTGTCGGGGCCGTAGTCCCCGTTGGCAGTCACCGGGCAGCTGGCCATGTAGGTCGAACCGGGGTTGGGCGACATATGCGGGACGTGGTGGCCGCCGCTGAGTCCCTCGTAGCCGCTGGCCATGGCGTTGGGCATCATGTCGAGGTTGTAGCCGTTGGAGTGGCAGGCGAGGGAGGCGGGGGGCGCCTGGAAGTCGAAGCCCTGCGGGAGGATGGAGGCGCCGAAGCCCAGCCCGTTCATCATGCGGTACATGGGCTTCAGCGCCTGGCATTTCCTCCTGAAGCCGCGGGGCCGCCGTCGGAAGGAGCCTTCCTCGAACATGAACTCGCTGGCCGGGTCGATGGTCCAGTAGTGGCCCTTGCCCGGGCGGCCCAGGCCCTTGGGCAGCTTGATGAAGCACTCGTTGAGGGAGAGGTTGTGCCGCACGGAGTTCTTCCAGCCCTGGTAGGAACCGCGGAAAAAGGGGAAGCGGGCCTGCAGGAACTGGTAGATCTCGCTGAGGGTCAGGCGCTTGGAGGGCGAGCTCTGGATGGCCATGACGATGAGGGCGATGTAGGAGTAGGGGGGCTTCTCGGGCCGCCGCAGCCCCGAGCTGGCCTTCTTGCTCTTGGAAGACGCCGCTGCCGCCGAGGAGGAGGAGGAGGTTGAGGTGGAGGAAGAGGAGGTGGAGGTCTCCAGGGCGGAGGAGGGCGGCCGGCTCATCTGGAGAGCTCCGGGAGCCGGGCTGCAGGAGCGGAGAGGGACGGGGGGCTCCAGCCGCTGCTGGCCGCTCTCGGTGGTCATCTGGCGGAGGGAGGGGAATGGGGCAGGGTGGGGTGAGGCTGGGAGGGAAAGGGGGGGAGCCGGGCGGGGTGGGTACCGGGGCGGGGGGTGCCCCGCAGGGGGAGAGCGGGGGGGTAGGTATGGGAGGGGGGCGGTGGGAGCTTCTGTCCTCCGGGCACCTCCTCAGCGCGGCGGCGGGGCGGCGGCAGCGCCCTGCGCATCCCTCCCCGCCGTCCCTTGCGCAATGGCTCCTCTGCTTTCCGCCGGAGCCAGGCACTGGGCGGGATGGACCGGCCCCGGCCCCGGCCCCGGCCCCGGCCCCGGCCCGGCCCCCGCCCTCCCCGCGGAGGCTCCGCTCAGCGCCGCTCCGCTTCCTCCTCTGCCCCCCACCTGGGGACCGTCCCGCTGCCTAATCCGGCAAGGGGAGGAAGCTCAAGAGCCTCCCCCCCCAATCCCTTCCGCACTGTTATTCTTTTATATATACTTTTTTCTTGTGTAAAAGGCACAGCGCGACCGCCTATCAGTTTCTCCAATCTTGGTCTCTTTTTCCCCGCAGAGCCCCCTGAATCCGGCCGAAAACCGAGCAGAGATAGACGGAGAGGGGGAGCTGGGTGTGTGTGTGAGAGAGAGAGAGAGAGAAAGGGAAAGACCACCCCCTTTCCAGCTGGCCTCTGTCCACCCGTCACCGGGGCAGGAGGCGCTGCTGCCGCGGCACCAGCCCCGACTGGCTCCCGCCGCCGGCCCCGCAGCGCGCAGTGACACCGTTCATCGCCTCCCCGGGGCTCCCGCTGCCCCGCAGGCACCGGTCTGCCCGCCACCCCCCCCCTCCCGACACGGTCCGGGGGCGAGGGGAACGGCTGCCAGCCCGAAGCTCCGCCGCTGATGCCGCCGGGTGCGGCCGTGGGGGTGTGCGAGGGGGTCGCCCACCCTGCGGAGCCCCCCAGGCAGCAGTGTCTGCTGCTCCTCGAGCCCGCCAGACCTCCGGGTTTAAAGATTTCTCTCTATCCCTTGCTACCCCTTCCAAATAAAACGCAACTCATTTTACAGGGCAGCGGGGGTCGAGCCCGAGGACCGGGGATGCGCCCTCCCTCCGCCCTCCCGGGGACGTCCCCTCGGTGCAGCGGGTGGGTCACGCGTGCTGGCAAACGCCGGAGGAAACGGGGCGCCGGAGGGGGCAGGGAGGAGAGGGGCCGGCGGAGGCACAGGCCTGTTCCCAGATGATGGAGGAGGCTCCAGGATCTTACTGGAGACGGAAGGAGGATGGCGGCAGGACGGAGAGTCAGAGCGGACAGGGATGCTGGACCAAAGGCACGGGGGCGGGAAGGACGAGATCAGTGCGGGACGCCGTGTCAGCGTGTCTGTGTGTCCGTCTGTCTCCAGCGAGCTCCGTGCTGAGAGCTCGCTGGTGGGTACGGGCAGGGAGGGGGTGGGGCTGGTCCCAGACAGTGACCTGCAGTTGAGTGGTAGCAGGCTTTTTCCATCAAACTCTGCCTGGATACCACACACAGAGCCCAAGTGTCAGTTTACTGCCCTGAGCCCGGCTCCTTTTCCCTAAGCTCCACAGTAATTAGACAAAGAAAACCTAAATTAACTGAACAGGCGTCGACAGCTTCCTCCAGATCACCACTGCTACATACATGGGAATGTGTCCGAAAATGGCTTGATTGTATCTGAAGATCAGTTAAGAAAAACACTACCAAGACCAGCAATGTTTACTACACATTTTTAATAGAAAAAATAATCGCCCGGTCGATAGACCGTGTTTACCTTTCCTGAGGCATCGATTTAAATCGTTCCCATCTTTAAAAAATAATAATAATTTTTAAAAAATCTATCTCTATATTCTTCTTCCTTTTCTTTTTTTTTTTTTTTTCTCCTGGGGGGCGGGTAGTGTGACCGACGTGCAATTCCTTATCTCGTTGTAACGACCTATTAGGAATATGTTAAAAAAAAATATCCGTGTTTTTATATATAAACATCCTTCCCTGATCTAGATCGGCGAGCAAGCGTCCTTTTTTGCCTTCCGCGGCGGGACGTCTGTCTAAATGTCACCTTTGGGTGACATGTCCAAGTAATTTCTGTGATTTTCAGGAGGCTAAGCACATCAAAGGCGCGGGGAGGGGGGAAAGGACGGGACGGGACCCAACGTTGCCTGAAAATCACTCCAACCTGTCCCCGTTTCAGGCAGTTTTGATCATTAGTACTGGTCGAGCGGGAAGAGACATTTACTCCCAACACAGATGTCGCGATATACGAAGGTGTCGTTGTTTTTTCCGCGATGCGAGACAAGGACGGACAATGAAGCAAAGCCGGGCAGGGCAGCCCGTGGCAGGGAGCCGCATGCTGCTTGAGTCGCGACTTGGCACAACCCTAATACAAGAATCGGGGGTGGCACATTCAGCCAGCAGCCTTCTACCTGTTAGCCGTGTCCTCTTCTTCGCAGCAGACGCTTGTTTGAAACACAGCATTAACAAGTCTGCAAGACATGGTCCTGAGACTTTAAAAGATGATTTGAAGTGGCCGTGATTAAACAGGAGAGCGTTTGCTGTTTGGTGGAGATGTTTATTTTGGTTGGTGTATCCATTTCTGAGCTGATCCCAGCTTTGGAGCACAACTGGTTTGTTTTACCAGAGTATACGGAAATTAAACTTTTTGGCAGATTTGGTTACTCAGATGTTGTTCTATAATCATCGTTTTTATTCTAGGAAATCTCTTCATTATTGCGGTTTCAGTTTCATGTTCATAACACAGCCCCCTCTGCTTCTTGGGCTAAATGAAATAAGTTAGACTAAACCAGTTAAGAAAGTGGGAGACAAATATGAAAGATAAATGTTTACGGTTATCTTGGAGTCCCTTTTTTCCCCTTTCTTTTTGTTCTTTTTCTGTCCTTTTCCTCCCTTTTTTTAACTGCGTGCTTCAGGCTCTTTCCTCTCCTCTGAGGTCCTGCAGATGAGAAGCGTTTTTTCAATTAGAGCCGAGACTGAAACTTAAGCAAATCCCTCCAGTATTGTAAAAGTGCGTTTCCTTAAGCCCCGGAGGATTTTCCTCCAACTGTCAGTTTCAGGGTGCCTGGATTTAGATCTCGATCTACAGCGGCTGACAGAGATCCCTTTCGGCATGAGGGGCATGCGGGCATTTTAACGAGCTGGAGGAGCGGAGCAGCCGCAGCCGAGCGCCCGGCAGCCTGGTCCCGGCGGGCCGGAGCGACCGACCGGGCTTTGGGGGTTGGGGTGGGGGCAGCCCCGCCGCGGCGGAGGGAGCAGAAAGGCCGGGATGGGAAGGGACTCGCAGCGGTCCTGCCCCGTCCTTTCTGCTGCTCCCGGGACCTCTTGACTTCTCGGGACCTCTGGCAGTAACCGTGCGATCCCAATGTTTGTTTGGAGAGGTTTTTCCGCTTTTTTTTTTTTTTCGCACCCCCCCACCTCTTTTTTTTTTTTTTTTGTTTTGTTTTCTTTGAGTACGCAATGGGTAGCAGACATGACTCTTTTTATAGACGTCTCCCTGAAGGCTGCCGCGAGGACCCTTCTTCCCAGCTCCTGTTGAAGGGTTGGTCTCTCTCTCCTTTCCCGAGGCAGTGGAAAAAGGGAGACGGTCACGCCATCCGGGGGGGTTGAGACACCTCCCATCCCAAGGGCAGACAAGGACATTCAGCGCCAATGCAAGGGCCTACTTCTCCTTCTGGAAAAAAAACCCAAATCCCAGCCCGACCCCAAAAGCATCACCAGACATGCTCCCTGCACAGAATGGGCACCTCTCTCATAGCCTTTTCCAGGGGTTACCTGGGGTATTGCCACGTGGGTTTGGCTGGCTTCCCTTGAAGATACCTTGGGAAATTTTTCAGCAGTGCCTAGATACGGTGGGGAGCTAAGCCTGCAACAGGACATCTCCCTGAAGGTAGTGGTCGTGAGTTAGCAGGGCCCCACCTTTCCCTTTCCTTCCTGCTACACAACTCTCCCGGCCGGGGCAGCTTTGCTCAGTGCCCGAGGATGGAGAGAAAGACCGTGTGAGAAACAAAGTTTGGGCGAGAAGCCAGCCGAGGAGCAGTATCAGTTCGCCTTTGGAGAAGTTTTTTTCAGGGGGAAATCGGCCTCAGTAGGTGGGAGAAGAGGCACCATCCAACCTTCCCGCTCTGAACACGCAGGACCCTGGACTTCGCGGGCCCCAAGGGCCGGAGGACCCCGCGGAGGGGAATGTGCGAGCACCGAACGCCGGAGGTGCGATGACATTATCCCCCGCCTCCCCCGGACGGGTTCTGCTGTCCCAGGCGTTTGCGCTCTTCAGCGGGCTGAAAACAATTTCTTAGCTTTTAGACTTTCCGGGAGGGAACCTACAATTTAGGATTTTGTGGTCGTGTTGAGCCCTCATCCCTCCCATTTCCCCCAAGACTGCCTTCATCACCAGCATCTCCTCCCGCCCCTCATCGCTGCACGGGAGCCGCGGCGGAAAGGCACCCGGCGAGCCTGCGGTGCCCACGCTCCGTCTGAGCTCGCGAAGCCCGGGGTTTAGCAGAGCCGACTTCCACCCGGCCCGCGGGGGTCTCTTGGGGGTGCGGCGGGAGGGCTACGGGAAGCCAGGGGGATGCACGTCCCGTGCGCCCCTCGGTGCTTTCCCCCTGTCCCGGGCTGGTGGGACACAGGAGGCAGGGGATCCCCAGATGTGGGGTAACGGGGGGGGGTCCTACCGACGGAGGACACCCGGCCGCCCTGCAGATCCCGCGGGTGTTGCAGCAGCCCGTCGGAGCTGGGGGGCCATCGCGGCGATGAAACCTGCGCGAAGACACGCTCCGCCTTTAGTAACAGCGTCGATTTTGTAGGTGTCAGCCCCCGAGTACTTCCACCAAGTGTTTGTGTGGGGTAGACTTTGCTTCTCCTATGCCAGAATACAATGTTAAAGATTTTACCCCCCTCCCGGCTATGCACAGCTCCAACTGAACTTCCCGGAGCATCAAAATAAACCCCCTACCGCGGTCAGGATATAGGTCACCTCTCTAAAAGGAAACACAACCCTTCCAAAAATATAAAACATCTTTGACGTAAAAAAAAAAAAAGCCACCTCTTTTGTCTCCGAGCATCCTCTGTCGGTGTAAATAAAACGTGACAGGAGCGGGGTGAAATAAGAAGCGGGATGTTTCGAGATCAGAGCGAGTTCCCCGCGCAGCGAGGGCAGCGGAGCAGGCAGCTGCGGGCAGGTGTAGGGATCTGCCGCCGCCCCCCCCCCGCCCCCCCCGCGGTGAGGTGGCAATGCTGCTGGCTTGGGCAGCCCTCCGAGGGGACGTTGCAAAAAAGATGGGTGTCAAATCCGTGTGTCATCCCCCCGCACATCCCCGTCGGGTCTCGGCGGTAAAGGTCGCGCAGAAGCCAGCAGCGAGAGTGCAAAATATGTCAGCGTCGGCCCCTTGTTCGTGGGGGTTCATCGTGTCTCTGCAAGGCTGCAGGGAAAGCCGCCCCCTAATCCTGCCCCGCATACCCCATTGACAGCCGCGAATAAGGGCAAACACGGTTTGGCCGGAGATCTGAGCACACGGTACCTTTTTGACTGGCTTCTCCCCCGCCCAAGTTTACATTCCGATCAAATGAGATTTCTGACTTTACACGTTGTCAATAATTTTCATACGTGCTCCAGCCTTAATTACTTTCCATACCATTTGCGGCAGACGAACAGTTTCAGGGGGGCGAGGGAACCAGCGGTGCCCCCGGCTCTGGCAGAGGGATGCGGTGGTTTTTTTTGGTTTGGTTTTTTTTTTTTTTTTTTTTTTTCTTCTCGCCGCCTCCCCAGCCCCCTCCGCCCCCAGTCCCAAACGCCCCCGACGGGGCGGCATCCCATTCCCGCAGGAACCCGCGTGAAAAGCTCCGCGGGACGCCCCCGACAGCGGATCTAGCCGGGTGGTCAGCGGTGGGGGGAGCCATCGCCGGGGGCTGGCTGGGATGATAGGCACATCGGAGGCTGTGTGGGTTTTAATTTCGGAAAAAGAAGGGCCCGGGGGGGGTGGTGGTGTGTGCGCACAGCCACCAGCCCGGCACCTCCGCCCATCACCCGCGTCGCGGCTGTGCCCGCGGGCCGCGGAGCTGGGCTCGCCCGCGGCCCCGGCCCCGCTGCCGGGGAAGGCACTAATCAGGAGCAGGTTTCCTCGCTCTCTCCTTTCCTCCCCCAGCATCCCCCTCTCCTTTCGTGAGAGGTTTTCATTAATTTTTAAGTAAAGCCCATAAAACGTAACGACCCACTCAAAGGTAGGGCCGAGTTACTGAGTGCCGGATTATTACATGATTTACGAACATAAATTTGGAAAAAAGTAATAATCCGGGCTCGCACCTCAGGAACGAGCCTGCCAAACCCGGCCACGGCGGCTGCGGCCGCGGCCCCGCCACCTCCCGCCACGGCGACACTCGGTAGGGCCGGTTCGACGTGGCGGGGGCAGGAAAAAGCCGATTTTACTTGTGTGTGTGTTTACGGGCTGTATCTCCCCGTCTCCCCTCTCTCCATACACACCTTTTTACACCCGTACCTCCAAAAACCCGGGGTCTGCTACGATCCCCCAGCGGATCAAAGGGGAAGGGAGGGCGATGGTGACTCCGGGGTCCACCCCTCCCCATTACCCTCTTTCCCTCCTCCATCCGGGGAGGTTTTTATTGATGAGCTGCCTCCGAGCCCCCGCACGAAATGTCCCTGAAGGGTTTAGACAATTCATCAGCCATCACTTTCGGTATCTGCTTCCTCCCTTTCAAATACAATCCTCGCACACCACGCTAGGAGGGGAGGGGGAGGGAGGGGGAGAGCATACTTGAAACCAGCTACATAATCAACGTCAAAATGATACCACTGACCTTTCGGAAATACGGAATCCGGGCCAAAAAAAAAAAAAAAGCCCTCCACATGATTTACTTTTCCTTTTTCTTAATTTTTTTTGGTTTTAAACTCGCTCTGCCACAGTGCCGTTGCTGCTCCCTTTCCCGAACGCATCAGGGCACGGCGGCACGGCAGAGCCATCTCTTCCACCGCAACGGGGCGCGGGGGGGTGGGCAGCAAAAAAGAGGTGAGATGGTACCCAAAACGATGCTCCTTGCAGGCTGCTCCCCCCGGGCAGAAGGGGGTGGCTCACGGAGCCGCGGAGGGGGGATGCGGGCACGGGGACACCCGGGGGACACACAGAGGACACCCCCCCGCGTACGGTGGGCGCCGCCCGGCCGTTCCGCTGGGTGGCGCTGTGCTCCGGGAAATAGGGGCTTCGGCAGCGCCTCACCTGCCCGGGCAGGGCGGCCCCGGGCCCCCCCCGAACCCACTCCCGGCGTGCGACTTCTCCGGCAGTTTTCTGAGACGGTCAATTAAAAAAAAAAAAAAGCTATAACGGGGAATAATAGATGGATGTCGGGTTTTTTTTGCGCCCTCTGCTCAGATGAATTACGCATGGAAAGGAAGAAGGGGGGAAACCCCTTCTCACCGCCCCCAGCCTCGACGATTTCAAAGGCCCCCTTGTTTGGCTCTCGTGTCATCCCTGCCGATAACGCCAGCCATGCCTGCTTCTTGCCACGACAATAAATTCCCAGGCTGACAGGCGGAAGGGGGGCGGAGCGCTGCGACCCCCCTTTTCATCCTGGCTTCCCTCCCTCGGTCCCCCCCGCCCTGCCCAGCCACCAGGCTGGGTTTAAACATCCCTCATCGCTCCAGGCACGAAAACTCTCCCGGGGCAGGGTAATATCCTCTGCTTATAAAGACCTGCGATGCCTTTTACACACGAGGCTGACATCACACTTACGTTATGGGTTCGTCTTTATTAAAAATTCGAGGAGAGGTTTTATTGTTTGAATCAAGGGGAGAGGGAGGTTTGTTGGGGACTGTATGTGTCCAGGTCACACCGACCTAAATAAGACCTGTGCTCTGGGGATGGGCCATGCAATAGGGTCTCTGTGAGCAAGGGGCCACAGCCAAAGGGGGAAATTGGCTGCCAGCCCTACTCTCCCCTTTCCTTTTTCTTGTACCTTGTCCTTGTTCTTCTCCACACAAAAAAGATTTCCATCCTCTTCCCACTCAGAGAACACTGTCTGTCCTTTGCGGTTGCATGCAAAGATGTGTGTCCTTCCTTGAGCCACTACACGTAATAGGGGTGCGCTTAACCACAGTAGTAGCTCATTATTAGCAGGTGGGCTGCCTTGAACCTGCCTGCCTTTTTGAGGCTGTCCCACTTCCAGCAAAGCTGGTGCAATAGGGAGAGGGTTGGGCAAGCGGGAACTGTGATGGCGGGCTGGGGTTTTTAGGCTGTTAGGCAATGAAGGTGTCCATGAAGGAGAACTGGAGCCCTGCAGATGCAGGGCTAGGTTCCTGGGATGGGAAGCGATTCTGTGTGAGTTCCTAGTCTGTAATGCTGGGTTAGATGTGGGCTCCCCTCTGCAGGTGTCTCCTCTATTACTGGTTGAGGGTTCCTGATGGAGACTGCAGGGGATGGAGACAGACCCTACCAGAAGCAAAGCAGGATCTACATCAGATGGGAGCTGCTACAGAGTCAGACAAAGGCAGCGAGGTGGGTGCCCTTAGGCATGCTGGTTGAGGGAAAATATGAGGCTGAGTGAGACAGGGCAGTGGCCAGAGGTGCAGGCAAGAGGTCTGTCCCACAGACTCTGGGGTGGGGATTGCTCTTGTGGCCAGAACCTGGCTCCACCTCCAGCTGTCACCCCAGACCTGGCTCTGAAATCCAGTATCATGCGTGAAAGATGTTGAGATGATCAACAGATGTCCTGGGATCTTATAGCTATCTGGATCTTATCCCAGCACTTCTGTGTCTAAGGGGTCATACAATCTGTAGTCTCTGAGTAGGATTCCTCTCCTACAGGTACATGCAGCCACTGGACAATGAGGCTAGGGTGTGTGTACAGCAGCGTTCTACAGGTGCTCTGGCAGTACAACAAGTAATACCCAGCGGGGGACATCGCGTGGAGCCTCTAATCCAGTCGGTACATGAAAACACACCTCTGTCCTGTCCCCCCTTTACTAGAGGCTCTGCATGGGAACCATAGAGTGCACCTTCCTGGGGTGGAGGCTTCATTTCCTGCATTCTGGTAAGGCATTAGCTAATGTGTCAGAGTCCCATCTAACGGGTAGCCTGCAGCGCTTACGGCTAACTGTGCATCTGATTACCTCAACACATCAGGCACAGTGGCTTGGAGGCTCTGAAGACAACTGAGAGAGAGCAGAAACAGAAATGAAACAACAGCCGTGGGGTGGGTGAGAGACAGAGACTTCCAATGGGGAAGGCAGTGCAGCTCCGCTGCTCCTCATGATAAAGGGGATACTCTACCCTGTCTGCAGTTATTCAAATCCTGCTATTTGAATTAGGCTTTTTCCTCTCTTAGTCCTCCTGTTCTCATGAAAAAAAAAAAAGGAGAACAAAAAAAAAAGGAAGAAGCCTGTGCGTCTTAATGGAGAAGGAGAGTATCTGTTTAACAGAAAAATCACATCTTTTCCCCCCCAAACTGAGCCTTATTACAACCTCACTCTGAGAAACGCTGGACCCAAGAGGATGTGCCCTTTTCTCCAGGATAGAAGAATGTTAGTGGAGCAACTGATTGGAAGATTAAGCTGCTGCCAAAGTTGTCCTGCCAGTAACTGATTTATTCTCCAAGGGATAACGTATTCCAACTCCCGAAATCTGCAGTGTGGATCCAAGAGGAAATTTGGCTCAGAGGAGGTAGCATGTAGCTTCACACAGAAATATGAATCTGTTACTGGGGGTAGAGACATGTCACTCCATTTAAACTCCGACCCCTGGTAGCACCCTGGCCCATTCATCTCACTGGGACATCTGGGTGTAAAAATAACTTGCAGTGATATTTGTGCACATCCAGATTATGTCTCAATGGTTGTCTTTCCTTTCAACCTGTCTCTAATTTGATTTTAAAGTTATTTCTTCTCAGAGACTGGACTTAGCCCTGCAAAGTGGCATGTTTCCAGCTGAAAGTTAGGAACAACAGGCTTGTTATCAATTGCTTAGATGCTAAGTGGAAAGATTTTCCATATATTGGTATAGATATATGTGTTTACACACACACACACAACCTTAACTGATGTATTTTCATATATTCATACATATAGCATATACCTAAAACATTTCTATAAGCTCTCCAGTAAGTGCAGTTCAGACTATCTGTGTGTTAACAGAACCAGTGCCATGTACAATTACTTTTCTTATCCTGGTGGTTTCCTCACGTAAAGCTTGCTCCAATTCCAGCAGAATCCATTAACATCGTCTTTCATTCAGTAGCAGCCTAGTTGCATTTGTAGCACCTGGTGCCCACTGACTGACGTCAGGGAGACTGACACAGGGGTGAAATCTCAGCCAACCCATTTTGAAAATGGCAGTTACGCATGAGGTAGGTCTGACGTAACTGCGTTTGTATTGGCATTGGTGACCTCTGCTATAGGAGAAGAGGATGTGGCAGGGTAAGCATTTTCCATATAGGTGAATGAGTGATGCCTTTTGTTTACAGGGTTGGAGGGATGTCAGAGAAACTTGCCTGATTTGTGCAGTTGTTCACCTTCCCCACAGCTACTGCTGCCTTTTGGGACTTCCAACACATGTTGTGATGGCACAGAGAAATTCTCAGATCTGAAAGACTTTTGCGATCTTGGTGTTTGCTATCAGTTGTCATCTGAGGGGATCATTAAGCACTCTGAATTGCTGACAAGTTGTCCGCTGCCCCTGGCTAAGGTTTGGTGAGGAAGCAAGCCCAGCAGCAGGAAGAAAGAAAGACGAAAGTCTGAGAGAAGAGTCAACTCACCCACATGGCCGTTCAGAGTAAGAAAAAGTGTAAAAGCTGACATGACCGAAGAAGCCAGTGCAAAGACTAACCCTCAGCACTAAACCCAGAGCAAACTTGTTGGCAGGATAATAGGATTATTATTTTATCCTGTTGGCCTTGATTTTGCACTCACATCCACTGCTATAAACAAGGAATAATTCAGCTAAGTTAATGACATTGAGTTAGTGCTAGTCTGGTATACAGAGCTTATTGAAATCAATGGAAATTTTACTGTGAACACAAGGAAAAGCAGGAAAAAAAACCCCTTAAAGCTTTCCCCCATTTTGCATGTTATTTATATAGCAACATTAATCAGTAGTAATATCTCAGTACTATTGGAACAATGCAGACGCATTGAAAAAAGTGGAAGTGGTGCAGTTATTTTTGGGCTCATGCCATTGGGTGCAGTCCATTTCTGCGGCCGTGAGCTGGTTCCCCATGAAACCACAATGAGAGGGTGTTCGATTGGCCTTGCTGTCAGGAGTTGGGGTGGAGTTTGAAGTAGCTGACAAGTGCATTAGAAAAAATAAATATAACTGGAATGCTTGGGAAGTTAGCTCAGCCAGAGCTAGAAAATCATTTGGACCACAGTGAGAAGGAATATTTGAAAAAATGATTCAGTAGGAAAATGCTTGGATTGGCTAGTAATCCCCAGTGCTGAGCACATTTTTCTATATTTCTGTAATTATATTAGTGCCAGCTACTGTGGGACAAATGACAAACAACATCTGGCCATAAAGCCTTTTCAGAGTGACGGAAAAGATCACTATAGCAGCAATTAAAATGCTTAGAGCCAAAGAATAAAACAGCATGCAGCAATTGAGTGAAACAGAGCACACTCTCTACAGTCAACAGATTTTCCCCCCTCTAGTTTTAAATACAAGAATGCCCGTCTCAGTTGTATGAATCAGGGTAACTGCTTTCCCAAGGGGTTCCTGCAGACTCTCCTGACCCATCAAACTCAGCAGCATTTCTGCCTCAGATTTTGCTCGTGCCCAGATGAAGCTTCATGTGTCCACAGCTGTTGTTCTGATTAAAAACACACATTTCAATTAATTATACAGTATATTTGATAAAACATCTTCAGATTTAGAAAGCTGAAAATACATTTGTTAATTTCTATTTTTAGTTCCTCTCCTTCCCTCTTTTATCTGGACTTTCTTCTTTTTCTTTTTTATTTTTTTCCCAAGTGGATAAATGGGGAATGAAAAGAAGGCAGTGGAAAACATTTCTGGCTTGTATTACTTCTGAACACCTTATGCATATGCTTAATTTATAGGTCTACCCAGATAACTCTTGAATAAAAATAAAGACCCCGCAGTTACGCCTGTACTTACATATAATTCTATACCCAACACATATGAAGAAACATGGGTGGATGTTTACAACTTGAGCCATATGATTTTTTCAGTTTACACGGAACCGTTTAAAGGATCTGTTCAATAGCTGAGGTGTATACATCAGTGGAATGATTACCTTTAAACTTTTGAAACTATATTTCAGCAACAATTTCCTTGTCTACAACTTTACAAGGCTGTAAATTGCCCCTGTGTGCATAATGAATTCTGACATCATAGGCCAAGGTTCTTATACACAGCAGGTTTTCCAGAACTTTTATTAGCAGGTTACACCTTGAGGCGAAACTAAACCCCCCAACTTTCTATTATAAACGTTACAATAAAATGTTCCTTTGAGTTTTCCTAGAGCTCAATGTTCCTTCTTTCTTCCCGTTCCAAGTCATTCTTTCTGCAGCGTATACGGATTTGATGCAGTCAGATTACACAGAAAATGTGTTTTGCTGCAGACATAGTGGATATTAGGTATTGTTACAAGGCGTTTTTTATGGCTAGGCTTGCAGGACCCACGTAACAAGGTGATAAAGAACAAGATTGCTTGCTCTTACAATACTGGACTCACGGCTGTTCCTACACGGTGCGTGTGTGCTGGGTACATTCAAGTGCCGGGTATAACGAAGCCCCAGTACGTTACAACCGAGGACTGGGAGGAGAAAGAGTCAAGTAAGTTTTCAAAAGATTGAAGAGATACCGGCAGAGAGAGGCTTGCAAGAAACAATTCCTTGTAGCCTATCTGTGTTTCCTTGCAGTGTCTGTTGTGACTAGCCCACCTAACAGAGTTCTAGGTTCTCACATACAACAACACAAAGCTGATGCAGCCGTAACGGTCTTTCTCCTCTGCATTCCCACAACGTGGTACGCAGCAACCCCAGAGTTTGAGGACACACACCTATTTAGCTAGATGAAATACTATTTTACATGTGGTTTGCTTTTGACAGCTAGTGCCGTTCCTGGCAGCTAGAAGTGATTCCGATCAGAGCAAATGAAGAGACATGCATTCTGTCCTCCGCACTGCCACTGGGCAAGTCACTTCTGTATAGATTTCTAGGCAGTAGACTAGCTAAGGCCATGAGGAGATTTGAATCTGTCAAAAAGGCACTTCAATATACACTGCTTTCTAATCACCAGCCTGAAGTGTCTTTTGAATCAGCCTGCATGCCTAGTGAAAAATGCATGTCCTCACCATCTAACTTCTCACAGTTCTTCCTGTACAGAAAAGATGGAGTGACAGTGGCAACAGCACCTCGCTGCGCACCAGGACAAGAAACCCAGGCAAGGTGAACGGGTTTGTTCCTGCTGTTTGCCTTTGAAGGTATTTACACAGACAGCTAATTACTGAATGTGTGATGCTGTCGAGCAGCCATGGAAACAGCGCCCATTTCTAGTTTTAACACTAATTTACCTTCATTTGCAATTCTGCATGTGCTTCTACGTTTCTGTGTCTCCCCTTGTCTGAATTACCGTATTCCACGTGAGGGCACATAACTAAGGCAAAAGGCCTGGGTTTGCACACTCCCTTTGTGCCTTTGGGATGACAGGCTATGGACAGTGTGCAGTCACTTTCTCTTCAGATTCCATTTCACCTGGGCCTGTGGAAAAGCAGAGTTCTCGGGTGAGGGGATCGAGGCAAACATAGGCAGCACCACAACTCAGTGCTAGTGCGTGGGCTCCTGTGGGGCAGCAAAATTCACTGTGAATCTGTCAGGAAACAGTTTTTCTAGCAAACTGATACTCTTCTCCTTTCACAGACTCATCAAGCGAACATCAAAAATGATGGGAGTTTTGCTTGGCCCATTTCCTATGGCAGCAAAGCATCTTCCCAGCGTTGCCTCTCCACCTCCCCTGCATACTGTAAGTTTCATTGTTGTTGAAGTAGGTTATCTAGAGGTCAGTAGGCTAACAGGGTGTTTGGATTTCCTAAAATTGTGCCTGTCCTTAAACGTGGCAAATCGGATTGTTTACACACCGCTCCGTGAACCTGGACCGCACACTGCAAGCTGCACACAATGCTGCTATTTCTGCTTCCCTGCTCCCTTCCCCCTCGGTGTAGGTATTTTGGCTTTCTGTGGGGGCTCATTAAGGTTCATAAAACACAGTAGAGAAGCTGGCTGGAGACACTCGTAATTCTACAGGTCTACCATGTGGGATATGCAATAAAAAAAAAAAAAAAGCATAGCTAGAAAGAGATGTCCTCAATAAAAGACTTAATTGAAAGCAGCCCTGATGGTCAAAATGGTATTGAGAGGAAGGAACCACTGTGACACTCAGGTTTGCATTCGTTTCCTCTGACACTGATTTCCTGTATGGCTTTGAGCAAGGCATTTCATTTCTGCAGAGCTCCATTTCCTACCCATAAAATGGGGCTTTTCTTTTATTGTCTTTTATCTTACCTATTTGGATGGAGAGTCTTTCTGCACAGAGCCTGTGCCCAACACCGCCCATTTGGTTGGTTGGTGAAGGTATCACTGTTACACTCTCAGAAGCCAGGCAGTACTTCTGTCCTCTTCTGCTACTCCTGGGTTCAAGTGAGTTTTACTACCAAGTGCAGAAGTGGGTGTCACATTATGCTCTTCCTCCTGGACCTGCAACAGAGCCCCTTTGCAAGGGCTCACTTGAATCACTGAGGGCACTTTTGGGGCTCAATTACTCCTATTTACCCCAGTGCACTTCCACTGAAATAATTTCACTGGTTTCACAGTGTTTTTTTCCTTCTGTGTTTTCTCAATCAAAATATACCCAGGAAAGATTGGCTCAATTCATTTTCTAAACTGGAAACTTTCCATTAATGTTAATGGCTTTGGACTGAGTACTAAAAAACCAAGAAAGAACCTACTCCAAAAATAATTTTTTAATTTCTAAAGTAGTAATAATCATAAAAAAGCCCTAGTTGCAGGGAGTGACATTTCTATGGCTTTGTGCTCTTCTTAAACTCAATACTCATACTCAGTCTCAACTTTGGCTCCTGTTGCATCTTGAAAATACAGCATAGCACGAACACATAATACTTCTGATGTTTTCTTGCCCATTTATGCCATCAGGATAATATTAGAAATCACACATTGCAACTTCACTTACAGATTGTGACTCAAACATTCTATGTAAGAAAAACTGCAGGTGCATGGGGAAATTTTGGGGCAGAAAAGCCAGGAGTTAGTTTTGGAGGTGCTGAAAAATCACAGGGATTTTCAAAAGTTCTGTCTGCCTCAAGGGTACAGAAAGTTAAGGAAGTCTTACTGGAATATTGAAAAACTATAAAAAATTGAACTTAGGAGGTTCACACCATCTGTCTTTTTGTCCTGGCTTTCTTTCCCTCCTTCCATGAGTGCCTTTCACTCATCTGGGAGCCATTCAGGGTCACAGTGGTGAGCACCAGGTAGCACAGAAGTAGACAATACGGCAGAGCAGAAGTAATTTCCAGAGCTAACGCCCATCACATCCCTTTTATTTGTGCCTGTATCAGAGCAGTGAAGGAGACATGCTATGACATGAGGAGCTACATTGGGGTGGATGCTAGGTCCTTTGTCCCTAAACACATGCTTGTGTCATCTTGAGACACCACCTGAAGGACCAGAACCTGCCTGCTGTGCTGAGGGAATCTAAGGCCAAGGGGGCTGGATGCAAATGCTCTGAGCCTGAGCCACACAGCCCTTTTCAATGTACTGCTGATTAAGGCAACGATAAAAATAAGGATGGCCCACACGGCTGGGGTGGTGTTTATGTTGGGGTGGGGTGTGTGTGGGATGTTTAAGCTACAATTGGAGGTTTCAGGGGGGGATGAGCTGTGATAGTGCTCTTCTGACTGCTTTTTCTTATATCAGTTCTGAGTTACCAGAGCCAGGTGTGACCCTGCCCAGGCTGAAAGGAAGCCTGGAGCTTGGGGGATTCACAGCTTCTGTCATTGTCTGAAGTGGAGAGCCAGGTAGGTGCCAGAGGGGAGTGTGTAGCTGGGCAAAGGGGCCTGATAAAGTTTCTCTGTGTTTGCTGGTCATGAACTAGTGCTTTGAGAAAGGAGAAATACAAGATGATGTCCAATTAGCTAAGCAGGGCAAAAGTATTTCTAGATAGAAGACTGAACTAGGCTTGAAAGGGCAAGTGACAAGAGTCCACAGCTATCCTTGCACCTGTAGAGAGGAGAATGGGGAGCTGTATGAAAGCTACTAGAGAAACAGGACAGAGAAAAATAGGGAAGTGAGCTGAGCACTTGGGATCTCTATGCTAATGGCAAGAGTATGGCAATGAACAAGAAGAATTCAAAGCTATGATATAAGAAGTATGACAGAGACCTGGCAGATGGATTGTGTGACTGCTGTATCAGAATAACTTGCCTTGGAAGGGAGATGGGGAAACAGAAGGGAAAGAGTGCACTGCATGCCAAGAATACATATACTGTCTCCAGAGAAGGAGGGATGAGTGGCAAGTTTATTGAATACTTCTGGGTAATAAAAGTAAAGACCCAGAAGCCTCCTAGGGGGTCACAAAACTGAGTGGAGGAGGTAGAGGTAGAGCAGTATCTAGGTTTCAGTAACTACTAGAAAAAATTAAAAGGCAGGCCATGGAGGACTTTTAAATAAAAATGTAACAGAACAAAACTGATCGAATTCTTGGAGTGTGCTGAGAATATTTAACTGTGTAGGAATGTGGAGAAAGCAATTAAAAATATGCTACGATTTCTGGCCCCTTGTTTGAAGGAACTGACAAATGATTTGAAGTTCTCTGGTAATGTGAAGAGGACCACATTGAAAATGTAGCTTGAAAATGGTGGTGGTAGAGCACGTAACCTCCAAAGAGAGGAATATGTTAAAGCAGTAGAGGGTAACAATAGACTTGAAAAAAGCAGCCCTCAACAGACTGGTTAGCAGGGCTGTTTTGAGAAGGTATCTGGCATCTAAATCACAGAAGCTAATGGAGAGTGTTAGCTGACTTGGTGCCCACTTCTGTGCTTATTTGCAATTCTAAGTCTTTCTGTATTTCCCTCTTATGCTGCCAGTTCTGTGTAGGACTGCATTTATTATTTGCCATCTTGAGTGTTCTTAGCGTTTCCCACACAAATAAAACACACAAACATCCAAGGTTAAAGAAAGCCTTCTACAAATAACCTTCATAAAGGCTTTCTGTTATTGAGAAGCCGGGGGGAGGGTAAGTCACAATTTCCTTCTGCTTACAAATCCAGCCTGAATAATTTATTTTGGTCTACTTAACACTGTTAGCCCTCTAAAGTGACTTCAAAAGATCCTCCAGTCTGTCACTGCTAGTGTGCTCTCCTCAGGGAGTGGAGAACAGAGGAGTATCCAGGTGTGTCCTGGTGTTATCTTAAAAGGCACCTGCAGGCTGCACTGTTGCCTTGATTATCTACACACCTCTACAAACACTCTACTTAGGTTTTGTTCTGAATGGGTGTGCCAACCAGCAGCTCTAGAAACTGGTGTGAAGGGAAAGCCAGCAGTTAAGCCAATTCTTTAAACTAAGAAGAGACTAGTTAGACATTTTGATCAGTGTTGTTCAAGCTAATGGGGGATGAAGCCCAATGTGGGTGTTTTGTCAGTTCTAATAATACTGTGTTTGTTCCTACCTTGTAGATCTGAGAGACACAAGGTGTGTAAGGGTTAGTGATGTTCCACTTGGAAGGTAAACCCATCTTGGCTTAGAAAGTGCCTTTTCCTACAAGTATCTGAAAAAAATTCCCTTTGATCCAAAAAGTGTTTAGCTTTGTTTCCAAGAAGGCTGAAGAAGTAATATCAAACTCTTATCCTTTCATTTGAAAGGATGTGTGTAGTGCCTAAAGGATACAATGAGGGTCAAATATCTTCTCTAGGAACAGTTCCTCTTTTTGTAAAAGTGGAAGCTGGAAAAGACAGTGTTGAATCTGAGCCTCTCAGTCTGTGTAGAAAAGGGTTACCATGTCCAGAGACTGTTGCTGAAGAACACAGAAGACTGAGTATCCCAGGAAAGGCAAATTGACACACTAATCGTTTGGGCAGGGGGAAGAGAAGAATGCCCTTGTAATTGGTGTGTGAGTGGGTGTGGAGTTTTTTGGTTGTCTGATCTTTGATGGCGGGGTGGCTTTGCCTGGCTTAAGGCAAGAGTATCACACTTGATGGGTCAGATTTGGAAGTCAGAGCATCAGAAGATGGGGCACCTCCAAGCAGGTCCTTGGGTATATCCAGTCCTTGGATCTGGTGCAGGCATAAATCAAGGTGTGCAGACCAGCACCTCGCCATGCCACTGGTCTCTACTTTGCTGTTCCTTGACAGCGGGAACCAAAAGGAGTTACAAACAGTTTGGATGCTTTGGCAGGGCCCCAGGATATTCAGCACTATTATGGATCCTATCTAGAAAACAGCCGAACAAGAAGAAATTATGCTTTACTGAAAGGTTCCCCCTGTTCCTGCTGATCTGATGAATTTTCCAGATAGTGTTTATGTGTTTGGAAAGGTAGAGTGTATGTTGGAGAAGCATTGTGCAGCCCTTGGGTGAAACCAGGCTTAGGGCTAACAAAGTACGTTGCATGGTTTGTGGGCTAAACAAGAAGTTATGAATCTGGAGAGACCAAGGGTGCTCTATCAGTCCTGAGTAGTGTGACTGTCAGGCCTGAGGGTGCAGATGTGGATGTTGCAACAAAAACAGGAGTCCAGAAACCAAGCAAAATCCCATGGGAGTCTGCCCAATGGGGCTACCCTGCTCAGTTGCAAGGAGATTCTCTCTGTTGGGATCTGTACAGCTTTTGTTTTGTTCTGGAAAAAAAAAAAAAAAGCCCTGGATCCTAACAGCTTTATCTACTGACCCTTCCGTTATTAGGAAAAGGCAATTAACAGCTGGACCCTGTCCACATTCACCACAGTACTCAAGATTCTGTAAATTTCTATTCTATTCCGAAGTGATTTTTCTCTCCCTTGCCCATGAAGTATGTTAACTCTGGTTATATTATGGTTAACTGCTACAGAGCAGTGCTTCCACAGCGAGATATTTTTGAACCAGATCCTGAAGATTGCTCCCTGCTAACTTAGTTTGAAGTCTTTGTTTTGCTTCTTTTGCAGAAGTCTTGTGTTTTCTAGGTCAATGTGCATAACTGTATGTACAATAACGCTTTTATCTTTCTGGCCATAACATTTCCTCACTGAGCTGTGTCTTCTCCACAGCCCTTAACATGCCTGAAGGAAGGGAAAAACCAGTAGAGTCCTCACCTGCAAGCTTACAGATAAAGTGTCTCACTAGGGTGTCCACTCTTTTCCAAAGGGGCTTCCTGATGGATAGGGCTAGGCTCACAGCTGACAACTCTTTCCATGCTGCAGATGTCATCTTCCTGTTATAACAGTGCAGCTGGTCATGTGTTTTGCATTTTTTGTGACATAAAAATGCATGGGGATAGATATATCCACCTGAACCTGAACTGCTTGAGATACTGCCTGCAACTCAGTAGGGCTGACTGCATAGGTCAACATTTCCAGAACTGGAATACCTAGAAAGTGTTTGAACCCATATTTGGGAATCTGTATTGGTGGCCAGCTTTTGTTTTTGGGAGATGATGTAAAGCAGATGCTACTACCGCCAAAATCAGTGCTAGGAACAAATGCCTGCTTTTATTTCCTCCAAAGCGCCAGTCCTTCGGTTCCACAGAAACCCAAAAGGAAGTTCTGCAACATGGAAAATACTGAATGTCTGATCCAAAGCACACGCAGATCACTATGATGGTCTTTGGATCAGGTCCTAAGTAAACTAATTCTTGGATTGTCACCTCTGGTCATAATGGTCCTTTGTTCTTCCTTTTTAATGACAAATGATTATGTTATAAAAAGCCTTATGTAATTTCTGGCATGGTTAGACACCATATGAGAGGTGTATAATCTTAGAAATGCTCTAGTTAGTTTCTTGGGTTGTGTAACAAATAATTATGGAATCTTGCTGAGTCTTGCTTTATTATGATACAGCTTGGGGCTCTTACCCCCAGTGGCTTTACATGCTTGTTAATATTTAAGCTATCTTGTAGCTTGGGTAAGTTGTAATGACTTTTTTGTTACTGAAGCTAATATTAAACAAAAGAAGTTGTTGGGGGAAAGGGGAAAAAGTGTGATGGATGTTTAGTTCTTTTAAAAGTGCTTTTCCTTGCTTTAATAGCTTTTGGCTGATTCGCAAATACAAGTATGAAATAGAAAGCTCTTCCAAAGCCTTCCTTGCGTGCTTCTCTGGCTAATCAGGAGTACACAGCACAACCCTTCTTGGCAGATTAAGCAACGGTGGGCATGCAAGTTTGCCATGAAGAACGCTCTTGTATTAAATGTAAATCACTTAAGGATGGTGGTTTTGCCTGCTAAGATTAAAGCTCTAGCCAAAACCTGTTAAAACATAGGAGGTCTTCAGACTACAGAAAGTATCCAGGCCCATAGAAAAGACCCAAAGGATTCAGACACTCTTTGCTATGAAAAAGGTGGACAAGACAGCTCATGTTCCTGCTGCTTTTGTCCCATCCTGCTAAACCATGAAATCTTTTCCTGCTCTAATTAAAACCCAAGAATTTTCTAGTCACTTGTTCAAGACATCTGTGGTCTCTCTTCAGGGTCAGAAGAGCAGATCCAAGCCAGGAAACTTTTGTGTGTAATTGGAGTTAGTTTTCAGCTGGGCTGGTGCTTCCGCTTGCCTAGGTGGTAAAGGCTTCAAGAATGGTTTGTGCAAATACAAATTATGCTGGTGGGATGGAGGATCACCTGTAGGGGTTTTGAGTTTGACTCATTGTTAACCTCACCTTCCACTACCTTTCATGGTTTTCAGAGGGACCTGAGGTCAGAGTGGGTTGCATGATCTACAAAATCCCATGCTGCATGTTACTTAAAAGAACAGAGCTACACACCTAATATTGATGACATACTGAGGTCCAAGCTGACCTACCAAAGCTGGGGTATGCCTGGTTTTTTGATGTATAGCAACTCAGACAGTTAAAAGAAACCCCAAAACCTGCAGGTAGGCTCTGAAACAACAGTTACCACACAGGAGTGAGGCTTTGAGTTTTCTAATGAAAACCAAAGGTCCAGAGCTAGTTACAGCTGGAAAAAACAATAGCATCAAGTGAAGATAATTTGTTCATGACTAACAGTTCATTTGCATTTGGATAATATGGGTCCATGGAATACTCAGGTCTCAAATCCTGTATGTGATTGCAGGCCTCCTACCCCTGTGCATTTGCCACCACCTCTCTCTCAAAACGAGATACAGTAAAGGTAGAAGACGTTCACAAGTATGATCAAGATGAGGAATGAATTTACTATAACTCTTCAAGAGATGACTCAGAAGGGACTTCCTCTGATTGCCGAGCAAGAAGCTGGCTCTGCACATCCTTTTTCATACAAAACCTTTATTCCTCATGGTCCTATTTACATCAGTGAAACAATACCTGCAGTTTAAAATTTTATTTGTAGCTATAAACCGTGCGTGCATCATTCAAATGTGATCAAATTTAACACACATTTTTCTCTGTCGTATTATACAGCCTTTAACCACGACAAACTTACTTTAATGAATACGAACTTGTATTTATTTGTGCAGCCACGAAAACAGACTCTTCAGGCTTTTTTGTCATGTACGTGTAAATGGTGAGTTGTCAACTAACTTCTATTTGTAGTTAAACTTTGATGTACTATTCAGATCATGTGTATTCATGAAATGAATATTATCGCCTATGTTTATTACTTCTTTCAGATGATCTTTATAAAAACTAAGGATTTTGTGATTTTTCTCTTTATTTTGTGGGAGGGTACTAAATAAAGCAGGTACTGGAGGAAATAAAGTAGATGAAAAGCAGCAGGATGTTTGTCAGTGTTGAACAAGTCTCTGAAAAATAAACCAAATGAAAATTGAGACATAAACAATTTCAAATAGGATTTTTTCCTCCTAATGGAAAACAGGCTTTTGGCTTTGTTCTCGCTATAATTCTATCTTAATGAAAATATGTAAATTCTATATAAATATTATCAGGTTTTTCTGTATGTTCAATCTGCAGTACTAATAGAGTAATGAGACAAAACCCTATGCAAATTAGAGCTACCAGTCAAACTTCTCTACTAGTCCGTACATGTAAACATCTCAGAGCTCAGGTATGTTTTCAACCTGATATGGATGATCAACACTGTATAGTTATCACATATCAGTGTAACTTGAACAGTAGTGGAGTTTACATGATAGAAAATGATGATAACATATCTGTGCATTGATGGGCAGAAGGGAACCCTCGGGGCAGTGCGCTCAGAGCTGCACACTGCGATAAGAGTGTTTAAGCTGGAAACTTATAAACCTCTTGACTTGTGACTGATGTGCTGTCAGACAGAGCTGTAGCAAGACCTTCGGGAGATGCAAGCTGTTCCGTCCCCCTTTCTCAGGCTCCTTCCAGTTGCTGCTGTGGACAGGAACTGATCATCCTAGGAGGCAGCAGCAGCTTGGGTAAAGCTGGTATCCCTGCAGACAGCCAGCGGAGCAGCTTTGGTTTGAGGAACATGAACGCATCACTCTGGAACTCAGGATTGTCTCCAAAGTCCTGGTCCTCGTACTTTGCTGGAGAATGATGAGTGACGTGGACTTGCTGTCCATGGGCATCTGACTAACTCCTGCCTATTGTAACTCTTCCTCAAGGATGAGTGTGTACTTTGAAGTCTCTGTTTTCTTGTGTGTTATGCCCACCAAGGGGATGTGCTGTTGGGAGACCTGGTCTGTAGATCTTTCAGATCTTGCTCATTGATTTTTGCGTCATACTGGAGTCAGAAAGCTCCTTCTGTTTACAGTAAGGATGGCATTGCATGGACTTCTGGGTGGCATTGTAAGATATGGACTTTTCCTGCTTGTCTGGAGCAGAACCTTGCAGAGTGTGTGGGATGGGCTGTTAATGCACAAAAGCAGGCATGCTTGGTTATTTAACCTGTTTTTTCCTGCATGCGGAAAACCTCAGAAAAACTCAGTGCAGCCTGGCCTATGGTAAGCTCAGCACCCTGAAATCCTGTGGGTAGCTCACAGCTTGCTGCAGCCTTCAGGTGTTTTGTAATAAGTTCAAGATCAGTTGCTATAAGTGATCAGCATGTTCAGCATCTGATGATTTCAAATTTGGCTCTTCTATAGGAGAGTTTAAAGTAATGGGGTGGAGAAAGATGAAGGCTTAGAGCAAGCTATTGGATGAAAATGACATTTATGGGGTTTTTTTTTTGACTTTAGGCCAGAATGAACCTCTTGCTCAAAACAAAGTTTCATTCTAGTATTTGAGCCTTCTAATTTGAACACTTATTTGGCCTTTTAATAATGCAGGGGACATAAAAATATCCCTTCATGACTTTGATTGCTCAATTTGGCTGGGGTTTCCCATTGCTGTCTTTCCCAGACTATTTATAGAATAGCAATTAAGATTAATGTATAGCTGCTCACATTTAATTCCTGGCTTTGCTGTGTTTTGAGCCACTCCCAACAAGAGCTGAATGACAGATATTTAGTGTCCATGAGAACTCCTCCTGAAATCAGTGTGAGCTATCTGTCATGTACATGTGTATACCTTGAAAGCAAATTTTTTTTGGTGTGTGTATCATCAACTTCTTTCCTGCTAAGAAATAAAATTGTGAGGCTGAAGTTAAACAGAGAACATTCTGGTCCATATATGGAAATATATTTTCAATATTTTTCAGCCTGTTCTTGCCACTGAATGGGAAATTTATGAAATAAATAGAAAGGAGCACATCATTACATACATCCATTCCTACCAGGCCTTTTGAGGGGGCATATGTTACCCATACAATTCAAGTGTCTTATGGCTGCCATGAAATGGTGAAATATGATGATTGGTTTGTGTAGTTCTTGGCCGTTTGCTAGCTTTTATAGCTTGTGTATACAGGCTTGAATGTAATTGGTATCAGTAGAAACTGCATGCATGGTCTGAGGGCAGTATGTGCCATTTTGAGGAATGGATGCTAGTAATGAGTTTGTGGATACCAAATCCTCCTTTCGATGTCATAAATCCCTGCGATGCTGCTGTGCTGCACTTTGTATAATGAAGGCTGATAGATACGGACAATAAGCACAATCTCTGCTTGTAGGATGTTGTTTGCTGGTCTTGCATCAGAGGAGACGGATGGACGGATGGTGCTTACGAAAGCAACCAACCAAAATAAATTGAACTCAAGCAGTGTTCAATCCTGTTTTGCAAGCAATTAAATAAGTATGAATACAAGGATGAGAGTATAGTTTTGTCAGACCTCATTACTTTTGAGAGACCTGTAGGCACCAGCATGCTAAGCTGGACTTCTTGTCCTGGTGAGGAAGAGCAAAACTGTGCCAAAGGGAAGGGTCCCACGGCTTAGATTATTATCTGAGTTAGACTCAACTCTAGGTGCATGTGACTTCAGAAATTGCAAAACCTCTTTTCTATAAGGATACTATGACAGTGTGTGCACAATACCACAGAATCTGCCTTTTTGATTGCAGTGTCCCCTGTATTAGATCTGGTAAAATAATGACTGCGTGTGTTCCTAATAAAACTAACTAGCAGAAGTACTCCATGTGCAAAAAATATGTCTTAGTTTACAACAGTTTTCCATATATGCTGATATGAAGCTGTCTGAAAAGACTGACTTCTATGTACATGCACATGCAGAATCCTACAACTTAAGTATTTAAAAAACCCATTCTTTTCCAGAGCTCCTTTTACTCACTTGGAATAAACCCTCTGATTTCTGTTGAATCAGGGCCCTGAGAACAATATTCCTTCTAATGTATAAGACTCTTTCCTTCCCACAATATCTGGTTACTGATGATGCAGGAATCCTTTAGGAAGGAAAACAGAGCATGCACTACAACGGTTATGTGCACCGAATTAAAAAAGCCTAAAATAATGTTGTATGAGTACAATGGTCCCAGTTTTTGAATTATTAGCTTTGGCCTTTGGTCAGTGTGGGAAGTTGGGAGAAACGGGGCAGCATGAGAAACTGAAATCGTTCTTGGTTTAATATAAGCATTACCTGGCAACAACTAAAACATCAGTGGTATCAACATTCTTAGCGCACATCCAAACCATAGCCCGGCACTAGCTGCTATGAAGAAAAATAGCTCCATCCCAGTCAAAACCAGAAGACATATAAAACTAAAATAGTTACTAATTGCTGATACTACCCTGTAGCCTGGAAAACAAAAAGCCCTATATGGTACCTCAGATTAGGAGAGTAAACAGCAACTTCTGTGAATTAGCACTAGCACCAGCTCTAGGACTGTTTATCCTCAAGCTCTTCTCTGCTAGACTGACTTACTCATCCAACTTTTGGCACCGTTCTAGTGTCCACAAACCTGTGTGTGAACTGATTGATTTCTAGCTGCTTCAGATGATGTTTTCCAGTTTGAGACATCATCTCCACCCTACAGGAAAATCCAACATAATTCCCCTACGTTCATACCTCTAACTATTAAAATGTATGCCTTTAATTTCTTTTTAAGCTAGTTGCAGGATCTTTTGGTCTTGAGATTTCAGCTGTACAAAGAACAAAAAGTTGTTTAATTCCAATTTTACTGATGCAAATATTAATTAAAGGTAATTTGAGTAGTCTTACAATCCTTGCTCTGGTTGTTTGTGCCGGAGAGGAGGAAATAATAACATGATGATCGCATGTGCTGAGCTTGTTGAACCCGTCATCTGTGGTGACAGAAACCCTAATGCACAAAGGAAATTCTCCCTTGCAGTCATTCGGAACAATATGACGTGAGGGAACTTATTCCGAGCAAAGGGTAAAACCAATCTCCTTTATACAGAGTAAAAGAAATGGGAACAGTGCCTAGTCCCTGGGGAACAGGAAAATTTAAACCTGAATGTTCCTGTAGAGCTCTGACAAAGGTTCCCCTTTGCTAGCTGTAGAAGATCCAGAGATTGCCCACACTTCCTTGGGAACTGGCACTAACGGTGGTATGTGTTTATCTTGCTCTGGCTGAAGTCTCAGCAGTGACTTTGTCAGTGTGGATGCATTGAGTTGAGCTAGGGGGTCTGACCAGGAAGACTGCAAGTTTACACGCCTTTCTTATCTTCCCAACTCAGGGTCTGGAAGGGGAGGTGATGTCTGCAAGAGACTTGGGGCAAACTTGTCTTAGCAGGGGATGCTGGCATCAAAAGGGCTGTGGCAAGGTCTGTCTTTCTGTGCTCAGTGTAGACTAGACTCAAGGGTGTCATTGCTTCTGCTTCCTCAAGAACAATCTTGGAAAAGAGTAAGCTGGATAAGGGAGCAGAGGGAGGTGAAAGGGGAAGGATGTTTCTCTGCTTGAACAAGACTTGGTTGAAATGTTACATTGAAGGGGTTTTTTGGTGGTTATTGCTGAGAAGATTGGGTAACTGGAGTCTGCACTCTGTTGTCACATGTTAGCCTGGCTGCTTAGAAGATAACTTACAACTTCTTTGTCCCTCTTTAACCTGCTGCTTCTGGAGCTGGGGGGCGTGGGAAGAACCTGACATGACTCCAGGTATTGTGACACAGAAAGCTATGCCTTCACCATGACTTGTGATTAGTCAGAAAGAGACACTCCAGAGAAGTTCAGAGAAAAACAGGGGGTTTCTGGACTGACTTAGGAGGAAAAAGTGAGAAAGTTGCTGCTCTGTATCTGTACAGTTCTGCTAAGTGATTAATGGGGAATGTGATGATAACATGCAACTAATTGAAGCTTGTGTATGCCAAAGAGAGAGGAATTACTTCAGTGTTGTATGATGAGGATGAGTAATGAGCACATACCACTGTATTGAAGATGGCTCTATGAAGTACCTGGAGCAACAGCAGTTGCTTGATGGTGCAAGACAATTGCCTTAGAAGATTGTTTTAGGAACATCAAATACCAAAAATCTGTTATTACCTGGTGATGCAACATAATTTTTCTTACAAAGAAAACCATGTTTTCCATGAGGATTCTCCTTCATAGGTTAGGATGTTTTACACAAGGCAACTAGACCCTGTCTTGCTTCATAAGTTGTCAAAATAAACTGGAAGAAATTGCACTGGAAGGAAAGTGAAACAGGCAATGCTAGAAGCCTCTCATGCCTGCCTTTTCATAGGCTGTTATTAGAAACCTAGGGAAAACTATTTCTGTAGCGAGATGCCACAGTTTCCAACAGCAAATGCTGTGGAAGGAATTGAAATAAACAGTTTGGTGTCCTATGTCTGTTTTGAAAGGCCATAGGTAACTTCCGAGATCTTACAGAAAATTATCTTTTCAAAACTTTGAAGTAAGACTGACAACTTCTACTTGGAGTATTGAAGTTTATGTGGCCATTTGTAACAGCTACTGATAAAAATACCAGTCTGAGGAAATCAGACTCAGGTTTCTGCTGAAAATTGAAGATCTCTAAGTCAGGTAACTAAAAGTTCTGCAAAGTAAAATGGCTTTCACAGAATCAGTCTTGCTTAAGACTGCTCTGTCCAGCGGGGTAGCCTGGGATACACCATGGAGCCACAGAACACTAGTAGTTAAGTCCAGTTTGGCTCTGGTGTGATATTCATTAACACAGCTTCTCTACGGCAGACTAAAAATACTTTAGTAATGTAAGGATAACATGAAATACACTATTTATGTGAAGGGTTACTAGTTGGCAGTCAGATGTTTTTGGAGTAGTATTCCAGTACCAAACTACTACTTAAAATAACAACAGCAGTTCACACACAGCTAAAATAAACCCATTGGACCTTAAACCATCTAAATTATACTTATTAAAACATTTAGGAACCCTTACGTATTGCTTATAAACATGTACTCGATGAATAGCTATGCTCAGGAAGCAACTACAGTGGAATTTGGCAAATTAGGTGTCAACCTATTTTTCCTTTTTTTTTTTTCCTCTGGCATATTTTTCTACCCGATGGTCCACGGTCCCAGGTCCCACATACTCTGCTCAAGACATTGTACTGAAGAGTAGAGTTGTATTGCTCCATCTTGAATATTCTCTGCTTTGCTGTTAAGGAAATAACCCACAGAAGTATTGCTTTTCCCCATAGCAAAGGAGGCTATTAGTATGCTATCCTGCTTGAAAGAGCTCCGGAATTTTGAAACATGTCATAACAAAGAAAACAATACCATGGTGCAACAGCGCAAATATTATGACATTGTGTTCTCTCAATCCTTCCTCATACACAACGCCTCTGGCTCTGGAAAAGAGGACAAAGACCTGGTCCATCCAGATGTATGGAGGTAAAACTTCCTGAAGGCAATACCGATGCTTAGCTCCTATGCAGGACTGGACACTACGTAAATTACTAGCTTTTCTGAAGCTGGCAATCTATATAACCTAAATAATGATGTGTTAATATAGGATTGAGTGTATAGAGAGGGCCAGGCTCTCTCTAGACATCTGTCTGATTTTATGACGGGGTACTTGCTCTTCATATATGGCTTTTCTGAAGCTGGTTTTGAGACTTCTGAGAGTGCCAGTGAAAACAGGAGAGTTTATTCAAGAAGAAAACGTTTCCTCTCCAGAACATAAATGAAAAATGGAACCATATTCACCCCATTATTAAAGACCTACTGCGGCACTAGGCAAAGTTGCAACAGGATACAACCACTCTTGCCAAAAACACAGCTTCAGTGCCTTGAATTTGGCTGGAGGTGGATTTCAACTTTGTTTTTATGTCTACTTCAGACTTAAAAGGCAAAACGCCTGGGCACAATAAAGGGACTCTCTTGTCTGTCATTTTATTAAATGAAACATCACGATGAAGAATTGTGCAAAATCTGAACTTTGGTTCGGAAGCTCTACCCTTCCATGTGGTGCTGCAGTTGCTCTATTTGCTCTTGTGTAGGAAGATTCACCTTGAGCTACTTAAGGCATGGTGCAAAAGATGAAAGGCCTGTGAACCTGAGTCTTTTGTATGTGCCTTTTTCATAGAACCATAGAATGGTTTGGATTGGAACAGACCTGAAAGACCATCTGGTTCCAGCTCTGCTGCCACAGGCAGGGACACCTTTCTCTTCATGTTGCTCAAAGCCTCATCCAGCCTGGACTTGAACGCTTCCGGGGATGGGGCATCCACAGCTTCTCTGGGCAACCTGTCCCAGTGCCTCACCATCTTCACAGGGAAGGATCTCTTCCTTATATCTAATCTAAATTGACTCTCAGTTCAAACCCGTTACCCCTTGTCCTGCCACTACAGGCCCTTGTAAAAAGCCCCGAACCCCAGCTTTCTTGTAGCCCCTTCAGGCACTGGAAGGTGCAATAAGGTCTCCCTGGAGCCTTCTCTTCTCCAGGCTGAACAAGCCCAACTCTCTCAGCCTGTCGCCACAGCAGAGCTGCTCCAGCCCTCTGAACATCTTCGTGGCCTCCGCTGGACTCACTCCAACCAGTCGATATCCTTCTTATTTTGGGGGTCCCAGAGCTGAATGCAGTAGACCAGGTGAAATTTCTGGGATGAAATGTCTTTTTGTTAAGGGCCTTCTGTATCTGATACATCCTGCCAAGGTACCTAAGAATCACCCTTTTGAAAAAGGATTTGGGGTAATAAAAACAAACAAGGCCCCAAGGCAAAATTACATCCATCCCCTTTCAGTCATCTCGGCATCTAGGGTGACATTAAGCTGATACCAAGGGCTGCACTCTTGCTCCAGAGATCTGGGTTCAACAGAGTACAGAGAACTGTTGTGCTGAGATGGCTCTTGAATAAAGTGATTGATTTCTGTGGACTTCTTCCTGAGTAAGGGTTTGGGATACTGAAGGGCTTTTTATCCCATCTTATGGGTCATTGGAAGTATAAGAGCTGAACATAAGTCTCAGGCTTCGTCAGATCTGGCTGGTGAAAAATGGGGTTAATTAACCTGATAGGAAGATAACACAACTAAAATGCTCCCCCACTGACATCTCTCCACTAATCTAAAGGACTAGAACACTTTGCCTCCACTATAAAGGAGAACAGGCGCAGTATTACTGTATTATCCTGCTGCATGGGGTCTATGCAGTATGTCCAAGATGTTACCCACAGATCACATTCTCGAGTTTGTTTCTACTGTGAGCCCTGTTTGGCATCTATTGGTTCCTGAAGTGCTTAAACTTCTCCTTTTTATGAATTTGGTTTTAATCCACAAAGGAGGAGTTTATGTACAGTTCTCCTGCTCAGTAGGTTAAAATTTTAAGAGATTTAGGAAAGTGGTTAAGACTGACATTATTCAAGTAAGTAACTGGTTTTATTACTTATTCGGGGTGCAGTGAGGAAGAAAGAGAGAGGCTCTGCAAAAATGTTTGATGAAAATAATTTGATTGTCATGTAAGATTTTTTTTTTTCACTTTAAAGCCCGCTAAGGCATTCAGCACCTGCAAGAGGTGAAACAGTTATAGAACAAAAAATCTTGAAAACGAAATATTAGGAAAGACAAATCTCTTTTCACAATTGCAGTTAAAATCGGAGCCCAGTCAGACCAGAATTCATGTGCAATTCTTTTGCTTAGGCTGGGGTTTTCACCAAGTGCTGCACGAGGAAAGTCCGGGGAGCATGCAGCAGCCAGCATGGGATGTCTTGCAGATCCCCTCACATGCTGATGAGCAGACTGTTACACTCCCTGTTACAGACAGGCTTCCTGTGCCACTGACATCAGTTTTGTCTGTCCAGCATGTGAAAATCCCTCTAGTATCCAGAACCACACCCATCCAACAGGCTGGGTGATGTAGACCCTCGTAGAGCTGAAAGATTTGGGCACAAATGTATCGGCTTGCTGCTGGTGTGTCAAATATCAAAAGGAGAAAGGCTTTGTTTCTCTTCTGTCATCCTGATTTATTAGACGTTAAGAAAGACAAAGTACCCAGACACACAAACATCGCTGTTTTGGGAAGGTCTGCGAAATGGTTAATGTGCTTGTTCCACACAAAAATGTAAAGTGTCGGTTCTCTGATTACCTGCTGCTGGAAAGTGTTTGGACAGGTGCTGCGTTTCACCAGCCGTCTGTCACAGCTGACAGCCCGGATTTACGGCTGCACACCAGCGCTGGCCTCCCCCCCCCCCCCGCCATCCGCCAGCCCGGGTCCGGCTCGGGCTCCCGGGTACCGGCCAGCCGGGCGCCCCGGGGCGGGGGCTGCGAGCGGGGCCCTCCCGCCGCTGCGCGGAGCTGGCATGCGGCTACCTGCGCAGTGTGCGCCGGGCAGGAGGACAGCCGGGACCCAGCCGGCTTAAAAAAAAAAATCATTGTGAATTTTTGATTAAAAAATAAAATGAAAATTGTATTTGGAAATTTTGGAATTTAACTGCCTGCCTGCCCCCCGCCTCGGCCCGGGTGTGCCACGGGATCCCCTTCAATCCTGAACCCGACCCGCTGAGGAAATCCGAGGGAGGATTGGGAAAGGACCACGAGGACCTTACAGCGTGCTGTTGACGTATGTTTCCCGACGTATCCGAAAAAAGGAGATTCAAAGAAGATAAATGCTGATTAGCAAGGCTCGTCTCGAACTCCGTGGGCTTCTTTTCCTTTTTAATGCTAAGTTACTTTTAACAAAAAGGGGGCTTTTCTGAAAGTAGAAAGCCGAATGCCCTCCTATCCAGCCTACACACCCATTCATCCCTACTCACGCTTAACGTACATCCGACTGAATACGCGCTTGTGGCTGTAACAACAAATTCCACCTTCCATCAAGGTGCTTTTAACATACCCTGAAATATGACCATTACAGCTCGACAAACCCCAAAGATACTAGCAGTTGCCTACTGACGGCTCATGTGGACTCCTGTAAAGAAAGAGAAGTTAAAATACAAGCTAGAGGAATGGGTAGATTATAGAAGGGTAGATTAATATTTGCACGGAGCCTCGAAGGCAGAATGATGTCGAAATGACGTGTGTGTGTACATAAAAACCAATTCCTTCAAGGGTTGGATTACTTCATCCATTAGTCACTAATCTCTCGCAATGTTCTGATGAACGTTATGGTCTGAGCTAAACACACCGTGAAATCTGCTTTCAGCTTTATTGAAACAAGTCGGTGTTTTCGCCCGCCGATCCTTCTGTTTGAAGCTTTCCTTTCCCAACGCACCTTCGCTGTTCGGCAAAATTTTTGGGAAGGAGGGGTAGCAGCTGCTCAGCGGCTGAACGCCCGGAGCTGAGGGAAAGGAGAGAGGGGAGAAAGTCAAGGGTCCGAAATAAGAATAATTAGAAAAAAGCACAACCGGCGCCCCAAATTCTACCTGTCGTCGTTTGTTCAGGTGATCTGTGCTTACAGAGACGTGGAGGGGGGGTGGGGAAAGGCCGCCTATTTTCGTCGGGTTTTGAATTAAAACAAACAAACGAACGGAGAAGCCCCGAATTATCATTTCGGCGTTTGTTTAAAGCTCTTGGGGTTACTGCATTGTAATTCAGTACCGCGGGCAGTTAAAAGCCCATCCTTCCCCCTTTCGCGGCTCAGGCTTTCGGAGGCTTTCCCGATCGGCTCCCGCAATGCGAATGAGCCTTAACATAACACGCGTGGGGAGAAGGCAACGCCTGTAACCTTTTCATGACCAGCAAATATTCAACAGCGTTCACCCCGCTGAGCTTTCGCCCGCTGTAGGTGACAGCAGAAGCACCTGGAGCCCGGTCGTGCCAACGACCTTCCCGAAGCGAATTTTCCTTGGACCGAGAGATGACAACAGCGTTACATTTCGTCTGCTGTCTTTCGAAGTGGGGGTGGAAAAAGAAGGAGGGAAGTAAAACCAAAAGAGGGCAGGCAGATGCGCGGGGGCAGGCAGCCTGGAAAGCTGCCTGCCTGCAAACCCGCCTGCCTTTCTGCAAGGCTGAGCACCGGCAGGGAAACCTGGTTTCACTCGAGGAATTGAAGAGGATTTCCAAACCTGGCGACAGCCCAAGAGGAGAACCTCTCTCACCTGCCGTGGTCAAAAGAAGGCGGGTCCCTACTTGGTACCTCTACCCGCCGGGAGGGACGGGGAGGGATGGACGGGCGTCCCGAGCACTCCTCGCCAGGGCTACCCCACGCCGGCGCAGATACAACGCTCTTCTCTTTATCACCGTCTTTATTTAGGGGACAGCTTCTATTCGGGGGAGAGGAGATGTTGTGGTTTAACCCGGCAGGCAGCTAAATACCATAGTGCCGTTCGCACATTTCCCCACTCTGCGCCCCCGCTCCCATTAGGACGGGGGAGAGAATCGGTAAAAAAGGTAAAACTCGTGGGTTGAGATGAAGACAGTTTAATAGGACAGAAAAGGAAGGGGAAATTAATAATAATAGAAGAATATACAAAACCAGTGATGCATAATGCAATTGCTCGCCACCCGCTGACCGATGCCCAGCCAGTCCCCGAGCAGCGACCACCACCCCCCCTCGGCCAATTCCTCCCAGTTTCTGCATTCAGCATGACGTCATATGGTACGGAATATCCCCTTGACCAGTTTGGGTCAGCTATCCCGGCTGCATCCCCTTCCCAGCTTCTCGTGCACCCCCAGCCTCCTCACTGTCAGGGCAGCATGAGAAGCTGGAAAGTCCTTGCTGCTGTGTAAGCACCGCTTAGCAACAACCAAAACATCAGTGTGTTATCAACATTATTCTCATCCCAAACCCAAAACACAGAGCTATACCAGCTACTAGGAAGAAAATTAACTCTATCCCAGCTGTAACCAGGAGAGGAAGAACAAAAAAAAAAAAAAAAAAAAAAAGCCAGAAATGAAAAAACCATTGTGGCCGAGCGTCAGTAAAATGCACACACACATATATTACATACACAAAAATAAAATACAGACAAAAAAATTACTCTTCTGTTTCCAGTAGCAGTGGTCTTGGCCTTAAATGTTCAACGCCAACCAATCTAGGAGACGCCTGACATTTCCTTGAGCCCTTTCCCCTCTCCCTCCCTCCCCCCCGTCCCAAACAATAATTAATAAAAAAAGCTGCACTCTCTTCGTGTTAAAAACACTACCTTTATAAATAATTTAATGTCCTCCCTTCCCACGAAACGCGAGTTGCCGGACAGGAGCAAAGGTTTCTTTTGGCACAGTGATGCATCGCTTTGCAGTACAGACCCACGCCTCCACCCCTCCTGCCCGCCCCCCCCCCCCCCCCCCCCCCCCCCCGAGTGCCCAGCGCATCCCTCGCTGCCACCTCCGCGGGGGCAGCCCCTGCTCCGCGGCCCAAGGTTTTGGTGGCAGGAGATGCGGGGACAAGTTGTGGTAGGGAGACAGAGAGGGTGGAAAGGAGGCGGCGGTGGAGTGGCTGAAGTCAAGTAGTCTCGACGAACAGTAAGAAGCACTTGAGGCTCATGGCTTTGTCCAAAACGGCAGTTGTTTGGGGTTTTTAAAAATCTTTTAAGATTTATTTTTGGCTTAAGTTAAACCCACTGTGATGTCACTAAGGCACAGTCACGGAGGATTTTGCTTGGAGGCTTCGGTCGCCTCTGGAGCTAAAGTGCGGGATCCAGAGCCTCCTCCTTTCCCCCACCCCGGCCAGGCCCCGTCGAAGGGGAGGAGGGGTTGCCCCGTTAAGCCAGGGGGGTCTCCACGGCGTACGGTTGGAACGAGGCCGAGCCTCCCGCCGCCGGCTGCAGCGGCCCGGCCATCCGCAGGGACCCGTAGAACGGGGAACCGGGCGGCTGTCCCCGCCCGCCCTTGGGGAGGGTGGCAGGGAAGATCGGCGCCCGCGGCCGCTCCGCCGGTTCGCCGCGGGCCAGCGCCTGCCGCCCGCCCCCCAGCAGCAGCGGCGGCGGCTCGCCCAGCCCGTAGGCGCAGAGCTGCAGGAGGCCGCCGCCGTAGAGGGCGGCGGTGGCGGCGGGCGAGGGCTGGGCGGCAGGTGGGTAGGGGGAGAGGAGCGGGTAGGGGCCGGGTAGCAGGTGCGGCGGGGCGGGCGGCGCCGGCCACAGAAGGCGGGCGTGCGGCGGCGGTGGCTGCGGGGTGGCGCGGGGCCCCGCCGGCCGCCGGAGGAGGCTCTCGATGGCGAAGGAACTGGAAAACTTGGCGCCGCCGCCCGCCGCCGCCTCCCCGCCGCCCGCCGCCGCTGCTTCCTTGGCGGCGGGGCTCGGCGCGCAGTTGCAGGGCGACGAGGCGCAGCAGCATCGCGGGGAACCGCCGGGGGACGCGGCGCTCGCTCCGGCCGCCTCCTGCGGCGGCTGCGGCTGCGGCGGGGCGGCGGAGCGGGAGGGATTCGGCGGCGGGGCGGCGCGGTTGAGACGCTTGCGGCGGCGGCGGAAGACACCGTCGGCGAAGGTGTACTCGCTGCTGGGGTTGAGCATCCAGTAGTTGTCCTTGCCCCAGGGCCGCGCCGGGTCTCGCAGCACCTTGACGAAGCAATCGTTGAGGGAAAGGTTGTGGCGCACCGAGTTGCGCCAGCCGGTGTAGGCGCCGCGGAAGAAGGGGAAGCGGCTCATCAGGTAGTCGTTGATCTCGGCCAGGGTCAGGCGGCCGCCGGCCGAGTCGCGGATGGCCATGGCTATCAGGGCGATGTAGGAGTAGGGAGGCTTCGGCCGCCGCGTGTAAGGCTTCCCCTTGGCGCTCTCGGCCGCCGGCGCCTGCGGCGGCTGCGGGGCGGGGGGCGGCGGCGGGGGATGCCCCGACCGCCCGGCCCCGCCGCCCGGGCTGTTGGCGGCGCAGTCACCGTCTGAACCCAGCTCGCTCTCGGCCGGCGCCGGGGAGAGGGAGCCGCTGCCTTCCTGGTCGCTGCCGGCGCTCAGCTTGTCCTCGTAGTGCTGCGAGAACACCTCCAGCTTCATGGCGGCGCAGGCGGGCCCCCCCGCCCAGCACCCCGCGGCTCCGCGACCCCCGCCCCTCGGCGCGGTCTCAAGGGCGGCGGGGGGCGGAGAGGCGGACCCGGTGGGTGCTGCGCCCTCGCCGGCTTGGACAGCTCCGCGGCGGCAGGCAGGGCAGCGGGGCTCCGCGCCCGCCTCGCCCGGCAGCTCCGGGGGTGGCTGGCAGGGGGCTGACCCCTTCCCCGTCGGCGGGCACCGGGGACAGGCGGCGGTGCCCTGCCGCCCTCGGCGGCGATGCGGAGAACGGGTCGGTTCCTCCGGCTTCCACCTCTTTCTCCCCCACCGCGGCGCTCCCTCTCTTCCCTTGTTGGTTGTTTTTTTTTTTTGTTTGTTTTGGTTTTTTCCCCCCTCTTTTTTGTCCTTCTCGCTCTTTACTCTCGCTGCCCCATGGAGCCGGAGGAGAGCGGGTTGCCGCGGAGGGGCGAGGAGGCCGCCGCGGAGCCGGTGCGAGCTGCTGCCGCGGAGCCGGTGCGAGCGGCTGCCGGAGCCGGCTCCTCTCCGCGTTCCCCCGAGCCCGGTCCTCCTCGGGGTGGGGGTGGCTGCCGATGTTACCGTCCGCAGCGCGGGGCGAAGCTCTCGAGGGACGTCGGGGTTACTCCTCTCTCTTCGGCTTCGGCCCCCGTCAGTGCCGGGACGCCGGGCTGGCTCCTCGCTGCGGCGCGGGCAGCAGCCGGGTTATTAGGGTTATTAGTGTTATTGTCATTATCTCTCTCTTCCCCTGTGGTTCTGTGTCTCTCCACCACTTTCAGACCAGCCCATTATAACGCCGGCGAGAGGCGGAGCCAGGACAAAGATCTGAAAGGCTGGTGGGTGGAGGAGCAAGGTAGCAAAGGTGGGTATGCGCTAATAAGCGCATATCAGAGTCGTAATTAGCTGAGATGACAGCGAGGTCTTGTTGGAAAGTTATTTTACGAAACTTGTTTGTATTTTCTCCTGCCAGGTTCCGCCCCTTCCCGGGTTATTTCGAACGAAGCCGCAGCTCGGCGCGACTTGGCAGAGCCGGGCCCGCCTCCCAGGTGTAAAATGCAGAATGACTTATAGGTGGCAGAGCAGAACCTGTTACACGCAGTGATTTATTTTAATAGCGCCGTATATAGCAACAAGTTGTAATGTGACAGCTCAACAACCTGTTGGAGAATAATACCCGGCTTCGCAGTTGTGAATTCCTAATGATTTATGTAGCCTGACTAAGTCGTTTCAGCCCTGGCCCCTCTTTCCTTCTGTCATAACCACACCCGGTGCAGGGATAAAATGGGAACAGGTAGGCAATGCCGTGGGCTTTTGCTACGGGAGAAATAGTCAAAACCTTAATCTTAGATTTAAGTGTGTTAATGCGCGTGTAGTGGCGTGGCTTGATCTCTTCTGGATGGTGCGTTTGTAACCTCTCTGTTGTAACTGTCGCTCTCCAATAAAATCTTCTATTGTGTTTTTAGAAAGTGACTTTGCTTTAACTTCTTTTTTTTTTTCCCCCACGTTGTGGATTTATAAATTTTCCCTAAAACCTGGGAGAAAGCTGTAATTTTACCTAGATACTTTTCTTCCTAGAAAAATCAGTTCTGATTTTTGGGTTTGAGTTTTGGTTTAGCTTGTTTGGGGTCTTACCTTCCTGCCGAGATTTTGCCTCCTTCAGCGGTATGCTGGAGGGAACAACTCAGTGAAGAGACCTGTTTGGCAGTATCTTCTGTGAAAACTCCATGTTTAGGTACTATGCTGCTTGCTGTTCAAAGTCAATTGCAAAATGCCATTTGACTTCATACGGCAGTAGCGCTAGCGTCTGCAAAACAATAACAAAACAAAAACATCAGCAGAAATCTAGTGTGGTGCTTATATTTTATTTCTCATATGTATACTTTGAATTTTGTGTCCTGGAGTAAGTGTTGGATTGCTCCATATTTTACAAAAACAGTCTTTCTAAATCAGACCTTATTTTAGAATAAATACTTATTGCAGAATCATTCTGGTTAGGACTATGCCGTTGTGGTCTGGCTCTAAAGGAGTGTTGGAGAGGAACAGGTGAAAAGGCAGGTTTAGAGGACTTAACAGAAGAATCAAACAGCACTACTTTCTGTCTAGATCTCTGTAGAACAGATGTTCCCCCCCCCTCATTTTGTTTCAAAGCTTTGCCATTTCTTCAGTTTGCATGGGTCTGAAATAGTAAATACTGAACAATGAGAGGTTCTTCTGTCATTTTGGTGGTACTCTTGCTAGCTTTAATGATAACAGGTTTGATGTCTTCCTGTTTTCACTAAAGCTGTACCAGTTCAGAAAAGCTGGCAGTTCAGAAAGACAAAAATAAGAGGAGGGAGACCTCTCTTGGTTCCTTGTTGTTGTTGTCTCCCTGTAATGTAAACCGAGATCTTTCACTAAAGCGTTGCATTAGCTGTAGGTGCCAATGTTTGTGTTTAAGAGTATGGGAAAAAGCTATCATTCCTTCCAAAACTTGTATTTTCTAAGATGATGCCAGTGGCGAGGGTAGGTTTTTTCCTCTTCCTGCTTTTGTTGTAAATAGCAGTGAAGTAGCAATGATTTGCTAGCTTACCTTTGATGTTTATTTTATTACCGTTCCACTATTTGTGTGGAAAATGTACACATTGTCTCTTATCTTTATTCAAAGAACTTAAAAAGTCATTCAAATGCTGTACGTAAACACGTCAGACATAACAGAAGCTTTTTCATAGCCATACTTCAAGACTAGGAGTGGATGGCAAAGCTGGTTTTGCAAGATTTAAGAGGGGACAGAAGCTTGTGCTTAAAATAATACAAAGATAGTTGTTAACGGCTAGAAACAGAGAGCCTTTCTAAGATCAGCACCGATTCTTGTTGTGGCTCAAGGCCCCTTCGCTGCCACTGAGTGAGTGCCTGTTGTAAACTGGCCCTTGGAATCTGTAGTGGCTCTTAGCTGAGAAAACATATGAAGGTGCTTATGTGAAGGACTGTGCATGATTTAAACAGAGCCTTCCTGGCCCAAGTGAGAGCGCTGTCAAGCCCGTTGCTATTGCTGCCCATGAAACAACGAGCGAAGTTGTAAGAAGTAGTGAAATAGTCCAACTACTCCCATCTCTCACCACTGAGAGTATATGTAACCTCAAGTCTTTTCCTGTTATAGTTTTTAAAAAGGCACAGTATCGCCTTCAGGTTTATAAAGATTAACACAATCATCGGAAAAACTGATTCTGTTAAGTAAACTTCACATCAAAAGCGCTTTGATGTGCTGTATTATAGCAAAGCTAAACACTCCACCCCCATCACCCCAAGAAAAACCTCCAAAAAACCTCAGTGAAGCAATGTAAAAAAAATCTAATTCTTTGTTCTAAAATGAAATGTCTCTTCCTCTCTAGAGCAACAGAGCAGGACTTTTTTTTGATGTATGACCCCCTCTTTTCCTACCCAAAACAGTACTCAGTCAAAAACAAAGGGGAGAAATGCGAATGGCTGCTCGAAAATCACACACTCAACTTTGCTTCCCATTTTCTGTAGTATTCGCCTCATCGAATTCAGAAATGGTAAGAGTGTGCCAATGGGTATTTCGAGGTAGGGCAGTGTAGTCCTTTGCAGTTTGCTCAAGCTAAGAATTCTAAAAATATTCCTCACTACATGTAGCAAAATGCTACGCTCTCTGGTGGTGTGGGTATACTTTCAGTTGATCCAGTTGTGTTGTCACCATGGCATTTTAAACCATGATTTGGTTTCACACTTCACAAACATTGTGCAAAGGTGTGTCACGCTGTGGTCTTGCTTTAAATTTTTTAAATATATATATATTTTTTTCATCCAATCCTTTTTTACCATCTCTTCTGCCTTTTGTCCCTCCAGCCTACTAACTAGGCTAGTGAGTGCTTACAGGTAAGACCATATAAGCACAACTGGTCAATAAAGGTCTCACTGTGGTGACTGGGAAAGTCCTATAGTTAGTGGTAGGCAAGCTTGTTTGTACATCTGAGATGTCCGGCACACCAGCTGGACAAAGTGCTTCATCATCTCTTCTCCTCCTCCTGTAGCAAGCTGCAGGAGTGCTCTGCCTTGCCAGGAATGATGAAATTGGACAATGCAATACACTACATGAGCAACAATAGACCAGTTCAAAGAGTTCTCTTTGGATGGGCTCCTCACAGCAGGAGACGTGCCTAGCATGCATAAATGAACTGCAGAGTCTGTAAAGGCTGGCTGATTGCACTATGTGTATTTTTATAGTTGAAGGAAATCCAGCTCGAGACTGAGCTGTAAGAAAGGAGGTTAGTGGAAATTCATTTAGACCATGAGAGGAAGAGTTTGATCACTGAACCAGAATGCATGTCTGCGTGAATTCCCACACTGGGAACTCTGTGGATTTGCACTTTTTCACATGGACAGCCATTCCCTCTGGGCAGAGATTTTCTCTGTCTTAGGCAGGTACTCAGACCTGGATTTACAACGGGGACTTCCATTTCAATTTTGTTTCACACAGTCTGTTTTCCTGGGAGTTGTTGCTCAGAATGAAATTTTCCCATGCTGAAAGCCCAGTATCACTTCCTCCCTGTGCCCACTTCATGTCCCATAAAAAAAGTACATGTCAGCAAATTTCTTTTCTCCTGCATGCAAGATTGTGACAGAATAGGCAGGGACAGATTTTCTCCTGTGAAGAGGAGGGCATTACTGCTGTTGTTATGAATACTTAGCAGCAGAGAAGTAAATGTCCACTTCCTACACTATCCTTTCCACCCAGAAGTCTCAAATCTCTCCCATTTTACAAGCAAAAAGCAGTGAAGGGGAGTCCTGCTGAAAGCTGTTTGGCAAGTCAGTTGCAACCCTGTCTGTAGAACTGAGCTCTTTGGAGTCCTTGTCCTGAGCAATGTCCACTGAGGTATCAACCACGAGGCCTCATCAGAAGCATTGCGCCATTTAGTAAGGAGCTGTCAAAATGGATATTGCTCTGTCCTGAGACTCAGGTAATTTATAGCTAATTCTCTCTTTATACTAGAGATAGTTCATGCTGTAGTCCTTGGCCAGTCTGGACAGGATGAGGTGTGAAAAATATGTTTTACTTTGCAGCCAGGGAGAATGGCCCAACCTGGAGTCTCTGACAGAAAGAACCAGGGAAGACTCGAGGTTGACCCCTAGGGTTTTGGATTCGGGGATACAGAGGATCAGAGACCTGCTATAATCCAACTGAAAAAGATATTGGCAGCATATGAGGGGTTTGATCTGCCTCAGGAGTGGTTGGTACTCAAGCACAGCTCCTCCTGGCACCTCAACTGCCAGTGCTGGGCTGGATGTTCAAAGGAAAGGTCTCCTACACACCATGCCACTGATGCTACATGGAGTAAATATAAATATGGAGAGGTCTGGCAGATTGATTATATCACACTCCCCAAATGTGCCAAGGCAAGCATCATGTGCTTACAGATTCACAGATTCACAGAGTGGTAGGGGTTGGAAGGGACCTCTAGAGATCATCTGGTCCAACCCCCCTGCCAGAGCAGGGTCACCTAGAGCAGATCACACAGGAACAAGTCCAGGCGGCTTTGGAAAGTCTCCAGGGAAGGAGACTCCCCCACCCCTCTGGGCAGCCTGTCCCAGGGCTCTGTCACCCTCACAGGGAAGAAGGATTTTCTCACGTTCAAGCTGAACCTTCTGTTTTCCAGTTTATAGCCATTGCCCCTAGTCCTGCCACTGGACACCACTTACGATGGTGTAAGGAATCACCAGATGGCTGGAAACATATCCCATGCTCCATGCCACTGCACAGAACACTATCCTGGGCCTTGAAATCAAGTCCTGTGGTGATATGACACAGCAGAAAGAACTGAGTCAGACAACGGGACTCATTTCTGAAACAACCTCATAGACACTTGAGCCAAAGAGCATGGCATTGGGTGGGTGTATCGCATTCCCTACCGTGCACCTGTCTCTGGGAAAATCAAACAATATGAAGGACTATTAGAGACCACACTGAGAGCAATGGCATGTGGGACTTTCCAACATTGGGATACACATTTAGCAAAGTCCACCTGGTTAGTCAACACTAGAGGATCTGCCAATTGAACTGGCCCTGCCCAGTCACAACTTTTACATACTGTAGAGGAGGATAAAATGCCTGTAGTGCACGTAAAAACTATGCTGCGGAAGCTAGTCTGGGTTATTCTTGCTTTGGGCAAAGGCAAACCCATCCATGGGATTGCTTTTGCTCAAGGATCTGGGTGAACTTGGTGGGTAATGTGGCAGGATGGAGAAGCCTATTGTGTATCTCAAGAGGATTTGATTTTGGCAAGAATAGCTAATAATTTGAATTGTATGATATTAATTGCTATCTAATATTGTATGTCATCACTACTATGATTGCTATATGCCATATCAACAATATTACAGTAAGAGTCACATAGATTAATGAAGAATGAATTTTGATGAAACCAACCAAAATGCAGCGATGATAGAACTGAACAAGGGCAGTGGTCCTGGAACCAGAATTTGCTTCAGCATGCAACAATCCAGCACCACACACCATCTCTCCTGCCCTGAAGGACTGTTATGACAAATGGAGTACAAAGTCATGGATTAAAATGAACTCAATGGACATTTTAGGGGGATGGTCCCTAGACTAAGGGAATGATATCTGTGTATAAATCAACCAGCACAGTATGCATGGTTTGACTCCGTCCGGCAACTAAGCACCACACAGCCACTAACTCACTCCCCCCATGACAGGATGGGGGAGAGAACTGGAAGATTAAAAGTGAAAAAACCTCATGGGTTGAGATAAAGAAAGTTTAATAGGTAAAGCAAAAGCCATGCACACAAGCAAAGGAAAACAAGGAATCCGTTCACCACTTCCCATCAGCAGGCAGGTGTTCAGCCATCCCCAGGTACGCAGGGCTCCATCATGCATAATGGTTACCTAGTGAGACAAATGCCATCACTTCGAATGTCCCCCCCTTCCTTCATCTTCCCCCAGTTTTATATGCTGAGCATGATGTCATGTGGTAAGGAATATCCCTTTGGTCAGTTGGGGTCAGCTGTCCTGGCTGTTTCCCCTCCCAACTCCTTGTGCACCCCCAGCTAGGTCAGTGTTGGGGTGTGGTGAGAAGCAGAAAAGGCCTTGACACTGCTCAGCAGTAGCTAAAACATCTCTGTTATCAACACTGTTTTCAGCACAAATCCAAACCACAGCCCCATACTAGCTACTGTGAAGAAAATTAATTCTACCCAGCCAAAACCAGCACAACATCAAAAGGTGGTGTTGATTAATTGGAATGTATTGGAAAGTGTGGGACCTGGACATATCATAGGTGGTATAGAGTGAGGGGTGGATATTGTCCTGGTTTCAGCTGGGATAGAGTTAGTTTTCTTCCTAGTAGCTGGTATAGCTCTGTGGTTTGGGATGAGAATAATGTTGATAACACACTGATGTTTTGGTTGTTGCTAAGCGGTGCTTACACAGCAGCAAGGACTTTCCAGCTTCTCATGCTGCCCTGCCAGTGAGGCATCTGGGGGTGCACAAGAAGCTGGGAAGGGGACACAGCTGATCCAAACTGGCCAAGGGGATATTCTGTACCATATGACGTCATGCTGAACGTAGAAACTGGGAGGAGATGGCTGGGGGTGGTGGTCGCTGCTTGGGGACTGGTTGGGCATTGGTCAGTGGGTCATGAGCAATTGCTTTGTACATAACTTGTTTTATATATTCTATGATTATGATTATTATTTCCCCTTCCTTTTCTGTCCTATTAATCTCTTTTCATCTTGACCCAGGAGTTTTACTCTTTTTTCTAATTCTCTCCCTGATCCCACTGTGGGGGAGAGTGAGTGAATGGCTGTGTGGTGTTTAGCTGCCTGCTGGGTTAAACCACAACACTGTGTTAAGCCTGAGGAGCTTGAGTGGGATCCACACTGGCAGAAAATGAACCTCTCTGAAATCTATTGCAGGTCTTCAGTCGGAGAAAGAGCATGACATAAAAGAGTATGGGGTGAGGGGTGAGGTGAAGTCAACACAGTGTTTCTGGTATATTTTGCGATGACTTAATTTAGTATCTGTCCCCACAGGCTTTTCTCATAGCTGATTACCTGTTTTCATATAGTTGCACCAAAAAAGAGAAAATGGAAATGGTGATGGACTTACGGTTTTGTGGATGTCTTCAAGGAGATTATTCTTACAGTAAGAATGAAACTGGTATTGGAAGGCAGCACAGGCATTGATAAGTCTGGAGGGAATTGTTGGGACAGAATTGCTTGCTAAGACACAGGCTTCACCGCAATTAGAAGCTATGTTGTGCTATGTTTGTTATGAAGTTATGATGCAGAAGCCATTTGGTGAAATGCTGTGGCTCTCTGCCAGGATTAGCGAATGTTTCTTGCTACTGGTGCCAAACAAACTTGAAAAGTAACCATCATAGCTTGTTATTGCTGGTGCCAGACCAAATATCTGTTGGCGCCAAACGTGGTATTGATGCCAGAGGCTTGCTATCACTGGCCCATGATATGAGGAATCACCAGCTGAGTTGTCACAGTAGCCTCTTATTGCCTTTAAGTCCATCCATGCATGGAGGGAGCAGAGTGAGCAAAGTGATAAAAGAAGTACAGCAAAATTAACCGGGAGCTGAAGGACTTTGACTGTGTGATAGAGAGTCACTGAACTTTGCTAGCCCTTCCTGGAATACACCTAAGCCAACTCAAAAACACATACATTTTACATGTGTAAACAAATGACTAGAGATATGAAGGATATGTTTCCATTTAACTAAGTACTATTTATAGCACTGTGGATTAACAAATGAATCACCTTGCCAATAGTATTCTAGTTGAACAGCAGTAAGTATTCAACATTCTTACTTCTGTATTGGTTTTTTTTGGTAGTTGTTTCTTTGTTATCAAAAAGCTATTTCTGCGTGGAATTCTGTGATTTTTATAACAATTAACCAAACCTGTAAGTGAAAAATGGTGTAAAAAACTCCTTGATTTTTTTTTCCCCTAGGACCAAGTCAACTGCATTATAATGGAGCTATTCAGGAGCAGGCTGCTGAAGGCCAGGACTTCCTGTAGTAGGCAGGATTCAGCAGTAATGCCTCCCAAAATTATGTCTCTCCTGTGAATGTTCTGTCCTCCATTTTCCTTCCCTGCTTCAAGATCTGAACTGCCATCCCTCTATCTGAACTGCCATCTGATCTAATCCTCTCAACTCATGGACAGCTCCAGAACAGCATTGATATCTGCAAATCTGGTCTGTGCTGCTCCTTGCTTACTCCTAGATCAGGCAGCACACTTACACCAAGAGTACATCTGTTACAATACCTCAGGGTGGTGGGAGATGATGGGGGTTTATAACCTCCAAACCGTGTTTCAGAAATCAGGTTTGTTTTCACCGCTTTTCAGGTGGAAGAGAAATGCAGTAAAACCTTGAGGAGCTGGTTCTTCAGCTGCTGCAGATCTGACAAAATCATTAGCTTTGTTGAGTTGTATGGGTTGAGTATCTGATCTCCAGTTCCTAGGTGAGTTCTTAAGGGATTAGCCGAGTTTCAGTCTCTTGAAGGTGCGAACAAACATACTGTTGCCTCACATACGTGAAGCTTCTTCCCTAAAGATGTCAAAGTGCTTTGAGCAGAGGGTGTTGCTATTTCTGTTTTGTAAGCAAAGGTTCACAGAATTTAAATGTCTTGGCCAAACTTACATGATCTAAACTGAGTATAGGACACAGATTTCCTAATTCCTCAACTCCTGCTCTACCTACTAACCCCATTGTTTCCCTGAACCTTTACATATACTTGAGTAGATTAATAATTAACCTCCAAGTGGGGCACTTTGAAGCAAATGTAAAATGAAACCAAACACTTGTCTTGGTTTTTAGTCATACCAGATTTGCAAGTAGGGTGTGTTTAAGTGATGCAGGTAGATAAAGTCTTGTTAATTTAGATTAGAGTAAAAGTCAGTACCTTATCAAAGCAAGTGACTAATTAGGAAAACTATTAGCTTTTGGAAAAGAAACAGTCAAACTATCACTCAAAATTATTTTAACTAATTGAATACTACTAGTATGTATGCTGAATAAAGGCTCGTGCAACTGCTGGGGAAAGGAGAAAGACTGAGAACTCTTGCAGGAATTGCCAGTGTTGTGTTTCTTTTTTTGATAATTTTGCATTTAGAAACTTAACAGTACTTGTCATCAGTCTGTAAACATGGGGAAGGGAGGAGAGTCCTGTGAGTCATCAGGGAACAAAACTTAAAGAATTTAAGTGAAATGCTGCAACATTTGTATACTGCCTTCAGTCTCTTCACCGTACCAAGCCAACAGGACAGCAAAGGGCCCATGAGTGGTTTGAAATGATCCAGTGAATCTTAGGTCTGTAATAACTGTGACTGGGCATTCGAGAACCTGCAAGGGTGGAAACACTAGGGCAAATTCATGGTGTGAAAAGAAAGATTATGATCAGACTGTATTTGTGTTCAGACAGATACATGCAATTGTGAAGAATCATTAAATAACTGTTAACCACACCTGCACAGAGCCTCTGGCAATGCTGGTTTATACAGAATCTCAAGAACTGCCATGTGCCTGACATCATACCTTTGCAAGGCAAGAAAAGTCCTGGTGTTAGCCCAAGACTGGTAAGTAAAACATAGTCCAGAGACTTGAGCCAGTTTAATGTCTGTTAGTGATTTTCTGGTATGTCACACCCAGTACCTTCTTCCCCGTAAATCTGTCAGTAGTCCTGATTTGTTTGGTTAAGACCAGGTCTTACTAAACATCTCTGAATCTGCTTTAATGCAATGGCTACTTACCTGTAAGTCAGTCAGGACGGTGAGGAGGGAGTAAGTATGCATGTATACAGGTAGTCTAGTACAAACAGTGTCTTGACTCCTCTGGGGCTTGTAATTGCTGCTCTGACACACAGCTGCTTGTTTGGATTTCTTTTTACATGGATTATTTTCCCTTTTAAAAACATTGGGAGGGGTTTGACATTTTTTCATGATGGAAATGACATTTCAGAACTTTTTTGTTTTTACTGTAAGAAGAAATGGAAAGGGAAGCCTATGGGGAAGGGATCAAGCAGGATAAAGGTAGCAGAGGTAAAGGAAAAGGGGGCTGGAGCAAAGCTGAGATGAAGGGACGGAGATACGGAGAAAGTTGGAGTAGACGGCTCCAGTCGAGAACACATTGCAGAGCAGTTCCACTCAGGCTGCAGAAAATTTCCAAGATGCCCAAATATCTCCAATTTGGCTGTTTCTGCTGATGGAATGTTTTGGACTGCTCACCTCTGCAGCTTTCCTCAGGCTAGGGAGTTCTCTGGGTTTTAATTTCCCATGGTGCATTTGGAAGCAATCATCTTTCATCTGCATTTTCTCTCTCTTGGAGTATACTTTCCTTGTCTGTCATGGGAAGGGCTGCTTGAGGAAATTGTTTTGTTTTTTTTTTTAATTGAATAACAAATATACAAAAAATGCAAAACTGAAGGTTGAACATCAGCATGTAATACAAAATGGGCTGCTGTGGATTGGTTTGATATCTCTGTCTAATTGTAATTTCTGCACAAAACCTTTCTTCCCCTCCTAATGAAAATCTTCAGCAACTGTGAAGAATAGGAGGTTCTGATACAGAACATGACAGATACACAGGGATTTTCCAGAAGGTGGAATAATATTTCAAAAATTTGCAGACTTCAGTATTCGTTTCAGAGAAGCATAAGTGCTGGCACTTGACATTGATAGATCAGACTATGGATATATTTATTCATCACTTACAAGAGTCCTTATTCATAGTTTGATTTATTTATGCCATAGGGGTTTGGAAGACAGTCCATCTTTACTTTCTCCAGTTGAGATGGAATCAGTGCCAAGAAACTTAGCAAAGCCCAACATATATTAAAGCTTTAAAGGGTTATCAAAGTGTTGTGGGAAAAGTGCCCTTCCACCATTCTACTTGAAATACCTGTCACTTTTCCGTAAGTAAATCTTGGTGACTTGGACAGAGTTTATTTTGAAGGCAGGGTGTGAAGTAGTACACCCTGTACCCTCTTACCTTCACTTTGACCTTGAAATGCACAATCGTTAAAGGTTGGCCCCTTGACGAAGTTAGGTGGAGTCAAGTGCAGAGACTAACTGAATAGCTGGGGCTTTTACTCCAGTGGGCCTGAATTCAAACCTTCAAAACTTTGGCCAGACTCATGACTATTCACTGTTGAGACTTTAATTAAATGGTGTTGGATATGAGAGGTAAATGTGGAAACTCTGTACTCTATTATACTAGCTCATGTTGCCGAAAGAAATAGAGCTGTGCTTCTTGATTGAAGAGACAGAGCTAAGTGAATAATTCGCAACAAATAATTAATCTAAATGTTTCTAAATTATTCTTATGGAATCTGATTATGGTTGAGAAAGATCCCTATTTATTAATGCTATGGGACTCCCTTTCACAAGGGGAAAGTTTATTTATATAAGATTAATGGGTTGAGGTATAGACTTGCAAGTTCTTCCTGAGTCATCAGACCCAGAAAACACGTATTTTATATTAAGGTTAACACAATCTTCCAAGCGAAAGCATTTATGACTGTACTTTAACTGATGGGTATATGATGACTGACATTCCAAAATCTCTTCTGCAAACACCTACGCTGGCATATTTTTATACATAGGAGTAATCCTAATTAATTTGAGAAAATTACTCTTGTGCATGAATGTATTCATTAGTATTTGAAACATCATGGTCTTAGTATGGTGAGTCTCGCAGATATGATCTTGATCTTACATTTAAAGATGTCCACAATGTCCCCTCCGGTCTTTATGGCTACCTCAGCACTAGTAAGTAAAACAGGACAGCACAGTCTTTGCCTCTGAGGGCTTGTATCCGCATGGCTAAATTCCCTTCCTTCTGAAGCAGTGACTTCATCTGTGCTGCCTAGAGGGAATGGTCCTTCATCCATGCTATCTCTTGAACCATGCCTGTGTGTGGCGTGAGAAAGTAGTAGGTAACAGGGGAAAGCCCATGTCAGGGAGCTTGTTGCGAGTTAAACAGAGTGGATAACGACACGCAGGCTCTTGAATCCTCATCCTGGCTCCTTTTAGTCTGCAAGTGCAAGATGTAACTTACATGAATATTTGTGTTCATTTCGCATCTTGAATCTTTGATAAGGTATTCATGTTCTCATCTGTTCTTCACAGGAAACAGTAGCACTGTTGTTATCTTCGGCTGTGTACTTTTGGGGATGTGTTGGCTGGGTTTCTGTTCCCGTGATGCCGAAGAGTTTTGCCCAAGAACATCACAGAGAAGCTGCTCTTTCTCAGTGTTTTGTGAGTCTTTCTTTCCAGAGGTAAGATCTGAATACAGCTTGGTAATATTTTTTGATAAACACTGTTTCAGTCTATCACAAGAAAACTATTGGCTAGGGTATTAAAAAGTTTGGAAAGTTTTAGTGCTAAGGAGAGTGAATTATTCTGAATAAAGGAGGTAGAGAAATTAATAGGCAAGAAGGAAATAAAGCCTACAAACTGAAGACCTAATAGTGAGTTTGAACTGAAAATTTGTACCTTTAACAATTTCTAAATCTGTGGATTCTGCCTTGCGGACAGTGAGTTCTCAGAGCTGCTGCCTGAAATTGTAAATGTCTGCAGATGTTGTTACACTACGGAGTTGTCCTCATCTTATCCCAAAGCAGGTGGCTGTAGTAAATGAAGTGATTTGCACCTTGCAGTACCCATTTCTGTTAGCTGAAGTGAAGCCTAAGGCTCCCCAGGTTATCACCTGGAAAGTATCACAGAGCTGTGAAAGTATTTAAGGTGAACTCCAGACTACCTTTTTTAATTCAGGAACCACCTAGAGTGTCTCAATTTTTAGATAGTCAAGATACTCTTCTTAAAGAAGTTTATGTGTATAAAGTAATCAATTGTGAAAAGAACATTTGCTGTTTTCATGAATCAAACTTCAGCTTGAAGTTAAGATATAGTTGAACATAGTGGGCTAGACCAAACATTGTGTAAGGTGAGAGGGATTGCCCCCCAAATTTTATTTGCTGCTTAAAAGTCATGCACTGTGTTCTGCTTCAGTCATTGCAGTTATCCTCTTCATTTGCCTGGCTACCACTTGCTTATCATTTTTTCTGATATGACTCATGCAGAAGGACATTTCAAGTTAGACCGTTTTGTAACATCTTTCCATGAAACGCTAGAACATCAGTGCTTGCTCCAGGAAAAGGTGAGTTAATATGTGTTTTTGTGTGCCCTGATGGTTGTCTTGCTTAATCCATAGTAAAAAGGATGTCTTTATTGACACTGAGAGCTTTCCAAAAGTGTTCTTTCCACCGTTAGTGATATGTTGCTTAATAGAGCTAGCTTAAGCTTGCCACACTGACTTTTGCATTGTTTGCGTTGCATTGGTTGGTTACCTCTTTCTCTTAACTTTCCATGTACAATTTAATTAGGTTGGGAAAGTAGGATATATTATCAGATGGTATGGATTTACCAACTTCAGTGAAGTGTTGTGAGATGAACTAGCTAAAGCTCTGGGCAACAACTGATACGTTCCTCGTGTTTCACTCTCTCTGTGCGTTTTGGATGAAGATAACTGCCAGCATATGTGATTGCAACTCTCTTGCCAGAAGAGGTGTGTCTGTTTATGCCAGCGAGTTGCTTGACTGTTGGTATAAATATAATAGCATGGTAATTACTGGTTATAGATACAATAAAGATCAAACTATTTTCCATACAGAATGTGTTTATTGTCCTGGAAGCCTATCTCTTGTCTCTTCCCGTGAAGAGTGCTAACCAAAAGCAAGATATTTCAGAGTTGGAAACCAGAGTAAAAACATCATAATGCTTTATTTCTACGAATAATTTGTAAGCATTAGTAGCTCATGAGCTGTGAACAGTGGTGTCCTATTTTATGAATTAACCATGACTTGTTTTGGCCAAAAAAAAACCCAACAAAAAAAACCCTTTTATAATGTCTGTAATGTTCATGCTTTCTAGTTGTATAAGAAAAATGGTATGTTTTCTCTTTTCTGATTAGATAACTTATGGAATAAATTAACCTAATACATATGTGAATAATAGGGAAAATTACAAATATGCCAACAATATCTAGTTTTAAAATTTTCTTATGTATCTGACAATTGAAGTTGTCTGATCTCTTAGAAAAGCAAATAAAATGTACATACTGATAAAAATCAAACTGTTCACAAATGTTTTCAGATGGAAAGTTGGCTTTTAACAGAGAATGGTAATCCAATGTTTTCCTACTCTGTTCGGTTCATGCTTCTCACTGAAAGGTGTATGCAGTATGACACAATATGTTGTGACTCCCCGGCAAAATGTTGCAATACATATTGGTCAAGGTATGTAGTATTTCAGAGCTATGCATAATTTGTGATTGCGACAGTCCCAAATAGGATACAAGCAGTGGGAGCACATAAAATGTTCTCAGTGTTTCCATCTCATTCATAATTTTGACTCAGCAGTTCCAACTGATTATTAATAGTTTCTCCAACAAGCCTGGATTGACTAAGTGAATTTGCTTTAATGTACTCAAGTGCTTTCGTTAACCTTGGCCTATGAAAAAGTGACTTTCTAAATTGGATTCACTGCACTAATCTTGTGTGTTGCATCAAGAAACAAAGTGGTTAAAAAAATATTATTTAAATAGGAAGTGAGGCAGAATTCATTAAAAAAAGAATATGCACCATGCTCATTATAGGATTTGCTAATGCTCACAAGTTTTTCCAGCTAAATGTAATATATACAAATGATTATTTATGAACAGTTATTATCAACAATACTAATAACTTCAATACTAGTAATAATAGCGATCTGGACTAATTAACTGTTTAGAACTGAATTTTGTAATATTTGCAAGTTTTCTCAGTTTTATGGGCACTAAATAAAATCAGTCCTATTGGCTAACACAAAACTCTGTTTTGTAGAATAGGATGCTGGGTTTAGAGACAAAATTTGAACCAGATTATAGAGGTGGCTGAGAGAGGTTCTGCTTGTGCCAACAAAATAGATAGAGGAATAAAGTCAACATAAATGCGTTTTGCATGTTTTCTCTGTTCATACGAAACCAATACATTCTGGTGAAGTGCAAAAGGCTTGCTTGGAAGTTTTGTAGTGGAAGTGCTGTATTTTGATGGTTCCAAATGATTTGAGGGGGATGAGATTGTTCTGTTGGTTCTTTGCTTTTTGTCTGGTTGGAAAGAAAACAATTTTATGATCTACAGGCAGGATTTCTTTTTATTCCTTCCTGGCTGTGTGTGTGTGGGGGAAAAAAAAAAGAGAAATCTTTATGTGACTGTAAACAGAAAGTAGAAGGCAAGTTCATAGGAGCACAGAAAGGGGGATCTCCTAATTTTTACAATGATCTAATCGGAATGTTTTAAGGATGGCAATATTGTGTGTTAGTTTGAAGATTCCGTGTGACCTTGTTCTGTTTGGGCAGTGAGGTGCTGTGCACGAGCCCTGTGTAAGATACAAAAGTAAATGTGAATGATAGAAGTGCAGATAGTATTGCTTCTTATAAATAATAATTAATGCTAATTAATGTTGACTCTGTATGCTGTGGCTTGGATGAAACTCTGGCAGGAATTGGCAGACATGCTGATATGAAATCTCTACCCACAAAGATCTGCTGAAAGAGCAGTATCTGGTGTAAGGGGATCTGCCCTTCTAGGTGCAAAGAATACAGAATATTTCAAATTAATCTTTTATCTTTTTGCAGGGAAATCGGGCTTACAGCTTTAGTCTGCCTGCATGCATGGGTCTTTAGGAAATGCAGACGTGGAACAAAAGCAAGATCAGATCATGTTCCTTATGTAAGCTTACAAGCAGTGTTCCGCGTTAACTGAAAATAGCACGTGTAATTTAATGTTCTCCTCTAATACTGTCCCCTTCACACATGACACATTTGTTGAGAATAGGCAATGCCCTCTCCTAAATATGGCAGGGGGTAGCTGAGCCATGCTGCCGTAGCCGTACCAGAAGATGCAGGAATGCATGCTGCACGAACTGGTGCCGACAGGGAGACTGACGCCTCCTCACAAGTCCTTGTTAAATCTGTATCTGCGTGTGTGTCCACACATATGCATACTATTTTTCCTCTGCCGCCTCCCTCCCACTCTGAGCTGCCTTCCTTTCCTCACTGCCCTCGAGCCGGGAGGTCAGCGCTACTACTTCTTTTTCACCAGTCGTGCTTTTCTTTCCATGTTTTCTCTAGCTGTTACTTTCCCTCTTTCCAGTGGAAGGGCAGCAAGAACCATTTGGCTGATTTAATGTTTTTCTGGGAAGGAAAGGATAAGGCTTAGAAAAATAGGATGCTGATTTTTTGCCTGCAGGCAAAATGTGTAGGGGGGACATTCTTTTTCTTGAGGGAGGAGAATTTTATTACAAGGGAGGGAATTTCCCCTAACAGAACAGTTTTACCTGAGTTCACCTGAGACAAAGGAGTCAGGAGCCTGTGTGCTGTGGATGCTATGGAGGATCTGGGGCTGAATGACTAGCTTGCCTTCACGAAACAATCCAGCTTCCTGGAGGGAAAGAGAGGGGTTGCGTGTGGCCTTGCAAACAAGGAGGAAAAGGAGAGGAGGAAGTGCCTGGTTGTTCTTGGCTTGGTGGGAAGAATTGCAGGGTCCCCGATCGCTTCACTGTGTGTCCAGCAAACACCCTTGCTGAGAGCTATGGACCAGGCCATTTGCTAGAGCAGCTCTGACTCCACCAGCTGCTTCGCAGGGGGTATATGCTAGAGAAAAAGTGGCCCTATAGAGCTGTGTTAGCTGACATTTCAAAGGTAAGGTACTCTGTTTTCTTGTTTGTTCGCTTCCCACTGGGGGATCAGTTATATATTGAGATGACTTGATATGCACTTCCTTAGCAAATACGTTGATTCAGTGTTTAGAGGATCATGTTTCTTTGTACCACAAAAGTTATTTATTGCAATGTTTGTGGTAGGCTGGTGATGCTCTTGTGATGTTCAAAAAGAATAAGTTGTGTATTTTTTTAAGAATGTGTTAAACCAGTTCTGTCAAAATAAAACTAATAAATACCAGTAATTGTTTAGACATTTGAAAAGGAATAAGGCCCCATTTTTGAAAACCATTGTAGGTAATGATTTGGCTGAATTTGTATGGAGACCTTACATCTAGATTTCTGAAGCTGAGAGTACTATACTTGTTTTGTATGAGTCTGAAATATGAAAACCTAGAATTTTTCACTGAATGTGTGTAAAGTAGGATAACTATAATTGTTTAGATTTCATCTACTAAACTGTTTTGACTGGACTGAAACACTGGGATAACAAACATCACAGACTACACCTTACTTAAGCTGAGCAAGCTGGTAGGAAGGTGGGCAGCGATGAGGGAGATGGCACAGGTTCTGCCAGTTTAGTAGAAGGTTATTAGTGGAAATCCTCACAGACTAGCCTGGGAATGATCTTAACATTTTCGTTAATGTCTTGGGTGTAGAAGGTTGGAACCAACTGATGAAATTCTCTGCTGACACAAGATGAGGAGACGTTGTCAATGTAGAGATAATGTCCAGTTCTTCCTGTACAGTGAGTGTGAGAGCAGGAATGATGGAAACAGACTAAAAGTTTAATAGCTGAGGACTTCTGCCTTTAGTAGAAATTGTTGGTCCCTACAGCATGAGGTGGGAAAAAACTAGGTGGAGAAAGACTTGGATATCCTACTTTACTAGAGAATAACTATGAGCTTCTGGTGCCATCTGGGAAAAGCCAGATGGAAATAGACTGGTCATTAATGGGCTCCATTTGTAATTAGGAGGTTGCTAAAACCAAGATTCTCTAATAACCTCTCAGCTGGAGTACAAAGAGCAGTGAACCTAACTGGAGCTTCAGGAACTGGTGAACAGGGCTCCTGATGCAGGAGCTAGGAGTATCAGGGGATAGTCTGATGAGATAACACTAACTCAGACCTTGGTTCCAGTGAAAGAGATGTGTGTAGTTTATTTAGCCATACACTGCATATAGAAAGGGAAATTGTTGTAGGCATTGCTGATTAAAATTCTGAGATCCAATAAATTTAATATTGAATGATGATGAGGTACCATTTTATTCCTCCTAATTTTCATTAATTTCTCCATGTATGACATATTCTAGACTTTATGGAGCTCATTATTTGTAATTGGTCTTGTGTCAACAAGCAGCGAAGATCAGACTGTCTGCCATTAGTGACAGCTGGCTTAATTTAATAATAGTACTTAGCAGTTATGTAGTGCTTCAAATTTTCAAATCCCTATTCAAATATTAGCTAATTAGTCATCACACCAATTGCTTTAAATATTATCAGGCCTTCTAGAGATGGGTAAATAGCTGTTGTTACCCATATTTCAGAGATGAGGAAATTGAGACACAGATGGGCAAGTTAGATCTCTGTGTATCTTTATATATAGGTATTTCAAAGGCACCTGTTGTTTCAAGGTCTAACAAGTCTATCAGCTCTACCTATTCAGTGTCCACCGAAGCCAATGGAAATCATTCTAGCAACTTCAAAAGGGTCCTTTTGTTGCCTAATTGGTCTCTGCAGGGTAATCCAGCTTCCTAATATTACCTAGCTGGTATAGTACCCTTTGAGATCAGCTGGTGAATAGCATATCGGCCATGGCAGTCAGCAGCATTAGTGTTGCTGCAGGGGACAAACAGAAGCTCTCAAAAACTGAGGTTTCCTCAGTCACTCAGTGAGTGAGTCCCAGAGGTAAGACTCTGGGATTCTTGAGTGCTTTGTTTTCTAGAAAAATTATTTAAGGGCTTGAAAATACCAATAATCCAATGATGAGATTTTCAGAAGTTCCTAGGTAAGCATCACCTGTTGATTTTGGAAGGATTACCCAGTACTCTGACAGTCCCAACATGTATTTCTCAGTCTACTCAGGCATTCACATGACTTAAAACCTAGCCCTACTCTTCAGTGGCATGCAGGAGTTAAAACTAAGGAAAAGCTCAAAAGAGACATCTAAAAACTCCAAGTTCTCAGCAGTGTGCTTATGTTACTTTTTAAAAAGTGAAGTTCTATGGAGAAGAAGAAATGAAAAGTCAGAAAATAAGCCTTGGCCTCAAGTGTAATGTTGAAGGATCCAAGAAATCCTTTAATATATGAAGTGGCAGGCAGCTTTGTAATGTTACCTAACTGTGATGTACCTAGGCAAAGTTTGACCAGTTACGTGCAGTCTTATAGTTCAGCTGTGTTTCTTGGAAGGTGTAAATAAACCCTTCACAGATTCAAGAATGTACTGTCGTGTATTAATTCAGAGTTTTCATTCCTTGAGGATTCACTATGCTTTGCATAAGAACTTTCTGTTTCTGCAAATGTTACTGCCCTTAAACCTGTTGGGATTTGTGGCAGATAGATAAAACAAGTGAAAGAGCATATGGAAAATGGGCTTTTATCAAAATATATTAATGAATAATCATGGTTTCGTTTTGTTTTTTTCTTTTAATGTTAATGTGTGTTTCATCCTGTTAGTCAATAGTGCAGTATACCCCAAGCTTTGAAAGATGAGCTTAGATGTGGGAAAGAAGCAGACAGTGTTTTCCTCACTGTCCTGCCACATGCTGCTGAATACATGCTTCTTTTGCCTGCCTTCCCAGCCAGGAATATTGTGGTATTTGGGAAATATCACAGTAACAAGAACATACGGAACAATCTTCTCTCTGGGTCAAAGCCCTGTGCTGTGCTCACAAAGAAAGCTTTTCATGTTTGCTACTTGTTACTCAACAGCAATCACGAAATGGCAGACATTGTAAGGTGGACCCCTCCTTAGGCTTATGTCTGTAAAGGAAAAAAAAAAGATGGGAGAGGTGTGTTCCTCCGCATACTTCAAGATGTCAGAAGTTACTGGGGCATTGCAATCAAACCAGTGTGTTTACAGCAGAGCAAAGAGGTGAAATGAGCCAGAGGGATGAAGGCTGCCGAACCAAACTGCTATCTGCTGGCATGTTAGCGGCACATGTTGTCAGGCTTTAGACTCAGCAGCATGTGATAGATACTAATGCAATAATAAATAGCAGTTGTTGCACTCAGTCTCTGTTTTCAGCTACCCTTGAGCATATGAGGGGTTGTTCCTTTCTGACCGTGTGAGTCTTGTTGTAGAACTATAGCTCTGGTTAGCTACACCTCCCAAAAATGAAATATGAACTGGATCCAGGATCTGTATGACCACTGATGGGAGCAGAGGGAAGCCTGTGTCTCCTCAACAGAGTAGCTTCTGACTCTCCAGAGAAGCTGTTTTCCAACTCTCCCTTCTGGCTGTGATGTTCCTGATGCTTGGCTGGTGTTCAGGAGGGGATTGTGCAGTGCAAATCCAAGATGGCAGATGTTTTTCCATTGTGTCCAATAGAAGAGCGGCAGCTATGATCAGGCCATGTCGGCAGTTTTACTAGCTGCTCTACCACTCCCATCCCTGTTCTCCTTGTCCTAAGCCCTGGAGAGGTCCAGGGTGGTCTGTCTTTATCCTTTTAGGTTTACTCAATGCAAAATTCCTCCATATACCTTCAGATTCTCTCCTCAAAATGCATGTCTATGTAAATATTATTTCTGAATGGCTTGGGAATAAATTAGATCATGGTTTCTTTCCCTCACTTCTTAATTTTGCTTTTTTTAGCCATGGGGGATTTGCTCTTCCTTCTTATGCGTTTTATCCATTACCATTATTGTTGCTTTTTTTGCTTAAAGGGCATGTAGAAGGAGAGTCCTTCCTGTCACCCAGATAGAATATATGTTTCATTCCACAACCTTTTTTCCACAGTTTCCCTTCCCTCTTGTGTTCCTGTCCCTGTGATAAAAAATTAATCCAGACAGAACACCAGAAAGCAATTGTAGTGGAGAGGCTATTTTTTAGTTTGGCAATGTGATGGACTATGGGTGATTTAAGGGAAAAGCATGGCTTTGGTACAAAGCTAGGGCACAAGCGTTTGTTTCTTAATTTGACTTCTTAGTTCTCCTGCTCCTAGGTTTAAGCACATCATTTAACTGTGTGTCCAGTTATCCAACATGCAAACAGAGGATAATGGTAAGGATTCACATGTTTCATAAGGCTTAGAATGAAAGTGCAGTAGATGGCTCCTTTTCGAAATGAAAAGGAGGTCCCAATCACCTGATCTTTCTAATAGCCAATTCTGTGCCATTAAAAACAATTGAAATAGGGTTTTCATTTGTACTATGAGACCAAAGTCACGTCACAAATTGTAGGGAGATGTGTGAAATTCAGGTGGAGCTCCTGTACTGGAAAACTGTGAAGTTAGCAGAATTGGTTTTAAAAATATTGGCTATTATTCCAAATTGTGCAAAATGTATCCATGTGTAAATGGATAATAATTTCTAGGTTTGCTTGTAATGAAGCTTGCTAAGGGCAGTCTCAGGCTGTCTTCTGTAGTCAAGCAAATTTCTTATTAAGAAAATGAATAGGACTTTATTGAAAGGACCAATGACTCCAATCCAATAATTTCTTTTCTGGTAATCCTTCAATTCCTCTCCCCACAGTGCCTGAAGCCATACCTAGGCTTCACAAATCTACATATGCAGAGAGAGAAATCAGATTATTGTGCTAAAGATCACTATCTCCCTAGAATACAGAAAAAAATCATATATACATGCTCTGAGATGCATGCACATAAAGAAAGAAAAGATGACAGCCTACTGTAAATTAGTGTAGCTTAATTGAAATCAATCAAACTGCTAATTTGATTTAGTTAAACTGTACTAATGTACACCAGCAGCTGAGATTTTGGCCCTTACTACTTTAATTTCATACTAATCTGTTTATAGCTTTCAAATATATGGAGCCAGTTGATTGCTAAACTGTTTATTGGGTGTGGTTCCAGGATTACAACAGTAATTATTTTACTGAAGCCCTTTATTTTCAAAAATGCATGTTTCAGATTTACATAATAGGACTAGACAATGACTAAGGGGCAAATTATACCAAGATTATTGCGTGCACTTACGCATGTGTTATGTTTTTATGACTCAGAATGGAGCTTGTTTGTGTTCCACGTTTGGACAGAGGTGTCTTTGGGGGGGGAAAAAAACACTGTAGAGCACAAGAATTACAAAAGAGTCTTGGCCTGTGGAATTCTGGGCCAAGATGCGATGCTAGACGATAAAATATTACTTAAGTGTGAAGGTGGGGGACTTGGTTATGAAATGCCAAACGGTTTTCCACAGCTCTGCTCCCTCAATCTGGTGTTTATTCCACCCTGAGAGCTGAGGGCTTCAACGCACATCCTGACTGAGAAACCTCTCCTCTTTGCTACCTGATTCCAAGTGCTGGCACAGGAGTGTTCAGAATTCAGAATGGTATTTTGGGTGGTGTTTGCCTGGAATTACCCACTCTCAGTGCCTTTCCCCCTGCCAAAGGATGATGTTGATAAGGACAGTGGCACGATGCTTTGAACAAGCTTTGAAATATTGTTTTACCTCCTTTTGCTTTGGTGTGCTTCACAGAATAGTTTGCATCCATTTGATACGCAGGAAGGCTGCCAGCAACCTTCTCTCCGCAGAACCACCACAGTGAGAAGAGCTTCAGTTCAGCAGCATTGCCTACAGTGAGACTGACAGAGCCCTCTGCTCCTCTCTGCATGGTGATCAGGCTTAGTCCTCCCATGTCCTGTGGAGCCGTGTCAGTCAGTGAGCCAGTTACTACTAGACTTGACGGATGCTGATGGTGGTGAGGGTGCTTTCATGTCAGTTGGATACTTGAATGAACCTGTTCAGCCTGGCTGTTGGTAGGATCTATAGTCTGAAGGTGAAAGGCTTTAGACTCTTATCACTTGAGCTGTGCAGCCTCTCTCCTGGCTTCTTGGTGTTTACAAAAATTAACAAAACAGATGATCATCTGCTTGTTGTCATCAAGTGTACAAAATGGTCGTTGGAGAGTTCAGGACTGCAAGCTTTGCTTTCTTGCAGCCAGAAAAGAAATTAATGAAAACATTGCTCCAATAATCCCCAGCCCTGACCTCTGCAATGCATCCTCAAAACGACATGCATATAAATAACTATCTAGGTTTTGTAAACAGAACTAAGTAGAAAGATACAACCCACTTTGGTATCACCAACTTTGACAGCACCTCTTTAAAAAAAAAAGTCTGTGAAGCAACTTACAGTAACTCTTACAAGTTTGTAAAATGACCTCAATCTTCATAACTGCTTGTTAAAGGATTTGCTAAAAAGAGCAGCAACACCTGGAGACTCATTTATCACTGTCTCTGCCTACTGGCGATCCCACCTACACGCTGAAGAATGACTGCTAACATAATATTTATGCAATAAACCAGCTGAAATATGTAAAAAGAAAAGCCTTCTGTAGGGATGGTAGAGATTAAAGAAGTATTTGAAGTCATTGGTTATTTTTTTTTTTTTTTCTGCTTGATAAACAAGGAGGTTTCTTTTGGTTTCATGGCAGTTCTCTTGAAGAGAATGTTTTTTGGTATCCCTTCTGACACAGGAAGGCCACCTAAGATCAAGCAGGTATTCATATTTTGGAAAAGGTTCTTTTTCTTGTCTTCACATTTGTAAACTATAGTGCAGTCTTCTGCAACTCACATCTATGGAGCAGGGCCATTCTGAAAATCTCTTGAAGGCATTTTATGCTTCTCGAGCCACTTTAATGTCCAAAGGCATCTACCTTGCAAAAACTGGCATGGTAATCCCTAGAGACCTTAAATTTCTCATCTAGCTGAAAAATGCTGCAAAGACTCAGGTGTTTCAAGTGTCCAGTAATAGAGGTGCAAAGCTTATAGAGGAATCAAAGCCACAGGCAGAACTGGAGCCCTGGAGGTGCATTAGTAAACATAGGCTCAGCCTAAAACCTACAGAGTTGAGTGGAATGACCTGGTGCTAACTTCAGTCAGTCCAGCAGCTTTGGTCATGAGTGACAATTGGGTCTGTAAGGCAGTTCTGACGTTCTGTTTGCAAACATAAGGGCTCTCTCCCTAGGCTTTGGCTTTTCCTGTGCATTGGCCCTGTCTGTTGGAATTCAGGAATGGCCATGAAAGCCAAATTTTATCTTACATCTTCAGATCATCAGTCCATGGGGTTCTTAAACAATAAAAGTCCATTAGTGGTCATACAAATACACAGCAGCTATGTTGGTCAGTATAAACAAAAAGGACTATCACTTCAGATCAGTTGACTGTTGGTCAGTCTAAATTATGTCGGTCAGTCTAAATGAAAAGAACTATCTTTTCAGATCTAGGAGGCTTGGCACCACTGGGCTATCACTTTAAACCCATGCATGATATTTCTGTTGGGTCATATGTTCATACAGTGCAAGCAAATTGCACAAAGGAGGTGCAATTTGTATACAGATGGTCAGGAAAAAAATAACTCTGTCAGAGCAAAGGGAGTATAGCAACCAAAGATGAGCTGACAGACACAGTCCCCATGGCTTTACAGAAGTGTTAGTGACTGACCACAGAGCAGCTACGCAAGCATTTTGTAGTCAGCAAGAACACATACTGAATGGGATGATCTATCTTCTGTCTGTATCCTCTCCCTGTCCCTCAGCTTTGTTAAAAAGGTTGTAAAACAACCAAAAAACAACAACAAAACATCGAAAGCAAAGCACAATAACAAATCAAACCAAACAAAAACAAGCAAAAAACCTCCTGTGGCACACAGAAGTAATATGTTAGAGCTTTCCAATACCACTGCATCAAGGCTTTGACCAGGTATAGTTTGCCCTTTAGCTGTGTTGCTTTAGTAGTGTGTGTTAGTGAAAAACATGGGCAAATCACCAGTTCATATGAGTAAGTAGCTGGGAAATACTTCTTCAGGGGGAAAAAAAAAAAAAAGCCTTGCAAGCTGTAGTAGATCACAAGTGTGAACATGAGTTGGGAATGCTGTTAAAAAAATAAAAAAATTGCCAACCTGGAACATACAAACAGGAATATAGCTGACAAGACACATGAAGTAATCCTCCTTCACTCAGTGCTGATAAGGCATCGGCTGGAGCACTGGATATGATTTTTGGGTTGTACCTTTCTAATAGGATGTGAGCTCATTGGAGGGAATCCAAAGTGAACAAGAGAATGATCAGAAGTTTGGAAAACCTAATGGTAAGGAGAGATTGAATGAATTGTTTTTTTTTTTTTTGTCCCAAAGCATGGAGTATTTCAAAGGGAGAGAGAGTTTAAGGGTCCTCAAATATATAAAAAGCTCTGGCAAAGAGGGGACTAATCAGAATATAGTTGTATATAGTATAATCCTATGCTGTTATTCTTCATATCAGACTAACTGACTCTAATTGCAGTATGTTAGATGGTAGGATGGATATTCAGGAATAATTTATAGCGATAAGAATAGTGGAGAAGTAGCAGAGTTTCGTTGAGTGGAAATCCTTTAGAAAAGTTGGGTAAAAATCTTTGAAGAATGATGTAGGAGCAGATGTTTTGCCTTGGATCACCATAATGAGTAAGATTATTAGGTCTTTTTAATTGTCATTTTTCTATTTCATGTGGAAGGGGCAACAGCAAATAAGACTGCCAAAGGCTTATGATGATTTGTGCAAATTTTATTGTGCGATTTTAACACAGTACCGTGTATATAGATAGCTTCATCATCATGTAGCATGATGGCAATCCACACAGACCTATCTCACTGGTATATTTGACTGTCTGTATGGGCTGCTAAAAGAGGAGTATCACAGGAAGGCACCTGCAAACACAGATGATGTGGTATGGGTTAATTTCAGAATGCTTTGTCTAGAGCATCTCCAGGTGGGATTTTCTTCTTCCTTGTAAGAAATTAGATAAGAATTTAGTTGAAACTGGTAGATAAGAGGTTGACTAGGTATTGACTATATGTTGTGCATAAGATGCTACTTGGAGAAGCAACTAGGAACTTGTGTTAAGTACATAGCAGCCATCACTTCAATATTTAATGTCAGTAAATAAGGGAAAAGCTGAACCTGAAACTAAGCAACGTTCTTGGCCGTTGGCATTTAGCTAACACTGCTCTTTGGAAAGCTATAGTGACTTTTTTTTTGCTTTGCAAGAGGCAAGAAGAGGAGGAAGATGATAAAACTTAGGTTTTGATTAAAACAGATGCTGAATTGGCTTATTCCACAAAAAATAGAATACCATAAATCTGAGAGTTTTGGTTTTCAGATAATAACAGCGAGTTGACTGAACACCAAAAATGCTATTTCAGGACTGTGTTGTGAGTCCTTGGGGAACATGAGGGCAGGTACCGCCTGTGCCTTACTATACATAGAAGTTGAGGTTTCTGGCCATACATTTCTCTCCTATGGTGAACTACTGTATCTCAACAGGAAGTGAGACCATCAGGTGTTACAAGAGAGGGAGCCTGGCCAGCCAGTCTGATAGAAGAAAATGCGTATACACACCAGGAAGTATAACCATGAAGGTCTTCGGTAATATATAAAAATCTTCAGTATCCAGGTACAAGTTGGAAGATTTTTGGAAAGACACTATTTGCTGTAAGGGGAAACAATTCTCTGGGTAGCTCTACTTGAGAAGAAAAAGTACAGTTGGCATAGGTGGTTTGTGGGTCAAAAGGCTGCTCCTGCATCTCTGACCAACTCTAGTTTTCTTCAGGAGACAGTAAAATATACACAGTACTGCACAACAGTTGTCAACTGTTCTGTTTATCTTGAAAAGTGTGGAGAGATGAGTGAGCTGTCTGATTTTTTGTAAAGTTTTTAAATTGTTCTGTTCCATGTACAGTAAAAAATGACTGGATAAATTCTTTAGATCTCTACTTTGCTGTACTGAAGGAATGCATTTGCCTAGCCTAGCAGAAAATGTCAGGTGGGTCACACCTGTTACATGGGATCCTGTGGTGGGTTGAACCTGGCCAACAGCCAAACACCCACCCTACCTCTTGCTCACTACTCTCACCTGTGTTATGGGGAGAAAAAAAAAAGGAGGGCAAAAAGATTTATGGATCCAGATAATGATGCTTTAATAAGGAAAGCAAAAAAGAGGACTTCATTCACAACTTTCTATCAGCAGGCAGATGTCCAACCTCTTCCTGGGATGCAGTGCCTCAGCACGAGTAACAGTTGCTTGAGAAGGCAAACATCATAACCATGATTGCCCCTCCTTTCTCCTTCTTTTCCCAGAGCTTTTATTTGTTTAGCACAATGTTATGTTGTATGACATGTTCCTTTGATCAATCTGCATCTGTTGTTCTGCCTGTGTCCCTTCCCAACCCCTTGCCCACACCCAACCTACTTGCTTTGTGGGGAAGAGAGAGTCTTCATGCTGTGCAAGCACTATTCAGCATCAGCCAAGATGTTGGTGTTTTATCAACACTCTTAGGCACAGATGCAGTAGCACAGCCTCACATGGGCTGCTGTGAAGGAAGTTAACTCCACCATTGCCAGACCCTGTACAGATCCTAAGAATACTGGTACAGTGGCTACATAGTTCCTTGTAGTGTTTGTCTGTTTTGGTTGCTTGATATCATTCCTCTATGTTTAAGCTCTCTCTCTCTTTCTTTGAGATGTAAGCAGGGGTCTTGAATACGTGGTAAAAATTTACGCTGAGTTGCATGTACAAAATGCATTTGCAGGAAGCCGTAAATGTGGTGAAATGACAGAGATGACAAAATTGCTGCAAGACTTGCCCTTTAAATAAACAATTGGGAAATGCCAGATATTGAAACACTCTTAATTTCTTTAGGGATTATCATAGCTTTTCAAAAAAAGTCATTTGGTACTGCGTGGGAAAAAAAATCCCAGTGAAACTGTTCATCTTACTATTCCCATCATGCAAAAGGAGAAAGGAGCTTAGTTTTAACCTTGGTTTCTCTAGCAACACTGGTGGCTTTTCAAATTGCTTGTGATCTGAAAATACTTAAAGACAACTGTCCCAAAGGGAAAAACAAGCATTCCAGGAAAGGTACTGCATGTATGTTTCCACTCCTACAGCTGAATGGAGGTGCACTCAGCCTTAAACACCAGCAAGGTCATAATGTTATCATCTGTAATTAAGTGCCTATGGTGCTAAATGTAAGGATTTACTATTTTGTTACTGTTTTGACCTCTCCAAACCAACTTCACTACTGGTCTGAGATTAACCAATTTATCATATTGTGCCAAAAATCAGCAGAAACAGCCATCTTTTACCCAAAATGCAGGTCCAGGTAAAACATTGTTTTTTCAAAAGCTACTCTTTCAATCCCTTTCCTAACCTTTCTGTGGAGGTACAGCATATATTTTAGCTTTTGTCTAGGGTTTTTGAAAATCAAATGCAAAATAAGACACCTTTCAGTAAAATCTGAGACCTACACATAAAGGGGTGTGTGTGTGTGTGTGTGTGTGTGTGTGTGTGTGTGTGTGTAGGTTGACTGATGCTTAAGGACTTCAGAGCCTCAGGTTTGGTTCTCTGCTCTGCTGCATGCTTTACCTGTGAGCTTTGTCAGGGAATTGAATTCACCTGTGCCTCTGCTCCATCTGTAGATGGGATAATAGTTTTTCCTTGACTCACAGTCATTACCCAAATGTTTCATGGGGTGCTGACTAGCAAATCCCACTTGTCCCCCTGAAACTGCCACATTGCATGTAGATATCTAAAGAGTGGAAAGATTTGAAGACTGTGCTCATCTGTGTGACAAAATGGGATCCTTCTTTTAGACCAATTTCAGTTTCATAATTGGCCTTCTTTTTATTGCGTGATTTACAATTTGCTGCAATAACAATGGGTATTCTCAGGCCATTATTTCTGATGGGAGTATAAATGGGGTTATAATTTTAATCTCATAATGAAGTGATGACAGATACACACAAACATATAGTAACACATTAAAAATTCCCACAAAATTGTAAGTCAAGTGTCATCTAGAAGAGGCCGGGAGACTGAGCTACCATGTTATTACAGACAGACCTGGTAATGACACAGACAATTAAGACTGACTAACTTTTTTCATTATATGACTTTTGTTGCAATTGCTGATAACCTTGCCAAAGCTTAAACCACTTGGGCTTGGATATTTCATGCCAGCTATTTGGCTAACGTAGATAGTTGTTTTATTTTTGAGGAACATTCAGTCAAAAATGGTTCAACTATTTCTGAGAATGAATTAAGGAGGAAAATACACTGTTTTTTCATGGAGTACTGTGCTTTTGAGCAAAGGATTCAATCTTAACTTGGAAAGCTGGCCTGATCTGAGAGGTATGCTTTTTACTGACCTTGTAAGAAGACCTGGTAGAAGAATAGGGGCAAAGACAGCCTTCTGTTGTTCACAAATACTAGAGAAGCTGAAGAGAAAGAAATTTAAGGAAAACTTCTTAATAACTAGACTCCATAGCTTCCAAACTTGGTATAGTCCTCAGTTACCCTTTAACAGCTGTATAATGTGTCTGCAGAATGATACCTTGACCAGCCCATACTGAGCCCAGTGATCAGCTGTCAGTTATCTGTAACTCTGTTAAAGATGAAAACGTTTGTGCTGCAGACCTGTAGGAACAGGACAGGTCTGTGTGCTACAAGTTTATAAATGCATGTTTATGTATATAGAGGCACAACTTGTATTCATAGAAGAATGTACCAAAAAAAAAAAGCTGCATTGAAAGGAGGGAGGGTTGCACAGTTAAGTGTTGAAGTTAGGGCATGTTTGGGTAAGGGCTCTAACAGCAATGCTGCACCAGCACCATGACGTATGTGTATTCAGAAGTCATCTGTAATTCCAGGATTGCATGCTGTTCTCTTCTGGTGGGTCTCCATGTTAAGAACAGAGGCAGATCATGAGAGGTGTTTAGAGGTCCATGCAATTGAGCATTGCCCTGGCGTAGTCCATGTGTCAGTAAGAGCAAAAACTATGCAAAAATCTGAAAGGAAAAAAAAAAGAAAAATAGATTATGAGCAGAGAATGCAAAATTAGGGTGTGATACTGAGGTACAACAGTGTTGCAGCTCTTGTCTCTATGACAGGGATAGGACAGCTCCTCTTTTCTCATAGTTGTGTTGTGATTATAAATTCATCAGCATTTCCATGTGCTCCCTTCTCCACTCCACACACACACACACTCCCCCCCAGGTACCTAAATGCTCTAATGACAAATATGACAGAGAAGCCTATGAATCCATTTGTGAATGCTGGTTTTAGTGTTACTTTAAGGGGTTGTGTTGGCAATCCTGTGTGCTGAATGAGGCAGAGGTCCTGGGGAAAAAATCGCCTGTCATCGTGTCATTGTAGAATGCATACATGCAAGGAAAGCTTACATGACTTTGCACAAGGAACCACAAGCCTGATGTTCTCAGTCCTGTTCATTTTTGCACGCTCACCTTTTCTTTAACACCTTTTATCATTCACTGTATGGGGGTTATGTGCAGTTTTCAAGACAAAGATGTGCAATTGAAAATAAAAACCTGAAAAGTCCTCTTTAACTTTAGATTTAATAGAATATTGTCAATATAGCCTCAAATGCGCCTTTTGAACCTGCAAATGATCCAGCTACGGCCAAATTCCTGGTTGAATTGCCCTTGATAGGTGGGACACGTGGCTTTTAGACTGTCTCTACTGATTCAAAATATTTCATACAATGGCTTTGTCTTGCATTAGAACTAAATATACATTCATACATTGCATAATGCAGCCACTGGTGGATTCCCATCAGTGTAAGCAAGATCAGAATAGAGCCTCACAAGAAGGCTTATAAAAGCTATTCAAGGCCTGTCTTTTCACTTGTTGCTGTTACTGCAGTTGGCTCTGACGGCTTGCCCTATCTGCTCTAGAAAACCAATAAAAGGCAGACCTCTCAGATTTTACGATAGAAACAAAAGACAAGGGACAACAGGTGGGCACAGATGCAATGGAAAAGGGAAGTATAAGAAGAAGGTAAGGCAATATTAGCTTATATGGTAGGTAGCATGAAGGCTGTTCAGCAGCTTCACTGTTGTCAATGTGTTGATAGCTTTTGCAAGTAAGTGAAGAGCAGAGGACAGCTGTGGAGAAATACAGTGAAGTAGCCATTGAAAACATTAGAGAGATCTTCCTAGAAAAGCGCAGCAATATGAGAAGGCCCAAAATTACTAGTTTGAAGACTTGCCAAGGGTATCGATGGAGTCTGGTCTTCTGGGTTAATGGCAGGCAGAGTCCCTTTACATGAGGCTGGTAAGAAAGGCTGTGAAGGCTTCACTGCAGATACTAGCAGCTTGCTCCATGAAAAATACAGTAGCTATGGGAGAAGCTGCTGCTTTTCTGTTTCCTTTTGGAGTTAGCTGAGCTTGACTGCAGTAGGCTAATTCCTTCTGCTGATGTGAAACATGTAATACTGGCACTGATTTTCTGGAGTGATAATGTGTTAGACCTTGAGCACTGTTGGTTTTGAGGAAGTTTGTCACTGAATTGTGTTTCCTAGAGAAAAGAGAAAGTGCTTGCAAAAAAGTGGCAAGCAGGAAAAAAAGAGGATAATATCTGAAAAATAGAACAGGTATTAGTCATAACAAGGAATAAACACAGATAAATAGTAAAGGGAAAAGTGGAATGAGCAAAAGGAGTATGCCAGCCAGGTCTTCAAAGAGCACCATACATCGTGGAAGATTAGCTTCTGGAGGTAACAGAGAGAGGTCATCTCATTTTATTTACTTTGTGTTCCATTCCTGTAGAAAAATGTTGATTTTTCTCTTCCCCTTTTAATTGAATCACCTCTGCAAAAAATACAGGATTAAGTTACAAAAATAAGGTCTACTGTAGTCAAACAAGTTTTGCAGACACAAACATTACTCAGAAGCTTGCAAAACCTGGAACTGTGAAAGATTCATATGTTCAAAGTCCATACTTCTGCGGTATCTCTTTTGCCTTCTGAATGAAGCTTCACATCCTCTGCATAGTTTTACTGTAATTATCCTGGAAACAGAACAGTGTCTTTGGTCACTGTCTCAAGTGATGACAAACTTTTTTGAGCAATCACCTGCGCTGTCTGCTTATGGAATAGTTGCAAATAATATAAATAATTTTAATAAGCATTAGCTTTAACAGTCAGCCCTGAGCTGCATGGGTTGCTTAGAATCTCAGACCTTTTTTCAGTAGCCCCAACTATTGCTTTACTGTTCCTCTGTTTTGAGTGGCCTCAGTGAATCAGGCCCATGCAATTGGCTATTAGGCACCCATCACTCATTGATATAAAGGTGATTTAATTTCCCATATATCTCTGAGGTCAGCAGCTTTTTCTGCACCCAGGAGGACTGACAGGTAGCTCATAATTTGTAAATATATTAAATTGAGTTGTCTCTGTTCCTGCTCCAACAGAAATCAGTGGCTGGTCTCCATTGGACTTTAATGCACTCAGATGCTCCCATGAAAAAGTTTGTGTTTGATTTAATTTTGTGTCACATATAATGGCTAGAGCAAAGAAAATGTGAGAGCTGCTGCCAGTGACTTCTTGCACCACCCTCCTGCTTATGGAGTTATCAGAACTACCAGAGGTGCCAAAACTCTTGAGTTTCAATTCAGTGTGTGTGGGCTTAGGGGTTCAAGGGATGAAACTGAGGCTATGTATGAATTGTTTCCTAAATTGCATCAAAAATTTATCATAAAAAATGGCTGGACTCCACCTCCTCCTCTCTTGGTGCCGGTGATCACTGGCTTGTATTCATTTGTCCCTTTAGCGCATTCTTTCTTCAACTTGACATGTGTTCTGACTTCTGGAGCACTGCAAAAAACACCAGTTAAAGTGGCTGTAGGAGGAGTACTGAAGCAAATAAGTTTGTGCTCCTGTTTGAGGCTGAAATAGAAAAAGGTGAAGGAGGGAGGGAGGTTTAATTAAAATTAGGCTGGATTTTAATAAAAACTTTAAATGCAATTTAATTAAGTGTAATGTGAGAGAATGGGAAGTGGAAAAGCATGGGTTCTTTATTTAACTTCTCATGCTTTTAAATTGGTACAGGGATTTCTATATGTACAATATTTAGTATGATTTAAAAAAACTCAAACCAGATAAATGTCCTATTGTCATGACAGGATATTATACTGAATACATATTCACTGGAGTAGTCATAGGTAAGAAGGGAGCTCAAGAGCTGGGAGAGCAGTTAAATAGCTAGGTGGAAGGAGTCACCTCATGGGAAGATGCAAGAGAGAAGAGGCAGGAGGGGAATTACGAATTTGTCCATCCACAGTGATGATCTCACGTTCTCTAATAATACATGGAATGTGTCTTTGTCTCCTCAGATATGTCATCACTAACAATAAGATGAATGTGATATCAGTCAACAGAACGTAAGAGGTTTTCACTCACCATGCTTTGTGACAACGCATCTCTGCATATGGCTTGTTTGGTAGGAACATGGGGAATGAAATGTTCTGCGTCTAAGTCACCCCAACTACAAATCTGGTTGACATTAAGTGATTTACTTGTATGAGTGTACTTGATTCAGTATAGCTATTGGAAGGAAATTATTTGTTTATTTTAGGCTGTTATTTTTAAGTGCTACAGAAATGGAACAACCTGATCCTGGCAAGGGGAGGGAAAGCACGATTTTCTACCCATGTAAGTCAAATGCCTAGTTTGGTTTTAGTGGGTACCAGCTTAGATTTAATTTCTTAGAGGAAGAAATTCTATAGTAACCTAGGCTTGTTCATTGCTTTGCTCAGAGGAAAGTTGTTTTCCTTTTTTTTCCAAAAGAAATGCTGTCTACTTTCCTTCTCTAATGTGCTCTGCTACATCTCCAAGCAGTTCTTTAATTTCAACCATCTGTTCTTCTGCCACTGCATCAACTGACAAGGAGAGGAAGTGACTTCAGATTTTCAGCTATATGTATTTTTTGATTAGTATAACTGTGTAAGTAGCTATTAAAAGCAAGAAATAATGTATAAATGTAAGAAGATATTTCTCCAGTTTAACTAGGTCAATAAAAGAGCTGAGTTTCCCCTTAGCCACAAAACTTCCTGGAAGCTCTATTTCATTTTAGAGGGAAAGAAGAGCAAGTTGTTAATGTTTGTCTTCATGAGATATTAATATCCTGTGTCTGAAGATTGGGTCTAAAGATATTAATTTCTACTAACTAAGGGACTAGCAACTTGCCCAACAGAAACTTCAGCTAATGTTAGAATATTTCATACAGGCTATTTAGTGTTTAAGGGATTATTTGATTATTATTACCACAGTGTATATTGTCCCTTCATTATTTCCATGTGTATGTAAAGTACACATGCAGCCTGGAAGGGGAAAATAAATGGAATCAAACAGGTGTGTGAGCTCTCTGAATAGTCAGGGTGTGCAGCGGTGCCTTTTGCTTCTTTCAGCTGTAATCACTGCTGGTACAGCACATATGTCAAGTAACCAAGACTTTTGTATCATCTTTTGAGTCTCATCTGAAGTCACTAGATTTCAATTTGTACCTAACTCTTGGAAAATCCAATCATCCGTCTAGTTAGTTCACTGGGGTAACGTGTTGATTAGCTATTCTCTTCTATGCACAGCAGCAGTGGCTGTTTGCAAAATCAATGTTAATTAGAGTAAGTCCTCCTTAGCTCAGTCAGACTTCTACCTGGAAATCCAACACCTCTTCTTGGCGCTGCATGCCCACTCTTTGCACTGACTCTAATGTAGGTTACAAGTAGGTAGGTTAGGGGACTAGTGTTAGGAACCAAGTTTAGTGGTTTGGAGTGATCTGTAAAAAAAAAAAAAAAAAAACCCCACCAACACCCCCTCCTCAGACCAATACATTTTGTGTTTATTTGAGAGAGTCAAGAGGTTTTCCTACCTGACCCATAGACCAGCCTACTGTTTGTCATCTATTTCTCCCGAGGAAAATGCAAGTTAAACAGTTTCAACTGGGATTACTGTTAGTGATCCCTATTAGACTTGTGAATTCACTGGAATTGTGGAGGAAAAAAAAGGCAGAAGACCATACTATTTCACGGTACTTTGCAAAAATCTCTGGAGTTCACTAAACCATATTACCTCACTTTGGAGGTAAAGTAAGGTGAACCTCAGAGACCAATGACTTGCATACACAATTAAGGTAAAGTGTTTGCATCCAAAAAAAAGGGTGTCATCTGTGGTGACTAGCACAATATACCAATATACATGTAGAGTCAGTTTTGGAGATGAGCAACCAGAATGGCTGCTGAAGGCCCCAAAGCCTGGGGACATCCCGTCAGGCTGAGTTAAGAAATTACAAGTCATCTAATGTGGGAATGAAAAGAAGGTTAGCTTAGCCTCTGCCTAGAGCCCTAACAGGTAAATGGCTCTGCATAAATGTCTGGATCAATTAAATTGCTTAACAATAACTATTGTGGTATTGCTGCTTTTGTTAGACTAGAGTCAGTTGTTACAAGTAATGAGCATCACATACAGTTTTAAGTCCTGACATTGTAAATTCCCTCTGGTAGCACCCTCAGGCTTGATCCAAAGTGAGACTTTGATGCTGCAACACTGAGTATTATATTGCTGAGCTTTCATGTGGCTGGCCCAAGGTAAGCAGACACCTCTGTTAAGTGCCTTGGCCCCATACAGGTATGTGGGAAGAAAGACGTACATCAGGATCAGGGAGTCGGCTTTCTATTAGGAAATGCTGAGGATACTGTGGGATCTTTACCAGCACGTAGTCACCTGTTACACCCTTTATTCCAAAAACAGAGCTTGTCTCTTTTCTAAAACGTGGCAGAAGAGTGGGTGGGGGTGGCGGTGGCCTTTTGAACAGGAGCCGAAGGATTAAAGCGCTCCCCCAGGTTGTGAGAAATCTCACTCAGTTATTGTTTTTGCCTGAGGGAACTCAAACTCACCTCCCAGAGAGTTTCTAAATAATGTGTCTATCTGTTCTCTGCAGTACAGACAGTGACCCTGCTGTGGAATTAAATCAGAGAACTGAAGGTGAACTAAGCTAGACCCCAAGAATAAGACAGTGCTTCCAAGGAGCACAGTGACTTCTCTCTCCAAGGGCCGCTTCATTTAAAATGCCTTTGCTGTGCATAGAGTAGGAATCCATCTTCAAGACTTCCTTCTCCAATGTGAGAGGCGAGCAAGGGCTTTCACTTCTCACCAGTGAAACAGCTCCAGTGAGAGAAAAGGTGAACAGTGTACACTTCAGAGGCTGGGGGGTTAGCATGGCAGACAAACAATGTGCATCTGAACACTCTGGAGCCAGCTGTGGCGTGCTTGTGACAGACACAATCCCAAGTTTCTTCCATTCTAGCAGAATGGTCTGGTGACTGAAGTAATATGGCAGCTGTATCTAGAAAGAAAACAGTAGCTGCTACTGCATGTTATGTGGTCCCTGGTGTGTAGGAGTGTTCTGCAGACTCTTGATGGATTAAGGCAATGGGGAGAGGGGACTGGAAGAATGACCAATTTCTGGATTTTGCGTGGTTTAGGTAGGAGATGTTCAGTGCTGTTGAGGCTGGGGTGCTTCCTGACACATGGAGAAGCAGAGCTTTAGGTGTCCTGACAACTTGAAGTTCATACATGGAGGCATCTGTAGAATACAGACATTAAGTAGTAGCTAAATCAGGAGTTATGGTTCCACAGTTTTGGATTTTGGTGGAATTTAGTATTTTGGTCCTTTTTGGATCTATATTCTTGTCCTGTATCTGATCATTACACTTACCTCTAGGACTGTGTAAACAGAATGTTTATGCCATGAGTGAATTTGTACCAAAATATTTGGGCCACATAAAGTGGTGCAAGCTAGTATTTGCTCATAGCGCATTTCTACACACACTCTGGACTCTTCACAGCAGCAGCAAGTGTTGACAGAAGTAAACAGGAACACGTAATGAGCTGCTAGATGGATGTGTCTTTGGACGGCCTTAGCAGGATGATTATGTTTGTCTGTAACAGTTACCAATTCAGTTGGTTCAGTAACTATCAGCTTAGAGTCCACTGAAAACTGTACTGCACCAGTGCTATGAATTTAGCATTCTCTTCTAGTCACCTGGCTGAGTTAAGGCATTACTAGTTCTTTCAAACCAGTACCTGAAAGCAATGGTAGCAAAAATTGAAGGCAATGACATCTTGACAGCAGCTAGCCAATTCTCTGTCTATAATTTTGAAGAGTGTTACAGACAGAACCAAACAGCAAAGTCTCACTACACACCTTTGGCACTGTCCGTATGTCATCATATGATAAAACGTCATCAGGCATTATACTTCCAAGGAGAGTGGGCTCTTGGGAAGCAGATTTAGACCACGTTCCAAGTACCAGTGCTGTCTGGGAGAAATATTTCTTCATTTGCAGCAACTAGAACTTTGTACTGATTGTATAAAATGAAGCCCTTAATGGGCTTTTAAAGCATGGCTGGCTGAACAATCCTTTACAGGTAAGGTTGAGCAAAAGCAAGAATATTTTCTCCTTAGGAAAATTTACATTTATTCTGAGCGGGAGCAAAATAACTCATGTTCACAAATTCCTGAGGAAATGACAGGTGAAAAATTTGTTGGTATAAAATTACTTTTGGGTTTTTTTTTTTTAGGTTCTGAAATGGTGCAAGGAAGTTGTAGCACATTCATCTGTCAGGGATTCAACTGACCAAATGTCAGATCTTAGGATATATACATCTCCACATGAGTATATCACTCTGGGCTCCATTTTAGTCACTGTATGGAAAGAGGCATTTCTAAAATGACATTCATTTCATGCTAAAGCAGACTTTTAAATAGGTCAGATGAATCACTCTAGGGTTGTAGTTGTCCAAAGCTGACGTGAATCCTACCTTTTATATTCACTCTAGCCCCGTAACCAGGGAGAAGTAGCTCTCCTGTGGTGTAGGTGCTGTTATATCTCCAGTAGCTCAGTCAGAGGGAGGGACTGTGATTCTCTGTTGGAGGTGTTATCTGACCAAAATTCCAGATAATCTGCAATTACAGATGAGATGAAGTATAAGGTCATCTTCTCTTAGCAAAACACTTCTAAATCCACCGTGTTCCTGCCCTGCTCCTGCATCAAGTCACCATACTAGTTGTCAGGTCATAGGTCATTGATGAAGATCCTGTTCAAATTATTTCTGTTTGCATTACCTGCTGGGTCACATCATTTTTCCTGCAGTCTTGTAGAAAAAAAAAAAAAGACTTTACCTCGTGATGTCTGGTGTTTTGTTTTGTTGTTCCCCTCCCACCCTCGGATAATAATGAATAGTAAATGAGACAGATCTGACAAATTTTCCGAGAAACTGTCATTTGTGCTAAAATTCATGAAACCTCTTTACAAATACTTGGCAGTTGTCCAAATATCTTCAGAAAAGAAAAAGTAATGTGATCTCACAAATCATTGAGCTGAAGCCAGCATTCTGGACTTAATTTGAACTTCCCTCCCCCAGCCCCCCGAACTATTTTATTTGAGCCACACTGCCTTGCATCCACCTGTGATAAAGACTCAAACTCCCTTCCTCCTAGTGATTCTTGCCTTTCCAAATTAGCGAATGGCTGCCTGGAGTGTGTGTTTGCATGAGTGTTTGATAACTATAATCCACAAATGTATTGGAAATATCCTACAACTTCATCAACAAATAGGCTGCTAGTTCTTTTAGGTCCTTTTAACCCAAGAGTTGCTTTTGAAGGTTGGATCTTCTTTAATATGACAATATTGTGTGTGATTAGATAGTGGTTAGATGTGAGTGCATGCTGGACAGTAACAAGCTTATGATTATACCTTACATCCTTGGGATGGTAGCTTTCCATTCCCTGGAATTAAGACTTGTATTGAAAGTCTTTAAATGACCTGCACACTGATAATACACAGGCAATTACAGTGATCCGTCTTGTCTAGGCTACATAGCCAGGAATATTCAGCTACAAAGCTCAAATTTAACAGTGGAGAGACTACCACCTCCTGGCATTGTAGACAAATAAACAAAAATCATCCAACCTGGGTGGCTCAAGTTAGCTGGGGCCAATGGCAGTATTAATAATATGAATGCATTTTTATAGGATGCTTGTATGTGAAAGCTTTTGGGCATTTCACAAAATACAGCCAAACTAACAGTTGTTTTCCATTAAAAACTGCAACATACCCCAGTGAAATTGGAGACTGGCAAGAGAGCAAAAAATACCTACTAAACACCTAACAAAGCACAAAAGATAGAGCAACCACCCACAATTCATTACATTTCTACACAAGCCAACCCCTCCTGGCCATACTGACATCAGACAGAGATTCTTCACATATCGATAGTAGAAAGATCAAGCTTAAAGTGAACTGCAGGAGAGGTCTCTGTGAGGGAATACGGACAGAAGCGTGCTTAACTGTGCTTGCGCAGATTAAACCAAAAGATGTATTACCTGTGAGTGGATTAATGATATTGCTGCATTTTAGAATTTAAACTTCCTTTTGCAAGAGAGCGATGATGAGACAGGAGTCCTCTGTGTTGATGTTTAAACCTAGGCTGAAGACTGAAATCTGTATTTGAAATATCTTGTGGTGTAAAGGAATTCTGTACCACCTCTTTATGGTTTTCCTTGATGTTTTGCTCTTTGTGCGTACTCTGGCAAACTCTTATCTCAGCCAAAAGCTGATCAAAATAAGCTTTGATTTTTAAGGGAGATTTTTTTTTTTAAATCTCAAGTTGATAAAAATGCTGGTTTTCCAAAAGGTTTGGCACACTGAAGATGTAAATACTTTTTTTTGTTTGGATTGAAAGGGAGCTAAACAGCTCAAAAAAATGTTGTGCTAGTTTTAAAATGTCTGCAGTTCTTCCTTAGACTTGTAAATCCTCATTTATATAAACCACAGTCTTTTGTGGTGAAGCTGCTCTAACAGTTTTTCAGCATTGTAATACGCTGTTTCTCTCCCACTTGTTTTGGTTAAGGATATGGTCTGAATTACTGTGTTATCAAAAAACACCCCCACAAATAGTTTTCACTTCCAGCAATCATACACTGCATAGTTTTTTTTTTCCCTATTCTAGCAGAGAGTACCTTCATACTGGATCAGATCAAAGCAAAAGCAACATTGCTGCCACAAAACAAAAAGGAAGAAATGCAAGCTTTGTGATATCTGTTCAATTCAGGAAGGGAGAATAGAGATTCCAGATGAATTGGAGAATAAAAGCACGACCATTAAGAAGGTGGCCTTTGGTGTGGTCACCTCTGTTGAGATTCAGTCTAACAGAACGTTGTTGTTGTCTCTACTTGTTCTGTATGGCCCCACCCTATTCATTTGTGTAGAAGAATGGATCAAAGTGAGCTTGAAGATAGACAAAGTTTATAAAAACAGAAAACTCATTTTCTCATACAGTCTTTGCTGCCTGAGGCAGGCGTATTGATTGTAAGGCAACCGAAACAAACTAGGTTATTCTTGCCTTCTATATGTTTGAACACTTGTAATTGTGCAATAGGCAGTGAAACAACCCAGAATGACGCACAAAGTGCAGTACAAATGAGAGACAAAAGGAGCTGAATTGTTTAAATAAGGCAAGGCTGTGAAACTGAGATTCAGATGGGATTTCACTTGCAGATGCTTTGCAGAAAGGAAAAAAAAATCATTAACTCGCTGAGTGGTTTTGTCTTAACTGTCAGTTCATATGGCAACTGTATATTGTATAAATAGAAGTGCATTCGGTTTTTTTTCTTTAAATGTGAAGAGTCAGGGCACTTTGCACAGACTCATTAACTTGTCTATTACAAAACTTACTTGTGCTAGATCCAGGAGTAGGATGTTGAGAAGAAAATTAAAAGGATGTTTTGTAATAGAGTGTGTCTCTTCTGCCATGCTTAGGGCCAGTGCAAGTCTTAGGCATGACTGAGGGTTCAGAGGGACATTGGTAATTTCATGGACCCTAAATAAATAGGTTCTCTGCATTGGGTAATTATATTTCCCATAAGAAGGTGTAATTCATGGTTGTTTGCAGAATCAGTTGGACTTAAAATTTATAGGGCTGATCCATGGTGTATGTATTGCCTAATCCTAGTTGATTTTTACAGGTTTGACTGTACACCATGTTAACTGTAGGAGCATGTATCTACTGCTCATCTCGTGTCCACAGGACTGGTTTGTGGCCAGCCCGTCAGACACGCTTGACAGTCCGCTAACCTCCCTTATGTGTCTGGGCATGCTCAGGTCTACATGTTTCAGCTGTGTCAGCACCTCTGTGTACTGGTGTGCTGCTTGTATGGTCATGAAGCTGGTTTTGAAGAGGGTTTTGAGGTTGCCCTCTGCGGAGTGCAGGGTATACACAGGGTGGACAGATTTGTCCAGAGATGAAAGTGCCTCTCCAGGGATATCTTACTCTATTTGAGGGAGTGGAATAAGTTTTGCTGGTGTGAGATGCCCCGATACTGGTGTAACTGTACACTTGTTAGGACTGATCTTCATCCCTGGCCAGTGTACTTCTACCGCTGCTGTTTTACTGGTATGGACTAACAGTAGTGATTTGCATTGTTGTGGCAGTGTAGAGGAACCTCAGTGAAGGAATAAATGCTATTTACTGCCAACTGAAGGCTTCTGTTTAATCCTAATGTAGCAGAGAGCAGTCAGGGTGTAAGGAGGAGCTAGGCTACCAACCTATGCAATGAAGGGTTCATTACCAAGCCTCTCCAGCCCCTCCCTTGGACTCACCTGGACATGTGTTTCTTCAGTAAGATAAACTGTGTTCACTTTCCAATGTGCTGACTTTGTGGTAAGGGGGGAAAACAGTCAAATCAGATATGTTCTTTTTTATTTTAATTAAGTCATCTGTATTTGAAAGTGGTGACAACTCAGCTTCAGGCTCCTCTTGTTCATCCCATACTCTGGGAAATGTTCCAGTCTGATTTTAGCTTTGCTCATAACAGAAAGCTTGTACTGGTTTCCTAGCCCTATAATAAATTGTGAATACTGTCATCAGCTCTAATGGTATAATGAAATTTCAACAGTTACACAATGTGCAGTGTTCTTGTCTTCTAAGGTCCCCAGCTGAATGGCCAGCTACTGCTGGTGAAGGTGAGAGCATCATACAACACGGAAACTTTCCTTTGGATGAGAGTGGCTTTGCTGTTATTGAGAATTCCCATTATGCCTCAAGGGGCTCTGCCCTGTCTTTTGTTTTCTCTAGCAACGTGAGGTCTGCCATGTCAATGCAGATCATTAAGATTTCAAGCCTGGTATCCTGCCTGTAGCTAAATTTAGGGCACTATGCTTCACAGATGGCTGAAGTTCCACTGGATAAATCCTCCATGCTTCTAGGTCTCCTGTAGTTAACTTTGCCAGTGCTCTGCCCTGTGCTCTCTCCCTCCTCCCTGGTCACTGAATGTAAAGGGAATGGCGGTTCAAATGTTGCTGGGTATAAGAGGAAGAATATGGAACATAATTGTTCATATCTCTGGACAAGAGGAACAGTCCTTCACAAGCTTTTTTTTTTTTTTTTTTTTTTGGATTGCTTGACACCCTTGGATCAGAAGCTTAAATTCTCCCTGCAGGCCTTATCCATAGAATGATTTTTCCCTTTCTTAAATCCATCAGTAGCATATATCTTCGCATCTATAGTTGTAGTGAGTACCCTGACAGATTGTAGGGTAAATTATCTATTACAGTTTAATATGTCTTGTGTTTCCTAGCCACGTCACTGAATTAATCTCATCCTTGAGTTGTTTAATATAACCTGCTGATCAGATTTTGCTTCTTTGTGCTTTTACTAGGGATTAACAGCATTAGGCACTGTTCTCTCTTCCAGTTTTGTCACCTTGTGGTGCTGTGAAAGACAATGTAAAGTTGGCTAATGAGAAATTATTCCTGAGAAGATGCATGTAGATAGGTATTTGTGTGGAGAATCTCAGGGGATACAGAGAGGATAGTTACAGACTTTATGCTCCAATGATGCTCAGATACTGGAGTAGCAGTAACTTTACCAACTGTTCATGTGACTTAATCCTGTGTTGGGAGTCATGCCACAAAATTAGATAGCCACACTGAAAATACAAAGGCATTTCTCTCATCTTGCCCATATTCTGCAGCTAAGAATCAAAACTATCCATGTGTTGACTTTTCTTAAAGTTATCCCTGCATTTCATTCCTGGCATTTAATGAAGTCCCTTTGGATTTGTGGAAATCGTGTAACCAGCACTGCATTACTGCTTGTTAGAATAACAAGCAGGTAATAAGGATATATAAAGAGTCCAAACTGTAGTGAACTAGCTGCTTGAAAACATGCTAGGCTTCTTATTTCAGTCTTCAGATCTTCTACCTGAGGTTATGGGCACCAGGGATGGAATAAAGTCAAGATTCGCCATTGTAACAACATTGCCAAGTGTAGGAAATATTTCTTGCCACAAAGATTCATGAGTGTAACACAAATGTCCTTAGCCTGGCAAACTGAAGAATAAGAGAACCTCTTATTCTGAAGAAGATGGCTGCGTGCTTTGATGGTCTTAGTGTGTAGCCATTCTGTGCCCTTCTTTGATGATGTATATGCTGTATGTAATACAGTAGTATGTAGAGACTCTGAATAGCATTCTGGATTGCATTGTGCTGGAAACTATATAGGCACCACCACCCTCCTCCTCCAAGGTAATAAAACCTTAAAGTATCTTTCTGCCTCCGACTGATAGATTGCTAGAGTTCTGGTTTATCACTTCCCATTTTTATGCTTTCCATAAGAGACATTCTCACAAGATTTTCACAAGTTTCTTTTAAAGAAACTTGATCTGTGGAGTTTCTAATGGGTGGTGCAGTTCCTGTTGGATCCTGTCAAATTTGTGGGTGCAAAGCACCTTCCCCAGTTAAATCCTTGCTGACTAGGTCTTCTGCATTTCTTCCCTTGCCATCTGGAATGTGCTGTGCAGGATGCTCAATCAGGAAAAAAAAAAAAAAAAAACAAAACCCAAAATGCATTTTTTCATAACACTTGACAGGGAGCTGGCACAAGAAACCTTTGTTGCCAGAATCCATGTTCTCTGTGGGGGTGGCTCAGATGGCACTGAATTAACTCAGAGACTTAAAAATGAGAAGTATTTATGGTAATTTTTATTGGTGGTAAGGACTAACCCTACCTCTAGGGCAACTGATCAGATTAGCCTTAAGAATAGGGAAATAGGCTTCTTTGAGTGGCCTTTGACTTTCTTCTTATGAAGACATCCATTTGTGCATTCTGCAATAATTTTTCTTACACAATGCCTGTTTCCTAGGAATCAAGAATTTATGATAAAAGGCATGTTTTTATCCCTTTCCATGCAATTTTTTAAAATCCTTGGTCAAATTAGTTAGGAGATAGTCATGGGGTAAAAAAAAATCCCAAAATGTTAAGTTTCTACAGTTTTAATTACTTTCAATAGCTGGTTGGAAAGAAGGGGCTCCTGTTAATATCTTATTCCTATCACAATGCTCTATTGCCTCCTATTAAAATGAAGAACTGACATTAATGATCATTCCCTGACTTAGCCTGATACCACAGCCCACTGACCAGTCAGCCCACATAGCTCTAAATCAGGTGCAGCATGCACTATTGCTTGTGCAGGCTAACAGAGGAGCACATGGAACTGGAGGGTACTGTGATTACAAAGGAAAGTGGTTGGGACTGGGGGATGCAGGGCATACATCTGCAGGAAACTCAGCTTCATTAGTTGTGTTGCTCATAAAACAGCTCATTGACCTTATGCCTATTAGTTCCCTAATTCCCCACCCACTTCTGTGAGGACTTGAAGAACAATAGGGAGAATGTCAACCTAGTGAATCACTGTTGACTGTGTCCTCCACATTTTCCTTATTTGGTCAGCCATTTTTGCTCAGGTATGCTGAACATCCACTAAGTGGCTAGGTACTAAGCCCTCAGACACTCAGACAGGTGTCTCAAAAGGCATTTGGGAGACTTACTCCAAGGTTCATGAACTAGATTTTAAAATAAGTCTAAAGAATTTAGATGTGGGATTTGGGACCAAATTCCCTTAGGCTTCTTTACTCTCTAAAGGCAAGATATTCAAACCATCTTGACCAAATTAGGATAATTAGAGTCCTTCATCTTACCCCTGCAGCATATCTATTATACTTGTCTGAGTGTACTATTCAACTGCGTCAGGGATCTTTGTTAATTTAGTGGGAATAAAGAATTAATCATCAGTATCTCTGCTAAGAAGTTTTTGTTTACCATCAACATGCCCAGTAGATGTGCAGATGTTAGCCTGATCTGAAATTATTGTTAGACATCATCTTGCACTTGGCCAGTTCATTAACTCATGTCTTGTAAGCCTTTGGGCCTGCATTTGGCACGGGCTTAGGGTTTTCAAGATGTGCTGGTATTTGCTTATTGCATGTGGTGGGGATAACATGACCAAAGAGAGAGAAACATAATTCATGCTTCACTTTACTTACAGATTTGAAGTTCTGAGGTGCCCTTTAGGTACAGCTGTTCTATTGAGTACCATGAAGCTTCATGTCTCACTGATGGGGAAAAAAATCCTGTATCAGGTGATGCAGCATTGCCAGTCAGCTCTCCCAGTTGAACAACTGGCTAAGCTGGGACTCCTTTCTTCACTTTTTGATTTACCTAGCAGCCATAAGAGCCTTAAAGCCTGAAGTTCACTGGAAGCTGGTCTCTTTTTACAGCAAGAGTTGCAGAAGTCAGAAGACTGCTTGTTTTCTTTCTTTGTCATTTTTATTCCCATACCCAATCCACAGAACAGGAATACAGTCAAGTGCCAAATTAGACAAAGCAGTTCCTGTTAGTGTGTGTGTGTGCATGTGTGTTATACTACACATCTTAAAAAAAGCACAACACCCAAACCAAAACAAACCTTGATTCTGTGCTCCATGTGTCTTTGGGGGAGTGTATGAATGAATGACATTGACTTCCTACTCAGCTCTTTTTCACTGGATTATTTTTGAAAGGCTTTTTGGAAGAGATACTTCTGTTTTGTTTCATTGTTAGTGTCGTTCCCCTGTTGTTTGTCTAGTGCCAGCATCTCATCCAGATTCAACAAGAGGCTAATAAATGAATCCTGACTGTCCTGTGGCAAAAGCCAAGGAAATCTTGGAACTATTTGTAGTGTTTAAAACTGCATTGAAAGTACTGTTCAACTGAGAAAATCAACTGAAATTTGGTGGTTTGTGAGAAATGTTGATAGTTTGCAACTGGATACATTGATATTTTTTGTTGTTGTTTGAGGTGAAAATCACAGATCACCTGACCTAACTTCTCACCTGTGAATATTTGCCCAGGAGAGTATTAATGGAAATATGGAGATGTTACATGGATAACTTCCACACACACAGCCCCCTCCAACAAAAAAAAAAAGGCAACCCAAACTATGGTGTTTATTCATCAGTGGCACAGTTACTCATAGGTATTGAAGCAGTATTTTGGAACATCATCATCTAAAGGTAGATAATACATCCGACTAATTAAAAGGTTGGGAGTGTAAAACCTCTCTGCTGCTTTGAAATGCCATTTTCCAAGTCGTTGGCAGCTGTGCTCTTTGTGCTATTTGGGCTTTAGACCAGCTCATTCATGTTGCTTTATGTGACATGAATAAAAGGCTCAGGTATCATGTGACATGATAAAAGGCTCAGATATTGCCAGCCTTGGGTGATCAGTCAAATTTGTCACAGGTCTTACACTTGCCTTCCTCAGGATTCATTTACTAATGTCAGTGGGGTTACACTCATGTGAGGTGAATGGGTCCAAGAGCTGATTCAGGCCTCTGGTGTCCAGAGCACAGATCTGGTAACAAAGAGCATCGGTTTCAGGAATGACCCCTCTCTCTCCATCTCTTTCTTGCTACTGCCCCATTGACCATTCCTTCATGAAGGATGATTACGCCTGTAAGCCAGTTTGTTTCTGACGTAACCCTGCTGGGTGTGATGCAGTTACACCAGGAAGACTTGGGACGTTTTTACTGAACTCGGTCACATGGGCTACGTAAAGACAGCCTTCCCGTGTGGAGCATTTGCACAATGCTTTCCTGGAATTTGAGGGTGAAACACATCTTGCCTGTTGTGCTTTGGACATTTCACCCGATGAGACAGAGCCCTGCTTGCTCGATCACATTAGTTGGATTAGATCAGCAGTGACAGTCTTTCAACCGTATCACCCTACTTTTTTTTTTTCATCTTGTATGTGTTGACCATCATCCAAGACAAATTGCTGGTCTGGATGTACCTTTTCTTGCCCCAGATGAACTATTCTTATGTTTTTTGAGCACCTGGTATGTTTTCAAAAAGAATTATTTGGAAATGTGCTAGGAAAATTGATTTGGAGGTGTTTAAAAAGCATTGTGAAGCAAACACCTGGAATGCAGCTACTGCTGATAACTTGTCATGATGATTAGCACCGTTTAAGAAACATCACTGTGGTCAGCTTTTATGTGGTCCATTAAGTTGAATGGACCTAAATGATTTCTCCCCTATGTTACCCCAGGGTCCTTTTACTACCTGTTGTTATCCCTGGGTTGGACCAGGTTGCTGAAGCTCCGCTGTGTTTCCTGCTTTTGTCCTTACTGCATGGGATGCTAGAGCTCTCTTGGCAGAAGTGGAGGGATTCATCCCCTTCCTTCCCTCGTGTGTAATCAGAGAAACTTAGTTTGGAAGCTCCCTAGGGGTTTTGCCTGTTTGCAGTTGAGGTCACATGGGAGTAAACAAATTGCTGGTTATCAGTTGCTGAAATCAGGGCTGATCCCCAACATAAACAAGGATGAAGGCTCTCCAACCTCCCAAGAAGTGGAGGACTACTATTTTTTTTAATAGACTATTCATCCATAGTTTGAAAGCTGTCACTCATAACATTTGTTTGATTGCACCTATCCCAAGCTCTGGGCAATCATGTCCTCTGTGTGTGTCTCTTCCACTCTTGTCTGTCCCTGAGTATCTTAAATACATGTCTTCATTCCATATAATCTTGCAAAGGGAATTTCATCTCCCTAGTTCCTCCTCAAGTCAAATTCCTGCATTTGTTTTTCTGTAATCAGATGCTGAAACCAAATCTATACAGAGGGTGCTGTAGAGCTGTTCATTTTGAGGCACAGTTGGGGGAAATTAGTGCCCAGAAAATAAAAAAAATGTATCACGAGTCTAGAACAGATACAACCCTCTTAATATGCTTCAGTTATCTGAGTTATGTAAGAGTGTGTAAGAAACACAGTGCAAACTGCTGACAAATGGAGATGACAATTGGTGAGATGTTTATTTATCCAAGACCTGATCTATCTATTTACTTGCTTAATCCCTGTAGAAGATACATTTTGGTGATAAAATCAGCCAGAATTTCTTCAGCTGTCTCTTTTAGTTGGTATCCAGTGGATTGCTGGTGGTGACTAAAGTTTCCTCTCAGTGGTGGGTGAAGTCAATGGAATGTCTCAGTCCTCATGGAGTTGTATGGGGTTTTTTTTTGTGTGTGTGTGTGTTTTTTTCCTCGGTGTTCCCTCCACTCTCCCTGGGTTGCAGGTGACAAAAATAGTATAGGTTACTACATTTCAGTGTTTTCAGTTGATCAGGTCCATGGGTCCTAATTGTCTGAATAACCCTCTTGCTAATGTGTGTAGCTGGTTTTGTCACAGACAACTTCTATCCCTTGTATAAACTATGCCTTCTTTCTAATAGAGTATCATTTTTGCTTACATAATGCATCCGGTCACACAATTTATACTGGGCTTCATGCTTCACTTCATAGCATTCTCGTCTCTTTTCTTCCCAAGTGATGCTATGAGTTTGTTTGCTTTTCAGTTAGTTAAGCTTAAAACTATGAAACTCATAAGATTCTCTGTTTATACAGGCCTATCTTTGTTTCTTGCTTTCAGTTTCAGGAAAAACACACAGCTGTAGGTACCTATTGCAAACTGCAAAAAGCATAGGAATAGCCCAGCTATCCTAGGATGAGCACCTGCTCTTCATTCCTCTACTACTTTGAAAAGTTCCAGTGTGGCCAGATGAGTCATTTAATATATCATTCACAGTATAACAGGATTTAAATGTGTCTGCTTGTTATGGTATTTGGCCAATCATTAAGCAGAGAGGGAATCCCATTAAAAAAATTCTCTGATGTAGCAGCTGTACGTATGAGTCTGAGCTGCAATCTAGAGCTCTGAATGACATTGGTAATGAACGCTAATAACTTCCCTTGAAAAAATACATTTAATTGTACTCATAATGGGGGGGGGGGGGGGGGGGGGTGGGGGGGGGGTAGAAGAAACAGTTCTACCTAATATTTATGAATTGATGACACGTGCTGGAAAGATTCATACTACAGCCATGAAAGAACACACATACACAAGAATAGGTAAGGGAAAAGAATAACAAGTAGTCATCTTAACACAGGCTGTATTAGGATGCCTAGTGTAAGAGGGACACATTAACATTGCACTGCTATTTTTAAAGCTCTTAAACCTTGATTTTTCCAGCTAAAAATATATATTTTTTTAACATAAAGAATTACAGCAAAATGTTGGTTTGTATTTTGCAGTATATGCTGGCTTTGTCTGGGATAGCTTAGTTAATTTTCTTCATAGTAACTAGTATGGGGCTGTGTTTTGGATTTGTGCTGAACACAGTGTTGGTAACACAGCAATGTTTTAGTCACTGCTGAGCAGTGTCAAGGCCTTTCTGCTGCTCATACCACCCCACCAGCAAGTAGCCTGGGGGGTCCACAAGATGTTGGGTGGGGACACAGCTGGGACAGCTGACGGCAGCTGACCAAAGAGAGATTCTTTACCATATGGTGTCATGCTTAGCATATAAACCTGGGGGAAGGAAGGGGGGACATTCAAAGTAATGGTGTTTTCCCAAGTAACCATTACACGTGATGGAGCCCTGCATACCTGGAGATGGCTGATCACCTGCCTGCTGATGGGAAGTGGTGAATGAATTCCTTGTTTTCCTTTGTTTGTGTGCGCCACTGTTGCTTGACCTATTAAACTGTATCTCAACCCATGAATTTTCTCACTTTCACCCTTCCCATTTTTTCCCCATCCTACTGTGGGGGGAGTGAGTGAGTGGCTGTGTGGTGCTTGGTTGTTGGCTGGAGTTAAATCACATCAAGGTAGAAGAGAGGAACAAAAATGCTATAATGTGACATTAGAATGATACCCCCAAGCAGGTAAGCTAAGTAACCCCATATCCTGGCCTTTGTCACTGCCTGCATTCATTCTTATTTCCCAGTAGTGCTAGAGTAGTGTCCCATGTCTTCTCCCTTTCTCCACCACAGCCTGGCTCTTCATTCTGGTCTCTGATCAGATGGCTGTGAGCTCTCCTCATCCCTTGGTTTGGTGTCGTGTATTCCTTCCACTATCTAACCTGATTCTGGTCAGGCCTTTGTCTTTACTGGCATGAAACTCCAGTCTCTTTGCCCAAATGGTCCCAGCCCCCCTTACTTTCACTCATTTGCTGTTTCTTTCCCCACCATCTAGTTTGGTTTTTCTGAGGCTTTCCCCCCCCACCCCCGCCCCCCTGTGTTCTTGTCCAAAAGCTCCTTATTCCATACTGCTTGGGAGTGAAAAAGCAGGCAACTGCTAACACAAGTGAGGGAGGATGCAGAGACTCTTGGGATGCCTCACCCTGGTCTGGAGTAGACAGGAGCCTCAGCTGTGGAGAAAAAAAAAAAAAAAAATCTACATTCTTCCTCTGTACCTAGGCTGAAGAATTTTCATTTGTATTTTGGGAAGTGGCATGAACAGTCCAAACATAGTAGGGCTCTACTGACTTGGAAGGTGCTTGATGAATTTACACCAGGGATATAAAAATTCAGTGTGATCAGCTAGCAGCTTTGCTAAAAATTCTAGAAAGATTGAAAGCAACATTAATTATGTAGAGCACAGTAATTCTCTTACTCAACACCTCCATAGCCTATATATGGTTCCCTTTTTAGGATTCAGTGTGGGCTTACTGTAGAGCTTAATGGCTGAATTACCCAATCATAATGAGCTACAGTGTGCATCAGCTGAGATGATAAAGCACTCCTAATGTGTCTACAATGCAAGGTATTTTAATTCCAACATGAGTGCTGTGGGAAGACACTGCACTCTTCCACACCAACACATGGACAGACTTAGATGGGCGGTAGTGCCGTTGATGGCATAAAACTCCTCACAAGTGGTGACATATTTCTCAGTGGGTGCTAAATATAATATCTGAAAACCCTAACTTACATTTGGCTGGCTTTATAAAAGTTCCAAATCTTGTTTATTTTAAAAATATGTTAATTAAATCCGGGTACCCTTAGTAAAAGAGGCAATTCTTTGCTTCTTTTTAGCGTCTCTCAGTGAAGAAAGTAGTTCTGTTCAACTTACAAGCTAAGAACTGCAAATTTACAACATTGAGTCAATTCTTCAGAGTAAGTACTTGGGCACCTGCTTAATTTTTGCCATGTAGAGCATCTTCTCAGATTTCAGTGGTGTGAGATCAGACTCATGACTCCAGAACTGTTCAGCTGTCTTATCTCATTTTGGCCACTCTTATTTTAAGGATCCTACATTTACCAGGTGCTTTCTAATTCCCTCTTCTCAGCAAGAGCACAAGTCTATAGCATGGAAATTTACCTTCTTGCACTATCTCATCTCAGGGCCACATCTCTGCTGGCTCTCCTGTTGTCTTTCTTTTCCTACCCTGTTGTTTTCCTCCTGGGGCTCAGGCATGGGAGAGAGCCAGAGTAATAGCAAGAAAATTATTAGGGAAGTGCAGAATACCTGGGATTGGGACCTTATTGCCTCAAGTGTATAAACCTAGAATAAAACCTGTTGCTATTCAGCAGGGTTGGTCTAGCTTATGAAAGGTTTTCGGTGCTCACCACTGCAATATCTGTGTGTTGGCAGTCTGAAGAAAGAGACAGAAGACACGGAGGAAGCTTGGGAGCAAAGAACTGACGTAGTTTCCCAAATCATGTGGTTGTGACAAACCAGTTGGGTTGTTTAGACTGACGATCAAGGAAGCGAGAACAGAACGGATGCTGGGAAGAGGAATAGCCATAGATCATTGTCTCTCTGGATGCAATTCTTGGCATCATCCTTGGCTCTAGGAATGGCATTTCCCTCTCTTTGTGCATCCATTTGCCATCTTTCACAACCCTCTTCTGCCCATCCATAAATGTAATGATTGTTCTGGGGAAGTAAGGCAGATATATTCTTTGACTTCTGAGCCCCTCTGGTTAGCCTGGGCTTCTGTCCATTGTTTCTGGCGCTCCTTTGCCCTGTGGTAGCACTCCTTGAGCAATGTGTAAATACCTATACATTTTTAGAGGTCCTATTTCTCTTTTTCACATTTTCTCATGTACACTTTGCCAGATGCGAAAGGGATGGTGGCTATCATCCATCATGGTGTGGGTTGTCAGAGGGAGGGCCTGTGACCCAGGTCACGCAGAAAGGAACGTGTGCTGCTTTGTAGGAGTGAACTCTCCTGGGCAGTGCGAGGTTGAGATTACCACAGGTATATTCCCTCAGTAAATTTAATACTCCATTCACGAGTTCAGCACTGTTTACAAGGAATCAAATATGTTCCCTCAGGAGGTGGGGAAAAAAAAATAATCCAGGCTTACTGATAAAGAAGTACAAAACAGTGTTGGCACAATGTTTTCTGAATCTATTGTGACTCCTATCATGCACTGTTATAATAAGATAGCTGGAAGATAGTAACTTTGCACTTGAAGGAAAAACATATTGTAGAGCTTAATGAAATTTTATCATGCACTTTTAATTGATTTCAGCAAGGGAAACCTTTTCAAAGCAAATATAGCTATTAATCTAATTAGTGCTTCAGCTAATATACTGAAATTATATTTGTATATCAATATATCAGACAAATATTTGTATGAGATAGGCATTTCAATGAGTACTCAGCTGAAATGAACAAATGAACTTCTTCGATTATAAGGGCCTTATTTCCTACAGCTGTACTTTGCAGTTCATTTTCCAGTGTGAATGCTCAAATTAGGCTGCTAAATCCACAGTTAATCTGAAATAATTGCTTCCCCCCCCCCCCCAAGTGATCTGAGCAATAGGACAACTGAGCAATACTGCTTGTTGACTCTGCAGTCTGGCTTTTGTGAGGGCTGTGCTAACGGATCAAAGTCACTGAGTCCATGCAGGGTGTGGTAAGAGCCTTTTGGAATGGAGCGTTGGTTGGCTTCGTACTATTACTCTTTCTAAATAAGATAAAACAGAGTGATGGGTACACAGCATGACGGGTTCTGGTACCTTGTTCCTTGTGAACCAAATTTCTTTTTCATTGAAGCAACCAATATGGTGTTGGATGTTGAAGATCTTTCCCAGATGGAGCCAGGACAAGGCTGAGGCTGAGACCTGGGTGCTCAGAAACATTCCAGGATTTGTTGCTTTGACTCTAACATCTGTTTTCACTAATCTCAAATGCTACTGAACAGCTTTCGGTGAACACCAATACAAGGAAAAATAATTGTGCACAGTGGGTTCTCACTTGGCTCTTGTGTCCACCTCTGTGTATACTCATGGAGAATGGAATGAATTTGATTCTATGTCTATTCAAATCTCTGGTAAAGCTGTCGATGGAGTGTAGAATCAGGCGCGTAAGTCTGGAACCAAGGGAGGACCTATCTTCTGCAACTGTCTGCCTTGAATCACCTTGAGTGCAATCCAGACCTCTAGTGTCTGGTGCATTAGAGTCCTGTATAGTAATTAAAGACAGTTAGACACTTCAGAACGGGATCCAAAACATGCAGCAGCCTCAAGAAGTGCCAGGTATCAGCTAAAAGAAATACTGAAAACAAGAATATGTCTGAAATCTTACCGCTGTCTTTGGCTAGGGTGCCAGACACAATACTCCAATCAAACATGAGTCCATGGACTGACCTGATATCCTGAAGAGGTAAATCCAGATACCTGAAGTCTCTCCTGTTCATAAGTTTCCACAGCTTTGGTCCTAAAGTGCTGAAGATGACTCATTCCTCTTAAAATCTGACCGAATGAGCTGTATTCTCACATTTTATACAACTCCTTAGTGGCTGGAGCTCATCCAAGATCTGGCAGATCCAAATCCAGTTCCCCACTTTACTAGAAGCGTCCTTACCATTGTCTCCTGTCTCCAAGGGAAATGCAGGAATGTTCTCCACTGCTGCTGCAAAAACTATCCCACCAGTCAATCAGTAATTCAGGGCAGCCATAGAGGGCACGTAGTGAAGTTTGCCTTTGTAGCCTCATGGTTAGGGAACTCAGTCAAGAAGGAGGAATTTTGATCTCTTTCTAGCACTGTTCACGTATTTTATTGCTTGATGTAAAGCTTAGGGGGAGCATGGGCCTAATCTCAGGGCTCCCCTTCTCAGGTAAGTAAATTCCTTGCAAGTCCCACCTCTGATTACCCGAATCCTTTACCCAGATCTCTAACAGTCTTGGAATTCAAAGATTTTTCACTAGGCTGTGGCTCTACCCTGTGCCTCTGCCAGGTGTACCTCCTGGAAATGAATGGATTCCATTTTTGGACAGAAAGATTATCTACATTTCTCTACACAAATTCAACCTTCATCTTGAATCTTCCTTAGAGTTCTGTGTGAAGTCATTCTACCTTAGAGGGAACTAACTGTTATGTTGAACGTTAGTCTAGTTATGGCAGTTCTCATGGGTCCTCCATTATGACTCATAGTATCATGTTCTTTCTTTTGTGTCTAGTAAGTAGTTGGCAAATTCTCCCCAGCTATGGCATAAAATAACTGAAACACTGTACTTAATGTTGTACTTAAGCCGGTCAGAATTTAAGAACCAGAGCTGCTTGTGGTCACTGACATCATGGAATACACTGGATGGAAGTGTGTAAAGAGGAATACCTGATAAAAATGTTGGATAGAAACTGGGACGAAAGTAGATGAATAGAAAGGATGAAGTCTGTGGAGTGAACTTCTCTGTACAGAGGCCTAAAAGAAACAATCCATGTTGGGACTTCTATCCTTTTTGCATTACGCCAGTTTATTTGTTATTTCTGCTGAGAAAGGCTAGAGACACAATTTTCAGGAGAAATGATAATACAGGAGCTTCTCTGTGTAATGTGTGTTGCAGTGGCATTACTGGTAGCAGTTGCTTGAATTATCAGTCTGAAAACTCTTTCTTCTGGTATATGTTATAGAAAATGGAGATTGCAAATAAAAATGTACATTAGCCAAGTGATTTTTGCTATTTCTAATACCATGGATTGCTAAAAATGAAAAGCGATAAACGTCAAATTACGTTTGTCTGGGGGTTTCCCACCTACCCTCATTCAGCTTGCACAGCGAGAGGAAACATCAGTGTCAGCTTCCAGTCGATGTCCTGTCGTAGAGATGCAATTCTGAACTTGTGGTTTAGCCCCAGCTAGCAATCAAGCACCACACAGCTGCTTGCTCACCTCCCCCTCACCCCCTCCAGTGTGAGTGAAAATCAGAGGAAAATGTAAGAAAACTCATGGGTTGAGATAATAACAGTTTAGTAATTGAAAATAAATGAAACAGCAGTAGCAGTATCATTCTTTCATGTAATGAAAATACTACTACTACTGATAATAGGTAGAGAAAAAAAAAAAAGGGAAGGAAAACAAAGTGCTACAACTGCTCACCACTGTCCAAACAATGCCCAGCCAGTCCCAGAGCAGCGATTGCCCTTCCTGGCCCACTCCCCCAACTTATTTACCAAGCATGATATTTTTTGGCATGAAATGTCAGCTTGGTCAGCTGCCCGGGCTGTATTCCTTCCCGGCTTCTTCAGAGAAGAAGGGGAGGGTAAAGAGCTGTTCTAGTAGAAAAGATTTGGGAAAGAGATTTTACCTATTAATAAGATATTAGGAAAGACCCAGCAAAAGGGGGCTGACATCCTAAGGAATGCAAGAACTTGTTTTGGCTCCCAGCTTCTTGCAGAGAAGAAGTTGGGAACGCAGGTGCAGTATCAGAAACTGGAAAAGTCCTTGACTTGATAAAAACCTCCCTTAGCAACAACGAAAAACATTAGCAATGTTCTTCTCAGCACAATTCCAAAACGTAGCCTCATACTAGCTACTGTGAAGAAAATTAACTATCCCAACTAAAGCTAGCACAGCTGTAGAGGAGGCACTTCATTTTGTGTAAGAAAACAGATCACTACAGTTGGAGAAAAGGGATGGAAATATTTTTCTAGTCTTACATGTTACTGGTTTCATAAAAGCCTACCTTTTGACTTGAGGATATGGACCTTTAAATGGAGTAAACTACTGTCATTATTAAAAACACCTTCCTGGAAAGAATACAGAGATGTTCAAGACTGTTCTTTTTTTTCCCCTGGCACAGTATTCTAATTAACTCTCAACCATTTCTTGAGTAATGTTTTTAAGGTCACTAGCTTGGCTGGGTATTTGGTAATAAAAATTACACCCCATGTCTGCAATAGGACCACTAATTTAAAATAGCCATTTGATTCAAACTGACCTGTTTGCCAGCATAACTAATGAAGTGTCACTTTAATATTTAAAGTACTGTTCTTTCAAGGTAATTGCTATTTACTGGTAATTCTTCTTCATTTGATGGTTTATTAGGTACCTATAGGAATTTAAATTGGGCAACTGAAAAACTGTAATTGTCTAACTAGCATAATACTTTGCTATAAATACGTCTGGGCACCTGTTTAAGGAAGTTTTTTTGTTTCTGTTTTTTCTACTGTGAAAGAATACGGAAGGCTGATCTGGGAGAGAGATTTTACCTATTAATAAGATATTAGGAAAGAGCCAGGAGAAGGGGGCTGACATCCTAAGGAATGCAGGGACTTGTTTTGGCTTATTCTGCACCCACCCACGTGGGCGTCAACATTCCACTCAAACGTGGCAGGGCTTGGTCTCTCCTCGTGGTGGGGGGCATAGATTTGGGGAGGAGGGAGGGAGAGAACAGTCAGGAAAGAATTGATCTGAAAAGTAATTGCAGAAGAGGCATAAACCCAGCATTCTCTTAGAAAGGAAAAATTATAGTGGAAGAAAAAAGAAAACCCAACACCCTGGTAGAATAAATACATCACTTGATTGTTCCTTTTCTGTTCTGGCTTGTTAGTGAATATCTTCTTTTGTATTCAATGCATCAGAACGTTTTACTTTGCCCACAAAATATAGCTATTTAAATTAACCTTCTTGCTAAAGAGATGTGGAGCTTTGTGATGTCTTCCACGATCTGATAAATGCATTAGAAAAGGGCCAGGAAACCCCTCTCTGAGAAATTCCTGCTTACTTTTGTTGATGCTTGCCCCTTACAAAAGAGCTTCCTGAGTGAGCATTGCAGGTTACAGTCTTATTAACCTTTTCTTTCTTCCCACTTGTGACTGGCTCTTTTTGTTGAAGCTTGAATCTCTGGCTCTGTATCCCTAAATGATTTTTAGGATTTTCTGTGACACCTGTGTTGTGCTGTTAGCCTTTACCAAGTAACAGCTGATGAGCAATGTCCAGATTATATGACCGTAAAAACAAGAGATTTTTAGGATATCTTCATATTTTCCTGGAATAATGTGCTTCAATTATTAGTGAATTTATCATTTTCATATCTGTAGACTGGGAACTAAGAAACAAAGCAGCCTGTATTCCACTAGCTTATGTAGGACTTTCTCATAAGGTGGGAATCTCCATTTCCCAAAATTAGGAGCTGACTTGTTTATACCATATTAATTTCAAAAGGAAAAAAAAAAAAAAAAATTGGAAGCAGATGCTGCCATGGAAATTTCACCCTGGATATCAGCAGTTTAGCCAATTTACAGTCAACCAAAAATGTAGTTCTTGGGTTTTTCATTCTACCTTTTGATAGCTCTACCAGTACTTTTTCTCTACTAGAATTTGAAGTTAAGCAAGATAGCAATAGTGTTCCTTCTTCCAAAGATAGAACACATTAGGTTTGATTTGTGGCTTGTCCATGCTTGGGCAATGGGGATCACTGAAATATCTGTCTGCACCTGAATTCCAGTCCAGTGGTGTATCCAGTGGGTGGTGTGAATATGCTATGTCATTTGCTCCTAGGTGCATCACCCAGTGGAGATTTGCCAGATGACTTCATCATCCCACCTAATCTTGCTACTGTATTTTATATTTTTGCAGCAAGGAGACAGCACAATATCCTGGCAACCTGTGTATACACTAATGAAGTGTCTGCCCACACTTCTTAACGTAGGGTTACTAACGATGATTGCTAACATAATGTACTATTTAAATAGCCTGTGCAGTCTAATGTAGCCATATACATGCATAAACCACATACATTTGTCATGGTTGCTACACTTGGTGCAAACATTTAATGAAAAGCACTGTTGCAATCCATAGAAAACTGACTTATTTAGTTGATTCTTTGTGACTGAAGGACTGAATTCTTCATAGCTGTGTTGATACTGTTTTGGTTCACAAGTCTGATGAGTTAATATTGACATGTTTGATCTATGAGAAATCCGTGGAACCCCCAGACACAGTTCCTTTTGTGGTCAAACTTGAGAGAGGATTTGGCCTGAATTCAATTTGTTTTTTAGGCCCATCTTTAATTTAGATCCAGTACTTGAAAACCAATTCAAAAGGGGGTGTTCTTATGGAAAAGTGCTGTTCTCAAAAGTACAGATGAAACTCCCTAGGAGGAACAGTTGTCACTGCCCCTGGGGTTGTGTATGTGTGAATGAGTATGTGTTTGTGTACATGTCCGTGAATGCATGTGAACACACTTTGCTTGTCTTATGAGTCTTACAAAGTAAACAGCTTTTACTGTGAATTATTTTCTATTTTTTTCCGATATAGAAAGTTTTCTATATGCTAATAGAAAACTGATTATGAAGAAGTAAAAGAGATTTTCTGTACATTCTTAAACTGGTTCCTCCTCTCCTCCCGCCCCCCTTCAACCTTGCATTCTTCTGCATCAGAAAAACCCTCTTTCAGATTAAGAGGGAAACACAGGTGTAAAGTGAACTGCTATGAAAGAAGCTCATGCCATCCAAAATTGTTGCAGGGTTTGCTTAATTTCCTGTCATGGCATGAGCCCACAGATGATACCTTTCTGAGCTCTTGAGGCTCTCTTTCTTTGTTGATTTAGCTCCTCTTATGTGCAGTCAGTGGGAAACCTTGCTAAGGTTTAAATAAATACGTAGATTCAAATTGAAACCAAGCTGGCTTTGAGCAGTCAGGGCTCCCATTATCTCATCTTGTTCCAGTCAGAATGCTTGTATGAAGCAATCCAATTTGTATCAGAGTAAACAACATTGCATACAAATTTATAAATGCTCTGCCTTGCCCACAACGGTTCTATGGTGGAATAAGGAGCTTCCCTGTTTTGAATGGGTGCTATGTCCTGGAGTACTGAGTAGGTGCCATTACTCTCATGTAGGCAGCTTTATCAGCAGTGGAATATGGGGGAAAGGTGCTGAGAGATTTCACTCCTGTCCATCCTTGGTTGACATTATGTCTGTGTTCAGAGAAAGAAAAGTTGAAGGATATTCAATAGGGTGACAAATCCTTCCATAGTGGGCTACTGGAAGGTAGTTCCCAGGGGCATATTCTTTTTATGCTAAATAGTGCAAATGGCAGGGTTTCTTTCTCTCTTGGGAGGGAGAGAGTTCAGGCAGGAAATTTATCTGTACCTTTCCTTTTTTTTCCTCATAGACACCTGGGGGTTTGTCCCATTTCCTAATGGCTTCCCTTTGTGTAGTCTCATGTGTCAGAGGTCTGTGTAATCTTGTCTCACAACACTGAAGACTGGCACAGCTACATTCCTGCAACATTTAGTTTCTGGTCAGTGAGAAGCTGAGATGTGGAAGGCTTAGTCAACGGGAGGTTGCATGAAGGGTTTGCATATCATTGGAGGCTGGTGTCAACAGCTCCTAAGGAAAGTCTCTGCTCTGGGACTCATCTGATGGGGTCTCAATACCTGTTGGGAGAAGAGAAGACATGCTTAGTGTTCACTGTGTGTTTGGTGTTGGACGTTCTCCTCTGAAGCACCTGTTGCCTCATGCTTTTTAACTGCCTTTTGGTCCTGGTCTTTTCTACTTTCTTGCAGAGGGAATGGAAGGTACTATATACGGATAAGCTACTGCTTAGTTGTATTTCCCTTTCACCTAAGCACCTGGTCCCTTTTACACAGGATTTCCATGCTTTGATTTCTCACCATTCCTCACACTTACAGGAGGCAATAGTGTGTCCCAGAGGTTCAGCAGATCTTTGGCTCCCACCATCTACTTCTAATCCCACTCAAAAAATGGTGCTTTTAATGTCAGCTCCAGTTCCCTATGCTTGATATCAAATTAACTCAACCTGAAAGATTTTGATGAGTGGTGTTGGCTTGTGCAGGTAGCACCATCTCCCAAGCCAGTGACACAGGTAAATTTCCATTGTAGTGTTTGCTCACAGCAGGAGCATGTGAAAAGAGTGCACATCAAGAATGACTAAGCATCAAAGTGGTTGTATGTGAGCCATCCTGAGAAGCCTAATGCTTATCATGGAAGATGGCAGAAGTGTTTGTGTTCTGTTAATGGCCACAGGTCCCAGTTCACATGTAGGTTCTTCTCTACCACAGCTAATAGAGATGAGAAACCTTTCTTATGTAGACCCAGATTTGTTGATCTCTCTCTGCTTAATTACAGTGAAGTCAGGAGTATGTGTGATAATTCCTGCCTGGTCACACTCTATCATCTCTTAGAGAAGGGCATTTTTGCAACTCTAGAGTGAAAAGCTTTTTTTTTTTTCCCCTATGGGCTTGCCTAGGAAGATACCCATCTTTAATATGAAGCTTTGAAGCATTATTATGGTAATGTCAGGTAACTGCTCTTCAACATAGATTGACAGGTAGCTATTAAATAAGGGTAGGGAAGAATGTGGCATCTGTGTAGTGAATGATGCATGTGGTTATTTTAAAATGCCTTTTCTTTTTTTTTTTTTTTTTATAAGCAGAGACATGGCAATTGCAGGTTTTCTTTGCCTTTTTGGTTTAACAGCATTTCAGAGTCTTTTGCCAAACCACAAGTAAGAGCAACATTTAGATCAAACTGCAGTCTCAAGATATTTTCCCCACCCTGATTCAAGCACAAAGGTTTTAATTTCTAATCAATTGGAAAACAGGCTACTGGAAGATAGTATCTTCTGCATGTGCCCATTTGAGCCTCTGAAATGAGCAAAAATGTATTAATTTCTAAAGTCACTCAATTTTTGACCAGGTTTCACTAAGGTTTAAACTGGCAGGTACCTGACAGCTGTAATGGATTCATCTTCAATAACAAGCTGAGCTCTGAATTGCTACTGGTTGGCACTGGCAGGGATGCCAAGATGAGCTCACAGAGCTCAGTACACGTGCTTCTTTTCACAGTTGAAATGACATGTTCTGCCAAACCAAACAAAATTGCCAGTAGGAAAAATAACATTTTCCTCCATACTATGGGTTTTGGGACTAACATCTTTTTCCCATGCCTGGTTAATATATTTCTTTTTTTATGGAACAAAGGGTATGGCAAGGAAGGAATTGACCAGGGAAATAGCGGTCACCTGCAGACAGAACATTAAAAAAGAGATAAGTGAGAGCTATCTCATGTCTGGAGTTAGTAGTGTGGCAAGCATTTCCTCTGCCTCTCTCCTTTGGTTCCCAAAGGCTCCTGTGAAAAGCCAGCTGCTGCTCAGGTATTGCTTGCATAGCCTGGCTCTTTACTCTGTGTAACTCTTCTAAGCAGAGGAATGTGAATTCTGTTTTCATTGTTATTTAACTAAGAAAACGGTGAACTCTTGAATGTTTTTCTCTTACAATTTCAACTGAACTTGACCTAAATATAAAGGTTGAAAGCCAAGTTAACTTTTTGCTCTCTGTTGTTGTGGTCAAGAACAGGAAGGCAGAAATATCAGACTGCTTGTTCTTGCAGCTTGTCCAGCGCGACAGGCTGGTGGGAATGCCCATCAGTCTCCCACACAGCTTGTTGGCTCCTTGGGGCAAAATATGAAACGGGTCTAATGTGGTGCAACTTGCATTCCAGTCAGCGAGCAATTGAAAGTTGTTTGTTGAGTTTTCCTTGTTTGCAGCAAGTTTAACAAAGCTTACAAAGTCTCCTTTCAACTCTACCATTTCAAGTTCCACTGCACAGAGCTAAGTAGGCATAAAGGCAACTTTAGGACAGTCTCCCTTGCTTTTTAGAGTGAGATTAGTTAGAGCAGGGGAGTATAATTAAGTAGCACTGAATGTGTTCACTGCTGGTACATTCAAACATAGGTCCAAAGCACAAGAAGAATGTTGAAGTTTTGAAAACACAAAAGATGTGGGAATTGGCTTTACTTTTTTTCCTCAGGAAGAGGAATATGACCATGATTAAAAAGCTGTCATGAAGAGGACACTGATCAATCTTTAGCCTCCTTCACTGAGAAAAGAAGAGATTGACTTTGTTAGCAGCAAAATTAATTGACATTGGCTGTTAGGAGAAATAGTTGTCTTCTGAGAGATGCTTAAGCACTGCAACAGGCTACTTGCACAAGCCGTTGGCATTCTCCTTCGTGAGCGGATTTAAGGAGCAAGTTAGATAAACCTTTGCTTGGAATGGCCTAGAGATACGTGTTCCTGTTTCGTGAAACTTTTTCAGTTTTCTCTTAGTCTGGCATTCCTGTGGGCTTCAGCTTTAACCCTGTAACAACTGAATAGGAATCCCGGACAAATGCCAAAAGAAAATTGCTTGAATAAATACCATTAACACAACAGGGCTTTTAAAAGACCTCCCATGAATCCTCAACCTCCTATGGTGAAAAGTGTATCAATGTGTACCCACAATGCTTAGAATGCCTGTAAAGTTTATTGGAAAATAAAGCAGTGATGGTATCTAATCTGTTAACCCTAGCAGAGAATCTGTTCCTCTACCTCAGATTGCAGACATACCATGAAGAGCTGAGATTGGCATGAGCAGTGCACATTTTTATTTGAGGGGAACATAAATCCTAAGTATCTTGTTTGTGTATAATTATTCTTGCCCTGAGGTTGCAGCATCTTGTGCACACAGCTGCATTGTGAACATTTTTCCAAGTTTATTTAGCACCGACTGCAAGTACTTTACATGTCAGAGCTGGGAACGCTCCTGTTTCAGCTGACTCCACTCCTTTGGGGTGTTGTAGAGCGCTAGGTGACTAAGCGAGAGGCAGTTGCACAACCCTGGAGAGACAGAGAGCTTATTTAATCATGTTAGAGAAAGAGAGAGTAGGCGCCCAGGAGCAGACAGAGCTAATCTGTGAAGAGAGTGAGCAAGTATGTCTTACAGAAAGGATTTGGAGGTCGATGGATTGATAGAGGCAGTGCACCTTTAGCAGAGGATTTTAGCATACTTTCTTGATTCACAAATGTCCATATTTAAGAACCTAAGGACCTCAACTCCAGTAAACGCGCAGCAGCCAGAGGTTTATGATCTGAAACTATGTTCCAACAGGAGAGTTTGTTCCTTGTTTGTTTTTGTTCCTCACCCACTTCAATTTTTAAGAGATTAGCAAAGGTACCAGTGTCAGTTGCCTGAGATTTGATTAAGCACTATCTTGGTGGTTTCCTGTTCTCTTTAAATTGCTTTGTTCTAGTTAAATGGTGCAGAGGACAAAGTGGACCTGCTGTGTGGCAGAGATGCCGCCTGTAAACAGAGATCCCAGCGGTAGCATGAGGATTTTTGAGGGTCTCCAGCCCCAGTTTTACTAAGGATATACAATGGATGTTTTGTAAGGACTGGGCTGTTACTTTATAGAATTAACCTGTAGTGTTTGTCCTTGATGGAAACAGACACAGGGTGAAGATGTGATCAGTATGGTTCTGACTAAATGCCAGTAACAGCATGTCTGAAATGCCTGTGCATATATTATAAAAGCATCTAGGCACACATGTATTATGGCCCTTGCAGCTTACATTTTCTATGTCTCCTCGAGTAATATTTTTGTAGTAACTGATAAACTAATTTTATTCTTCAGTCAGCCCTTTTATAACTTGGTAATAATGGAAGCACATAATATGGCAGGTCCAGATGTACCATAAACTGGGCCACTATATAGTATTGTGTGTTCACTGCAGGAAAAGATGGCCAGTATAGTATGCAGGAAGGAGAAAACAAGGCAGGCATGCGTATGCTATGTATACATCCTTAGCAATGCTTCTGGTTATGGTTTGCAATCATCTTTGTTTTCAGAGCCAGAGGTGAGACATAACCTATAAATGAACTTCAGTTTTCAGCCTCTTTTCAGTGTAGAGCTTTGAGGGAACCATTTGGTGTGTGTGTATATATGTATAAAAAATTATATATATACATAAAAAAATAAACTATATATATATATATATATAAAGTCTCACTTCTTGACCTCCCATCTGCAGGTAGTCCAGGAATATTGATTGAGACTTGTGGGGGGAAAAATGTGATCATTGTGTGATTTTATGAGGTGACTGATCTCTTGAATGATGTAAGCATGCCGTGAGACCAGCCACATGAGCAGGATATCATGTTTTAATATGGCTTTGGAAATAGAGGGAGAGGTCGGACCCACGTTGGAAACAATGTCATTAGAGCAGGTATGAAACTGAGTCACACGGGGAATTCAAAGAACTGGAGTTCAGATTCTGACTTGCGGTTCATTTCAAACCAGCACCAGCTCCTTGTAAAACAGAAACAGGGATGGCTATGACGGTAACAGTGGTGTAACATACGGTTCTTTAAAAGTCCCAGTGCAGTTCTCTCCAGGTGACAATACTGGGAAATCCACTCCTGTCACTTTTCTTCGGGGTGTTACAAGGACCAAGCAGGTAGCTGTGTGAAGCAATTGTCATAAATGTTCAAACTAGATGAATCTCCATTTCAGGTTTTATTGCAGCCTTGCAATTTGGGCTAGGTTCTCTGAACTTTGCTAACCTTGGCAGATCTACAGGGAAAGCCTGCAAAATCCTTGAGTTCAAAGCAGGCAAAATATATGACACCTTTTGAAAGTTTGGCTTTGAGTGTTGAGTTTATTTGAACTTATGTTAACCAAAGCCAATAAAAAATGGTTTGCATGAGCTCCCACAAGGTGAAATTCCAGCAAGCAGGAGAGAATGAGAATAGACAACCTGTTTGCCAAACACAGTTATTTTTGTGTTAAAGGGAGAAAGTTGATAGAGCTTGAGCACTTTTATGTTTGATTTAAAGTAGGAATAAGGAAGGCTATAGCTTAAGGATATTATGAAAAAAATGTTATCCCTCTGTGAAGATATCCTGAGCAACCTGGACTGTATCTATCGGGTCATAACACAAAGGAATCCTTTTTCTGGGCAGTTACGCTAATAGCTGTGAATACTGAGGAAAAGAATAAAGGATGAGGCAGAAATCAAAATATGAGTAGTTAGGTAGCCATATATAAAAAAAATAAATTGGCCAAAATACATTGCACTCTGCAGTGGCCATATCAGTCTATGGGCATCATGCTTAAATGAAGGGCTGAGGTTGTACTAGGCCAAAAATGAGCTTGAATAGCCAAGAGCTAGGGGTAGAAAGAGATCTTGTAGATATGGAATTAAAGGTTGGATGTCTGGAGGAGAAGTGTGCTGCTTTTTCTTTTTTTTTAAACTAAAAACTCTGACAAGGAATGTTAGATGACTACTGAAGTGCAACAGACATAGCAAAACTATTGCAGAGATAACAAAGAAGGTTGCTGGTTGCACATTATCCCTCAGTAGGCACTTTACAGAAACTATTCAGATATGACATATTGCTGAATGAAGGTCCCAGAAGAGTAAATCACAGGACTTTGGTTTCACCTGGAAATGCTGGGAGGAGTTTAAGTGTGTATTTAAGGACATGCCCAAGGAGACGGAGAAGGGGGCTATGTAAGTATTTGTAGATCTGGAAACAGTTACTGAAGGAGGGGGTAGGAAGGAGAGGAATAGCAGGAGTGCAGGTACTGGAGCATACCTAACTTGTGAAAGACAGAAGTAAAGGTAGACACCGTAATATTACTGTAAGCCTTTAATGAGATAAATAAGGAGAGATAATATGAGTTAAATAACCAGCCTAATAGAGCCAAAGACATTCTGGGGGAGTATGATTGCTGAGGCAGTGTGGTGTATCTGTCAATGACCTCGGAGAACGGATTTGGTAGATACAGATCTTGCTTGTTAGAGGTCTGTCATTATGGGAGGCTTTGACTTCCTGGATAATACAAGACAACAAATAACTAAATTCAGACATTTCTGAATGCAATAACCAACAGAGTTGCTCGCCAGTCATTGAAACAGTAACAGGCAGTATTGTTTTAGATCTGACACTGCTAAGTTGTAGAATGAAGTAGAAAACAACCTTGGTTTGAGTGACTTCAGTTTCAATTAAAATGAAGGATAAACAAGTGCAGATCTATAGCCAAGTTTCTTAGTTCCAGATGGATGGCATTTGATACATTCAGAAACTAGGTAAAGCCTGAAGAGCTCAAGAGGACAGGATTGTAAAGTGAGGCTGGCTCTTTGAGTCAAAGATGCAATAAATGTGTGGAGCGGGCATATCTTGCAAAGTGAAAACCATTGGAGAAAAGTTATCAGATGTGACTGAATAAGGAGTAGAAAAAAGAACAGGTCAGCAAAGAAAGCTGCATGTGAGGGGTCAGGAAATGTATGGGTAAAATGAGAATTGGCAGGAGTCAAGCTGAGTTTGACTCTGCAAAGGAAATTAAAACAAATATCAAAAGATCCTTCAGTCACATTAAAAAAAAAAGGGAGGGGGGGGGAGGGGGTTTGCGAAGTAGTTGAGCACGGCTCAACAGTTTATCAAATACTTTGCTTCTTCTTCAGCTAAGATGCTGATTCTGAATATGCAGGCATAGCAGGTTTTTAGTGACAACAAAGACCTGGAAATCAAAATGTCTTCAGCCAAAGTGGGAGAAAAAACTCAAAAAGTTCACTATTGGAGGAAGGCTAGATCATTGTCATCTCAGTTTCTGGAAGAAACTGATACACTCAACTTCAGGCTCAAGAACAGTATTTTCATTTGGACTTAATAGAGGGAAGGAAGGCACCATTCAGCTGGAGAATGTAGGTCTGTCTTTGACAAAGTGGCGAGGACAGCCTGATTGGAGTGCATACTGTTGGTAGCAGCTATTCTACTGTTCTAAAAGAAAGAATAGGGCATATGGTAACGGGAAAAGGGAAGAAAATACAAGAGGCTATATCTAGCATGATCTAGGTTAACCTAATCACTACCTCTGATAAAAGCACTGGTATTTCTGGTCATGGAAATGCAGTCCTCCTTGCTTAGCTTCTAGTATGGTGTAGCATGTGAAACTGAGACAGCAGCTGTGTAATGGCAGAAAAGTTATGACTAATAGAGAAGCTAAAGGGCAGATTTAAATGAAAAGAGAACTTTCAGACTAGAGGGAAGTTGTTATTAAAAACTCTTAATGATTGATCTTGGGACCACTCTTCCGTGCTAATTTTACTAGAGACTGTCACCCAGAAAGTAGAAGTGTGCTACTGAAACTGGCTGCAACAGAGTTGGGATGTAGTGTCAGACAGACTGAACACCTGGAGGACCGATCAAGGCATAAAATGAGACACACAGAGAAATAGATGTGAGATTGGTTACAATAAAAGCAAATGCAAAGCTTTTGCTAAAAGAATTTCTGCTGTAGGTTCACCAGTCAGGAATAGGTGAAGAGCAGGAAAACGACAGTGGTTGGTTAAAGACCACAAAGACCATCTAGTTCCAACCCCCCTGCCATGGGCAGGGACACCCTCCACTAGACCAGGTTGCTCAAAGCCTCATCCAGCCTGGCCTTGAACACTTCCAGGGATGGGGCATCCACAGCTTCTCTGGGCAACCTATGCCAGTGCCTCACCACCCTCTCTGGGAAGAACTTCTTCCTGATACCCAATCTAAATCTTCCCTCTTTCAGTTTAAAGCCATCATCCCTTGTCCTGTCACTACATGCCCTTTTTTAAAAGATACACGATAACTGAATGTCACAAGCACTGTATGTGTGTCAGTGAAACAGCCGTCCAGCTCCTGGAGTGTAGTAAGCAGGTTATTTTCAGTATGCACATGGATGAACGCAATTGTGCTAAGTTATACAGCCTGACTCCTAGGGTGGGATACCAGCTGAGGGATTTCTTTAATGACGAGCATTTGTGATTTGTCTTAAACATGAATCCATCCATTTGCATGCATTACTCACTCTGTTCCTTCTCCTTTGATGCTGAGCCTGGGATTTAGAAGAACACAGAGCTGTCCAATGTTTCTTAATCCAAAATTTGGGTTTGACTGCCATTGGCAGGTTGTATTTTTAAGAAGCCTGCTTTGAAATGTCAAATTTTATCCTAATTGAAAACCTCTTACCTGCTATGGGATTTGTCAAGCCAATTCACTCAGGATGTCTTGGCATAAGAAGATGTACCACTGTTGTCTATAGAGTGGAGTCCTTTGGGCTCCAGCTAGAGGCAGATATGGACTGACCACCTTTAGCGTTGTATCTTCTGTCTTTTTTCTCCATCCCAGCTACCCATTTGATCCTCTTCTCTGCTGTCCTCTCTTCTTCATAGGACACGTTTTGTTTTCCTTTCCAGTAGTAGCTGTCAAGATAATATGTGAGATTGATGATATCTGGAGTTTATCCTTTCAGTGTTTCATCACATCCTTGAGATACTGGAATAGAAACTGTCTATGACTCTCTCTCTCTGGTGGGCAGCACAGTCCCTCCCCTTGGGCCAAGACTAAACATTTATACCTGGAGGTTTACAACTTCAGTTGTAAAACCAGATTCTGCTACATACGTGGGAGTTAGCTTCTATTTGCACTGCTTTTCCCCTCAGAGGGGGATGATGTGCAGCACGGTAAATCAGTTCAAGGCTCTGCAAAAGTCTGCCTCACTGCTGGTTTTGATTTTTCCTTTAGATAAGCAGTTGATTATGTCCACATACATTTTGTGCTTGAGCAAGAGTGGTTTCTTCAGTGGGAAGATTAAAGTGATCAAGCCTGGCTTGTAATGCCTTAATGCCATATAGGCTTGTCATGGGAGGGGAGAACTGAAAGTTATTTTTTGATCCTCTTGTGCTTTGAGAGAGGAAGCACATGTTCTGCTTTGGCTGAGATGACACCTGGAAATGTCTGTCACCTCTCTGTGCTTATTAGAAGGTCCCAGTCTGATCTGCTGCCATTGCATGCAGAGTAAGGCACAGTTGAGAGGAACACGGAGCATTTCAGTTGCTTGAGAAGAGGTGGGTGGGGGCCTTGAATTCACATACAGTCTGTGAATTCATTAAAATTCCATGTTGTGTTGCAGGGTAAATGCGTGGGCCTTAATATGCAGGGCTCCAACAGGTAAATACTCGAATCTTGGATACAAGACGTAGCAAGTTTTTACCTGCCCTTCATCCAAAAAGCTCACCAAGAACACTCTACCCACCCAAAAGGCAGTGTTCACCGCTACCTGAATATAATGCAAATTGATAGATGCAAGCACAGGTTAGGGGCAGCGATTCACCTTTACATGGATATCTCCCACAGGTGTGTGCATGTGGTTACACTTAAGAAAGCTTGTTCTCCATTTTGAAGAAATCAGACGCTTTATGTTGCTGTTCTCTTTGAACACGCGTTGCTTTGCTGACAGCATCCACTTGCACTGTGCATTGTATAAACAACTCTCAATACCTTGAGCCGCCTTCTCAAATCCCAAAAGTCACAAAGCATCCACTGGGCAATTAGTGTCATAGATCAGAAGAATAGAGAATAGGGGCCAAAGATTGCCTGCAGGCACCCTGCCTTTGTGCACTCTTGTTGAACCCTGTGAAGTAATTTGGCCCTTTTCAGGTGCAGTCTTCTCCATACGCCACGATCCTCTCATACCGAAGCTGGTAACCTTGCTCAGAGCAATTTCACTGTAGACCTGACTCTGTAGTCATCAAGCCCATGGCAGTGCTCCTTGTGACACGCTGGGATCAAGGCAGCCGTACTGTGCTATGTCCAGTCCTGTCGTCCAGATGCGGTACGATGACTTGGGACTGATTTTGCTTTTCTTGCCTGTAAATATATGAATGTGCAAAGGTGGCTTGTGAACCTATGATGGCACAAAAAAAAGGGACTAGGTACCTTCAGGAGCTGTATCTGTGGTGGCTTTCACCTGCACTTCTGCAGCTGTGGTTGTCTGTAACTTGTGGGGTATCTGGAGGGTTGTCCTTCTGTCAGCACTCCTCCAATTGCTTGCTCCTTACACTGGATAACTCAACTGGGGGATGTGAAACCACACAGCTTTAGATCTCTCTCGTGATTTTATTTTTAAAAGGAGAAATAAAAAGGCTAAAAGAGAACTGTGGTCACAGGGGGGAAAAGAGAAATCTCTACTGTAACAAGGGAATGAAAACATCTGCAAGAAGAGAAAACATTGAAAGTAGAGAACTGTGTTATTCTTAGGAGAGAATGTTGGGATTAAGGTTTAAAAAAATCTTTTTCTTTTTAAGGCATCCAATTTCTACAGGTTTCAGTTACTTCAGGGATCAGACATTTAAAAGACATTTTCTTGATCTAACTTTTTTGCAGGACCTGAGTATTTTGAAAGGCTTCCTGCACATACATGCCAGTTATTTGATCTGATCATTGTTTTAATAAAACTATTATTTAACTAACCACAAGTTAATTTCTTTGGCCCTCTGGGAGCCAGCCACACATAGTAGCAAGTTATTGTTTAACCTGGCTAAAGCTGGACTCCTTGTCTTCCCTGCTAACTCCCACCATTGACAAAACCACTTACAATTGGAATTTTTTTTCTCAATGGAGTTAGGCTGTTGTTTTTTTCAATAATCTTGTGAGATCCTTAAAGGCTGTGTTCATGTAATCATTTTCTGTTCCTTTTAATTTGCTTGTTTGTGTTCAAGGATGTGAATAGATGCTCTGTAAGGATAGAAGGCATTGTCTGAGATCTGTTGTGTACAGCAATTGGCACAGAGGAACACTTACTGTAAATGGAGTGTGCTGGCCTCTGCTTCAGTGAGAGGATATTAGAAAACTCACTGAGTTTTATTAGTTCTGGTAACCTGCAAAATGGGATAAGTATCAAGGAATTTTCCAAGAGAGGAAAAAACCAAATCAAAATGAAAGGGTGCTTTATTTAAACTATTCTGGAAAATTTCAGAATTTTGGTTCAGGATTGGATAATTTCACTTTGAATTCTTTGCCATCACATTTCTATGGACGTGCCCATCTGTGATGTACCAGGCTCTGGCAGCAGAGTGCAGGAACAGGAGGCGAGATGGCAACCGCAGCCTCACCGTCGCACCCGTGCTGGCCGTGCTGCTGCTGGCCGGGGCAGTCCAGTGGTCAGCAGCTGGCAGCTTTTCCCTTTTGAAATCAGTAAGAATAGCTGCTGCTCAGTGCAGACGTTCACAGTGACACAGTGTTTCAAAACTTCCTTCTGTGTTTCTAATGAAGCTTTGAAACCAAAGAGGTGCCCGTGCAAATGGGCCAGTGAGAGAAGAGCAATGTTTGTTGGGAGGGATCATGTGAGACCATTAAGTTCCACGGTGATATGTTCGTAAAATATGCATGACGTACGCAAGAGGCTCTGTTTCTAGCAAACACGTTCCCCTGCACACAAGCATTAGCTCCAGTGTGCTCACTGAGTCACAACGATAGTAGGCTACAGCTTGATTTCATTGAGACATCAGAGCTGTTGCTTCAGTGTAATGGAGGCCTACGCTGGCTTGGTTATTTAGTCTAAATGCAAAATAAATCAATTGTTTCCAAAACGATGAGACAGCCGTTGTGCATTCTGTGAGTGCGCAGCGTAACACAGGAAGCTGTGGCTGTTTTAAGGAGGACAAGGTTTGTAGAACAATCCAGATTTCTCGGGAAACAGCCTTTCACCTCAACGCAGGCAAATGCAAATGGATGCACCCGGGAACAAGGAGTGTGGGCCATGCCTATGAAAGGTGTCTGGTGGCATGCAAAGGTATTCTGGAAGACAGTGATTCTACAGAGGATTTCAGATCAGTAGGTAATCTACTTCAGAGGCTTTCCTAGGCTGGTATCATGGCCAAAAGGATTAAGGCAGTCTTTGAATATAGCAGACAAGAGCAGTAAACAGGAGCCTAACGCTTATTTTTACCTCGGTGAGGAGCGCTTTACTGGTGAAGACCACATGGAATGTGGTGTCTTCTCCTGCAATTCACAATCCAAAAGAAAGTTGATAAACAGAATGAGGCCAGAGAAGACCAAGAAAAGAACTGTTGGGATGGGGAAGTGGGAAATCTCCAGGAAAAACTTTTATATATTCCTCTGTGATTGAAGTAATCTGATGACCAAGAATTTTCAGGACAGTGCTGAACTGTCCCCAGAAATGGCCAAATCAAGACTGCGAGACCTGCTGTCTTCCCAGAGATGTGCTGTAGCTGAACACAGCATTTAAACTTAGCTCAGTGGCAACAGAGCAGGACTTCTCAATCTTTTCTATATAATGACATTTGCAATTATGGCTCAATGCATTTTGGCTCAAAAATATGCCTGTAGATCGAGTTAGTAAGATTATTCGATAGCTGTCTCAGGCTGTGTCTTTTGCAATAGCAGCATGGCAGTACTTTCAAATATCCAGGTGATAAGGCATTTACTGGCATTGTAGCTGTCCCAGTCAGACACTGGAGAAAAGGCTTTTCTGTTACCATTGGTCAGACCTAGGCAGACCTTCCCGATTCTGTGTAGTAGGTGAAGCCGACCAAGGAAACGCAAAAATTTGCAATTCTGTACAACTTGTCCCAATACCATTGGCCTTTAAATAAACCATAAACACTCCCTGGAATAGTTTATGAGTAGGCAAATAAAACAAAAACAATTTAAAGATGATAAAACTCTGTTGACATGAATACCATTCAGGTAAACCACCTTGGACATATTTCAAACATAATCCAGCACCTATTTAACTTTATCCCAGATGAATGAAACTGTTCACATGTGAGGCTTTGCAAATACAAAAAGTCTTGTTTGCCTGCAGACTCTGCTGCCTGACAGCTGTCCTTGACAACCACCCTATGCTTTTTTGAATGGGTTCAGGAAGCTTTGCCTCCATGGACGTGGTTGTTGAGCCTCAGTTGTGAGGCTTTCAGAGCACCACTGCCTCCTCACCCTATTGTCTGGAGCCAGTATAGGTTTTGTGCTGGAGGAACCTCTGCTGCTGGACCCACTCTCATCCATGTCCCTGAAAGTTGTAATTGGATCAAGAGGCAGAAGTAAGAGGTTTTTGCCAGGTAGATAGTCTACGTGAGAAGAAAGGAGCAGACTCCATTGTAACCCTGTTTGAGGGTCTTTTAAGGGCTGCTTGGGGGACTCAAAGCCTTTCCAGGTTTAGTATCACTTCTAAGTATTGCTTCATTGTTACAGAAGTAGCACAGAGAAACAAAGTAGGGATGAAGATGCCCTTTCTGGACCCTTCACCTTTAAGGAGAAGTCCCATTATGGTGCCAATGTCTCTCAGTTTTCTCTCTGAACAGGCTAGAGTTGCCATTGTAGTTCCACTCTGAAGGTACAACGGTATTTTGCTTTGCAGCAGTTTTCAATGCATTGCTCTGATCTCTAAGCAAGGCTGCTTCTCTGGTGAGCGCATAGCTCTAATTCACACTGAGGAACTCCGTACACGCTGGGAAACATCAATGTATTTTATCACTGTTTCTCTTGCAGTTATCATCACAGATGGGGGTAGATGCTAGCTCAAAATTAGAGCCCAGTTTCTGTCATTTCGCTGGATGAAAATCTAAAGTAACTTCAATGCTGCTGGGGAATCAGTCTACATCTCATATCCAGGTAATGGATTTGTCTCAGGATGCTTTACTCTGAAAAATAAGCTTCTAATAAAAGGACAGGATAATGAATACATAGACAGTAGCTCATACTCATTGCTGTCTGTACCCATTGCTCTGATCTTACTGTTATGAAACCCAGATAAACAACCAAGAATTCAACATCCCTTTAGGTACCATGAAAAATTAAGAATTACGAAAACCTGCTCTGCTTGATATACAGAAATTCTCGGAGTAACTATTGTTACAAGAATGACTGATGGGTGAAGTTTAAAAGGACAAAAGCATTTTTAGACAATGAAGAAATCTATTTGTGTAATTTGCAGAGAGCTGGGTTGTTTTCCTCCTTTTGGTCCTGCTCACCTCTGCTCATTGGTTTGTTATTTGTCATGATTTGAAGGGATACAAAACTAGACTCTGGGAGGAGATACTCCTTTTGGAAGAAAGCTAGAAATTGAAGCGAATGCAGAATTAGTAAATGTACCTACCATAGAGAATGAAGTGTACTGATGCACTGGAACAGATCTGGCTGTGGGGGTTATTTGGAGGCCTTTAGGAATAGACATAGAGAAATATATTCAGGAAATGATTCCACCCTGGGGTACTGAAATGGCCCATGTGACTTCTGGGGGTCTTCTGGAGGTCTATTCCTCTCTAACTAATAGCAGAGTAGCCCACTGATCTTTTCAGTACCAAGAAATCTCAACCTAAGGTAGTGACATCACCCTTTTTCTTTTAATCTTTACATCTCCTGGCCTCTTGGTAAAGCATTTCGTCCTTGCATACTTTATTTCCTCGTCTATACAGTGGGGATATTTACATCATTTCCCCAAACTGCTTGGACTAATATACTAGAATAGTGTCAGTATCCCAGTTGTGTGTGGGTTAGAGCCCAGCTCACAGGCTGTGACTGCTGCTAAGCAAAACAGGGTCAGGGAGGGAGCGCTGGGCTGTTAATCACCCATGCTGCTCCCCTCTTCACCTCCTCCCAGGCTTCATTTGGGCTCACAACACCCAGCTAGGACCCTCTGGGACAAGTCACTGGCCTCTGCTTATCTCTTTCTCTCTGAACTCATCTTGGGCTTGATTCATAAGTATGTTAATACAGTTCAGCTTTGGTGCAGGCCTGCTGAAGTCAGTGATTTGGAGAAATGCAGTAAAGAACAAGATTTTTAACAAGTTTGCTTATCGTGTTGGTCAATGTTTATAAGGAACAAATACTTTTTTTTTTATCTGTGAATGACTAGCCATAAGTAATTCTGATAGTACTATAATGCTGAATTTCTCTTGCTGTCTATTTAGTGGCATAGTTAGTCCAGAAGTTCTTTGCAAGGGCTGGTGTACCCTATGCACAGTACTAAACTGAATGCAGAGAGTAGAAATGAGTTGGCTACAAAACTGTGCCTAACATCAGCTTGCAGTGAAATTAGTGCAGCCATAGTGTATGGCTGGTCATCTAAACCCTGTGGCTTGGTTTTCTGTCCTGGTTGGCTATTGAAGTGTTAGGGGATTTATGCTAAAACACCCTTTCCCTCTCATTTCTCCCTTTGATTTGTTACATTCTGAAATCTACAAGAGACAGTAGGCAAAATATTTTTAGCATGACACATTTAGACATGTTCAAACATAGTACAACATATATTAATTCGTAGGGAAATATATATATTAATATGTTACATACATGTTGTGCGTATCGAGTGCATTTAAAATATATATGCAATATAACATAGTAATTATAAATTGTAGATAAATGGAGAGAGACACACACTTATTTGCCTACCTGACTGTTTATGAGCATTTGTGCCTATACATATACAGGTGAAGAAAAAAATATTTCTTAGTATCAGCATGCATGTGAAGAGAGGATACGAAGGGAGTCATGCCAAAACGTGTTCCATGTTTCTTCATTTTGTGCTGTTGGGATAATAGGAGCTCACAACAGACATATGAGAGAGTCTGTATATAATATGATCCAAATCTGCTTATATAATTCTGTATGTGAGTTCATAGCTAGGTTTCTTGCTCAATTCTACTACTATAAAGAGACATAGCTGGGAAAATCAGCATTAATTCCTATCTGCATTCCAAATACAAAGGTATATGAGCACTCATATTGTTTGTATGTGTATGAGTGTCCTAACACTTTGGTCTTGCTTATGACAGGGGAAGAAGGTGGGATCTGCAGATATGGAAAGGGTGGGGGTCAGAAGACAGAAAGACAGTGAGCTGGCTGCCTCTCTTCTAGCTTAAATCAGGGTGCCGTGAACACAAGAGGCTATATATGCAGATCAAGGTTACCAAGGGACATAGACACCTCTGGCTTAAGTTATTTTCCTTATTAAACTGGCAGTGGAAGAAGCAAGCGGTGTAAAATTCTCTAAATCAACTCAAAAGCACTGAAAGATCATTCGTGCCCTGGAAAATTAAATTGGCTTTATGGCCAGACAATGCCCAGCAGTGTAATCCAGAGACACAAGAGGATTTGGATTGTAAAGTACTCAAATTAAAGGTGTGCTTGTATTCTGGGAGTTTGATTCTTCCTACCACAAATGGTGTTTGGTTTTGGGATTTTTGTTTGGACCTGCCTGTGCCTCTTACAAAACCAAAACAAGCAAGCTGTCATTTTTACAAAAGCCTAGATGTATTTTCATTTTTTTGCAGAGACAGACAAACATCAGTAATGAGGTATTAAAAAACATAGCCACTAAAATGTGTCACATTTTTTTCTGTTCTTCTTCCCCTCCTTTCTATGTTTGCTTGCTTTTTTGTGCCGTTCAACTTGTTTGCTTGTAAAATCTTCCTTGGGGCCACATTTGTGCAGACAGACTAAAACATTTTTGACTCTGAAGGAATCCCCTGAGGTAAAATTTACTCAGATAATATCTCGGTTACTACCTAACCTGTTTGGGTTATTTTTGAACACTATAAAGCGGTAGCACCAACAAAGAAAAACTCTGCGTGACACCTAGCAGTAGCAACTCACTTCAAGCAACTTGGGAACTCTGCTTTTGCACAGAACACCTACATTTTGTGGCTCTCTGTGGATGCTGGAATGGAGATACTGAAATGTTTGAGGTGATCTCCCCAACCCCTCATCCACCATTTTAGCTCCGTTGCGTGACAGCGAAAATACATTTACCTGGTCACAGACATAAACAGGTAAAGGATGCCAAGTATACAAAACAGCACAGGAGTAGTACAGAGGCTGCAAGATGAATGAACTGGACAAGCAGTGCTGAGTAATCACTTTATAACCAGCTGTGATTAGGCACAGGGCCCAAACCGAAAGCCGGGCTCTGAACACGCCTTGAGTTTTCTGATTCAGATCAAAACCTCATGGCTCTTTGTTTCTATAAAAGCGTTGCAACAAGTCCCTGGTTCTTCAATTTGGAAATAAATTCAGATTTGGATTCCAAAACTGTACCTTAGCTTCATCTCTAATAACGCTGATGTTCCACAGATTTGGATTTTCAGCTGTTCCTCCAGATGCATGCTGTAAGAGGGATGCTGTTCCAGCAGAGGCTGCCAACCTGGCTGCTCCTTCTGCCGTGTGTCTCACGGGACTGAGAACAGCAGCTCTGCTGACCAGCTCTGCCAGTGCTCCATGTTGGGGGAAAAGAGGGGAAAGTGATAAGCTAGGATTTCTTTGCCTGATAGAGAAAATAGCTTTTTTTACTCTCTACTGCTGCAAACTTAAGAGAGATCATAAATCAGAATGTACCTGCTTTGGGATGGCAACACAGGCGCTAAAAGGGTGGGAAAGTTTTTTAAAAGAAAGCAGGTTAAAAGAAAAGCTATTGGGCATAAGAAAAGACCATGAAGAACAAGTCTGGACACATTAGTCAGAATGAATTGAATTATAGCTATGCAACTTTAAAAAATAAATAAATCTCTATTAAGCTCTACAGACCTATTCCCTAAAAGGGATTTCTATTGTGCAGGAGATTTTGGGTTCTGTTAGGTATCCTAGAGCCTTGTCAGCCTCCTCTATGGTGCTGAGGTACTTACCCATCAGCTCAGAGAGGAAGAAGTCAGGTCCTGGAGAGCCCAAATGACTTGATGAGGTTCTCCTGAGCCCTGCTGGGGTGGGTGCAGGAGGGAGAGCTGGCTTCTACAGGCCGCTCTTGATGCCTCTGTGCAGCAGTCCTCTTATGGGCAGGCAGCACGTGTGCCTTTTAAAATGTAAAGTGTGTTCTGTTCTGTAAGGATGCAGTTTTAAGGGAGAGATGCTGTCTTGGCTCTGTGTTTGAACAGTGCTAGCAGGGTTTGGGGAGAAAATGCCTTGCTTCTGTAGCAATGGTGGTAAGTAACAGCTGGGTGCGTGCAATGGCAGGAGCTGGCCTGACCTAGAGAGGGATTCAGCTGCAGAGAAGCTGGGATTTCATGTTTTGGTGAGTTTTGTTAAAAATAAGGGATTGATCTTGCTCTTGGTTTAAATAGTTTTAAACTTTCATTGATTTAAAGGAGGGAGAGGCAGCACAATGCATATGGGAATTTGGAGTCAGCTTCAATTTATTTTCTTACAATAAAGACTTTCTTTCAAACAAAATCGTGAAACAATTCACACGGTAAGAAGCTGTTCCTCCAATAAGTTGCTGGTAAAGATAGGATAAACTGTACAGTTTTGTATATAAAAAGAAACCTCTAAGGATAAAGTTTACTAAGAGAAATTCAGAGAAAATTCTAGCCCAGAGCATTTTTTAAAGCTGATTTATCTAAAAGCCTGTAGGTAGAAATCCTTCCTGGACCAGGGCTGGTGCCATGTTTAAAGTCTTGACTGTATCTGTCCTCTGTCAAATGTAAATAATGTTTTTCTTCTGATGTATGGGTTCTTTTACATAGATTCTGAACTTGTCTTTTTCCTTTTTTTTTTTTTTTTTTTTATTTTGCTTTCCCCCTCCAATTCCAAAGTGCCTTTTAATTTTAATTCTTGGGAGTCTTGACTGGACAAACCAGAACCTACTTTTAGGACTGGAATGATCTAAGTGTGATTTCAGAGATTGAAATTTTTCCTGTTTACTAATCAGTATGTGAATTTAGAGAATTAAATTTAGATGCCAATCATAAAAAATGAGGTTCAGCACTAGCCAACAGGGTAATGACATCCATTTTTCAGACAGACTCAAGCACTTTAAACTTTCACAAATCATCTTGTTGAAGGCCTACAGTGTGATCCAGAGCAGATATTTAAAAAAAAAATATATTTCGGTTGATAATCTGCTTGGTGTAAACACCAAACTATTGCAATTTGCTGAACAATTAAGCTCTGATTCCGTAAAGCATGCAAGTATGTATGTGTTTTAAGTGTCATTGACCTTAGTAAGTGCTTACATGCATTGCTTATGTCTTTTATTCAATCAAGACCTTATGATTGCTTTTTGTACTGAAGCTGTGAATGCCCGGTTCAACAGATACGCTGACAATCTCTGCATGTCCATGCCTTGTTTGTTAATCAAAATGGGCTGTTTTGTTTAAAGCCTAACTAAGGTCTATCATTTTGGTTTATGCTTTCAGAGGCAGTCTGAGATGTGTGCAGAGTGCGTTACAGACATTGACGTATTCCATATTTTTCTGTTCTTTTATTATTTATAGCTACCTAGATAAATTCAGGGTAAACTTCTCCTTCTTGAGGAACTTGGGCAGTTCCTCAGATTACCGCTCCTCGCTTTAGCTGGGTGTGCCTTTAGTTTTTAATTAATGCTGTTAAATAAACAAAACAACCAACAAACAAATCCCGAAGGGAAATAAACCACAAGAACGATGTTGAAATACTCATAAGAGCGAAACCCTGAGTCCCAGGAGATGCAATGTTACGTCCATGACTCTGCCCTTGACTTGTCCTTTTATTCTAAGAGGAGGCATTTGAACAGAAGGGGAAATGTGATATAAGGCTCAGTACAGTAAGCAGTGAGAGCTGCTTAGTGCTGGTTCAGGTACAGACTAGGATTAACGCCTGCCCACCCCCCCAAAAAAATCTGAGCATGGGCATTGGCCTCTTTTTCTCAGTTTATCCTCTGTCAAAAGGAATTACCGACACACAATTCCTGTAGGAGATATTTAGAAGTGTTGATGCTCTTTCCTTCTGTGGTTTGTGAGGAACAGAAAGGTCCCCCCACCTTCTCCCTTTGCTTTTCTGCTGTGCCAGGTTGGGATGTAGCATGGTTAATAGGTGCCATATTGAAAACAGCCAAGGAGAGTTGTGTCCTCTGGCTCCCATTTCTCTTTAGGTGGATCCCAGGCAGAGCCAAAACTGGGCCTCTGTCTCCCACCAGTCCCCCTCTCTGGCAAAGAAGTTTCTGAGGCTGAATTCATGTCATTTTAGTCCCAGAGCAGGAATAAATCTCATTGACAATCTGGGGTTTGGTTGTTATTAGGCACACTGAAACAGTGCATCAGAAGCATCGGTCCTGAACACTGCTGAGGCTTGATGGCAAAACCTTGGAATAAAGGGGTAGGGTAAAGTTTCCAACTTAATAGCATTTAATTAGTTTAACTTAGAGACTTTAAAATGTCGCTAGGATAGATTTTCCTTTGTTTAGCTTCTTTTGGTGTGGTTTAGCAGATTTTAACCATCTAAATCTGACTCTTGGTTGGGGGGAACCTTAGGTGGTGCAGCACATATCCTTTAGTGGAATAATGAAGTGTTTACATTATGCAGTCCTATTGTGAGATCAATCAGGCTACAAGGCTGGATGTGTAAACAGAATCTGCAGGTGGTCCCTGTGTCTCCTTGCCCAGAAGACAAGCTTTAATCCTCAGGAAGTAGGCAAGAGTAGAGGTTCCAGGAGGCAGCCAGCCCAAGCAAAATAAAAGAACAAAACCAGCCTGAACAATGCAACGCATGTCAAGCTCTTAGCGCAATCACTACAAATAGCAGCTGACAGGAGACTTTATGACAATTCACCCATCAGCTAAAATTGCCAAACTCGGGATCCTGGGATTAATGAGCATCTTACTCAGGCGGTACAAGCATGAAATGTGAGGCAGAAAGGGTGGATAATGCATCTCACGTGGCCTCCAAATGTTTTGTTCCTTTTCAAGTGGATTTGTTACTGGGCAAGGTCTCTTGTGCAAAATCTCTCTCGCTGTGTGACTGCATCTGCTCTGTTTTGCTCAGCTGTTCTAACCCATAGGTATTTCTGTTCCCTGATGCGGCAAGCAGAATGCTAATTATTGAGTTACTTGGATGGCAAGGTGGGAGGCAAATGGGAGAATTGAGCATTCACACATGTTAGTACCTTCGGCGTGGAGATTGTGCTAATAACTGTCAGGCACACAAGCATTCACGGGGTGTGAGCAAAAAGAAGTGTGGCTCAAGCTGGTTTGAATAGAGATATAAATGAATGGCCTCCGAGAAGGTTTAGCAATGTTCTTCCAGGTAGCATGGAGGAAAGTTTTGCCAGAGTAAGGGCAGATGGGTCTGACTCATTAAAAAGAGGTAGAAGAAGATTTTGTGACTATGGAATAATGAAAGAAGTAAATGTCAGTTCAGGGGAAAAATAATAATACTCAAAAAACCCTAAACCCACATAGTTGAGTTGGCTTAGATGTAGTTTGCTATAGGGTTGTTTTAATTAAGCTTATGAAGCAGGGAAATGCCAACTGAGATGTTCTGCAATAAGAAAAAAAAAATAATTTTCAAGCTGAGACATGGCACGTAATGGAATTGAGTTGTCCACATGGGTGCATTCTCTTCCTCTTTTTGAAGACAGCACTTAAACCACTTGAGTCAGAAACCAGTGAAGGGTAGAGCTCAAGATGGCTGTAGCTTTCTTGTCTCTTCAGATTCTATTGAAGTGTATTTAAGCCTTTGGAAAAGGCTTGAAATCTCAGGAGATCTTGTTTGTTTTCCCTCCAAGTGTTCTCATATTTCCTGATTATGAAATAGCCAGTCACACCCTGGGAATGGGTGCGCAGTGGGAGACAGGGACAGCTTTAGTTAGTTATTTATTTATTTTTAGCACCTCTGCATTTTATCCTGTCCAAAAGCAGGAGGAAGATATTTAGTGTGTGAAAAGGGGAAAAAATGTAAATCTGTTCTTTTGCTGCTGAAGTAATTCAGGTGAAATCACATGTGAGAATGCAGGCAGTTTTTGTGTTTGCCAAACAAGTTCATCTCAACCGTGTACGGATGACCTTTTTTATGGGCACAAAGATGTTGTCCATACACCCAGCAAGATCAAACTTGCCTGATTCCTCAGGCAGGATTTTTGTTGACAAAATTAGAAATACCGATCTCTACAGCAAGACATATTTCCACTTTCAGATACTTTTAGATCTCTGTGCCTAGCTCATGTTCTGGTATGTCTTCCTCCCTGTCCCGGTTTTATTGTATGCAGGCCAAGAAGTATGATTGGAAGGTAATGTCAATGCAAACTTTGACCCCATCTTCCAGGGCAGCCTTGCATTTCTCCTCCTATTCTAACCTATTCTCGCACTTGTCTATCACACAGTTTTTGTTCTTTTCAAGCCACTTTAAAGGTAATACAGTGATAGTATCCAGCAATGTCATTCATTTCTGGATTTCTACATATTTGGATTTGCTTCAAAGCCTGGGGGATGTTTAGATCTGAGATTCTCTAAAACGATGTCTTTCTTGAAAAGCACTTACTAAGAATTCCTCATTACACAGAAGTTAGGGAAACCTTGCATGGGTTAACCTGAAAATTGTAGACTTTTTTTTTTTTTTCTGTGAAAATTCTTGTCTTTGCTATTTGTTTACTTATAGAAGCATTTATAGCAGCTGAACAACCTTAGCCCCAAAACTCCATAGGAAAAAACTCGAAGACAATTCCTGTGTTACTTGTGGCATCCTGCTCTGATCCTATAGGAGTGTGTGAAAGTTCTGCTTTTTGAGCCATTCTGGGGGAGGCAGTAAAACTAAAACTTTGTTACATTACATTCATGCCTTCTGTTTGTCTCGACTTTAGCATGTCACAGGAGGTAATAGGTTGTTGATATAAGAAGCAACAATAATTGGGGTGCAAAAGAGGGTAGGGTGCTACTGATAGTTATTACTGATTTTCTTCACTTTTCATTATGCTGATCATAGGGACTGTATGTCAGCATGCCCTATGTAAAACTGGTATCAGTGTCAGAGTCTACACTGAGCTCTGTTTGAGATAGTTTAAGCATTCCTGTTAGCCCTAAGCTGTTGTGAGCAAAAAGGGAACTGTGTCAGATGAACGGAGTCTCTCAAAACAGTGGTGATTATGGGAACCTCTAAAAATGATCAGGCTCAGGAACTGCCTAATCATCTTTAGAAGACTGTCCCTGTCACTCACATTCCTCTTAAGAGAATTTGTATACAGCTCTTGCATAGTTTATGTTGGGCTTTTTGTTCCTGGTTGTCCCACAGCAGCTCAGTTGTTGTTCTGATACAGAAAGTCTTGGATGTGCTTGGAATTAATCCATCAGTGGTGACATGAGAATATATTCTCCTCAGCTAGTGATGTGAACATCACGTACATGCAGACACTCACAAAAATGACAGCAGATCATTAGCTGAGACCTTAGCTTACCATCTGCCCTGCCATTTGTCATGGAGTAAGCTCTGAAGGAAGAGGAAGGAGTAGATTTCAGGGTGTTCTAGAATGAGTTGCATAGAGCCATTGTGTATATCAGTACTTGGAAGAAAGTGACCAGAGGTTGGCAGGAGAATAATCCTGATTAGAAAGGTATGAAAAGGTTTTTATAGAGCAGACAGCATAAAGTTAATTTGTCAGGGAGTTTTCAAGTTAGGAGTCAAGGCAAGACGTTTGTGTGTGACAGAGAGTGCTAGGTGAGCAGAGAAATGGCACAGGAAGAGCTTTGGAAGTGTCCTAGGCAACTGTTTTGACCTATGTGGAATACAGATTGAGATAGGTGCACAAAAGATGCAGTAGTGAACAATACATCAGGTGATGTAGGTTTGGCTTGGGAGGCTGTATGGATTTAGACAAAACAAAAGTTTCAGCATGGGGATCTGAACAAAAGGAATAAGGCTGTCAGAAAATTAAAATGGACACATGGAGCAGTGCTGGCACTGGTTTGCTTTTTGCAAGAGCTCAGATATGAGGACTGAGCTATCTTCACTTATAAACTTCAATGTAATTTGGAAAGATTTTATTTTGTTTACCTGCTTTGTATTTCTTAACCATGGAATCATAAAATCACAGAATGGTTTGGGTTGGAAGGGACCTTAAAGACCATCTAGTTCCAAGCCCCTGTCATGGGCAGGGACACCCTCCACTAGACCAGGTTGCTCAAAGCCTCATCCAGCCTGGTCTTGAACACTTCCAGGGATGGGGCACCCACAGCTTCTCTGGGCAACCTGCTCCAATGCCTCACCACCCTCTCCGGGAAGAATTTCTTTGTGATATCTAATCTATATCTCCCCGCTTTCAGTTTAAACCCATTATCCCTTGTCCTGTCACTACAGGCCCTTGTAAAAAGTCCTCCCCAGCTTCCTTGTAGCCCCTTCAGGTACTGGAAGGTGCTATAAGGTCTCCCCACAACCTTCTCTTCTCCAGGCTGAACAAGCCCAACTCTTTCAGCCTGTCCCCACAGCAGAGGTGCTCCAGCCCTCTGAGCATCTTCATGGCCCACCTCTGGATTTGCTCCAACCAGTCGATATCCTTCTTATGTTGGGGGCCCCAGAGCTGGATGCAATACTCCAGGTGGGGTCTCACAAGAGCAGAGTAGAGGAGAAGAATCCCCTCCCTCAACCTGCTTGCCACGCTTCTCTGAATACAACCCAGGACATGGTTGTCTTTCTGGGCTGCCAGCACACACTGCCAGCTCATGTCCAGCTTTTCATCCACCAGTACCCCCAAGTCCTTCTCCTCAGGGCTGGTCTTCATCCATTCTCCGTCCAGCCTGTACTTGTGCTTGGGATTGCCTGGACCCAGGTGCAGGACCTCGCGCTTGGCCTTGTTGAACTCCATGAGGTCGGCACAGGCCCACCTATCCAGCCTGTCCAGGTCCCTCTGGATGGCATCCCTTCCCTCCTGCGTGTTGACCACACCACACAGCTTTGTATCATTGGCAAACTTGTTGAGGATGCAGTTGATCCCACCATCCATGTCTCTGACAAAGATGATGAACAGCAGCAGTCCCAGAGGAACGCTGCTCGTCACTGGTCTCCACTGAGACATTGACCTGTTGACCACAACTCTGCCACCATGCTTGAAAGTCTGAAGATGCTTGGCTTGCTTTAGGTTCACTCATCTGCAAACAGACATCACTCATCCCTTCCTTTTCTTCACACAGCCCTGCTTTCCTCTTAATTAGGACACAGAGTAGCTAGTGTGAAATAATAACTATCTTCCACAGCAAACAACCATTATACCAAAGCTATGCTAGTGTGAAGAGGGTATGTTTGTTTTAGCTTATGTATTTGCCATTAATTTTTAAAAGACTGGGATATTTGAGATCATGAGGAGGAAATCAGGGACTACTTAACCTAAAAGACTACCTGCAGCCCCTGGGTTTGCAAAGCCTCTAAAGTGCAGATTTCCAAAATCCAGAAGGATAACAGGTAGGGTATATGTGACTGTATGTTTGCCTTGTTCTTAAGTTCCTTCACAAATAACTACCACTGGCTAGGAGATCCAGTGCTCTGATACTGTACTCTATCAGGAGATAGCAGCTTGTGCTGGTTTTGGTTGGGACAGAGTTAAAATTTTCCTCACAGTAGCTAGCATAAGGCTGTTTTAGATTTCTGCTGAGAAGAATATTGATAACACACTAATGGTTTTAGTTGTTGCTAAAGAATGTTTATACCAAGTCAAGCACGTTTTCAGTTTCTCATACTGCCTCTGTGTTCCCAGCTTCTTCTCTACAAGATGCTGGGAGGGGTCACAGCCTGGACAGCTGACCCAAACTGACCAAAGGGACATCTCATGCCATCAGACATCATGCTCAGTATATAAGCTGGGGGAAGTGGGATGGGGGCCTACTCCCGGGTCTCTCGGGCTCTGCCTGTTGCTGCTCAGGGACTGGCTGGTTGTTAGTAGATGTGTACTGAGTGGTTGTATAATTAGTTTTTTTCTCCATTATTTTCATTACCTATTATTAGAAGCAATATTAGTATTGTTAGTATTATTAGTACTATTTCATTTATTTTCAGTTGGGGAGGGGGTGGTGAGCGAGCAGCTGTGTGGCGCTTAGTTGCTGGCTAGGGTTAAACCACAACACAGCTGATCATATGGCTTTTCTTCCATCTGTGTACAACTAATCCAAACACACCTGACCAAGGAAGAACATTAGGTATCATCACATGCTTTTGTAGAGCTGGCTCTCAGTGCACTGAGGAAATCCTAAAATTCTTCCCAACTCCTAAGTACCATGGAGAAAAAGATTAGAGGAATAGTAGTGGATGTGGGTAATTTCAGTCTTAGCAGTTGGCCCTCTTCTCCTCCCAGATATATTGCCCCTGTAACAAAATGCTTCTCTCTAAGGCAAGCTCACTCAACAGGGCTTACAGGTGCTGTGTAGCTGCCCAAGAAGATGAGAGAAAGAAGCCAGCATTCCCTGGAGGGATGATCCCTGTGAAAAAGTGTGTGTACCTAATGCAGCAGGCTGGTTCTGCAGCCTGGAAAACCACCATGTGATGAGCCCTTGTAGGAGAGGCAGGATATGACTTTGAGATCTTTTGGAAAACTGAAGCTAGAAGCAATAATTGTAGAACATGGGCACTTACTCAGAGTTAAATAAGACTTAATATGAGGTACTATGAGACAAGCACACTGAGTTGGTGCAGCCCTCAATATATTCTGTTCAATATCTAGCCAGTAATTCATAGGTGCTAACAAACCATCAATATTCTTAGGCTGAACAAGAAACTTTGGCCTTGGCCCAGGTATATGAAACAGCTACCAGACCCTTAAGAGCTATATAGGTGTATATTCTACCAACATGAGATGGATATGGAAGGATTATTCAGAGGGAAGGAGTACTCTTCCATTGCCCGTACCCTGAGTTGAATTCCACTGGAAGTGGGGTTACCCTTTCTGTATGAAGGGGTGGCATGGATAGACTGGGGAAGCCTTTGACTTTCCCCTCTGCTATCCACAAGGAATTGAGTGGCTATGAAAGTATGGTGCAGTGCCCAATCCAGTCCCACGTTATGACAGGTTCTTGCCACATCTCTCAGAGAAGTCCTTGAGGGAGTCTTGGGTCTCCTTTCCAATTTATCATGGAGAAACCTGTTTGGGCTAAAGCTCTCCCTGGGACAGGTAAGTGGAGACTGATAAGTTGCATGTACTAGTGACCTATTACCAGTATTGACAATTAATGAGGAAAAATGGTAAGGATTTTCCACCACGTCCTACAGGTATGGAAACATAGGCCTGTGGAACTGAAACGGTAACACGAGAGCAGCAAACATATGAATGATAGAGCTCAGTTTCTCCTCTAGAGCAGTTGGCAAAACCCAAGTAAGCAGAAAACACACCTTTCAGTATGCGGAGAGCCGGAAACACCTATTGCTACTTGACCCGTAGTCAGTTTACTATTTTTTGCTTCTCAGTCAGACTGTTTATTTGTTTCAGCTGCTTTTCAGGATGACGACTTGTCTAAGAATGTGCTGGTGTTTAGCAGGAAGGAGAACGTCTTATAGCATGCCCAACGACCTGAGGAGAAGTACTGAAAAGTGAACTGCAACACTGAGCTTAAATCTTACCCATGGCCTGAAGAGAATTTAGACAGCATATGATCTTGCATCTATAGGCGTTGCCTGTTGTATGACTGCACTTAAAAGGATCACCATGAGATTAAATAAAGTTCTGATAAAGCCTGGGTCAAGGAATCATCCTATCAGTCAGGGTCCATTGTTTTTAAACTCCTTCTCACACAGATAATTTTTAACTCATGTAGTAATTTTGTTAGCTAAATGATGATGGCTATTTAGGTAATGAGGTTTATGGCCCTCAAGAAATAAACAAGAAAAATTATGAGCGTATTTTTAAGAGATGAGTGAGTCAGCCTCTGTAAGTACAGTAAATTCTCTTTATGTGTTATGTAGAGATGTTATGAATTTGGATAAAGAAACTAACTCTCCCAACAAAACTGTCCTGCTGAAGAACAAGGATAAGGATGTATAAATGATGGTGATTAGGTGCAACCACTTAAACTTAGTCTTCTGACTTCTCTGCTTGTCAGTCACACTATGTTGACTCCCTTTTTGCTTTGAGTCTGTGCAGGTATAGGGAGGGTGCTGTGACTTTTTTAGGCACGGAGGTCTGTGATCAGTACAGTAGATGTTTCTTACAGTCACCACAATACAGAAGCACTCTTGCATCTGCTGTGAAGTGAGAATAACCTCCCAGTGGTTTCTGTTCTTGTTGCTCCTGATTACAGGAGCCCCAGAATCATTCCCTGTTTCACAGGAAAATGATTCTGCAGCACAGAAGGTTATAATGGCTTCAGGCTATATTATATTAATAACTTTCTTCCATCATCTTCCCTGTAAACAGAGCTGCCAACTCAGCTTCAGTCACGAGATGTACCTGGTTTGTCTCCACCTCCTTCAGTCCCTCCATAGCACTCACAGACTGCGTATTAACAGCCCAGTGCCCTGGCATGAGGTCAGTAAGTGGGAGGGATGGCCCTTGGAGTGCTCTGCCCAGACAGCAGCATAGCGCTGAATGCTTTCCTCCTGCATAGGACACACTGGTTCAGGAGGGAGTCCTGCGCATAACTCTTGGCATGGGATTTCCCTCAGCTGACCCAAACTCATATTGGTGTCCAGAGAGGGTGAGAGGTCTGGGCAAAGTTAGCTGTGGAAACTTGGACACCACTCACATTACTTTTGTCTTTGTGACTGTTAAATGTGAGGCATACACAGGGAGACAAAATGGTCAGGAAATCTCAGTAATCTCCCCTGACCAACAGAATGGTGATTTGCTCCAAGGTTTCCTCTGAATGAAGAAGAAAGGAGAACGGAGGCTTTTTCCGATAAGTCTTCTTTTAAATACCAGAGAACAACAGATGATTAAACATGACTTAGGTCAGAGATGAAGCAAAAGATAACACATTTCAAAGGTAGTTTCACTTGCCAGTTGGTGGTCATTACAGCTAGGTGAGTGCCAATGAGGACACCTCTGTCGCTCTGAAATGCTTCACATCCATACACATAAAGTCTTGTGTTGCACCAGGTAATGACACGCTGGCCAGCTGTGGGCTAGCACAAGAACAGTTGTTTTCAAAAATGATATTCAGAACCTTTAGCTTTTAAAACAATTTGTGGATAATTGCTGGCTCAGGCATTGGGGTCTTATTTCTTTCAGATGGCAAAATTTTCTTAGAAGACCACCAGAACCTGAGAGAATATAACCAAAGGTTCACCTGAGCCTGAGCCTAACCAGTCCACAGGCAGATAAGGTGGATGATTTTCAGTAGGTAAAGGAGCCAAATTAAATGATGTGACCAGGATCAGCTCAGGCTACCTTTGATTCTTGAGCATCACAGTAACCATGTACAGGAGCACTGAACAGGCAGTTTTGTTCTTGGAAATACTTCGTCTTTTTCTGGTGTACTTATAGTAGGTCCTGTTTGCAGGCTTTTTGTATTCTGACTCAGTCTGGCAATATGAAACCTTTTAAAAATAATAAATACATAATAAATTAAACACCAGCAATTATTTTAATAGACAGTTAATGATGTGACTACAGTCATTAGAATCTCCTGATCTTTCAGCCCCATTTGTTTCATTAGCAGTATATTTCATATGATCACCGAATGGTTTGGGCTGGAAGGGGCCTTAAAGACCATCTAGTTCTGACCTCCCTGCCTGGGCAGGGACACCCTCCACTAGATCAGGTTGCCCAAAGCCTCATCCAGCCTGGCCTTGTACACTTCCAGGGATATACCAAATAATGCTTTCTCTGTGTAACACCTGTATGAACGAAAAGAAACTCAAGATCCCTCTGTGTTTTGCAGGAGCACATGTATAGAAGCCCTTTTACAGTTAGGCAGATGTTGTGAACTTTGTCAAACTTCCTTCACCTTGTTCTGCCTGGGCTCAGGTTAACATTCACAGCTGCTGCCGTTAAAGTACAAAGCAGTTGTTCTCACCTACGTATTCTTTCCGTAGAATAATCCATTAAATATGAGTTAAAGAGAATGTTTCAAGATAAGAGTAATGGAAGCACTATGAATTTCTCTCTGACTTCAGTTGAACACAAAAGGGAAGGTCTGGTTTAAAAACAAAGTAAAACAAAAGCTGGCTATTCACATTGAAAACAAACACTGACCCCAAACCCCCCAGAAAAACCTCATGGATGTGGTGTTGTGATTAAGAGAAGAACAGTTTTTAAACATCCTTTAGGTCTTAGTCTTGGGATTTAGAAACAAGGCATTAGACTGTGTAAACTCACGGAGATCACCACAGCTTTTTAGACAAAGTTCTCAAATCCTTAACACTGTATTAGGATTCAATTAAAAGAAAAACCCAGCAAATCCTATCCTTTCCTTTGCACCAACTGCAAGTATCTACTAACTACAGGAAATAAAATCACCCTTTTTTCATGTAGGGGAAGCTGGGTGTGGATTTTTCCAGACTGATCCTTGCTCTCCTGGCCACCACCCAGGGTGGGTAGCATGCTTACTGCCGCACAGCACCCCGAATTTACAGCTGCCTTAAGAAGCTACAGTAAATGTTTCTGTGTAACCTCTCCCAGTCTGAAAGAGGACTGCTGTTGACAAAAGTCTTCCCTACGTGACCTGAGTTCAGTGGGGAATGCTCCTTCGCACACAGGAGCACGATCTGCTCACCTACTTTCAGTCTATGCAAAATGTGAGGATGATCGTATTGCTTTCTTCTATAAAATTGATTATAGATTGTCACATATTGCCTCAGAATGACTAAGTCTCTGAAAGAAATTATGCAAGTGCAAATTAATGTAACTCCAGTAACAGAATAGCACTGATTTATACCTGCAATGCTGTGGCCTTAAAGCATTTTTTTTTTTTTTTGGTGGTTAAGCCTCTAGCCTACGCTCCAGACAGATTTGCATAAAATTACCCTTAAAACATTAGATTATAAGGACTTGAGAAATCAGTTTTACGCTAGAACAGTATGAAATTTCCATTACAATGGAGAAAATGTAAATATTTAATAGCTACTTTCATTACACAGATAGGTGTGGTTCTTACTGCGCTGTTTCCCCGTGGGGAGAGGAAAAAGCTGCATAAGTTTTTTTAACTACTGTACTATGAATATGTGCCGTGAAATCAGTTGAGAGATTTGAAATCCATTTTTCTTTTATCTTTAAACAAAGCAATTAAATTAAACACATGTACATTAATATGAAGTTACAATTATGATCATGGAGTCTTTGAAATTGGTGGCAGAATTCCCATTCTGTAATGATGAAAGCCAACGCTCAGGATAAAAAAAATAGCAACAGGCGACTTGGCAAAAATCTCTGTTTTCCTCCTGGGACTGTAAGGAGAAGCAGGCTGAAAGTGCTATCACTCTACAGCAATGCTGGATAAAAGGCACACTTACACTTCCAATAGCGTGATGATGGATTTTCCGTTGGAAGTGTTGTCTTACGGAAAATTGTTGCTGGTTTCACAGCCCCTCTCCCTTCCCCCACAAATATACTTTTGGGTTGGTTTTTTTTTTTTTCCTTCATGAAAGATGTTCTGTATTTAATTTTTTTTTAGAACTGTTGTACTTGTTGAAATGATGATTGCTCATTGGGCATTTGTAGCTTGGGAGATTCACGTTCTTGTTCTCTTGGATGGATCAGGCACTGTTTTAGATTACTTTTACGTTACACAGAGTGCTACCTCCACATCCAAGACCTAGTCTGATTGGGAAGCTTGATCAGGACTACAGAAAAGAGATGGAGGCAGTTTTCTGGCTTTCTAGGGTACAAGGATTGATTCTACTGCTAGAGAGGGAGCCTGGGCAGCTATTAAAACTAGGTGTCTTAAACAGCTAAAGTTAGGTGAGATGAGTCCCACTGTTAACTTCATCTGGGTCCCTCCCCCGTATTCCTGAGGGAAATCCATTTAGTTAAAAATGTTTTAATGTTATTTTAGTTTAGTCCCCTAGAGAGCAGGGAATGAAGTGGCTTGAGAGATGGGGGATCTTCTGATCAGCAAATGTTTTTGTACTAAGATTTCACACAGGTTTATAGGGAGGAGCCTTCACTAAGGTTGTAGCTGGACTGAAGATAGAGAGGGAAATGTGGATAAAAGCAACACAGCACTGGGTTTCTTGGCTTGCTGCCCTGGGGAAGAGCCTCAGTACCAGCCCTTTCTTGTGGTGTTTGGGTGAGTCAAACTAGACCAGTTTTCTTCTGTATTATTTGTTGCAAATTAACATCTAGTCTGTGGTACCACCTTATGGTCTGACCAGGTCAGGAACTCAGTGTGCTAATCATAAACATGAAACAAATGACTTTCCCTGTTTCAAAGGCTCATTAGAAATTTTCAACAAATTCTTTCTTTGTGTTCCAGCTCTCCAGTGAGTGTTTACTGGCAGGAATGTTTAGGAAAGCTGTGAGTGTTTAACGCAGATGACGAATGTAGAAACAAGAGTATTCCCACCAGAAGCCAACTTCTAGACTTAATTCAACAAGGAAGAGAAGCATAATATTCCAGGTGACCTGTGTATGTAGCTTGAATTACAAATTCCAGCTAGTCACAGCAAATTGTTCACGTGCTCTGTCTGAACAGGGCAGGGAATACCTGTGAATAAGCCACAGCCTGCTGTGGGCAGACCAGTGTAAGAGGTAAAACCTAATCTAAATTTCTCTCTCTTTTATCACACAATTATTCATTCATCACAGATCAGAAAGGGATAATAGCCAGGCTTCAGATGCCCATGGGGCCTTGTTACTGGCCATGTAGTGATAAAAGAGACAAAGAAACTGGGCAATAAATGTTAAAAGCCTTCAAGACCACAACCTGCCTTCTGTTTCTGTCTGAGGGGAAGATAGTGGGATTTTCGGGGCTATTTGGCAGAACTTAACACAAGAATTCTAGTAACTGTAGCAGAGCAACTCTGCTACCTATTTGAGGAAGGGTTTTTGTTTTCTGAAGAATCTGTGATCTTAGAAAGAAATGTAGCATCATATGCTTCTAGGAAAGCATGGCCTTTCAGGCAGTTATTACAGATTAGATGCACTTATATATATAATTTACTCATGTATATTGGTTTTGTTTATTTCTTCTATCCCTCTCAGTCTTACTATACCTTCTCTGTGGTGTCCAGATTGCTGATCCAGTCTTTGGACTGAGTCTTGATCATAATTTACAGTTTTGGACTCCCAGCAGGCCACGCTTAATCCCATTGCCCCAGTTTTCTAGCAGCCTTTTTGTTTTTTGGAAAGAGTTGTGTTATACCATAGCTAGAACAGCCACTTGAATGAGCTGTATTTGGTGGAGTGCATCTCTGAATTAGCCCCTGGATGATTAGGTACCCATGTACCATAGAATGAAGTTAAGACTTTCGCGTATATCATAGCTGACCAAATAAAATAGTGTCAGACTGTGAAAGCCCGGGAGCTTGTGTTGTAGAACTTGGTAAGCTATGAAACACAGAGAAGAATTCATGCCACACAGAAACCTCTTGTATTTCTTCAGCTCTTTCAGGCAGGTTACAAACACTTATCTTCTAGGTGAATATAGAAATAATCTATCACTTTGCACGAAGATTTAAATTTTTTATAATGCCTTTAAAATCTCTCCTGCCAAAAATCAGAAGATGGGTTTTTTTTGCTAAGTCAGCCAATGATAATATTTGTCTTTTTATGAACGGTGAATTATTGTGCATGGAAACAGTTCATGTTCGTAGGCTGAAGAGAAGTAGTTCCTCCAGATGGTCTTGTGATGTGTACTTTCAAACACTGATGCAACATGCCTCTGGAGCACATGATAGATGGGTAAGCTAGGACATTTCAGGCAGTGACTTTGGGGATTTAGATGTCTGTCCGTCATTGTCAGTTATGTGATTTTCTTAATCTCTTGCATGGTCCTCAGGTACAAACATAGGATCTTTGTACATTGAGGGGTGAATCCGTGTGCACGTTCACATTCATCTATGTGTGTATTATCCTTTGTCATTTGCAGAGTGCCAGACTAGAACATAAAGAGTTTATTCAAGTAAGGATGGGACAACTTCCCTGGAAACCTTCATAAAGCGTACCTAGAAATAAGTATTGGATGCATTACAAAAGTCAAATACTCTCTACTCAAACTGTATTAGGAGGCATTTCTGCTTTTTTTTCTTTTTCCAGGACTAAGCAATTGAGTCTTACCTGTTTGTTCAAGGGTTTGAAATCATCTGGGTATTCAGACTCTCATTCTGCCCTACTATAAGTGTTAAGTCTTCCCTCTGGTTTGAGTTAATGAGAATTGCATATCATCATCCACAAAAGGGTAATTTGTAGGGATTAAATTGATGGGAAGGAGCAATTATTAGCTGTAATTTGTGATAGTTTCCTATCTACACTGTGTTTCAGTCTACCCAGTAATTTCGTACATCGAACCAGCAGTGGAAATACTGCTGCCCTGCAATACTAAGTAGTTATACTTTCTGGCACAATGCCACAATGCAAGATCTGCTCTGCTTCTGTCAACACTACAGAAAGTCAAATGTCATCATAGAGCACCTAATACCATGTCCATGGAGGGCTATACCATTATTTGATATGTTCAACATGACACAAAAAATTAAGTTTTGCATTTAGAGATAATATTTGCACACTCGTGGATTTGCACGGAGATCTGCATCTGCTCGCTGAAAACCCTTGGAGAACGTATGCATGCGCGTGACTCATCCTGCTTGATATTAGACACCGTGTTTGTTTAAATTGCACAACATACTGATCCCACCATGTACCGACTGTTTCCTCATGTTATCCGTCTGGATCTGTTGTCGTGCCTCTTCATGCATGCGTATTGAACGGTGAAGTCAAGTGACACTGTAATTGCTAATTCCATCTTCTGGTTTGGCAGGTCACTCCTTTATTCTAGCCATGCAATAAATAAATAAATGGTTCTAACTTCAGCCTATGCCTTGTCAGCATGTGCAACGTTGTGGGTAAGCAGTTTGCGCTAATAATTTGATTTGGAGAAATGGCGTTTCTTTTCCCTGCAGATCAACCATCTTAATATTCTGCTTATCTGCTATATTAAAAAATTTTCTCATAGGCAATAGTCATCAGACTTGACATTCAGCTTAATTCTCAGTATCAGGAGTGTTAGGGGCTAGGAGGTACAGCTGAGTGGTGATCAGAGATCTGTTGTCAAACCGCGTGGCAAGGAAGTGTCTAAAATTCAAACCAAGCCAAACCAAATTAAACCTCTGTTTCTAAAATGCCATTGAAGTTTCAGTGCCTGGAATCGATTGCCAACCTATGTGGCAAGGGTTAAAGTGAGCAGGCCAAAAAGTATTCCTAGGTGCAAGAGGAAAGGAAGCGTGTAAGCCCACTGGAACTTGCATGCTTACGTCCAACACTGACAAAATCCAGGTCACGTTGGCTGCAGTTGCTGAGGACCTATTTCAATGCTCAAGTAGGCCAGTGGGTGTTTTCTCTTTCTCTCTGCTTTGGAACAGAACCAAGCCTTGTGGAAAGCATTTTTCCTCCCCTCTGAGTTTATGCTAGAAGTGTTACAATAACCCACATGTATAAGGAAACACTATTGCCTGAGAAACTATCCATGTAACAGAGTCTTTGCGGTATTGAAACCTGATGGTGTTAGCATGGAGAATCCAGAAAGTATCTCTGGACTTCTTTTCCTTAGGCATTTGGTGTCCACTACAAGCTATTAAGAATTTTAACCATTGAGAGCATTGCATTTTCCTTGTGCTTGTGAGACTATATCTAGCATATCTCTAACAGGCATCATGCTGTCTGTGTTAGCGTTACTAAGCATAACAGGCAAGCGAGCCTTGTGTGCTGTAACCCTCGATTTATCCAAATTGTACCCATATTTTTCTGGGTCACTTGTAAGAGTGTTTTCTTTTTATTGTGTACTTCATCAGATGAGCATACAAAGCAGGAGGTTAATCCTCACTGCATCAAAGAATAGGCATACTTCAGCCTACTGAAATGTTTGGGATCTAAGGCCAGCTCGAAGAGAAAGGAAAGTCTTCCATAAGCCATGTAGGTTTTGCCAAAATGATTTTCACTGAAGTCCTCCAGTTCTGCGTTGAACTGTTCCAGAGAGCAAATACAGCAATATTTTTTCTTTTCCTTTTTTTTTTTTTTTAAATGCAAAATGTCCTCTTTAAATAACTCAGTTAAAGAGTGAAATTATTTTCATACCCAAAGAAAATTTCTTGATGTCTGGTCATTAGCATAGTTCAAAGCTGGAGCTGTTCTATAGATATTTAGCATTTGGAGCAGCGTGTGGAACCAGCTGGGGATGAGAACACAATGTACTTCCAAAAAAAAAAAAAAAAAAAATCATTCTCTTAAGCAGAGGATAAGTTAATTGCTGAGAATTTGTTTTTCAAATCCCAAGTGTTCTTTTTTTCTTACTAAAATTACAGAAATGTCTTTTTAAATCTTAATATTAAAATGTTCTTTAAAATGTTCATATCTGTGCAATTTCTGGCTCAAATGTCAGCTATTTGTGTTCTGATGAGCAATTCTTGGTTGCCTAAAAGGCATCTGTAGGCTGATATAATTTGTTTTAAAGTTACTTGCTTGATAGGGCAAGCTGATTCATATTTTCCTTGCTAGGGCCATTCTTCATTTTCTACACTGTTACGTTATATAACTGCAATACTGCTAATGTATTTATGTAATGTGAATTGCATTCTGCAGTGGAACAGATATTTCTGCAATTGGTAACTGTAATAATATCCAGCTTTTCTTCAGGTTGGTTATTTGAACAGTAAAATAGAATCTCTCTTCATGGCTTCACCTTGGTGAACCTGAGGTGGATTATGAGGCTGATGGTGAAGATGAAGGCAAAACCATTCAGGTTTATTATTAATTAGGTGGAAATAATCTGACAATTGGGAAATTGGATTCACATGATGGGACTCTGAGTGATTACGATGACCTTCTCAAGAGATGCCCTGAAGCAGGTCTGAGGGAAAACACCTCAGTCTCTGCATCTGCACAGACTGGAGCCCCATTTTGGGACCTGCCTTGCAGGCTGTAGGGCTGTTGTTGGCTTTGTGCCTCGACATATTGACAGATTTGTACCCAGACCTTCCCTGCACTTCCTTAGGGATGCAGGCTCTGCTAGCGTGCAAAGTGCTTAGCAGTTAGGTAAGAGTAGACTTCCTGAAGGGCTCCTTCATATCTCCCATGGATGTGGAAACAGCCAGGCACAGGTATGGTGGGGCTAAAGCAAGGGTGTAAGTGCACTGGACAAGGCAAGCTTTAGTTGGCTGTTGAGCTGTTTTTCTTCATCCAATAACAGGGTATATCACCTGAAACCACTGTTAAAGTGTTGTTAAAGCAGTCTCCTCCATGTGGATACCATATGACCAAGCATTATGAGGAATGATGTGTGACAAAGGTGCTCCAGATGTCACCAACATATGGTGTTGAATACAAAAGCTTTATCTCGATATAGCTATTGCCTTTAAGTGAGTGATGCCTGCAGATGTGTGTGGGTTATCCCCAAAAGGAGTATTAGGGATTTACTTAATCATAGAATCATTTACGTTGGAAAAGACCCTGACGATCATCAGCTCTGACTGTTGACCTGGCACTGCCAAATCCATCACTAAACTGTGTCCCTAAGCACCACATCTACACATCTTTTAAATCCCTCCAGGGACAGTGACTGAACCACTTCCCGGGGGCAGCCCGTTCCAATGCCTGACAACCCTTTCAGTGAAGAAGTTTTTCCTAATACCCAATTTAAACTTCCCCTGGCGCAACTTGAGGCCGTTTCCTCTTGTCCTATCTCCTATTACTTGGGAGAAGAGACTGACACCCACCTCACTACAAACTCCTTTCAGGTAGTCGTTGAGAGCGATAAGGTCTCTTCTCAGAGTGTGTGAGGGCAAAGTAACCAATGTGGGACATATCAGCGCTTTAAGATGAGAGGAAGTTGGTCACAGTAACAGAAGTGCCACAGACCTGCTGGAATAGCAGCTTTTATGATTTCTCTAAGTTCACTCTTGGATTATTGAATTGTCATTTTAGTTCTCTCCTGTGACTGATCCTTCTCCTGTCTGTAGACTGTAGGACATTGGTTGGGGGAAAAGGGAAACCTTTTAAAAAGCACCGACGTGAACAGCGTGTGGTGAAATTTTTGCCATAGAAAGTGCTGAGAAGGTCTCCAGTGTTTGGGTCTGTTATCAAGACTTCATTTCTTCTGGAAACACCTTCAGCTTTTGAAAGTGCCCTGTTCTGCCAACAGCCTGCACTTCAGACTGTCTGGCTTTCCTCCGGCACTTGTGCCATGTCTGATTCCGTTGCTGTGATTGACATTATCTAGGAAAGAAGCAGCCGAATTGGAAAGAGCTACTCTTCATCCAAAACAAGGCGTAATTTACTCGTCCCACGGGATTCATAGTGTTTTGTGTCTAATAGCTCAAATACCTTCGAGTCCGTAAACACGTTTATACTGAGGTTAACAGGGAAATTTATTCATGTGGGGAAAGTGTGTTTTAGAATATTTCTCAGTTTGAAGTCTTTGGTCTCTGTCAGTAATTTGCTGTGCGTTCGTTCCTTCATCACCGCAGCTTCTAATGAACAAGTTGGACAAACATCTGCCAGGAGTGGATTAGACGTTGCTCCTTCTGCTTAGGTGACCTTTTGGCATCTCTTTCATCCCTCCTGTGTTCTCTGATACCGTGGCTTTCCAGGCTTACTCTTATGAGCTTCTAAAAATGTTTGGAGATTAATGGGTAGCAATGAAATTGCTACTTCCACAAAGCATTAAAGCAGCTGAGATACAATAGGATTGAAAATTGCCAGCGACTTAGTGTATATTGAATTTAGAGAAAGTAAATTGCTTCTTGTAAACTTTACTGCTGTGTAATTGTCTAACAATTTTTAAAGAATATCCCCTGAGAACAGAGGTTTATTTTTTTCCTTTTTCTGCGTGCTAAACTGAAACGTCTAGATAAATTACACAACGCTAGTTATATAAGGCAACAAAAAGATTTGTTATTTATGAATTTTATGTAAACAGTAGAAGTCTTGTAGAGGCTGTCGGTGCCTGCAGTAGGAGCCACAGAAATAAAATGCAGAAGTGCCTGATCATACTCAGCTGTCTGGTTGAACGGAGCCAGGGGGCAATTAAATGCAAGGCAATACGACCACAGGGCAGAGCAGAGGCAGAAATCTCTTTGTAGGTGGATGCCCAAAGGTTTTTTCCCCCCTTGAAAGACCTGCTCTATGTTGCTGTTATTACTATGTTACGTGACTTCTCTGTTCTTATCTGCGGCGTCCCCCCCTCCCTGTTGTTTAAGCAGAAGTTTTCAGGTAAGGGCACATTACCACATCCATGAAAAATGTTTTGCTGCCATGTGATTTGGTAGTCAGTCATTACCTTACTATCAGATAAAGCCTATCTGATTTGAGCATTTTATTCGCTGTTGAATAAACATTTCTGATAATTTTATTTTTTTAATGGGAATAACTGAAAGAGTAAAGCTCAGTTATTGCCCTTTGGAGGAATGCCAGCTTAAAAGGCGCCATCTTATTTCCTTACAGTTCTCCAGCAGGATGCAGGCCAATTTTCTTCCTCCTTTGTGAAATCCTAGGGCCATTCCTAGGTGTTGCAGAGCCACTGCTTTCTACGCTTCTTAGTCAATCCAGGCTTAGCAAACACAGCAAATAGGTGTTACTGTGAATTTGCATTGATGTGGTCTGGATTAGATCAGATTTCTAATGTCTTTGAAACAGGACCCTAGTCAAATTAGGGAAAAGAAAAGGAAGGGGGAAGTATGTAGCAGTGCTCTGTGCATAAACTGGGACCTCTGTTCTTCCCCTGATGCAGCAGTTCCATATAACTCCAGGCTGGTTTCCAAGTCTCTTCCTCTTGGTGGTAGCACCACACTCCTCAGTGAACGCTACTGCTTTCAAAGAAAGATACTACCAACATGTAGCCCAGCAGAAGCCAAGGAAAGCATCACCAGTGGCCCTAAATCCTGCAAGACATGTCATCTATGTAGGTGAGCTTGCAGTCTGGTGGAGAGTAGGTTGCAGAATCAGGCCAGTGTTTGCTCTGTCTAAGAAGTAGGGACATGAGCTGTGCAGACATGAGCTAGAAAACCTAGAGTTGATGGGAAGAGAGATTTAAGCAGGATTTCCAAGCTGCTAATGTGAATGGCCCTGTCTTCTCTCTGCCTCCTCATGTACAGCACTGCAAGATATCAAGGATGCAATGATCACACTGCTGTCCCAGGGGTGAGGAGGAGGGAATTAGCGTGTGCAAACTGAGGCCACCCAAAACAAATTGTTAAAAGAGTGGTCAGGCATGAGGGAACATTTTTTAAAACAAGAATGAAAAAATAGTTCTCCAAGTGACAGTGACAAATTTTATTTCTGATGGGAAGAAAACATGAAAAAAGACACTTTTTTTCTGTTGAAGGAAGGGTTTGGGAATTTAACACTTTTTCTTTCCTTCTTTCTGAGACATTTAAAAAGATTTTTTTTTTTTTAAACATGGAAAAAGAATTTGAGGGGAGAAAAAGACAATTTTCCATACTTTTTACATTTTACTAAAACTGTCCAACACCATTTTCCAGCAAAGGATTAAAAAAAGAAAAAAGAATCTTTTTCTATGATAATTCCCTTTTCTCAAGTCTTCTCTTTTAGCTACAGTTTCTTTACCTTTTTAAATATGTAAAAGCTTTTAAGGGAAAAAAAAATTCCACTTCTTTGTTAAGGTTTGTCAGAAAACCTTCAACAATCTTTGGCTGGAATGACAAATATTGTTGTATAACCAATGTTTCCTTTTTCTTTATTCATTGCAATTCTATCTGTGAGTCAGCTTATTCTTTCAGCAACATTGAATTAACAGAGGTGGCCAGCTCTTTTGCATTCATGGCAGAACTGCTCTGTTAATCTGATTTTCCTGGGACAATGGGCTAATACAAATATGTAAAGGAAACAGGTTCACAAATGTCTCAAATGAACAACTCCATCAATGATTTTAAAAGCTGCTGTGTTAATTGTACACAGTGTGCATCCTTCATTATTTACTGCAACCACTACCTTGAAGGTTGCCTGACTGTTTCCTTTCAAACCCTTTCTGTTAGTTGGCCACAATCATCTGTACCTGTTGCCCCTGTCCAAAATCTTCTAGTCTTGGTTTCTGTATTAATCCTGTATAATATTTGGAGTCTAATGTTTCCCACTTCCATTTTAACAGTCAAGTTGCTTTTTTTCTGGCATTTTAGAGCTGGTATGATGTAACAAAGTGATAATTTCTTTAGCACAGTTAGAAGTTATGTGGGAACACGTATAACAAATCCATTACACAGGATTAGAGTCAGGAGTGAAGTGTTGACAAAGGGCAGGGCTTCACGACAGTGTTTGTGTTAGCTCATTCTGCTTCTGGTAAAATTCAGTTTGCCTTTTCCATAAACTGGGTCTGAATCCAGGTTAGTGATTGCGATCAGGTTGGCTGGCATTAACGCTGAAGAGTATTCTTTAGAAAGATAGGCTGGGCTGATTGTTACATGGAATGGTTAAATTCAGGGTGGATAAACAATGAGCCCTAAGACAAGGCAAGAGTGCTTGTGTTCTTTTCTTTCTTCTTCCTTTTTATGTTTTCTATAAACTGTTACAGCATTCCTTTTTATGTTTTCTATAAACTGTTACAGCATTTTTTAGCATGTTGAATGTTCCCATTATGAATAAATGCCTGATCTCTGAATGAAACTAATGAGAAAACAATCACCATTCAAGGGACATCTCTTCAAAAGGGTAGGAGTGACTTTGCAGATTTTCATGCAAACACTTTTCATGATGTTCATCATTCCAAAAATTAGCAATACTATAAAATACATTGAATACATTGAACATTCACACTACAAGGTGTTGAAGCATCTCACATTCTCAGTGCACCTCTATAGGTTTTGTATTGGTTTGTTTTTCTAGTCTGCTGAACAGTGTCATGTTATTTTCTAGCTTCTGCAAAGTGATTTGAGATTGCTGTGAGCACACTAAACGCACCAAAGCACTGATGTTAATGAATTTACAAATTCAAAACCCGAACTAACTCAGTGAGATTTTCAGGATTGTATATAAAGATGTGGTGAAATAAAAAAAAGTCCAGAAAATGGCTTTATTCTATGATCTGAGGGATTGACCGGGAGATCTTTTCCTTAATTGCTGCTCTTGGGTGAAAAGACTTCCAATATGTTTGTCTAACTCGGGCAGGTAGGGAGGATGACGATGTTTCTTTTACAAATGGCTTTTTGAAAGGTGATAGTTGATCTACTGAGGGACAAATCAGATAGGAATCTGAAGTCAGATGGCAGCTTTTTCTTGGAGTGATGAAATCTCCCTTTGTTAACATTTGGATGGTTATGTACTTCATCAGGTAGGGTCAAATGGATGTATCTGATCTCTGGCAGTGAAAAAGCATCTGCTCTGCAGTGACCAAGTGGCAACAAAGCCTCTAATCAGGTGAGAGAGTGCTGGTGGACAGGTGCTTTCCTGTGTCCTCTAATATCTGTAAACTCCAGGGCTTTTGAAGGAAGTTTACACAAACGCTGCATACACGGATTTTTATTCTTTTTTTCTTCCCCCTCCAGCTCCTTTGAAAAGCTGCGCTTTGACAATATACCTGTGAAGCTGGTAAAGCGTAACAGGGCTCACTGGCTTTCCACAAAATTCCCTACTTTGTTTTTGCAGTTTAGCCAGCTCGAAGCTAGCAGAGTGTGTGCGTGTAGTTGTGACTCCCAAAGATACAATAATCTGCAAAACATCTCCTTAAATAAACAGCCCCCTCCTACAAAAGGCAGATATGCCTGGGTCAAAAGGGTCAGGTTAGATTTCCACCCCCCCTCCTCTATCCTGCAGTTGGAATTTTCCTGTGTGAGATTTGTCTGCATATGCACGCATATGTGCGTAACATCATAGCTTATTTTATATAAAGAAAGAGCTAAAAATCAGTGCGTACAAACATTTGAATGTACATATATATGTGTGCACATATATATGCCTTTTAGAACTAAGCTGTAGGCAACCCCTGGTAGACACAAACCAACCCCCCTAGCTCCCCAGACAACCTTACAAGAATGCAAAGTCTGTTACGTATGAAGTGGATGGAGTAAAAGAAGTCACAGTTTATTGTTTGCTCTTGGGTTGCTTGCTCAGTTTTGCCAGGGTGGAGAGCTGCAGGGCAGATTTGTAAGGCGCAGTAACTGGAAGCATAGGTCCCTGAAAGCACGTGAATTATGGGGGAACACCTTGGGATCTATCTGTGAGTAAAGGCATTGGGTTTTTTTAGCAAAGGGCTGTCAGCTTTTGGGATATGGTCCTCTTCATACCTATCCAGGATCTCATATATGTCTATATTGGGCTACTCCAGAATATTTTGTGTCCCAGCATCACTGGCCTCACATGTCAGTATGCCAGTGGGAGCACGTTGGCACATGGACCACGAGCACACCAAGCGCTCATGATTACACCGAGAGCTGCTGCATTTCTCTCTGTCCGAGCAGAGAGACCCAGGCATTCATCTGTGAGTGCCATGGCAAACATAAGGGAGTATTTATTACCGTACTAGTCGCTTGAGAGAGCCAAAGCATTTTGCTGGAGAGCTGGGCCTGCGAACAAATCCCACTGTGGTATGCGCACTCCACTCAGGAGGTTGTTTAGAAATCTTGAAGGGAGGGAAGTGTGGATTGCTGAAGTCTGTATAACATCTGATGTTATATGATGTTACTTGGACAGCAGGGTCAGATAGAAAGATAGGAAAGCAGGAGTGGTAAATCGCTGAACTCTTTCCTATTCAGTGAGGAACATGAAATGAGCTTGTAAACTTCTGTGTTTTTCTTAATATTAAGGGCTACAAAGAGCAGCTATACCTGAAGAATTTCATCAAACCCAGTAAAGCTGGACTGCTCTGGCTGAAAGTAGAGTTTAGCTCACTTGCTGTTACTGAGGTCTGGCAGGTGAGTAGGAGTTTATCAGAGGGATGTGGTGGAGGTGATCAAGTGAGCAGCTCCCTGCACCCCTCCCTTCCCGTCAGGACAGGACTTCTTTGCAGGTGTATTTTACTTGATTGCTGCAAGTGCTGCAAGGAGAACTGAGGAGATGGGAATGAGGAAGGGAGCAGGGAAGTGGTGCTAGAAGCTGTGCTGTGTCCAGGGAGACAGCACAGAAGTTATGTTTTCCAATTCAACAGCTCAGGATAAAAAGCCAAGAGATTTTAATTCCTGTGCTTATGCGTGCTTCCCTTTCCTTTTAGGAAGGGGTAAGTGTGTAGTCCATGTCTTCCTTATTGCCGGACGGACCTGGAACTACTACAGGTAGGAGATTTGTCTTGGCAATTTAACCCGTTTCTTACAAGCCAGGAGCCAGCAGAGTAGTAAAAATTGAAAATCCAAAAGAAAATCCAAACTGCAAAGATGGCTTTTCTCCCCCCTCCTCCATGAAGCTGCATTTGTTATTGGGGGAAGCTAGGAAACTTCTTTCTGCCCCTCCAAAGGCCAGCGTGCTCTGCACCCAGTATGTCCATGTACAAGGGCGCTTCCCTACAGTTGGACCCAATGTGGTCTCCTGTAGTCCCAAGGAGATGAGGGAAAAATGTCCCATCAACTTGTGATTTCTCCAGTGAGAAAACAGGAGAGCATCTGTTTCATGTCAGTTGTTCAAGAATACGCCAAAATCTGTCTGATTTTTCAGGTTATTTGTGAGTGTTGGCAACGCTGGTACTTGTTAAGCAACAGCTAGTATGTGAGACATATCCACAGCAGTTTACTTCAAAAAACATGAATGATTTTCTGTCGATGAACACCTGTAGTGGTGAAAAGGAAGAATAACCTGAATAAATCAGTCTGTGTAGCACACAGCACCCTTTCTAAACCTTGAACAGTCAAAAACTCTGGAACTCAGTTATGGCTGTTTTCAGTCCAAATTTAATGACACTGATTTCAAGTTATTCCTCATCGGAAGAACTTCTAGTAACATCTTACTGAGTAGGAGATAATAAAATACAGTGGATAAATGCCTTCCAAAGAACAAGGTTCATTTTAGGTTGTTTGTCTCTGGAAGAATCAATAGCCTAGCAGCTGTGACTGTCTGAAAGTTGCATTCAAATGCTTTCAAGATACAAAGGAGAGAACATTTCAGTTAGAAGTGGTGAAATGAACCCTGGAAGAAACTACAGGTACACTGGTCAATTCTTGATTCCTTCTAATCTAGATCAGAGGCCCTTCTAGAAAACACAAGTTAGTTAAATGCTAACTTTTGATTTAACAATAGTATGAAATACAATGATTTATGAGATGCTGGAGTTTAAAAGTAATAATCTGAAAGATTTTAGGCATAAGGGCTATGCATTTGTGAATTAAATCTCTTAGGTCTTAGGCAGACCCAAGCTAAAAAAAATAAGAGAAAAATCAAATCCAGCTTACAAAGCAAAAAATTAAACTTTATTATCCACATTTCTGCTTAAAATCTGTGCGGTTTCTTTGTTGCTTCACTGAATCCAAGGCTATATGAGTAAAAATCTTTCCTTGTAGTGTCTTGACCATCCAGTAAGTTCCCAGTTATTAATCGGGCAATTTGAAACCAGAGGTGTATCATTAGATAAATAACACCTGTCAAACATCAGGGTGAATTATTTGCAATGACAGACGTATAATATCAGTCCAGATAATGGATAGTGGCAAGATCAACTCTCTCAGCTCCTTACAAAAACCAGGGCTTGTAACAGACCTCCACCCACAGATCTTAAGCTCACTCTGGTTATCCAGACAATGACCTCCTCCCAGAACATGGATGGGGACTATGTGAGAGGCCCTGGAGACTTTCCGTCACCACTGAGAGCTCCTTTCCACCCCTTCTATTGAGGGAGAGCTGCAGGCATGCTTGTCCTTGCAAGTCATGCGCCTTGATACTGCAGCATCACTGCGGTATCTGTTGCACAAGTGGCTCCTGGGGTGACAGGACTTTAAGTACAGTAGCCTTTGATCCAGCCAGCACTCCTCTCAAATCACTGAGTCACTCACCTACGAGCCTTTACCTTTCCCATGATACAACGTGTAGACAACTGCAAGGACCTGCCAAATTCAATTTATTAGGAAGGAAAGTTTTCAGCAGTGTACAGGAAAGCACCACTGCCCCACATCAGAGAAACACAAACAGAGAATAAGCCTCAAGTTTTTTTGGTATGGGAAGCCTGGAGATATGAAACATCACTCAGTGACAACTATGAGTTGTTCATATGTAAGTGGGTTATTATAAGGCTGAAATGAGACTCCTGAGGCATCAAAATAACACCAAAAGCGATCTTGGAAAAGGTGGGAGCAGTGCTGTACACTCTCATCACTTTCACAAAAATACATCTTCAAGAAAGAGCATATATTAAAAACTGCTGAGCCTTTGGAAGGAATCAAGTGCCTCAGGAGAAATTTTACAAGTGTAGCTCACCTGACAAGACAAAATTGGCTCTCCCACTTGACCCAAACAGGATATCACTATCTGGAATCTTGTTACAGCCGCATGCTTTTCATAACCAACAATATTTGCAGCATACTTCACATTTAAAGGGGTCCTACTTGCTGCCTGGATGCTCATCACCATACTTCTGCTTGAACTGACTTGTGGTGTGGACCTTAATGGGATCTCACCTGTTTGTCCCTGTAGGAAAATTTCGCCTGTGGGTTTTACTCAAGACACTTGAAAGTTGCTTTGAATCTCTTTCTGGAGCTTAGAGTTTTAATTGCTGTGCTGTGAGTGGATTTACTGGAGGGGAGAGAACTCAATGTTTTAAAAGTGAAGGCATCCTCCACCTGCTTAAATTAAAATGCACAAGATGTGGCAACACAGGAGCAATTAATTTGAATAACATTAGCTAGTTATTTCAGAGGCAAGTCTGGGTGGCAGTGTGCATGTTGGGTTGTGAAGCCATTCTTCATCAGATGTGATCTGATGCAAATACTACGCTGATTTTGCTGGAGCTAGGCTGACCTGCGTGGACTGAAGAGCTGGTCTGTGGCATCTCCTGTAGCTTCTCCTTTGAAACCTCAGTCATACCTTTGCTCAGCTGTGCTGACTGTACTTGCCTTTTCCTCTCATGTCCTTGCCACGGTCTCTCCCATCTGAACAAGACAGAGTGCTCTCCTTGTAGGATAATGCCGTGTTCGTGTACCTTACCAGCTCCAGATTTTGACTTCCCACAGTAAAGCATCCACGGTGGCAAATTAAAGATGAGAGAGAGATTTTGGCTGTAAAGGTGGGATGTGTTTGAGTGAGCAACTTGGCTTAGTGTTCAAACTCATTTAAGCGGAGCTTTTCCCCCCCCATCTTGTCCTACCATTTTCACACCTGTAAGCAAGAGGGGTTTTTGCCTTCAGTAGCCATGATGGAGAATCTGACTCTCTTTCCTCAACAGAGAAAGGAGGGGGTTGTTTATCATTTCACCCCATCTACAGAGTCTGGCCTGCTAACGTTGTTGCTTATGAATTTGAGTGTGAGAATATATTTCACAGCTCGTATGAGAGTTTGTTACTTTGACTGTTGAGTTCTTGTGGCTGTTGATGCAATCATGTTGGGAAGGTGCAGCTCCAGGCAGAGCAACTTTTCTTTGAACTCCTCCTGCTACAGCTATTAAAAATAGGTCAGGGTAGAGAAAAGTAGGTCTAGTTTTCAAGCGTATATTAAGCTAATCCATCTTCCATTGTAGACTGATACATGATCGAGACAACAGTAATAGAATCTGTCTCATGAACAGTAACAATTTTACCCAGTCAAAACCCCTTGGATGTACAAAATACAGTTTCACACACCAGACGAGAAGGGTTAAGAATCTGATGTTTCCCATAGCTAATTTTTTTTTCCTCTTACACCCTCCAACCCTCCCAAAGAAAAGGGGAGAATCAAAACCCCAAGAGTCTGAGTGCCAGCTTCTATCTTAATTTAATGAATTACTTTGCACAATGATAAATTAAAAGAATTCCCACAATAACAAATCAAGATGAGCACGTAAGCAGAGATTTCAGAGATACAAAGGATTATTATAAGCTAAGCCAATGCATGAAAATGGTAAATACTGAATGGCAGAGAAATCATCTGTTTGCAGCTACTGTCTGTATGATATTAAGGATATTGATTAACCAAAAAATGAGGTATGGGCAGCTTTGGTGAGACTTGCACACAAGGAATTAGTTCTTTCTGTGGGTTGTACTTTGGCCCTGTGGCAAATCAGTGTTACATAAATAAGCTCATCTCCGTGAATTTAATCTGTGTTTGTGGAAGTTGTACCTCACATTTTCTGTATGTTTTACAATGAATGCCTCTATCTTCATGGAAGCACAAGCCAAATTTTTCAGAAGCATATAAGAAATATAAGAGGATTGAAATCCACTAAGAGTGGGATCTAGATACTTTCATTATGAGGCTTGCAAAAACTCTATTTGAATTCTTTTCCCATTTCAGGGGAAGATGCTTTAGAGCAGTAGAAGACATTTGTGCTGACTTCCATCTTGTTGTTGACCCATGCTAATTAGAGAAAAAAACACACCATAAATTTTTTGCCATCTTAACTGGGCTCAAAAACTCTCCTTTGTGGCCTTGTGTATGGCCTTTCCTCTGATGGGATCTAGGATACAGGCACAGAGGGAAGAAGGAAGCCAGGCAAATGAGTGCATGCTGCAGAGGTTCATGCTCTGGTCCAGAGGTCACGTAACTTGGGATGTCTTTAGCTGTGGCTCCGTGGCAGCTAGGGTGGCATTGCCCAGAGTCATGGGTGAAAAGGAGGGGTCCATAGGGCATAATGAAAAGCCAGGCATCTCTTCTTTCTTCCCAAGAAGTAGAAAAGGAAACCCCTGCAGTTATCATAAAAAGTAAAAGAGGGATTTCCAGTGAATGGAATTGGCCCAGTACTCCTTGTTTACCACAGGGCTGGCATGAATCTACTCTGCTGTGCTTGGTGGGGTTATCTCAGTGATGTGAGCACTAACAACAGCCCAGTTTGGGGACGCATCAATAAAACATTGTTGTGTTCATAAATCACTTTTAGAGTTGGTGTTACATTTAGATGCACTCAGATAACTTATGAAGCAGTCCTCTACTTGACCGTGCGCTTGAACTGGTAATAAAAAATATATATTTACTTTAGTAATTTTTAGGTCGTCTCACTGTTTTTCTTTCCAAATTTACAGCAGCTCGTGTCAGAAAACCCAAAAAAACCAACAACAACAAAAAAAAGGAAAACCAGACCCAATACTCCTTTGCCCTGGACGACTGCAAAACTTGTGTGTTTTCAGTGAGGATGTGTTTTGCTAGAAGCATAATCTAAAGGTACTTTCCAGAAACGTCGGCGACTGTTTGACGCATTGCTTTCATTTGTTGTGGCCATTATGGTTGCTATGATATTCTTGGAGCTCCCAAGGGATGACCCTGACCTGTGTTTGGGCACGGCCAGTTCAGGCGCCTTTTTGGTAGGTCTGGCAGAATTAAATTTTCTGGCCCAAGGTAAAAGAGCTAATGCCTGTCTGCTCCTGCCACCAAGCTGGGGAAGTGCCCTGAAGAAAACCTGGGCTGGCTGCTGCTCCTTCTTTTGTGTGATGAGAAATCTGGGGAAAGTAACAGCTGTTTCAGGAAGGTTGCTCTTTTCCCCGCATCACCCCTGCGTGGTGGTAGTTTGCACTCTTCTGCACCCCCCTCTCTTCTTCCCACAGCAGCAAGCTTGGCTTTCCCAGACTGTGGTACAGGCAGAAGCGGGGAGTCTGATGCCTTAAGCATCTCCCTTTATTGTTTGTGCTGAGTCAAAACACCGCACCTCGGATGTCTTGAAAAGTCTTGGACAGGTTGTGTTGCTTAGTACTGCTGTATCCTGCCCCAGAAGCTTTGGTATCCCCATGTCCTCTCCCTCACCTCACAGAGGGGGAGTGAAAAAGAGTCTTGTGTAATGACCATGCTGTAGAAGGAGCTAAATACAGGGGGTTTTATTCTTTATTTCAGACTCCTGGATTGCCCTAGAACATCATTGCCCCTTGGATATCTGGAGGAGAGGGGAAGAAAACTGAGAGATGGGTTTCCTGCCAGTAATGATTTTACATAGGCTAAGCAGAGGAAAACTTGAGGGAGGAAAAGGCAGTGCAGGGAATGATCTCGCTGAGGCAAAGACAAAATGCAGGAGTCAGAGCCTTGCTTGGAGCCACCTGGTCCCTTAGCTATAGGGCTCTCTCCAGTTGAAACGCAGCCTGCTGTACTTCTCCCTTTCTATTTGAGACAAAGCAAGTGGCTGAACCTTGGATGGCGTGGCAAGGGCTTAATTTTCCACTTTGCAGATTAAAGGATCCTGCCTGAGTGAATCCAGGAACAGTAAAAGTGTTGCTTCTTCAACTCATGTTGGCTGCAGAGGTTTGATAATCTGAGAGGCTGTCTTCCAGGGACTTTTCAGCAAACAATAAAATCGTGAAACAGAGCTAGACTTAATGGTTCTTAATTGAGCAGATCTCCCCTGGAATGAGTGGGTTGTTTGCTACTTTTCAGCCTGCAGAATTTGACCCAGCATTTGGGTTTGGACTCCTATTTTCTCAGTTTGAAGGAAAAAAGGAAAGAAGAGGAAAACAAACACAAATTGTAGCGTGAATTTTGAGCTGAATTCTGCTCCCTAGTGCTTTTTGATGTTTCTAGTGGATTGCAAAGGAACAAGGAAATTTTCCTGGTGTAAGAAATTCTCACCCAGTAGAGCATCAGCTTACCTGACACCCCTTCTACCTCCATCTCTGCAGCATCTCGTGTATAGGATAGGGATGAATTAAGTGCAACTGGTACATGGTGTGCTGGGTACCAACAGAGCTTGACTTCCAGGCAGGCCTTCCAGAGTCATTCCCACCTGTCAGCAGCTCTGAGGTGGACAGATGATCTTGGGACATATGGAGAACATGACTTCCTAGTTTGGGAGTGAGATTTGATCTTTATAGCACTTAGTTATTACAATTTGTGGAGCATGAGAAAGAAACAGCAGGCAAAGAGAACAGAATGGGGGGGAATAAAATTCATGTGATCAAGATGTCACTAAGATTTGCATAGAAAAACTTTCCTTTGCACTGGAAATATGGATGAATCTGAATCTACCTGAAGAGGTTTTGTTTTGCCCTCATGACCATGAGAATCAAGCTTCCCCATTACCCCAAGCAAGTTAGACAATAGGAAGCAGATAATGGGAGGTTTCTGTCACCACTGAGGAGGGCTCCCATTAACTTGCTTGTAGGTCTTTGGAAAGGTCAGTCAAAGCTTAAGCAACCCCCTGTTGTTTGACAACATCAGAGCTCAAACACCATGATCCTGGAGAACTCTGCTCTTTGAAAAAGGGGGATGTTTAATTACCTTTTGAAAGCTGGCAGCAGGACAGGATGCGAGCATGTTTTCTTTCTTTTGTGTCTGTTGAACAAGTTACTATTTTGGTACATGAGAGCAAGTAACCCACAGCACTAGAGGAGACTGTCCCTTCCTCTGACCTGCTGTTGGGAGAAAAGCAAAGGCAGGAGGATATTAGTGAAGGTGAGCCTGCTGCAGGAAGGAAGCCTTGACACAAGAATGTTTGTGGAAGGAGGCAGAGGCTCATGATGCTTTTCTTAACGCTGTATCGGCATGTCGATTCCGTTTGCCTTTAAAGATATACTTATTTGTTGGCCTTTGCTTTGCAGGAAGACATTGGTGCGGTTGCAGGAAATCGACTGCTGTCACTTTAATGAAATTTGCTTTCATCATCAAAGGAATTGGCAAACTGGTTTCATGGGTTTTAATTTTTAAAATTCTAATGCATCTGCTCCCTCCCAGGGGCAGTCTTTCACAGCGCTTTGTTTATGCTCTTCAACTATATCTTTTTTTCTCTCTTTCCCGCCTCCCCCCCCCCCCCTCCCCCTCCCCCCCCCAAGGGTTTGGATTTGTGGCATCTAAACAAGCTAAACAGAAACTGTGCCTCAGGGAGAAACATCCTCTTAAGTAATTGAAAATAAACTTGGATGGCATGCCTTGCGTATTATACACATTCAGCTGTGCACATGGTGGGAAAGGAGCATTAGACATGGTACCTACCACTGTAAAGAGAATGTAAACTTATGTATCACATATGCTTGTGGTAAATATAAAAGAGATATAAGTATATATACGAGTATACGAGGAAAAGATCATTCAGTTTGGGTATCTCTGTCCAAGCCTGGCCAAGAGGTGGAGTATCCCTCATCTTAATTTCAGGTACAGTACCTGTAGTAAGCACAAGTCCTACTGTGCTAGTTCTTCCTTCCATCAGCATTCACAGGGATCTGCTGTTGCTTTGGTGGAAGGGTCTGGTTCAACAGTGCCCAGGGGTTGTGGCTGGATACAAAATCTAAAGCAGGTTTGTCTCACCTGGAGCCTGCTGCCTGATCAGCAGGAACACCAGCTCAGTGAACACTGGAAGAGTTTGGGCCTACCAAGGTTTTAGTAGGGCAGGGATAGCCCTGTACAGACTTGGCAGTGTTAGGACATGAGAAATCTGGCTAGGAACAGAAGTTAACTCTATAGATGTAAGAGGTGTTTATCCATGGTGTGATATATATGACACTGGAGTGGAAGAATTGGATCTAGGTTTGACGTAGCCATGGGTTTATCTACATCATGGGCAACTTACATGGTTTTTCTGAACTCCATTCATCAGCTATGTACTGGTTTTGGCTGGGATAGAGTTAATTTTGTTCATAGTAGCTTGCATGGTGCTCTGTTTTGGATTTGTGATGAAAACAGTCTGGATTACACAGGGATGTTTTTGTTACTGCTGAGCAGTGCTTACACAGAGTCAAGGTCTTGTCTGCTTCACACACTGCCCCACCAGCAAGTAGGCTGGGGGTACACGAGAAGCTGGGAGGGTATATAGCTGGGAGAGCTGACCCGACTGACCAAAGAATGTTCCATACCATATGACACCATGTCCAACAACAAAAGCTCCAGGAATGGAGGAAGGTGTTGGGGGTGGGTGGGATGTTTGGAGTTATGGCATTTGTCTTCCCAAGTAGCTGTTACGTGTGATGGAGCCCTGCTTTTCTGGAGATGGCTGATGAGTAGTAGTGAATTAATTCCTTGCTTTGCTTGTGCATGCAGCTTTTGCTTTAGCTATTAAACTGTCTTTATCTCAACCCACGATTTCTTGCCCTTTTACACTTCCAGTTCTCTTCCCCCATTCCACTGCGGCTGTATGGAGCTGATCTGCCTACCAGGCTTAAACCACGACAAACTGGTAGACCACAATGTTCACTGGCCTTTGGTAACCTTGTGGAGATCTATTTACACAGGTAGCCCAGAGCTCCTATGCCTTCAGTAGCCACTGTCTCTGGTGCTAATGGTTAGCTTTGCTGTGGCCAGGCAAACAACTGATTAAGAATTTAAGCAATATTAAGAAAGGTCAGCTGTTCATTGTCCTTCACCGTACTGCACACATGCAATGACCAGTCTTGGACGCCCCAGGCATGATAGGTCTTGGCAGGCTGGACATAGCCACACCTGAGCTTGCTCAGCTGGACTCCAAGGGCAGCCTGGAAACTCCTGCCCCAACAGCTGCTCATTAGGCTTGGAGGTGCCGTGAGTGTCCTTACCAAAAACTGTTCTGCTGATGGTCATTTTGGTTGGTATGAAGGATGCGGTGGTTGGGCAGTTTGTATCCCTGAACTGGAAATGTGGCATTTGCAATACCTGGGTGATTAGTTTTAATGCCACATATTAGGCAGAAAGATTGGCTAAGACAGGTAAGCGGTGTTAATTACATACTGAAAGAATGCTGCAATGCTAATAGGCGGAAACAGACATGTGATATATCTCAAATCTGTTGTTGCTGGTAAGTACTAGTACAGATTTATCCTTTCTGTAGTTTTGGCTTCATGCACCTGTGAGAATGCAGTTTTTTTCATGTCCTCTGCAAATATCACTGAGAACAAAGAGAAAAATCTTAGCATCTGACTGCATACATTATATCCCAGGTTCTACACATCTGATAAAGAGCCGGTGTAATTATGTAAGAGGAGTTGTCCCTTAGTATTTAAAACATTCTGTCTAACGCCTCTTCTAGGTGTTACAGTCTTCTATAAATCCTCACCCATTTTCCTCATCAGCTCAAGCCTAGCTTAACAGGAAGGCTTGCACCTTGATTGCCCTGTGAACAAGGATATACCCCTCACCCCATCTTTACTGGAAATTCTTGCATTAGAATTTGTTTCTGACAAAGTGAACATGTTAAGTAAAGTATTTTTTGCTTTGCTATGCACACTGACAATTTTGTGATGAACCTGTTTGACAACCTGTTTGGCTTCTTACCAAACGTGAAAACAATAGACACCTATTTTCAGCCAGGAAAGCCACACTCTGTGTGTTTTCTGGTCAAGATCAAGCACTGAAGCAGCATGACACAAAGTGCTCCAAGCTCAATCCATGGCTTTCCTTTTTTAGCAGATCTGCTGATCAACTTACTTATTTTTCTCCCATGTCTTCGCTCTTCTAAGGCATTGTCCATTGACTGAAAATATATTTTTCTATAGTCTAGATTTTTGTTTTGTACTAGCCGAGTATCTATCTATGTGTGTGTTGCTTCTTGAGAACAGACATGGAGCTGTACGTGTTACTAAAGGAGATAGGAGTTCACAGACTTGGTGAGAAGTTGGGAAGTCCTGAATTGGTGAAAAGATGTTGCTACGTAGACTGAAAAAAACTTTAGAAAAATGTTTGACCTGTCTCTAGCTATTATTGTTTCCTTGGTGCATTCTTTTGCTATGTTTAATATGTGGAAACTGGTGAGAATAGCTAGAAAGATAACCCGTACTTGAAATGCTAACTGCTGTAATTAACAGAGGAGCTGTAACTTATCTTTACATATGCTAGTCGTTGGACCTTTGCACACTCGCACAGATGTATTCAAAATATGCTTCTGAGACGTGACTAAAGTTGGAAAAGAATTTTCAAAATGTCTATTTGTGGAATGAAAATGTGTATGTTTGCTCTTACTTAGAATATTTTACAGTCTTCCTTGTTAACTATACTTTTTCAATGCAGCAGTTCCCATTAAACTCAGCCCAGGCAGGATGTGTAAGTACAGAACCGAGAAACAAAATCAAAGCAGTTCCTGCTTCAAGTGTCTTTTGCACAATCTATATGTTCTTGAATTTAAGTTTCCTTCCCCAGTGCAACAGCACTGATATGTAATTTCTTCCCCCTTTGCTCTCCCCCCCTTGCTTTGCCAACCATAACAGTGCATGAAACATGCTTTTAAATCTTCAAGCCCACAAGGTTCCAAGAGTATACATAGCTATGAGTCTTTTAGTGCTGTACTAGCATCTTTCTGAGGAAGGAGGTATAGCAGAAGAGAAGGACATTGCAAGGAAAACTGGCTGGATCCCACCACCCATGACTCCATGGCAGGTGGGGAGAACATGCAATGTCCCTGCCATCCAGCTTCTTAGGATTGTTTATCTTACATTCTTGATGTTTTGTTTAGTCAGTGGTGATGCATAAGATACATCTGGTTTTGACTTCCAGGTAGACAAAGTCTATGGAGCAACCAGAAGGAATCCCAACCATTTGTTGCTGGCAGAGTGCTAAATAAACAGTAGCAACACCTACCTGTGTGGGTGGCAATTAATCACATCAATCAACCAGATCAGCTAGCAAAGCTTTTTTTTTTTTTCTTTTCTTGCCTTTTGTTCCCTGTCTCCTCCCTCCTGCTTGTTTCCTGGTTGTTGCTCCTGCTGGAAGTAGAGCTGGTGCTCAGCTAAGCAGTAGGTCAAATGACACCACACGACACTGCTGGGTTACGTAAACCTTGTGCCACCTCTTCTCTAATGGCCTGACCATTTAATGCTCTCAACTCAATTTAGCAGAGACTCTTGGCCTATCTTTGAGCCTGGATTTATTCTCCTTCTGGATATCCTTCAGAAATGAGCCAAAATGAGCCTGTGTGTTTGTAGACTTCTGTATCCCTGTCCATCTGAACAAGAGTGCTGGTAAATTTCAAACTCATTGGTTTAGGTAAATTTCATGAAGGAGTAAGATTTCCAAAGATAATCAGTACCAACAACTTTTCTGAAGTAAATATTTGAAGGAGAAAATAAGTTTGTTGCAGAGAAATGTACCATCTCAAACTCTTCTTTTACTAGGCACCTTTAATAAACATGGAAGAGAGACTTTGAGAGATGGGAAAAGCATCCCTCAAAGCCTGGGGAAGCACCAGTGGTAGCTGGTTGTGAGACACACATCTGTAGTTTTGTTTTCCAGGCTTCTGTTCTTTATTTAGCTTTTTTTTTTTTTTTTTTTTTTTTTTAATACAGAGGTGATGGAAATTTATTATCAAAGCAAAAGGTTAGAAAGATGCCATTCTTTCTCTTAAAATTAGAGGAGTGTTTTCCCCGTCCTCCAGCTTTTGATTTATTTGTTTGTTTGTTTATTTTAAAACTAGGTGTTAGGCAAAGATTTGCTGATGTGAAATGGCAGAGATTGCCAGAATGGGTACTTGCAAAAAAATACAGACTCCAATCCAGTAAGTGGAGTGACAGTGGCAGCCGATGGAGAAGAAAAGGACCCACTGGAGGAACTGGATATTTATTTAAAGACCTAACTCCTGTAAGACATCAGTTTGCCCAGAACTTGAAAACATTGAATAGCAAGAATTTTTATTTCTTGGTGGGTCATTATTCTAAAATGCCTGAAACTTTTAGGTGTAGGCAGTAATTAAATAATTTTTAAAAAGTATCTCAGGACTGGGACAGTGCCCAATTTTCCTCCCCACCTATGTTATTTCGGGTTCCTTCATTTTTGACCTCATAATGGCATCGTAGGGCTGCTTTTTTGTCACAATATCCATGCTGTCATTTTTCCTGGAGCTGAATTGAGCTGTTATTAGAATCAAGATCTTGGCTATGTATGATCTAGTGTTACTGACTTCCCTATTCAGCTACCTTTCCTCTAGCCTTTATTCCACTTTCATGTTGTACACCTATTGGAGAGCTATCGACCAGGACTTACATTTGGAGAAAAGTAATTGTGAAAAAATGTCCTTCTGAAATTGTGCTTGCTTTCACAAATGAATGGCTGTACCAAGACAAACGAAGGGTTCTTCTTGCCTTGAATCCTCTCGCCAAAGGCATTAAATGTGGGTGCCTAAGTAAATAGTGTATGGGTAGTGCAAGGCAGTTAGGATGCTCTTCCAGCCTCCTGTGATTTGTGGTTGTGAGACTTCCTGAATGAGAGATGAAGCCTTTGTATAATTTTACAATGCTATGAAAAATTGCAGCTGTAAAGCACTATCTTTTATTTGCATATTATAAATTAATTAATGATCCCTGCAATCCCTCCTATACTTGCCAGGAAAGAGCTGTCTGAGCTGTTTTATCTTCATGGTGGTGGTAACTGATTACCACATAATAGGCTTAGAAATACCAGAAGAAGAAGAAAATATGCAGAAAATGTGCAGGTGGGAAATTTTTGCCATCATCTGTACCTGGGCAGATAATAGTTATTTCCATGCAGACTAAAAGCTGTGAGCGGTCTTAACTTGTCTGCAATATTCATGCATCTTTTGCATAATCTTAGGCCAGTTTTGCAGCCAACCTGATTTGTGGGTACTCACAGAATGTGAAATTGTGGTATTATGTGGTCTTTGTGCAAAGCTGGAGGAAGTGCAGAGCATCACTGGTTGGTTCAATCCACGAGAACCCCATACTTAGTCTGGAAGGCTCAAGGTGTGTGTTCCCATCCAATGTGCAACCAAGAGAGAGTTTCACACTAACCTTGTCTGCCATGCAGCTGTAATAGGTAGGTCATCTTGAGGGGCTGCAGAAATTGTTTCTCAATAGCTCACAGGTTATTTTTGAAACTCAGTCCATTTAATTTCTTTAATGGCACAGGCAACAATTGACATTGTGGAACATTGTGGACTTGCAATACAGTGCGCTCTAGCTTTTAGTATATTAAATAGTGCATTTTAACTCTGTCTTAAAATGGAATCCTTTTGCACCTTTCATTTGATGTTCATTACATAAAAAACAACCATAAGCCGTGACCTTAGTCCTTGGCCCTAGTGGAAAGCTTATTGAATAAAGATCTCTCTTCATTTTTGTCCTTGGCAATAACATTTAATTTAGTGAATTTAGAACTGAAGTTTATTCCTGCGTGAGTCATAACAAAGGCTGCATGTTCCTCAAAGACTTGAAACTTCACTAGGGAGAAAAAATATGCTACATTAAAATACCTGATCCAAAGCAAAAGAACCTCTCTGTTTTCTGTATAGATTTTACAGTAGATCCAGTTAATGCTATTGGGAGAAATAACATGGTCAGGTGAAGAGTGGTGAAGTAGTACAGACTGCAACTAGGAAATTACAGGTTTTCATCTCTTTAGTGCTTTATTAAAATGTCAGTTGTTTTACCAGTGATTTAAAATATTTCAGTAATTAGTTGCTCCAGATCAAACTTGTAGACAAACATCTAGCCCCACTTGAATGGAAATGGCTTAAGGACTCACCATGATATTTTAGACTCAATGTGCTGTTCAGAGTTTAAACTAAAAACAACAACAAACAAACAAAACCCACCAAAGCAAACCACGAAAGTGAAAAAGACTCAACAAACCTTTGGTGTAAGAAAAACTTGTGTCACATGAGGGATTGGCAACATGTTTGAAGGAACATTGCTTCCATGTTAGGTAAAATTCTTACAGTATAGGAATTTGTCATTGGCAAAATTTAAATTTACAATGCTTCAGCAGAACTTGTCCAATAACTCTTCAGTATCCTCCTTTCTTGGAAATGGAAGGCTACCAGGAGCTCACAGTGATGAAGTTGGCCAGGTTGCATTGGCCTCTTTACTATTCAGTCCCTGACTTGTAGTTTCCTTCAAATACCTTTGGGCTGTCTTCTCCCCTTTCTCTTCACCTATATGTATTTGTAGGGTCATTTGTTAAGTAGAAAATTTAGGATCTTCTGTCTGCACCACAGCATGTTGGACTCCCATACTGCTGAACTAGCTTTTTTTAACTGGGTTTTGCTCACCAAGATTAGATGAAGTTGATTCACTTCAGTGATTGACAAGAAGGTGAACAGATTTGATAGCTTCAGAACAGAAATCCCTTCACCGTATCAGGCATGTTCTGCTTTTTATGAAATTGGCTTGTTCAGCTCTGGAAGGGATTAACATTTTTGCAACTCAGAAGGTAATGTACGAAAAAAGAAATTCTTCGTGGTGTTATGAACAGCCAATAGTGCAAAAGTAGATTATGTTATTTTTCATTTAAAAGGAAAACAACATTTACACTTGCAATCTGAATTCAGTGAAGTAATTTTACTGTGTTTGACTGTTAAAATATGACATCAGAATTAACTACATAGGTGATAAAATGGCTAGCATTTACTTCACATCTTCTATCAGTTAAATACCACCTGTGAATACCTTAACTATTTGTTCTCCCTTCGATTCCAACAATTCAACTAATTTCCATGTCAGATTTTTGTCCACTGACCTAGCAGCAGTATTTCTATAGAAATATAAATGTGTATTACTTACGTTCACAATGGAAGGCTAAGCTTTTCCCCTCCCTCCTCTTTCTCACCTTGTCCTCCAGCACACCCAGCAAAAGTAATACTTCTTGTAAGATCTCCACTTCTTGACAACACATAGGGCAGAAGTGTAATGCACATCTACAGTAACAGAAGAAATCGCATTTAAGTCTTGAAACTCCACCATCCACACAGCCATAGAATAAGCATATTTTCAGTCTATCAACCTTTTTTTTTTTTTTTTTTAACAGACTCTTGGAGAATCCTGAAGTCCATGTAGAGACCAAAGGGGTCATGCCCTGATGCTGAGTAAAGAAAGAAGAGGTTCAGAGACAAGGGGCTTCAAGATGCTGTTGATTCTGTATGAACATGAAGGTAAGCATCACCTTGGCATTACCTTGAATCTTTGTGTTCCCCTCTTGGTCCTTATGTTTTCTAGAGGAGACAAGGAGGAATATGTCCTCAGGACCCAGTAATCCAGATCTCCTTGTACTCTTTGTTCTGTCCACCATTTATTTATTTTCTGCTTAAAATACCCACATTCCTCTCTCCAGTGCATGTTTATGTTTAGAGGGTGACATTTCATTGTGCCTTATATGTAGCCATTTTGTCTCTGAATGGATGCAAGATAATGTGTATAAGAACACACCTGGTTTTGTCCTTTTGTTCATTTTTGTTGCATAAACACAGCTGGACATCATTTTCTTTGAAAAGGTTATTTGAGGTGTCCTTTTCAAGATATTTCAGGCCTTACTTTTGAAAATATACCGGTGGACTTGCCTTCAGAATGTTTTATTGCTCTCTCCAAGTGACAGTCACTCATGTAGACAAGGTTTCTTTATTTTTCCAAGTTCCCTTAGTCTTCAAGAAAGATGAAATAAGTAGTGGTGGGACTTAGAGATTCTAATATTTGTGTATGAGGACTAACCAAGGAATCTCTGGCACCTTATGTCTGAGGAGGAATTGTGAAGATTAATTAAACAGTGAATTTTCTGATAGAAAGGGACTCAAGTTTTGCTATGGGAACAACTTTGAGCCTCACTTAAAATTTATTATCTGAAACTGTTTTGATGTAATTGCTGAGAAAACCCAGGGTAAAACCCTAATGACACAAGCCCAAGGAAATATATCATTGAAATGAGAACATCAAGATTTCCGTTTAGTCTGAAATGCCACCCAAAGATACTTTACCAAAGACTTTCTGGTTCTCTCTTGAAAGCCTTACAAGCATTTGTTTCCCCTTGGGACTTCTAGAATTTCCCTGTTTAGACTGGAGGCTGTCTGAAGCAGAGGCTGTTTTGATAAACTGTGTGTACAGCACCTTACACAATGGACCTCTGATCACAGCCTGCATCTCCGCGTTATGGCAATGTAAATAAATATATGAACAACTGTCCTTGAATGGGAAGGAAAATAAAAATCAGATTCCCCAGAGAGTTGACACATATAGGGTAACCAGTCTCCTATCATAACAAAGTTGTATTTATTGAAATCAAAGATTTAGTAGAGGTTTGGTTTTCTTGGGATGGCAGAAGTACTCTCCCATTTTGTCCTATATCCTTGTGCTGAATTTCTTGCTTGTTTCCTTTTTATCCTGTTTTGCCTGACACTAAGGGAGACTTCGTTTTACTGACATTTGTAGCTGTCACTTTGATCTGCAACAGGAAAGCTCAAGGTTGGCTTCTCTGCCCATAGGGAAACAGATGAGATCAGAATACTCCAGTTTTGAAAACCTCATTAGATTGGCTATAGAAGTAATAGTTCTTGGTCTTTAGTTAATTGTGAATTTCATCTTTATTTTTTAACAAAACCACTACGTTTTCTACACATGATTATTCATTTGTGAAAGCTGGAGGCTGATTTCCATTTATTCCTGATGCACATGAGGTTATTTGTTCCTTGTAAATAAAAGAAAGATGATCGTTTCCCAAGCCTTTCATTTACTGCAGGTTTTTGTGCTTGTTTGTTTTCTAATGTTCCTTTGTCCTAGCGTTTGTCAGAAAATTGTCGCTCTTGACAAGTACTTCCAAAAATGTAAGTAGTTATAGAGCAGGGTAGTACAATATCAGGTTGGGTGTGGGTAACAAAGGGTTCCCTTCAGTTCAACAAGCACTGTGTAATTGCACTGGTGATCATGACTAAGCTGATTTCAGCCCAGCTTCCCTCTTTGCTAACAAGGGAGGAAAGGGGATTTATTGAAGGGCATTCTGGAAAATCAATGAGAGGAACGCCAGAGTAGCAGATAAAGGCCATGCCACTTCTTCTCTCAGTGTCTCCTGCCACAGCGCTTGTGGATGGTGGTGGCTGGGCAGAGCAGCACTGCCAGCTGTGCTCTGCCCTTGGTGTTCAGCCCTTGGAGCGAGGCATGCTCCATTGCCTGCTCCAGGGTTTTGTAATCACCCAGAAAGGGCTCAAGTGAGGGTGTCTCCATTAATTACCCAGTCTTCTAGTGGGTAAAAAAAGTCTGGTTGAAAGTATGAATGTGCTAAAATTCCAGATTCCTTGATGATAGCTGGAAGCAGCTCTGGATATTACAGCACAACTTAAGGAAAAGGTGGCTGCGCAGCCTGTTACAAAGGACTGCCTTGTCCAAAATAATGTGTGGAGGCTCAACCATAGCGCCTCCCCATATCTGCGCTTGGTTAGACTGACAAGGTCCTGTTTCTGCTTGTTTGCAGTAGAAATGGAGGGAAAAGTCTGGCCACATTCCTCCTCCGTTACACCGTGACTATTCAAAGGAGCCTGGAGTTTCGCATGATAGGTGCGAATGACTGGGAAAGGATCTACCTCATTGCCAGCTTTCCTCTTCCCAGATATTTCTTCCTTGCCTCTCCATGTGAAACAAGTGGTTTGCAGAAGCAGAGAAAATTCTAGGGGCTCTAAGGACTCAGCAGGTGCTGGAAAGAGTTTTACAGGGATATCCATTTAAAGTAGAAAACAAATTTTCTTTGACCTTTTTCATGCCCTGTTTGTGCTTGTTTGCCACCAGTGTTCGTGTTGGTGCAATTTGGGGCTGGGGGGTATAGGAGTGGTCACAGAATAATAATTAAGTTGAAGTATTTGCGGCAACGCTTTTCATTAGCACCAGAGAAGTGACTGATTATAAGAGAGAACCTTAAGGCATCGTGAAGGCAAAACAAAACCGTTGTGTCCAGTCAGAACAACTCCAGTTGTGAATTTAGCTTATAACAAACCTTACAAAGCGTTCAGCCATTATTAACAAAATGATGTAATAGATAATTTTACATGAATAAATATGAGAATTCCAGAGAAGGTGGCTGCCAACATTAATAACTTTTCTTTCTTACTCTCCTTTCATCAAATGTTATCATGTTGTGCATTAGCTAGCTACCGAGACAGTCTATGATTATAAATGGGAGAAGAGTTTCTTTACAACATCATTGGGAGAAAAGGAAGTGATCCATAGAACCATAGAATGGTTTGGATTGGAAGGGACCTTAAAGACCATCTAGTTCCAACCCCCCTGCCACGGGCAGGGACACCCTCCACTAGACCAGGTTGCTCAAAGCCTCATCCAGCCTGGCCTTGAACACTCCCAGGGATGGGGCATCCACAGCTTCTCTGGGCAACCTGTTCCAGTGCCTCAACACTCTCTCCGGGAAGAATTTCTTTGTGATATCTAATCTATATCTCCCCGCTTTCAGTTTAAACCCATTACCCCTTGTCCTGTCACTACAGGCCCTTGTAAAAAGTCCTCCCCAGCTTCCTTGTAGGCCCCCTTCAGGTACTGGAAGGTGCAATAAGGTCTCTCCAGAGCCTTCTCTTCTCCAGGATGAACAAGCCCAACTCTCTCAGCCTGTCCCCATAGGAGAGGTGCTCCAGCCCTCTGAGCATCTTTGTGGCCTCCTCTGGACTCGTTCCAACTGGTCCAAATCCTTCTTATGTTGAACGCTCCACAGCTGGATGCAGTACTCCAGGTGGGGTCTCACAAGAGCAGAGTAGATGGGGATCCATAATTCTCTTTGTAGTCTATGGACTATATAATGGAAAATGGTTGAAGTCCTCTAAGATGGTACCTTTCAGTCTTCTTTCTTCCAAAGCATGTGCCAAGCATTTAGGTTTTTATTGTGTTGGAAAACTACAGAACTTACCCATGTAACTTATTCAGAATAAGAAATGTGTCATTTTTCTTTGGAAGAAAGCTGTACTTGCTGGCAAACTTTGTCTTGAACAAACATTGTGAAATTTTGTTTTGGGCAACAATTCAAGAATACCCCAAAACTCTGTTCATAATGTGGAGATTCCTATGTTTGTGCAGCGGTTTCTAGACTGATACAGTTTCTCTCAAGAATGAGGGTATTTTTGAGAATAGCTTTACAAAATCTATCTCAAAACTCTAACCGTTCTATTTCTAAAATCCAGAAACCGAATAAACCAACTCTTAAGGAGTATGCCTGGCAGGTACCAGCGAGCTAGATGGTAACGTGACATTCACATGAACTTCCTGTAGATAATTCAGCCTTACAGCAAATCCTATAATTCTCTCCTCTTATCCATCTCAAATATTGCAGTTATTGCAAATATGACTTGGGTATTTCACGAGGCATTAATCATCTTTATCAGATATTTGGTTTCAGAAATTATTTTGTAATGTTGTTTACTTTGTTACTCAGAGATGAGTTATTACAGAACAGTAATGCTGGCCATGGGAAAAGGCTAAAAGGAGGTAAAAGGCTTTATCCTTTACATTGAGAAGCAATTGTAGAATGCTTATGTGGCTGGGTGAGCACTTTCAGAGGCAGCTATGCCTATTAATTGCTATCAGATGGTGAATAACGGTTCCAGGGTCTGCTGCTCAGTTTGGGTTTCCATCCAACTCTGCTTTTGTAGGCCTACCAAAGTCAGCACACCTGCAAGGTGTAACTTTATTGGGAAAAACAGTGCCCATCAAGTGAACATTCTTTAAAAAAAAGTAATACAACTCAGAACCTGGTCTCTTGCATCTTGTGGTGTGTGCATATGCTGCTTATGAAAGATGTTGAATCCAAATCCTGGGCTTACCTGGAGGCAGACATGGTACAAATCCCAGTAGGGCAAATCCCAATAGAAGAAGTCTCAGCCTGCAAGGCTGCTTGATTGAATTTAGTGAGCTTGTTTATGGGCAGCATAGTTGGCAAGTAGATGCCAGAAACTTTTGGTGAATTCTTCTGAAATTCTGCTTCATAGGGCTTGCTTAGCCAACGTGCTGTTGGTTGTCCAGACTTCTTCCCAGGTATCCTCATTTAAACTTGCAGTTCAGCATGTTACACCTTGTTAATATCTCTGGCAACACGTGGGTGGAGCGTCATCTGATTTTTGCTGTAGTTGAGTAGATGGGCATATTGAAGCCTGGTTGGGTTTAACATTGCTTTTTATGTAGTATTCATGCCTGAGAAGTCCAGCAGTGGACTGAACTCTAGTAGGGTGTTGTTTATCCACCATAGGTGTGTAGTTCTCCAGCAGTGTATGGAAGCTGTAAACCAGACAGTAAAGCACAGACTAGTCTTCAGCCTGCACTTCACTCTATCCACCAACATTTCTGTGGATGAATCTCTGAAAAATTAGTTCCCCAGCAGTTCTCCCACAGACAAAAGTGGTACCAAAACATGCTAAAAATAAAAGGAGTCATCCTCTGGAGATCAGTTATTCTCCCATGTGATTTCTATAGGCTAGAAAATGGAAGCATTTTGGATTGTGGTTAAACTGTAAATACAAAGTGGGGTTTTTTTGGTGTGGATTTTTTTTTTTAATTAAAATCAATTTTTATCTAATCTGATTAATATTCCAGATTTTAAGAACAGGCACAGAGAAGCGTGAAGCATATGATTTAAAATCCTGAGTATTCTGTCACCTTAAAACCAAGGTACTTGGTTTCTACAGATATTTTTTTTTTACTTCAGATTCAGGTGTCTTCACATAAAGGAATTTTTTCAGTTCCCTTCCCTTCTTGGCTTTTTATTAAAACAAAGTAAAAGACATGTAAGCAGCTCAATGGAAGAAGAGCTTTTTGGCTGCTCTAACAGCTCCATATTGTTAAGAAAATGGGACCAGCCTTGATGACTGGGCTTGGGAAATTTACTGACAGCAGAGAGGGAAAGGCAGAGGCTGATCCCTGCTAGACTTGCTTGAGTGACACGAGCTGGTCCTGCAAATCTGAGTCCATCTTACCATGATCTTGTATTATTCTCCTGACAGTGGGGCTTGTAAAGCTTGGCTGATTCTTAAAGAAAGCATCTTGTTCAAGGTTCATGGAAGTGAAGGTATGAGGAGAAGGTTCTTTATTTAAAAATTGTTTATTTATTTTAAAGCACAAAACATCTGCAGTAGCAGGAAAGCTCCTTCTGAATGTTGGGATGAGGTCTGGTGTTGAGTCTCATCTTTTGGACTGTCTTTTGTTCCTTTAGGTTTGGAGTATATCTTTCAGGAGAATTCACAATAGATGAGAACTGGTGAAAAATCACTATGTTTTTAGCATATTGGCTGCATTAATCTCTACCAGAGAGGATCATGAGATGAAGTCAGCAATCTGGGAATACTTTCCCATAAGAAACAACATAGCTTTCATGTCTACATGTGCCTAGTGTCCTGCATTCAGAGATGATGAAGTAATTTCTGCCTCTGAGAAGGGATAAATAAATACCAGAGGGAAGAAACATCTTGCAAAACTTGACTGTGAGAGGAGTAATTGCAGAAAAAGGATGAGAAAGAATGCCTACAAATAAGGGTATATTTCTAAAGGAAGACATGGTTGTGAAAGAAACCTTCATATCAGAGAGAAGTAGATCATGCAGAAAAGGGTTCAAAGAAGCAAATATGGAAACAGAGCACATGGATCCTGCCTATAAAATGGAAACAACAAAGATTCCCCCTGCATTTTTGTGTATATTAAAACATCTAGGACTATGATGAAGTATGTTAGAGAAGATGATAGTGGTGGTGTTTTCTTGTTTATAAGAGGAGAATGAAAGACTGGAAGAAAATAGAGAGAAAACAAGTGGGTGTGATGGTGTGTAGCATGATTAGATAAATAGCATTTTCCATTCTTTTTCTTGCTGCACCTCTATTTCCAAATTGTGTTGCATTCCTAGATTGTCTTGCATCCTTTGCCTTGTTCTTACCACATGCCCCAGTGGCCTATCAAATGCTTGCATGATTTCTCCATGCAGTATTGCTGAAATTTCAGTCCTCTGAGAAACTCGTGCCAGTGATGAGCACAAGCCAATTACCAAAACTAGAACGTTGCTAGGTAGGTAATCATTCCAGGGCCAACCTCAAAAAAACCCAATCAAAAACCAAACCCTCGACCTATTTAAATTGGTAATCCTTGCTCCAACAGTATACAGACTTGTGACACACTGTTATGATAAACTAGATCAGCAACTGTCTTTTTCACAGTTCTTGTAAATTAATCCTCCTTGAAAGAAACCTGCCTAAGTGAAAACACTCGTTTCTACATCTGGGCTCTCTGCTGAAGTTGTAGGTAGAAGACTGAGCATGAGTGGTTTGCAAGCCAGATTTGGCAGCCTGATTGAACATGAAATAATGAGCAAAGCTTAATGAATAGGGCCAGCCCTGGATTCATAGAATACTATATATAGGGAAGCCAGAAGGGAACTCTGTGACTTTCTAGTCTGAACTGCAGCATAAAATAAAATGTCACCTGAGGATTTCCTGCAGGCGGTTCACTAATTTGTGGTTGCATAAGAGCATTTTAATCTAAGCCATGGTTTAGCTAAACCTTTAGGTATAAAATTTGAATCTGGTCTTTCATTCTAGTCTCTGACTCGCCAAGCCATAGGAATCACAAGTCTCTAATCTTTAAAAAGGTAAAAACCATCTTGTTGTTTGTGCATCGGCATGGTTGCATTGCTGTCACAGGAACATCATGGCATTAACCTGTTCTGCTCAGGTCTCCTGAAGACCATGAGCAGCAGACCCCAAGAAGGGCTTCATACCTGTAGATTTCATTGGTAGTGAGGTGCCTAAAGAGAGGTTAGGATCCTATGTACCTTTACCATAGGGTTAGGCACTTCATGATGGTTCATGTTGTAATCGCTGAATTTTTATCCCTTGTTTTAATCAGTGAAATTGGGCATTACTGCTGAATAAAAGTTTCCAGAAAAAATATTTTTTCTTTTGAAGTTTTCCTGTTGCAAAGCTGGAATTTGATACATAAAATAGAACATAGGTTGTTACAACAAAAATGGATGCCAATCGAAGCCAGGTTGGGTGAGCATTTTTTGTTTAGTATTTTAGCTAGAAACTTCTACACTTCCCAGTTGGCTCCCTTCAACAATTATGTGTCATGTTATTGGAACAGCTGAAATTCTATGAAAGTGTTATCCATCCTCATTTGGAAGAACAATATCAGGTATTTCATAGAACTTGAAAGAGTGACGCTTCCTTACAACAGCAGGATATATGGGAGAGAACAAAAAGAGGCAAAATACAGAAGATTTCCTCCCTCCCTCTGATGGAAAATTCCACGTGTTAATCTCTGGAGGGAGTAGAGCACAGGTAAACTTGCCAGATTCTTATGTCATCTTGGAAATTTTCTTGTTCCCATTCTCTGCTTTCTGAATTTGAAATTGTTCACATACCCTATTCCCAAACACATGAAAGCATTTTATTTTAATGTGTGTTTACTATTAACTGTGATTTTTTTTTTCCTTTTCGCTGCTTCTTGCATTTTTGTATTTGTTTTTCCTTAGTGATCTGATCCTCCATGCTTTGAAGTGCTTGATGTGTGGCTCTAAGTTGGGGCACTCAAACGGTTATAGAGACATGACACTTGCCAGGAAGAGGCTGCTGTTGCCAAAAGGCGATAGCACTGATTCAGAAAGTGGCTCTCCCCTTTTGAATCAAGATTCAAAAAATCGTTTTATTGTTCTCCCCTTGGAAGAAAAAAAGGTTCCAATGTTTAAATATGGCTAGATACAGCTAACGGTGCAGTGCCCTTCAGATGCGAGTGACTTAGCCCTCAGCGTTTCAGAGGACTCCAGGCATATTGCGTGGCAGGAAGATGAAATAGGCATTATTGCGCTGACGGTGGGGATAACATAGGTGATTACCTATAAAAAGACACATGAAAATTACTGCTTCTTTTGTCCTTCCCTCCAGCTTCCTCCTACATTGCAAACAGCAACCAAAGATCACCTGCTGAACATTGTGGCTGTCTTTTCTGTTGGGTGTTGTGGTTTTTTTTCTGGATGGAAAAAATAAACAAGGAAGGAACATTTTTGCCCATTGAGGCCAAAGGAGTTGAAATTCTTGGGTTTTGCCCATTGCTGCCTTTGATTTCAAAAATCCCAGTAGGAAAATTCTGAGGTCTTCCTCCTGATTCTAAGCTCGTGGTGAGACCAAGTGTCTCTTCCAATATATTCTGCTTAGCTAAATATAAAAGAGCAAAGCTGTAGTGGAAATTTCAGTTCCTATTAGCTTTGACATGATGGTGTTTTTCTTTTTTTTCTTTTTGTAGTGTTGAGATCTTGAGTTGCCATTGCTAGCCACCGTTAGTTTTTTTACTTTACTTTCCTAATCATATATTAAGATTCACCATGGCAGGTTACTTGATTTGTCTTATCCTGATTGTAAGTTAATTATGGCTGAGGGTTATGGAATCAGTTTCCCCATAGAACTTGAAATGTGCAGTCACTGCTGACATTTAAAAGCAGATTGAATAGATTAAAATGCCTGTTACAGATATTAACTGAATTCTGTCCTTAATTACTGAAATATTATTATAAAATCATTTGCTAAAAGTTAAGAAAGTTCCTGCTCCCCAGAGCACATTTACTAAAAAGTTGCCACGCAGAGAAGCAGATATAGAGGGAAGTCTGGTGGATTGGACTGGAGTAAGGATATTTTGTCAGCACTTGGTATCACCACAGTGCATGCTTGTTCAATGCACATACACATAAATATAGGACCTTTTAATGTTGTTATGTATTAACCATCAGATAACAAGATCAGCATGAATGTTGCCAGAATATTTGACACATTCATCCTCTCCCTTGTACATTATGGAGCTGTGATTGACAAAATCTGAGGAGTTTCCACTGAAGCCCGTGTTAAAAGGTGAAGACGTGCTTGCCTGTGGAAAGTGCTCCTGAGTGTGTGCAAGTGGCCAGGAAATATTTCACTCCTATGGATTGTGTGACCATCCTTCAAAACTCCTCTGCAAAAAACACCCCTTCACTCTTTGCTTGAGATGCTGGCGTTTGTTGGCTTTCTACAAGTGGATTCACGAACTGGAAATGGGCGGTCTTATAGGAAAATCCTGGTTCGTTGTACAGTGGGTTCCCCTTACATGCAAGCTCTTTCTTTCCCATAGGTTGTATATAAACAGACTGTGTCCTACTGGAAAAATGCAACTGCTTCCCTGGGCAGTGAAGGCCGCCTTTCTTGTCTAAACCTGCAAGCAACTATGGGACACCCAGCTGCCAGCTGGTATGGCATCATATCATTGGGAACATCTATGTCGTAACAGTGACAGTCATAGCTATTTTTGCTTTCTAATAATTCTGCCTGATGTGTACATTTTTTCTGTACTCTTAGCTTAAAGCATGTTTTCTGATCTGTAGGACTTCGAGCACACGATCTCAAAGGCAGGGTTTCTTAACTCTCAGCCTCTGCAAGACACAGTGGAGCCAAACAAGTACACATTACGTTCATGGTCAAATGACATACACAAAGTGAATACAAAAGTAACATTGACCTGGACTATATATAATCTCTCCTATTGTGTGATCTTTGCAATAGTTTGTATCAAGTACAGATAGAGAATGATTTCCTACTCCTGCTATTGAAGGGGTAAGGAGTCATGGATATCAGCACATATAGAAGAGTCAGCATGAAACACACTGAAAAGGGGAGGGTCTGTGTTTGATTTCCATTTTCGTGTGAGTCTTTGTTCTGTGCTAATGAATGGCACTATAAACACAGAGGTGCCCAAAACTCCTAATCTTTGGGTTTAGTAAAACTGCACAAGAAGCAGCAGCTAGCACAGGGTAAAAGCCATGATAGATGTGGACAGTGCCAGAAGCTTTCTGTAACAGTGCTACAGGAGCTCAAATACAGAAAAAATACTTAACACAGTATTCAGAACAGGCTGTACGTAGTTAGTGAAAAGAAATAAAAATCTAAGAACTGCAGATTAATATCCACCACTTCTGATGCAATCAAGTACCTTAGTGAAGCACAGTACTTTTAAGGGGTCACCATTTATTTAAGGACTTTCAGGTATTCATGATGTTCAAGTTTCTGTGCCTGTACTGATGGGAGTACATGTGAGGTGCTGCTCTCTAGGAGCTGATTTAGGTAGATGAGAAAAGACAGATTCAAGTTGCCAACTAAGAAGTGGCAGAAGTGGCTCAGAGCTGTGTTTTTGGCTCTCATGTAACAGTCTTATAATTCCATCATCTGATTCTGATAAAGGTAAAATATTGTCAATTCAGGCTGGCCTTGGGCGTCTCCACATATATGTTCATTAACTTAATCTAAAACCCACCATTACGTTTACCTAAAACCCCAGAATGAATACAGTTTTGAAAACTGCTGTTTCATTGTATCCAATGATGCTGGACCAACTTGGCTTCTGCCCAGAAAAGTTTTTGCATAGCTAGCTGCAGCCCATCAGGACACTGAATTTATTAAGAGAGGTGGTCCAAAACTATCACAGATAATTGGAAAAAATTCAAAAGAAACCATCAGTGGCTAGTTTTAGTGAATTCCTGTCCTGGAGTTTTTACTGACGACACCACTTTATAGTCAGCTGTGGTGATGTGGGGTATCCAGTTCATGTAATTTAACAGCTTCGCCCATGTCATCTAACCCTTTCTGCCTTTTCTCAAAAATGACTCTGACAAGGCACCAAAAAAAAAAAAAACCCAAAAACCCCACACTAGAAGGATGTCTAATTCTCAGTCTTCAGAACAATATCCTGCTAACGAATGTTGCTTCAGGAACTACCCGGCCATCATTTCAAGAAATTTTGAAACTCCTGGATTCATAAATAACCAGAATTGTTCATTTTTTACAGGAAACAAACTTTCACTGTAGAGGGTATGGAAAGGAAAGAACAGTCAAGAAAGGGTCTATCTAGGAATTCAGGTGAGAGAACACATATTAAACAGAAGACTAGAAAGGAGCAAGAGACTGAAGAGGAATTAAAGGATATAGAAGAGAAAGGACTGGAGGAGGAAAAGGATGAAATGGAAAAATAATGGAAAGGTCAAGAGCACACAAATGTTCTTCTGTAGTTTTGATTTTTGAAGAAGCCTTTCTGGTGCTGACCATCAGCTAGATTTTTTTGACATATTAATTTTCTGAGAAAAGTGTTTTATTGTATGTGCAGTCCTAGTAGCAATTGATTCTGGCATGCTTAACTTTCCTTTGTACCTTTATTGGAACCGTTAGTTACCTTCAGCCATTCAGGGTAAGCCCAGCAAGGAACATCAGTAATACAGTCTAACACACTTTTACACAGAGGAAGGATTAGATAGGCTTATTCACAGCTTCTTCCCTCTGTTATTCTGAATAGTTTTACCCTAACAAATTAAGATATATCTTTTTTTTCATGTCAACAGTAGCCAAGAAACAGTAACCCTAGTAACTTCATCTAGATCAATATTTTGGAGCTTTTTTTTCCAGCTTAAAAAAGCCCTCCACATGTTGAAACACAGAAGAGGTGACTGTACAACAGAGCCTAAGGCTAATCTTTGTAGGCAAGCGTTAGCTTAGTCACAGAGAGACAGATTAGGAGAGAAAAAAATGTAATTGGATGTGTTTTATTCAGTAATTTCATTTTGGTTTTATAAGTTTTCATGCAAAAAGATAATGACAGCAATTTATTCAATTTATCCAATGAAATGTTTCAGATGATTGTTATAAATAGACTGAAGTGATGTTTACATGTGTAGTTGGATGTAGTTTCCTATGGAGACAAGCTCATTAGGTCAAGATTGCATGTCACTAGTTATTCTCCACCTAGATTCAGGCTACTGAGATGGTATTGCAAAAGGACAAGACTTGCATAATTGATAATGTGGGCTGGAATTTCCTCAACAAACTGCCTCTTCCTTGGGGAAAGAGGGGACAGACAAGCTCTGGTTTTGATAAAAACTTCACCTTCTGTGAAGCCTCCAGATTTGATTTATTTCTTATTCAAAGAACGTTTTGGAAATGTTCCGAGGTTGTGAAAATGACCATTAGAATATTTTCAGGGAATAACTTAATTATGAATTTAAATTGGGCTCCCTCCTACCTAAACCAACAACAAAACAAAAAATGCAAAACTGAAATAAGGAAATACAAATATTTTGATTGGCTTGAAGTGGAGGTGGTGGTGTTCAATTTTGCCTTTTTTTTTTTTTTTTGAATTTTGGCTTACTAATACAGCAAATCATTGAGGTTTTGTTCCCACAGTATGAAACAGGATAGTTTTTCTTAACTTTCATGAATTTTCAGGAAAAATAAAAGTATTTTCCCTGCCTCTAACAGTCAGGGCAGGAAACTTGTTTTCCATGTGTAGCAATGCAATGTATGTAAAATATGCTTTGTCTTTCACAATGATGTGGCCCATTCTGGCATGTGGCCAGCATGTAGATCTCTATCAGAGATGAGCTTGGGAAGAAATAGATGAGGAAATTTTATGCAGTCTCATATTTTCTCTCAGTTAACGTACTTTTTTTTCTTGTTACATTTAGTTATTCCTATATTCGCAGAAGGTGTAGTTGCTCAATCAGTGGATGGGAAGGAATAGTTCTGTTCCCATCAAGGGTTGCACTGTACTAACCTGTGTACTTTTCTAGGACTTGGCAGAGCTGTCTATGTCTAGATGAACCCCATAAGGTTTCTACATTTGCATAGGCAAACGCACATGCCAGTAGTACTTGCACAACGTCTCACAGCTGTAAGCACAGGTAACCTGTGTGGCAGGAAACGTCCGAGTCATCTCAGTTTGTTCATGCAACAGCCCCTTATGTAGAGAGTCCTGGATATTGAAGTTCAGTGTTAGAGTTGGTCCAAAAAATGTCAGTTGAAATGCACGTGTGAGCCCCAGTAAGCAGTTTGCGAGGAGCCAGACTGAATCCCAGCAGAGTCTTCCTGGTCAGGCTGCCCCACTGCCTTGCTGCAGCAGCTCTTTGGAACCAGTACTAAGACCATTCCTTACAACATACAGCTGAAAATCTGGGGTGTTTCCAATTAACTTTGATCTCTGGAACAACAGGCTTTCACATAGGTAATTTCCTGCTGTAATTACAAATGCAAATTACAGTGACTACAATAAATGGTTTTGAAACAGATTGACCAGAAAGTTGATATTCATATTCCGGCAAGTGGCACACGTGGTCATTCATGCTGGCAGCTCACTGCCATTCTGCATACCTAAATACAAAGTGAGGCAACGTGCTTCTCAGCCGCTGTATCAAAACACACCTTCTACTTCTGTATCTGGAGACGCCCAAATGCACATCCTTTCACACCTGCAGTGCCCTCTACTTGTTTCTTTGGGGTGGAAATCTAGGTGCATAGGCCAGAAGGGAGCAGCAGATGATGGGGGACTACAGCTGTGGGATGCTCCAAGCAAATCCCCTGGCTCACTGTGTAAGTGCAGACTCAACTAAATATGGTGGGTAGGGTTTTTTTTTCCTTCCAGCTGTCTGCTTTTATAACAAAAGTCTTTGTTGTCACCTGCCAAGTGGAGATTCTTCTCCTTTACTACTAAATATCACCCTTACTTCTTTTATTCCAGTTCTCAAGGCTCTGTATAACCTCTCAAATTTCCTTTAGGTTGGTGAGCTCTCTCAATTTTCCCTTTCAGCACTGCATACTGTTACTTCCCCTTTTGCCAACTCCTTATCTGCCTTCTAATTCTGCTAATCCGTGTCTCCTCTAGTTAAAAACAGTAAGGTCCCACTTGCCATTATATCAAAGGACTTACAAATCTGCCACATGTGCAAAGTCAAGAAAATTAGTTTTCAGAGAAAGATTAACGGTCAGTTTGTCATGGCCCCATTTTAATTGACCCAAGTTGCATTTCATGTTATTTTCTATCTACTTCCATGTGTTTGTATACAACAGCAGTCAGATTTACAGGTCTGTACCAGCCATCAAATGCCTCCTTTTGTCTCTTAGCTATAGAAATATTTGCTGTTCTCCACTCATATGACATTGTTTTGTTCCCATCAGAGACACACAGTATGGCAGAGTTATTTAAAAGAGGGAAAATCTAGAAGAGCTCAAATTCTGCAGGAGTTATCTATGCGAACTTTCAAAGTATTCAGGAGGAATTTGTTGTACAAACCCTTTACAGGATTGTTTGGCATAAATAGTCTACCAAAGTAGCAATTGCACTAGTGTGTCCCTCAGTACAGTAATAAGTCTCTACACAAAGGCAGCAAGGGTTTGTCTACCCAAGTTTATTTTAAAAGCATACAGTATGGAGAGACTTAAAAGCTGGGGAATGTTATTAGCTCTGTTCCCGTATCTGTACATTGTATACTGTGTCAGCAAATTGGAAATAATGTACCTTTAATGGCTTACTAAGCAAACATTATTAGAGAGTATCAAATAGAAGTAAAAGAAAAAGTTAAGGAGGAGTGATTGTTATTAATTTTCAGTGCTCAGAGGCTTATGTGGGACTTACTTGGTAGAGAAGAGCGATAATGTTAGTAAGTAAAACCTGTGAGTAGCACGTTGACCCAGCCAGCAGGCACTGTAGGTGCTGGGGTGGCAGTCTGAACCCCTCGGTCACAGCCTTGGCCCTGGTCGTGGTAACATACACAATACAAACAAGAAGCAAAGTGCATGAGGATTGCTATATGACTTCAGTTCATTGCTGTTGTTGATGCTGCAGATCAAATCAGCATTTATTTGACTGAAGGATGTTTAACATGATGAAATGGGATCTAATTAAAATGTGCTGAAAGAGTTGATGTAAATTTGTCTGCTTTCTGCTTTTAATTTAATTGGAGGCACTGGAAAAAGAAATCCAGGGATTGGAAAGAATTTCTTCAGTCGCAGTAATGTTTTAATACATTTTCTTTAGAAAAATTCCTTGTCTTTGCTTGGTGTTGCAGGCCCTGTCCCAGCACGGCAGAGCAATGCATATTTCACTTTGACGATATGATAAGTCTCACTGAGATTGTAGATACACTTGAAAGCAAGTGCACATTGTATGTATTGTGGCTGAGTTTGGAGCTAGGCAGATCCCAGTATTAGTCTTTGGATTCAGTATTTGAAATCAGACAAACCTGTAGCAGATTGACTCCTTTTAACTTCTCCCTGTTTGTCCACTCTTATTCCAAGGCAGAAATTCCCAGATAAATGCAATACTCAAGCGATACTGTCTTTTGCCTGGACTGTTTGGTGCCTGTTCCGTGAAGTAATGTTTCAGTATGCACACCATAAAACTCTACTGGGCTATCTTTTTCTTTTTTTTCTCTCTGAGCCTCATCACAAATGCACATGTAGTTTGTTGTCCTCTCTCACTTCAAGTTCTCTATTACCGTTGGTGCTTGTTGTTTTTCTTTAAGCCATTTGTAGCTTCCCAGTGGTCTCATGGTGAATCTTCTCTCTTTTAACATTCCTTCCAGGCTAGTGACAACAATGTATATAATACATAGGTTATTTCCTCTGCTAGGTCACAAATTTCTTCCTCCCTCTTTTATGATTCAGTCCTGCGGTGCCCTCAGCAGTATTCAGGAGGTCACACGAGAGTGGGCTGTAGGAATAAGTTGCGTTGGTTTCTACAGGGCTCTTCACATGGTGAAACCAAACACCTGCTGGGTCCCTCGCCGTCCAGTCTGGCAAGATTGGCCTTGACCCGTCAGCGATCGCGGAGCTTCAGGGTTGGAAGCAGGGCACTGTCTCTTCACCATTTCCACGCAGAAGACATTTTTCCCCTTTAGGGCAGACCTCGAGGTGCTCTGAAGTGCTAAGTGTGGCATAGTCACTCCCCAAAATGTTGCACCTGAGCTGCTTTCTCCATGGCTCAGCACTGAGCCTGCAAGAGCACAGCCCAAATGTTCCCCCTGGGAGCCTCTGAAGTTGTGTTGATGCACACGGTGTTGTGAAGGGAGGACTGGGGAGAAGGTGGGTTGCTGAGCCAGAGGGCAGGAAGAGAGAAGGGGTTGGAGACACAGGTCGATCCAGAAAAATGTGGGTACTTTCCACCAGAAAACTGGCATCTCACCAGACAATCCTTGGGTCTGCTTGGAGAGGATATTACTGTTTCCATTATTGCTGCAGGGCTCTCTGACTCTCAGGTATTGCTAGATCATTTCCAGAGTTGTTACTGCAAAGTAATATTCACTTGAACCGATGTGGGAGGCAGAAAAACCCCCTTCAGCTGGGTATGTGACCCATGGTGAAGTTTAATCAGCTTTGTGAGGTATATTTTGTATCCTACTGTTTCAAATGCATAAATAAAGCTTCACATAAAAAATTAGGCATTTACAAAGACCCTCTGGGTAGGTTTTTTTCCAATATTCCTTCTATTTATAGCTTTTTGTGAGGAATGGCCACTGTTTTGCCAGCATTACTTATGTGTGCTGGCATTTTATGCAACTTGTTGGTTAACTATTAGCAGGCATTTCTGATAATTCAAAGGGATGGATGCTTACTTAGTGCAACTGATCTCGGTGTCTGTGAGCATGTGTTGTGGCATCCTATTTTGCTTGTTTTTCTTTGGAACAGGACAGGAATCAAATCCAAATAAAACAATACTGATAATGTTTTTTGTGCAAACTCGGACCCAGAAGGAGCATATGAAATTGGGGTTGTCGGTTTATACAACGGGCCAACTGGTCTTTTTCTAAACTTTATTGTTTTCTTTTTACATAAAAAAAAATTACATACAACAGTTCACATAATATAAAAAATGATTGACAAATGTAACCTATTTTAAGCATAGGGACACATACCATTCAAGAGAAGAAAGTCATAAAGTTCATATTTGCTCCTCTCTGCATCTTCCCTAGACAGGTGAATAACACTTTCTGTTCTCTATATTTCCTGAAGCTGCTCTGCTCTGTGCCCCTCCTCCCGAGGTTATGTGATTGTAACGAGCCCTTGGTGTTTGCAAAGACTGAGCAAGCTGATTAGGGGTCTGCCCTGCAAGGATACCAACAGGGATCCGATCCTTATAGTTCTGTGCAAGCCAATATGTGACCTCCTATGTCAATAACTTGGGGCATTTTGTAGCAAAATACATTTCACCTGTAAGTTTGGTAGTATACCAAGCATTTAAGGTCACTCAGTATCTGTCTCTCTTTACTCAGGGGTATATTCTCTTGAGTTCTCATGGTATTCCTATATATTTGCAGTAGCTGTTAACTGTAGCCATTAATATCCTCTGAAAATAATTTGCAGTTTGCCAGTTGGGTGCTGAACTTCAACCACTTTTGTGTTCTGTGTATGAAATATATCATTATAAGATGCTTTCTTGAAATGTCTTCTCTGAAAATTTCAGCCTGTGTTTAATCTTACTCAGAGCTCCAGCACTGTTATTTCAAGTTAAGCTTGCAGTTTATTATAACTGTGCAATCCCTTTTTGAACAGCTGCTAACCAATTATTCTCCATCCCATGACTGTAGAGTTGTATATTTGTGCCAAAACCATAATACTTTGTTCTTAGCTCTACTAAATTGAATGCTGGTTTTGCAGAGCGTTTCACCAAATTTCCTACAGGGGTGCATGTTAATAAGAATGAAGTTGTGCCCCTAAATCAGCCTTAACCAAGTCATTTAATGAAGATCGGGGTTGTTTAAAATGAAGTCGCAGGAGTCTAAAGAAATTAACAGATGCAGATGGTAAAGAGGAGAGCTATAATATAACAGCTAAATTCGTGGTAGTTCAAGCTGTGAAAATGTTGACTCTAGGAACAGTGTTTGTATTATTGTTGTATAGTGCTCCAAGAAAATATAAAAAATCGTACTATTATACCAGTAAACACGATATTAAACCCTTTTTTGCTAATAATCTGAATACCCAGATTTAAGTCATTTTGCAAAATAAGTGGTTTCTCAAAATGACCAGCATGTGTAATTATATTTTTATATAGGTTCATACATACATTTTCTTTAAGAGTGCCTTTATTCAGGTTTGTTCCATAATTTCCTTTCTTCACTGTATATATGTATATACATGTGAAAACATGCAGTCAGTGCTGGAAAAAAAAAATAAACAGCAGTCCCACTGGGTCTCATATTCATGTCACTTCTCATTATGGAAAGTGAAAGTGTATGTGTTTGAAAGTGCTGACATGATCACTGCAGTGACTATTACAGATCAGCCTAATTCAGCTTTTCTAAAAACTTGCATAAAATCTGGGTGTTTATCATAAGCACGACAGTTAAAATCAGTACAGATAATTTCAGTTGTAAGAATTCTTCAGGCACAGGCTCAAGGAAGCTTTGGATTTTTCTGTCCACACATTTTCACCTACATTAGGTCAGTTATAAAAAAATACAACACAAAGAGAATACAAACGTTAACGAGGAATATTAGACCAACTTGGCATGCTAATGAAATCCTTGCTGACATTCCTCCTTTCCCTCTCCCCTCTTAATTTTTCAAGTACATCTTCTCATAAACTACCCTGATTGCTTGACTACTGAGATATACTGTTAATTTCTTTTCTTTCTGCAGGATTCCAAGATTTTAAGTGTAGATATGGGTCATATTTTTCCATATGCATAAAACAAGCCATAGAACCACACAGGGTGATTTCTGCATCAAGCCCGGAGTGACTGTTTGAACTGTATCATCTTTTCAGAAAGAAAGTCAGCCCCAACTTTAAGCTGCAAGTGGTGGCAAGTCTGCTGCATCCACGTATAAACTGACACAGAGGTTAGATTCTGATCTGAATTTCTTTATCCTCAGCTTCAAAATGTAAACTGTCATTAAGCTTTTATTTTCCACAGCCTGATATGCTAAAATGATGTCTGCTACTGGAAATTTTTCCTAAGTTTTCTGTAAGAGTTCTCTTCATCAGTTTTAGAGTTGCCAAGCCACTTCTGTAACCCCTCCAAATAACATGGTTATTACACGTATGTAAAATCCACAAATTTGCTTTATTTAAAAGGAAAGAAAGATTAAAATACTGAGTGATCTTCCCTGCCCTGTGCAGCCCAGCACCCCGTCAGTCAGAGTTCTTACACTAAGTTCTATTCCTCTCTTCTCATGTAGAACAATAACCCCCTCTAGATTAAAGTAGTTATTACTTAATTTTGATGTTCTGACTGCTAGCTCCCTATCAGAGGGCATTGTCTTATTACAGCATCTGGGGTAAGCCCAGGTTGTGGTCTATGATCTGGTCCTTACTCTGCAAGCCACCAATTCGTTTGTGTATTTCAAGATTACCACAAGATTCATCTATGGTTGTGAAGCTAAGTCAAGGCAGAGGCCATCAAAGCAGAAAGTGTTATTAATTAGTAATTAAATTACTAAATGAACTAAGTAGAAAGAATTCTTTAATTCTGCGTTGAACCTTTCTTTTAAAATATAGGATGGTTTCCTTACAGCAAAGTCATATGGAAAAAAAATCAAAATAAACGTGTTAATTATTCTCCTGGACCTGCTTACATGTCAAAACTATTTTTACAGTATTGCTTCATTGTTGAGGGTTCATGTACTTCACCAGCAAGTGGCAGAACGTGTCCTAAGTAGGGATTTTCCATCGCATGCCGCAATTACAGACAATTGACATTTGATTATAATAACCAGCAAACTTTCATGAAATAAATGACACCTGAGTAAGTTTCATAACCTTTTGCCTCGCCCTACCCTGGAATGCATCTGTGCTGCGTGAAGGCTAGGAACGGTCCTGGCCACTGCAAACAGAAGTGTTTGAACCCTGGAGAGCGTGGAGGTTTCCCGAGACAGGCTGCGCTAGCGAGCGCGCACTCCATTTGTAATGGCTTTTATGGCTATTTGCTTGTGTGCCGTTCCGAATGCGCTCGCAGGAGCAAAATGGCAGTCTGTGTGGGGATTGTACCCTTGCATCCAAGAGTGTTCTCTGTTTCCTGGGTCTGATTCAACCGTGCCTTGCGCTTTTCCCAGCTCTCCGCTTACGTCAGTGAACACAAAGCGGAGGCAACGCTGCCAAACAGGGATGGTTTTGTAGAGGAGCGCAGGAATTGCGCCACTCGTTTTTGGTGCCTGTGGTTTGAGCGGCAGCAGGCAAAGCTGTTTGCCTGTGTGAACTCGTCACTGCGCTCTATAACTGCCTATTGTAAATTTGCTTGCTTCGTGACCGAGTCCAGCCGAACTACGAGGAGCGCACAAGCAGTGTGCCAAGAGTTAGGGTTGCAGGCGTCGCTGACGTTGAGACCTGTGAAGATGCAGCACAGGAGAGATGCAGAAAGGTACAGCTTTCAGCGAGGATGGTAGAGCTGTATTGCCATAAACAGGGAGTTTCCGCTGAAAGGCCTGTCAGCACGCACGCTTCTTTCACCTACACGGTGAGCAATGCGGAAGAAAGGTTTTCTTCATTCAAAGATTTGTACCATACGGATTTGTACCAACTTGGTGCTAACTGGAGTGGGATACACTACTATCACAAGACACATGTTGAGACTTGCCGCCTACATCGTTGCCCCTCAGTGGCCTCAAGACTATTCTACCTGGCCATCCTCCTTCACAATCACCTCCTCACCTCCTGGATCTTACTTCAGAGCAAAGCGTGCAGCTGGAGTTGAGAAACCATTCTTTAGCACTTCTTGCTCTTCCATTCGGCCAGGGAGGAACAACCCCTCCCAGCTGTAGTGGTCCACTTGACTGTCGTGTGTCGGGATCACAGAGAAAGCATGGGCAGTGTCTGTAAAATATTTCAGACACTTAATTGCTGCATAGTGTCAAGAATACTTTTCCAGTCTAACTGGAGGGTGTTTATTAGGTTTCCAGCAATCCTGTTGTTTGATGCCCATTCTCAGTTTTACTATCTTTTAACAAAGGGTATTGTTCATCTTAAATGTAGTGAACGACTTAACAGTTCTGACATCTGAATTTCAGGGAACACTTAAGAACACTTAATTGCTCGGCTTAAAAAAAAGTCGAGGCCCAGCACAGAACAGATGTATAGTAATAAACTTATCTCATAATGTCAAATGATTAAACAGTGGATTATTTTGTACATTTAAATATACAAGACTTTCCATTAAGGGGCTTTGTTGACTCTGATAACAGTTTCTCAACCATTAAGTTTATTTCTACAGCTAATTGTTAAAAGCTAATAGGGAAAATAATAGAAACTAATTGAAAAGCAAAGCAAACAGAGCAGAGCCTAGAATGTTTCAGTTAATAAGCAATAGAGATTGTATTGATTTCATTTTATAAACAACATTAATCCTCAATAACAATTAAAGTGTAGACAGGTTGCTTGTTTAAGTTATCAGATAGGATGGCCTACTCAGGTATATATCTGGAGCAGTAATTTGAAAAGGATATGAAGATTCAAGAAGCTATTGATCTATCCATCATGAGCCTGTGTCACGAGAAATGTGCTTGGCGAGGTGCGGTATTTCTCAAAACCACTGTTGCTCAAAGACCAGCAGTGCAAAAGTTGCTGCTGGAAACCAGCGCAAGCCTGAATGAAAATCGGTAGAGTTTCGAAAGTAGCTGTATGTATGTTACCCAAATTATAGATGACTGAAATGAGGTGTCAGATCTTTCCTGCTCCTAGTACACAGACAGTGTAGCCTTAGAGCAGAGTCTGCGTTCAAAGCGAGGGGAAGGTTTGGTCCTGGGTATCCTCTGCTGGCAGAAAACTGCAAAAGCTGTTCCTGAGATGCTTCTGTTCCTGACCCAGAAGCAGAATATAATCCCCCTTCTAGCTGGTGGCTTAGCAATGTAAGGAAGGCTGGAAAATAATGATGAGTGCAAACCTCTAGAAATACAAAGAAAAGCTTTTTGCATTTCACACAAAGGATAGCAGTGTGGTATTCACAGCTCTGGTGTTGACAGGTATTTATTTACAATTGCTCTGTGATTCTGTGTGCTAGGTGGTGACTGAAGGCTTCTCAAGGTATTTCAGTGTAGCTCGCTCTGGCAGTGCTCCCTTTGTTTACCTGATGGTGTAACAGTGGCTGGGAAGCGTGGCAGGATGGACCCCCAGCGTGGCCAGGATGCCCTCTCTTAGTCTCATGGGAGGTCCAGAGACTTAGCTCGGCTAGTAGCCTGTGCTGAGTGCCATGCTATCCCATTATGACTGCTGCCAGCTCCTATGCAAGCTTGCTGAAGCTGGGTAGACATGCTGTGCTGCCCTAATACCTTCAGTTGTAGTGTGGACGTGAAAATGGAGCTACTCAGCTGCAGACTGGGCTGGCTTTGAGTGCCTCCAGCACAGTCAGAGTAGCTGACCGCTTGGTACTTGCCTTGTGCTTAAGCTGCCTGTGGGCCTGTGAACAAGCTGCTCTCTTCATCTCACTGTCTGCAGGACCAGATCCAGTGGCTTGCTGTCAAAATGCCTAATTGGCCACGGTCTGCATGCAGCTTTGTGTGGAAAGATCGCTTAACCAGGGTGTGTTTAGTGCAGGGACCCATGGTACAAAGGTGGATGCTTGGGCTTAGATCCCTCCTCTGCTGTGGGGTCCTTGAAGTTGTATCTTGTTCTGTCAGCAGTGGTTGGACTTGGCTTGTCCTCCTGCTGAAATTGGGCTGATTTTTAGGGACTAGCTCAACATCCATTGATTAAAAAGGAAGGAGATGAAAAGAAAGCAGGAGACTTAGTGGGATTCTGTGATCTCATGGTAACCACTCGCATGGGAGAGAAGATAACTTTGATGTCAGTTCCTCTTCTATTAAACATGCAGCACAAAAGTGTGAAAAAGGCAGTAGAACAGGGACTGACGCTCTGGTTTCCTCCATCCAGCTGAATTTCCAAGAGCCTGTACACTCTCTCTGGCCAAGAAAATATCTGGTTATTCCAAGTAGTGTGGAATAGCTTCCACAGGAAAGGAGGACATTGATCCCAAACTGTCTTACAAGCTCTTTGGGAGAATTAATTCAAATTCTTTCGTGGTGAGGAGGGGAATGAAGCCCATTCCTCTGTGGATGCGGGTAAGGTCTCTTGGTTCTGAGCCAGGTGGACAAACCAGGGATAACCTCCTCCAGCCATGCACTGACAAAAACAGAGTGTGCTCCTACCTCCAACTGTACCAGAGCCTGACTGTAACATCAGGTTTTGGAAGCCCTAGAGGTGGTCCTGTGTCCTAGGAAAAGGTGGGAATTAAGACAAGATCTTCTCAACAGCAACTTCTGTTCTGTAGAAATCCTAGTCTGTGGTAAGAGTATGTTTGGACAGCCTCAGACCAGAAAAGGCCTTTGCTCTAGGAGGTGGTCTGAGAGGGCTGTGTGAGGGGAGTGCATTTTTCTCCTTTCTGAGCTGAAATGGTGTCTTCAGGATCAAACTCATGTCTTTGGAGAAGTAAAATCTAAAAGGACCATGCTCAAAGCGTAACGTTTAACATTCTTTGCTCAAGATAAAATGCATTGCACCGTATACAAATCACATTTTAAAATGGAGCAGTATGCTGCATATATTTGCATTCCTGTTTAATATATGTGATTAATTAAAGAGAGCTATACAGATTGTTGGAATTAAGAGATGACTGAGAGATAAGATAGCAAATTGTCATAAATGGAAGCATTTACTCCAAGCACATATCCGTTTGTGATAAGATTGCTTGGATTTAGCAGAGACTAGAAAGGATGGTAACTAAAAGGAGCCAACAAAACTGTCTTGAGGCAGAAGCTTGCAGTTGCCCTGGGTAAAAATTTCCTGTTAACTTTCATAGTCCTTGGAGAGCAGCCGATTGTCATCAATTCCTGGTCAATATTTGAGTAATGCTCTTTGGCAACTCACACCATTTGCTGTTTGCTCGATCAATGTATAATAGCCCAATGACTTGATATTATAAAACTCAATGACCTGTGAAACTTCAACATTTACATTTCTGTTAAAATCTCAAATAGTTCTTTATTAGTAGGAACTCAAGCTAAAATGCCAATCAGATAAGCATGATGACAATTATTAGCTATTTTCTTAGTCACATTGAGACAGATTCTAGTGCTTTTTCTGAAAGTGAATACTATGAAATGAACGAAACTACTTGCAGGGAAAGACAAAACCTACATTTGAGAGTTTAGAAGATGTGGAGGTCAGAATATGCCCCACATAGCATCAGAAACCTGTCCGAGTGTTCCTGTTTTATTCACCCTACTTACTACAGCGTGTTGTAGTTATACCTGAGTGGGAATACAATATTTACTGTCTTGTAGTTGGAGTCAAATGTTTTACAGGAACTGTCTGCGTAAACTGCAGTCAGTCATCTGGTTATCAGTGTCTGTGCAGCTTTACAGGTTTTGGAGTGGAAATATATTATGAGATGAAATCCTGACCCCACTGAAATCAAGGTAAAACTCCCAAGGGACAATATCCCCATCCTGGTAGGGAACACACGTGCCTTCCATTTACAGCCTCCTGAAACACTGCAGTTACAGCTTGTTTCCCACACTCTCACTGGCTCCTGGCAGCACAGGAACAGCAGAGCACAGCATAGGCAGGGAGAACCGGGGCTGTTGTGGCTAGTCTCAGTGCTCACGCGGGCACCGTCTCTCCATGCAGGGGTGCCAGCCTCTGCAAACACCGTTCTGCCAACTGGGCGCTCCCAGTATGTTCCAGTGCAAAGTCAAACCTGGAGACTTAACTGCAGTGATAGGTGGCTTACAGGGTTTAAAACTATGTGTTTGGCTCTCGTGAAAACACTAAAAACACTCAGGTGGGCCATGAGGTCTGACAAGAAAATCAGGACCTTGGTCCTCAAGTGGTTACAGCTCCAGTTAACGCTCGTGGTGGGTGGTGTCTGCACTGTAGTTCATTTCAGTGCAAGATGAAAACGGTGAAGTGAAACTACTGCTAAGCAGTTTGTAGACAGCTCCCACGCCAACAGGTACAACAGAGATGCAAGCAAATATCTACCTCTCGTCTGTTGTGATTCACAACCCTTAAGCTCAGAGACAGGTGCTGTAACGTTGTGAATGTCCTACATCGAACAAGGGTGCGGGTTTGACCTACTGGCTCATACATGAACTGTACGAATATACTGTTAGTGTAGCAGAGTTGCATCCTAGCATGGTAATTCTGTGTTCATAAAGCAGATTTAGGTGCAGTTGGACATTGCCACACAGAAATGCTTTTTTTCCTTTTAAGTACAACAGCTTGAAGAATCAAACAAGCTAGCTCACAGACATGTTTGCCAGAATAAACATTTTGACAAATATTCTTCTTTATTTTTCCTATTAGGAAACTGTTCTGCAATCTATCACGGTTGGGTTCAGTTGTGATGGGAAATCACTAATAAGAAAAAAGAAGCTCTTAGTAATAATCTGACCTAACTAACAGCGAGGGCTGGTATAAGAAAAACTGTTCACCTTTGAGGCACAGCACTTGGAAATTTAAGGATAGAGAAGGCTGACGGAAGATGCAATATAGGATCAGAGAAGCTCTCTGCTGGCCAAGCCTGAATTTCCAAGACAGGTAAACGGAGCACAGGTAGGTACCCGAGTAAGCAGTGGTCACAGCCTGTAGGAAGGTAGTGTTTGAACTGGAGAGGCTTAGAATTCACTCCCGAATACTTCTCCCAAACCCTCTGTGGAACAGGAATAGTTGAGATAGGTAAGGCGTTTCAAATAACGCACATAAGAGAAAAATATTATCTGATTGCACACAGGGGAGGAAAGTTAAGATTTATCGGAGTCTCACAGTATCTCTGAAGAGCTTTTCTGACAATTCCAGCCGATTCTGGCCACGTTGGCCATTGTACAGCACCTCTGTTCCAGCAGTGTCGTGTGTCCCTCCCTTGGCACAATGGGCTCTGTTTACCCTGCACTGTACGAATGCTCTGTAAACATACGTGCGTATGTAAGTGCAGGTTGTTACACGCACTTACTACTTGAAGCAACTAAGAGCAACTGTTGGGTCACTATTTGCATGAAGAATGTGTGTGGGTTTATCATTATGCAAAAGGTATCAGACACACCTGCTAGAACAAATGAAACATTTGTAGAAAAAACAAACCTGCCTTTTGCTGCAGTGAATATCTGCAGTCTTTTCTCTTGCGTATTGCACCATTTCACCACACTTGGAACGTCAGTACTGGCTTAGAAAGGTTTGCGTTACCCTGTTTCATGCAACTCAAAACGAACGCTCAGGAAGCAAATTAAATCTGAAGCAACGTGAGGACAGGCTAGAAAGTTGGTGAGAGGGAAGGGAGAATCCATCTAGCAAGGGAAAAAGATGGTTATGTCAACATAGTACAATGATGCTCAGAGCCAACACATTAGTATTCTGAAGCAGCACTCTGTAGTTGGATGGAGCTTGATTAGGTAACATCTTAAACTACCTCTGTGCCACTGGTGCCTGCCTGTCAGGTCTCGGTGGCAATGCAGCTCAGCATCATCAGAGTAGTTCTGTCTGTCTTGCATGGTAATTACACTGGGGTTACCCTGCCACGTCTTTCTTTTAGGTGTTTTAATTGTTCACTGTTACTTTTGATGGGATGGGACACGCTCAGGCTACCTGTGAAACCAGGCTCTCATGCCCACGAGAAGCAGCTGCTCCTGGCTCCAAGCTCCCTCCAAGAGCAGCCCTCGGCACGAATCCCCGCTGGGCTTAAGGGCAACCTGCAGCTCCTGAGCCCCACCGTGTTGCACTGAGGAACATATCCCACTTTACCCTTTTTGTATGTGTGAAAGGGGCTCATTCAGTTCTGGGAGTAAAAACGTGCTTTGGAGGCTAAAGTTCAATTTACCCTGCCTACGTTTTATTTATTCTGCTTGCGCTGTAGTAAATGTAGTCTCACCCACAGCCTCTCCATTTAGAAAGTCTGCAAGACTGTGTTAGGCCTTCTAAAAAAGCTCTGTTAATTGTGTTATGTTGAATAAGAAAATTGGAGCTATCAATCATATATCTATAAAACAAATGAACAGGGTAGCCCTCTTGGGAATAAGCAACGAAAAAGCCAAACAGTACGGAAGGCAAACCATAAATGTTGTTCATTATTCTCATTATTTCAAGCACGTGAACAAGAAAACTGCATGGACATTGAAATAACAGTGACTATGAAATAAAAGGAATAGTGAAACAGTGAATGCCAGTTGAGGGTAAGGTGCAGTAAGTAGCAGTGTGTTCAGTATAATAATACAAAAGGTATAAAGAGAGTTCTGGCTTTCATTACTGCCCAGTGTGTGTTGTTAGGCACTACATTTGCTGTGCATGGATGAAAAAGGGTCTAATAATGGATGCGATTGTAATAGGTAATAGGTGTTCCTCATTGCAAATGTAAGAATTTGCTTTACGTAGTATTTGTGCATATGGTTCTGAAGTGTGTTTCCAGTGTTGTGAGAGGAACACAGACACGGTGCACTGGTGATGTGCCACTCCGTCTTGGTCTACCTCACATAAATCACTTGTTATCTACCTAAGAACACTTTGGCGTTTTTTGATTTTGCTTTTTCCCCCTCCAAAGTTTAAACTGGATTAGTGCTCAGACCTTTGGTGAAGAAAGACTTGAGTATAGTTTCTCAGACTCTCTCTGAACTCGGGGGTTGTTGTGAACACGGTTAATCTGTGCTGTCAAACATCAAGGCTTTTTGCTCCTGTCAGTGAAGGAGAAGTGAAGTAAGTGCCTTTATTGTTAATGTCAGGCTTATAAACTACAAGAGAAAGGATGATGCTACCAAGGTAAAGGAAAGAATAATGTGCGTGTGCATTGTGGGCATTTAACCCCTTATACCTGCATACAAACTGCGACACATGATTAGTGAAATCACACCACAGTTTCCCACGTGCATTGCTGAAATGAATGAATGAATAAATGATTAGGGAAGTCAGTAAATCAAATGAATCTTTCGAATCACTCCGTTAAGGTCACCAATTTTGCATTTTTTTGTCCAGCAGAGTGATCTCTGAAAGGAACTTGTTCTACTATTTTGTTTATAAAATCCAAGACCTTGGTCTTGCAAAGCTTAGCACACCTGCTTCTGGTTAAACTGGTGAGTAATCCTAGGGAATTCAGTGCGATTCTTTGCATACCTAAAGTTGTGCATGTTTTATATCATAAGATCTGGCACCCCTCCTCACTGCCAACATGTATCCATGTATGACAATTTAGAGAGATGAACATCAGGTGAACTATTCGGTGATACAGATGGACAAATCAAGTTCTTCTCCTCCTCTTTATAGATTATAAATAGAATACATAGTAGCATAGAAAGTATACATTTATTACAACCCACAGAATATGTCTTGTTTTCCCACTATGGTCTTGTAGCCAGGCAGATCTCTCTTCCACTATAGCAATGTATCTGTATAGGAAATAAAATGAACCACTCTTTGGTTTAGTTTCTCACTCCTTGAAACAGGATATAAATAGAGCAGATGCACACAGCTTAGCCAGTTAAAGGCTGGCATTGGTAGTGCAGTGTGGTAGCACTCATACCATTGCATTCTCCACAAATACCCCAGAGGGAACACTTCTGCCTAGAGAAATCCAGAAGAATCACCTTGGCTTTGTTAAACTGTTTGATGAGGAGCCCCCATTTCCCTATAAAAAGGCATAAAATGGGTTTAAAGGCAGCAAAAAGGAATCTCACATTCTCACACTCTGCCTTTTGGTGCAGTTGTTTGCATTTTCCAACTGACAATACAAATGATGAAAAATAGCTGAGTTCTTGCTTGCTTTCACTCAAAAGCATTAAATCCTTTAGGCTTTTAAACAGCCAGGTCAACTCCATTATAGCATTTACGTTTCATTCCTCTAGCTTATTTTTTTATGTACAAAATTCTCAATGGTTAAATGACACTTATCATCCATTATCTTAAAATTAGACCTACAATCACTGCAGGTTCCCTCTGCACTTAGGAAGCCAGTAATGGGGCTAGGAAGTGCTGGTCTAGTAATATCCTCTGTTCCAATTGCAAATATCATCTTAGCTCTGATTGTAAAGGAGCTGAAGGATTATACTGGTGCATCTGTGTGGATGTATCACTAATGTAATGATGGTTCATTATATTTTTAACTACTCTGCTCTTCCTATGCATATGTTACACAACTTACCACTGGTTCCCCCCCTTTAAGAGATGTGAGACATTTTCATCTGGCCATTAAGTTTTTAGCATAGTTAGTCTAATTTGCTAAGAGTATATTAGCTGAGGTTTCTTGCCTATAAATTTCAGGGACCAAACCACATGGTCAACTTCTCCCATCACATCACCTGGTACAAGAATTGCTTTCTTTGCCTCTTCCCATCTTCTCTGCAAATGATACCCTCCTACTGTCTCCTGATGGAAGCTTCTGCAACATTGTCCAAGGAAAGGGAAAATCCCAACACACGTGTGTGCACACACACAAGTACCAGAAGTACCTTCTCAAAACTACTCTCAGGAACTTATTCTTAATGCAGATCACACAGGCTGAAATCATCCTCTCTTTTAGGCCTAATTACATCCCTTATATAAGTGGAGCCAGCTGGGGCTTTTCCCAGCTTCTTCAATTCCTAGAAGGTTACTCTAGCTCAGTGCCTATCGGGTTACTGCTGTTAAGAAGTATACAGTTGTACTCAGAGAGAATAATCTATTATCAGTCATCACATCTGTATGATCACAGGTAAACTTGCTTTCTTGAGGATTGGTTTTCTTGGGTCACCCCCCCCACCCCCCCTATTTCTAACATGCTGCCCTCCATCATCTGAGTGCTCTTGAAAGGAGGAAGTTGCCAAAGTTCTTATACTCGAGAAATGCACTCAGAGCTTAGCTTCGCCAGTGGTCAGGGGGGATAGGGGTTTTTTCTCTGGCTGCAAGACACCATCTGTTTAAAAAGCATCCTCATGGTGTATGGTGCTTAGAGGAAGGAAATGCAGCACATATTCCAGTTCTTTATTATGCCAGTCATGTTAGAGGGCTTATTTTGAGCTGTAGTAGGAAACCTCTCTTGTTCTATTCAACTGAAAGTGTTTAGACGATTTGAAGAACTCTTGTCTTCCTTCCTCTATTTGAGCTCAAGTCTTCAATTAGATGTAATTGAAAAAGGTAGAGTAAATGGCAGGTGCCTGCCTCTTTGGAAAGCGTAATTATGACTTGGAATTTTGATGACTGAATAAATAAAGAAGACAGATGTGTTTGTGTACACACTGACAGCAGTATTGACAGGATGACACGGACATTTGCAGCTCTGTAGTCTATAGAATGAGGGGAAAAGTGAGGGGTTTGGCTTACTTTCCCCCTCTTATTTAGAAAATGAGCATCTGTTCTCTCTGTCTCTCCGTGTCTATAGATGAGGTGAATTTCTATTGTGCCTATGAAAAACAATAACAGCTGTAGTTGGGATTTAGGCATTGATTTGTGCTATCTAAAGGATTCCCATTCGACATATTCAATAAGAGGTCTTCTCTTTTATTTCTACTTCCACTTTTACTCTCTCTTACCTTCTCAGCATTCTATGAGTAAGAAATGACGTTGAATCTGATTAGAAACTGGAATGTGTTGCCAGGTAATCCTGTCTCCTAAACTCAAAGGCATTCCACAAAAAAAGCCTGTGCAAAGGACTTACGTCTCCTTTAAAAGGATTATCGTAGCCATGATGCTGTATGATATTTTTATCAATCATAAAAGACAAAAAAAAAGGGTCAAATATTGCTTGGAGTGGAGCAATAGAATATTTGGGTAACCAAGTTCTTTACAAGGTCTTCATGCTCCATCTGCCTTGGCTTGCAGGTGGTGATACTGGGGCAAATCAGGTTTTGCTAATAAACCAGTTGAAAACAAGCTGTTATCTAATCTATAGCTTAATAAAATATTGATGCTTCTGGGACATTAACTATCTTCTCTTCATATATTGTTACATTTCCCTATCATTATTATATCTCATATGAAAAAAAAAATGTTCTCACAGCACTGTTTGGTCCTCTAGGTTTTTCGTCTTGCACGTTACAGATTCACGTACTCGTGTATTACGTTGTTGTATTCTTTGCACGCAATCACAGCATGGTCGCTGTTGAAAATGACTCACCATTTTTGAACATACAGAAGCCCTATGAAAAAACTGCTGAGTGCATTTTTTTACCACATTTTTTGAGCTCAGTTCAAGAATGGTGTGTAGGTTTAAGGTAATTTATTTCGTACTTTGTAACGCAGACTTCCTACATGGTCAGATTTTGCTAGACCTACTCTGATGCTGCTCTTGCCGTGTGGAAGGGGTTCTGATTTGCTGTTTTACTTTCTTCTCTTTCACTCAGCTGTAAGTTTAGACAGCCAGTAGGTAAATTAAACTGGTTAGCATGATGGTTATAGAAGTTTTGATGGTGTATGTAGGGATGGGGGATTTCAGCATAGGGGCTGATAACACAAGAGGGTCTTTATTTTCCTGTCAGTTGGGAATTTGCCTCTGTTGTAAATACAATTTCTTATGAACGGTGTCTGAGAAAACCCATATAAAGGATGGTTTCTGAGTGTAAAATATCTAAGCAAATAGTGAAGAAGAAGGGAACAGAAACACCTTCCAACCGAATGTCTCTTCCTATGTTAGACTATTATGCTTTTTTTGACTGTGGGTTTTCTGAATTCAGCTATTCCCTGTTAGCTCACACCTCATTTACATTTACCCCCTCTATTCTGCTCACTGAAATAGTTTATTTCTGTAGCTGAGTGTCCATGATGTTGTGTATTCGGGCCCTTCAAACTGAAAATAGTTTCATACTTCTCTTTTCTTCAGCTAAAACAAAGGCTCTTGTCTGTGAGACATCTGGTTTCTAATCATGATACCCACTACTGTGGGCTCCTTTGTTGTGTTTTGTAGACCTGCGCAGTCACATCTGCCTTTACACACTTGCGCAACGTGCATTGTTTGCTCCAACAAAATTATTTTGACTTGTCCTTTTTCTACCATGTATCTGGCATGATTCCTCAGATAACTTCCCCGTGACCTCTGCCAGCTTTACACCGAATGCAGAAAATGCCAAAGTACACCAATATCATGAGGTTTGTTGTTGTGGAATTAGCTCCCTTCTGCCTCTGTTGGTTTAGTCTTGCAGCTTGAACATATTCTTTTGTCTTTCTTCATTGTAATAAGAGCTCTGTCAGTGCTGCACACTCAAAGAATATAACGCAGATCGTTGCTGCTAGAGCTCGGTTTAGCTTTATTGCTTTAGATGATAAAGTAACTGTCCATTCCATGCGCTGTGGAATAGTAATCTAGAAGATGGGAGCATGTGCTTAAAATTTCTGGATGTGGTACTAATTCTAGATTACAGTGCTTCTCCTACTGCAAGCACTATAGCTAATGCATAGCATTAAATTTTTACCTAGGAAATGAGCAATGGGTGCATTTAATAAAAAGAAATTACATTTGCTCTCTAAGGTCATCTTCCTGCCTTGACTGGTTTGAAGTAACCCCGGAAAGTTCATCGCCAGAGGAGCTTTTCCTGCTGATATGACTATGATACGTAGTAGAAAATGACATTTTTATTTGCATTATTTTATTCTTGATCCTGTTTCCTTTAATAAATTAAAAGAAGGCAAACCCCACAGTTTGCAAATAAAGCTGCCTCTGTATCACAAAGGCGATAGCAGCGTTATCTTTGTCAATGGTTGTATCTCTCCACAACCCTTGTTGCTATCAGGATGTCAGCTAAGCTTGCCATATAACGCTGGTCTGAATCAAGAAAAACTGTGGCATGAAGATAAAAAAGAACTGCAAGGAAGGAGGAAAGAGAAATGGTTTCCACAAGGTCTTATGTAGTTTTAAAATTATTTTTCCTAATGTTAAAATTAAAAATGTCAACATTGTTGCTTTTTTTTCCTTTGGCCTGGTTAAGGAGAGAAGAAAAAAGACAATAGTTGGAAAATAAAATTAGGAATATTATTTAAAGTATAAAGAACTGGGATAAAATGGGCAATGCGCATCCATCCATCATGTGGAAGTTACATATTTACACTGTTGTAAGATCTACCCAACTTCTGATACAATTTGGAGAACTGGGAACTGTGAAGGGGAGCTGCAGGGGAGAGTTCACATGAATGAGAAAGGAGACAAATACAAGATCTCGTACTACAATAGCGTATTGCAGCTCTTGTCCTAGATCTGAGTCACTTTCACAAATTCTTTTGTATTACTAGGAAATATTTTGAAGAAAAAAGATTCTTATATCAAAATAGAATTCAAAAGTTAAAGAAAATAAAAGTCACTGTTCAGACAAGAAAATTTGTATCTTCTGGAGCTCAAGCAGCTGTGAAGACCCAAGTGTATGGACCACAGTTTAAGAAATGGAGCAGAACTTCAGTGAAAAGATTGCAGTTGGGCTAAAACAGATATTCTTCTGGTCTGTGCATTTCTACAGAAACTATTTAGTAGTACCTCATCCAGAAGCAGTAAGAAAGTATTAAAAAATTAAAATTCATTAGGCAGTATGTTGGAATGAGTAACATTTTTGAGCTGTGCAACAGCACTGTGGTGGGGAAGTGTGTTACAAGCAGAGTGTGACTGATATGACATAAATGATCATCAGTTTTGATGCAATTTGGAGCTTTGCCAGTTACACTTTTGATGAAACACTTGATTCTGAGGATGTTCTTATGCTGCCTAAAAGTATCCTCTATTATACGATACAAACCATGCACTGTTGTAGCTCATGTTCCAAAAATGTGTCTCATGTTCTAATAATGACTTTAAATCATCATGGGAATTCACCAGTTCCTTTGGAATTTGGTGTTCTAGTAGTAATTACAAAATTATTCACCTGAAATGTTGTTGTCTGTATGATGCCAGAACTTCTGCAAAAAGTTTACATTTTCAGTGGGAAAAAATATATTAATCTTCTAATTTAAAAAAAAAAAAAAAAGACATGTTTTCAATGGAATGATCAGTGAGCAGGAAAGAAAGCAACTGGTTTCCTCCCCAAAAATACTAAACTGCTGTGTCTGCTGCAGACGTATCCCAGCAGTGTGCCTCTAGTCACATTCAGGCACCAAGTCACTGGTTTCGTACACAGACTTTTCACTTTTATGGGTCATTTCTCACTTCACTGATTAACTGTACTCACTGCTGTATGATGCTCTGACTTTTAAAATAAGTAATCATTCCTTTCAGCAACATTATTAATTATCTGGCAGTGTCATTGATATCTGATGTAGAGAACATCTTCTATGTCCTTTGATTCACAGTGATGTTTTACTTCTAGTATTTCTGGCATAGGTATCCTAGCCTTTAAGGATTGGTTGTCCCTGTTTAGACAGCACACGTGTAATTAACAATCCATAAAAGAGTCCTTTTCTGTTTCATGTGATCTGTTGAGTACACACGCATATGCTTCCGCTCACATTAATTCCATAGAATAGGAAAATCACTCTTTGGATGTCTAACAAAGCTGTTCCACCCCACACCCAATTTCCTTATCAAGATATTTTTGAGGGTTGTTTTTCTCCTAAGGTACTCTGCTCTATAGTTCTTAAATGTCTCTCAAGATGCTTTCTCTCTCTTGCAACAGGCAACATCTGGGTCCTTATTGGTGACCAACATGCAATATTATTTCTTTCCATACGGTTTGCCTTCTCTTTGTTTCAGCCTCACAGAAATTTCAATAGTGGTATTTTCATTGTGCACTCAGTTTTATTTCTGTTTGTTTTTTAAAAAATTATTTATTTTGTTTTGTTTTATTTTATTTCCTGAAGTATTTTAGCAAGTTCTTAGGAGTTTTCTCTACTTCAGCCTTTCACATAGCATAGCACTGCCCTGACAATGTGTCCGCAGTCATTTCCTGTTCCAAGTACTGCCCTATCTCTCATATCACTGTGTGTAACTCTTGCCAGGAAAAAAGGGTCTCAAATTGATTTTTTCATAGAAAAACACAGATATATTTATTTGGTTTGCTACTACAAATATTCTTCCTCTAGGTTGTGACCGGGTGAATTCCAGGCCCATTGAGACCAATGGTAATCTGGCGCTTGGCTTCAGTGGAGCCAGGATTTCCACCCAAATTTGTGCCTGTTTGGAGAATTGGAACTGACAATGATTATTGACAAAAACCCTGGAACAACATGGCAATTTTAAGAAACAAAACAAAATAAAAAACTCGACAAAAAGAAAAAAAACGACAAAAAGAATTCAGTCACTTCTGCTGCTATCAAATACATTTTCAACACTCTGTGAAAGCAATTCAAACATCTAAGCCTTATGTTTTGCTTGGCTTTTCTTTTAAATCATTACCTGTTGTTATTTGTGTGATGATAGGATCAAGGAGTCCCAGCCACAGATAAGAACCTCAGTGTTGAATAAACAGAGAAAGAAAACGCAGCCTCCTTCAGGCTTGCCAAAGAAGTGCTCACCCAGAGATGAAGGAACATGGGGAAAACACTACAACTACACTGATGGGTACCTAGGCTGCACATCCCTGGGAGCCTCTTCTCAGGCTTTTCTGGGAATGATGGCAGAGCTGAGCTTTAGGAAGCATTTTGAGGGCTATAGAGGAGACCTGCACTGGCAGGTAGTTCTTTCAAAACAGAAAGAAAAGAGAAAGGTGTGTGAAACGCCTAGAAAACTGTTAGGGAAGGCTTGGGGTTATGAGCTGTTCCCTTTAATAGTCAGGAGAAGGGAGCTGAAGGAAGAGCAAGGCTGGGAAGTGCAGGGAAGCATCTGTGAAGCAGTAATGGCAGTGACAGCAGGAGCAGTGTGTCTGGATGGCCTTTCCTCGGGAGAGGAAGCTATCCCAATTCACCTCTCCTTTCTCTTCAGTGTGGCTTCTCACATATCTCTGGTGTTTCTAGTGTTGATTGTATTCACAGTCCAAAATTCACGGGTTGAAATTAAATGGATGTCCATAACCAGACACTTTTCACACCATCGGCAAGTACTTTTGGAACTGGATGTAGCCCAGCTGGAAATATCATGAGAACAGATTCTCTTGCAAGAATTCTCATACAGACAGCTTTTGGCTGGGGTGGAGATATTTGAAAGAAGTACTTTTTCATGCTATTTCAGTATTTCTTCATCCAGTCAAAGCCAGGAATTGCAGGGATAATAATTTTAAAAGAGACTGAAACCTAACTGCAAAGCCGCAGGAACCAACACAACAGAAATATGATAAGAAGGTTTTTTTATTTGAAAAAGAATAATGGAGGTTTCAGAAAACTTATGACAGGAGTGAAGACTCAAGTAGGCCACTCCTCCACTGCAACCTCTGATTCATCTTTATTTAATACATGTAGGTCCAAACCAGACCCTGACCCCTAAATATTTTAAATGTTGAGGCTATTTGAAATCTCCATCTGCATTGTATTTTCCATATAATGAGAGTAGGCAGCTCATGTAAAGACAAATCTAAGAGTACACCACGACTTCAAAACGCAGAAGTTCCTTAAAAGAGTGACACAGGAGAGCATCTTGGTGAAACCGGGGCTCAGAGCTGCTGCCCTCAAACACCAAGAGTTTAGGCTAACATCAGCCTTTATAGCTGCTGGACCAAGCCTGTAGCTCAGTGTAGGTATCTGACATACGGATTTTGATGGTGAGGCTTGTACACCCTCTATTTGACTCTCACAAGGTAGATCTCCCTTTCTTTTTCATCTCAAGCTCGTTTTGAATCATGGTACCACACTCCTCTGCCTCTGCTCCTTTGGATTTTATTTCCTGACTTACTTTTTCTAATTCCTTCCTATCTGAGCATTTTGGCCATATAAGCACACTGTATTGGACCCTGTATTTTTCTGATAATGGTGGGAAGAGGAGATAAATATTTTTCTTGTATGTGAACTTAGGCACGAGTTATCGAATGTGTTGACTGCTAAGCCGCGTTTCCTGCTGGCTTTCTTACCCACAGCAGTATGTACCTTTCCTTCCTTTGTCCCATTCAAACTCTTAAAAAAAAGAATTGATTCAGAAAGCAGTTATGGGTTCATGATTTCTAGATTTTCTGCTTTCCATCTTTTTCCTTACCACACAGATAGATTCTTTAGTTTTATGAGAATAAACACTTACCCCGGCTTATCTGTGCCATGCCAGATGTGCTCAACACACATCTTCGGTTTTCTAACATGAATACTCCTGCCCTTTCTGACCACTGCCGGTTAAGAGTCAAAAGACCTGCTTCTGTGCTTATGCAGTAGTGTGCTTCATGTTACCATGGCTAGAAGTGGACAAGAAACAGCTCTCCTGTCCCACAGCTTGGTTTTGACATAGAGGCTTTCATCCCAATTGCAATCAGTTGGAAATTTTTCCCTTGGACTGTGGATTTACTTTTTCACCATAGCTACCAGGTAGCTAGGAGGATTTTTCAAACAAGAGTAATTTTGAAATTGGCACCCATGTGAACTTTTTATAAACACAAACAAAATATTGTGTTGCTCTGGAAAATTTTTTATTAAATTTCACAATTTTAAAAGTATTATCTAAAGTGGCTGTTTCCTGCAAATTGTAAAACTTACTTCTTTTTGACAAATGGGTGTTTTCTGACTGGGAAAGTTGTATTAGGAAATTTGCAAGTAGCTCCTCTACAGGCTTACCAGTTTAGGATAGTGATACATTAGAGAGCTGCTTTAAAAATTTTAATTTCACTACTCAGTCAGTAGTAATACAGGTTTTATCTAAGGCCTGATCCAAAACTTATTGTAGGCAGCCACTCTTTGCATTTAATGGACTTTAGACCTGGAAAAATTGAAGCCATTGACACATGTTAGTAGCTTCCTGTGGCATCTCTGTGGAGCTCAGCGAATTTTCTGTTTCCAGATGTTGATCCTGAAGCTTACCAAAGGGGAAGGGACTTGCTCAAGGACGCGGTGTGGGTCAGTAGTGAGATCCTGAGCAGCAGCAGTACCTCATCACTAGACTTTGGCCTCCAGAGTCTAGGGCAGAGAACAGAGACCGGGACAGTAGTAATAATGTTCAAGGTTTTCCTTCATTTATGATTACGATGGTGGGTGCAAGAACACGTTAAGTGCAAGCGGATCAATAAAGTCCTGCTCAGTGCTTACTACTGCTGCAGTCAGCGAGAAGCCACACGCACTGGACAACAAAGCATAGCTTCAGATGGAGCAGCATGGCCTTAGGGACCACCTCCTGCTCTGAAGGTATTTATAAAAGAACCACTTTTCCCCATATGCATTTCCAACTGGCTGTGCCTGATGCTGACAACAGCTTCAGAGTCCCAACCCAGACGCAGTCTCTGGGTAGCTTCAGCTGTTAGGGCACAGTTCTCAGTACCACAGTTTCTTTCCAATGGACAAATAGCACATAAAGACCCAGCAACTCTGTAGCTGTAACGCAAACTACAGACTGTTACACTCTCTCCGTGGGGTCACATCCTGAGCAGTTGTTCCAGCAAGAATGTATTTCATGGTCTGTATTTCATCTAGACGAGGCTTTTAAAATGAGATTGGCTCCTACCAAATTTAGTTTGTTATCCTAGACTTTCCTCAAAGTCTGAAATGCATATGCCTGCCCCATCAGGCTCACTTAGACTTGCCTTGCAGATCATGTATTTGGTAGCTGGGAAAAAATAAATATGATTGCCTTTTTTTTTTTTTTTTCCAAAATGTTTGCTGGGCCCTTTCTGGCAAAGACAATAAAGAGTTTACAGTCAATTTGAAGTTAATACAGACTCCTGTCAGTAAAGACATCGAACCTTTTCAATCCTTAAAATTGCAGCTGTCCTCTTTCACTGCTAGAGCTCCTGATGTCTCAAGCCATCAGTTGTCAGTTGTAACTGTATTTTGCTGTCAGAACCTGAACTTCCTTGGATGATCTAATTGCTACGCTTTCTGATATACAGTTCTGGGATATCTTGAAGTCTTCCAGTACTCTGACTTTTTACACTGTCCCTGCTCCATTAGACCAATGAGCCACAAATATCATGGTATATATTTTGTTATTCCGAGGAATATTTGTACATCTCCTTTGTCTGTCTGGGCCAGAACTCAACTGTAGCATCCCTTTCTGTGTTGCCTTTTTTTTCCCCAAAGATGCTTTTCCCCCCTTAAACAGACTTTTTCTCATTATTGTCAGTCTAGCCGTAGCATAGCACCTCTGTTGTTTTTTCCCAAAGATTTCCCAAGGCTCTAATCCTGTTCTTCCACTGTTTTTCCCCATAGCCAGAAAATGCCTCCTCTGTTGAATTTAAGGCCCATTGTAGATCTAGGCAATCTAAACCCTTGCATGTTCTGGTGTAACTTTTGTGTCCTGAAATTAACCTGAATGCAGTTTGGGGAAATACTGTTATATGAGGTGCTGCATCTGCCCAGGCTTGTTGGGAATCATTACGGTAAGCAGTAGCTTGCACAATGTCATGAGTTACAGGGGCCACCTCTTGCTGGGTTCCAGCTTAAACTGCCATTCTGCCTTTTACTCCCAGTCCTTTTCCATCTATAGATTCTCTTAGGGAGGTGTACTGGGTTCGCTTGTTGGAGTAAGTCGGAGTACAGGTCAAGGTCTGTTTATGTGTCCTCCAGTGTTCTGTCTTGGAGACCTTTGCTCCAGGTGTGAATGAGTCTCTCGTGCAGCACGCAGTTTTTCCCTTCCCAAACACTGTCAGCCCAGGTTCAGTTGCAAACATGCATTTTTTTCCCCCTTCTATTTGTATTCTCTGTTCAAGAACTGTCATCTCTCACATATCACTTTTCCCCTGGAGTGTAGCAGGCTTCATATATTTGTAACGTGATTTAACTTTTTCTTCTTTCTGTCTGGATTAATTAAAGACTCTAAAAATCTACCAACTGCTTCGGAAACCCACTGTTGTCAGAAACAGGAAGATATTCTGGTTGCATTTTTTCCCCTGATACCTGGCCTCTCAGACTCAAAACAAACAATTATTTTTTTTCACCTTGTCCACTTCAGCATAATCTCAGAGAGAGATTCAGCTCCAGTGGAACATCTGAGAGTTCCATTTTCCCACCAGCAGGTTTTCTTCTCTTTTGTACACATGGCACTCAAAGTCCAGTGACCACGAGGTGCTTAAATTAGGGAATGGAAGAGATGAGCCCTTTGTTCTGTGTCTGGTTCCTTCTGGCTGCCTGTAACAGGAGTTTGACAGAAGCCTAAACTGACCCTCCTGGAAAACTCAAAGCATAAAGACAAAAGCCCCAGTGGCAAAAGGAATTATTTAAGCGCCTCTCGCTGAGGGCATGGAAATCAGTCCGAACGTTGATGGTACCTGTGGAGTAGATGTAATTTGGGAGTGTCATAAGAAAAGCTCACAGTGGTGAGCCAGTCAGCAGTACTGTTAGTTGGGGTATACAGTATTTTGGTTACGACTGAGGCACACTGTAGGATAATGTGTTTAACTTCACTGGGAAATGGTGTACGTGATCTTCCCAGGGTGGAGGTGGGCCTTACCTAGCCCAGTCCATTGCCTGTCTTGCTCCCATGACTGTTTTCTGCCTCTGTGTGGGGCACTTTGTAAGGAGTATCCTTAGGGTGTATGTCCATTTTAAAAAATCCTGCAGAAGCTTAACTCATACAAAAACAAGAAGGGTGGACTTGTTAGTCCATGGACAGTCCAGTATTCATGTGACACAACACTGTGTTGCCTTCTTTGCGTCTTGGGGCTGGGCTACCTCTTTGACCCAGTCCATGAAAAACCCATCCGGTAAATTGTGTATCCCGCATAACCCTCAGGCACTGAGGAGAAGAGAGGGCATTTCTTTGCCCCTTTCCCACATGTTTACTTCTGTTGCTGAGGCAGTTTAACAACAACCTGTTAATTGCTGCTCCTGAATTTCAGCCTTGGTCGGCTGTGGTTGGAGGGCTGCCTGGAATTGGGAAGCAGGGAAAGGCAGACCAGTATGAGAGTGCAAAAAAGTGCCACCGCTCAGCTGTTGGGTGTGAAAGGCAGGTCTAATACCCTCAGCAGGGATTACTCTTTTGAACTACTTCTGGGGTAAGAGCAGCAACATGCTAGCCATCAGATAAGAGATGAAGCAGCCAGATATCTGCTCCTGTACCAGCGTCAGCCTCCGGGCAGTCACATGAAATCTCCTACTGGAATTTTTGTACATTTGCCCAGAAGAAACTGAAGATGTTCTTGAGCTTTGTTGATTACCACAATTAAAACAGCCATGGCCGCCAGTAAAACCTGCTAACAGGCTGTCATAGCATGGAAGGACAAGAGATTGTGAGGATAATGTCTTGGGGAAAGCAACTTTAAAGCATTATTCTTTATGTATGACATATCGTACAATAGTTCATTTCTTCATATAGATGCACTTGGATGCACTTCCTGGTCACGTGCATAGTTACATACCTGTCTTGCAGGCATCTTATCCATGACTAATTTCTAGTAACAAAACAGCTCTGGGACTTAGTTCAACACACATCCCAGCGTAACCCGCAATCATATCTTTATTTCCTAATCAACAGAAAGCTAATTTTCCCTCGTGGGGTGGAAAAAGCAAATTGCTACACAAAGTCTTCTCTCATTCACTTACTCATATTGCAAAACTCTCACCAATTAGGCCTCCTGGGGCAGATACTTTTCTTCTATGATGTTGCTAAAAGCCCAGTGGAGTGAACAATATGTCAGGGACAGAATTATTGGCATTCAGACCTGTCTGCTGTCTCTGCTTTTCATGCCAGCCCAGGTCTGGAGAGGGATAAGGTGTGAGAAATAGAAAAGCCAGATCTGGAAGAAGTGACAAAAGCCCAGGCATGAACATTTTGGGAAAACAATTCATTCATAAAAGTATAAATGCTCTAGGACTTATTCCTTAGTTTACATAACCATTTCTACACCATCTGTTAAGTGGTGTGTAATTTGCCAGTAAAAATCAGCAGAATGAGTATGTTAACTGCCTGTATGACTCTAGAATATGGGCAGCTTTGGAGGCCAAGTGAGAAATGTCCATAGTTTCTTTGCAGGATGTTATGGTTATTGTGCCACCCACCTTCCTAACTTGCAGAGCTAAATATGGGGTTTCTAATCAAGTTAAGGTAGAAAAGGCACTATGAAAAGCCTGCTTATTTGTTTATTTTGTTACTGAACTTTATTCCTGCTTCTCTTTTAACGTGTTGATTTGATCTGTGTTGTGGTGAAAGATGCACCATACGTGATTTTCTAACTATAGGTACCCCATAGGCGCTCCAGCTAGCGCATAGCAGTCATCCAAATGGGAAGTTTAAGACTGAGAGTGGAGCTCTGTGGGGCACAGGACAAAGTTTTCCCCCCAGGTTGATGAAAGGCCCACCCTCATCTCCTGCTGGAACGCTGTAACTCTCAGGGAAAGGAGAGCAGGGAAGATCAAAGGCAAAATACTGCCAAAGAACAAAACTTAACAAAGATTCCTCACCCTGCCTAATTATCACATCACACTTTAAGTCAACATGGGAGGCTGCTGGTGCCAGCTGTGAAAAAGGCAATTAATAACTTTAAACCGAGCCCAGCTTCAGGCTCAGGATGAGAAATTGTGAAGAGCTATGTACAGGCAATAGGCCCGCTGTTTTCATCCCTTGATGCTGTGCACTGGTTGTTTTGTCGTGGTGGAGCAGGGATGGCGGAAAACGACTTTGAGAGGCTTTGAGAAACAAGATGAAGCCTAGATAAATTTTAAAAGGTCTCTGCCGATCCTAAAAAGGTAGCAATGGCATTTCAAGAGGGCAAGTCACGTACCACTCGCATCATCCAGGCTGGAAGGCTGCAGTGCAAGTGCTGCAAGGGGAGTTGCAAGGGCTTTGCGTTCTGCTATCCTGAGCTGAACTTTCCAAAGAGAACATGTTTCTTTAGCAGCAGTCCGCAAAAGATGCCAGTTGTTTGCAACCAGTCTGATGCTGGTGTTCAAATGGTTTTGGAGCCTGTGCTGGGGTTGTTTCCACCAACACATTGTGTGAGGGCACTTTCTCGGCGCTGAATGACTTGCCCTGACTCAGAGAGGAAGGCTATGGCTGAGTGAGGGCTAGGAATCAGGTGTCTTCAATTTGGTGCCCATCCTTGAAACATAAGAGCTCTATTTCATCTTCTTAGCATGTGAATAACCTCTTCCACATACCTTGCAATACCTTCATGCCCCACACACCAAGCGTTTACCATCAAGAACAGGTTTGGCAGCCAGAAAAGTGTTCCCCAATACCTGATGTGTGGTTTATGGAAAGAAGGATTTCATGACCAATTTTACTACACTTTAAGGGCAAAAGAATGCCCAAGTGTGTTTTATATATACATATAGAAGAAATGGCTGGTATTTCTGAAGTTGTTTCGAAGCCACCTTGTTTCAATTTGAGATTTTGCCATAAAGAAAAACCTTCTTAAAAGCTGTATGTCGTTATGTTTTGACTTAAAATTAAAGGAACATTGTAATTCCTTTTATTTTGTTAATATTCCGAAAATAAACATTTTTACTTATAAAGCTTTTAGGAAAATTCATTCCTGTTTACAGTCCCAGCACATGCACCATGCTGGTTCCAGTTCTGTCAGCCAAGCAGCTGTCCTGCCGTTAACGCTCCTAGCAGCTGTGTTCTTCATGCCACCTGGGGACCTGTTAAAAAGCGTTTACAGAGTTTCGTGCAGACAGGTGTCCCTGCAAAGGCAACGCCGCCTGCAAAGGAATGCAATAAGAGCGACCTCTCTTCCAACACCCTCAGATATTTTAGTCATTTTATTTTGGTAATAAGAGGCAAAAGCAAATTATTAAGGTGCTCTACCTGCCTACCGCTCAGATAATTTAAACAAGGAAGTTGTAGATGCTGTACCTTTGCGGAAGTGCCCATAGGCACGGAAAATCTGTCTGCCTCGCTTTGTTTCTATAGCGCTTTCGGAAATGAACTAGGAGGGTGCTAATGAATGAATTAATGCAGCATAGATATTGTACGTCCCTGGCAGCTGCCTTTTTGTGCAGGCTAGCACAACCGAGGTGTCTCCTTTCGCACTTAGGTATTTTGAGGACAGACACTGTAGAACAGTCACTCAGGTTTGGAGACATAAACTGTCCTTTTGTTTGGCAAAGGAGTACACCTAATTATCTATCCTATCTTAACACCAGAATATTTTTGACTTTACGTTAAAATAAACTCAGCTGCATACCTGGACATGACTGTGGTCTTGAGAAAAATAATTTGGATTGTATCTCAGCAGTAATTGTGAACTAAATGTCAACATTCATAAATGTATTAGGCCACCTCACCAAATTTGCAAACGTGGAAGATTTCCAGGAGCAACATAAAAAGAAGCTACCAGCCAACATTTTCATTCATCAACGATCAAAGTTCGGCACCTCAGCAAAAGTCACCTGAGTTATGAGCAGTTCCGAAATGAGCTTGTCTCCTCACAGTCAGTGTGTTTTGCTCCTGTGCTCTCTGCAAGTTCTCCCTTTGATAACGGGAAATGGACCTGTGGGTTTTTTTTGTTTGCTGCTTAGAATAACTGTAAATCTTCAGGAGACCATTGAAGTCTGCGAGGGTTCCTTGAGATTCTGATGAACATAACCAAATGAGTGTCGTAATGCCTCTGTTATGCTCAGTCGTGACTTGTGTGCTTCATGGTTGCTGAGTGCTGTCGTGACAGGTCTGGCAGAGACTGTCGGGTACCGGCAAACTGGTAGAAAACCTTCTGGTGACGTTTGTCTCGCTGCAGCTGAGATAACATTTTGCTCTGTCCGAGGTAAGAAACAGTCTCTGAGGAAAGGTTTTGGCCCATACGTGGTTTAAGTGCCTTGTGGAAGGCTTTAGGCCAGGCAGGGATCTCTCACAAATGCGAGAGTGACATGCTGCACCTGCTGAGTGGTAGAACAGATGTGCACAAGTTGCCAGCACCCTTCTGTAGAGGTGGATGGAGGGCACGTTGGTGACATGTCCACACCAAGCATTGACCTAGAGGCACCTGGATGAGGTCCAACCCTGCTGGTGTAGCTACCTGGCAAAGCGAAGCACTAACTCAGACCCCAGGTGCAGTGCAGCTGCGTTAGGAAGGCTTGCTCTCCAACTCATCATCCCTGCCCTGTATGGGGCATGGGGACCTTTGATCCAGGCCTCTGTCCTGGACCTGAGAGAGGTAAGATCTAGGCAAACATACCCAACAGAGTTGGAAAAAGTCCCTGGTTTCTAGTCTGTTAGAGAAGGAAGGAGTAAAGACTTGGTTTTGTCTGGCTCATCCTCCTCATATTGTCAACTTCAAGTATTTGAAGAAATTCATAAGTAACCATGTATCTAATTATCTAGCCCTCTCTGCTGGAAAAAAAAAGAAACCAGAGGAAAAGGACAACTTTGGCAGTCAGCCAGGAATGGGAAATCTCTGATCTGTCTAAGAGCATAGGGCCACAAAAATGTTGGTTGAAAGGAGCCTCTACATTTCAGATCTCCACTCAGACCTCACCAGCAAAATCCTAAGTTGTATGTTACAGTTTAAGAAGGCAGTAGTGTGTTTGTGCTGTATAATTTCTTCACATCTAGTTTTTTACCTGACAATAACACATCTCTGAGGAGTTCCCCTCTGCTTGTCAGTGCCTGTCCTGTTTCCACCAACTTTAAGATTTTTCCAGTTAGCTACAGTTAGAACCTCTTCTTATGCAGCTCCCTGTCTGGAGCTGGCACATGGCAATTCCAAGCTGTCCTTTGCAGATGGTGGCTACAACAAATGAAACACAAATTCAGGGAGAAAGGCGAAAGTCATCACTTCACCTGCTTACTGAGGTATCTGCAGTTGGAAAATTTCAGTGCTGGCGTAGCATGATGCCCCTTGGACTAGCTTCTTCATTTTCACCTTTACTTTCAAGGTTAAAAATGTTCAAGTAAAATAAAATAAACAAAAGTGGCCAACATTTCTTTCACATATGTGACCAAAGGGGGTTAACCAGTAAAGGAAGCAGGGCTGAGAGATTATCTTAAACTTCTTCCCTATTAAAACAATTCACTTCATATATTGCCACAATGCAGCAACTTTATCTGAACTTCCTTCCAAACTCTAGAAACATATCCTTAAAATAAATGTTATTAATTAATATTTGAAAAATACACTCTCTCTGTGACATTGGAGAACAACATTTTTGAGCAGTAGTCGTAGTCGAACTTTCTTAGAAACAAAAAGCATTGCATTATTGGATGAAATTTTACTTAGTTGGACAATATACTTAGTGTGCAAACTAGCTGTAACCTTAATGTCTTTTTTTGTTGTCTCTTAGTGAGTTTTGTTGTACAAAACCGAGGTTTGGATCCAACAGTTTTTCTGGGGCAAAACCTCAATTGCAACAGTTTGAAAATGTGTGTGAAATAAGATGAGTAAGACAGACAATCATTTGTTATCTATCATGTACTGAAGTGAATTGGAAAATCTTCTGTTAAGGAATAGCCCTTTTTGATACTCAGTTCCATTCTTTGAAAGGTGAAACGTGTTTTCAGAGGGTGATGCCAAAAAAAAAAAAAAAATATTGTGAGACAAATTGCCTGGTTTGGGCATCCACTAAAAGTGGTGACAAAGATTGGTGCTGTCATTCAGCAAGGACAACATTGTTTTGTTATCGCAGAGGTTGTCTGGAGGAGATCTCTGCTGGAGACTGTGAAAGAAGTTAGAGAAGAGGAATTTTCATATAAGCATGACCCCGAAGTAAATGAAGAAAAATAGGATTGCGTATCTAGCCATTTTATTGCTTGTATTTTAAAGCTCTTAAATTTGGATTCTGGTTTGATTCCTGTTACTGTAACGTGAGAGCTTGTGCCTACCTGCTGTGTTAACTGAAGAAAACTGTTCTGGGGAAGCAGCACGTACAGCAGGGAATTGAAGGCTCTGCATTGAGGGAAGGACTATCAGGCTCCAGGCCTTTCCCGTGGCTTTTTCTCTCCATCTCACAACTTGCTGCCCCTGGCTGGCTTCCCTCTCTTTCAAATCTGTTGCAGCTCACTCCAGGCAGAGTCATCTGCATAAAGAGGGTGTGTGTTTATGGATTTTCACCTTGTTGCCTCAAGGTCCCATTTCTTGCACCATAAATGGATATCAACAAATCAATGTGGGTGAGAAAGCATTTCAGTGCGTTTCAAGTTGGGAATAAGGGGCGCACCCCCACCTCTTCCCCCAGCCATGAGAACACCTGCAGGAGGGCTGTGCTTCTGTGCAGGCACCCGCCTTTCTGAATGGCGAGGGGTTTTGGGTGCCCTCTCCTGACACACCATCGGGCAGCTAGTCGCAGGGAAGGAGAATAAGAGCAGCTGCTTTTAAAAGACCTTCACCAGGCCCCACACCGAAGGTTCGGAAGGCAAGGAAAACCCTCAGTGCGTGAAGACTGTCCACGTATGGGGATGCATGGATGCACGTAGGAGGATGAGGAGGCTTGGCCAAAGTCTGCGCCTATGGCGAGCTGGGCTTATTTTGAAATGAGGGCTTGGTCAGAGAGGGTATCCCATGCCTCCTGCCATGTTCCCCCTTCTTTTTCTGTGTGTTCCTTTCCCCCGGGGAGGATTTTAGATATTCCTTCCCCTGGCAACAGCTCTTTGGTGGTTTTAGCTTGCCGACAGCAGCAGGCAGCAAAGGCTTTGCACACCTTGAAGCAATTTCTTCCACAGGCCACGCTGTGGAACGAATTTGGGCAGCTGAGGTGCTGTCAGTGCAGAGGAGCTGGGTTTGTGCGTGTTGCAAGGGACATGAGTCTACCTAAATCCCATTGACCTCAGCGGGGGATGGTAAAATGTATGTTTAGGATTTGCGGGAAAGATATCGAGATAAAAGTTTTGGTGTTTGTTTTGTTTTGTTTTAATTTTATTTCCACTAGTTTTGGACACGTCCAGGTTTAGGAAGGAAAACTTGTGCCCCATGAATGCTGGGTGTTCAGAGGACTCATTAGATGGCCGTAGTCAAACCCTCCAGGCTCCTCTGAATTACCACTTTCACTCAAAGGACAATTTAGCTGTTGACTGCAGTCTGGAACAACCGCGAGACCTGGATATTCTTGTGGGGTGAAGTTTATATGGACCTGGACAAACATGAAAGATGGAAACTAAAATATACGTTGAAGTAAATCATGTTTCATTGCCTGTGTTATTACACAGGACTTCAGCATGCGGTCACTGTTGATGAGACAAGAGGAAGAGGCTGCCAGCATGATGGGAAAAGATCCTACAAATAATAGGACAACCTACAGGACAAAAGGCCTTGAATTGAAACATGAAAATTGAAATCTAGAATACTTGAATACAAGTCATGGTGAACAAGGTAGGAGTGTCTTCATTTTGAACAGCCACCAAAGTATCTTACATACAATATTTAAGGATTAAAAAATGTTGTCTCGAAGTCCCTGTAAAAGCAAACGCTGCATTTATGCAAAGTTACAGCCTTGCCTTGCAGATGCATTGAAACAGTGCTGTTAGCGTGCTATTAGAGAGCTGTGTCCCCGTTGTAACTGATCTGTAACTAACCTGCCTACCCGTCCGCCTGCCTGTCGGGCATTCTGCCCTGGGATATGACAGTAGCTCCATGCTGGCACTTACCTGGAGAAGCTCATTCTAATTTTCTGCTTATCTGCCAGAGGAGTGTGATCAGACACGCTATTTGAAAGGTGTATTGGTGTTTCTAAGCCTCATGAAACAAGGCAGAGGTTAACCCAGGCAACCGTCAGGCTGTAGTCGAAAATTGGCCTGCCTTCAGAGGATAAAAGAGCAGTGGGAGGGTCTCTTCAGGCAAACACAGCTAGCTAGTGAATTGCTAAAAGACCTTGATCTTCAAGACACAGAAGGAAGGAGCTTTCTGAACTTGGACAAGGTTGGTAAACCGGAGGTTGACAGCAAAATATTGGTGCCCCCCCACATAGAGGGGATGGGGACTGTGTTGCATGGACTCCTTCCTGTTGTAGGAGAGCTTTGCTAGGAGAGGATGCTCTCAGTTCAGGGGAAGACAGCAGGATTCTTGCAAACCAGGTAGGTAAGTCAGCTCCTCAGAGCTGGATTTCAAATGAAACCTGGATTGGTTCATTATTCCGGGGTGGAACCAAGGAATTTCCATGGCTTTGATCAAAAATCTTCCAAAATAATGGTTGTGGAGATGGCTTGCTTTGAAGTTTTGAGTTTGAATTTTGAGAGAATCCAAACTGCAAACTAGAATAGGGTGAAATTTGTTTCAATAAAAACATTTTGTGAAAAAAATAAATAAAAAAGCAAACCATGAAATCTCATGGAAAGGAATTTTTAAAGTATTATTTCGAAGTTGATGGAAAACGTACATCATGTTTCAATTCATCACGTGAAAAGACAGTAAGAGTCTTAAAATGGAAAATGATAACATTTTAACTGGAAAGGGAATTTACTTTTACACACTATACCTTCTCTGATTTTTAGTTTTTTAATGTTATTTTAACTTCAGGAGAAAGAAAATACAGTACAGACTCTCGTGTGTACTTGATGACATAATGGTGTGAGGAGTGAGGTTAATACTTTTCTCCCTGTTTCCAACATGCAAAAAACATTGAAAAATATAAATAAGCTCCCATTTATTCCCTGAACCTTCCTCTGGGAAAATCTTTCAACCTTCCAAACATATATTTTTTTCTTCTGTAAAAATTCTTATGAGGGAAAGTTCTAACTTGATACACATCTCCAGTGCAAATGAAACATAAAATCACTTTGTACAAACACTGGTGATCAGAGACTGCTGACCTTAGCCCTGCTCTGTTCCTTCTAGGGAAACTGATTACTGTAACTGTGGTTATTGAGGAGGCAGGAGAATTATTTTAATGAAACTCCAGATGTGTTTTGTGTCTCTGTGTGTGTCCACGCAAACGTATATGGGTACTATATACTACATACATGTGCGATTATGGATGTGTATATATATCAAGTACATGTTTTCCAGATTACTGGGAACTCCTGTATCAAGACACCAATATTTGATTGCATCCTTTGAGAAGAATAGTTTACACACAGCTGAAGAACAGAGTCGCTATTTAAATTGTAAAATTTTCTGTTTAGTGCCGCCTTCATCTTGATGGATTTTAATGTAACTTTCTTTTGCCAAGTTGAAGATAAACTGTTTGTCTTGCAGTCTCATTCCAAAATAGAGAAATGACTGTAAGTGCCTCACCCCTAAAAGGAACAGTATGTGATGAAACACAATATGCCTGAACTCATATTTCATTTTGCTGACAAATGTCTTTTGAGTGACTGGCTGTTCTGCAAATTCTTTGCCAGTCCTCTATTTTTATGATTTTTTTTTTTTTAATACTGATCTTTCCACAAACTGGTAGCACTATGTCATCTCAAGATTGGAATTGGTCAGAACATGTTTGATGAAATATATTTTAACTGAAATATGCTGCTTCTTTGATGCCAAAACATTTTTGCAGAGAGGCTGGTGTTGATGAATGGGGAGTCTTCTATATCCCAGGATGAGGTCTCTGGTTATGTCTGATCTGAAAGCCTGATTGACAACCTTATCTCCCTAACTCAGAAATAGACGTTTCAACACAATTCCACACCCTTCCATTTGAAAAGTTTTTGTTTTCATTTCAAGGCCATATGAAAAGCCTGTACAGTTTTGGAATGGAGATATTCCCCAGTCACCTCAGCTAGCTCTGATCGAGACCTGCTCTCCCACAAACGACTGTGCCAGATTTCCAGAAAAGGGTGTGGGGCTACAGACGTAGGTTTTTTCCTCAGAATCACCTGTCACTTTCACTATAGCTTGAGCTTCAACACACTTTTCCACTGAGGTGGTTACAAGCTGTTGGAACAGACCACAAACATGCGTGTAGCCAGAGCTGTGACTCGGCTCGTTCGCTCTGGGATTATGTTGCAGCCGTCCTTGCTGGTTTCGGCAGTGTGACCACTGTGGCCAGGTTTTAAAAACAAGCACACAAAAATAAAAAAACCCACCCCAAACAACCAAAAAAGTTTATAAATGTTTGACTTCAAATTCCTGCACAAGGGTGACTTAATTGAAACCCACACCCGGTTGAGCAGGGTTAGGCTGTGCCAAAGAAACCCTCTGTGCCTGCTTCATTTGAAACGTATGAAAGGAAGATCGTCAGTTAAGCTGCGGTTCCTAGAACTGCCTCTGATGTGGAGTTGAACTTTTTATGTTCTGAACTCTGGTTTTGTTAAATGAGTGTAATGTTAGTTGTACAGCCTGAATTTTAATGACCTGTTTCTTGGTTTAAAGAGATGGAACCTTAACCTTTGAGGCTGTGGTTGGAGATTGTGTAGATAAGCTAAAAGCCTGACCAACTCCCCTAATTAGACTTTGGTTCTTGCAGTATACGCTGAACTTTATTGGGCATGTTTCCACGCACTGAACTCTCAGGCCATTTCCCAACACACCCTGAACTTAGAGTAAAAGCTGAAATATCTAAAACATTTTTTCCTTTGGATTTCCTAAAAGTCCTAGACTTGATCTGGAGAAAAACAGGGTTTACTAAGGCATTCTTTGAAATTGTGAATAGTTTTGAAACATGGCTCTCCTCATCAAAGTATTAACAGCAAATAAGGTGTTCTTCTTTGAACAGTGCAATGAAAAGCAATAGGCACTTCCATTGAACTTGTCTTCCATAGTGGACCTTGTGTTGCCATTTTCAGAAACACATAAGGGGTAAATTCTCTTTATTCTCACTCATAACAAGTGAATGGTGTCAGCAATCAAATGTCTAACTACTCATGGAGGAGGTGGCCCTTGGAGAACGAAGCATTTGTGCCTGACTGACAGGCTGTAGGGGGTGGGCTCATGACCCCTCAGACCACTTCTGAAAATGGGACTTGGGGCAACTGAAACACCATAGGAAAATAGGTTGCAGACCTTTTGGGAGGTTCCTTTTTTAGACCTTTGGAAGGTGCATCCTTGGGGATGGTCTGCACGAAGGGTTTCACAATGGTGGCTGTAAACTTGAGTCTGGCAGGTTGTATGGTTTTTACCTAGTTTAAAACACCTGACACTCATGCTCCGCAGTTGTTGGGCAGAAATCGGGGAGGAGCTTATTGGGGATGTCACCAAGATGACTGCAGTCCATTAAGAGGAAAATCTTCAACTTCACCTTTTCAAAGTAGGAATTTATCATTGTGCCTAGCTGTAACGGTGGGTGGTCTCTGTACTGCTAATATGCTGTAGCTGTTAGAAAGGTATTCCCATCCCTCATAATTCTGTAGTGTTTACTTACCCTTGCTGTGACACTGCTATTGACTCCACCGTTGTAATTAGAACGAATAATTCAGTAATCCTGATGATATATTGCAACAAATTGACCAATGATTACATAGGAAACTGTATTGTGGCAGTCACTGAGACTGCCTATCATCAGACAACTTTAATTAGAGATGACTAATACCAGGGTGCAGAGGATGTTGAGTGCTAAATGCTAACATTTCTATTAATTTACATGATCTTAGGGGATGGCAGTTAGCTAATTGTCCAAATAAAAGAACCTCTTTTTGCAAAAAAGGCTGGTTTGTGGTGCATGAAGGAACACCGTTTCAGGTGCTGTTAGCTTGAGATGAAATCAGCGACATCCTGTATTGAAAAAATCAACCAGTTTTGTAAAGGAGAAAAGGAAGTGCCTGCAGAAATGCCTGGCTCCTCTACAGGCTTTAAGTTGAAAACTCTTCTTCTTGTAGTCATAAAATGTATTAAAATCCAAACTGTGTTTGTAGTAGCCACAGTCGGTTACCCAAAGAAGAACTGTGTACATCAACTGGAGAGGAAAATTGTCCCTCTCCACCACACCTTCCTCAAGAATGATGTTTCTATTTTTGATGAAATGTATGGCATGTGCTACCATTTTGGTTTTTTTAAGATACTAGTGAGATGCAACATGAGAAGCCCTTGGGATCAATGGGCTATTTGGAAGCGATCTGTAAGCTACAAATTAAGAAAAGACAGTCCATATATCCTTTGCACAACCTACACATGCGGGAATTTCAAAATATGTCGGATTTTGCATTAGAAAATTTGCAGCTGTCCACAAGTGGAAATCACAGTTTGGGACAAACACCATAGCAGAGGTCAGCAGATACCTGCCTGTTGTGTGGAGGGCTCCCATTCGAGGTATTGCAGTGCTTTCTTCCGTAACACCCCTAATACAGGCACGACCATCTCCCATTTCTTCCTTTGAAATTGCTTTCCTATACGCAGCTCTCCTGTGAAACCAGCCCCCCTGTAGTGGCTTCAGGGCAGTGGAAGAAATGCATTCAATTACATACACAAACATAACCATGAAAAGTTAAAATGAGTTCAGCTGGGTGCCTTCTCACATACCTTTCTTATCTTGCGTGTTTTCTAAGCTTTGGGACAGGCGTCTTGTTTAAACATAAGTTAGCATAACACCCTAATTTTAAATATGGACCTGTAGGCAGCAGTATAGCATAAGTGTTAATACAATAACTTTGACTGCAGACCTTAGCTGAACCCTAGAGCTGTAGTTATTCCGCAGCACAAATACAGTCTTCAAGGGGGTGATCCTTTGCTTGGATAAAATGCTTCCATTCAAAAGTAATGATAGTGTTTAAATTAATTAAGTTATAACTGAAGTTTTTCCATGATACTATCTTAGAATAATAACCTAGCAATGGTACCCACAGCCTAATCAAAATCAGGCTTTGTGGTTTTAGGTGATACACAAACAATTCTGTCTACCCGAGGTGAAAAAAGTGGAGCTTTTCTAAGGGAATTAAGAACCTCAAACTTACCTTCTAAAGTAATTTTGCTACTCAGGACCAGCTTTTCTGAAGTGTTTATGCATTGCTCCTTTCAGGGGTAGCACCGGGTAAACGATAAAAAGAGACCTGCAAATTATAGGTAAGGATTTTGGTAAACCCAGGTTACCCAGGCACACATCTGCAGCTATTCACACCTATATGCTTTTACAAACCTGAGCTTAGATACCTCCCTCACTTTTAAAAATGGGAATTAACACCACAAGGCCTAAGCATGAACAGAGAAATGTGAGCCAGAACACTTTTCGAAATCAATTTTCAAAGGTATATTATTACCTCAGGCTGTAAATAAGCTGCATGGGAGAATTTGTTCTAGGAGGTTACTTACAGACGTAACTTGAAATACCCTAACAGGCATCTGTCTGCTTAGCTGGCACATAGTTTAGAAAAACAGTGGGCTAAGCATGCCACACTTGGTAGTTCACCTCCTAAGTCACTGTTGAAATTTGTCCTTAGAGTTGTTCTGAAGCACCCGTACTGTACCTGAGAAAGGAACGTGCAAAGGAACAGAGCTGTTAAAAGCAAATGCAACAGAACAGGGCTTTTCATGTTAAAAGAAATGGCATGTCTTGTGTAGTGTGCCTTCAAAATGTTAGAAGCTCCTCTGTCTGAAGCAGCCCTGTGAAGTGAACAGAAGGCGGAAGGAAAGCTCCTTAAAGGCTCAGGCTCACTTTGAGCTTTCACTCGTATAAATGTTTTTTGACTGGTGTCTTATATAAATTAATTTAGTGTCACTTGTGCTGAAAGGACATGTTGGCTCTTGATCTTTTTGCTCACAGGCACTTTTCTTTGTATACTGGAGAGACAAGAAAGCATCCATCAAATCACAGCATTTAAAAGGAAGAGGCAGAGAGGAATCTCCTTTTCAGCCACAGGAGTTTCTGGAAGTGCTCCCTCCCCTCAGCTTCCCAGCACTGTCCTACAGATCAGACCAGCCCTAGCACCCCTCTGCAGTAGCGATGTACTGGGTTGAGATGGGACTGATGGTGGAATAAGGAAGAGGGCTTGAGCATGGTTACGGTGCAGGATATACTTAAGGGAGTTTCTACTGTGTCTGAGCCAAGCCTAAGTTAATCCTGAAGCTAATTTGAGATCAAAAGCACAGAGACTGTTTGAAATCTTATCTGAATCAGATTGCCAGATCATTTAAGGCAAACGTTAAGTAAGATCACTTCAATTACTGCAATCAGTCAATCTTGGTAACTGAGATCAGGTTATTCAGATCAGGGGCTGATCTGTTACTATTAGGTTAGGGTAGTAATGGGCCAAATGAACTTGCATGTATTTCTTAATGCTGTGGCTAGACAACTGGAAAACTAGCATCTTCCGTATCTGGACCACACCATGGCATAGCTATAACCCAGGCTCAAAAGTCCAGGACTATTGTCTCCAACATCCAAAGGGCTCAAAGTCAGGATTTGAGTTTTGACCCACCATCAGTTTCTGCACAAAAAAAATTTCTTACCTTTCCAGGTGCATTGACTTTGCAAATTGAGTTATACCATTAGATAAAAAAAACACTGTAACACTTTCAGAGATAGCTGAGAGGCCATAGGTGATGTTCACTGCGATATGAGATAGTTATTAAAAATGTTTTAAATGAACCTACAGTAGAGTCAGGGGCTGGCTGAAATCCTGACAAAATCAGCTCATTTGAAAATGCACCGGCGTATGAGGAGGTTGGCTTTGTTTCATCTGCAGTAGTTGGTGTTAGAAGGTAGATAGTTCTCATATCGGTTTCTATGTAGAGAATTTTGTGGAGTTTTTTCCTAGCAGAGCATCAGTATTTCCACCACCACACACCCCACTCCCCCCACCCCCTCCTTGCCTTTTCATGATTGGTTTTGGCTTGCAGGTCCCATGGTTTAGAGTTCAGGTTGGGCAGCTGGAACTCAGGACTGTAAATTTGGGGCCAAGTTTCTGGACTCTGCTTTCTGGTGCCTGCCTCATGTAAGGTCCCGGGATATGTCTCTGCTCTCTTCGCAGACTGTAAAATGACTACCAAAGCTTTAGTGTATCTTAACAATGGGTTGAAGCCTTTGACTGACTACAGAAGTGAAAGGGGCTTTTACTTTTCCCACTAGTTTTAAACTGTTTAGGACCTGTACCTCTTATGCCAATCTTTCCTTTTGGAAATTCCCTTTCTTTCTTAGAGTAAGAAGAAAGCATGAAGTAAGTTGTTTAAGAGAAAATTGTATGTTTCAGAAAAAAGAAAAAAGTGAGTGCTCTGAATTACAGATACTCAGCTTTCAATAATACAGACTTGTGGTTCAAACTTGTGGTTCAATCCAGATGTGGATATTTTCTTTTTCCTTGCTATGGATGCGGCTGTTTCTGCCCTTGCAGAAAGGACTACATGCGTTTTAAAAGACAACATAGGCCCAGCCCTTAGGGTTTCTTTGTGCAGCTCTGTGGAGGTACCTCAGCCCTTTCTGCAGAGCCCACTTTTGCAGGAGCCCTGAGCATGCTGGTAGGTTTATAGCATACCTGAATGGAGGCTTAGCGTAAGGCCACTGGATTCATTTTCACTCCCAACCGCAGGTGGGGTCTGAATGCAGATAAAAGGCCAAAGCCCCAACCCACCAAGTCACCTCACTTGTAAAAGAGGCTGAAGGAATCAATAACACATGTAATTTAAGGCACAGCAATAATAGTGGAATTTTATAGTGGCTTTCAATTATAACCTTGAAATTGATTTCTTTACCTTCTGTGTATTCAACATGCATAACGCTTGCTGTGATACAGGACTGGAGCAAGCCAAGCGATACGCGTTAGATCCCAGTACAGCAAACAAGCCCCAGTGTAATGTTGCCACCCATTTATTTTGGGTGCCTATGGTATATGGTAAGTTCCCATGGCTCAAATATACCTGCCTCTCTTTCCACATATATTTCACAAGTTCACAAGCCATAGCTGTTAATAATACCAGCAAGTTCTTGTCAAAAAAAAAAAGGCAGGCAGATTTTTTTTGTAAATATAAGCAACATCTGGTTGTGATTGGGAAGGAGATTGGTATTGGAAGTAATTCTGAGAGGCTTATAATCCTTCTTTTAAAACTATCTACAAAATCCTCTCCCTCTTCTGCCCCAAGGCTTAAAAAAACCCCAAATCTTTCTTTTTCCCTTTGATATCCTGACACTTTCTGTAAGGAAAGCTCGAGTAGGGAACAGTGTTTAAGATCCAAGGGAAAAGTTCTTATCTGTTGCCTCAAGCTACAGCTTTTACCTGCTTAACACCTGTAGTTTGATTGATAACACTTTACAAGGTGTGATAAAGACTCTTAATGCCATTAGCAATACTCGCACACTGGTAATCTTTGCTCAGAGTTATAGGTTCAGTCAATCCCAGTAGCAGTTTCTATTTTCTGCTGCAAACCAATTTATCAGGGTGTTCAAACTCCACTTCGTACATGCAGTCCCAGCAAGAATATGACCAAGCACATTCTTGTTTCATGATTAGAGCTGTATGAAAATGAGGAGGCAGTGCCTCCAGCCTCCTTACATTACGAAAGTAGCAGTGGACAAACATGTCGCTGTGAGAACGCGAGGTAAAAGTTGAGAGATTTGGTGCACAAGCTTAGCATGAAAAACAAAGTCCTCTCATTTCTTCCTGTGAGACTTTTTTCAGATGGAAGGTGAGATCCTCCATGGTTTTGCACACCCACCTTTGGATGCATTTGGGGTATGACAGACACTCCCTGCACTTAATTCTGCAGTTTTCATGGTTCATACCCTCACGCTTTCGGCGCTGAAAGAATGCCGTACTGGCACACAGAGCCCGTTTTTTTCCCCGATCTGGCTTCTTGTGTGGTTACCGTTTGTTTTCACAAAATGAGTGAATGCTGCTCTGTAGTGGTGTAAATGAGTTTTCCAAGGTGCCAAGTAAAACATCAGAGAATCAAACCAATGTAACAAAAAAGAAAGAAATTAAAAAAAGAAAATCAGAAATCGGGATCATCTTGATGTCTCCCGGGGCTGTACAGCTGTACCAGTGGGTAAAGGAAATTTCAGCTCCATGGGTTTGGGACATAGGAATAGGCCAAACCTGCAGGAAATCCAGAAGTTGGGGGTTATCGCTTGGATCGTTGGTGTTTAAGGACATTCCTGCTACATGAGTCTTAATAGCATTTTACACCTACCATTCTACAGAGCCAGGCAGGAAAGGATCAGGTCCAGGTCCTTGGCATTTGCTCTGCTTGTCTCTACTTTGATCTCCTTCCAAGGCAGCACTGCTGTCTGTGCCTCCATGGTGTCAAATCCCACACTCAGAAAAGTCCTTGAAACCACAGTGGTTGGGGTTGAAGGCCACTCCACTCTGATCAGCTCCCAGGATGGAGTTATTAGTGAAAAAAGTGTTCAGACTCATCCCAGGTGGAATGGCAGGTGCCAGCTGGCTGGAGCTCTGCCCAGGGAAGCAGGCAGAGGTCTACCTCCCATCACTCTTCTGCATCCCACCTTCTCCAGCAGGACATAAACAGGGTTAATGTTTATAAGGCTTTTCCTGACCACTTGTCCTGCAGGGAAGTGTGTTTTAAATTCTCTGTGTGTGTGATATTTTTAAATATTAACATCAATGATCTTCCTAAATGACAGAAAGTGATGCCTTAAATACCTGTTCAAAAAGCAACTTTATTATGATCTCCTCAGCAGGACAGTTGTGCTTTTTATTTCTTCACTTCCATTGCAGAGAGTTGCTAATTAAAGATGTCATGTAGACCCACACAGGAAGGAAAGGATTTCACAAAATATCCTGTTTCCCACCCGTTGGATGGGAATAGAGTGGGGGGAGAGAGAATGAATCAAAGGATGAGCACAAGAATATGAAGTTAAAACTGCAATAGTGACAATAAGGGTTTGTTCTTTTCCACAGGAGCCTGTCCCAAGAAAGGATTCCTGGTGGGACATTTCCTGTTCACATTGCCGTCTTTCTCATGAGAATCCAGTCTCAGACCCCGTGCCTCCTTGTGGACTCTGACAGATGGTGGCATCCAACTGGACCCTGACTGAGCAAAATGTGGAAGAGTCAATGACATGAGACAGTACTGGTGATGCTGGAGCACGAGGCATAATCCACAGCCATCACTCATGTTACAAGAACTGAGGCAAGAATAAAAAATACTTATGTGATCGCTTGTGGCTACTCAAGATAAAAATGACGCAATAGGTCTCAAGAATGAAAAGACACTTCAAGAGCTTTATTACATTTTGCTTAATGCATGATAAATTGTACCTCTGGTGTCCTGACCCTATGAAAATATTTATTGAAAAGTGTTAAGCATATCTGTTTATCAAGAATGCTTAGGAATAATCAAGAGGTATTTGGTACTCTGTACAGTTGCCCTTGGAACAGCTGTTCTGCTGGTGATATTGTTGGTATAAACTCCTACTCCCATTCCTCTTGAGTGAAGAACCCTTTATGAGAAGGTTTGAGAAAGCAGTATTTGCTAAGTAGGTATGGTAAGGATGCTACTCTTCAGCTGTGTGGTGGCATGCTGCACCTATATACTGGTACTCTGCATATCTTATAGAGAAACTTGAAGCATTGAGAACCTGAGATCCGCTAAATGCTGTCATTAGTAAATCACACACTCTGAGCTTGAAACCCTCTGTCTTTAACTTGCTTACTGTTATAGATGTAGAGGAAGCCTTTTGGGACAACACTTGACCTTATGGTAAACATCCGAGATTATTTTTTTAAACTGTTAGCTAGGCTTTGGTAAAAGAAAGGCAAAGAATCTCTTCCTGTAGCTCTCCTCTCACTAGTAAAACCAACTTATTAACCCGGTATCTAACTCCAAGTTTCAGAAGTTGGGTAGACACCCAGGCATAGAAGACAGGTGATTACAGAAAGGCTTGGTAAGACAATTTCCATGTGGAGGCAGACAGGGGCACAAAGCCATTACAGAAAGCATGTGAGGCAGAAATGAGAGAAAAATTTGATAGGTCTGATATTGTTAATGCTTTTAAATACAAAAATATACCTCCAAAATCTAAGAAAGATGGATTTCCTTACTCAACAGAACTCAGTTACCAGCTGGTCCTAGAGAAATAATCTATAAGCCACTGAGACAAAAAAACCCCCAAACATAAATCCCTTTTTCCCCCCAGGCAAAATGTCCGTTTTTTGGAAGTCTTGGCAGAAACATACAGGGAATTGACGAGTGAATGGCAGTGCTGTCCTTTACACTGATGGGTCTGGTGCTCTTGTCCAGTGATGGTGATGCCTGCCTGGCTGAGTGCAGTCACTGAAGCCTGTTAGTGCCACATGGATAAATGCAAAGCCAGAGTCCTGTCCTGGCAGGGAGCACGAGGCTGTGTTGCTCCAGAGAAAACCCTAGAGACAATCTTGGAATGTTTCTTGTGAAATTAAATGTATGGTTGAATTCACGCTTCTGCCAAACTGATACTCTATTCCCCTACACTTCACAGAAGATTTATCCATTGCTAATCTTAGTTTAGCCCATTATTGGACAATAAATGCAGATGATGGAAACCTGCCAGAGGCTGGATTTTCAAAAACACCATCACATGTTGGGGTTTCCAGGTTTGTCCCTACTGACACAGCTGAAGAGCTGTGGCCTTTGCAGGAGCAAACCCATGCATTTTTCCAGTAGCATGCGTGGATTTGCTTGTTTTAGGCCTCCAGTGGTCTGTTTGGAAGAAATTGGTAAAGGTTGAAGAATCCAAGAGTTTCTTGAAATACAAAAGTGAAAATATTCAAAGGCAACATGGGCCATAAATTCTTACATTTTCCTGTGTACCTGAGGCGATTCCGTATATGCATTGCACAATGGCAGAAACACAGGTAAGACTGTAAGCAGGATAAAATACATTGAGATGCTCTCTAATACATCTTAAAGAACAATCACATGACAACTAGTAGTTTAGCTGGAAATGGATAGAACTAACTCAGAACAAAGGTTTAATCTTCCAGAATTACTCTCCTGACACTGTTGTTCAGGAATAATTGCAGATTAGCTGTTCTATGATAACACCCCTTGGAGATAAACCCATCAGTGGACAGATGAATATTTTGTTTCAATTTTCATCTAATTGGCTAAAAAAGAGGGAATGTTATACAATTCCTTATATCTGAGTCCCCCATCAACATCAATGTGAAATGCAAGACAAGATGCCTGTGGACTGTGAGAGATGAGAGCAAGCAACCATTACTAAAGAGAAGTCCTAGACAACCTGTACTTCACAGTTGCAGTGACAAAATTCACATTTATGTTCCTGTATTTGAATATTTTCAGTTTTAAATTCTAGTCAGGAAATGTGGCTTAATTTCTGGTTTTGTTTTGTTTTGGTTTTTTTCTTCTTATTGACCAATCATTACTTTTAACCTGAAATCACTGTTTATATCATTCAGTAGTTTATCACCAAGAACACCTGTGTAGGAACTGGAGGTGATAAGGAAATTTTCAATACATCACTGTTTTCTATTAGCAAGGTGTGAGCACGTATAGAGGTCACTATCTGTCTCCTATTTAAGTAAGATAAGGGAATTATAAAATGGGGTGTGTTCTACCTATGGTCAATATGTAAAATCCCACCTGTAGAGATAAACACTTGGAAACTGTAAATTGAATGTAAGAACAATGTCTCAAAAATGTTCACTCAGGGATTTTATCACACATTTGTGTTCCAGAGCAAATCTTGGTTTGTTGTCTTTTTCCTATAACACTTGTTAATGACCGTGCCACAGTGAGGTATTCACTTGTATCGCACTTCTTGGGAATTGTGTTTGGGTAGCTTCTGGTTTTTATAAGGGTTTAGTGCAGGTATGATTGAATACAAATGTAAGGAGAATCCTAAATCTAATAGGATGGTTTTGGACAAACAAATCCTGAGGGTCTGTACTGAGTTAACACAATGGGTCGTCTTTGTAACTTCACTGCAAATAGACTGGAAAAGGGGACTTGCCCTTTGAAAATACTCTTGTTGGAAAACATCCTGCGCCAAGGATGATACAACAAAGAGGAAGGATGGACTTTGTGGGCAGCACTGGCCTGGCAATCAGGATACCCGCCATGAATTTTCACAGCTTTCTCCTTTCGCTTACAGATAAAAAGTGCCTAAAGAGTGCTGAAATCAGTAGCCTCGACTCTTGTGAATCTGTGTGTTGCCTTCATATTTTTGAGTTCCCTGACGGAATACCAATGCCATTATTATGATCTTTGTGTCTTACATTTTCAGACTAGAATCTTCTAAACTACTCTTGCCTTGTGAATATTACTGTGATAACGTAAGATTGATCTGCTCCGTTCAAACTGATGTAGTTGCTTGCCTGTGGTGTATCTTTCACGCAAACAGCTGAAAAACATTATATGCAACATTTATGTATATATATAAACATACTGTTGTCTAACCCGAGGCATTTTTCCTACTTCCATATTTAGTATGCAAATACGTAGTCTGGCTTTTGGATGTGCTGAAAGCCTGGAGCATCTTAGCACTCTTTGTAGTGTTGGTTCTGCTTCTCTTACTTTCTCAAAACTTCTCAAAAAATCTGCCCTTCTCTTGCACACGAGACAAGATTTCTTAATGGCATAATGCAAACCTCCTAGCATGCTAGACCATCACGAGCTGGGCTTGGAAGACCTTGCCAGTCGTGCTTTGCATTGGTCAAGACTCATCACTGTAACTATGCTTCTTGACAGAGACTATACAGAAGTTGTGTTTCTTGGGACATAAGACAACAAGGAGATTTATTTTTTTTCTGGCTTGAAGACCTTGACTCTGCTTTACTGATCAGCCCCGTGTCAAAGCAGCCCAGTCATCCTGTTGCTTTTCAAGGTTCCTCTCACAGCTCCCTGTTTCCAGTGTGAGCCACTATGCTCTGGTTCTAAACCAGACAAGCTTCCCTGGGTGAGCTTAACTCGCTTGGCCCATGTCAGGCAGCCTCCGTTGCTCGCAGCTCTTTTGCTGTATGAAGGCACTTAAACGTTGTTCCACTGAACTGGAAAGAGTGGACTCGGCAAGCTCATTGGCTTAAGGAGCCCTGCAAACTGTCTTTGAATCCAACGTGCCCATGATGGCAATTGTTAGCACTTTTCGACACAGCAGTCTTTATACGGGGAAAAATATTCAAACTGCTTAAGCAAAGGTCAGTGAGACTGAGCTATTAAAATAAATAAATAAATGAACCCTGAACCAGAATTGACAGATGTTTGTGGTCCTGCAATAAGTGAAACTATTTTAACAGCGCTTTGGTAGAAACCAAATGCTGAAACAAAACTTTGGTTAAAAAGCAGCATGACTGTGTAGCCTGATGGGAAGGACTTTCTCCCTGAGAATAAGCAACTCCTGGGTTCATGGAATATCTAATTACACAGGCAACCTAAAATACACCTAAGAGGAGGGTGCTTGGAAGTGCTTCCACCCCCAGGCCTGCACTCTGGGGGAGCGTTTTGCCTGCGGCAGGTTAACCCGCTCCTTTGGGGGCAGCTGCGCAAGCTCTGGCACCTCACCTCATTTCCCCATGTGATGCTTCCACATTTGGGACAACACAAAACAGGCAGCATGGAGGAAAGCTGCCCAGCTGGAGCACTGCATGTCAAGTCACAGTCTGCTTGTCCCCCTTAACCTAAGGAATGGTGGTGAGTGGCCATCCCCAGGGAGGAGAGACCATGGCTTCAAACACCTCAGGAAGCCAAAGGATTTCTCTCTTGTATCCAGGCTACTGAATGGAGAGGGGGAGAACACCACTTCTTGTTTTGCAAAATCTAGCCTTTTCATTTCCTTTGCTTTACTAAGATGTGTCCAAAAATGAAGTGTTTCATTTTGGGAGCCAGAAGGAGCTTTTCAATAAAAAAATGGTGTTTTCATGTAAAATAAAAAAAGGAGGGGGGGACACGACAGTTACATCAGTGTAATCTCAGCTTCCAAACTATTTCTAATTCAGCAGTCACGCTGAAAATAAATGCAATTATTCATGCAGCTCTACTCACTCTGCGCACAGTAGCAGGGAGATGATATACAAATACGTATATGTCATTTTAAGTCATTCATTTACACAGTAAAGTAGCAAAAATAAGCATGGGAATATACATTTCAAATTCAGGGCCTGGATTTGATGCACATAGGTGATAAGAATGGAGTACAAATCCCACTTAGATTTGAGTTCCTCCTCCTGTTAAAGCCTGCAGCTTGTGCAGTCTATCTGATTGTTACTTACTGTAATAGTAACAGCCCTGTATGTGTTGGAAGGAAAGCTTTCCACAATAAACCTCAGCTCTGCAGACCTGACTAGCTTTGACCCAAGCTTTAGACTGCTTTCCACTTCAGGCTTTGGAGGTATGGTGGAAAAGGAATGAAGCATCTGTCCCTGGCAAATGAAACCCAGTTTATGGCAACAAAAACTGTGGAGGCTAACTGGCCATCTTATTTATCCTTCTAAATGTAAATGAAAATCACATGTAAAATATTACTAATAAAACAACTGGCACCTTTGGTTATTTTAAGCCTGGACTCTGCCAAATGCAAATACAATAAATAAATTTTAGAGAGAGAGAACTGGGTAGGCTAGTCCAAAATCTGTTTTTGTATTATTTTTATAGAGATGCCAAGACTGTTTGATCAGCATGGGAGAGCAATTTGTTGACTCACGAACCCAGCGCTCTCTGATTACTGCTTACATAGCACTTTGGAAAGGTTGGCCAAATACCTTCAAGTCAAGTACCTTGTTATTGTGAACATGAGTGCCAATAACAAAGAAAAAATAGCCTACATGTCACTGAATAATAAATCACGGAGGCAAATAAATGGCTTTTCTAAGAAATGCTCTATTTACATTTAATCACGTGATATGCCTTTGCTTATGCTCATGGACGTGATAACCTTTAAAAGAATCTTTCCTTTTCAGTGCAGCATCTTGGCATCAATCATCTCAGTGCAACTGCATATTCTGGGATCTGTCTGCAATCAGGCAAATGAAGCAGAAAGGGAGATTTAGTGGTAAGACCAATTTTTAGTTTAAGTGATGAAGCTGTATAGGTAAACATAGCTGGCCTTACTCAGCGGTCATAAACTACCTCCCTCACATGAGCCTTTGGCATAATTACTCATGCAGAACAGGTATTCATCCTCTCTAAGCACCACATGAATGAGGCCATGGTAAAGTTATGCAAAGGGAATATGTATCCAATCTGATAAGAAGTCCCTAATAATTGCTGGTATTTTCCATAATATTAGTTTAGGGCTAGAGCCACAAAAAAAGGTTTAGGCATGTAAGCTCTGCCTAACTGCCTCTGTAGGCATTTGTAGCCAATATTTAGATCCTCAAAACCCCTGTACAGCTACTGCCTAACCCTGGAGGCGTCTGAAGTCTGCAAGTGCCTCCCTTCCTGCCAGTAAAATTCCTGAGGTGCCCAAAGGTCTGCTCCTGGGCATGCCTGGGACTGCCTCTGGTTTTTCTTTCTTCTTCCCTTCCTGAGCTCAGTAAGTAGGCATCCAGCTGATGTTTAACCCTTGGTGACATCCATGAATGAGAGCTCTGACAAATGCCCTTTGAGAACACCTGAATGTCCCCTGACCACAAAAAAAAAAAAGAAAAAAGAAAAGAAAAGCACAGCTGGTGGAAATAGTGGTTTCATCTCAGTCTAACCCCACCACAGTGTCAGGACACCCGACTTCGGGTCCTCCTTCTGCCAGAGAGGGGCCATTCCACCTTGTTACTGTGCTCCAAGCAGAAGGCAAGGATGCTTATCTAGTCTAGGGCATCATTAGGGCTCCCCAGCCAAGGCTAATGCTCTGGTGCAGGGTGTAGAAGTGCCTCTGCCCCAGCTGGCGAGCATCCCCATGCACTGCTGGCTGGTCTGCTGTGCCCTTTGCCAGCCCCGGGGAGCACCCTGGGGTGCCAGGCACAGAGCCAGCTTCAGCAGAGAGGGCCTGGGAGCACTGCAGCCTCACCTGCCTTCAGCCTGGCCATCCAGGCATTTGGCAGGAGGCACAGCATGCACTTCCAGGGGTAGCTGAACAAGCACAATCCCTCCCCACTGTCAAAAAAGGGCTCCCTCACTCTATAATCATGAGCTCTGCCCTCTCTTGTGCCAGTTCTGGCACCACTGGCCTCTGCTAAGGCAATTCATCTTCCTTTAAATGACAGAAAGACCTTTTTTCGTTGTTTTTTTTTCCCCCTCCTCTTGGCATGTATAGCTTTCTGCTATTAGTGACCTATGTCATCCCATGAAGGGATCCAGTTGTCCCCAAGGCTGTCTGGGAGAAAGCAGCACGAGCAGCCCCACTGGTGATGATCAGCTGCTGCCAGCTCCAGCAAAGGCTTTCTTCAGATATCAGAAAAAAAAAACCAAACAAGAAATCTGGTTTTTTCTTTCTCTCTCACAGCAGCAGTTCAGTGGCTGACCTGCAAAATCACCCTGCGGCCGTCTTGTATGGGAGCTGATGCTTACGAGAAGGGGCTAACGTGGGTACCCTACACCAAAGGAAGGGACAGGCCAACGTGAGACAGCTACTGTGTTGCCAGAAACAGGAAGAAAAAGGGTGATTTCTTTCAGAAATACACATTAGTTTTTCTAGTATCTTTTTAACCACCTTCAGGTGCCCTGTGTAAACACAGGTGTGTCAACTGTGCTTCAGAGTAAAAGGAATCATGTGAATGTGATGGAGGCATTTCCCCCTTCTTGCTTTACACTCTGCCAGATGAAATCTTGGGGATCAACAGCATACTGTAGCAGGTAGGGAACCCAGCAAAAGGAAAGTGAGATAAAGCTAGGAGGGAGAAGAGGTGGCCATGGCCCTCCAGTTGCTTCCTGCGGTTAACACCCTATGGTTTTGCAGTAAGTGGCCACCTCCACCTTCTCTAGTTTAAAAAAGCTAGACAACCTCACAGAGGTTTTGTTCGTGGTCTTCCTGTTGGACTTTTAGGTAGAAGACTTCAGCCTGGACTTTATCTAGCCTGGTCAGGTATTGCTGGGCACAAGTATTTAGCACAGCCAGAGTGAGCTCCAGTGCCTTGCTGGCTCAGACATGGAGCTGAGATTCCCTTTTCTTGAAGCGCCAGGGCTCTCTGGAGGCATGTTGTTGTCCACAGGTAGGTGACTGCACAATTTCAAATCTGTTACTGATGCATCTTTTATCTCAGCGACAAAACAATGGGAGAAATATTGTCTGTGGTCATCCAGGCTTGGATGAATTGTGCACGGATGTTTACCTGCCTGTAAACTTTCCAGTTCTTGGATGTACTCTTCAACCACGGTTGCACTGGTAGCAGTAGGAGGTGAATCCACATCTTTCCAACAGATAGCCCAGTATCAAGTTTGTAGCTGAGGTAATGTTCAGCCAAGAAACTGGGGCTGGCACAGCCAAAGAAGTTTGTTAGCCAGCAGTGCCAAATGCACAGGATGAAAGGAAGACAGGACTTGCACCTTGCACTTGCTGTGGTGGCTCCTTAGTTTAATGCTAGTTTAACTGAGTGATGTATCTGATTTAGCCTCAAAAAAAAAAAAAAAAAAAAAAAAAAAGAAAAAATTTGATTTTTATGATGTTTCAATCTGTGGTCCCCTCACATAAATATCACGTCTTAATCAATGTGCTCCTGAATAGCAGGATATGTACCTAATTCCTTCTCTGTCTCATGTACCCTTATCTTGAGATTTTGTGTCAGTGGTGGATGCTGTACAGCCCCTTCTGCCTAATTCCTACAGCACCTGTAAAGGCAGAGCCCTACCCACACTGGGGGCGGGGTTTCCTGGTGCTACAGTATTGCAAAGGGTTGTTAACAAGAAATGTGTTATATCCAGTGAGAAAACAAGCAGAATGCTTCACTGGTCAAGTGTCTACTCCTCCCAGCTTCCCCAGGATGGTGGGCTTTAAATGTCTGGGATGGCCTGAGTTTTCCATATCTCACCGTATTTCAAGCATTGCATAAACCATGGGTTTTATCAATCAAAGAATTAACTTCAGGATAAATAAATAGTGTTGTCAGCTTCTGCCTCTTACAATGGTTTGAACTTGAGACATGTATTATAAAAGGTCTCTGGTGTTCCTGTTCTCTCCCCTCCTCCCCACTCCACTACTTGGTCTGTGAGAAAATGTGTCCTCGTGGTAGTGCCATATTAGAACGGAGGGGTGAGTGTTTCCTGTCTAGTGGAGCTATCATCAAGTTTCAGTCCAAATAAAGCTGAAAGGGTCTGCAGATTGGGAGGCTTTTCTGGTGAGACTTGCTCTGTACATTTGTTTTTATAGTACTAGGGTTGCCAATCAAAGAAGCAAGTCACTGCCTAATCCAATGCAGACTAAACAGCAAGGGGACTGGTTATGGGAATTTGCTTACAGAGAGATTTCCTGTTCTGTTTGGAGGTCAGTCCCAGTAAAAATAAGATAGTGGAGGGATTTACTTGGTCTCTCAACATATAAGTGTGGAAGTGATAATCCCACTTTAACATGTGAAGAACATGCAAAGGAATCTACACAGTGCCCACGGAGAGACTTTTTCTTTGGTACATGGAGGGGGATGTGGGTGGGTTTCCTTCCAAACTGACACACAATCAGTGCCTTGGTTTTGTCTTGGTTGTTTTTGTTTTCAGACCATAGCAAGGCTGTAGATCACTGAAATACAAATTATGGCAGGTTATTCTTTTGCAACCATATTGTCAAGTTTTTATCATAGTGATGAGCTAAACTGTTAGTATGTTTTACAATCTCATTTGCTCTTGGTTGTCCTGAATAGATGTAAATGAGGGAGTAGTCCAATCTCTAGGCGCAATTTTAGAGATTAGCTAAAACATCGAATTGCTTCATCTGATGCCATCACACTCTTCCAAATGGGTAGAGTAGAACAGATTTGCCATGTGTGTTGCTGTGAGGAACTCCAAGTTACGTTTTATGTAATCACACTGCTGTTTTATGATGGAGGGTTAGAATGAAGCTAAGTTCAAGAATCACAAACATAGAATGCTCCTGGGCAGCAGTGGGAATGTTTTCATGAGGCAGTGAGGATTTGCTCCTTCTATTACATCATGAGGAAATAGAGCTGGAGCCTCTTTTCTAAAGAGGATTGCAAATGAGCACCCTCTTCCTTCCCACTTCATAGCAGAAGTCCTGCAAGAATAGCTGCCAAGGATGGTCAGATTGTGTCCCTGGTTTTTTCCTTGGAAATGTCTTCTCCTTAACCAGTGATGATTTGCATGAAAGTGAGCTGGTGCACTGGGAGGGGTTACTGCTAACTAACAGTATCATTAATGAGTGATACAGTTGTTTAGCTTATTACTCATTCACATGCCTTCCCATTCCTTCTGAGGAAAGGCGTGAAGATGACCTTTTCCACTGCCTGCTCTTGGGTTCGAGTATGCGTGGCACAGGTCAAAATAGCAATGGCAGGAGGTGCAGAAAAGGGCTGGACAAAGGCAAGAGAAGCCATTTTTGGTGAATAGAGATGTTGGTGCCTAGGTTTACTTGTATAGACTCCTGGCTGTGAGTCAATATAGAGGAAGGAATGAGCAGCACTGGTCTTAAGGGCCACATTACAGCCACAGCCCCGTCACCTCCTTTTTATTCTCTCCTTACTTTTAGGAACAAATGTGCCAGTAGAGGGGTTGTGAATTACTGGAGTTCAGTACAGTCAGATTTTAACCTGGTCTGTATCACAGGTGAACCATTCCTATCAGATTTGCTACAGGCATGAGCAAGATGCCTGCCATTCCCACCTGTTTCTGGCTGCTCTCTGCTCATCCTCTGTGTTATGAAGGTCCATGCATTTTTCTTGTGCTGAGTAGTGGGGGTTTGTTTTGCCCTGGTCCCCCATATATTCCTCTCCCAGCAGATGCTCTGTCTTCATTCTTAACATGTATCCTAGAACTTCCCTCTTACTTTTCTGGATAACTTTTGGTTTCAAAGCTCTCAGATTCATCCTGACACTTTCCAGGTTTGTTCCGTTAAATGCCTATTTGCTTTCAGAAGCACACAGGCATATATAATATGCCAGTTTTTAAAACATACCTGTTTTTTTCTGATGTGTTTCCAGCCTTCACATTTATATATCAACATGGTAATAATAATCAAGTTGAAAATCTGTAATTTAGTTCTTAAGATATGGACTTCTGATGAACAAATCTAGCTTACTGTGGTAAATGCAGTTGTTACCCTTTGCAACATCAAAATTTCTTCCATGTTTCAAGATTCATCCCCTCAGACTTCAAACATAGCCTGGAGCTGAGATCTGCCAAGGTTCCTGTTAGGTCCTTCTGGAGTAGGATGTGTGGAGATTATAGCAGATAATTTCCAAATCCATGTTCGATTCTTTTTTGCAACCCTGGCCAAAATCTTTGTCTGTACTTGCACGTACATCAGGTTGTCACGCGCATGTCGCACTATTTCTCCGAGTGTCCTGGTGTAATACTGTCACATCATGTGATATTTCTGTTGCATTCATCTGCACTTTCTCTTTACAGTGGCACTGAGGGCAAAGCCAAACAAAAGCAATGAGAGAAGGTGTCCTAGTTTGACAATGGGGTCTGTGCTGCATTTCCTTAATTGGTAAATTGAATTTGGATATAAAACTTCGCTCGTATCAATTATCTTTGCTTGTATATATTATCTTGGTCAGTAAGTGCCGATTTCTCCAGTTATTTGTTTTACTAAATCTTCCATTTCTTTATTTGGATATGAGATATAGTGCTTCATAGTTCTGGGTGTTAATCTTGTTGTCTAAATCAATCCCTTTTTGTGACATTGATCTGTTTGGCATCTCTTGAAAGCATTCTGCAGGCTTCATAGTCTCATTCATCCTCACTTTAGGTTTTGTCATCTGAGACCAATTACAGCTTTAGCCAAATACACAATGCTGTCATGTGGAAAGAGCCGTGACACATCAATATTGACTACTGGGGGTGACTCTAACTGTAGTAACTCGGATTTGTTAGTCTTCTCTATCTGAAGTTACTGCTTTTATGCTTTGTGCAGTAGGTTTTTGCTGTTAGTTTCCTCAGTGCTTCTGGGGCTGGTTGGTATGTTTAAGCTTCAGTTTTGCCACATGTCAATTAGAGTAATTACCCAGTTCTTCTATAAACAGATATTCTGGAAAGCTGATTCACATTTCCTTCTACAGCACAGGTCATATAATGTGGTTGGTAGCAACTCTGCCTGGGGAATTCTATGCTTTCTGGTGGATACTATTGTTTGGGAACACTCCCAGTTATGAAGGAGGGCACCAGCCCCAATTCCACCAGCCTTCCCAAATTATGACAGGGGGAATAAAGGTTGTGCACATATGTGACTTCCTGTAGGTGGATACCAAATGTGGTTTTGAACTCATCGATTTATTGGTTTCGTGATACAAATGTCATTTTTGGGAAATGTGTTTGATACCTGTCTTGGAGCACTTGATTACTGATTTGCTGCTGATCTGGAAGCAGTTTCTTTGCTTTGGAAATGATAAGCAACACTGTTTCTTTGGAGGATAATCTGTTATGTCCCCCCAAAAGATGATATTTCCAAAAAGAAATTATTACATTATTGTTTAAATTGTTTTCTGCTCCTGATGCACACTCAGAATCTTCCATTTTGGATAACTGGGTGTTAGTTTCCTGTCATCACTTATACTGATTTTATAACTTAGCAGTGCTTCTTATGTTCCAAAAAAGCATTTTCATTGTTTGTTACAATACTTCTAAGGAACTTACTTATCACTACCTTCTGCACTTTTTTTTTTTTCTGAGACTTGTTAAATACGCTGGGAAAAAAAAACCCCATTCCTCAGAATGGCTACTTGATTTTATTTCTGCAGGGTTTGGGGATTTGGATTGATTTTTTGTGTTTGTTTTAAACAAAAATATCATATCACCATTGCTCATTTGTCACTTTGAAAGGACCTCAGGGTATCCCCTCTGCCCTCACTGCTGCTACCTTGGTCGCTAGCCTACCAAGCTAGGTTACCTTTCCGTGTCTCCCTGCACACGGGTCGTGGTGGCACTTGCTGGCGGGGTTGAGGACTGTTCTGGGAGTGCTGAATCCCCACGCAAAACAGGTCGAGGCCGAAGGGGAGGTAAAAAAAATACCAATTCCAGCCTGGAGACATAGCTCAGACCTCCACCTAACCTTGGGCTGAGAAAGGGCGGCACCACACCTGCCTCGTCCCCAGGTGGGGAAGGCGAACCCAAAGAGTCTGAGAGGTATGTACTCCTGGCAGGGCACGGGGAGGTTGCTGAGGCAGCATTTGAGGGTCACTCTGGCTCTTAGCTGAGGCCAGTCCTAGCCATCTCTTTGAAGCAAAAACTGACCGAGGTGCACAACCCTTCCCCAGGTATGGAACCGTTTCCATGAGTGCCGTGCATCTCGCTGCCTGGCACCAGTGCTCTTTGCTGAACCTTGCCCCATCTTTTCTCTTCCCTTGTATGAAAGCCGTTAGTGTATATATTCAATGAGTTGCTTTTGTTTATTCCTGCCTTACTAAACAGTTGAACTTTGTCTTAAGTAAAACATAGTTCTGTACAAAGTAACAATCAAACTGCAACCTCTGTACACAATTTCTTCCCAAGTGGCATAGTCTCTAGGTCTTTACAGAATTTATTACATGCTGTCTTCCATAAAGAACATATTTACTTTCGGCATCTTGTGTGCTTGAAGTAGCAAAATATTTCATGTGATGTTTGGGAGCAACAGTAGCTAAGCATTCTTAAAAAAAAAAAAAAAAAAATCTTTTTTGACAGTCTCTATAAGCTTTCTAATATATTTACTTTGAAATTATTTTGGATTCGCTATATGTTTCCTACAAATCAAAGCTGATACAAATCATGTGTTGTATTAAGCACTTGATCTCCACACCCCCCCCCCCCCCCCCCCCCCCAAAAAAAAATCAGCTACTTCTTACTCAATGGCCTGTCCAAACAATGAATTAGTTTATTCGTTAGCAGGATAACAAAGGCCAGCCACAACATATGTTTTCTTTCTTTTGAAGTGCTCTCTTAAAAAAACAGCTTACATTCAGATGTTTACCAATTTAAAAAAAAAAAGAAGTTTTCTCCATGTGAGATGTATCTAGGGAGTTTTAAAAGATTTTATTATTATTATCACTATTGTAAATTTAGTAACATGCAGAACCAGGAACTCTAGTAAAACTCCGAAATGAAGGAAACATGAAAAGCAGCATGTTCTTCTGCGTGTAATTCTTCATCGTGCCCTGAAATATATAATTTAAAAAAGTGCCTAAAATAATGGCCTTGGCTACTAATGAATGTTAGTGAATGCACATATTAAAGGTTTGGTTCGTTTGATCAAAATCTTAGTTACATGGAGAAGCATGCAGAAATTTATACAGACATTAATGGAACCAACATTGTTGTTTTAAATGCGGTTACAGAAAGTCAGACTTATAGACATGAATTCTCTGTTAATTTTCAAAGGTCTATTCATCTACCAGAGTGGGAAGATTTAATAATAACACGTTTTAAATATTACCCTTTTGCATAGGGATTAAAAACATGCCACAGAAGGCATACTGTCAGTATCATAATGCCCTAAGCAAGCAGCCTGTCAACAAGGGAATATTTTGGGATGTACTGTGTACCTTAAGATGATGAAGATGCGAATAGGAGTTTAATCAATCAAATATGGATGTTTTTCCAGAATAAAATAAGATGTTAAAAGGCAACAGATTTTGGAACAGCTGTCCTGTGACACACAGTTATGAAATGAGATTGTGGTTTCTCTTCTGGTTCAGCTCAACAGTTCAAAAATTTCCCACTGTATTCTTGGAACGGGCTCTGCCACATCTCTCCTGCAGGATTTCTGTACGTAGGCCTGATCCTGCAAAAATGTTCTGCCACCTGGCTTACCTTCCACCTGAGAAGTGTTAGTGAAATGATGGTCTCTCAGTTTTTAAAAAGGGAGCAGTTAAAGGTGTATAAAATAACAAGAGGTAGAAAGAAATTAAATCTAGTGCTTCTACTTGTTCTTTAATCCTTCTGTTAGGAATGACCAATTCACAGGCTTGAAAGGCATAAAGTTTGAACCGCTCGGAGAATTTCTGTTGTTCTTTTAAATAAAATACAAAAATTATATTTTGAAAATACAGCCCTAATACATTTTCGTACCATTGACCCGTGAAACAGATCAGTTATAATACTCTTTGAGCTGGTTACACCACTTAAAAGCAAAATAAATGGGTTGGGTAAGTTATGAGTCAGACATTATCTGTTGAGTTGCTTGGATGGTGGAAAAGAGCTTCAGCAACAATTTCTTTGAAGAAAGTCCCTGATCATTATGGATAATCTTGCTGAGGGAGGGGCTGCTCCACCACGAGGTAGCTGGGAAGAAGGCAACATGTGAGGCTCACCTCAACAGCACCTCATCAGCCACAGCAGCCTGGGAGGATGAACAGGCTAAAGTATGGCATATCTCACCAGTTGCCATGTGTATTCATGCCACCACCACCCTGTAACTTGGCAGGGTATGCCCAAGCTGCACCAAGGGGCAACCCAAGGGCAGGCAGGTTCATGGTCCCAGAAGCCCTTACCAAACATGGCGCTGACACTGCCCAAAAGGCAGTCTGGCTCACAGTCCAGCTTGTGGGGTGGTCAGAAGGTTTCTCCTAGGAACAACAGATCACTGAGTTAGGAAGAGGGAGCAGCTCTGCCTGCAGCACCTTGTTCTGACTCCACAAGTCTTCACATCTCTCTTTTTCTGCCCACTCAGTGATCAGAGTTGGAGTTGTGTGTCTGCATCCCCCTTAACAGGCTGTCTTGTAGTGAAAGTTCCCAAAAAGCATGTTTTGTGATATTTGTGGTGCCTCCATGGACTTTCTTTCTTCCATGGGAGAAGATCAGGAAGTCCAGCATTTGCAGTCCGAGGAAATTTGAAGGTCAAACCACTCCACACAGACGAGGACGAAGGTAGTGAGGAGGTGTTACCCATTCCACATTAAGGAGAAAAGGATGTTGTACCTCTTTACAGCTCCCTTCAATTTAGGGGTGATAAAACTGCTGAACCACACTTCAGTCTTCTCCAATGCACCTCAAAAGTAAACAGTCTGGCCAAACTTTTAAAAGTGGATGGAGTAAAAGATATTTTTAAATGAAAACACACAATAGTAGTCAAAGATGTATTTTTAACCACTTTTTTTCAGACTATTTTCTGATCATAGTGAAATCATATAACATCTGGTTTAGGAGCTGTATCATTTTTTTCAATATAGCAGTTCTTCTCTTTTTCATTCTTTATTTTTAAGTTCAAAAGCTGTATTATGAATGGAATCAAGGACTCCTAACATTATACTTTGGCAGCACTAAGTATAATTCACCTCTGACTTCTTTTAAGAAGCTTCTGCCTTTCTGTTTCCTTATAGGTGTTATTCCTTGTGAGGAATTACCCTTAATTTTAGGGAATAACTGTGGATTTAACCACAACATACAGAAATTTTATGTGAAATTCTTCCTTTGTTTATAGTGGCATAACTTGTACTAACCTCAGTTAATGTGAAGGGAAAAAAAAAATCAAGACTTATTTTAGAACTCGTGTCTGGATTTGGGATCTAAGTTTAGTTGGGTGAAAGTCCTAAGTTTTAAAGTAATTTATTTTGAAGCTACTGCTTTTGACTGGAACCATGAGTTTAAACACCTTTCAAACCTGTTAACCAGTATGACATGTTTTAAGTTGCACAGTCAGAATCAACCCTGAGGATATACCGTTGGTCTGTCTTCCCACCTGAGCTCTCAAACTTTCCTCTTAATGTTTAAACACTAACTGGTGACTGGGCAGGCATTTTCACACTGAAGGGGTAGAACAGAAAGGAAAAAATGGCTTTATAGGTGAGGCAATACTGGTCACCAAGGGTTCAAAAAAGAAAAAGTTTGAATGTTACAAGATTGATCCTATGTTTTATATGCATATATCTATGGAAAGTGCACATTCCCTCTCTCTCTTCCTCAAGAGATAAAATATTACTTCACACATGAATGCAAAATCCAGGAGACTTAATTACAGCACTTGTGGAAAGCAAATTACCATCTGTTTTAATGCCATCCCTGATAACAAATACCATTTTAATGTCAAAACTGCTAGAGCTTCCTTTTTTATCATGTTATTCTTTACATCATTACACAGTTCCAACCCCTCTTCTGATCTCTTTAGAAAGGATCATCACCTGCATTAACAGGTGGAGAAATTGCAGCAGAAGCTGTGTCAGGTAGTCACAGAGCAGGGCAAGGGCAACTCCAGGACTGTGTCCTGGCTGGGGGGCCCCTTTCCTTCCCCTCATTCCAGAGCACATGGCCTCCCTCACACAAAACTGGTTGTGTCTTCCTTGGAGGTGAGCCATAATAGTAACGAAATAGCAGAGAAAGCCAAGCTTGCATCTATAAATGGTATTTTGACCTTTATCACAGCCAGCAGTTCTTGTGGGTGTGGTAAAGCTCCTCTAATTATTTGGGCTGCATCTCCATTGCTAAATAAAATTGGGCCAGGGAGGCATTTGAGCACTGACTGCTGACAATCTGTGCTGTGTGTTTTTGAGTACATTCCTTGGTCGTTTTGACCTTTGCCAAGTGGCGCTGTGGAAGGCAATGCCTAGGCCTGGCACAGGGAAAGCATAGAGCAGAAACTTTGTCCACTAGGGAATATAGATAAGTCTGAAACAAGTTTAGATGCCTTTTGCCAGAACAGATCTCCAAGTCCCATCAGGCATTGCACCTCCCAACATCTCTGACCTCTTGCAACACATGCATCAGACTCATATGATGAAAATACTATTGTGGTGGAGCTGCATACTATTTCAGGCATACTGACCTGAAAAAATGCACCAAAATTGTGACTGTGCCTTAGGGCCACCATTGCACAATGTAAAGGGTATAGGTCGGGTGGTAGAAAGGACCAAGGCCAAGTGCTGTGGAGGTAGTCAGACTGGGTCACTTGACGCCCAGATCAGGAATACTCCCTGTACCTGTTTCGTTTAGAAGTCTTGACATAGTCTTAGAATCCAGCACAAATAAGCACTTTCCACTTTAGAGTTTTACTGTAGTAATGGCTATTCTTTTTTTCTTATCAGGTTTCTTTAGACTTACAATCCCTCTGTGTCATGCCAGCAGACCTTTGCAGAAATCTGGGGGAAAACGAGCCAGAGTTGGTGTAAAACAACAATTGACCTCCTTTCCTTCCAACCATGTAGTGTAGTTTTTGTCAGAGTTTCATTACTAAGTTCTTGAAATGTTTTATTCCATAATAAATATTGTATTAATATTTTGTGAATATTTAAAAAATAGAGTAAAATTTCATGTCTCCTGAGCTGTAATGATAAAATTTTCAAAACATTTTAAGTTTATCTATTCTTTTTCCCTGTCATTGCCAGAGTGTCTTTAAGGTCTCAATTCAGAAACATATTAAAACCTCAAGAAAAGCCTATAGCAATTTCACTCTAACAGGTAATTGAGATTATCAATCCTCTTTCATCATTCAGGCAAAGCATAGCTGACACGCCATTGATTTATAGGTTGCAATGACTGCATGTCTCATAATGGAAAACCAGGGGTGTTGCGGATCTGAGGTTTTCTCCTACTATCCAGACCGCATCTTAGGGAAAGCTGTTCCTGTGCTTGCAGAATAGCTGCTATTTCCAAGATAAGAGATGCCCATCTTCACCTTCTATCAAAAGGTAGAATTGCATCCAGCATGTAAATCTGCCAGCATTTAGTCTGGTTGTATATTCATAAGCCATCAAAAGCACAGGCTCAGGGTTGGTACTTATTGGGACCAATGAGTTACTCATGAGTTACTCATGAGTTACTCTGAAGGTAATTGAGATCCTGTTCTGCAGGTTTGTTATTAGAAGCCAAAACAGTTGCATGATCTAATGAGATTTTGTAAAATAGGCTGGTATTATAGAATTTCCTCGTCCCTTTGCCCAAACAGCCCTGTAGATTCCCGAAACAACATGTTTTCACCATTTGGGGTATAAACATTGTCTTCTGCCTCACTGCTGTACCAGAAATATAGGTTTGACTGCTCAATCTTTAGGTGCCCCCAGCATATGGTTAACTAAGCCTCAGGGTGAATTGCAGATAAATGCTGAGGACTTCATAGACCTGGGCCCCAAAAAATTTTAAAAAAACTGCCTGATCCAGCTGACTGAGTTATAGTCTGAGACTTGGCATTCCCATAAAGGACTCTTCATGAAAACAAAGAACCTTTAATGGAAATATTTGGGAAGCCTGAAATGTACTTTAATCAATTGTAACAATTTATAGGGGAATAAAAGTAAGTGAGGTCTGGGTCCTATCACCAGAGATTCAAATTGCACAGAATTCAGACTTGAAATCCACTTGCAATCATGGGAATCCAGTTTTCTCTGAGACAAACCTGCCTGACCTGAATCAGTGTGTAAATTTCTATTATCTTTTTATTATTTCTATTTGGTTGTTCAAATTTATTTGTTATTTCTATGGTTAAAAAAAAAAAAACCAAACCCAAAAAACAACCAACCCTCATAGATGCATCAGTTCAAAAAATCACAACAGGAGATTTTTTTTTGACTCTAAATCAGATCAATGCTCATGCCTTTCGCATAAAGGGACATGCTTAGGTCAAGATTGCTAAATCACATTAAGGACTAAAAGCAGTATAATTTTACCATGAACAATATTAGCACTCAGAGTTTAACATCTATGGAATACATGAATTGGAAAGATTTTATTTTTCTGTGAGAGAAAATGTGTATGAAAATTATTTCTCTCCAAAATATCTTGGAGACAGAGCAATTTTAAAATGAGAAGAAAAATGGCAAACTATTTCTCATTTTGTTTTTTCCTTTCAGATATGAACATTAAAGCAGAGCAGGTAGAAAAAGTTTGCATGTTTCAAAAGCAATAAGTTTACCATATTATCTGGCATACTTGGTGTGTTCTTTGCTGTTTTATTTTTTGGTCTGGTCAATACTAAATGTCATAAAGGTGGTATGTTGAAAAAAGAAGAGGAAGAAAAAATAGCATTAAGGCTCTTTGCAATCAGTAATGCAAAAGGTTCTTTGCTTTGTAGCTTCATTTCAAGGTCAACATAATTTATTTTTATCAGTGCAATTACTCACTGCAATGTCTCAAACTCTACTTCTACCACAAGTTACTGTATTTCCTACAGAAATCATGGAGTGAAATCCTAGGGTTGGTGTTTTGCAGGAAGGCACTGTGGCTGTTCGTCATGTTGCCTTCTGGCCACATATTTTCAAAGCCTTGTAAAGTTTTGGCTTGACAGATGCAATCTGGAACACTTGCACTCCTTTCTCTAGCCTGGCCTTTTTGTAAATGGCAAATCTGTTTATGTGTAGGGAAGGTGCTAGGTTAGATTAGGGGCCATTTTGTGATTGCGGTGTTTTAATCTGCTATGATGTACTCTTACATTAAGCCCAGATGTTATGTAGCAGATGTAATATAAATAAAATAAATGTGTTTCAGCTTGTCCAGTATTGGATTCCCTAAGCTCTGTGCAGATGCCTCTGCATAAAGAGCAAAATCTTTGCTGTGAAGTGTGGTCACAATGAATGGGATTTTCAGACGGTAATTTATTCTGGTGATTTTTAAGTCCACTGAAGACTCCCATCAGCTTCGGTGGAAGCAGAATCAGGTCAACAGAGGGGGTTTCTGGTGAACTGATTTTAAAGCAGTAGCTGTTTTCCGTAACAGTTCTAACCTTGCTGCCTTTGGTCAGAACTGGCTGTCATACTGAGTTGCCTGTCAACAGTCTAAGGCCTGCTTATTTTGTGGGATGGTCTGTGACACTTCAAAATAAAAAGTGCTATATCAACCCCAATGCTTCGCTTCTGGTTTTTTTAACCAGAAACTCTGAAACAATGACTGCTGCCCACGTGAACAAACCCCTTCCAGAAAGCAGCGCCCCATTTTAAAGTTTGCATGCAGGGGTGGGCTCTAACATTCATCCTGGTGCCTGTGTGGCCCTGTTGGGTATTTGGACACCTTGCAAGTGTTCGGAAATAGGAACAAGCACAGTATTTCTTTGGGTTGTCCTCCAATGCATCCCCAGCCACTGGAGGGCATAGGTGTGCACCAAGGTCAGCTGTTCAGTAGATAGTGTGTACACTTAGAGTTTCCTCTGACTGAGTGTGGCAGAAAAAAGAGTTTGTGTTAAAATTCAAATATCACGAGACTCTAGTGTGAGCGTCACCGCTGAAGAGCAGGAATGTTATTGCCCCAGTTAACAGAGTCAGACTTCAGTCTTGATTTTCCTTTCCCAAAAAGCAAACTGAAAGTGCATATGCTGTCTTCTGTCCTCACAATAATGATCCCAAAAGCAGGGGTCCATCATGAATAAAGACCAAATGGTTTTTTGGTTTTTCATCTGTACTGTCAGCATCCATAAACTGAAAAGCATCAAAGCCTATTCCTGAGTGTTTGTTAAGTTCCCTCCAATCGACTGTGCAAGCAGGGTGGCTCCGTTAGCTCCCTCGGTCAAGGTTAGTGTTTTGAAAGCTGAAGGCTATTATGAGTTCTGGTTATACATGTCTGCTTGTACAATACGTGGCAATGAAGCGAGCCAACTGCATCTTGCCCAAAAAGTTTTCCAAGCACAGACAATGGAGGCCAAAACATTTTTTTGGGTTAAAAGAAAGAAGTCTAACATAATTTATAGAGCCTCTTAAACACCCTACCTTTAAAGTTGCTCTCAATTCAGATTCTAGTAATTAGAAACCTTGTTAAAGATTGTGTAGAAACCATCTGAGGGACCAAAATGCAGCAAGGCATCTAGAGGCACATCTTGGAAAATCTCACTGCCCTGTAATTTTTTTTATATAATTCTAAAGTATTTGAGTGTCTCTGAAGGGCACTATTTTCAATTCCTTATACCTGCCACTCGAGCTTTTCTTGAAACTCATATGTGAGTCAGAAGAGTAATCTTGGAGAGTCTGGAAATGTAATCATAAGATCTGGAAGAATGGCTACAGAAAGCATTCTGCTAGCTTAAGTAAGATATGAGACAGAGGATTTTCAATGTGCCAATTTGAAAAAAATTTTGAAATCATGGATGGAACCTATTCCTAGTTGTTAATGATTGTTATTTGTAATTATGATTAGAGCATATGCCTCTCTAGCTGTGGTACAAATGAGAATGCGTTGAAGGTTTTGTCCAGGATTGCACAGACAAAATATGCATCCTGTGTGATAGTTTCTAGCCTAACGTTAGCATTAAAGGTATCTGTCACGAAAGACCGATGTTTTATCCTCGAACACCTCTTAGAAGGCATGGCGCTTCATAAAAACTTAGCAGTTTAGGGGCTATAACAAAATTTCAAGGACGGCAGGTCTAAGTGTTTTGTGTTTGTATTGGCAAGAATTTCCACCTGTCCTTGAGCTATGAGCTGCTGACTGTTTAGATATTCATGGCAAATTTCCTGTTGCCTGTTTAAGATAGTGACTCTGAAATGATGCTCAGGTATTATGCTCAGTTTCATTTCAGTTCTCAAGTAATAAAGACCCAGGCTATTTGAATTAATACAAACTGTCTTGGGTCAAATTAAAATAGAAATCCAAACTTTTTTTTTCCTACCATCACATAGTCTGTCTTTTTTTTTTTTTTTTTTACATATAAACCTATTTTGTCACAGTTAATGCAAAATTAAATGGTTTCAGGGCAGAAAACTTGCTACCCCATTCTCGTGCTGCAGAACTCCCCACAGTGGCACTTGCAAGCTCTGGTTTCCCAGTGTGACAAGCAGGCGACTGCATCATACAGTGTCAGCTTTGCTCTGTCTGGCTCCACCTGGTCAGAGCAGAGGCTCTTCCTCCTGCCTTTTCCCTTCTCCCCAGCAAATCTGTGCTTGTCACCATTGATACTAACTGTTGCATGCTGTGCTGTAATGTCACACCTGCATGAGGCATCAGAAGTGCCAGCACAGCAGAATTCATCCTGTTGCTGTTAACAGTGTTTTTCATCTGATTAGCACTGTCACAGATAGCTATTCAAAGTGCAAATCAGAGGAGAAGAGAGCATTTTGGTGTGGTTGAAGTTTGTCTGGGCTCATACGGTTCCTTATAAATTCAGGGTGAAAAAACAGTAAGTACTTTTGCTGCTTCAGTGGTCTTTGCAACATCGTTCAGGGACTGAGGCTGGGAATGTAGGCGTGGCATGCCCAGAAGGCACCTCCACCTTCTGGGGTGTCAGCTTGAGCATCCACCACCAAAGCACTGTGAGACGTACTTAGAATTAGACACATCCCATTCCCCGCAAAGCACTTCAGTGTGTGCTGAAGCATTTGAGTGAACGGGGAGGATTATTAAGATTTTAGGTGTAGTTATGAACTTTGTTGAATCTGGTTGTTTTTTTTCTATGTACCCTTTTTTCTTTAATGAGGAGCATGTAGGTACCTCCTACTTTGTTCACTTTGGGCCTGAACACCTTTTAGAGCTGCTGAGAACTTCCACGTGCAGAAAGGTTCAATAGGAACAGCAAATGCAGAATGCTTTCAAAAATCAGATATTTCCCAGAAAACAGCAGAAAAGAGCTGGCATTTCTGAAGACTTCTGTCTTTAATGTATAAAACAGAAACTGGAAAAAAGAAACCTAGCAAACTCCACTCCCAATAACCGACACAGTATCTCTGATTTCAGCCAGGCACAAATAAGCTTGAAAGGATACAAGTTTCCTTGAAGCTGTCTTAGGATAGCGAAGTGATTTATCACCATCTTCAGGCAGAGTGGATTTCAATGAGCTTCCACAAGCCCAGTCATCGTTTGGACTTGACTCAGGGCCTGCTGAGCTCAGGGGAAGTCTTACTGACCCTCACTAGGTTAGGTTTTCCTACTATTAATGTTAATGGGAGTTTTGCTTGGATTTAACTGGGAGCAGGTTCAGGCACAGACTTATCAACTATAGGAAAACTCCTTGTCGTCCCCCCCCCCCCCCCCCCCCCCCCCATGTATTATACTATGAATATAATATAAATATTAGTGAGTGGTTTAATTTCAGTATATATTTCCCAGCTCTCAAACAATGGTCTCATAAGAAATAAGAATAAAAAACCTTAATAAGAGACACATGTTTTTGTAAATATATAAATAACATGCTTAAGTTATTCTTCGGTTGTGTTTTAAGACTTGCTGTTCCTAGCACCCCAGCTTTCCAAGAATGTTTCTCAATTAATTGAAAAGAAGGGTGGGGTACAGCCCCCAAAGCCTTTTGTGTCCACCATATCCCAGTGCTTTCCTCCATTTCAGTGGTAATCATGGTTCCCAGATGCCGAGCTGTACTGGATGTGTTTCCCCAACAACAACATCTGGCTGCCTGGCAGAAGCCTCCCAGCCTCTTGCACCGACAGCTGTTAAGTCCCTTGGAGTTGCTTCACGCTCCGGTAGCAAGCCCAGCTTTGCTATTCTTGGTCTGTCTGAGCAACCACGCTCCCATGGATGCGGTTTGCCTTTGATCCTCATAGCTCAGCTCTTGGTCATTTCCTCGTTCTCTGCAGAATTACAGAACTCGGGTTGGGATTCTCGGGCAGCAGCTGTAATATAAAAAACATGCCAGCAGTCTCCATGTACATGATGTACTGTCCTCTGTGGTGGGAACTCGCGCCTCAGCCCTACTGATGGGCCCTTCAAATGCTAGTGCCACCTTCCCTTCCTAAAGTCCGGATTGCCTGGATAAGGGCACGGCTCCTTACCCCAGCCCTGGGCAGCCCCAGAGGGAGGGCCTCTTCATCGGGAGGGTGGGAAGCAGAGGTCAGCCTAACACATGGCTTGTCTGAGGAATGCAGCTAGGAACACTGACAGCAGCAAAGGAAGGGAGGGAAGTAAGCCAGCAGTCTTTTTTCAAAGCACACACACACGTGTATATCTATATTTGTGCGTGCATGCGTTGCTGTCGGCTAACTCTGCGCTTTTCTGGTCTCCTGAAGGCTTTGGGTCACCTGTGCTGTTGCCTTGAGCAAAAAAGTGAATAGAATTGGCTGAAATAACTTTGGGCCTTGAATGGATGTTTCTCTTTGAAAGCTTCAAAGGTGCATTTGCAGCTTCTGTTTCCTCACCACCTCCTGTTTGCAATGAGGTGTAACAGGAAGGGAATATTACAAGGAGCAGGAGCAGTGCTGGGTGAGGAAGGAAGGGTTAAGGGAACTGAGAGGGAAGATGCAAGGGAGTTGGGAGCAGAACAGTGTGGAGAGGAGCCAGCCAAGTTCTCCAGTAGAAGAAAACCTCTTAATTTTTGCCAGTAACGACCGACATGTCATGTACCACGTTTGGAAATTGAGGCTTATGGCAGGCAGCAGATAGGACGTGCTCTGCTGTCGCATCACTGCTGTGACCAGGCAGTTAAAACAAGAAAAACAAATTTTCCACTTCAGCTGCCTCTGAACCCTGCTACAAACGGTCTGCAGAGACACCTTGTTGAAATCTTGCTCTGACACAAGTTTCTCCTCTGGCTCCAGTCCTCCAAAATACAAAGTCTGCTTAATTTTATTTGAAAAAGTTCCTCAATTTTGAGCAGTTTCTTACGCAAACAATAATTCCCAATAAAGTTCTGAAACCTCCCGTGAAACACATCCTTCTTAAAGTTTTCTGGTCATGTCCCTTGCCTTTGATGGAAAAAGTCTATGGCTGTATAAAAAAATACCAGTCTGATTGGGAACATGTTTGAGCCAACCCACGTGCTAGTATTAATCGGCACAACTCCACTGAACTGGCTTAGCATCTTCTAGGAAAATATAACCCATAACTTGGTTCCTCACCATTGCTCCTAGCAATCAAATCTTTATAGCAGTGCTCCAAGGATATTGGAGAAACGGTGCAGTGTTTCAAAGTCTTGCCTGTTAGAGTGTGAGATGCCCATGTTTTCTGCAGGGGCCAAGAAGCCTAAGCTCAGGATGATGTTCTGGAAATTTGGAAGAGGGTTTTCACGGCCTTTACTTCTATGGCTGTGTAGTACATAAATGTCCACACGTGTACATACACAGATATGTCAAATGGGGCATTTGGGGCTGTTGAGGAAGATTGAATTTGCAAATATTGCCACGAGTTGGAAGTAACTTTTACGAGTGATGTTGTTCCACTCTTTAATCTACTTAGTGTCAATAGATTTGAATTTATGCCTGGTTTTGGCAGGTCAGTGTCTGATCCAATTAACCCTGTCTTTGCATTGGCAATTACTGTATTGATAAATTATGTCTGTGAATTTTCTCCAATCCTCTATATGTTGAGAAATTCTAGATCTAGCATGGGATGACTCAAGCTTAGATCACAACCATCACTTCTGGGGAAGAAGCCTCTGAATTACAGCCATTTCATGAGCACTCTCAAAGAAAGATAGAACTTCATAATCTGGAGGTCACAATTTTCTATCTCCAGCACTGAAGTAAATAGTTCTACAACAATTATGTGACTCGTTATCTACTTGAGACAGAATAAAGATATAACCATGGTTTAGATAGATATGATATTGCTTCATCCTGAACAAACAAGCTCTACAGTAAATTATGTTATATTTGGAGTAAGTAGTTGTTATAGCTGAGAGCAGGGAAAAAGGTTGAACGTGGAAAAGTTCATTATATTGGAGATATCTTATTACAGCTGAAGTGCTGTTGTCCTTAATAATTAGAACAGTTTGTAACACAGCAGGAGGGAATATATAAATGTTGTAAATTATGGTAAAATATGCAAGTAAATAGTTTTTTTCAAGAACAAGAAATTCTAGAGCTGGTCAGAAAATTAGAAAAATATTAAGCTTATATTTTCTTTACATAAAAAGAATACCAGCTGAATATTAATTAAAATAGCCCGATTATTTAAATGCTCTAATTATTACCACAAACACTGGCCCTGGTTCAGGAAAGTGTTTAAATACATGCAGGTTTACTCTTTTTCAGTCTCAGGGACTTTCCTGGGTTGTAGTGTGTGTGCGTAAGCATTCTTCCCAATTTCAGATCCTCTCCTTGAATTAGCGTTGGAAAAATCTTGCCTCCACTTGCAAAGAAACACAAAGTTTGTAGCTCAGGTTCAGTTACAACACACAATTTCTGTATTCTGATTCTGCATCTCCTCACCCAGGGAATATAAGACCAAGATATTTTCATATTATGCAAAGTTGCACGTTTAACTCGCTGTTGTTTTAACCCCCCTGGAAGCTTAAGGCTGAAGTCTGTTTCCTCGCTGCCACAGAAGCTTTTCATTTCTATTGTGTGTGTGTCCTGGGTTGTTATTGTAGGGTTGTGATCTCGGGCTGTTTGGCTAGCTGTGTTTCTTTTTTAGGTTTAGTTCAGGGAAGCATTTGATCTGAAACAAAGCGAGCTATATGTGAACTGAATTAAAAGAAGCTCAAATTTGTCGCCTGGTACCACTATATCCATAATTTCCGGACAATTTTTTGGACCCACTATATCCATGATTTCTGGCGAAATGTTTGAACATAGAGACACATTCCCCGCATAACAATTTTGCTGGCTGGTGGGGTTGCTTCTGTCCTCACTCAGGCCAAATAAATAGGCTGAAATGCATCTCTCATGGCAGTTTCAAGACAGAAAGTAGAACTTGCAGCGCTTTCTGGATCAGGTTGCAATCAAGTTGAGCACAAACCAAAACCCCTTGTGAGTGGATACACCCAGAAGGGCATAGAAAGGGTGCGTGCATGCTCTGTTACAGTGTTTTAGTGCATGCTACAGCCTGAGAAATACCTGAGAAATGCCAGAACCATTTACCAAATTTTCAGTTTCAAGGGATGGTTCATCACCACCACTTCAGCCTAAGCAAGCCCACAGGGTGGCACTCACCCGGTGTCGGGGCACGGAGCCAGCCCCGTGCTGGCCTTCTGGGGAGGTGTCGTGTCCCAGAGCCTGCCATTGTCCTCCTCCTTGCAGTTCAGATGTTTGCCTTGTGTATCGCCTTTCGCTTTCTCTCTCCATCATCATCTGAAGCAGTTCTAGATCTCAGGCTCCCGTTTCATGAAAGAGACCTTTGACTCCTTCTGTGGCTTTTTGTTGTCCTGATGGAAGGGTCTTTTTGTTTATTTAATGCTTTAAAAAATGTTTTAAAATGGTTTTGATATATTCAAAGAAAAAAATTTCTAGAATTTAGAATAAATTAGTGCCTCTAAACTGTGTCACAGGGAAAGTAGCAATGTAATTACATGTCTGCTCTTAAGAATTCCTACTACATAAACCCCATCATCACCGCCCTTCAGGTTTTCTTTGAAAACTTACAAAAACAAAAATTCATTGCTTTTCCTCATACCTAATCTTTTTGACTCTCCAAAACAAAAGCTTTTCATGTTTGCAACAGGTATTGAGTTTGGCTTTTATCAGAAAACAAAGGAAACTCTTTCAGTGGAAATTTTTCAGAAGAAAGAAACTGATTTTTGAGAAGACCAAATCACCACAAGTTCATTGGATTAGACACAGTTGGTCCCAAACCAGGAGGAGGCAGAGCAACACTTAAAGCAAGGAAGAAGAAATAAAATAGAAGAGAGGAAATTTAGAAAGAAGTGAGATGATTAATAGAACTTGATACTTAGATTTGTTCTGTGGATTTATTCTGAGCAATCATAAAAAAAAAGGATCTGACTTTTTTTTTTTTTTTTTGTCTAAGTAAGGAATTAATGGAATCAACCTGAGAGTTTTACAGTGCTGATACTCTACAAGTGTTTGCAGATCCAGTCCTGCTTTGGTATCCAGGATCTGAAAGTATCTTACGTGTATAACACTTGGTTTTAGTCTCGCATACACTAGTTTCAGGGGATTTGCATATAACTTACATGATGTGTGTATAAATGAAAGGACAATTAGGTCTTTAGTTTTGGTTTTAATACAGAAAATCTGTACAACTAAACTGAAGCCAGTGGAATAATGGTGGATTTGCACTGGTGAACACAACAGCGGCATGCTATGTGTCCTGCAAAAAGCATCTTCCCGTTCTCTTTTAGATTTCCATTCAGGATTGCCAAGATACATATAGTACGTGTAAGGAGGCCTTCCTCACTCATCTGAATTAGCAGTGCCAATTTTTTGTGTCACAGGCTCTCTCTACTTTTGAAGGGACTTGCTGAAAAGGAAATCCCACAATCTTGTCACAGATATAAAGACAAGTAACATTCCCACTGGATTCATGATCAAAGAGCTCTGTGCGGTTGTATTCCCACATTCGTATTTCTCCTTTCAAAGTATTCCAAACTCTTTTCCTTTATTTTCAGTCTGAAAGTGTTGTATATTTTTCATGAGACCTTTCTGACCAATTCCCATTAAGTCAGCAGGGTGAAGTGAACGTATCTGGCAATGTTACAACCTTCTCCTTGTGGGCCATTTGTAATATCTCTGCATTTTTCATACAAAAATTCCTAATCATGTTAGAAGTGCAGCCCCAAATCACCTGATTTCTGTGCATTTCAGGATGCCACAGTTGCCTGTCTGACAGAGAAACCATTACAGCAAATCAGTGATGGGCTCAAGCTGCACACTCTGATCCAGCCCATGTAAGCCCAAATTAGGTTTACACTCCCTTATTGATGCCACTGGAAAGCTTATAGCTATTGGCACATGTTCCTGTGTGGAGTGCTACCCACTTCTTGCGTAGCTCTCCCATTCCCAGGCCAAGGCGCTCTAGATGCTTCGCGTACACCCTGCAAGAACCAGTTTTGGTAGCTGACTCTACAGTGAGGTTACCAGCCTTTGAGAGGGGGGAAGCAGGACTGTGTATATGTACCCAGAGAGGTGTAAAACTAACCAAGAAAAGCAGCGAAAACACCATGCAGAGTTTAGGGGGTTTTGATGCAGTTGTTATGTCCTTTCAGTCGTTCTTCATGCCTTCTCACCAGTTCTTTTTATACAATGTGTCTCTGTGGTAATGAAGTCAATCATGAGTGTTATCTAGATGCAATCTAGAATTTGGTCCAAAACTACTTAAATGACTACATTAAAAAAACTAGTTTATTGGCAGCTATACCTTTATTTTTTTATTTATTATTTTCTTAAGAGATCATAAAATCACAGAATTAAACCATTCATTTTTGGGTTGGAAGAGACCTTAAAGACCATCTAGTTCCAACCCCCCTGCCATGGGCAGGGACACCCTCCACTAGACCAGGTTGCTCAAAGCCTCATCCAGCCTGGCCTTGAACACTGCCAGGGATGGGGCACCCACAGCTTCTCTGGGCAACCTGTGCCAGTGCCTCACCGCCCTCTCTGGGAAGAACTTCTTCCTGATATCCAATCTAAATCTTTCAGTTTAAACTCATTATCCCTTGTCCTGTCACTACAGGCCCTTGTAAAAAGTCCCCCCCAGCTTCCTTGTAGGCCCCTTCTCAGGTACTGGAAGGTGCTATAAGGTCTCCCCGGAGCCTTCTCTTCTCCAGGCTGAATAAGCCCAACTCTCTCAGCCTTTCCTTGTAGGAGAGGTGGTCCAGCCCTCTGAGCATCTTTGTGGCCTCCTCTGGACTCGCTCCAACTGGTCATGAAGGCAGACTCTCAGTTCTTGCAAGTTTTGGAGCTTCACTGTCTTCTTGTGGTACAATTTGTACTGAATGAGGATGGAACTGAGACCCTTTGGGTTGGCCTCTGCCTGGTCTCCCAGCTTGTGTGTTCCAGCTTGGTCACTGTAACGTGGGTAGGCTCTTACCTCAGACAGCACTTATGGAACATCACGCTCACATTGCACAGATATAAAGGATATCTTTGAGCACTAAAAATTCTGGGTTTACGGCATCTGACTGCCCTTTGAAGAATTATAATCTTTGATTTGTACTGCTATGAATTGTGTTGCTATGATTTGATTTTGCCTTATAAAGTCAGCTAAAATCCATGAGTCATGGCTTTCATTAGGCCATATTAGCAGTGTAGTTGAATAGTAGTGGATGTGGCTGCACATAAGATGACCTTCAGGTCCTTGTTAGGTTTTACCAAAAATCACATCTGATGAAGCTGTGCTCTGAGGAAAGTGAAGGATAGAATCAAAGATGACATAGTTCTCTCTGCTTCTCATTTTAACCAAGTCTTCAAATAGCGCAACTGTTTTTTCTTGTTTGCTCTTGTAAGCAGAAAAAGTGTTTTGGATCTTCAAAAAAAAAAAAAAAAGGGAAGTTCAGACATTATTAGGTGAGGATCTATGCAGTATGAAGAGCCTTGGCTCACTGAGGTGACTCCTTCCTCGCCTTAAAAAGTGTGAGAAGTTGTGGGCTTCTAGTGATCCCTGATGGTGTTGATGAACAAAGTTAATAGAAATTTTAATAAAAGATACAACCACTGGAACCGAATCCACCACTGTTTTAAAACTTGAAATAGATACTGACCTTATAAAGCTAGAAAGTGTTTGGTTGGTAGCCATGGCAATTTACAGGTGTTAAATTAGCCACAATGGGGCTGCCTAGTTCCCTGATGGAGCAGAAATATTTTGAGACTTACAATGAAAAAAAATTAATAAAGCCCTGCAATATAAAGAGTATAAAGTTCAAACAAGAATGGAGAGTGCAAAGTTATATCTGTATTCCTATGAAATTTCATAAAATGGGATTTTGCACTGGGTAATGCAACCTGCTGCTTCATCTGAAATAAGGAACTTGGTTTGATATTTTCATTAAATGCAAAGTATTTGTGGACACTGGTGGCAATTAGGTGTTACAAATGCAGTCATCAGTTTGAAACTGAGCATATAAAAAGGTATTTTAATAAAAAATACAGTCACCTTGGTACCTGAATCTACCCTTATTGTATTGTATGGCAGACACTCTGTCCATTAGACTGCAGTCTCAGGTTAACAAGAAGGGAAATTTCAAGGCATAGAATTAGCTACAGGAAAGCTCTCCTATTATTGAATAAATGCAATAAACACACAGCAAAATTTACAAGGAAAAATTTAATAAAATATTGACTGTAAAGGCTACAACATTCTACGTCTGCTCCATCGCTTATATCCAAATCTGTGCATGTTCAAAAGTCCATGCAAATTGGACTTAATTTACTTTGCTTTTTCCTTCTTCAGGAATATAAAGTGAGCACAATCATTTTCCTTTATTTTATCTGTAAATGGTTTTCTAAATGGGAATTTATTAAAAAGGAGGCAGGGTTAGGCTGTCCAGGATGTTAGAGCGATTATGTCTTGGCAGCACCAGAAGAGGCTGAGTCCAAGGGCTTGACTATTTGTTAGTGTCTAGCCAACACCCTGGATTCCTAATCAGATTAAAAAAACGTATGGACAGTGACAAGTGGACTTCTTCCCAGCTTTATTTTCATCACTGCTGCCAACTGACAGTATTCGGCACGTTATTTATCTTCAGCTGTGTAGAAAGGGCTATTGGAATTGCTATACCCACCTCTGCCAGGGGTCCCCAAGTTTCTCTATGACGTTTCCATCCAAAAAAGTTGCTGTCACTGCAAATGTTTCTGTTGTGAAATGAGCAAGGAAAAAAGAGAGAGTTTCTAAGGCAGGTTGTGCCTTCTGTCCTTTTCCCGAAAAGAGCTCATAAGAGGTAGGGGACAAAAATGGCTGCTCTCTAGGCAGTTTCTAAGATCATAAAGGTCCAATCCACAGACACAAAAACTAAATCAATTTCATGTCACTTGTCTCAGACCCATAATAAATTTTGCCATCTGTACTTTACCAACTGATATGGTTTGTTGGTTTTTTTTTTTTTCCTACTGCATTGCATTGCATGACTGTCCATCAGCATGACTTGGACTGGAGCTGGTTGTGGAGAATGGAGTTTTGCTAGCTCCTACCTGTGCACAGAACCACTCTCCAGCATGCAGTTGTGGTGCAGCCTCCTCCTCTGGCACTCTTAGGAGGGGATACACCAGCACTCAATAACCTGTCGATTACACTTAAACCCCAACTCTATGTAAACTGCAAGTGTGCATACACCTTGTGTGTGTCTGACAGAATAGAAGTGAAGAGCAACAGATCCATCCAAATTTTCCCAGACAGGTCTGGTTCTTATTAAAGATTCACCCTGGTTAGTAGTTTTCCTGTGATCACCTGGTTTTCTGGAGAACTCAGTTATCAGTGGACTTGCACCTGGTTCATACCATCAGGAGAAGAAACTTGCCAGCTCAAGAGGGATACTGTGTTAGGGGTAGTGATAACACTTGGTTATCCATGGGCCCAGGTCTCAGTGTTGTCCTCCAGAAAAACCCCCTTGGAAGCCAAAGGAAACTTTTGGCCAAGGCAGACACTCAGTATTAACTGTTTTGCATGGTTTTGTTTCTGCAATAGTTTATAGATGAATGGGTGAAAAATGACAGAGGAAGGTATTTTACTTAAGTGTAGACTGGTGTGAATGCTTCTGAGCCTTATCTGCTCTTTCCCTGCATCCTTGTTATCCTACAACCCATGATGGTCCACAGTGAGTGCCTGTATCCTCAGCCACTAGACAATGTGACTTTTATTTACTTTAAAACCTGTGGTGTTGGTGTGCCAGCATTGTCAGTGACTCAGGCAGTGATTAAACACAGAAGTATTTTTCCCTACATTTAAGAAACATGGAGATATTTGTTTTGATTCTATCACTGTCACCTCATTAGGCACCAGGAAAGTTAGGTTATACATTGAATCAGTTTTGCACTTGGTTTAGTTTACTTTCCATAGATTAACATGGTAATTCACTGTAATAAAAATCTTTGTTTACACAAAGATATCAAAAGGCATCGTCCATTATTCTCCTTAATGTTACAGCTCTAGAATGTGCAGCGAAAAGCTCTGTTTATATTGCAGCTGCATGGAGGACTTAGCACAGTGTCACATCCCAGATATGCTCTGCTTTAAGAAGCAGAAGAGAAATGACAAATAGTGGGGGAAAAAAAACCCTAAACCTCAACCCCCGCCATCACACACCCCAACCCACCCCCACCCCACCCTCCCCTCCCGAAAAAAAACCCCAAAACAAAACAACAAAACCCCAAACAATCCACCCCCAAAATGCCACCTCCTCTGGTCTCTCATCTTACTGAATTACTTATCCTAAACTCTTATCTCTTTCCATTTACATTCCTTTTTCTTGGTCTAGCAAGTGGCAATGAGGTAGGCTCCTACAGGCAAAGGAAGTCTGAGTCCTACTAGCTGCAGTGTGCAGAAGGGCTGCCCGCAGTCACGAGGGCAAGAAACACCTGTGGTGAAGACAGCACTTGGACAGACTCTGTGTGCTTTTATCGCTGGCAAACAACGGATCCTTTACTGTCACAAGGCATGAAATGCCCTTCGGTCCCACTGTGCCTTAGCAGGTTTTGGATTCTGGGTGCTCCTCCCTACTGATCCAAAGTGCTTGGGTTTCCTGAAGAGAAAATGGTTCGTAGCACCTCTAATTTCTGATGCTGTTTGGCATTTGTCAACACATTATTTCATTCTGTTATGTAACTGGTACTGGTGTTGCAGGCTATAGACGAAATTATCCAGCTTGCTCACTTCCTACATGTGGAAGTGAGGTATTGAGAGCAAAACAAAGCTTAGTCTAAGCTTCTGTTTCTTCTTTTCTCCCTCTCTTTCCTCTTTCAGGACTGTTTATGTTTGTACGAGCTGCAGGGGAACTGGAAGTGCACTAACAAGGCACAAAACTTCCACAAATATCTGTGTGCTTAATTTGTGTCTCCTCTGAACTGCTGAGGATGAAAAAAAAAAAAAGGCAGTCAGAGAAAGGGAAGGATCTGATGGGTTAAAAATTCACTATCGTGCTTTACATCAGACAACATTCTGGCCTGTACTCGCACCAGTCTTAGCTGACTTCATTGAGTAGAGAACGCGTAGCGGGTCAGATCCAGCCATGCTGTGCCATTGTGTACAACAAAGGCACCCACAAGGAGAGACCTTCTGTGCAGTGAGACCATGATGATGTTTAAAGAAGTATTCTTTACTGGGTATTAAAAAGGGCTTTTAACATTGATAATTCAGTAACCAGGAGGGATATTTTGAAAGCCCATTTGTTCAGACAGTTCAGAAAATCTTTGCAGAAGTTTTGTGAGCACGTATGGAATGCATACTGTTAGGAATATGTTCAAAAATCTTGCAGGTTTAATTTTGGGGATTAAAGAATAAACATTATGGCATTTAGAAATAGGCTAGTAATTAAATCTTTCATCTAAAAGACACAAAAGACTTGTCTTTTGTATTGTGATGCATGACATGACGACGAATAAAAATTTTTATTAACTTTAATGTTATCACCCATTCAAGATAAGAGAGACAATAAATTAACTACGTTCCGGAAACCAACAAGTAAAGGGAAGATTTATCACCCCATTTCCAACACGTGGTTTGTGGAGCACCCGTTACTCGCTGGTGGCCTTCACCCAACACAGAGGATTACAGTGCCTGTAGCACAGGATGGATCTAACCCCTATGGGAGATGGATGTGGGGGACTGACCGTACTCCTGTGGTGGAGGCTGTCGCTACGGCGTCCGCAGCCCTACCTGGAGCGCAGGCACGCGGCTGAACTGTGAAGGGGAGGGTGGTCGCTACAAACAGATCCGAGATCTTCAGCCAAGCTAGGAAAAATACAGAGCAAGTATTGGGATATTAGGGAGCAACCATAACCAGGGAAAGCTCCCAGCACAGGAAAGGGGTTAGTGTTTTGGCAACCTATCCTGGTGGAATGAGCCTTCCCACCCCAAGGGTCGTGTCCCCAGGCTGGCCAGATGCATGTTAGCAGGTGGCTGGGGCTGTCCTCCCCACCCCCCAGATGGTCTCTCTCTGCTCTCCAACTTCCAGAGGGAGTCTTCTTGCCATGAGGGCTTCTCATTGGACTTGATCCCAAATCTACACAGTTTATGGAAAGGTTCCTGCTAAAGTCAACTGCTTTGGTTTGAGTTGCTGCATGGAGGCACTCTTGAATCTTGGGAGTTCAGAGTGAGGTCCTGAGCCTCCATCAGATGTCAAGAGAGGCGAGGGGGACAGTGACAGGCATGGCAGTGCCTGTGAAGGGCCAGAGTTGCTTGAACTCATTCCCTACCTCCCCCCTTCTGTATTTTAGGGATTTTTATGGAAAACACATTTGTAACATATTCGATTGCATCTATGCAGGAGAGAATTAGATTGGCATAAAGGTAAACAACTGGCAAATTATTCATAACTTCAAATCTGCCCGATGTATTTTTGTTCCAAAACTTTAGAAATTAGAGACTGCTCACCAGATGTTATAAAAGAAATTACTAATTTAACTGCTAAACTGCTAAAAGGCTCACTCTGGTAATATGTTCCTGCAGAAAATGTCTGTGTCTTGTTAAATGTTTATTGAATACTGTAATTATATTACATTTGCTGTTAAACGATATTGACATTTTTGAATAAAAAGGGTTGGGGTTTTCATTTTTTATTTTTTTTAATCCAGGCAGGATCTATAATGTGAACATCTGGTTGCAACCTAATGTGTGGCATTGAAACAGAAAAAAAAAAAAAATCTCCCCGCCCTCAAAGAAGAAAGCCTTCTGCCAATGTTTTTCTCTGTGTATTATTTTTTCAAAGTAGCTCCGGCTTTTGTAGCACCAGCTATGATTAAGTACCAGGACTTTCTCACTATCAGCAAATGTTTAAAGGCAGGAAAGCTTCAGCAAGCTGATGGCTGGTGAAATAAGGATATATTTAGCTATGAAACAGCTGTTTCTTGAGCAATAATCCAGCTGTTTGGCTTGGAGAATACCTGTTAGAGCTATTAATCATATTAAAAAGTAGAAAAAAACCCTCACCCTGACTCTGGAAGGCATGAAACAGACATTTTAAGGGCTTTTTTAATAAAAATGTATCTTTGTCACCATAAGGAGTGTAAGGAAAAAAGTAAGAGGGAGAGGGGTTGGGATCCTTTTAGAGGTACATAGGTATTTAAATAGATGCTCTTAATATTGCTGCCATCTACCAATCAAGTTTCCTTTCCTCATTTAATGGACTAGCTTTTGTAAAACCCTTGCAATATGTTTTGCGTGATGGTGTTTCTATATCCATTCCCTCCACTAAATCTTTCTGTTGAATTACTGGGAAGGGTTCAGATGTGATGTTGGCGAACTGCATCGCTCAGCGAACATTTATTTTTTCCCATTTCCTATTGGGTAATGGAAGACAGAAATTTGGCTCCCTTCTGCCTTGGGAGCTATCCATAACTCAAAGAATGTGATTTCTACTGGAGGCTAGAGTAAGAAATACGTATAAAATTCTACCATCTAGCTGGAATGTTAAAGGAGACTTTCTTTTATAGGGTTTCCCTGTCACGCAGTAGATTTAATCAAGAGAATCAGTCAATTACAGTATGCTTGTGCCGAACAGACATGAGACACAACTCAAGTATTTAAATCGCATCTTGTGCTATTCATAAAGGTGTTGCTGGCTGGGAACATCTTCAAAAGCAAAAGTTTCCTTGCATGTAGATAGGACCCAGTCCTGGCTGCTGTATATGCACAAAAAGTAACTCTAAGGCTCCATTGTTATTCCAGGTGGCCCTATGCTGCACAGCTGGAATCACCACAAGAAAGACCTACGTATGTACAAAGCACATCTCTTTGGACAATGCATTAATTCACTAAAAAGTGGACAGATACATTTCTTTTGGCTAGGTTTTGGGGATTTTCTGACTTAGGGTATTTGAGTTTTCCTTTATGTCTCTTTGAAGAATAAGGAAATAGAATAAAACTCAGATATTTTAAATATCTCGGACCTGAGCTACTTTTTTTTAGCTGGAACTTGAAATTATAGGGGTTTTTTAAGCATAATGCAATACTTTGACCTGTCAAAATGAAATGTTTTGTTTAGGGCAATCTGAATAGGAGAACAAAGACAATCTACTTAAGTTACACTTCTTTATTTATATCATCAATTTTTATGAAACCATACATATGAACAGAAATGTATCTGTCAACAATGAAAATAGCTCAGACTTCCATCAAAAAATTAATTCATGCATTGAAGGCTACATGGACTATCACAGCTGAAATCTGCTCCCATTTATCGTGGTTTACATTTTTTGTATTAGAGTAATCTGCCTGTTGTACTGCAGAATGACTCGAGGGTCTGGCACCGTTCCCTCCCAGCCTCACATGATACAGCATGAATGTGCACACTTTTGCCCCGGGTCTGGACATACGTTCCTTGCCAGTGCCATACATCACTGGATCTAAGTTTACCTTCCTCCTTGCAATACTGTGACTTCTCCACACTTGAGAAGGTTTGGGGAAGGATGCAATTAGAGGAGCACATCGTGAGCCTTTTCTTGGCCACCACAAGCATTAACCTGTCAATGACTCCCCAGCAACTAGCAGATATATTGCTTCAGCACGATAAAAATGTGTTTGGATTTAGTAAATGTTATGCCAAGGTATTGTGTCCACATACACACAAACAGCTCACAGTAAGACAGATCAGCACTAACGCTAAGATAATTTTATAGATAAATGGAATCATTCTTAGCTTGCAAAAGGTATTTGTGTTTTCATGGGATGCCAAAGAGTGATGGTTTATCCCATAATGATTTATACACGCTGCCATTGTAGTACCTCATGAAAAGCTAACATAAACGAGCTAGGGAAAAGGGTGCTATAGAAAAGATAGCAGTCAGGGAAGACCAAAGCTTGTCTTCATCACACAATGTGTTGCTCCACTTTCCCTTTCAAGATTGTATGGGTTCATCCGAGGCCATGGGCCCTTGCTGCAGAGTAGTGAGAGGGGTGGAAGACATGATTTCACAGTGGGTACCAGAGGCCCTGACAGGCTCAGTGTGAGTCTCCCACTGGTTTCTGGAAAGGGTGTCAGCTGCAGGAATGGCCAAATTGGTCTCAAGGTACCACCAATAGCAACAGGTCTGACATGTTGGCTGTTTGTCCATTTTTTTTCTCTCTTAGGGGAAAATGAAATGCTGGATATAATTTGACACTGCTCAGTGCGTTTCTGTGGCTCTAAACAGGATATGGGAACATAAGTGGCTCGGGAAGATGCCATCCTTTTCTTTGCAGGTAGGTGTCCATCCGCACTGATACTGCACAATGTTTTTCCTGGGTTGATAGCGGAATTTAAAGTGTGGTTTGTAAACTGAAATTTGTTGTGCTGAGGGCTTATCGGGGAGGTTTTGATAGGCACCTATGATTGAATCATCTTAATGATAAAAATAACTTATGAGATACTGCAAAGTTTCATGGCTTATTCAGCAGGGAATTGAACTACCCTGAGAGTCCCATCTGATGCCTCCAGTAGGACAAGAGGGAGGTGTGAAGTGGCAGGTCGGAAGTACAACCGTGATGACAGGATGCTCAGTGGTGCTATGCTGATGGATAAGCTATGAAGCAGACCACATCACACTGCTGCCTTAGGTTTATAGCCTCTGCATTTCATAAAACTAGTAGGAACACCACTGTCTGTGAAACATTGAATTGCAACTGGCCTGGGAGTTACAGGGATAGAGGGAAGAAGGAGGTTGGATCAGACAGCTCGTCCCAGAAGTTTCATTTCTTCAGGATGCCTCACTAAAAATACTGCTCTAATTTCAGCAGAATATGACAAATAGCTAGGTATATGACTTAAGAAATTCCATAATTTCTTGGTGGAATTTTAGATAGGGAAATACCTCATGTACATTATCTTCATATAAATTGCATTATAGTAATACTATAATATTGTAATAACTATTAAGCCTTACAATATTTATCGCATTACAATTGTATTTAATTTTCATAAGTTATAAGTAAATTCATATATATAGCTACAATATACATGCACACTATAGATGTGTGTCTATATATTTTACAGAAAGATAAAAAAATCTTGCTAAATATTATCTACCTAAAAAGGTTTCAAAAAAAAAGAGAAAAAACATAACTTCATTCCCTAACTGTAATCCTTGAGAAAAATTGTTGTTTGTTGTTTCTGAGCCTTCTTCACCACGCTGGAACAAATGGTGATGTCCATTTCTTTGTGGAGATGATATGGTGAGTAAAGAAGTTCTCAAGAACTTTTAAACCAGCTGAATGCTTGCTGAGCAGCTATCCAATGAGCCAAAGGAGAATTAAAGCATTTGCTATTATGTGACAAACATTCGACAAACAGCCTGCCAGAGTTCCCAAAGGAATGCTTCCCAAGGGCTGTTCAGTCTTGCTCATCCATCGTATGGAAAACTACAAGCATATATCGCCATGTCGATGCGGCTCTTTGCTCCTCATGTGATGGGTCCCAGAATGAGAGGGGAGTGTCTGTTCTCATCTCCCATCCTGAAGCAGGATACTTTGCAATTGTCTGCCTACCTGCCAGTCTATCAAGAGACAAATAGTGAAAACTGTTAAAATTTATTGCCATAAGATAACCAATGTTTTCCTCATCTATAAAATGCCATATTTTCTGAAGTTAGGCATTCCAAAAGATTAGCACTATATTAATCCATGAGAAAAATTTGAAATTATTATTTATCTGGTTTAGCCCCCTTTTGTTCACATATTTCCAGGCTAATCACGCTTGGAATGTCATTTTTCAGAACTTCCTATTTGTGCACTGATTTCTAATGCACAGCGTTTGCTATTTCCTTCTTTTTCACTCGTTGCTGGCCAGTTGAGAGCAGTGTTTCGATTGCCTGGCTGGATTAGTTGCTGGGTTCCCAGCAAGAATTCCTTGTGAAATACTTGTGAACACAGCTCTGTTAATTACATTAGAATGGGAACAGAATAGTCTCCAAACGGTGTACATTTATTTTCAAAAGACTGTACCTTAGTAGCATTTATTAAATCTCTGTCCCTTCATCTAAATTCTAACAACATTTCATTAGTGTTCCTATTTATATATTTACTTTTACAGAGCAAGGATACAAAGTTAGGCTTCAGGACCCAAAGCTTTGTTTTATATACAGTTCCTAAGTGCAGCTGAATCCAAGGAAAAATATACTAGAAAGTAGAAGGCGCCAACTGTCAGGAGCTTTTTTTTGCTTGGGTAGTTTTTATTCAGATATGTTTTTCTTTTCATGAAGAATTCAAACATGCTTGCCTGAGCAATGCCATCTGCAGGCTTTCTAGAGACAGTGATTCTGTTCCTTCATCTCTCCTTTCTTTAAGGACTTAACCCCATCCTAAATGTTACACTTTGAGTTTGACGCCACTGACTTAAACAGGACCGCCTACCAGTCAAAGAGGTAAGCAGAGGGGCTGCAGTGAAAAGACCCCGTTTGCCATCCTTCACCAACAGATGCATTAGGCGCATACAGTGTGCCATACAAATGTGTATTGACCAGCAAGAGCCTGTCTGTCTCCTAACTTCCCACTGCAGGCATAAAAATCCCATCAAAAGCAGTCTGTCATGCATGATGCCCAGAAAAAGGGAAAAAAAATCCTGTGCCCTTCAGTCTCTGGGGACAGCAGTCCCCAAAATTCTGCAGAATCAGGAATCATAAACGGGGACTCCTCTTGAACGGTGCAGATGAGTGACAGGTTTCACGCCTCTTTCTCTCCCTAAGCCTGTACAAGGAGGTCAGTGATTGTAACCCTGTAGTTCAGCTCGTTCCCACAGTCCGGCTTGACACAGTTAAGGACGTTTTATTCTTTCTACCTGAAGAGTGATTGCATGCTCTAAATCTTGTCTAATTAAAGAAATATTTTAGTTAGTCTAATAACAGGCAATACCTCTCTCTACACACCTGGCCCATCATAGCTACAACACTACTCATAAAACGTATTGCGTCTAAAAAATAACACGTCCATTTTTTATTTCAATTTCCTTATCAAGTTGAAGTGAAATGTCAACATTTTTATAATCCATGAGTACCATGAGCAAAAGCAGGATGTAGAAATGCTGGTGGTCTGATCCCTAATTGGTTTAAAAGGCAATAAAGATAGATTGTTTCTTTTAAGACACTGCAGTCACTTTTGTTTCCTAACTCGCAGCACTAATATCTCATAGCACTGATATTTCTGCATGGATGTGACTCCCTGAAAAGGTCCTTATAAGGCTTTGTAGCTCCAAAACAGCTGTATCTTAGTACCTGCTTTTCTTGGAAGAATCTTTTTCATCATGTCACACAAAGCAAAAAGTTCAAGTCAAATCTTTTTCTTAGCGCTCTCAGCCACTACCTCTGTGAGCTAGGAGGACCAAGGCACGCATGATATATTATTAACTGCATTAACATTGTCGTGTTAGAAGGAGCAAATGAGACACAATCCTTCAAGTCAACAGAAGGACCACCGAAAGTCCAGGGAAGGGCAAGCCATTTAGCCGTTTTCATTTGGTTGGTCGGCAGTGGGATAGAGGCAGGTCTGCATCTGAAATGAAATGCACTACAGAGAATAAATATAAACCAGACACGACAGAAAACGTGGATGGAAACAAGTTTTGCTGCTGTCAAAGCTGGTTACAGGAGAACGTCCTGCTAAAAGCCCGCATGCAAGATCTTTGGAACAGGGGTCACTCTCTCCAGCACTAAAGCATTTGTTGGGAAGGCAAAAAGCAATTCAGTACTTTTGGTCCCCGATGGACGCAATAGGAGGTTGGTGGAGGTTTAGGATGTTTCTTTGAGGAACAGGTCTCCATGAGAGCCAGAAGAAAAGAGGTTTTTTGAAGTCACCAAAGTCAGGTCAGTAGAAAAATTGGTCTCTGAAACGGTCTCTGGTTTGGATGCAGCAGGTAAACCAAGCGTACAAGAATAAATGAAATGTCTCAGGGTGAGGTTTATGCTGTACCTGAAGCATTGGCACATAACGTAAGGGTAGAATTCACAAAAAATTCTGTCTTTCTCCGTCTAAGAACTTGAGGAATGGACACTAAAGTTGACCTGACATTAGCTCTGTCTCCAAAGGTCACTTCCCAACTAAATCATTCTGTGATTCTAAGTATGATCTTCGTACGATGCAGTGTCTTTTGCAATACTGGTGAGTTATAAGAATTTTCAAGCTACAGACATTCTACATCATGAGGGGTTGGTTCTGTTCAGCACCCTATAGGGTGGTGGCCTGGGCACTAGCTTCATCAAATCCTATCTTATCATTTTATTGCGCATGCTCCCTATTGCAGAGTGGTCTTTTAAGTCTTGCCACCAAAACAATTTATTTCTGCAGCTTTTCATCTCCTCCTCTCTCTTGTTCCTTTTACTTCATATTGTATATACATACACAAAATGAGCAGCACTTACAGTTCTTCATTACTAACATTACCTACACATAGGCACCTATCCACCAGTTATGCTCTTTACAGAAGCAAAACTCTAGTCTTTAGAAAGTTAAAGCTAAGCCCCATTTCTTTTTTCAAGACTTGGAAGGACTTATAAATCATCACAGTGGGAGCTAGTAAAGACCATATTTAGCCAGTATCCACCTGATGTAAATATTTCTTTGACAGAGCCATCAGCCCTCAAACCTTTATGCTCACTGCTTGTCCTCTAGTACTGCAGAGCTATTTTGGCTAAAATATATGGAAAGCTATAGAAGTGCCTTTCACCTGATATTATGATATCTTCAGGCTTTTATGTAGGAGAGTGGTCTCACAGTTACAGCATGGGGCAAGAAGACAGAACAGCTTGCTTCGTTCCTAGCCCTTACCCAGATTTGCTGGAGGACTTCAAACAAGTCATCAGAATGGTGGGACTGGATGGACAGCGGAGAGAGTTGGCCAGAGTTCAGTATGCACCAACTCTGTGAGGGTATGAAATGAAGAGGACAAAATTTTCTTGGCCTTGGGCACCCTCTCTCCTCGCTTGACAGTAATGGGATGTACTTCACTGTTTCTGAAGATGATGTTTAACTATCTCGTGGTTACACCACCATAGTAAAGGAATGTTTTCTAGATTGCACTACATCAATGGCTTTCTATCAACTTCTGTAGATAACTGCATGTGCCTTTTCCTGGTCTTCTTTGTTCCCCTCTTCTTTTCAAGTTATCCAGGAATCTGTCAAGAATCTTTAGATCTATCACTCTAAAAGGCATTGCATTGTCTTGCATCAGAAAGATAAAATGCCTGAATCCATCAAATTACCATTTCGCCATTGACAAAATGAGCTGTATTGTTATCAGATTTACATACTTATTAATTGCTATTGCTTGCATAAATACATACATGGGTGGTGGGTTGTTGGGTTTTTTTTTCCCTCAGTACTTTTATAAACCTCCAAGTGAGGTTGATTCCTTCTGCTGAGAGATTTAATTATTGGTATATGTTTTCCATGGGAATGATGAAAGCCAACTAGAATTACTGCTGAGTGAACTAGAGCAATCCAGGATTATGATGAATGGGAGTAGTGAATGATCAGTGACTGATGTAAGCAAAACATTATTGACTTTGAAGCCTCTATAATTAGAGGGACATGATACTTCAACTGAACACTGCTATGTCAAACATGGGACAAATATAGTATTCATCCTTAAGCACTGGAAGCTTTTGAGCAAGAAATTAGTTAATCACAAAATGACGTGTGGTTCTTACACAACAGGCTAACTCACCCATTGCATAGCTTCAGCAGAACAGGTCACATTGACATCAGGGCTGAATTTGGCAACTAAGAACTAAAACTTTGGGAAATGTTCCTTCAGACCTTGAGCTGACCCTGGTCACACAAAGTCCTGCCATCCCACTACAAAGCTGTGGTCTCGTCACTAATCAAGAAGTGACCCTTTTCTCCTAAGGCTTCTCATACTTGCTAGGCTCCTCTCTGAAGGAAACCTCTGGAAAAATTACTCTGTGCTCAGGCTGCTGCCTGAAAATAACTTATCTGGTGCTTTGAATTTGAATCAATAACCCTTTTTAAAAATTATTTCTTTGGCCAGTGAAGCTACGTCTCAGACTACGAGTGGTTACGTCAGGATATGTCAGGCGGCAGCTGGAAAGCTTACCTCTAAGCGTAGTATTTACAGAACTGATGATCATACTTAAAAGGATGTGACCCATATACAGGAAATCATGGAGATAAAGAAACCCTGTTTTTCTAGTAAAACTCATTTCTAGTGAAATCTAAGATTTTCTGAAGCATAACTCAAACCTGATTGTGGGCAAAAGTAGGTAATAATAGAATATCGCCTCTGGAGGAGAAGCCATGCCGGTCAATGTAATCTGCTTTAATTAGAGGAGACGGAAAGTGGACAGAATATTGGTTTTTGAAGGCAGGACATCGGGAGTGCAGATCTTTACCTCCTGTACAAAGCAGTATGCATAATCAGAGTATTGGTGGCATAGAGTGGACCTTAGGTTCACCCCAGTCCTCATTTCCTGAGGTTTTTTTGACACCACTGAAGTGTATTAAAGACAATCTTCACTGGCAGCATTTCAAGAGAGAAGGGATATTATGAAATGCAGCGAGAGTGGAGAAAAATAAATGATCATCAGCAATGTCCTTTTAACATTGTGTGTATAGAGGGGGGTAGGAGTGTGAGTGTGTGCACACATGTAAGTAATCTGGATTTAAACTGATTTTAGGTTAAATGCTGTCAGATGCAAAAAGAACAGAAAAAAGAAAATGTTTCTGTTCTGCGTTGCCCACCTTTGAGTAAGCTTGGCTGGTAGCAACTGCACATAAATTAAAAATATTAGAAGAGCTATTGACATTGGTGCTGCTCCTTTAGGAGAAATGACTGGTAACCAGTTGTGGTGTTTCATACAGGCTTTGTTACATCTCTTTTCCTTTGCCTCTCTGAAGGAAAATAGATCAGGGCCCAACACACTGTATATATTAGCAAGTTAACATACTGGGCCATACTTGCACATTATTGTAAATGTTTTTGGTACTTCTTCTAAGTCTGTGTTTACCTTGGGTATTTTCTTAGTTCACACATGTGAAATAACAGCTGGGACTTGCCAAAATACAGCAGTCAAGTACTGTACATGTAGTAGCTTTAAAACTAACACAGGTGTCCTAGATCCCTTACGCAGAATAAACAGGAGCACACGAACAAGAGTGTGTCTAACTCCTCTTTTCTGGAAATGACGTGTCTTGAAATGCTTCATCTGACAACTTCTCTGGTCTCTCAAGAAAGATGCATCACATGAGTGAAATACTCTTCATTTCTACAAATAAGTACAACCTTTTATTTTTTTTTTGGTAATAGAAATGTAGTATCATAACCTGAATCTCCTGATTTCCAAACTTTTTCTTTTTTTCAAAGGAAAAGCAAGTACACTTAATGAGCTCAGTTCACTCCTGGGTCACACCAGCAGCAGAAGCACAAGACCTCCATCACTGGAAAGACCACCCATGGAGGAGGAAGCTGCGCTTGCCCATGAGGGAGGTAAGGCAAGAAGGTCCCGATGGTTTTCTTCCAGATCCCAGGCCATGAGTACCAGCAGCCTCACCGGCAGAAGCCCAGGGCCCCAGCCACGTAGAAGGCGCCTGTTTCTTTTCAGTGTGAGCACACTTCATTGCCTTTGTGCTGGCAAGGCTGGCTGTGCACAAAAAAATACAGATGCAATGATCCACTTTTTTTTTTTTTTTTATGGTGGCTTTTTCTTTTCTTGGGAGTTTTTGTTACCATGATTTTACATCATTCTGCTTCTCTATCTGAAAGAGAAGTAAAATAAGATATAGTACAGCAACGGCAGCTACTGTATGCAGAGGAGGAACTTGCCATGGGTTTGCACAGCTGTAGCCAACTGGGATTGAGTAAACACTCAAGAATCCCACTGATAAAGCACAGGAGGAATGGGAAATCAGGACAAAATTCAGGGAATTTTGTTCTCAGAGCAGGTTTAGCTCCACAAAGATGGCATACACAAAAGTGTTATGCCTGTTGGGGACACCTGCGCCATCTTGTTGCCTGCTTAACTGACTGGAAGTAGATAAACAAGTCTGGGCACATACAGAGAGAAGGGCTGCTGGTTGCTCCTACCAAAGCGGTATTGCTTTGCAAGGGATACCATCCAGAGTAGCATCCAAAGTGTTGTAAGTAAAGACACACACTTGGCAAGTTCACTCAACAAGAAGTTGCATTTTGCATAGCCATTTCATTGACCTGCACTTTCCCATGAAAGTGTATGATTCATATTGACTGTAAGGATAGAAATTAAGCTGTCAGAAAAGAACTGTCAATCTTCTGGAACCAACATATTCAGTGTAAGAATTTGTGTTACTGGACAGAGGTTTGCAATACCAAAAATATAGCTAATTTTAATAAATGCATTTCATTACTAGCTTTAGCATACAAGATCCTATAGAATTATTTGGGAGTTTGCTGTCATAAACAGAAAAACTGGAAATTTATTTCTAATTACACCATGAAAATGTTTTGCATAAAGAGTATAAAACATTTACCTTAGAAAGGGTTAATTATGTACATGTCTAATGCCAAAAGACTAGTTTGCACTGCAGGGCTAATCTAAACTAAACTTCAGATGTGCCCCCATAGCTTCTCTGGGTCTCTGTGCCTGAAAGATTGTCTGCTTTTTCTAGCTTTATCAGTTGATCTGATGAAAGATGTTGCTTCTCTTCAGAGCTTATCTTGCTGGTTTTGTAGGTATCTCAGCTCAGTAAATCTTATTGAGTGTTTCATCCTGACCGTTCTGTAGAGGTAAAAGCATCTTGGATTCAGATCTAGATTCCTGAATACTTTTCTTGTATATAACATCATACATTCAGTTTTCCACATTGTGCCTGGCCAGGACAGGATTAGCACAGCATCAATCCATTGCAGGAAGATCAAGGAAGTGGATTAGACCTTCTTCACAACCAAGAAAGTTGATGATCCTGAAGGTAGACTCATCTGCTTGGGGACATGAGATGAAGAAAGCAAGATTTCAACAAACTGCTTTGAGAAAAGTATAAAGCTAATCTATGTCCTGGTTTCCCAGTATATTCCAGTTATCCCTTGGGATAACTATATTTTAATACAATACCAGCTTTCTTTTTAATATGATTTTTTAGGCCACCTAAAATGTGATGGCTTTTTCCTTCATCAATCAAAACATATTTTTTTAACTGCAGGATGTTTGTTCAGTAGGGCTCGCTGTTTTTCTTTCACTGATACTCTTTTTAACATGCAGTTGTTGAAAACTCAATTTTGAGTTTAGTCAGCTTTGTTCAAGATGCATTGCTGTTCCACATAGAATTTGTGGTATGTCTTCTGCAGTCTGGTGTAAGGGCCATACGGTATGATGGATGATGTTTGGAACTAAAAGCTGTATGAATACAGGCATTACCAAAGCAGCCCTCTTGATCTGAAAGGAGAAATACCTTTCTTTGTTACTTCTTGATAAGGAATTTACAGCAACACAGTGTTGGAAAAAAATCCCTCTGAAAAATAAATGCTAATTTAGATTTAGCGGGAAGATGTGGTTTGTGATTTTTGTCTTTTGTACAAAAACATGGTGAACATAAAACCATTTTTAAATTGTTATGTGTAGGGGGGGTGCTTCTATTTTGATTTCATGGTCACTTATGAATCTTTCTATGTAAAACTGGCAGTTCTTCCCCTAGAAAATTTTGTTCCTGTCTATATTAGCATTGCCCACTCAACATTAGCAGCAAGCATTGGTTATTGCTACTTTTTTATTCCTGCCTAGGAAAGCCCCTACACTCCTCTAATGCCTGACAGATTACTTTGCTGCCTTCAAAAACTGCATATAATGACCCATATGCATGGTGTTAGGTTTTCAGTAAGGCAAGAATGTATTATTACTATCAGTTAATCTGAAATTCAGCAGTTTGAGGATCTTTTCTTATTTTCAGATAGGGAAAAAAGTGACCATCTTGTCCTACATCAGGGCCCAGGGAAATGTTGTCTGAGGGCCAAAAGGCTCTGTGTTGTGCCAAAACCATTTTAGGTGACATGGCATACAACGCTTTGGTTGGGAATATTGTGTCACTAGTTCATCCCCTCCATCTAGTTTGGCTGATGGGCTGTTTTTCCTCTTGGGATAATCCAGAGCAGGGACCACAGCTGATTTCCAGGGTGTTGCCTGTAGCATTGTCGGAGGAGCACATACTCTCCGTGACTACTCAGTGTCGTACATTTGAGAGCTGTTGTCTATGTTTATACTGTTGGAAAACAAGCTGTAACTGCCTAAGCACCACACCAGTTTGGGTGGGCTATAAGAAATGAGGGACTGTGGGGCACAACCCATGTCTCATACCTGCTGTGGAGAGTGAGTAAAACAAATTTTAAAATAGATTTGCATTGCCTCCATACTGTTAGCAACTGGGATGCTTTGGAGAAGATATAGATGATGTTCTTTAATCAATTATTTTTGATCTGTATTCCTAGATCACTAAGAAAGTGAGCACAGTGTCAGTAGTGCTAATGTCACAGTCTCAGGTCTGTGCATCCAAAGATACGGCAGACTGGCCAGGACCCAAACCCACTGACCAGAAGGGATGCAGCTCTGTAACTGCGGGGTGGCAACACAGGGGAATACCTACACACAGTTTATTTTCTCCATGCTCCTTCTCAGTTGTGGGGGTGTATTTGGCCATGAAAAGCATCTTAATGTTTGAGAATGGAAGATCGAAATGAAGCAGTATCTTTCAACACCACATCAATTTGCATGCTTAATTTAAATACTGCAGTTGTCTGCCCGGTGGCTTAATTAGCGTGGCATGAAATTAATATGAAAAACTGCAAGTCCCTGCTGTAAAACAATCAAACAAATGATCTCTTTCACAACCAAATTCTTGCTATAATTTCAACAGGCTAAATTCTCAGCTAGCATGAACCTGCACAGTCCTGCATTCCAGATGTGGTTTTACGCCAGCTGAGAATCTGGCCCCAGTAGCTTTATGCTTCCTGCCCTAATAGTGCCGCGTGGTAAAGAGGTGATAACGGCCTTACAGTAGGCAAAACATCAGGCATAAGGTCTCAGAGGTCCTGGAGTAGAAAACACAGCCTTGCAAACAGTTCAAAGGCTGGAGGAGTCAAAGCATGCAATCCAGCAGCACAGTCTCAAAAATACGGTGACAAATGGGAGAGTTAACCAACAGCTCCATTCTGAACTGCTGAGCACAGGCAGATTTGGCCCCTGTACTTGCAAAAGAAGTTGTTAGCCAATGTGATTATCTTGCTGATAACACAGAAACCTCCCAGGGAACAAGCTGTGCTTGAACCACCACTTAAACCCTGACAGGTTCCCCCCAAGCACCTCTCCCCTTACATCCACACTCCCCATTTCACGGGAGGGTGGAGAGACAGGATCTTCTAGGGTATGTCACTGGTGCCTTGCTAGAGCAGTTCCTGTCACTGATTTCAGGAGGGTCCACTGCTGCTCCCCAAGAAACACATTTCTAACCCTTGTGGATGTAGAGAAAATCCTTAAAACCTGATTTCCCGACAGCTCAAAAACCAGAGGCTAAATGTAAGGAACCTCATTTTTTAAGTCAAAGCACTGGTGCAATGGGGACTGCACAAATGCAGCTGGATGTCACCAGACACGAGAACGTGCTGCTTCCCAGAGGTGCTTTTGTCCGTGGATAAGTAAGCCCAATGCCCACTTTGAGAAAAGGCTTTCAGGCATACCCCCGGAAAGGAAAAAGGAAGTTTTGAAAGGTGGGATCTGAGGAGAGGAAGTGACTCATGGGCTCAAAGAGAGATGGGCAGGGAGCGACCGCCAGCCGAGGCCGCAGAAGCGATCCCCAACTGTGCCGAGTCGTGGGAATGGGGGTGAGGAAGGAGCCTACGGCTGGGGAAGCTGAACTTCAGGAACAGCTACGGTCCTACGCTTGCCTCCTGGGCTTAGGATTTTTAATGCATCCCCCATAGCCAGTTTCCTGACATGCCTGGCTGCACTACACATAGGGTTTGGAGGTGACTCCAGCTGCCCTCCCAAGCAGCAGTCCCGACAGGCCCTAGGGGTGCCGGTGCCGTGCTGAGAGCACAACACCCCTGTTATGGCAGCCCTGTCTTCCCCCGCTGCCCAGGCACACCATTGTCTGTGGCTGCAGCCCAGACCAGGATGGTCGGAGGGGGAGGAAGGGTGGCTGCAATTTGGGTGAAGAACAGGAGGTTTTCTGCCCTCATTTTACAGTTTGCAAATAGCCATCTTTGATCACTTTAATGCAGTAAGAGCTGACACGGGTTGGGTTTATGTGGTTTCATGGGAGATGTGACATGAGAGTCATGTTTGGGACTTTCACACTGGCTCCTTCCAGAACTTCTTTGCCAGGGTGGACTCTTCTCCACTGATGGGATGCCCTTTTTTACCTGACTGAGGCATAAGCTCTTTTCCTGCACCCTCTTCTGCACCTTGTAACTTGTGTAGCCTCTGGCAGAATGAGTTTTCTCTCCCAATGAGGAAGCTCTAACGGTCTGGACTTTGTGAAAACTAAGCGAGGAATTTCCTGGCTTTCAAACAATTTCCCCCCTTAATTATCATGTTCTAATAATACCTTTTTTTTTTTTTTTTTAATTAACTGATCTCTACTTCATCCCTCAGGTGCAGAGTACTCAAATAATAAACTGGCTGCAATTCTGTACCATGTGTCCTGGAGAGGAACTGAGGCCAGAGATAGCATTATGTTACCTCTTGTTCCTTCTATTTATTTATTATTTATTTATCTCTAATGGACCAAGTAAGGTAGATCAGACGAGAGTGCTCATTTTGAAAGTGGAATTAGAGTCTTTTGTGTTGAGACCAGTAGTGTTACAGGGCTCACTCACCACTGTAGTCAAGATGTGCACTGCAGGAATACTAGCAGTCCAACTTTTACTGGCTTTTGCTTTGTGGCGTAGACTAGTTGTCTTGGTTTAGTCCCAGCCAGCAACAAAAGATCACACAGGGATCACTCACCAGTTACGGTCACGGGCAAAACAGACTCGGCTTGGGGAAGAAAAATCAATTTAATTAGTTACCAATCAAATCAGAACAGAATAATGAGAGAGAAACCCAGATCTTAAAAACAATTTCCCCCAGCCCTCCCTTCTTCCCAGGCTCAGCTTTGCCCTGGATTTTTCTACTTCCTCCACTCCAGCAGCGCAGGAGGCCAGGGAATGGGGGTTGTGGTCAGTCCATCACGCATTCTCTCTGCCACTCCTTCCTCCTCAAGGGGGATGACGTCTCACATTTCTGCCCCGCTCTGTAAGACAGTCCTTCACTAACTTCTCCAGTTTAAGTCCTTCCCAGGGGCTGCAGGTCTTTGCAAACTGCTCCACTGTGGGTCTCTTCAGCAGGGTGCAGTCCTTCAGGAGCTTCCAGGAGACTCTGTGGGAAGCCCACAGAGTCACAGGCTCCTTTGGGCACAGTCACCTGCTCTGGCATGGGGCTGCAGTGGGGTCTCTGCTCCCTCATGACCCTCCATGGCTGCAGGGCACAGCCTGCCCTCTCCCCACAGGCTGCTGGGGAACCTCTGTGCTGGCCCACCTCCTCCCTGCCTGCCCTCACTGGCCTGGGTATCTGCCTGGCTGTCTCTCCCACATCCCACCCCTTTATCCACTGCAGGTTCCCACAGCAGTACTTTCCCCCCTTTTAAATGCATTATCCCAGAGGCACTGCCACAGTCACTGACTGGCTTGGCCATGCCCAGCAGTGGGTCTGACTTGGAGCTAGGGAAGCTTCTAGCAGCTTCTCACAGGAGCCACTCCTGTAGCCTCTCCACCACTACCAAAACCCCACCACACAAACCCAACACGCTAATCTATTTGTAACGTGTGTGTAAACAGAATTGCATATTAGTTAAGCACTTCAAGCATTGATTAAAGCACCTTCTTCCCCAGAGGACTATGGAACTAGAACTGGAAAGAACTACTTCCTCCATCCTTGAGGTCACAGGAGTGGAATTAAAACTAATGGTAAGAGTTTGCTGTAAAAGTTGAAAATAACATCTGGAAAAGCTGTAGGTAATTACATTCTGTGTGCACCTCCAGAACCAAAGTGTCACAAAGGCACACAGCTTCCTATAGAGAGCCTTAGACGGTTATTAGCCGAAGCTTGGTTTGAAAAATGCTGCAATTAAAACCTGTGACTATTAATCAAAGGAAAGATGTGTGCAAGATGTCTTTTCTTCTGTGCCCAGAAAGAGAGTAGTGTGTTGTATAGCCTTCCCTATGAGTTAATAAGGGTTAAGATTCAGTTCTTGGCTACAGCAAATGTAGCTCATCTAATCTTCATTAATTTTACTTGGTTGTTTAAAGAAACAGTGTTTTCATGCGTCAGGTCCTGTTATCAGATCTTACCTTTTGTCCGTCTTCCTCTTAGGCTTTTCTGTACTTTAAGCTTTTCAATTTTTCCCATATGTAGAAAACTAGAACTTTCATCCTGAAACATTGACCTAGGCAAGAGTAAACAAATACATGCAGTGTGCTGTATCATCACGCCAAATTTCTTGGGCTTTTCCCAGGATCTACTTGTGTCTTAGCCAGACCTTACTGAACTTCCAGAAAAAGTTTTATATCAGGTAATTATGGTAAGGAATCATGACCCATACTTCATATTTTTAGTCTTTTCGGTGAAAGTGCCTAATCATTTAGTCTGGTAAGTCCGTTTGGATCAGCTGCACAGTTTCTTACTTCTTTTATATTCTGGTCTAGGTAATTTTTAGTTGTATCAATCAGTGACCAACTGACTGGCAGCCAAATTGGTAGCAAGTCTAGAGTATGTTATTCCAGATTTTGAAGTATTTCTCCCTGGTAGTCGCTGCAATCACTAACATTAAAGGTGTGGACACTTGGAGGATCACCTCAGCCCTTCATGACACCATGCTCCTCACTCACTCATCCAAAGAGTCAGCTTTTCCCCAGTGGTAACCTTAGCCATCAGCACTTAAAAGGGAGTGGACTCTGGCAAAGGTTTGAAGACGTCCTTGAGGCCGTCTTGTAGATACATCACTCATGTTTTCAAGCACCTGATGGTGTTACAGAGATACAACAGTGGAGCTTGAAGTATGTTCCTAAATGATTATTTATTGTATGGTATTTGGCTGCCTGCATCATTTCATCCTCACCTCTAACGTGTGTCCTTTGGCATACTGTAACTATTATGAGTTGAACTAATAACTGTTAGGACCGAATTTAAAAGACCCCTTTTGCAAAAGAAATTTTGCATCTAGGTGGATCGCAGTGAATCGGCAATTAGCCTATTCTTTGAAACCCAAAGACAGCTTAATTCTTATTCCATTTTTTCATTGCCAGCCCCAACACGCCTTTACTTATATTTACGAGAGGTTATGGACTCCCTCTGGTGGTTTTTGAAACCCAGAAAACCGGTAGAGGAACATAAATCAAAAAAAACCAGTAGTTTTGTGCATAAGAAGGTGTTGATCGTTTGCAGAAGGCTGCATGCCTAATTCCTCCTCTGTCTGTCACTACTCTCGTTTTTAAGCTGAGCTAGTTTTTTATCGAGGCATTTTACTGTGGCGATGTATTGTGAGAGAGAATAAATGCATATTGATATATCACAGAGCAGCGAGGTAGGTCATTCTGCTAAGGGGCTGTGCTTTCATTAACGGTCTCACCAGCAAAACCTGCATGTGTCTGCTAATTCATCACCTCCTTCTTCTACTGGTTCTTCATCTCCTGCATCCTATTAGAAATTACTCCATAGCTATTTACTGTATAAAAATATTGGGTGGGGTTTTTTTTTTCTTGGTAGCTACTGTGGAAATTTATGATAACATAAACAGAGATTCAGACTTCGCTCTTAAAAAGAAATTTTTTCAATATAGCATATTTACCTGGAGGCTGAAGGGGAAACAAAAAAAAGAAAATGTTGACATCAACAACAAGTTTCCCTTTCTCCCCAGGTTCAAATACATGAATATGCTTTTTGCTGGTGAGAAGGGAACTTGTACAGGAATGTTCCACATTCATGCATAGCTAATTACAAACATACAGAACATGCAAGGTGAAAATTGCTTCTAATCATGTTCTGCTTCTGCGGAAGTCAGCGCTGGCTTGCAGGCGGTCTGGCGGTGGGCTAGAATTTCAGTGCAGGCACTGGGGGGGCGGGGCGGAGCCCGAACTCTGGAGCTAGGATGCTCAGATGCCAGTTGCACATCTGATGCAGGCCTGCTGCGGGAGCGTTTGGGCAGCTGGATGATGATCAGAGCCCAGGGATGTTCCTGGGACAGCCCCCTCAGCCCACCTGAGATTTTTTTCTCAGAGCTATTGCATGATGAGGTAAACAGGGAACTAGCTTGGATCTGCAGGAGTCCAGAGGCATCAGAATTAAAATTACTATAGATTTTCCTGATGTCCAAAGTAGAAAAGCTTGTTTTCCATCGTCTTTGACTTAAAAAATCTTCGTAGGGAAGGAAAGAAGGGAAGAAGACTTATTACCTGTGCGAAGGTGTTTGCGTGTGTTCAAAGTATCTCTGAATTACTGTAATTTTTTGGTTGAGTAATTTGATCCTTCCATCCCGTTTGATTAAAATTCAGGAAACAAATCAGTTGTATTAAAATAACATGACTTCCACCTTTTTTATTTTGATTGAATTAAGCAGATATTATTGGGTAATTTGGTCAGTGGACATAGGAAATTGCCATTTAATTTAATATTAGAGTCAAATTTGGAGTTAGAAGGCAGCTCCAAATCAGGCTATGTCATGTAAAAAAAGGATGAGCAAAATCCTGGCCCTGTGACAAAAGTGGCAATGCTGCCATTGTGTTCCATGGAGCCAGCATTTTTACCCAAATGACCAAACTAAAAGTCTTGTTGCTCAATTCTCCATCTGCTTCTAAAATCTGTAGGTAGTTCCATCAGGTGGCCTCCTGCTTCTGGCAGTGTTAACAGGTGTTATGTGCATATTACAATAAGGAAACATGCGCTTTTTTTTTTATAACTTTTACTCCAACTAAGGAATTTGTTCAATATTCAAAGTCTCTGTCCTGAGTGCCAGCAAGGGGCTCAATCCTGCAAGGTACTGAACACTCTGGCTCCTGTCCAGCAAGGCACTTAGGCATGTCCTTAATCTTAAACGTGGGTCTAATCCCTGGGACTTCACCACATACAAGATAAAGAGCTCAGTACCCTGCAGATGCAACCCCCACCACTCATTGGTCTTCTGCAGGGCTTCCATGGTTTTGTTATAGTAATATGGTAAGAATTAAGCCAATGGCATTTAAGGTATTGTTTTAAAAATATTGCACAAAGATAATACATGCTATATCATACAGTAGATCAGTTTTCAATCCAGGAAAATGAAGTTTTCTGCAAGCTTCAGCTCCTTTGTTTTTTCGTACAATAGGGAACGCTCTTGTAGCATCTTACGCGTTTTTGATTATAGTATTTGTGATTCTTTAAATATTTATTCTTCAGCAGTTAAGAAACTTTGTGAAGGGGAACTTTATAAACACTTATCATGGATCAAGTGTTCACGTGGAAAGGAAATGAGGCGCTCTCTTCCTATAGGGAAGAAGTACCATTTCATAAAAGCTGTGGCTTCAATTCAGCAGAGCATCTTGATTCAGGACAATGACTGAGCATGCACTCAGCCTTACACACATGTCCAAGTTCTGTAAAAGTTGTCCAGACTCCCCAAAATACATAAATGATGCCCTGAATTGGTACCTATTCCACTTAGCTGCCCACAGACCACTTCAGCAGTATTAGATGCGCCGTTCAGTGCCCGCAGCTCGCAAGAAGGCAGATGAATAAACTCTCCCTTCACCACCTGAAGGATTTGTGTGCTTTGCAGTGATTGGCAGTGGTCTCATACGAAATACCACCAGGAAAATTCCATCCGATTAAATTATTATCACATTTGACCAGAAAATGTACCATTATGTGTGAAAACAAATTAAAAACCCCCAAATTCCCTCCACTTCCTTCCTTGTTACATTAATTGCTTTTTCAGAGGCAAGTGACACAATTACTGACTTTAAACTAAAAAGGTTCGAAGGTAGGTGTGGTACTTGGAGCCAGTGCTGATTTTATACAGTTTCTTTAAAAGAGCTTCCTCAAGAAGAGGTGGAAAGTGCATCACTTGATGGAACCCACGTTGTTTTCAGCACATTCAATCCCACAAAACTTTTACTATGGGGAGAGCTGGGGCTGCAAGAAGATTGTTTCTGCCTCCTAATGCAAATAACTAGGGTCTCTTTTTGTGGCCCAGTTTTTCCAGGCTCTATCTGGGCAGAATTCCCAGTGACTTTAGTGCAGTATGGACTGTTAAAAAAACTTGGAGAATGGTTTCCAGTTCTCTGAACGGTGAAAGGCAATGAAAAAGGTGTGTAAATAAATATGATCAATGGAGTAGAGGCAGAGTTGTGATTTAAATGGGTGTCCGGGTGGTCGGGGCAGCACAGCCAGGCACCGCTGGCTGCTTGCTGTGACAGGGGATCGTGCCCATGCCGGTAGTGGGGTGCAGCATCATTAACACTGCCTGCTGATACTGAGATGGTTAAACAGAAACCATGGCCCCAGAGAGGCTGCGGGCAGACCCACAGGTTCTTCCCCACTTCCACTCGTGGCTACACTTGTGTGCTCCCCTGCCAGCCACCATCTTCACAGACAGTTGGTGGGTCTGGCTGGTGGGATGAGGGTCTCCTGTGATGCTGCAGTGCCACCCTCAGCTGGCAGTCGCAACATCATTCGGATGGAGAACAATGGGAGGAGGTTTGCAGAGAAAGGTTGGCTTGATACTTTAACTGGGACGATCTGTCTCTTTAAGTTTCTTCCCTTTTTCATTTTGTTCAGGACGAAGGTCTGGCACAGCTCCATCTATCACCTATGGGAGCCCTTCCCCTGGCTTGCAGAAAGAGACGTAGTGTCTTTGTGCGTTTTAGGTTTCCCCTTTCTGAAGCACTTTGTCCATCTCAGTCCTCAGATGCATTCCAAATACAGATTTTTTTGCCTACAAAAGCTGTGCTAAAAGAAAATTGTTTCATTTCTGATGCTGTGCACGACTGCTTGGTAGGGAAATATTTCTGGATTCAGGGCAGATTTACTCTGGAAGTGGCATCACTTCACCTTGCTCATTATCTCTTGATGGTATTAGTCCAGACAAGCCTGACCTGTTGAATTGTAACGCTTCTCATACTGGTTTCCCAAACCAGGGAGTCTGTTGCTATTTCAGGTGGCTTAAAAATATGTGCACAGTTTGTACTTTGAATGTTTAATAAGCTTAAAACATGAAATATATAATGCAGCTTGAACTTTCTAGTGTTATTTCATCACCGAAAAAGCAAAGTCTTGAGGCTCAGCAATTGCCTTTGTCAGAATGTAAATTCCAGCATGTAATACCCAGGCTGTATGTTTCAGGAAATCAGTATTAACCTATTAGCATGCAGTTTTCCTTGGAGAAGAGCCATCTTCACACTGAGCCTGTATTCCTGCTTCAAACCTTCCTGTCACTGTTCCGTATCCATGACCCAGCCTAAGGCTGCCTTTGACGGTTCTCCAGCCATTTCCTGCATACTGCACTAGCACTAATTGAAAATTTGGGTGGCCTTGCTTATTTATTTTCCTGGAATGTAGTGGGTTATATTTTCATGGCACTTTCTCAGCAGTGCAACGTTTCAATTTCAAAACCGCTGCAATATGAGGAAAAGTACCCCCCAAAATTAAAAAAATAACAATAAAACCCAGCATACCTTTGATTAATTTTTACAGTAGTTCTTTTGTAAAAATATATAATGGAAAAAGAATTCAGTGTTGCTTTTGTCTCTCAAGATCAGAGGCGAGAGCAGCAATTCAAATGTATGTACAAGATGATCACATGCAGACACAATGAGCCGTGAAACTTTAAATGTACAGATGCCGTGGAAATGAAAAGATAATATAACGTGTATTCTTTGCAAGTCTTGCAGAGTTCAATAGCTACATAATGTGTGTGGAGGGAAGAGAAGAGCAGCCCCCCTGCACTCTCTAGGAAAATTCCAGCTACGTCTGCATGTGCCATTGGCACCCGCGCCGTACTTTGCCTCCCTGGATTTCTGCAGGAATGTAATTCCACAACAGCCAGGGTTAGCACATCACTATTACCTCTGTATTTGTAGGTGCATGTGCTTGGGTATGGGTGTCTGCATTAGACTTCAGGTTTTGATAATATATTTTCCCCAATCCCTCCCCAAAATCTCAAACATACTTCATTTTTTTCCCCCCTCTTCTTGCCTAATTATTTTGGTTTATTGCATTTGTGTCTGTGTTGGTGCAACCAAGTCAACATTAACAAATATTATCCTGCTTGGTTTTTTTTCCTAATACACTAAGTGCAACTATTGAAGTCTTTCGGGAATCATGTTTTGTTCCGTGGAATGCAGGCACAAGGAAATGTTTAACAATAAATATGCCATTAAGATGCTGATTTGTATCTCAGAAACTGTAAACTGAAGATGGAGTCTGTTATCTACAGGCACACACCTTAAGGATCACTCAACTATTGGGATTTACAGATGTTTCATAATGGAGACAAAACTGGAGGCTGAAAGGAAAAGAAATTTTAAAAAAGAAAATGTCTGGTCCTGTTTCTGAGTTTTCAGGATGCCATTTTGAGGTTTTACCTATAACTCTGAAATTTGGAGAATTTTTAGCCAAGCACGAAACATTTTCTTGTAAATGAGTAAAATACCAAATACGCAGATTTTTGTTTGGTTTGGTTTATTGTGGTGGTGTTTATTCTTTAACAGAGACAGTCTCAAATCAAAACATCAGCCCTAGCATTCCCCCATTTCCTTCTTCAGAAGGTCTAGATCTCCCCACTGGAGAAGTTCAGACTTGGAGTGGACCTCTTCAGCCTGTTCCAAAGACTATTTCCAAACTCCATCGCTATACAGTTCCCAGAGAGAATGTTGATTTTGGCAGTTACAAAATGCCCCAAGCAGTCTATCAAAGGGTATCTCACATGTGCATACTGTGCCTCGTTACAATTAACAGGGAATTCTGGTTCAGCTGGATGTTCCAAATTCCCTAAGGTGTAACACAAGCAATTAAATGAACACTTCCCTTTATATTTCTGGCTGGGTAATTTTGCCTTGTAAATGCAAGCAATAATCAATTAGGAAAAATGGGTTAAAATGAAAGAAGAAGGTGCTTCCCTGGCCTCGTCTCTCCCCACTGAGGGTTTCTGCTCCTTGTCGAGGATGCAGCCAGACTCTCAGCTCGGCATTTGGCTCAACTGAGGCATGGCACGGGAGGGACTGTGCGTGGGGAAAAAAAGGCACTTATAAAAGTGGGTTTTCTGCCCATAGTGGGAATTCTTCTTGAATAATCACCGGATCATAAATGTGCTTTAGAAGATCCTTCCTCCAGGCTTTTTCCCTTGCTGCTGGTGAAGACAGCATGGGGAGATGTTGGGGTTTGGTGTTCATGCTCTGGAGGAGAGAGCAGATACTTTAGCTGCAGGTTGGATCTCAATTCTGAACAATAACTAGTGACTATCGCATTCACAAATGACCATCAATGTACCGGACTCCTCTAATTTTTATTTTGTAATTTTTTTTCTTCAAATACTCCTTTAAAGAAAACACCAGGATTTCTGTTAGGTCATGACTGCTGTTGTCTTCAACTGCAGCCGATAGCTTTGTGAAATGGGGAAGGGAAAGGGAAATTATGCTAGCCAGTTTTTGCATGCCATCTTTTTTCTGTTGCTAGAAATACTTGCACAAGCCAAAAAGTTGTCTAATCCTGCCACTTCCTTGTAACTGAAACAGGATCACAGGTCCTAAGTGGGCAAATGCAAGGGTATCGGCATAGAAGATTAGCCAGCACATAGCAAGAGCCAGATACAAGCCTGATACCAACTCTAATAGTTGCATAGGGCTATAAGGCACCTTATGGACTTGCCTAGTACATCCTGCCTCTTGAGGAAGGACTGACTATAGCGCCGGGAATAGCATCATTCCTGTAGGCGCTTTACCCCACCAGATCTTAAAAGCTTCCAGTGAAGGCTTAAAGGTTTCCAGTGAAGGAGGTTCAGTCCATTTCCTAAACCTGTATTTCATTATCCCTACTGTTACAATTCTTCCTAACACATCACCTGAATGCTCTTTGCTACAGTGTCTCCTGTTTATTGCCCTGTCCCTCCCAGATATGGGAAACATAACTACTGCTGTTGGAATTTTATCAAGCCTTCAGAAGCGGGTGAAATGCCAGAAAGTTAGATCCTGATTTGCAAAACACAATGAATAACAGTAGCAAACAACAAGTAGAAACAGCACAGAATATTCATTCTAACTCTATTCGGATGTTGACCATAATGTATATTTACATTTCAAATAGGTTCTGAAAGTGTGTCCCACGGGCACTTGGCCCTTTGGAAAAAGACAGCCCTGAAACCTGCAAGGTGCTTGAGTAATTTTACTGCTACGACCAGTTCCATTACCACAATAGGGCAAGTCACACGAATAAAGTGAGTCAGGGTCTTAGTGTGGGCAGAACGGGACAGGGGTTGCATAAGGCTGAGTCCAATAGGCTACAGAAACACATGCTTAATTTGAAGTATTTGGGTTCAGTTCTTTTGGTAAAGTGAATAATAGGCCTGAATGTGTTTAAAAGTTAATGGGAACACATAAGTGCTTTCCTGGATCGTAGCCAGGGACTCAGCACGTTGCAGGGCTAAATACAGATTTAACAGTCTAAATTTAGGCCCCTGTGTTTTAAAACACTGACCAACATTCTTTTCAGAAATTTCTGTGGAAATTGCTGTAGATCTGAAGTCAAGGCCAAACACCTCTCTCGTGTAAATGTACTCTGTGTCTAAGAACAAATGTCAATAAGAAACATTAAAGACTAGAACTGTAGTTCGTTAAATATTGTCATGTATTTAAGGGGTATCAGATTAAGCTGTCTGATCTTGTACCTTTGATCGCACATTTAGGGCATAGATCAAAATCCACATTTTAGTGTTAATTGCTAGTCTGACACATTAAAATAATTTTTGTCTCTAAAAGGAACTTCATAATTATATCTAATTGTAAAATGCAACCTCTTGCTAACAGAGTACAGTTGTGCTACTAATTTCAATGTAAATTATCTAAAAAGTTCATTTTTGAAAGAAAAATTATACTTGGCCCAGATTGCATAGTTTAACTAACCACTTTTTGCCATTCTTGTTCCCTTTTACGCAGCCTGATTTTGTAATTTTCCCACCCTTTTTCATCACAGCAGAATTAGAGATCAGGAGGATGGGAGGAAGAAGAGGGGAAAAAAAGAAGAGAGAGACAGAGAAGAAAACATAGGGAGAAAAAAAATTCTAGTCAAGGAGGAGTTTAGAAATAGATGGAATCTTTATTTATAACAAACACACACACATAAAACTTAAACCCATGTAATTTCCTTTAAAATACACGTGGATTTGCAAGTATGTATATATGTGGTACACTTACTGTGTTATCAGACCCGAGTATTTATTGTTACATACCAATTGTTGTTGTACTACAGACTGAACAGTTGTGATGGCAAAACGTATCTCGCCCCAAAGTGCATGCAAAATAAAGCCATGTTCATGCAAGAAATGGCACGTGCATAGGAAATTACAAGCTGACAGGCACTCTGGCACTCAAACATCGGCAGTGGCAAAACCCACCCAACCTTGGGTGGCTTGTCCCATCGTCTCTCTGCAGACATGTGCCAGCAGAGTCTCTGAACGGGGCAAGTGAGGAAAACAACTTGGCTCCACCCAAATGAGCCCGACTGATAGTTAAATAATAGTTCTTTGCTAGCCAGGCTGATGTTCATTAGGGCGCATCGCGAAGTGCTGACTGCTACCGAAGCAGAGGTATGCTTGTCTTCAGGGGAGGTGAGCTGGGTTGCGCAGGGAGAGCTGAACTGTCCCACGAGTACAGTTCAGTTCAGGAGATCTGATCTCTGCCCTTGCTCAACACAATTTCAGACCTCTGTGAGAAAGTATCTAATGAACAGCTTTTCCCTGCCTATTCCCAAAATCATGGAAATTAAAGCAGTTGTGCCAGAGTTTGGTCTTGTGGAAAAGAGGGACGGAATTTCACCTAGAACTCCAGGGACAGAAAATGTCAAATGGTCTTTGAAGTGTACTTGGGTGTTTTGGGTTTTTTTATTCATTTAAGAAAGAAATGTGGCACAATTTCAAGTTGGTTTAGGATTCAACATTTCCACACCCCCCCCCCCCCCCCCATCTCTTAAAATACACGCAGTAGATGAAGATTGGTTCCAAGACGTACTTAAACTGATGCAACGTAGTAGCGACACCCTTGACAGAGCTGTAGTATACAGCATTCAGTATTTTTAGCTGCACAAAGTAATTTAGTAATTTGTTTCATTGGTGCTGTTTAGAGAAACAATGCCTCTGGGTCAGTAGTGCACAGATTCCTTGGATAGGCCTTGAAAGGGAAGAATTAGGATGGTGTTAGCCAAGAAAGTAAAACAGTGAGAGAATTTTGTGTACTGTTGGAAATGGTTTAAAGTGCAAAAGACTGTATTTTTTGTTTGATGTGGAAAAAGTGACCGTATGTGTTCTGGAAGAAAACTAAAAATATTGTGTGCATTAATTTATACGTTGTTTCTCTTGAAGCATACCAGAAATCATGTGGGGGACAACACTGATCACTTAGTTGTTTCTTTCTCTCTCGCCTTTCAGCTAAGATAAATGTATTTCACTCCGTAATGAAGTTTTCTGGCTTAAACTCCCAGATAACAGTCAAAATGCTGCCAAGGTCAAAGAATTTATTTCTGTACCTATTTGTTTAAAAAAAGAAATAGAAGCATGAGATCTAAGTGGATCACTTCCTGGATGCTGGTTTCACAACACAGATCCGGGTGATTTTCAATTTTGGGAGGAAGCAGAAAGCAGATGGTTTTGGGTGCATAATACAACACAGGAAATCCGCTTGGAAATTGAAATATCTGTATGAATTTTTCATAAAATCTACGGCAGCTGCTAGAAGCCAACATCTGCAGGAATGTTCCATCAATAGATCAAGAAAATGAAGGGAAGGGGAACCAGTGAGGTGAAGAAAGGCTGTGCAGGGATTATAGATTTGTTAGAGCAGGTCAGGATGGTTTGGGCTTCTTGGCTCTGCTCCTGGTTCTTCTGCCACAGCTTTGGCAAGTTACTGATCTCCAGTTCAGAAGGCACCTCTTGGAAGCAGTCCTCTTAATTTCAATCAATCAGGCTTACAGTTAAGTACACACAGCACACATAATTTCCACAGGAGCTGGTGAGTTATGGATCAGGTAGATTTCCTTTTACAGTAAGTTCACAGGTGTTATACAAAGGAGAAAAGTATTAAAAAGTAATGTATCTTCATTTTAGTAAAGCTTTTGGCAATGTTTCTTAATAACAAGCAAAGAAACTACGGTCCAGACTGGAAATCCCATGAGGTCAGAAAAAGCAGGACTGAGGAAGAATTAGCAAAATGGGGCCGCTATCAAAATGGAGAGATATATTGAAAGAGGTTCATTGAGGGTCTGTTCTGTATCTAATACTACTTATAAAACATCTGAAGAACAGAATAGAGGCTAATCTTGTTACATTTGGAGATGAAATGGAGAGCAGCTAAATGCATCTTCGAGAACAGAATTAGAATTCAGAGGGATTTTGTCAAACGAGAGATATTTTTTAAAGGAAAACCACAAAAGATAGTATCAATAGGTGTAAGCGCATTCTAGTAGACATAGCATCATCAGTTCCCCAGATGCAGGAAAGGGAAAAGTAAACAGGATTACAGTTGCAAAGGAATATTGCAGAATGAATCACAGGCTAAACACGAGTGAATGCTGTTAGGCTGATGTAAAAAGGCAAATGCCATACAAGGGGAGTAGGAACAGGAAGACAGCCTGCAAAACAGGCAAAGGAATTATTTTGCTCTGCTAACCCCATAGTAGGACTTCAAGTTTAGTTTTTCTTTTTTATTTTTTTTTAAGATGTTTTTCACCTAAACACACTTGGGGCACTGCACTTTCAAAATGACATTGAGTGACTAAAGAAGAGTGCAGGGGAGATCAAGCTTGATTACAAGTCCAGAAAACATTAAATATCAGCATACTAATGGGACTGTTGGGATTAGTGAGGGGAACATACAGGGGACAGAGCCTTTAAATATGTAAAAAGCTGCTACAGGGAGTAAGCAAACAGCCCAGTTCTCCAGGCCCAGCAAAGAGACCTTTTCACTAACAGGATGAAATTGCAGTAGGGTATGATATATTCAGAGTACACATCAGAAAAAAAAAAAAAAAAAAGACCTTTAGTGATAAGGGTAGGGAAACACTACAAAAGATTGCCGGAGGAGATTGCAAAAGCACCATACTGGGAAGTCTTTAAGAACAAAATTGAAAAAACAGTTATGTTACAACAAAGGAGTAGTTGATCCTGTCTTGAGGCAAGGGAAAGAACTAGAAAGGTTGATTTCTGAAGGTCATTTTAAACCTTATCCTTCTTAGCTTTTTTCTGTTCCTTAGATTTCTTTGGTTATAATATTCATCTCACAAATTCAAGCAGAAGTAGGGAGTGGTCTGGTCTGGACATTCATGTGCCAAAAAAGTAAGGCAATAGCTGTAAGCTTGAAGGCATTCAGAGAACAGTTCTGGGAAGGCATTTATACAATGCAGAATCAAAGTTTAATCCATCCACTTTATCGAGAGAAGGTGAAGGAGTAAATCTGTGGTATTTCACAAGCATCTTCACAAGGAATAAATTTCTGTTAACAAGAAGCAGGCTGTCAATGGACAGATGCTGCAGTTAGATGAATTTACCTTTTCAAAAATAGTTTATATTTCTATCATCAGTTATTTTTCACGTGTTAGGTTGGCATGGTACATGTTAGGGTAACCACAGAGAAATCTTCAAAAGGGCACTGATGGATCCACCATTTCTCCAACCCTTTACAAAAAATTATGTCTTTCTAAGAAACAACTACAGAAAGAGTTTGCTGTGTGAATGGCTGGAGGAAATTCTACAGCTTCCAATGTTCAGGTTAGACAAGATGATCATAATAATCCCTCTTGGCTTTCAAATCTGTTTACCCAACTTTGTGGAGAGATGTAAAGTTTACAATCACTGTCAAATCTGCATAAATAGATTAGAAAAAGGCACAACTGAGCAATTACTCTTGTGACCTTACTTACTTAATACTTACTATTTCCCAGGTCATCATATTACAACTTGTAATTTCTTTCCTCAGTTTTAACAGCATACATTAATCCCTTTAATGGCATCTGGATTTCCGTGGAGTAATATATTTACGTGAGCAGTATTATATATGACAGCAAATACATATTATGTATTATGGTATATACATTGTAAGCTGTATATACAATACATATATATAATAACAGCACTAGTTTTCCTGCTTTTGTTCTAAATAGACGTGTGGGGCAGTGTTTCTTCCCTCCAGTGGGTCCAATCTACATTCAGCCACCATCAGCTTTGTTCTGGAGTCCCTGAAGGGGTGGGTGATGGTTACCACACGGTCACCACACATCAGCTGGGAAAAAACCCCATAGTAGTTTCAACAAAGTGCAGCACACAGGAAGTACTTCATCGACAACATTATCCAGAGCCCCTGCAGAACATGAGTCCTGCATGCGGCTCTTGGCAATGGGAGGATTTGTGTATGTGGATGCCTGTGCTGAACCTATGTACACCGTTTATAAGGCTTCTGTCGTGGAGTTTAGCCTGACTGTGCTGTTCTGACAGGTTCCCCAGGACCAAGATCTGGATAAAAACACTGCTGAGCATCTGTTTAGAAACGGCTGGTTTAAACCTCTAAATGGAGCAGCTAGGTGGTATTTTCAGAAGCAAAAGGCCTCGCAGCTTTTTCTCACTTCATCTAACGTTGGGGGAGGAGGGGTTGTCTATTCTCAAGTTCAGGCGCCCTCACTTAATGATTCATCTCTTTAGGGTATTTGCGTTTACAACAGAGGTGAAGATGCAAACAACTCCACAATGAAAACTCTGTCTGGCACTGAAGTTTGTCACTTGAACTAAACTTAAATTCATGGTTGTTTATTTCAAAATCTTCTGGGTCCCTTTATGGAATCCCACTAAAGTCAGTGGGCCTTTTGGGCACAGGTATCCACTCCCAGGAGGCATCGGATATGGCCGGGTATGTAGTGTACTAGGCGGGGCCTTCTCTATCAATCAAACCTTTCAAAGAAGTGGTTTTATTTGGCACATCTGATGACAGACTTTTAATGGGAAAATGCAAACAAGCTGTCATGGAGGAAAAACATAATTTTGAAATGGGTGGCAAAGAGTTACATTTTTTTCTCTTTTTTAATGTGATGCCAAGTTTGCTTTTCTCGGAGGACTGTAGCGCTTTCTTTTTGCATTGGATATTAGCAGACAACTGCAGAGTCACTAGTAACAACTTTGGACATAACTGGAGAAAAGGTAGACACTGGACGCTCTCATTTTTCCACAGGAAGATGCTGTGTAACATTTTAAAGAGTCTAGAGGAAAGACTCAGAAGAGCATTGTTTATTCATGTGACGAGCTATTGCAGCCTACTAATTTAACTTTGGTGGCTTTATCCTCAGGAAAAAAGTGAGGAAAATCATGTTTCTTGGCCATAATACTTTTTATGCTGCTGAAGTTCTTTGAGATTTTATGAAAGGTAATTTGTTTTCCCACTAATGTCCTGGTTTAGGTCTGGTTTGGCAAAATGGAGCAACAGATTCTTCCTTCTCTGTTTTCTCTCTCAACAGTTCTCTCCTTCCCATTAAGATTTTTGTCTGAACTTGGCTTTTGCAAATGAATTTCTAACAATCCCAGCAAAAAGGGAAAAAGGAGATCACCTGACCCGTAACAAAAGGAAAAAGAGCCTCTGTTTAGAGGCGCCCCATGTAGACATCAGGTTTCCTAAGAAACATTTTTACGTTTTCATTGGAAAAGGAGGCCCAATTCACATTACTGACAGCACTGTTTGTGCAGCGACCCCAGAGACCCAGCTCCCACAGTGGCCGGGTCCTTCTGCCCGTCTCTGCAGCTGTTCCAGAAAGGTGCTGCCTGGAGGGTCAAGGCGCTGGGGAATAACCTGGGGCAGGGGAAAAGGAAAAAAGCAATTTAGGGACTGAAGAGCGCTACCCCACTCAGGGAGCTATGGGCTCGGCAGTCTGTGCGCCTCGCTGCAGGTCGTGCGCCTCGCTGCAGGCCATGGCCCCGACACGGCCAGCTGTGCAGGGATCTAATAAGATCTGGCTGTGTGAGGCCAGAGGCACCCATTTCGGGCTCAGCTATGAGAGACACGCTTCATGCCATACATTATTGAAAAGCGCTTTCCGGAAATAGGGTATTTGAAGAGCAGCAAGTCCCCAAGACCATGGCTGACCCCACAGCAGTCTGCACGGGAGGTTTGACCTGGGCATTTCTCCTTCCTCCCATCCAGCACAGCAAGCACCCCGAGGCCCTCACACCACAGCAGGGGTCCCCACGCTGCCGCTGGGTGAGTGTCTGCCTGCCGAGACCCCAGTACAGCGCTCAGGGATGGTTTTATTATCAGTATTTATTATCGTTGTGGCTGTCATGGCCCTTGTTGTTGTCAACACGGTTATTATGATTTTATGTTATTAGCAGCAGTGTTTTCCCTTGCTCTCCTTCCACAGAAGGGACCATCCATCGCCCCCCACCGCTCTCTACATCTTTATCACGACCCGTTCGAGGGTGAGAGGGAGCGCGCGCGGGGCGGTGCCCGTGGGGGGCGGGGCTCGTGGGCACGGCGACGGCCGCCCCACCTCGATCGCTCCGCGCTCCATCGATTTTCTCGGGCGGCGGCTGGAGGCGCCTGTGCGCGCCGGACGCGGAGGCGCTGCTGGGAGCGGGGCTGCCCCAGGTGCCGGATACGAACTCGGCGGCGGCGGCCGGTGAGTGACAGTCTCTGGCCTCCCGCCCCGCTCTTCCTCCGCCGGGCTCGGCGGAGCCGGCTCTCAGCGGGGCAGCTCCGGCTCCTTCCCCACTCCCCGGGGCGGAGGCCGTCGCCCTCCCCCCTTCTTCCTCCACCGCTCCCCTGGGGTGGGGGGGTGGGTGTTGAGTGGGGGCTGGGCCCTACCGAGCGGCCTGGCGAGAGAGGGAGGTGCTGACTTCCCGGCTGCGGCGGTTCGCTGTGCCTCCTCCCCCAGCTCCTTGACAGGAGGACGGGGCACCGCCCGCAGGGCTGGGGAGGGCTCCCCGTCACCTCTGAAAGCCCCGGGGCCGGGAAGGGGGGGTGGGGGGGTGGGCACACGGTGTCCCGCTGGCGGGTGGGTGCTCGGTGGGTGTGAGAGATGGGGCCCGGGAGCGCGGTGTACGGGCTGTGGGCGACCTAGGGAGGGGGCTCTTCTCGATGCTGAGAGGGAGGCTGGCCCTGCAGGGCAGCAGTTGGGTGGCTTTTGCCTCTGTTTCTCATTGCTGACAGCGGTTTGTCGAAAGCTCCTGGGCCCACGGGGTTCTAGACCCGCCTCGTTTTATCGTATGCTGAAGTCGTTCACCTCAGTGAAGTGTTCCTGTGTGTGGGCGGTGGGGGGAGGGTCCATGAGTTGGGTGACCAAATGTCTTTCCTCCTTGCCTCTCCTCTATCTTAATGAGAAGCCCGTAAAGGATCTTTTGTCAAGGAGAGAATGTCCAAAACCGGGGATGATCCTGTATCCAAAGCGGGTTTCCCATTCTGTTCAGCTTTCCTGACTTTCAGAATAGCGTTCCTTCTACGCTGTCAGCTTTTCCTCCCACCCCCCGGCCCCGCCATGCTTTCTCTGTTTCCTGCAGTTTGCTTGCTCATCGCAGATAAACAGTTTCTGGCCATACATTTGAAAGCTTTGAATTGAAAACCAGTGAAGTATTAAGCCCTTGTACCTCTGACAGAACATTAGGTTAAATCTAAACTACAAGTACTGTTTCTTCAATGTTTAGTTTAAAATTGGAACCTTGCTTCAACTTTCCAGGCTTTCTGATCATTTTTAAAATAAGTAAACGGAGTCCTTTCTCCTTTACTGATTGGTGTCGGTTTCGTTGCTGCAAACTTCGTTTTGGTTTTGCTTTCGACAAAGTTGTCAAAACAGTTCAAGGACTTGTATTTGTGTGGTTTTGGGTGTTTTTCCTAATGTAAACTACAAATAAACAAACATGTGGCTTAGGGAAACAGGTCTGTGATTCTTGCTTTACCTTTTGCTCACCCAAAGAAAAGCTCTATAAATTCTTGGTTCCCTAGTTCTGTAGTATCTATTGCAGCTTGCACTGACCCAGCAAGAAGCAGCAAAAGGCATGTCCTGCTGCTGATTTCTTTCCCAAGGTTAGCTTACTCTACAGTTTTTGTGATTTATGACCACCCTGGGACAACAGTGTTTTCACTTAGATGGGATTGTTGTTGCCTTAAATATAATTTAAAACAGGATGCGGTGTTGTTCATTACACTGGTATGACTTATTTCAGTGAAAATACCTTTCATTTACATTGTAGTGGTAAGGTTTTTTTCTGTATGAAAGACGTAACACTTTTTAGTGTGTGTCAGAGGTGAAACTATTTAATTAAAAGCATGTTACAGTCAAACTTGTGCCGTGGAGGGTTTTTTGTTTTAGTTGTTTTTTGTTAAACAGTGTAAAGTTGTCATGGCTTTCATTCAATAAATCACAGCATTTTTACAGACTTGATAGTTGGCTTTTTTAAATGCTGTAATTGCTTTACCAGATACTAGCGCTGAACAGCAGTCTAAATTAATGGACATTTTTAGAATTTGAAAACACCTTAAAGTTCTGAGTCTGGAACTTAAAACATAAATAAAATTGGCTTTTAAATAAGAGTTTATCACCTTGCCCTTTGAGTGGTGGAGAAACTGTTTCATCTTCAGTACAAAAGGTACTGTTTACTAAGTATTTTTGGATCTGTGGCATTCAGATTTTTTTTTTTAGATGTAGGATTTATGGTGAATATGAGCAGAGAATTTTTTTTTTTTTTTTTTTTTTACTGGCTGTTGAGAGCATTTAAAGCAAAGCCAAACAATAAAGATGTTAAAGTATGTAGTCCACCAATTGTTTTCCTGAGGTCCTATTAAAAAGAAACTGTGTCCACCGATCCAGTCTGTTCATTATTATGCTGCTCCTCACAGTGAACCTGGGCTGAAGTGAGCGGGTTGACTAGAAAGGCAGAGGCTGGTGACCTCTTTTGGTGATGAAAACTTTTTAGATATGTTAAGCTATACTTAATCAATTTCTTTCAATGTACTGATATGTTTAGCAGTAAATACAGGTAAGTCTTAAGGACTGTACTTGGAACTACACATTAATTTTGATATTTTTTTTTAAGTGAAGTAAGAAAGTAGAAAAGCACAGAATAAACAGAATTAAAAGAAGGGAGAAAAGAACAAAGTAATACCTCAATAGGATTGTGACCAAAGGCATTCTTAAAAACATAGGTTCTGACATCTATTGGAAATATCCAGAAATAGTCTGCAGTTACAGTTTTGTACTCCAGGACAAAACAGCCTGTGAAACACAACCTGCATGTATTTTGAATGATTGCGTATCACTACTTCGTTATGCAAGCAGGCACAGAAATTTTTCCACAGGAGAAATCAGCAATACTTTACAGTGGAGGACTGGAAAATAATACTCATTAGACTGTACGTGTTACAGTGAATTTTTTTTCTTTTCATTAAGAGCGGAATCTGCCGCTGTGCTTAAAAGTACGCTGAAGGTTCAAAATCCAAAAACGGCTAAATTAATATCTTTTAGCAGAAATCAGATGTTAGCTCTTCAGCTTAACTTTGACCTTCTGTCTTGGACCACCTACGTTCTGTACATCTGAGCTGTGCAATGTTGTCTTTCAAATTACTTTTCCCCGGGGAGAAATACTGTGCTTGGTAATGGGGGAAATGTTGTCTGTAAAGGTGCTTGTAGGGTGAGGGATGAGTACACAGTGTATGCATAGCACCCGGGTCAGGTTGATGTTTCATCTTTTGCGCTGAGCATGAAAGCAAAGGTCTGTGTTTACAGCTTGCAAACTATCAGTCTAAAAATAAATCTGATTAAAATTTTTGTACCTTAATCTGAAGACAATTTTCTAGAATTCCTGTTGGTATTTCAGTTCAAAAGCAGTTGGATTGTTCTCCCAGTGTTCAAAAGTTGGAGGAGCAGGCGGGAGAACTAATTTTTATCTCCTGAAAAAAACCCAAAGGAACATGAAGCAGTTTTCCTAGAAACTGAGTAATGAGATAAATGCCTGAAAATGAGGGTTAATTGTGTGATTGGTATGTTACGTGCTTTGTATAGCGTAAGGTAAGCTAAGTATTTAATATACAACGCTAAGTCAAACACCTCTCCTCCCTCCTATGGAGAAATTGTTTGTAGTTGTACTTTTTATATTATTTTGGAAGTATTTAGTGATTTTTTTTTTCTCAACAACAACAACAAAAAGATCTGTAGCCTTTTTTTGACAACAGAAGTTGTTAATTAATCAGTGCAGACAGTATGTCCAGCATGTTCAGTAGAAAATACTGTGCATGGAATGATGGGTGTGAAAGCCTGTGTTTCTAATTTTGTTTGTTTTGTTTTTAAGGAAAACAAAATTTCTGAGACAACAAGCCCTTAATGGGTCTGGTTTTCTCTTGACCTTAAGGGAACTACAGATTCCCAGATTTCCAGTTCAAGTCTCAAAGTCAGACCTTAGGCTATGTTGTGCAGAAGCCAGTGAGGACTCTGACAGGGTAAAAGTGTCTGTGGATCAGATTACAATATAAATCAGTCATTTTTAGGTATATTTAGACTTGTATTTTTTCTTTTACTTTGTGCATAACCCAAAAGCAATGTACCCTGTATTTGGAAGCTCATCAAAAAGCCTTTAGTAGTTACAAATTCAGGGCTATGCTGAACAAAAGTTCCATTTCAAATGCCCAGTTCTGTATTGAGGACAAACTAAACTGACTTTTTTTTTTTTTTTCCAGATAATCCTAAAATGTCTCCATTAGAAAAGCAATGACTTTAAATTTTCTGTTCAAGAATTTTGTGAGTCTTGTGACACTTTGAATCTCACTGTGGTTTTAACATGTGTACCTTGCTTCTTGCTGGAATACTGAACATCAGATTTCTGGCAAAAAAGTTAAGGAGTTATGTATATAGGTGATGGATTTTTTTCCGTGTTTCCTTTTCATCAGCCTAGAAGGCAGGGGAGCTTCTCTTTCTCACAAGACAACTTCGCTGCTCTGAAAGCATGGTGGTTCCGTACAGGAGATGGGGTTTCAGGCGGATGAGTAGAAATGAAGGTTGAGAATATGTATGGCAGAGAGAGGCTGAAATATGTCAGAAAAATATCTGTACACGCAGGCTCTCAGACTGAAATACTTCAGTGTCTGCTTGAACATGTGAATAGAGAAAGATGCTATGGCATATGATTTGAGTACTTCCCTGAGTAGGGGCCAGAAAGAGACGTTTGAAAGAGAACATGAGAAATAAAGGAATCCTAGTAACACAACTGTATGCCTCATCTTTTAAATATTTTTGAAACAAAAGGAACTGCCAAAAATGTCACACAGTAAATGTTAAATTTAGTGTTGCATTCCTGTCTACAGGCACCCAAGTTAAAACTTCAGCCATGTGAAACGGTACAATTACAGTGGTTATATAGTGTTTTTATAAAGTATATTGTGTATAGTTAAAGGGCTTAGAAAAAATCTGTAGTGTCTTGTTTCCTTTTTCTAGAAAAAAAAAATCCAATCCCATTGGGATTTATTTAGTTTATTTCTTCTGGATATTTCTGAATGCATTTGCATAAACTTATTTGAAGGTTTTTGATGCTTGAAGTATTGTTTTCATATTTCTGCCTGTGAATAACATAAGGTAGAGGGATGATGAGTACATTAAGATCCTTTTCCATTTTTCTAATAACTAAAATAATGCGCAGAAAACTATTCGTAACTTCAGAACAAAAGAGGGATGAATGGTTTAACTGGAGGGCGGGCAGCAGGGAATGACTTCTAGATGAAGCAGACTTTTACTGGATGTTGGAGGTAGAAGCAGATGTAGGAAAGCATGTGCTTTGTGAGAATTCAGAAATTAATGGGAGATTTATGGCCATCTGTGATATGGTTTTGCGTAAAGCTGAGTTGACTTTTTTCCTATATATATGTTTATATATAGATGTTTAAGGCTTTTCTTTACAACATTGCTAGATTATAGTGATGTGTCACGTAATAAATACAGAAGCTTTTAACCAAGTAGATGACTTAATTTCTGGGGAACTGTACCGCAGTTTATAATGAAAATAGCGGAAATTTTGGGGAGAAACATGTGTTCAGACTTTCTTGAATTACATTTTTCCCTACGTTGTCACCCCTTTCTAGTGAATTTGGTATGACCAGAACAGGCGCTCAGAAAACTTAAATTGGTTTGCCTTGAGTCTTGGTGATGAATAGGTGCGGTAACATTGAATGTACTAGAACTGGTGCAAACCAGCATGTAGACCTAATTGGTAAACTGGGGGAATAATTTATTTTTAGTGTGAAGTTATGGAACTTTAACTCTTTTAAAATGTATTTGAGAAGGTGAAATATTTTAAAGAATTTTTTTTCTTGAGCTTTTCACCAACAAAAATGCCCTAATCCAAGTTTATAGCGCTATTATTGACATTTGGATTCTTGTAGCATCTATGGTTTTGTTTGATAGTGGCACTTGGAGGTTGTCATTGTCACTTAGGTAAACAGGTTTTGAGCTGAGGTGAAAATGTGACTGCGGTTCTGGGCTGTTCAGGCTGTGTATGTGGATTAAATTACATTTGTGTGCTGGTGAGTTTGATGCAGGAGGTATGTGTGTGTGTTGTAGCAGAGTGGAGGGAAGGGAAACTTTTTTTTAAAGTAGACTGACTAAAATAGATTTAAAAATTCTTCAAATGTTTTATTCAGCTTTTTCTGTTTGAACAGGTGATATAATTGGCAGATCAAGTGATTTTCTGAACTAAAAGAAGGAAAGAATTCCCCCCATCCGCTTCCCATTTTAGAAGTCTCTGTTCATCTGCATCATAGATTAATGTTATTTTTAATGCCTTTTTAGAGGTTTGCCATTTTCACTTCTTGCTGATGGGTCACACAGTGGTATATGTAGGCTTGTTTATTTCCTTCGGGTTGTTTATGGTGTAACATGCTAATGAACAAAGCTTCATGTTAGAACAGAATGCTTGTGGAAAAATTCAGCGTTTTGGCGCCTCAGTGGCATTTGTGCAGTTAATTGTTCTTTGCGGGGAATCTCTCCCCTGCCCAAATAAATAACGTTATCAAAATTCGTGACGTAAAAATACATTAAGATGTAGGTATGCCGTACATCGTACCTGATAAGATGCTGTCATTTAGTATGTACAAGGACATGGATTTATACTAGTCTGGATCTCGGTTTTTGACATGTGACAGATAGAAGGTTAATTGATGTTAAATGGGTGCTCTGCTGGCCCTTCATCAGCTACTAAACTAGTACAGGAGGAGCGCAGATCATTACTACAAAAGGCCAAGACCAGCGTGTTTTCTTAGTGAGGTTTATAGGTCTTTTTTCTTCTTTTTATCCCTCCCTCCTTTCCCTCCTTCCCAACCACAGAAAACACCACCAGCTGTAAGGATAGGAGGGAGCAAGCGGCTTTCCTAAACACACACACACTTGCACTCCTGCCCCCCTTTTTCCTCCTGGTCCCTCAGCCGAGTGACAGCTTCTAGATGTTGCGTGCGAGTGAGTTCAGCTGGTGCTGTGTGGTCTGGGTGTGTGGTCTCCAGCTCAATCGAGAGGCTGCTAACAGGGTGGATGGGAGAGAGCACCACTGTTTACTTTAATTTATTTCGGATGCCGGAACTGTGCCCGGAGTTCCTCCTGCGCTGGGTTCCACAGTTAGCGGTGTCAATCCCTCCCAGCTGCAGCCCAGGCTGCGGCGGGCGCTGGGCTCCTCTGCCGGGGGCTCTCACAGCATCTGCTGAGGGTCCCTCCGGCCTTTTTAATCCCTTGGGACTCTGAAACGTTAATGGCATCGCTGAGTGCTGCGATTATTTTGCTTTTGCTCTCTCAAGATATATAGCCCTGAAGATGTACCTTGCTGGCTTAAGGAAAGCGGGGCCTCTGAGACGCTGGTGAAATAGGTGCTGGTGGCTGTTGCAAAAGCAAAGCTGCTGCGCTTGTTCCTGTGGCTGCCCTACAACTAAAATCACTAGTACGCCCTGCCCGACTGATTGGAATATTCAGGAGCCCTTTTAAGAAAGGGTATCGCGTTATGTTGTTTAATCCTCCAAATCTTTTCTTTTTTGTCATTTGCCCCCTCCGTTGCCAAACGTGCACATCTTCCCAAACTGAAACCGATTTCGATGTGTAACGTTGTCCTGTAGGTTAACGCGTTTGTCAGTGTTAATATTGGCTTGAATCAACATGCCGGATATGACGGGGCAAGACAAATGAGGCTTTGTTTTTTTCTGTGTGACGGTGAGATTACCCCCTTTTTTATGTTTGTTCATCTTTTCATTATAAGTAGCTTAGTGGTGTTTTGAAGAGTTTTTTCCCCCCTAAATGTAAGATTCGTGAGCACTTCTTGTTTAAATTGACAAGTCTTCTTTTATTATTTAAATAAACATGCATAGATTCTTAATATCACTTGGAATTTCAGCATTGTTTAGCTTATTCACTTCCCAGTCTTTTCTGGCAGGCTTGCAGGAATGGACTTTGTATTATTAATGCAGTGTTGAAGGCTGTGGAAATTCTGGGGCACTGAAGATCTCCAGAGGGGTTAATAAATGTCAGTTATTTTCACAGTGCTGCGTTTTGGATGCTTTTAAATCTTGGTTTATGTAGATTGTCTGTCTGAATTTATATTGTTGGGAAGATAAAGCACAGAAAAGGTTGCAGTAGTGTGTTTTTCATCATTTTGTAATGATTTTGAGTGCAAACATGTAGGAATCTTTTTGCTTTGTCGTCCTTGGGGTCGTTTGCCATGTCCCTTCACTGACTCTTGTCACAGTGTGTTGTACTCAGGGGACTCTGGGTTTTCTAGTGAAAACAAATTATTAGATTTATTTAGTAGAAGCACAAGTTTGTGTAGTTTAAGGTGAAAAGGCCGTCACCTAGGTTCTGGAATCTGTGAGTATTTATTGCTTGTTTAAAAAAGGGCATTTCATAAATCCGTTCATTTGGAAAGCATTTCATGTGCTGATGTTAGTGTGATAAGAGTTCCTCACCTACTGGTTTCAGGTCGGTTTGTTTTTTTTAAAAAGTAAACATCATCGTCTGAGGCATACTGTGATTTGAACATGGGTGATGCTTTGGTCATTCCTGCTCTTCCTGACTCAAAATTTTAGAAGTTGTATTCTGTTGCATATATATGTGAGTGAGAACAAATAAATATTTGATACCTGAAGAGTTGCACGTTTGCTCGTAGCTTAGACTTTGTCAGTGATGGCAAATAGGCTTTTGCTTTCCTCCCTCCTTGACAGCTTAGATTGCCTTTTCTAGGTGACCGTGTCACTTGCATTGACCTTGAGTCTGTTGTCCTCCAAGAGGGTCTTTTAAGTCCAGTGTCTGCGACAAAGTGCAGCTGAAAATTTAACTTGAATTAATTTTAAGTCACTGGAACCAACTTGCTATCTTCTGAAAGAAGTCAGAAACTTCTTTTTAAAACATTTGAACTGCTAATTTTTCCACTGGATAAATTTGTAAGGTGGCATCTGATCTTTCGAAGTTCGATGATGTTTGTAGTTTTCCTTTGGGATTTGAATTTACCAGCCAATTAAATAGCCTTAAATGCCTAATTTCTGTTGTTCACTTATTTCATATTCTGTCACTTCTTCCCGAGTGCTAAGCAGTACTCTGCTTTACAGAACAGATAAGGTAGCTATTGGCATTTTACTTTGTGTTTCTTCTTTGCTCACCATTGAAAGCTGAATGGGAAAACCTATTTATGAATTCTTGTTTTAAACCAACTGAAGGTTTACATAAGCCAAAAAAGCAACTAGGCTTCTATTTTCTCTTATGTTGGGCCGTATTTCATTTCTTCATAATTTGTTTTTAAAGTGTGTTTTTTCTGAGGCTAAAGAGTGAGGATGTCCCCTCTTTACTAAGCCTGTAATGCTTAGAATTGTCTGGATTTTTTTTTTTTAACCAAACCTTCATGAGAGGACAGTTTATTTGAGAAGCTCATGTATGGACAAAGATGATGTTTATGAAAGACATTTTTCAAGATGGCTTTATAGTAGGTGGTCTTTGCAAAGGCTTTCTAACTCCTTGCACTTTCATAACAAGAATTATGACAGAATAATAGAGGGAATAATACAGGCAAGATCATGAGAGCAGTCAAACAGATGTCATCCTTGTTAAACTGTTGGGGAGATATTGTGAGGAAATGAAGTTTAATAAAAGGCATGGGGGGCGAGTACAGAGGGAAAGGGACCTCAACTAGTGTAGAAGATTGTTCATTGCAAAAATTAGTCCTGTTAAGACTTCTTCAGTGAGCCTGGCTCCTCAGAGAAAATGTCTTTAGAAACCTGTCTTGATGCAACCTCCCCTAGTCTGTATAAGAACTAGTATTTTGGTAAGAAGGCTGGTTTTTTTGATTGTCACTATTTTATACATAATGCAAGTATGTATTATGTATAAACATAACTTTTTAGGGCAATGTATAGAATTGCAAGAAAAGCTTTTATTTGTCATTTCTTTTCAAGAAACAGAAAAAAAGTAATTTTTTTTTTTTTAGCTTTATCTTAAAGACTTTTAAGAAAATTGGAAACTTGCTTTTGGGCCACAGTAGTATGCTGGCTAGGCTTCCTGATAAGCACTTCAGTCACTTCATTGACATGTTTGACATAAGAAGGAGGAGAGGAAATATCATAAATGAATTGGAGGCTCCCAAGCATTTGTTTGATATTTGCAGTAAGCGCAGATTCCGTAGAGTTCCTTCACTTACTCTTCGAAATAAATGAAAGCAATTGCCATTTAAAAATAATAATAGAGCATCTCAGTGCTGTAGTGCTTTCGTAATGTGTTGAGATTTACCGTGGTCTTCTCATTCCAGTGAGGTATTTTAAAGCAATTCTGCAATAAGTATGGAAATGCTTTAGAAGAAATATTAGACCTCAGGAGGCTCAGCATTTTTATTACATTTATTCAGCTCATCATGAAGGGAGATCTAGTGCCAATTTCTGAAATCCAGAAAAATATGTTGTAATATTACTTTTGAGTTTTGGTATCGATTCAAACCAATTACCTGTGTGCCTAGGTATTTTGAAAGAAACAATAGCTGCAATGCAAGGGACACGTGACATTTGGAGGGGTGAGGAGGGGGAGAAAATAAACCGAGTGATACCAAAGTAGCTTCTACTGTACTTGTTTTCTTCAAGATTTCTTCCTCTCCGTATTACCACTGAGTTCCTGAAGATGGCATTTTTACGTTTGTGTTAAGGATTAACATTCTGGATGAACCTTTACCAAAAATTGCTCAACAGTGAAAGAGGTGTTTTGTGTTATCTTACTGGTATCTAGACACATGCCGCTTCCTGCAGGAGGTGACTTGGGTGTGTTTATTTGCGGCTGTTGTGTAGCTTTGAGCTCTGCTGAGGATCTGCGGGATCTGCAAAGACTATGTAGATAAGGTTATGAGGAATAGATGCAGTTTGTCCTCCTCGCTCTGTGTAAAACTCTGGCACCTGATTCTTCTCTAACACCTCCTTTGCACAGGACCACAGAAGAAACTTCAAATTCTGAAAGGTCTGACCTTCTGTGCATATGCATTTTGTAGTTGTATAGGAATAAAAAAGGCTTTCACTGCAATCTCAAATGGTGATTGCTCCAGGTAGTATTGGGTTTAGCAATGGGAACTGGGAAGCTAATTTCTGGAGTGCTGCCTCTTGTTTTGTCAGGCGAGGCAGTGGTAATGCAGTGCAGATGAGAGGGGAGCTGGGCAAGCCTTGTGACTCCAGGACAAGGGATCTTGACAGCAGACAGGGTCTGTTGTTGTCACCTGTGTTGAGGAAGCAGATCAGTAGTAGTACAGGTGGGCTACCTGGACAAGAAGCATCAGGGTAAGGAACAGGAGGCAAGGAAGAGGAATTACCAAGCTGTCAGGAGTTGGAAGGAGAACTGTGATATGGACACCTCTCTCCCTCACTGCTTGAACTTATGGGTAAGTAGTCGGAGGGAAAATCGGCAGGATAGGGGCAGGAAATAGGTCAGCTGTAAGACTGGGACATGGCCTCAGTTTTGAAGTGAGCCAGAGACTGTCCCTGTGTGAGGAGAAAAACAGTGCTGGGAAATAAATAGGAGCAGGGCATGAGGGAGCAGGAGTGGGGGACTGCCTGCCAGACCACAACCTTCTCTGTAGCTGGAGATGAGTGTCAGCTGATTTCTCTGTAATCTGCTGATGCACTTTTCCCTCCTTCAGTGCTGTCCTACCCACAAGGTTATAGACTGCGTCTGTTGACTACTCACTTCTCTAGCCTCATGTTGGGTTCACGTAAACGGTTCTAGTATCTTACATACAAACTTAAAAGAGCATCCATATGATACTAATTCCTTTTTCATAAGTTTGTTGTTTGTAAAAAAACTGGGGAATTAGTTCTATTAAAAATATAGTGTAGTTTTCAACATTATGGAGTCAACCAGTCAAGAAATATTACGAGGTTTGCCAGTTAAAAACACGAAATGAAAACAGAACCCCTTAGTTCCAGACATAAGTTGTGTGTGTTATCATGGGCTCTTACCAGACTTCCTTCATGTACTGGACATGGCTCACATACTGCAACTTAGAATGCTCTTGCTTTTTCAGCAGGAATCTCTATCTCCTGCTCATTGCACACTCTTCAAAGGTAGCCTGAAAAGTTCTCTGAAGATGTTAATAGCTGTGTGGTGTTCAGAGTTATCTAAATGCCTCTTCCACATTAATGAATTTGTCTTCAAAATAACTTTTGAGATTTGTGATCGCATTCCTATTTTAAGTATATGAAACTGAGAAAAGACATTTAAGATCAAATGTATTTATATATTTGAGGTAGCTGTTTAGGACCTGAATATTTTGGAGCATTGTGCAGCATTCCCTGTGTTCAGAGTACATTTCACACTGACTTCAGGTGTGGCTGTGGGCTCTGAACTTGAACACCCAGAAACAAAGAAGAACAAATGTTACTGTAAAATTTTATTGTAAATGTCCTGCTATGCATCTGTGGTGTAGATAGAGACAGGATCCTGGTCCGGGGGCAGTATTTGATGACTTTCACCAGGAGATCTTTCTCCTTATTCCTGCCTTTCCGATTTCCATCTTCATTTGCAGTGTGAATTCCAACTTTGGAACATAAACAAGTCAGTGGGAGTGTCTTTGATCCTCATGGCAGATCTACCTAGTATACTGAGACATTTGGGGAGGTTGTGTAGAAGCATGGTGTATGATGGTACAACGAATGTATTTTGTATGTGCAGAAGCATGGTGTATGATGGTACAATGAATGTATTTTGTATGTGCAGAAGTGGCTGTAACAGAGAAAAGCTTAGCTAATTCAGGTATCTCCCAACTGCAAGTACTTGGAAACTGCACCTTCACTGCAGTTTATTGTTAAGGATGATTTACAGAGGTTCTGGGATTGATTTGCTTGACTATTTGCAAGTAAAAATATACCTTGATCCAAAATAAAAGTAGGTAGGATAAGCCTTATGAAGCTTGGCTTTTTTATCAACCTGAACTTTTAAAACTGTGAAACTTTTAAAATTGCATATGCTAAAGTGTTCTATATGTGTACCTAAGGCTTCTGAATACTGATCTGTTCCATCTTTCCTGGATTTTCTTAGAAATAAAATAATTTCTTCCTATAGGTTATTTTTGGTTCTTATCTTTCCAGTGTAGATGAATTCCTATTAGGAACTGATCATAGAAGACTTTACAAAGTTCCAGAGTACTGCATGAATTTTATTTACTAGGAAGTTTAAGGAAGTTGTTTTGTCTCAGTGGAAGAATTCAGGAGTCATGAAATGGAATTGGTGATGCAAAATTATCATGGAAGCCATTAAAAGAAATTTTGTTTACCTGTCTTATGGCTTCTGTAGGACCTGTGTAGCTATGGGCAGGCTCCACGTTTAGTTAAGTGGTGTAAATGTGGAGAAGGTGGGAGCTAGCGTGCTTCAGGTTATACTCATTTTACAGCTGCAGAGCTGCACAAAGGAAACTGCTAATAAGCCGTAGGAATTTGTGATCAGTTGCATAGTAAACTAAATGTAGGTCGCATAACATGCGTACCATATTGGTGTTTCTATTACAGAGCTAATTAATTAAACTGTTTTGAGTTGACTCCTAACTTCAGGTGCAAAGGAGTACTCTTCTGGAAATGTTTCTTTGATAATTTTATGTAAGGTTTTGTTGATCTGTTGGGATATTATTTGTTTTGTTGGTGTTGTCTGCTAGTGTAGTGCCTGTAAGTAATGTTTTAATTTTCTCAGTTTATGTAAATGTAGCTGCTTTATACAAATAAGTGCTGGGGGCTTCTCCCCATGGGACTGTCTGTGCCAGTAAGCCTACTTTTGATGGGAAAATAATCCAAATATGTGATCCTAGTCTATTACTTAGCTTAGCAATTCTAATCTTTCTGAGGAATACAATAACAACTTTGTAATAGGGGATTGAACAGGCTCATTTGAATTTGGACATAAGTAATTTGGAGTGTGTGTATATAGTTTGATTAAGCATTTTGAGGGTCTAATGTTTTTCTGAATATACTTTTCTTTAAAGTTCAGTACTAGAGCTATACCTAATTAAAAAAATGGAAGTGTAAAGTAGGTGTGGGTATTCTTTATTATTTTATGACTATGTGGTATTCCAAATTTTTACATTCATGTTGTTTTCTATCATTTTAGGGATCTTAAAAGGTTTTTAATTTTTGTATGCTATAATTATTGTTTTTAAATGATTGGTTTTTTTTTGCTTAACAGAGTTTTCAGTAGCTGAATAGACATCATGTCTCGAGCACGGCAGCCCCCACTTGTAACTGGCATCTCTCCCAATGAAGGCATCTCATGGACTAAAGTGACAATTAGAGGAGAAAATCTGGGGACTGGGCCTACAGACCTCATAGGTAAGTTGTAAAAACAAACACCTTGTGAGACTGTAGAACATCACGTTTAGGATATGGTTAGAGATAATTTTTTTTTGCGTGGTAAAACTAGGTTGCATGGTGTGAGGAATGCCCTTTTAACAAATGTGCACTTGAATCCATAAATTCAGGGATGCTGCCTGGTGCGTAACTAATCAGAATGACCATACTTTGCCAGATGAACCCTTAGCCTGACTGAACGTCCGGTGCTGAACACTAGCTAGGAATGAATGCCTTTGGGAGTGTACTAGGAGAGGGTAGATGTAGCGAGATGTTCTTTGGTTACTTTTCCAGGCACTGAGAATTTCAGCATGGAGACTTGCCTGTAAGGAGTGTTTTCAATGTATTGAGAAAGTCACTGAGCACTGTTATTCCTTGAGTTAGTGCAAAAGTCACTTTGTGTATCTGCAGCAGTTACGACAAAGCGGGTTCAGTGATTTAGCTACGCGTCATGTGAAGAATAATTTCCTTTGCTGTTCTGATTTTACCATGGTAACTTAATTGGAATCATCACGGCTCTTGTGTTAAAGAGGGAACAAGCAGCTTTTTCTGGTTCTCCTGACGGTACAGATCTTGATCATCACTGCTCTGTTGCCTCTTTTCTAGGCTGAGATGTCCTAGTGTTGTTTAAGTTTCCTGCATATATCTTTGACCCTGCTTGTTGCTCTTTAGTGAATCTCTTCTGGTTTCACTACCAGTGATAGGTGCAGAACATCCAGGTTACGTGCAGTGTTCAGGATGTTCATGCACTGTGGCATAATACTATACTGTCATTTTTGGTTCGTGTTTCTGTTTTCTGTATAACTCCTATTAAGCATCGAGCTAATATTTTTTGTTGTTCTGCCTATTCTAGTCCTGTGATTCAATGCTTTAAGGGTTAATAGTCAGTTTGAGCCTGTCATCTGTGAATTTAAGGTTTGGCCTGTGTGCATCGTCTCTCTGTCCGTTGAATTTCAGCTGCTGTTTTATAGCATCTAGCGTTTATAGTGTGTCCACTCAGACGCATAAGGTCTGGTCCGCGATTTTTCTAGTTTTATGGTCTTTACATTCTGAATAAATAAGTATCATCAGCAAACTTTTCAACCTCTTTATCTTGTCATTTATGAATATATTGAACACAAGTGACTCCAGCACACACCCTGTGGAAAGTTTCCTAAGTGAAAACACACCATTTGCTGTAACCCTGCTTTTATATTTTAATGAACTATTTATCCACTTGAGGATCATATCCTATAGCTGCTTAATTTTCTTAAGCCTTTAGAGAAGGACTTTGTAAAATCTTCTGGAAATCCAACTTAACTGTAACTACTGGAATTTCCCTTATTTCTTTTGTAAGTTAAGCATACGTGTCCTTCAGTGTTCATGCTAGAGACAATTTATCTAATGTGTTGTGGAATCGTGACTCCTCTGAAGTCCATTGGAATTTTGTTTGGCTTTGCTAGAAACAGTATTTCACTTCATGGCTGTAAACCAAGATTCCCGAATTCCATTCTTGGCCACCACAATGAGCTTTATGGCCAAGCATAAGCTACTGCAATTCTCCACTTCAGTTTGCTTTCTCTCGAAAGGGGAAGTAGTATTTTCCTGAGCTGCTAGACAAGGTTGCGGTACACTAATGAATCTTTATTGGGAAATAAATAACTGATGATGTTATAGGTGAGTATATTTTTGTGTATTTGTGTGGTCGATGTACTTCGATAACCTCATTAGTTCATTGGTATGATCCTCATGGAAGTGATCAGTGCTAGGTTCTTGGGAGGAAAACATCTCCTGAACTGTGCCTCAGTATTACAGCTCATAAATTGCTAATATTTTTTCCTCATATTTTTTTCAGAGTAACTCTTATAATGCGTACCTGCTAATAATCTCATGTTTTGAGGTAAAAACAAAAAAAATAATAATGGATTGCTGTATTTTTTTCCTTAGCTCAATTCTCAGCTTTCTCCGGTAAGTGACTAAGGCCCCAGACATGTAAAGGCTTCTTTTAATGGTTAAATTAGGCATGTAAATATTCCCTGCGACTTGAATGGAAATACTTGCAAAAGTGACCCTTTGTAGGCATGAGGGTTAAGCAACTTCGAGTGACTTTTTAATGAAGTTTATAATCTACTATTTGAGAATCATTAGAGTAAAATGCAAAGCTAAAGGTTTTATATACATATATATATATATAAACAGAATATCACGTAATAGAAGAATATGTCCTTTATTTCATTTCAGAGAGCTTTCTTGTAATCTACTTGTATCTTCAAAACCAAATAAACTTTTTATTTGTAATGCTATAGCTTGTGGTACAAAAAGCCAAATCCAGGAGATACTTGCAACATTTATGCTCTCAAGGTTTAGTTTGTCTTTTAAGACATTTGCAGTTGTATTTTGTAGGCATTGTAAAATTGTCAATATATAAACTTAACCAAAATTGGAGAGTCTCAGTAAGAGAATTATTTGTGCCTGTTTATTGAAAGGCACATAAAAGCTTAGAACCCCAGTGTGATGGTCTCAAAGATCTTTGTACCATGCAACAGGTTAAAATGAAAGTTTATTTAAAGGAAGTTTTCTCTTTTTGGAGGGGAAAAAAAAAAGTTCTATCTGTACTATCAAAAGGTCTCCCCCAACATGTCTTTATTTGTTTTGAAATTGCCTTGTGCCATTACTGTGTTTAGTGTGGTATATAAAATGTTAATAGATACTTACTTTCTTTTGCACTTTTAAGACACGAAGGCTGTCTCCCTCCATTTCAGAAGTGTCAGGTCTTGTGATCTTGTTCTCTCAAGAACTTTAGAAATCTTCGATGAGTAGAAAATACCTAACACGAGGACCTTTAAAAGAGTTGTTCAAAAATGTTTACCCTACTGAATTGCTATAGCTCAGATATTGACTTTAAAGTATTAATTGAAGCATGAATTCAGACCTTTGAAATTCGAAGATGAAAACCTCTTCATGAGTAGTTCAGACATTCTTTCAGTCAGCCTTAGTTCCTACTGCGATCTTTTCTCCTTCAGAGAAGTTGCTAGCGTAAAACCAAAAGACATGTAATAATATCACCTGAGGTTAAAACCCATGCTTCCTAAGTGTGGGTTTTTTTTTCTCTTCCCCTATGAGAAAAAAAAAAAAAAACTGGTCTGGTTAAAATGTTGCGAATAAGTAACAACCAGAATGTTGTTTTATTTTCAGGTTTTTTGTGTGTATCCTATTTCACCATCTCTTCCCCTGCCCCTTTGATTCAGGCATTTTTTAAGAAACAAATGTATTCTCCTTGCTCAAGTGAAACTGCCTTCAGTTATAATAAGGTTCAGTGCCTTTCTGTTTTATACTTTTTTGGTTTTCGTTTTCAAAATAGTTTTTGGCAGGGAGTAAGGCATTTTTATGTCTGACAACCGTGAAAACTGCCAAATTTGTCTGCTGTGTTATGTCAGAGACTTAAATTGTGAGAAAAAGTAAGGGTGAAGCTTTGGTACTGAGCCACATATGCTGACCCTTTTCTGTCTGTAAGTATTTTTTAAATCGGTCAGAGCTTTCTAGAAATTAAAAACAAAAGTCAAGCCAACAGGAGAACTGCTATGCCTGACTAATTCATACTCCAGTACAGCCAACATATTAGTGTAGCCTTGTGCTTCTGGAAATGTTTCTACGTGAGGGTGTTATTTAAGAAGAACTCAGTGAAGTTGTTCTCCAGATCAATGCTATAAAAGTTAGGATCTTGCCAGTTCTTCAGGACAACAAAACCCTGATTAGGAATATGGAAATTCCAGCATCCAGAGTCCTGTCTGACCAGAATCAGATTGATCAGTTGGTCAGACTGATATGATGTGAAGCTCCAGGAAGATTTGAACCTTACATTACCGTGTACCTTAAGTGTTAAGAGATGTTCTTAAACACTAAAGGTTGACATATTTTAATATACTACAGCCTCTTCCTACGAGAGGGCTTCATGGCTAAAATACATTGTAAGTTTATTTCCTAGTTTGTCATTTATACCTCAATTATGAGAAAGTTTAGAAAAGGAAATAGATGAACATTACGTGACTATTCTTTCATTCAACAAGGGCGCTTTTTTCAGCAGAATTGTAGTCTTGTATCATGGATTTTGTATAGAAGAGAGTGGGACAGACTTTTTTGACCAAAAAACCCTTCTGTTTCTCCAAAAGTACTGCTAAACAAAGACAGCTGAAGAAACGTTGCTCATTCTGAATATTTTGCAGAGTTTCTTTATTTTTTCACTATGCAAAGTCACACAGAGTGAGCTTATCAAAGATTTTCTGCATGCAGTTTTGACGGAGCTTTCGCGTAAGTACAGTACTGAGCAGCAGTACCCCAGTGTGGTGCAGACAGAAGATCTGTTGTACAACATGAAGTACAAGTTGCAGTAGCCCTTAACTGGTGGAAGAGATCAAAATAAGCTTCAAGCAGCATTGCATGTGTCTCGTGAAATGGCACTAGCACAAAAGACCTGAAGTCACCTAGGGAACGTCTGAATAACGTATTCATCACTCTTTCACTGTCGCTGGCTCCAAGGGACTAGAGGAGAGTCATGTATTTATGTAAAATATATGAAGCATCATAAATGTATTTGCATTACAGAATTTCCAAAGATACTTCTATTCACAGCAGGGTGTTTCTTTTCTTCTTTTACCCAGGTTTAACAATCTGTGGGCACAACTGTCTGCTAACTGCTGAGTGGATGTCTGCCAGTAAAATCGTTTGCAGAGTTGGACAGGCTAAAAATGACAAGGGAGACATTATTGTTACTACAAAGTCTGGTGGCAGAGGAACTTCGACTGTTTCCTTCAAACTGCTTAAACCTGAAAAAATAGGTATTTTTCATATGCAAATTCACATCTGTTTTCTTTGGTAAACAGATATGACCGAGTGCCTCTAAATAAAATGCATGTTTAAAATGGATCCACCTCAGGGCAATCTTCAGTTGTCTAGAAAAATCAGAGTATATCAATAAAATGTGCAAATATATACATAGATAAACTCATGGTATATGTGAAATTAATCCTCCTATCTCAATGTCCTGATGAAACCGTCAATGACTACAAAGGTAGCCCTTTGTATTTCTGTAAGGAGTTAGCACTAAACTTCTAAAATTTTAAAAAATTCCTAACAGATCCAGTAATTACTTTTCAGTGTACTAGATAAATGCAAAATATAAACCAGTTCATGTGCTTTACGCCTAAATCCTGAGTTGACAGTCAGTCTTTAAAAGAAAGTTAAGTCCTCAGTGCTGTTTCTTATTTGTAATTCAACCCATCCTGCAAGACAGAAAGTCTTAGGTATTTCTCATGAGGTGCTTAACCGTTAAAATGATGCTGCCAAGCAGTCTAGGACCTCTGCTTAATCAAGAATCCAGTCTAAATAACCTCTGGATTGAGAATGTTTCTTTCAGAACATCTCCATTGATGAAGTTGGATGGTTATCTTATCTACTGTAGGGGTTCCCATAAGGACTGGTGTAGGTTTTTGTTTTCTGCGGTTCAGTGGCAGTTAAATAACACAGCTTCTCCCAAGCTGTACCAAGTTAATAATAGAAAGGTGGATCAAGTGCAAATGTTACATAGTCAAGCTTTTGGTGATGGGAGAGGAGAACCAGTATTTGAAAAAACAGGTAAGTGTTGAGATGGAGTGTTTTCCGTGTTGAGTATTTGATGGGCATGTTTGAGAGTATGGCTGGCTGCATTCTTGGCTGAGGGCCAAGACGTATTGTGCCTCACCTTTCCACGTTGTCTGTGCTTTGGAAAGAAAGTCAGGCCTGTGTCCAGTGCGTTATCCATCTTGGCACGTGGCCACAGTTCACTTGCTTTTTGGTTAGCGAGTGGAACAGAAAAAGGATCTTCCCTAAAACATGCAAATAAGATGACCTCCAGGTAATTGCTCATTTTGAAAGCCGTAGATGGCAAGGTTTGGACAGGTACCAAAATACTTGGAGGAATGAAAAATACTAATACTCTGTGATCAGGATCTTAATGTATATGAAACTGTGGGATCTGTAAGAGGTAACATTTGATGCCCAGCCATGAATGCCTCTTCAGCAGCTATAATAAAATAATATAGCATAATTGCATCCAGGTTGTTTTGCCATGTATCTGCCAATATATTACCTAGGCATGCATTTTATATTTATCAGGATTTTTCAAATTAATTCAGTATGTTAGAAGTTGGTGGTGCTGGACTGCCCTTGTTGTTTTAAGGATCTGCGCTTTGTTTTCTCTAGGTATCTTGGATCAGTCTGCTGTCTGGGTGGATGAAATGAACTATTATGACATGCGCACTGATAGGAACAAAGGGATTCCCCCCTTGTCCCTACGTCCAGCTAATCCGCTTGGTATTGAGATAGACAAGTGAGTACCAAATGCCTTTAAATCCACTTTTTTAGTGGTTTTCTCTATATGTGCCTTTGTGAATTCCAGAAAAGTTTAACAGTTTATGGGGCAGGGAAAGATTTAAGTATACATACATATATTAGCTGTTGCTATGCTGTTTGGTACTCAAGAGTTGTTGGTGCACATTCAGTCCCATTTCATAATCCTTATTTTTAGATCACCAATTAGAACTGTAGATAATTTAAAAGCCTGATGTATTGAACCCCAGTGATGTTTAAATTTTGAGGACTGATAAATAACCTAAGGCTTTGGATTTATACATTGTAGTTATGGAATACTTACTGTTGCATCTGAGTTTCATGGGGCTTTTAAGGATATTTAGATTGCTATCAGTTGCTAAAATTGCACTGTAAAATGTGATTTATTATACGTATCAACTAGTTTATTTTATCGAAATATTAATACTGCTTTCCAACCGACAGGACTATTTTACTTTTGTTCATAAGTGTGGTGGAATTTGACTATTTTTTCTGAAATAGAAACTTTATAGTGAGTGGTAAACGGAATAGGAGGGCTTTAAATGGGACACTCTTAGGGCTCCAAACTTGACCAACTCCTACAAATACCATTAGGAATAATATTTGTCTTAGTCAAGATATCAGCTCTACTGAAAATAAGGCCTATTTAAAATTAACCTATTATTAGGGGTCTCATCTGCTGAATACTCGGAGGAGGAGTGCACAGGAGAAGATCCGGTGTCCATTGTTTCCTTGTTCTGATGGACAAACTGGACTTGCCCAAAATCTGTATGAGATTTCTAGTGGATCCATCATCAGTTTTCCAGCCTCTGGCGGTGCATTTCATTCCTAGTTTGAGTATGTGTTTTCCTTTATTTTCAAAGTGATAATCTGTTTTTTTGGGGTTGTTTTTTTTTTGTTTGTTTGTTTGTTTAATAAGCTGAAGATTTTGTCTCTTAAAGTATTTTTTCCCAGCCTCTGACATAACTTCTGATACATACTTCTTTCATTTTCTCCAGTTTTCCAACCCTGTTAAAATATGGACTTTAGGACTGTGAACAGTATTCCAGTGTCTTACTAGAAGACTTCCTGTCTCTCCTCCACTCTCCCTCCCCTGTTCATAAATTAAAAAAACCTTATAATAATACTTTTTACCACAGTGCTGCACTGACAGCTAGCAGCGAGTGGCTTGTTAGCCGATGCTCTTGAGTTGCTACTTCTGCTGCTGGCATGGTTGCTCAGTATTCTGTAGGGATGGCCTGGGTTCCTTTATCCTAGCTATATCTTTTGGAATTTGATGGTGTTTCTCCAAGTGTTGCTTCCTTAGTAAGTCTGTCTTCTCAGTCCAGATGACAGTTTTTAGCAACTACTTCTAAAAACAATATTGGTGATAAAGCTATTATTGGTCATGATGCAAATACTGATGAAAGAGTAATGTGGGCTTCAGTAAAACTCTGTTTACAGATGTCCTCAGGTTTGATTCTCTATGGTTTGGTTTTCTTTTTTTTTGTAGTTAATGCTTCAATCGATGTGATGAATTCTACTGGTGTTGCATAAAACTAAGTTTTTAATCAATCTTATGGTAGCAAGTCTCCTTTAAAATGATGATATATTAATTTTGTCTGGTTACTTTTTTAATGAAACACTTAATCTCAAAGCCCATATTATATTTTCTCAAACATGGTATGAAAGAGTTGTGACTGGCTGACATTTTATCTAATTTAATCTGCTTTAATTCTGTATTTGTGGAACCCTGCAACAGCTTTTCCATTATTTTGTCTGGGATTCAAGTAACAATAACTAAATCTGTTGCTTAGTCTTCTACCCATATGTATCTCACTTCTTTCTGTAAATGCAGTGGTTATGTCGCAGTTATTTTTACTTTGTTCTTACTCTAACAAAACTTCTAATGTAGTATTTGACTTCATAACGAAAATTGATAGTTCTTACAGTTAAGACAGTGTCAATGTGATAGATTAAGAATTACCCTTCAGAAAGCTTAACAGCATTAGGGTTTATTTAATTAGTCATCTGTGTGGGTGTTTGTTAAATAGGAATCCAACAATATTATATATTTTTAATACTTCATCTGAAAGCATTAGAAAATATCATATTAATGAAACATCAGATTTTGTGTGAAAAAGAAATAAGTCAGAAATATTTAAGTACAAATAGAAAATATTTGGGGTTGGGGAATAAGTAAATATTATGGCAGGTGTAGTATCAAGCCTCGTTCTTTGTTGGTTGATCTCCAAGTCCATTAGAGGACTTGGAGACTTCATTAACATGAAGTTTATGGCAGGCGCTGGTGTTGAAAATGACCAGTTTGAGAGAAGGAACACTAGTCAATATAGCAAGTAGTTGTGTAGTGGGATTGAGGGGTAAATTATGGAGAAGGGAAGGGAAATAGGGGGAAAGAGAGGAAAAGCCTGGTCTGCTGTTGTGCTATGGGAAACAGCATGGTGTTCATAGTTGTGACTATAGATGGAACATTCTCTGTTTAAGAAGTGCCTCCCCAGTGGAAAAGCTTTCATAATTTGCTTGAAGAATTGGTGCAATACTACTGTACCTTTAGAAATGGTCTCTAATACCGTAGTTTAACTGAACTCAACATGTTTGCAAATATTTGACATATGGGATGGGTAAATCATAAGAAGTTGTACAAGGTAGTGGAAAAGGCAATTATAAATTAAGAAAGGGAGTGAATAAGCAAGATATGAGAATCAACTCTTACTAGGCATGGAAATAATTTGTCACTAGTAGTGATAAAAATTGTTAGAATTTTGGGATGCTTTGGGATGTATACAGTTGTGTATACAGGGAGATGGAACTGCAGCATACTGAGTCTCTCCTCTATTAATACCTTTGTCTTCTCTAAACTAGTTTTAAATATGTGCAAATCGGAATGTATTTTAATTTTGAAACGGAAGTGTTTGGCATTGATATTGAGGTGGTGGGATTTACAACCCTTGCAGCCTGATGACTGGTAAAGAAGGGAAAGGCGTGCCTTGTATTGGTTATGCAAGCAGTGGTAAACAAAAGAAACATCTAAAGAGAGGACCAGCAGTGAAAAATAGATGTGAGAAAATGGTGGAGAAACAATGGGAGCACACCGAAGAGAAGGCAGCAAGTGGGTTGATTACAGACTGAAAGACAGAAAGAAGTCCTCCTGCTAGCAAGTGCTTGTCAGTCATCAGCAAATGATACAGAAAGGACAATCTGCACCATAGGAAAGGAGTTAGGTCACCTATCTGGGGTGGGGTGTTTGGTTTTTTTTTTTTTAAATATGGGTTGTGCTTATTTCTAGAAGTTCCTTTCGTGGTTTTTTTTTTCAACATTGTTTATGGTGCTTTGTCCAATGAATACATGTTTAAAAATTAATCATAGCTTTTTAATCGTTCAGGTGGGTAGTTTCAAGATGCTTCAAGACATTGCAAATGGGACATTGCAATACTAGAAAAAAGATGCCATAAGTAGTGAACAGAAGTGCTTTAGCACAGCATTTCACTAAAATACTAGGCAAGCACAGGGACCAAAAAAAATTTTTATTTTCACTTAGTAGGCTCAAGATTAGAGTTTAATTGGGAGCGACTGGGATTGAAGTGAACAAGAGGGTTGAACTGTGAATTAAGGAAACTAGATAATAGTGGGTCTAACTCATTGTATTAATAATTAAAATACTGCCTGTAGATATATTGTAGGACTAATATATATATATATATATATATATATATATATACTCAAAATACACACTGGAATTCTCTTTTCCTATTCTAATGATGCAAGGATGCAAAGTAAGAACTACGGACACACATCCTCTTGATTGTTTTTTACATAGTCAAGATATTTTAAATGTTGTATGTATACACTGCGTGCAAGCCATCGTCTTTCAGCCTGCAAGTTTAACAAGTAGTAAGTATACATAATTCCTGGCTATTAAGTTCTTCATATTTCTAAGAACTAATTGCTGTTCTTGTGTCATAGAGCCAACTGAGAATCTCAGTTGCTAAATAATAAAATCATTTATATTGTACTGAAACTTGAACTTGATGATTATTGTTTCAGTGGTGATCCTTAGAGTCACGAATGTATTCCTAGAAGAGCACACACGTTTGTTCTCCTGACTTGCTAACAGTTGCTTGTTCATATTTTAAAACACAGAACTTATCCAATTAGATGTGGGGTTTTTTTGGTAATGCTATCACTTAGTGCATATTGTGCATATGCTATGAAGTATTTAATTTACACCAAAAAATGGGTATTTAAAATATTTAATCTTTGAGTTCTATTTTTTTTTTTAGTTTTCGGAATGAAGTAAAGACTGATACAAAGCTTTAGTTTTCTGTCATCATCTTTATGCCACCTTTAAGTGCAAAGCATATCTGTGCCGCCTTTCTCCTCAAGGAATATTTCTGGCTGCGATGTTATGCAGATGTAGCCAGAAACCCTTACAGAAGGCTTAAATAGCTTGTGGGAAGAAGAGTGTATGGAGTAGTTGCCTCAGTCTGAGAAATGTGGGAAGTTGGTATAAAACTGCTAACATTAACAGCAATGTTGCAGTACTTGGGTTGGTTTTCTCAGTTTAGAGCTGTTAAAAGAGCAGGTTGGTAGGTTATGTCCTACCAACGTAAGATTGTTCAGGATTTTGAACGGTTGTAGGAGAGAATATGTGATGCCAGTTTCATAAAGGCACTGGTTGAAATCTGTTGCTGGAAAATTTTAGATCTATGTGAGATTTGTGAATTAATTGCTAGTTTGGATGTACCGCATGCTTTTCCCTGCCTTCACACAAGTCCTTGTTTAATCAAAGACTCCGTGCCTCCTCTACCTACTCTGTCAGCCTTAGAAAATCCATTCTCTGCAAACCAGTAACAGCAGTTGGACCTCGTGGTGGTTAGAAAGAAAGGTTTTGAATAGTGTTTGTTGTTTTGCATGTAGCAGAGGTCATCATGGTGAATCCATCTCGTACATGAAAGCAAATGCTGACATGCTAAGTACATTCCACATACTTGTGTATCCACCCACTCAATACAGATGCTTCCCTCTTCCCACGCCAGCTTCCAAAACAGGATGAGGGAACAGATGATCTTACGCTGCCACCTAATGGTAAATGCCAGCTTGCTACCATGAGATGGGGAAAGCGTTTCTGGAGGCTTTGATATTTATTTATTTTTAAATAGCTTGTATGGAAATGCAGTCAGTTTCATCCTGAATGCGATGGGCTTGTGGAAACGTATTACAGAGACACCTGCGGGAGAGGGAAGCAGTATACATAGTATACAGTCCTAGTTTTATGAGGTTAAAAACATTAGTAACATTTACTGCTTATAAGGCTGATGCATCAGATGCAGCTATCTGCCTGTTATCTCTTAATAGTTTTCTCTTACCGCAGTCTGCCGTTTTTCAGATATGATTGTCACTTTGGGATGTCATATTTCTGATAAACCCAATACTACTAGGGAGTAATTGTCAGAGTGCATTCTTCTTTTGATTTTTGGAGACACCTTTGTTAACACCTTTGGATTTGTCGTGTTTAGTCTACTTCAGTGTCCCTTATCCTGGTCTTCTGGTGTGCATGATTAGCACAGTACAGCTGGTACAAAGCCTGCTTTAAGGAGTCTGGCTGGTACCAGATGGAGCGGAGTGTGGGGGGTGTACAGCAGCTCTAGCTGGAGCTTGTTTATGCTGGTTGCTATTCAGAAACTGTGTTTACTTAAAGTTGCTCCTCTTGACCTATAAACTCCTGTGGAATTGAGGTTCAAGTTACCTTTTGGTGGCTGTATCCTGTTTTGGGATCTGCCTTTAATCTGTAAATATTGTCATGTATGCTGAGGAGCATACTATGCCATTCTGAAACTCTAGGAGCAAAATAATCTTTACAGAAAAATTACAAGTTGCTAAGCTGTGTTCATAATCAAGCTCTGGTCATTCGTATCCATTGCATTCTGTGGCTGTTACTCAGTTGTGACTGCTTGGAGGCTGTGATTTACCTGTGGATAATACGACTCATTGTGAATCTCCAGAGAATATAAATGCTCAGTATACACACAAGTTCAGTGGTAGAATTTGTAAGAGCTTCTACATGCTGTGATGTTAAATTAGGTTTATTGAATATCAGGCTATATAGAACCTGAAGTTTATGGTAGTGAAAGAAGGGACTTGTGTTGATGGGCACATGCAGTACAAGTGAATTGATTGTACCTTATGTGTTTTGAATCCAAATTGCTCTCAACATAAGAAAGATATAGACTGGTTGGAAGGAGTCCAGAGGAGGCCTCAAAGATGATCAGAGGGCTGGAGCACCTTTGCTGTGGGGACAGACTGAAAGAGTTGAGCTTGTTTGGTCTGGAGAAAAGAAGGCTCCAGCGAGACCTTATAGCAGCCTTCCAGTACCTGAAGGGGCCTACAAGGAAACTGGGCGGGGGACTTTTGACAAGGGCCTGTAGTGACAGGACAAGGGATAATGAGTTTAAACTGAAAGAGGGGAGATTTAGATGGGACATCAGGAAGAAATTCTTCCCAGAGAGGGTGGTGAGGCATTGGAATGGGTTGCCCAGAGAAGCTGTGGGTGCCCCATCCCTGGAAGTGTTCAAGGCCAGGCTGGATGAGGCTTTGAGCAGCCTGACCTAGTGGAGGGTGTCCCTGCCCATGGCAGGGGGTTTGGAGCTAGATGGTCTTTAAGGTCCCTTCCAACCCAAACCATTCTATGATTCTATGGTTAGATGTGCACGCCCTTTACATGGAAGCAAGGCCCACTGCATCTAATACTGCATGGCTGTATTAGATATACACAAAGTATGTTTGAGGGGAGTGAAAGAGTATAGTGGCTTGAAATCAGATTTATTTTTACTGTATTCCTCATGAGAATAAACAGTATGTGATATTTTAATTACTTTTATGTTTAAATTGTTACTGATGGATAAGACTCCTTTAAATGTTAGCTGGAGGCTTAGTACCAGATCTGATTCTGTTTTAAATAAAATAGTCTGCGTAGCAGAATATACTACTATATAAATCCAATATGTGCACCTTTGCTCAAATCGTAAAGGTAGCAAAATATGTAGAGTTGTCAGGGGTGGTAGACTACTCTTCCCTCCGTTGCGAGGTTTTCTGGATTCAGTTTGTGGTTCCCAGTTTCTTTTACAGTGATTGCTTTTTAATCAGTGATTAAGTATTCAGAGTTGCTTCCTGGAGTGATTCTTGTACAACGAGCAAATCAAGAGAAAAACAATCAACAATTTCATAGTATGTCAACATGATCTCAGTTTTTGCTACAAGTTCGTATCACTCCATAGTGTTGAAATGAGTAAAACAGGAATACTTTCTCAAGTAGCATATGTGCTTGTTTATAAGAAACGGTAAGCAGGCTTTCATGAGAACAACTTCCAAGGACTTACTTAATTTACTAATGTAAGTTAATGGAACAAACTTGTGTGTATGTGCAATTAGTGTTTTTTGAGATGCATCTATCCAGGCAATGTAGAAATACAGTTGCTTTTGGTTTGAACATTTTAGTGAGCAGCTTGTTGTGAAGACAGCTGTGGCAAGTCATTCCAAGCTCCCCATATCTGTTAGTGGAAAAACTACTGGTAAAATTTATGATAAAAATAAGGATACTACACCATAGTGTATAACATATTGTTAACATACCGCACACGTTCACATTCGTGTTTCCACTCTGTTGTGACTATGTCTAAAATCTGTCTGTGCAGATAAAAGCACCCATAAACGCATTGCTAATTTATGGTTCTGCACAAACACATCTGCTGGAAAAAAGCTCCTAATAACTTTTCAGTGCAGTCAAACATCAAACTGAAAAAAAAAAAACCCTTTTCATTTCTGTCCCACTGTCTATAGGACAAAACTCATTTGCAGGAATTTATTACATCCCTTGTTAAATGATTGGTCTTTATCTCAGTTCGTATATATAAAATAGTTGGGGTTGTTTTTTGCCCTAGGAATTGCATCGCTCATGCATAAGCTTAAACTGTAATGTAAATGCCTTACAATTTTGCAATAATAAGTAGCATTTGGTAATGGTGTATTTGTTGTGTCTGAGTGCTTTTTGTGTTATATCTGTTTCTTTTGGCTTCTTAGAAAATACACTGAAGTTCCAAAAAATAGCAACAAAATTCAGCTTGTGTGAATGTACTTACATAGTGCTTGCACTGAAGGTCTGAGCCTCTTTTGAGGTAACTGAAAGGTTTTTTTAAATGATGTTTCGTTTTGGTTATTGTTGGGTTTTCTTTTGGTTCTTGCCCCTGTGGCCAAGAAGGCCAGTGGCATCCTGGGATGCGTTAAGAAGAGCGTGGCCAGCAGGTCGAGGGAAGTTACCCTCCCCCTCTGCTCTGCGCTGGTGAGGCCTCACCTGGAGGACTGTGTCCAGTGCTGGGCTCTTCAGTTCAAGAAAGGCAAGGAACTGCTCGAGAGGGTCCAGCACAGGGCCACTAAGGTGATGAAGGGCCTGGAGCACCTTCCCTGTGAGGAAAGGCTGAGAGAGCTGGGTCTGTTTAGCTTGGAGAAGAGGAGGCTGAGGGGGGATCTTATCAATGCTTATCAATATCTAAAGGGTGGGTGTCAGGAGGATGGGGCCAGGCTCATCTCAGTAGTGCCCAGTGACAGGACTAGGGGCAGTGGCCATCAACTGGAAACCAGAAGGTTCAGCCTGAACGTGAGGAAACGCTTCTTCCCTGTGAGGGTGACAGAGCCCTGGAACAGGCTGCTCAGAGAGGTGGGGGAGTCTCCTTCCCTGGAGACTTTCCAAAGCCGCCTGGACTTGTTCCTGTGTGATCTGCTCTAGGTTACCCTGCTCTGGCAGGGGGGTTGACTAGATGCTCTTTAGAGGTCCCTTCTAACCCCTACCACTCTGTGAATCTGTGAACATTAAAAATTGTAGTTGACCACTAAGATGCCACCATGCACGGATTTAATGTAAAAACTTTTTTGGACAGCCATGCTATGTATCACATGTGAGGTACTGTTCTGCAAGTTCATGTGCCTACTGGGCACTTTTGACGCCTTTGAGAACTAAGATATGTTAAAATGTCTTTAAAGAAAGGATACACTGAAACTTTCTGCTTTTTACATCCACCAGCATTTTCTGCAAACTAGCATTCGTGAAATTCAAGGTCATTGGTAATCCTGAATCTCACTACTTTCATTTATCAATTTTTGTACTGACATTATCACTTTTTCATTGAAGACGGAGAAATGTTGGGACCTTCATCGTTAGTTGATACATTTGTTTCTCACACTGTTTTCCCTGTCTCTCTGTTTTTCATATCTGTCATCACTTTTCCTTGCATCTTCTTTTTTTTTTTGCTTGTTTTTAAAAAGTATTGTTTCATGCCCCTGCTGTAATCAGGTGCTGCTGATGAAAGACTTCTGTGCCATGCCATCATGTATGGAGGTCCTTTGTACCTGCTTGTGCTAATGGCCATGTGGGTATGAATAGAAACTTACAGAAGACAGCTCTTTTCTATATAATTGTACTTTTTAATGTGCCTGCCTTTAGATTTGCTTCACTTAATCTGCTGTTTGCTTTTTGTAATGAAACCAGCTTTAACTATCTTGAAACATGTTTAGATTTCAGAAAAACCAAAACTAACAAATCACTGCTTTCGTGTCCATTCAAGTGGCTTTTCAAATGTATTAAATGTAATTCCAATAGCTGACTCTAGATCGCTGCTGCCACCCAAGTTTGATCTCAAATGCAAAGTATCGCAGGTTTGCATTTGTGGACTTTGTACAGCAGAGTTCACCTAGCTTGTGAGCGTCAGAGGGGGACATTACTGACTTTTGAGTTTGACATAATCCAAAAATGATCCAATACTATGATCTGATAGTACATTTTTAGAGTAGAATATTTCAGTTGGAAGTGACCTACAGTGATCATCTAGTCCAACTGCCTGACCAGTTCAGGGCTGACCAAAAGTAAACTTGTTTGCCATGATTAGTTTCTGAAGATGGGATGCAGCTGGTGGCCAAGGAGAGAGCGGTGAGCGCACCCGGTGATGTACTAAGAGTGCATGGTGGAATGAACATGGCTGAGTGTTAAGTGTGTGTCTGGACTGAGGGATGAAGATTACCATTTTCATTAAAAAAATGATAAATCTTTAAATATATTAAGTCAGGGTAATAAAAATAAAAGGAATGTGTTTTCTGTATGGGTATCTTAGAAATTACTTGTAGTTTTGAAAATACTGTTGTATAGAAATTGCTTTTACAAGACATTGGCTCACATGTGATCTTTATGCATTGTAAAGCTGAATAAAAACAAAACAAGCATGCTGTTTCTCTCTCAAGACATGCCCACTTTTCCTTTACATCTTGTGTCCTGTGAGCAGACAAATCAGCATATTCTGTTTTGCAAAAAGATGATTTTAACTCAGAATTTCTTTCAGTGTTTGTATGTAGTGGAAGTATGTTGTGCGTATCATCATGTTTCCATGGGACTTCTGCTGCACATGGACCAATAGACAGTGATGGTGCGAGATCACTTGCAAGCTGTCAACCTGGTGATCTTCTGTATTCAAGGCCGGGCTGGATGAGGCTTTGAGCAACCTGACCTAGTGGAGGGTGTCCCTGCCCATGGCAGGGGGGTTGGAACTAGATCATGTTTAAGGTCCCTTCCAACCCAAACCATTCTATGATCCTGTCATTTTAAAGTTAGATAGATACTGTTTCATGGCATATAAAGCTATTCTCTCACATTTACTTGACTTTTCCTGTTTAAAAGGTAGAGTTATTTGAGTAAATTCAGCGTTGGGGGTCCTGCATTTGAATGTTAGTAGTATCTCGGTGAGTCTGTCTAGTCCCATTTTCTGAGACAGCAGTTCTCTTTCTTTAGAAGCACTTTTTACAGGCAACATTTCTGTCATGTGTCGTGGTGAAAAAAAAAAAGGTAAAATTAGTTTTACTTAGATTAGATTTCAGTCTCTTTTTCCCAGTCGTGCTGTATGTGTCTGTAATACCAGAATTTATTTCATGGTGAGATAAAATTTATATTTACTTCTTGTTGGAACAGGATTTGGGTGTGGTGTTTTATTGTGGTTTTGGGTTGTGTTTTTTTGGGTTTTTGTGTGTGTGTGTGGTGGGGTTTTTTTGGTGTATGTGTGACATTTTTAATTGTAAGCTGTTCACTGTAGAAATTAATGTTCATTTTTCAGAGGCAGATTTCCTCAAAAAGATTTAGAAGCACTGTTTCCTGGGATGAGTGCTGATTTCACCAGTGAAAACTTTTCTGCTGCTTGGTACCTGATTGAGAATCATTCAACAACAAGGTTTGTTGCTACCATAAATAATTGTTGTAAATGCAAGTCACTTGATATTATTTCATTATACAATAGATGTCCTTGTTTGTCGAAAATTACAGCAATAGACCTATAGTTTCTACTGCCTGTGGTGTTTCTGCTTGGCTAGAAACTTGAATCAACCAGTTTGCTCAATGTGGTTATGAAGAAAACTTCGTTTTTAACCGGCGTGGCCTTGAGTGGAAACTCCAGGTGTTATGTCATGCCTAGAGGCTCAGGTTAAGGGCACTGAGCAGGCTAAGAGTAAAACTGCTAGTACTACCAGTTAGCTTTTAGTTAACTCTTGTCGAAAATGCTGTAGTAAAAGAAGTTGGACGAGTAAGATCTTTGAAGTAAGTATCTTAAAATATTGACCATTAGTGTCTTTATTTTTAGATCTAATTCATGTGTACTTGCATGGATGCATTGCGTAAATAGATTTTTGCATGTATAACTGAGTTCTGAAACTTTAATCTGCTGGTGTTCAGTTAATACTGGAAGCCATTTTTAGTAGAGATGAGCCTTTTTTTGTTGGTTTCACAGGTGTGGGCTGTGTTAGTGGGTTTTTTTTTTTTTTTAAAGGGTGGGGTGGGTTGGGGGAGGGGTAATGCTTGGTTTTAGGAGCCCCATAAATAACCATTAATGTACTTGGGAAATACTTTAATTTCCTCTCAAAGTCATGGTAGGTTGAAGAGCCAAAACAATAGCAAGTGAACATTATTGCCTAATACACAGGTAATGACAGCATCTTTTGAAATCAAGTAACTAAAAGAGGGGTGGTTCAAATTAATTCTGTCACAATCTGATAATTTCAGGGATCATCAGATTTTTGAAAAAGCTGAGGGGATAATAAAGTGAGAAAGAGCAAACAGTTTTTGATGTAGCTGTTTTAAAGAAATTTCCTTTACATTTGGCCCTTGGGCTGTTACCATTTTGTTGCTCATTCACGTGGACACCAGTGACACTGCCAAGAGAGATGTGGAACAGATCAGGAGTGATTACAAAGCCCTGGGGATGAAAGTGAAGAGCATTGGGAGTCCATGTATTCTCTTTGATTTACAGGGACAGGGGAAAGCTACAGGTAGTAGTGGATGCAATCTGTAGGTTCACAGATGGCTGCACCACTGATTTCGGCGGCAGGATTTTTTACTTCTGTAGCCATGGATCCATTACTAAAGAACAAGGACTGCTAGTGAGAAATAGGATTCATTTGAAAAAGTGGGGCTGGAGCATCTTGGCCTGCAGGTTTGCACTTCGGTGACAAGAACTTCATATTAGGAATATCAGGGGATGGTGGTAACAGCTTGCAGTTAAACGAAAGGACAGAGGTGGCATTGAGAGTGCTGTTGGGAACTAGAGAACCAGTTTGAAGAGTCTAACCTCAAGTGCCCTTACACACGCTCATGCAGTCTGGGGAGCAAGTAAGAGGAGCCAGAGCTCCACATGTGGGATTAGACAAGCATATCACTGCAGTAAAGTTTGATAGTTCATGTGCCTAGTGTTATGTGATGGATGGGAAGAGGCCTTCTGAGAGAGATTCCCAGGAAAGAAGAGAGGGACTTGACTTTTGTGTGAAAGAACAGCTTGAGTAAATATATGGTCCCTCTTACGGAGCAGGTAGCAGGACGGTCATGAGCTTATTCAAAAGGCTGGGAAGGGTATCAAAATCTTCCTTAAGCAACTTGAGGAAGTCACCAGAGAGCAGACCCTGGTTCCTGTACAAGACTTTAAACCTCCCTGATATTTACAGGAAGGGCAGCAATCCGTGAGGCTTGTGGAGGGTTCTGGGAATTACTTCTAATGTAGCTGCTAGGTGGGCGATCAGGGCTGCTGCTAATCACTGCAGGCAGGCCAGGGAACGTGATAGTGCAGCCTTGCTGGTTTTTGGGAAACACACAGCAGTGGTGTAGTTCTTGTCCTCTACGTAACCTCAGGTATTGGGAGTGCTAAGTATGTGGTGCACTGATGTTTTGGTTAGCTTATGTCTGGTTTTTTCCTTGAAGGAAATTCTCTGTAAGCCATCAAAATAATGTCCTTTTTTAATTTTTAATTTTTTTTTTTTACCCCGGCAATATTCTAACAAATATAAATAAACTATTTAGACATACAGTTAGGTCATCTGATAACATGAAACAGTGCATAAAAAAGAAAACTGTACGGATTTTTGTTAGTTTGAAAATGCTGCTGGTAAGTACTTCTTCTATGCTCAAGTAGACCAATCCAGCACATGAGTAATGCAATTTCTGTCCAGCAGATGGAAACAGGAAATAAAGCAAGATGTGGTGACATCATCAGTGTAAAAAGGAAAATGCCTGTAAGTGCACCAGTGTGTTTGGTCTCTTGGCAGGTGGTGATAGTCTTCTCACTGCCTCAGCTAAAGTTTGGATTGTTCTCTTAAACAGTGGTAGAAAAAGACATGTTAAAACTGGCAAAGAGTGTTGGTGGAATTGCCTTATTTCTTTATTTCATCATTTCTCTCTCCTCACTGAGATACAGTACAGGTTTTTTGTTTGATTCTTTTGTATTAGAGAGATGGGTTTGGCCTGCAGGTAGGAGAAAAGACTTTAAGGTTGAAAACAATGAGTTATATTTGTATTTCTGGACTTGTATGTGATAGTGCTTTTATAATCGATCCAGTAGCGTAACTGTTGAGATCATATTCATCATCATCAACAAAAAAATGATATGCAAGTAATAAAAAAATCAATCGAGACATAAAACTTCTAAAATAATTGCAGCTGCTTGCCAAAAATTAAAATTTGAAATCAAATGTAAACTGGCAATGACTGAGAATGGTAAAGAAACCGACCACGCAAACAACAATGACGCGTTTGTGATTAATCCTCCCCTATGAAGTCTTTCAAAAACAATTCAGTAGACTGCATATAAAAACCCATACTTTTGTAAAGCAGCAATCTGTCCATCTTTATTTATCACTAATATTGTGTTCAATTCGAACTGTATGTCCAAACCAACATAAAAATACTGAAGGAATTCAGAAACTGAAAGTGAAAAAGGGTTGTGAATTAAGATGTAGAGTAAAACAAGTGTCACTATTAGACATTTCTAAACTCCCAGTAGTTAATCTAGTGTACTAAGTGCAGTGAATTGTACTGTCACCTATTGAATGTAGTACATACAGTTAACTAAGAGCAATATTAGATGTTGAGAAGCGATTTCTTGGCTAATTTGCAACATAAAGTAGTCTGTTCTGTCACAAGTGATATGAGCCCTCCTTTTTAGTTTTAATCCTAAAACCCAAAACTTCTTTCGACTAAGATTGAATTTTCATTATTGAGAAGCACACTCATTAGCAATTGCTCAATAGTTATTGCAAAATAGCTGGCTTTATTTTCCAAGTAGTCTATTCTGTTTTGTTCACTCACTGACCTTACTCCTTGTTTGAATGTCACAGGGGTTTTCTTGTTTAATTTCAGTTTTGATCAGCTCAAAACAGCTGTTGTGAATTTGAAGAAACAAGCCAATAAGAAAAATGAAGGGAGTCTAGCTTATGTGAAAGGAGGTCTCAGCACGTTTTTTGAAGCACAAGATGCTCTGTCAGGTAAAGATGCTTTGCACTTACTAAATGCGGTGTAAAAGAAAAGACTGTATTTGCACTTATGGTTGAACTTAATATTAAAAAATATTGGTTTTCTTCGCAGTGTGTTCTAAAAGTGTGTAATGAGCCCAAAATCTGTATCGCGTTGGGTCCACGGTGGGACTGGCTAGTTCATTGTTGTGGTGTATTTGCAAAAGGTAGCATGAAATGTATCTCTCAGGAATTGGCAGCATTTGATGCAACTGCTTAGACCACATCCAGAAAAACGTGAAATGTTAAACTGGAGATAATATTAGGATGAGTTACAAACTGTAGCAACATAAAAACTTGATTTTGTGATGCCTTATCCCATAGTCAGACCGTAACATACATATGAATATTCAGTGCACTCTGACTTGGGAAATCAGGTGGCCTTTATATTCTGCTTGCCACAGGGAAAACGCAACAAACTAGTGAGATTAGCTTAGCTGTCTGTGCCATTTTCAAATATATATCTATAATTTATATATATACACACACACATACACACTGTTAAAACATAAAATGTTACATAAAAGCTTGTTGTGGGCGACCATAGTCCTGTCTAATTAGGGACTGTGGTAGAAAATGACAGTGCTGGGCCATCCCCAATGGGTTTGACATGTACCACTATGCTGTTTTCAATAGCTACTGTACGTTGCAGGATTATCTCTCATCATCATTGATCCTGTGTTATGGGTACCATGGAGTAAGAAAATATGTATCTGCTCATCATCTCAGCCAACCTAGCACTTGCGTTGGCTTTAAGAACACTGCTTTGGAGAAGTACCAACTTTCTCTTGACCCACTTGCAGGCCACTCACTAACTGATAGCCACTTCCATGTGTCAGGGAAAAGTGGAGGTGGTGGTGGTGCACCTCCAAGCAGATGAACCAGTGACCTACCCTTCAGATAATGGCATTTTCAAAAGTGGTTGGTAGCTTTTGGCTACCTGCCTAATTTGGTAGTTTTTAAGAGGAGAACTTTTTCCACAAGTGCAAATGTGTGCTTTGGTAGGGCTGACCTCTTCTTGAGACATCAGAAGATTCTTCCTGTGAAGAAACTTAGCTCCTAAACATCCTTATTATGCCACCCAGAACTGGCCTGTTACTTGTCAGTTCTGGAAAACCTTGGCCTAAATCTAGGTAGGTTCAGTAACAGAAAAGAAGTATTAAAGTGTTTAGTGGAAATACTAAAGGATGTGGTGATAGTTGTAGGAAAAGACACTAAGAAGAGTCAGTATTTGTCATTCTTTGACTTTTTTTTAAGCTGAGTTTTATTGAATGCTAGGAAAAATGATAATAGGCTTTGTAAGTCTTAAATATCCTGAGAATATTGAAATACTAATTTTTCTTAAATAGTTCAAATTCTTAAGTAATCCTGAAAAAATAATTGAAATTACCTGTTTTTCACAACCAAATCTGCTTTGTGTATAGACTATCAAATACTCTAAAAGACTTAGAGTTCCGTTTCCAAACAGTTACTGCTATAGATAAAAAGTAGTGCTGGCAGACATACGTGTTGCCTTGTAAGATTAGGTTTTGGACCAGCAAAGACTTAGTAGGATTTACAGCAAGCTAATTCAAAACATAAATGTTGTGAGATTTTAGAAAGACTGAACAGAACTGAGCGACTTTTTTTTTTCTTGTCCCATCTATTACCCTGTAGGCTTCTTGCCTTTCGAGACAGATTTCCTGATAAATGAAGAGGTCAGGGAGCTAGTAGGAATATAAAATATATTAATAAAATAATGATAGGGAAAGAAAACTCTTATTACACTAAATACTATGTTCTCAGTTTAAAAAAAAAAAGAAGTAATAGTTGTAATATTGTTTTGCATCTCTTGTCTGTATCAGTGTTATTTTTACCTAAAATTAAGTTTATCAGTGCAGTCCTTCAGATAAATTATGAACTCAAAACTTGGGATTAATCATGCGTTTCTTGATGCCGCTTTTCGTGTGTAACTAATGGCTTAGTTTTGTCTTCCTCCCAGTGATAACCCTTGAGTGCTCAAAAGGAAGCAGACTTGTAGGTTGTGTTTTTATAGACAGAGAATTAAAATAGTACGGAGAAAGAATGGCATTGATACTGTTATAGAAGAAAATTTGAGGCTTGAAGTCACTCTTATAAATTCAGAGCTATAATGGTGGAGTTCAAGGGACTTACCAATACAGTATTTAGTTTTAAATTCTTAATGAGGATGCAGTGCAGGTCATAGCTGCCTTGTGTACCATTTTAATATGCATTTCTCTGTTGAAAATTCCTACTAAATGCATGTGCAGAAGTGATTTTGATGCTCTTCAGTCAAAAAACCCCCACTCTTACTGCATATGAATTTCAACTTTGTAATGCAGAACTGCTTACTTGCCCTTTCTTCACACTTTCGCAGATTATGCAGAATATTTTTGAGGGAACATAACAGGAATCATTGTGTAACTTTTGAAAGACTTGAACCTGTGATAGGTACAATCAATAGCTAAGTTGTATGTAGAGAGACTTCCAGTAACAGCAAGAAAAATGGGTATCTGTCACCATCATCCAGGACTTCTGCCACTTGTCAAAGCTTTTCGGCAGAACATTTGATCACTGTATTTTTCTCATAGGAAAGATGACAAGAATTAAGTGTAAGCATTATGAACATTGTTATAGAGACACAGCTCAGACTGAAATTTTAAAAAAAGCTCAAACCCCAAATAAAGAAAAAAAACCCCAACAAAATAGAAAATACCCCAAACATATGAAAACCCCATTAATTCTTAGGCATGGAATTATGAAATTCAGTCTCTTAACAGAAGAACATTACATTATACTCTGGCTCTACAGTGTTTGTGCCAGGTGATGTAATGGCACTTTTGTGTCCTCACTCGTGTAAGGGTGAACTTGTCTCTTATTTTCTCCTTTAAGAAGGTACAACTTGAATTTCTATGTGTTTAAACTAAGCTACCTGAACAATAGTTTATATTTGAAAGCTGAAAGATTGTTTCAGCACAAACTCTTAGGGACATAGTCTTGGTTCTGCAAACTTTCACTGTTTGATGCCGAGCATATAACTGTGACAGATGAAAAGTGACTCAAGGGAAAAATCATTGTTGAATACTGTCTTCCAATATGATTTAAATTGCCTTAGCTGCTTCAGGGTTTTTTTTGTTATTATTTTATTTTTAATTTTTACTTACTTCCTCTGGGAAGATTTCTAATATCTAATGCATTTTCTGAAGGTGTGTTTTTCTTGATGGGCAAAAATTTAGGCTCTCCAGATATCCTAGAACACAACTTCCAAACCCAGTCCTTTATAAACTGTAGGTCTGTTCCGTCATTGCTGAAGAGCAGAGCTGCCCGTGTACAGTTATTTCTCCTAGGTCTCCCTAAATTGGTACAGGATGTTACTGTTTGTTGGAGGCTCACTTTAAGAGGTGTAACACTTGCTTTACCAGATACTTCATCTATTTGCACATGTTTATACCCGCAGTTTTTTTTAAACTTGTACGCTCTTAACAATGTTTGTTTCAAATACATAAACTTGATCTGGGAAACCCTGAATTACTGGTTATGGTGCAGCTTTTTCCATTAAGTGGGTAATACAGTGTTCCCAGTTAAATGAGTATTAATATTTTCACAAGTAAGCAGTGAAACCCATAAATGCTATCCTGCGATGTTTATTGTATTTTGTGATTTAGAAACTCTTTACTAAGAAAATAAGGTCAAATAGCCCAGAACCCTTGCTTGTTTAGTTTAATTTCTTGGAAAACAGAATTGCCTTATCAGATCCTCGTGTGTGTCTGCCCGTTAGCTTGGCTGACAGTTTGACAGCGGCTTTGCTGTGGAGGAGATGTTCAACAGGAAGTTTGTTTCGTCAGCTGAAGGGAGCTGTAAACTGAGCTGAGGGGAACTGGGCTCACCTCAACTTGACCCACTTGTCAGCGTCGGGAAGTTCAGCTGATTTACTTCCCATAATTCTAATTGCAACCTAGAAATTAGCATTCCTAAAAGGGCTGCTGTTTAGGTGCTTGTAGACAAGGTGTGTTTTATTCTCATAAGCAAGTCATGTCCTGCGCAGAAGTCTTTGGAAGGCTAGAAAATTAATTTACTTTGAACATACCTTTTCAGAAATGCTCTTCACAAAAAGCCTTAGGTTGCAGAGTTTCTTTTTATTTAAGGGAAAGGAAAAAAATAGGGAAATGACTGATTTAGTTGCTCAATTATGCTAAACCATGCAAGTATGACATCCATATGGGCAAGTAAAGAAGATGCTGTGTTGTGTTTGAAACACAGATATGTTGAACAAATTTGAGATTTAGACTTGACTCTCTAGTGTGTCATGACAAGGGTTGTTCTTGTGCAGTTACAACTACAAACACATGATAAAAAAAAAACCAATCTGTACAAATGAAGCACTGCTGGTTATTACAGCACTATTCCCTTTTTCCCTTTGCTCTCCGGTTCAGATACGTAGCCTATGGGAATGCCAGTATAACATGGAACTTACACTGTAGTTGGCCTTTTGTCTACTATCTTACATAATACATACACCAGGATAATGTTTACCTGGCTGAAATGGTCCTATATCTGGTCAATGCCTGTTTTTTGGTTCCAGGGTGGTCTTTTTTTTTTCCGTCCTATAGAATATTTTACACTTCATCCCTTAAGACCCATTCTAGGATGAGCATGTCAGTGATCCAGGATCTGATTCAGTATGAATAAACGTATTCTGTTGTCATTAGGTCTGTTAAACTACTTTACTGAAACTAAAGCAAAAGAAACCATTGGCTCTGTGTTAAATTCTGAGTCAGACTGGGAGTTTGAGAAACTGAAAACCGATGTTTGTCTGTCATACAAGTGTCCCTTTGCTTCTGGCTCTTGAGGAGTTATGTCATGTTTGAATTTGAAGAGCGTGCATACAGCCAGTTTTTCATTAGTGATTACGTTTGCAAACTAGACTGATGACTGACTAACTCTGGAGTACTTTTACATTGCTAGCTCTTATCTCCACTCACTCTCTCTTGTCTTTCTGTCTGTCCTATGAAATGCTAGTCCATGGGTGTTTGCTGGGTAGTACGGCATCAGACCTATTATACCAGGTTTTGCTGTTGTCGCATTCCTGTTTTGTAACATATCTAATTCACAGTTTTACTCTGGTCCCATGTACATTTTCCCAGATAGTATTATTTTTTATTGAGTGTATGGGTTTGAATAAATCGAATTCAAGCATATAATTACTGCCTAAATGTTAGGCAGCTGACTTGAAACGGCCAGGGTAGCTCTGCATCGAGTGCTTTGTGCAGTGTATGTCTATTAATATTATCTTCCTCATCCTCCTTCAAGTGACAGAATATAGTCTCTGCAGGGTAAGAACAGCCTGCTGTTATAGCGAGTAATTTTCAATATGGGGAGTTATAGAGGTGAAGAAAGAACAGGGCCATGGAAACAAGCTGTCAAGGGCAAACTAAGGTGCAGCATGTATCTGACAGCACACGAGCCTAACAGTTTACATGCATGCATATGCCCACAGTAGATGCAAGTTAGATTATTTCAGTTTAAGTGTTGAGATTATGCCTCCAATTAGTTGTGAAGCAATAGCTGGTATGTTCTGAGATCACTGTCTAGCTTTCCAAGTGGGCGCTGATGTCTGAAGCCTTGAGGTATCCTGCCCATGGCAGTGGAGTTGAAACTAGATCTTTAAGGTCCCTTCCGACCCAAACCATTCTGTGATTCTATGATCCTTGTGCTATGCTTGTACACAAAAGCTGAATAAGAAGCAGTTGCACTGTTGTTGCTACACATTTTGTCCTTAAAGTTTCTGGGCCTTCACAAGTATGCACAATGAACAAAATAGTCATGCTGATTTGGGTTTGGTTGTTGAAAACTTGTGTTCTGATCTTGCAGCGCTAGATGATGAGGGGGACATTGCCATGAGCAGTGTATGCTGAGAGAGATGGCCTGACAGAGGAATGCCAGTAAAGTATGTCAGTGGTGGTAGGTAGTTTAGTCTTGGGTGGATGCATCCTCTTCATGCAATGTCTATGGTCAATTTCTGTAGCAGATCAATTGTTGCCTTAATGCAACTCTAAAAAAGCAAAAGTTACATGATCATGATTGATAAAAGGCTCAAACTTTCCTTCATGCAAGTACTAGCATAGCATTGTCTAGGAGATGTTATTTTCAGTGTGTGGAGCAAGAGATGGCCTGATTTGAAAAAGTGTGAAAGAACAGGAGTTGTCTCAGTCCACAGTGAATTTTCTGTGCCCAAGCCTGTACCTGGTTTTATCCTGCTTATATACCTTCTTTTAGATCAGTAATTGTTCTAGGAGATGTAAGCTAATTACTAGCAGGATTTCTCCAAATGGATTCAGTCATGGCAGCTTTTACCTCCTGTGTGGTAAATTTTTTCCGTTGGCATTTGAAAAACAGTGAAGTATCAAAAAGATTAGTTTTGTAATTGCAGTTTTCAAATAGCAAATACTGCAGTTGCTTGCAAGTGTGCAAAAACATACCTATGATTAAATTTGAGCCAGACTTGACCTACCATTCTCAGAAACAGCATAATTTCATGTTACATCATTCTATTTTGATTTCCATACCAGTTTTAAAGTACATGCAACATTTAAAAGCTGCTTTTGTTTCTACCATTAGCTTTCATAAATCCAGAAGGTTAGCACTCTGTTGGTAAAAAGAAAATAGCATTTCCTATACTTTAAAAAGTTTCATGGTAAAGGCCTGGGTCTAGTCCTGAAAATTTTAGTGGATCCATAAGCAGAATAATAAATTCTGTTTTCCTGTCTGAGTTACTTTCCTGGAAAAGTCGCACTTGCTTAAACATAAGAGCAAAGTTATCAGGCCTCACAATGATGTTAGACTACAATTTTTGGTCTCTTATTTCCATAAAACTTCCCCTCCTAGCACTGTGCTTTCATTTCTTATTTTTTAATCATTTTAAGTCTGTCCAATTTATTTTGATTTTTGCCACTGTGCTGGGTAAGCAAGCTTGAAAAGGTATATGCTAGAGAGACAAAGCACCAAAAGGCAGTTAAAGACAATACTACATTTACTTCAATATTTTGTGATTTTTGCTTGGGTTAGCAGTGTTTTCCAAAATAAAGCCAAGTTTGCCATGCAATTTGCAAAAATACCTAGAAATCTCAGGGTGGGTTATGAGATGGGACCCAAACCAAAACAACAACAGCAACCTTAGCAGTATTGACTGTTGGCTGTATTAACAAACTCTAGGTCTTTTAGGTTTTCACAGGGTGATGCATTACCTGCTCTGTTCATGACATGCTCTCTTTATGTGTTGCTTTGCTCATTATATACAGCTATGCACTCTTGTTGAATCCATTCAGAATAGCTTTTACCCTATACAGGAGTGCTGTCCTCATCAGTATCTTTCCTATGTTTTGTTCAAATTACAAAAAATAATTAATCTTTCAATAAAAGGAATGAAAGACATTTTTATTCATGCGTTGGTGTGAATCCTGGCAGCATGTTAACATGTTCTTCATCCCTCCATTACTGTGCCTTGGTGCCAAGTTATTTATAGTGACCACGTCAGATCTTCAGAAATGTTTTGCTGCATCAGTCTTTCTCTTTTTAGTATTCCCCCTTTGCTGCACGTGAGTGAAAGGGTTTGACTCATTTCGGGTACTCTTTTTATTTTTCTTTATATTTCTGTGGAAATGGGTAAGATTTTCAGATATACCAAGTGCATTTCTAGCCATCTTTTAATCACAAAATGGTAGAAAACTTGCATCTCTGTTGCTCTGAGTTGAGTTAGGCTGAGGAAGTTTTGAGAATACCACTCTTAGTGCCTATCTCAAAATATGTTTTACAAATATCTAATGAGTAAATTGAGAATAAAATCTACAAGTCAAAAACTGCATGGTCTCGGCAAGTCTGGATTAATTTGTTAGATTTACAGTTGCCAAGTAAACAACCATATCCTTCCTTAGATGAAATAAAATTGTTTTTAACGCAAACAACAATGAATTAATTGGTTTGGTTTACTACAAGGCCTGTACTATGGCTTATTTGCCAGATTGAACTTTTTGCATGTGTTTTGACCAAAAATAACCAATTCTGAAGTATTTAGTCACAGTTTAGATTGTGAGCTTTAAACTTAGTCTCTTCACTATTGTTAGCTAGTATCTCACTGCGGCTTTAAAGTTTCTGACTTACCTGGGTGTTGTAGTTTAATTCCATCCAGCAACTAGATACCACACAGCTGCTTGCTCATCTTCCCTCTCCATCCTCCAGTGGAGGAGGAGAATCAGAGGAAAAGACAAACTCATGGGCTGAGATAAGAACAATTTAATCATTGAAAGTAAATGATATAAAACAATTATACCAATAATACTAAAAATAGTAAAAATATGTCATGAAAATAATAGAAAGGAAAACAGATTATATAACTGCTCACCACCCACCAAACTGAGAGCCAGAGATCGAGAGAGAGACTCTGGCCCAACCCCCAATTTATATACTGAGTATGACATTTTATGGAGTGAAGTACCCCCTTTGCCAGTCCAGGCCAGCCGTCCCAGCTGTGTCACCTCTTGTAGCGAAGAGGCTGGGAACACAGGCGCAGCACCAGAAACCAAAAAAGTCCTTAACTCGATACAAACACTCCTTAGCAACAGCTAAAAACACCAGCATTATCAGTACTCTTCTCTGCACAAATCCAAAACATAGCTTCACCCTAGCTACTGTGAAGAAAACCAACTCTGAACCAACCAAAACCAGCACACTGGGAAGCTTAAACACTTATTGGCAAAGACGATATAAAAACACAGTTAATTTTCTGGCCTCAATTAAAGCGTTTAAACCTAGCTTCTCCTCATGTTTATCTACTGTATGCTCCTTACAGTAAAGTTCCTCAGTAATAATAACCAGACTCTCCTAGTTTTTCAGCTGTTGTTTCAACTTGCACGGTTTGTACCAGGTAAGTCCAGGGTGACTGGCAATTAAAGAAAAATAATCCTGTCCATCCTTTACTTAAGGCCTTCAAAGACCTAAGATTTTATCCTTTCTCTTCCTCCTGCAGCCAGTGATGAGTTGAGGGTATGAATTCTAAGCTGCATTTGAAGTTAACCTTAACTGCTGGCTGATAAGAGAGGTAGAGGCTGGCTTTCTGCCTGCCCTTGGCTGTGTGCTCCTTCCTCTTCCCTTGTATGGCAGTAGCGCAGCTGAGGCAAGGTTTGGGCAGGCTCACTGGTCAATAAAGACTCTTACTTATTGAGTTAGTTTTCCACCAAATCATCTCACTATGGCTGCCCTGCAGCTGTGTGATTGCTAGATTCAGCAAAAGGATCTAGCGGTTTGGGTGCAAGAGAACTGGGATTGTCCCAGACAACACCATCCCACCATTATATGGGTTTAGTACTCTAGGTTAAAAGAATAACTGGAGTGTCTCTACATTCCTTCCAATCACATTAGGTCTACAGATGCTTTTCTTGACTGCATATTTTTGTTTCTCTAAAATTCTAACTTGGGGAATTTTGTTTGGTCCCTGTGGAAGGAACATGGACTTAACTTCTTAAAAATCAATTGATGCAAACAATGTCAGCTTAGACTTTCTGATGAAGCATTTTTCACAACCTTTTTCACTATAGAAAACTTAAACTTTTTTTTTTTTTGGTAACCCAAATTTGGTAAACATATGAATGCACTTATTTCTAAATCTGAATATAATGTATAAAGTAGCTTGAGTGCACAAAGTAGCATGTTAAACACGTAGAAGGAAATACAGCACATCCTTGTGTGTATGCAGACTAACTTAGGTAGGTCTATACCTGATTCTACTATGTCCTAGACCACCTTATTTTACACAATGGTTCAAAAATATTTCCTGGTTTGTGCTGTTACATATATGTAATATGCCTTTATCTGTACTCCACTGTGCTTTCCGCCTTTCTGGAACTTAATACATTGCTTTATTTTGATTTTTTTCCCCATTGGCATCTTTGTCTGAACATGGTTATGAATTGGCTTAAGCATATCATTCTTCCTGGGTTTACAACACTCCTGTTCAAACTAAGAATCTCAACTACTGTATGTGAAGATGCTAACTTTAAATGCCACCAGTGTGAAAAACGTTACATTCCGTCTTCCAAAAGGAAGAGAAGGGAACGGTATTGCAATTGTGTATCCTTATCTAAAGAAGAGGAGAAGAACTGCTTTGGAGAAGATGTGTTTTAAAACTTTGAGGAACTACTTAATGATCATGATGCTATTTCTAAATAAGCTGCATTCAGAATAAAAACTACAGCTAATGACTTGGCATTTTTGAAAGTGCTAATGCAGTAAATCATGCTCTTTCAAAACTTTCTGTTCTGTAAATGAAAGTAAGTCTTCATTGTGTTTTACATATGTTGGCAACAAAAGGTGCTTTGATAGAGGTTTAGATGTTACAGTTCAGTTTTGGAATCTCTTTGGTATGCTTCCTTCAGGAGTAATGTTATAGTTAATTGACCAGCAATTAAAGCTATGTAATTAATGATTCCAAAATATTAGATTTTAAAAATCTTTGAGTCAATATATTAACATAGGTTTTTATCCACATCCGTTTAGAAAGTATCTTTCAAAAATATGCTTAATTGAATGATTTCAAAATATTTAAATTCAAATCCTTACACTTTGATGCGATTCCAATAGTACTTGTGACATTTGGCTTTAAAATACCTGCTTATGTTGTGGTTGCCGTTCTGATGAACTTGCCTTTCAGTATGTGACATTGGTTGCAGTAGAGTAATCAGCTGCCTGTGACTGGAACTGATGTATAGAAATGGAATAATATCATTAAAACCTTTAATGTTTTTGTTATAAAATTGTAGAGGTATTCTTGTTGGTAAGTGTTGTCCATGTCATATATAAAATATGTTCTACAGTTAACAGCATGCCATCTTGTAAGATAGACCCCTGTTCCTTGAAATACGCAAGAATCTGTTAGTTTTAGTTAATTTCATTCAAGTGTTGGTAGCCTTAATAAACTTGCTGTGCTAAACTAGATTTATTTTTTCCTCCTCGAACAACTTTAATAAGAAAAATTAAGAGGTGCTTTTGCATTTTCCAGAAAGCAGAACTTCTTCAAATTCTTTGTAGGATCTAGGGATTGAAGGGTCAAATTTAGATGTTTGAGAATAATGGAATTTTATCTCTCTTTTTTTCCTGTCTTTTTTTTTAATCACACACCCCCACCCTCAATGAAAATTCCTCCTTTCAAGGAGACTGGAGACTACCAAGGGCCACCGTCCTGTTTCAGAATAGCCACCCTCTCTCACTGCTTACAGTGGGTCTGAGGCCCCAGGGCTGCCTACTACTAAGGCTAGTTTCTGTCTGTGTGTGCTTGTTCTTAATTTGCACCTGCATAGCATGGGCAAGTAGGGATGGCATTGTAGAGGAAACCAGTTGGCGATGACTTCTCTATGTGCACATTATATGCAGTTTGGTGTGGTATTTTAGACTAGCTTGAGTGTAACCTAGCGGGTTGAATTCCAGGTGTCTCCTGGAGCACGTTAGGTGTACTCACGGAGTGCATCTTTCAGTTTTGTTTCATCTTAAAAGAATCCTGTGAAGGGAATGAGGTTGCTCTGCCATACAAACCAAAACAAGATAAGCTGGGACAATTGGGAGACTGCTTTAAAAACTGTATTTGTGTTTTGAACTAAAATATTGTTACTTGCTTTCTTCAAAACACTGAGCATCACTGTTTTCAAGAGTAGCTTAACCTCACTTCATTCTGCTAGGAAGCAGCAGGAGGTATTTTAGAAGCCTTAGTTTTATTTAAAGCAACAGGAACTGATGACTGTTTGATAGAGTGGAGTTTACATATTTTGACAGATTAAAAATTGGAAAGGAGAAGCACAGTTTTAATTGTTTTATAAATGCTGTATGCATATGAATACTACATTAAATAAAGAACGGAAAGGAAAAGAAAAAGAAACACTCTTTTCTTTGCTGGAGGTTACTGCACAGAGAAGAAAGAAGGAAGGCTGTGTAAGAGAGAGGAAGTAGAAGAAAGTATCTACACTCCATTCACTGTTAATCTTTCCAGAATGGTATGGTGTAGTCAGGCTGTCAGTAAACCTCTCCCTTCCTGAAAATGAAATTATAATGAAACAACAAATTCATGCTGATACTATGCATTTCCACATCAATTAGTAACACCATGTGGAAGCAAGACATGGGTCTTTTGGCATTTTTAGGAAAGGAAAAAAATAGCATCTTCTACATGAAAAAATAAAGCATTTGCCCCCCATTTTCATGTTTTGAGAAAAAGCATTGCAGTGCTTCTGTGTAATGGTTAATGCAGTGTGTTGCTACAGGATACTCTGAAATTGTGTTTTGAGAGTACATTTTTATAGATGAAAACAACTGGTGGGGGGGGTGTTGCAGCACTAGACTTTTGGGATCATCCAAATTCCCCATGACTCTCTTTCTGCCCTTTAATTATTGGTAATACCTTCTTAGTGAGATCAATGTAAAAACTTTGCCTTACAAAGCAAAAGTATTTTGTGCTTAAATGATACTTACTTTTCAAATACTAAATTGAATGAACACTTGTACCACAATATAGCTAATTGGGATTATTCCCTCCGCACTCCTTTTTTCCTTGAGTCTTATTGTCTTGTTCAAGATGATACAGGAAGTCTGTGTCAAAGTAATGGTTAAAATTCTGCAATTTCTGGCTCTAAGCCCTGTCCTCCACTAGACTCTGCTGCCATGAAGTATGTTTGTATTTTTTTATGTCTAACAAGAAAAATAACACTTTATTTTTAATATTTAAAATGTTTAGAAGTGTCACTTTGATGTAATATATTCCCACCTATTAAAATGTTCTGTATTTTAACTAGACACTTTATTCCAGCAATCCATCAAAAACTGGAAGCGGATGGAACGGAAAAAGTAGAAGGATCCATGACGCAAAAACTGGAGAATGTACTGAACAGTAAGTTTTTTCCTTCCAGCAGCAACTATTTATGGACTTAAGACTTTCTAACAAGCTTTAATATATTCCTAGGAATATGATAGAAAGGAGAAAACAGTACAGTGTCTCTTGCATTTTCTTGTTTGATAGTGATTTTAGGGTGTGATTGTACACCTTTTGAAATGTGGCAGCTTTTGCCATGACTTTCAGTGGTGTTCATGAAAACAAAGAGAATAAATGCCAATGTAAAGGAGTTCCAAAACATTTTAAATACGTTCGGGTGGCATCTCAATTTTAAGCGTGCAAAAAAAGCAGGAGCTATATGGATAGACATGACTGTAGAAGGATGAGCAAAGCTAAATGCCAGTACTGTAAGAACTTTCAGCAAAAGAGGAAAAAACCCAAATACATTTGTAATAACAGGGTCTGTTAACAGAATCTTTTCCACTTAATGTACAGTCATTTGGATTTAGTAATATATTAATAATGTATATATATATAATACATCTAATAATTAGGTGTAATTGGAATTACCATTCTTTTTAGACACACTGAAAAGCTGTCAGTACTTTGTTTCTCTGTGTTAGCTGTAGGATTGCGTTGAGAGATGGCTTGAAGTTACTGCACTTTGGTATGTGTTTCATCAGATCAAAAAAGTTACTTTTTTAATTCTGGGACTTCTGCCAAGATAATTTTACTTTGTTTCATTGTGATTTTTTTCACAGAGGAAGGGATGTTTCCCTTAGTGCTGTATCAATAAGCAGGAATGACATGCAGATAGCTGACTCAGTGTTGGAAAGTCTGAGTGTGTTTTATGAAATCAAGAAAGTGACATGGAAGTTCACTGTTTTTCTTCTCTTGTATGAAGAAAGCAGTGACTGTATGTGTGTTTGTATGGGGAGCACAAAGAAAGCAGAGGGTTTTGTGAACAGTTCTAGCACTTTTCAGTAGAGATTCATTAATGCTCACAACAAAAGTGTAGTCTGAATATTGTTCGCCCATCTTGTTCCCAGAATGTAAAAAAAAACCCACACCAAACCCAAAAAACATCAAAAAAAAACCCTCACATGCACTATATAAAGACTATAGTGTGTGTTTGTGTGCAGAATATTTGATACATATACAGTAGGAGAAAAAAGCATTTGCTGAAATTTGCCAGTGCAATCCTCAGTGCTCTCTGTGTGTGCCATGTCATGCACTGAGCCCACATTCCTTGGAGAGCACTTTCCCTTTGACAAAATTGTGCAACGGATTTTTAATAAAAAGGCAAAAATTGAGTTCTGTGATGTTTTCCTACACACACAAATATGAGACAAATCTACCTATAGTATAACGGCTGTTTCATTTGATAAATCGTGGCTGACATCTGTATGCTGATAATAACGCAGACTGTCTTTTTCAACCTCGCTCTGCAGAGGAACTTGTGCCAGGCACTTCAGAGTGGTATTAAGTTTGTCTCTGTTATGAAAAGAATTGGCTGCTTTTCCTCCTGATACTTTGCAAATCATGATGGGTGGGAGGCAGGGAAGTAGGAATACAAGGATTTAAAAAGAGTAAATAATATTATGCAAAGTAGTTTAGGATCAAAGCTTTGGTTTTTGTCTGTCCATTGAAAAGCTTCCATAATCCGTGAGTAACAGGGCCTGCTCTCAAAAATTGATTCAAATCTTTAGTCAGGTTTTACACTTCATGGACTGTAGGTATATATTTTGAGACAATTGGTGTTGTGAGCTTGGTTACAAACTCCTAAAAATAAGGATGTTTTCCATGGCATCTGTGAATGTATGTTAAGAGTGTGCCAAATTATTGGATTGGAATGGCATGAGATAGTAGAAGCACAATCTGATGTTTTAGGTAGAATTATAAATGTTTGGTGATTTTGCTAAATTGTTAAATTTAATTGCTAAACAAAGTATTAAATATATATTTTTACAAACAAATGGTGAGCTATAACGTATTTCATGGAGAGTTGTATCTTTAAGGAGGTAAATTAGATGCCATTATGTGGTGGTTTTGTCATGCACTATAGAAGACAGCTGTTGGATAACAAGAGCTTTCTTTGTGGAGTAAAAAATTGCTCTCTGTAGATGAATCACCTATTTTGGAAACACAGTCAATATAGGACATGAATCTTTATCCGTGGACTTTTATTATTTAGATTGAAATTATTCATCAGTAATCAAGAGATGAAGATGGTTAATGTAGAAAGGATTTGAAGGCATGAGGATGGAAGAAATTGTACAGGTTTTTTTAAGTCTAGAAAGACAGACCTGTTTTGCATTAAATACTGGATTTCGTTAAGAAGTTATGTGATATATTTTAATTTCTGTGTAAAACAGAAAAAGTGCCCATAGGAAAAAGTAAAATAATTTACTTGAATTGCAGATTTCTACTGCACATTAATTCATAAAGGGATGAAGATGTGTAGTAGTAAACTAAAGATGGAAATCACTGTGCTGTTCCTGCAGTTGTCAATTACCTTTTAAAAGCATTTGCATTGGGTTAAAACCGTGCTTTGTGAATATAACTGTAATTCCCAGATACAGTACATTGCTTCTTGGGTGTTAAAAGGATGGACAAGAAACATATGAATTCAAACAAAACAAATGTTACTTACTTAGAAGGATTTACAAAACAAGCATTTATTATAACCTCAAGAAAAAAATCATACTTTCAGTGGTCTGTATTTAAATGTCCAGCTAGCTGTTTTCATTGTATATTTCTCCTTAATGGATTAAAGTATCCTATGCTAAATAGTATGAAGCAGAAATAGCCATCCTCACAAAACTTTTTTTACATCAAGGCTTCAAAATTTCAACAAAGTTTAAACATTATTTAGATATAACAATTATTTTACAAAGACTACTTTTAACATGAGCAGGCCACCCACAGTGTTGACTAGGGAAAATGGCATGCAAGCCACCCAGTGAGACTGATGTAATTTTTTTCATCTTTGCTTAAAGTATAGTCACTAGACCAGATAATGTAGAAACTTCTACACGCAACGATCAAAAAGACTGAAATAGTTCCACTTTTTTTTTTTTTTTTTTTTGGCTAATTAAAAGTAAGTCATAAGCTGAAAAATGCAAATATTCCCATGTGATGTAAATTTTCCTTACTATAAATGAAATCCTATTTTTCTGCTTTAGGAAATGATCCTTACTACAAAATAAAATGTTTTTTAGTCCTGATAGAAAAGCTTTGAAGGCTATAGTTAATGAATATGCACAGATAGTCTGGAAACTTAGTTGCATGTAACTGTTGACCAAGGCTTGATCCTGTATGTGATAAAGCCAGTAAGAATTTTAATGCAATATGAAGACAATTTGTATTCATTCTGTTACAGAGGCCAGCTAGTTAAACTCTTTCCAGTCATGCTGTTGTCTCTGGTTTAAACATTGGTGCTTTTCAGTGACTCATTTAAAAATTGTTAACAATATTTGATATTTAGTACTTCATTTTAAAACATATAAAATGTTCTTGCAAAACCCAGTGATAACTCTTAATGCTATGACAAGAATTAACATAATGAAATTACACTATTCTGAAAACAAAACTTTCTGTGATGTTTTCCGTATCCTGAGATGCATAATGTAGTTGTAAAATGTAGATCTGGAGCCAAAGCAAACTATATAAAAATATCTGCAGCAAAGTTAAGCATTTGAAATAGGAAAGAGTGATTGTTTTTAATTACACAGGGGTCTTACCACATTAAAATGGTAAGTGGTTCACTTTGAAATAGTATTTCGTCCGTTGTAGAATCTTAACACGATTGAACAAAAAAGTATAAAGCTTCAGCAAAAATTAGTCATTTGCTCTAAAAAACCCTTGAATGACTCATTAAAATGAGGAAAATCTGTATGTCACTTGAACTAATTACTCACTCTTACTTATTTTTATCCTTTTTAAAATAGGAGCCAGTAACACAGCGGATACCTTATTCCAAGAAGTGCTGGGTCGCAAGGACAAAGCTGATTCAACAAGAAACGCACTTAATGTTCTTCAGCGTTTTAAATTTCTTTTCAACCTTCCCTTGAATATTGAAAGAAATATCCAGAAGGTATAATCCTTTAAAAATTAATTTCTGTTAGCTGAAATTAGTCTGTTACCTTTTTCTTGACAAATATAAATGTTTGTGGTTTTTTGTTGTTTTTTAAGGGTGATTATGATGTGGTTATTAATGACTACGAAAAAGCCAAGTCGCTCTTTGGAAAGACAGAGGTTCAGGTATTCAAAAAATGTAAGATATGAGTTCTGTTATTTGCTTCTTTCTTTTTTTTCTTATAACTTAAAGGTTAAAAATTACATAGTAATCTAAAAAGCTTTATGTGGCTTTCATATGAATTTTAAGCCATAAAAATTATGGATTTATAGGAACCAAATACTCTAAGCAATATTTCTGGCAAGTTTTCTGTGTGAGGTATATACTACTAAATGTGAAATCATAGCCTATTTATTTATTAAGGCTTGGTACTACTGGACATAAAAAGGATTACAGTAATTAAAATGTAACTTTGGGTATCTCTCACTGGCATATTGTTGGAAAGACTTCAAAGTCCAATTTTCTGTTTTTGTAGAGCTGATGTATACAAAAATTTCAGATGTGGCTTGTTATAGAACGAGCTATATTGATTGCCACATTAACTCCAGAAGTGTCTGGTGTCCTAGAGAAATAACATGATTTTCAATTCATACCACTGCTGAAGCCACACATTGGATTTATTTCCTCTCCCTCTTCCTAGATTATGCTGAAGTTGAAACTAGAATTGAAGCGTTAAGAGAACTTCTGTTGGATAAGCTGCTTGAAACCCCATCAACATTGCATGATCAGAAACGTTATATAAGGTAATAATTTGACTAGTATCTTCATCAGACATGTATTTGTGTGTTTAAATGTTTCCTAAATAGGGTAGTGACTATTTTTACTACGGTTTAAATACTGATTTTAAAGCTGTGAGTGTTTGAGATTTTGTGATTATAGAAATAATGGCAATAGATTGGTGCTTGGTTGCCGAATAATTGAAAACCAGTTCTTGAATGACAACAGTTTAATGAAGGATACTTGAGATTTAATTTTTAAAAATCTTCAAGGTATGTTTTAGATTCTGTTGCTTCCTCTAAGCTGTCATATTGCTAGCTGTGTCTGAAATGATCACTTACAGGTTGGAGATCTCAGAATAGATTCCTTGTTAACTTACCTTACACTTCAGCTTGACTCGGTGTTGAAATGGAATCATCCTGACACAGATAATAGGGAGGTTTTAATCTAGACCGTCATTTGAATCTGGTTTTGACTCTGTTACTGTTCCATCTAAATAATGTAGTTCCACTTTATATTTCATGAGCGTGAACCAGTTGCCCATTTTTCATTAAAATTCCTAGATTTTGTGTCATTCACAAAGCTGATGTTGGAATCTGTTGTAGGCATACTGACATGAGTTGTTTGGACCTTCTTCAACTGGTAGACCTTAACCTGCTTTGCAGTCCTTGGGAAGCCACACTTCAGAGTGCTCTGGATCACTTGATGGCTTTACCTAGAAAGTTTTTGAGTTTTGGACATTACTAGAGCTCATAGTGTGGCTTGACATTCTCAGTGCTTTTTTGCAGTTGTCTCAAAAGATTTGGACCAAATGCACTTTGTGTGAAGCATTCTTAAAATTCTAACACCTGCGTGAGGTCTTCCATGTTTTGTAGGCTCGCCAGGCCCAGTTGCACAGGACAAAGTGCAGCATTGGTTATCTTAGGTCCCTTTATGTTATGTTAGTTTATGAGGACTGTGACCAGAGTACTTTTCATGTAGAATGCTTCTCATTCTTCTGGGTGCTATATAAATATTGCCTTTTTACTGGAACTACATTTTAAGGTGAGTAGTTAAGTGTTTAGTGTCTCTGAGGAAGGCACTACTGTTTCCTTTCTATGCCAGTCTTGAAAAGCTTAAACAGCAGCTTCTTTATCGAAGGCAGGTCTTAGGGCCTCTTCTAAGGATTCTTTGGAAGAATCAGAGTTGTATGTGTGTTTGATTCTGGGGTTTTATTTTAGTTTTTCTCTAGCCCCTTATCTTGAAGTATTGAATCTTTAAAAATATCCCAGCCTGCTTTAAAGCAGCCTGTGTTAAGGTAACTACCAAATGTATTCCACGTGTAACGAAGGAGAGTGGGGAGTGGACAAATGTGGAATAATTCAGTTCTAATGAATTAACAGAATCCCACCTCACCAAGAGAGTAAATTAGTTTCGCTACTTTAGATATGCGAATGTGGTTTTACTAGTGTAAATTATCTGGAGGCGAGATGTGAAGAAAGCTTTCTTCAGAGCACTTTGGGTAAGAGGAAATTACCAAAATCTAATTGTAAAACTGTTTGCATAGAAACTGCTATTTTTATGAGATCTTTTCTTCCTTGATATGTTTGTTTTGTATGTCTCTGGTGTCTAAGACTAAGCAAGACTTGAAATACTGTGGTTTCCCCCCTCAGATATTCAATGTTTATCTTTATAATTAGTCTTCAATTCATATTTTTTTCTTATTTTATTACAGTATTTACACTGATAATTATTTTATACTGTTCAGAAATGGTTTACCGTATCACTTAACAGCCAAGTAGAGGTATTTTTTCCAAGACCAGTGGTAATTTTTTCTATTTCCTGTCTAAGCAAAGACTAAAGTCCCCCTTAATATTGAAGAAGGACTTGAGCTCATAATTTATAAATGTCATCCTGTCAAAATGGTTGTGTAACATTCTCATCCATCCAACCAATCCTGCTTTGACAGGTTTTTTTTTTTTTGTTCAAATGCTGCGGACAGTGCTCAAACATGACAGAATTTTGCAACACAGTCCTAAGTATAAATATGTACTATTGTAGTAATACGGGTTTTGAGAAGAAGTTAAACATTCCCTGCATTGGTTAAGATAAAGTAATAAATCAGTACCTCAAGCATCTTGAATTTTTGCATCTGTCCTGAGTCTCATCAGCGCAGAATGGAGCGCATCAAATAGTAAAAGAGCTACTGCTTTTTGAAAATACTCTTTTGAACGTACTGTTGTCAGATCATCTTGAATGCCATACGTTAGACTATATTACTTCTGTGTTCTTTTTGAAATCATGACAGCTGGCTTCTGCAACTCCTCTCTCCCAAAGACAGAAGGTGTTTTCCTTCCACGTATTAGACACCCCAATCCTTTTCGTTATTTCTCCTCCCCTTTCTTTTTTCTTGAGACTGTGTGTGTGCTTCCTAATGCAAAAAAAAAGCCAGCCCCAGACCAAAAGCTCCAAACAAAACAAAAAATAACACACACAAAAAAACCCAAAACCGGAGCTTGGTTTGCATTTGTTTGTGTATGAGTATGCTAAAATTAATGAGCCACCAAAAAACCAATTTCTTCTGTACTTGTTATGGTTACATGATGATACAATCAGGACGTATAAAGTGGGAAGAAAAATACACATATTTTATGTGCTTGAGATGTCGTCCCTGATTTCAAGTGAAACACGAAGTACTGTACTGCAACTGCTTGGTTTCCTAAGTATTTTACTAGAGGCACAACTGAAAATACCTATTAACGTGATATGAAATATATATGCTTCTGTTTATTTCTACAAGATTTTTTTGATGCAATTTTGCTTTACTAGATGAGGGAGAATGCAAAGCTTGTGTTTGCATTGGGTATGAGTGTATCTTAACAACTGTTCTTGAATTTTTAGAGTTATGTTAAAAAAAAAAAGTATTTCTTAGTACACCGTTAGACTGTTTTAATGAGGCCTTCAGTGTCAAGTCAGAGCTGTGATTTTTGGACTGGGTTTTACAGATATCTTTCTGATCTTCATGCGCCTGGGGACCCTGCTTGGCAGTGCATTGGTGCTCAACATCAGTGGATTCTGCAGCTCATGCACAACTGTAAGGAGAGCTATGTTAAAGAACAAAAAGGCAAGGATATATTTTTGTTTTATGTATATGTGTTTGACACTTAGGAATTTGGCATTGCCTTTTATTTGACAAGTTTTAGTGTAATAATGAATCTTGGGTTTTTCCTATCGATTTTGATAGTTTTTTTACGAAGTTGAATACTGACTTGTATTTTTTTCTTTATTCTGTTCTAAAAATAAAACAGCAGTTGAAGGGGGGGGGGGGGTTTGTTTGTTTAATGTATAACTTTTAAGCCCCTTTCATGGGAGAAGCATTAAATTTCAGTTGTTTATCTGGAGTTTACTTTCCTCTTGAAATACTACTTTGAGGTCACATGAAGTTTGGATTGTTGCCTGAATGTGCCAGTTAGATTTCTTTGTCACAAGATATGCCGTTAGTGTATAGATATGCAGGGCACTGGGGCATAGTGGAATAATGTGTAGGTTCTTGAACGCGCAGTGAATGGATATACCATGTTCTCTTGTTCTTTGTTCATGTGCAGGTTTGAAATTCAGATTACATTGTTGAAGCACAGACGTGTGAGTTGGGCAAATGGAATATTTAGCCAAGGTTATATAAAGACCAGTATGAATACTCAGTTGTGTTCTCTCTGTGTCTTTTCCAGCGTTGCTCCTCAAAGAAACGTGTGCTCATAGGTATTGCTTAGTTACCAGTTAACGTGATCTATCACATTACTGTATTTTCAAAAGGGAGTAAGTGGGAGGCTATTGGCCTGGCATTTCTAGTAGTAAAATCTGAAAACTGGATTTTTAAATTAGAAAATGACAGGTAATGTCTTGTTTCTCAAGAAGTCTTATCAAGTTTGCTGCTATTTCTGAAATGAGTAGGCGTATTGGAATGTGGCCTCTGAGCTTATAGGTAACTCCCATGTTTAGTGTTAGTGCATGTGTATCCCAAACCGAATAAGGCATTCGCTTCTGAGAAACCACAACAATTTTACTGAGTTGGGACCGCTGCAGAAATGTGCTGTAAGATTGTTGCAGGAGGCTTGAACTCTCCTTAGCAGAGGTTACAACATCAAGTTTAGAGTTCACAGGGTACATCACGTATGACCAGATTGGCTTCTTTGCCTTTCAGTCAAAATTCAGAACATTTCCAAAACCTCTCCATCTTCCCTCCTCATCAAAATTCTGGGACACCAGCCCCCCAAACTATACAACTTTCAGGAACAAAACTCTATTGTCAAAACAGCCACATTTAACAGTTGTGAGTTTTCTTTTTCTCCACTCCCTTGCCAAACGTTATATAGCTATCTCTCAGCAAGAAAAATAGGGGCATGAAGATTCTAAGTGCTTGAGACTTTTTTGTTGTAGTAATCTATATAATTTTGATATGCATGCTCTAGTAAATGAATGGAAAATGTGTCTAAATGTCTAGGCTTGTCTTGAAAATCTCAACCTGCTTGGTGTTTTTCTTTCAACAAATCTGCTTATCTCAGCCTTAATATCAAAGGCACTATTGGGTTAGCAGCTTTGTTTGGCTCTCAGAAGAGGGAATTTAAATAACTTGAATACCCAGTAAATGCATGTATGAATACTTAACATGTAGTGCATATATGAAACTAATGCTAATATATTAGCACTTTTATTAAAGAGCTCATCAAATTTCAGTAATTTTCTTCCAGCCTTTTATGTGGTCCTTACTAATGTAGTGTTTTGTACCCATTGTAAAATACTCAAGAATTGATCCTAGTTGATGGAGTTTCTAACTTAGTATCTAGTAGGACAAAGGAAGGTTGCTAAATGTGGTTTTTCCTTTCCATAGATTTTTAATTTTGGCATCCACTAGACAAGAGAAGGAAAAAAGATAACTCAGAAGAATCGGTATTAACTGCCAAGTAGAACAATGCTGATTGTGATCAGAGACATGGAATGTATTTTAATCTACTTTAATAGATATATGCTTTTCAAACAGGAAAAGTGTGGGCTTTTATTCATAGATATCAATTTGGTTATGCAAGACTTTGAGGAATCTAACACACTTAAGTCAGAAATGTGGTTTATATGTTTGTAAATTCACAGGCTATTTTTAAAAGAAAATAGTAATAAATTTTAAAATATTAAAGTCCTCTACTTAAAGCATGCTTCCAAGAAAGATTATTTTGTAAAACATCAAGCATTTGGAGGAAGAGGTGGGTCATAAGGTTGATGCTCTAATGAAAAGAGCATTAAATCTTTTTCTAGCTTTCCCTTTTCAGCAGGGATAATAGATACTGTTTCTGGGAGCTGGTAGCCTTCATACTGCATATGCTGGAATAAGCATCAGCAGTAACAGTTCCACCTTGAACACACCAGGAATTTTTGGCTGTTCTTAGCTTAGTTCTTCTGCTGACAGTGAATCTGTGGGTTCAAACTGACTGAGTGAAAACTTTCAGCATAGTAAACCTCAGTAGCAGATAGGATCTATTTTTGCATTTGTGCGCAATTTTTCAGGTTTCAACTGAGTTTGTGCTAAAGTATTTTGCTGCTCTTTTATGAGTTTTCAATGCAGAGCTGTGCCCTGAATCGTTATATGAGTTTTACTACCTGAAAAGGATTTGGAATTGGGCAAAAGCCTTTGCTTTTTTTAGCCTGGAAAAGTCTTCGTTGGAAACTCTATTAGACATTCTAAGGTAGCTGATTGTCAAACAGTAAATATTCTCAAAAAAATTATTTGCTGGATATGATGTATTCAGGAAGGGAAGGTTAACATTACAATTATTTGCTAAACAAGCTAAAACCTAAACATAAGCGAATTCTAGTGAGAACTTACTCCAAATTCAGTCAGTGGTATTACAAGCCGACAGTGTACTCTTAGTGGAACAAAATTGTTCCTGTTGTCTCCATACTACTAGGAGGTTGACCCTCTAGTTATTTTAACAACAATAATTTCATTTTCTTATCTAGAAATAGCATCTTCTCCTATCTTCTTTAAGAGATTTAGTGATGTGTCATCTCACCCAGGCCACTAGTAATGGCAGTCAGGACAAATCCCCAGTATTGATCAGAAGTAAATCGACCCTTCTGCATCCTCTGTAGGTTCCTTACCTTTGTCTGATGACTGCTGTCCTGTTAATAGCTGTACTTTTAAGGCTCTCCTAAGCATAGTTGAAGAGTGAAATGGGCTGAGGTGGTTGAAGGTGCTATCAGAAAGTTACGTATTAGAGTTGTATTTAAATACATGTTTCTTTCACTTTTATATCTAAGTATATATTTTTGATCTAAATGTAAATCCTTCACTCCAAGTAGTACTATCAAATGAAAAAAAAAAAAACCAAACCACAAAAAACTAACAACAACAACAAAAACATACAAACAAGCAAGAAACCAACTAAACAACCAAAGTCTCTGTGGTTGTTCTTAATACTAGAGATGAACTCTATTTTGTAGAAATACTCTGCTGTTGTAAGCATGTCCTGGAACTGTAAAGTATCATAGCATAGTACAATCTCTGATGCACCCTAGAAGAAGAAAGTGTGGCAAGTTTACAAGGCTGTAATGGTCTTTGAGTTCTCTCCTGGAATTTGTTTCAGGGGTTAGCAGAAGTCCTGTGTGTTTCAAATACTGTCTGTTTTCAGTTAATCCAATTTATGTTAATATTTCCAAAAACTAAAGGTTATATCTAGTTGTACTACGCTATGTCAGATAAGTTGACACTGTGGCTTAAGGCTGAAAACTACCAACAGCAAATTATTCAATTGGATGTTTCCTTTAATTTTAATAGGCAATTATTAATCATAAAAGGTAGAGTAATCTTATTAGCTAATTGGTTGCATTTATTTCAGTGGGTACAAGTAGGATAGGGAATTTTCTCAAGTCCTGTGTATGAAGTACTTTACAGCAGCATGTTGGAGTGTATTTCCCTTGAGGAAAGTATGCATTAACATACTGTTTCCCCTCGGTCTTAAACAACCCTGTAGTTTCGATGATTAGTCTTGTATTATCTAGATTTATGTTTCATTATGCTCTCAGATGTGGCGGCTGTTACTCACACATCATTGCATTTAGCCTGTCTATCTCTTGCTCTGTATAGCCATAGCAGACCTTCCTCATTTGTGAAGTAAAATAAATGCAGGCAGATGATGTTCAGATGAGAAACTGTTGGAATCCAAGCCCACATCTTTGAGGAGTTTGTGAATAGGCATATGTGACAGCAGATCAAAATTTCTCCTGCTCTGAAGTACTCTGAAGTATGAGCAACCAGGACTAAACATAGTGGAAGCATTAGGCAGTACAGGGGATGCCCAAATCATAAAGCTCCCATGCTTGTGTCCTTACATTAAGCCATTCTCCTGCTTTGCTGATGGTCACATTCTTCCATTGGAGGTGCAGCTGTAGATATGGGACCCACAGGCAACTGTCTGGAGCTTTAGCTCTGCTGACGTGGTAATGCTTGTATATATATGGATTTATTCTGTTTTCTATTTAATGTTTATCTGCCTCACAAATGGAATAGGCCATTATGCTCTTTTATTGGTTTTGAAAGCATTTTTAATGGTTAGGAAGTTATTTCCTGAAGTGTAGATGGACTCTTTTATCGATCTGATCGAATCCCACTATTGCTGCCCCTGGGAAGGACCTGAAGTATGTAAAGCCGGTTTGCTGCCGTTACTTGGTATGTAGATATATGTTAGAGAGAGGCTGATGCATGAGACTGAATAGATGGGAAAAAGAGCATAGTTGAAGTCTATGAATATAAAGCTTAACATGGAAGAACACTATGCTCACCCAAACCAGTATTTCTTAAATCTCTGGCAAAAGATAATTGAATGATAAACTGAATTGTGCTGGTGTTTTGTGCCTTGTATTGGCTAAAGTCTGAATTGCTTCTTCTGAACTTTGAACTTAGGAAAGTCCGGAGACTTTCAAACCTGGTACCTGTTTAGTAAAAGGTTTCCTTCAATTAATATTTTACATATTCATAATTTTTAACTTTACTTGGCAATTCCCCTATTATTAGGGCACAGTTGTAGTTTTTGACTATGGTTTATGCTTCCCAGACTTGCTTTAGTACAGGAAACATGGGGGGATATAATGACGTAAAATGACATGACAATAAATGTAAATAAATGAGGTTTAGTTAAAAATTTGCCTGGGGCACTGGGCAGATAGCCAAAATGAGTTAAGCAATGGGATTCTTAACATGGCTATCAGGCAAAGAACGGGAGGTTAAGACTATTTTCTGTGTGGCCAGTGGTTATTTGCTTAGACTTTAAGAGTGGCTTAGTAGGTTTCATGGTGCTTTGAGCTAAAATGGATAAGGACTCTAATCCAGTTATGGTCAAGCTGACTGAAAAAGTCTTTGTTTCTGAACAGGTCTTTCGGAGATGTTATGTAACATTATTGCGAATAAGCTATCTGTTAATACCTCTTAGACACTAAACTGTAAACGGAAACCTGAATGCAGTTGTAGTGTGATCATCTGCTGCCCTTCATGCAAAATATATAATATACAAACTATTAGAACTTTTAACATGGAGACAGTTCTCAAAACTGGGTATACTAGTTCTGTCATTATGATTTTTGTTCTAGTTCTTATTGCTGGGAAAAAATACAGTTTTTTGCAGCACTCGGAATATGAAGCAGACCTCTCCAGATAGTGTAAAAAACAGTGCAGGGTTTTTCTGTGCCAGAGTAACAGCAGCTGTACGTAGCGTGGAGGGGAGAGATGGATGCTTAGACCACGTTGCTCTTTCTTCTGTGCCACACTGAGATTCTATTCACCTTGCAATGAATGATCCATCTTTGTTAGATCAGACAGGCCGGCAAGGCTTGTGTCAAAAGGGCCTTTTCAATTTGTTATCCTAGCAGCTGGTTCTCTTCCATTGGCTTTGCTTACTGTACATCTGGAAGAAGACTTCTTGCAGCTGGGAGCCATTTCATGTCTAAACCACATCCCCCGACCATAGCAGAAATACCCTTTTGACAGCAGATGTCAAGCAAACCCTTAATGGGTTATTAATTAAAAAAAAAAGAGAATAAAAATTAATCAGTCCCAAATTCGACACTGGATTTGTTTTCCCCTTACCACTTGTATCTCTAACGTTGCTGCTATTTAGAATTTTTAGTAGAATCAGACATGTTCAGAAGTGCAGGGGACATTCTTATCTTGTATGATACTTTAATATTTAAAGTATTATCAATACAGTAAATACTGCGATTAAAATGCAGCATAGGTAGTTTAAAATCAAAATTGAAAATATTAGTCCTACTGAAGATAAAGTGAAACTCTTCTGTGGCCAGAATTTTACCTTGATGTCTGCTCTAGTCTTTTAAGTCCTTATTTGGGCAATTAAGTAAAAGTGAGTTGTTTTCAAAGTCCCTCATGATCTTAATGTCCACTGGAGCTGGTGCTAGTAGAATGATGTCACTTTTATTTATGTAGTCAACTTGAAGTGTTTGGCTCATGCTTCAGTATTTTTTTGACCTGCAGGGCTGACAATAAGGCTGTGAAATATTTAGAACACCACTAGAAATCATAGGCCCCACTACCCTTTTCGTGGTAAACTGAAAAATAGTTTTGTTATAAATATATTTTGTGTAATAAAGACTAGCCTTAAGATTTAAAAAAGCATTCATTTTTAGATGTACTCCAAAAATATTTTTTCCGTGGAGTGCAATGATTTTAATCTTCCTCACTCATCTCTTTGCTAGAAATACAACTCGGGTTTTTTTTCCTGATCATTTAAAAATGTCATATTCCTATTAAATGTAAGGTTAGGAAGAGAAAGTACTTAAGAAAAAGAATAAAATGAAGTCATTCTTCTGTTGAGCAGGTTAATTTTTTGGTAATTTCTCCTGCCCGTCTAATTTCTTGCCTAGACAAATTGAAATTCTCAGTGCGGTGTCCTTGAAAGGAATCTTACCCTGGTTGTGTCGGTGCGGGCTGCAGGCACTGTGTGTTTGGTCAACAAGCAACAGTGGGTGGTCAGGCTGTAGCACAGGACAAGGGCCCGCTGTGCACAGGAAAAAATGTTCAAAGGTGTTTAAGGGTGGTAAGGAAGTCTGCCGCCCTTCAGAGAGTCCAGGGGCTATAGATCAGCCTTCCCTCACTATTGTAGCCTGTGAGAAAATTCACTGTAAGATACATAATGGATGAAATAGTACCGTTACTATATTCACGTGGTTGCACATCTGTAGGGTTTTTAATTTAATCTTGCTCGTGTACATGCTGTAGGTGGGCACGCAGTCTTTGTAACGACTGGTGTTTAACTTACCATGGAAAATTGCACTGAAAAACTACGGCGACTGAGGTTGCTCACTTGTTAATGATGTTCTTTGTCACTGCAAGAAGTAGTGATCCCCTGGTCAACCAGTAGCTTTTGTAAAAACCTTCAGCTGAATGTCACGTAAACGATGAACCGGGCTGGCGGAATTGCAGAGTGGCTGAGGCTGGGTTAGAGAAGGGAGGCGAGAGATGTGTGACTCCCATGAGGAACCTCCGCCTGTCAGACTGGGAGAGTGGAAAAATCCAAGTAGAGTTGTGGAGCAATGGATATTGCAGAACAGTTTTTACACTTGATTTGGCAATAGTTTTGAAACATTAAAGGAAAACTGTTTTTAAAGACTTAAATCATTGACTGGTTTGCAGATCATGGAAAAATCTGTTTTAGACAAATTTCATGTTATTTATCTTTTTAATGGAGTCTGTAACCTGCTGCGTGCCAAGACCATGTAGGTAACATTCCAAAATATGGGGTCAAGGTATGTACATGAGCCATAGGTACTGCAGGCACATAAGTACTGTGTAGCAACTCCTCCAGTACTGATAAAGTAAACCTGCAATTATATGTCAACACAGGTGATTTTTGATTTACGGAATGTGAAAGTACAAATTAAAGAAATGGCCTCAAAAATCATTGTGCCTTTTTTTTAGATCCTTATTTTGGTGAGATCCTAAAATAGAAATTTGAACAAACTCATTGAATTATTCATATTTCACACAGCATCTGAATGTTTTTATTTGATTCTACATGTCTTTAAAATATCTGTGCACAAAAATTTGAAACCCAGTAAAATCCTTTAAAAAAAGTATTTAAGGAATGTTAAGATCCTTCAAGCTTCTTATTTCATCTTCTCATTATTCTACAGTTGTCAAAGTAATAAGGCTTTAATTATAATTCTTGTTTGTCATGACTGGTAGAAGAAGAGAATGTAGCACATTTATTTTTCCTGTGTTTCCTTGGTTAAATATGCTTCTGTAACTTGAAAGACGCAGTGTTTGGTTGTTTGGTTTTTTTTAATTAAGATCTGCGAGGAATGTATTGTTCATGTTGTTTTTACAGCATCTTAAAACCTGTTCGCACAGTAAAAAGTTAATTTCTTGAATCTTTAGATTGTTCCTGTTCTGTATTCAGGATGTAGGAATGTAGAAATAGTACACAAATCAAATGAGTAGGCAGTATATTATTATTTCGGTAGTTTATTTAGGTTTGTAAATATTACTGTCTACAGTCCATACTAATATTAATTCATTGTGCTACATTATGCTGCTAAATTTAAGCTGCTGGCTCCAGTGAGGCAACGAGTTATGATGGGAGAAAAATTGTTTGTAAGTGAACTCTCCCTTGTCTACAAAATTTATGCGTTAGTGTGCAGTCTTCAGGCGCTATCTTCTGGTAGGGTGAAAGTAAGATCAGCTTAGCTAATGTAGTCCAGATGTTTATTAGTCCTGAGGGTATATGTGCTGTTGCAGTTCCCTGCTGCTGTGTTATACTTGCTTGTAATGCTAGACAACCAATTAAGAAATTAGTTCATGTTAAACTTTCTTTTCCTGGTACGGCTGCAAACTGATGATGTGGTTTTTCTGGTGGAACAAGAGAGTATTCTTTACATGTTTTCTGTTACCGGTGAATATATAAACCATTTGGGCAGTGTGGGGCTTAGCATATCAACAGCAATGCAGAATTTTCAGGTTTTCAGCTACCTCAGGCAAATGGTTTTGATTGAACTAATTCACATTAAGGTGTTTTGGTAAGTGTGTCTGTTTTTCTTAATTCTGAGGTTTAATTGGCACTGTCATTTTTAGAAACCATCTGTTTACAAGTAATTCCTCATATTAACAAGGTTTTTGAAGGGGGAGAGCCTAAATTCTATGCAAAGACATCCAAGAGGGAAGTTTTGGTGTATTGTGGCTTTTCTTCTGTGAAGATAGCACTGCTGCACTTTTAGGGGTTTTGGTGGGTGGGTTTTTTGTCTGGTTTTGATTTTGTTTCTTTTAGTATAACTAGCAATGCCTCTGACAATTCTGATTTGTCCTTGGCATACACTTTTTTTTTTTCACCCAAATAAAATACAGCTATTTAGAATCTCAGTGATAAGTTCTTATGGAAGCCCAAGGACTTATGTGAGGCACTTAAAATTTCTCAGGGTCTTCTGTACAATTTTCTTTTATTCTGGGTAGAATCTCTGTAACTTATCAAATGTGTGCTTCCTTTAATCTGGAGAGGAAGAAACTTGTTCTTACTTCATTCTTCAGGCTTGCTGGAATGTTTTTGCAGAAGCTAATGTTTAAAATTGTCATAATTAAGATATGGTTTAGAAATCATAAGTATTTAAATTGTAGATGTAGAAGATGTGACCTCACACAAATCTCTGTTACATGGGCAGTTACATAGTATATGTCCATAATTATTTGCACTTGCAGCATACATATCTACTTTAAAAGTATCTGATAGCTTTAGGTTATTTCCCTATTATTCTATATTTTTATTTCATTCAGAAGGAAAAGTCTTTCCCCAAATTAGTGTTTAACCTCATTGTAGAACTTCTCCATGTTGATGGTGGATAATCGCTGTAGCACAGTCCATATTGCTGAAAACTCATCAGTTTTAAAGGTATCTTAAAGGTTAGTTGTTTTTAATAAGTAGTGTAGGATTTCAATGGTAAACAGAATCATAGTGCAGGCTAAAGGTAGCACAGATGGGTTCACCGAGTCAGTTAATGCAGTGTGTCTCTCATGATTGTGAACTACGTAGCAAATGGATCTATTTGCTTAGGTGTTTCACAATGTGAACAGTAATAAGATGAATGGAAGAACCGACAGTTAACGTGTTAATGACATTGTCTCGGTGAGGCAACAGTGAAAGGCCACAGGAAATCTCTAAAATCTGTTAAAGAATCGTGGGAGAAAAAATTTCTTTCAAAAGAACTAAAACCCAATACTGTCACCTATTGGAAGTTTGCAATAAATTTTACCATACTTAATACTGCTCTTTAGACCCCAGCTGGTGAAGTGGCTAGGCATATCTTTACTGTCACACTGGTCTGACAGCAGCATAAATTCAGAATAAATATTCTTCAAAACCTTTTTACTTTGTGTTACTCTTGAATCTGAGCATTGCAATGTTACAGCTGGTGCTCTTACTGTGTGGCCTTCCTGTTATTTTAAGTGAATGTAGGTATTGATGGATAAGATCAAGCAATATAAACTCGAACGCTCAGATTCTCACTATGAAATTCAGCATGAATTACCAGGAGAGGTTTCATCTCGATATAAGAAGGAAATTTTTTTACTGTGAGGACAGTCAGTCCCTGGAGCAACCTCCCCATGGATGTGGTAGAGTCCCCATTGCTGGAGCTTTTCAAGACTCAGCTGGACAGGGTGCTAGTGAATCTCACCTAGGCTTCCTTTCCCACGCAAGGTTGGACCAGATGGTCTTTCAAGGTCTCTTCCAACCTGGGCTATTTTATGATTCTGTGAATTGTGATTAATTAAAGTTTAGCTGTTACTAAACTATCAGCCGGCCAATGCTGAAATAATTTTCGATGGTTACTTTCAGAAATGCAGTTGTAAGATGAAATGCATAAAGTAGCAATTTAGAATTTAAGAGAAATATTGGCAGTTACAGTACATTAAAAAATCCTCATGGTCTGGTCATTATGATATGGTTGTTTCCAAAACATACATTAGGCTTCAAGTATCCATTAGATCATTACTTAGGACTTGCTAGTAGCGACCTATATTTTTTTCTTTGGGTACCTTTCCATAAAATTATTTGATAACAGTAGCTGGTTCACTGGGAAATATTTTGTGTGTTCATAGATACGTGTAAGTGAGGGTGTTTTACGGACATGCACGAGCATATGGTGCCATTAGTTCATTTGTTTCATGATGGATGGATTCTTTCTACCTGAACTCTGCACAAGTCAAACAGCTAAGAAGTACTTGAACACTCTGCCATTACCTGCTTCAACTGGAGGCACAAGAAACTTTTGTTACTGAAAAGTATATTTAGATGTACACCAAAAAAAGAAGTGTGCCGTGTCACTAATGGTATTAAATACAAATTTATCCATGGCTTTCAAGGAACTAATTGTAGGGCATTAATTAAAGATCGAGAAATGTACAGACTAAAGAACGGTATTTCCCACATGGTACTTGTTGTTTTGGCTTTGCTACAGGAGTCAATAATGGTGTTGTTCAATAGAGTTGTTGTAGATGAACAGTCTAAATAATAATAATAAGAAAGTTTTTGTTAGATAACTTTTGTCTGGTATCACATCTGAATTAAATTAGAATTCTACATGCAGCATGCAGTTTAATGTCAATTGATGTGCAATATCATGACAACCTTTTTTCCTCCTCCCTCTCCCTAGGCAGCTCATCGCTCCACAGCCCCATGTTAGACCTGGACAGTGATGTGCGTCCATCACCAATTGGCCATCTCAGTCAAACTGCTTCACTGAAAAGGGGCAGCAGCTTTCAGTCTGGCCGTGATGATGGTAGGCTTCTGTTTTATTTGGAAAAACAAATCTGCGTTTCCCTATGTCCTCTGCGTGGTGTGGTATGTGTATTGGCCTTTTTGACTACCCTTAATGCAGCAAGCAATGTCCAAAATCCAGTTTATGTTTTCCTTTCTTAAATTCTTTTCCATGTATGTCTGCTTAATTAGTTGCATCTACAGAAGGCAATTTCAATTCGATTGGTTAATTTTGATTTTAGAGTCTTAGTTACGGATCCATAACCTTTTACAAACTCGAAAACATAGATCTTCAACAAGCTTTGCAGATTCCATAGCCAGCAGTTTAAACCAAGATCCAAAGGAAAACTGGAGGATCAGAGCATCGTGATACATACCTTAGGAGCTCAATCCACTGCAAAGACCACAGAGGCAGAATGAGTTGGCTCTGAGTTGAGCTCGTCGGTCCTTAGGTGCACATGCCCACTGCGTGCGTAGGAGCAACTGAGGGTTCTGCCATCTTTGCTGTTCTCTGAGTGGAGTGCCAATCAAACCAACCACTTCTGATAGCTCTGCAGGAGCTGCCATTCCAAATATGCCATGATGTGTTCTGTTTTCAGGTTGCTTGTGTATCCTTTTGTTTCTTAGAAAATTTGAGGAATGCCATTTCTGAGGGGTTTGGTATTTTTTGTCCCCTCTGTGATTGATAGTGATTGTCTATGAGATTCTTTGAATAAATTACTTTGAATTTAAAGCTGCGGCATTCCAATAACATTCAGCTCTTGCTTGAGTTCATGAGGATATGTGAAAAATAGCTCTGGTTTCATCTTTAGGATGTCATAGCACAGATTGTAATAGAATAAATAGAATATAAGGAAAAATCTACTTTAATATAGATTGGAGCTTTCTCTAGCAACAGAGTCAAAATATGCTGAATTTAAAGTCAAAATACACTGAATTTATGGCCAGAATGTCCTTTTGACATGTTGTTAACTATCTTATTCTAATAAATACCTGCTGTCTGCAGACTAGGGACTAAGGCAATCTCTGAAATAGGCCTGAAGTATCCTTCCTGGAGGGGAAAATAATTTCATATGTGAAGTAAATCTTCCAAGTGTGTTTCCAGTTAGGAACACACATCCCTAGTTATAACTTTGGGTTGGTGCTGGAGCTTTTGACAAAGATGAAGTAGTTTCTCAAAGGAGTTGAAATCTTACGGTTAGAACTTGGGAACCCTGTGGCTACAGCAGTGTTGGCACTGCTTCCTGGCATAGTCACAGCTCATGTTACTGAGAGGGGTTTTTCTGCTGCTGGGTCTAGACCAGTTCTCTGACAGTCATAAACCAAGCTGGCAAAAATAGCGCTCTGACATCATTTTTGTGTCTACCCTATGAAATTTGCTCGTTGAACTTTGAAGTTTTCATGCCTCCTGAACAGATGCATTAGCAGACTTACACCCTAGTTATGTCAGAGTTTCTTTCCAAATTTTGGACTTCCATTGTGATTTTTTTTTTTTTTTTTTTTGTCTTTTCAAATACTGATCCAGAGCCCCTAAACCTTTCGACCATAAGGAATAAAGAGCATTTTGGGTAGTGCAGTTCTTTATTTGTCCACTAAAGAAAAGGACCAATAATTTACCCAAACCTCGACAAATGGATGTTGCTGGAGGCGTGCTGTACTTCAGGGAGATTCAAGACCAACACCATGAAATAGTGAGGCTCTGGTGAAGCCTACTAGTTGCCTAATGTGCTTTAGGCAGCTATTCTTACTTAAATAGGGAATTCCTGTTCCGTGTAGAAAATACTCTGTAACAGAGGAAAGGCAAAAAGTGGTATTTCACTCAATATTTTATTATTAATGTTAATTATTTTTAATTATAAAGTTAAAAACATTTATAAAAGACCAGAGTTTATACACACAAAAAAATACCACACACCAACGATCATGTTTTCGGTTTTTTTGGTTGTTTTGTGTTTCGGCTTTTTTTTTTTTTCCAGAACTCTGTGTTTTCTTTTCCCAAGTTTTCTCAAGTGGACTATAATTCTTGAGGTGAAACATGTCTCTTATAACTGTTATACCAATACCCCGTTTTGTTAAAACATCATGGTCGAGCAAGTTTCAGTGAAGAAGGCAGATGGTTTTAGAGAAGGATTTCAGAGTTTTCTTTATTTTCTGTGTTAATTATTTTTTGGGTTTTTTCTGCCCTTCTTCAGCTTTGTTTTTACCTCCTCCCCCAACCTTCCTTTGCCCCATTCGATAAGAAACTGAGAAGAGTTACCTGCTGACAAAATGTAAGCTGTTTTCTTGATGTGTTTTAATTGCCAATGCACCAGGAGTGTAAGTAGGTTCGTGAAGTGAGAGGTGCCACAGTGTTGTATGTTATCATGGTATTCTTCATCCAGGGATCACATTATAGAATTAGTGGTATGTCTGTTGAGTTTTAACACCCTGGTTGGAATCTCCCCTGTTTTTCAGATAGAAGATTTTACCAAACAAATGAAAATGAAGTTTGGCAACTTGCCCCAGGCCACAGTGGAAATTTTTTTGAGCTGGAAATAGAGCAGATCTTCCAGTTTCCATTGTTTGCCCTAATCACTAGCCCATCCTAGCAGCCCTGTTTCTTCAGTATCATAGAATGGTTTGGGTTGGAAGGGACCTTAAACATCATCTAGTTCCAACCCCCCTGCCATGGGCAGGGACACCCTCCACTAGACCAGGTTGCTCAAAGCCTCATCCAGCCTGGCCTTGGACACTGCCAGGGATGGGGCATCCACAGCTTCTCTGGGCAACCTGTGCCAGTGCTTCACCACCGTTTCCATGAAGAACTTCTTCCTGATATCCAATCTAAATCTCCCCACTTTCAATTTAAACCCATTACCCCTTGTCCTGTCACTACAGGCCCTTGTAAAAAGACCCCCCCAAGCTTCCTTCTAGGCCCCTTCAGGTACTGGAAGGCTGCTATAAGGTCTGCCTGGAGCCTTCTCTTCTCCAAACTCATCACTTGAAACTTCTAATCTCTTGATTGCTTTCATGTTGCCTTATCTTTTAGAGTGGTTGGAGACAGAAGACCAGCTGAATGCATTGTTAGGTGGATTGCATTAGATAGCCCTACAAAGGAGCCTATTCTGTATATATTGTCATAGTGCTGACACCTTGTAAGCATATGAGAAGAAAGAGTCTGTATGTGTACCAATTCTGCACACATATATGCACCGGTCTTTAAAATTTTCCATTCCTACCTGAAAGGTTTTATATATATAATATATAGTCACTTGTATAATACAACGCAGCAGTAAGCTAGTAGTACATTTTTAATTCAAAGTTTTTTTAATTTTGGTTTTTTTTTTTTCTGTCCCCTCATCCTCTTTTAGCTTGGCGATACAAAGCTCCTCAGCAAGTGGTATTTGTTGAAAAGTTGACAAAACTTGTTGTAAGTCAGCTGCCCAACTTCTGGAAGCTCTGGATTTCTTATGTGAATGGAAGTTTATTCAGTGAGGTATGGATGTTTCTATATAAACAACGTTAAAGTAACAAAGCTCCATAATATAATACTTAAAACATGAGTATTATATTTCACTGGAAATAGTGACTGGGCTTATTTTAATCAGGGAGGTTTATAAAACAATATGTAGACTCTTACACATTTGAGAGATTCTCCCTTGACTAGTGACTTGTCTTGCAATACTAACCTATAGAAGTGAGACTCTTTATTTTAAACTAATAAAAACATACAGTGGAATTACTTAGAATTCTGCCAGTGGTATGTCTGTGTGCGTTTGAGATGCTGGAGTCAGTATCTGTGTAGTTTCACCTCTTACTCATAGCTGGCCAGCTGCCCTTCATTGGTGATCTGAAGAAATAGCATATTGCATGAACGATATAGATACGTAAAAGTCAGTCATACTGACTTTCATTATTTCCTTTCTTTGGAAGAAGAGTACTCATTTCTTGAGTTTTAAGTATTTGGAAGTGAGGATTTGCAACCAGAGTTGCAAAATGACCGAGGCCCGGAGTGGTATACACAGACGTACTATGAGGAGTCTAGTCTGGAAGTGCAGTCAGCCGCAGTTGCCTGTGCTTCTAGTCCTTCTTGCTAAGATGAATGGGTTTTGTACAAATTATGTAAATAAAAAATAACGTTTATAATCCAAGAATCAGGCAAAAAAGCCCTAAACCCAAAGTAATGTTTCACGACATGCCAGTTTTAATGTGCATGCTATTAACAGATTTCAAAACAGTGCATTTCATGAATAATTTGAAATAGGTTGTATACAGCTAACCATCATAATTGTTACCAGATGAATACAGTAGCTTTTGGGTTTGTGTTACTGCTAAAATTTGGTCACAGAATGACATTATATTTTACAGAAAGTTCATTTCTGATTCTCAATCCATGTTGTTTCTACTCCGGAAGGAGAATTGTAGTGATGTCATATTCCCAAGGTACAAGTCTGACAAAGACAAACATGATGGAAGTGTAGTGAAAGGCAACTGTCTGTTCCATCAACAGATGATAAGGCACTGGTTCACACCTCATCTGCATAGCTATCGCTTGGACTCATTCATTCTGGGTCCTAAAAATCTCTGAAGACCCAAAGAGATGTAGAGACAGTCGGGAAGATACAGAGCAGGTGGAAAATAAGCTTTTGGGCATGCATATTATTCAGATCAGATTCTGTAGCTGAACCTTAGCGTCTGTGCATCTAAGACGACTCTGTTTAAATGTTGCTATATCATTTGTTGAAATTATTTTTATCCTGCTATGCTTAAATCCTGAAGTCATCACATCTACAGTATTTCACAACAAATTATCCTCAAAGCAGAACTACAGCCATAGCTATCTACTCTTCTTTGCAGCTTTAGTAGAGAATAAAACAAACCAACCTTGGAAAAAGGAAAGGAAGCTTATTTTGTCATTTTCCTTTTCTCTGACCAACTGAAGAATTAATTTCTCAAGCGGTCATTCTATTTATTGCCACTGCCTAAATCAATATAACATTTTCATATGATGATACTAATAGGTACTACAGCTCTTTATGTGTTGAACACAATATGCACAACACACTGTAGCTCCAGGGAAAGATTCTATTCGTGATCCTGATTTTACGTGATAAAATCAAAAGAAAGATAAGACATTTACTCATAACGTTCAGTGAAGGAAGTTAAATCAAGAATAAACCTTAGTGGTGTTGACTTTCACAAAAGTAATTGATTTCATGAGGGAACTGACAACCTTTAGATTTGACAGCAGTACCATTGGAAATTAGACTTTACAAATTCACCTGTTATTGTGATTTTTTTTTTTCTGAGTACAATGAAAAAGAAAGCAATTTCTAGAAAAACAGACACTTGAACTGTAAACAAGGTTGAGAAATTCTGCTCATCAAAATGACTGCACGCGGAAAATGCAGTGGTGTTATGTCATGTCTGAACGAAACGTTGTTTCCATGTATTTAAAAAAAAAAAAAAAAGAGGAGGAGGTTTCCTGTTAGTCTCTAAGGAAGATCTATTATTCTTGTCTTGGGCCAGAAACCTTGAACTTGTAAGAAACTAATCCACATGCATTTAATTTCTTCTGCTTTTTCTTTTTCTATGTTGTTTTCTATGTATTGTCATTCAGGAAGCAAGATGATTGTTATGTTATTTTTAAGAAAAGTTCTGTGAAAATGGTATAGAGGGTCACTTCAGTTGGCTTATTCAAGTCCTTAAGACATTTTAAAAATGGGAAAGAAAGTCCCCACATAAGAACAACAAACTATATTTATTTTCACTTGTTCAGTTTGTAGGTTTGTGGGGGGGAAGGGGATGTTCTTTTTAGGTCTGAAAGGTTAGATATATGCCTTAAAATATTGTCAGTTAAAGATTTACGTGGTATTTTCAACAGTTTATAAAGTTGAGTTCTTTGAATCACTCTAGGTGAAGTAGCGTATGTAAGTAGTAACCGTTGGTCTTACCACAAGATAGTTTTGGTCTGTCTGTGCAGGAAAGGTTTAAGATTGGTCTTCATCAAAACCACTAACAAGAAGAAGAAAAAAAAAAAAAAAGGAGAGATCAGATCTGTGAATTTTTTTGTTATTCTTTAATCCAGCTGTAAAACAGTGTGAATTTTAAGTTGATACCTAAGGTTTAAAGGAATACAACTTATTTTCTTTTTAAGGCATTAGAAAAGAGAAATGGGTATTACATGCAGCAATAACTCAAGTCTTGCTCTCCTTGTCTGAATATAATTCAGAGCTTTAAAGTACAAGAGTTTCATAGCTATGTATTTTCCAAAACTGTTAAGCAATTTTATTTTCCTCTGATTTTTGCTCAATTCGAGTTATTTTCCCTTTGAAAATCTGAAATGTTTTAGTTAAAAAGGAAATTTGAAAAATACAGCATTTCAGATTACTGACTTGAAAGTAAACGGGTTCTCTTTGAGAAGAGTCTTGTGTTATTCACTACTTGTCCAGTAGATGTTGCTGTACATACATAAAATAGAATTTTATCGTTAGAAAAATCTCCTATATCTGCAATGAACCCAGTATTTAAAATAACTTTTTCGGTATAATTTACCCTGCTGTGTTCTCAGACTCCACAGAAGGCTAATACTACAAACAGGAAGACTATTAGTCAAACCATGTTTTTCTGTAACTGTCTCATGTAGAGCGTACTCATATTCCTCGGTTTTCAAAGAAGTGAGCGAGCTGTCCGTGAAGATGCTGATTATTTTGCAGAGTCTCTTTTACAGTTAGTTGAAGACCATTGTCAACAAAATGTTCTTCCTAAAACCAGACAAAAACCCCTCAACCCTCCTCCTCACACTTCTGTATTCCCTACATTCCAAGGAGTGTCTCCCGCTTCACATCGATGTCCTTCACATGGCAGCTTCCAAGTAAATAAAAGAGTTTCTTCATATAAACTTGATGCACAGTTGGACGATATAGGTTTTGGCTCTCGCTAACACTGCAGTGATAATACTTTGACCTGATGAAGTTTGTATTGCTTGAGTCTTAAATACACATTGTTCCTCAGAATTAAGCATTAGCACACTGACCTACAGAAGTAGAGTTTATTGATATATATAGTCTTTGCTTTTTGATGCCATGAGTTAGTTTTTATAATTACATCATAAACTCGATCAGATTTCACTTCTTCACTTTGAAACCCCTTTTTTTCAGAATTATTTTAACGGTGGTTATGAGATACTTACACTTTTCAATTTTCTCATTTTCACAAGACTGCTGAAAAATCTGGCCAAATGGAAAGATCAAAGAAAAATGCTAGGCAAAGACAAAATGATTTCAAGGTAAGTTGTAAGGGGGGAAAAAAACTTGCTTTCTTTCACTTGTCCTTTATAGTGAGATACTTCAGTGTCACCGCCTTGAAAATCAAATTTGTTAAATCATCTGCATGCCATTATACCCCTTTCTCCTCTGCTCTCTTATCATCTGGAGCCACCTGTAAATTGTACATTCCAAGCTGTTGTGTATAGCAAGTACATGGCTGCCTCAGCACATTGATGGAGCTTTTTGACTCTTTTTTTTTTTTTTTTTTTCCTTCCTTCCATTCTTTTGATGCAGAAAATGATTCAGGAAGTGATGCACTCTCTGGTAAAACTTATCCGTGGGGCTTTGCTTCCATTCAGCCTCAGAGAAGGAGAATCAAGACAGTATGGTGGCTGGGAGATGAAATCTGAACTTTCTGGCCAGTGGCTAACGCATGTTATCCAGACTGTAAGGTAAATGGATCTGGGGACCTACAAAATGATGCTATTCCTGGAATATGTGTGTGTTAAGATAAATTGTTTTATTTATTGCATTAAATGCCCTGAGTAGTGACAATGTCAACTTTTTCAAAAATAGGATTACAAAAGAATTACCTGTGGCAGATTTAGGATTCTGTGTGCACGTGTAATTACTAATGTCTCATGGTATAGCCTTATTACGTAATGATATATTTCTTTCCCATAGCATCTTAGGACAAAGTTGGAATAAAATACTTGCCCAGCACAGAATAGACACTCCATGAATGAACCAGGATTTGATTCTTTAGGGTATAAAGTGATTGTCTGCTCCATTTGCTACACATCTTCCCATCTTAGTCAAAATGGGTGAGAATAGCATGACTGTAGTGTCATTTTTAAATCATAATCCACTTTTACAGTTGTTTTATGGAAGGTGATACTCCTGCTTATAATGTCATTCTGTTTATAATTAAGCTTATAAGCTTAGTAATGTTCCTGTTACTAATTACAAAATACCCTTCCATTTGCCTATGAAGGATAGAAGAATTTTCATTATCTTTCAGAATATTGCGTTATAGATATGATACTGTACTTTCTTTATCTGCAGTTTTCAAGGTTGGCAACAAGCAAAGCACAGAAGAGGAAAAGAAAGGGGTATAGTCACAGAGATTCTTGCAGATGGAGCTAGCAATGATACATATCTGTTGTCAAGTTTAACACTTTCATGAAGTCTGTCAGTTACATTATCTGTACTTTAACCATTCAGAAGAAAAAAAGTGTCATGTGAAATTTTGTATTCTGGCTGAATTGTGTGAAAAGTTTCCAGTTTAAGAAGGAATTGGCTTGACATTTGATGAAAAGATGTAAAGGGACAAGGGAACAGGCTTTAGCATCAGTGTGCCCTTTTATGAGAAGCAATCCAATTTCACTCAAATTATAAAATTCTAGAGCTTAACGCTTACACATCTGTAATTGGCTTGAAAATTTAAACAACAGATTCTTTAAAGGTTGGTTGTGCTACAGAGTCCTGCCACCCGAGGTATGATCCAGGCTGAGGGCGTAGGATATTTGAAGGCTCTTTCTCAGAGACTCTCCTCTTGCATTCTGGCCACTGCCCTGATAATGAACAACTGAACTGAGAGCTGGGGAAGTTTTCTCTCCCTCCCACTCTTTTCCTCACCTCATATTCTTACTGATGCCTGTGCTGGCACTTCAGTAAAGTGAGCTAGGGTTGAATACACAGCGGTGGAAAGTAGAGAATGTAAAAGGGGCAATCTGGAGAAGGGGAATGGGGTGCTGACCAGGTTAGAAGTTTTTGCAAGTGCTGCGAGTACTTTTCTTTTTGAGCCCCCACACTTTGACAATCTAGTAAATTCTTGTGACTCATGTCAGTGATGAAGGTGGACTTTTTTTTGCATAAAACCCTTATTTGTTGTAATAGCTAAAGTCTTATAGTTCCTAACAAAGTCATAATGAAGCATATGATGGAATTTCACTCATTAGTCATCTCACAAATGATTTACCATTTTCTGCTTGTATTTAAGAATGCTAAAACTTAACAAAATTAGGTAGCAAGGATTTGGCATTATATGTGTGTTATCTTAATTTCTCTGCTTGTTCACACATATCACACAGCTTAAAGTGGGGTGGTTGCACAGTCTCTCTTTTACCTCATTCTGTCTTTGCCAGTATGATAGGTTCCAGAGGATAAATTAGAGCTATGTGATAAGGTGAAGCCATTGTCAACAAGACTTTTGCCTTGTTGTAAGGATAGAAAGGTATGTATTTGTTAGGGCGAGTCGTATGAGGAAGAGATGGTCCTAGGTATGTGACAACTGCAGGCTCCCTTAGAAATGGAATCAATTCTAGGTACAGGGCTTCTGTGCATCTTAAAGGCACTTAAACTTCTCACAGGTGGGTATTTGCAGCCTGTGTTTCCTGGATGGGTGGGACACAGTGGAGATTTATGTGATCTACTAATTCAGTACTTGTGCTGAGCAGATAGCAGTCTGGTTAATGGTGGGGTTTTGATGGCTTATGCCCAACACTGAGGGTAAGGAATGGGAGCCTACAGGTGGATACACATGTTCCACTTATTACTCAAACTTGTTTGCTTGTGCTTTCCTGTTCTTTGGCATCTTCTAGTACCTGTTCTTTGTTCGGTGTTAGCAGTAGGGCAAAGAGCATTTTAACTGCATTTGAATTATCCTTGCTTAAATATCCAAGAGTTGGATAAAAGCAGTAAACCTCACTTTGTACCCCTAGCTAAAGTCTGAGCACAACGCAGCCTTTTAATTAAAAGCTGAAATGATGTTCTTTGTAAGCAGCTGCTGTGTTACTGTTTCCGAAGGAGAAAGTGGAAATGTATGTTTCCACCCTCAGCTATCCGTAGCTGAGGATTTGTGCCTGATCAGAGCTAGGAGTGAAACAGGGAATAAGTTCACTCTTTACTTTGCAGGTGATGCAGTAGCTGTATTTTGGCTCCTTAAGTGTGTGTGCTCTTGCACAACATCACCATTTAGGGCAGCTTGATGGCTGTTACTGTTGTAAATGTGGCTGAGCCATATCTCAGAAATCCTGTTGTAGACTAGATCAAATCCTAAAAACAGTAAAAAGGATAATTCTTGGATTATAAGGCAAGAGATGGATGCAGAGAGGCAGGCGGGGAAGTGCAAGAGGACAGTGGGAAAACTTGGCATGCTGCTATGACATTGTTGTAATGTTACAAAATATTGAATCTGTATTTGAAAGCTTCTGAATTAAGTGAATAATTAATCATTGAATGATATAATCAGCTTTCAAAGACTCACTGCGGATGGAGCTACTGTATTCACATACACAGAAAACATCTAAAAAAATTCAATTAAGTTATATCAGCTTAAAAAAAACCCTGCAGATTTACATCTCAGTCTAATTTTATTTGCTTTCCAGGCTTAGTTATGAGTCTCTTACTGCACTTGAGATACCCAATGATATGCTTCAGATCATCCAGGATCTTATACTGGACCTTCGTGTACGTTGCATTATAGTGACCTTACAACACACAGCTGAAGGTAATAAAAGGCTGCAGGTCTCCATGCTTACTATTGTATTTTTCTGTCTCTGATTAGGCCAAACCATGTTCTGGAACATAACCATGTTTGCTACAAATACTGTAGTGGCAGTGGTCTCCTCTTAATTCTGTAATACCTCACAAGAGTTACTCAAGTTTTTCACTTTTCTGACAGAAATGTGTTATGTTTTCTTCCCTTAGTCTAACGAATACAGTAGTTTAGATCTGTTTCCTTTGGACTGAGACAGTTTTACAATGCAAGTGATTTATCTTATGACGCAGCTTTTCCATATTGGAACTATCTTTTAGTTTCTTATTTGATTTCTTCTATAAAATGAAGAATTAAATAAGCAGTGCCCCACCCCCAAGAAAGAGAAAATCCACAACCCTTCATGAAGTGTTTTGGTTGTATGTTTTCTAAGGCCTTTTTCTGACATTATAATCCCCAGGCTTCCTATTGTGTACGGAACTTTTGCCATAAATGTCTGAATTGTCAAGGCTAGTAACACATTCTCTAAATCTAAAGTGACTCTGTGTGCATCAGAGGCCATTCATCTTACCATCTTGCATTCAACTCTGAAACTTGAATGCGAATGGCATAAATCTTCCAGAAATAAATGTCTCTTACAATGTCTGGGCAGATTAAGCTACTAATCCACTTAACAGGGTTTTTTTTTCCAAAAGACTTATTACCCTCAATCTTTACCAAAAAATAATGCTTTTTTTAATCTTACAATTCAATCAGTTTGTAATCTTTAATATATAATTCATCATTATCATGTAGGGTGACATGGAGCTAAGTGTTTTACCCAAACCTTAAGTGTGCTAAGCACAGATGGCTATATGGAGCAAGTCTTTAAACTTTTGGTGACAACAAATGATAAAGCCTCTGTGGCTTATTTGATGCAATGTTGATTTGAATTATATTCTTTTAATTCTTTTATTAAATCCTATTTTGGCTGTAACATTATTTTTCTGCATTAATAACAAGCTAGTTGACCATACAAGTACATAGATTGTCTTGTCTCTTTAAAGCTCCTTAGGGAAAATATAACCACTAGTTCAGATTTCACTTAAAGTATGAAGAACACTCTTTTTTGCTTTTTATCACTTAGCACAACTGAGAATTTTTTTTTAATGGCAGATTAAAAATATTTGCCCCCCACCCCCCCATTCTAATAGTGACATGTGGATGTCCTGTTGGACCGACTGCCCTCTGCCTAGGAACTGAGAGTGACACCTCAGATTTCCTGACTGTTTCAAAGGAAGGCACTGTCTAGCTCCAAAACGTTTTGCTGACAATCCTTATCTTATCAAATCTCTGTGAGCTATCCACCTAGCTTTCCCAGTGCGGTCCAGAGAGCTCTGACACGTGATTAATGGCGAAGCTCTTGGCCAAAAAGTCTGCTGTCTTAGTTTTGCCTACCTGTTGCATCGTAACATTAGCCCAGTTCTTTGCTGAGATCCAGTTTCTACTGCTTATGTCCTGATTGCTGGCCACATATGTTTTGTGAAGGAAGAACTCTTGTGCTAGTCTGTACTTTAGATTTTTGTGAAAGCAGTCTGTGTGTGAAAGACTCTCTGTTTGATCTGGACATCTTTATGAATAATTTTCTTTCTTAAATCAAACTTCTCATGGAGCTGTGTAAATGGATCTCAGATGTAGTTGTAACTGTAATACGTAAGACAAAAAAGCTCGTCCTGGACTTGAATCTCACTTCTGTAGTCACTCTAAAATATGAGCTGCGTAGACTGCTGATATAAAGTTCAGTCTCATCTCTTGCTGTGTGTTGTAAAGGCATCCAGATCAGTTAAAATTTGTAATAGAGCACTCTGCCATTAGCTATTAAATAGGACAAATCTGCCCACACACAGGGTTTTCTTATGATAAACACCCTATACTCATGCTGGCCCTGAGAAGCAGTCTGTGTTCTTTCCCTCTCATATGTGATCGCTGGTCATAAAGGTCATGAAAGCCAAATTATGTGAATGCCAGACTAGACGGGGTTTATATGAATGTATTTGACTGGAATTTGGTAAGCAGTGAAATACAAGAAAGAAATTTGTTTCTTTTGTGTTTGTATTAGCTCAGAACAGAATGTAAAAAGTGAGCATCCACAGAAACATCTGAAGGCTGACCAGTGCAGTCTAAAGCCTCGCAAGAGTATTGGTTGTATTAAGAGGGTTGCTAAATAATGAAATGAACAGGATAATTATTCTACACAATCCCATAACATTTTTTTATCCTTGCTAAGCCTATTCTTCCATGAGACTTAGAATTGCAGGGTATGACACTATAACCAAGCTTCTTAATTTAGTTAAATAAAGCACAAAGATAGTGAAGATACCTTTCAGCAGACATTGCTTATCCTCTTTTCTTGGATTTTGAGGTGAGATGGTAAGTCACCGAAATGTTTGCTCATTTACAAGGGAGTTTCATGATGTACAGACAGCTCTGATGAGCAATTTGTGTGAAAAACTGTATGTCAAGGCCCCCACGAACTGCATGCAGCTCATCTTTGTTCTGTTTGTAAGTCGATTAAGCCCCCACCCCCAAAGTGGTGAAGCAAAAGACATAGAGGAATTTTGTTTAGAGGGCATCCTGACCTTGCTCCTGTTGGCTTCAGTAAGCCTATAGAAGTTGACATCTTCTGGGTAGCAGAAGCCTATGTTTTTTGCATATGCCTTCATGTATTTTTGAAGAAGGTTTAGCACCATGGATCTTTGACCCTGAGTGGGGACTCTGAGCCTTCTTTTATAGTTATTAAATATGAATTATATGCTATCATTTTTGTCTTTGCTAAAATGCTAGGCAATGGTTCTTACATTTTTAATTAGGAGCTAGAGTACAATAGACTAGAGACTTGGGTTCTTAAATGTGGTGGTTTATGTTGTGATTAAAAATTTCCAAAATAAAAACAAACCCAAAGCCTTCACAATATTCCTTTTAATTTTAAGCTTTCCAGTAAAAGATGTGCTTCATGCAACTCTTGCCATGTATCATAGATATGCTTCTCTGTGGTGTCACCAGCATACCATGTACGAGTTCCATTCTTAGTCATTTAAGAATGCTAAAAGCTTTGAAGCTTTTAGTGCTATTAGCTTGTATGCCTAGTCATTGCATACAAGTCTGTGGTTTATCTTTTCAAGTTCAAGGAGTTTTTAATAATGAAAATGAATACCTCCTTTCCTCCCCCCTCCCCTTGCTCTGTCTCTACAGATATAAAGAGGTTAGCTGAAAAGGAAGACTGGGTTGTTGACAATGAAGGTCTGACATCGTTGGTGGGTATATCTGTGTGTCTTGCAGGCACTTTCTTAGCTGGATTTTTTTTTTTTTTTTTTTGCAACTGTAATGAAACTATACTCTCCAAAAATTAAATTATTTTTGACTTTGTCCATATATGTACGTACTGGTACCTATAGTTCTATTACAACAAGAAAATGCAGGATACAGATAAAAAATACATCTCTTCTTTCATATGGTTACTTACTTACGGTACTCTTAACAGATCCTACCACCAAACATAAGGAACACTTCTTCTTTTCCAAGATTTTTATTTGTACTTCTTAAACTATTATGTCTGAAGTAACTTTAAGTGATAGTGGTAGTACTAGACAGCAATATTTTCGAAGTTGCAAAAGAGAATGTAAAGCTACTCAATAATGTTACAATAATGTAACAATAATGTAACTTACAATAAGTTACAATAATGTAACTTAAATGTGCTAGGATAATCACAGAGAAAGTTATTTTGATATTTTATAAGGGACAGTACTCAAAAAAAAAAACCAACCCCAAAACCAAAAAACACCAAAAAAACAAAACCCAAAGCATAGCTAAAAGCTTTGCAGACTTGTGCCATGTATTGGTAGACAAAAATAAATAAGAATTGATCATCAAGATATGTAGCATGGCTTTCTGCCTTAAGTAGGGTTATTTAAATGGATCAGTAGAATTACTACTGACCTCTAATATGATTTTGCTGAGATAAACAATAACTTTCATTGTTAAGCATCTTATTTTAGGGATGATTTACTGAAGTAAAAAATTATTTTTGAGGTCACAAGAAGTTCAGTTCACATCAAAATGCTTCATCACTTAGTAGGTATACTACCATGGAATTGGTCTGTAGCTAAATAAATAGGTCACTTACATGTTATAATGAGAAATTGAACTGAAAAACAACTAATATAGGAGATTGTTTGTGTGTAGGCAACAAATGACTTGAAACCAGATTCAGATAAATTAGTGAGATGCTTTCTGGAAATAAACAGTAATGAGTAATGCCTAAAACACAGCAAGCATGTTGTAGGTGTGACTTAAAAACAATCTGCGAAAGCAGAAAGGACCTGTGGGAGGGAGAGTCACTTTGTGTGTATTATCTAAGAGAACGCTCCACAGACTCTTTATTTTTCTTATTTGCTTCTATAAATACGTGTTTGAAGTTGAGTAGGAGGGCATTTAAGCAATCACAATAACGCATTGTAGGAAGGAGTGTTGCTGGGCAATTGTAGTATTATAACCAGATTTACAGCTTCAGGTCTTGGTTTCAGTTGCTGCTGACTTGGGCAAGTCCCTTAACTTCTGGTTTTCACTACTCATCTGTAAAATGGAGGGAGGAGGAAGGATGTTCCACAAACGTTTCTGTTCCTTTATGTTTTTGCTGTATCCTAACCCATCTTTGTTTAAAAATGCTTAAGTTTTTTGTTTGTTTGTTTGTTTACGTCAAAATCACCCATGAATTTCTTGTTTACAGCACTTCCCTATATACCTTTAGAGGCTGTGGTTGAGACATGCTGAATTTTAGTGGTGGCAGTTGTCTATGTTTTGTCATAGCAAGGTTATTTATCTACTGAAGTAGAGTTCATTGTGGTGATATTGTAACAAAAATTAACCAGTATTAACAAGGGCCAGACAGTCTCTTTGGGGACATTTTAGGCTTTAAATAAAAATTTTATTTCAAGTTTGTAGGAAATACTGGTTGTTAACCACTTTAGCATTTATGTTCCAGGTAAAAGATACAGTAAGACACAGAACCAACTTTCCTGTTTCATAATATCCAAAGAATAATGTATCTGAAGAGCTTTCTTCTGAGCTGTGATGTTTTATTATGTGGAAACAAAAACACAAGAGCAGCACTTCACTTCTTTTTCTTACAAGCCAGTCCGAAAATAATAAATACAGATTGTCTTAGTGGCTTTTTTCAGGTTGTTATGCAGGAATCAATTTTCACGACCCACCTCCACCCCGGCATTTACAGAAATGTTACCCTTAAGCCTAAAGTTGGTGGCATGTCATAAACTATCTGCTGGATGAAAAACAGGTTTACATGGCTTAGGAGCCTTTTTGTCCACCTCCTTGACCCAAATCCAATAGGGTGATGTCCCTCCTTCCTAGAGCAGTGACACTTCTCTGCTTCAGGCACAACAGCTTCCTGCGTAATACCGGCAGGCAGCCTCATTAAAAAAAAGGTGTGACTTAACAGGGAAGAGAGAAAGACAAGGAAGAACTGACTAATGACTTCTGTACTGTGCACTCGTTTGCACTTTCAGAGTGAAATTGATACAAGCATTAAGACATTCATACTCCAGGTTTGGAAACCTGAAGGTAAACCTACCCCCAAAAACCAGTGGGCTTTTTTCATCCATGGGAAAGTAATTTCAATACATTTTTCTTGGACACATTTTGTTGAAATAAGATGCAGAAATATAAGATTTTCCAGTTGAAATTCTATCCCAACTTAGATCAAGGTGGGGAGCAGGGAGGGTCTCGCAGGCATCTGTATTGTAACTGTCAATATATGCTACGGCCAATAAGTTACAAAAACCTTTTATGACGCTTTTAAAGGAGGCTGTTTGATGTAGGAGTCTCTTACTCAGATTAAAAAAAATGTACGTTGATCTATGGTAATAATTTTGTAGAGAAGTACAAAGATGCATCACGACAAAGGGTTCTTCTGGTAATATGTGAATTGTTGAAGGGGTTTTTTCCCCCTTATTTGGGATAATTTGGAAATAAAGAACTTACTGTATGGCATAGAAGTTTTTATATATTTGTGTAGTATACATTTGCCTTGTGTATCTAAAGCTAACAAGTCATTTGCCTTTCAGCCATCCCAATTTGAACAGTGCATTATCCATTCCTTGCAATCTCTTAAAACTGTGCTAGACTGCAAACCTGGAGAGGCCAGTGTAAGTTTTGATTTATGCCTTTATTTTCATTCTTTTTATGAGACTGATAGAAGGGTATAACTTTCTCTATTCTTTCCCATGTACATCCTTTTCGCTGCTGCCAGCTTTTAGAATTCTGTTTTGTTTCCTTTGTTAGGGGTAACTCTGTGTATGGAGCATATTGGACCTATATTTAAATATTTAAACCTGTTCTTTTGAAAAAAATGCTGCTAATATGACTTTAAGACAGCAGGACATGAGACTTTATTTACATGGGGGGAAGCAGGTAAGAGAGGCCGTTCCTAGGAGTTATTCATCACTCAGTGTTGCATCCAAAGTACTTGGAGAACTTAAATTCAGCTTTACTTCTGTAAACTATTCTAAACTGGGAATCCTGATTGTCCCCATCCACTTAATACCTTGAGGTCCTGATTGGTTGTGGTACTGATGTTTTCTTCCAGGTTTCAGTGATCTGAGGAAGTTTAACACTTTTTCCCAAGTCCCTTGGGCCCCTCTGTTACCGTTATTGTTTCGCTCTCCTCCCTTATTAATTTTTACAGCTATCTTGTCTAGTTTCTTAATGAACATTATTCAGCAGAATCTATAGTGCATGTTGAATCCTCCTTGTTAGGGTGCAAAGATCTTTGAGTATCATGGGAGCTTTTGCTGCAATTCCGTTAGCCAACAATGATGCAAATCGCTTGTACTAGCTATTAGGACTTCTTTCCTTTTAGTGTGTTGTTTCCTCATGCTGGTCGGACTCTTTATTGGAACTTGTATTCTTTCTCCCCGTTTTTAGGTTGGAGGAAAAATTGAAACTGATCATGAGAAAACAGTGTCCCAACAGCCATTCCTATAATTGTATCACCTCTTTAGGGATAGGTTACACAGGCCTTTCTTGAGAATGAGACCACGTGAAGCCGTTCTGCTGAAATATAATATGCTTTCATCTTCAGGTTTTCCAGCAGCAGAAAACACAGGAGGATGTGTGCCAGCTAAGCATTGGGATCATGCAGGTAACTCAAGCACTTTGAAGTATGAAATTCTGAACTCAACTGATCAACAAAAATGTATGCTTTGTACCTTGCCCACCTCCCAAAAGGTAGCTTAACTTGATGGCTGTTATTCCTCTGATGCACTCTGAGATACTGAGAAATATTTGACTTTAAAAGTATGTAGAGATTACTGGCTGAATCTGATGATATCAAATCCTCAGAGAGTGGTTGACATATTCAAGTGTTTTACTGATTGTGGCTGTTAAAGATTTTACTGATGATTAGGAGACACTTGCTGAGCTGATGTCATCTAGCATTAATATACTGCAGTAAAAGGAGCAGTGCTGATTTTCATCAGCTGAGGATCTAGCTTTTAATTTTTGTACCAGAAACCAATTTTCTTTGTAACAAAATATGATGGTTTTTTTAATGTATTTGGAATTTTAGGCTTTTCAACCATTTTCATAGTCTTCTCAAATAAGAAATCATGAGCCAAAGCAAAAAAAAAAAAAAAAACAAAAAACAAACAGCAGATTATCACTGCATAATTTCAGCCATGCATGATGAGGATCACCTCGCAGGATTAAAAACTGTGTGCTGCTACAAGCGAACAGTGATGCATATAAAATTAAAAATACATATTCAAAAAGTGTAACTAAAATGTTACCCTATTAATGTATGTAAGGTTTAAGGCAAAGAAAGGTGATGATGATTGTTCTGCTTCTATTGACTATATTAAAAATAAATATAAGAAATATTTTTAGTTCTGGCAGAAAATGTAGATCTTGCTTTAATTGTTTCTCAGGTCTTTATAGACTGTTTGGAACAACTGAGCACCAAGCCTGATGGTGATATAGATACAGCACAGTAAGTTAAATATGACTTAAGTCTAGTATTCTGAAATCGTGGGTGCAAGTCTCAAATTTCAGTGGTAACGTGCTTTTATTCTCTCTAGTATGTCATAGTTCTTGTGAATTTTTTTGCATCTGGTTAGTGATGCTTTGAAATGAGAGTAGACACTTTTTATGCCAAACAATTGAGTGGCATCATGTTATAAATATTTTACAGGGTAATTAATATGGTATTAGCTGTACCATTTTATTCAATGACGGGAGTTGTAGTGTGCTGTAGAAGGAGGTATGTTGGTTTTGACATGATCCTACATGGGATGAGTTGTCCTTGTCACTAAGTAATATCTACTTGTGGAGAAACAGCCCCTGCCTTTTTGTGTTCCCTCATATTATGGCTGATTCTGTTGGTATTTCTGCTAAATTCTTGAGAGTTTGTTTGTTCCATAATTGCTCATGAGCCACTTTTTTTTAGAGACCAAAACAAGTCAGAATAGCCTGTGTTTCCAAGAGTACCAATCATTTCTATGTGAAAAGCCAGAGACCTGGCAAATTCTGGTACCTGCAATATACATTAGAAAAAGGTAAATTAACTAATGCCACTTTCTTTTTTGCTATTTGGATTACTCTGTTGTCTGGATACAGGTGAAAACAAATCTGAATCTGTGGCAAAGCAGAGAATTACAGAAAATGAAAATGCTTTAAGAAGGAAAGGTCTCTAGTTAGAATAGTACTGTCTGGACATCTTAAACTGAGCAATGTGGGATATGTTATTATCTGGTGTGGTGGGGCTCGAAACAAGATTCTAGTCTTTTGTTTTAACTGTTTGTTTGAATCCACCATGTACCAGATAATCAAAATCATGATACTACCTATTTATAAACAATATTCTTAGTCTTTCAGTCGATGTTTCATCTCCAGATTTGTTTGGAAGCATTCATGAAGACTCAAGTCTTTCTTCAGTAAGTTTGGCTTCTATTTCTAAAAGCTGATGTGAAACTTACTACTTCTCAAAGTTACAGGAATGTGGTCCTTTTTGTAAACCACTGTTTAATATCTTAGTATACTGTCTTAAAGTAACTAATGAAGATATTCTTTGAAACTGGGTCCTCCTCAGAAACTAAAATGGCACCACTGAAATCAGTGAAAATAACACTGTTAAAACAGCTGAGGATTTTACTTTTGATTTATCACCTTGTTTCAAATTATAAGAACTGGTGTGATTATTAGTTACTTTTTAAAACCCATGAAGATACAGATACTCAGTAACGTCATTTTTCCCAGAAAAATTACTGAAAGTATTAATTATTTGTGTGGCTTGTTTGGGTTTTGTTTTTAAGAAATTGGCAAAAAAGTTTATTAATATACTTGACACTGACTTTGATTATTGTATTTTCTTCTAGTCCAGTCGGCTGATTGAAAAAAATGTAGTTGTTCCCTGCAACAAACTTAGTGACAACCTCTTGTGAAGTTAGTATTCTGTAGAGGTTTTAAATGTTGTCAGAAACCCAGCTTTGGCTCATTTACAAGAGCAATAAGCATTCCCACTACAATAAAGAATTTCAGATTACCAAGTCAGACCAAGTTTCTGAATTGCAGGCTATAATAATAATGGGTTTATATCATTTTGTTGTTGCAACGCATAGACTTTGATTTGTTGATAAAGTAACTTCTTGTGGCTGTTCCGGTCTTCCTCCCATATGTCATAGATATGAATGTTTAAATAAGAAGAAATCAATTATTTTTGACACTCTGGAAACCAAACATTGTTGTCTTATTTTTTTCTGTAAATCACAGAACACTTTATCTTCTTTTTCCTGATTGAGTAATGAGAACAGAGAAAGTGAGTGGCCAGAGTAAGATTTGTCACCGTTTTTAAAAAGCTCATTTTTTGAATAGTCCTATATACAAAATGATTATAATTTAAAGTAGGAGGCAACTGCCTCTAGTTGTCATATTACTGGAATACAAAACCGTCAGGATTTCTTCTGGTTCTGAAAACCAACACCATTTTTAATTAGATCTGTAGTGTTATGATGATTTCATTACCAAACAAATTTGTTTTCAAAATATTTGCTGCTCTTGATTTTGAACTTCCATCTGAGGTAGAAAAATGTTTTCCCATTGGGGGAAGGAGAGGGGCAGAGGGAAGACCAAGTCTATTTAAATAGTAGTTGTCTTGTTTGGTTATTAGTCTCTTTGGAAACTAAACCTTGTTGCACCAAGGTCAGGAAAGGCAATCCTGATATCTCAACTCCATACTGTATTTGACTGTCTTTTAATATAAAAAAATCATTGAAGAATAGAGGTAAATTATAGCCACTTAGATTTTTTTTTCAGTTTAACTGCTGAAATTATATGATGTGCTTTGGAACCATTGCTATTTTAGAATGGGTGAGTGCATTCATTCAGTACCTGTTTTGCTTCCCTTGTTTTAGCCAGCTTCATGTGAAAGTGAAGATCATCTCCAGTTACATTTTTATGATGGTCATAATTCTTAGTGTGTTTCTTGAAACAAAGTAAAAGCCAGAAACAGCTTCCTGGAAAGCTGTCCATACCCAGTTTTTGTGAAGAAGTCTTAACCACAGCTCTGTATTAGTCACAGCTATTCCAGTGAATGTTCCAGATCCAATAAGACAAAGCGTATGTGTTCAATCATGATAGCTGATATTCACTCACTTCTTTGTGGTTTATTGACAAATATATTTGTAAAATCCATTTATCAGCATGTTTATCACACACAGAGTCAGTGAAATACATTTACTGTATTGGTCACGCTGGTATTCCTTTTTCTTAACTATTGTACTCTTTCTTAAAACAAATTTGTAGGAACAGAGGCTTTTAATTGCACTCAGCAACTGCTGTTACCTGGAACGTCATACCTTCCTAAACATAGCTGAACATTTTGAGAAACATGGCTTTCAAGGTGTTGACAAAATAACTCAAGTAAGTGAAAGCACTGGAATTAAGTATCATTGCTTGAAGGGAACAGTTTTTATTTGTTTTACTTTCTGTGGAAATTATTTATGTGTTCATATGGCCAAAAGGACTATTGGGTGAGTCTTCTACTCATGAGTGGGACTCCAAGCATCAGCTGGACACAACAGCAGCAGCAGTGATTGTATTGTGTTCCTATAAGGCTTAAATAGCCGGTATAGAGGATTTGACCTCAGCACTTATGTGTTCAATGGCAAAGCTTATCAGATTTCTTAGTAAAGATGTTTAATGTCACTGTGTTTTCTTAATGCAGAGGATAAAAGATCCTTGTCTCAGAAATATACTTGATAAATTATTTCATCTGGCAATCTGCATTGCTGATAGCTGTTGTTCATAAACTAGTTCAGGGGGTTTTGTTGTGTTTTTTTGTTGGTTTTTTTTTTTTTTCAAAGAACGAAAATGTCAAAGTGGGCGGCAGTAGCTGTCTCATTTTCCTGCCTTTTTGTAAAGATTAATCATTTTTTATGAGAAATGTTGTGACTTAATCCTTAGGACCATAAAGCTAGTTTATTTCCAGAAACATTTGTTGGTTGGAAGTAAAATGTTATCTTTTACAGATAACTCTGTGTAGAGTACAACATTTCGTTCGAACTGATGTTTCTACTATATGGGACATCCTTAGTCTTGCTCTCCCTCGATGTTGTTTGGATTTCTGTGGCTGAAATAATTTTGATTGTCATTTAAATGGGGATGATATGACTTGTATGGTAGTACAGTATACAAAATTACTCTGGATATTGCCATTCTTTGCTGCCGAGACAACAGAATTGAGCTACGCAGTTTGTGTTGTCTGCATAAGCAAGACAGACATCTGTTATATATTCAACATTGTCCTATACAGCCAGATCAAAGTATTTCTATTAAGTCTGGTAGGTTTATAAATGACAAAGTTTGAATGTTGAAATTGCACATTAATTTCAAATCTGTTAACCCCTTGAAAGTGCTGACTGGTGCAGTACTGAATGTATGAGACACATCAATCAGTAACGCAAGCTGGGAGTATTTGGATAATTAGACAGTCATCTTAAAAGAAGGCAGGTTTTGAACCCATTAAGTTTAAGACATGGAAGCCCACAAGTTGGGGGTGTTGATTGTTTGAGGTTTTTGTTCTGTCACCTAAATTTCTGTAAGTTTCTTTATTTAACTATTTATTAGATTAAAAATTTGCAATAAAGAATTGACAAATTGAGAAGACTGAAACAAAACTATACTTTTAAATTCTGTTAGCTTTATAAATTGAATTTTGAAGTAGGTTTTGTAGTGTATATTGGTAAAAACTATCTGTTGTTTGGTTGGGGGGTTAAAGGTACCTTTGTTAGAGGGAAATTATTATTATCTATTATTCTGAAAATACAGAAATCATAAATAGTAACCAAGAAAATTTCCTTACATTCTATAGTTATTTCCATTTTTTTCTTACTGTGCAAATACAAAGTTACATAAAACAGCCAAATTTTACACTCTGCTTTAGGACAAGCCATCTTGGCACATACTTAGGGTACTTACTTACCAGTAATTAAATATAATTTCTACATAACTCTTAAGTGGTTTTCTGTGGAGATTCTTTAATTCAACTTTCTATCATCAGTTTAGTCAAGTGGTAAAAAAAGTTATGTATCCCATCACATTCATCCTAGCTTTATTGGTAAAGCTTCTGAATGAAATTGTTTCTGCAGTCTTGATACCTAGATAAGGCAGAGGGGTTACTAGGATAGACTCAAAATGGCTTTAATAAAAAAAATAAATTGAAAACTCTAGTTACAGGGAAGTCCACAGCAGAAAGATAACAACAAAGGATTGTATATTTTTATAGCATTTACCCCATTTGAGAGTCAGGAAAATGGATATACGCAATAGAGGTTGTTGAGGACTTCTATTCAGCTTCACTCTCCCATCCTGGGCTTGAAATAAGATTCATATGAATTATTTATTCTTTCTTGTAATCTTTCCACCAGCTCAAAAACAAGGCTGCCCACCACTGTCTTAATTATGCATTGAACTTTAAACAGGTTGAGTAGGACTTGTGTGAAAGAAAAAACTTGTGCTGAATGTGCAGATGATCTTTTTTATTGAATGGCTGCAGAAGTGGAAGGTGGAATTACTTAATTCTGAAACACTTTAAGGACAACAAAAGCTGTTGTTTCACAGATTATTTGAATGGGTGCATGTTTGCAGGGGCTTCCCATTGAAGCTTGTACTTTATTTTTCCCACTAGTTCAAACCTAAATAGGAATGGTCTAAAGATTCTCCCTAATCATAAGAAATGGAAGTGAAAAATGTCTTGAAACCCTTTCCAGGTTTACATTTCTGCGATCCTGTGTAAGGGGAAAAAGAGGATTTAGGGAGATTTTTGTAAATTTTTTAAGTGTGTTCTTTTTCAAGTCTGGAGTATCAACAGGTTGTTGGGTAGAAGGGAAATAAGAAGAAAATGGCCTTAATCTTCTCCTGGGACCAAATTCTCAGTACCTCATGAAAATCCTGTCTTTGGGATATACAACATCTTGTGACAAATTAAAGAAGGTTCATCAGATAGAAAAGCAGGAAGATGGAAGTTTCTCTTGTCTCTGAGCATCAACTTCACCATTTCAACTTTCCTGAATCTGGCAGCAACTTTGACCTCAATAATACCTTCTTATTGCCCTTGCACTTTGAATCTCATTCCTGAAGGCTTATCTCTCTCTGTCTTCCTGACTCAGATATCGCGGTTCCCTTTTCTCTTAACAGTATAGGCAAGCTAGAGGGGAACCCAGTTTAGAAGCATCCCTGCAGTGAATAACCTTCATACCTCATTCTGCAGCTTGCAGCACTAAATCTTTTCTCTTTCAGAGAGAAAGGAATGATATGCAGTCGGTATTATTCAAAGTGAGTTCCCACTTTGGTGTAGAGACTTGCCTTCTTCCTCACTTTTAAACCCCTTCGCTTCTGGAAATTCTCACATATACATATACATATACATATACATATACATATACATATACATATACATATACATATACATATACATATACATATACATATACATATACATATACATATACATATACATAATTTCCCCCCCCCCCCCGATGGCTAAGGAAAATGAGTAATCATTTAAAAGCTTTACTTTGCTGTCTCTTAAACTCTTGCTTATAACCATAAATACGTTTATGCAGAAGTCACGTGGTATTTTCAACATATTTTCTTTGCATTTATCATCCATTATCATGCTAAAATACTTTCTACTTTAACATTTGATGATATGCATTGTGTTCCACAATTGTTTTAGAAGCCACAGTTAGAAGGGGTACCTATGTCTAATAATAAAGTCTTAATTAAAAATTTGAAGTTGTTCAGATACAATGGGGAAATTGTGTGTATCCCTTCAGCTTTCAGTGAGGCTAAGTTCTGTGAATTACTAAAAATTATAGAGAGAGCAGTTAAAGAAAAAAAAATCTGCACATGTTTGTGATCTGCAGCATATGGATCTGTTGTACGGTGGTGCCTTGAAGTAAAGGGGGGAGGTCATGTACCATTTCAGAAGGCTGAGTGTCCTAAAAAAACCTCTGTATTTCTCAAGTATAGAGCAGATAGTGAAAAATTATAATATTACAATTGGTAGATTTTAAGTATTATAATAAAATCTCCCATGTTTCTGGATGGCAATTATTACGGGTATATTTTAAAGCATTGGCAAAATTCAGTTGTTTAGTTGGTACAAGATCAAGACTTTCTGACATGCAGGAAAAAAAATTCATGTGATTAGGCAGTTATGGAGTGACCTGCTGCCTTTAGCATTTCTTGGACCTTTCCCAAAAATGTCTGTTGCTGGGAACAATCAAAAAAAACCACCAAAACCAAAAACTATATACTGGGTAAGATGGACAGATAATATAGAAGTTGTTCTTTTTTTATATATGTAATTACGAACTGAAATGTGTAAGTAATTACTACTCTTTACCGAAAATTAAAGACGACGTGATGTAACTTTTTGGGTATGTGATTTAATTCTTGTAATTAATGACTATTTATTATGTTCTTTCTATTTCTTTTTTTGTTGTTTTGTTTTTTAGGTTAGTATGGAATCCTTGAAAGAGCTGGATCAAAGACTGTTTGAAATGTACATTGAATTGAAGGCAGATCCGATAGTTGGGTCATTAGAACCTGGCATTTATGCAGGATATTTTGATTGGAAAGATTGTCTGGTTCCAGCAGGTAAATATCTGCTTATTAAACTCTGAAATTACTTTAGCAGTGATTGATAGGAGCTAAAATATACTGTACAATTATAAACTTTTTTCTAGTCTGTGTTTTTAACTTTTGACAAGTTCTTATAATAAGTTCTTTCTCATAGACTTTACTTAATTCCTAAATCATTTTTCAAATACCCCCAAATGATTAAAGCCGCTTCCATAATTGATAATCTCTTTAATACTTGTTTTTTGTGATTATTTTGCTTCATTGCTTACATATAATAGGAAGAATTATAAAAGACATCTTTGCTGTTTTCTTACAAAATTCATTGAGATTGTTTGGGATTTTTTCCAAAGAATCTGGCCACTTTTGTAATAGATGTAATTACCGTTCTGAAAAGGTAAAATTATGGGAAAACGCATACTATAACAGTAGTTCAGCAAAGAATGTTAAGCCATTGAAGAAGAGCAGGTATAAGGTGTTTAGAATGACTGAAATGTTAGTCATTATTTAGGCACTTTAAGAGCCTCCGTTTTAAAGAAGCATAATATAAATGAGTCTGTCTTTTTTTTTTAAATAGTGAATACTGTACACTTCTTAACATTTTGGTCCTTTGAACATCTAATTTGTCACGCATCTAAATCACTTACCACATGAATGCCTGGTTAATACCAAATAAAAGTTAGTTGCAGTAATATAGTACGTGGCATTTTGAAGGTGATCTTGTATTCATTTTCAGTAAATCAATGATTGACATGACAATTTACTTTCTTGTTTTGATTGTTTCAGAGTTGTATATGGCAAGCTTAGTAGAAATTTTGTAGTACTTTAGAACTTGATGGGGGGTAATTACAAGAAGCTCGCTTGTAATCCGTGAGTCAAGAGCTGCAGTGCTTGCTCACTGGGCTTTAAAAACACAAAGATCTTAGGGTTTATTACTTTAAAGAAAAGTGTCTGTTCTATCTTCCGTTACTGCTTTTGTGCTCAGAATATGTGCTCTAATACAGTTTATAGCGGAAATAACTTAGATTTTAATCTTGCACATTCAAATTTGTATCTGAACAATACAAAACTTCTCATCATGTTTAAAGTACGCCTTTTTCTTGGCATGTTTGCATTCCCACCAGCTAACAAAGAGAAAGAAGTTATTGTGTCAGACTTTATATGCTCATTTCTTGATATAGTGCATTGGGATCTCCATACTAGACTCACATTGCATTTAGGACTTTTCTGTAGTATTTTTTCATTTGAAGAGAATACTGAACTTCTATTAGAGGTGTGCCTTAGTCTGCTTGTTGTCCAGTTTATTGTTGATTTTGTGTACTTTCTCTGCAACTTTTTGTTGAAGAAAAGATGGTGGTTATTGGAGACTCCTCTTCAGGGTTACATAACAATGTTGGCCAAGAGATGCCAATTTGAAGTAGTAAAAAAGTTGTTTGGGTTGGGTTTTGGTTTTTTTTTTTTTTGTTAATCCCCAAGCTAGACATGTTTAGAAGGAACATATAGTCACTTCTTCCATGCTTTTCGACCTTGATGATCTGTCTTTCTCATCGATAAAATCTGTCAAATGTACCCTGTTGGCTATTGGTATAAAAAAATTAACTTGGAGCACCTTCAGTTTGTCTGCTTATAGCAATGATTAGTTGATTCTGAAAATATCTGGACCTCTGACGGTAACATTACTAAGTGACTGGGAAAGCTTCCCTCTTGAAAGAGGTGGAGGAATTTTATTATTGAAAAGGTTGGGGAAAAAAACCTTCCACCTCTTCATGGGACATATGAGAATCTGACTTCTTTCAGTATTCAATTAAAAAAAAAAATCACCCAGCAACTATATAATTTTTTTTCCTATAAACTAATATTCACAAACAAAATTAAATTGTATGACAAATTATGGTTCAGAAAATATACCATTATGTGTTCTAAAAGATGCAGTTAGTACTGCAGTAGATATACTGTCTTTTCCTCCTAGAAAAACCCAAACCAAACAAACGAAAACCCTGTACTTTACAGTTCATCTCTAAGTACAGCACACAGAGTATCTACTTTATTAAACTAAAATAGCATACAGATGACTTGGAGTCACGCTGAGTCAAACGCACAGTTCACTCAAGGATTTGCTGAAGATCAACACATTGATTTGTTGAGGGAAAATATTATTTGTATGGTAGAAATTATTATCTGTTCTTCAGTACCTTTATGACTGCAAAATTTAAAGATTTGGTTTGAGTCATTTGGCCTGTTTAGATCTTGCATTCTCTAGCCTTAATTTTAAAAAAGAAAAAAAAAGTTGGCAAGACAAAACATATAGGCCTCAGTTGCGTTCTGGAGTGGTACTATCAGTGACGTGCAGTGTTGCGTAAGTGAAGTTACTCCCTGTTCCTTAAGGGATACAATTATTCCTGATTGCCAGGACATAATAGTTTGGGCTGAAGTTTCTCTATATGGTGTTTCTGCATTAGCTTTCAAATAGTATTAGTGATAGCATAAAGGCAGATTTTGACAAGGACAGTTCTGTTTTTGAAAGGAGAGGGGGAAAAAAGCATCAATTTGCTAATATTTAAAAGATATGGTAAAAGGCAAATAGTTTTCCTGCTGCAGTCTGAAATTTCCAAGCATTCCATCTGTGACTGAAAATCCAACCAGATTGGGGGCATTTTGATGCCACGGATATAACTTTTGCGAAGGACATTTTGGAAAAATGTAAGTGTAAGAATACTCGGGAATTGGTTATGAGTAACATTAAGAATTTTCTGATGATGAATTTCCCATGTTGCTAGTCCAGCTCAGGGCTTCAAGACTGCAACAGTTCCTGAACAGTTGCACCCATCAAGCACTAGCAAGTATTCCTTTCTTGATGCTCCCCCTGCTGTTATCGAGCAGAATGAAGCAGCTGGAATCCTGAAGAAAATGCAGAGAACACTTGAGCTGGACTGTGGCACAGATAATGCTTTTGGGTATGTGAAGTTGTTCATGGGGAGAATAGCAATGCCAGTGGATGATAAGGAAACGACAACAAGTGAGGGAGCAGACTGCAAGGAAAAGCTTGTGGTGAAGACTGGTATCAAGCAGTGAACAAAGTGGGAAGCCAGGACTGGATGAGTAAGGTAGAAATGTAAATTAGGGTAGGATTTAGAAATAGAATTACATGGAAATGAATTGAAATGGATTATACAAAAAAGAGACAGACTTGCAATGCAAACAAAAGGGTGGAGAGATCTGATACTAGATCAGTGATCTTACCAGAAGCTGCAGTGTAATGGCAGAAATCCCCTCAGTCTTGCACTTCTGTCTTCCAGGGGTGACAGCCTATTAATGTTACCAATCACTTCCATTGCAGAAAGCTGCAGCTTACGAAAGTTACGTGTATATTGCTATATGCTTATAGTAGCACTACAGGCAATGCTACATGCTCTATATAGGCAGTACCACTGAGAAACACAGTGACCTAAATGTTTTGCCTTGCCAACATCATCAGTGCTGTTTCTTCTTTAGAATCAAGGTTACAAAAGTCAAGGCCTACAACATCAGTCAAGTGACTCAAATCCATAAAAATCTACTGTACAGAAGTTACATATATGTATGGCCAATTCTGTTGTTGAGCCATATAGACCAATGCAGGAGGAGAATTTTCTCATTTCCGTTCTGGTTTTTTGTTTGCTTTCTGTTCAGTGACAGTAAAAATTATGTACAGGGAAAAACGACACCAAGACAATCAATTATAATCCAATCTTTAAATAGTATTTTTTCCCACATGAATACACTTGACTTGCTTCATGAAATGGAGGCTGTTTTGGAGACAAAACTGGGTGTGGTATTAAGTGGAGCTGTTACAGTCAAAAATCTGTCCTCAGCTGTTGGAGATTTTGGAGTGAAGTATAATCTGGGATGGGAGGAAAATGTGGAGGCAGAATTCTGCCCTTGCCTTCACAGGGTTTTCTGTGTCATGCTAATAACTCACTGACACATTTTTGTCTTTAAAGTGCTTTCTTTGTGTCCTATCAATATGAACATTCATGTTTGACTACCTAAAGTCTTGTGATGTATAAAATTAATATTCAGAAATATGTTAGCCAAAAACCTTGACGATCTATTTGTCATTGGCAACTTTGCAGTCATCTGTCTCTAAGTACGGGGGACAGTACTTCCTTGAATCATATAATTCATGTGGAAATTGAAGGGAAAATAGAAGAATGAGAAGAACTGTAATAAATTAACAGTTCAGAAGGAAAAATTAGAATGAAATTAAGGATCCTGCCTTTTGAGCAAGCTTTGAAAAATATGTAATATTAAAGTTTTATACCATATTTCTGCCAGTGTGGAAAAGTCATACGCCTTGCTCGCGTAGACCATTGTCCTGTAATTATCAGTTATTTACTTATGCATATGTTTTTTGTTAGTTTTAAATATAAGGAAAGGCAAATTGTTTATATGGGGCAAATTTTAATTTAGCCGATGTGCTAAAACTTTTATTGTTTACTTTTTCAACATAATGCTCTTTCCAATATGAAAGTTCTGAATTTCAGAGAGGACTTGTGCACAATATAATTATACATTTACCCCTTTATTTTGATCCAAGGTGTGACTGCTGGTGTTAGAAGGCAGTATTATTAACTTAATTAGATTTATTGTTAATAAATAACTTTCATTTAAATTTTCATTTCAGTGTTGGCTTCTGAGCCTTTACAACAGACTTCGGTTTTAACATGCAGCAACAATAAAATCTACTTCGTTTCTTTTTTTCTTCTTTGAAACATTGTTCTAATTTCACTTACGATATTAACAGAATTAAAAGAGATGAAAGGAATAATGGGAAACATAATGTTAATCAGTTGCTTAGTACGTTTTTAGGTAGTTTTGTGTGTGTATACTGGTCAGTCTGCTAGTTCAGCATACATGATTTATTTGTCTTCATTCTTCTCTCTTTCAGTACTGGGTCGTGTTTTGTTGGGGTTTTTAAAATTCTATTTAAATCCGTATGTTTTGTCTTAGTCACCTGACAAAGTTAGGTTCTGTGATCTCGTATGGATTCCAGGCCTACAGGCTTTTGAAGAGTGAGCAAGGTGGTTGTGTTACTCTGAATTTGGATAGAAAAGTTTTCTGTTCATTGAAGTTTGTGCAGTGCAAGAAAAAGTGGTATGTGGGATTTCAAATCTTTCAGGTCATTAACGGGAGCTTTTGCATTCAAATGTCAAATTATTTTTTGCAATGTAGCCAGTATTCACCCAAAGTTCACAGCATACAGAGTTGCAGAGGCTAGTCTAACGATCTTGTTAAAATATGTATCTTCTGTGTTTCACTGGTGTTGTCGAAGCTGTGACGACCCTATTGGCATCACAGAGATGTGGTGCAATGACTTCTGTGACTGGAGCATTGGGATGGAAGGATACAGGTTCTTTTAAGAAGGACAGGCAGGGGAGACGAGGAGGGGGTGTTGCCCTCTCTATGTCAGTGACAACTGGAGTGCAGGGAGCTCTGCCTGCGGATGGATGAGGAGCTGACCAAGCGCTTATGGGTCGGGATGAAAGGGAGGTCAGGAACAGGTGACTATAGTGGGGGATGAGTGGATGAAAAAGGAGCTTCTGGACAAACTCAAACACAAAAAGTAAGCCTACAGAGAGTAGAAGCAACAATAGCTAACCTGGGAGGAATACAGAGAAATTGTCTGAGCAGGAAGGGATCAGGTTAGGAAAGCTGAAGACCTGAGAGAATTTAATGTGGTCAGGGATGTCAGGGACAACAAGAAAAGCTTCTGTAGGTACATTGGTGAGAAAAGGAAGACTAGGGAAGATTTGGCCCCTCTCTGAAAGGAAACAGAAGGCATGGTTACACAGGATGTGGAGTAGGTTAAGGTGTTCAACAACTTATTTGCTTCAGTCTTCATTGGCAAGTGCTCAAGCCGCACTGCCCAAGTTGCAGAGGGCAAAGGAAGGGACTGGGAGAATGTAGAATCACCCACTCTAGGAGAAGACCAGGTTCGAGACCATCTAAGGAACCTGAACGTGCACAAGACCATGGGACCTGATGAGATGCAGCTGCGGGTCCTGAGGGAACTGGTGGATGAAGTTGCTAAGCCACTATCCATCATATTTGAGAAGGGACAGTCTGGTGAAGTTCTCACTGACTGGAAGAGGGGAAAGATAACCCCCGCTTTTTTAAAAGGGAAAAAAGGAACATTGGGAAACTACAGGCCAGTCAGTCTCACCTCTGTGCCTGGCAAGATCATGGAGCAGATCTCCCTGAAAACTGTGCTAAGGCATAGGGAAAATAAGGAGTTGATTGGTGACAGCAAACATGGCTTCACTAGGGGCAAACTGCCTGAAAAATTTGTTGGCCTTCTATGACAGAGTTACAGCGTTGGTGGATTAGGGATGAGCGTCTGATGTCATCTAGTGGGACTTGTGCACAGCATTTGATGCTGTCCTGCATGACATCCTTGTCTCTAAATTGGAGAGACATACCCGTTTGATGGGTGGACCACTCAGTGGATAAGGAACTGGCTGGATGATCACACTGAGGGTTGTGGTCAACAGCTCGATGTCCAAGTGGAGACTAGTGACGAGTGGCTTTCCTCAGGGATCAGTATTGGGACCAGCGCTGTTCAACATCTTTGTCAGCGACATGGATGGTGGGGTTGAGTGCACCCTCATCAGGTTTGCTGTTGACACCAAGCTGTGTGGTGCGGTCAACATGCTGGAGGGAAGGGATGCCATCCAGACAGACCTTGGCAGGCTGGAGAGGTGGGGCTGTGCCAACCTCATGGTGTTCAACAAGGCCAAGTGCAAGGCCCTGCACCTGGGTCGGGACAATCCCAACCGCAAGTACAGGCTGGACGGAGAATGTATAGAGAGCAGCCCTGAGGAGAAGGACTTGGGGGTACTGGTGGATGAAAAGCTGGATATGAGCTGGCAGTGTGCGCTGGCAGCCCAGAAAGCCAACCGGATCCTGGGCTGTGTCCGGAGAAGTGTGGCCAGCAGGTCGAGGGAGGGGATTCTCCCCTTCTACTCTGCTCTCGTGAGACCCCACCTGGAGTACTGTCTCCAGTTCTGGACTCCTGAACGTAAGGAGGACATGGGCCTGTTAGCACGAGTTCAGAGGAGGGCCATGAAGATGCTCAGGGGGCTGGAGCACCTCTGCTGTGGGGACAGGCTGAGAGAGTTGGACTTGTTCATCCTGGAGAAGAGAAGGCTCTGGGTAGACTTTATATCACCTTCCAGTAACTGAAGGTGGAAAGCTGGGTGGAGGACTTTTTCCAAGGGCCTGTAGTGACAGAACAAGGGGTAACAGGTTTAAATTGAAAGTGGGGGGATTTAAATTGGACATCAGGAAGAAATTCTTCACAGAGAGGGTGGTGAGGCACTGGCACAGGTTGCCCAGAGAAGCTGTGGGTGCCCCATCCCTGGAAGTATTCAAGGCCAGGCTGGATGAGGCTCTGAGCAACCTGGTCTAGTGGAGGGTGTCCCTGCCCATGGCAGGGGGGTTGGAACTAGATGGTCTTTAAGGTCCCTTCCAACCCAAACCGTTTTGTGATTCTGTGATAGTGTGCATTTTGGTGCCTTTTTTTTTTTTTTGGTAGCTTTTAAAATTTCACATTGCATTGAGACTTTCAGGTGAATTCACACTTCCAGTTGAAAGTTGATTGTTTGTATTTTTTAGATATTCATTCTGTACTTGGCATAAATTGAATATAGTAGCATTAATTTTGAATATATTCTTATTTGGCATGTTAAGTGAGCATTGTTTGAAACATTTCAAATACATCAAATGCCACTCTCACAGTAAAAGATTAAGTGCGTCAGATTTGCTAAATCAGATTTGATATACTTGTCACATCTCTTACCTGTTATTTGTCTAATTTAAAAATCTAATAAAAAACTTCTAATGGCTATAGCCTGATGAAAAGGTACTCGATAGTTAAAAATGAAATATCAAAAGGCATATTTAATTTGTAGTTACACAGCGACATACTTGTCAACCCTAACTTTTCTTCTTTTTTTTAATTTGGGGCAGCAGCACCCTGCTTACATGAAAGATGACAAGTGCATTTACATCTTAAAAACATTTGGATACAGTAGAATTTTTTTAATTTTTTTTTAAATAGGCAATTAGTTTTTGACTAAAATGTGCAAAATAGTTTGGTTGGAAATCTCTGTAACCCGTTGGATTTCTTCCAACACTTCAAATGGATGCCTTCACAATTATCTTACTAGATGTAGATGATTTTGAACTCCAGCTTATCTCAAACTATTGATGTCCTGTGTTTAGAAATTGTCTGTCTTTTTATGCTTTAGTAAGGCTAAATTCTGCTATTTGGATGGAGGAGTATAACGTGCCAGTTAGTCTTTGTGTGTGAATAGGAAGTGACCTGTTCAACCAGCAAGTGTAACAATCCGTGTGTTGCATGACTGCAGTTCTTGCATTTGGCTTACAGCACATAATTCTTCACAGATAATGTACTGAAATTTCTAAGTCAGGGCTTATGTTATTGTAGCCTTTCAATTAATTTTGTAAAAAAATAAAATGAATCTGCTGCTTGAAATGCAAACAGAAATTTCACTGCACTTTTCAAAATACCTGCATTTGTGTTACTTCATTTTAAGCTCAGATATTTCTTCAATTTCACTTTCAGACATTTCACACTTTTGACTTCAGTGACATTTCTTTAACATATTACATTGGTGTCTGAATTATAAATATTACTGATCATTCTAGCTGGTGAAATGGAATGGACCTTGTACCCTCTCTGACCTTGGAAACAGTTGCAAAAGATGCAAACAGGGAAAGGAAATGTTTCTCTGGCTTCCTCTAGTTTCTGCCTACAGGTTACCTTTAATTTCTCACTATTACGAAAATCCCAGTAGAAACTGTCCTTCCTGGAGAGACACCACATTTTTCAGTCCCTACCTGCCACATTCCGAGTTGCACTAGCATTACATTTATTAATGTAATGACTTTACATAAGCTTACATGACTTCATTAGGTATCTTCTTGTCCTTCCGCACGCTCTTTGCATGCAAGTTTTTCTGCTGCTACTTTTGAATCAAGTTTCTTGTTGGCTGGTCTCAGCAGATTCTAGACTTCACATGCAACAAGCATGCAGTAGGAGTTCATCTGCAACTGAACTATTTATTTCTTGTGCTTCCTCTTGCTTTGCCTATGTCTGCCTTCACTCACAGTTCTGCTTTGTAGCGTTTTCTGCTATTAAGCCTACCAGTGTTTGTTTACTACATTGTCATCTTCATCTCTCCAGCTTCTGTTTGGCTTTATCTGTCAAACTTCTTCCTGCAATACCTTGTGGCATTTCTGTCTATGTTTTGATAAAGTCTGTTAAGCTCCAAGAATTAAACTCCAAAGACATTTTTTCTTGAGTATTTCTCATTATGTTAGAAAACCTGCATTCTTCTCAAAATGCAAAATTACATGGCCAGAAAATTTGAAAATTGCCTATTTAAAGCAGGGTGTATCTTAAAAAGGTAAATAATATGACAGGGGTGTGGGGGGAAGTGTTTCTCATCTGCAAATTTTGAAGACCAGAGATGGACTTCATTGATATTGCTTGAGGGATGGGAAGAGCATGTGCTCAAAAGCCTTGAGTCTCTAAACAGAAGTCTTGCTGTGATTCCTTGGTCAGACTGTACCTTAGTCTTGTTGTAGTGTGAGAATTGCGTCTGTTCACGTACCATTTCTAACTGATGGTATTAGAAGTCACTTGAATACGTAAATGAGATTATAGTTATTGCAACTCCAGAGGATTAATTTATCAGCATTGTCTGACAACTCAGAAGTCTCTTTTGTCATCTAGCCAGGTATGCCATACTTGTCTCCAGTTTGACACGTCAAAGGCCGGTTCGGTCTTTACCTGGGAAACTTGTCATCAGTGTTTTCTAGTTCGTCCAGTGTTAGTTCACAGTCCCTCTCTGGGTGGACGTGTGTTAATGTCAACAACATTTTGGGTTTTTTCTTGCAAAGAAACCTAAATATTTTTTTAAAACCTCAAGCACACTCTTTGAGAAACGCTTAAGCTATTTTAATATTATTTAGTGGTTTTATGACTGTCTTTGATATTAGCATCTGATCTCTATGTTGCTCAAAGCAGAAAATTTGGGATTGGAATCAATCATAATGCATAGAGGAGAAAGGGCAAGCATCATTTTTCCCATTTCCGGCACTGCTTATTACATGCATGAATGAGGGGATATCCACGTGAGGCTTGTACTGCCCCAACCCCTTCAATAAAACATAAGTAGTAATAAGTCATGTCATCAGCAGAACAGTACTCGGTGGTCTAACTTGTTGGCATGGTGAATGCTCCCAGGTTTACTTTGCATTGTAAAGGCACAAATGCCATCTTACTGTTTACTGATTACTTTGGGTACCCCAATGTTGCTGGAATCTGCGAGGAAACAGTTTTGGAGCACTGCCAGGTTGGGTTTGCAGGTTGGATCAGCAAGTAGGAACGGATGGATGCAAGAGCGAGAGAGGAAAAATTCAGTGATACTTCAGATGGGTTTGGGAGCCAGAACTGAAGACCAGGGAGGTGAGAGACATAGGATAAGGTCATTTAAAAAGCCAAAAGCTTAGAAGCTCAAGTCAATAGTCACTATTCCTATTATTTGTTTTCATTTGAATGCCAGTTTGATTATAAGCCAAAATTAAAACCTTGGTTTTGAATGAGGTGTTTGAGTGGGCTCCATGTTAGGCTGATCTTTTAATCATTAGCCTTAGAAACTAGATTTTCGTTATCTTGGTCATGCTCAAGGTGGTGTCTGTGGCAGTCTTTAACAAACTGAGGTGAAATTAAACAAGGGGAGTGTGTGTGTGGGGAGAAAGTCTTATGAAAATTCTAACTACCTGTTAGTCCTAAACTGGTGTCAGGTCTGTCCCAGACTCCTTAGTTAGGCTTTTTAGTTTGGCTTTACTCTCTTCCTACGAAGATTTATTTCCACAGGTGAGCTCACTGTAGATGCTTTGTTATGTCTCACGTAATATACAGTTGAGTAGTGTTTGCTGCTAAAAGGTCTTGGGGCTGCTCCCTTCTGGTAGCCAGAACTGTTTTAAAGTCCCTTTGACAGTCTCTAGCAAGATTCCAAAGGCATTCATGCTTTGCACTGCTCTTGCATGGCTGTCAACTAGCGTATGGATCTTGGCCTTCTGTATTGACAGAAGTAATGTTTTACTATACAGCATTTATCTGCTGATAAATGTCAGGGTTACTGTACTGTCAGGGTTAGCTCTTGTTTTATTATTTTATATTTAAAGGTATTTGCTGGCTTGGAACAGTTGCATTTTTTTATATTGTATTGGCTAATGTATGCCATTATATTTCCTGTTTGAGGTTGCCAGCGCTGCAGACAAGATCCTGTGGAAATCAAGGCATGCATTTTAAAAGCTGGGGTCAAGGCAAAATGATACATTGTAGAAACTGTGGAACTGTAAACAGGGGTTTATTCTATCACACTGAGGTCACAGTTTCAGAAGACAGAGTGTGCATGGGGGCACTGTGAGGTCAAGTAGCATTTACAGGTCATGATTAATATTTGGACAACTTCAGTGTGTCATTACCTGTTCATAGGAGATGGTGGTTCTCATTTAAGACTAATGGTTGGTCTGTAGTAGATGTTTGTCTTCTGCTCTTTATGGCTAAGTCATTGTCCTCTAGCTCAAATTATAAAGGATCAGTTTTTTGTGTGTGATATTTAAACGGGAAGTCCCAAGGTAAAACTTTGCTATTGGTCTAAGCAAACTCGGCTCTATCAAAATTGCCAGACTTGCCTGTGCAGGGAGCTGCCTATATGGTTCCTATAATTCACACTGTCGTGCTTAGGGAATGGTTTTGTCTTGTTAACCTTTAGCATGTAGGTACTAGTTACAAACAATCCGTAACAGTGTGTGTTCTCCCCTGATAAAAGTGCTTAGTGTCTTGTGGTGTGGACTCTTCAAGAGCCATACAAAATACAGCATCACAGTACCTCCTGTGCTACCTGTGCAGATGCAGAGAGTCATCTTAAAATACCTGGGGTTTGCCCCAGACAACTCGGCAGGGGACGTCCAAAAGCCTTGATGCCCATAGTAAACCCACTGTTCGTTCACATTCTTGGTTATGGTTTGAAATGTTGCAGGAGGGGTTTGTGGTAAAGCATAAAACAATATTGAATTCATTTTAAAAACACTGATGAAAATACAGTCTCCAAGATGTACCTTGCCACTGGACAACTGAACTAGAAGAGTGGAAAAATAAGCTGTCTGCTCCGTGGTTCAGCAACACTTTCTGCCCAGGGGTGTGTGCGTGTTCTTTAAGTTGAAAGTTTTTGTGTAACAAAAAGTCTCAGCTTTCTATACAAAATTTCTATACAAAATTCAGCCTGGAGCGTATTCTCTCTGTAGCCAAGTTATCAAGCCCTTGAACTCTTACTTTTTAAGTGGGAAAATATGATAAATTTCTAACAGTACAGCAGATCCGTTGTAATAAAAAGCATTTCGTTTAGCTTAAAATTTCTTTACACAATGAATACCAATTTAAATTTAATGAAACACTTAAACTTTATTGATGTGTGGATGAAATTATAGTGTTGGACTTGTTCAGCGGCTGAAGCAGTTCAGGATTATTAAAAGCCGTTAACTTTGAACTGTGAAAAATCTTAAGCTTTCCAGTTATTGTGGGTCACTCCTGAGTCCAGATAGCTTCCAAATGTTAATTTTGGACTTGAACAATTTTTAAGGATCTATTGCTCAGGTCATGCGAAGACATTCTTCATTTCAAATCCATGCCCTTTTCAAAATGCTGTAAGGATTCAGTGAAACTTGGAAGTGAAAAACTATGAAATAGTAACATTGGAAGCAAGTTCTCACCTTCCCTCTAATAAATAGGATAAATACGCAGTCTAACTGAATACTGTATGTGCCTCACAACAATTTTTATCTCATTTCTTCTTTTTCCTAACAGAGTAGGGGGCAGTGAGAGGTGGTTTGTGGTGAGTTGGTTTGTTTTGGTTCCGTTGTTGGGGTGGGGGGTGTTTTGGACTTTTTTTGCTGCAGTAACATCTCTAAAATCTGTTGTGTTCTGGTTCCAACTTACTGCTTATTTAAACACAGATAAATAAAATTCTACATGAAATTCAGTTTATGCCAATTTTTGCCATACATTTGAGGTATACTCTTGTGAGTAATTATTACTGATTTGCTGATCTACGTGCATTTGACTGCAGTATTTGTTGCAGTTCGACATATGTACATTGGAAGAAGTAAGGACTGTCTGAAAGTCAAAACGATGACTACCTCTTCAAGGTCATCACAAGTTTCCAAGCTTGTGAAAAAGAAACTAGGTTTTACCATAGAACTCAAATGTAAGAATTTGGTGAAATGAAGCAGAGCACAACCTCCTACTGTCTTCCAAAGAATCCACCATATCTCTAACCAGAATCCCTTTCTTCAGTCAGACCTTCCCATGACTCGATACTTCCATTGTGCCTACAAACTACTGCTACCTATTAGTGTTTGCTTGTAAGCTAAAACCCTGGCTTTGATCTGGTTGCCAGTTCGCTGAATTTTGTTACTAAGGACAAATAAAAATTCTGTGTATTCACAAATGGTACACAAAGCAATTTGAGAGAAAGTATGTAAAAATATTAACAGCCGGTGCTGTGGTTTCTTACACTGTGGTGACCGACTGCTTGTACTTTTTGAGTTCAGATCATTCACAGACTTTTGCAGAATCAGGTTCCAAAAGTATTGTGTTTCTTATGTCTGTGCCGTCTGCTTGTTACCATTGTACTTCTGATATAATTCAATAGAAAGAGCAGCATTAAAAAGAAAATTGTTTATTGTGCTAACAACACTATACCATAAAAGATGGGAAAATTGTGTATCTTGTAGCTGCTAGTAATCTCTTTCCTGAAAGCACCACTTTCAAAGTTTCTTACTTAAAAACAAAAAATCTTTCTTAGAGAGTCCCATACGCCAATTCCTTTTGCCACGTTTGCCTTTTCTTTTACTTACCAAAGTACACCTCTCTTCAGTCACTGTAATAAACGCAGGACGTGTTTCACTGGTGATTAAGTGTTTTTCTGTAGCTTGAAGGTTAGACAAATGCAGGCCATAACTGGACACTAAAATTATTAGTGTCCAAATACTTTCTTTGTGAAACTGGTCTCTCTTGGATTGGTTGGCTTCAGTTTTCTCGTTTCTTATAATAATAATATTTGAGTGACAACCAAAGTAAATTCATAAACATAGTATATCTCTAATCCCATTCTTCATTTATGAAATTGCTGTCATTTTGCATATGACAGGCTATTATTATGGTACGAATGACTTCAGGAATTATGAGAAGAACACACAGTTTTCTGAGTGAGTCTGTGTTTTGAAAGATTTTAATAATTTTAGGTTTTATAAAATCGTGAAAGGACACCTTCAGGGTGCCTTTAAAAATGATGTGTTTGAAAGAAATAAATGAATATTCTTTCAGGCTATGCTTAGCTTGTGTTAATGAAAGGAAATATTGCTTGAGATTTTTGGATTCAACTGTTCTCAGTTTTGATAGAGTTGTTGACTTTTAGTATACCTTACAATTAAACAAGTGGCTTGCTTTTCCCATTGAACTGGTCATTCTGTGTCTTTATGGTGCATATAGTTACCCTCTCCTTAATGTGAAACAAATCTTTTAAAATTTACACTTCTTGCCATTACATAGATCCTCCTGTATCGGGAGATCCGAGGGCAGGTTGTATCGGGATATCCGAGGGCAGGTTGAAGGGATTAGTCTGCGTTGCTGACTTCGACCCCCACTGACACCTCTGGACATGTGACTGGGTATTATTAACCAGCACATCTGTAAAGTGGGAGGTGTGCCTAGGACTGGCAAGGACCACCAAATATGATGAGTTATCACACTCAGGCTTTTGGAAGCCGATGTCAAAATATGTGAAGGGATACAACTGGTTTCTTTTTTCCTGAGTGGCTCAGTTGTGAAGAATTTGGAAAATGCTTTAGGTAAGCGACAAACAGGGGACAGTACTGGAAATGATATGACTACCAGGCTTCAGAGGAACAGCGGTATTCGATTTACAAGATGATGATAGTCTAGGATATCTACCACCCACCATCTGCTTTGTTCCAGTTTTTCTATTTTTCTGAAATCCGAAAAAAAAGCAGAGCTTTTAAGCAGCAGAGCAGTTTCTTGGTCAGTGTGCTCTAACTTTTTCATGAGAAAACTGTTGATGCAGATGCCTTTTTTGAAAATATGTCCAATATGTAGCATATATATATATATGTATGCATACTAAGCAATCCAGCCCCTCTTACATGCGATAGCATGTCGTGCTTCAGTGTTTCTCTTGCTCACACCCATTGGAAACTTAGGAATGTTCTGCAGCCAGAAAAAAAGCCATTGAGTTGCCACTTGGCCAGATTTCCTGGATGTACACGGAACTGCTTTACAGACTGCTAAAATCCATGGGAAACTAGTCATACCAGGGACATGTGCCCTGTTGATTATTCAACATTTTAGTTACTTTCTGCTGTATCAAAACAAAATCCTTCAGCATTAAAATTGTTCTTAGTGGAAATGTAGTGATAAAGGTACTTGTGTACATAATGCTATCACTATTATAAACTGAAAATGATGGGGCCAGAGGGAGGGAATTTGTTAAATATTGAAGAACTTTTCCTTGTGGAGAATGAAGCTGTGTTTGCTTAGGAAGTCATCCTAGAGCTAGTGGATTACTGGTAGAAAAAGTTCAGGTACTAGAGAAATGCTTAGATGTATAAATTTTCAAGTCTAGAAGGAGAGTTTGTTGTATCTAAGAGTCTCACACATAAATTTCATTCTGCAGAACCTATTTTTCCCACTCAGGGAGAACAATAGTTTTGGGTTTGATAATATATATTATGTTGTAGTTGGGTGAAACGTCTTTCCTTACAGTGCGATTCTTTCTTCATCTACCTCAAACCGCCTACTTTAAATATCTGATAGTTGCGATCATTTAATGCTGTTGGGTTTCCCGTTAAGTCAAACATATATAGTCACTTCAATTCAGTCACAAAAGACTCAACAGCCCCAACATTGTTAATGCCGAATTAGAAATGATAAGATTTTTCTGTAAGTGCTGCTAAATCTATAGGGCAGCACACTGTCAGCTGTGAAGTGTTTGTATTCTTGTTCTATGTCAGGTTCATGGGTTACATCTACACATTGATCGGGCAACTATTCATGTAGAGCACCATTTAATGGCTGTAACTGCGCCAGACAATGTTGTTAATACTTAAATAGCAACAACAAAAACACAAGTTTCTATGGGTTGTATGTCTCAAGCATAGGCTCAGCTGAGGGTCATCGATGCATTTGTTTGTGGTGGTGGGTGATTCGGGTGAGGTGGTTTGTGGTGGTGTGGTGATTTGGGTGAGCGGATGGCTGTAAGCCCCAAGTAGGTATTATTTTACATTAGTGCATAGGCTTTTTGTTTAGAGGGTTTTGATTTTCTTTTTCCTTTTGCCGTTTACATTTCTTGTTACCAGATTAATGGGTTGAAATTTGGTTTGTTCTGCAATAATTCAGGTGACAAGGGTCTTCATGGTTCAATTCTCAGTATAGTATGCAGCACCCTTTGCTCGTGACTTTCAGGTCTGGTTTGGTAGAAGTTCCTTTACACTTTCTGTTACTGTGTTTGATGGAAGAAATTAAAGTAAATCCATCTCTTAACAAAACTCTCCTGATAAAATGCATACGTATCAAATTGGCCTTGAGCTACGTGCACATCTTGTAAGTATTAGATGTTAGCAAACATCTCTCCTTCCCAAGTGAAGCACTATTGAGGTTTGCATTTCCTGCTGTAGTCTTTGGCATCTACAGGTTTGCTCTTTATTTTCTTAATAATAAAACAGACTATATTCTGTCCCAATAAGCTGTGGATTTTAATGTATGGTAAGGATCCGAAAGCAGCAAGTATTTGGATGGCGGGCTTCTTCAGCTGTTCCTCAGATACTTCTGGCAGGTTTGATAGAGTAGCAGAAAGTTCAAAACAGCCTTAGCAGCTTATTTTTTTTTTAAAGAAATCTTAGATTGGACTATGCACAAGGGGCACAGAATCAGTATCATTCTCTTTTGGTTTTCTCCTCTTGTAAACTGAAGTTCATGCATACACAAAGGTATTAATCATAGTATTGGCAGTCTATAGAGCCCTTGCTGGTCCAAGTCAACAGAAACAGAAACTTTCAGGTTCTTTGAACACCCTGACATTATTTATCAAGGGATCATAGAATGGTTTAGGCTGGAAGGGACCTTAAAGATCATCTAGTTCCAACACCCCTGCCATGGGCAGGGACACCCTCCACTAGACCAGGTTGCTCAAAGCCTCATCCAGCCTGGCCTTGAACACTGCAAGGGATGGGGCATCCACAGCTTCTCTGGGCAACCTGTTCCAGTGCCTCACCACCCTCTCTGTGAAGAATTTCTTCCTGATGTCCAATCTAAATCTCCTCGCTTTCAATTTAAACCCGTTACCCCTTGTCCTGTCACAACAGGCCCTTGTAAAAAATCCCTCCCCCAGCTTTCTTGTAGACCCCTTCAGGTACTGCAAGGCCGCTGTAAGGTCTTTCCGGAGCCTTTTTCTCCCCAGTTTCTATTGGTTGAATTAAAATAGTTCAAAAACTACAAGTGACACAATTCTTGAAAGCCTTCTGTTTAATGTTTTGGAAAGTAGTTTTGTAGCTACCTGTGTCAAGTCCTTCAAATGACATTCACTGTGTTACGTCAGCATAGTGTCATGGCTGAAAATAAGAGCGAGACAATTCAAACATGTAGCACTCTGGCCTTTGGATCTCAAAATACTTAGCTAGGTTCTGACTGTTATCTATCAGGCTCTGTCCTCCCTTGCTTCAGAACTGTGCTTTATAAAAGCACTTCCACAGATAGGTTACCAGTAATTTCTTCATTAAATTTCAATTATTGGTAGCTATTTTTTAGGTCGCTGTTGGTTATTAACAAATTTTTCTCTGATTCCTAAGGTGCTGTATATTTATAATTACTGTGAGCTATGCAGAGAATTTCAAGGAAACATTAATCTGATTTGCAGTTTAATTAGTATGGAGCTAGTAAAAACAATAGATTTATCAAAACATTTTCAGTTTTACCAAGACAGACCTGCTAATGAGCTATTTATAGCACACTTGTATCTATTTTTGTCAGTAGTCTAAGGACTGACTTAGGACAAACGGGTTAAAAAACAGGAAATGTGGTTAAATAAGTGGGTAATCTCTCCAGAGAGTTTCCAGTTTGCCTACACGTTCACATTTTCTTCTGAATGTACTCTCAAAACAACACTAAGTACAGTACCTTGAAATCCATCTCCGCTTAAAGGAGGGAATGTTTCCAGCAACAGCAGGAAGTGGCCTAGAGAAAAATTTTATTCTTGGTTAAATTCAAATGAGGTTCTGGAGTCACTGTCTGTAAGTGTCTTTTTCTACTTCGATAACATTGAAGCAGTTGTATGACATTTTAAAGTAAACTGAAGAAGTAAATTGAGAAGCTATGGATGCCCCATGCCTGGCAGTGTTCAAGGCCGGGCTGGATGAGGCTTGGAGCAACCTGGTCTAGTGGAGGGTGTCCCTGCCCATGGTAGGGGTGTTGGAACTAGATGGTCTTTAAGGTCCTTTCCAACCCAAACCATTCTATGGTCTTATGTTTTCATTTGGTTCAGGGTTATCACGTGAATCCATCGAAGTCTGTGAACACTAATTGTATCTTTGGTTCTAGATTGGTTTTGAATAATTATTTTCCTCCAACTTTATAATTTCTTTTACATGGGGCTGTATTTATTAGTTAATATACAATGCACATATTTTTCTAAGATATACATAGTGTTATTAATCAGACTGAATAGATCATACTGCGAAGTAAGGGATTTACTGAACATGATGGTGTCTGTTTAATTCTCTAAGAGGTAGGGTCCATATTTCTTTCTTTAGGCAAAGCAGAAGCAATAACTAAATGAAAGCTCTTCTTTGCGCTGCTTGTTTTTTTGTTTTTTGACAGATACTAATTATTAGCTTTCTTAAAATCAACTTGAAAATTATTTCGGAGTCAAAACAAGGAGGTAATAGAATAAATAGAGCCGCTTAAGTGGTGGTAAAGGTTGTGACCTGGTAGTGCTCCTCTATTTTTAGAGCTGCCATCAGGTATAAGTGTTCTTCCCTTAGCATCCTACAAACAGTTTTCTAAAAATGCTTTTATCCAGGAAAAACAGTGTGTGCTAGCGAATACATTTTTGGTAATTAGAAAGAAACCAACAGGCTTGTCTGGCTACCTTAATTTAGAAAACAGGCTCCTAGTAGCACCGGTATTTGAAGCCGATTTCCTATCAACCGTCTTTGAAGGGAGAAACCTGCATGCTGTTGTAAAGAGTAGAAGTGAGCCGCTTTGTTATGTCCATGGGGAAATTCCAAGTCACATCTCTGCTTTTTCTTTAAATATTTTTAAAACATCTGCAGGGTGTCAGGTTAGATGATATCACTGTGTGGGTGGGGGCGCTTCAGTCAAATAGCGTGACATACTCGTGCACCAGTGCTGTAGTTCATGAAAGGCTCCATGTCTGCAAATAAGTTAGGTTTCTGTCTACTCGATGGTTAGGAGACTGTCTTGAAGCCTTGTGTAGGCTTCTTGGAAATTAAAACACTACTTTTGTGAATGAGGTTTTGTGTTCACTATTGTAATTGTAAATAGTAACTAACTTTTGAAATTATTTTCCAGAAGTATTAAATAATTAGGGCATTTTCTAATGAGGCAAATAAAGTTTGTTGTTCTAGAAACAAAGTTTTAATTCATAATGGCATTTTAATGATTTCAGTTAATTCCTACATTTGAATTAAACAGACTGTCAGTCACATTAATTTTTCCCTGATTATAAATGTTAGATTTCTAAACAGTTTGGGGGGACACCACCTTGATTCAAATACACTTCATGTAGCCTCAGGCATGCTCTTGGTCCTCATAGGTAGCAGATGTTACTCTCTTCTTTCATGTCACCGTGGGTGCTTAATTCTAAATCCAAATTGCTTGTATGTTTTTCTTTTCACATTCAAGTTAAGTGCTCTGAAAGAGTCAATAAATAATTTTATTCCAAATAACCCCATGGTACCAACATAATGTAAAACAGTTTTTGCTATACATACATCACAGAGCTGTAGCCTGAGTCTCTGAAATATTTTACATGTAAGGTATACTATAAATCATGTTTATTTGGTTGCATAGTAAAAAATAAAAATACTTTGTTGTTTTAATTTTCACTTTCAGTCTGTGCTGCCTCTAGTTCATTTCTTGGGATAAGGTGATTGATAGATAGAGCTTTGTGATGCTCTAGGTGGTGTCAGGCAGTCATCCATAAGTATGGGAAGCCTAGAGCTGCTCTGTAGAACCCTTCAATTAAAATCTGTGTACCAAGGCATGTCCACACAGATGTGGGGTTTTTTTTTCAAATTCTTCTAGCAACTTCTGCGTGCAGACAACACTGACTACTCTGCTGACCTGCTGCGACCTCAGACGACGTTTCACTTTTTAGTGTCTCTTCCCCCTCCCACCCATTCTGTCTTACCTGTTTATATTTTTAGTTTTCAAAAAGAGATTACTTGATTTTAGTCGGAAGTTATGGGTTAGGTTAGATTGAAAAGTGAAATTCTGTGGTGTGTGTCAGGCAGGTTGGCTTGTCAGGAGGCATCCATCTAACCTTGAAAATCCCCAAACAGGCTGCACGGTGCAGGATGGTGCTCACCTAGTGCTACTGTATAGCACAGTCTGCCTTTCCAAGAGCTGCAGAAATACCAGTAATAGGCTGCTGTCCCACAAGGGATCATGTTAGCCCATCATATTGCTTTTGTAACATGAGTTTCATGGAGGAAAAATTTTCCTGACCAGACTGGAAATCATGCTAGAATAATTGTAGTTCAAGCAATTGTTGAATACTGCTATTGCTTCAGCTGCAATGCAGCCAGAACCTAGAGGAAATTTGACAGTTAAAATCAGACTGTTTAAAGAAGTTACATGGCTTTGTGGATACCATTCATTAGTTTCCTTTTTAATGTGCACTACACAGCACTGATTAACGACTTGCAGTAGATGTGTGCAGGTTTTTGGTTGGCTTTTTTTTTCCCTGCAGTTTCGTATAGCAGATTCAAAACTTAGAGAAGAGCTGCAGGAGCTTAACTGACATAGAGTTCAAAACATTGTGTGACTTGCTGTAAAGTTTGGTGCTATATATCTGAAGTTTGGAGATGAACATGTCCAATATTGATTCAGTTAAATCTGGTAATAGGGTGTAATGTAACTGAAAAGAATATATATCAAATAATTAAAAAGCAGGTGCCTTCCTTAGAACAGTGCAGGTGAAAACATAGTTTTTTTCAATTTGTCCTCCTCTAAATTTACTATGAGCATAGCAAGTGAAATGTGCACGAAGAGTCAAGTATCGCTGCTGTCCAGCTAGGTATGAAAAATATTAATCTCTGTGTATCACCAAGTTCTGTTTGTCTTTATTTTTGAGCAAAGTTTTTATTAAAAGGTAGTCAGGAGGAAAAAAAAAAAGCTTTCAGACTGATTGACTATTACTGGCATAACCAAACAGAACAATAAATTGTGAAAATATTGCATACAATTGGATGGGTTTAAAATTTGAAATTTCAGACTCCCAGGCATCAGTTTTTCTAGCTCTACCAAGTCATGTTCAAGCCTCAAGGCCAACAAATTTAGTGCTGTCTTTTCAGAGGCTCTAAGAAACATTGCTACCACCAGCAGCAGTTGCTTGCCCATGCAAGTACTGACCTCCTACAGAGGCCAGAATGCTCTCTGTTGTTTCCTAAATTGCTGGCTCCGTGCCTACCCAAGACTCACTTCTGTTTCAGTCCCTCAGAGCTTAGGTTTCTAATAAGCCAGTCAACTCAGTCTTGAAACAGGACTGGTAACTTGGTCAATGTGTAAAGAACCATTTATTCCTCGTTGGTGAATCCTTCTCTTTCTTTGCTTTTCAAAAAAAAAAAAAAAAAAACACATTTGACAGCTGTCAAACTGTAGAGCTTAATGTGGATGGCTTTTCTAGCTCCTCACAGAATAGCAGCAGCTTTTACTATGCATGCCTGATTTTAATTTGACTGTGAGTTTGCCTCAGAAGTTTTTTTTTTTCTTTCAACCCTTCATAGCCTCTCATCCTCATGTTTGGTGTGGTTTATTTGCGATGAGCAGAGGTACCTGCTGACACCACCTACTTCTAAACAGTTACGTGCTTTTATCCTTCCCTTTGCACAGTAGACAAGCTGAAAGGCTTGCTCGGCAAGAGGCAGCAGCAAGGTCAGCTCCCAAGTTGTCCATCTCAAATGAGGTTCTGTTGTCCTAGCTGAACTTTGGTCCGTTCTTTGAACTCCTCAGTCTGCAGAAGATGTAAAAATGTTTGACGCTCACGTCCTCTCTCTCTCTATCAAGTTCCTCTAGAAGGACTGGGAACATTTGAAGACCTGTGTTGACTTCTAAGCATCATGATGAGTTCAGTTTTACTCTGTGTGCAACTTTTTGCTCCGTTTGTGCATGCAACATTTTGTAGCTTCCTTGTGTCTTAAAATTACGCATATGGTATTGCAGTTCCAGCTTTTGCATGCTTATTCACTCACTTTGAAGGTTTCGAAGTAGGGTGCTGTCATCTGAGTACTTGGGGGAAACATAGCTCTGAGAACTACATGTGGGACAATTAGTAGCACTAAGCTATCTGAAGATCTCCTGAATGACTCCTACACTGGCAAGCTAGAAGTTTAGTTTCTGTTACTCCTCAGAACCACAAATCTTTTTTCCCTTCTGCTTTTCCCATAGTTCACACAGTTATCCTTGCTACAGCTTTACAGTATTGTTAAAACTGCTTGTAAATGTAGACTTTTTTAATATGTTAAAAAAAAAAAAATTAAAAAAAGGGATGTAAACTGGAAATTAAATTTAATGGATAATCTTGTTAGGTGTTTTGCCAGTAAAAAAGTGCAGTGGAGTGCCTAAAATTGGAAGGTGCACTTTTAAGGTTTGTCAGCCATTGTGATAGTTGATGGCTGAAACTGTCCTTCATTTTTATGTCTTAAGTCTTTCCATCCATTTTTCTTCAAAGCAGTACTGGAGCTTTGTTAGCAACAGCTAGAATTCTAGCAAGTCAGAGTCTTCAGTGTTAAGAATAGAGTGGGAGTGGAATGCATTTATGCTGTAACAGAATAATAACATTTTCCTGAGAAAAATTGCAAGGGCTTGTTGAGACTTTCTTTAACACATTTCTGTCAGAAGCTATGGAAAGGCATTGTATTTGTGCTTCAATATGCTAAATAAGAGCTGTTTTAGACTTAAGAATGTTATGTTTCACTTGATTAGCCTAATAGTTGCAACCTACAGTTACATGGTGCATTAGCTTTCAGTGCTGTATAATAGGACGGGCAGCATGGCGTCCCAAAAACTGTAATTGCGTGGGCTGCTGAACAGTCGTAGAGAAAGCTGCACAAAAATTCTATTCTAGACAGAATTTTTTCATTTTGAAATGAATTTCACAACAAATTCACAGTTGGATGCCACTGCTTGTAGTTCCAGTGAATCATACTCCATAAAAGTAATACTATGCTTCAACAAAGCCTGCCACAAACAGCGTAGTGATATAAATCAGAAACTGGATATTTTTTAATTGTAATTTCTCAAAATATAGTACAGTTATTAACTATGCCTGCAGGTCCTGACATTCAGATATGTTTGGCTTTGTCTCGACATGCAAAAATGAAAATTCTTCACAAATAAGACACAAAGAAGGGCTGAGGGGAAATACCCTTTTTACTTATGCTCTATTCAGGATAGGAAACTGACTCCCTGACAGCAATGGTTGTCACGACACCTCATATTTAATACCATAGCCAGAGCAAACCTGTTAAGCTGTTACCTTTAATTTCCAGCCTAAGTTCATTACTGGTCAATTCATTTATACATTTCTTTCTTGTGCCAGTACTGTTCTTCAGCTTAGCTAGTTCTGCATTCTGTCCCTGTCTGGTTCCATTTACTGGTGGTTTTGGAATGCAGTTGCATCTTCTTTCCATCTTTGGTTTGTTTAGCTTATCACGACAAGGTATTTTAGACTAGTAGATGCTGCAGTTAAGGCAACTACAGTTTCATGTACACAGACTGTCTCTGAACTGCGTAGCTTTGCACAGTTTGTGCTGAATTATCTGCTCTTCAATTGCAAAACCTGTCAAAGAAGCTGAGGAAATAGTTGAGCTTCTGCTGCGCCCTCTGATCCTGCAGTCATAGCAGGACTGGACCTGCTATGAAAGGTCAGGAGCACCTAATTAGCACTATTGGGATTGCAAGAAATAATCTCCTTTAAGCTCTCAGTTCACCCATTTGTCTTGTATGTGGTACAAGGATGCAAATTAAAATATGTCTGCTTATGTCCTTTCACTGAGGTTTAAGTTAACAATCTTATGGTACGGCTGGGATGGGCTAGCAGTATGCAATACTAAGCTACTGTCACTTCATTTTTACCATAGGTTCCATCTCAGTTACATTTAGTCAATTCATTCGGCATTCCCCACTTAGAAAATGGTCATTTATTTCTTCTCTCTTAGCTGTGCACCACCAGACAGTGGTATTTAACACCTGGTGCTAATGTTGCTGTCACTAGTATTTCATGCTTGTAGAATTAACAGTGCCTGGTTAAGGTCACTCAGTGACTGACTCTTTAAGAAATATGTTATTGAGAGTTTCCACAGACATGGTTGATGGGGAACTTCTACTAGCACAGTCAGAAGTTGTTTAATTTAGGTGCTCTCAGCAGCAGCAGTCAGAGTTAGCATCTCCTATCCTGAGCCAAGTTGCATGAACGCATGAAAAGAGGCATACTACCTCAGGAGCTTAGGTGGGATGGGTGGGAAATGAGGATTCTTCCTTGGAAACACCTCACCCTCTTACACAACCCACCCGCTTTGGTCTCTATACATTCCAGCTTTTCACTCGCCTCCTGGATAACACTTCCCAGCTCAGCCAGCTGGCCTCCTCTCCACAGGACACACACCTCCCCTGTGTGGTTGACATAGCAGCCCCCTCGCTGTACTTCCGCTGTGGCTCCCCAGCTGTCCCAGGGTTTGAGTGGGATGCTTTGCTGGAGAACAGTCAGCTGGGGCAAAGAAATGCTGCTTAGTTCACCAGTGAAATTTGGTTGACTAATGAACGTGCTGTGGCGGTCAGGTATCCATAGAGAAGAGAGACCATCAAAGCCTTAATCTTGTGCGGCGTTTGTGCAAAAGTAAAAACACACGGCTTCCACATGAAAGATCCTACTGTCACGAGATGAGACTGGTAGGCAGCCAAAAGCCGAATACCGCATAGGTTTGCAGACCAAAATCAACGCTTTGCACCCTGAGGTTAACTGCAGACCAGCTCCCAAATTCGCCCAGTACCTCTTGATGTGATTTGCAAACCACCGTTCGGTGCTTGCTCAAGTTGCTCGGGGGACGTGATACAAATTCTGTTCTCTGTGAGATGAAGCCTGCAGAGGATTTAAACTGGGGCAGAGTGAAGTAGAAGGAGGAAAACAGTAGAAGAGGAAAAAGGAAGGGGGTGTTGCATTTCCACATATACCTGTGATCTTTTGGTGTGGTTCAAGTGCTGGTGTGTAGCATTCTTACTTTGTTTTGCAGGCTACAGGGGAGGAGAAAAAAAGTCTGCTTCATTAAATTTCTGGTATTGCTCTATTCCTCCCTCCCTTCCTTCCTTGTTGCAGAAAAATCAACAAGATAAGAAATAATAAGCTTGCAACCTAGTATACTGTGCTGTTTGTGTTGTTGTGGGTTTAGTTCAAATGGAAAGAGTGACAAATTTTTCAAGGAAAAGAATAAAGATAGTGAGAAGAGTCATTAGAGATGTTTTGGAATGTGTGGGGAAAGGCTTGTGTTTTTTCTTTACCTTTTTCAGTAATTGGCATCCCTTCCACGATGAAAACAGAACATTCCTTCTAAAAAGGTCTTGATTCTTCTGTACGTTCAGAACCAAGCTGGTTTTTAGCTAGAGCAGTAATATCATCTTTGACATTTGCCCTCTTCGCCATGAACTTTTGAAACAGAGCCTGTCTTGATACACGGGCCTGGGTACAGAGCTCAGCTACCTCCTGGTTGCACATTGGAACAAGAGTCACTGTTCAACATCCCTCCCTCCGCTTTCCCCCGAGCACCCTCGCTTTCAACAGGAGACCCGTGATGCCTTCCGGGAAGCACCCTCCCATCTAAACTCCAGGCTGCATCACGCTTCACAGCATAGATGGCAGGCAATGAACGTGCGTGTACCTCAGGCAAGGAGGGTCCTGTCTTCCTTTTGTCCTACTCTTACAAAATGTTTGTCCATAGTTGTCTAAGTGAGAAAGAACATGCGTCTCCTTTTTAGATTTTGAGGTGAGCTGTGGGACCAGTGGTTAAAAGAATGAGCACAACCGAAATGTCAGTTGAGACACTGCTCGGTTCTCCCATAGAATAACTCATTCTGAGGAGTCTCTGGTAACTCCTTTTAAAGCTGTTTTTGGTAGTGGGATTAAGTTGCTGCATTGGGGTTATCTGAGGAAAGGTGGAGCAAGTAAGATGAACTGATTAAAGGTTTACTTTGTAATTTTTATAACAGCAGCCTTAACCACGCTGTGATCTCTGAGCCGTGTGGTCTCACCAGTCTCTGTCCACGATTCTGATCTTCTTCTGTGGATAAAATGTACCAAAGGGAGTGGTGGGCTCATTGCGCTTTCTCTGGTTCATGCTAGAGTAATTGAAATCCAAAGTTGAAGTCAGGTGAATCGATAACCCTCTTTCGTTGCTTTGTGTTGCACTTCCAATATGTATGCGTGTTTTAACGAGTTAAATGATTTCTAGTTGGCCTTTGCCTACAAACTGCCCAGAAAAGCAAATGGGGCAATTTTAGATTTTTGCCTATTTTAGATCTTACACAATGTGAGTCCAGGTCTGCAAAGTCACTCCAGAATTACAGCAGTGTAGGGGACTAAGAGGCTGTCCTAACTAAAGCATACCCAGCTGAATGTCCTTCCATTTGGAATTTCCTTTTTAGTATAAATTGACAAGTATTTCATATGCTTTAGGAATAACATGCTTATTTGACTTCTCCACCCTCCCCAAAAGGAAATTTCTGCTAAGGCATGACATCTCCTATAAACTGCCATGAGTAATACCTTCTGAACCGCTTTCAGAGAAACAAGACTTTGCTATTTCTATCTACAATAAAGTACAGAGAAGCTGATAAAGCAGTAAGATCTTCTTGACTGTTACACAAACGAAAACCCTTGCCTTGTCTGTCTGTTTAGTATTTATCAAGTTGTAGTGCATGTTATGTGCCATGGTATATATGTGTTCTAGCAAGACATCTAGAATTTATTTTTTAATAATGCTAGCTTTTAATTAAATTGCAAAGTTGGTGAAATTGGGTTGCCAGAGACAAAGAATACTGAAACAGGAACCTGCTGGCTTTTTTAACCTTTTGCTGTAAGGAAATGTGCCTTTCTCCATTTGATTTGAAAAAGGAAATAGACTGGTGGTGTGGCCATGGAACTTTCTCTTTCTGTCTCTGCATAAGTGCTAGTGAAAGAAAGAAAAGGAAAAGTACAGTATTGAACAGTAGAATATTATGGCTATGACAACAGAATGAAAGGAATTAATACCCTGTTTGTTTTGTTCCAGGTGTCAGAAACTATTTGAAAGAAGCTTTAGTGAATATCATTGCTGTGCATGCAGAGGTGAGAAAGACTTCAGGTTATTTCATGCTTGCATCCATATTAATAATTTCAGTGTACTTTACGTGGTAAATCCTGGCTTTCATCACCCCTGAAAATTGTACCTCTGTTGAAGTGTCTTCATTGTAGATGTGAGTGCGCTGGGTTATGTTTAGCCAATCGGCTATGCAGCTGCTAACTTTTTTAACAGCAGAGGGAGATTAATTGTTCCTGTTTATTCTCCGTAACACTCCATTACACCTTTCTGTTTCCACTATCTGATGAAGAGGAAAGCCTAAGTCTAAAGCTCAGTTCTTCCCTTTTCATGCAGGTTAAATATATTTAGAGAGAGATATATAAATAGATATGATGCTCACTTTCTCTGATTAACTTTATTTTCCATAACATGAAAATGAGCTTGTGCTTCACTTTGGAAGAAATGTTCAAGATATGCCACTCAGAGTGAAAAGTGTCATTCTGTACATAGGATAAAAAGTAGAAACCTAAATCCAGAAAGTTTTATAGTCTGTGCAGCGCAGATTGTGCCTGAAATACTTAGGTAGTGCCTTATGATAGGGAGCGCGTGTTAAAATAATTAGTATTAAAATAATAAGCTTGCAGAGCTGCAGTTATTTGGCCTTTTGTGATAATGCAGGGATTTTCTATAGTCCTTCAAATTACAGCTTCTGTTCTACATACTCCTTCCTTCTAATAATCAATAGTGCTACCAGATTACTACTGCTCCTGGTAGAAACATTGGTAGTAATACTGCTCTTTACCTTTCAAAATACTACAAGTATAGCTGTTCTACCTTTTCAGTCTACTTAAAATCTGATGAGATTCACTTGAGTTTTTTGTTTATTATATTCCTCCTTAAATTATAAGGATTCGTGTAAATTAAAATATTTTCAGAAATTTTAAATATCGCTTGTAATATTTTTGATTCAATTTCAGTATTTACTTATAGCAGATTTCACCAAACTTATAGCCAATTTTACCAAATGCTTCCAAATGAGGGAACAAGCGGCACCAAACATAGATACTGAAATTAGATTAATTTTTAGCGTTGTTTTCCAGTTTAGTGGAAATCAATAAAAATTAAATTGAGAGTTTTTCCTTTAAAATGTCAAAGGCATTTGTGACTTACTGAGCTAATCCCGTAAACATGCATACTTGCTAAATTGCTGCCACAGGAAGGTACACTGCCTTGGCGACTTCGTTGAGACCGATACTGATTTTGGCCCAAATAGTGTTGCCTCATAAATTTCTAGATGTGAAATATTACAGAAATGTGAAAACGTGTGTCAAGATGAAACTCCCATTTCCACTGTTTTCTAGTGAAATTCTGTAAGCTGGGCCAGATTTAAGTTTAGTTAGCAAGGCTGCAAGTTTCTGTAGTTTGAAACAGCAAAAAATAACCATCAGCTGAAGCATGATTGTGGACTGAAGTGGAAAGAAAATTGTTTCTCTACCTTTGAATTCAAATTTAAGTGAAATCAAAATAAGGGCTGCTTATTGCAAATTTGTGATGATTCACCATTGCTGAGAATTTTTTTTCCTGGATTCTGTATAGTAACTTCAAGAGTGATCGTTGTGGGCACAAATATTCTCTTCTCAGTAGAAGATTTTGGGTGTGTTCCTGGTATGTTTGTGTTGAATTGCTCAGCAATATTTGCTGCTGAATAAGGTGACCCTTTCCCAAATCGTTACAGGGTTGTTTTTTTTTTTTTTTCTTACCGTTACAGCTAAGTATGTCACTTAGATTTTGTGGGTCAAAACAGTTAAAGCAGGCTGCGTGTTTGAATGAGCAGTGATAACAGCTGACATGCATGTGGTTAGTGTACTTAGCCTATGGTGCAGACCTGCCTTTTGGAATGGTCAGCTTTATGGGGTCACTGATACATAATTCATTGCTTAAATAACTGAAAACAGTGTAGGAATCTTACACCCTATTTTTTGCCCCCCCCCCTAATTTACCTTAACACACACATATATATGAATATCTTCTGTCAATTATACATTTCCTTGTCAGACATGAAATCTAAACATCACATAAACCAAAGGTATTATAGCAAAACATCATTCCACTACTTAATTGTTTGGACCATTTTAAAACAGAAGTTGCGGGAGGGAGTGTTTAAAAACTATGCAGTTCATTTTCCTTCTTGCACCACTCCAGACCCTTTCTCTTCAGTTCCTCGTGTCATCTCCCCCAACCCTGTGCAGTTTTGGTGCAGCTTTGTCATCACCTTTAAGTCCTGACACAGGTTCGGTCTGTCTGACCTATAATCTCACTTCCTCCTGTATTCCAACCTCTTGGCCTGCATTTTCCCCAGTTCTGTGACAAAAAAATCATACTCTTTTTTTTTTTTAAATTGACCAACGATTTCTCGCTTCCTTAAAGCTCCCTTTAAGGAAGATTGGTTTCTTCATGTTTTCCTCTAGGCATAGATCTGATGTTTAATTTTGTGTTGCTGTTGTGTTGCAATCACTATTCTGAACCTCAAATGGAGAATCCAAGTACCACTTTGAAAAGTTATACAAATAAACAGTTAAAAAGATGGTCTTGTTGCATGGAAAAAAAAGTAAGGTGTAGTGTTTTTGCCAAGGAACTGATAACCGTTACACGGCCATGCTCTCAAACCCTTTCAAAGGCTTATCCCTGCTGCAGAGCATAAAGACACTAGCCATTTGACAGTGGTCAAATATCAAGGATTCTAGCAGAAATAGCAAAATATGTTGGTAAAAAGTGTCTGAATGTGTAGTTGGGTCAGCCAGTCACACAACCCTGAATTAAAGGTGCTATCTACAAAACAGCAGCCCATGTACAACCCCCTGACCACCTGCATCCATCAGCCGAGAACACGCATTTTGAAGTCTAGCTGCTTTTAGGCATTGTGAGAAAGTTGTCACTGTCATGTGTCCTATAGCTAATAACTGTTACTGGCAGAGTGGGTTGGTCAAAACGTAGGGCAAGCAGCAAAAGAAGGCCTTCATATTCCAGTTGCTTGTGCCCATTGATAAAACTGAAGTGGTCCTTTCAATCAAAGTGTTTAATGCTTTTTACTGAAATGTTACTGTAGAAAATATTTCTGTTAATACAGCTACTGTGCTAATTATTCTTTGTTCATAAAAATCAGGTGTTTACCATTTCCAAAGACTTAGTTCCTCGGGTAATGTCAAGGGTTGTAGAAGCGGTCTCTGAAGAACTGAGTCGACTGATGCAATGTGTTTCGTCCTTCAGCAAAAATGGAGCTTTACAGGTACCCGAGTACTTTGTACTGTCAATCTGAATCTAGAACACTGAGAATAACAGTGCATTTTTTTGGATTTATTGCAGCAGTGAAAGCAAGGAGATAAAAAGGATTAGTATTCATCTGTTTCAGATTAGTGGATGTAAACCCAACAAGCAGTATCCCAAAGGATTTGATTATATTTTACTGTTGTCTGTGTGTCTGGGTGCATGAAAGGTTACCTATATCCTGTGAGATAAAAAGCATCATAATAACTGTTTGAAATACTGTTAAATACTGTCTTGGCCTGTCATCAAAAAATTACTTTAAAAGAAAAAAAAAAATCTTGTGATATTTCGAGATTTAAAAATCTTGAAAATAGGATGCAGTAGCATCTTGCAGGTATTTGCAAAACCAGTCACTTGTCTGTTACACTATTTCTACATTAGCCTTTTGCTGCAGCATGGGTGGAACAGATACTCTTACACTGCCTTCTTCCTTTACGGCTGGATTGGTTGTTGTGTTTGCTATTTGATACGTTTAAAAGGACTCTACAAAAAAACTTTTTAAAAAACACCTTTTTGAGTCAAGGGTGTCGACGGCTGCAACGGGCAAGAAGAGCAAACTCCCAGTTTTCATTGTACATGACAGCTTTCTTTCATTACGATTGGAAAATAATCATCCAATTGCAAGCTTTATTTTCTAATTGCTGGTAGTAATTGCATTGGACAGAGAATTAATGTAGGAAGATCACAGCCAAATAAGCTTGACTGCCTTTTTAAAACCAATTTCAATGAATAACAATAAACCTACCTATATATCATTCTTGTCTGACTAGACAGCAGTTATGAACTTGCTGCCTAAACTCATAACTGAAAGGATTGTCTCTCCCTACTGTACATTTGTCACTCATGGTCATTTGCTGTTGCTCTGAACAGAGAAAAACCTGTCTGGCAGACGGCAGCAGTGTGAGAGTGAGCCTGGTCAGATGGATCAAAAAAATACCAGTTCCCAAAGAGAAGCCTCCCACATCCCATGGCCCATGGTTTTGCAGGGTTTGCCCTTCCACCATGTTTATTTAGGCTGCAGTGCTTGAGCATGGGACACTTCCCCATGGTACTGCTACCTCCTAGAATTTGGGAAAGGCTCCAGAATCTTATGTGTAGGACTTCAAAAAATCTAAAGCTGTTTGGCTTGGAGCACTATGCAAGAAGAGGTGAAACATTCCGTGATGACAAAAGCATTTCTTATGAGTATAGAATGGGGGGGTGGCTGCTGTATTTTGTGTCAGAAACTTCTGGCACTCCAAAAGCCTAATTCTCAGCTGACTTTCTTCCTAGGGGAAAGGTGGGGAGAAGACCTAAAAGCCAAAGCCTTTCATAAGAACTGGAATTAGATGTCTGTGTTGCATTATAAACAGTTGTTTGGAAGATTAATGTCTTATTAGTTGGGTCTAAATGTAGATCAGTTTCTGTAATGGTTAACTGGATTAAATTTTAACTTTGATGAAGAATGGAATATGAACTTGGATGAAGTTCACCTTACACTCTTTAATGAAATGACTTAAAATATTGATCACATGCAGAATGTTTCTGTTTCATATGAAACTTGTGATGATGATTGTTTTTCAAAGATTAAAGGACAATCTATGAAATTATTTCATATTTGAGTTCATTCTCCATCATAGTTTACCTAGGTGAAAATTAAAACCTAAACACACAGTACAGTGCAAAAGTAAAATCCCCAAGCTTGTGTGCCCACCAGGTGACAGACAAGAAGAGCACACCCATCCTACTTCCTCATCTGATGGGTTAGGGGAGGGGGGGGGAAATCATCAACAAGGGAAACAGGAAAACCTGGAATAAAATGTGTATTAACAGATTTTTGTGCTTCAGTGTTTTCTTCCTCCCTGTCGAAGTCGTGCTGTGAGAAGTTAAGCTCACTGTATTTTTTTTTTTTTTTAAGAAGGACGGACAAATTAATGTTACATCCTTCTATCTTTCTATCACATTACAGAAAAGATGGAATAGAACTGAAGATTTATTACTGTTACCGAGAGACAAACCAATGTTTTTAGACTGCTGCATAGTGACCGTACAAACAGTTTGACTTGAATCAAAAGTATGAAATTGTTCCTCTTAGCAGTCTCCTGACATAGCAGCATGGCAACGAAAAATACAGGAAACAAACTGTTAAAAGCCGAGGCTGCTTACAACTGTGGTGTGCAATAATACCTGCCTCTAAAAAATGTGACGCTTTGGGATACTGTTATTCGCTTGTCGAAAGGACATTGTGTCATCGTTTCAGTATTTGTATTTCTGTCTTTAGGCAAGACTTGAAATCTGTGCGTTGAGAGATACCGTGGCCATATACCTAACACCTGAAAGCAAGTAAGATGTGCTGTCATGTCTGTTTTTTCAATGCAGTGGGATCCCTTGGTAACCATGCAAAAGCATATAATGGAAATTTAAGGATTAAGAAATGTTGCTTCCAATAGAGTATGTGATATATTAGGTAAATATACGACAAACAAATTACTAGCAGAGTTTTATCAGTTGAAAGAAAATAATTACTTTTATATTTGAATTTTTAGACAGAAACTAGTATTTGCCACTCAGAAAAAAAATAAAAACCCCAAACCCAAAAAACTTTTTAACAGCAGTTCAGCTGCTGAGGAAAATGATAAAAACAAGACAAAAGCAGGTATCACTGAGTTTTATCCATTTTTTCACATCAGTCTCATAAAAGCACATGGCAAAGAGCCTGCCAGACACATCAGAGAGGCAACAAAACCGGACACTGGTAGGATTTCTTTATAGGGATATGGAAAATTAGGGTTCTGCACAAGCTCGTATAATACCCTACTCCTTTTCCACACACCTAATCAGGGAAGTGAATTCAGCTTCACGCTGTCTCTTAGGAAGAAAACCTTCAAAAGGCTTTCAGCAATTTATAATTTCTCAGTGAGGTCCAAGACCAAAGATTAAGTAGTGCGGGACTCAGTCACACATTCATGTAAAGGGCGAAAGAAAAACATGAGCAGCATCAGTGGTTGATGCAGACAAGGCATGTGAAAACAAACTATGATGGCTGTTAGCAGTTTTGAGTAAAGCTGACTGATTGAAAATTGTAGGTGATTACGTTGGAGATCGGGTACGGGCAGGTTCATTCATTGTTTTAATTACCTACACTTCTGTGAGGATTGGCATTACATGTTCCTGCAGATGGCAATTTGGTCATCGTACCTGATCAGCATTTTGTAGGAGAGATTGCAGGGTTTGAGGGACTAATGTGTCTTCATGGTGTCACAGATAATGTCCTGTGGTGTCACTGCATTCCTTGTCAGAAGACTTGCTTCCCTGTTCTGAGTGTCCGATAGCGCTGAAGACCTCTAAATGAACACTACTTGGCACTGGCTCAAATTGGATACAATGGAAGTGGCATTGTCTCTAATCCACACAGGGGCAAAGCACAGTGAGCCCTGGAAGCTGGAGCTTCATAGCTGCCCCTCTATTCCTGGACTTGTCACTCATAGTGGTTGCCACAAGCCACCATATTAATCGTTTGCTGATGAGGTTGTACCTGTCTGTGCAGGTCCTGCAGCGTTTCCTGCACTTCCACATCTGTTGCCCGGAGAGGGGTGGAAACCCCATCTTTGGAGTTACTCAAAACTTGACTGGATAACATCAAGAAACCTCCTCTAACCTTGAAGTTGGCCCTACTTTGAGAGGAGAGGGGTTGGACCTGAAGTCTTCCAGAGGTCCCTTCCAACCTCCATTGTTCTATGAATCTACTTTACCTCAATGCAAACCCACTGTAATTCTCTCTGTAGGCTCCCTTCTGTAGGGGAGAATGCAGTGACCTGTCTACTGAGCACAGAAAGCCAAAATAAATGTTTTGTCTGTGCTTCATAGTCTGATGGTCACTTAGTTTGAGGCAGAAGGCAGGCTGGCAACTATCTGTAATTCTTGAAGAGTCCAGGAGGTCAAGAACAGTCTTAAACCAGCTGCTGATTTAACGTTTCCTGTGGATGTCTGGTATACGTCACATCAGGAGTGTCAAGAGACCGATGACCACTTTATGTTCAATTCGAACCTGAATGACGTGTGTCAAGTTAATACTTTGTTAATTAAATAAGAATGGACAGGATATACCATATCTTCATGCAATTTATAGAGAGAAACTCTGAATGCTGAGACTTGCACCAGTACAATATGGTATTTTTGTTTTCCTTGCAGCTCGAGCTTTAAGCAAGCTTTGGAAGCCTTGCCTCAGCTGTCAAGTGGAACTGACAAAAAGTGAGTATAACACACTTTCTTGTCTCCTTTCTGGTCACTGGAGCCGTTGCTTTTTGCTCTTCTATCAGAACTTTGTTATTAGAGGGTTAACATCGACTATATTTGACCCTTCTGAATTATAGAGCAGAAGCCCCCTTGGACAAAGCTAAGAATAAGCTAAGTCCTTGTTCATCACGGCCTATTAAATTACACAGAAGAGCTGATGGCTTTGGGGCATGTCCTTCTTGCCCAGCCTAGTCTTATCAGTTTAGTGCAGCTTTGTATTTATTTTGTAATTTATTTTAGCCTTCCTTGTTAAAGGTTCTGTGGGGTCCATTGTCTTGTCTTACTGAATTTAGCAGCAATACAAAAAATGGCCAAGGAAGAAAGCTCAAGCTTTTGCCAGCTAATACATGGTGAACTCTCAAAACTGGCCTGTTTCATTTTAAAAACAGATAAGTAAGGTCTGTGGTTCTTTCTTAATATCGGGAGGTGGAGTTTTGGGTTCCTCCCCCTCACCGTAGCAACCTTTGACAACCAAGCTGCTTTGCTGCATCCAGCCTGGTATTTGGTAGTCTGGTTTACAAGCATAGTTTAATAAAGTGTAGTATGGTAAAACTAAGATGGATTTGTAATGGGGATATTAGTATAAGCACAGATGTTTTGAACTCGAGTTTGGTATTAAGGTACTTTCAGGAGCTGAACTGCATCAAATCAGTTTGCACTTAACAGTGAGAATTTAGAATATTTTGTAGACACATGAAGAGACTGTTTGGGCAGCCCGTGGTCTGTGGACTGTGCCTTCTTCCAGATGTCCTCTGTCTGTTTATTCGAACCTACTCCTCAGTAGCCACAAGTCTCAAGATACCTCCTTGCCTTACTTAGCTCTTATGCTTTATTAAAGATAGGAATCAGTTTTGAGTACAGAGAGTTCTTTCAACTCAGACTTTCCGAAACACCTGTAGAATGGGGTTTTTTCACTTAGTCACAAGCATTTGAGCTCCATGGGACAGATGAGAATCAAGAACTGCATCATTTTTACATCTGCCTCGGAGTTGTGAGCTCTAGACAGTGAAAAACTTGTTCTGTTTCCCAGGTTGTTACCCTGTAATTGTCATCATTCCAGACAGCTCACTGTAATCTACACATGTTTGTGTCAAATAGCGTAAGTTTGTGCACTGATTTAGAGCTGTTCATTCATAGTAACTGCTGTGATACTGAATGGTAAATGTGGCCATAGGCATCTTCCAGAGGACCTGCTGAGGAAGCAGATACTGATTTTTGTGGTTCCAGTTGTTGTTCTTGGGTTTGTTTGTTGGTGGTTTGGTTTGGGTTTTGTAACATACAGAATAATTTCTCCTGTTACTGGCTGTTCAGTAGTCACAGCTTGCCAAAAAAGTGCAGACACGTACCTCAACATCTAGCTTGTTTTTGAGATGGAGCAAAAAGTTTGGAGAACACATTCTTCCCTAGAATTTGGGGAAAATAAAACACACGGGCAAGACTAGAACTTCATAATGCATCTCCACTGTTACAATACATATCTTCTACAACAGAGCCATCAACACCCTTGGTCCTGCACCTGTGGTTTGTGGATTATAACAAAGTTTTCCACTGTACCAAGTACCACCTTGGCACCTATGCGGATGTAAACGAACCGTTGTTACGCTCCAGAATGAACTCACACATAGTTTGTTATCTGTGAAGGACAAAACCACACGGTTGCCAGTGAATTAATGTTTCTCCTAGAACACTCACACCACCTCTGACCTTTCAGCCATGATACTTAAGAGAAGTCCATGAATACCTTCCAGAGGCAAGTTTGAGAACTGAAATTCTCAGTTCAGCTGCGCAGGAAAAGCCATGGCCTTGATAAGGGATGCTGGGTTTATGGTACGTAGTCTGGCAGTTTCTGGATTTTCCTTACAGAAGTGTCCGATGACACACCCTGCCGGTCCTTTTGCCATTGTGTTTTGCAAATCAGTTTCTCTCAAGAGGATGGTCTTTAGCTGGAAGGAAAGCCATATAAAGGGCTGTTTTATCACCTGGATAAAATCTCTGTGGCTAAGTCCTCCGCTGGCCGCAAATCATCCTGACACATTAGTATGCTTCTAAATATCTAATATCCAGTTTTTTAGTAAATCCAATTTTATGCACTTTATTTAAGCAGACAGTGTACTTGAAGCCAAAACTTTTGGTAATTGTTTCCTTTTCAGAATCTGCCAAAGTTGTAACTATTTTCCTTTTACAGGTTACTAGAAGAGCTACTAAACAAATTTAAAAGCAGCATGCACTTGCAGCTGACCTGTTTTCAAGCTTCGTCGTCAGCAATGATGAAAACATAGACAGTGACACAATGCAGACCACTCAAAAGACAAATTTGCTTACATGTCGCCCATTTTTTCTGTATTTCTTCAATTCCTTTGAAGACTGAAGAAAACCAAAGGAATTTTACTGAAAAAGAAATTGAGATACCCCATACCACCACTCAGAGTTGTATTCTGCTGAGTGAGGATTCTGGTCATCAGTGTCTTGATAAAATGGTTTTCTGTCTATTGTATCATTCTGTGGAGGGGATTAAGCCACTTTCGTTTAGATACACTCTTCTTGGCTGTACCTTCATGAAGAAATATTCACTGGTGTTCTGCAATCTCAGTTTCATTTGTTAAAAATACATTGAAATGTATTTTTAGCAAACATCACCTTAGAATTGAGGATTACTCATGTTGTTCAGTGTATCGATCTGTTAATTTCTAGATGTAGATTGATGTAAGTGACTGGAAGACTCAATTTCTATAAACTGTGGAGAAGTATGTAATAAACATTACTACAAACAGATAACTAACAAGTGTTCCTTTGCATTTAAAAATTGTCCCTTTTTTCCTGTTATCATCTACAATTTTAGTGGGCATAAGTCTGATTTCATGGGAGGCTTTTGTTTTCTTGCTGCTTTTTTAATTAAACATGTTCCCGCCTCTTTTGTTTCTCCCATCTATTGGAATATTGATAATGGCCTTCACATTTGAAATAAGCTCTCCTTTCATTTGGCAATTAACAGAAAAGCAGTCTAAGTTTGTAAAAGTAGTAGGTTTTAAAGAAAAATGTTCAAGTAAAATATCTTTTGGTGTTTAGGAGTAGAATATTTAACGGCTTCTCGCGTAGTCAGCAGTACGGAGGAGCACAATATGTCATTGGTTTTGCTGCTTCTTTCTTACTCCGCTTGTCTTTTCTTGTTCTTACAGGCTTACTGCCACTGTCTTCCCCTTCCCTCGTTAGCCCTCTTTTCACCACTCATTACTGAATTCGTGTGGAGGGCAGTAGGGATTAAGAAGGAAAGAACAGTTTTGCTGCCACTGACATGTAGATCCACAAAAGTCAACAACTGTCTTCCCAACAGGGAAGATTGGACACTGAGTTTAATTTTGGACTTGTTATAAGATGCAGGAAGCTATAACAGAGAGCAACTAAGAGAAAGTGGTCTAGTTTTGAGGGTGAAGGGTGGGGTTAATTTTATAACCGAAATCATGACTTGCAAGTAAGTCATGCAGTAATAATGTATTCTCTCTGTATTTACAGTCATTTTCAGTGGGACTTTTCAGAAACAGCGCACTGCGTTTTCAAACAATATTTTCATGTCAACTGTTTTCTTTTGCCAGTTCAGTTTCTGTAATATGAAATACTGAAGAAACGCTTTGATGCACATGTATTTACTCGTAAAGAATTTGTGTGTAAGTAGCAATAGCATGTTGAATGAAAGCTTGAAACCTCAAATATATGTCATTATTGGCTTTCAGGGAGAAGTTAAACCCCTGGAGCGATGTTCTGTTAAGTGTTGTCCATTCTAAGCTGGTCGTAGTCTCAGCTGCTGGTATTAATGGAAATAGTCATCTAGTTAGCTCAGTCTGTAACGGATTTTGCTTCAGAATAATAAAATATGAAGTACTACGGTCATAAGCTCTTCTTGAATTCTTCACATTCCAAGAAATGTGATTTCTTTATGAATTTTGCCAGTCTACATTTGTATAAGACATGTTCCTAAGTGTTGAAAACATATTTTATCTGTACTGAATTAGTATATGTTCAGGCATTTCTTTATTGTAACATCATTCTCTTACTCATCTTCTCTTACAACAGCTGGTTGCTTGTCTTTAAAACCTGAAGTTTGTGTTTAGTTGCCTTTCTGAAGTAACATTTCAAAACACATCATTGACGACAAACAAGAGAATAATGTCAAAGGGATCAAAATATTACTTGAATTCAACCCGATATGAAATAAATGCTTACAGTCCTGTCAGAGCGCTGGATTTCAGTAAATCCACTTGGTGCAATTAAGGAAGTCAGTGACCATCATGCCGTAACAGGATGTATTGGAATCCCTTTCCATGGAAGGAGAGTTGGGACTGCTGAGACTTCACAGCCAATGTACAGCAGGCTGCAGTCCCTCTGAAAAGAAGATCACAAAAACAAGAAGTGGTCAGTATGGTTTTTGAAAAGGAAAAAAAAAAATAATGCACAACAACAATATTCAAAGATACAATGAGGTTTTAAAAAATATTATTGGAAGTCCAAAAAGATGGGGAGACCGCATCAAAACAGACAATCAGTTAGGGCTTGCAAGAGAAAAGGGAGGCAGCAAGGAAATCACAGTAACAGAAGTGAAAGACTCTGACATTTAAAGCGAAGGCAGATGCTGAAAACAGTTCAAGAGAAAAAGCTCGTTATTACGCAAACTTTGAACGTCTAGAAAAATCTAAAATTAATACAGACTGGGGGGAGGAAAAAATTGAGAGATTTATTTCTCATTTAGAGAAAAAGTAACAAGGTTATTAAGTATATCTTGCTAAAAGTAGATAAAGGCTACAGGCAATTTCAACCATAGCATGCTGTGTTGGGGCATCCAGCCTCTGGAGATGTTAGGGCGTTCTCCTGTTGCTGTATTCTTGAACGTTTATTCTGAATAGTCATGAGTAGTTCAGGTCGTAAGCAAAGAAGTTATAAGAAGTCAATACGGTATCAGTAATGAAATGGGAGGGGGAACAGACACACCAAAAAAACCCAAAATTAAATCCCCCAGTAAAATGATAGGGGAAAAAAATCATGTGAGTGGATGTTAATTTAACGAAATAGATCAAATAAGAAGCATGAAACAATGAAGAAATCCTCCCCCTTCTCACCCACAAAATGTTTCTTTCTTAAGTTGATATTCTTGGGGAATATGTTGATGAAATGTGCTGCTGGTGCATCATTGTCGAAGTTAAATACCTTCCTACTTAAAAGCCACTTAATGTAAAAGTATAAAAAGAACCCTAGTCGTCCCAAGTGTCGTGCGTGTGCTGAATTTCAAGCGTACGAACAGACGTGAGAGTACTTGCTCAGAAAGTCTCCTACAGATGTTTAGCACACGTGCCTGTCTCAAGGATCAGGGAAGTCGTGTGCCACGGGCCAAACCCCTTGCATCTTCCTCTAGTTCCATAGGAAGCCCCAAGACCCCAGCCGGTGTAATATCACTGCGTGGCAGCAGAGGAGGCGTCGGCAAGGAGTCCGTGCTTCGCGGGGGCACTCCTGGCTGCAGCGGTAACGCGTGGCTCTTGGCTCCCCAGGGTACGTCCCGTCTCCCAGCCCAAGAGGGGGGACTTGGTGTCCAAGGTGAGGTTTCCGCCTGTTTGTTTTCGTGCCTTTTGCCATCCAGAAACGTGGAAGCGTTTCTGAAGTGATAAGGTGTTTCTGTGGCTGTATTGGTCAGTGGAGAGGTAAGTCGAACGGAGCCGTAAAGCCCCGTGCAATATTGCACAGAGCACGGAGCCGAGAAACAGATAAACTTAGGTATTGTTTATTCTGATTCTACTTTAGTTAAAAATACTCTTAAATGCGGTCGAAAAAAATATGAGTAAGAATTGGGTGTTGACATACAGGAAGGTGTAATGGCAATGAATGTTTGAAAAAATACGATAGAAGAATTTCGTGGAGCTCTTTGCAGAAACTCTCTCACCTGCAAACATCTAACACTCACCAGGCAAAGCCCTAGGGAATATATCATAAAAAATATTCACAAACTTAACTCCTTTATAGCCTCCAGCATAGAGATAGGCATTTTCTGTTTCTAGTCCAGGAGAAGGTAGAAAATTGCAACTTCCCAGGTACGATGTTGGCCTTGTGAAGAAGTAAACACAGAGGCAAGGATCTTTTGCCGTGGTTACACACAATCGTCAGAGACAGTGCTACACAGGGGATTTACGCTTCCACACCTGCTGCCAGACCGTGTTTAAGTCCACTCCAGCCAACTTCTTTGGACCTGTCCTGCCAAAATATGCTTAAAGTGCTGGGATTTTTCCTGAGAATATTAATGGATACAATAGTGATTCTGTTGATGGATGCAAATACTGATTTATTTTGTGTCCAAATAGGTGTCCGGACTCTTGCTAGCAATGAGGGGTTTTACATCGTTTGCACACTACAAGCATACTGCTATTTTGCTCTTTTCCGTGTATAATATTTCTAAAATTGAGAAGTAAAAGAATCCTCACCTTATCAGGATACACTGAAACTGAGCAATGAATGTGATGCTCCTGCTGAAGCCCATGATCCAAAATTCAGATCTGAATCTTTCTCAGATCTTTCTCAACTTAGTCAGGTGTCCAGGTAGTTTGGAAATATTTGGGGATTTGTGAAACGCAATATTGGACTTCAAAGAGGATTTAGGTCCTGAGTCTTCCAGGTGTTTCTGGCCTAGCCGTGTACCTGGAGGGATTCTGGGTGACAACCCCTATCCAAAAACACAACAAAAAGATAAATCATTGTGGCTTCTAAACTTGTTTAGAAGATTTTTAGGGGAGAATCTGGTGGGTTTTACAATTCAAGGAAGAAATTAACAAAAAATCCTGCTTGCGCATTCATTGCTGCTTATGCCTGACCATGTACCGATAAGGAGATGGTTCCGTCACCTGCTGAGTCCTCGTTAGCAGTTTTCCCACCTTTCCCCGTTAGGATAACGCGAGCACACATTAGGGTGTTTGGAACCGCTTCTACAGCGTCGACGCGTGACCTTGTTTCTTCTAACGTCGTTAAAGGAAGCCGTAAAGAAATGCTAGGTGGTGAATTGTAGGCACAAATGATTTTACACAAGCTGTGTTAAGAGTGTTTTGGGTTCGTGCTCGTTAAGGTCGCTTTCTGACCTCGCAGTACCTGCTAGAGCTTCTTGGTGTGAAATAAAAGGGGAAATTGGGAATAACAGGGAACACAGTTTCATTAGGGAACACGATAGCCATTTCTGTCTTCACCTTTTCAAAGCCCTAGTTTCATGTAGTGCTGCCACAGGTGACAGAGGAGAGTTGTTCAATTCAGCTCTCTTTCTCTTCGTGCTGTTTGAGCATCAGAGCTCTAAAATCTTGCCTTTAATGGAGATACTAAGAGAGCATGTCCAAAATGGTGTATTTATTTCAGAACAAGGTGTTTATCATGTCAATTACATACTTCTTTCAGTATTACTTGACAGCCCAAGGGCGCTTTCATTTGGAGAGTCATCAATGCACCCTTGAAGTTCTTTAAAACAACGTGTGTAACTTCAGTGGCGCGGTTCGCGACATTTGTCGTTGCACGAACAGCCAGGGGAAGCTCGCTGCTTTGGGAGCGGCAGCACCGACAGAGCTGCTGCGGTTTATTTTTGGGATCGGACAGTGTGGGACTGGGGTCCTTTATTGCACCTAATTATTTTCTGGTCTGAACATCCAAGAAGATGTCTGTGTTCTTTTTTTTTTCTCATGCCCTCACTATTTAAAGGCTTGTAATAGATTCTGTACAACTCTTCTGCAAGCAGTTGAGGTCAGGACCAAGTAAGGGAAGTCTTCGGCCAAATTCCTTTTGAATTGGAAAATTTAAACAACTCGAGGAAAAAAGAGTAAGACAATGGAAAGTGGAATCCAGCCTTATTTGTAACAGATGCTATTAACACATGCTTAGTTTTATAGCCTATTTTGGCAGCCTTTCACCTCTTTCTTCTGAAATAACTTTTAATATTAAAGTTCATCGCCAGTCCCAGGCAAAAGCGCCTGAATGAAATGGGCTGATAGTCGTGATATAGCTCGTTAGAAATACATTAAGCACAAGTTAAGGATTAAGAATTATCTTTTCCTTCATCCCTGAAGTGGGTTTAGGGGTGGAGGGAGGGGGAAGGACAGGTTTGCTTGGCATTTCTGTGCATTGATGACACCTGTGCAGTGAAATTAATGCAGTTGTGATGTAACTGCAGATAACCAGGAGGCCCTGTGGAGGCTCAACCCGAAGCCCAGCATACCTGCCTGTTTCTAGATACACGGTGATCTAGAAACAACCGCGAGAGAATACATTTCGGGGAGGGGGGGGGGGGGTGGGGAGTGGTGGTTCATGCTGCAGTACTACTGCAGCAAAAATTTTGTAGCCACAGATTCTGCTTCAACCAAGTGGAGGACATCCCTCTCTTTTCTTGGTTCATAAGCAGATTTCTAGCACAGAATGTCAAATCAGATAATTTATAAAGTAATATTAGCAAAATGAGACAGTTCCTCACTGCTCATTACTCATTTTTTCTGATAAATTTCACTCATTTAACTAGATTGTACTTCTGCTCGCAGAGGGCCTTCCCCTTCTAGCTTATCGGTTTAGATCTTCAGTAGATAATTAAAATTAAAAATGTTAACGGTGCTGCTTATTTTTAGGACCCGACATAAATATGGGCAGGCATAGATTTAAAAATAAATGAATAGAGAGCTCTGACCCCATGGGAGTAAAAAAATGTTGGTAGATGCCTGTTGTAACCCTCCTTGGTACAGCCTATGGAGGGAAGGGAATCTCCATTCGCACCTCTTCAGACACGTCCACCCACGGCTGCTGGAGCAAGAGGAGGTGATACCTTGGTGCTGAAGGTGAGGTGTTTCTCTGACATAATTAAAATACTACAAACCCAAATAAAACAAACTGCAGCAAAATTTTCTGTCTCACAAGGATAAGATCTATGTTTAGAAACTTCCAAAGTCAGCAACACAACCGGCCTCGTGCAAGCTCTGAGGAAGGTCTCTCGCGCAGGCACGGTTTACCATGGTGCAGCAGCATTGCCCACGTTACCCCTTTTCGGCAGTTATTTAAGTGTTCCGTCGAAGCGGAAAGTTGATTTCTAGCTCACGTAATTGGTGATTGCTTTACAAACCCGGGTGGTTCATGGGTTTGTTCATGAACAAATTATATGGGGGGGGGGTGTTCCTGATGTCCAATCTAAATCTCCCCGCTTTCAATTTAAACCTGTTACCCCTTGTCCTGTCACTACAGGCCCTTGGAAAAAGCACACGCACACACCAGCTTTTTTGTAGGCCCCCTTCAGGTACTGGAAGGTGCTATAAGGTCTCCCCGGAGCCTTCTCTTCTCCAGGCTGAACAAGCCCAACTCTCTCGGTCTGTCCCCACAGCAGAGGTGCTCCAGCACTTGGAGCATCTTCGTGGCCTCCTCTGGACTCGCTCCAACCAGGCAATATCCTTCTTACACTTGAGAGTCCAGAGCTGGATGCAGTACTGCAGGTGGGGTCTCACGAGAGCAGAGGGACAGAATCCCCTCCCTCGACCTGCTGCCCTCGCTTCTCTGGATACAGCCCAGGATACGGTTGGCTTTCTGGGCTGCCAGCGCACACTGCCGGCTCATGTCCAGCTTCTCATCCACCAGTACCCCCAGGTCCTTCTCCTCAGGGCTGCGCTCGATCCATTCTCCACCCAGCCTGTACTTGTGCTTGGGATTGCCCTGACCCAGTTGCAGGACCTCGCACTTGGCCTTGTTGAACTCCATGAGGTCGGCACAGGCCCACCTCTCCAGCCTGTCCAGGTCCCTCGGGATGGCATCCCTTCCCTCCAGCGTGTTGACCGCACCACACAGCTTGGTGTTGTCAGCAAACTTGCTGAGGGTGCACTCGATCCCACCGTCCGTGTCACTGATGAAGATGTTAAACAGGACCGGTCCCAACACCGAGCCCTGTGGAGCACCACTCGTCACTGGTCTCCACTCTGACATTGACCCGTTGACCACAACCCTCTGAATGCGACCATACAGACAATTTCTTATCCACCGAGTGGTCCACCCATCAGATCCATGCCGCTCCAATTTAGAGACAAGGATGTTGTGCAGGACAGTGTCAACTGCTTTGCACAAGTCTAGGCCACACCTGGTCACAATCGTGCTCACACCTGAAACAAACTGCAGCCCTAGAGCTGAACTCCTCCTGTGCCCTCCTACAGCCAGGAGCTCCACATGGATGCTGCAGTCTGGGTCTGCAAGACAAGACCGTGGGTAGCACATCCTCCCAAGAAGAGGGCCTCTGGTTTCATGTCCTACCTCGCCTTTCACAGTTACATCATAGCTCCTCTGCTCTACGCTGTGCTGGGGTAGGGAGTCCTGATCCCCATGGTTCAAGCAGGAAGGAATTCAAGGTTTCTTTTGTCAGAAAGAAGGAGCAAAATGATGTTTGCTTCCCCAAAGTGAGAACTAGGGACAGGGAGAGACCTGCATTTCAGTTTTGAAGACTGCGGAAGTGTTGTGGCTAAGGAATGTTTAAAGACAAACTTCTGACTTCTCCTAACTCATGTAGGTGCCTCTTATTGCAGCTTACGTACTCTTGAGTCACCTTGCCAAGGTGCTGAAGGTGTTAGGAATGGATTCTGCTGCAGGACGGAGGGATTGCAAAGGTGGACACAACACTTCAGCATGTGCCTCTGAGGAACGTGAGACTGCTGCATCGCCACCCTGGCCTGGCCCTCCACCTTTGCCTCAAATCCATTATCAATTGCATCAGACTGCTGAGCAGACGGCTGCTAAAACACCAGGGCTGGCGCAAGGAAGAGGGAAGGGACCAGGGAGGACAAACATAGGGTCCCAAGCCGGGTGGGCCGAGAGCAGCCCTGCTTGCGGTGGGATGAAGCACCCAAGGCTCTCCTCCTGACATGGGGGTCAACCTCTGTACCTCCCCTGTGAGCACCTGCATTGATGCCAGAGAAGAGGGGTGAACCTGGAAGTCCTTGAGCAGAGTCACGGTGCTTCGTGTTGGCTAGCACATGGCAAGCCTTTGGCGCTTCGGTGAAGGCAGCCTTGCTCTTACTCACCCCATACCCTCGGATGCAATCCACTAGCATACTGAAACCTCCATTTACAGAGCCAGCGTAGTTTCTAGTGGCACCCTGGGCCTTTGATCTCTGACTTCTCCTGTGTTTTGCCGGGACAAACACCAGGTTGTGTGAAAGTCAACAGACCTCACCCATCAGCTTCGGTAGTGCCAAAGTCATGTGCCTGGTGCCAGCTATCTTAAATAGCAGAGCTGCCCCAGCAGCTATGCCACGGTCTCCCCACAAGGTACAGAGTGGGGAGGTGACTGGTCCCCAGCCAGCCGGTGAATCAGTGCCAGCAGCAGGGATGGAAGTAAAATAGGCAAAGCCCTGGGCTCCTGCTCTAGCCAGCAGACTGCAGCCTCCAAGGTTTCCTGGCAGTGGTGAATTGTGCCAAGTTTTATCTGTGAGGTGTGTTTAAAAGGGAAAATACAAAGGAAAGGAGAAAAAAAAAAAAAAAAAATAAACCAAACCCCTAAACCTAGTTCTCATGAATGAAAATTATCCAGGCTTCAAAAGCTTTCTCAACTTTTCTGGGAGCAGAAGAAATAACTGAAGAAATACTGTGGGTTATCTTCTATCTTTTACAACCTGAAGTCTGACTGGCTGGCTTTTACCAAGGCTAGGAAGTGATAAAAGTTCACTGTTAGAAATGGTTTAGCCTTTCTGGGGAACCTTTTTTATCAGGTTGGCCACTTTGAGTTGAACAGCTCATAGATTTTGGTCTAAGCATGACAGCTCCGCTACGCTACAGACATGAAAGACGAGTCAAAAGCCCCCCACCCCTCATAAGCATCTATATTTAGAGAAAAGTAAAACCAATACAACCCCAGGGCTGTAACAATCAGACTTGTACACAATATGGTCAGCCCTGACCGACCGCGTGGTGGTACACACTCATCTGGAAATAGGTGTTTGAGGCTTACTGGGAGGTGTTATCAGTATTCATAATGTTACATTCTCTATAACAGAGTGTTTTTCCCATCAGCCGGGTCCAAGATGAAGTGTGTTTGCAAGATCAGTCTGGTTGCTTTAGCAATGTTGTTCATTTTTTTTTTGTCTCAGCTTATACAAGTATGAGTGAATCTCACCGAATGACTCCCCTTTGAAAGTGGCTGCTGGCCAATCTGCCATCAGACATCCTTCCTGCGCTGCAGAGTGCGGGGAGGGGAACAAAGCCGCACGGGGCTGGTGGAGCATCGTCTGAAGTGACTTGTCGCGACACAGAACGTTAGGCTTTTTGGAATGATGCCCCAGGCATTTACTTCCTTCTGTTCTTCATCTTGGGTTTTGGCATGTGTTTTTTCACACTTCCCTTATCTGCATTTTGTTTGGGTTTTCATCTGCTCGATTCACCACGTTCCACTGAAACTTGATTGCTGTCCTTTCGTCAGAGTTTTGGGGCTGGTCGGTCCTTTTGGGTTTTGAGTTTCTTTTGTTTTCTCTTTGGTTTGCTTTTCTTGGACTTTTATTGGGGTTATTTATGTACTTGATTTATTGGAAGGGGGGTGTTACTTGAGAGGGATTTTGCAGTGGCAATCTTTTTTTTTTTTTAATTTGCACTTCTCAACAATATATCATTTCAATCTTAACATCAGAGTAACAAAGACTTCCTCACTGACAAAAGGGAATCTGTTTCACGAGATCGGTTACGTGCCGCTTTGACCCTGGGAAAGAAGAGGATGCACAGCAGCAGCGATGCTGGCAGGAGACAGTTAAGCACGAACAAAGGCTCAGTCTCCTCAGCCCTGTCCCCCAGTAGATCCAGCCCTGCTCACAGACACAAACACCCTCTTTTGCTGTTACGTTTGCCCCACAGGATGAAAACTCTGGGCAGGACTGCTCTAAAAAGCATGATGCCCTCCTCAGTGTGAGGAGCATAAGTGCTCCAGCTTTACGGGCTGTAGCCTGTCCTTCCTGCTACCTGGTGGAAGGTTTCACTACAGCATCCCTTCAGTTCTCAACGTCTGCACAAGGCTGCATCAAGGTAGTTTTTCCTCTGCTGCACTGCTGTGCTTTTCCCACAAGCACTATGGACGAGGGAAAAGTGGTTGACTTCCCAGGCTTTTCATTTTTCTGCTGAGCTCTTGCCTCAGCAACACCCCGTGGCAGCGAGCCCACAGGTTACCCTTAGAGGATGAACAGCTACAAGCTTTTCCTCCTGTGCTCGTGTGCCATTTGGACTATTCCCCTAACCTGTGCGAAGAACAGCAAGGCGCAGCTCTTCCTACACAGTCGCGTGGCTTTTTTCCTTGCGGGGCTGAGTTCTATGCTCGCTGTATGACCGAGTACAGCTAGGCGTACTGGGGTGCTGCTGGACCCATGCCGGAGCCTCCCCTCATGTGTATCGGCTCCTCCCAAAGTCACAGCAGCCTTGGCCCATGGTCCCCAGTACGTGCCCGACGCTTCTCCGTAACTTGCCTGCGGGCGCTGTGCAGGCCAGGCTGCACTTCTGGAGGGGCTTGTGCTTTCTTATTCCACAGGGACAGGATTTGCTGCACATCCCTACCGCTTCCTACCCTTCCCAGCCGGTACTCCAGGCAGTAGTAATGAAGGGGGAAAGTGGGACTAGGACGCAGGGGGAAGTTATTGAAGAGAGAGAGTGAAAAGACCTGAAAGGAAGCTCTGGAGATGACCCAGATGCATGATGGGGAGCAGGTCAGCCGGCAGCCCCCAGGGCACGTGCAGGTGAGCAGCCCAACGACACCTTCCCTGCTCCGGCTTGGAGAAACTGATCCCTTCAGTGCCCCAGCAGGGTGGGTGATGCTGCTCAGGCAGCTGAGCCTTTTCCAGGGACATCAGCAGGAGGGTGCACTGGCCTGGACTGCAGCCCAGTGGTGTGATGGGGAGGCAGCCCTCCTGCAGCCCGTGCCTCCCAGGGAGCCCTCTGAGGAGGAGAACCGGAGATCTTAGGATCATAAAATGGTTTAGGTTGGAAGGGACCATAAAGACCATCTAGTTCCAACCCCCCTGCCATTGGCAGGGACACCCTCCACTAGACCAGGTTGCTCAAAGCCTCATCCAGCCTGGCCTTGAACACTTCCAGCGATGGGGCATCCACAGCTTCTCTGGGCAACCTATGCCAGTGCCTCACCACCCTCTCCAGGAAGAATTTCTTCCCGATGTCCCATCTAAATCTCCTCTCTTTCAGTTTAAACCCATTACCCCTTGTCCTTTCATGTGTAGAGTTGGACTCCAAATGTGGGGGCAGGCAATGAAAAGCATGGCAAGCCTTTTCCTGAGGATCCTAAAAACCTCCTCAGATGCCCCGCAAGGTCTACAGGACCCTGCCCAGCCCAGCCACTCGCTCGGCCAAGCCAACCCAGACAGAATGGACCCTCGTCACCCTGCAGCAAGTTCGGAGATAAGGACGAGAGGCTCTCAAATACATTTCATGGAAGCCAGCTCAGAATAAAAGGTGGCCCTTCATTTCAGGAAACCTCATTTTTCGTTTGTAAAACACTTTCATTCAGAAAAAAGAAGGTGGGGGAGAAGAAAAGCGGAGCGCTGCTTGCTCCCAACCATAGCAAATACACCTGCACAGCATCTTTCATTCTTTGAAAAATTTAAAAAGCATGTTTTAATGGGGCAACAGCAAATCCAGCTGTTGCCTGTTGCTTTCTAATTACGGTTGCTTGTAATTTTGTCAAATGACAGCTGCTCGGCCTAAAATATCCCAGGTCAGAGTCTGCACCAGTGTATTTTCTCTGCCTGGAAATTTTAAGTGATTGTTGATCATGTAGCTGGAAGAAAATATGCTCTTTTTCCCCGTCATGCTTCAAGAAATTTGGTGACCTTTTCCTCATGCCACCAGGCTTTGGAAAAAGAACTTGAAATGTGGCAGGATTTTGGCTTGTGTGTCAGGAACCACGAGCCTGCGAACAACCTCCATCCAAATTTTTCCAAGTTATAAGCCTCCAAAGAGATAAATCATCTCTCTCACCAGCACTCGCTAAAGCTGGACAGATAAAAAAACACCTCCTCTAGCTTTTTTCCGGTCTCACAGCTCCCCGTGAGTCTGCCGAGGTCTGCACCCGAGCCCTGCACCCGAGCCCTACCGCGTGACACACAGTGCCGCAGCCCAAAGGCTGGGAATTCTTGGGGTCTCACCCAGGAGGAACTTCCCACCACCATGAGCCCCAAGGGTGCTGGACAGCAGCAGCTTGAGCTGCTGTGGCCAAGCAGAAGGAGCTGGAGGTGGATGGGAGGGCAGAGGTGGCTTACGGTGGGTTTAGGAATGACAGACAGTGAAATTGTGCCTTAGAGCTGCTGGTGATGGGGCAGGGAAGGAAAAGTGGAAACAGCTCCCCTTCCTCTCACAATTTGCTGGCACTGGGGGTGGAGAGGATGAGATGAGGCTCGAAGGAGCCTGGGACGAACGGCAGAGAGAAACAAGGGCAGGAGTGAAAGGAGCGGGAATGAGATCTAGGAGGAGCCAAAGAGCTGCAGAGGACCACACGGGGGACATAGTAGATGAGGACTAATCTTAAAGATGGCAACTTTGGGGCATGAGCTGAAGCAGCAGGCTAGGGTCCAGTGTAATGTAATCATACTTTATTGCTTGAGTTTGTTCTCCCTTCCCTTTCTGCCTCCTTAAGCTAAGAGAACCACGTACCCAGGCACACAAACACCACACAGACCAGTCCAGTGCTGGTATCTCTTAATTTTTGCTTATGTAGCCTTCATCATTTTCTCCTACATCTGCATAATACTGTATGTGAAATGCAGAATAAAAATAAAAGAAAAACCAACCCAAAGCAAATAAGCGATCTGAAACTTTTGTGCTTAAAGGCGCTTCCTACGAGAGTTCAAGGCGAGGCACTTTCATCAACAGGCTTTGTAAATAAGTGGACTTGTGAATGATGAGTGGGTTTGTAAATAAACGGTTTGCTTTCTGACAAGCTGAATACCCCCACTTCAGACAGAGCCACAGTGGTGACCAGCACCTCTGAATCACAGGTCATGAAGCCTTTCTGTACTCTGAGACCCATGACAAAACCATCCCTTATCTCTGCTCTTCTTTCCCAGCTTGACAGAGACATTTCATGTGCTGCAGTTGCATTCTTCGTCTCTTTTTGCCTCCTTTTGCACCCATTCATGTATCTGCCACTGGAAGGAGATGGTGGGTAATTCTTCCAGTTAACCCCAACCCTTGTCCAGAACTCTGGGATTTCCTTCTTATTTAGGAAAATGGATGCAATTGCTAATAAAAATGGGTTCTTGGGGCTTTGGGTTGGTTTGGTTTACTTTAGACAGGTCTGTTTTCATCACCACTGCCATCGTGGTCCTCCCCTGTGAGCCCATCTCTCCAAAGCGTGTTGCTGAAACCTTCCTCTTACAGTGCTGAAAGGATGCAAGGGAGATTTAGATTGGATATCAGGAAGAAGTTCTTCCCAGAGAGGGTGGTGAGGCACTGGGACAGGTTGCCCAGAGAAGCTGTGGGTGCCCCATCCCTGGGAGTGTTCAAGGCCAGGCTGGATGAGGCTTTGAGCAACCTGGTCTAGTGGAGGGTGTCTCTGCCCATGGCAGGGGGGTTGGAACTAGATGGTCTTTAAGGTCCCTTCCAACCCAAACCATTCTATGATCCTAAGATTCCGAGCTTAGCTGCCATTTTTCCCGTGTGATCATTAGCAAGTTGCTTGGTCCACTCAAAAGCAACTTCTAAGGTAACCCTGAGCCTATACCTACCTCCCACTGCCACCGCCACTGCTAGGCACTGTCCCACCATTGGTCCAGCCAGCACCCCAGAGACTGTGTGCAAGTCCCAGGTTGTAAAGTGCCTCCCCCCACCCCCCATCCCCAAGCTCCCCAGCAACCCCGCATCTCTGTACTGAGACCCCAACTGCAAACGCGGGGCTGGAAAAACATCCCACCACAGCTACGTGTGTGCCTGATCCTTCCTTTCTCAGCTGCCTGTGAGCATGGACAATGAGGGGACAGCAGCAGGACCAGCTCCTGGAAATGCTCCCTTCGCTCCAACTAGGGGAGCACTACCCGGGCGAGGGCAATGCCTGATGCTGAGGCTCACGAGGGGGAATGACGGGGCCCTCACTCTGGGGCTGCCTGCGGCTGGGCACCTGGCAGGCTGGTACAGCAGCCCGGAGCACCCAGGGAAGATGCAGGTCCTGTGTGTGCAAAGGGGTCCCTGGTGCCATTTCCAGCACTTCCAGGCATATGACTCCGTTCAAGAAATGCTGTCCATGTGTTCAGTTGGTTTCTCTTTTTTTTTTCTTTTTCTTTAATTATCAAAACCTTGATCTTTTTGTTTTCAACGCTCTCTTTGTATCATTTTTTCAAAGGTGGAGGAGGGCTCTAGTCAGTAATGCTTCCATTCTCTGGCCACTTACCCCTTTGATTTAGACAGGAAGCTTCTGGGGACAAGAAACGTCCCTTATTAGATGCTACGGCACCTGGTAACCTCATTTTGGTTTGGTGTCTAGACAGTCAAGCAGAGGAGAGCATTAATAGATGCTGAGCACCCAAATGGCTGAAAGTTCTCGTTTGACAGTCTCAATCTCACCTTCACTGCAGGTGAAGTCAAGCTTCTGAGGTATTTTGCCGTTCTGTGTTCGTTTTGGGATTTTTGGGTCTGTTTTGATTCCGACTCCAACATGAAGATGACCTGATCTGTGTGTGTTTGCGTACACGTGTGCTCTGATCCTACACGGCTTTAATTAATCAAAGTAGGAATCTTCAGACAGAGATGTGCTGCTGGAAACAGAAAAATCAAGTCAATTCTTTAAAGCGAGAAATATGGAAGATGTCCCTCACTTTTAAATTCTCTGAGCAGAGCAGCCTCAGTGTCTAAAAAGAGCCGTTTCTGTTTATCTCTGCGCATAGCAATGTGGGCCAAAGACTCATGCCTATGTGGACCTTTTCTGGGAAATACTTCAGGCTGCTCCAGTGATCTCTCTTTTGACCATTATGAATCCTTGTTTACTTTGCCATAGATTTATAAAAATGCCAAGTGGGAAAGAAACTGGCCTCCTTTTTATGTGTGTTTTGAATTGCTCTCATAAGCAGAGCCCTTGATTCATCGGTTTGGAAATCCATGAAGTAAATGCAGCTCCAACTTCCATCATTGTGAGGCACACTGGGGAAAGAGTAATGGGAACACTGTGCTTCCTCGAGGCATTTGGTGGGTGGATCTGAGGATCTTCTAAGTGGCAGACAAACTGAAAGCAGCCTATTGCCACCTCCGGTGTCCAGGTGCCTAGAGGTAAGGTCAAACCACCGCCGCTCCCTTTCCTTCCCTTTGAGTGTAGGCTTTGAGATAATGTGGTTCTTGGAAGTGGAGTCAGGCACCTCCTTTGAAAAGGCTGGAGGCTAATCCAAGTGCAGGCTGGAAAAGCCCTCCATCGTCCTACATTGCAGGGAAACAAATCTCTGCTTTGCAGGTTGGCTATGCTGCTTAAAAAGAAAAAAAAAAAAAAAAAAAAGAAGAAGAAAAACAATAGGAAGGCAAATATTAATGGAAATGGCAATGGTGTATCCCTGGGGAAAAAGAACAGGCACAGGTTTCATTTAACACACCACTAACCCTGGGACACAGCCCTGCAGAGGGACCACCCCATGTCCAGCAGCAAGCCAGCAGCTCCAGCCTGACCAGCAGCACCTGCTGTCCCTGCTCCCCTCCCCACCGCCTCTGAGCTGTGATTCATACAGCAACTGCTGGTGTAAAACCAGGAGAAACAGGGACTATATATAAAAGAGCTGGAGTAAAGGCGAGTGACACCTCTGTTCTGCTTCTGAGTAAGGCTTCTGTTTTTAGAAAAGCCTGGTGATACGCACCCAAACCCTGAGCCGACGCAGCCCCCGGCACTGCTGTGCACATGGGCTGACAGGGGCTGCTGCCTTGCAAGGCAGGGTTTGACCTGCAGCTCCTGCCTCACCACCCCAGCACCCAGAACCAGGCTCCGGCTGAGTCAGGCAGGACCAGACCCGGCTCCTGGGGAAGCGTCCACAAGGCACAGACCTGGAGAGCCGGATGGCAGGGATGCCGCCAGCATCAAAATTATCCCTCTTGGCGGGGGGTGAAGGGGTGTCCTCCCCACCACCGAGCCTCTCCTCCATCGAGGTCAAGTCTCCCTTGCTCAGTGTTGGCCGTGGGTGGCCTTCCTCCAGGGATGGGGGTGTCTGGGCATCCCAACGCCTCTGCTGAGCCTCCGCACCCCTGCATGGCACGGATGTCCACACCAGAGCGGGCAGGTGACTGGCGAGGCTGGGCTGGGTCAGCACCCGCCTCCTGGTTTCCAGCTTCCCTACTGGTATGGAGTACTGTCCAAGCTTTTGAGTGGCTGCTCTTTGATTTTATTTAGTTAGTTATTCCTTGTTTGTTGAAGGGTTTTTTCCCCAGGAAAAATCTTAATAGCATTTTGCTTTCCCCCACCCCTCACTGATTTAAAAAAAAAAAAAAAAAACAAAAAACAAAACAAAACAACAAAACAAAACCAAAAGCCCAAATCCCAAATGTCACAAAACTGACTGCTTCTTCTGCAAAACAGAATTCATATTGTCCAGCAGCCCTGACTTATTGACAGGCAGAGGCAAAGCAGACAGACCTGTGACAGCAGTGGAAAAAAACAAAACAAAACAAACAAAACAAGAAAGAAACAACACAAACACTCTCCCACGCGGGATACAGCTCAGTTCCCAAGAATGATGCTGCTGCTGCGAGCGTGGCTCGGGATGCGGAGCCATGAGGCGCTGGGGAGCATGGGACCGGGGATGTTCCCATCACCCAGCACAAGGGCTTCCCACATCCCACGGGGCCAGAGAGGGTTTTAACATGGCGTAGGAACGTGCAAATGCCAGGGAGTTGCTTTTCCATACGTGTGAGAAGCGACCCAAAGCCAAACCAGCTCAGGCAGTGACAATGCAACTGCTGCAAAAAGCGAACGCCAGCAAGCCACCTTGCCTGCCCGAGCCCCAGCCAGTCCCGCTCAACTACAAGGACGCAGAAGCAGTAAATGAGAAGAAAAAACAGTGGGGCTGGAGGGAGGGGAGAGAGAGAGCCCCATTCAAACTGGGTAAGAGAAAACAACCACTTTTTTAAAAAAAATCACTGGTGTGAAGTTCCTGATGCCAACCACAGAACAAAAGGAACTGGTTTTTTACGTAAGTAAATGTGGTCAAGTAGCTGCTGTCTCTGTGCGGCTGGTTCACAAAGCCTGCAAGGGTTATACCTGGAGGTGAAGCATTCTGGTCCCTTCCCAGCAGCTCCCAGACCATGTAAGCCCCATTACTGAGCAGTAGGAGCTGACCCTCCCAGGGGTGGGAGTGAAAACCATTGCAGACAACCTGTGTTGCAGGACAGGCTTGCAGGCTCCGTCTTCCATGACACCCAGCAAGCCCAGGAGGGCTGTGGTCTGCGCTATGCCAGCCTGTGACTGGTAATTTCCAGCAGCTCATGCTATAGCAGTGCTCGTTCTTGACTGCATTTGCACCCTACGGCCCTCTCCTAGCATGGCTCATCCTTGTAGCGTGGCACCGTGCCGTGCCTGTGGCTCCATGGTGCTTAGGGACAGAGAAACGCACGCGCTCTGTGCCAAAGAGTTTGTAATCTAGTTTGAACCAAGGTGTCCACAAAAAAATCACCAGAACCAACATGGAAAGATCAGGATGGGCAGAGGGGAGGCCAGAGGTAATGCCATGTCAAGCCTGAGCTTTATGTCACCGTATTCATCTTTGAAATGGCAGGGGTAAGTCCGGAGCATCTCCCCGCTGTTTATTATTGCCCAAATAAATTAGCTGGGGTGGGAGGGGAAGAACCTACATATTTTTTTTATTTTTGCTGTTATGCATTAAAGGAGAAAAGGGACCTATTAGAAGGCTGCACCTGACCTACAGCAAGGAGTTTGGTACCAGTCAGGGTGGTAGTTTTCAGACCAGAGTAAGAGCTGTAAGTAGAAGCGTAGAGATGCAGAGGAAGCCCTGCTCCAGTGCAAGAGGCATCACGTACCTGTCAGCTGGTGTCTCATCAAATACAGGCCAAATTTCTGTGCTGAGCAGCTTTTGTCCCATCCTCTGCACACGTGTATTCGGTTCTCTGCAGACGTGTAGAGGAGACAGCTGCAGCCCAACTCCCCCATGCGCCGCTTCCATGGGGGCCCAAGGGGCGGGGGGTGGTTGCTACCTGCCATTTGCAGTACCCCTCACCGCTGCAGGTAAGCGGTGAGGAAGGCTCAGACTTCAGGCCATTGCCTAGTGCTCCCTCCCATGCACATCGCGCTCCCCTCCATCGCCGTACGCTGCCGCACAGCCCCACGCGTCATTGACCCCATGCTCCTGCCAAACCGAAGGTACGTGCCGGGCTCCCTCCCAGCCTGCGATGGAGGGAGCCAGACCCTCGGAGCTGGGGGCATGCCAGGAATACGAAACACCCCCATGATGGGCAAGGGCTGCCAGCCACGCTTACTGGCACCCTCCCACAAGCGGTGGGTATTGCTCGGGCATTGCCCCTCCCTCAACTGCACCCCAATTCTGTCTCTCGAGATGCTGACTGAAAGGTTAAGCCGCTGAAAGGCTGGAATTAATTATTGATGGGCGATTTCCTTTTAAAGTGAGTTCTGATAAATAAAAATTTGTCTCCTTATGCAGTCACCTGGGGTGGTCAGAAGGGAATGAACATCCCATAGGTTCTCCAGCTGAGCGTCCAGTACCATTACAGATGGCCTTTTTAGCTGGATAATGAGGGAAAGATGAACATACACAGAAGGAAGATGCTCTTTCGCACTGTTGAGTTATCATGTCTGATACGGCCATCAGGCAAAGCATCTGATTCACTTCTGGAAACATTCCAGTCTGTTGCCACAGCCAGGCTGCTGAGCCTGTGGCAGCAGCATGGGCCTAGAGCTGCCGCCAAGCCTGAGCTGAATCCGCCGTGCCGCAGGCAGCCTTTCTCTAGGTATAAGGCGCCAGCTGGCAGCAGGAGAAGGAGAATGAGAGCAGCTCAGCACTCCCGGCAGCCTAGCCATCACTGCCAGCCTGCCCTGTGCACAGCGATGCAGGGTTTTTTCTGTTTTGCCCACAGAGACTTTGCTTGAGGACCTGCCGCGTGCACGGGGCGCTGCCCGTGCGCCCCGGCAGCTCAGCGTCGTTCCCATGGAGGCCCCTCATCTTTTCTTGTAAAAGAACTGATTCAAGTAAATTCTGACTCTATATTCCCACCTTTGCTTGACAAATAGAACAGGGAAATGCCATTAACACGCAAGCGTTCCTCAAACCACCTTGTTTTTGCTAGTCGCTCACTGCCAGTCACAGTGGAAACACCACTTCCTCCCACATGCTGTCAGTGCCTAGACTGTAGCTATTCGCTTTTAATTGAATTAGCCAGCCCATTGCTTTTTTGTTATCCTATACAGAGCAGCCACCTTCTGCAAACACCTTGCTGGAGTGACTAAATCAGACGGTGAGATAATTATTTCCACCGCATCGCTCGGTTTGGTTCCAAATTGGCATTCAAAACATAGGCTGCTGTGAGGTTCACGGGATGTCCTCAGTAGTTAGGTAACATCACAGACCCGCTCCCAAATAACAGAAGTCATCTTTGTTTTTTAAAAACTCAGACTTTACTATCTGGGGTGAAATCTCAGCCCACAAAGTCAGTGGAACCAGGATTTTGAGCCTTCCCCCACAGCGCTGCCCCACTCCGACTCCTCAGACTATAAGTGTTTCATCAACACCTCAGTTTCCACTGAAATAATACTTATGGCTGCTGTTGTTACTGCTGTCATTAACACAAATGAACACAGCTCACAATACTCCTTAGAGAGAAAAGAAAACCTTTGCTTTAATCAGAGTAAGAAGTGATAAGTGGCACGTTTGCTTTGTGTGTCTGTCTTAAAACTCACCTGCTTCCAGCATGTTTAAAAGCAGACCTAAATAAGTTCTCACAAATAAACACAGGACTATTTCAGGGGTGAAAGGATGACTTTTGATAGCCTTTAATCATGGGTTTTCTCTGGCCCGGCCATAGACTTTTATCTAGCCCTTGGCAAACCTCGCCAAGCATTTCCTTGCTCACACTGAGGGCAGGATAACCTGCCCTCTTGCCAGGCAGTGGACCTTGCCCCAGGCTTGTACAAGACCCAAGATACAGAGGCCGTGAGCTTGGCGAGGCTTTACAGGCTCTGCCAACAGTGTGAATCCTCCTCAAGTATTGTGTAGATGCCCCTTCCCCGATGCATTTGGCCTCTACCCTCTGCCCATGGGATGGAGGAGAGAAGGGGTTGTTCCCCCAGCCCATTGATTGGCTGCGAGGGGCTCAGAAGGAGATGGAGACACTCATTGTGCAGGGTTGGCTGTCTGCTTGAGGAAAGGAAAAGGCCCTCTCAGCTGGACAAGCTGGTCCAAAGCAACCTTGTGCATATCAGGTGCCCCCCTTTCCCTGTACCTGTGCAGCTCACAGCAAAGCCTTCTGCTGGGAGCACGGTCATGGCATTGCTACTCCAAGGGGCACTTCCCAGAAAAGAAGTGAGGACTAGCAATGGCAGCTGCTACCCTTGCATTATTGGCAATAAAATTAACATTTCCTTGAAGCATTGACTTCTTAAAATGAGCCTTCCTGGCCCATTAAACCCTTTGTAGTCTTGACAAGATTTCCTGGTGGACTGAGAAGGAATTCTTGTCTTTGTTCCAAAAGTAATACCCTTTGCTTCTTACTCCCAACATGGAGCTGGAGAAGAGCTGGGCAGGACCATGTGCATGAGGGTGGCTGTGGGGAGATGCTTACCTGAAGCCAAGGAAGTTTGGCTTGACTTTGTTGAGGAACAGAGGAATTATTCAACATCCCACTTTCACTGACGCTTCACCACATCAGGACCACTTGTTAACTTTCACTCCTCTTAAAAACATTCTTCAGGCTACGCACTGCTCCTTATCTGATCTCTGGGCTCTCAGTTCCTTCTCTATGGTCACCTTCTTCAATCCCTCAGCATCTTCTTCTTGTCCGTCTGCCTGGCCTTGCCGTGACCTCGGCTGTATCCTGGCTGTGGCTGTGTTGCTGTTTTCAACCTCCCTTCGGTCCTCTGCAGAGCTAAGTTCCTTCAGGACCTCTCCAACAGCTTTGTGTCTCCTGCCTTTCTCTTTCTCTAGTACTGGGTCCATTCTAGACCCAGTTCAAGATCTGCTTTTTCCTATTCTCCCAGTGTTGCTGAAAGCCTCCTAGCAAGGCCCTCCAATAACCCTCTCCTTCAGCTCCTCTAGACCTAGCCACCGAGCACTGATTCCTACAAACACAACCAGCTCCTTATTTTTGACCATCACCATCCCAGTCCTCTTCCCTGGCCTTCCTTCCTTCTGCTTGTCAGCACAGCAATGGCTGCAACATCCCTTTTGCTTTGCCACCTTCTGTCCCTTCCCTACCTCCAACCTCCTCCTCAAACTTCCTCCCCTATTCCAAGCATGACCCACTGCACTGTATTGCTCAAACTCTCCCTTGGCCTCCACTTACACCTTCACTTAACACCTGCACTTAACAGCCCCACTGTCACCTTCCCCCAGAGCCAAGGACACCGCTGCCCCTTGGGGAGCCCTTTTGCTCCGTGTTGCCTTCTCCATCCTCCCTTGGTCTTCACGCTTGGTCCTGGACCACTCCCTTATGGTGTCCCTCCCTCACCCCTCGCAGACCTCTTCTTGACCCCATCGCAGCTCCCATTCCCCTCCACCACCCCATAACTGATATGCCTTGTGTAGCCACAAGCAGCAGCCTGTACCTGCTCTTTTTCCAGTTGGTCTTAGCTTCTCTCTTCCTTTTTTTGGTGGGGGAAAGGTGGGGGTGGGGGGAGATCTGTCTTTAGGCATTTTTTTTTTTCATGCCTTTCCAGCTCCCCATGTCTGCATGTGCCTCCTTATTTCTGAGAAATAACTGACTTCTCCTCCTGGCCAAAACCCACTTCTCCACTCCAGACCTGCTCGCCCCTTTCCCTTGTGAAAAGCGAGCTAGTTCACCTTAGCAGCACATCCTACATGGCCCTAACGACTCCCACCTAAACCTGGCAACTGAACCGCCCTCAACCAGCCATCCTCCTCCATGCTTGCTCCTTGCAGCCAGAGGGGCCATGCCTGCAGCCGCCCTGCTCTGCCTCATCCATCCGAAGACGGAGAGGGGTTTTTTCCTGGGGAAGGTGAGTTTGGCTGGTTTGGTGAAGAGCAATGCTGATTACCCTTGCACCCTGCCAGAATAATTTCAGTACCAGCCCATCCTCAGGGGTGTGCTGGAGTGGCTGGATGGAGAGGCTGGAAGAAGAAGCTGCACAGGAGCACTCACCCTCCCCTGCCAGGAGTTGAGTCCACCTCCCCAAGCTGGTGGCCAGGGGAAGGGGTTGTTGGTACCCCAGCTACAGTCTTTGTCATAGAAACACCAAGCATGTGAAGGGAGGAGAAATGGGTGTTTTGGGTCCTTGGAGCGTGTAGCTTGTTTTCCATAAGATGTTGCAGGGAAGATGGAGTTTTCAAGCTGCACAATTAGCTGTCCATGTCCCACAGTGAAGTCTCCTAGGTTTAATAAGGCACAAGGTATCAATGGATACTCGAGCCCAGGTGGAGTCTAAAAAATTAAGTGCCTAATATGTGTCGAGAGCCTGCAGCAGACGCCAATTCACACGTGCTCACTTGATCTTTCTTTCTCTCCTCTCCCCAGCCCAGTGTTTTCATCAAACTTCTAAGCCATCATTAGCACCCTTTCCCCCACTCACATGGGAATGAGCCTGGCCAAATGTGTAAAACGTCGTTTTAGAGGGGTGAGGGTGGCTTGCTAGCCGCATACAGACACACGCATGCTGTATGCAAAGCCTTCATGTGATACTCAATGACTCGGGCGCTCATATAAACCTTGCAAAGAAAAAAAAGATCAGCTTTCATAATAATAAAACTGAGCTGAGCCAAATAACCTCCCCAAGTATCTGTACCGAGCAGACTGCGGGGTGTTAAGCAGAGCAGAAACCGCGCTTCAGATTAAAAAAAAAAAAAAAAAAAAAAGAAAAAGAAAAAAGAAACCTTTCCCCCTAACTTCCTGCTTGAATCCTCTTTGCACACCCCCCCGTGTGCTGAAGCACCCCACCACCACCTCCTCCCAGAAATGAGCTCATTGATTTCCAGAAAACGCCGTGCCATCCCCTCCCCGCGGCAGGGATCCCAGGTACCCGGGGCGCCTTTGGCTTTTGCGTGGGCGCACGTACCCCCACGGCATAGGTCTAGACCGCTAGAATTGGGGCAGAACCCCCGTCGAGCGAGGTATGCGTGACGGGGAGCCAAGGGGGAGCCGGGATGGGCGGGTCGGGTTCGGCGGCTCAGTCAGCGGCGTAGTGGATGGCGAAGGTTCGGCAAGGTCCCTTGGCAGGAGCTGGCCTATCACAGCTCCAGGCTGATTTCAAACTTCCTTTTTGCGGTTTCTGTCGCCTCGATTTATTCATTTCCTTGTAATTTACAGATAGACATCAATGCTTGCTATATTTAAACGGTGGCTGTATCTGTGTGGGGATTGTAGGTAAGCCATTTTATTCGTACAGTGAAGGTTTTAAAGGAAAGTGAGACTTCAGAGTCACCCTCCAGGCCGGCACCGTCTCGTGTGTGGGTACGGGTGACTTGCATACGCGCCCAGGGATGCCAGACAAATCTCCTCACTGGTCCACGACACCTGGGACACAGCTCCCAGCTCCTCCACCTTTCTGTTCTGCCACCTCACTGTGGAGAAGGCTGGTCCGCCTCTCTTCCATCCGCTTCACACAGCCCAGTGACCATTCGGGCTAATTAGTCTGAATAATAAAATTGTTAAGGTAGTACAATGAAATTTTCCATTATGTGCTTATATTGGGAGTCGTTTAAAAGGGGAAAAAAAGAGATTTTGCACTATTCCCATGCAAATGTCTGCCATTTCCTTCACCGTTTTCTTTTGTAAAGTCGAAGCCTGGTGAAAGCTACCATGACCGGTGCTTCAGGATGGTAATCGGTGTTACAAATCACACAGCGGCAACTCCTCTGGATGGAGGGTCTCCAAATATTTAGGAAGAAGATGAAATAAGGGATGAGGATAGCATGAATTCTTCAGACCCAGTCTGGGTTTTTCAGCTGTCTTGTGAAAAACCCCTTGCTCTAAACAGCTCTGACCTTTCCTATTTCTTGGAGACTGACGTCTCTACAGTAGATACATGATGAGGTCACTCCCTGTTTTTGAAGGCTTTCTCTCTCGCTGCACCTCGCATGGGTTTTTTCTGTGGGAGGGGACAGTCATGAAGAGGGCTAAACCTCTTGATCATGTGTGAAAAAAGGAAATGAGAATGAGTTATTGGAGATGTAACTAGACCTGACCCATAACTTTGGTTTCTGAGGGTATAAAAATTGTGAAACCTAGGAGAAGTTTGAGAGGAAAAAGGTAGGGCATCTAGCTCTAAAAGCGATTTTATCTGAAGCTAGATGCTCTGTGCTAGAAACTGGAAATGCTCAGCCTTCACTTTTAGGAGAGGATTAATGAATGGCTGTAACAGAAGCGTGAGAAACAATTGATTCAATCACCTCGAGAAAAAGTAATTTGAATGTGGTCGCTCGGGCTGAAATAAGCTGCACACCAGCTTCCTACGGGAAAGCCTTGCATAAATGATCGCCACGATTACATTCTGCTGAGCATTTTATTGTTTCTAGGGTGATAATCACAACTGGCAGGATCCAAGAATATCCTACTCACAATGATAGGAATCATGGTGTTGTCTAGAGGCTCACCTTCCAAGGTGGTGCCCCATCATGCTTGGCACTGCGCAAATAGTGAGAGGAGCAGTGTCTGCCTTTACATCTTGTTGACAATGTAGAGGAAGATTGAGTGAGAACCTGAAAGAGCCAAAAGCGTTAGCTAGACCTATAACAAGGTATTCAGCAATACATGTTACTAGATGGCTGCAACCACGAGTAAAGAAGAAGATTTCTTCACTACCGCGTGCCAAGTCTGGTGCCTATATTGGACCAGGAGGAGAAGGCGTAAGGCTACATGAGATAGTTCCCAGACGTATGGGTAGGACATACCCATGGACAGAGACAGGCTAATGCCTTTTGGAGACAAACAGCAGAAGTGCTTGAACCTGAAAGTGTCTGACCCCTGCCCACGTTGCGCTGGCCACCCCCAGCGATTCTGCATCTTGCAGACCTGAAGAAATCAGGGCTTTCCTCTAGCTGCGTGATCCAGGTTTAACCATCCGCTCTTCACAAAGGAATGAGAAGGAGCAAGGTGAACGACACGGTGAGGTTGCGATGAAACGCGTATTCGTGCACGTGGTGATCACTGCATTAATACTGATACAGTTGAGAGAGCTTGGCAAGCATATATCAGCCACTAAGATGCAAGTATCTGCTCTGGTCTCACCAGTTTTACATAGAGATTCACAGAACTTCCTCTGGTTTCACTGATACTACATGGACATCATTTCTGCTTGGCGAGGAAAGGAATTAAAAGCTGGGGTGAGCAGCCAGGCCAACCAGAATCCACAAGGTTTTGGATTTCAGACATTTATAGAGCAAGAATGCAGAAGCCAGTCTTGAAACCAAAACAGAGAAAGCCCAAGGGTCAAAGATGAAACCACTTCCCAGGAATACAGAGGACACGCACTACTTGCAGTTTGTGAAAAGGAGTCACCTAAATCTGTCTGTTCTCTCAGCTTGAGAGGCAGAATTTGTGCATAATTCATGACCTCTCTTTGGAAGGGAGCAGGAAATGATAGCCAATGCCTGGGAGACTGATTCCAGTGCCTGGCCTCAGTCGGCAGCAGGGCAACTGGAGTGGCCGGAGGCTGCCAGCTGGCCTGTGGAGACCTGCGAGGCAGCTGTGCTGCACCAGCGCTGCAGAAACAACTGAAATGCATTTGCAAAATGAAGTCCTGTGTTTCATTTCCATCGTTTCCCAGGGTGTGAAGCTACTCCTATCTAAGAGCTGAAAATAATGGACTGGGCTCTACCCTGTCTTGACTATTGACTTTTTGTGAAACACCACCTTGAGCAGAGCCCCTCAGACATCAGTTTTCAGGTCAGACTCAGTGAAAAGTGGAAAAACAAATGCAAGCCCAGAACCAAGACATCTGGCCTGGTTTTGAGTTTCCACTTGAGCAGAGGTGATGGCCTTACCCTCATACCGGTTGACAAAAGGGCAACGGCAACCCATCCGCTCCGTGTGTTCATCAGTTATTCCATGTCTACCATTCAAGGAGTGTTCTTCCGAGACACCTACGTTAGCTGCTCCTTGGCTGTCATTTCGGCGCGGTGAAGGCACCCAGCATTTTGCAAGTATTCAGGCAGTTGGTACCTGTGGGCCAGCAGTGAAGCTGGTTGTGGGAGGCAGTGGATGTAACCACACCGCTGGGATGCTTACCCGGCTACGTGCTTGAAAGCCAAGTGCTTGAACGAGCTGCACACCAGCTGCCTCCCAACAGCTCCGGCCCGCAGGGACCTGTCAACCTCTCTTCAGAACCGACCAAACTCACAAGCACTTGATTGAAAATAAATAACTCTTAGCCTCCTACCAGCCAGACCAGAGTTCAGAGAAAAAACACCCTGGCAATCTTTAAAATCTTGCCGTCCGAGTTCAGCTAAACTTGACATATAGTTCTGCCTGGAAAAGGAGATGATATTGTGATTGCTTCAAACTACTCGGCTTTTTTTTTTTTTTGGTAAGTACTCCCTCTCTCTCCTCGCTCTGCCTCTCTACGAGCACGCAGAGACAATGATCTGAGAGCGTGCAAGAAAAACTGCTTTACTTTTTCCTGAAAGCTCTCTGCTGAAGGTGGCGTTTCCCCACCTCCACGCTGCTGACAAACGCTGATGTAAACAGCATGCATATGCCCGCCTAAAAGGCCACGGGGGTTTTCACGTGAATCCTGTGTTTTTTCCACAAACCCTGTTACACTGTATTTCAGCTTAAAATATATCTCCTCATTTCTGGTTAACCTACAAGCCCTTTAAGGCTAATATAGGTTACAGCAGTAGGCAAAACCACTCAGCAGACCAAATTCAGAGCTCTGGCATGAAAACCTTTCAAGAAATAATTAAAGTGTGGCCGTATTAAAATCAGAGAAACCAATACTGACACAAATCACAGGCTGAAATCGTTTGAAAAAAAAACACCAGCTATCCCTTCGGTGTTGATGGGAGTAAAACATGTCATTTTATAACGCCACCAAAATCATAACAGGAAGGAAGTAGACCTCAGAAACTATAAACAGAAGTTAACAGAAGTAGGAAGTACTTCAAATGCTTTCACGTAGTGACTGTAAAAAAAGGTACTAAAAGGAGAAAATGTTTTCAGGGGTTTTTCTTGTTTGCCTCTTTTTTTTTTTCCACTTTACGTATCCATTACTTATTTGGAACAGTAAGAGATGATCACAAAAGTCAAATGAAGTTTTAAAGTCCTCTCGCACTAAATAATTTATGGTACAAATCAACAGCTTGATTTTCCTGTCCCATCCCTTCAAGAGAAATATCTCAACCACTTTGCTTGGCTGAAATATGCCTTTCTCCTGCACCTCTCTGCATTCAAACTAAGCAAGTTGTGTTTGGCCAGAACGTAGACGGTGCTCTTCTCCCTCCCTCGTCCCAGATGCTGACTTTAAATCATTGTCCTTCAAGGAAAATAATTAAAAGCTCACTCCAAAGCCAAAAATGACAATACACCTCGACAGTCAGTCAACAGGAGCATTCATGTAAAGAGAAAATGCCCTCCCCCCATCTGCAGACACTTCACAAATCTCATAACTGCTTTTCACACCTTGCTCTGTCTGTAAGCAACTGTACCCGAGGACCCTTCTTGGGACCCTGATTTCCAGTAAACAGGGGCTGCCCGGTGAAATTCACTCCTATTCACTATTTTTGTTCACTTGTCATCCTCCTTTTCACCCCCTCACTGCTTTTTCTCACTTGAAAGCACTCTGGAAACTATAGTTACCAGTAACCGCCACCTCCAGCTGCCACCTCGGCAAGCTGGGGGGTCACCGAGTGCTGGGCTGGGCGGGGGGGGCACCAGCCCAGTCCCCAGCCTCGGAGGCCATGGAGGGACAGGGCAGAGCCCTCAGGCGCATGGCAGCTCCAGTTCCCCAGCTGCAGGGCTCTGCTGCATCATCCATGGTCCAGGAAACCAGCAGCCAAAGGGCAACTCCCTTATTTTCCCTTTTTCTGCTCACTGTATCTAGCATCGCAGACATTTTTGTCAGGAAAAAAAAAAAAAATCCTTACCTTTTGACCTCTCCCTGAACTTTTGGCTTAAAATACAGTTCCCCATAGACTTAGCCAGCAGTGCTGCCCAGGTTCGCAGTGCAGAACCACACACGTTAGACTTGCCCCGCTACTGAAAACAACACATACGAATCGAGTTGGTAGGGAATAAGGACTTTATTCTAAGATGTGAGCTGAAGCAATGAGCATGTGAAGCAACGACCACTAGAAAAAAAGTGAAAAAAAAACCCACATCAAATGTTCGTATTGTACCAGTTCAGTTTGAACACAAAAGTCCCCTTCAGTAAAATGTATGCACAGGCCAAAAGCGTACGCAGAAGCTCTGAAAGTCACCTAGAGCAGTGCTTTTAATGTGTAAGAAACAGGTGTCCCCTATGAAAAAATCTTTAAGCCAGGAAAAACACTTCAAGTAACAAAGAACACAAAAGTAAAAACGATCTGTTAATTCTGCTTGGCATTGCGGAGAAGGAGGGGGATAATATATCCCAAAAGAGTACGCATCTTTAAGATGTATTAAATTCAAAGTCCCTAGAACACAAGTCTGCTGCCAGACCAAGTACCGTTTTTTCTTCCTCAGTCAGAAATTCAAGTGAAGTATGCCTGTTAAGCACAGGGAGATCGTGTTCTGGAGCTAAAGCTAGTAAGATCGCACGGTCTGCTCGCCAGCGAGGAAAATTCACTTGGCATGCGTACCCAACAGACCTCTTTATCTTTACAACATTACTCTACCATAAAAAGCTGCAAATTGCCTCGAATTGTACTTTTGCAACTTTTTTTAAAGCAAAGGTTAAAACAAGTATTTTCTTGACTGTCTTACTATTGGAGGTCAAATGGTGCTCTCCTGGAACTCTCCCTTCACATTCGTTTCTCTGGAAGGAAGCTGCAAGTGCACACGAAGAGCAGAGCTGGCTCTGTACAAGTCAGAGGTCATAGCTATTGTAACCTGGCTCACGCATGTGACACCAGAAAAAAGACCATCAGGACCCTTTCTGTGCTATTTTCAAGGTCTGTCAGCTTAATTCTAATGCATACATATATGTATATATATATATATATATAATGCATAGTAGCTGTCAATTATAAGGAAAATGTAATCTATTTTTAAACCTGCTCTTTGGGACTCTAGAAGTTTAGTGGTTAATCCACTAAATCCACAGGTAATATGAGCTGAACGGTCACTTTTCTTAACACAGTACCATAAAAGCATCACTTTAGAAATCCAATAACAACAGTGGCAGCAACAAAATTCATTGTCAGGACAAATGTCAGTCAGGCATTAAAAAAATATGTCTCTGAAGAATTGCATTGGTTTTAAAAAATACACTGAAATATTCTATACAAGAATATAGGCATCACACTTAGGTATCTAAATTTATAACCGCTTACATGTATTAGCTATTCTCAATAAAACCATCTATGTTTGCTACCCACCTATAGTAGCTATAGTTTCTAATTGGGAACACCACAAATTTATGCACCTTCCCTGAGATCAGTAATCCCAAATAAATAGCCCTGCAAATGTAACAGTGTAAACTCTGGATTTAAGTTTTCGGTAAGGATCAGTCCTCAAAACCCGAGAAGAACATTAAGCAAACGTAAACACAGCAATCATTTCGTCAGTTTTGAGTTATTCTCAGCGACAGTGGAACCTATGTGAGATGTAGCATCCAAAAGTTGAAGACCCGTCATTTGTATCATACAATATGGTTGTCCTAGTTCACTTTCCTATCATTGAACCCCTGAACACATCCAGCTGTGATGTGGATCTCCAAATTGCGACCCAGATCTGCTCCTCCACTCTGCATAATCTTTACAGCGCCTTTAGAAACACTCTTTCTGAGGATCTTATTCTTGAATAGAGGAATGGCGAATAGATCTGTGATAATCCTCTGGACAAGTCACAAGTTCTGGTAAATCATAGCCTCTCAGAAGATGTCCACTGTTTTGTTGAGCAAAGTAATACAGCTGCCTGGCAAACATTGGTTCAACCTTAGGGACAGACAAAATGTTAATCAGACACGTGACAAAATTTTCATGCTCCTCGTCTGAGTTATTTACAGCAGTTTCCAGTTAAAAACAAGGCGGGGCAAACCATTTCTTACCAGGATGGGACAAACTATTTCAGTGGGGGGGTCTCACTAATCCCTGTTTGAAGCTAGGCCTTGCCTGTTCTGCTGCCAAGCGCCTTGCGGACGGCACGCACTCCTTACCTCCACGGCCTTCCTTTGGCAAGGCGCGTAGCGCCGGCGCGAATGAGGCGTTAGCGATTGCAGCCCCTGCGCCAGCCCCTGGGTGCGAGTGATGGTTACGGGCCGGACACGTCCGCGACCACTCGACGTGTTCACACGCACAGGCGAAGCGCTGCATCTCGTCTGCGCTGCAAAGCGCTTTCAGGTCTTAACTTGACGTGTGGGAGCCCTCAGGTAGGCTGAGGCATGTTGCCGAATGACTGTGTTTGAAATGACACTTCAGTCTAACACCAAGGTTACTCTTGTTTCTGTTCATTCAAGCCCTGATGAGGAATCTGTTCAACCACCAAAAGGGATTCGTATGATTTAACACTCCCTACATTTCTGCCTCTTCAGAAACCACCGTTCCCCCTCAGGGCTTCAGGCTCCGACTGCAAGTATTTAAGTATCACACTGAGAACAAACACCTGAAGCTGCCCTTACTCTGTGGGGATGGACAGGTTGGACAACCCTTATCCACAGACAACTCTTGTCCACAACCCCCTCCTGCTGGTCAGCCAGCCCCTCCACGTTAAGACCACTGAGGAGGAAAAATACGCTGTCTGTGGGTCCCGCCTCTGGGAAGGGAGAAAGCCCGAAGGGATGGCTGCCTTGGAGCGATTTCCCTTCTTCTCACCAGCATTAGGAGGCAGCTGAGCACCCCCTGTCCCACCACGGAGGAGACGGGAAGGCAGCAGAGCGGATGAGCCAGACAGCTCCCAGGGCATCGCTGTTTGGTGGGATGGTGCAGCCCCAACAGCCCACACGCCAGGACAGCCCGAGAAGCTGAGGAGCAACTGGTAAGGGGGAAGCAAAGCTCTGGAACGAGCAGGAGGTACAGGCTCACAGAAAAGCTGCCAGGACAGGAGACGGATAAGGGGGCTGGAGATGGGATGCTAGGACAGACGGATGGATAGCTTGGGATGGATTTGTGAGCTTCCCACCTTCCACTCACTAAGCAGCAGTGTGGCACTGCGAAAGCTACGCAGCCACAGCTTATGACAGAAGTCTGACTTGGGATCCAAGCTACTACTGATGGGGCTTTCGAAAAACTAAAAGAAACACCACTTTTCTCCCCAAGGATGCAATAAGCTAAGACCTGCTGCTAAAGTGTGCATTATCACCTCTCTTGTGGTTTTATGGGCCAATACAGCCAATTTAGAAAGTACCTGGTCTCAGTCTCTGTCATCGCCCTTTCTCAGATAGCATCCCGAAACACTAGCTTTGAGTGTGTGCGAACTGTGGTCAGTCAGCCCACGAGCTTGCCAGCTGCCTTCACCCTGAAGCTGCACAGACAGCCCCCTGCATCCCATTAAGGGCTGAGGTCCAGGAGATGCAGGCTGGGATTCTGGAGCACCTTCATGCACAGCGGTTGTGCGAGGACCGCGTCATGCGCCAGCCTGGCAGCCCAAGAATCTGCGCAACAACAACACAGCCCAGCTCTTTCAGCTTTAGGGTTTGAAGGGATTTGAAAAAGAGATCACTGATGCTCCACAGAGAGGGAAATCAGGTGCGCTGTCCTGCTGATGGCTGCCGGTCAGTGCCTGGCAGCTGGGGATTCAACCTTGTTCTGGATGGTGCTGCATTTCAAGAATTTATTACCTCCCTCACAACCTACACAAGGTAGAAAAGCCTGACTGGCAGATTCATATCCTCCAAGGCACGTTTCTTTTAGAGAAGGCAGAAGTCCTACTTACATGAGCTGTAATTAGTTTCCTCTGCCTCTGTGGATCTGGAAATTCTTCCCCAAAGCACAGAGCGACCTGGTATCTTGGCAGCGGGCGTCCATGGTGAGCAAAGGCTTGCAGCTCTGAGAAGAGAGAAAGGGACAGGTTGTGGGTTAACCCTGGCAGGCAGGTAAGCACCATGCATCCCACACCCGGGATGGGGAAGAAAATGGGAAGGGCAAAAGTGAGAAAACTCCTGGGCTGAGATAATGATAGTTTAATGGGTAAAATAAAAAATTTTTTAAAAGTCAAAGCAAAACAAAACAAAAAAGGGATGCAAAAAGCAATTGCTCACTACCAACTGACCAATGCCCAGCCAGTCCCCAAGCAATAGCAACCACTGGCAAACTCCTCCCCCCTCCCAGCTTTGCTGCTGACCACAAGGTCATATGGTATGGAATATCCCTTTGGTCAACCTGGGTCAGCTGTCCTGGCTGTGTCTCCTCCCAGCCTCCTGTCCACCCCAGCCTACTTGCTGTGGGGGCGGAGTGAGAAACGAAGAAAGCCTTGATGCTGTGCCAGCACTGCTCAGCATTAGCTAAAACATCCCTGTGTTACCAGCACTGTTTCGATCACAGATCCAAACCATAGCACCACATGGGCTGCTATGAGGAAAATTAACTCTATCCCAGCCAAAACCAGTACAGACTAGTAAGAAAGACGTTGGGGGTGGCTGAGCTCCGCCAAATGGAGGATCCTTGGAGCACAGGGGAAGAAGATGGAGTAACTCCAGGGGGCGGATGAGAGAGTTCAGGAAAAAGGCAAGAGGTGAGGAGAAGACACTGAGTTTGGAGACTTTCCCACAGATCAGGGGGAGCGAGTCGTAACACTGCAATTTTTCTGTTTGCCTTGCCTCACAAGTCATTTCATATGCACAAACCAGAACATATTCCAATTAGCATTTCTACTGGGTCTCGACAGCAGAACCTCCTGGAGCAGACGCCGGCGGTAGCTGGGCTCCACTCAAGCAGACGCCCAACAGCAGCACTGAAACCAATGGTTTAGTAGAGCCAGAGACTCAAAGTACTGCCAGGCACTAAATTCAGCCCCAGCTGAACAGTCATGGAGCCACTGTCACCACTGTGCCTAGTCAGGGACCTGGAGGCACGGGAAGGTGAAGGACCTTATTTAAGCCATGCACCACGCCAGAAAAAGAGCCCGTGTCTTCTGCGCTCCTGCGCTCTCTTCCCTAGCCCACATCCTTGCACAAAAGGAAAAGGTCAAATTACATCATTATTCCCATAGTCCAAGCGTCCCCTGCGAAAGGTAGCAGGGGAGGCCTTTATAAGAGACTGCCACCCAGACAAAAATCTGGTTTTTAGACACTGTATTTCCTTCCACAAAAGAGAAAATTTCATCTAATACAATACCCTCGTTAAAGTCTGCGTTATGCGCAGCATTTCTACATAGTTGATTGGTAAAGGTTCCATTTTCATTTATAATCCTGTTCGTGCTTTTTGGGAAAAGTTGAAATTAATATTAAAACTGATGTCTTATAATGAAGCACCCACTGCTACAGAGGGAAAGGAGAGTCTTCAAACTTGGCATGACAAATGCACCTTTTCCCAAAATACACCCCTGCCATTTCGATTCCAACTGCAAGTTTTTCAGACCAAGGTGTGAATCAGGCAGCTCCCACAGTAGTGTCCCAACCTTGGCTTGGGACTACTGGTCTTACTGGGAAGGTCAGTTCCAAGAGTAAAAGGGACAGCTCACTTTAAAAGACAGTGTAAAGCATAGTTCTCCCCAGACTCTCCCCCAAACCCCTCTAAAAGCGCTGTGAAGCTTTTGGAGGTATCCCAGGAGAGAAGAGGGATTTCCCGTAGGACCCTGCTTCCCTCCATGCTGTCACAGGATAGGAAAGGATAATCCCCCCCCGAGGCCAGTCCTAATGGAGAACTTCTGCCACCTTCCTCTTTCGCCCAACTTTACTTGGCCTCAGTAATTCTCCAATTCCCGAATACCTGTGGGAGCACCCCACAGCATCCCGTGGCATGGACCTGGAGAAGAAAGCCCTTTCTCTCCCACCAGCAGGATGGTTCGGGGCTTGAGGTCAGCCACGCGCTTCTCCAACACCCTCCACTCGGTCCATCTTTCCAGGCCCAAGCGCTTCCTCCTGTGCCACAGGGCTCCACACACGCCTCCCCAAACTTTCCCCATCTCCTGCTACTCCAGCTCTAGCTGCCTCTCCACTTATAAGCTAACCCTCCTCTGGCTGCCACCCTCACTCTCCCAAATTCTCTTCCTCCATCCTCCTACTCTCCACCCAGCCGAATTTACTGCATTTATTACGTACTGCTCCCCAGAGACCATCCACCTGGTTCCTCATGCATTGTCATTTCAGCCTTCTCAAGACTAGAGGCTCCTCAGCACGGGCCTCGATGCTCCGGCGCAGCTGGCGTTGCAGGGATCAGCTCCTCAACGAGGTCCTAATAGTTATGGTCCACGGTAGATCTGTTTCTGCCCCTTTCTCTGCTCTTCAGTATTTCCCCTCCTGCTAGATGTCTCCTGCGCCTCTTCCCAAGGAAGCCCTGGATTCCTAAGCGAGGAATCCCCAAGCTTGCCTGCAGTCTGGGACGTCAGTACATTAACATGCAGCTGTCATACCTCCATGGCAAGTGGACGAACCTGGCTGAGCATCCACACATGCAAAAACTCACTCTGCACACACCGCAGACTGTGACTTCAACCATACGCTTGGGTTTTCACATGCATCGGTGCGTAAGTAATTTAGGAGGGGGGAAAAAATAACTATTGCTTGAGCTTATCTTTGGGGTTAGGTGTCTAAAAAGAGATGTCCTGTCAACCGTTTGGAAGAACCCAGAGTACATCTGAAAAACCACCTGAGAAAAGGGAAAGGGATTTCCAAAACCATCATCAGAGGCAGAATTATACATCTCTAAATTAGCATGTGATTGAAGCCCAAGCCAATACCCTGACCTCAAATTCCCCTTTCTAACTGTCAATTTTCACATCCATACGAGCTTTCTCTCTTTAAACGCATTTCTTGCTTGACCATTTTGCTAGGACGGTGCATCAACCTTGGAATATAAAGTAGGCTAAAGCTGTTGGTTTGGGTTTGGTGGTTTGCCTTCTGGGTTTTTTTTAATATTGTGAGGCATTATTTTCCAAAGAGACTCACGCCGGTGCTGATGCCCTGGCCTAATAGGAAAATACGCCAAACTACAGGCACTCAGTTCACCTGTAGCGAGGCCGCACATCTCAAAAAACAGGCAACATATTCCCACTGCCCAAGTTGTCGTATGCGACCATGACTGGCTCCCACCAGTTCCTCCGGGCAGGCAACGTTCCTCCCTCTAACTGCTCCAAAGTGCTGGGAAGCGGGATTGAGGCTCTGGCCCTTCCCTCATGGGCTGGAAGGAGAAGGCACTGCCCTGAGGCGTGCCCTTGCCCTCTCTGTACTGATGCTCCCAAATGTCCTGTGCAAAAAGAGACATTTCCCACCTTGCTCTGGAAAGGTAATGAACCTCCCTGCTTAGAGCAATCTGGAAACTCCAGAGCTTGTGAAATCCTTTTTACCCCCCAGATACCTTTTAAACACTGGGACAAACTGAAAAAAAAAGGCTTCCTACTGATATTCATGCTGGTATTTGTATACTCCGAGAAAGACCTGGGGCTCACTCTGGGTCAGGTTGAGAGCAGCACGACTGCAGATCACAGACCCACCCGAGACTTAAACCAGCAGATCTAAGATCAGGATTCACTCTTCTCCCTCACCCGGCACGTGGAAAGACTGTTTTGTTAGGTTCCTCCTTATGCTCCTTAGAGAGATGCGAGGTTTGGGGTGTCACCAGCCGAGCATCAGTTCACCCCTGCCGGTTTGTGCAGGGGCATTGAATGCGCACGGAGAGCAGAATTTGGCAGGATTATTCAGGAGTCAACTACCCCTTGACTGTGCTTGGCCAAAAGAAGTAGTAAGGGGTTATTCTTACCGTAACTCATAAGGTAACAAGAAAAGAGCGCTCCCGTCATGCGGAGAGCGACCTGGTGGTGTCTGCGGAAACAATATCAAAGCCATAGTGGCAATTACCTGCTAAAAACTGCTGAGTATCAAAGAGCTTGCACGTTTGGTCCCGCTCCAGCTTGTTGGGTCGGTCACTGCAGAGTGCCAGAGGTCCATCCCAGTAGATCCTGCTTTGGCAAAGTCTCTTAGCGTAGAGGCCATCAGGTGCCATCCACAGTATTACTCCTCGTTCCAGGTGGCTCAGTAGTTTTTCTATGTTCTTCCTCTGGCCGTTATCCTCTGGATAAGGGAAGATAACTTGCTCCAGGCTGCTGACCTCGTAGCTTTGGCCATGGGATATCCTACAACCTTCAGGACTGGAAGTTGTCACCTCCTTTACCAGTATTTCACGGTAATATAAGCAGATGTGGAGCCGACAGTCTACAAGGAGCGAAAAAATAAAAAAAAGAGAATCACTGATACATTAGTACGAATGTTTTATGTTTCAGATCTGTACTAAGGCCAGGAGACAAGTTTGCCTGAGATTTCCAAGCTTAGGGTTCAGCACCACCCAGAAGGCAGGCTCGCATTAGCCAAAATCATCTAAAGAACATAAATACTAAAACTTTGGGGCCACGGTAGCATTAACGCCCTCTCATTTTATTATAAGGGCTACTGACGTGGGAATTTGGTAGGAACTAACGTCCCACAGACTTCACGTTTCTGTTTAAAAGGAAAAGCCTGCACATGAGAAGTTGCTGTTTGTCACATTTTCCAAGTTCACGTCACGATTAAACCCACCAGCTCAGTACACTTCCTCAGATTTAATCAGGAAGTAGCTGTGTTTCTCCCCAGATTTTGCATAAAAGAGGCTTCTGCACAGGGGACCTGCAAACTTGCACTCAGCTGCCTGAAGAGAAGCGACGGCTGGCTCCAGCTCCAACAGGGCTATATCTGAAACCCCCAGCTTTACTTTTAAATGGCCATTCGGTCAGCTTGGCTGACCCCTAAGAACTCACACAGCATGGAATATATATATATACACGTAACTATATACGTGTGTGTACGTAAGGTGTGTTTATATATGCACGCACCTATACACAAGCACATACATACATATGATTCCGTGACTCAACACGGACCCTGAGAAAAGCACGTTCCCACACCCTTTCCCAGAGTTACTCAGAAAGTCCCCCAGCATCCAGACATCTGCAAACCTGGATGAAATAACTTTCCTTCTCTTTCCCAAATGCCCTTTTTTCACCACGAATAATGAAGCAGAGCAAAGCACCAGCAGGAGCACAGCAAGGCACCCAGGTAACAGCAGCTTTGGGGGAGGCCTCCTTCCAAATGAAAAACTGAGCTCAAAGTCACTGACAACCCCCAAATTTCCAAACTCCCCTGGGAAGACCTGGATTGGGGGCTCACCAAAGCAGCCCAGCATTAACACGGTGAGCCAGCGGAGTACTTCCATTAACTTTAGCCATCTCCTCATCCTTTGGAGATGGGGCCGAAAAGTGCCTAACCATCCTAGCAAACAGAGGCTTAAGCCCATACACCGAATTCATTGATTAAAGAGGTTTCTTTCTTTTTTCTTTTTTCCTTCTTTTTTCTTTTCATGAGAAAGGAGAGATGATGCCAGGGCAAGTCAGACATGGGAGTCTCTCGCCAAGCTCCCCAGAAAGCCCAGGGGGGATATTACGGACCTTACCTGTCAGGGCGAGGGCTTCACCAGACCTTATGCTTGGCTCAATCGGGATGCCAGGAGTCTGGGACTCAGGAGGGGCACAAGCATAAAAGGTTCCTGTCACCTGACAACCTGTTTTCACAAACAAAAGTCAGTGACAGCTGCCTACATTCTAAAAGAAAAGCTTGGGCAGAGATGACAGCGACGCGAAAGCGAGTTTTTCTGGGCCCCACCAGGAATTCTCTCTCTTCCCCCCTTCTTCTTAAAAAGATCCTATTTCCCCTTTTATTCCATGCATACTGACTCTAACAATCTCCTCAGATGTTATTTGGACTGTATTTTTATTTGGGTCTGCATGATACACTCCCTTAGCATTTCAGTATTCCCCCCAGTCCTTTGTCCTTACCTAACGTTATTCTACTACAGAAATAATTTACACTTTTAACTAGACTATACTGCCCCTAAAAGTTGCCTGCATAAAACAACCCATTTAATATAAGGAGTTTTATTAAAGACAGGTATAGCAATAAAGCTGGAATTAACACTGTTTTAAAAGCAGGTAAAGAAAACTGTGCAGCAGGAAATTATTAGGGTTTTATTACCAGGACTAATATCAGACTGTTCCCAGAGATGCCTTTCAGTAAGTGGATTATAACACGGGCGACTGATGTTTTCGTCTGCTTCTCAATGTCAATGAAAGTCTTTGGAGGGTGATGCAAGTGACTTGCAGACAAGCGCACGCCACCTTTCCCAGTGGCTGATCCCACCACGACTGGGAGCTGGAGCGATGCGCATACAAAACCCCCGCATCTCCTGACACGTTACAGAGCCCAGTGAGAAACCCAGTACCAGCCACTAACAACTGCCTCCAAATTCAGCACAGTGTACAAACGTATGTTCAACTGCTGCAGAGGATGGGATGGACTTTGGGTCAGAGTTCATTCAGCTTGCTACCTCCATCTTTTATTAGCAAACAGCTCGACCAGCAGCAAAGGATTCTGCGTAATAATGCCAGTGTACTGCCAGCAAAAGTTACAGTGCACTGAGCGTTTCCTTTCCTTAGCAGACCCGAAGATTTCTCTGCACCAAAACCTCTAGAGAGCTGTCCTCTGAAAATGCAGCATCTGCTCTAGGAAGTCCTTCCTCACCTCCCATCTTTCCCTGCCCTTCTCAGCCAGCTGCTTCTCTTCATGAAGCAAAAGCCTGCGTCCTCAGGCGAGCTATCCTGCAAGGGGATACGGCACACGGCTCCCATTCTCTTATGTTTTATTCCCTGCAGGCTTCAGCATTGTCAGTTTTCACAATTCAGGGTTTTTCCTAAGGATGCAGGGCTTGCTAAGCCACGATTACGTTAGGCTCTGGTACTGTGAGATCTTCGGGGAAGGGAACGTCCCTTTATTCTGTTTCTGCTGTGCCAGCCCCAAGAGAGACTCAATCCATGACAAGTTGTCCCATTGCCACAGCACTAAAATAAAGTAATAATTTCAGCTTTCCTCTCAGGAGAATAATGCCATTCTAACCCACAAGGCTGGAGGGAAAACCTCACTGATGTATGCCTCAAACGGTCCAAAATCAGAAAGCAAAGCTAAAGAACACATTCCCATTTGGGGTTCTGGAAGGGGGGTCGGTTCCCTTCTTATTGCTCAGGGCTTTTGAGACAGCTGAGGACTTTCGGGGGCTGACTTGTACCAACTCAGAAGACTGCACAGCTCACACACCGCATGCACGGTGGCAGTGAAATCAAGAGCCAGGACCAAGGCTCTTGCCACGGACCCCGTGGCTCTCCAAAGGGAGCCCAGCACTCCTCCCTGGCCACTTCTGTTAATCCCAGTGAAAGCCACGAGTAAGAAACCGGAAATCTGCGGTTCTAACAGGTGACCAACCTCAGCAAGCAGACCTCACCGGGAGCCTCTTACCATTTTCACAGCCAGGCCCTTGCCAGTGATGGCTGCGAGCTGCGAAGGGGACGCTGGCGCACTGATAGGGGATGTCGGGATGCGGCTGCTCCGGGGCAAACTCCCTCCAGTTTCGTTCGTGGGGCACCATGTAGTTCGGTACCTATTCAGTTTAACGAGATATTCTTTTACTCGGCAGCTGTCAAAACCAGCGCTATGCATCGCATCAGCTTTCACATCTCGGCTCCTTGATTTCCTCTGCCAAAGCCCACGGAGGTCTAAGCATTGCCCAGGCTACACGAATGGCACTTTGCCACCGCCACCAATGAGGCTTTCAAAGGAACTTCTTGCCACTGGTGTAAATAATAAGCAGGGTGGCATAACAAAAGGCAGTCAAAGCGCTGCTGGTAAATGTCTGCTCGGAAGAGCGAGGCTTCGTTGGGTGCTTACATTCTGGCATCGGCAGAATGGCAGCGCGCTAATATCTATCGCCCGACAGAAAAGAGCTATTGCTCAGGCACAAACAACACCAAGGGAAAGCAACTACCCTGTGGCTTCATATGACATTAGGAAAGTTGCTTCTCGATTTCTCAGTTTTCATAATAAAGTTTCTTCCCAGAGAGAGCTAGAGAGCCACGCCAGCAGAGACAGACATAGCCCATAGCACAGAAACGATGCTGCTCAATGTACAAGCACCAAGTGAAATGCGTTAACTGATGTCATACCTGAGATGGTAGTGAGGTGTAAGGAGATGTTATTGGAAAGGGATGGTTCATCATTAACGGTTGGTCCTCCATGCTTATCTGTTTTGCACCTATGTTCACCAGAAGGATGAAAATAAATGATGTCAATCACATCTTAAGGAAATCTGAAATTGGCACATCGAAGACAAATGCAGACAACCTGCCTTTGAACAAGCAGAGGACTAAAATCTCTCCCCAGCACCCGTTTGGGACAGGATTCCCAGCCCGCCCTCGCAGGCAGCTCCTGGAGGCAGTGTGTCCCGCTGGGCTCCCCAGCCTCCCACAGAAAAGAGCTGCCCAGCCACACACCATCCACCACGAAGCCCTCCCCAAGCCCTGCCAAGGCTTTGCCTCCTGCAAGCCCTGCCCAGCGCTGGGGGCTCCTTACAGTCAGCACTGCCCTCAGGCTCTGCCCAGGAGGCTGCAGGCTGGGCATCCCTCGCTCCCAGCTCCTCCCCACGTTGCGGTTACCTACTGTCCGGCTCAAAACAATTCTGCGCTTCCCTGTATCCAAAACCTAGATCCAGCAAGCTTTTTTGGGGTGAAGGGGCCAGTCCCTTGAGCAGCTTGTTTGGCTCCCTCTACACAGAGCTGGCAGGGAGGCCCCAGCTAATCGAGCAATTCCTCCAGCGATGCGCAGGGCGCCTGTCTGCATCTTCCACAAGGGCTCCCTTTCAACGCTCCGACCGAAACGCCAGCCGTCCTCCCGCGGACGCAGCCTCTTAAGCCATCAGAACAAGCTGCACTTGAGCCCTGCATTTTGGCTCCTTAAAAGACTTAAAAAGACTGCAGGGCCATTCCAGAAAAGCACGCTCCAGTCCTCATATGCTTGCAATGAGACATACTCTCACTCTGTTACACAGGGAATTTGAGATGCTTTACCTTTTTTAGCTCCTTCTGGCACTATTCTGTACACTTTATAGGGATCTGAGATGTCCAGCTGGCTTCTCTCCACCAGTTCTTCAAAGTCGTTGCTCTTGTTCAAAGCACACCTTAATCTTGTCTTCCAGGTAGGGGGATCTGGTTTATCAATGCCCTCTCTGAACTTGCCTTTAAAAAGAGCCCAAGCCTGGAAACATTTCAGATAATCAAAGGAGAAAAGGGAAGAAAAAGAAAAAAGAATCAACTACAAGGTACAATTCCACAATGCTTGAAACAGCACGTACGTGTGTGCTTATATGTGCATGAATTTACTCCCCACAGGTTTAGGCTAAGAAAAAAAAGCAGCACGGTAAGGAAAACAGTTTAGCAGGCACAAGGAAAGGGAGTAAAATGACCCAGTGTGGAAACAGACGTGCTGCAGTCCCACAGGCGTTTAGCTCCTCACGGAGAAGTGGGACCAGGGAGGCCGTCTCACCCCACAGACACACGGGACACCAGGCGACAGCCAGGACCACCGGGCAGGTGGCCGGCGGCAGCGGGCACCCAGCAGAGCGAGGTGGCGAGGGACCACGGCAGAGCCTCCGGGCACCCCTCCTGCTCCGGCGGTGTCCCACAACCCTCACCCCGGGCTGAGCCCTACCTTGAAGAGGGCGGCATCCTCCTCGCGGTTGTAGTCCTGCTTGCCGGCGTGCTTCCACGGGATACGGAAGATGCTCTTCTCGTCGTTCTCCCACACCAGCCCCGGGTACTTGCCACTGTCTATCTGGTCGATCAGCCACTGGCGGAGTTTCCCGTTGCCGCAGCTCACCGAGTTCATCCCGCACTCACCCGGCTCCAAGTTCATGCCACTCGCGTCGGGGGTCGGGTGGGGGGGTTTGGGGTGCGTCACCGAGCCCACCTCTTTGCACACACCCAAGCACCGGCTCTCTGGGGGGGGCTGCAGAGGAGGGAGAGACGGGCAGGATGGGGAGGAAGAGGAAAACCCACAGGTCAGGCGCTGGCTGAAGTCCCCGTGCAGAGCCCCACCAGCGGTCCCCAGTCGCTGGTGCCACACGTATCGCGCCAAACGGCAGCTACGACGCGCAAGGGGGGCCCCGGGGGGCCCGGGAAACACAGTACAGAGCCTCAGGAAACCGGGCACAGCACCCCGCATCCCTCGTGCCGCAGACTCTGACAGACTTCCCCCCCGTCCCTACACTTTTTTGCATGAACTGGGTGGCTGAAATTATCGTCGCAAGTGACCTAAGGCACAAACTCCTTGTCCTGCTCAGAGTGCAACCGCGCTTTCGCTTTTTAACCAAAGAAACCAAAAAAATTGCGCAAAAAATGTATTTGCATATGGCAGTGCACGTATGTAACATCAGACACACGCCCCCCGTTTGGGGGGCTGCACGTGCAGGTATGATTTACACGGCATCTCACGGTAACATCAAAGTAGCTGTCACAAGCTCGCTTGAGCGAGACGCACTCGAACATCCCATTCGTACCCTCCCGCTGCTCCCAGCGCGCACGTACAGTAACACTCAAATCCATACATTGCAAATACCTAAAAGCGGAAAGACAGCAGCCCACGGAGCCTGGCACGGGGGCACCGGGGACGCCGGAGCCTGCAGCCGGCCACACACACAGCCCCAGCTGCACGGTGACGGGCACCCGCTGGAAAGGTCCTAACGTGAGGACACCGGCAGCAGTGATGGGGACCCGGCAGCAGTGATGGGGACCCGGCATCAGGTTTGTCTCCCCCAGCTGAAAAAGTGCTCGATTGCCCAAAAGCTACGTTTGACGGGGTTTTTTCCCCCCATTACATCTCATTAAAAAAGTAATTCTTCACCCGCGGTCTTTGCCTCTGCACGCGGGGGGACTTTTGGGGACCCCGGCCAGCCAGGCGCACGCTGCTGCGGGCAGTCGGGCAGCTCCGCACCCCTTGCACCCCTTCCCAAGGCGGCAGCTTCCCCCCGGACACCAAACCCGGTCCAAACCCCTGGGGACGATGTGCCTGGGGGGCGTCCGAGGCCACGGCTCCCCCCCACAAAGAGCAAAGAAGCCCCCCAAAAAAGTCCTTTCCTTCCTTTAGACTGAGGATCCCCCCCACCCCCCAACCCGCTCCCGCGACCCTCCCGAGGGCAGGGGGAGCCGGCAGGGCCGGGGGCCGGTGCGCGCCTTCACGTCGGGGGCAGAGATGGGGGTGGCTATTAATTTTTTTTTTTTTTTTGCTTTAAATTAGAGAAAAATAATAATAAATAAATTAAAAAAAAAAAAGCCAAGCCAAACGGCCGGCTCCGGTGCGGGCAGCACCAGGAGAAGCCCCGCCGGGGGAAAGCTGAGGTGCCCGCATCGCCCACCCTCGCCCCTCTCCCCGGTACGTCGGGTCCCGCGGCGGGGCCGCCCTGCCCGGGACGGGCGGAGCGCTGCGGCGGCCCGGTGGGGCGGGTTGATGGGGAGGACCCCCGGGGGGCTGAGGGGGGATCCGCCGCCGCCTCTTACCTTCTGTCCCGGCGCTGGGAGCGGGCAGGGGGCCGCCGGCTGCCGGGGCGGCTGCTGAGACGGGGCGCACGGCGACTGGGCCGGCGGCACCGGGAAGTTTCTTTATATGATGGAGGGCGACGTGCCCGGGGCGAGGGGGGGGGGGGGGGGAGTGGAGAGGAGGGAGGCGGGACCCGGTTCGGAGGTGGAGCCGGCGGAGGGGAGCGGGGACTTTGCGAGCTGGAAAACATCTGAGGCAGTGACACATGCCCATTGCTGGTAAACAGACGCCGCGGGGCGGGGGGGCGCAGCCCGGCGCCCTCTCCGCGTCCGCGCTGGTGGATTTTTTTTTTAAATCTATAGACAGACGCACACACATAAATAGCCCGGGGAAACTCCTACCTCTGATAGCCAGGCGGCTTTTACTGTAAAAGACCCAGCTAGATACACCCACCAGAAACGTGCTAGACGGCGCCCGCCGGGCCCCCGGGCGGCTCGGGGAGACGGCGGGTGCGGCCGCCCACCCACCCACCCGCGTCCGGGGCCGGTACCCTCTGCCCGCACCCCTTGACACCCATTTGGCCGGACCACCGATCCGGGACCGCGGGGGTGGGGTGATGAGAAAACCCACTCCGCACGCCGAGGCGAGCCTGCCCCGTGCTTTGCAGCCCGTGAGGTGTGGAACGGGGGACAAGGTGGGGGGCAGCGGCGACCCCGCGCCCCGCAGGCAGCGACCCCCGACGGGGCGGCAGCAGCCGGAGCCGGGGGCAGCCGCCAGCCCCGGACGGCAGCGGCTCCCTCCTCGCTGAGCTCCCGGGATGCTGCGCCGGGAAAACCCGTCTGAAGTACCGGCACCAGAGCCGGGGGGGTGGGTAACCCGCAGGCCTGCCTGCGCAGCCCCCTGCCCTAACGCGGTGGGAGGCGGGGAGGGATGAAGGAGCGAGGTCCGGGCTGGCTTGAAAGTCTCTCTTACCGCCTGTCGGGTTTCAAACACGTGTTTCATGCCACGACACTTTCTTGTTGTTGTTCTGTTCTAACGTCTCCAGCACACATCCACATCCTTTCTGCTGTAACGTATCAGATCAAAAACCCAGTCATCGTGCGCGGTGCTGGCAGGCGTCGAGGGTGTGCGCACAGTTTAGGATATTAATTGCAAATCTTCAACGCCATCTTCTGAAATTTAAATGTAATTATCGCCACGTTTGGTGGGGTTTTTGTTGGGCGTTTTTTTTGGTTTTTTTTGAGGGAGAAGCGAGAAGCGCGGTCGTTTTTAGATACCGGGTTTGTAACGCACCATCCATCCTCTAAAAAAAGAATTGGCAGTGCCCATCCGAAATCTTTTCAGTCACGAGTTAAGGAACCTTGAAAACATTAAAATACGTCTTTGAGATTGGAGGTGACTGCCACCATAAATCAAGACGAGCAACCGCAGCTTCACCAAAAGGCATCTGAAAGGCTTTTTAAAAATCCAATTTTGATTCCTAAGGGCGAGACTGCGTGGTACTCAGGGCGCCAACTGTAAGTTCATTAAGTATAAAACCATCTTGAAATGCATCGCTATAAAATGAACACTTCTAATGCCTTCTCTCTTTTGCAGCTTTAAGACAGCAAATTCTGGGCCAGTGCGAAACACGGCAGATTTGATCCTCATTAGGTCAGAACCTTCAGAGGAAAAAACCCACCAGTATTCTCAAATGCTGGAGGATATTTTGAAAAAGATAGTGGTTCTTGCCCAAAGAAACCCATGTATCGATAAAGAGGTAGATGAGTTACACGTGCAGAAATCTTTAAGAGAAGACACATTCAATCATAAAACCCCCGGAGAGTAGCTATGTGGGAAATTACCCAGCTGGGCGGGCGGTTGCTGTCTTTGTGCAGCAAGAACTCCATTAAAGAACTGTCTCCAGTTGCCTAAATTTTAGAGAGGACGCTTAAAGCCAGACCCCTACATGCGCACTCGGCCTTTGCAAGTAAGTCTGCTCATGAGGAAGACGTTCTAATCTCATTAGCTTTGCTGACATCGTTACTTGGGGTTTCTGGACGCCAGCCATTTCTATTTCAGGTGGAAAAAAAAACAAAACAAAACAAACAAAAAAAAGTAGGACCACCGTTTTGGTCTGTAAAGTAGAAAACTCTGATCAATAACACAACTGTGGTGTCCGCATTAAATGCTGCAGCAGTGCGCCGGTAAACTTTCGTTGGGTGCTTTTTGCATATGTGAAGAGATGATTCCTCCCTAACCGGCCTCGGTGGTGATCTCAACACTCGCAGCACCTCACGCCTGTTCAGCTACTTCTAGTGATTTCCACGCCATCGCGAGTGCCTGACCCTTCAAACCTGACCCAAAAGCCCCTCTTGTCTTCATGGAAGTTTTCTGTGTCGGTGACCGAACTGAAGTCCTCCTGTGATGATGCTTTTGCTGCTGTTTAACCGTGGCAGCTGCCGCTGGGCCCCCTGCTTTTCACACTCTTAAGGTCACACTGACTAAAGGCATGCCAGGAAAAGTGACTGTTTCTTCTCAACAGTCCCTCGCAAGCCCTCGGCGCATAGAAAGCTGGCTTCTGCTTTCACCAAACCCCTCTGAAGTCCCAGCTGCCTCACCTGGGAATTGCACCCAAGGCAGAAAAACAAAGAGAGGCGCCAGCTCAGACCGGCTGCCGGGGGCTCTCTGAAATGGGTCCCTATGGAAAGATGCAGTGCTGAGCCAAAGGGCACTCGTATTAAACACTCTTGCACTCAGGAGTTTACTCCTCCTTTCCTTCAGAAAGCTTGCCCTTGCTCACCTGGGTGCAAAGGCTCTTCTGCCTGCCTGGAAAACCACCGGGTGAACCCAGTCTCCAAGCCAGAGGGACCTGCTGGGGATACGCCAGGGGCCATACGTCTGGCAGCGGAGGGCTCTCTGAGGATTGCCGCTCGTTCAGGGGCTCCCCCCATGCTGGAGACCATGAAATCCCCTCAGGCCTTGGTGCAGGGGGAGCTCCTCTGTGCAGAGGAGGAATCTGCCAAGGAGGTGCCCGCTCCCCCGCCTTGCTCCCACCTGGGCCGAGAGGGCTGGTGTCCATCGGCCATCCATCTGCCTGCAGCTCTGGTGAGAACACGCTTGTGACGGCAGGTCCTGGCGGGCAGTAAAGGCCAGGACTCTGGGGAACTCACGGCAGCCCGAGCACAGGACGAAGAGCACTTGCTAGCTGAGCTTGCAGCCAGCGTGTACCCACCGGTGAGCAGGAGCGCGGCAGCGAGCAAGCTCCTTCCCCAGCATTCCAGCTCTTGGGTGAAGGCTCTGACCAGGGCTCCTCGGGAACCCAGCCAAGCTTGTACTGAAGCCCTTGACAAATGACACCGGCAAATATATTTTCAGAAGTGGATTAAGCCCCTAAAAGTGGTTTTGAAAAGCCTGCAGCTGCCTGTCTACACCTTTAGCTGCCCCAAAAGCCCTTTCCTGAGCTGGAGGTGCTTGAAGAGCTCAACGCCTTGCTGTTGTCACCTGTTTCCATGGGGTGCCTTCTTCCCTTAAAGTCCTCGCAAATCCCTGGTTTCAAATCCCTGTGAGGTGATGGGCGAAGCAGCAGCGTGGTTCAGACCCCAGGAAGCAGCACTATTAAAGCCTCACAACCCCGTGCTTCAGCCCTGAGGGACGGGGTTAGGTTCACAAGTCACACAGCAGGAAGACCTACGAGGGGTGGCACCAACGGAATTCGAAGGCACCGTGGAATTCTGGAGCAGATTCCCCAATAACTTGGATTTATTCCAGCAAAACACCTGCTCTATAAGCAGTCTAAGCCGAGTCACAACAGGCGATTTTAAGCATCTTCTCTTGTGGCAAGTTGGGGTGTCATAAGAGCTCCCTTCTCCTTTTGGGAGGGTATTTGCAGCTCCTCCGTTTAAAATAGTGACTCCTGAATCATTACTTGCCCATCATAGATCTTCCACGTTACTAATTGCCCAGTCATTTTAAACAAAGCAAACGGGCGAGCGCGGTCGTATCTTTGCACTTTTAAGCAGAAAAGTCTCACAGTCCAACTGCGATTATTTTGGGTGGATTTGGTGTACATTTTTTCTTTTCACGTACTTCCCCTCTGCTTCGTAGCCAAGAATATTTCAAACCGCCCCTTCGTGCCTCCATACCCCAGCCTGTGCCTGGGGCTAAACCAGCCTTTCACCGCGTGTCCTAACACCTGAGATATCCCGCAGCTTTCCGGGGGAGAGGAAAGCTTGGCGTGCGCATCCAGCCGCCGTGGCACGCAAGCAGCGAGGTGCCCTTGCCCAGCGCTGGCTGGCCTGGCCAGGCCAGGAGCTAGAAACCCTGACTCGACACCTTCACCCTGCAAACCAACAGCAAAATTTTTACGGACTTCCCGCTCCTCGGGACCTCCTGGTTGAGCAGCAGGCTGCTGGGCCAGCTGGTGTTGAGCTCAGGGGGGTTTCTTCATAAAACGGGCGCTGGAACGCTAGCTGTGTTGGTGGAACTGGGGGGCAGAAGGCTTCAGCGGGGTGTGTGCCTGCCAGCCATGCCCCAAGGGGTGGGGTCCCGTCAGGCACCTGACGGGAAAGGTCCTACCATCAACGTTACGCTGCCAGAAGAGAGAGCTCCACCGAAGGCAACACCGTTCTGACGATAAGGTAATCAATATATGTGCACCTAATGTCACTTCTAAGCATTAATTTACTTTTTCTGGAAATCTGGGGTATTTCCGTGCTCTTCTTTCCTCTTCTCCCCCCTCCTCTTATTTACCCTTTCCACATGTTTTCAGGTATCTCTCGTTATTCTTGGCTTATTATTAACCCCCTTTCCCACCAGCACCCCAATAGCATTTCCATCTTCCCAAATGCCACGCTGAGCTGCTGAGCTCGGAGCCGGAGGGATGCAACCGAACAGCCCTTCCGTGACCTGCTCCTCTTGCTTTCCGACACTCCCCACACTGGCTGGGGAAGGAGGTAGAAGCAGAGAGTGTCTTACGAGCAGATTTCATAAACGAGGAATAACTCACGTTCAGATTTATGGACTCTTTTCTTCAATATGCAGAAATGTCTGGCAAGCTGTACGACATGGAAACGACCATTTTTAGACTGCGTATCCGTGAGGGCCAAAGCTGCTGGAAGGGTGATAACCTGTGTTTGTATCTATTGCAGGTGCAAGAGGTAATTCATAAATACCACCTCTGCCTGAGGAAAATGCCAAGTGCCCTGAGAGAGGGCAGGGAAACAGAGTGGCAAGGAAGGGTTTTTCCTTTGGGAAGCCAGAGGAGTGAAGAGGGGTATGAAGGATAGGAGTTGTGTACTGCTCCAGTGTCCAAACTGCCTCTTGTAGCCATCTGGGACCACAAAGCATGAACATTCCTAGTCTCAAACTGAACGGGAGGAGCAGGCTTTACTCTTCAGGTGCTCTAGGTTTTACTCATTTTGCCAGGGAGAAAAACCTTGGATTTTGTGCGTCTGCCCTCATGCACCTGCATTTTGCAGGATGCCGTTAACAATGCCAACTTGGCTAAAACGTATTTTTTACAGCTCACCCTGCATTCCTTGGAAAGGCACAAGGCAGCTCTGGATCACTTGCCTGCTCGTTGTCAGGCCCTGCAAGACAAGGTGGAGCTTCTTGAAACTTCAGGAATAATGCCTGCAGTCATGTTTGTGCTGGATACACGAATCTGATAATTCCACCGAGCTGGGGAAATGGAAACATGTGAGAGAGTCGTCTTGGGAGTCAATATTATGAATGAAAGCAATATTGAGAGTTTGCTGCTGAATGAGCAAGAAAGGGGACTTCTCGTATGCCAAGGCTGGATTGGAAGTGCAGCGGCTTAGGCCAGAGCAGCACCCTTTTCCCATTCTCTTTTTCTGCGTTAGATCTGTTTCTGCATACAGGGTTGTCCTCCCTTCCCATCTCCCCCGAGCAGTTCAACCTATGATGGTCCAGCCAGTCACTTTCACCATGTATGCATCTAAAAAAAAATAATTGAAAAATTAGAAAAAAAAAAAAAAAGAAAACCACCTGTCAGTAATTTTCCAAGTAAAAAATAAGGAAAGCGTGGTTGCCACCATGTAACAAAGTGAATTTCTGAAAATGTCTGAACAGAAATATAAATGTGTTTGCTAAGAATATGCTTGTTTTGTCTCGAAATACCACATTTAATTCACAGGCAGTCATTGCACATTTGTTATTCTCTGCTGCCGCCGGAGCAGCCCATGTGTTGAAGACCTTCCCCTCTCTTCCAGCTCTCGTTGAGGAGTCCAGGCCAGGGAGGGAGCCGTCTCCACGGGGAGATGAGAAGCATCGCAAGGATCCTGGTCACTCACCTGGTGCTGAAGGGACATCTCCGTTCCCACCTGCTGCGGCTCCTTCTTTGCTTCTTGGCATTTGGTTGAAGAAACCAAAAGCTTCCAGTTTTGTGAAAAGGGGAAGCACTCAACTTTTGAAAAATTCAGCTATTTACCGGTTACTGTTTCCATTCTTTAGAATGTGTTGTAGTAAATAATAGTAAGTCCCAGTACCGATCCCTAGTTATTAAAGGACCACCCCAATAAAAGAGCTTTGGAGAGACAACCTGTCCCGATGAAACCTGGGGAGGGTTCTGGCCCCTAAAAATAAAAACATAATGTTGAATATCGCTGCAAGACTTTAAAATTTACAACAAAGTCTCTATCATAAAGAGCAGATAAAAAAAAAACAACAAACAACTGAATCTTTTCCCTGACTACTTTTAAAAAAAGCACAGAGAATGTTTTTAGAAAAAGCAGTTTTTAAAAATTGTTCCGTTTTGATATGAAAACTCCAAACCTAATGTGCCAGATATTTGACAAAACAGAAAAAAAAACCAAAACCTGTTAGAATTCTCTTTTCATGGCTTTAAAACTTTTTTTTTATTATTTGCTTACCACTGACAAAATATTTTATTAACTTTTATTTTTATGCTTTTTGGTTTGTTCGGTTTTAAGTGCATAAAGTTTATTTTCTACTAACCTCCAGGAAACAAATCAGCCAGCTCTGCCTCCTATCAAGGCGGCTGTCGAGGATTGATGGGGACGGCTGGTGTCATGGCAAGCAAACCGGTCCTGTGCCAGGGACGTAGGGCACAGTGCGGCTGCGTGTCCCTGGGAGTAACGTGTCCGTGCTGCTCCCACCAGGGAAGTCACCCTGCACTTCATTCAGCAGTTGGGAGAAGTTCTAAATCCAAAGCATAGGAATAGCAATTTTTTTCTTCATCTCCGACCTTTTTTGTTTGGAGTAAAACGATGGGGTGGACAGGCAGCTAGATTTCAGGCCATCAGCCCTCCTGGCCAAATTTCTTCAGCTGTGTCCTGTCCTCAGAGCGTTACCCGTCAATGTAATTTACACCCTGCACGTGACTGAAGACATCCTGAACGTGACCATCGCTGACAAAACCCTTTATTGCATCTTGAGCGCAGAAGAAGTTAAACCAAGTTGGGGATGATTCCTCACTGGGGTGGAGAAGCAGGACGGCTCCAGAGCTTGTACCCCATCTAAATATGACTTATTACAGTGAAGAACAAGGAAAAGGCTGAATTCACGCCCTCTGAAAAACTCCCTTCTTGGAGAGTGTTTCCAGACCGCAGGACATGCAGAGAGGGGGCTGGGCCAGCTGCTGCGGGAGTGGGCCAAGGATGCAGCCGGCGATGGGCTGGGGTGGGACCCACTGAGATTGCTCTCGAGTCCTTTCCTCCAGCAAGGAGGGAGTGAATTTCTAGGGATCTGGGGAGCGCTGGCTGGCACATTGGCGGATTCCTAGCACATTTTAGGCTTCTCAAGGGTCTGTGGCTGGATGACACCCCAAGCATTGGACATCCTGGGGCGCTGTGAGAGCCTCATGCCCGGGGGAAGGAAGGCTCCCGACGTGACCACTTTAAATGTTATTGCTGTAACCAATCTTTACCAGCATAAGGCAAGCACTGTGCTTGGATTCACTGGTATCTAAGTTCAAACCCACATTTCCTGGGTTCAAAAGATCAACCTGGTTTTGTATATTTTGGGGTTGAGGTTCCACTTCAGAGAAACTGAGCTGCAAGGAGCCCAGTTAAATCAGAAAATGACTTGGAGAGGGAAGGGATTAGGGTGATACAAGAAGACAAATCACTGAAAACTAAACACTGAACGTGAAAAAAAGAAATCCACAGGATCTGCACTGCATGTGCATTGCTTGTTCTGTTCCCTACTACAATTCTCCGTTAAATACAAAACTGTCTGTGTTTTCTGTCCTTTTGCATTGGAGCATCTTTGTGAAAAGCAGTGCAAACCAGGAATTTAAACGATGGAGAAAAGGACTCAGAAGGTCTGGAGCTTTGGGTTTCACAAAAAACACAGATGCAGCAGTCACTGAGATCTCCCTGCTTTGAAGAATCTGGGAGGGTCTCCTCTTGCCCATGGCCGTTGTAGGGTTGAAATGACTTGTGGTGCGTACAACCTCGTGGAAGGAGACGTTTTAGAGACCATGGGTATAGCGTCACCTGTACGATTTCAAACATGATTTAGTTTCATCCTATCTTGATTAGTGAGGGGTAAATCCTCAGCCTGGACTTACTGAGCAGATGGCGATGAGGTGCAGATGGCTGTGAGAAGGAGGTGGCGGCGATGGTCTAGCAGTTTGTGTTACCTTCTTCTTTTTGGTAGACAAAAGAGGAACTCATAGCCCCAAAGGAAAAATATTGAGTGAGCAAGGAGGGTACTAATCTAAATTATTTAAAGAAAAACAAAAAATCCACTTATTAACTGCTCTTCCTTAGGCAGCCACACAAATAACCTGCCTGTGTTTTTCTGATGAGGAGAGAGCTGACTCGTCATTCACAGCGCACGAGGCAGCTTGGCCGTATGCTGGAGGGAGGAATGCGAGACCTAAATGAATGTGCAGTGGTATTTCACTTTGAAAAGAAGCGGGTCAGCCCCATTAGATGTGCAGAAGAATGACGTGAAAAGAAACAAGTCTTTGTAAACAAGGATTTCAGTGGAGGGCGAGAGTGGGAGATAGCGAGTACGTCCAGTCAGAATTTCTCCTGCTATCAACGATCAGTCTAGCACGTACATAAATCAGTGGATGCTTTCTGGAGGTTTTAAAAAACATGAAACACCTTCCTTAGCTGCAGCACTAAATGCTATCAAATATCGCTTTACAGCCCGGTGCCAGATGAAGCACCGGACCCTCAGTGGTTTTGGCTCCAGTGCTCAGAACATGGGCAGCCCGACAGGCCAGCTGCCCTCGGCCGAGGCTTTGGTACAAGCCTCTGGATGGGAAATCGTCCTTCTTTCTGGAAGGGAGGGAATTTCTGGAAGGAAATCATTCTTCTACAGTCCTGTGACAACCAGGACATTTGTGCGTCCTCCAGGTGCCTTTATAAATGAGAGGGAATGGGAGCGTGGAGAGTGCCTGATGCCACAAAGCTTTAACAAATTGCTCGTAGCAGTCTATCCCTTTTGGGATGTCAGCACCTTTCTGCCTAGAGGAGCTCCGGCGTGGGTTTTCCGTACCGCTGGACAGGGTGGAAGGGGCAGCGTAACCAGGATTCTCCTCCTCACTGATGCACGATCCCCCAGGCACAGGGCCAGGTGGAATAAGGAGGTTAGAGCAGGGCTCCCCAGGGCTCACCTTGGGTTGTACGCCACACAGCAACTGGCCACATGTAAACCTGCCAGGCAAGAGGTGAAAGCTGGAGGTGCAGGTGCTCTCCAAAGAGCAGGCCACTGCCAGGGGCTGGGGGGAGAGCTGTGGCTGCATCCCTCCTCAGCTAGGTACCCCCACGGCCGGTAAAGCCTGACGTAGGGAGGCTCAGGGATGCTTCTCTTTCCTTGGAGAGCATGGCGGCACAGTGTTCATAGAGCCTTATTTCCAAAGATGCTGAGAGCGTGCCACAGTCTGCTCAGAGCAAGCAAACACCTGGGTAGAGGAGGATAAAGCTACAAAATGCGACAAAAAAATACACAGATAGTCGAAATGTGGTCAGAAGTCAGGAGGAAACTTCACAAGGTAGTGGGCACTGTGGAAAAAGAGACTTGGCTGCTTTTGGAAACGTCTCCCTGCGCAGTGAATATGTGAAATTATAGTAACAATACATTATTATATCTCCTCCCTCCGCGACAGCCTTGTCAGAAGAATAGCATCTGGGACCCAGTGATGTTTAGGTAGAAGAAAACCTTACACCAGGTGCCAGTCTGCCAGGGAGAACGGGAAAACTCTGCAGCGATTGGGTTTACGCTACGTGCTCCGCAGTGCCTGGAGCAAAGCAGGCTGGCCACCAAGGGGAGATTTGCAAAGGTAGGGCGGGAAATTTTCCGTGGCGGTGGGGTACTGCTTTCCTTTTAGTGACATGGGAAAAACTCCCCTTTTTAAAACGCATTGTCCACCTCGCTGTGTTTCCCTTTAGCTCAGAAAAATTCTGCATATTCTCTGAATTTTGCCCGGCAGTTGATGCTGGCCCAACAGCACCTTTTGAGGAGTTAGCAGCTGCAGCGACTGTTGACAGCTGATGCAGCCTGGATGGCCTGTTTCATTAACCTTGGTACCAGGTTGCTCTTTTCTAATGGTGAAAAAAAAAAAAAGAGAGAGATCTCCGCATGCATGGCTACCCTTGGTTAGCATGCACAGGAAGGATACTCTGAAGGGTGACTTAGTAGCATGGGTGAATGCTTCCCTGTTGAAGCAAAATAAAGTTGTTCACAGTGCCAGGGGTGCGAGCTTAGCCATGCACACTTCTACTGAAGGCGCTGCGTGCTAGAAAACACCAAGAAATTCCCTCACCCGCTTAGCATTACTCATTTTGTCACATAATTCGGATTTTTTTTTTTCTTTTGCCGTGGATTGGGTCAACACATAAAGTGCCTGTTAAAAATACCCATCTGTTGCTCTTGCTTGTAGCAAATGCCATTCTGGCTGTGACTGCCTGTGAAGGCACCGCGGGCTACTGGTCAGAGCAAGACAATCATGGGTAACTTGCCATCATGTGACAGTTCATCCCTTCTCATCACCACCTTTGGCTATTCAGACCTACCAGATTTACAAAGGCCTCCAAAATCCCCTGGCTCTCACTGCTCGAGAAGCGTACGACTCGCTGCCGATGGGTGCTGTAAAGAGCGTGGTCAGGACTGCTGGGTGTTGTAAAGCTTCTCTGACCCTTTCCCGTCACAGATGTTTAGTCCTTGCGGATGGGAGAACTCCTTCGTGGTAGTGCCATGGTATGAAGTAGAGAAGCAATGCCATTTCATCTTTGGTGAGACAAAAATCCCGTTACGTCTTTTTATTACTGTGTTAGGCTTTGGGACACGCTGGTGCTGCAGCTGGCTGCCTTGAGGGAAAATTTAAAAAAAAAAAATCAATAAAAGAAGAGAGAAATGGCCACTTGGTGGCCTTAACAAACTGCTACTCAAAGCAGACCCTGCTGTCACTGAGCTCAGGAGAGGTTTCCTTGCTGCCTTCACTGGGGGCAAAGTGTCTGGGCCAGGAGCTGCCTGTTGCACAGGGACGGACGGTCCCGGTCCTGCCAATGCAAGGGGCTGCCTGCTGCTACACTGCCCGAGCAGCTGTGAATTATGAGGTTTCCCTCCCCAGCTGCAAGGCAATGCCTTTTTAAAAGACTTTTTGAAAAGGACAGACAGCAGCATTTAAAGGGATGTGGACAAAATTCCCTGCTGGCACAGGGCTTCTTGAGTAATGGTAAATGCTTCGCATAAAATGGAACACGTATCGGGGCTTCTGAGGCATCCCTCGGGTGGGGGCTTCACTGGCACAGTTACTTCCAAGTCTCCACATCCCTGGAGGCACTGTATTACTAACACCAGTCCCAGGATGCAGTTTCAGTGATGCTGCTCTCTATCCACCTGAACTCCAGCCTGAAACCTAGACCAACACCAATATCCATTTACCGTGTAACGCGTCTCAGTGCGTTACAGACGGCAGTGTCTAGAAATCCCCTTTGGGATGGGTGTGCATTTCCACGTCGGACAGTCAGATAAAGTCTTTTCTACTAAGGATTGGGAAAGCTTCAAGGTCGAGTGCTTAATTTTTGGAAGGCAAAGGAGGATTGTGCCCCATTGTTGAAGAAGCAGCAGTACAAGCTGTCCTCATTAGGAAAAAAGAAAAATAAATGTCTGAAAGGGACAGGGAACTCACGACATCATTATTGCTGCCCGAGGCTCACTTGGGAGCCCATATTACAAGGCCTGCTCCAGCTCTGCTTGAGACCAATTCTTTCCTCTTCCCTCGAAGGTCCCCTTCAGCTAAGTTTCCATAATTCTGACACTCACCAGAGGTTGAAGTGATCCTTCAGGGAACTCCCAATCTATAAATTTACACTCTAAAATATTAACTCGCATTTCCAGAGCACAGAGGCCACTCAAGGAAGGTCCATAGGGCAGAATAGGGTTGTTCCGGCATGGGGAAGTGACACAGGGTGGCACAGAAGAAGCAGAGTGCCAGCTCCGTCTTCAGTTTATGAATACATGAAGCAGCTACGGCGCACAGGATCGACAAACAACATAGGTGCCTCTGGTGCCTCAGGATGAGGATAACTGTTGGTGCTACTAAACAGAGCAAAAAAGGAACCATGTTATACCTGCAGAATTCAAAAAAATTATTCAACTTAGTGCACAGCTTGAGGGACAAGAGATTGTCCACCTCCAGCATCATCTCCCAGCTGCATTTTCGGCTTCCCTTCACCCCTCTGCACTGGCAGGGCTTTGAAGTACAAAATATCAGCACAAAGAGTGGAAAGCTGGGCCTCACTTCCCACTGCTCAGGAGGGCATTGGATGGCAGCACGGGCTCAGGTAGTCTAAAAGTCCGTAAGTCCTAGATCTTCTCTCCCAGTGCATTCATTTGAGCAACCTGACCTAGTGGAGGGTGTCCCTGCCCGTGGCAGGAGGGTTGGAACTAGATGGTCTTTAAGCTCCCTTCCAACCCAAACCAGGCTATGATCCGTGCTCTGTCTCGATATACCCTCTCCCAGCTGTAACCATTGCACTGCCAAGTACAGTTCACTAGCAGCCAGTTTGCCTCTATGCTCTGGACTAAAACAGTCAGTCAGTCGTCACGTTTTCATCATTGTTTTTCTTCAGCAGACTGAGATACAATAGTGAATGCAATTCTTAAAAAGAGCTCTTTTCCTTTCGTCGTGCTGTTTACGTGCAATATTAGTCATCTTTTCTGCCCTCTCAGAAAATCCAGAATGAAAACTTAACTCTACCTCAGTGTATCTTTCTCTAGAAACCGATGTGGTTCCTGAAAGTTCCTCCAAGTTTTCCTCCCAGCTCCCACAGGTGCCGCTATTTGCTTGTTTCTCCTCGTAAGAAAGCAGCAGGAAACCAACAGACCAAAATCAAAGCCCTGCCTGGCTTCCCTCTACAAACATCAGCATGCTTTTCTCTTACCTTCGGGGAGCCAGGCCGCTGCAAACCCCATTAAGATCAGGTTATCTGTTACGACTGTGCACCTTCAGGGTCTTAACAAGCGTGCACCGTGAGTGTCGAACACACCTACAGCGATGGAAACTGGGAGCAAAGCTGGTGCAAAGCTCTAGAAGACTATAGGAAAAAGAAAATTGATGGCAACCCAAAGCCAGACGACGACTGCGAACTTTTCCATTACGTTTTGCGTGCTGCTTTCAAAGACAGTCGCGGGGGACATTTGCCTAAGTCCAACCGTTGTCTCGTTTATTGTTCGTGCCAGCAGATGACAGGAGGATTTTAAACACACCACCTTGAGGGAAGTTCTTTTGAAACCTTAAGGTCAGGCTATAGTCCTTGTTTAAATAAATAAATCACCCCTCTCTAAAATGTAATCTTCACAAAATCTTCCCACACCGAATTATTACTGACAGGTGGAAGGGAAGGTATATCGTGACAGAGGTCTTCCTTCTTCTGACTGCTACGACTTCTCTCCAGGAATGACTTTGCATCTGCAGGACCTGATAAAAATCATCCCTGAAACGCGAAGCTCCTGCTTCCTCAAAGCTGCATCAGCATGCGACAGACCAAGGATACTGATCACGCCCCTTTGACGGGTGGCGAAACCTTAAAACTGCCCAAAGCATCGCTGACTTCTGAAAATGCACATGAAAGGCTTAATCTAGGATTGCACTCGATGTTTAAAGCTTCCCCTCCAGGTGTTCAGGCTAATCCTCTCCCAAACAGAACACGTTCGATGTTACCAATGCACAACCAGCTCCCAGTGGCCTGGGGTACGGCTTATCCCGTTCGCCAGTGAACCACGGCGTGGATCTGTGCTCGGCTCAGCCGGGGCTGGGCCGGCAGCTTCGCCCTGACCTGGCTTTGCCATTCAGACCCGGCTGCGCCCGAGCTCGCAAGCCCTCTGGGAAGCCAGGCGGGATGCACAGGCAGGCAATCCTCCTCGCGGTGCAGGTTTTACTCTGGGTGATGGAGGCGCGACCACGTTTATTGCCGTTTCCCAGGATAAGGCGGCTGATACACGTAACTTCATTATCAAATACCTCCTGCAGGCACCACCTTGGGAGCTTCTATTGCAAGGGGGCTTCTAGCGTCTCATCCTCTCCCTTCTCAAACAAACGTGCTCCTTAACTGCGATCTAGCGCTACCGACAGAAGCTCCTGCTTGCTTTAATTGCAACCGCTTGCTTAAAATACCCACTGCCCATCTGCCCTCCCTCTCCCCACCCCGACACGCACAGGGGCGGAAAGTCTCTTGCTCGGAGGTTCACAGGACTTCATGAAACATGAAATTAGAAGAGGGTTTGTTTAAAACAACTACTAATGCCTTTCTTCTGCAGCCCACAAAGCATTCTTGTAACCAAAGCCACAAAAAAGGAGGTATTTTTAAACGAGCCATGCAGATTGATTCACTGATTACTGTCTCTTCCTCCCCATTATTGTTTCCCATCGGAGCTGGCAAATTGCTCTCAGAGCATTCACCAAACTGTGCTCTCCCTACTCTTACCTCGGCTATTTCCGCAGCCCGGCTCTCATATGGGTTATTTTCAGCTGGGTAAACCATCTATTAGTTTCTAACTATCCTAATATACGTGCTTCAAATTAAAAGTGGATAAAGCCGTTTGTTGAATGAATGAACAACACGGGGTTCAGCAACCACCTGCATTCGGTCTTGAGGGAGGGACTAAACAGTCCTAATGACCCAGCTTAGTGCTGGAGGCGACCAGGGAGAGATCCAGGAGACCTTGGCCATCAGTAGACCGACAGAGGCTTCTCCGATACGCAGTTTGGATCTACCCTGGTTCGAAGTTAAAGGGAAGTTTTTCAACTGCAGGCGCTGAGAGTTCCCCAGCCATGCTTGAAATTCAGTGTGGTTCGAGGCACCGAGGCTCCCGAATCACTCAAACTGAGGAGCGGAGGGTCAGTCCCCACGCGCTGACCTTCCCCCAGAAGTGACCCGAGAGGCGGTTCTGACTGCATTTCACACAAGGGCAATGCATTCAGAGAAGAACAGCTAAGTCAAGGGGGAGTCCCTTCCTCTGCTGCCTGGAGTTTCCAAGCCAGCTTTGGAAATGAATCAAATTCATGCCTTCCATGAAACACTCCAAAAGCAACAGCAGCAGCTTGGCCAAGGAGCCACCAATTTTGTTCCTCCTCCAGTTCTCCTCTGCCAGAACAGCTTTTATTAGATGTATTTGCCATATGCACTCTCTTTCCAGAACAAGCCTAGGGGAGAATCAGGACATCACTTTTTTTCTAGTGTTGTAACCATGTATCAAAAATACGGGAAACAGCGGAGATTTCCTTTTTTTCCTTTTGCCTGCAGACTTTTTCCTGGAGTGCATGGAACGTATCTCAGCACACGCATCGCCAGCCCTTACCGCGTTACCTTTAGGTATTCCAAAGCTTTCATTTTTTCATTCCTCCTCCACTTGCCCTCCCCCGTCGTTCCTGACCACACAGGCATGTTACACATTCCTACCATTCAATTTTTACCTGAGATTTTATGTTCGATGGATGCACCAGTGGGATGAATTCTGTCCAGGGTAGACATAACCAGAATTGCTCTGGACTTCTCCCACTTCACCTTTTCCCATGTAGAAACGATAACATCTGCATTTTATGTAATTCACGTTGAAACACAGCAAGCGGTACATGGGGAATCAGACCTCGATTATCCCCAGTCCCCACCAACAGCCCACCACCATCCACTGCAGCGCAGCACTTCCCACGCAGGTGGGACTGAGGCGTTAAGAATAAGCAAGAAGCCGCTGCAGCTCCTCGTCCTGCTTCGGAATCTCTCTGTTACCGAGGTATTTTAACACCCTTCGGATGGGGAGCAGATACCCCCTTTAAGAACACACAACCGACATGGATGCTTTTCATCAGGGGCTTTGCAGAGCCATACCAGGGAAAGTCGTAACACTTCTTTCTTCCCCATTTTACTGGGGAAACGCAGCAAACCAGAACTGAAGCAACCTGCTGAGACACACGGCAAATCGGAGATTTGGGAGCAGAATCCCAAATGCTTCCCAAGTCCAGCGTTTCATGGATTGGACAGCAGTGGCTGACCTAATACACCTTCTTGATAAGCCAAAACCACAGGAGTTTTGAGTCCAAAAGGACTGTTGAACTTCCCAGCCCATCTTACTGCATCGCAGGTGCTCTCGCAACCCTTCCTATGCCATTTTGCATATTTATGTGCTTATCAGGGTTGCATAATTTTAAGGGAGAGAAGCCCGGCTAGAAAGAGGTGAGATCTCACAAGACAGACGGTTCCTCCAGTGCAATCAGCTTGACGTAAGGTGATGTATTGCGACGAACCTTTTCCCCTTCCTCCCCCAAATTTTGGCTGACGGTTAATTTCAGAGCCATACAGCCCTACCCAGCTGAGACGCAATGGAGGAACGCTTGCACAGCCTCCCGGACAGAGAAATGCGAATGGTTTTCAATACTCTCAGACAGAAGAGTCCATTTATTTCGGGGTAAACGGTAGCGCTGGCCAGTAACAGCCCAGCCAGTAACAGCCCAGCCAGTCCACTTGTGTGGAGCAGGGGCACCTTCCAAATCTCGTAAACGGGTCCAATCCGGGGACTTCTGCAAAAGCGAGGCTTTACTGAGAGGAGACAGGCCGTGGCGTGGCACACCCTGTCTTCCAGAGGAATGGAGACCTCAGTCAGGTCCGATAGGAACCTCACAGCAAACCAGGCATTCTCAAGTAGATAAGTTGCCTCAGAACAGAACAACCCGAGGATTCGACCAAAGCTTGCACAGCGCTCAGGTTTGGTTTGTTGGGTTTTCTTGGTTGTGGTTTTTTGTCTTTGGTTTTTTCCTTCCTTTTTTTTCTTCTTTTGAGGCATGCAGGGATTGGATAAGCCATTTTGCTGGGAAGTTACATGCTGCAGGCTTACTTGCAAATATTTCCAAAATGCAATCCTTGTGAAAATACGCAGTGAGCCCACAAACATGGCCAAAAAAACCAGAACAAAGCCAAAAACCAGAAAAAATTCTGACAAACATACCTTCCCTACACACAGGGCAGAGTTCTCCCCAACTGACAAGCTTTCAACAAAGTCCCACCTTGCCTTAAAAAGCGAGGAATAGAGGGAATCAAGCAAATCAACTTGATCAGTAACGTGCATATGATGGTGGTCCACCAACAAACACTGCTTTTCGGCATACCAGCTAAATATCCCTTTTTCATTTTCCAAACGTCAGGCTCAACACTGTCATGGATCAGTGTTACTTTCCCAAAACATCCAGCCTGCCACGGAAGATGACAACACCCACAGAAGTCACGGCAGGCTCGGCAAACGCCCCCCACCACTATAACAGCACAGAGGCACAAGCAGCAGGATTGTATTTGTTAACACCATCAATTAAATCACAACCTCATGAGTGTTTTTTATTACTACACATTACTACAAGCCACACACTGGCACTCACTTACCCCGACTCAAGAGTTCTAGGAAAAATACCAGTTATTTAAAAAACAACATCACACACACACAAAAATAAGGGAAAAGAAGGAGAAGGAAGGGAAGAGATTCAAGAAATCCTAACAAAAATCCCATTCCCTGTATCTGACAAATTAAATAAAACCTCACTTGCTTCCAGAGAAATAAGGGACGATGGGGAATCAGAACTCAGACTTTCAAAGGGCACATTTGTAAACGCATCTGCCTGATCTGAAGCGGTGCCTTGCTAGTAACAGTGTGAATAGATGACCAAGGAGCAAACACTTTGCACTCCAAGCAGCTCGGGCAGTCTTGGTTCTGATCTCTCTATTCACAGTTCAACGAATAACCAAGGGTACAAGCCGGCACACTCATAATCGCCTCAGCTAAAACAGAAACCGTGTGCAGGTCCGGCTGAAAATCCCGTTTTCTGAGACGGCTTGCAAGTGAAGTTTACTCGCAGTTTACCGTAGATGCGTTCAGCTCACACGAGCAGCATCCAAACTCCTACAAGGACTACGCCGTGCATACACAGATCAGTGGCAAAAAGGCGCCTCCTGCTCACACTTCATTAGATGCCGATGCCTAATAACTACACGAAAAACTCCATGGAAACTACAGGAAGTCATCTTGCTACTCACAAGCTACTCACTTTTGGTAAACTGGAGTTTGCATAACTCACTGGAGCAAAGCACACAGTCGAACTCATATAAAGGACTTGTCCCTGGGTGAGGGCAGAAGGGCAATACTGGACAGGAGCTAAATGAAGCAATGAGACAGTTAAACACACAGGAGCTGGAGCACATGGAAAACGAGAGCCACCTTTGAAGCTCTGCCGAGAAGAAAGTGTGAAAATAGCTGGTTTTGTCACACGCTTCGTGTCTCCAGGGGTTGCTACAGAAACACTATACAGTGTAAGATCATCTTCCTCATGCTGCCTACTAGTCTCTAGAGACCGTCACCGTTTTCCCTCTGCCAGTACAATCTCCTTGAGGAGTGGAAGGACTGTCATAATTTGCTGGCAAAGCCCAAACTCCGTATCAGGTTATGGGAACAGCTAAGGATACGTGGGTTTTCCCTCTAGTTCCCTCCGTTTGCTGCATGGAGAGACAGGACTACATGAATCCAACCAGAACTGCCATTTTCTAGAACTCGGGACAAGTACATATAATATTGACTGAAAAACGATATAAACTTGGGCACAGTAGCATGGCACCATGGTTGCAGCACGATTTTTACGTGTGATTTGGATGAAACCTGCCCTCGAGGGGTGCCAAGTGGTCAAAAAGCACCACTTGGACAAAGCAGCAGTGCGTTTTTCATTTGGAAACTGCTGGTTTCCTTCGGGGGTAGGGGAGAGCCTCCTCTAAAACTTAAAGAGATTTTCCTAATTCACGAGGGATTACAATTTCAACATGCTTTCTGTCTCATCAGTGCTATAGCAACACGTGTCTATGACATTGCTACAGATAACAGAGAGGAGAAAGGAGGTAATTACACCACTAAACCAAGCTTCATGCAGCAGGCAGCACTGAATTTAAAGTCTTTCCATAGAAAGTTAGGAAGTGGACCGAAACATGCATTAATAAAATCATAGTCATCCCACTTGCATTGAAGATGAACTGAAATATATTATGAACAAGGTGCATTCAAAGCCATCTACAGGCACATGAGCTTCACTCTAGGGGACAATATTATGAATCAGTTGAATCCCCGAGATCCCTTCGAAAACATCCACACCTTCCCAGCAGTCTATAAACTGACAAGTGCTGGGAGAGGGAGGAGAGGGCAAAGAGAGAAGACCCAGATCTGTGCCTGAGCATCTAACTTTGCCCTCATGATGAGGGAGTCCCACTGCAAGAACCATTCAGCCTTCAGCAGTGCCTGAGATCTGGCTCCTTGGGCAATGACTGATTATAAAGTCAGGCTGGTGGTTTTTTTTGTTCTGGGGTTTGGGGTTTTTAATTGTTTGAATGCCAGAATTACCCTCTTAGCAGACATAGTGTCAAACCAGAAATTCAGCGTGTTATCTGTGCAAATTTAAGCGTGGCTTTTCCCTCTCCCCCCTTACAGTGTAAGTTTTTAGGTTTTTTTCTCCCCGAGAATCATCATCTGCCACTTACATCAGCTTCCCCTGACAAACCACTACCGAGAGCCTTGAGTCTTGGCAGTCTGAACACCAGCTGGGTTTTACAGCTAGTTAAGCCCTAAATGAGCATTCTGTGGAAAAGAAGGTATTTCAAAACAATAAAAAACTGGAATTCACCACATACCCCGCTGCAATGCAGGGCCAGCAACAGTAAGTAAGAGAGCAACGCGCAACATCTTCTTGTGGGACTACCGTCTAGAGATGCTCGTGCTGCGGATTCTTGAACTCACCTGTAAGAACTTGGTGAAGAGAGGCGAAGTCAAGAAGTCTGTGTGTAGGAGAAAAAAGTAATCTAAATACCAAAATGAGTTCATCTTGTACCTCTTACTGTACCTGCAGGGATACAAACAGTGAGTAGAAGCCTTCCAGACGCTTAATTGATCTTGAGAAATACACAAGCAGATCAGGTGTTAACATTTACTTTTATTTATAAAAAAATTGTAGAATGTATTAAATACAAACATTTGGAAAAAGCAATCAAGGCTTCACTAAGATGCCCAGGAAGAGGAAGACAAAGAATCAAGAAGCTTACCAGGTTTAGAGTTTTCCATCTAGCTGAAGTAATTACTAAAATTTTTTTCACTGACTTCTTCATAGGCAGTGGCCATTATAGCAACCAATGTTATTACTGTCCTGCTTAAAAAACAGAGATAGGATTTGCTATATCCTCCCACTCAACCACAAAAAGTAAGGAAGCAATTCTTTACAGGTTAAAAATCAGAGTAATAAATACTAATGCATTTACCCATTACCTACATTGTATAACACTAAACATTTGTTTATAATCTCACATGGCTATCAAGTTTAGCCTCCCCCCCCCCGCCCAAAAATTGATTATACATTTCAAATCTGGATATCCAATAAGGTGTTATAAACTTTATACATTTCCCAGTGAACATCAACATGAGGACAATGATTTAAAGTACAGAAACAAAATAACTGGATGCATCGGCTACGCTATCAACACCAACTATTAAAGGATGGACCGGGGTCTAGTCACATTCCAGATAGCTGGAAAGCGCTACAAACTGCCACTGAGAGGCTGGTTGGAAGACAAATCATGTCACCTTCTCAGTCTGCGTTAGCTCCTCTCCCTTTCTAAAAGGCCAAAGGTGAGAACTGTCGCTACTCCCTCTTCTGCACTTCGCGGGAATAAAGGAGCGAACGATCATTCCGCTCGCTACACGGACACACCAGACTGAAGTTTCCTTAGGCTGCCGTTGCCCTTTAACCACTCTTCAATGCAGTCCGCAGCACACCCGCACCGCTGAACGATGTAGAAGGAGCAAGAGAACAATACTTCTTCTGCCTTGAAAAGAGAGAGGCGCTTCCACTTGCTGACAACATGGCACTCCCTCCGTCTTCCCGCTTTACCCTGTACCTGCTTTCGCGCTGCAGCATAACGCACATCGATGTGGCTATACGGCCCTAAAGCCGATTTCAGTTCTAAAAAAGAAACCCCCTTATATGTGGGACTGACTCTTTGGAGATAACCAAACTATTAAAAAACTCCAGTACAGAATAATCTTGGACACACGGACACTTAACAGACATCTCCCATTCTGCCTTGTATTTGTCAGAACAGAGACAAAGAACTGCCGACTTCCCAGCACTCGCAGGGTTACTACCGCAAGGACGAGAGCACCTGAAGTGTTACGGGATGCGTAGTGTCGGCAGTCGGCTGCAGGATGGACTGACTGAATACCTGCAAGAGCACAGGCAAAATACTTCTGAGAAAGCTGCCCTTTGGGGCAGGCTGAAGTGGCGCCACGTACCCTTTATGAGCGAAGGGTTGGGCAAATGGACCGGCGACCTGAGCGCACGTCAGACCCTGTTACCGAGGAAAGCGTCTCCTGATTTCCACATCCGCCCTCAGAGCGCAGAGGGGACCGTCAACGTGGGCGCTGCTGTGCTGGAATTCCTAAACAGCCAGTTATGTGCAGATCAGTATCTTCAAGAAGTGCTAAATACTTCTCTTACCAGGCCAACGCAGAGCAGTTGCTGGATATACCAAAACGGTAGTGGTTCATCTAGTCACAAGCTTGAAAACAAAGTCAATTCCAACACCTTTTCCAAATCCAACAGCATCCCTTATTGCAGCACAGACACGATTATCCTGCTAGTGCTGCTGTCAGTACCCCTTGGTGCAATGAGAACCCTGATGCAGACCTTGCACTCAGGTGAAAGGGTCAGGCCAGTTCCACCCCATTCCCTTTCTTCCTTTTTGGCAATTACTGACATGCAAGATCCGTACTTCACAAGCCGTAACGTGTAATTTTTGAAGATACTTAACAACACGTATTTAACAGCCAGAGCTTACTTGACCCCAAACGCCTCGCTCCCATTCCCAAGAATTCCTTGCCACCCAAAGGAAGCAGGAAATCACATGGAGAGGAATCTTGTGAAGGGATGGGAGGTCACAGCACCAAAGAAGCTGAAAGAGACAACAGCCTATTTAGTATGCCGACTGTTTCTCGCTCGGCGCTCAGCTTTTAGCGTGATATACACCATGTTTAAGTAAATGAGGGGTTTCTTTCTGGTTTTCTATCCAGGCTGTTTGGGGGGTATTTTATATCTGCTGGAATCTTAAAAAAAAAAAAAAATAGGCCTTTCATCCTCTGAGTCAAAGACAAGAAACCATGACCTGGGCATCAGTGCCACCCCCCACTGCACCATCCGAAATCAATACACCGCTCAGCACCCCTGGCGACGTATTTGAAGTTAAACTCTTAGAATACACTTCAGCGGGGCAACGGCTCCATTCCAGAAACACCCAACGTTACCGAGAGCGGAGTACGGCGCCTAGTTTTAACCTCGTTTAAAATACACGTTACAAATGCATTCCTACAAATCTGATCACAGCTAAATACATATAGTGGTTTTAAAATGGCAGAAAGTTGAATTCAAACAACTCGGTTTTAAAAGCAGTGAGAAGTATGGGCAATTTTAAAAGAAAACAAACTTCTCAAACACAGACACGTGTGAAATATAGATGCACACTCGCGCGCATACGCACACACACACCCGCTTACTTCACTCGGTGTCAGATTAAGATTACACAAGGCAATTTTCAAGGTTGCGTTTACAACCACAAGGACAAGAAGAGCATTTTTGAGGTAGCTGAAGTCAAAGAGCAAACCACAGCACAAGCAAAGAAACAGGTGCTCGCACTCACACCGAGCCCACTCTTTGGAGACACGTTATCACGTGCGCAGGGGCGTGTGTTGAAGAGGCACGTGTTCCACGGGGAATGAAGTTCAGCGGCACCGGAGACCTGATAACCTACTCTCCGGAGAAGCTTATGTTGGGAGATCAGATGCACAATCGAGGGACTGTGGCTTAAATCACTGCACATCAGCTGAGCTGTGGTAACAGTCTCGGTGCTCTTGGTCTGCGGCAGCTCTACCCGACAGCTCTGTCGCACGTGCACTGAAGCAAGTACGACCGTGGCAGTTGAAGATGTTATTACTCAGAGCTGTCTGCCCCACTTCTCTCCTACACACTACTGTCGGTAGAAAGGTACACTTACCCACATCTCACCTGCTCCAGTTTGCAGTCTAGCATTCAAGCTCAAGCCCACTTCCACGGTATTACTCGCCAAAGGACTGTGAAGAGGAGCAGCCGAGACGCAGACTTGGGTTCCCTTCTCCAGGTGCAATAACATCTTGGCCACATTAACAGCGCAGAGATGTCAAACTGCCACAGCGTGAATCACCGGACTTCATCTCAGAGCCCTTTGCTAGCCTACAACGAAAGGAGCTGAGCTAACCTCACAGCAACTGCCAGGCGACGTGGGCATACGGGGATAACGGCTGCGGCTGGCTGACAAACCGGCTCAGCCACAGGAACTGGGTCAAGCCTCGGGGCGTACAGAGAGCTCGATCCTACCCAAATGATAAAAACTCTGCCAAACGCACTCATACACACACACAGAATGTAGCATTTTCATCAAGAAGCTTTTACAAATCAACTGTCGGCATGATTACTGCTGAGAGTCTTGAAGATGGGATGGAAATTACGGCAAGATGTTTTTCAAAGGTAGAAAGAAAAAAATAAATCAACCTCCTACGATTAAGTCTCTGTCGTGTAGTTACTGTATGAGAGAGATGGCACAGATGAGAAGTTGTTATTCCACTGTCTTCCCCCAGTATTCTGCTGCAATTCTGCCTGCTCTTTGTATTTGCTCAGAAGATTTTTGGCTTCTTGCAGATCCTGAGAAGAGTTTTCCCCATATTCTTCTTTCAGCCACTGCCTGAACTGCAGAGATTGAACATACAGATACAACATGATGAAACAGCATCATGAGACACTAATGCAGAAGTAATACTCACTCCTGCCCTACGGAATGTCAAGAGCCTGTAAGAACAGGCGCAGTTTAAAGAAAAGCACTCCAAATACTGCATGTCCTTCAACTGCAGCACAGAATACGTAGGCACAGGAACACACATTTGAAATCACCGAGACGCCTTACATCCCCTAAAGCGACACGCTTGTGTAACAGCTTGGCTGGTTGGAGTAATACGGGGTAAGGAATACCCACTGAGCAAGGACATCCTGGACTTAAAAGCACCCCCCCACGCCCCATCCTGTTGCCGATACAAACACTCAGATGAACTAGCGTGGAAGCTAACACGGTCAGCCAACTTGCCCAAGCCACAGCAGGCTGCAAGAAGGTTGAAGATCAGAAAGTGAAGCGCTCATATGTTTGGGGTATTTTTAATCATGAGTCTACAAGCACCGGTAGTGAAAAATGTACTGTAGATTTCAGGAAAGGCGTCTTCTAGGAAGAAGGAAGTGCAGGAGCTTTAAAAGCTATAGAATAGGACCTTATATGTTACTGATGTGAACAGCTGAATATGGTACACGGTAACAGATGTACCAGGTCCAGCTGAAGGTCAGTCCAGCTCTGTATCCTGGCATGAGAGTAACCAGACGTAAATGCTGAGGAAAGAATCGGGCAATGGCAGGGCAATAATGCTGGGACCTCTTCCCTGATCACTTCCTTAGCTTCCAGCAATTTCCGCTCAGGCACTTTTGGAGGCTGAGGCAGAACCTTTGTGTTCAGTATCAACAAATGAGTTTTTCTGCTGTAAGATCACTTTTTGAATCCACAGATTTTTACTACAAGATGTCTGGATGCCAACAAGCTGTGTACATATTGTGTATAACCCCCCTTCTTTTCCTTGACTGGGACATACCAACTGACAGCTCCCTCTCACATTACAGGGAAGAGTGGAAATCACACCTGGTCACTCTATCACTCAACTTTATAGACCTTTAGCACAACCTTCTCTGTCATGTCTTCGCTAACTGAACGATTTGAGTCCACTTAGTCATTCCTGACAATCCTGTTGCTCTTCTCTACAGAAGCAGTAAGTAAACACAGACCCCAGATGTTCTGTCCCGGTAGGGATAATACTCCTGTCATCATTTTTCAAGCCTTAACTTTCATAACTTTGTTCCATTTGGGGCTCACGGACAGCTTTATCCATAAGACCATTCACTTTGACACTGGGAGACAAGACTTCAGCACAGTTACTCCCTGCCATTCCTGAAAGATTGTAAGGTCCTGAGTCAAATCTGAAGCCTCAGGCTACCACATGGAAGTTTGGAACCGGTGCAAACCATGTCATGACCTCAGTGAATAAACCCCTTCCTCTAAGACCAAGGTCTAAGGGACCCCATTCCAGAAACCCCACAGGAGACCACCTTATACTGGCACAGCAAAACACTCACGCTACTGAAATCAGAAAAAAGTTCACACCCTTGGCAGATGGCATTATTCCACTGAAATCAGGTGTGTAAACAGACACCTGCTAAGGATGTGGTTGCTGTTAAGAGACAGTAGGAAACTACAGCCCAGCCAGTGACTACAGGTGGATATGTCTTTTTGCAACCTACTACCTCCCCCTCAGTGAAGAAAAGGCAGAATGTGCCGTCCATGGTGGATGAAAAAAGAGAGACGTTACTGTCTTTATCAGGCTATTTGCATATAGCCTTAATTGTCATTGCTGTTAGCCCAGACCAATTAGAGTAGAAATGACTGTAAGGGAGGAAGGAGACAAGTCTGGAAAGTCCCCCTCTGACTTTTGTCTCTTAAAAATCAGTTACTCTACCATTTACACCAGTTCCAAACGATCCAGGAAACATTCAGTTAAATATTAAAAAAAAAAGGCAAATATTTACAGTTGTGAACTGCAGCATGCAAAACAAATGGTAATTTCTAAACCCCCAGCTTTCTGCAGCAGAATGACATGGACGGAATTAAAAAAAAAAAAAAGACAAAACACAACATCCTTTGCCTCGTGTATTTTGCTTTCCGATTCTGGTCTGCCTCTGTTGTTATTGTTCATTTTTAATAAGCGTAATAGGCACAAAAGCCCAGAGAACAGCAACATGCTGAGCAATGGAAAACAGAGGGGACGGCCGGAGTAGGTTGTTAACATAAGTGGAAGCCACCGATCACCCACGGGGAGCGGGTCTTTTGCGTGGGACGGTTCTTTTTAGGGGTAAGAAACTATTTTTTGTTTTCTGAAAACCACTTCGCAGTCTTACTGTTCTCATAACTCTCTTATTCCTACAGAGCCTTCAAAGGCTAAGAAACAAAAAAGGGTCAGATTTGAGACTGTTCTACACATCACAAAATGTATTAAGTCTCAGCCACGGAAGGTGGAGGGAACACGACACGTAAGTCAAAATGAGAACCTAGCTTAACTCCTGGATAGCAAAAATTTCGGATTATGATTTCTTTCCTTTTTACTATTCCAAATGAGTATGTTGGGGGAAGCCCACTATTTTTATGCAACTAGTACTTATAGGTTGGTCTTTCTGCTGTGTTCTGAGCAAGTCACTCTTCAGTTTTTACCCCTCTAAAGGTGTCAGGCTTGTATTGTGTCTTAACACACACGAGGGCACAGCCGGGCAGGAGGTGTGTTTAGATGTTGTGCTTCCTCTCCTCTCCCACCCGGCATTCCTTGATACCTTCAGTTTTACCCGCACCTCCCCACTGGAGCCAAGAAGCCACTCCCAGAGCAAAACCCAGGAGTCAGATAAACCACCCAGGCCTCAAAACAACGAGAAGTAGCCCATGATCTGACTTGGGGTTGCGTTTGAGAGCTCATTTGTTTGTAGTTCGTTTACCTGATCAACATCATGTTTTTCAAAGTCCTGTAGCTGCCTCTGGAAGCCCATGTTAGGATTGGCACAGGATCTCGCAGCGCGGACAACAGACAGCGCATCTTCCCAACCAAAGTCTGTGATGGTCATGATGTAGGCAACTACCAACGTTACACTCCTGGAGACACCTGCAAGGCTACATGAGAAACGAGGTGTTGTACTTCACCTATCACAGTTAAAAGCATCACTTCCCAACATCACAGCAGACTTCTGTGTGGCTTGCCACCAGGAAGAAATATTACAATATTTGAGGGAAAGGGTTTTGGTGCTGCTTTTTCAAATGCATCAGAACAAATCTATGACAAGATGGAGAAAGTGGGGTCTGAGTGGTAATTCGTGTGAGACTGGAAAGGAAGAAATAAGTATGAAGTCTTCACAAAAGCAGGGGACAGTGCAGGCATTCAAAGTTAGATTTGGGTTTTTAAAAGATAGGAATAAGTCACCCACTTATAGAGATCAGAGCAGTGAAATAAGACCGTTCCCTCTCCACCATGAATAAAGGCTTCAACTTCAGGCAGTTGAAATGAACTTTAACTGAGCTGTTAAAGTACATAAGTCTGATTGCCGAAGCTCTTTTCCTCTTTCTGCTATCCATGCACTGTGCAACTTCAGCCCTCAAGACTCCAGTTTCCCTACGTGAAACGCTGGGATAAAGCAAGAATCATTCACTATTACTGGTTTGACAGCACCGGACAAAAAACTGCCAACTCTTACTATGATGAGTATAAAGAATGTGTTTGAGATACATTTGTACCGGACTCTTTTACTTGGCATTTCAAGAACATCTTATGCTTTTGAAATGCTTCACAGGTTTTCTTTAAATTCTATCAGAATTCAGACAAATTCTCTCCGGTTTACATACACAAATGACTTGTGCACAGCCCTATCATGCGTCAGTAGCAAACTGAGGATTTATGCTCAGGGCCTGTGTACAGGTCCAGTGTTCAAATCATGAGATGACTCTGATTCCAGATATAGACTCAGACATGCCACTTGGACATACAGCACAAAGACTACAACCAATAGCAGAGAGCAAGAAAAAACCCAGGGTGAGATTTCCTTTTCTAATCTCTACAGTCCCAGAAGCATCTCTCCAATCAGAGACTTGCTGTTAACAAATGCAACATTTGAATACTTCAGCAGCTTAAAGAACAAGAGAAAAAAAAAAAATCAATTTCTTTTCAGAGGAAAACGTTTTTAACAACTCTGGAGTCACCAAAATAGCTATTACAGAAACTAATCAGATTAATAATCTGATCCTAATAGGATCACGGAAATCATCTTTAGTAATATAGTGATTAAAATAATGGGAAATAAATACTACATCACTAGTCAAATCACTCCTACAAAAGTGCTTGATGGAGGAGGTCAGGAAGAATTTCTCGGGTTCCTTTTATCTCCAATCATCTGCCCACCTCAGTGACTCAAAAGTCCTAGCGTGAGGTTTTAATAGCATTTGTAAATATTTTGGGGCTCTTCAAATAAGGGGCTGCACTTCAGTTCAAGAGGATTTTACTATAAAATGGAGATGAACACTAACTTATTAAAATGATGAACATCCAAATCAAGATAAACAAACCCTCAATAAGTTTCTTTAGCAAGTGGCACACATACCAGTGAACTAGGCAGCCTTCACCTGTAAGCCGGCACTCATGGATAAATTTGATGCTCTCTCTGAAATGCCTTGCCCTGAAAACAGAAGGGGAATAAAGAAAGTGCTCTGTTTAGTAAAATCACTACTTAGAAAGAGAGAACTGTATCCAAAAATCTCACTTAGTGCTGTTTCTAGAATTTAGAACTGAATAACAGGTCTTAAAAGGTAAAAGTTTGTGTCTGCCAATGAAATGCAAAACTCATTGGCATATTTATTCTCTGCTCTACCTGAAGAAGAAACTGGTACCTTTGGCAATACAGTGTGATAAGCACTAACAAACACTTTATTCTGATGACTGGGAAGTTGGTATTTCAGTTCATGTTTTATTCCTCTTTAAGGTAGCAACTCGGCCTTGCGTATGCTCAGATGTCAGACGAAGCTCAGCAGGGCTACAAGAGCCCTTCTCAAGGTATACATACTGTCTCTCACAAAGAGACGTTCGCTACCTGCTACTCAAACTGATGCTTAACCTTTGACTTCACCTCCTCCTACAAGCCACGTACGAGGAAGCCTCTAAATGTTACGACTTTCTTCTTTGCAACTTGAAATCTCTCCCTTTTGTTCCCGCTATGAAAAAATTCTCAATTCAAGCCCTAGCTTCTTCAGCTCCTTCCAGTCTCCTCCCCCCAGACTGCAGTACCCCTGCTGACTGCCTTTATTCAGGGTGTCAGCCCACCCCTGCCTACAGCCTACCTTTTCAAAGCAGCATTGGAGGAAATGTGGGGAAGATAAAGACTCAGTTTACGAACCTTACAGTTTGTACTCTCATTACGCTTTACACATGCCTCTTCATTTTAAGTGGGGCAAGTCTGAAGGAAAAGTAACGGGGCAGCTCTCACCATCTCAGAAAATCCGCAGCATCACCTCTCTGCATCCCAGTCCCAAGCTGCTCACCCCGCCCCTGCTCTCAGACTGCAAAGCCCTTGGGGCTGCCTGCAATTTATCGCAGGTGCAAGCAGCGCCTCTGAGTTCAACATAGCTGGAGTTCACCAAGGCTTTTGAGTGCTCTTGCCATTTAAGCTCTCAAGCAGTAGTAGTATGTGCAACACGGAGAGAGCAAAGTGCTTCTTAAGGGGCAGCCAGCACCAGGCTTATAGGCAGAGGCGAACCTGAAAGCACACTGCGCTCAACACCCATGAAACACAACGTCCTGTATTCAAGATGTTTCCCCTCTCAGGGTGATTATTATACCACAAGGGTAAAAGAAAAAAAAAAAAAAACCTCAGCCCAGTACCAGCAGCCACACAAAAATCAGGAATACCCACATAAAAGGAAGCTTCCCTTCCGGCCCAGCAGTGCAGCTGCTGATACTATAAACACTCAAGACCTGGAGGGAGACAACAGTGATGCAAGAGAGTGATAATGCCTGCAGAACTTGCAAAGGCAATGATGTCTAAGCTGAAATATCCAAAACCAGGGATTCCAAAGCCCAGAACTCCCTCTTCAAGGCAGCGCATGCATCACTGGATATAACATGGAGAACACAGCTGGAGAAGACTCGAGTGAACTGTTCGGAAAATCTCAAGGCACAATGCAAATCCCAAGGTTTAGGACCGCACATCAACGCAGAATTTTATGTTTCTCAGGAAAATGATCAAGAATGTGGGATGAGTGAAGAGGGACGAAGGCTTACAAATGCATTTGTACTCAGCCTGCCACTCCAAAACATTTTCACTGGCCAAGTTCTACCAAATCACAGCGCTGAGGTCTGCCCAGGGGGCACAAGGAGCTTCACACAAATTAACTCAGGCCAAATGAGATGTTGGGCTGTTGCACAATGACGCGGCACTTATCCGAGATTGAACTGATTCAGCCAGATGACACTTGGTTAGCGCTGGATTAACAACATCCCAATCTTCTCATACACTCATCTCTTCTCTTTCTCTCTAGAAAATCTGACCAACAATGAAGCTCCAAGCACCAGTGAATTCACTTCAATGGTTTAGCACAAGCTTTGGTTAAACACTTCAATGCTTTGGTTTGAAAAATATCTGTGAATGAGCATAACACCTTTGCAAGGTACTAAATATAGCTAGCAGTGAACTCCATTCACCCAGTTTTATTTGCCCTTCCTGATTGCTGACATTCAGTCTGCTGAAGCACTGTCAAGTGTCTACAGGCATTCACGAAAACAAGAAGAGAAATAGGCAAGCTCAGAATCAGAGCTGCTCTGTAGGATCATGGCCTCTCCTCATCTTGAGTCAGAGAAAAGGAGAAACGTATTCCTCCACAACCCCAGAGTGCTGGCTCCAGATGACACACTTGTCTAAACTCATTTTCAAAGTTATGGGACAAACCATATTTACATGAAAACGAAAACTGAGGACCAGTTAGCTCTATGGCAAGCACCACAGACACTAAAAGAATGGCAAGTCTTACATTAACTACAAAACAGTTGATTATCATCTGTAACAGGAAAGCACTTGACAAATGTGTTGATTTGCAGCCTACTTGTTGGATTGAACAGTTACTTCAAGACAATTTATTACATGATAACTGGCTTTTACATCTCCCAGCTTAAAGCTGAGTCCTGAACTGCATCATCTTCACAGTGGGAAAACACCACAGGAAGAACCAGTACAGAGTCCTGAACCAGTACAGTGTCCCTAGCCAGCACATTGTAAAAGGTACCTAAACTTACGCGTTAGTAACTGGATAATCCAAAACTAGGCTGAGGCCAAAGTTACGGTACCAGATCTACATGCTCATTTGTTGCTAGTCAGATTTCTATGAATACTATAAAGGTTAAAAAGAAAGCATCTTGATGGTCCTTTCCTTTGGCAATGTAAATGCAACGAAGATCCACCTACATTTCTTAATAGGTTATCTGGCTTCTGTTTTATCACCACTAACAGCCTGACCATTGGAAGTTAGTTCCGTAGAAACACATAGCCTAAGGCAATTAGCTGGAACAGGACAGGAAGGGAAGATTTGATTTCTATAGAATTAACTTTTTAGAAACAGGTTCTGTAGGAGATGACATTTCTGGAGAAGTCACTAGCCCAAGGTAAAATCTCTCAGTCCAGGGAAAAACACTCGTTTCACGCCTAAGAAGCACCTCGAGTCTCAAAAGCAACTGCTTAACTCCTATGCTTGGCAGGGGCCGAATATAGAAGTAGAAACAAGCTTTTGAGCCACTTTAGTGAACACCCACATGTTAACAGGGGAATCCCTGCTGTATTTCCCTGGCAATTCATTCCTCTGAGGAAGTGAGCTCCACTAAACAAGCTTACTAGGAGTAAATGTGCATTACGCACATAAGAAACCAGAAGTTTCCCCTCACAAAAACTGAGCTGAAGCACATTAAGAGCTCACAGTCCCAAAATTCAGTGGGTTAAAGGCTTTCAGATGGACCTTATCAGTCTTCCAAAATGCAATACAGGATGCTGCCTTCTTTTTTTTTTCCTGACACCACCAGAACCCCTCTTCTGAAAGAAGAGGGTAGATAGATACACAACAGTGTTACAGAGGGACCAATTCCCTTTCCTGTTCCCCACCTATCCCTCCCTCCGCAGAGAGCACAGGCAATGCGATTAACCGCTCCTAGATAAGATTGTTCAGTCTGTGAGGATCTGACACAAAGACAGCTTCCTTTGCTCTCGGAAGACTGTGTGTGCAAAGCAAGCAACGTTGCTATTTGCGAGCATCATGATTTGATTTTACTTGAAGATCTGGACTGTATAAAGCAAAAAAAGAAAAATCGGTTACTCATCAAGTTTTATTTTAAGTGATAAAACGTATCAGTATTAGAAGTAATGACGTTTGCTCACAACCACCTGACACCAAAGCAAGTATTTTAGATGCCTGCAGCATAACAGAAACAATACTCATGCAAATACTGTGTCTTCTGACTGAGGCTCTAAGAGCGCTGGTACTGCGCCACAGAGTTCAAGCGCTGGAGGTGGGTTTCAGTCTAACTCCTTGATATTTAACGGTGAGGGACGGGCTGAATTGTACACTGATTAACGTTCATCGCAAATGCCATCCTTTCTATTTCCATTCCCGACTGATCCAGATCTCTAGTAACAAAGGAAGCGGATTTGTAAGGCTTTCAGAAACGCCACACAGCTCTCAGCATACCAACAATTAACATGACAACATGCAGATGTCTCCCTCTGATCTCCTTTCTTTTTTTTTAAACTTCCCAAAAGAATTTTCACAAAAATTATTTATTTTAAGCATGAAGGCCACAAAAAGTTGTCCATGACGAAGACTGTTAGCTGTCTGCCTTCTCATTACAGACCTGTCTTGAAATTCAGTGTTATTTGTTGTGGGTCGGGGAGGTAGTGTGTGGTGGGTGTTTTGGGGTTTTGTTTGCTTCCCAACACATTCTTCCCCCCAAAATCCTGACAGAAATGCAGAATGAAAAGGCAAATCACCACACATGAAATGCCATGCTGGAATCTTTCTAGGGTACGAGAAACACGTATTCTAAAAATAACCCCCTGCCTGAAAGCATGAGTCGGAATATTGCTGTGATGAGAGAGAAAAGCAGTGCTGCACTTCCTTCCGTGCCTACCAGGCCTCTCTTGATTACTTGTTTCTCTGCAAAACTTGGTGGCAGGATGTGGCTGAAACCCCCCTCACCTCTCCCCAACATAAACAGTGAGCTCTAGAAGAAAAGACTTGGTCACTATCCAAGTTCTCTTACAAAACTTGTTTTGACTTCTCTCTGGAATCAAGACTCGCTATGCTCAATGGCTCAAAACATGAAAGCCAAGGGCAAGTCGAACAGTGTTTCACGAATGTTAGCGGAGATGAGGAAGAGTGAGGCTGGGACACCCTAGTTTCAGTACATATATCCTCAAGGCAAGCATCACCGTGGGGCACAAACTCCCCGCCGTGCCAGTCTACTACTAAGAACAGCAGGGCCTTCTCAGGCAGGTTCAAGAAGTGCAGAGCAGACAGTTGCAGGGGTAGTAGGCACACGGGGACTTTATCTTGAAGGCCCACTGTGAGGAATTTATTTCAATGCCTGAGGCACCAGGCTTCGTACGCCATTTCCAATACCTTCGCCTGGTTAATGGCTGGAGATAGTGCTGACAAAATTAACCAACAGCCAAGCAAAAATATGTACACAACCAGCATCTAAAATAAAGAATAAACTGGGACTAAATTAGGAGCAGCCTCACTAAGGAATTCCTGAAGTTTAAGGCCACAAATGAAGAAGAGTGTTTACATACTGACCCTCTTACAAACCCTTACACACAAAAAACAAGAGTCTGAACCAAATGGCTGGAATAAAGTGTTTTCTTAATGGATTACAAAACACGCTGATGTAGTACTTGTGAGAGATCCGAATCAGATCTTTCAGCTCATCGTAAAACAAGCATCACGGTACTGAGGGATTTCTGGGGTTTTGTGATGTATTTTTAAAGAAAACTTACAAGTTCTGTGAGGGTGAGTCAGCAGCAGGAATGCACAGATACTTCAGTCCCTGTGTAAAGAAACAAAAGGAATGAGAAGAAAATATCCAAGTTAAATACATTTATCTACCACCACGCAAGGCCTGCTCTAGACTGATGCAGTTTTATTGACTCTGAGGAAAGCACACCATTATTCAGACAAGCAGAGATCATCTCTTTGCAGCCAGATTTTAAAACACTGTTTTCACATCTGCTTTGTTGCCAAGACACCAGCACATAGCTTAGTCATGCTTATCCCAAGGCCCAGTAGCATGCTTTTTAAAATAGAAGCAACTTTACTAAAAAGGTGTACACCTCTTTTTCAAACTCTCATTCTTCTTCCATTTCTAGTAAAACTAAGTTGCATCTTCTCCTGCCCTTCCCTTTCTCTGAACAGATGCTACCAACCTCAAATTGTGACAAGCAATTTCTTTTGATCCCGTGCAATCATTTTTCTTTACCTAGTTGCTGAAGCAAACAAAACCCGTTTCAGGGGAGAAACGTGTTTGTGGCATGGGTTTTGGCTTTTATTTTTTGGAAACTTCAAGGACAAGCGTAAAACTCATACTTTTCTTCCACAAAGTTAGCCTCACTTTCTTAGTCAGCTATCATAACCAGTTACAAGATCAATTAGGGAAGTTAGATAACCATTTCTGATGCATTAAAAATGTTACTGGGTATATTTAAAACAACACTCTAATCATACAGTACTGCTTTGCGTTGTCAACGCTCATTTTAACTGTCGCTTTATTTTCAAAGCCTGTTTTACTCCTATGACTGTTAAGAAAAAGAACACTTCTGAAAGCATTTTTAGCTAGCTTCTCAAATAGGACTTCCAAGAATACAGGTTGCAGCTCAGACACACAAACCCCAAATCATTCACTCGAAGCCTTTCGACTTATCTCAGACGCAGCATTATGAATTTTTCAGTTGTACTTGTAAAGACAAGGATTCACAGCAGAAGGTCGGCCATGAAATGCACCTTGATTTATCTTTCTGTACCAGTGCAAACCCCTGTGATAATCCTGCACGTTCAACAACGCACATGGAAAGTCACACGTTTCTCTGTAAGAGATTCTCTGCCAACAAGGTGGAACACAACACGCATCTGCCAGGCATGTCATTTGCCAGCTGGGGGTGGGGAACTTTGGGGAATTTTCATTGCTCAACTGTGATGGCTTCCTGAGGCAGCATCTTCTCCAACACCACCTTCGCTTTGCTGGCTCAGAAAACCCGCTTTAATTTCCCCTGCTTTATTACTTCACTTGCTATCTTAACACCAAGAGCAACCCCTTTTATAGGCGGTCCTGATCCCTGGCACCATGATGCACCATCATGCTGGTCCTCTGCCAGATGCCTGAGCTTCACCCACTGTGTCGGGAAAGATGTGGGGATACCTCAGCCCTGTCTCTTCACCACCACGAACACATGGCACCAGTCATCTTCTCAACCCCCCAGAAGCCCTTCAGCTGGCTTCTTCTTCACAGCCACACAGATTTCAGAGCCTGCCCTGTCCCCTCCATGCTTTTCAGACTTTCTCGCTCTGCCAGGCCATTCCCAGTGTGCCACAATGGGAGGACAGTTGCTGCTGTCTATGGCCTTCTGGTCTGGGAAGGCAGAGTCAGAGTGGGGAAGGCTCCGAGGACAGTGCTAAGCGTGGAGATGGAGACGTGGCAGTGCCTGACAAAGGAGAAGGTGCCACTAAGGACAGCACCAAGCCAGTGACAGCACGTGGCATTTGGAGCGAGAGCGGCATGGCAACACGCAGCTGGGGGGAGAGAAAACAAGAATGAAGTCAGTTTGCAAAGCAAAGCAGCTTGCTGTCGGGGGCAACGAGCATCAGCAAGTAACAGTCCCTCCTGCCTTGTATGAGTAGAAGGGACGCCTGCAGCGGGAGACCAGGACAGCTCCACAGCCACAAGCTGGACCACCAACGGCTTGCGCAGATACATTCATTTAGAAAGACTATGTAGCATTAATAGGTACGTTGATAGGTTGCTAAGCCAAGGATGATAATTATATTGTGACAGATTAATTACGATAATAAGCATCTTGTATGACGCATCTGAGAGGTTTATCTCGGACACTAGTATCGCTTCAAGTGAGTCACTCGAGTAGAATGAGGGCCTGTGACTTGAAAGTAAATTTACATGCTCTTCTTTCCCCCACACCTCTAGACAACTCCATGCCACTAACTCTGCCCCACCGGGAAAAAATCAGGAAGAGAATCTAAGGTAGGGGATGGGTTAACTCCAGAGCACGCAATATGCCAGAAGGTTCGCTCCTCCAGCACGCACTGACGCAAGTTGTTCCACAGATTTCAGAAGCTGTGGCACAGGCCGAGTGCTTTTCACAGGCTGAGTGCAGAGGGGCTTTCAGATCGTGTTCACTTTAAAAGCAGAAGTAGCACTAGCACAAGCTTAAGACCCACAATGTTCTTTTTTTGTCATGGCTGGCTAGTTCCCACTACCGCAAGCAAGCATGAAACTAGCCTATGCGAGACCACACATGGTACTGAATGGCTCATCCAGAGCCCAATCCTGGCGGGCTTCAGCACTTAGAACTTCCAGTGAAGCCCACAGCACTCTTTCCACTACTGTGCTTGCAAATGCTCAGCATCAGCCTATTAGCCTTATTCATACAGCTTCTCAGGCAGGAGACTGTTAAAGTCACTGGGATTTGGTATTTTGACCGATGCATGTCACTTGTACGGTGTTTTTGGAAGGCTGTGGTGACGGACTCCTCCCTGCGAGGAAATAATCACACACTCAGAAATAGTTAGAGGTGGGATTTCAAAAGTACTGTGCAACAAGCTGACTCCCACAAAAATCAACAGTGAAACTCTCAGTGACTTTGACCCAAACACATCTCGGCCAGAGCTGGTAACTCCTGAGGATCCCACCCTACCATCAAGTTTTGCTTCTCTTGGTTAAAACAACAAGGATGATAATAGGATCAAATATCGTTCATCGTAATTGCATACCTGAAATACAACAACGACACAAGATTGTATGGGGCAGGTATTCATAAATGAGACTTCAAGGGATTTTTTGTGTAGATACTCCTATGTTGATTGCTGGAAGTAGCTTTTCTTCAATTATGCTGGATGCACTTTTTTTTTTTAAACATATTGGCAATAGGAAGATACTTAATTTCTGAACCCTGCTGTCTCTGACCTTTTTTTTTTTTCCCCATAAAAAAACTACCCAAGACCATATTATTATTTGTATCTTTGTGCCACAAGATGCTGCTGTCCTTCCTGTGCACATACCCTGCAGATACATCTAAGAACCGTCCCAAAGGGACCTTTCAAAGCAGTAGAGTTTATGCCAGCTAAAAGTAAATACCTACAACATTTTAGACAGGGTACTAGCATGAAAGAGACACATCACTGTTTCATTACCTAGCAGTTTGTTTGCCATCCTGAAACTGCGAAGCATAACGTGTAAGAAGCCAACAATCACTGAAACAGCAACTAAAGCACAGTAAGTAAATCAAAAGATTCTTGAAGAGGCAAGCAGACCAGCTCCTGGTGAAAATCTCAACAAGCTCCAAATCAGCACCTAGTCGGCACTTTCATTAAATAAACTTGAATCTGGTTGCAAATGCAACATGCAAAGTTGAACCCAAACTGTGTATTAATAAAGACGGGAAGACAAAATACAAATTTGATGTCAACCCCACGGAAGACTGTATTCTATTTATTAATTTAAGTTTGTTTTGTTCCATAGGAATGACAATTCTCTAAAAACTAATCCATGGAGGAAGGACAGAACAACTCAAAACAGGTACTGTACCACTTCACCTACACACGGGCACAAAATGAGGTACCACAGAATAGCTAACTCATCCCAAAACACAGCATTTGATCAAAGCAAAGAGAGAAGCTTGCAATTATAAAAAGTGATTAAAAAAGAAATACTATTTTAAATCCTGCATGATACATCCACTTCACTTACTGAATACTGCTGCTAATATATTGTTATTCAAACATTTCTTTGGCTGACATCTGTCAGTTGTGTCTCATCTCCCCAAACAAGATTTTTTCCCAGATTACCCATTTAAAAAAGAAATAAAAATCAATCTTTTAATTAAACAGAAGTTATGTATGTTCTCAGGTAATTAAAGATTCCATATATAGAGAATGTGTTCAAGCTCCCAGGTCAATGAGATGCTGAACACAGCTTTCTTCTGCTCATCTCGATTCACTACTGTCCACTTGTTACTTTTAAATCACTGCTCACCTTACTTTCTCCGTCAATCACCTTTACCACAAACACCCCTACCCTCCAACACACACAATTCTCTTAAACCTTTTCATTATTCTTCACATGATGATCCTAATCGATGCCCTCATCAAATAAAAGCAGCACTCCCAATTTCTTTTGGTGTATTTAACCTGTTAAGATTATCTCAAAAGATCATTAGAACAAAATATAATTTACTGTTGTGTTTTCTGTTTCAGCAGACAGAGTAACCACCAAAACTAGATTTCTGTCTCTCTTAGGCCCTGAAACTAAATGCTACAGTTAAACCGATACAGTGAGAGCTAACAAAACTAGAGCAAGTATTCCGATTTCAAGATTGTCAAAGTTGAAACAAGCGAGAGTTAAGTAAAATTTCTAAAATTCACTGTTATTTGAGAAACAACAACAACACTTGCACAATTTCATCTCAGATTCTACAACTAAGTCAGCTCCGCTGCAGTGAGAATCGAGGTATTAAAACCAAAAGAAGTTCAAGTGCACACATGCATGTGCAGAGGTTTTACACTACAGTTAAGAAGGTATTCATGGAATTGCAGCCCTTTTCAGATTTCTGATTATTTTAGAGGCTGACATGGGAAATGGTTGATGGGAAACTGAACAGTTATCTCACATTTGGAAAAGTCAGTAAGACTACAAGAGCACCACCTTCCTAACATCGTTAGCTTTAAAAAAAAAACACAGTTCAATCTTAGTTATTAAATCCAGTATTGCATGAAGTGCTCAGGAAATGCAACAGTCCCATTGCTTAAGGAACACTGTTTCTATTCTACTTACCTATAATCTATTTTTTAAAAACTCCAGCTTCTTTTTAACTAAAATTGTAAAAACTGGCATTTGGGGTTTTTCAGTAGAACGTGTAAAATTTTGCAGTGGCAAAATGACACACTTAGAAGCGCTACAGGTCAGTGACTGAGAATAGGATATCTAAAGAGCACGCACAAATTTGATTGCACAGTGCCAAGAATAATTTTAACTGCGAAGAGGATAAGGTGCAAAGAACAGTCCTGTGAAACAAATGCAGCACCTACATGGATGTTTGCTCCTTCATAACGATCAAAGATGTTCTGAAGTCATTAAGAATAATGCTCAGTTTGATGAAACCCCAAATCATACTAACATACAGTTTGTCCATGAAAGGAAAATGTCCAGCGAGTTTTGTACAAGTCTGAGTACTCCAGCAAAACAGCAGGCATGAGAATAAAGAGGAAAGACTAAAAATGCTACTTATTATTTCATGTTTAGTGGCTTTTCCAAGTAATTTTTTTTACAGATTTTCTTTAGAACATTGTCCCCACCCCTACTGTATATACAACATTTCTGAGGTTCTTGTTAGCACTGGAAACCTGAATCTAGAGCTTCAGACGTTAAAAGGGGAGATTTCTGTTGTTCAAGGGCAGGGGGTGGGGGGAAGGGGTTTAAAAAAAAAAAAAATAGTTTAAAAGGAACACGATTGTATTTTTGGCATTAAAGCTCTCTATTTAAATTTATGTAAAGATACCATCAACGACTTCCAAGAAATTTTTTTTAAACCTAAACCCCTAAACTTAAATTTGTGAACCCAGATGCAAATAGAAAACCTCCAGCACCTGGCAAGTTCTTTCAGGTTAGTCAAAAACCATGTGTAAATTTGAGTCGTCACACCAACAGATGAGGGCAGGAGGACTTATTTTTGTTTAGGGGCATTTCAGCAAAAAAGCTAAAGTGGGAAACAGCCGGCACAAAGCTTCCTCAAGCCAAACCAACAAGAGTTTATCAAGGGTTTTGTCCAGTAATACACCAAACTGAACCTGCTAAACTGAAAACCGTTCAACCGTTTGTTTGTCCTTTCAGTTACTTTCTGTAGCCATCACCATTGGCGCTGATTTTATTAATGACTCATAGAAAATACATTTGTGTTTCAGCAAAAAACAACCACTAATTGACTTTAGCAAACAACACGCTCAGGTTTGGTTTTGAAAAAAATATTATAAATGAAATTGAAATTACACGAAGAATCTGAACCACAGAAAGAGAGATACTCCTGCAACAGAACTTATACATTTGGTTTGTCTTATCTAGAATAATACAATAGTTTTTACAAGTCACAGGGGGGGTTTTGCAACATTTATTCATGGTTTTCTTAGGAAGTAGTTTCAGCGACACTTTTGAAAAGTCCGTATCATTGAGGCTGTAATGTGCCAGACACAAATACAAAGTGTCCTGCTGAAGCCCTCCTTCCTCATCTCTCCATCACCCCTTCTTAAAGCTGTAAGAGGGAAATGCTGTAGAGCTAAGGATTTTACTTTGTGCAATTAAAGAGCTACACATATTATTTCTAATTCTAGCCCTGAATTCCATTTCCAACCTGCCTCATCTGAAGGAATGCAGAGTGGGATAAAACAATAATGAGTCTATACTAAATTGTGGTTTAATTTCCTTTAGGACAGACCAAGAATATTTGCAGGACTACATATTTCAGCTGAGAGGAAGGACCTTGTTACTCTGCCTTGACTAGATGATGTATTCAAGCCCCGAGGCGTGTCAGGGCATATCTAACGTCTGAGCACTCACTGCCTATCACACTTGGTCCCTGAACTCTCAAGGGGATCTGTAAGTACAATAAAATGATATATCCCACCTGCCCCTTTCTTTCAGGGAACATTGGAACATCTCCTCCGCACAGAACAGGTCAGAGCATTTGCTCTGTTCTGGTTAACACTGTATCCAAGCAACATCTCCCATGCGAACAGCTCGCCATGGAAAGCTTCCAATGGTCCTCGTCCTCTCCTCCCCTGCCATCTGCCACTACAGGAACGCGCTTCCCCGACACAGCCACTACACAGCGAAGTGATTCAGTGCACCCCCACAGCAGCCTCTGCCAAGGGTACCTCGCGACGAAGGCCTGACCTGACACACTTTAAAAGCCGCTCGGAAGTGGCTTGGAGTTTCTTGGAGGTTTCTTAGTGGCTGACCAAAGTCGTTTTTGAAAAATTAGTCAGAGCTCCCTATTTCACAAGCAGAGCCGACGCCAGGCAGGGCACTACTTCGTACCAGAGAGAATCTTCTGGTGCCGCTACACCTGAAAGAAAAATGGTAGCTATTTTGCTCAGCATGGCCTTCTGAAACATCTCATGAGGGGAAACCCTTACCATGAAAAGGCAGTGAAACATCATAGAAGAAAGTTAAGTTTTTTATTAGAAGAAGCATTTGTACACTTCCTCTCGCTGGTAGCATAAAGGCCGAAAATTGACAGCTCCCAACACTGATGACGGAAGAGCTTAGTGCTACAGATGGAAATGCAACAGTCTGACGTGACTAAACTATTAATTTGCAGAGCTGATCTTTATACAACAGCAATGATCTTGTGATATGGTATTAGCAACTCTGATTTTGAAGGTTGCCTGGCCATCTGCCTCTCTAAAAGCTCCCACAAGTCTTTGGGCTGGCTACCAAAGACAACGAGTCCTCGCAGAGAACACGCCGCCCAGCCATGCCCAGCAGGGACTTCTCTCATCTCGCCACCAAGATGAAATTTTCATATATGAACGGCCTCCTACAGCTTGAGACTTCTGTATGCTACCCAGCATCGTAACAAAGGTTTTAACAGACCGGCGGTGCTCACTCGCTGAACAGCATCTGTCCTGAATTAGCACATATTGTTTTTTGGGTTTTTTTTAAATAAAAGTAGGGCTGAATGGTTTCCCAGTATTTCCCTATTTAGTTAGTTCGTGTTGAGCAATGATACGTTTCTGACTCCAGACAAACGTTTTCTGGACTGGTGTCCGTGTGAGGATATTCCTTCGGACTACAGAACCAAAGAAAACACTAAGGCAGCTTTCAGCACTCCCGGAGTTATCAGCTGGGGGAGCTGGAGGCAAGACACGGGAATTTGTTTTGTTTTACCAAAGAGTGATCCCTGTTATACACACAAAATTAAGTCAGTCCAGAACGTGCAACCGTGGGAGACAGAAGTTTCTACCAATTGGTGATGGAAAGAAAGAATTAGAAAACTAAAAGAGGATGAGGCTGTTCCCCTTCAAAGCTTCAGTGAAAGCTCCCCCATAGTAAACCTCTTCACACAAAGTGCTAACAGCAGATGTGATAGGTTTGTATAGCAAAAATCCCAAAATAACTGCAAAAATACTATCCACAAACTATGCTGAACCGATTACTTGCATGGTGCCAGAGCCGCCAGTTCAGTTCCTCTATAGACCAGTTTGCTTTCCTTTCCTAAGACTATCATGCCCAGCTTACACTGCATTAAGATTTACAACACCCAGCCAGGCTTAAAATATATGCAACTGGATTCCAGATGTTAATGCAAGCTGATATGAATGTATTATCTAGGTCTGCAGACAATGTCCATTTGACCTTAGAGACATTTTTTAGGTTTTGAAAGGTATTCAGTTAATTAGCTCTTCACTTTCCTCCAAAGGTCTGGACTCACTAGTCATGAACTTTGTCTTTTAATTCATAAACCTGATCCAGCACTTCCTCTTGTGATTTCCCCAGCTGCAATTTTCTCTTCCACAACACCTTATAGAACAGGTATATCACAGCATTCAGCAGAGAGAAAACTGGTGCAGACAAGTTATACAGTTTCTCTGTAGCATCCTTACTTCTCTACCACTTCTATTCCTCACACTTACTGGTTCTGTTCCAGTTACGGCATCTTTTTGTTGCCAGTACTCTATGCATGCATTTAACTGTTTACTCGGGGAATAGGAAAGACTGTTGTAAAAAACCAGCACAGATGTTCCTATTGTGCTCTTCCCTTTCAGTTCAGCTTCTCAGATACTGAGTATTTGAAACCCTATTTCCACTCTGATTAAAATTTTAAAATTTGCAATTAAAAAAAAAATCTAAAATTCTTTGCGAGATAACCTGGACTGTAACTTTTTTTATTTAAAAAAAAAATACAGTTCATTGAAGTTGTGCTGGCTGCCCAACCCAACAGGCTGGACAAAAAAGGTTTTCAGTCAGCAAGTAGCTATTTTCTACCTCCCCCACCCCTCCACCCACCTACCATATCAACACTTACTTAGGTAGTCATCAGTTCAGGAAAAAGGGGAGGAAAACCACTGCTCTGGAGATAGCATGTACCAGATTAAGATGATATTATTAATGACAACAGAATACAAAGAAAAAAAAGAATAAGTAACTGTCTCGCGGGTAGTCTGGTTAACTGTGCAGAATGAGGGGGGAAATCCATAACCTATAAAGCTAACCTTTTAAGAAAGTTAGAGAAGAGCAAATGTTTCACAGGCATCACAGAGTATTTTCTCAGCAATCAGAAGACATTATTGCAACACTTAAAAAATTCCACACCGTGCTTTAAGATCACTCTTTTTGTTTGGAGAAATCCCACAAATGGTAAAGACCTGAAACAGAACCATCTGGTCCATGAGCATCACAGGGACACAGATCAGCTATTCACATGAAACGGAGACGCCCAAAACTTAGGACAGCTTTGGTACTGAGCAGAGAAAGATGACAATACCCCCCAACCCAAAACACCGTGCATGTTTTGTTGAGATTTCATTTACTTACACTTCATCCAAATGACTTTAATTGAAACTATCACATACGCTGATGTACTTTTTCCTCATCTGAAAAATCTCAACACGCTAAAAATAAAACCAAAATAAATATTTAGTGGCAACAGAAAACAAATAAAAGGCAAACTGACATGCATATAGAAGCAGCACACATGCAAAAGCCTACTCTTTATGCAAAAGCCTACTCTTTTGTCATAAACAGAGTTAGCAACGGAAAGCTTTCGTGGCAGAGGACAGTACAGGAATGCCCAGGTAAACTCTTGTTGATTTAAGATCTGCATTACTACGATCATGAGGCTGTCTCCAAGGTGAGTGCAGCATACAGAGCTTCCCGCGATGCAGCAGTGCTCAGCCTGACAACGATAAAGCTAGAAAGAAATTAATGCCAAAGGACTCCAAAACCACAGGAGACTGGTAGGAGGATTCATACATTCATTAGATCAAACCTCTGGTGCAGGTCAAGAGCAACAGCAAAATGACTAGCAACTGAGAAATGCGTGGTGGAGCACGTGAAAGAGGCTGGAAGGCTCAGTCCGTTTCCTGACTGACGGACAGGTGTCTATAGCGCACACAACAGTCACCACAACTGGCACCTCAAAGCACCTCAGACGGACCAAGGACTGTGAAATGCTCCGACTGTAAAGTTCAAAGACCTCTGTAACTCAGCCTTACTCAAATCCACTTACACACGATGGAGCACATGAGAAAAATCAACAGTTGCCTCTGGCCATGTATTTCAGCACTTACCCTCGCAGTTAAAGCCTGGCTTACTTCCAGTCTGAACCTGTGTGACATCATTCGTCAGCCACACTGTGCTCTAAGGTGGGTTCTCTGTATGGGGACCTACGGACTGGCATCAGACCATCCCTGCCTCTCTTTCTGGATCACACCTCTCCGGGACAGGGCTTGAACGACTGACCAGACCTTTCAGCAGCCCCTCCGCTCCCAGGACTCCTGCTGTACTCCTTCCTGCATTAGACACAGCCATCACTGCCCAGTGTGCTGGAGGAAGCGTTCTTGCTTTTCCCAGTATTTAGGCACAGGGGTATATAGGTGTGTGGCTGGGGGGTGGGGAGGGAAGGGTAAGAGTGAGGATTAAGGATGCCGGAAATACAGCTGCTTGGACATAACTGTCCACCACTGCACACACTTCCCAGAATGCGATGCGGCTGTTTCCAGGCAGCTGCACCATGCACACCAACATCCTGTTTGATCGTGGAGACATTCATCTCCACGTAACGTCCCTCAGAACAGGGACAAACACATGGGAAATCCACAGAGAAACAGTCTTAGCCTCAATGAACCTGCAGCCAGACTCTTCTAGGCAAGATTAACAAGATTTGCCTTTGCATCCTTCACTTAGATCAACTGGCACAACACGTGTTAGACCCCAGATGTAGTGCAGCATTGCTCAGGATTAGTTAAAAGCATTTCCACGTTCCCTGTGGGTTCTGACTGACCACACCAGCTTGGTTAAGCTATATGGATATCAGAGCAGTCAGATCTTTTGGCCTCCAACACCGACAACTATTTATTTGTCCTAGCTTAAAAAAAGGGGTTCTACCAAGAGATCCAACAAAGTCACTGCCAGATATATTATTACTTAAAGCACACTCGGAGATATCTGTGTCCTCATCTGCCTTTCAGTGTCTCTTACATTCTGCACAGAGATGTTAAAACCTGAACTACCTAGGAAATAGATTAGAAAGCAGGTGGCAAGAAACCTAATTGTTCTCTGTATACGGCTTTTGTGGGGATTTATAAAAATATCTGTGAGTGTTCCACGGGAAGCCATCCAAAGTGCCCTGAAGGAGCCAACTCAATTCGCCAGGGCTCTTGCCTCTGCAGGGGTACACACCATGCTGTTGAGCAGCCCTCTTACTCGGGGGGTGACTTCTGTGCGTCTGAAATAACAAACCTTGTTCCACACAGCATGCAGCCCTTTCTTTTGGACACACCACCAGTTATCTAGAGGTTTTTCTGACGGAATTATAAATGTGCTTCTTTAAATTACAAACTGCTTACCTAAGTTGTTAAGATCCTGCATTACAATGGCGTACTTCATTGGAATAATAGCCTTAGGATGCTCTCTGAACATGAATTCGTTTCAGGCTTGGTTTTATTAAAGGACAAATTTCCTTGAAACAGTTTATACAAGAAGAACTAAGAAGCAATATTGCGATATAGTTCAGGCCAGATTTTGGCCAGTTTCTTCCAGTCTAAATCACTTGAAGTCTCATAAAGCAATTCTATGTCTTGTACTTAATGTAGGCCAATGTGTAAAGGTATAAAAAGTCTTAGAATCCAATGGATTTTTAAACCTTCTTTTTCCAGTTATAACAGCATCTAAGTACACTAACTTCCCAAGACCAAGCTTTGATTACAAGCCATCCACAATTGTTTGTAACTGATCCTTGAGATAATGTCTGAAACCAAATTTCAGTAAGAAAACATTCTCTTTTTTAAAAAAAAAAGTTACTTCTCCACAGGCATGCTCGATGAAACCTGATCTGATACAACATACACTTTTTGTGAAACTCTTCAATCACTTTCTAGTAAGTTGGTAAGCTATGAGGAACTAAAGCAGCATATATAAAGCACCAATCAAGTAAGAATGGTCTGTAACATCAGAGAGGGGCAATGATGTAAGTTGCTAAAATGGCAAAATACTTTAAAATCTGTGGCAAGTTGGTGTTCACTATGTGTTCAATATATTTGCTTTTTCTTCCACGTTTGCTTTTATTTCTTGAGTATTGCATTTTGAGTATGGACAACTAAGCCAAGTTAGTAATTTTCATTATCTACTCACTACTATCAGCTTTAAGTACTGTATCAGAAGTATTATTGCATCAAAACAGTCATTACTGAAACTTTAAAATCTGACAAGCAAGATACGGGTAATTTGTCACCTCTCTGAGAGCAAAGTTACGCATCCATATTCGTTTGTTCCAGACAGCCAAAAAGAGACCAAATTCTCGTTGACAACATGTTACTACAACACTATTGGGTTTTTGATATCTAAAATCACTTACCTTCCACGGCTTGTACAGAAAGCTTTGTTTAATTAAATATTTGTAGCATTTCCTATAGGTTGACTAGGAAATACTTGAGATAAAATATTGTTAGTAAAAGACTACAGTTGATCACCATTCACATAAATACAGACACACAAAAGAGGGAACCTCAAGAAAAAAAAAAAAAGAAGAGTCTTGTACCACTGCAATTCCATGCTTAAAAAGTCTGAATAACATCAGACAGATTTCTGAACACAAAAGTATGCCCTCACTTTCCAAGAGTGAAATCTGGGGGGAACACAGTAAGATCATGAATGATAAAGAAATTAATAATCAGCTCCCAAACAAATGGAATTTGCAATCCTTCCACTACGAGAAGTAAAGAATTGGAGAAAAGTTTTAGCAGCTTTCCAGATCACATAAAAGGAACATAGTGCAGGCTGAGAAAGTAGAAGGCACAGTTGGAGAAACCTTTCTTTTAGATGCAGGGGTGAATAATCCTCAACCAGCCACTACTTGTTCCCATGTCACTGTAACTTTTGAGTCACTATTGTGAACCAGATTTGGAACAGATCTGGGTAAATATAATCCTTCATGTTTTTTTGTGGGGGTAGCTAGAGGAAGAAATGGTGACTTGGTTATATTTAACCCAGAAAAGCTCCCAAGTCTATTTACCATGCAGCCCCACAAACAGATGCACCACCAAAAGAGAGGAGGTGGCACATGAACTGCCAAAACTACCATCACCACAAGAAACCACTGGGCTGAGGCTGCAGCTGATCTGTGCCATAATTAGTCCTCCCTACTTTTCTAATAGTGATAATGAAAAAAAAAACCCAAGCTTCTATTCATTTTAGAGAACATCACCCTACAGGAAACATTACATCTCCCTTACTCAGTACAACTGTTTCTGTCTTCAACTAAGTGCAGGCTTGAAATTCAGTATGTTTCAGTCTTAACAAGCATCTGACGTAAGAAGTCAAACGGACAGTACAATAGTTAGCAGCTAAAGCTCTGCTTCAGCACACTCCTCAGTTCAAGGTCAACCCTGAATTCACCACTAACTTGATTTTGGTTTTAATCGTGACATACCAGGGACATCTTTTGTCCAGCTTATCTATTGACTTGCTTGGGAGAGATGGAAATTCTGTAGTTTAAGGAGTGAATTCATTAGTGACTTTTTACATGAAGAGAATGAAAAGCAGAGATTCCCAGCAGCACCTGAGGGGCAACACCAGCAACTGCCTTACCCACTATTTTGCCATGTTTCATGAAAAGTGGAAAGCAGCGAAGGAACAAATGAATTTAAGGGGACAACAGTTCCCAACATAATCAAATAGCAGGATTTTAAGGTGTAGCAAAGCCCAGCCAAACTCCTCTCGTTCTGAGGTCAGGAGGTGTAAAACAGGCCAAGACAGGAGAGCTGCAGCCTAGTCCCAGCTCTTACACTGCTCAAGATGACACAGCACGTCAAATAATTGCAGCTCTTCAGATCAGCTTCCCTTCAGTAAAATGAGGCATAATACTTCTTGTTAAAGTGTTGGAGACCTACAGATGCTCTGCAATGTTAGATGTATTACTAATGAGGGAGCACAGGTTCCCTTCCAGCCCCCAAACCTAAATAAGACTATTTTAGACAGAAAAGGACCACAAACCTCTTCTACAACCACCTGCTAGAAAGATTCGAGAAAGGGGCCCAAGTACAAAGAAGGGTTGGTAGTGGGGAAGGGGGAGAAGGAAATTTGTTGTTTGTGTGATGCTTGAACCCTACACAGAAGGAAACTTACCTTTACTATTACATTAATACCATAATCCCACTGTTGTGTTATACTGACTGACACTGTAATTGTCTCTTCCTCTTTCAGTTAGATTTCTTGTTGTTACAACAGCAGCAGCAACGAAATCTGTGACTGGATCCCGAAACTACAGCTGTCAAACACTTCCACAGGAAAAATCAGTCTCAAAACACCAATTGTACTGAACAAGAAATTAACCCCAAGATGACTATAACAGTCAACTGCAAAGCAAGGATTTACCAGGGAGTCCCCCCATCTCTTACCTCAAGCATAGGGCGGGCACTGTCGTGGATTGAAAGAATGTGCGTAATGTTATTTTTACTCAATTGCTCTACATCTCGGGCATCTGCAATAAAGGGGAAAAAAGGAAGATAATTTCTTTAATCTCTTGAAATAGCCCACCCCCCTTTCTATTGTGCATGCTAAAAATCACTTGTCATTGGCACGTTTATTTTTGAAGCTTCAAAAAGTAAAGCAAAACCCCAAATGCAGCTGTTCTAGAACATTATCATCAGAGTGGGTAACGGGAAGACACGCTTCTAACTCCAAAACAAGTTATATACTATATAAAGAACAAGTTTAAGTGACTCAGGAATCTGTTCTTAAGTCAGAAGTTTCATGTATTTTGCATCCGAAGTATAAGTCTGCCCATGCCTGTGTGCAGGTGATGGCCATCTGAACAAGCAGTCAGAGCTGTACAAGAAATAGCTTACCTCCTCTCTACCCACAAATACCCCTTCAGGACATAACTTTTCACTTGGGAGATAGACCTTGTGATATCCAGGTCTGAGAAGTGAAGCCAACCGTACCCCTTGAACTGAGGTATTAACGGGTGAGCCAAAACGAGAACTAGATTCTTACTTCCTGTGGAACTAGTAGGGAAGAAGGTACATTTAGCCAATACATACCATAGATTTAAGTCTGAACAGAGAGAGAGATGATCAAGATATCAAACATATGAAAAAGCAAATTGCTACAGCAAGGAAGCACGGTTGTGAAAAGGTGGTTCCTAGACATGTAACCAAGGGGTTTCAAACATTCAAAACTGGAAAGCAAACTGGGGCGACTGAGAATTTGATGCTACATATTGCGAAAGCATAGGTTTGTTTCTATGAGAAAGAAGGTAAAATAGATCATCTGTCATCACTGAGCAACTTTCCCCACGCTAAACCATTAAGCACGCCAAAAATTTACCTCAAAGAGCCACTAATACAGGTAAAAGTTAGTTTGTGTCCATTTACTTTTGACCTTTTCGCTTGAGAATGGCACAGCACACCATGGCAATTACAGCGGTGGTTTTGAGATGTGAACACCTGCCTTCCAAATCTGCCCATACAATCTGTTCACGTTAGCCTGGTTGCACACAAAAAAAAAAAGAGCACTGACCACAAAGGTTTCAAACCGGCTCTCTCTAGGTACAAAAATAACAATAGCATCACCTGTACATTCTTTATGTACGTGCAAGAGTTCAATTAGCATCTCTTGCTTCATCTTATTCCACTCTGCTATAAAGTTTCAATGCTTTTTCCACATCACAAAGAGGAATTGGACATTTAATTATACTGCCCCATAGACGAGATCCACATGAGCACAACAGGCAATCAAATTTAAACCTAATCCAATTATGAAAGTTTCTCTAAGGCTAATAAAATGGAGAGAAGAATCAAAACTGCATTGATTTCACTTGATAACCTGTCAAGCCTGCACAATCAACACAGATGCCTAATCCTTTGGGAGAGATTTAACACAAATTCCGTCTGAAACGGAATTATGGTCTAGCTTCACGGAAAAATTAAAATTTCCTAAAAATCTCAGAGTGAGCATTTCAAAGAAGAAACTCTAATGTTTGCCAGGAGAGGTCTTCTAATCCACCCCACCTTCAGATTTTTTAACAGTTTATAGGACAGTCTTGATCGCTCAGAGAACTCCTAAGCAGGCAAGAGTTTGGAAGCCCAGAAGCCAGCCTAAGCGCCCCTAAAAATCATTGTTTTCTGTTCTCCAAAGGCTAAGGGCAGATTTCAGAGCCTGATGGCTGGAACCCATGGTATTAATACATACCTAGCACAAAGAGATTCTCTAATTATCAGTATGACCCACATGGTAAGAAATGGCTTGCCACACAGGGCAAACAGCTTTAAAAGGCGGTATGATCCAAATTAAATATTGACTGCTTTGATTAAAGAACTAATGGACACAGTACCACTCAAAAGGACTGAAAGATTTTAGTTCTTCAGTTAACCAAAAGCTTAGACTAAAGGAATTTCAACAAATCAAAACTATACAATAAGACAGATTTCAGATATTCCTAGAAACAAGCTGGAAATGGCTAACCCAGACCTACATCGCAGGGTAACCAGCAGAACCCCAGTAGATCTAGGAAACAACCATTCAAATCACAAAATTAGAGCAGAAAAATCTTCCCAGCCAATGACTGTGTTATCTGGATCTAAACTTTGAACAGTTTACAAAGGGAAATTCCCCTCATTCCCCTGGCACCTGCCATCAGTCTCTACAGATACTACAGACAAAGCTATTGAAATAGCAGCACAAATGAGAGATCCCATCACTCACTGTCTCATACCATAAATTACTCCAAAAATAATAATTTAAGGGGTTAAGCAAAGGACCATCAAAAGACAGAAGAATCACCGTTACCACAGCAATTTTAATTTCTTTACTGTAGCGTAGTGCTGTGCAACCACAAGCAGGCTCACATTTTGCAATCACAGCGTGAAACGTCCCATTTCCAAATTAAAAGATGAAAGAAACATATCAGAGTCTATCTTGTGCATCCCTCAAGGGTCCCTCAAATTTGGTATTATTCTTCACAGCAGGTTACCTAATACTCTGTTTCATACAGCAAAAGGCTTCTTAGCTGACGTGGACTTCTGAGTAAAGCCTTCATGAAACTATCCTCACACACAGACACAGTTCACACTGGGGAAGCCTTCCTCTCGCCCTCCCACACCCATATTTAGCTTCTTTTCCCTCAATCTCATTCTATGACTCCTAGCTTAACTTATATGCAGAAAGCTGCAAACACTTAATTGTAAAAGCAATGGCAAAGTCATCAAAATGGGATCGGGAGGGATGTCAGAATTTGTTTCCCTGCAGCTCTGGGAAGCTTTACGGTTTGTATAGGAAGCAAATCACGTCGTGTACTGTGCCTCCAGCCCTCATATGCAAAAGGCAGGCAATACCGCTCCAACCCCTCCGGTTAAGACACATCGATGGCTGAAGGACTCCAACACAAGGGTGATGAAGCCTCAAACATGCATACAGCCATTCTTACTTTAGTGTTTTAGTCCCTCCACAGTGATGCAAGGTGAGGAATGAAGATTTGTCCCTTTGTACAGTTAGATGGGAAGAAACAGCTGTAGTCTTTTCCACCTCTACTGCCAACAGCTAAATACAAAAGCATCCTGCCATGAATGGGGCAAAAGCAGCACTACAGTGATATGGGCCTGATCTGCAACACTTAACTGCAACTCACTTGTGAATTTAGAAGATTATATGTCTCTGCAAAATCAGTGAGATTGGATTAAGCTTATTTTCATGTTGACACCTTCGCTCCCATTAGCCAGCTATCCCAAACTAAAGACATCCTCCCTTCTGCCTCCTCCAAAGGCCACATTTCTGACTCTGTTGCTAGTCTGAAGAGACAGGCATGCTCCTGTAACACAGTAAACCAGTAAATATTAAGTTTTCAGTATAAAATTTTAGGCTATGTATCCAGAAACAAGGTAAGTGCTCAGAGAAGGCAAGTCACCCCAGTATGTACAACAGTATTAAGTCTCAATCTGCAGGTGTAGAGAGACTACAGTTTCATCATCACCAAATTTTTTTTTTTTTTTTTTTAATAAAGCAACTTTTTGTCTACACTTTGTTTTCTGCTTTGGAAAAGAACTAGACACCTAGGGAACATCCTCATCAGTGATTCAGAGTACTGAGAACAATTACTGAGAAGGGTTTCCCATCAGGAGAGCTTTGTTCTAGAGTCCAGTGATCCACACTTACAGACACACACACGGAAACTACACACACGAACAAAACCTCCACAACCCCTGTCCCCACTCCTCACTATGTTTTAATACATATTTTGTCCCAGACTGTCAGAACAACCTTTCTGAAGAGCGAGAAAGGTGGGGAAAAGGGTCCGGTACTTTCTTTAATGAGAGTACCTATAAAATATCTTCCTTCAAAAGATGAACCTGAAAAAGGAAATGGTATCTTCACCCTCTCCTGTTTTCAGTACCTGAAACTAAACCTTAGAAAAGGGAACTTTAAAAAAAAAAAAATTAAATAGCTGATATCAGGAATTAACTGGATCTAGAAACACAGCAGAAGCACTCCGTGGGCACTGCCGTTTTATACACTTATCAACGGGAAGGGCAGAAACTTTCCCAAGACTCTCCATCTCATCCACAGCAACACTGGACTCTTTGGGGGGAATTAAACCTCATATTGTGGTTTTCCCTTTCAAATCAAAAAGCCCCCAAATATTCCATTGGAAAAACTTGAATCTTCCAAATATGATTACAAGCAAGGAAGGACACAAGCTTTTTAATATTCAAGGTGGCAACATTCACGAGTCCTTGGTGCTCGCTACTGCTACACACCTTCCAGCCTGGAATCAAACAAGCACCCATTTAGAACCTTATATCGGAAGAAATGGCGTTTTTTTTCTATTTGTGCAGAGAAGCAGGCTAAAAAGCCCTGTTGTGTCAGTCTCTTAAGGAACAAAGCACCTATTTTCATTGTGAGCACAGATGCCTTTGAAGGGACATGAGGTTTCCAGGGCAGAAGACACGTGGCCATGCAATCCCACAATAAATTCTTTGTCTTTTGAGAGGATTGAATCTCATCTGTAAGGTACAACTGGAACAACCCAAAATTTCCCCCAAACCAGAGGTGGGAAGAAAAGCTAACTTCCTCTTTCTCTTCCCTCATTTTTCTCTCTCAGCCCCCACCCTCCCATTTGCAAAGCCATAACTCCTCCTTAACTTTCGCCGAGGAAGCCTGAGAGCCCTTTCCTTCTGGGCTTTCAGACCAAACTGAGTCTTGGTATTTTGTATGGACATCTGTGGTTCTTCTTGGATTTTTCTGCCCTCTAGCTGTGCAACCTCAAATACACTCTCTCAGGAACATTACCACAATTTTAATGTGCTATTGATGAGCAGAATCACACTTATGGATCTTGTAACAAGCACTTAACCACGTGCCGAGTTCTATGCTTTTCTCAGCCAACTTTTCCAGAGATATGTTCAAGTCAAGGGGATTTCACCATGTACTTCAGTGTTTTCCATAATCAGACTACACATAACTTTCTACCCTAAAGACCCCAAGGTGGTTACAAAAGCCACTCTCGTTCCGTGTGCCTGAAGGTTCACGCAGCAGCAGCCAAACCTGAAGGAGCAAGCTCAACTCCCATTTGTGACACAGATTTCTCTCACAAGTTTCTCTTGGGCCTCAGTTTATCTCCCAGTCAAATGTGGAGGAGTTTGCGCTTCCTCTGCCATGGACTGATTTAAGTTGATTAGGCCTACAAAGACAGTAAGGCACCTCCTACATAAAGTAGAAATATTGCTGAATGTTGCATAACGCCCCAATCGGAACAATTGGCGAAGGCCTTTATCAGACAACAGCCTTAAAGTGTTTAACATCTTTACCATCCTGCTTTCACTCAGCAGGAAGCACCCAAATGGAATAACCGGCCCCCTTCCCAGGCTGTCAGTGTTCCCAGAGGTCTGGCATGCAGCAGGGAGGCAGGAGCCTGCGTAGAACGTGATTCTGACCCAGCTGTGGAAACCCTGCCTGCTTCAGGCTCCCTGAAGGAGGGGAGGCTACCCTCCAGAGCGCAGATCACGGCAGTCCACAGAGATTCCCCCTGACTCACCTTCCAGAGAAGCTTCCTCCTCTCTACTTTCTGTTCACAGACCCAGGGGGTGCCATGATGCCTCAGCCCCGGGTCCGGGTGAGATGCACAATGCCAGGAATTCAGTATTACTCCTCTTACTGTCAGGATGCAACTTTATGCAGTTCAAGCTATCAGTCTCAGGCTGAAGAAATAGGAGACTGCTCAAAAGTGCATTACGGGAAATAATGTTGTAAACCCATGTCTTTAGGACATTTCAGCTGCCCAAATCAGGATACTCTAACCAACTGTGTACGCTGCCGAGTATTTCTCAGTCTGCGATCCCCCTTATGGCAGTCTCTAAATTCATTAGTCACTTTTTGAAAGAGTGCCACAAATCAAAACACGCCCCAAGAACATGGCAAACGAACTCCTCCAGAAAAATACACTGGTGCTTAACCAACGGCCTGTTCCTAAGTGGGATGACTTCACTGCACAGAGAGCAGCGAGGCAGCGGGGTGTTGAGGGGCAGGGAATGCAGAAAAAGATAGAATTCTAAGAGTTTGCTTTTGTATTAGTGAAGTACTGTAGCACCAATATTCTCAGTCTCCAGGTATGGTACTTAATTTGAGCTTATAACAAGAGAGGCTGATGGTGGTAGAACATAACGATTAAATGCAATGCGAGCAAAGGCCATAGCAATACATACCAAACATTTTTGTTTGTGGGTTTTAATCAATTTAAAAAACAGACTCTGTAACACAAACGCTGAGATTAACACCAACCCATCCTTACTCTCTTTTTATGAAAGTAGCTGATGCATTTCAGCCCCTGCTTTTTTCAGCTAGACTTCCCAGGAACACTGCCCACTCACACCACCTTCACACGTGTGCCTCTACGTGAAGAAGCGACCCGACGTGCCATTTAAGGACCACTGGCAAGGCGCACGGCTGAGCGGCCAGAACAGCACGAGCGAGAGGGTCGTGGGCCCTGGCATCGGCAGAGGTGCTGACTCACTCTGCAACCTTGGCCAACTCCCCTCAGCTGGTCCAACTGCTCATCAGCTGAAAACAGAACTGCACCAAGAAACAGATGCTCTGGCTGAGTTTCGCTCCCCTGGGCGGGTTGTCAAGGGCTTACCAGCAGGACGGCCACAGCAAGGGATAGATCGGCAGCCACGTTCCCTGGGCCCATCCTGCCAGACAGCCTGAAACCTAAAGGACTCTGCTATCAAACATCCTCCCATCCCACCCCGCTCCTAAATTACTTGGCAGGAAAGGAAAACAAAACAAAAAATAAAAAAAAGAAGAAGCAACATTGCTGTGACCAAGTTAGCTCTGTCACTGGCCCGTGCAGTCGTCCATCCAAAGTGTTTGCAAAATTACCCTATTTTCCTTTTTTTCCCTCCTGCTTTCTTTCATTTTTCTGCTTTCATTACCTACTTCCACCAGTATAAACTCATCTCCATCCCCTCATTTTCCTCACCATGGCATAATTAACTCCCTCTCACACACTAGCCGGTGTACTTTGTGTTTGCATCCCAGTGTGGCGAAAGGCAGCTTTTAACTTTCCCTGTACCTCCAGGCTGTCTCTCAAGGTGATCGGCTCCACTTCCCAAGGGGCAGCAACATGGGTCAGCAGGTCCAGCGGCAGGTCAATCGGGCAAAACCCACTGAACCCACGGGTTTCGGGTTGGGGAAGGAAGGGTGGGTGTGAGGCAGACAGGAGGTTCAACACCATCTAAATCCAATACAGTTGTTGTCCAACCTTAACAGGCCAGCCATGATATCAGACAGACCAGGAAGGACAGGATATCACGGCAGACCCCGAGTCCTGCCTTGCTGCTGTACCCAAGCATAGGAAATATAGGGTCTACATGGATCAAAATGACTGTACAGGCACAACTGTTTTACTTCCGAGTAGGGACAGTCAGCTGGAACTGCTGCTAACAGAGTGCTTTGAGAACAGGTCATTTATTTGGAGGTCTGCATAAAGTTTCCTGTGTTCTCTAAATATGGCTTTGTCTTTCTGTACACAAAAAATAAACCTCATGCAAAAAGGAAAAAAAAAAATCCAAAAGAATCTTACATCTGCAACACGGACAGTGTGAGTATCGGTGGTCAGCCAGCAATCTGCAGACCTATCAGCCTCGCAAGCAGTGATAACAGAACTCTTTAGCAGTTGTTATAAATAACCAAAATAATGAAAGCAACGAGCGGGAGGCATACTAAGCCTTTACTTATAAGGAGGGCTTAAAATCCGCTTTACAAAGCATCTGCCTGGCTCACAGGCTTGCCTGGCTCACAGGCTTGCCTGCCAAGCACAGGAATCATTTAAGGCAGGCCAATGTTTAGGAATTCCAGCTGAAGCATGCTCCAAGGAGATGGCGTTCATTTTTCTTCTCTTAAAGTACTTGCCGTGCAGCACACGGATGAGAGAGCAAACAAGTTCTTCTTTAAGTGCTACCAGGTGAATCCAGAAATGAAGCAAGATGGGGTTAAAGCAGCTGCAGAGATGTCAGAGAATTCCGTAGGCCTGCGAAACACCTTAAGACCCCTGCTAATTAATCCTAGAGATAACGATAAAACTAATCTTACCTTTAAAGTTGCCAATGAACAAGCCAGGCAGAATCTGTGAGAAAGAAATATAGTATCAAATATAGATATCTTGTGGTAAGACAAATTGACAAAGTTCAATTTGCATACAGGATGGAACATACTACTTTAGCAGACTATTGTCAAAAGCCATCTCAAAAGCACTGACAACATTTTGTGCCCCTCTGCAGTCTCCTCAAACTACACAGCCCTAGGTACGCCGTGCCTTGAGAGCGTTTCTTGACAGCCGGGGACTGTGAATCATGCGTACCCTCCCATAATGGAGGCTCTCCAACGATAGCAAAAGTGGTTTACAAATACACCGCGGGCCTCGCCATGCACCCCTCCCCCTGTCCCCCACAGCAGGATGAGAGTTCCCCTCATCTAACTAATGATGAAACTTCATACAGAAGAGGTGATTTGCCTATAGTTGCTAAGCAAGCTGGACAAAGCACTGCAAAACGACAGCCTTCGAGTCTCCGGAAGCGCGGAGCCGCGCGAGTCAGGCCTGCAGCACTGTGGGGCTCCTCGACAGAGGCCATGGCTGCAAACAACGAGCTGGGCATTCGCGTACACCGAGAACCCATGGAAGCCCTCGAGTCGCGGGTTTCTCTCCCAGAAGCCGGCACAGGTCTCTGTTACAGGACCTGGGGTAGTTTCAAGGTCAGCCTGAGGACCGGCCCACACAGCCTAAGGACACGTGCACACACACAGAGAGGCAGGTGACGCTGCAGTGCTATCCCTCCCACCCTCTCATAACCCTCCCAACTCGGGAACGGAAGCAAGGACGCGAAAAACCCCCAGGGTGCACCGAACACACATTTTCCTGGCCAAGAACTGTGTTCCCTGCCACCTGAAGTCTCTGACCCACATCCTTTGAAGAGACCAGAACTGTGGTGGTGCAACCGTATGATCCATTTTTCTTCAGCGCTTGCAGAGCATACCACCAGTACAGATATGTCAGCACTGACTTCCTAAAGCCTTAGCAACACCCATGTGTCACCACAACAGCAGCAATAGTCTCTCGGGTGCACCTATTTAAAGGGAAAACTCCACCCATTTTGCTTGGTCCGGCAGCCACAAAGTTCCGAAAGTCATGAAGGACCTTTCGTCGGCGATTATCGCCCCAGCCTCCGTTTCACTGCAGCCTTCCTGCTGAAAGGCGACCCAGATTACCACTTAAAGGTTAGCGGGCCAGCAGAAGGGCCTGCAAAACAGCTTCTGATCTGCCTCTACTCCAGGGCTTTCATCCCATAAAAACACTGTGTTCACTGTTATTTATCTAGCCTCGCAGAAAACAGAGGCTGCAGCACCTCTCGCACTCCTTGTGGCTTTGGGTTGTGCAAACATTCCTCCCTCTCAGCTTTGCTGGGCGATACCTCACTCCGTGCCGTGTCATGCCAGTTCTAACCACAGGCCTCGATTCTGCCACCAGTATCGAAAGACAGCTTCTCTGGGACCCTTGCCATACCCTGAGCTGCTTACAAATTGAGGTCTAGCTGGCGTTGTCAAGCAGACGAAAAAACAGTTCTTTGGTCTTGTATAAACAGGCACCTGTAAGCACCGCACAGATAAACTCGGACAGCTTTCTCCCCTTCCCTCTTCATTCATACAGATTCAACATTCCTACAAAGACAGCAAAAATCAGCAGGGCAGTTTCCAGTGCCAGGGCAGCAAACACGGACAAGAACCCTTAAAACACGCTGCTGTCCCTTTCCGTGTGCACAAGGCTCATGGTTTCACGGGCTGATTCATTATTTTAAGTGCACTTGATGACTCTGTGCAGCTCAAAGGCCACCACCCCAGGCTAGGAATCAGAACCCAGTAGCTGCTCCAAAGAGCAGAGTACCCAAGGACCAAATTCTGCAAACAAAAAACATGCTTTAAAGCAAGAGAGAGTCAAGTTATGAACGAATTTCACCCACCAGATCACCCCAGCCAGCTCCCTCAGCTTAAGCTTACATAAAAAAAATGAAAAAAGCCTGTCTGATATTTTTTAATAGCTGTCTGCTATTTCCTATCTGCAGCACAAATCTCAAATCACACCACCACCACTGCAGACTATAGCATTTTAGACTGCAGGACATTATTTCTGCATCAAATACGTGCTCAGGAGAGGACAAAAGCTTAAATTCCAGTCACAGTCATTAAGGTTAGACACCATAAATTAAAGATACCATGAAACACTAGGGAGGGGTTTGCAAAAATGAAGCTTCTTAGATTGTTGTTGGCAAAAAGAGGAAGAATCCAGAAGTTTGCATCTACGCACCGTGAAGCAACGTTGTACGCTAGATCGGAAATTAGGACACTGCAACCAAGGACAGATGTTGCCCCTGTTGTCCTAGTCATTCTAGAAGCAAGAAACATTACTATGGGTGAAAGCTACCTGGAAAGAAGTGAATCTTCATGCCGTGCTGACTAATACTTCGGCACTAGACTACGGCTGGGAACTTTCAGCTGTGTCATCTCACACTGGCTTCAGTAACTGCAACTCTGGGCTGCGCAAAGTGAGGGCCGATGGCTGCTAGGGGCGTGAGAGAGAAGGGGTGGGAGTCAGAAGACAAGAAAAATAAGGTGGTTGTTTTTGTGAACTTTTCAACCACTGCTTTATGAATAAAAACAGTAGCCTCTCTGTATCATCCGAAACATTGAGAAAATGACCACGGACTAAATAACAGATGGAGAAGAGTGCATAACCAAGCGACAAGGACACCAACGCCTGTCTTCGTTCCTACCTCCCATGAGAGCGGCTCACGTTCTCCACCTCGCTCAAAGGCAGAGCCCTGCAACGGGCAACTAACGCTTCTCACCAGCAGTCCCTGAAAATACACCTCTCTGGAAAACGGCGTAAGGGGTTACTCTGCTGCTGTTTCCTGTACAGACACACACTTATAATAAAGCTTCTAACTCTTTGCTTCTAGATGCACTAGTACTGGTGGGAGCCCCAGCCACGTTCATGGGTTTTCCTGCAGAGATGGCCTCTCCTGTAGGAGAGGACGAGCCCACCTTGTCCAGTGGCACAGGAACATGGCACAGGTCAGGGAGAGGTATTCACCACTGACGTGAGCTGGCGTAGCTTCGCTGGCTTCCATAGAACTGGTTACATCAGCTGTAACTATCCACACAGATTTACATTTCTTATGAACCAACTCCTACAACGAATAGGGCTTATCTTGCCCATTTCATAGAGACAACACTCAACTCGCCCCTTCAGAAGAGTTTGCATGAATAACAGGGCAGTTAACTGTAACAGGACTAGATCGAGAACTAAAAACTGGGAAAAACTCTTTGCTAAGCATATCCTGTACACAGATAATCAAATCTAAGTACTACAATCTCGTCACCATCTTGGCCACTAGACTTCAGCTCCTGGAAAACATCTTCGCAATTTTCAACCACAGACTTCAACTTGAACTTTGAATACAAGTCAAATTAGACATTAAGTTTGAAGACAGATCAGGCGACCCAGACAATTTCCTAAGCCAGACCCCATTACTCATCTCGTACTTGAAAGACATTAAAAAAAAAAAAGTAAAGCACTGAAAATTAATAGTAGCTAAGTCAATGCTCACTCACAAGTCAATTCTCCTCTCTGAGCAGAATAAGAAGGGTATTTATGACCCAATGCTTTCAGTTTAATTTGGGAAAAGTCAGGAGGCTTGGGTGGGCTCACAGAAAAAAAACTAAGCACAGCTAATTTTAGCGAGAAAACTAGCGACAAAAGATAAACTCCACCTAAAAAGAATACCAGACCTCCAGCCCTTGGTCAGCACTAACGGCCACATAAAGTCAGGTGCAACTGCTATTTGCTATGAAATACATCAATATCGTGTGACAGAAAAATAGGAGGGGACCATGTCACTGAGGAAGGCTCTGCATCCAAGAGCAGCAACAGCAGCTGTAGCAATCTCTGGAGCTTTTCCTTACCATACCCGTTACAGGTCATCACTAATCCTCTTCTCCTGGCATCAGTACAAAGAGATTCCCTAAATGAAATAATCCACCATTGGATAAGCTGCTTATTTTCTCCTACTGTCCGCATATAGCTCTGCCTCAAAAAACACACTTCAGTGGGAAACTAAGGCAATTTGTATTGATAGGCTACACTGATAGTCAAGCAAATACCCCCCAACATCAGCGCTGATGACTCCTCGCCTCCCCTTGCCCCTCTGGCACTCGTTGACTCACAAGACCAAAAGGAACAGATGATCCAGAGGCACATTCTGAAGGTGGCAAGTACCAGACCTACACAGGGGACCCCTATAAAAATAAATCCTGATGGCCAGTACCCAACGTGGCTGTAGCCTCCTTAAAGGAACCAGCTCCTCCCAAACTGCTGAACATTTCATCTTTTTGGATGCAGCTGTAAGGAGGAAGGAGAAAAATCAAAGTAGTGCCACGCTTGTCCCAAAAACTCCAGTTGGTACGTGTCAGGGCAACACTTAACAGAATTAAAATTACCAAATTGCCTGGAATCACAGATTGCTGATTCCTGCCGACACAGTACTACAGCAAGACGTAACGCACACAAAGAGTTCTGAGCTTCAACGGGTTCAGAATTGTCCCTGCCCCCCACCCCCAGATTGCAAGTTTAGCATCCCATATCCTGTCCTTCTAAATGTTTTGATGATTTCAGACATTCCCAGGAAAATACTACAAGCGCACCAGAAGTCTAAATGTAGCCTCTCCAGCTGTGTTTCTTCCTAACTGGCCACGCCTAGAAGGTACCTCCAAGGAGTGGCTACGTATCACAACTTTACCTTCAGATTTTGAAACCAGAAATGGAGACAAGGACCAGGAGAGGTTCTACCTCCTGCCTGCTACCTCTCCTACCCTCTAACTCAGCTGGACTAAGCAGCCGGATCTTTCCCCTGCCTCAAGGCTCTGTTTCAATGTTTCTGTCCGTAGGATGAAAACGCTTCATGTCCCAGGTGGCACGCTAAGCACTCCGGATACTCAGCAACCTGACTTCCAGGGGCAAGGATGTCGGACGCGGACAACTTGCGAGCAGCTATTTCTGGCTCTTCTCTGCTTCGTCAGAGGCCACGCTCACGGCAAAGCTACTCCCAAAGTACTCAGGATGTTAGACAGGAGAGATGACTCAACTTCTGTTCCTCATAGTAAGCTATATATAAAAGGCTAGTTACCAGTACACTTTCAATCCTATGTTTAAAGCAGAGGTCGAGATACCGAGAAAAATCACAGCTGTCCCTTGACAACCACCAGGCCATGCCAGGGGAATCGGCGCTTACAATAACCCCCCAGCGCCAGAAAGCCAACACCCTTTGCAAAACAGATCCATCTTTCTTCCTCGCCGCGATCCCCACTGGGGCCAAGGGCTTTCCTGTCCCACCAGCACCGGGACCAGCCCTCCCGCGACGGCCCGTATCCGCCGGCTGCTCGGCGCCCTCGGAGCTCGGCCCGTCCGGCGTGGGCAGACCCCCGAGGGGGCGTGGGCCAGCGCCCGCGATCCTGTTTAAGGGAAGGGGGGTGGTGCAAGGGATGGAGAAGTTCAATTTGACCCGGCTTCGCCGGGCTGACAGCACAACGCTCCAGGCCCTGCCGCAAGGCAGGGGGGTCCCCGAGCTGCCCCCCCAGGGTACCCCCGGCAGGGGACGCGGCGGGGACGAGCGTTCATCCCCGCAGCGGGGAAGGGCCCAGCGTTGCGGCTGAATGAAGCGCAGCACCGCGGGGCGGGGGGGGGCGCGGCGGCTGTTAGCAACCGTTGGGGGCGCGGGGCCGCCCCCAGCCCCGTGGGTTCGCTTGGCCCGGGGAGGGGAAGCCCGGGCGAGCATCACCGAAACCAGGCCCCCCCCCCCCTCCCGCCCGCCCGCGCTGCGGCTGGGAAGGAGGCGCGCCCCAAGGGAGCGGCGCAGCCACGGTGTCCTTCCCTCCCCTCTTCGCCCCGAGGCGGGGGGACCCCCAAAGTGGAAGGGAAAAAGCCTCTCCTGCCTTGGCCTTTGTTCTTGAACCGGGCTCCCGCAGACGGCCCCGGCAGCGCCCGCCGCCCAGGGGGCGAGACAAAGGAGGGGGCGCCGCGGCAGTCGGCGGGGATGGGGCGGAGGGGAGTGGGAGGAGGTAGGGACCGCCACCCCCGGCCACCGCTGCGCCTCGCCCGCGCACATGCACTCACGCCCAGGAACAACGACGAGCAGCGTTACCTTGTTCATCCCATTCCCCATGGCTTAAGCGACCCGCAGGCCAGTACCGCGGGAGGAGCTGCCGGCTAGCGAGCTGCCCGGCGGCGGGTCAGCGTGCATGGGACAGTGCTTGCCGGGGGCGACTGGGGGGACGAGCTAATGGCTAATTAAGGACGGCCGCGGCTTGCCGTTGTTGGGAAGGGTGATGCGCATCTCCCCCCGCCCCGGCCAGGGCTTTCTCCTGGAGGCGGGTTTCCGTTCGGCCGCCCCCGGGAGCGGCGAGCCGCGGGGCCGCGCCACCAGGAACTGCCTCCCGCCGCACCCCCACCCCCCCCACGTGCGGTTAAAGGGCCGGCCGCGGGCCACTCTGGGGTTTGTAGTCCGCGCCTCCGCGGCGCTCGCCCGCCGCCCGCCCCCCCGAACTACACCTCCCAGCGCTCCCCGCGACGCCGACCTGCCCCACCTGTAGCGGCGGCCCGGCCCGGGCTCGCCCCATTCCTCAAGGGATGAGTAAGCGCCGGCGGCGGGGTCGGGACGGGGATGGTCTCCCAAGGTCGCCGCTTCGCAGAGCCGCGCTGCGAACACCAGAGCTGCCGCCGCAGCCCCTCGCTTGCCAGCCTGGTCCTCTCCGGCGTGCGAGTGACCAGGCGTCGGGCCGAGGAGACGGCGCTTGGCCGCGGGTCCGAGCCGCACGGAGAACAGGGACCCGTGTCCACTCCGCCTCCCCGCTCTTTGGTACCAACCGCGCTGCTGGGTTGGCAAGTACCCGAAGGATGCTCATGTCCTCGGGCGCGGCTCTTGGCTGGCATGGCCGTGCTTCTGCTGCCCGCTGCAGTGTTGAACGTGACACGATAGAGCCATGTCCCTCCAGCCACGGGGAAGCGTGGTGATAGGGATTTGGTGCTTAGTGAAGGAAATCTACTCCAAAGAGTTAACATAATAGGGAATGCAGGCAAGGGCTTAAGAGATACACAGTTTAAATAGGTGGAGACACAGCGTTACTACAGAGGATCTTTCCCATTAACCAGCCCAATAACACCTCCTAAACACAAATCAAAGGCAAGAGGGATGCTGCTCTGTAGCCGCTTTTGTGTTCCTTATGCACTTACACACGCATCAGTGTGAAACGTGTGTATTTTAGAGAAACGCTTTAAAAATACCCTACTGCAGACAATCACAGCTTTATTCTCAGCAGTTGCCATTGCATAAACAAATACCATACTGAAAAAGGTTCCACAAAAATCAACCAAGCGTAACTACGTGGATATTCGCGTGTCACCTGTGACTCGAAGCTCTGCCACATCGAGGTGTCATTTGTTGGGCACGCTTCGGTAGGCTCAGGGGCGTCTGCAGCCCAGGGTGGGCACTGGAAAGGTGAAAGATGGAGGACAGGAAAACGCCGACAGGCAGCAAAGCCAGGTATCACAGAACTGATGGATGAACTCTGAAGTGATGGATAGATGAGTGATGGGAGACTGTAGAGGCAGTGGTTGCCAGCACAAGCAAACTCTAAGAGAACTATTTCACAACCTCCAGTTGCAATCAAACGCCGGCTGTTGCCAAAGAGCCTGTCGCACGTTCTCCACGCTACCCTCAACAGTACAGCTGTGACCCTTTCCTAAAGCATCCCCTGTGCTCGTCTGACCCAACACCAAACTTGTGCAGAGAACTAACCCCATAGAAAGCTGTGGGGAGCAACAGCCCACTGCCCATGGGGTCAGACAGTACACATGGAGAGGGGGAGCAGGACCACCTGCCTCTGCAGTGCCTTGTCGTTGGACTGCCAGATCCTGAAAGAATGGTGTTGTTCCCACAGAACACTGACTTCATGTACTGCACTTCTCCCTTCCTCCTCCGTACTGCTGAGAAGCATAGCAGTGAGCTTTATCACAGATACTGGCTTTAATATTTCATTGGCAAAGCTCTCCAGAATGTAATTTATTCTCACGCTGTGCAAAAATACGACTGAGGTCCAAACGGTATGAATCACAGCTTGCCATAATAACTACTAAACACATTGTGCCCCCAAACTGAAAGAATTCCTTGTCAGCTCTGCAAGTAGTTTCTTTTTGCGAGCTGAAAGGATGAAAACCAAATAATATCCATGATAACTGCAGGGATCTGTGTTAAGAGGTCCATGATAACTGGAAGGTATATTGACTGCGGTCAATATGCTGAAAGTCTGAGCTCATCAATTCACTTCCCCACAACTCAGTTTCTCCATCTGTAAAATGCGAATAACAATATTTCTGACCTTGGCAAAGAGCCCTGAAAAGTACCGTGCATGGGCAATTCATGAATTTGTTATAGGAATTCATGAAATCGTTATATCAGACAATACAGACGGAATACAAATATATCTAACTTAGTATCTGACATTTTTCTGAATGGGAAGTGTCACTCATTCCCATTCTTCTGAATGGGAAGTGTGATTCTCTGTTTTATTTTCAGTGACTCTCTCCAGGATGCCTACTTCAGCCTCCAGTGCCTTCCCTTACCAGAATGTTACTGCATGCATGCAGCTTTTTAAGGTGAAAGAGCAAAAATTAGAGTGGGAGAGTGTAACACTCCAACATTAAAAAAGCAGTGGGAGGAAATCCACTTCCCTCTCAAACATCTACCATGATGTATAGTATCTCCTGTTCCTCCCCACAGATCTAGAGGGGGAATCCTGATGCTGTTGCCAGACCTGTCTCTCTTGCCAGTTATTCCAAAAGCTGATTGATTTAGTTCTTTAACTGTTGTTTGATAAACTACCACATAATGCATTTATGGGGGGCAGGTGTTCAGCAAGCTTAAATCATTGTAAAGTGTTTACTCATTGTCACTTCTCAAGATCTTATTCCTTGTGCTTAGTATCTGCACTGATTTTAATATTTTGAAAGTCCATTTTAAAAAGCAAGCTACCCTGAGATGACTGGACTGAAGAAACGAACTCGGAAAATAAGAGCATAAAACTCATGCTGAATCCCATAGCTTTTAGTAACCCTGAAAAAGAGAGATCACTTTAGCATGGCCTGTAAGCCTACAAATCTGGGGATTTTTCTACTTCTTTGCGATGCAAGGTTGATAAATCGAGTAATCCCCACTTCTCGACTTCGCACGCAAACATATCCGGCAACGCCAAGTCTACAGCAGCAGCGATCGTCTTCTAGGCAATTGCCTGAAAACTAACAACCAACCAAACCGATACCGAAACTGAACCTTCTTAAAAACATTAGACAAAACTTCTGCTTTGACAGTACGTTAGGCTTGCTACGTTAAAAATAAATAAGTAAATACTCTCTACTTCTTATCTTCTGATCTCACTTTCTGTAAAGCCTGAGCTAGCAGTCAGCTATAGGCAGAAGGCATGGCGGCTATCCTCGATCTGTCAGGCGCTGATAAGACCTGAGCTGGGTTCCCCTGAAGCAGCGTCACAACTTAGTTCTCAGAGGTGGCAAGAAGGGAGATAAAAAGGATGATTGGTCAGAAATGGCTGGTGGAATGGTTTTCTTCTGAAATGGATCCATTTAACAGAAAGGAACTGTTTCACCAGAAATAAATATCAAAACCTGAGCATTTATAAATAGCCCTAGGCTTGTTTCCTAACTGTGCTGAGGGGGAGGTCCATGGAAGGGGAAGAGCTTGGAGGACCCACTGCCTTTTCTTTTAATATTTCTACCTGGTAATTGATGAAGCATTTCAAAGCCCGTTTTCTGGATAAAAGAGAGAGCATCCTGATTTACTGCCATGTATCCACAGAGCAGAATTCATTCATCATTTGATAAATTCACTGTCTTAAGGCCAAATTTGTCTTTTATTATGTCACTGTGAATCTGCTGTAGCTCCATCAAAATCAATGATGTTGCAGCAAGCTTTATGTCCTGAAACTGAAGGGAGTTACCACTGTGGTTTACTTCAGCAAAAATCAGCTTTCAGGAAACCGCCCTCAACAAGCAGATTAGCTGGAAAACCATCATCTCCTTCTCCCTCATACTCCTCTCGCTTCCCCTTCAATTAATGGATAAGTTCAACAGAACACGGAGTACGCCAGGATGAAATGCTGAGTCAGCAGATGAGGCCGAAGTGGCACAAAGGAGGGCTTTGCAAAGGTAGGTCCCAAAAAGTAAAGGAAATGACAATGCAGGCAGGAGACACAGCGCTAGAGAATGGCTGAGCAAAGCATACAGGATAATTTAGATGTAGGTTAGCTGCCATGGCAACCATGTACCAAATTACTGCACTTCTGTGTCTCTAACCCTGCCAGCAGCTACTTATGTTTGCATGTACCTCAGGCTTTAAAATAATCACTCCACCTTAAAACCCACGATGGATTGCAAATGAAGCACAGGCACTGGGATTGCTGGGGGGTGCTTGGCTTAAACATTTAGATAATAAAGATAGAAAAAATAACAGGCCTTGAAAATTCTGATTTTGCTAAGTGGTTAAAACATGCATAACTCCTTTAACGTTTATAGCAGTCAGTTCTAACCCTTCATTTATTCTGCTTTGACTTGCACACATTTACCAGGTCAACCTGACACCTTTACCTCCAGTGTGTATAGAAGAAAAAAATTGGTCCTAGCAGCAGCTCTATTTTTCACTGTGAGAAACTGCCATGTTATAAAAAGAGTAAGACGTTTTCTTTTAATCCAGGATTCATGGGAAATACAGTAAAATATTAGACGCCTAAGGAACAGAAACAAGGCTATCAAAAAGCATACTGCAAGGCACATGTATATTATTAGTTACTAAGAATAGTCTATCGCTGAGTGTGAATGAAACTATCCAACTGCATTCCCTTGATAAGATGGGTACGTATTTGTTTCTCTGGGCACACATCAGTGTCCTCAAATGGAAAAATAATGTTATAGTAACCTAACCGCTGCTTCCAGCTCACATGCATGTAGTCCTAGGGGAACACAGCCTTTACAACGCCTCTCTGCAGGAAGCCAGGAGACCATAATATCCATTGGACTTCTCTTACAGAGTCCATGAAACACTCTAGAGTAGAAAGAGGTCAGTTTTGAAGAACCCATTGAAACTGATGAAACATCACTGAGATGTTCAGCCAGTTGAGGGCTACTGGGGTGTGTGACCTGCCAAAATCAGCAGGAAACTTTGAATGAGCCTCAGAAGCAGCTGTGGTCACTGCCAGCAGGTAGTTCTCCATCCCTCCACCATCACATGATACTCAGTGAAGACTGTGGTGCTCCATAATCGTGGCCTGCCTCCAGCCACAACACTGGGCAGAGATCTTTATTTTGATAACATTTTTCCAGTAGCTTCTGCTTAACAGGATGTGTCTTAAAAAGTCCTGTATTTGGAAAATCGAAACAGTAAAAGCTACAGTTCTCTATTCCATATTTTGTCTTCTCAGCCAAAATCTAAGTAGCCCTTACATACCACTTATGAAAAAAAACCCAAATCCAAATACATTTCCAATATATTTACTACATTCTCCAAGGACATTCAGTTACTCCTGAGGTCCTTACGCTGTTGCTTGTACTGGTGTCTCACTCTTGATACAACAAAACTAGTATCATCCGGAGTTAGCTATTCTATTTCTGTTGCAGAGTTTTCCCTTGCCTTGGTTTTTTTGGCCCACTGCAGTTATCTATCTGACCGTGACAACAGATTCCCTCCAAAGAGTGGCCTCCAAGCTACCTGGTTACCTAGAAAATCAGGCAGTATGTCTCCAGTTCATCTGGGATTCTGCGTGTCCGGAACACTTCAGTGGGCTGTCTGTGGGTGGTCTGTGGGGCAACTGGGAATGGGAGATGGGTGGGAAGCAGAGCACAGAGCATGCTTACAGCCAAGAATGTTCCTCTTCGGGTGTATAGGTGTAAACCACTAAGATGTTCTCAGATTAAGCAGCAGACTCAGTGCCCCTTGTCTGCCTGCCTCCTGCAAATTATTAAAAACATGCAGTTTCTCCCTAAGTATATGGCCACCTGAGACATGACTTGCTAACATCCTGGATCAGTATGGTTGCAACTACCCTCAGCAACTGTTCAGTACCTTTGGGGATGCGAATTATGTCAAGCTCGGGAAGCAGTAACAATGCCAGGGCTTCCAATTCTATCACTTGCCTCTATGGCCGTCTCCCCATACTCCTGCAGATCTCCATTCTAACATCACCTCCTGCTGAGCATTGTGGTGTCTGCTGAGCAAAGGATCAATTCCTGGCAAACTATTCCACTGTTGTGGCCCAGTTAGGTCCAGATTAACATCTGATGTTGGCATGTTAACCCATACTCCACTGCACATGGTGTGAATTCAGGGTCATCAAACTAAAGACATTTTCAGACATTATAGTATCCCATATGCCTTGTCCAGCACAACAGGCACAGTCATCAGGCAGGTTATGTCACAGAAGATAAGAATTACTAGTTTGGGTTGGGTCCCATTTGCTTTCAGGTTGACAGATCTTTTCAACCAGTGCCTTTTTGGAAGGGAAGAACTATTGGAGGTGCTGACACCGTCTTCCTTGCATACACTCTGTTCGCCAAGCTGATGCCTGTCTCTTTCTGCACCCACTGGACACTTGCAGTTGCAGGATGTTTTGCTCACTTCTGTCTCTGAGCTCTTCAAGTGTTTCTGTGATGTTTTATTGTGGTATTTTGGCGTCTCGGTCATTCCCTGTGCTAAAGCACCAGCAACACCCAGCAAGCTTCTAACCGGTCAAGGGTTAATTCAGGGTCTCCTTGTGGCCTCTTCTGAGGCTTTTTTGTTTGTTCCGATCCGTCGGTACTTTGTCTGGGACTAGATTACACGCACAACTAGAGACATTGGTTCTCAGGTTGCACACTTTGCTATAGTTTCACTTTCCTTTGTGACTCCAGGTTAGATCTACCCTCGAACAGTTCATTTTACGTAAGGATGTAAGAGCTGCTGGTTTAGGTCATAGCAAAGATCCATATAGCTCCACATCTGCCCTCAACGGTAACAAGTAGTGGACACCTATGAAACAGGGTGAGTACAGAGCGTTCCTTCCCCTTTTATACCTTCCAGTTTCTGGCAAGCAGCAGGTCAGGTTTGTGAGCCAAGGGCGCACCCAGCGCCTGCTCTGAATGTTAAGCTGGTGTTTTTATGTTAACGCTTACAGTGACTCCAAGATCTCTTTCTTGAGTGTCAACTGCTCATTCAGAACTGTTTGCATTTATTAGGGCTGTATTTTTCCCATATGCACTGGTTTGTGTTTATCATTGTTGTATTTTCTCTGCCATTTTACTACCCAGTCAGTTGATGATGTGCGATCCCTGTGCTACTTTCTCAGGCAGGTTTTGGTTTTGACTATTGGAAACAACTTCGTATCATCAGCCACCTTGGCTCTCCACCATCTCTTCCAGCCCATTTGTGAATGTGTTGGACAATGCAGAACCTGGCACGGTCTCCTTCCCCTGCCTTCCTCTTGCAGCTTCCTTTAATTGTGAAAAATGATCAGTAGCTCCCACCTTTGCTTTTTATCTTCTAACCAGTTACTAACCCACAAAAGGACCTTCCTTCAAACTAAGGATTTTAATGAGCCTGTTGGGGTTTGGGGAATCCTATGAAAAGATTTCTGAAAAATACCATTATACAAATGCTGGGGGAAATTGGAATGGGCAGAAGGGTGGGGAGCAAGGAAACGTATTTGTCTCTGAGACCATTTTAGTCTTCCTTATGTCTAAGCTTCCCCTTAGCCTGCGAAAATTACATAATCTGCCAGAGCGCTGCTTGTGAAAAAGCAGTATAATCGCCACCGAAATTGGTCTGGCAGCGCTGATGACACAGGCTGAACGTTCTGCTTATCAGTAGACTTACTAAGGTTTGTTTCATTAACTCATGTCTCTGAACCTCGTTCCGCAACCAAAAATATTTTGTCCCTTCATTGTGGACGACCGTAGTTTGCTCAGAAAGAGTCAAACCCACCTGGAGGGAATGAAATAGTCAAACTCAGGTCAGACTTGGGTAGGGTTAATGCAAATTTACACTGAAGACCTTGAAGGCACAGTCAGGGTTTGTATTTTTACTGCCTAACGGGAACAGCTTATGCTGCCAGTGATGTCAGTGAAGCTTTGTTACTGATTTCAGTAGGAACAGGAACACCACTTGTCATAAAAGATTAACTTGACCTAATCTTTCTGTAAATAAAGAAATATGACGCTTCAGGAAATTTCACAGTGTCTTTTTCATTTGATTATCGTTTCACTTGCTTTCATGGTTACTTTATTTGTCGTCTAGCAGAAAATGAAACTCATTTTATACTCTTAATATCCGAAAAGAGCTATAATGCATGTAGATGGGCTTGTACTTAAGAGTGGTGCCAACACTGAGTAATTTTAATATATTATATAGTTGATAATATCTGACCAAATATTCTAGAATAAGTCACTATAGAAATGAAGGTATGTTTCCTGTGTGGCTTACAATATCGTACTAAAATACAAAAGAAACCTGACCGGGTTTCAGTTATGAAATAATAGATACTGAGCCATTTTCAGGTTGGCTCCATATTGCCAAAGTGTTTAAGCAGGTGCGTTTCACAAAGTTTGTGAAACAAAAGCTCAGCTGAAAGCAAATCAACATTAGGAAGCAAAACCGGTGCTGAGTGATAGTGCTTAAAAACTGAGAAACTAGAGTGGTTTTAAACAGCAACTGAAAAGATGCTTTGATGTTTTTTAAAGCACTCCCTAAAAACATGTTACAGTTCTCTGAAGTTACGAACAAGATATTTCATCTTGTATTAGTGTTACTTCTATAGTTTGGATTATACCCATCGAACGTGAACTTTTTTCTTGCAATATGAGCATGCTGGCAGTTTTCGAAGATTAGGAAAACATGTTCATAAGCCTAACTGCTAAAAAACATTACTTTTTTTTTCCAGAGCATTATCTTATGTAAACAAATGGGGAAAAATGGCAATGAACCTAAAAGCCTCAGTATCTTCACATGACCAGCGTTTGTGGGAACAGGCAAACCCCTTCGCAGCGAATGCAAGGGTAGGCCAAGTACTGTTTGCTGAATTCAAGTGATATCTGTAATCAACGCCTTAACTTGACCTCAGCTGCCAAAGTCCCCTTCCCTTGCACTGCGAGCCGAGCGCCTTCTGTCACCCCACCGAGCGACAAGTAGCCTCCCTCTGAAACACGATGCAGCTCAGCAGTAGCACGGGCAGAAGCATTTGGGTCCAAGACTGCTATCAGAGGCAAAGGTGGACAACATGACTTGAGGGGGAATTAAGAAAATCCTAAGAATCCTGGCTGATTTTATGCTAGTCCCCAAAAGCTTTGAATTCATTTGAATTCGTTGAAGGCAAATCACTTCATGCCTTAAAATGTACAGAAGCCTTTTGACAGCAGGGCTTGTATTGTGTAGCTCTCCGACTTGACTTAGGAAGATATGACATGAACAATGGAGAGTTATTAACATGAATGATTTTGCATGCAAATTGGAAGCACCACAGAACAATAGGACGGCTGCGGCTTAATGGCACCAGGTTGTCTGCAGGGCTGAACACAAAATATCACAGTAGGAAAGAAATAGCAGACACAAATGCTACTAGAACAAAAGTGCTTTCAAAAATGAGCTGGGGCAGCTGGACCACAAGATCTCTTTTCCTGGAAGTGGTTCCAGAGATTCAGTGCCCAGAAAACATGCCTGCAAAGCCAGGGCTAAAAAACAACTGCAGGTTTGCTAGACCTGAAGAACTTCATGAACCCAATGCACCAAGCCAAAGACCGTCACCTTCATTCCGCATCCTGGGGTCAGCAGGATTGTGACAGGTGTAGTTGTCAAAGCCTAACATCTATATTAATCAATTATGTTGGCCTCTTCCATACAGGAAACAGAGAAGCAACATGAAGAGATGAGCAAATTAACATTTCCACACCCCGCTTTGTGCATTGTCTTTTCTACGAGCCTTCAGCAGAAAGGATGTAGGGAGGCGGAGGGCTAGAGGAAGTTGTAGGTACTGGGATACACGTCCCCTGGAGCAGGTTGTTGCTGCTGTGACTTTCCCAAGACCTATTTCTGCTATGTGTGTTGCTACAACTCATGGCTGAGCAGCAGCGCTGGTGCTACTCCACATGGCAATGGCTGACACTGTTTGGAACAGCAAACCCAAGAAGCTCAAGGGAAGAAAAGTTCACGCAGCAAACAAAGAGATCGCGGCTGTTCCACTGGCTCTTTTGTCTTCCCCTTGCTGCAGCCTCCTCCACTTACACATAACTAACACCCATAGGAGTAATCATGCAGAAGACAAGTATTGCCATTTGATGTTTTGGTGGACAATCTGTGCAGCAGCAGGATGCTCTCTGAAACACGCAGACCGCTTTTGGTGTATTCACTCCGACAGTGGGGATTATTTTAGAACACAAGTGACAGGAAATAACGTTTTCTGCATTTCATCAGGAAACAGAACACGGCAAAGCACTGACTCTTGAGGAACAGGAGCTGTGACATCCTGTCCAGGCTGCACACTCAGTGCCTCTCTGCCACTAAAAGAAATTCAAAATAGACATTCCATGAAAGGGTTCGATTTTGCTGAATCAAGTCAAACTACCATATATTTCTGTCTTCAAAAACTCCCAACATAGTTTATGTTCAAAATGTTCATGTCACCAAAAGGTGACAGTCAGCAGCTCTGGTTCATCAAGTGCAACATTCACAGAAATCAGTGGGGCTGTAACCCTTGCCCCTAAGTCTGAAAGTTGTGGGAAGGGAAGGGAAGGGAAGGGAAGGGAAGGGAAGGGAAGGGAAGGGAAGGGAAGGGAAGGGAAGGGAAGGGAAGGGAAGGGAAGGGAAGGGAAGGGAAGGGAAGGGATTCCCTCAGAATCAGATTTCTGTATGTTGAGGTTTGAGAAGTCTATATTACCACTGCCTCTTTGAGCCTTTCTGTGGTTACACAGCAGATTTCAGGCTCTGTGTTATTAGTCTGGCACCTGCCATACAGACTTGATTCTCTACTGAAAACTTTGATGCTAAATCTTCAAATCAAGAACCTGGTTTCCTCTGCCCACATGGCAAAGCCTGAATGAGGAAGAAAACATAAATTTATTTTCTTTGTTCTGTTGCAGTGATGAATCATTACTCAATCCAACAGCCAAAGCACAGGTTTTCTGCATATGTGGAAGCATGATTACCCCATTTCTGCAGTACATCTATACAATTCCCCTTTTATCTTTCCCTTAATCTTTGTCACTCACCCATCTCACCATTCCACCCAGCCCCCTTCTTGCTCCCACATCACAGCTCCAAGCTTTACTGTCTTTCATTCTCTAGAGACCAAACTGCAGAAGAATAAAACATGAAGGGTAGGTGGGTCGAACACTAGTTACAACTGACTGTTTGCTTCTCTTTTTATGAAACTCTGCCTTTTACCTTCATTTCTGCACTCCATGAATCTGGGCTTCAGCCACTGAGAATGAAAGCAACTATGCAGAGGAGCTTGATTTTGGACCTTTCTCCAGAGGAGTGGCTGAATTTTTCTGGCTAAACTGGTTTCCAGTATGAAAGTAAAGTTGAGCTTTCAAGGAAACCAAAACATCTACTTTCTAAACCATCTTATGTGAAGAAATGGGATGAAGAGATGAGAATGACTATTGTTAAAACTCTAATGCTTTTACCACCAAATTCATCATTTTGCACGAAAATCATATATTCTTTTAAATTAATCAACATTTTCTATGGGGAAAACACATCTCAAGTCAGTAAGCCTTCCTTTCAAACTACCTGTTCATCTGGAAGCTTTGGAGCTTGAGAATAATTCACAGGTACATACATTACCTACACGAGTGTGGAACATGCTGCTGTGTAAGATACACACTCAGAAGAGTCCATCCTGGAAAAGAGGCAGCTGATGAAGGATGTGTTTAGAGATCTATTAAAGTAGGTGCTGTAGGGAAAGTGAATAGGTAATGAGCGTCCCTAGTCTCTTTTCCAATACAAGAGCTAAAAAGCCCCAGATAAACCTTGCACAGAGAAGGCTGGATCAGAGGAAGTGGTCCTTTATACACTGACCTGAACTGTGGAAATCCTTGCTGCAAAAGACTCAGTGTACAAAGGTGCTGTACGAGCTCAGTAAGCAACTGAAAAAAACATACAGGATCACAGATTAGGAAAGCCTTTGGCAATGGAAGTCCAGGAGCTACACATTACTGAAGACCAGAAGAATATTCTGGAAAAGTTTCACTATATCCTTACCTTATCTTACCTTTTAATTCCCTCCTATGCATCTGCTGTCAGACACCACTGAAAAAGGGCTGAAAGGACATTCCATCTGATCAGGCACAACTGTTCTTTTGTTCTTCAACTTTGACGCAAAAGGATTTTTTATATCCAGCAATACCTACTGCTCCTTAAGCGCATCAAAGGTCTATTTCAGCTTTATAAATTCAGTCAGACTTAACATCTCAAGGGCAGTTCGTATAGAACACGATACTGTAAATCCATCCTGATCTCTAGAGCTCATGATGGCTTCTTTCCTTCTTGGAATTTTTCTCCAGATATTATGCCCCTTAATATGTTCAATGCACACTCACTGCTTTCAGGGTGACTGGAGTGTAACGTGAAAGAAAGGAAGTGCTCCTGTACAAACTGAGTCAAGCTGTGGAAGTCCTTGTTGCAAAAGACTGAACTTTATCACACTGAAACTGAATCGGGCATCACCTCCTTTAGCTGGTCACGACTACAAGATGGATAGAGAGAAACTCAGGGGAAAACCCCTTTTCTGGTCACCAATGCAAGTCATGATGACAGCTGTTCCTACAGAAGGTGGAATTCTTCCATGGTGACTTCAGAGCCATGTTTAAACTGTCACTGAGCTCTTCTTGGCTTTGACAGACCTGTCTTTAGTGAACTTTCAGTGACCCCACTGTGACATTAGTTTGGTGGCTGACCAGAGAGAAAGTTACTATTTCAGTCAAAATGCAGGAGAAATGGTGACAATTACATGGGCAGCAGCAAAGTCAGAAGAACTACACTTCTTGGAAATGAAAGACAGGCCTTGAAATTACCTCTGGATTAAGAAACTGAAGAAAACTATCCAGTTCCTGAGACCAGGTACCCACCTTAGCTGCATCCTAACACTTTCTTGGCTGGAGTTTGACCTCAAAACACAACTAGCCCTTTCCACCTACACCTCAGCACTGAAACCTAGATGCACAAACCTGAGCGGAACTGCGGCAGGTCATCTAGAATTTACACAAGGTGCTCTTTCCCTCGGACCAGAAACGTATCACTCCTACTAAAACTTCTACTTACCAGCTGAACAAACTGGTAAGCGCGGGTTGCTGTTTAGCTGGAAGTCTGCTACATGCTATGCGTGCTTGTTGTGTGCTTTTGACATTTAAGCTATTGCTCCATTATTTTGTGCCCCCCCTCCGCCCCGAGGCACCCTTTGATAATAAAGTAGGTCTGCCTTGCCTCGGGCAGGGTGTCACACTGCCCGCACGGCACAGAGGTGAGAAAAATGAGTTGGTCCGGCACCTACACAAGTACACGGCATTACTAGATTGTGAGATGTAACTCCCAGTCTCAAATATTATTACTTATGTGTTCTTTCCATCACAGATAATATTCTGAGTAGTTTCAATTGTCATCTATGGGCAGAATTTTCAAAACCGCAAAGTATGAGCCTAACTCTGCTTCCACCAAAATCAACAGCATTTTTATTGTCTTTGCGTTTGGGTGATGGTTGCACACTATGAGGCATTTTATCTTGTATTTTGAAAGACAAAAAGAACTTCTAACCAGATGAACTACTGTTGATGGCACTCTGGCTGAATTAAATAATTACTTTTAATTCTGGCTCCCATTCCCCAGAATATTTTAAATATTAGGAAAGATATCTGACCATGAACATTTCAGACAGAAGGGGACAGAAACCTGGGTTAGAAATATGAGCAGGTCAGCCACTGAAAGAGATAACATCTGCAGAATCAAATAAGAATTAACTGTCTATCTACCAATGTAAATAAAACTTAAGTTCTTTTATGTCTAGAGCTCATAGATGTTTTTTTACAAAAGTCTCGACTCTTTATAAAAAACTCAACTCTTCCTGTGCCATACTTCAAAGGCTTATCATAGAATGGTTTGGGTTGGAAGTGACATTAAAGGTTATCTAGTTCCAACCCCCCTGCCATCGGCAGGGACACCTTCCACTTACACTTTTGGCCTGCCAGTCCTGAAACCTCCTTCACTGACAACTTCTGGCACTTCATCCTAATGTTGAAATCATCCTTTTAAAATTAAATGATTGTACTATTCTCCAACGTCCAACACGGTCCTCTAGAGTTTCACGCCTGGTCACAGGGAGGGTGGTTAAGCACGCAAACAGGTGCCCAGAGGACTGTGTGTAACAAAACCCAACTGGGCGAGGCCTGAGCAACCTGATCTGACTGTGACATGGTCCCTGTTTTGAGCAGGAGCTTGGACTAAGTGACCTCCAGAGATCTCTTCCAACCTCAATTAGTCCTGGACTCAATGTTTCTGCTTCTTTTTTCCTTCTATCACTTACTGTTAAGGGATCTCACATAAAAATGCAGCTATTGTAGCTCTCCCCTTCTAGCCCTAGCCTTTCACAGTTTTTTATTCTCTGGACTTTCCTTCTGCCATTCTAATGAATACCCTGTTTCCGTATTTTCTCATGGTGTCTAGTCATCAGCTTTAAAGGCAACACAGACAGAACTTTAAGCCTTTCTCCCAAAAACTTTCTCCACCGTCTCAGTCATCAAGACAACACGAACATCTTCAGCTCAGTCTCACTGTTAGGTGCCATCTTTTACTCATCCAGCTTTGTAAATCTGCACACCCAAGCTGCATCTGAACACTGCAGTTTCTTCGTACGTCAGATCTCTCATATTCATCCCTTCCTTTCAGTCATCAGGGATCTAAGATAGGGATTCAGAGATCTGAGGTTTATATTTGGTATTGTATCTACTTCTACACATCATTTTGTGTTTGGTTTTTTTTTTGCAGCCTTTGATGACTCACTTAAGATATTCTAAAGTATCACAGATATTTTGCTTTCTGGTTTTTTTTGTTTGTTTGTTTTGTTTCTTTTCTTTTGTTGTTTCTCCTCAGTTAAAGAAAATAATTTCTGTAAGGTAAAAATTAAGATTAAATCCATGATCTTATCTCTCCTTCCAGTTCTCATATCCCACCTTTATTACTGGATGACAGGAAGGGTGGCAGGGAAGATGCTGGATTTAAGATTCAGAAAACTTGGGGTTATTTCCTGCATTTCAGTAGGTCTACAGCACAGAGCTTCATATGAATTAGTTCAGAGACAACAGTAGTTCAGCCACTTTGAGATGCCTAACTTATATTGTGAAAGTAGAATTCTTTATTTAAAGCTATCTCTGGTTATCTATCTACCTACTGAAGCCTAAAGGGTAAACATAGCCAAAGGCTATGCTAAAAATACAATAAAAATACAAGAGAATCACTGAGATTAACTTTTGTCATTCCATCTTGCTCCTGTAAGGCTAGGAAATGCAGCTGAAACTAAAATCTTCCATACAGTTTCTGTTTTCTGTGCGTAATTTTGAATATCAGGTGACATATGTGGGTGGGGGAACTTCACGATTAGCCTTAATCAAATCTCAGCTTTTGCTGGAACTTCCCAAAGCCTTTCTCACCCTTTGCTCCTGACTGAAACATTTTGCTAGTTCTGCGTGCATTCCAATTAGAACTTAAAATACTTGGGTTCGGTTTGTTGTCTTGCAGTGTTCCAAGTACTTCCAAGTTTCATTTCATCATTCAGATTATGATCTTTAGCCTTCTGTCCAGAAGTTAGCTCTAAAACTTTACCTCTGTATCTGAGACAGACCACATTCAAACAAATCTTATAGAAATTTCCAAAAGGTATTTAGTCTGAATAAGGCATAAAAAATTGACCTTCTGCCACAGGCAATGGAGATGAAATTTACAGGACTGAAGCAGACTGAACCCATACTGACAGCAGCTTCTTGATATCATTTTAGAAAGAAAAGATGAACGATAGCTTCACTGTGTTTCTGTATAGAAAGATCACTTATTCCAGTAATGACCAGCAGAAGAAATTTCTCATATGAGGGTGGGTCCATAAAGCAAGAGTTGGAGGGTGAACAAATAATCCAATAATCCAGAACAAAGTCAATTCTTTTAACCGTCTCGCAGGTGAAAAAAAATTATTCTTCATAAAAGTAAAAGGAAAATATAAACTTAGAACTAGAATTTATGATCAGAAGTGTTTGTGGAAAGAGGCTGATTTCACTCAAAAAAGCCCAGTGGGTCAAAAGTGTTAAGATGAGTCCTTACAGCTATCTAGTGTCGAACAGAATGAGTCTCCTTTCTGGTTGAGAACTTTGAGGATGTTACAGAATGTGTGCTAAATCATACCAGAAGCCATCAATTTTTGCAAGTGATAACTGATTAAAATATGCTGTCATTTTCCTCCTCATTTCAGCTTGCTTTCAGTTGCTCATGCCTTTTCTTTAGCTTCCTCCTTCCCACCTCACAAGTAGAAGCTTTTATCCGCTCTCCTCATGCCATCAGGATCCTTCCGCATTCCAGCTCTGATCTATTTTGCACTGCCTTCCATCACTCCCTATCTCTTCTTCTTAGCCATTTTTCCCGTCCGTTTCTCCTCCCAACACAAATAAACTTGCTTATATTTTATCCTTTAGTCTGATATTTCTACAGCTTTTTTCTCTCTCATCTCTGCTGGAATAAGATTCAATAAGGAGCAGGTAAATATAATTTTTATTAATGAGGAAAAATACCTAAAATTATGGCCAATATTTACATACAAATATTGACACAAATATGAGCAGAAAATCTCTCTCTCCAAAATCAGTGCAATGCTGATGTAGCTCTTCCTGTTGATTTAAAAATGTGTTTTTCTGAACTCTATCAATTATTTCCAGTTGTTTAATTTCCAGTATCTGTGTATTTTTTCTTCCTTTTTCACCATTTACATTCGTCAGTTTTGGATTTTGTTGGTTAGCTTGCATTGCATTGGTGAGGCTTTTGGTTTGGGATGGGATTTTTTTTTTTTTTTTTTAATCAAACCAGCTACTCACATTTTATTCTTTACATGCATTTTCACTTCTTTTGACTAATACATGCTATACTACCAGTCTTCTCCCTTAACCAGCTACAGCTGTTTCCTTCAGGTTTTATACTTGGAACATGGAAGAGTTCTTTCTTTTACAATTATTTAACAATGTGGTCTCATTTATCAAGTAAACCCAACTAATGATTTCAGATGCTCCAAGTTTGTTGAACATGGCACCTATAATCACTGTCTGGAGTTCTTTTTATAATTACATCTTAGGCCTCCTACAGTTCAGTTCCTGGCAACTGAATTCAACTAAACTATTTTCACCATAGTCTCTAGTGGCTTCTTAACCCAAGCTTTCAGTTCTGGCGCTGCAGGCTTCCCGCTCTTGGCCTGCCAGTTGTTCTTGACACAACTACAATGTAATTTGTGAAAATGTGATGCTCATTGGCTTCAGGGTCTCCATTCTCTCCTAATTCTCCTCGACCCTCTCTAACAGCTCACAAAGCTGTTTGGAGGCATCTTCATTCCACTCCAGCACTCCAAGGGGGATGATGGGGTGTTCTGTCAAACCCTGGTTTTGGTTCTTTTCCCTTCTTCTGCCTTGTATCTCTGAATAATTACTCCCTTGGTGCACTTAACAATTTCATGTTCATCGTTTACAAATCCACATTTCCACTCTAGGCATGAATCATTCTGGCCAAGCTAACAACTCAGCCTTCTTTCTGACAGCTCTCTGGATGTGTAATCATCAGCGTAAGCTGAATGTGGTTAATCGTTCTCCCCCAGTAATTTCTTTTCCTAGCTTTGGCAACACTGCCTTGCACCATGTAAACGTTTCAGCAAAGATGAACTTTCTACCTTGATATTTTGATTTAAACTCCTTTCTTGAGACACCTCTTCTCTTATTCTTTTTCGAACACCTTAAGTATAACCCTATCAGTCTTCTGTTTGTAAGGACCTGTCACCTAGCCTTAATAGACACTGCAATGTTTGCTATTGAAATGCTGCGTATGAGACGGTTCTTCCAAATAATTTGTGATACAGCCACCTATCAGATTTTGAGAACTACTCCTTTGTATTTTCTTCTACTTACTTATTATTCCACTAATCTCATTTTAATAGAAATATACGCAAATTAATAAACAAATGAATAAATAATATGTTGTCCTTGTATTAATGCTATGGTACTCTACAGTATTCCCAAACAATGTAACACTTGTGTAAATTACAGATTTTCCAAATAAAATTTGCTTCTAACGTACCCTGGCTGAGGTTTGTAAATGCCTGCATAGTTCAGACAATTGTATACCATTATGCAGTTTAATCGTACGCGTTTATTAGATCAGATGCCTCAGCAGCTCCCTTATTCCACCACAGTCAAGTAAAATGAGTATACTTCAAAGACTCGTCTACAATAGCAAAGTGTTGCACAAAGCCTGCTGCAAATGAGTTTTATTCCAATTTGCAGGCACAACATACAACTTATATTTTCAGTGTGGACACACTGGGAGGTCAATAAGCAATTAACAAACAAATACAGTCCAAATGAAGAGCTCTGGTGAGCTCCCTAACACTTATACCTCAGCAGATTTTTAAAAAGCACTTTGTTATAAATCAGCATCCAGTACACTGCAGAGATCGTCTGCCTGTGCCCCTACTGGAATATGATACGAGTGCCAGGTGAGGTGATTATGCTGTTGCATGACTGACAGAAAAGGCTTTCTGCACATAGAGATTTATTTAACCAGTGCAGATTCTCCATCTATAGATAAGAATTTACAACAGCATCATTGGAAAGAAGAGCTATGGAGAAACATCCTAAAATTGCTGGAAAATGAAAATGTGAATTGGCAACACAAGAACATCTACAAACATACCGTGTAACCACTTAGTATACACAGACACACGTAAAATTTTAGAAGAAGGTGACAACCATAGAAATAGCTTAAGAAATATGGATCCTACATATTATACAAACTTCTTAAGAAGCAGAAGTAATTTGACTTCTAGGGGTTTTTTCGGCATTTAAATGAATGAGTGCTCTCATTAATTATAGAGTGCCTCACAGCATGTGATGTAACTACACTCCACTGAGAGACGTACCTGATATGTTTAAGGAGGTGCCAAGGTAAGGAAAATAAAAGACGCCTATGCTTTTCCCCTTTCAGGGAAGTTGTTATGGGATCCGAAAGTGACCAACATTTTTATCAACACTTGAATATTCCTTAATACATCTTCTGCTCTTCACTATCTTGGAGTTTTCGTAAGATGGGAAAACAAAAGCACCGTACTCCTTCTAGTCCTTCATCTCTAGTAAGATCAAACCACTCACACTTCCATTGTCATTCAGCCAGAAAATTATCATCTGGTCTAAAGATCCCGTGAAATAAACAGAAGAATTTCCATAGGTTTGGATAGGTTCAAAAAGACTTCTTTTTCCGAGTTGTTCTCACAAAACAAATTACCTAAATGGAGACAAATGTATATATAAATTGTCACCCTAAACACAGATTCACACAGATTCACAGAATGGTAGGGCTTGGAAGGGACCTCTAGAGATCATCTGCATGGCACAGGATGGTGTCAACAGCCAACGTGACCTAGTGATATGTTAGATCAATAATTCCAGTAATCAAAAGCGGACCTGAAAATAAATATTGAAAGAATGTGTTCAACTTCTAGATATATTCACAGGCAGCTGAGCTACACAGCCCCGTCCCATTGTACTGGACCTGACCATGTAATCACACACATACAGGCGTCTTCCCTGCTCAACCTCTTACCAGTGGGGTAATCCAATGGGGTAGATAAAATTTCTACATCCCAACTAGTGAACCTAAGCTCTATTTTTTAATTCTGCAAACATCAGAGGCCTCCTCTGTTCTTCTTTCATCTGGCTAAATCCTGACATGTTTACCCAGATTTTCCCCAGTGCTTTACCAGGCAAAAATTCCCATCACTTTCCACCAACTTTCCAAACTTGCTGTTTCCAGGGCGCGGGACCAAGATGGCTAGCTGGTTTCACCATGGAACAACTAGTAGGCCTCGCTCTCAAGTCTACACGTCTTCCAAATCCATTTACGTCTATTGGTGTGCACGGAAGATCGTCTACACAAACACCTTTGTTTCTCTGAAGCCATTTCGAGGTCCTTTACACCCCTTGCTCCTCTTGTCCTGCTGCCTGGGACTCCCCCAGCTGTGGCTGAATGTGGATTTCCCCCTAAACGGGGAAGTTCCCCAGAACAGACGGGACTCACAGAGAAATGAATGCAAGTCTCCAGTTGTACCGAGCACTGAAAAGATTCCCCAAGGGACTAACACAGGGACAATGAATTTCTTCCCTTGAACTACCTCCTCTCTGAATATTGTGCTCACACTTCAGAAAAAAAAAAAAAAAAACAAACAAAAAAAACCCCAAAAAAAAGCTAACACTGAAAAAATATTTAAAAGAATCATGATAGTCTAGCAGACACAGAAGTGGAAGCAGGGATAAAGAGTATCGTGCATGCAGATAGGATGTTTATTCCAAATACTGTTTTTGGGAAAATAGCCTGGGTTTCTGGGAGCTTGACCTCAGTGAAGACTGATGAAAACCCAAGGGTGACGTTCTGCTCTATCACACCTGACGAGGAGTGAGAAGAGCTGAAACTCTCAGGAGAGCTGGAAGAGAGAAAGTCTGCCCAGGCAGCAATTTTCAGATCCAACCCAGGATGACTCTGGAGGAAGTAACTCAGAACAAGAGGGCAGGATAGGCCAATCCTACTGACTTTGGAAGGAGTCTGGCTGTGTCTGCAGGTACAGCTTTGTTGTTAATGATGCTCCTTTTGGGAAAATGCTGCCCTACTGCTTAGCCTGATTACAACACATGAATCCAGTCCTACCTCCAGAAGAGGCAGTAGGAATTTGACCTCAATGGGATCATGAATATGGAAATCCGTACTGTACAAGACATTGTTCTGCTGCATTCAGTTTAACCCCACCAAAACTTGGACAAGGACAGGAGATAATCTTTCCCTTTGGTGTTATTTTTCCTCTAATAGCTACGGCTTCGAAACTTCCCCTTTGTTCCACTCTATATTAGCTTCTGCCTTCACAATTCACAAACTTTCTATTCTCCATATTCTTCTTTCATTTTGGTTTAATGATTCACCCGCATCTTATTCAGGGTCAAGAACAGCTTCACATGATACGATGTGTGTGAAACGTGGGGGCATTTACAGGAACTTGGAAGCATTTCTATAAACATTCCTATCAAGAAAAGAGCCTTGTAAATCAGAATTTGGGGTTTTTTTCAGACAAAGTAGTTTCACAGAGTGTCTTCAGTGGTTTCCCTTTGTAGAAAAAAGAAACTAAAAATAATCATCATTATATCATAATGGTACAATGTGAATAGTTTCAGAACAATCTTTAATTAGCTGAATGCTTTTTGCGTCTGATAGTGACATCTTTTGTTTACACTGGAGTAGTGCAACCAGTATTCCTTTCTTTGAATCATTCCCTTGAAGGGTCAAGTCTGTAACTGCAATTCAGTGGACGCACATTACACAGTATGAATTCTTTCACCCACAATTCCAGTTCTGCCTTTTCTCTTGTGTTAGGGATGAAACGAAGATTCAGACAAACATTGGAACTCATATCTGGACTTGTAACTGAATCAGATCCTGGAGCTTCTCACTTGACATCCCACTTCCTTCCTTGTCTCTGCACTGCGTCCTGAGATGAAAATCTTCTACTAGATCCTTATGCCACAGATGCAAATTCATGCTAAGTTATTACTTCCCCCTCCCTATTTTAAGACGGGATGAGTGAGAAAGAGCCATAGGGAAAAAAATCGGTATTCATAGTTTCCTGTAGGTGTCTATCAATAAACTTTCTCATAATCTAAATAAGGGAACGACTTTTATGTGAAGAATATGAAAATGGAATAAAATAAAAATTAAGAAGTCCATGAATCGCAACTCTAATACAGGCACAGATAGTTTAAAAGCAACTTCATTACCAAAGAAAAAATGAACTTTAATCAATCACAAAAGCAAAAATCCTAGAAGGAAAAGGTGCTGTTCAGAGTAAAATAGAGCTATTTTGCTATTTTGCACTAAGGAACATTATTTTTAAAGACAATAAAGCAGTAAGATGAATTTCAGTTAGAGACTGGGCATGACTTTACTCACACCAGTGTTGCCTGGAGAAAATTGGGTCCAGATTTAATCTTTCACAGAATATTACGCTCTCCTTCTGTTCAGTTTTGATGAAATAAGCAGTGAACAAACATGCATAATATATGAAATACTTAGATCCATGGCAAAGGAACATGACTCTTAGTTGTACATGGTAGTGCATGAGATCAGTGCATAAGATCAGTGCACAGCTATTCATGGCAAGCCTTTTCAGCTGTAATCTGTTTGTAGTTCCTGTCCTAGATTCTTGCTCCGTTGTGGATTTGAATGCATCCAGAATCTCCGTGAAAAATTCCTCAGGTCCAGGCTGAAATTCTGCCAAGTGGCCATACTTTGTATTACCTCAGTGAATGACCCGAGCCAAGCTCAAGGGCGTCAGGCATCAGAATTCAGCTTTTGGTTAGCCTGACACACAGCCTGAGGCTACTGTCCCCACACTGACCTTTGGTACACGACTTACTTCAAACTGCTAGGCAGCAAGTCTGGGTACTAAAGGCCATAGCAAGAGTAAACGCTGCAGGATTTTAATCAAACAGGCTTACATGATGACTTCAAATAACTTCTGCCCAGCATAGCAGAGTTTTGGGTGAAACCTGCAGCTGCTTCTAGTCTAATGCTGCTACACCAAACCCCCTCAGACATGTTTGACTCTTCCTCTCCACCATCCCCCACTCTGCTTCCCCCTTCTGCAACTCCCCCTGTTCTAAGGGTAAATTCCCAGAGACTCTGTTCCCCTGCTCATGATTTTCTCCAGAAGGCATCTGCCAGTCGTTAGCAACAAACAAGGATCTATTTTCAGACTTCAGACAGGTGAACCTTTCTTTCACCAGCCACAAAGCGTTGCTTACTCTGAGACACAAGTGTGTGGCAATTGAAGAGAGTCACCCAGCATTCTTACCACCCGAACAAAAGTGCAAAAACGAACCCAAGCACCTCCACGTGGAAGGCTGACACCTCGCCAATGGAGCCAACAGGAGAAACAGCCACCTTCTCCGCTTCCCTGAGCAGCAACGCTGGACCCGTCAACGGGACTGAGCAAGCGTGTGTACCCACCCTCAGAGCATGGAAGTGCTGTGCTAGGTTTAAGAAACGGGACGCCCTTGCAACTATATCTGCCACTCTTCTCTGCTCTGAAAACTTCTCTGAGTGGGAGTGGTGAGGCGAAGCAGAAAGCTAGCTTAGCCCCTGAAAGTGACAGATGGGCACTGGAGAGAAAGCTTGCCATAAGTTGCAAGCCACAGAGAACAACTTTCCAGGAAGGGAAAGTCCCAGAAACTACCAGCAGGAAAAAGGTCTGTGGGAAAAACCAATCAGTCTTTTCCAACCAAAATTGGCCTCACTTGAGGTATCATTGAACACCCATTCTCCCATTCCCCTGAAATACTGAAGGGAATGACCAAGTACCAGCAGAGATGAAGGTAACCAAGCAGCTTACCCTTTTCCAAAACCTTTGTGATACCTGTATGATGTGCCCTTCCTTCATGTTCATGCCAAACATCTTCTAAAGGAACACCATTAGCACTCTAGGGTGCACACAAACCATTTGCTGTTGGAATAAAACATCAGTCTATCTACTTATTGTAGCAGGGCTGCAGTGATTTTCCAATCATTTCAGACAGGGAAACGCACCAGATGACAGCTATTTAAAGGAACACCACACAGTTTCTACACACTAACCAGCACAAGCAGATTCCTCCTCGTGCACAGAGGCAACAGAAAACCTTCCACAGCGGGGCCACTTGTATTTTCTTTGCTGCCAAGTCAGCATCATACTTGCCTTTTGGCTGATCCCTGAGAAACTTCTCTGCAACACAGCGTTTTGCTACCTTCCCATTGCCTCCCACTCGAAACCTGGAGGAAAGCACAAAATGGTATCAAGATGATCCCAAATGTGCGGTATTCACGAGATATCCAAAGCTATGCGGTTTCTCTTTTGCCACAGGCTCCCTCTGAACAGTGTTGGGCCACTTGCATCACCTCTGTGCTCAGCCTGATGCAAGAACAATTTATTTTCCACAAGAGCACAGTAAGGTTATTATATCAAACGCTGTGCTCGTTAGAGTCATTCAGATACCGCAAAACAAACGTCAAATTTTGTTCACAACCTTTTACATGCTCTTCAACAAGAGAGGCTGGGTTCCCGTGCATTGGAGGCTGAGTGGTAACATTTAGGAGTTTTCTACCATTAATAACCTCCTCTTGACCTGTGAGTTTCAGAGAACACACGTGGCGCCTTTATCATCCACGTTACCTATTGCCTCTCACTTGCAGAGGATGTGGGTGCTGTGGGCTACCAGAAAATGTTGGTAGAATACGTTCCTCTTGCTTGAGAGCACATTTCACAGTGAAACTAACCGTTCACGAATAATTCCATACCACAGCCTTGGACCTTGTTCACATCTGGATGGGAGATATCAAGTAAGCCCTAAAGCAAGCGCAACACTGGGACCTGCACAGGAGCACTCCTGTCTCCGAGTCAACCTTCCTCCAGGGAAGCTGAAAACACTGTGCTACTGCACTGTGAAGGAGAGGAAACGCATTGGGGGTCTTCTGTCAGTTTTGGCAAACGTGGGCTGTAAAAGGTCAGTGCGGTGGTCAAATTCTAACCATCAGTTATAGATTCCCAGTAGTACAGATTCTAACTGGATCAAATTCTAATTGAAATCAACTTGAAACAAAACTGAAATTGAAATGCAGTTTCATTCATCACTTTCTTCTCTAGCTGATTGGATACCACTGTTGCACATAGTAAATATAATTTGTCATCCTCCTGTATGTTTGGCAAACCTTTAGATCCCTGGTAATGAATGGAATGTGAGATGATTACTTTCAAACTTGCCAGGCAACTCCTAAATCCACACAACTAATTGACCTTCCTGCATGTTTGCAATGTTTTGAAAACCAGCGCAAAGAGGGCTGTTCAGTCTCCCAAGTGGTCCCCATGACATTAACTTCTCTAATAATGGGAGAGAGGAAAAGTATTTATTTAGAAAGGGGACCGTATAAGCCCTACAAATAAAAAACTGAAGAATTACAGTTCCAGATGGAGAATAAACCTTCTCTGTAAAAAGCATCTGGGATTCCACCGAGCAGCCAGGGAAGATCCTAGGTCACAGAACCAGCAGAGATGCACTGATTTCAGTTCAAGGGTTGTTTTATGTCTGGTCAATGTATCAAGCTTTTGGACCTCTCACAAAGGAAATATGTATTATATAATTTGAGGGAAAAATGGCTACCTCATTGTTGAGTTAGTTATGTGTAAATATTTAGCAACAAATCCCACTTTGGAAAAAGAAATAAGGATTCTGTGCTTTAGTGCAGGCCTTCTATCCTGTCAATTGCTTTTATTACTTACAACTTTTCATATAAGTACATGCACATGTACATATATTTAGTGACTAAAAGAAGATCACAGAAAATTAAGACAAATTTAGGTGCCTGGATGTGCTGGTTTTACTCTTTCATACTAGTTCATTGGAGACTTGGATCTGAATAACCTACATCTGGCACACCAGTGAAGCAACAAGGCAGGCAAACGTGCCTTCTATAACATCTGTAACATAGCTAGTCCCCTAATTACACAGGGCAAATGAGAAGGATAATGACAGCATATAATGATTTTCCTGAAGCCAATATGCCAGAGGGGAAATTTTTTCACGTGCCTCTAAACAAAAGGTGTCTTCAAGGGTCTAGATTTGCTTCACCATCAAGCAGGAACTTCCCTTGATGGGGAAATCCCTAGCTGCTCTCTATAGCAAGTCTCCAGCCTGGTCTGAAAGGGACTAGAGTAACTCCTATGAATCAGACCTTTGACATTAAGTTGAATGAATTACACAAAGTTCAATTAAAAGAGTTCTTAGCTCACTACATCTATGTAAAAAAAAACCCCAAAATGGCAGCCCATCAGTACACACAATTCAATTTCTGTTACGCCTTTTAAGTCAAGACTCAATTTCTTAAGGTGAGCACAGAAGTGATTGGCAGAAGTCCAATTTGTATAAATTGTAAAGTATCAGTGATATGTTATAACTTCATGCAAAACATCCTTAGCAGACTCTGCCCTGGTAACAGTCACAAGTGAGTTGCACTGAAGAAAGACCGAGAAGAGAGGAAATCATACTGCTTTAATATTTTTAAAGGACAGTTAGCAAATTCACTAGAAGTTAGGGCTTAATAAATGGACATGGCGGGGGGTTGATACTTCTTTATTATTATTATTATTTTGTTTCAAATTTAATTACCCAATTTTATTTCAGGCTTCATCCCATGCTTTATCTTCCTACACACTTCTAAAATTCCTCCAAACCATAAATTAATTTCTTAACACACAAGCTTTTTGGCTTTTCCCCTCTCTTGTCAGAACTTGGCCATTCCAACCCAGAGCCGCTGAGATTTCAAGGCGGCGAGACTTTACACTCATCAGTAAACTTGAGATGTGCTCCTTTACCAGGAAATACCTCTGTCTTCATGCTCAGAATCCCATTGCTGGGACCATACCGGCTCCCGGGAGCACCCGGAGGGCAAGATGAGAACTGTACTGCTTCACTCTATTTCTAAGAATTAAAGGAAAAGATGGTATGCCTAAGGTCCAGAAGACATAGGAAGGATATCCAAATGGCCCAATTTTGTCTTTGTCAAATCCCTAGAAAGCAAGGCTGGCTACTGATGAAGAGATGGGTGTACTCAGAGAGGCAGCAATCATCAGGACAACAGCAGCAGTTGTTTCCACTGTTCTCCTGCTGCCCCAAGAGCATCTGAAGTCTCTGCTAAGCTCCACCATCTCTCACCTCCCAATTCTTCCATCTTTATCTCCCTCTACCCAGCTTTGGCATTTGGGCAAGTACTGGCACTGTGCTGGTCCTGGCTAACACGCTGCCTCGCTCAGTCACCGCAGCGAAGGTGGTGGCACTGCTCACGTATGAGATGTTCTGCGACACCAACAGGGCAGGAGTTTTCTGAACAGGCACGGAAATGAAACGACATCCAGTCGCAGAATACAGATACAAGGAAATGAAGGCTCAAACAGCTCCTGGAGAAAGGGAGGCCCACGGGCTAGGTGGTACTTTCATTACTCATAACATAGTTTCATTATGTATGTGGTCCCTTTGCTTTCTCTCACAACTTCCTTTTCAAAAGCTTGTGCCACACACATGCTAAGATACCACGCTACTAGTGCATTGGTCACAGCCTCCACATCACTGCCAGACCCTCAGGACCCATCCCTTTCCAACCCCTTCAGGCAGCCGCCACTATTTTTGTTGCACTTTCTAAGGGAGCTCAGAGTCTCCTCTCTTCTCAGTCCTTCCACATAACTCTCAGCAAGGCAAATATAAACAAAGTCAAACCAACCCCAGAGTGTACAGCAGGACTTGATACCACTACAGCAGTCCAACAGAGGAAGGAAGAAAGCACAGGACTTTTAAACAACTTCTCCTTTTTCACGAGGTCTTCCTGTGAGGGCTTTTGCAGGCCAGCATTTGAGTATCTACAGTACCAAGCTGTAGCCTGATGCAATCAATTCACTACACAGGATTTCCAAACTCATGGGATTCAGTATTAACTTGGTACTTGAAAAGCTTGTTGCAGTAGGCTTTCCCCCCTACACCTCATATTTACATGGAAGATACACTATACAACACAGCTGAGCTCAACTCCTCTGCAACAGTTCCTCCATAAAAGCGATAACTGACAGAGGTTGTGAAATGTCTTGGGTTTGTTTGTTTTGTAATTCAGACTGCTACCAGGACTATTAATATTACTTACTAAGAATATTAAACTATCATGTCCCATGGATCAAATCCTACAGCGTCAAACACTGGCAGGGTATGTCAGCTGAAGTTCTGTCACTGGGTCTATGTTAGATTTACTGATGGCAGAGGTTCACATCCCAGCAAGAACAGCTCATGCCTCCATCTTTCAGACTAGAAAGATGAGATACAGACGTGAGGCTTCTTCTGAATATGGCTTCATTTCCAACGAAGAGTTTTGGAACACAGACGCTGAAATACACCTTTATTAAAAACTGGGATAAAATCTTTTTACTTCTCTTTTATAGAAGAAGCATCTCTGTTTGCAGCTGTGCTTAGACTGTCAGCAGTAATTACATACACTGTTGCATAGCTGTTTTAATTAATGCTGTATGATGACTTCTGATATCGAATAAACTGCTAGTAAAACTGAAGATTTTTATGCCTGAGACAGAAACAGTATCTGAACTTTGTACATTGGCTTAATAAACACAGGCTATTAATAGTAAAAGCTGATGAGTGCTTAAACCTTGCACCTCACCAATGATAAGTAAAGATTTGTGCCCAAGTCAGGGTGAGCCCTTCTGTTGACAAAACAATGATTTCATTTATTATCAATAGTGAAGGTTTACATCTAAGCCTCACGATCTTAGTTTCATTCAAGACATTTGGTTTTGATTCTGGGTCTTACTGAAGACTTTTTCTTGGTTTTCATGCCCACAGCTGTTTTGTTAGTCATGTACTATCTCTGAAGGCAGCAAAGGTCACTTTATTTATATAGAGGGAAATAAAGGCTCACATACTTTCTTCTTTCGTGGTCGCATAGAATGGCTTACATACAATCATTTCTCTCCACACACCCACGGCTTGAGAACCAAAATTATCCATAAGATCTGGCACATGATATTGGACGATCTTGGGATCTGGGGACAGAGTTAGTCTTTAAAGCCCAAAGCCCAATCTCACACATGCTGCGGCTCAACCCTCGGCTCCACATATGTCTCTAACCCTAAGGGAAGCCAGAGGAAACCTCCCCAAGTAGCGTCTCCCACACACGGCAGCACCGCTACAACTGTCATGATTTCTACATGATGCTGCTGGCCCCGAGCCATCTTCCCCGTTACACAACACGCCCACCTGTCCCCTCATGCAGAGGGGTTAGGTGCGTACACTCTCAAGCTAAACTGTTCTTCTACACAGTCATCACCAGCGAGTTCTGCTGTGGGCAAGGAAGAAGTGATGTGCCTTTGACATCTGACTAGACCACTGCCATTTCCTTCTCATTGTACAGATTCCCCACCTCATGAAGAGCTCTCAGTGGGGTTTAGGGGAAGGTGAAGGGTAGGTGATGCTGAGTGATGAGGATACAGACGACACAAAACAATTGTCAGCGAGGTGCTTGCGTAGACAGATCTTGGAGACAAGATTATTTGTGACCACATTCATTACCACAGTCATGCATTCACGCATCTGGATCAAACAATGTAAATGGTATTTTCATAATCTCTTATATGAATTCTAGCGTGTAATTCTAGCATGTAAATGGGCAGTTTTCAAGAATACAACCGTATTTTGAAGATGGGAAAGTGAGTAATCAATGCTATGGGATGCACAGGGAACTATTAAGAAGTAGTTCTTCTCCAGAGACCTTTCAACATAGTGAAAGAATGATTTTAGGTTTTATTCTGCTCCAGGGTGGCAAGTCAAGCAAGGAGGCTGGATATGGCAATCAAAGCGAAATTGAAATTTGTCTTAAAGAACACTGCTTTCCAAAAGCAATGTCATGAAGAGAGGCCACTGGCATTAGCAAGTCAAGTATCAACCCACGTCAGAAACCATAAGAGCTTTAGGAGCGTTACCTGCCATGTGCAAGCACACAAAAGAGATGAGTCATTGCATCACAAGGGATGAAACCATTACAATTAGTGAACACTGCAGGCAATACATTCACAGAGCCTTACCCCCAAGCCATGCCCACGTAAGGCTCAGCAAAAGCCTGGCGCGTTTCCAGCAGGCCTGAAAGCAAAGCTGCGCTTTGGAACGCACTGCCAGGGAGAATGGTTTGACTGCACGTCTCTGCAGCGTAACCACTGACACCCAGGAGGTCGTGCCAGCAATTCGGCGTTTGTCCTGTGTTTTTTATTAGAGCAACAACCAGAGGAAACCGAGAATGATCTGTACCCCATCGTATTAGGTACTCAGTGTTATGCAGGTCTGCCTGTACTGCTACAGATAAAGTAAAAAGTCCTGCAATGAAATGTGTTTTAAGGAGAGCAGCGCAAACGCGTCTTGGTCAAAGGTTTTGGTAGATGAACAAGAAAAGGAAGAAATTGGTTTCTGTTAGTCCCAGGCTAAATGTTCCTGCTCAACTCCTGTCATATGACTAATAAAGCTGATGGCTAGCTATCCACAGAGGTTTCTGCTACCTTTTAAGCTCAATCCTATGATGCAGTTACACAGACCAGGAACATGTAGTGCATGTTCCTGTTCCCATTTCTTTCCATTGATGTTTATTTTTTCAAAACCTTTCTTACAGTTAAAAAAATAACTCAGGTCAAGAGATCACCATGCTGTGTGGCAACAAGACCTCCTAAGAGCAACTCAAAATCACCATCATAACTTACAGGTCTCATATGAAGCAACACAAAATCGCCTGGTCACATCAAAGCCATCCCTGAGCAGGGAGGGTCCAAGCTTCATCACCCTGGGGTCCTTCTCAGAGCAGGGGGCATGGTGCTGTCAGCTTCCATACCATATGTGGACCAGGATTCCCCAGAGCGACAGCAGCAGCAGGGAAAGCGCAACAGAGGAGGTGTCCTTCCAGCTGGGCCAGATGAAAAACAGGAGTGAAAGGAGGCTGGGAAACAGCTGTGGATGTTTGGCTGCTGCTCTTTCCCTCACTCTCCTAAAGGACTCACCTTGGGCACCAGCCTACCTTTTTAAATGAGCATACATGACAGCATTTTCATAACCCTGATGCTTGAAAGCCCTCTTTTCAAAAGTAGCCTTTCATTTCTGGTTGCTCCGACTGAGCTTGCTCTCAACAACTGCCTACTGGCTATGGTTTTCACTGGAACAGTGGCTGTGTGGCCCTTCAGCACCCCCATCTTTTTCAAGACAGGCATCCAAATTCAAGATAGATTAACCCACATTAAATGAATGAACACTCAAAACAAGAGTCTACGCAACTTTCCCCTGGCCAAAAAGATTGTCACTGGCAGAGAAGAAATGTTCCTGCTTCCCAATCCTGCATCTATCTCCCTGACTGTTCTGCCTCTAAACCAAAATAATTTTCTGTAATTGTATTCACTACCACAAACATTAATGTGCAACTTTCTGGGTAAAATTCTGCTCCCATAGCAGTAGAGACGTAGCAATGGGGAAGGAAAAAAAAAATATATATATATATATCTTGCTATGTTACCTTCCCACAAGGTAAAACTGCAGTACTGAGGGATTCTGTGATGGGCCAGAGCAATTACAAGAATAAAAAAGATGATCGTTACGGCTCTTTATCCAAAAATGTACTAGTTGGACTGTGTGAGTTTGTAGGGAGAGAAGGAAAGTGGAAATGGAGAGGAGAGGACCTCATCTCTCTTTCAGTTTTCCACTTGGGGTTTTGTAGTCAGTTATGACTGCTGTCACATTGCTCTTCAGGCTGAGCCCCTGAACCACAGCAATTAATCCCAGAACAAATTATTTGGGCTTGTGAGGTGGTGTGACGCAAGATGCTAAATGGCGATAGGCCACAGAAAAGGTCAAAAAACCCAAGGGGGGAAGCAATGCACATGTTGAGGGCTGTGAGAGCTATGCTGAGTAGCTGCACGGGTAAGTGAGTTTGGGGGATTTCTCAGCTCTGCTCATTGCTCTTGGGGTTTGCAATACTGCAGGTAGCAAAGAAAACTGGGGGGAGGGGAGGGAGCCAACAGCGCAGATGTACAGTAAGGAAGTCATTCTAAAAGGTGACGGCGCTGTTGCAGGGGTGGTGGATCTGCACGACTGGTTACGGTGCTGCAGGGAAGTGAGTCTGTGCTTGGGCCTTTTGTGTGGGAGGTCTGGGCACAAACGGGGATACCCCACAGCACTGTAAAAAAAAAAAAAAAAGGCAAAAGTACGTATATAGCTATATAATTAATGCCACTCAGTGCATGGGACAGATCTCTCTGAGCCATACACAGTCGTTGCCAGTTATGTCACGCAGATCAAGCACAGAAACAACCTAAAGCAATGGGGCACGCTGATGTGATTTCAGTTCAGATTATAGCAACAAACAATATTTCTCAAACCAGAACCCTCAAACAATAAACACTAAGCACATGCAAATAATTAACAACAACTTGTATGAATATGCAATATTACATCACCCTAAGGTATCTCCACTTTGTCATTTGCCAAAAACTTGTATAGCTTGGTCTGGAAGACTGTAATATTCCACCTTGCGAGGCAGCTTACCAGGGCAGGTTCTGTGTGTGTACTGCAAGAACACCCCCTGTGGGAATGCTTTTCTCCTTGCTGTGCTTGGGGAGGAGGCGTATATGGGGGGTAGTTACATTTCTGTTAAGACTACCCTTTCACACCTCTGATGACTGCAATCTGAGAGGCAGGGAGTAGCTGACAGATACGGTAATGCTCCTGTCCTGCAAAGGCTTACATTACGTATTTAGTATTATAAAGGCTTGGATTTATCCGAGCATATCAAACCAGTGACCATCACAGCCCAGGCCCACTTCAGGCGTGAGCAGTCCACGGCCGTGCTTGGGCCCTGAACTGGCAGGGCCTGGGGGGCTGGGATACGAACAGCCATTTTCCAGGGGGTCGCTAACTGAACCCCAGCTGCCTCCCAGGACAGGCCCTTTGCTGGCAGTTAGCGGAGGAGAGCCAACATGGACATCCAGGCCAAGAGGCATCCTGTGGGGCTCAGGCGTCGCAGGGCCATGGAAAGGCAGATTGCCTGCAGCTAGGGAATGGTAACACAAGACCAAGTAATATCAGTACTATGCCTTGAATCATCTGCTTCCCCAGACACTTTGGCATATCCCGGGTGAAGAGCCACCCATAACCTCCCACTCACACGCTCAGAAGTCAGCATATATCTTCCCCTGAGTGTGCATGTACCCATTCTTTAAATTTTTCCCCTTCTATGTTACAGCTCAATGATTAAGACTGGTATTCAAACCCTGCCTCCCCGGAGAGGATTGTGTCACACGTTTCACACCTCAGTGCACCCCTGTCACCGAGACCCATGATATTGCAGAAGACCAGGAGGTGAGGATGGAGGAGGGGGAGGCACGGCAGCCCCAGAAGAGACTTAAGAACAGAGCTGGGGAACTGTTCTGGGGAGCTACAGAGCAAGGCTGTAGCCTAGCGGCTGGCCCGGCTGGTACAGACAGAAGTTTGGATCCCAGCTGGGTCTCTAAGGACCGTCCCTGCATTTCACCCTACACAATCGTTACCTGAAACTTTCCTGGGCAAATCCTAAATCAGAAGGTTTGCTCCAGGTGGATTAGCCAGGAGAGCAGTTTAAAGGGGCGAAATCTTACACATAGGCAGATTGGATGGAGCTATATCTTTTGTCAATTCTCCCCTTTAGTCCCTGAGCATTGGTTTGCCTACCCTTCGACTGTAAGTTAGTATTCTTTCTTTGTATCAGATACTATGGCAACAGTATCTGTTCGATGAGCAAGCTGTTAGATGCACAGGTGAAACTCCAGCTACCCAGATTCTTTGTCTGACATACAAAATAGACCAAGGCAGGACGGCGGAGGTAACAGAATAGATGTTCGGCAGAAATGAAGCGATGAAAAAGGAGCCACGAAATAAACCCGAAAGGGGACACGTGTAGGATGAGCATCCACACACATAAAGCGTCTGGCAAACACAAGAAAGACTTTGGCTAATTCCCTGTTCGTTCCGCAGCTTCCCCGAGACGGGCGGAAGCACACTGGTACCGGGCTGGACCTGCCGCTCAGCCTGCCTCCGGCAGCTCAGGGCGGTTAACCGTGCCTTTCCCGGCTCTCCAGCACCCTCCGCTGGGCTGCGGCCAGGCAAGCACCCTCCTCCCTTGGCTACCGCTCGCCACGGGCTGAAACACCCGGTGTCAGGTGGCTAAAGGCAATGAATCGTTGCTCTGCGCCCGTTGAAGCCTTAGAGTGTTTCTGCGGCAGAAATTCAGAGGAGCCTCTCCCCAGAATTAAGCCCTCTGCGTAATTATCCTTTGGAACGCCGGCTAAGCAGTTGGATTTGTTTTGAAGCTGATCATCACTGGCTTGCTCACGATTTCCAAGACCAGGTTGTTCACCTTGAGCCTCATCTGACACTCTGCGTTAAAACAATTGTATTTTGATGACTTTTCTACCTTGATGGTTAACATTCAGATCACGGGATGTTCATGCGCAGGGCCTAATCCCATATTATTGCCTGATCCCAAGTCACAGATTCACAGAGTGGTAGTACGGGTTGGAAGGGACCTCCAGAGATCATCTGGTCCAACCCCCCTGCCAGAGCAGGATCCCCTAGAGCAGATCACACAGGAACAAGTCCAGGCAGCTTTGGAAAGTCTCCAGAGAAGGAGACTCCCCCACCTCTCTGGGCAGCCTGTTCCAGGGCTCTGTCACCCTCACAGGGAAGAAGGGTTTCCTCACATTCAGGCTGAACCTTCTGGTTTCCAGTTGATGGCCACTGCCCCTAGTCCTGTCACTGGACACCACTGAGAAGAGCCTGGCCCCATCCTCCTGACACCCACCCTTTAGATATTGATAAGCATTGATAAGATCCCTCTCAGCCTCCTCTTCTCCAAGCTCAACAGACCCAGCTCTCTCAGCCTTTCCTCATGTGGAAGGTGCTCCAGGCCCTTCATCATCTCAGTGGCCCTGTGCTGGACCCTCTCCAGTAGCTCCTTGTCCTTCTGGAACTGGGGGTCCCAGAACTGGACACAGCACTCCAGGTGAGGCCTCACCAGCGCAGAGTAGAGGGGGAGGATAACTTCCCTCGACCTGCTGGCCACGCTCTTCTTCACGCATCCCAGGATGCCACTGGCCTTCTTGGCCACGAGGGCACACTGTTGGCTCATTGCCATCCTGTTGTCCACTAGGACTCCAAGGTCCTTTTCCCCAGAGCTGCCCTCCAACAGAGCAGCCCCCAGCCTGTACTGGAACATGGGGTTGTTCTTCCCCAGCTGCAGCACTTTACACTTGCCCTTACTGAATTGCATTAGAATTCTCCCTGCCCAGCTCTCCCGCCTGTCCAGGTCACGCTGGATGGCAACAAAAGGCTCGACGCTAACCAGGAAGCAATAACCAAGTTATTCTTGTGGGTACATCCCGTACCAAATCTTGCCAAGGTGAGCTCATGGCACACTGGCCAAGGCTACGCTCCCTCTTGTTTTGCTGGCTTCCTCCCTGGGGGGATTGCAGCTGCGTGGAGGTGCTTGTCCGCCAATGTTTTACACAGGTACTTTGGCAAGTAAGAGGAAGCCTGCAAAATTCCCTTTGGAAAGAATATCTAAAATTAGTTGCTTCTGAAGTACATGCTGTCACACACCACTGGACTCACCAGAGGCAGCACCTTCCGTATCCACTGACGCCTAAGTGGAGTTTATCAGCTTTATGGAATTATGTCCATCCCCACCACGACAGACTTCAGCCAGCAGCTGGGCTCCTTCCCAGCCTCACTTTTCAAAGCTAAAGGAGCATCAACTTGAATGTGAAAACAGAGTGTCAACTTGATGTATGACCCTTTCTTCATAACAGAGAAACATGAACCTTACACCTGGGATAGGAAGTGCCTATCCCTGAAGTGCGATGACTATAAAAACAGGTCTCACAAGTTTTTGTTTCACCTAAAGGAAGAATTATTGGTGTAGGAAATGTACTTCCTCCCTCCTCTGTCTGTCCCCTGAAAAAAACCTTTAAAACTCTGCTTGGAGCTAGCGTTCAAAAGCAAACAGGTAGAATATCTGCAGATTTTAAAGTACCTTCCCAGCAAAGTATGCTCAGATGCATCCACTTTTTTTAATATCGCAGCTAACACATTGCCCCGCTCCGTTCAAACACTCCATAAAGTGCCTTCCCCTGTAATCAAACTGCCTATTTATTCCCTCTTTAGGTACCAGTTAATATCCATTCCATGCTATATTTACATGACCAATTCCAGAAGAAGTCGAGGGAGAGTGACGACACACCCTGTTGCCTTTTACCATCACAAATGGGGTGAAGAAAGACAGTCACACTTGGCAAAGATTCTCATTTTTCAGATGCAGAGGCAAGTCCTAGATCTGCTGTGCTTTACACACAAAGACTGAGTCTATAGTCAGATTTGAAATTCCAGCCTGTGTTCAACAGACTCAGGCCAGACCTCTCAATCAAAAAGTACAGAAGAGACTACTAATTTACATGAAACAAATGTATGTATTCCAGAATTTGTACTTGAATGAACTAGTCCCTTTACTTCCTGGCAAAAATCTGCTAGTAGAAGCTGAAATTAAGTTTCAAATAGATAAAAGCCTTGAATATTTTGTTTATTATTTTAGTAGTGTTAAATATTTAACATGACAAGGTTTAAAAACAAACTAAACAACTCCTAAGAATTGTTTCCCAGGACACTAACCCTGTTGATGGTTTGATTTTCATTTAGAGCTACTATAGCCATCTTAACCCCAGAGGTTACCATTTTCAGTGTCTGTTACTCACCACCAGACAGAGACTGAGAAGAAAAACAGGTCACAGCAAGAGGCTGTTAGTCACACAGTCCTCCTGCTTCCTTCCTTCCTGTTGCACAAGCCATCAACCCTTCTGCTCTAAGGAGAGAGATCACTACGAGGGCGACTATTACTTTCATTACCTAATAAAATAAGCCTAGGGATAACTACAGTAATATTGTGACACATGTAGGGGTACAGACTGATGCAGAAATATTTTCTGTAGGATATTACTTCTCAATTTCTCTTTTTTTTCCTTTCTTTTACGGTGCAGAACCGCAGTACTCACTGGTTAGAACTGTTCCCCCGGTAGCTGTGTTCTCTGCAATAGCCACAGAAAACCAGTACCAAACAGGATTTCTCTTACACTAATTAGTTGTTAGCATCGTTTTTTCTCGCTGCTTACTATCACCGGTGACAAAGGCTCTTAAAACATTTCCTCTAGCACAGAACTTACATTAAAGATTAAATCTCACCCTGGGTGAGGGCATCGCTTCTGCTGTTAAAGACAAACCCTTGCACTGGGCGCTAGAGGGCACAAGAGATACCCTTTGGATACAAGGTACTTTAAAACCTTTGTAGGCTACTCCACACACAGAACAATGTGTGCAATGAACTTTGTACTAATCCTAGGAAGAGGCGTAAGGAAAGCTCAAATAGTTCCTGCACAGTTGTATTCTAATTAATTTCTAAGATAGACGACCATACCTTGCACCCTAACCCACAAATTGTCATCTGTATGTAAAAACTGCACGCGCATGCAAACACGCTATTAGCATTTCCACATGAATTTATACCACAGCTATTAAGGATCACAGAATTGTGTGCTGCATCATCTGACAAAGTGGGAGAAAAAGGAAAATAAAATGCTACTCTAGTTCAGATGCTGAAGGAATCAACCAGCCTGAGTGTTGCACGTGTCTGGTTTACACTGGCTTCTACAATCCCTTTGATTGTGTTGGTGACTCAGTTCATTGTTGTCTTGAAGCAACAAACCTGATTATTTCAGAGTGGCTTAGTTCTTGAACTTGAGTCTTATTATAATATCCAATAACGTATTCTTAGCATACAGATTTTAAAGTTAGGCCATAAACAGACATACCTTGGAGGCAATAGAACGTGTTAGTCATTTCTTCTCTCTCTGATGTATTTGAAATGCAGGATTTTCTTATCTTTCTCCCCTAATCAACTTAAAAATTTTATTTCGATGCTTGCAAGATATTAGAAGAGAATGTAAATAAAACCACCTAGTTGCTTTCAGGCGCTCAGATACTCTTGTTTTGACCCTTTTAACTTTCCTCTTTTACCACCAATTGGCTAACAACTTCTTATTTCTTACAGGATGCAAGTGTTGGAAGTATTATTCAGACCTGTCTGGGGACTGAAGGCCTCTGTCTGTTGACAAAGCAGTAAGACCCACGAAGTAGCACCACAGATGTCCCTCTATCACTGTGCCAGAGTATCACAGTTTGAACCTGAAAGACTCACTTCATTTCAAAGTGTAATCTGCTGGTGCCATGCCTGCTTGTGGCTCTGTCTAGTTCCTTCCCTCTGCAGCCACTTTGTTATGTGCATTCTTTTAGTCTTCCTCCTGCTTCTAGTGCACTCTGCTGTATGCATTTTGCTGTCAGGGTCACAGCAGTAAGAACGAGGCTCGCTCTAACACTTCCCAGCAGAGGGCTTTCTGGTTTACAGCTTCTGACTCAGCCCAAACTATTCTAACTCAAGTCCCAGAGGCACCTGGACAGGCTGGAGAGGTGGGCCTGTGCCAGCCTCATGGAGTTCAACAAGGCCAAGTGCAAGGTCCCGCACCTGGGTCGGTGCAATCCCAACCACAAGTACAGGCTGGGTGGAGAATGGATAGAGAGCAGCCCTGAGGAGAAGGACTTGGGGGTACTGGTGGATGAGAAGCTGGACATGAGCCAGCAGCGTGCGCTGGCAGCCCAGAAAGCCAACTGGATCCTGGGCTGTATCAGGAGAAGCGTGGGCAGCACATCCAGGGAGGTGATTCCCCCCTCTACTCTGTTCTCGTGAAACCCCACCTGGAATACTGCCTCCAGCTCTGGAGCCCTCAGCATAAGAAGGATATCGACCACCTGCAGCAAGTCCACAGGCCATGAAGATGCTCAGAGGGCTGGAGCACCTCTGCTGTGGGGACAGGCTGAGAGAGGTGGGCTTGTTCAGCCTGGAGAAGAGAAGGCTCCAGGGAGACCTTATTGCACCTTCCAGTACCTGAAGGGGCTACAAGAAAGCTGGGGGGGTACTTTTTACAAGGGCCTGTAGTGACAGGACAAGGGGTAACGGGTTTAAATTGAAAGCAGGGAGATTTAGATGGGGTATCAGGAAGAAGTTCTTCCCAGAGAGGGTGGTGAGGCACTGGAACAGGTTGCCCAGAGAAGCTGTGGATGCCCCATCCCTGGAAGTGTTCAAGGCCAGGCTGGATGAGGCTTTGAGCAACCTGAGGTGTCCCTGCCCGTGGCAGAGGGGTTGGAACTTGATGATCTTTAAGGCCCTTCCAATCCAAACCATTCTATGATTCTGTTTTATAACGTTGTTCTTACAACCCCCAGTGCCAGGCAGTTATTAGCTTCATCATGGTAGTAAAATATGAAAACAGCCCTTATTTCCTTACTCTTTGACATGATATAGCTTGGGCTTATATACTTTAAAAACTTGTATCTTTCACATAGTCCTGACAATAGCTATGGCTCCAAAAGCTGTGGGAGTCCAAACATCCTGATAGCATCTGTCTCCACGTAGCCACCAGGTGCTGCCTGATGTCTGCTGCAAGCCAAGTGGTGGGTCTCCTTCCATTAGCATAGAAAGCAAGTGGAAGGAATTGCACCTGAGAGTCACTAACTCTCAGCTGTAGAAGGAGTTTAGACTAGATGCCCTGACTTTTACATGGCTAAGATTAGGAGAGAAGAATCCCACCTGCTTGCCTACCTAAGTGGAGAGCAGTTATGTGGGTTCAGGGTAGAGCAAGAAGACAGAGGTTGGCTGTTCTGGGCCCTGCAACTGAAGAAGGATGTGGAGGTTCTTGAATGCGTCCAGAGGAGGGACACAAAGCTAGTGACAGGGCTGGAAGGCATGTCCTGTGTTCACAGACTTCAGACTCCTCTAGCTTGGAGAGAAGGAGGCTGAGGGACAACCTCATTGCTCTCTACAGCTTCCTGGGGAGGGGAAGTGGAGAGGGAGCTGCTGATCTCTTCTCCCTGGTATCCAGTGACAGGATGTGTGGGAACGGTTCAAAGCTGCACCAGGTGAGGTTCAGACTGGACATGAGGAAGCATTTCTTTGCGAAGAGGGTGGCCAAACACTGAAAGAGGCTTTCTAGAGAGGTGGTCGATGCCCCAAGCCTGTCAGTGTTTAAAAGATGTTTGGCCAATGCCCTTAATAACATGCTTTAACTTGGTCAGCCCCGAATTGGTCAGGCAGTTGGACTAGGTGATCGTTGTAGGTCCCTTCCAACTGAAACAGTCTGTTCTAATCTACACTTGACTGTGGTCCCCTGTGTATAACATTTGTACCACTACTGCATCTCTGAAGAGGGCTTCCTACAGCAATGACAATACTCTGATGTCCTGTTCCTGTTCAAAGGGACTGTTACTGATTCAGGAAGTTTAGTTCTCCGAAAGCATAACCACTGGACAAGTACTTCAGGTCACAGAGCTGGCTTGGTTTGTAGCCAAGTTAAAGACACCTTATGGTCATGGACATTTTTTATTACTCAATAACTTCAAAGCAAGGTTAAGAGTAGATATTCATTACTGAAAAGAGAATAGAAATGCTTCTTGGCAAAACAAAGAGGATTTAACAAGTACTTTGAACACAATGGAGCTTTGTTTGTGCGCAGAAATATGACTGAGTGGCTTAAAATCAGTGATTGCTCATGGGACTTAACCAGTAACAGTTCAAGAAAGTACTAATAGGCTTATTAAGGAAACAGCTCAAGAAGGTATTAATGGACTCATTAAGGATAACAGCTGGTTTCAAAGAAGGATAAAATACTTAGGAACAAAATAAACTGCAGATAGAAATTTGTCTGGCTTCCGGAATACCATTTGGCAGCCCAAGGCTATCCAAACTGACATCCTACCTGTCAACAAGTGAAGGAAGAGGAGGGGAAGAGCTTACAGACAGCATGACCCTACATCTCAGCACCGGGAAGGAAAGGAAGAAGTCAGTGAAATTGGTCTCAATCCTGTGGAAGACGATCAGGAACCAGCTTTTGATGAAAAGGTTTATATGAATTATTTTCTCCCTTTTTAGTTACATGTCCTTTCCAATTCTGCAAGGTGACTAGGGGAAAGAAGCAAGCCATCAAATATACATCCCTTGTTACTAGTGAAGAGATTGTCTTGACCTGTACTTGGCAAGGTTTTGCCTTGGCAAACCACCTTGGCCCATATTAAGCTCTTGATTTTGCTATACAACTCCCTATAATTGATCATCATCCCGCTGTGGTTACTTTGCTGCCTTCCTCATACTTTACATTTTCCTGGGTGCTTTGTTTTTCCCCTTATTTTTGATATCGCTGTCTTGTTTTGTCTCATAAGGGTTATTCATCTGACCAAACTCCAAACCTATGGAAGACATCCAATATACCACTGGAAGCATAGCAGTAGAATTATCTGACCTAGGAACTAAAATATATCTTTAAAAGAAAGGGAAAAAGGTAAGGTTAATATCCAATGAAAATTCCTAAATTAAGGCCACTTGCTTGAGACTTCCAGGTGCAGCCTCTTAGGTTTCCATTTAAACGTTTACCTTGTTGTTTCCTACTTCCGAGAACTTACTCTTTTCCTTCAGTTAATGCTGACTGTGCTTCCTTGTAGTAGGAATTAATGAGTTCTCAGAGGGAACTGTGACAAAACAACTAATTTTCTATCTAGGCCAGATATTTAATTAAAAAAAAAAAAGAGAGGCTTGAAATCACATAAATGACAGTTCTTTTACAGCACAGTAGGAGCTGTGTATGCACCCAAATGCTGTTGCATGGCAAAGGTTTCACCTATACTTGACAGAAGGACTGGAGTCTTCATGTTCCAAGGTCATCCTGGTGCTTAAGTGACAAAATCATGCCTGCACTCTCTCTATTCCTTCACTGGAAGCCCAAGGTATTTTTCTGCAGTGAAACACCTCTGATGGGAACTGATGATGTACCCACTCCAGAACTGGCCACAGTTAGATGTGGAGGTCACTCTTTAAGAATGGGTGTTTGGTTTCTCTCAAGCTAAAGAGAGAATTAAATCCAGCTCTTTGACTTCCTGAGTGGTCCAAAAAGCAAATATGGCAACTGTATAAAAAAAAAAAGGATCTCTCTAACCTCCTCAGCAATGTGTCCAACCCCCTGCCCAAATAAAATCAACAGAAAAGCATGATCTTTGATTTATTTTTTTTTTTTTATTTCTCTGAAAAACCACAGTTATTTATCTTCACTAGAGTTTGGGCCTACAGATCAAGAGTAACAGTATTTTAAGTAACAGTAGAGAAGTGTATCTAGCATATATACCTGAAGAACAGTAGCTAAGCTACCAACTGGTGCTGAATTTCTCCTACAGGCAAGTCATTCACAGAGCACGAGGGTTGTTTCTAACCTACATGGGAACTAAGACTAGCACAGTGTTCTGGACGCTGCTCGGGAGGCCAAGCAATTAAAAGTTATTTTCAGTCTCTTTGAATCTTAAAAGAAGCTTATGGGAGACAAACCAACCAACTTGACCTCACATTTAAAATAAAGGGCTCTGAGTTGACTACCACAGCATAGGAGTAAACTCTTTTAATTATGACAGATAATTCCACACAGACATCAGCTCAACACTCCGTAGCACTCAAAAAAAGCAGATTTCACAGTAGGAATTATTAGAACCACAGAGCAGAAATTCATTATACCACTGGGTAAACCCAAGGCACATCCATGCTGTTAATACTATATGTAGATCTGGTTCCCTCACTTCAAGAAATGATACAGCAGAACTGGAAAAGGGCAGAGAAGAGCACTAGGAAGGACTGAAAGAGCAGTTTCCGAACAAAGACCCCCCTGAAGAACACTCTTCAGTCCAGAAAAGAGGTAATTCAGGAGGCACATGATGCAGATCCACAAAATGACCAACAGACAGAGAGGATGAGCATGGACTTATTCTTCACTGTCACTCCCAGTACAAGAACAAGGGGGCATCAAACTAAGTTGGTAAGAATCAGATACAGGGCTGAAAAAAAACGGTTGTTCCTCACAGAGCAGGAATTGAGCCTGTGGAAGTCCTTGCCAAGGACAGTGCACATGTAAGGGACTGGCATGGATTCACAGGGAGGCTGCAAAAAGTGTTTGACAGAGAGGTAAACTGGAGGTTACTATATAAACAAGCTTCAACATGCCCAGGCCTGAGCTGAAGACGGCTGCAGGGTGAGAGCATCAGGGTCAGCATCACATGTGCCTTCCTGCTCTTACCCTCCCGCAGGCATCTGCTCGTGAGCAGGGTTGGAGACGGGGCACTGGGATGCACGGACCCTCGATGTGAATCGCTATCCTAATTCTTATTTTCTCATTCTCTGTCCTGAGTCAGACTGATAAACAGTTTGTGTCAATGGAAAGCAAGAGAAACTGTCAGTATCCAAAATCTCTGTTAAGCATGGCTCACGCAGTCAATGCTCATGAATGGCTGACGGCAGCAGGAGGATTTTCTGAGTTTAACCCCAGCTACCTTTTTCATTGCTAATTAGGTCCTTAGACAGAAAAAATACTAATGAGGGAAAAGTCCCACATTTTCTTATTGCAAAGGAGGACTAGAGAGAGGGATATCAAATGCAACTGGGAGGAGAAGGGGAACATATAATACAAAATATTCCCAAACTACAGAATTAAAATCTCAGAAGGAATTTGAGCAACTGCAACACTTTCCAGAGTGCTAATTAACTTTAAAGGAGGCGGGGGAAATAGGAGTGGGAGGAGGCTACAAGAAACTTCACTTTGTCCCATCCAGTTACCCAAAAAATAAATTGATTCCTAAAACTATGAAATATGAGTTTCTTAAAGAACTTGCTGAAGAGCTCTAAAAATCTAAGGAGTGCTCATGAGATCGATAGGAAATTGCTGAATCCCTATAATGGGGACCCCTTGGGAAAATTGTAATATTCAGTGAGTTTTGAATGGAGAAACGTTAGCAGGAACAGTGCAAATGTTTTTCTTTACTGTTTCTGTGAGGTATCGTATTAAACAGCCTGTCAGAGAATATTATGGAGGCACAGTATCTAAACTACTAGCGTGTTCTCTTTAGCTTCCCGTGTCTTACCATAAATAGACCTTACGCACAGGGGAAAACACGAAGGAAAACACAGGCATTTGGCCTGGTCATTTGTATGAGCTATAAAAACCAACTCTGATAAGACAATGATAAAACTCAAAGACTTTGGGCTACGTTCGTTTCAGGTTCTTTCCTAGTTTTTGCCCCAAAAAAGTGAGTTCTACTTGCTAGCAGTGCGCTAACACCAACCAAACACCGAGCGTTCTGTCAGCAGGTGTCATCGTTTCTGATACCAGAAGGGATGCAAAGACCCAAAACAAGCCATCCTACCTGAGGGGAAGTAAACTTTCCCCCAGATCTGGGTTTGTGGAGTCCCTGCCCACTTCTTACCACGCTGCTTCACCTCCAACCAGGGCGGGTGCGGCCAGGCGGAATTCGGGCTGGTGTTTCACGCTCGGCTCGTGTCGGTGAGCGACAGCCGTAGCCTCGGTTTCTGGCAGCGTCCCTGCCCGTTTGCAGGCAGGGCTGTCCCAGTGCCGGCAGCACGGCGCGTGTCACCTTCTCCCGGGGAAGCCGGGGCCGACAGCCGAGTGGCGCGTGTGTCCCGCCACCTCCCGACCGTGGGAACACGGAGGGAGCGGCTGGAAGCCGCAGGCGGTGCAAGGTTACCGCAGAGGCTGCATGCTCGCCCCGCGGCACCCCGGGCTTCGGGCCCGGTGCCTCCGGTGCCCCACGCAACGCTGACGGTACCCGGCCCCTGGCAGTGAACGAGGACTCACCAGATGCTCCGAGGAGGCGGAGGGGGACCCGTCCACGAGCCGCCGGTCCCCCTCCGGCAGCACTCCGAGGTGAGCAGCGCCCGCTGTGAAGAACCGTGTGACACAGCGTGTGGTGGATCGGTTACGGTTATCACGGGCGGCATGAGCAGCGGGGGCCGGGCGTCGTGGCTGAGGGAGCCGCGGCGGCGGGCGGCGCTGAGCCCGCCCCCACCCCCGCCCCGCGCTGGCGCAGCCCCCGTGCCGGAACGGACTGGGACGGGCGGGGTAGGCCGGGCAGGGCCCTGCCAGCCCCGCCGCAAGGCACCCCAGGCCGCGAGCAGCAGGTAACAGCACCTCGGGCCGCGCCCAGCGGGGAGGCGGGCTGCGGCGGCGGGTGCGCGGCCCTGCCCGGGCTGGGGCGAGCGGGGCAACCGGCAGCCGTTCTGAAACCGGTCGTTAGCGGGCAGCAGGCGGGACAGGAGCAGCGCCCGGCTCTCGCTGGGGAGAGGCGGTGGCCCTGGGCGAAGCTGGTGTGATGGCTGCTCAGGGCCAGGCCGGCCGAGAGCGGGGGGAGGCCGAGCGTGAGGCCTCTTCAGCGCCGAAAGCTACCGCAAACCGCGCGCCCCCACCCCCGGCGGGTCGTGCAGCGCGATGTGTGTGTGTGTGTGTATGTCCACAGGGAGGGACGTATAGGTTCAGATATACGCGGGCACTCACGCGATGTTTTCCACTCGCAGCCCGTTCGCGTCCCCACAGCGAAGTGCGTTTCCGGAATGGTGGCAGCGAAGCAGTGGTTTTCCATGTACCTTTTCCTGCTGTTTCTCACATAAGCAAACTTGTCGTTTGAGTCCACAGGCCGTGTCGGAGTTCCTCAAGGGAGCAGCTGCCCAGTGCTCCTGGAAAATGGCAGGTAAGAACAGACACTGATACAGATGCCGTTCAGTTCAGGCCTGGGCATGCCGGTGTGTGGCGTGTCACATTTACTTGGGGTACTAAGGTATTACTTGTTTAAATGACTGAAATTGCTTCAATAAACGATGCCTTTGAGAACTCTGGTCTCTGTAAGGGCTGTGCCTGAGTACCTTCAGCTCCGCTGACGTGGAAACGAACCCGCAGCTTGCAGAGTTAGTCGTATCACATCTGTGAGCTTGTGTCATCTCCAGCCACTGAGCCTGAGTTAGCAGAAACAGCAGAGGGGTAACTGCTCTTGATGTTCTAGACTAAGTTATGGAGCAGGGGTTTAAACAGCTTATACACGTGTTAAATTTATGATAGCATCTGACTGTTACACACATTGTTATAGTCTTTTTGGAAAAGCTGTTGTTTCACAGAGGCTGTGCACACTGGAGAAATAAATAATCAGCCCTTGTAATTTAGTTTAAGGTATTGTTTCTTCAAGCCTTTGGCTCTGGTTCTGTTAAGGTTCTGACCTCTGTCACGCTGGGCCATACAGCTTCTGTGTCCCCAGACAAAACTGAACTTGGGAGATGCCCGAGTTTTTGTGTTGGCAGGTAGGAGCCAAGACCTGCATGTTTTGCAGATCCAGTCATTTTCAGTAATCCCTGGAAATTACCCTCTCTGCAGCATTTATGTATAAATAACCACTACCCCATAAAAGTATTTGACCTTTCCCTCGTGTTCAGTGAGGGATGATTTCTTTTTTTTTATGGAATTATTAACATTGAATGGCCTATGTACAATAAAATTTTGAACAAGTAAGCTCTGATACACCTTGTTAGGTGAGCTGAAGAAGCTCCATCCTAACATCCCTCTTGCCACTCAGCTTACCTTAAATCCACTTTGTCAGCAGTTTTGGATACACTGGGCAGCTCACTCTCACATCTAAGAAGAAATCATGTTGCTTTCTACTGAAGACGCTGATGCTGAAGTGGGATTGTGGCACCTCAAACATCTACCCTGCAGTTGTCACTTGAGCAGCACTGAACTGAAAGAGGAGGGGATCATGTATCGCAGTAGGAAGATGCTCTGAGCTCTCAGACCTTGTTTCCACAACAGTTTGAGGGATTCTAAGCTGGCACTGCTTTGATCCCAGCCCACCCCTCACACTTGCACTGTAGCTTGTCTGACACAGCTTGGGGGACTAAACCAGCAGACAGCTGCTTCTTTTTTTTTTGCTTTCTTTTTCTGTTGTTGGGTGAGTCTTATTTTTGTGGATAGTGGAGTCAGATGAACACAAATGCTGACTCCAGAGGAAAGACTGGGTTGTGCTGATGTAGGATGGTGTGACCTGCTGTGGAAACGCACCCACTGTCCACTGGGTTCCACCTAGGAAAGCCCGGCTTAGCACAAGACTGCTCAGTGGGGGCATTTACTGATTCATTCCTCATGAGTCGCTCGTCGCTGCCAAGCAGGAATCAAATGCTGTCACTGTCAGTCTACTTTCACTAGTTCTGAGTGGCTTGGAAAACACACTACAGAAAAATGGCCAGGCAATGGCTCCACAAACTGTTCTGTATCTGCCTTCTATACTCAAAGGTACCTTTCTGCCTCCAGGGAGAAAAGTCCTGATAGTCTACGCACATCAAGAGCCCAAGTCCTTGAACGGATCTTTGAAGAGGGTTGCTGTGGAAGAATTGAGCAAGCAGGGCTGCAGTGTCACGGTGTCTGATTTATATGCAATGCAGTTTGAGCCAAGAGCAACAAGAAATGACATTGTTGGTGAGACTAGCCAAAATACACTTTTTTTTCAACAAAAATAAACCTTGACTATCCTGCTGCATTAACAGTTCAGAACCATGCTGTTAGGTGCACTCCAAAACATAGTTGCTATTATTTTGTACACGTATCCCTCAACTGACAAGACACAGGTTTTTGTTTTCTATTAGCATTGACTAAGAAATGTCAGTGTAGGAACCCAGCAAGTATCATCTTTATTTAAATAAACCTGGTCACTAGAAATAGCTCCTCAATCAGAAAAATGAAGTATCTGTACAGCAGACATTTGTAATAGTGTTTTGCCTTTAGACTAAAGTGAATGAGGGAAAAACACTACTTTTACAGTGTTTGCAGAGACGTTTTGAGAACCACCTTCCCTTGACGAACAAGATTACAAGTGTTTTCTGCAAGTTAGCTCCAGGCACTTAAGTGCTTGGGCTTTTGAGTTTTCTTGGTACCCCTCGACCACCTTGGTAGTATATGATTACTAAAGATGACAAGATGACACAGTTAAGGCTTGAAAAAAACAGTGATGCTCTTGTTAGGCTTCTGTGGTATTTTCACTATGCTCTTACTAGCACTTAGCCCTAGTATTTTTCCAGGTTAGGAAATATAAAGCCATAGAACCACAGAATGGTTTGGGTTGGAAGGGCCTTAAAGACCCTTTCTAACCCCCCTGCCCTCGGCAGGGACACCCTCCACTAGACCAGGTTGCTCAACGCCTCATCCAGCCTGGCCTTAGAGACAGCCAGGGATGGGGCACCCACAGCTTCTCTGGGCAACCTGTGCCAGTGCCTCACCACCCTCTCTGGGAAGAACTTCTTCCTGATATCCAATCTAAATCTCCCCACTTTCAGTTTAAACCCATTACCCCTTGTCCTGTCACTACAGGCCCTTGGAAAAAGCTCCCCCAGCTTCCTTGTCAGCCCCTTCAGGCACTGGAAGGTGCTATAAGGTCTCCCTGGAGCCTTCTCTTCTCCAGGCTGAACAAGCCCAACTCTCTTAGCCTGCTCCTATAGGAGAGGTGCTGCAGCCCCATAACATACTGTGCAACAGCTGATACTCTTTAAAGCAAGAATCAGAAAGAAGGTCCAATGCAAGCAGTGGCAAAACCAAGAAGAAACTTACTAATGACCAGACATAGTAATTTCTAAAGGTCCACTCTTGAATACGAACCTTGTCTTGTAGTGACATTACTGAGAGGGAAAAATGCATTAGCACATGTCCACAATCAGTCTCTGAAGTCCATTTCTCATGGGTGAGAAATGCCTTCAGATCCTGTTCTTTAACTTGCTAGAGTTCAGTTCATGAGGCTATTGCCTCTCTCTTCTGCTAGAGGTTGATGATCTATTACTTGAATCAGCAGAATTAATGTATATGTCTGACTCAGACATACTTGAATCAGCTCACCCAACTGTAGTGGAGTCAGCAAAATAAGCCAACACTGGTTCCCCAGCCCCTGCTGAGTTTCCCGGTTACAGAGGCTGAAAAGCAGCTGTGCAGTGCTTGTGACTGCGCGGTGGTTTCAGTAATCCCTAATGCAGACACAGAGCAATTAGCAAAATTCTTTTAAATCTTCTTAAATCATCCACCTGCATCACCCGAGTCCAGACCCAAGCTTAAGTCCTCTTGCTGCACTTCATACAGTGCTACAGAAAAGCGAAAGTTTTAGTCCTGGGACACTACATTCCTCTCCAGTTTAAAATCAAGTCACCATCAGCTCTGATGATGCCGAATATCCACAAAAATTTAAAAAAAAAAAAAAAGAAAGGAAGTTGGGAAAAAATGGAAAGCAGTAACTCAAGGGAGAACTGTAGACTGCACCACGTTTAACTCTTCCTCGTCTGCGATGCTGGAAACAGGGCAAGGAATGACTGTTCGCTTCCACCCGCAGGTTGCTTGCACAACTCGGAAGAGTTCAATTACGGCATGGAGACATGGGAAGCTTACAAGAGAGGAGGTTTGTCCAGTGATCTGATTGAAGAGCAAAGGAAGGTGCAGGAAGCAGACTTACTGATTTTTCAGGTCATTATTTTAAATTATATTTTAAAAATACTTCAGTTGTAATATACAGGGTTGAACAAAAGAAAAGCAATAGTAAGAAGATCATACATTCCATGAGGAACATTGACTCTAGTCAGAGTAAGAAGAGGTTGTAGCTCTGCCATCAACATAAACCAGTCTGTGTCCAGCACAGCAATTTCAAGGTGTCAGGTATTTCTGCTGTGATGTGGATTTTGGAAGATATCAGACATACCAGGTCACGCGTGAGCATTATTCGTGCTAGCACGGTATTAGAGTTTCACACAAACAATGGCTCCACACTAGCGTTTTTTTGGCGAGTAGGAAGGTGCCTGATATTAGAACCTTATAATACTTGAGTAAAAGTCACAGCAGTGCTTCACTTAAAAATCAAACTTCAAAAGTAGTCTGATTGCATAGGCTTTGTGAAAACTCGTCCTCACGCTCCCTGCTCTCCAAATGGATTGCGCTGAGCAGCTCGGACCAGAAAGCGTTGAGTGCAAAATACTACTATAATTCCCAGTATGAGAACCGTGCCATGTTACCGGACAGCCCAGTACTGTCCCTTTGTCGTGGAGCTCATGCAAAGCAAACACAGATCTACACACAGAAATGTGTGTAAGGGCTTAAGGCAGCCCCGACGAGTTACAGGTTTGGGGTACAGTAACAGATACCAGACCAACAGCTTTTGGAATAAACACTTCATCCCCAAGTACAGTACCAAATACAGATCAGTAATACAATTATCCAGCTCGTTACAACAGCAAATCCAGTACCTCAGTAGCACAGTTACCCAGGTTGAAACAACAGCAAATCCAGCAACTCGCCAGCACTGGGCCACACAGTATCTGGATGCCCAAGGGCATGTGTGACTACAGGTGTCAGGCTGGCAGAAAGCCGGGCAAGGCTTATTTTTGGGTGAGCAGCTGGGAGCAGCCACTAGGCTCGGGGAATTTGGACTTGCCTGACCAGACTGTCCTTATCTATTGCTGAGTTGCAGAAGCTCTATCTGGGCTTGCTGACAGATCATTACACCCCATATCTGTTGCCCGCTGTGCCAGCTCTGTCCTTGGCGTCTACAAGTCCCGGAAGTACTACATAAGGCAACACTAGCCTTACCTTTGTTTGTGTGACTGTTTACCTTAGGCATAGGCTATGCATATATTCCACTGTCTGATTCTAGATGAAATTTAAGATGTGACCATATCTCAAGCATTTCACTGTAAGTTTTCGTCATCTTTAGGCTGTTGTTTCTGAGATAAGTATAGTAAAACATCCCCTGAAGGAAGTCGTTGCTTTCTACTTTCTGTCTGCAGAATGCTGTGAGGAGTTATGTTCTGGGACAAGAAAAGGAAAAAAAGAAAGACAAAAAACCTCTAAAAGGCACGATAAAATAATTTAAAATTTACTGCAGACTAAACTCAATTGCCCAGTTTCCACATTGTTTCCATCTTGAATTAAGCCACACGTGGATAAGCTTTTGCAGAATTTCTTCTTCTGTATTGTAGCGTGTACAAAGGTTTAGGGATAGCAATGCATCCTAGAATAAGAGTCTATAAAGCATGCAGGATAATACAAATAAGACACCACAGCTTTAGGCTGTAGTCCCATGGATAACTGGAGGGTCTAGAAACAGAAGGTCCTACCGTTCAAGAAGTTATGTTTGCAACAAAGGGATTCAGTGTCGTTATGCCAGCAGGAGGTGAAAGTGAGTCTTTCTTAAGATCCCCTGGCGTTTGTCAGCAGACTGCCAGATCAGAACTGATCACCAGACGTCAGTCCTGGTAATAAGGCTCTCCGTGTGCATTTCAGCCACATCTCCGTTAGGTCATCCGTTCCTTTTGCATTTCAGCAATGGGAGACACAATTCTGTACAGTCTTAAGTTTGAATTAAATGGCACCTTTCTGCTTCATCATATTCCAACTTTAATTTGTATGGAAGCCCTCACATTCACCTTGGTGTTGGCGTGCTGTAGATGCTGAGGAATGTACCTGAGACTACTACAAACAGAAAGCACTTCAGTTATTTTTGCCGGGCCTAGTTACTGTCTCTCCTGACGGAGAGCTGAAAGGAGCCATGTACAAGATCTGAATAGATTAAGAGAGCAGGATTTGGCCCATAGGCCAGGCCTAAGGATGGCCCAGACTCTCTGTGCTAACAAGGTAATCTACTTTTTGCCTAGTTTCCCTTGTATTGGTTCAGCATGCCAGCAATCATGAAGGGCTGGATGGACAGAGTCCTGGTCCAAGGATTTGCTCACGAATTTCCAAACTGCTATGATTCCGGTTTACTCAAGGTATGGTTCTGAGACTGTTGTATTAAGATCAAGACTTGCACGATGCTCCTGAGGGTATTGGTCTTTATTTTCCATTAGATGTGGTTAAAGCTCTCCCTTTGAGCTCTCCTGAGGTAATGCTTTGGTAACATGTTGAGTCTGGCTTCCTAAAACTGTCCGAAAGGTAGTACAGTAAGGAGAATGCAGTGGTTCCTAAAGATTTAAGGAATCCCTTCGAGATTTTTAGTTGGCCTACAAAACAGGCTTTGTAATTCGGTAGGTGGATCAGAGTGCACTGAGATGGCATACAGCTTGCAAACAGTTTAAATCAATCCATTTCCTAAAACTACAGTCCGTCATTCTTCCCGCCACCACAGAACTGCACAAATCTGTACTGAGTGACGTACTGGAATAGGTGGCAAGACCCTGTTCTGGGACAAGATGTCCAAGGTTGGAATTAAACTATGAAACTTCATCAGAAACCTAAAATAGTGCATGAGCCTCTGCCCAACTATCCCCTTTCAACATTTTCTTCTTTGTAGCTTATAAATTAGGCAAGATCAGTATCTCTAGATGACAGTTCATAATTTTTTAATTCTCCACAGCACTGGAAACATCCCTTGAAAATTTTGGCCCAGTGTCTGATGGATCTTATTTGGTAACAACTGCAGCATCCAGAAACGATACTGGTTTCACGTTTATGTTCACTATGTATTCATCTCTGTAATTTCTGATCTTGTTAACAATTCCAGTTTGTTTAACTGTCAGAAATGGCTGCTTCACTGAGGCAAACAGGGCTAATTCCCAGTGATCATAGGTGCATGCTGAGTGCAGGCTCCAGGCAGTTCGGAGTCTGCACTGGAAAAAGCCCCAACACACAGCTCGCTGTCTAGTTGTGCATCATCAATCTTTGCCTCAGAGCTGCTGCTACACATGTGGTCTGGGGAGGAAGAGGACACCACCTCCTCTAGAAGTTTATGCTGTCTGGGATTCCCCTGAATATCTCCTGAACTATTCAGCCACTCTTCTCTAAACATGCCTAACTCTAGCACTGCTTTCTTAATTCTAGAACAAATTAGCCCTGTTTTCTTTTACCACTGGAGGGAGCAGAGAGATGTTTGCAAAAGGAGGTATCAGTGGTGATATTCGCTATCTCCTGTGGCCCATGCAGGTATAATATATGAGTATCTGTTGTCATTTGCCTTTGTTTTTATTATTCCAATTATTTTTAACGGTTGTATTATTGTTTATTTTAAATTTAGTAACTATTATATTATATTACACTATATTATATTATGTAACAAAACATAATATAATATAATACAATATATATCATATCATATGAAATAATTAAGTTGTCTGTTCCAAGCATCTGCAGGTTATAAATTGGACCCTAAAATCCTGACACTACTTTAAAAGTCCACATAGTTTAAAACTTATTTTGAGCCCTTTCCTGCAAATTGGAATCTGGAGAAGGCTTATGATGTCAGCCTTTTAAGTTTCTCTGGTGTTACAGGATTTCCTTTAGCCCTAGCCTGCAGGATTTCTTTTTTCCCCATAGCTACCTGATTCATGTAGGATTTGGGGGCAAGAGGGGAGTCACACATTTTCCTGGCATTAATGATCAGCATATGGAAGTTAGTGTGTCTTGCCTTATTGCTTCCCTTTTATCAGAAGTAGCAAGCGTGCTCTGAGAAATTCAGGTGGTAGGGCAAATTGTGCCGGCTACTTCTGGATATGATACAACAGGTGGGCTTATATTCTTTGGTCTCCTACCTGTTGTGGTTACTCGCTGTCTGCCCTTGTGAGGCTCTCTAGCTGCAGAGCTTGCAGATCAACATGACAAGGAACATGAAACGTGAATTCAGAAACACACAGAGGGAAAATGTTAAGTTGAGCTGACTTGAAAGGCACTAGCCTGCATTCAGGATCGTTTGACTAAGCCAGAGGCAAAAGGTTAAAAAAAATACTTGGAAGTAGATGAGAAATACACTGCAGTTCAGGAACAGTGTGTGGAGATTCAAACAGTACAGTGAACTTTAGGCTGTCTCTGATCCTTGCAAATTTAATAGCATATGGCAGCCAAAGAGAACGGTTCTGTGGGTTTAATAGCACTTAAAAATAAATTCCACAGAGCTGGATAAATGAAGTTGACCTTATTTTTCAGTGTGTTGTATGTCATTGTGCTTAATGCCTAACCTTCAATACTGGCTGCCAGGATTGGTAATGAACTTACGCAATTTATTTTCCTTCTCCTGACAAATGCACCGGTTTAGAAAACCCACCTTGTACTGGGTCAGAGAAGCAGTTTCAGATTTTAATTCTCCACATTCTAGAATCGAAAGTGAAAGACTATTTCCTGAGGCATTTCTTTCTTTTCTTTGAGTCCAGCATGGAATCATGCACTTTTGTGGCGTCAAAGTCCTCGCACCTCACATCTGCTTTGCTCCAGAGTATGCCTCTGAGGAGAAGAGGAAGGAGATGCTGATTGCCTGGGCACAGCGTCTGAAGACTCTTTGGGAGGAAGAACCCATAAACTGCTCTCCTGAGTGGTATTTCAAGTAACGTTTGGGTACAAGACTACAGAGAGAAGATTATTTTTTTACTCCATTCTTTCTGATGCTTTATCTCTGTATCTGAATGTTAATCTTCTAAATTGAATGTATTACAAGTATCTAGAGTATTACAGCGAGCAGCTTAACCGACAATATAGCATTTATCTTCTTGATTCCTGAGGGGTTCTCTTCAATGATGGGTGCAAAACTCCTCGTGAAGAATTATCCTTGCTCACATAAACAGTGACATCCTAACTACAAGTCGCTGATAACACAAGTGGTATCTCATTGTAGATTATACCGTTGCTGCTTATGAAACAGAAAATATATTGCCGAGTTGATTTTAACCCTTTTTGGACCAGCTGCCACTTTTTTTTTTTTTTAATTTGCCATGGAATATACTGCCCATACTCAACCTTGTTATGGCCAGTCCTTTTAAATGAGAGCTCCACGCTTGCGCCTTTGAGCTACAGAGCCAGATTATGAATAATGCAAAAGGATGTACGGTTGAACAGTGACTTAGCTGGAAAGCCTTGTGGACAGCCTTAGGCTTTTCCATATATTTACAAAGCAATATTAAATCTATGACAGATACCAGAAAAGGAAAAAAAATACAAATACCGTATAAAAAAATACCATATAGCAATATGTGACTGTATTGCCTTTCTTTATAGAATGTAGCTCACATTTGTGAAGTACATAGTTTCCTAATATCCCTGAAAACCTGCAGGAGGGCTGTGACTGTCTTATCTACGAGCCAGGATCTACTGGGACAAAATTACTGCCTGGCTCGTAACATCTGTGATTTTAACCTTGAACTTTAGCGGGATTATATCTGTGCTTGAAAGCCGTTAACCCTTTTTGTGCATATGGCAAAGGGTGAGTTTCTTGCTTCGCTACATGATTTTTTGCTAACAGCTGGCTTTGCACTTTCTTATGGAAAGAATGTGGCCTGAATAAGAAACGGTCTTCTGAGTCACTGCCAAGCCAAAGTCTTTAGGTTACGCAAGCAAGAAATTTGCTTTGGCTCAGTAACTCTGGTGCAGGAAAAAGAAAGTGAAAGGGAATACGATAGAAAATGTTATGCATCTAAGTTGTGGGGAAAGCAGATTCTTGCCTAAAGGACTTAAGGAAAAACAACTTTAAGTTCCTTGCAGAGAGACTGAAGGACAAATGCAAATACTAAAATTACATAGGAGAGGAATCATCCTTACGTTCACTGTGTTACACACTTACCAGACTATTCAAGAAAGAAGGAAATGGATACGAAAGCAGAAGTTGCAACTGGCAAACCAAATGTTACTGTGTTGGATCAATCGCTGAGCTTAGCGGGTTTAACTGTCAGATGAAGGATCTCAGACTGACCTATACAAAGAAGATACACTTCTTGACGCTATTTGGCGGACGTGTGCCAGCTCACACACACACGGCTGCATTAGACTGGATGTTTGCAATGTAAGTATGCAAGACTGGCTGTGCTAGGTCAGAACAAGGATCCTCCAGCCCTGAGGTTTTTCTCCACAGTGGTTATAGGCCAGGAAGAGCAAGCACTTCCCCTGAATGCTGTCCTGGGCTACAGCAGGATTTAGTTTAGGGGATTTCCTGAGCTATGTATGTTTTCTCTGTATGTACTAAGCCAAATAGATATCTGCTCTGAATTTTGTTCAGTCCTCTCTTGAATTCATGCCAGCTTGAAGCAGCCAGTATTTTGTGGCAAAGTTCAGCGGGTCAGCTTTTTCCTTGCATGAAGCATTGGACTGGGAAGGGATCCTGGGAAGGGTGAAGCACCTGGTTCTCACGAGCTTCATCTCATTCCTCTTAGTCAACAGCAAATAATCAGTCCCATCTGTTCTTTTACGCGGCGCTTAGAGTTTTGTAGGTGTGCATCGCCTCCCCTCCTAAATAATCTCCTTCCCAGGCCATAGAGTCCCATCCCACTCGGTTGTTCTTCCAAGAGAAGGCATTGGCCTTTGGTCACCCTTGTTGGTCTTCTCTGAACTCCTTCAGTCTCACTATCCTGTTACTGAGAAGAGGGGACCAGAAGTGCACATAGAGTCAACTCTGTGTCTCTTGGATTCATGTGACTATCTCTGCTCCTTTCCTAATAATCTCTGACATAAGATTTGCTTTAGCTAACATTTTCATCTGTTACAACCCTAAATCTTGGCCGTCAGTAGTAATGGTCAGCACAGGGGCCGTTATTTTATCCATCAATTTAGGGTAATTTTTTTCCTCATGTGCACCCTTTTACATAACTTGTATTCCACTTCCTGTCTCATTACCCAGTCACTCAACCATTTTTCCATAACTCTTCACAATCTGCTTTCCTTGTCCTCCCTCCTCTGAGTAATCTGTATCATCAGCAAACGCTCTCAACCTCATTTCCTTTTCCAGATCATTTCCAACAGCTCGGATCCCTGCACTTGTAACCTCCCTCTGTTCTGAGAGCTGACCATTTACTGTTGCCCTTGTTCTGTCACTGAAACACCTCTCCAGGCCGTGACCTTCCTTCTTACCCCCTATCTGCTTGGTTTCCTTAAAAAACTAATTGATACAAAACTTTGTCAAAAGCCTGTTGGAAGAGCAGGTAGGCTGTGATCAGCCCGATCACCATTCTCCACGTTTTCACTCCTCCTAAAGTAGATTCTTCAGGAATATCATTTTAATTTGAAAGCCCCTGTAGAAGGGGGTATGCGATGGGGAGAACCACCGTTCAAACATAATTTTCTGCAGTCAATCTCAGTCCTTGTCTGTGTCATTTATTCTCATACAGAAATTGTTCCACGTGCCTCATAATTCTTGTCACTTTATTTTGAGATTTTTTTGTTTGGTTGGTTGGTTTTTTTAATTTTTCCATTATTATCCTGCATCTGTTCAGAGAAGAGGTAATCTGTGAGCTGTATCTCGGCTGTGGACCGCTGACAGCCTGAACCACACTTGCTGAAGGGCAGTGCTCTTGCAGTGCTTTGGAAGCCAGTCAGCTGTGCAGCGACAGTGGGTGCTGAGCCAAGAGTCAGCGGTCTTGCCCTGACATGCTTTCAGCGCCTGCTGTACAGCACACTGTGCAGGCACGTGTGTGTGCTCTAGCACATGCCTTCCAGAAACTCGGGAGAGCTCCACCATGTAGAAAACCAGTAGAGAGAGGTCTGTAGTTAATAAGGAGAGAAAGGAAGAGGCCTATTAGTTCCTTAGTAGTACTGGAAATGTTACAGCCACCTTGATACAGCCCGTATCCTGGGCTGTATCAGAAGTGTGACCAGCAGGTCGAGGGATGTGATTCTCCCCCTCTACTCTGCTCTTGTAAGACCCCACCTGGAGTATTGTGTCCAGCTGTGGAGCCTTCAGGATAAGAAGGATATAGACCAGTTGGAACGAGTCCAGAGGAGGCCATAAAGATGCTCAGAGGGCTGGAGCACCTCTGCTGTGGGGACAGGCTGAGAGAGTTGGGCTTGTTCAGCCTGGAGAAGAGAAGGCTCCGGGGAGACCTTATAGCACCTTCCAGTACCTGAATGGGGCCTACAAGAAAGCTGGAGGGGTACTTTTTCCAAGGGCCTGTAGTGACAGGACAATGGGCAATGGCTTTAAACTGAAAGAGGGGAGATTTAGATTGGATATCAGGAAGAAATTCTTCACGGGTGGTGAGGCACTGGGACAGGTTGCCCAGAGAAGCTGTGGATGCCCCATCCCTGGAAGTGTTCAAGGCCAGGCTGGATGAGGCTTTGAGCAACCTGGTCTAGTGGAGGGTGTCCTGCCCATGGCAGGGGCTTGGAACTACATGGTCCTTAAGGTCCTTTCCAACCCAAACCATTCTGTGGTTCTATGATCTAAGGAAGGATTGCCCTGCTAAATCACAGTATGCTACAAGTCTAATGTAGTCCTGTCAAAACAGCACTGATTTCATCAGTATAAAGCTAGAGTTAGGTAACTTGTAGCTGCTTTTCAGGCTGGGGAGGAGGGTATAAGAGCAACATGCTTTCCTCTTCCATTTAGTCTGGGGATTTGGTGTTTATTGCTGGTGGTCCTCCTGTCCCACATACTTTCACGCAAAGCTCTGGTCTTTTTCTCCGACAGTTTGTTCCAAAAGTCACAACTGAATTTTTTTTTTATTGGACACCCTGAGACATGCTTGAACCTTCAGAAAAACACAGGGAAACACAAAGATCCCCATGTGAACTATGTTATCAAGAAGCCTCATAGCCTAGAGAAACTGAGACTGATTTCTTGCAGTATGGTGCTCTTAATCCAGGTTCCAGGTGGAGCTCTTCCTTTGGTTTAACATTTGAAGCCTGGAACAATGTCACTGAGGTTAGCTGCCTGCTTGCAGAGGAATACACTTTGCAGTAAACAAAAGGTTGTGCTGAAGAAAGGAACAGTCAATAATAAATACCAGACATAATTTGTGTACCACTTTTTTAAAAGAAAAATCCCAGTATGTTGGTAGATTTCATAAAGAGCCTGCGCTCCACAAGGGAGATGCAAAAATATTAAGCTTAGGGTGCTCTCAAGTTTTAGTGCTGGGTGATTTGTCTCGTCATTCTAAGGGTATTAAAATACCTACTGTGTCCATATAAAAATGAAGCTCCAAGATCCACAATGTTTCCTTTTAAATTAGGTGCATGACTACAAAGAGTAGCCAAGAGCTATCCCAGCCTTAGTTCCAAAACTCAAGTTAAAAAGTATAAAAGACTATTCGACTACAAATGTTTGGGGAAGCAGAGGGCTTAGTTGGGAGCAGCAGCCTGGCATTTCAGCAGCCTCATTTTAGGTCCTTTAACATAGGGGTAAGTTCTTTATCATTTCACAGATGACTCAGGGAAATGTCTATTCCTGCAACACTTTTGTCGCTTCCTTCTTACGCTGCTGGTGTTCGTATAGTTAAGGCAACATTCTCCACAGAACAAAATACCAAGGCAACACCTATTGCAGAATTGTGTCACTGTGCTTGCACTGGTGAAGTTCTTACTGTTTTGAACAGTAAAGTTTGGTGAAATGATATTTCACGGCCGGTTATTTCCACCCATCCTAAAGCATTTTTAAACTCCAGAGTCAGCAGTATTGGTTTAATGCTGTTTGAATGCACAGGAATTCTGATCCCTTTGGAAAAGTCAGTAAGTAGACAGAAGATGGGTTTCTCCCCTAGGATCGTGCACCCAAAATACCCCATAGCTGTTTCTGAATTCCCGATTGCCCTTGATGCGATGAGATAGCGTTTTGTTAACATCTAACAGGGAGAATAAACCAGGGTGTTAGAGCAGGTGTGATCAGTCCCTGCATCTGGGGCTGCCAGGGCATTAAACGCCTCTACTAGCTCAATACCAGCTGATCCAGAATCAGTGGAAAACAGGAATGTGCCGGGCACACGCCAGTTCCATTGCCAACATTTTTTTAGAGCGGAAACAATCGCACTCGGCACTTTTTGGAGAGTTCCTGGAAATAAGCCATTTGTTCAGTTTGTCCAGCAAGGTGCAGAAAACTGACTCAAGGCTCTGGGAGAAAACTTCGGCTTGAAAGTGATCACCACAGCTGTTCAACTCCTCCAAAAGTGCAACTGCCCGCACACTGCTGATTCCCATCTGCCTTTCCAGAGAAACGCCTCTCAGAAAGCTGGAAGCTAGGAGCCACCTGCCCCTCGCAGACAAACAAGCTGGCCAGCAGAAGGCACGCATCAGGCTGTGTCCTCCCCCTAGAAGGGCACGTGAGGGTACATGGGTGGTACATCCCAAAGGCCTCGTGATACCGCATGGGGTTCTTTTGGTTGCTGATGATTTGTTTGCACATGGCAGGAATAGGACAGGTACAAACGGAGCCTCTGAAGTCCTCCACAGCTGAGGAAGCCTATCCATGGAAACCCACGTGGGGCCTAGCACAGAATTAAATCAAACCCTCTGTGACCATTGTGCTTTTTCACAGAATCAGAGAACGGTTTGGGTTGGAAGGGACCTTAAGGACCATCTAGTTCCAACCCCCTGCCATGGGCAGGGACACCCTCCACTAGACCAGGTTGCTCAAAGCCTCATCCAGCCTGGCCTTGAACACTGCCAGGGATGGGGCACCCACAGCTTCTCTGGGCAACCTGTTCCAGTGCCTCACCACCCTCTCTGGGAAGAACTTCTTCCTGATATCCAACCTAAATCTCCCCTCTTCCAGTTTAAAGCCATTGCCCATTGTCCTGTCACTACTGGCCCTTGTAAAAAGTGCCCCCCAGCTTCCTTGTAGGCCCCTTTCAGGTATTAGAAGGTACTGGAATATCTCCCCGGAATCTTTTCCAGATCTATGAGAGTCTAGGGCCTCAGTTTCCACCAGGAAAGAGGACCAGGTTCCCTGAACCACTTCTGTTCTCTCATCACTCCCAAGCTTGCCCTCCAGCTTTAGAAAGGCTCCCTCCCTCAAACACCAGTTGTGGGCTGCTGTTGCCCTCCCAGTAGTACTGAGCCGCAAACCCCACAGCACCCGCAAAGCACTGCGGGGAGCACAGCCGTTCCCCAGAACGGGAAAGGTCATGGCAGAGAGGGTAGACAGAGTCACCACTGTTTCTTAGGTAACGAAGATGTAATAGCCGTCACTTCTACATTAGAACAGTTTTCCTAATGAAAGTACTGGAATGCGTTAGGTATGGAACCTTTGCTGCGAGGACAATGACAAACTACACGAAGTCTCTGGGCGATGCCCTAGAGACACCTGACCTCCGCGGGATCTGTAAACCAGCTGGGTTACAGCGCTCCTTCCACGTTACCCATCCCTGCGGCTGTCCCCAGGGGCCGATGCCTCTTGCAGTTATTCTGTCGACAAGCAAACCCCCGCCTCCACCCTTCCTGCCTCGCAGGCACCAAAGTCACAGGAAAGACACCGCGTTTCCACCGAGCTCCCGACCGCTGCCAGCCCGTTCGCAGCCTGCACCAGGCTGGCGCAGGGGATGGGGGCCGCCTCCTCCCCGGCGGCTCCGCAGCGGGGCCGGGAAGCGCTGGGGCCGGGAAGCGCTGGGGCCGGCCGCCCGGCTCCAGCCGCTCTCCCCGGTGGAAGACGCGCGTTGTGCCGCCCAGACCCAGCCACCTCGCAGCCACGGGAGGAGCAGCAGCAGCTCCGCGGCACCCTCGGGCGAGCCACCGCCTCCCGCTTCCGAGCAGGCGCGGCGGCGGGGCGGGCCGGCACCTCTTCCTCCTCCCGCCGCCGCCGCGGGGCCGGGGAGGGCGAACCTGCACGCCGCCGGGCCCTCCCGAGGGAGGCGGCAGGACGGAGACGAGCCGTCCGCAGCCACGGTAAGGCACCGGTGGGCCGGGACGGGCACTGCCGGGAACTGGGTCCCGGTGGGAGCGGGTCCCGGGCTGCCCCGGCGAAACCGAAAGGTCCCGCGCCACCCCCCGTGTTGCGAAGGCGCCGCTGCTGCGGCGTCTGGGTCCCGGTGCCGGGACGACGGGTCCAGGGGCGAGGTGGCCCGGCGGGGTTTCGTGGAGCATCCGGCCCTTGGGGGGGGAGCGGAACACCCGAGGAGCCGCGACGGGAAGCGGCACGGCGAGGGAGCGGTGCGTGCGAGGAGAGGCGGGCTGGGCGGCAGGAAGCCGCCGGGAGGAGGAGGTCAAGTCGGCCGACGAGGAACTAGGCCGGAGAGAACCCGAGACCGGGCTTCCCGGCCCCGCGTCTCCTGCCGAGGCCGCGGCGGGCGGGTGTATTCCGTGCTCCCCGCCCAGGGCAACCGCGGCCGCCCGCCGGGCTGCAGGCGCTGAGGTCGGCCCGGCCCCGGTAGCGCTCCCCTCCGGCAGCCGCGGCGGGGCGGGTGCCGCTGCCCGCACAGCCCGTTCCCGTACAAACGGCTTGTGACCACTTCTGTCCCGCAACGGCACCGACTGCGGCGCAGCTGTATGGGTGCGAGGCACGGACACCCCCGCCTCCTTGCCTCCTCCCTCTGCTCTGCTCCTGTGGAACACCCTTGCTTCCCTTGTCTTGGCCCCTTGCGTTCCCACGGGATCCCGTCTGTAACCGGCTGCTGATCTGACACGGGTATTTTCTGTGCTGTTTCCAGAAGGAAAAAAGCAACAACAACCAACCGTAAATCGTTCCTGGGTGAAAAGCTGCAGCTGTTGAAAAATCTTACCGGAAGGGAAAGGTTTAGACTGGGTGGGTGTGTTTGAAAGATCTTGTTGGAGCGAGTCCAGAGGAGGCCATGAAGATGCTCAGAGGGCTGGAGCACCTCTGCTGTGGGGCGGGCTGAGAGAGCTGGGCTTGTTCAGCCTGGAGAAGAGAAGGCTCCAGGGAGACCTTATTGCACCTTCCAGTGCCTGAAGGGACTACAAGAAAGCTGAGGAGGGACTTTTTCCAAGGGCCTGTAGTGACAGGACAAGGGGTAATGGGTTTAAACTGAAAGAGGGGAGATTTAGATTGGATATCAGGAAAAAGTTCTTCCCAGAGAGGGTGGTGAGGCACTGGCACAGGTTGCCCAGAGAAGCTGTGGATGCCCCATCCCTTGAAGTGTTCCAGGCCAGGCTGGATGAGGCTTTGAGCAACCTGGTTTAGTGGAGGGTGTCCCTGCCCATGGCAGGGGGGTTAGAAAGGGTCTTTAAGGCCCTTCCAACCCAAACCATTCTGTGGTCCTATGATCCTCCACACATAGGCAGTATTTTTGTCTCCAGCTGCAGAGGGACCCTGCCATTTATCTCCTGTACACGTCAGTGACACCAGCTTTGGTTCCTATTTCTTAGTTATCAGTCAGGAACAGGAGGGAGGAGTAAGTAACCATAAGTTTTGATACTTGCAAACTTACTCCGACAGTACCTTGTAACACCTCTCAAGAAGTTGTGTGCTGCGAGTATCGTTAGACCAAAAGGGCTGCAAATACTGTGTGCCCTTTCATATCACCCTGCTGATGCGCTCAGCGGCCCCCCCTTACCCGTGCAGGCTACGCAAGGTCTGAATCGGATCAGTAACAAATCATCAGAATGGAGCAAACCACTTTTGACTGATTATCAGACCCCGTGTGGATCTAGCGACCAGGTCATGATTCTTGGGAGTTTGTGTGCCCTTTGGGGTCAGAGGGAAGAACGTAATCGTGGAAAAATGCCACAAACCCACTTACTGCGCTTCTGTCCCTCTCTAAAGAAAAGCCAAACGTATTGGTGGCCTTCCTTCCTACAAAAAAACTTCGGGCTTGAAGTAAGGCTTAAGATCACAGAGCTTTTATTTAGAGTACTTCACTACTTAATAACAACAACAAAAGTAGTAGCATCCTAATAGTAGAGCATGTCCAAGAAGGAGGGGCATCATATGAGAAAATTCCCTCTGCTGAATGTTATCCAGCTCATTTCAGCAGCTATCTCATGATTTCAGAAGTTATTACTCCTGAATCTCCAAGCCTTCTGATTGCAGTGATTCCTTGATAGGAACAGGTATTAGCAATGCAAATAGCAACAAGGCCCCATATTGTTGCAGTTTGATGCAGGGCTGTTTTTTTGTCGAGTTACATGGTACTGAATGGCAGCCCCAAGCTGGCAATAGCATTAATGCAACTTAAGCATTCAAAAAACCACATCTGTTTTGCATTCACAAGGAAAACACATGCAATTCTTACAAGAATAACTGCTGCCTAGATGCACCATTACTGTTAGCATGGGAAAAGTACCATAGATATGTGACTTTGAACTAATTCTTGAAAGGGAGACCCCGGATGGAGAAGTAAAACATTTGTTCATGCCACATTGAAGTCTCAAGTCTGAAGTCAAGGCCTTTGTACCTGTTCTTCCCACCCAGTACGCACAACAGTCAGTGGCATCACCTCAAGAAAGTCAGGGAACCATCACCAGAGACCTCCAGGGAGACAAAAACTTACCTATGAGAGAGACAGTGGGTATTGATGGCACTGCTATGAGCCATTTCTTATTTAGCTGTGTGATTAACTGTAAATGAATTGGGGGAAGGAAAAAAAAACCACACAAAACCCACCCAAATAAACAAACCCAGCAAATAAAACACAACAGTTTCCTCTCCCCTAATAATTACTAGGCTTAGCAGAGCTTCCTTTCTTACTAAACAAATGTAGCCATATCTTCAGTTCTGTGCTTGTAATGCAGGCTAGCACTCCAGCAAAACAAAATCTGCGTCTTTTCAAAGTCAGAAAAGCCAAAGAAGAAAACTGCAGAGAGCACACCCCTCCACATGTAGGGACAATGTTCCCCATCTGTATAACAACACCATATATACACTCAGAAGAGAAAGCTCGTGCTTTCTCTCTTCTACACGCACACCCTTTGGGTTTTTGTAATGAAGTTTACTCTTCCATGTTTTGGCTTGTTGGCACTGAACTGCCCAGACAATTTCCAAATCTGCACACAAACGCATCTCTTCCCTCAGACCCCTACTTTCCACAGAGACTTTGACTACCTCCTTAGTTCCCAGGCTCCAGGGAGAGGCCGTGGTAATTAGGCTGCAGCTGATGTTCACAACAGCCTTAAGCAACCGTTTCAATTAGAGATTTGATGATACAGGTGCACAGTAGTTTACAGGAATTAGCAGTCTCTTGCTGGTCTCAAAAATTTGGGAATCCCTTTGCTACAGTATTTAGAGCTCTTAATTACCCGAATGAGCCAATCTACTGTTGCTGATAGTGGCACTTTGGAATGGTGCCACTCCGTGTATCTGTGTCTGCCGTGAGCTGAAGGTACTGGCTCTCTAGCCTTCTTTCAAGGTTTTACCTCCTGAGAGACATGTTAGGCAGGAGCTTTATCAAAGGCTTAAAATTATTCTGGCATCCACTGAGATTTACTTATCTACCCATTTCGTCTGCTTCCCCAAGCTCTCTTTTTCTCTTGGAGCACTTAGGGGGTACTGCAAACCCTCACAATTTCTTTGTTCCTCTTCTTTTTGAGAAGCCAGGGAGAAGATGCCTTATATCCCCACCACGGTCCTTCCCAGCACGTGTCTTCCGAAATTCAGACAGCTGTGAAAATAAGTTTCCCACAGAAGCTGGGTTCTTTGTTTCACCCTCCAGAAAAACTTCCGTTTGTTTGTTTTAAGCTTCAAATAAACCCTTTAGAGCTGGATTTGCAAAGATGCCTAACAGGTAGCTTATAGGAGTATCTGGACAATTGACAGGCCCATGTTCAGGCAATTAAGAAAACGAGATACTTATCAGCATCGTTAGGCACTGCCTGACTCTTGATTTTTCTGGGTTTCAGTTTTTGCACGTGTGAAGCGTAGGGACAGCACCAATCTACTGCATATTATATGGTTAAAAACTGCTTATTAACAGCACTTTGAGATCCTCGGGGGAAGAAATGGTTTTATATGGACTTAATATAACTGCAGTGGGTTGACAGGATAAATCAGTGACCTGTAGGTCTGATCCTGCGAGAAGCACAGCATCTTTGGTTTCGAACGCTTGATAATGACACTTGGTTTTTCTCCTTTATACTACAGGTCGGGAAGCACTAGGATATTTGATTCTGTTTTAATCTCTAAGCCACAAAGACTGCAAACATGTCGCTGGAAGACATCCACATGAACACGCAGGATTTGCTTGAAAGAAAGCAATTAGACGCTGGAGGATTTGGAACAATTTCTTTATGCTTTCACAAGAAACATGGATACGTAGTGTTAAAAAAAGTGTATACAGGACCCCAGCGTACCGAGTAAGTCACAGATCTTAGTTCTGATTTTTATCTTTCGGTTAGTCTAAGGAATCCTCTAAACTCAGTGGACATAAATATAAATAAAGTGTCATAATTTTAAATCTTTGGATCCTGGAGATACTGTATGTGGGGAAAACATACTAAGACGATACTAGCAGCTGTCCTGCAGATTTTCCTTTTTTTCTCCCCTTCACAAGCTAACTTTAACTCTTTGTTCCAGTGAAGATCCTGTCTTCTGTTGCAAGGTGAGCACTATTGTAAACTGTGAGTAATTGAAGGGACTCTGGCACACTTAAGAAAATGCAGGATCTCAGCGGACACATGATATTTTCAAGCTTGCAGATCAATTTTCAATCCAGTTGTCCAACCGCAGATGTCCACTGGGAACTAAGCACACAGGAGCTATCAGCAGGACTCCAGCCCCACATGTATCATACCAAGAATGTAACCCTCTCTCCCTTGAGAAAAAGCAGAGTGAGCCAAGACCACTGATTTCATTCAAGGATTGAATCAGCTGTTGATTTCAGTGGATTCAGGTCATGTTGCAGCTCTACTGCCTCAGAGCCATAGCAGTCCTGAAACTCTCCCACGAGTCATCCACTAGAGAGAGACAAAACCCCACGTTCTTCTAGTCTGGGTTCTAATAAATAAATTAACTGAGGTTTTATTTTGCCAGTGGAAAGCAAATTAGGAGATCGTAGTAGTTTGCAAACCGCAGTGACAGTTTGGGATGAAGGCAGTTAAAGTGGACAAGCCTGCCTGGTTTATTTTTGGGTTTGTGGTTTTACTTTCTCACTACTCGGGCTCATAAGTTCATTATTCCTTAAAGTCTTGAACAAAACTACTAAGCAAATTTACAACTAAGCCTAATGCAAACAAAACAGCCACTTTCTTCTCTAGTACTAGAGGAACACAGGGGAAGGAGGCATTTTCCTTTTAAGTCACAGGCTAGAAAAGCATTAGCAAGCAACATAGCCTCAAAGATTTTCTTACAGCCTCTTGCCCGATGAGTAGAACAGGAGCAGTGGTAAAAAGATGACTAATATAGTGGGTACCACCCTTTAACACCCTTAGTGAGCTACCAGCTGTGTACCTATGGCTATTGATGGGTTATACTCAGGCCCAGGTAAAAAGTTAGGCTTTGAATTCATCCCATACCACTAACTGTTAGCAAATGTTATCACCACCCAGTACGTGGGTGGATTCCCTGTAATAAATCTGTTTTGAAAGCGAGCACGAATACCATCCCTTTGGGAAAGAGACCTGTGTAGTTTCCTGTACAAGAGGTAGTATGTCTTGAGCCTTCTTGTCCGAGGGCTCTTTCAGCCCTTCCTGTCATGATCCCAGTTCAGGGATTTGGACAGGCACAACCAGCAGTGCACCTACAAAAAGAATGCTTATGCACTTTCTGTAAAGGAGGCCTTAAAATCAGGCTGAGCAGACAGTCTCTGTGCGAGGCATTTGAGACTTGGAGAACACAACCTGGCATGAACAAAGCTGTATCAATTCAAAACCAGCTGAAGGTATGGTTCATCTTACAGTGGCTCTAGGGACGCTGACATTTTTGGCCATTATCTCATTATGAATAAACAGCATTTTCACCTCTGTGTCCTTTCTAGCCTGGCACCTAAATTCAGTCTAATTTCCGTTTTACAGGTATAACACTTCCCTCCTTGAAGAAGGCAGGATTATGCGCAGACTGCAGCATGACCATGTGGTAAAACTACTAGGTATAATTTTGGAAGATGGAAACTACTCACTTGTGATGGAGTATGTGGACCGGGGTAACATGATGAAAGTGCTACAGAAAGTGAGCAGTGCATTGGTTCATCCCTTGCCATTCCTTAGGGTTGATAAGATGCTTGAAAGGGACAGGATGTTACTGCTAACTCCTAAGAACAGTCTTTGGTTTCTCATTCTCCTTTCTGTATCCAAGAGTCAGAGGCAGCCCTGCTTTCTCTACAAACAGCAGAGGACGGCTATGGCTTTCCTGCGTGTCACAGAGGAACAGGCCACAGTTACAGGTTCAGAGTTATAGGAGTGTTTGTAGAGATACATGGAGAATTTGCTGAAGAAGAACCCTGTTGTAAACATAGAGAGACATTCTAGAATTACTTTGATGCAAAAATTTAGATCCAAGAAAGACCTTGGTTCGTTCTTCTCCTGGCTTGACCAGATGTACTCTTGGGACTAAGAAAGAAACTTTTTTAAAGACTGGTTTTTTTTATTTGATGATTGTACTGACATTTTTTTAAACAGGTGATATTTCTGTGCTTTATTTTAGCTCTCACTGCCTTGTTCAGTGAAAGGGCGTTTTGTGCTGGAGATCACAGAAGGAATGCTGTATCTGCATGAGCAAGGCTGTGTACACAAAGACCTAAAACCAGAAAACATCCTTGTGGACACAGACTTCCACATTAAGGTAACTGTTAGAATGTAAATGGAGAAAGCCAAGAATTTGGGTTGAGGAACCCATTTCAGCTTCATTGGTTAGCGATACTGATTGGTAGATGAACTGTAGCGCACAAGCTATGGCTAAGAAAAGTGTTGGCTGTGGTTCACTGAAGTATAAAAGCTATAAAACCTCTGACCCTAAGATTTGGTATAATCTTCCCCTGTCTGTGGAAAAAAAATATCACTAAGAGTCTTGAAAATATGAATAATACTGCTGAGAATTAATGAACTACAAATAACAACTAGAAAAAAAATAAACAAGCCCTAATGCACAGAGATTGAAACAAAATGTCTTATGAATCACGGGTTTTGTCCTTTATGGCTGTAATGTCTCCTTCCTTTACTTTTTATTCCTTTCCTTCTTTTGCCTATTATCTTTTCTGCTTTTGTCTCCCTTTTTTTCCCTTAGTCATCATTTTTAAGTGACAGGCCAGCAGCTACCAAAAAAAAAAAAAAAAGGCAGCAGGAAGCTACTTCAAAGAATGGTTCATAAGCCTGTTCCAAAGCCCTTCTGTTAACTCTAGTGGGCTTTTGGGAACAAGACACATAGATACAGAGCCTACTGCTGAATAAACCTGAGTAGAATTTGCAGCAGTCGTCATCAATGTCCTGTCTCTGGGCAAGGTGAGTTGCTGAAATAATCACCCCATTACGGTATGAAACTACAGAATAAATTCCTGCGAAGAGAGCTCTGTCGCTTCATATTTCTCACACATACATTAGTGAGAAGTGGTTTGACCAGGTTAACACAGTAGCAAGTCCTAGTGCAATATGAGCAGCTTGCAGATAAGAGTCAAAACCTATTTTTTTTTTTGTCAAAAAATAAAAATAGCATGATCTGCTTTAAATGTAAGTTGTATAGTTTTGGGGGTTTCAGCTTGTTCATATGGACAAGACCAAACTAGGCTATCACCACACTGCATGACAGACTGAACTGGAGTACAGGATCAAATTCAGAATCAGATCAGACTTCCTTAAGCAGCTTGATCAAAAGGATCATTTTGGGCAGCAGTACGATGATTTACCTGCTTGAATGTGTCTAACATTGCCAATATTTATAAAGGGAAATAGTTGCTCTAGGAAACTGCAAAGGTGGAACGATTTAATCGTAACTGCCTCTATCACATTAGACCTCCTCTCACTTGTAGACATGAAATCCCACTTCCTCAGCACCTTTTTGTCTTCCTCTGAATGTATCACTTCAAAATTTATCCCAAACCTTCAGAAACTCCAGAGGAACAATAAGCTAGTTAGAGGCAACAAGAGAGAAAAGCAAGTTAGAAGTGAGGCAAGGCGTCACCTCAGTTTTATGTGGTTGGGTTACACAGCTCCGTTTGACAGCTGCCTGTGGCCAAGAGGGGCAATCCCATTTTCTTCCACTGTTCCTCTCCGGGTGACCTCCTGTTCCCTTGTGTTAGTACAGATGCCAACCTGGCTCTGACCACCCTGCCCTGATGTAGGAAGCCAAACCAGCAGATTACAATTTGCCACCAGCAGCGCTACCCTTCTGCTGGGGAGCGCTCGCTGCAGTGCCTTGCACTAGGTCTTCCCCAGCATCAGATTAGCATCAGTGCTGGAACAGGAGGAGCCGAGGGAACACTTAACAGGAGGCTGTGGGGAAAGGAAGGAAGGATGGCTTTCCTGTCCATCAGCCATTAGCCTGGTTGTAAAACTGCACCCTAAGGTTTCAGTAACATCACCTTGTCAAGCACACAGTACCCAGGTATCCCTGCTTTAACTGATTCCAAGCTATCCTTTTCCATGTCTCTCTGCCATATGCATCACATCATCTTAGATCCTCTTCCTCCTCCTTCCTGTAGGAAGATCTAAGGAATTTGAGTTAAATGGAATCTACATGGAAAGGGCAGTGAGGGAAGTGGGGATATCTGCCCATCTCATAGATTACTTCTGGATTTGAATCTTCGTTTCTCATCTGGATCTTCTGTTCTGCCACAAGCGCTGCAAACCAGTCTTGCACATGATTGTCAATATGAGCAAAAGCAAAGTTCTTTTTTCCTTACATCGTGCAATTACTTCCAGTGGGGTCACGTTAATAATGAAGGTTCAGCCTAACGGTTCCCAGCTGGCAGTGATAACTTTATCCAGAAAAAAAAAAAAACCAACCCCAAACCAACCTATAAAATGGCAATAGTTTGTTTTGCCTTCTTGTAGTTACATATTTTTTCCCAGTGTTTCATTTTTAGACAAATTACTACCAGCTATTCATTATAAACTTGTGCACTGCACGCAACACTTGTTTATCTCCTCTTCATAGCACTAGCTCTGACGCGTCTCATTTTTCAGATTGCAGATCTTGGCGTTGCCTCCTTTAAGAACTGGAGTCGTCTGACCCAAGAAGAGGCTGTCAGACAGAAGCAAATCAAGACCGCTTGCCAGAACAATGCTGGGACTCTTTTCTATATGGCCCCAGAGCATTTACGCTGCCTTAATGTAAAACCTGTGGAGAAATCAGATGTTTACAGCTTCGGCATAGTGATCTGGGCAATTTTTGCTAACAAAGAGCCATACGAGCGTAAGTTACCTCCGAAAGGACAAAAGCGTTAAGCACGTGAAGTCACAAAATTAAGATTAGGATATTAAACCGCCTATGCCCAGGGACAGCACCTGTTAGGCACCTCATGTCCAGTAAGAGGCGTTAGTTGCATCCTTCCTGACTTCTAAGCACGGACAAGAACACCGGAACTGCAAGGCAGGCACATCCCAGCCCATTCACATCCACGTGGTGTGGGCATAAATCTGCACTCAGTGGCAGAAGCTAGAAAACCTGGGGCGGGCCAGGATGGAAACGTTGATGTACTTTACCCTTCCTGAGGTGTGGTAAATACCTAGATACGTGTGGTTTTTCTGTTGGTCACACAGCCGGTCACCGCTTCTCAGCTGCGTGGGGGCTAATTTATCAACGTGCAGTGATGTGCTCGCGTAGAGCAATGGAAACAGACTGTGGATTTCCGGAGTAATATGTTTATGGTTTTGAATGATTTTTTGCTAACTGAATGGCTAGAGGTTGCCTGTGTGGCCATCTGTGTTTGTACCCAATACAGAGCATAACTGAGATCCAGGTTAGAGAGAGCTAGATCTGTCACCCTTACTCACACTGGGCATGTCTTACATGTAAATCCGTTCATCTTAAAATTAATCCCTAATCCCTGGAAGTTAGGGCAGTGGATTCAAATTCACTCATGTGAGAGTTTTGTAGCTCTAAATCAGACAACTTTCTTTGAAATCTTCTTTTACATATCCACAAACACACAGGAAGCTGCTTCACTGTTTCTTCTACCTGGGGAAAGGTGGCAAAACTCATGACCAGGATCCGAGAGGAATTTTTTTTTTACTTTTTGGGTTTTTTTCAGATGGTATAAATGAAGCCCAGATTTGCTTTGGCATCATGAATGGAAACAGACCAGACTTAAAGGAGATCACTGATAAGTGTCCAGTGGAAATTATCAACTTAATGAAACAGTGCTGGGATCAAGAGTCAGAGAAACGGCCAACCTTTGCAGGTAAGGCATTGCTTTGGGATTCTTTTTGTTACGTGTCCATTCTGTGTTTGTCATGCAGCAAAACACACTTGAGTGTTTTCCTCTTACAATACGATTTTTTATTTTGCTTTGAAAATAGAAATACCCATTCAAAGGCCCAGTAAAGTGTGCTCCCTCCACCCTGACTAAAATTGGCATCTGCTCCAACATTTAGAGATTTGAGAAATACGAGTAAGTGGATGGAGCTAAGACTCTTTATGCCTGCTGATAATTTGTCTTCTGAACAGTACAATCTTCCTGCTGAAATCTACAGAAAAGCCAACATCAAGGGATGTAGTGTATCTTGGGTATGACTGAGAAAATACCCTATCGGAACCAGCTTCGTAAGCTGTCCCAGTTCATCCTTCCATGAGCAATGCAACAGCCTTTGACTAGCTCATCCCCCTTTCGTATGGTCACGCCCCAAAACACTTGCAGTCAGTAAAAGCCTTGACTGACTGGTCTGAGGAGACTAAGAGCATTCAGCAAATAAGTCACAATTCTTTATCTCCTCTTGTCTATTCTTTTGGCCTCAATTTGTAGTGCCAAAAAACCCCCCAAACAAACAAAAAACAAGCAAGCAGGCAAACAAAACCACGAAAAACACCCACCCATAAACCATAACACCCAACCCACAAAAAAGCCCTACATGTAAGGGGAAATGGAGGTTTGGATTTAGACAGGGGTACCAAGAGCTTTGTCTACAGCAGGCACATACTTAAATACGTAGGATACTCCTGGTATACAGATTTCCTTTATCTACTATTTCCATGTTTAACCTGCATAATCTACTGCTAATGGATTCAGTTAAGGCTTGCACTGGGTCGTAGCTTCTAATTTTCCCACATGCAAAATAGCAATATTGACCATGGTAGTAGATTATTTCAGGAATTTCATCTTCAGCAGAGACAGGATAGTTGTTTGTCAAATAGCTGGATGCAACTGAATGTATCTTTATTTCTTAAAGTGTGGCAACCAATCGTTTAGCCAGTCAAGTCAAGGAAAGTTGCTATCAGCCACAGAACATAGAGAACTTTCACCCTAAAACCAATACGATTGCAACAACAAAAGTAAAATCTCTAGGCACGATCCTGTTCTAGTTACTATGTTAAGGCTAAATAAGCCTTGTGATTCCAAATGTATGTATGATTTTCCTGTTTCTGACTTCATACAAGCCTTTATTCAATCCTTATCCATCAAAACTGTTAACAGTATAAATCACTTCTTTTCCATTGAAAACACTTTCACTTAGTTCTTTTCTTTTTGCAGAAATTAGTCAAACATACAAGCCATTGTACTATCAAAACCTAGGAAAAAATATTGAAGATGATCTGATGAAGTTAAAAGTGAGTACATTTCATCACGGAGAGGGTGGTGAGGCACTGGCACAGGTTGCCCAGAGAAGCTGTGGGTGCCCCATCCCTGGGAGTGTTCAAGGCCAGGCTGGATGAGGCTTTGAGCAACCTGGTCTAGTGGAGGGTGTTCCTGCCCATGGCAGGGGGGCTGGAACTAGATGGTCTTTAAGGCCTTTCCAACCTAAACCATTCTCTGATTCTATGATTTCTAAGCATTTTAAAGTATCAGTTCCCCACATCCCCTCTCCCCAACCACAGCTATGGCCTGATTCCACCACCTGAGACTGATCATGCTTGACTAACCCAATTTCCTTCTCTGATAAAACACTGGATTTGCAAATGAGGGGGAAGCAGTGCATGTCATTTACATCCACTTTAGGAGGATTTTCAACACTCCCAAATTCTTCTTGTATCCAAGTTCAGATGTTACTGTCTGGAGGGGCAGACAAAACCAAGTGGGATGGTGAGTCTCAGAGGGTAGCGGCTAATGGGTCCTACTTCACCTGAGGCCAGTAACAACTGCGGTGGTGCAGGGGGTGACTGTGCTGGGATCTTCCCTTTCCTCTTACATCAGTGACCTCAGGGAAGCGATGCAGCGTGCTCTCATAAGGTGTGTAGGCGACACCAAACTAAGAGGACCAGCCAATACAGGCACAAGGGCAAGCCTGCCAGCTGGAGGGATGGGGTGACAGAAACCTTGTGAAAATCAGAAAGGATAAATGCAACATGCTGCACCTGGAATAACCCCTGACTTTGGTGCATCTGGGGGCTGCCTGGCTTGGGCACTGCTGACAAGGACCCCCAGGTGCCTTGCAGCCAGCATGGACAGCAGCATCCCAGGCAGTGCCAGCAGTGTCACAGGCAGCAGATCTGCTCAGCACTTGTTAGTCCTGCTGTGTGAGGTGGGGCTGAGGGACCAGGCCTATTTCATCTCAGACATACGATGGCTTTGGGGGACATAAATAGCAGCCTGCCCCTACCTACGAGAAGTTTATTGAGAAGATAGAGCCAAGCTCTGCACAACAGTGCATAGCAGGAGGACAAGAGACAGTGGACATGAACTGAAGCAAGAGAGATTCAAACTGGATGTAAGAGAAAAAACTTCTTCCCATAAGGACAGCCAAGCGGTGGAGCAAGGTACCGAAGGTCAAGTAACCATCATTGGAAGTTTTCAACACCCAACTGCCCAAAGCTCTGAGCTCTGATCCCACAGGTAACCATGTTTTGCGCAGGAGTTGGGACTGAGGCCCCCCAGGATCTATTCCCACCTGAGTGAAACGCTGAGTCTATGATAATACCTTGTAAGACTTCCTCATATGTCCAGTAAGTCTCACTTGTGAAGTAAAATATTATTCATAGAGATTCAAAAGTGGCAGAATCGGATTTAGAGTAAGCATAAAACCACTAAATTCTTCGTAATTTTTGTCCTGTAGACACTGCCTGAACAACAGGGCCCAGCCTGCGTGAGACCAGGAAGCTATACTGAAGTAGTAACAACAGCAAAAATTTGAAATCCCATGTTTTTCCTGAGTGTCCAAATTGGCTTCTCTTATTTTTCTGGCTGTAGGGTTATAAATTATGATTAAAAGCATTATTTCCTGACTGAAAATAAGAGAATGAGAACTTCTTGAACAACTGGGCTGATTATGGAACTTTTTTTTAATCACAGATCGTATCAATTTACTCACTTCAGCAGTACCAACAGCTACCAGTGAGAACTCCCAGCATTAGGGGTTTGATCTTTGCAGCGAAGCGAGGCTCAGAAGAGTACATACCCAGTTATTTTAACTAAGAAGAGCAAAGCAACTTCCTTTAAAGAAAATGTAAATGAGTGATTTCACAAAGTGCTTCCTTCTGTCCCCAAGTCTACAATTGTGGAAATGAAAGTTTCTGGTTTAGAGAACACATGATGTTTATGAAGCACCAGTAACTGTTCAAAGAAAGGCAAGAGACTTTTGCAAAATGATACTGACAAAACCAATTTCCTGGACTGGTTTGACCAAACCGAGGCAAAATGTGAAGAATATACACATCTCACTTATGACAGCGGCCCCAAATAAGGATCATGGCCAATTACACTAGCTGCATTAGCTCTCTGCCAATATACCTCTCTAATCGGAACCAAAGGACTGTTTAGAAAATGGGTCATGAGCCTACAGCTTTCTCAGGCAGGAAAGCATGCATTCCGATCAGGGCACAGGATGCGAACACAGAACCAAAGCAAGTCAACGTGGTGAACTCCTAGTACAGCTTCAGTATCAACACGAGTTAGAGGGTTTGGGCGTAGCCTTTTTTTCCTCCCCACTAGCAATCGTGGAAGCAGAGTCCACAGCCCCTTAACTAAAAAGGCCACAGAATGGTTGAGGTTGGAAGGCATCTCTGGAGGTCATCTGGTCCAACCCCCCTGCTCAAGCAGTTCAGTTACTCAAGTAAAATCTAATGACCTAAAGTTGTAATGCACTTTAGAAGTATGAAGGAAGTAGATCTTTTGGGAAGAGATAGGAGTTGTTGATTTTTAATCTGTGAAAGAACTTCTTGGGTTTAATAAAAAAAAAAAAAACTTTTAGAAATGATTTTACAAATATTCAGCACTGGGGGAAATTGAGAAATAATTTTTCAACTTCCAGTGAAGTCTGAATAATAGTAATGTCAGAACAAGAGAACAGGAATGGATTTTGCCTTCACTGTAGTGAAGTGAGGGTGAGGGTTTAAAGAAAGAAAGAAGTTTTACTTCATCTTTCTGAAGATTTGCTCTGAACTCCTTGTCCCTAATACTCTTCATAAAAGTCAATGGGGCCGTACCCGAGTGTAAATCTGCACCTCTTCCCCATTGATGAATGTAGTTACTAAATATAGATCCACAAAACAGGATGCACGTTTGCTACCTTTACCTCAGCAGCATCCTCTCACCGAGGTTCCCTGCAGAAAGTCTAGCTATGAAGTGTAAGAGACAATGCAAAACCACCCTGCCTGGGTTAAGCTCATACTCACGTAGGCAAGGGTGTTGTTTGGCCAACTCCAAGTATTATATACTGCAGTTGCATTGCAGTCCATCCTCCCTTCATTGCAGGAAAGATATTGCCCATCTCTAGCAAAGCAATGGGTGTTTTCTGTCAGGCTGTGCTCTCTGTAAGAATTCTTTCCAGAGATTCACAGAATCTGTTCATCCAGGTCATTTCACTGTTAATCTGTGCTGTTTCCTCTTCTACAGGTACTTCCTTTGGTTAAGGTTTTGCCTATAACTTGATCATTTGTTCTTTCTTATGTGCAGAAAATGTGTCCTGAGTCCAATGAACTGCTGAATAGGATGCAGTCCCTTCAAATAGATGCTGTAGCAGAAGATACCAGTAATAGTCAAGTAGGTAAGTCACTTCCTAGCACATCATTATTGCGTGTATTCTGCCAAAGATAAAGCTGTGTACGTACGAAGTAAATAGTCTTACCATTAAGGGTTTATGAAGAGACTCGATTATTCAGTGGTACAGAGAGAATTATAATCATTGAAAAGATTGAATTTGCTCCCAGACTCCCAAAAGTCCTATTTACTGTTTCAACTTTTCCACAATCTACAGTGTGAATGCATTTCATTTTACATTCTCCTGCTTTCGTCTCCCATGTCAAAAATGTTGCTTTAACATTAGATTTTTCAATGGTCACTTTGATAATTACTTTTCATACTTGATCTTTCTTCCCACCCTTTTAACCCTGCCAACTGCTTGGTCTGTAGGCTTTCATTTCATGAAAACTTTTCATTTTGCCACTCCAGCCTTTCTTACGAATGCTCTGAGTACAACCAGGATGCATAATTGTAACGTATTCCTTTGTTTATGATCTTGCTCTCTGTGGAATCTGAGGAGCACTAATAGTAAATATGAGAGAAAATTCATCTATCAGATCTTGGATGACTTGCGTGTTTTATGGTTTTATAGAGCTGTCTCACCAATACATGATGATATAATTAAAATTTTGTAGTAGTGTATTTGGACTTCTTTTACCAAAGTTTCTTAATGTCAAAAGATATAGAATGATATTTACAACAAGCAGCAACATCAAATTCAGTAGAAATAAAATCCGCTAAGCTTGCTTTTTGCTCGCCATTTGAAAGACATTATTAAATGAATAATGTTAAACTGCAACATGCAACTAATAAATCTTCCCCAAAGCTAGGTTTACTGTAACTTTTCTTCAGTAGAACTGAAGGATGTAGTACGGCAGCCCGACTGCTGTATTTTTTAAATGAGTATAATTACATTTCCCTAGCAGAAATAATCATGTATGACTGCAAGAGATTACAGACGCTCCTGTGTTTTAAGTACGAAAGGCTTTATTGTGAATCAGCACTGCAGAAAGATACTATCTTGACAGCCTGTCAGTCAAAGTCAGGTATTTTTTCCTGCAGTCAGTGGGCATTACTCAAACAGTGGTAGTGAAAGTTATCGCGCAGGATCTGTTCGTACGTCAGACTTGCCCAGGAGAATGGATGCCATACAGTTTATGCTTAGGCTGAATTGCTAATAGCTGTCGCTTTTGATGAGGTGGTTTCTATATTAGCTTATTCCTCCCACTCCCTCTCTAGTAGTGGTAACAGAAGGAGCAGAGCGAGTCAGACCGAAGGTGTACGGATATACAGCCGTCAAAAGGAACTAGCTTTGGTCCTGCCTAATATCAACTAAATCATGTAATTAAAAACAAAAAAAAAGAAAAACCCCACAGATCACTGGCATTATCTGAGCTAAACAGAAGCACATACATACACCTTATTCCAGTTTTATAGTGGTCTGTAAGAGACCCTTGCTTTAGGCAATGTACAGTGTTTTCTAGACAACTGTGAAGCTTTCAGAACGTTTTAAGCATCTGTAGTCCTAAAAAAACCACAAGAACAAGTAGTAACAATCAGATTTTTACATCCTTGTTTAGTCTTGGAGTGCTGCAGCATGATCCAGATCATAACCGAATTAGTTCAAGACTGAAGTAGAGTTTCCTGTGATAGAGAGGATTAGTTTGAAATATGTAGATGACACGGTCTATTTTATCTGGTAGGCGTTACTTGTTAAAATGTATTCTTGGGACTATGAAGAATAAACTAGACAAAAAGGATTCGTCACAAAATACCTAGACAGGATATTTTACATAATCATTTGCAAACATGAGAAATTATTTGTGCCCTATGAAGTAACGCCTATTACAGCGGTGTTAATTTCCATCCTATTACACTCCAGTTTTGCACCGATTAAACTCCGGTGAATGCCAGCGGAGACACCCCATTAAATCAGACCCTACAAGCGCCTCCAGTAACAGTTTCAGTGGTTGAGAACTCGATGTCAATATAAGCAGAGTATGCAGTGAATTCTGACACCGCTGGACTCAGTGAGGTTTTGACACTGGTAGCTTAGAGAAGCCTGTACTTCCTAGATAAGAATCTGTAATACTTCTCAGTATAAGCATTCTATAAAATAAAACACACCTTATGCTGGAAGTAATGTTATATTTTCACCTTTTATATATTACCATAATATTAAAAGGTAGATTAATATAGATTCTAGTGTCATCGCAACAAGTTGTATATTTGCATTTTGGGTGTATTTCAAATATTTAACTTTCCTCCCTTCCAGATCAGCCTAATTCACTACACAGCTCTCAAGGTCCCACGACCAGTCAGGTTAACGAAGGCCTGTTTGCTGCCTCCCCTGACAATCAGCCAGTTGAGAGCTGTGAGACCTCATTTATACCTGCTGACAATCTAGAAAGAAAACTTCAGTGTGAATACAACTACCATGCATTTGGGAGCCGGATGGATAGAGCAGTTCTGCCTGCAGCATACACCCCTGAAATGAGAGAGGAAGAAAGGAGACGAAGAGTTTCCTATGATCCATTTGCAAAGTCACCTTCTGCTTCTCAACAGAGCGAACTGTACCCAAGAGCTGAAAAAACAGGATCAAACACTAATCCGTATTTTTGGCCACAGCCGACTGCAGCAACACTGAAACGGGGAGATGCAGATATTTTTTATGGGCCAAACCCCAACAGTCTTCTAACAGGAAACACAAAGGATCGCTATGGATTGAGTTCAGCCAATACCTTTAGCCTAAGCAAATCTCCTGTGCCTGAATCCGGCCCAAACCTGCAGTCACAGTCCGTTGTAAACTGGTATCCAAAGAATGCAGACACAGATACGGGTAAGATTCCTCCTCCCCCAACCTCTGTTTCTGAAGACAGACTTGTTCTCTAAAAATGAGGTGGCCAATAGTGTTTCGTGGTTTATGTAGAACAACCTGCTTATTGCTAACAGTTGATCTGTGATACAGCAAAGGTGAATGCATTTCATGAAGTTCTCTTTGTTTACTTAATTCAGGGCACTACAAACTCCAGCTTTGACTTCATTGTGCTGCTTTCACTGATTTCAGGCTGTTAACTTCAAGTGAACCATTTCTAAAGCACCAGTGTAGTAGAGGAGCAGCAGACCCAATGCCTAACTCTTCAGCTACCAGCCATGTAACAGCAGACATCAGATACTGCTGTAGTGGCTACCAAAACCAAGAGCTGCAACCGATCATTCTAGGATAGCAAACTTCTGACTCAAAAACATAGCATTCATCGTATATTTTTAGTGTGGCGCTCTTTCCCAGATCATCTCACAAGAAAGTCGAGGATGCCTAGCTGTTTACAGGGAGAATGCCACAAAAGTGTTATTCTGATAAATTATTTATGCAGAAGCTGTGATTAGTTGTTTATGTGAGTTTATTTAAGGAAATTAATGAGAGCTGTCGTGTCAGAAGGCAGGGGTTAGAAGTGTCGACATCACTAAAGTAAAATCTTCTGTCTGAGAGAGAAAAAGAAAACAGTTATTAGAGGGAGGCCACATGCAACAGCGCGGCAGATATCAGACTGAGATGCGCAAGGGCTGCACTGCATCTCTCCCGTTGGCTTGTCAGGTGACCATAACCCAGTCACTCTTATTGCCCCATCATGAGTTGCAGAGCTTATCCGTGGGCACCCGAATTGCTTACTGCCCCTGGGCAGGAACTTTCCTCTGCTGGATGTTACTGCCACCAGCAGAAGATGTAGTGGCGTCCCATGCCTTTGCCACAGCCAGCCACGGGCAGCCTGCTGATACAAGCAGCAGTCAGTCTCAGCAGTAAGCAGTAGGAGCACACGCGGGAGTCCGGAATTTTCCAGTGTGAATACCTGATAGGAGGCAGCCCAGTCCGTAACTGTGGTGTGCTGTGATCCCACTGCCGTCTACTAGCCAGGTATTCATACACCCACGTGAAAGCCCATTGCCCTCGCTGGGATCCAAGGATGGGCAAGGCTATTAGTCGCTGAGCAAAACCACAGTAAGGTCATTGCTTTAACTAGAGTTACTCAGGAGATACAATCCTGTTAATTAAAAAGCTCCTCATTTCTTTGAATGTAAGAACACAAACTACGTACTCATACTTTTACAAATATGGCAGTCATTTTTCAGTACATTTGCTTTAGGCATTTTATTTTTTTTGTTCATTTTCCTCTCATTGTTTAGGTAACAAGGATTCCACTTCTTTCACAAGGGGAACTTTCACGTATTATCCTACTGCACCCAGATTAAGCCTAGGTAAGTATTGTAGCCCTCACCTGTCCTGGTAGCCAGCAGGCTATGCATTGCCTTTTGATCAGTAAAGCAAAAAACTTCAGGACCTTGAAATAACTTATGTTATTGCTTAATACCTCCAATACCATCAATACCAGTATGCAAAACTAATTCATGTCTCTAGCAGGACCGGTACATGCCATTAAACATATATTTGACGGATCAAGGACAACATCATCTCTTACATAAAAATGCTTTTGAAAACATGAAGGCATTGTAAGACCTCCCATACACCTAAACCAGTCACTTTCTTAGATTAAATGTCAAGTTGCTGTGACTCTGCCCAACTCCTGAACCACACCTGCATTTGGGACACCAATCCTTTCCTGCTCTGGATTTTTAAAGCAAATCTCTAGCTGCAGGCTTTGTGCTCATCAGCCTTCCTTGGGGCACAGGTCCCTACAGTTCAACTGTCTTAAACCCCTGAAGTTCTGTCCTGTCCTTCAGGAGTTGTCCATATATGCTCCTTTCAAGTTGTGTTGCTTGTGGCACCCTGAACTCTTTAATTAACACTTTCAAGGCTTGTCCACTTTGTAAGACTTACAAAGAAAACTTGAGACAGCAGCTTTCCATCTTCTTGACCATACATTCCTTAAATTCTTTAGATGACGACTCAAACACAACACGCAAGCAAAGTGTAGAGGTTTGGGAAAGGATGTTTATAAGCACAGTAACTTCTACTGTTAATATTGACAAAGCATTCGTCCATGTTTACGCATCTTGTGCTGGATTCAATTTGTTACCAGATAGGGAAGTACCAAACATAAGAGATTTTTTTCATTTTTCAGTTAAAAATATGAACATGGGTCGTTCACCTCAAAAAAAGGAAAGGATATAGGAATCAAAATATTTTGAGACATGATAAAAATGCAGTCCTTTCATGCAACTTCTAGAAACTAATCATTCATACACACAAGTATTTCTGACTAGCAGTTTCAGGTTAACAAATATTAAATGCATTTAGCCAGATTTTCATACATGACCATAGATTTCCACAACACATTGCGATTGAGTGCGTAACAAGGATGTTTGTGCATCTAACCATCATTTTGGGTGATTAAATACAGAGCTTGGTCTTATCATTTTAAGTATCTGAACTCCAATTTTAGACCCAGGTTATGATAGTCACCATTTTTTGATAGACTATAATTCCATGATAGTCTGCAGCACCTCTCCTATGGGGACAGGCTGAGAGAATTGGGCTTGTTCAGCCTGGAGAAGGCTCTGGGGAGACCTTATAGCACCTTCCAGTACCTGAAGGGGCCTACAAGGAAGCCGGGGGGGGGGAGGGGGGGGCGACTTTGTACAAGGGCCTGTAGTGACAGGACAAGGGGTAACAGGTTTAAACTGAAAGAGGGGAGATTTAAATTAGTTATCAGGAAGAAGTTCTTCCTGGAGAGGGTGTTGAGGCACTGGCACAGGTTGCCCAGAGAAGCTGTGGGTGCCCCATCCCTGGAAGTGTTCAAGGCCAGGCTGGATGAGGCTTTGAGCAACCTGGTCTAGCGGAGGGTGTCCCTGCCCAGGGCAGGGGCGTTGGAACTAGATGGTCTTTAAGGTTCCTTCCAACCCAAACCATTCTATGGTTCTGTGATTTAAAACAGAACTTTTAATGGATGATGATCAAAACAGAGTTCAGAAAATATTGTTACTAGACTAGAGAGCTGGCATCACCTAAGGTGACTATAATAGTCAGTTTCATGTTATGTGTGGAAATCAGACAACTGTAAGATAAAGACCACACCAAATTAGGTGTTTAACTAGTCACATACAGTAAACCACACATGCACGTTCCCAGAGGTACACACAACGTAGCTGTGCAAGCAGTGCATGTACGTGCTGATTTTAAGGCCTGAATCCTCAGCAATAAAACTAAAGGAGTAGGGGGTTTTGGTGTTTGGTTTTTTCTTTTTTTTTTTTTTGTAAGGTACCTCAGAAAACATTTAGTCTTGCCTTAAAACTAAAAGTACAGATCCAGGGGGGGAGGAGTAGAAAAAAAAGAAAAGGTGGAAACAAACACTGAGCCAGTAGCACACCGAGATTCACTTGTGAAAATAGACACAACTGGAAAATGTACTCCTCAGTAACAGCGATGAAATACATTGTGAAAGAGAGATGCCATCAAGACAGCATGGTCTAGTATAACACTGAGTAGAGAAACCTTATGAGCAACTCAAAATTCTTTTCCGTAGGCTCACGGGTCTTTGAAGTTTTAACTCTAATTCTGAATCTATAAGAAGTAAAGCTGAGAGGCAGAAGTAAGGCTTTAAATGAAAAGCCCTGTCAAGTAAAAGGCCTCCTGGAGCTGTTAGCCAACAAAAAGCAAGGCTGCTACTACACATTCCTAAAGCACAAGGAACATTATTTACAGTCTAGTAACTACCAGCATGTGAAGCTTGGTCGTGGCATTTTGTCACAGAACAGAATAGGATGGACTTTCACTGAAGCCCATTTATGTCACACTGTATAGGGAAAATATGGCAGCACATGGCTGCCAGTAAACAGCTGTTTTACATTAAATGCAATGAAACCATTTAATGACCAATTAGCAGAACCTCTTTCCTCCTTACGTTATTTCTTGGTGTTTTGAACCATATGCAGCTGTTTATAAAACTATTTTAAATTCCCTTATACAGAAGATTCAGTCAGGTACAACATAAGTAACAGTTCTGGAATTCAAATTGGATCCTACAATCACATGAAGATTGAAGAGCACAATCAACACATCAGCACTTCTCCTGTTGCTACAGAAGCAACCTACATGGATTATGAAGCAATGGGAATATTTGGTAAGAGAAATATCTCCCTAATTTTGGTGTATTCTCTCCATATATTTGTCTGGTACAACTTTCTCCCTCTGATAGTTGAGAAGAACCCAACCCATTATTTCTCCACTAAATGCTTAAGAATATATAAAACAAGTAAGGGTTTGTGCTAATACTGTTCTGTAATGCCATGTAAGTCATTTGTTCCGTAGTTTCATGACCTCTTATGAGACACCAGTTGCAAGTATAGACGTATATGCATCAAGAACAAGAGGAACAACAACACTCAAATTGGTAGAAGCAAGGTTAGGATTGGTGGTCCTCACCCAACTTAGAATTTAAATCATAGAATACCCTGAGTTGGAAGGCACCCCGTGAAGATCATCAAGCCCAGCACCACACAGGGAAACCTAAAAGTTAAACCATATATCTAAAAGCATCATCCAAACGCTTCTTGGACACCGACAGGCTCAGGGCCACAACTACTTAATTCAGGTAGACGTTGGAAGATTTTTTAATTCAGTTTGTTTTCCTTGGTCAGTACTGAATTAAACTATCCCTGTGTATTGCTACGTAAACAAATTAACAACGTCCCAGAACACAAAACAGAACGCGCAGACATCAGGCAGCTGCATAAGAACTTTAGGAAGGAGCTTTTCAATTTTGTTGGTTTAAGTGACAAACTAGGATGGCCTCAGATCAAAAAACTAATCTGGGAACTGACCTGTGAATACAGGTGTTTGGACTGGGAGTTTCTTTCCTGGCATCACTGGGTGACAGCGCCTCCACGAAGCCCACTTCTGATTGTATTACTAAAATTCTGTCTCCAGACATTACCAACAAATAGTTGGGGGAGGACAGGGGAGATAGCAAAAGCAGCAGAAGAAACATTAAACAATGCCATTTTCTTATCCTCTTTCTCTTTTTTCAGCTGATACTACTGTTCTGACCGAGAAACATCTGAATCTAGTGAGAGAAAGGTTGGCTAAACAGTGGAAGCACTGTGCCCGTAAACTGGGCTTCTGTGACCCCGAGATTGATGAAATCGATCACGATTATGAACGAGATGGACTAAAAGAAAAAGTTTACCAAATGCTGCTGAAGTGGGTAATGAGGGAAGGCTCCAAAGGCGCCACAGTTGGAAAGCTTGCCAAAGCCCTCTTTGGCTGCCAAAGACTGGATCTCCTTACCAGTTTGATGCAAATTGATGAGGAATAAGTTGACTGAGAACTGGGAGGAAATGAGGGTATATTTTCCTGAAGACCTTCCAATAACAAGTAATAATTCTGAACAGACTTCCTGGACCTCTCCTTTTTGGACAGACTTTTTGGAACACATTTTTTTCTGCCAAGTAGTTTTCAGCGAATACTTCCAGTAAATCAAAAAGTTTGTCAAGATAATTGGTCTTCCAGAGGACAACAGAAAATAAGCATCTTCCTTCTGAATAAAATGATTGCCCAAAGATGATAACCAAATGCAATAGTAGTACCAGTAAATAGTAATAGTATAATCGGTAATAATATGTGGAAGACTGATGCACTCCTTGAATGACTTGGACAGAAAACAAAATCAACTCTTACATTTTGCCAGAAGTGCCAATACTTACAAGGATACTATCCCAGATCGCTCTAAGTCAATGACATTTTTTAAATGTTTTTTAATGTCTATTATATACAGATACCTGGAATTTTGCAGAAGAGCAGTGTGAATAAAAGCAAAAATGATTTTTGGCTTAAAAAGTGTATAGTTGATAAAATACTCTTCTTTCACAGGTTAATATAAAGTAGAAATTGAATGCAATAAGTTTCTCATCTGCTTTATGAAACAGTGAAAAAGAAATGCAGTCAGTATGCAATCAAAAGTAAAAACATGGGAACGAGAGGTTTGGGAATTGGAAAGTGCCTTATTACCACATGACAGAAGATCTATTCTCCTGCTCCCTCTGGGGGCTCAGACCATTATTAGTCTCCAAATCTCTTAGGCTGCATTTATACCAGTAAATTAAACGTGCCTGGGAATGTTCCTGGGTGCTGAGGTTAACTGGCGTGCCACGGCCTGCTGCCAGCATAGCAAATTCTTTAAACCTCCAAAATACCGTGCACAAGATATTTCACGGTGCTGCAGTTGTGTCAGGGAACACTGGAACAGCTCTGTAGCACAGGTGATGGTATCCCAGTGCCTGGGAATGTTTATGGCCACTGTAACTTGCTAGCATCGACATACTTTTAGTGTGCAAGATCTATGAAAGAATTACTGAGCTGAAAATTTTTATGCCAACCTACTCCTACAAAGAACAATACCTCCTACTTCTATCAAATCTGCACGTATTTCCAGCAGATATTTTGGACCAGGTCATTCTTTATGCTGTAGAAAAAGCAGTTTCCATTATCTTATGGTTAATGTCAAAAAGGCTAATAATTCACTGAAAGTATAGTTAGAAGGGATTTCTGCTCCTTGATACAGCAGCCATCATTTTACTAGAGGCAAAAACCAAACTGGAATCCTAGCAAGAAACAGCCTTCTTGTCATCTTTAAACTTATTTAGCACAAGGCAATAGTGGAAATGTTCCTCAAAACGGAGGCGTCAGCAGAAATCAATACAAAGAGCGTGTCATCCACCCAGATACTGGAGCATTTACATATTTATTGTTCATGCATGCTATAAACCCTTCTTTTCCTTTCCACTGAGGCTAGCTTGGGGCGTATCAGTATATACCACAGTAATATTTGTATTTTGAATTCTTCAGATTTAATTGCATTGCCTTACTGTTTTGACTTAGCAACATGCTAAGTTTTCTATAAACTCTTGAGTATAATAGACAGAGGACGTCATTCTCTAGTATAACGAGCATACACTTTCCAGAAATAATAACTTACTCTTCTTGAAGCAGATAGAGAAATGGGGAGAGGGGTGTCTTCTCTGTGTCAGTCCGCAGAGAGTTACAGCCACCAGCTACCGTGTTACTTCATGAAAACAGATTCCTGAACAGATCTACAAAGTCCACTTGCGTTGTAGTAAGGTTGGTCACGCTGCACTGCCACATCCAATCCCCGGCTGTTTTGAAGTATTGCATACCTGTTTATTTACGCAACATCATCAGATCCCTGTCTTATTTGGTACGTGGAATGAATGGTGATCATTTAGTGGGCATACATTAAATGCTTCATTTTCTCTTTATTAAAGAAGGCAGGCCTGGACCTTACATTCTGAAACAACAGGGATGCAGAGCACAAATGTGAAGCAGCTCAGAACAAGACTTAGATATAGGGCAGTCCTAGATCCTTAAAGTGAGATGTGGGAGGTGAGGGTCATTTCAGCTTTAATGCTGTCAAGTCCAATTCTAGACCAGTGCGCATAGTTCAGGTGACATGGAGGATGGTATAGAAAACAACTACAAACCAACAGCTAGAGACCACCTCTCTTTCAGTACAATGATTACAGAACTCAGTCACAGAGATGATTCAGCTTCCTGGGCAGAAGATATAAAGTATTACAAGCTCTTTAGCATGTTGTAGAAAACCACATAAAACCTGGAAGCTGCAGCCAGGCATGCCAAAAATAGAATACAAATTTAATAATAAAGATGATTAACTACTGCAGTAAACTACCTAGGGAGTCTGTGGATCCTCTTGATATCTTTTAATTAAGACTGGTCTTGTTTCTTAAGAGGGATACACTCAAAACCAAAGCTATAGGTCTCAATACACCAGGTTAACTAGGTGAAATGTAAAAAGAGAACAGTGTGCAAGAGGTCCAAAGAAAAGAGTATTTTCCCCTGGCCTAAAACAATTACACAAACATTAAGTACGGCAGAGAGACAGATCAGCTAATGTTAACTCACTGGGTTGCTCATTTCATTTACCACTCCCACCCAACCCTCCCCCCCACCCAAAAAAAAAAAAAATCAGGGATGTAGTTGATTTTTGAGAAGTAACCTATCGTGACAGATGAAAAATGCAGGAAGATAATGAGGCCAAGGAAGTAGGAGCGGGATGTGTTATGGCACAGATCAGATTCACTACTTCCTTTTGCCATGAAGGTTCAGGACAGAACAGTAATTACACATCCAACTGGGAAGCCATCAGCCTCAAGGACAGAGGTGGCAGTAATGCAGCAACCTTACAGAGATTTTTCGTAAGATGGGTGGGGCGCAAGCCAGGGAGAAAAAGGCTGTGTGCTGCAGCAGCAGAACTTCCCATGGCCTCTCCTTGAAGAGCTTAGGCAGCAGGTGAACTCATCCACTCATGCACAAGAACATTATGTTTTTCCATTTTCAGAGAGTAAGAGCTTTGAGACTTTAGATCATAGTTTTATTGCTAGTCGTGTTCTGCTCACAGAAAGCACTAGGTTAAGATACTGAAGAGTACCCTATCTAGAATTCTTGCATTCCTTGGAATCACTTGCTGTTGCTTTCTCCTGTAGGCAACAAGTCTAAGAGCTTCCTATGCAGAGGCAAAGCTAGAACACTGTTTAACAGCAAATGATCAAATACCATTCAAGTAGAGCCTCCACCCCGTAGCTGCAGTCATTGTTACACCGCAGCCAACCTGTGCTGAAATTCTTAAATGTAGAGAAGATTAGAGGCCATGTAATTCAAAGCAATTTATTTGGCTGATTTTATGACTACGTCCCATTAAAAGTGTACAAGCAGCTAAGAATTTGTGGGAACTTTTACAGCTTCCAAAGTAGTTGCTAAATAATACCATTAATAACACTGAATTAAAGACTCAGAGAGGATACAGTTGCAAATATTTGATGTGTGAACTTTGAACTGAGCTGGAAACATAGAGCTCCTCTTCCTCAGAGGCCAGTTTCCAAGGAAAGGCAATACTCAAGAACTTGGCCTCTACTGATCAAGCAGCTTTAAATCAATTGCATCACTTTTCCCCGATAGATTTTTTCATCGTTACACTACAACAAACGAAAACCACCTTTCAGCCCTGGAGGCACATGGAAAATGGAGTAAGAATCCCTAGAATGTGCCCAGCCTTGTACGTGGTGAGGAGCTGCAGGGAAACTAGGAAGGATCATCCAGTACAAGCAGGGCCACATCAGAGCTAACTAGCACTTGGGAGGGCTTTTTTCCCTGGATCCTAGTGCCCTCCAGGCATTTTTCCACCCTTTCTTCATCCCAGTGTCTACAGACTACAGAAAGCGCTCCTTGCAGCATGCCTGGTTTCCCTCCTAGCATACCAATGAGCATCAGGAGACAGCCAACTGATGCTCGTTTGTTCCTCACCACAAAACGGCAGCTAGGGAAAGTGCAGCTCTCACACTCAGTCCTTAATACAGCCCCTGGGGAGAAGGGAAGGGGGAAGTTAGGATCAGGTGCAGAGCCTAGAAACCATCTTTGTGCTGGAGGAAGTATTGCCAGCGAGTGAAACAAAGGAGACCAGACTCGTGACTTAGGCTGGGTTTCCCTTTCCTCTCTCACTACTCCTCTACAACTCTAAGTAGGTCACTTCCTTTTGCTTTAGCAGAGTTTCCTCATATCTTTAGTACAGGCACTAACTTCTGTCAGAACTAAGATGCGATCAGATAATAAGCATTAAAGCTTATAGAGCTCAGAGAGACGTTTGGTGAGAGCTGTTTGAGACAAAATTCCACACTAATCACCTTAACGAACCAGTAATACTGCTTGGATTCTGAATGATGGGTTGCAATTCCTGTGTGCACACACACCTCCCCCCCAAATTGAGAGAGCTAAATGCAACGCTGGGAGGAACGTCTGGGTCACCAAGTTCACTAAGAGATTCATACAACCCCTTCCATAAATGTATCAAGAACCGTCTTCTGAAGGTTACTCTTGCCCTCTCCAAGGGAGAAGCCGCTTCTACTTTTGTACCAGAGTATTTGGAGCCATTTCAGGTTTCCAAATCTAGAATGCCCTGAGTCTTAACAAAAGTTATACCAAGACTCCGCTTAGATTTACAGGATGGAGATCATACTCAACTTTGAAGTGATGAGATCGCCTCACATTGATACATCTGCACTTGGGCACTTCAGATTTATAATGTGGTTATTCACGAACAGAGGAAAGGTATACAGACGCTATTTAAAGCTGACAGACAACTATCCTTGGCCAGCATAAGGAAAATACAGGCAAACATAAAGAAAAAATTCTTAAACGCATATCCGTGTCCTAGTTTTTAACCAGTCTGAAATACTCTTTGCACCAAGGTATCTGGGATCTTGTTCTACAAGCTGTTTTGCTTGTGACAAAGCATCCCTTTCTTTGCAAGGTAAGCCTGCTTGTTCTCAACTTGGCTAATATTCTAGCTAAATAGGCCTCCTGCTACAAAAACACACAATGCTACTCTCCACACTTTACAGCTTCAAAAGTCACTCCACATCCATTCAGTCTTTCTTGTTTAGGTCAGTACCAAATCATAGAAACATCAGCATTTTCACATCTTTGTTCTGAATTTGGCAATTCACCACCCCCCAGATCTTACCTCTTTGTGGAGCTGGAGCAACAAGGTTTTGTCCGAAGATGAAAATGTTGTCTGCTCGAACAATCCATGTGCAAAAGGCTCAAGAGCCCAAGCATCAAAACAGGCATGAAAATAGCAGAACATTTCACTTTATAGAAGTAGCTAAAATAAAAGACAAAAATGATCAGTCAATATGTACACAGACTCAAAAAGTAGGTCCGCAGCAAGATGCAAAGCCTACCACAGTACCTGCATCACTAGGGACCCCCAGCCCTAGTAAAGCTCCTGAGCTCATGGGCAGAGGGTGTGGGGGGGGAGACCCCAGCTGAGGCTGATCATGGCCATTAAAACCTGTTAGTGCCCCGATGGCCCTAACAAATTAGTTCCTCCTTGACAGTTCCTGAGTTAAAGCCCCACTAATGGCAATGATTCTGTTGTCTTGTATGGGATCACTGCTCCTGATATAAGAATCCCATGTGTGGGTGAAATTAATGCCTCTGGAGACCTGGAATTAGTCTTTCTGCCTGATGTTCCAGCATGTCTCAAGGGACCCACTATGTCAATAACTGACTAGGTCTTTTCTACATTTTCTACAAGCTGAGAAAGTGCAAACATTGTAGATACACCTTTCTCTATTCAACCATGAGCCAGAAGACTACTCTGTCCTTGCAGTTGAGTAAGCATAATGAAAGATCTTACTGTTCTGCAGTCCTGTTCCTCACAAAAAGTTTGGAAAGATACTTGCGGGCTGGGAAATGGCATTTGAATCACCCTTCCCACTGCTGTTTGGTTGCACAAGGAGCAAATTCATGCAGCACCGACAGTGCAGCCCAGCTGTGAGGACTGTGAGAGAGTCCCACTGTGCAGCAGTGATGCCCTCCAGAGCCTTGGGTGGGTGTCACAGATGAATCCTGACATCAGCAGCAGCCAGAACCTGCCATTAAATCCAACTTTCTGTCTGTAGAGATGGCCATACTAGAGAGATGGAGCAACACCAAGGGGGCCAATAAAATGACAGGGCAGTTAGGACGGAAAAGGAAACCTGTGTTCAGGGACACATTAGCAGCAAAGCAGGGCTACCTCTTTTAAACTTCTTTTTCTTTTTTTTTTTTCTCCATGCAATGGCCAAAACCAGTTCCCAGAACGTGAACCATCAGTACTGGCCAGACAAATAAACATTTTAGGGGAACAGACAGGAGAACTAGTGCCCCAGTTGTTCTCAACGTTTTCACAGGCTGTGTAGGAGTAAGCCTGTATCTAACTTGCTCAAAGCATTTTGTCTCCTTTCAACCAGTAATTTATGAGGAGAACATTTTTGAGGAAATAGTTGAGCTGAAATACTCAATTCTCACAGTTGCCCATCATTATGTCCAAATCTGCTTTACTAACAAGACTGGTTGTTCTGGTGAAGAGAGGCGGTTGAACACAGTTTGAACCTGTGAGTTTACACTCTTTTTGTTCCCAGATCATCCATCACCTGCATCCAACCTTGGCAGAGTCCTGCTTCCACAGCTGCATCTGGGGCTATTGCCCTGTGGGCCCAGACAGCATCTCTCTCCTCAAGATCGGTTGTCTTCTGTGATCACTCATGGCGCCGGTCATTTTCCTCACACACATAGAAAAGGGTCTTTTGTCAGTGGCATTTCTGCCCCAACTGCTGTGTTAGTTTTCCCTCTCCAGGCCAAAGAAGGCAGGACACTGTGACAGGGGTTCCATGGTCCAGGAACTTGGGAAAGGCCGCTTTACAAGCCTCCTATGCTGCAGGGCTGTGACTGAAGGCCTGGAGATGACACATGGTGCAGCACCTCAACCGAGACAGCCTTTTCTGCAAAGGGACCGCTCAGCTTTTGTCACACTGACAGTTGGGTTAACCCACCTGGAACTACCCCATCCTTTTCTCAAGTGGTTATACACCTTCTCATCTCCCTTTGCTCTCATCTGGTGAAGGCTTCTGGTTCTACTTTTTGATACCTTTTCTCTCCCTCTACATTGTATGATGAACCCTTTCTACCTTATTCCTCTGTTCTTCCACACAGGTTCTGAGAAGCTGTTACATCTCCTTCAGCCATACTAGGTAGAGGATATGTAGAAAGATTAGCTTGAAAGGCTTTTTAGCAGGAGTGGAATTGGATACAAGCTTGAGACCTTTCCCTCTGGAGCTCAGAGTGATACATGAGACAGGTACCCCTTCTGAGTCGTGGGAACTGCAGAATTCAGGAAAAAAAAGGTTTATGTAGCAGAAAAGCAAGGTACCTCTTTTTCCTAAACCCAGGTCAGCCATCATCTCCAATCATTTTCCACCAGACAGAAAGGTAGCCAGTGACAGTCACAACAATGAATCTCCGACAGTGGCCCAAGGGCCAAGGAAACTGTAAGGGCTTGTGGATGTCGCTGGGCAAGAGTGAAGACAGCTTGTCCTGATGACGGATTGCTTGTAATTAGCCATACTGAAGACGTTAATCTTAAATGGTTTGATCTGCTCAGGGGATAAACTGAACCAGTATGCTCACACAGCTGAGTTAATCTCTTTATGCACTGGGATTTGCTATGCCTGTCATTTATCCCCAAGACTTGCTAGTCCCATGCAAACAAATGGCAACGGAGTGAGAAGGCTGACAACGATTCCCTCTCAGGATTCTCAACGATTCCCACCAGGAGCTCAATCCCAGGGCACCCCCTCAGCGGGGCGACCCTAGTACTCGGGGCAGCCCGCTGTCGGGCACCCCCAGCTCCGCCGAGGCCGCGGCCTACACGCACCGGCGCGGCCCAGCGCTGCCAGGGGAGGGCGGAAGGCCGCCTCGGCGGGGAGGGAACCGCCTCCTCTCCTCTCTCCTCCCCTCCCCGGCGGTGCGGTTTCGGTAGGCAAAATGGCTTGGCGGAACGCTGGCCGGGCCCTCCGGGTGCTGCTGCAGCTCACGGCCCGACGACCGGCGGCCTCCTACGGGTAAAAGACGCAGCCGCTTCCCTCTCCCCTTCCCCCTGCTCCCTCGTTCCTCCCTTCCGCCCGGGGCTTGCGGAAGGTGACAGGCTGGAGTGGGTGTCACCGTGGGGGCGGGGGGCAGGGCTGAACGAGGTGTTTTTGCAGAGAGGGTGTACACAGGATCTGGAAGAGTGAGGAGGTGGGGACGGCGGTGGTACCCTGAGGTGCCCGCTTCTGCGGTTAGGCCGGGAGGCTCGTCTTGCTTGGGAGGGAAGAGCCCTTTCCCTGGCTGCTTTCCCCGTGCTGCAAGGAGCTGTACAAGCAGGGCTCCAAAACCCCTTCTCCTCAGTGTCTGCTGAACCACCTGCTTCCCTGGCACCTGAGGATAAGGGGTTTCCTGGAGGTTGCCGAGCTTGCAAAGAGAGTGCATATATGCCATGTAGATAATACTGCTTATTCTGCAAATCCTATTGAGGAAAACAGACATCATGCCATTTTTTTTTTTCCCCTCCACACGATAAAGACTAGGTTTTACGTTAGCACAGCTGGAGCAGAAAGATAGTTACCAGATTAAGCTGCCCTCCTACGGCGTATGAGGTGAAGCGTGGCCTCCAGCAAGGCTCGGTACAAGACTTGCCTACTCTGCATCTGTACCGTCTTGGTAAACATAGGCAGTATGTATCCAGTGCTTCTCAAACACCTACAAACCTTAACATTCCTGATTCAGACAGAAAAGTGGGATAGTTTTGTTTTAGTTTAATGTAGGTTCTGATTATGCCAACCAATAGAAAACGCAGACTTTGTGAAAACCTGACAGAGGTGAAGTCATCACGCTGACAAGCATACTGAAGTGATTTCAAACTCGCAGAAACGATGTGAGGAAGACCAATTCTGTCTTAGGTGTGGCCAGTTGAACTACAGTTCCTCAGCACATAAAAAAAAACCCCAACTCATTTGTTCCTAGTCCAGAAAGTATTGGAAGTACTCTGTGAAACTCGTGGGTTTACTGGACTTTGCACTGAGGCACAATCCAAAAACAGAAAAGCAGCACAAACTCAGCAAGGTTCTCAAGCCCCTGATGTTAATAATTAATCCTAAAAAATGTAGAACAGTGTAAAAACAAAAATCGAGCACCTGAATCGGGAAAGCAGAATATACATCCCTTGTCTATTAAAACTATATGTTGGTAACCTTTTTTTAAAAAGGTAACAAGATGGTGATTATTTCTGTTTTGTTAGGAACTGGCAAATATTAATTTATTAATATTTGGCAATTATTAATCAGAAGAAAAAATCTCTACATATTTCTATAAAATTTAGTTAGAACAAGGTGCTCATTTGCTGTAGTGAGAACTATGGTAAAATAACCTGAAGTGAATGGCAAACCAAAAGATGGTATATTAGGAAAAAAATTAAAACCATTTTCTTTTTTACAAATACAAACCCCCCACTGATACTCAGATATTCAGAAAGGGTGTAAGAAGGCTATCTGAATGCTACATTCAGGATTCAAGTTGTGAAGTATATGCCACATCAGGTGTTATATGTGGACTTAAAGGAGGTTTAACATTACAGTCATACTAATCACATGAATCACGTTTGCGTAACAATTCAACAAAACTCACTGAAGCCATAATGACACAGTGAATTTCTTTGTGCTGTATTCTTGCCGGAGATCTGCATCTGCACCCCAGTTCTCGGATTGGATCTGCCCAGGTAGAAAGAGCTGATTCTGTTCTGCACAGTCACGGTTTATATGTAGGCATGCAGCATGATTGGTTATGTAGACCGTTAGAGGTAGAACGCAAACCCCTTTGTGTTGAACAGGTTCTGTGGTTTAACTGCCGCTTATGTGTTGGGAGCCCGAGTTTGCAAGCTATTGATCATTTCCCTTACGAAAAGGGTTTAAGTTTGTTGGATGTTTTTACCTTTAATCCACCATTTAAAACTCTGTATGGGTGGGACCGTGTTTACGTGCTGTAAGTAGTTCAGAATTTACATGTTAAAAATGTATTTTTAATAAGTTGCACAGTGCATATCACACAATGCAAATTGTTGTTACATGTGAGACTGGAAAACATCATGTCTGTATGCGTGTGAAGTTGGCATTGATTGAATTCTTAGGGCAAGAATATTTAATGTAGGTAAACTGAGACATGCAGGGAATGAGAGTTAACCGTTAGGCAATCAAATAGCAACATTTTTATCATAAATAAAAAATTATTTCAATTGTTGAAAAGATGTCTTGCGACCGTCAGGGCACAGATTTGCTCGGGAGAACTGATGCAATGGTTTGTGCTGCGAGGATGATACCTCCAACCTATGCTGCCGCTGCTTTCTCGCTAGGTGTTTGTATCTAGACATGGAATCTCAGGTTACCTGTTTGCATTTGCACGTCTTTTGCTTTGCCCTGAAGGTTAATGTAGGGGTGTAAGGACGGGGGTTCAGAGGTGGCCTAGGCAGTCAGTTTCTGCAGTACATCTTTAGCGGGTGGGTTTTTTGGTCACGTGGTACCTATTCAACGTCTCCTGCCGCGATTACGCTGACAGATATATTATTATCACATTCTTCTTCTCCACCCTCATCTCAGTGCAAGGTGGTTTGCACTGTAGACCCTCTGGTTCATGAGGAACCATAACAATAGACTGTGGTTTCTGTGGCAGATGGAGAGGCTCAGTTTAGTAATAACAAGGTGAACACCAACCATTTCGAAAGTGATGCTGTGACAGAATGAGGTTTCGCCTCTCTAATATATTTCAATACGTTTCTGGAGCCGTGTAAAGCTGCTTTTATATTCCCCTTGTTGCACAGTCAAGACTTTTTTTTCCCTCCCCTTTAACTTAAGTCATTTAACTACGTTTGTGAAACGTAAGTGATCACAACTGAATACTTCTCTGCTCCTGACAAATTTTTTATTTAGTCTTCTGCTCACCCAGGAAAGGCAAGTGACCCATTTAAATCTCACTGTTTTGTCATTAATATCTAAAAAGTAATTATTCTGTAGTCCTTGAATGTAGTAATGAGAATTAACTGTCTGAATGTCTCCCTTTTTCTCTCCCCTTCCTCCATCCCTAGTACTTCAGTAACGTCTGCCAAAATCCAAGTGAATGGAGTCCACCTGCATTATCAGCAGACAGGAGAAGGAAGCCATGCAGTTCTTCTGCTTCCCGGAATGCTAGGTCTGGAGATTTTGTCTTATCTTTGTAGAGCAACCACCTCTTTCGCCATCCGGTCTCAAGCTGGAATGCACCAAAGTGTTTTGTAATATGTTGGACACCTGATTAGGGAGCATTGTTATTAAATATTGCTGCACGTAGAACAGATAGGAAAAGGCAGTTATTGCAGTCAGTTAACAGTTCTTAAAGATTGTTTATCTCTCCAGGCACATTTTGTTTGGACCTGTGTAATAGTCACTCACGCTTTCGGATTTAACCGTGCAAAGGGGGTGCCCAGCACAGGTGGCAAGTAGCTACACAAGGTGCAAAAGAGCAGGGAGGTAGAAATCAGGTCAGCTGTATTTGTTACACAGACTGAATGATGCATTCCTTTTAGAAACTAGGTGCATTCCGATTGAATTAACACACACAATGCAGCACTTGCAATTTATTATCATGGTGAAAAAGGCACAGTTGAGACTGGCTTTTTGCTTAAAAATGTATTTTCACGTTCTGCTTATTCAGGGCAACGTCATTAAGATTCTCTATGGCTTTTTGAGGCGGACAACAGGTTCTGCTAGCTAAGTGGCATCTGTCCATCGAGGCCACTGCTTTTGATAGCAAGCTTTTAAAATTAACACTGGCTTTTTTTCCTGGATTCTTGCAGTTCTAAAGAACCAGTCAGACTTACTGCCAGTTGATGGCAGGCTGTCATCAGGCCCGTTACTATGCCCAGAGTTGGGCTCATGTTTAACTGAATTGCTGGATCAGGATGATAGAATGTCGAGGACTGAAGAGCAGGAAACATTTGTTCTTCTTGGCAGCAACATTTTCCAGCCTTTGTGAAGTGGTTGTTTCTTTCAAAGAATTCTCAAGGGGAGGGTGGAAAAAAGTTAATGCTAGGGGTGCTTCAGTAGTCCTATATTTTAACCTATTCAATTTTAAGCAGCTTTTTAAACTAGTAATCCCGTTGCCAGGGCTAACTCTTTAAACAGAAATAATGTATTTCTACAACTGTGAGTAATACTATTACTAGGTGTGCATTGCTGTTGTTCAGTTAGCATTATTACAAACAGTAACAGTTAGGCTTCCTATCTTTACCATTATCAAGTTTATGGTTTAATATTTTTGAGCAACATGTGGGGTTGAGCTTTACATTCTGACTGTCACATACTTCTTCCCTTTGCCTGATACTAAGTTTTCACTAGCACTGCCTACTACTTACAGTATTAACAGGCTAAATAAGTGTGTCAGGGCAAACAGGTAAGTGCTTTTAGCTCAGTAGAATTAATTAGTCTCTAGACTATTTGTAAACTATATTAAAGCAGAAGTGATGTTTCTCTTTCTAATTAGAAAGTACAGAGAAAACTCGGCATTCGGATATGCTTGTTGATTATATTTTGTAACAAAAAAATATAGTATAACAAGCACATGCATGGTAGTGCAGAGATTCATACAAAGCCTATGTAAGATTACGTGATTAATATTAATCAGGCTGTGTGGGTATTTTTCAATCAACCTGATAGTTTTCTCCTGACTCTGGCTATTAATTGGTGTTGCAAGAGAGATCATGTCAGGCTGCGGTCGGCTCATCGTGGCATGCTATATACAGCCTCTTTTATCATTTAGACCCGTTGATGGTATAGAGGGAGGTATCTGAGGACGTATTTCTACAAGTGAATAGAAAAAAAATTCTTAAATGCCCTCAACCAGCCTTTTTATTGTAACGAGGGATCGCCAATTTGATATTTGATTTACATCATTTGAATATATTAGCTCTGAACAGGTTTTAATCAAGTAGCATGCGATGCTGTGACCACACGACCATCGTGCAAGTAAGGCGTAAATCGCAGCCTTCCCTTCACGCCAGCGCTTGTAGATAGCTTAGTGCAATAGACTGGAGCGCTTCATTATTTTAAACCTTTGAAGGTCCAAGCCACCAATAGAAGAAACTCTTCTACATCAGAAAAAATAGCTGTATTTGGCCTATTTTGGTAGCATACATATTAGAAAAGTCAAGTTACAGCTTTATGCTTTTGTGTCACCAATGCCTCCTCAGGCAACGAAGTGTTTAAAGCTCAGCTTTAAGCACCACAGAAGTGTTGTGTCGAATAAGCACAACTGTCTTGCCCAGTGCTTTTCACCTACAAATTTCTCGCTAGTCAGTATATTCCTTCCCTTTCCGCCTCACCTGTGCTGTCCAAGTAAACAGCAGTGACCATGCTAGTGCTTTAACTCTGTTAAATCCCCACCCGGGTAATGCAGTGTAAGGTTCTGTATTGAAGCATCTGTGCAGAGCACAGGGTTTGGTAAGCTTACGTACCTACCAGAAGCGGTTTGCTCTGAGTGTATTGCAGATGATTGATAGTTCTAAAGATTTTTGCTGTGGTGCTTCCTGCCTGGGAGCTGCAATGGTTAGTTACAATTAGAGAGAAAGCATACTTCTGTTGATGGATAAGCTCGTTTTTAGAATAAAGGTACAAGTTTACCCCGGTTTCCATTTAGAGTACGTATACTATGTATGTATTACGGTGGTTACTATGACTGAAAAATGATGATGTTTCAGGGAGTGGTCAAACCGATTTTGGACCACAGCTGAAGGCTATGAATAAGCAACTTTTCACAATTATTGCTTGGGATCCTCGGGGATATGGACAGTCCATTCCTCCATCTCGAGACTTTCCTCCAGATTTCTTTGAGAGGGATGCAAAAGATGCTGTGGATCTTATGCAGGTAAATCTATTCTGAGATTTTACATATTTAAAAGCCATTTTCCTTACATTTTGAGAAGGAGGAAGAGTACTGTTAAGCAGGTTGTTTCCAGCAGACAGCAAGGTACGCAAAAGAGCTTACAAATGAAGGCTTAAAACTGAGCAGTTGCACTCTATTCTGGAAAATATTTCCTTCTTCCATCTCTTCTGCAATATACATAGAGGTTCAGCAGTGGGAATTAATTATAAAGCAATATGGTTTTATTCCAAGACCCTGCCCTAAGAGGTTTGCAGCCAAGAACCACATAAGTTTAGGTAAAATGTATATAAAAACCAAAGTCTGTGCTAAGTGGTTTAACTGAAGGGATTACAGTAGTGGAAGGCTCTTAGAAAATTTTCTAGCTAATAGAATCTTGGCATTTTGCCTTGAGCAGCCCATTTCAAGAAATATTTGATTCTAAAAATTAACTTGATGCTTTGCGTTTTACAGCATACTACTGAAATAATTTCAGTGGGAAATGGAAGGATTCCTGTGATCATACCAGATCTTAATAACTAACACAGCTGTTGTGATTATATGACCTAAAGCTGTTATTACTTCTCCATCTTGCAGAATTTTTTATTTCAAGTCTGTTTTTCTGTGTTTTCTTTTGTTCGGTCCTGTAAGTACTAACACTATTTTCTGGTTTAGTTTTAACTAATATTTTGGCATTGTTATATTAAGCTATACAGTCTCTTTGGCCATGTTAAGAAAGTTGGCAGAGCATTAAAATTCCAAAAATATGAGACAAGATTCAGGCAGTCCAACTGTATTTCTGTAATAAGCAGCAACCTTGCAGAAACCCATCTGAAAGTGGAAACGCAGCCTTCCTGGAGCATTCTGCCTCGTGAAACAAAGTAAGCCTGACAGGAGAATCAGGATTAAGACACAGTTTTGCCCTCTAACCATAAAAACAATCTCTCTGCACTGTAAATCACCAATTTCTTGTGCTACGCTAACAAAGAAAATAAAGATGCTGCCATGGGTAGGTGACAGACTTTCAGTCCAAGTGCTTGCAACCCCCTTCCCTGCCTCTGTTCAAATACAAATAAATGCAAAATAGAAAATAGAGCTGTCCCCAAAGAGGATGTAACCGTGTAGTGTCCAGTCAAACACGACAGCAGCCTACCAAACTCTAAAGTTGACAAAACAAATGAGACAAAACATCCTGGGTTTTTTGAAGACTTTTATTGATATAAGCGTATAATAACAAATTATTAAAATCTTCCCAAGCATGGCAACTTGCTTCTATTTTAACATAACACATAAAGGTTAACACAGTCCCAAAAAATCACCCCAACTAGGATTTCCAGTATAAAACAGTCATAACTCCTGCAGAGGGCTTTATAATGTGTATGGTTTGCCTGCACTCAGCCAGAAAACCCATCCGTATAGGTGAGCCTTCAGAACTTTTATTCTAGGCTCCTTCAGATTCTGGTGTCTCTGCTGGAGCTGCGAGTGCTTCAAGAATTCTGCCATATAACAAAAGCTGAGATTCTGCAGAGTGTTTAGCACCTCGATGCAGCCAGCAGCGCTCTGCATCACTGTATCTGTTCTGCGAGGGAGTTTGCTTCCAATAAAAGGAATATAATGCAAGGAAGTCCACCTTGCTGCACTCCATCCAAGTATCTAACCGTAGCAAATGGCAACAGCATTAAAACAATCATGGAAATAATTAGTGTTGGTATTTAAGAGGTTCTTGCTCTTCAGAGCTACTGTCCTAGTGAAAGGATGGGCTTGGGCTTCTCCAACTTCTTGTAGATCAACTGCAACCCTTACTCGAGGTGTACTCCCTGTGATCCAGTGAAAGCATACAGCACACAGTACTGCTGTAAGTTCCTTCTGTCACAGCGTATGTGATCATAGAATGGTTTGGGTTGGAAAGCCTGGCCTTGAACACTTCCAGGGATGGGGCATCCACAACTTCTCTGGGCAACCTGTTCCGGTACCTCACCACCCTTTCCATGAAGAACTTCTTCCTGATTTCTAATCTAAATCTCCTGGATGGAGGAGGTGATTTCAAAAGAGATCTTATTCACTATGGGGTAAGGCCAGCGCAAAATCACCCACAGAATTGAGGAGGTACAACCAGCTCTCAGGTTATTGCCAATGTTAGGTAGAGGCCTGTACTGGAAGTAGTTCAAGATTAAAGCAAGCACACACGCACATCATATCCAACACATCTGTTCTGTCACATCAGTTTTTGGAAGGCTGCAAAGAATAAATTAAATTCCTCCTGCTGCAAAGGCATCCTGAAACAACCCAAAGAATGCTTCAAGATAATGGTTAGTAAGCAAGAGAAATACTGGAGGCAAATAAACCTCAGTTGAAGATCCATAGAATAGATCAGATCACAAAGAATAAAAATTTTAATCAGCTATTCCACCCATCAGCTGACTCTGAGATCCGTAATTTGATAGTGGCAGTAGGGAAACAGCAGCAGCAACAGCAAAAACTTCAGCTTTACAAGCACTGCTGCCAACTCCTGAAACTTGCTAAGACACCAGTAACCCTTCAGCAGCACGATCCTGCAAGCTGGTCACAAATGACTACTTTTTAATCAGTCCAGAGCCAACCTGTGATCAGCTGTCAGCTCTTATTTTTCATGTTGTTTCCTTTCCCCTGTCTTATTTCTTTTCTGTTCAGTAATTATAGCTTAGCAGAGTGAAATCTGATGTTGAGCAACACTACAGCAAGCCTAATACCAAGGAAGAAGCCAAAACCAGAAAAGCCTGACAGTGGTAGAAGTTTGCTAGGTATGGAGTTGACTGATAAAGTCATGCCTCACTTGAGCATCGAGTTTACAAGCAGACTTGAAACTGGTTTTTTCTCTGTAGTTGTTTCCTCACTGCCTGCATTTTTACTTTTTTCTGTCCAAAGAAAGCAGGTCCAGATTTCCAACAACCAAACACCAAGCACAAGACCAACTAATTTCCTCGTTTTCCTCCAAAAGTATAGTATCTTCCTTAATCACACCTAAACGTCTGTAATTTCTGCCAAAAAAAACCCCAGCCCAGAACTAAGAAAACACTTTGAAACCTTTATGTTTGTGAAAAAGTTCACAAACAGAGGCTTCTATATGCAAAACTGCAAATCCTGATTAACCATGTAGTACCATCCCTGTACGACCTTCAGATGCATTTGCTCCTGAGTGCCTTTACCTACCCACCCTTTGCCCAGTGAACATCTCACACACACGAGATCCCCTCTCCTGTCCCTGCCGGTACCCGCTACCACACATTGTGGTATATGAGGAAACAAGAGTTTCAAATTCGAGTGGAAATCATTGTACAAGTCAAGATTAATTAAGGTCTTGGCTGTCATGTTTTTTGCCCTGAGCCTTCCTTTTTGAGAATGAGGAATATCATCATTAATGTTTTGAACTGCAATTCATCACGAAGTAACATTTAAAATGCCCATTTAAAAGCTTCAGAAAATGTGAATTAGGTACTAAAGTTTGATACTGTCAATATTTTAAACATTTTGTTGTTGTTGTTGTTACAAAGCAGATTATTTTTTTAGATCAACTAGGATTAGTAAATTAGATCACTGGGTTCTGGTTTTCACATCTTAAACTTTTCTTTTTCCTGAGCTCATCTTGGTCTTTGATGACTTACCATCCCACGCTGGGATAGTCTTTGCCAACTTTATACCATGAGAACCCACAGATTCTTGATACCATCAGGCTGTCTGAAAAGTTCTTAACTCTCCATTGTAAATAAACATTGCTTAATTTCAAAAGGGCTTTTTAAAATGCAGCAAGAATCTAACATAGCCACTGCTTGTTTCATTAAATAGCTGTAGAAAATCGGAAGGGCAAGTATAATTTCTTGTTTTGTAGATAATTGACCTTTTCTTAAGTATTTTTATGTATAGCAGGAAAATTGTATTTTCTAATTATGAAAGCTAACTATAGTTCAACTACGTAGTGTTGTGTCTGAATCTGTACTGATAGTTTTCAAGAAATATTTGATATTTGCTTGTAAAACCAGCTGATGATTTGCATATAACTTTCTTGTACAAATCAAGGCACTGAAATTTAAGAAGTTCTCTTTGCTGGGGTGGAGTGATGGTGGAATTACAGCACTCATTGCAGCTGCAAAGTATCCAACTCTTATCCACAAGTTGGTTGTCTGGGGAGCAAACGCCAGCGTTACTCAAGAGGATGTGAGAATTTATAATGGTATGTACGAACCGCATATCATATCCTAAAAGAATTATTTTCATTTCTTCTTGACCTAAGAGTCTCAGCCACGTGACAGCTAAGTGGAGACAGCGTTGAGGACACAACAAACCTGAAGGAACAGGACACAGAATCCACCAAGTTGCTAAGTATAGGGATAAAGTCACAGTGAGAAATTCCCTAGCAATTACTCCAGCTGTCACGTAATAGCATTTTTAACAACTTTAACAACTTACGCTGAAAAGCATATGTTATAATAGCTTATCAGCAGTTTTCAGAAAGTCAAATTTTTGTTGCTGTAACAAATTCCTAAAAATAAATTTGAAATAATACTATTGACCCCAGGCTTGTTTTCTTTTCTCACGTCTTGCACAACCTTTAAACAAGGTCCATGGAAAAATCACAGGGCTAGCACATTGCAGCTTTTACCTCTGGGGCCTATATAATACATAAACAGTAAAAGAAACAAGCTTACATCTTACCATTTGGGTTCAGGAAGCAAATGAATCATTCAAGTAAGTGTCCCAGGATGCCTTTCTAATTTCCATTCCTTTGAAGTTAATTATTGTGGTTACAAAGCCTCTGCAAAGTAAAGAAACGTGGGGTTTCTGATCCTTACTCCGCTCATATGAAATAAAATCTGATCGTTTGTCACTCTAAAGGAAAATAGCAAAAACTGCTAGTAAAGTAAGAAATGGGCCATTTCAAATTTCCTTTTGAAATTAGAAAATAAAAGAGTTACCCATGAAGGCTATCAACAAATGTAACCCAGTATATTTTCATTTTAGTGACTGGAGTTTGATTTATACCAGCTGTGAAATCTGTGTCCTCATCTAAATTACAAGTGTGTGTATTGCACGTGTGTGCTCACCTCACCTATACTAAAGCTCTTTCCTTGGCAGTGGTATATTTTTTTAGTTCAGTAAGAAAAATGCTTTTCAACTCTGTAAAAACGCTGCTTTATTTCTTTACATGCTTTTATATTCATGAAGTTTTTATTATGTAATTACGCAGTGCATTTCAGTTAGTACCAGCCAACAGGCTAAAATGTGAAAAAAATAAAAATAAAGAGGTCTTACTTTACATGGAGCGCCCACAGCAACGCTGACTTTTGGCCTCTTTGGGGACTGGTGCTTTCAGCATCTCTCTCTCGGGGTGACAGAGCACAGACTAGCAGCACGAGCCTTCTACAACTGGCCCATGAGTGCATCGTAGCTGCAATGGAGGGTTTTGTAGGAGAGAAAGGTGTTTATTTGGTATCTATGCCCTTTCACTATTGGTGCTTCCCCCTTCTTAAATTAAGGCCAGCCGCAGGGATAAAACAGTAGATTCCATAAGGAAAACAGCTGTTCAGTAACAGCTAGCCTGGGGCGAGCGAACTAATTTCCAATCAGATGTTACAAAGCACTTTCAGTCATTGCTGCCTGGCTCATTCGGCTGGACAGGTTCTGATTGTTAATTAACACCTCCCTCCTTTCTTCCCTTAATTCCCATTTGAAACCAATTAAAAGCTTTTCTAGTGGCATATATTGCTGTTTGATGATTCAGTACTTTCCAGGTCTCTTTCAGGTTCTCTGCCATGCCAACACTGGTTTGGGCTCTGTCAATACAAAGCTGTACAGCTGAAATATAGTTTAGGGAAAGTCATACCTGTGGATATCTGGTTTGTGATCAGTACTGAAAATTTTAAAGGGTAAAAAATAAGTAAAACTGATAAATAACTAGAATGTTATGTTATTTGTACAGCTTTAGCCAGCCTGCCATGAGTCACAGGGCTCTGCTAAGTAGAGTTGCTTGTTTTTCTGTAAGACTATGGCAAATGTACCGTGATGTCAGCCTGCTGGAATGCCTTAGTAAGAGCTTCCTTCCTCTGAACACTGGTAGAAGCTATGGAAGGACTTCCATCCATGAGCCAAAGCAAAGGGCTGAAGGATATAAAAAAGAATTGCCAGCTCTGGCACACTGTTCTGGAACCATCCCCTTTTCGTACACAAGGTACCTACCTCCTTGAGCTCCTATTCTGCAAGCCCTCCAAAAGAAAACATCAAAAGTTTTAGGACTGGGTCCATTGGTCTTCGTGTTTTTCCTGTTATTCATCTTGTACTTATGGTCAGAAGGGTCTTTTGCGATGCAGGAAGACCCCAGCAGAGATCATAAAACTACTTTTTTTATATATCCTTCCCATGCTATGAATTATTTAAAACCATTCAATGCAGTTTCGAGTTTGAAAACTTACTCATATTAGGTGTTGACAGTACTGAGTTACAGCTTGTTGCTGGGAAGGACTTTACATATTTCAATGTTATTTTATGTAGGCATCCGAGATGTTTCAAAATGGAGTGAAAAGGTCAAGAAACCACTGGAAGAGATGTACGGACACAAGTACTTTGCAAAAACCTGTGAGGCTTGGGTAGATGGAATATCGCGCTTTGCTGAAAAATCAGATGGTAAGGCTTTTACAGTGTTAAACTGAAGCAATTATAGTAGCAGGCAGTCCTGGATGAGAAGAAAAAAAAAAAAAATCTAACAGCACTCCTAGCAGCCAGTAAAGGAAGGACTCTGCGTATGGCATTAAAAGCTGGATCTGACTCACACTCATGAATAAAGCAATTACTTTGTAGATGGTTCACAGAACCAGCAAGGTACACGAGGAAAACACATTTATGGGAAGCATTAGCTGATGAGTCTCTCCTCTTGCTCCACCGCAAAACTACAGTATTAGATCATTGCTTTTGTGCAGACTGAACAGGAGGGTTTCTACTCAAGCTTTTTCTTTCTCTCAGTGTCAAAGGATTACCTCTTGATGACATTGCTAAGATATCCCAAAAGTGAGGTGTGCTCTTTCTAGTTTCTGCAAACAGGAGCTGAAACGCTATTTCAAAACTAGTAGCACATTGTGAGGTAAAAAAGAAAGGAGTCCCGATTTTGGGAACTCAGTATTAACAAAACACATTTAAAAACCACTACTGACACCGCTTAGGTGTTTAAAGTCCAAAAAGAATAGTTAAACTAGATAATATAATAATTATTATATGTTTATCTCTGAAGATTTCTACAGTTACTCTACACAGACTTTTGCAGCCAAGGATACAGTGAATGATAACCTGCAGTTCTGTTTGAATTCAGAGGAAAATTGCTATAAATTTGCCTAAAGCAGAAATGCATAGGACATAAAACAAGGAACCTGTAATTCTATGATACACGTTTTCTTGTAGCTCTCATAACGAAAGACAGGCGGTGACATACATTAACAGACAGCAGGTACTACAAGGAAAATATTCCTTCGTTTTGTATTTTTTCCCCATAAAATTTTGCACAGGAGCAGAAACATGGTGCTAGAATTTCTCCCAGTACAGAGATGTAACAAATTATAATCTGATTTTATTCTACCTTTTCTAGGATGCATCTCCTTAAAACTAATTTATTCTAAAGTCCAAAGCCCAGGCTGGTGAAACTCTCTGTGTGACATCCTTTTACTGCACGCACATGCCTCCAACACTATGAGATGGAGTGACTGCAAAAAAGAAGCCACCTGGAGGCGTGTATCAAAGAGCTGAATTACCTGGATGCTATAACTGGGTCAGATACAGGGAGAAGCCTAACGTTTGCTAAAAAAGATGAGCAACCATCAGACTGCAGGTTTTTACCACGAGTAGCTCAGGGTACTCATGGTAAAAAGTACTCGAACACCAGCAGGCCTTGTTTGAATTAAACACAGTGCACAAAAGGCTATTAATGGCAAATACAAGAAAAGGGCTTAATAAAAGCCATCAGAGATAAGAGGAGGACAGCAAAACCTCTGTTGGCCAAAGCCAACTCAAGGTCTTTTTAAGAAATAAGATTATTTGCCCTAAATGGGACAGCTATTAGTGTGAAAAGCTGTAAGAAATTAATTTTTTAGAAGATGCTAACACTTAATGAAACTGAATAAGCTGCATAAAACTGCAAAATTCAAGATTCTTCTTGCTGTTCTGTGTTATTAGAGTAAATATAATCTAGTGGTTATGGTGCAAAACAGTTTTAGGACCTGGAAACTAGGAAATAACAGTTTGACTGCCAACTATGTCCTTAGATAAATAATTTACTTGCTCTGAAAAACAGTCAACATTTGTGCAGGTCTTTGACGACCGTGGGTGATATGTTCTAAATGAAATATTTAACTGGCAGAACTGCAAACTAAGACTATATAAATAACCAAACAATTGGGAAAAAATTCCATGAAACAGTGTATGAGTTCAGAGCTGAGGTATGAGTGTTAACTGTACAGCCGTTGGTAGCTGCAAGAAGGCAGCTGCAAATAGGACAAAGTGAGCTCAAAGGTAAATGGAACGTAAAACTCATCAAGTGCGTTTTGCCCACAGAATCTCTTGCGAGAAGACGGGAAATCAGGCAAAAACTTTGGAAACTGTGTTGCTAAGGGATGAGGGGAAAAAAAAAGGGGGAAGGGGGAATAGAAGACTCTAAGGAAAAGCATTAAAATTATTTCTAGTGAGATTAAAGACTAGCGAGCATAAAGTTATTTTTGAGGTTCTGTAAAATGAATGGGCAGGGAGAATAACCTTTGAATAGTTGTAGTACAATTTGTGTTAAGCAGCAGAGGGTTGGAGAGGTAGAACAGGCATGAGTACAACCTAAGTCAACTTGATAAAAGCAGCAAATCTTGACACCTGACAAAGGAGGTCACAAAATGTAGCATAAGCATGAAGGACATAAGACTCCCAGGCTGAAGAGAACAGAGGCAGGAAAGAGATGCGTGTATTTGCTGTGAACAGCCAAAAGGGAGCCTGGGGGAACCGTGGGACTTCATTTGCTCTGTGCGTTTGTGCTAGTACCCATTAATGAAGCACATCTCAGTGAAGTAACATTTTAGAGCAAGAAACGTTAATTAAAGTCCTGATTACATAGTTCTGTAGGTTAGTTGCATGCTGTCCAGAAGGAGAGGCAATAGCTAGGACCCAGCGGAGTTGAGAGTCCTGTATAGAAGCGGTTTCAGTCTTTCACACTGTTTTAAAATGAAGTGTGACCTTCATTTATTTTCTCCCTAGGTAATATCTGCCAACAGTTGCTGCCAGATATTAAATGTCCCACATTTATAATTCATGGTCAGAAAGACCCTTTGGTTCCACAAGCTCACGCAGAATACATTCATAAGCACATCAAAGGCTCCCGGTAAGTTATATGATGGAGGATTTATAAACCATTGTTGAAGAAATGAGGCAGTTCAAACCACAACGTAGAAAAGAAATAAAAAAATATTTGGATAAGTTGTCTCTACCACAGACAGAGCTTTTCTAAACTTCCCTAGCAAGGTGCAATGCAAACAGTGTAGCTGGAACTTTCTAGCAAGATAAAAGGTGCAATAGTTTCATAAGCTACTTCCTAAAGTCATCCAAGAGAAACCAAGTAAGGTGATTTTCCTCTTTCTACTTCACACACAGAACCACTCCCTGACATTTACTGAAACAAGCAAATTTCTCCTCTGTTTCTCTATTGTGGCCATTGCATTCCTTTGGCTGCGAGACCTCATTTCTGTCCCATTCAGAATTTATATTCTATGAATGGAGAGAAATTCACAGTTATTAGGGAGAAGTGTAGGATACTGATGTTTGCTCTGCCTTGTTGATGCGAACGACCTCAAACATTGTTTTTCCAGCTGTGCCATGAATTTTCAGTGTTTTTAAGAAAAGCAGAATGAGAAAAAAAAGATGTACAATATGCTCAGAGATATTACTTTATCAACAGAAAATGTCTCAGGCCACCATCTGCTTCATCTGAATACTCCAGAAATGCTTCCTATAAAAAGCTAGGATTTCACCAGCTGAATTTTCTTCATGAATTTGCACACAAAGCGTTCTATTACTACTTAATAATAGACTGTGATGATTAACAGTGGAGAAAAGTAGGAGAACAAAGCCCACTTTTATGAATGCAGAGTGTAGGAAACTGCTTTGTTGGTGTCATGTCTGTGAAAATTTGAGTGATAGATTTACCTCAAAGCCATCCCCACTGTTCATAGAAACACATTATGCCACAGGAAAGATGAGAACAAGAGACCTTCCTAAGCACCACAGGCAGGTGTTTTATTCCATGTCTGCTAGTTAGTTACTGCTGCATGCCGTGCTCAGAACACCCATCATCCTGTTAGGTTTCACTGAGCTCTGAGACACTCCAGCTGCTGACTAAGGCAAGTCATCACAAAAACTAAACAAAGATCTGATAGCTTCTCTTTGGAAGACAAGCCAAGGTGGCAACACTGTCAGAAGCTGCTGTTCAACGAAATGTGGTGTGATTCATTGCAAGTCTTTGTGGTGAAGTGCTCCCCTGTATGTGTACTTATCAGCAAAGAAATCAGACTAGCATTGTTCTCAGAAATTAATACTTCAGTACATGGTCCTTTTTTTGCCTAATTGCACTGGAGATGACATGTTCCATTGTGCAGAGAAAGGAAAACCTTAAATTTAGCATGTTTTCAGTAACACATGCTTCTACCATCAGCTTTGCTTGCCTTTTATCTAGTAGGAAAGTAGAAAAAGGTTTTGCTGATTATAGTGCAGATACACTGGATGTTTCTCTCATGACAGAAGAGTGTGCCATCATTCTGTATTTGCATGGTACGGCTACAGTTCGGTAGCATTAGAGTGGCTTGACAGCAGCATCAAATAGCATATACGGTGTTATAGGTTCGTGCATATGTGCTGCTTGGCCTCTGAAGAAAGAGACTTAATGAAATCCAGACAGAAGTGCTAGAAGAGCTGTGTATGTTCACATGCTATTGCTCTTTTCCCAAGCAGCACTCATCACACCAAAAGAAGATAGATTGTCCTTGCTGCAGCAGGCCTTACACAACGTGAAGGCAACATAGCTAAGCATCCGTCAAGACTGCTTTAGCTCTGCTGAAATTGCTATGTGGTAGGATAAAATAATATAAAGGATTTCCCACACCCGTATAAAAAGTGCTACAAGTACATACCTGATGTATGTTTTTCCCAGGTAGAAAGCAACAGCAAGTAGCATTTTAGGCTTGTCACACTCCTATCAGTATTACAAAGATCTAACCTTCTTCACAGATACTACCTTCTAAGCTTTTGTTATAGCTGAAGAAGTCCTGACTTCCCTTTTTACCTTAATGGATGGATGGTGTTAGTTTTGGATTGTCTTTTTGCAGAAAGATCAGACAAAGTTCAAACACCAACTAAGTTTGGGTGGTGACAAGAAATCCATGTTTGTGTAGTGATCTTTTCAATGTGTTCACTGCCCAGCACACCAACTGCTGTCTGAAAGAGGCAAAAGAGCTCATCCCTGGAAGTGTTCAAGGCCAGGCTGGATGAGGCTTTGAGCAACCTGGTCTAGTGGAGGGTGTCCCTGCCCATGGCAGGGGGGTTGGAACTAGATGGTCTGTAAGGTCCCTTCCAGCCCAAACCATTCTGTGAGTCTATGACTTCACATACCTTTCAAAGGTGCATCCTGCTCGCCTAAGTTCTGGAATATTATCTTCTTTGCAGACCATCAGAAAGGTTCCTAGAAACTGGGTCTAGGACACAAAAATTTGTTTTAAGCTCAGTTTATCCTCCCCAGAGGGAGGAAGTAGTATGCTTATTGATACAACTGTTGCTGTCATTCCCATTCTGAACCACCTACCCAGGGATAATACTTAAAACAAGAGTTACTTCAGTTCTGTACTTGGGTAACCGAGAGCGAGGGAAAGGCAGCAAATATTTTAATTAACTATGCTCATGGAATAAAATGTGTATTCAGTGTTTGATTTTTTTCCTGTTTTAAGGTTGCTTGTGATGCCAGAAGGAAAGCATAATCTACACCTGCGTTTTGCAGAGGACTTCAACAGAGAAGTGGAAGACTTCCTGCACTGATTTAAACCATAGAACAAGTTAGAGGTGTTTGTTCTTGCCTTGTTAAGGAATTTTAGTTGGCTTTCCATTCCCATTCGAGTTACAGGTAGGTTTGAGTCCTGTAGGAAAAAACATGACACATTTGCATGAGAAGCATACGTTTTGAGAATATGTAAACCTCAGCGGATCGGAGCGCATGACCATGCTGCAAGATTTTTGGCATGCCCTTAAATTTACTTCTTGCCCCACAGCCCAAGCAGCTGTCCCTTGTCCAAGAGAGGTGTAAGAAAGACAGAAAACATGATCTAGAATACATGCCTTTATGTGCTCTTAACATTAAAGGACAAAAACATTGTCATAACTGGGATTCAGAACTGTTACATTGAGAAACCTGTCAAAGTTACAAGTGCTGAGAGGGTAACTGGGTACACAGTTTCTAGAGAACATGCTTCACCACCACTATCAGAAGTCATTCCGTACGCATGCCTGCATTACAAAAGTTCCTTCGATACCAGGGGACTTAAGCCTCATCCTCCTCTCCTTCCTCTTCAAACTCCCCCTGCTCGTCAGCAGTGGCATCCTGGTACTGCTGGTATTCGGAGACCAGGTCGTTCATGTTGCTCTCAGCCTCCGTGAACTCCATCTCATCCATGCCCTCGCCAGTGTACCAGTGCAAGAAAGCCTTGCGCCGGAACATGGCCGTGAACTGCTCCGAGATCCTCTTGAAGAGCTCCTGGATGGCCGTGCTGTTGCCAATGAAGGTGGCGGACATCTTGAGGCCGCGCGGGGGGATGTCGCAGACGGCCGTCTTCACGTTGTTGGGGATCCACTCCACAAAGTAGCTGCTGTTCTTGTTCTGCACGTTGAGCATCTGCTCGTCCACCTCCTTCATGGACATGCGGCCCCGGAAGATGGCGGCCACCGTCAGGTAGCGGCCGTGGCGGGGGTCGCAGGCGGCCATCATGTTCTTGGAGTCGAACATCTGCTGCGTCAGCTCGGGCACCGTCAGGGCTCGGTACTGCTGGCTGCCGCGGCTGGTGAGGGGGGCGAAGCCCGGCATGAAGAAGTGCAGCCGGGGGAAAGGCACCATGTTGACGGCCAGCTTGCGCAGGTCTGCGTTCAGCTGGCCGGGGAAGCGGAGGCAGGTGGTCACGCCGCTCATGGTGGCCGACACCAGGTGGTTGAGGTCCCCGTACGTGGGAGTGGTCAGCTTCAGGGTGCGGAAGCAGATGTCATACAGGGCCTCGTTGTCGATGCAGTAGGTCTCATCCGTGTTCTCCACCAGCTGGTGCACAGAGAGGGTGGCATTGTAGGGCTCCACCACCGTGTCCGACACCTTGGGCGAGGGCATGACGCTGAAGGTGTTCATGATGCGGTCGGGGTACTCCTCCCGGATCTTGCTGATGAGGAGGGTGCCCATGCCAGAGCCTGTGCCACCGCCCAGCGAGTGGGTCAGCTGGAAGCCCTGCAGGCAGTCACAGCTCTCCGACTCCTTCCTCACCACATCCAGGACAGAGTCCACCAGCTCCGCGCCTTCCGTGTAGTGCCCCTTGGCCCAGTTGTTGCCAGCCCCGCTCTGACCTAGAGGGCGGGCCAGGGTCAGGGTGCTGTGTTAGTGTGCGGGCAGGAGCAGACGCGGCCCCAGGGGCTTCACCCCTCTCTTCCACCCCCTCCGTACCGTGCCACTGGGATTCGGGTGTGTGTCCTCCCCACCCCCCAGCCACTCGCATACTGCCTGCGAGCCTTTCCTGCAGACGGAGCCCCCGCCTTGGGACTCCCCCATCCCACGCTCACTCACCAAAGACAAAGTTGTCGGGCCGGAAGATCTGTCCGAAGGGGCCAGAGCGCACGGAGTCCATCGTGCCGGGCTCCAGGTCCACCAGGATGGCGCGGGGGACGTACTTGTTCCCTGCGGGAGGGAGCAGAGCCGGCGTTACAGCCCTGCCGCCCCCCCACGTCTCACTGGCGAGACGTGCCATCTCAATCTACCATGTTATCAGAGCCATTCCGAGAACAAAGCTCTCCTAGAGGAGTCGCTGGCAGACGGCAGCTCTTGTTCGGGGATTTTTCCAGCCTCGATGAACTGGCACGTCTGTCCCATTTATTTAAGGGCATCTGAGGAAGCGGAGACACTTACCAGCAGCTTCATTGTAGTAGACGTTGATCCTCTCCAGCTGCAGGTCGCTGTCCCCGTGGTAGCTGCCCGTGGGGTCGATGCCGTGCTCGTCGCTGATGACCTCCCAGAACTGGAAGGGATTTGGGAAAAGGGCCGTTACTACCCACAGCTGGCCGGTGCCAGTCACCCACAGCAGCGCAGGCCCTGCCCGCTCCCACACGTAGCGGAGCAGCTGCCCGGAGGAGGGGGAGGCAGCGCTAAGGGCTTCCCTGGGCGCAGCAGGGGGATTAGCGCGGGGGGCAGCGGGCAGCTGGGGCACCCATGTGGGAGCTGGTACCCAAAGGATGGCAACCCCCGCGTGCCTCAGTTTGGCCTCCCGTTGTCTTAAGACCCTCCAGCCGCTACAAGAAGGTGGCGACACCCTCGGGGGAGAGGGGTGCCCGTAGCACTGCCACCCTCTCGCTCCCCGCCTCGGCAGCCAGCGCCGTGTCTGAGGAGGGGCGAGGCAGCGCTGGGGATGTCGCGGCTGCCTGCGGGAGGGCAGCGAGGGACCGGAGCACGTCCCAGCCAGCGCCCGTCCCCGCGGCAGCTCGCCCCACCGGAGACAGGGGGCGCAGGAGCCGCCGTGCCTTTAGCAAGCCCCGAGCTGCTTTTCGTTTGGGATCGGGGCTCCCCACTACACGCGGGGTGTCACCCTGGGGCTCCGCACCTGGAAGCGCCCCCCACCCCCCGTACCTTGGCGCCGATCTGGTTGCCGCACTGCCCGGCCTGGATGTGCACGATCTCACGCATGGTGCCGGTGTCCGATGGTGCCGGTGTCCGCCGCTGCCCGTTCCCACCGCCGACACCTCCCGCACCCGCCGCTGCGGCGGCCGCGCCCCTCACCGCCCCTTAAATCGGCCGCCCCGCTCCGCCCCGCCGGTGACGTCCTGCGGGAACGGCGCGGAGCCAATGGGAGCGCGGCGGCGGGGCGGGGCTGCGGCATTGTCTCCCGCAGCGTGGCTCAAGGAGGACCTGGGTTCGATTCCGGCCGGCGGCAAGTTCCGGGTCCGGGTCCGAGTCCGGGTCCGAGTCTGAGTCCGGGTCTGGGTCTGGGTCTGGGTCCGGTCGAGGACTCCTCAGGCAGGGCGCGGCTGGCTTGAAGCGCTGGAGAAACGTCACCTTCAGCTGGCGTGAGAAAGGCCCGAATCAGACAAGGCGTGGCATGGCTTGGGCTGAAACAGTGAAAAACCCCCCAAAATCCCCGAACAAAAATCCAAACTCCTCTTTGCGCACCTGTTGAATCTCATCCCCATACTTTCTCCTCCGCTGCTGTGTCTTATCAGCACTCTCAAACCGGTATGTCTCGCTCAGGCCCGCTCAATCACGATTTAAGCACAAGCATCATCTTTCCATCGCTCGGGTACCGGAACCAAGCAGGGACTGTGGGGCGGCAATAGAGCCCACAGCCGCTTCCAAGCAGCGTAAGCCTGGTTTAGACAGCGCTGCCAAACCTGGGGATCTGGGGCTCTAATCTGAGCAGCACAGAGAGCTGGCACGAAACTACACTGCTCCTAAAGGATGGCTTTTTCTGGGCGTGGTCCGGCGGTCACAGCAATTTGAACACCCATAGGAATGAGGTGTCTTTTCTTTTTCTATGAAGCGAACTTACGTTTTGTCTCGCCAAACACCTGCCATGCACTTCATTTTGGATCCTGCTTCGAGCATCTCTGCTTGTTCCCTCACAGAAATACTCCAAGTACACGGCAGATGACTGAGGGAGGAGGGACAGTTCAAGAGCAACAGCGAGAACGACATATTCAAACCAACTGAGCTACACACCTGTATCTGTGTTGTTGCCATGGAGAACATCCAAAATAAATTTCAGCAGTGTCTATAAAGGATTGTGCAGAAACTATTGAAGTTGACTATAAAACCCTAAGCAAGTCACAGTGGTAAATTTTTCAGTAGTGAAAGTGACTTTGCCACACAGCTGGCCAACCTGGTGAGGATGGCTTTACACCAGGACCGGGGAAGGGAGGGGACAACCCTCAGTCAAATGCGGAAGGGGTTGGTTGGCAAAGAGGTTATGAAACAATGTAGCTCGTATTCAGCATAACAGAGCTGGAGGGGATCCACCTCAGGCACACTATGGAAGTGCCGAGAGGACAGTATGGCAGGGCAAGCTCTCACACTTTTCCTGGGAATCATAGAATCACAGAATGGTTTGGGTTGGAAGGGCCTTAAAGACCATCCAGTTCCAACCCCCCTGCCATGGGCAGGGACACCCTCCACTAGACCAGGTTGCTCAAAGCCTCATCCAGCCTGGCCTTGAACACTGCCAGGGATGGGGCATCCACAGCTTCTCTGGGCAACCTGTGCCAGTGCCTCACCACCCTCTCCGGGAAGAATTTCTTCCTGATATCCAATGTAAATCTTCCCGCTTTCAGTTTAAACCCATTACCCCTTGTCCTGTCACTACAGACCCTTGGAAAAAGTCCCTCCTCAGCTTTCTTGTAGCCCCTTCAGGTACTGGAAGGTGCAATAAGGTCTCCCCGGAGCCTTCTCTTCTCCAGGCTGAACAAGCCCAGCTCTCTCAGCCTGTCCCCATGGCAGAGGTGCTCCAGCCCTCTGAGCATCTTCGTGGCCTCCTCTGGACTCGCTCCAACTGGTCGATATCCTTCTTATGTTGAGGGCTCCAGAACTGGACACAGCACTCCAGGTGGGGTCTCATGAGAGCAGAGTAGAGGAGGAGAATCACCTCCCTCGACCTGCTGGCCACGGTTCTCTGGATACAGCCCAGGATACGGAATCAGCAGGCTTGGGTGCCTCTGTGAAGTGCCTCTGCACAAGATGGGCAATGAACCCACGATGAGTTAGAGATCTGCCTTCAGTTGAAGGGGTGTGGTGCCAGAGGGATCACAGAGACATGGTGGGACAGCTCACACGGCTGGAGGGCTTTGGTGGAGGGATACAGGCTCTTTAGGTAGGACAGGCTGGGAAGGCAAGGAAGGCGAGTTGCCTTTTGTGTGAAAGAGCAGCAGAAACGCACAGAGCTGTGCCTGGGGGTGGATGGTGAGCCAGCTGAGATCCACAGTGTCAGGATTAGTGAGCAAACCAATGTGCACTCTGTTGTGGTGGGCGTCTGCTGAACACCTTCTAATCGGGAAGAGAAATAGGTAAGACTTTCAGACAACTGGAAGAAGTCTCGTGTTCACAGGCCCTAGTCCTCGAGGGGGATTTCAACCTCTCCAATATCTGATGCAGGGACAACACAGTAGGGTACAAGCTGTACAGGAGTTTTGTGGAGTACATTGATGATAATGTCCTGGCACAGATGTTCAAGGAGTCCAAAAGGGAGACCCTCTGCTGGCCCTGATACTTACATTGAAGAAGAAATGGTCAGGGCTGTAAAGGCTCAGGGCACAGGGAGGGTTCAAGTTCCTGATAGAAGGGAACAAGGCAAATTGCAGCACCACAGTTCCCTGGTCTTCAGGACAGCAGACTTTATCCTTTCCAGGTGTTTGTCTGGAAGAATCCTACGGGAGATGGTCCTGTAGGGAAGAAGAGTCTAGGAGAGCTCGTTCATTTCCAGGCATCACCACTTCCAGCCTCAAGTATGAGCCATGTCAACGTGCAGGGAATCAAGCAAAGGTGGCAGGAAGCCAGTATGGATGAACAAGGAGCTCCTTAGTAAACACAAACGTAAAAAGGACGGATTCAGGAGATGGAAGGAGAGTCAGGTGATCCAGAAGAAGCACAGAGCCACTATCCCAGTGTGCAGGGTTAGGAAAGGTTTAGGAAAGTCAAAGCAGAGGATGTGAAGGACAGTGAGAAGGACTTCTGCAGGTCCCTCTGAACTGCCGGGCTGAAGGGCTTGAGACCAGCAACACAAAGTTCAGAAGCCAAACTTTGGCTGTGTACCCTCAGATTGATCCCGGGGCCAACCCTGTTTAACTTCATTAATGACTTAGATGGTAAGAGTGCACCCTCAGCAAGTCTGCTGATGATACAAAACTGTGAGGAGCGGCTGATAGACCGGAGGGTGGTGTTGCCATCCAGAGGGACCCCAACAGGCTGGAGAAATGGACTGACGGGAACCTCATGCTGTTCAGCAAGGGAAAGTCCTTTGCCTAGCGAGGAACAGCCTCATGCACCTGTACATGCTGAGGGCAGCTTGGCGGAAAAGGACCAGGTGATCCTGGCAGACACTGAGTTGAACATGAGTCAGCTACGTGCCCTTGCAGCAAAGGTGTCCAAGAGCATCCTGGGCTGCACTAGGAAGACCATTATCAGCAGGCCAAGGAAGGGGATAAGCTGTGGTGAGACACATCTGGAGTTTTGCATCCAGTTCTGAGCTCCCCAGTATGAGAGAGAGGATGGAAATATTGGAGTGAATCCAATGACAGGCCATGAAGGCGGTTAAGGAACGGGACCATCTGTCATATGAGGAGGGGCTGAGAGCTTGTCCCGAAGAAGGCTCAGGGGAATCTTATCAGTGTGTATAAATACTTGATGGGAAGCAGTATAGAAGATGGAGCCAGGCTCTTCTCAGTGGTACCTGGTGACAGGAGGGCAGCCAATGGGCACAAACCGAAATACGAGAAATTCCATCTGAACATAAGGGAAAAAACTTCCTTTGGTCTGGCACATGTTGCCCAGAGAGATTGTGGAGTCTCCCTTACTGGAGATATTCAGAACCCAAGTGGACATAACCCTGATTAACCTGCTCTAGCTGACCCACCCAGGCTGAGTAAAGGGCTGGACCAGAGAACTCCGCAGGCCCTGGGCCAACCTCAACAATTCTGTGATTGTGTGAAAGGGAGAGACAGGAGCGGGAGGCTGTGTGTGACCGGCAACACCAGGCTGATGGTTTATTGATCTCAGTGTCACAGCACACTGTATTAAACATTAAATTGCAGTTATAATAGCTTCAGAACCAGCAGATTTTTGCAAAGGTGAGGAAATAATTCATGTGGTAAATCATTACCACTATGAAGAAAACAGGTAATTGGAGCCAGCATGAACAGGGTTGTTTATGTATTAGTCAGGTTAGCTGTCCTTAACACAATATAATTCAATGCATAGTGTCACTGGTTTCACTCAATTTTTCATCTGCAGCAGGAAACAGTAGCTAGAGAAGTACCATATCCCTGCCCAGCATTTGGCCACTGTGACCTTGGAAAAATACTTTGGCCGTATTTTCAAAAGGGGCTCAGTTTGCTCCAGTGAATTGACTTGCTTACCAACTGTGGCTCTTTTTCTCCCCTAGTGCAGAAACCCCAGCTGCTGTAAAATGTCACAAGCACAGACTGGCTCAAGCTTTGCAACACATGGCATTATTACACATGGCTTTTGCAATCACAAAATATCCAGAATTGTGCTGGCACTGAGATCTTTTCACCAAATTCTCCTGAAGTTTGTGTTCTTGATATCCCAGCAGCTGCTTCCTTTGACACATTTCTGCAATACTAAATCACAGGCAGGCTGCGTTATCGCGCAGGCAACTCGTGCCTATACATTTCTCCTTGCTGTAGGCATAACCCGCCCTTGTGGGCAGTTATGTCCTCTGACTACTGGCGGAACTGCAACACAACTGCATCTCTGGCATCTCCGTGGGATCCACGCAGGCATCAGAGAGCCTCCTTTTTTTGGTGCCAAAGTATTCCTGGCAATCTGCAAAGGACCAGCTTGAAGCAACCTGATTCCCTTCCTGAAGGCACCTGGAAACCCCCCGAGACATCTTTTTCCAACATGCACACAGTGGCCTCCTAGGGCTTTATCATCATTCCACTTAGGATTCTGAGCTTTTATTAGGAAACTGATTCTTAGGTGCTATAGCACTATTCTCTTTGTAGACCCCCACTGGTTTTTTTTTTGGGGGGGGGATGTAGCTCCAGGTCTTAAAACTGAGCACCTAAAGGGAGGTAAGTTCCCTCATCTACAGCACTGCTGAGCATCCGTGAACACACAGTGAAGCAAATCAGCTGTCGACTGCTTGAATGTCAGTTCAGAACTCTCCATTCTGGCAAACAAATCCGAGCCATCGATGCTATTTAAATAGATATGGGCGTTCCCTATTGTATTTTTTAATACAGCTCTATAAATTCCAAGTGTTCGGAATTGCAAATGAAAGTCAAACCTCTCCCATTCACAGAGAGGCAATGCATGTACCCAGGGACACCCAGCAGCTCCCTGCCTGCGTCAAACCCTGCCTTCCCAGTTTCCAAGGCAACGGCGGAGCCCGGTCGATGGATGCACAAGGGAGGCAACAGGGATCCCACAACATTTTCCATGTCTCCCCATAATTTCCCATTGTTCGAAAAAGAATTGCAAATGTACGAATGTGAAAGCTGCTCAAGCACACAAAACGCGTGCTTATGGCTTTATTCTCGCTGGTTTGTGATGGGTGACGTCATGTGTTGCTCGGGTGGGTGTAGCAGAGGCTACACGGCTTTGGGGCTTTCTGATGGTACTCGAATGAGCAGGATCTGTCCACTAGCTTATTGTTTACCTTCTACCGGGTAACTATGATATTCTCACCCTAAGAGGCGTGCCTGGGGTCACCTCTGGAACCTGACGCTCAATCGTTCTCAACGCACATTAAGGCAGAAGAATATTTCTGCCGGCAAGAGGGTGGAATAATTGTGAAGGAATTTTAAATTCTAGTAATAAAATACCAAAAAGGAAAGCCTATTTCAAAATTACAACCCGCTGCAGGCACTAGAAACAATTAAATACTACAATGCTGAGCACGCGTTTATGAATGAGCAAAAGCAGTTTCATTGCAGAGTCCTCTGTACTTTGTTTATTGTACCCGGGGGTTTTGTGTGTTTGGCCGAGAGCAGAACGGGACAGAGGATGAGCATGTGAGAGAATGTCCCGTTCCGGAGCAATTTAGGGCTCTGCCAATTCTGAAATGACCCATGCTCCTTTTGAGGGAAGAAGTGTCTCCTCATGAACCAAATATTTCTTCCATACCTTATGGTTTCTCTTGTGAGCTTGGGCTGTAACCTCAGGGTCAGGAATTTCTATGTATGTAGTTGCACAGGACACAGCAAACAGTACCCCACTCATCTGGCTTCCACAGCTACCATAATAAACACGGTCACATGTGACAAAATGAATCCAGAAAGGGAAAAAGATGTTGATCATCATCAGGCAGCAATTTACTGAGAAGAAAGGCAAAACAACGCAGTCTCTCATTATTTCCGCTTGGCACACCAGATGTGATGGGTAGCAGCCAGATGGCTCCTGCCCCCATCCAGGCTGCATCTACCTTTTAAGATGGCTCAGTAGATGAAATACCGTCTGCTATCTCTACTAACTGGGTCCTCCAGTCAAGATATGACTAAGATTCCAGCATCAATATAAATGAAACGCTGATAGCACATCTTCCAGGGGAGCTTATTTCCTGCACGTCACTGAGAACAAGGCACAGATAACGACTTTGATCTGCTAGTCACTGTTTCTTTTGTTCCTTAGCCTCCTTGCTTTATCGCGCAACCCGATAGTCACTTGTAACTCAAACTGACACCGAGCAAACTCTAAATTTCATCCTGCGATGTCTGCCAAGAGATGCAGTTGTTTGTGGTGGGATTCAGTGCTTAAAATTGCCCCGGTTCCCCATGGGAGAGCTCAGGGTGCCGTCACACCTGGATAGGCCAAAACAGCTTGCTCTGCTCTCTCCTGCTTCCAGCTGCCTGCCTTTTCCTCCTCCTTTGTACCAGTTATCCCCCTGGCACACTCCCTGATCCAAGAAAAAGCTTCTTCCCCACTCCCAGTTTGCTGTCAGGGAGCTGAACTGACTGGTCAGACATGCCCTGGAGCTGCCTGAAGGAAACACCTGAAGCAGGGCAAGGGGAGGAGGACCATCTTTTTTATCAGCTTAAGGATACTGAATCAGCCCAGCCCACAGAGCTACTCGCTGCTGCAAGCGGCAGCTTTCTCAATGCCCTGAAAAATCTCTAATCCAAGCTTCCTCTTTCCTCCTGCCTGCTAGGGTGGAGCTGGAATTTCCACAACCCAGCCATACAATTAATTTATTAATTAGAAGACCAGCGTTTATGCTGGATGCAGAGCAGCAGACTGTAAGAAGTCAATGCTTGAATTTCATTGAATGTCTGTAAAGCTTGTTGAATTTGAATTCTGCTTGGAAACCCTGTTTAATTATTCACTATGAAGGCAGACAGTCTCTTCCTATTACATTCATGGAAAATGTGGAAACATTTTTCAGTGCAAAACAACAGAGAGCTGTTTACCGAACAAGCTACACCACCTCTGCCACGGGAGCCATTTCATCCTCTGGAGCAAGTGTTTACACATTCTGCTTAAGCTGGATTATTATTAACATTTCTGCTTGCACTAATAGAGGCATTCTTGGCAAAAAAGGAAAGAGAAGAGGCCTTAAAATTACCTAGGAAGCCAAGTGTGAAAAATAACCTGATTATGACCGATGACACATGGATAAATTGAGACCAGTTAGGAAATCTCTACCCCATAAGAATCAAACATTAATAAACAAGGATTTAACACAGCTAATTTGATTTCCTCCCTTACGAGTGGAATTCTGCCCGTAAGGGAAAAATGACTTTGAGTGAGGAGGAGGGAATGACCTACTCTTAAATGATTTCCTTTTTTTTTTTTTATGCTTAGATACTGTAAATAGATAGCTTTCTTATACACACACTTCAAAAAGACACAATTTCACTTTCTGGCAGATTCACAAATAAAATACTTGACACAGGATTGAAGCTAGGAGCAAGGAAACAGTTCGCTTCTTGTTAAACTGCTCAGGGAGAAGAAAGAGTTGTCACCTGCACTGCGCCCTTTGCTGGCAGAATAGCTGGGGACACACACACACAAGCTTTCACAGCTTCCCCAAATACACTCCCCATGCCTCAGATTCAAACGCTCAGAGGGCTCCAGCTGGACAAGAGTCCAGTAGTGTCAAGGCCAATAAATGTATTTTTTTCCAAAATGCACCATGGCCTCAGGCACTTTCCTCTGACCAAATGCTTCCATTCTGAATTCTCATGTAGGCAAGCTGAAGATAACAACCATCTAAAATGGAAGCACCCGAGATCCAACAGCCTGCTCTTTCCCACCTTAACAAATAACAAATGCACCAGGACAGGTGATTGCTGGAGTATCAAACGGTGGGTGCTTGGCATGAACGAATTTTAGATTGGAAAGGTGAAAACACTCAAATATAATTTTTTAGTCACATAGAAGACTATCTCATGAAAATAACCTATTTATAAAGGTTTCTTTTGAGTTGAAGAACGGGAGGAAAATAACCTTACTTGCATGATATCTCAGGCAGGCACACATAACACAAGAAAGTCGTGAGCTTTGTTCTGTGGGAGTGTAGAAACAGATGAAAAATACACGGGAAGACTGAGAAAGGGATTATTTCTAAATGAGAAAACTGTGCCTCCCCTACAACAAGCAGGTTCAGGGGACCCGTGTTACCTATAGCTCCTACGCATGTTACCGCAACAGAACGATCCCTAAATGTATACGTTTGTTATGCTTTCATGTGGAACGGAAACGTGGGATGACAACCCTTGGGAGAAAGGGCGCCTACCCAATATAAGGGATAGTCACATGGTTTCTCCAGAGAGGATTTTTGTCTTCTCGTAACTTCAGCAAACAAAAATATTAGGCCTCATTAAACAGAGAGCAATAATTGAATCACCTCCCACTGCCAAGCAGAATTTAATATAGGTGAACAGTGCTTCTTAAAAATGTAGTAAGACAATGAGGCGCAGGGCTGGGGTTTTTTGTGGTTGGTTGGTTGTTTTTATTGTCCATTTGTTGTTTGGGTTGTTTGTTTTTTTTTTTTTAAAGTGATTTCAACGGAGTAGCTATGAAACTTGCCCTACTCAAAGCCAGTCCCAGAGCTCATCTTGATCTGACACATAACTTTGCTATAGGGCTTACAGGGAAGGGCAATGGACACAGGAAGAAAGGAAAGAACTCTGGTACAGAGCATATTGCCAGATGCCCCAGCTCTTCCTGGTGAGGTAAGAAAACTTCTGCCACTTGCACACCCCTGCCATGGTCCTGCTGGACAGCGGGGCTGTGTTTTGCAGTAGTGCATTGCAGCACTGTCCCATAAGGACTCTGTCAGCCCCCAACAGTTTATTTAAACACTTGGGATTTGCACAGATACCTGGAAGGCATCTATAGGCACTACCCCTATACTCTTTTGAAGTATGTAGCATGTGATAATATCATCCCTGAGCAGATCTCCCTGCACAGATTAGGGGATTTGCCCCAGTTCTGCAGAGAATTGGCTGGAGAAGAGACCAAAGATCTAGATTCCCCTGTTTCTTCAGGTTATAAATCCTACTGATACTTTGGTTTACCATGTTCTTCATCTCATACCTTCTGGAAAGATACACGTGTCAGCAGGATGGGCCTCAGGTTTGATTCTTGGATTACCACATCACTGGCACCATTGTATGTTTAGTGCAACCTGATTTCTTGATGTGCATGGGCACCTCACGTGTGTTGGGAAGAGAATCATAGCTGCTCCCACTTGACAGGCTGGAAAGCATCTGTTGGAAAACAGGTGTAGGCCTACATTCTCAACAGATACTTAAGTGTTTTGTAGAACCAGACCACATATTGGACTATCCTTCCACAACAGTGTTGGTACAATGGCTTAGACTGAGGCCCCAGAACTAAACAGGGGAGGGAAGTGTGGAGAGATGGCATCTCAGTGCTACCACACCTCATTCCATTTCTATTTAAATTAAACCTACATAGTACCTAGCTACTTTTACAGTCTTATTTAGCTTTACCATCTTGCATGTACCAACAAAACCCCACCTTTTAGGTTGCTTGCCTTGGTCAAGACATTCTGTTAATGTGCTTTAAAATAACACACATTGAAAGGGAACAAACCACCCTTCCCTAACAGCATCAGCTAATTACCACCAGAGAGAATGCTTCCCTGCAGGATATCATTGTGTGTTGAAACAAAAATATATTGCTTGATATTAACTTCTAACTCAACAGAAATGAGCCGTTGGCTTATTGGCGTAAGCTGGACACTACCGAGCCTGTACTATCTATTTCATTTCTTCCAGGAAGGATGCCTCATGCAAGACCTTTAGCCTTAGAGGTTTTCATCCCATGGAGAAACACAAATCAACACCCAACAGAGGTTGAGACAGTCAGATTACTTACTCTGAAATCCTTTCAGTGGTTCTGCTCTCTTTGTGAAACAGAAAAAGTGCAGCCAGGAGCACTTGCAAGACATCTGTTTGTTGTTCAGCACGTAGCGGTCCGTCTCCAGTTTTTATAGTGCATGGTCTCCTAGGTGATAGGTACAGCTAAAGCTCAAAGAGCCAACAGGAGGGGGAAAGAAGGGTCCTACAGCCTCCTGGCCCAGTACGAGACTCACCTTCCCTTATACCTGACTTACCACACCTACCAATGGGTTTTGAACCTCCCTTCTAAATCTTCCAGTATCCCCTTTTCCTGTATTTCCCTCAACTCCTACTGAAATGATGGTTTGATTTTTTTTTAAATTATTATGACTGTCAAATAAGCTGTGTAGGATTTATGAAAGGACATGCTTCTGTCTAGAGTATCTCTATTTATGGTTTCTCTTCCTTGAGAAAAGACAGACTGCAAACAACAGCAAGCAATGTAGGATGGTGTCCTACTTTCTAGGGAGGGAGCTGTAGTGAAATGTGCCGCTTGGGTAGCTATATTTGAGGGTTAGCTAGAGACAAAGTGTAATTACACTAAGAATTAGAAGCCAGACGTGCTGAACTCTAGTAAAACCTGTTACAGTCCCACAGCAGAAAGGAGAAAGTCTTTACTATCAAAGACTGGGCTCTCCTCTTTCAGTGAAACTTTGTTTAAATTTTCTTGCTGGCCCCCCTGCTCAGCTTTACAAACAAAGCTATATGATAAACAGTTTCAAGTGCAACCCAGCTAGGGACTGTAAAGGGAAGGTTACTTTGACAACCAGATAAGCTGTTATTTCCCCAAAGAGCCCGGGGCAGCATTTAACTCAGTTACTAAAACAACCTCTATTTGTTTAATGCTTAATCCAAGAACTGCTCAAACGTTAAGAAATACAAGTACTGTGGTGGGTATATATGGTTGTATTTATTTACTGGCAATTCTGGCACTTTAAGAGCTTCTCACCCCTCTTTACAGCTTGTATACCAAAAATGAAGCATATAGACGGGAGAAGGGCTTTAGCAAGTGCCTGTTGTCCTGCACACCCAGGTTAACAGACCCATCAGCAGAGAACAGGGCACACTCAGAGAGGTGTCCACAGGCAGTGGAGTCAATTAACACAGCCAAACCAGGCAAGATTAGTCATGAACAGCAGCTCCCTTTTAAGTCTTGATTCCAGTAATGCCTCGCAAGCATTTCATTAAGGGATCACCAAAGAGGTTGCACACATGTGGATACCTGCTCTTTCGGAGCAGTAAGGACCACAGTAATTGTGGCATTGGTAGCAGTCCTCAAAGCAATACTTTTTTTTTTTAAGTACAGGAGTGCTCCCCTAAGGGGTGTTTGGGTAAAAAAAACAAAACCAAAAAAACTGAGGACTAAGCTGGCATACTGGGTAACAGCTGTACTCCAGGGGGAGGGAGAGATTTTACTCTTGTTTTGTAAGAGTAAGTCTCCTAGGCCCTGTAACTACCGACAGCTGCGTTGTCAACAGGGCTGTTGCATCCTTTAAGCACACAGCAACTTAAGTCTCCCCTGCCTCACTGTAAGGGAACCACACTTACCATAGCAGACACACAACAGGGTGTTGCTGCACAGCTCTCCCTGCCTGGGTAGAGGTCCATTTCCTGCAGCAGGCACAAAGAGAATCAAACAGCAGCCCTGGAAACACCTAACTTGAGGCAGGAGACACCTTTTGTCAGGGTATCTATAGATGACTACTCAAAGATTGTCTGCTCTGGGCAGCCTTTTGAGCCATGTTACCTCAGCTTCTGCCCATCACCTCATATCTCCTAAAGGGAATTGATTGTTGAATTGACTGAAGAGTCAATCCCTTTAGAGTCAAGGACAGCTTAGGGGCTGTTTTGGGGAAACACTCAAGAATTTTACTCTGGAAGAGAAAGTTCAGGTTCTTGATCCTGTTCAAGTTGCCTGCTCATACAGACCCCTGTTTCTCTGCATGGAGATTTTCATATTTAGAGGGGAGGGTTGGGTGAAGATAGGACAACTCACAATCAAATCATAGGCAGCCACCCATATGCATGTACTATAAGCCCTGGAACAAGTTAAACAGAGCTGCTGAATGGCAGCAGGGAAGCCTGCAGCTATCCTGTCAGATCAGTTTTGACAGCTTGTAATGTGGAATTCAATACCTTCTCGCTGACCTCACTACCATGTATGTCCATAAATAGGAGCTGCGAGATTCTCAAGTGCAGCATCTTGTTTCTATTAGCTAAGGCAGCTTCCTCCCCGACAATAGATCAGCTGTTAGAGTGTCTAACAGTGAACCCCCACCCCAGTCCCCAGAAATCAGCTACCATCTTAAGCTGAGCAACTGCAGTTACCTCATGCTGCTGAACATTTTATTGAGCTTAACCTTCCACTGAGGTTAGGGATTAAACTGAAAAGTGAAGCTACAGAAAACTACACAGGAGTTATTTTCTGAAACTAGAGAGAAATAAGGCAGAGGAGACAGTTTAGGACACAAAAAGCCTTTATGTTTGAGAAGTTAACCATTTCAACAGAAGACTCTGAAGTATTTTTGCAACTACTGTTACATTGGACAGTCAAGGATACAAAACTGCTGACAGAAGCAACAGTGGAGAGCACCAAATTAAAAAAATGCATGCTTCAGCACAACTGCACAGATTCCTCCTCTCAATGAACACTTGCCTGCTCAGACTATACTTAACTCCTACCCATTTCAACTTTATGCCTCATCCTCCTCTCCTTCCTCTTCAAACTCCCCCTGCTCGTCAGCAGTGGCATCCTGGTACTGCTGGTATTCGGAGACCAGGTCGTTCATGTTGCTCTCGGCCTCCGTGAACTCCATCTCATCCATGCCCTCGCCGGTGTACCAGTGCAAGAAAGCCTTGCGCCGGAACATGGCCGTGAACTGCTCCGAGATCCTCTTGAAGAGCTCCTGGATGGCCGTGCTGTTGCCAATGAAGGTGGCGGACATCTTGAGGCCGCGCGGGGGGATGTCGCAGACGGCCGTCTTCACGTTGTTGGGGATCCACTCCACAAAGTAGCTGCTGTTCTTGTTCTGCACGTTGAGCATCTGCTCGTCCACCTCCTTCATGGACATGCGGCCCCGGAAGATGGCGGCCACCGTCAGGTAGCGGCCGTGGCGGGGGTCGCAGGCGGCCATCATGTTCTTGGAGTCGAACATCTGCTGCGTCAGCTCGGGCACCGTCAGGGCTCGGTACTGCTGGCTGCCGCGGCTGGTGAGGGGGGCGAAGCCCGGCATGAAGAAGTGCAGCCGGGGGAAAGGCACCATGTTGACGGCCAGCTTGCGCAGGTCTGCGTTCAGCTGGCCGGGGAAGCGGAGGCAGGTGGTCACGCCGCTCATGGTGGCCGACACCAGGTGGTTGAGGTCCCCGTACGTGGGAGTGGTCAGCTTCAGGGTGCGGAAGCAGATGTCGTACAGGGCCTCGTTGTCGATGCAGTAGGTCTCGTCCGTGTTCTCCACCAGCTGGTGCACAGAGAGGGTGGCATTGTAGGGCTCCACCACCGTGTCCGACACCTTGGGCGAGGGCATGACGCTGAAGGTGTTCATGATGCGGTCGGGGTACTCCTCCCGGATCTTGCTGATGAGGAGGGTGCCCATGCCAGAGCCTGTGCCACCGCCCAGCGAGTGGGTCAGCTGGAAGCCCTGCAGGCAGTCACAGCTCTCCGACTCCTTCCTCACCACATCCAGGACAGAGTCCACCAGCTCCGCGCCTTCCGTGTAGTGCCCCTTGGCCCAGTTGTTGCCAGCCCCGCTCTGACCTAGAGGGCGGGCCAGGGTCAGGGTGCTGTGTTAGTGTGCGGGCAGGAGCAGACGCGGCCCCAGGGGCTTCACCCCTCTCTTCCACCCCCTCCGTACCGTGCCACTGGGATTCGGGTGTGTGTCCTCCCCACCCCCCAGCCACTCGCATGCTGCCTGCGAGCCTTTCCTGCAGACGGAGCCCCCGCCTTGGGACTCCCCCATCCCACGCTCACTCACCAAAGACAAAGTTGTCGGGCCGGAAGATCTGTCCAAAGGGGCCAGAGCGCACGGAGTCCATCGTGCCGGGCTCCAGGTCCACCAGGATGGCGCGGGGGACGTACTTGTTCCCTGCGGGAGGGAGCAGAGCCAGCGTTACAGCCCTGCTGCCCCCCCACCATGATTCCCTGCCCCAGACACAGAGGGGCAGGTGGTTGGGGCTGGGGGTACGGAGCTGTGCCGGGGCGTCACCCGCTGCAGGGAGGGCTGGGGCAGAGCCCCCCCGGGCAGGACGCTCTGGGGGCACCCTGCCTGCCCCCCGCAGCGGCACGGGGCCGTGCGGCTCGTTACGGAGGGGCGTTACCGGTGGCTTCATTGTAGTAGACGTTGATCCTCTCCAGCTGCAGGTCGCTGTCCCCGTGGTAGCTGCCCGTGGGGTCGATGCCGTGCTCGTCGCTGATGACCTCCCAGAACTGCGGGGACCGGGAGGGGGGGGGAAGGTCAGCGCCGCCACGCCCCTCCCGCGCCCCCTGGCCAAAGCCCCGCGACGTGGCGTACGGGGATTCGCCGCGCGTGAGGCTGCCCCCCGCCAGCCGCGGCCGCTACCGCGCCCCCCGCACCGACAGGAGGGGTGTGGCACGTGCTCCGCGCCCCCCTCCCCCTCCCGCCCGGGACCCCCGCAGCCCACGAGGGGCGGGTGGACGGCGCTCCCCCCCCCCCCCAACAAGGCGCGCCTCGCCCACGCTGCGGGATCCCACCGCGTTCTCCCGGAACCCTCCCGGCGGCAGCGCGACCTCCCTGCACCGCCCACCCGCGGTGAGCGGGCACCGACCCGGACCCGTAGCCCCGGGCAGGCAGCCAGGGCGGCCGGCCCGTACCTTGGCGCCGATCTGGTTGCCGCACTGGCCGGCCTGGATGTGCACGATCTCACGCATGGTGCCGGTGTCCGCCGGTGTCCGCCGCTGCCCGCTCCTACCGCCGACACCTTCACCGCCCGCTCCTGCACTCGCCGCTGCGGCGGCCGCGCCCCGCGCCGTCCCTTAAATCGAGCGTCGCGCCCCTCCCGGCCGGTGACGTCATGCGGGAACGGCGCGGAGCCAATGGGAGCGCGGCGGCGGGGCGGGGCTGCGGCATTGTCTCCCGCAGCGGGGGCGCGGCGTGGCGCTTGGGGGCGGGGCGGGGGGCGTGGCCTCCTGGGAGCGGCCGCGGCGCACCGGTACCGATGCCGCCGCCCCGGTTCGCCGCTGATAACGGGGACAAAGGCGCGAAGCGCCCTGATGGGGCGGCCGTCCTGGGCCTCCCACGCGTGATCCGGCCCCGCCGCAACGCTGCCGGTGGCCGCCGACCCTCCGCCCTCCTGCGGCCGCCGCAGCCTTTTGTTCCCGGTGACGAGCAGCTCTCCCTGCCGCAGCGGCGGGCGTTGCCACGGAGGGGAGGGGGAGCCCGACGGCTGCTCCCGCCTCCGCCCCCCCTCCTCCGGTCCCGCCGTTCACACGGCGGGACACTCCCCTCCCCGCGGCGGCAAGCGCCGGTGACCGGCAGATCCCCGCGCCCTCACCCGGTTCATCACCCGGCGGGACGCGGGCGGGTTTCCCCCCAGCACGGCCGGTGCCGTGTTAACCTCCCGTCCGCCCGCCCGCCCTGCCCTATAGCCAGCCACCCCCCCGAGCGATCCCCGCCGGCCGCTGTCCCGGCGCCGGGCTCAGCTTTTCTCGCTCCGTCTAAAAAAGTCGGATTTAGTTCCCGCAGCTGAGCCTGGAGCCGCCCTCTGGGACAGCGACCGGCTCCGCGCTGTCCCCCCGTCGGGCTGCGGCCACCCTCAGCCAGACAATGGACAACGCGGGTGCTGCTGCACAGGGCCCGGGGGCTTTGGGGGTTGGGGGTGGGGTGGGATTTTCCCTGATCTCTGCAGCACTGGGTCGCTTCGCTGCGGATCTACAAGGCTGAGGGATGAAGAAGGGAAAGGAGCTGGGAAAGGAGAGGGAGGGTTGAACATGTGCGCCCCAGGGATGCTCGTCCCGGTTTATTTTCGAGCCGCCGGAGGAGGAGGTGGGAGGGGGGAGGGGAACACGACCACGGAAGGGCGGCCCGGGCCGCGCCTCGCCCGGTGCCCCCCGGTGCGGCCGCCGCTGCGTGTCGGCTCCGCAGCGGCACCGCCTGTTTCTCACCGGGGGGGGTGTGCGCGGCGAGGGGAGCGCGGGGCTCCCCCGGGGGGGGGGCTGCCCCGAGCCCCGGCCGGCGCGGGGAGGCTCCCCGCAGAGGCAGCGCCCGCCGGTCACCCCGGTACAGTGACCCGCTGGGTGAAGGCTGCAGCGGTCCGAGAGGGGCAGAGAAAAAAAATTGGTGTCCGTTTCCAACCCGTGTGTCTTCCACACGCTCTTTCCTTTGTTCTATCCATGTGCCGATCGGCCCGATCTTTCTAACCCGGTTTGCGCAGATCGATGACCCTGCCAAGGGATCGCTCTAGACCTGATTTTACATCCTTCCAAGGCAACCTGCGGAACAACCCGGTTCCCTCTGATTGATTTGCCAAAGCATCCACACCTTCCTTTTGTTCGCCTTACGGGGAGAAAGCATCCCGGCCCCAAAAAGGGGATGCTAGAAAATACACTCTCAGGTTGGTCTCTTCAACGGTGATTTGGAGAAAAATAAATCCGATCACTTGCACTCCCTGTGAAATCTGTTTTTACTGGTCTAAGCCAGGAGCAATTCACTTACCGGGTTGACTACGCTTCGCAAACAACGTGTGGCTGGAATTCCAAGCAAACCAATTTTTTTATACATATATTTTTTTTTTCCTTGTGGCACGTTAACTGCCACATCAACATCCACAGCTGTAATTACTTGTTTTAAAATAACTTGCAGATTAGCAGCTCCAGCGGACCACTGGCCGCTTCAGGTAGTGATGCAAAGTGATGCCAGCCCTTCCCATGGCTGCGGTGGGTGTGTTCCTGGAAAACACTGGCGCAAGCAAAACTGGGTTACAGCAGAGCTGGTGCAAAATACAGGTACCGTGACTGCTCGCTACTATCGTTTCCAAGTATTCTGCGTATCGTACGCGGCACATTAGTTATCTACTAGGAGAATTATTGACGTTTCAGCCCGAAAGGGAGTAGCTGATTTGGCACATCCTCCATACCTACGTTAAGCTCATTCCTAACAGCTTGTGGCTTCAAAGGAAGCCATTTTAAAATCCAATTCAAGGAAAAGAGATTATTAACACCGGAGGGAAGAAATCCACCCCAACTGCTTTGTCTTAAAATAAATTAATTCGTATTTTTTGGAGAGGAGGGAGATTCAAGTGTATCTTCTGTAGGGAACTTGTTGAGACCGGATGAAAAAAACCCCAAATCCAAACAAACAAAAAAACCCCAACGCGAAATGTTTATTTCTAAAATAAATAGCTGCATTAATGAGGGATGGGGGAGGAAATTCAGGTCTAGCCGTGCTGCAGCCCCTAGACAAGCCCCTTCACAGGCGAAGAGCGGCGGCTCGGATCCTTTCAGGAGACTTCCAGGCAAGGTCCGGCTTCATGCGAAGGCATGCGAAGGCAAGCACTCGAAAGAGAGGGTTTCCCGAAGATCCAGGGTAGCTGACCGCAAATTACTTGCGGGGACATGGGCTGCTCAGTCGCCCTCCCGCTCTGTATTTGCCTCACATCCCTGCGTCTGTCAGCGCAGCCCCTGCCCCAGCCCCGGGGCCGGCCCTGGCTGGATTCCTCCATCCCCGGTCTCCACGGCAACCGCCTCCCCCCCCCACCACCACCCGCCCTTTCCCCGACAGAAAAGAGCTGCACAAAAACCCAGAAAGGAACAACAAAAAGCCTGCACCGGGTGCTGTCGCCGGGCCGATTGCCGGGCTGTACCGGCGAGGCGGCCGGGGGAGCGCAGACCCGGCAGGGCGGGGTGGGGGGGAAGGCCGGCTCCCGACGTGGGTGCGCGTCCGCCCTGGCCGGACCGGGAGGGCAGGAATGGCGTGGTCTCAGCGCAGGGTTTGTTTAACGAAGCTCAGAGGATCAACCCAGCTCTGTCCAGTGTCTCCTCTGACAGTTCCCAGCCTCCCAGCTGCGAGGCTGGGTGTGATCTCCCCCAGAGCCTCCCCCTCCAGCTGCTGGGGTGGTCGCTGGCGAAACCAGGGCACAGGAAGGAAGCCCGAGGGAAGGACTTGGTCATTTTACTTTATAATAGGAAATAAGTGCATCTGTGTGATGTACTGCAGCACACTTTGTGGGTCATTAGAAGGTTTTTCCTAAAGAGAAAGTTGCTCTCCCTTTCAGAAAACAGGCACCCACCCCATGGCTGAGCATCCCATTTCATGGGTCATGTCCTTGTCTGCGGCTCCTCTCAGAAGGACATGAATGACTCCAAGACCTTGAAGTTATGCCCAAACCCCCAAGAGTGGCACCTAAGCTTTCCATATCTTGAGGGGTGGGATGCTGTAGCATATACAAAGGAGAAAGGAGCTTGGATTCTCTTGCAAGTTGAGGTCCTACACCACAGACCAGGCCAGACAGCAGGTGACCTGCATCTAAGGTGGCTCATTATGTCATTTACAGCAAACCAGTATTTTGCTTCTCAGCGTGCATCTCTGTAACTCTGAGGAGGGCCAGAGAGGGGCAGGCTGGGAGGACCCTGAGCGGAATTCAGGTTGGTGCCCACAGAGAGGGAAGATTTTATATCTATGCAAACAAAATTTTTGTTGGGAATCTCCATTTCCGTGTGTCTTCATGGGGTTGCATACGGGTTGCTTGCAGGCTGTGCTACTAGGCAGACCCACCCATGCCAGCTGGTGGGAGAGGACAAGAAGCAGGACGAGGCTGGTAGCGGCCACGGCTGTGCGCTGTGACCTTAAGTCTGCCCTAAGACTGTAGCCTTTCCCCCAGCAAAAGCCCTGGCTGTAGCATGGCTCGGTTGCACAGCCTTGGCCCAGTCTCTCGAGAAAAGTGCTAAGCTCCGGGGAGTCAGCAGCGCAGCACCGCACCCGATAAGAAAAAGTACAAGTGCAGACGGAGATAGGATTATAGGAACGTGATCATCCGTGGCTCAAGGACAGGGGAGAATCAACACCAGCACGGAAAGCTGTGAGATCCCAAAGGAGGAAAACAGGGACGTTGCAGAAAAGTGCAGGACATCAGCACTGAGGATGTGTTTGTGGGTGCAGCAAAAACCAACCCTCCTCTCTCTGCCCAGCAGTGCAATGCGCAAAGCCCAGAGCTCACCAAAGCCAAGCTGTCTTCAGGCTGCCGTACCCCAGACCCACGGCAGTGTGCCGATGAGAGGTGCCCAGGGTGGTCTGGGCAGAGAGGGATGACCCCACCATCAGCAGTGGCCCCACACTAGCCTGGCTGCTGGGTGGGCTCTGGTCATCCACCAAGTCCTGGCGGCTGATGCCTGGGCCATGGCCATGCTGTATCTGCAGCCCCCATGCCCTCCGGTGCTCCCCCACAGCCTCCACCGGTGCTGCCCACCTTGGGGCATCCCTGACCTTGGCTGGGGAGAAGCTGGGGGCTGCTGGCGCAGCTGCCCAGGGCTGCTACACGTCATCCCCACAACCAGCTTTGACCAGATTATTTTTTTTTTCTCTTTTACTGCTGCTACAACCTGCTGTTTCTGCGGAGTACTTAAAAATCTGTGAATGTTTCAGTTTTGCTGAGAGCACCTGTGCTCGCCAGTTATTATTAGGTAAGCTCAGGATTGCACTCGCCAAACAAAAGCCAGAGCAAGGCTGTCAGCCAGAACCCTGTTCAGCACGCTCAGAATGGGACCCCCCAGCCTCAGATTAAGGGCTCTCACTGCGGCACCCCGTCAGCAAAATTTGCAGCAGTAAGAAGCCCCAAAGGAGGCTCTGAGTGGTCACACCAGCACCACGCGACACCTTCATGTGCACGGCACCACGTGTCGTGAACTCGGACCCCCCTGGCACAGTCTGCCCCTGCCACAGCGTTGTTTCTTGTGTCATCTCATTTGCCCTTATATAAGTTAATAATAATAATAATAATAATAATAATAATAATAATAATAATAATAATAGCATCTAATAATGTCACCATCCATATTTAATAGATGTAAAAATAAATATATATAATATATAAATATTTTAATATAAACCACAGAAGTGCAAAAGTGAGATGAAAAATGGTTTCCCTAATTAGGAAATTATTGAACACCGAGAAGCAAAGAGCAGGTAGGAGGCAAAGGGCAGTTTTCCCGCGATCGGGTGAGAGCACTGATGAGAAATTGATCCGCTCTCTAATAAATCTGCCTGCCTGGCCCCAAAACGTGGCAAGATGCTGTTCGGATGCCGGGGTCCCCGAGCCAACGGCAGGAAGGCATTTTGATTCCTGTGTGCTCTGCTTTCCAGGCATAAATATTAATAAGGTTCCAGCCTCGGTGCTGGTGCTGATGCAGCTGTTTCCACGTTCATGTGGAACAAATTCAGTAAATGCAAAAAAGCAAGGCGTGAAAGAAAATATTCACTTGCTCGTCTGAGTTATTCTTGAAATTGGGGCTTTCTTTCCTAAGCAGGATTTTGTGTGTGTGTGTGTGTGTGTGTGTGTGTGTGTGTGTTCGGGCTGAACTGAAATCAGGCAAATTTGCATAGTTTAAGGGTCTGGTTGCAAATGGCAGCGTCAGAGAGTGAAACCACTCTGGGACCCTCCTTTGCAGCCGTCGGATCAGAATCTGGAACTGCAGTGATACAGAAGGCACATGCCCAGCAAACGCTCCTCTTTTGCTTTGATCCTTCTTGGCTAAACAGTATTTCTTTCCACCCCAAGGACTCATCCTTGAAACCCTGATAGCAACACGGTGCCCTGCATCGTTACCAAGCCGAGTTTCCACTGAATCCACTGCCTTGCTCAGCCAGCTAGGATTTAGTATATTAAGGAAGGAGGCGCCTTTGTAACCGGATTGAACAAAGCTTTTTTTTTTTTTCAAGGTCTCCTGCCACCACCCTGCTCTCTCCTCCCTGCAGTAATATTGCGGCTGGCAGCGCTGCTCCCTGCAAGGAAGTGTGTGCTTGTCAACTCGTTAACACTTTCTTTTTTTTATTCCTGTGCAAAAGGCATGGCTGTGCAAATCAATTGTAAAGATGGTATCAGGCAGCTGCTTTGGTTGCACTCAGGTGCCTCCCCTACGCGTCTTCCGGAAGACTGGAAGAAAATAAATAGAATTTTGAGGGCTGAAAAAAAATTATATATGGCCCCAGATCACTCATATGTATATTAAACTTCTGGCTTACTAGGGAAGAAAATGGCTGTTTGGAAAGATTTCTCTATCCCCGGCATCGGTTGCCCTCCCGTGTTGGGCTGGAGGGAGATCTGGGTGACAAGAGCTTGCAGCTGAGAAAAACAGGATCTGGGGGAGCTGCACAGGGCTCTGGTGTGCTGTCAGTACAGCGCTACAACCTCTCTCCTGACGGCAGAATTTATACAAAGGCTTTGATCCTCTGGTTTATTAAAGCTGGAAGCATCCTTTCCTAGAACCGGCAGCAGAGATGAAAACACCAGCCCTTTCTTCCCCCCATACTTTAGGGGATCCCTGCCACTGGGATTGCAGAGGTGGGGGAAAGGGGGAAAAATTGGGGTATGGTGACACAGGGCCGCTGTGTCGGCACCGATATCGTCACTCGGCATGAGTGGGTGGCAGGCGCTTGTAGGGGGGTGCAGGGGAGGGCGTTAACCTGGTTAAAGACTCCCCTTGGCAAGGGTGGGGGTGCAGGTACGTGAGCAAGCCACCCAGCGGAAACTCAGAAGCCCGAACTGCAGCATTTTGAACAACTGCTAGGTGAAGTTCATCATTAAAAGCTTTATCTTCAGCTCACAGGAGCTCGCAGGTGTTTTTCAATGGATTTCTGTAGAGGCTGGCTCAGGTCCTGATTCTATTAAAGAAAGGTATCACTCCCAAATGCCATGAATTCCTTTGTCCTTCTCCCTCCTCCTATTTTCCTATTTGTGGTTCTCTACAGGATTTAGGAATAATTTTCACCCAATTTGTGTTTGCCTCATGAGAAACTCATAACAAATATCCCTTTACAGGACTCCATGCATCCACAAGCCTTTCAATCCTGGGGAAGGCCACCATCCATCCCAGGATTCCGTAACAGCAGCAGCAACAGCACCCGGCACCGTCTTTGTCAAACACTAAGCAGAAAAGGAAGATGATTTCTCATGCTCTCTGAGAGGCAGCAGGGAAGGATATTTTTCAGTTGCTGTTCAAGGGCGGGACACAGCCTTTTTGAAGACCCAGCTTCAGCCTGGTGGGATCCTACTTGGCTTTGGAAATACGGTAAAGGAGCTCTGATAATTAAGGTAGTATGTTCTGACAGTGTAACTATTCTCTCTGTTCTGTTGTCATGCAAATAGGCAACGCCCCCATCTTTGGATACTAGTGCTAAGCATATTATTTTTTTTTAACTCTGGAGATTGGAGACAGATCACCAAAGTGATGTCTGCGAAAGGAATATTGTGCGTAATCACCGACAACATCAGATACACGGATGAAGCAGGAGCTGTTTGACATACTTCTGCTAGGAAATCAAACGCATCCCTGATCTAAACCATGCTCTATGGAGAGCCTGGCCTGAGCAGCCATATCCTTAATGGATCACTCAGTGTCAGGTTGCTCTCTAGCAATGCGCAGGTACTAAGCTACTGTTTGGGATATTTACTCTTTCTGCTCAACCTCTGTATTGAACAGATCAGGAAGGAAAAGCCAAGAGAAAAACTGGCTCGAGCTAAGCCACCTCTGAGCGACTGCTCGAGGACTGCTAGGGGACAATGCCAGGCCTGTTAGCTTTGCTCCTTGTCCAGGGAGGAGGAAGCAAAATAATCAAGGCTGATTTTGTCCAGCTAGTTTTGCTTGCAAATGGAAAAATTAAAAGGCCATGGCATTACTTTAAAAAGTAATGAAAGAGAGTGGCTGTTTGGAGAGCCAGACTGGGAGGCAGGCACTTGCTGGCATGCTTGAGAAAGGGAGAAGCTGCGTGCAGGCACGTCCTGTCAGACCTGCAGGCTAAGGGACTCTGCGACAGAGACCATCAAGTGCAAGGCCCAGTCTAAGGAGGAAAAGAAAATTCATGGAGATTCTAGCATCAAGCAAAGAGAAAGTACCCAGGGGGGTGGGGAAGAGACCAGAAGCGCAGCAAGTCCCATAACCATGAGAATTTAATTCCTCTCCCAAAGCAGCCTGAATCTCGCTTAAATCTTCATTTATGCGGTTGCCAGCGCTGCATGTTGAATCAGTGATTTCCACAGCTAAGAACATAACTCTCTGCAATCTGAGCAGACTAGTCAGCCCTCGGGTCGGTAGCAGACCGGCACCCCCTCCACTTCAAGCACTGGGCATACCCTGCGTGTGTTACGTACGCCAGCCTTGCATCCCGCTAGATGACCCAAGGGCAGAAAATCAGCAGGATCCATCAGGTGTGTTGTTCGTCATATGGCATCTAAGCACTGAATTGAGCAATATAAGGGAAAACATTTTTCAATACTATCTCTTTTTTTCTCCTCCCCCCCTTCTCAGCCTTTCAAAAGCTCATTTCCACTAGGCTTTCATGCCTCATCCCTTCCCTGTCAGGTCACAGGTATGTAATAGCCCATTGCACCTGCAGATCTTGCTGCAGCTGCTGGCTTTATGCGCCAGAGTCGGTGTTTGTAAGCTTTTTCAGGATTCTCCACCGTGAAGCGGTCTATCGGCATATAAAATATGATTTCCGGTCCACTGCGTAAACCTCTTCTTGCCCCCGAGGGCAGCGATGAGTCACTCCGTGTTAGCGCCTCCCGGTCCAGCAGCTATGAACCCACATGTCTCAAGCGCTCTGAGAGATCTAAGACAAGTTCTTCCAATGACTCACCTAACAACAAAAGGAGAACGTCTCATTTGAGAAGGGTACAAGTTTAGTCAGGGCTCAGAAAGGTTGTTACGGGCTGTGAGTTACACAGGCTTTGTTTCTGCTGCGGGGAGATAGGCAAGGGTTATTGCACCCCTCCAGTCTGCAGAGGAGCGAAATAAAGCAGAGAGGAAGGGATTTGCACAAGGTCACCGTGCTTGTCAGGCACAAAACCTAACGGTTCTGGTTTCTGGTCCAGCACGCCACGCAGTGGATCACGACAAGCTGCCCGTCAGAGAATCGCCGTGCCACGTGCATCCCAGGTTTCGTCCCTCCCAGCAGGGAAATCCCAACAGCTGAGGTTACAAACCCCACACAACAGAATAGGGTTTTCCTCAGGGAAAAAATAAAACAGCTGGTACCTTAAGTCATTTGGAAATCAGGAACGGGATTTCCTCGGAGAAATGCCCGCTTAGGTACCAACAGATGCGCTGAGGATACTGGCAGTGAGGAGTTGTTACAGCAGTTCTGCTAACACCGATGTAGCAGCTATTGCAGATGGGGAGTTGCCTGTACATCTACATTTTGCATTTGCTTACGGGTACTTCTTCAGACACAGGATTTTCACGGGGGTCTGGCCTTGCTATTGCTCTGGATTGTGAGATTCATAGCATGTACTTGGTGCAGTCCCCTTGCAGATGTCTTAAACTGTGATTTTTCAAACAAACAAGTTCACCCTGTCTGATTCCTCAGTTTTCTGTAACTTTTTCAAAAGTTTCAGCCTGGATTCTCTTCCTGCCTCTTTTCTGGGACCAAAAGTCAGGCTGATCAACACTTGACAAGGTGTTTTGAGCTGTCCTCAGGTTAAGAAAGCTCTGCAGCCGTGATTAGATGTTCCAAGGAGCAGTTTCCCATCACAGCTAAATGCACATCCCATCCCAGGATCCCAGGAATAGTTTTTGACCAGTTTGGTTCCCCAGATTAACTCATCATCATATCTGATGAGCCCTAGAAAGTGGGATTTGGTCAGCCTCTCCTAAAATTGGTTTAGATGGTCACAGCAACTAGTGTAAGCAGAGACACTTCTCCCTCTCTTGCTTGCTTGTGCTGGCCAGACGCTGCCCTCCGTTACGCCAGCACAAGCAGTTGAGCAATGTCACAGCAAGCTAGGTCAGAGGACCGATCCAGCTGAAAAAACAATGCAACAGTGACAAAAAAAGAAGTATTTTTCCAGCTGCTGAAGTGCCCCGATTGTACAGTGAGTGAAAAGGACCCCTTCAGCCACCAGTGCCGTCAGGGGAAGTCTACACACAATTCTACAAGTCTCAACACAAGGCGGGGGGTCCCTGAAAGGCTGGGGCTGCAGCACAGCTACTGTTACAGCAGCCTGGTTCCGTGAATCATCACCGGAAGGGCTGGGAGGCATCATTTGGCTTTATCATGTGGTCACTTACTCCGACGCAAAAGGACAGCAAATCAGGGTGTCCTGAGGCATCAACAGAGCGTTCACCGATACACACGAGTGGTCAACTGCTTCCTCACGTGTCAAATTCGCACTTTATTCCTGCAGGAGCGAAGCTGCAGAATGCACTTTGGCATCAGAAAACATTTGCTTCTCTTGGTGACATCCCAGATCATAACGATGTACTTTACACTTCTGAACTCCTCAGTTACCAGGAAGAAGATTTACTCCAGGCTTGAAGCTGTACCGGAGGGGAGAGGATAGGCTGTAAAAATCAGGGTTTAGGATCTAGTAACTCTCGTGGGCAACCTAACTTCTGGAGAAGAAGAAGGAGCACAGAAGTACACAACTTTAAACCATGCCTCTTGGGGCTTGGAATCTCTTCCGAGCAGCAGCGTACGTATGCATCTATACACACATGCGGCGCTTCTGCTACCGTAGCTCTGCTCGATCATTAGTTTGCTATCTGGTGTCTCACTGCAGTCTGTGCTCACTCTAGCATCCTACCTAACAAATAAGACAGGGAAACGGGCACTGCCTTCATGGCCGCAGAAAAAAGACGAGCACGTTAACGGAAACGCAAAAGATTCCACACGCTGCTGGAGCACTTTCCCCTCTCTTTGGGGGATGGCCTTGCAGCGCTGCAATTAGGAAATTCATTTCACGCTTGATGGTCTGGTTCTGCACGGCTCTGCTCACTCTTCACACCTGCATTGCAGATAAAAATGCTTACCCAGCATTTTACTTGCTAGACGAATGCTTTTCTTCTGCGGAGCTTAAACAAGGGTTTAGCGTGACCTACAGATGGCAGACACATTTCACCGAAATGCGTTAAATGCATTGAATAAGTGCACTGATGCACCCTCTGGCTTACCTTCAGGGGCCTGCAGGTATTAGGATCCCAATGACAGCTACGAGCACTTCAGAGGAGACTCCTGATGAGAAAAACAACAGATCAGAGCATGATGAAATAGGGGCAGTTACCCCCTAGGGAGGAGCAAACCTTTAGACAGCCTTGGAAGCAACAAAACTTATCCTTGATGTGGTAAGACCAGGGAAGAAAATGGGCGGGCCTTGCCTCGATCCAGCACATCCTTTAAACATACACTTAGCATGCAAGGAGGCCCAAAGTCCCACTTGGTGGGAAGAGATGCTGGGCTTCAACTTTGTTAGAGCTATTCTTCAACTGGGACTCCACAGCACGAGTGAACTCCATCCCAGCATAGCCAAGAAGCTGACTCCGAACACTTGGAGTTACTCAGTTACATGAATAAATTTGCCTGCAAAGCCTTGCACATCTTACCTTTCCCCTTAACCTCCCCTGGAGTCACTGGAAATCGGTCAGGAGGGAATGCTTCTCACTCAAAAGACAGATCTAAAGGAGCTCCCATGAACTGTGCCCTAAAACTGCCTGCTCCTCTCCCCCGATCAAGCCAGCCTGGGGCAAATCTCCTCCACCACCTGCAGGTGTCTAATCACAGGCATCTCACCACCACCTGCATGGCTCCCAGCACGTATTTTATCCTGTGCCTAGATCTTTATTTCTGCAATGCTCCCGGCCTGCAGTAGCTTTCCCTGTTTCAGCTGACGGTCTTGACCCCCCTGCTGAGCACAGAGCAAACCCGCCACAAGCAGAGAGAGGAACGCGACGCCGCGGGAAGGGTTTGGTGCGCATGGCCCCTGCCGAGGTGGCTTTTGTCACCTGTTTGCCTGCCTGATCCCCCGCAGTTGCCACAGGCTAAGTGTCAGTTGGCAACAGGCTGTTGGGACAGGGAGAGGCTGATTTTTGAGCCCCAACCTCTGCACACACTCACCTTGTGGGAGGCCAACCCACGTGGAGGCAAAGGCTTGGGACGGCGGGAGAGCTGGGGACGGCGGGAGAGCTGGGGACCAGCGCAAGCCTGATGCCACCTCATCAGTGAGTTTTGGGACAGGCGTAGCTGGAGTCTGCCACCGTACATCCCGTAATGCTTTGTGTGAGCAGCAAGTAGGGCAGATGTAGGGCAGAGGAGGTGGCCTGCGACCCCCCCCCTTTCCCTGAGCTGATCCCATGCCATGGGATATCAGGGGTATGGCAGCTGAGCCAGGCTTAGCTGCCTCCTGGGATTTAGCGTCAATGCGGCAGCATGGGCAGAAATTAGCAGGGCTGAGGATTTTGTCTTTTAGCAGATGCCCGAACAATCGGAGCAGCTTAGGGGAGAAAGAAAAGTGATGAATAGTTCCTGTCCCGGGTTTCGTTAACGTGAAAATGAAGCTTTAGAATTTGGAAATGGAAAATTTGATTTCTCGAAATGCGTATGAAATTGGAAATACTGATTAAAAACCCCATTCCGTGTCGCTAACTTGCTTGTCCTTCAGGCAGAGATGATCACCCTGCCCGTGGTGTGATGATACACCTTTCCAACCATAAGGGGCTCACCCGCCTATGTGCTTAGCAGCAGCAGGGGGTACCGCTGAGGAGAATCCTTTCCAGTAATGACCAGCTTAGCTGTGGTCTGGTGAAAGTGCGGTGGGCACAACGTTCCTACCCGAAATCGGGCCTTTAATTCACGGCCCCGCATTCTCCGGAGCTCCGCAAACCCGACTGCTTTGCTTTGTCCATCCCCCGTAACCCTGAAAACCTCCCAGAGCTGAACGAAGCCAAGGTCACCGTGACCTTCCTCCTCCCCATCCCCCGGTGGGGGGGAGGGGGGGGTTCCGAGGCTGCGCAGCATCAACCCAGCCCCTTTAAGTCCATCATCCCTTCGGTCCGACCCCCTGGGGGGTGCGCAGGAGTCGCCTGAACCCCACTTTACTGGCCGTGCATCCGCCCGCAGGCGTTCCCCGGCCATCCCCCGGGGTTTCTCCAGCCCCGCCGAAGCGGGGCGGCGGCGGCTGCTCAGGGCCGGTACCCGGGGAGGCGGTACCGCCGGCAGCGCCCGTGTCGGGGCGGGCGCAAGCACAGCACCGCCTCCCCGGGCAGCGGGGCGGGCCGCCCGCTCGGGCCTTGCTACGCCGAGAGAAAAGGCCGATGGAGGCGGCGGCGGCGGATGGCGGGGGAGCGGCGGCGGCGGCGGCGGGTGGCATCGCCCTGCACGACTTCAGCGGGCGGCTGGGCGAGCAGCGGGTGCACTTCCACGCCATGCGGCTGCGGGACTCGCTTTTCCTCTGGGTGGGCGCCGCGCCCGCCCTCGCCAGCCTGGCCGTCGCCATGTGCAGTCCCCGCGTGAGTGTCGCCGGTGTCGCCTCCTCCTCTCCCGGGGCTCCGCGGCGGAGCGGGCGGCTGCCCTAGCTCCGCCGCCGCTTCTGCCCCGGGTGTCCGCCCCGCCCCGCCGGGGCTCTAAGCCCTGCTCTGTGCTGTGCTCCCCTTGCAGGACAGCGTCCCGGTGGCCGCCTCGCTCCTGGGGGACCCCTCCGACACCGCCTCCGCCTGCCTGGCCCGGCGCTTGGGTAGGTGCGGGGGCGGTGGCGGGGCGCTGCCGCCGGGGGAGGGCCGGAGCCGGGGAGGTGGGCGCGGAGGCGGTGGGAACACGCGGGTCCGGGCGGTGGCGTTTCGGGGGACCGTGGAGGCAACACCGCCAGCCTTGGGGGGGGCTGGGCACAGGGGGGTGGCGGCGCTTGCCGGCGGGGCCGGTCGGCGGTGCCGGGTCTCGGTGGTTCCGGTACGATCCACGTTAGCGCAGCTGGCGGGGGCTGATGCTTCCGAGCACGTTGAGCACCGTCAGAATCACCATCACATTGAATGACCTGACTGGCGCCGAACCGGCACCTCCCGGGATCTCTCCGTTTTCAGCACGTGTAAGAGCATCCTGCTGTACCTAGTGCAGTGCTCACACAGCCAGATGTTCGCATCTGGATACTAACGGAATTTCCGACTCCTGTACCTCTGAAAATATACTCGTCCTAACGCATCCTCGCCCTTCTGGCAGCTGCATCCTCGCCCCTCTGGCAGCCATCGGTCCTGGCCACTCCTCATCACCCACCAGTGCCTGACACAGCCCCAGCTGGTGAACTGCGCTGAAGCACTTGTTACTGGGTTTTTAAATGCGAGACGCCAGGCTGCTCAATCTCCACTTAATTCTGTCGTTTCAGTTGGAAAGACCACATAATTCTTAATTATCTGTGTGCTGATTTTTGTTATGTGCGTCCTGAGTCGGGTCGCTTCACGAGTCTACACCTACTTCTTCTTCATGGCTGCTAATGCCTGTATAAAGAAGGGTTGCTCACAATGCTGATCCTGGAAAACCAGTACCAGCATCCTTCCTTCATCCTGACAACTTACCTTTTAGCAGCTACTGTTGTGATCTCCCCTGGTGGCAGCTCTTGCTTTGCATACTGGGTTCAGTCATTTCCACTTTAATAATATGGGGTCCTGTATAACATGATTTCTTTATGGGTAATTAGTGCATTATTCTTAAGTCAGTTAGTAAAAATGTAGTCAGAGAGGGTTTACTACGCGTAAAGGTTATTCCACTTTCCGTTTAGTCTCCTCATTACTTCTTCTGAATTTTTCCCCGAGGTTCTGCGTAGTGTTGGAGGACCAGCTGACAGCTCTGAGTTGTCTTGGTGATTGCCACTCTCTCCTGTCTTTTTTTTTTTCCTTTCTTTCTTCTTTTCCTCTTTAAGAGTGAAGTGTTACCTTCACTCTTAAAGAGGTTATTACAGGTTTCATAGCCAGAATTGGTAATAACTTGCCATTTCTTATATTAGTTCTTTTAGTGTGCTAGGGCAGAAGCTGTCTGGGTCACCTGATTTTTTTCTCTGTAAGTGACCTAAGTTTTCCAGCTTTTTAAAATTTTTTTTAAGGTCCTTTTCTCATTTACATTGCTAATTTCACATGCTTTGTTACTGAGAACTGATAGTGTTGTTTGGTACCTAGATACCCATTACTCTTTATCCTCAGAGCATAATGCATCTTCCTGTTCTCTTTTTGTGTGCTTTAAGTGTCTTTCGTTACTTCACATTCAGTTTTCTGTGCCAGCTGCGGCCCAGGAAGGTTTTTGGTCAATGTTGCTCTGTATCAGTGCCATCTAACCTCTGGGTTGCAGATTTCCGTGCTAATCAGTCCCTTTTCTATCCTGTACAGATACTATTCTTACTCGTGCTATCCTGCTTAAGGTGTACTGTACTGAGGAAGGTATATTAAGGTATACTGTGTTTTCACCTTTGGTTGGAAGGAGAAAGTCAGTAATACATTTCAGGCTTTGAATAATTCTGTGCTTCCTCTTCACCTGATTGTAACTGACTTTTGAGGAAAGAAGTACATCTTCTTCCGGAATCCCTACGCCTTAGTTTTTAGGCTTGTTTTTTGTCAGTCCAGCAATTTAAGGCAACTTGCGGTCACTTAGTCCGAAATTGTTTATTCTGAAACCAGTGGATCTGCAAGATCATCACCAAGTGTCTCTGTTTTCTTTGTTTCACGAAGTGCTCAGTAAGGAAATCTGTGCCCTGCCTTGGCTGGAAATAACAAGCTTTGCTGTTATTGGTGAAATCCTTGTTACTCCCACAAATTCTGTAGTAACAGAGATGCTATTCACAGGCTAGGCTGATCTGTAGCTGTACTTCCAAGGTAGCCTTTGTAACCATCCTGCCGTGTGGTAATCTTCAGGCAGGCAGTACCTTTTTACCGCTGTGTTGTCACAATTCTTTCCATGATGTTTCCATTATGGCCTTGTAGGTACTAACTTAAGTAGCATACGATGCTATTTGAACATAAGTATGTTTATTTCTTATACTTCCCAGTCACCTTCCTTCCTCTGCCGTTTGCTCCTGCGATGTCAAATTCCTGTAGGTTAGTGGTGCCCGGTTCTTGCAAAAGTCTTGTCCACTGGTGCTTCCCTTACCCGCATATCCCAAAATCGCTGTGCTTTAGTGCCAGGTCTTCATCTTCCGCCCGCAGGGACTGCCAGACTCCCGGTGAACATCACCTCAACCTCGTTTGGAGTCTTTCCCAGGGGCACAGTTCTCCTCCGCCGCCTCTTTCCCAGCATAGGCTACAAACTTAAGCCCAACGCTTGTTCTGTCCTTTCTCCTGCTCCCACTGGGCTCCTCTTCAGGCTTAGGTTTGGGCCTTGGCCCTGCCCATGAGGTTGTAGCAGCAGGTCCCAGACAATGGGCTACTGAGGAGGCTTTTTCCCCGCTTTGAGGGGTTGGTGCAACAGGGTTCAGCAGCCGGACTGCGTGGGAAGCAGCCCCGCTGAAGGGTGTTTTAGGTAGGCCTTGCCTTCCGTGGTTTTCTGCTTTACTCTGGAGTTGCAGGCGGCCTTCCGTGGAGGCGTAAGATCTTCCCTCTTCTGTCCTTCTCACAAGGGTCCATGTGGCCAAATGAATCCGCAGGGAAGCAGGAACAGCACACCGGAGACTCAGTCAGAGCTTACACAAACAGAATTAAGAAGTTGTGTTTTGACGCTGCAGTGTACGACGTAGCTCTGTTAGATGGGATAACGGCACTAATTAGTTCGGAATTAGCATTGCATTTAGGGCATGGTAACGAGACACCAGTGCTTAGAAAACATGCTGCGTTACACCACAAAATCTGGTGCCAAACACTGTTGTGTGTTGTTTTTTTTTTCCTCAATCGGAGCAACGTGGTGCATTCTATCAGCATTTTGTAGTGCCAGGGCTTAAAAGGCAAATGAGTCCTTGTATTTCAGAAGCAGCTCTACCTACTGAGCCAGGAGGCTGGTAACCTCTTAGAACGGAAAATGCTAATAAATTGATCTGCGTAATGAAAATGCTCAAAGGTGCTGTTTAAGTACATTTCTTACGTGTACGTAGCTTTCCTGTAGTTAACTTTCCCATTTTGAAAGGATTGAGATATTAGGAGTTCCGGTGTCTCAATTTTTCATTTTCTTTTTAAAATTCAGATGATATTTTTGAATGTTCAGCAGAACAGCCCGATTTCTCTCTGGGATTGTCAGCTCCCAGCTCAGTCTCTGCCAGGAATATCTTGTGACCCAAATCCCATTATTTTATCTTCTACTTTACACAACTCAGTATAAATTCAGTGCCTATTTTTTCCCTTTATGGTGATTACATTCTTCACAAAGTTTAGCTTTAGCCATGTAGAAACAGAGTTTCACATTTGCTGTGTTACTGTGGTAAAAATCTAAGCAGGATTCCACTCTAGTTACGAAACACTTCTCGGTGTTATCTGTTCTGCTCTGATAATTAAGTCTTCCTGCCCCAGTGGACATTATTTTTGTCACTGTTAATTAGCTCTGTCATGGAAGGCAGCTCTTAATTTTATAAGCACCTCTCTCCAGGTATTTGTCATTACAATAGCCAGGAACTTGTGCTTGGCTCCATCATGGTCATCCCCAGCTCCAGCCTCCCGGAGTATTCACGGACGCTGGATAAATAAAGGTTAAAGGAAACAACAGGGTTGAAGGCAGGCTTAGATAAGAGTGGTGCAGGATTTTGGGGGTCGCTTTAGAGGTCCATAATAAACCAGAACTTTGTTAATTTGGGCCTAATCAGTTTCTTGTGTGCTTTCCTTCCATGGATGTTCTTCATAGCGTAGGCTTACCGACTCATAAACTAGGTTTCGGTGCTAACAGTCCAGAATCGTCTGTGGTTTCACTCAAACTGTACTATATGTAGGAAGCATCCAAAATCCCCTAGAAGCACTGTGAGGCTTTCCAGTGACTAACGGCTTTTTGCATCGGGCCGAAAACTAGCGACCAGGCTTATATTGTCCGTTTCAACGATGCGCGTAGTTTTGCCCAAGGTGCCAACGCTCAGGTACGTGTTCTGCTGTTCCTCTGTAACTGCGTCCAGCACGGAAGGAGTGGAGAATGTTGTCTTGAAAAGCCCTACCACGCAGATTTCTAAATGGCTCGCTTGAATACCATCGTCACTTGTACGTAAGAGCAAACTACGGCTGACTACTTACTCTTTGTGTTTTAGCCAGCAAGACCAAAAAACAGATATTTGTCAGCTACAATCTTCAAAACACAGACAGCAATTTCACCTTACTCATAGAAAACAGGATCAAAGAAGAAATGATGGCTTTTCCAGAGAAGTTCTGACTTCGCATAATTGTAAAATAACCCGAGTTTTTGTTTTAGAAAAACTGATTGCAGTTTTCACACTGACATTAAGTTGGTTTATTTGTTTTGTATTGTTTTGATTGAACTTGCAGTTGTTACTAAATACAGATGGACCTAAATACAGTTGGACCTGGATTCTTTTTTTTCTTCACAAGTAGGGATAGGCAAGTAGAGTAGAAAATACACTGCAGTGTGAGAGCATCATCGTAAAAAGCCCGTGCAGTGTGTGGCTTGCGTGCAGTATGGGGATCTGCTGGGAAGTTGGTTCCAAATTCTACCCTGTACGATTCATCTACTATGTACTAGTACTGAACATAGTACAGCAGCCTTTAGTGTTCAAATAAAAAGCCATGTTTTTAGTAAAAAATGAGGGTTACCTTGCTCTATCTTTTATTTCCTGTTGCTTATAGTACTAGTGCTCAACACTGGATTTCCTTCCATCTCTTGGGCACTGGGAACACCAGAAGAATTTCACAAAGGGTTTTCTGTACATCCCTGAGGGATATATAGAAGGGAAAAGCATAACTTGGATTTTGGAGCAAGAAACGTGTTGAAGCATTGTGTGTAAACAGAGCAGCAGTTACAAAAATCAGAGTGGTCGCTACCACCGCTGCAAATAATCCTGCTGCTACATCTCTAGGCTTGTTTTTAGGTAGGACGGATATCCTTTCAGAGGCAGATCCACATGCTGTTTTGCTCAAGAAGAAGAGCAGCTAAAAATATACAAAACCCGCCAAACCAACCTCAGAGCCCACGGCGCGGTGCCCGTTTGCAGCCGTCGATGCGTGCCGTGCCACAGTCCACCACCGCTGGTTCACAGCCGTTTGGAGGAACGTTGAGCGTAGCAACCTGATGAGCGAGTCCAGGCTACTTCTTTGGAATTGCAAGTTAAGCCCCGACTCGGACATAAGCTTCCGATACCAACAAAAACTACTAGTGCTGCTGCTGGACAGCTGTCCTCGCGGCCTACAGAAAACCGATGGACTTACCTTGCTGTGGCGCCACGATTGGCGGTTAAAATCTGTAACCGAGGGGTTGTTGATGTAGAAGACGCAACCTCTGATGAGTCTCTTGTCCAAAGGGGTTTTGAACATGCTGTGACTTTGATGCTGCAGTTTGGATGTGGGTGCAGAAGGCCCTTCCTTACCTGGTGGGAACTGCAGGTAAGGAAGCTGCAGGTCCTTGGCCGCGGTTCAGGATGGCAAAAAGCAATCGTCAGAGGGTATCTTCTTTTTGATTTACACAGCCTAGGGAACAGAGTCAACTGTGACTGAATATAAGAGATAATGAGTTGCAAATCAATGCGCTGATTTAATTAGCCTGATGTAAAATCAGCTCCTTCTGTTTGTCGAGGAGGACAGGGGTGTTTGCTGAGGTGTCAACATTAGCTGTTTCAGCGCAGTCACTGCGAGGGAGCCAGACCACGGAGAGCAAACTGATGGGACAACGTCATTTTATTCTGTACATTTACATACAAAGTTCTCTTCAGTAGGTACAACAGATGTAACATCATGCAGACATTTAGCTTGTAAGACTGTTTTCAGTACTTGATTTAAGCTTGTGCTATGAGGAAGCACCACCAGACTATTCATGATCAAAACGTACAGTAACACGATTCTTTAAAACTTCATCAGAAACTGAAATGGGGAGGGAGGTCTCACCCACTAGACATAACACACCATACTCCTTTCCCGAAACATTTTACACGATACATTTAAAATGAGGTTTGTCATTTCGTTTTTCTTAAAAAGAAAAAAACCAAAAAAAGTTAAGAGTGGGCGAGATCATCCCCCCACTTAATAGTGTTGTCTTATGTGCCGGCTACAGGCGCAACTTGACTTGACATTCACAGAGTTCAGTTAATGGCACTTCTGCTTCCAATTTGGTGACCTTTAGTGTGTGGCTCCAGGAAGTGGCAACAGTTAAGTGAAATACTTCAATTAGTAAAAAACCAAAACCCAACCAAACTCCTGCTCAATGAAACAGAACAGTGAATCACGCAACCCCTCTTTCTGCGTGGCCACAAACCACTTGCAAACAGGCGATTGTCGGTGTCTGTTTGCAGTGTCTCTGGCAACAAAAGCAGTACTGAAACCTTAAAAGGGGACCCCTACCCCCCAAGATCAAGCATAATGTCACTTTCACATTTCTGTTTAAAATTACAAAGATGGAAGAAAGCCCTTAAATGGTAAAACCAAAGAAAAATCCACTGATGGGCTTAGGGGTTACTGAAAGTTCACAGAAAAAGGCCAAAATAGACATGCTGTGGCAGCCAGAAAGAGCCGCCTGAGGAAAACCTTTCCCGGTGATGCTGCGGAGGACCCGGTGGTGCGGCGGTGCGAGAGCCCCGTCCCGCCGAGGGACCAGGCAGAGCAGGGTAAGCATCTCCGCTTTTCCCTTCCGCCTCGCTGCATCACCTGGTACCTGACTCCTCCACACCAGACACGCTTAGCAAAAGCTTTCCAACTCCCTGTGCGTGCGTGGCGAAGAAAAGTAAAACCCAGAATTGTTCACCTCTGCAGGAAAAGGAGCAAAACTGGAGCTGCCAAGGCAGGAAATGAGACTGTGGTTTATTGTTATGACAGAGGCAGAGGGCCAGAGCAACGTGAGAAGCTGGGGCTCCCCATGTGGCAGAAGATCAGTACCGACTACCTGGTTTCAGGCAAAAAACTCGCAAAATAGCAAATCAAGTCAATTTCCTAAGAAAATAAGAAATAAAAAATAATAAATTGCCGCTTGTTCCTGTCACCTAGTTTATGATATAAACGTTGATATGTTTAAACAAGCATTCTCTTCCCTGGGCCCGTCTGTCATCAGAGAGCAACCACCAGAATTGGAAACGATAAAGCGCTGTGGACAACAGCGGGGAGCACACCAGGACCGCTGGCAGTGCTGGAAGCAGCCGGTTTAACAGGCTTGCGGATGGTCTACAAGAGCCGTACCGTGGCTTGAGCACACACGCACAGAGACCACGAACGAAAGAGCCGCTGTCTCCACGGCACGATGGGCGTCGGGCAACCGCCCTCCGCCTCTGCGCTCGCCCCTCCTCCGCTTTCAGGCCTTTTTTCTCTTCCCTTAAGACATATTTTGCCCCCTTTTTTTCTTTTTTTGTTGTGAACCCAACTTTTCCCCCCCACCTTCAACGTGTGTGGCTCGCAACAAGCATCTCGTATCGAAGGCAATAGGTATCGCACAAATTTGGCACGTGAATACTGCGTGAATGGGGAAGGCCTGGGTTTTTTTCCCTCGGGTGAACACAAACTGCAGAAGTCTCAGCGCGGAACAAAAAGAGGGAAGCGGCCGCGCTCAAGCTAGGCAATAAAACTCGAGCGTACGGAAGATCGGGCGCTCGCTGTCACAGCGAGTCTAGCAAAGGCGAAAAAAACCCCAACCCAGTAGCGTAACTTTGGGCAAAACTACCATCAACTGGTCCAGTGTTTCTTGCCAGGCTCAAGAAGAACCCGAATGTCCACATCCTCTGTACAAAAATTAGCAGCTTTAGGACAACATTGTTACTCTGAACACAACAATCTCTGTCGCTTCTGCAGGTCTACCTGTCCCCTTGTGCTCGTCAGCCTCTGAGGCTGCGCGACTTACTGCGTCGCCCGCCAGGGAGCTCGCATCTCTGATTTACTGGGGCCGGCGTAAGGACATCGGCAGCCTAATGGAGGATGGAAATTGTTAGGAACAGTAGTTAATCGACAATATATACAGCAGAGGAGGAAGAGGGAGGGAAGGTAGAGGAGGAAAGTGCAAATGAGCGCTTTCCCTGCGTACGAACGCAAGATGTACATCAAACAAAGTGGCAATCATGTGGACACTCAATACAACATCGACATCCTGCTGCTCTGTTTGTTGGAGCGGCTGCACTACCGCAATCACAAATGGATGGCCTGAGTGAGACAAGAGGAGAGGGAGGGGGAGGAGGGAGGTTAACTAGGATGCAAGAAAGCCCCCTTGTAAACAAAGTCCTTGCATTGAACTAGATCCTCACGCTATTTGCACAGTGAGAACCAAAAGCCGATGGCCAGAGGAAATGGTGTGGGGGCTGGAGTAGTCAGGTGGCCACTATCAAAGTGCCATCTGCACAGTAGGAGGCAAACTGGATGTTCACTTTGCTTAGCCTAGAGTAGGATCAATCCAATTTCAATAAGCTTGGTTTTTTTCCTGAATGAAAATCCTACGACAGCAGTTGGGTGAGGAGGGGAAATCTGGGTGAGTTTACTATATATCCTTGGGTCAGAACCAGAAAACATCTCTGACAACCCCAAGACAGCCAACAGCAAGTTGTTATTCACAGGCTATCAGCAAACAGTAAGTCATTATTCACAGGCTATCAATTCATTCCTTTCCGATAGTCACTTAAGCATTTTGTCCACTTAAACTGAAAACCCAAACCGTGGTTCTAAAAACAGGTAAGACAACGCCAGGACTCTCGTTTCCCAGGAATGGGAAGCCCAGCTATGCTGCCTTTTGGAATAAAAATACAGATTGTAGCCCATGCTCCTTACTGTTAGTCTATGCTTTTCTCCTGGAGCAGTCGCTCCTGGTCCTCCTGGTAATTTAAAGCCATTCTCGGCAAAACTAATTTTTGCGTCATTGGTCAAATAACTTACATCCTCTACGTTACTATTAAACACCAGCGGGAACTGTCTAACGAATTAACGGGCTCTTAAAATGCAGAAAGCTGATCTCGTTGAAAAATCAGCTTGTTTGGGTGGGATTTTCTTCACTGCATTCAGTGAAAAAATAAAAAGTACTAATTTAGAAAGTAACTTTTAAGTGCACATGGGCTATAAAAACAAACATAAGCTGCCTAAAATGCAGTCAGAGTTCGAGTCACAACAGGTTTTGCTTTTTGGGTTTTTTTTTTTGGTGTATACAAACACAGCAGGCAACCTGGGCGCTTGGACTTTCTAGACAGGCAGAAGAACGTTGCACAAGTCTAAATTTCAGTCATTTCAACTTTGCAGTGGATCCCTCTTTCCTTTAAAGAAACACCAAAAGAAAACAAGAACACACCCCTTCCCACCCGCCCTGCCCCACGGTTTCTTTCTTGGAATGGCTGCACCACTTAATAATAAGATGGCTTCTTTTTTGTGATTTATGAAAGGAAAAGGAAATAAAGTGCTTCTTGAGAATAAATCAAAATAAATATACATATTTAATGGCAGGAAAAAAGAGTTCTGAAGGGCTACCTCCAGCCAGGTCTTTTCTCAGATGAGTCTTTTCCCCTGTAATTTTTTCAAGAGCAATCTGCACAACAGTTGAAGATGCCAAAAGTTGCTTTAGCAGCAGAGTTGAATTCTCCCAAGTCTGCGTCTGCTCCATCACTTGTTTGTAAAACCTGTGCAAAACACCTTTGCCCAAAGTGCTGCTCCTCCTGCACAACAGCATCAAATAAAATAAAAAGGAAAGAGTAGAAGGGGAAAAATAAAAACCAACCCAACCAAAAGAAGAAGGAAAAAAGAAATCCACCCGGTTACATCGACTTCATCCCATTGGCAGTGGTGTTCTCAGAGATCCCGTCGCTCACAGCTGCTGAGTCGTGGAGGCCGGAGTAATCCTTGAGTTCAGAGTTTGTCAGGAGCAGGGGCTGCTCCCCCTTCTTGTGCGGCAGGAGGGGCTGCCGGGTGTAATGTTCCCCGTCCGGGATGTTCTCGGGCAGGTTCTGGTTCTTGCTCTCCGGCAGCAGCAGGATGCAGATGATGCAGATGAGCGTGCAGCAGGCGAAGATGACGTGATGGAGGAAGTAGCCTTTCTGGTTGTGGAGCTCCATGATGGGGGCGGTCAGTCGGCCGAAGCCCGCGCTGGCCAGGACCAGCCCCAGCCCGCCTCCCCTGCAGAGACAGGAAGAGGTGAGAGCCCGGCCCACAGCCCAGCCCCATCGGCACTGGGGTGGGGACCCCACAGCCCTGACGGCTCCCCCAGACTAACCCCCTGTCTGGCACGCACCCTGGCATCCGAAATCTCTGAGGCAAGCGGAGGCAGGAGATCAGACTTTACACAGATTCACAGAGTGGTACGGGTTGGAAGGGACCTCTAGAGATCATCCAGTCCAACCCCCCTGACAGAGCAGGATCACCTAGACTATACAGGCCACTGCCTCGATCCGTTATACCAAACACTGAGTGCTGAAATATGATCTCCATAAAAATGTGTTTTGGCTGGAACTTCTTTACACGCTGACGTAATAATGTGCCTAATTTTCAGAAAATAACCAGAAGGCAAATTAGCTAGTGGTCAGAATAGGAGAACAGGAGTTTGGGATTGACTTCTGAGACCTCTTAACTCACTGTAAAAGTTGAGGTTTGTCCCTCACTTCATGCTCTCTTGCTCTTCTTGTGTATTCTTGTGTGACGGAAGGGGGTTACGAAAAGGTTAACGTTGGTGAAATGCTTAAATTGGAAATAGGCAACTTTATAAAACATTCTCTATGGCACAAATGCTTGTTTATGAAACGCAACGTGCTGGTGTATTGCGATCATAGGTGCACGCACTCCAAAAAAAAAAAAAAAAGGGAAAACACATTAAAGCTTGAAAAAGAAAACAAAAAGTGTGAAAATGTCCTCATCTCCCCCCAGTCACAAGCATGGAAGTCGCTTGTGCGAGCCAAATTCAGGGCTCCTTCCTGATGCTCGGCTCTGCAAGCAGCCTCTCTTGCGATTCCACGTCTTGCTCATCAGTGTCTCTCCAGGTCCCCGAGCAGGCATTCCGGGCACACCTCCGACCACTCGCCCACCTCATTTTGAGGCATGGCTCGCACTCCTGGGGCCTGTCCCCACGGGGTGACCCCATACAGAAGCAGCACCACAGGTGTTGCCCAGGGGCACACCATTCCCTTCTCCTGCTGCGCCACGACTGAGTTCTCCAGCTAGTGAAGAGTCACCCTGAAGTGACTCATTTTAGCAACATCCCTGAGAGCAGGTGCTTGTCCTTGATTTTCCAGAGACCCCGCTGTCTGCAGGGGGAGTTCTCCCCATGAGCTTTGTCACTGGCACCCTGCTCCCCACCGTCCCACCGAGCTCGCCCGGGCAGCACGCTTCCTGCGGTTCCTCTGGGCGGTGCCATCTCTTCCCCAACCCTCCGGTGATCAGATGGGCTCAGGCGTTTCGGTTCCTGGCCCAGTGGCAGAGATGTAATTATTAACGATATCTGGACCTTACAGAAGACAACTGCAGAAGGCAAATGAATTGCTTTACATCAACTACTTGCGGGGGGAAAAAAAATTTCACTGACTTGAGCGTACTAGAAATCGCAGCACTATAAACCTACAAATGCCCAATCCACTCAGCCAACTGCAGTGTTAATCTTCACCCAGTGCTTTCCAAAATCCACTGCTCTTGCTTGACAGCTAAAGGGCAGCAAGCACAGGTTTCCAAAAATACTCTTGGGATCAAAAATTCATGGACGGACCCTCTAATTCTCCAGATCAGCAGAGCACCTTTCACGGACATCAGTGATTTCCCCAAATATTGCAAAAGCACTAATTAAAAACTTGCCAGCTTTCCGATGGCACTTTAGAAACCCAGCTGAATGAGGCCATTGTGCAACTGGCCTCCCTGCAACTTCATTAACACACTCACATGAGTGATCGACACAACCAGCCCCGAACACACGGCAAATCCCTCCCCCAGCTTGGCTCAGGAGCAACAAAAGCTCGTCTCATTTACATCAGTGTTCGCGCGACGGCTAAATCGTATCTCAACCACCGAGAGGGACCTGAGGTGAGTTTTAAAAGCTGCTGGAGAAGGACATCAAGCAAGCTGAAAGGAAACAGGAAAAGGTAACAACAAAGACGGCTCTGTCAGTACGCGTCAAGCGGCTTCAGATTTGGAGGGGAAAAAGAAAATTGTTTTTCCGTATGACGTCAGTGATTAGAGCAGGCGTTACTTTGTCCAGCACCATCAAAACCTGGCAGAAGGTGGCTTGAAAATACATTTTGGTACGCATCCTAGAAGATTTTTGTTCAGGATGAGCGTGAGGTTTATGGTTCTGAAGTGGGCAAATCGCAAAGGGACCTTGGTTCGAAATGCTGTCCTCTGAAAGGACCTCCCTGATCTTGGCAGAGAATTTCCTCGCTCTCTACTGCTGTGTTTTTTCAGAGCACAGCAAAAACCAGCATTCTCTTGGGCCTCATGGGTCAAGGCACCACCTTTGAAAAACCAGGCCTTGTTCAGATCCCAGTGAACAGCACTGTATCCCACTGGAAATTTGGCTCAAGACAGCTGTTGATGGGTAAAGGTTCTAATTTGGCCATCGCTGCCCACTCTTCATTTCTTTGGCTGGGTGGGGGCAAAAGCAGGACACAGAGAAAACCAGATCGCTTTGCCACTTGTTAGTAACCGAGCATGCAGAGGACGGGGAGAGGGCACACCGCAGTTTCCTCAGCCTATTCCTGTTTAGTAGCCGTGCAACCCACAGTGGTGTTCCCATCAAGGTTATTAGAGATGGATTATCTGTGCTTAAATTCAGTGTTTGGAAGGAGCTCAGTGTGGAAACACCGGTACAAGAAACAGGAGCTCCTGGTGAAGCCCTCCTACCTATCACCGGGAGAGTGGGGTGCAGTGCAAGGGTATGAAGGACCGCTCAGTGCGGCATGACAGTGTGGGACCTTTGTGTCTCTGGAGCTGATGGCACCTCTTGGTGTGAGGATGGTTGTTTTCCTCCTACAGTGCCGTAGCCGTTCATCTCAATGCCACAGCAGTAGAGTAGGATGGGCAATGCAGGTTGACCATCACACCACTGCTATCCCATCAACAGCAGTGCTGTTACTGGGCCTGCTCAGGGATGGGGGACTACAGGTAAAGGACTTGATCAGCCCCTGTGCTCTCTCTGCCTCTCTTTTCCTGAAGGTCCCTTGAGATCCAACCAAAAGCCTATGAAGATGGTCTGAAACACTGAAGGGCATCTGAGGCAGTATTTCGGGGCACAGGTCATGAGGGAGCAGCCAGATCCCACCGGAAAAAAAGCAAGACACGAGGTAGCTTAACCACACCTCTGCCTGACAGATGTTTATGCACCGACCTGAGCACCACATCCTAATTACAGTCCTGAGCAGATCTTATCAAGAACTTTACCATGGTAGGACTGCAAAACGCTGCAATGTCACCATTCCTATTAATAAATGGGGACCCTGAGGCATATCCACCTATTGCCACTCGTCTGGTGTCACCCAAGTCAGGGGAAGCAGAAGTTCACCTCCCAGCCAGGATTTTGTTCCCTTCCCTGCAGCTACAGAAGTGATTTAAGGAAAAAAAACTTCAAAAGTTCACACTGTGCATCTGACCCTACTCGGCATATTCTCTTCTGGTTGACTGTGGCCAATTCCTTATCTATACGTCTTTCAAACAGAGACAAGGAGAAAATTAAAGAGGCGTGAAAACACCGAACTGACTGACAAGCACGTAAGTAAATAGCTGTTAGTGTTTTGGCTGCTGTATAATCTGCTCACTACTCACACTGCTTTTCCCTGTGGAAATAACCTTATCTGTAAAATACATTCACAAAGTCAGAGAGCTTGGAAGAAAAGGCCACGGATCAAGGACACTCTGGGTACTCAACTGACAGTTTGCAAAGTTACTGAAAAGGGATATAAAAAAAGAATATCCTCTTCCCTTCACCCTCTCTCCCTCCCACCCGTATGACCTACATTCCTGGAAAATTCAATGGAGTCAGGGTGGACTACTGAATCAGTGTGGCATTGCTGGAACCATAATCCAAAATGCACGACGTTTGTGCTGTGACAGATAACAGCGAATACATAAAATGGTACAAACCCCTGACCGTACAGAGGCATTTCACGGGAAGCTGTCCAGCGAAGATCATCTGCCTGATTTCTGCTATTGCCCAGGATGAAACTGCTTCTCTTTAGAAAAAACTCTGCACCTCTGCTAAGGCAGATCTGAGTGCAAAGACAAAGATGACTTTGTCTGCAATAAATGCAGACCTCTCACACTGGTGCTGCTGTACCAGACGCAGGACTGCGGACTCTCGAGAGCATCTATACGCACCAAAAGCATTCAACACCCTGAAGCACCTCTGTAGCTGGCCTGATTACCCTGCCCTACAGAGGCAGGGATTGCCTGCACCTATGTCATGCCCTCCTCTGCACACTCGTGGAACTACTCTTTCAGTATCGAGCCGTAGACTCACACGGTCATGGCTTGTCCAAGTCCAACACAGTATGGTTTGGGTTGGAAGGGGCCTTAAAGACCATCTAGTTCCAACCCCCTGCCATGGGCAGGGACACCCTCCACTAGACCAGGTTGCTCAAAGCCTCATCCAGCCTGGCCTTGAACACTTCCAGGGATGGGGCACCCACAGCTTCTCTGGGCAACCTGTGCCAGTGCCTCACCACCCTCTCCGGGAAGAATTTCTTCCTGAAGTCCAGTCTAAATCTCCCCGCTTTCAGTTTAGCAATAACATGGTCCAACTGCACGATGAAGCTGTTAAAACCCTACCGCGCTGCCAACAAGCGCAACGCTTGCCATGCTTGGCCTGCCGATCATCACCACGACGGGACACAAGGTGGAGCCATTGGAAACGAAGCCTCTGTCTACACAGAGGCATTCGCTCAGGCAGGCTGACTGCAGTGACAATAAATTAAAGAGCGGTCCAAAAATCGCTTTGAGGTCTCGGATTATGGGGGATGTCCCCTCCCGTACAAGGTGTTAAGTTACACAGCCAGTTACCAATCAAATACGGATAATTTCATCCCCATCCTTGGAAGAGGGAGGGGGCTCCAATGTCTCACCTGATTACTGTGGGTGTGATTTCGGCACAGAAGAACACGCTGAGGCTTCCAACAGCATGCGAAGAAAACATACCCACGATGGAAAACGCGGTAGAGAATTTGTCTTTGACGCTGTCACTCATACCTGCCAAGACAAACGTGTTCATAAAATTAAGAATGAGGTCAAACTTCCAAGGAAGAAAACAAGAAAACAGGTTTATGTTACTCATTCCCCCTAGACAAGAATTTGAGTCATATTTTGTAATACCAATTTAAAACTGGTATTTATAAAATCCGTTCCCCAAGCACCCGAGACACAAACAGACGTGAATAAAATCATAATGTCGTGCTGAAAATGGCAGCATCTCTGAATTATTTATGCCCAGCCACCACAAAAAGGTAAAACTCAAGAAAAAACCCACAACTTTGGGCAGTCTTTTAGGCACCAGCCACTTCCCTCCCACGTCTGACAGACAAGCAGAGGCAGGCAGTGTTCTTCAAGTTGCCAAACACCTGCTTAGGCACTGGGGAGGCTCGCAGGACAAGAGGGGAAAGAAATAACAGCGCTCCCATCTCCACACTAAGCTCTGGCATGTCATCAGTCTGCAAACTCTCTCGTAAGCCCCATCTTGACAGCCTCCACCTGACAACGCTGGGCGAGAACAGCCGATGCCAAGGACGGCCAAGCGCTGCCCTAAGTCACCGTGTCCAGCAAGGCTGTTGGGTCAATCGTGTCACGGCTGAATGGCAGCAAAGCTTCCGAGAGCAAACTGTGTATCAAGCTCAGAGAGAAACCCCAGAAAACCTAAACAAAGCTAACGGAAACCGTCTCCTGGCCACGATGTTGATATATCCCTCGCTTCATCCCCGCTCACCACCTTTTGCGGGCAGGGGTGGGATATCTGATCCAGCGTTGTACAAGCTCACGTGGTCCGGCGTGGCTGGTGAGGAGGCCACATTGTTTGCAGAGACTACTGTGCCATATGAGGGGAACACATCGTGCCCGACAGAAGCACTGGGGAAAGGACTGGAGCGTTGTGGCCAACGACCCCCACCTTCCTCCAGCCAAGTCCCAGGATCTGCCCGCAGAAAGGGCTTCTCCTCAGCACGCAGTCCAAAGCAGGTGCGCTCTCTGGGTTGGATCCAATGAAAAGTAACACCTGCTTTTGTTGCTGGATGTATCAGCTCTCTGGAGAGCAAAAGGTACCTGAGAGTTCTTAGCTTACAACTTCTGAAACGTGCGACAGACTGCTCAGGGCTAAGCCCTTTCTGCAGCACACCCCAGATGTCTGCGGGAGATGGCAAATGCAACCCCGAGGCTTTGAGCAACCTGGTCTAGTGGAGGGTGTCCCTGCCCACGGCAGGGGGGTTGGAACTGGATGACCTTTAAGGTCCCTTCCAACCCAACCCATTCTGTGGTTCTATGAAATACCGCCAGGCAGAGGGGATGTGAGTGCGGCACCTTGCAAACTAAGGGTCTGGGGGCTCCCGGCACCTTTCGCATAACGGGTGAGGCTGCAGCGCTGGCCCCTAGGGAGTCATGGCTGCGCAGCAGAGCAGACCCTGGAAAAGCCGGGTAAGGACAGGTCCGTTACATCAAACGCAGAAGGGTAGTTTTTATCCCTGCAGCCTGTCACTGCAATGCTACTACAGTACCTCAGGCTGGGATAAGGTGCCCAGGGAAGTATTTTCTAAGGTGCCTAAGTCCCCTTATCAGAAGGGCCTTTGGCATCTCAGATCTTTCTGGAAAAAAACTGAACTAGGAATGTTGCTTTGGAGAAGGAGACTTTCTGAGAAACCGTTGCCCTGTATCTAAAAATAAACCTTGGGGGACCCCCGCACCCTCTCTTGACACGCAGAGGCAAGTCAGACTATGTGGAGGGGATGCGACACTGAGAGTCTGTGTATAAACGAGCCCGCCTGCCTAGGAGCAGGGTCCCAAAGCTCTGCGTAGCAGTAGGCTTTCCCTCCGCACCCCTCGGCCCCAGCCTTTTGGATTCACCAGCTCCCGGGAGACCATACCTGAGTCTGGAAGTTGACTGTATTTTCCAATCACTGGATCCAAGACCCCAGAAGTTAGAGAAAGAAAAATATAAGAGAGAAAGGGAGATAAAACAAGAACATAGCTTTGTTACATATGCAATTTATAAACATTAACACCCCCACCCCAAAACAAAAATAACAAGCCAAAGGTAAATCCTACATGCCCTTGAAGTCCCCCAAACAATTCTCCTTTCCCATGCCATAACTGGCATGTCTCACAGCCACTGGATAGGACATGCCATTTCCAGGCCCCTTGCAGCTGGAGGACAGCATGCTAATGAGACAGCAATAACAGACGAAGCGGTAAAGCATTTTTAAGAGCCCCAGAATTACCACTGGGATTAACACAAAGGCCTCTTTGTTGTTAAGGAAGGGGAAGAAGAGAAACTGCTCTCCTGTCGCAGCCCTGAGCTGATGGCCAACAGAGCTGCAGTTAGAGAGCGCTGGTGGGAGACCTCTTCCTCGCCAAAACCCTGAGCTGGTAGTCCAAGCGTTACGCTAGCCACCGGCTGCCACGCACCCTGACTGCAAAGGGCAGCAAGGGGAAGGGCAGCGGCACGGGCTGGGCACAGAAGCAGCTTGCAGTCCGGAGGAAGGGCTGGACACAAAGGCCCCCAAGGTCTGCTGCGGGTTTGTTGCTGATGGAGAAGAAACCTCTCCCTCCCCCTCCTTCTCAACTTCTGATTTCATCCGCTAATTACACCCAAATTATGCTATACTAAAACACGCAGGAGGCTGTAACAGATTTCATAATCAGCAGGGTCACTGCTTCCCTCCAAACACTGTCTAGCTCTTCTGAGGAAGAAGGGGAACATGGTCTAGAGCAGGGGGTACATGAGCTGCTCCAAAGTTCAAGGCTTCCTTTTCCTCCTCACAAAGAAAGAGGCGAGGGCAGAGTTTTGGGTGATTGCACACACACAGGCTGTGCATCTGCATGTGAATGGTCACATCCATCAACGGGCTGGGGATGAGATTGGGCCGAGGCGCTTCTCCCACTCTGAGCTGGGACAGCTGAACACGGTGAATGTGTGCTCAAAGGGAAGGTAAAGGGAATCTTTGCCAGGCTGGGAGCAAACACGCAATTTTTCAGTTTCTTCCATGTCATGAAAGAGGTTCCCTGTTTCCCTCCTACACTCCCACAAATAGCATGTTCCCTAAAGGTTAACTTAGTACTGCTTTCAGGAAGCACGGTCTGTAAATATGGACAACGCTTGCTGGCTCGGGGCTGCCTTCAGCATGAGGGAAGATTTCAGCATGAAATCTTTCCGCCCTCAATGTGAAAAACTCTTTCTCATTAAAGCCCTTAATTATTTCTAAACTTAGAAATGAAAACCAGCAACAACCAGTGTTCTGGTGCCTGTCTCACAGCCAGTTTGTCCAAAGCATGTCTCAACCTTCTTCCCCATGCCTTGGGCTGAGGTTTCATGAGACAGGGGTCTAGTGGTTGGCAACTGTGAAAGTGGGAAAGCACATCCCACCTTCCTGCTGCTTCAACACCTCTGTCATCCACCACATTCAGCTTCCTCAACCAATAGAAAATTAAGACAAGGAAATAAAATAAAAAAAGGGAAGGGTATATTTCTGTAGCAGTTTTAATAGCTGAAGCAGCTCAAAATGGCTAGAGAAAGGTCACTGCCTGCAAAGGAGGAGGTGGGGCACTCCTGCTTTGGCAGGAACAACCCATTTGAGAAGCTGTGTCTCCTCACAAAATCCTGTGTGTAAGTTCACATGGACTACCTACACACCACGTTAAAAGTAGGGTCTCTCAGCTGTGTATTTCCATGCTGCCTGTACACTACTCACATGCAGCAAGATGCTCAGAGCAGGCAGAGGACATCCACCTATTTCTTTAACTTCTGCTTGTTTAGAGGCCATTCAAGAAGCAGACTCAAGTGGGAAAGTTCGCCCTTCCCCAACCTCTATCCAGCTCTTTCCCCAGAGGATATTTCACTGAAATAAAATTAAAAGTGTTTTTTGTTTCTTTTTAAGTGACAGCCCCAGAAGCAGCCCCAATGCTCAATGAGCTTCTCCACAGGGACTCATCCAGAACACAATGCCTTTTGTTAATGAACCTAAGACAACAAGTGTTTGGGGAATCCTTCAAATGAATTCAGCTTCTTAAACTGAGCAGGTGTATGGCATGTCAGATCTGAGAAAGGCAAAGGCAACGCTAATATCTCCTGGTCCCTTATTTGCATGGCAAACTCCCGTGGTCCTGAAAAGCACTCCTCTCCAACTTACAGTTGAGAAGGCCCAGCTGCAGAAGCGATGCCAGAGCTGTAAGGATCATGAAAAGCAGGAGTCCTCCTCTCCTCCCCAGAAACCCGACGACTGGGCACATGGCAAGGCAGGATGCCAGCGCAATCCCAGCCATGGTGTAGTAGTCCGCATAGAAGTTATGGGTAATCGCCATCTTCGCTTCGTGCCCCATCATGCTTTTCGCGAAACAGTGGTGTATGCCGTAACCCGTCAGCCTAGGGGAAATAGGAGATCATTGCAGAGAAGGCAGCCACACGCTGCAACGTAATTCAGCGTAGGAACACGTTAATGCAGGAAGAATTTCTTCTGTTGCAGGAACACACCGCCTGATGCAGAAAGGCTCAACTCAGCCTTCTAGGTGCTACTGTAAAAGTGAGCAATGATCAAAAGCAACCAAAGAAAAACCCTCTTCAATCAGACGTCTACTGGCTTCATTTGTTGCTCAAGATTGAGCACCTTTATTAGGACTCCTAGCGTGTGACGGGCTTTCCCAACGTATTTCAGAAGCCCCCTGTCTCGAGAAGGACATCCCCCTGCTCCCAGTGCAACCGCTGGGTGCCGCCGAGCCAGTGCTGCTGCGACGAACCAGCCTCTGTGTTTTGACAGCAAAACACTGTGCAATACCTGGAATATTACTTCCTCCAGGAAGACCCACCTGCCCATGGCATTTGGTTGTACTAAAGATTGCATCTCACTTCCCAAGTTAGCCTGTTACAGCTGAAAACCCCTTAGAAATGAACATCTGAAGTCACACGCCATGCTGCAATGATTATTACAATTAGGATTATTACAAATAGGCCCTTATTCAATCTACACGTTTACACCACCCTTCATAGCAATGCATCTCCCCTTCTTTAAAAGTTTCTTTGTGATGTCAGCAATCAACATCTTGCCATTCCATTTCTCTCCTCTTTCCCTGTCTCCCCCTGCCTCCCTCCAATAAAGGAAAGGGGAAAGGAAAAAAAAAAAGGGAGAGCAGAGTGCTGGAAGTACAGAAGTCGGAAGAGAAGCCCCAACATCACCCCTGGCCTGGGGCAAAACTGCAGCAGAGCTGCTACAGGAGGTCAATGCTCCCAAATGCCCCCATCAGTGCACAAATACCACTGCGGGGAAGGGCCTCCTGCCCCTAGCATTCAGACCACACAAACCTCATGTCACAAATTAACCGTGCCTGACAGAGTGGCAGGCACAGATCCAGGTCTCCAAAAAATGAATGGCAGCTACATTACACTGATACGCACCTCTATCCTCCTGAATGTCAGGAATTTGAAGCTCTGTCAGTGTAAACTGGATAGAATATAAGCACGGGAACAGTTGGGGGAACACGCAGCCGCTGAGTGCATGACAGCCCAGGGCCTGGGGAATTTCTCTCGTGAATTGATGCTACAGTTCAAAATTACACCCCCAATACCAAACACCTTCCCCCCGATAAAAACCTAGCACAAGTACTTGCTGATACAGAAGAATGTCACATGCTTTGGATATCTAAATTATAATTGACTCCTCCCATAAGTGACATATTACTCAGCAAAACAGTATTTAATAAAAGGGCAGAGTTAACCAGTGTGTAGCTTTTCTCTCTCTTCTGTGCACGCAAACACACTTGCTGAAGTTATTATCTGGGCCATGACCTATAAGCTAAATTAATGCATCATTTGCACTTTGCTTCCTGACCATGCTTTACCAGGAATTACTCTACTATCTTAACTTGCTGAGCAGCCCAGAACAGTTGCTTTTGAAACGAAATACATTTATTTCCCCTTGATGTCTTATAATTCCCTGCAAACGGTTCCAATCTATGAAAGTTTAGCACAGCCCCACCTAACAGGACTAACAGAATTAAAATCCCTGGACAAAGGGATCGAGTGCACCCTCAGTAAGTTTGCAGATGACATCGAGTTGGGTGGAAGTGTTGATCTGCCCGAGGGTAGGAAGGCTCTACAGAGGGACCTGGACCGGCTGGATTGATGGGCTGAGGCCGACTGCATGAGGTTCAACAAGGCCAAGTGCCAGGTCCTGCACTTGGACCACAACAACCCCACGCAACACTACAGACTTGGGGGATGAGTGGCTGGAAAGCTGCCTGGTGGAGAAGGACCTGGGGGTGTTGGTTGACAGCGGCTGAATATGAGCCAGCAGCGTGCCCAGGTGGCCAAGAAGGCCAACAGCATCCTGGCCTGCATCAGGAACAGTGTGGCCAGCAGGACTAGGGAAGGGATTGTCCTGGTACTGGGCACCGGTGAGGCTGCACCTCAAATCCTGAGTTCAGTTTTGGGCCCCTCACTACAAGAAGGACAATGAGGTGCTGGAGCGTGTCCAGAGAAGGGAACAGAGCTAGAGAAGCGTCTGGAGCACAAGTCCTGTGAGGAGCGGCTGAGGGAACTTCTCTCCGGTGACAATATCTCCCCAGTGATATTTCTTCAGCAAAACGGTTGTCAGGCATTGGAACAGACTGCCCAGGGAGGCGGTGGAGGCACCATGCCTGGAGGTATTTGAGAGACTGTGGACGAGGCACTTAGGGCCATGGTTTAGAGGTGGTATGAGGAGTGGTAGGCTAACGGTTGGACTTGATGACTTTAAAGGTCTTTTCCAACCTACAGGATTCTATGATCCTAAAATTAAACAGCTTTTTTTCCACCCGCTAAAACAAACATGAAAGCTATTTCCTCAAACACACACCTGCTTCACGCTCTACTTGGACGGCAAACAGCCTCCATGCGCTATTGCCAGAAGTTATTATTTAGGACGCCTGGTTCTGCTTTAGGGAATTTCCAAACATGCATAACTGAAAAGGGTGAGGCAGGAGGGATGAATTGCCCATGGAAAAGGGTTTTTCACAAATACAGTTAACACTGGCTATTAATTCTACCAGCTCAACTGAAGAGAAAAACTGTTTCAGAACAGAAGGAATCACCCACTGGTAGGTGGGAGAGACACAAAATCATAAACCCAGAGTTGGTTCTGCAACTGATAACGCTGGAGACAGACCCCTGAAGTCCATGTGCTTCTGGGTGAGTCCAGCACAGGGACTGTCCTCTCTGGGTTACAGCTGGTCCATGTGCCTGTTAACAGCAGTGAGGGCTGCAGAGTAGGGCTCTGAAGTAATGAGGAAAAAGCCACAGGAAAGCTATGTATTTCTAAACAGAGCAGAGGATGGGGGATTTCCAGTCTTCTCCCTATCTCCCACTTGAAAAAGAAAAAATAAAAGGAATTAAAATGGGCATTTTATAAGATTGAAAAATTAGAATATCCACCCTTGACGCTCCCCATCCCCAGAAGTTGGGTTTGGCTGGAGGCTAAATTTCCAGTCCATCCATTTCCTCTTTACAAGGTGCTCACATTTGGACAGAAGGTCTCAGAGCTTGTGAACTGCAAAAGCCTCAGGCCGATGTCTGGTTTTGCCCATGCAAGCATTCCCGAGCCGCAGCCTTAGGAAGCAGGCATCGCATTGCTCTGTGCGAGACAGCACATTCTCCCTGTGCGCCCTGTACATGATATGGGAGTGCTGAAGCACTTTGTAATCTGCTTTTGAAGACCTATTGAGGACAGCTATTGCATCTGATATTCTTGCTGGCCCAGGACAAAAATGGAAGCAGGCTTCTATTTACTGGCAAGCAACATCTTCCTCTGCCATTCAGATATATCATATGTAAACAACTGGAACTTGTGCTCCTGTGGCATCCATGATCTCAAAAATCTCACCCAGGATGCCAGTAGCAGATGTCTGCATGCGTGAGCATGTACCAGCACGTGGCTGTGAGAGACCACTGGTGGTGCTCAGCAACAAGACAAGGGGCAACGGGCACAAACTGGAATGCAGGAAATTCCATCTGACCATAAGGAAAAACTTCTTTACTCTGAGGGTGTCAGAGCACTGGAACAGACTGCTCAGAGAGGCTGTGGAGTTTCCTTCTCTGGAGATACTCAAAACCTGCCTGGATGTGTTCCTGTCCAACCTGCTGTAGGTGAACCTGCTTTGGCAGGGAGTTTGGACTAGGTGATCTCCCAATGTCCTTTCCAATCCCTACCATTCTGTGCTTCTGTGACAGCATTGCGCTTGCGGCACGACACCTGAGAAGACATGTGGTTCTGCTCCCTGAAACAGCCAATGTGTTCCTCCACCTTTGCCATAAAAAATAATTCCCTGCAACAGCTGGTGTTTTTCCAGGAACACTTATCAGAGACACATGAAGGGTCCCACACTGGGAAACAGAGGAGCTCCCCCATCATTTCCCATTACTGCTTCCAGTTCACCAACCACACAACTATTCAAACATAAAGAGATTCAACTTACGAGTTCACACACAATACTACGATGTTTTTCCACAGGTTTCTTGTTCCCACCACTTTAACGATGCAGACTTTTTTTGGTCTCCTGGTGATCTCCTTTTCCAGCTCTGAAACAAACCAAATCAAAATTATTCTTTCAGTGGGAAGAATAAGGAGAAGCTTTGCCTGTGAACTACAGATATTCTGAGGGATGTTCTGGAGAGCAGGACACTATTGATTACACTAATAGGAGCTACGAAAACACTGAACCACCTGCCTGAAGTCCACCTCAGGCTCCTCCTTTTCTTCCAGGCTTCCCCATACATATCTGGGGCTGAAGAACTGCCCAAGAACTCTTTCACACCCCAAAACTCTTCCCAGTTTAAAACGTGTATGTAAAATGGGGGCAGAACGGACCTTGATCCCGGCAAGCGTGATATAAAATTTCCTGAAGAATTTCAGGATTCTGTTAATTTTTATCCCCCCCCCACTGGCAGGACTGTGCTCGTGCAGTTACTAGACCTGCTGCCGTTCTGCTGTGCACACCTGAAAAGCCATGGAAAGGACTGGAGCTCAAACTCATTTTTCGTACGAATCTCTTGAGGTTTGTTCAAATCCAGGTTTTAGGAAGAAGTAGCTAGGACACCACGTCACCTCGTCCTCTTCCCTCCCCGCCACATTTTAAATACTTAAAACTGTTCTGGCGGATGTTTTAAACAAAAGACATTTCCTTAAAGGAAAGCCTTGGGCATCATCAGCTGTGATGTCATTGTGTTCCAGAACTAAGGCCTCACCACGTCCTTCAAGCGCTAGGCCGCTGCAAACTAACGTTTCCTTGCCATATTAGAATAACACACAAGCCCCTGATATCCTTGTTGGCACGGTGCCAAACTGAAGGGCACCGCTTACTTCCCAAATATCATTAGCTTAGAGCTTGAACACCAACCTAACATGCCAAAACCCCCGCTGTTTCCAAGCTACAGGATCGGTGAGATGGCTGCAAGGGCACAAAGATTGGGACAAATGGAAGAAGCTGTACTTATAAAGAAGCATCACAAAAATGACGCACTCCAAGAGTACAGACTAGGACTGGCTTTTAGGGCAAAGACTTTCGCTGCTGCTTTCTAGGCTGACTGTTTAGAGGCGGCATCGTGGCCCTGTTCTGGATCGCGTGTCCGTTCCCTTTGTGCATACGCAATTAGCCCGGGTGTCCTCAGTCGGCTGCGTTGGCCTGCCCCGACCTCCGCCTTGCTCCACTGAATAGGAATGTCTTTAAGAGATGCAAGACAGGGAAAACAAACCAGTAAGCCGCGGAGAAAAAATGAGATGAATCATGCTAATTTACAAACAAAACAAAAGACACGTTTGTCTGCTGTAATTCAAAAATTGTATAATAAAAATAATAAATCAAAGATACACTATTTGTATTCAAATAGTTGAGCTATTTACTGCTCACAGGTCACTCCTGGTCTTCTAGCTAGACTGACTACAGGCAACGCTTCTGAGAAGAGCAACGAAGAGTATTTTACAATAATGATTGTACTTAAGCAGGATATTGCTGTACTACTTTCCACACTACCTGGTAACATCCATTCCTCCTCAGAAACTACGCAGCATGAAGCTCACGAAAGCATAAAACCAGAAGTGGAGCAAAAGAGGAAATTGGTCCAATTAATGTTTGTGCTACAGGAGCGCTCAGCAGGCTCGGCAATGGATCAGGGCTGTATTAAAAAAATAAGCAATAAAAGAAGAGATGGTATCTAATCTCAAAGAACAAGGTCAAAATAATTTTTGTAGCAAGATTCTGGAAAGGAGTAAGTGGGAATAAAATAATTCAGAACAACTGAAGCAGTTAGATAAAACATAAAGCCTGTAATTGAGCCCAAGCCAAACCTGCTACAGCAAAAAAGTCAAAGGAAGCACAAGAAACAGCACAAGGTCTTGAAAAGCTGTTGATGACTGGTTACTATTCCAGCTGAAGAGCAACAAGGAAAATCACCATCCATACAACACCCATCACATAGATTTCATGTGGGCATACGGGTTCACTCTCAAACAGTCTAAGAATGACCAGATCTGGCCTCTCAAAGTAAAACACCTTTCTCCTCCGTCAGCAATTTTTACTTTTTTCTTGGGGAAGAGAAAGTAGATTTTATTGTCAATATCTGCTTTACTGAGCCACAACTAAATAAAATTAAGAGAGCAAGGCTTAACTTGGTTACACTTCTCTTCAGAGCCAAACATTATTTTGCCCTCCAGTCCTGCTTTGTTCATATGTTGCTACAATCTGTATGTTCTTTATTTATTGTCACGCATCCTTCTCATGCACTCAGGCCCCGCTTTAACCTCTCTTATAAATCAGTCCTTCTGAGCGAATTCCTGTTTTCCACTGAACTCCTGTCCTACTCTCAAGTAACGGAAAGCCTGCGGGTTACGTGAACTGACAAACACCCCCTCTGCTTCAGCTGCAGCGAGGATCACGCACGAGGGGGATTTCACCCCTTCTCAACCCTGCCTCCCGCAGCAGTCTCCCTTCAGTGGGCCCTTGCTGCTTCTCTGAGGGGGGTTATGCTCCATGGATGCACAGCATCATTATACGAAAATGTTCCCAGAAAGATTCCAGATGCAGCTGCATTACAGAGCTTAAAGAAATTTAAAAAATGAAAGAAGGAAGGCAAATGAAGAAGAAGGAGGGCAAAGGAAGAGAATCTGGACTCAAACCTTATACTAAAAAATGAAACCAGCACCCGAGTTTTTACTGAAAGCTGTCTGGCTCTACCAGCTATTTACTCCTCCATCCCTTTAAGATTTGGAGTTTTAATACATCGAAGTCACCTACTTCAGATGAATGACACTCCCCAGGTTTCCAACACCATCTATCTTTCTGATGACTTTCTGAATCTTTTACTTCTATATATACCAGTCAGACGTTCTGAAAAAAAACCCAACCCCAAAACCCTACTGCAAAACCAATTATTTACAATAATCACAATATCAATCAGCAACAAATAAGCCATGTCACTTGCAAAAAGGTCATCACCTCCAGAACTGGCTCTCATTTAAATGGCCTTGGAGTGGTTTTGGAGTTAGCTTGATTGCATGAAGGGACCTGCTCCGACTGACTGTGACGGATGTCAGGAGAGGGGCAGCTGTTAGGCTGACTGGACTTCATAGGTCAACGTTAAGACCTTAAAAGAGAAGTCAAGCCAATGCCGATTAAAACCGCACAGAAGCAAACTATTGCTTTGTCATTTACTGGAATAACATCAGGAAAACTCCCCCTACCCCCAGCTTATTCTTTGGTTTTGCATGGAAGTCACCAGTTCAGAAGGAATTTGCATTAAATGTTTCAGTTCTGACTGATTTACCAGAAGGGCAAATGTGGAAAATAAAAAAAATATTTTTATCCATTTACTCTGAGGCCCATTATGAGTTTTTCCCAGACTCTGGAGCCCACACACACTCTAGGCTTCCTATTCAGGGACTCAGCAGGAAAACTGTCAACAAGCTAGCTCTTTATATTGCAGTGGAAATCAAAACTATTCACTGGGAGACGTTAAAAGTCTCATGGGGAGGGGAACCCTACCAGTTTTCAGCTCCCATACGCTGCTGAATTCTCGTGGGATCCTCTGAGTTTCGGGAGCATGACTTTCAAAATCAGAAAGTATCTTTAAAGCTTTCAAATGAAACCACCCACCTCTGCATCACTTGGCAAAGACAAAATAGACAAAGCTCAAATCAAGCTACAGATAAAAGATGTCCAAAATGACAAGTGTCCTGTGGTGATGAACTTCTACTGGATTTTTCTGGCTGCTAAACGATACTGTCAGTAGCTCTTTGAACGTGAAAAGAGCTATGGAAGCCCAGCACAGCGGCTCAATCAATCCCTAGAGCACAACAGCTCTGCAGCAGGAGGTAGACGGGTTCGAAATGCAGAGCTGAAGCAACCTACTCTCAGCCACACTGAACTGCTGGTACACAGGGTTATGTACACCTTCCAGGATTTCTGTCTCCATGAACTACCTTTGTGCTGATTTATTTCTGTTTTTTAATCATGGGGGACCAGCAGCCTGACACACTGTATTTTTGAAAAGCCTAATAGTAAAGGAATACTGAAGGCTATCAAGCCACATACAGAAATTATGAGGCGGGTAACAAGCTGACTGATGGTCAGATAGCAATAAGGGGTAGAAAAATGGAAATCACAAGGGGATGGCAGGAAGTTAGTTGGCAGGATGACTCGTCTTAGTCTCAGAAAAAGAAATCTAGTTTAATAACATCACTAGGGAGCTTGGCACAAGCCTTAGGAATACGTCAATGAAGTTTGCTGGTGACAAAGTGAGGCACTGCCAGCAGTACAGCACAGAAATGGGACATCAGAGGGAACTGGGTGAGCTTGAGACCGTGTGTGGCAAAAGCAAGTAAAACATGCACAATACAAGGTAAGACACTCATGGACTAATGGGCAATGCTTCTGCTGGAAGATGATACTGTGCTGGACTTGGTTATACACTACTTGATTCAAGTGACTATAAGGCATCAGTCTGTTGTGTCCAGGAGGTATCTGCAATTCAGACAATGAAATACTGGTGCTCTTTTACAATTCTGGTCATCAATATTTGAGAAGCTACAGCCTTGGCAAGCCTATTTATAACAGGAGAGGAGGTAGAGGAGAACTTCAGCTCAGCAAAGGAATGGGGCTGCCGTCTGCTTGCACAGCATGGGAAAAGAGAAAAAGAGTTTTAAGATAAACATAGTCACAGAGAGGAGCAAATGGGAAGGGGAAAAAAGAAAAAGAACCTGGACAGCCATAGTGCATTTGAATTGAATGCTAAAATGTCCCCCAGTACAAGAGCAATTTGGATTCTGGAGTGGCCTTCCAGCAAAAGCATGGGACATAAATACTAACAGCATTTAAAATGAAGCTCACTTAATGACAGGAACTGCATAACTCGATGGCTATCACAGCAAAGGACTGATTGCAATAATTTGTTTCAATCCTGTATTTCTAATTACACTCAAAAAAAGATAGGAAAAACCAGGCAGAATGTTGCCATTGCAATCTTCAATTGCTCATATCCATTACGATACAGCACCTAATTAGATGATCACACATTAGTTTTCCCCCAGAATGCTCACTGCAGTCAGCAAATGGGCAGCTATTAATGATGCCTCTACCTTTCCCATTCAACATGTGCCCTCAGCCTTGTTATCCAAACCTCCCAGTGAGTACAAAATCATAGATTTCCTCAGAGACATTCCTGCAGTGCCATCAGAATATTCATGTACTTCATAAATACCAATGAAATCATCCCCAGCACCTTCTTGTAAGAGTAAGGACAAAGATTATTCCTGTTTTGCAGGCAGGGAGATGAAATACGGAGGAATTTTATCCAGAATGAGGAAAATCATGCAGCAATACGCCTTGCAGGTGCCTATATAAATGCCCCAGATTTCTGCAAATCAAGCCCCAAAATTACATGCTAGAGACAGATACTGAAGAAACTGTGATTAGTGACAGCACTGGAAGAGCCTGATTCCATGGAAATTTCCATAATTTGTACAAGGACATCCCTGTCAAACACAGGGAATGAGTACAGCTCTTCAGGAGGCATTCAGCTTCATTTCCCCAAGACTGTCCTCTTTCCTTCTGCAACCCTCTGTCTCATTCACTACACACCTTCCAAATTCTGCAACAAATGAGGAACAGACAACAGCTTCATTCCCACAGCATCGTCCATCCTATGCACTGATTCGTCCATCCTATGCCCTGTGGAAAAAATAGGTCGTAATCATGTTATTAAAGGCTGTATCATCATGCCTTCATGAGAGGAGGCCAAGCAAGGGTTGCCCAGGCAACCTGACTTCTTGCATTTCCCAGAGCATGACTTGTCAACGTTCACATTCCTCTACCATTACCAACATTAATAAAACCCTGAAGAAACACAAAGAATCCTCAAATGTCACTACACGGAGCCGCGTCTGGGCCCTCAGGAGGTTACAGATACCTACACATACATTGCTGCTATCTACTGCCAGAGCTATGGAGGAAACCTCAGCAAGCAGAGTGGGTGAGTTGGGCAGTATGGAGGGGGAAGCACACATTTTAGGAGTGGACTTCACAAGAGAACAGTGCTGAGACTGAATCCTTAGGCTTATTCTGGAGGGAGAGGGAAGCAAATGGTCACGGCTCGTTTGGTCTCCATGCTCTAGTTCTTCTCTCCTCTTCCCATACAGCTGTTAATTCCCTGCAGGCCCTTATCACCCTTGCCCCTCTAAGTCCCCTCCAACTATCTTCATTCTTTGCTCCCACATCTCTTTTCACGCTCCTGTCTCCTCTCTTCTCTGCCCACTAGTCCCCTCTCACTGCTCTTTGCCTCCGCCTGGTTCCCAAGGTCTCCTCTCCTGATCCCTCACATCTGCATCCAGACTCATCCGTCCTTCTCCTCTGGGTGTCCACGGGCTGGGGGGAGCACTGGCTGGGCCAGGGCTTGCTGCCAGCCCTCCACATGCGGTTCCTGCCTTAGAAAGCCATCTCCTCCAGGAGGAAAGGCAGCACTGCCAACCAAGAGCCAGTGTGCCAGATGGGTACAAAGCAGCTGCAACAGGCTGGAGCCTGGCCAGCCTGGGTCTGTGGGGGACTCAACTGGTGAGAAAGAGTCATTCAAGCTTAAATTGAGGCTGACACCACACCCCTGCTTCCTCCTCCCCCCCTCAATTTTCTAGCATATTTGGCTTTTCCCAGTGGCATCAAAAGGCACATCCTCAGTAGAGCACTCCCTTTTTGCCCCTGTCCCCTCCAAACCCTGCTGCTGTCAGAGGTCTCTACCACCCTCACCAGGGATACTGTCAGGGCACACATGGCCTCTCCTCTTCCATTCCTGTGGACCTAGCCAGGAGAAGAGGACTTACACCCATCAGTTTTATTCTTGTTACTAATTATCATGTACTGCGTGTCCTGAAAGAATTGCACAGACTCCATCAGCTCCCGTTCCTGGACAACAACGACAACCAGGAGAAACCCAGCCCCTCCTGAAAGCTGATTTCGCATACAAGAGGGCAACAGAAATCACTGGCTGGTTTTGTGTGAGGTGGGAATCTCTGTGGCTGACACAAAGTCCTTTGGAGGAGTTAAAGGCTGCCTTCAAGTAGCGCCTTGAACTGTTTTAACTGAACTTCCCACACCTACCTGACTGCCCCTTAGGACTTGCACGGGATATTTAAGTTTGGCACCATTAAACCACCAAGAAATAGGATCTAGTAAAGGAACACACCTGGCATGTTTGTACGTAGAAGCACCACATGCAGATACCTATATTATGGGGCCAGGGAACTCGCTTGCTTTCTTTCTCCAGCTAATACACCTGGCTCTTCAGCCACCACAAGCTTTAAAACAGTAGTGTAGTTGTAGGTGTGATTGTCTAAGCTTTGTAGGGACAGCCAATCTCTTCTATTAGGGAACAGAGATTGCCTTTTCGACATAAGGCTTTTTCACCCTTCCCTCTGTTACTTACCCAATGAAAAAACAAAAAGCGTGGAAGTACATAGGTGCAAGTCTCAGGCTTAGGACAAAAAAAAAAAAAAAAAAAAAGGAGCAAAACAAAACAGGAAACTAGCTTATGTATAAATGAAAAGTCACGGCAGCATGTTGCTCAGTAGCAAGAAAGGTGAATGATAATATTGGTTTTTTTTTATTTAAAGGAAAGCCCCTGAAAACCACAGCTTTCCTCACTGCAATTCACACACGGAGCACTTGTCACCACCTCCTTCCTCTCCACAACGTGTCCCGCACACCAAAGAGGGCAACCCTCTTGGTTCTGCAGGCACTGCGTTACATCCCTGGGGCAGGTTACTGAGAAGATAAGGGCAATGTTAATTTACTCTGAACTCCTATCAACATCCCTGTCTCACTTTAATTTGTTTGCCATGCATGCTCTCTTGCTGGCTGAGCATTGCCCATGCTGATTTTCTCCAGACATGGGTTGTTACCACAGCTGCTAGACCACTGTCCAGACATTCAGTTGTTCTCTTTAGAGACATCTCCCAAGAGAGAGCATTGGCAAACTGCTCCCACCCTATGGATTGATTCAAAACCAGTAGACAAACCTTGCTTCCTTTATTTCCACCCAAAATGTGGGTCATCTCTCCGTGGATCAAACAGGCTTTACAGAAGGTTAGTGGCACCTCCACTATGTGCAGCGTAGCCAAATGGACCAGTAAAAGCTTTCAGCAGGCAATAGGAACAGTGTGATTCTTCAGAAAGGAAAATAAGCCTCTTCATTGCTTGGACAGCAATCCAAAATTGCATTTTCTCCCATCACAGAAATACTTCACCCACTTGAACGCTACTTCTTTTTATTATGAAACTCGTATCAGCTGCCAAAATGGGTACATATGAAACTACTGTAACTCCTGTAATGATCTGTCATATAGGATCCGCTAATTTGACTGGTATGTATGAGTAAAATTACAGGGGGGGTTGCAGCTGGAAGGGACTGCGAGAGAGCAGTTTATCATTTAAATGTACTGGGAGTAATTCAATCACAGGAGGCTGCTCCAACAATGCAGTGAGGAATAATAAACAGCAACACAATGGCCCCTAACTAGAGCAAAACAGTTTCCAGCCCTTTCAGATGGAAAACAAAGACTAAAACAAGTCACAAACAAAACCCTCTCTGCACAGATAGGAAAGCTCAACAATGGAGTCAGGGGGAAATAGGGGATATCTGCATCAGGCTCAATGGCATCCTTTCTCCCAGACGAGTACTAGCTTTTTAGCCATTCCCTGCTACAGCAACATCCCTCCAGAGCTGGGTCAGGAAAGCCTTAACATGGGAGCTACAGAGAGAGTTTAAAGAGAAAAGGCCAGGGAAGAAATAATTAATGAAACCCAACAATATCCCCAACAAATCCAGCATCAGCAAGGAGTCAGAAAGGACCATGTTCTGTCCGGCAGTTTGCAAAGGGAAACGTACTGACAACTGCTGTATCTGAATGTGTTTGCAGGCAGAGAATCCATAGCATCAGGATGTGTAATAATGAGCTGTTTTCCACAAGAAAGGCAGTCCCTCCTTAACAGGAGTGTATCCCTACCACGAAACTGCTGGAAAAAGTAATCGGTCACGAATAATAGTCATAAAACCATTTTGATACTTAGCATTCCTCCGTGGACAATATAATTATACATGGCTTAAATAAATCCCTGTAGCACAGGGTTGCATCTTTATCATACTCCTTAAAGGAAACTCAGGTAATTTATTTTTTCTTTCCCCTAAGATACGTTTTATTTCACCAGCACATTCAAGAAGCTGACTAGCTGAGAAAGGCCAAATTTAGAGTTGGTTGGGAAACGCCCCAAGTCCAATTGTGAGACACTTCATTGCCAAAGAGGTAGGCTTTCTCCAAGATGCACCTTTCACTCTGAGGAAGATCTGCAAAAAACAAGGGGAGGAGGGTGGAAATAGCCAGATTAACGGCTGCTCGCACACCCCTGAGCTTCTCCGAACTTTACCAGAAAAACGGCATTTACATTGCAAAGACGTATTGTGTGCGATGCAGATCCAGGAACTGCAACCCCCGACACCCAATTTCCGTGCAAACGAGCTAACTAACACCGGTCTGCACCAGAAATGACAGCAGTGACGTGGGCACGCGCACCACAGACCCAAACCGGGCTCTTTCAACCCTTGCTGATGAAGACTGCTTCATTTGTTAGGCACTGATGTTAGCGGTGACATTGTTCTGTTCTGGATGAGGTCTGTTCCAGTGCTGACTGACGCCTGTAGCACTGACTGAAGCTACAGTTACCCAGAGACCTTCAACAGTGAGTGCTGGCCAAGCGCAGGAAGCATCCCCTCTACCCCTGGGCAGAGCTGCTTGCAGACCCTGGAGTCAGAGCAGGTGAGGTCTCAAAAAGTGGTGAAAAAACTCAAAAGAAACATCTCCACTGTTTTCTGACTAGTGGGTGGGCTGACGCAGATTGGAAGTGACAGTGTAAAATGGGTGTTTAGGGGCACCATGAGAAAGAACAGGGGAGCCTGAACCAAATCTGACAGGTGGGCCCGTGAGATGAAGATCCAGAAACTCTTTGCCTTTGTTATAATTAGTGCCACACACACACAGTGTTCTGCAAAGCACCCTGCAAAACAGAAGCACGGCTATTTCAGTGACAATCCTGGTGATAAGAGCTGTCAGCTCTTCCTAAAAGCATCAGTAAACCAAGGAACCCATAATTTAGACTTTGAAGCAAAAACTGCAGCCCCTCCGCCCCCACAGCAGCATCTTTCAGGTGATGCAGAAGAGGAAAGCAAAATGGCTCTTGGAGCAAGGCTTTAAAGAGAAACTTAAATGTGGTTTAGGTCTGCCACAGGGCTGGTGATTTAGCATTTGGGGTTCCAGTGGGGTGCTGCTTCTCCAAACCAACAAAATAAGCATGGCGTGAGGGGCAGCATCCCAGCCAGCAGCTTCCTTAAAACAGAGTGTCCAGCGGCACAGAGGGCTGAAGGTGCACTTTGTAGCGATGGTAAAATTCTTCAAGAGATGTCTCTAAAGACATAAAGCACTGCAAGGTAAGACTGTAATTAATGGGGCTTTTCAACAGGCCGAATAATATTAAACACAGTGCTGGAGTTTGGAATGGCTTTTCAAGAAAAGCAAAATGAATGAACGAATGACCAAATGGGATGGTTTTAAAGGCAGTGAACAGATTATTTAATTCTGGGCAGCAATGAGGAGTGCGGTCTTTAGAGAAGAGCAGGGGCATTTACGGTTGTCTGTCTGTCCTACTCACCGGGCACAACTCCTTTGATGTCACTTTCCGTGTTCATCCTGTTCTTGTGCGTGAACTGAAGGATCAGTTCCTTGGATGCCTCAAACTGTTGTGTAGCCATCAGCCACCGAAGAGACTCTGGGAAAATACTTTAAAAGATGGAAAACAGGTTAGGTTCCCTTCCAAGTTTCTGTCAGGGGAAGAACTGATAGCATTCAGCTGCTCATTTAACCGTTTGTGAGCTACGTAATTGTTTTCAAAAAGCAGAAGAATCACTTATGAAACAAGTAAGAGGGAAAACAGATTCAGAATGTGCAAATTAATGAAATTTTCTTTGACACTAATTCACAAATTATATAGGAACTACCCTATCACATAGAAATAGGACATTTTAGATTTTTATAACATATTAGAGGCCTGTTAATACAATTTTGAAAAAAGTAGGAGAAGGAGGCAGCACGGTCTGCAATAGACATTTGCTGCCAAGCAGGGAATGAATGCGATGTGCAGGTATCACATGGTAATTCAGACCAAAGAAGGAAAATAGCTGACAGAAGCGATTTGGATTCTCTGGTGAAGATGGAGAGAGGAAAGAGAAGAATTACTTTTTAGGATTATAAAGGAACAGATTTTTTTAATTTTCAAACATGTCAAAAATCTTCTCCGACATATGCAGATTTTAAGCCATTCTTCTATACAGGTCAGTATTGTATATGCTCCAGACAACATTCGGCTGCTGCTCTACAAGTTTTGCCTAGTAAAGACAGCATTATCTTGGTTGAGGTGCCTTAAAAATATATACGCACACAGAGTTACAAAATAAAAAAGTTTTTTTTCCACGTGGTCGTTTCCTTCAAGTGCTGATATTCGCTTAACTAATCATTCTTCCTTTTTTTCATTTTTCCAGATGAGTTCATTTTGATACAAAACCAAAAGAAATATGTAGATCTTAAACAAACAAACCAACCCTCCCATACTTCTATAGATATGAAAGCTTTCAGATTTGACTCCAAGCATCTTTTTCTTTCTTGATGAGGCCTCATTTTCACTAATCTTCCAAAAGACCTTTCTAAGAACAAATTTAACAACTACTTTTAACTTCAGATCCATAATAAACCTCACATTTCCTTCACAAAGCACTGATCTTTGCTGTAGTTGCTGCCTCAGTTCTTATACTTCTAAGCAACGGACCAGGCAATTGCACCATTACAGTACTATCTTTTAAGGCTGATGCAATTTGGAAGACAGCTTAGTGAAACCTCCATCCTGGATAGAGAAAGAATGGGTTTTTTGAAGAAGAAAAAAGGAGAGAAGTCAGGCAGACTGCAGCCCAAGCATCAGGCAATAAAAATATATAACAGCCATGATGACAGCCATTCAGCTTGACAGCTTATTTACTACCACTGGTGCCGAGGGGATGCTCTGGCATATCCTCCTGCTGAAAGTCCTGTGCTGCAAAAGCGCATTTTGAAAAATTAATTCTTTGAATGCAAAGTCTTCCTGTGCTTGGCTCCGGCGAGGGGACAGCCTCAGCCACTAGCCTAAAAACTGCACTTTTTGAATGGTCCGCTTACAGGTCTCAAATGACAAGCCCTGTGGGGAGCACCCACACTCCTGGGGGAAGGAAGAGAGCCGCAGGGATGGGGCATGGGTCATCGTGGGGACAAACACTGTCTCTGCCTTCCAGCTCCTACAGGTTTCTCAGACTGAAAGTGCCAAAGCCTCACGCCTCTCAGCTGCTTCATTACTCAGTATGAGCAGTGGGAGATTCATTTAAGGATCTTCAAAAACTCCTGAGCCCAGGTTATCAGGCACATCAGGGGGAAGTGCTGGCCGCTCCATCTCTGTGCAAGTGCCCGAGCTCGCCTGTGGAGCTGCCAAGAGTTATATGCACCTACCCACTGTTGCACCTTCACAAAACCAAAACATTGCCAAACCAAGCACCATCACAAACTCAAAAGCAAAAAAACCAAACCAAAACAAAAAACCCAACCCCCTGGACCTTGTAGACTTCTGCATAGAAATTTGGTCACAATCCCATGCTTCAACACCTGGCAATTAAATATTATATATATAAATGAAGCTGAGACTGCTTTCTGCTGATCTCCTAGATCACCAAGGCTGAGGACACCTGGTTGATAGTCTTCTACCTTCTCCATCAGCAAGGAAAGGACCATCGTTCTGCATTTGTGGGTGAGTAGGGGGAAACATTCATCTGTTAATCTCTTCCCTTGTTGGGAGAGGAGAGGGGGAAGAGTGGGATAAACACTGGGGGAAAAAAAAAGAATCCTAAACCCAAGAAATCCTAAGGTCAGAGAAGAACCCTTGACTGACAAAAAAAGGCCAGGCAGGTACCACTCACAGAGAACCGTAATCTGGTCCAGATGCAGAGCAAACCGATGTCCACAGAACGGACACAGTGTGTCAATCAGGGGTCTGCCCCAGGGCAACAAGCCCACTTATTACAAATTTGTGTCTCGGCAAGGGTAAATCCTATCCAACAGCAGCAGCAAAGAACTGGTCATCCCTTCCCGGTTCTTCAGATTTGGTTAGAGCGAAGCAGGAGTTTGTTTCAGATTATTGACACCTTTGCTGACCTTCATGGCACGGTCCTGTCAGGAGCTTCCTGCATCCAAGGGAGAGGAAATAACGCCTCTGTATAACTGGAGCTCCCTTTCCCTCATGGCTCTAACACACACACACACACACACACTTTGAAAGAAGCCTTCCCTTTACCCCCACCCATGCCCAGCTGATCTGCTCAGCCACCCACCTCCTGGGGACAGTATAGCCTGCCATGCGCCCACGGCCAGGAGCAGAGCAGATCTATAGGCAGGAGAGGGCTAAGCCCCAGCTCAGGGGGGCAAACAGCTCTCTCACACAGAGATGGAAGAGACTGAAGAGAGATCTTCCACAGAGATGGAAGTAAAGAGAGGAAGGAGAAAGCAGGGCAGGGGCTATTGCAGCATCTGTTATTGAACTCGCTGCTTTGGGTACGTGATGGGGCATTAACAAACAGTGCAGTTTCCCAGTTCTTTTATTACAAATCAGTTAGTTTTCTTCCTTCATCTGTAACATACATTGAGAGTCCATGCTCTGTTCCCCAACACAGTGCCAGGGGAAGAGGGGAGGAAAAGAAAGAGGTAATAAACCAGTAGCACTTTCTAGAGAACATGCAACAGATGGAAAAGCCTAAGAGAAAAGTGCATATTGTACCGACAGTATAATTAAACAGGCATCCTAACCACAGTCCATTTCTGCAAATGCAAAACCCCTGGGCAATGCAAATCCCATTACTTTGGCTCTTACCACTACACATCAAGCTGTTGTATCGCACGTTATGTAAGGGAGATCTATTTGCGTGGTCTGCCTGTCCCGTCCAGCCAAAAAGCCACAAAGGTCTTGCAGATTAAGAAATAAACGTTAGCATTTCCTATTGCTTTCAATGTCACCCAGGGACGACCTCTCAATGAGAATGTACAAGCCCCTGTCTCAGACACCTATAAAATGTCCTAGCTCCAGAAGACTGCTGAGGGGTTACTGCTGTCCACGTTGTCACCCCATTCATTAGGCGTCTTCGCGATATTGCACTGTCCTTTTGGACACAAATATCTCTAACCGTTATGTCTGATATTGGGTTCTATCCATTGGTGGATGTAAGGCATTTCAGCTGGCGAGCATCCCAGCAGGAGGTTTTGGAGTAGACCTCATGCGTTTGCAGGTGTATAACATATGGCAGGTTTGGGAGAACAGTATTGCACGTTAACAAGAGCACTCTTGGTGATTCATCATCAAGATTAATGCTGACAAGATGAGACTGTTTAGATGCTGTAGGCTGGAAAACAGGAGATAAAAAAACACCCCGAAACATTATCTTGCAAAGGACTCGTAACTTTCTCCTGTGTGCTGCGTTATGCCCTCAGTCCAAGCTGTGGCATGTCCACCTTGGGGATAAGCGAAGAAATAACCACTGAGGGTTACCACCCTGAACACAGGAGAACTCTGTAAGGCCTTTATGCACGAACAGAAAAAACATGTAACTGTGAAAAAGTCTTACATACTGTAACAAAGTTTTTACGCATTGCAACTTGTCAGGCATGACAACCAGCAGCTTGGCCCCCCACTGTACATAAACAACTTCGTCCTGCGCAGTGGGGTGGCCTTTTTTACTCATTTTTCTCAGTGTACAGCAGCTAAAGGTTTTTAAATATGTTAGGGTTATCTTTAAAATGAATGATCTAGTGTGTTCTTACTGTTATGGTTTTGTACAGCGCTGTTCTCATAAGCCTCCGTTGTGTTATGCTGCCACTGCGTGTCACTATTAAGACAGAACAACAAAGGAAGAATTTTTGGGAGGTTCAAAAATCCCCAGTGGGGATGGACCTGACATCATTCCCAAGGTGAAAGCCACCCTACTTCTCTCAGGATAGCCGTACGGTGCCGCAGTGCTGCCAGCACAGCTGGCAGAGAGGCGTGGGAGCAGCTGGGAGGGGAGGATTCCTTGCAGGAATGATGCTGGCGCAGACCAGCCACACAGTGGGTGCTAATTCAGGCAAAACTGAGCAGGCAGTCTAGTTCAGGGCTGGCTACCTGATGCACACCAGATGTCCAAGTGTGCTTGTTCAAGAGCTGACACGTGTTACTTTTAACCTAGCTTGGCTAAGCCAGGCCAAAGGCACCAACAGTGACAGCCCAGAACCACAATACAGGTTTTAAGGGAAGCAGCCACAGTCTGACACAGCCACGGTCTGACAAGAACTAGGCTGAGATGCGTCTTCTCAAGAATTATTTTCACCTTTAAAGGGGAAGTGACAGCCAGAATCATAGCAAAGTTCAACCTGCTGCTCAACAAAAGATTACCGTTTTGCAGCACGTGACCTCTGTGCGTGCTACACCAAATTATAAAGTTGTTATTTCTTATTTCAAAGACCAATCTTTGCAAAAGGTGATTGTAACAACAAAGGGAAAGACTTATAGGTATTGTAAAGCACCTGTGTTTCCAGGCAGCAAAGCACCTCCCAAGTCCAGCATTCGGAGCTCGTGTCTTTGACCCGACAAGAGGAAGAAATACTTACACCCAGTAAAGCAGCATCAGCAGAAACGGACAGATGATGACTGCTTGGAGGACCTGCCAGTCCCTGCAAAGGGCAGCCAGCCCCGGCATGAGGAACTGCCCTGCCATTTCGATGAAGCTCGCCACCATGGTGATCATGAACCGGTGCCCGGGAGGACAGAGCTCTATCCCTGAAAAACAGAGCACAGGAGAACGTATTAGCCCTCCCATCGGCATGGCACCCACAGAGCATCTCCTTATGCAACTTTCAGGGAGTTAACGTCCTTCAAGACCTTTGGCCAAAGTTGTGCACAACCACATAAATCTTGTTTCCTCGTGTATTTGGGCTTCAAATACCCCGGCAGCAATAGAGAAGCTCCTTAACAGCTGGCTGTGGCACGAACACTGCACCGTCCACCCACCACTGTACCTCCTGCGGACCTGCTGCATCCTCACTGTTGGCTTTCCTTTAGTCTCTGCCTAGAGATGCACTTCACCTAATTGTAAGATACTTGGTTTTTAAAGGGAACGTAGGGTAAAACACAATCCAAAGGTTTTGGGTCGAGCCTTTTCACAGTTCTCAGAGATGCCTTACGCCTTTCCAATCAGATTGCTGGGAGCACAGCTCTCAGCAGGATACAGGCTCCTGGCTCGTACGGGATGCTACCTGCCCACAGTTTAATATGCTCCGACTCAGCCTGTTTCAAGCTGGATTTTGCTGAGTGGGTTGTTTCTGGGTTTGCTTTTTGTTTTCACAATAGCTAGTCCTGATCAGCTTTCAAATGAGCCAGCCTTCCATCTGTCTTATCCTGTCCTCCATCCTTCCTTTTGCTGTGGGGCAATTTAGTACCATCTCTGGTATCATCAGTTGTCTCCGCTGCCTTGTGACAAGTGTGTTCAGTAGATAAAAGCTTCCTTAAACTCTGGCTACGTTTTATTTAGTCTTTGGAAATGAAGATGAATTTAGCAAAATCACAGCTTTAAAACGACGACAAAAACAAAATCACAGAAAAAATAGCAGAAAAATTGAACTGCCTTGTGGAAATATATTCAATTTTTTTTTTTTTTTGCCAGTAAGACTGCAACACAAGTCTCTATTTCATATTTTCCATTTTCCCACATTCACTTCTACAGATTAATATTTAAGCACAATAAACCTGCCACCAATGTTGTGTAGTACTTATCGGCCTGCTGATACAGAAACACAGGCTCGTAAACATTCATGATATGTTGCTATCAGCACTGTTGCTTTTCCTTGGGATGTTTCCTCTGGTTGTTTCAAATTAGAATTTAACAACAGTTCATACTGTAATTGAAAAGCTGTAAGACAATAGGAAGAGATGACAGCTGCTCCTTCATTCACTCTCATCTGTAGCTTGTTCAGCATTTATCACTCTAACACAGATTTAAACTAGCTGACCAGGAAGTAGCTTATAATCAAATGTAGGATTAAACACCACATGCTGTTTCTTTTTTCTTTTTTTTCCCCCCTTTTCAGCCAGTGACAAAAACTATTGATGGATTTTTGCCAGCACAGAAGGAAAATGCATCTCTTGTGAGGCAGCCCAAATTTTCATTAGCTTAACCACAAACACAGCAGCTTTGGAAAAGGAAGGGGGGAAAAAATCCCCTCAAAGACTCTCACTTGCTATAAAAGCCTTTTACATTTTAATTAGAAAAACAAGATTAAAACCCAGAGCTCCTTATTGCATTAATATGGTTTCATTCTTACTAATGAAGTATCCCAAATCCAGGCGATTTTTTTTATTCTACGCAAAGAGGTCACTTCCATTTTATTACCCTAATCTTCAAATATAAAGCGGTTCTGTTTGTTTTTCTAAACCTTAATGTCCCAGTTACTCACACTCCAATATTCGTTCATTAAGTGCAAGGACAAGTTTTGTTGCTATAGAAACGGGAAGTCTGCATTAGATAGGTAAGGCTTCGGCATTTCAATTGCATTGCTTAGGTTAGTATCAGATTAAAAAAAAAAAAAAAGAGGAGAACAACTTTTATATGAAGTCAGAAAGAGGTGTCCAAATAATAAAATTATATTTTACTAAGTCCCCGGTGCAGGGTATGTAACTCCATATGCAGCAGTTATTCACTGTGTAGAAAGGAAATAACTTTAGAGATTGTTTAGCTTCTATTTTCTTCTCAGGATTATCACACGCATATAACAAATTTTTGCTCTTTCCTCTAAAAAAGCTAGACAAGACACCAAAATATCCCTGCTGTAGCTGGGTGAGCATGACTTTCAACTGACATTGGCAGACGGTCCGTGTATATGAAACATCACATCTCTGTTGAAACGTTCTACATACGAGGACAGCCTACTGACTTTCCAACATCTCTGGCATCAATTTTGCATGATAAAAGATTCAGCACTGCAGTTTTTAGCAAGCATCTATCAGTCAACCTTCCCACCTCTGCCAGCAAAGCCACCCTCTACAGCACCTCCCTCTGCCCCAGCACCCTGCCGATGCTCACGCTAGTGCCGTGGTGCACCCAGGCTGCTGCGTCCGCAACAATTTGCACCCAGTTCATGTGATAAATGACGGACTCGGATGGAATCAATACAAGACAGAGGTCAGCTTTAGCCATCCGTGGCAAATCCAGTAAGAAAGCTCCAGGTCACCTGCTCACTGAAAAGTTTTCCACCTCAATACTTCGTGGAATATGGAGCAAACCCTTGTCGTATACATAAACCACAGAAATTACCATCAATACCAAAACTTCCTGGATACCTCTGTTTGCTCTACTTGGAAAATTTTGTGTGGGCAAGGAGACAGGCAAGGAAAGGATTTGCTTCCTTGCCCAGCATTTCTACTCCACGCAGCACAGTCAGAGCAGCAGATCCAACTCAGATGCCTAATTTCCGTAAATCCCGGACAAGTATCGGCAAGTCGAAACCTGTACAGAGAGCGGTTCTGGGGCAGTGAAATCAGATAAGCCCAGGACACACGGACAGACTTTCTCCCCATCAATAGACACCCAGTAACAGCGGACACCACAGGTGCAGAAGTTGGAAACAGCCAACCTCTGCGCCTCCACACACTGCAGGTACGACCCAGCCTGAAGGCAACTGCCTTACCACACGTGTGATGCGGCCCTGGGTCCCGTAGGCATCACAGGCAGGAAACACTGAACGCACGAAGTTCGTTGCACAGCATATACCTCTGGCTGGGAAATGTGGAACCAAAGCACAGAAATCTTTCTTTGGGACCCTTTCCTTCCACTATGGAAATGACCAAATCCATGTTCAGCAGCTTCACAGCCTGCAAACCAGCCACAGGGAGAGCTGGGGGGAACTATGTCCCTTCTGACACAGGATTCAAGCATTTCTGGGGGCACTCGAAGTAACCCCACTACTAACATGCAGGATGTGCAGAGACTCATCCTGGCGCAGAGGGAACAGTACTGGGGCCAGACACGCTACTCCATGAGTCTGCATGCAGCGATTTGTATCGGAAGTATGAAAACGGGTGATGAGCAAAGGCAGAGTAAGAGCTTGTGTTTGTATGAGTGTATGCGTGTGCAAGAGCAAGTGAGCGAACAAGCAGGCACCAGAAGGATGGGCAGAGCATGGGTTAAAGGAACGGCACAGGCCCATTGTGCCAATTGCATCCTACCTACCTGTGATTTCATTCAAATAACAAGACAAGGAGGAACAACCTTACCAACAGATAAGGCATTAGGAAGATGAACAGGAGGACTGGAATCATAAAATATCAAGATTATGGGGGAAAAAAAAAGAAAGGGGAATTGAAATTCATTAAGTTTGTCTGAGAATTACAAGAGATGAGAAAGAAGAATGAAGCAAAAAATTGTAAACATCGTCAAGCCTTAAAGGGTATGAAAAGCAACCCCAAAGTGGTTTGTTGTTGCCTGTCAAGAACCACCTCAGGGATGTGATGAGGACGCAGCAGTCACTGACTCTTGTCCTCTGTGTCACACAAGCGATCCTGCCAGGCCATGTGGACACACTCCTTGGTACTTGAGAGTGCATGGGTGAGAGAGTAGGCATGAATGAAATCCATGAGAGGAGATGTGTGGTTGTGCAAAATCTGACTACTTAGAGACTGTGTGTGTGGGAAATAATAATAATAATAAAATCCCTTTCTCATTTTATAAGGTCTTTCACTGAGTTATTTAGAAATCCCATGAGAAAGCCTTTCAAATATTAATAAGAATATTAATAAGGAAATAAGAACCACAGCAGCTATATTGGCTGTTCTTAGTGACAAAGGCAAAGCTCAAGAAAAGGACTTTCAAATCAACATTTTTGGTATACTAATAGGACACTACCACAGAACGCCACTAGAGTCGGATCAAATAAGATCTCCTGAGCAGGTTTTGGAATACTGAAATCAGTTTTCTTTAAACAGGATTCATTTTTCCTCCCTCACTCCCCTTGTGGCGCAGTCCATTGGGACTCCTGTTAGAAAGAAGGAAAAACCTGAAGAAGCTTTCACGGGGAAAAGCAGACCCATCCACAGAGCGCATGAAGCGCTCAGAGGCCCTTCTGCAAGCACATCTGCAGTTTTGCCATAAAGGAGCTGCATATAAACATCAGCAAATTAATTCACTACAGTTATACGGTACTTGAAACAGTGCATGCCATTATGTCAACTCATCTGGAAACAGGTGTGCCTGGAAGAACCCAGGAAGCGGAGCAGAAGGAAGATGCTTCTGGAGTCAGGCCGTAGGTAGATGAGGTATGGCACACCTCAGACCCACACACATCTTTGGAGTGATTGCAGAGAGCCATTAGTCCTGAAAGGTCTTGCTTTTTTAATAAACCTAGAAACAGAATCACAGGATGGTTTGGGTTGGAAGGGACCTGTTCATCCAGCCTGGCATTGAACACTTCCAGGGATGGAGCGTCCACAGCTTCTCTGGGCAACCTGTCCCAGTGCCTCACCACCATCTCCATGAAAAATTCCTTCATGGAATTAATCCCTTCATGGTGATGACAGCTCTTCTGGTGGGGCTTGGAGGAGGTGGGCTATGCGGGGCCATGCTCTGGGGCAACATGGGCTGATGTTAACCCTGTGTTACTGTCGTCCTTCCCAGTCTCCCGTCCATACGTCCATCTCCTCTAGACAGACTCCTCCTTCCACAGCTGCAGGCTGAGAGGGTGGGAGAGAAGAGCTGGCTGGAAAGGGGAGAGGGCAGCATTGCAGATGTCAGGCCACGGCATACTTGGATAATTTTAACTCAATTTCCTGTCCTCTTTTCAGAAGAGTTTGCCTGAAAAATTGTTGTCAGGGATATCAGCCCAGGGCATTTATCCATCCTGGTGCCAGGGAGAGGAGAAGCTGTTAGCAAAGGCGACTAGCCCTTTCTGATCCAAAATCACTGTGCCCCTTGTCTCCAGTGCCGGTTGCATTTGCAGTGGGTAACCTGTTGTCTGACCTGTGGCTTTATCATGCCTTTCTCTGTTGATGCCCAGGGCAGTGACCTCCGGCACAGGGAGCAGCTCTGCGTGTGGTGGGGCTGAGCCCCTGTGGCATTGCAGGGCTCTCACCAGCTCCCTCATCGTCCACGTCACAGTCAGTCTGAGTGCTCACAGTCGTACAGCTGGCATGGGCAGGCCATGAGCCCTCCTAGCCAGTCCCTGTGTCCCGTGCAGCTCCTGAGGCATGCTGGTGGGAAGAACGCCCTGGTCCCGCTTGGAGCAGGTGCTCTAACTCCCCCCACCATCCCTTCTGAGCTGTCAGTGATGTCGGGATCTTCCTGAATTTTGCCAGCCACACCAAGATACGTGATGGAGCCCTGTCCTTTACCATAAAATCCCAGCTGTTTTGGCCAGCTCTTGGGGCCAATTGATTTTGATGTGGAAGGATCTAGAGCCCTGTTGTCTTTTGCAAGCCAGAGAAGTTGTGGCTTGTATGAAGACATCCCCTCCCTGGCAGTGTTCAAGGCCAGGCTGGATGAGGCTTTGAGCAAACTGGTCTAGCGGAGGGTGTCCCTGCCCACGGCTGGGGGGGTGGAACTAGATGGTCTTTAAGGTCCCTTCCAACCCAAACCATTTGTGATTCTATGATTAAGGACCCCCACTTGATCTTACCCTTGTGCACTGGTAACAGTCTGTTTCAGGTTTCAGAAACCCTCTCGTTTGTCTTCAAAGGCTGACATTTATTCTCCTAGGATATTTGCACAAGGATGAACAGCAAATACTTTTATTTAAAGAAAGAAAAAAGTTGTAAGTCATTTGCAAATAATATATCAAGAAGAAAAAGAGGTTAAATCACACTGCCTGAACAACTCTCTAGCATTCACTCACCCATCTCCAGTCCCAAAACACAAAGCAATTCTTGCACCGCAGCCCCAGCGTTAGCTACATCAGAAACCGCAAGCTAACTGCCTTTTGTGCTTTTGCAGTTTTCTCTCCCCGCCCAGTTTCGGTCTATGAGCCATCAAGACTGTAATTACATAGGAGTATCCCTTGGAGAAAATGGCCAGGACAAAGCACCTGAAGTCTGGGCAATAGCATTCCTGCTGAAAAAAATCCCCAAGGAGACAGTCTGATTTTAGATTTACATTCACAGCTTCACATTGAAAAAAAAAAAAACCACCACCACTATTTTTGACAGTTTCCCCCATATTACTATAAAACCAACACTCTTAATTCTCTCCCTCCAAGGACCTCTCAAGACGTTCCCCTATCCCAAAAGGGAGGAAAACAATGAGACTGAGATGAACAAGACCCATGCTATCAGTTCAGCGGAGGAAAGCTCAGGCAACACGGTTTTAGCTGTAAAAGGCGGGACACCAGAAATTCCCATGGGTGGTAGCATCCCAAGGAACCAGGGCTGTGTGCAACCCTCAGCCCCAGCAGCTGCTCAGCTCGGTCAAGAGTAAAGCACAGGCTGTGGCCCTAAGACAGGGTTTTGCATTCAGACTCTGCTTTTCAACAGAACACAAAGGGAAAGGAACAAAAAAAAAATCCTAGAGCGCCTAGTTTTCCAAACTGTTCAGCACTTCTAGCATGTCCCACCACTGCCGTGCTCCCCCAGCTGAGCCTTTTGGCACGATGAGCTCTGGCACCTCCGGCACGGCGATCTGCTGGGAGGTGACCCCGGTCCCGCTGCTATCAGATTTCCCAATTCCCACCAAGCTCTCTCAAACCTCAGGAACCTCTCTTCCTCCAACACTCTCCGTGGGATTTGCCCTCCGCTGTAAACAGATCATCTCGCTGGATATTCCTAGAATAACACGGCCCCCGGGCCGGCTTGTGGCGAGCTACCAGAGCCAAATGCAGCAGAAACTATTAATAATTCCCAGACAAGCCTTTAAGTTTGCAGCTAAGGGGACAAGTAAATAAATAAAATCCAGCATATCTGCTTATACACCCAAATTTTCAAGTTGTTACTAGACAGAAACTACTAGGAGCTACAAGCCCTGCTCACCGGCTACGTACACTCTCCATCCCAATTAGCACACTCAGGATTCAGCCCAGGTTAAGCCTGCACTCACGCCCCAGCTGAGTTTAGGCACGGAGCACATCTTCTCGATCGTCTTTGCTGCCACCAGAAGCGAGGGAGGAAGCACCACGTGTAAATAGAGTTTATTAGAGAACAGCGAATGAAGCAGCGCGGGCAAGGAAAGGTTATCACGGGCACCGCGGTGCACAGACAGCCGCCAGTGGATGTAAACACAGGACAGAGACAGAGGGGAAGGGAAGGAAAAAATCTAATTTCTACTCTGAAGAAATCCAATCCACTACCAAGGAAAGAGAGCAGTAATAGACTGAACCTCCAATGGTCGAGTAAGGAAAATTGGATTACTTTCCCTCAACAGCACAGCAGGACAAAAGTTACTCTAAAATACACCTATGAAGGGACATCGGTGCTCCTTCAAAGGTACTTTTTTAGGGTACAGTATTGGTGAGGGTTTCTTTTGAACACACACTAGCCCACCATTTATATCTAATAAACACTTCTAATGCGTGTCAAATCAGTCGTCCGTGCACTGACTCAGGTTATGAGCCAACAGAGCCATCAGGCTGGTTCCAGAGCAGGCAGCCAGCGTCACACCTCACCAGATGTGCAGCGGCACTCCTGACCTGGATGGACATCCTGTACCTACTGGATGGAGCTATCGGATAGGTAGGTACCTAACCAGAAGAGATAGCTTTCTTACCAAAACTAGATCAGATGTTTATTTCGTATGGAAGTACCAGGATGGTGCTAAAACTGATGCTAGGCAAAACGCCCTTTAGACACAGTACTCCGCCTCTGCTGCTGTGCACACCACAATGTGCACAGAGAGACATAGCAAGGAAAAAGTAAACACGGCCACATTTCTCATCCAAAATCCAACCAAAACACAAGGGGCAACCCACTCTCTCTTTACTCTCCACATGCCGGACCCTTTCCCGTGAGGCACAAAGGAGTGACACGCCAACCCAGTTTCAGACCTGAATGCAGCTGCAGGAGCTGGGGACCGCCTGGACCTGATGGAAGTGCAGCGGAGCCCCTTCCCAGGACCAGGACTGCTCATGGCAGGGCGCTGGGCAGGGCAAGGGCATGCTCAGCTCCTCCAGGCAGAGAAGACCCCTAGCAGAGACTGCCTGAGACGCAGTGATGCTTGCAGTCACGCTCTGGATCCAAGCTGGCTCCCAGGGAGCATCAGCAGCAGAGATGGGAACACGCATCCTTCCGCTGCTCATCCAGTAGTATCGGTATTTGCTGCGTTTTACATCGCACAAGACAAACAACATCTTAGAAAACAGACAGCTGACTGCGTAAGAAACCTTTAACGTAGCACGCTGCCTGCCGTTCACAATGTAATAAAACCAAAGGAACGTTAAATCACAATTGTGGTACTGCAGTTAAAATCTATCCTACTTCCAGAGGGAAGCAGCAGCATCTCTGCGATGCTGTCGTGCCGCAGCTCCCAACCAACACTGATTTTTGATGACAGTTCCTGCATGTGAATAACGGCATTACGAAACAAAACCAGGAGGATGTCCCCGGAAACCTAAACAGCAGCGACAAAGAGCGTAAGAAACTGGTAGATACGGAACGTGCTAATTTCAGGATAGAGATGACTTAATTTAAAAGCAATTAAAAAGCGATGAACAAGCTTTGCCATGACCTACGCCACCAAATACATTAACTGCCATCTATAAAAAACATTACCTTCAACCTCCAGTCTATAACTTCCTGCCCCCTATTAACAGAATCTCCAAGCCCTTATAAATATTTGTTTATTTTTGCAAAAAAGCTAAGATTGCATAGAAATCTATCGGATTCTTCCTTGTGCCAAAAAAGTGGCCTGCTCTAAAGGAAAAATGCACAGCCGATCACGGGAATATTTTGCAAATCGAACACCTCTGTTGTTCACAACAACTGGCCCCTTTTCTCTTGGCAGGATCTACATCACAACTGGCATCTTTTTGACAGGAACGAACGAGAGAAGCTGAAACAGAAACCTGTGTGAGAGGTATCAGAGGGGCTCATTTTCTTTGATGCTCCAGATGAAAGGGTTTGTTAGCATGTTTTTAACAATACTGTAGCCACTTAAAATAAGAACAGAGAAGAAATTAAATAGCCACAAATCTGTACAGCAGTCTCTTAATTAACCAAATGGCAAATAGTATTCCAACAGAAGCTCTTTCTAAACCTCAGTTTGCAACCTCCAGATAGATGATGGCCCTCGAAGAGGCAAGAACAAAGAAGTAACAGCCTAACATCTTGTTTCAGGTTTATTAAACGTTTACTCAGCTCCCTGAGGCAGCATGGCAGCAAGGGGCAGCCCCTCTCTCCCCGAGCACTCATCCCACATGAAATGCTCCCGCAAGCTAACGCTTTTTGCTGTTACTGTCACACTGTTGGCCGAGTGAATAAATTGAACCCTGGATTTGAGCATATTCCCAGCAGAACTGCATACTGCTAACAAGGATCTGACATGGGAGCCTCGAGCTGCTCAGAGCCTAGCTTACCAAGCAGAAGAGACAAGCATGGAGGAAATCTTTAAAGGGCCAAGAATTGTACTTGGTGCTCTGTAGGTCTTTACACAGCACTGCCTGCCCTGCATGCCTTACCCTCGGACCGACGGAGGATGGCTTGTCTGAAGCACCGTGCACCACAGGCACAACCCCAGGAAAGCACCCTGTTCCTTATACAAACTTAGTAACAAGCCCTCGGTGTGCTTACTTGCACTGAGCAAACATTTAGGTGGTTGGTTATTAAACTCTCAAATACAGCTGTAAACCCATACACATGTATATGTATGGATATGTGAGTCCTTGTGTGTGTATATACATTTATAAAATTGTAAAGGCAAAAGCCCCGAGTCCCTTTTCCTTCTCTGACCCACATTCTGATGCCAAAAGCAATCAGTGGAAATTTGGGTGATGCCCTGAAGGCCCCCGTGTCATTTCAGGGGACCTGAATCACTCAGGTGCCATCACCAGCGTCAGGGAGAGCCCATGATAACACAGACCCGGCTGAAAGCATGCACCAAGATCTGGCAGATATTGCGGGTGATTTAATCAAAAGCAAATAGCAAGCATCCCTGTGAAAGGCTGTCACACGTCTGGCCCCTGGGGCATCCTTGTTTTTAAAGATTTATGCTAGGTGCTCTGGATGGATGTTTCACGAACACTGTGAAAGAGGAGCTTGGGGGAGATTTGGAGCCAATAAAGCGTCATATTTTGGATGTTTTCATTGGAGGAGGAAAGTCTGCTCACGCTAATGGGGTGACTTTCACATTGATAGTCCTCTGTCTCTGGGATTCAGCATCAAACCTGACACAGGTCTGGGGAAGGTAAAGGCAGACAGACAGAATGGGAACATCCATGCGATGGAGGACCGTGCCAAACAGTGTGTGCAGCCACTGCACCACAAGTGGCACAACCAGAATGGCCCCTGGTCGGGTCTCCTCTAATTTTAAACCTATGACAATACAAAAAGAAAAATGAGGCTGTGATAGTGTAAAGGTGGTGAGAAAACTTTTGATACAAAAGCAGCCAATACACAGTTAAAAGTAGCACAGTTATTGCCTTTCCTCCTCCCTTTCCCAGCAAGCTTTTATTTTTCAAGTAATATTCCCGTAAGGGAGGAGAAAAAAATATTCTAGGGGAAAAAGGAAAGACTAGTGAAGATTTCCTTTTGATCAACTGTTTTTAAAATTAAAAAGATATGACATCCAACCTTGGGGAAAATAACACTTCCAGAAGCTATTAAAGTTATTGTAATTTTCATTCAAAATGAAGACCTAAGTTTTTTATTACAGGCTCTTATTCTTTTTATTAGATATGAACTGCAGGCTGCATCGGACACCTTCCACCACTCTGCATGCAGGGAGTGCTCTGTAGGGTGGGCTCTGCTCGTGGCTGGTTTGTGGCAGTTCTGCAGCAAACAGCATAATTCCATGAGTTCAGTGAGAGTGCAGAAAACTTGTTGGGGAAAGGGCATTCCCTTTCCAGCCCTCTTCAAGCACACCTCTTATTTCAATCCAAGGTTAACTCAGGAGGGCAGCACCTGTAGTTGCACGCAGAGAGGTGAGTGCAGTAGAATGTCCCTCACATGCTGTTGGCACATACATAATTAAAATTATCTCATAACTGCCAAAGCTTAAACATTCCTTACACTTCTTCCTTGCTATCTTAACAAATACCATCTGTGAAAAGTTTTTCCCCTGAAGTACCAGAATTTCTTGAATTAGTAAAACCTGACTTGAGTGTGAAGATCAATGAAAGGACAACTGGCATTACACCACCTCCAGCATCTCGTATTTCCATGTAAAATTCTGTGCTAAGGATGTCCGTGCAATACCAAATCAGATCACCCAAAAACATCCACTGGGATTCAAAGTTTTCCCAGGATCATCCCTGAAAAATGGGTGAGTTTGTTCAAGACTATCTCAGAGGCAAGAAGAATACATAGCTTTACAAGGCTAAAATACTAACATATCCTGAGAAAACTGTGGTAAGAGCCAAATATTTCTGCTGAATGAATGGAAAAACTCCCATTGCTTTGCAATAGCTTTCAAAAAGAGAAAGCTCACATTTTTAATATCCTCCTTCCATGGAGGCTGGCAAGTGTGCTGGGAATACATCGATCTCCCTGAGCAGAAGCCATCCTCCTGTGGAGGACGCTTGCTTTTCTCTGGTGAAAAGACCTCTTTCAAGAAAACTCCAGCTACTTAGAGTTCAAAGATGGCAACACTCTCTGATTTGTTCCAAACAAAACCAGAACGAATGGCTAAGCTAATTAATAACACAGCATTAAAAAGAAACCAAGCTCCTTGGAAAGAATCCATCTGCAGTTCATAGAAGGGGATTTCACTCGTTCTGATTACGACGTTAGTAAACTTTGTACACATCACAACTACAGCTAAAATTGTGAAGATGTACACACGCCCCGAGGACAACCGTTAATCTTTTTTTACCGATTCCTAAGTATTTTTCTGTATGATTTTCTACGTTTCAAATGGCAGTTCCTACTGAGTGGTGCTTCGCTGTACCTGTGATAGTGCAAAGCCAAAGACAAGACCTGTGGGTAGAGGCAATATTGCCCAGGAGACCAGCTGGCAGAGACCTCACGTTGCCCAGGTACAGCCAAGCCGTGCTTTTAAGGTCAAATGATTTTTTGGGAGGTTGTACTTCCAGAAAGTTCTGCTACTTACTCTGAAGACAAATGCACACAGCAAGCAGTTTCTCCATTAAGATAATCATATTTTTGTTTGTGCAGCAATATTTAAATTGCTTATAGTACATACTGACGACCTGACTTCTACGTGCTGCCGCCTACGCACGCAGTGCCAGAGGTGTTTGGCGGGTGGTGCTAGGTTTCCCCTGCTCAGGGAGCAGCTTCAGGTGCGTCAGAAAAACCTCCCACATTTACCATCCTTCTGTAGCAACAGAGACGTGTAGAGGGGTGGGAGAGGGAGGAAATGTGGCAGAAAGGAGATGGTGGCTATGGAGTGTCGGGACACAAAACTATAGACCGATTGTCCCCAGCTCATCATATCAGATCTCCTTCCCACACTGAGCTATGAACAAATCACTGTTGCTTGACACAAGAGAAATAATTCAGTTACAGTTTCCAAATTTTCCCCTGGGTCTTCTTGCAGAGCTGGCAAGGACATAAGGCAGAAAGGGCTGAAGTGGAAAGGTACAAGAGCTGAGCTCAGTTTTCAGCTCAAACACCGATTTGCTCCATAAACATACTCGACCAGGAACATGGTAAACTAGACAACAGTTTCCATCTCTATGAGAAGTGTTGGGTGATGGGAGGAAAAAAGGCTCTGTGGCTGATCCTGCGGTGTGCAGTGTGTGATAAGGGGTGCTCAGCACCCTCACCACACAGGGCTCAGACACCAGCACCTCCCCAGGGCAGGTCCCTGAACCTGGCAGCACACAACACTACACACCCCCTCTGGCATAAGCACCACAGACACGTGTGGGGGACTGGGCTGCTTTACACGGGAGATAAGCATAACTAAATCTGTAAGATCTGTTCTTACTGAAAAAAAAAAGAGTGGAGACATAATTTGAAAAACAAAATTAATGTCCACTTACATTTATATATGTTTACAGAAGCAGAGAAAATGCAAACTGCTCCCCTGTCTTGCTGAGTGATGTTTCCAATCAAAATTTGAAGAAAAAAAAATTAAAGACATTTGGAAGTGCTGTAAACCCTTCAGCTATGAAAGAAATGCAGAGAGTGCTGCCAAAGAAAAGTCATATTTATTATACTGAACTCCCATGTTTGCTCAATGAAGGACAGAGCTCAGAGGGCTATATAATTGGGATGCATATGGAATTCCAAGGCAAGGGCAAAAATAAATAAGTAAATGAGGAAGAGTAACGTGAGAGTGATATAAATAAATAAATAAAGAGCAAACGCACAGAACTACAGGTCCTAAAGAATAAAATAAAATAAATTACAAGTTACAAACCAAAAAACTTCCATTATGCATCTAAGAGGAATAGACATACTATGCCATTTAGGAACTAGAGTAAGAAAAACAGCCCTATTTTCAGTCCTCACTACTCAAAGTGCCATCTTAAAGGGGAAATATTTTTGTCTGCTTCAGGTTTAACTGAGGGATTGGAGAAATTTCCAAATGGTGAGATATGAGGATCGCAGATTTGAGCAAAAGAACTGGTGCCCATGAGTCCCACCTGGAGAGCCTGCCCCAGGGGTGACCACTGCTCCGCTGAACTCTGCCCACGCTCCTCACCTGAGAGCAGCCAGACTCCTGGAGAAAGCCCCTGCATGAGGCTGTCAGGAACTGGACAGCAAGCAGGTCTCTTCATACATCCCTGCCCGTTTGCACGATGCTTCCAGACATAGGGAAGGCTTAATCACTGTTTTCTCATCTAAAAAAAGGGGCCAGAACTAGAAAGCCCTGAAAACTAGGAATTCATGGTGGAGCCACTGGGCGCTGGGGCTATTCTGGATGAATCTTGAGTGATGGGTGGACATGCTCATGGGGGTGAGGAAGGGGCTCACACCGGTTAGTGCTCTCCTGCAGCACTGCCTGCCTCACTGCAGAACACCAGCCTTGCACCGGGACAAGTTTAAGCACGGGTTTCTAAGAACAGGAGCTTCTGCTATTGTCACTGTTCCCTTATTTTAACAGGAATATGTGGCTGTATGGCTAAGCCACGAAAAAAATACAGAAATTCTACAAAGTCACCTGTATAAACAACAATTCAGTTAAGGCATTTCTCCAGCCACTTCCTGACATGTATAATTTAGCCAGATGTTTCACATGGAAGGAGGAATGCCTTTTCTACCAAGAGTAAGAATAGACAGAAGTGAAAAAAAAAAAACCCCTTTTTTCTAAATAAACTGTCTTTCTCTCCAGCTCTCACCCAAAGGAGAGGAAATGCCACGCTGTCACAGACGCTGGGTGACCCGACACCCTGACTCACTTGCAGGTGAGTGAGGTGCTGGACATCCGCTCAGCACCCACCTCGCCTGAGCCTCAGAGGGAACGTGATTGCACAGAGTTACTCGGTGCCGTGTTGTCCCACGTCACTGCAATAACTCTTAACCGTCAAAAACCCTCCCCAGCCCCTATGATCACTATTTCAGCAGAAAAACCTCTGTTCAGGGTGAACCAGGCCCAGACGAGTTATGTGCTGTGCTGCTCTGCCACACACAAAATCACCATCCCCACAGCTCCTCTCTGATCACGTACCAACATAATACATCTTTTTTTTTTTTTTGGCACATAAAAAACTCACAGTGTTATTTTTATCTTTTATTTGTCACTATGACTTGTTATGTTGCTTGGGATATCTATGCCTATTTACAGGCAAGCCTGAATAGGTCAGAATTTCCCTGTTAAAGAAACATGGCACCCTGCAGACTGCATTTTAATGTGGAAAGATGCCCATCAGTCAGGGTATACAGGCAATATCTGTGAGTGAAGAACCAGCACCACAGGCTTCTCTCGTCTTGAAATTTCTCCTGGTTTAATTTGAATTAATATTAAGTGCCCTGCTACCAGCAACAGATAATTTTTGTTGTTGCTATTTGCATAACTAATCTTAGGAAATGGATCTCCTTCTAGGTTATACCTTCAGCAAAATCAGAAATGTGAGGCAATGACTGAAGAAAAGTGGTCTTCCCTTGCAGTGGTTGAAGGTCTGTTTGCAGGTCCCTGGAAATGGCTTGAGAGGCAGGGAGCTTTTCCTACAGTGAGCGGGGCTGGCTGCATCTCTGTGGCACGTGGTCTGGTCCGCAGTTGCCTTGGTGAGGCTCTCTGAGGCTTGCTACCATCACATCCTTCAGGGTCTACCACCGATGCCAAGGGCCAGGGTCTGCTTCATCTGGAGTGTGACCAGCCACCAGCAGTCCATCTCATTGCTCTCTCCCTGGAAATCACAGCTGCAGGAGCAGCCCCACAGCAATCTGTACTGTGTCCAGGTCTGGGCTCCTCAGTTCCAGAAGGACAAGGAGCTACTGGAGAGGGCCCAGTGCGGGGCCACTGAGATGATGAAGGGCCTGGAGCACCTTCCACATGAGGAAAGGCTGAGAGAGCTGGGTCTGTTTAGCCTGGAGAAGAGGAGGCTGAGGGGGGATCTTAGCAATGCTTATCAATATCTAAAGGGTGGGTGTCAGGAGGATGAGGCCAGGCTCTTCTCAGTGGTGTCCAGTGACAGGACTAGGGGCAGTGGCCATCAACTGGAAAACAGAAGGTTCAACCTGAACCTGAGGAAACCCTTCTTCCCTGTGAGGGTGACAGAGCCCTGGGACAGGCTGCCCAGAGAGGTGGGGGAGTCTCCTTCTCTGGAGACTTTCCAAAGCTGCCTGGACTTGTTCCTGTGTGATCTGCTCTAGGGGATCCTGCTCTGGCAGGGGGGTTGGACTAGGTGATCTCTAGAGGTCCCATCCTACCCCTATCACTCTGTGAATCTGTGAATCCCCAGCTTTGTACATGGCTGCAGCCTAGCAGCTCGGGAGGGTGCAGATACCACCAACTCTCAGAGCAGTAAGAGGCAAACGGTCCTGTTATTTGACCTGCTCTGCCTCCTGCATCCATGGCACTGAGCAAGTGCACTGGTGGTGAAATAGAAAATGTCTTTTTCATGAATAAAAACTATTGCAAACCATCAAGCTAGCTTTTGCCCGCTGCTTCACTCTCCAGCAAGAGACTGGAAGTCCTCCTTGCACTGAGATGTGCTCCCCCACATGCTAAAACTCACCCCTTCTGCCCTCACACACACCCCCCTGCCCTTCCCCCCTTGAATTTTCCATCATTCACTGCCTGAGGGTAGAGGACAGTACTCCAACAAACACCTTGCAACCGTTTCACAACTACTACAGGGTTTCCTTCAGCTCAAACCCCAGACAACGCCCCCCTGCACCTCTGCCCACATGGAGTTAAACCATAGGTATGGCCTTCACTTTGAGGTGGTTTTTCTTTGAACCGGGCCAGAAGCTGTTGCTCCGATCGCTCTGCATCTGACACTGTAGGTCGATAACTAACACATCCACAACACAGCCAAGTACTCACATGCAACTGATTGAAATAACTCATTTAAGAGGAAAGTCACCTTGGAAATGGAAACAAATGGATACAAGAAGGCGGAAAGATTTGAAAGCCTGAGAACTGCTGAGGTAGTTACTGCCAGACTGCCATCTCCATCACTGAGCTGGTATCACCTGCGATGTTTCTGCACAATCACATAAACAAAAAAAATCAAAGCAAAACTATGATTTTTTTTTTTTTTTGAGGATATGCGGAATTGAGGGAGGAATTGAGAACAACACACAAAACCAGACCAACGCATTAAAAACAAACCAACCAACCACCTCAACAAAATTCCAACCAACCAGGTACAAGGCTAACCACATTCATATATTCACTTATGATTGACAGAAAGTGATAAGCAAGCTCCTAAAAGCACATGATAAACACCGGTAGCACAGAAACGGAACAAAGCAAACCATCAGCCCCTGCCTCACTCAGCCCAGGCAGGCAGCACAACTCACTAGCAGGCTGGCGAGATGACCAAGCTTTGTACCTCATGGTCCTCCTCCCTTTCAGGGAACTCAATTTATAGCCAATTCCTGAACTCCAGATATGAGAAATTGGAAACGCTGATACGGACAGAGTCTCTGGGCTTTAGGCAGTACAGCTTGGTTTTAATAGTGAGCTGGCTGACTGGGGAAGCAGCATCTGCAAACAGCAAAGATGATTAAGATTTGACGTGTGGTAGCGACTTCATTCCCAATTCTTTCTTCAAAACAGGAGAACTCCCTGTGCAGTTCACCGCATGGAGGAGAGCAGGGAGCAAAAAATATCCAAGTTCTGTGCAAAGAAGGAAAAGCGTAGGTGTGCAAGGCTCGCACTGATTTATTACTGGCTCATCAGTAGCTAACATATAAAACCAACTATAAAAGCAAGAGATGTAAAATATTTTCCATTTTAACCATCATTGCACATTCTTCCTTCCTAGAAGGTAAAGATTCAAAGCTGAGTTTTCAATATGAACAAATGCCTGCACAGGCATAACAAAAGAAGACAAAAATGTTAAGGGGGTTGGGGGAAAGAAAATAGAAAAGCCACCCTTCTTTTTGGTGTCCCTCCACTCACCTAAACACAAATAACGTAACAGGGCTCACTGCATTCAAGTACGGGTTCTAAACACAAAATCCAAGCTTTATTGTTTGGGAAACTGAACCAGAGTTCTTTGGAGAGGCATGTAAAATAAATAATAATGTTTGGAAATGATGCTAATAAAGCCATCTTTGTGTCTAAATACTGTATATCTACACCAAGCTATTTATATCACATTTAAAGCTCTAGGCCTAACTATTAATTTTCATACATTACACCAGATTCAACTGCCTATTAAAAGGATCTTCCCCTTTTCTCAGTAGTCAATTATTAATTAACCTCCTAGAAACATTCATAGAAGGCACAATTTATTTCAGGAAAGAATAGGAAATTGTCATTAGAAAGGCATCTGAATTTAATATTTCTTTATGACAGAAACAGAACAGTAGGCAATGGGACACTTAGCTGGCCAACATCAGAATAAGCTTCAGGAGAATCGTTTTGGACACTATTTTTGAAACTGAGAGCGCCATACGATCACAGCAACTGCAAATCAACATTTTCCACTAACGAACCTATTTCCAGCAGAAAGAGCCATACATAAAGAACACTCCTGCAGTCTGTGAAATGACTTATTCTAGGTCTGCCGCTTTAGTTATGTTTCCCCTTGGTGACCGACCACACTATTTCCACTTCAACAAAACACACTGGATTTTAAAGTAGCCAAATTGACATTTGTACCACTGCAAACATCAGCACGTGTCACAGACAAGGCTTACTTGAGAGTATAAACATACAGACAACCACCCTAAGAATGTGTTTCTCTTGATTATACCTTGCACCAACAGGTATTTCACACCAAACAGTAGCAGGTCTCTCTGTTCCAGCCGCTTCCTTCCATGGTTTCACACATAAACCACTAAATGACCATGTGCTGCTGTATATGCGGTCAGCTAATATTTATCCATATTTACACCACCTAGCTCTTATCACCAAAGGATCCTTAAACAGGGACTACTCTCAAAATACACAGCAGTTGCTTCACATTTCCTTAGGGGCTCAGCCCCCCGGGACAGGGTAGTGCAGCTTTGTAGAAACACACAAAACCCCCATTACTCCAGCTCAAGAAAGCAGGAAAAAAACCCTAATCCTTGCTCTGAAATGAGATGGGGAATTTATTTAGGTAGGAGTGTGGCTTTTGATACTCCTTAGGCATTAAGTGATGTGGGTTTCTTCTTCATGTCTTGCCAGAAGGGTACTTCATCTCCCGACTTCTCTGTCTCAGGCAGAGCAACTGTAACAATCCCGTGGATTTTGGAAACGTGCAATGCTCTAGCCTAAGGGGAAACCCAGCTTGCTTCAGCACCCAGTGTTGTAACACAGCTGACATCCATTGCAGTCACCCTCCAAAAAACAGGTTAATTAAAAAATATCCAGTCTCTGAGAGATTCAGGAGTTGGGCCCTGCAACAGCTGAAACAAGTTTTCTAAAGTTCGGATGGTTAAAAGTTGACAGCAACAAGGAATATTTGAGACACGCTCTCGTTCCAAATCTGGCAGAACTAGAATATGATATTGATTAAAAACATTTGCTAACTGCAAAATTCTCTGGGGCGCGATTAACACCTTGCACGCACCAGTGCTATTTGCTGCTGGGACACTGACCCCATCTGATCCCCTCTTCTGGAAAGCAGAGTTCTTTTCCTCTGCTTAAGTGAACTCCCCCTCATCTAAATTTTTTTCCTGCAGGGTGAACAGAAAATTATTTTGGCATCAACGATAGCCTTGCGCATCCGCTGTGCGGTGAAGAGCATCCCTGAGCGCAGCGGGTTGTAGGGTATTTGCACAGCCCTGGGGAATGATGCTTGTTACCAGGACACCACCAGTATAGCAAGGGAGACAACTCCTGCTCGTGAAATACTAAAAGATCCTCAAGACACTCCTTGGCAGGTGAGCAACCAAAGCGCTGAACTTCCAAGTACATGTGCAAATGTAGGTGGGATGGGACAGGGAGGTCTGGTGTTTAACACACTTTAAGGTAACTAATGACGTCTGCAGGTGTTATAGGAGATTTTTAGATGTGAAGCACTTAATAAAAACCCATCAAGATAATCATGGGAGAGTCTTATATTAAAGTACCAGTTTTTTCCATACATATTATTGCTTGAATTAAAATCGATCCCTACATCAAGGCATACACTGAAGCCTATGCAAACCCACAGCATCCAAATACACTTTCTATAGGATTCGAATAAGCAAAGCTGTGGCTAAAACCCCTGAAGTTCTCTGTGACTGCAACGCGTTTCCTACAAGAAGCTCGTTACAAAGTACTGCACGAGCTCCAAACGTGTCTGTGTTGGACTGAACATAACACCCTGGGACACTATGGGGCTTAACGTCTTTGGGATGAAACAAGGAGAGGCAATTGAGAAATAATTTCTTAGAACATTTACAATGCTGGCAACAAAGCAGATTTCCATATCTTATATTAGAAAACAAACCCATACCAAGCTGTGGTATTACGTACTTAGTACTGTGGGACAAATACGCTCCTAATCCAAAGGCATAGATCTGAGGCTTAATAAATAATCCCCCAAAATGAGCAGCTTAATCTCCCCTCCTTCCGTCTTCCTATTTTTTTCAGCATCAGCTGTTACGTGAACACTCTGTTGAAACACTTCAGTGGCCACCATCAGAGGCCACAGAGTCTCCTTCCCATCGGGACAGCGCTTTCAAAGGGTAAGTAAGACCTTCCGCTCTCAAATCTCATAAGCACACACAGGCAAGTGACTAAAGAAGTCAAAGTGACTAAAGAGAGTTTGAAGAACAGCAATTTCTTCCTCAGGAACCACATGCACAACATCATCTGCATGGGAAATCAAGGAAAACTCAACTGCTATGAAGCAATTAAGACATTTCCCTTCCTAAGGGGCATCCTAGGGGACATTACCCAAAACACACAATTTGCCTATTCCTTTGGTGCAGTCCTGCTTATTTCCAAAACCAGGTGGCATGGCAGGTCTCTGCACTGAGCTGAGCCATGGAATGAGCAAAACTGAGCTCTCCTTGCTCTTCCCTTCCCAAGGTGCCACATCCCAAGCAGCCTGGCACCCAGCTCCTTCCCACAGCCAAACCCCATTCACCCCAGACATTTCTTGCTTCTCTTACATTTAAATGGAGTGGAGCTCCCCACAGACCATCCTTTGTGCTATTTTTATAGCTATGGCTAAGTTGTTTCCAGAACAAGAGAATACTTGGGTCCTCACTGCATCTGTAGACCTACGCTCCGATGACAGAGCTGCTTTTAAATGATGGCTAAAGCCTGCTGAAATCTTAAAGTACACTTCAGTAAGCTGATGGTGCTATGGTGACCCTTGACTTGGCAGTTTCATTCAGGCATCACACACACATAAAAGGAACCATTAAAGAAGAAATGGAAAGAACATTTAAGTCTGAGGCCACTTGGGTTTTTTCCCCCCAGACAAATTAAACTAATTTAAAAAAAAATTTAAAAAATTCGTATGTTTTCTTCCTAGACCACTGTGTCTCCTTCCTCCACTGGGCACACACCCACCCAGATATATGCTGAACTGTCTTGTTTCCAAACTCCTGACAGAGAGATTGTGCCAGTCCCTGCAAACACCACTTAAATACAGAGTTTCCCCTGATACAAGAACTACCGCACAACACAGGAGTCAGATGGGAAACGAAGATAAATATAGCAAGTCAAATGCATTAAAAGACATTTCTGTTGTTGCTAACCCTCACCCCAGATCGACTCAGGTATTCCTACAGGGGGTTGAGGGATGCTCCTTCTCACACAACCAGCAGTTTCTGAGAGCCTTCAGTTTTAACTTGCTGACAGATTAAGTGCATTGCAGAGACACCAAACAGCCCAAGAAAGCCTCTCCTTATTTCCAGACATAAGACATAACCCCTGCTACTTAGTTTTTATCTCCAATACTGCACTGCAACATATAGGACCAGCCTTCCTTTCCAGAAAACCAGTTTAGGTGTGTTGCTTTTCATCTGGGGATAGCTCAGGTAAGACAGTTACCTGATTTTTATTTTAAGAAAAGGTTAGCAGCAAAAGCAAGACCTGCTGGGGTAAGTTAAGGAATGAGGAAGAACCCTTCAAATCCAAATCACACTTTTTCCTGCACTTCTACAGCTGGAATTAAACCAGACTTATTTGAATCCCTTAATCAAATCTTTTTAATTCAACATTTGAAATCACAGTGTGTTAACTGCAAATTAAATTAATTCTAAAAAAAATTTAAAACTAAATTAATTCAAAACAGTGCTCAAGCGAACAATGATTTACTGTCAAGGCTTTAAAGAAAGTCAGACAGTGAGCGCACAGAAATCATTGACCAATGCTCTGAAACAAGAGTTTGCAGAAGGTCTATCTCAGGTTTGACAACGACACTTTTCCCCAAATGGGCAAAAAATATTTTGTAAAGTTCAGTCTGCTCAAATTAATCTATTACTATGGACATTGAACGTGCCACTGAAAGCAAGCTGTGGGAGTTGGGAAGTTTCAGGGTGCAGAAAGCTTATTCTTCTCTTCTCTGGTATCCACTATGTTATCTACTGTAATATCTAAAATCTTGAAGTATGTGGTGACCAGAAACAAAAAGCCACAATACTTCCTTTGTTTAATGACATTGAGTAGCTTTAAAGAACAAAACCGTATTTTGGTAAACTACTACTTAGCTCAAACTGGAGAGCATTTGAACAAGCTTTTATTTCACTGATAATTAGTCTTTAAACAACATTGGTGCTTTTAATTGTTTTCCATCCAAGTGCAGCTTGGCACAAACCACAAGGAAAAAAACAACTATTAATCAGGGAACTGAGCAAGTGTACGTTGAACCCTACAACTGCTTCAGTGAGCATGTATACACATACAGCACGCACCCACCCAGTTCTCTAGGAATAGTGCCAAATGAATGTGAAAACTATATTTAATTACAAGTCAACACATTTGAATCACTACCAGCCAGTGATCACCTACTTCCCTTTTGAAAAGCATCTTTTAAGTTCTGACTTCAAGGTAGGGTTTCACCCTTGCTGTCTGAAGGCAAGAATATAAAATCTACATCCAAATCTCTGATGTTCATCGTACCAAATATCTTGTCTACTTTAAGATGTGATCCCCAATTGGGATTTGGAGTCAAGCAGCAGGAACCTCCTCGTGCACCGTCCAGCAGACCCACTGCAATTTTATATATTATGTGTACAAAGCACTCTGACTCCTTCAGTTCCCCCCTTTCCCACCAACTACTACTTGTCCTTCTGGCTGACAGACAAAACCTTCATGGCTTTTGCATTTTAAAACTGGTCTGCTTCTCTTTCCATTGCAGATACAGGAAGGTTTTTTGGCTCTAGGATGTTGGTGGCTGTCACCAGTCACATTAAAAAAACATGCTGAGAGACTTTAGACCTTGCTTCATTCAGACAGCAAAGCCTTAGACTCGGTGTTAAGATAAAAAAAAAATAACAATAAAGCACCAACAACGCAGTCAGGTATGCGAAAACAGTCACGGTTCTCTTACAGTAGCCAGCCAAGTCCAGTGTTGGCTGGGACTTGGACGATGCTGTCCCTGGCAGCACAGCAATACCTGACCTGGGCCGTTACGGTGGCAGATGGACCAGAACTGATCAAGGTCTGCCTGGGGAGTGGGGAGGAAACAGCCTTCTTGTGCATGCAAAGGAGAATCATCACAGTGAAATGGTACTGAATAAAGCTATCAACCCACGTGGTTGCGGAGTGCCGCTGATCTCCCCAAAGCCACCTTAAATACAGATTTACTAAGTCATAAACCCACAATCTTAATATTCTGGCACACCGCAGCCATATTTTGCTGATGTCATTTTTTTTTGTTGTTGAGACAAAGAGCTGTGCGACTATAGGGTGGGGGGAGGAGGCCAGATCACTGCTGTAACTTCCCAAACTTTCTAGCACTAGAAAATCTCTTCAGCCATTACTTTGCGGGGGAGTGGGGGGCTGTTTATTCTACTGTTTTGACATTTAATCTTTGGAGATATAAGACAGAGTATTCAGAAACAGCGACTCCACAAGGTGTTCAACCTAGATTAAAGAAAAAAAAAACCTGAAAACAAAAAAGGCTCTTGCATCTCAGAAGCAAAAACTGACAGCACATAACTAAAACCACACAAAACCAAGCCAACAGGTAAAATGCATTTATAGAGAAAATGATACCTTTATCAGGGAGATTAGACAAGTATATTTAAATTCACTTAATTAAATTAATTTGCATGTGGGTTCACTACAGTTCCTCTCTTTAAATATATCCCTAAGCAGATTCATCCCATTTCCCAATGCAGTCTTATTGCCAGACATGTAAATCCAGCTCAGTTTGATGATCACAACACATTCTTCTCATCCTCATGTTTAAGGGAAAGTCCAAAGATAAGCAACAAATTGGCTATCCTCACAAACAGCCTCTTTCCAGCCTATTCCAATGAACAAATAAAAAGGAATTGACATGTTTGCATTCAAGTGGGTTTGGTTTTGACCTTCTGACAAGTGACAGTTTCAGACAAATGAATAAGGCAAATGCACATCATAAAAAATTTGAAATTCAGAGATTTCTACAAACTACCCAGTTTCCTTTCCAGAAGGAGAGATAATCCCACTAGAGTTGTCAGAAATCTTAACAGCAGCAATGGAAGGCGCAAAGATTTCCTCGTTCTGCTAGCCTGTGCTAAAATCTCTTCCTCTAACCGCAAATACATCTTGGTCTGAGTCAACAAACCAGAAAAGCAATAGCCCAGACTTCCCTGGGGGCCACTGGTCTGGATTTCTTCACTACAATACAACAAAACGTCTTTGTGTACACATGAAGTCCATCACCCTTTTCCGATTCTTTCTGTTCCAGATAACTTCAGAGAACACAAACAAGTTCAAGAAATCTTGGGTCCTCCCACACAAGGTCTTTCTGTGATCAAGTGTTCCCCATTAGTGACTAGATGGAAGATGTTTTTCTTTATCTCCCCATCCCTCCTCTCTGCCTGCCTCTTCTTATCCCCCAGACAGCTGGAAACGCATCCTCCTCAGTACCATTTATTACAACCACATATATATTACACATCAGTTTGTAGACAAAGTCTTTGGAGTGTCTTCAAAATGCAGACTTTTGGTCTACAGAAACACTTTTGTGAGAAGCATCAGTCTCCAACTGAGACACTGCTCTGTCAATAGCAATCTCTGAAACTGTGCTACCAAACCGTATTTTGACTTTTCTTCACAAGTTCACCCTCAGCCCCTTAACAGCAAGGCAGAAAAAAAGCTGCAGCCTTGCTTTCACACGGGTCAACGCCCTTGGCTCCCAAAGCAGCTTAATGAACAGAGGCTTTAAGCATGCTGTAAGCAATAGATGAGAAGCCAATTACAATGTGCAAATTACAATGTAAAGGCCATGGCACCATTTGCTGGTGTGGTACCTCAGAAACACCGTATAGATAAGAACATCATCCTGACATTTCTGTCACCAGAACAGCATCTAATGGTGGCCCAAAGATGGGACCCAGCTCCAAATCTGATGGGACCATACCACCTTCTCCATCCATTTCAACTCTTCCTTTCAAGAACAGGAAACAGAGGGCTCTCCTATGTTTGAGAGGAGTTCTGCATGAAGCATAAAGTGCATAACTCACAGAAGATCCTCATTCCCCTCAGGAAATAGTCCACTGAGAGACTGAGGCTTGGGCATGGGCTCCTGATGGGCAATGGCCTTTGCTCAAAGGACGGAGACACTCCGCTGTGACTGCCATGCCACCCCCGGCTGAATTCTGCTGCCACACTGGGATGTATTTTACTAATGGGCATGAACCATCCCTAGACAGCAGGTGATCTCCACCTCCATCAGAGATCAAACCTCCATCAGACCTCATCTGAGTCAAGCGCCCCAAGCTCTGCCCGGCGTGGGTTTCAGTAAAGCCTCCTGTGAACCAAGTGGGAACAACAACTGGAACAGGTTGCCCAGAGAAGCTGTGGATGCCCCCATCCCTGGGAGTGTTCAAGGCCAGGCTGGATGAGGCTTTGAGCAACCTGGTCTAGTGGAGGGTGTCCCTGCTCATGGCAGGGCGGTTGGAACTAGATGGTCTTTAAGGTCCCTTCCAACCCAAACCATTTGTGATTCCAAACAACCAGTCTCAGAGCTTCACACCTACTTATTTAATCTGAAAGGAGAGGCCACTTCCTTTCATCTCCAGGCTGTGCTACTTCTTTTATTTGGCTGCCTTTAGTGGACTCCTTTGCTCCAGGAACGGGAAATATTCCACATCACAGCAGTTTGTCCACAAAGCTTCAAGACACGCAACCATTTCCTAGCCCTCTCAGCCATATAATGAGGCTTGAAAGTTGAGTTTAGTTTGCAAAGTCACCGGATCAGTCATTACCATGTCAGCATCAGGCACGTACAGGGTTTTAAGTGCAACTCCCGTGGCCACCTACACAGGAGGAGGGTGTGGGCTGAGATCTTGTTTACAGGAGCACTCGATGTTGCAAACGTGTGGAAACTTGGCAGTGGCTAGCAAAGCTTAAATGCCATTTGAGCTTTTACCTATTTTGCTAGCTACTCAAACCCCATGCGAACCCCTCCTCCTGCCCTCCAGCTGAAGCTGAGCACCCCCTGAAAGTGCTGACTGCCAAGCATGTTGGAGCAGCTGGGATGGGACTGCTCTGCAATGACACACGCAGCCACTCCAAGACGTCCTGCCCTGCAGGCCTGCTGACCTCTCCTATATTCCAGATGCACCTCCTGTCTGATTCCTCCTTTCTGACTTCCCAAAATTTCAAGCCTGGTACTAACTGGCTTCACAGAGAAGACTGAGGTAACAGCGAGGAGCTGCGTGCCGAGTTTGTGGTCTGCTGCTGCTGAAGAGCCTTGCAAACAAAGGGGAACAAAGCAAATCCCCAGAAGGGATCCACAATCCACCACACTGCCAACAGTACTTGGGACACTCCACGTTGCCTTGTTCATAAGCTCAGCCTCCACTGCAAGTTAGGAGATAGAGGAAGGCAGGCGTCTTCTCCATCCCAACTGTGCTGGTCCTCAAGCCCTACTCTTCCCTCTGGATGGCTCCTGTGAGAGGGAACAAGCTGCCTGTAAGCAGAGCCACTAACAAATCCTGAGCCATGCCAGGTCCTTCCTCCACCTTGAGGAGCACCTTCAGAATTCTGACTAGCTTTTGTCTGACTGAAACTGCCAACAAGCTCAGAAGTGATGGGGGCAGAGGGAAAAAGAGAAAGCACTGGGGTAAGGAGGGGTAAGGAGGAGGATATGCAGTGACTCAATGAGATACATTAGTTGATTTTCTTAGGAAAACAAGCTAAACCCCCCCCCCCCCCCCCCCCCCAAATCAGTTACATGGAATGACAAGCATCTTAGCCTGGAAAGACAGAAAATTTAAAGCAAAGTTGGGAAATTTGAAATTATGTTTCTGACTGTGGCTTGTTCTGGAACCATACACAAGAATTTACCTGGGATATTTTCTCCGCAAGAAATGTCTCCACCTGACGCTGCCGCAAGAGACAAGTTACAGAGCTGCTTTTAAACTACAAAGCCAGAGAAATGATACTGCTAAAAGAAACACTCGTTGCTCTTGTGGGAGCCAGCACACATTCAAGACTAAGTGCTCTGGCCTTCTTGGCACACCAAGGAGACCTGCCAGCGTGTTTAACACTGCTTGGTTATGATTAACACTAATTTACACTCACTGATTTGAGTAAGCCACAAAAGAACCTGAAAGAACCACATCCAGAAAGTTCAGTTTAGATCTGCACTCCCCAAATAAGCTACCAACTCATTAAAAATATTGATAATTTAGCCTTGTTGCAGCAAGGGTGGACCTTCTCCTCTGATGTCCATCCAGTCCTAACAATTACCATAAGCCGCTCATGACTCTTCGTTCACATTCCCAAGACAGGTCCTTGTTTTCTAGTGTCAGGTTTGGTTTTAGAAGCATAGAATCATTAATATAGAAAATGCATAGAAAGCTGCAATAACTCAAAAAGAAAATTACTTTTCCTTTGGATCAAGTTGGTTTGATATTCCAGAAAAAAAATCTGCAGTTAGTATGTACGATATGAGATAAAAAGTGCTATGGAGAAGGGAGAAAGTGTTGGCAGCACAGAGCATGAAATGACATGGGCAATTTGGCTGCCAGCAGGAAAGATTGTTTGGATTAAATAAAAAGAAGTGTTAAATGTTTGCCTGTGCCAAGAAAGCCTGACCCCTGCTTTGGAGAAGGATATACAAATTGGTTTAACAAAGTTTCAATTATGCAGTACTTAGTGTCTGAAAAAAAAACCAAACCCAAACCCAACTTTATACTTACTACTTATAAACTCTGCTGAATCCCTGCAAGCATATTTGCTCAACACTCAGCACCGCAAACACAACACTAGAAAGACTTTTTTTCCCCCCCCTCCACTTCTCCAGGCTTCATTCAATACTGTCACAGACGATCAGTTCAGTCTGGCACGGGACAAAATGAAAGCGAATCCAAGTATCCTCCCCACTCTTTCTGAAGGCTTCGCAGTACAGATAAACTAGCAAACTGAATTTCATTTTGGCACCTTAGAAGCAGCTTAAACACCTTAAAGTAACACCCTGAAGAAGCAATACTCTTTGCAACAACAGTTCTGTGCGACAATGCCCAGAAGAGTATGGATATTGTATGGCACATGGCAAATCCAGTCCGATACCCGTATTTCTGCATCAATCCTGCCAGTCCCAGTCTTTCTATTTATACAAGCAGCTATAGGCATTTACCTTGAAGAAACGAGTGCCACCTTACATAAATAATGAACACTTCAGTTGGAGACAGAGCCCAACCAGGGGATCAAAATTAAAACCAAGTAAAACAGAAGAAAACCATGCCCCCCAGTGAACTAACATGCTTTGTCAAGCTGGCAGCCAAGCAAGCAGTCTTGCCTGCACTACCCTTTTACTGTCAATCATCTGATTTCACTGCAGTTGCTTTTACTTCACAATTTACAATATGTCACCCCTCTGCTCACAGGTACATGATGATTACTAATAAGAGAGACATGGGAAATTAAGTTAAAGAACAGTGGCTGAAGATTAAGTGGCTTGTGTAATTCTGTGTAAGATGCCAGTTTTTCACAACTCCAACTACATGGCAGTAAACAGATAAATATATTGCATCTACAAGCAAAACCCCAAAAACCCACAGCCAACCCACACACAGCGATTTGGGAGGGTTTTTTGGGTGGTTGTTGTGAGGTATTTTTTATTTGCAGTCAAATAGACTTGAAGACCACAGTTTGCTGATGCCTCTCAGTTATGATCCAGATCTGCTTGTTCTTCCCGTACATAAACCTCCAGCAGGCAGGGAATCTCACGCCGAGCATGATGCAACTGCAGCTTTTGTGCACCTCAGATCTATATGAAGTAATCTGCCAATCTGCATCCAGTTATTTCAGATGGCTTGCATGCCTGCCAAAGAGCACACAAGCTGCTGGGAGCATGGGAGTCCATTACCTATATCAGTGTGGACCATTGCTCACAGGTCAGCATGTGGACTGTATGTGGACTGACGCAAAGTTTTAAAATGACAAGAATCGAAATGCTTAATTGTTCCCCCAGGCAACCTGCCAGGATCAACTTGGGCTATCTCTTGGACTGCCAGAATGGAAAAAAGAAAACAACCCACAAGCTTAATTTTCTGAATGGCAGTCATAGAATCTTTTAGGTTGGAAGAGAACTTTAAGATCATCAAGTCCAACCATTAACATAAAACTGCCAAGTCCACCACTAAACCACGTCCCTAAGCACCACATCCACTCTCCTAAATCCCTCCAGGGATGGTGACTCAACCACTTCCCTGGGCAGCCCATTCCAATGTCTGATAACCCTTTCAGTGAAGAAGTTTTTCCTAATATCCAATCTAAACCTTTCCTGACACAACTTGAGGCCATTTCCTCTTGTCCTGTCACTTGTTACTTGAGAGAAGAGACCAACACACACCTCTCCGCAACCGCCTTTCAGGTGGTTGTAGAGAGCGATAAGGTCTTCTCTAAGCCTCCTCTTCTTCAGCCTAAACCACCTTCTCCAGGCTAAACAACCAAAAAGAAAAGTACATATCTTCCCTCAAGAAGCCCTTTCTAGTTTTAATGAAACGGGAGTGGAACAATCCCAAAGAGCAGGTAAAAAATGAAGCAAAATAACAACAGTTTGGTCAATACCCCACTGATTCTCACCCTTCAAAAAATCTGAACAGTGCTGCAATCAAGAACATCAGCCTCTTACAACAAGAAGAGGACGCGAACACGTTGACCCTTACAGAAATCACACTTCTTTGGAATCGCTGTGCCACAGTCCTACACGCGCAGAAGGCTCTGGCCCTGCTGCATGCAGCTCCTTGCGCTGAGGATTCAGACACTTCTCTTTCAGCCATTCCTCTGGGCCACGTGAACGTTAATGGACCCCTGTGCAGAGCTAAAAGTGACACAGAACCAGAGCCTTGCCAAATGAGCTGGAACACTAAATAAGAGCAACAAGGAAGTACCTGAAGACAGCAGATGGTGAATAGAACTAAATTCAGGCTCCTACAGTTCAAAAGACTACAAACTATGGACCAGGCTAGATCAACCACTACAGCATTGCCCCAAGATACAAGACTCTTTGAAAATGCAGAGGGACTAGAAAGATGTCTAAAAGACAAAACCAGAAGGTCACCCAACAAAAACAGAGCACTCCCAGAGCAGCAGCAACAGCAGATGACAACAATAGCTATTTAGCTCGTTTTGGAGTCAGGCACATAGGACTAAATTTTTTCCCAGGTGGAGTAGGTAGGGACAACTCATCCTCGAATCATTTTGGTGAAAGAAATGTGCTTACTTTTCCAGTTTCACATAAAGTCTCTGCAATGTCTTCCAGGCTATGCATAGTAATGAGAAAGACCTGTGACTTCCACTGTAGACGCTGCATGACAGTATTCCTCTTTGCAGAAAGGCATTTGTATTTTATTCGCCTACCTACTTACATGCCCCTGTTCTCCCTTCTCCACTGGTATTTCTCAGATTAAGAATCAGACTCTTTCAGTGTGGAGACTAAGATATTGCCAAGAGGCACAACTGAATATAAATGAATTCTTCAAAAATGAAGGAAGCCTAAATACTATCACAACCTGAATATTCCAGCTAAGTTTCTTATCCCTGAATCAGCATATTTTCCAGCTCTCCATAGAACAGTTTTTTCCTGTTATTGCTACAGATGAGCTCTGCGCTGTATGAGATATCAGCTCCAAGAGCACATAGAACAACTTATCAGGGAGACACTTCTCCCATACCTCCCCCAACCTTCCTGAGTATATAGAAACGCCTTTTCACATTTTTCAAGTTTTCATTTAAGACTGAAATTGATTTTGATTCTTCAATGAAAAGTTGTCTTTTTTTTTAAGTTGTTGTTAAAGACTTCTTGAACATTATTTAAAAACTGATGAAGCAACTTCTAAATTTAGAGGTTTTTGCTCAGATGATCTTCCAAAAATACTCACGTACATTTTTCTATTCATGTCTCTGTCAAAGTTACTTGGAAAATAATTAGCAGTATCTTCGTTGTTGTGGCTGTCTAGGAGCTATATATACACTTGCAGAATGGCAAAAGTTTCCTGGGTCATTTCTTGTTCATTCCATTTCTGGCTCTACAAATCCTCACCCACACAATGATTATTGTTAATTGATATAAGAGGGAAAGAGAAGCGGGAACAGGGGAGGAGAAAGAGAAACGCATAGAATAGAATCTTCACCCCAGGTAACAATTAAGTCTCCTTACAAACTGACCAACTTCAAACATATTAACTACTACCCTGAATGCAGACTGACTTTATTCCAAGCCCGAGCACTATTCAGTGTTAAATCACACTGCTGTAACATCTGAGCTTGTCATCAAGGTTAAGGCAAGATCTTCAAGTTCATGAAGGGAAAGATATTGCCTGAAGCACTAATAGGGACAAACAGAGAAAACAGACCTAACAGCATTTAAAAACAACCCTGTAAGACCTGGTTCTCCAATCCAGCCTTTCCACAACAGCATTAAGACAGACTAAAAGAAAGAGGAGGGAAACCTCTTCATCACTCACCTATTCTAAAGCTCTCAACACATCATACACCTTTCTTCTGAAATGCAGAGGATGCATGCAAGTGATCATGCTCTAGCAAAAGAAGCAAGACTTCCAACCCCGTTAAATCAGAAAATAAATTGTTAAACCTGAGGTGGTTAAAAAAAAGTTTTGTGAACTAAAAGAGGAAGCCATCAATTTCTACAATGCTGATGGAGACAGCGTATTTATACTCAACAACTGAAAACAGAGCTGATGCAAGATGGGGACACAGAGGAGTCTGACATGTCAGAAAACCTAGCTATAAGCATTTACAGGACAAACAGAGAGGAGACAAACAAATGAGAAAATCTAGGGGAGTTACAAGACAAGAGGAGCAAAGAGGTTCCAATTGCCGCTACTTACTCACCAGATTTACAGCACTCTTAACTGGCACTGCTGTTACCTAATGCTAATATGGACTAAACCTTATTTTATTGAAGCCACTGAAAAACGAGTACAAAGTTGACAAATGCCTGGCATCGTCCTTGTGCAGAAGGTGCCGATACGCATCAGGCACCCAAGAGCACTGAACTAATTGCCACTCAATGTTCTTTTCCCAAGACCGTGCTTGTATTTTAGCTCCTTGCAGCCTGTGGTGGGGTATGTACAATTCACATCTTTGCATACGCTTCTTTTCATATTCCAATGAATAATTTAGTTCAGATGATAAATGCTTTTGCGTACTTCAGGTGTTTTCTCCTCAAGGTTGTTGATGTGGTCCCAAAGTATTGAACTGGAAGGTACTTAAGCAGAGTTGTTGACCGTTCCTCCCTCCTCTCCTCATATTTTGCCTGTTTTGTAAAAAGTACAGTCCAGAACATAGGTCAGTCCATGACCTACAGCGAGATTACCCAAAGGAAACTGAAAGGATGCATTGTACCACATTGGTTTAAGTCACAGCCGAGCTGAAGAACAAGGGAAAGGCAAAGCGCTTTTACCTCACTAAAAAGCACGCATGCATTATGCAGCTTCCCAAACGCCCGGCACACATCGGAAAGTTTGTGTGTGGCATGGGCAGGAAGGCCAAGGAGGTTCCCAAGGGGCTCAGCTCCACCAGGAACAGAGCAGCAGATGTGCTGGGATGGGCCCTGCACCATCCAAAAGAGGCTGCAGGACCTCACTGCTGGTTTCCCACTGCAGCAGCTCTCATCTGTGCCGACTGGTCCTGTTGTGGGGACGGCCACCTTCCTGGCAGCCTTACCCAGCACCGCTTCCTTATGGGTGCTCCCTGCACATCTGTCACTGGCACACAGCTCTCCCTCTTGCCTCTGGCACACGCTCCCAGCAGGGCACGTCACCTTGCAGCTGACAGTACGTGCTGTCACTTGATTTAGCTGTGAAACAGCTGAATTCTTGCATACATGGAAGCAAATCCTCCCTTGCAATGCACAGGAGAGGTTCTACCCAAATTCACACAGCAAGGACAGAGAAGGTGCTTCAAGGGCATTTTCTTACTTAAAAGAGAAGGTACTATTACAGTATACACTTGGTATAATAAACACCCTTCCTCCTCCAATACTAAGGGAAACTTGGATTTCTTCCAGAACTGTATAGAAGACAACCTCATGAATATCCACTTTGCCATCTCTGGCATTCAAAACAAATTCCTTCCCTGCTTTATCCGTCAGCCTGGCCACAAGGAAGCTCTGCACCACGACTGCTGAAGTCTTTCACTGGCAGCATGTGCATTCCCTGCAACATGAAAACTGTGCCATGTTTCCAAATAGCATCACAGGTTGTTTACAGAGACAAGCTGACTAAAGGTATTTTTATCCTCATCTCCCAAGACCAATTTATAATTAGTACAGCCTTTGAACAACTTGCACTCGCAGCAGTGCATCAACACGCTGACTCAAAATAAGGCTTCTTGTAGTGCCAGCGGCCTCTCCAGGACAGCCCTTCTCAATGACTTCTGGTATAACAGTGCTGGGCCACAGTAATGAAGACACAGCAGTTGCTCTGCAGAAATACCCCCATGGCACTGACCACCAGTGTGTTCCCACACAGTTCACATTGCGGCATCCCTCCTGTATCCCCAAAGCCTCCGTACAGCTCTGCTGCTCGTCTCAGAGGGTGCCAGCCGCACGGGTCCCCTCTGAAGCATCCCCAAGGGCAGTCTCAGACACAGGTGGCTGCTGTAATGCTTTTCACAGCATACAGACACAGTGCTCCAGCTGCAACAAAGGCTCTCCTGTGCTACTGCGTAGCCTGAAAGGGGATGAGAAGAAAATGTAATGGGACGTGGCTGTCAGGAAGCTAGGGAAAGGCATGAGGGTAGGAAAGCAGAGAAACAGAGCCACATGAGGGACAGCAACAGGAAATCTGGATCCAGCTGCTGCCACCTCCTCCCCCCCCCCCCAGCTTGGTTAGAGTGAAATACTATCCTTGTCTTGTCCACATTTCTGTATGGGAGAGCTGAAGAGCCAGAACACAACAAGTGGAGCCTCTGGGGTCCCACCGGCTCTGTGGTGCTCCTCCCATGGAGTCCACCGGTCTTCTGGGGATGGGGAAGAGGCTGGCACCACCCAAAGGGCTGCGTCCCTTCCCACCACTGTCTGGAGGGAAAGGGAAGCCAAGATCAGGTGAACCCTTCAAGTCTCATTTGAGGGATAATGCAATTATAACCCTCCGTTTGTACAGAACCATCGATCGTCAGGCAGGCAAGGCAGCAATTTACCAAACCACACAGAAACAAGGAGTAAAGTCTATAGACTGCAGTGACATCCACCCTGAATTCTTCTCTTCTTAAAAAAGAAAGTCTGTGGGCTTAAATGTGAACAGAAATATTTATGACAATCTAAGAAACCCTCCTAAACATAATTAGCAGTCTTGTTTTATTCAATTATGAGGTCACCAAGACTACTTTCCATACTCTGCCAGCTTTCACTATGGAAAAAACCACCAGAAGCCTCATAGATTAAACCCACGCTAAATTAACTTGGCTTCCTGGCCTCCTTTGGCCTCAAATAAGCAAAACCATTACCTAAGGAGAAACAAATTTGCCACCTGCACCGGTGGCACTCTAGGACAGCTTTAACACAAGTAAGAAAGCTAATTGTAACAGCCACTGTGGTGAGCTGAAAAAACACACACTGGCCACTGAGACGTGCTTAATTAGACCTGACATGTCCATAAGTTTTCCATTTCCAGACTGCTGACAGTCCTCTTCCTATGTTAGTTTTGCCCTCCCACCTGGCAAAAACTTGCTCTGTTCTGCTGGCAGGTAACCCAAAACGGGTAAGATCATCTTCTAAAGCTTGCTCTGTTATCACAATACAGTGCTGATCTCCACAAGCAAAAATCCTCATCTTTTCCAGGAAAGCCAAACATTAAGTACATATAAGCAAGAGATAGCACTTACTGTCCCCCATACACTAAACACTGCACACTTCTGGGATGTGAATCAAGATTTCCGAGTCTCCCATTAGACTTTGGCGCCCCAAAACCAACAGCTGCGTTGCTTTGCCTAAACCATCATGACTATAACAACTTCAACAAAGAAAAATAATCCCATGGAAAACACTGGCCAGTTTCCAAGACAAATAAATAGCTATAAGCCGAGAACAGCTCAAACAGTAATTACAGACAATAGTCAGTTGGGTGGTGCATGTGGAGTAGCCAGGGAGACTGGATAAACTTATTCTCTCTAATGCAAAGGGAAGCAAGAGAAGAAGTTTATTACCCCTATAATGTGGATGGGCTATAACTGGGGCAGTGTAAGGGAAAATAGTGTACGCCTCAAAATAAGCTTCTTGTGAATCTGTGCATGGTAGACCCCTGCACCTGGAACTGGTTCCCTAAGAGGGGCTATGTCTAATCCTGATGTTAACTCATGCTCTTCAGTTCCTGGAAGGAAGAGTACCCAAGTCTGTGCTATCCAATTCAGTTTTCCACATCACCAACACAACTAACCTGAGAGCTACTAGGGTATTGATTTGGTTTTATACAACTATGTCTTAGAGGAAGACAAATTGTAGAGAACAAAATTATTATTTTGTTTCTAAATTAAAATCCATATGGCTTTACAAGAAACAGGCAGCATTTCTGATGACTTATAGTGTCACTGTTATAGCTGTGTTCCAAGCTAAGTTGCAGACCTCAGTAATGCTAGAAATTTGTGTGTTCAACCACAGTTCAAATAAAATGAAGAGCCTTGTATGTCTGTGCTCACCGTGGGGACTGCATGCTTTGTTCTGATGGGGCCTTACTGTTGGATGTTTTGCTGCAAACTGACAGAAGTGCATGTGTACTTCTGACCAAGAAAAGCACCAAATTGAAAAATAATACTGTTTTTCCTACTAGCCATCAATTCTGTCCAGTAGTCATCATGAATGCAGTTACCAACAGCACCACAGGGAGCAAAGGAGCACAGATCTGATTTTAACCAATTTTCTTTCCTGATCCAAAAACACACTCCCACCAGCGAGGCTGGGCAGCAACCATACAACCAAGCTATTCTATTACTTCTAGACAACCTGTACGACCTTATTTGGAGACACTGAAGTCAACTGAATGCCTCAATTAAATTAAAAACAGTTTGATGAGGCATAAAAATATTGCCTTGGCCTTTTGCCTCTGAAAACCTGTGTTAAAGCACGGTTTCAGCCATAAAGGCAAACATCGTGTGGTCTTAACTGCATGGGCTGCTACAAAGAGAAAAAAATAACAAAACCACAACCCACCAAGGAAGACTCTATTTAGGTGTCAATGACAGCACTGAAGAGAGCTTTGGAATATAACCTCTGCATATATGAAAAAAATTAAACACAAACACAGCAGAGAATAGTTCAATTCAAAGGGTTTATATGGGCCACTGTGTCATGCAATGTACTAGTTGGAAGCAAGGCAGGTTACAAGGCATGGCTCTCCACATTTTTGCCTCTCTCTTTCCACTCCGTGGGTTTCAGAAATAAGTTAGTGGGTCAGAATCCTGTTACTATTCCTTTCTACCCTAAGTTTCCTCACCCTTCCTTCTCCCCAGTGTACAGATGCAGCTTTGCCAGCTCCTATTTTCACACCTTCTGCTTATTCCACCCTCTCACAAAGCCTGTCCTAGGGGTATTCCTCCATCCATAGTTAGGAGAGCTTGTGCTAACTGGCTGCCCCAACGTAATTGCCTTCAGCAAGACACTTCCTTCTTGGAGGCCCAAAAGCTATGTTGAGAGATGAGTGTGTTGCCTCTGCCACCCTCCACACTTCTTTTAGCCAACCTCACAGTCTTGCTTCTCTTCTCCCCATCAACACAGGGATCCGAAATCCACCAGCCAAATATGCCTTAAGGCACGAAAGACATTTGCCCTCGCCCCATCTTGCTCAGAATGATGTGCAACGTATGAATGGAGATTCTTCCTCATCAGCCACACCTTGGAGCCGGATTGTATGATGTGTAATCCACCACAGGCACCAGTTGTATTTAATGGAAAACAGAAGGGAGAACAGGGCAAAGCACAGGATGCAATATTGATTCTCCCACCTGAGAAATGCCAAGAGATCCTCATTTCAGAAAGCAACGCCAGGAAAACTAACAGGATCTCAGGAAACAAACGGGAGCAACCGAGCATACCGCTTCACACCACTTTCACTGTGGCAGACATTACGGGCTGATCCATCACCTCTCTACACCAACAAGACAGAACAGGAAAAACACAACAACCCGCAGTGCCTGCTGACAGATCTGAACAACGCCTCACCACGCAAGGTCTCTCTCAAGAGAGCACTGGAAGCCCTTTCAGACAGGCACATGCCTTCTTTCACAGCCTTGTTCAGAGAAAGCGGCCATTTACTACTGCTGGTTGTTAATGGACCAGCCCACCTAGCTAATATGGAAGAGATCTGCAGGACTGGAGATTTTATGTCTGAACCCTGCAGCAGACAGGGATTAAAAATCCTTTTCTATGAAGACACACGAACATGTGGTCAAAGATGAGACAAGCCCCCTGTGGCAGATTCTTGTGCTACCACCTTGCTTTCAGAATGAGGGGTAGGCATGGGGACGTTAAGAGTACATTAATCCCAGACAAAACGCCTGCAGCTTTCAAGGGGTAGATTAATTATTAAAGCGGCAGCAATATTCAGTAGTTCAGAGACACATACCTATATTATAGGCAGATAAGTGCTCCAATAACCTTGTACTTTAATTTGTAGATTCACTTCCCCCCCACCCTGCAGGTAGCAACACAGCCATTTAAACTCCCCCATTTTCATTAACTTCCCTTTGCAGGAATGAAGTGAATTAGAAAACATAAGAGGTACCCTGTACACAGCAGTAGCAGCTTCCTTCCTCCTTCCACCTTTTCCCCTTTCAGCCCCCAAAAGACTAGAGCATGCTTGCTTCACCCACCAGCAAACAAGGAAGGGGATCATGATGATGATTAAGAGCTTTTAAATACATCTATTTTTTTCCTGTCAGGGTTTGAACAGACACTCCTTAACAACCTTGCCTTTCAGAAGTCAGGTTAGTCACTACAATACCCCATACTCAGACTAGGGATGGGCACACGTGCCCCCAGGGAAAGAAGTCCGTCGCCGATACGAACACGCAAAGATCAGCCCAGTTTTGTGAGTAAAAGCAGAACACATTCTGTATTTGAGTGAGGAACCATTGTTATTAGCTGAAAGGAATTAAGTTTCACCTCAGCGCATTCAGCCCAATCGAACTCCAAGTCACCCTTTTATACATACAAAATGCAAAAAAGCAAAACTAAAGTCTTCCAGCATTGGCTGCGCGTCACTGAGTTGAACAACTCCAGCTAGCAGTATTTAACTTGTTTAAATGAAAAAGTTGGTAGGGAGGCTGGAATCTCAGCAATTTCTCAACAGATTAATTTATTGTATTGTCTCTTGAGGGGAGAAGTTTTAAGTCTCTGATGTGTGTATCATTATACACTGCGAGTATTAAACAGGAGATGACAAACAATTGCCAAGCTGGCTGTCCTCCAGTTAATCAGCCTGCTTTGACTCAGATTCATCTGTGAACTGCTGTTGAAAACCAATTGCTTGTTTAATGGGGCAGAAAGATGAAATCAATTTCAATATGCCTCTCTAAAGTGTCCCCCTTACGTAAAAGTGCTGCCTGGGAGAGCGAGGGACACACATATTTCCTTCTGGTTGTGCCAGTTTCACTTCCAATTTGCTATCCCTACAGGTACTGAATTATCAAATTACATGAAGAAAGAAGCCGTAGCTGCATGTAAACCGTATCTCTCCGGTTTACAGCATCCTCAAGACACAGACAGAACTTCACACTGGTCTTCAGGGTGGCAACAGCCGTAGACCCAAGCGAGATTAGTTAACACTGACTCATCAGGTGTTTCATTAAGAGCTGTGTCAATGAAGAAACCAAAGGCAGTGAGCAATGCTCACACCAGCTGCTGCCACCAGCACCCTCGGTGCTCCAGGGAAACATGGCGACTGCTGGGGTGGAGGTCGTTTCAGGGACGGCTCACACTGGCATGGCTGGGGAATTCAGCCCCGGCCTGTCTCCAAACAAACAACAGCCATTAAGCGGCACTGCCGGGAACTGGGGTCAATAGGAAGGCAGACACACACACACAGAGCATTATATGCCTCTGCTCAGGTGAAGAGCACTCGCATTGGATCAAAAGCAATTTGCTGACTGCACTGCATCCCATCATCTTTTTTCCATGCTAAGAGACCTAAAGGCAAAAGCACCATTTTGGATTTAACCCTTTTTTCCCCCGCTCTCCTTTAAACACAAGAAGCTTCCTAATTTAAGTACTAAACCAATTTTACATTCCAAATGGGGCAATTAAGAACTGCATTAACAAAGAATTCAGAATTTCTGATTTTGCTTTTGCTGTTGTGTTTTCTTATTACAGTTTTATCTCAGAGTCTGCACACACAAACAATTTACAAGATCCTTTTCTAACATATCAAACCAGAAGCAAAAAATTTATGCTGCTTTAAGAAAGCACAACACAAACCACAGTCTGGAACAGTGGTCAAAACACCACCTCCACAATCACCCACACCCTCCCTGTGCTGTCCAGCCACGTTTCGATCGCTTGTGTCCATCACACAAAGAATCCCTCCCCGTGAGCAGGTCTGCAACCCCACCAGCCGGACACAGCACAGAACATTGCCTCTTACAGAGATGGGGGTACGCTCTCTCACAATGACTTTGCACGTGATTTTTGGGGCGCCAGTCCATTTCCTGCAGTTATTTTGAAAGCCAATCTTCCCAGAGGCAGGGCTGGTGCCCTCCCTGCCCCTCATCCCAGCATCACAAGCAGAGTGCTTAGTCCCTCCAGAAGCCAGGAGATGAAGATGCCAGTGGACAGCCTACCAATGTGTTAATGCTTATCCTACAAACCTCTGACATTTCAGTCAAAGACTCCAAGTCAACAGAGAAACTACCTGATGTCACAGTAAGGAATTTGTCCCCTAAGACAGCCTAAGAGATCCTGCCCATACACAAAACCAAAGTCTCCTCCTACGTCATGTGCAGTGTATTAACGCTGCAGAGAGTCAAGCATTCAAGCATACCAGAATTAAAAGCCTGTTCTATCTCCTTGTAAATCTAGCACCTGATCCAATACCATTTCTATCATCACACAGATAACTATGTTTGCAAATTGTATCTGCCAATCTTTCACCATGCTTCTTCAATACACTGTCTTTGGAGCAAGGCACACATAAGGATTATATGTCTTCAAGCCCCACAAAAAAGGATACAAAAGAAATGAAGAAAAACCCCGCAACTCTGCACTTGGGGATTTGTTTCCCTCTGGAATGGAGGATTCCAGGAGCATCCATGACAGCAGGAGCAGGGCAGCCTCACTGCTCTTGCCTTTGACTCCGCAGCTCACAGGCTTTCCACGAGCTTCCAAAGAAAGCTCTTGCTTCCCATTCCAAGGCTTTGGACTGCCACCCTCAGTTATCGCAGTTGAAATCAATGGGGGAAAGAACACTGCTGGGGTTATCAGGTGCCAATAAATACTGTGATACTAATGTCTGCAGATTTTGGGAACAACTGCCTCTCCCACCGCATACCCATGCAGCACTCAAGTACTGTCAGGTATTTCAGGCCATTCTGGATTATGTTCAGTCAGCACTTTCTGTAAACCAGCCTCAGGTCATTAAGAACTTGGAAGAGAGATTAAGGTATCGCATGGGAGACTATACCAACTGTAGGTTATGTGTGTTGTGTGTGTGGGATGAGGGAGTTTCTATCCCATGAGAAATTTTAATGTTTTGACACCTGCTTTCACCTAAGTCTGTCCTTGTTGCTTAAGGGACATGTATCCCCATGATACAACAGACTAGTTTAGCAAGGGAAGAAACTGCAGTGAAAATATACAATCCAGGAATTAAAACACACATAGAATTTGAAAGCACCACATTATGTCCAGAGAACGCAGAAATGAAATTTGATCCAGAACAAAATATTTGGTTTCCCCAGCACCAAGAGATGCCAGAAAAGAAGCTTTCTACAGAAAAAGTTTCACTATCTCCACACAATATAGTTTCCAAAGACGAAATTTATGTATGCATATATTTGTAGACAATCTTCCCCTCCTCTAAGTCACATGCCCCTATATGCCATGCTTGCCACTTAGTGCTTTATCATCTGCCTTTTACCCCTTGCCACCATTCCCTCATACATCCATTTTTGGTAGGTCTGCTGTTAATATTTTGAAACTTAAGTGATAAAAGACTGTGACTTTCCATTAAAAACAGTTGACTGAAAGAGTTTCTTCCCCTCCCTGACCTTTCCAAGGGAGGGTGGCCAGCTCAGCTGGAACCCACACATACACCATTCGTCACTCGTCATTTCTTTAGCTTCCTCTGCGGGGGTCCAAAGACCATAGCCATGTCAGACAGGGTTGCATGCTACCATTAGAAAACTTCATACTTCAAGAATTCAGCTTTTCTCACAATATTATGCTCTGATTTCTTCCCTTTTGCTTCTGCTCCATCTGAAGTGCACTCTGCTGTACACGAGAAACTCATCTACGTACAGTTCATCCTGAATGCACACAGACCAATATGGTGCAAGAAGAAGAGAGCACGCTACAGGTTGATTCCCTCACTGGCACCAATTCCACTGCTGCTGCAATCACACAACAGTCCTAAGGCAGATGTGTTAAAAACCAGAGCAGGGCAACTGGTGGTGGTGGGGTGGGAGCAATATTCCAAGAGGTACTTTCAAATTTTTTTGTTTGAGCCACATCACCTTGCACAGCTGATTTTGAGTGCAGTTACAAAACCAGCCACATCAACAGAATTGAGGAGGTGGCAACACACGGCAGAAACTTCTGAAAAGGGCCGTGCCATTTGAGGGCTGCAATTCAGAGTCACACCTTTGCTCTGTTTTCGGATTTAGTTTCATGAGATGGGGCTGGCCAGGATGCCGTTTGCCACCCCATCAGCAAAGACCATCTTCCTCGCCTCCCCTGACATTTACCTCTGACATTTGCATCTGTCTGCTCCCTAATTACATGTTTCAACAGAAGAGCAGAAAATCAGCTCAGCAAAGGAAAGTGAATTTTTGTTTGTTTGTTGGCTGGATAAAGTGGCTGAAGAGGATGAGACAAATGTCAAAGCCAGCACAAAGCAAGCGGCTGCCAAGAGGGATGCGGGTGAGCAGGCAGCGAGGGCTGCCGGGCGACGTCTCCAAGGTTCACCCTCAGGAGTCAATGTGCAGTTAAAGAGTGCAAACATCGTTCTCCTGCACAGTGACCACAGTAACGGCAACGCTATATCCAATAATAACTGAACATCAGTATCTTACTGGGATCAGAGTTACAGCACAGTTCCCATATGGTAAAATGTTTCCTTAAACACCGCCGGGAAGACACGGGTGCTCTGAGGACAAAGTGGGTGTTGGACATGCAGGCAGCAGCTCTGCTGGCCCCCAGACCCACACCGTGTTGGCAGCGCCCCTCGGCACACACCTGTGCCAGGGCAGGACAAGAGGGTTTCAGTGGAGACCACGTCACTGCCGACCTGTCTGGGTACAGAAATCACGGGACGGCTTTGCAGCCACAGCCCATTCCTATCTTGTATAACTCCTCAGGCAACAGGAGAACAGATTATTTCCAAAGATACACCAGTCTGCAGAACAAACGGACAGTGAAAGTTTTGACAGTTTGCATGTTTAGGTTTCTCAAATGCATAATAATTTTACACTTAGCTTTTAAGTGAAATTAAATCTTAGGCATTTTACACCGCACACCTGTCTTGAAATTGTCTCGTGGTTTACACTATTTCACACCAGTTACACACTGTACAAGTATCACCCCAGTGCAGTATGAATAAGAAAAACCATTAGAGATTGTTTGGTTTGGCATTTACCTTGTTACAGTAACATCTTAAATTTAAGTCACTAAAATTCTATTACTGGAAATTACAATTGTGCATAATATTTTGCAGAAAAACATTGCCAACTCTGAATCAACAGGACAAATTTGTTTTCATAGAAATTCTGTAAATCTTAGTGAATTCCCTTAATATAACAAGTGTTGTAGTGTACCTTTCTCAGATGTCTTTTGCAAACTATAAGCACTATTCCCTTTCAGTGATGAGAAAGTGAAACTTAGTCTTTTCAATACTGCCATTTATAACAAAACAAATTGGACATACAGTTGAAATCTTAATGCATAAATCCAGAAATTTCCCTTTGTTTTCCTTATTTTACACGGTATAATATTTTAAAATAGAGATGGACATGCTGTGGGAGCCACCTAAGTGGCAATCAAAATTTAATTAAGCAAGCTGAAATTAAAAAAACCAAAAACATTACGATAATCCCAATGACTTTGCAAATGCTCTGAGTAGAAGATGAAGGTCATAGGAGGTGGTCAGACAATTCAGTGCAGAGCATCTTTCAGCATCTTTATCCTAGACACAAACATCATCATCTCTGCCCCTCAGTTCAAGCCCTAAGCTTTTCTTTTTTTCCTAAAACAAAAAATCTAGTATCTGTAAAGGGTAAAATTTACTGAAGCAAAACTTAAGGACAGAAACCAAATGACCTTTACAGAGAAACTGGGTCTTTCCAGTACTGTAATATCACACTGATGGTCTGCATTTCTACTCCTGAAGATTTAGGACTGCCAAGTCCATGATCAAGATGTTTTACTCTGAATCACAAATTATTTGTTGTCATCAGCAGACTGGAGGCTTCTATTTATTCACTAATTTGGATGTTGCTAGGAAAAGCCAGCCAGAAAAGTGGAGGTCTCATAACTAAGACCTGATCATATTTGGTTCTCCAACTGAGTTTCAAAGTTTAAATAGATCCAAAGCCAGTTTCCTCACTCCGAGAGCTGAAGTAAATAAAGTTGAAGCCATACAGATCCCTATAAATTATTTTTAAGAATCCTTTTCTCTGCTGCCAATTTATCTGCTCTTCTCCAAGACAAGTTAGTCAGTGACTAGAAGAAGTGGATGGACTTCTATCTGCTACTACTTCAAAGACAGCTTTCCTGGGAGGAAACATCAACCTGTATAAGACATATGTTTCTAAACATATTAGACCTGCTGTCTCTGCCAAGATGCAATTAAACACCGTCCAATCTTTAAAATGCCTGTAAGAAAAAGTTTTAAGTCTCACATTCTAGAATGACCCACACTGAATACAGGCAAGCTTCACAGCGACTTGTAACAGCCTAATCTCTTTTCACCAAGAGAATTTCCTGACCTAAGGTTGCTGCAATAAGCTTGCAAGAAGTGATTCATCTGCATGACGAACAAGCCACAAGGGCTCTTAAACTGCATTGACAGCAGGGCACCATGGCAAGTCGAATTTGTATCATGCTCTTGCAGTCCCTTCTATATCCTTGACTCCCCAGTCACCCTTTCCTGCTCTCCTCCTCCGTCTGTCCATGCTCGTTCTACCCTGGGGTGAGCTTCTGGGAATCAGGGGGAAGGAAATCAAGGGAAAACTGACTTCAGATCAAACCAACCGACAAAATTAATAGCTTTCTGCTGGTTTACACCCTTGACTCAGTTCACTGTAGCACAAGCACCAGCCAAGCAAGGATGGGCAGACCCGGAGCATGGAGAGCCAGGTCGGCTTAGGCTGTCCCTGAGCTGCTGTCAGATCTCCCAACAGAGAGCAGGGCAAAAGCTTCAGCCAATTCCTGCACTGTCATTTTGAGATCTTAACAAGTCCCAGCAACCAGGGCAGAAAGGATCTTTCTTATATGGACATAAATAAAAGGCCCTCTCCCACTGGGATAGGCAGGTGGATTATTTCCCCAAGAAGCCCACTTCTGTGATGTATTCCATCTGCCCTGCTGTGAGCAGAGCCACGCTGCTGCTGCCGGCTTGCAGCCGGGTGGCACTGGGCAAGCAGGACATGTGCCGGTGGCCTGAAGGAGGGACAGAGACTACGGGCAAATAAATGTTTCCTAATCAGAACAGAAGTCATGCACAAAACTGTTCTGGCAGAAAAAAGCACCAGTACCTCCAGTGCAAGTTTCACCAGGCACTTAAAACTCCCAGTAGGATCCCAGCAGAGTACAGCACCAAGACAGCAGCGCTACTCGGATTCACACAAGCTAGCACGGCACACTGCCTGCTTTGTGTGGCTGTGGTGTTGTTTCCAAAATAACTAGGATACAAAATCTTTAATTGCTGCTATTGTTCTTCATTGGATAGGAGCAGATTTCTTCTTTTAGAAAAATATCTGTCACATTCCCTCTCATCAGCAGCAAGAGAGAAGAGGCAGCTGTTGTATGCATTATATATTCCATTTCCTTCATTTTCACTCTTTGGGTCATGCATTGGCTATTCTTGTTCTTTGCTTTGCCACACATTACTGACCCCAGACCCATGAGAAGCACCTGCCCTCAGCCAAAGAACGTTAAGGAAAAGACAGGAAGGGAGGAAAGACAACTGCATGGATACTTATTTTATTGAAATGCAACACTTGAGAAGAGTGAAGCTTGGCTCCTGGAAAAGTCAAATCTATCAGGTTCAAGGATTACAAGATGCAGATTGAACTTTATATATTTTCTTCCAGAGTTAGCACAGACACTAAAAAAACCCCAAACAAACCCAATAAGGATGGGACACCACTTTGGGCTGATTCACAACTCTAAAGTCACACATGACATCTGTAAAGACACATACGGGGTAGAGTCAAGGTTCATTTAACCAAAGCTTCTCTTGCCCAAATTCCAAAGCACTGAAGAGCAGAAATTGGGTTTCTCTACTGTACAGATACAAGAGAAGCCATTTTTTTCCAACAGATGACTAACACTGTCAGCTTTATTTATTTAACTTTCAAAGCAGAGTCATTTTTAATGGATCTATAATTCAAAAGCTCTTTAATTAATTTTCTTCAAGCTTCCTAGAAACACAGATTTGCTTTCGTGCCTTGAAAAACAAGTCAGTCAAGTTCTAGACAAAACCCCCTTTTCAAAGTCAAAGCTATAACTGAAACCAAAATGAGATTTTATTACAAACGCCGGTTGCAATTTCACCACATAAGCTACTTCTACCATTATACAATCTTTTTAAGTTGCTCTTGTTTTTCCTCCCTGCCTTCAATCCATTTTTGTTTGCTATAATAAGAAAAACATTTCTTCCCTTATATTGCTTTTTGCTTCACCACATTATTGATTCTGCTTCCTGTATGGTTTTTTTTTTGGTTACTTTTCTTTCTTCTGACTTATTTTATAAAGCCATGAGTGCTCCAAAGGAGAACAACTCTATACCCAGGAGACAGCTACACTGCCTACCAGTACAGGACTGAAATCAGGGTGGAAACAGCACTGAAACTTGGCGAAGGCCCTTAAAGAGGAGCTGACACTTTTCTCCTTGATGTGAAACTGCTGTCGAGAAGGAGCAAACTCCGGCAATCCATTACTTTAGTTATTTTAGACAACAATCTCTGGTTCATGTGCTTAAATATCTATTGCACTTCATGGAGAAAGTGTCCTCCTCATTTCTCCATAGAGTTAGTCTCAAGCGTTTGGATAACAGATGGTACATAAAGTAACTTACCTATGCCTTCGTAGTGGGGCACACGGGTATTTTCAGCCTGCGTTTTTAACAGGATTATTAATTACAGCACTCTGGCAGAGCTTGCCCTCTTCTACCACACCACAGCACTTCCACACGTCCCCGGCTGGCCAAGGCACATGCAAGCACTGTGCTCCACTGCTGCTTCTGCTAGAAATTATTCTCCTTGGAGAATAAACAGCAGCAGAATGAGCAGAGGACTGAGGCATCAGTGTACAAGCTAATAGTTTGCTTTACAAAAGGTGATCTCTGCCTCAGGAATAGGGCAGAAAGCTGGAAGGCGAAGCCACAAGAATGGTTAGTCTGCCCTGAATTCCCCACAGAGGCGCAACAATGTGGATCCAGAACTTCTGATGCAAATACTGAACCATGTTCCCTCCCACAGTCGAGCACAGACACTGTTCATCAAGGGACAGCTACATTCCCAAGCCATGTAGTCTTCTTCAAACACACTTTTACTCTAAGACACTACCTGTTTTATTACCAAGCCTAAATTCTAGTTTATCTGTAGTTGAAAGATTCCTTACTGAATGTGTGGGTGACTAAAGCAGACATACAGCTCATACAGACAAACTGGAGTAGCACTTGCAAAGATTTGTGCATCATTCATTAGACTTCAGTAACCTGACTTCTCCGCTCAATTCATAGCATAACCAGAATTCAAAGAATGTGAGCAAACAAGTTTTCAAGATACTAACAAGCACTTATGTCTCACCTTATCTCTAAAAACTATGTAGTGCATGTACAATTCATTTAAGAAGGGACCAGATGTTCTCAAAAGACCAAAACATAGCTCCTGCTTCTAGGTCCATCAGTAACTGCTGCATCTGACTTATAAATAAATTCATCCGCAACACAACATCAAGCAGTTTTCTTTAAAAAAGAAAAATGAGTGATATGAGCACTGGTACAGCATATGCATGATTAAATTCTGTAGACTGGCAAGAAATAAAACACAGAATTAAAACAAAAGCAAACTTTTTATTGTATGTGACTAAATAATATGCGTTTGCAGAAATACTGCAATGAGGGCTGCCTGCAAATTTCATGCTTTGAGTGAAATTTAATTAACTTGAACTAGTAAAAATCCCACAGGGTTATGTTATTTGTAAGCGAGAAAATAGGAGTCATGTCTGCATGACTGGGGATAGAAATTTGGCTAGCCTTGTTAAATTACAGTTCCTCTTGAAAGGCACATAAATATTTATGTGAATTTGTGTGCTGACATTTGTTGCTGGACTTGAATATTCAAGTCACTACAGATAACTTCTAAATCCACTTTCCTCCTACACGTGGTTTTTCCTCTATGCACATCCTGTTGCCACGCTAATTTGGCTTGCATTTTCATGACGAGCTATCCTGTGAGGGACAGGCAGGAAAGGGAAGTAAAGGACTATTCATTCATAGGTGATTTATGAACCTGTGCGTGCTTCCTTTTGCAGCAAAAAGTTAACACATGCACGCAAGAGAAATGTGCACATGCCTGTGCCTCACTGAAAGAAGCAGCTGGGGAGTGGGGTGGTGGTAATCCAACCTTCTGTGTGAATTATCTCAAGGGCAGCTCCTGAGCTCATTCCTGCCCATCTCAGTTCCAACACTAGCTCTACCGGTTTTCAAGTTATGCCAAGTATAAGGACACAGCCAAGGAAGAAGATAGTTAAAACTCAGTCAACAGATTTAGCAGAATAGGCTTTGTACGTGCAACAGAATCAGTTTCCTGCTAGGTATAAAAAAAAAGACAAAAATAACCCACAACATATGTCTCAGATCACGGAAGTATGGGATTAACCATAAACCCGCAACAACATCAGACACACACCAGTGGTACAATATTGCTGCACTATCAACCCCTTGTAACTGCGAAGTACATGACCGTTCCCCAGCCAAAAAGCAGAGTACTCGGAGCTCAGGCACTGGGCAGGCCATCGTGGGAAGACCTTAATGTGCTGGTGAGAAGGAGCGCCATGACTGGCAGGTCTGGAGTGCTCTGCTCCTGCCAGGAAGACTCCTTGGAAGCCCTTCCGAGACCTGCTCCCACGAGGGAGGCTAGCAGGGTTGCTGCGCTGGTGCCCAGCAGCCAAACCACTCCGCGAGATACAGCCCACCCACGTCCCCATGGCGCCATGGGTCACTTTGGACAGCGCTTGCACGGATGCTTGCACACGAGTTATGCGAAGCTTTTGCTACCAGCAGCCCATCACAACACTGAACCCTAGCTCGGATCGACATTGCAAGAAAAAGCCATTTAGCATCTGTCTTAAAACAAGGAATAAAAAAAAAAAGCAGGGGGAACAGACACCATGATTTGCACTTACATCAAGGCTCTAACACCACTTTAGCTGAGTCGAAGAGCTGCAAGTGAAAGGCAACTCTCTGGATTTAACTATACACCCACCTTAAACACCCCCTTGTAGTTCGAAGCCATGGTGTGTGAGCAGCAGAGACAAGGCAAAGGAATTTTGAAGGAGAACAGAGAGGAGCCACCCCCCATTTCCTTTCACTGGCAGGGATGAGCAGAGCTGCGAGCCTATTTGCCAGTGCGCAGATAAAATAAATAAAATTTAAAAAAAAAATCCCTTAAAGTTACAAACCTGAACAGTTCCAAGTATTTGCGTGCCAGAAGGTAAGATTTCTCATACTGAGCGGCTGGAGCTGGTTTGGAACAATTAAAAAGACGGACACTTTAAATGGCAAATGCAAGCTGTGTTTTGAGCTGGGGAAATAGCAAGTGCACTCTAATCTCATCTGACTGTCATCATCACAGGTATTAACAACTGCAGTGTTGCATCTTAACTGCATTCTCCATTGACCAGTCATACAAGAAGTACCTCAAATAAAATTAAATCCTTAGGCTTTTTGGTCATATTGACAACACACAAGATTTTCAGCAAATGAAATAGAATAACTGATTAAAATTAGATCCTGCTGCAACTTCTGCATTAACCAAACATCATCTAACCTCCCCAGGAGCTTTAGAAAGATCCTCCTTTTACTCCCCATTGGCATACTTCATGAGTTAGTGTAAATGAATTACAAACGGACTGTCTCCAGTGGTACAGTTTTCCCAGGATTTGGGACAATATATTAGCAATGCTTCAGGAGCATCTCTGCTCCAGAATACGCTTTTTAGGGGTTAAAATAAGGGTGACAGTCCATGCCCTAGTGGCAGCCACTGTGTGCCTAGAAGAGCTCATACTCACTCTGAACAGAAAATGGGAAGGAAATTCGGAGGAAGTACTAAGAAGGAGGCCAACAGATTGTACGAGAAGTCATAATTTGATTGTACCAAAGGAAGCAAAGTAGAGCAAGAAGATTTATACTTATAAGGAGAGTACTGTAATTCCAATAACCTTTTCCACTCTTGCATAAATTGAGCCCCCAGGCATTTGATAAAAGGCATGCACGGTCCTTTTTTTTTGAGCAGCTGGAGTGCTTCTACTTCATAATTTTTTATTATTTTTTTTTAACAGTTCTCGCACAAAGCTAGTAAAAATTCAGAGATGCTGTTTCCAGAAAGTCACATCCCATCTCAGTGTTAGAACAGTCTATGGCTGCTCTTTAAACAAAGATTTATCATTTAACAAGAAATGGTCAGTTTAGGGTGATCCAGTAAGATTTTTGTTCAGTTGATCCCTCTGTGATCGCTCTTCGTAGATCTGCATCAAGTGACTCAGAGCAAGGAAAAGCTGGTTACATAAACAGAAGGTAGGTGGCTTAACAACCTTGATCTTATCACAGACCTGTCAGTGGAGAGAACTGCATGTTACAGCAGAGCTAAAGCACATGTCAATGCACTGGAAAGCTGTCAGATGTTTTCCACTTTGTTCAATTTGGGAATGTGTTGCAGAGTTATTTACTGAGCCAGTTCAGATTACACAGGATAACTTCAGAGCCTGCAGTTTCCACTGCTTCACCTGCCTTGCCTAGCCGAGGCCATGAATGCTATATTGAAGAGTCAGGAGAGGAAAAATGAGAATAAATAATGCAATTATATTGTTTAGACCATTGAAACTCTAAGGGAGGTGGGAATTGTAAATTTGTGATACTCCAGGATCTATAAACTTCTGTGAGAGAGGGAGAGGGAAAAAAAAAAAAGGAGGGAGAGGGACACAAGATAAATCTCAGCCTTTATATTGACACCTGACTGCAAGCAAAATTATGTTATAAATCTATAGCACAACACCCAGAAGCTTCCATGCTCAGTTTTGGCACTTGCTCATCCTGCAACCTGGAACAAGCTTTCTAGCATGCTGCTGTAGCTTTCCAGGATACATGTTGAAGAACCAAGAAAAAACCCTGAAACCTTAAAAAGCCACATTTAGCCTCTCTCAGATCAGTGCCTGTGCAATTTACAGGAGTAGCAGGTTAGAATGACCTAGCTATAAATGAGAGAGATACATCACAGCTGGACATCTTAACTGGCCTGGAAGCTTTTGCCAAGCTTCTCCAGGCTTTTGAAACACAACCCATGATTTTCAGCATCATTTCTACCTTTTTCCTCCTAACAGCCTAAGAGAAAACAATGTGCCTACTCATCCTGCTACTAAGCATCAGAGGGGCACTCCTGCTTTCTCCTACGAAACCGAGACGGTGCTGTCTCCCATTCAGCAAAGCTATTTCCAGAGCCTATTTACTGGTTCTTTCAAGCCTAGACTTTCTAATTTTGCAGTGTAATCTGTAGTTCAGTCACCCATGAAAGTGCTGAACAGCCTGCAATTGTGTGCAAACCCACGCCGTGGCTTGCACTGTCTGAGCTCAGGTGTAGTCACTACGATGGCACACAGCATTTTAATGAGAGTCTCGTTAAACCTGCCCAGATGTTATTAATTAATATCTTCATCCTAGCTTCAACTCCAGAAAGTGACAGAAACAGGGACACCGGGGAGGAGACAGGTATGGCACAGGAAGTGATCAGCTTGAAGGAAACCCTTCTTTCTTTTTACCCATTTAGCCGACCCTGCACGGAATGGGACCACACTCCTGCCCTATCCCCCAGGCTCAGGCAGCTCAAGGGATGTGATGCCCAGCAGAAGATCTCCCCCAGGGAAGAGGGGACAAGACAAGAGGGCGCATCCCACTGACAAGAGCACGCTTGGTCTTCTCCAGAGGGAAGGCGGATGGCTTTCCCTGCGGAGGGCTCAGGCAGATGCTGGTACCAGAACGGACGGCTTGGGCAGCAGCAAGGAAAGGGGGGAGAATGTGAAAGGAGAGGGGGAGAATGGCGAGGGGGAACTGCTGCCCTCAGCCAGGAGAGCTCTTGCATCAGCTCCCTCCAGCTCGGAAAAGCGAGCCCTAAGGAAGGGACCCGTGCCAAGTCAGCTGCAGCATCTGGCCTTCTGCTCAAGCACACAGGAAAAGGCTGCCCCAGGGTCGAGGCTGCAGCAATGCCCCAGCGAGAGCGAAGTGACCAGGGAGCAACGCCCTCCCCCACCCTCAAGATAATCAGATTTGCTTTCTCCCGTGACTTCCACATTTGCTGAGCATACTTTGTTCTCCCATGACTTTCACATTTGCCGGGCGTACTTTGTCCCACGAGTTGCAGCCAGAAAGCAGAACTATTTGCAGTAAGAGTGGCACACCTTGCCTGCTGTATGAGTCCACAGACACCAGCTGAGGCATTACTCAGCTCCACGTGTCCCTGCTCAGGGCTCCCACACCTTCTCCCCTGGCTCTTGGCCAAAGTAAACTCCCCAAAGGACTGGCCACAGGGCTTTCTGCCCCAAACTCAAACTGCCTTGTCTTCAGCAGGGCAGCGGGCTACAGCGCAGTGCATCCAACCGTGCCGAGCCAGCAGGTGCAGGATGCCCATACTTCCTCCTTGGACATGCACGCAGCAAGAAATACTAGGACAAAAGACACTCAGAAAATACAGCTTCTCTTCTTCCTCTTAAGCAACCTGTATTCTGCCAGCCTCCCACCCTACACTCTTTTTTACGTTTAACTGCTGGGCAGGCCATACATCCCCTTCCAACTGCTGCACCCAGAATGCTCCTTCACACCCCTCCACCATTTCTCTCCCCAGGAGATTGTGCCTCCACACCCAGCACTCTCCCTTCGGCGAGGGACAGCCCATTTCTGCAGAAACCTGCTCAAACATAGCAGGAAACCTAACCAGCATAACAGAGCAAACAGCTCCAGCTCTGTGCATCAGACGCCTGCCGAGTGTGACACATCAGGACTCACTTTGCCCTTCCCAAGGACCTAGCTGGTGGCTCACCACACAGATGTGTGTCCGCTGCTTAGGAGCACAGGAACCCATTGAAGGCCAACTGTATGAGGTTCAATGAGGTCAAGTGTCAGGTCCTGCACTTGGGTGACAACAACCCCCTGAAACGCTACAGGCTTGGGGACGAGTGGCTGGAAAGCTGCCTGGCGGAAAAGGACCTGGGGGTGTTGGTCTACAGCAGCTGAATATGAGCTGGCAATGTGCCCAGGTGGCCAAGAAGGTCAATGGCATCCTGGCTTGTATCAGGAACAGTGTGGCCAGCAGGACGAGGATAGGGATTGTCCCCCTGTACTTGGCACTGGTGAGGCCACACCTCAAACCCTGCATTCAGTTCTGGGCCCCTCACTACAAGAAGGAGAGTGAGGTGCTGGAGCGTGTCCAGAGAAGGGAACAGAGCTGGGGAAGGGTCTGGAGCACAAGTCCTGTGAGGAGCAGCTGAGGGAACTGGGGTTGTTTAGCCTGGAGAAGAAGAGACTCAGGGAACCCCTTATTTCTCTCTACCTAAAAGGAGGTTGCAGGGAGGTGGGTGTCGGTCTCTTCTCCCTGGTGAGAAGTGATAGGACAAGAGAAAATGGCCTCAAGTTGTGCCAGGGGAGGTTTAGATTGGATATTAAGAAAAAATTCTTCACCAAAAGGTGAAGCGCTGGAACAAGCTGCTCAGGGAAATGGTTGAGTCACCATCCCTGGAAGTATTTAAAAGGTGTGTGGATGAGGTGCTTAGGGACATGGTTTGTGTTGGACTTGGCAGATGATGGTTTGACTCAATCTTAAAGGTCTTTTTCATCCTAAACGATTCTATGATTCCATGGCTGGGTATTGAGCAGGAAACCACTTCTGGAAGATGGTAGAAGCTTCCCCCCTCCACGTCAGCATGAAACAAAAGCCTTTCCAAGCTGTGTGTGTTTGTTCAGTGGAAGAGGATTAACTGCCTTTCATTCTCCTAGATGACGCAATGCAGCACCCAGGAAGAAAAAGCCCTGTGTTCACTTCTCTGCAGCAAGCACCATCACCTGCACCAACCCTACCTCTTCCTGCAGGTTCACTAGAGATTTCACCTGAAACACCTCTTCCAGAAAAACTACAGCAACTGCTTGAAAACTTTGCAGTTTAACAAACCAACACCCAAAAGTGGTTTCTTTAGACAAGTCCTGGACAGCTCCAGGCAAGAAGCTGCACTAGGAGCCCGCAAAAAGCTAGCTCACTACTACACTGAGGAAAACCTGCAGAGGAGCACAGGCAGCTCAGGCTCAGTGCTGTCCCTCCACAGAAGGTGAGGCTCATCCCCAGGCTCACTCTTCACCTTAGGGCAGACAGGTAGGGAAATGGCGTAAGGGTATTAAGAAGAGTGCAGTTTGAATGGAGAGGGCAGCTTAACCTTGGCAGCTCTATGTTTAAAAGACAGCCCTTCGGTGCTCTTCCCACTCCCAAAGCATCCAGGACTGTTATTTACAATTTCCCTTAGGCAGGCCATAAATCCAAGCACAACTAGCAAGCTCAACACAGTGTAAAAGGATCCCTGTGGCAGGCTAATTACCTTGCAAGCTATGCAAGCCTATACAGTTTGCTTCTGCACAGCAGCTTTGAAAACTTTGGCTAATGACTGTGTCTAGCAGATCAAACTTTCCACTTTCTATTGTTCTGCTCAGGGCAGCCAGCTGGGAATTCAGGGGCAACAAACCTCCAGGGGAAGAAATCAAGTCCATTAAGAGAAAGGGAAGAGGAGCTATGAAACAGAAGATGACTCCATAAAGGGGTGCAATGGCATGCTACAGATTGTAGGAGAAAGGGAAAGATGGCCAATCTAAATTGAGAGGTAGCACCTAACAGATTATGAATACTAAAATCAAAACCAACAACAACAATCCCCAAACTGTTCCTCCCATTCTTTTTAGAGACCCTCTCCCATGACTCTACACCAAGATGACAACTTTGTCGTCGTTGTTGTTTAAATGAAAATATTTAATATAGAAAAATCCAGTCCCCTCACCTCCCCAGCCAGGTCAGAAGATTTACCCGAGGTGCAGGTGATGTACCTTTCACATTTTTTCAATTCCATAGAAGTGCACTTAGGTTCAGGCTGCTGCTGATTTCACACAGATCTCTCCTAACAACTACCAGCACTATTCACGCGTTGTCTATCCAGACAACTGCCCATTTGCAATGGACACAGACATGCAGCGGTTATAGCAAACGAATTATATGAGCAGACTGAAATTCCCTGCTCTGGATCAAGCAGAGCATGAACTAACCAGCATCTCCCACTTGTTGAACGAAAGCCTTGGCTGGCAAGCTACTGTCCGATCTAAGGTGACACATGCGTTCTCTTGCTCTAATCTCAGAAGGTCCATACTGACACTTTTACTTAGATGGCATTTCCCCACAAAAATATTCAGTTGCAATGACTCTCTTAAAAATAAAATAAATAAACTCAAAAACCCCAAAACATCAACCAAGAAAAACTAACATGCTGCACTGGGCTGTGAAAAATCCCAACAAGCCTAATTTCCAGGTGAATGTCATACTGGTAATGGCTGAAGTGCACTCCCATGGGAGCCACACAGGTTAAAACAATTCTCAATAAGAGCGTAATGTCTTCAGTGGTAGTTTTGCTTTTTTGGTGAAAAATTCTCAGCAGGGATTACATGACCAAAGGCAAGAGAAGGAAAAAAAAAAAAAAAAAAAAAAGGTATCTTGGGTATTATCCCAGCTACAATGAAGAAGTGCAATAGACAAACTCTTGCATACTCTAGTTGGGCTTCTTTCCCCTCAGTGCACACCAAAATGAAAACAAATACTGTGGAACTTAATACTACAAAGCACCCCATGCAGAGTAAGGATATTGTGCTACATCCTGATGGGTTAGATAGCATCTATAATAGGGAGCAAATAAAAATTTATGAAGATCTGTACAACAACTTCCAGGACATAGTTAGATAATACTTTTCTAGAATCGTAATAAAAGGGGAAATTTTGTGTTTTCCTTGGTTGGTGAGTGTGCTGGAATCAGTCAGGAAAGAGTTAACTCTCTCTACCATGGCTGCTAGGGAGCTGTGTTCCTGGATGGTGAGAGTACTGATGAGGTATTAGCTGGTGCTGGGGAATGCCTGCACTGAGTTCAAGGTCTTTCTCCGCTTCTGATCCTGCAGCTGCGTTCCCAGCTCTGGCTGTCTCGCTACAGGCAGTGCAGGGGACACACAGTTCAGACAGCTGACCCAAACTGACCAGGGAAGTATTTCATTCCATAGTACGTCATGCTCAGGGCATAGGCAGGGAAGGGGTCCGGGAGCCATTACTCTCTTGCTCTTTGGCTTCCGAACACTTGCAAACACTCTCCCTGACTCATGCGTTAGCTGCTTTACTAACTCCTGTGCTGGCTTGTCCGTGAGGGAGTTGGTGGATTTGTTTAGTTTTCCCAGTCGTGTTGTCGCTGATAGGGTTTGCTCGGAATCTGCTGTGATAGCTCTCGGGCTGTGGCTCTTGGGCTGTGATCACTCTCAGGCTTTCTGGCTCTGACTCTCACTTCTCAGCACCTGGTTGTGCATTGGTCAGTGCCTGGTGAGCAACTGTATCATATGCTTTATTTTCTATTATTTTAATTACTTAGTAGTAGTAGTATTTGTATATATTAACTTCGATTCAATCAGTAAATAGTTCTTATCTCAATTTTACGAGCTTCCTTGTCTTTTTCCCCTCAGATTCTTCCCCTCCACTGGAGGAGAGGAGGGGGAAACTGTGAGAGCGGTTTTGTGGTATTTTGCTGGCTGGAGTTAAACCATGACAGTGTGACCTGTTAATTACAAACAGCCAAGGAAGCACAAACAGATGGAGCTCTCTGGAACATATCCAAGACAGACAGATTAGGCTGGTGGCATTACTCACGTACCCTCCGAAAGCAAGGCCTCGGAAAGGGTTTTTCAAACGTTTTGGCCACAAGTTTACCAGTGACTCCAGATACAAGAACGTAGACATTTCTTACAAGCTTTCCCCCAAGTTTCTCCAGTTGTTATTCCCCCTCGCTCCCCACCATGAAACAGACAAAAATAACAACACCAGAAAAGTTATTGACAAAAGGACTTCAGGCTCTTCTTCTCATATTTGTTTGCTGTACTTTGCAATCCTGAGGCAGGGACCCGGGCTCCCTTGCTGCAAGCAACAAGGGCATTTCTGATAAAGTGCCAGAATACATACTACTAGAGACAGCAAATACGGGGAGTGTCCTACTGAACTCAATACTGCAAGGTGAAATCCACTCCCATTACACGTTATGGCCACAACACAGAGGACTTTGAGGTTTAAAATAACAGCAAGCAAACCCAAAATGCCCCATCACTCTTCCAATGAGCTCTGAGCTTCACAGACTGGTCTGTAGCAACCTGAAGAGACAGATGGAAAATCCCTACCTCCTTACCAAAACTCAGGCTAAAGCTTTTTCTGCCTGCATGATTTTGGTTTGATCTGTTTGGATAACAGCAGGAAATGGACAACATGAAACCATGTACTCAAAAAAGACATATTGGGATGGGTGATGAAGGCATACTCACGCAGTGCGTACAAGGAGAGGACTATTCCAGCCAGGCAAAACCCCTCAAAAAACCTGAGTGTGCTGAACATGGTCACGTTCACTGAGAGTGCCACAGTCAGTCCAAATATCAAAATGAGTATGACAGAGAAGAGCAGTACAGGCCGTCGACCAACCCTAAAAATAAGGAAGTAGGGAGAAACGGTGTTAAAAGCCAGGATAGACATAATGCTAGATGGACATAACTAGCAAAGAGGGAACAAGTCATGCAATCTGTTCCAAATATTACCAACCATTTCTAATGCTCGTTTCATTCTTCTCATTTTTTTCTGCTTACTAAACCCCAGATTCCTCTATCAGCTTTGCACTGACAAGTTCATTTCCGATGGGACTAAGCTAGGACAGCACATGATGTATTACCACTTGATTTAAACATCACTTTCAAAACACCAAGGGTGAACAAGGAAATACTTAGAAACTACGTTCAGGCCATAAACAAATACCTTAGAGATTAAAAACAACTTCTCAGAGCTTTCTGTAGTAGCACAGAAGAGTATATGGTATTACATGTTATATATAGCATGGTATATTATTATTTCTCCGTAGTACACAGCCACAGAGCTTACTGCAGAGCTCCCTTCTTCTCAACAGACGTGCGCCTCTGCTTCATCTGCAAGAAGAGCAGGCTCAAAAAACTACTTTCCCTGGCCTTGTTCTTGAGGACAACCATAACACACACAGACCAAGCATTAAAGTGGCTCATGTTGCTTTCCCAAGCCTTAGGGAGCCAACAGTATCGCTCGCAGGATAACGGTGAACTTCCAAGTCCTTCCACTTCGCATTCCCACAGTGGCTGCTGAGATCTGCAAAACCAGCCTGACTGGGCGACTAGGAAGAAACTGCTCCAAAAATGATTACTGGCAACGCGGGTGTGAGGATTTGTGATCCTCCTGGGCAGGCTTTGCAGCTGCAACCTGTAGTTGCACGTGTTGGTGTGGTGCTGATGAGGAGGAAGATCTACGCTGCCGCTGAACATGGGGGCACTTGCTGCAGGGTTTTGCTCTCTTATGTCAAAGGAATAAAAGACTTTTACATCTCTTACTCATATGCTTAGTGTTTCTAATTCTCCTTTCCCCTCCTCTTCCTGCTTAAGGACAATGATACAAAGCACACGGCTATTTTTAAGCAAGAATTGGAGCATTCCAGAGTTTTTCAGCTTGTCAACTCCCACAAGTTTTCCAGTGGAAATGAGGATCCCTTTTAGTCAGCTCCATATGCCATTTCCACAAAGAATATGAACTTGCTTTTTGTAGGCAGCTTTCACACACCCATTCAATGTAGTCTGTCAGCTTCAAGCCAGCCATCAGGTTGAATGTCAGCACAATAAAGAGCAATTAAATTTCACAACTTCGGCCAGTTCCACATACCGAAGCGTTTCTGTTCAATTATTTCAGCAGATCATTACCAACAGCTATAAAGTATATTGCATATACTCATTCACAATTAAAACTTTGGATTTTGCTTTATTTAAAATGGAAAAAGATCGATAAAACAGGGTGAAGGGCTGAAAAGGAAACATGGTTATAATTTTTGACATTTTTGGAACTAGAAGAGTGCACCACTATGTGTGTCACCACTCATGCTTTTTCAAAATCACATCTAAGAAGGCGATGTCATGGGTCCTTGCATGAGGACAGCTTTACTGGGTGTTTTCAGCTGTAGCATCACCTGTGGGGCACCTCAAAGATTTCACTCCTTGGCATTAACCCTTCCACGTTTTTAAAACGGAAAGTACCAACGTGCAAATGGCAGCCAACAAGGTCAAAGCAGACCATTCTTAGTCAATGTACAAGCCCAGCCCACCAGCAGATGAGCTGCTGTTTTGCTCAGGGTAGGAACCCAACATGCGCTGCCTCAGCGATACGCAGAGCACCGGGAGCATGCTGGACACAGGGACAGTTACTACTGTGTGCGCTTCAGATTTTATGTTTATGGAACACAAAGCGCTTGGGCAGGGAGGGGAAGTACCTCATACGAAACCTTGGATACAGAAAAAAAACCACCCTGTGAACTTCGTGTTATCAGCGATCTGCGCAGACCTTCGCAGCCCTATTTTTGTAATCGCCAAGCTGTAATTCATACTAATTAGTATTTGTGGAAGTGTTTTGTAGATGAAAGGCATTATGCAAACACTCAGAATTAGGAACTTAATTCTCATCACAAGCCTGACCTGCCATTCCCTGATGGTGATTAAAAAAAAGACCTCATGCTTAGCATACATCAGTTCCCTTCTTCCCCACCCCCTACTCTACTCGAGGTTACCCATCATTAGGACACAGAATTTCTTCCAACATTATAAAAGTTATGCAAATGAGCGTTGCTGCTAATGAAGAATCTGGAAATCCAAGACCCTCCTGGGCCTGTGAAAGCCAGCTGAGCCAGATAAGCCCTCTGGTAAGGGGCATCATCAGCACCTCCTCCCAGACACAAAACCAGTCTCTTCCCTCACTGAGACATGTCGCACGTTCCTCAAAAAGCAAAACTCCAGGGCTGCTATCAACAATTTATTATTTCGTGATCCAGAAGGGTTCTGACAGGATGGAGTATAAAAAAAGCCTTTTATATGTAGACAGAGTTATCTGAATAACAGTATACAGAAATGCTTGTGACAAATTAAACCATACGCAATCTGCCTGGTAAAACAGCCCCAGGATTCTTTCTACTGCCATCCAAACTATTCCAGAGAGAGATTTCTGTGCCACAAAAGTCTCAGCCTACACTGCACACTATTATCTAGATCAAATGCTAAATGCTGCCTGCACAGGTAAATAACTAGGGATGTAAGCAACCCCAGGCTTTTGAAGAATCGCAATCCACACAGTGCGATATGCAGATGCATTAAAAAGACACCCCTCACGCCATCAGAGTTGCACCACAGGGGGGAAGTGAATTGGTTTGAGGACAAGACCTGCTCTTCCCACGCTCCTACGCATGTACTTTTACCACCCTGAGAAGACAAAGCATTGCTCTTGCTGCCCATCAAATTGCTCTTCCCATGCTGTTCTTTCGCAGGTTCGGGGACTTGAACTGGAGCAAAGGCTCCATAAAGCAGCAGAGCAGGTGCAAAGCCGGGGCAGCAGCGGGCAACGAGAGGCAGAGACCTACTGTCTTGATGCTACATGAACACCAAGGCTGCCCGCTCCAGAAGGAAGCCTTCCAGAGACCTCAACAGCATCCATCCAAAGCAGGCAAAACTGCCAGCAACACTCTGCCTGTTGAACAAGTAACTTATTCAGGCATTGGACACAGTTGGTCTTCACACAGAGAACATGTTTACAGACCTTCTTCCTATAGTTTTTCCACACAGAGCTATGCACACCTCCTGTGTTTTCAACGTAGACCATTCACAGTTTACTTTGCAAATGACCTTAGTGTACTCTATGCCTTTGCCATTACAGCTTTAAAAGCTTTCTTTCAAAAAGGGAATGCAAAGCCCCAAAACCTGAAGGTACAAAAACCCCTAAGCATCTTCCAATTATCTAAACTGGACAGTGGTATACAAGTGAAAACAGATTTTGAAAGTCTGTAATGCTTTTATACATTACTGTTTAATCTCCCTTGCTCTTACTTGGGACTGACATCCATTTTTTGTTCTTTTTCTCTTTTTATAAGTACAATGTCCTTTCTGCTTGCCTCTTGCACAAGTTGCTTAGCAGAAACTCAAGTTGTGACTACATAGCCAAGTAAATCCCATTTAGGTCTTCTTTTACCAGCTCCAAATGAAAGAGCTAAATGACAAAAAGACTATCCAGAGCAGGACCTTTGCTGGGTCAGTAACATCAGATGGCAAGGGTGGGGACTGAAGAAGCACACAAGGATTGGTTTTGGTGGGAATAAGCTATGTCCTTTCTGGTCACCCATGAAAGGGCAAGGGAGCCACTGTTCCCTCTTTCTCCTTTGTACCACAGGTGGAAACCAGGTTTTCCTTAAGCTCCCCTAAGAGAGAGAAATAACTTATTTTTATATCAGGGTAATTTTATGCTGCATTTAGCTCAGCTAAGCAGCTTGCAGAGGGGTCCAACAAGCAGCACAAAGTACACACTGGGGACAGAAATGGATGGAAGAGCAGGATACTCCTTTTGGTGGCTGAGAGCTACTGAATTTGTTTACTGCAATTCTCTCTCTAAGCCAGTGCCTTAAGCATCAAGTTGTTCACTTATTTGTGACTTATTTGTCAATTACAGCAGCATTTTCCTAACTTGGGAACAAGTCTGCTTTCTCCACACCGATTCCTTTTTAGGAAAGCCAAGCAAGATCCCTCATTCATTTCCCCACTATCTACGTGTTGTTAGAGCCCTGTCTTACTCTGGTATTTTAATCTGATTCAACTGCATTTCATCATGCATGTTGCCTACTTCACTGAAAAGTCATGATTCCTCACTTGCCTAAAAACTTTTAGGGACTATTCAAGAATTAAGATGCAATTTTGCTACAAATGCTTGAGCCAAATTACTGTACAGCTGCCAGGGGCCTTTTCTCTCCCAACCGACTGGTGAGTTGCTGAGGCTTTGTAAGATTTCCCAAATAGGCAGCTCCTCTTCTTTCTTTCTTTTTTTAAATGAATGGCAAAAGTGTTAACTTGGGGCCATTTAAAGCCAACATTGGCAACAGTGCTGGAAGCCAATGAAATGACTGGGACAGTGTAGCAGAGCTATTGTTGCAGATACTGCAAGTTTCCATTGAAATCACTCAACCCATGCCTTTACGTTTTCCCCCTTCTTCTGCGCTACAAGACCCTTTCTTTAAATAAAAGCTGAACTCTCAGAATAACTTGGGTATCCAATAATGTTTTCACTACTGCAATTTAAGGAATTGCACTCTATGCTTTTAAATTTAATACCCCAATATTAACAGCACATAAGTCAGCGATTCCATAACACTACGTCGAAATGTTTGCTTAACAAGAACTTTAAAAATAGAACAATGGAAAGGTTTGCAAAAAACAGCCTTCTACCCCCCGAAAAATACTGTGTAAGCACAAGGTTGACATTACACTCGTCTTGTGTTCAGTCAAATCAATGCCCCTTCCAATTTCTTTGGCTGTATCTCTTGGTTATATAAAAGAAACCCCTAAACTAACAGCTTCACTTATATAATTAGAAAATTCTATACTAGCTTTACAGCTGTAATAAATTGTGTCAGCAGGGAATAACTAAGTCAACTCTCAAATAGCTTATGTTTATGTTATTTACCTTGATATAAATTACTCAGTTCAAGCAATTAATACATAGTTTTAAACTGTTCTGAAAGAAGCATAATGAATAAACGAGAAAATCATTACGCGAAGGTTCTTAACTAATATAAAGTAGAAGAAAATCTAAACAGTATTTAATATTGCTATTTATTGCAATTATTTACCGGTCTTTCAGTTTAAAGCCATTACTCCTTGTCGTATTATTACATGCCCTTGTAAAACATTCCTCTCAGTCTTTCCCCCTTCAGGTACTGGAAGACTGCTATAAGGTCTTCCCAGAAGTTACACTGCATTAAAAGATTTTTCACTTACCAGTCAGCTATACATCCTGTTATTAAGTGGCCGAAGATTAATCCTACCAGTAGGGAGAACTTAGCAATGTGGACTTTCCAGGCAGAATCACAAACAAGATCCCACTGGAAGAAAAAACAGACAAATAAACAGAAATAAATTAGTTATTCTCAGATGTGTTTAAACAGACTAATGTTGGTATAGAGCTTTTTCCAAATGTCAGTCCTAGCACGAGTACATGGAAGCGGCAGAGGAAAGCTTTCCCTCTCAAGTCAAAACCTGTACCCCAAGCAGCAAGTTAAAGACTCATTTACTTCAGTGAGTTGTATCAGGCCCTTAATTATCAAATGACAATATCCAATGCTTAAGTCTCCCCCTCTCCAGGCCACATGAGTTTAGATTGAGGTGTATCCCCAACTTGGGCAGTACTAATGTAGCTTAGAGTCTGTAGCAGCCCCATACACCTGCTACCAAAGCCCACCATCAGCAAGTCCAACCATTTAAGAGCAAGTTCTCCTCTTGACTTCCTCAGGGCTGCTTGGAAACATGGGGGAAAGCAGGTGCTTGGCCACAGTCCCCTGATGGCCCTGAGCTCCAGGCTACCATGGACAAAGCCTCAAGTCATTGCTGCTTTCAGAAAAGCATCCTAGTTCCGCAGTAGGTGGAAGGGGATGAAGGGTGACTCACAGCACAGCTCATCAGGCCAGGTCTGAAAAGCCAGGTCCTGGCATGGAGTCAGGCAGGGCAGCCAGAAAGCCCAGTGCAGACATGCGACTTCTTGGGACAGCAGCCCCCATGGTGACATTCCACAGCTCAGACATCAGTCAGGGGCTGAATCTTCACACTAAAGCCATCCCTGATACCAAAATTATCCTTTCTGGCTAAAGGAAGAGCAAATGGACTATTTCAGGCAGCCCATCATTAGGGCACTGCTTCATTCTCACGAGAAAGATGGGAACAGCAAGGTTTCTAGTGAGGCTTCTCTAAACTGCAGTTTTCCTCTGAGGCATCAGACTGAGCCTCAGGAGAGCCAGACTGCATTCCTGGCTTTAGCCCAACATCCTCATGTCCCTCTGACATGTAACTTAATCTCTCTTATGTGTAAAGTGTGGGTAGTACTATTACACCCTTGAATAAATGTAGGAAGATTTGTTTGTTCTTGGTTTGTGAAGCATTCAAATATTGATGCTAATACCAGACATACACATTTCATGAAAAACAAGTACAGCTAACTTTGGAGAGTCGAATACTCCAGAATTGAAACTTCGCAGAATAAATGGCTGTTCGTGTGCAATGTAATAGCAGCATCTCTCCTGACACCAGCAACTGAAGTGTCATGGCCAAAACCACAAAGTATGCAATTTATTTTTCCAAGTCAGATGCAACTTCAAATGAAAGCCTCCCTCAGAAGAGTTCCATTAGGTGAGCTGCACTTCTAAGGATTTCCATGACATACAGCCCTATCACAAATAAGGCTAGCTCTGACTAGACATCGCAGGAGACGTCCTCCCTACAATACACCATCTCACCAAGAAGTATAGCACTTTTGTGGCCAGAAGAAACATGCCAGCTTTCAGGCTAGGGCTTTTTGTTTTAGTTAAATCTACTTTTTTTGAGCTCCTCACTGCATTGACTTGTAGAAGTTGGGACACAGATCATAGAATGTTCCAACCTACAGACTGAAGGCACTAAGGAACCAAAAGCAAGTAGTATGAGCAACTATTTTTTTCCACCAAATAGCTATGAATTATTTGCAGCAAACAGCTCAGCAAGGCAGTAAGAATTGCTCCCCAAAGTTGATGGCTTTTTAGAAGTATTTAGCAAGCAGGGGAAATGCAATTCCCAATATTCGCAGTTATGGAACCAATCTCCAGTCAGCAAAGAAAAATACCTGCCCAGACAAGCCACAAACAAAACTGGGAGATACATCTGAGCTCCAGGCAGGCTTTCAAATACTCCGAGTTTATTTTCACAAGCCAGAAGGTGTGTATGCTTCTTAAAACTGAGAAATCATTTTTGTTTGTAGAGAACAAATTACATTTATTAAAAAGCCATTTATATAAGAACACCTTTTTAAAGACAATCTCTGCAAGTTGTTAATTTTTAATTTTATTGCTGCCAGAGGAATGGTAATGTCATCCAAGTGCAAAAAGAAAAAGCAGATAGCCTGGTGCCTTTTCATTTTCACAGCTTACTATTTATTGTTAGTCAAGGAGAGCTGGCCCTCGCATGAGCCCCAGGCAGAGAACGTGCGGTACCAGATTACATGTAGGTAAAGGCTCACGGTTGGAAGAGCCAAAACCTCACGAAGGGCTGTTGTGAAATTTCAGGCCAGGACAGCGGATGTCAAACCACTTTGGCACACACAGTTTAAAAGCAGAAGAAAAGTCAATCTATCAGCACGTCCTTCCATGGTGCCTGAAATGCACCCACTCCTTTTCGATAACTTATCTGCCAGTCATCGTTTGTTTGTTTTTAAGGCTATTGCCCAACTCCCCAGCTGCTCTGAAAACAAAACCATGTATTTCCTTTCGAACCCTGCCTCTGGCCCTTTCCTGCCCTGGGTTAAGCACTCGCTCTGCAGGCCAGCGTAAATCAGAGCTGATCCCACAGGAGCAGCCTAACACGGGTGCTGACAGACACAGGCAACCCCTGACCTTCCCCAAACTCCTCGCTCTCCAAACCCCTCAGAACTCCTAAATAGGGAAATGGTGAAATATTACGACAGTTGCTTTAGCACAAACTTCCAGAGAATCTGCCACGACCCCAGATTACTTGCTCAGTGCTAGGAGCTCAAGCATACCTTGGTTTCTCCTCCCGCAGCTGTCACAAACCAGAGAGAGGTCACTGTGAAGCAGTTCTCCAAAATACATTTCACAGGACAGGGGTGGGTGCCACCAGGGCATTTGACTCACAGAGAGACAGAAGAATAAGGAGATGCCATAAAACAAAAACGGATCCTGCAGTCAAAAGCTGACTCAGGTAAAGATGACATTAATAGGACAAAATACATATTTAATAGCTAGCCTATTGTCCCCACCTCCCCACCCATCTTAACACAGCAGCAGAGCAAACCAGCAAGGCTTCATCACCATGAAAGTGCAGTAATTTTGCCAGAGACCTGTGCTCCCCCTTCCCCATGGAAAAGCCAAAGGCAGAGGACTGCAGCCTCAACTTTGAAGAGCTAGATAGGAAGCAAGGACCATTATACAGCATCAGTGCTGTTTCTCCCCGTACGTACGTACCCGGGCACATTTGACACCTGCCCACACGGCACAGCTCTGCCCGGAGCTGTGGCAGGTCCTGCCGTAAGCACCAGTAGTTTCGTCCCGCAAACATGACACACAGATTCGCTCCTCAGAGAAAGGAGTGACAGGTTTCCATGTCCCTGCAGAACAAAACGCTGGGCTGGGCAGCACTGATGACAGTTCAAGTGGCACTCCAAGTAAATCTGCACTGGGAGATTGTTTTGGCTGGAGACTAGACAATGATCCTCTACAGCTTCTTACAAAAGGTAGATTAATCTGTTACAAGCAGGGAAACCATTAAATCCTGTAACTGCTCTGGCTGTATCCCCTGATGTCGCACTTGGGAGTTAACAGTGCCCAGCCTGAAGGAAGAGTGCTGCCAAGTTTACAGTGGTCCCTGGGTTTTGCCTGCCTTTCTGTCCTCCATCCATCCTTCTAATGCAAGAGATCTGGTAAAGCGACTTGCTAAACCAATAGGTCTGTTACACTGAAACAAAAATAACTATATATAAAATATGCTGCTGGAAAGGGAACATTTTAAAAACAAAAGCTTTTTTTTTCATAGCAGTACAGCAACGTAGAGAATTTGCCACCTATGCAGATGTGCAATATATTGCAAGTAGGGTTTTTTTCATGTTGTGACAGTGATTTTTTGTCAAATCATAGGGAGTCACACCTTCAGGATCCTAACGTTTAATTGATATCAGTGAATCACCACCAGTGCTGTGAGTCACTGTGCTTCACGTCAAGATGGAGGACTACTCGAAAGGTGAGATGCTTGGAAAGACATCTGGCAAAAGGTAACACACCTGAAGAGGAACCATCCTGTAACTTCCTTACAAGGGGTGAAAATCTGGACAGGGCTCATACAGCGAGTCAGTATTTGCACCGAAGTCCTAAAAGTTGCAAATGTAAAGTCTGCTGCACTTTTGTCACTACAAACACAACCTATCTCAACTAACTGCTCCTGCCTCGAAAGCACTTGTCCTCCAGAGACCATCACGCTGTTCTGTGGTGTCTAAGCACACTGAGCACCCACTGCAAAAAGGTCAAAACAGATGCCTACTAAGGATTTGACTTGTTCCTCCTTCGCCTCGATTGCGTGGAAAAGTACAAGGTAGACCCTTACGCCCTAAAAAGGGCAGAGACAGGAGGAGAGATGCTCTGGTCCAGTGCTTGCCCAGAGCCTGGCACAAGGAGGTGGACACAGGCACACCCTCTCCCCACACCGTGGGTTTGCAGCCTGTTTCCAATGACCCAGATCGCTGCTGAAAGAAAGCAAACAGTCTGCAGGTGGATTGTAGCTCTGCTCCGACTGCTCCCTGCATTGGTTTCAACACGAGGAGACTGGAGGATCACCTGCACTGCTGGCTTGGAAGACCCTAATCACGGCACGAAGCTTCACCATAGGTCCTTCCCTGGCCAGGGAGCACCCAATTGCTGTGCTGGCCTTCACAGACTCTGTCCAAGGTACATAATGTGCCCCACACCCCAAACCTCTAGGGGCTTCTCGACCCCTAGCGAAAAGGTCCCACTTTGGCAGCCCCAACCTCCACATATGCCACGGCTGACTGCGGCAGCCCCAAATCCCTCCTGGGGAAAGCCACAGCTGCCTGCGCATTAGATGGCGATTTTAAGACCAGCAAATGAAAATAAGAATCTCATTTTTTACTCAGCTCTCTGTGTGTTGGGTCTCACCTTTCCTTGTTCTTTTCCTCCCTGCTTCGTCTTTTTATAACGAAACCCTGTCAATTTGCCCTGCATGGCACCAGAATCCATCTTCTATGTAAATACCTTGTCTAATGAGAGTTTAAGTTTATTATGCCTTTAGATTCTCTTAGGGTTTTTTTTTTTTTTAAGTGAACCACAAAGTTGCTTTTAAAAAGAATAAAATAATAAAAAAAGTTGGGTTTTATACAATATATGTAACAAAAACCAAAACAGTCTCCAGGTACCTATTCCTTGTGGAAAAGCTCCAAGCCAGCAGACTAAGCGCTGCAAAAAAAAAAAAAATCAAAGCAAAAAAAAGTCAGTACTTCTACCCTACTATACATACCACTAATGCCTTTTCCCAGTACTAAACTACCCGTGTGATACTCGGTTACAGCCAGAGGAGACCACTGTACCAAAATCTCCCTCCAGACTACTAGAGGACAATGCTTCTCCCCTTCTCAATCCCCGGGCAAAGATGAGACTCTGGCTGCATTTTTTAACATTAAAAAAAGCGTACAAGTTCCAGAAAATGGTGTGATGCTCAGCTCTATAGAAAATAGCCATGCAGTTAAATCACACTAAAGATGTTGCAGGAGAAGCCTCCCTGGGGGATGTGCCAGGCCTAGTGCAACACTTAAAGTTGGGGTGGTTTTACTGCCACTGGTGTCTCTGTATCTCCCTCTCAGCCATGGCAACAGCAGAGCATTTCAACTATTTAACCTTCAAGGTTCAGAGTAAGGATGCCTCTCCTTTGAGATCATGGCTGGGCAAAGCACTCCCTGGTCTGTACTTGAAGCATCAATAGAGTGTTCTTGAGAGCACCTGGCATTTTTTGACCACCAGTACAACCAGCTGGGTGGAAGCATCGAGAAGGTCACACTTCAAAGCACGGACATTAAGAAGAAGAAAAAAATTAAACCAAGTAATCCTGGAAGACTTGAGAAGAAGGTATAAAAATGAATTATTTCCCCTTTTTTTGACTAGCCACATTCAGAACCAAACAAGTCCAAACTACATCTTTCCCATCAATAGGAGGAAAATCTTGTAGAAGTCTTACATTCTTATGGGATACAACTGGACTTATCTGGATAACAGAAGAGTCATTAAAAAAAAAACAAACCTCCAAACAAACAACCCACAAGAAAAACAACAAACCAGCTATTGAGAGGTTTTGCTGTTTGTTTTCTTTGAACAGCCACTCAAAGAAGCCTACACCACCTACACTGGAATGTCTCAACCCACCACACAGTCAGCACCTGACTTTTAAGCTGCAGCCTCTCCATGATGCTAGACCTCCAAGTGCTGAGTACATCTAACTTCTTCAGCTTTATCGTAAGTGGATGCTTTTGCTGAAAGTCTTCAACCAGTGCCTAAGATCTCAGAACCTTTTAAAGATAAATTCTTCTAATAAACAATTTCTACTGAGCAAGTACACACTGGTGTATTTTGAGAGGTTTGTAACCATCCATGCTCACAAGAACTTTTACTCAGGTAGTAAAAGAGATATTGTCGGTACCAGAGTATCAGTTTTGCTCAATATCTGCCTCCTTCCTGTTCCCAAAAAATCTGGGGTCCCTATTCCTGTACACTGGAGCTTGCTAACTCAATACACACGAGGGTTGTTCGCCATCTTGCTCAATTCATTTTTCTTACAGTGGGAACAACGTCTTCTGCACTTTTCATTCTCAGAAGCCAGTAAACCATTTTTGGCCACAGCAAACAGCTGGCAGGGAGAGTTGCAGCCCAAGAAACTCACTCGTGAACAGTGAGCACAAGGTCGCACACAGAGAAATCATCAGGTTGCTTTAACTGCAGATGCGACTGACTGCCTGGGCAACGTACCCTTGGAAAAATAAAGCAAAGAAAATACTTGTGATTACTGCCACAAAGCCAAAGGTTTTGGGGATATGGGGAGGGAGGGAAGTGGGAGAGAGAAAGAGAAGAGGGCGCATGAGGCAGAGGACACGTGCCTAGCAGTCTTCCAGGAAAGATATAATTAGATTGTGCAGCGTCGTATGAAAGCTGTTTCACGTACCTATGAAAACAGTTTCCATCCCCGCAAAACAGTACAGGACTGCATGACTGTGGACTTCGCAGATTTCCCTAATGGTTTCTGAAGTTTAACATAGTTGCAGCTGCCGAAATACATCCTTCAAAACCAAGTTTTCGGGTATGCATGACTTAGCTGTGAAATTTCCACATTAATTTTTGAAGTGTATCTTTAAGTCTGGTATTTCAGCCATAAAAATAAAGCACACAGGCTCAGTGCCCTGCTGCCACACATCACTACGTGAACACCGATACAGAAAACGGCACTTTCACCTGGTTTGCAGACTTCAGCGCCATCCTGAATACGGGGCACCGAAGGCACAGGTTGTGTCAAGCTGCTTGCAATCAGAGAAGCAGAGATACACTGCCTCCTGCATTAACTCCCTCGGCGTAAATCGGCTGGCCCCACTATGCCCTACCTACGGGGAGACGCCGTCCCGCTCGCATCCAGTACACGCATGGCCCTGTTCCACGCACAGGAAGACGATGCTGACAGCAGATGTGTTACTGTAGCATCTCCTGCCAGTGCCCGCCAAAGCAGCGCCAGGTTGCTGGCCACACCACGCGTATCTGCATGCCCCGTGTTACATCTGATATCCTCCAGTCACGCCTCACCTGTAAGAGCCATCTCCACCACATGGCGAGATGGCTGAAACAACACTGCAATCACAAAACGAGACCAAAAAACTTCAGATGTGCAAGAGGGCACAAATTGACTGTATTTCAGAGCCAGTAAACTAGCTTGGAAAAGACTTTAAATTGAATGCTTTGCACTAAATTATTCCTTAGTTTATGCCATAAGGAAAAGAGACCCTCCAAGCTATCCACCGAGCACATCAGCGGAGTCCCAAGATAATGAGATGCCACCTAAAACACCGCAAAACTGGAAAAGTTTCATCTACCATTCAACTTCACACTTTGATCAGGAGCAAAGGCTCTTCTGTTCCCAAACTTGCTCTCATCACAGATCTGTTTCTTCTATCCACTGGGAAAGAAGTTTGCTAAGTAAATAATCAGCAATAATACACTAACAATTAAGATATGATTTGTTAATCATGTGACAGTCTTCTGAATACTCAACATGATTAAATCAATTTTAGTAGCATCCATATACCACCCACTTCTCCATCACTACTGTATATTCAGTAGTAGGAGTTGCCTTTTATTTTGAGACATTTTGATCTTCTCCAGCCTTCGCCCTCCCCTGATTAGTCAACCAACTTGTTTCTCAGCTGATGTGATCTGCTTCGCTTCTTCCAACTCCATAATGTCATTCAACATCAGAGAGTTGGGAGATACAAAATCTTGCTTGCAGCTTTCATGAACGCTGTATTATTAATTTTCCAGAGAGCAGGATCAGGATATTGCCATCTTTCTTTTACATCTCTGTGCTGTAATTAAGTTATCTTTTCTACACTTATTCTGGCATCATTAGGACACCACTGTCACAAAGCTGACTAATTTAAAACCTATTCTTTACTGTATGACTAAAAGACTTTGCTATAAGCTGTTTGCCTCCCTCTGGCCACACAAAGAGACGAAGAACACCACCACCTATCACTGGGACTGACTGAGACACACACAGAAAGAAGGTTTTTGAGTGCCACCCCTCATTTTTCAGCTAATGACAACCTTTATTCTGGAAAAGGTATGTGCTATTGGGACGGGCTTTGTAACCAAATTGTTTAAAAAGTTAAAGTAGTTTTAAAATTGGTATTTAGAATAAGTCTAAGCACTGTAAATAGAAGCCATATGGGGAAAAAAAAACCCAACCCAGCATTTTAGTTAAATATTAACATTCACTATCATCTGATTATTTAAAACAAGTTAACACTCTGAGGACTGGTGTTTTTCAGGCTGCCAAAACCACACACGTAAAACGTACTGCACGTACACACAGCCTTGAGAGGGCTGACATTGCAAGACCTAATTTACTATCTTATTGGGCCTTTTTAAAAATCAGAAGGGGAAAAAAAAAAGCTTAAAAATGTCAAGCATGGCATAAAACTCTGAAATGGAGAAGGAGGAGGAAGGAGACAAGAGGAGGAAGCCATTCCTCATGAGCAATACTTGCTCAAAGTCACCAGAGATTAAAAGATCAGACACCTTAATTTTTACATGCCATTATTGCTGCTGTGACCCTGCCCTCTCATCAATTGAGGACTATAGCTATTATAATGCAAGCAAAAAGAAAAGGAGAGGGGAAAAAAAGATGGTCTGGTATTAATTCAGGCTTAAATAAATATTAAGGAGAAGGAAGAAAGGAGAAAAATATTCCACTTGCTTCACAAATCAAAATAAAAAACTGGTCTGTCAAGATTGTACTGTCTGCACAGACAGTGTTTTACACAGCCCTGGGAGACAGAGCAAGGGGGGAAAAAAGGTCTTACGGTTTAATTCACACCCCCTATCCTTAATAATATTTGTAGGATGGACATTGCGACATTGTCTACATGCCTGCGGACTTGGGTCTGGAGGCCAGGAGGACACCGGGCAGCAACAGAGCCCTGCAAAGTAACAGGGAGACGGTACACAAGCCAAAATGAATTCCTCCACAACTGTCTGGAGCAGAAAACCTTTTCCAAGGAACCAGACCACCCTGCTCTGAAAACAGCGTGCAAGGGTAACTATAAATCACACGCTGCTGGACAAGGCGAACGCACCGCTTCCTTGTATCTCTCAAGTAGCATTCCTCATTCTCCCATCTTTGCTACTCGTGGAATTAAATAGGCGTCCCAGAAACAAGTATCGGGATGTATCCACTTACTTAGTCTTTTGTTCTTGTGTTTGAGTAGGACAATCAGCATTTGGGGCTCTCCCAAATTAAAATAAAAAACACAAAGCCCTGGACTACACATTGAATGTTCTTCCTAGGGAGGAGTGGAAGAAAAAAAAAAAAGGGGGGGGAGCAAAAAAGGCTTCTCCACAGGCACAAGTCCCACCCAGCCCCTCACCCCCTGAGCACGCTTGCCCTCGCCTTATCAGCTGGCAGAGTTCCTGCCCTGAACGTGCCAGTTGCACTGAGCAGGCGCACACCGCAGCCAGCTGCTGGCGCATCCCACGCCGTGTGGGAACAGACACCGACCCACTGCGTGATCCCAGCAGGTATGATCCCTGCATCCCTGGGAGCTACCCAACGCGTACATTAATCATCGCTGCCTGTTGGGTTTTACGGGCTGGTGGCACGGCAGGATGCGCAGTGCCCGCGCTGGGTGTGGGCCAGCACAGTTCCGGCATGGCACCGAGCCTTTATTGGGTGCTGACACTGGTTTTGACTGGATGACGTGTTCTGCAAGGGGTTTCAACCTCCTTTCTCCTTCCTTCAGGTCCCTTCCTTCCCTCCTTGACTTTAAAAGGGAATTCAGAGCGTGCACAAGGTCACCTGCTGTCAAAAGTCAACTGGGGGAAAAAAAATATATATATATAAATAAATAACATTACGAGAGCTAGAAACACATTTCAGAGTTGAGGTGACCAGAGCCCAAGAGCAGCTGCTCTGAGGGAATTCAGTGCAAGAACTGAACACTCAGCACTGCTGCAAAGCTGCAGCACCTTCCTATGACAGGGTTCTCTGATCTTCCATACATCGTCTACAGCAAATCCCATTCCCTTCTTCTACAGCAAGGTCTCAGCCTAATTAATCCTGCAGTTACTCGTGGGTAATGCAGCGCTGGTCAGGCTGGGCTGCAGAAGAATGGGAGGAGGAAGGAGTATGAGAGGGAGGAAGTGAGAGCAGCTGTCCCAGGCAGGGATGCCAGGTAGTGCAGAGGGGAAACCAGGCAGAAGCAAATAGGCTGACAGGGAAAACAAAAGACAAGATACACAAAAGCAATGGACCCCTTTCAACATTTTCTAAATTTAGCAGCTCTGTAGAATTCATTTGGAAAGCTTTAATTAAAGACTTTGCACCATTAGTATGGCCAAAAGTTTGTAAGTTAAGAAAAACCATCTTATTAATTGTTTTTAATGAAATAACATCTGGAACAGCACACCTTCATGTTCAGCTGGCCTGTAATCCTCATCTCAACGTTGCCATCAGAACTGGCTCCGAATTAGATGCCTTCCTAAGTGCCAGTTCCTCCTCTTTGACAAATGCTTTAAGAAAAACATGAGGTCACCTTTAATAATTGCACACTTCTAGCCAAAGTAAGAAGAGATAAAACTATTAGAGCACTTTAGAAATTTGGTTTTAGACTGCCTGAACAGCTGATGAATACATACCACAGCCTGCAACTTCTGCTACACCACGGGCAGGGTCGGTGTGTTTAAATTAAATGACCAAGATCCAGGTTGTATTAGGGAGTGGAAACAAAACCAAACACAACCCCAACCATTTCAAACATCACCTCCATCCATAAAAAAACGCAATTGTTTGACATACACACAGAAAATGAGCAATACGGAAGGCTCAATAGCAAGTCTTGGGAAGCTAAGAATGACTTCAAGTTACTGTAATACAGAACTACCTTCCTGAATGATTACTGTTAGTCCTACCAATGCTACTAACTATTTATGATAGGCTGAAATCAGATTCCCGTATCCAAGACGCTTTATCTTAAGGGTGATAATAAACATTAACTCTATGTACATTCCCTCTAGTGAAAAAAAAAAAAAGAGAAAAAAAGAGAGAGAGAAGCTAAGACTACCTGCGTTCTGATGACAGTATCACTCTTAACCCAGTCTCTGTTTTCTAGACCAATTGCTTAAAAATGTTTTGGCCCATACATAACAGCCCCTCCAAATAAATAAATCCAGTATCTAGGCTCACTAAACAAGCAGGTTCAAGCTGGTGATATCATCCTACTTGGTCATCTCAAAGATCAACATCAGGTAATTTGCCCTTCACAGGCAGGCAGAGGACAGTTCCACACCAGGAAATTGTGAGTACTGTTCCTGAAACAGCCATCCCCTTCTTTCACTCCATCCCACCCAGCCTGAAACTCGCCCCAGTGTTTCAGGGTGTTGCTCACCAGTGCCTTGATAATCATGGGACTCCATCACCATGATCAAGGGGGACAGGCAGGCTCCAGAAGAGCTGCAGCAGGACAGTCAGCTCCCCTTGCTCCCTCTTGAACAAGCAGATTTCTCAAACCTGAGAGTGCTCAGACAGGCAACCGCTAACTCTTTATCAGCTAACTCGCAGGGGGAAGGAGAAAACAGTTTGGGATCTTTCCCATAGCTGAGGAAGCCATAAAAGAAGTCCCCGGTAGTAAAAGTTTGCTCTGGTCTGCCAGTATTTCTGGATGTGTCGGACCACAGGGACTCGTTCACCCCTTCAGCATCTCTTGGGAGTAGAGAGTCATTTCAAAGCCTTGTCTGAAAGAAATTTAGAATACTCTTTCTGCCCATTGCATCTGCCTTGCAGGTCCCTACGCTCCCTTCAATCTGCACGAGGGAAGCAAGGGCATGGGTGATATACTAGCTTCAGCCTTGCCGCTTCTGATCCAATGACTGTACTGGGTACAATAACTCGAGGTTTTCATTGATTTGGGACTAAGTAGAAGCAAGTCAGCCAGGAACCAACACTGACAAGACAACCCTGGCAGCTGCAGGGGAAAAAAAAAGAGAAGCATCAGATTTGTGAAGTCTCCATTCGTGAAGTCTCTTTGCAGAGACCAGCCAATTGGTCTGGTATGTAGAAACAAGTGAGAGACCTTTTCCCATTTGTGCCTGGAAAGGGTGGCACGAGTCTTGTTTTGGGAAGGAACTTGACAGAGTGATCCCTTCAAATTAATTAACAACTATACTCTGGAAGTCCATACCTATCCCCTACCCCAAGAAACATCACCCTAGAATCAGTGCCAAATTTATCATCACTGTTATCACACAGAGATTTGTCCGTTTTACCATTTCTGGCTACTTGCAGATACCTGCAACAATCCCATGAGACACCACCACTGTCTAGGGCACACATCACTGCACAGAGCCCATTCACTTCGCTAACCCAGCAGAAAATAAGACGATAATTAAAAAAAAAAAAGAGAAAGTCTTCTAACAGGTAAGGAAGCTGAACGCCCAGAAAAGTGCCAGAACTGCCCTAAAAGCAAGAGGAAGAACGGCTGGTAAGGCACAGACATCACCCCCGCCCTTGCAGGGGCAAAGAACATCACATCATAGCCTGAACTGATCCAAGTTCACACCAAGACAGCACTGCTCAGTGCTCGCTGCATGGCAGCATTGCCCCCGGACCATTCTGCTCTCCTGAATTAAGGTCTGCTTTTTTGGATGGGATAATTTGCTAGAGGCTCAGCCAAATTGGCACGAGAACGTTTGAACCGGTGGCAAATAGGTAAAATGATGGCAGGTTACTTGGGAAAGAAGATGACTCAACCCAAATCAAGTGGGAAGCTGAGAGCCAAGAGAACATTTGCATTACAGCAAAACAAGGCATCTGGAGCAGAAAAGCAGCCACAACAGGAATTCCCTTGTGACAAGACATGAATTATTATTACATAATTGCTCTGGGTGATTAAAACGCAGCCTTCAACTAACCACTTCCCTCTACACCACCCCTAAGAGGTGGAACAAACTGGAAGGCTGCGGGTGCACACAGAGGGATGCTGTGCCATCAACCGCTGCAATTTAATCAAGCCTCAGTCCTTGCCCATCATCAGCTTTTGGTGTCCATTAGACAGATTAACATTCAGAACAACAAACAACCCCACCACGCAACGCAATCCAACGCGGCTGACAGGTCATCCTGGTAACGGAGGGAAAACTGACAACCATCAATCCTGCGACTGAGAGCTTCCGTGAAAACTTTGCCCCAGGATTACAGCCGGCTTTGCAGATGGTCAGGAGACCCAGGCACTAAAGAAATTAACAAGAGAGTTAGAAAAGTCCCTGCTGAGCACAGACTCCAGCTTCCTGCTAGGCTCCGCAGCTACGTATGTTTAGTTGTTGTCATGTTGCTTATTGCGTTAACGTTAATCGTTTACCTGAAGTGTCACTTTGCAAATGGGTAAAATGACACCTCAAGTTTCTCCGTGGCAAAAAAGCAGAGTATTTCCCAGCATCCTTCCCTGGGACAGTGGTGAGACACACACACACCATTTTGGTGGTTTTTTTACTAGCCTTTTGCTTAAAGGCTAGTGCAGGATGCAGCTCACAAGCAATATGTGAGCACTCTGTTCATAGTGATGTGTTAATGGTGACATTGTGATAAAGAATAGATGAAAATCCTCAAAGAAGCATTTGGCAGTGAAAAGGCCTTACAAGCGAATTGTCCTAAAGGAAGATATTTACGTACAAACCAAGCTCAAGTCCAAGATTTATGTACCAAGTCAGGACATTAGCTCAGATGGGTGATTTAATATGGCCACTGGAATCCCTGTGGCTAAATTATGCATCTGACCTCTTCGCTATATGTATTTCAACAGCGTTAAATAATAAGCAGTATGTCCTTTATCACCATTTCCAGTTCTAATGACTGGCAGCACTATAAAAAGCACTACCGTTCCCAGTGACTCAGTCGAGGAGGTCAGCGTAATGGCAGCACCTAGCGTGGCAATGCTCCTCTTCAAGGAAGGTGCAAGGCCACCCCTGGCTCCAGCCGAGACTCAAAAAGAGCCGTGGCTAAGCAAAGTGCGGGGCTGGGAACAGCAAGATCTCCAGTCCATCCATCCCAAGCATGACACAGGCTGGGACAAAAGGGGCACTGGGGAAGGGAGAGCTGAGAAAGTAGGGACAGAGAGACAACATCTGATGAAAGGTACCATCAGGAGAGAGACCATGGAGGCAGGGAAACCTAGCGCAGTTTGAGGGCAGCTCTCTGCTCCCAAGGAATGGGGGAGAGAGTGATGTCTCACACTCACATACAACAACAACATGCAGAGCAGGAAACATGCTTCGCGCTAAATAATCACAGTTGTTTTGCTGTTTCTGAAGACAAAGCAGCGGTGGAGCATCCAGCAGCGATTAGCTTGGCCCGCTGAAGATGAGAACAAGGGGATTTACTGGCCAAACAAAAGTCCATTTTTTATTAATACACTTTTGGCTTTCTCTATGGTATTTCAATATAACCCCTGGCTACCACACAGATGAGAGTATATTAGACTAAGATTTAATAAAACTCTGTTTAGAAAGATGAGAACATTGCATAATACATTACAGAAACAAATGCATTTTTGAGGGGAGGTAAGGGAGGTCCAAACATTCAGCCTTCTGAATTCATCCAGGGCAGCTCTTTCTCACAAAGGACAGTGGGATGCACGTAAGAGGAGTCAGCACTTACAAGAATCACTCCCACAGTATCAGAGCTCCTGAGGGTTTATAAGAAAGGAAGTCCGAATTAAACTACACTGATTCTGCCTGGGATTTTCCTCTCTTTCTTCATTAGGATAAAAGCAGACAACACACCCACCCAGAAAACCCCCAACACAAAACCAAAGCACAAACTAAGGAGGAATCCTGACCCTGAGAAAACAACCTAATTATAATTACATGGGATTACAAATCAAAGAGAAAAAGCTGCCAAGTTTTTGGAAGCAAGCATACAACAAGAAAAAAACCCCTCCACACTGGAAAAACCCGTAGTCTCAAAAGATGATTATTATTCTTTGTAATAGAAAACAAGACAGCAGGGACCACAGCTGTTTGTTTATCCCTTAAAATTGATCTGCCCTTTACTGCAAGTTCTTCCAAAGAATACTTTAATTTTTTTTTATTATTTTTAAAGAAGCATGCAAGATAGCAAACTCTCCCCTGACCTTTTGTCACCAAGTGGATGACGACCTTCAAAAGACTCAAACATTTTTTTTTTTCTCCACGGTTTACACTAAAAAGAAATATTTCAAGACTTATTTTTTTTTTTTTTTTTTACGCTCAAGCATTAGTGTTAAACCCTAAAACATATGAAGAGCTCAGTCTCTGGTTAGAAACAGGAGAAAATCTGCCTCTCTTAAATGTCAAATTCCATTATACACTTCTACATCACAAACCATCCAAGTCCACCATGTGCCCCTGTTCCTCTCAAGGAAGGAGCGTAACAGTGTTGCTATGTCTTAATCCTTTCTGGGTTCAATGTTTTGAGGGTTCTGCTTTGCCTACTTTCTCCCTCTCCCTCTGTTGCAGCACTCTTTCGAAGGACACAAAAAGAAACCCTGAAATTATTTTTGGTGATTAACAGGAATGCGTGCCGGCTGACCACAGCACAATCACGCCGGTCACCCGATCGCCGCTGTGTTTCTTCCACCCGCCTAGATAAGCACAGTTGAACCCAAAACACCGCACACCCAGGCAGGAAGTAGTTTTTGCTGATCTTAGGGGGCAGCTTGAGATTAAGGGAACTACTTTCCGGGTGTAATGAGTTTCATTGTACGTTTCTAAGAGCCCCAGTTGCCTGTTAATACCAGCGAGGCCCATCATGAGATGGCAGGGATTCCGCGGGGCCGGTGACATCAACAAGCAGAAGCTTTCAGGTGCAAAGGCGAGGCGTACCTTTACACACCCTACTCAGCAGATAGGAAGCAGGAGCAGGAAGCGGCGTAGCCCTCCTCACTAGGAACTTTCTACTTTAACTATTACGTTAGGAAACGGAAAACAGAGCAGCCCATGCTTCCTGCCTCTGGAGAACAGTGAGACGTACCTTCTTTTATCGCTTTACCGAAACGGTTATCCAGGGAGCAAGTAGAAAGCACGAAGAACTCAGCAGAACTTTGGTTTTCCCATCCAACAGCGGCCACCTCATGAGCTTCGCCAAAAATCAACCCGTTTTTTGGCCCGTACGGCCGCTTTAGTACACTTGCACAAGGACGAGCAATGTCACAACTGGACCCTCTCCACAACCCTTTCCCCTCGCTACCTGGCGCCACTCGTCCGCTGTCTCTCCCACAGACACCTGCATCCCGAGACGGCAGGACCGCTGCCATTGCTGGGATCCCGAAGAGCTGCCGAGGGTCCCGTTTCAGGACATAACTTTGCAGCTCAGCGTCGCATCCAGGTACAAACACACAGGACAGACACCCGGCGTGATGCGCAGGGAGGGAAAGGATTACAGGGATGCAGGATATACTGTTGGCGACAAGGCATCCTACGGGGCGCCTGACCGACCCAGCGGCGGCACGCACGGACGGATCCGCATCGTGCCCGGCTTGCTCCCTTTGGCTTGGGAAAACCACAGCAGCGCTGGGGTAGGGCCAAGGGGTTCCGTGGGGGTTGGACGGGGAAGGAGGGAGGCGGAGGACACCTGGCTCACCTTGCTCACGACGTTTTGGACGAGGCCGGCTCTGATGCGGTAGTGCCACTCGTGGCAGTCGCACTCGCTGGCGTTGCCACCCGCGGGGGTGGGCAACCCGGGCGGGGGGAAGATGCTGCCGTTGCCGCTGCGGTTGGCGTGGCCCGGTGCCAGGGACCCGCTCCAGTTGCCTTGCCCGTCCGCCTCCCGGCACCAGAAGTCAGGCTGGTCCAGGAGGAAGGAGTCCGAGAACTTGCTGAAGCCGATGAAGAGCGCCGGCACCCAGGTGAGCAGCACCAGGGTCCGCTGGTACCGGCCGCCCAGCCCCCCGAGGAAGGGCAGCACCGAACCGTCGTAGTCGAGGAGCAGCGGGCTGCAGGCGGCGGCGGGGGGCGGCGGCGGCGGCACCGCCTGAATCTCGGCTCCGGACCCCGCGGCGCTGCCGGGGGGCGGCCCCGGAGGTGGGGAGGCTGCCACCCCCCCCGCGGCCCCCGGCACCGAGCCGTTCTCCTCCGGCAGCGGCCGGCCCCCGCCGCCCGCCTCGCGGCGCCGGTCTATCGCCATCCAGCCGCCCGGGTTGGGGGGGTGCTCACATAGAGGGATGGGGGGGGGGCTGGGGCAGCCCCGGCTCCCTCGCGAGTCCTTCCCTCCACGCACACACACACCTTGCGACGTAATATATTGCACACACGCTCCCAGCCGGACCCGGCAGGAGACGGATGGGGAGGGAAGGAGGAGAGGAAGGAGAGGGGCGAAGAAAAGGGGGAGGCACCGAGCGAGCCCCTTCGCTCGCTCCTTTCCTCACCCGCACCCTGCGGCCACGAACCGCTGCAGCTGCCGGCGGTGCCCCCCCTCCCCTCGCCTGTGCGTCAAGCTGCACTCATCCCAGCTCTCCCTTCCCCCCTCCGAGAGGGGCCGCCGAAAATAAAAGGATCCAGCCGGATCCGAGCATGCGATGGGCCGAGGGAGAGGGAGGCAGGGAGAAAGGGAGAGGGGGGCGGGGGAGAAATAAAAAAAACACCCTGCGAACCAAACCCCGCAACAACAAACCAAGCAAAACCGGTGCAGCAAGGCTCCACGAACACGCCTCCTCTCCCGGTTTTGGCGAGGAGGGAGGAGAGGGAAGGCAAAAGGAAGGAGGAGAAGAAAATAACAGCTCCCGCCGCGGCTTCCCCGCTTCCCGCACAGCTAAGGGTCCCCCCCCGGCCGCGGCAGCAGCGGCGGCGGCAGCCCCCAGCACCCCCCTGCCGGCCCCTGGCAGCCCCCCGTCCCGCACATCTGGCTCTGCAGCAAGGGGCCCCGCCGGCCCCTCCGCGGCCCGGGCTGCGGGAACCACCACCGCCGCCGTGCGCCTCCCGCGGCAGCCCGCTCGCCGCACCGTGCCGCCGGCCGCACCTCCAGAGGCGGGCAGCTCTCCCGGCTCCTCACCCTCCGGAAGCCCCCACCTGCCCGGCCCCGGCCCCGCCACCGCCCCCCGCTCCGCCTCCGCGGTGCCGGGCGGCCGCACCTGCTCCCGCCGCGCCGCCCGGTCCGGCCCGGCCCCCTGCCAGGGACCCGCCGCCGCCGGGGGGGCGGGGAGAGCGCGGGGCGGGGAGAGCGCGGGGCGGCTCCGCTCGGCTCTGCCGCGCCGGGGCAGGTACCGCGGCGGGCCGAGGGGCGCCGGGGCGGGCCGGGGGGAGGAGGTGCGCTCACCCCGCAGAGCGCTGCTGTTACCGTATCAATTATTCACGCCGTGTGCCTTTAATAATGCAGCGCGGCTGCAGCGCGCCGGGGACCCGAGGGGCAGCAGCACCGGGACCTGGAGGGAAGAACAGAAAGCCCAAGGCGGCATTTCTGAGACCCGGAGCGGTGCGAGGAGATGGACCTGCAGTGGTTCCGTCTGGCTGTCAAATTAGTACACGCTTAAAAAACCCCCAATCGTATTAACACCTGACATCAACTGTAAAATTCATTTGTGAAGGTTACTTTTACGTTAAGCTAAATTTACTTCGGCGTGTAAGTGCCTCAGACTATTTTCATCGTGGAGCGCAGCCCATGCATTACTGAACTGTGTGGTTATTTTTTCCTTGGGAAGATGGGAAAGAGAGACAACAGATCAATATACGCTTGAACGCACGAACGTGGCGAGCGAGCGGCAAATACTCGTGTGCATTAGAAGACGACTGGCGTCATTACCAAATATAAATGGAAGAGTAAGTTGTTGGTGGACTTTCATTTACTTGATTCGGTCTCTGCAAGCGAGTTATTGTACGCCATTAACCTCTTTGATCATCCTCCCTTTAGCTCCTTTTCTTGCATAGGACACCAGAAATGTTTCCCATCTACTGGTGGCTCTGGATCCCTTTTTAAGGCTTCCCTCAGTCCTGCTCTGAGGGATCCCCAGTACCTGCAGCCTCCCCAGCCAACACCTCTCCTCTCTGATCTAAATATTCCTTGCTGAAATGGGCACCTGGTGCTTCCTGTCCAGGGAAGCGTCCTCTCCCTCTTCCTGTGTCACAGTGTCCTTTTACACTGATCGGATGGCTGTTACCATGTCCCACTTATGCCAACCAGCTGCCATTCTTCCACCTCCCCTTGTGTCCCCTCGGCCACAGAATGCCTCCTCCTCTTCTCTGGTTTCCCCTCAGCTGCTGCCCGCAGCGTGCGCTGAGCAGTGCCCCAGCCTCTGCCTGTGCAGGGGGTTAACCCGGCCTGCAAAAACAGCTCCTCTTGTTGCTTTGCAGTCACCTTCTGTGCTTTCCAAACAATTTCTTAGGATTATTTGGAATTCTTCATTCATCCTCTGGTGTACTTGCAGTCACTCCCCAGTTAGTGCCATCTCTGAAGGCTGCTAATGCAATATCCCAGGACAGACCCTGTTGGATCTGCATCTACAATCCCCACAGTAAACCCCTGACGACTGCTCATTTCACGGTTTTGTACCCACTGCCCAATCTCTTCACATAAACTGAACTCCCTCATTTATGAATGGATGTGCAGAGCCAAGACCCAGATGCTCACAACCCTTGCTCTTTCCTTCCATAACAAGGTCTGGTCCTCTGTCGACAAAGGAAATTTGGCTGCCTTGTCCCAATTTCTTGTTGACAAGTCGTGTGAGTAGCTGCTTATCTCTCTGTTTCCTTCTGTCTGTTTACAACTAATGCCTCTACTTGTATTAGGTGCTTTCTGGGGAAAAAAATGCCTGGCTGGTCTAGTTATTTATTTACTTTAAATGCCCTTTTTAAAGACAGAAAAAGGCAAAACTGGTGCCTATCAGCAGGGTCCTTGTCCTTCCTCCCTGAGCTCTCGGAGATAAACACCTGTGGTTTCCAACGTTGTTTGAGACACTTCCTTTAGTACCCTGGCGTGAAGTCCAGCCAGCCCGTGGATTTGAACACCTCTAAATTATCTAAATACTCTTGTAACCAGTTCTGTCTCAGGCTGGGCCAAAACTTCATTCCCTTGTCATTAATATGTACTCTGTCAATCACCCGATCACAAGTGACCTCTTTTAGCCAAGACTGGTGCAAAAAAGGCCCGAGGCACTCTGAGGCTTCTCAGCAACAGTGGATAGCTTTCTCTCTCTGATGAGTAATCCGCTTGCTTTTGACTTCCTCTTAGCACTGATGTACTTACAGAACGATTTCTTGTTACTTGCGATGCTTTTGCTAGTTAAGTTTTATTTGTTGTATTGGCTGTTTTTTGTGTTTGTCCCCGTCTGCTCTTGCTACGCGGTACTTCTGTACTCACCCCGTGGAAACCTGACCTACTTTGTGCCTCCTTTTCATGAGCTCACAATTTAGCTGGATCGGTTGCTTCCTACCTTTCCTAGACTTCTTCTATGATGGGATCGTGTGGAACAGATCTGCTAGTAACTCCCAGTTATCAACCACTCCACTCTCTTTTCCCACAAAGGGGAAAAGGCCTTGGCATGGCTTGGGGTTGGCAGGCAGAAATGGAGAGGAGAAGGGGACTTTGGGAACGGAGGTTTCAAGTTGAAGTTAAGAGGAAAGAGAAATTTGACTGAAGAAAGCCAAGAATTGAAAACTTAGAAGAGATGGGAGGGAAAAGAAGCCCCTAGAGAAGGAGGCAGGCATGCCGTGAGTGAGTAGATCTGTAGAGGAACAGAATAAAGTCACACAGTACAATGAAAAGCCCATAAGGAGAGGTGACAACCCTTACTCAAGCTGACCAAACATTTTCATCCCAAAAGCCTCTTCTAAACTCCTACATCCTGAGATCTCATTTGGAAGTGAAACATTTCAAAGGCAGCTTATTCCTGATAGTTATGTATTCTTACATAGTAGAAGTTCTCCCGCCCTTGAAACAGTGATCCTCGAGAGACTGTTTCTGATTACAAAAGGGTTGAGGACAAACGAGGAGAGAAAACACATTTCTAGGAGTTAAGAAATAAATTTTCGATGGAATAAGTACTACTGAAGCAAAACTTTACGGAAAAATATCATTCAAAATAATAGAAGTACCTTTACATATTCTCGTGTAAATTGGTTTTGGTTTGAATGAAGAAATGAGAAAGATGTGAGAGGAATATTCCAGCTGGAGCCTACACATGAATAAATGCTGAAGATTACAGAGGCAAACCTCTCACTCCTGTGCAAGGCTTCACGAGATGCTATGTTTTGTGGTCAAGCACTGTTTCTCCAACAGTGCCTCTTTGACCACAGAGAGAAGATGTAGGATCTTTGGCGTGCGTCTCTGCTAGAAGACAAAAAACTACCATTTAAAAGGTAAGTTACAGTCAAGAAGAGAATGAATCAATGTCTTTTAGCTTATTTTTTCCAAATCTATTGAGTTATATTAAGGAACTTGCTTACTGTTATAACCTGGGTCCTGAACAGTTTGGGGAGGAGGAGCAGAAAAGATGGCTTTGGTCTCCTCTGACAGGAGCAGCTTGATCCCTGCCCTAACGCAGAGTGAGCGGTCCTGGGACAACACCGCAGTAGTGGAAACCGGTGAACTTTGCCTTGTTGCAGAGCAAGCCTCCTGTTGCAGAATGAGCATCCTATCTGCCGGTGCCCTGCCACAGCTCGGAGGATTTGAAGCCAGAAACTATCATCAGGTTTGCAGAGAGAAGGGGGAAAAAAAATTAAAAAAAAAAAATCAAGATTTCTTAGCCTTGGCATTAACATTTCCAGATTCTTGGAAGGCCAGCCACAGCACTTTGAAGAGGTCTTGGCGTAAATTCCTGCTTTATGTGGAATTTGCAACAACCTCATTCCACATAACAACAACCCTAGCTATATTTTATTGTTTTATGGGATGTATGCTTGCTTGCCTTTTTTGTCTAAAGGAATCCTGTCCTGTAGCAGTGAAATTATGACAGAGCAACAAACCAAAGCTACTTGGTGCAAAGACTGATTAATAAAATCACCTATCAGAATGGAGACTATTTAGATAATGGAGAAAAGCAGGATGTCTTCATAGGATCACACGATAATTCAACTTGGAAGGGATCAGGAGGTCCCACATCCTCTTGAAGAAGGATCAGAGTCAGATCAGGATGTGCAGGACTTTATCCAGATGTTATAGGGGATCTTTCAGCTCAGGAGGGCCCTGTGAATACTGTTAGAGCTGGATGCGAAGCAAGATACACAGAAAGAAAGAAGGATGAATTGAACACGGTGAGAGATGGCTAAGCCTCTTGGGGAATGGGAAGAAAAGCCTGTACTTATTCCCATGTGCTTTCCTCTTATCCTGACTGAATCAAAGACACCTGACTTTCACCATTCTTCTGGTGTCAGCAAGCATTAGTGAGTCTCACTGGCAAAATATTCTGTCCCTCCCTGATGCTGATTCAAACAGAAGATGACAACCTATTACTTGTGTCATTTACTCTGCTGGCAGAGGCCTATACTCCATGGGGGAAGGGATGCAGCAGGGGAAGGGTTCCCATCCCTCATCTGCTTGGGGTGTGAGCGTGATGGGGAATGTGGGTGGCTTTGTTTATTATCCTAAAACCAGTGAAAATTATTTGTACACTGATTACTGGAAAGGATCATAGATGTTGCAAAGTCAAGCAATCTGATGTTGGTAAACGCTGTAACTAAGGTTGCTTGGGCAATGTTAATTTGTGCCCCAAATCTTGTGCACATGTATTCTGATGCAACCTTTAATTAACAGTGAATTAGGATGCAACCTATAAGTACATGATTACGTACCATTTTTCTTGCAGATCTCCTGTCTTATTCAGTAAAAAAGAACCCAAACAAAAAAACCCCAACCAACCAAACAAAAAAAATTGTGACCACTTAAGAAGCCCTGACTCTCAGCAGGATTTAGGCACTTAAAATACCTTTGAGAATCTGGGTCTTAATGAGGAGCAATTCAATATTTTGTTTTCTCCTTGTTCAGTATGGAGCCCCATGACTTATTTAATGCACTATCTTCAAACCCTGCTCTGAAGAACTAATGATTAGTGTCCTCATGGGATTTTTTATAATTCTCCCTTATGAAGTATCTAACTGTTTCACAAATATTAATGCATGTATTTTCACGGTGTCTCCATAACAGGAAGGTTTATTACCTTTTTTTAATATTGGGAAACTCAGAGGCAGATAGGTTAAGGGGAAAACCATGAAGTTTTGAGTACTTGCAGCTCCCACCACTTTAACATTCTTGAGCATGGTGCAGGTTTTGTGTTTTCAAAGCACAGCTCCTGTTGGCAACTGTGAATGTGCAGTGCTTTTGTAAAACAGATTCCAGAGTCTCAAGGCATGTGCTCTTAAAATGAGACAAACGCAACTGGAATAACATCAGACATTGCTTTGAGGAAGAGACAGAAGCCTGACATCATTCTTGGGCAAAATGATGGAGCAGCTGATGCAGCGCAGGATTAATAAAGAAGGAAAACTAGCGAAGATAATTAGAGCCAGTTAACCTGGATTTAAGGAAAATTAACTTCGTCACACTACCTTTATTTTCTTTTTTAATGAGGTTTTGAATTTGGTTAATGAAGACAATGGTGCTGATGTAGGGTGTTAGTGACTGTACAGTAAGAAAGATAAACCCAAACTAGTTCTACCCTAGCTTGGTCCAGGTTGTGAACAGATGTTATCTTCTGGACACAGCTGTGCCACCAAAAGAATTTACCTCCCCCAGCTGCTTGCAACCATTTCCAAGCCAGAAATTAGTTCCCTTTCCAATCTGCCTGCAGAACAGTTCCTGCGTGCACCCCCTACTTTACAGTAGGGTAAATCAGCGAAGTTTGCTCAGATCAGCAAATTAAATTGCATAAGCTTGTCCTGCTAATTTTCCTTGAGGGGAGTTTGAGACCTCACTCAGATACCTCCATACCTGCCAGCAGCCAGCTGGTTGACTTTCTAAGTTACGAATTTAATTCTCTGGAGAAGCAGTGACACCTCTTAACTCTTCTTCCAGTCTCCCACCTCATTTGTGATTCACCTACCTCTACAATTAACAAGGCACTGTTGTATAGGGAACAGCCTTCTTCACAGTAGGGTGACCCACATGTGAAGCAGGTCTGTCCTGTTCACTGAATAAAACAAGCACTCTGTGGAAAGAACAGTAGGTAGTCATGTAATTAAAGGCTTTTCTCACTGCACATACGCTTTATATATACATAAGTATGTATGTATAACGCATAGACATTATGTGAACAGAGGGGCCAAATTAGATTCACACAAGCTATTTTACCTTGTATAATTTCTGACTTTCAAGTGCTTAATTTTGCATTTTTCATGATGTTTTAATGTAGGCCTTCTTCTCTGTGTGTATACATTAAAACAATGCAAAAAACCCTAATGACTGCTTACACAAGACAAGTTCTACAGTGTGCATAATATTCAGAAACGGATTGTTTGAATGCCTTAATGGAATGCAGTGAAATAAAGTAGGAATTAAGTCAGTCCAGTGGCTTTTTTATTTTAAACAGATCTTCAAATACTATAATTAAATAAATGAAATTAAATGAATAATCAAATTAAATTAAACAGGCTTTGAGCCGGATTCCTGCTTCAAAAGACCAACGTTTCTGACAGCATTTCTTTTACGTTCCCTTGCTCATAAGATGGTAACCGAACATCTGATGTGGAAAAATCACTTAGTGCAAATATATATGTATATATTTTCTGCATCCTCCTCTAAGGTTGCTGACAGATTCTTAACAGAAATACTGAGACTGGAATAGTAATGCTTAGTTCACTTACAATGGGAATCACAACCTGCTACATGCAGATGCTAATCGTCACTTTCACTGGATAACTCAGTTTGTAAAGGGAAAACAAAAGCCCAAACAGCACCTAGGATATTCCTTAAGGATTATCAGAGGAAAGGAATCAGGACACCCTAAGGGAGCTCAGTGACTCAGACTGCAATCCTCAGACAGATAAATTACACCTTGCACACAGATTAACTGTGCAAGCACGTGTTTATGCTACAGAAAGTAACCAAACAAATGTAAGGATGGCAACTCAAAGTTTAATTGCCTCAAATACATGAATCATCAAGTTCCAATCTTGCAGGACTTAACTGGAATATTTAATAAAAATGAAACCTATAATCAAGAACCTTATTTGCACATGAAATATTTCCCTTTGATTTTTTTTTCCTTACACCTGAGTAAGAAACGTGCTCAATGAGGAGTGCTTCTTTCCATGCCTGCTCCTATATTGTAAATGCAAGATCGGACCCACCTATGGTCCAAACAGTTTTGCCATGAGTCTGTGCTTACATGCACTGGGAGCAAGCTCCAAGGTACAGCATCGAGACTTGAGCTTCTTCTGTCTTTCAGCACAGGCCAAAAGTGAATGTTACCTGTGGAGAGACTGAGAAGGGGTGAAGACTTAATTAAACTGTGTCGTGTAGCCGTGTGATGTGGACATATATTCATCCATCTATTTACACTTTACCTGGTACTCGCTGCTGCTTGCACCCTGCAAGTCCTGCTTCCAGCTGGACTAGACAATCCTTGTAGGTCCCTTCCAACTACCCTTTCCCTTTCCCATATCACAGACAGAAATTACTGGGATACCCTGTACAGACCTTGCTAAATTTGACCTGCACAAGTGCAGCCCTGGATACTCTCCTACTGCCCATCCACAGTGGGCACCTGCACCAATGGCTCACAGCTCAGCTCATGGTTCTCCTGAATAAATCCCTTCAAAAATTGCAAGGAAAAGAGCATATTCTCTATTCTCTGCATACAAAACAAGCATGACTGTGCGCATATGGTTTAAGAGGGAAATAAGAGCATTAATTAGTTCAAGTTGGAGAAAAAGCGTGTTGATTTTGCTCAAGGAAATTGTTATGAAACAAAATAACGGCCTTAAGAACAAAAGGGAAAGAAAGAGGTTGGAGAAAAAAAATCATAACACAGTATTTAATGTTTTTGTTGTATTTCCTATCAATGCTCGAAGATCTAAGAGATAAGAGGCTTGCACTGCTAGAGTTAAATAGCTTGTAGTTACCTGGAACCCAGGCCAACTTGGGCAAACACAACTCTGCAGTGCGGTCAGCCCAGCAGACTTTGTCTTTCCAGGCATAACCACCGGTTTATGCCTTACCCCGCAAAGGTCAACACTCCCTTTCCAGCATGCTAGTAATGTTGTCTTGTGCTGTTAGCCTCTACCCTAATACCCTAAATACCCAGCACTTCTTTCATAATGTTTTTTTGGCCTGAATTTATGCAGCCTAAAATCAAGAAGTCCATGGACTTCTGAAATTAAAACAAAAGAGAGAAAAAGGGAGAGAGGTGGGTCCCTTTGTTCACCCAAAGGGCTCTGTATTTTACACCCCTAGAGACCCAGAACCCACTGCATCTGAAGTAAAGGGTGAAATTCCAGCTAGTTTGGACCAGAAAGGTCTGGTGCAGCCCACCAGGACATTTGCTCAGTAGACATCCAGTGTATCCAAGGAAAGGTGAGAAGCATCAACCCTACTGATTACGCTGCACCAAATGACCCACAGCAGACTTGTCCCACCCGCTTTTTCCTCTGCTGCCCAGTGAGGAAGCTGCATCTGAGGAATCGGAAGATACAGAGGACAGTCAGAAAACTGCAGCTGCTCGGCAGCTGGAGACACCTAGTTAGAAATGTTTTGCTGGGAGTGAAAAGCTGAGAGAGTGAGAGGTTACACCTGGATCAGGAAGAAATGCTACAAGGGAGGAGTCAGCTGGGATGAAACACCTGGCTTGAAGAGGTTTGGCTTTAAAAGAAAGAAAATAGTAAACAATATTGTGGCGAAACAAACCTGGTATAGATGAGGGGGGAAAGGGAAATTAGACCTTCATCCGTACAAGGCTTCTGTTTGTGATTAAGAGATAAAAGAACAGAGGGTCATTGATGAGCAGCTTTCGCTGTGGCCTTTCCCTGCTTCCCCTTACCCACTCAGCTGGATGGTTAGCCAGGAGAACAGGCAATACCAATGGCCTCAATCAGCAAGGAGGAGGCTGGGATTTACTGACAAACCTGCATTACTTTTCAAGGAAACGTTCTTTTTGGATGTGCCAGAGGTTCAACCGTCTTCCTCAGGAAGACAACTGGTCAAGGAGTTTAAAGCAGCTCTCATTTAAAAACTAAAGAAATCTGTGCTGGTGGCTGCAGATGCTGCAAATTGTTCGCACTTCTGACCGTGTCATGGGAGAACATCAAAGGCTTCCACCAGTCTCGTGGTTGTTTGGAATGAGATAGGCAGAGAGCCAAAACCTACCTTGGTGAAAGCCTCCGTGTCACACAGCTTAGCTGTCCTGCCAACTATCTTAGGCAGGACATTTCTTATCTCTGGTTCCTTTCCATAGGGATCAAGTGTTCCAGGCCATTTGGATTTTGACTAAAGGCTCTGTATGGTTATTAGCTTTAACACTATTCCTGGGCTTTAGGCAGGAGGGGATTGTCAAGCTAGTTTCACAGTGGTGTTGACCTACTCATGATCTCCTTATTCAAACAGTTATTCTGACCAGGCACCTCACTGGCTGCTGTTTATTTCCATAAGCCTACCTGAAGCAAATGACTAACTGGTGCCCAGTCCAGCTTCTCCTCTGCAACACACTTTTGTGATTAAGAACCCAGTGGTAAGAGATGAAAACTTATTTGTATAATTATGTGGCAATTCTGTTAACCCCTCCCAATTATTTTTAAAAGCATGTTGCTATGGGAAAATGCTCCTGGAACCAGTTATTTTAAAGTTTTCTTCTTAGATACTTAAACGCATCCTTCCAGTATTTTCAGATTTGAGGACGAACCTCTATCCAGTTGGTGAATGTAGATGCAAAACATGTTGTTCACTCTGCTGAAACGTCCTACCCACTGCTCCAAGACCCAGAGCAACCAGTGCAGTGCTTAACGAGCATTAGCCTGTATTAAAAAAGGCAAATTACAGACAGCAAATTTTAAAGGTTAGGACAAAGTTTCTTTTCCTCACTTTATTAATAGTGGACAAAGTAGGAATGGTACAAAGCTAATAATTACTTCTGAAAACACAAATAGAGAAACAGGGTCCAAGTTGGATGAAGCTCAGAGGCTGCTGTTTTCTTTAAGTGAATTTGCCTAAAACTCCTGTGAACTTTAAATCAGACTTTTCTTCTTTTTTTTTCATTGCATGAGGTGCAGAGTCCTGACCTATGACAGATAGTAGATATCTATATTCCTTCCTTTTTTAGGATTGGCTGCTACTGTCATGGAAAACAGTGTCAGCTTCACCTTATTGCAAAACAACCAGCATTTGGTTTGGCTGAACGAAAATCTATTTTGGAATGGATCTCAGTGACCTTCTGCCAATTGATAGGTGGCTTGCAACAGGCAAAGCTGAGTCACCAGTTGCGCAGGGTCGAAGTCCAACCCATACATCTGTAGCACATCTTGCGTTGCCAGTGTCATTGGTGCTGTGAGGTTCTCAAGTTTTCAAAATAGCTTTGAAGAGCCTCTGATCGGATTTTATTGGGTACTGTTTGGTACACATAATCTCTGTGAGGAGGTGAATTTAGACATCTGCTCTGTAAAATTTGGGTATTTGGGTTCTCCTGTTCTATACGTGTTTTTCTGGGAAATTTGCAGTTCCTCAGAGGGAAGAAAATTCTGAATTCCTCCAGATTCACACTTTTCTGGTGGATTCGGTCCATCAGGCTGCTGAGGTGACCAAGTGATTCACTTTCTTTTATTAACAGTTCTGTTTATTGCAGGGTTTCTGGCATGGTTTTAACAAAGTCCACAGTGGTTGCAACTTCCTTTTTAAATCCAGTGAAATTTAAGCTCTTCTGGTATGGGGGTGTAAGGACTGTATCGCTGACCTGACTACATTTTAGCGTCTCGACTGAACTTCTGAACCTCCTTCAGCCTCCCACATCAAGTACAGCACAGCAGAAGTTTTTGGAAAGTGAACTGCTTTGTTGCTGTCAGGCTGTTTTACTGGGTATTGTAGGGGAACGAGTGTGTAACAATTTACATTTCATGTCCCAAAGCATAGCCTCTCCTTTAAACATTTAATCCAGCTCTGTTTTCAGATTTTATCAGCATTTTCAAGAGCATCCCCTGGGTAAACACTTTCTGCAACAGTTTCCTTGTGTGCCAAGTTCCCAGCTTACAGCCTCCTCAGACAGCCTGAGGGCAAAGTGGGCTGTAGGTTGCCATTTCAGAATCTGCATCATAATATTATTCTCAATAATTGGTAAGTCTTAGCTTTAGCAGTAATAATACAGATCCTGTAACCACCTTCTGTAATCCAGTGAATGCTCCAGGAGCAGTCATGCTGTTACCCACATACAGCAGGCACAGAACCTCTTGTACTTTATTAGAAAGTACTGTAATTTTGCCCACCGCAGTTTAGTCCTTTTTTTTTTTTTTTTGAAACTTCCTTTGTGGTTTTGAAAGCCATGATTTCCTTTATCTCTTTTTAAACAAATGAGGTTGACTATTTGTTACAACTCTTTGAAACACCGGGGTCACAATCTGCTTGCACACAGAGCAGCTGAATAGAGTTTCAAGTCTACATCTCCACTACTTAAGGATGTATTTCATCTTGTTCAGGATAATGGCAGTGCAAGCCTTCACACACACACCCCCCACCCCCCAAAGTAAAGTATTGTGCTTAGTATTTCCACAAGGACTTTAACATTTTCCTTTTTCTTCCTGGAATTCAGAAAACCTAATGTATCACTGACTTTTTTTGTTCACTTTGAACAATCTCATCTGATTTGCGGGGATCTACAAAACACCACCACCTCTGGAATTTGTTTTTTGGCATTTTCATTTTTCCCCAGAAGAAGGAACAGAAGCAATATAAAAACTTTTTCTGGGCACTTAGTTACAAGTAATTTGCATCTGAAATCTGTAGTTTGAGAAATAAAATCTGCTGTCATAGTTTCCTGAAGAGTGGAATTACTGCTGAAAAAAAACCAAGGGCAAACAGTGAGACAAGCCACTTTTTCCAGAGCTATAGATGTAGCAAACCATAAATTATGGCTGATGAAGTACATAAAAAACCCCGAACAGGCAACTGGCATTTGATTGCAATCGCTGGTGGCAGGGGACATGTTGCGCGATGTCCTTTCCAGCATTTAGTTTAAATGCAATACAGATGCCTGAAGGTAGGATGGAGCTTAGCGTACCTCTTGCAGCTGAGGGTAAGAGTTGGGCAACTCCAGAGAGCAATGCAGAGTGCACAAAGCTGCACGCCATACATCAGCCTTACATGTCTATCCACGCTGATCTTTTTCAATCAGTCATGTTAGCAGGGTTAACCTTAAAATATATGCTTTTCTTTTGTATTCTATAAACAGAAAAAATAGCGTAGGATTGCAGGATTTAAAGGAAAACGCATTAAAAAAACCCAACCAACCAAACAAAAACCCCACAACCCTACAATATTCAGGTAGTGTGAATTATTTTGCTGACTTTACACACACGCTGTATTTTTTGTCAAGGTCTAGGATGTGGCGAAGTAGAAAAATCCTGTCCATTAGTTATTGATTGTACTGGAGAAGTGACTTCTCTGGTTCCTTCCGAAGTGAACCCTAAAAAAACCCTAGTTGGTAGGGCAAGGTAATACCCTCAACCCCTCGTGTCTTGGCACAGTGAGACTTGGGTAAGGGTCCGCAAAACTGAGCTCTGAAGCAGGGATCCCACCGTACCCTCCTCCACTGCTCTCCTTGGTGAGACGAGGGCTCCCACCAGGCAGCAGGAGAGCTGAGCAGATGTGGGGTCATTTTTCCTCCTCTCGGATGTGCGGAGAGAAAAGGGGCCACATCTCACTCAGGTACGTGGTGCAGGAGGAGAGGAAGTAGCAAGGAGAGAAGAGGCACAGATGTGGTAACCTCTTTCATCTTTCCACCTTTTTCCCACTTTTTAAAGTTTTTTTGTTTTGTTTTGGTTTTTTCCTTCGATTCTTCACTTTTTAGGGAGGGGTAAGAGGAACCAGAACATCCCCTGGGATCTTCAGCTTGCTCTGTGGTACTAAGACTTGCCTGGTACCCTGGGGAGAGGTGATCTGCCTGAAATCCCCCTGAGGCTATCCGAAGTCTGTACTCCTCTAGGCCTGAAGAGAACAAGTTTTAAGAGTCTCTGGAGAGAGTGTGAAAAATAACATTCAACTATTTAACCGTATGTCCTTCCTGATAGTAGCGGAAGCGGATATGCCTATCCCTCTGCTCACAGGGACATTACGGTAGTAAATTTTCAGTCCCTATATACAGCGTGGGAAGAGACAATGTGCTGCAAGACCTTGACTCCACCAGAGTCCACATACAAAAAACTTTTGCTTTTACTTCCAGACAACGAATAGGTGGTAATTAATAGGATCAGTCTATAAAATCCTGCTTGGGATTTGATCCGAAAATGATTCAGTAATACCACATATTCTACTGGGTGTAGATAGCATGCAGATATTCAACAAATTGGTTGCTTTTCAAGTAGTTGTAATCAATATTTTTTTTTTTTTCTGAGGGGGTAAACCCGGTATCTATTGACTAAAATCTCCATCATGATTTTAACATTTAATCCCCAAGGCCAGAGAAATTACTTACCCTTTTCCTTTGATATCCCATGCTCTCCAGCTGGCTTGTAGATTAGCAGACACAGGTGCTAAAATTAGTAAAATCAGTGTGCGTAAGTACTAATTAAACTAGTCATGACATCTACTGCCTTCTCCAGTGATGTCTTCCAGGCATCCCTGGAAAAGAAAACGCATGAATTTACAGGCTTTCCAAGGAGCTGCACTGGCTGCAGAAGCTCCCTGACCGTAATCCCCAATTTAGCTACATGGGATGGAGCGGCACTTTCCCTGTGTTATTATATCTGGGAAGTTCAGTGCCAACCCACAGAGGATCAGCACATTCATAGCCTGGAAATAGACCAGCATTCAGCTGTCTCAAGGGGGACGTAACATGGCATTTGGGTTTTGCGCTACCTGGATATAAGTCCAGCGTGCCCCAGACCTGGAACACCTCACTTCTTTGGGGCTCACATCTGGAAGCATCGTTCTGCACTGCAGCAGAAATAGCAGCAGCATGGTGTAATCTAGCAGCCCTCGTCTCTCTCTTTCTGACGCCCTCAGTATCCAAACTGAAAAGATAATTTCTCTAGCTGCTGCTGCAGGCTGAGGTCACTGCATTCAAGTGAGGCCTTTATTTGGGATTTTTACTTCTCATAAAATATGGTAAAAACGAAAATTCTCTGCGCAATTTCTACCCTCATTTGTGCAAGAGCAATGACATTCCCTTCAAATGATGCCTTTTAGTGACACCATGGAAACCTCGGGATTTTTAAAGGATTTGAACAGCATAATTTTCTGGGAATTGCAGAACAATTCTGCTAGGGAAGAGAACTCAGTTTATTCTCCTTGAATGCAAAAGTAAAGATCTTCAAACGAATAGCTCCAACAAACAAAATCCTTAGTTTGGAGTTGTGCTCACTTGAGGTGAAATTCATGCCTGGTAATGATGTACCACAAAATGTACCAATTAAGTTCTGCTTGAGTCCTCAAAATAGGTCTTCAAGATGCATATGTTTTGTGCTGATCCTCTCCACGGGAGCAAATTGCACTCCAAATTCTATTTGTTTGCTGAAACTAAGAGAAAGCCAGCAAGGCTTCCCGCGGGTCCCAAGCTTACACTTTCACAGCTCACTCAAGCTGTTGGCATTTTGTTGAATAATTAAGGAATGGGTATCAATGTATTTTGGAGTTTTAGTTTGAATGCGTTGTCAAAATTTTAATGTACTGTGTAGCTGTATGCAGCTGTGTGTTGTAATTTTATGGCTGTGTTAAACTTCTGATTTATCAGGTTCTTTTGCAACGTGCGAAGAAAAACAGCACATCCCTTTTGATACTTTAAGACAACTTACACTAAGCTGTCAGCAAGAGCAGAAATGGACTTTTAAGTAGTGGTATCATCAGCCAACTGCAATATGGTGGAGATACCACTGAAACAGATGAGATGGAAACAACATGAATAGACACAGCAGGAGTGTCCCCGCAGGCCAAGTGGTATTTCATGCAATTGTATGAGTGAGCTTGTCTTGTTTGCTTGAAACTTAAGAAGTTAGCTTAAACAATAAGCACAGCTTATCAATTCAGCACAAGTTAACTGCTAACTTGAGCTCAATAGATTAGGCTTTGAATATTGCTGTCATCTTCCTTTTGCTTACTGGGGAGGTGGAGAAAAGCTCTTGGAACAAGAGAGGAAAAAAGACCCAGATAACACTTTGGATTTGCAATCAAGTCAATAATAAGATTAAATGGTATATCCAGTGGTGGGCTGGCCCTAGGTCTCTGTTGTACAAAGACAGGCATTTTTATGAAATAATTTTTCTGAATGGCACATTAAATTATTTTTTTCTAAGGTAGTGCAAAATAACCACCCGTGTATCCATGGCTGAGTACTGTTGTGTGGTCTTTCAGGTTAGCATATTGGCACCAATATGTTGCACAATACATAGGAATTTAAAACTTCAGTAACTGGATGCTGGTCCTTTTTAAAGAAATTCTGGCTGTTTTGTCACGGGACATAGAGCCTTGTTATGGTGATTCAATTCACTTTTTACCATCCCCACATATGACTGGGCTTTAGTTTCACCAGAGGTGGCTTCTGAGCTAATTAGCGTGTGGCAGTGAGCTGGGGAATAGCTAGGTGACATGCATTTTCTGACACAGATAGCAGTTAAAGGTGTGAAATTTCAAGAGCAAGGTTAAAAGCATGGATAAATTACCATAAGGAAAAACGCGTGCTAATGGGAGCTTTCTGTATTAGGCCATACACGCAGCTACCAAAGAAACCTCACTGCAACACTCTGCTTACTATTACACGTTACGTGGACTGCAAATTTCATTCAAAGTTCATAAATCCACATTTAAAGCCTAATCTTTACAGCTTGCTGTGCCATATATCCCCCAGGGTTATATCAAAGGGACTGATGGAGGAGGCACAGGGAGCAGTGTCTTGTGAAGGTCCCACACCATGACAGTGCCAAGTCTGGCATTCAGGGGTCCTGGCTGTCAGAGCCAGGGGTGTAATGCACACCAGACAAGCCTCTCCTCACCCATCCATGTTCCTGAACTCCATTTTCCCTCTGAAAGTCAAGAACTGCCAAACCCAAGAATTGTGTTTGAGCAAAGCCTTCTCCCAGGCCCCTTTAGCACTCGCCAACCACTCATGGAGACTCTGTAATTGATGCAATGGCTGTAGATGTGCGAAACTACAGTAAAATATATGGAGAAGACAGACAATTCTCCACTGTCCATTTCTGCAAGCCCAGTAATGAGTCCCTAAGAGACAGCCAATAAAGCCTAATTATTCCACCCAAACAGCCCGACTCTCGAAGGTTGACTGGTTTGATCACTAGTTGTGTGCTGCTGGACAGACAGCCAAAAATGAGCTAGGATCCTGAAGTGTCACTATTAAAAAATCAAATTTGATTAGCTTTTTGATGCTCTCTATTCTGCAAGTGTTCCAGTTCCCTGCAGAAGGTCTGACAAGCAATCTCTTCCTCCTGCACTGCCGCTCCTAGAAAAAAAAGTGCTTGGTTATGGCTGGGAAAGAAAACACTGGACAGCAATTACTTTTCAGGATATAAGCACTCCTTTTTGTATTGACTGTAGTGATCATCTAGGACCAACACGTTTTGCTTCCTCCTCTGACAGAGAGTGGGCTACCCCTACAGTATTTTCCAGCGGGCCAAACCCCACTGCCCTCACTCGTGTCAAGCAGCTCATTTGAGGTGACCTATGGGTGATAGACTGACAACCCTGATGGGGTAAGATCAGGGACTTAGGGCGGGAACGGAAATGTGTATCAGACCTTCTATAATGTATCAAAGTGCTCAACCCATCGAGCAGCCTTGAATTTTGGATTTAAGCTACACCAGTGGTTTTAATAGCCTTATTCACAGAGCAACGGTTTAGGGTAGGTATGTTAGTCTGCCAAAGAAGGTCTCTTAGACCACAGGGTCTAAGAGTTGCCACAGACTCCGTGGTTCAGTGTGCCTGCTCTTTTATTAATTGCACCAGTGTGATATTTCACTTCAGCCGGGTGTATCCTCTAAGGTCGCCATTCCCTTTCCCCTCCCCAGTCACACACACTTGGGACCTGCCATTTGCACACACAGTGACAGATGTTCCCCTGCCTTTCTCCTCTCTCAGTGGGGGACTTGCTCCCAGCCGGCAAGTAGCTTCATCATAACTGTTATTTACAGACATCTGTTACAATAAGAACACTTTTTTTTTTTAAAGAAAAATTATTCTTTTAAAAATTCTAGCTATGTAAGCTAAACTGCCACAAATTAGAGCACACAATGGCTTTTTCTTCTACAGAAACAATCCTGTAACATCTGGTGGTAAGTCCATAATAGACAAATGCACAGGAGCTTCCATGCCTGTATGTGCTGGAAAGCCACAAAAATCCAGAAGCTGCTACACCACAGAGCAAATACCTCACTGATATTTAAAGGTTCATCAATATCATTGAATTCAAAGAGATGGGATCTCTAACTTCCCCTGACAGCATGCAACCTAAGTGCAGTTAAAAATACAGCCAGTGGGTTTTCAAGAGCAGGGTAATGCAGTGCCAGCAATTTAAGGTTTGTGCTATTGTACACAGAAGTTGCACACTGAGCAGTTTTAGGTTTTAGTTCTGGAGGTAGAACTGTGAGATTTATAGGAGACGACAAAAATTATTTTGACCCACTGTCCTTTTCTACAACCGGTACCTTTGTCCTTCATGCCGTTGCTCTTGATTAACATTTGCGACACGAGGAGTCTGGGAATAGCATAGATACTGCACTTGCACCACCCTCACCAGAGCTCAGAGCAGCTCGCTTTCAAATACAAAAACTAATTCAGAAGGCTGGTGAGTCCTCCCCAAGGCTCTTTGCTGAGATTAGATGGTAATCATTGCCTAAATTCTTCAGCAGGCTTCCTATAGCCGGGAAGCATTGTTGGCTGTTGCACGTACAAGTGGGGCTGCAGATTGTCCTGTATTTTCTCTTGCTCACTGAAGCAACTGGACCACCATCCTGTCTCCAAAGCATACCCTGTATGCTCCACTTGCATATATAATTTAGGAGTAGTCACATCCTGTCAATATGATATTTACTTTTTGAACGCCCTTCGGCACATAAGCCAGTTTTCTACAGTAGCTCCACAGATGGCAGAATTACAGACACCTATTTTTTCCACATGGATTCTCTGATGTAAAGGATGTGTTCATTAGCTGGTCCCCCAGGAAGGATGTTAACAAAATCTTTCCTGCTTATCTATCATCTATTTCCTTAAAAGGTATGAAAATTTAGTATCACTGATATCTCAAGCACCTCTATCAAGTTAGAATGAAATTTGCCAATAAATTTGAGCATAATTGTGTAGGAAGACAGACAGACGACATGACTGTACAAGCTTTGCTTATCTTAAAAAAACAGGCTACAAAACCCACAAATGAATACAACACGGACAGCGGAGGCAATCTCCCTCTCCCCCAGGTCTGTGAGCAACTACATCCTTCCTTTCGATAAAGAAAAGCAGTGTTTATCCCACAGGAGAGGAAGAAAACACAATGCAAAAAGCAGCCTGCGGAGGAAGTATTCCTAGCAGGCTTTAAAAAAGCATAGCAATTCCAAATTATTTCTCTCATCCTTTAAAACCCATTTTTCCTCCTGGGAATAATACACAATACTGAATGAAAGCCCTTAGCAAGGTTGGTGCTGGATGCCACCGGACAACACCACCAAGAGGCATCCTTGCCCTCAAGGCCTTACGGTCAAAATGGGTTTGCTGGTTTGAGGGCTTTGAAGATGAAAGCCCTTTGTTGTCCGTGTAAGGATAAGTATTTAGGAGCATGGATTTCAACATGGAGCAGTTTTGACCATGCAGTGCCTGTGACTTGCTCCTGAGGGGCAGGAGGAGTAGCCAAAGGGCAGCATGAAAGCCCGTCCAAAGCAGGAAGCTGGTATGGGAGTCTCTGACCAGGCTGGGATGCTACACATCGGATGATGGGGACACCGCAGCAAGTGACAATTATTTTGTAAATTAATTTCTCCCTTTTTAGCAAATGTGATAATGGTAGTAAAAATAAGTATCTAAGGGAAACTCTTGTGTACCAGAGAAGAGGTGTAGGAGAGTAAAAGTAACTAGTGGAGGAACACGGTGATATATATTTTTGGTTATTGATTTGCACCATAATTACTCAGCTTGTTGGTTGTTTCTCCTGCTGTAACCTCCTTGTTTGCATTCCTGGAGAAGACATGACAGTGACTTCTCAATCCCAGCCCTTGGCACCATCCCAGCATTTGTGCCTGTCTTGCTCTGCCCTTCTGCTTTCTACACCAGTCAGATCCCATCTCGCCCATGGCACTGCCAAGTTCTGAAGTGGGCATTTCTGAAGTACTGGGATCCGGCCGCGGTCAGTAAATCCAGAAGAAATAGGCAGAATATAGCAAGTGGTTTGTGTAAACTACCCATTCCTAGTCCTTCTGACATTCACTCTCAGCTATGTGAAGGTGAAGACAGCTGAGAGCTTGTGGCTGTATTTTCGGAGCAGGCAGCTCAATCAAACCATTGCTGCAATAACTGAGATCCTTAACGGACAGAGACGGGACAACAGATCATGCAAGGAGCTTGGCAAGAGACAAGGGAACCTCTTTTGATCTGTACCCCTTGCTGGGGAGCCTGGTCAGGTCCCTGAGAACACTGGTGGCACCAGCAGCACAAACGCATATCCTGCTGCTAGCCAACATGCTGATGCTGACCACGTCCCTTATCCTGGGAGACCAGGACTTTGGGATGCGAGACCACGTACCAGCTGGTTGCCTCTTTACAGCGATTACTCTGGGCAGTGTATTTTGCCACAGCTGATTCTGCTCCACAGCTCCAGTGTCTTCAGCAGTCTCACGAATGTAGTCCTGGGACGAGGCATCAGCTCACACTTACAAACTGCCTGTGCTAGAAAAGTTTTGAAATCTCTTAAAACCACCCTGAAATCGAGTTTCTGCTCATTTTACAGGCTGAGCTTTGCTTTTCCTCTCCCATTTCCAACATTTTCTATTTGTAGTTGGGAGAAGACAGAAAGAAAATTGTTGTGCAGAGATGAACCTCAGCAATGTAATCTTTCTATGTCAGTAAAAACTTACCCTCCTCTTTTGTTATTTGGATAATAAACCCTTCACAGGGCTTACGCTACCTGGCAACCACCATCGAAACAAGAGTTTCTGCTGGCTCTGGTCAATGTTCTGCTTTGTGCCAGTCTGCAGACCAGTATGAGCTCAGCATCCTAATCTGTTTTAGGTGAGGACTCCATCACCCCTTCCTTTTGCTTGCCTTATTAAATCCCACATCAGGCATGGCTCTTGCGAACTGAGCCCTGCTGTGCAAAACTCGGCCAGGCTACCAAGCCTGCCATGCATGTAATTTCTCACCTGTGCGGGATCCTGAATATTGCATGAGCCTTCCTCTTTTCCTTTTCAGGTGGATTTTAGCCTGTAGGTGCTGCACAGAAAACCGAGAAGCTACCAAGGAGCACTATTGCTTTCACATTCCTGCTTCATCCCACAGTTAATAAACGTTAAACTTGCTGACGCTATAAAACAGCATCCAGTGGGTAGTTGATAAGTATTTACATCAGCACAAAGTTATAATCATAAATCCTGCTATCCAAACGCATCAGTCTATATGCAAAAGCCTGGAACTATAATTATCTACTAGATCATAATGAGGCTCTAGGTTAATAATGCTGTGATGTTAAACTTTCCCAGAGTTTTGCATCTTATGTCATATGCTTGGCCATAGTTTGACTCAAATTCTGTGACTTCCTTATTTACTGCTTTATTGCCAAGTTACAGAAATAAAAGCCTTTGAAAAAATGCTATGAGAAGAGAAAACAATATTTCTAAGATTATCTCAGCCTTTTATGTTGGAACAAATTTTATTTCAAATAAAAACCTGTAGGTCTTCTAATAATCTGTTTCTGCTCATAATTACCCCAAGAGTACACCACAGTTAGACCAAGATTGCACATTTGTAATTTGAGTACCTAAAACTTTGCATGGAGCAGTAAAGACTGCCAGGTAGGCAGGGGAGAAGTAAATCTAGGTTTTTTCCCCTCCACAGATTTTTTTTAGTCCTTAGCTTATAGATAAATTAGGGGAAATAGACACATCTTTCAAACCTAGACAGCTCAGCAAAGATTTATGCTCAATCTCCAACTTCAGTCGAAAGAAAACAAGGATTTATAAGGAATAAGAAGAAGATAAACACCAAAAAATGTCAGAATGTTGAAGATGAATGAATGAATGGGCTGGCCTCTTGGAATAGCATGCTCAGTGCTGCTTACCCTAAAAAAAATGGCTGTTGAATAACTAAAAGTTTTTCAGAAGGGAATAACAGGGGCAGTCAAAGACCTAGGAAGACTTGTGTTAAAGTGATTAAATCCCTTGATGTTCTTGCTCTAAGGAGGAGCTAGAAATGGGAGATGAAAAAATATCATAAATTATAAATGATTCAAGGTGTAGAAATTCTCTAGGTGTAGGAATTCTACTTCCCCCTAACTAGCAACCCCAACAGCAAGGGAACAACGGGTAGCTGCAAAGGTATGAGAGAGAGTGAGCACCTCATGAAGAGAAAGGAGCTCTGTGCCCCAGGGTGCTAGTGGGCACAGCAGGATTCAGAGAGAGACTGGACGATTTATGTGGCTACTGAGAATAAAGTTACAAATAACTCTGCAAATTTAAGAAGAGAGATTAAATGTTATGCTTCAGGCCTTAAGGCAGTCTGCAGTTGCTAGAGGTTAGGGTGGGACTGCGCTAGGATGGGTTATTGAACGGATGTCTCGCACACCCTTCCACGTGGTCACCCTTGGGGAGAGGATGCTGGAGCGTGTGGGTGCACCATCCGTTTCAGGTGAGTTTTTGTAACGACAGAGCCCTGGCAGCTCACATGCACACTGGTGGGACTCTAAGAGCTTGCTTCGGAGGCCAGGCCACTCAGTAAGGTACGTGGCCTAGAAATTCTTGGTTTCTATTAATACTTTTGAGACAATATCCCAGGAGCAATTTGATACCTTTGCCATTTCTTCCCTACATCTTTTGAGGATGCTGATTTATAGGATTTTGCTTCTGAATATAAGTTGGTGCTTTAGGACTCACTCCTTGTTCACCAACGGTACCAAGATACAGCAGTCAGACGGATGCTCGTGTTTCAGACTGCCTTGACAGCACAACCAACGTGTTGGCTTTGCCCTGGTGCCAGAGTCAGGGTTTTCTCCATGGAGGAGCAATAGGCCACTGCTGAAGGTGTTCTGCAAGGAGTCTGGTATTGTGCTGCAGAGCTGCCTTGCGTGGGCCACTTCTCAGGTGAGCACGCTCAGCTTGCTTCCCACCTCACCTCCAAAACCAGCACTCCGTGCTGTTTGGTTAATGCAGCAGTAGTTTGCGTGTCAACCGTCTCCGTTAGGAAACAATTAGGCCCTGATGTCTTTTCTTTTATGATCTCCAATGGGGGAAAATTATTCAATTAGCTGTTGATGCTGCACCAGCAGCTTTTGACTTGAAATTCCAGATAGAGAAGTCAGGCCAAATTCTGTTACCGTTAATCAATAAGTCTCAGAGTACAATGTCAAAGAAATCGACGTTCCCTCGAAAGTATCTTTAATAACATTGGTTGAGCGAAAATAAGGGTTCCAATAGATTTAACGAGACACCTTGAAATTAATTGCATTATATTCCAAATATTATTATTTGAAGCTTCACAGTGAAAGAGGGACTGTTAACTGAATCCCTACTAAGGATCATAGTTATAATCAGGAAAAAGCTGATTAAGGCCACCACCTTCTGAAAGATTGTAAGATCATTGTTTATTTTACAAAGCAGCAACACTACCGACAGTGACACACTGTCGTAATTACAGTGCCTCAACCACTGCATGCAATGTGTTCAGTTAAAAAATATTTAAAATATGGATTTTTCCATCTGTAATTGGACAGGGTGCTCTGCAGTGCAAGCATCAGCAACATCGGTACAGATCCTCCAGGACCAGTGACCTAGTGTCCTTGGCTGCAGCTGAGCCAGGCCACCAGGCAGGAACGTGTCTGCACCGGGGTAAGCGAGGGCAGAAATCGACTGAAATGAGAATTTCAGTTCTTGCTCTGCCACTGCTCTATTAGTGGTTTTTGTGATTGAAGCAAGGCATTCCCAAGCGTGCATGGAAAAACGATCCTATTCATTTCAAGCATCTCTCATCTGACTAACTCACTCTGTAATCTAAAATTAGGGAGTCCCAGAGGAATATAATCTCTTTTGGTCTTCTTTTCTGCTGATGTAATAATATTTGAACACAAGAAGTTACACAAAGGCATCCAGCCCATTGCACCCATCACGGCGCTCAGTCCCACCCTTTGCTTGTCTGCCTCCTCGTTAGTCGGCTGTGAAATCAGTTCAGTGTGCCAACAGCCTCAGGTGTTGCATCATTTGCCTAAGAGGGACAGCGAGAAGGAAGGAGGTAAGTTTTTCTGGAGGTTGCATCATTCTTCCAGGTTTTTCTTTAAGAGGTAGAACAAAGGCTAGCTATGATCAGTCAGAAACCCCTCTGTATACCTTCTTGTCATCTATTTACCCCATGTCAGTTGTGTCCACGTGGAAACCTATATACCTCAGCCTCTGTCCACTGCACAGTCCATTTCGTTTGGAGAACCATATCATTTCTTGCATGCTGTGGCAATGCCTGGCATTTTACACTAGTCCAGATTATGTCCTGCAAAATAAGGATGTAGGAGATTTTGGAGACAAGTCACTGGAATGAAGAACAAAGCACTCCAGGCTCTCCCTGGAAGGATGTACAGTTCACAGGACTGCTGTTAAGAGACCCAACTTTATTTCTGAATTTTAATCACCGGAGCAGGGTTATCCCATATCAAAGACTGATAGCCTCTTCTTCTGTCGCAATTTTTAGATGATGGACAGAAGCCTTGTTTGTTCCTGAAGTACAGAGGAAATCTGGGAGCCAGAGCATGACTTAGGTGTGCTTATAGGGAGGGCTGGGGAAAAATAAGGTGTGTTCCCCCACCCCCGCCGATTGCCACATCCAAAGAAAAGGGTAGCAAGTGACAGACGCAAAAGCCAGCGTCCCGTGGAGGAAGATCCCTAGTGTTGTACACTTGGTGGTAGGGTGGGGAGAAGGGAAATCCCCGAACCCTGTTAATTCCCTACTCTTTATTATGTAGCTCCTTGTTGTCATTTCAATATACAAGTTTGCTCCTCCCCTGATTTTTGATAGGGCATGGTCACCTGCTCCATGTTTTGATATTCCCAGTCGTCTGTGGTGACAATGTCAAGCAGGAGAAGAAAACACTGTCTTTTTTCTTACAGTGATTTTTGGCTAATCACCTGAAATGGTGCAACAGGGACTGCCAGGGGAGCTTTGCAACAGGGGCTAGCTGGGCAGGGAGAGAGCTGAGGGGGTGCACGAGGCAGCAGGGAGGGAGGGAGAGGGTTTGAGACAATTCGTTTCTTGTTCCTCAGTGCTTGGGGCCTAGAGGAATGCCTAATCCTCAAAAAGTGCAAGGCTTCCATTCAGTGCAGACTACCTAGGGGTCCTGGTTGGTCATGGGCAACTGGAACATGGCATGGCCCAACCTCATCTTCTGTATGGGAAGACAAGGCACCTTCAGGTATTGTCATCATATCAGAGTAGACCTCCATCTCCAAACCCCGTAATTCCCCAGGCATTTTCCCTTTGCACTCTTCCAAGATCACTCCTAATCCATGGGACCACAGCACCATGTTGTTCAATGTACTCCCTCTTTGACATGCTGAAGTCCAGAGGGGTTTGCATGGTGATGTAGTAGCCCTCAGTGGCATAGCTGATACCCAAATAAATGAGTGCTCAGGCACATAAATCCATCTGAATGCTTGCCATATTTTTTTCCTCCCAGATCTATCAGATGTTACAATAAGAGACTTTAAATCTTCCTACAGTTTATGCCTCGTGGCCTCAGGCCATTGCTACCAGTAACACCACAGCTACAGGACACGGCAGACAGAGCTGCAACATGTAAACTACCCAACACCTCTCACAAAAAAGCACAATGGCTGGACCATTTCTGCAGGGTGGGAGTATCAGAAGTTGTTAATTTTTTAGTTTTATGTTTAGGATGATCCAACTCAGTTGAGCAGCCCAAGACAGTGGCCTCAGAAGGTATCTAGGACTTGTCAGGGAAAACAAGTGTAGGACAAGGACTGGGACAAAAAAGTCTATGCCTGCTTCAGTATACCCCCTCCCAAATCTGGGATGAAGCCAAGATACCCAAACCTTATTTTTCCCCTGCTACGCATCAACATTTATCCAACTCCTGACAAGGGAGCCCCAGATCCCCCAGCACCGATTAGCCTGCAGAAGGTCAGCCTGCCACTGTTGCCAGCTCGTCTGTGAACCGGGCTGAATGATCCACCAGCTGGCAAATCAGCCAGACATCAGATATACAGAGCTGAATTTTTTTTTTTTTTGCTGTTGTTTGGGTTGTTTCTATTTCTTAAACGTAGATGCCTGCATGTAGCATAGGAAAGCTTTACATTCCTCACGGAAGGATGAGACTAATCACTCACCTTAATCCTTATGCAAAAGGAGACTGAATTATTATACAGTCATCAATAACATACCACATAGTACTTTTTTCCCTAGCATTCCTGCCTCATTCAACACAAAGAATGAAAAGTGCTCACTTAATCAGCAGTCTTTCAATATTCTGTTTTGTTCCTGTCACTCAGCCTGTGGCCCTTGGCTTTCTTTATGGCGCGGTGTTCGGAGTCCGCCATGGAGACAAAATTCATCATTTACTTACAGCCTCATCCTCACCGCACTTCACTACAGCATCCAAGCGCTTTGAAAGCATTAACAAACGTGCTTATGCAATCCCCCCGAAAATGCTGTATTACCCTCATTTTACAGAAAGGCAGCTGACGCACAGGAAGAGGTAGCTTTCCGAAAAGGTCAAAATCACATATTCAGAGCACATATTCTGCTGATTCCAGTTTAAATTTTTAGTGTTTAGTGCTTCAAATGAGACTGCAGGTGGGCACACCCAGAACACCAACTCAGAACAGCCGGTAGCTGCAAAATCTCTGCAGCACCTCGCAGGAGCTCCATGGCACAGGCTGGCAAGGGATGCCTTTCCCTAGGACCACGTCCAGCTGCCAAAGGCTCCTTTCCCCTTCTACCAATGCCTCATTCCTCATGTGCCTTCTAGCTTCTGCTGTTAGTGAAAAGGAGGTAGAAAACAAGGATTCAGAGTGAATGGGAATGTGTGGAAGGAACCTGGAAGCCATCTAGTCCACTCCCTCCCTTTGACACAGAAAGAGGTAGCCCTGCCTTATCCCTGAGGACTGACAATTCCTCCCATCCTTCCAGGTGACTCTATACCAGTATTTTGCTGCTTGCAGAACCGTTTGCAATTTCTTCATGAAGTCTAACCTACATCTCCTTGATATGGCTCGAACCTTTTGTCCTACCCTCTGCGGAGAAAGAGAGCAGATAAGTCCTTCTTTAGAGAAACTGGCCTCTTTCCACAAGTCCGGCTTCTCACCAGAGCCACTCTGTGCCTTCCCGATCCTGCTAGAAATATAGTGTGTGATCACGAGAGAATTGTGTCCACAATATATGGGGGTGGGATGAAATGAGGAGCAAATTAAAATTCGGTGGGCATCCTTGATGCTTGCACCACCTGGCCAGGTCTTTTCTGCCCACCATGATGATGTTATTTTAACATCATTCTTCATAAGTCTGTTTACGTACACGCATATTGTTCTTTCAAGGTCTATCTACGTACATGCATATTTCAGTAAGTGCCATGCAAGTTCAGAAACTGATGCAATCGCTATCACTGCAGCAGCCAAACAGCACAGCTCTGGTGACAGCCCCTCCCAGAAACGTAACCAGAGTATTGTTTGAAGTTCTAAAACTCCCTTTTTGATGCTTCAAGCCCATACTTCCTGCAGTGCTCTTAAACAAACACCCAATTAAATTTATCAGCCACTGACGTTCACATGTTTGATGTTGATCAGCACCCCTGCATTAAATTAAAATTTATGTCCAAGCTATTCCACCATGTGCCTGGCCACAAACCGACTGCCCAGAAGCAATTGTGCTCTTCTAAACCCACCTCATTTGCTCAGAACAGAGCTGAAGCCAGTAGGAGGCTCTCTCTGGGGACACTCTTTACTGCTCACATTAGCAAAGTTCCCAGGGAAGGAGTAGAGCAGATCCTTAAAACTGGCAGGAGAATTAAAAAAAAATCACTACTCATTGGATTTCAGTGCAACTGGTACCATCTGGTGCAGCTCAAGAGATGGTCTGAATACGTTCACCCAGCAGGATGCTCTTCTGGCAAGAGTTTAAGAGTTCAGTAGGAAAAACAGTTATTCAAGGTGAATTTTATGAATGCCAGATAGTAAGGAACAGCTTGCAAAATCAATCTTTAAATCAGCTGCCCAAGGCTCCCCGCCACTACTGTATGTTTCTTCAGCTGCAAAATGAAACAGCAACAAGTTCCCCTCTGTGAGGCTCTGCTCAGTGGAGGTCTCAATGGTGATTGCTCCCTGCGAGGGCTGGACTTTTGCCTGGAGAACCCTGCTTTTTTGTGAGGGGGTGTGCTTTCAGCTTGTTGAAAGCACCTATCAGGCTGGATTGTATATGTGTTAAGGACGGGAGGGGATAATTATTTTAAAATGTTTAATTGTATAGAAAGAGAAATAATTTATGTAGTTCACTGTGCTCAAATGAAGTTGAGTTTGGCTTAGAAAATAAAACAACCCCCCTAAATCATGTGTGTACAGTCTGATTCTGTCTTTCTAGGTATTTATGGTCTGTGATACAGTTTCAAAAGTTTACTCTAGTAATCTGATTGCCCCAGAGTCATACCAAACACTTAACCCATCAGCACCTATCTCAGCAAGGACCTTTCTACTCCTGTGTCATCATCCCTCAGAGGCAAAAGAGCTGATACTCCAGATTCCCTCAGTTAGAAAAGTGGATGGATATTGGAACGTTATCAGTACAGATGAATTTTCATAATACTACAGAGCCTGAAGGTACAAGCCATAAAGGGAAAGAAGAAGAAACCCCAAACCCTTTATCAATATATATTGGAAACTTTTCAAATTATCTGAAATCATCCATTTCATTGCTGCTCATAGAAAACTCGAACAATTCACACCTAAGGTTGTTTACAACAGAAAACTTGACAAGCAATGTTGATAGTTTGATGCTGAGAAGCTCACCTTAAACAGAAAAATTTAAAAAAAAAGGTACCCCCTGTCCATCCCTGCTCCTAGTCTTGCTATTGGTACCCATCAGGTGTCTTGCTCCAGGAAGAAGGGGAGAGGGGGAAATCATAAAGGAAAATTTAAGCTCAATGCTGAAACAATTCACAGGGAAACACACTATAGAACAGTGTCCGTGAACAGCTAGTAGGCATCCAACCAGCTGGACCATTTAGGAGCAGATTGGGCAAAACACCAGAGCATGCAGATCCCCACGCTCTCCATCTTTTACAGGCAAGACAAAATGAACTTAACTAAAAAAAACCCCAACCCTTTTCTCTTTAGTTATTATTCTTGGGACACTGGGCACAGAAAACTGCTTAGCTGTAAAGGTGGAGGGACTTTTGTGAATGTATCCCAACACTCAATTTAGTTCATCACTGTTCCAGAAAAAAAACATTTCCTGTTTTTGCAGCAGGAAGTCGGGGACTCAGCGTGATGCTTCACTAGGAATAATGTCAGTTTTCTTCCCTGCTAGTTTGTCCTGTAATCTTGTCATTCGGCTGCTGCAGCAATCCGGCAGGCACAAGGTAACCACTAAATGGCCCAACGATAGACCTTCCTTAGTCGCTGACTATAAAACACAGTTAATGGTACCTGCGTTTGGAGCATTGCTCAGGTGATCGTAGGAGCTCAGCCTTTCAAGCCCTATAGCCATTTTTCTGCTCCCTTATATGTTATGCCCAGTTCTCTCCTTGATAAGGCAAGTTGAAAACTTCCCCTGTAGCTGTGGCTTGACAGAGCGGCCAATGCCATGTCTCTCCACTCTAAAAGTCAAGTCCAGCACATCGTGGATATCCTGTGTTTCTAACAGAAACATTTTTTTCAGTGATTTCCCTAGCTCACAGCTAAACTTGAGATCAGTTACCCTGGCATAGAATCTTCTAGTTTAAAGAAGGTCTTTAAGGTCATCGAGTCCAATCGTTAACCTAACACTGCTGATACCACCACTAATCCATGTCTTTCAGCACTTTGACACAGCACCATGTCTCAAATGCCTTCAGGGATGGTGACTCAACCACCTCCCTGTGCAACCCGTTCCAATGCCTGACAACCCTTTTGGTGAAGAAATTTTTCCTAATATCCAATCTAAACACCCCCTGGTGCAACTTGAGGCCATTTCCTCTCGTCCTAGCACTTGTCAGCTGGAAGAAGAGACACAAGGGGGGAAGGCTCCAGGGCTGTAGGACATAACACCAGGTACAAATGAGAAAAAGTATTTCCTTTGGTCCCGTTGTATGAAGTTGATAGTGGGGACCCTATTGCCCAGGTATTCCTCAAAACCTGTTCTCCCCCATTCATTCTCCTTCAGTGACCCTTGGTTTAAGGATCAGCTGTCAGCAATACAGGAGTAGTGAACACACATGAAAACCAACTGTATCTAAAGACCTTTCAAATAGCCTTTCTTTGAATTCTTTCCCTTTGATATTGATACTTCTGCTGTCTTCACTGTTACCTACAGAATCCACCAGCAGCAGTGGGTTGGAAGACAGCTCAACAGATGCTGCAAATGCCACCGCTCCCACTGAGCACATTTGAGAGACCGGCGTGTGTGCATTTGGCTCTGATGAAGTGCACCGAGACTGGGAACACTGCAAAAGGAAATCATGCTTCATTCTGGAATTAGTATAGCAAGATGTACTGTTCAGCCAAGCTTTCTCCAAGCAGCGATTAACGTACGGAGACAAAACCCGCTCTAGTCTTTGGCAGTCATCAGCCTCTCCACAAGAATATATTGAAGTCTGAATTTCTGCTTCCCATGGGCGAAAGCTGCCTCATTGCTCTCTTACTAGAGAGTACAACAATCACTTTCATGCTTTCTCATCAGGTCATCCCCAATAACTAGGCACAGCTCTATACAGCCAGCATGTGTCCACCTCGTTCCCTTCCTCTGTCTCTTCTGCCACATGGACTACGCAGTGCTTAGACAATGGTTGAGTAGCTGGCATGCCTCAAGGTCCCAGCTTCCAGGACTGACCAGTCTTCTCACCCTTTTGCCTTTGTGCTTCCTTTAGACTGTTATCTCATTGGGTTTTTTCACTTCACTTGAAAGATTTTTGGGTCATAGACCATTTCTTCTGAGATTGAATAGCTTCTTCAGGTCCTTCTGGTTCTTGCACTAGAAATCATAAGCAACACCAATATCTGTGATGGCAAGTGGTGCTGATGGTGGACAGCTTGGTTTCTGACCAAAATTAAAACCAGTCTGAACTTCCAAATCTGATTTTGGACCTCCAGTCACAGAGTTCTGACTTTGTGCCAGATTTTGTCCCAGGCCCCTTTTTTATTTTTCTTTTTTCCCCCATCATTTATAGACTCTTAAGCAACTGTCAGAAAGACTAGACTTGTGATCTGGAAATGAAAAGGCTTGGCAATTGGTCTGGCCCCTTTTTAAATAACATTTTAATCTACTGCTCTATAGTACTTTTAAAACTCATGGAAATACATACTTCCACACATTCTTAGTGAAATAACTAAATAAAGCACTAGGCTTTAATTTCAAAGAAAATAGTTAGAAGTGCCATTTCAGTTTAAAACATTATTGGCCATTTTCATATAGCAACCCCTCTTCAACGCAGTACCATTTAATGCCAGCCGTGTAATTATAAACACTAAAGGTTTTTTCCAATATGTAATTTTCTCCATCGTCAAAAATATCACTGCAAGCAACACCTCACGGGCAACATGGTAAAGACCGTGAACCTGCTTGATTACAGCTGCAGGCTCTTAGATAAGCAACGCTGAGCAAAATTATAGGTCACCCGCGATCCCACAGCATTAACCCTGTGCCTGCAATTAATACCATTTTCACAGCCCCAGCACACCATGCAGAAAGGATCTGATGCCTCCAAACCAGACCTGCACGCGAGGAATGAGTACATCAAAGTGGTGGATGCCCAGAAATCAGACTGAGTACTCCTGAGAGCTGGAATACTACCAGTGCATAAAGCAGGAAGGACAGAAAAAGGAAGTCAGAGGAAGGAAAGGGAGGGGGAAATGTCCTTTGACAGAAGACGGAGGATGGTGGTTTTTGGCACAGCCGATATGACAAAGCAATGAGAACAATGGACAGTCCCTGGAGGTCTGTAGGGCAGATCACGGCATCTATTAAGCGCAAAACAGTCTCGCTTTGATGATTTCCTTTACGTTTACTGTGCAACGGGGAGAGGGGGAGTTGAGCTGATAAATTGCTGAAGAGACTGCAAGAAAAATTACAGATTTTGTTAACAGCTGAAAAGTAAAAATGCTTAAAAGATGAGAGCCCAACTGCTGATGGGCACCTGGTGGCTATGCTGGGTTGAATGAGTCTGTAGGTGCCCTGACCTCTGGTGCACGGGCTTCTGCAAAGCAAGAAAATATTCAAGCCTGAAAGCTCTTGCCCAGCTCTCAATCTTACTCACACAGAAGTTATCCTAAAGTACTAATGTGTTGGCACACTCAGGTCATGCAATATGAAATAAGCTTCCTTGAGACCCAGGCAAAACTTTCTTCTGGTCCAAAAAAGAATTTGTCTAGAAGTGCTGAATATAATAAGGTATGAGGGATTAAGCTGAGAGGTTGCAAACAGGAAAAATGCTTGTTTGACAATATGAATACATCTATGATTTCATTCTCAGGAGATCTTGTTTTACTTTATTTCTTTTTAAATTGCTAATGTGCAGAACTGAAATGATGGGCTTTCTATTTCAGGATGTTAAGCATATTGGGCTGTGAGAGCAATTAAGAGATGACTAATACATTTGTGCTCTTCCTTTGCTCGTTTATATTGCTATGGTTTATTTTTCCAATTTGCCTGTTTTTCAAGGTGCATCTTAAATCCCTCCTGGGGAGGGGATTTGCTTTTGTTCCCATATTCCCAGGACCATATGGGTAAGGAGCCTGGCTCTGCGTGCTGAGGTTGAAAGATGTTAAATGAAGCTGGCGAAAACCTGGGGGCCAGTGGCTGTTTTGTATTTGTCAATAGCCCATCCGAGCTGGTGGAAGTGAAGGGAGAAATTTTTCCATTTTCTTCTTGGACCACAGAACTTGCTTTAGCAAACTTCACTACTTGACTCTGGTATAGTTATTTTCCAATAGGTCTATGAATGTCTAAACCTAAATAAACAGGAAGCAATGACAGTCTTGGACAATTTGGGGACTATCATGTGCTGTGAACTGAGACAGAGGAAGAAGAATTTTGAGACTTAATAATGGGGGAAAAGTTTTGTTCATCTTGCCCTGTGCTAGACTGACAAATGAAGCCTACCCATCTGCTGGAGCAGGTGGGGAAACTCCCAACATCTTGCTTTTCACCAGCTGGCTCTCACATAAATTGAATATTCCTGCCTAGGCACATCCCAAAATCCACGGGCATGAACACTATAGGAAGACTGAAAAAGAAGCCATAAATTCAAAAGTAGCTGACCACACACATAAGTCTAAGTTGGAGTCTTTGTGAGGTAATGGGAGTGTACAAACAAGGAATCACTTCAGCGTTACTTAAAAGATATAGGGCAGGCTATTTAATTGTGCTGCTCCAAGACTGATGTTGTTTTGTACGATCCCATCTCCTGCTGAGTCTCTCCCTGCACCCCCTTGTACTGTGTGTATATTCAACAGTATTTGTTAGAACAAGACTTCTGGGAATAGAAATTGGAAGACATCCAGCTATTTCAAGCTTGCAGGCTCTTTGCATCGTGTCCTCTGCAAAACAGGCTTCCTTTATGAGGATGGAATAGGCAGTCCATTGACGACCGCTTTAACAGAAGACCACTGCGCAGCAGGCTTCACAACAGCAGCGAGTCCTGACAGCTACAACAATTTGTAGGAGATGCTACAGACCTCTGTAGCATTTTCCCTGCTGAGACCATGGGCACCCATCCCTGTTTCCTCCTTGCTCAACCCTGACCACGCACGGTCTCAGGCTCAGCACACTCAAGGGTGCAGCGCCCAGATCAGCACCCCGCCACCACTCTCTGCTGAGAGTCCTTGGGGGCTCCTATGCAGTTTGGTGCAACACAGAGGGAGAATCAGTGCATCCAGATCGGCACCCCACCACCACTCGCTGCTGAGAGTCCTTGGGGGCTCCTATGCAGTTTGGTGCAACACAGAGGGAGAATCAGTGCATCCAGATCAGCACCCCACCACCACTCGCTGCTGAGAGTCCTTGGGGGCTCCTATGCAGTTTGGTGCCACACAGAGGGAGAATCAGTGCATCCACTGAAAGGGAAAAGCAGCCCTGTTCTGGTTTGCAGATAGCAATACCACAGGCAGCACCTGGCTGCCAAAAGGGAGAGTGGAAAAAGCCTTATGTTAATCTCTTTTCATAGTTTTCAGGTGGCTGAAGGCCATAACTACCAACATGACTGTTCTGGAGAGGGGCTTGGAGTAGCTGTGCAGTTGCCTGGAGAGCAGCACAACAAGTCAAACACGTAACTGATGTGAAATATGCTGTAAGATGTGATGCAGACATTTAAGCTACCAGGCTAAAAAAATCAGGCGCTGCATCCACAGGTGAGCACTGATGGATGGCCAGGTTTTCAGGAGCAGAGAGGACTGTGCAGAACTCCTTAAATCAGTGATCTGTGCCATTTGAAAAAGTAGGGCACGTAAAACCATCCTCCAAAGCACAGTTTGACACACAGAATTTTAGAAACTGTTGTTCTGAGAAGCAAAAAGTAACTCTTGAGAGTTCAGCTCTAGAAATTGTTATAAACAACAGTCACCTATGTGTGCAAAGTCAAACAAGTTACTAGTAGCAACGTTGGGCATGTAATAGGGTTTGTTTCTTTGGGAGCAAATCCCCCCTCCCCCCCCCCCTTTTTTTTTTTAGGCAGAACAAAACTTGCAGATGTGTTTATTTCTTAACAAAAACAACAGCAAAATAAATGAGAAATTCTGGTTTTATATTGGTTCAACTTGACTTTCTAAAGCTTAAATAATTTTAAAAACCTTTTTGAAATAAGCAAGTAAGCATCAAAATATGTTCTAAATGTTAGTGTTTCAAGATCTTTTTAATTCGGCTCAGTTATTGACCAAATTTGACCCCACATACTGAATAACTGTGCTCTAAAATTTTCAGTTAGTCTGCTGCTCACTAGAAATGCCTTGTCTCTTTCCAATTAGGAGTTCAGCTGGCAAGAATAACAGATTCTGATTGAAACTAGACGGCATTTAATCATATCACGCACCTGAACTTCGGTTTCCTTCAGATGCTAAATTAAAAAAAAAAAAGAAGAACATCTTTCAGGCATGACTTCTAGATAATCCATCTTCTAGAAGAGGAGCATGTATTCACATCAAGTTAGAAAGGAAAAAGTGCAAAACAAAACTGGGAAAGCATAGGTTGGTGGGCACTATGCAAGTGTTATAGTTTCCCTAAGAAAAGGGGATGTGTTGTCACATTATATAGGTCCTTTTCAACCTCTAATAATTAGGCACCCCTTCAGCTAATTTCAATATGCTTATTATACTTATGAAGTTATAGGAAGGGTCCAAACAGGTGGAGAAGCCATAAGTAAACCCACATGGATGTCCTGACCGAGGAGAAGGTTGCAGTGCAGGCTATCCCGGCAGATGATTGAGTACCCCCAAAACTAAAGACTGAGATGCCAAGCTATGAATACAAACCCTTTGGAAACTGGGTACTATATTATCTAGCATACTGTGACTGTTTCTCTTTCCGCGTAGTCTGTCCCCACTCTTTTTACTTACAGACAGAAGAGAGCAGATTTTAGACCTTCCTGCATTACCCCGTCCCCCATGCCTCACCTGGTTTTCCACAGCAGAACTGGGCAAGTTCTAGAGGGTTGGAGACGACCCAAAGGAATGCACATTCTCACCATTCTTTGCAGGTAAGCAAGTTTACTCAACACTTCTGTGCATTATTCCCATAACTACACTGGGGACAGAGCACCAGATTCAGGAGACACCATGAGCAGAACACTTACACCCTGCTCCTCATGAAAACGAGCCTAAAGAAAGGAGGTAAAGCTGCCAAAAAATGGTCTAGCTAGGCATAAGCGATTGACAATGACTCAAAAAAAAAAAAAAAGGGGGGGGGGGGGGAAGAAAGAAAAGCAAACAGACAAACTCCCAATACATGCTCTGTTTGGAAAACATTTTGAATGCAAGTGGAGAAGGCTGCAGCAATAACAATGGGCCGTGGGGAGCAGCACATATGCTGTGTTTAACTCTGCATCTCCTGAGCAGTCCCAGGCTCCTGCAGAGCAGCGTGTCTTCAGTGCCAGGACTTGACACTGGGAAATGCAACTCCTGATAACAGTCCATGATGAAGATATCATAACCTAGCTGGAAACATTCCTTAAACTCCTTGCCAAGGAAAATGGTTGAGCACAAGCTATTAAGCCACAATAGCTACCTACCCACTTTATTAGTGTGCACTGAATTTGTTTTGTTTAAATGACTCTCAGGGGAACAAAGAGCGGAAACAGGCATTACACTTGTTGCATATTTACCACTGAACTCATTCAGCTCCATTACAAGCAGGGGAAGATTTCAAAGCCTTTGCTCATGAGTTGGAACACTTACTGAGAAGACTTTATTCATAGATACAAGCTAGGGCAGCATTTCCTAACTTTTTCTTCTTCTTTTTAAATGGAAGAATTATTTAATGCTTTGATAAAAATCTTAACTAGTGAGATCACATATTTTTCAGTAACAACCATATAAAAGTTTGGTTAACCTTAATGTTTATTTATTGCTTTTGTTCCCCTTTAATCATGCAATTAAATGTGTTTGCTCACATGACTAATGACACGTATGAGAGTCTGGTCTTTATTTATCCCTCATTTTCATTTGGATATTCACCTGCTAGTATCTTACAGACCACAAGTGGAGAAGGGTTGCACTAAAAGTGATTGTCCTCACCAACCAGATAAACACAGTACCACAGAATAAAACAAAACTTTGCACTTGCAATGTTCAGCTTGCACTTCCCCACGCTGTATCAATGGATTGCTGAAACCGGAGCGTTTGAAAGCTCTGAACATTCATATTTTACCATTAACTCCTTATCACCAATGAAAAATCCTGGAGCTGGGCGATGCAAGTCTGGCACCTGTTTACCCCATCTTCAGGATACTCAGACTCATGCAATCTATTACAAGAATTCAGCTTGGACCTATCAGGCATGGGTCAAATGCAACAATGCTTTTAAAATCTTACAGCAAGGAGAGGTTCAGAGTTGTTTTGCAGGAAAATTAACAGCCAAGCTTCTGCAGTATCAGTCTAGAGTCAGCTTATGATCAAAACTGATGTAACTAAAAGCCTGATACTCAAAAATCTCTGTTTTAAAGACAGCTTAATCCTCTCTGTAACTTCCCCTTGGATCTGACACTCAAGTTACAGGGTCAACCTTTTGGCTCCCCTTCAGAGGGCTTTCTGCTGCACCCTAGTAACCCTCAGCGGAGGATTGGCCCTGGGAGGCATCAACGCCTGCATGGCTTGTGTTAGTTTTTGTGGCACTGGGAGGAGTATCACGCTTTCAGATGTTCATGTAATTAAAAAAGGGACATTATAAACACATATTTAAATTTTAGTTAAAGAAGGACAACAAAACACTTGAAAAAGCAGCAGTTGATTTCAATGAGAACTGCAAACACACTTCTATGACTTGAGCTTTTTAGATGTGAATAGTAAGATCTGTTATAAAGCAACCTTAGTCTCTTAAAAACTAGGGTAAGGGTATACACATGTATAGGGGCAAGGAAGCAGAAAATAAGACTTTTTTTTAAAAAAAGATCTTAACTTGCATTGATCTCTCTACTTTATCAGTAAACAATACTAGCTAGATTAACTTTGTAGAAGTCTCCATCCAAATTTTTTACGTCATCAGTAAAGCCAAACCCAGTAGTAAAAATCCAAGTAAATATGAAGGCATGTGCTCGTGTTTCCACATTTACTGTTGCTGGACTTTCCCCATTCTTACCAAGAGTAAACAGAGCCTCTAAAAGACTGTGAGAACACAGGGTGACTAATGACGATAACGCAAGCCTCCCTGGGGCTGCCTGAACTTCTTCCAGAAAGTAAAGGAAGAGCTCCATAGCAATCATGCCAAACTGTCCCACTTTTTTTTTTCCTTGAAGTTTTTAAGCTAAAAGGTTGGAAAACTTTGCTTGCAGCTCTGGAAAAGTCATATTATTAACCAGTAGGGTGGAGGAAGGAAAAAAACCTGCATCTGGTTTTGTTTGCAAGCATTACCCTTCCTAAGCCATAGCTCCTCCCCTTTGTTTCATAAACAGCATTTCCAGTGCTCTGTGTTTTACTCAAAGACAAAAAGTAACCATCTTCTGTGGTGTGGCACACGGGTAGTGACATGACAGGGTTTGGTGCCTTTGTGAACATGCAGCTGCCAGCACGGCTGGCCTTGTCTCCCCCTCAAAGCAGCCCTGAGAGGCAGTGATAAAAGGTTTTGCTCCTCCAGCAGTGACTATCAGCATCCATAAGGCAAAAAGACCACCACAGATGTTGAAAAAACAGTTAAAAAAAAAAAAAATAAAAGAGCTGGAGGGGTTCATTTCTCCTCCCTCCTCTCACTCCCAAGCAGGACAAAAAAAGCACCTGATTCATGGAACAAAGCCAGGTTTTCTGGTCAGACTATTTCCTGGGGCTGAACAATGACTGTTTATACCAAAGACAAAAAGCAAACTCGGCAGTGAAACAGAAACTGATAAGACCAGAGAGGAACAGTGAGGGCAGGCTTGGAAGGAGTCTACAGAGGAAAGTCCCCACGAAATGCCTCATGCCAAGTCTGCAGTTGGGCTTTGGAGACAACTGCTTGCTGGACAAGTGGTGTGGTTCCTTACAGAAAGCTCAAGTAGGTGCGTACAAAGTAAGGATGTAAGCATAAATAAATACAAAAGCAAAAAAAAGGTATAAAAATATAAAACACCCAAGCATGTTTCAGTATAAATAAAACTAGGTTTTTTATTCAGAAGTGGGATTCCCTGTTAAAAGCCAATGTTTTAGGTAACCGAGAAAACCAGATTAAAGAAAAAAAATATTTTTCTGAAAAGATTAAAGAAGTAAGGCAAGCTGGGGTGCTCTTTGTGCTCTCAGAGTCAGCCCAGGCAGATGGCGAAGACAAATACAATACCTGTTTGTTCAAGGGGGCAAGGTACAGCGCAGCATATATTGCATGCTGAATCAGCGTTTTCGTTGTGGATTAAAGGTGACCATGACTGTTTTGAAGGCGAAGGGAAACTGTATGTAGTGGGATATGACAAAAAAAAAGCATGATGCTGGAAGCAATACTCTGCACCAGAGGAGCTGGGATGCACTCACATCCCCAGTCCTTACAACCATCAGCTCAAAGAGGACTGGACATTATATAAACAGCTTTGGAGACTTCTTTGTTCTCACCAGTAGCTCTGGGCATTTGCTGAATATTTGCTGGAAGCCTTATCAGCAGGAGCCAGGTACCAATGAGCAGCCAGCTTCCTTCCCCCAGAGTGCTTGTGGCCTGTCCCACCGAGGCTGGTGGTTGGCTACCTTCTCCATGGGAAGGACAAGCATTAATTAGAGGCAGATATTTTGAAGTGCAAATCCAGTATTTGAGAGCATGACTAGGAAGCAGGCTTTATTCCCTGTACCTTTTAATTAGTTTCTTCTTGAATAGAAGACATGGAAGTATAATTTTCCAGAGTGAGAGGGAATACAGAGTGCCTGTGAATGGTCCAAAATATGTTGAAAATTCGGGTAAGAGAGTTCAGACAGAGAATAAGTAGGAAAGATGCGTCTTTCCAAGCAAAGCCAAGCCTCTGGACAGCCTGAGGAAGCTGGTATTCCCAGTGGTATAAGGTTTCCCTCCAGGTCAAACATGATTTACCTTGCTCATTCATGCAGTAACTTCCTCAGGGAGGGAAGCCAATTTTCTCAGACAAACCCTCCCCAACCTCTGCACCCTGTTCCGCCTTGGCAGCACCAAAAGGGCCTGCCCGGTAGCACTGCCCAGGTCAGGAAGGTGCCACCGCAGGTCTGCAGGTGACGGCTATTTTCCCCAGGGCCCTTGGTGTCACTCTTTACACCTCATCCTACAGAAAAACTCTCTGATCACCCACACTTACGACATAGGGGAGGTGTCCAGAACCTCCCTGCCACCCCTGCAGTGCTGTTGCACTGCATGGGATCCCCTCTGACCAGCTGCTGCTCTTCATCCTCCTCAGCTGCTGTGCACACACCCAAGAGCCAAAAAAAAGGGAGCAGCTGCCTTCAGACCCACTGGCCAGAGATGGACCAAGGCTTCTCCAGGCCTGTGATGAGAGATGGGAAAGCTGACATATACAGAGCCATAAACAGGTGACAGTTGTGTCATAGCAGCATTGCATTGGCTTTTGTGAGTTTGTCCTGCTGAGGTGACCCAGTGACACACACAAACACTTCAGCACAACCCCCTTCCCACTTTCCTTAGCTGTTACCATTTTCAAACAAAGCAGAGCTACATCCCAGCCCGAGAACAGGAGCCTCACCGGGAGGGCACAGTCCTCCCGGAGCCAGGTCCCCCCCTGCGTGCAGCTGGTCACTAATCCCAAAGCGAGGAACGGAGTGTTAATTCTCTCCCCCACAGCTCCCCGCTGCTTTCGCTACTGTATTATCTGTACAAAGCTCTACAGAGGCAAAAGCAATCTGTTCGGAATCATTTGGGAGTGAAGGATTAAAAAAAAGAGAAAGAAAATAGTGACACTGTTACAGACACGTACACAGAGAAGCCTTTGTGTGCCAGAGCAAGGGAGCCAGCCGAGATATCTCCAGCAGTTTACAGCAGCAGCACCAGCTAGGATGGAATTAGCAACAAACTCATTGGGATGCAATTTAATCACACAGCCCAAAGGCAGGGCGGCTAAATAATCTTGCTGGTTTGCTTTCAAACACCCGCTGCCCTCAGGCGTTATTTGATCACTTCAGCTCAGGCAGCAGAGGCTGTTTCTCTGTCACCCGCTAGACTATGGGATATCCCCAACAGTTTGGGATTAGGCAGGTAAGCACTAAGAGTCCTTCCCTGCTAATTTGCCTAGCACAGCAGCTGCAGAGAGGGAGCAGCTTGTTTGCTACAAACATTGCTGGATTGTACCCTTGACAGTGTCACCACGGGCTGGTTCCTCTGCTTCCTCTTCACATGCTCTCCAGCCCTTCCTATCAGGTACTGGCTTTGAGATATTAATAGCAGTTAGCCCTCGGAGCAGAAGGGCACAACCCAGGCAGAGGAGCCAGTCAGCTCCCTTCCCACACACGCTGCAAGCCCTGAGGTCATCAGATGGGTGAAGCAAAGGAAGTCCCACTCAGGTCAAGCCCTCACCAACTAAAATGGGAAGCAGAGCGAGTCCTTGACCACAGCTTGTGTGATGGTGGTCAGATGTTTTTAACCAGGCTGTTATAGCTCAACCAACTCCCACCCCTCCTACAAATGAGGTTATGAATACCTATTTTGTTAGCTGTGCTACAGGAGCAAGTGCCTCAGTTAGCGGAGAGGAAAAATTAGTCACTATGTGAACAAGTCACTGAACTGTAATCGGACCTTTAGCATTAGCTGTCTTTAATAGACAGGTGCTCAGCAAGGAAGAGCTCAGCTTCCTCCAGGGCAAGCACAGCATATTACGGAGCTGTGTTGCCAAAGCTGAGACTGCCTGGCCCCGTTTTGCTGGAAAAATGGCAGCATTTGCATTTCACATGTCCGTACCGGTACCTTGCACCAGATGCCAATGCTTATTTTTTATAGACTTCTACAGCAATAGGTACCAGAGGCCAAATATAGAAAGGTTTCCTGAGGCCAGCTCTACAAGTACCTGAGATTTATTATATTAATGACCCTGTTCTCATATTAGTCAGTGTAATCTGTGAAACCTTCAAAATAAAGCCTCCAAGTGCCCTGGAAACCAAGATATACGATTAAGGCCAGATAAGGGCAGAAACTTGTCAGTGATCTTCTGCCACTGTTTTATTCAGAGCTCAGCCAGCCTATTAGGTTACTCTAATTAAAACGTTTCTGTTTCCTTTTTTAGCAAAGCTTATTCATTCAAAATTGTGCATAAAAGCGTTGCAGGATGCACTTCAGAAATGCTGCAAAAAGTAATGAAAGACGGGATTGCTATTCTTGTAGACCAGCACCAGTCAGGGTCTTCATTAGAAATGGGAGCAACCAGCTAGAAAATGAAACAGACCATGATGCAAGAACTCAAGGTATACTCTGCAGAAAAACATTCCACACTGAATGACTTGCTGGAAGCTTCTAACTATTGCCAGGGAAGAGCGTTTGAGCACACAGCTCGGCCAGGGGAACAGAAAGGCCTCAGCACAGCTCCCGGTGCTGTGGAGATTGCCACCAGCAGAATTCTGGTGTTCCATCCATTATTCAGCAGCTGCTGCCAGCTCTCATTCACATAGATCACCTGGGCATAAATAAGTAAAACACCATACATCCAAACCTGTGACACAGGAGCGCAGTAAAAACTAACAAGGAAGCAGGCTGCATGCATATGTCTGTACTACAGTATAACACTGACCATTTCACGAGCACCTATTGTGCTGGGATCCAGATCTTGGACCACTTTTACTCAATTACACACCAGAGAAATCTTTTCCCTTGTTTTTCAGAGACAATGATCATCATCTTTTTACCTGGACAAATGTCCTACTCAATCTATTCCAGTAAGTATTTTTAGAATACTGAAATAGGCCTATAATAATTTACATTAAAAGTGCTTGTGCGGAGTATGGCATGTTCCAGCCTCCCACTACTACCTGCAAGAATCTTCATAACTCAGCTCTAGCATTACTTCTTTTCTCAGATCAAATCTTTTCAGTGTTGTTACACATCCAGTGGGGATTTCTGCACCCGTACGCTTTCTATGCAGCCTTGACTGCAAGCTAGGCTAAGTCCTGAAGCAGTAGATCTTGCTCAAGAGCCTGCCTCATTATAACCAAGGCAATCATCCCAGCTAGACTTCCTGATCCTCATTCCTGACCCACTTCCAGTATCACTGCACTGTGCTGGGCAGATAAAAACACTCTGTGTTCTCACATTGCCAGCTAATCCTGGGAAAGGCTTCTGGGTGCTACCCTACTCTGGAGAAAGATACTGCATAATGCTATCACATGCAGTTTGGTACGCTGCAAAGTTCATGGTTTCTTTCTTCAGTACCAGTAGCTCTCAGGGTCGTGCTACAAAGCCACTGAACCAGTGTAGCCAAGCCATACCCAAACCAGCCACAGCTCTTACATGAAAACCAAAAACAAACCCAGACAAAACAAACACAAGTTTAATTATATAGAAACAAACTCAAGTGGCACCATAATCAACCAAACTGGAAAATAAACCTTAAGAAGAAAGAAGAAAATAATAAAAGACATGCTTTTCTGCTTTTGTTTCCACCACGAGTCAAAATTGCCAGTTGGTCACACAGTATTACAAGAAAAAGAAGTAAGAAACAGTCAGGAATACTCTCAAACCAGCTACCCTTCTCTATCAGCACATTGTGTAAGGTATTGCGAAGTAGTTTATATACCAAAGACTTTTGGAAAACAATTCTAGAACAAAAAGTAAATGGTTAATACTATTGGTTGGCTTTTGGACATCACAAAACTTTACCTTTTTTTAAAATTTATTTATGCAGAAAGTAGCATATTTAAGAGATACTTGGAGATTCATTTTTTCACAGGACCTAATACAGTAACAGATATTCAACCATTCTTAGAGTGCTGATGACACTGTTAAGCATATAGACATTTTTATGGTCTGAACTGCCTGTATCTCTTTATGGTCCTCCAGGAAATTAAAGCATCTTTGAGTTTCACATCAGAGCAAAATGTTTCTAAGGCAGCAAAATAAAACACAGATATTTCAGAATTTATTAGTTCAGCAAAACTGATCTAAGTACTTAAGAGTTCATTATAGCATAGGGAAGTCAAGAAGAGCCTTTGCCCAGACTATAAAGCCAGACCCGCTTATCTAATTTTCAGCTTACCATAAAAGCAATAGAATTTTTAAGCAGCAGCTTATAGCTAGGCTATACACACAGACACATATCTATTGAGGAAAAGTAATTTCAAACTTGGCAGTGTGCACAAGTATGTCTGAGGACCGTTACTTCTCTGTAATGCTACCAATCTGGATAGTGTGTTCTTCAAAATCAGCAGTAGACTCATTTGAGTCTTCCTTCTGGAAACAGGGCATGTTTCTGGATGTCCACCTTAGCTGCTTTTCATTAGCATTTTCCTCCTAAACCAAGAGATTCCTTTCAATTTGTTTGATTGTCAGTGTATTTACTATCATACCTTCAAAACAGCACTTACCTTAACTTCAGCCAGATTGTATAGATGATGACGTTATCTCTGAGACTTCTGCTTATTTGTGAATATTTTGAACACACCTATTTAGCAGAGGACTTTGGAGCCAGAAGTTTGCTGCTCATCATACAAGAGAGGGAGATCTCTTAATCAAATCTAAGACAAGATTACCTGCAGGTCAGTAGACTCCTGGAAATGGCACAGCTTACCTTGTCCAGCACCTGCCTCAGCTTCTCTCCATCCATCAGAATCTAACACAGCAGGAAGTTCAGCCCACTGGCCAAGTCAAAACTCCTCCAAAACACAAAGTCAAAGAGAAGGCACCAGAAGCATGACATCCATCAGCATGAGATCTTGCATCAGGAGCTTTTCTCCCAGGTTGGGGGAGATGCCCAATAAAGAACAACTACAATCAGCTGTCTAGGAAAGGCTCAGCTGAAGAGGCCCCACCAGGCATCAGATTTTCCCTCAGGGTCACCTGCAACATGGTTTCACCCGATTGCTCCTTCAGACTCTCCTGAACTCTTGTAGTCAGCGTCTTCACCTCCTCTTTAGAGCTCTTCCAGGAGCGAATAGTTGTCTCTCATTCCTGCCTTACACCTTCTTTCAGGGAAAAAGCCCCATGCCTGACTCTCCTGGCTCCTCTTCTCAACAATCCTAGACCCCTACCAAACTTTTTAATAACCACCCTCTTTTCTACCCTATGTGTCTTTCTTCAGCCTATTCACATGGCAAACCTGCAGTGTCTGATTCTAGTCTGCTGCACATGCAAGAGAGTGCCAGCCCAGAATTTGCTCTTCCCCTTGGAAATTTTGGTCAAGGTCACAGCAAAAAGACAAAATAGCTCTTGATGTAGCCAGTTGTTTATAAATATAGCAGTAAAGCTCATAAAGGTACACGTCAACATAAAAACACTGGCTACTCTGGGCAGTCTGGCTGGTAAAGTGCATCTATCACCAAGCATTTTTGGAAGACAGACAGTAGTTCAGCAACAGGTAGTATTTGTCAAATCCTACTCTCCTTCAAACATCTGTCAGGAGCAGCACAGTTGCGGCCAATCCTGCCTTGGGCAGAGGCATAGGTTAGCTGTGCTGTTGAGTCCCAGACTGCCTCAGGAAGTTCGCTTGAACACTGGATTGGCCAAGATGCGAGGAGGGTTCCAGACACACGGACAGGGACCTCACCAGGAGAGATGATCTTCCCACCCCTTAGCTTTCACTGCGTTTTGCATAACATTTCCCAGAAGCACTGGGTGATCAAAAATTCTGCACTATTAGGAAAGCTCCAGATCCAGTAGAACTGTACCAAAATTTAACCCACTGCACATTTCCATATGTCTATCTGGTTACCATTACCATAATTTTGCTCTGGTGTTTGTAGAGCTAGATGTCACTGCTTGAATTCCACCAAAAAATTTAAAAAAACCCCAAACTGGCTGCAGTTTCTGCTCTGGAAACCCTTGATATTATGTTGAAGGGGCTGTTTTTTTTTTTCCTGCTAAATCAAAAAGAATAAGTCATAATTAAAATGACATGCACTACCCAGATAAAAGGACAAGACATCCAAGGGTAAATAAGGTCGTCTCAGCTGGCAAGGACCAGTGCATCAGAAACGCCTGCTCGCCAGTGAACTAAAATAATTCACCACACAGGCAGACGCATATCAAGATTGACAAAGAGATAATAAAAACATGCTGATAATAGATTTGTTCATCCTAAACATCTATGTATACACCACAAAGCTTTCATTCATCTTGGCCAAAGATGAATGGCTGTAGGCCAAAGGAATTGGCCATCCTGCTCTCACACGGGTCAGTTCACCCAGCCAGGGCACAACCTGGGTAGGAAATGGCATGGATCTGCTCTGCCCACTCAAACTTTCCGAGACAGCTCCTCTGTGTGAGTCTTGATAGGCTCGTTTTCCAGGAACATCAACTAGGTGTCTGCTGACCCTGCCACAGGATCAGAAAAACAGCAATATAAAACGTCAGCTAGAGCTTGTCAGGACTTGTCACCTTGGGAAAGGTTTCGCTATTTCTCTTGGGCATAAATGCTCTGCACCTTGCAGAGGTTGGCTTTAATAGCGTAAGCATCAGCTAGGAGAAGAGGAGACAAGACATTTGCCATTGTTATTGCCTCAAGAAAATTCTCCAAACAGCTGATGCTTTTACAGCTTGATTGTGGGGAAAACATCAGGTTTCTTACCTTGACAGAAGTCACAGAGAAGAGCTGTATTAAGAGGGAATCCACACAGGAACATCAGGAAACACATGCATGTCTGGTTAAGGGTGCAATCTCAAAAACGTCATCTTTGCAGGAGTTGATTAGCTCAATAAAGTGGTCGGTATTGCCTGGTGGCAGTTTAGTCTCCATTTGGTACTCCCTGGTTAAGTTCCATAACATCAGATCGCAGCTGGCACTAACTGGCACCTTCCCTGGTCAGAAAAGAGAAGTGATTAGAAACGTGAAGAGGAAGGGAGGGTACAACTGGGAGGGAAGCCAGTCCTGTTTCATCCCTGTCAAAGAGCTAGTCCACTGTTTTTAATGGGACTTTTCATTTTAGACAATACTTGTTAAAAAAGATGCAGAGACTGTTTCCTAGTACTACCTGTATGGAGAACATATCCAAGCTTAACTTTTAGATCATCAGAGAGAAACACCACCGATTTATCCACAAGGGATAAAGTTCTGTTGTGAAGTGTAAGGAACACAGCTAATTGGAAAGCCAAGAAATTAAATCTACTACGAAAATATTATTTTTTTAATATTACCAAAATAACAGGAAGGTACCTAATGAAGGCAAGATACCTGATTTGAACATAGCCTTCAGCTTGATTTTTCTAAGATGTTATTAATATTATATGAAGGCTAAAAAGAGATTTGAAAATAAGGATTTAAAGTAGACTTTCCATTAAGAGCAGTCAAGACAAGGTACAGCTACAGCACAGAAAACAAAAAATGAGAATGTCCTTTTAAAGAAGAAATTAGGCTGGTGTTCAGGAATGCAAAGTAGGAGCTGAGGCTCCATCACACACCAGCCTCTTGTCTCAAACGTGGTCTCTGCATATTGTCAATAAAGACCTCTTTCCCAGCTCTCAGACTATATCCTGTATCGCTTATTTCTAAGGAAGCCCTGAGGGGTTTAGATATTTAATACTGCAGCATAAGAAGACGTCTTAGAAGCAAAAAGAAAAAAAAAATGCAAGGAAAGGCACCTAGGCTTTACCTGAAGAATTAATCACAACAGGCCAGATTTGCTCTGGAACAGATCCTTGCTCAGTCCAGAAGCGAATGGACATCCCCTACGTCCACGTGCATGGGAAAGCTCAGTCCAAGCCTGGCAAGACCAGAAGCAGCCCAGGGAGCGCCCTGATTTATGCCATTGACTTAAATTCCCGCAAGGCCACCCGCTGTGGGCAGAGGATAAGTCATGACTACTCTGTTCCCTGACTCACAGCAAGAAAACAGAAGTGAGAAACGGATACAGGAGTTTACTAGAAGTTCCCAGACTAGCAGGGAATTTACCACCAGTCACTTGTAATTGAAAACTAGTCCATGGTCTCCATGAGGAGAGAATCGGCCTTTATGTTGAATAATTGTATTGGCAAGTGCTCCTGGAATAGATGCAGGAACAGAGATTCTGCTGGTAAAACTCACCTTGGTTGTGCTGGTGAAAAAACCCAAACTGACAGAAAGAGACTGCTCTGGGTGCTTCCACCAACATTCAAAAGTCGCAAAAAAGAAAAAACAAAAAGGAAAAAAAAGAAAAGGAAAATTTGCCTCTCTGCATAGTGTTATTGCCCTGGCAACAACTCTACAAGCCTGTGGAACAGCTTTAAAAATAGCACAAGCGGGCAAGACTTCAGTGGGTAATCCAAGTTGGCCCCTGTGGAGGAAGGCAGCATGTTGCCTCTGTGGCGCCTGAACTGCCCTACAAACTCTGCTTGGGCTCCACGAGCAGGTTGGAGAGGATGCAAAGGCATCGCTCTTGCGCTCTGTGCAAGGATGCGGTTCACCTGCCTGGGGTAGCACTGACATGGCAAACAATAGCTCCCACGTTCAGGGCAGCTATGGTTTTCCCATTCATAGACACGGATTTCTAAAGGTTCCTAAAGGTGTACACATTTAAACAGTATTAGGATGAGGCCCTATCACAACATGGGATTGTCTGAAATTGTCATTATCTCTAAAGCACATGTCACAATGTCAGGATGGAAAGAATTTTAGCAGGACTTCACCCAGTCAACAGAACAAGGCACCACCTATGAAAGTTAACAAAAAATACACGAGACAGAATACCGATCCAGGATGGAGTAGGGAAATGTTGCCACAGCAGTGCACAAAGCTTTGGGAACGGTAAGTTTCCCTTGTGTTCCCATGCCCACAGGACGACGGGGAGCAGCTTATAGGCAAGGCAAGGGCATCTCCGTGTATTGCAGCTATTACTTTGAGGTCCTTAACTCCACAAGGTGCGTTGGGCTATCTTTGACTATAGCTACCGATAATTATAGCACATGAGGAGACACCGCCTGTTTCTCTTAAGCCCCACAGTGGGCTGGATCTCCGATCAGTTTCCATCAGTCAAGCCAGTGTCAGATGACATACTAGGTTTACACCATCTGTAGCAGAGATCCCCTTCTGCCTTGCCAGCTCTGAGCGCCAAATGGCAAACTCTGAAGCTAGGAGCTATTTTTAACATGACTTCATAAGAGCAGGAAGTAGTAAAACTTCATCAAAGCATCCAGTGGATCAGAGCTTTCCCTCCTGCCTGTGGATACTAACAAACAGTAATGACCACATTTCAGTTAATAACTATTAGGTGCCCCAGGCGACCAGATCTCACTACCCAGGACATACAGGTTATCTGCACGGTGTCAGGCAGCTGCTCCATCTACTGGGTTAAGCCTACAGCTATAGCAGCTTAGTGCTACCCGTGCATCATGAGCACAGCCCTTGGTGTCAGTCACTCAGTGAATCCTAATGACGAATGATTTTGGTAAGCCTCGGGAGGCCATGAGTACTATGGAGGTCCTAGTGGTGTGGGTGAGTGGAGTCACTGGAAAGGGGAATAAGGAGAAAAAATGGTAAGGCCACGGGCAGGCTGGCTGGTCTCCAGTTATTCTTTGTTCTGCCAGGCACTCGAAAGTTAATTTGTGAAGTAATGTGACTGGAGTCAAACCGTAAATGAAGTTCCCTAAAATATATAAACAAATTAGCATTGATGCTGCTGTTTCTAGGTTTCTAGGGTACGCAGAATGTCAAGTGACTGATGATGCATACAGAAAGCCGCGCAACAAAGGACATCAGTATTTGCTGAAAGAGAGCACATCATGGAGTTTCGCTTTTGACAGAGCTGTATGCCAGCATGTTCAGTTCCACACTGATAGACACGGTCGGCTAGAAGAAAAAAATATTCTGTATTGCTCCTCACCTTGTGTGGTCACTTTTATCAGGGTGAAATAGAAGGAGGTTTTTTTTCTAAAATACACTCACCTTGTACAGCTTTAACTGGCTGCAGAGATGTAAAATAAAAGGCTTTAGCCTTAACTGCCACTGGAAAAAAAAAAATTAAAATTAGAAAGACAGATACACCTTTCTTTAAAGTGACCATCATTCTCAGGTACTGTGTAGGGTAATTCAGATGATATATGCTAAGGAAGCTTGATTTCATTTGTTTCTTTTCTTCCCAGATCAGATAGCATTTCTTCCTATAAAACCTCAAAAACCCAAGGTGTAATAAAAAAGAAGGTTGTGACAAGGCAGACTAATATGTCAGGGTAAAGTACATCTGATACAAAGTCATAACTTCTTCATCAGTTGAGGCAAACTCTTCTATAAAAAAAGACTATGTATACCACAGCTACTAGGCATGTACGAAGGCTGCTAGTTAAGAAAACTTTTCACAAGTGTGGTATTGTTGAGGACGATCTTGTTTTGGGAGCCAAAGGCTAAGAGATTCATATTTTATTCCCAACTGGAATGAAGAAACTTTGTGTGGCATTGGGTTAGCTGTCATTTCCCCACCTGTGTGATGGTTATGATATTTTATGTACAATGCCTATATCATAGCAATATCACTTGTGTCCTGAGATGGAAGGTTCTGCATAAACATAAAATATCATTATTCTTAAAATGAACTTATTTACAGCACCTGAAAACTAAATTATCTATCTACCAGGATAAATTTCATACCCTAAGAGATGTCACTTGGAGGAATTCTTAGAATAGGAATGAAAAAAAGTGTGGTCTTCCTAAAATTTGTCATGATGGGAATTATTTTGTGGATCCTGGATATCAGTGCAGCTGCTTCTTCTCATCTCCTGCTTTCCCAGTTTGGTGGGATCTGCTGAGGACAACCAGCTCCTGTACTCATTTATGCTCTTTGGGTTGGAAGATGGGAAAAAGGACTAAGGTCAGGGGCAGGTCTTTCCCCCCCCCCACAGGGGGCCTGTGCCAGCTGTCTACATTTACACCCTCATTCTGAACCCTTGAATCACGGTTCGGAATCACGGGAGCATGAGATAAGCCAAGAGGACTGCAAGAGGTGATTCATGCAGCATACAGACTTGCAGGGGTGCATAGTCACGCACCCCACCCCGCTTCTCTCGTCGTTGTTACCCTTGTCCTTCTGCCCCAGTTCTCCCTCTTATATTTCTTCATTGTGTCTGGTCCAAGCAGTCTGTGAATTATAGCACCCCATGTGCGGTTGTGGGCCTCTGGGCTGTCTCATCACAGCCGATAACAGGCGACTATACGAATCTCCTAGCAGCACAGCGCTTTCTCAGCAAGGAAAAACTCTCCCAAACCTGTCTAGCAAAGTACAGTTTGGAGCACTATGCAGTCACCAAGTCAAGCCAAAATAGTATGGTGTTAAATGTCCTAGCTGATTTTACTCCTACTGCCTTGCAGTGATTGGCAAGGATGTCTATCAAAAGACATTTGAGAGGCAGCTGTATCAAAACACAGAGGTGACAGATGCACAGAGGCTTTTTTGATGTAAATAGGATGTCATTACAATTCTTTGTTACATGCAATGATAAATACCACTTAAGACTATTAACTTTGTAGTATCACCGGTGGCATAGGAGAAAAATTCAGGGCATTTCCACTTAAAACACAAGATGCTACCAGGAATTGCTTTCTATTTCTTGCAGATTTCGTAATTAAAGTAAGAAGAATATAAAGGACTATCCTTTGCGTCTTGCAAGTTCCTAATGAGCTGAGTTCTGTGGTGAGAGTTAGCGGAGCCTGATGCCTTTCTTGAACAAACAGTCTCTGTCTGTGCAATGTGTACACAGCTCAGTGAATTTAGGGAGGGTGAACTGGGAGTACATCATACTGCTTCCTACCCTCTGTACTAACTCCTCAGAAACCGATGCCTGCCCTGTCACCTGTTAATTTAGGAAGAAGGTCCAGGTCAACAGACTGTGATTATGGCTATAGTATATTCTACTTATTGCAGTGAAGTTAATACTGCTCATGGAGATTGCTTAACTGGAAAACAAAAACAAACAAGCCCCCAAACCAAAAAAACTTAACCCAACCACCAAGAGAACAACAACAAAAAAGGCCCCAAACCCTTGCAACACAGGTAGAATGAGGGTGAGCTGCCCAGATTCTCACTTACTCCTTCCCTGACCCAAGATAAATGAATCTTTATGCCCAATCCATTGCTGAAGTCTCTGCTGAGAGGGCTCTCAAAGGAGTCCCATAGGGTTGAGCAGTACATGATATAGATGTCTCATGATCTAAAAGAGTTCACGGCATTTTGTGCTGAGGCAATGGCAAGCTCAGCTTTGGGTATATAGGCAGTGCTGTGCAACACAAGCCTGAGGTGCAGGAGCCAGGCCCATGCAGCCACATTTTGGGGTCCTTCCATGTTGTGCTGACTGTGGGCAGACTGAGTCTGGGACACAGGCCAGACTCAACTGGAGCCCACCCTAGAATCTTGCATCTGGTTGGAAGGGTTGGGTTGCTCTTTGCAAACAGATGACTGTGCCCATTAAACCACACCTTGTTTACAATTGCACAAGTTAGTGAACAGCTGTTCCCATTACCATCAATATTCAAGGTGATGTTTTGAACCCCATGCACCTGGATGCCTAGGGGAATGGCATCTGAGCTAAGGTCTCCAAAGATGCTACAAATTATGTGATTTGTGCTCTTACTGCCACAGTCTTAAAACATTTGCTTACTTTTTCTGCCCATACATAGCAGGATTATTGAGGATATTTTTCTCTCCTTATCACTGAGTCAAAGCTTTCTTTGAAATACTATTATCTTTCAGAAAAAACCCAATACCATTTGGTGTATGGCACAACCTACATGATCTCAGTCAGGGGATAGTGGACTAGTATAACACATACCCTGGCTGCTATTTCTTAGGCTAGGATTTAAAAATCATTAATCCTGAATCCATGCCCAGTGCAAGTCTAATGCAGATTAGACATGCTCACACAAACACATTTCTGTCAGAAGGAGCTGGTGCACACAATACACAATTTATACACTTTACAGGATAGCTAGATGCAGAAACATCTGTCCAGGCAGTACAGGTAAGCAGTAACTGATCTACCAGTCTGCTGAAAAATAGGTCATACATCGATAAGTTTTTAAGAAACTTGAAGCAACAGAATATAACTATACTGTACCAGCAGTTTGTGTCACATGGTTGTAAGCATTTTTGATCTGGTTTTAGGAAGATCTTTGTATCTTCCTAATAATAGTAAAAGAAATGATGCTCTGCTGATGCACATAGCTCTCCTTGCAAAGCAGATCTGGGTGTTAAGCTCCAAACTACCTCTGATGTTTCTCCCCAAGTGCTGCCGTGCAACCCTTCACCTGACTCACCATGAAACCTCCCAGCCCCAAGGGCTAGTTTATGCAAAATAGTTCCCCGCCAGTTTAACTACAATCAGTTATTAAACTGATTCAGTTAATCCTTCAGAGACTCCTTTGGGGACACAATTGAATTCATTTATAACAGTTATGGCTTAGAGCAATTTACCTCTCAGTTGGTAGGTTAATTGTGATATCAGTTTAAAACTTAGCTTGGTAGTTTATTAACTTGAAAGTAAGACATAATTGTTATTACTGTGTTTCCAAGTGATGTTTTCCATAACTGATTAGTGAAGTCAATTCAACTATTTGTACAGATCAGCCCAAAATCCCCTGCTCCAATTACATGTTCTTTGGTTTCAAACGTTGAGCAACGCACAAGTGAATGATCCATTTGTCCCTCTGGTAAACAAAAGGGTAACAGAGGCAGGAAATGACCCTTTTCTTAAAACAACAGCGCAATAAAATATGTTAAGGAATCAGTGAAATGGCAGCACTGAAGACTCTGACCCACAGATTTTCCTTTCGGTCAGCCCACAGCTCCACAGAGACCCCCAACTTCAAGGACAGGGTATTTGCCAAGTGCTGGGTTTCACACACATATTTGAATGCTGTGCTTGTCCCAGCCAGTAATTACGGTCTTGTCTGTGTGGTGTAACTACACCCTCGGAACAAAACTATTAGTTACTTTTATGATACACAAGGGAACAGGCTTGTGTTTCCAACAGCTTGGAGCTGGCATTGCTGGAAACGTGTTGAAACAAAGGAAGCAGCTCAGCTGAAAGCAGGTGGTCCTGGTATGGTGATCATCCCAGACTATCCTGACTAGCACCTTCAGGTTAATTAGATATAAAACCTAATTAAATAAATCAATAAAATTAAGTTAATAAAATTAAATAACATTAATGAAGCAAGATTTGTTCTTTTTTCTAGGATGGGAGAGGAGCAGTGGGGAAGACATTCCCTGTGCTCTCACCTGATGGTGCTGCCAGTGCAAAAAGGAGCAGCACTGCACTGCATTGCTTGCTTAGCTAGGCCTGTTTAATCAGCCCGCTGCCTGCCGTGGGCACCCCAGGAAGCAGCCTGGGACTCACGGGCAAACCACTCTGGGGAGGAGGGTGCTCCCAGGTCAGGGCAGAGGCTGTCAGGGTGCACGGGATGGGAACGCTTGCACTGCCGTGGTGCAGAGCAGGGCCCACCACTGGCACCCTCAGGCCCCCGCTGCCACACAGCTGCTCACCGGGGCAGGGAGCCAAGAAGCTCTTGGAGCAGCTTTCTTTGACAGCCCTGCTCTTCACTAGCAGAGGGAGAAAGCAAGGATGAGGGGATTAGAGCAGGCTGAGCCAGGGTGCATCATGCTGCAGGGGATGGTCTGTGGTCTCAGGAGGTGCTGGAGCCCATAAGAAAATGAAATAGCTTCAGAAGAGGTAAATGGCTCCAGTCACACTTTTCCACCACACTTAAATTGCACCTGCCCCAGGCCAGCCCTGCTGTGAAGGGTCAAAACTGCTCTTTACTTGCTTTCTTCTGCCACCTGCTCTGCTTCTCCTTATAAAGGTTTTTAGGACTTTTCCTCTACCTCGTGGGGGCTGATCTGAGTTTGACAGCTTCCTGGAGGGGGTCTGCATGCTGCCCTCCCCAGCACACGCAGCACCTATGTCTAGCACTGCTGTTATATTTCAGCTCGGTGATCAGGTGGGTTTGTTCTTTCCCAATGTCATCACCAGCGGAGAGATCTTTTCCATTTCATGAGCATAAGTTTTTAAAGTCTTGTACTATTTTGGGAGGGTACCAGGTGTCACAGCTACACACCAAGCTGTGTTGAATTTTTCATTGTGTTTCATCTAGATTTCTTACCAGAGTTGAAGTTAGCTTTGATTTTCCCTGGCTTGACTTTTTTTACGGGGTTTCCTTTGGACAGTCTATGATATTTGGGCAGTGAACTTGACTTCATTGCTGATGTTCGTCTTCCAGTGTATTAGTGCTGCTTGTCATGACATTTTTACAAGTGTAACTTATGTAAACCTACCTACTTTGTTTTTGTTGGTTATTAGCTTTTAGTGTGTCACTTAGTAGCAATAAGTGGTGTACAACGTTTAAATGTAAAAGATCCTTGTCATCTACCTATGCAATGCCAGTCTGTGTTACTGAAAAATCTGTGTTACTTCTTCCTCATCTGGCCTGTGGTATCATCACAAGGCAGCAAAATAAAAAAAAAAAACCTGCTGAAACTAAACCCTCTCCTTTCTCAGGTCACCTGCTTCCACCCACACAGCACTCAGCATCTCTACAGTCTGATTCACCGTAATGCTGAAGGGCTGATGGATGGTCCCATGCCCATCCACACTGGCTGTCAAATGCCTTTCAGAATCAATTCAGGCAGAAACGAGGGAGCCCATCATTCTTCACATTCAGCAGGAAGATGTGAGATGTCTCAGGGTTGAAGCTGCTCTCGCTTAAGATTTGCAACCATTTATTTTTTCATCCATGACTCTTGTCAAAGTTTGTGAACACTCAAACAATCCTCCAGAATGAGTCTCCACACTCTCTCATCCTCTAATCATATGTGTGGCATTCCCTCTCACATCCAAACCCTCCCACATTCTTAAGGTCACATGCAGTCCAGTCTTACACAACACTAGAAAAATCCTACAACCTTGCTGAGCACAGCCAGCTTCTCTTCTGCAGCCAACATCTGCTAGGTAGGGAAGAGCCTGGGTGTGACATTCCTTTTCACAGCTCTCTAATGTTAGGACTAGGCTGAGAATGGCTCTTATTTACTCTCCTGGCATAAAACTATGACACCAGTGGCAAATGAACCACAACCTTGCTGTTCCTAGTATGCCCTCTGCCCATCCTGAAGATAATTCCTGTGAAAGCTGTCTTTGCCAGCCTCACATGGCTATGCTAGCTCTTTTGTGACAGGGAACCTTCCTAGAAAGCATCCACAGCCCCTTTCTACCCACTGCACCCATGCGAACAACATACCCTGAACGAGCTGGATAGGTAAAACCAGAAGGGAGAATAACTAATCCTCGGGCGAGGCAATTGCAGATAAATATGTCGTAAAAAGCAAGAAGCTCTGTGGCAAGTTTCAAATTTCATTTCATTTTTTTCACTTTGAGGCAGCACGAAGAGAGAGAGAAAGGGCTATTTTCCTCCATGTAAATGATAAGAAACCTTGGGTTTGTGGAAGAACTACTTGAAAGGACAGGATGCTGAGGTCTCTAGAGGAAAGCCACCAGTCAGGGTTAGCAAGACTCTGTGGTTTTCTATTGAAGACATAGCAGTTCCTCCTGAAGCACCAATACAGCATCTGGCCAACTTTGAGCAATTCTTGTCACTAGTTTGCAACCTAATCCATAATATGCTTTACAGAGGCTTTGCTTTACCTCTTGAACAGCAAGGCAAGAGCCCACCACTGAATGGTTCGCTCTGGCTGCTCGGTATCTCTGTTAGGTACCAAGACTACAAAGCACCTAGGAAGAAACAGACATCACCGAAGTGGTTCCTAAGGCACCAAAATAGAGGTGGCAGGTACCACTGAAAAGTTACGTCACACTGAGGGCAGGCAGCAGGGGTGGAGGATGCAGATGACACTGAGCCGGACAGGGCACAGCATAGTGCCTCCTCTTGCAGCACAGTGCTTTGAGTTGTGCTTCAGGGTATTGCCTGGCACCGCACCCTGTTAACAGCACAACAGGATGGCCAAAATGCCATTTTGAGCCCAGTGGCTCCTGATGCAATGGTTGGTTTCTGCCAGGGCCTGACACAGCTGAGGGAAGGTGACATTTGCAGGCAATACCTAAACAAACACCTCCTGTTGTACAGATGTGCAGAGCAGACCGTACCTACCTCCTTCACGGGCATAAGAGATGTGCTATCTCATGTCCTGGTTTTCATGCAGACTGCAACTGGTAACATATCAAATGAAAAATGTGTGGACTTCTGCTGGGGTGGATTTGGTTTATAAGCCTTTGAAAACATTTTAAGTGACTGGCAATCCAAACCCAGCAGGTTTGATGGATTTCTCAGTTCAAGAGGCCTTGGTTTATTGTCTGTATTAAATTAAGAGATTCAAAGAATGTAAACAAAAGGAAAACTGCCATCTCAGATGGTTACAGCTTCATGAGCTTGTAGTAGGCTTGGTTCTGGATCGGTTTTCTTCCAGCAAGGAAGTTGCTTCTCTTAACCCAAAGGAGAAAACGTTATTCCTCACCTAAAGGAAGTCTCAGCTGCCACCCAGTGGAATTAGAAATCGCTGCATTATACTAGTGGCTCCTACCACTGTCTCATCACTGCTCCTGGCTACAAGATTTTAGTGACCAACAGTAAGACTTGGTTTGTCTGCAGTATTGCCTGCCTGTAGATCATTTAGAACTTCAGAGAAGTATCACCATTTTAATTTTTCACAGAGGAAACTGAGGCACAAGGGCCAAGGGATTGCCCAGTCACACTGCAGGCTAGAAACATAGTTAAGAATAGACCATGCCTCTCCATGATAGATGTCCTAAACATGGCTGTCTGTTGAGCCAAAGAAGATCCTATGGTTTTAGAGCTTGAAGCAGAGGGCACAGAACAGTGAGGAAGAAACACAAACACAGCAGGGGCTAGAAGTGGGATTAAGCCTGTCACTTTTAACCTGGACAACTGGTTGACCAGTTTCCTCCTATTTGTGGTCTTCTGTATTTTCTTACAAATAAAATGAGCAAGCAGTCTGGTTTAAGAGGTGCCCACAGGGATTTTGCAAGCTGTCACCAGTTATTTTTCACTCCAGGAGAGCATGCTCTGGTTACTACAAGAAAGACCTTGACATATGGTAGGATCTGGAGGGGAAAAGATGCAGAGCTGCCTGTACAGCTGGCAGTGCAGCTCCCTGCAATAAGCAGGCAGCTAGAAAGTCACAGAGGTACTACAAGTGAAGAGGAAGTGCTACACAGAGGCAGGCACAGCCCTAATGAAAAGACAGACAGAAATCGTCCTTGCATTAGTCTATGACCACTTTATGTGCCATGGGAAAGTGACCTACCTATCGGGTCTCATGGGGGCCCTGATGTCCAACAATCCCTCCTCTGTCCAACCACAATTAACATAAGCTTTAAGCCTCTATGAGCCTTTTCAGTGAGAGAATTAGAATAGCTGGAATATTTCTTCCCCATCCTACGCAAGCACATAGCTCTGAGGAGGCTGGCTCCTGGACATAGTCTCTGTACACATGATATACAAGGAATTTGATTTTGAGTGGAGCCTTGTTCAAAAATAATGTTTGGACCAAAGTCTCTGACAAGTTAACAAGAGACAGAAGGATAGGTAAATCGTCAGTCAGCAGGGAACAGCAAATGAGAGCATCTAAAGTGGAAGACACAGCTGTGAAATGATTTAGAAAACTCAGAAGTGGGTACCAGGAAATGTCAGGTTCAGTGTTTTTTTGTAATACTTTGTTTAGCACAAAAGAGTCATTCTGAAGACATAGAAAAATGTCAGAATTATTCTTTGGAACCTTTTATTCCAAAGGATGCATCAATATTTTACAGTTACGATGTCCTGGCCATGAGGAAGGATCGCCTCATATTAGCTTCAGTACAGTAAGACGGTTCCTTCCTCAAAGATGCTTAACAAGTCATTAAATTATTAAACAGGCTACTAGAAAACAAAAACATGTCAGCAGAGGGTATTGTTTGGTTTTCCTTTTGAAAAGCAGTGTAATAAATACAAAATGTCTAGTCAACATTAGCAGCAAATGCCAACTTTTCTCTCACCACTGCATCCTCTTGGTTATCGGAGGTTGTAAACTTTTTAATCATGCAGTTACACATTGGTCTTCATTGTTATTCAAATTATTTTTAGCACCGAAGCTCTAGTTCTGATCAGTGTAAAAGCACAATTTCTACAAGCATTTCCTCATGGTTGTAACCTGCCACCCCAAAATCAGCTACTGCACGGGCACACGAGGCTTTGGAGTGCAGCAGTAATCAACATCACAAGCATGACCTACTGCAAAGCCTCCAACTGACTAACACTCCCCTCCAAAAAATACCTCTTTCTGGCAGATCGTGGACAGAATTATGTCACATTTATGAGACTGAAAAAGCTGGAATGAAAGGGATTATTTCACTGATTACTTCAAACAACAAGATGATTGCTTTTCCTCTTACAACTCCCACTACATTCACAGCCTCCTAAAGCTACCACAAAGACCGATTCCTTTCCTACTAACAACATTACCAGTCTAAACTAACCAAGAGCCATCAGCCAGCAGAGAACTATAGAAACAGAATTATTGTTTGATGAAGGGTTATGTTTTTTCTCTAACCTTGGCTGTTAAATCCCAATCTATTAGGATTTATGACAGGCAAGAAGTAACAGAAAAGCAGCTAGAACTCCTGCAGTGATTCACCTGACATTTCTAAACAAACCCCAGTGCACAGACACAGAGAAGCTAGTTTTATTCGTATGATACTCTGTGGAATTCACCATTGTCTTATTTACAGCCGTGTTCCCACCACTGCCCAGGGTACCTGCGCAGTTATGTGACGAGGCGGCGGCAGCAGCCAGTAGTGCAACACAACAGCCAACAAAATTGCTTCTCTGAAAGCCAACGTGCTTACACACTCCTGAAACTCTTGTAATCAAATAAGGTTGAATTAGCCCATGCATTTTGATTTTGGACCGTCACATAGAAATTCGTGCTCTGAAGTATCACCTTCATTAAGGGCCATAGGAAGGACAAAGAAGTTACTGATAATATCTGGTTCAAGACTCAGGGTCTTGTAGATCATTCTCAGGGGCAAGCCATCCTACATATACCTTAAATTTACTGACAGGTCTTCATGGTTCTGAACTCAGCTAGAAGAGTTTTGTCTGGGTAAATACAGGCTACCTCCTCTGTGAAGTGCCTTGGTGCATACCGCTGCCGCTCCATGTGAGAGCGCAAACACTGTCGGCAGGAGCGATACCTTTGAGAAATTCCATCAAGCCCCTGCCTTGATACACCTGATATTGAAAATAACACTTTAGCTGCATTGGTTGAGTCTTATGCTTATTTCCACAGGGACAAATGCAGAGCAGCCAAGAAATGCAATGGTTGGCTCACAGTTAGTGAAATCATGATTTTAGTACTGGCCCAGTATTTAGATCCAAATTCTCAAATTTTGCCTTTAAAGTGTAAAGCTTCTTCAACACATAGAAATGCTGGTGAATATTCAAATATATATGTACATATACGCATATATAAATATACGTACATGGACATATGTCTCAAATGTTTGTTTGACACTATGGAGAGTTTCCATTCCTTCAATCACACTAGGGCAGTCCTAAATGCAAGTTTTTCCTAGTAACAGCACTACATTGATAAGAACGACATTGTGGACTCTTTCCAGGTTGCCATATTGTAATTATTATGATACAATTGCAAACAAGAACAATGTGTAATAATAATATTGAGTATGCCACCTAATATGTTTAAAACTATATTCCTTAAACAGCTGAGATAATAATGTATTAGCTAGGAAGTAATTCAGTATCATAAGGGTCCTTCCCCATGACAAGGAAAATATGACAGGTACAATACAAATGAGAAAATAGAGCACAAGAAGCCAGCCCAGCAGTTAACATCCTGCCTGGGTTCAGTTTGTAACTCTTCAGCTGGAAACACGGCAGACACTGGATACAAATACAGCTGCAGTGAGTAGTATGAGCGTCTCACCATGTAACACCTGCCCCCTTATCTGAGGGCACCAGAAAAATGGGTGTAGTGGGGGAGGCCGAGACTGAGGGCTGTGAGAGGGTACGCAGTGCAGGAGGGACCCCAGGCACACATACGGCTTGTAACACGCTCCTTTTGTGCTCGGTGGAGGTATGTCCACTGACTCTTCTTAACAGAGCTACTTGCACCACTCTAACATCACCACCCCTCCTCCATCTTTCGCTCCCAGCTAGAAACGTTTGCTGTGCACAAAGCACATCCAGCAGCCTTGGGGAAGGGGAACAGAGTCTTTCTTGGGATGTTCACAGCGAGGGTGGTGAGACATTGGCACAGGTTGCCCAGAGAAGCTGTGGATGCCCCATCCCTGGAAGTGTTCAAGGCCAGGCTGGATGAGGCTTTGAGCAACCTGGTCTAGTGGAGGGTGTCCCTGCCCACGACAGGGGGTTGGAACTAGATGGTCTTTAAGGCTCCTTCCAACCCAAACCATTCTGTGATTTTATGTTCCTAAGTCAGTTTTGTTTTACACAAAAACCAAAGGGACACAAGAGGATTAGAGTCTCACAGCACCTTACTAAGACAAATGTGGCAGCCCACCACGTCTTACTTAGAGGCAGTGATCCATTTGTGTACTTGAGCATTACTTCTGCCAGGATGGGGAAATTCAAGGCAGATGAGGGTGTAAGATTGTCTCTACCACTGCAGCAGGGAAGGGGAGGACTCAAGCAAGAGCCCCAGCAATCCTCACAGAGTGGGCAGAGAAACAAAGCTGGGGGACAAGCTAGAATGGGGAACACAGCCACTGAAAAAACAGCTATTTGCAGCAAGAAAACAATGGTAGCATTTATTTTATATTTATTTAGTGACCTACTGTCTTGAAGAGTGATGTGTCAAATTTTAAAAGTCAGATCAGGTTTGGAATTTCTTGCTCTTACAGATGACCATTTACAAGAGCAGCTTTACATTTTTTCCTACCAGGCAGCCACAGTAGGCTCAAAGCCCTCCAACCTAAGAAACACAGGTTATAATTTTGTTATTTAGTAGGTTTTAATAAAAGGCTCTTTCTAGCATGAACGTGGAAGGTATTAATATTTATGCCCAACTGAAAGAGGGCTGCTTGTCAGCTAGTGCCATTCATCTACTGAACTCCTTAATCTCTCTAGTCACTACCACTCATCTTTCTTCTCTTTAAATTTAACTGCCTTTCTTGCTGTGACCTATTTTCTAGAGAACGTATACTCAGCTAATGCTGGTAGATCAAATCAACTGGAGCTATGCTTCCTTTGAACAGGGAGACATCCTTTGCATTCAAAATAAACACATCATTTTTTTCTGGCATTTATTTCTAAATGGAAACACTAGATCTGATGGGATGCCTAGCTTACTCTGAGAATCAGTTATCCTTATTACCACAAGTATTTTTGGATTACACCAACAAAAGCTCATTATTTTCCCCAAAACAGGCTGGGATACCTCTACAACTAACTCAATTGCCATCTCTTGTCCACAATACCCAATAAACAGCAGACGGGAATAGCTCTGCTAATCCGATATTGGATACATTTGTCCCCTGTTCTACCTCTGTGGGTTTGCTTGCTGCTTCTGAAGCCTGTCAGGCTCTCAGCAAGTATATTAACTTAAATGATAAAGCTGAACGCAGTAGGAGGAAATACCTTTGTGATTCTCCCTACAAGCAGCTCAGCAGAAGACAGGCTCAGCTCTGCTTCAGCACCTGGTTACAGCTCAAAGTCTTTGTACCCTTTAACATATTGCAAAGGGGTATTTACCTTAATTGCGCAGCAGCAGCCAATGGCCTGTGCAATATATATTCCTCTCAGTACCTTTCCTGGGATGACCAGGATTTTATTTCATCAGGCCAGCCCAGCAGAGCACTCTGAGGTGAGGCAAACACATGCCCTCCTCGCTGCAGGAGAGCTGCTGAACCCCTACCTTGGACCTGCAGGAGCTCAGCAGGTACCAACCATCCTGCACAGGGACAAGGTTGGAGCAGTGATTTGCAAAGGAGCCTGATCCACAGGACCTGCAGGAACCTGGAAGCAGCTTGCAACTGGGTATGGCAGCAGAATGTCCACTTGCAGGGTCCAGCAGGAGCTGGGATCTCTCTTCCCACAGAAACCAGCTTCTCCTGAGAAACACAACCCTGCCCCTCAGGTATGACTTACAGCTTGCCTTCATTTCCCTGGCTCCAGGTTAAGGGGTCTAAGTCACACCCTGTGGGGATCCCCTGACTTTCAGAACACGTACATTCTCCCCAGCTTGACACGGAGGCTGTGCATTGGAAAGGGAGATCCAGGATGGGTTCTGGCAGGTGAGCAGGGGCAAGTTTCTGTGTGGCAAAGTCAAACCTTTGTATCCGTTGAACTGCATCCTTGGGCATATGTTGCAACACTGACAGTACTGATCCTCAATGGCTTTAACAGAGCGGGTTTTCTCGTTATTTAATAGCTGCTCCTTGAGCCTGTGTCTGCCCTGTGCCTTTAGAAGGCTTGTCTGCACTATTTCCTCCTGAAGACTGTGCACTTTTTTATTCCAATGGGCTTATGCACACAGAACTCTCTATCCCTAAATATTTGTATTTAATTTAAAAATACCTCTTCCCCATGCCCCCCAAAAGAGCACTTTTGATAGCCTGGGAACTGCATACATTAGAAGACAAAGCTATATGGACAAAGAAGTGAGAGCAAGCCTAGCTACTACAAAAGGCTCCATTAAACTCTTTTGTCATGGGCCAAGAGTCACATCTAAAGGTCTTCTCACACTAATGGGCATCTTTCCACTTGCTTCACTAAGAGCTGGATCAGGACCTTGGCATTCATCCAAGAGCCCCTACATTGAAAAATACAGATAGCTTTTTATGTGCTGCAACTGGAAAAAGGCTGTATTGACCCTGCAAAGATTCATAGCCAAGCTTCAGGGGAGAAGGGTGGGCACATCGATGGAAGAAGAGCAGTCAGGTATTCATGTTCTCTATCAGCTCTTTGTTTTTAAGTTCTACAAATTGTTCTATAACCTAGATATTTTTTCATATTTGCCTTTAGAACTGCAATTTAAAAAAGCTTCCATCAGGGGAAAAAAAAAAAAGGAAATTGTGTTTTATGGGGCTCTGACTCCTGATTGGGACCACGCCTAGCTTGCACACACATGTGAAAATTTGAATGTTTGAAAGCATTTCTGCAAAAGGATTTTTCAAACGAGGGCAGCTTATAAGTAGGAAACTCAAGTACTGCAGGTTCATTTGGGAGGACACTCTTGAAAGGAGAGAGAATTGATTGTGGAAGAGTGACTGAATTTTCACATTCCAGAACACAGTCATCTGTGTTTCAGGGGGAGGGAGCAAGCCAGAAGAAAGCAGCTAGCTGAAGGAAACCCATCACGATACCCCAACAATAACCAGACTCACTATAGCAGAATAACACATTTAAGCCAATCAACAGCCCCAGTGCAGCCAGGCCCATGTCCCACTTCACAAAAGTAGCCGCTGCTACTGCTGTTTGCATGCCATTTCAGTCCAAGTGGTTCTCTGTCTCTAAGCTGGTTTCGGAAAAGCAGATGTGAGCTCCTCAGTCACTTAGGTATTACTGAAAATTCTACCCTTCTCATATTAAGAGGAGAATAACAGTCATAACAGATCCTAATTAGCACTGGGTTTGGCAGAAGGTTATGTATCCTAAATGTGCAATGTTTAATGAGTACGTGGCAGATGTTTAGTCATCTCATTTAGCTCACAGGTGGCAGAGGTTCCTCTCACAATAGGGGAGGACAGTGAAGAGGAACCAACCGCAAATACTACTTGAAGCTAAACTGTCCTTTGCAGAAGTGTATCTGGGTCACTAACTGACCTGCCTGTTTTTTCCCCCTCTGCAGTCACTGATTTCTAAAGGTCCACCTTGATTTTTGTGGAGCTAGCACAGCCCCACATTCTTCCAGTGCTGCTGTATCTGTCTCAAAGATGAAGGCAAAGCTGTAAGAGATTATTTTCATGAAGTAAAAGGGATAAAACCCCACAGAGCCAGAGGCACACATACAATTACTACTGCATATCTCAGCAGTTCCAATTCTCTCCAAATTTGGTTTGAGCTGTGCCCTGTGGCTGCCAGCAGTGCAGAAACTGACCACCATAGACACCTCTATCAGTTAATTAAGAGCACCAATAAATATCTGTCAAAAATTCTCCCCATCAAGGGGCTACTGCCTTGTCAGGAGAACCTCATGGCTGGCAGGTGGCTGCTGTGGTGGCTGAGCATCAGCAGCAACCTGTGCCCAGCCACATCCTTGGCTGAAACCCATCCATCACAGTGAGTAGTTCCTTAACTCTTCAGCGCTGGCAGCATTACAAGAGCACTCTATTAAATATGAATATCCTATGGTGTTAAGCCACCACACGCTATAAATAGCGAGGCAATCATTTTATTGGAGTATGGAAGCCTGGAAATGTCTTGCTTTGGGATTTGAATATTTATTGCCATTTGCAATGTTCTACTGCTTGGTAAGCTCCCTAAATGGTTAGCCACTTCCTCCATCAAAAACTCATTTTTCTCGAGTACTGCAGAGCTGTACTGTAGACGTTGCAAACAGAGGCATCTGCAACTTGTGCTTTATGAGAAAAACACATTTAAGAAATGGGGTGGCTTTTGGGGTGTATTTAGCTAAAAGGCTCATTTTTAGCTGTAGTTAAATGATGGATTTGTAACAACTAATGAAAATAAAACAAATCAGAATAATTCCTTTGATAGTCTTGCCTAGAACATCAGTTACTCCCCTGAGTACTTTTATCAGCATCCATGAGAAACAGCTGCACTCACCTTAGAAATTGTGTTTATGTTTGCTCAAATAAACAGTTCTGTGTTAAAGCAGTAAAGAACTACAGTTAAACACCGTGGAGGAGAACAAGAGAATTCACCAAGTTTAATATTTGATGTAGGATTTTTTTCTTCCTTCATTGTGTTTTCTTTCCCCTTTCTCTTCACTACGGTCAGGACTTGCAGGAGAGTGTTAACCAAAGTTACCTGATTGGCAATTACCACTCCAGATTAAAATCTTTTTGTAAAGGGTGGCTTGGTTACCGCCTAGCTCCTCGCTCCAGGTTACAAATGGGTGCAGAGACTATGTGTGCTGGCCCTTTCAGAAAGGCCTGCTAACTCACCCTTTGCGTTTGTAGTGAAGGTTCCCTTGAATTTTGTAGCAGAAGCAAGGAGCTCTTCAGTGACAGTCATGGGACCAAAGCTTGCTTCGGGTTTACAGCAACCTGCATGTGTGACAATACAGCTTCTTCACGAGATGATTGTTGAGCATAGTAACAACATGCCCTGCAGTCCTGTAGACGTGTCCAATGCTATTCCCGCGTTCAACAGACCAAGCGCTGTACAGAGCTGGTCAGAGCTGCAAGCCAATGTTACCAAGGAGTGTAAAGGCAAGGAGAAAACCACTGCATCTCTCCCAAAACTCCAGACTTTTCCTCCATTTTATTTGGATGAAAGAATGAAAATGGATTCTCATTAGGAGGAAGAAAGCACTTTACACAAGAAAATTGTGCAACTTGGTTTAGTAGAATATTTTGCAACATACCCTGTTTCCTGCTCTTTAATACTCAAGGGACCACAGAAATCTGAGTGCTTTCAGCAATCTAAAAGACCTAATGGTAAAGGAGAGTGCTACATTTCACACCGAGACAAGGGGGTTAAGAATAGCATCTATTTTTCCAATTTCACATTGGCTTTTACCTAGGGTGGAATGGCCATTACAGATACAAAGCACATTTCCCCCGTCCCGGATGCACTGGTTTGTGTATTTGCTCTCTGCAGATTTCTCACTCCAAGAGCAGCCCTATCCTCGTAACCATGGAAACCGCTCGTGGCAAATTCCCTCAAAACACAAAAGCAGAAGGATGGAAAGGAACAAACATTTTAAGAAGGTTGTACACAAAGAGCAAGACAGCCTCTTATCTTCACAGAAGCGTTCCCAACGGCTTGGGGAATATGCAGGACAGGAGAAACCCACAGCTTCTTGATGCAGGGTCAGCTGTCAGGCCGCTCACCTTCCTCAGTGGACAATACAACAGATGATTTTGTCTAATGCTTTTCTTTAGCATCGCAGTTGTACTGTGAAGACTTGCACGCACACAGTGTCAGAGCTTTTCTGAACATTTGGCAGATCAAAGGACTCAGTAACTGAATTTTCATGGCAGTATATGACAACAGATGCACTTTGAATTTTAAATAAAGTAACTTAGATTTTTTGTCTTCAAAAGTGAAAAAATAAAGGTATGCTACTGTGTAAAATCATAACAAAAAGGGAAGAGTCATATCTGAGCAGACCTTGGTCCACCTACTCCAGTTTTCTGCCTCCAACCGTGTCTGTAAATGAAGAAGACTAAGTACCACTTGGGAGGCACTTTCACCCTAACACTCTCCCCATCTCCAATTTTCCCCAGACTCGGGGGAATACCTGAGCCTGCTGTGATTTGTCTAGATAGTAAAGCTCAAAGAAGCACTATTCCAAACACCTTTCCAGGTTCCTTTCCAAACCATCCTTTGGCAGGCAATACAACAGACCTCATTCACTCCACATGCGCAACCACCTCCTGTTTGCATTGAGGCTACCTCTTACTAGTGGCCCTTGATGGCCCTCTGTTCTCGTGCCAGAAGAAATAACAATCCATCTCTATTCACCCCTCCCATGTCACTCACGATTTCCTAGATCTCTAACATATCATCCATTCATTCTTGGAAAAGGACAATGTAAAAGCCTACTTAACTATTCCTTGAAGAGATCATCTCATACCTTTGCTCACACCCCCTCCTTTTCTTCAGACTTTCTCCTGCTGTAACACATCTTGAGATGAGAGTACCAGCACTGTGTGGATGGGGTGAACCCTTGAGTCATGCAGTAGCTTTTTTTATCTCTATTCTCTTCCCAGAAAGTAATAATATTTAATCTCTTTTTCCATTGCTACTGATCTCTAAGCTGTTGTTTTCATGGAACTGTTATAAACCCATAGTCTCACTCTTAAGTGACAACAATGAAGTCATAGCTCAGAATATTATGTGTGAGGCCAGGATGACTTTTACCCAGGAGTTACCTTTACCTGCACTGAATTTCATCTGCTGTCTTACTAAGCATCTCTCGAATTCAGCAGATCATTCTTCAGTGTACCCTTGAGCTCCTCCAGAACACCTGGGTGATTAGCATCAGCCCTGGCAATTACTTAATTTTAATTTTGTTTATTTGTACCTCGACCTGTTCCATAATTACTTCAAATTTTAGGCTGATCATTTGCTGAATCCCTGGTAAAAAGAACGGCACAGGGAATCTCCCCAGCTGCTTCTACAGCAAGCAGATAAATATTTCTCTTCTCCACGGTAGTCTTGTCCACATGGCTGTCAGATGGCTCAACCAACTTTATGGTGGACTTTTTGTTGCTGATGTTAGGCCCTGCAGCCTTCCTCCCCCTGCCAGGGCCTTGATATCCATTGCTCAAGGCCATTTCTGACACAGTGCAGCTGTGTGATCTTGGACTGGACCACTGGGAACAAAGATGGGAGAGGCTTTGCTGGGGTTCCCTGTTCCTTCCAGGGCATTTAAGCTCAAGCCTTTGCCCCCTGCCCAAGCTATGCTGCAGGTGGCCCTGTGCCCACCTCAGCCCCTCACCAACCTGTCCCCTGACACAAAGACTTAACTTGCCAGCCCTGGACCTGCTTGCCACTATGGACCTAGCTGGCAAGCTGAACTCCTGGCTGTCCCAGGTCCCTGCCACCCGACCTGCCCTGCTCTCTCTGCCTGGGCACCGTGGGACTGGGACCCATCATGATGGCACTGCCCTACCTGCTTTGCTACACCTTCACTCTCAGCTCTTCTTCCTCTGTGGAACAGCCTCAACCCCATTGCTGCCTGGCAGACAGGCTGGAAGGAGGACCAATTCCTTCACCTAGCTCATCCTTGGATTCAGATTCATATTATATTATCATAATACATTTCAAACTCATGAAGTCTAAACCTGAGGAATGTTTTCAGAGCACTACATGGAGAGGAGGAGAAACAGGAGTCTCCAGTTATCCTGGTGCTTGCAGAGGATGTTCAACAGCTGCATATTCCACACATTCCCAGTGCACCACCTTGATCTGGTTGCTTAACTGCTCTCCTTTAGTTTCTCTTGCTCTAAAAAGGGATCAAACCTTCCTCCTGAGAACAAAGGAACACTCCTTCCTTCCTCCTGCCCTGTAACAAATGTCAACAGCAGCAGCCCTGAATGGAGCCGGGAAAACATGGAAGTTTGCCAGGAACATCAGCAGGTTAAGAAAGAGGCTTCATTTACAGAGCAGGGACAAGGTGAACTACAGAAAAGAGTTTGGCCCTCCTCTGTGTTCAACACCTATAAACATACTAGCACATGAGGTTGGGCATCGGGTATCAATCCTAAGCCTTATAAAAATAGTCTTAGAAACTTGCAGAAAGCAGCTTTTCATGCTGAAGCACCAAAAATTTGCTAGCAAGTACAATGAATTAAATGGCTCATGTCAATTGTAGTCAGCTTGTAGCCTCAGTTAGCAAGTTTTCCTTTTTTAAAATCTGTATTTTGACAACAATTTTACTGTGCCAAGCTACAAAGGAGATGACCCTAAGTCTTCCACTCACCACGCTTTAGAAAAAGCTCTCTTACAACACGAATTATCAATATGGCCTTCAAAAAGAATGATAATACAGTTTTGATAACTGTGTGTTGAGGCATATATAGAGGCACTGAAAGCTAGAAATAAAACCCAATTAACTCTATAGTTATGTTTCAGCAAGCTGTAAATGAACTTCTGCAAGGGAGGCAGAAGCAGGGAGAGCACCTCAAAAGGCAGGAGGTCAGAACACCAAGTTTTATTGCCATAAAATCTGTCTGTGATATTAGAATATCTTGTAAGTTTTCCTGATTCCATTTATGAAAACTAAGGCAGTTATCCTGTGCTCTATATTTTAATTGGTATGCTTTTCCCCTTCTCTCCTTCCTCTCTCTTTGTGGCACCTTTCTTAGTGGTAAAGTGACAAATGAGCAGGGAGAAAAACAAGGATACAAGTATCTGGAGGAAAATGAAAAATTCGAATATATCTTATTATATGAAGCTGTTCAGGGTGAAAATTGCTTTGAAAAAAGCCTTTTCATGATGGTATAGGAATGCATGGGAAGCCAGGCCTGGAGGCTGAAACAATATTTGTGGGTTGTTTTGTTTTCAACCAGTAGATATAGTTGGTAAAGTTTATTAAGAAAATGTGTACCTAAAAGCCTCACCTTTTCTCCCCTCATTGATATCAGCTGCTCTTAATAAAACATGTTTAGCTCAGCTGCCTAAAATACATTTATCTTAGATTCCAGTGTCATCTCTAAGATTAAGCAGCACCAGCATTAACAGGGTAAAATGAAAACAAGCATGGTAATTTCCTCGTTTTTAACACTGAGCATCAATCCTGCACTTGAGCATCCCAACTTGGCTTCTGGACAGGGAATTCCATACAGCATCTACGCAGAGTACAGGAAATGTTGTTGACAATAATTGCAATGGATCACAAAATAGTCCTCGGATCTGCAGATTAAATGGAATAAGGACTTGGATCCCGGTCCAAAAGGTTCCTGGAAAATGCTTAATATTTACTACATAAACTTAAGCAATAGATCATAGTCAAAGGAAAAGGCCCTGAGGAATCAGTATTGTTCAATGTACATCACATCCTCTCTCCCAGGCCTTTGCCATTCAAAAAGCTGAAATTGTCACGCTGGATCTAAAGAGGGAGATAAACAGGCCTTACCTTGAATCTGCAAGGTAGTGTGGGAAAGGTAACACGTCTACACTGGGTGACTGCAGCATATCCTGCTACAAGCCTTGTGCTGACAATAATTTAGAGGTGGCTTATTTGGGAACAGTTTGGTTGTCTAAATACCGTGCCAGAGCGTGCAGAGACATCTCAAGTCCTGATCCAAGCAGAAATTCAGTTTCATCACTTTTTGAAACACAGCACCAGTGAGGTGGGAAGATGGCTGTTCCCACCTGGGAAAATTATTCCCATGCTCTAGAAAGCTCACTACAAGTTTTAATTGTTCAGAATAACACATCTTCCAAACCTGTGCCCCATACATCTCCTTTAACCAAGGATTCAGCATTCATAAATGCTATCGGTGTCTTCGTTTCTAGGCTGTCACCATAGCCTCTGCTGGAATCGTAAACGGTACGCAGCTATTTTTAGCACAACAGCCTAGAGTCCCATTTGATGTGTGTTAACGTCGGAGGCTGCTTCACCGACCAGAACGATAACAGTACCATACACAGGGAGCATATTTTCTCTCTTCAGGCTAATTGCGTTGGGGAGGTTGCTGACTGAGAGCATCTAGCTGCATAGGAGATACGAAAGATGCTCATCTTCCTTCACTGCTATTAATGAATCACCATTTAGATGCCTAATAAATTTGCACATTAAATTCCAATCTCATTCTGCCTCTCTCATTAACCTGAAGCACTCTACTGGTGAGAGCCTTATTCTTCTAGGAGGCATTACAGTGCCCGATACTCCCTGACCAGGCTAAAACCCTGAATATGGATCTGCAATCTCAGAAGCGCCTAAAGGGGTAGCTCCATCTTTTCTATTTATCATGGCCATGTAACTGCTCTGCGAGGCAAACTCACTGAGCTATGCATTTCTCTGCCCTGTTGCTTTCTTCATAAAAATCCTGGCTGGTGCTGTACGTATATGAAATATAGTGTCTGTTTTCCACGTAAACACTTCAGACAGCTTAAACCAAAGCCCAGCAAGTTCATTATATATTGTTATATTACCTGTTACTATATCCCTTGACTGGCATTCTTGCTCCTGTTTCACTAACATCTGCTTGCAGCTATTAGCAGACAGCTTTAGGTCCCCTCAGTCACACATCTAATCGCCCATCCTCCACAGCTGGCTTGCCTCCTTCATCAGTTCTTAGGTCGTTAAGCACAAAGAAGACAAATTTAAACACGAGTCTTCTTATAGCCTAGAAACTGCAGTTCTACTGTCATTTCAGGACAGATTGGTTAAATGTCCCTATTGTCTCCTTGACTTGAGGAGTGGGACTCCCAGCCCCCTTAACCTATTCACAACCAAGCCCCAGGGTATTACAGTATTTTCCCATTCACACTTCAGTAGTGATTAAGTGGAAAGGAGATCAAAATCGTTCTTTCTGAAAAGCATATTGCTTGCACATTCAACATAACCAGCAGTGATTGCACAGATTCCATAGCGACATCCCACCCATCAAAACCCTGACCTTTAGGGGCCACCTGCCAGGGGACACCTCCAGTTTTCCTCCTGCAAGGATCATATTTACTACCCGGAGTCATGGCCTATATGGGTTCAAATTTGTGATTACTATAATGTCAGTTTGTTTGCTGGATTAGAAGGGACCTTAAAGACCGTCTAGTTCCAACCCCCCTGCCATGGGCAGGGACACGCTCCACTAGACCAGGTTGCTCAGAGCCTCATCCAGCCTGGCCTTGAACACTCCCAGGGATGGGGCACCCACAGCTTCTCTGGGCAACCTGTGCCAGTGCCTCACCACCCTCTCCAGGAAGAACTTCTTCCTGATATCCAATCTAAAACTCTCCTCTTTCAATTTAAACCCATTACCCCTTGTTCTGTCACTACAGGCCCTTGTAAGAAGTCCCCCCAGTTTTCTTGTAGCCCCTTCAGGTACTGGAAGGCTGCAATAAGATCTCCCCAGAGCCTTCTCTTCTCCAGGCTGAGGAAGCCCAACTCTCAGCCTGTCTTCAAAAAATACCTTCCCAAGCACATACTCTCTTTAGACAAGATCTCTGGGAATTACTTCCCTTTAACAGAAAAGTTCATGCTCATGTCAGGACAGGCTTGTAAAGATTAGATTTACCACAATGAGCAGAGTGGTGACGACAACAGCTCCCATCAGCCATCCTGCTGATCCAGCCATCAGACGTTATGCACCCCAGATCAGAGGGCAGCCCAGCAGATCCCACAACTCAGGAGCAGGACTAAGCACAGCTGCTCTTGTAGCCCATCGTAGGCAAGAACTAAAGGTCCCGGGGTTGAGCTGAAATAGAGTCCCTGGGGAGAGGGTGTGCTGGGGTGCCAGGTGAGGGTGGTCAGGGCAATGAAAGCCTGTTAGTGCCCTCCCACCCTCACACCTGCAGCCACGCACAGCTTTATTCCTAAAATATGGAAAGGAAGCGTGCAGTGTAAGGTGCATTGGGGACTAACTGAAACAGAAATTGAATTGCTAAATCCTTTACATTAGCTGTGCAGAGCTTTACAGGGCAATCACGACAAATTTTGTTGCTGCAAGATGTCTGTTTCTAGAAAGTTCAGCACAAGCATTTTATACAAGGGTTCCTGATCCAACACAGACAAGACCAGCTAGGGCTCATGCAGTTCCAGGCAGGATAACAGCTGAGGAACAGTGTGATTCGGCACCAACACTGCCAGTACAAGAGCACACAAGCCCACCCTCACTCTGACAAAGAAGACTTAGTGCAGCTTCAAGACTGAAACTATCCCTGGAGATCTCCTCTGCAACACAATCCTTCCCCTATTTCTTCATCTCTCTCCTTCCAAGCCATCCCTGTGCACCTTCTCCCCCCCCCCCCCCCCCATACCCACTGCTTGCTTTTCTATCTGAAGGTCACTTCAAGGCAGCTGAATGCTGCATGTGGTATCCCTGTGCTCAACCACTGAAACCAGCTCCCATGAGACAGAAGGAACTTGGCAAAATTTGGGAAATTTCTGTTTTGAAAAGAGAATGTGTTCATTCAGAAGTCATGGATTCTGTTCAACTTAATTATAATAGCTACAAAGGAAAATAATGGACAATGGTTGTTTTGCTGGTAGTTTGGGTTTTTTTCATTTTACATGACAAAGTTGGCTTCTGGTACATGTAATTATTTCTATCGGACTGGTACAAGCGATACAGCTGAACAAGAGGTCACGATTACCTGCAGATGGTTTCCAGACTAAAGTACAACGCTGAATGAAGTTAACTTAGTAATGGAAATTACTAGAGCTCCTTGGACCCCCCTCCCCGCCCCCAAACGCTGGAGGCATTTTAAGGTTACGACACAGAGCTTTGTAGAGATGACCAGTGCCTCTGAGGAGTTGAGAGCCTCCCGTGACATGCCAGGGGAGCCAAAGGAGGAGGCTCAGTGGCTCACAGACCTTACGCATACACGCTGTAACTGTGGCCAACTATCAAGTTTTGCCAGGTTGTGTCAGAAATAGCTGTACCAGAGAGACACACATGGCGCTCCAGCATATGCTGTAAAAGATTTGAGAGAATCCTCCATTTTTTTGAAGTTCATTTGAAAAATCACACACAGAGCTGATGCTGTGATGCTCTTAACTGAGATTCAGTGGTCGTATTTGGGTTTTTTTCTTGCCAGTATTTCAGATGTCATTTATATCTAAAAGTGTCTGAAAATCATTTAGCAGAATTTGAGGACTAGAAGATGGGTGTTGAAGGCACCTCTGTAGCCTGGGCAGGGGCTGGGGTCTAATCCAGTCCTTTCTGGCAGTAGTGGGGCATCATGCAGCTGAGAGCTGATCTGGAAACAGCCAGATCTTCGGCTCAGACATGTGGGTAGCCTCACTGGGCAGCTGAAAATGAATTTTACTACTGTGCAAAGTTTGAAAAGGCATTGTTAGAGAATAAGGAGCTTTTCTCTAAATCCTTACCTGAGCAGGTTCCCTTAATAGCAGCCTTTCAAGTGAAGTATAACATCCTAACCTCTGTAGCAACTCCCATCCTAAAGTGCAAGACATCTGCCTGCTAGATATCCTGCTAGGACAAAAACTAAGCACTGCAAAATCCTGTCTCGGCCACCTCTTGGTGTGTTGCATCTCCCCTTCTGTGATATGAAAGTTCAAGCTGTTCTCTCTCTCACCAGAGCCTGACTGGGTTATATACATCAATTCTGAGAAACACAGACATCATAACAGGGCTTGGGAAACCCCAAGGACTGAATTCACACAATCCAATTGTAAAATGCATCCAAGCAATTTCCACATCTTCACTGCTGCTGTGGACTTTTAGGAGAATGCAAATTCTGCATTTCATATATCTAGATATATAGTGTATAATATTACCTTGGTAATTTTCCCTTACCTAAATCCCCCGATGTATGTATTACTAACAATGTTAATTATAATGAGAATGGGTTTAGAGCAAGAAGAAATTACCTGACAACACTGAAAACGGGAATGCTTTGTGTGCTATAAAACTTGGGAACTGCACTTCAGGGTGTGAGTATTTCCATAAGAAAGCAATTACATTGATGAAAGCTGACTGGTAAAATAGCCTGAATAATTTGTGTATGCAGAGGGAAGAGAAATTCAGAGATAGCTGACTGGAACAGGAATGAACAGTATTATAGGAAGCAATTAGAAATCTTTCATATATATTTCTAAAAGAGTTTGATGCTGAGCTATAGAGTATCGTTGCCATAAAGAGTGGCCTTGGAATCCAAGGCTGAGCTTTTAAAATGTATTCCCGATAATACAAAAATAACAAAAAGGCTGGTGGACAACATATAATGTAGTGTGACACCCTTTCTCTTCCCCAACTCTCTTAAGATTTGGCAACTTTATAATGCCAGCACATTTCATGACTTGACAACTAAAATCCAAATGACGTTGTCATGCCTATTCTCCCCGGGGAACACGTAACTCCCATTTCTCCACTACAGACCAGCATACCTCAACTCTATTCCGCTCATGCAGCTAATAGCGAGGACTGGCACACACGATCCCCACAGCATGCTAAAGGGAGAAGCCAAAGTTTCAGGGAAAATAAAGACCGGCTTTTTAACAATGCAGCTTACATAAAAATTGGCTTTGCGTTGTGGAGAGGGGTATGGGGATAAATCGTTGTGCTACTCACTTCCATTGGAATGATAAGATGGCAACTAATGAATAATACTGATAATTACATGTTCATTGTTAGATTTCTGAAGAAATGTTCTGCCGAGAGGGATGGCAGCACATCGCATCCCCCATGATGCTTTTCACAGGGTTCTGCAGACCTGGGCATGGGAGATTTTACCAGCCACAACAGGCTCACAGGAGAGAGGTCTAGCTTAGAAACTGAAAAGATGGAATTTTATTTCAGCTACATTTTCTCTTAAATGATGAAAGGCTAGGGATTGATTGTTTTTTGGGGTTATTTTTTGAATGCAATAATGCAGCAATAACTGAATTCTGCACTGCGTTTCATGTCCCCAGAATATCAGGGTACCTGTTTAACTGTGGCAAAACCAAATGTACTTCCAAAAACGTGGGACAAAAATTGTGGGCTTCCAAGCCCTGAGGGGACCCACAGGCCTGGCTGTCCCTGCCTGGGCTTTCCTCACCTGCCCATGGTTGAGGACCCCACATCAGCCCCCCAAAGGCTGCCAACCCCTGCCTCAGTGACACCACAGCAGTGCCAGTCTCCAGCTCCCTACAGCAGACCCACATGCCAGCTTGTCCTTGACCCACCCCCAGGGCAGTGCCCAAATGTCTGGGGCTGCCACCATACCCTGCTCCTGGCAGGGTGGTGGGAAAGGCCTCGGTTGCCAGCTGCTGACCTGACAACCCCCCCGCCACCTGCCCTTGTGGCACCCTGACATTCCACTTGAGAAACTGGGAATGCAGGAAAGAAAAGGAAGAAACCCCAACGTGCCCAACTAACGAAAAAGAACACCAGTTACTGTAGCACATTTTAAACACTTATGCAAAGGATTGCAAAGAAAGTTTGGTTCCTGATTTATAAATCAGGATGGGAGAGCCTGCCTGTGCTCCAGGACCCCTGGCCCTGCCAGCCCAGTCGAGGAGCAAGCCGGGGCTCTGGTGCAATCTGGCAGCCGTGATCTCCACAGACACACACACTCTTTCTGACAGATGGGATCCAGGAATGCCAGCAGCCCAGGGACAACCAACCACAGGCAAAAATTAAAGCAAATCCCCAAAGCAGAGATTTCAGGATGCATCCCTGTTTCTCAAGACATTTTTTTTTAATGCCCCCCCAAGCAGAGAAGCAGCTGCAAGAAGCTAGGAATGTCTTTTTGCAGGCAACAAGGTGAAAGGAGAGGAAGTAGCTAAGATAAGGTTTTAGGTATTTGCTTTGTCGAAAAATAAATTTTTTTTGTGAGGGCCTTTGTTGTGACACAAATCGTCCAGATTAAAAATTCCCCCAAATGGCTCTGTTGAAGGAAAAAATGCATGCAACCTTCCTACCCCCAGCAGACATTTACAAGGCTGTTTTGGAAGAGAGTCACTCCAACAGGAGAAAGGCATTGGACCCACAGACTGAGTACTTGGGGTGCCGCTTTGCCACCTTCTGTTCGCTTCTGAGCACATGACGGTTCAGCTGAGGCATGTGCCGCAGGCCCAGGTCTCCTCTCACTCGTGTGTAACAGAGAGGATATTAGAGGGGAAGCCGACAAGTGTCCCAAGCCCTGCATGAAGGGTTGGTGGGACACAGCAGAAGTTACGTGCCTGCTACACCATGGTCTTGTGCCCTTTGGCTTTGTGGGTGAACCATTTGCCAGTCCAGCCCCACAGAGTAATTCAGAGTATTATAAAACATGAGCTGAAGAACCACTGGCCCAGAATAGAAGAGAGACAATAACAGGGCATGGGAAAAAGGAACATTTCAGCTGTAGCCTTCCTTTCCTCAGCAGAGTGAGAACTGTTCATAGGGGCTCTCTGCTCCCCAAATAATTCTCCAAGAAGGCCAGATTCATCCTCTCATCACTAACAGCTAAGCTGAGAGCTATTTTATCTTTAATGAGTAGGAGGGCTACATCATAATACACTATTCACAACTCATGCATTTGTAGTGAAATGTGCATACATTTTCACCTCATACCTGTTAGCCCTTTATCACATTATATTGATTGAGGAATATGTTTACTCTTCAGCCTGGCTCAACCAACAGCAGTTTTAACAATGAGGTTTACACAAAGGCCTTATTTTGCCTTGATGGCAAAACATTCTCTACTGGCTGCAGATTCTTCATAACCAGCTGTGTTTATACTGCTACACTACAGGCCTGTCCTCTGAATCCACCATCACTTTGGTACCTAAAGTGTTCAGGATTATTATATTAACCCATCTGCTGTTGTAAGTGATGTTTTCTTACTACCAAACACAATGGAAACCAAAGTACAGTTGGAAAAGTTGAGCATTCTGCTACATCAAAAGACAAGATTTAATGGAATGATAACTGCACGATGAGTTGCAATTATCTTCTTGCAGGATGCTACTAGTCTATAGTAAGAGCTGGTTGGGAAGAAAAAAATAAAATCGCAACCCAGAAAACTCTTTTTCCTTTTCAATCTTGAGTTCAAACTAAGACTTTTTTGATTTTTTTCAGATCAACAGTAAGGTTGTACATATAATCTGTACATAGGAATCAACTGTACACGTAATTCATGCTTTGAACCTCTCCCAGTTGTAGAGAGCCGGTTCACATGAGAAAGTTGCAGTGATTTTACCAAAGAAGGGTTTTTTTAATTGACTCTACAGATAAAGTAATATATATGGTCATTTGCATTCCTTTGATTTATATAAATATGCTTCAGCTAAGAGAAATAAATCACATGACATCATCTCTGGAAAATACTTGATCTAAATGGCTTTTCAAAAATCCAAGTGAAATGGGTGAAACTTCTGTTGGTAGATTAGCTCCTTTGCATTAGACTCCCTGCTGTACATGCAGCTTAGCTGGTTTTCATATAAGGAATGTGGTTGTACCTTTAAAAAAATAACAATACTTCCATATTTATTTTTTAATCTATAGAATTGAAAGAATTTGTAAAAAAAGATAAACAGTTATCATGTGGTTAAAATTCATAGGAAAATTCAAGAGAACCAGGGGACATACTGCATAAAAGGCAATGACACGTGGTGCTTTTCAAAATACTACTTGAGTTAAAACTCAGGGACAGGGAGATGGACTAGAATTACCTAAAGCAACATGGTAGGCTGACAGCAGGACCAGGAACTGAAATCAAATATTCCAATTCCGCTGCACATATTTATGAGATGCTATTTCTACCCTACCATGGCTAACCGAAAGCACTGACATAAGAGTTAAAACTAATGAGAGTAAAACAGACAATCAACCTCCCTAATTCGAATTCAAGAAGCTGCTTGGAAAGCTTTTGCATGAGTGAGGACATGCCCCTTTCTATTCCAGAAATTTAACATACAAGAATCCGCTTTATCTTCAAAAAGAATAACTGACAGATTCAATTTCACTTACAGTCTTGAAAATGCAGAATTCCTCTACTAAACTTAGTGGCATTAAACCACATACGCCTAGACACAAAATCAACAGTTAGGTGGAGAGGTTTCACGCGAGTATACACTATACCTACAGTATGGGCAACAACACGTGGAGAACAGAAAGAATTGACAAAATTCAGCATGTTTCCAAAACTATTAGAGAAAGAAAGAAAGGGTTTGGCATGGTTGGGAGAGCATCCTCAAAGAGGGGAAAAAAAAAAAAAAAGGCAAGTTGCTGTTTTAAACTGCAGAAAGTGTTCTGAACATGAGTTATATTTTATTTCATTAAAATATATTTTAAAAACATACTGTGTAAAAGAATTAGGATTCTCAATAATTTATTATTTACATTAGCAAATTCTGTATGATGTCTGTTATTCTCTAGACAGAAATGAAAAGTCTGCAGAAGGGAGTTGTATCAACTTCTTCAGGACCAAGCAAGCTCCTTTACCAAGAAACAAATCCAAAACACATTCCTTCCCATTTTGATCCCTTCAAATTCTTGTTGGCAAACAGATCGCAAAAAGCTCAATGAAAGGTTGCGCTGGTGAGTGTTTGAGCACTCACAGTGAGAGCCGGGTACTGCGGAGCGCTCCGCAGGAGAGAGACCCCGAGGAGATTTTAACGCTGCACTACTCAGTAGTCAAGAGGCTGCAGGGTCTAATCCCACTCTTGCTTCCCACTGTCCTACCTCCACTGAAATCCATGGCATTACGTGACAGAGGCCTGCACCCGGCCCCGCGGGCGGATCTCGGAAAGCTAGACAGACTCCTTGAGCCAGGCTGGCACCAAAGAGAGTGTTTCTCCTACCACTGTAGACACACTGTAGCTTATCATTCTTTTTCAGTCCAAACATGACACAAATCTCATTGTCTTCCTCCCCATCCCTCTGGAGAGAATTATGCATAGGGAATTATCTCTCTGACGTAAACAACTGTAAGCACCATTCACGTTTGCCGGTCCACACGAAAAACAAATCACAGCCAAGTGCCTGTCATCGCTTCTTAGCAGGGGGCAGCTCAGCTTTCCCATCAGCCTTCCAGATCTCTGAAATCACACGGAAACCCAAACATCACGCGCGGCCCACTGCAACGCCAGCGGCTGCCTGCCTGGCTGTTCCAGGAAAGAGTAGTCGCCTCTTCAGTGACGATACAAAAAGCCATGATGAAAAAGAAGTAAAGCGGTCAGGTCATGTGTTCTGTTTCCTGGAGGCACTCGATGGTATTTCTGACATCTCGTGTAAGGCACCGGTCATCCGGTAGCTGAGCAAAAATTGACCCGCAAGACCTCCATTAAGCAACCGCAGAGGGAACTGACAAAATTCAGCTGGTTTGCTCGCCTTTTTGCTTACGTGGCATAAAAAAGTGCGGTCACGCCATCCGGGGAAGTTTCGGGTGGTATCCTAAAAGAGGAAGCCTGAACTTGCACCGCAAGCCAAGGAGCACGGGTGACAGCAAAAGTTTCCGATGGCTGCGTCGGAGTGGCCGTTCCTACAGACAGAGCAGAGATTTCCTCGAGCCCCGGGAGGCCTCTGCTGCCTTGCTTTCACAGAAAACGAGTTCGTTGTCAACAGCCAAGTAGCTACCCCCCTTACAAGATGTCTCCACAACAGGCGACGGAGGGCCAGACTACGAACCCAGCCTTGTGGCGTACTGGCTGCGACTTCGCGGCTGCTGGTCTTGCCCGCGCAGCCTTATTCAGAGAGATGCGGCGCCGGAGACGGCAGAGCCTACGAGCGAAGAGGTCGGCTGGATGCTGGCTGACTGCGCCACTGAGCAGCCTCAGTCCAGAATATCAGTCTCAAATGGGACCAGGTGGTAGTATGTCAAATTAGTGACATAAGCTGTTGGATCATCACTGTCTTCTAGCTCTGAGGTAAAGTCACTGACACTTTCAAACCTAAGGAAGAAGTAAACAAACAGACAAATAAATTATCAAACCACAAAAGGCATTAAGTCGTTAATGTTGATTTAAAAAATAAAAGGAATGGGAAGAAAAGTACTGCGGGAGACAGAAAAGGCTAGGATATCTGAAGACTAACCCCCAGAAATTTTGAGAAAATACATTTGTGAAGAGACTACTTGGAAAAAAGGCTTCAGGCTAGAATGCTTCTGCTGGTATAGCAAGTCAAATCTCTGAATGAATGTTACATGTGGACTTGCTTCACACCAGAGCAGTCTTGCAATAAAAGTACTTCTAATGCTGGTTTGCAGCTTAAGCTTTGTGACGCTCAGTTTGCAAGACAAACATCCAGCATCCCAACAGTTTTTCCAAAGCTTCAGTATCTCACTCCTTCTCTTGGCAGCCTGAAATTTGAATTCATATGAGTTGTCAGAGAAGGTCCATGCAGACCAATGATGAATCATGAAGCTACAGTTTCTCTGACATGAGCCTATGTTATCATTACTCTAGCATATACCTACTGGAGACACCAGCAATGGCATCTACTGTCACTTTCAAAAACCAAGATTCAGCACCTCCTAGAGAGTTGAGAAGTAAATGGAAACCATTTGGTTTCCATGTGGTGCTTAGGGACTTGGTGTAGTGGTGGAAAGGCAGTGCTAAATTAACAGTTGGACTTGTTCATCTTAACGGTCTTTTCCAACCAGAAAGCCTGTTTCTTTATAACCTATGGAAAAGAATTGGGTGAAGATTTTGCTTTCAGTAAGACAGGATGGCTATGCTCTTTCAAAACTGTGCTGAAACACAGCTGTGCGACATACTAGGAGAGCAAGTTCTCTTCTCTTTAGATAGCAGTCTTCAGTAAAAGGGACTTTCATGACTCTTCTCTAGTATGACACTGACTCTTCACTTGTCATTATAGTAACACCTGAATTTCATACCTTTTGACACCCGGTTACCACACTGCATTTACGATGCGCCGGATCAAAACCGTTATTAATTTGTTTTCAGCCCCCAGGACTCTCCTCCTACTAACGAATGAATGATTTCTTGAGACACAGCCTTTCTTGCAGGCAATGTTGCATACCTCTACAATGAGATTTTTATGAGTCTATGAGAGCTGTGGTGTGGGAAAACCTTCAAAGAAAGCACTCAGGGACGATCCCATCCACACCTCCTCCTCCCCACACCCATGTGTATGTGAATAACCCATAGGCCAATAAGAATGTTGGTGCATGGAAGAGAAACATCTTGTACTAGTGAAGAAGGAAGGATGGAAGGGCAGAAGGAAAGAGAGAGGGAAGGACAGAAGGAGCAAGTGAGCTCTGGAGTAGTGAATCAGGCAGCTGAGGTCCATATCCTTCCACCCTGTTCTCACAGCATTTGGCAGCAATATGAAATGCCTTCATTCCCACACAAAAGTGGAATGGAAACTGCCTTTGTTTCCCATCTGAACTTGCACTCTCACCCCTTCACTTCACAGGTACCTTCTCTGGCTTTGGGTTTTGTATGAGGGCAAATGTCTTTCTTACACAAATGGGAAACAATGACTACAGCGTCCTTCCTCCAGAGCTTTGCTGTTCTCCCCAGGGCATGAGATTTAGGTTTTGACAAGCAGAGAGCACCCAAATATAAAGAGATTCCTAAATTTAGTTTCACAGTTTTTGGTTGGTTCTCCTCCCCCACTTCTTACCTCCTGTGTTATAACCTGAACTCTTGCAAGGACTATCCACTGTCTCATGCCTACTCTCAACCAGAAGGCATCAACTTATTAAACCCGACACTTTCCTCAGTTACACACATTCCTGTTCCAAGGTGGCTTGAATTTCCACAGTAAGAAAACATTTCACTTCTTTCCAGACAGCCTAGCAGATAAAGGCAGTCACTGTAGGCCAGGGATTAAATTTCATCTCAGTTCAGGGACTCGAAGAACTGTCAAATTTCTTTTTCTCACACCCTCTCTTTAATATTTTGAAAGAACTTTCATTCATTCTGATAGACAGATGGAGTGAGAAAAAATTAAACAGAAACTGAAAAATTGCACAAGATGGAAAAAGAAATCATAACCTAGCTCTGACTACAGGATGTGTCTCTAACATCTTTTTAGGCTGGCATACTTCAGCTCTTTGAATAGCAGATAGACAGATGAAGCATTAAATAATTTGGTTTAAAACTACATTTTATCTACACATGAACTAGTTGGGCTTCTTCAGTTACGTTAGGCAACTGCAGACATCCCTCTAACCTCACCATCGAGAGCCCTAAGAATCAGGTATTTCAGAGGACCCAGTGAAGAGTGGTGAAGAAACAGATACATGCCCACTCCCATACCTCCTCAAAACTTTCTTTAGAAGCACCACAGGTTATTGGATAGCGCAGTCTATACATCCGTATATACGTTGACAAGACAAGGGGCAATGACTTTAAATGGAAAGCGGGTAAATTTAGATTTGAAATAAGGATAAAATTCTTCCCAGAGAGGGTGGTGAGGCACTGGGACAGGTTGCCCAGAGAAACTGTGGGTGCCCCATCCCTGGGAGTGTTCAAGGCCAGGCTGGATGAGGCTTTGAGCACTCTGGTCTAGTGGAGGGTGTCCCTGCCCATGGCAGTGGGGTTGGAACTAGATGGTCTTTAAGGTCCCTTCCAACCCAAACCATTCCACAATTTTATGATCCTGCAATGTACGGACACAGCTCTCTATCTTTTCCACACTCCTGCCTGGCCTTTCTCGCCTCTAAACTAGGAGGATAAGAACTCTTTTTGAGCGGAAACTCACGGATTTTCTCCTGCAGTGCTGTTGCTATGCTCTTTCCGTACAACCAAACTGAAATGAGGCTGAACTTTCAGTGTTTATTACCCTCATTCCTCTACTCCCTCCAGGCTGTTTGCTTATCTGCATGTGTGGGAACACGTGCAGAACAGAGTTGACTTGACATATTGCAAACACTTGAAGATCACGTTGTGCTGTCTTACGGACTGCTAGCGATCCAGAAACAACAGATTATGAAATACCAGTGCGGCAGACAGAATGAAGAAAGCAGAAGAGGAGTGGAGAAGGCTATTCAGATTCTGGTCTCCTTCTCTCGTCACTTGTATAAAACTAGATTATTACAACTGGAAGGCCACACAGATTCTGTGGTTCTTCAGCCGCACTGACAGGCTACTACAACAGCTGGTGAGGTACAAAGCAGGGCAATCAAGTACTGTGGTTACACAGAAAGCTTTCCTTGCCACCAGAAAGGAAGTGGGGGCACAGAAGTCTCTGAAGCACTGCTCTGGAGCACTCGTACAAAACTAAACCCAATAAAACAGCACTGCTTACTACAGCGACAGACACCCTGTCCTTCACAAGGGCCTACTCCATGTGCTGTAAGACTACCATTTTTGTCATTTTGATCTCCTGGTAATGCATTAGGGTTACTGCTCACATTCACCAGGAAGAAGAGGGAAACAAGGTACACAGGAGCTCATTACCTCACCAGAGGAACCCCATGTGTAAACATGGTGTAAGACAATAGCCCAGCTCCTCTCATCAGCTCATGTACAAGAGTACCTGAACAGATCTCCTCCCACCTAAGACTAAAAAGCACAGGGGAAGGATTTTATTTTCCTCTCAAAGAGTAGGACTTAATTTTCCTGCAAATATTCTGTATTTAACCACCATCTCTGTGCTGCTTTTGCATTGCCACTCATGAAAGTCTCTCCCATGGACCACAAGATACTTGTGACAACAGCAGCAACATCCTGAAAACGTGTATCTAGTCCTGGAGCGAATTTGCCGAAAAGGCAGCCTGTCCAACGCGACAGCCTCTGCTGCTAGCCTGAAAGACTGTGCGAACAGTCCTGGCAGGGGAAGGCACGTCTGTAACAGCACCAAAGCGTGAGTTGGAAGGTATTGATTCACCACCTTTCCTTTCAGAAGGACTACAGAGTACTCAAAGAAGCACACACAAACATATTTATGCCCCATGGATCCTGAGCACACCGGGTTCACCACATTTTGCAACAAAGAAAATGAAGGAAGCAGAAAGCAACTGCTTTGGAACAACAAAGTAAGCGATTCCAACTTGCAAAAACGCTGCAGTTACATTTGCAAGAAGTATGAGACTTTTCAGCGGATGGATCACTGGGCAGGTAGCAGTGCAGGCTACAACAGCTAGCCAGTGCAGCAGGACCTCGGGGAATGATTGCTACCTGCTGCAGCTCCAGGTGCTTCTCCCCAAAAACCACAGGTTTGCTTTACAAAACGTCTGATTCAAGGGCATCGGCAGCCAAGACCCACAAGTCTTAGAGTTTAATGTTGCCGAAAGGAACAAGTTCCCATTTGAGGATATACAGGTTCACAAAGAATTAACTCTGATGTAAGAACAGAAAACACCAACCCCATATATCTGATTTTCAGAGACCAAAAAAGAATTGCATAGGTTTTTGAAAGATTTTAAAGTTCGCTTTCTGGGCTACCAATGTACATTTAAAACAACCATACAGAAAACTTCTGCTTTTAAAAAAAGTCCATTTGTTTACAACACAGCTGTGCTACACGTTACCTCGCAGCTATAAAATACAGCTACACGATGGGCAAATTTAGGGCACCATGTAAAATAGAAATTTGAAATTTATTAACTTCTTGACTCCCGATTTAACTTCATGAAAGTTAAAATACAAATGCACAAATCCAGGCTGTTACATGATTTATTTCTTCCCCCACAGTGTCTGGGAAGCCACACTCTACCATACAGTTTTTATCATACTAATATTTTCTGGCCTTAATATTCTCTGACTTCAGTGGGATGACGACTGGATGATGACAGTTTCCAATCTCGGACCGGTAAGTTTTGCTTGGGGGACAGCACATTTAAAATCACAGTTAGATTTTAGAAATGAAAAAAAAAAAGACAGAAAAAGGCTGTCTTTGGTAATTTCCTCCTATTATTTATCACTCTCCATACTGAAAAGTGACCCACTATGACAACTTTAATTTCCAGACATTGGTCTTACAGAATTACCTCCAGAGTCACTTCATTAATACAAGCTTATAAGCTTAAATGCTGTTAGCAAGGTCAAGGTTCAAAACACTAAGTGACAAGTTAATAGAAAGACTTCAAAAAATTACACTGGAGCCAAAGATACACTCCAGCCTTTGATAAAATCTTGTCAAGCTTTAAACTTTTCCACAAGCTGGCAGCAAACACATTTCAAGTGTGGCAAAACAGAGCGCTGAATTCAAAGATAAAGCCTCCATAAGGCTTCTAGGGCTCTGTTTCCATCATTTTGATGGCTCTAATGAAACAGTAAGTCAACATTTCTCGTTAAAAAGTATTTAAATGCTTCAGTACCTGAAGCTCATTGAAATATCAATCACCTGCCATGACAGAAATCTACAGGAGCTGACTTCCACCAATATCCATCCGTCAATACAGTCACTGACTTGTGACCTACACGAAAGCCTTCCTACTCACAGGTCTCTAACCCCAGAATACCTACGTGCATGAGGAGGCAGAACTGACAAATAAGCCTCATCTAACCTCCCTCTTCCTTAATGAAATAGATGTGCTTCACCAAGTCCCTGCATGCGGCAGCACCTGAGCAGCTGCTCAGCTTCCTTTCATTAAGTCTAGGGGTGTGTTGTTCCCCTCTCCCAAGGATGGTGGTTTGCTTCCCAAATAAAGCATATCCTTCTTAGAATATTCCATGTGTAAGGATGTTTGAGTTTCCAGATTTGGGCTCAAGCCAGCTCTCATCACAGTCATGAGAGAAAGAAAAAACTCCTCTGTTCTGACCCAGCAAGACCCCTATGACAACCACAGAGGACTGAGATCCTTGGGGTCAATCATTCCCGCTGGCAGCCATTGTACCCATTGTAATAGAAAGAGCTGCGATGCCTTAGCCATCAGGCCCAGTAAGCTTTAACCAGTCGTAATGACAGCTGTACCAGTCCTGCTCCTACACAGAGGATAACATTTTGCAAGGGGGGGGGGGAGGAAAAAAGCTCCAGTTTGTCCCAGGCTGACAGCATTACTCATGCACACTTACAAGTGTTCTGCCGTATCTACGTCCAGGTGCTTCTCTTTTCCGTTGGGTATACTGTGGTCAATGACTATCGTTTCAGTGTTGGCTAAACAAAATCCATTTGATCGCATGATTTCTGCCAGAAGAGAGAAAAACAAGATGAAAAAAAAAACCCAAACAAATAAAACCCCAAAAAAGCTTGAGAACAACTGCATATCATATGGAATTGACATGGTTATGTACCGGGTTGTGTGCGTGACATTGAAAATCTGCGCATGAAAGCGGGAATGAAGAGTTGTTTTCATAGCTTCTTACATCTGCAAACTGCCAGTGCTTAAGCAATTTCGTTCAAGTAATTGATTCATTATACAAAGCGCTTGAAGCAAGGCCCAGTTTCAGTCCCGTTACTGCCAGTGGCAAAATTCTTGTCACCATTAGCAGAATGGCAGCCCATCCATCTGTTGTAACTACTACTACGTAATTATATTTTTCCTAGATAGTCCCAGGTTTAAGCCAATTAAGCCAAACCCAAAAAGACAGGAAAAAAGAAATAAAAAAGTGACCTTTCAAGATAATTCAAACACCACCTTTAAATCATGTAAACCAGTACCATCTTCTACACTGCCCTCAACTCTGATTATTTGTTTCTTACCATGTAAAAAGGTTCTAATTTGGAATAGCTAAAATTTACACCTATTTCCACTACCTTACTACGATGGGGAGAGTTTATAGTTAAAGAACAGTATTTGATGTGAACGGTAAGTTAATCCCCATCTGTGCTACATGGAAAGGCAGACTAGACAAGTCACAAACTCTGAGATGAAGCAAGGGCCACCACAAAATGAAAATACACCTTTATATAAACCAGCACTGACTTAAGCGGCATGACACGATTTTCCCCATTACACTGCGCATTACCAGCACAAACAAAAGAAAATTAGTGCATGACAGTGGTTTTGGATGAGATAGCGTTAATTTTCCTCCTAGTAGCTGGTACAGTGCTGTGTTTTGGATTTAGCATAGGAATAGCGCGATAGCACACTGATGTTTTAGTTGTTGCTAAGTGGTGCTTACACTAAGTCAAGGACTTTTGAGCTTCCCAAGCTCTGCCAGTGAGGAGGTGCACAAGAAGCTGGGAGGGAGCATAGCTGGGACATCTGACCCAAACTGGCCAAAGGGACATTCCATACCATATGACATCATGCTCAGTATATAAACTAGAGGGAGTTGGTGGTGGGGGGCAGCGATTGCTGCTCCGGTACTAGCTGGGCATCGGTGGCTGGGTGGTGAACAGTTGCCTCACTGGTTTTTCCTGGATTTTGTTTCTCTCTCTCTTTTTGTTGTGTTGCTTTTGATTGCAATTTATTATTATTATTATATTTCAACCATGAAACCGTTCTCGTCTCAGCCCATGAGCTTTCTTACTTTTGCCCTTCTGATTCTCTCCCCTATCCCACCGCGGGGAGGGAGGGTGAGTGAGCGGCTGTGTGGTGCTTGGTTACCAACTGGGATTAGACCATGACAGACAGAAAATACGGTGGGCACAAAACATACGTGTTTGAGGTAGTCCTCAAACAGACCAGTTTCAACTATACATACAGTTCAAGCAATGAGCAGGAGAGGAGACAGGAGAAAGAAGTGACATCATTTTCCTAAGTGTACATATATGTGTTCCTACAGTAAGGTAAAGCCAGAACTCGCTTATATATTTTTGCTGAGAAAGTCATCTTTGACTTTCAGTCTGTATTTTACTGCAACGTACTTTAGCAGACTACATCTGGGGGTGGTAAAACACTGAATCCCAGCAGAATTGCACTTCAGTCATGACTCACCTTGAGCTAACATCGTACTGCAGAGTAAGATTTACACCACAAATCTGAATTCAGTGTTCACCTAAGAGAGCGGCTCTTTCTCTCTTCCCCATCACCTACCACTCTGAACAGGGCCATGTGGACGACAGTTGGTTTCTTCAGAGAATACAAAACATTTTTGCCTGCTTTTCTAAGTCTGCAAGCCATGTAGAAAGCTGCACTATGACTAACATGAATGCTAGTGTTTTCCTAGTGTCCTTGACATGACCTAGGAGTTACAGCATTTCATTGCTGTGAACTGCTCTAGATGTTAACATTTACTGCCATCTACTGACAACGCTGCCAGGCACTGAAACCATTTCCTGTGTGCAACATCCAGATGAGGCAAATATCAATTATCATCGAATTTCCGCCCATGTTCTTAAAATCTTTGCATCAATCACTTAAATGATAAAACAAATTACCACAAGATGCTTTTGGATAGCTGCTTAGGTAGGAAAATCTTCCTCCAATTAATTAGTTATGACTTGTCTCTCCCCAAATTAATTTAGAATTAAAACAAAACATGTTATAATTCAGCTAATGTTGTTTCCACAGCTCCTCTACATAGAGGCTTACAGGAGGGTTCCCTTTGCTGCCAGCCTCTGTCCTTCAGCCAGGCACCCTCACTTGGAATTTTGGTTCATCCTGACCACCTCTTTGTTGTACCCATCGTGTAACACACTCAGTCATGCACAGGCAGAGCATGTGTGCCCTAAGGGGAAGGCACCAGCCCAGAGGGGCTGGCAAGACCATGCTTCTCACTGAGGCTCTGCATTACATGGTACGCTTCTAAATAGTTACTGGTGTGGTCATAAACCATTTACTGATTAATTAAAATGGTAATATTTACTTAACAGACGACTACTTCACTTAGAACCAGAGCTCAGGGTCAATGACAAAAAGTGAACCCTGTGTATGAGATCGCTCCTTAAGACACAGATTCACAGAGTGTTAGTGGTTGGAAGGGACCTCTAGAGATCATCTAGTCCAACCCCCCTGACAGAGCAGGATCCCCTACAGCAGATCACACAGGAACAAGCCCAGGCGGCTTAGGAAAGTCTCCAGGGAAGGAGACTCCCCCACCTCTCTGGGCAGCCTGTCCCAGGGCTCTGTCACCCTCACAGGGAAGAAGGGTTTCCTCAGGTTCAGGTTGAACCTTCTGGTTTCCAGTTGATGGCCATTGCCCCTAGTCCTGTCACTGGACACCACTGAGAAGAGCCTGGCCCCATCCTCCTGACACCCACCCTTTAGATATTGATAAGCATTGATAAGATCCCCCCTCAGCCTCCTCTTCTCCAGGCTAAACAGACCCAGCTCTCTCAGCCTTTCCTCACAGGGAAGGTGCTCCAGACCCTACATCACCTTAGTGGCCCTGTGCTGGACCCTCTCCAGTAGCTCCTTGTCCTTCTGGAACCGAGGAGCCCAGAACTGGACACAGCACTCCAGGTGAGGCCTCACCAGCGCAGAGTAGAGGGGGAGGATAACTTCCCTCGACCTGCTGGCCACGCTCTTCTTCATGCATCCCAGGATGCCACTGGCCTTCTTGGCCATGAGGGCACACGGTTGGCTCATGGTCATCCTGTTGTCCACTAGGCCTCCAAGGTCCTTTTCCCCAGCTGCAGCACTTTACACTTGCCCTTATTGAATTGCATTCGATTTCTCCCCGCCCAGCTCTCCAGCCTGCCCAGGTCACGCTGGATGGCAGCACAGCCTTCTGGCGTGGCAGCCACTCCTCCCAGTTTGGTATCATCAGCAAACTTGCTGAGAGGACATTCCATCCCTTCATCCAGGTCATCATTGATGAATATAGTGAATAGTGCTGGACCCAGCACTGACCCCTGGGGTCAGGCAAAGATGAAGAGAGGAAAGGCTGAAAGAACAGCCAAGGATAGAGTAATATTGCTCTTCATTCCGTGGTTTAGAAACTTCCCATGTCTCCGCCCCTGACAGCTCTCGATGTACTTTTCCGCCACTTGCTTGCCCAGTTCCTTTTTGAAGTAATTTATGCTTTCAGTTCCACCATATCCTGTGACAATGAGTTCCACTCCTTAACTGTGCTCCGTATGGAAACTAAACAATATTGTAGCTTTTCTTTTATTTGTTTAAAGCCTGTTGTCTGTCAACGTTATTGGATAACCTATAGCTCTTGTTTCATGCAAAGTACAGGGTAATCGACCTCCTTCTATTCACAGCTTTGTGCATTTCCATCATATCCCCACTCTGTCACCTCTTTTCTGAGCTGAAGTGCCCTTCTTTCTTTCACCTTTTTCTTTGAGAAGCTGTTCAATGATATGAACCCTTATTCTTTACTTGTACGTTTTTAAATTCCACTCTATCCTTTCTAAGATGGAGAGGCCGGAATTGTGCACACTGTGTTCAGGACAGGGTGGTGCTCCTTGCTTCTGTTCTCCCCTCCTTTCCTAAAAATATTTAATATTCTCACTGGTGGCTTGGATCACCGCTTGGCACTGAGCTTACATTTTCACAGAACGATATCAATAGCCTCGAAATCTCCTTCCTAAGTCGTAACAGCACTATCATATGTGACTATAGGGAGGGCTGCACTTCCCTCAGATCCACTTCTTTGCATTTATCAGCCTTCAGTTTCACCTGCCACTTTATTGCCTGAATGGATGTTGCGTAGTATGTCAAGGCTAGTTATATGTTCTGTATTGTAAAGCAGACTGTGGGGACCTCTGTCTTGAATTGCTGATGGAGAAAGAGTAGAAGTGGAACAGCAAACAAAGTCATTTTCACGCTGTAATTCTTGTGTCAGCTGTGGGAAGCTGACAACTCTTACCTGATATTTTCACTGGACTTTGAAAGCTTGGCTGAATTTTATGGACATTGTCATTTTTTAGAACTTGGTCCAAAGGAGATCTCTCAAAGAATGTGAGGACAACTTCAGATCTTGAATACTTAAAAAAAGAAACAGACATCTGTTTTTTACCAATAGTTTGCTTTGTCCCTCTTCTCCCCTTCCACCCCTTTGTAGTAAGACAGAAAGACGTATTACAAGCAACAGCCCAGAGAAGTGTAGGAGACATCATTACACAGTTCTGGCACTCAGCACTTCTCCAAGATACTCAATAAAATGTTGCTTCTTTTAGAGCTTGGCAAAGCCCATCACTTTCAGATCTGCATGAGAGTGCATGCCACCACCAAGGAGGAGTCAAGCTGGGCTAAATGTGGAACTTGGCTTACTCACCTTCCAGGGCATGTTTATAACAGTCTTCAGAAGCTTTTCCACTTCATTAAGTCTGGCTTCTATATCCTGGGCTTCTTTTATTGTGATGAGCCCTAGAAACAAAGTAAACAGGTTGTGAGCACAGACAAAAGCACACTTTCACGTGCCCATGCACTTCAGCAGCCAAAAGCAGCCGCTCAAGAAGACAGAACGACCTCAGATATCACGCCCCCCAGACATGTCTTTTAACACACACTGATGATAAAGCATGTACCCCAAACCGAGGTGGGTGTAGTTACAAGCAGAGTTACAAGCCCAACACATATTCATCTGTTTATGATCATATTTAGGAGTTGCAAGACAAGCAGAAGTAGAACCACCTCCTCCCTCACCCACAGTTTCACTACACAGCTTTCCCAGCAGTGATAATCAGCCTGTTTTCTGCTTCCAAGAATCATGATTCATCCTTTTCTTTGACAATAAAAAGAAAACCAAAGAAAACAAAAAACCACAACCCACAGATAAGAGATAAAGGCTAAACACAAGGCAAACAAAGTGCTTTGAGGGCAGTTTTTATTTCTCTGAATGTAAGCTCCAGTGAGGAGCCCAAGGAAGATTTCTCAGCATCATGTTCTTTGAATGCAAAACAACTTTTTGGAATTTTTATTTATTTATTTTTTAAATCACTGAATTATCACAGTGCTGCAGAAGGGATTAAAATGGAAGCTTTGCTGTCCAGTGTCCAGAATGATGAATTACAATGCCTCTGATTTTGAATTGCTCAATATGGGGATCTTCAACTGTAACACCATATTTCATATGTATAACCTGCAGGTCTCCTCTAGCAGACTGAGGGAAATATAGCACAGGTTATATGCACGCACGGAGAACACGAGGAGAAGTAAACCCCAAAATCTTGCATCCTTCGAGCAGCCCTTTTATTTCTGATCTGTGTAACCTTCTTTTTCTAACCCAATCACTGCTTCACCTCGACATTTGGGCAGCTTTTCCGTGGAACAGAATACACACATGAAAATGAAATACCTAAGAGACTATTACATTTAACAAGCTCCACTGGTAAAAAAACGATTACAAAAAGCTGGAGGAGAAAAAGATCCAATAAATCAAAACCATCTAAATAACAAAAATCAAACCCAAAAATCTGCAAAACAGCCTGTGAGAAACCACTTCAATGTACTGAAACTGTAACTGCTAAACTCTAAGTGCACCTCCATCTCCCCTATTCAAAGGGCAAACGTACAGAAAGAGCCGTCAAACGCAGAGCGTGGGGACAACATCCACAAAGTGTTTCAGCCTGCCTCAGTCCTTGTTATTTGTTTATGGCCAGATACAATCCCATACCAACTTTCCAGACAAAAGTGTGATTTCAAAGTTATCAGATCTCCTTGAATTACAGCTCTAAATAAAAACAGAGATTGTCTCCAGAGCCACCAGGTTTCCTTGCCAGCTGTCCCACAAAAGTAGCCGGGTTGCACAAGCCTGTCTATTGCTCGACAGCTCCTCATTTTACGGGGCTGTTTTGTCAGCATCACTACCACCTCATCCCGGCACAGCTCGTTCCCTGTTCTGACAGCGGAGCAGAGCATGCCAGTGGGCATATAAGGCAGGCAGCCGTGTACCCTGCTTTCGACCGGTGTACACCACAGTCGGGTAGCTTTGCATGGAAATCCTCGGACAGGCTATAAACGAGAACTAACTCATCTGCAAGGATCCACAGACTGCCTATTAGCCGGCTTGTGCTTGGCATTACAGACCTGAACGGCAGACCAGTACCCTTCATCTCCCTAACTACCGGGTGTGAGCAGGCCTGGGTGGACCTGCTTTGTCCCTCCACAAGCATGTTCCCATCCCACATCTGAACCAAGTTCAAACCTTTCAAAAAAAGTGTTTTCGTCGTCCCTAAAAAACCGCTGCCAGCAGCTCCACGGCTCAGACACCCGCCTACGATGTTAGTAACATGGTGTCGCCCTGCCATAGCCCACATCAGAGACAACTGAGCTAGCCGTCCCAGTGCTAGCTACCATGGGATGCCTCCACTTCTCCTGATGGTCTTGCTCCAGTCTACACAAACACTGACACGTTCAAAGCCGAGACTGCCCGACTGCAGCTCCCAGCTCGCAGACACCTCATTGCTGACCCACATGGGATTTGGCATTTGGCTGCTCTCTCTCCAATCTGCCCTCCACCTCAGATCCTTTCCCAAACAAACATTTACTGTTGAAACTAGCATTTTGCCAGGCAAAGGGATACTTCCAATGCACTTGAAAATGTTTGGACTGGGGGTAAAAGGAGGAAGAAGGAAAAAAAAAAAGGGAGAGGGAAAAGGGAGAGGGAAAACCTCACTAACAACACTGAGAATTAGTCCTGTGAGAAAAACCAGCCAAGCAGTTAGGATTTTCTCTCATTAGTAATCAGGGAAAGCATCTGCAGCTCCATGCAGCCTCTTTATGCTTCAGCAAGGGAAGTCGGACTAGCCCATCAGCCTGTTGCACTGTCACAGATCACCCAGTGGGAGGTTTTACAGTTTCCTGCATTCACCAGGAATTTCCAGCCCTGGTATATTCCGCCTTTCAGCTCCTTGGAAAGGCACCAGCCGTGCAAACCCACACTCTGACTTGGAAACTGGCACAGATGACTTGTAACACGTGACACGATAAAAACTGTTCCTTGCTGAAGCTTTTTGTAGTATCAAAACCAAAAGGCAGACGGCGTAGGAAGGAGAGTGAGACATCTGCCTGGACAGCTTCCTATATACGTGGTTAATGATCACCGACGCACCGTTCTGGGGCGTAACGCCGCTGACCTTACTTGAATTCTCCATACAGGGAATTCAGTTTGGCTGGGCTAAAGCCTTCCTTTTCTTCCATCTACAGTCCAAGTACACAGAAACCACTTGACTGGCTATATACATTGAACCCTGTAACTTCTTCTGCAATAACTACCAAGTTTGCAACGTCCTCATTTATCTTAATCCCAAAGTCTCTGTTTTCAAGCGTTAACAGACACCCTCGTGGTTTTCAGTCAGTCAGTCACAGCCTATGATCCCACAGCCTGAGGGATGGCTCACAACCCGACAGCCGTGCTACCCAGAGCGAGGCACCGCCTGCCCAGCCTAAGGATGGATGTGGTTTCCCCGGGGCGAAGTCTCCGGTGGCAACGCTGGGTTTAAGGTGCGCTCACCCCCCCCTGCAACTCATTTCCTCCCCCACACCGTAACTCAGGGCTGCCCCTGCTTTGCCAGCGCGATTAGGAGAGCAGCGGGGAATAGCTCAAACTGCTCCTGTGAAAGGCTTCACCTCAGGAAACCCCAGCCTCAGCAGGGACAGCAAGAGACTGCAGGCTGGGGTGCCCCATGCAGGCTCCTTTCTCACCCAGGCACCGTGTTGGAGCAGGGATCGGGACTTGTGTAAAGGGTCACAGAACCACACCTGAGCTGTCCACCTCTACCCTTCACTTCGTGGGGGTTTCTCCTCTGACTGTCTTCTTTTTCCAGTTCGGAAGCTTTGGTGAGGTGAAGAGAAAGACAACAAAAAAAAAAAAGACAAAACAGACTGGTCTAGGATCTCCAAACTCTAGAAAATGCCTGGACAAACAGACACACACACACCAGCTGAGTCTGCAGACAGAGCCAGCCCCCCCCCCCCCCCCCCCCCCCCGCCATTCATTAACACTGACACGAACACACCACAGTCTGGGTGCATCTGGGGCACACGGGGCTCACTGGCCACGTATGCAGCATCCGTAGGGCAACCGCATGTCCCGAGACTGTTGTCTCTCTGCCCACGGACCATAAATATATGCCTATCTTCCCATCAGGGGCTTTCAGACCCCAAGAACTCTTATTCAGACAGTTTGCTATAAAATAAAAACAAGACACCAATAAAGCAACCAGTAGCCTGGAACCAGTTGTGCTTTCTTCCACTTGTTCAGTCATGCAACAGAGCTGAGCTCAGAGCTGGGAAATCTCCTCGTGAGGTCATGGTGAAAGGCTGTTCTCATGCCTTCTCCTCTGCCCTGGACACTGTCTGACTGCTAATGGAAAACACACGCAAACTCCTCCCAGGAAAACTTTGCTCTCTGCCTTGTTACCCATACTGGGCTTGGACAATTACCATTTCAAGTGATTTAAGTGCTATAAACACCTATGTTTATAGGGCTTGAGGTAAACTGGAGCCCCTCTGGCTCCTTTTTCACCACAAACCCCGTTGCCAAATACCACAATCCTCTCAGCTTTCTTCACCCTGCACACAAGGGAGCCCACTCGCTTGGTAAAGTGCCGGGGGGGGGGGGGGGGGGGGGGGGGGCGCAATACAGGCACACTGCTTAACCCAGGTGGCACTCGCCTGTACGTGGGACATTGCTTTTAGCAGGGTTCTGCTGTGTGCACAACCCCTGTAGTCAGCAAACTCACTGTAAGCAAGGAGGAGGCAATCCCTTTGACATCTCCCCTGCACCTTTCCGGACCAAGCGCCTCAGACAAAATCCCTGGGACTGAGTGAAAGGGATTTGCCCGCAGTTCGAGACCACACGTACAGAGCAGCTTTACACACAGCAAGGTGTCCCTGTTAAAACACGGCACAAACCGCACCAGAGGCCTGCGCCCTCCTTCCTGCTCTGGGATCCTGGTAGAGGAGCAGCTGCAGGAGACTGAGAGAGCAGGCGAGCAGCTGCGTAACTGGCACGCCGGCTCACAGCGTGGGAGAGGGGCCCAGAGCTGCAAACGAGCAGGAAACGAACTCAGTAGAGGAGAAGAACGAACTGGGAGCCAACTCCTGATGTCAACACACACGCCTTGGTAGGCCTGTCCTATTACTGCCACGTGAGCCACCCAATCTGCACCTGATGGCATGCTGCCAACTGCAGATACCGCGCTGCACGCTTCCACCAAACGGAGCGGGATCACAGCAGGTGCTCCGTGGCTCGTCAAGAAATCACAACGCAGTCCTGATGGTCGGTGTCCACGAGGAACACGTCGTCTCAACAATCCTCTAGCGCGTCCCAAGGAAGTGTGAGTTCATGCCGAAGTCAAGTATGTCTCATATGCCGCCTCTCAGCGATGACACATGTAAGTCTGTTTGTCGGGAGATGCGTTGCTATGTACAAGCCACTACGTGTACGTGACCCCAAACTGGGGGCAAACCCTACTTCTCCAGTCTGAAGACTTCGGGGGTGTGTCCAGGAGAGGAACCAAGAAAGTCCAAGAGATCTCTTACTTTCTCAAAATCAGTTCAGTATGTACAGGTAACTGAGCAAGGGCAGAAGCCAAGGTGCACTTTCTGAAGATATGTGCAAGACGGAATGGTGATACTCGTAAATGCTGTGTATGCACATGAAGATTAAAATATTGCACTGAGCCCTCCTCACCTAATCCTCTCTCAATCCCCCAGGGGAAGACTGCAGAGTAGATATCAAACTGGAAAAAGGAGTAGCAAATAAAACTAGGGAGAAACCTGACTGTGTTCTGCTAACCCACACTGCAAGAAAGAATTAAGGCCTATAGATACAGATCTTGAGCCCATCCTTCTGTCTTTACACAAGCCCATGAGCAGCAGCTAAGGATTTCAGATCTTTAGGGAAGACACATAAGCTGTCTTGCACAGAAGAGCTACCCTGCTCTCTCTACTGACCAAACTGGATGGCTTCAGCATGAGATACGCTCCTTTTCCCAGGGTACAGCATTTATTAACACTGCAGTGCTCAATCTTTTTTGTTTTGTACCCACATTCCTCCTTCCTTCCCTCAGATATGCTCTAACGCATGTGCACACACACACACAACTCAGGATGCAGATGGAGCAATAGCAGGAAGGTCCCAACCACAAAAGGAGGTATACAGAAACACACAATAATATCCGGTGGAAGAGATTTCAGGCAGTCATTTGGTTCATCCAAAGAAGGACCAAGTCTGAAGTCCTATCAGGCTGCTGATCTGTCATGTCACCATGTCAAGGTGACTTCTGAATATCCCCGAGGACTGATATTCCACAGAATCATGCAGGAAGCGAAGCTACCCAGCTGGGATGTAGACCAAGGCTGAAGAGTGGCAACTCAGCTCAATGACTTCTGCTGTTGTGCTTTTGCACTGCTTCCCATTTCCTCTCTCTGCTGAACTGGGCCCTTCTCAATAGCATTTCAGCTCGCATCTTTCCCTGCTTCATGGCCATGATGCCTCTCCATGCTACAGCAGCTGCCCTGATAGCATCCTTCCTCCCTGCAGACACATGTTCCCTGAACCTCGCTGCCTGGTAACTATGGCATTAACCATCTTAGACTGGACTCTGAGGGAGCCAAAACAGCTCCTGCTTACAGCTGCCTCCTCTCTGATGGAGAATAGGATAAAAGGTTGTGAGGAGGACATAGGAATACTCAGTGGTATGTAAAGACAGGAAATTAAAAAAAACCCCAGCAGATGGGAAAGCTTGTTTCACACAACCTTTCTCCAGTAACGGCAGAAATAACACCACAGGAATCCCTTAAGTCCAAAGACTTGATAAGATCCAGAGAAGGGCAGATAATTACAGGCAATCAGGGATATCAGATCTCCAATTACCAGAGACCAGGACTGTCACTTTTCTGTTCTCTGCTAGTTATTTATGCTGTCTTTTGCAGCATCTGGTTCTCATCACTAGGGACAGGATCCCAGAACTAGATACGGCACTGGTCTGACATAGTCTGGCAGCTCTGGCTACTCCTCTTTGATGCCTCTTGCCTAATTCTACAACACCCCTCTCTAGGGGCAGACACACTTGCCCCTTCCCCTCACAGGGAAATCCATCCATCTCGTCTGACAAGAGTCACTACAGTCTCTAAAGCCTTTACAAAGCGTTTACTATTTATGCAGTGTCACTGACAAGATCCATCTTGGTGGCATTACTTAGCGAACAACTAAAAGGACACGATGGAGTTGAAAAAAAGGGGTGCAGGGAGGTGGATTTTTGAAATGTGTTACACCTTGTGCTGCCTTGCTTATACTTGATGTTGAGGAACAAAATGGGGACAGCTTTTTTAAGAGGTATGAGTACACGAAGTGCATGTAAGTCACTCCGTACTTTTAGAAGTCCCACTACGTAGCAGCGAGCATATTAAAGATAGTGAGAGACAACTGTTCAATGCAGAAAGACCGAGAGTGTTCAAAACCCTGCCCGCACTGTGCACACCTAACTCTAACACAGGCCATTTCTTCTTCTGCAGTTCATACGCAGTAGACATAAAAATACGGACTGAGTCAAGTCCTGTCCAAACAACCGTCCAACTGAAATCCCCCCGAGCAGAGGCTGTGACCGTGACCACCTGAGGACCCTGGCACACCCGAATACCTGTGCAAAGCACAGGAGGCAAGGGAAAAGCCCAGAGTCCAGACTCTCCAGCGGATGGTTTTCCACGCGTGTATTACCAGTTGTGGGATCTCCCAGGATCTCTGGAGGGGAGCCGGCACCTCTAGGTGACAGAACTCAGCAGATGGGCTTTCCCCGCAGAGCTCCCTGGCTTGATGCCTGACATGCCACGAGAAACAAAAAGATGCCAAAGAAGCAAAAGATAAAAGCAAACAAAGCAGTCAAAGCCTGATGAAAAATGCAAACTCTTACAACCATTTTTAGCACTGGTTTCTTAACAGGTGAGAACTGTCATGAAAGAAACAACCTTACTTGCATTTCTTTCCACCAAAAGCCTCTCACGCGCATTGCCTCGGTCCACCACAAAAAGGCAACTTCTGCCTAGCTTTATGATGACACACCCAGCTTCATTTATCTCCATCATTAATGATCAACCATGAAATTCAGCTAATAGAAAACAAACCCAGAAGCTCCAAACTTAATTTTGATTATACAGCGCTGCTACAGCCTGATAACCAAGAGCTGCATCCTTTGTCTGACAGGCAGAAGCTCTGAGCAAGCTCCACTAACGAACTGTTGACAATGTCAACAACGAAAAGAGCACAATAGATGCAGTGTATTTATCTGTATTGCCACAGCACCGAAACAGCTGCTGTCTGTGGAAACCACTGCACTGCTGCTGTAGAGCTCCCTCTTCGCATAAATCACACTCCCAGGTGGTCCTGTAAACAACATCACTGTAACACAGCACACAGAAAAGTTATGAATGCGACATTCGCAAGCAAACACAAATGTTCCTGGGCCGTCTCTTCAGGAACTGCCTTCTGCTTTGTGCAAGTCTTCTGATGGCAGCCCCGGAGGAACTTCCCGTGCGCTTTCTGGTGCACAGCCACTCGCACACAGAAACAGGCGATCATCTCCTTACCCGCATGAGGCAACAATGCTGGCGGGCAGGCACAAGCCTCAGGGCTACAGCTCAGCATTAGTGGTGTGGGAGGGACTGCTCCGGGTCTGCTGCAGGTGAAGTGACCGCCTCTACGCCATGAGGCCAGCTACAGACACAGAGTTTCTACAGGAAATCTCCAACACCTCCTGGAGAACTTCTATGGATGGACAGAGGCTGAGCGCCAGCAAGGCAGAAGGGAACAGAGAAAGCAACTTGGAGGAAAATGGGAAGAGAGGACCCATCTAGTAAAAAAAAAATAAAATCCATAAGACTGAAGAATTTCTGACTTGACAGTTCAGACTATCAGACCAGGCACTACACGTAGGCACAATACGAACAATGACATTGGAAGAGCATCTGAGCCTCCGTTCTGATGGCATAGGCAAGGGTTATCAGAAACCACTGTGGTACTCCAAGGGCAAAACAAATCCCAGCTTTAAAAGGTTGATAACACGCTGGTTGATCCTGCCCCCAATTAAGTCAGAGGGCCTGTAGTAACAGGACAAGGGGTAACGGGTTTAAATTGAAAGCAGGGTGATTTAGATTGGATATCATGAAGAAATTCTTCCTGGAGAGGGTGGTGAGGCACTGGGACAGGTTGCCCAGAGAAGCTGTGGATGCCCCATCCCTGGCAGTGTTCAAGGCCAGGCTGGATGAGGCTTTGAGCAACCTGGTCTAGTGGAGGGTGTCCCTGCCCATGGCAGGGGGTTGGAACTGGATGGTCTTTAAGGTCCCTTCCAACCCAAACCAGGCTATGATTCTATGATTCTAAGATGCAGGTGTCTGACTGCTGACTGCACGGGAGCTGGAACAAATTCTAGGATAAACCCTAAGTGAAAACCCCTCAGAAATAATATTTACAGAAAATAGGAGGGGAAAATAAAAAGTCCTTTTCCAGGTTTATGCTTCACTTGCAGTATCTGTTGGGTCCTTTGCAACTATTTCTAAATCACCAACTTTATGTCAGCTTCTAAGTCCACAGTGCTGCCTTTCTCATAAAGACTGACTTAAATACAAAAGTTGTTTATTTTGCATACAGAAACAGACAGTTCAGTAACATCGGGTTGTGTTCTATCTCTGCTAAGAGTGAACTAGCCTGTGTCTTTCTGTGATGCTCGTTTGTGCATTTGCTTAGAGCAAGGGATGGGCACACTTCAGACACAAATAAAATACTAGCAAGTTGCTGGTAACATCACCGTGAATCACATTCAGTCACCCTGCAGGTACGCATATACCTAACCTTGTTTACCAGTTTACTAGCAAGACACCTTGTGTTGCTGACCGCCCTTGGCCCTTAGCATCATTGCACACTCCAGATGCAGAGAGTGCACTTTGCCACGTCTTATTAGTTATCAAAGACAAGACCAGATTGTGTGAATGCCATGCTTCCTCCCAGGGCCTCCCCTCTTCTCACATCACAGAAAGGGCAAGATGAACAGCCACTGCAGAAAACTATACATCCCATCTTCTCCTCTGTAATCTCAAAGCATTCAGCAGCTCTGAGAAATATGGAGAGCATTGTGGAAGTCAGTCCAAGGGGACGAGGGGCGGAGAAAGGAAAGGAGAGGGCAGGTTGCTGTCGCTGAGCAAGAAATGGAGCGTACTCCCCCTCTGTACGAGCTGTTTGCTGAAACCAGCAATAATGGTCACAACCAACTCTAATATTGCTGACACTGTAAAAAAAATAAAATCTTCTTTAAAGAACTTAATAACATCAAATAGCTCAAGCTTCACTCCTCAACCATATCCCTTAAATGTAACGTACCGCAGCTTGACTGAGCTGTAGGATAAAGCCAGTGCTTTTAACGCTCCTTAGGCAAATCTGTAGGGACTGCGAGTCCTTCAATGCAATGCAAATATGGTTTGCGACATTCTACCACTTCCTCCAGACAAAAGGCACAGCTAACGTTCATCTTCTTTCAGAAAGCCCAAGATAAACACACAGACACAAACTCACATGCACATGCATTTGTATGTATACAAAAATACTCACACACAAAGGGATACCACTGAGTGCTAACATACACACGCACACGCACACGCACACGCACACGCACACGCTCTTGTCAGGTGTTTTTGTTAGGCTATGTATATTGAGCTTCGCCATAGGCAACAGGACATTAAGAAACCATGCTTACCCCATGAGTTTTGTAAAGACCGGACATGCCCCAAGCAATCTCTTCTTCCATCCAAAGCTTTGCATCAGCAGCACTTGGTTAAATGAGATTTTTGTGTTTCAGCTTTGTGAAGTTACACAGGCTGTGGCCAGTCACTTTAAAACGTTGCTGTGATGAAGTGTTCTCTATGCAGAGTAGCACACTCTGCAAAGTAATTTTCTTTAGAGCAGCGTAATTTTAAACAGTGTTACTGAAATGGAGAAGCACACTATGATTGCTTAGAAACTACTCCCGATTTTTATTCCATCTCTGTTGCAAAGTTAACCCTCATCCCCTCACCAAGCTGAACAGACCATGATCTGCTTATATTGGGTTTCGATTTTTCAGATCCTGGACTGATGCTTTCCTCATTCCCGATTCTACTGAAGTCTGTACGCCTGTTCCTGAGATAAGGGTAAGTGAAGGTTGCTGGCTCCAGGTCTTATGCAGGAACTGAGTGTCGCAGGCTGAGGATGCTTAGCCTTTCCCAGCTGTTCATGCACTAATGGTGTGTGTTACCTGGCACTGTCAACTACAGCCAGTGCAACGGGCTATGACCCCACCTGGCTCCAGCTGCACAAATGATGCCTCAGAGAGATGTGAAGACAGCTTAACATTTTGCAAAAGCCATGGCAGGTCTGGGAGACGCACCACGCTCACTTAAGAGAGGCACTGAGGAACGAGAATGGCTTTAGGACGCGCAGGAGCTCCTATCCCTAAGCGACAGGGAGGGAGCACGCTTCGAGGGGTAGGAGGCCAGGGCCAGCAAGGACCCAGTCCATCCGTGGCCAGACCCAGCACACACCCCAGCCCAGCTGCCAAGCTAGTCTCCAGAGCCCCGTAAAGCCAACAAGTACAAAGACTACCGACACGCTGGGAAGTCAACTTCTAGTCGCAGTGACCTTGGCAGGTGCTGAGTCCTGCAGAGCACAAGCAGGCTCGCTCCACACCTACCCAGCGTCCCCAAAAGCCGGGGCCCGGGTGCCATATACACTTAAAGGCCACGTTATTTAGAATTTACTGCCGCTTAGCACCACTAAAAATCACTCTCGGAGCACTTTAGGCAGGCGACCGCAGCGGATAATAAACTGTCGCAATATTCTAGCTCCCTGGTCAGCAACTGAATCGTGTGACACACGCTGCGCTGGGCACGCAGCAGGGCTGAGAGCCGGGGATGCAGGGATCTGCAGGAACAGCCGCAGGACTCCCCCATTCCCAGCCTGCACCCAAGCAGGGGGCGACAGCCCCCTCTCCTCCGGCACCCAGCGCCCGCAGCCGCCTCCCATCCCGCACCCCGGAGCGGGCAGGACAGCAAGGGGACGGCGGGGCCGCGGCTCAGCCCGGCATCCCTGCGGCCATCCCCGCCGTCTGCAGAGGGCACTCGGGGCTTGCGAGTGGCGGCGGGGCTCCTCGGGAGACGGCGGAGCCCAGCTACCGCCGCCCGGCAGCGGGACGGGGGCGAGCCCCGCGCCCGGGGACCCCCGGCGGGGAGCGCGCTGCGCGGGAAGCGGGTAAGCAGAGGGATGGATGTGAGCGTTTTTAAATGAGGCACAAGAAACCCCCCCCTACCCCACCACCCGAGGTTAGGGGGCTGGCAGGACACCTCCAGCACCCGGCAGAAAACACCCTTGGCGAGTCAGCCCGGGAGACGCCCGCTGGCGCTGATCCCCCATCCCCGTCCCGCGGCAGGGAACGGAGCCCGCTGCCACGCAGGGAGAAATAAGCCCAGAAATACGGATTTACACCGGTGTGCAGGGCGGGGAGCCAGCCCCGAGAACGGCAAAGCGCAGACCCTCTGCGAGGAGAGGGTCACTCCAGCAAGGTGGGAGCCGAAGTGCGAGCAGGAGAGGACTTCTCCATCCCCCCACCGAGGAAAACGTTGACAAAATAGCAGGTTCTCCCCCTTCCCGTTCGATCCAATCAATCTATGCGGTTGCGCGAACAACGGGGGTGACTGGAAGTGCTACGCGCACACCCACGTTCCGCCCAGCGGGCGCTCCGCACCGCTCTACGCACTTGAACCGTTTTAGAGCAAAACACGACAACTGTACCTAAAACATACCCCGAACGTGAAACAAATCAGAGCCAACCCCCGAGACAGCTTAACAGGCACATCCTGCTTCTGCACACAGAGAGAGGGTGCTGAGCGCGGGCAGCATCCCCCGAGATGGGTTAATCCACTCCAGAAAACAGAAAACCCGGCTCAAAGTGCTGGTGCAATTCCCCTGTTTTGCAGAAGTTAGGCGAGGAATTATGCCAGCTCCCAGAGTCGCTCCGTCCTCTGGCAAGCGCCGCCGCCTCTCTTTTTTTTTTTTCCCCTCCCCTCTCCTTGTGGCAAACAACATACCAACATGCGGAGATTTTTCAGCTACAGCCCTCCTCCTGCCAACAACCCCCTTTGGGAAGTCTCGGGGAGGCCGGAGGCAGCGGGGAGGGGCAGCGCGAACCCCTCTGCCCCTCCAACCCGGAGCCCCCCGTCCCCGCGGAGCTGAGGACAGCGGCGGGGCTGGGGTCTCCCTCTCCTGCGGTGACCCCGGAACCCGCGGGGCTGGCAGCCCTTCACCGTGTATTTACCCCCAAAATACATCAGAAATCAACAGCCCGGGAGGAGTTTCCGACCGCAAAACACCCCCGCAGCTTCCCTGCCCTCCCCACCGCCCCGTCCGGTCCCGCAGCGGCTCCGGCATCCCTCAACCCTCCGCCGCGGGGGCACCGCCCGCCCCGTCCCGCCACCGCCGTCCCCGGGGAAGCGGCAGCAGCCGAAAGCCACCCCCACCCCGCCACCCGCCCCACGCCAGCCGAGCAGAGATGACCAGGCCCGCGGAGGCTGTCCAAACCTTGGAGCAAGGGAGAGCGGGACAGCTCGGGCCGGTCCTCAGGGAAGGAGTCGAGGAGCCGCTTGAAGAGGCGGCCGAGGTCGGAGTAGCTGCGGTGCAGGTAGAGGATGTTGCGGTCCGACCACTCGGTGCGGATCTCGTAAAACTCCTCCTCGTCGCCCCGCCGGCTGATGATGAGCCTCCGGATCCCGTTCACCCAGCAGCCCCGCACGTACATGTTGACCAGCGAGGTGCCCTCAAACACGGCCGAGGCCATCCCGCCGCCGCCCGCGCATCCCCCGCCGCCGGCGGAGGGCGAAGCGCACCGCCCCGCACCGCCGCGGCCAAGTTAAGAGGAGGAGGAGGAGGAGGAGGAGGAAGAGGAGGAGGAGGAGGAGGAAGAGAGAAGGGGGGGTGCCACCCGCCGCACGGCCCCCCCGGCCCTGCCCTGCCCGCCGGGGCTGTGCCGCTTCCCGGCGTTGGAGGGAGGCACCTCAACCCCGGCTCCGCCGAGCCCCCGGCACCCAGCGGGGCGGCTCTCACCCTGTCCCGGGGCGGGGAGCGGGGTGGCTCGGCCCCTTCTTCCCGGGAGCCGCAGGAAGGCAGAGCCCCTCCCGTCTACGGCGGGGGCGGGAGGAAGCGGGGCCGCCCGCGGGCGCTGTCACCCCCCCGGCCCCGCAGCCAGCGCCCATCCCCTCCGCTGGACACGCGCGGACCCGCGCCGGGATCCTCCTCTTCCTTCTCGGGACCATTTCGCAGACGCCACAGACATGACGAGGAATTTTTTTCCCCTCTCAGTGACCCCAGAAGTTTTTCCTTTTCTTTTCTTGGTTGTTGGTGTTTGGGGTTTTTTTGTTGTTGTTGGTGGTGGTGGTGGTGGTGGTGTTTGTTTTTTCCCTTAAAACTCCCATCCCGGCCAGCTGAAGGAATTGCTTCCAGCTGCCTCCAGCTGCGGCATGCGAAGCTGTCAGCCCCCAGCAGCGCACCCCCAGTGAAAAGCGTCTCCCGGGGAAGCCCAAATGGAGACCCCAGCAACCGTGCCGGCATCTCCGGGGATGTGGAGGTCCATTACAGAGAGGAAAAGCGGGAAAAAGGGAACACGCACCCACGCCTGGGACTCCTTCGGCTTTTTCGTGGTAGCCCGGTGGGACGCCATCCCCGAGGCAGCCTCCAGCAGCATCCCATACTGGAGGGAGACAGGGAGGCCTGTGCTTGCCCCCGGGGACCCCAGGCACTGTCTTAGCGCACAGGGAGGGGGGCACTGGGAGAGCTGGCGGGGGCTGCAGCAGTCGGAAGCAGTCAGCTGGCAAAACTGGAGATGCGCTGTAAGGCAAGGATGTGTGTGGGAGACACGCATGAAAATGCCCAGAAGCTGCAGGGTTAGGATATAAATACTGAAGGTGAAGCGGATGACAACGCGGTGACGTGGGGTGCACCATCCAGGACAGGCCTCTGCTGGAGGGCAACGGCCTCCGGCACTGGGTTTTCTGCTGCGGAGGGGTTCGGTGGAGCAGAGGGAGGCGGTGGGTGACTTCCCGGGGTCACGCTGTGGGAGAGACCCTTGCTGCTTATATAATTTGGAGAGGTCGGAGGTCGTTGCGCTCACACTACGTATTACCGTTTCGCCGGTATGCCATCTGTGGCTCCGGAGGCCAGGAATTCACACGGTAACAGTTCGGGTGCTGTTTAACTGCTCAAAAAAATCAGCAGAGCCAGGAGTTTGTTAGGGGTATTGGCCAAAAAGCTGTGCTTGGAGAACATCGCGGCTGAATGGGCTTGGGAGCGTATAAATAAGCACGGCAGGGGGGTACAGAGGTGAAAGATGCTTAATAGCTTTCTGTAAAGTGCATAACTGAATCACTAAATCACTCTTTTTTCATGTTGCTAGTAGCTGCCTAAATCGTTCAGGTGCCACATGTTTCTATGCCAAACCAACTCCGAACCAGGAAATGCAATGGTGTCCCAATCTCCCTATTCAAATACCTAATTGTATCTTTTCTGGATTTAACTTCCATGAAACAAAACTGGGTTTAGTTCACTCTGGAGCACAGTCATGTGTGAAGAACGCAAACAAGGGAGCCCCATCTCTTCAAACAGAAAGGCACGTGCCTGTTTACTGCAGTCTCTGCCTACAGCGCCTGCAGACTTTCCTTAGAAAAATCAGCATTTTCCAAAAGAGCAAGAGCTGGGTGATACTGTGGATGTCGGAGAGGATCCTGAGGCGCCGAGCACTGATTGCTACCAAGCCGACTTCACTGGGAACAGCGCTGGGCCTTCTGTTGGGATACGAAGCCAGGCAAAGCAAACAACCCGAAGGCACGCGCTTTCCAAGGAGAGCTGTGTACCCCTGCCCGGAGCAAAGTGTGTGGCAGAGGCCCACCCACTTCACCTTGGAGCACCGCAAAAAAGGGTTATCACATCACTTTGGGTTAGACATCTCCCACGTACCCCGTATTAGCTGCTCAGGGTATTCAGTGTGGCTTCACAGGAGAGGAATTGTTGTGAACCTTTGTGCTGCAGGAAGATCTCCACGCAGCTCCTTCTGTTTGGGGCAGGCTTTTGTAAGCCTTCCTCTTGTTCCAGTGCACAGTGCTCTTCCCAGTTCTTTCGTGCAAGAACAAAACAGGAAAATAAAATGCCTTCTCTTGGGTAAGCCAAAATAACCACATATCCTAAGGAAGCGAAACTTCTGGGAAGAGAACTGCGAGAGTAACCCTCCTTGCTTTGAAGATGTCAGCCTTGTGTTGCTTCTATTTAATCAAGGAAAGCACCTGACTTCTGCTCATTCCAGCTGGTCTTTTCTGCCTTTGCCATAGAATGATTCTGGTGGTTTTCAGCTTGCCCACAAACTGCGTGTCACTCAACAGACTTCTGAGGCTCTCAGCACCTTGTCAGAGCCCTGGCTTCAGCTGGATTCTGCAAGACCTTCGTTGGGGGTACCCAGCTTCTGCTGGGCTAAGGGTGGCGTGCACCATCCCGCAGGCTCCAGCATTAAACCCTTGGTTCTATTTTCCTCTTTCAGACTGACTGGTGCCATGCTTCCAACTTAATTAAAATATTCAAATCACGCAAAACCCTATGTGCCCATCACTGCCTGCTCATGGGAAAAGAGCCTCTGCTGAAAATTCCGCATCTAAAGGGCTTGAAGCTGACATACTGATGCCAGATCCTGAATTTTAGGAGTGTGAAAGGAAGAAGTACTCTTATGCCTAATGCTGCACATGCAGGATCAGTTCATTATTCCCACCATGAGTACGATCCTATTCCAGAAAAAGGAAACTTAATCCATTAAGTACAGAAGTACAACATCCCCTCTTTGGAGTGAAAAGCAAAACTTTGGCACAGCCTTAAATGCCGCCACTGAGTATTTCTGGTGTGGCCACCCGTTGCCAGTGGGCGAGTCCATAGCCCACAGCAATTTAATCTGGTCCTTAGCTCAGGCGGCAGGACGTGTATGTATGTACGTATGTCCTCCCACCTCCCAGGTATGCTGCTGAGCGTCCCTATTACAGCAGTGTAGGGCGGGCCAGCCATTAAATCTGGGCAGAACTGCTGTTCCTGAAAGCTGGGGTAATAATAATCATCTGTTACTGTGTGGCTCCAGAAAAGTTTTGCTGGAAAACGTTCACGCACAGAAAATAAATGTTTGCATTAGACTAGCGGTGTGACGAGGAGGATGGCAGGACTCGCAAGATTATCCGCAGCGTGGAATGAAAAATGGACGCGCAGGAAGGACAGGTAGTCCCAAGGGACATAGGTATCTTCCAGATGAGAGTATCTTTTCTTATCAGTACCTTTTATTGTTGCTCTACAAATTGCATCTGTTGTGCACATTTAAAGTCCATAGCAGGTGGGCATTTGCATTTGACAAATCTTCCCTGTGAATGCAGCATGGGCAGAGGAAGCTGCTCTTCCGCAGAAAATGGCAAATATGTTCGCTTTTCTTTAAAGAAAGACTTTTATCGAAACACGTTTTATTCCTTCTTGTGTGACACGTAGGGTTACTATCTTCCATCTTTAAGTTTTGAGAAAAAAGTAATTACTGGCAATTGCACCTTAGAGAATAAAGAAGCTGATTGAGTACGCGTTTTATCCCCTCGCATTTTTGTGATCTTACTGTCTCATTGGAGTCATAAAATATTACGGGAATGCAGGCATTTTCTCAGTCACTTATTAGTTTGATTTCTACCTAACAACTTTCCAGTCTTACATTTTACTTTCACAAACTGGTAAGCAATTTAATTCATTTAAAATACTTGCAGAGTACCTACCACATACTCTTAATCAGCTTGCTAAAGGGCAAGGCCTTGAGCCTGGCCCTGTGAAGGTTACTCGGGCCAAAAATTCACTGTCAGGCCTTCAACTGACGCAAGCACAACCAAAGTGATGCAGCAAACTTGTCTGAATTTGAGAAGAGGCCAGAGCCAAATGACAGGGGTTAAGAAGCCCAAGGGCAGGTAACTCTTGCCTCTTACAGCTGTGATGTGAACCATAGCTGGAAACACAAATGAAGTTGAATGAGCCTGTGGTTCTAATCTGCTGCTGTGTCACGACATCTGTCAGCCCTGTTCTTTCAGGCTGCTTCATCTGTGTAGTGGAAATGATAGGGATACTTGCCTTCTGTCATATACAAGCAGGCTATGAAGCTATTTCCATATTATCTACCTTTTCTCAGCATGTCCTACATCCTCCAGCCCACTGCAGCACTTTCTTTCGTCCTCATCACTTATAGTGCCCAACAATTATCGTCTCCCAGACTGCATCTGGGAGGAACTTCATCTAAACCTCTAAGATCTGTCCCTGTTATTGTTTGGAAGTCATTTTAGGCCTCCCTTTTGCCATTATGCCTTCAACCCCTCAGCAGAGAGGCATGATGATTCACCCTCTTCCTGTCCACCTCCACTCCGCAGGGTAGAAAGAGGCTTTTGTACTATATTAGTAGTTAAAGTCCTCATTTTTGGCAATGGGCTTCATAGTAAGTAATGAGGAGTATCCACAACTGCAAACAAGGAATAAAGAAAGTAGTTTTAGTCTTAAGGAAAAAACAGACGGTATGTTTTGTGAACATGACCGGTGAAGCTGGCGGATTTCACTACTGCAGTTTAGATTGTTAACTTACGCAAAGAAAATAAATTACTGAAATAGCAGCAGCCACCAACCAGCCAACATGCAGCTCCATCTGAAACAAAGGTGAAAGGTGTTGCAGTGTCTCACCCAAGGGTGCTGATTCTCATGGAAGAGCGCTGTCAGAGTTATGTTTTCTGCACCAACGTGACTACCACTGCCAGGTGATCTGGGTTAAAGCCACGGTACTGAGGTATGGAGCAGGAAGACCCAGCCAGGGGCAGAGGGGAGGTATTTCCCTTAGCTGATACTGCCACCAAAACTCGAGCGTTGGAAAATGCTGATCTCAGCAGGAGTCTGAATAGCTTTGGTGCGTCACCCTGGAAAGAGTCTGAGAGGGGCAGGAAGGGAATAATGCGTGCCTTGGAATGGGAGGCTCTCTGGTTGTTCAGGTCTTCCTTTGCTCAAGGAAGCTGACTTTCTACATTCTTGTAAATAAGCAAAAATTGCATCCAAGGTACCTGGCTCCATTAATAATTGCTCTTTCTAGCTATTTGAGACTCAAAGATTTCATCAAGCCACTCAACAAGTCAAAAAGCAGTCACAGCTCCCAAGCCTGGAGTCACCAAAGACCTCTTGCCTGGTGACTTTTAAAAATCATTCCTGCCGTGCAAACATGGATAGCCTGGACTCTGCCATGAAGGACAGAGTCACATTTCCAGCCTGAGCTAGCAGATTTGTAAACACGGGTGACCGGAGTCTTTGCAAAGATGCTCAGTTAGCTCATTCTGCTCTGTTGCCAGTGTGGTGTTGGAATAAATCAAATACTCACCTATTGCTCAATAGTACCAAAAATAATTTGGAAAGAAAGATGGATTTAAGTTTTATCCACTTACACAAACAGTGAAAAGAAGAAAATGAGCTTTAAAAAGCAGCCCACACCGCTGTAACACCTGCAAAAAATGTGGTATGAGCAGTCTTTTTCTGTTCTCCCATGAAGTGCACCCTTCTGTTGAAAGTTGTTTTGTTTTGTTTTTTTTTTTTAACGTGCAATCCAAAGGCAAAGCAGCTCCTCCTGTTTTAGTCTTTAGTTCATGTGACAAGATCGTCCCTTCTGAACACCTCTGGTGAGAGGGAGCCCTTGATGAAATGAGCTGCTGACTGAAACATCCTTTCATGCTCCCGAGGGGTGGTTTGACGGCGAAAGGTTTGCGTGCATAGCCAGCTGGGACTGTGTATTCTCACTTTGTTCTCCTCCTCTCTCCCCTAGGCTGATGCTGTGAAGTACTGAGCCCTCCTGGAGCCAGTGGGAGTTAAAAAGTGCTCAACATCCTTCTAGTTTGGCTACCTCATAATATAGCCATTAATGTATGCACAACCTATTTTTAGAATCTGTAACATGTTTTCTGGGTAAAAAACTGCTTGAAAGACCCCTTCCTCTCCCTCAGAGTTGACAGTGAATTTGATTTAATAGAAGAGCCTGAAATTCTTTCCATTAAAAAGTGTATTATAAATGCTCAAGGAGCTGTAACTGCAGTTGAAAGCTAGGTATATTCCTGCCAAAGGGTAAACTAGCTTCGTCTAATAGGAGAATATTTCTAGTGGAACCATTTACCCTTTATGAGCCTTTTTCCTGGAGACAACGTAGAAAGTATATCTTCACTGTTTCCAGCAGAGCAAAATAAATTAAATATACCTGCAGGTTACGAAAAAAACCCCACACTGGCATAAAAATATGCGAGACAAAATTCATCTGCGTTTTCAGACTCTTAGCCTAGTGCAATCAGCCAGTTGGGCAATCAAATGTCCACAGTACTGGCCTTCAGTGTAGTTTGTAATGATCCTCTGTATGCCCCAACACTGCAAATTTGTATTGCACGTCGAAATAGAAAGCCCTAAAGAGTTCAAAAAGCCGAGCCTTACTATTCTGAGTCTGCAGAAGGGGAGACAGAGCCACAGAGCAGGGAAAGCCTAGGACTGCAGAAAAGAGGTCGTCCTGAAGGTTGAAATATTTGTAGCACTTGGCACACGGACTTGTATACAACCCTTAGAGTACATACTGTTTTGCGGGGATGGGGGGGGTGTGGGGTGGGAAATCACACTGCGTATGTCCACTAGAGCCATAAATGCACAACGGAGCCATTTGCACATGTTAAGAAATCTTAGCTTCTTCTTTTTTTTCTTTTTTTTTTTTTTAAAGTATGAAGTTGCTCTAACGTTTCCATTTTCTTTTTCCTCCTCATTGTGAAGAAAAATCACTCAGTTTGAAAATGGTAGGCGGAGGAGGATAATAACTTCAAGCTGGACATTTTTTTGCCACCGTCATTTAGTAATTGGAACAAATTCTTCCTTTGCTCTCGCTACACTACCCCAGGATAAGCAATTGGCCTTGTTTGAGACGCTGAAAACTCTGGCTGTGTCCTAACCAGTGGTACTTCTCCCTTAAAACGTACGAGCAGTCCGCCTGACCTGCAGTGGACTAATGCTCTCAAAATTAAGGGCATGCTAAGTGCTTAGCGGTGTGAATATGGAGCCCTTCGACATCTGCTCAAGGCAAGGCAAAGTTCTCAATGAAAGAAATACATAAGGAAGTCACAGCAACAGGAATGCTGAGTATGAAAGACACGCAGGATTGGACCCTGAGCCTGATGAACAAGTATTACTGAATTGCATTCATTCACATAGCAGCATCCGTAAGATACAGCTCATCAGTGTTTGCTGCTTCAAATACTTCAAGTCAAAACAAGCGTGAGTGATTTGGTGTGTCTACACAGCATAATTAGAGATGTAAACAATGACTGCCATGGCAGAAACTAGAGCAATATGCTAAGTAATTACCTGAGTTATTTCAGTCTGGCTATATTCTGCATCATTAGTATAATTATGGGAGTTAAACTCAAGCCCATCATACCTTCTGTAGTTCAGTTTGTGCACAACCACCTCAATTTTTATGATGTTTCCTTGGTCACCAGGGTGGCCCATGCTCTCCCCCATTTTTTGTTATCTAAGCCACAAAGGAAAAGACCCATTAATGATAACAAGGTTAATTATGCTTCCATCAGAATGGCTTCAGAAGGGATTCCTTCTGAGAAACAGCAGAGCGGGGAGTCCATTCGTTCTGTTCCCTTCCTCCTTAAAAAATAAAGTAAAACCACACAATGAATGTCTCTATTTACATTTCAGAGTTCTTTTCATGCCTAATATGCCTGTGTGAATGTACCAAACACGAGTGAAGCGTGAATAATATGTGACTATTTTTCCTTTCTTTTTTTTTTTCCTATATTGCTCAGCACTCTATTTTTCTAACTCTTCCCAAGAGCAAGAAGGAAACCATTTCCCTGCCCCCTTCCTCTTTGTTTCTTTTTCTTCTTATTCAGGATGGGGCTTGTAGTGAATCTGTTAGGACTATTGTGGTATATTCATCAGTTCTACTTGGTGCAGCTCATGTGTGAATCGAGGCTCTTTTCTCTATGAGAAAAGATATTTCCCTTTATAGTGTTCTAAATCAATTACCAAGTTGGCCTTATGTATTTTTTCCCTTCCAGCCAGACATATGATAAGTGTTTTCCCTAAAGCCCTTTTTATTATTTGTCATATTATAAAGACCAGAGTACCTTAAACACCCATGTGGTTTGGTTCATCTATACTTAACACATACTGAAAAAGGTCATGAAAGGTAACACAGCATCTTCTTCTTATAAATAAAGGACAAGATCTGATGGACAACGCTTACCATTCTCAGTAGAAGGAGGTTAACAAGGAACTTACAACGTTTTTGTGTTTGCATAGGACAGAGATGGTTTTTCCCTTAAACAACTAAGGTCAGTTACCTCAATCAAGCATTGACTCTCAACCCACTGTGAAGCCTCAAAGGAACATGAAGAAACAAATAAAAGACATACAGTGGTTTTAGTACAGATTGCTGGAAGAATAAACTCTTCCCATGTTAAAAAACTCTGGGCTTGATTGCATGGATGCTCCAAGCACAAAAAACCATCAGGTTTCAGCATTAATGATATTCTGTTTGTTTTATTTAGGAGAAGATGGAACACAAAGCCAGTGGGAGCTGTCTGCTTCTTGTTTCCATACAATGCAGGTGTTAAAGCTCGTTGTAGTCCAGTGCTAATCCCACTGGACACGCACTTGGGTTTCAAGTGCAGTCAGGACCAAATTAGACCAGCTGAAAAAAAAATCTACAGAAGCCTCCTGTTTCAGCACACAATGTTGACACATCTCGTGGGACAGAGCCAACAAACACTGCAGCATGGTGCACCTACCCGACTCATCTTGTGAGAGAGGGAGGGTCGTTACGGTCAATGTCAGAAGTACAAGTCCTCAATTTCGGCTGCAAGGAGAGTCTATGCAGCAGAAATTGCTGCAATATCCTACTGCAAGATTACTGTAAATGCAATGCATGTTTTCTTTAGGCCTTGCCAGCACCCCTAGTCACCACTGTATGAGCCCCATGCAGTCCTTAGTCCAAGACCATCTCTTCTGTCACTTCAGTGAAACTAAGACAAATAGAAATTAATTGCATTAGAAGTTGGTAGTTGTGCATACAATCATTGACCGCAGGAAACAAGAGAGGTCAAGGAGCCCTCCCCTAGAAGGACTAAGTTTTAATAGGAATAGTTAAAAAGAATTTGACTTAAAAAAATTAAAGATGCAATACAATGAGAAAGCAAAGAATGATGCAATACAGATTTATGGAAAATGTATATTGTCTAAGCAGAACCAAATATTAACAGAAGAAGAAATCACAAATATCTAAAAATAAAAGAAAAAAGGCTTCTGAAGAACTCTAGTAGGGAATTTACCAATGAGGGCTGAAAACCTTACTTAACTTCAATTCAGGGACTAACTGTCAAAAAGATTTTCACAACGTCTGTAGATCAGAACCTCTGCATGTTCTTTGCTGCAGGAACACCATTTTGGTGCCAGCCTCTTCTTTTACACCAGATCTTAACAGTGTCGTCACTAACATTAAATTATTTAATTATAGAGGGCAAAGAGACAGGATAATACAATCTAATCTTAATCTAAGTATGGTAATAATTACTTCTACTGACTAGTTTGTTGATCAAGCTGCTTCTCTTCAATTGTTGCCTGCAAAACACTAAGGCTTATTATTTCTCTCTTATTGCTTAGGTTTCTCATTTGTCTTATTTCCCATTACCCTAACTCAAGCTGAGGTGACAAAAACTGCGTAGAATGGTTACTTGTAGCTGCTAAACTAGCACTCATATTTTTTCTCCTGCAATCCTTATTGAACATCCTATGCTAGTTCTTATGTTACCTCATGGTAATTACTGCACTTAGATCTACTAAAAAAGTTAAGATTAAATGAAACGTACATACAGTTAGCTAGATGTTTCTTATCCAAACAAGAGATGTACATTACATGCTTATGTGCAATTTTCTTTGAACTGTATTTACTTTAGAAAACTTGATTGACAGTATATATTCCCAGTGCATGCTTTGTTTAAAAAAAAAAAAAAGAAAAAAAAAGGTAATGGTTTTGTGAAGATCTATCTTCTTTGCATTTCAATTGCTTTTTCATAGCATTTGCGGTCAAAACCCCATAATGCTGCTTGTACATTGAAAACTCTGAACAAAAAGATCTGGAATTAAAAGCACTGTCAATATTGTAAAGATATAGTTTGGTCACAGGGTCCTAAATGCAAAGCAAGACTTGTTAGTTGCTGTAAAAATTTCTAATAATTCCGCTTGCGGGACTGGATGGGAATAGAGGGGGAACAGCCTTTGTGAGGACTAAGGGCAATGGGTGACGTCTTCTTCCCCAGCCCTAAAGCTATTCCCCGTAAGAACTGGAAGGCTTTCTGCCTCTGAACGTTTTGGAGTGACGTAACTACACAAACACAGCTTCATCGGTACAAATCACTAGGGAGCTCTGACCGCTCCATGTACAACTATGTGTCAGCACAATTAAACACAGATGCCAATTAAGCCCATGCAGAACTAAACACAGAATCAGAGCTTTGTAGCAAAATGTTTCAATGGGACCAGAATTTCAGTTTTCTTTTCCTTCCTAAAAGGAGTCACCAGATGGGATCCAGAGAACACAGAGGCATCTGCATAGGTGAAAAAGAGATGAGAGACCTTGGGAAGACCTACAGGGAATAAGAAATCTGACAGCCTAAATCTCAAAAAGCCCAGCAGCTTTCTTGTCTTTTTAGCTGCACAGACAAATCAATGCTAGGGCCTTGTATCCTCCTATCCTGAAAGGAAACAAGAAACACAAAGGCAAAAGAGCATACATATCAGCCATCTGCTCGGGAGGAGCTGCCAGCCTCACGGTTTACCATAGGTGATGGACGGACGCAAGTCCATCCGTCTGGCTGGTTGGGCAATGGCAAGCTTTTGTTCCTGCCTTGCCTTGACTCACAAGTGCCACCCTCTTTCGAGCAAGACGTTGGGCAACCTGTCTCTTTAGAGTGGCTTGATTCCACCGCACGCCAGAAAAAACCCTGTTGCCAAAGTTGGGAATGTCACTGTTTTATATATAGCCAGCCCCTTGGGCAGCAGCTGAGTAAACCAGGGGAAACGCTTTCAGTTTCCTCTGCTTCGCAGTTTTAATTTTAAAAAGCATGTGTGTGTGTGTGTGTGTGTGTGTTGAGATTCAACTGACTCTAAATTGTTCCCCAGCTTCCTGTCCAAAAGGTCTGGACCTAAATCCCAGGAAACGTCTCACTCCTTGTGTGGGGCAGGACCCGGGAGAACAATAGCTGGCTACAATCAATGGTGCTGCAGCAGAGACTTGTTAAAATCCATGTTTGCATTGCTATCTTCCACTGAGAAGTGCCAGTATGTAATTGCAGCACGTAACAGTCACAGCAGAAATGTACTGGTAATTCTAGATGCTGAAAACCAACTAATTTATCTTTTAGCTTCTCTGACAATTGCTAGCAAGAATTATCTCCCTTTAACAAGAAAACCAGATGGATGGAATAAAAAGGTCTACAAAGAAATTTACCACAGTATATCCCAAAACCACGGCACAGTGTGGTTTAAAACAGTGTGGTTTCTCAATGCCATCATTTTTCATTTTGATTTCAGTTCCAAGGGTTGGTGATGCTGTAACACCCGAGGTGGTGAAACGGGGTGGCCCTAGGGTCATTATTCTTCATACCCTTCTCAATGCCATATCACAGCCTTCACAACCAATGAGCAGTGTCTTTCGCTGTAAGACCAAAAACTATTTATCCCATAGTAGTTTTCCAAAGCCATATTTGTTACTCAAATGAGTTGGCTTAATTTTCCCAGAAAAAGCAACCCTTCTTTGTCTACTGGAGCAACGGTAAAGTTGTCCAGCATGGAAGACAGAGCCTGAGTAGCTACCCCTTCCTGTGGTTTGCTACTACCAGACAAGAGACCCCAGCACATGACTGAGGGAAAGAAATACCAGAATACAGAAAAGTCTATGTCCTTCTAGAAAGTTGCCATTGTCTGTCTCCAGCTTACTTCCCACTGTTGTCAGGATAAAACTATTAAAAATACATAATGCTTTCCAGGTTGCTTCAGTACACGTGATAAGATCTCTCCTATAGGGTCTTCCTCTTCAAATCCTGTTCACATTTCCTCTGATCGCAGGGGACATAAAAAAAAAGTAGTAGATTTGAGGATGACTTCTTCGAGAAGAAGGTGAACTGTCTTCTCTTATTTTTCTCTCTCATTGCTGACAGTTGAATCTCTCACTCAGCACTGGCATCATCCAAGATACCAGCTGTTCCCACTGATTCGGAAACTTGAAAAACCAAAGCTGAAGCCAGTGAATGGGACTGGAGGCCCAAATCCTGTTTGTCTGGCTTTAAGGCAGAACCACACATTGAATCAGTCCTCCTGTCTGCAAGAAAGCAGGAAGCATAGATGTGGTTGTATAAGCATCAGCCTCTTACTCAGGGAGATCCGGTCAGACCACAGCACATCAGACAAATTAAGAGGCCAAGCGGAGCACAACATCCTCCGTCCTGTTGAGAACTGGGAGGTTTGATGATCAAATTCTCTCAAAATCAGACTGCTTACTAGAAGCATCTCTGCATATGAGTGTCTGGTGCCTACCCACAGGCACTCAAGCTTGACCAAGTCACACAGCCTAAAAATGTCAAGATCACCAAGGAAATTCTGTGGAAAAACAGGAATAAACCCCTTATTGTCCTAGCACTACAAGGCTCGCTTTCTTCCTTTGTTACAATAATTCATTTTGTACAGATTTAGAAAGCTAAATCTTGAAGTCCTTCCTAAAACAGATTTGTATCCAAGCTGCCCTGCATACTAGCTGGCATAACTGAGGTCAGAATTCAGACTTTCATTCTTCTTCATTCCTTTCCAGGCAGCACTCCCACTCCTTCAAAATGAAGTGTAGATAGCAGTTACAGAATTAACTACTTAGAAGTGCATTTTTTGCCGTCCTTTTTGCCTTATCAGCAGCACCATGGTATTTCTGGAAAGCAACGACTAATGATCGTTTTAGAAATAGAAGTAATGCTTTGCATTGCTTTCCCTAATAGCTTCTAGAAACACAGTGTGCGGTAGAAAACCGTGGTGTGCATCTCAGTCTCCCATGGAGATCATTACAGGGGCGCAAGTGTTTAATGGAAGTGCCATCACCGCCTTTCTGTTCCCAAGGAGAGGAAAGACCACTGGAAGGAATTCATCACGGTTGTTAGGCCACAGGTTTCTTGTGCTCACAGAAAGGATCACCAGACTCCTAACTCCTTAAAGAAATGGTCTTCAGAAAGCTCAAGGGCTTGTTTCTGCAACAGGGAGAAATATTCAGAGGAACATCCCCTGGCTTCAGTGCTCTCCGGGGGCTGCCTGGCTGGGGAGCTGCATTGCTGAGAAGGACCTGAGGGTGGTGGTGAGCAGAGACGTGGGCACCAGCCACAGCCTGCCTGCCAGCAAGGAAGGCCAGCAGCATCCCGGGCAGCAGATCAAGGGAAGTGATTATTTACTTTCACTTGTCATTCATGAGACCGCACCTAGAATATGGCATCTCGTCTGGCCCCAGGGTGAGAACGAGGACAGTCAAGTAGGACAAGTCCAGGGAATGGCCAGGGGCTGGCCCACATGTCTGTGACGTGGTGCTGAGGGACTAAGGCTTGTTCAGCCTAGAGGAGGCTTTGGGGACTTGGCAGCAGACGTCCGGCACCTTTGAGAAGAGAGAAGGAGGGAGGTGCACAGCAGAGAAACAATGACCACAAATTGAAACAGGGATAGAAGGGGGAAAACTCCACATTGGGACAGTCAGGCAGTGGCTAAGGTTGCCTGTGCAACCTCAGCCCTTGGAGGATTTCAGGACCTGATTGGATAAAGCCCTGAGCAACCTGGTCTGATCTCACTGCTAATCCTGCTTTGGGCAGGAAGTTGGGATAGAGACCTCCTGAGGTCCATTCTAAACTAAACAGGTTTATAAAAGAATTACAAGGCAATAAAAGTTGCAAGATATCTACACAGACAAGTAAAAAATTCCACCCTTTGTCACAGTAGAACTGGAAAGTTTTAGGAAACAGGATTTTTCAGATGCAATATATAAAACCAAACACTCCCCCTCTTCCTCAACAACATGTAATATTGACCCATTATACTAAAATCTACTCCAGATCATTACCTGTCACTTAAACTATGTCCTGACCAGTCGCTTCAGGGATTAATGCATTTGAGGTTCAGAAGAAAGAAACCTTTTCTTTCTTCTGGCAGGTATTCATAGCAAAGCAAAGAAGGGAGTGTATTATTAAAGCTCAACTGCTGTTAAAGCTTTTGAAATAGAACTTCTGCCTTTGTCTTCCAAGAAAATCTATACTCCTCTGCTCTACAAACATAAAACCAGACTAAATCCAGTAATGTCATCCAGGGAGATTCTCATCCCCTTTACACTGGCTGGAGTCTGAACAACTCCCCGAGAAAGAAATTCCTCTTGATCTACACCATGGAGATTGAGAAATGCACACCCCGCTGAATCTCTGCGTGAACTGTACAAGAAAAAAACCCAATCAAACTAGGTATTGCTTGAAAAGGATGAAAAGGCATCAAAAGAAAAGCAGTCAGTGCACATCACTCTTTGTTGGCAAAGGTAGGAAGCTGGATGACACTCTCAGCTCCTGAATTTACATGCCACATAATTTGGCCAAAGGGGCCCGTGGGACCTGAGCAGGAAAGGCTGCTCTCCACCTGCACAAGGACTTCTAAAGCCCTCTCAGCCATATGGGAATATGCAAGAAATATCCAGAGTGCTTATTGCATGTCCCATCAAAAGGCCAGACAGGGTACTGTCTTCTCACAGAAATGAAGGGAGTCTGAAACCACTTTGTAGCTCATACTGCTGCATTAGCTCTTACACCATCAAAAACCATGGGCCTGGCTTAATTCTTCATAATGACCTAGATCACCGATGACCAACTTGAGAAGGATGCGCAGGATCAGGTCCCACATGAAGAAGAGTTTTTAACTATATCCTGCGTGTATTATAGGTTTTTGATCTGGGAAGGCCATCTATATGGCAACTTACAGGATGAAGAGTAAACTCTGTGCTTAAAACTTACCTCAGTCCATGCTTTGAAATGCTACACACTGTTTTTAAATTAACTCCCATTCCTGCTTGAGTAATGCAGGTTTAAATACTCTTTCATATACATCTGTATTTTTAAAAGCTTTCCAGAATGACCCCACCTCCACCCCACAAGAAAAATGCTTTGGGGAATTTGTAGGAGGATTAGAGCTTTAACAACAACATTCAGAGTAAAATATTAAAATCATGTAATGCCTTTTCAGAAACCAGCCCTTCAAAAAGTGGCACTTTCTTTGGCAGTTCTGTGGTAGAAAGTCCTGCCCATGAATCTGCTCTGCTTTGAAGTCTTAGCACTTTTGTAAAATAGGAAAAATTGAATGTGGAGCATAGGGACTGTAATTATACTCCATCATTCAAAATAAGGGGGAATAAAAAGCACATGCTTCCTTGAGTCTTAAAGCGGTAATGGTCATGACCATGAAGGAGATGGTAAAGCCTCAGGATGAAATTCCAGCTTTGCTGAAGTTCACAAGGGCTCTACCATAAGATTTCACGCTTTGGATTTCACTCCAAGGGCTTGAATCTGGCCTTGTGCTGCTGTAGGTCTAGTTTTAATGTCATCGCGCAATGATGCACAACTCCCACATTTCAAAGGGAAAAACTCTGGGTGCAAAATTCTTCTTTTCCTCTGCCTCACCCACACAAAAAGAAACATTCAAGTCTTTAGTAAAGTAAATAATACAGGAATTTTCAGTAAACAGAAATTTTTTTTATGTTCAAGAAGAAAAAATTTCAATTCTAGGTAATATTTAGCTGTCTATAATTACAAGAAGTTTACAAAGCTTTTCCTTGCAAAACACAAGGGATAATTAAACATTTTCCTTCAGAGAAAATATTATATCATTCACTATAACCAAAGTTACAAATGGGGCTAATGAAGAATTTTATTATGCGTATGGACTGTATCCTTTTCAGGAGAGTGCTGTGTGTCTTCAACATACCCCTCTAGACATGGAAAGGTGTTCCAGAAACAGGTCTCATGTTTATAATGAGGAAGAAGGCCAATGATCACAAACAATCGTGTAAAATACAGGTTGAAAATAGTATTTTTACATTGTATGTACATCCTAGTAAACTATTAGCACTCAGAGAATTCTTCCCTTTCTTGTAATGTTTCCCATGTGGATTTTTGGGGTTCCTGCTAACAAACAGTGAAACAGAAAGAAAAATAAAGAATAACATTTAAAAAGGGAAATCCCACTGCTGAGTTTTGTTTGTCTGCAAAAACCGTATTGCATGCAAAGAAAGACCGAAGAAGTCAAAAGAGAAAGTGACGGTTTCTTTTGCCGTGGTGGGAAGCAGAAGAAAACCCATGGTGTGTATTTGCTGGCAACCCCTTGCATACTGTCCCGAAGCAGGATGTAATAGCCAGTCTCCAACTGCATTTCAGAGCAATTTCACCTTCACTGTACTCAAAAACTTTCATAAACAGTGCCCCATTACAACATTCTGTCATGCCTCTGCAGCATCACGTGTCACGCTGCACAGGCGTGCCTAGTGACACACGAACGATCAGCGATGCGGGTCAGACATGATAAGTATTTACCACTTGGCTCTAAAGGAAGCACATTTTAACTGCTGTGTCTTATCACATGTATTTTGTTACATATTCATACCTTGCTTGCAAATTATGTTTTGCATCATGCCCGTAACCCCGTAATTCTGGTTGGATCAGATCATCTGCCATGGATTCTTACCAAGACCTGCTCAGAAGTAATACCGTTTTGGAAAAGCTTTTCTAGAAGCCTCTCAGGTCATTCCTTCTTATCTCTCATCGCTTCTGGTACAGGACTAGCTACAACCCAAGAGCATCTGTTAATACAGTACATTGCACTTGGCATATAATTTACGTGCTCTTTTGCAACAGGCAGTATTATGTTGTTGTTACGTTTGATTGCGCCTTGAGTAAATCTCAGCAAGATATTACAAACATTTCAATTCTAGATTTATTCTCAAAGACGCTCTCCTTGAGTTATTCTCATGCTCCATAATTGACCTTCATTTTAACCTACTTTCAAGGATTAAACCTCAAATGTTCTTGCTATACCCAAAGAGAATTAAACATACTGGAAATGCTAAAGCCTGTAATATCAACATCATCTCTTCTGCCCTGTTTATGGTCATTCCCTGTCATGTGATACATGATGGAGTCATTCCCCTGAAAGCCCAGATGGGACAGTATAGGAGGAAACAGGTTCTGTTAAACTACTGCCATGCTTTCACAGATTCACAGAGTGGTAGGGGTAGGAAGGGACCTCTAGAGATCATCCAGTCCAACCCCCCTGCCAGAGCAGGATCCCCTAGAGCAGATCACACAGGAACAAGTCCAGGCAGCTTTGGAAAGTCTCCAGCGAAGGAGACTCCCCCACCTCTCTGGGCAGCCTGTCCCAGGGCTCTGTCACCCTCACAGGGAAGAAGGGTTTCCGCACGTTCATGTTGAACCTTCCGTTTTTCAGTTTATGGCCATAGTGATGTATAACTCTTATGGTCATTAACTGAGTAACAGAGTAGTCATTTAAGTGGCAATAAAACCTCATTTTGGAATATGTTAACTCTTCTGGAGTAATTTGGACTAATAAATGAAGTAAGATCTTTCTTTGACATCTAAAAAAAGAGAGATCAAATTATTTTGGACAAGCACAATATAGTACTTACAGCATGTTGCACTGGTCACCTAATGCTTCCAGACTCATGCTGACCTCTCCCTTGCTGCTTCAGTCCCCTCAGAAATAAAGGGACCAAAAAGCTTGGGTGCAACATCTTCCACTATGTAGAATATGTCCACATAGTCTTAAAGCTGATATCTGACAAAGCATCAGAACTCAGGAACTTTAATAATTTACTGTAGTTCAAAATAAAATAGTCCTTAAACCATATAGTGGCAGAAAAATGTGGTCCAAAAGAGGTGAGGGAAGAACAGTATCTTCTGCATGCTACATGTTGTTATTTTCCTTAAGATCATGAAGAAGTATTATTTGTCTCACTGTAGGTTTAGATGTTGTAGGAAAAAACAAACAAACAAACAAACAGAAACCCAACCCAAAACTATCAGGGCCTAAAGAAAGAAAGAAAAGAAAGTTCTGATTTGATGTGCTGTTTAAAGAAAATCAACCCCCCTGCTTACGGGTGGTCTTTCCTCATCTTTCTGACATCACTGGATTTTGGCTTTTCTTAAATCCTGCCTGAAGAACACATTTTCCTAATTGGGGCCTACATAGTTCAGAAGGCAAAACTGGGGGCTAAAACACAACAGGATCATCATCATTTTTGCAGTTAAGGAAACAAGAGGAAAGGAGAGGAGAGCAGCAAGGCTGAAGGTGCTCTGGAGCTCCAAAGCCCTCTCTGCGTCACTGTGGACCTCCACTGTGGTTTGCCCCCCATCTATACAACTGGGAACAGTATTTTTAGATCACAGGAATAAGAGAGCTTTTCTTCACCCCAAGTATTGTGTCTGGTCAGCTCATTTGTCCTTCTTAGTCATAAATGCTGGAGTGGAAGATGACATCTGACCCACTTCCACACTAATTGGTTGTGATTTCGTAAAAGTATTGTTATGCTATTGATTCAGACAGAAAGAAAATAAAACAGATAAACAGTGGTTATCAATTACACATACACCAACTATATTCATGCTATGTACTTGTAAAACTCTTCATTCAAGGAAGTACAGCACATCTAATTAAAAATGATGGCAGATACATGGAAAGCGTATGTAATAATGTACTTTAACAGTGACAAGTGTTCCTACTTGCCAAGTCGCTCAACACAGACAGATACTCTAAAAGGTTAGTTCAGAATAAAATACCAATCTAGGATCAGGGACATCTACCTCCAATTCTCCCCAACAACAGAAGTTTCTCCTGAAACTTTTAACGAGTCTCTTCTACTCAGCATATCTATGAAATTATTTTCTCCAGTCTAAGAAACTCCAGTATTTTGGTAACTTTCCATAGTTTTTGTCAGTGCCACAGGGTCTTTGCTGGGTTAGCAGACACCTAGCCTGAATGCCTCACTACGCATAAAGAATTCGAATGTGGGGTTCCAAACTTCAGGACGTTTTGTAAGGGTGCAAATGAGCAGTTTGGCTATAGAACTTTGCCTTTGATAATTCTCTTCCATAATGAAAATTCTCATCCCAAGAACAGATTTCCACTTCTAACATTTCAGAGGCATGGATAGTCAGAAATCACTCTGCAGTTCGGTTCCTCCAGATGCAGGCAACATTTCTCCTTGTGTCTTTACAACCCCCAACACCATGATGTATCCATGTAGCTTTGCAAAACACCCCAGAAAAAGGCATATTTCAGGACCCACAAATACAGCTTCCTTCAGCTGCCTGCAGAGCAGAGACCGAATTAGTACATTATGGTAATGAACTACACACAGCAGTTCATTAACCCCTAGATCATCCTGAAGAAAATCCTTGTGAGACCAATCGAGACTGCAGACTGGACCAGGTAAAAGAAGAAAGCCTTGGGTTTGTAAAAAAACAAAAAAGGTTGGATAGCACGGTCCCATAAGCGATCACTCTGGCTCCTGTTTGGAAGGGGAGGGCAGCAGAAACAAACCACGCTCTAGCTGGTCTGGTATTCTAGTCCTATTTTAGGCAGCAGCAAATATCACATTTACTTTATCAGATCTTAAGTTTATACATGTTTGCTTCTATTTGTCACTTCAAAAGCTCAATTTGTCATAACTGGTTTCTACTCTGAGTTTCCCCTTAAGCACTTCAAATGCTCTCTGTCTAGACACTACTTCTATATATCAGGTCAAAATTGTTTTCTCAGTTGTGCTCAGCTCTGGGCAATAACTCCCTTCCGTGTGGTAAATACTACAAAGACCTTCCCCTTTCAAAAACTGAAAGGAGGATAAAGGTGGCATTTTCCTCATAGAGAAGTACACCTCCCTTCCCTTTGTAGACCCAAATAAAAATGTTTAAAAATGAGTTTTCATTGAAACTCTTCCCACTTTCATTTGCCTACTTCTTCATTTCAAGATGTGTTACAAAAAGGAGCAGAAAAACAAGTTTCTGTATTTGGTTGGTTGTTTTTGAAATCCATCAAAAGTTTTTTCTCCCCAATTTCATATCCAAAATGTTTTCCAGGAAAAGAACATAAAACGTAATAGACTGCAATACGTTTCTCTTGTCTCCATCAGGAATAAAAAAAGAAAAAGGTGGAAACTATGGTCTCTCTACACACACATATACAATGACTCTTTTATCTTCTCCATTAGAAAATCTAGGACATTTAAGAGCATTTTACTACCCTATTCATTTCCCTTCATGACTTTATTCATGTTTGCAGAAAATGAGGTCTATTTTCAGCCGGCACTCCATAAGGCCATAAGCATTTTAAGAGCTCGGTCGGCAGAACACCTTATCAGGAGTTGCTCACAGGAGACAGACACTCCATTCCTCGGCACGGCATAACCCTGCTCTGTAAGCAGCTCCACGAAGAAAGATTCGACTTTGCCCATTACTTCTTTCTTCAGTAAAATTAACTGAAGGGTGGAAATTGCAAGGGTTGATATGGGTTCAGTCAAGACAGGGGAGTGACTTCTGCCTGCAGGAGCGAGGAGGCAACTCCACCCTCACGCAGCATGATTGTTGCCGACATCAGAAAGGAGCCTGGAACACCTTCAAAGTCAGGCTCAGCCTTTACTGCACAGATGCAAATCCAGAGGAACGGAGTGTATCCCTTGAACTGCATTAACATCCCATGTTGGGCGATGAGATTTGGTCCATGTATATCAATAAATGTATTTTCAGGTTGAATCTCGGTTCCTGGGGACAACAGAGGTATTTGGGAACACCAGGAGTCCAGCACAGAACCAACCTGGGCACGCTGAAGAGGTGGAGAGGAAAAGGAAATTCTTCACACATACACAAACCAGATTTTTATCATTTGGAAAGGGTTATTTTAAGGACACTCTGCAAGGACAGGTTTGGGAGTTTTTTTGATGGCTGCTATGTCACTTCCTTCTTGTCTAGCAAAAGATGAATTGATGCTTTTTGACAATCTCATACTCACAACCCAGATAATTCCTAGCCAGCCATCACATACCATACAATTTAAAACAGCATAAAAATAAAATAGTGTGAAAAGTTTGGAGTTTTAAGAACAATGTTTTACAATTTTAGCTCGAACTTGCTGCCACCAAAGACTGCACCAAAGGTGCTCTGGGGCTTGCAACAGTGGCAGAGTTTTAGCTTTCAGATCTGAACATTTGATCAAAAAAGAGTTTGTTTTCAGGTCAGTTCTCCTGAAATTCTAAGTCTAATGGTATAGGACACTACCACTATACTGTCATGTAAAGACCTTTTGCAGTTATAAGCTTAAGCTATTTTTTAATAGGAAATACTGGACAATAGGTGCGCTGGGCTTGCTGGTATATACATTTGTGAATTAGAAGAAGGAAGTACTGTAAGAAAGACCTCTTTGAGCTGCTGGATATTGGCCTACTGCTTTTGGAGAGGTCTGCAAGCAGCAGAACTGCAAGTCCCATCAACTGCAACCCTGGCAAGGGTGAACTCAGTAATGCGAGGGAGCATCAGAGCTTACAGTGTAGGAGAGAGAAGACTCCTAGAACACAATACATGGAAGGTTAACACAAGCCAATGAAAAGGCATTTTTGGTAGCTGAACATTCACCTACACTTTTGTTGCAAACATAAAGGGGACAGTTTATTAGGAGGATACAAGGGGATGACCATAGAATTGCCTTCTCTGAAAACTTTACTAACAGCAAAGCTTTTATTCTAATATATTCAACATGTCCTTTTGAGACCTATGATCCATATGCATTAAGGACTTCTTGCTGCTTTAAAACTAAAAGGGACTCCACGAAGGACCCAGATAGCCTAAGTAATGGAGACTGACTAAGAGCTACTGATGCAGAAGGGCCCACAAAACCAATCTTGTCATTCAAACCAATGCTCTTGGGCCCTCTGTAACTACCAGCACTGCTGGATGTGATCAGTCCTAACACTGTAAGGAAAGCTGGAGACATCCCTGGGCAGAAACCTATTGATCCGAGTTGGAATAGGTTTAAGGTCTCCCAAATGGCATAGGGGAGAACTGGGCAGTTTGTGGCAGATCAGAAACCCCTGGCAGGATGCAGCAGGGAAGGGGAGAAAGGGCAAACAACAGACACACGCACTCCCCCACAGCGAGAGCAGAGGAGCGTGCTGCACAGCAAAGCGTTCGCAGCCCCTGCCAGGCAGCTGCATGACAGACCCTCTCTGAAAAGGAGGATGGTAAGACACACAGAAATCTTGTAGTTGCAAGAAGCACTGCAATGGAAAAATCCTCCCAAGTGCCATGAAATAAATACAGCCTATGGGAGCAGCAAAGCGTGTAACCGTGTAGTTCAAATGCAAAACCGAGTCATGCCAGTTCTTGGTAGGCGACCTCTTGGATGTGCGAATCCCTGCATAACAAGATGAGGCAGTTGTGTGCAAAGGAAGAGCCAGCACCAGTGATGGGATATAAAATGACAAGTCTTTTTGAGATAATGAGTTTGTTTCAGATAAGGTTTAGATTAATAGGCTTTTAGGTCGCAGTCCATCTAATCTCACAAAAGCCACAGAGCTGTAGAACTAGAAAGCAAGGATTGAATCTGAATATGGTTCTAGATCAGTTTTGACAGAAACTTCCAGAAAACTATTCTGAGGTGGCAACAGCCACCGTGCAAAGTCTTCCAGGGTTGTGTCAAGGATCCTTTCAGATCAGCTGCCAGCTCCAAGAGGAGGTGGACCATCTTCTTGGAGTTTCAGGTCCTACCTAGAACTGTACCTGGGGACTGACATCTGGAAAATACAAGCCTCTATGCAACGGGGGAGAAGCAAAACATGCAACTTGAGTTTCTCTCCAGGGGAAAAGAAAATAGCAGGAAGCAAGAAAAATAAGAGATTCGACATAAAATAGGGAGGATGTAGTTGCAACGAATGTGTCAGCCCATGAACAGCACTTTCCAGTTTGGAGGCAAAAGAAGTGCAGTCATGAGCAAGGTTTGAGGCATGACAGAAGAAGCCAGAGAGGTTAATTGCCAAGAAGAACACCAGATGTGAAGTGGCAGCTCACAAAATCATGTGAGTTTTGCCACTGATTTCAGTGCAACCAAGCCTTTGCTGCAAGTTTCTTTAGGGCAAGCTATGGTAATTTCCTTGAGCTGCAAAGGAAAGCATGGAATTTCCTCTCTTTCACTCCCTTGGGACATTTTCAGGTTTACTGAATAAGGCACAATGAGGACTTTGCATATGACAGCGTAAATCACAGCCTTTGTGTAACTTCCCTTGCATCTGCTGGAACAGGATTCACACCAAGGTTAACTTTGGCCTGGTGACCTCAGTGGATATCTTGCTCGTGTTGGCAGTCTCTCACAGGGCTTGGTCCTGCTGCCGTGTATTATCTGGAAATCTCAGGTCTCTGTTAAAGACTGATTTCCAAACATCTCTTATGTCAAATTCATTATGCTGCAGCACATTTCATTAGAATGACTAAATGTTACAGAATACAGCACCGGCATTAGTATCTAGGATGGCTGCTCTCCCAAAAACCATGCCAAATTTACCTTTACGTGAAGCAGAAACTCTCAAAACAGAACCCAATAGATACTACAAAAATAACCGTGCTCATTTCAAGCCTCAACTCCAGGCATCTAGAATATGCAGCTCTCTTTCTCTGACCGCAGACTAAAGGAATCCTGTAGAAAAAGAAGCAGCATCCATTGTATAGCCCCACTGCCCTATGAAACCCTTTTTGGTGCTGTGCCTCTTCACCTGCAGCAGGTATCCCATTTCTCTTCTGAACTGCATCTTACTCTCTTTTGCGGAAGTCCGACACTGTTTTCTGTCTCCGTATCTCCAACCCCAAAGGGTTGCCTTTCAAGACAACCTGCAAAGTCCACAAGAAACCTTCCTTCTGTCTCTGGGCTCAGTTCTACTTTGGTCCTCCATGGTCTGCAGTAGCCTTTCAGCCCTCCTCACGCAACGTAATCTTTTTAATAAACCTCCATCAGAAAAATCGTTTCTTGAATAGCTCTCCTGGAGCTTTCCTACACTGAGGCAGAAAAGGAAAGAGAAACTTCCAAGTTTCGCTTCAGATCTTAGTTTGAAGCCTCTGAAACAGCACTAGTGCCTGCACCAGCACTTTTAGCTTTTCCTCTTTACAGGTTTTACATCGCCGCAGGCTTCTTTCCCTTCCCCTCCTGGCTTGCAGCCAGCTCACTCAGATAATTTCCCTACTATCACCCCTGGGGTCAAGAGCTGCAACGTCTCCCCAGCAAGTTCCACTGAGAAAGCCAAAAGAAACAGGCATTACACAGTCTTGCCACCAGCAGCCTTTGGCATATGCCCTCTGTCATGAGCCTCTGATCAGGTAGTTGAGACTGTATCCTTCTCAAATCCTTTGCTTTGGGTTTGCTGAGGTGGTTCCTGTCTTGTGGACTTCCCCATGAGAGCCAGATACCAGCCTGTTGACATCCTTATGATTCATTTATAAACACATTCAAATCCATACGGGTAACATTCTGGTAGTATGGACTTATGTAAAGAAGTTTACACAACATTCAGATTTGTGATGAAACAAAATCGAGAAACATATCTGAGAACTAAACTCTAGAGAAACCTCAATTTTATTATTTGTTCCTCCTTTGGGTTCTTCTCTTCTTTCTCTCCTGTTCTGCATGGTTTCAAAACTTTCTTATTTCATGGAAATATTCTCACCCTTGACTCCTGCCCTCCAGCCTCATGGGTTTTTCTGTTTTGCAGAGCCAGCGTGGGCCAGGGGAGGCAGGCGCTTCCTCCGTCAGCCAAGGGGCCACTGTGTTCTCAGCAGCGACTCCTGAAGCCCGCAGGGTAGGGCTGGCAGTGAGGGCTTTCGAAGGCACCGCTCTCTACAGCCACACCGGTTTGGAGCTGTTCTCTCCATAGTGAATGATCTGTGTAGGGGAAAAGGGAGGTGGTACATCCCCCATTTTTGTTGTTTCTCCTTCTTTAACATCTTTAACTTGTGAGGACACTTTCCCCGCAGCTCCAGATTCAAGCCCCAAAATCCCATGCTTTCTTCACAGGAAACCAACAACTATTCCTCGATCCAGAACAGCTCGCAAGAGCCTTGAACGCTGCTTGTCCAGCACTGATCGTTCAACATTCCACAGGGGAGGAAAATAATGGTCTATATTAATACTATGACTAATAGTCAAAGATACCAAGCAACAAATACAGTCCAAAATTTTTTTCTGGGCAGAAATGAAATCTAAAAGAAGTCTCTCATTCTGCCACACACAGCTTCCTAACCCAGGCACACCAGCAAAGGCACGGAACTAGAAAAAGTTTCATTGGTGGCCATTGGAAAATCACAATATGATTTTCCTATCATAATATGAATTATTATCTCATTCACAAAACACATGATTAACTTTCCCTACATCTTCTCAGAAGAACTGTGAATTGCTTGTTTGCACTACAGCAACAGAGAGTAAGTGCTGTTTGGGACTGGTGCTTTGGTTGAACCTTTACATGTGCTGATTTGTTACTTCTTGAGTTAACTTACGTGTTTGTTCAAAAACACTAACCTGTGAGGAAAGAGTTTGCTGGATACCCATCTATTATTTGGTGCTGTGTCTACGAAGCATCTTACAATGTTGGTAAATATAATCCTAGAGTAGCAGCAGCAATCCCGTAACTGAAAGATTCACAAGGGACAACTACAATAAAAACTGGCAGCACAGACCCCTGGATTATCTAGGCTGAATTTCTTCAGTTTATAAGGGCTTTGGAAAACACTGCAGACAGGATTTTGAGACATATTTGGTTTTAATTTCTCTGCACATTGCCCAGAAGTCAACGAAATCACTGCTAACAGCTGCTGGAAAACCCACTTCATGCACAGTCAATTTTTTTTTTTTTTTAATCTGATCATTTCAAACCTTCTCCGTGATTTTTTGGTGCTTGCTGTGTCTCTCATCTGTCGTTTGCATAAATTTCAGAGAATCCTGAACCTCACTTGAGGCTTGCAGGTGAACAGAAAACATCATGACCACTCTGCTCTTCCTTGGGAAACAGCTGTCAAGTTAAGAAAAATATCTTCTGTTCTTAAATATTTTTCTCTGCCCGCTGTTTTCAGTTGACATCAGTAACTCTGTGTCAAGAAATCAGTCTAGAAGGTTCATCAGGATGCAGCAGTCACACCATTACTCTTAGGGAAAAACCCCAGAAACTAGAAAAGACCATCTCCAGTATTACTGCTATGCAGTCAATAGCGGAGAGTCAAAGGGTCTGCTTCTTACCTGCAGGCTGAGGTAACTGTATCGTGTGATGTTCTTGGCATCTGCCAGCTTAATGAACTAACAACCCAGAGATGCTCCTGCACTTTTCCATGATCTCACGGATTTAGCAGCCACACAAGTTCTTGTTTTGACTCATCTGGAAGAGGGTTAGTGCCAGTCTTCATCCTCTGCACCAACCACAAAGCAAAGGGAAAACAATGAGGTCTGACTGCATCCCTCATCAAAGACAGCCAGGGTTTCCTTTTGCTTGAGATTGCAATGCTCGGAGTGAAGAAGTTTTATTGCTATCACGTCAACCTGGGAAGCCTTTGGTCTGTGAAATCATTCATGCTCCCAGCATTTCCCCTGCTGGATTTATGTCCTTCAGCCAAGCCAATCTTCTGAGTGTTTCACAATGCTGCAATTATCACTGTCTCTAAGCATCAAAGCAAGCACAGGGTGAGGAAGCCTGCGTAGGTAACCACAGGAATGGCTCAGGAGAGGCGGGAGAGCCAAGTTTGGTGAGCAGTGCTGAGTGACATTACCTCCTGGAGGGGTTCAGCTGCCTTCCCAGCCTGTAGTAAACACATCTTCCCCTCTGGCAGAAAGGAGGAGTCATCGGTAAGTGTTACCTACTCCTGCTGCTATTTGTGAGCCTAACACAAACTTTGAGGGAACTTCATAATTTACACAGAGAATTTAATTAACTTCTAGTGAATCCTATTACAGGAGGGAGGGCTGGGCGCAAAAGCAGAGGAAAGCACCACAGCTTCAACTTTTAAAGGTAATTAAGTGATACTTCCATGGCATTAAGAACCCTAAAAGTAATTCAAGAGTAACTTTGGTCTGTGGAGTAAAGTGTCAGTGATGTGCAAGGGAATTTCTATTGAGTCACGGCCTGAGGTCAACTTCAGCTGTCCCCACCACACATGTCATGCAAAAAGTGGAAGGAGGCCCAAGAACTTGCAAAACCTGAGCATGGTCCCCCATCCACTGCCAGCATTATTAAACCTAACAATCTTCATTTCCTTTATTTTCTAAGGGATTCACCCCTTTACTCATCCATAGTATAGGGAGCAAACCACTGATTAAGTGATAACTCTGCTAGAGGGTGCAGGCAGTACTTCAGATACACTGTTGTTAATTATCTGATGGAATACCAAATCCAGTTTGTTTCAAAACACAAAGGCAGAGTGGTCTTTTCAAACGGTGAGCCAACTAGTAATGAGACAAAGTATTTACTTTGGAGCTACAACTATTTGGAAAGGAAATGTGATTTATCTTTATATAGCCTTTAAATATCTTTAAATATCCCTGTTGTCTCCAAAGACCCCTTGGAGAGCATTCCTTTATGTGTCTGGATCAAATGAAAAAAGGGGTGTATGAGAAATAACACAGTCACTCGGGCAATCAGATTATTCAACAGAACATGAAGTGCTCAGTACTGTCGGGAAAGCTCTGCAACATAAAGAGAGCACAACTCTTTTAAGAGAATGGTTGTAGGTTAAAGAAAATACTCCTAGGCACATTAAAATATGGCCAAAGCATGTGATTTGTAGTAAAAGAATCTCAAAACTGTTTTGAGAAAGCATATTACTGACAAGCTCAGACTGCAGAAAATTTGCTACTTCGGTGGAGGTGTTTGGTCCTGATTTTCAGAGGCACTGCTTTCATGACAGTTGCAGTTTCATGGCTCTTCTATTGTGAATCACACATAAGAAGCCAGAAGTAAGACGAAATGACCTCCTCGAATTTCACAGAGCTGCAAGGGAACGTTGGAGAACTGCCCACAGTTTGCCAGGGGAAGCCTGGACCCCCTGAAGGTCTTTTGTATGGAACCCCTGCTAAAACAGAGCATATCAACACACCCTTTGCAAAAGGCCAGGCCCTGTGAGTCGCAGGCTGTTGCTGAAGAGGAACACCCCCCAACCAAGGGCGTGCAACAGGCGACGGGACGGAGTCGTATGTGAGGAAACATGGAACGCGGGACTGCAGTGAAGTAAATCACCAGGTAATACGATACGGCTATGGCTTCATATGAAGGCCCAGGTCCTTTTCAAAGCACCATGTTACTTTAAGCACATGCCCTAAGTCCTGAATAAAGGCCATTTGAGGCAATGACGCAGACCCTAGTAATGGCAGCGACATGAGGAAGAGGTACCATATGCCTTGGAAAGAATTTTTTTTTTTTCTATTTTCTATCAGGAAATAGACAGCAAAAGCCAAACAATGCCCATAAAATCTAAACCTGACAGAATATAATTTATTTCCCTGTGAAAGGAACTTTTAATGAATCCTTAGAAGGTTCCATGTATTTTCCCAGCCCCACAACAGCTATTTTCCGTACGGCACATGGGCCAGACCAAAATAACCGGTCACATAACCTCCGCTCTGGTCCTGAGCAAATCCTGGCAAAGTTAATCTGGGTGTGGACTTTCCCATATAGGCCCTCCACAAGCCGTTGGCTTCATTTGCAGATGCCACGCACTCCTAGGGGTCACATAAGACTGACTCACAAGTTAGATCCAACTCCAAACGTGTCAGTAACTTGAATCAAATGCGTTTTCTCTTAACGATAGACTTGTGGCTGTAGGCTGAAGGATACTAGTGACTGTGTGAAGCAATGCATGCAAGGGAATGTCAGATCCGCAGTGGGAATTGTTGTGAGCAGCCCACTGCTGGGCAAGAAGGGATGGAGATAATCTAGGATGCCTCTGCCCACATGGAGATTATTTCTGCAGCTGGAAAAAAGGTTCTAGGGGAAGCTTCAGAATGACAAAGATGTTGGAGTCCTTCTTTGCAAAAAGCATCTATCTCTCTATCTTCATCTTCACAAGATGGTGAGAGTCTATCACCACCATCTTGTGAAGAAAATGTACTTAAGCAGCTTCCAAGCACCTGATAAAAGGTCAGTATTGTTATAACAGTCAAGGCTGCATTGGGGACACCAGTTTTGTTGGTTCAGAAAGCCTACGGTGTAGTTTTTATAGTAAGAACCAAATATTTTGGTGTCCGGAAGGAAAGTAAGTTGCACTGAACCAAAGAAAGTATGTGGGAGTCAGGAGTTTCATTGAAATTTCCAGCTCATTGCCTTTCAGATCTCTCTTTTGTAAACTGTGGATAAAGTTTCTCTAATTCACAGAAATGTTTTGATAACTGGCTAACATTTATGAAATACTTTGAAAGTAGAATGGTCAGCGTATTATTTTATTGCATTCATCTTCTCACTTCCTGAGGATCATTATCCCATAACAAGATCTTAAGATGCTCGTAACAACTGTTTCTTCACACTCAGGTAGCTGTTCAATGTGGACGCATATATGAATTCATGCTAGTCAAGAAAGCTGAAATATTCACCTACGTGACAGGAGGTTGCAGAGAGGTGGGTGTTGCTCTCTTTTCCCAAGTGACAAGACAAGAGGAAACAGCCTCAAATTGTGGCAGGGAAGGATTAGCTTGGCTCTTAGGAAAAATTTCTTCAGTGAAAGGGTTGTCAGGCATTGGAACAGGCTGCCCAGGCAGGTGGTTGAGTCACCATCCCTGGAGGTATTTAAGAGACTGTGGACGAGGTAGTTAGGGCCATGGTTTAGAGGTGGTATGAGGAGTGTTAGGCTAACGGTTGGACTTGATGATCTTAAAGGACTTTTCCAACCTACAGGATTCTGTGATTCTATATTCCTCTACTATTTTAATTCATGGCCCAGACTGTCCGCTGACAGCATTACAGCACTGGTAAGACCGTCCTCTGAATGTTCCTGGGAACAGATGCAGAAGCAAGCATGAACCAATCAAACAAACAAAGAAAACACATCCGAGTGATTATCCACAGAAGACTTCCCTGGGTTCTCACACGGGCATTTCCGTTAGAGAGAAAAATCTTCAGGCTGAGGTATCTGAGCTGGTTGTGCACCCCGCAGGTTCAACCAGACGCCGCATGTCATCCATAGGAAGCAAAAATTGGCATTCTAGGAATATAGAGGGGTTCTAAAGGAGCTGTTGGAATGAAACTGAAGCTACCAAGAGCTATCAACAGCAACAAATCAATAATGCATATATGAAATAAAGAGCCAGACCAGAAGAAATACATTACAGGCACCAACTGTCGCCTGAGAGAAAGGGGCAAAATGCACTCATCTGACTTAAAGGCCATGTAGCTAATGCTTCTTGACTTTTTGCTGCCAGACAACATACCTAAATAGAAGATTCTTTCCTCTCCCACATACATAGCTAATTAAAAATAGTCGTGGTGTTATGGGACATCTGTAATTGGCCTTGTGTGGAAGCTCTGTATTCCACTGGTAATCACAATTATTCTCCCATTGCAACCAACTTCAGCTTCACTAAATCAGCCATTTATTTTCTCAGCTGTCAGGGTCCTGGCTGAAAACACAGAAACTATTCAGCTTCCAACCTCCTCTTTCACACTGTGGTATATGAGAAAAATTCACATATTCTTCAGTTTTCGTAAGACATTATATTCCTTTAACTCAGAGCAGATTTCCTCCAGTAATGTACACATTCAAGACAAAATCCAGCTCCTTTTGGATGGCAGGTTTCAAATGCAAAATAACTCTGCTTCTTTTTTTCCCCATAGTTTTGTCTCTCCCTTCAAAGTGCTCTTAGATGAAACCCCAAGCTGTAACACGTAACACCGCTGAACACATCCAGATCCTACATCAACTCATAGTCTTAAATACAGGCTGGGCCTTCAGCCCATGTAAGAACTAGGCAGTTTGGCAGAAGCCGAACAGTCGTTCCCAGGAAGTTCAGAGTCGGTGATTTTGGTAAAGACAAATCATACGTGGAGGCATGTATAGGAACCTGAATTTCTGTTGAAGAAAGAGTGACTAAAGCAGAGGAATGACAACGCTGCTTGCTCACACCTGGATCTGGGCATGCTTTGAAGCTAAAATAGCCCAAACTTAGTGAGATATATAATATGTTATACAACATAAAACTTCACTGAAAAATGAAGTTTTGTGTAAGGGGGAAGTGACCTACAAATTTGGAACAAGATCATAAATCAGTTTAAGTTAAAAGAACAGGAGAAAAATAAGGATGGCTAAAACAATTATTTTGATATCCTCAAATATTTTTTTTTCTATTTTGAAAATTGGATAAATATAATTTTAAAAGAGAATTAAAGGAGGTTTGAACAAATGTAAGTGACTCAACAAAACTTGATTGCTGCCAAATTATTTTATCCAGTCAAAGCAGTTTTGGGGGTTTTTTGGTTTATTTTCCCAAGAAAGGGGAAATGGAGAATCAGTTGCTTTTATTTGTGCTTTCCGTATACGAAAACAAGCAATTTGCAGCAAGCGCTAGCATCACCAGTCAGTGTCACATCTTGTGACTTGGCGTGACTAACCCATGTAAGGGCTAGTGGTTTCTGGCTGGCTGCTGCTGCAGTGGGAGCACTTGCTAGTCCCCAGTGCAAACTCCCTGAACTCTCAAGGGAAAACATAACTTCCCTCCCACACATAAAGCCATCCACTGCTGCAGCATTTCCCTCTGCAGCATTATGCTTGCATTACCAGGACTGCTGTAGTCTGAACATGTGCCTACAGTGACAAAATATAAGGTTTTAATTAAGCTGTTTTTACACACTCATCATTCTTGAGATTTCCTCCCAGTGAATCATGAGGGTTTTTTTGGTACCCCTGCACCAGCTACGCCTGCTGCAGGAGCACTGGAGCTGCTTGCAGGGAAGGGATTTGCAGGGACGGTCACCTCTCCTCCAAAACAGTTGCCATTAATTACTAGATTTGCACCAGGTTTTTTCCTCTTGCCAAACCACATCTTAAAGGTGAAAGAAGGAAATGTGTTGCCTGGGGGCCACTTGTAGGCACCAGGCAGAGAAGGACCCTCAGCTGTGACTTTGAATATGGCACAGGCGCTGCTGACCTGGCGAGGAGCTCCTCCAAAGACCAGTGCCGGTCGGTGAGGGTACTGTGGGAGGCAAAAGGGCGACTTCCCCATTGGGGTTTCCTTCTGTGACAGCGTCCACCACATGCAGAAGGTCCTCGGCACCAACCAGCTTCCTAAAGTGCCTTTTGCAGGCAGGGCCAGAGAGCTCTCCTGGCCAAAACTAACACACTTCTGTGTGTCTTCACCTGCCACAGCAAGGGATGGCCAGAGCCCTGCTGCCAGCCACAGCTGCCAGGAAAGCTCACGAGCAAACCTGGGCCACTGCACGCCATCCGCGAGCTGTCGCGGCCTCCCCCAAAAAAGCATAGCACCCAGCAGGCTGGGGCGCTTGCTCCTTCCTGCTGCTGAGTTGTCTTTTTTACCTGTGCTATGAATATCACAGAATCACAGAATAGTCAGGATTGGAAGGGACCATTGGAGATCACCTAGTCCAACCTCCCTGCCAAGGCAGGTTCATCTGGAGCAGATTGCACAGGAACGTGTCCAGGTGGGTTTTGAATAGCTCCAGAGAAGGAGACTCCACAACCTCTCTGAGCAGCCTGTTCCAGTGCTCTGTCACACGCAGAGTGAAAAATATCACTGTCTATGATAATGCACCTTCCTCCTGGCTTGGTCCCATGATGAACTGACCTGCCTGGCTCCGCTGCTGCGGCTGGTTCCCTTCCTGCACCGCTTGTGCCTACTGCAGATCAGCACAGTTAGGGAGGAATCACATGCCAGAAGGGCAGTCTAAATAGCTACACCTGCCTTTCCAATACCTTTTCCTACACTGCACTCCCCCAGGGCAATATAGAGAGCCTGAAAGAGCAGCAGACGCTACTGCAGATGTGGTTGCAGCAGCTCTGTGAGCGTGCACACCCTCTGCTCTGCACTGGCACAATGTCTGTGCTTTGGCTTCCCTGTCTCTAGAGCAGAGCTGAACACCTGGGTTGCACGGCAGAGGCTAAAACTGGGCTTTTCCAGTCCTTTCAGCAGGAAGATCATAACGCAGGAAACAATCAATGTGGTTTTGCAAAATATTTTCCATATTTTGAGCCTATTGAATTTTTTTTCACCAGCTTGTCACAAGGTGTGACTTTTCAGATCACTGTACTATGTCAGTAAAATGTCATTACTAACATTAAGTATGTATATTCCTTAAAAACAGGACACATTGGATAGGAGTAACAGTACTGATGCCCATAAGTTTATACAAATCAAGTTTAAAAAACAATTTTGAAATCAGCACACACTTGATTTTGTTCCTCACCGGTGTACCTCTGTCACTTTTACATCAGAACATGCTTCTTGCCAATCACTGCCACTCATTTTTATTTTATTCTTGTATCATAGCAGCTGCAGAGACAACGATTGTCCTAGGCACTGTCTACTGAGCTACAGAAATGTGCTGGATTTCAGAGTCTTATCAGCTCTGCCACTGAGTGGTCCTTAAGCCAAAGCCCTGTTTTGAAAGGAAAATATGTCAACACAAACATGCTGCCTTAGCATCTCAAGATTTTCCAGCTAATCTCTTATGAGATATCAGAAGCAGAGTCTTGAGAACCCAGGGATAAAGGATATCAGGTTGTGATGAGTGTCTGACAGCTTCCTTTTCATTATCCTAGAAAATAAATAAAATTCTTTGCTAGCTTTGTGCTTGCAGAGTTCACAGGAATTGTCACCTAGGTATAATTCCTATTCTTAAGAAGGAAGAAAAAGAAAATCCAGCCAAGCAAACCTGCATTGGCAATCAACTGAGAAATGTAAAGAAGATTAGACACTTCTTACAGTTTCCGTACTTTTTACAGATGCATGATCACCTGTTTGGGTGGGATTTTTCTTCAATACTTTCAGCTCTTTCCCTTGCTGCAATTTACGCATCCGTATCTCCCAGCTGACTTGTCATTACCGATAAGCCTTACAAGACTACCTCCAGTGCTATTTTGCAGGACAGCCAAGAAACCAAACCGCTTCTGCCTCCGAGCATCACTCCGCAACCCTTCTCACAGCAAGGACTGCCTTTTCCGAGGCCTGGGACGGGATGCCGAAGCACTGATGTCATTTGCCTGAACTGCCAGGCCCTTCTTTTCCTGTTTCTCTTCGCTCAACAAACTCCTGAATCATTCCAGCTCCACCATGTGACTCGAACACAGCTTGTTCCATAAATAATTGGAAGTAGGAGGGAGCCGCAAGCAAGAAAAACAGAACCTGAAAGTGCTGGAATGAGATCGGTTGCCTTGGTGTTGGCTTGCCTTTTTTTTTTTTTTTTTTTCTCTTTCTTTTCCATAAGGAAATCTGCTCTTTAAAAAGGAAAAAAGTCATCTGCTTTATTTAGCAGGAGTTAGCAATGCATGCTTTGTTCCCTGCAACAGGCCAAGCTGATGTCACCAGCAGCAGCTGGCTGATAAATATTTTTCAGTATAACTTCATATGTTTCTCAAACCCTTATACTGAAGTTGGGATGAGAGGATTCCAAGCTGATTTGCCTGAAAGCAAGTCAGAGGAATAAAGTTCCTCTAGTGACTCCATTCTGTGCTGTTGTAGGTACTTGTTAGCCACCAAATACCTCACTTGGAACAGCGATAAAACCTTGCAATCCCCTAGCATCTTCCAGCCAATACTTCGCAAATATTAATTACATTAACCTTCAAACACTCCGGTGAAGTAAAGTAGAATCTTTGTTTATCTTATCTCTGTTTTAAAAAGAAGACAAGTCAAGGGCAAGAATAGACATTTATGCCAATACAGACAATAATTCTGCACTAAAAACATGAGCAGAATAAAAGGACTGCTTTTTCTTATCTGTCATGCGATGCGTATTCAACTGAAAAGGTTAGGGGGATTGGATGAACTACACATAAACCAGTGTTATCTAAGCATCAGGAGCAAGGAGAGGTATCACGGAGATTTAACGTACTATAAAAAGTGTGGGAGTGATACTGCAAGGAAGCAAACAAGCAAGGAAAGAAGTTGTATACAGGGCTAAATTTCTCACCAATCATTTAACAGGGTGTCCTCCAAAACAAGAAGCATTTAGACGTGTGAGAGAGATTCAGTTTGCCTATTTTCCACTCTACGTGAATGATCTACACAACCGATACTAGTGCAGATGTGAGGTTACTACACATTAGAGGCAGGGTGGGATCTTTGAGATGCCCCATGTCTCAAACAACTTCCAACTTGTTTACAACATGAAGGTTTTCTTGATTATACATTGATGTTACACACACCCCGCAAATGGGCCAGTAGTGGTCTCCTGGGGCAATCCTGATTTGTGTGGTCACAGTTTCATCTGGACAATTCACACCTGAATATATCATATAGCCCACTCTGAATCTCTGTTCTCTTACTAATTTCCATGCTGACAAATTGGATTAGCTGACCCACAGCCCATGGCGCATTCACCCGTGAGAACAGTTTCAGGACTGGCAGGTCTGCATTTCTACAGCAGAACCGTCACAGTGGGAGCACACCGTGCAAAGCAGCTGTGCTTGTCGACAGCTGCACCTGAGGTGCCCGCTTCCTATTGAACAGCTCCAAACCACCCCTAAGATTATTAACTCATTCACAATTGCAGCTCTGTTGCCCATTGCTACAGGTTCTGGAACAAAACAGGAATTGATGTCAGTGTCTCTCATAAATCTACGCTAGGAAAGAGCTCTCCTTGAAGTAGTGACAAGAAAGAAAGGAAAAAAAAATCCAAATAGTAATGGAGGAAGAAAAAAATAGTAAAAATGCTGTACAATTTGAGTTTATTTATCATAGAGGGCATTTATGTTGCCACTGAGTCTTTTAAGGTATTTCTTTCCCCTCCAGCCCATAGTTCAGGGCATCTGCCATATAGGTCTCTAGTGGCTCAGCTGCTCATGGCTTGGTCATTACTTGTGAGTTAGACCAGCTCCATTCTCCACAGAAAGACACTACCCTTTCCATCTTCTCAGTCAGTTTTTCTGCCAAACTGCAGCACTGACACCCTCTGGGTGTGATTCAGACAATTTTCTCATCCACTTCAATGAGCCTTGACTCTGTGTTAAGAGGATAATTTCTTCCTACAGCTTCTGGGAACATCAAATGAAATTGGACTGTCACTTACTGGACCCCATTTGTCTTGCTTTTAGGGCAGCCTAAGTCTCCAGTGTACTGGATCTGCTTTCTTTTAATTTCTTCCAGCCTCTGTCAGCATACCCCTTTTTACCTCTGTTTTTCTTCCACAACATAAAATAATCTGCCTTGTCCTCATATATGGCTGGAAATTCACCAGGATGAGTCAGTCTGCAGGGGGAAAGGTCATCCCAAATTTCCCTTGTGTAAAATCTTCAGGTAAACAGAAGAGTTGCTCTCATGAGGATGCCGCTGCCTGGGCCCTCTAGCAATTTGGCTGGCTGAAAACCCAGCAGGAAAATATCAGTGTTAGAGCAAGTAGGAGTATCTGTTCAAATATCCAGTTCACATTGTGAAGAAACATGTTGTAGAATACATGTTCTCCTTTACAAGGTGGTGGTACCTGCCACCTTGGCGGAAGAGCATTCTCTGCCCCTGCAAAGCTGTCCCCAGTGAGATGAACTGAAAAGTTTTGTGGGTTTCTCTCCCACAAAAAGCTTTACAGGATGCAGGTCCTGTATCTGACTCCATCAGGAAGTCAGATCCCATCTTTGGGCCAGGGCCTAAAGAGCCTTCCCAGCTTGTCCTTGCTGTCTTTCCTGCCCTGGAGCAGGTACGTTCTGTCCTCAAAATTTAACAGGCCCATCTCTAAGAAGTATTAGAAATTTTTCCCTAAGGCAAATAGTCAAACCAGGAAATGTTGCAACCCATAGCAAAACATAATTTAAAATTAGGAAGAGAAACTCCAGCTTAAGAAGGAAGAAATCTGCTGGATGTGTATCTCGCTGTCATCACAGTGTTATCTCCTAGACGATTTTTCAGCACAGCAACGGCAGGCAGACAGGACTAGCCAGCTCCTACCCGGTCATTCAGCCCAGCCCACGGCTAACGCACGCACCCACACCACCCTTTCCCATCCATAACCACAGCAAGATCTATCTCAAAAGCAGTCATGAATCCCACTTGTGGGGCTACTGTTCAGATGCCTAGAAACCATTTTCTAATTTCAAGCTTAAATTTATTCCTGGTCATTTGTATTCTAAGGCATCCATGGCTCCTTTTCTCCTCTCTGGTATTTACTCGCCTGATGCATTTCCAGACAGCAAACATATCCCATTTCTGCTTTTGTTTTGCAAGGTTAAACAAATAATTCCCTTCAATTTCCTACTGTAAAGCAGGATCCCTGTTCTGCCGATCTTTTTCACTGCCCTTTTCCGCATCAGCTAGTTGCAATTCACCTTTCGGCAAAGAGTGGTCAGAACTACATGTGGTATTGGAGTTAAAATTAACTACCTCAGAATGGAGAGAAAAAGGACCACTTTTGAGGACCAGCTTAAAACTTGTAAAGAAAACCCCAACAATATTTATAACATACATTAGCACTTAACTCTTTCACTCCTTATGTCTGTGGAATACAACGTAAAGAACAGCGCTATGTGGCTATTCTGTCAAAGGATTAGATGGTCAATTGGTTGTCACTACTATTATCTTGTATAATTGTGTTACAATTTGATCCCAGACTCAAAAAGAGTTTCATAGAAAATAAACTGTAAGGTTTGTGGGATGTCTGCCATGTCACGGTAACACTGCTGCTGTCCCTGAACGTGGGATTAAGGGCTTGAGGCAAGGATGGGGAAAACAAGTGGAAGGCTACGCGCTGATTTCAGCAGGCAGAAAACGAGCTCCAGAGGAGTGATTTTCATATTTCTGAACCAATGGACCTTTGCAAGTCTACAGAATTTCCCTTCTTTAGGCAGGAGCAGAGGACAGCGCGTGGCCTGCCGACCAGCTCTAAGGCGCTGTACATCCTTGCAGCCCCAGTGTTTGCTGCCCACTGGAATGCATCCTGATGCAAAAGCCCTGATGCCACACCAGCAACCAGCCAGAACTATTTTCTGTAGTCTTCTGACCATGGAGGGTTTCCCTAGAGCAGAATTTGTGCAATGCTTCCCTAGGAGATTCCTTGGACACTCACAGAAGCTTTCAAAGACAGTTTATGGAAGACCATGGATGTGTTTTCTCAGGCCAGATGTAGAAATGCCCTCATAACGAAAAGCAAAATGACTCTACCTGGCAATCACTTCAGCAACTTTGTTCCTGCAGTCACAGGAAGGATTCCTTCAGTTCTGAAGGCAGCACAATGCAACCACAGCAGGTACTGTCAATTTGCCGAGTTAGACATCCTCGCAGGGAAAAAGGATGTCACCTTCCGGTACCATTCTGTCTTGCATGGATGCACTCTCCAAGTGGGAAAAGGAGAAAGCCAAGAGATTCCTATTGTCATCTGCTTTCTGTCCTTTACACCCTCAAAATTTATGTTATAAACAAAGAAAAGAAATATATGCAGGCACTGGAGCCATAGTGCCAGCAACATCCTCAGAGTGTTGGCCAGACCTTCTCTGTAGGCTGTTTTTGAAGCCATCAAAGACAGAGGGACTTCTTCCACACTTGTAAGAGAAATGAAGTTCAGAACACAAAAAATGCCTCATGGCTAACTCAAGCAATGTCTCCACTTCAGCACTTACTGTTCCACAGTCCTCAAGAATAGTTATTCTCCTTATTGGACCAGGTTAATTCCAACTGCACATCTTTTGTAGATTAGATTTAGGCAGACATACATCAGTGCTCTACTCATGTACAGCAGAGAGGAACAACATCCTTGGGTTTTAACTTTTCCAACTTTCAGCCTTTCTAAGGTCTGTAGTGCATGCTTAGCTGGGTTTACATGGCAATTGGAACAAGCCATTTTGTTTAGTTTTTTTCATTTGGAGATATTTGAAACATACATGCTGTTTGTAGCACAAAAGGTTTTTCAGTGTATCACATGGACATCATTGAAACACACGTTTGCCAGCATTTGTTGAAGTCACAGAGAAGTCAGAGGGTCATTTGGGCAGGCAAGCCCTCGCTCTCAGGCCTGCTCTATTTTCTTGCAGGAGGCTCTGTACTCATATTTATTCATGGGACAGAACTGTAGCAGGAACAGAAATCTAATTGAGTTTTAAATTTGCCTACTAACATCTTCTTGACCTATGGCCCAACGTACTGGGAATTGCCAGGGAGAAAAAACATGAACGTAGCTGTAAATACAAAATTTCTTGTGAAAGGATGAAAGCCAACTCAAAAGGCAGAGCCCTTCCCTCAAGAAGTCTACAGCAGGCTGGTAAAGGCAGAGGAACCTGGACATCTAACAGTACTTAATGTCTCAGGAATAGGCATTCAGGTCTCCTTTTCTCATCGCATGGACTTATTAGCTCATCTGCCTTAGAGCATAAAGATCTACTGGTAGATTCAAGCATGCCCACAATGTGCCTATGCACTCCAACACTGTTACCTATGCTAATAAACTGTGAGAGAGTTCCCTGGCATGAAGGTAGCCTGCTTCAACTAGTGCTTTCCCAAGCAACTTCTGGACCTGTTTTGGTTGCGGGAACGTGCCAGGAACCACACCCCAGCAACAGTTTGCTTGCAGCGACCTAGCACAAGCAAACCCAGTTCACCAGCCAACAGCAGGCTGTTCCATGCCAGTTGGCCTCAATGGCTGGGAACATTCCCAGGCACGTTTAACACAGTGGTATAAACCCAGCCTAAGTCCTTTAACAAAATCACAAAGTCAAATCAGACTGTTACTGAGAAGCTGTTCTACATACGGTTTTAATAGTGTACTATTTTGCAAGTGTCTGTCACTTTCTGGGCTTGCTATGCTAATAGTGTGCTCCATTTATATACGCTGATACAATTTCACAGTTAACGGTGGAGTTGCTGTGATCCAGAAAGGCTGTGATGAACCGGCTCCTTTAGAACGACAAGGGTGGAAGAACCTAAAAAGACTTTCTAAGGTCAAGTTTGGCCATGACCTAAGTTGCTATCACTAAATCTTTTCTACATGTGGCAATCTCATGATAATTTTCTGCTGTGTCACTGCAGTTGCCTTCCACAGCCAGGCACCATCGGAAACGATTCCAAGAAAGCAACTGCTGTCCTATTGTGAGAGCAAAGTCGGAAACACATATGTGATCAACTGGAGGTCTGGTGAACTCCAAACTCTATTTTTAACTCCAATCACAAGATCTAGGGCATCCCATTAAATTCTGAAATAAACATAATACCTTATTTCCTTCAAAACCAGCATGCAGTCATTCCGGTTGGAAGGGACTTCCAGAGGTCTCCAGTCCGACTTCCTGCTCAAAGCAGCTCTAGTTAAAACAAGTTGTCTGAAGATCCCCAAGCATGGAAAGTTTACAGCTTCTCTAAAACATATTCCAGTGTTTGACCACCTTCAGGGTAAAAAAGATGTCCTTATACAAAGTCAGAATTTCCCATGTTCCAGGATGTGTTTCGTTCTTCTCATCCTGCCATGGTGTGCCTGAGAAATCTGGCCCCATCTTCTCTATACTGTCCCCTTAGGTAGTTGTAGACAGCAATAAGATTCCTCCTCATTCTTCTTTTCTCCAGGTGAGACAGACCCAGCTCTCTCAGCCTCTTGTCACACATCTAGTGCTCCAGGCCTCTAATCATATTGGTGGCCCTCCAGTGAACCCACGCCAGCATGTCGATGCTTTTCTTGCATGGGGGAGCCCAAAACCAGACACAGTACCCCAGATGCTGTCTCACAAGTTTCCATGATATTCCCGGGGATTGAGATGAGTCTGAGGAACCCGTAGCTCACTGGATCCTCCTTCTTCTTCTTGAATGGTGGTGCGATGCCTTTCCCCCGACATCAGGTACCTACCTCTGTTGCTATAACCTTTCAAAAAGGAGAGAGAGCAGCCTCACTATGAGACTGGTCAGCTCCCTTCACACCCTTGGGTGCATCCCATGTGGTCCCATGGACTTTGGTACGTCAAGCTGGCTTTGTACTCCCTACCGCACCTAGAGAAAGCAGTAAGACTTGATTCAACCCTGTATGCCCAAATGGGTCAAATTCAGATTGCACTGCGATCTTAATTCAGTCTTCTCAGTTCCTAAGGATGAGACTTCAGCAATATTTTTTTTAATGCAGGATTTAGTATTTGTAATCTATTGCAGAATGCAAGACTGAATATGAAAAGTTTGACAGCTGAAAGCCTACCCCTTACTCTGTCTCCCAAATCAGAAACAGACAAGCAAGGCCCAAAGAGATTTTTTCCTCCTTGTGGTTACATCTATCTACATGATGCCAGCTATGTTGATGAACTCCAATAAACACTAATCAAAATGTGCAGTATTCTTTAACAGAGGATCTTTATGAGATATGATTTAGCCTTTAAAGTAATTGGTTCAGGCCTTTCATAGTAAGGACAGCTGAGCTCAGTTTGGTTCACTATGACTGATGATAATTCTGATTGCTTCCATTAGGAGGCTTGCTGGACTATAAACAGTCAGGAAAAACCCACCACTACCTTCATTAGGAAAACTCGTGTACTATTTAATGAAAGACAAACCCATCAGACCTACGTGTCACGGAAGCTCTCCCCGTGATACAGCACTTTGTTGGGTCAGGGTAGGAGATGGTGGGGATTCACTGGACATTTAGGCCTGTGTAGGCACATCCCATCACACGATTAGGCCCGAAGGGAGGCATCGAAGATTAATTACAGGACTTTTTTTCTAACAAAGGTTCAAAACCTTGTGACAGAAGATACACTGTGCCCTGACAACTGCTGAATTCAGTCTTGTACAGACTGCCAACAACCTTTACCGTTTGGTCTTCATCTTTCGCAGTGGCTCATGTGACACATTTGTCAGGGGAATACTCACATATAAAGAAATACACGCATAGGGAAAACAGGCACGGTATTAAAAAGGGAGGTCAAATTATGATTCCATTAACCTTGCGAGCATCTTTGTAAAAGGAGATGGAAAAAAACCCCAGCAAACAACCAAACCTAACCTCCAGCTAAAAATGGGAGCTCTTCAGCTGAGCTCTTTTGTACCTGAGCAAATATTTATAGATTGCTCAGAAATCCTGAATAATGGGGGTTTAATGGAGACTGGAAGGTTCTTAAATAAAATAGTGCTAACAGGTACCATGATGAGGCTTCTCTACCCTTTACCACAGGGGCCATTGTGCTGGCAGACAGTTTGCAGTCTCTGCAACCATGGATAATTCATGTTATGCAATTAACAACTCCTCAGAGGAAAGCCAATTATCATTCCTGGAGCTTAATGGCAAAGTAGGTGGGTAAATAGAAAAATAAAACCTGCAGCTTTCAGATTTCTGTCACATCCATCAGGAAATGCTCAGAATAAAATGCAGAGAGAAAGAATTATTAAAAAACAAAACACAAAACCAACAATAGTGTGTTTTTGACTGCCATCCATCTGCAACTGGAAGTGATGAAGGATGAATAAACAATCTCCTTTCCATTCCTTATAACCCCATCTTGACTCTTCTTTAGGGCAGAGGATTTTACCGGAGACAGCGGGGTAGTTCAGGTCTCAGTGTCAATACAAGGGACTGAGATATTTGGCTCTAGAGCTTGCATTTGGCTAATTGTAAAGTCAAGAGAGAGCAACAGAGGCCGAAACCAAGGCTAAACCTGGACATCTCTGGGCTCAGCGTGCCTGTGGTTCACATCTGGAGCATCCATTCACCTCCAGAGCAGGACTGGAGAAGTATGAACAGTTACAAACATGCAAGATCTGGTATTAAACCCTGTGACTTTTATCCCTCCATTTCAGAGTGACTTTGTTTATGACTCAATCACCAAGATAATTCTGGAAGCTTTTATTCTGGCAATCCCAAAGCATTCTTTGCCTTTTATAAAAACGTTAGTATTTCTTTGGGGTGTGGTATATAACTTGGATATAAATTTTGGCTGAGGGCTGAGGCTAACTAAGAAGAGTGGGAATTGGATTTTGCAAGAGATGAACCTTCTTAATTTCTCAGTCATTACTGTGAATATCTTAGGGACTTAATTTTGAAACAACATCATCTAAAATACATGTTAAAAAGGCTAAAATATGCACTGCAAAGTACTGATCCTTGTAATACCAGATTTAGAAATGTTTAGTGTAAGAAACTGGCTTTAACTGGCAAATAAACAATGCCTCTTATTTTGTTTCAGATAGCTGGAGGGGGTGGCCAAATCACAGTTCAAAATCAGAAAAAAGTCTAGCTTTTCTTATTTTTCTAATAAAAAACCCCATAGTTTTATCCTCTTGAGCGAACACTGTAATAAGGATTGCTTAAAGAATTTGTTACCTTCCAACACACCACCTCTTCGACTCTGCATATCATTAGTCCCTCTGAGTGCCAGTCATAGTAGCAGTATGTGCCAACTACTGTCCTTTTGCTCATAAATGGCCACCTTTCAAAAATTTTGGCTATATATAAATACTGGAGTGCTTGAGGAATTTGGGGAATGAAAATTCTCCAGCAGATTAATTTGCACAGGTCTGTAGTAGAAGCTTGAGACCTCTCTCTGCATTTCCTAATTAATGGTAATTCGGGAATATCTATTTTGCTGACCTCTGTATAGTACATTGCATCTACACTGCACCTAGACCATGGCTACTGGACACCTCTTGTAGTGGCAGTGCTCATGTGAGCCTCCAGCAGCTCCCTTCCCCTTCACAGCTATTCATTTCCACTACTTCACCACCCCCTCAGTGGTGCCACTGGTTAGAAACGCGTGTTTGAACAAACCGCAGGTGGTCTCACTTTGCTCTAAGGGAACATCTATTCGGGATGTGGTTATATAATGCAGCTATAAACATCACAAGGTGAATTGGTCAAGGAATTGATCCAGATTTTAAATCAGGGTATTTTTAACCCAAGTAAGTTCCCTGATCTGATTCATCATTATAACTAATGAAGAATGAAACAAAAATGAGGAGACTGGTGATGCTGAAGGTGGTACTAGCATCAAGAGTATCCGTAGATGTCTTAACCTCTCTCTCTATGCCCACAAGCCTCTACCAATGTGCTTTCTGCCAAAACTGATGGCTTTATCTCACATGCTGATGGAGCATATTGACATCTGGGTAGGCCGTGAATTAAATCTAAGAGCAGCTTCCCAAGCAATAACCAGGAAGAGCATTCAAGGAGTTCATCCCTTGACAGTGATGCTGGGTTCAGATGAAAACGTGGTGATTGGGAGGAGGCTTCTGTCTCTTCCTGTGCTCAGCATGTGCGAGGCGGGGGCCATCGTTCTGGCCAGAGATAGCGAGAAACTGGAGCATGTCTCAGAATCTAGCACATCAGCGCAGTTCAAGTGGAGAATTCACGCTGTCCAAGCTTAGACTGCTTGTACAGGGAATGGAGAGAGGAAAACTCCATCCTTCAGGCACTCTCAGACACTCTCTGAAGGTCCCACTGGCTGCATATGACACCTGCAATTTTATTTTAGGCTCTCAAGCTAGGTGAAAATAGAGCCAGACAATGTGAACTCTCCATCCACGTCTCTCTACTTGCCATGTCTTTTGTCACTTTGAGGGCTAAAGGAAATGAACAGGGGCTCTAACACTGCAGGCTGCTCAAATCCCCAAAGCGCTATTACAGATGTGTGTTTGCAAAAGCCATCAAACAACAGTATGTAACAAATTGTTCTGCAGAAGAAAGTCTTCAGTTAGGGTTGAAAATTAGAACTTTTTTTAACCCTTCGCTTATTGCAGTTTCTCATACCATCACTGGACATTTGAAATTCTATCTGGGCACCCTTGTATACACAAGAATGATTTCTACCTTTTTTATTTTACCTCTGTACTTTGTGGTAGGCAGAGTTCATTCGGATCCCAGTGTGAATTTTGTGCCTCACACCTCTCTTAAGACTGCAGACATAGCAGATGAATCAGCAGGTGTTAAGTTTCAGACCATCTAGCAGAATGTTACAGTTCTGAAATTCATTTTTTTTTTCTTCTCAGTCATATTTCCCATTCATTGAGTATCTCCGGTCTTGGTTCCCTGTAATACCCTTTATTTTCTTTTTCTTCAAAGACACGGTAGGGAGAATCAGCTTCTTAAACACGTGGGCAAAGCCAACAGTTTCAGCAACTACCATTACAAGGTCAGAGCTTCTTCCCTGAAGGACAGTGGGTACACCATCCCCACCAGAGCTTTGTAAACCTCTTCATTGTTCTGTCTTAACACCAGCAAGCATGGGCGGCATAACACAATGGAGCCAGCATGTGATCAAGAGGTACCATGTAACAAGCTTCCACAGATTTTGGGGTTTTTTTCAATGCCTAGTTGCATTAGAGTTCTTATGCATTTGTGCACTTGTGTGGCAGCCCACGGTGAGGGGTTTGCTGGCTGTTCCCCACACCCTCAGTGGCAGGCATGCGGCAACTTGGGCTGAACATAAAAAAATAGTGCATAGGAAAAAGTTACAAGGTCTTAAAATGTTAATGGTAATTCACTTCTGGTTTTCAGTATATATAAAAAACAAACCCACTCATCTTTCTGCTGTAATCTCAGTAATGAATGACCCAGACTGTTCTGGTTTTGTACGATATTGTTCTCCTAAATCTCCACTGTGTAATACTTGTGTGCACACACACTCTGCTACAAAATTTTCTGCTGTGATCCCCCCCGCAGCTAAAAAGCATTTCAACCACTCCTGGCACCAGCAGAGAGAGGAAGAAGGTACAGCACATTTTTTAACAACGATGCTAAGCAAGCTAGTAATTAGAATTTGCTATGGTCAGCTTCATTCCAGAACACTGAAGGCACATTAGAAGTCTGTCCTTTCTAAAAGATTTTTTCCTGTAAGACCCCCATTCAAGCAGAAGGCAGATGTGCATGTGTGGTTTGCAGCCTCTCAATAAATGAGTTGCCCACAACTAAAATTTAACAACCTGGAGAAAGCAACAGATGAACCCAGCTTCTAAAGGAGCCAAAGAAATTTTCCTGCTACGAGGATGTTGCATGCAAAACTACTTGAACAGAACATCTGTTGCCTATAATCTGGTAGTATTCGAGGTTTTAAATGGCACAAAGAGATCCTAAAATATGGGCAGATGTGTGGCTAAAGGCTGTGCACAGGACGGTCCCCATCCTGGGTTGCACTCGCCCCTGAGGTAGAAGAATAAAACTTCACGCCTACCAAAGTGCCGTCTCACTGTCAGCATACATTTGGACAGCCGAAGACCCCGTGGCTTGTTTTATGGAGTACCAGCCTTGTTTCAGTCAACCTGAGCTTTTGTCCCTGTGAAATCATGCCAAAAAGCTGCTTGGTCCAGGGACAGATGTCCTTTGTTCCAGAACAGATGCGGCCTTGCTTTGTGCCCTTTCTTTCACGGCCTGCTGGCTGGGGCTGCAGTGACACCCTGTCCCCTAAATTGCTGTGTCTGACATCTGCCGTCACAGCACAGGGGACGACATCCCTTCCTCGGATGCGGAGCAGCTGCGTGAGCTGTGAGGGCAACCGCTGCCATGCAACTGCCAGGACCTGCTCACTGATAGAAGCAAGGATAAAGACATTTAATCCTGCTTCCCCATACAGTTCTGCTTCTTTACTATCGTTCAGAAAGAAACTCTTGAAAACCCCTATCCAACAGCAAGCATGGAATTACTATGGCTGTGTCTAACCTGCCCTTAAGCATATTTCAGGATGCTGAATCACCCAGATCTTCTTTGTAGATTGTCTCCCTACCTTTTCATTTGTGCCAGGAATAAGTAGTGTAGCAACTGGAAAAAAAGCCACTTCAAGGAGCTTAAAATTAATTTTTTACTTTTTGCTAAACTCACTTTTAACTAGATCGATTCCTCAAACCATTCCACTGCCTGATAACAGAACTACCTGGGGTGGGAGCAAGCATGGACTGACGACCAGCTGGATCTGGACTGGCTTCAGCCATGGTAAAACTGCATCCTCCTTCAAGAAGGGAGGCCTGAACCAAGGCATGACTCATGAAATGACCTGGAAGGTTTAAAAAAGAAGTGGTGAGTGATGACAGCAAAACCTGAGGTAGAAGAAAAGGGTACATAAAGTAAGGTGGTTCCTGAGTGGCTGACCCCTTGGTGGAGCATGTAATGCCTCTCCCTTTCATACACACCATTCTTGGTTTCCTCGTGGCTGAGGATTAAGCTATCTAATTTCTAAACCCTGCCTGGTGTGGCAAGGACTTGGTGCACACACCTTCTGCATGGTGAAGCTATGACACACACATTTATGAAGTTCGAATAGAGAAAAACCTTAAGACACTCAGAGGAAGAACCATTCCCTGTGAAACCTGAGATAGCTACAAGTGCTCATGGAACTGGGGGGAGAAGATCTGAGTCTGCTTTGAAAGGGTGGGAAGAAAATATCACTATTTTCATCACGTATCCTAATGTATTTTCAGTCATTGCTGGAATATCCTTGCAGTTGGAAACTGTGAAGTGATTTAAAACTGCAAAGAAAAAAAACAATCAAAGAGATGTCCTCCGATGTCTCATGTTCTCTTCCTGAAGCACATCTGGTAGTCATGGCTTTTGATGTTCGGCATCATGTCTTTAATTTGTAGGGAAGTTTTCTGTAAGTTGTGATACGTAAGGGCAAGTGAATACAATGTTCTCTGTCCCCCAGGGCACCTGAAATAACTTCTGTGCTGGAAAAAAAATGAATCACTAGGTTGAAGTGCCCAGGTTTCCTCAGAGGCCTCACTTTACAGGGCAGACTCCTTGGATCCTCTTATCTGAAATGGTGACAGAAGGAGTTTAAAAGATACTACCTCATGGTTTTCTGTAATAATTTTTCTCACTGAATTCAGAAAGAGTTCCAAGCACAGTCATTGTACAAAACTGCTTCTTTCTTTCAGTAGTTGAAGAGGAACATGTGTCACATCATCAGCTTGGAGATCAGGACCAACAGATGAACGTCAAGGGTTAGCCTGCAGTGGAACACTAAGCATCTCTCTCTTCCTCAGGCATCCACACAGGCTTCATATCCCTCCCTCAAGACTAGACACCTCCCAGAGATTATCCTTAATATACAACTTCTTTCAAGCAGACTAATCTCCCTCATTGTCTAGACTGCACAATACAGCCTTCAAACAAGAAGTGCAAATGAGGACATTTGTGTGTTCTCTCCTCATCCCTCCTCTGTGAACAGCCAAGAGACCAAGAGGGAACAGAGACTTAGACCTTGGATTTGGTTTATACACTGCAATAAAATTGCTATCCACATTGTAATAATTTGACAAGAGAAGGATTCCTTGGTTATATTCATAGACTCCACAGGCATTTCCTCAGAGATAACTGTTTGAAAGTCAGGGCAAAGAGCTTCCTCCTCAAACAAAGGGTTTTCTATCTTTTCTAGATGCCTTGTTGCAGAGCAGAGACCTCTCCTTGGCTTGTCACTTCGGCTCCGGTTTTCAGACATGACCTCTTTCTTTGAGAAACCCTCAGAAAGCCTTTGGTGCTGCTGGCGTTGACCCGCCGTGGGAAAACGTGTCAGTGCCAAGGAAGAGGAGGTGATGTTTATAATGTGCAACAATCGGGTGGCTCTCAGCCAACACGAAGGGAGGTCCAAGGGTCATGTATGCCCTGCTCCTGCTGCCTGCTCGGAATGACTACTAAAGATCCTCAAAAGACAGACGGTTGCTACAGACTCGTGCTGCAGGTTCTTCGTTGGTGTTTCAAGGATATTTTTTTTTTTAATTATTTTTCTGGCCACAGTTTCCATCTGTTTTTCCTAGAGTTGGTGGATGGTCAATTAACTAGAGTTTGGAGAAATCAGCAGTTTTTTGTTTGCAATCATTCATGCAAATCTTTCCCTGCCTTCAGTCTGAGCTGATTTGCAAAGACAAACAACCAAAATAAACACAGCTATAACACTGCCTGATTCAGAGTCAACTGAATATTCAGCTCTGGAAGTACTGCGTAATTTTTAGGTAAAAGCATAAATGAGTCCAAATTTACTTCCCGTTTGAAAGAGATCCATCACCAGATGGGCCTGCCTTGGAGCCAGGGGCTGACAGAGTTAGACTGCGCTCACACTTCCTTCCTGGGAGCAGCTGCAGCAATCTCAGGGGAAATACAGAGTAAAAGCCGAGCAGGAGCCTCACAGTTTAGTCGTTGGGGTTAACTCCATTTTCTTGGCTTCTGCACTGACTGGTCAGGAGAAAACAACCTTCAAACAGTTCCTGGCTTATTCCCCTGACTTCCCTGCTCCTCACCCCATGCTGTTCACCTTCAGCGCTGCCAAACTGTAAAACTAATAAAGGGAAAAGTCCAGCATAAACAAAAAAAAGAGCATAGAAATTTGGGAGAGAGGAGGGAAATAAGGAGTTATAACCCAAATTGGTTCCCTGAGTCTATTTAGGGTGGGATGCCACCAGCCACTCTGTTAACCCTGCCAAGTGGGGCCCCTGGCAAGGAGAAGGGGAAACAGGGGCAGACAGAGATGGAGCAAGCCTGGCTTCTGAGCACAGAGGCTTGTGAAACCCTGGCCTGACCCCACAGGGACAGCAGCTCCGTAAGCCAGTGCTGCCACAGCACCCGGCTGGCTGACCATGCCACATCGCAGGGCAGCCTGAGAAGCAGATTTGAATCCACGTGGGCCTTCAGAAGAAGGTAACGCATCTGTAGCTTTGCGGCAGGGCGAAAAGCAGAGGGTATGTTTCGCTGCTCCTCGCCTTTTATGATGAGATGCTGATTTAAAGTCCACTGAATTAATTTGAATGATTGTTACTGAGTGCACTGTTTTGGATCAAGACACCATACCAAATATTTTAAAGACTTTATCAATTCTTCCACTGGTGACAAAGCACAGGGAAGGAAGCCTGGGAAAAGATACAAAAGGGATAAAGAAGCACAGTGAGACAGAAACAGCTGTATACCATTGAAACAGGCTGTTACTGCGAGATGTAGGTTATAATAATTAGTTGATCAACATGCTAGGCAAGGGATTTTTTTCCATTTTGAACCAGTGGATGCACAGATGGGGTCTGTAATAGAACTGGCATGTGTCTGGATTTATTTTTTTTTTAAGGCTGCATAATTTTACAACCGCTACCAACATTCGCGTGTGTTGCTATAATGGCACGAGTACTCAAACTTCTGAGAATTAACATTGTCAGACTGGCTTCCTGCCCATCAGGTGACATTGCAACTGCAGTAGTCCTTGTCTGGAGACGCAGTAGTGGCTACAGTCAGACTGTGTAGCTCCACAAGCTGCTCTTAGGTAGCAGGAATAGCAACAGCAGTAATATAATCAGAAGTCATTAAGAAATGCAATTTTCCCCATGTCATCAGCCAGAAGCATGATGACAGCTACCTCGATAAGGATCGAGCAGTAGATCGGCTTTAGAGGCAGAGTTAGAAATGAGTGTTTCTGACTCCTGTTCCAGTGCTCCTGCCATATGGGATATGGTTTCCTTGTGAAAGAGAGCATCAGTGCACACTATCCATTTAGGTCACACTGACAAACCATGTCCAATGGCATTCCCAAGCGCTTCAATATGCTCTTCCCACCAGTTGACTACCTGAATGTCCCCTCTGTCACAAGTTCACTACTTCCAGCCACACTCTCCTCAAACCATCACCAGACATGGTCTGGCAATTAAAATGGTCTAGGGACCTTTCCCAAGATGTGTTTCGCCTGTGACAAGCCTATTCTGGAGGTGACGATGGCCCCACTAGCCCAGAGGTGGGCTGTCCCACACAGGTGGACAAGCACTTGGGTTGTTCATGGCCGTAGATGTAGAGGCCACTTCACAAAAGCGCCTTCTAATTGCCAGTTCACAGGTTTAATTAAGCGGCCAGATTTTCTAAGGCGAGCTTGAAGAGGAATCATTACCCCTTCCTCATTCACCTGTAGCAGTCAGAAGTGAAGAAAACGAATCAGCCCACACCATCAGTAATAAAAAGATTCAGAAAAAGACATGTTCATCAAGAAATGTGTATTCTGCCTCTCTCGAAGGACAATGGAGCGAGTACATTTTGTTCTGGGATTTCCACAAGGAAGCAATTAACTCTTGGAGATTAGCAAATAAATATGAGTCAAGATTTTAAAATTTGGATGTGTTAGAAAAGATCAGCACTAGGGAAACTCGCACAAACATGCTTTCAAAATTCCTCTAGTGCTATCGGTTCAGCTGAATGCCACCAGTTCACATGAAGTGCAGGGGGACCCCTAAGCAACTCAGTGCCTTTGAAATACTTATTTAAAGGTCCAGCTACAGCAGGAAAAGCCTAGCCGTAAGCTGTGTATCTATCAGTGACCTGTACATAAAACGTTGCACTAAAAGAAGCTATTCCAGCATATAATCACTCCTAAGACTGGTCCAAACTATTCCGAAAAGATATTGGAGGATGCGTCCTGATCCTTGGGATACAACCCAGCTGTGATATATGCCACTGCAGTCATATTCGTCAGTGTTTTAAACCAAAAGGCCCACGTAATGTTAATCTGATCCAATCACAAACTCAGCGCTTATGCAGTAAATCTGCAGTTTTATCGGCCTTTACTACTGCACTAGTCTTAAAATCTCTGACGTAATATGACATCTAAAAGACTCTTGATATCTGCTTTTAAAAGCATAGCTATCCTAGACAGGAAAATAATAGAGTAAAAATGTAGTAATAATTGAAGTAACCATAATTTAACTAGTGACTAATCAGGAGCCTCTCTGAAGAGCTTCCTATTCTGGATGGGTTCTGCTGATCCCTTTTATTTGTTTGATTTTATCAGCAACGTCAGTGAATCAACAGCCCTGAGAGCACAGTACAGGCAGCCACTGCATGGCATTGCTCCAACGTGAACCTTACTGCTCCAACATGAGTTGCAAATTATGGGACATTAGGTGAACAAAACCCAGCACCACCAAAAACCCAAACTACAGAATTCCAGCTCTGGAGCAACGAGCATGAAGAAAGCAGTGCTGTGCCAGTGGAGCCACTGATTTTTTCCAGTACACTTATCATTCAGATTATTGCCTCCTCAACTGCTGGTAGCTGAATTCCCATCTCAGAAAAGCTTTTTGGAGGAAAATCCCTCAGAGATAGTCTCCCTTTTTTTATTAATTTCTTTAGCTCTGTGGGAGGCCCACCCACAGTTTTGACCCCTATTGCAGCTCTCTATTTTGTTTAAGTTCTTTTCTTGCTCAGCTGTTTGCAGCTTCCAGTTAGACAAAAAAGTCTGCAGGGCTCCTATTAATTAAAAAAAAAAAAAAAAAAAAAAAGTCTTCATCTCAGTGCTGAACCCAAATTTGGAAAGCTACAAGTACTTCAAAAAATACATCCCATCTTTTTTTTTTTTTTTTTTTTTTTTTTCTTCTGTTGTTCTCTGTCATGACTACCTCCAAAATCATTACCTGTGATGGTAAAACACAAGAAATATACCATCACCTATAGCAGCAATTCTTAGATTGGGGTTTGGGAACAACCATATAGCCATGATGCTTTTCCTCAAGAGATGCCAGAGTGGTCCTCAGAGGGAAAGGGTTGCAGACATGCCGAAGTTGTTATAGGACAAACTGTAAGGGTTGTATGACCAACTTTTTTGGCATTACAAAATGCTTTTGTATAGAGTGGGAGTTTTCTCTTGAGTAACAAAGCACTGTGATAACTCATGAAAACATCTCCACAGCTCCATGAATGGATATGACCAGAAATAACACCTGTGTTCTAGGCTACCTTCTTCAGGTTCTGCCTGCAACTTAGACGGTGGAAGCCTTTAACTGTTTTTTGTAATACATGTTTCCTGCCTCCAGTCTTCCCCTCTGGTAGTGGTACATGCATTAATTGATGTCTCATTATAATACTGTTACCTTAGATCTTCTTATGGCACAGTTGTCTTGTAACCCTGCAAAACACTGTCTTCATTGCACTGCCATTTTATTTCACTTAATGCAATTACAAAACACCATACACATACCTGTTAAATATTATTATTAGTGAAGTAATAAATCCTCCATAGCACAAGCAATATTTTTTTTAGAGAGAGAATATTTATCTTTTGACACATTATTATATTGACTCATGAAAAATAGAAGCAATGCTTTCATCATTTATGTAGTCTAACTTGAAGGATGCTTTAGCCAATTCCTTCCAGGAAGAAAGGATGTTGCATATTTGATATATGTGTTTAGTGAAGTCTGTAGTGACCTCTTCTAGTATTCTGTATTGTTAAAAATCATTGAACCTTACAGAGGAAGAGGAACAGGGGCTTTAAGAGTTGTCAGGCATTTAAGATAGTTCCATAAAGCCATTAAGTTTCGTGAAGGAAATAGGTAACTTAAACTGTTAAGGAACTTGAAACAAAACATGGGTAAAAGTCACCACCCAAAACAAAAGGTCATGAGAAACTGCTTGGGGGGTTGAACTCTGCCTGAGTGGGATTCCCTGGGTACTATTTTATGTTTGTTAGAAAGAGACAACAGGAACACCTCTGGATTTACCTCTCATTCTCAGCGTTAACATTTCAAATTACGACAGTAACCATGTTTTTTCTATATCTCAGTCCCTCAGCCAATCTGCTGGCTGCTAAAAACAACATAGAAATGGATCCCAAATGCAATGAGGTCTGGAGGCATCAGCCCCATGATGGCAGGGGTGCAGATTCTTTCCCTCCAGGCCCTAGGAGACCTGAGAGTGCTCGTAAATGGGATTTTGGCTTGAGCTCTCCTCCACTCCAAAAGGGTCAGGCAAAAAGAAATCAATGCTCACATGAAGACAAGTGAAAAAGCCGGGATCCTAATTCAGTATTAAGTAAATCACAAGGGTTACACTTTGCCCTGTGCCAGAGCTGCCCTGTTCAGGTGGTGCTCACCCCCTTTCCCCAGCACTCAGCAGTTCATGGTCTGTCTCACTGGCATGTCCCAGCTCAGCTGCTGCTGTGGCAGGTTGTGAAACACCCTCACAGAGCAACCTTGGGCATGCTGCTGCACCCGTTAGCTTCTCCAGTAACTGTGCCAGCTCAAAAGAGCTTTGCAGCTTTGCTGCAAGGCATGGCGAGAGATGGAGCAGAGCACAGAAGGGAAAATTCCAGCTGTGGTTGTGTTTCCCCTTCCCTCCCTTCCTGCCCCAAAACAGCCTCACTGTCAGAAACAACAACAAACAGCGGGACTGCATTCCTGCAGATCCCCAAGAGCAATCCCTGCCAATTTCAACCCCTCGTTGTAGAGATCATTTTCTTAGGCACATTCAAGTAGCTCCAAACCCCTATGCCCGTCTAAAAAAGCAGTATCAATTATTAATAAATGATAACACATAATTAATAGCAATAATCAGAAGCAGTTCTTTCTTGCACTGGTCTGGCTACCAGCTAATCATGCTTTACACTGAAGCATGCTGGAATATTCATTTTAACTTTATCTTATTGTTTAAAGGGTATTTTACTATGTATTTCTAGGGTATCCAAAAGGCAACAACGCCATTCACGGAGTCTGGTACTTGGCCAGGCGTATCCATGTCACAACACATAAATACATTTATTAGTCAATGACACAGAAAATTGTATGAATTATACGTGTTCAGCCTGGAGAAGAGAAGGCTTCAGGGAGATCCCATCGCAGCCTTCCAGTACCTGAAGGGGGCCTACAAGGAAGCTGGGGACTGGGGGGTGTGTGTGTGTGTGTGTGCTTTTTACAAGGGCCTGTAGTGACAGAACAAGGGGTAATGCATTTAAACTGAAAGCGGGGAGATTTAGATTGGATATCAGGAAGAAATTCTTCCCAGAGAGGGTGGTGAGGCACTGGCACAGGTTGCCCAGAGAAGCTGTGGATGCCCCATCGCTGGAAGGGTTCAAGGCCAGGCTGGATGAGGCTTTGAGCAACCTGGTCTAGTGGAGGGTGTCCCTGCCCATGGCAGGGGGTTGGAACTAGATGATCCAAAAGGTCCCTTCCAACCCAAACCAGGCTATGATTCTATACAGCATGGTTGGAGACAGACTTGCTCAGAGGTGTAAACTGTCCAAGCGAGGGCTGAGTAACGCTGATGAGATAGCTGTATGCACATACAAAACCTGCTGTTTGCCTGTGGGCCTAGAATAACTGTCCGGCTGCTCTCCCTTTCCCTTTAGAGTGCTTTCCAAAGGCATGCTGTGATGGCCAGTAGCATCATCCCCACTCTGTGGAGGAAGACGAGGCACAGGGAACAGCAGCCAGGTGCATGAAGCTCCATGGCCACGTCCTATCGAGTCAGTCACATGCAAAGGAGCAGCTCCCTAAAATAAGGGGAACGTTGCCTTGGCAGAGCTCCCTACACATGTATGGCAGGAAGAGCCACTGGGACTTGATCCTGTCTGCTCAGGACCTTTCTCAAGCGCTGCGCTCATTTCAGAAGAACTTACTGCCAGGATTTGTGATTCGTTATCAGCCTTCGTGGCTTTCAGCATTAACTACTGCAGTCTTCAAAACCACAGAATAAACTGGATGCAGATGAGCAAGACCAGAGCCACAGAAAATGGAAGAGCCAAGCAGCAGGAAAAAAAGAGAGATAGAAAAGCACCGTCCAAAGACATCCAAATCGTGCCAGTGCCCACTAAAGAACGACAGCAGTGGCCTTCTTTGGGGGGTCAGGAACCGTGCTTGGAGTGGCATTTCACAAGGGAGGAGGCTTCTTTATGAATTTGGTTTTGTTTGGAAACTTTTAGCTTGCCTTTTGGTGTAGGGAAATCTGAGGCACAGGACAGAACATCGTATCATTTTCTGGAAGAAAGTCCCTTTTCAAAGGTTGTATGTATCAAAGCAGGCATGTTTTCACTACCATTTGCTTAACACATCTATTCCCCAACACCTAAGAGTAAGCAAGGGTCTGTTTCTACACTTGGCAGAAAGAAAACAACAGAGCAGAAATGGTGCTGAGGGCACTATGCTGTATGGAACAGCAGTGATCCAGGCCTGGATGATAGGTTTGCACGGATTTGAACCTTCTTTTGTCCTTCTGCTCCTCTCCCAGGCTAGAACAGCAAACTATTTTGGCAACGCTGATATATACAGCCTGGCTGCATTGTTCCACTTTTGTTCACTACTAGATTTTTCTTGGAAAGGAAAAGATTTTTAGAGCAAACAGAGAATTCATCAGGGGCTTTTTACAGAGCATGTTTATAGCCAAATTCTGACTCCTGCATAGCAATAGATGTACAGCAACTTGTTTTGAAGTCAAGTCTTGCATTTTTCAAAGCAGAAAAAGCATTTCCCTCTCCTGCTGGGAGTAAGGTTACATATTGCTGATCACAGTGACTTCTCGCAGTGATCACTTCCAGAGGCAATAAAATAAACTGCATTTCAGCATTTGCTGACCATAAGGCTGTAACAGTTTCAGCTGTAAGCAAGCAACCTATTTTCTTTGCTGTCACCAATGTGTGAATTTCAGTTGTAAACTCTTAATAAATACTTACTTATGTACCTTTTCCTGTTATGTTTTGTAAATGCTTTGAGCAAAAGACTTACTTCTCTACTTTTACAGCTGATCCAAATGTCTTTAAAGCTCTCAACACACTTGTCACTTTTGAAGCCTCATTTAACCATCCAGTCTCTTCCTACATGTCAAGCACAGATTTGAATCCTGAGACAGACACTATATATATTTGGAGTTCTATTTCCACTACAGTCAGGCATGGCAAAACCAACCCTGTACTAGAACTAATCTTACCAAGATTCCTTCCCTTCAGCCTGAGCAGCCTGCAACAGCCTAGAGACCTCTAAACAGTGCTGGTTTTTAAAATTTCTACACTGAAACACTTTTACCAAAATCTTGCCTCCTTTTCCGCTCTCATTTTTCAACTTGGACTAAATTGGCTAGCTCACGGCTGCCTTCTGATGTGCGGCATCGAAGGGAAGGAGTACAGAGCTCCTCTTCACATTAGGCAAAATAAACCAGCGCATATGACATATTCTTCTTGGAGTTTCTTTATCTTATAAAACACACATTAGTTTGCACATACACAGTCCCAGACTTCTACTACTTATGACAGCGATCTGACCCATGATCTTTATCCCAGTTACCCCTGAACTCATGTAGCCTAATTATCGCCCTCCCTTTCCTCTGATAATAGACACAACTGCAATCGCTGCACTCATTCTTCTTCCAAAGCCAGGCTCCACATCTAGCAGGAGCTTCTTCCCAGCAATGGCATCAGGCTACAATGGAAGAGATGCTCCAGGAGCGCCAGGTGCACTACCCTGGGGAATATCTGGGGCTGCAGTGGGTGTAATTTCACAGTCTCTCCCTTTGCCACGTTGTAAAGCCATCGTCTACTCTGAAACATACGGTACTTTTGCCAGGGGTTAAATACTTTTTATTCACAACACCACAAAGACTTCTCTGTGCAACAGTGCCAGAAATGTCTAGGAATTCTGCTTGGCTTCATTTATCTCTCTCTGGATGTCATGCGTACTGTATTTTCATACATTAAGGGTTTCTATAGAATTTATCATTAGCCATAATGGTTTCCAGGAGAATTGCTGGCTCAGCTTTAAGAGCGAATAGCTTCATCTTTAGTTTAACACTTCTGTCAGGCTAGGATCAAATCCAGGCACTCTTTCAATTTTTCTTTTAGTGGATCATCTACACTTAATCTTAGCCTCTGACGAACTGGATTAAGAAAACTCTCTATTTTTGTTCAAGGTCTCAAACCCGTATATAAACACTGTAATTTACTACATAATGGCAGCTCTTTCAAGGCATAAATATAAGTAGCAATAACAATTGTGCCTTTTTTGAGAAGTTCTTGTTTCCGGAGGTAAAAACCACACAGCTGAAGCGGCATGGTGAGACTCTCACACCCCTGATCTCCCCTGAAAGTCCTGCTGCAGAACAGGAGCGTCGAGGCGGTCCTTTCTCACCTGGCAAATTGAATGAGATTCCATAGAACAGCAACAATTTCTCACCTGGTCCCTCCTGCTAATGAGGGTTGTCGAATTGTCGTGGAGATTTCAGAGGGCAAATTCACCCATCTAGTTGCAGGAGTTAGGGCAGGGTTCAGTCCGGGTTCTGTACAGTGAACAGCTTTGGAGTACTGCTGAGGTCACCGTGTGTGCGGAGGTAATGAGATGAAATCACAGGTTGGGGAAGACTGTTTGCTAAAATATTTTAACAAAAATAGAATATTCCTAAGAGACTAGTACATTTCATTAGTTTAGCTGGTGAAAAAAAAAAAAACCACCAACCAAAAAAAACCCCAAATTATTTTCCCTGGAGACTTTAAACAAGGCGAGGAAGGAAATAGCTCAAGCAAAATGTTTTGGTTTTAATTTAACAAACAAAAAGATTTTTCTGCTGTAAAGACTTTTGAATGAAACATTTTCATTTTTAGTGAAAAATCCCTTTTTGGGCAAAATTAAAATTCCAACTGGGACGGGGGGGGAGAAAGAGGTTTTGAACAACTTCTACAAATATTCCAGGGAAGCTCTGCCTTCTGGCACAGCCACGGCAAGGCTAGAAAACAGTATACACTGCCTGTTTTAAAAAGCATACATTTAAATTTCCCTGTTTTTACTTCCTTTACTGCTGAGCTTGCAAAAACAACAGGCCAGGGGGAGGAAAAAGTCCTGCAAAGCATGTCTGTGCTCCTTGTGGGCTGGCTTACTTCACACCTCCCCGCTCAGTCCCTGAACCAGACTGCTAGCAGCTCCAGAACGATTCTTAGGCACAGCACTGCGGAGTTTTTCCCTCCATCCTGAAGTAATGACAACTTGTATAAATGATTTTTTCTCTCTTCCCCCACTGTTCCTGCAAAAAGCTGCAAACAGAACCTGTTTATCCGAGCACTGTGTTGGAAGAGTGAACATGGACCTAAAGAAAAGGAGGCAGGGAAAAGGGCAGTATTTTTGTTTGTTTGCATGAACTCTGAAATATAGAAAGTACTTGTTATTATAATTTCTTTAGTACGTGTGGTTTTAACCTCAGAAATTTTAAATAAATGAAGAGCTTTATACAGGGGTAATAAGCCTTTGAATAATATTGCAGCAGGGAATATTTCAGTGAGTCACATAGAAATGAGTGTAATGAGTTAAATCGCTCCTGCTCCACCAGTAGATTTTTCATAAAATAAATGCAATGAAAGCACCGTCCCCTGAGTACCATTTGGCATTCTGGAGCCAAAATCCTCTCTTACTTACACATAAATCTAGGGGCCTTATTCACAGGGTACCAGTTGCCTTTACTCACTTCCCAAGGCACGCTCTCTCCGTCACCCTAGGTACAACCCAACATCTGCAGTCAGGCTGTGGATCTCAGTGGATGTTTTCCAGAGATAGATCAGGATAACCACGTTCAGACCTTAATCCTCATACTTATGGCTAATAAAAGCCCGATGTTGCGGAGTTTTATGTACCAGCAGAGGCCAGCAATATCTGAACAGGGGTATCTTAAATTACTGTGTACAACAGCGCTCAGACTCCTTTTACTGCAATAAGGAAAAAAAGAAAAAGCCATTTGAATCTGACTCCAGAAAGGCAAGGTTATTACTCATATCCCAAGGAGATACGGTGTGTGTGATGAACTGAAAATGCTATTAGAGAAGAACAGATTCCTGTTAAGATAGGCCAAGTAAGCGTTGGTTTCACTGGTACACTGTTAATTACACATTCACTCTTTCAGGTAATGAAAAGAAGCTCTCATGTAGTGCCTACAAAAGGGGCTTGCACATTTGCATATAATGAAACCAGCAACGACAAATGTCAGCAGTACCATACACTGATGCCATGAATAATGCATAACACAGAACTGTGGAGCCAAAAGCAGAGAAATAATCAAAACCGTTGATCTTCCCCACCATCCCTGAGGCAGAGAAAGTCTAATTTTCTGAACACTTCAAACCCAAATGGTTTCAAGGATTCTGTTTCAGAGAGAGGAAACTGATTAGTGGTCATGGCGGCTTTCGCTTTTAGAGCATCAGTTCACGTCTGGCCAGTCCTGCATTATCAGTCTGCTCCTCTATCTGCCCATAGCACTACCTGGGATTTTATTTGGCCGTCCTTAGGGGAGGCCAGGATTTACCTGGTTGTTTCCCTCCAGGAGCAGTGTCTTCATAAAAATGATGGGGCTGATGAGAGGAAACGTGGAGTCGCCACTCCCTGCTGCATTTACTTCTAAGATTTTTTTCCATGTCAGCTGGAAGCCTCCTGAAAGGCTGCTTTAGAGCAGTAACTGAGGATGGAGAAGCAATCCCAAAGTTCTGCTCATATTCTGCCACGCTATATCCTCAAACAATACCGGCTGCATGACTGAGCTGCGCTTTCTGACAGCCTGGCTGGGCAGATGGTACCCAAAAACTGCCAGATCAGAAGTTAATGTTTCTCCACTGGCTATAGGAAGCACTGCAATTGTCTGAGCTGAGGGTTTGCTTTGCTAATCATTTGATTAAATAAGCAGATGCCCAGAAGGCATCAGCACATATCCCTACAGAGGAGTCAGCGTACCCAGCCCCACTGAGGGAGAAACAGAAACACCCCAGGGGGAAGGGAGATACTGAGGAAAGCTGGGGGAGAGTGGCTTTGCTGGTCTGCAAGGATGTTTAGGAAGAGACTTCAGGTCAAGCAGTTCAGTAAAATACTTTACTCCCTCGTGAAGTATTCCAGTATTTTAACTGGAATTTGAATAAAATCAGACCTGAATGAGGTAGCCCAGATCTAACTCTCCACTGATAACACCTCGCACTATCACACAAACAAGGGAGGTCACCACCGCTTTGCAGCTGTTTCTAGATGAGGGAGATACCATTTAGTTCACAGTCAAAGCATGTTCATAGGAAACTGTAAACTTTTTATTCAGCAATGTGTTAGGCTGCTGGTTATCTCCATCACCTACGTTCTCCACTGCAGTTTTTCAATATATGTGCAAGCACGTATGCATTATGTAGCTTTTAATTCCTGGTCCACACTCCTAAGTATCACCTGTCTCTCTTCCTACACAGAAATACACATTCAGAGTCCCAATGGTTTTTTAATCATGTTTCCACTGCACAATAAACTATGATAAACTTCTTAATCATTTGTTCATGTGCTGCTTAATCCATAAGACCTGGTCTTGTTCCCTCCACAGGGAAGGTGGTGTCTGGAAATGCATTAACATTTTAAAACAACTTAATTTCTTTGTGGCTGTGGGTGTGACATTGATACCCATCTTGCAAACACTGCTGCACAGATCTGTGTCATTTTGTCCAGTCTGAACGATTCTTTCTATAGGATTAAAGTGATGGGTTTAAATGAAAAAGACTGAACTGTAACACACGCTGCAAAAAGCAAGCAGAATGTCTTTTGTTTTTTGTTGGGTTTTGGGGTTTTTTTAACAAGTAGGAAAGTCTAGGAAAAGGGGCAGATTATGCTTAATACAGAAATCTCATCACGTGAAACAAGGGTATTTGGTCTGGAAAGCCAAAGCCCTTGGCCCAATGCAGATAAACATTGAGATGGGGTCACTGGCAGCCTGAGACAGGATGCTCCAGGAAGCTTGCTTACTTCCACAAACATCATCACAGACCACATAACAAGAGCCTTGATATATTAAAATGCAACATTCTTATGCATGCATGTGCAAACACAATGGAGCACGAGAGATTGTCTGTTCAATGGGCACTGCCATACTATTTATGTACGCATGCATGGGCAAAGCTAACGAAATGCAGACACAACTTGGTTTATTGTATGACCAATAACAGTATATGCAAAAGAAACAGATTTTTAAGAGACTGTTAATTCAGTCCTCTGAGAACCTGTTTCTTCCTGGCACCAAAAGGCATACCAGCTACCTAGAGATAGCAGTCCAGTAAAAAATTCAAGCCTATGCTTAATTTCAGGCTTATGTAAATGTGCTGCAAGTCAGTTACAATCGGAAGCTAAAAATTCAGAAGGCATTTAAGAACGTTTTCCTTACTCAGGGCCTTGGTTTCTGTCACATGTTTCCACTGGCTTTTACTGAGGTCAACTATCAATATAAAAATGCTAAAAAGGTGGGGTTATTTTTTTTCTGAAGACGACAACCAAACATTTTTTCTTTCTTCTTGAAAAGCTGCTAAACTTCCAGAGAGAAAGAAACAAAAAACCTGTTGATGTACCAAGGACAAGTGGGACCAGTATGAGCCAAACAAGGAAAAGCTGTATTAGACTATCCGAAGAGTGTGAAATGATGCCTAGCAACCAGCTGAGGACTTGCATCCTCCCAGATAACAAACTGGCCCAAACCAAAATATTAATTTCCCACATTTCAGCAAATAACACTTTTAACATTCCTAGTTTTCACATGGAAAGTCTACATTCTCTTGCCTCCCTGCATATTTTAAAACAAATTAATAGCAGCAAAGAGCAAAAACATTGCTAAAAAAATCTGCATTAAACCCAGAGAAAGTATAATTTGATATACACTCCATAGCACTAAGGACCTTGAGGAATTTGATCTTTTAGTACAGTCCTAGCCCTCTGCAGCAATTAAGTACTGAGCAAGTCTGCAAGGGTGAAAGAGCTCTGTAGAGTGGAGGACTTGCATATTTTGATGACATTCCACACTTCAGAGGTTGGGATTTAATACTGTCTGCCTCAGTTTTTACCACTGTACGTTGTAAAACAACTTTCTTTCTAGAAAACATATTACCCACAACGGGGTCCCCAAACTGTGTAGTACTAAAGGGACACAGGCCCCTTCAAAGTGGCGAAGAGTCTGACAGTAGAGGCACCATCGCCATTCTGTTACCACTGATGGTGCATTTACACGTGTTTCTCACCTGGCAGCTGCTCACTGTTTACCCTGGAATTGTTTCTTAGCCAGACAGGTTGTTACAGGTTCAGCACAAATAAGCAAAAAGGGACTGATGGGAAAAGAAGCCCCAAATACTCAAGTGCCTCGTGGTGCACCACCTTGTAACTGTACTCACAACATCAACATGGGCAAGAAATTGAGCTGAGAGAGAACAGAAGCAAAGCTGCAGCAGCTCCTAATCTCTCTGGGTTCCTTCAGGCTTTGCCATCTGTAGAGGCATGTGTGTCTCACTCCCAAAAGCTTTGGATCAGAAAGCCAGAGCTTGAAACTGAACTACTTTAAATCCTGCTGTTCCAGGGTGATCATTCATACTGCATTTCAGGTCAGGAAGTAAATTGGTAGCAGCGTGCTACTTAAAGTTTCTTTTTAAGATCAGGAGAAGATGCAGCGAGACGCTATCCATACAACCTTCTATTCCAGTTAACCGAAAGTGAGAGTTGGGAAGACCAAAGACAGGTAGGACCAGATTGCTGTCGCACTATGCTGCAGAGCTTTCTCCTGCACTCTCTTGCCCCGGCAGAACATTACCTGCTTATGTGACAACAGATGCAGGTCAGCAGTGTCTCAGAGTTGGCACCTATGCTGCCTGTCTGTCACCATACTTACCACAGTGCATCAGCACCAAAACAAATGCCTCACATACATAGTGTGAAAAATCAGTCTACCATGATGCAGCTTATCCTGCTCTCATGACCCGATGGAGTCAAAGCTTGGCGTCCTGCTTTGCTGACTTTGAGGGCAGAGTTTGGGAGCAGGGCTGCTAGAGTGACCATGAACACCTAGGAGTATACTTCTGCTAATGCAAACTTAGGAAAGCTAACAAGAACCTCCAAAATGCATCTTCCATTCCGCCTGCACAGCCACAGTGGATGCTCTCGAACTACTGCAGCTGGCTAGGTGAGCTATGATGCACCAGGAATAGCCCTCCAAGGAGAAACCCAGAAGAGCAAATATAACAAGGTCACTGAACATTATAAACGAACCATCAGGGGCCTTTCAGAGAGGTGGCTGTATCGTGTCTGCTTCCGGCTTGCAATATCCATTTCTCAGGCTACTGAGAATGACAGAGTTCCTCCAACCAGAGTAATTCAGGACTATGTTATACCTCTTAAGAAAATATGCACTTCCAAATGCTGCAAGAACAGCTCAAACACCTGGACAGATCTTGTACCTTGAAAGTCAGTACACTGGAATGGTCTCCTGAACATTTTTCTTTCCATTTCCAGGTGAGCCAGTCAGTTTTTTTCATCATGTCAGATCAGCACAAACTTTGGCAGTTCCTTTTAAAAAGCTTATCCTGCTACAAGTTTTAAATCCTGTATCTCCTTTTGTGTGATGCAGTAAAATTTTTCATCTTCACATCCTCACATAAAACTCTCCGCTCTGTTCCAGGTAACCAGCTATTCCTGCTCTGTCAGAGTGAACCTGTGTTGAAGCCCTTCCGTCAATAACATTGGAGGGAGTAAGTTTGGTGAAAGGACTAACTAGGCTCCATCTGGAAATCAGGTTTAAGAGACTTCATCAGTAAATACAGAGATCAGCAACTTGTACAGTTATTTGAATTAATAGAGCTCATTTGGATATCAAAACATCCCTCCCTGTTGGAGAGTTAAGTTCCCAAGCTCACTCCCCCACAAATCAGTGCTGTCTGGAGCAAGGGGCTGGTTGGTTGGTTTTTCCTGCCAGGAAGGAAGCAAATTCAGCCTTGCACATTTAGACATTTTCAGTTGTTTCCGAGTAAACGGAATGAAAGCCACATTTGTGATGCAAAATCACATAATACCTATCAAAACTACATTCTTTTCACCAGGGCTTACTTAATGTAGCGTGACAACCACATTAACCAACTGGCAAGATTCAGGTGAAAGTCTGGAGCTGTCAAATACTAAAGCCCTTTCCACAATAAGTGAGTGGAGTTGTAACATTTCCTACAAAGCCCATCTGACAGTCAGAATTCGAGGTTTTTTTAAAAGTGTAAGGATCTCCCTTATACTCTGGAAGTCTTCTTGTTTGTCTCCTCTGGTAAGCATGCAAACAGTTCAGCGGTTCTAATATGATCAGCAACACAACAGATGCCAAATCACAGTGGATGCTGTGTACCAAACGAATTCAAAAATCACTTTCCATTGGCTCTCACAAGAGACACTCCTAACAGCAAATAGAAAACTTGAAGGGTAAAACCAGAATTCATCTCCCCAACAGGTTATCTCCTTAAGAGATGCACCACAGAAATTCTAGAGAAGATTCTTCTTAAAACATAGCAGAGATAACAGTTTTGAATCAGGGAGAGGAGCTCATAATCTCGCTGCTGCTTACGGTAAATGTTATTAGCTGGTGTGCTTTCCCATGAAATATCTGGGCATGCAGTGGCTGATCTGTGGGAGTCCATCTGGAAGAAGTTGGCTTCTCTTGTCTGCTTTTACTGGATGATACTGGAAAATGCTCACCACATCGCTGGATCAGGCCCTGGGATCATTAACTGTATTACACTAAAGCTAACCGCCCAGCCTCCTTTTCCATCCTTTTGCATCTGCGTTATTAAAAACGGGTTTAAGTACCCAGATGTGCTGCAGAAGAACAGAGCCTCAAGGTTTCAGCATTTGCCTGCCAAAACCAGCTGTTCCACCACAGCTCTTCCCAGCAGTGTTGACTGCAGCAGTTTTCCTGGTGGTACTTGGCTTCGCTAGTTCTCAGACCCATCTCAGATCACATGTACAGAAACTTCTTTCTCTTGACTTCTGGCTCTACAGAGTTTTACCTTCTCTTTCAATATTTTTCTCTGCAATGTCTTAATTTGGCAACATACTCAGGGAGATGCCTTAAGAAGTCAGTGAGAAGGGGCAGAATTAATAAAAATAGCGTATGCAATGAAAGATATTGAAAATTCAAAGGTTGCTTTATACCTGTTTCAAATTTTCCCAGTAAATGGCTACAGTCATCAGATACATGCCCTAGCCTGAACAGTAAGAATCGTTACAACCTATCTAACAAGGATTTACACTGCATTGACTGCAACGTAACAAATCCCAGACGCATGGAGGCCATACTTGGAGGGGAGGGACGTGAATCCTTCCAAGCATACAAAACCCAGAGATTAATGCAAGTGCGAAGAACAAATTTGTCCTACTTTTCCCATTCTGCCATCAGTATCAGCACCTACATTGCCTAAGACTGCAACAAATTACAGAGCAGAAGAGTTATGACTCTAAGAATCTCTGTGCTGGAAGCAACACTGCAAATCATGTTGCTAAAATAAGGCAAATAGCAAGAAAAAGTCAGAGGGGAAAAAAAAAAGAAAATCTAAGCGAGCAGCTTGCTTATTTATTATTATTAGCCCTGTTTATTATTCATAAACCTGGAACCCTATTTATTTTTAACTAGCCAAAGGATCACCAGCACTTTTTTCAAACCAGAAGTACTCCATAAGGAAGGGATGTTAGATGTGAAGCATCCACTGTTCCCAGACTGGTAGGTGGTTTTGGGACTGGATTCACAGGTGGGCTCCAAAAACACTGGGAGTTAAGTTGCAGGGCACACGTCTGTATCCAGATGAGATATTACTGCTTCTCCTTCAACATGGTGCTGGCTTTAGTTGGGATAGAGTTAATTTTCCTCACAGTAGCTAGCATGAGGCTGTGTCTTGGATTTGTGCAAAAACTGGTAGCACACTGCTGCTAAGGAATGTTTTTATCAAGTCAAGGACTTTATCAGTTTTTGACACTGCCTGTGTTCCCAGCTTTTTCTCTACAAGAGCCTGGGAGAGGGCACGGGCCGGACAGCTTGACTCAAAGTGGCCAAAGGGACATCTCATGCCATCAAATGGCATGCTCGGTTCGGTATATAAGTTATTTTATTTAATTTCATTTACTTTCAATCACTAAACTGCTCTTACCTCAACCTACAAGTGTGCTCCCCCCTCCCCCTTCAATTCTCTCCCCCATCCCACGGGAAGGGGGGGAGGTGAGCGAGCACTGGTGTGGTACTTGGTTGCTGACTGAGGCTAGATCATGACTATCACTCAAAACCAAACACAGTGTTATGCTTTTAAATCCCTGCAAAACATTTCTACTTCCCCTGGTATTATTTATCATGTATTTTGGTAACTCGACAACCACCACTGTAAAAAACAAAAACAAAACCCAGCAAACAAACAACTACTGGCTTGAGTAAAAAACAAATACTTTAAAAAAATCTATTTTTCTTGATGTTGTGCTTGAAAGAGGAGACTGTAATTACTGCTTCACAAGTGCTATGACGCACGGGCTGGTTTTGGCAGCTTTAACTGGTCTTCCAAGGCTTGCTGAAACACCCAAATCCCCCATTTGCCTAAAGCCTTGCTAATTATTAACTGCTGTGACAAACAAGTCAGGTCTTAAAAGATATGTATCTGATCTATACTAATAGCACCTTTTGCCGGGGTAACTATTTCAGCCTATGCAGCCAGCCAAGCATCCCTAACATGGATATAACTTAGCAGCAGCATAACCACTCCATTGGGCAGCCCTTCAGAAAGTCGCCCTGTAACTACATCCGTGTAGCTGCGTTTGTATTAGGAGATGTTCCTAGCCTGGCTCCGCCAGCCAGAGATCACACCTTTGCGTATCCCTGGCTGATACTACTGTGCCAGCAGGAATCTGCAACACTGACCTGGCTACAGATGTCCCTGCTGTGTGCTTCTCCAAAGGGATTCTGTTCTTGTCAAACAGCACAGCTGTATTTAGAGCATGGAAAGGGATTTATAAACAACCATCCTAACCTGACACCATCCCTTCTTAGAAAGGGGATTGCAATTCTGTAGAAGAGGCCGAAACACTCCAGTGGAGACAAGCAGTCTCTTCACTTACACCAGTGCAAGCCCACTCATTTCTTTGGATATGACCCAAATTCACATCAGTGCAAGAGCAGGAGACAACTTGGCTTTAAATCCAATGCTGCTGCAGTGTTTGGTGCCAGCAATGGTGAATTCTGAACTACTTTCCATTAACGTGATGGGGTTGGGTGGTTTGCAGCTGGACCTAACTTACATCTTTCATCTGGAGATGTGTTGGGTTTTTTATTTATACTATGCAAGTGTTTAGGATCTTTGCCTCATGTTAATGAAGACAAATTGCTTTGCAGTTGCCATATGATTTAGAAAAATGAATTAAAGATCACAAGGGAAATTTGCATCAACATTTCTTTTTACTGTCATGATTTGTACCAGCTGCAGACCTGACCTCAAAGCCCCACAGTGATGTGCACAGTGCCAGTTAAACTGCACAGCACAGCGCTGTTTCTCTCAGTCCCAGGCCTCCTCCTAGAAGTGCTGTGTTTCTCATACTCTCTTGGGAGACCCACCAGTGACAAAGTTTGGGATATATATTATTTTCTTTTGATTCTGTGGGCTTCCTGCTACTTCTGCCACATACACACAGTGCCAGGATGAAATTGGTTCCTTACATTTGTTGTCAGCACTGAGGAAACAACTAAGCCACAAGCCCCTCGCACTTCCCAGACTTGCTTAGCACCTCCCAGTTTTGGGTTTTTTTTCAGTTTTCACTGCATGAAGAGGTGTTTAAATTGTTCTCTTATTTCTTGGATGGCAGCCAGCACAACACAATTTCAGGCAGGTTCGATGCAGAGCCAACACTGCCTAACCATGTGAAAGTATTTCATGAAAAGAAAATTTAAAAAAAAAGGAAATTACCTATTGTTAATGGCTTAATCCCTTCTGGTTTTTAGCAAATGACATCATAATCAAACCCAGGAGTGCATAAGTCAGAAGGCAAAGCCAAAGCAAACCTGTGAGATTTACCTTCTGACATGCAGGTGCACCTCATTCCGCTACTCAGCACACAGAGCACAGCACCAGGGCAAGTAATACCATGGCCTGAAACAAGCAGAGAAAGATTCTGAGGATGAAAGACAAGGTGTGGAGATAGAAGGGTGGAGGTGAGTTATGAAGGGTGCAGAGCTACACTTCCTATAGTCAGAGCAGTTTGCTTCAGCATTTGACTGTGTTGTCATCGTCTTACCCATGCCGGAGTCACAGCAGGGCTTATTTGTTTTTATCCCTGTTGTGATTTAGAGCACCACACAAAAGTCAGTGGGATCTGTGAAAAGGGTGAGATTATACAACTATCCTGCTATGGAGATTTACCAATTCAGGTGTGTACAGTCACTCGTTAAGGACATACCAACTGTAAAGCTGCAATGATACACCTTCAAAAGATTTGGCCTTTTTTTTTTTTCCCCCCTCCCCTTGACAAGGTCAAAAAACCCCCAGCCTTCCAGCAAATCTACCCGAGGAGGATTTGGCTCACTCACTGTTTGCGTGCTGGAACAGCTGCCTTTCCTACTACATAGCTCTAAAGCGTCAACAGCCAGGTGTTCAACCAGCACTTCTACTCAAACTCCTCTCGGCACCTCGAACTCCTCTCCCAGTCACAAAGCAATTGTCTATTTCTCTCAAAAATCTCAAATGCTGTTAACAGCACCCCCAAGCAGCCAGCTGTGAGGCACAGAAACGGAGCTCTCGGGTGAGAACAAGACATTTGCTACTCAGTGAGGGTTTCTCTACAGTAAGAAACATTGAAGAAGCATCAGCCTTAGTTAACATATTGAAGAATCCCTTGCCTAGAGAAGATAAAGCAAATGTGGTTTTCACCTTGATTTCTGCCAGTACCCATTACCTCACCCTCCTTACACAAAAGCTGAGATTAATACCTCAGGTCAAACACACAATTGCAGAGTTAGGTTCTAAGTGACTTAAAACTGCATTTTACTCTTTTTCAATTTCAGGATAGACTAAAATTAACCCTTCTTTAGTTTTAATATTAACATTCAAGTGAAATAACAGAGGCCTGTTTCCACCTTTCAATGTCCAGCACCACAGGCAGACAGTGTGACACCCTGGGACACACATAACATAACCCTACAGCCAGAATTTCCTCATAAATGACACTGCACTCAAACAGTTGACTTCACAGTTATATTCCTGACACTGCACCCCTATCCTACCACTACACCAGCAATGTTCTAGCACAGACTTTAGCATTTTAGATAAGTGACAAATCAGCTGCCACTTGCTGGCACCTGAACTTAGATAGGGCTCCTTGTAGCTGTCTTACGCCTGGTCCCCATGTTTTTACTCAGTCCAGAGTCCCACAGGTTGACAGAATACGTCCTCAGTGACGAGTCACTCGTTTCTTCTACACTGAGGATATGCAGCTTTTGAGTTGACCGTTCCCATTATTATTTTCCTTCATCATTACTGATAATCTAAAAAAATACTTTGAGAACCCTATGGGGAAACTACATGGTTCCAATCCAGAGTAACATGTTTACAGTGAATGTAAACATCTTAAGACTGGGCTTTTCTTGAACTTAGTGTCACTTCTAAGGTGTCAAGCTCAGTTCATAAAGGAAAACACTTGTTTAAAGGTAAACCTCTGTTTATCAGAGATCACAGGGAAGTGTTCCTGTTGCTTCTGGCTGCTTACAAGCTCTGCAGAAGACAGCATGCTCTCTAGAAAGCAGTCTCAAAAGAAGCACCAGGGAGAGAAAGAGCAGCTCTAAGTGCAAACAAACATCAAAATACAGAAGGTACATCTAGAATTTGTGGTGAGAATTAGAAGATGACTTTAAGGTAGGATAGAATCAAAACTCTGCAGCAGCTTCCCAATAGGATGGGAAAATGATAACTCTCAAAATGGAATTTGATAAATTAATCTGAATTCATTTAACTCTTGGGAGAGCAGGGATGAGACTCAAAAATGACCAAAAAGATCCTCTGCAGTCCTGTATTTCAGAAGTGATAGTTTTGTGATGATTTAGCTGACCATTTTAGAACTTAGTTACATATACAGTTGGAACATATTAAAGACGTCCACTGCTTTACACCAGGCATCCTTTCCTAGTACATCTTGCACTAGCATGAGACGGGTAGGAACAGACATTGGCTTCACTCCTAAATGACTTTTAAAGGATAGAGGAAGAGTACATTTCTTCTATGTAGGACTTCTGCCAGCAGTTCTGGAAGCTGGAGCTGTTGTCCTTATGCTCAGCAATACAGATACACAACACCGCTTCATTTCACTGTAAGGAACATATGGTCTGTCTAGCACGCGCTTGAACCCCTGCCATTTCATTCTAGCCTGGCTGTTTGGTAACAACAAAAGAATCTGGTTTTCAACCCATCCATTTTGTCAGTAGCGTTGTCTTAAACCCATACAACTCATCACCCAGCCAGCGGCACGGCTGCAGCCAGCTACGTTTAGCTTTGCTTTGTAGCAGGACACAAAAGCATCCCCCCAGCACTTCATCAGGAGGCTAAAATGTTTCTAAAAAAAGGGCACCAGTACACTCTGCACAATTAATGTTTAGCCATAAGGTGAAATGGTTAACTTGAATCCATTGATCATCCTCAGAGACTGAGGATTAAGCTTATCACTGTGTCTGCATGGAACAGTTGCTGTTCCATGAGCCAGAGTTCAGCAGTCAACGAGATGATGTTCTCCTGCATCGGACAGGGGCAAGTAAACAAAACTGTTGCAAGTATTTACCCGAGAAAAACACAATAGGATGATGACTCTGGATTATACTGACACAAACTGTAAATGTAACCCCATTTGTTTATTACTGCAATTAAAAAAGAAATAAATTACTACTTCAGGGGGTATTTTTAAAAGAGCAAAATCTGGTCAAACACACGCTTGTTCTGGTTATGGTTTTGAATCTTTCATGACGCTAGTTTGCCAGACCAGTTAACGTAATGGAACAGCCCTGATGCTTTCCCTGTGCGGGGCAAGGAGTTGAATCAATCAGGATCCCTAATCACCTGAGAAAAAATATACCCTAGAAAGAAACAGCTGGCAATAATTAATTTAAATTGATCTTCATAGAGAGAGAAATGGAAACACGTTGTGACAGGCCAACATCTTCAGGAATGCACACACTGCTTGGCTTTGAGCAGGGCATTGGAGGATCTCAAAGGAACAGCATGGCTCGGCAAATGCTTGCTAATGAATGCAAGAGTTGTAAAAGGAAAACTGAAGGTAAACAGTATAGAAATGCAACTTCACAAGTTACAGCTGGTTTTACAGCATGTACAGTAATAGCATCTTCACAGCCACATTGGAAAAAAGAAAATTACAATAAACAGACAGTTGATGTTGCCATCCTTACATTATCATATGATTCTGTTGTGCAAAGCAGATAGGAAACAGGATATTGCTCTCTTTCTGCAGGTTCTGTGCCAGCCAGAAAGCTGACAGAATCTGACAAGTAATTTATAAATTGGTTTTTGACCACACTGATTGCAATTGCAGCGTGAAAAGACAGAGTAATACGAAGGCTAGCAAAAATGCCCTACAATAGGGGCCTAAGGAGTTCAACGTGCTTTGTGTATCAAAAATGAAATCAAGAATGATCCAATTACAGCGCACACACCTTCACGGTGAAAAACAGCTGGTCTCAGAGGGTTGTCTAACCTAGCAGAGAAATGCATTGCAAGGATCAACAGTAGAAAATTAAAGCTAAAATTAGCAACACACATTTAGAAAGAGAATAAGCAACAGTTTAACTGTGACACACTGCTGAGACACATTATGAACAGAAGCAGTACTTTTTTGGTTTTAAGTGATACAGTATTTTCATAAAACACAAGCCACCTCTTGTCTGGCAGGAGCTGGCACAAAGCAGTTCTGTGGAATGGACTGAGAGAGCAGGCGAGGTAGGAGATCTGACACAGGCACCTTTCTGTGCTTTTTGGGGCCAACCACACTTTGAAATCAGTTATTTCTCAGTACTCTAACACATCACCACACCCCTCACTCTAAATTTGTTGCCAAGTTTCCTACAAAAATAAGACATCTTTGTGCTCTACATAGACATGGGTCTGTACCCTGCCTCCTGGTAATTCTGGAACCCAGTAACCCCTTTTAACCAACAGAAAGGTGTGTGTGGGGGTGTGTTCTAAAATACTAAACCCTTCAATAATTTGTAAAAATAGACAAAAGAATATCTCGTATTCCCCACTGAGGGACTGGCCACAGCATTAGACACCAGAGAATCCACGTGGGAGGAGGAGACATGCATGCACGCACTTTGGAAACAAGGCTCCATTGGTTCTGCTGTTCATGGAATTGCTTAAGTGAGAGCATTACAAAAGCAATTTTGTAATAACGCTACTGATAGTTTATCTTCCGAGCTAAACATGGTCTGCGTGCTCTCTGTGAAATGTTGATCTGATCACCTCTTTTGGCCTTAACATCTAGTGTGTCACTTTTCCTTCAAGTGCGCCATATGGTAGGGGTCTTTCAGCAGTCTTAGTCTGAAGAGTTCTCTAAAAGACAGTAGAGAAAAACATGATGGACAACACTGCCTTTTCTCACTCATCTGCATTCCACATCCAGCACTAGACCGCAGGGACTGTTCTTTTTTAAATGCCATTGCAATTTTCAGATGGATCCCCCAAAGGAGGGTTGTTAACCAGTTTGAGTATTGACAACATTTCATTTTACTGAAAATCTAATCTGGAAAGAGATCCCTCGGCAGATCCTGTTGCAACGTCAGGTTTGCAGAGAGCAGAAGCGCCGGCTGCTAGAACACTTCCTGCTGTGGCTACATCGAGGAAACAACCACCATGCTACCCCACCACCCCCCAGCAGCGTAGGATTCATTACTCCCAGGAAATAAACACTGCCTCCATTGGCTCCTGAAGGAAGCCAAGGGCCTAATTTTAGACAGAATGCATGACTTCATAGGCTACTAAAGTTTGGAAAGACTAATCACACACATCTAGCTCCAGGAGAGTTAGAAATCAATACAAGATCAGGTTGGGAAGATTCAGGAGTGGTCAGCACGATCCTTTTCAGTGGGGTGGGGAGTAAAGCTATCGCCTGCAGACATGGCGCATTAAATCCTGGCCTCACTCTGAGTAGCATGACTGGTACCAGCATTTAACCATATCTGTCATTTACAGGAAGGAAAGTACAATAGAAGGAAGGCCATGCAAAGTCCATCCTTAGGAAGCAGGGTTTTTTTTTTGCCTGAAGAGATTTCCCTAAAACTTTAATAGGATGTGTTTGTCTCACTTTTATTAGAGACAGTTCCTATTAAATGACCTGTTTCTGCCTGTTCCGCCAGCAGTGACTAAGGCAGGTTTAATTGCATCCTGTGAAAGGTGCACTGCGTTGCTCACTTGCTGCTAAGGAAACAGAAATCAAAGCTGCCACACGAAAATGGAACTGCTGCACCTCCACGCAGCAGCTGGCAAGCGAAGAAAAGGCATTCCAATCACCAAGACATCATTTCCGAAATTCAAACAATCAAGCTATCGCTGAGGAAGTGATGTTTTCTTAGTACGTAAAAAGATTGCATTAGGTTGTTGTTTCCTTGTGTTTGCATACGAACAAAGCATAATGCAACAAACAGCAATGCAGCTATTTACCACTGCATGGCATTTTCCCACACTGGACACACCCACCCCTAAAAAGTAGGGGCCGGAGAGACTGCCTCACAGCAAGCGTGCCAGTAGCCAAAGTCTGGGAACAACCCTCTGAGCAATCGCATCCTGGACAAGAGCTGCCAGTGCACATAACCCCCATGGGCCACTGCAGAGACATAAGGGACAAGGAGCCACAATTTCTTGCCAAACCATACCGGCAAGAACAACAGAATTCTGGCCAAAGTATTCCCCATGACACAAAAGAGGAGTGCTACAGATTCCTTTCCCCAGGGATAAGAATTACTAATAATTATAGCAGCACACTGCTCTCCGGCAAGGCTTGAATCGACAAGGCTCTGAGCCCCACCTATAAAGAGGAAAATTCCTCTGCTCCTGCTAACAGCTATTAATCAGTACAATTCAGACCAGAATAAATTAACACCAATTAGATGCAGTCAGCACTTTCAAGCCACAGCTTAGGGGCATACCTTTGAATAGGCCTGGTCAGGAACACAAAAAGAGCTTCTCTCTGCCTGGGCTGTAGTGGCTGGTCACTGCCGTATGACACTATTGCTCACAGGGGGTGGAGTTACCAAGGCAGTGACCCAAAAGTATGCTGAACATCAGTTTACAGCATGGAACTTTCACCTACCCCATGTCTGTTGGTTCATCTTCACATACCATGTCTTGGCACATGTTTTCTGCATCAAAGAGTCCACAGGCAGTTGTTTATTGTGAAAGTAATCAATAAACCATGAATGAGGAAACATAATCCATAAATGTTTTCAAGGTATTTTCTGCCGACACTGCTGCTGTGTCTGTAGCAGGTTTATTTTGGTTGGCCTGTTACACTTCCTGTTAGATGAAGAATGACCTTTGAAAAGAGGAATGTCAAGTTAAAAACATTGATTTAGGTTTTCAATAAATGTGAAAAATTATTCAAGATGCTTTCAAGCAACGCAATCCAAGAACGTACATCACGTGTATCACCAAGTCCTCTTTAGTTCTGATCACAAAAAGAATGATGCACCAACACCATGCACTATCTCGTGGAATGTAGCGTTAATGCTTTCGCTATTGGTCCTCCAACAAACATCAGGTTTGAGCAATTCCGTCCGAGTCAGACTTCTCCTTCAAACCTTTGCAGTTTTATTAGCTATCCTATACTTGCTTTCAAGAACAAGAAGGAAAGTTACCTTTCTTCTCTATTCTTACCACTGTCTTAAAAAGGACAGGTATATTTGAAAAGACGGATGCATGAGACACTATTTTTCCCTGCCTAGCTTCTGCTCCCGACTTGCTTTGTAACCTCAGTGAAGGAAAAATTCAAAACCCTATTTTACCTGATGGTATCCCTCACCGCTTCTAAAGAAAAGGTCCTGACCATAAAGCTAGAAGAACATCTGAAACCATTGCTACGCACTTATTCTAATTCAGTAATTACTAGCCAACAGGAGAACGCCTATACAACACAGCACTTAAGATGTGCCACATAGAATGATAAGACCTAATCCCTGTTCCTTTTAATAAAGATTTAAATACTATCTGGAATAGAAATTAGAAGCCTGGTCTCCTGCACAGATAACACTTGCATAGGAACACTTGATGAAACTCGCTTCCAAAAGGTTTTACCCTTCTGCACTCTCTTGGGAACACAGAATATGAAACCCTGTCCTCCTGTGCAAAGGAGTGAACTGAACTGCTGTGTGATATCTACACACACACAAAAGTAGGGGCCGCAGGACTTTCCCTGGATGTGCTTTGTCAAAGCAAACTCCAGCCATCAAACGAAGCGTTAAGAGTTCGCAAGTAAATCATGACCAGCAGATGTACATAAGGCTGGAGATTAGGGGTAAAACTCAATCCTACATTCAAGCCTTGCCTCTTAGCTTGAAGGCTCTCTGCTCAATGTCAGCATCTTCTGGACTGGACTCTGAAGCACCCAGCTCACCTGTATCTCAATGCATGCCCATGCTGGGACATGGTGTTGCTTTTAGGCACTCGAAGCTCGGGGTCTGGTGTTCCTACAACATTTTCTGAAATCGGCATTCAGTCACTTCTGGAAGGATTCCACGTTGCTTAGGAGTTCTACACATTTAAACCCCATTTTAATCTTACATTCTACTTCTTAGAAGCACTCTAGGTATACGCTGCTCAGGCTTGGTTAAAAAACAGCAGGAGATTAGGGTGCCCAAACGGGACAGTAATCAAATGACACTGGGCCACCCTAATCTCTTCCCCTTTTTTCTGTAGTTCTGTAAATTGGGGCAGGGGAAATGTGTGTGTGCTCATTTACTATTTTACTATCTATAAACTAGAAAAAAAAAAAAACACCAAAGAAAATTCATCTTGGCACTACTGAGTTTAAAACAAGATTGGTGAATGCAGGCCAACAGAAACGATCCACAGTAAAGCAAAAATCAATCTAGCCCAAAGCAAACGAGCAGTCTTCACACACACCGCTTAGGTAACCGTCAGGTACCTTTGCTGAAGTTGGTAGGATGTTATGTTTAGAAGAGGCCTTAAGGTGTGGTTTTAAATCTATTTAATTAAAATGGTACAAAAAGTTGTGCTCATCCTCTTAGCTGTGCTTAGTGCTCCACCCCCATGAATTAGCCAGGTATCAGCTTAGCCACAGTAATTGTGCATGCAAGCCTAAACCTGCGGCTAACATCAGGCACAGCGTGATTAATCCCAGGGAAATCTGGCAAGAAATGAGTATGTTTATTATCCGCTTTTAAACTCATCCCCTACTAATAGTGAAATTCACTTTCAGTGGTACAGTGCACAGTTCTATTAATACTGACCAAGGGAAATGGAATCTAGAACACCATGTAGGTGCCCAGCATTGTAGTAGTGTTTTAGGCAACTTTCGTAATGTACTGTGATAGAAATTCCCAGGTGATCAGCTTGATATGGTATTTGTGCTACTAATTCCTTCCTATACATTTAGAGAGGTAGTACTGAAAAACAACCAAGCACAAATATAGGGAACGCGTTGCGCGTTCAGCATGTAAGCAGAATCTGCCCCTGGCAGACTACGACAAGCCCATAGGGACGGCTATTTCCACTTCCAGTTTCCAATTAAAACATGCATTATTTATAGCAGTAGAATCTTTTCCTGAATGTAACAAGACAAAGATTCCTTTGTCAACCCTGTTGCAGCCCCTAACCTATGCTGAGGTTCCACTTTGTGGAACTACGGCTCCATGAAACGTCTTTCCTGACAGCCAAGGGAAGTAAGGAGGAAAGGGAATGCAAGGGGCAGTTTGTTCAGGAGGAAGTACAGTTCATTTAACAGCTTTATAACAGCCACACAGAAAACCTACCTCAGTTTCCTCTCGGACTCATGCTGACATTCAGAAAACCACACACCCCCCAGTGCACTGGTTAACACAGAAAGAAAACAAAGCATATTAACACAGATATTCCCAGAAAAACTGCGCTTGGAGCCGAAAGCAGACTTGGAAGATTTGCAAATATGTGAGAGTTGAACTAGAAACTAATTGTTTATCATTAATATAAAATATTTTTAATGTAGCTAGTTTAACATGATAGCCAACTTAGTCTTCCCCTAATATCTACCCCTGAATGACCAAGGTGGGTGGACTTGTGATGAAAGGCTAGTACTCCCAGATGTCTTACACAACTAAGAACCATGTCAAGATTATAACTTTCTATCTAAATTTTGTTCCCTCTCTAGAGAGCAAGGAAGGATTTCTAGCAGACCGTGTCATATTCATATTGAAAGATCACTTTTAAGGACAAACTAAAATCCTTCACTTTACTGCAGAATAACTGTACTGCCTGAGGCTGGTATAAAGAACAGATTGGAATTTGGCTCTATAAATCATACCTTATATGTACAAACCTGCCATCAGCAGTCAGTCTTTTCAGTAAGCTAGCTAATGCTGAATATTTCTGCCCCGTTTATTACAACAGGCTAATAAATATATTAAAAAGGAGTAAAGCACTTATTTTATATTCAAGATCCCATTCCTAATTAACTTAGCAAGCCTTATACTGCCTGCACTAACAACAGTGGAAGGAAAAAAAATGGGGAAAAAAAACCCAGAGCACATTAAAAATTCTAGTGGGCATGCAACTGCACCATGCTATGCCTGCAGCTCTGCTACTCCACGCTGTACTCTTGCCTGTTCTCAAATGCTAAGGTTGAGCTTGGCGCTTATATGAAAGACAAAACCTGGATAAAATGCTGCCAGAAATAATCTCTAGTAATTACTAGTAATTTAGAAAGTGGTATAGACCATCCTTCACAACATTACTGAATAAACTCCCTAGAAAAGTCGGTAGGAGATTGCTTACACCACAGTCGTCAAGGTGACATCAAAATGAAAGCTCAGTTCACTTACCAACTATTAGAAGTCCCCTTGTGCTTTTTGCAAGATTGAGACTGTTGATCTGAGTTTTGGCTGAATTCCAGTTCGGTTAATTAAATTCCACATATCTACATCCCCTCCGCAGTTCACGTCTTTTGCTACTGCTAAATGCTATTAAACCATCAACACATTAAGTCAACGTTCTCTGGGCCTAACATCAACAAGGATCACAATATTTCCCCAATGCAAAGTGAATGAAAAGTGGCTGGAATCCTTCACAGTAAAGTACGGCTGTTGTGGCAAATGAGTACTTCCAATTCAAGCAATTTCAGTTAAAGAACCATTGGACTGTTGTACAAACAAGTTAAAATGCTGCAATGTAAGTTGTACTAAGGAAAGACAGTATTTCCCATTAGTCATTACGTCTGTGCTCGGTTGCAAACGTCCAAATATTACACTTCCAGAGGAAGAAGAGCCAAGTGTTTGTGTGTGGTAATGCATTTCCAACCTTTTCTTTTCCAACGGTACAACAGGAAGGTGAGGTCTGTGATGCCCATCAGTTTCTAACAGTATAAGCACTTTCTTCTCTGAAAAAAATTCTCTTTAATTCTTTATTAAAGATTCTACCTATGATTTGCCAGCAGCTACTCCCCACATAATGCTTTTACTAACCTTTTCCCGTAAATCAGAGAATCTACAACTTACCTGAAAATACTTTTTTATCCTGTTGAAGTAGTATGTTCTTTACAATTGTGTTTAAGAGAACGGTGTAGGCACACTTCAGTGACTATTTGCTTCTGTCTGGTAGGAAGTGGTGACATTAGGTTTTTTATTTTTAGCAAGAGTTGCATTACCTGAGTAACACAGCTAATAACAGACTCCGCAAAATCACCATAATCCAAGAATAAATGTGGAGTTTTAGTAAAACCAGCCCTCTAGCAGTCTAAAATTAGAAAATATTCCAAGCTTCTAATTTAATCTTCTTTTAAAAGTGAGCAACTTCTATTTGGCTAAATGAGGTACAGGTGTATTTAATCACTGAATTTTCAAGTCAAGTTTATTTGTTATCATATTTCAATGATTGATATTTTTACTTCAACATTGGATTAACTTATGATAACAGACACACTTTGTTATAAAAAGATAACCATAAAGAACTTTAATGAATATTTTTTTACAATATTCCGAGTGCTGCAGCATCAGTAGATTCTTCTTGAATCATTTACTGTTTGATATAGAGACCTGTGGTACAGAAACCACCTGTAGGGTTCATTGTCAGCCTTGGTACATTTCAACAGATTCTGCCTTGAAGTGTCAAACTCCTCAGGTGTAAGTAAGCGGAATGTATCAGGAAGAGGTAATCAGAACAAAAATCAGCACGTCCGACCTCTGTGCAACACGAATCTCCATGCTCCTCTCTCAGCAGGTGGCAGTTACCACATGTGACACACACAAGGCTTTTTGGGAAGACCTTCTAAGTGCTTTTAATTGCCACGTTAGGACCGTTTCTTCTCTTCTTCCAGATAATCCCTGGCTTTCAGCACAAAAGTCTGACAGTGCCAACAGCTTCTTTATGTGCCGGGATGCTCTGGTGGAAGTCTAAGGGCAAAGAACCTGATGTTCCACCGGGAGGGATTTGAGGGTAAAGGTGGGCTGGGAACTGGATAACGGGGTTCCTGAACCCAAGTGATATTTCTTAATGAGTTTTCAGAGTTGTTGTTTGTCAGGGGAAGAACAGCAGCAAAAACTACAGCCAAATACCTCACCAGTGTGATGCCAGCATACATGAAGGTCCAAGCTCTTCTTCTGAATGCTGTGAAAACATTAGAAATGTATCAGGCATTAGTTTCTAGCTGGACTGCTCACAAATCCAAACCAGGCAAACAGTAGGTGAGGGGATGAGCCATCCCATGCGAGTTCTCATGGCTCTCTCCGGTGGCTAATCCAGAGCAGAACAGAGACTTCCTGACTCCTGGCCCACTAATCCAGACCAGAACAGAGAATTCCTGACTCCTGGCCCACTAATTTCACTTACAGCTACCTGTATTCCCAAGTGAAGGTTTCTAGACCTCAAATGTCTCTCATTTTACACAAGGAAGATGACACCTTTCACCATTTTTTTTTCCTGTCTCTGGAGTAAGTTAGTGGAGTGTGTACCATGTTTTCAGCAGTATTTTAGTGTCAGTTGTGCACCTGTGGATGTATCTATTCTTCAGAAAAAAATAAAACCTCTGTACAGGCAATAAGAATCTAAAACTCCTACAAGTGTCCCAATTTACTTATAAGAAATCTTAATAGGTCCTATATGCATTAAATCCTGGGGATACATCACACCAGCATGCAGCCCCACAGACCAGAGACACAGACATTCGCACCAGCGTGTGTGTCTGTCTGCATATAATTCCAGCTCAACGTAGTGAAAGCTGCAAACCTGTCTGAATAACCTGCAAAGCCTTGACCTTGCGTTTGTCATTCTGTTGTACCTGCTTTGAGATATGACAGAGGGACATACCTCAAAATAAAGAACTTAATCTTACTGTCAAGGACTCATTCTACATTAAAATGTGAGGTCTGCTACATACTTACTATGAGTCTAAATCCTGCCCTGAGACGGTGGAATTATCATCTGATCCTAATCAAAACCTCCATTCTTTCAGATTCAGGGAATACCAAATCTAGAATCTAAACCTTTGGGTTTTGGCACTTCCCCCATACAAGGCCGACCTGGAATACAGATGTATATAGGCTGTAAGAGAACCAGACTGAGACTTGTGGGTTCGTCTCAGCACTTGTTACCTAACATCAAACAGAGATTTCACCACGTGCCAATTTGTAATGTAAGCTTCTCTGAATTTAAGGTTTCCCTTAAACATATATTGAGGAACTGTTTATTTTGGCAACAACTATTTGCAGCCCTATAAGCTAGGAAATAAAAAAATAAACTACAGGAGGATTCATCCTACATAACGTTAGCCAACAGGCCGAGTATCTTCTAGACTTTCTCTATGAAGTGAGCTGTAGGCAGGCAGTAAGTAACCCTGACGGGGGGTGAATTTATCCCACACACTTAAGTAATGTCTCACATGAAACTAAGACGTCTTGTGGGAATGCTCATCATCCTCTATTGAGTACAGAAGGGGATCCACAGAGTGGCCAGATTAAACAACTAAATTGGCTAAAATGAATTCTCAGACATAGCAATGTATACACCATAACAATTTAAAAACTTCACACTCGGTGCTGCAATCCTTTGTGGGTTTTCTGTATCCACGGTAATGGTACATAGGTGGTGCTATTTATATGCATACAACACGCAAAAGACTAGGCTTTCTCAAAGTATGCTTAATCAGAAAAATCATACCTTAACCCTCCTTTCTCCTCACAACTAACAAAAAACGTAATTGGTTGATCTAGCATGTAAGAAAATACTTTACTGCACAGGCATAGAAAAACTTGCATTTTCCAGCTACGATTTACACAAAAGATGAAATATTTTCCCATACATTCTTTTTAAAGCAGCACACAACGCTCCACATCTCTATTATCACCAGGAACACATGACTTTCAGGAAACCCTCTTGCAGTCTTTGACAGCAACACTACCAAAAGTGTGAACCTGTCGGATTCTGTGGCATCAGAACCAGTCATCTGACTCTTCCAAGTCACTAAGCAAGGCAGGTGTCTCAATCAAATTTCCATCTCTTCTTCTACACAGCTCTAAACTCTCGGTAAGTCAAAAGCCTTAAAGTAAAAAGACTCTACCTGTTGTAAACAGCCCAGTCACATACACATTTTAAGTCTTGATTCATTATACGCACACATATAAATACATGTACATATCAATACACGCAGAGATGGGCTTTAAAATTAAATTTCACTGTAACCCTGAATTTCGATGAGCAGTTGCCACTGCAGATTTCACTGTATTGTTTGTCATTCAATTCATCTGGTAAACTCCAAGCAAAAGTAATCTAAACAGGTGACAGCTTGAGTAACGAAACCCTTTTCTAATTGAGAAATCAGTAAACAATATATATTTATTCACCAACTAAATCTGAACAATGGAAAAGTTTAGCTATGACACTTCCCTGTACGTTTCGTCACTGCAGTTATGCCATCCTGTCTGCTTATGCTCAGATCTGCAAGTACATGTGTGGTTTCTGTACTTTACACGTCACTTTTGAATACAGCCCATTGAATCAGTCAATGGGTTCTATGTGGGTGTAAACTATATGCTTGGGGACTGGGAAAGGGTTGAGTTTGCTTAAGGTTTTGGGGTTTTTTTCTTTCTTCTGTAGTATTCCTACATTTTGTATAATTTTTGATACAATTTCAGAAATAGAAGATGCTATATTCTAGTGTGCTTAAAAATCTTAAGACTGTTACAGACCTGAAATAGATTACTTAAGAAAAAAAAAAACAAACCAAAAAACCAACCAAAAAACAACCAACCCTTAAGTGTAATTACCCAATTCAGGCAAACTGTTTCACAAGTGACAACGTCAAACATCCAAACTATTTAGGTCTGGAACACTACCCAGGCATTTGTAGCTGCCACTATGCAGACAGAAACTAAGTATTTTTTAAAGAATACATTTTACATAAAAGAGTGCATAAAAGTTCAGACAGTGTTATTGTTTACTCTTACAGGCACTGGTTAAAACATTCACTTCCTGATCTCGGAGGCTCATTATATAATAAGTTATAAACTTAAAGAACAATCCTGTTAACTTCAAATGGAACTAGCTCCATGGCAAAAGTTGAGCCTGCAAGTGTTTATATTATGATGGCTAATGTGAATCTAACAGGGCAAAATAGGGTGGTGGAAGGAGGCACACTGTTAATTTGCAAGCAACAAAATCTTTGACCACTGTAAACTGGGCTGACTCACTACGAATAAATGAAAAAGCATATGCTTGTAAAGTAAGACTGCAGAAGGAGACTGAATACAGGTAATACAGAATGGTTTATTTAAAAAAATAGATTTTTAGTAGTACAGGACTTAATGACAGTCCCCTGTCATACTTAGCTGTATCCTAGAACTAAAGCTTACATGAATGGCGAGGAAACTAGATTTCTTGTGCCTAACACGGCAATGCACAGAGCAACAGGTTACCAGTATCCCACCCTACAGCCTGGAGTTCACTACTACCATTCCCCGCAAATCTTCCAACTGCTATTATCTCCTGCTCATGTACTAGAACATACATCATACTTCCTAGAAAGTAAATATCTTCAAACAACTAACCGTAACAAGGGCAGTAAGTGACCATTCCGTTATGCAAATTTCCTTAATATTTTGTACCAACATTTGGATAATATTTACAGTTTTGCATTTTTTGCACAGCTGCCACAAAAATTAGGAAAAAACCTTTTTCCCTGTTATTCCATTACCAGATACTGAAAAGCTCTTGGTGAAGAAGGAAATTATTTTAAGCTCAAAGTACCTTTTGAAAGATGCATTTCCAGATTTTAATTCTGGCATCAAAAGGCTCTCCAAAGGAGCACTGGTTTTGCAATCAGAACTACCTTTATTATGACAGATAAAGTAACAGAGTAAATTAAGCTTTCCCCTACTTAAGTAACAAGCTAAAACCAATCAAGCTGTCTCCACCAACCGCTGCAGACCTCAAGAAGTCACTTGTGGACATTATCGTAGCTTAAACCTTGAGTTAAAAAAAACAAAACCAAAAACCAAACTACATCATTTAGCGTAGAGTTTAAACACACAAGAATTTAACATTTAAAGAGTCTCTAAGGCTGCTAAGTACATGCTTTACACGGTGTACTTCGGCTTTACTAAGACTAGCTAATGCTCCCACTCATCACATGACACTCTGCCAACACTGCAAAATGAAATGTGTCAGCACTGTCAGAAACGGGATCATTTCCTCAATCGGCGGGGGCAGGAGCGTGGAATCAAAACACTACAAGCAAAGCTGCGGATGAAAGCAGTGTGAAAAAGCAGCACGGTGCACCTCATACAGCAAATTAAGACACACAGTTTAGTGAATGAACACATTTTTGGTTTTATGCTACCACTTGTCTCGGTATCCCTTCACACACAGACACTATCACCTTCTTCTACCGGATACGTTTGCATTTATCACACGAAGTGTTCCACACATCTTCCAGCAGTCTGTGCAATAGTTATACACAGAAAAGAGGGAACAGAAAGCAATCCCTTGAAAGAAAAAAAAGCTTACATAGAGCCAAGCTCCCAACAGGATTATATTTACACGTTTGCCTTGGCTTTTATTAATGGGTAGGAGCACACACCCTAAAGGTTGGGGGTTGTTGGTTTTTAAAAGCCAACAGTTTACAGAATGAGTCTGTCAGAGGGACTATTTACGCTTACCAACTACATGAAGATAGTCGGCTTTCGTAGGGCCTCCCACCAGCACGTGTTCAGAATCGTCGCTGCAGAGAGCTTGCGTCAACGGAGGCGCAGGGGCGGACCTCTCGTTTGAAAGTCTTCTCACCTAGCGGGAAATGGAAAGCAAGTATGAGGAATGTAGCATCTCTGTGGGAACACAAACTGTGCGTGAGAAATTCAAAAGGCTCTCAGTGGATTAGCATTGACAGCACATCCTCAGAGCCCCAGCTCATCTTTCACATGATCTTGTTGCTAATGAAGCAGGATCCTAGCTAATGGTCTAGGCAGTTAAAGGTTACTGCCTGTTTTACCGGTAGGAGACCTAACGCATCTAAATTTGGCTTCCACCAAAAGTCTAATCAAGAAAAACTGGCCAGAACCATTTCCAAACTGAGTTTTGAATTTTTTTTCTGAATCAAGGTTCAGAGGGCCTACTTTCAGCATAGTCTATTTCACCAATTAAAAATAAACAAACAAACTCCCTCAGAAATGGGAAACAAAGCAGAACAGGAAGTTTTCATGAACCAAAAGGAAATGACATTAAGGGAAAGACGTTTTAACTTAACGAAGAAAACACACAAAGAATTTTCTGTAAAGACAGCAAGGACATTTATGTCACAAATACAAAGGAAAACAATGACTTCCAATAGCAAAAACATTGAAGGGTACATTCTTAAAAGACTAGCCTCCCCTTCTATCTACATTCCCAATGGCATTTCTAATTACAGTATTTGTCTTCATATTCTTCTGATGTACTGAAATATTAGCCTTACAGTGGAGAACTTGAAGTGAACCTAACCAGAATGAAACCACCAACTAAAAGAACCCCCCCAAACAAAACCAAACCAGAATCACAGAATGGTCAAGGTTGAATGGACTTTCTGGAGGTCATTTGGTCCAAACCTCAAATAGCAAACCTATTTTCATTTGTGCAGCCACAAAAACCCAGAAAACAAACAAACAGATATGTTTGAATTAAAAAATAATGAAAAGTGAACATATTTTAAGAATTTAAGTCCTAACACCAACCCTGGGATAGTTATAACTCTCTTCAAGACAGCATTTTACACCAACGTTCCTACAAGTAACTCTGCAGCTCTAGTTTTATTAGTGTTTATTTTGAGAATCAGTGCAGGGGGTGTCACATTGCGTGATCGCTGCACAGGCAGCATGATGTGGGAATCCAAGCAATTTTTTTTACATTTACCTCAGTTTTCAACGGGGAAGCAAACAGGAAGAATCTGATGACATTTTCAGGAGCAATTGTCAATAGCTTGACACCTTGATAATAGATTACATTTTCACAGGTGAAAAGCAGCTTCCTAAAACTCCTTAAATACGTTTGCTGCAGGTTACATAGTAGGTCAGCTGCAGAACAAGGACTAGGATACAGTTTCGGATTTGCCATCCTTCTGCTAGACACTGACTTATTTTGGTCTATTTTTTTTGCAGAAGTTTAATTTATTTTGCATGTTTGTGGTCACTGGTCCACTTATGCACCCGAACAACATTGACAGCGACCGGCGACACTGCCTAGCCAGCCTCCTAGAAGTCAGTTACCTCTTCTTTGGGTATCACTCTCCTTCTCCTGTACCTTTTGAAGCCCTGTCAGTTGCCTTCTACGTAAGCTAAGAATGTTTAGCAGAGCAAATGTCTGTCTTTGAAGACATGGCATACTTGCTACGACAGAGCCTGAGAGCCATCTGTCCCAGTAGCATGAGACAGACGTCTGTCAGCCCCCTTCGCACTTATGTTTCCTGCCAGACATCTGCCTACTCTCCTCTGTGCCATGTGTGGCGAAATGGTTCCAACGCTGCAGGATGGAGCGCCACCCACGCCGCTCAAGTGTCAGAGCGCTGCACTCCCGCCAGACCACTGCAGGAGTATTCCATTTCTTCCACTTGCTGAAAAGTTAATTTTTTCAGCATGAACACAGGCGGATATTCCCTAGTCACTACACTGTCAGGTCCTACAGGAAAGTCCTCTGCAAGTTGATTTATTTCAGTATTATCACAAGGAGCTAAGTGGCTCCCCACTGTCCTGTCCACCCCCTCAAGTAGCAGGTTTCAGAAGGCCATTAACACAACATAGCACGTTCCCATCCTATTCATCCAGTTAAAATTTACTTTCTAATCCTGTAAAATGCTTGGTTCAGAAGAAAGGAGAAAGGCTTCACTTTTTAAATACCAACAAGATGGAGCAGATCCAACAGTTCCAAGCAGACAGTGATACAAAGTATGTTCTTCTGTGTAAATTCAGAGTTTCTAATGCAAGTGCCTTTTTTGGCAGACTGATGGACTTAATATAACCATAGCAACGCAAAGTCTACGTAAACAAATCACTTGACCAAGACAGAAAAGATCCCAGAGCATCAGTCATGCAGAGGCTGGGCCTTTGATAGATGTTCAGCATTAAACTTTAAAACAGAAAACTGAAGCAGGAAGCTTTCCAGAAATGAAAGGAAACGTAGCCAACATGGACAAACAACAATGCATTATATTAAAAATCTTGAAATATGCCAGTATGTGCAAGTTGACCGAGAAAGTTTGGAGCAGACATTCTCATTGTTTCCTGGCCACAGAGTACCAGTACAGAACAAAAAATAGGAACTGGTTGAAGTCCATATATATGTGAACTAGCAAAGGCATCCTTCTCAGTTAAAAAAAGCCAGAGACAAGCTGTCCTTGTCTTTGCAGTATCTACACCTTTACACAGGTGTCTTCTGAATATAGCTCCTAAACCAGGATATCCATAAACATACCCATACTTGGGAAGACAAATCAAATGTATGCTTAAAAAAGAACATCCCTCAATGTCACAAAAAACATCTAAGTTAAGATTTGCCCGTTTTGTTAAATCAGTAGAGTTTTTGCATGTTCAGCGCAAGAGGGAGAACTATCAATAGGTAAAAAAACATACCCCTTTTCTCTAGAAATCCTTTTTGTGACAAAAGCAGCACCCCTATGCGGCATTCAATATAACTGTACAGTAATTCTTTTTTAACTCTCTCTCCCTAAGCAGTAATTTAAAGAAGGCATACACGTAATCCACCTGTATGCACTAACATCTGCTGTGTCAGAGGCCTTGAGACTAATTTCGTACTCGCAGTGCTGCCAGCGAAAGGCCTTGATGCCAGCACGCGTTCCCATTTGCTTCTGCAACGCGAGCTGTAAGAACACTTCCTGTCAGAAAGGAAATGAACCTTGTCACAACTGTAAAATTATCATCTGTTCTTCCTGCATAAGTGGTCTGAAGGGATAACATTTCCCAGTTATTGTGTTAATTTAGGCTTTTAATGCCTTTTATCGGGAGTGTTTAAAGCTATTAGTTTGGAAAGATTGATATCATTATGGGAGGGATGAGAGCACAAAGATTCCTATCAGACCTGTCTACAGTGAAGTACTGCAGTTATTAGTTTATTATCTTTCAACCATTTATTTATATTTGCAGAATGACATACTTTGCTGTGCCGAGTAGTTTACTAGCAGCCAATACTGCATAATGCAACATGATTATATTGGATTGTTGTATTTTGGTGTCTGAACGGTCCACTTCAGTCTTCCAGGATTTTTTTTTTGTCTGGGTGAAAAAGACAGATTCTACTTTCCCAATTGCATGACGGTCTACTCTTTCAGGCCAGCAAGTGGGATTTATTTAAAAGGAAAAATAATGCATATGAAAATTATACCTGCACTTATATACAAAGAAAGGATTCCTAGAGAACAAAATTGTAGAACATTTGAAAAGGCCTACACAGATCACAGTTCTGCTGTCCCAGAATTCCTTGATTTTCCAGATTTTTCCCCCGCACCATGCTCAGAATGCCTCAAAACCATTTAGCTGTCTCGAGCACTTAATGTTCCTCAAAATGCAGCAACAAAGGAGGAAGCAGTGGTTGTTCACACATTCACAAACAGGTCTGTAACGCTCTGAAGTCACATCTTTAAGACATAATAATTTAAAAGGGACAAATATAAGCCAAGAACAACTTTAAAAATCCTTGTCACCTGGAAGTCAACTACAGCAAGTTTAAAAGCTGCTTACACCTCTGTCCAGATTATTGATCAGCTTTTAGCAAAAGGAAATAATGTCCATTTGAATCATACCTGTAAATAATTAATTACTAAGTAAATACTATTTCCAAATACAGGTACTACATTCTCATGTCAGATGTAATAAACAGGATTACTCATTCTTTAAACACACTGTAATGAAAACTGCTTTCAAAACAGCAGGACTTGAATTTCCTTCACAGATATGTCATGAAAATAACTAAGTATTTTAGGAAACAATGAAATTAGTTTATATTATACTCAAGACTTCTCCTGGTAAGCCTATTTCTGCTAACTCTGAATTAAAAGTGAAACATACAGCTGTTATTTTACACAACAGTATTCAAAATAAGAAAGATGCAGAGGGGGATGCAATCCTCAGCTATCTGTGTGGATTAAAACTTGCCTGCAGCAGAGAAATAAAGCTTACATTGCTCAAGGAGTAAAAGCCCTTAACTTGCATGAGGGAACTTCAGTACTCAGGGCAGCTGTTGGAAGTGTTCGATGCACAGAAGGTGTGACAGCTGAAACAATGATCTCAGTAGAAACAAGGGCCTATACGGAAAAATCTGGGGTTTAAATCTTTCAAGAGGAAAACCACAAAAAAAAAAAAAATTGTCAAATATCTAGATTCTCTGCTCCTACAAGGCATACAGAACTATTTTTAGAGCTATGAAACAGAGACCAAAAATGCAGGGGCTAACTTCTGTAACATTTTTGTGAATCCAAAAGAAGTGCAGTAGCTCAAAGGTATAACTTGCCATTCACAAACTAGGAAAGTGTTCTTTGTTACCATTTCTACTCACTGAAATCAGCATTAAAACCATACTTTTTATACATTTAAAGGACATGTCTTCTGCAATGACATAACAGAACAACCTTCTTTTGTTAGGGAATTAAATACCTTGTGGAAAAGTAGAGCTATTTGGATTTTCTAACTATTTTAATTAGTCCCTAAAAACACGTGTAAGCATAGCTGCCTATTTCCAGCACATGTAATAGCTTTAAATGCAGATTTCAGAACTGAGAGAATATTGCAGCACCACAAGCACTGCATATGTCCTTTTTTCTTTAAGGAGAAAAAAGACACTGTCACAAGGAGGGTTGGTTCAATCTTCTAAGGTTAAAAAGTCAAAGTCCAAATGAACCTGGAATTGCAATACGGATGATTTAACCTTTCATCCTTCAGATGTAAATAAGGTGTGTTTGAGGCAGTGGGAAATTCTGACCCATTAAGACCAAAGGTCTTGACTACTCTTGATCAAGTTTTAGGCTCCGTAAAGGTCCTGCATGCATAATAACACTTATTATTTCAATGACAGTCAGGCAAGACTATCAATAAATCAGTCTTGTTAGAAATCAGTTTCATTCTTCCCAGTTCGCTTTAGAACGCTGATTATAGGCAGCTGATCCTCACAGATGCCACTATGATTTTCCCTTCTTTAGATGGACTATTAAAACTCAGCAACTGAAAAGGTTAGACTGCCCTCTCCCTGTGGCTTCTTGCTAACTACTTGATCTGTAACAGAATTACGGCCACACACTTTCAAGATGTTCACAATGGTAGGTATTAACGAGCATTTTCCCACATAGTCGTAAAAAACCACACAATACTCCAAGTCGGTAACACGGTACGCCTCCAAAAGTTTTAGATGATAACACTCTACTGCATTACTGAAATAAGACAATAAAATTTGGTTATATTATTTAGTATCACTAGTATTCTCTGTGAATCGAGGCCTTTAACACGCAGGTACTGTCAGCAGAATGCACAAGCCATCCTTGTACGTGAATGCATTAATAAATAGGTCATTTAAAAGCATCACTGTCTTTAATGCATTCTATTTTATTTTCTGATGGGAGAAAAATGGCCATGAGAACATTATTTTGAATTGTAACATTACACTAATTTTACTTGAAATACAGAAAATAAGTATTTGAAAGATGTAAGCAAGACTTAGGTGACATTAATAATGTCATGGGGTTGGGTCGTTTGGCTATTTCATCCTTTAAAATATAGACACACCTAATGTCATAGTCATAAAAATCTTAAACCTTCATATAGAACTGCCTTTGTTATAAACATGAAATAGATTTCACTACCTAAATTTTACTGCCTAATACTGAAAAGAACGGAGGCTAATTCATACAGTGTCGCTATCCTTGTAGCAAATAAATTAGGCAGAAATCATAATTTTGAACTCTAACATCAGTAGGCAGTCTGCACTGAGGTTTACAGGCATAGAGGAATGCTGAAAAAGTGTTTGAGAAGTAAGAGCCAGTCCGATGTTGCTCATTTGCTGCCCCCTTCTGAGGAAAACCAAAACAAACAGCACCACAAGACTGTACCCTTACCTACACCCAACCTTGCGACAGCAGATCTTTTTCAGTTTAAAGGCTTTTTTTTTTTTTTTACGTTTTAAAGCATCAATACACTAATTACATTTCCCAAATGAATCTGTTAACCTAGGCATAATGCGAGATGACTGTGGGAAGAAAAGAAAATGAGGCTACCTGCCTCGGCCCCCTGGAGCTCTGCGAAGCAGCACAACCTGCGCACTCCGAGTCGCAGTCGGCACCGCAGCACTATCTTCGTGCCGCTCCGCCATCAGCTATTCAACCTAAACTGCAGGACACAACGCTGAACTGCCCGCGATTGGCTACAGATTCTGTTCTGCCATGTAGTCAGGGCCTTTAGTGGAAAGAGGTGAGAGACAGACACAGGCTGGTAATAACGCTGATTGCTGGTTTCCTTGGTTTGCCCTTCAAAGAGGCGGTAAGAAAGAAACAGTGCTAACATGAAGTTTGCTGTACAGATACAGAAACTCACGTCAGAACTAGGTATGAGAAGTTCAAGTAAGTTCTTAATCTCCGCAGTAATTACAAGCATCCTTCCAGGGAAACCTCCAGAGACCCAGCCCGTGAATGAACGCTCTTCTTACTTCCACAACAGAGAGGTAATGCATTCAGCAGATAACGACACGTTTCATATGTAACCGCAGACTAAATTTGGATTGCCATCCTCCACTGGTTCAAAAATAACTGTTGTAATGATGTAATGGAGTGCTTAACCTTATACTTCACTGACTTCTTTAAAACTGAGACGAAGTATTTCAAAACACCTCACTGCGAACATGGGAGCAACTTGTCTACCTGCTTTGTGAATCTGTAATGACTGAACTGTGCTTTGACTCCGACAAAGCTTGTTAACTGACTACTTAATTTAAAAACAAAAAGCCAAAAAACCCCAAAAACCAAAAAGACAGGTGCCTACATGAAAGGCATCATCAGCACGTCAGTCTACTCCCTACCTACTAGCAAAGCTCCTAGTTCACTACAAGTAATCAGGCCTTCGACTATCCAAACACAAATTCCTCTTTTCTTTCTTTTCATTATACCAATTTCAGCAAGCTACTAAAACATGCATTTATTTCTTCCCAAACAAGCAATAACAACTTCAAACCAGTAAATCCAGATTCGGTATAGGCAACTAGTTCAGTCCTAGAAAACAGTGGGGTAAAGACACTACTTGGAGAAAAAAAAAAAAGACAATTCGAATTAATTGGAATATAATGCACAAATTTAAAAGTCAGAAGGTGATTTTTTTCAGTTAAACTGAAGGTGTCTCTTGTGAAAATGTTTTCTAATAATGTAACAGACACATGTATGGCCATAAACAGCAACAAAAAAGAAAACGTGCCTAAACCCAAACTCACACAGTTAAAAGACACCTTGGGGAACAGAATGTACACCAATGTCTCTAACTAAACACTTGAAAAGCCATCGTTAGAATCAAATGCCTTCTCCAGTTCTCTTTGGAAGAGAGGATGCACTCGACAGACAAAGTATTTGTGTCGAGTCTCAGAACAGCAGATAAGTGGAATTTTGCATTAACCGGTAAAATCGGTGCTTCAGTAAACACGCCCCTTAGAAACACAGCCAAGCTGCAAAGGAGACTATACACTGTCACGGTTTTTTCATCGAGTTTACGTGGAGAATTCCAAGAAGTCTCAGAGCACATCTCTTGGCTCTTCAAAGAGCACATCTCAGTGGCTCTCCTTTGTTACTGCTTGTAAGAGAAAACGTTTAGAAACGCCTTTTGATCAGCAGCTCTTTACGTTATTCAAAAGACTGGTACTTTCACAAACCAGCTAGAAGACAGTTATTTGAACAGCTTACCTTATTTTTGCTCAGGCCACCTGTGGGCAACTTTCTTGTAAAAATAAATAAGTAAACAAATAAATGTGCTACATTATCAATTGTTCTGCAGTGAAGATCTACAGAAGCACCTGGAGCAAAACAAACCACATACAACTTTCACTGTAACACAGGTCAAACCTACCAGTAGGTACTATGTGCAAACTAACCTGAAGCCTTCTTTCTAGCTGCTTTTGTGTCAGAGCACACACAATTATCTTCAGCCTTCTTTCTTCCCTTGCATTTGTTTTTCATCTGTGGGGGTTTTTTTCTGATCGATCTCTTTGTGATGTCCATTCACCCAACATCTGGTTTTGAGTACCTGATCCCAAAAGACAGAAGGGCTGTAGAAGCTTTGTGATTTTTCCATTTGCTCTTTCAACGCTGCTCTAGATTGCCAATTAAGAAATACATGAAGTAAACTAATTCAAAAAGAAACCCAAAACATAGTACCAACCAATATTTTACATTACCATCAGCGACTGAAAAGACTTAAGATTTTATTAGATACTTTCAGGTGAATGGCAAAGTTGTAGAGGGACTTTTGAGAGAGCCTAACCCTCATAGTCCAGTCCACTAATAGAAGAAAAACCTTGCTGATCGTTGCGTTATGTTTGTGAAACACACGCACAGGGAAAGAAACAGCTTTCCAAAAAAGCTAGACAAGCCATTTGTTTGGGGTTTTTTTGTTTGGTTGGTTTTTTAACCTGTAGGACACAATTAAATCCAAGTTGTTAAATATAGGTAACGTTGAGAAAAGAACTGCTCTATTTTGCTTTTGCACATATTGTAAATATAACAAATAGGCAGATGACTTACAGCAGTGTGTAAACGCCATTCACGCCCACCCCAGAAGGACAGGCTATCATTCCTGGGTGCACACTTTCAATATAAAATTGCCACAGTGCTGCTCAGCACAAAGGACAAAAAAAAAAAAACCCAAACCCAAAGTGAAATAAACACAACTTATAATGACAAAAATGATAGCATTTAGGAAGTCACTACAGCGTGTGACACACTTGCCACCACAATAAATATCCCTGGTTTTTAAAAGTGAGAAAGCAGGAAGGAGAACCATGACTGAATCCCTTGGGTTTACCAGATTACAATGTATTTATCATAAAAAAGTTTTTCTGACAATGCACATTTTAAATAGTTGTCTTTTTTAAGTTTCCTCAGCTAAACTTCCAATGATCATTATACACCCGCAATATTTACATATGTTAGGTTGCAAGGAATTGGTTTAGTTTTATGTTAGGAATATCCAAAATATTAAATTTCCTTTCTTATACTGTTGTTAAAATCATCGAATCACAGAATGGTTTGGGTTGGAAGGGTCCTCAAAGACCATCCAGTTCCAACCCCCTGCCATGGGTAGGGACACCCTCCACTAGACGAGGTTGCTAAAAATAGCATAAAATTCTAATTACATTGTTATGATTAATATCAAGATCAGTGAAATGACAGCCACTTCCAATCGAAAATAAATCTTAAAACAGTGTACGTACACTTAAATACACAGCATATTTTGTAAGACAAGGAAAAAAAGGTGAGCTTGTTAAATGATTGAGATCATCGCCAGTATTTGTTTCAGAGCAAGGGGGATACTTTCATCCACAGAAAATATCATCTGACACAGAATCACTTAATTCAACTCAAACTTTTAGGTCCTGACATAGTTTGCATATCACTGTTTTTGTATGACTTAATTATTTGAGCAACAAAGTACCAAAAACTCTCTTTTTACTCCCCAACCAAGATATAAAAGGTGATGTTACTCATCATATAAACAAATCAATCTCGAAACAGTAGCACCAGCTCTGAAGGTGGCTTGTAAAAACCATCAACTTAAGCAGCATCTATCAAATGCTCCCTGCAAGGGCTTGGGAACGTAACACATTTCAACATTCTGCTGTTTACAGGAAGAAAAAAACCCCAGCCAAACAGATTTTTCCTCACCCTGTGTCATCAAGCCTTATTTATTAAATTGCCAATGCCTTTTAACATGATGGCACAGCAAGCACCAGATTACAAACCCCACTGGGATTATGGAGCCTCTAGTGACTGGGGGAGAAGGGAGGATAAATTGTCAATTTTATGACCATTTACTGATTTAAAAATAAAATAAATTGTCATAAGATTTTTTGTGATGGTATATTCAAGACAGTATTTTGAATAAACAAACACTTACCTGACCTTCATTCAGCGTACACCAGCTCCACGTTTCAGCGTGGTTCGGTGGGCAATACATCACCACCAACACAGCGTACGTTAGGATGTCGTGATGGAGCTGCAGCCAGCGACCCTGAAGGGTCTGGGTGCCACAGGACCTAAGGAAGAAATGTGTCAAGTTTTACATAGCAACGTACTGTGTGGTCTCAGAGCCAAGTAACGCACAGCATACAGCACACACCGCTAAAGATGATGGCACGTTCTTTTAGTATGTTAAGGTAGATTCATAACATATTTCCCACAAAACAAAATAAATCCTACATTAAAAAAACCCAAACAAAATCCCGGCTCATTAAGGTTGCTAAACCAAGAAATAAAAATTCTTGGATACATTGAAGGATCATGAGGGCGGGGGGGGAGGAGGGGTAGAATTTGTATACAGTCAAGTCAGGCAACTGAAAATTTCGCAAGTGTACCCACTGACACAGATGATGAGCGTTTCACTTTGCAAGCTTTACTCTCAAGTTTCTTGATTTTTTTTTTTTTTAACATGTTTTAACATGTTTTAGGGTTTTTTGAAGCAAAACACCTAGGAAATAAATACAACTTCCAGATTTCACAATGGGGGATCATCACCAAGACTTGGGCTGACTGGTATTGCTGAAACCGTTAGATGCACCAGAAACCTCTGATGCTTGAACTAATTGCTGTTTGAGTGATGACGGTTATAGTAAACAGCAGTGATTGTGTACCTTATTATATTACTTCTGGTTCATGTATCTGAGACTACACCCTTTCTGTCCACTTCAGGCCACCCTGCTGCCCAAGTTGTTTTGATTCTCTGAGACCCCCCACTTCATTTTCTCTCTGCCCACTATACCCTGTCCCACTAGCGGTTTTCCTAACATGCCAAATTCTGCCTGAGTTCAACTCCTCATCTCATCGTGTCCTCTAACAATTTCTCATAGGTTTTCCAGCCCCACCAGCCTTCAGTATCCAACTTTTTTTACATGCTTTCTATGAAATACAAAACTTTGCAGCCAGGTGCCAAAGAAAACCAGCAAGTTTTCTTAATTCCTGTCCCTGCCTCCCTAAAACAGTCTGTCACAATTACCTTCCTGCAGTAACGCAACTTCACTGTTCACAGCATTTTTCAGAGGCTGTCAAGACAGACTTTTGCACCAGAAGTGTGCTTTTCACCTATTCTAACAGAAGACACTAGCTGAAACATACTTAGATCTTTCCTGCAAGCCATGGAGCATTCGGGCTTTTTAAATAAAAGGTATCCACCGTCTTCCTGGTTCCACTTGAAAACTTTACGAGCAGAAAGTTTTCCCCAGTATGCATTCCAGCAAATTGGTTGAATTATTTCAGTTGGTTTGTTTTTAAAGGAAAAGTATCAGTTGGAGGCAAAGAAACAATATCCAAACTTTCAGCCAATACAGTTTAAACAAACAAACAAGCAAGCAAGGCAGGTGAGCAAGTAAAAAAGATTATCTGTCAAATAAACAGCAACACTGGTAACAAAGCAGAGCACCTAAAGCAGTAAAAAAATGCAGTGAGGTTTTATAACACTAAATATGAAGTAAGCAGTTAAAACACAAGTAGTGAAAGAGATGCAGGCATGTCAAATTAATTTAATTTCGGGTTTTGGAGGAAAAGGCCTTCTTTAATGTAATCTTGAGGAAAGTATATTTATCAGCACGAAGAGTGATTTCTGCTAGGGATGTGTAGCCTCTACCACTATTAAAAAATAAATTACAAAACCAAATTTGATGATGTAAGTACACCCAGCTCCCGCCCCTCCTTTTGTTCACCCTTCAAGAGACAAAGCTGGATAGAGTCTTTTGGAAGTTGCTGTAGGATTTAAGGAGTGTTGAAGTTAGCTGCAATTAGTGCGCATTTGACGGAATTAAAGTAAACACATACTGATTGACAGGCTGCTATACATTTCCTCACCAGCATCACCCTCTTTCAGTTAACGAGATTAAGTGAAGGCAGCAGCCAGAAATCAGAGATGCAGGGACAGGTCTCTGCACAAGTCTAGATCTCCACAAGGTTTAACCACAACTCTAGGCCTCTGAGGGTCAAGATCTGAGGAACTGGAACTGCTAACAGCATGAACTGCAACCTGCGCATCTGATGCTGTTAGATATCAAAAAGAATCGGAAAGAAACCAAACTCTAGGTCAGAAAATACTTAAATTGGAGATTGAACCTGGCTGGCTGCCCTTCAGGGTTATTGCAGTCACACTGACACACGGCTGAAGTCAGAAAAGCTTCAGACACGAGGCATCCTTCGTAGGATGTTTTAAGCAGTATGGCATTCGCCTCTCCTTTCCAAGTGGAGGGCCCAGTTTGATAACAAAGAAACCAGTAAGACTATGTGGTAATACAGAGCGTCCCTTATATGAAGCAAGAATCTCCACCTATTGCAGATGGAACTAAAGCTCTCAGTGAGTAAGATGGAGCAAGGCTGACAGAAGGTAAACTTGCCGCTACTAACTTAACAGTGAAGAATTTCCTTTTAAACTAACAGACAACTGGTTATCTAACCAAGCAATTATCAATTGCTAAAATAAGCCCATCAGAAACTTAAATCAACATAAAACATATCCACAACCCAAGTGTCTTGTCATCTCCTGCATCCAGATTTCCCGCACTGCGCGTCCTTGTCACTTTTTCTCCTCTACCTACTCAAGAGCTGCTCAGCCTCAAGCCCATTGCAGCTGCCACGTCACTGCCACCAACAAACAGCCACTGAAGACGAGGATCCTGGTTTAGTGCCTTCAAGCAAACTCTAAGAAGTCTCTAATTCCCCTTTCCCTGCCTCAAACCACAGTTTCAGTCTAGCCTAATGAATTGTAAAGCCTTCTTCCACCAATTAAATTTAGTTGTACACACAACTTGCATTAGGCAAATATTTATCGCTGGGAAATTCGCCTCCACTCTGTAAAAGGAGTAAAATATTTAATCAGAAATCTAGTACATCATTACAGTATTTACAAAGCATTTGTTGCACCTCATAATCTAAGCAGTTAGAAAGAAAGCAAAAGTAAGAAAGAGATCTGGGGGGAGGGGGAATAAAAAGTATCCATCTGCGTTTGGAAAAAGTGTCTCTCATCTCTCTCACACAAAGTACATGGATGCAGTTTGTAACCACGTGCACAGACACTTGTAGACCTTGACCCATTCCTTGGCTGTATTAAAAGCCACAGTTTGGTGTAACAGGTTAAAATCACATTAAACACTAATTTAAAATAGAAGACATTTCTCCACGTTAAACAATTATTAACTCCTATGTAGTTTAAAAGCGTTTTGTGCTTATTTAAGCAACGTGAGGCTGAACTTGGCTGAGACGCACAGTATTTCAGAAGAAAGCAATCATTAATTGTGAAAACACCACTTGACCGTGGGGGCTCTGGCAGCAAAAGCAAGGCTAGCTCAGCTTTAAAGATGCTCAATGCAGTCCTCTCCCTCAGTGTCAAAACAGAACATAACAAACAAACAAAAATCCCCAGGATAACAACCAGTTCTCAAAGATTTCCAACCACAATTTAAAATGAGCTAGCAAAATATATACTTGCAGTGGAGTTATTTTGATCTTAATTACAAAGCATATGAAAAATACCAAATGGACAGATACTTAGAAAACACCAAAAAACCCAAGCTTCAAAGGAATATTTTCAGTGGCGAGATGCACTACACTTTACTTGTCCATTTTCTTCTCAGCACATCTGCTGGCAGCCTAAATTTGGTCTGGAGAAAGTACTGGTTGGAGGTTGCGGGTTTTGCATAGAGGATTTCTGCTAAATGGGAAATGCAATCAAGACCACTAACCCTTTCCTGTAACGATCTTAATATAAAATCACCCAACTTCGTAGCAACCTTTTGCAGACTTTTTTTTTTTTTAAGGTTTAAGATTCAAAGACGAAACATGACGGCAGGCAGCATCATTAGTATTTCAGGTCTTTTGCCTCTTTATCCCTGATGCAGATAACTGTCAGCATACAGTCTACACAAATATTGACAACCGTTTTAATTTAGATAAGTAAACAACAAATAAGATTGCATAATTGTATACAACAATCTCTCAGCATGACAATTTAATAGCTTTGTCCTAAATAAGAAATTAAGGACAGACTTCAATATACCCCACTTTAGTATTTTAGCAATTTGTACAATTTTTTTTCCACTAAACAGTTAGGCTTTCATGTATGTTAGAAGTTAAAACAATCACACTGTAGCAAGCAATGTTACCAATTACAGCTAACACTTGACACTAATTTAAACACAAACTTGGTGCTAGGATGCTACAGTTAAAACTTACTTCAAAAACTACCCCCTTAGCAAGCAGGAAGGCTGGCATAGCCCTTGTATCAGCTCCACAAGAAACTGGCAGACAACAGTTACTTGTAATGGTACAGTGAAACTCCCTTTAATGGAATGAAACATCTGAAAAATACTAGCAAGCTGAAGACTTCTCACAATTTCTTTCATGTTTCTTCTCCACCTCAAAAATGGATAGAAATTAACGCAATGTTAAACAGATATTTGGAAAGGCTTCCTTTACTCACATTTAGCACAAAAATGCAAACAATATTCAAAACAAATGTAAAATATTTACAATCCTATAATACTACCACTAGATTAAAAAGCTATTAAGTTTTTAACCTACTAGATTTTTCAACAGGAAGCTAAAATTAACCAAACGTTTCGCATACGTTAACATTAACAGTTAATGGTAAGTTATAATCTTCAAAATTCATTGCCTCCAGACGTGTTGGAAATTGTCAGAAAAGTATCCCGGAAAATCTAGTCCCAGGTTGTTTTCTCACTACAGCTGTAATTGAGATAGATTTTTGACACTTAACCCAAAATAGAAGGGAATTACTCATTCAAGGGACTATTTATAAACTAATACAAACCAGTTCTCCTTTCACTTAACAGAACGTTGGTCTTATAAGCACTCATAAATCTTTCCACTGTTGAAGTCATCCTATTGTGAAGTACTGTGAATTTCAGCTGTCTCCATGTGCTCTCCTTCCCAACCTTAGAGAAAAGGGTTAGGCTGGGCTGCAGCCTTGCTGTCGGCATACAGTCTCATACAATTAAGTGGAGAGATTGTACCTCCTTGTGAAGCAAGCAAGATGCTCATTTTGCTTTCAGTTCTAAAAATGACCATTTTTAAGTTACTTTTCCTGCAGAAATTCTACAATAACCTTCTGTGAAAATTCTAGCTCCTGCCCTTTAAAACAGCAGAAACTCAGGACAGCCCCACCTATCCCAAAGATGACTTCAAAATTAGAGTGCACGACACAATCTAACCTAAACCCTTCAAAACCCACACTGCAACACAGAGGCAGTGCAAGTCCTGGCTACAATCCCAGGAGACCCTGTGATTCCGCACTCCCCAGTGCTCCCAACATTGCCTGCTTTCTTATCTGGCCACTGCCACAAACTCCAGAGCGCTCCTGCGAGCCATCATCTTACTCCACATAAATTACCCGGCTTTGCACTGGCCATAGTGAGCAATCAGAACCCAAACAGCACTTCAACCCAGACGGCAAGAATTTGGTTGTATTAGCTGTAGCAGACATGGAAACCTAGCTAAAAAAAAATAATAATTAAAAAAAAAATCAATCACTGCAATCACCTGCAACACCGAAAAATATCCACACTACCTTTGTGCACGAATCTTTTGAGATTTTACCTGCAGACTTGAAGGTAAACACTAAATGCATGGCTTTATTGAGGGCAAAACACTTGCAATTAGTAACTGAAATGTTTTTACATCTTTCCCTCCTTGTTAAATAAAGTACAACTGGTACAAAAGCAACATTTTTAGTCAATGCTAAGAACTACAGCACTGGAATACTGGAATTATACTTGCCCAGAGAAGTTGCGGATGCCCCATCCCTGGAAGTGTTCAAGGCCAGGCTGGATGAGGCTTTGAGCAACCTGGTCTAGTGGAGGGTGTCCCTGCCCAGGGCAGGGGGGTGGAACTAGATGGCCTTTAAGGTCCCTTCCAGCCCAAACCGTTCTGTGGGTCTGTGATTATGTTCTTTTGTCAATTAAGAGACACAGATGATGTTACTCTGCCGAGGTCCTCCATTTATAAATGGAGACAATAATTAGCTGTTAGCCGTGTCACAAAACTTAAGAGATAAAAAGCATTAACCTTGGTAGAAGTACCTTTGCAGTAATGTTACAGAACCATTAAAAGCTAATAATATTGAAGATACTGGAATATGATGATCAACTAGTCCTAGACATATTCAGAATTCACAATATAAAATGAGACGGGGTTTTGCAGAATGAAGGAACATCGTCAAAAAGTGAGTTACAACACTTAACAGAATTTTTGCAATTCTTGTATTTTCTTCGTTTAAACCAGTATGAAGATGTTTTCCTGTAGCTTTTCAGAAGAGCATTTACAGCTAACTCTCTAACAAATTTTGCACTGACCAAATAAAGTTCTGCCCGCAGAGAAGTTTACAGCTGAGGAAACTGTACAAAAATAAAAAAATAAAGTTTGACTTACTGCTAAAAATCACTGTGTGGACACTTAAACATATCCTGATAATGGCAACCTACGTGAAGATTTCCTACCTGCTCAGTTTCCAAAGATGATTAACAGACTGCGCGCTGAAAGAAAGGAGGTTTCCTCCGATGGCTGTTCCTGTGCACTTGCCAGGCACTTTGTGACACATAAACACGTTCACTGGTAGGTTGCTTGTATCTGCTTGTGTGATTTTAAATGATTTTTCCATTAAGTCCCACTCAGTCATGTGACAGTAAGCACATTTAAAGCCACAATCCACATCATGACCCTTTTCATGGATTTTAGGAGCATCCTTCCTCTTCAGCGCTATGTTGCACGCGTTGCAGAAATGCTGCGTTCTCTCACACCCCAGCTTTAAGGCATGAGCATCTTTTACAGGACGAGCGAACTGTTTACTGTCACATCTAGCTTTCTTTTGATTTTTCCAAGGTTTACACATTGATTCAGCTTTCGGGGTTTTATCTCCTCAGCTAAGGTCCGAGTTCTAACACTGGCAACACGACAGAGGCCAAGATGCACAGACTGGCCTTTTTCACCTTTGCTCTTGGAATACGAAAGAGAAGTCGGCACTGCAGCAGGGTTCTTCAAGCTGCAAATGAGCTGCTGCTTCTCCAAACAAGGTGTGTTCACTCCACAAGCGCGAGAGGCATAAGGATTATTGCTCTGACTGCTTGGGCTCATGTCACAACAGTAAGGACTCATATTTTGAAGCACCTGATACATGGATAATAAGACGGGCATTTTTTACAATATTGTCTTCATTTTCTTAGTTAGCTTTACCTCCTATGCTGTACGACTCATTTTCATCTTGGTCTATTTTAGCACCACATGAAATCTGACATGTTTCATTCCTATGAGCCTGATGCATCCTGATCTTACTTTTGACGCTGCTTGTGAACGGGCAGACCGTGCACCAGTATACCTCCAGCACAAACATTTCCACCAGACCAGCCATCTGGGCTTCAAAACCTTCAGGCACAGCAGCCTGCAACTGGGATGTTGCGATTTCCTCGGGACGATGCGGGTTCATTGATGCCACACGTTGGTACTTGTATGCGAATTCATTCATTTTCCGTAGTTGCTGGTAGGTAAATCTACAAAAGACAGTAAACAAACCAGTTTAAAACCACTTTATGATTGCTAGTGTCTCTTCTCAAGTCTTATCTAGGCCACAATGAAATCTAGATTCAGACTGCAGTCATAGGGATGCCTGTAGATCTTGACTACCTGAATGAAAAGAGGTCTTGGCCAGGAGAAAAACGATGCCATAAATGATTACTCAAATCTCTTGGAGATATAAAAAACGAACTACAGGTTAATAATACCTCAACGGTTTTTTGTGTTAAGCTTGTAACAGTTCCTGCTACGAAACAGGCAGCATTAATGCTAAAGCTAAGAAGGCTGGCGAGAACCCTGGGCCGCTAACACACGGCGGCCTGCGGACCGCAACCACCTGCCAGCGCACCCTAAATGCAGCCCAGCACCCCTCGCTACGGGCCCGCCGGCCCTATCCCTGCAGGCTCAGAAGCAGTCTGGAAAAGCAAACGCAGCGGAGCAACGCCTATACGAGCCGCCCCCAGCTGCCTCTGGCAGCCCCCTCCCAGGCTGCGGCGGCCTCTCCCGCCGCCGGGCCCTTTCCGAGCTCCAGCGGCTGGGAGCGGCGCCCTCGTCCCACTGAGATCCCCTAAGGGGCCGCGGCCCGGCCACCCCAGTGGGTGAGGAGGTGCGAACGCGGGTGTCAGGGCCGAGCAGCACCACCCTCCCCGCCTCACCCGGCGGCGGCAGCTCCGCGCACTCGCCCCGCTCCCGCCCCCAGGGGATGAGGTAGGGAGAGGGGGGGTGGGAGCTTCCGGCCCGCTCCCTGCCCGGGACGCGGGGTTCACTTCCGGCTTCCCCCGCCTCAACCCGCCTCCTCCCCGGTGGCGCCACAGTGCGCCTGCGCCGCGGCCTCGCGTCTCCCCAGCGGCAGCGAAGGAGTTTGGAAGTTCAAAATGGCCGCCGCGGCGGAGCCTGAGCTGCGAGCGCCCGAGTAAGAGACCGGCTGGGAGGCTCCTCGCCATGGCTCCTCGGGGAAGGGGGGAGGCGGAGGGGAGTGCGAGGGGAGGACGGCCCGGGTCGGAGGGAGATGGGGAAGGCGGCCTTTCCGGGGGAGAGCGGTTGCTATAGGAGCCGTCCGGCCCACCCTGAGGCGGCCCGGCGGGACCGGGAGCCGCTTCCCGCCGGCTGGGGACGGGGAAGGGGCAGAGGAGTGGGGGTGGGGGTGTGTGCAGGAGGCCGCGAGCCGGGCGCGCGCGCTCGAGTCGGCCCGCTGGAGGCGAGGGGGGGGAGGGGAAGCGGAGCCGCGGGACCTGCGGGCGCGTGTCCTCAGTTCCGCGTGCGCCTTCCCGCCTCGCGGGGGCTCCGGCGCCTCCCACCCTTCCCCGGGAAGCGGGTGTGCCGCGGGGTGGGGGGAAGGGGATCCTTTTTCTCAGCGTGGCTGCGAGGCCGCTGCCGGCATCCCTGAGGCGGATCTCGGGCATCCTTAAAGCGAAGCCGGGCCGGCGCTGCCCGGGACCCCCCCCCCCCCCCCCCCCCCCCCCCCGCCCCTTCAGCCGGCGGGCCGCGGCTCTACGCCCAGGCGAGGCCTTCCCCGGGTGCCCCGGGGCAGCCCCTCCGCCCGGCCGCCGCCCGCCCTGCGGCCAGCCCACCTCCCCCGCGTCCCGGGCTCCCTGGCGTTGTACGTTGTGCTGGGGGGGAAGCGGGAAGCGATTTGATTTCGCCAGCCCCTCCTTCCAGCCCTCGAAATGACTGGCAACTACCGGCTCTCCCGTCGGGAGGCGAAGATGGAGCTGCCGTCTCGCCGCCGGAGCGGAGGTGTATTTCCCTGGCACCCCCGGTCAGCGCCCTGGGTTTTAGGTTTTCTTGGGAACTTTTGCCCGGAGTTAACGACCTAATGCTCGCTGTGCTGCCGCTCTGCAGCGTGCAAGCGTTTTAGCCGCGTAAACTGCTTTCCGTGCGTTTTCTGCCTTTAAAAGGAGCGATCTGAGGCTTCTTTGTTAATCTTGAGAGCAGCAGACAGGTGAGGAGAAGCGATGGATGTACACGTGAACCCTGTGAGCACATGATGAGGAGGACTTAGCGTTGTATAGAGAAACTTAACCAGCAGCAATGAGGTAACAGCTGCTGATAGGAAGCCTGAATGTAGGAAAAGGTGGGTGAAACCTCTTGCAAATCTTCATGAACTTATCCTTCTCCTTGAATTCAGAAGGAGGAAAAAGTGTGACTATAACAAGATGGTCACAATTACCCCCTGCTTAAAGCCGTTATCACCTAAACATGTAGTTAACTACCTGCCTCATTGCCTTCCGAAATCTGCTTAAAAGCTTTCTCACCCATGTAATTACCTCTGAAGCGTTTAAATGAAGTTAAAGTTTATCCGTGTTTTGTTGGAATTACTCAGAATAAAGAGGTTCCTGTATACGTGCATACACTCTGAAATATTTAATGCATATTACTGAAATTACTATTAGTTTTATAGTTGAGGTGGCAGTGCGTGGAAGGCTGGCGCTCGTATTGGCAGCCTGTAATGGCCTGAGATACCGCTGTGGTGCCGCATCTCCTCTGGCACCTCCGCTGCCAGCTTGCTTTAATGGAATGTAAGGTGAGGTTATTACATAACGTTAAAATACATACGACAACAAAATAACCACGTTCCACTGTCACTTTCTGCTGTTAAGAGAAGGAAGGCTTAACCTGGAGCTGCTTGAATGGATGTGATTTGTTGTTGTTGTTCTCTAATATTTTTATAATGCATTGAAGTACCATTAGTGTGTTATCAGGGACTTACACAGCATCCTGTATCTGACTAAAAGAAATCTTGAAAGATGCATAGTTCCCTTAAAATTTTTTACCCATTTATATCAGTGTCATACTTTTTTACTTTTTAGAAGTATTGTAAATACATGTAAAACTTGCTTGGATTTGTAATCCAGAGCAAGTATTTACAATACTTGTTCCTTCTTTTTGGTGTCTTGTGCCAAATGCAACATAGAACAAATTCATTTTAAGGCACTTTGTCCTCTTTCTTTCTCATAATCTGTTGTCATAATGATGTGGAGTGTCAGGAGGAAGCAATTAAGAGAAGCACCCTTTTTTCTGTGTGCTTTGCGTGAGCAGAAGTAGTGGGAAAGAGGTAGAAGAAAAGGTGTACAGCATTCTGACTTAAGTTTCTGGATATTGTGTGTTTTTAACCCTACTTCCCTTAGGAAATTTCTCATTTCAGAGCATGGAAGTGTTAATGGTTTTAGCAAATTATTCTAGTGTATGTTGCAGACAAGTCTGGATTATTTACTAGTGCTAGAATTTCCATTATCTCAAACAGGAGAGAATCAGTAACTGCACTGTTTGAAGAGCCTACCTTTAATTAAGAAGACACTGATAGAATTTATAGGGAAAGGCCCTCCTTTAGACCTGTCTTGGGATACCTCTGATACATTTATTCCATTGGATCATTGATCACATTACTCAGGAACATCTGTCATATGAAACTAGTGGAGTTCAGAAAATATCTCTGCGTTTCTGTGTACGTCCCCTTGCCACTCCTGACCATCATGTTTAGGGAATTTCCTTTCAAGGAATGAGGCTTGGGTTACAAACAGGGCTATGTTTAAGTTAATAAAGCATTAGCTAATATATTCCAAAACTAGTTTAGATGAGGGTGAGTTTATAGAAAGGTCAGCTCTTGTACGTACAGTATTTGGCAACAGATTTCAAAAGGCAAATATCTGTCTTACTGCAGACAGTGATTTAATTGAAGGAGATGGGAAGGTATTCGCTAAACCCTGTACAAAATCCATTGGTAGGTCAGTTTCAGTGGCTAGGGAAGATAACGTGTGTGAATGCATGGTGTCAGGGCTGAATTTTATCACTTTTGAAGTTACAAAGTACACTAAATGACTTGTTGCTGTGAGTAGCTAATTGATTTTCTTTTTAGAAGAAACACTGTATGTTATTATTTTAATAACCTGCTGTAGACTTCTCTGCTTTTTCTGGACAATGCCCTTTTACAGGTCTAAAGACTACAGCTTTTTTCCTGGGAAGCTGATAGTCTGCTGTATACTGTTAGGAAGCTTTTCTGAACTTAGACATCCTTAATTTATCCTGTTCCTGAATAGCGTTTCTTGTGTTGCATAAATAATACGAGTGCATGGTAAGAACAGTTCTTGGTTTTCTAGCAGGTGTGTACGCTTACAGGAGGAGATAGTGCTTAAGAGAATCCGTAGGCTCTGCGTGAGATTTTGCAAGACGGTGGCGTTAGGTGGTTGGCATCATCCCTTGGAATAACTTCCGATCTTCGGAGCGCAACTGCTGTTTGAAAATACTCGTAAAAGGCAGAACGTGGGGCAGCAGATAAGACAGATGATGGGCTGACGGGATGCACACGTACGCAGCACTGTTGTGTACTGTTAACAGTTATGGTCAGTGTTGACCCTAAAAGCATAAGCGTTGACTTCACCCCCGCGCTTTGTTTTGTTAGTGCATTTGCTGCGTCTTCCTTCCGCAGTATTTCTTCTTGCCCTCATAGCTGTGTGTTCGTGCGGAACTCTACCTGCTGTTTTAACTTAGTTACGTTAGTCGTACGCTTTTAATTCTGCCAAAGGTGGGTAATTAAATGCCAGTTAGTTTCTGTCATAAAAAAGACTGTCAACACAACATTAAGGACTGCAGTGAGTTGATAGTACTGATCTGTAGTTTTTATTTTTTGCAGGGTTGAAGATGCTGATGCGTCGGAGAAAAGCGTAAATGAAGAAAATGGGGAAGTATCAGAGGCAGACCAAGCTCAGAACAAGCATAGCCGACACAAAAAAAAGAAACACAAACACCGAAGTAAACACAAGAAACATAAACATTCTTCAGAAGAGGATAAGGACAAAAAACATAAACACAGACACAAACATAAGAAACATAAACGGAAAGAGGTAGCTGATACCTCTGACAAGGAAGATGGACCAGCTAAAAGAACTAAAATTGATTTTTTAGCTCCTCTGGAAGACTTGGAGAAACAAAGAGCATTATTGAAAGCTGAACTTGAAAACGAATTAATGGAAGGAAAAGTCCAGTCTGGGATGGGATTAATACTACAAGGTTACGAGTCGGGATCTGAAGAAGAGGGGGAGATTAATGAAAAAGTGCGAAATGGCACGAGACCTACAGCTAAGTCAAACACTAAGGGCAAATTAGAACCTGTGGACAATAAAACTAGTTCCAAGAAAGCAAGTAAGAGTGAATCGAAAGAAAGGACTAAACACAGATCTGACAAAAAGAAAGGCAAGGTAGGAGTTGATGGAATCAAAGAGAAGGCGACTAGAAGCAAGTCAAAAGAGAGGAGGAAATCCAAAAGCCCTTATAAGAGAAGTAAGTCTCAAGATCAGACAAGGAAATCTAGGTCTCCAATGCTTAAAAGGCGATCTCAGGAGAAAAACAGAAAGTCCAAATCTCCTCCAGAGGATAGAAATAAGGCTGATGATAAAAGTAAGTCAAGAGATCGCAGAAAGTCTCCAGTTGTGAATGAAAACAAAAGTCGAGATCGTGGCAGAAAATCTAAATCTCCAACAGAACTAAGCAAATCCAAAGATAGAAGATCACGGTCCAAAGATAGAAAACCTAGGAGATCAGAGACTGACAAAGAAAAAAAGCCAATTAAATCTCCTTCTAAAGATGCCTCTTCAGGGAAAGAAAACAGGTCCCCTAGGAGACCTGGTCGTAGCCCAAAAGGAAGAAGCTTATCTCCCAAGCAACGTGAAAAGTCAAGAAGAAGCAGATCCCCTCTCTTTAACGACCGTAGGTCTAAACAGAGTAAATCCCCCTCTCGAACCCGGTCTCCGGTGAGAAGAGTGAGGAGTAGGTCTGCAGAAAGGAAAAGAAGAGAATCAGAACGGAGGCGTCTGTCTTCCCCCAGGTAACTGAAAGGTGTCACGAACCGTCGCAAAAATGCATTACTGGGTGAACAGTCCTCTCCTTGTTTCTCTCTCTTTTATTCTGAAAGTAGCTATGAAGAGGGGTGCTCAGGTTGTGCACTACGTTATGAGCTTACTTTGTGTGTATTCAGTTTTTAAAAAGTACGCACACGCCAGTTGTCAGACATGCAAATTCAGCTGGGGTTGTTCAAGTGCCAAGTTATTTGCTGCTCAGACCGTTACTGGGAATGAGTTGTGTAGCTCAGGTTCTCCTTTTTGTCGCTCGGTTGCCTTCAGAATTTGGCTTCTGTTCTGTTTCTCAGTTAATAGTTCTGTTGCCTTCAGGAATTTCTGTGGAGTGAGAATTCCCCTCCACTCTTAAATATCAGTGTTGGCTGAAAGTGGGTAATTAACCCCTTTTCCCCTTAAAAAAAAAAAACCTAATGATAGAGTCAGCATCTGTGAATGTAAGCAAATATTTTATACCAAGATATCCTTCTCACGATCACTTTTTTCTTAAAAATATTTCATATTTTTAATTTTCTAGAGGTATGGTAGTGTTGCCTCGTTATTGGTCTCTTGTATATCATTAGCATATTTTGCATACGCTTAAAGGAGAAAGACTGAAATCTTTTTGATGTGTTTTTAGTCTTTGCATTTTTAAAAAAGACAGTTTAGCCCATGAAAGCAGTTACCTTGAAATTTCATGTGAACCGTGAGACCATAATTACTAGCATCTCCTTCTCTGGAGCTGATGAGGCCCAGATGGTGAGTTCCCAAGCAGAGAACAATATAAGTGTGTACATTTTTGGAAGTTAATTCATTAAGTGTAAGAAGTTCAACAGGCAGAAGAGTTCATTATTATTTTTGGGTAATCAGTAATTCAGAACGTTTTTTCGTGGGGTTTAGCTTCACTCCAAGAGTTACGAATAAAGCAGCATTAATTTAAAACGGTGTTTTGGAACCACAAAGATCTAGCTCAGTAAAGAAGCGCCTGATAAATGTGAAATCATTCTGCCAGCGTCACTGGAGGTTACTCCGGTTTCAGGTACGGGCTATCCTCCACAGGCCCATCAGCAGCTTATTTGTCTGCGCAACCACTTAGCGATACCGCGGGTACCTTGGGGGATGGCCCCGGTGGTGGTACCCACAGTAAGCAGGTGTTGTGAAGGCTGGCAGTTTGACCGCTTTCTGGTGAATCGGGAAGGTGTCTGCGCCACCACTACGTGTTTTTGACATCGTACTTGACTTTGCTTCCGTAGTGTTTTGCATCGTTCCGTTTGATTTCTCGTGACAGCTGGCATTGCAGCCAGGTTGAATTAGTTGTCTAGACACTATTTCAAGTGATGGATGTGTCTAGAATTTTGCTATCAAATTCATCCTTCTGTAACACTGTGGTGAGCAGCATGGAAGAGGGGCACTGCTGAGGAATATTTTCTGCCAGGAGTGTTTGCAAATCAGCAGGGATAATCTTTGTGGGACATCCCAAACTAACTTCGACTGTGTTGGAGTTTCAACTACCTGTAATTACTCAGGCTGCCAGAGAATTTCAGGAGTTCTAATCAACAGTTTTAACTAAAAATTTCCAGTGATTTTGATTTACAAATTTGTTTCCAGTATTCTAATCATGTCAAATACTTCTCAGGACTCTGAAGTTATTCAGTATATGACATTACTATGAATTCTTAATCACCTTCTACTTTATATCTTGTACCTGTGATCCCTGAACTGGGTTGTGGGTTTGGTTGGTTTGTGGTTTTTTTTGGTTGTGTGTTATCATCCCCCCCCCAGTTATTTTGATTGGATTTTGGCAGTACAAATACCTTGTTAGCCAGGAAACCTGGAACTGTCAGTCCATCCTGTGACATTTTTTGTAGTATTGTTTCCAAGAACATAAATGGGTGAAAGGGTTCAGCCTGCTCCGGCATTTGACTATACAGTAATTTCTTGTCAAAACTGCCAGTACTTTTGCATGTCCATAAATTTTCCTTCTGTCCCTCTGTTTAGTATTTTGCATCAGTTCTGTACACCTGGTCATTATACATAGCTAAGGTAGCTGAAACTGGTATAAGAATGTCAAAACAAAGAAAAACCCATTACAGCATGGGTGGAATTAATCTTTCAGGTCCAGAGATTTAGTTAATCGATGATATAACCTGAAATAACTTGTCTCTATTTAATTGAAAAAAAAAAAAAAGAGGGAGAGGAAGAAACAGAGCAGCAACATTTTCTTTGAACAATGGTGTGGAAATATATTCCGAGAATCTCTGTTGCAGCCTCGTTAGAATAGTTGTTAAATATTTTTAACTTCAGTCCTTTCCAGTTTCTGATTCAAGTCTTGCTGTCAGGCAGTGAATTAGCTGTTTAATGTAGTTGTCCCACTGAGGATTTCTTTTCTTGAATAACTGTGAATCTGTACAGACAAGGATGAGCAAGTTTTGAGTAGTATGTAGTGTCAAACTTGAATTATTTTTTAATTGGAGAAGGGATAGTGTACTTATTAATTAACAAAAATCTTCGTTTTCAGCTGCTGTATTAGAATGTGTGAAATGTATTAGAATGTGTGAAGCCATCCAGTTCTAGTGCCCAACTGAAACAGACATTAAAGTTAGTGTAGTGGAGTAACGTGGTCCTAAATTTCAATATTGCGTTGTAAAGTTGCTGAGGAAATTCTCAATAATTAGTTTTTGAGGTTTATTGTTTAAATACCGTTTCTGATAAGCATGAAAACAGGCCGCTATTTATGTAAAACCTTTCTTAGCTCTGTGGTGGTAATTAACAAGCTCTGTTTCCAGACTTATCCTGAACTAGACCTATGTACGGACACGTGTTTCCCAGGGTGGGCAGGCACACACAAGAAGGGCAGCCAGCTCTGCAGCACACTTCCCTATCCCTCCTTCAGCCGCCCACCTGGCATCCCTCACCTGCAGTAAGATTTTAAAGTGAGCTTTTAGAGGGAATTGTGGGGTTTGTTTTCAGCTTGCTCCTGATTTTGCTGCCGTTTTCTCCCTCTGTTTTAAGAACACGGACCAGAGACGATATTTTGTCTAGACGTGAAAGATCAAAAGATGTTAGCCCACCCAGTAGATGGTCCCCATCCAGGAGGAGGTCTCGGTCCCCCATTAGAAGAAGGTCTCGTTCACCCCTTCGACGTAGCCGGTCTCCGAGAAGGAGGAGTAGGTCTCCTCGGAGGAGGTAAAGACGCACTGCATTCTTTTAGTACGTTTTGTAAAATACTACGAAAATCATAAAGATTGCTGTCTTATGTGTAAAGATACAATGCTTTTTTTTGTTCACATTTATTTATGCTAGCATTGCCGAATTCGTTTTGTCCTCCATGAATTGTCTGTTTTGTTACTTGGAGTCTTTACGTACCTTTGTTTTATGAAGAGGTTTTGTTCCTTGTATGCAAAAAACCAAACCGAACCCCCAAATACCCAACCCCCTCTTACTGTTGCCAGGGATAGAGGCCGAAGAAGTAGATCTCGCCTTCGAAGGAGGTCCAGGTCACGTGGTGGCCACAGACGTAGGAGCAGAAGCAAAGTTAAAGAAGACAAATTTAAAGGTAGTCTTTCTGAGGGTATGAAAGCTGAGCAGGAGTCGTCTTCAGATGAAAAGTAAGAATTCCTTTCGAACTTGCACTGATTATCTCAAAATACAGATCCACTGACAATGGAGAATGAACTGACGTTTATCTTCATGGTGTAGTTTTGGGATTGTCACCTAAATCCTTAATCATGTTCTAGTACTTGTGATCTTGTCAAATTACTGTTGGGATGATCTGGAAACCTTTGAAGTATGCAAGACGTGAAGAGCGGTTGGCTAGTGGGCACACCTGAGGGGATGCTATCTGGTTCTGTTTCCAAATTCAGCTTGATCGGTGTCCTGTGAAAATATTTGGTCTGTTTCCTCCAGGTTAATTGCTTGAGGAAAACTTGTAACAGCTGAAAGGATTAATTGCTATCTGCAAATTGCTTTTATATTTGCTAAATATCTACTTAATCCAATTGCACAAGAGTATGCATCCTTAATCAAATTATCAGGGAAGAATGATGGAGGAATGAAAATGTTTGTCTTTTCGCTTTAAAAGCAGTTACTGTTAATTGTTTGCAGTTAAAAATGAAGTAAGTCCCAATGAGATACAAAAGATAAATTTTCACTGTAGGAATATGTAAATATACACACGGGGATTTAGTACACCTTTGCTTTCTTAGTCGGTTGAACAGCTACTGTTTAATATATGGTGTGTTTTCTACACCAGAGAACTCCATTTGGTAAAAATAAGATTATGCTTATGATTTTATTTAAAAAGTAATTCTATTTTTATAGTCTTGAAGATTTTGATTTGGAAGAAGAGGATGAAGAAGCAGAGATAAGACAAAGAAGATTACAGCGGCAAGCAATTGTTCAGGTACATGTTATGGTATCATGTGGGCTGCCGAAACTAATTTTATGCTTTTAGTGTACAGTGTCATGATGCAGGAAGACTCTTAGCCTATTGCTACGTTAATTATTATTGCTGTACTTCTTCCAATTAATTGATTGTAAAGGTTAGTTAAACTTTTCTATTGCAACAGCATTGCTTTTAAGATGGAAGAAACTCTTCTCTGGGTCGTTTTTGTGCTACAGTTAAATGTTCTCTGACAGTTAAAGTTCTCTGTGACATGTTAAAATTATGCTCTTTGGTTATCTTAACCCGTAGGTTTTCTTCGTGGATGTATCGTTGATACCATGGTGTCAGTATAGCACTAAGTTATGTATGAATGAACCAAACTGGTCAGTTAGTTTCAAGTAGAAGTTGTCCCTTTCCAAAACTTCATAAAGCCACTGACACGGGTTCCCTCTTCACAGAAGTAGATAATGTATTCGGTTACATGTGTGCGTTCCCATGAACTTACTCCTGGTAAGAAGGTAACAGTAGTGACATGTTGTATGTGACTGAGGCCCCTGAAAGGGAGCAGTGGCCAAAGGGGGTGTAATTCTACATTATTCTAAATTCTAGTTCTAAATTTTTTTTACGCTGGGCTTTGACACACAGTTATAACTGGTAAGCACACTGCTGTAGCATATTTACTGAACCTGTCCTCCTCTAACTATTATGAAAACTACTGTTCCACTGTTTGCCTTTTATGCAAAGCCCATTGTAAAATCCTTCAGAACTATGACTGAGCAAAACCATCTAAGTGAAATTATTTTTAAAGGTCAGTTACACCTGTTGTTGGTCCAGGCAGGAAGCAAATTCCAGAGCTTCATTCCCCAAATGGGAAACATCTGTTTATGTGTTATTGAATAGTTTGACCTTGATAACTGAGTGGTGTGAGCACTTCTTCAGTTTGATTATTAACTTTGGGGAGAGGAAGTGACATTTCTATAATTTCATGCTACTTGAGTTTTAAAAAAATAATTTGTAAAGGTGTTGTCTTGAACTTTTTTAATGCATCTGAAATTTTTCAACGAGAATGAATGAATAAACAGGATTTCCAATTCAAATTAAAAACCTGAATCTAAAAAGTACTTTTTTGTGCCATAATGCTAATTAAAAGAAAAAAGGGTTCTAGGATGTAAGAGAGAAGATCATTGATTTTTCCCTAAAGACTGTATTTCACTGCTTGTGTGTCAGAATGGTTTAGTAATAAATCTGTTTGTACTGACATCTTGTCATGCACAACAAAATAGTTAATTTTCAATAAGAATAGCTTTTTACAGAAATGTGAAAGCCCGAAGGGCACACATGAATTTTTCAGTCTTTTATGGTCCGGGCTGCAGTGCATTGTAGCAAAATGAGTTTTCAAAAGCTGTGTCCCCTTCTGGAAATAAGCTGTTGCCATTAGAGAGGTAGATGATTATGAAAGCAAAGGTCAAGGTTTAGCACAAACCATTGAAAGAGAGTGAGTATAAAAAATGTTTAAATTGTGATTAAGCTGCGATGGTGAGATTAATAGTTAAATTTCTTTTTAGAAATACAAAGGGCAGACAGAAGACAGTAATATATCTGTACCTTCGGAACCAAGCAGTCCTCAGAGTAGTACGCGTAGTCGCTCCAATTCGCCAGACGACATCCTAGAAAGAGTCGCCGCTGACGTTAAGGAGTACGAACGGGAGAATGTGGACACGTTTGAGGCATCGGTAAAAGCCAAGCACAACCTCATGACGGTTGAACAGAACAACGGTAAGAGTCTGAAACCTCACTGTGTAGCGCAGTTAATGAAAGCTCCACTCCTAAGCAGAGCCCTTCAAAAGAGACATTTTGCTTAGTTTCCTTATATAGTTCCAGGCTTGGTGTAGATTGCCTCTTTGGACTGAATTTGAGAATGTTTCCACGAGTATGATGGTACTTACAACATTAAAATAAAGCTTGCTCGTTAAGGGGGATGATAGGAATGGAACATACTCTCTGTATTTCTGATAACTCTTAACACAATCCATGCTCTAAATTTGGAAGAGCAAATAATGATGTCTGTCTTTATAGTTAGGAATCAGCCTTTTTTAACTTCTAAATTTCAATTTTTACTTAGGCTTATTGTTTTCTTAAAAGCTTAAACGGTCCTAGTCTTTATTTTGGGGTGGATTGGAAACTGCCCCTTTTGTCCCTTTTTTGGTCAAAGCCACTGTGTTAGAAGAATGTGGGTAATTTCGAATGAGTAAGGCTGGAGGGTCTCTGCTAGTAAGTCCATCTTGGTGGCATAACATCTTGCTGAAGAAATGGCTGTTTCCTCCTCTTCCTCGGTGCACATAGTCTATTTTACGACGATGCTGAAATGAAACACGTCTTGATGTAAAACCCGCCTTGCGCCTGCTGCGGGAAAAGGAACGTGGGGCACCTCTGGATGTGCCCTGTAATATTGAAAATGTGCTTGATTTCTTTTTTTTTGTCTTTTGCAAGCGGATTACTGCGCATCTTCCAAGCGGTCAAAAGGTGCAGGTAGTTGCTGTGTGGACATAGTTGAGCTGGTTTTAACCGCGTCGGTTTCCCTTTCCGGTTTAACTGCAACAGCACGCTCTTCAACGAGGGCTGCGGAACCTGCCCAGCCCCTCAGGAAAGCTTGGACGGTTAGCTTGTATTTAGCGTCACGCGCTGGATGTGTCCTCGGGCGGCTAAATGTGCCGCGACGTAGTGGAGGCTTCTCTTTGAAGTAATAAAGCTGTGTCTCTTTGGGACTGGCGTGCTGCTCTGTACCTTGTCCTGCTGTTCCCTTCAGCAGTACGTTGTCGGATTGTTCTCCTGCGGTGTGGGTGGCCACAGCTGCCGTGTGCACTGCTTCGTTTGCATACCACACGTTTTGGCCTCGTCGTTTTGCGTGTAGCAGACGGTATCTTCTTCCGGTTTTTGTCAGGGGCATGCGCTGCGTTCTAATTTTGTCCACTAAAGTATATGAAAATATAACAACTACATAGACGTTCTGAAGACGTGAAAAAAGTTTGTTTTTAAAACAACAGATTGGTTACGCTCAGATCTGGGAATTTTCATATGTTGGTAGGATGCGGGGTTGCAGGTGGCTGTAGCAACAGATGGAAGCAGTGGGTCATCTTTCTTTGTGAGAGCCATTTATTTATATCCTGACCTCGCATAGCGGCAGGGCAGTAAGTTGCTACAGACCTAGTTAGTAACTCATTGCAGCCCAGTGCAAGTGTGAGTAACTGGAACTACAAAGAAAATGTGAGGAAGTTGCTGGAAGGGTCTGTATCTTGAAACAGTTTCTCCCTGTAGTGTCGGGTCTACCCCTTGCAACAACAGTGTCAGCATGATGGCTGAGAGTCCTTGGTGCTGTCAGAAGGTTTCAGTCCAGTTACTTTGTATGAAAGTGCTGGGCTGTATGCATCAGGAGACCTGAAGCATCCAAGGTTAACCGTTCATTTTCCTCCATTGCTTCGTGCCCTGAAGAGAGCGCCTGTGATTCGCTGGGTCACGAAGAGATGCTCCCATCATGTGCGTTGTGCAATAGTTTGGAGTCGTCTTGTTTTCACTAACGTGTGCTTCATTTATATTTCTTTGCTTTTATCAACCAAGTAAAATGTCTTTGGGACTTGAAAGATGATTAAAAAGTAAGAAACAGAGATTTTTGCCCACACTAGAAATGTTTCTCAAACATAAAAGTTAACGGCTTTAAAAGCTACACACCAGGTCCTTTTTGACAGGGTTGAAGACATTTTCAAAAGAAACAACTTCTTGGCTTTACAACTTTGTTTTTTAGTAAAACACCTTGTGCTTAGCAGAAAAGCCTGAACTTTTATATTGAAAACATGTCTGTGTTTTTATGTATACACACAGTCATTTTCCATTTCTTTTTATACATACAGAGGTATCTAGATATAGTCATTATCTGTAGGGATCTTGTGAGTATGTACTTTTTGCTTTCTGTTGTGTGAATTATTTGAACGCTATTATACTTAATTTTTCAAGGAGGTGTAAATTTTTGAGTCCTTCAAACAACTTGGCCAGTCTGGGGTTTGTATTTCTAGAACATAAGATGGTATTTGCTAGAAACGTTAGTAGAGCTACCTGTTGGCCAACGTACTGATTATATTGTGAAGAGAAGTCACTAATTAAACTGGTAATGGTTAATAGTTTGTCGTCTTTTTCATGCTGAGCAATTTAAATTTCATTTTAAGGTTCGGCTCAGAAGAAACTGCTGGCTCCTGATATGTTCACAGAATCAGATGATATGTTCGCTGCGTACTTTGATGTAGGTAATTCTCGGAGATGAAACGTGTGACTTGATTTTGGGTTTTTTTGCTTGATTTTTCTTAGAGTTACCATCGCTTGAGGTTTGTGGGAACTTTGATTTGTAAAAGCCTGTGTAACTGAGTGGATAGCGTGTTCTGAATCTTTTGATCTGCTGGGGCAGACCAAGTATTCATTAATATTTCAGTGAAAGAAAATCTGCTGAAATGAGCGGGAGTTCTACCAGAGTAAGCAGTCAGGAATTCAGCTGTTGTTTGAACAGGACCAGTATTGGCACGCTGTAACAAACTTACAAGTTACGCTTTATGTTAATGGTACCGTGCCACGCCGCTCTAAGTACGGGTTCCAGAGGTTCGTGCATGGTTAATTAAAAAGCGACTGTGTAAGGTGATTTGCTAATGATGCTGTGTTGGAGTAGTTTCTCCCTCCTGTGAGGTAAGTGTGTTTGTACTGTGAGGAGGGAGTGTTTCGGTAGGGAAGAAAAGGGCTTTCGGTAAGGAAACATAGAGCGCACAGGCAAAGCTGTTACTTTTCATTTCAGAGTGCTCGTCTAAGGGCTGCTGGATTTGGAAAAGACTTCAAAGAAAACCCCAATCTCAGGGATAACTGGACGGATGCAGAAGGCTACTACCGTAAGTTGTGTTTGTTGATTTGCAAGGACAGCTAGAAGGAGGGCGCTGATCTTCCTATGAAGCGTAGTGAAATGTAACCCTGATGTCAGTGTACCCCAGCGCCCTCGCCGAGTGGGCAGTGTAATGGGTGAGGAGGGGAGCATGCTGGTTTTAACCTCGGTTACAAAGACCCCAAACTTAGAGAATCAGTTTGTTCCACATAACTTCCCCAAAGCTAGGTCATATAAGACATTGTACATAATGAAATTAAGTGATTTATCCTTGTTTTTCTGAATTACACAGAATGGCTTATTTTTCATAAAAAGCTTTGTTACCTGTGTCGCTCGTAACTCTGAACTGCTTGGTTTTATCCTTCAGGTGTTAACATAGGTGAAGTTCTAGATAAACGTTACAATGTCTATGGTTACACTGGTCAGGGAGTCTTCAGTAACGTAGTGCGAGCCAGGGACATGGCAAGAGCAAACCAAGAAGTAGCGGTTAAAATCATCAGGAACAATGAGCTTATGTAAGTAATGTTTTTGTTTAATAAGAATAATAAAGCATGTGAAACAGTTGGAAGTTTTTCACGATGTGATTTGCATCTCCCTTTGTTTCAAGTGAAGTAACAGATTACAGCTGTGATTCCTGCCTTTTCTGCTAATATGAGCCAGATAATGGGAAGCGCTTGAGGACTATGTATCCACACTTCCTTACAGCTATCACAGGAGAAGGGTACTTGCATTTTCATCAGGCACTTTCTCGTTTGCAGAACCGCAGGGAACAGTGGTAGCAAGAAACAAGGTTACTTACTGTTAGTTATGAGGCCTGCCCAGCCCTAGAAGTTTTGAGCTGGGAGTTGTGGACTGGAAAAACTTTGTTTTGATGGACCACATTGATTTGGCAGGCGGCAGGTTGGATCCTAACCAGTCACCTGCAACTTAGAGACATCTGTACATTAATTATTCTTGCATGTTCTCTATATGTTTGCATGTATGTAAGATGGGATGGCACTCTCCATGGTGAGATTTAAAAAAAAAAAATAATGGAGGCCTTTCAGAATGAGCGAACGTTTAAAAAGTATGACCTACGGAACTACGTTATGTGAGGACGGGTCTATAATACTCACTTTCAGCCCCTGCTGCAGCATCCCTACAGTCATGTATTGTGTCCTTTTCCATCAAAGACAACTTAAATGGAAATTTTTCTGTACGTTTTACCTTGGAAGTTTTAAAACTTGTCTCGATGTTTGTATAACGGGGTTATTTTGAGCTACATGAATAGGTATCTAGAATATTTTTTTTAAAGCGGGGGGAGGGGTGATAAACTCTTTCAGTTTGGTACATTGCGTAGATAGTCAGTTTGGGTGTGTACTTGACTCTGTAGTCAGTTTAACTTTAAAATTTTTTTAATAGTGTACGTGGTTAAGTAGTTGTTAAACCCCACACTTCTCGAGCGCTGTGTGAAACCCAAGTGTTGTATTACAGGAGGAAACCTAATTTTAGCTTTACATGCAACCGGGAGGGGAGGGGTTTACATGCAGCCGAGGGGGGAAGACAAGTAGGTTACAAAGGCGCAGTGAAGATCAAAGAATTAAACTTACCCGATGTGTAGACACGAACGGCAAAACCACTGCTGTGAATTTTTTTGTAAGCAGTGGTACGATAAGTAGTGACAAGGCACTTCTCGTTTCCTGATAATTATAACCGTGCAAGTGAGTGGCTAGATTTAAAAAAGGTATTAGAATTTCACTGATTTTGTTTTCTAATCATAGTTATTTGTTTTCAGGCAAAAAACTGGCCTAAAAGAACTGGAATTTTTGAAAAAGCTCAATGACGCAGATCCTGATGACAAGTTCCATTGTTTACGATTGTTCAGGCATTTCTACCACAAACAGCATCTCTGTCTGGTATTTGAGCCACTCAGGTAAGATCATAGAATCACAGAACGGTTTGGGTTGGAAGGGACCTTAAAGACCATCTAGTTCCAACCCCCTGCCATGGGCAGGGACACCCTCCACTAGACCAGGTTGCTCAAAGCCTCATCCAGCCTGGCCTTGAACACTGCCAGGGATGGGGCATCCACAGCTTCTCTGGGCAACCTGTGCCAGTGCCTCACCACCTTCTCCAGGAAGAACTTCTTCCTGATATCCAATCTAAATCTCCCCACTTTCAATTTAAACCCGTTACCCCTTGTCCTGTCACTACAGGCCCTTGGAAAAAGTTTCCCCCCAGCTTCCTTGTAGCCCCTTCAGGCACTGGAAGGTGCTATAAGGTCTCCCTGGAGCCTTCTCTTCTCCAGGCTGAACAAGCCCAACTCTCTCAGTCTGTCCCCACAGCAGAGGTGCTCCAGCCCCCAGAGCATCTTTGTGGCCTCCTCTGGACTCGCTCCAACCGGGGTTCTCTGTGAAAAGTAAAGTACTACTGAGTGATCTTTTCTGTTCTCGGCTATTGTGTTGATACCTTATTCTGTTACCAAGACTGACGAATGCAAGGAACTTTAAAAAAAAAAAAAAACAAACATATGTATTATTTGGAGGTACAAATCCCCAGTCTACTGAACCATTTCTGATTTACATAAAGCATCATTGTGAACTTTGGAGAACATTTGAAACAAAATAATGTATTATTAAAACCAGTTCATCTTACCAGTGATGCTATTCATGATTTTCCTTCCCCCCCTCCCCACTGTGTGTGACTGGTTTTATTAGTTTTCAGAAATCTGTATTTTATGGGTTTGGATTAAGAATGCATTCCCAACGAGTTTCAGCAAATGCTGGATATTCTGTGAAGAGTACATGCCTCACAGTCTAAGGAAGAAAATTGTCAGTGCTTTGCACGCTCCGTTTTTCCCTTCATTAGGCTCGTTTGACAGGTTAATTGTACACGCTGTGTTTTATGATAGATCTGGATATTTTCATTGCCTTCGTTCCCATTCCTGCTTAGACACATCAGTTGTTTGTACCTGAAGTTTCCTCCGTGTGTCATATTTTAATTTTTGCCTTTTTGAGGCGAAGATAAGTTATAATATGCATGCAAAGCAATGTTTGTTTTTGTCTTCAGAAAGCGGGTACAGGGGTGGTACAGTTGTTACTAAATTGCTGTTGATGTGCAAATAAATAATCTCAAATTAATCCTGATTAAAAATGTGTTCAGAACTGCGTAAGTCCAGTCTAGTGAGTGATCCTGTGGCATGGGATAGATCCGATTGAGCAGCATTTTGGTTTCGCTGCAGTCGCTAACAGAGCGGTATGTATGTTGAGTCAAATGTTGCTTTTCTCCAAAAATGTCTGAAGCTAACTGCTATCTTCCGGTTTGTCTTACAGTTTTGGAGGCCACCATATGTTTTCTTTTTTTTTCTTGTTAAGCACTTTTTAAAAACTCTTTCTCTCTCCCTTTTTAATAGCATGAATTTACGAGAGGTGTTGAAAAAGTATGGGAAAGATGTTGGACTCCATATTAAAGCTGTGCGTTCCTACAGCCAGCAGTTGTTCCTGGCTTTAAAGCTTCTTAAAAGATGCAATATCCTACATGCAGATATTAAACCAGACAATATTTTGGTAAGCAATAAATGTACTTTGCGCAGTCTGTCCTGGACAATTAAGTACTTGAAACTTACGTTGTTCTGTTAGTTTCGGCCAAGTCAAAATTTACTTGAACTGAACTTGCTCCTGAGGTGCATGTGTTGATACAAAAATGCTGTTGTGGTGTAAAGAAATACAAGACGGCATCTCAATCAAACCTTTCCTTCAGTGCAGACTCTCTCAAACAAACCTGCATCCACCTGTTATGATTTGAGAAAGCAGATCTTCCAGAGTAAGACTTTCTTAGCAGAAACCTTGGGGCTGTTCTCATCGGTAGTTGAAAAATGTGCTTGTTTTCTGCAGAAGGGAAGTAGGTTGGGTCTGGATGGAGGTTTTGTTTATATCCATGAGACAACGGGGAAAAGTCCTTAATGCCTTGTTCCCCGCCCTCTTTCTGTTTCCATTACACATTCTGGTTAGCAGGGTGTGAGCACCGCTGTGTCAGAGGAATCAAACGTGTTTCCTTGGTGGTCATCCCTGTGAAAAACTCAGATTTTTACTTCATTTGAAACGTTCGCTTCTTGCCATCACAGCAGTAAAATCTGTGTAGGCCTGAGAGAGGTGCTGGTTTGTGAGTGGCGCTCTGGGTGCTAGAGCTGAAAGTCTAAACTGGTGTAATTTCAGTATCTGGAATGAAATCCAGCCCCACCGAGGATGTTTTGGTGAGGGGAAAGTGCCTGAAACTGACCTTTTTTTGTATTTCCTAGGGTCTGGAGACATTAACTGTCACTTTCCATTTAAGAAGGTTTTACAGTTTCCTTAGAATACAGAGAGGAAGGATTGAGTTATGGATAGAACTTCCAATTTAAAGGCTGAATGTTCATGTCTTATCTCTGACTTAAATTTATTGTCGCTTTCCCGGTGCTATGGGTAATTCTGTCTGCGAGTAGTGCTAATGGATATTTACGTTTAACTTTCAGGTGAATGAGTCTAAGACGATATTAAAGCTTTGCGATTTCGGCTCAGCCTCGCATGTGGCAGATAACGACATCACACCGTACCTAGTCAGTAGATTTTATCGAGCTCCGGAAATCAGTAAGTACGCTGGGCTGGGCCGCGCGCGTCGTAAACGGTAGCAGCGTGTGCCGGTACTAGCAAACGAGAATTTGACTTGAATTTACTCTCTGTTTGGTCTTAGCAAAGCGTCACTCTGGAAATATGATGGCAGTCAAAAATTCAGACTTTGAAAAGCAGGCTTGTGTGGCCCTTCGTGTGTGGTGGTGGTCAGCTCAGTGAGGACAGGGAGAAGGCTTTCTGATTGGTTGTAGTTATGTTTTAATTTAGAGGTATTGTTCTGGCTTCTTTTTTTGTTTTGGTTTTGTTTTTTACTAACTTAATCCATATTGATTAGTTTGGCTGTCAGGTAAAAACCTGCCTTTCCAAAATAGGGATACTGTAAAAGCTTAAAGGTTTGCGTCCTTCTTTTGCGGTGCCCTCTTATTCCTAAGAGGAGGAGCGCCGATCTAGTTTACGAATCAGAATTTCTCCATCTGTCTGGTTGTGTGATGTTACATCTTTTGAAGGCTGCCTTCATGGAATTAACTGGAAGTGCTCTGTTTCAGTTATAGGAAAGATCTATGACTATGGTATAGATATGTGGTCTGTAGGCTGCACGTTATATGAACTTTATACAGGAAAAATACTCTTTCCTGGCAAAACCAATAACCATATGTTGAAACTAGCCATGGATCTCAAAGGAAAGATGCCAAACAAGGTAAGAAAAATACGTGTATTGATTTTTAATTAATATCTGAAACCGCCGTAATGAGCAGTAGACCATACTTCATTCATTTTCTCCCCGAGCGCTGTTTCTTATCGTATACATCTTCTCTTAACAGCAAGTAAATATCAGACCTCGCTCTGACTGTAGAATTAATATTGATTTAAATGTTGTGAAGTGAAGGTGTACAGCCTCCTTTTCATAGACTAAGTATAAAGGGAAGGCAGAAACCTTCTAAGCACTGACCTGACAACGAGCCCGTAAGTCAATGGAAGATACCGTGTCCTTTTGCAACTGGTTTGAACTGTGTGTGTGTTCATTCAATCTAGACATTTCTTACTCTCCTTTTGATACGTTTTGGGATGAGTATTAAATTATTCATGGTGCAGTAGGTTAGTAACGCTAACTGTGGAATTGCTAAGACCCAGAGAACTTGCCTGAAACGCTTGCCTCTCCCTCGTTTTCCAGATGATTCGAAAAGGTGTGTTCAAAGATCAGCACTTTGATCAAAATCTCAACTTTATGTATATAGAAGTAGATAAAGTGACAGAAAGGGTAAGTCCTTGCTGTGTCAACCAACCTGTTACGTTTTTCCAAGCTTTCCTACCGTTACGGTCTTTCACGTGTATCTTGACATCTTCATCAAAAATAACACTTTATAAACTATTAGAACGTCCTTCTGCAGCAGCTTACGTGGTTATAGACTGGCCACAGAGATTTTTTTTCCTGTGAATTAGGAACGCCCGTTAGAGAAATCCGAGTTTAATCTTGGCAGATACGCAGGGTGTCCCCGCGTAACCTATCCTTAAATTACCGGTAAAGGAAGGTCACGCCTTCGTTTCAGAGAAGGACGTCCCGCTTCAGTGTGATGTGCGGGTGGTGCGGGAGGTCACTCCTGCTTTCTGTGCCGGTTTAACGCAGTATATTCACCGGGAGTCACGGAAGGGTAGTGGTCAGGTGTGGGAACCTTCCACGTGGAAACGTCGGTGTTCGCTGATCCCTCAGTGAACCGGGATGTTGGGTTCACGTGTGCGCCTGCTGCTGGCAGAAGCTGCAGCCTGGCCTGCCCTGGCAGCCCTCTGCCCGCTCTTTCCCTCTCTCTGCCTGCTGTTTCCCTCTCTCTGCCCGCTGGAGGATTTAGGAGGCCTTGCGACGGGCACTGCCGATGAGATCGGAGATAACCCGCAGACAAGCTGCTGCGGAAGGGGCGGGGGTTGTGCGTTGCTTCTCTACTACAAGGCTGCTGTTTTTTGTGTTCGTAGGAGAAGGTTACGGTTATGAGCACCATTAATCCAACCAAGGACCTGTTAGCAGACTTGATTGGGTGCCAACGACTCCCTGAAGACCAGCGTAAAAAAGTGCACCAGCTAAAGGACTTGTTGGACCAGATTCTAATGTTAGACCCGGCTAAACGGATTAGCATCAACCAGGCTCTGCAGCACGCCTTCATCCAGGAAAAAATTTAAACCAGATGAAGAAGTTCAAAGGGTTTGAGTAATTAAGATACAAAGACTGAAGAAATTTCCCAGCAGTTATTAATGTATATAAACATAAATATTTCCCCTGCAAAGTTGAGGAAGAAATGATACATTTGAATTAACATCGAGGCTGATATTTCTTTTAGAAATGTTAGAGTAATTCTGTTTTGTGTCTTATGTGAAAATTTTCACTGTAGAACTGTTTTAATTGCCAAGACTGCACAGAAGTACAATGCTAATGTATATGGTTGCAGTTCGTATATATTATAAAGAGAAAAAAGAACACCTGTTATAAAAAAAAGAAAAGAAAGAAAAAAAAAAAACCAGAGCAGTAATACTGGGTGGTTGATTTGTTTTTAGCAGACTTGGCTTCATTTTTTGTCTTGAAAAAATGGCCAGCATAAATGCTGTTTATATTCACATTTTCCTAGGTGTGTGTGTGCAGGCCACAGCAGCATGCCCTTGGTGTAGTCAGTGCCGAAGGGGGTCTGTTCCTTCTTGAGCCTGCCCGCAGGGATGGTCTCCTCTTTTAAAGCAGGTTGTGTACAACTTTCAGTACACTGAAGGTAAGCTAACCCATCAACATCACCGGTGTTTAAGCTGTTATTTTACTGGAACGACTGACAAATGAGAGACGATAGCGTTGCGGCAGAATTCCCTGCATGTTTTGCTAAGTGATCTTGTTTTATTTTCTGGCATTGCGACCGTGGCGTAGTTACAACTTCTGTTCTGTTCATCACGTTTAAAATCTCGAGAGTGCGCGCTTGATGGATAGAGCGCCTTCAGTGTACTGTTTCTTATTACTTTAATTTTTTTTTTAATCGACTTGCTATAGACTTTGTATACATTTTGTTAAATACAGTTCACTCTGACACAGAGGCGATACTTAACAGAAGCGTTTTCATTTGGTAACTGCCTACGCTGGGATCTCATTCGCAAGACCTTATATCTAAAGGGTAGATAGACGAGAGAAGGCAATTTTTAACTATTTGTATGTCATTTTGCAAGTGTACTGCTTTATGCTACAAGTGTTTCGTTTGTTCATCGTTTTCATTATTTGTGATCATGTTGTCTTTCAATACAGGCATAAACCTTCCACTCTTGAACAAAGCAGCTGCTTTTTAAAAGCGGTAATTGCTTCTTTACCTTTTATTTCTTTTGTAAATGAAGCTTTTCTTTAAGAAATGTGACTTTAAAGTGTTGTCTCTTGCATAAAACAGTTGACACTTACTTATTGTAAAGTGAAGATTGTTCTGCTGCATGTAAAGTGGACCATGCAGACTTCTGTATGTTTTCAGTATGCATCATTAGATAATAAAGTCTTTTGTGAACAAGGCATTTGTAGCCATTTTTAAAAGAATCTGTCTTCAGTGATGGTAAATCAGGTAATTCGTAAGAACCACCCCTGCATTTCCTATTAATCGTTTAATTAACAGGGATTCGTAAACGTTAGGATCTTTGGGAGAGCTATAGGCTATGTTAATTAGATCTATGTAATTATCCCCGCTTAAACCAAAAGCAAAGCAAAAACCCCTACAGATAGTGTCTGTCTGCTTTCGTTGTAATGAAATTATTCCTGTAGGACGTGGGGTTGAATTCAGGCTCTAACTAATGTTTGTGCTGTTTTTCTCACTTTTCCTTTTGATGGTGCTGAAAGAGAAAAAGGAAAGCGAGTCACAGGCCACTCAACGCCTACTCCATGGGTCTGATTTGCTGAGACACCAACTTCACCTTCCTAACAAGGTTATTTCTGACAGCATGTGTAGATAAACATTTAGCAACCAGTTAAAGCAGCTTGAAACCTTTGAGTGGGTTAACGCGGCGTGAGGAAACCAGAATCCAAACTCGGCAGGTCCCTGCTGCTGGCTTAACGTTCTCTCTGACAATATTAAGAAGTTCATCCTTTCACTTTTTATTAATATATTCGGAAAAGCTGTGAAAACCCCACCGGTTTCACGTACTTTATCATCCTACTTGGAACTAAGAAGGGTTTTTGTATCCATCTAGGTACATAATGGCAGCAATCACGCGCTCTTAGCGCGCTCAGGAATGGAAAAATGACCCAAGCAGTCATTCTGCTGGTGGGGGGTACCCCACCGAGGAGATGTAATGAACTAACTGCGACAGCAAGCGGGAGATGGGTGGTTCTGTGTGCCTATTTGGAACCTTCAGCCTGTCTCTTCTCCATTTATATCGTCAAATTCTTAATTAGAAAACCCAAGCTCTCCTTTAGTTCCACGTATTGAGGTGTATCTCGGTCAAACAGGAAATTTAAAAAAAGAAAGAAGAGCTGTCACGAATTTAATGAAAATTTAATGAAATACTTCCCGTATTTAACCTGCAAGTAACTAGTGACTTGCGCTTTTGCAACACAGGCAGCGCTTCGGAGGGCAGCTTGGCGCAGGTGCAGCAGTAGCTTGTTCTTTCTGTTGCTTTGTGCTCTACTCTTAAGCTAGGCATATTAATGAGATGAGTTGGCGATACAGAACCAGAGCAGTAGAAAAGATGCCCCTTAATGCCTACAGAACTGTTTTAAGCTGTTCCGGAGAAGCATAAAGTTGCTCGTTTACTTGTTCTTTGTGTTGTAGGTGCAGCTCAAAAGAAGACGACGGCTACCGGAAGACATGAGCAAAGGTTTCTGTCCTATAAAAGATACGAAAAATACTCTTCGTGTAGTTCTGTCTTAATCTTTTGATTTCCAGCGTTCCAATGTAGAGTTAACACTGCCGCAGTACTGATAGCTCCTGAAACGTACTCGCTTTCGGTAGACCCTGTCGCGTAGATGTGCTGCTTTCGTTTCGGGTCGAAGAGGATTTTTTTTTTTAATTTTATTGTGATTAAATGCGGGTAAACAAGCGTGGCTGTTCATGTGCCGTTTTTGTAACATGCTAGAATGATCGGTACAAACCCAGTGCAGTTTAGGGGGAAAAGCCCCGCCATGATATTTGGTTAATAAACATGTTTTAACTAGTAAATATTTAAGCAGATGATGCACTTTTTTCTTTAACTTCAGCAGTCTCGTTATTTGCTTTAATTCTGTCCAGCTTGGTGGTTGATGCAGAGGGCAGCTGACAGGGTTATTGGAAACAAGCGGGTTTCAGTCCCCTGCCCCCTGTCGCCTTCAGCTGATGCCCGTTGGCAGCGATAGGGAATCTACAGTCCTGGCTTCAAAAGCCTCTTGGAATGGAGGACTCTGGGGCTGCTCAGGAACCTCTCCAGTTCTCAGGGGTACCTGTCCCAGTGGGAGAGCAGAGCAGCTGGATTGGGGTGGCTGCAGCTCAGTGCGAAGCGGGCAGCCGTGCAACAGAATTGTCCCGTTGAACTGTTCCTCAGCTGATCCAAGAGGGAGGATAACTTACCTTTCCCCACCCTGCCCTGGTCACGGCGATGCCGTTTCCATCCTCCCTTCAGGTGCTGATTTCTACCGTGCTGATTTCTGTGTCCTCCTCCCTCGGGGTGACAAGGAGCTGCACGTGTATCACCCTTAGTTTGCCAAGCACTCGGAAAAAACAGGGTACCAGCCCCGTGCAGTTAGAACGTGCGATTGTTACCTCGGCGTGCGCTGCTCCTCTTTAAAAACCGGTCAGGAGCGTTTGATAGAATGTAACGATCCCATTGAAACCTTTTTAATCGATCCTTTATCTCCGTACGCAGGGTAAGTGGCGTTAAACCTCCGAAGAACCGCTGTGTGTCCGTTGGCCGCGCGCAGGAGGCAGCCTGGCGCTCCTGGGGACGGAGGAGCGATCTTCCGCAGTACGTGGGAAGCTGCAGCTTGGGCGGAGGATGTTGGGAAGTGGCAGCTGCCTGAAATGAATAAAGTAGGCTTAAAACGTACTCGCGTCCTTGTCTTCCGTTGTGTTCGCGGGTGGCGACCGCCAAGCCGCTCCGCGTGGGAGCGGGCGTTAAACGCGCTGGAACCAAAGCGTCGGTCTCTGAGTGGGGTTGTCTGCTCGGCCGTCGGAGGCGGTAGAGGATCGGTGATGGAATCCTCTTGGGCGCGTGCGGTTTTGGTGAGCTGTCCTGCATTTGGAAGCCCTGTGAGCGCCGGAGGGTTCACGTGGGTTTCGCTTTGATTTTTTTTCCCCGTACCTTTTCATCTTTTATGGAGAGGTGCGAGCCTGCGCCAGGCAGGGGATGAGAGAGCAGCATTGCACGGCGCTGAGGGGAGGCCAGAAGTAGTTACGGATTAACCTTTACAAGAAAAAATGGGGGCTAGTCACACGGGAGAAGGGGCTCGGTGAAGATGTTTTCATTTCTTAACTTGAGAGTTACGGACCGAGTTACTCATCTGAGTATATCCTTGCCTTAGCTTTGCACCAGCTAGTCTACGTTTTGCTTCACCCCGTAGCATATGAAGCTGGACAGGTGGTGCCAGCCCAGGGCCCGTGGCACGGCAGGACCGGCGGGGAGGGGGTGGGGATGTGGGTGGAAAGGCTTGTGGTTGGGCACGACCCTGGGAAGGGGAAGGGTCTGAGGGGGCTTCCAGCTGAGGGGGGCTGGGGGTTTGTTGTGGTGGGACCTCGTGGCGAGTGGTGGGTGCTCCGGGCAGAGCCAGCGTCTTGCCGGGCAGATCGGTCTGGGAGTCGGGGTTTGGAAGGTTTTTTCTCTCTCTTACCCTCTCGGCCCCCGGGTGGTTTCGTGGGGGGTTTGCTCCCTTCGGGTGGGGTTTTCTTTCCTTTTTTCCCTTCTTGGGGTGGGATCCTGTATCATTTGTTCTACCCTCTTCTTCTGTTCCTTAAATTACTCATTAGCACTGGCATTGTTAGTAACTCCCCAAGTTTCATTTCTATCATTAAATAGTTCTGATCTCAACCCCTGCGGGCTTTTCCTGGTTTGTTCCTCCGACCCTTCCTCACCGGGAGGGGGGTGTGGGTGGGGGGCCAGAGTGGTAGAGCGGCTGCTGGCTAAACCCAGGACAATCCTTTATAACGTGGGCACAGAAGCGAAACTGGAACGTCTCTCCTAGACTCTCCCATCTTAGTTCTGGTCATCTAAATACTTAACAAACCTCATTAAACTTGTGACAAACAATTACTCTCTCTAAATGAGAGACTTGGCCCTTCCTTCCGCCGTACGCCACCCGAACGCGTCATCGGCTCGGTGATTTCCTCATGAAACGCGGATCGTGGCCCAGATCTTTCTGCGAAGTGGGTACGAGCTAACCCTTCCTCAGGCGGTGAGAACACGTGAGGAATGTTCACCAAGATTCTGATGAAGTTAACGAGGCATAATGTAAAGCTGCTTCCGGGCAGGAAGCCCGCGGTGTCCCCACCGCAAACCCGCTCTGCGCTGGCACCCTCATCTCCAGAAACCAGCCTCCTTCCCTCAGCATCCCCTACCCTGTGGTGACAGGAGATGGATCTGTTGGTGGGCTGCCGGTTAAACTGTCTCTGATGTGCCACGCGAGTCTCTGACAGCCTGTCCAGCCCCACAGCTGCAACAGGCCCATCCCTTCGGACAGGTCAATGGATCGTGGAGTCTGATGCGCCACGGGGCGGAAGGCCGGAGCCCTGGAGCGAGGGAGCGGGTGAATTTCTGTGTTGATGGAAGGACTGGCCACCACCTTAAGCCATCCGCTGCCTTGGCGGAAGAAATGGCAACAGCCTGGGTTTGGCACTGCACCTCTGCTTTTCCAGCTGTTCCATAGCTACTCCTGCCCCTGCCGCGTGCTAAGCACGGCGAGGGGTGGTTATTAGCACAAGCGGGAAATACAGGCGCTTCGTTCCTTGCAACCTGACTGGAGCACGGGGCTCTCGGTGTGGGTTGGTGCAGCTGCTTCCGCAGGTAACGGCAGAAGGAACCTACGCGGAGGGAGGACAGTAGCCGCTCCCGCTGGCTGCTGGGAATCGCAGGGTTGTCATGGATTGAGCAGGACTCACTGCGAAATTCCCACCCCCAGAGGCAGCCGGCCCTGAACAAGCTGCAATGCCACGGTAACTAACTTCCCTCCGCGGCTGGCCGTGCCTTCAGCATGGGACTGGACCGGGTTTCAGTCCTATCCTTTCACCCGTCCCGCACCTCGCCGTTGCCGTAATTCTCGCCCAGTGTAGAAAAACCTCGGTTACAATGACTGGGAGCATATTCTTCCTGCAGTTTACTGAATCCAAGCTGAAATCTAGCCAAGAGTGGCCCCGAGCACACTACCTGCAGGAGCAGCAGGACAAATATTCACGATTATTAACAAAACCAAGTTTCTTCCATAAGAACTCTTGACCGTGGCTTTGAGCTGTCGTTCTCGCCAGCCTGTAACTGCCCACGTTCCTTCTGCTCCTCACCCCTGCTCTGAAATGAGGAAGCTGAACCTATGAAAGGCGTTTTACCTTATCCAAACACACCGAAAGCTCAGACATCCTCCAGCTCTATCCCCTCTGTTCAAACACAAAGCTCACCCCAAAAACGCGATGCGGATGAGGTACTCGGTACAGAACAGCCGCACGCTTGGGCTGCAGATCGTGCCGTGGGAAAGGGCAAAAGTTCCGCTCAGCTCCAACCAAGAGACCTTCGTACCATGCTTGTCCGCCTGCTAGGCATCCAGAAAGGTCGCACACGCAATTCCACAGAGGGCTTTACAAGATTTGGTCGGGATTTAACATCCAGCTGGCTGAATCCGGTCAACGCACCAATTCCCTTCGGCCTCCTGAAGGAAAAGGCCTCCTCACGGCGGAACAAGCGGCCCGCCTGCAACCCCTCCTCCCTTGAATGATCTCCTACGCGCAGGAAAAGGGCAGGTGGCCCACCCCTTCAGGGAGTCAAGTTCAATTTGTAAACGCGCACGATGCCCGCCCGCGTTACTTCCCCTAGGAGGCTTCAGTTAAATCCATCTGGCAGGGCAGATAGGTGTGGGGTTCCCTCTCTTACAGAACATCCAGGGCGCCCTGGCAGGGTAGGGAACGGGCGATTTCACAGCCTGACCCAAATTGCTCCGCTGGCTCGTTACAGCTAACATACCAAATCCGTTCCTACCTGCAAGTAATCAATTGTTTCTGTTCATAAAAGCTTAGTAAATACTCAGCTGTGTTTACAGGAGGATCCCAAATAATGCCGAGATCAAGATGCTTCTTTCTTAAGGTTTTTCTTCTTTAAAAATAATCCAGAAATTCTCTTGCCGTGCGGTGAATTAGGCGGTAGCTGCGTATTTGCAATTAAGAGCAGTTTAAGGCATCTCGCCGAAGATCTGCGTACCTGATGCAACAGCTGAATTTCCAAGCGAAATTCACGTGTGGGAAGGTCCTGGACAGAGAGAAATGGATGCAGTCTAAACACGTACCTGGTGGAAACAACCCTCTAAAGACAAGAAGGTGAAATAAAGTGAGTCATTTACGTGTAAAAGTTCAAGGAGTTGTTCTTGCAATAATCACCACAGTTGTCCAAAATCCAAGGGGCCGCAGGTGCATGTTCTAGTCCCAGAATCCGAGAGAGGGGTACACGTACGTACTTAAATCATGCGTGTATTTGGTTTACAAGGCCACCCCTTATTTGGTCTCAGGCAAAAGTCAAGCCACGGGGAAGCTGTTTTACAGATTATTCTATGGACACCAAGGTAAAGATGAGTAATTCCACCGGAGCCTGAAACCCTTCCAGCCCAACCAGGCGTGTGGTCCACTTTTACACCGTTGCAATGTGATTACAAGTAATCCAGCTGTGAGAAGAGGAGGCTGAGGGGGGATCTTAGCAATGCTTATCCATATCTAAAGGGTGGGTGTCAGGAGGATGGGGCCAGGCTCTTCTCAGTGGTGTCCAGTGACAGGACTAGTGGCAGTGGCCATCAACTGGAAACCAGAAGGTTCAGCCTGAACGTGAGGAAACCCTTCTTCCCTGTGAGGGTGACAGAGCCCTGGGACAGGCTGCCCAGAGATGGGGGGAGTCTCCTTCCCTGGAGACTTTCCAAAGCTGCCTGGACTTGTTCCTGTGTGATCTGCTCTAGGGGATCCTGCTCTGGCAGGGGGGTTGGACTGGATGATCTCTAGAGGTCCCTTCCAACCCCTGCCACGCTGTGAATCTGTGAACACGCAGTTAGTTGCTGCCTGTTTACTGTGTTATTGGCAGTCTGTACGCTCACGAGGCAAAAGCGGTCTCCTTGCCGAGCTCCTTCCGAAGCAGTTTTGGCCCTGTATTGCTCACATGGAATGGCAGAGGAAGGGCAGGAGGCAGCAGTGTTTGGTGGCTGTAGCTCTGATGTTGCTCCAACAGCCCAATGAGAGCTCGGTTCAGCCAGAGCGCGGGAGGAGGACCTCAGGGGTGTATGGATTGAGTGTACCAGCACTCGGAGCTCTCTGCAGCGTGGCGCGATGCTCCAACGTCTGTTGCGGTGGAACCGCCAGCGGTGGGCGTCCCTCCCCCGCAGCACCGGGCAAACACAGCCTGAGCAGCTCTGCTCACATGTGCGGCAGCTGGCGGTTTTTCTCGATTACAAGCTGTCTGAAGAAGGAGAAAATGAGGAAACCCTGGCTGACTGACGTGTGGACTTTGAAGAAACAGGTCGATTGCTGACAACCGTTGGGAGAAGCTGTGAGGTCTTGATCTTCACAGACGTGACAAGGTAGTCAGAGGCTTCATCTGTTTCCAGCGGATGAGAACAGTGTCACAGCAGAGCCTTCTGGGGACAGAGCAAAACCCAAGGTGAGTTGTCCCGTTTTGAAGAGACACCTTTTGTAAAGACTGATGGATGGCAGGGGAGGGAGGAGAGAGGAATATTTTGTTTTCTTGCCTGGATGTTAGTTCCTCGGTAGTTTTATATTGCTTATGGTTTTAGCTTCAAATCCATGCTTTTGAAATATTTAGGCAAACCATCATTTATCATTACCTTCTCAGATGCATTGTTTTCATCCACTGTCCTCTGAGTTGCCATTCTGTAACCCAAAACTACATTTGGCAGCAGAGAGGGTATCATCTTCAGTACTACAGGCAGTAGCAGGCTCCACGTTTGAAGTAACAGCATCAGTTCTCGCACTGAAAAAATATCCCCATCTCCTTTTGTCCAGCAGATGACTATCGGCGTCTGCTGAAGATCGGTGTAGGATGGTGTTTCATAGCATCATAGAATCACAGACTGGTTTGGGTTGGAAGGGACCTTACAGACCATGCAGTTCCAACCCCCCTGCCATGGGCAGGGACACCCTCCACTAGACCAGGTTGCTCAAAGCCTCATCCAGCCTGGCCTTGAACACTGCCAGGGATGGGGCACCCACAGCTTCTCTGGGCAACCTGTTCCAGTGCCTCACCACCCCATCAGTGAAGAATTTCTTCCTGATGTCCAATCTAAATCTCCTCTCTTTCAGTTTAAACCCATTACCCCTTGTCCTGTCACTACAGGCCCTTGGAAAAAGCCCCTAAACCCAGCTTTCTTGTCAGCCCCTTCAGGTACTGGAAGGTGCTATAAGGTCTCCTCGGAGCCTTCTCTTCTCCAGGCTGAACAAGCCCAACTCTCTAAGTCTGTCCCCACAGCAGAGGTCTCCAGCCCTCTGAGCATCTTTGTGGCCTCCTCTGGACTCACTCCAGTTCCCAGTCTGCACCCTCTCACTGTGATAAACTGGTGGCTACTGCTGAACAGAGTGTTTCAGCCAATTCTACAACTCTACAACCGTGATTTAATCTAGATCACATTTCCTGGAATTGTTTACGGCAGCTGCGTAGCAGAACAGCACAACAACCTTTCTGAACGTTAAATCACGTTCACTGCTCTTCGCTTACACACCACGCCAGTCACACTAATGAAGGAAATTAGATCAGCTTGATGCTGTTTGTCCTTGACAAATACAGACTCTGTTTTGCTCTGCTTTGTTACTGCAGAGTAGGGAGCAGATTTCCAAGAAACTCTCTCCACTGACTTTATGTACTTTAACTACCCGCTGCTGCTTCTCCTCCTCGTACAACAGTAGATCCTGATGAAAAATGTAGCATTCTGTCTTTGTATCCCAAAAGAAAGGTGAAGCTACACATATTTGGAACAACATGACCAGAAGGCAGCTTCTGCCCTTCTGGGGCTCAGACACCGTTTTTTCAAATAAGTTTTAAACCGTCACTCACATCTAACCACTTCGAATCTCAGAAGGAAATAGAACAGTATTCAGCAGTGCTGTGAGACAGCAAAAATATCCCTTCAATCAATACTAATCGTAACAGCTTACAGATCGCTTCCTGATCTTTTTTTAGCCAAGTGGTTACAAACTCCACGGAATTTCTGTAAGTACTTTAATTTCTCATATTTTGTTTTTTTAATCTATGCATATCTCTTCCAAATTTTCAAATTAACCTTTGTGCCAATAGGCAAAACGTTCCTTATTTCATGTCTGTAACACTGGCTATACCACTTCTATCTAAAATGCCAGGTTAAAAATACATTTGCAAGATGTTTTACTAGCTGAAAAACAGGAAACCCTACACGTCACAAAAGGTTACTTAAGGTGAAGATATACTATCACGGGGGATAAAAACTGGAGATACCATCGGTTTAGTTACGTATACATTTAGGGAAAACAAGGTAACTGAATTATTCCAAGTTCAGGCTGAGGTTTTCAATCTGCACAAACGTTTCCCTTACATTAGGACATGTGCTACCTAAGAAATGTTGTTTGTAATTGAAAGTACTGACGTGGTTCTTTTACAGTCCTAGGGTCTGAACTGAACTGGAAGAGAAAGCCCACTACCAATAAAAGAAAAACAGCCAAACAAAAATCTCCCTCTCCGCTGTACGCTCCTCCTTTAGTAACAAAACCCAGCATCAGACAGAGTATACAGAGAATCTACGGAAGAAATTCCACTAATAATAGAGTTAATTGTACACTTAGGTATCTACAAGCATCCTCAGGGTGTAACTACAGTACAAAAATAACACGCTCTAGAAGAGACTAAAGGCTTTTGCTTGAGCATCCTGTTTGTTACCTCCCAAGTGCCCCTCCTTAACTGTAATGAACAAATTATGCCAATTAATAAAAGCCCTTTCAGCGCTCCAATTAGAAAATACATACGCTGATAATTACCTGTTGATATTTAAGGCCCCAGAGTGCTAACACGTCTCTGCATGCATTGCTCTCACTTGTTCAGCCTGGATGGGTGGCTGTGACCTTAACTGCTCAATTTAATCTGGTACGATTATTAAAACATCATTTTACCTGCTCACAGCAATTTTGCCTTCATTACGTGTCTTCTTCCAGACGTGAAACATTCCTTCGTGGCTGATACTTTGAGTCAGCTAAAGTAAGGAGAACAGTTTTGTTCAAATACCGGTGACAATGCTTCACAGCGAGCAGGGGAATACGGAATACATCAGGATACCTAATTTTTTCGGCTAACAAAGTCTGCCTGTGTTGCGCTACACTTCTTTTCGGGTGACTTCAGATCTGGCAGCAGTTCCGCTGGAAGTCTGCAAGAGTCTCACAAAAAGAACAAACCAGTTTGGGACACAGTGCATGTGAAAACACCTTTTAGAAATTACCACTTACTTTTTTTCCTTTGATCTTTTACTACAGAAGTTTTAACCTGCTGTTAGTTTCCGTGAGCTGAACTTGGCCTTTAACAACACACCTCAAAGGTTGTGTCGGCATGTGAACAAGATGGGGATTTTAGGTAGGGAGAAATGAGTGCTGTCAAGTTAACTACCACGGTCAGAGAAAGGAGATGCGCTTCTGAGGACACACAGACAGAGCTGCGTGCCATAAAGATTTTCTGCTTTGTACATTACGCCAACTGCTCCAACAAAGGCTGTCTTCTACAAACCTCGTTTTGTTCGTGTTCTTGGCGTGCTGTGTCTCTAACACAACGGAGGCGCGTGCAAACTTTGCACTCGCGAGAAGCGCTGGTTTGTGAGGTCTGCAAGTCCCAGAACAGAACCGCTCAGCCTGGAGTGCAGAGCTCCGGGCACTCCTGCGACAGCAAGAGGGTTCACACGGGGATGAATGTCGAGCTGCAACCCCTTCGTAGCCGTGCTGTGACCAGCCGCCCGCCACGCAGCTTAGCACGCCGTCGAACGACGCTTCTCCCTGGGACCCGCTTTGTGGCAGAGCAATAGACACGAGGTCCTCCTTGGCGTCCTACCAGCTCTCCACCTCACATCTGGGGTTCTGCGCTGTTCTGCTATGCAGCAGCCGTAAACAATTTCAGGAAATGCGATCTAGAGTAAATGGCAGTTGTAGAATCGCCCCTCAGCGATGAAAGGCGGCTTGAGGAGAGCCTGGGTGTTTTCTGTCAGAAGAGCTAAAAAACCCCTTTGATCCAGAGAGTAGCTACTGTCCGACATGCTACTGCCGAGTGTTCAGCCGTAGAGATTTGCATTTTAATCCCAAAGTATCCGACAATATGACAACAGCAGCCAGCCTTTTTGCTCCAGCCCTCCACACAGCCCGAAGCGATCGCCTCACGAACCTCGGCGGGCTTTGCTGCCAGCTCGGCGCGGCGGCGGCGTCTTGTGCCGCGTAGGCGCCTCGGCGAGAGGCTGCTGAGTGGCCGTCGCAGGGCGCGTTCCGCTGCAGCTAATGAATTGAAACGACAGCACGTTAAACGCCCTCTGCTAACTGCTTCCGACTGTACACAGCTTGATTCTATCGAGCGGGGGATGTGGTTAGTAAGTCACAAAACAATTTGGGTTTGGGGTTTTTTTCCCACCCCAGGTTTTAGGTGTTGCATTCTAGACCTATTCCACCTACTTAGGGCTGAAATGTATCGACACTCGGTTTCACTTGTTACAGGTGATGATAGGTTTTAAAGTTTGCTTGGTTGCAAACCAAAGAGGAAAACATCCTCCAAGAAAACCTTGTGAATGAAAACGTTTTTGTTTGCTTTCTACAAGAAGAGCGTACAAGGGGCATAGTTGTCTGTCCCTAAGTATCTAGGACAGGCTACACAGAGATGGAGGAAACCCTTTTGGAGTTTTTCATCAGCAATTCTAACTCGTTTGAAAAACTGCGAAGTCCTTGTTGAGAAAGGAGATTTACCACGCCACCCTCATGGAAGCGTTCATGTTCAGCTGGAAGAAGGCAGGCACCTTACCGCAGCAGAGTTATTATGGGTTATTTATTACTGAGCTGTAAATTTGATGTTAGAAACGCAAAATGACAGCAGCCTGATGCAGCCCAAACGTCCTGAATAATTTATAATAAAAAGATGGAGTGTATCACTGGTGTTTCTCAACGGCCTTATACACAGAGTTTTGTGGTTTTGACAGACTTTGGCTTTTTAATTGCTGGTCTCAAAGCTACTTTTAGGCCAGCAGGTCGAGGGAAGTTATCTTCCCCCTCTACTCTGCGCTGGTGAGGCCTCCCCTGGAGTGCTGTGTCCAGTTCTGGGCTCCTCAGTTCCAGAAGGACAAGGAGCTACTGGAGAGGGCCCAGTGCAGGGACACTGAGATGATGAAGGGCCTGGAGCACCTTCCACATGAGGAAAGGCTGAGAGAGCTGGGTCTGTTTAGCTTGGAGAAGAAGAGGCTGAGGGGGGATCTTATCAGTGCTTATCAATATCTAAAGGGTGGGTGTCAGGAGGATGGGGACAGGCTCTTCTCAGTGGTGTCCAGTGACAGGACTAGGGGCAGTGGCCATCAACTGGGAAACAGAAGGTTCAGCCTGAACATGAGGAAACGCTTCTTCCCTGTGAGGGTGACAGAGCCCTGGGACAGGCTGCCCAGAGAGGTGGGGGAGTCTCCTTCCCTGGAGACTTTCCAAAGCCGCCTCGACTTGTTCCTGTGTGAGCTGCTCTAGGGGATCCTGCTCTGGCAGGGGGGTTGGACTGGATGATCTCTGGAGGTCCCTTCCAACCCCTGCCACGCTGTGAATCTGTGTAAAAACAGGTGCCGTATTAACAGTAACTATAATGAACATAATCAACCAATGTTGCAAGGTTTATACCCAGTGTAAGCTTAGAACACGTTATTTTCCGAAACTCAGTTTAGATATCTTGCCACCAGTATTACTGTGTGATATATTTGATTATTTACCTGTGACCCTGCATGAACACGGAGGCAGATTCTTAAGCACGTGTGTAATTTGCAAAGGGAGACCTGAACCCTGCTGTACATGGCACATCCGTGGTAGGAAATGTACAGCCCCCATTGGCAATACCTTGAATCCCAGAATGATTTGGGTTGGAAGGGACCACTGAAGGGAACATTGGGAACATTTGATGTAGCCCTCACAATCGTATTACAATAAATCTCATTTAAAAATGACCGTACTTCAGAAGAAATTATCAAAAGTTGATGATTTGTTGTATGGAGTAAATAGAAATTGTCTGAAGCGATTCCTCAGCCTTGTTTTGTTGTTCTGAATACCAGGCACCTATAGAACAGGTAAAAATGCCTAAAGATGCTGCTAGGCAGAAACCAATGTTCTGTGAATTACAACAGTTACAAAGTGAACTTTGTTAGCAATCTGAGGCCGTGATTTGACCTTCCAAAAGTTAACTAGAAACGCCATTCCCTAGAAACCATATTGATTTATTCTCATTGCTCACGGAGAGTCAGACCAGGGGAAAAAAAAATCAACAGATCTAATTCATGACAAAGCCAGTGACGGTTCACCCCCTGCTGTAAGTGATGTGCTGGCATCCTCTGACCAAGAAAACCCGGTTTCTGCTATTTTATCCATCAACAGATTATTAAAGGCTGCACTTTTCCTTGAGGAAAACAAACGCTTCGCACGCACACAAAATGCATTTGCTGACACGGCTCACGCGCTACCAAACCTACTAAATGTTATCAGCGATAACGAGCTTTCAAAAGACCGAACTACTACTGCTTATCTCTGGCTACACCAACAGTGCCCACCACCACGGTGCCACCAGCACAGCCACGAAAACCCCACAGAAAGCATTTCAGGGACTCAGTCTCACGTGAACAGCATGAGAAAGTCACACGAGCCACAAAAGCCTTGGCAACACAAAGCCACGTTTTACCCTCTGGACCTGAAGGCGTGCCTCCTGCACCACCCCAGTCCCAGGCCAGGACCGCAGCTCTCTGGGCCAGGACCGCAGCTCTCTGACCCCTTCTTGCCCCACACAGCTGCTGCCGTGTTGTGGCCAGCACCGAGCCTTACGCCCTGCCGCTGGCCCAAGAGCTGCTCGGCAGCAGCACGGCGCACCCCGGCAGGATGGCGGAGGCCACCACCTCACGTGGCTAGCGTGCCATGGCACCTCTGAGCCCACATAGGCTGCTGGCCGCGCTCGGCTCCCAGCCAGGTCTCTGCCTCAGCTTCTTCTCCCACTGCCCCTCCTGCCACCACCCCCTGGGCCTCAGCCATGCCTCCCCCTTTTGCTTTCTCAGCTGTTAAATCCCAATGGCCGGGTACCACACTGGAGGCAAAGCGTGGATTTTAAGACCTGCTTCCCTTGCGGGCTGCGGTGCCGCTGCCGAGTGGCCACCCTGCACATCCACGCTGCCCAGGCACAGGCACCTTTCCGGCAGTGGCACCGCCGGGCTTGGCCAAGGCACGCGGGCAGCACCTGGAGCCGCCCGTGTCTCTGGCGGCCGGCTGCTCTGCTCCAGCACCTCCCAGCCCCACGCTGCACCCCGGCGAGAAACGGGCACCCGCCTCAAGCTCTGCGGCACCTACGCCAGCCTCCCTCTGCACTGCCCACAGGCACCCCCTGCACCCCGGCGTTCACGTACGTACCTGCCAGGACTGGAGCGCTGCCTTTTGGGTTTCTCACTGTCAACACTCCTGACACCAGTCTAGAGTACCGAAATTAATGATTTTGGGGTTTGGTTTTTTTACCAGCAATCAGCTCCTTGCCATTGAGAGGCTTTTCTTGATGAGTAAGTGCTGCTTCTCCACAATTTCCTTCCGCTGGCATGAGCTAAATGCCTACCTACTTCCGGCAGCCTGACCCTGTCCTCTGCAGTGCCTGCTGCACTCTCCACCCAAAGACACCTGTGAACAGCAGGGAAATTTTCTGTTGAAAAGTAATTCTTCTGTTAATTTAACTCCAAAATGGCTGCAGGAAAAGGTCATACTGTCCGTAACGGGATTTTTCACAGAAAAGGGGCAATATGAATCAATTGATGGAAAAACATATTGAAGACTAGAACCATACAGCTCACAACAAACACCTTGGCGTGTGCTCTTGGGAAGAAAAAAAGAAACTTACTTCCGATCAGAAAAGCCTCTCTCACATTCTCCTAAGTCAGGCCAGTTCTTTGACAGCAATTGCTCCCATGTAATAAATAACTACGATGTACAAGGCGAGGCTAATTCAAGTTAGTCAAGCGAATACTTTTACTGTAAGACTGTTCTATTAATACACCTCCAGGAACTACTTCCCCTCTCACTGAGGATGTTTAACAGAAGGAGTAACAAGCAGCACAACAGTAATTTAAATATTTGTATTTATTTTTTCATTAATACAGTATTTCCTTCCCCACAGATTGATAAAAAAGACATTAATTGATGAGCTATCAAAACACGGTGTTATTGCAGCTGTTGCTTCTTTTAGAAGACAGGCTGCTTTAGCCTAACTCAGAAACATCACTGCTGCCTATAGAATAATGAACCTTTTCTCCCCAGCCTAACTACCCATAACAGATCCAAGGCACATAACGTGGTATTAATTTTATGAACCAGTCTTAACCCAGTACTCAGAACAGAAATATATCCCATCAAAAGGTATAATTCTTATTAACTGAAAAGGAAGTTAATTAACGACAAGGGCAGATTAAGCTATTGCCAGAAGGTGAATTATTTTACTGGTGAAGACTAGAGTTTTGATTTCTTCTGAAAGAAGCTGACAATAGCATTTACACATTCATCAGATAACCACCTCTCCTTCAGGACTTCACACTCTTTACTGTTGACTGCATGGAGCTTCTCCTTTTCCATACTTCGCAACAGTTGCTTTGACACTGCCAAGGACTGGAGGAGAGAGAGAGGAACATTAGGAAGTTATGTTTTCTATACCTTAACGTTTCAGGAAATCACACAATAAACACACTGGAATTCAAACAGGGTTGTATTAACACCGTACTTTTTAGCTTTTAGTCAGCCTTTAAGCTGGAAGTAATTATTGCATTTAATCACCAAGACTGCTAATAGGGTGGAGGAGGTTCATGGGAAGTAAAACAGCAGTCCACTAAGTGCTGCTAATCGGAGTAGATGGGCAGAAGAAGCGAAACCCGTTCAACTGTCTGCAGCGTCAAATGCACCCAACGTTATCAGCAGCTGGCACAAGTGTCTCCTCTTGTCCAATGCACCATAATACCACTGTGACTCAAGCAGTTTTGCAAAACCTAAACTAGTGAGCAGGATGACTCAGTTCAGTAAAAAGTAAAGCCACCCAGCACCCTCTTGAGCACCCACAGTGCACACAGTGCAGTTAATATTGTAGAACCAGTGGTAAGGCTCTTAAACCTCAACTACTGCCAAAATAAAATCTAAGAGAAGGCATCCAAGGCACGCAGAGAGACTGCAAGTCAATTGATGAGTGAGTTTTTAAGGCTTTTCAGCCATTGAATCTCTGTGTTCAGTCTTAGATTCAGCCAGGGATTCAGAGAGGCATCAGTTTCCCAGCAGCAGAGGGACAGGGACAGATCTGTGCTGGAAGGAAAACATATTGAGCCTTGGTATTTCAATTAAGGATGAAGTGAAACCAAGTAACAGGATCAGTTTGGCAGGAGGACTGGGAATGCTACAGGCTTACAAGGTGTAGATAAATTTAAATACTGACATTTTTGGGGAGGCTTGCATAAGCTTCTAATCTTTCCCAAACTTCCTTCTGAAAAGTCCTGTCGGGGAAGACTTCGGTCACCAGTCCCTGGGCACAGGCTTCTGCTGCTGTCAGCTTCTTATTGAAAAGCAAAACCTCATTTGCCTGTATAAAGAAGAGCAGAGCACGATTCAATGAGACACACAACTGGAGTAATCCAACAGGAAAGGCACAAGCTTCCAAGTTTTATTGTCTTGCTCATTAATGTCTGCCCTCTGAAAAGAACACAGAATCACAAAACAGATGAGGTTGGAAGGGACCTCCAGATACTGTCTAGTTCAAATGCCCTGCTCAAGCAGGGTCAGATGGAGCCGACTGCCCAGGACTCTGTCCTGCTGGGTTGTGAGTATCTCCAAGGATGAAGACTTCACAGCATCTCTGCACAACCTGTTCCCATGTTTCAACACCCTCACTATAAAACTACTTTTTTACGTTCAGACGGAATTTCCTGTGTTTCAACTAGTATCCCTTTCTTCTTGTCCTGTCTCTGGGCACCACTGACAAGAATCTGTCTCCACCTTTTTTACATCCTCCCATCAGGTATTTATAAACATGGGTAAGATTCCCTCAAACCCTCTCTGCCCCAGGCAAAACTGTGCCAGCTCTCTCAGCCTCTCCTCATATGCAATATGCTCCAGTGCCTTAACCATCTTTGCTGGGCCTGCTCCAGCATGTCTGTGTCTCTCCCGTAGCCAGACCCAAACACAGCGCTCCAGCTGTGGGCTCACCAGTGCTGGCAAAGGGAAAGAATCACCTCTCTCAACCTGCTGGCAACGCTCTGTCTAATGCAGCCCAGCACACCCTTGGCCTTCTATCCTGCAAGGCTGCGTTGGTGGCTCACGGGCAACTCGCTGCCCATTCAGGACACACAGGTTCTTCTCTGCAGAGCTGCTTTCCAGACAGTAAGCCCCCAGCATGCACTGGAGTGTGGGAGTTTTTATTCCCAGGTACAAGACTTTGCCTTTTCCTTTGCTGAAGTAGATGAGATTCTCCAATTCTCCAGCCTGCCCAGGTCCCTTCAGATGGCGATGCATCTGGTGTATCAACCATTCCTCTCCGTTTTGTGTCACCTGCCTCATCTGGGCAGTAATGAAGAGGTTAAACAAGTACTAGACCCAGCATTGACCCCTGGCCTACACCAGTAGTGACTGGCCTCCAGCTCCTATCGTTCACCAACAGTTTACATGTCTTCTTGAGCAGAGCTCCAAGGTTGTCACCTGAAACTACCTCATCATAAATGTGTCTGTTCACTTCCTGCAGTGACTCTAAGAGTTCTAGAACATGTGCTGGTAGGTTATGTCTCCCTGAATCGACTACCCCTGACACTCGGTTGTTTATGAAGGACTTGCTCTACTCCTCACAGATTTAAACCCTGCTCAACAAAAATACATTATATTAATGCCGGCAATAATATAAGTATTCGACACTATCCAATTTCTTTTTCTCTGGGATATTAAGAGAAGCAGAAAGGGAGTTACGCTGTTCTAAGAACAGAAAATTTAGATTCTGCTGTCTCTCCTTGTTTTTTCTTTTTGGGCTTGTTTTTTTTTACATTACTATTATTTAGTTTCCTTATTTCTAGAGCAGACAGAGAAAATAAGACTATGGACAGAAGACCAATATATATGAGGATAAAACAGATAATCTAAAAGGTCTGGAAGTAAACACATAAATGGATCGATTCACATTCACATTTGGGGGAATGGTTGAATACAAGTTTCCCACAGGGTTGGCACAAACCACAGCAACACTTGCCCCCTTGCCTGATAAAGGCGGCCTACCAAGACATTTCTTAGGAGTGCTTAATTTCTTTTTTTAACCCTTCTTCACGTCATTCCCTCCCATTGCTGGGAGAAAGCTACAACCTGTTCCATATACAAATTGTCTCAAGAAGATGGAGGAAGCCATGAGAAAGAAAACCTGCATCAGTATCACAGTATGGCTTCATAAATGTCACTCTGGTGCCTGTGCTGACACTGTCATTGCATTTCTTCATCTTTGTTTCAAAAAATGTGAACAGGAGCTTTCTTTGAGGACTCCTGCTGTGACTCCACTTGTTCTCACAGTTGGAGGATACCAACACACACAGGTCAGAGGATCCCACATAGAGTGCAGACATTCTTACCTTAGCTATGCCCATGATTTTTGGAAACAGGTAAGAGGAACATCCTTCTGGGCTCTGTCCAAGTTGACTGAACGGGCTGTGAAATGTAGCCTGAGGGGGGAGCGGGAAAGGAACAAATTAAAGCAAATCTCACCACAGAAGACAGGACTAAAGTACTAACTAAGATTCAGTTTACATTTTAAAGCTTCTGCTGTGACAGAGTTCACCAAAAATACATTGGAACTGTTACCATCATAGCCTTTAAATACCATCCGGTAACACTGCTTCATCCTCCCAACGCTCCTACGAGCTGACTTTGTCTAATTCAATTCCCTTATCGTAACAACCCCATGGACGAAGTTACCTTATCTGAATACAGTGCCTAGAGAAACTCATTTGCATGTGAAAAATCTTTACAGAAAAGATGTTCATACACATCTGTGCTAAAAGTAAAAACATAGCCCAAATAACTTCAGAGGTAAAGAGCATTTTGCTTTCTGAAGGCACACTGAGTTCATTCTTCTCCTGAAAAATTCAAGTCATTGAATCTTATTTCCTCCAATTTGATGGAAATTTAAAAAGAACCTGTGGCAGAAATGCATCCTGGGAGCCATACAAAACAATACCTAATTGCGAGTTAGAACTGAATTGCAGAATTTTATGTTTTGACGACTTACATCAACTAAGCAAGGAAGACAAAATGACTGCCTTTATTTCCATTTAAACACCTGAACTGACACCCAAGGAGCGCAAGGGCTGGCAACGCAGCTTTCACTGCAATACAAGTTAACCACCTCTCACTGTACCGCAGAGGGCCACACAGCAGGGCAGATCAACAGACTCCCCAGGAAGAAAGTGACAACTGCATCACTGTAAGAAAAGATCAGACAACACCTGCCAGGATACGGGCCAGCCTAATTGGTCCTGCTTTAGCAAGGGGAGAGGAACTATACCCAGGGTACAAACTGGCACCTCAGGAACTGGAGCAAAATCCAGTGCAGAAGGCAATGTTAACCGAGCGCCCAAAATGCTGGTCTGTTGTCAGACTGGGCTGCGCGCTGTCCTGTAAATGTGGTTGGTAATGATCTGCTCTGGGAATACCTGGGTGAGGATAAAACGAGATCCTGGACACAGCAAAGCCTGGCCACTATGCCTAGGGGGAAGTGATTAGACACAAATAGTCTTAATAAAGCAGAGAGGTACAAGTAAGAAGATGCTTTTCAATATGGACAAGTTGAAGTTTGGCAGGGTTAATGTGGTATACAATATATGATACACGGTAGGACAGCTGTTTAACTGGCAACTCTATGGTAAGGGATCCAGGTGTTAGAGCAGAAGACAAGTAGGTAAATTAAGTGATATTGTGAGATGTCAAAACAAAAATACAGTCTACAGAATATGGAGAAGTTGTTCTGCTCTACTTCACATCACTAAGACATGAGCTGGAGTGATGTGTCCAGTCTGTACCACTCTGGTTTAAGAGATGCAGAACAACTTTAAGAGATGCAGAATCCAGAGGAATGTGACTGCAGGCCTAAGAAAGCACACGAGGAAAAACTGAATGAATTGCTGCCGTTTAGCTGAAAAAACCAAAAACTGAGAGAGTGGATGCAAACTTGAGATGTATCTAACACTCTAAGTACACTGATGGCTAAGCACACTTACGGCTACTGTAAGGGAGGATGAAAATAGTCTAGCTTTAAATTCAGGAACAAGAAACAATAGGTTTACCCTGCAGCAAAAAAAAAAAAAGATCAGATGGGAGGGGAAGAAGAGGGAGAACCCACTAATTTTCCAGTAAAAGAAGAGATCTAGGGACCAGAATAGTCTGAATAAATCATTCAGATTATATAAGCACACGTCAGCAGTGACATGGTCCTAGCTGATCTGGTTCTGGGGCAAGCAGAAGGCGTTGGTCCCTTTCCTAAGTCTCATAGTGACAAACAGGGACCGACAAACTCCAGCAGGGACTGTGAGGAAAAATCTGACACAAAGCAGGTGACAAAGTACCACCCATCATAGACACTTCTGCAAGCAAAAGTTTGCCTAATATTAATTAAAACCTTGGGTTAAGTTCTGTATCTTTTTAATAACCTTATACAAATGAACAGCACTGAACATAAAAAATAACCAATATAATGGTATTCTGTGCTATGCCTTAATACAGCTTTTGGTTACGTATTTGGCAAGTTACCTTAAAAGGAATCTTAAGTTGAATAAACCAAAGTTTTCCCAGTTACCTTGGAACACAAGATCAGATAAAATGCCAGTTATTGCACTTCCATTCCATTTTTTGCTCCCCCTCCCACACCTGAAAGGGGCCTTACAACCACCATTTTGCATCAGCTATTCTTTACCCACTGCTACAGTAAGGAGTTCCTGCTAACTGGAGTCAGTAACTCGATAATCGTGACTACAGCAGGGAATTTCCATGCGTGCTAACCACTGGCTGATGCAGGCCAGTGCTGGTAATTAATATGGGTGTTCCCTGATGTGATCTAAAAGGCCTTTACACTTGTGTGGTCTGATTACCCCAAACCAAATCATATTTGCAACAGAAAGAGGCCTTGGGATCAGCTACGTAATCTACTTACCCTGTCAGAAGCATAGACAAGGTCACACAACCCAAGGACTGTTACACAGATTCCAATCGCTGGGCCATTTACCACTGCAATCAGTGGTTTAGGAAAATCGATAAAATGACCCACAAACTCTCTAGAGAGAAGGAAAAACATAATGTAAGGGACACATCCTCATCTTTGTCATCAAATACAAACAACTTTCAAAACACATGATTAGATATTGCATAACAAAATGCATGAGCTAGATGCTGTGTAGCACACGGTTTCGTCCCTTTCCCAAATGAATTCTGACAAAGAAAATAAGAACTATATTGAAATACCGGTATTTTCTCACCAACTAAGAATCAAACACATGCAAGATAGCACAGCTTATCAAGTTATGAAAGTGCTGTCCTCTTCAGCTGCAGTTACTGAATACAGGTCACTAACAAGAACAGTCTTTTGGCCTGTCTCTGTGTCTGCCTATGTATCTGTCCAGCGCCACCCAGGGGACACCCAATTCCCCTCACAGATTCTGTTCTGCAGTGAAGCTCCAGCAGGCACCAAATTGTGATGCTACCACAACACAGAATTCCCTAGTGCTGGTCTGCCTGGGTTTGACAAACAGTGTTTTCTTTCATTTGACAGCTACTTCTCCATCCAAGAAGCACAGAATACATTCTCAAAATACAACATTTTTCAGAAGTGAAGAGTGTTGTAAAAACTCCCTTCTTTGGCATCTCTGTGTATCAGCTGTAACGAAGCACTGTGCTTGTGTAACAGTAACAGCATAGCAAATACAGTCTTCTCCCAAGAGCTAGATGGAAGACTGTAACATACACGTGAGACTGCCTGCAAATTATATTTTACCTATTACAGGAACTTCTGCATATATGAACCCAGGATGTTTTACAGAATCACAGAATGGTCAGGGTTGGAAGGGACCTCTAGAGATCATCCAGTCCAACCCCCTGCCCAGGCAGGATCCCCTAGAGCAAATCACACAGGAACAAGTCCAGGCGGCTTTGGAAAGTCTCCAGGGAAGGAGACTCCCCCACCTCTCTGGGCAGCCTGTCCCAGGGCTCCGGCACCCTCACAGGGAAGAAGTTTTTCCTCAAGTACAGGTGGATCTTCCTGTGCTCCAGTTTGTGCCTGTTGCCCCTCGTCCTGCCGCTGGGCACCACTGAGAAGAGCCTGGCCCCATCCTCTTGACACCCACCCTTTAGATATTGATAAGCATTGATGAGATTTACTTGAGTAATACTGCTCCATCACTTGCCATCTTCCCCATTTCACTGGGCTGGACATTCGTAAAATTATTCAGATCATTCCCACTGCTATAGTAGTCTCCATTTCCTGCAGAGAACACATGAATAAGTGCACCCAGGGTTCTGAGTAGGTAAGAGAAGAGAAGCTTCTGTTTATTACATTTACAAAAACATTTCACTCTAAGTGTCTAACATTATTAAGTAACTAGAGGGACTGTCTCAAAGTATACACACTACCTTAAAGGACACCTACAGTTTAAAAATAAGTTTTGAAGGACAATTCACTGAAGAACAATGGGTAAAAAGCCAAAGAATATTAAATTTTAAAGATTTGAGGGAGGGAAAAATAATTTTCTTTTTTCTGTAACAGTATTATAGGGAAAAAAAAGATTATTTCTTTCCCTCCATACTTGCTCCTTTATTTTCTGTCAAATCACAATCATTCACACAGTAAGATGTGAGAAACCTTTGGTTTTTAACAGAAAAATGGAAATCTAAGTTTATGCATCTCCCTTCATCCACCTTGAAAGTGATGATGGAATCAAATTAGACAGAATAACCTATTTAATATGTAGTAGGAGTTTCACATTTTTGATGACCAATTAAGGAAAAGGCATAGCATTCTAAGGATACGACTGCCAGCACTGCATTGAAATCCCTGTACTGAAAGATGCATTATTGACTAAGAAGCAGATAACCTGTTGTTGAACGTATGAGTCAATCTGAGGCACCATCAAACAGCAAGGAGTATTTAAAAGCTAGACTGCATGATTTAATTGCCTATATCATCCTGTGTTCCAGGAGGACACTGACAGGATGGGACCTCACTACGTAAAATGGAACGGGAAGGTTTGTGCAGGGGTGTTTGGTATGTACTCCTACAGCTATGCACTGTTAGACACTGCAGTTGTGTGAACTACCCTTCTCACTGTGTGAGGGTTGGTGTGCCGAGTCATTGCCGCTGAAAGGAAATTCAGCACCCTGGGAATACAAGGTGTTGGTAAAGAAGACAGTGGAGAAGAATATGTATGCAATTACCTCGGAAGTCACAAGTAAACAGTAAATGTCCACACACGGCATCGTTTTTTGCAATGAACACAGGTGTGTTTACCAAATGCAGACTTTTTACTGGCCATGCCAGTGCAGGATTTGAGGGGCTTTGTTTTATTATGTTCCAGTGTATCACAGAGGTAGAGAAAATTGACTAAACCCATACCAATAAACTTCAAAAGCAGTAGTGAAGATGACGTGGAGCAGATATATCAGCTACTCAAAAGTAATAAAGCCCTTTGGAGTAGTCCACGTCTATCTTCCCATGTCAGAAAAATGTTTTGACACAATAGCAAGCTTGCTAAAGAATCTGAAACACCACCTTGAAAGAATTTTCCCAAAACACTTTGAAATATCTTTGGTCTATACTAGAGGAAAGAATTTCCCCCCTTAGACAATTTAATTTTAGTCTAAATACAGGTAGATAGTTCACATCAGTACTGTGCTTTGGCATAACATAAAACATATCTAAGAGAGGCACGTGAAGTGTGGTACCAGTAATAACTGCTATGGTAGAATCATCTTTTCCAGCTTCTTCAAGCGCTTTGATAATTTCTCTGTACATCTGCATAAGAGAAAAATGAACAAAGTACAAATGTATGCTGCAAAAGATCATAAAAAGGAGATTCACACTGATAACAAGGAACTTGACAGACCTATTAACTATGGTCCTTTTAAGTATGAAAAAAAATTTGCACCCACAGAAAGTCAGGTATTACATGCAAGATATTTCTGACCATAGAGACACGTGCTCGCAATACTCAAGACTTTGGAAAACCCACATTAACTGGAAAAAGCTAGTTTTAAAACCTGCTAAGTAGTTTAAGTGGGCAAAATAATCTATAAAAGAATTAGCAGAAGCAGGGCGAAGTTCCTGTTCTGGTGTCTTTGCAGTTGCAAAACTGCATGATCTCGTTTCCAGCAGGATGAACTTCCTCGTGAAGACAGCTACAGGAACCAGAAGACTATCTGGACATACACCCAGCGTGCTAAGCCACAGTAGGCTGGACTCATGCTTTGCTATACGTAAGGCTACAGTCAAATCTTGTATCCACAAAACAGGCCGGTCTTCCTGCAGCTTGCCATTTTAGTTTAGTGTAGACTGTAATCCTAGAGTAATTTTGAAACAAACAAAAGAGGCAGAAAAGCCCAATCCATAAAATTTCAGATGAATGTTTTGTATTGGATATTTATTCCTTAGGTTGTCAGCAAAGTCAAGATACTGAAAATTCAGACCGCCATGCTTCAGTCAGTTCTGCTAAACCTGTAGTAATGATTCTTTAAAAACTTCAATAGCTTAACCAGGAAAGAAAATCGTCATTAACCCTCCCAAGTTAATTTCTTTACCTTATGGTTGATGGCATTTTTCCTATCAGGTCGATTAAACATTATCTTTGTGATATTGTTTTTGGTGGTAACTAGTATTGTTTCATAGCCACCGTGTCCGCCCTCTTCTGGAGAAGCCTCTGCCTTCTGGCCAGCAGATTCTACAGAGACCAGACTTGAGACAAGTTCAGTGTATTTCTGTCTGGCATTATCCTGTAATTAAAGCAAAAAAACACACCGCAAGATTATCAAAGGCTGAAATGGAAATCAGTTTGTCATGCTATTCATAAAATGGGTACTGGGGACAGGGACTGTGCTTCAGGTCAAAAGAAAAAAATACCTCAATTTGAAAACATTCTAATTAGGATGAGAAGAAGAACATGCTGTATTTGAACACTGCAGATCATGCCTAAAATCATCGGGAAAGGAGCAGCAACAGATCCACAAAATAGAAGTGCTCAGATGCTGGGATGATGATGTTTATTTATTGGAGAAGTGTCCCCATCCACACCTAAGATTATCAGAGAGACCTTTCTCATATTCCCAGCATTTGCACATTTCTACAGATCCTTTGTTTCTGCTTTCCAGTTGGACATTTCTCCAACAAAATTAAAGTTTTTATTTTAGAACATGCACTGCTGAAAATAAGAGTGCTGAAATGGGTCTGTAACATTTTAAAATTGCTTGGACACTAGTTTTCATTCAGCACAAACATGACATGCAAAAGCCTACAGAACTCTCCCTCCCTATTTCTGCACTAAGTAGTGATTTACAAGAATTCTAAGTTCTTGGTTACTACAACCTATTTTCTTGAAAGGATAATATACTTTGAACATTATAATCCATAGCACATGAAATTGTCTATTCCCTTTCCACAATAACTTCAAGAGCAGATTCTTTTCCTTAAGTACTTCTTGGCAACTCCTAAAAGCTGCAGAGCCATCTCAGAAAAAACAAACAAACTCCAAAACCTCTCACCCCCACCCCAAAAACCCCAAAGCAGCTTAAGAATATGTTATGTTCATGAAATTATGCAAGCTTGTTTTCTTTTAAGAGAAAAAAATGCAAAAACACCCTCTGACCTCAGAAACTACTCCTGAACTGCAGGCCTAATGTAGCAGTGACACAGCTGTCTTGTAAAGCTTATGTTTCCTTCATTTAACAGCAGCTGATGGAACTGTGGTAGCTATATGCCATGGCAGACTTGCTAAAGTCTGCACGAAAAAAGAACGAATTCTCTAAAGGTTATGAAAGGTACTAAAGATGTCAAGATATACTGAGCAAGAATGAAGAGAGGCTCTCGGTACACCACTTTATTCTAGTCTTTTAGTCAGTGGCATAAGAGACTGACTTTTTAAAATGACAGTTATCCACATGCTGGATTCACAAATCTGCTCTTTGTTGCAAGAATTGAGAAGCTCAATCCATCTTCCTTAAACGGAAGAGCAGAATATAGTGCGAAAACTACTATTTTTATTTGAAAGTCAACAGATATGTAAGATATCTGACACTGGTACAAGCTGGCAGTAATATTGTAGAACCAGGCTCACATAGTAAAAAACCAAAAAACTCCAAACACTGAAGCAGTGAAATGACAGTGGAATACAGTGCAAAACATTCTGGTGTCTGAAGCAGGTTCACTCAACTAGCATATAATACATTTAGACATCAGCCATTCACTTACGGTCCAGGCACTGTAGAGTAATCTACAAAGTATCTAAGTGAAATTATAGGTATTGTCACCTGAGACAAATTGCCAAGAGAACTCCATGCATCCCACTTGGCTTTCTTGACGAAGTCCAGCATACCTGGTTTTGGAGAATTGCAAGGACCTTCAGTAGCCTGAAAAGAGAGTGAAATAAAACTTATTTAAACCTTTGGTTAAAGATCATATGCCTTGGTAGAAAAGATGACGACTGCTAGGAGGATTTATCTGATCAGGATACAGAATTCAGTACTGAGACAGTAGGAACACCTAGTGGCTGGGCAATACTCAGACAGTGCACATACCATGAAGTTTTCAGTTTCAGTCTGCTCTTTCCTAACACTTGGTGCTGGGCCGTCAGAAACACCTAACCAGTATGAGACATTATTTTCCAAAACACCCATGCATGTTACGTTCTCCTATCTCAGAAACTGTGGAAGTTTTATACTTAAAAAGAAAGTTAAAGACTTGTAAACTGTGTGAAAAAAGAAGCCATTGCATAGGATCTATTAAGCTGGATCTTACTTCAAAGTTGATGTTACTGTGAGCAAGGGCATTGGACCAGTTAAACCGAAAGAGTCCAAGCTATCCTGAAGTATTCTATGATCAGTTTTCCTGAAGAAAAGTACACTATCAGAAAGAAATATTTCAAGTGAGAGGCAGGAAAGAAAGAATAAATTTTTGAGCTCGTTATTATTAATTAGTAAAACCACCTGGAACAGTCAGCTGTCTACATTTTTATTTAAAGGAGTGATTGATTGCCTTCTTCAACAGAACAAGCCACAGCCTGCACTGACACTGCAGCCAATCTTGATCCACAAATACTTTCCCAAATACCAGTACAAACCCTGCTAAGGACTTGCAGCTGTATATTTCTACAAAGGTCTCCTTCCATGCATGAGTGAAGGCTATTCTTTACTACAAGCGAGGAGAACAGTTCTTTGCATTTATTTTAAAAAAGTCTACAACAACCATGCAAAAAAACAAGAAAGAAAAAAAAGCTCCAGAAACTAACCTTCAAATGTCAACACCATTACATTACAGGCCCAGCTGACTGACTGTAGATACAACAAATTTAAGAGGAAGCATGTGGCATACTGTATTTTGCTAGGCCTAAGCCATTTTCCAGAGCTGCGTCAGTATATGCTATATTATATTGAAGGCATCGCACAATTGATGTAAATCGCCTCTATTTCTTTAAATAAAGGTTTCTATTCAAAGCATAATTTGTAAGATGCAACAGGTTTGCCTTGCCTCAGAATTCAGGCAGGGTTTGAGGGGCTGGTATTTCAAAAACAGAATTTGAGCACTTGAGACTAAGAGCTTGTTAAAACACACTACATTTGAACAACGTCTGTGTTAAGTAAATGTTTTACAGGCCCATCCCCTCGGATTACAAATGTCCCTTATGAAAAAAAATAAGGCCTTATGAAAGTCCCTTATGAAAAAGTCAAGCCTACCTGTTTAAACAGAGCGTAGAGCTTCAACTTAGTTTCATTGCCTGGGTCCTTTTTCAAAAGCTTCAGCTGTTCTTGAGCCTTTTCAAAGTCTTCCTGGCTGACTTGCATGGTGGCTGCGGTCATGTGCAGGTGAATTGCTGGAACGCAAGCAGCTTGCGCTTGTCTGCTAGTAAGCGGAAAAAAAAATCCCATTGCTTGGTTTTTGTGTAAGACTAGAGGAGAAACAAATATGCTGCTTTTTACAGACATTTGAAGTAAATGTAAAACATTAAATATTTGTAACTACACTGATGAAAACAACAACAAAAAGCAAGATCCTAAAAATGACAGGAAAGTTGCTTTAGAAGTTTGTTTTAGCTGCAGCATGATTAACCTTTGGAGAATATGACATTATCTCTCTCTAGTATGTACAGTGCTAGATTTAATGCTGCCAGATGACAAACTATGCAGTAACGTAGCAGATAATCATATATAGACCACTAAATGGCAGTAGTGGTAAACTAATGTTCTGCTGTTTCTGGAATAAATCAGAGCCCTACAGGTTCTGTCCATGACAAATGAGTAAGAAACACAGAACCGTTTTATTAATGGTGAAAATCTCTGTATGCAACATGAACAGCTTTATGTATCTATGAATTTAAATGAGTATGCAGCCTGCCTGTTTGTTGTGACCTTTTCAAGTTTGTGTGCTTCTATCTAGAGGTGGTTCAATCTGAAAGCCTGGTCCTCCAATCAGGGCAGCATAAGTGCAGGCTAATTTCAAAATATACTTTGGAAAAAGACTGGATGTAAACCAGCTTGCAGACACTTGATAAAAAGAGGTGGTCAAAATATTCTGGGAGAAGAACCCTCCACCAGAAAAAAAGGTAATTCCATTTAAAAAATACGCCACTCCAAAGAATCAAAGCTAACCCAACCCCGTAAAACTTTGTAAAATCAGGTTTACTTCAACAGAGTTTGGAATCAAAAGCCAAGAAGTCTAGCAATTTTGGCTTGTTTCAACAGGGCAAAAGCATGTTGTCTCAGCCTTCTTTGGTTAAATTGCAATGTACATTGAATATTTTCACTATTTTTAAAATGTTATCAGTTTATGTATCAACGTTCCTTCTCCATTTTACTAAAAAAAGAACAAACCCCCCCCAACTTTTCCCATCCTAGATTACAGACACACCTGTCATGTTAGAACGTAATATATGATAGATTTCCTAACCAGTCACATTTGAAAAATTAATGATTATCTCAAATGCAGACTGACAGAATGTTTAATCATTAATTTATTCTGTTAACATTTCAGTTACAGAACCATCATTTAAAAATCATACCCAACATGAAAATTCTGCCTTTTTATAAACACACCTAATAAGAATTTCAGAGAAATTCTACTGCCTACTTCGAAAATATCCTCATTGATCTTATTTATTAAATAAATTGTATTTTCTATTGCAAGCCTAAAAGTTGTAGGTAGGAAGTGTGAAGAATGCCAACTGTTTCCAGTTAATTTTATTACTCTTTCATTTCATGTAGAAGGTTTAAGTTGCCTTGTAAAAACATTTGTAACATGGACATTTTGTGTCCTGTTACAGCCCTTCTGTATTAATAAAATCTAAATTCCTGGTATTTTGGGGCTACCGAATTTCAATGACTGAAATGGAAAGAATATTTTCTTTTATATAAAGAAATTATTTTAAAAAGAAAGAATTCCAGAATCTGCTTCAAAAACTTACAGTAATAAAAAGAAATCTATCTGAACATTACAAAATGGAATAGACTATCAAAACAGGCTACAGGGACAGAAAGCCTTCAGACTTAAATTGATCAGCTGCAGGCCCTCATTAACACAGCAGTGCATCCAGACAGATGCGGCTTAACGATCTGCCAGTTTAACTAACATTCAAACTGATGTGTTCAGAAGACCGGGTCAGAGTTTAAAGTTTATCCCTTAACCAACTGGGACACTATTTACCCAACCTGTGGACTTCACCTCCAGCATCAATAAAAGTCCTTTGATGGGAAAAAGTGTACCTAAACGGATAGAAATACAAGTTTTCTAATACAGAGTTTCTTTGATTAGTCTGTCCTGGAGTCACAGAACATGATGCTCACATTCAGATCTCATCCCCAAACGATTTTAAAGCCACATTTACACAAAGAAGAAAATGAGAGTGCAGGAAGACAACTAGTGGTTTCTTTTGGTTTGGGGATTTTTCCTCCAGTTTTGCTAGCCATCTCTGGAACTACTTGAATTTTGCTGTTCCCAAGATGACCCATGTATCTGGTACAAAGATTTTTTTGTCAGTCTAGGCAGTGACAATACTGAAGCAGATTCAATGTTTACGACATGTTTGACAATCTGGACTTCACTCCAGCTTGGCTATGGTCAATATTGTAAACAGAATCACAGACTGGTTTGGGTTGGAAGGGACCTTAAAGATCACCTAGTTCCAACCCCCCTGCCATGGGCAGGGACACCCTCCACTAGACCAGGTTGCTCAAAGCCTCATCCAGCCTGGCCTGGAACACTTCCAGGGATGGGGCACCCACAGCTTCTCAGGGCAACCTGTTCCAGTGCCTCAACACCCTCTCTGGGAAGAATTTCTTCCTGATGTCCAATCTAAATCCACCCTCTTTCACTTTAAAGCCATTGCCCATTGTCCTGTCACTACATGCTCTTGTAAAAAGTTCCCCTCCATCTTTCCTGTAGGCCCCTTCAGGCACTGGAAGGTGCTATAAGGTCTCCCCGGAGCCTTCTCTTCTCCAGGCTGAACAAGCCCAACTGTCTCAGCCCATCCCCACAGCAGAGGTGCTCCAGCCCCCTGATCATCTTCATGGCCTCCTCTGGACTTGCTCCAACTGGTCAAAATCCTTCTTATGTTGGGGGCCCCAGATCTGAACACAATACTCCAGGTGGGGTCTCACGAGAGCAGAGTAGAGGGGCAGAATCCCCTCCCTCAACCTGCTGGCCATGCTTCTGTGGACACAGCCCAGGATACGGTTGGCTTTCTGGGCTGCCAGCGCACACTGCTGGCTCATGTCCAGCTTCTCATCCACCAGTACCCCCAAGTCCTTCTCCTCAGGGCTGCTCTCAATCCATTCTCTGCCCAGCCTGTACTTGTGCTTGGAATTGCCCCGACCCAGGTGCAGGGCCTTGCACTTGGCCTTGTTGAACTTCATAAAGTTGGCACAGGCCCACCTCTCCAGCCTGCCAAGGTCTGTCTGGATGGCACCCCTTCCCTCCAGCATGTCGACCACAGCACACAGCTTGGTGTCATCGGCAAACTTGCTGAGGGTGCACTCGATCCCACTGTTCATGTTGCTGACAAAGATGTTGATCAGTGCCAGTCCCACTCCTGACACCACTCGTCACTGGAAGCTTTAAGAATGTCTTTTTTATACAATTTATACAATTTGATAGTGGCAATAAATTAGCAAGTGTTGAGGATGGGCAGTTGAGGAGAAGGGAACAGATAGCAGCCAGTCTGAAGGTATATATGCACATATATTCAGGGTTAAGGGGTTCTAGCATTTAGCAGGTCGCAAGTTCTCTTCCTTATTACAGATGCAAAGTGGGTAAAGTTAGAAGAGGATGATGAAACAATTAGGTGAATTAAAATAAAAATGGCTGGGGAAAAGTGGAATGATCTTTCAGTAAGTCCAGACTCAGAGCTACTTTCCTTTGCTGTTTGGATATATCCAGTTTTACTTCTTAGCTACAAAAGTGTTTGGGTAAAATACGCTATCTGTCCATTCAAAGACTATCTTTCATTCTTCTTTTCCTCCTTCCTACTGCTTTATAATAGATTGTGCAACTTAACTGTCTATTAAAGTGCGAAGTTTGTAAGAAAAGGCCTCTTTTCTTAAGATTTTCCTTGCTGCTTATAGCTCAGTTCTCTGCAGTTCATCTACGATTCACTTCTTTCTCTCTGCCCTCTGATCTCAGAGGACATTTACTATAAATTAGTGATGATCATCACTTCTCAGCCTTCTAAGACTAGGCTGCTGCTACGTCTCTATTAAAATAACAAAGGATGAAGACGCAAATGAAAAATTACATTATTTGACCATTTATTCATCTTGGGCAGGACCTCGTTCTTCAGAGATACACACGAAGAGCAGGAGCAGATCTCCTTGGCCCCAAGTAGGTCACATAAAGCATGAGGTGGAAATGCCTTTCACCTGTCAGCACACACAACAGCACTGCTGTCTCTAGGACCACACAGTGATGCTGCACCACAATCCCAAAGACAGAGGAGCAGGAAAGCCTGCTGTAGCCCGCTACAGGGTGGACTTACTCCTTCTGTCGGCTGTTCCCTTGCTGTGACACTGAATCCTTAGTCCCCCACCGACTAAATACACGCCTCGTTTTAGCTGCCTCGCTGCAACCACACAAGGCTGGCAGAGACCCTGGAATCCAACTTAGAAACTACTGGTGTTGAACCTGCCCTTGTTTCCGCCCAAGCAGAAAAAGAAGCCTAGGAAAGGCAATCAAAAAATCCCTCTGTATTCTCCCTTCTCGTTGTGGTTTAACCAGCACACTCACCTACTCGCTGCAACAAAGCTGAATGATTTCCTTTGCAAAGCTTACTCTCTTTATTGCCCTGCACCTGGCAGGCAATTAGCTGCCACTGCCCCACTGCTACAAACTACCTTTGTTGTACTGGCACTCATGGAAGAGTTGTGAGAGCCTGGCAACCTCCCACAGCTGGGTGAAAAAACCAGCTCCCACCAGAAACAGAGAAGCAAGAAGAGTAACAACTTGGCAGAGCAGCCACAAAGCCCACGACCAATGCTTGCACGCTCCTTCAAGATCATTCGCTTGGTATTTCTCAAGATGTACACTCTGAAAAAAGAAAGAAATCCTGGGCATCGCTGCCTGAAACTGAAAACATCCAGGCTGACAAGCATTTCATATTTATTCCCTTGCCTTGGACAACTCTTTGTTCCCATTCAGTCATTCTGGATATCTTGCAAGTCCCACCTATTCATTCTACCTGTTCACAGAAATGTCTCTTTTCCTGATAAACATTCAAACATAAAGCTCTCAATTAAGATTTTTAATGTCAATTACACTGCAAGTAGTTTCTCACTGTTTAGCAAACACTGCAAAGCCTGATAAAAGGTCCCTCATTAGGGTGTAGTTCTGTCACTTGCATAAGGACTTTTCTAAGGTTAGAAATGCCAACTTTTTGTAAAATGCTGGCTGCTCGCTTTCTAACTTTTAAAGTAACTTAGCAGTTTTCTCGTTAAGACTAAACAGAAGCCAAAAGATCTCTGCACAGGAAACATCAGACATGCTCAGCAAAGAAAGGGATGGATGTACCTGAACTTCATCTTCCATTTACTTAATAAAGGTTTTCTTTAAACGTTAGTAGATCCTGGGGAAATAAAGCACAGACAAAGGCAGTTAAAAAATCCTATTAGGATTAAAAGTAGTGGGCGGTGCTAGAAACCAGCGGGTTTAAAACTCCTGACAGAACTGGAAAATGCTCATTTCACATCATCGTAACTAGTTTTAGAAAGACAAGGAAGAAAAAAAGAATAAGAAGTGTTATCAGACAGAAATAAGCAGTACATTAACTTGTCAGTCAGACGAAACCCAGAACATACATTTAATAGAAGATGTGGATATCTTTTGTCCGTTATGTGTAACACTTCAGATAACCTAACAGAGTCGTACACGGTAACGTTTGGACTCCATGATCTTAAAGGTCCTTTCCAACCTAAACGATTCTATGATTCTACACAACTTCTCTTCTTTGCCATCATCACTATCTCAAGGTACCATGGTCTTTTGCGCTGCTCTTTCCATGCATTCCTCAGGCAGAACAGTGAGCAGCACGGTAACTGCCCCTTGCCATTTCACACAGACCTGGTATTACAGCATCATAAAGTGGCAATATTTCTGCCCATGTTCTTTCCATCTTAAGAGAAAATTAAACAAAATACTGTTTTGCTGATGCTACTGTAGAAAGAGTTGTCCGGGTTGGATTTTTTTAAATTTAGGACACAAAGCAATCAATTCCCACAAACTTGAAGGCGCCAAGGGTTTCGGTTGTAACCTAAAACAAGCTTCTGATTCCATGCCTCTCTGGAGTCCACGCAAAGAGGAGACAGCACAGCTTTCCCAGCCCACCCATCACCTTTTTTGAGGCACCAGGCAGACCATCAACTATTCTACAAGGTTCAGGAGTCCAAAACTTATCACGAGCACTTCACTCTGTCTGCTCCAGCGCCAGCAACCCCTGCTCTGAGAGGCTGCTGCAAAGTCAAGCCGGGGAGCAACTAAACAAGACCTCTTCACTCCCTGTCCTCCTGCAGTTGGGACACACACATCCACAGCCACGAGCCCTCCCTGGTGAGGTGGCTGGGGTAAGGTACTGCCTCCTGGCACCTGGCCATGGAGTATTCCTGCTCCAAGCACAGTCTTAGGCTTCAGTCCCCCTCTTTCAGTAGCATTTCTCCCATTTTGATCTTCCCTCAAAATTATCCTGATTTTTCTCCGTGGAGAAGAAAGAAAGGATCTGGGAAAGGAATAGCAGCCTTTGATCATTAGTTCAGCTACATCAAGGAATGCGGGAGCAGAGCTGGTGGGAAAGGTTGCCACCGTTGGCAATTGCAGCAACTGTTAGGAAATCAGGCATGTGAGGGGAACAGAAACCAGTATTTAAACTGTAACTGTGAGAAAATAAGGACCATCCAGAAAAAGAAGTTCAACCCGAGACACTGACTTCTCTTATTTTTTCCCCCAAGTCGTCATATCAGAATCTCTAAAAAGATTGAAAAAAGGAGAAAGAAAGGTTGATAACCAAATAATGACAATGAGTAAAGCATTAGCAGTGCCACTATTTAGTAGTTTTCTTGGTGACTAGGAAAATAATGTTACAGTTTTCCATATTCACTTGCAGTATCTTCTGCAGGCAATAAATTTAAAGCTGTACTTCACTTCAGTTTGCTGAGCGAGAGGAAGCTACTGTCTATGCTCTTAACATAAAAATCATTAGAAATTTTAATCTGCAGGTTGCCCAAATCACCATTCATCATGCCACTGGTTATATACTACTGAATCCAAACACGTATTTACCTACACAATCATGTCACATTAAGGATTCACAGATTTTCACATAGCAACAACACTTACGCAGCAATATAAGGGCTTTCCACATACAGCTGAAGGTAGAGAGGGCTAATATCAAATTTCTGCCATACCTTTCAGTCCTCCAGTTATTCTCTCCATACAAGCTACCTAGAGCTGAGCTGGGAAAAGAAGAGGCACCTCAGAGTGCTGAAGCAAACTGAGCAGTCTCTGGTATGTTTGGAGCAAGCATTCCTCCTTTGCTGTTGGAGAAACAAGGACTGGTATGTGGGGGTGGATGATTAATTAATACAGAAAGTCTGGGCAGAGGTTCCTCTGGCTGTAGAAGCAAGGCAACCCCTTCTTTCTTTATGCCATCCTGTTCCAGGCTCCTCCCAAAGAACTTCAAATCATTCAACTATACACACTATTTCTTGTCATACACTCTTTTCAGGTTGTTTCTTCTTTTTCCCCTCCCTGCAGAATTATTTTGTTTTCAACAAGTGTCTATCAAACGAATACGATGACTATTACAATATCTTGTCAGACATTTTCAGGTGGAAAGTAAGTTGTACAGACATTCTTACAAATAGGAGTCAGGTAGTAGGCAGTGAGAGTGTCATACTAAAACCTCAGCTTGACAGTTCTTACACTACTAAAATCAAATTACTTCAGCTGTTAATTTCTAGCCCTGTCCTTTCAATTTTCTTCTCTTATACTGGGAAACGTGGAGTAACCGTATTTGACACACGAACATCTTCCTTTGCAAGTTCTGTCATCTTGAAAAAGCCTGCATCTGCTTCTACAACCATCCCATGAGAAAACTTGCACTGATTTGTATGCACCTCTTTCAAGATCCTCTGCCATTAATTAAAACGAAAAGAATTCAGAACAAGGGGAGCCGAAATTCAGTCTTCATTCAGAAGAAGGAGAAGCAGGGACTGCCTTTAACAATTATTGCCTGTTCAAATTCCAATAACACACATTTTCTAACATCTAGCAACTACAAAAGAAGGAAACACGGTTAAATAATTGAGTTGCTCCTTCAAGTTAAAACCAAAACCCCACACTTCCCATGACAGCAACTTTACACCTTATTACCAAGAAGTCAACTCACTTGCAGTAACCCCTGCATGTAAAGCAGCCCGTACCTTCCCCACGTGAGCTCACACGCTCACACTGTTAAGGCCTGAGTTGCTATCACCTGCTAACATGCACTGTGGTAGTAGGTTACTAGTAATCCAAGTTAGCAGGTTGCAGCAGGCTAACACCAGCTTAGCAGCCAGAGCCGGTTTATTTCTTCCTGCAGGGAGAACCAATGCACAATTACCAAGTCGCCTTGGTAAAGCAAGGCGACTGTTCACCAAGCTCCAGCGGAGATCCACCAGAACAAGCGCATCACTTCCAAGATCAAAAGCCAGTAGCCTAAGTAAGTCTTATCAGAACCAAGGTTATTCTCTAGAAATCAATACATTTGGTTCACTTGGGGAAATACAAGGTTTTGTTAGCCATGATGATAACAGGGAGGAGGTGATGTCTCAGGAGACAGAACTCCAGCATTCCTAAAAAACATAAGAAAATAACTGTCCCTCCCTGTTCTACCAACAGTGCCTCTGGCAGAACCCCACTGTACCGTAGCCGGTGTGCAGTAACTAACACGTATTGCTATCAGGCAATAGGAATGCCTCTAGTGTTCCAGAATTTCCAATACAGTTAGCTAGCAGAAAAGATCAGCGCAAATACTCTATAACAAAATTCACTTGCTGCTGTGTTAATAAACAGAAAGAAGTGAAAGTCAAATTATTTCCTCCTTTACATTAGAACATTTCAATAGTTGTTCTAAACACAAGTTTGGTGTACAAATCCTTACCAGCTTTTGCTATTTTATACTCCTACACAGTTTTGACATATAAAAACTAGAAGATAATGAACTGTCTGTTGGCAAATTGAAGTGCTGAATCACTGTTGTCTAGTGTAAGTGGCTCAGCTGTACTTGACAGGGGTTTTTTTCAACATTAAAGAATAGCTAAGAATCACACGTCTAGATTACCATTCACTGAGATCTGAAACGGTCTGCTCTTTGTGCGCTGTACAGGCACAGTTAATAGTCTCTCATCACAGCTGCTGGGAGGGAAACTGGGATCATCTCCTGAAATCTCTGCCAGAGCTCTCTTTTTCCAGCAGACTCAAGTTAACTGGACATGGTGAATGACTAAAGCATGAGAGAATTTCCTGTACATCCTCAGTCCATGTAAGACATCTCTGCAAGCAGGAAGATTTACAGACAGACACCCTCTGAAACACATTCAAAGGTTATAAATACGAATGTTGGCAGAAAAATACAGAGCTGTGATACTCATACACGACATTTGCTGAGAATCACTCAAAGATTATTGTAGTGTTTTGAGAGCAACAAACTCAAATAGGTTCTTTATACATCCTTAACCAAGGTGACTTTAACAAAATGGTTATGAACAAATACTCAAAATAATTTTGCTTCTAATGAAGAAATCAACACGACATTTTTATTTGGCTTCTGGGGACAAACCCTGTTGACTGCATGAAGAGCAAGAAAATGTACACTTCGTGTGAAAGTGTGTTTCATCTGGCATCTTACTGGCAACTAAGAAAAACAACACAAAACCAACCAGAAATATTCTTTTGTTGCAGGAACAGGCTTGCTATACTGACGTGTTTGAAGCAGTAAGCATTTTACAAGCACATTTATCATGGTTTAAAATGATAGCATATTTGAAATAAAACTGTTACTCTGTTTTAATAGTTGGCTTCTAAGGACGAAATCATTCAAGAATTACTGTGCATTCTACAAGTTATGGATCTCTGACACCATATTTTCAGAATAAACAGAGCACCTTACTACAAAAACAGTAGCCACTCCTTTTGGAGGGCCAGAGTCAGCAAAGAATCTGATACAACACAATCTAATCCTCAAGAAATCATTTTTATTCCCAATTAAAAATGGAATCTCCTCTACTCAGCACTGGTGAGGCCACATCTGGATTATGGTGCCCAGTCCTGAGGTCCCCAGCACAAGAGGGACACAGACATGCTGGGAAGAGTCCAGCGAAGTGCCATGAAGATGATTTACGGAGTGGAGCACCTCACCTATGAGGAGAGGCTGAGAGCTGGGACTGTTCAGCCTAGAGAAGAATAGGCTCAGGGGGATCTTATTAATGTATAGAAATATCCAAAGCAGGGGTATAAAAATGGAGCCAGGCTCTTTCCAGTGGGGCCCAGTAACAAGACCAGAGGCAACAGGCAAAAACAGAAACACAGGAGGTTCCTCCTGAACATGAGGAAACACTTTTTCACTGTGAGGGTGATGGAGCACTGACTGGCACAGGCTGCTCAGGGAGGTGGAAGAGTCTCCATCCTTGGAGATATTAAAAAGCTTTCTGGACACAGTCTTGGGCAACCTGCTGTAGGTGGGTTGGACCGGGTATCTCCAGAGGTCCCTTTCAACCTCAATCTGCGATTCTGTGAAAAACAAACACATTTAACCTGCTAGCTATATTGAAGCAGTACACAAGCAGCCCACTGAATTTAACAGTTCACCTCTAGACTTTGAAGCTGTAGCTCTTCTAGTCCTTATGTGAAAGCCTTCAGAGTCTGTTTCAACAATCAGGATGATCTGTTCTAGTACACTGAGAAAACAGGAAAAACACATTTGCTGCGGCTGTTTAAATTTTCAGCTGGCAGGCTCACTCTGTAAGTCAAGGACAAAACCAGGACTGAGATGAATGTACACAAGCAGTCTTTGTAGCCAGAAACTCCACTCAAAAGATCAATCTGCAGGATCATGACAGAAAGAAATTCCACCAACTACTGACTGCCTAAATTAGTAAAGATCTTTCACAGAGCAAAGTACACCATGAACTCCTTGAAATTACAACACTTGGTAAAAGCAAAGTTCCTCCCTTCTGCCATACCCCAGACAATCACAGACCAGGCTGGGATGAAGGGCGATGCCCTCTGCCACAAGGAAAGAGGTTCAGCTGCAAGCTATCCCAGCTACAGACAACATATGTGAACTATCAAGAGTTACATCAGGGCCTACAAGGGACAACTTTTGTGTGGCTTACTTCTCCAACCTCATCTTACTTTTGGCAAAGCAACACGATTACTGGGTGGTGGGGGGAGAAAAACAAAGGTGGGGGGAAACAAGACGAGAGGAGAGCCCTTTACCTCTGGGGAGTCAGATGCCAATAGGTGATGACATTTTTGTGAGCAGGTTAAAAGGACTCCACGGTATTCAGACAGGAGGATTTGTTGTTGTTTTGGGGTGGGGTTTTTTTAGTTTGTTGGGTTTTAAATGTGGCTTTGCACTGCCATGGTCAAAAAGCTACTAAGAACTATGTGGTCAGATAGCACAGAGGGCAAAGTTGTGTTTACTTGTTTCTAAACAAACACAGTGATAATTTCCATTCAATCTTCGATTAAAATAGATTTCATTCACTGACTGGGTCACAGAAGTTTCCACTTGGAGTACTCCACATTATCAGAAGAAAGGTAGCTTTTATACACACAGCAAAACAACATAACAAAACATTACACAAGTTCTGATTTCAGCACAATTAAATCTGTCTACCTACTGAATTCACTGCTATCTAGTGCTGTTATCCTTTCTGTAGCTATTTTGGTGAACATGAGAATTCAGTAGCTTTTGAACAAAACAATTAAGTTATTAGCTCACCAATAACGTTTATGGTCTCCTTTCCACGGCTGGCTATCCTGCATTACTTAACACTGCTCTCTTTAAAAGCACTAGCTGACAAAATCCTACCCTGACAACTGTGAGAGTGATCTTTTTTCTTTAATATAATTTTTTTCAGTGATAAAAGACTACCACCAGGATAATTTAAAACCCAGGATGTTTGCAAATTACCAAGTTGCTACGTGTTAACCACTGCCAGACCTCTCCAAAGCCAAACAAGTAGCACCACTTATTCAGCGACTTAAAGCCTGGATTTGAATGGAAGACAGAAGCCTTAACCAGAACCCATTCCAAGAGAGCTTTTGCTTCCTCTTTTCTGGTGGAGCATCCAGTACTGAATGACTTGGCAATGGTTTCTGTTTTTCTGTGAAATAAAGGATGGTTTAACAAGACCTGTAAAATCTTAGCTCTCAGTTTTTGTTGGCGTTTACTGATTACAGTCTAAATCTCATTATAATGAACTTCAAGGGAACCTGAAAAATGTACTCTGTAATCAGGGGGCTCATCACAATAGAAAAGCTCAATCATTTACTACATCAGAATAATGAAGGAACATCCAATCTAAACTGACTATCAACATATAATAGTTTTAGGCAGATTATTTCACACTGATCAACATTTAAACTATTCTTTTAAGACAGAACAGTCAGGAAATACGAAAAAAATCACAAATATTCTTACGCTGAATACAACAATAAAGTGGAAAAGAGACTGACATAACTGGTTCAATCTTCTGGTTGTGTTCACTCTAACAAGGACAACCACCAGTGAAACCTCCAGGGTCTACTTTGGCATTACTATAAATGAAGGTAACTTGTAAGCAAGGTTCATTACAGTGAATTAAATCTGCATATTAAGCTCAGGTAAAATGTCATGTTTTGCACTATGAATTCTGAATTCCTGACATTCAAGAGCTTTTCGTTTCTTCATATGTGCAGTGTTCCAGAAATTTTAGAAGAAATAAATAGACCAATTTCCACCCCAATGAGGACTGCTATGCAAGAATGAAGTATAGCCTGCTTGCTCTCTTCACGAGATCGCAGCTGCAGTCAGAACATAATTTGCACAGGGGGAGAAAAGTACAAGGGAAGAGAGCAGTAAGAAACTTCTTAGAATGCTACTATTCAAAGACAGTACTTTCTACCCTAGCAAAAGCTCAAAATTAACCCCTAGCAACATATTAAATAAAAAGAAACAAAACCAAAACATTTGAAAAATGTATTTACATTCTCCACAAGAATCTCATAACTAACTTCTGATGGGAGAGAAATCTTAAAAAGCAAGGGCAGAAAGAAACCGATTGCTCATGTCGAGTGGAAGCTACTTGAGAGCCCACCTTGGAGAGAATAGCTGTTCAAGCCTAGCAAAATTCAGCGACAGAAAGTGTAGTTAACCACCACCTTATCTGCATTCACATTATCAGATTCTTTTGAACTCGGCAGCAAAGTTGCTACAGAACCACCTAGAGATCAGTGACAAGCAGGCAAAGCTGACAAGGTCACGCTGACTTCAGTGAGCAGCTGCTTCAAAGCAAATTAACTACAACAGAAAGCTGTGTTCCCAGCCAATCCATCTTCAAGACTTCCAGGCACCTTGGTTTGATATTAGCTGGGAACTGTCAAATCCAGCTCAATAACACACAGTTGGTGAGCTTGCTGCTCTGGATTTATGTGTGTTGATTTTAAGTGCTGCGTGTATTTCTGTTCAAAACAGTTTAAGACAGTGCTTAAATAAGGACACGAGTTTATTAAGATGCCTTTCTGGACAACTGTTCAGTCATTTCACCACCACTGTCTGTCTTTTAAGTTGTGTTGGTAAACCAGCATATGCAAACAAGAGGTAGTAACCCATGCAATTAACATCAGTATTTGCAGAAAACGCCTCTCATTAAGAGATTTAATTGTTCATTTTCTATTGACTAGTTAGGCTCAGTATTCAAAAGACAGTAGATGAGTTTACCCTTACGGCTATGTTTCAGAATCCCAAGCCTTACAGAGAAATTCAAGATTCATGGGTGGTATGAAGCCCCTTTCTGAAAGACTCTGAATGTTCAGTTACAGTCACAATGTTAAGGCAAGCTGATTTTACCAGTATTTTGATAAAGTTACTGCAAAAGTCAAATTGGTCAAGGTTTCAAGAAAGGAAAGAAGGTGATTTTAGGTGTGGGGTTTTTTAATATGGATAATGAGAAAACTATTATTACTTAAAATGTAAGGGAAGTATGATGAGCTCTGTAAACTTTTTATTGACCTGCACCAAAACAGAAAAGACTAAGCTTGGGGTGGGGGGGTAAGGAGGTTTAAAATCAAGGCAGTTATGTGCTCTGCTTGCTTTTCTGGTGGTCAGGCAAGGATCTGTGGTCCACAGTCAGTCAAAGGTTAGGCAAGACAGCTTGGCTCACAAGCATCAACCAGACTTAGAGGCCTGACCTACCCAAGTTTGAAATGACAAGCAGTTACCTCAAGCCAGAGGAGCAGAGCAGAGTACCCAAGACCTACAGAATCCAGCATAAGCCAAGAAGAGGTGATAAACAGGAATCTGTCACAGCAAAAAAATGTTGGCTGGCTGATAGGGAATAGCAAACAGCTGAGCAAGGCAAGCTAGCACAGCCTGAGACATGGCACAGAGAGGCATGACTTAAGAGACTCAGAAACCAAAACACAAGAGCCCACGTAAGACAGCAAGAGAGAGTAAAAGGCATACTCTACAGGACTTCCCTGGTGTAGGATCAGGGTATACGTTTGTCACACTCAGATCAGGAGGGAAACCAACATCTAGGCACAAGTTTCAGGCCTAAAAGCAATTTCTCCTGCCTGCATCAGAGGTTTTGGTACAGAACCACAGAAAACTCAGGAGTGTTAGGAACCAGGAAACAGTGTTAGGAATATATTTAAGAATATAGTCTGATATACTGAGAGCAACCCTACAAAAATCCAGTCCTCCTCCTTGTAAATGGGAATTGGATGGGGGCTGACAAAAGACAGTAGGAAAGAAAAGGAAAGCAGCTGCTGCAGTACAGAAATAAGGCCTGGCAGTGGTAAAGTGGGTGAGAAGTGAAGAGGCAATAGTGTCCATTTTGCTCAGCTGGCATATCAGAACAAAGCTCCTAAAGTTTGTATGTCTGTACCCAAGCACAGCAATCTGAATAGCATTGGACAGAAAGGACTAGACATTCCCCACTGCAGGGATACAAGGCAGACTCCCGCTGGGGCCAATTAGTTCCTCATGGAAGAACCCGGAAAAAAGAAACAGGGAGGAAGAAGGGATACCACCAAATTTACTGGTCATCTCCAGGATGATAGTAGCCTCAAAGAGCCTTTCCAAGAGGCAAGGCTTACGTGCGCTCTTGGGTATGCTGACATCTGCAATTATCCCCAAATGCAGGAAACTTGATTGCATATCTGTAGCAGTGGAAGGCTGCGTTTACATCTTCCTCACACACAAAAAACAAGCAAGCAAAACCCCAAGATACAGTTGACAGACCGTTAACAGCAATAAAGAAGTATTTTCAGGGAATGACATGGAATACTGAGCCTCTTCTCACTGAGAGGCTCCAGAGCACAGCCATTCGATGAAGCCAGAAATAATCTCTCAGCTGCAAGAGATCAGTTCTTCCTCCTCCCTCAACAGAGGAGTTTCCTCACAATTCACCCAATTCCAAACACTAATCCCCTGGGTCTTTTCTCAAGAGCCTACATCTGACTGGCTTAGTGGGAGGCAGAAAAGAGCTATAAGGTCTGCAGTCAGAGATAGGAAAAGGAGGAGATGCAAGGGTTATAATGCTGTCCTTTACTGTAAATGTATCAAATGGCCCTTAATATAATGACTGAAGAATGTAACTGCACTACTACGTAAAGGATAAGCAATTCAGGGAGCAGGTTCAATTAATTCCCAGACAGAAACGGAAGAGGGCTGCAAAGACTGGATATGGACTGTTGCATATAGTGCTGGGACTTAACAGCACCTGAGCTCCTGCCACGTGGGTGGGTTGTAAACACGCAGATGTGTTGTCACGAGACAGTGCAAGGAAGCCAAGAACAGATGTGGGACACTGCTCAGGAGCCAGGACGGAAGTGAACTTGAACCCTTAAGACTGCTACCTCCCCCAAGATGAAGAGCAGATACTGTAGTAAAGACAGATCTACTGAAAGCAGGAAGTATGCCAGGCACAGGCAAAGGCCAACAGGCACACATAAGCAAAGACAAGACAACAGCTTAAGACAAAATTAACTGCTTTTTCAATTCACTTTGAAGACCAGCATTTAATAGTGCTCCTCTGAAAAAGTCTGTTCGGAACTGCTGAGAAATAAAAGAGCACCTCACGGAAAGACTGGTCTTTGATATGGCCTCCTTTAAAGTTGCTGACATAACTGTACGAGCTAAGGAATTAGGGTGTGATTTTGTTACGGTCTTGGCTTGTACCGGAAGAATGCTCCTGGAGTAAGTTGTTGCCAACTCCATTCCACTGGTTTGTGCTGCAGAGCTGTCTTGGCACATACGAGCCTGATCCCTTCTAGGTTACCTAAAACTGAGAGCTGTCCACCTGCCTCTGAGAGGCATTCAGTGCTGGGATCACGCTACAGCTAGCCTGAAGGAAACCCCCAAAACAAGGATAGCGTGGATGCAAGTTTCCCAGCAGCAAACGTTCTGCTCCCAGTGTTCTGACCTGCCCTCAGTGCAGATAGAGTCCCACAGCAGTGGACCTGTGGGTCTTCCGGTCTCAAACAGCTGAATGTAAAGACTGTCAAATAGCTACAGCCTCAGTAAGACTCTTGGGAATGTGAATTTGTGTCAGCAACACCCCTCCTCAGACCAATTCAAATCTGGGAAAATTATGTATCGCCAGCGGGCAGGGCAAGAGGTGGGTATGTGGAAAAAGTCTGTGGACCTCAGTTCTGAGAGGATTAGGAATGTCCTGTTTTGGAAAAAACAAACAAACCAACAAACCCAAACAAAAAACCCTAAACAAAACAACAACTAAAACAAACAGCAAAGCAACTGGGATTGTTGCATTTTGCCCTTATATTGGTTTGACTCTTCCTCTCCCAGTGCTCCAAGGACATGTTTCTTTTTTTGAGTTTAGAATGCAAAATAACCTTCCTAAATTCATTGGCACAGCAAGGCTGCCAGTATCTTTAATATAATTTTGCTAGTATACTGCTGATATATAAAATAAAGCCCACCTGTCTGGTGTTCCACCATTGGAAAAATGGCACCATTTTTCTGTATCATATACTAAAAATATGAACCCATTATTAATATTGATTTTTAAGCCATTATTAATATTGATTTATGACCTTATTTCATACAGAATCTTGCCATTTCAAATACATCTGACTCCCCTAGCCTAATGATGTCCACTCTTGCTTTTTTTAATGATGGCCAGTCTTTTACGTGTTTTCCAGATTAGAATTGTTTTCCCTCCCTCTTACTGTAACAACTTACCTATATTAAAATCATATTATTTATCTGTAGAAAGCTTGTCTAAATAGTTCTTTTTCTGAAATGAGGACAAGAGTCATGTTGATCACACAATTCACATTCTCTTTGTTTCTCCCTGTATCTTAAGATGTTCATGTACACGCTTCAAATAATTTCTCACAAAGCTTTGGGAGAAAAATATTACAATTTAACGCATAAATGACTACAGTTTGCTGGTCAAGATGTACTCATGCCTAATGGAGATACTTGGATACTTGAGTAAAAGCATTTCGCTTATGAAAGCGTGCATTATAGCAGTTGAATTTGTATGTTGTTAACAATCAGAGTATCACAGGTCTTTATCGGTACGATGAGGCTTGTTTCAGTATTCTACTTAGGAACTTGCTCATCAAGTATAGTTAACACACCAAAGGCCCACTTTTCTTTGAGTACTTATTGAGCTATTTTTGGTAGGAAGAAGAAATTCTGCAAACTGACATACTTGGTGATACTTATACGCAGACAAGCAATTTTACAGTGGAATTTCCAATTTAGCCATTTTCAATAAAAATGCCAGGCCCACAATTCTAAGTCCACTTGTAAGTCAAGTCATCACTTTCTACTTCCTACAGAAGCACACTAACGCTAGAGGTGCACAGCTGTCAATGCATACAACTGTGTGCAACATTTGATTTGGAAACAGCTTAAAAGTGGTATGTAATGTAAGGCACACCGCAGGAGATACTACATCACTATTTGGAAAGCCAGATTAGTTTTAGGAAGAAGCCTTAATTAGTTGGACACACAATTAAGCTTCACACACCATATTCTTCCCTGAGAAGGTGGTGAGGCACTGGCACAGGTTGCCCAGAGAAGCTGTGCGTGCCCCATTGCTGGAAGGGTTCAAGGCCAGGCTGGATGAGGCTGTGAGCAGCCTGACCTAGTGGAGGGTGTCCCTGCCCATGGCAGGGGGTTGGAACTGGATGGTCTTTAAGGCCCCTTCCAACCCAAACCAGTCTGTGATTCTATGATTAAGCATGGTTTTGTGGGACTGATTCGGACACACACACACAAGAAAACCCAGAATCACACATTCTTCTCTATTTCCATACCCTTTCAGATGCTTCACGCCCAGCCTACCCAACAATTTCTTTAGTGCTTAAATATTTGCCTCAGGAGCCAGAAATCTGCGAGCACAGCCCCTGTTTGAGGAAGGTAACAAATGCAGGGTTCCCACCTCGGCAGTGTGTTCGTTCACTCAGAAACCGGGCTGTATGGCTGGAAGCGTCCCATCCTAAGCGGAAAGTTATCTCCCTCCAGATGAAAGCAACGTCTTACCCTGCCCATTACCCAGGTACATATGGGCCATACTGAGATTGCTAACCCAGCCCATCAAGCGGCACAGGCAGGAGGGCACCTGGAGAAGGGTCTGGCCAGGCCGGCCCTCCCGCCGCCTCACTGGCAACCGCGGGGGAGCAGGGCGGCTGGGGAGTGGCCGCCCAGGGCCTGGGGGTGGCCGGTCACCCCGGCAGCGCGGCGAGGAGAGAGCGGCTCGTAGAGCGGTCCCTCCCCGGGGCAGGACGGCGCCAGGACCCTCGGCCTCAGGCACGGTGCGATCGGGGCTCACCTTATTTCGTAGAACGGCCGCTTGCACAGCCTCCGGACGAAGGTCAGGGCCGGGGCCGCCATGACAGGAGGGCGGAGACGGCAAACTCCGCCCCGTCAGAGCCGCCGCGCCCTCGGCTGAGGGGATGGCAGCCGCCCGCTCCCTCCCGGGGAGGACACCGCCTCCAACGCTGCCGGGAGGAGGCCGGTGGCTTGGCCGGGAGCCGCTAAGGGGCTGAGGCGGGCGCTGTGAGGCGGGCCGGGCGCTGTGAGGCGGGCCGCAGCCCTCCTCTGCCAGCGCTACAAGCAAGCACGCAGAGCTGTGTGCCAGCGCTCCGAAGCCAAACCCTAAAAAATGCATTTTTGGGTAAGAAATGAAACAGCCCATCATGTGAAACTGAGCCAAAGTCGCCAGAGCGGTCTGTGGGGGACGAACAGGTGCAAAACCAAACACACACACACACACCCCCCACCGTGGGCAAAAGTCACAAACTTGGCTCAGGCCTGCCCAAAAGCGCCTTGTAACGTATATCATATTGTTAATCACGGCCCTTACTTGTATTACTTTTCTATATTTCTGCAAGATAGGTAGCTTGTAAAAATGTTTGCATCACTGTTTTCCCACAGGAGTCACCTGGCAGGCCCCTGAAGAGCCTGGGGTCTGTACCGCAGGAGGGTTGGCGCCGTGCGAAGGTGCATCAGTCCCGGCCATCTTAAGGACAACTGACAGAAGTATTTACTGATAATTTTTTGCTCTTTCACCTTCACCTCCTGAAGGTACATTTAATTTTTACTTGCCGATATATCTGCTCTGTGAAAGAGGTTTTTGTGTTCGGTCAGGTGTGGGGAAGATCTTCACAATTTGGATATTCAGCTCTGTCCAGTCTCCTTTCAAAACTCATCCCAAAAAATCACCTTTTAGTCCTCTGTGTTTGTGTGTTTTTCCCTCTTCCCGTAAGTAAATGCATTTAGTACTTCGAGTTCCCCCTCAAGGAGAAATATTTTAAAACCTTTATTGAACTATGGGGTTCTCCTTTCTTAAATGTTTGATTACAGTTTTCCAAGAGTTGGAGATTTAGGATTGCATATTAGGATGGCACTTGGTTTTTTTCTCATGCTGCAAAGGTTGTGATGTGTGACCCTGGTCAAAATCACACGTAGCTGACTTTTTCTAACATAGCCTTGGATTTCAAGTAGGGGTGTTCTTCTTCGAACTTTGAGACACCTTCAGTTTTACTTACCCAAGTTTGACAGATCCAAAAGCCTGGCATTTCTCAATTTCAGACACAATCTATACTGGTTTGCTCCTCTAGCTGACCTACGTAAAATAGGTATTTATTTGTGTGTTAGCCTCTCAGTGACAATTTCCTTCTCTGATAGACAGGGGTGTGAGGTGAAATTAATTCACATTTGCAGAAGACTTTGAAAGCGCCATGCCAAAGGTGGTGTAGTAAATGCTATTGCCGATCTACATCCTTACTTAGCCCTAATCAAGCAAAACTCATGGCTTTTGAGTATGTACCTTGTTAGGTGGAGACAGTGTTTGGCATGCATAAAATCAAACTATGGGCTAAATTTTACACTGAGATACAGGAATGAGGCTTTCTGCGAATAAAAAAGGGAATTTGGCCCTAAAATGCTCGCATTTATTTCGTCAAATAATAGTACCTTTTTTTTTTTTTTTTACTGAAAGCTTATGCACACAGCAGTTTTAGTCTTGTAGTTTGAAAAGGCCAGAAAAATCATTGCAGAAACATAATATCATGAACATCAGTTGGAAGTTTGCTGTAGTGGTATTGTTAGCACTAACGTAATGAATCTAGAGAGGACTCCCTAGAGAAGTCATTTGGTAAGCTGCTTCAGATTTATTGTTTGTCAAACAAATCCCTAATGACAGTGCCCTCTCTAGCATTTTATTGTTAATGGTAAGATGAAGGGGTTTTCCTGGCTACATCTTTATCCTTGTATAAAATTTTCATATTCTTTCCTTTAGTTCAAAATAATACCACTTCACATTTTGTACTGCTGTCGAGAAGCTACATGAGGAGGAAAAAAAAAAGTGCACTTCTCCTGGATTATCTTTGCCTTTTAAATCATTACCCTCTTAAAAACATAAGAGCCTTTTATATATTTGCTTAGTCGAAGATAACTAACAGTAATGAAAGAGACCCATTAGACCCAGCTGAACCATTTCAATTCCAAGACAAAATAGACTCTTGCAGTATGCTTTGTATTGCCTCTGTGCAGTTGAATACAAAGCACAGCAGCTGTGCTTTATTTGGGAGCTTCCTTCTTATCCAATACCACTTGCAGAAAGCTTGCGCTGTTAAGTATCTGAGATCAAATATCTTAGATTTTATTTTTCTTCATTTCTTTTTATTGAATGCATGTCAGTTTAAATGGGGCTGCCTTTTTAATGTAGTCACGCTGGAACTTCTGGGAAGGAATATTTTCCAGTTTTACCTGAAGACAGAAATATGGTATCTCTAGCTTCAAAGATGGATTGATGCTATAGGAATTAAACACAGACGTCAGCAGTATTCAGTGCTCACCAGAGAGAGGCACAGAGAAAGAGTAACCGCAGTGACTTCTTTTTCTGATCGCATCTCTAAGATACCATCACAGCCCATGTATTGTGTCTACAAGAGTTCAATTTGCTCTATGTGTCTGTCTGTAGAAACCTACACATTCAGATGTCCTCCTTCCTTTTTTCCTCTCTCTTTTTTTCTTCTCTTGTTTTCCTTTCAACTACTTAGCTACTGATCATTCATCTGACTGCTGGGGTAAGGTAAAATATTAAAAAAGCATTTTGTGAATATCATGTCATACAAACATCTTTCTATTCTATTGGTGATGTTCCCTTTTCTTTATATACATGATATTACTTGTTTTCTTAGCATGCTTTTAACCATTCCTTCTTTGCAATGCATTCTTACTCATGTAAGTAGGCTCTTAGGAGAGCAAAGTCACTTACCTCGCAGGATGGGATTTAAATGTGGCTTAATGTTACACACTTTTGTTCTGGCTCTGTTTATGTGTGCATAAGTACATTTTACCATGTATGTCCTGTTATAATAACCATAAGTTATGCGTATGCTAGAGAAACCACAGTGCTGTTAGGATAAAACACAAAATCACGCAGTGGGTTTTCAGACCATTGGATCCTGATGTTCTGGTTGCAGAATGAGTGGCTTGGCTGTTGTAATCTATAGCTATGTGCTATACATTTCAGCATAATTACAGGTTCTTTGATATGCTGATACAAGCCTGAACAAAAAGTTTTTTGCATAACTTCATGGTGAAAGGGAGGAATGCTGTAGATGTCATGGGGGTTGATTCTGATACATCAGTGCAGTCATCGTATCATCTGCCTCTCTGGTTTCTTCAAGATTGCAAAATATTCCACAATCTGACCAGCACAATCACCTTTTTTTTCCTGTAAAGATAATTCTCACAACTTTGCAATAATTTCTGCAGTCTTTATGTTGGGTGTTTGCCAGTTTTTCCCATATATTTTTCTAAAATACACTTTCTGTAATGTCACAGAACTGAACTCAGTATTAAGGAGTTGAATATTTGTCATTCTTTACCGTGACAAGGCAGCTGTTCTCTCTTTGATAGAAATTGTTTACCCAGGAAGCAGATGTGTCAGAGACTTTATTATTCAGAATTTTATTTCCATGGCAAATAGTTTTGCATTATCACTACAGGGAACTTTAATACATATTTAACAGAAAGTTATTTTGATGATTTGTTCACCTTCCCCTTGAAAATCAGTCCAATAAACCCTGCAGCACTTACTTATGTGGTGATACTATTATGTTTTTTCCACTGATGATGAGAAAGCATTTCAGATATGTGGGAGAGGGGTTTTCATAGTTTTGTTGCTACAGTGTAGTAAACTACAATGTTAGCAGAAGGCATTAATGAGTGACACCTTTCTAAGCCTGGTTTTGGAAACCCCTGGTTATGTGGGCCACGTTCGTACCTCAGCATGAAAGGTATGCTCAGTTCCTGACACCCAGGAAGAAATTAGACTTGGACCCATTTACTCTAGCAGAGATTTTTATCAACAGAGAAATATAAACATGAACTCTAATTGGCATCTAACTAATTATACAGTGCTCGACTCCACTTTTCTTGGCTGGATTGCTGGTTCATTCTCAGGCAATCGGTAATTGTAGGGGAATCGCCTTTTTGCCTCATTGTCCTTAGTTCAGATCTGAAATACCAAATTCTGAGTCCACAATTCTCATCACCTCCACTGACCAACTGCTGCAGGCCTGGAGCTGTCTCCATCTTCTCACACTCTGCATTAATGTTCCATCCAAAAACATCCTTGCTTCTCCAAATCATTGCTGTCCTTTTACCATGAATGCAAATTACCTGCTGATTATCTTCATCTAATAAAAACATAATATCTTCTATCTTGAATTACAAATCTTTCCAAAACTCTTAGCATTCAGTAGGTTGGACAACACATAATTTTTATTAAGATCACATGTGCTGGACTACAAGTTTAGGCCTACCTCACTGAAATATTTTCTCAAATGAGGATCAGAAGGGCTAAGCCTCATGTCTGGTAAGTACTGTAATTATTTAAGCACTTTGCTGCTATTGAAGGACTTGCCTATGAAGCAACTAACAGCAGAATTGTTGATTAAAGGAATTGAAATCTTCATAAGCTGGAGTCCTTTTTAGCTTCCTGAACATTAAATGGTGCAGGTGTTGGCTGTGGGCTCATCAGACGCAAAGAACTGGCATTCCTACTTTTTGTACTTTTTAAAATAAGGTGTTTTGCGCCATCATTTCACAGTTTAAACTTTAAGTCAGCATAAGCAAACACTGCTACTGAAAAGAGCAGTTTTTCTACTTTCCTTGGTCCCTCCTGTTTCACTGCCATGCCTTCTGTTCTGCTGACACTGTTGTTTTCATGGCCAAGCATTGAACCAGTTCAGGGAATTGATCTGAGTTACAATTAACCAGGCAAACCCAAGTAAGTAAATGAAAAAGGTTAATTGTGACAAAGATCAAATCCCTGATCCTTTTCATCACACAGCTGACTGCACACTGGTGTAGGTGCCAAGGAGAGAGACGTAAGGGAGCCTGACAGGCAGTAGGATTGCTTCGTTCAGCAGCAGTGCTTTGTTACGTCAGCTTATGGTATTAAAGCATAACCTCTGAGGGATTTGTTTTGCTTTCTGTCATAGTCTCTGAGGGATTTGGCTTGCTTTGTCTTGGGCTCTATATACTGCTAAAATATTATACTCTCGTATCCCAGAAAGAATTTCCATAAGTAAGTGTACTCGGGGCTGTTAGTTTGCTCCTCTAGGAACTGAGTTATAAAGTGACAGTAACATGCGTCTATTAGCCTATTAAACCCAAAGTTAACAGAGGGGTCAGAAGATATTACGTCCCTACACATTTTCTTGGCAGACAGAGGAAAGTGAAACTATTAATGGTCCCAGTAAGCAAAAGATTGCATCGTGGGCTTTCCCCTTTAACATACAGTTGTCGTAGTAAACGTTTTTCTCATGTGTGGGATTCTCTGGGCCTTGGTGTATTGTAAGTGGGAGCAATGTCTACCTCTGCTTGTTTGTGTTCACCCTTGCATAGCCTGTTGTGCTGTGCTGACACCGGTATTTGTGCGGGCATTCAGTAAACCAGATAAAATAACCCACCCAAGAAAGTCCTATCAGCTGGACCAGTTTCCCACTTCGATTTATTCTGTCCACAAAAACTGTGGAGCTGACACAGCTCAGACCATGTCACTATTCAAGACGATGTTATTGCTGAAGTGTTTGTGTTTGGACTACATCCCTGTGTCTAGTAACACTTAGTTCCTTCAGTGGGTTAGTATATCTCACTTTCCATATGGTGACCACAGTCCAACTGGGGTAGATCTCTGCCTGTCTTCATTAACGTGAACATTTGTGAAGAAGGTGTCAGCTGTCTAATGACTCTTACCAAGCTGCTGAATTCAGGACAGCATAAACTTAGAGCAGTTAAACCATTTAAGACTTGTGTTTATCAGTTTTGGACTGCACTTCCTCCAGCTCCAGTACTTCAGCAATCCCAGTTTGGCCCAGGGAGCATCCAGACTGCAGGACGGACATGCTGCCTTTTGGCTGCTCGGTGTGTAATTTGCTTTTCAGGCTGCCTGTTGTGCAGGACTGGTTTATTTACCAAGGGCAGAGTTTTTTCAGGATGGTCTCATTTAGACTTCTAAGTAATTCAACATGTTTTTTGTCTGCCTGGTCCCAAAATACTTCGGCACATACTTAATACATCCTTTCACTAAGGAAGGATTTCTGATCTGAGTTTCTTCATCTAGGGTGATTCTGTTCCAGTTAAGGCAAAATTCACCTCAAAACTTCCCTTGTGGAGATCTCTAAGATAGTAATGTCCTTCTCATTTGAGGGAGGGCAGAACCCTTTCCATCTCTCCCTGTATTTGCTTTTAGGAGGTCACAGGTAATCACATTGTCTGCTAACAGAGTTTAACTGTTGGTGTGCTTTCCAGCTGCAACTTCGTAATCTAGCAAAATGTGTCTGTGTTGCTTTGATCTTTCGTGTATGCCACCCCCCCCTTTTCTCCCCACAGATCTGATAGACAGTTATACATCTAGATCTGTTACAGCGCTTTCCTGCAGTTTCTCACCTTTCCTGACATAAGGCTTGGATAATACATTCAGACATTTAATCTACAGTGAAAAAATGAAAGTTTTAAATAAGCTATAAAATAACGTCACTTTGCTAAACAAGTTGCATGCTGTGCTCTGATAATTATTTGTTGATATCTACATTGCACCTCCACAACCCTTAATCTCTCTCTGCTTTTGTCTAGACCAGGCTATCACCAGGATATTCACCTTTCTTGATGGCATCTCTCCTGCTTTCTCATTGAAATGTTTTTGGTTAAATTAGGTAGCCAAAGTAATCACAAATAACAACTGTGAAAAATAGTTAGTGTCAGTTATTTTGGATTTTTTTCAGCAATATTTGTCAGAATGTTTTGAGCTCATCTGCCGCAGTGCAGCTTACTGTAATCCATGCAATTTGGTATTTATTACTCAGCAATGGTCTTGAATGGTACTGAATTTCTGATTAAGGAATAATTTTTTAAATTTTTTTTTAATGAGGACTGGCATTCCCGTTGGCTTTTTCAGATGACAGTGCTCATACTTTTTTTTACTTCTTAGGATTTAGGTGATTTTCAGTTACTCCTTGATTTATGCAGGTGCATACTTAAACCGTCCCTTATGGTCAATACATATGCACGGACTACTTTGTGTTTAGTACAGAGCAGGATGGACCAGGCAGACCATTCACCTTTTCTGGAGGGTTGTTAGGCCAAAACTTAGTTTCTTTGTTGTTTAACAGTTGTCTTGGGGTAGCACAAGGCCTGCTCCCAGTAGGGATATGTTTTGTACAGGCACAAGACGACAGTCCTCGTCAAATGGATTAAAGTTTACAGTGCCTTGTACGACTGTGAAGCAAGAGACAACATACAGATATGAATAGGTGAGACGACATAGCAATGACAGCACTGCTCAAAGGAACAGGCAATGGTCTCAGCATGCCAGCTACTTCATATTTGTTAGGTACAAAAGAGAGTATTAAATTACTTACATCTGATCTTTTTTGTAGCCTCAATTTAGTTTATAGTGAGAACTGGATCCATTCTGAGGCGTACTGGTGATGGTACAGGGAAAGGTTGGTAAAACTGGTTCTGAAGAAGTTGTGGTAGATATGCATGAACTGTCACAAATTTTTATCCAGATGGAGGAAGAAAAAAACCACCAAAAAAACCCAAGTAAATAAATTCCAGGCTAAAAAGGATTGAAGTGCCTCCTTACTGTTGCCCAGCTTTTAATTTCTCATGCACTTGCATGAGAGAAAAGAAGCTCAGAAGAATGACATTAAGATTTGTCTACTGTCTGTTTAGGGAGCTGTCTAAAGCTCACTGGCATGAACTGCTATGTCTAGGGGAATGCGTTTAGTCCTGTTCCTCTCTAGAGCTTACACAGGGTTGCAGACAGGATCACTTCCCAAGGAGGGATGGCATCCATAGGATTCTCCCAAGAGTATGTACCTATCTTCATTTCTCAAGACAACTTGAAAGAACTTGTTCTTTTTTAACATAGGAATGATGGAAAGGAATGGAGGAGGAAAAGTAGGGGTTGCCCATACTTTACATGTAACCTAGAGGTGAAAGTACCCAGCTAGCCCTTGAGAGACTTAGGTTTGAGCCTATAGGTCTTACAAGAGCCTTAAATTTATTTAAGTATTGCTTTAGTAGTGTTCTGAAGTTTCCCCAGCACTTATGTCATGTACAGGCTGCCCTCTGACATGGATTTTAATGGCAATAAAACCAGCATAGGGCAGATGGAAAAGACAACCAGGCAACTCTGTAGCTTGAGGCAGCTGCAAACGTGTTCTGTGCTGTCCTCTCGGCCTGGAAGGCCTGCAGTGAGTGGCTGGTTTCTGCAGGGTGCTGGTAGCTACTGCCCCACTCCTGCTGGCTGATTACTGCTGCACCTGTGACAAATTACATTAGCCACAGCTGGGCTGACTGTGGGCCATGGCAACAAGTTGTCAGGCAGTAATAGCTGATTCGGATTTGGCCTGGATTGCAAACTCAAGAGAAGACAAATGTTGTTTTTCTTCCAGGTAAGGATTTCTGTAGTTGTTAAAAAAATCAAAATTTGTCTAGATGTTTGTTAAGCCTTTTTTTGCTGGAAGACACCAGTTTTTCCTTTTGATTGTAATTGTGCTGTATAGCTCATAATTTCCAATTGATTCTTTTTTTTGAGTCATAAGTTCTGTGAGGTATGGAACTGGAACATGCTTTCTATTTTTGCTGATCTTGGTGGGACAGTTCAGCTAAACAAAATGAAATATGTGTGTGCTGGCCGTATAGCAGCCTTGGTGTAGGCTTATTTAACTGCTGTTTTGCCATAATGTTCTCTCATTTTTTATATTAATATCAATATTTTCTGTATATTTATACAAAAGTAAACAGGACAAGGGGTAACGGGTTTAAATTGAAAGCGGGGAGATTTAGATTAGATATCAGGAAGAAATTCTTCACAGAGAGGGTGGTGAGGCACTGGCACAGGTTGCCCAGAGAAGCTGTGGATGCCCCATACCTGGAAGTGTCCAAGGCCAGGCTGGATGAGGCTTTGAGCAACCTGGTCTAGTGGAGGGTGTCCCTGCCCATGGCAGGGGAGTTGGAACTGAATGGTCTTTAAGGTCCCTTCCAACCAAAACCATTCTATGATCCTCTAAGAATCACCTTCTAGTACAAGGATAATTGATCTTCCCTTGGCTATAATCATATATAAAAGTTTTCATATAGTTAAGAGCTAGAAGGCGGGTATCAATAAGCAAGAGAAAGAAGGAATTTTAGCAGTAAATCACAAGTGGGTTGGAGGTAAGTAGGGCAGGACATTCAACTAGGATCCAGTGTAATTTGGAGACTGGCTTCTGCTAATTCACTTGCTCCCACAGCCCAGGGCTTAGATGAACTAGCAGACTCCTGGCCAGCACAAGCCTGTTGGCAACGGTATGAAGTAGGTCCATGTCAGGACCTGTGTTTGAACTGCTTGCAAAGCGCTCAGGTACCAGAGATTGGTTGCCCCTCTTTAAATGTGAGGTAGTGATTTTCATTTGGGGTTGGTGTTTTTTTTTTTTTTTGCGGTGTTGAGGATGTTCTTGGAAGCTACCCTAATACCTAACATTTTTCCTTTGTAATTCTTTGCATTGTCTTTTTACTTTAAGGAAAGTTAAATTTTGAAAAGTGATTTTAGTCAGTATCTATTAAAAAGCCTCTTAATTTTGTGAGTTTGATAGAAATTATACAAAATACTAGAATTTTGGAGCACATAGAAAAATATGATATATTCTTTTGGCATGTTTTTTCTAAAGAGTCACAGAGTTGTTAAGATTGGAAGGAACCTCTGGACATCAACTAATCTAAGTGCCCTGCTCAGAGCAGGGCAAATTTAGAATAGGTTAATCAGGACCAACCATGTCCAATTTGGTTTTGAATATCTCCAAGGATAGGGACTCCATAATCTCTCTGGGCAACCTGTGCCAGTGTTGGACCACTGTCATGGTAAAAAAAGCTTTTTCTTGTGTTTCAATGGAATTTCCTGTATTTCAATTAGTGTCCATTGCCACTTGTCCTGTCACTGGGCAGCACTGAGAAGGGCCTGGCTCCATCTTCTTTACATCCTCCATCAGGTATTTACACACCTCGATAAGATTTCCCTGAGGCTTCTCTTCTCCATCATCTCCCAGCCTCTCCTTGTACGTCTGATGTCCAGGTCCCTTAATCATCTTGGATGGTGGACCTTGTCCAGCATGTCCATGTCTCTCTTCTACTGAGGAGTCTAGAACTAGACACAAAACTCCAGATGTGTTTCATCTGTGCTGAGGGGAAGAATCCTGTCCCTCAACCTGCTGACAACACCTTTTCTAGTGCAGCCTGGGATGGTGTTGGCTGCCTTTGCCACAAGGACACATCCATGACTCATGGGCTTGTTGCCCATCAGGACCCTCAACGTCCTTTTCTGTAAAGCTACTTTCTAGCCACTTAGCCTCCAGCCTGTTTTGGTGTGTGGTCCTAGGTGCAGAACCTTATTGAACTTCATAAGATTCCTGTCTGCCCATTACCCCAACCTGTCCAGGTCCTTTTGACTGGCAGCACATCGGCGTGGTGTATCAGGCATTTCTCACAGTTTTGGATTATCTGCAAACTTGCTCAGTCTTGTCATCCAACTTAAATGGTACAAGTCTCGGTATCAATCTTAGGGGTGCACCATTAGTGACTGGCCTCCAGGTAGGCTTTGTGCAGCTGCTCACAACCGCCTGAGCCCTGCAGTCCAGGTGGTTTTCAGTCCGCTTCACTGCCTACTTATATAGCCTGTACTTCGTCAGACTGTGCATGAGGATGTTAGAGGAGACAGTGTCAAAAGCCTTACTATAGTCAAGATAAAGAACATGCACTGCTCTTTCCTCATCCTGACCTGATAACTCCTGGTGGAGTTATTCACAGTAGGAACAATGCATGCCGATGGCAAAGAACAGATGGACATCATGATATTGACTAACTGGATTAAAAAAAAGGCAGATTAATTCAGTCCAGATGTTAAATACATGTGAGGAAGAAAATAGTTATTTTGAATGAGATGCTGAATTGTTTAGTTCTACTCAGGGTCAAAATTTGAGTTATAATAGATAGTTGAATGAAATCAGAGTGATCTCATGACTATGAGTGAAGTGAGAACTTGGGCTCCAGCTCAATTGATCAGGATGAACTAGAGCAATCCTGGGGCACTGTACTTCTTATTGAAAGAACCTCAGAACCAATACATGGCCTTGAGTTGCAGGTGAAATGAAAGGCAAGACTACTTCTGTTCAAAAGGGAAGCCCAAGCTGCATGAAATGGATCTGACAAGCTGAGAGTAGGAGTTAGCAGCTTTCAGCCTGTGGTTCATGGTCTTCTTGGCTTGCTGGGTAACAGATGATGGCCAGCAAATGACTGGGAGAGCAGCTTTAAAAATGGCAAAATCTTATCTTACATTACCTCTTGAGGTCCTGTCAAGTCCTAATGTCACCTGTTTTGTTGCAGTAAGACTGTTTCTCAAACAACTGGGTGAAGTTTGCTGAAAAACATGCCTGCCTCCTGCACATATGCACACAATCTGTGCATCCCACCAGTGCTATAAACATTGTGAGCTGTAGCCTCAGTCTTAAAGAGGCAAGCCATGCCTGACAGAGAACTTAAGTGTTCTTGCATTAAGTCAGCAGAATTTTCCTCTCTCTGTTGTGGTGGAAAGGATAATGGCACTCTTCCTCCAATATACAGCAGATACGCTTTCATTGTCTGGCTCTAAAGCATGCTTTTAGTCATGTGTGGAGAATGTTTTTCAGCTATTTGCCTTAACACTGAACCGTTATTTATCTGGAAGGTGCACAGCCATAGTATGCCTCTCAGAAGATTTGAACTGATTTATCTTTGGAGACCCTAAATATATCTGTTGTGCATTTTGTATTTGTTCTGGCAATACACAAAGAAAATGGAGTGTTAGTTTATTATAAGAGTACGTGGTGTATGCAGTATTGTTCATGACAGCAGCTTTTTTGTGTATAGCTCTGATTCATACGAGGGCCCAGAGACCCTCAGCATAAGTGATGAAAGCTATTAGCAAAACATCTCAGTGCTCCAAATTATCCTGTTTATTATATCACTGAAAGCAAAATTGTAAAATTCCTGCAATTCAAATGTAACTTCATTATTGACTGAATGTCCTGGGAAGATGTAGTGGAACAGAATGTCAAGTTTGGAAATCAGTATTACTTTTGCAAAGTAAAACGCAGTCCTGAAGGGGCATACAGTGGAATTAGGTCGAGCTTGCTTCTAATTCCTAGCAAATAGGCGCCCAGATCGTACCAGTTGCTACCACCAGTTGTCATGCTGATAGACAGGACAGCAGCATGCAGCAGAGAAGCAAAAGGATGAACAGACCTGAAGAGTGAACTGATTTCTACTGCTCATACATTAGGAGAAAGAGAATGAGCAGGAAAGGTCAGGATAGAAGAAATACCAGCAAATGACTGAAGTGTCTGATTCAGGATAGAGAAGGATAGATGCTGAAACACAGAAAATATGAAAATAAGGATACAGTGGTATTATTTAATTTATTGGTGAAGGATTTGTGGTAATTTTCTCATATTTTCTGCTTCACAAAGAAATGTGTCATTAATCTGAGTTAGAAGAAAAGTTAAAAACATTTCCAAGTATGGTTGGCTTGTAAAATATTTGTTATGTCTGTTGCTTTGCATGGTGTGTTCACAGCATGCTATTGGTCTTTTACATCTCTATAACTAAATAGGAAAGCTGCTCTAAAATTGAGCAGGAAATAACATAATTCCATAGGTTTCAAACAAAATTATGGACTAATTTCTCCTCTGGGATTTAAAAGTAATGTGTACACTAAATTTTTGAAAGACATTAGAATTTAATATATGCTAATCCATTTTCCCTTCTCTGGAGACAACTCAGCCAGATTAGTATAGGTTTCAGCTTGTGGTAGACTTGCCTGCTTGATAAAAAACCCAAAACCAAAACACCAACCCAAACCCCTCCAGTACAGAGGGACCTTTGCACACACACACACACACACACACACGTGACTGTGTGAATCGTGATGCATGAATCCCGATGCCAACAGTTGGTTCCACTCACGCTGCATTTGGGAGAAGTGGAAGCTAGGAATAATAGCTAACTCTTTATTAGTAACCTCAAACGTGTTTTTTTAAAGTATAGAAATTGCGTTAGATAATTCTAGGAGACAAGAGTCTAGTGTAGCCTTTGATTTTCAGCCGTGCTAAATATTCTGATTATAAACGCTGCTGTAAGCAGTTGGCGGAAATAATTGTTTCCAGTAGTGGCTGAGTCCGGAGCAAATGCTTGCTACTTGAGTGCTCAAAGGTAAATTTTCCGGGGGTTTTCTACCTCGTTATGAGGCACCTTACAGCTCCCCCTGGTGGTAAAGCATTGCGAAGTGAGGGTCGAAGAAGGTGTTAAGGTGGTATCCTTTATGCAGGAGCAGCATAGATAATCAAATGAAATATATAGAACCGCCTAATCAAATGATTAATGATCTGTCAAATCCGTAAAGTAACTCAGTGTGGAGAAATAAGTGTTGTACACGCTTGCTTTCCTGTAGAATAGCTTTCAGATTGCAAGCTGCAAAGAATAGAAACATGGTCTTCTAGAAAATGCAGGGCTGAACGCAACCCCAGTAAGTAATGAAGTAAGATCAGAAACAACAGCAGTTGGTAACATTTAAAGCATAAATTCTAATAATGCTTCCTCAAAATATATGTCTATGCCCAAGGCTTAGTAGCCTTTGGTAACCTGGGACGTAGCAGCATCTATGTGTATTCTTAATGGCATTAACCTCCCCCTACTGGCAAACTCGAGTTGTGATGCTTAAGCCGTGCTTCTTTAGCAATTAAAGATTCTTAACACAATGTAGGAAATACAACACATACCAATGTTTTATACATAAACAAGCATCTTTCTTCTTGGAGAAAGGCCACTAGATATACTGTAAATTAATTGCAAGGCATTTAAGTTTAAATTTGAGACAACCTACTAATTCTTTTCCTACAAATCCACTTCAGAGTGATCTTTAACACCCTCTATTTCACTAATTTTTGAACAGTGTAAGTTTACAACTAATACAGCTCTATGTTCTGGGTCAATAGGTGCTAGGCAGACAGTTAGTTGTCTGAAACTAATACCATGAGCCAATATGGCAGAAACATCCCAAATCCAGCTTTACTTTTGCACAGAGCATGAGCTGGTATAGGTACCTTCTGCGCAGCAGGAGCTGTTTGGAGTGAAATAACAGCTTTTTGGAGCAGAAAAATTGCTAATGGCTTTTGCTAATATTAGTTGCTTCACCTTTAGGGACATAGAGATGCCATGTGAATTCCTGCAAGTTCAGAGGAAGGGCTGGGAAAAACTCCACACTTACTCAAGCCCTGAAGAGGTCTGCTGATAAATTCACCCCTTTGCAAAAACTGTGCCTTTTTTATTTTTCCCTTGCACTGCTGCTGCAAGCTGTAAACAGAAATCCTGCAGAGCTGGTCACGGGTTTGCATGCATCAATTCCAAGGGCGCTTACTGTCTTACTAACTTTGGGTTGGTTTTCCCCATTCTCCCGCCTTTTCTGGGACGTTGTGCAGTATTTCATTGCTGTACTCCCCTGCTTGGAGTACAGGGACATTTATGTCTTCAGAAATGACTGATTTGCTTGTACCTACTGAGAAGAAAATAACAGGAGTGCATCTCTCCTTCATGGATAATTTGAGGAGTTCGGCTTCCTCACAGTGATCATTGCCTAGCTTACAGCAGAGGAACTGACAGCATTATAGATACCTTTGTCATGCTTATGCTTGTAATATATTTTTAACTGTCCTTTTGGTCAAGAATTTAATAGAATGCAGTTTATTGATGAAGCTATGCAAAAAAAGTATTCATCTATCATATTGTGTTCTGCAACTGTGTTCTTAAACCCTTCTGTTAGTCTCTGTTGTACCTGTCAGCATGTTTTATTGCTGTGTCCCGACACGTATGGATTACCACTTCAGTTCTAGGATTTTGCACAGTTTTGCTTTGCCAATGACCAGGCATTTTCCACAAACTCTGCAAATTACTATTAGCCATGTTTGTTCATTGGCTCAGACTTACTCCAGCAATAATGCCAGCCTAGCCTGGGGTTGCATTCTTTGCTACTTCTTTCCTAAAGTTGCTTCATTCAGTGGTGTTTTTTTGTTTGGTTGGTAGGGATTTTTTTTGTGTATGTGTATGGGGTTTTTTTGTTTTTAATTTTAATAATAATCTGTAGAATTTGAGTCTTCTATGAGCAGAAAGGGGCAATTCTCAGAGCAAAAATAGAATATTAGAGCAACACTTAACATGGTCTAAATAAACCTGTCTTGTTTGACTATGACATTATTTCCTGAGGGCTCCGCACGCTTTTCTTTTAGATGAGATCCAAACCCATGTAAAGTTCCAGTAGACATATTACTGTGACGTTTCTCTTTTTCAAGGCAGATCTGGAAGCTGTCTTCTCTTTGCTCCTAATAACATATAGCAGGATAAATTTCACAGGCTGACAGCCACCTGATCACTGCTTGCTGGGTCTGCCCAGTTGTTCTTGAGTATTTTGAGCAAGATCACAATGTCCACTTGATCTCTCCGAATACCAGGCCTCTGTCATCTGCAGGAGTTCAGATGAATTATTCAGTTGTATTGTGTTTATCCAAATGCCTGCATACGAGTGCTTTGGTGGTCAGCAATTCTGTGATACCTAGTCCTCACATAAAACTAAATCCTTTTAAACCCTCTGAAGTCTGAGAAGCATTATTTGCCACCTGGATTATGGGAATACTTTCAAAAGGACTTTGAAATACAATCTGAGCAAAACTCTTCAATATGCCTGTAGGCAGCCGCATGGCTAGCTGACAAAGATACCGTATGTACATTGCAGACAAACAGATATCATGAATAGTTCAGCTTGTGTGGGCCTCTGTGCCTTGAATCCCTTAGTAATTACGTTTGTAGCATCATCCTTTTCCTTTTATTAGATGCTTCTACTCATATGGATGTGATGGGCTTTATACTGAGGAGAAAATCCAAAAACCGATCAGATTTCCATTACTGTGATCTCATGGGTAAGCAAAGAAGGCTTCAGTAAACATATGATTTGTGAAAATGAATAAGTCTGAAAGGTAGTATTAAACTTTTCTTGGTAGATGTCATTGTAAGTACTGCTGATTGGTTGAAGTGCCCACTTCAAGTACACAACATCAGCGAAGTAATTAATCCTCTGTGTTTCCTTTGTGCCTTGAAGCATTTGTTTCTTGTGTGACAAAAGAAATATTCTGCTTCTGTATCAGTGTTGTGCTTGAATTTGTTTGTTGTTTCCTAATTTATTCCTATCTGGAATTATAGCTGCCTTGCTCTTTTGGCACAATGTTTGAACACTTTTCACTGAGAACAGGGATGCAGCACTTTATTGAACCTGCTGTATTTAAATCTAGTTCAGGTCTTCTGGCAACATGTGGATTTACAATATGATTGAAGCTTTGGGGAGCTCTTAGCAGAGTATCCCATGAATAAATGCTTGGGAATAACACTAGGTGGACACCTGGATCTTCTGAAGCTGTGTGAATTTTATGTTACATGGTTTCATTTAGAATGGCATGCACTAGATCTTCCTTCATTGCTGCTTCCGTATCTTTAGCACTTACCCTTCAAAAATGCCTCCAGTAATGTTGTAAACAGCATCAATTACTTGCTGGTATTATGGAGGTGATTGCAGTACCAAGTAGGTGCAGGAACAACACTGAGTTTGCTGCACTCCGTGTTGATTTCAGTGAGCGTCTCCCAAAAGCTCCTCGTATGGGAAGGCTACCCTGTATACCATAAGACTCTGATAATCCCTATAAATAGACTTGGCACCCCTGGAGATTCACTGGATTTTTATCACTCTGAGGGACACGATGTTGCCTGGGAAAAGGCAGCACAGACTTCTGTCTCACCTAATATTCTGGTGTGGCCAGTACTGATGGGGTGAGGTAGAAAACTTGCCTCATTAGTCTCTTTCCCCTAGTGTGTCCTCAGCTGAAATACCTGGAATACTGCAAGGTAGTAGAGTTGTGAGGGACTCTGTTCTCCGTGTAAGAAAAGTAGATAAAGTCAGCCTTGTAAGATGATGCATAAGAATCCTTTGCTGTTTGCAGGATCATTTAAAAATGAGCTCAAATTATCTAGCTGTTTCGTTTTCATATGCAGTAAAAGGAAGTAATGTCTTAAAGTGGTTGTTATGAGCATCATGGGGAAAAACTAGCAGACTTGGGAACAAAATATTAAATGAGAAAAGAAACCAGTTCTGAGGGGCACGCCTTAAATGTCTTGCATGTGCAGGCTGCAAGAGCTTTACAGCTGCACTTCAGACATGGTGCTTGTTTCTTAGTTCTTCGATCTTTGGTAGAATTGCATGGTGTAAGGTGAACGTGGTGGATTTGCTTCAGTTTATTACAGATATATTTAGTAAGATTTACAGGCCTAAATAGTTGAAATTTTAGCAGATTCATGTGGCATAAACCTAGGTTTCAGAGCATGAGAGATTCTCTCAAGAAAAATACACTCAAAGTACAAAATGTTATGTACCTCAGGCTTCAAGAAAGGTTGACTCTTTGTTTTGCAGTTGCTTAAAAGTTTTGGGGAAATTATTCATGTAGGTGGAGAGACTAATTTATTCAAATCTTGCTCAGAATAGATAGTAACCACTGGAACAAAAAGGTGTTCCACCCAAAGTACCACCATAAAGAAATGATTCTGACATAGATGCAAATAAGAACATGGAGCCATTCATCAGTATTCCTGAAATCCTGTGCTATTTTGATTATGCTTGAACAGACTACATCACAGTAGACTCTGTTCTTAAACACTGCAGCTGTTGGGATGAGAGTGACTGTCAGTACTGAACTGTCTAAAAATCATTGGTCAGGGTGTCAGGTAGTTGGACCACTTCTCTGTTGGCCTGAGTAGTGTCATCTCCAGAGGAAAGAGGTATATATTTTGTTGCCTGTCCACAGCAGGTGGTAGCATCTTAGGTAGCACTTGCTAAGCTCTGGAAGGAGCTCAACTTACCAACTAATAGCGGAAGGAACAGTGTGTGTACCTGTGAAAAGGAGAAATGGAGCCTTTGGAGACAAACTGTTTTTACTTTCTTCGCCATCCATGAAATGTGCACCTGTGCTTGGGTTGTGTGTGTGTCTAAGTTTTTAAAGGTGAAGTTTGTTCTACATGACGGTGTGTCATTGAAGGCATGATGAAACACTGGTGTTCTGGTGTTCCGAAGACTTCAAGAATAAAATGTAACCTTTCTCTGGGCCTAAGTGCATACTGTAAAATCTTAAGTACAATTATGCTAATTCTTCAGTGGCAGTTAATCAGAACTCTCTTCCTGTCTCATGAAGAACAATAACATGTCCTTTCTGATTTGTCTATCTGTTATTTTCGAACAAAACCGTTCACTGTAACAAAGATCGTTCTGCTCTCTCTGTCAATAGCAGCCCATAACTTGGTCACCTCTTTGTGCCTCTGTCTCTCTTCAAAAAACTGATTATGTCTCTCAGTTACATACTGGGCAGTATCCATGTTACACATATTTGAAAAAGAGTATTTGGAACAATCTTCTGCTCACTGCAGCTGAAACCACTTTCTTTGGGAAGATGTGTATGGACCAGTTTCTGGAGTTTGGCTGAGCTGGGTAAAAAGGGTCTAAAATGTCACCTATATAGATATAAAAATAGAAAAAGAGTGCATGAGTATGTGTTGCTTAGTATTATGGTAAAGCTTAGGAACCTCATTCCTCGCTGTGCTGGGTGCTGTCCAAAAAAATCCACCACAAAACAATGAACAAATGGCTTTTCTGCCACAAAGAGCTTACAATTTAAGAGACAACAGGGTGGAGAAAGACAGTGAAGCATAAAGAAATAAACAGCTGCCTCTGAATTCATAGGAGACTGGTACAGTTGTCATTGCTGGGCATGTAAAAGAAAGTGGATAAGAGCACAGCTTCAAACCCCGCCGTGCCCTGTTCTATAAAGAATATATATATTTATGTGACATGTCAGGGTTGATAACTGTCTTGTAAAAGCTGATATAAATTCCCCTCAATAATGAAATACATACATATGTACAGTACAGTCTTTGCCTTTTCTTACATTTTTTAGGAAGGAAAAGAAGAATAAACACATTTTTTTGCTGCACAATGAACCTTCCTCTGCAAGGGTTTGGAGTTCTGGGACTTCAGCCTTACAGGAATGATCCCTACTATGTGTGTTGTAGGACTGGGTACGTCAGCCCTCTGAACATTATGATCTGAGATGATGGGGTATGTTGATGAGATCAGTGGCAGCCTTGTCCCTAGTGACCATGTAACAACCATGTTCAAGATCCTGAAAGGGGTGAGGTAGGCAAACAGGGGACAGACCCTGGACTTCAGAAGAGCAGACTTCAGCTTATTCAGGGAGCTGGTAGGTCGGATCCTGTAGAAGGCAGCACTGAAGGGCAAAGGAGCTCAAGAGAGCTGATACACAGGATATTGCCCTTAAGGAGTAGAGTTGTCCATGCCAGGACTCAGGAAAAGGGGTATGCATATCACAAGACTGGCCTGATGAAACAGGGAACATGTGACTGAGCTCCAGTGGAAAAAGAACATATATAAGAGGCAGAAACTGGAGCAGACTACAGCGAAGGAATATAGAAGTTGCCCAGGATGGCACAGGTGGTAGTAAGAAAGCACAATTAGGCTAGAGCTGGAACTGACAATAAACATCAAGGGCACACGTACTGCTGTATTAGCAGCAAAAGAACAAATGAAGAAAATATAGGTCCATGACTAATTGGGCTGAGTAAATCAGTGGCAACATATACAAATAAGACTGAAGTAATCAACAGTTTCTTTGTGTTTCCCACCATCGCTGGTGCCTTTGTGCCTGGAGACAGGTTCAGACAAGAGAGGAACTACTGGTAGTGGAGGAGGATCAAGTCAGGGTTCACTTGAGAAATCTCAACCTGTACAAATTCATGGGACCAGGCGGGTCAACCTTGCTTACATCTCTAGGAAATTGTGGCACAAGTCCTCTTGGAAGCCAGTTCTTAGCACATGAGGGAGTAGGTGGCTGCTGAGAACAGTGTGAATTTGCCAAGGTTAATGTGCTTGACCAACCTGATTCATGTTATAATGAAATGACTAGATCTGTTGATGAGGAAGGAGCAGTGGATGTTGTCTACTTTGACTTTAGCAGGGTGGCAAGGTCTCACACAGCATCCTTCTGCTCAGGTTGGGGTGTTACAATCGAGGTAGAAAAACTGCCAATGCTCATAGTTTCAGTTTATTCTTCAGTTGACTTTTGGGTGTTCCCACTGGTGCATCTTCTATAAATGGCCTTTATACTGTCCCATATTTCAGTTGTTACTACCACTACAATTAACATCAGGATATTTAATTAATTTATTTATTTACTAAATGTTCATTTTCAGATGTAATTATATGAAATAACTTACTCTGTCCTGGCTAACAAGTCATCTCCCCTCATCTCCTGACCCACTTAGGGGACCTGTTGCCTTTTTTCTGAGTTACATGTCATTATTACATTCTCTGATTCTTCTTAGTGTTGATTCATACAACACTTTCATCACATTGATAACATGTGCTTCTGTCAATTGTCTTCTGGTTTTAATACCACTTGTGCTGTTGAGTTGCCAATCGCATTGTTGATTTATCGATCCTGGCTAAATAAATAATCCAAAATTTCCAGTCCTTAGAGTTATAAAGAATAGTTACATTGCTTAAACAGCAATCAGACTCATACTTTCTGAAATTATTCCTACCTACACCAGTTTTTCCAGTGATGCAGTACTACTGGCTTGATCTTGATGTATGCAAGCCTGTGTCATCCATAGGCAGAAATATCTGTTTAAAGAAATGTGCACTTTCTGAAAGTCCTTTCTGCAAAGAAGCATCAACCAAGTATCTTGAGGTACATAACAGTCGTGTCACAGATATTCCATGGCAATGTCAGCTTGGAGGGGAGCTTCATGTGTGTGGGTCTTAAGTGGGCTGGCCACTGGGGTTCTCATCGAGAACTGTTTTAAAAAAGTACTGCAGACACCAACGGGTGCTTAAACTTAGATTCGTACTCACTGGTGGGATTCAGTGGGTATTCAAAATTTGGTGAAATAGTGATATTTTGGCCTTTTATCTACTTAATAAAACACATCTGAAAATTAATTTGTTTGCAATATTACTTAATTCACATATTATAAAGGAACAAAATATTCATTAATATCTTCATAGGGCTGGTTATAAATTAAGACTGACTTACTTATATTTTAGTGTACCGTAGACACTTATAATCATTTAAACATTATAGAACAGGATCGGATTTTGAAGAAAACAGTTCTCTTGTGATGGTCCTTCACCGTAAAGATATCACAGTATTCATATAATTCCCATGCGCCTCTTTAAATGACTTCAGCTTTAAAGGGTTTTCACATTTCATTTTCAATCTGAACTGTAGCAGCATCCACACTCACAAATGTCAGCATGAATTTGTCTCCTAAATTAATTTAATTATCTAAATATCAAAAGTAATTTCACACCTGCAACTCTTAAGTAATTCACAAAAGGCAACATAATTATCCTGGCCACAGTTTTCCAAATAAACTGTGGCTCTTGGGTCCAGTTAAAAATACTACATTTCCGAGAGTTTCTCTTAGTCTTCTTTTTCTTGTCTTAGCAGGTTTGGTGGCTATACAATACTGTTGTTTCAACACCTGAAAAATGTATTTTAAAATACCCATAGCACAGCATCTAAAGGAAAGAATACCAACTCAAACTATATGAGTACTCCATTTGAACAAAAATGTCTGGAAGACAGAACAAAAGTTGCACTAATTTTTTGCTGCATCCTGAAAGACCAAATGCAGAGATGTATCACATCACTGTCATAATGTATCATTTTAATTGTGGTACTCAACAGTGATGTGGTACTGTAATGACTGCACTATAAAAGGCTTTTCTGGTACCTTCCTATTTTTAACTTTCCCTGACATTTGAGGAATTTTTTTCTTTTTTCTTTTTTTTTTTTTGGAACAACCTTTTTAAAAACTAAAAGTGAAAAGAAGGTCTTGACTATTTTGGTTTTGTCTTAAGATTTTTGGGGAAGGAGGAAGGGAAGTATAAGAACTGGATTTAATTACATAGAAGGATTGCTTTAATAAGAATGACACAAACATCTTGTTTTATCTGCCTTTATTATCAACAAGAAAGCACTGAGTTTTAAGTAAGGGAAGGGCCTGTGTCTCTTCCTGGTCTTGTCCCAAGAACAAATGGGTATAAACTGGCCATCAAGAGAGTATTCTTGCATTTAGCAGGAATGCCTTAGCAGGGCACTTGAAGGCATTAAATTACCATGTTCCATCTAGACCTGTGTTTCTCTGCTAAAGGAGATAAGAGGTTACCATCCTCTTCCTCTCTTGAAAAATGGTGGTCCCCCCCCTCCTCATTTCCTTCCTTCCGTCCTTCCCTTCATATGTGCCTTGGAGCCTCTCAGCTGCTCTAGCTGGTGCAGTAAGTTCTTGCCCTTCCCATCTCAATCTCTGAACTATTGTGCAAAGGAGTAAGTCACAACAGCAACCTCTGAACTCATTGTGGGTGGCTCAATATTTTACTTAAAATCTGAAGGACTTTTAGTACTCTAAATATTTTATTCCATGTAAGAAGACCCTTGTAAGCAGACCAAAAACTTATTTTTCCTGAATAGTATTGTTAGAATTATGAGAGTGTAAAAGCATTTATAGAGTCTGAGATGCAGTCAAATGAGGCTGGATACATGAATAATTAAGATCTGTAGTGGGAGGAGATGCTAAAAAAGCTTTGGGACTAGTGTTGCAAATAGACTGATGTAGGGACAGTCCTATTTTCTCCTGAATTCTCATAAAGTTTTCTGGAAAAAAATACTCTTGTCAGTATGATGGTACCACTGTGATGGTACAAAAGCTCTTTCAAAATCCATTTGTATCTGTCTCAAAACAGTGCCCATATCTTGCCTATCTCCAGAGAAAGAGACTCCACAACCTCTCTGGGCAGCCTGTTCCAGTGCTCTGGCACCCTCACAGTAAATAAGTTTTTCCTCCTGTTGAAACAGAATTTCTTGCATTATGATTTGTGCCTATTGCCCCTTGTCATGTCGCTGAGAACCACTGAAACTCGTTTAGCCCCATCCTCTTGACACCCACCCTTTAGGTATTTATAAGCATTGATAAGATTCTCTCCCAGTCTTCTCCAGGCTGAACAGACACAGTTGTCTCAGCCTTTCCTCATAAGAGAGGTGCCCTATTCCCTTAATCATCCGTAGCCTTCTGCTGGACTCTCTCCACTAGTTCCCTGTCTTTCTTGAACTGGGGAGCCCAGAACTGGACACAGTCCTCCAGATGTGGTCTTACTAGGGCAGAGTAGAGGGGGAGGATAACCTCCCTTGACCTGCTAGCCATGCTCCTTTTAATGCACCCTGGGATGCCATTGGCCTTCCTGGCCACAAAGGCACATGGCTGGCTTATGGTCAGCCTGTTGTCCCCAGCACTCCCAGGTCCCTCTCTGCAGAGCTGCTTTCCAGCATTTCAACCCCCATCCTGTACTGGTGCTGGCGATTATTCCTCCCCAGGTGCAGGACGCTACACTTGCCCTTGCTGAACCTCATTAGGTTCCTCTCCGTCCAACTCTGTAGCTCGTTCAGGTCCTGCTGTATGGCAGCACAGCCTTCTGGTGCATCAGCCACGCGTCTCAGCTTCACTTCCTGAAGCAACGAGGAATTCTCCTAAGCACACCAATCCAAACTGATGCTGTTCGTAAAAAGTGGGATTCAGCCACTTTCACAGCGGGTACAGCCTGATGATGGAGCTGTGTCTGACAGGCACAAAGGAAGTGATAGTGGTGATGAGGCATTAAACTGGGCTCATGGAGTTTGTATTTTATTTTAATCAGGATTGTTCCAGACACTCACTTTTGTCTGTCAGTAACACAGCATTATGAAGGTTGCAGGTGCTCTGGGTTGTTGTAACAGGTCACAGATATTTCCCTTTTCTTACTGGCCCTGGTTCTCTGCTGTTCCTGCTTGGTAGCCTAGCCTTTAATAGACTCATCATCTTTACAGGCCTACTCATTCCTGGAGTCCCTTGGTTTACTGTACAGCCTGTACACATGAAGGCTGGAGGCAGAAGTGAGGAGCCGGTCTGACGTGCAGGTAACCTGGTCAGTGCAACTTTGGCAGTAAATGCCCACACAGAGATTCAGGAGATGCAAAAGATGCAAGTATTCAGCTCCCTGTCTAGTTTTCTAAGGTTTGAAGCTCTTCCTGAAGGACTTTCCATGAGTTTTGATTCTGGAATATTTCCAGGGAAGTAAAACTCCTTGCATTCACATCAGCTTCTTCCTGCTGTAGCTCTGACCTGGTAGATTGGTCTGCCATCCACTCACACATGCCAAAGATCATCTGATCTTTCCTGCATTACATCAAGGCTGGCTAAGAAACACGTGAAATGTGATGCCTGTTATGACACTTACAGCTGAACTGTCCTTGGCAGCTACCCTATGTGCTGTGTAATTTCTATGTACCTCTGAGGAAAAAGCGTAAAAGAGTGAGAAAGAATAAAAGAGACTGGTTTTCTGCCAGGATTTCTAGGAAGAAAAGTGTAATATGAATCAAGGGGAAAAAATTTTGTTTTAAATAAAAGTTGCAAAGAGGTTGATAGTGGACTCAAAAGGCATGATTGTGGTCTTGCATACTCATTTTACACTGCCTGCAGCAGAATTACACATTGCTGATACTGGTAGAAGCATAATCAGGGCCAAGATCTTGAGAGCTAGCAGACTTTATCATAAATGATCCCATAGTTTCTATCAGATTACTTTGTTGTTTGGCTTTCCAGGAGTATTAGTAATTTGGATAAATTTAAGTCTCAAATCTTTGACTTCTCCAGTTCTTGCCCCCGTTAGCAACTAGACACCACACAACCACCTGCTCACCTCCCCCCTTCCCAGTGGGGGAGAGAATCAGAGGAAAAAGAGAAGAGAACTTGTGGGTTGAGATAAGAACAGTTTAATAATTGAAAATAAATGAAATAATGATGCTACTACTACTAAAATATAACTAAAATACTACTACTATAACTAAGAATGATAATAATATGTGATTTTAAAAAATGATAAAAGTAAGGGAAACAAAGTGATGTAACTGCTCAGCACTGGCTGACCAACACTCAGCCAGTCCCCGAGCAGTGATTGCCCCTCTTGGCCAAGTCCCCCCATCTTACATACCATGCATGACGTTTGATGGCATGAAATGTCCTTTCGGTCAGTTTGGGCCAGCTGTCCTGACTGTGCCCCCTCCCAGCTGGGAACACAGGTGCAGTGTGAGAAACTGAAAAAGTCCTTGACATGATGTAAAGATTGTTTGGCAACAGCTAAAACTAACAGTGTGTTATCGATATTCTTCTCAGCACAAATCCAAAACACAGCCTCATACTAGCTACTGTGAGGAAAATTAACTCTATCCCATCTAAAACCAGCACAACAAATTTGTGCCCTGCCATCCTTTTTGAGCAAGTGAGAAACATAATATTACAAATGTTAAGGTATTTCTGCCTTCCCTTGAGTCAATTTCAGATATATTTAAAGAATAATAAACTTGATTACTTTTTCAAATGCCTGTTATTTTGTCTCCCTAACCATTAGTTGGCAGTCAATGCCTTCAACAAAAACACCAGGAACTTCAGTTACTAATAGTGAAGTGTACTAATGTTTGTGAACTGCAGGATAAAGAGAAATCCACAGCCTCATGTAGGATCCAACATTCGACACTCCTCAGTTTTACTGGAAATTTTACTCTGCTAGCTGAAGTTTAGGGGTTCTTTTTGATGGAACCCCATTTAAATTAGTATGTTTGGTGATAAGGTAGTGTTTGCATGGCTAAAATTGTATAGATACATTTTAAGAGGAACTTTTGGAAACTGCTGTGTTTAGTATATGTGGTGTTTGACCGTTTATATTTCTACTTACTGTTTTGCTTTTTTATAAGTAAATATTAACAAATTACACTCTTTTTTAAATTAGAACAAAAGTTCAGTGGATTGTTTCCAGTCTTGATCTAGTCATGCTCCTGACAGATAACGTAAACTTGCTTAGATGCAGTTCATTGCGTCCTGATTACACTTTTGTTAAAAAAAATGGATGTTAATGGGATCAGCAACTGCTTTTGACAGTCCTTTGAACAGACCTTAAAATTCATCACACAAGCTGGGTCATCTGTAGTTTACAGTATATGTATCATCTAGTGCACCACAAGGTTGGTGTCATTGCTTTTTCTGGGCAGTTCACAGTTGCTTTGGTTTTGCTGTTAGTGGTAAGTTGCAGGAGCCTTTTGTTTGCATTTATGATTATCAGAGTCAATGTCTTCCTGAATTAATGAGTTCAAATTATAAACGACATAAGAAAATTAGGAAGTATGTTATTTTATAGTCAAAGGAAACTCGGTTCCAGCAGAATCCAGCATCAAACAGATGCTTTCAGTCAGGCAGTGTTTGGTGTCAAAGATGTTTTCTCACCAATAAGAGCATTAGTGTGTACCTGAGACACAAAGTCAGTAAACAGACCTAAAATTTGATATGTGTGAAATACTTTTCATCCACAGAGTCCTCCACAGTATTCTTCCAACAGCCTCAAATCATCAAAAGGTATTTGTTGTAAGTGTTATTGTAGATGACTATTTGGCTTGAAGATGGGATGAGTTGCCTACACCTCAAGGCTTTCTGGATGCATGTAGCACAGAGGAGTTGCTAATCTGATGCACACAGTGTTCTTTTTTTCATGAAGGCTTAAGGCAGAAACAAAGTGAACAAGCAGAACTTGCTGTGCTCCAGCACAATCCAACAGTCCTACACAAATTAATAGACTACAAGCCCTTGTATGCCCAGGTGTCTTACAGTGGGCAGAAGCTGAAGAGATGTGTGCCAAGAGGTATGCCCAACACCATCTGTCATGCAGGAGTCTCTCATAAAGTTGCCTCCTATTCAGTCATGTCAGCAACTAGCAGGAAGCATGAAATATCTTTTTGGGGTTGTTGTTGGTTTTTATAAAATGCTTTATATTTCCCTAGGAATAATGAACAGTATTTCTAGACAAATTATTTTATAGTTTTTTTAAAAAGATCTTTATAAAAGAGATTTTTATCCCAACACTTACATTAAAATTTCAATTAACTTCCCAGAATGCTATTCACATATTTAAAGCAATGGAAAAATGGCAATAAATCCTTCATATTTGTATATACAGTATACATTGTTAGACAAATAGGCTTAGTTACTTGAGCTCGCAATAGAGAAGTTATAGCATAGTACCAGCTTGTTTTCAGGACATCTGTAGCTACCCAAAGGACTGGAGCAGAGAATATTCTGACAAGTAAGAAAAGCAAAGGGAAAGTGACAATTTCCACTGAGCTTTGGGAATGGAAGCATGTCAAAACAGTGCATGAAATCAATGAGAATTAGGCACCTAAGTTGCATATTAAAAATATGAGAGGTCTGAGACATTTTTTATGAGTCTACCTACCCATTAAAAATCCCATCCTGGAATTCTAAGCTTATATCTAAGAAAACCATTTTCTGGAAATTAGAAAGGATTGCTAATTCATGGCTGTACGTATATTAACATACTCTGCCTGATGGTTCCCTGAATCCCAGTCACAACTGACTCTAGAAGATACTTCTCAAGAATCTCAAAACCAGATTTGTTCCCTGCTCTGAAGTGTCTAGGCAGGTGAACAGAAAATAAAGTGAGGTCAATATCAAGTAAATTCAATTTGTACATATTGGTTGTGTGTTGTTTGTTTATGCAGTTATTATATATGCTTTCCAGTGGCACCAGACAACAGCACTATAGTAGGACTATGTCCATCTCCAGCCTTGAGGCTCTTTGGCTAAGCCTGTTGCTAAGTAGTGTGTTGGTAACAGACAATGATGTGTTGTGTTCTGTTTTTTCACGCAGATGTTAAGCAGTACCAGCACCAATACCAATATGAACACTTTAGGAACTGGCTATCCCTGGGACAGTGAGCTCTCCGAGGCTGGCAGTTCAGCTAGTTATCCACCCATGCCAGCCGTACCTTCCCAGATAGGCTGAAAAGGTGCTTTGGGAGACTGTGACACAAGCCTTACTAAAGTCAAAGTAGATGACATCTACTTCCATCCCCTTGTTTACTCAATCAGTCATTTCATCACTTTCATCTCCTTCATGTGCCCAGAAATTATATTCAGGAAGATTTGCTACATTTTCATCTCAAGGACTGAGGTGAGACTGACCAGCCTGTAGCTTCCCATTTCTGTCTTCATCAAACGGGAGAGGTGTTTGCCAAAACAGCCTCCTGCCATGCCTGCTCAGCTTAACTGCACATCAGAAGGCACTGTTGTCTATGTGTTGAGTTTGCCTAGGGAGGTCAGCCGTTCTGTGATCTGTCTCGTTAGGAGACACAGGAGATACTAATTTGACTGTAGTCCTATTAAAACCAACGAGACTGTTCGCCTACTTAAAATTAGACAGAGTATTAAATACATGTTTAGTTAAGGTGCTGTAGCACTTTACTTTCTAACTGGCAACTAAACAGGCATTAGCTACAAGATACCATATTCAAATGTCTAATTTTGTGTCTCATTTTCAGGATCAGAAAAGAAATCAGAAAAACCAAACCCAAATGTTTGCTGAGTTTTGAGGAATTGATCTTTGGAGCTGGGCTTTGTTCCTTAGTCTGTCCCTAGTCGAGAGAACAATTGGTAATACTTATTTTCTGAAAGATACAGCAGTGAGAAAATTAGTTTTAAGCTGTTTCAGACAATCCAGTAGACTTTCCCTAACTGGATTACTTGTGTCAGTGGGAGCCAAGCCTTCTTGAAATTACAGAGCAAATATTTCACCCTGAGAAATTTCAGTGGGAATAGTGCAAGGTTTTATCCCATCTAATTCCAAATTTAATGCATTCTTCTTCTAATTGCTGATGATACTTCCTAAAATTGCTAAATGCTTCAAGAGTGAATATTTATAGCTACATGAAGCTTCTGAATGTTCATAAAACGATCGGCAATACCCTTTAGCAAATAAGAGTAGACTTATTTAATTTTATAAAATCTTGTTCTTTCAAGACTTAAGAGAATAAAAAGAAAATGCAAATGAAGGAGCCCCTAACTGATAAGGGAAACGTATACCATCAAAGACGAACACTTTCTATATTTTACACGCAGTTTATATAAAGTATATACAGTCATTGGTCTTCTCCCCGGTTGTCGTCTAATGCGTGTGGAATTAAAATGCCACCTGAAATTTTTGTTTGTGGCTGGCTTGCTTTTTCATTCTGCTTCCTGTATTGATCACAGATTTCACACTTGAGTACCTTTTATCTTCAAAGGAAACATTCCCTGAACCTTATGTAAGGCATCATTGTTTTGAAACTTTGCCATTTGCAAAATTGTTTCCATCTTTCCTGGATTTGATCAAACCTGTTTGGCAACAGGCATTTGGTTTATGTACTTATCCCAGTCATTTCAGCTTAGTAGGTCTTTCTCCTCTTTTTCTTGCCTTCTCTTTGGCATACTGCAGAAGTTTCTGTTGCAGAGCTCTGCATTGTGATAGTGATTGTCTGCGTGCTAGACAAGAGATCTTTCACAATCTTATTTGCTCCTGATCCTGTTGTGTAGGAAGTGATGTTTTGGGACTTTACTGTGAAATAAGATAGCTTAAATGTGTATTTTTCAATACATGAGCTGAAGATGCAGAGTTTTATAGATTCTATATCAGGTCAAACCTACCAGAAATGTTGGTTTGCATCCAAACCTGGAACTATTTGAAGCTTACCTGATTACCTGGAATGCTGTCATGGGGAACAACAGATTGTTTCAGTCATATTGAAATCATTGTGCCGTAATGTGATTATCTCCAAATGTAAAGTAGGAAAACAATTTTATATCTAGGCATGGTGTATGTCTTTATTTTTGCTATCATTTAGAAAGCATAGTTCTTAATAAGTCTTGCAAAAGGCCACTTCTCCTGAAAACTTTTACCTACTTCTCTCAATAACATTGCTCTGATCAGTTAGACTACAAAAACCTTGCTCCCAAATAAGTTCTCTCAACTTTTATAGCTTAATTTTATTTCACTTTAGATATCTATAACACAATGGGAATAGTCTTGCCAGGGAGCTGATTCCTTGTTTTGCTGGTTTGGGTTGGGATAGTGTTAGTTTTACAGCAGCTCGTATGGTGCTATGGTTTGGATTTGTGCTGGAAACTGTTGATAACACAGGGATGGTTTCACCCCACCAGTGAGCAGGCTGGGGGTGCACAAGGAGTTGGGAGGGGACACAGCTAGGACTGCTGACCCCAACTGACCAGAGGGGTGTCCCACACCACATGATGTCATGCTCAGCATACAAAGCTGGGGGAAGACGAAGGAAGGGGGGAGACATTTGGAGTGATGGTGTTTGTCTTCCCAAGTAACTGTTATGTGTGGTGGAGCCCTGCTTTCCTGGAGATGGCTAAACACCTGCCTGCTGATGGAAGTGGTGAATGAATTCCTTGTTTTCCTTTGCTTGTGCATGCAGCTTTTGCTTTACTTAAACTGTCTTTATCTCACCCATAAGTTTTCTCAATTTTACTCTTCTGATTCTTTCCCCCATCCCAGTGGGGGACAGGAGAAGCAGAACGAGCTAAGCAGCTATGTGGTGCTTAGTTGCCGGCTGGGGTTAAACCACAGCACTTGTAAAGAAAAACACTTTTCCTGGAGGAAAACTGTAACAGAAGAAATTATACTTTAAATTTCTGGCTGACTTTGTCTTGCAGTACAATTCATGCTCCTGCTGGAATATTTTATGAGTCTCTAATATCTACTTACCGGTTTAGTTTTTACCTGCATGCCTACTCTTTCAAAGAAATTTGGAAGAGTAAGAACCATTTTCCTACATCACATTCCAGAGGATTCAGGTGACTTGTCACCCAACCCTCCTTACTTTTTGGTAAACGTGAATCAGAAATTTTCCACTGGTGCAATTTCTCTCCAAAGAAAACGACAATTCTGTGACTCAAACATTTCATTTGTTAGAGGGTGAGTTCATCAACCAGATCTTTCATGTACCCAAGACAGTGTTTATCAGACATTCAGAGCTTGTGAACTATGAAACCCTAAAGTTCCTAAGACTGTTCAGTGGAACAAACTTTGTGTCCTCCCTAAATGTGTTTGCAGAGAACTGTGTGGTGATGAGCCAAAGGGGAGGCACCTCCAGCAGCAGGTGGAGCTGTACATCATGCTTTATGTCCGTGTCCCAACGAGGGTGGGTGTCGGCATCACCAACTCACTGCAGGCAAACGCTGAAGTGATTTGGAGCTTGGGTTTTGACCCACAAACATGCATGTAAATGCAGCTGACGCCTTTGCAAATCAGGAAGATGTTTGTGGGGCCCTGCTGAAGAAATTGTCTCCAGAGGAATGCTTAAAGGAAACTATGTTAGAAATATGGTCAAAACAAGAAATAGAAAGGAGTAATGAAATTGGTGAGATGTAATAAACAGAACTGAGAGAAATACTCACCACATATTTGATTTAAAGAGAGATATGTATATCAATACCATTGCCAGTGTAATAAACTGGTAAACATGGAGTTGCAACACTGCTGAGGGAGATTGACTGTGACACTGGGGGAAGCTTCTCCTACTTCTCCCTCTGCACATTTGTATTCCTCTTCTTCAGAGGATTTGTGCATTTTCCTTCCCATAAAGTAGTGCCACTTTGAGTGCAGATGGTTCTCTGCCATCCAAACCCACCAGCAGATCAACTACTTGTCTATTATTCCTTTATTACTTCACAGAGTAGCTGCTGTAACGCACATGCAAGCCATCCCAACCATCTGTCTGCTCTTCAGAAATAGCTTCCAGAGGTACTTCCCAATTGTCCTCCCTTATTTTCTGGTTCATCTGGAAACTTTATGATTAGTATCTAAAATACCTTTTGATGCAGGAGTTGCTGTTTTGGTTTTTTTTTTTTTTTTTTTTTTTTTTTTTAATTTCAGTTCTCGTTCTCCCTCCAAACTTGTTTTTTTCCCTTCTTTCCCCTCACACTAACATGCATTTTTACAGCAAGAAGAACCCACTACAACACAGCTTCTATGACAATACAATTTTTTTCATGGCTGTCTACAGAGACAATGGACAACAGAACACATAAAGAAGAAAGTTTTAGTGTTAATAATGCAGATCCATTCTGAGAGGGGTGAACCAGTGCAGGTCTACAAAAGTTAGTGGAGATTCGCTGTCCATGTACTTCTGAATGAAGTCTGTTCCCTCAAGCAGTGGGCGTTACAGACTGATCTATTTTATTGCCTTCACCATGTTATCAAGTTGTCTCCTTGATAAATTAATAATGTAGGTTTTAAAGAGCTAATTGATATTACTGTACAAGAGCCACAATTTAATTAGGAATACTGTAATTGCTACAAGGAAAATTCTAGTTCATCTATTTGAAACATGAACTTAGGAACTATTGTACTTATATATAACCTTGAAATTTATATCCTATTTTTATTTAATTTGAACTGTGGCTTTTTTTTTTTTTAAATACACTACTTCTCTTTCTACTGAATTCATAGTTTTATGTTTCTTTCTTCTTGTTCCTTTTCCCTTTTCCTTGAAGTATTTTTGGTTCCATACTGAGGCCTCCTCAGCTAGACAATGACATGAAGGCTGATAGAAGAAAGATGGAGAGGGACTTTTTACAAGAGTGTATCGTGACAGGACAAGAGGTAATGCGTTTAAATTGAAAACGGGAAGATTTAGATTAGCTATCAGGAAGAAATTCTTCCCGGAGAGGGTGGTGAGGCACTGGGACAGGTTGCCCAGAGAAGCTGTGGGTGCCCCATCCCTGGCAGTGTTCAAGGCCAGGCTGGATGAGGCTTGGAGCAACCTGGTCTAGTGGAGGGTGTCCCTGCCCATGGCAGGGGGTTGGAACTGGATGGTCCTTAAGGTCCCTTCCAACCCAAACCTGTCTGTGATTCTATGATGATTATTGCCCTTCCATCCTTCAGTGTCTTTAAAAGATAGAATGGTTTTTGACATAAAAGCAAATCAGAAACTCTATTTTTGATTTAAAGGCTTGATTGCAAAAATGTTCACTCACACAACTTAAAAGTTTAACGTAGGGGAGAACTCATGCTTAACATGCATTTAAGTGTCCGAAGTGATCTGTCAGGATCCATCTTTCACCAATGTTTTGTGAGTCCTCCAGATTCAGGCCTCTGTCTCTGATTTCTAATTGGGACCTCTGTTAACATACAAGGTGTATTCCCTGATAGAACTTCAGAGCAGATAGCTCTTAAAATAGCTTATACTATTATGCAGAGGGAATAATTTACTACAGTCACTTACTGCAGTGTGTAAGTGTCAAGGGAGAGGGGAAACATCTTTTGTTTAATTTTGCGTTGATATCCATAGCGGCTGCACTAAGGAAACACAACCCAGTGTAGACTCCCTGGCCATACCGAACTGCAGTCCTGTTGGGCATAACAATGCTCTATAATGGAGCTTCCCAGCAGGCTCCACTGTCTGATTAAAATGTTACTGCTGCTCTCTGTGTTATAACATAAACTGGGGAATTCCCCCTCGGTCAGAGTGCCAGGAGCCTTTGCAAATTGTGCTTGACAACGGGCCCATAGGAATTGTTCAGCCCGAATAATGGGAAATGCCAACTTCCATGCAGCTTCAGAGTGCTTCCCAACTGAACTCTGTCGGTTGCACAAAATACGGAATTGGTGGCTGCGCTCTGCGTGTGCGGCAGTATAATTTGCACCAAAGAGGTGCAGAGCCTTTTTTGTTTGTTTGTTTTGTGTAAATCAGGGGGGACAGGAAGAGCTCTGGTTTTCACTTGTAATGAACGACGCTAACTAGATGCGCAGTCAGAATTTCAATGCGCTGAAACAACGAAACATATACCCAAATCTATTCATGGCTTCAGCAGTTGTGGTGAGACCTGGGGACTGAAACGGACTGCCTCAGTATCACCCCATGTAAAATGAACTTGCTTGAGATTGTGCTTTCAATAACACAGTAGAATTAAAGTAATTAAATATTAATTTCCTTACTGTTGGAATGCTGCATGGATTAGTGTATTTGGGTTGGAAAAGGTTGTCTTTTTCAAACAAAAATATAAGAAAAAGAGAAGAATAAAAGAAGGTTGGATGTCAGCTGGTCTGTGACTAATTCCTAGTGTAGCATTGTCCAGCCAGTGTTATCCAGAGTCACTTATGTCATGCTTACTGATGGTTCCAGATGAAAGGGGTGGGGGGGGGCGGGAATTGGCAGGGGGAATGGACTGTGGTCTTGGCCTTATAAAAAGGAAAGAGCAGGCAATTACTCAAAGAAGGGAAAGGAGGGGTGAGAGGGGTAAGATCTTGAATGACAGAGACTTAAAAGGACCTGCCGATATGTAGATATATAAGATGCTGAAGGAGGAAGAGCAAAACAAGCAATAATGAAAGTATCGGTTAAATCCCATGCTCTAAAAAATGCTACATTCTGAAACCAAACTGGTTTGAGGACTCACAGTAGGATAGTCTTGACTTTTTGCGTTTATCATCTGTAAACCCTTTACAGATAGATTATCACAGAAAACAGCCACTTTTTTCCTGATCATGGATTGCAGATTGTTATAGGTACGGCCTGTAACAGAAGTCCATGATTTTTCTGTTGCGCTACCTAACATAAGGGATACAGTGATTGACACGTGTCAAAAGAAAAGCAACCCATGCTGTCAACATCAAAAGCTGCTGAGGGTCGGTATGGGCAAAAGTCCATCTTCCTGGTCCTTCCTCAGGCTATCTGTGGAGCATTCCTGTAGGAAGCCATCGTTCCAGGGAGGAGTAGTAACCCCCTGCAAAGTGTAGACATAACACGGCCAATCTGTGTTTGCTCTGGAGCGCAAACGTGTTGCAATCAGAGGCGTGATTGCCATTAACCAGGAGATATTATAACGACACCCCCTTAGTATTCACGTAGCTTGGGAGCGCAGCCTGGAATCACGACGCTGTTTGGACAGCCAAAGGAGTAGTCATGGTCCTGGACAGCATGGCTGAGATGCCAGAACTTCTCTGCTCTTGATATCTCAAGTACATTAAAATTAGCACTGGGGGGGGTGGGCTGCGGAGCAGAAGTGCCACCTGACTGTCCCCAAGATGTGTTTTGAGTTTATACTTACTCTCTGGGGATTTCAATTCAGCACTTCTCTTGGGCACTACTACATTTTTTTTATTCTTCATCTGTTTAACACGACAGTCGATAGTTTGTGAAGATCTCTTCTCAGCAGCCAAGCACACCGCACTTGAATTTCTTGTACCTGCTGACTCGGTCTGAATGGCAGAAACTGGTGACTTCCCTGTGTGGATGCACCAATGGTTGATGTTAACTCTCCTCCTGAAGCAATAACCCTTGAAGTCACTGCTGTTACTTCCACTCGATGTCTTGGCATGACCTGTTTGGGTTTTTTCTTTCCGTTTGCAAAATTTTGAGGGACAATTTTCTTTTTGTTGTTGCGTTAAGGCAGGTAGAGTTGCCCGTGCCAAACCAGCAAGAGATACGATAGAAGCATGTTGTCATTTAAGGCACTGTCGCTGGAGAGACCTTTCCCTCTGTGTGCTGGGCACTGCCATTATTTTTCACCTACCAGCCCATGGCACCGCTTGGCAGGTTGTGAGCTCAAAAGGGTTAACTGAAAAGCCAGCGGTGATGCTGTAATCCTCCAGGACTGCCAGCACGCTGCACTGTTGTTGTGTCAGATCGCGGGGGGGTGGGGTGGGGGGGTGTTGAAGGAAGCTGTGCGAGCTCCAGCAGCTGCCTCGGTCACGTCTGTCATTTTGGGTCTCTGCTCCCAACAACATGGCTGACGTGGCAGGTAAAACGAATGTGACTCCCATACTGGGTACGAAACTACATTCTTACCCTCCCTGCTGCATCCAGAAAATGCACGGCCTCTGGGACAGAGCCGTCGCCCCCGCAGGAGGCTAACGTGGAGTGTCAGGAACGTGCGTCCTTGTTGGGGGGGGAAGCAAAACGGAGTGTTTGACAAACAACCCTCCTAATGGTGAACACAATGCAGGTAAACCCAACTGCCCTCTGCCCTACTTCTCCTCTGCTGTAAGCAATTAATTCTCCAGCAAAATAACCAGAGGGAGCACTTTTTCCACAACGCTGCGATTTTCTAAAATCGGCATTGGCTTTGTCCTTACATTGACATTACAACCATCTGGTATGAACGGTTTGCTATGAAGTGGGGCAAAATCCACCCTCTAGCTTCTAAAGAAGTACTCCTAGTGAGCCGTGCTAGTGTTCCCTTTTATTTCGAAAAGACTGTATTCTTTAAACTGGGGAGAGCAAAAGTGATTTGGAAATGTCAGAGCATCTGACATTATCCACAGCTCCATTTGCAATCATGTAGTGTAAGTTCAGGTGTTTTTACAGTTCCTGTCTCACTTGTTATTCAAACAGCTGACATATTTAGCTACATACCCTTGCAAGATATACCCGTGCCCCCTCCTCTCTACCCCAAAAAACCCAAACAGAGGACTCTTGTTATTTCCTAGGTGGAGAACCAAGGCACAGAAAGGGTGAATCCAAAGTCACAAAAGCCTCTGTGGCTAGGGTATTGCCCTAATCTCTGGATTACTCCTCTCTGCCTCTCTCAAGGTACTGACAGCCACGATAGGAAAAGCTGTATTTTCTTGGTAAAATAGGTGGGGTTTTTTCCTTTGTAAATCTCTGTTGCACATAATATACTAAACTTCTGGATAATCACCAAGCAAGTCATGCAGCAGGCCAAGGGCAAAGCTGAGGCAGCAACCTGTATATTCTTGGAGTCATCATATGCATGTAGTGAGTCAGAGCGTTTGCTAGGGCCTCGGAGAAGGGGGTCTGGTGCAAAGCATCCCCCTGCTATTCCTCCCTCTGGGAGGCTCAGTAAAGGAAATGGGAAACTTTGGCCACATCTTCCAGTCTTACTGGGAGAAAGAAACAAAACCCACAAAGATGGGCCTATGAGATGAGACTGGAAGGCCAGTCTATTAGTCTATTTCAGCCTATTAGAGGGGCTGGTAATGGATGTTTAGGGAAACATAATAAACAAGGTGAGTGTGTTCTTCCTGTGGTATACATCTCCATCTTTTAACAATAGGTGGTGAGGGATTTTTAGAATTGTGGCTTACATCCAGACCATCACATTTAACAGGGCTCAGCAGACGTTCCTATGAATTGGTCTAGTCCTTTTTAATCACTTTTTCCTTTTGACCTCCACAACATCCTGTGTCAAAGAGTCCCATTGCTTCATTCTGCAGTTCGTGGAAAAACACTTTCCTTCGTGATTTTTTTTAAGGCTTTTTGAGGCTTGATAATTTCCATTGAGGGCCTCTTGCTTCTTTCTTTTCCTAGAAACAAGGAATAGTTATTCTGCTTGCCCCTCTAGATAATTTAGTTATCTGATAATCTCCCTGGATTGTGTTTTCTCCGGACTGAAGTGCCTTAGCTTCTGTCTGAGCAAAACCTTTTGTTGTTTTGATCACCTGTTCTGACCTCCTCTGTTCCTTTTCTAGTTCTGCTATAATATTTACAGGTTAAAATGACCAGAAATACATTCTCTATTCAGGCTGTAAGTGCACCGTGGATTCTTACAGAGGCATAAAACTGCGTTCTGTTATATTCTTTACTTCCTGGTGATTCTCAACTTTCTGTTTATGCTTGTGACTAATGCTAGGGATTCACATACTTTCCCTGAGAAATATTCACAGAGCAAGGAAGAAGGCAGCTTCCGTGATCTGTACCAAACTCATTTTAACATGAGAAGAAAACACTAGTGTATTTTTCATGGCTTTAGGCATTTCACTGCTGGCTGAAGCAAGCTAACCCTCCCCTCATCCCAAGATTTGGAGTGTCATCATGGACTGAGGGATACAGCAGATCAAGAGAGTCACATATGGGGGAAGAAGACAGAATTAATGTCACTGCAGCTCAAGAATTTCACTTGAAGGTTGGGAATAGGGAGAAAATGTAGACTGGGTGTGGAGAAGGGAGACAGGAGCAGAAGAGCTGGGGCTTCTTTGTCTCATTTGGAAGGAAAAGCAACTGGTTTAGGTCAGAGCATTTTTCATGGTGAGATTGGGCAGGGATTGAATAGGTTGGAGGGCTGTGGTATTGTGAAAGCAAGGGCAGGTGTATTGATGATTTGTCTGACACTGATTGTGAACAAGAATTGGGAAATTCTCCAGTGGCAAACAAAAAGCTTGCACACTTTACAGCTGACTGGAAGCTTAGCTTATTAACCGTATGGTTAAAAAATGTTTTAAATACTAGATAGGATTCTGGTGCTTTGAATGTATCCATATTGATGGGATTTGTGAGTTAACCTGGTGTCCCTGTCCAACAGTAGTTTAAAAGTGGGGCTTTCTTCCAGCTGTTCCCCAGGCTAACAGCAACATGAGACTCATGCATTGTGATTCATGACCGCACAGCTGATTGACCTTGCTATCAGAAGGTGATCATGAAGCAGGACTTCTTCAGCTGGTGCGTAGGTCACACAATTACCTCTCTTCTAGCCTCCTTAAGAGCCCTCCATAGAAGGGCACCTCACTTGGAAGTGCACGGCAAACGGCTGCCGTTTGCACAGAACAGCCCGCTGTGACCTGGAGATGGCAGGCGTATAGGACGGCCACGCTTTGTCTTTGCCTCAGGATAAAGCAGGTCATCAGCCAGCCCAGCGTGATGGAAGCAGGAAGACAATGTAAAGCCACCTTCGTTTTCCTGTTCTGACATACTAAGTTCTTTTTTGGAGGATGGGAGGTCTGTGCTGGCGGAGGACCAACAGTTTCCTCCACCAGGTTTGTCAATGCCCTTTTATTTTGCGTTTGCAAGGACCATAGAGATGAGCATGTCCTGCACTTCCCGTCTGCGTATGAATGAGGCACGTAGCGCTGCTGCCTGGGTTTTCTTGCAAGGTGTGGCAGTGTTGCCGTCAGGACATCCGGACTCTCTCCATAGCTCTCCTGTAATTTATGTGTCAGACTTGCAGTAAATCTACAATTCTTTTCACCATTAATAACTAACTGTCTTGGGGAAAAAGGACATTAAATAAGAAGTAATTTTTGCTCATCTGTATGTGTGTGGAGCTGTTCAGCCGCGATGCGTGCTCAGACAAGGAACGCTTGAAATGCAGGAGGCAAGCACTCCCAGCCAGACAGCATTTTTAGCACGGGCTCTAAATTCCACTCTACGTTACCACGATGCCACACCATTTCCGTCTCATGATCTGGGACTAGACAGCAGAATCCAGCCCTTGAAAGAGCGTACGATAGCCCTGTTTCTGTGAAGGTGATTAGTGTAGGAGATATGGCAGCAACCATTGCTAAGGAGACGTTTGGTGCAGTTTGTGACCTGCCACAGCTCCTGCTAGCTTGAAATGCCACTGACAAAATGGTTTATTCAGCAGTGTCTGGAGCAGAAGGGGCCTAAATGACAGTGGCTGGTAGGAGAGGTTTTGTCACATTTGTAAGGAAATACATCTTTGTAAAGAAACGAACACTTTGTCACAATTGTAAAGGTACAAAAAGGACTATTGGCAGAAGAAAACTCTCACTCCCCTCTTCATAGCAACCAGGTCACCTTGGCCCCTCGAGCCTGACCTGCACTTATACCTGCAGCAGAGCTAAAGAACTGAGGTGAATTAACACTGATCTCCAGTTCAGGAAGAGCATTAACCTCGCCAGACACTGTGGGCCAAATCCATCCCTGGTGTGACATCGATGGAGTTACATCAGGCTTAATTTTGGCCCAGATATCTGCGCTGGCTTTCACAGCAACAAAATTTTCCCCTTCCTTCCAAAGTAAGAGTGGTGAAACGAATCAGGTCAAAGGAGACCAAACACTGCATAAAAACCTTGATCCCAGTTAGGAGTTTTGCCTGCTTGGGGCCAGGCTTTGGCTGGCTGTGGTCATCATGGGGTGGTTACGATGTACTCCAGGCATTGCATAACTGCTGGTTTAATTTACTGCGAATGTTATTCAAAGCTGAGGATTTAATTCTTTGGAACATTCAAGCTTACAGCTGGGTTGACCTCCTCTTCATAAGTCACTGTTTTCACAGAAGTAAGGGATACAATCCTATTTTTTTTTTTGGTTTAGAAGTTTGGTAGTTCTTTTTCTCAACTTTTTTTTTGGCTTTTTCTTTCCAACATGCATGCAGTGTGTATATATATATCCTCAGTCACCATAAAATTTTCCAAGTCCACCATCAACTCCTCTGAAATCATTGGGTATCAGGTTAAATTTCTGGATGTGTTCTTAGATGGAGTACCAGCTTTTGGCCCCATGTCAAAAGTCAGTGTATAATCATCCCATTAGAGCAGAAACAGTTTTTGTAAATTCTGATTCTCTTAAAACTTCCTACACTGCCTATGTTTTGCTGTATTACGCATTGAAAGTTTTGACAATTCAAAGCAAAATTTATCATCACAAATTTTACTCCAGATTAATTTAAATTATCATCATTATAAACAGATTTTTAATTTTTTTTTTTTTTAATTTCTCTTCTTCGAAAGGTATTTGGAGATTTTCCCCATATACTTCTTTTTAAAGCCACTCTGTCCCCACTCTTCGACATTTTATTTTCTTGCATGCTCTGCAGGATCTTACTCTTCTCTTTTGCAGTTCACTCAACTGAATTCTGGCTGCTGGACCAAGAGGTGTAAAGATGCCTAGCTGCAGTGCAGATAATTCATTTTTCCACTGGGCTTGTTTACTTTACTGTTGCCTCTTTGCTCTTGACTCACAGGGGTACAGATTCTACCTCAAAGAACGGTACCAGGAGGTAAAATCTCTTTAGTTTAAAAGTAGGCAGGTGGCTTTCAGTGTTGTCCCCACTGGCCTCTGAATGTCAAACAGGATTACTTCTTACTTCTGCTGACCTATTTCTCCCCTTGAATTTTGCCAAAAATGATGTTGATAATTCAAAAGAAGGAATTCAGTTCAGCTAAGCTCTGTTATCACTATCAGATGCAGAAGCTTAACTGTTAGTAACAGTGAAAATTTTCTTGTCAACGAAGTCATTAAATGGATTCTGAATATACAGAAGTGACAGATTTGTTGAGAAAAAAAAGCATTTACGTAGAGTTTAATAAGAAAGATAATCCACCATCATTATGGATGAAAGGAATCCATAAGTCAAGTTCAGAAACAGTGGTATAACCTACTTCGGTTAAATTGTAATAATTTGGTTTGGATTTGATGTGATTTTATAACAGTAGATAATGTGACCATAATTTTCTCAGTTCAAGTCTCCTGTTAAGATTTTCAGGATTTGTTAAAATACTTTTTTTTTTTTTTTAAATTTCACGGGTATTTATGTTTCTTGAAGACTTCATAAAGAAAGAAGAATGGCTTCTTTTCACAAGTGCACATAGTATTTGGAATATTATTCTATTCACATTTGTCTCCCTTTCCCAGAGAAACTACAAGATTATAAACTACATTACATTAAAGCCTCTTCCCTAGAACTGGCTGAATTGCTGTAGCTAAGATCCCCTTCAGAGAAGATAGAGTAACACCAACATGTTTCACAGATTTGCCAAACTGTTAACTGAAAGTAAGGCAATGTTTTATTTCAACATCCTTAAAACACCAAGTTATAATTTTTGTCTTGGAATTTTAGTAAATTTTTTGAAACATCCTTATTTAAAGAAAAATGCTTTATGCTGAAGCAAAATCTTATTTGAATGAAAGGAATCTTTGGTTTTGACTGAAAAAAATACTGTTTTAAAAGTCCTTTTGGGATAACTCATAATTAAATTTCTTAGATTTTTGTTTGTTTGTTTTTCCTTCCCAAAACTGCCCGTAATATGAGAAGATAAGCTCTTGGCAAAATTCTACTCTTTGGATTGCCATGTCATCTAAAATGGACTCCTTAAAAATGGAAGTGACTGTCTTGTATACATCAGTGATTCTTTTGGGTTTTTTCTCCCAGTTATTAGCATCATTCAGTGTTTGGCACTTACTTACCCATCTTTCATCTTCAAATGCATTGCCTGAACATACAAATGGAACTGATTTAAATCCTTTACACAACCACAGCTGTAGCATGTGAGACCGTGCTAATGGAAAGTAGGAGGGAATGGGCCTATGGCCTTGTTACTTCTCCCAGTAAACCCAAACCTGCAAGTTTTGTGTGAGGGTCTAAAATTTGTTAATGAAGGTAGTGACTCATCTGTTCTTGAATCAAGCCTTCAAATGAATTTTAGTGCTCTCTAAGTGCCAAGAAAAGAACTTTGCCTATTCCGAAGCGATGCCCAAGCTCTGTTTCTTCCAGAGCTCAAACAAACTGAAAAGCATTTCTGTGAAACAGCAGGCAGAGAATTCTGGGTAATGATGGATGAATAAATATGCTCAGCATCCTGCTTTCCCTCAGAATTCCTATGTACCGTATACTGTAGCGAATATTTACATTTCAATACGCAGATTGCTTCCTCCGCTCTTTCAAAGCTGTGTTGTTCGAGCCCTGGAGCTGCCCAAAGAGGGTTTGAGCTTTGCTGGGGATGCAAGTATGGTTTAAAAGAGGGAGGTTTGTTTTATTCCCCTGTCCCAAAACTGTCAGGAATATAACAGTATAACCCCTTTGCTAAGTGAATAGTCAAAGATGCCTCTTTCTTGACAAATCTTCTGAAAGCCATGGCACAATAACACTACTTGAAGTTATTTAATTTATTAAAAAGAAATATGACTTCATGTGACAGATATGAGTTGATGCTTTAATAATATATGCTGCTGGATGCAAAACAGTGAAATATCTCTACTGTCACCTTTTTCGTTCTATTGGAAAAATGCATCCTTCTGTTAGGGTGATCTCTTACTTGTTTCTCGTGGCATTAGTCAATTAACTGAACAGGAGGAGGGACAGCTATGACCAGGTAATATCTTGGACTGGATTTCTTTGCAGAGGTTTACATACTTGCATGAAGAATGTTATGGCTACTTAAAAATATACACAAATGGTGATGAACAAATCTGTTGTAAAAACCTCTCAAGCAACGTGACTGATTGTATGTTTTCTAAGTAGTGAATAACAGAAGGCGGATATGCATTTGTCACTGATTAGACTGATTAGATGTTGTTAATGCTTCTGCATTACAGAAGCACTAATATTACATGCTGGGATAGAGGTTGTGTGTATATACAGGAGTGCATTTCTCTGGGAAGAAAAAGCACGTGTCTTGAAGAATTTATGATCTTGGAAGCCAAATTCAATATTGTAAAAAAAAAAAAAAAAAAAAGCATGAAGATGGTGTTAGATCAAGACAACAGAGAGAAAACACATAAATCCATCAACTCTATGCCATTGCAAATTAACTGAGTTCAAACTATGCAGTGTTTTAAAGTGGTTTAAATAAAAAAAAAAAAAAAAAAAAAAAAAGAAAAATGTTCCAACTCCACGTCCACAACAACTCAAGGGCCATTGCTCCCCGGAACAGCAAAACCATGTTGAAACTGGCGCAGAACTTCAAGGGACAGCACAGGTTGCATGAAGGAATAACCTGGAAGAGGCACCATAAAGTCGGCTTTACGCACATGGATGAAATGTGCGTAAAATCAATGCAGCTGTGATGTCTCTATTTATAGTTCTTTCAATAAAGACCTGTTTTAGTTTGATAAGTATGGAACCCTTTGAAGTTATTACTTAGTACAGGCAATATTAAAGAGGATGAACCTCTCCTATATCCAGTACTCATAGTGCCCTATGTGGAAGAGAGATAACTGTGAAAACTAATCTGAGACTGAAGACTTCTGAAGACACTACGTTTTAATTTGGAAATAAAAAGGGATATAATAATGCAGCTTAAGCATTATAAAAAAATGCCCAGATAAGTTTTAGCTTGTAGTTAGCAGGCATGCGAGATATTGGGGCTGTATCTGGAGCATTTTGATATAAACAGAAAGATCCTCATTGTCTTCACTGGTGACTGGGTTAGGATTTTAAGAGATTTTAAGGATTGGGAGGAAGATAAGTTTTTCATTATGTTCATTATCAGTTACTGAAATCACTTAAATGTCTGTGCATCAGCTGCACTTTTTAAAAAATGGCTATAAGAACCTAAGATTTCCCTATCACTTCTCTGCACCTATCTGATCTACTTACATCTCAGGGAAGTTTACTATTTTACAGAGATCCAATATAAAGCTCAGGTGGACTTTTGTGCTCGCCATGGCATTGCAACTTAGCTGACATGCTGCTATTTATACAGAGATATAATGCTTAATAAAAAAGAGGGAGATGATGTCTGTGAGGTCCCATATAAGTGAGAGAGAAGTAGGAACATGCTATATTCCTCACATTAGAAGGAATTAACTTTGAGTTTATTAAAAGATAAAATTTAATGTTGGATTAACAATTAATTTCACTGTGTGTTGAAGTAAAAATCCTTCAGAAATGTTTGAAGGATAGGAAATCCTCTTGTTTCGGAATATGTATTTTCAAATTTTAATTGCGTGGTTTACAATTACTTATTTGTATAATTCTGGCAGTAGTCCAGTGTCGTGCAGAACTGAAAGAAATCCCAGATCTCTGTGCCAAATCGTTATTTCTAAAATCTTTAAGAACTTTGCTTATCCATTTTTAACACTTGCAGAGAAAATCCATTCCGTAAATCAGAAATACCACATTTTATTTCAAATGGTAAGGAAACAAATTTCTGAAAAAGCAAGGTAAAATTATCTTTGTGGTGTTTAAACTTATTAGGAGCAAAAATAGATGATTGTCAAATGTTCATCAGTGTTCAGTGGTTTCCGTGGAACCTTTTTCTGTAAGAAGCAAAATTTTTGGTGTCCTGAATATAATAGCACGATTTCACTCATTGATGAAACGCATTGTGTTTCTGCTTTGCAGCACAGTTGGAGGAAGTCTAGTATGTTGCATGAAGGGTGTGGGGTTTTTTCCCTTCTTTCTTTTTTTTTTTAATGTTGCTAAATCTGCCTCTGATGCTCAGAATCAATGAAGTGTTGTGTTCTTCTAAATTTAATGGTCAATTAGGTGGAACTTCCTTTCCTGCTGATACTCTTTAATAGGGAGTGAAATTTCTTTAGCCTTGTTTCATGTATGAACTTCTTGGTAACAACATGAAAGAACTCAGTGCCTGTAAAATGAAGTTGGCCCATTTATGATGAGGATTATTTATAGATACTTTGCAGCGGAAGCTCCAAACTTCTCATTGCAGCTGAAGCCTTCCCTGCTGCAACCTCTTCTCTTCCTTTTGAGTTCTAGAAAAGTTGCAGCAATCCCGCTTCTACAACTGCATAAGTACATTTGAATTGAAAATTAAATAAAATGTGTAACCTCTGAAATTGGAGTTTTTTTCTGAAAAAAAAAATTACAAAAGTCATTCTATTAACTTCAACAATGATACTCCTACTTTGTATCAGTGTATAAAAGGGCATAATTCAGGTTTGGTTAGAAATGCCCTCTACCAGCTGGCCGCATCTGTTCCGCTGAAGAAAGAAGTTTTGTCTTGTTTCTTTTTATCCTAAATAAAAATTTAAAGAATGTCAAATACAAAGGAAGAGCTCAATGCTTTATAACACCAGGGCCTGCTTTCCAGACCTGGTAACTATGTTTATTTCTAATTGAGACCATTCAGCTCTTCTGAAAATTGGTCATTATCTTTAGCCATCTAAACACACAGGATGGATTTACAGACCTATGATATTAAGTATCTGGAGTTTCTATTGATTTCATGTCTGAAAATTGTACCTGTTTTATTTAGCTGCTAATTGAAGCTAAGCCACTAACTTAAAGATCTTTAGTTTGAAAATTTGGCCTAGGCTTTTCAGTACAAATGGGTTTTTTTAAAACTAAAGTAAAAATTGTGAAGCTGGGGTATCCTAGATTATTCCACTGTATATCTCAAATATTTCTTTTTGATCACTTTCAGTCACAGTTCTGCCATGCCTTAAACAGGTGTATGTCCTGACTTATACGAAATATGACAAAAAATACCAGGGATATTTTTCAAGGCGCAAAACATTTAATGAAAGCTTGAAAGTATCAACATATTTGAAAATACATTGAAAGAGAACAGGTTTATACGAGATAGACACTGTTCTCAAGAGTTGTTAATAGACTGCTAATGTCCCAAGATGACATTCTTCACCGTAAATTACATGCAAACTTTTCAAAATATCTGTACCTGCTTCCTAAATATTGAAGAGTCAAGGCAAATGTTTTCAGGAACAAAAATATTGAACAAAGTATGTTGCCTTGAATATCTGCTTTTAGAAATCATCAAAGTATTTACATTAAAGATCTGGTCTCCATGTGTTTCAGAAGGTTTATTTCCCAAGTACTGAATATACATTTGAAGACTTCTTTAATTTTAACTGTGTATTTTAGATACATAATGGTATTAAATGGAAAGACCTATGTTAATACAACATTCAGGCTGAAATAATTTAGTAGGTACATGTGAAAATTAGTGCTTCCCATAATATCAGCATATGCAAAATTCATGATACAGTAGCTGTATTTCTTACAGAATAGATTAACAACAGTACTGAACAAGACGTTTAACCCAAAAGACAGAGGGAGAAAATAGCTGGTGACATGACCCAATCCTGCAGCCAGACACTTATGCTTGACTGCAGAAGCAGTTATTCCTGCTTGCTTAAATGGAGCTACATAATGACATATGGAGAGGCCTTTCTTTATCAGGATACAGCCCTGGGTTTTGTCTGCCTTCTCTAGATAATTACCTATTTCTTATTTCCATCTTTAATTGTATTAATGTTGAAATCAATCCTATGAGGTAGGGAGAAGCTATTCTCCTTGTAGTCAGGGATAGTCTCACAGTTGAAAAACTAAGAAAGAGGGAGTCTTTAGGAGGGGAGGAAATATAACTCATCTTGCATCTGAAAATTATCTGTCTCTGTGGGCTGGCCATGTCGGCTTGTACTATGCTTCAGCAGATTAAGCACTCATCCTGTGGCAGGCAGGAATAAACTTTGTGGAGGTGCTGGTCTCTCTCCCTGACTTTAAAGAAGCACCTAGATGACTTTTATATGCCAGATACTGTACTTTTCAAAGTTTTCAAATAAATTGAAAATATTCTTTCTGAAATCACTGATCTCAGGTTGCAGAGAAAATTCTGTAGTGCCGGATCTTGTCTCCTGGAAGCTCATGTTCTCCCCCTTGGATGCTATAATCTTTCTTAAGGATGGCCACCTTAAGTGATGTTCTTGTCAGTGATGTTTAGCATTTGCTGAGACTGCCTGTGGTTGTAACTATGCAAATTTCATTGAAGATTTAATAATAGACTAACCACATGTGTGGGGGGGAGAAGGGCAGATAGATTTGGTTTTCTCCTTAATTTTCAGTGTTTGGATGCTTGGATAATGACTTATCCAAAAGTTCTTCAGCTTGAAGAACTCACTGGGTCTGATGCTTTCTCTTTTCCAGATAATTTGAAAACTTAATAGCTATTCAGCTACTAAGTGTTATATTTCTGGTTCAAGTATGGGCTAAGGAAAAGGCTTTTTTCAAAAGCACTAGTTAATAGTCTTGTCCTACTCCTACTGAGGAGGAGTGCCCAGTAACTTCAATGAGAGAAACGTTAATTCAGTGTCCATAAGGACTTTCAGCTGTTCCATGCTTCCGAGTTGAGCATGTGATTTTTGTACCAATGTGAGTATTAGTTTAAAATGGTGTGGGGTTTGGGAAAGACATTTTTGTGCATTTGCTTTTTCTGATATAAACAGACTGATCTGACATTTACTGAGGTAAATAACGCTATTCTGTGTCTACATGAGTCTTTTGCAAACCCCATACCCAGTTTTAGCAAACAATAGGTCCACCGCAGTTTTCTGTGTTACCTCCACAACAGTAGGTTTTTAGGCTAGCAGGTTTCTCAAGTACTATTTTTAAAACAAACAAGGATAATTCTGTTAAATACAGTGCATCTGCAGTTACTGTGGGTATTTCCATTAGTTCCCTTGGGCTTTGGATTAAGTTGTAGGTTCTGTGAGTTTTAAGAAATGCTCTGTGCAGAAATGGGTGAGTAAAATAACTCACAAATACTAATGTGTTTCACCGTAGCTTCCTTTTTCCACACTTTTGGACACTCCCTCATAGCTCTTCTCTACAAAAATAGGCAACCATCAGGCAGAAATTAAGAATAAGAAGTTTCATTTCAAGAAGTGAGTGTTTTCAGAAAGCTGTGAACACATTAAGGTAGTGTCATAACATGGAAACTATTTTGCAATCTGAACCACTGTGGTCACTGATGTTACCTGCTATAATTAACTTAGCAAAGTGAGTTGAAATGCTTATTCACTTGGATACTTCACAAAAGCTGACTTAAGCATCAAATTATGTAGGCAAAATAATTTTGCGTTTTGATTTCGTAATGATGATCTCAGTATTACAAAGCTGAGGTACTGCAGCATCTTTTAAATTCCCCTTTGCATCTGCCTAGTCATATCCTTTATTAAAGACTAATCACTTGACAATTTGATTTGAAGAACATACAAGAACAAATGAGCATCTGGAAAGAAAATGCACAAATGTTGGCTTTGAAATAGAGTAACCAAATAAACCCGAAAGGATAGAGGCATTCTACAAAGTGTTCACACTCTGAGATCATGCATGTCATAACTGATTGTGAAAAAATCATATACTAAAAAAACCATCAAGGTAGCATTTATAATGTGCTCTCACACGTTAATTCCAATGTGTGTCTTTCAACATATGTCTGTATCTGCTGCAATAACAATAGGGGAACCTTAGGAACTGGAGCCTTTTTGGGACCATTCACCGTTTGGATTGAGTGAAAATTCGTAACACTCTAATGTGGTCACTGCTAGTTTAAGTGGATTTCTTTCAGACATATTCCCAGGGGGCTTAGCTGAAGCATGAGTATTTTTCCATAAGGTAGAGTGGTGTGAACTAACCAGGAAAAATATCTTGGTGGCAAAGCGAAAAGAAGCTGCAGAGGAAACAGCAGTTAACATTTGGCTAACTGAGCTGCTCAGCTTAGTGTGAGTGGCAGAGATCTCCTGTAATAGCACCCATGTGTGATGTACTTTCGTATTGTTGAGTAGTTTAGCTAACGCGCTGTTTCAAAGAAAGCTAGCAAAGATCTCTCTTAGCAACCAAGGGTGCAGTTTCACGTTGCACTTAATACAGTGCGACTGCAGTCTGCTAAGAATATGAGCAGTCCCCATCCATTACCCACAGCTGTAACTTCCCACACCCTTCCTCTCAGTCTAGCGGTTGTGCGGCTGTAGGGCGAAATGGTTCAGCTTTCTCATCCGAGGGAAAAAAGATCTTTATCTTTCTTTCTATTTTTCCTGCTTTCTCTCTCTTTTTTTTTTTTTTTTTTTTTTTTTTCCATTCCTGTGGAGGACGGATATTTGTTGGAGCAGCAAACCAAGCCAACTCCACTTGCAGCTGCGTGACTACAGTGTAAATGTAGAAATGTAAGGGTGGGAAGCCGCAGCTGGGCCAGGAGGGCTGTTTGAAGTGGTCCCAGATAACATACCAGATCTGCCAGTTAGGGAGGAATCAAGTTCAGACCTAGCTTGCAGCTATTCCACAGTCTGTAGCTATCATTAGATGACATGAGATAAAGCTGTATTATACTCAAGTTTAAGGTCAATTTCATGCTCTTTTCAGCACATTTCCACATAAGGCTACTACATGCTGCTCAATTCCAGAGAACATTCTCACATGAGAGGTCTTGTTATCATATTCTTTATCCCAAAAAGGGGACTGAAACACAGGCTTAAGTGTTTTCTTGAATTGGAGTTTAGAAACAAATCCTGCTGTAGCAGGATTACTTACTGTTCCAGAAATACGGTTTTCCTGGCTTCTCTGATTCATCTGTGATCAGTGAGTCAGAATGGCTTTGCGAGGTGGATGTTTTTCAAACGATCCAAGTTTCCTAGTTTTTAAAATGGCAAAACAATTGAGATCATTGAAAAGACCTGGATCCTTCCAAATATGGCTAGCTCAGCAGCAGATCTGCTGGATTTACGATCTCATATGATGCTTCTGTTCTGATGTGATGTTTCAAATATGGCCTGAGCATGACAAAATTCTCAGTACTGTCTACAATTCCCTAAGGTCACAACATACTTCTAAGAAAGGATAAAGGATTTGTCCAAATTCAGAACCCTCTAGGGAAGACACCATAACAGAAACACAGAAAGAAGTGTGCAGGCAAAGAGGAGCATTGGATGTCTGGTGAGATAAAGAAAATATTCCCATTTTTTGCAACTGGAAGAATGTAGAACAATAAGAATTTACATATGAAGCCCACAGGAGAGGCAGGAATCGAATCCAGGCATTCTGAATGCCAGCCCAGATGTTCCTCTTTCCTTCCTATTCAAGAAAAAGAATGAACAGGAAAAAATCTCCAGTTTTCAAATGTTTCCCATTCCATACAAGCCAAGCCAGAAGCTTTTAAATTTTTTAAAGAAAAAATCAGTAAAAGCCTAAGGACTCTGTTCTGGCATATTGATTTTTAATGACTTGTACAAGGTGAAGGAGTTTCACCAAGAAAGCCTGACCTCTGATTTCCTCTTCCTGTTGCTTTTCTGTATCCTTCAGGGCCTTTTATGGCTTGGGCCTCATCTCAGGCACTATCTAGCAGCATGACTGAGATGCCATGATCGCATGGCACAGATGGTTAAGCAGTACGCTCTTGACAGGTATCGTCCTGATGTAAATGAGCTGTAAATTGCAACTTCTGTATCTCACATCCCGTGCCGGTAGTCCAATCACTAGACTATATGCTACCCTAGGGTAAATGAATCAGTGCTTCTCCTTTCGGTCAGAGATGTCATCCTTGTCAAAACTAGGAGCAGAGTCTCAGTTGTCACAGTGGGGACAGGGAGAGTGGTTTTAGAGGAGTGTTTCACTGCTTCGAAATGAAAAAATTACGTCCTAAGATACCCATCAAGCTATGTTAATAAGCATTTTTTGCTTTTAATAAAAAGACATTGATACTAGGTGTAGGGCATGGGGACACAATGAGAGAGCTGCCTAACTCTCCAGAATAGGTTTGAGCTGTGCAGAGCCCACATCCACACCAGGATACGCGCAGAGCAAAAACTAACCCCCATCCCTGTTGTGTGTCCTTCACAAGGGGACCTGCCACTTAAGTGCTCCTTCACTTCAGAAGAGATATAGCTGTTTGGGGGTGTGAAATAGCCCGGAAGAAGAAAAGAATGTGATACAAATTGTTCTGTGCAGAACTCAGATTGCCGCTGCCTTTGCGTGTGCTTCTGCAACTGCCATTCACACAGTCCCCCACCAAAATGCCTGAATTATGCATTTTTACATTCCCTGGATAGCTAAACCATGCCACTGACTCCAGCTGAAGTAATTTTGACCTCATGAGTGCATTAGGGATGGTTTGTTAGGGGACCACCTGGGGCTGCGGGAGGATATGCCTGCTCAAACTGGAGCTTTAAGCAGGAGATGATATGATTTGCAAATATCATTGCTCTCTTTCTTCTTCCCTTTAGGGGACCACCGTGAAAAACTGTACTCTCTCTCCTCCTACTCCCTCACACCCTGACCAAAAAAACATAGTGGGAGATCTTAGCACAGAACAGCAAACAGTGCCTGTTCTGTCAGGGATGGTTGCTGCCCAGAAAGCTCTCTGTACCCCTGCCAACAAAGCCATAATATGAAGATTGCACTCTTCTAAACAGCAGGGTAAGATTCTGAAGAAGACTATCACCTTTTTAGGGAGAGACATAAACCAGTAATGTTTCAGGATCCATCGTTGGCTACTTTAAGGGAGAAGGAAGATTATGGCCTGCTTTAGAACAACAAATATAAAATATAATTTTCCTTTCAAATACCTTATTATATATCAAGAACACATCATAAAAAAGAAAAAGGAAGAGGTTAAATCCCTGCAGAACTGAATGTGATTGGAAGAGAGTCTGGAAATACAATCTGAATCTGTGGTAAACATTAAGAGAGAGCACCATGATAGTGCATAGCAAACTTTGAGCCGAAATAAAGATGAAAATAAAGTACAGGGGTAAGAAGACCAGAAATTAAAAAATCACAAATGTGAGTATTCAAGGGGATCTGATTAAGACTGAAGAGCAATATGAAGGAGAGAATAAGAAGTGGAAGGTGGAACGTCACAGGAGATAATATAGGTGCAACCAAACTCCTGGAAATGGATGTGGGAAAAGGAATTTTCTGAAACTGAGAGAAAAGCACTGGGAAGGAGAAGGTATGACTGTAGCAGAGAAGTGAGCCAGCATGCCAGTCTTTGACAAACTTATCACAGGGCCACAGCTTCTCCCAGGTTCCCAGGCAAGAACCTTCCACTGCTCCCTTGAGGAGAGGCTAACCACCCCCCTCTGGAAGAAGACTAGGGAAATTCCATTTTGGCCATTTTTCTGAATTTGCCATTCGGGGAAGGTGACAAGGGGGAGGGATTAAACAGTCAGGGAACGCTGAGGAGTAAATAAATTCTGACAAATTGTGACTTCTGTCGGCAATTTTAGGTCTCATATATACTAGAAAATGCTCTGGGACAAAAAACGAAGAAATCACAATACGTTGACAAGACCTAGAAGAAAGCCAGATCTTCAGTGTCTCTTTTAAAGAATGAAACTAGTATTAAAATAAAATCATTATTGTTGTGTATTCAAGGATTTGTAAATATTTGTAACACTTAAGTTGAGAGAAGAAGAGATATGCTTTGAAAATTGAAAGGAATTAACCAATAGTGGTAGAATGAGAGAACCAATGAAAACTACTTTTATAAATTTGTAAAGACTTGGTTGAAAGAGGATTTTATGAAGACTGAAGTGGTGCACCTGCCACTGTGCCACTGCAAGAAAAAAAATTGCAAAGCATGGAAACTGAGCCATTGCTCTCTCCTGCGTGAGAGAGAGGTGCGGCAGTTTTACTGGCTCAATATCTTACGTGTCTTAAAAGTAAGTTGTTAGATGAAGGAGGCAGATGTTTCTGATCCAAAGTTACTTAAAGGGAAAATTAACAAAAATTCCTATTTGAAATATTTTCTCTTTCTTTTTCACTTTCTTTATATAGTTTTTTAGATTTCATATAGCATTCTGGGAAGAGGAATTTACCTTCCTGGAACAACTTTAGTGAAGTACTACATTCAGCTGATGAGAGATGAGGATAGATGGGTACTGTGCAGAGCAGGATATTTAGAAAGGTTATAAATTTGTTAAAAGCACTGGATCCAAGTAATATTTGGAGGCTGAAAAATCCTGATTTTAGAAACTCCACTTACTATTTCATACCACATGATACATATTCTATAATGTCTTGAAAGATAAAAGAATCTGGAGTGTCTTGCTATACCACCTTACCACAAAATCCATAGCAGTGATCAGATGGTCTGGACACTCCCGGATAGATCTGGTCGGGGAAGCAGATTCAATCAGCTGACATTCATAGACACTTAGAGACTGAAGGGAGTTCCTTTATGTGACCAATGAAAAATAGAAGAACTAGGGAGCGATTCTCAGAAATATTTAGAAGACAATGGTAAAACTCATATGTAAAATTAAATGTGTACTGGAAAGACCAAAAGAACCTTTAAGAGGTGGTGTTGTCTGTAAAGGTTCCTCTCTTTAGAAGTCCAGAATTCAAGATGAGCAGTATTTAATTAAGGCCTGTTTTGGAGAGCTTAGTTTTAAAGAAAGGAGTGGATATGCCTTTAAAAATCTAAGACAAATAAGGAAGCCGTATATGAAGGTTTAAAGGATGAGTTTTACAAAGGCTTTAAAAAGAGTTTTCACTCCTCTATTAATAGGCATTTAATGTGATCAAGCCAGGAGGAGATGATGCTTCCCCTAGAAGGGAAGCAGGGAGAAATGTAGCATGTAAAGGGAAGAGAGAATATGGCAGCTACTTGTATAGATCTGTATCTTTAATAAATAATACAACAAAAATTTGTGCCAAGACATTGGCAGATTGAGAAATGAGTATACAAGTGAATATACAGTACCAAGTAATTGTAATCTTATTTGTTAAGTTTGTTTTTAGATAGATGAATTGTGTGCGGCAAAAGGCTGTACACAAACAGCTGTATTGCATTGCATAAACCCAACATTTCTCTGCACACCTGTGCTGGTTTCAGGCAGGAAAGGGTTTATTTTCTCCACAGTGCTGTTGGCTAGCCCAGGCTGGTCAGAGGACTATTTCATTCCATGGTACCTAATGCTCAGTGCACATTTGAAGTTCTGAGGCTGGAAGTGCCTGGAGGGGTCATTAAGACTTTGGACTAGCTTGATAGCTGGGTCCTTACCTCCTTTGTTAGCTCTTGCCTTAGGGTTAGGGTGGTTGTTAGCGGAGGGGGGAAGGAGTGGGTTCCTTTGTTAGTGGGTTGGAGGGTTGGCTGGTTTTTTCCCCCCGGTCATGTTGTCATTCTGAGGCTCGGACTCACTTCTCAGGACCTGATTGTGTGTTGGTTGGTGAGTGGTGAGCTATTGTATTGTGTGTTCTATTTTCTATTATTTTAATTACTTATTAGTAGTAGCATTGTTAATATTAGTAATATCACTATCGTTTTCATTTATATTCAATTATTAAATAGTTCTTAACTTTATGAGCTTCCTTGTCTTTTCCTCCAACTCTCCTCCTCCACTGAGGGAGGGGGAGGAGGTGAGCAAGCGTCTGAGTGGTACTTCATTGCTGCTTAAGGTTAAACCATGACAACACCCAAAAAAATCATTTGGTCAGATGGAAGGGAATATATGGAAGATATATGGAAAAAAATGGCTTGGGAAATAATTTGAAGTTTTCTGCTTTATGCAAGAACTCTGTAATTTCAGACAAGGGAATGAGTCTTACCTCAAGTTAATTTAGTTTAACTAGAGGAATCATGTAAGACAACTTGTACCAAGGTATGCGTTGTTGCTATTGTACTTTCCATATGGGATCAGGTTTTGCCCTTGAAGGCAGTAGATATAATTGTAGTGAGGCACACACAGAGGCGATAGACATCCAGGAAGATGAACCTGGAGTGTTAAGATTTGTTAAGTTGGAGGTATTCGAATTGGTGACAACAATGAACAATCATTAAATACATACTATCACTTCACTACTGTAGTATCTGTGAATCCAGTTGTGTGCCATTGTTCACAGCCTTGCACAACCCTGGATTCGCTGTGACCATGTCCTGTTGTCCTCCTGAGGGCTGGGATATTGCTATGTGTGACCTATGTGCTCCAGTAGTGGGGAAGGAGACCAGCTGGACCAGGCTGCACTTCCCCTCTGCTCTCCTGACTTGTGGCTCTCCCAATTCTCCTAGGAAAACATCATCACAGAGCAGAGCCTTCATGTGCATAGCCACTGGATACCAGAAGCGAAAGCCAAAGGGAAAAGGATGTTCCAGGGAAAGGACTGTTCCATGCCACAGCTGGAAGAAAATAGAGGAGGAAGTTGCTGCACGTTCCTGTAGCTTGAGGAGATGCTCGTTCAGCCTCCACTGAGCTCGGATTACCTGGGCATGAACATTACTGAGACAAGAGGAGAAGACCCCTTTCCAACAACCCTGGAACCCCACTGACCTCCTAGTCACAAAGCTGGATAGTACTGTGATATTATGAAGGATTCAACTTTGCAGCCCGTAACTGAATGTTGTCCCAAGGGAAGTCCACTACTGATGAGACAAAAAATGTCAGGTCGAATTGCTAGGGAAGGGGCAAAGAAGAAGAGGAACAGATACCTAGAAGTGACAGATCACATTCCTGACCTCTGAGGCAAGTAAAAGTTCATTGTGCAGTTCGCCTAGCCTAGCCGTTTTCTTGGGTTTTATATTTTTTTAAGCTTAAAGGTTTGGGGTTTTTTCTACATGAGATGCTTACACCATAAGTATTTCTTCTTACTGTTCCTCTTTTAAACCTCTAATACTTTCAACTCCGTGTAATTCCTGTACACTCACTGCTCTTTGGCCACCACCGTGGTTTGCTTGTGTTTTAGTCCCGCAAGGATTTTTTAAAAATGTCAACTTGTATTTCCTCTTTGCACCCTAAAGAGAGTTTCCTCCTGCAGTCTATCAGACCCTGCTTAGGAGGGTGTAAGTAGCTAGCAATGGCAAGTGATAGCACAGTGCAGTTAGCAGTAATTATCCTGGTGAGTGGTAATGCCTTGGGCCTGTTCCAGACTTGCAAACAGACAGCTGAAGTCCCAGCTAGTCATACCCTTTAGAAAAAGATTGTATGCTGTTGAGCAAAAACTCTGTAGGAGCACTGCAGTGTGGGACAGGTTCTTGGAATAGTTTCCTGCGGAAAATTTGATTGCTAGTGCACACTGTCTTCCGTCCAAAGTATCCATGGCAATATAAAATACGTTGTAGGTTTTGTATGGAGAGAGAAGTTGAGGCTGGAGCGAAGACAGTTTAAACAGGAAACCCACATTTCCAAATGCTGTGTACATAAAACAACTCCTATTTTCACTGGTTTCTGTCGCAGAGGCTGCTGTTGTTTAGCTTGCCGCCTTATTATTTGCTTTTATAATAGCCTATATATTTATGAAGGATCAGTCTACATACAAACCTCATTTAATGTCCATTTGCTACCATTTGCACCACATTACAAACTCATTTACAAAGTGAATGTGAAAACAAATGTGAGCCCTGTGGAAAGCCTCGCTGAGCCTGTGTGTGATTGCAGCCGTATGTAACAGCTCATAAATGGTGTCGGCTAGAGACTGTGCTTAAGTACTACAGCACAGGAGCTTGTCATTTCCTCAACCAGATTGCAGCATCTGTATTTCCCTTGCCCTTTTCCTGGTGCTGTTAAGCCAGAGAATTCTTTCTAGAGCAGTCATCCTAAAAGCCAAATAGCTCCTCTGGAACAGTTCACAATGCTGTCATCTCTAAAATATGCCATTGTGCTGTAAGGAGCTCTTAAGAGCTGCAGCATTCCGGCTTGCATACTGCACTGAGACACAGACGAAAATCAACCCCGGCCTCCAAAACAGTCGCACTGGCAGGTGAGCTGTAGGAACAAATGCAGAAGTTAAGCAAATAAGAATTCTTATGTTCTCAACCAGCATGCTGAAACCCTTCATGTCCCAGTCTGTCCGCATCTCCAGAGACGCTCATTAGCTGTGTCGGCCTCCCGAGCTCCGTTTCACCACAGTCAGGTATGCGCCTCTTGGGGACTGAGCATATTAACACTTCTGCATGTATGAGCGAACACGAAATGCAGCAAAGTGCCTGAGCTCAGAGATCCAGCCACGCTGCCGAGGGCAAAGGCCTTTCTTCAAGGTTGTTCACTTAGATACAGGAGCTTTGCAATGGGAGCATTAATCATCATGCAAACAAGCAGCATCAGAACACAGGTGTCAAAAACAGCCTTCTGTGTAACCGGTGTCAGTGCCTTTAGGGGTGATCATTCCTTTTTTTGTTTAAATCTTGAACTTGGCTTATGAAATGTGAGTTCGCATCACCCATGTGTCTGAGCAGCACTGACTCATCGCGAGCATCAAAAAATATAAAGAAAGTGAAGGATTTAGAAAAGCTGATCCAGCAGTTAAGTGTAGGGGACCTACTCACTGTTACGTGTGTCTTGCTCACCTAGAAGTCATCTGGAAGAGAACAGACAAACCCAAGAGAACAACTAGTGCAACTAAATTAAATTAAACACTCATTCTCTGGTATGCAGCTTAACCACACTGCTTGTGTGAATCTCCATGTACGTTTTCTCTACTGCTTATGCAGCAGATATGAAACATATCCAAAGTGCTCAAAGCGTACAGAATAACTCTTACTAACTACGTTGGTCTGAGGCTTGAGGTGCTGGGTGAAAAACAGAGTTACACAGTCAAAGTAGGAATAATAAGCACAACACTGTCTTTATTCTTAACAAATGCCCTGAGAGCATCAGCAGCCGTCATGCCTGAGATCGTCAAATGGGTTTTGCCCCCTAGTGTAATAGCAGATGCTTGGAGTTACCAGGAATTCTCCCTTTGAGTAATCTGCTAAGTTTTCATCTGATGCATTTCTCATATTCATAGACAAAATGCAAAGTTAGTTTTGCATTTTTATGGCTGAGTAGAAGTTCTCTGTTTCGCAGCCTTTTGTGTTGGGCTCTTTATTTTCCAGTCAGAAATTTCAGTAGGCCCAGTCCTGACAGAGAATCCAGGCAAGACTCCCACCATCTTCAATGCTAAAATATGATTTAGTGCTTATAAAACCTGAAGAAAAGAAAATGTATTTCCAGTTATAAAAAGAATCATGCAGGGAAACTCCCTTTATTTTCCATTTCTGCTCGTAGTTGAGCATGTAAAATAATCTCTAATTGACTGTTACACACAGAAAGGCAAAAAAAACCAATTCTGCCAGAGGATAATATTATATATAACTTTCCACTCAATATTTGCATAAGGTCTTTCACATAATAGTATCTAATATGGCTAGGAAAAGTCATATATCTTTCATTTTCAGTCTACTGGCTGAATTGTTTTCGCTTTTGTTCCTGTTGCTCTGAAATTTTTGTAAAAGGTAATGTCTTCTCATATATCACACAGTGATTTTGAACTTAGTGAAGTTTGAATTTTGCTGTTTGTTTTTTTGAAATTTATCTATAGTTTTTGACATTCCGTAGAAGTTATATCTTCACCTCTTCCAGTGATTGGAATGAAAAATGTGGTAACTGGGCTACCTTTTGGGAATTGTTGTGCTGTTGAATTCAGTGGAAAGAAAACACCAACGATTTCTTACATTGCTTCCCAGTTCTCTCTAAAATGAAGATGTATTGAGGTAGGCGAAAATATTTGTGGGTGAGAGGAACAGGCAAGGGCTGGCTGAACTTCTTTGAACTTCAGTCTGGTGGAGTTTTGAGGTTAATGTTAAGGGTTAGGCCAGTTTTTGTATTATTCAAATAAGTTCGCCTGTCCTTAATAGAGCTCCTGAAGCAGACAATTGAGTATGATATGATGACTGTCTAAAATTATTTCAGGATAACAGAGATTTAATTCATGAAAGCAGACAAAAGGGTATGTGCTTGATGTTTGGAAGTGTGATTTTTTTTCTAGAATAATTTCATTTGAAAGTAGGACACTACTTTTTCAAAAGATGAATTAGTTTATAATGGGAAAGATAACATCCCATGGGCCAAACTGATGTCAAGTGTTGCATTACAGATCCAAGAGTCACAACTCTGAGACAGAACAGATAATCTTGGGATATAGAAAATAGAGCTGGAACAGATGTATGTCACCCTATGGGAGTGCTCAGAGCTATTTGTGAGCCAAAGAAGTACACATATCTAAGCCCTTTCTTGCCTTCCCCCCCACCCTGCATTTTGTTTGCTACTCTTGCTAAATCAATTCTGTTTCAAAACAGCCCTTACCTCCTGCTTGATTAAACAAAGACAGTAGGTCTGATAGCAGTTTTTCAAAGACGGAGTTGTAGCCACAGTGAATAGATGTGAGAGACTGATTTTAGAAATCATAGTTTAGAAGATGCAAGCACCTCCAAAGCTGAAGAGCAAACAGGAGAAGAATAGTTGTTGAACTCATGTTTTGTCACTGATATCAGTGGGACCTTTGAATGATCTTCTTTTAGACAACAGACAATGTTCTGAATTTTAAATGGCACCTGCTTTGCACAGTCTGGTTGTAGGTTAAAAAGTTGTTTGGTAAAGTGAAAAGTTTTGCAGTTTTTGTAAGTTCTAGTGTTGATTTCATCATATTAAACTTAGCCAATACGGGACCTGATCCAGCAAATATTTAATTTTACAAGCAGCTCGGCATAAGTAACTGTGTCCAGTTCTCCTACATATTTGGCGATGCCGATACTCAGACTCCTCTCAATATTTGAAAAGGTGAACCTGAGTACATTTTGGGTGGGAAAATGCAAAAGGGAGAAGTTGTACTTTCAACTAACAGGAAAAACGAGACAGCGTAACACTCTTCAGAAGGCATATTCGTAGCCGTATTAACAACATTTGAGACAACTACCACATGTTTAATATCTTGAGAAATATGAGTATTGTTTCCTGCTTTTTCTGCCAAAGGGAGTGACATAACAGGACCCATCTTGATAGCTTTCCATTTTAAACCTAATTTCCATTCTCTTTGCTTATGGTTCAGGCCACACACTCCAGCAGTCACAAAAGTTACATTAATCTGTAAATCAAAATACTTCTGTCTCAGGATGAATTGTTTGTAGCTCTCTTTACCACTGCCAACCTCACTAATATTTGCAGGGGACACATTTCCTCTTCCCCGTCCCCTCTACCTCTCCCTCAAATCACATAATTCCGCTGTGAACTCCAGCAAGCAAGGACAAGGAGGGAGCACCATCCAAACGTCCCATCATCGGTAGCAGTCATTTTAATGAAATAACATGCTGTTGGACTGAATGCGTACAGCCTGTCTAAGAAGGGCTGTCTGCTCTCCAGAACGCTTGTGCTTAGGAAAAAAGGAAAAGCCTTTAACTAGCCTTGGCAGTAAAAAGAGAGAAGAAAGGAGAGAATATTAGGATAGAACTAGCAAAAGAAAGAAGTTGCTTGCAGAGCTGAATAGACACAGAGACAAATAAGCCACCAAATGTGGATGAAAGGGACTTCAGTGGGAGAAAGAAAAGGGGGAGGAAAAAAGCACTGGCACCAAAAGAAAAGATAGTGATAATGGACAAAATACTGTGTACGATTTTTCAGCAAAGTACACCAGGAGGGAAAGTCAAAGCTATACAGGGTCTATATATAAACTTCTCAAAAGCATGGAAAAGAAGCATTAAAGTCTTGCTTTGCATAGTGATAGTGTTAGCTCTAGAGTCTTTGGATTTACATTTCACACCTGAATGGATCCAGGTAGCAAACTTTATACTGTGAACCTCATAGCACATGATGGAAAAGTGGGAGGGAGGGTTAAAAGTCAGCTATCAGCATGGGGGAGCTAGATGGTTTGTATTATGAAGAAAGTCGGAAATGTGTTTGTGCACGAGCATGTGCACGCGTATGCACCTGCAGTGTTGTTCCAAAACATCCATCCAGACTCCTGAACTGAAGATTAGAGTGTGTACTTTTCACTGCTGTCATAGTGACTATTAAATTAAGAAATCACTTTTGATAAGACTTTGCCCTCTCATGGCATTGTTTACTTATGTATTCATGTAATTAATATTGTCTAAATCCTTGACTGAGGTCCTTAGAGAAAGAGTACCTCTCTAAGGCTTGAGCTGAGTCTCATGCAGTGGTTTCCCAAGGCTCTAGGCATCTGTGGGCTGCTGGAGAGATAAAAAGAATAATATGACAGGAAACCTGCGTTAACATCTAATCCCCCCCCCCCCCCCCCCCAAGCTTCCCCCTGAATCTTACCAATAAGAAGACCTATCATCTGCCTTTATCTCTGATTTCATACACTCTTAAAGTGCTTGCAGAACAAAATCAAACCACAGCACGACTTGAAATGTCATCTCTGTGTAGATAATACTTTTTTGAGTACATCATAAAAAAGAATTAAAGGGAGAGCATCAATATTTACATGTATTTGGGGGATACAAAAGGAGAGAAATTCCACAGGGTTGCTGAGCAGATGATTGTATAACCAGGACCAACTGACTCATGTTAAAAAAAGAAAATTTAGGCTGCATGTTAGGAAAGCATTTTGTCAGTGATGATTTTGGAGCTTTAAAATACTCCCTGATGAGAATAAAGGCTGGCCTTGGGTGTCCAATTTCCCAAAACAATGAAAGGATGAGCTCTTCACTTGGCCTCTGTCCTCTTTACGATTTGGAAAGGGTCTTCCCTCTGGGTGGAAGAGAAGGCCTGGAAGGGCCAAAGTGGGGCAATGCCCAGATAGGGGTGTGGTGGGAAAAAGAGATGCTGCCCCTGAGTCACAGTACCACAGGCATTCCGGCAGGGTTGTAGTTTGTCCTGCTGAAAAAAATTCCTCTGCAAAAGAGCTTTCCACTGAAAATATGTGTCTTCATCAAATTCACAATAATTTCTAATATGACACATTCTCAACCTGCCTGGCAGTGCCAAAGTGGTCACCTCGTCGATACTATTGTCTGACTCATCCCAAAGTACTTCACATGGTTTAAAGCTGCTTAGACATTACAGTTGCTGGCTTCTCTGTAGTTCTTTTGCTTAAACCTACCTTCACTGAGACGTAAAGACTCCCATTGTGGTTCAAGGACCTCTATGTCTGACCTCCACACCATGCAAATTCATGGAATTTATGCTAGAAGATACATAAATACTAGAGCTTTTGTAGAGCGGTGTCACATCTCATAAATCTGTTAAAACACTCTGAAGGAGTCAGCAAGGTCACGTTTTAAGATTCTCTGGTTATCAGCAAAGTATATTGCACCTTCAGAAGTAATTCAACAGACTCACAAAAGATTCCTATGGAAATCAAGATCCCCCTGGATAGAAGGGAAGGTCTTTTTGTGTATTAGGAGCTGACTACCAGGAAATCAAGGCAGGTATTTGGAATGGGCTGACCTTTCCAATGGGGTTTCTCAAGCATCTGTGTTGGGATGACTCAGGTTCCAGAATGATCTAGGAAAAGGAGCTAATCAGTGCGCAAAGATGCTTCATAGAAGAACCTTTCAAGTCACATTACCAGTTTATAGCAGCCGGGGGAAAACATCAGCAGAAATACCATTACTTGTTTGCTCTGTTTCTTTTATTCTTTCTGAAATATCTGCTGCTGGCTACTGTCACAGCTCTTGAACTAAGTGGTCTTTTGACCCAACAGTCACGTTCATCTGAGTCAAACAATTTGGAAAGTGTGGCCTTTATTCTCTGTAGTGTGCGGTCGGTGTTTTTGATTCACTGTGATCTTGAGGTACAAACCCTTTCACTTAAAAGTTCTTAATGAAGATTTTGCTGTGCTGCCTTACTGTCCTTAACCTTGTTCCCATTACCAGTTTCTTTTACTGTTTATATCTGGGACAGCATTTTCCTTCTTCCAGCTGCTTTTATCCATTCCAAAATGCAGAATAAATATTTAAATGGAAAAGGGGAAAAAAAAACCCAAAAAAAGCAATCTTCTAAGACAGGGAAAAGGAAAGTTTTATTTGCTGAGAGTTGAATAGATCCTTTCAAATACATTTAACAAGACTCCCACTAACACAGACTGTAGTCTTACGCAGGCATAATGCAAATGTTTCTGTGCGTATACGTGTGCACGTACATACAGATTTATAAAACGGTGCGAGGCCATGTAAAATGATATCGTGATTCATATCTGCTGTACTGGTTGCACGTAAGCCACCTTCGCTCCAGGATGTTAGACAGTGAACGTTAGATAGGAGTTCCATTGCTGTACCAAGGTTGTTGTTGTCTGCTGTTCCCCTGGGACATGGATGTTGCCCTTGGGTCCCTTCAGAGGGTTCTGTTGAGGTAGACACAGCAGAAACAGGCAGAGAGAAAAGGCAGCAAAAGAACCTCTGAGGGTAAGAGTCTTGTCTGTTGCAGCAAAGCAGGTCTGATTTCAATTTGCCCTAACTTACCCCTACAACCAGTGTACATATGGGAGTGTGGGAGAAGTTACACAGCCTTTGCAGCTCTCCTTGTATTTGAGCATCAAAGACCAAGCTGTAAGTATTTCAGCCACCCTCACTGACTCTGCGATTGCCTGTGAGCTGAGATGCTCAGCTCACTGAAATCACTGCACATATAATGCATTCCTAAGCTTTCCAAAGAGCTGTAGTTTCCTCACTGTTACATTTGCTGTTTCTTGCCGTCTTTAGGAACGGGAAAGAATGAAATAAAACTATCCCTGCCTACAGGCTAGAAGCCCACTGCCTTTCATTCATTTTAATGGTCCATTATGGTCAAGAATATTTGTTTAGCCGCTCCTCCGTGTCCTCACACATAGATCTGCCCTGTCACAAATCATTCGTTGTGGACTTAAAGAAATTGCATGCATGACTCCCAGCTTAGCCATTAATGTCACATAATAAGCCATCTACAGCCCTTTCTTAATTGAATATTCAGGTAATGGAGAAAGAGTGAGCACTCTTAGTATGTCTTCAGGTCTCTTTCAGGGCTCCTTGAGATAGATTACATGTAGAAAGGCTTGTGACTTGAATATAAGCCAGTTGTCACATGAATAACGATATCAGACTTCAGTCTTTGTAAACAAAACCGTATCAGTAGATTCTGCTTTGATTTTGCTGTAATTGGTTTTAAACAAATCTCTTGTAACTGTTTAGTATCTCGTGTCAGAACTGAAAGATATTGATGTTAATAATGAAGGAAACCACTCACTGCCAGATTCTGATAAACTATACAGTGTCTCACTCCAGTGCAGTCACTTACGGAACAAGGTGCTATTGAAACATAGTAAGAGTTTAAGCATCTGTTCCAAAGTATTTAAAAGTTATATTTACAGTTGCCAGTCCCTAGGAAATCTCAAGTATAACAGATTTACATAGTAAAGGCCAAGTTTATGCACAAATAAATTGTGTTCTGGCAGTTGTAAAGAGAAAAAATACCCCTCTATGAAACCCAGGTTTTTATTCCAAACGAAATCGCACATGCTACATTAAATCAGCCCTTGAAACCTCCCTCTGAAAGAAACTACTTAATAAAGTTCATCAGAACTTACTGATTTTTGCTTTGATAAGTGGTGCTGGGATTTGTTTGCACTTTATTTTGGCTAATATAGTGTCTCTTTTAATAATGTGAACTAATGAAATCCCCCTACATCAAGAAATACCTCTATTCCTCAGAGTTCTGCATCCTTTGGAATAGTTATCTGCTTCAACAATTACCAGTGTGTGCTGATTACCAACAGGAAAAAATTACAGAACAAGCTACATTCTGATGAGTAAAAGGGTCATTCCTATTCTCTATTCATCTTGATAATTTCCAGTCCTATGCAAATAGCAACAGGCATTATCATGATTCATGTGGAAGGAGTTATCAGCTGAACACTGACTCCAGAGAAATTTGTCCTAAGTAGAAGTGACATAATGGGAGGTAATGAAGAGCAGAAATACAAAGACGTTTTGTTTCCGGTTCTACAGTGAACACTCCCTCTACAACATTGCACATGCACATGTGCATCCATACAAATACCTGATGTGATCAGACAAGTCTAGCAATGTAAATATAAGCCTTTTTTCATTATTTTATTTCCTCATGGCACTGCTGGCCTCAGTCCAGCTGAGGTTAAAAACGTGTGTAATATTCAGCACATCTGTAGCTCCATTGTAGTTCTTTGAGGGTAATTCACAGCTTGTAGTCATTTCTCCACATGTACTGTAAATAGTATTGCAGTAATGTGAAAACAAAATGATTCATACAAAAGGTTTGTGTGTTTCTTGTTTCAGCTCACCAAACTATTAAATATCAGTACAGAGGCCTTTCTTCCACTTTCCACTGCTGCAATTGATGCCTGTGTGATTTAAAATGAGCATTGATGGGGACACAGTATGAAGTAGTTAGCACAGTGTAAATTGAAACGCCAACATCATTTTACAGCAACATCCCTGTACAGATAAGAATCCTGTGGCTCCTTGAAGAGGTAGATATGCTCAATGCCTGTGCACATGAAAACCTGCTAAAAGTGTGTAGTGAGACAATATGACCACTCAACAGAATACCTCGGCTGTTGGTCAGAGGTCCGGGTGCGTGATCCGAATGCTACTGACAAACGAGACTGAGATGTTGACCAACTGGATAGTAATTTTCATTTTTAAATCATCATGCTGTCTTCATACTAATACATAAGCCAGGTCTCTTTGAAAACATCTGTATGTTCTGGCTTCATTTGGTTGCTTAACATGCTCGGTGATAGAGCGGTCATGTAAATAATATTACTAGGGATATTAGTATATACAAATCTGGTCATGTGATATGTTCAGGCACAGAATCTGGTGCACTTAGACGTCATCTAGTTAGGAAAACTCTGTTGCATGTTGTGAGTCATAGCCTGCACCTGCAGTTCAGATTCTCCTTATGCCATAGCAGAGTCTGGTTGCAGCATTCCTGACACAGCTGGTGAGTGAGCCAGCTAGGGAAGGCACTCCACTGGACTCCACTGTTATTTGTGGGTGATGTGAGAGTTGGAGGCTGCCTTGAGCATAGTGATCACAAAATGGTAGAGTTTTGATTCTTGGAGAAGGAGGGGGGTCAGCAGAACTGCTACCTTGGACTTCCAAAGGGCAGGCTTTGGCGTGTTTAGGAGACTGCTTGACAGAGTCCCTTTGGAGGCAATCCTGAAGGGCACAGGAGTCCAGGAGGGCTTAAAGGTGGAGGAGCAGGCTGTCCCCATGTGCTGTAAGATGAGCCGGTGGGGAGGAAGACCTGCCTGGCTAAGCAGGGACCTTTGGCTGGAACTCAGGAAAAAAAGGAGAATTTATGACCTCCGGCATACTCCGGAGGACTACAAGGATGTCATGATGTTATGCAGGGAGAAAAATAGAAGGGCTAAAGCTCAACTAGAACTTAATCTGGATACTGCCATAAAAGACAACAAAAAATGTTTCTATATATGTATTAGCAACAAAAGGAGGGCTAAGGAAAATCTCCATCCTTTATTGGATACAGGAGGAAACATAGTGACTAGGAATGAGGAAAAGGCTGAGGCACTTAATGCTTTCTTTGCCTCAGTCTTTGTTAGCGAGGCCAGTTGTTCTCCACGTACCCAGTCCCCTGAGCTGGAAAGCACAGGAATGGGGAGCAGAATGAACCCACCATAATCTAATAAGGAATGGTTACTGACCTGCCACACCACTTAGACACACACAAGTCTATGGAGCCAGATGTGGTCCACCCAAGGGTGCCGAAGGAGCTGGTGGAAGTGCTCACCAAGACAGTTTCAATAGTTTATCAGCAGTCCTGGTGAACTGGGGAGGTCCCAATTGACTGGAAGTTAGCCAATACGACACCCTTCTGCAAGAAGGGCTGGAAAGAGGATCCGGGGAACTACAGGCCTATCAGTCTGACCTGAGTTCCAGGGAAGGTTATGGAGTAGATCATCCTGAGTGCCATTATGTGGCACATACAGACGACCAAGAGATCTGGCCCAGTCAGCATGGGTTTATGAAAGGCAGGTCCTGCTTGACTAACCTGATCTTCTATGACAAGGTGACCCACTTGGTGGATGAGGGCAAGGCTGTGGATATTGTCTACCTAGACTTCAGTAAAGCCTTTGACAACATTTCCCACGGCATTCTCCTGGAGAAACTGGTTGCTTATAGCTTGGATGGGTGTACTCTTCACTGGGAAAAAAACTGGCTGAATGGCCAGGCCCCAAGAGTTGTGGTGAATGGAGTTAAATCCAGCTGGCGGCCGGTCACAAGTGGTGTTCCCCAGGGCTCAGTGCTGGGGCCAGTTCTGTTTAACACCTTTATCAATGATCTGCACCAGGGGATCGAGTGCACCCTCAGTAAGTTTGCAGATGACATCAAGTAGGGTGGAAGTGTTGATCTGCCCGAGGGTAGGAAGGCTCTGCAGAGGGATCTGGACAGGCTGGATTGATGGGCTGAGGCTAATTGTATAAGGTTCAACAAAGTGAAGTGCCAAGTCCTGCACTTGGGTCACAACAACCCCCTGCAATGCTACAGGCTTGGGGACGAGTGGCTGGAAAGCAGCTGCCTGGTAGAAAAGGACCTGGGATGTTGGTTGACAGTCCCCTGAATATGAGCCAGCAGCGTGCCCAGGTGGTCAAGAAGACTGACGGCATCCTGGCCTGCATCAGGAACAGCGTGGCCAGCAGGACTAAGGCACTGATTGTCCCCTGTACTTGGCACTGGTGAGGTTGCACCTCAAATCCTGAGTTCAGTTTTGGGCCCCTCATTGTAAGAAGGACATTGAGGTGCTGGAACGTGTCCAGAGAAGGGCAATGAAGCTGGTTAAGGGTCTGGAGCACAAGTTCTGTGAGGAGCAGCTGAAGGAACTGACGTTGTTCAGCACGGAAAAGAGGAGGCTCAGGGGAGAACTGTACAACTACCTGAAAGGAGGATGCAAAGAGGTTGGGGTTTCTCTCTTATTCCAAGTAACAAGTGATAGGATGAGAGGAAATGGCCTCAAGTTGCACCAGGGGAGGTTTAGATTGGCTATTAGGAAAAATTTCTTCACTGATGGGATTGTGATGCACTGGAATGGGCTGCCCAGGGAGGTGGTGGAATCACAATCCCTGAAGGTATTTAAGAGATATGTAGACGTGTCGCTTACAGACATGGTTTAGCAGTGGACTTCGCAACGTTGGGTTAATGGCTGGACTTGAGGATCTTAAATGTCTTTTCCAGCCTAAAGGATCCATGATTCTATTCTATGTTTCTGTGATTCTAGCTTCAAGTAATCTGGAAGTGTTTCAGGAGGATCACAACATAAAACATGGCTGTCAAATGGTAGAATTTTCAACAGTGTGCTGCCAGCAGGGTCTGTGTTTTCTGCTGTCAAAATGCCACAGTGTAATTGTTGCAGGTCTTCACACTGACAGCTAGTGTTATGAGATGGACAGGGTAAGTCAGAGATCTATCAAGGGAAACTATGAGATAGACCAGATATGGACTGTATTTCATTAATTGAGAAACTAAACTTGAATTACAGGAGAAATTACAATAGCGAAGCATTCAGCTGCAAATGCCAGTTAGGACAGCATTATAGCTGAATCAGATTTCAAGTTATTTTCAAGGGCAGAAAAGTCCTAAGAATTAATGACCAAACAGATGTCATCAAGTGAGATTATTTACAAGCTCAAGTTTCAGGCAGATCATTCACGTACATTTTTAAAAGAGTTGGAACTATTTCGGAGCCTAGAGGTAGTCCTTTGCGTTAAGGTTTGCTGAGTGCCATTCCTGAAGACTTCTGAGCAGTGAAAAAGCAAGCTCCAGATTTAAGTGTACTATTTTAGGCAGTTTCACTAAAGATTCAGTGAGCTGTGCCATGTTTGTAGGTGGAAGTCAGATGCAGGGTAGTATTGCATTTTACATTTTTCACTGGTTTTCTGTGTGGCCTGCCAGTGGAAGGACTTGATCATATGCACTGCAATCATAGTGAAAACCATCTAGGTGTGCAATGAGAAAGATGTGTATCACTGGCAAGATGCATTGAAGGATGACATATCCTCATGCTTTGTAGCAAACAGGCAGCAGTGTTACAGCATGGTAATTACCTGTGTGGCATAGATGCTACCTGGTTTTTTACAGGCTGCTCATCCTGTATTTAGCAATCTGGGTCTGAGTGCAAGGTACAAGGTATTTCAGGAACTGCCTTGCAGAGGTAGCAGGTTTTGAGTCCTCGCATGTTTTCTCTAATCTACTCATCAAGATACATTCTTGACTATTAATGTATGCAATATTAATGTATGGACTAATTAGGTGGGACCTTGGGCTGTGACAGTGGTTGCACAGATAATCCCAGCTTTATCTGTGGCCTCTTGGTCACCACCCACTCAGAGGCTAATGCCCTCTACAGGGCTTGTAGAGCATTTCTGGTCCAGTTACCAGTGTCCCACAAGGAGAATCTCAACATGTTAGTTTTGTTAAAATAAATGTCAGGAATATGGATAGGGTAAGAGTTGAAAGTAAACAAAATTCCAGGTCCAGCGTTCATTTAAATTATGTTTACTTTTCCTCATACAGAAAGAGGTAGCACTCACCATCTATTTAAGTCACTTACTAACTGCATAATTAATAGGGCTAGGTTAACCTTGATTGTGAATTTCCTTTGGAAACTGGATGCCAATGTGTTTGAAGTTCCTTTGTTACCATCTGAATGGCCCTGTAGAGGGAGTGCTTCCAACTTATTTAATGAGACGATCAGTCTTTTCAATTTGTTCTAATTTACTTTATGAACAGAGAATATGGTACAGACTAGACTGATCTGGGATTGTACCAAGTAAGAGGATATCATTTGCATGTAAAAGGATTTTTAATTTCTAAATTCTTGTCTTGAGTCCACTCACTCCTGAGGAATACAGTTCTGTAAGACTGAGGTGAAAAGAGTCACTCCTGACTAGTTCCTTGAAAAAGGCTAAAAAAAGTAGGAGGAGAAAAAAATATTTATTGGGGTATTAGATTGGGACTAATTCATACATGGCCATATATATGACCATATATATGATCACATATGACCATAGTGATTTTCAGCCCAGGATCAGGCACTTCTGAGTGGTCCAAGAAAGGCAACTAAGAATCTCAAAGCTGTTTTCAGCAAGCTGGAATTCACTCTTCAGGGATCTCCACTTCCATGAGAAAATGTTACTGAGTCCAAAATGGGACAAACCTTGCTGACTCAGAGCCCTGGAAGTGGCTGCAAGGGACTCTGAAGCACAAGTAGTTTCTTCACCAATCCTCCTGGTCAAAGGGAAGGAGTTTGAAAGGGCCAGTCAAATCTGGTTCAACAGATGGTTACAGGACTGGTGCCACTGCCAAGGATTCTGCTGCTTAGACCATGGAACTTGTTCTGAGAAACCTTGTCTACTGGGGGCTGATGTGGCGCATCTGTCAGAGAAAGGGAAAAGGATCTTCGGTCTTAGGCTTACCGAGCTGGTGAAGACGGCTTTAAACTAAAGTTGCTGGGGGAGAGGGATCTCAATCCATCCCACTCCTACCAGTGTGATGCCAGTGCCAGCAATAGATGCCTAGAACCTGGAGGAGGATTACAGGTTAGCAAGAGAGCACCTGAAGAGTGGTACAAAGGAATTCCAGCCACTCCAGACAGTAAATCAACTTCATCAGATGCCCAGCTTAATTGCCTCTATGCCAATGCACGTAGCATGGGGAATAAGCAAGAGGAGGTAGAGATGTGAGCACACCTACATGCTCTAATTGCAGATAATATTATGATCTTATTGGCATCATTGGACATGTGATGGGATGGCTCCTATGACTGGGGAGTTGGGATGGAAGAATACAGGCTCTGTAGGAAGGACAGGCAGTAGAGAAGAGGAGGGGACCTTCTATGTCAATGACTAGCTGGAGTGCATGCAGCTCTGCCTGGGGATGGATGAGGAGCCAATTGAGAGCTTATGGGTCAGGATGAAAAGGAGGGCAGGGACAGGTAACATTATGGGGGGGTCTGTTACAGGCCACCCAACCAGGAAGACCAAGCAGATGAGGCACTCAGATAGGAGCAGACTCATGCTCACAAGTCCTGGTCCTCACTGGGGACTTCAACCACACTGGTATCTGTTGGAAGAACAGCACAGCCAAGGGATAAGCAATCCAGGAGGTTCCTGGAATGTGTTGATGGTAACTTCCTTCTGCAAGAGATAGAGGAGCCAAAGAGGAGAGGTGCCATCCTGGACCTTGTTCTCACCAACAAGGAGGGGTTGGTGGGGAATGTGATGCTCAAGAGCAGCCTTGGTTGCAGTGATCATAAAATAATGGAATTCAAGATCCTTAGGGCAGTGAGGAGGCCGCACAATAAGCTCACCACTCTGGCCTTCATGAGAGCAGACTTTGACCTCTTCAGGGTTCTGCTTGGTAGAATATCATGGGGTGAAGCCTTGGAGGGAAGTACACCCAAGAAAGTTTGTTAATATTCAAGGATCACCTCCTCCAATCTCAGAAGCGATGCATCCCAACAAAGACTTCCTCTTTGACTTCCCAACAAAGGCAAAGACGTCAGTAGGCCTGCAGGGATGAACAAGGAGCTCCTGGACAAACTCGTATAAAAAAGGAAGCCTACAGAGGGTGGAAGCGAGAACAGGTATCCTGGGAGGAATACAGAGAAATTGTCCAAGAAGTGAGGGATAGGGTTAGGAAAGCTAAAGCCTTGATAGAATTAAATCTGGCCAGGGGTGTCAAGGGCAACAAGAAAAACGCTATAGGTACATTGGTAACAAATGGAAGACTAAGGAAAATGTGGCCCCCCTCCAGTGGGAATGGGAGACCTGGTCACCTGGGAGAAGGCTGAGGTACTCAATGACATTTTGCCTCAGTCTTCACTGGCAAGTGCTCAAGCCACACTATCCAAGATGCTGAAGGCAAAGGCAAAGACCAGGAGAATGAAGAACCGCCCACTGTAAGAGAAAACCAGGTTTGAGACTACCTAAGGAACCTGAAGGTGCACAAGAACGTGGCACCTGACAAGATACATCTATGGGTCCTGAGGGAACTGGCGGATGAAGTTGCGAAGCCACTATACATCATGTTAGAGAACTTATGGGAGTCCGGTGAAGCTCCCACTGACTGGAAAAGGGGAAAGAAACCCCCCACTTAAAAAAAAGAATATGGAGAACTACAGGGCAGTCAGTCTCACCTCTGTTCCTGGCAAGATCATGGATCAGATCCTCCTGGAAACTATGCTAAGGCATATGGAAAATAAAGAGGTGATTGGTGACAGGCTACATGGCTTCACTAAGGGCAAACTGTGCCTCACAAATCTGGTATCCTTCTACAACAGGCTAACAGAGAGCAACTGACATCATCTACCTGGACTTATGCAAAGCAGTTGACACTGTCCTGCACAACATCCTTGTCTCTAAGTTGGGGGGACGTGGATATGACAGATGGACTGTTTGGTGGATAAGGAATTAGTTGGATGGTCACACTCAGAGAGTTGTGGTCAACGGCTCCATGTCTGAGTGGAGACCAGTGATGAGCTACATTCCTCTGGGACTGCTATTGGGATCAGCGCTGTTCAACGTTTTTGTCAGTGACAAGGACAGTGGGGTCAAGTGCACCCTCAGCAAGTTTGCTGATGACACCAAGCTGTGTGCTGCGGTGGACACACTGGAGGGAAGGGATGCCATCCAGAAGGACCTGGACAGACTGGAGAGGTAGGCCTCTGCCAACCTCATGAAGTTCAACAAGGCCAAGTGCAAGGCCCTGCACCTGGGTCGGGGCAATCCCAATCACAAGTACAGGCTGGGTGGAGAATGGATCGAGAGCAGCCCTGAGGAGAAGGATTTGGAGGTACTGGTGGATGAAAAGCTGGACATGAGCCGGCAGTGTGCGCTGGCAGCCCAGAAAACCAACCGTATCCTGGGCTGCATCACAAGAAGTGTGGACAGCAGGTCGAGAGTGGGGATTCTCCCCCTCCTCTGACTGGATTCTCCCCTTCCTCTACTCTGCTGTCATGAGACTTCACCTGAAGTACTGTGTCCAGCTCTGTGGTCCCCAACATCAGAAGGATATCGACCAGTAGGAAGGAGTCCAGAGGAGGCCACGAAGATGCTCCAAGGGCTGGAGCACCTCTCCTATGAATACAGACTGAGAGAGTTGGGCTTGTTCAGCCTGGAAAAGAGAAGGCTTCGAGGAGACCTTAGAGCACCTTCCTATATCTGAAGGGGGCCTACAAGAGAGATGGAGGGCGACTTTTTACAATGGCAGGTAATGGTAGGACAATGGGCAATGACTTTAAATGGAAAGAGGGGAGATTCAGATTGGATGTAAGGAAAAAATTCTTCACAGAGAGGGTGGTGAGGCACTGGCACAGGTTGCCCAGAGAAGCTGTGGATGCCCCATCCCTGGAAATGTTCAAGGCCAGGCTGGATGAGGCTTTGAGCAACCTGGTCTAGTGGAGGGTGTCCCTGCCCACGGCAGGGGGTTGGAACTGGATGGTCTTTAAGGTCCCTTCCAACCCAAACTGGGCTATGATTCTATGATGCTGTAGTTGTGCTACTGGTCTATGTGATATTCAGTGTGCGGCTAGACCAGTCAATCAAAACCTTCTCTTGTTTAGAGAAAAATCGCCGCATAAGGATTCTGTAATGTGGATGGGATGCTAATATCAATCACTGGTTGTCTGAACTTTGTAGAAGATAAATCTAACCTGATTAGCTTGAGCCCTGATCAAACCTTTTATTAAATGTAGCAGAAATAATTTTTTATGAGGACAATAGGCAAATATCTGATGTGGTTCTGCACAGCTTTATCCACTTTAAGGACAGATTTAAAGGATTTTCTTCCAGTTAGTTGTAATCTTTCTGTACCTTCTCTAAATGCTTACAAGCTCAAAACTGAGAGTTTTCTTGAAGATTTGGTGGACTTCTCCAGGTACAGCAACAGAGCTAAGGGCTTTGGCTCTGCTCTTTACCTTCAAAGCCTTGTTTATCTCCTCTGGTTGAGAAGGATAGATAAGCCACACCTATAGCTCTGCTGTGGGAGCCTGCAGTTGTTGCAAAGCCAACCATTTCCTCTACGGTATGTGGTGAATCATTTTCGTAAAGTACTAGTCAGAATTTCAGAAACTGGTCAGTGATAGCTTCTTGGTTCGTAGTTACTCACCTTTCGATTCAATGCAAACGACACTGTTTTCAGACCTATTGAGTTCTCACCTTTACTGTGTATGGAATAAGTTTGTCTTGCCTAAAGCCACATGGCTGAGTTTAGATAGAAAAAAGAAGGGAGCAGCTTCAGGGGGGACTGTGAGAAGCCTATTTTCTTCATGATAGTGCTAAACTGCTTGTGTAAGGTTTTGTTGGGAATGTCTGTCTGAGAAATCTGGTATCAAGTATTTCTCTAAATCTCCCACCTGTTCCAACTGATCTTCCTCCTCCTTATCGAGGACAGAACAGTGCCTGATACTTGCAAACTATTCTTTTCATGTCCCATAGATTAACATTTGTTTTGAGGAAAATAAGCCCGTATTGCCAAAAGGTTTATCTTTCTAAAAGAAAGAGTGCTAGTCTCCATCATCCTACATGATGTTTTTCTGAAGAAGAAAAAATTGCAGTATCTTTGATGCACAATAAGAGATTGTAATTGGCTTAATTTCATTATTAGGTATTGAATCCCTTTCATATTCAGGAATGGTACAGAGAAAGCTATCTGTGAATAGGTAGAAATGAGAGGCGAGCAGAAAACCAGGTGTTTTTAAGAGAACACTAACATTCTCAGATAAAACATTTAGTGGCTTTGAAATTTTGTTTTGAACAAGACTTTAGCTTATCAAACTCCCTTGTGAGAGGTGGGTGAACTGAAAAGCTTCTCCAGTCGTTCAAAACTAGCACTGCATTGTTCAGACATGAATTTCCTTATGAGTTTTCATTTTACACAAATAGCCTGCGTGTTTCCAGATTTACAGTAAAACCCTGTGCCAGAAAAATCGTTGAGACACTGTGGAATTGCATGAGGAAGGCTAAAGGAAAGGTTGAAAGTAGTGTGTAGCTGAATTTAAAATGTCATCAAGTAGAGAATTCTGCCTTAATTTTCTGCTATGTTTTGCCAGTGCACAGGGATGAAAATAAATCAGGACCAGTGGAAGAGTCAGGCTTTCTAATACCACGTTGCTGCCAGTAACCGTAAGAGGAAGAAGGGGGAACTCAGGCAAGGGAAGTGTATTCGTGCTGTGGACACCCTGACCTGCTAGCAGCAGCTGCTGAAACTGGTCCGTGTTTTCTCTATCTGGAACAAAGAGCAAAGATCAAAGTTTAATCGAAGTCAGTTCCTCTTCCCTACCCATTTGCTCTTCCACCTGCTCCCTCTGCTGGTAAAGTCAAGGAGACTTGAAGCAAGGAAAATGAGATTTAAAAAGGAAGACAAAATGGTGGGCTGACCTTTTACCGTTTGACAATGGACTGAACACTGAAATTTAGTACCATAGTAACGGGTCTTCTAAAACACTTCGTGTTGTCTTGTCTTCATCATCTTTGGGGGAAGGGGTCGTCTGTTGTGGTAATACTGGATCTCTTTCAAACCTTTCTCCTTTTTAAGTTTAAAAGTTTCAGGAAAGGAGATAGTGTAAGCCAGTTCCTTACTCCAGTGATGGCTTTTCTTATGCTGATTTTTGTCCTCTTTTCCATCATGTTCTTAAAGCACATCACAGAAAATCACCATCACTTGTCTTTCCTATGTCGTAATTGAACTTCCAGGTTTTTTTAAGGATTACATTCTCTTACTGCTTTTTAAAATCTTAAAACCCAATCAAGATATTTAATGCAGAGGAACAGTGGCTGCCCTGTTTTCAAAAGGTGAATTTTCACAGTACAGCTGTCACAAAATGGATCAGTCCCACTTGCACGTTTCTCTCCAACACCCTCTCAGTTGCATGTCCCTCCTTTGCACTGGTTCTGGCATTCCTCCAGCTGCAGACTGAACCAATTCATCTTCCTGAACAAGCAAAAATTTTGTTTGGGCTTTTGCTAGCTTCATTTTATCCCATTTTAATGAGGTGAATCATCTGAGCACAAGGTCAGAAGACAGCCAGAGAAAGCTCCAGAGATGGGGCAGCAGTATATAATGAACCATTAGATCTGCTCAAGCAGTGTGGTGCAACATTCACGCCAAGTTCTGGTGGAAAGAGACAGTAAATATTGCTGGTAGATAAAACTCATTCAAGCCTCTCTCCATGTAAGCAATTGGTCCTTTAATAGGCTCGAGATGAAATGTAAGGCTCTTGGCACATTTTGATTGAAACTGGTTGGTGGTAGCGTTAGCTGATGAAAAGCCTGACTGAAAAAGGCGTAAAGGTCTCTTGCCCTCCCTCACTAGCTCCTTCTGCTAGAGCCGGTCAGACTATGTGTTCTAGTAACGATCCACTATTGTCGTTACCGTGCTCTCCCTCGTCACCAGCTTCCATCGTGGTGCTCCTTTTTTGCATACCCTCTGAAAGACTACGATTCTCAAGCTGTTTCTCCCTGATCTTCCCCCAATCTCATTTTGTCTCAATAGTACTCTTTCTGGTGCTATTTCTGAAGTCTGTGATGCTTCTTTTCACAAGGAGGATCTATTTTCAGCTTCCCTTGTTCTCAATGACCAACCATGCATGCTCACTTTATTTAACGCTTTTTTACCTCAGCAACATGCTCAGATATTTTCTTAAAGTAATTTTTGTCATGAAGTAACGCGAGAGGGTCAGATGCTCCTTGCTCAGCTGTCTCGATTAGAAGGGACTGAGTAACTGCCTCTTTTTTTGTGTGTGTGTGGTGAATCTGGTGAGTAAGGAACTCCCTTAATACTCTTAACAGAAAAGGGAAGGGCTGCGGAGAAGTATTTGATTGGTGAAAGATGAAGAATTTATGATTCAACTGTATGGATTTGTATGGAATTTAGGAGGCAGAGAGCTCTGTAACTCTGCAATTACTGTCTGCTTTCTATCAAATTACTATGTGATTCCTGAGCCTCGTGTTAATCTTCGACACAATAACTAGGTGAGCATGGAGAATACTGAAGAGTTTAATGCACAACACAGAACAGAGCATGAGGAGGCTGCCTTTAAAATTCACTTTCTTCAGACATTGTATCACCTAAATGTTCTTAGACAGCAAACATAAAAGGACATGAGAACAATCGAAGTTAATTCTCTTTCACATTTAAATAAAATGACTCATGGAAAATATTTTCTATCTGGAATAGAAAGCTGTCTGGAAAAACCATTTTGTGCTGTGAGGAGCCGTGTACAGGATGTGCTGTATTATGGATAAAACTGTCATCCTACTTGTTGCCACCTGTGTTAGACACATCCATGATTTAGTGATAATTGACTTCAATCATATTAAACAAGCCTATGAATTTACATTTCTTTTCTATCTCTTTTGTTTATAAATAAATGGCTGTATCTTTACATGGAACCAGAACAGCTACTGAATTACAGGGACTAGTAGGGCAAAGTGTTACTCTATCACCTAATTTTGGATATTTTCAACACTTTTTATTTTTCGTTTTCCCAATTGGCTACATATCTGCATTGCATCAGCAACAGCAGATGATGGCTGTATTGAGTTTCTTTACCCTAAATCTCCTCCTGCCTTTAGACTTCCCATGTGAACTTCTTACAGTGGGTATGCTACCTCTGTCCCCATTAATTCAATAAAGGTGGGAATTTTTTGTTTGTTTTCACCTGAGCAGTTTCCCCACCTTCTCTCAGTATGTGTTTATCATTTCATCCTTCTTGCTGATCCTGCTAAGCTATTTACTGTATGCACTGTATAACAACTCCTAATTAGCGTGTTTTCGAATGTTGAATTCATGATGATCGTGAAGATGAAAGGATGAACCTAACAAAATTATGACCATCTGAGAAGTGATTAAACAGGAAACTCCCCTGCATTGTGATTGAAAGGAAATGAGTGGGTGTCAGCCTAGTGAGTTGTTCCATATGAATCAATCTATAATGGTCTGGTTTTCGTGTGTCCTAAAGGAGGACTCAGATTCATCCTTTAAGTCTCTTGTCTGTTGACAATTTAGAGCAAAGTAAGCTCACACCTCTGCCTTCCCAGCCATCAAGTAAAAGTTGACATAAGCGTGGAGCAAACTGATGAAAAAAGAGCAAAGGATTTTTCAGGGTGCTTAGTTCTTCTGCTGAGCAATTGCACTCTGCTTATCAACTGGCCTTTTCCTCCTCCAATTGTCTGATGCAGTAGCCTTTTGTCCTAAATTTCTTCTGTAGTTCATCTGTCTCAAACCTACAGTCTATAGCTGACCTATTTCTCCTTTTTTAAGCTCAGGTAGAGAATATTTTCCTTCAGTAAATTCTTTCTTTTTCTCTTTTTATTTTTTTTTTTGAGGTCATAAAGGGCATGGCCAAGTTTTCCTACAGTCTGAGCTTCAGCCTTTTAGTAAATATTTCCTTCTTATAGTACAGGATCAGATTGATTAGTGTGATTGCTTTGTGAATTACCTTAACATCCAGTATTTAGGGATTACTCTGGGAAACTATGTCCACCATTTAAAACAAAATGGCCCTTTTTGAAGATCGTAGCCATCTAAAAAAGCCCCTTGAAGATGTTTGTATAGGACAGATTCACTCCTCTGGAAAACCATACTCTTTCAAATTGAAATGATACTTGAATTGATGTCATCACTGTAGATGAATAAAATATGTAAAAATAAAAACTTAGGTGTGAAGAGAGGCTCCATGAACAATCCAAAGGTTGCTGGAAAATGAATGCATTATTAATAAGTGGTTAGCTGTTCAGGTCAGTCTATCCTGACCTGTGTATCATATATAATGAGTTACTGACTCTGCCCTTCCTTTTATACATCATCACTGCTCTTAATCGCAATGCTCCGTTTCTTTGCCTTTCAACAACCTTCTTTAAACGTATCAATTATTATTACGAGCTGCACAGAGAGAAGATAATACTCCCAAGGAAACATGATATAAATTGTGAGTTGACTATGTTATCAGTACCAGGATGACCTATACATGTAGATTTACACAAAGAAAACACTTGTCAGTAAAATTCAAATTGCAAAGATGGACACAATTTCTTTTCACATGTCCGTCACCAGCAATGAATACAGGAACCTAAATGTGGCTTGTGTAGTCCAATCAAATGAGAACACATATTTGGGTGTATTTAGCATTCTGCATGTTTAAATGGTGCAGATTTAAAATTAGGTCCTGCTTGCTGTTGTTTTTAAACATCATTTAACTAGATTCGATTTTTGAATAAGAACATTTCTTCTATTGTCTGTAAAAAGCTTACATATTGTGAAATCACTCTCCCTCTGAAGGACAGATGGAGGGAACCTAAACAGAGGGATGAATGCCAGAGGTTCCAACATCTGCAGTTAGTGGAAGACCTGGACAGTGCATTTTAAGCAGTGCATTTTAAATGGGATTGTGACTGGGATAAGATACATGTTGGCAGGAGTTGATTTCCAGGAAAAAATGAATCCTACAGTTTTAAGGAAAAAAAGTTTGCCGTGGCTCTCTCTGGCTTCACACTTGAAGAAATATTCAAAACATGCCAGTCAAATTCTGTTGTCATATGGCAGGAAAATGTGTGCTGTTATGAAAATGGCCTACATCCAGGTAGACCCCAGTAGACAGTGATTTATAGTCTGAATTTTACCTGAATATGAGCTAGATATTTTAGTAAAAGCGGTCAAGCCATGTCTTTGAAGGCAGGATTTCCCAGGCTATACAGAGAAGAACTGGTTCTACTGGTTCCTGAGGCTGGTGCTCTCAGCTCATATGCCTCCACCACACCCATTCCAGGCTCCCTGCACCTCTGAAACACAAACAGAGCAGGTGAGATTTTATCTGCTGAAATATTTTCAAAACCACTGGATTTTGGTCTTTCAAGTCACTGGTCTTTATTACTTGGAAAGCAAGGATTATTTTGACAACTATTGTTATCTGCACAAATGTTTATGTTCTCAAAATGACCTCATCTTTTTTAGCACAGTGATTGTTTTCTCTGAGACTATGGATACATTTTTTAAAGCATATTAATCTCCAGTTTAAAAACTTAGCCTTGAATCACAGAGCAGAAGCAGTGCACTGAAGGATTTGGTCACAGCCTGCCAAATTTTGTTGCACAAAGTACAAGTTCACTCAAAACACATTTTCATACAGGCTGCTCTCCTGATCAGTCTTGCTGATTCATTGTATGGAATGTCATTGCTCATCAACTGCAAAACTAACCTGAGTAAGATTCAATATGATAGGTTACAAACTGATTTAAAAATATTTACTATAAAAGGCAAATCATCATCAAGCAGTTACTGATAAAATCTGTGTGTTTCACAAACTGTGGGGGAGCGCTGAATTAAAATAAAGACAGAACATCAAGACAGTGACATGAATTATTCTTGAAGCCAGCTGCAAGCAAACAAAATGTATTTTAGCACAGACATCTTAAAGGGTATTGGCCATCCTTGCAGGTGAGACGATAGTATGGAAAGTAATGACTGCAAAAATTAAGTGTTGTGGGTAAAAATAAACCAAACAAATCTCCATGGTATGATGCAGGGGCTAATGTGATCCTTGGGATGTAACCATTGGTAGACTGTATACCAAAATGCTGTCCATCCAAAATATCCTCATGAGAAACATATTAAATAGTTGCTTTAGAAGAAATGCAGATGATTAGGTTAGGGCTCTAGAAGGTCGGGGCGGGGGAGGGGTGTGGACCAAGAAAGCTGGCTAATATTCAAGCGACACTTCCTCCAAGCTCAAAAGCAGCACATCCCTATGAGTATGAAATCAAGCAAAGGAGTCAGGAAACCTGCATCGATGAGCAGGGAGCTTCGGGAAAAACTCAAGTGGAAGTAGAAAGCTTACAGAATGTGGAAAAAGGGAATAGCCACTTGGGAAGTATATAGAAATGTTGTCAGAGTATGCAGGGATGCAATGAGGAAGGCTAAGGCCCACTTAGAATTAAATTTGGCAAGGGACATCAAGGACTACAAGAAGGACTTCTTCAAGTACATCAGCAGGAAATGGAAGACTAGGTAAAATGTGGGCCTGCTGCTGAATGAGGAGGGTGCCCGGGTGACAGAGGATTCAGAGAAGGTGGAGGTCCTGAATGCCTTCTTTGCTTCAGTCTTTACAGCCAAGGCTGGCCCTCAGGAATCCCAGATACTGGAGGTAAGAGACATAGTTTGGAGTAAGGATGACTCTCCCTTGGTTGAGAAGGATCAGGCTAGAGATCATCTAGGTAAACCTGACACCCACAAATCCATGGGCCCTGATGGGATGAACCCACAAGTGCTGAGAAAGCTTTCAGATGTTATTGCTAAGCCACTCTCCATTATCTTTGAAACATCCTGGAGAACAAGAGAGGTGTCTGAGGACTGGAGAAAAGCCAGTGTCACTCCACATTTCAAAAAGGGCAGGAGGACCCAGGAAGCTACAGGCCAGTCAGCCTCACCTCCATCCCTGGAAAAGTGATGGAACAGCTCATTCTGGATGTCACCTCCAAGCATCTGGAGGAAAAGAAGGTTATTAGGAGTAGTCAACATGGATTCACCAAGGGGAAATCATGCTTGACCAATCTGGTAGCCTTACATGATGGCATGACTTGCTAGGTGGATGCAGTGGATGTTGTCTACCTTGACTTCAGCAAGGCCTTTGACACTCTTTCCTATAACATCCTCATAGGCAAGCTTAGGAAGTGTGGGCTAGATGCGTTAGCAGTGATGTGGATTGAGAACTGACTGAATGTCAGAGCTCAGATGATTGGTGGTGCAGAGTCTAGCTGGAAGCCTGTGGCTAGCGGGGTTCCTCAGAGGTCGGTACTGGGTCCAGTCCTGTTTAACATCTTCATCAATGACCTGGACAAAGGGACAGAGTGTACCCTCAGCAAGTTTGCTGATGCTGCCAGAGAGGAGTGGCTGACACGCCAGAAAACTGTGCTGCTGTTCAGCGAGACCTGGACAGGCTGGAGAGTTGAGTGGAGAGGAACCTAATGAGGTTCAACAAGGGCAAGTGTAGGGTCCTGCCCCTGGAGAGGAATAACCCCATGCACCAATACAGGCTGGGGTCGACCTGCTGGAAAACAGTTCTGCAGAGAGGGACCTGGGAGTGCTGGTGGACAGCAAGTTAACCATGAGCCAGCAACGTGCACTCATGGCCAGGAAGGCCAACAATATCCTGGGGTGCATTAAGAAGAGTGTGGCCAGCGGGTAGAGGGACGTCATCCTCCCTCTCTACTGTGCCTTGGTGAGGCCACAGCTGGAGGACTGTGTCCAGTTCTGGGCTCCCCAGTTCAAGAAAGACAGGGAACTACTGGAGCAAGTCCAGAGGAGGGCTGCAAAGATGATTAGAGGACTGGAACATCTCCCGTATGAGGAAAGGCTGAGAGAGCTGGGTCTGTTTAGCCTGGAGAAGACTGAAAGGGGATCTCACCAATGCTTATCAATATCTAAAAGGTGGGTGTCAAGAGGATGGGGCCAGACTCTTTTCAGTGGTGTCCAGCGACAGAACAAGGGGAAAAGGGCACAAACTGGAGCACAGGAAGTTCCACCTGTACTTAAGGAAAAACTTCTTTACTCTGAGGATGACAGAGCACTGGAACAGGCTGCCCAGAGAGGTTGTGAAGTCTCCTTCTCTGGAGACTTTCAAAACCCATGTGGACATGTTCCTGTCCAACCTGCTGTAGATGAACCTGCCTTGGCAGGGGGTTTGGACTAGGTGATCTCCAGAGGAAATCCCAACCCTGACCATTCTGTGATTCTGTGATGATTCAAGAGAAGCATGACTTAGAGTGGGAGATGCAAAAAATTCGCTGATGCGGTGGTACAGGGGTGATTTGATTGCTGTCTGTGAAGAACATAGACTAGAATGCAGCTTTTGTACCTAATAAGCAAAATGTAAGACGATCTGATGTTGAAAGTCACAGCTAGAAATAAAAGGAAAATGTCTTGAGATAAGAAAAATCAGCACTGGAACATCTAAGCAAGAATTGTAAGGGACGTATCACTGGAAGTTTTCAAAGCAGGATTTCTCTCGGGTTTGAAGTAGGAATTAATTATAATACTTGTAGTGTTTTGTGGTACAGAGAATCATTAGTGCAGTATTGTGTCATACAGTATTTCCTTCAGTGTTTAAAATCTAGGAAGATATGTTGTTTGTAGATGGAACTACTCACAATGTGATAAACATTTTGAATAGCCTGTTAAATGCATCACCAAGTATACATTGAAATAAAAAAGTAAGAGGTCTCTAACCAGTTTTCTGCATTCACCATTAATTCTCCATGAGCTTGAGTATATTGAAAAGTGTTTTGAAAACTTGTTTTAAAAGTTATGACAATACATCTTAAAGTACTCACCAATCACTGTGAATATTATTGAAATTAAGATAATTTACACAAGGAAATATTCTTAAATATTTGTTTTCTAGTGAAATACTACCCCATAAAAGCACTTACATAATGCAGAAGTGACATTAACCTATGTTTACCCAAAACTTAAATGCTTAAGCAATAGCTTAGACAGCAAGGTTATGGTCACAGTATGAGAACACAAACAGAACATAAATCCAGACAGTTAAGCTTGTCATAAAGACTACAGAGATGATGGAAAAGACTATATAGTAAAAGAAATCTATGGCTAGGTCTGATTAATATTTTTGACAAAGTGTTCTGTTGAAAAATGAGGCTTTGCTGAAATGAGGTTCTTCGTAAAATCTTTTATATTTGTTATGAACCTGGCATGTAGGCGGGCTGCTCTTGCAAAGCTGAAGATTTGGCAACCTTGGAAACCTTGATCACACTGTATTATACCTATAAAAGAAGCAAAAAATTTGATAAAAGATGGCTTTTCTCAACTGAATACAAATTCAGGCCTTATCAACAGAATAAATGTACTCATGTCAAGGTACTCTCTATCTCCCTTCACTTTTACATTCTAAAAAACGGGAAAAGAGAAATCTCCCAGAAAACTCTTGAGTCTTTTAGTTTGACTGCAACACTGTATAAAATGTTGGAAAATATTTGAAGGAAAGAATAATTGAAGCCCTGAAGGCAAATGTGAAATGGGATAATCCTGGTTTTACCAAACGTAGATAGTGTCAGACTAAAATCTTTTTGGATAAGATAATTGACCTTCTACACAGGCACAATGCGATAGCCTGAATTTTTACACGTTAGAGCAGCGCTTGTTGCAGTGTGAAGGCAAATTATTACTGAAGTGGAAATGATGAGGATTACCGCAAGAACTGATTAGGTCGATAAGGCGCTGACTAGTGTGAGACTGCAATGTATGAAAAGAGAGGTTCTCAAGATGAAGGCAGCGATCTGTTGACACTTCCTCACAGAACAGTCTTGAGACTTATCCTACCCTGTTTAATCATTTTCAGCTTAAGGACGAGTGGCAGAAATGGTAGCGGGTAGTGCAAAGGCATGTACTCATGGGATATTAACCCAGCTAGAACTTTGCAGTGGATCTGCTTAGTGAGCTTTCTAAAGTGAAAAAAAAAAAGCTTTCAATCTCAGAAGACCAGGTTTTACTTGCATATACACTAGAACAGTTTGTGTTTTAAACAAAGACAGCTCATGGCTAGGGGAGATGCAACAGAAATAAAAACATATGTATAAACAACTCCCCTCCTGCCCACAGTAACTTTGTTGGCTGAATCCTTCCTTCTAGTTGTGATTTCAGTCCACTGAGTGGCTTCTTGGGTTGCAGAAACTCTGTGTGGTCTTGTCATGGACAGTCAGAAGGAGGTATAAAGCTCTACCCTTGGCTCTGCTCCCTGCAGCCTCTCAGTTCCTCTGCTGCTCTGCAGGATTTTTTTGTCTCTTCCTCTGCCAGCCCCACCCTGGTGTCATAGAAGAGTCTCTCCTCCAGGCGATTGCTCCAGGCTAAGGGCAGTCTCTCCTTCTCCACAAGGCCAGTGTGACTCAGTCCCTTCTCACAAAGATACCAGCACAAAAGTATTGGGTATTGGCGGGTGGCAGTTGCTGACCATTTTGAAACAGCTGTGAAATGCAGTATTGGGATGCGCTGGTTGAAGTACTTGTAAGTAGAGGTAAGGATGCAGGAACTGTATTGTACAAAGCAACAGTAAGACCTTTTTCGCAGTATTACATGCATGTTTTCACCTATGTTCAAGAAGAGGAGATTAAAATGAAATGGCTGTGGAATGAAGACCAAAAGAGAATTAAAAGGTAGTTTAGTACATACTAAGAAGAGAGAAAATATGAAGAATAAAATAATCACAAAATCAAAGAACTCCAGATATAGTGCAGGTGAGAAGGCAATGATGCCTTAAGAACTGAACTTTATAAACTTAAGCGTGGAACCATATGCTGAAATAAGAAAATTTCTGGGGATGGGAAATTATGATCCCTTGAGTACCCAAGGTAGCGGCATCTCCAAAAATCACTGATTTGGGAGAGGCTGATTCACTATGTGTCTGCACAATCCGTACACACTAAATTTCTCACTTCTTATGGCATCTCCCAGTTGCCTGTAGAGATCAGAAAGTTGTGTGTTCTGCTTGTGTGCTCAGAGGTACACCAGTGGTCAGATTTAGGGTGAAAGCAAAACTGCACTTTGCTTTGGGTCTCTTGCCAGGCTCTTGTGAGGGCCATTCTCTGCCTCTCAACGTACTCTAGGGGCTTTGTTTAGGAACTGTGCTATTGCAGAGCCATAGCACAGTGATAATAGTGTTCTTTTTTCCCTGCAGTACATTACAGCTGTGAATTAACATTTATCATGAGGGTTTGGGAAGTGTTTGTGGGAATTACTGTAGTTAATGGAGTTCTACTGCTGTGGAACTTTTTAAAATAAACCTGTGCTGTCTAGTTGCTTACAACTGTAGGTGACCCTGACTGATGACTCTTATGTTCTGTTTCCTGGATGATACTCTGATTTGGGAACAAGAATGTTTACATGAAGAGTAAAACTTGAACTGATATACTGGCAAGAGGTGAGGTACCGTTAAGTCTTCCTGTGTAGGCAATACCTTAGTGGAATTTGGATCAGAGCAGTTTCCAAACTACAGGGTATGTATGGATTCAAAATGAACTCAGTAGTCCTTTGTCTACATGTTAAAAGTGAAACAGAAACTGCATACCTGTGGTTCTGTCTGGAGTGACAATGGCTTTCAACTTGTCTCTCAGCTGAAGCAGAGGAATAGAAATAAATCAGAGGGTGTAAGTAAGTCAGAAAGAAGGAAGCGCTGGAGCCAGAAGCAGTAACATTTGGTGCCATATTGGAGGACTAAAAAAATACATATTTTTAACTATAGTAATTTATAAAGAATTGGGGCCTTCTGCTATTCTCAGGACATTAATTATTAATACTTATGAGAAACTGAAAGCATAACGGCTGATAGATTCTAAATTGTTGTAAATCTTATTCGTGCTCCTTCCTCTACTCTGTCTGATGCGAACAGCTGATCAGCATACAGCAAAAAGGATTTAATCAAAATTACAGCGAATTTAAGGATAAAATTGCAGTTCTTGCAAATAGGCTGAAAGACCTGAAAAATTACTTCAGCATAATTTTGTAATATTAGGCCCACTTATACACAAAGTTGCATCTGTTTATCCAGATATATGTTTTAAAATTTAGTTAAATTCTTACCAAATCCCATGTGGATATTCTTGATTAGATTTTAATCTGGCTTAAATTCACTAGAATTAAGTCAGTTCCTTGCAGAATTTGAGGTTTTCAGCCATGTGCACAAAGGAATTTGCACCACTGTCACTAAATTAAACCATCGATTGTGGTTCAGTTGGTGCAATATTTATGTAGGGAAAAGCTCTCATTTATTGATCAGCCTGAGCTGCCAACTGTAGATCCAAGTCCAAGCCTTAGTAGAACACAGGTATGCTGAAATACTGGTCCAGGCCTATGTATTTCTGTAGGAAAGCATGAAGTCAGTCCCTCTGCTAAGCTCCCCTGTTTATTTTTGCAAACTCCTTTAGTGAAAAATGTGATTCGGTCCAGATGGGTAACAGTAGTTTTAAACAATGCTATAAAACTGTGCAACGAGTCTGAAGGTACATATTTAAAGTGCACGTATTGCCGTGCCATTGAATTTAGTGGGATGTTATACATTGCAAGGAAGTCCAGGCTAACAAAACTGATCATAGGATTTTCACAACTTGTTGTGCTAATAAATTTGTATTAACTGGGGCTCATCTGGACAAAAAGCAATATGCAGGTAAATCCATACAATCTTCATAAAATTATCTTTGTATTATGATACACATTTGCTTCTGCAAGGAGAAAAGAACCGCTAAGGATTTATGAACTAGTGATGCTCATCCATGGGTAATGCTAGAAATATAGACTGTTGGCTTATTGGAGGGACTTATGTATGCTATTAGTCAGTATATTTTGAGACTGTACCACTGCTGACAACCAAAATCCAAAATGCAGTCAGTCACATAAAATGTATCACACTGTTGTTTGTAGCAGAGGAAGAGAGAAAAAAATGGGCAAAAAGACAAAATTTACAGGTAAATAATTACAAGCGTAGTTTTAAATCAAACAGTTAATCCAAATGACTGTTAAACTGCCAGAGAAAACAAGAAGAGATTGTCAGATATTACAGTATTATGAAGCATGAGCTTAGAAACTAGATGGAATTGAATGTTCTGCTGTTCTAGGACATATTCTCACAACTGCGTATGACTGAGCAGTAACTGCTGACAGACAGATGGTACCATCCGGAAAGCCCTTCTCAGAGAAACAGCCAAGGTTAAAAATGGGACTGCACTAGAAGACAAAAGTTAAAAAAAGTCACTTATGAACAGCCATGGTTTTAAGGTTAGACGTTCAGTACATAGTGCAGGTGTAAGCCTGTACATAGGAGTAAGTCTTCCTCCTGGGTTACCTGTGGTCACCTAAAGCTTTACTTCCTCTTTGTAATACATTCAGTATTGTGGCCAGATGTTTGTTATACCTGAGCTTACTGGTATTTGCTATGGAGGCTTTCCGTTTGCCAGGGGTGATGTGAACTACCCTTTTGGACCACACTTGCAAAAGTATTTCTCCTCCCAGAAACACCTAAACCCAATGGACTTCAGGTGCTTAAGCTCTACTGCAGAATAACCTAGATGCCTGTTTGCGTTATTAAACAGCTAAATACCCTTCCAAACGTGTCCTTAAAAGTAGTCTGAACTGTAGATGTACTCCTTTAATTAACCAGGATTAGGGTTTGGTTTCCTTTAAACAAAATCTCAACTTGCAACTATGTTGCACTCTCTGGTAGCAGGAGGCAGCCTTCTCCATCATTTGTTCCTTGAAAAAGATACTGAAGCAATTTTCTGTGGTATGGCATCCCATCTTTACCAGTGCTTCACTGTCGTGGCCGCAGCTTTCCATTACAAATGCGCACAGATGGAGTCTGCCATTGGTCATGCAGAACCGTTCCTGTCCTAGTCTGAACAGTAGGTCCTACACAAATAATCCAATGCATATAATGGTTTTCCTAGTCAGGGCTTTATCCTCATTTGTTGTTGTTACTGGAAAAAAAACCAACTTCCTGGGAAAATCTCGTTGGTAATTTCGATTATGAGCTTTCGTTCAACTCAAATGAGAAGAGTGAATTGCTGTCTGCTGTCATCTCTAACTGTTGCTCCAACAGCCTCACATGACCATCCTGTAGTTTCAATATCTTGAGCTGTAGCTGAAGTGGGTTCCTTACGTTTTCTAATGGCTTGTAGTTACCTTACATATCAGCCTCATACACACAGGTAAACTGATGAAATCCTCTTACTCCAAAGAGCACAACCAGCGCAAAAGTGGAACTGGATTCAAAAAGGATCGAATTCATGGGGAAGAAACATGTGAAATGCTGTGCTCTGAACACAGCCTTTGGCTCAGAAAGCTCCTAAATGGCTGACAGAAGGCAGGAACTGTCATAAGGGAAAGATTGCTCTTTACATCCTTACCATCTTCTTTTTCTCGGTTTTCCACAAGCAGCTGGCGGTGGCTGCTGCCAGGCACCCTTTCTTCCCCTTTCCATGGCAGAGCCCTGTTAAACTAGCCATTGATTCAGGCATTATCTTTGCATAATGTGGCCCTAGGTCTCCTTGGAGACCTGAGAGCTCTGCAGGGCTATCAATCTTCAGAAGCAGTGTGTCTCTCATATTTTCTTTTTACTTTCAATAGCTCGTTTTTTTCACTGTATTTTGCTATTCCTCAGCATTGCTTGATAAATGGTATAAAGTTTCATTGCCTTCTGGTAGGCTATTGTTTCCTTTTGGGAGCACAGTTGGTCATCTGGGTCATGTCATTTTTTATCTTTTGTTCTAAGAATTTCTGCAAAGTCTCCATTTTCCTTGTGTCTGTATCACCTCACCCACGACTGGTAACGTTGCTACCACTTGAGGGTACAGCTTATCCGTGTTACTACAGGCATGTTCCATCTGCCTCTGCAATTCTGCTACAATCAAACGGGTCAATAATCTTATCTCGTGGTTGCAAATGAAGCAGCTGAGTGCATGCCACTGGCAGTACAAAAATGTTGGTGCCTGAAACTTGTGCTACAGTCTCTGTTTCACAGTAAGTCTGTACGTCCCTACTTGGTGTGTGAACTGCTTCTCTTTTTTTTCTTTTTTTTTTTTTTCTTTTCTTTTTTTTTTTTTTGTCAGCTACAGCACTGGGACATTAAATTAATCTCGTTTTCAACATCCATAATATCCTTGCCCCCAGGCGTGTTTCAGTCTTCTTTCTGTACTGCTTTCCATAAGAAGTGTACTGGATTGTTGTCTCTCTTCCTGAACAGTTTGTTTCTGCTGCCTCTGTTCCTTCTTCTTGAGCTGGCAGCTGTTGTTGATTTCTCCCCTGCAGAAATTTTTTAGATAAACTGGACTTGTGTCCCATATACTTTCCTTTAATAATGGAATCTTTTAATGCTTTAGAAGGAAAATGTGAATAAGCCTCTTAACGTTGAAATTCAATACTTTTGCAGGATGAAAAGCGTGTATCCTTCTACAACAGTCAGCAAACACCTTTTTCAAGCACCTTTATCATAGCGGTCAGCTGTCTAACCGGCCAGGCTTCATACTTTCCCATTACTTTTTCCCAGGGAGAGAGGAGAAATATGTACCTTGTTCTCCTCTACCATTCGTCATGGCTGCAGGCTCTGGTTTTGTACCTGCCGGCAACCCTTCCCTCCTGCAGCTTCAGGGTTTCTCTTCCAAGTGCCAGCAAGTTGCTACCTGGTGAACATGAGACAGAGCAGCAAGGGAAGCAGCCAGTAAAATGCACAAGGACAGGCAGCACCAGTTGCAAATGCTGTGGATCAGAAGGGCAGAAAAAGGAGGTTGCTAAATGTTTCCCCTGTCCTCAAGAGGGGCCTGGGTGTCCTCCCCACCAGGGCCAAGGCAGCTGGCTGCAGGTGCATACACACTCTCCTTCCTCCCCTCTGATGCGTAAGCCTGTCTGCTGAGCTCCCTTTCCTTCCTGGCTTCATGACGGATGTATTTCTGGTGTGTGCACCTGACCTGGCCACCTACAGATGCAATGAGGCCGAGTCCAAGAAAACTGTTTTCCTCACTGGAATTTTTAAAAAAGTGTGGGGTGGAATTAACATATATTATAACTTAACATTAGTGGTAATGAAGTTTAAAAGCTCAAACAAAAACTATAATTGGGCCTTAAACCACGTAAGTATCCCTGTAAATTCTTACTTAACATCTTTGGAATCCACTTATGGTGCCTCTTAACTACTGCTCCAAACAGGACAGATTAAAGATAATTAGGATAAGGCGGGATAATTAGATATAATACACTCATCAACAAAAATTCTGTAAGAATGTACAGCTGTGTAATCCTAGTTGATTTCAGTAAGGTGGAAAAGGATTTTCTATCAATGCAGAATTGATATGTAGGTCTTCAGTGCTCCATATATCATAAATATGCTTTAAAAATCCAATTCTTTTCAATGTTTTGTGTAAGCATTAATATAAGATGTGCGTAACACTAATTCAAGAGCCTAGCAGACCATATAGGATGTCAAAAATGGCTTTTTTAATGAAGGGTCAAGTCCAAGTTCCCAGCTTCTAGCTGAATAATTTTTGTTTAAACATGGCAAAGTCCAGCGGCTTCTTCCACAGAGCTGGTGACAAAACTCCTCAATGAATATAGATAAGCAATATATATGTCATGGCATCGTTAAAGATTAACTTTGCAAATACCTGGAAATTAAAGATTGGTACTGCCACTAAATTATAAGGCATTCACAGCTGAAATGTCCCCATTACTTGATTTTTGAAATTTGGAAATATAAATGAGAAATAAGTCAATTGCTCTTACTGATCCATTATGAAGAATGATGCATCCTTTCTGAATTTATTAATTTTTTTCATATCCCCATAGGAATATTAATTTTTCCTGCTATAGTAACTAGAACTTTTAGGTGAGCCAATCAAAATCAGAATTAGTTTTTGATTAGTAATTACTTCATTAACTCTTACTCTAAGGAAAACTTATCTTAACATTCAAAAATAAAAAGGAAAGCTTTTTATTTTTGAATCTAAATCCAGCTGAGAGTTTTCTCACAGTTGTCAAGGGTATTGCCTTGCCTTGAAACAGCGAAGTATAATGGTCACTGATTTACTTGTAAGGATATCAGAGATTTTAATTACAAAATTAGAGGAAAAAATACCAAAATTAAAGAAAATAAAGATCTTCTCACCCTTTCCTGCCCAGATCAAGTTTTCTCTCATTGATGTCCAATACAGAAATAAACTGAACTCCTTGTACTGACTCTTGCAAATACTTTACATTTGCAGCCTGTGTGATTCATTGCTTTTCATGTAATTAACTACAAAAATCAGCTTTATGAATCCGGAAACATAAAGCTGTCATGGAGGAATTCTCCCTGTCATTGTGTTCATTGCCAAGGTCATGGAAGGCACAAGAAGTTCTGGATTATTATGTACGGTGAAACATAATCTCAGAGGATCAATCTTGCAGTGGTTAAAATGATACATAGTTGTGAAATTAGATTAAGTTGATTTTGTGAAAACTATCAGACAATTTTTTTTTTTTTTCAAAATTCACTTTGCACGAATGTATCATCCTGATAATGGAAGTCTCCACTGTAAGCATATTATCTGAGACTACTCCAGGCAGTGCCTCTGAATAAAACAAATAATCTCCCAGTGCTCTCAGATTCTGTTATTACATACATTTTCAGACAACAGGGCCACAAAAAAGTATTATTCTTTTCCAGTCCCTTCGCTGTCATGATAAATCGATTAAGTTGTAATAATTTCAGCTACATGTGGTACTTAAGAGAGAACAGCCTGAATTCAGAGCCTGCTTTCAATCTGTCGTTCGTACAGACATCACAAGAGGGATGCCTGAAAAAAGGATGGAAGCTACTTTTTTCCTTCTGTAGCTATATTATATAATACTTCTATCCTGGATCCGAAGACAAAGTGTTGTTTATCACTGTAGAAAAGTGCACTGAGGGACATTTCAAGTGGCAGTTGTAAAATATGGGAGGAAGATCCACTCCCAACAGGTACTGAAACAGAAGCGTAAAGTTAATAGGTAATGAAGTAGCTTGGTTCATCCTACAAATGCAGTTTGAAAGAAAGCAAGGAAGTGAACGATGCAGGACTTTCTCTTCAGAAATGCCAGTTACTGGAATTCCTCTTTGAGGATGGTGCAAACCAAGTCCCAGGCTTTCTCCCTCAGCATTTTTTCTTGCTTTCCAGCCTATTCTCAGCAAACAAGAGTCTCTGTTACCCTGATTGGCTGGTTTGTGACCACTCTTCTAGTTTGCTTGCTGCTGTGGCCATCCCAAGTGTACTTTATGAACAAAACAAGGTTGCAGCTTCATCTTACTCTTCCTAATGGGAAATGCTCATGATGGGAGATAAGCACAGAAGCACAGCTGATGTTACTCTCCAGCACTGTGGGTCATAGCTAGCCTGCTTTTTCCCTGTCAAAGAGAAGCCATTACCCTAAAGCTGCATTATATTACCTTTTGGCAAGCCCCACTGTAAAGGTGGCTTTCATATGCTTGTTTGTAAGATGTGTTTCTCCTGCATGTGGTGAGTAGGCTAAACCTGTGTTTTGGAGTGTCATCTGTAACATCTATCATCTGTTGGAATTTTATCTAGTTTTAATGCACAAATACAAAAACAGGTAATACAGAGGCATCAGTAACCATGAATAAGTTCCTAAATGGTATTATTTTCCCATCTAAGTAAATAGTGATTAATGAGTTGGATTGTCAGGTCTACCCTTCACTAAAGAAATTTTTTTTCAGGCCTGTCTTGAAGGTAAGCTGAGCATAGCACTGACCTCTTATTATGGACTTGAAAAATGTCAGTAGAGTGCCCTAAAGTGTTCTCTAGGGCAAACCTAGTTGTTGTCAAATCCTCCAGCAGCAATAGCATCTTTAGGACAGTCAATTTTACTCCTTGGTCTTCCTTTCAGGCAAAGTGTGAGAATTTTCTAGACAGCAGTTCTGCCCACTAATTGTCTGGCAGCAAACCTATCAGCAGTAGAGTCCTCATAGCCCTGGCCAGGGGACATTGTCTTGGATTCTGTGGCAAGATTATTTAAAGTTATTTTAGTCCAGGATCTTTGTCCCAGTATAAAAAAATGGCAGAATGCAAATCTGTGATGCAAATGATGTGAAATATCTCCACTTTTGAAAATTTCCAGTGGCTAAGCTCACTCTGATTTTTTAAAAACAGACTTTTCATCTGTTTGATGAGATTTAAATAAAAATGGCATGACCATGACTGGAAGAAAGCAACTTCATTTCCTCTTCATATTAATACCACTGAACATGTTAGATGCAGAGACACTGTTGTTGTATCTCAGTACCTGGAACTACTGTGTCCTTTTTCAGCAAGAACAGCTCCGGCACATGTGCTGTTTCTGCACATGGCGAGTGGCATCTGGCATATGAGGATGACTCACTGTCTCTTAGTTCTTGTGTCTGTGACTTATGGCCAAGTTCTGCTCTGAAATCCATGCAGTTCTGCTTGATTTTCACTACTGTAAATGAGGACACAGTCTAGTCCTGAATAGTTTCCAGGGTCATTGTCTGCTTGTTACTAGGTCTGGTTCTCTGCTGTTTCGTTCACGGTGACCTGTTGAATTGAGTGGAGCTGCCGTGCTCTAATACTGTGGATTTGATTATCAGGGCTCACAAACTAGGGAATGCCTCCTGCTCTGTTTTTCATCTTACACTGTTTATACACCGTTGGCTCCTTTGTGGTTTCTTTACACTTTCACTGAGGTGAGAGGAGAATCAAATTCTTAGACAGAATACAAACTTCTGCTGGTTCATATATAGCTCTCTACTCTCTGATATTTAAGTAAGTGACAACTCTTCAAATACTCTTTGCTGTCAGGTTGATTCTGCCTTCAGACTGCTTGATACCTTATTCCCCAAAGAGCCCTGCTTGGTTGATGGGATCTTGCACAAATAGCTCAGTCTTTCCACAGCCCTCCAGGGAGTGCTGAGAGATACAGACTGAACCAATATAAATAATAGTCTTTCCACATTTTCAGGATGACAAAAATGCTCCAACCACTTTCTTTTTTTGGAAAAGTCTGAGCTGGAGCACGTCATAAATCTTAAGTCCATGTATGTGAGCTGTCTGCATCCCAGCCTCACTTTAGAGTGTAACCTGTCTATTTATCTATTTAAACACCATGTCTCCCAACCATTGATTTCCCAATGGCAATGGAAAGGGAATATGACTGTAAAAAGCCGTAATGGAGCATTGCTATCCAGCCAAGTCTCCACTGTGGAAAACAGGGGGATCAGGACTTCAGCACATGCTCTAACTTCTGCTGCCTGCTCTAGACACAGGTAAATGTCTGCTTATTTCCCTAGCACAGAAAGGCAGTGCTTCTGCTGAAAAACTCATTTGTGAAGTTCCTCTTGAACTTCATTGGATGCAGCAGTATGAGATCCCCTTGACTCTCACAAAAGAGGACGAAAAAATTAAAGTAGAATTATCTTGTCGGGCAGACCTTGTTGTCCTCAAAAGGAGAAGATTCTCTACATCTTCATTTTTCCCTCAGACACTCACTTGAGTTTGAGCCCAGGGAAGTCTGTGGAACTTCTTCTGTAGTAAAGCTGCCAGTACTGAGCCTGCTGTGACCAGACTGGCATTGCAGGAAGTTGCATACATCAACAGTTTCTTGAGCATAAAGATTATAATCACAGTGAGTCAGCAGCACTACCCCAGCTTCACTATCCCATCAAGGTATGTCTTGCATATTGCAAGGATATGCTTTGGGCTATGTCAGTGACTTACTAGAGCTAGTCGAAGCCCTGCATTTTGTTTCCCTCGGGAGATTCTGACATCTCCTAATTTGCTCTGGTGTTAATCAGAGTGGAACAGAACAGTCTTGCAAAATGAAATTTAGGACCAAAAAAAAAAAAAAAAATTAAAAGAATTAGAAAGGGTCAAAATCTTAGGCTTAAAGAGCTGGAAACGTTTGCATCCAGTAGTGTTACATTGCTTTATATTGTGATAGCATATCAATATATAATAGAATTTAGAGAATTCAGGAATTCTCACAACAGAACATAGGAGGGGTGACAATATGAAATTGCACTTTTCTGACTTCAGATACACAGGTGGGCAAGCAAAGCATGCCAATAGCATTGCTAGAGCAGTAGACAACACCTCAGTTTCCCCAGTGAACCACCGGAGACTGTTACTTCAGCAAACTGGTACTGCGTGTTTACAATTGGTACACTGTACTGTGCATAGATAGGATATGCTGCTGCAGACAGCAACCAAAGCAACAGGAGACGAAGAGAAGTAGTATGGATGAAACAACACTCTAGACACGCTTCCAGAATCTGATAATTGATGGTATGAATGTGAGGGCTGAATTAAAAAATAAGAAGTCAGTGAATAGTTAGGTCATAAAAGTCATGCATAATGTCTCTTTGGCTCCCTCATGTACATGTATATGTATGAAGTGATATGATGTTCCCAAACGGTCAGATCAAAAGTCACATTAAACACACTATTTTCAGTCAAAAACATGGACAGTCATGGTGGGATGCTACCGTCTACGGAAGTACAGAGTGTGGTTGTGAGCATGAATTGTTCTGTTCTGTTCTGTTCTGTTCTGTTCTGGGAAAGGGTAAGATACAGCCCAAGAAGATGATCGGGTGTTGCTGTCTCTCTGATCCTTTCTAAGTGCAAAGATAGCTTGGAAAAGGAGACATGCAAGGTGAAGCTGAGAGTGCATTTCAGGCCGTTACTTTGGGATGATGAAGAAATCTCACTATATCTTGTATGGGAAATATTTGAGAAAGTGATACCAGATACTTCAGAGGAAGTTATTGGAAGTCATAAACAAACAGCGACAAGCTGGACAAGCAACAACATAGGATGTTACAACAAAAGCATAAACAGGCCAAGTCTGCTGGCAAAGCAAGAGCATGATCAAAGCAGTGAAGAGATCACAAAGGCAGCACAAACAAAGATTTGGGAGAAAGAAGCTCAGCAACTAGAGGGTACCTCAGACTAGCTAGAAAAACAATTCGCATGGAGGTTAAATAATATGGGAAAAGAAACTGAGCCAATACTACTTGTGCCAGGATGGCTAACAGTAACTTGAGAAGCCATAAAGAGGTGCTGCAGGTAAAGAAGGACGTTTTGAAAACAAGTATTCCCTGTAGCTGGTGACACATGCATTCCGGGCATGTAGTATGGAGAGGACAGCTTGCAAGGCAAGATGGTGTGGCTGTCAGGACAACAAAGGATCTCAGCACTGAATCTTCATCCTCAGAAAAACAGAACCAACACTGAGGCAAATAAAAATGCAAAGCTACAAGAACATGATAACATTACCAGTGAGGTGGCAGAAGCCTCTGGAACAAGAATCTGGAAAGTACTGTACTTAGAAAGCATAAAATTTATCATCAATACTAGGAAAAGTAATTTTTAAAGTAATTGTGAACAGATTAAGGCCATTTTTTTTAAAAAAAAGAGGAGTTGAAAAACAATGTAGCATGTCTTGGCTAAAACTGTATTGATTGAATATTCTTATTTTAACAGGGGACTGGAAAAACAAAAGAAAGAAAGAAAGAAGAATAGTGTTTAGAGCCTTATTTTAAAAAAATCCAGTTCTTTTTTTCATTGATCTTATAATAACATTAGGTTCAGCACAAAAGGGAGCATTATGAAAAGTGACTAAATTGGGCTAATCAGGGCTGTAGATAAGGTGACAACAATGCTAAACCATGCAATCGATTCATTCCAAAGGCTGATAGAACAGAAAGGGCCACAGAGCTGCTGTTTCTCTTCATCACCCTCTTCAACTAGCCATGATGAAGTCCAGTGTATAACACCGGATGAGGAGGAATCTTCAGACACTGTAGGAAAAGGCTTTACTCCACCTTAGAAGACTGTATGCCTCACAGCCTCCTCTGTCCTGCATCTGCAAGCACATCTATGATGTGAAAATGGAGATGTCCCTGCGTGTTGCATGCCTAAAGGTCTCTAGTTGTATGGCTGGTCATACAAGTAGTCCCTATAATTTCTCCCCAACATTCAAGTGTGCTTTTGTCACAGGCCAGGCAAATATGTGATGTAAAAAAGCTTAACAACATAACTGTTGTTATGTGGCAAGTACAGTTCAGTTGCTTGTCTCAAAAGAATTTGAGAGAAGAGGTTGAAGAGTAACAAACTCAAGACATCTAACCTCTATCTTTCTCCCAGATTGTGTCTGAAGGGCCTGTGATAAGTGGGTAGCAAACAACGAACTGCCAGATTAAAATTGTTCTGACAGGCTGGATCTGGTCCACAAAACTTTTTATTGTCTGAGGCTCTCTCACAGAGAGTTAAGATTCTGAGCTTGTGCAGATGATGTCATGTAATTGGCAGACACACTTGAATTGATGAGAGGTTCTTGGCTATCTTAGAACATTGGTGTGGTTGCCTTGGTATCATAATAAATTCCTAGAAGATGAAATGGTTGTATCTAGAAAAAGGGAGAATGCAGTAAGTGTTGAAATGGAGCAAGAATAATCATATATAATGATATGTTCTATACACACCTAGAAACCTTGGCAAGAGTTGGTTATCAAGGATGAGGTTAACAGAGCATGTACTTGAGCCACAAGAGCTGCACAGAGATTGACTGACTTCCACATGAGATAAAAACAGGATGTTTGGGGGGAGCTGTGCTACCTAAAGCTAAAGTCAGAGTTTGGGAGACAATGGGCATCTGTCATCTGATACAGCAGCCATTTGGCAACTGAACCCAAAGACCTTCTTCCCCAAAGACCCTTTGTCTAGGAACCACCAAATGCCTCTTCTTTTAGAAAAAGACTGCTCTATTCCACATCCCCGCACAGGATCCACTGCATAGTTTTCCTGAGGTCCAGGAAACCACTTCCAGCACTGTGTAGTCAGGAAGTCTGCAGAAGCACTGTGCACCTGCTTCCTGAGCAATCGGAGGAAGACTGAGAAATACAGGAGTACTGGAGACATCAAATTCCTGAGATCTAGATTCAGACAAAAGTTACATTATCAGGGCCTTTTCCTGGTACTGACAGTAAGTTTTAACTGTATAATTGTTTTGATTGGAGAGACATTCTTTCTTCACGCCTCTTTTTTAAATACCACATGTTCCAGATGCTTGTTCATAGTGTCCCTGTCATTGGGGTGCTCCTGCTATAGAATCTTTTAACAGGTTGTTTGGTAAAACTTCCAGTACACCATCTGGGTCCATTACTCTTCCATGGAGTTGTCTGAGTGATCTGATCAGGGAGGTGATTTGTAACTTGAGGATATATAGAGGGAAGTCTTTGCCCCTTTGCAGGACTGTATTCCCAGTGGCTGTGGACTAATTTAAAATCCTGAAGCTATATGACAGCTCTGTTGTCAGCTGAAAAGTCCAATAGAAGTTCAATAATATAGGCCTCATTTGCTCTAAGTTCAAAGAAAACCACTACAATTCATTGCACTAAAACCAAATGGCTCCTCTGTAGGAGATCCAGTACTTTACTTTGAAATGACACACAGTTCACTTGAAATACCCCTTTGTAAATGTGGGAGCTTCACCATCTTTCCATGATGTAAAGGACCATTGAAATAAGAGGACTATGAAGACAGCTGTTAAGCTGCGCTGAGACTCAGGCACTTCAAATGCTAAATACTACACTACTGGCATTGGTGAAAATTGAGGGTGTTTTCAGAATCATCCTTTTAACACTACTCAAAATTATTTTAATTTATTATTCAAACAACAGTCATGATTATGTTCAACCATTTGTGGAAATCAGATATACAAAGATCTTCAAAGCACCAGCAGCTATTCCAGAGTACTGAAGCAGAAGGAAAACACTCGGGGGGAAAAAAAAAAAGAAATCAGAAGTAAATGGTGTTATTAAACAGTCTTGAGTCTATTTAGATCAGACCTAGGTCTGATCTAAAAATTAAAATTATGAATAGTTTTAGAAAGGTTCAGTGACCAAGGTGCGACACTGCCTTTTAAGAACATTTAGCTTGGTTTTGGCTGTTGCATATTTATATTTGCTCTCACCAAGCTAGTTTGTTTAAAAATACATGAATGAGATGGGAAAGACCTAAAAGACAATGATTGTGTCACACATCAAATCTTTAAATTGCCTTGAATGGATCGTCAAGGCAACATTACTTTTATTCTTTAAGCTCAGGGGCTGTCTCTTAGAGCCCGGACATTCTCTCAGTGGCTGAACGGGAGAGGATTTTCACCAGCAGAACTGCTGAAGCATTCTTAACATGAGACCTGTTTCCTCCAGGTTTAAGAGTTCAAAAGCTAGGCATCCAGTTTGAAGTACTCATTTAAGCTCCCTTCATAGATAGGTATCTTCAGAGTTCAACCCGACCTGCCCTAGTGTGTAGCTTTGAGATAGGTTGGTACCTATCGTCTACTACCAACTGCAGGAGCGGCATGAAAAACCAGCATTGACTGAACTGAGAGTGTCGCCTCTCGTCACTCAGAACTGGTCTGGAATTTCTTTTTTGCTTTTTCTGATTAATCTGTCCTAAATGTCGTTGAAAATAAAAATTAAAAAAACTTGAAGGTTTGAATCTTTTCCTTTTTGAAATTGTTTTCCCCCACAAATCTTCAGCAGCAATTTCAAAGGTGATTAAGTCAATTTCTGTTATAAATACTTTCAAGAGAAAGCTTTTTCTTGCCTTATTCTGAGAGGTGCTCCTTTCTCTGTTTTTCTCACTGCTTTGCCGTGTTAACATATGAAAGCCTCAGTTATCCCTAAGTAATTATAAAGTCTGTGTTTATCCTGTCAAGCCACATTAAAAATGCTGTGTGAGAAGTCACAGAACAAGTCAGTTGCAAATACGAGATAGCAAAGTGCTCTCAGCTCATGAGTTCTTAGAGTGAAAAACACTGGATTGTTGCAACTTGCAGTCTATCTGCATCTCTTCTGCAGGACTGAATACGCTGAGTAGATAATATTTACAGAATTATCCACTTTTGTCTATTTCTGTACCTTTTCCACTTCGTGTATGGACTCAGTTCCGCAGGAGTCTCTGTCTTACTCTCTACACAGGATGGCTGCCTGACATACCACAGTGATAGACACCACATGTAAAACCTAAAAAAGCTACTTATATATGCATATGATATTCACCACTCTCATACAGGATGATATTCTGTATGTTAAAGACAGAAAAATTGGAGTATGTAAATCTAGATGTACTTTCAGATTTTAAGTATCTTACAGCTAGGGAATCTTTACTGATAGAGGTTTGCTTTTAGTCAGTACCTGTTAATAAACAATGCAATATTGGATGTTTCCCTCACAGTTTTGGTATTTGTGCTGAGGAAGTTATGAAGTGGTTCCACACTAGGCTGAGAAGTTCACTTGTTCAGAGCCCTTTGTTGAACAAGAGATTGAAGGCAGGAGTTCTATTCCCTGACCAAATGAGTATCTTCTCTGAAAGAACAGTACACCTTTCAGGGCTAATGCACAGCAGCATAAACTCATTTAAGTTCCAAAAGAGAGCATGGAGACTGATAATAGGACAGGGAAAATATATGTCTGCATGGATCAAGTGTATTAGTTCCTTACTTTTTACTGCAGGTCACAGCTGAATAGCTTATGCTAGCTGTTCAATTGTTTTCTTCTCAGTAGATGTGTTTAAGAATTTGTGGATGATACGTGAACACAAGTGGGAATAGGTTGTTAGATGTTTCTTTAAGTCTCGGGTTCTCAAAAAATATCCTTCATTCGAGTTCAGGTTGTTAGACAATGCACTGCCGCTGTTGGTAACTACCCTCCCACCTCTTCTGTACAATCTTATTAATGTTTCTCTTCAAGAAAAAGAACATACAGTTTGATACCATGGTGACAGTTGTCTCCTGCTATTTCTTTTAGAATCCTTTAGTACAGTTACATGGTTCACTTATTAACCTAATGCTGCAATGCAAGAATAAATCAGAAACCGTGAGCAGTGAAAAGGTTGTGTTTGGCACTCCAGTCATACTGTTGAGGGAAACTCTACAATCATTTCTGAAGATAAGGAATAAAGATTCAGACCTGCGGGCTGCATATGTATGTGAGTTGGGAAGCAAAGCATCCGTATGTACTATCATATTAATGCAACAATAGTGGGCCTCTAGCACAACTTGACTGCTTGTCTCATGCATCCTCTGAACTCTGCCTCAGTGACACCAGGGAATTAAGTTGGCTGTTTAAAATTATCCTGAATAAAATGTAAATGCTTATTCATAATTTTTTGCTTCCAGTTTTACACTGTTACAGCTCTACTGAAATCACAGGAGTGTAAAGTGTTTGATTTTTCCCAGACACCAACTTCCTGTGGTTGCAAAGCCATTGGAATATATAGGCTTTTCAAGATACCAGCAGAAGGAAGTGATAGAGAAAGAGGTTATAATAGTAAAGACAACAGATCTCTTCAGAATGAATGAGGATTTTTAACATGCTCCTATGTTTCCTTTGTAACACTTACATTGAAAATACAATCAACCATAGACAATTAATAGAAAGGGCCACGAATAAACAGAAAATTATTTCTGGCTGAACTGCCTTTCTGCTTTATCCAACAGAAATTTCATGCTTTTGTCATGTAATGACAATGTTTCTATTTCAAAATACAGGTTAAGGAAGGAAAACAACAGAAATAAAGACATTCAGAACTCTTCCCTTGAAATAAATGACCTTTTTATGAGTATCTTACTTTTGATCTGGACATAACTGAGTTACAACTCTGCTGTCCTTAACAGTGTCTATTATTCTACTCAAGGCTGTTGAGTAAAGGCCATGTTACACTTACTCTCCGTCGTTACTATAAATGTCATGTTGCAAACTATGGTGCTGAAGTTGGGACTGTGATAGCTGCCTTTAGTTCTCAAACCCTTAACTGTGTCTTTGTGTCTTTAATGTTCATAATCAGTTGCATCATGGGACATCTTATCCCTGCTATCCAAATGTGTTTTGCTGGCACTCACCAACAGTGACAAGAAATTTAACCTTTCTTTGTGCTTGATGGCTGTCATTGAATAGACTCTGATTTCACTGCTTGTTCCCATTATTCTAGAATATTTGATGAATATTTGTGCAGTTGTCTTTGACTCTGTGGCTGGAGTGCAAACAGTCCTCCAGGGATTTTGTTTCATATCTGAGTACAGTCTGATTTTAAAAATCCCATCCCATTGTTTCCATTCTCCAATTTCATAAATATGGAAGTGTTTCAGCAATAATACTTGTGCCTGAGTTTGAAATTCCGGTGCCAAGATTACATTGGATTCAACATTTTGAAAGTGGTTTCTGGTGAACGTTTATGCCAGTGAAAGATCACGAGACCAGCTTAAATACCTCGAGTTTAAATTTAAAAATGGGTGAATGTTTGCTTTGCTTTTTGTGGCAATGATCTCTCATTTTCCCATAGTCCTTGAAGTATTACAGATAAGAAAGAACATTAATCTGAAGTCTTTGACTATACCTAATCAAAATGTAGTGTTTTACAACTGCACCTAAAGCTGATGCTTGGCGTGAATTACATGCTATTTTCTATATCCTCTATGACAATAATAAGTGCACTTAGTTCTGTCATACACCTAAACTTTACGTGTATTTGCTTTCCTCAACTTCATTCTACAGGTTAGCTGCTCAACTCAAACCAAATCACCTGTTACTGAAAAGTCCAATGCTGCATGTGCTGTAGTTGTGATTCTGTAGTACAATTCCAAATGTTGTTTTGCCATATAGTAGGTTGACTACATTCAATAAGAGGAGCTTTGCTGGAAAATAATCAGTTAGTTACTAATCTCAATGGCTAACCCCTGGAAGTAGTGGGTTTTAGAACAAGGCCTGATTCTGCCAACTTTATGACAAGTATTCAGTGGGAATACTCAGTGTATATAAAGCTCCAGAAACCAACCCTTGGAAATGCTCGTGGATGCTCTATTCATGGATTTCTGCTGTATAGGATTATGGTGGGAAGAGACAAGCTCTGCATATGACAAGGGCAAAAAGAAGGACGTATTTCTATTGTTCAGCACAGAGTTCAACGTACTTACACTGTGTTTCCCACATTTCTTTCTTTATGTCATATCTTCCAGGACTGTAGTTTTGTGGTGGTGGGTTGACCTGGGCCAGCTGCCAAACACCCATCCAGCTGCTCTCTCCCTTCCCTCCTGAATAATGTGGAAAAGCTCCTGGGTCAAGAAGAAGATGGGGAAATCAATTACCAATTGCTGTCACAGACAAAACAGATTCAACCTGGGGAAAACTATTTTAATTTGTTGACAGTTAAAAATAGAGTAGGATGTTGAGAAACAAAACCAAACCACTTTACCTCCACCCCCTCTTCTTCCCAGACTCAACTTTGCTCCCTCAGTCCCAACTCCTCTGCTTCCTGCCCCCCGAGCAGCGCAGTAGAATGGGGAATGGAGGTCCGTAACATCTCCTCTCTGATCCTCGTGCCTCCTCACACTTGTCCCGTGGTCCAGTGTGGGCACCCCATGTACTGCAGTCCTTCAGGATAAACCTGCTCCTGGGTGGGCTCCTCTCCACTGTCTGCAGGTCATGCCAGAGCCCGCTCCTATGTGGGCTCTCCGTGGGCTGCAGTGTCCTTCAGGGCATGTCTACCTGCTCCAGTGTGGGGTCCTCCATGGCCTTTGGTGTGGATATCTACTCTGGCACAGAAACACTTGCCCCACCGTGGGTCCCTTGAGGGGCCACAGGGGAATCTCTGCCCTCCTCCCACTCTCCCCTTGGGGCTGGCAGGGCTGTTTCTCACACCGTTCCCCTCAACCCTGGATGCTGGGCAGCGGTTTGCCCTTTCTGGCACAGGCTTTCCCTGAGGCACCCGCCTACAGCTGAGGGCTCATCTGTGCCCAGCAGTGGGACCATTGGCTGGAGCCAGCTGGAACTGTCTGGAACCAGCTGTGTCTGGCACTGGGCAGCTCTGCACAGGGGCCACCCTGCAGCTCCCACCAGCACCTTCCCGCAGACACCCCACCCTGTACATTTATGTCCTCCATTGCTTGCTAAAGTGCTTTGTTTTGTATCTGAGTTACCACATTGTCCTTGATATCTTCCTCTAGCTGTTGATCTCTCCTTTCCAAATTACACATTCTCTTTCTCTCTGTCAAAGTTCAGAGGAAACTGTCATCCAAAAGTCAACAGGTGGCTGTTGGTTTGAGGTGAATTAGATCCAGCCCGTGTGAGAGTCTAGATGAGAGTGAAGCACTGAGCATCTTGTACAAACTTATCCACTGTGGGAATGCCTGTAATAGTTATTAGTAGCAGAAGAAAACTTATTTTTTTTTATACACAGATCAGAATCATTAAACAGCTTCCTGTCTTAAGGGACTCAGGTTCCCCAGCACAAAAAGTGTTGAAGTGTGTAAAAGTCTAAATGAAAAGGGGGTACTGGTATGCTGTGAGTGTGACATGTTTTCTCTGCTTAATTGTGGCTTGCTTAATTGTGATTTTCACATGCATTTTATGTTATTTAGCAACTAGCAAAATATTGTACTTACATCTGTTTTCTTTATTCATAAATGCTGCTTTGTCTTACTATAGACAAACACATCAGAAAATTAAGCATTAAAATGGACATACTTGAGCAAGTTAGCATGCCGTTAAGATGACTAGGGCAATTCTGATTCCCCTCGGTACCATGGAAGTGCCTCTGCTGTGAAGTCACTAGGACGTTGGAAACCTGATTTATGCAACTTGCTGTAGAAGGACAGCTGAATAAGATAAGAATATCTTAATAGGAAAAAAAAAAAAAAGAACTTACAAAATGGTAGAGTGTGGCATAGTCTACTTTATGGTGCACAGATGTCATAAATTTGTGGAATCAGAACATCTTCCACAGCTGCAAATTTCTATTGCCAGTGATAACATACATTAGGCTGTATTTATTGTATGATATTATTCTCTAAGTACAGTGCCGGTAAGTTATATTTTATCTACAATATCTCCCTGTCCCACTATTTATGTTTGCAACTCTTGCCTACATAGACTACAAAAGGATGAGAGAATATCTCAGTAGGTAACTAAATTGATGAGTCTAATGCAGAGTGTACCCACCAATAATAAGCTGTTTATTTTGCTCTCCTGTTGTTAGACATCTCTCACTAAAATGGCACTTTAAAATGCAGCTGACCTCTAATTCTACTGTGAAGAATTAATGATCCACTTGATCTCTGTACTCTGTGGAACTGACTGATCAGGAAAACACGTGCATGGGTGTTAATGATGCAGTATGTCCACTCTAACAGTTTCACTTCACTGCTGTTCTCAGCCTGCCCTTCTGCTACAGAGAACTGCAACATCTTGCTCCCTGGGCACTTATCTCTGAAGCTATAGCAAGTTTTGAAGGGCCCTTCAGAGCCTTGTGGAACTGCGAGAGGAAAGATTATATCCTGCTGAGTTGCTAGGAAAATTTTCATCAACCATTGCCAACTTCTTTTCTTATTATAGAGGCCAGGGAAAATGCTTTGCTTTTACTCTCTGCTTGGTGAGGAACAAAAAGTATCTGCTGGAGTTTCTGTACTGTCAGCTGGAACATCAAATTGATGTAGGGCATTCTGGAAGCATCACTTGGAGCCCTGTGAGCTCAGTTCAGAAATAGCCCGATCGGTATGGTTCTGGAGGATGGTGACATCTGTGGCTTTTTGGCCTGGTTCAAAGCACTGACTGGTTAGACAGGCATGTTTTCAATTTGCGAATTAACACAGGGGATGTTTTCCCTGGGAAGAGAAAGGAGACCTTTTTGTTATCAGACCAGACCTCCGAGGTGAGAGCACTAGTCACTGGCAGATTCCGAATAGGCTTTGGCCATCCCACCAGTGGTGCTCAGCTGGGCACTGCTTCAGCATCAGGCAGTTCCTGACCTGCTGATATGCACGTGTGCATGGAAATTACAGTGTGCTGAAGAAGCATTCGAAATATTTTCTCAAGTTTCTCAAGAGCCATTGACAGAATCCATGTACTCATTCTCTTATCCCTTGGGTTTTTTCCACATGAGAACAGACGTGCTCCATAGGAAAGGCATATTAACTAAGAATTAATGCAATTTCGTGTTCTGAGGTGGTAGCCGTGGCAGATGCTGTGCACGTATAGAGCGAGAGATAATTCGTTCACTGAAGAGCTCTCAGTATAAATAACAACAGTGATGATGATGTAAGTCTTAGTGAATCATCGTAGGAAGTTGTTGACTTATATGTAGGGAGGCCAGGCAAAGTGCATGTTTTCAGTGTTTGCTTCCTTTGGGAAAAGCGGTCTTGGCTTCGTGTCTGCCAAAACACTGTCATTCATAATGTCTTCACAGTGCTGCAGCTCCAAGTGGCCCTGCATACTTATTGGTTTTTTCTGAATGCATTCCTAGGTGACAGTGAAAGACAGTGTCAACCATATATGAAGTAAATACCTGTTAGAATGAACTTTTGGGCGACTTTAAACTAGGAGGGGTTGGTGACCGCAGTTCAAATTTAATGATTAATTTGCAGCCCCAATATAATGCATTTTTAATCATACACTTGAAAGCAATGATGAAATCTGTAGGAGCAGCAATAAGGAAACAGCAACAATCTGCTGCGCAGCCCATACAGACGACATACTGATAACACAGCATGCAGCCAGTTTCTTCCATGGTTGATAGCTACAACACGTACCGGCAGCGAGAATACTGTACATGTTTTCAGACTGCTTCTTTCTTAGGGAGCCCGGAAACGTTCAGCCTATGGGAGATACGTTGTGTTGCTATTAACTTTCTCATGCAAGAATTTGTGTAGACTGAAGTGTATGACCTTCAATTCAATTTGTTTTCTCCTCCAGACTGTGAGCAATGCCCAAGGTGGTGTCTGTCTTAAAGTGGAGTTGCTGTCTGTGAAATAAGTACTGGTCTTATACTGGTGAGAAAAGAGCTGGGCAATGTGTGGTTTGTAGCCACTTCATTTCCAGAACTCAAGTTCATATATAAATAATAGAAACTGAATTTGTCTGTGGTTTCACATGCATTTTCCCAGCAGCAGTGCTTGTATAAACAGCTCCCGTATCTCTGTCACTGGCCTCTTTTCCATCCCCTTGCTAATCCCTCATTTATGCTGGAACAACTGCATGTGGGGTCTGTGCTATGAACCAGATGGGGAAACTCGTGCAACTGAAAAACACTATGCACTTTTTCTCATTTATTTTTCATTTTTAGCCAATACTGTTTTCAAATGTGGTGCTTTGCTCTTAGCAGCATGGAGTCTGAGTATTCCCTATTTATCCAGAAGTGGGAGGTAGGTCTGTAACGTCCTCGCTGTTGCTACCGTGTGGATAGAGCATGCGAGTGTCAGAATGTGAAGGGGTGATATTAAAACTGCTGTGATCGTGCACTCTAAAAATGATGACAGAGAATTATGGAGGGTTTGCAGTCACCACTTAAGTTAGAAGTTCCTTTGTATTCAGATGTATTTTTTTCTATAATAGTGGTAGGTTATTCTCTATGATTTTTTACCTAATTTAGATAGCAAGTGGTGTCATTGAATGTAGGACTGTGGATTAGCAATGAGGTAGTGATTATTCCCGGTGCTATGGTGGTATAAAATGTTCTCATGTGTTTTGTTTTTCTACCACACTTTGATGATATTTATTTTTCTGTACCTTAAAACTGCTGGAAATGGGAAAACTTATCATAGAAGTTTTTGGGAAATTTGTTCCCCTTTCAACAAGAAATACTAAGATGCTTACCCAACTGTCTCCGAATTACAGTGCAGTTTAGAGAATTAATTGTTGCGTTGTCAGCACATAGATTGTCTCTAGAGCTTCCTGCCATGAACCTGCTGTGTTGTGCAAGTGCAGTCAGCAACACATTTCTGCTGGTTCTTCAAGCCCTTAGTCATAACCCAAAGTGTTTTGGTTTGACCTTGCTCGGCTGAATACGGCTTTATTTGTCTTCCCAGTGGATCACCACTTCTCACATTCTAGATAGTGAAGGTAAAGGAAATGAATTAATGTTCCTGCAATTGACTGCTGTGGAAAAAGTGTATGCCACTCTGCTTGCATAGGCTGTGAGTAATATTTTCCTTGATGATCAGTGGGGGAAGGGGTTTTGAGCGATCATAATGAACTGGCAGCACTGCCCCTCCTACTGTCTCTACAGTTGCGACTGCGAACGCGGCATGGTTCCTCCAGGGACAAAAATGACAACTCCATATAGTGAGGAGTGCTTGTGCACGTTACTGCGTGCAGTGTTACATACGCTGATGGGCAGGATGGCAGTGAAGCTTTATATGAGATATTCCTCTATGAGTAGATAAAGCCAGTGAGCTGTGAAGACGTATAACCTTTCAGTAGCTGTGTCGATGGAGAACTAAGGCTGGTACTTCCAGAGCTGATATTCTGTACCATTTGGAGAAATGATTTGTGGGTATGTTTTCGAAAGCAGAGTAACAAACCTTGCAGCCTAAGGCATGCTCCCACTCTGTGATGGATGTACGTCATACAGCATTCTAGTCAGTTATGTACCAGGTTCAGATTTTTGTGAGAAGATCCAGCATGCCTGGGTAGGGATCAAAGGTCAGACAGATGGGAAGTGAATGCTGCAGAACCATGATGAGTCATTTTAAAACCCATATTTAATTGATTCATGTAAGAATATCATAAACACTCCTATAACTTCCATCACAATGATTATGCATACTGCAAGAGTTGCTTAATGAGGCTTGCCTAAGTCCCTGCCAGCCCTACCATTCTGCAACAAAAGAAATAATGGAGCGTTGTAATAACCGAGCCTAAAGATGCCTGTTCTGTAAACACAGAAAATTTCTATGAACAGAGGTGATTTCTTTCCACTGGAAAGGCAGCATAGGCCTGCATGTGTGTCTGCTTGCACGTATGTGCACAAGGCTTTAAGGAGGGGTGTATGTGTTCACAAGACTTCAAAAAGTGTTTGTGCTTGTAATGTGCAAGTAATTAAAGCTGCTGAAGCATTATTGGTGTTATACACTGAAGAGAGGCTTATTTGGCATAAGAAAAAATGTAAAGCTTCTGGTGGAAACAAGGATACTTTGATACATACATCTCACAACAATAATAAAAATAGGACCAGAAGAGATTTGGGTCAGGAAACTGCACAAAACTGTCTTTTACCTCATGTATCTCAGTACAAAATAATGAGAATAGAGGCCAGTTCTGACTACACTTAGCCTTTAATAACTCCATCATACATAAAAGGAAGTCACAGATGTGAGCAAGGAAAGATTTGGACATAATGGAAGAGAAAAAAAAATTGTGAACTTGGGAGCAATAAAATTCATAGTGATAAAGATTTTTAAAAAAGGCTTGGAAGAATTCTGTTATCTTCCCAACTGCTGGGTTATCAGAGAAGGTACTGCACGTTGTGAAGGAGTTCATGACTGTTGTAGCTGGTGCCACTTGTTATAGATGGTAGGACGCTGGGAGCACAGCTGGGCCAGGAGGAGGTTATTCACCCACAGCCCAGCTAGCTGCCCAGCCGTGTGTTTAGTAAACGCAGTGCGCAGCTATCTCAGCAGGCTGCTCGCCTTCCTGAACCTAGGCTGCAGCAGCAGAAGGCAGTGGCAAGCTAAGGAAGGATGCCCATGACCACAGCAGTACTCAGCTTTCAACGAGATGGTCAGCGTGCCTCCAGGGAGCCCTGCTGAAGCTTGCGTAGAAAAGGCAATACCTACGTAGCTGTGCAGAAATGCAGAGTATATTCCTGCTGGAGCCCATCCCAGGTTCTGTCATTCCCAGCCCCACTTTTATTCTCAGGGGAGCACAAAGAGGGTTTCTGGTTAATGTGTATTTAAGAGCATAAAAGGGAAAGAGTCTGAGCCTCCTCCTCATGTATCCACCAGAGCAACAGAAGCCATCACTTGCTGAATTTCAGGGAGCTAACCATGATATTTTTCCACCTGTTTCTGCTGCAGTCAAAAATCAGCAGATAACCTCCACCTCAGCTAATTTAGTGTGTCATGGGTTCCCTGAGTTTTCCCTTTCAGGATCCACGCAGGCAAATGGAAGGGAGAGGGGTGACATTACCATTAGGGATGCTGTTAGCTGCCAACTGGCAAAGTCAGAAAGCGATCCGTTTTTGCTGATGGCTCAGAAAGCTCTGATGGTGTCCACGAGTCTGGCACTGTCATGCATGGCAGGAGCCACTATCCACAAAAGCTTTGAGCATAGGACTGCTCCCTAGGGATTTACAGTGTGAGTAATAGTGGGTTAATTTCTCTGGAAATTTCTGAAAGGGATGATTATGTATCAATAAGTTGTTCCAGATGACTAAAATGAAGTGTTGGAAAAGCCCTGAGGGACTCATATGATATTGTCAAGGAGGCTCTTTCCCTCTGTTCTTAAAGGTGACTTGCAATACAAAAAACCCCCAAAGCTTTTGGCATTTAGTGCTAGTTTTATGAAGGAGGAGGAAGACCTGAAAGTTGATTTGGTTTAGCCTGTGTCTACCAGGTATGAGTTTCTTTAATTCAGGAACATCTACTATGTTCTCCCTTTCTCCCTGCTTTGCAGTGAAGTATAGTGTCATGGACTGCGTGCTTTCTTAACCTTTAACTGTAAGTGAGATTGGTGGAATGGAGCTTGAGTCTTTTTTATGCCTTTGAGCTCTTTATGTAGCTATTGCTCAGATGTTTGGGTTGCATAGGTGTTAACCAAAACCAAGGATTCGATTACACAGCTTTTGCAGTGATTTAATTAAATTGATGCTACCTCAATTGAGTTTTGTTAGGTCAGCACAAAACCCCATGCACAGGCAAGCCCAAAGCATTTTGGAGAACTTCATGAAAACTTTCTTGCTTTCCCATTTTGTTCCTGTCTTATTTCATTGGTTCTTTTGGTGTGAGATGACGCTACTAGTTCACAACTGGTCCCAGAGGCTTCTGGGAACTAGAGTGTAAACAAGACCTGAGTAAAGAAAACAAGCTGTGGACCACTCATCAGATTTATCTCTGCCCTTTCCACTTTTCGGACAAACAGAGTACGGACCCTGTGGGAGAAAGCTGTGCGGAAAGCCCAAGAGAGGGCTGGATGCCTTCTAAACGTCAGACATTGGGTCTGTTCTGGGACCTGGAAATCAATCTGCTCGACAGTGATCCTCCCATCAGCCCTGAAGAACAGCTGCCCGCACGCAGGAGAAGATGCCTGGCAGCAAAACCAGTGCAGGCGATAGTACTGAGACTGTCTTTTAAATTGTCGCGTCCTGCCAATGTGGGATTTGTTTGTCCCCGCTGTCATACCATCACAGGAGGGGAAAGAATAGAGAATGAAAGCTGTAGTTCTGTGACTTACTTTTATCCTTGGACAAGAAAGGTGTGACATTTCCTCATCATGAGAAGCACAAGAGGTGTGTCTTAAATTGTCAGGTCTATCAGGGAAAGAGATGACCACACACATCTGTTCTGGGGTTATCCTACATCTGCATTGCCCCATCCTCTTTTTTGTCAGTTATTCTATTTTGTTGTCTATGTGGAAAAATGTAAATACAGCCTTTTGGCCAAGATTTCCGGGCCTCTGGCCTGGATAGTAGAGCATGGATAAATAGCCATATTCAGGCCATCCCTTTTATTACACAGATGGTATGTGTTTGCACAATAACTCCGTTGCAGCTCAGATACCTCTCCAGTTTGTCAGACTCACAGTGGTGTGTCACACAGTGCACACTCACACATTTCTGACTGTAAAACATTAGATAGACATACAGCAACTTTAATTATGCTAGACTTGTGAGGATTTTGCATAAGCAAGGCACGTGTTTTTGTAGTGAGACAGAGGCCAGAATGTGTCTCTGTAAACATAAACAATTTTGTGCACGCTCTACAGTGTGTCCAAAAGCCATCATAAGCAGCATGGAAGTCCACACACCTTCTGCCTCACTTTTTTCATTAGGGGTGATTGGTGATGATAAAGAGATTAAGATTAGGAACAATGCAAAAGCTGTTATACAAGGGGAGTAACTGCTCTGCGCAGAACTTATAAAGTGTCTGCTGAAAGATTTTAGTATGCGTTTACACTCCTTCCTGAAGTTTGCACCTTGGAAATATTATTTGGTGCTTCCCAGACAAAATCTTCCACTGACAACACTCCTTTATAGGACTACAGGATAATTCAAGTTGGAAGGAAGCTCAGGAGATCTCTAGTCCAACCTCCTTCTCAGGTAGGTTACCTATGAGGGTCAGACCATGGTTACTCTGGAATTTACCCAGTCAGGTCTTGAAAAGCTGGAAGCATGGGGGCTGCACTGCCTTTGTGCCAGCCTGTTTTTCTACTTGACACAAGGAAAAATTTTCCTTTATATCCATCCTGAAGCTCTTTTTTTTTCAGTTTATGCCCACTGTCTGCCCATCCTCCCACCATGCGCTGCCGTGAAGAGTCTGGTGCCACCTCCTCATACGTACTGGGCTTCTAGTTAGGTCTCTTGAAATTTGCCCCTTCTCCACGTTGAACAAGCACCATTTCCCCTGCCTCGTCCCCAGGACAAATGCTTCTGACCCTCAAGCATCTTGGTAGCCCTCTGCTGAATGTGCTGCAGTGTATCAGTGGATTTCTTTTATTGGGGAATCCAAAACTGTACAGAGTATTTTAGACCTGGTCTAACAAGCACTGAGTAAAGGGAGTTCATCACTTTCCTGGCTGTGCTTCTGCTGGAACAGCTCAGGATGCTGTTGGCTTTCCTTGCTGCCAGGCATGTTGCTGGTTCATGCCCTGCTGACTGCCCACCATAATTTCCAGGTCCTTCTCAAAAGAGCTGCTCCCCGGTGAGTCAGTCCCCAGCCTGTATCATTGCTGGGGTTATTCCTTCTCAGGTGCAGGACTTCCCATTTTCCTTTGCTGAATCTCATAAGGTTGTGGTTGACCCGTTCCTCCAGCCTATCTAGGTCACTGGGGATGGCAGCCCTGCCCTGAAGTGCATCAACTGGTTCCCCTTGTTTGGTGTCATCTGCAAGCTTGATGAGAGTGTACTCCATCACCCCTCCAGGTTACAATAAAGGTGTTAAAAGACATTAAGAAAGAAGTTAGGTTATGAAGATGTGTTTCCATACATAAGAAATCCTCTTGAGGGAGAGCTTACTGCCAGTTATACCCATCCACTTGCCTATAACCTAAGGAGATGGTGTTTGGTCATACACACGAGCTGTGTGGCAGGCACAGTCCAAGCCCTAGTAGGCAGTTGCGCCATATGCACAAAAAATACACGGCTGCAACTTTACGCCCAGCCTCAGTACTGCCGTGATCGTCTAAATGGGCTGAAGTGGTTCTCATCCCTGTGGGTTAGAGTCCCTGCAAACCAGTCCTTCCTGCAAATCAGCCGTATCATGGATGGGGAGCATAGTCAGTGGACGTAACCATAAATCGATATGTATATGCACAGTGTGGGACTGGGGGTATATAGTTCTCTGCCTAAGGGAATGGGGCAAGGCCTCGGGAAAGACTGCCTTGGGCGCACGCGATCATGAATAAGGCAATTATTTTCTTTTGTGATTCAATTCCTTACCTGCAAAGTAAGGCTAATAACATTGCTGTGCTACAAAAACATTTTTTGAGGGTAACTAATGTTTCAGAAATGTTGGTAATTAGTTTTGGCCTGCAGTAATTTCTTTAGACTTTAAGTGAGATCAGAAGCCAGTGCATTGTATCCCATATATACATACACTGTGGGTCATGCATGACTCTCAGAGGGAGGTTTCACTTGGGAGAGGGCAAATGGAGGAAAGGGGAACACGAGTGATAGAAGACGTACCAATGTTTACATAAGAGATTGTCAAACTAGGGAAGAACTGCTACACAATCAAATCATCAGCAATACACATATTCTTTGGGAAATTCCTCTTTAAAAGCTTAAGAACTTTATAACAAAATTGTCTGTCTGTATTTTATAATGCAAAGGCAAATAATCTCCTACATAAACCTTTAACTAGGACACGTGATGAAACAGTCCATCTGCAATTAGTACATTTTAACTAGGAAAGTTGATTGTTGTTTGTTTAAAAATCACATTATGCTTTCACCATATAGATTGGCTGCTCATAATCCCAACTACACCTGCTTTTAACTTTTATTTCTCATTAAGTGTATAAACAAAGCAAAATAAACTCCTAGTGTTGAGCCTGACCCCAATGCCCTTCGAAAACAAAGGAAGAACAAGACTCCTGGTAACTTCAGAGGGCATTGCATCCAGCCCATTGTTTTTAAAAGTCAAAAGCTAACACAGATTGTTCATTTCCTGGCATTGGCAGCAGCAGTAAATGGGATTGCCTCACAAAACGTTTGCTCAGTCCTCTGGGGACAAAGGATAAGAGCATGTTACATTGCTCAACAATGATCTCCTCAACCAGCTACACAGCAGCACTGTTTCATTTCAATAGCTCGTTACCTCCTTGGCGAGTAAAATGAGACCATGGAGTTGAAACTATGGGGAGAAGAGTTGAAACTATGGGGAGAAGAGCCAGCGAGAAGGGTGGGTCTGAAATACCATTCTCCAACATGCCCTGCTTCCAAACCAAGCGAATAGGAGATAGAGGCTAACATTGCAAGGCAGCAAAGTGATAAATTGTTCACCAAAACCAGGGGCTGTCCTGTGGCTGCATCCTTCTTGGTGCTACTTGAGGGCAGGAAGTGTCTCTGTGTGTTGCAACCTCTACAGCGTAGGCATCTACACCATTGCCAGTTGTCAAGACTCCCCCCATAGTGCATGGACAGAAATAGGCCTTCCTACTCTATCTCCTAAACGAAGGTGATTCGTTTAGTCTATTTTAGACATCGGAAATGGGATGAAAGGAGCTCTGCCCTCAGAAGGCCTGTTCCCTTGACTTAAAGGGAGCCTAGACAGTTAACTCAGATACAGACACCTACAATGCAGAATCTATATTTGGACAGATGAATCCCACTGCTGGTGTTTACTATAAATAGGGAAGTGCACAGTATATTTAAAGCAGAAAATCCATTGGGTACTGCTGAGATTATTGTTAATACTGCTTAAACTAGTTAATTAAATAACTCGTCAATCACCCCCTAGTGTAGAGAAGAGCAGCCATACAGCTACCGAAGTCAATAGTAAAATTCACGCTGGCAACAGCAGGCACTGATCTGTGTCTATGTATAACCATGCATTGAAGCAAGAGGAAAAACCGGCCTTAGTTCTAGATCCACTCCTTTTAATTTTTTTTTTTTTTTTAAATTACGGTGATCCAAATATTTCGTTCTGCTGGTTGTAGCAGAAGGGAGCAGCTGCAAAGCTCAGCTGAACAGCTACCGCTGTCTGTGTGAGTGTTCCTAGTCTGCCCAACTGCAAGATACAAGACAATCATGTAAGCCTGTTTCAAGGATGTTCGCTGCCCCCAAAATATAAGACTCTTCAGGCCTGAATTGCCATCACTAATAAATTTGGGGTAATGACTTTACAAAATTAGATAGCTGGCATTGACAAGTTACTATATCATAAGAGTGGCAGCACTGAATGTCGTCAGTATAAATCAGATCAAATGAATGATTCCCGTACCTAAACTGCAAAAACGCAGCGCTTGATAACTGCCCAATCAACTATAGCTGTAATGACCGTAGTAAGAATGTGTTAATTTGCTCCTTCGTAAATCACTTTGAACTGTATTGTGGAAAGAGCGTGACAGGCAAGGGAGGAATTTATGTGGATATTTTTATAATTAAAAGGAAGAAAACCTTTCATAAGGCTGACTGCCAGGTGGCTAACTGCCATCTCTGAGAGAATGTGTTGTGAAACGTTGGGCACGTTTACCATGGAGAAAGACTCACCAGCCTAAAGGGTTGGATGGATTGTTTTGAACTTTAGAGTGGTTGGTGGAAATCCTGAAGTCTGTTCTTGGAATGTAAAACAGATTTAGCCATGACAGCTAGATCAGGATGCTTAGTTTCCTCCCTGCCTCATTAGGGGATTTAACTGCTCCAGCAGAATGTCCCATTCCAGTAAGAATCCCTGGCTGAAATGAAACACAATTTGTTATTTACTTGTTGACTTCTCCCTACCTTTGCGATAATTGGAGCTGCGTGTCTATTGCAATTGTGAAATCATCTCTGAGAAAACAGTAAGAATTCATAAAGTGCTACAATTAGCTGTGAGCATTACAGATGGCAAACAGGTTAAGAAATTGAGACAAAAATCACTCATTCAGAGGTCTTCCTGATCTGATCAAAGGTAGTAAGAAGATGATATGTGACAGATAATGAAAATGTAAAGTGAGAAATTAGTGGACCCAAATAGGTGAATGAAATAAATAAAAAAGGGATGGCCTATTTCATCTCACATCACCTGTGGAACCTTTAAAAAACAAAATAACGGGGGCCATTATGGTAGAAGAGTTTTCTGAAGGAATCCCTGAGGAATGGCCTTTCGTTGATTCTCCCCTCCACTGGGTAGCTTCCACTAGACCCAGGTCATCAAACATGAGAGGGTACCTGGCTGCTCCCAACAAACCAGCAACCTGAAAAAAGTGAAGCCCTGCCTTGCCTTTCCATGTTCTCTGAGTCTCTTTCTTTCTCCTTTTTACCTCTTTTTTGGTCTGTCTTTCTGTCACTTGGCTTTTAACCTCACTTCGAGTTGGCCTGTGCTGCTCTGCTGAAGGCCGGATGGTGAGTGGAAGGAAGGAGACCTGACTTGGCCAGGCAGGGAATATCCCATACAGGCAAGAGAATCAGGCTCCAGGCCAGCAGCTACCTGTGGTGACTGGCTACTCCAAGCTATTTTCCATGACTACTCAGTTGTCTTGTAACCTGAAAAGCTCAGCAACAGCTACACTTCCCCAGCTTTCCACTCTCCTATCCTTTTTCCTTTCCCTGTCTATATTTATTATCGAAGGCAGCAAATCAATCTTTATTCCGACAGTCATGGACAAAGAGAGGAGTAAGAGAATTAAACCTTTCTTGTTGTGTTAAGAAGGACTTCTGGATAGCATAATGGATTATAAATTAATAACCTGTGTGTAGCAAAAAGGACTCTGACAGATGTTAAGTTAGCCTTGTTTAACCACTTGATTTCAATTTCCAAATGCTTTGTGTTTTGTTGTTGTACATAATAATCAATATACTTCCCACCTTCGGCATGAATTTCTAGTGCAGCTGCCATGTGACTGAGCAGGCTAAGTTCTCTGTACTTAAAACCACAAGCCATGTTAAATGGTTTAGCACTTCACACTGGTAAGATCACATTAACACCTATGACTGAAGTCTCACTTATTCCATTGAAACTAACACAACATGACTCGTCACATCTGACTGCTGCTGCTACTGATGCCACGCTTTATTAAAGATATGTTTGTTCAAAACTCCTGAACACCCTTTGCACCACTGCATAATTTCCATCTAGATTATCAGTAGAAAGAAAAAACAAGGTTCCTTTATTTTTAGCTTTATTTGGCCATGTGAGTGTCAAAGTAAAATATCATGAAGGCAGAACCAAGTATTGATGATTTCACAAGTCACCAGTAAAGGAAAAAATGCAGATGCTGGAGGTTTTTACTGATTACTGCATTTAACATTAGTATTTTGTGAGAAAAGCCTAAGTTAAAACACGATATATTATAGAGATAGTAGAGCGTGTGTAACCTGCAATGTTTTACTGAGGGAAAATTATTGTTTCCTGTTCTCAGTGAGAAAGAGCTTGGGAGCCCATGGAATGGCAGAAGATGAATCTCTATTTCCTTTTACATGTCCTTTCAAGGTGAAGGAGGTCAAATAAAGCAGTCTCTGAGCTTATGAATCACTCTGCTAGGCTAGTTTAAAAAATTATTCTGCAGAAACATAAGTGATGGGTTTTTAAAATGAAGATAAAAGAAGTTGCTGTCAAGTATTTGATTTGTTGAATGCTTTCAACAAGGACTTTGGAGAGGAAGGAAAAGGAGAAAGTCTGCAGAAAACTGGAAAATCTTGGGTGGGTAGAGTTGTTCAGACTGGAAAACTGAAGAAGCCCTGGGATCCAAGAGCATAGGATTTCTGATGAAAGCTGGGAATGGATGAAGTGTGTTTAAATCCAGCTACAAATAAGTGCAAAACATCACCAAAGAAAATACCTTTCTTTTTCATGAATTTGCATTTTATTTATAATTTCTTATAGTCTTCATATGTCTCAACAATACCTGAGGCAAACACTACAAGAACTTTGACAAAACTTCCTGCAAGTTTCCCATGGCTCAAAGATTGTTTATATAAACGTTAGTTGACATGAAGTCAATACAACATGAAAGACATTAAACTGGGTTGTTTCAATAACAACCTTATTAAAGTCAAGCAACTAATAAGTGCAGAACAGACAAGAGACTGTTGTCTGAACATTTTAAACATAAGACATTTTAAGCTCTTCCCCAGTGTGAGAAAGAGTGTATGTGTTTTCAACCATGATACAGTGAAGTTTCAAGTAGGAACAGAAAGAGGAATGGTACTTCTATTCATGTTTCTCTTCAACCGGCTCACAGGCTATTTCTGACCAGCAGACACAGTCATAAACATTACTGTTCTTTCCTGCAGTATGAGCAAAGCTGTATTCAGCATTGTGTTAGTTGACATATTTCCTATCGTAATGCATTTTCCCAAACCAAGGAGGACAAGAGGGCTTTCATTGGCAAGTCTCCACTCGTCTCACTGAAGAGAAGGCCAGGCGGGTATGAACTAGTTTTTTGTTGGTGATCTGTACCAACATGTCCTATAATATGGTTTTTTTACTTCTAAAGCCTTATGACAAAGCAGAGGAGTTCTATGAGAGCATTGCCTGTCCACCTAACTCTTTTTAATTGCGTAAGGGAAGATACTAAGAAACGTTTAGTTTCCGTGGTGTGGTCATTTTTACTAGCAAGAGGTCATCTCTGCGAGAATGACTGGTTGATGGATAGCGTCTTTGGATGGGTGCCCTGATGTGAAATGGAGGTAGGTCTGAAGAAATAACTGAGACTGTGGACTTTCTGTCTTTGTTGCTAATAGGAGACCGTATGTTTTTTGATGTGCTCATGAAGTAAGTTTGATGCACACATTTTCTTCTGATATATTGCTTTGGGTTTGGGGTTTTTTTATACCTGTTTCAATTCCCCTATACTTCTTTCTGAATACTGACTAACTAAAACAACATGAAATATTACTGTACGGAGACATATTTATAATTATACATAAGCATAAATGTTGAAAAACGTTGCTCTGCCCTCTTTGTTTGGTAAGTATAACTTACCTAAGCTGCAGCCGTGGTGTACGTGAATGCGTTGACATAGAAGATTTCAGCTACATAGAGAAGCTAGTTTTGAATGCAAAGAAGTCCCTTCCTTGAGCTCTACTTCCTGCTGTCATCCTGTCCCTGGGTTTTCTTCTCTTCACAGCTCTGGTGAGAGCCATTTCCTCACACTTGCACAGCTGCTCTGACCAATCCATTCTTGACCATTTCCACGTTGCTATCATTATCCACGTGCAAGGATATACTGACCTGCTGCTTGGCTCTGTGTAGTGATCATCTTCATTCACACTGAAAGTTTTCACTGCTAGCCATCTTGAGTGTCTCGTTCTGCCACCAGCACATGTAGATACTGGAATAATATAAACAATACCTACAGCTATGTCTTTTAATTCCAACAAGATACACTGTTTTGGGAAGAGAGTGTGGATAACAGTAAGTGTTTTGCTAATGAGGAGTCATGATTGCTCAAGATAAACATGCAGTTCTCAGGCCGATCCTTGCTTGTCACTCACTGTAGTTACACTTTCAAGAGCAGGTTTCACACAGAGCCTCCAGTACCTGGGCAGAATAGTTACCGTATTTGTGCTAGTGGAGGTGTTCCTTCTGGTATTGCTCCAGGGGTGGTCTGAGATGATATTAAATGTCTTCAGGAGAAGTGCTGATTTGCACAGTCGGCTACAGCTCTGTTTCTTTACAGGAAACTGCCAACTGTCTGCCACTGACATGAAAAGGGAATGAAGAGCATTTTGACTGAGTAAAGGAGAAATACATTCACTGAGTTAAAATTAGTTCTTTTTTTAAAAAAAAAGCGAGTAAATACTGTTTCAGAGCAACAACAAGGACAACAAAAACAACAATAACAAAACCCAAGATAGAAGGAAGAGACAGCCAAGTTTGCACTTCATATTTTTAAGCACTGCTGATTTGGAAGCCAACCATGAATGCCAATAGTTGCTTATGCACTGTACATGCTGTACTCCAAAAGCATATCCGCTACGGCAGGCCAACCAGAAGGGAAGGCATGGAATTTTCCTTTGAAAAAGAAAAGGTCTCATTGCTCACAAGCATTTTGCTCTCAAGTTAACTCCTTTGTTCCTTCTTTTCTGTGTATGGCTGACCCTGCATCTGAATAGTCCAGTAACACCTCTGTCATTGTGTTCAAGGGTCTTGAATTAGTCCCTGATGTTTAGCCACTGCTCTAGTATAGTGTTTCTTATGTACTTTTCCTTCTCTCAGTTAATACTGCCAAGACTTCTCACCTTTTCTGGGGTCTTCTGCTTTCTTTCTTGTCTGATATTGCTGTTGTTGTTGTTGCTGTTCCATGGTGATAAACAAAGTGAAGGTGGACACAAGCAGGTCCATGGCCTGATCTGAAGCCCAGGGGCTCTGCCTGGAGCACTTAGGTGAATGCAAAGTTGTTGATGTTGGAAGCTGTGCACAAATTCTGTGACTGAAAACCAGCATAATCCACATTTAAGGCACCAAAGCAAGTTACATTATCCTGTGGAAATAACAGCGTCAGCATTGTTAGATCTGCAGGTGAAGTTTAGGGCTGTGTGTCGAGACAGCCAGAAAACAAGAAGAACTTTCATATCTAGGGAACAGGATCCTGTTCTTCTATCACCTGAGTTTGGTTATCGTGGGTCTTTGGAGGAAACTCCTGGATGTCAGAGAAACTGGGATAGAAAACACAGACATGGCCCTCTCTACCCTCACAAAACAGAGGAACAACACCATGACAAAATCACTATGTTTAGGGAACAGAAACTATAAAGGAGCTTCTGGAAATAATCCAAGCCAGACTCAGTAGGAAGACATGGATGCTCAGAAACAGAAACAAGAACCATTAACAGATGTTTGCCCACAAAATCGGATAACCATAAGTACTGACTCTGGCATAATTTGGTAATGTGGATATTATTATAGACAGTTTTATTATGTTATTTCAATATTTTATTTATTTATTACCTATATTTGTTGAAGGAAACTCTCTCTAAATACTTTTTTAGCACAGAGGGAAGTCTCTGCAGCCTGTCTCATTGCCTCCCCTGTGCTCTTGCGTACTTTCACACAGGTTCACTTTGCGACTAAATTGTTTTGTTACGTGCAAGTATTCAGCCACAGCTACTTCGGCATCCTAGAAAAAAATAGTACTTTGTGGAGGAGTGCTACTGCTGTATGTCATGGCACATGTACCATTGTGTCTATTTCCAAGCCCCAGCCCCAGAAAAAGAAGGAAATCAACTGCTTTCATTACATGAAAATACAGCAAGGTATTATGCCTGTAAAGGTAATACTCATTCTCCTTGTGTATTTGAGGGCCAGGACACCCACACATTTGGCATGTTGCCACATACAGTTAAGTAAGGTAATGTCGCATGCACAGCAGGCTGTTCTTATCCTCCATCTGTTCTAAGTCATGCAGAGTCAAGTTGTGTGTCCCTCAAAAGTCCACTTTTCTAGCACCATCCAGTCTGTAGCAAGCACAGAGGCAAGGATGCCCCAGTGTACGGAGGCATTTCACACCTGAGCTGTAAGTGCAATGGAGTGAGGTGGCCTCTTTTTGCATTAGGCCTCAATTCAGTTACAACAGAGCGCCAGGCTTTGGGCTGCAATTTAATCTCTCGCACCTGAGAAGCATGTTTGTGAAGGGTGGTTGCTCAATTCAGTATGTGAGGTGTTCAGTTGTTGTATTTGAACAATGCTTCAGCCCGTTCATGATTTAGGTAGTCTAGCAGAATGGTCTGTGTTTCTCTGAGCTCATCCAGTTTATGCATGTGCTCTTAAAGTATTTGTTATGTTCCAAGTCTTTTTAACAAATACATACCAGTTACAACAGCTTCTCCACTGGGACTAAGTTACACATAAGAGGGGGTAAGGCTTAACATACAGAACAATAGAAAAAAGTAGACATGGTGTTCTCAACAAAAATACCATTTTCTGTATGTTGTTATAGTTTTTTTAACTGCCAGAACAGTGAATGTTGCTTAGAGATAAAAATTGATGCATCATTTCTATCCTTGAAATGAAAAAACAATAGATCAGGGTACACTGAAAGCAACCTCTCTTCTCTGGACGTTCACCGAAGTTGACTGCAAGCTGTTATCTTTAGTGGCCAACTTCTTTTATAGCATTGCCATAAAATGTCATGTGTATTTGTGTGTTCATAGCATGCAGCTGTGACGAGCCACTGTAGCATAAATAGACAAGGGAGGTGAAGTAAAATTACTTTAGGGATCCAAGGCCGACTCTGATAGTACTGGTGTAAATATCGAGTCACTTAACCTAATCCCAGATTTACAGCACTGTAGCTGAAATAAAAATTATGCCCTTGTAGCTGCATTTTCTAACTCCTGTGAAATTCTGGTCTGAATCTTGACAGTGGTTAGCATAGTTGCTTCCATTTATATCTTCAATATTTCTTTCAGATTCCTATTGTCTTCCCTTTTTCTTCACTTTCTGTGCAGCTGTCATCATAGCATTTCAACTCCAGTTAGAAAAGCAAGGCAGATGTCTCCCAGCAGAGGCTCTGCCAACATCACTCCAGTGACAGCTGTGGGAGCAGTGCTGTGATAACAGCATGACCACCAACGTCAACAGAGAATGACCACATCACATCTGCAGAGCTCTTCAGCTTCCGCTGGCTTAGGGCCTGCTGTCTCAAATCACTTTTATACTTGAGCCTCTCAGCTGGCAGCACTTAATGCTACTTAGTTCTGCAGTATATTAGATACATTTAGGTCTATTTTGTTTTGTTTTGTTTTTTAATAAAAATGAATTGTCATAATGTATTTTAATCCTGGGGTGAGAAGGAGTTTTAAATATGGCTCTTCCTGTGTTGACCCCTAGGCCTAGCTACATCTGAAAATCTAATTGAAAATGCCAAGACACTACTCTGAACTGTAACTTTCAGCGCTCCAAAATGGAGATTAGCATGGCAGTATAAAGAACTACCTCAACGTTTACTAAAAGAAGAGAAAACTTAAAGCTAGCAAATACCAATAGCTTACGAAAAGTTACCTGAAAACAATAATTAGCTGAGTAGTGTATGTTGGTGTTGTGTTTAAAGCTTGTTTATGTGTATTTTTAAGGTGTACCAAGGAAAATATTCATAGGTGAAAAGAAACAGAATTCAAAAAGATTATGCTGTCTATGGAGGCAACCATGAAAGTTCAGTGATATTTCCACATGCTCCTTTGATGTAGCAGGGTCTGTGTAGGGATTTGGCCTGTGATAAAGCATTTTGTCAAATGAAGTTCTAACTTAGTAACAAAGCTCCCTCATACATCGGCATGTTGTACCTTTGCGTACACAGCCCATGAAGATGGTGTCCTTGCACCATTTGATAGGAGAGTGAGAGTGCTACCAAGGGCTTCCTCCTCTCCACGTCTACAGGTAAAGCCTGCAGATTCCTGAAGACAGTCTGTATTCATTACACTAAAAGCAAAATGGTCACTGTGACTTTTCAGCAATCAGGACTTCCAGCAGGTATGTAATTACAGTTCCTTATAAAGTAGCGAACATAGAATCATAGCCCGGTTTGGGTTGGAAGGGACCTTAAAGAGCATCCAGTTCCAACCCCCCTGCCATGGGCAGGGACACCCTCCACTAGACCAGGTTGCTCAAAGCCTCATCCAGCCTGGCCTTGAACACTTCCAGGGATGGGGCACCCACAGCTTCTCTGGGCAACCTGTGCCAGTGCCTCACCACCCCATCAGTGAAGAATTTCTTCCTGATATCCAATCTAAATCTCCCCTCTTTCAGTTTAAATGCATTACCCCTTGTCCTGTCACTACAGGCCCTTGTAAAAAGTCCTTCCCCCCTGCTTCCTTGTAGCCCCTTCAGCTACTGGCAGGTGCTATAAGTTCTCCCCGGAGCTTTCTCTTTTCCAGACTGAACAAGCCCAACTCTCTCAGCCTGTCCCCACAGCAGAGGTGCTGCAGCCCTTGGAGCATCTTCGTGGTCCTCCTCAAGAGTCGTTCCAACTGGTCGATATCCTTCTGATGTTGGGGGCCACAGAACTGGATGCAGAATTCCAGGTGGGGTCTCACGAGAGCAGAGTAGAGGGGGAGAATCCCCTCCCTCGACCTGCTGGCCACGCTTCTCTGGACACAGCCCAGGATACGGTTGGCTTTCTGGGCTGCCCGCACACACTGCCAGCTCACGTCCAGCTTTTCATCCACCAGTACCCCCAAGTCCTTCTCCTCAGGGCTGCTCTTGATGCAATCTCCATCCAGCCTGTACTTGCGCCTGGGACTGCCCTGACCCAGGTGCAGGACCTCGCACTTGGCCTTGTTGACCTCCATGAGGTTGGCACAGGCCCACCTCTCCAGCCTGCCAAGGTCTGTCTGGATGGCATCCCTTCCCTCCAGCATGTCGACCGCAGCACACAGCTTGGTGTCATCAGCAAACTTGCTAAGGGTGCACTCGATCCCACCATCCATGTCGCTGACAAAGATGCTGAACAGCGCTGGTCCCAGTACTGATCCCTAAGGAACATCACATGGTGTTCATGGTCCTCCCCACAGCTGGCAGCACAGCCCAGGAACGTCGTGATTTTCTTGAGCTGTTAAATTGATCAGAAAGGCTGTCCCAATCCCTCTCTACAGACGATAGTTGTGATAACCTTTATCAACCACCAAACAGACTCAGCTCTAATTTTTACTGTGCAAATAGGAAGCAAACTCATTGTTTCCTTGGAGATATTCCTTACATCCATCGTCTGCTACAAAGGTGCTTGGTTCTGAATGATTAAAAACACTCATTGCTCTAAGTAAGACTGTCCCCACATAGTATAGAAGATGGCTCAAATGCATTTAACCCAAGCACAAGGTGCAAATTACTAGTTGAGTCTTGACTATGTGGTAATGCTTGTAATTGTCTACACAGGAATTTGGCAAATAGTATTGAGTTAACCATGCACACCATTTTTACAACAAATGCTGTCACACCTTGAATTATCTGAAGCATTCAGCCTCTTCCCCACCCCTAGAAGGTAGTTCCTCCAACTGCAGAGTTTCCTCACTTTTCTGGGCTATTGTATATATCTGATTCACTAGAGAAGCCACTGCCTGAGGATTGTCACAGGTGCCTCTTGTAGCATTTTCCTATTGGAGGTTGTGGGAAGTTGGAATTGTGGAACTTATAACAGACTTTGGTCCCATTTCAGGAAATCATCCACATGCAGAGAAGCTCATTAACATATGATTAGCTCTGCAGCAGGCAATGCACATTCTTAAAGTTAAGGACATACCTTCCTGAGAATCTCAAAGTGCAACTTGATCTGTCTGCAAGTGCGATCTTAGGCAAGAAGATGTTTGCTGAGGCTGGTGAAGATAGGTTGTGTCTCTGTGGCATGTACAGGATGAGGTTTTTCTTCCCCCCAAAAGAGAGACATTTTAAAGAAGAATATTTGGGACATTTATTTTTTATATGTTTAGAGGAGAAAGTGTGACCTCAAATGCCCTAAAAAAATTGTGATTCATTTGTAATACAAGCAACCAGGCAAGTGGAATGTACTTAATTGAAAGAGGAAATAATTTTAGTCAGCTTCAAATTCTTTTTGCTTCAAATGCTTATTCAGCTCAAATATTTGTATGAAAAGATGCTCTGGTGAAAAATTGAACCCTGTGATTAATGGCCAAAATCTTCCTATCCACACCCATTCATCTAAGCCATCCAAGAAATCTTTCAAAAACACAGAAGATTTATTTGAGTTCTCTAAGTACGCATCAAACAGAAATAAAATGTTTTTAAAATACAGATGCTTGTAAAGCTTTTCATAACAAAATGAAAAGTAGCTCAAATATATGTTTCCTCTTTTTCTGCTTACCCATCAAAAAATCATATCCCGTTATTAAAGACCTGCTGGGATCTCCCCACTGTGCCATCAGTGATACTTTTAGTGTTATCCAAACTTTCTTCTTAGGTGGCTTTCACTTTCCAGACATTCCACTTAGAGGAACGCTTTGGGCCTCAGAGTGTAGACACTGACAGTCCAAAGGCAGAGGAGTGCCGGTAGGCTTTCAGGAGCAGCCTTTTTTGATTACTGTACTCAATACGTCTGTTATACATCCTATAAACAGCTAATGCCAAATATCCAAGAAAGGAATTTGGCCTTGTCCAAATGCAGGATTTTGACTGACTGTGCTTTTATTTAGAAAAAGGTTGCCCTATTTCTGAATAATGTACTTTAGAAATCTATGTTATTTCACAATTGAGTACTGTTGTTCTAAAATTACAGCATTCATGAAGACCTGAACTACCATAACTGTAAGCATAAAATGTGAGCTATTTTGTTATTTTGGTTCCACTTAACCATGTAGGTAGATCCTTATATTCATGTAAAACCAGTTATTTCAGCTTATTTTGTGTCTGTGGATTTCACTGCTGCCCTATTTTCTCACTCAGATGATGGGTTCTTTGTATGAGAAATGAGCTGATTGATTGGTGCAAAACCAAGGACAGTTGAATGGTAGTCCTATGCACTGTCCAAACTTATTTCTAATCAAAACAGGGTTTGGGGTACAGACTCATAGATGTGACCTAAGCTCATCCTTAAAATAAAGTATCCATTTTTCCAGAGCCCACTGAAAATAGCACTGATGAAACTAGAAGTACGCTGATTTTCTATGGTGCTTCCAACCTTGTACAATTACCCTGTTCAAGTTGAAAATGCATCTTTGCCAGCTCAGAATTCATAGGAGGGGATACCATTACAGAAAGTGATATACACATTACTAAAACTTAGGAAGGGACGCCAAAATAATAATAAGTTAAATCATGTGACTGTTACTAAGTCAACATTCCAAGTGCTAAGCAGGACAAACTTTCATCTTCCTCAAGCTATTTTCTTACTTACTCACTGAATTAAAAACAACTACTCAGTCTTTGCATCCCTGAAATAATCTGACAAAAAATGGATAGCTTTAAAAGATAAATTATGTTGAAGTCAAACAAAGCAAATTCTCATGTGTACCTGCTAGACATTTATGGTCAAATATTGTGTATATAGTGGATCTCCGGAATATTTAGGTGTTTGAATCCCAAATACAGGCATTCAAAGTCCTCAGATGCTTCTTTGCCTGGAGGCATATAAACCTCTACATCCCCAAATCCTCATAGGTGATATTTATTAAGTGGCTAAATGAATGAAACTGGGAGGGTTGATGTCTGAGCCTTGTATTTCTCAAGGAGGCTATTCCATGCCTTAGCTTGCATCCAAATTTCTGTCCAGAAAACATCCTGAGTACAGACATGCTGGATTGGGCTATACAGGAAACATGGCCGGGGATTTCTCATCACTCTTCCTGCCCTTTTACTCATCAGCTAAAGAGTTCAGCTGAGACATGAAGGACACTATTTCTTTTGTTCTCTGTTTTTTAACAGGTATTTCCCACCTTCTAGGACTGTTTGAACTTTAGGCATAGTCTGCTTTCCAGAGCAAAGCCTTTCAACATCCATTTTTATTACGCTTCTCCAATGTGCACAGAGTAGCAAAATATTTGTTAAAGCAGAGAGAGCACTGAGAAGGAATATGAAAACTAGTGTGATAATATAGCTCAGTGGTTAGTTCTCTCACCTAAGTAAAGAGAGGACCAAATCCCAGTCCCTTCTTTCATGACTACTTAATATGGGATACTTAAAATTTCATTGATGCAGGCACTGTGGTCTCTTCTCTTGTAGCTGAGTGCCTTGGATGCTAGGCAATAAAGTATTGCTCTCTCTTTTGCCTAATGAATATTTAATTATTCTCAGTGAGGTAAAGCAGCTTCAACAAGAAGAATTATGGCTCTTTTTCTGTCCTCAAACTAACCACTGAGCTATTGGATAAAACTGAGCTTGTGGCTATGCCCCTCTGAAAAGTGTGAACCCAGCCATGCATTCGAGGTAGTAAACACCAAAGGAAAGGAAGTTTCTTGCTAGACTCTGAGATTGAGCACTTAAATCCTTCCGAGAACTTGGTCTCCGTACTCCTGTTTTGTCGACTGTTGGTTTCCTGCTCACAGTATCCTGAGTCTTTGAGATCAGCATTGTAGGCATCTAACTCAGGGCTGGTATATGACACCCGAAAGTCAGATACTAGAACATGCCATGTGGGATTGCTTCTGTCCCCAAGGGATCTAGCTTATAGTAGCCACACTCCTTAAAAAAAAAAAAAAAAAAAAAAAAGAAGGATATATAAGGTCCATATGCATTAGAGTAGGCAATGTTAAATGGGAAAATACAGCTGGGAGGAAACAGAACCATAAGGCCAATTACTTAGGTTAATTTTCTTGCTTCTGTCCCTTAGTGTCTGAAAATCCACAGGATCTCAGACAGTCATTTTCCTGAGAGGTGTTTGCTAGTAAAGCAGCTCATGCAGACATACTCCTGTTGCCTTCCAGTCTGTCCATTGCTTATTAGTCTCCTGTAGTCCCCAGCTGATGGTCCTTTGAGACCTGCATCCAGCTTACAGACATCCTGAATTGCTCTGAGCTAGTGAGACCCTGCTGCTGGCCCTCTGCAACCACAGCAGATAGTGGCTGGCTCAGAGGGCTGGAACCAAATGAGTGGACTCACAGAACGAGACAGATCTGGGGATTACATGTTCCTTTGGGAGAGGTGGGTTGCTGGGGTTTTGAAATCAGACACTATCTCCTTAAAGGGCAGAACCTTGCTGCGGGAAAAGGCATCAGACTTGAGTTTTTCTCAGGAAAACTAAAAATGTCTGTACCTGAGCCTAAACACTAGTCTTCAAATTCTCAGGGACCAAAAGGCAGCTAAAAGGCAGCTTGTCAGAAGAAGGCATTTTACTTGGAGGATACCCACCATTTTTCAGTATTCTCAGATGTCAACTTGACACAGCTCTTATGTAACTGGCTGAACTCCAGGTGTGATATTTTGGCACGGAATATATCTTCTGGGAATTAGCTAGTGTAGAAAACCTGCAGAAGATCAAAGTACGGGCTTTGGCTGACAACATGAGCTAGGACCCACGAACCATGAACTGCAGACGGCGCAGACTCTGAGACCCCTGACTGTTCAGTAGTGAATTTACTGAAATATGCTTTATCTAGTTTCAGATCCCAGTCTGTTGCCATATGATCCAATTCCCTTAATTATTTCTCGAACTCTATTTGAAAAGCTGTTGTCTTGTTTTATTTCAGTTCAGATTACTCAGTACCGCTCATATGAAGATTACCAGCCACAGCCACTGAAGGTGATTTCTGCAGATTTGATCCCATAAAAAGATTAATTTATCCATTGTTTGTAACTCATTGTTCTGAGAGAAGATGTTTCCCACGTATGGATGGACTGGTGGGACCTTTGTATAATTGGAATATATTCTACTGTACTCTTACTCTTGGTTCTTTACTGTCCACCTTAGTTTAGGGATGGTCTTTGAATGGGCAGTTATAAAATTGTCAAAATGGAGGGCCCGCGATCTTTACATTTTGTTTTGCTGATGCTCTACATAGTGCAGGTGACTTGCAGTTAAAGAACTGGACTTGGCTCAGTGCTTCATGATTCAATCTCTGCCTCTTTCACATTTCTCTGATCCGCAAGCAACTCATTTTCATGCTGTGACTTCCTCCTCTGTTAAAATGGAAATAATGATAGAAAGAAGGAAAGACTATCCAACTATGCTGTTATTCTTCAGACTAAGGTTTGCTTTTTACTGTGTGCTTGCACGATTATTTGCCCAATGGGACCCTGATCTCTCCCATTATACATAAGTAATAATGGTAAGGTGTAGATTTAATATTTTCCACCATCAGCAGGATTCACTGTAAGATTCAAAATCTTACTGTTTATTCTATACTATTTGGATAAAGAGCACTGTAATTAGAGAGCAGCAAAATTTTCATGCCACTTAATTTATAAGGCTACAAATACTCAGCAACAAGCAGGGAGTAGATTTGCATTACAGTTATTAATATGCAGCACTAATGATAATAATACTGTACCAATACTTTACATTTTCATTAGTATCTCTCATCCCAGAGTGATTAAAGTTCCTAAGTGAAACACTAAACACACAGAAATGTGGTCATCCATACAGTAAGTGAAAAATAGAGACCTGAAGAGGATTTTCTGCCAAGAGCATGTTCCGAATAATGAAAGGAAGGAGTAAGCAGAAGGAAAGTTTGAAATAAACAGAAGTGCTATCCATTTCTGGAGGTATTTTGTAATCTTGAAGTGGTCATTAGCAAAAGAGCTTTGGTGAGTTGCTCTAGCTGAATGGCCATTAGAAAAAGCTCCACCACTTTCAAGGGAAAGATTACCAATGCTAGAAATATAATATTACATCTCCCGCTGGATATACTAACCAGAGAGTGATACTGTATCCTATACCTTAAAGCATGAGTTGAAACAGCTAAGCATACCCTGTAAAGACTGTCTGGAAGAGAGAAGCAGGACAGAAAACGCCCAGCATGATGGATAGGCGCAAACATGAGGCCTGCCATGAAAGATGAGGCATCTAATGTATGTAATTTGGAGAAAGCAAGGCAGAAAAATTGCTGGGAAATCACAAGAGATTTAGCAAAGTTAACACAGATATGTTTGAATTAAACATGAACATTTCACTGCTGTTGGTGTAGCCATTATTTCTAAACTTCCAAAAAATGTAGATTCATGAGAACAGATCAGTGCTTCTTCACTTCTAAGGTAGTTATGCCACTGTGAGAAATTGGTGTGTACTTTTCTTTTAAAGTTACAGGTATTTATACTTACTAGATCTTTTTGTATGTTCAAAATCTCATCTTATTAGCTGACCTAATATATTTCCTGCATACTTGTTGAATATTCCCAAGTGAGGTCTAAGCTAGGATACAGTACTTATCCTCTCTGGCAATAACTATGCGCAGAGTCCTCTTAACGGGAGCACAGCCTATGAATCCGAGTGACATCCTTCCGCTCCTCTCACAGCTGGCAAGGCCTCAACTGGACTACAGTGTCCAGCTCTTGGCCTTGCTCTTCAAGAAAGGAGAGGACTACTCATCAGAGTCCAGAGAACAGCAGTGAAAATAATTGCAAGCCAAAAAACCATGGTTAACGAGCCAGGCTGAAAGAACTGTTGTTGTGTAAGCTAAAGGAGGGAAGACTTGGCGAGAAGGTCTCCCACTCCATGGAGACAAGACTTCTTATGTGACAAGAAGTAATGGACTTCTTGTCCAAATCGCAGGAAGAAAGAATCAGGTTAGCTGTTGGGAAAAGCTTGCTGAAGGTGGGGCACTGACACTCTGGAGCAGGTTTGCCTCAGGAGCTGGTAGAGTGGCTCTCACTGAAGGCTTTAATACAGGTTAAACAAGCAACCTATCGAAACCGCAAAAATGCAGTAGTCATTGATGAGGGCTGGAACTTGATGACCATACAGCATGCTTCCTAGTCTTTTATTGTGATGGCTCTCTGTTGTTTTTATGGTTTCAATAGCCTATTCAAAGTTGTTGAAAGAATTTTCTTCAAACTCTCTGAAATTAATTCGTGTTTGGACAGAAGCCAACTGTGGAAAGTATCTAGGACAAAGTTAACACCTTTCATGTAAAAGATATAAACCAGATAAAGTGGCCATGGACTCTCAAGTATGACATTCATTACTACAAGTGCCGTAAATAGATGGATAAAACTGTACCACAGAAATATACAGAACATTAATTTCATTGGATTTCCTACTTAGAAATGTATGATGTCACCTCCACGCATGATGAGCATCTCTGGTGTGCAGCAAAGCTGCTGGAGCAGCTTTTTGAAGTTGTAGCATGACAGGCTTTTGGCAACTGCTTGGAACAAAGCTGCTCTGATGGTTGTTTGATTAAGCAAATCTGCTGTGGTAAATGTCTGAAGCCAAGCTGTTTCTGCAGCTGTTTGAGCCAGAGCTACTCCTGCAGTTTTTGAAGAAAGTAGACATTTGTAAAGAACGAAGGGGAGAGATAGAAACAGAAAGAAGGGGAAAGAGAAAGAAGACATTTTGAAACATTTTAACTACATATACCACTAAAAACAAAATTATGTTTGTTTTCAAACAACTTTGTTAAACAAAACTATAATGCCATCTTGGGGTTTTGGTGATACTGGTGATCATAATATGCAGGATTCCTAAGGCACTGCATGTTTGTATAAAACATATGAAACTATAGGCTTTAAGAATGTCATTAAAGCTGCATAGTCAAGTAATCAAAAGGTAGGAAATGCCAGAAGTCAGGTTGTATGCAAACTCATCTCCACTGTGCAAATGCCTTAAGTTACATATCCACTCAGGGGTTTTTCTTCATGATCCAAGCCTCAGTCAGCACTCAGGTGTGACAGGGAGTTTTTAAATTCTATGTGATATTTTGTTTTCTTGTCCTTGTTCAGTATGAGTCCCTCTGCCTTGTTTATTTCAGTATTAAAATCTTATCTGACAACACAATGGTTAATGTCCTCTTAATCTTTTCAGTGGTTCTCGTCACTGTACTCTGAGGGCCTCACAAGTATGAATATGTTTACTTTCATGATACACCTCTATCAGCTAATGTGATATTGCTACTCCTGCTTTTTGCAGAGATAAGGTTAAAACTATCCTGTAGTTTGGTGTGCTCAGTTCTAGGTGCGTGATCTTGAGCCTTAATATAGCAATTTATTTTTTCAGTTTGTAATTCCTATTGAGTTCTTAAGTGCGCAATACCTGTAAACCAGATCATAGGAACTCAGGTAAGGCACCCAGGAAAAGAGGTGCTACATATGAAAAGCTTTCACTCTAGATGAGTTGCTAAGAATTACACAGGGATTTTGAGAGAGAATGTGTATAGTGTCATTGTAAAATAAATTAAACAGTAAGTAATTATGCAACTAAGAAACGTGTCCACCTAAACACAAAGGAGCCAATATACAGTCTCCATGATTTTCCATTTCCTAACTTCGGAACATTTGGTTTGGAGTCTTGAAAATGTTCCATCATACTTTTCTGTGTGTAGATAAGTTTCTCTTTTTTGATCCAAACTAGAAAAAGAATCCCCCACATGTTCCAGCTATCATGCCTAAACATGCATGCTTTAACAATGGGTTAGGAAAATGTAGATGCCCCACATAGTGTCCTGACATTTAAGCTAACAGAATAACTAGGAATAATATCTTCAGTCCTCTCTGAGGACCACAAAAATAAAGATAGAACTTTTTGATGGACAGTTTTCAACTTGTTTTCTGACAATGGCTGAAGTGTTGAAGTCAAGGTTCTTGGGCCCCACTACAAGGTCCAGACTGAATGCAAATCCACAGGACACAGATGCTTGAATTTATTCCTACAAAGCATAACCACTTCTGGCTCTACCAGTCACTGCCTCAGTTTTATTTTCTCCTTAACCTTGGTCCTCATCCCAGCTCCATTTCCATTTCTCAGCACATTTCAGTTCCTTCCACTAGTTCTTTCCTTTCTAGCTTTAAATCTGTTCTCTCTCTTCTGGCCCCTTTTCCTTCCCCAGCACAGGCTGATGTCCAGCACCAGTCCCTCACCCAGACTGAGTGGATCCTTCCATCTTTCTCACAGTTGCCACATTTCAGCAACTCCTCTTAATTTTATTTCTTTCCTGCTGTCTCTGAATCTCTTCACCTCCTTTACCATGTGCAGTTTATTGTCTCTATCACCATGACCATCCCAGTTCCCTCTTCTTGCACTCTGTCTCTGCATTCCAGTATCCTGGTTCCTGTCTGCTCCTCATCTCCAGACAGATCAGCTTTTTGCAAGCTCTGCTTTTAAATAGTGCAGCTTCCTCCTTCTCACTTCCTGTTTGGAGTAGGTGGGAGAAATAGAGCTTCTGCGCTCTGTCTTGGACTGTAGCCCAGAATGACGTAGAGCTGTAGTTGCAAGGAAAATCCTGCTCAGCCTCAGTCTGGAACATGTTCTGTAATTACAGAATCCTTGAGAAATGCAACTGCTGACACCTGAGACTTCTGTACTGAGCATGTGTAAACTGCCTTTTTTTTTTCAACTTAGCCAAATATAACAAATTCTATTCAAAGATGGAGAGATGAATATCCTTGAAATAAAGCCAAGCATCTGCCAAATTTTAAGCCCATTCTACAAGTCATGGTAGCCTTAAAAAACTTCAGCAGAAGTTTTTTTTTTTTTTTAAACCAAAAAAATGATGCCTTTTCCCTTAGCCTTGATCTCAGAAATGGCTGAGTTGCTTGTTTCAAAAAACAAAACAAAACAAAAAAAACCAAACCACCAAACAAATTCAGCCTGAGGCAGATGCTCAGTGTGGAAAATTTCAGTGCAAATAATTAAACTTTGGCAAAGTTACAAATAACTGAAAACAGAGTCTCATAATGGGAACTGTTGGACAACCTTGCTAGACATGTGTGCATCCAGACCTGTCTATAGTATAATGTCCATTAAAATTTGGAGCAAAAATTCTTTCCATGGTCATCAGAGGAAAACTCATGGCTTTGCTGCCATTACAGTGTCAAGCTTCATACCAAAGCTGTTGTAGGAGGGTGCAATAAAGCTACTTTGAAAGCTTTGTTTTCATTTAAAAGGACATTATTTTATTTATTATCAAATAGCTGCAATTATTGCCGTAGGAATAACTCCAGCCATCCAGAGAGCCTGACTCAGGTCTCACAATATCAAGAAAGTGTTTCAAATTTTGTGAGCTTGAAAGAAGGTTAGGGGAAAGTGGTGATTTCTCAGTTTCTCATCTTTGGGGGGTGTTTTTGCAATATAATCAAGTACTTTTCTGTAACTGTAAAGTCAATTCACTTAACTTATGTATTATTTATGTTATGCAGTTAAACCAAAAGCAGAGACTTTAAGACAAATAACAAATATACTGCCGGTTGTCAAGGCTTTGGATTCAGAGCCCCATGCCATTGCTAGTGCCTTTTCCATTGCATTTATTATGGACTAAGAGTGTGGGTACTAAGTGCTCAGCTGATGCACAGCCCCTGCTTGTCAAGATGCAGGAAGTCTCTTGTGTATTTGAGCCTTTTCTCCATTGACTTATGAATTGGGTTTGATTTCTGTATTTTTCATATTGGTTTAAAAAATTTTAAGCCAGTTACAGTGCCTACTGCATACGCTTGAAAATGAAGGAAGCACGTTGAAGGCTCAGCACAGGGCAAACCTGAAGCAACACCCGAGCTCTTCTTTGGCAATAACTGTATACCAGTGGCTGGTACCAAGAAAGGATTCTAAACCAGACAGACTGTAAAAGCTCCAAGACTTACTGAGAAATTTTACATAGGTCAAAGAGTCTATGACTGTAAATTTAAAAAAAAAAAAAGATATTTTTTTTTTTAACTGGATTAATATCAGCTAAATTTTTTATAGGAGAGCTTTTTCAAAGTAGTGGTTGTGTGGAAAGCTTGGCTTGGCTCGCAAGGAAAGGTTAAGAGATCCACAGGGATACACCTGAATCGCCAAGTACCAACCATTGTATAGTAAGGGCAGAAAACCATTGCAACATCTAGGTACCAAGGAAGGGAAGACATTATTTACTGCTGTAAAGGAAACAAGAATGAGCAGATTTAAATTAAATGAGAGACTACTACATGTAAATGTTGAGGCAACATTTCCCTGCCGATGACATTCACAAAGATGTGTAGGAAACACGTAGACATTCAGCTGCTTCAAACATCTTAGCCTAAACTGAACAAAGCAACACACAAGCAGTTGCAGAGAGGTTACTGAAATGGATTTCTCTGATACTTAGTTACCAAAATTTTGTGATTAATATCCAGAAAATGTACTCCTTCTCTTCCTCTGCAGTGCATAGCTGAGATAGATATGAACTGTCTGTGGCTTCACCCTGACACATTGAGATTGATATGAGGTTAACTAGGTAGGGAAATCCTCTAAGGGAATGGGGTGACAGAAGTAGCATAACCGAATAATTCCCAGTCTCACTACATTTACTGTTGAATATTTGGATCATAGTACCATGCATTTTATCATCTACAGCTGGACAGAAGGTGACAGCTCCTCAGATGAGATGCATCTCACTTAACTTCAGCTGTCTGATGCAGACAGCTGCACCTGAGCTGATCACCCTGTGTTCCCTTTACTCTCAAGGCAAAGAAGGAAGCATCTTGTGGAGCACAGTTCATATCATCTAATGTAGATGTCCAAAGTAAGGCAGAAGAATGACACTTGAGGTGAATATTTCCTGGTGTGGCCTGTAATGGCTGTCTAGGACAAGTAGCTAACCTGGGATCTGTCCAGGGTGGACATCACTACAGATTTCTTTGTCACATACCAGCTAAACTGTTGAAAAGGTCTATCATGATTGGAACTACACTAAACAGGCATTTTGGATCTTTCTCAAAATACAGCTGCTCAACTCCTGAATGAGATGGGACAGACAAGCTCCTGACACTGCTTTTCTAAATTCCATCCCAATTGGAAGTACGCTTCTTGTGACAATGCAATGTGACAAGGCCTATTTTTAAACCCCTCAGGTGCTCAGGCCCTGTTGTAGCTATGTCCTGCTGCTGATTTAATTAAGCCCTCCCCAGCCTGAGACCAGATCTTCTCAGCGGTCTGCTGCAGCCTGCTCTCAGCGAGCTGGATGAGGGTGTGCTGGCCCTGCGTTCCGGTTTCCTTGCAGCCCGCTGCTTTCCTTTGTGCACAGAGAGGAGGATGCCAGCTGTCCTTACACCAAATTGCACCATTCTCTCCAATTAATCTGAAGGTGAGTTTTCATGTTATAGCAAAAGGGCTTTGTGGATGGCAGCTGCTGGAAAGCACGGTCTTGCTTTGCCTTGCTCTCCCCCAGGCATTGTTACCAGATCAGAGATACGCAGCCTTGGTGTGTCCCGATGCGGCTGACTGACCCAGTGAGGAACTGTGTCTTTTTTTTTCAGAGCTAGTTTTTCACTGGATCAGCCAGTTGAACTGACTCACCTTGCAGCTACACTTCTGTTAGGTATGATGTGTAGGAAGCAGAGGGGAGTACATGGCCACTGATGGGTACAGGACTTTTTCAACCTCTTCAGCTGCATTGCTGCAGCATCTTTGCTGTGATATAAAATGGAAATAACGTCACTATGGACTGTTTGTCAAGGTAGTTATGACTCTGTAAACAAAAGGCTTTTATTGGTATCCAGTTAATCAGGTTTGGTTTTGCCATTCTATAAATGAGTTAATACTGTTAAGGAAAGCCTTGAAAACCTCATGCTGTTTGAGGATGGAAGATTCAAATACGTTTTATAACATCTCAAGATGCCAAAGCAGTGGGTCTCATTTATAGCTCTGCTATCAGGTTATTTGGTGCCATAGCAGTGCCAAAGTATGCTGCTTTTGGGGTTTTTTTGGGGTTTTGGTTTTTTTTTGTTGGTTGTTTTTTTTTTGTTAAATGAGAGTGAAAAAAACCCACAAGATGGTGGTTCTCACATGAGTTGCAGCACTATCCTTGCCATGCTGGGCAAGTTCCAAGCGGTAACCAAAATCAGAGTGACTACTGGGACATTCCTTGCAGTTCTAGCTGCATGTTGCTCGGTAACTTCCTGTTCTAAAATAGAGCGGAATGTTGCTATCAGCATCTAAACATTTATTGCTTCCTTCCCTCACAGCAAGCGCAATTCACTGGCAGGCCTCAAAGTATGGAACCTGCCCCTGAAACTGATAGCACCTCAGTACGTGAAGGGCTTTTAACAATTGCACTCGTAGCACGGACCCTTTTGGTTACAGGAAATGTGCTAATGCAATTTACTATTATCTTTCACAGCAGGGGCTCCTTCAGGGAAAGACTGATGTTTATTGTAATACTTGGATTTCATGAGGTGCCTTGAGAAAAGTAAATTATTAGGATCAGAAAGATGTTAAAATCTCTGTACAGCAAGCAATTTGACCATGACTGGCAATTACCTGAAAGTGCATCTCTTACTGGGATTCCTACTCCATCTAGAATTTTCCAATTTTTTGAAATTATTTTCTGTTTTCCTTCTGGCAGCAATCTCCAAAAATTGGAGAACTTCAGACATCTCAGCTTTAAGTACTCAGAATCACTACTTGCTTTTAAAAGCCTCGGCCTTATGGTGATACCACACATATAAATGGAAATGGATTGGGTCCACACAGATCTGCTGCATTTCGCTGCCACATCATTGTCCCAATGCCAGAACAGCCAGCCACAAATTGATTCCACCAGCACTGAAGGAAGTATTATGTATGAAAAAGGAAATTATGTCTAAAGTTTGCAAAAGAGCCTTAACTCAGGATTTCCTGTACTTTTAGTTTTTGTGTTATTTAGGAATGAGAGTCAGCAACCTTAACACCATCTTAATGCAATTTTGTGTGTGTGTGCTGGAATTTCCCTTGGTTTTTTGGAATGCAAATGGAGTAAACACATGAATCCAGCAGAAATACAATTGAAAAAAGAAATTTATGTAAGTAAATACTGTCAGTTGTAAATGTTTACATTTTTATTCATGGAAGAGTAATTAATAATACCAAATATGCCAAAAGGATCCATCCCTACAAGCCAACAAGGAGTTCAAGCTCCTTCTGGCATCATCTCCAAAGGGAAAAGAGCAGGGAATTTCCTCTAAGAAACCTCTTTGGTCTAGTCCACCACCAGTTTCTATAGAGACAGTATTCTCAAAAATCATCCTCATTTATAGCTATAAATAACCCCCACAGTTCAGTGCAAAAGCAGAGCTTAGATATGGAACTTAGTGGGCATAAACTGGATGTTATTCTGGAGACATGGAAATCCAAGGTAGATCAAATGTTTGTGTGCAGTTGTCGGTGAGAATTTACATAGCCGTTGGGGGTGGAAAAGACGTGCAGAGGCAGCCTGCTAGTGACACCATTTCATTCTGGGATGATTGTGTCTGTTGCTCACATCACAGGGTGGAATATTACTGCACTGTGAATGGGGAGTTACATGCTGCGCAAAGCTGCAGTAATAGGAGGACTAGTACTACCTTAACCTCTCTTCCTCTGCTGGTCACACAGCCCTCGAGTGACTGAGAGTCATGTGCTTCTTGGTTGGTGTTTGTGTGGCTTCTGAGTTCTCCGAAGTTGTTGATGTATTTTAATTTGTGATGGCCATGTGAGAAAAGAATTATTATCTCCATCTTATGGTGAAACAAGTCCCAGAGCAATAAAGAGCTTGATTTTTAACATACTTTGACACTTTGGTTAGAAGCTGAAAACTGTTTAGGTACTTAAAGATGCAGGAAGAGCTGCAGGAGTGTTTCCCAGTGAGACAGCTGTGTGCGGGAGCATCCCCCTCTCCCCACCCTGCGCCTTGGTTTCCATGGGAAGGAAATCTGTGCACACAAGACAGTAGAGCCCTGGAGTGCAACTGCTCTGCAGTCTAGACATGGCCATAGGCATCTAGACAGGATTTTTCAAAGCACCAGGTGCCTAATTTCTATTGTTCTCTATGGCAAACAGGCTCTTGAGTGCCTCTGGAAATCCTACTGACTACTTACTGCATTCTTTAACAATTCTGCCTCTGAGTGAGTGCTCGAGATCACAGAAGTAGCCTGTGGCTGCCATGCTAACCACTGGGATATTCTGTCTTCTGTGCCAATAGAGATTCATTAGAATGAGCTAAATTGATGCAAGTTCCCAGCAGGACAAGGCCCTTTTCCCGATGGGCAGAAAAGAGATGTGAACCCTCTGTCAGATGTCAGGGGAGGCTGGGGCTTCAGGCAAGACTTAGGTACTAGGGAGTGTTTCCACATCAGGGAACATGGTATGTTTATAAACCTGGCTCTGCTATACTGTTCTGTCCTGTAAATCTTGACTGCTGCTAAATACATTTTGTGTTGGTTTCACCACAACAAAATGCTTTAAATTGCTTTGTATATCCACAGTAAAATACTTTCATTGACAAACGCATTTCTGTAAGTGAAAAGTTACGGAGGAAATTCAAATACTTTACTTAATTGAGGCAATGTGAAATTCAATACATGCTCTTTAGAGTAGACATCACCAATATAGGTATGTGGGTAAGTCTGCAGTTTGTAAGTTTTAAATGTATTAAACTGGAACTAGTTGTGAGCAACAAATAAAAAGAAGGATTTTTTTTAGACGCCTCCACTTTCTCTAAATGTAAAAATCAGCAGATCTGTATTTTTAATAGGCATACACAATAAGAAATTCCTATAAGCTTCCAGCAGGAAAATTTCACCACAGTGAGAAGAGGAGCCTTACAGTTTAAAATTAACTTGATCGTCTTGCCCAGAGTACCACAACGTGTTGACAGTTCTTGATTTGTTGGAGATCAGAAGTCTTTACTAGATTTCTATTCGAGCCTCTCTAATACACAGAACATCCAGGAAGGTTAAGATGCTGAGTTGGTATCTGAAATAGGTTGTACTACCCTTTAGCTTTGTTTACCAGGATGCAGACAAGAGTGTCTGTGTGGCAAACAACGGTGTAGCAGAGATACCCAAAGTAGAGTTAAATTAGCTAGTTTGAATATGGCAACAATTTTGGTCATAGCAACACAGGTCAATTCACACTGCTTCTTAGCAGGGAAATTAGCCTTCAGGAGCTCCATGATGCTGCAGTTTTTTTCCTTCTGGCCTTCAACGTATCTTCTTTAACACTAGCTTGATAACTCTGCTTAATTACCAAATGCAGTTTAGATAATTTTCAGTGCTGGAGTCCAAATGCAGCTGATGTGGCTCCAATTTTCGTATCATGCTTTGTAGCCTGAAAAGGTTTCTTTGTTCTGTATAAATTATGATTTTTTAGGGCAGTTAGGTTCATACGTTGCTGTACAGTATGGTGCGGCTATCTTGGATGCTGCTTCACTTAAACAGTCATGGTCTTCACCTACAAAATCAGCTTTGACAGGAAAGGCCATTTTCATTACTAAATTGAAACCAAAATACTATTGGTACAGTGTACTGGGTCTGTCTTAGCTGCCTACCAGGGCTGCCCCACGACAGAGTCATATGCAAATATTGCAGAAGTCACTGTATGAAAAGCAAAATATCTGGATTAGTGTCATTATGGTAATGTAGCAACTAATTATGTGAATGCTATAAGCCTTGTTTCCTACAGATTTGTGCATCATGGTTGGATTTTCTGCTGTCTAAGAAGGTGTAACTTCTAATTACATAAGGGTGTAATAATTACCTAATCCTGTTTCTCCCAGATATGTGAATTCTGGATAGGGGTGTAGTAACAGCTGAACTCATCTTCTATACTTTCGTTTAGCAAGTGTTTTTTTCTATTTACCTTTTTTGTGAAAAGAAGTTCTTAATTTCTGTGAAATCACCCTTCTGATGACTTTGGTCGAAACTGATCAACAGACTCAAGATGTAGATGGAGAGGAAGAGACGGATGCACACATGCACACCTATAACATATTGCGTGGGACCTGTGAACCTCTTTCCTTAAGAAAGAGGCTAAAAGCAGTGATGAACCCTCAGTACTAATTAGAGTTCAGTTTGTTCAAGACAGCAAATTATTGCCATCACTATTTTATACAAGTCAAAGCCAAGTATTAACTAAAATATCCAATGTGATCTATGAGTGTCTAATAGCCAATGTGTGAAGTGTTCTGCATGGGAATTTTATCAATACTGAAAATATTTAATTTTCCTGTTGAAGAATCTTTATCATTTGCAGCTGTTGTCATAAGTTTAAATATTAGCTAGAACTCTGTGGCTTTTTAATTATGCCTTTATAGTTGTGATTACTGTAGATTGAACTGTGGGAGGTCTTCCGTCATTTATTCTTTTCTTTCAATTTATATGAAATATCTGTCCATTAATAGTATTCCCAGCTTTTTGTTCACAATAAGACCACTTCCAGAATTGAAACTGACACATCTCTGGGGTAGTAACTCTCTCACATTAGGCTTGGATCTAATTGCCTTCCAGAGTCATGATCCTGAGTAAAAAATGGCAGCTGTACTGCCTTCCCACTCTCACTGGGGGGACAGCAGCGTTCCCACTGCCATCCCGTCACACAGGAGCAGCAAGGCGGGACATGGCGTTGTGCCAGTTCACTTGCCTTAATCGTGGCTGAAGTTCAGTGTGTCTTAAAACACTGGCTGCCAGCAGGGTTGGTGGAGGCGCCTTCGGGTCCAATGGCTTCTAGCAGGCAAGTGGCACGGATAGGTAGGAGAGGTGACACTGGCCGCCTCTCTGGTGTAGCTAAATGCATCAGATTGCCCCCTCTGTCAAAGTCCGTGGTATGTGGTAGTGGTATGATTTTTTCATCTCCTGAATGTTCAATATTCTCTATTGAGAGATATTCTCTCAATATTCTGTCTTGACAAAGCCTCTGTTTTCTACTCCTAAACTGTGGCCCACTCTGTTATCAGCCTCAAAGGTTTCATGTTGAAACAGGAATTCCTAGGACAGCTAAGTCACCTAAAAGTACAATATCATTGAACAGAAATTAAACCTTACAAAACTCACGTGTGAATGATCTCAAGGTAGAGTGGCTTTAAACTAAAATCCACCATCAAACCGACACAATCTAGCAGCTCAGTGCTGCTGCCCCGCAGCTGTTAACACAGGCTCACCACTCCCTTGTGCGAGCCCTCACACCCAAAAGGTGTGGATTGAACTAATTCCAGTCTGCTAACCCAGAAAAAAACACCAGAGAAGCAAATTTTTCCAGGGCTGGGGAGGTGAACCAGCCCAGCACAAGGGAGGGGACATGACAGGATGGCCAGAAGCAGGGGTGCAGGAAGGGAGGGGCAAGGAGTAGGACTTCTTCTTTCCATAGCAGTGACAGATCAGGTTTGCCCAGACATACTGTTGGACTATTTGTTTTGAGACACCACAAAAGAGGGAGAGATTTGTTGGAAAGAAGGAGAGCAAAGGTTGATCACCCAAGAGGTAGCTCTGTGAACCACAGGTACAAATGAGGTTTTCTTTGGACTTACATCTTCAGATGGATCTTGCCTGTGTATTCTGTCTGGTCTACCAAGGTCTGAGCTCACATTGCACCTTTCCTTCAAAGAAGGGATCTGTAAGGTTCTCTGTCACAAGGCTCTGTCTTTTCTACTTACTCAAATCTTTTAAAAATCTTTGTAGGAACTTAATACCTGTCAAATGTCCATCCCTCTGCAAAACTTGATCAAAATTCGCCAACAGGGTCTAAGTTATCATAGGACAAGAAGCACTTGTACAGACTGAGACAGAAGGTGCAATACCATAAAATATTTTTTCTTAGAAAAAAAAGGGGGGGAAATAGTGTCACATCATTAATTTTCAAGTTTTTTTAAACTGCAGTTTTAAAATATCACTAAATTGTCAACACTGGAAAAGAAAAAATTATTGCCGTTCTATAAATCATTATTCAAAATGTGTGGACCAATCTAATAAAACTACAATCCAACATATATTTTATGCCTTTGTGGATCTTAGAGCCTCACAGAGAGCACTAGCACGTAATTTACCCACACATTAAGTGCAAGGAAGAGAAATATTTCATAACATGCATACCTTTCCACACAAGCAGCTTAGTAAAGACAACCTGAGATTAGAGAGACAATTCTACCATGGACCTGTCACCATATGGGTTGTAATTCTAATTTACAGCAGCAATAGCACACCCTGCATGAGCCTCACTTGATTCAATAACATTCTATTATTTCTAAGAGCTGCAGAGTGAACCTTTATCAATCTTCCAATACTAAATATATCAAGATGTGACAATCACTCCTTTCCTTATGGATTAAATAGCAATTTGAAATGTCATATTTGGATCTACTGAGCAATATGCCTGCTGCCAACCATTGACAGCAAACCACGGTAGTTAATTTGATTCTACAGAACATCTGAGAGAAGGCAAGTTTGAAGCATGAGCATTAAGCATGTTTGAGGTTTCATTTACATATTTCAGCAAATTGATGATATATACCTATTAATATTTTCAGTTATTTTTATTCAAAAGTACCTTCACATATGGTAAAACAGAACAGAAAGGGATGCTTAGAGATCCTGTTGCTAATGAAGTGCCCTCAATTGAAATTCCTCTCACAAATATCCTTACACTGTGGAAATATTTTTCCCCTCATAAACTTCACTCCCATTAGGGAGCATTTTATATCTTGACTACAAAACAGAAGGAGATCCTCAAAGCCTCACAAGCTTTTTCCTGATTAAGGTAAACAGTTTAATTAGCTGTCTAAATTGTTAGTGTGCTTCAGTAGGCAGAGTGACAGTTCTCACTCCTATTTTACCTGTCCACCTGGCCTAGATCATGTGTGATGCTTCAAATTCATTATAAACAAAACCCAGTCATTTATGTGCAAATTATCCATGCCCATAAATTAGGAAATAAGCTCTGAGTTTGTCCCTAAATTCTACATTTATAAACCCACAGCCTGCATCTTTTTGAGAGATCCTTCTTACTTGGGTGTTTTCCTGAGGACCTCAAAGCACAATGATAAAGGTGGCATCAGCTCTGGCCCTTGGGTTTTATCAAAGTAGGACACTGTCAGAAGGTGAACTGCATGTACCGCTCAGGGTTAGAAGGAATGTGGGTGAGTGCAACAGGGACCCCCAGTTGGCAGAAACAGCCCAAGGATGGGAACTGCAGGCTGTTTTCTACTAGAGAATCTGTCAGAAAAACTAAATTAAATACAGTCTATATGCATAGGTCTTTGTGGCAAAAGGGGTGGACATACAGAAGCCAATGGAGATGTAGCCTTTGCTCTCGCAGCTGAAGGGTTCCTTGGCTCCTGTTGTGTTCTAATTGATTTGGATTCCTCCCCATGCCCCGCTGTTTACAGTGGGGTGTTCACAACAGAAATGGCAGCTTTGGCTGAAGCTGCACCAGGCCTCTCCTGGAGGTTAGTGCGCACGTAAGAAAGTCAGCAAAAGAGAATGGATCTGCATGTCTCAGCCAATTCCCTCCAAAACCTGGTGTAGAGTTGGTAGCTTCGAGGAGAGAGGCTGAACAGAGAGCTGGGGGCAGTAATTTCTTCAACTGCAAAAGCAAAAGCTAGATTTGCCAGAGCTTGTCTGACCATGCCCTAACTCCCCCTTTTTGAAGCGCAAAACTAGCCTAAGAAGAGCCAGCGCTGCCCATTAAAAACTCTTTGAAGATACTTTTAAAAACTAAGCCAGGTCGATTATATGATTACACATTTGTGTGAGAAAAGAACTGATTGCATCTCTACAATTACAAGTGTATCCCAACCACGGATAGTTTTACGTATCAGAAGCAAATGCTAATTTGGAAAAAAAACCAGTCTGCAAACTGCTAAGAGAAATGATAATGGGAACTAGGTCCTTTGCACTATAGGTCACCGACTGAAACCCACCGTAAGTCAGTAAAGGGAGCCCTTAGGAACTACAGTTGACCTGGTGATGTTCTATAACCCAATATGAAATAAGTAAGTTAGTCATTTCACTTCGGATCGTACTAAGTAGATCTTACCAGCACCAGCTCCTTCCCTTCAATCCTAAATAAACAAGAAAGGGCCAGCTGCTATTGGATCAGAGAAGCAAAAAACTGCATTTCTCATCTGAACATTTTCTGTTGTTCCTTGTGGAGGCCTGCTCATAGGATCAGATGAAAAGATGTCATCGTTACTGCACAGAAAGTTCTTGTTCTGTGGATGAATAATTCAATTTCCGATGTTGCTAATCCAGTGCCTTTCAGAAGCATTAAATTAACTTTCAATTAAGTATGTCTGAAGTCATTTGACTGTTTATCTTTTTGTTTTCTACTCTATTAAACCACTCCATCTATGAGAAATACATAGAAAAATCCAGTCTGTGAAGGCAAACAGGGAGCTCTATTTTGAATTACTGGAGACCTCTTTTGCAGTATTGTAAACAAGGTTTTTATTACACCTATTATTGTTGAATTTTGAATTTTTTTTTTTAATAGCAGGTGTTTGGTATTTTTTGAGCTTCCTCACACTATAAATAGGCATCCTTTTTCAAAATCTCTCAAAAGTAGTAGTGTTCTCTACGTAAATGTTAATCAGCTTATACAATGTATCATCCTCATGTCCCTTTAATGAGATTAAGCTCCTCTTGCTGAGTGCGAGATTTCCTGAAGTGCTCTGTTCTTCTTGCCATTTCTATCAGAGGAAGACCCCACCCTTCCTGTGTCAGGTCTTTTACAAACACATTAAAAAGATAATCCCTGCATTGACAGAAAAATTCCCTTTACCAGTTGCTAACACTGAAGAGCAAGTTTCTCAGTGTATCTTCAACTGATACAGTGACTAATGCTGCCAAAATGGGGAAATCCTGGCCATTCATTCTTCTTCTTCGTGACCATCGCTGACATATAAACGCTTGTAAACTAAGATGCCAACGTTAAACAATGTGAGTACCCTTCCCTAGTTCAGCACAGCCAAGGCTGTGGTTGACTGCACATTGTGTTTCTTTGGGCTGCTGGAGCCCTCTCGAGCAGCCCCTGTTACCTCTCAGTGGTGCCACTCTAACTGTTTCTGGAGCTGCAAGGTGATCTAGATTTGAAATTTATTCCAGTTAAAGATAGCATCCTTTCTTCAATATTTTTTTGCAGAGTCACATCTTGTAGCCCCACCGAAAGTGGTATCGATACAAGTCGGTGTTCAGTGCAAGGTTGCAGGGAGAAGCAGGGGATGCTTCAGATGTGGCTGAAGAAAAATCAAGTCCCCTGATACTATCCCCTAAAACTATCTACCTGTAAATTAGAGCAGAGTATAGAAGCACTCAGCCTTCAGCCCACTGTGTCTTTAGTTAAAGCTGGCAGTTAGATGTGACAATCTTTTATGAGTGTAAAGGAGAGAAATAATAAAACTTGAATAAAACAAATCACTATTAACTCCACAGTGTGTGCATGTGTGTAAGTCTACATACAAACATACATACACACGCATGAAGAAGTTCTTCTCGTAACAGGCAGTGGTCTAAGTCTTAGCCGTTAGATGTTCTCTACTGATTACTTTGAAGGTCTACAATGCAAGGAAGGCTTCACAGCCATGCTCTACAGTTTCCTAGTGCCCTTGGATGTCATACCAGGAATGGGAAACAGGAACATGGAGAAACTTTAAAGTGTTGCTTCTTTGTCTTCCTTGCAACTGGCTTTAGACACAACCAAAATAATCTGTTCCCAAAGGCTGCAGCCATGGCTTCATGACCTGCTTTACTTATGGGCAGGGGCCTTTGAAAAGCTGAGTTCTCTGCTGTTGCTGAGAAGTTTGGGATGTCCGGGAAGCAGTTAGCGTGGTGGCCTCTTCCCACAGCAACAATCTCTTTATCTCCCTCCCCGTCTTCTTAGGCTTGCTGCTCACTGCTGCCTCTCAGCAGGATTTCCTCCTCGTGCCCCAGCCTGCTTCCCTCCCTCCCCGCCTCAGATAGCTGTAGCAGAGCTGAATGTTCTGCACTTCTGAACTGCTCCTTTATAAGCTAATTCCCTTCTTCCTTAGTCCAGGAAAGGCAATGGGGACAGATACTTAAACCCTTTATCTAAGTAACAGTATTGTGGAACCAACTCTTGCAAACATGTCTCTGCATATGAAAAAAAACAACATTTACAATAAATCTTACCCTCATATTCTCTTTAATACACAAAAGTTTGACACACTAGGCAGTTTCCTCCTTTTCCTCAGATATTGGGGAATCTTGTACCAGAACGGGGAAGAGACTGAAGCCTGAATTAAAGCTATAAAGCACTTTGCCATGTCATCCATCTTCATTGTCCCTTCTGAGAGCCACAGAAACAGGAGACACACCCAATCTGGGAACCAAAACCACCTAGCAACTGTAGCCTGCATGAGGGCTTGGAATGCTCTGCCATTCCATTTATCTTCCCTGTCCCTACTGGCAACCAGAGAAACAGCCGTGGAAGGCACGCCCCACCCAGAAACCAGAGGCATTCAGCACTGGACCCTGCGTAAAAGGCTGAGAGACATCCCACCCGTCCCTTGGTTCCCTCCTGCCACACTGTACCTGGCACAGGAGCCAGGTAGGTAAATAAATGCCATCACAGCCCCTGCAACTCCGAAAAATGCCATAAGCTCTCCATGCTGATGAGAAACAGTCTGTGAGCAGCTTGTACTTTCTGTTACAGCACCATCCAAGCCTGTTAGCTACAACCTTGTCTCACTGTAAGCACGTGGCTGTACAAACACACCCCACTTGCAGTGTGTCAAAAATCTAGGTTGTGTGCAAACTTTACACTGGTGATTGAAGATGAGGCAACAGGCATTTCATTAGGCAGTTTTGGTGGGAGAGGAGAAATGTATTCCCTTCAAAATCCCTATTAAAACCACCTCAGTCTACTCAAGTGTGTCATCAAGTATGACTCTAATCACCCGGCACTTTATTTATTCTCAAAATGTGCAAACTGGGAGGATGGAGCTTCTAGAAATTCTCACAGAGGAAATATAAGATAAAGAGATTTTTTTTCAGGTAATAAAAGTAAAGTCTTGTGCTCATCTAGAGAGTGTACTAAAGTATAAATGAAAGGCACAACTGTACTTTTCCAGGCGATTAATAGAAGTCTGTAGATTTGATGCTAAGGGTTCCTCACTTCACCAAGACTAATATTTAGAGTAGAAGATAAATTACTTTATGTATACAGGGATACATTTCAATCACATTATTCAGACTAACTGGTGTCTTAGCCTATAATTCCACTCATTTCATGGATAATGGTTCTGGGTTTGTTTTATTTCAGACACTATTTATTTAAATTTATTTTACTGTTTAATAAATGTCTGTGTTACTTTCAGAAAATTTATTTTGACTTTATTTTTAAAGTTAATTTCAATTTTCCTTTGCTATTTTTGTATATAGCTCTAACCTAATGTTAGACTATGAAAATAAACCCCTATATGTTCTTCACCATACTTATTACAGCCTTTTTTTCCTTGAGCTGATAATGTTCTCTCATGCAGAAAGGAAGGAAGAGGCTGTAAAATCAGACTGACAGCACAACTATTTTCCAATATTTTTGACAGGACTAGCAAACCATCTTCAGTTCCGATAGTCTGCAAGCACTAAAACCAAGAATTAATTTGGTGACAGTGAAAGCACAATTCATTTTATCACGTACTGAAAAGATCTACTAGTCTACATTGTGTAACGTGCCGATAGGGATCAGAGGTTGTCCATCACACCATCTGCCTTTCATTCAGCAGGCTTCCCATTTCCTACAGACAGTAGAACAGCTGGGAACAAGCCAGCCTTGAGGCGTGGAGCTGGGTGCTGTCAGCGTGCTGCTGTCATTGTAGCTTGGGGCATTGCACATTCTTTCCCAGAAGTCTTGCTGAAGTGCTCTTGAATGGGAATGGTGAAAGGTCATGAGTAAAAGGAGTAGCTGTAGGTCTGCCAGAAATGATCAAAGACATCTTAAAGTGTAACTGTTCGTCCCGGTGGGGTCTCACCGCCAGGTCTGCAAAACCTCCTCCATAATCAATGGCATCAAAAGCAACAAAAGTGTTGAGTCTTATTAGCGTGACGATTCTGATTGAATTAATGACAACAGTGGGAAAGTCCTTGCGTGGCTCCCATTACATCAAGATGGTCATTAGAATCTCTAATAGAATAATGAAAAGATTTGTCAAAAATTGCCTTTTCGAACTCCTCTTATCAATACTGGCAAAGCAAATCAGTTTCTCACAAAGACATTTTAATTTTGATACCCAAACCATTTTGGAAACTTAATAGTTCATGAGTGTTTGCAAGAATTGAAAGCTTTTCATAAGTTTTTCCATGATTTTTAGTTGAAAATGCTTAGAAAACTGCAAAATAAGTCCATTTCAAATATTTCCAAACTGAGAACAGAAATGTTTTGAAATTTATGATAAAAGCAGGTTTTCAGCTTCTGGAAAATTCAAATATTGATGTAAAGTTTGGTGTCCCAGAAGGGCCACCTTCTGTGACTGGGCAATTTGTTGACATTTTATCTTCGAGTCAGTGCTTCCATTGTTGCGGCAGCTAAGACAACTGGAAATTGGAAAGCCATTCGTCATGTTAAGTTGCTTGCTAGAACAAAAATACAAGGAAGCTACTATGACCAGTCTTTCCATGTCCCCGGTGAAAGTGAGCTCATTGATTTCTCCATGGAGGTGAATGCCAAAGAACAGCATTATCCAGCAGTTAGGGTATGAGGCTGCAAGCGAAACTACATGTTTTCTCCTCATGAGCCTGCCATTAGCCAAGTGAGCAGTATTTGGCGAGAAACATAATGTGTCCATTTCTCAATGTGCCTACCTGCAAAAACTTCAGGATATCCATATATACTGGATTTGAAATACCTAAACATCTGTGTGAAACTGGTGCGAAATATTCCTTTGCCTAAGGAATCTTGCTTATATGGCTGAGATGTCTTTCATTTAAAACCTTTTTTTTTTTTACTCAATCAGCAACTTTAAACTAAATTAGACATAGACTGAGAGCATTTGTGGTCATTAAGTTACTGAAATTTCCTGAAAATTGTCAAATAAGCAGAGAGAGAGCCAAACTGGCACTCCCATTCTATCCTAACTGCCCCTTCAGGGAAATGCTGAGGTGTGATCCCAACAGTTACTTGTTCTTCTTGTCCTTCTGACGCTGCAACTGTTGTGTGCATCAGATCCAACCTATCTACATATATGGAGCAACAACCCAGCCACTGCTGTTTCTTCTCATCCTGTGGAGTGATATAGGAGAAAGCCATGCATACTGTGGGATGCAGGGGGAGAACTCTGGGGGGTCATATAAGGGAGCTGGAATTTCTGTCCTTAGTTCTTAAAGGGCACATAGGACGCAACTGCATAAGAAAGCAAGGCCACGCTGGTTCCTCTGCTTACTGAAAAGCTTATTGTTTGTAATCAGTCATGATCTGTCAATAACTTTAAGTTAAAAATCCATTTCTTTGTTCCCTTGCTCTTATACAGTAGGACTAGATAAAAGCCTTCAGGTGCAAGTCATGCCCCCATCAAGGATGTGTTTTCATTTAGTCTTTTCTATTTCATGTTTGCGGTAGGGCATTCACTCCAGTTATCTTACTTCAGCTAAAAAGGCAGTAACCTCCAGTTGAAGGGTGGCAATTCATTAAATTACATAGTACTATTGCTTAATATAGTCAGGCTTACCCTGAGAAAAAAGCAGTGTTTTAGGGAGAACCTGCCAAGACAGCAACTCCAATTTAAATTAAGGTAATGCAACATTTGTGTAAATACAAGTTTAATCTCCTGTTGTTTCACTTTATTTTAAACCACTTGGAACTGGCATATACCTGACTGAAATAAAGTATCCCTGTACTAGTTTAAACGCAATTAAATTGTTTTTTAACTGACTTGATCTAAGCAATGAAGCTTTCTAATGTACACAGAAACTGAGGATGTTCTAGCATGTAAACTAAAGGACAAAGTACCTTGCCTAAATTTGTCCCCCCTGAAAATGGAAAGCTAATGAACTGCAAAAATTGTATTTTCTAAAGGTTAAACAAAAAGGGGGGTAAAGAAGAGATACAATGCTAAGGAAATGACCTGTTATAGCTCAGTTTGTTTGTTAATTCCAGAAGAGAGGCATTATTTTAGTAGCAATACCACTGATTTTTTTTATTGTCCTTTTTTCCAGACCTGTTTTTATTTTTTTAAATTCCATGACTATTCCCATTTTTACAACCTTTTATATTTCACATTATTAGTTTAAAGATTTTACAGGCAATCTTTGGCTGTTGGGGGTTATTTTAAAATGCTCTGTAAATACACTAAAGAATAGGGAAAAATCTAACAACTTTTAGACAAGAGCCCATTTCTTTACATTTCAGCAAGAATCCAAACAAAAGAATGTAACATGAGAGACGCTTCAACTACATCTTAATCCGATGGCAGTGAAATAGTCTCTCAATTACATTATATGCAAAGAGTTCTTGTGCGCAATGCAATAGCAATTGTATTCAGCGATTCTGGTCATACCACTGTATTCTTTTTTTACAGATTTATTTTTGTGAGCTAGTGCATGTTCAGTACCAGGTCTGTCATAAATGAAGCTGTTTAGAGGTTTATGTGGTTTCATGTCAATCAACTCTTCCCTTGGAATTTACATTGCATGTTTTATTTGTTCTTCTCATCACCTCACAACGTGAATGAAGCCGTTCTTTTTATGATAGCCTTGTTATGTTGCATTAGGAATGAAGTTCTAGAGAAATTACGTTGATCCTCATTGTTGTGTTACATTAGGAATGACGACCTGGAGAAATGGAACACTTTAGGTCACCCACATGCTGTGGCAGAACAGGGCGGAAGGCCAAAACTGATAGAGGAAGGTTGCAGAATTGAATCCAAATCATTCTCATTGTTGGCTAGTCCCTTAAGTCAGAAAATCTTACTCTTTCTTGTCTGCAGTCAGACTCTGATGTCAAGAATGAATCAACCAAACCACCTTGTGTCTTTCTCTGAACCTGTTTTTTTCATTTGCAAATGAGATAATAGTGCTTAGAGTAGTTCAGTTGTCACTTCCCCAAAGTAAGTAAAACCAAAGTGTTTAATATCACTGAGGAAATGGTTGTTCAAACCAGCAGCTCTCAAACTTTTTAGGTCAGGACTGTCTTTCCTGGCAGTGCAGTCCTGAAGGTCTGTAGCAGCCTGCTAAACTATGCTACCCACTCCCCATTCTTAAAAAGTGCCTGCACCTCAGCCTCCAGGAAAACAGACTCTCCAGTGCAAACCTGCAAATCCTGAAGCTCAGCCTCCAGCAAAAAAAGCCTTTAATTCCCCTACTCTTAGTCAGTTTTCTCTACCCTTAGTTGAGAACACTGAAAAACCCATGTATTTCCTGATGTGTCCCATTAGTATTCCTTCCTGGTACTCCAACTCAATAGAGAAGCTCCAAGGAAGCCACATTTCTGTCTTACAACTATTAACAGCTGAGCCCTTTAGCTGCCTCTAGCCAGACGGTCTCTGCTCCCATGGGAAGAACACCTCTCTGGATGCTGGTTCTACTGCCGTGGTGTATCCCCCAAACCCCGTTCAACTCACCATCATATCAAGGGAGAGGAAAGGATGGAGACAAAGAGCCATCCATCCACCACCAACACACTGGAGCTAAAGCCACAGCCTTTGGCTCACTCCCATTGACTTGGAGTAAATGTGACACACTTCACATGGCAGTTTGGGAGAGGAGAGGAGAGGAGAGGAGAGGAGAGGAGAGGAGAGGAGAGGAGAGGAGAGGAGAGGAGAGGAGAGGAGAGGAGAGGAGAGGAGAGGAGAGGAGAGGAGAGGAGAGGAGAGGAGAGGAGAGGAGAGGAGAGGAGAGGAGAGGGTTAATGGTCAATGGCCTTTCTTTGGGGTATGCCTCCAGAGTATCTTTCAAGCCCATAGGGTTGGCCTAGCATCATCATCCTTCACTGGGAAGCACAGCCTCAGATGCAAACAGATTCCTACAGATAGTCAGGGATCATTCTTTTCCTGCAGATCCAGCGCATCTCTTTCTTAGTACCAGTAAAACCAAGATCTAGAGCTGGTTGAGGAAAACATTAAAAATGAGAAAAAATATATACTTTCAAATGCTAATTTATTTTTAAAGTTCATTTTTTCTTGGTTTTTTATAAGATTTAGTAATGAGATTCGATTATTTAATTTGCTTTTTTTTCTTTAATTTCCTTCAAATTACAATGTGAATGGCATTGCTTCTGGGGTTTGCTTTCTTCCAACTTCTTTTAGTTGTTCTGATCAACAAGATTGCTAGAAATCACTACCTTTAATACCATGAGTTGATTACGTTTAACAATGTAAAAACAGTTCAGAAATATCACTCACGTCCTCACCAGGAGAGATGTGAAAACACAATTTTTATTCCTAAAGCCTTATCTGTTCATCTCTTATCCTCTTAATAACCAAGAGTTAAACACCAGCAGATTAACCGGCAGTAAAAGTTTTCCCTTTATGATAATGTTTAATGTCTTATCATTTGCCTTGATGTCTCTGGTTATTTGCTGTTCTTATTTTAAGTAGCTTCTGTTACCTCTCTCCTACAGCTTTCACTAGATATTTTACATTTCATTCCCCTAGCCTTGTTTTTAGCCTTGTTTTCTAAGGTTTTCTAACCATGTGCAATTACACCATCTATCAATCCTTATTCTCTTCCCTCCTTTCTCCCTCCAGTATCTTTAGAACTTGCTGTCCAAAGTCAATCATTTTTGACAGTCTGCATGCGTACAGCTTAGAGCTCACCACGGCGTGTTCATCTCCTTGCCAAGCTGGTGGGTTAGTTCTCACTGAAGTGATATGCACAGGGAACTGTGTAGGACAAATGGAAAGTATTGCTGGGGGTTTACAGGAGGTAGCAGTTTTGCAGTGGGAGTGTAAAGTAGCATAAGGGAGAGATTTGTTTTAGGTTATCGGATTAGTTAAGATACATATTTTGTAGGCAGGACACTCATACAGATCTATATATACTTATACATATACACATATATCTCACAACTGGAAAAAAAGATGTACATATCACAATGGGAATATATTTTCTATACAATGATAGTGATTTCCTAATACAAGCAGATGACATAAAGCAAACTGGAAAATCTTTGCATTAGGCAATAAAGTAGATTTTTGCTATCAGAATGAAACAGACTTTTAGCAGTAGCATTTGCTGGAATAAAAAGCAGCCTGTTTGGAACCCTTTAATGATATGGACTAGCATACAATGTAAGAAATTTGTTTAGCATTCTTGACTCATCAAAAGCAAGACATCACTTGAGTATACAAAGGACACCAACTTCAATTTGTGCCAGAATCCTGAAATGCAGTGGCCCTGCTCTGTCCCATTCTGCTTCTGCTTGCACGAGTGTAGTGACATCCAAGAGAGAGATGGGAGTGGGTGAACTTTTCAGTCTCTACTGCAAGATTTGACAGAGCCTACCTGGAAGAGCTTTGTCACACCATCTGATCTGGAAATTCCTGCCCTTCAGTTGCTAAACCAATGGCTTAGAGCTGTGACTATGGCTGTGGGGCACAATACAGTGCCACACAAAGATATCCAGTGGCACTCATATGGTGGCAGTATGGCTCAATGAGAACAGTGCACAAAGAATTCAGTTCAACATTGTAAATGTAACGCAACCAGTGGAGGGGACATTCTAAAGACTGCCTGAATATCCTTTCTGCTGTATTACAGATTTGCTATTATTTCTAGAATGTGAAGTGATAAAGCAAAGGAGTTGGGGAATTCTAGACGTGATTCTAAATTAATTACCTGAGATTCTGGTAAGAGTATAGCTGTCGTAATCCAAGGTACTGGTGGCTAAAGATGCCAGGACCTGGGCATATTAAGGAATTTCAGTTCCATCCTGCCAGGATAATATAATGTAATTCACCTACCAGATTACTGTGGTCCTCATCCAAATGAGGCTGAATTTATAACTGCATCATGTGATGCCAGTGAAAGCTGGATGGGCTAATCCCATGCAGTAGTAGTTTGGGTCTGGATGATCTCCTCGGTGAAGAATGATGAGCAGGTGGCTGGACAGATTTCTTCAGATCTGCAGCTGATAGTAGAGACAGGGAGTAGGTTTATGCTTCAATCAAGAAGAGTAATTAAAATTGTCATAGAGATTCCCACTCCTGTTTCACAAACGTGATATTTACCATGGGAGAAAGATGGAGCAGAGATTCATTTCCAACATTAGCATGGATCCGACCAAGACCACAACTTCTAATGCATTGCGTACAGCATGCTGAGGCCTGAGCCTGAGTTCACACAGGATAGCTGGAAACGTAGGTAAGGAAACACTGGTCAATAGGGTAATTTAGGAGTCCCTTATGAATTAAAACACATTTAAGAAAGTTAACTAACTGAACTGCTTTCCAGTTTCAGAGCTGATCTCTCAAGCAACCACTACCAAGTAGAAAGTAATTTTATTAAAAATAAGTGAGAATTTACTATGGTTTAATTGCATTGATAATGCCACATCACAAGAGTTTTGAAAACCTGCCTTTATTCGTGACAGAAGGAAAAAAGAGCACCCATGCCACGAACGCTTCTATATCTCTTGTGTTCAGCCACTGCAGCTGCACCCTCTTTTTTTACATTTTCTCTTTCCAGTGTCTGTTTTTACACCTCTTCCTCAGATCTCCTAGTTAGCTGCAGCTACCTTCTTTAGATAGGGATGAGTAGGTTCATTTTATGGCTATATACCAAAATGTGCTTGTGTTTCCCACAAGTCATTTGAGGTATATCAGCATCAGAGGTACTACAGCATTAAGCAATATGATTTTTACAAAAACAGATCAAGGATCTTCTTTTCTTCAGGGTTTATATGTTGAAATGTATGATGTTATTGCCAAGGTTTTGTGTCTTAGTTAAAAATGGAATCATTCCAAAAACACTGCTTTTCTCTTTCCTCTTGTGTTCTTCTCTATTTGGCTTTTCAGCAGACCTTTGCCTTTTATTGTACTATCTATATATTTAATTCACCTTTATTTCTCACACACAAGTTGACTCTAACTTGGTACCATTAGTAGTAAAGGATGTATCCTGTAGTGCTTTGCCAGAAATCAGAAGACCAGTCAGATTTATTTACTTTTTTGCAACGTGCGTGTGTTTCACAACTGACTGACAGGGGTTTGGAAACGAGAATCCCTGTTGAGGCAAATAATGTATTTGAGAATTGTTGCTCTGCTTATTCCCAGTACAAGATTAATGAATGGCAAAGATTTCTTGTTTTTATCCTTTCAACTCGATCTTGCAGTTTTAAATTCATAATATAAACAGCTTTTACTCAGGTAGTTTTTGGCTTTACAGAAAGCACGGCCAGAAATGAAGCTGAAATAGGTGCATGGTAAGTATTTATTTCCAAGCGGTAAACCCCCCGCCCCAACCCCCGCCCCCCCCCCCCCGCAGCTTTTCAGTTCTGGTTCTCCAGCCCAGATGAGCACAGAGGAATGTGGGTGGAACTCGCCTGTCTGCCAAGGGTATTACCTAAGCCCTATTTTGATGGGGATTTAAGTGGTGCATAGGCCCTGCGCTGCATGGGGGTGAAGTGGAAAATCACAGAGGGCTCGGTAGCCCTTCCTTCAAAGCAAGGCTACGGAGCAACACGTGGTAATTTCCAGGACCGGGAGGCAGAAAACAAACTGTGCCTCTGTCCCAGAAGTAAAGCAGCTGAGTGGTTACTGGGTTAGTTCTGCTCCAGTGTTGTCATGTTGGTGGGACTGGTGCAACCGCATCTTGCTCGTTCCTTTCCGGTTGACTCATAGGGGGGCTGCAAGAAAAGGAAATCCCAGGTTTGCTTTCTGTCAGCAGTTGTAGCCTAAAAAGGTGTGTCTGCATGTTAATATAATTCTTAATGAATGCCAGAAACTGTTTTAATGCTACTTTGCAAAAGATTAAAAGAGAATGTCTGAAGGGGATAATGTGAGCAGGGGAGGATTATATTTTAATAAATTTAATCCCACCTATAAAGGAGGCCCGTAACAGTGTCCATCTGGACAAATCCAATTTAATTCTCTGAGAAGGAGCGTTAAATTTGTTCTATACGTTTGGTTAAGAGACAGCAGAAAACCAGCAAAATCCTTCTCACGCTAGGTGAAAAGACGTGGAGGATTGAGGATTTGGGAGGACACAAATTATAAAATGCCTCTCATGTTCTGAAAAAATGGTCTTAAATCCTGAAGTTTTAAACAAAAGCTGTCACTGATCATCCTAGATAGGCAAGGACAGAGGGATGGTGGCTGGGACTGCTGATCTAAGTGTTTCCCAGAGACCGAAGATGTGCTGGGAGGAGCAGGGAGGAAGGAGTAGGGTGGGAACTCTTGCTATGCATCTCTTCCAGAAAAGTAGCAAAAATGTGGTGAAACCCCACTGCTTAAATGCCTGATCAAAAGCCTGAAGCTCCTTGTTTCCACCACAAGAGAAAATACATTCATCCTAACAGACCATTACACATGCATACAGGTTTTAGGGCCTTCTCCCAGGCTCCAGAGCAGATGCTGAGGAGGAAAATTGCTCTCTCTCTCACTCTCCTTTTTAAAAAAACTACAAGGAAATGTTGCTTCTTGCCAAGGAAAGAGGTTAGTCAGCTGAAAAAGAAGCTCTCCAGGCTGCGCCCTCACATGTTGCTGCTTGTGTAGCTGAAGCACCTGCGTTCCCAGCCACCAGAAGCTTGCAGAGGGAAGTGGCCTTTGGCCACCCCCTCTAGGACCCCCTCCCACCCGCCCCGCGGGCACCCTCCCTGCCTCCCCCGCCACAGTAGGCAGACAGCTCATCCTCCTCAGGGATGGGAGGGGGAAGGCATCAGTTTCTGATACCAGGGTTTTCAGCCTCGTATGCTTCAGCTGCTAGTGTGGTTCTTCAAGGCTGATGAGTGAAGTCTGGCTGCCCAAAAGGGTCAACATGCATGAGCAATGAGACCCTGGATCTGTTCTGTAGGGGCCAAAAGGTATTGGGCTCTGGTTCCTGAAGGAGCTGGAGGTGAAAATCCCGTAAGTCAGTAGCCCAATGCAGCACAGCGGAAGGAGATCTGACTGATGTCTCTCACTTTGGTAGAGCCAGCGGATGCGCAGAGAGCAAATGGTGTCCATGGTGTGGGAAGCAGTGCTCCAAATCGGTGTTATATGTTGCTTAGTCTTGCGTTAAAACCCTAGACAACCATTCTCTTCTCAATGAGGAAGTGGTGACCAATAAGTGTGTCACCTGTAGAAAATACACTCAGGTAATATATGCTAAAGCCTTTAACAGAACATTTGTGCTATTGAAAGAAAACCCTGTCCCAAGGGTGTGCCAGTACATCATCTCTCCCCGGCACATGAGACATTGGCTCTGTGCAGTGAGGGAAATGAATTTTATGAGAAGAAAATTTCTCTGACACAACTGGGTAACCATAGCTTGACAGCCCCGTGGCTCCTGTTATGCTGTCCATCAGAATCCAGATCAACTTTGATGTCATAAAAAAACAATTGTCATGCAGGAAAAAAAGTCTCTCAGGTCCAATACTTTCATTTAGAGTCACATCTTCCACGTGGATAAGAAAGCTGAGGATGATTAGGAGCTGACATAAATAAATCAGTCCAAAGTAAGCAGAGACTTTCTGCAGCCTGTTCTTTCTATCATTGGCTATATAGAGGTTCTCTTTACAGATGATGACTATTTGTCTAGGTAAATGAAGTGCAAAAAAGAGTGAACTTAGTATAGTCACAACTCCCAAATTGTTCCTCTTATGATCAGAAATAACTAATTCTGTGACCCACGTGTCTATTTTTTTATGATCTAACAATTAGCAAAACTGTTCAAGGTAAACACACATCATTGAGAGATTAGCTCCAGTGATAGACTTGTTGGCATCAAAACGGATTAGGAACTGAAGGGTTAGGCCCAGAGTCATGGACTTCCATCACTGATTTTTGCTTCTGAAGTTCTTTTACATGTAGTGTGTTTCTTCTTCAAAGAGCATTACATAGCTTTGTGTCTCTTCATTCTGGCTGTGGACCATGGCTAACACATAATTCATTTGCCTCAGCTTTTCCTCCTGTTTGTCTGTCCTGATCTTTAGCTGAATGTTAGCATCTGAGTAGAACAGCTTCTGAACCGTGTGGTTTTGGTGATAAGACTGATGGCATGCTTTGAGACCAATTAGTGGAAAAGACTGATAATATATGTATTCATGAAAGACTGTTACATGAACCTAACTTTATATATTAAAGTAGGGCTCTTATTCTAGCAGGCAAAATTGAGTTGGTTATTAATAATGCAAGGATGGTTACTGTGGGAAATACTTAGCTCATATGAGTGATTCTTATTAGGAGAGACTGGAAAAGCAGAATTCAAATGGGGTAAGTGCAGCTTAGTGCTTCTGCTTAAAGCATTACTGTTGTAAACAGAAATCTCCCAGATTTATTATTGTGTTTTCTTTACTTGCCTGTGGCCACACTACTTAGGTCTCAGATCTCATCAGCTCTTAGAAGTAAGCAGTCTCCAGCGAGAACAGAACTATGCTAAGAGTAACACAAAATGATGCTTCTGCTTTTCTTCAGCGGCAGCTTTCTTCTTACAGCAGCACTGACCATATGGATTACTCTGATAGTAATGGCACTGAGTTGCAAAGCAGAAAAAAATTCCTAATTATGTATTATTATTTATTGTGCTTTAACCCCAGCCAGCAACTAAGCACCACACAGCCACTTGTTCACTCCCCCCACCAAGAGAATGAGTGGAAGAGAGCTGAAAGGGTAATAAATAATAAATTAAAACAAACCCCACACTCAAAAAACCCCAACAATAATTTGTAATTAAAAAGAAAATAGCAGAGAGAGATAAATAAAACCCAAGAAAGACAAGTCATGCAAATGAAAACAATTGCTCACAGCTAGCCAACTGATGCCCAGACAGTCCCTGGGCAGTGGCCCCCCAGACAATCTTCCCCCTAGTTTATATGTTGAGGATGATGTCATATAGTGTGGGACACCCCTTTGGTAAGTTGGGGTCAGCTGTCCCAGCTGTGTCTCCTCCCAGCTTTTAGTGCACTCCCAGACCCCTCACTGACAAGATGGTATGAGAAGGAGAAAAGGCCTTGACCCTGTGCAAGCACTGCTCAGCAATAACTAAACCATCCCTGAATTATCAACACTGTTTGGAGCACAAGTCCAAACCATGGCCCCATACTAGCTACTCTGAAGAAAATTAATTCTACTCCAGCCAAAATGAGTTATTAATAATGCAAGGATGGTTACTGGAGGAAATACTTAGATCATATGAGTGATTCTTATTAGGAGAGACTGGAAAACCAGAATTCAAATGGGGTAAGTGCAGCCTAGTGCTTCTGCTTAAAGCATTACCATTGCAAACACAAATCTCCCAGATTTATATTTCTGTTTTCTTTTATTTGACTGTGGCCACAATACTTAGGTCTGAGATCTCATCACCTTTTACAGTAAGTAGCTTCCAGCTAGGGCAGAACTACTCTAAGTAACAGAGAATGATTCTTCTACTTTTCTTCAGTGGCAGCTTTTCTCCTACGGCATCATTGACCCTGTGGGTTACTCTGAGAGCAATGGCACTGAGCTGCAGGTGATGCCAGATAAGTAAGAATTCTTCATTATTATTATTATTATTATTATTATTATTATTATTATTATTATTGTTATTATTGTTATTATTGTTATTATTATTATTGAAAATCACAAGACTGCTTTTTCATGGCAGATAATGGCCTTTAATAGGCAGATGGAACTCTGCTAATATAGCTGCTTTTGTAGTTGCAGTATCAGAAACTGAAAAAGTCCTTGACTTGATATAAATATGCCTTAGCAATAACTAAAACCATCAGTGTGTTATCAATATTATTCTCATCACAAATCCAAAACATAGCCTCATGCTAGCTACTGTGAAGAAAATTAGCTCTGTCCCAACTAAAACCAGCACGTTCTTGGAGGTTCCACTGAGATTCTCTCAGTGAACTCTCATCATGGGATGTGGGATGTGTGGGAGTGGAATATCCATGTTGCCAGCCACAGGGATGTGAAGTCCAACCGCTGGAGGAGATTATGTCCTTGTACCCCACGGGGGATATAGAGCAGAAGATGCAGCCCTGTAAGAGAAGGCACACATTTTTACATTCAGGGCTGTGGGGTGAAAACTAAGCAAGAGCAAGAGGTAGACATCAGAATGAAGGCTAACAAAGCAAGTGGATAAATGTTTCAGACAGAAATCAAAGTAAGCAGCACAATAGCCAGTCACACCTGGGGTTCCTGTTTCATTGCCAGTATTGAAAACACTTTTTCATTTCACAGTCATTAAATATTAGGACTGTGCCTGAATTCCTTTATTAAATTCAATATGGATATGTCTGCATATGTGTTCTAGTCAACAGTATGTTGTCCTTTACACGCATGATCCACAGGTGTTTTTCAGTGTATTTTTAAACACTCAGGTTACTAAAACCAGCACAAGTTATTCTATACCATTTGGATTTACAGACGTCTCAAATTCAAACCATGCCCGTCTAAAAGTTTCAACCTATGCTTAGAAAATCTAATTCATTTTAACATTGGTTTAACCTGGACAGGAGTAAGCCCTAAATGCTCCCTGGGCTCATTGTAACACTGTGAGACATGAAGGACACTTCAGATCAAAGTGGGCAACATGTACTAAATATCAAGCCAACAAATCCAAACCAACAGTGGTCTGCCCCCAACTATTTTCTCTTGCCAGAGTACAGGGAACAGATGTTTTACCATAGGTGTGTGACAGTGAGTTTTCTGTAAGGTGTTTTGAATGGAGGATTTGAAACACAGTTCAGAGGACAACAAGTAACTTTGAGTTGGCCAAGAGCACTACAATCTCTTAGAACAAATATTCATAATGCTTATATAGAAAGATATAATAAGTAGATCAAGTTCCAAAAAAATATTTATCATCTCTTCTGTCCTTCTGAACTCTAAAGCCAGATAAGCTGACTGCTTCTTAGTGTGTTAACATTTGAAAACTATTTGTAGTTTAATGGAGGACAGGTTAGTTTAAATGTATCTCAGATGCAGAAATATTTTTAATTACAGCTGTCTACAGCTTGTTTGGATTTATTTAATGACCAGGACACTTTATTATCATGTTTGTGACACCATAAAACAGTTTTGGGTTTCAACTGTCTAATGTCTCCTGCTTTCTGGAAACATGGCCTCCTCAAGCAGATAGAAGATAGAAACTTTGAAAATTCAGTTTATACTTCCCATATCTCTCCCTTACATTCAGATTCTCAGGATTAATATTCTGAAAATCTTTTAACCAGTAAGGAGCAACCCCATGAGGTTTATCATTCACAAAGCCAGACCATATGCTTCTCTGGAAAAGAAGTATTTCCAGCTAGCTCGTGAAGGAATAGACAACTTAGACTGAAAAGAAAGGACACACTAATGTCAGCTGTAAAGATAGGTATCCCTTTAAGACTGTGGCATACAGGATTTATCAAAAGGATTTTTTAGGTCATTTTTAGTGGTACAGAGAGGTGCTGTCACAAAATTTCATCTCACTTTTGCTTGTGTAATACAGAAATAATACCACTGAAATCATTCAGATTACTCTGCCTTGATATATATAAAATTTTGCCCAGTCACAAAACTGTTTCTTTTAGCTTTGTGTACAGCCTGATAGACAGTGATGATAATGAGGCTCTTGCCTTTCCAGGTGATAGGGTTAAAAAGTAAGAAAAGTACGCATAAACATTAAAATACTAAGCAATGTTAAGGATTCAGTTTGTCTTCATCCTTCTGACAATGAAAAGCCTAGAGTGAAGGTCTCTGAGGGTGACTGGCACACTAGAACTTGCCAAAATTTTAGAGAAAGAACACTTATTTCCCATTTCAGTAACATCTCAATAGATGCAACCCAAATTCCAATAGCTTACTTCAAGGTTTGTCAGAGTTTTGTTGCATGAATAAGTTACCACAAGGTGAGCAAAGGTGATAACTTACTTTGTGACAGTGAAAATGGCTGATACGTATACCATTATTGCATTTATAAGTAATTATTACATTTATATATTGTATATCTTTAAGCACTGTAACTTACCTCTTTTACTGAAGCATAGACTACCTCACATTTACTAAATATTGCAACCGTGCACCCTGGCATTTAACATGCAGTAATAGAAACACTTCAAGTTCATACCATTGTTTCATCTATAGTAACTTTCTCATGGGACTGTAGTTTGCACTGCAACCTCTTCACTAATTTACTGTCCATTCTTCTGCAAAGTGTCCTCTCGTATAAGCACACGAACGAATAGACATTTCCAATTCCTTTCCTCTTCCTTTCTCCTTCCCTCAAGGTTAATTTGTAGTATTTATTTTTCTTTCCTATATTTACATAATCTTCCACATCATCATTTGCAAGTGTTAATGCTATTTTTTTTTTCTTCAAAACATCCATGTCGATGTTAGATGACCTCAGAGATGCAATAGTCCTTGGCTTTGTTTTTGTAAATATAGATTTTAGCTGTCTTGGTTTCTAGGGCTTGTGTTATCCAAGCTCTGATCTGTCCAAACTCCTCCATATGGCTGCTCTTGACCTCCTTGAGGCTGTTGGACTAATGGTATACATATATAGTATTTTTATCACACACATGCCTCATATACCATCCCTTTAGCCTGGAGCTACTATATAGCACTGTAAGCCTAGTGCTAAGCCCGGTTTGCTATATCCTACTGTGCAGCAGAGCATTTTAGATCAAGAACAGACTGCAGTAAACACAGCTACCCATCATCCAACCCACAGCCAGTTAGCTCAGGCTGTAAGCAAGGCTTGTGCAGGTTTATGCCAACAGGATTAAGAGGAGGCTTTTTCTTTAGTCTGGGTATCAATTCATAGAGCATGTTTTCATTATATTTTACTTTTGAACCTGTTCTTTAACCCAAATCTGACCCAATTTACATTCACATTATTGAATATAAATCCAAGATTGACTGTCGCCTAGCTCACCCCCCCCGAAGCTGCCAACCCATAAAGGGCCATTCAGTGAGATAAGTTAGGGTTCAGGCTTACATGTGATAAGTATGTATCTTTTGGGAATGGATGGAAGTAGGTGGTCATTGGAACCAAAGGAACTTCTCTTTCCTCCATTCCAGCTTCCTGTACCCATTGAGTGGCAGTATTGTCTGCTGATTCCAGGGTCTTGCCTCCCCAGGCAAGGTGGGGAGAAACAGCTCTTGAGACCCAGATACAGTTCTCCCTTTCCCCATTCTTCTTCTCAGTATCATCCTAGTAATATTTGCACTTCATGCTGCTCAGCTGCCAGGAAGAGTATGAACTGAATAAAGGAAAACCATTTAGCCCTAGAGTTCTCCATCTTTCTCCACTGTGGAATAAAGTCTCCAATGCTGCTGGCTGGGTAGCAGCACCAAATAGTTGTTTCAGTCCAGCTGGCCTCCCAGAAAGAAAAAACTGTACTCCTCAAGAAAGGTCCCATATCACCTTAGTGGGGTCATGGGAACTACCGTCCCCACTCACTTCACCCTGCGGTGTCTTCTGCTCTGCAACCAATGCCAGACTAGACACAGCACTAAGCGTTCAGTGGACTGGCTGGACCTGAAATTAAGCCCTGGCTTAAAACACAGTGCTAAAATCATTGGCCAGGAGTCACAGAGAATACTAAAATCACCTTCACATCCATCATCTGGAGTAATTCGCTGGGTATCTAAATAGAAATCCATTTCCTAGACTCTGAGGAATACCAACCTGTTTGATTCTCAGAGGTGAAAATATTCGAAGTTAAATAAATAGTAGAAAAATAGTCAGGTTGCAATTTCTTACAGAATATTCCCCTTGCCACAGAAAAAGTATGCGATTTGTATGTGTCAAGAGGCTGGAAACTGTGGAGAAAGAACTGAAACTGAAATACCTCCTCCCAGACATCGTTCTCGTTATACAGTCTGCAGCAGAGGAAGACACACTGGAGGAGGCTCGGTCTGCTATTGAGCTGCAGAATGATTAAGTCAAAGTATTCCTCACCTACTTAGTGCATGACTTACCCACGGGCTCTATGATTTTTATTTAGGTCATTTGTTTGTATTGATGTGTATATTTCCCAAAAACTAGTGAATTTTCACAATGTTACCTTGAACCTTCTCAGTTAATTTTGATTTACTATTTTCCCATCTTTTAATGCTCTGACTTTTTTTCCCCCTTCCCAAAATTTATCCTGTTCATGTAGGACTAGAGGAAAAAGCAGAAGACATGGAGCTGCCAAATTAAATAGGTGGGAGATGAGGTGGTACATGTAAAAGCGGGTGCTACTGACGCTGTGTCTACATTAGCGAGTAGTACGGGCATGTAGGATGGAAGAGTTATAGCTGAGAACCTGGTATCCACATTGTACACTTTTCAGGGTTATAGCTCATGACGTAAGCTGGGCAACATAGCTCGGGTGTTTCTGTACTCATTTCTGCAGTCTTTTTCATTCCACTCATGGTTTATGAGGTATAATTGCCAGAAGGACCTGTCTAGGTGTGCTGTACGAAAGATGCTGAGGGCAGATTCTTCATTATCAGATGGGGTGTTTCCAGCATCCTTTCTGCAGAGTCCCATGCTTAGAATAAGTTCATCAGTATGAAATGTAGGAATAAAAAAACCCTTTGGTTTGTTGGTCTGAGCAGATGTTTCAGGAGGAGCATGAACTGGGTGGGTTTGCAGTCCGGTTTTTGTGCCCAAAATAATATAAGAAAGAGTAAGATCTGATGAGATAGACTTGCAGACACCTTCTATTGATAATGCAGATATTTGGTTCATCTCCAAAAACCATTACTTTGGCAAACACTCCATACATTTTAAACTGTAAAGAACTTTAAAAATACATCCAACCTTTTCTGTTATTTTTTACTAGCCATAGTAAACGTTTACAAGTCTGTGCTTTATGACATACTGTTAGCACTTTCATCACATAATTTCTCAATCAGCGCCTGTTTGGAGAGGTTCTGACACTTGCTTTTGGTTTGCCTCAGCAACCTTACTGCTTTGTAGAACAATAATAAAATAGCATCATAATCAAACTGTTACAAAAAATAACCTATGTCTTTGCAGCATCTGATGTGTATTATGCTTCTGTGAGCAAGACCAAATCTCCTACAATATCATCTTGACTGGATGAAAGGAAGCACAAGGATGATCAATCGCAGCTTGATTCAGAAAGTCATGTGTTAACCATATTTTTTCAGCCTAAAAGCAGTCATGAAATTGAGCATGGAGGTGCAAAATAATTTAAAAGTTGTTATAAACACCACAAAATTCCAGAAACTATTTGAGAGCATCACTGTGAATCATTCTGGAACACATTTAAATCTTGTGTATGCCTAAAAAAATTAATATAAGTTGGTCTTCACATAAGGTTCAGCCTAAAGGTAGAATCAAGGTGAACAGGTTGTTATAAGGGTTCACACAGACTCTGTCAAACAGGAAAGTGTTCTTTTACATTTTCTGTTGGTATTTTCATTCATTCGTTATGAAAAAAGAGATACGGTTTTGCTGTAACACATACATTGCCTGCCTAGTTCAACAACAGTATGTTAAGAGTCTTGGATTTTGCTGATGATAGATTTTCTAGGGAATAGCTCAATTAGCATGCAAGCAAAAATTGAAGGCCTACTCAGCATCAAAAAGCCTGAGTTAAAACAGAGTTATGAAAAACACCTCGTAGGAATGTCTGTAGTTCCAAATCAAGTATTATCTTAATAGGCAAAGGAACAAAAGAAGTAATTCAGTTTGCATATCTGCTCTGGGCAGCAACCCAAGAATATGAGAATGGTTGTACTGGGTCTGTGTAGCCCAGTATCCTGTTTCTGATGGTTGCCAAGTGGGGGTGGAGGTACGAGGCTCAAAGCTATACGTTTTTCTGTGGCATATTTTCTGATCTTCTTGTGAAGACTTGGGTTCATGTCCTACTCTTGGCATCAGAACTTAACAGACATAATCCCTTCTACTGGTGGCAGTTCTTCAGGTACATACCAAGGGCAGTGATCAAAAGCAGATGTCGAGGGAAGAGTACAAAAATGGAACAAGCATATGATGATACTTTTCCAAATACTCTCCCAGCAGCCAGCAGGTTTGAAAGTGTCTGGGAGACAACATGAGTCGGGAGGCTATCACACTCCCCTTGTGAAAGCAGCATAAGTAGGGGCCCATCTTAAGTGCCTGTACACAAACACACACAGGCTGGTAGCAAACGAGACGAGTTAACGGTCCATGCAGTTGTACACCTGTAATCCCACTGGGATTACAGAGACATGGTGGGGTAGCTCACAGGACAGGAGTGCGGCAGTAAACAGATACAGGCTTTTCCAGGAAAGACAGGCTGCAAAGGAGAGGTTGCACTCTACACAAAGGAGGGGTTGCACTCTGCGCAAAGGAGTGGCTAGCGTGCATGGAGCTTTGCCTTGGAATGGGTGAAGAGTCAGCTGAGACCTTATGGCTAAGGACCAGAGGACAGAGCAACACAGGTGAGATTGTGGGAAACACATGCTACAGACTGCCTGATTGAGAAGAGGAAATAGAAGAATCTTTCTTTACACATCCAGAAGCCTCATGACTGCACATCTATGTACTCAACCACCCTAATACCTGCTGGAAGGACAATAGAACTGTGGCAAGCAACCAAGGAGGTTTCTGGAACATGTCAATAACAATTTCTTGACACAGGTTGTAATGGACCTGCTTAGAGAAGGTGATGTCCTGGACCTCTTACTCACTAGTAAGTCACTGGTGTAAAGATGAGCTGTCTTAGCTGCCATGGCCATTAGATCATGGAGTTAAAAATCCTGAGATAGTAGGATCACAGTTCTGGACTTCAGAAGAGCAAGGTTTGGGTTATTCAGGGATCTGTTTGGTAGAATCTTATAGGAGATTACTGTGGAGGGCAAAGGAGCCCTAGACAACTGGTTGATCTTTTAGTAGAACTTCCTCAAAACACAAGAAAGATCCATTCCAATGAGCAGAAAGTTGACCAAGGAGGGCAGAAGGCAGCTTGGGTGACTGGACAACTCCTGACTGAGCTCAGAGGCAAAAAGAAAGTACAAAGGAAGGCCACCCAGGAAGATTATAGAGACATTAGTTGAATACAGAGAAAGGGATTAGGAAAACCAAAGCTCAGCTGCAATTGAAACTAGCAAGGAATGTGAAGGGCAAAAGGAGACTTCCACAACTACACTGCCAACAAAAGCAAGGCTGAAGAAAATGTGGGCCTGGTGCTTAATGGGGGAGGACACCTAGTAATAAAGGTTATAGAAGAGACTGAGATATTCCAAGTTATTTTGCTTTTTTTTACTGGTTAGGTCTGTCCTCTGACTGGCCAAGTTCCCACTGCCTACTAACTGAGTCAGTGGGAATGTAGAGGGAGGTACAGTTAGGGAGCTCGTAAGCCAATCAAGTACATACATACAATTCCATGAGACCAGATCATGTGCATCTAAGGGTACTGAGTAAAGGAAAACATCATACCCATCTTTAAGAAAGGCAAGAGTATGGGGAAGTACAGACTAGTCAACCTCACCTCAGTCCCTGGGAAGGTCAAACAGCAAATCCTCTTGAGAGCTATTTCCAGCCACAGCAAGGTAAAGGTGGAGACTAGAACAGCCAGAATGTGTTTACCAAGGGCAAGTCATGTCTAACCAACTGATTTTCTATGATGAGATGCTAGCTGTGTGGATAATGGCTCAGGCAGGGACTCTTCTTGGAGGTGCACAGTGGAAGGACCAGAAGCAACAGACACAGCATGAAATTTGGGAAATTCTTACTCAATACAGGGAAAAGAATTTTTACTATGAAGGTAGTCATTCCCTGGAGCAGGTGCCCAGAGCAGTTGTGGAATCTCCATCTTGGAGGCATGCGAGACCCTTCTGGACATGGTCCTGGACAACCTTCTCTACCTGGTCTGATTTTAGCAGGGCATTGGACTACAGGGTGGTCCCTTCCAACCTGTGTGATTCCATATTTCTAATTTGCAGCTTAGGGACACCCTGAGCCCAAGATGGTTTTAATGTAAACAGTTTTTTCACTGTTTCACGACTCTGCAGCTTAACTACACGCTTTGTGAAGAATAACTTCTTCCTTAGTTTGAGTCTGCTGTCTTCTTTTTTTGCCTTCTAATGGTTCTCTCAGAAGAAACTGTGAATAATTAATCATTTTCTACCTTCTCCACACTCAGGATTTCATCAGACTGATGTTTCCTCCTCCAACATCTTTTCCAGGATGAAAAGAGCTAACCTATTTGCTGCTCCTATAGAAGCTGTTCTCATGTTCTTTTAGCCTTTCTCTAAACCTTTTCCAGTTCTACTCTTCCTTTTTTGGGTGAAGGGATATTTACAGCAGGGGTCAGCAGGATCTCACACAGTATCCTAGAAGCAAGTTCAACATGGAGACATGGTGTTCTCCTTTGTATTCTCTAGTATTTCCCTAACAATTCATAATACTTGATTTACTTTTTAACTCTTATTAAGCATTAAGCTAACATACCCATGCAAGCCAAAAAAGCATCCAAAAGGATGTTTTTAAATGTTACTGTCTATATTTACAAGCTTAAACAGGATTTGGTTATCAAGAACCTAGAGCTTAAGGAGCTACCTATCAGTTTCCAGTTAAACATTTATTCTACTGCAATATATGTAAATGATAGCTACAAAGCCACCAGTGGTAAAAACACAGGTCTAAGCCACTTCAAAGTCAAATGCTTGAATAAAGTACTTGGTATTATATTCTCACACTCTTCAGAAAGATTAACAGACCCATCTTTCCAAAGCTATCCAGAAATGAAAATAGGAATATTTGCAGCACATGTTAAGAATGAGGCCAAAGCTTGTGCCATATCATACTTGTAACCGAGCAGCTGGAGGAACACACACAAGAGTCTAAATGAAAAAAATCCTGCAAATATTACTCTGAGAGGGAAAATTTATGGGACAAACAATGTCAGGTCCATATGAAGTTCAACCCGGAATACCTGATGGCTCTTTTGTGAACCTCTAGTGATTTTTAATTTTGTAGGAAGGATTCAAAGTCTGGCTGATGACACAGCATTGCTGGGACAGGAAGGTAACATAAATAGCAGGCAGTGAAACTACCCTTGTTTGCATTTTCTCATGGTCAGATCCTATACCAATCTCATGGTTTTATCATCTAAGGCTCCATTCTTGCAAATGGCCGTTTCCAAACGGCAGTGTCCTGTACCTATATACGTTAAGTTCCAACTACGTCAAGGAAATGTAACAAATGGAACGGAGAGGATGTGGTTCAAGGTTTATAGCAATAATGTCACCTGGTTACTCTGGTCAGGCATTTAGAGAACTTTGTAGCTCAGTTAACAGCTGAGGTTTTAAAAAAAATAATATTGACTCAATTTCTGTGGTTTTCATGGAAGAGGCAATTCTTAAAATAGGGGGTTGAATGAGCAAAATCAGACACCGAGGTTTTTCCAGCCATAACAAACTGTTAATGGTTGTCAATTAATGCATTAGATGTCCTTCCTTGATTTGCTGTTGGCTAACAATCAGCACTTATAGTTGAAGGAGTGTTGTAAACATTATTGGCTGCTTATTTTTACAAAAACAAACAACGGAACTAACAGGAAAAAACCCTGTTATCTATCTCCTTCATAACTGCATCCATAATTAAGGCACAGACTACCTGCTGTCCTCCAAATAAAATTGGATTTGATTGTTTATTTTAATAGAAATACAAACTATTTGCATTGGGTTTGCCATCATAGTGTCTAGGCAGTGCCTAGTTTCCCAGCAGGATGGCAGGCACATTCCAAATAAGATTCCCTCCCGATGCGCTGTTGTGTTCCTTTAGTAGGAGGCAAAACAGTAGAATTAGCAAAAAGGCAGGGAAAAACCCCATATTAGAAAATCAACCTCTTCACATTCCAGCAAAGCCAAAGGGAGTATCCATGTACAGGTGTCTGGAGTTTCACACTCACACTCCAAAGGAGATGAAGTGTTTGACCTGTCAATCTTCAGAAGGTACTTCAAAATCCTGTGGTCCATAGACACGTCAGTGGAAACGAGGTTGTCAGAAGAGTCTGTTCTAATGATTATTAGAAGTTGCTACATTTATTAATCCAAAATGAACTTGTAGAATGTATACCTTGTTTCAAAAGAAGTGACTTTTCAAGGGATTACAAACTTGGCTGACAATGATAACGTGATGACGTCATATATTTCTGCAGGGAATTTAACTTAGTCTCACATAGCACTCTCATTGAAGTAATTTGTGCTCAAAACAACAACAACAAAACAACAAACAAACAAAGCAGCTTACATTAAGTAGATTAAAAACATGGTAAGAGTACATAGTTGTAAATGGTGAGCTGTCACCCTGGTGCGGAGGTTACTTGAGTATTCATCAAGGAGTCACACTGAGCCCCATGATGGTCAATATTTTTGATAAAGATCTGAAGAAAATATGAAATATTTCCCGTAAATGTTGCAGAAGGCATGAGTTGCTGCAGCATGCCAGCTCCTTGGCCAGACTCATTATCTGCTTCCTCCGCTGATGCTGTATGGTATCGTCAGTGGAAAATTCTGTGAACAGCCTGACTTCCTGTCCTGCAAATGTATTTTCTCTCTTCCAATTTTGGTGCCTTCAAATGGAACAACTCTACTTCTCCTGTTCAACAGACTTCCACTCCCATATTCTAGATGTCTTCTTTTTAGCTGTAGCTTGCTTCTTAAGCCTTTCTTCAGTTCTGTTTTTACTTGTTTCTCTGTGACAGAAGTCACTGGTTTAATCCATGAGAAAACTGACAAATTATGAGGTATTCTTTCCCTCATTTTGGCCTGTCTGCTCTTCCTCTACTTCAATTACATCTTCTTCATACTAAGATTTCTAGTCTGCTGATCTTCTCTGACCCTATTAGTGACTCCTTGCAGATCAGGATGCATTCTTATCCATTCATATTAACCCCCTGCTCTTCTCATCACTTCTCAATCTTCTTGATCTTTCCTTTTACAATGAAGATTTTATTTTATTTTCTCCCATTTGAAAAAAATCCAGTCTTTCCTCCCTCTTTCCACTCTTTAAGTTAATAGTGTAATTGCTGTCAGGAGTCTCATGCCCCTATTCCACCCTCCTTTCTGTTCAGCTGAGCTTTCAGAACCTTTCTGTTCACCTTGTCTTTGGCTGAAGCGACACTCAGTATTACTATATTGACCTACATCTGCATAAGGCTCAGAATCGGTACCCTCTCCTCACCAGCCTCACTTGTCTCTTGCCCTTAACACAATAGCAATACTCTTCTTTTGAATTATTTTCCTTCCCTAGCTTCAGTGACTTCAGCAACTTTGTCCTTTCTGGGTTCTCTTACCAATCACCCTGTTAGCCTGTCCTTTGAAGGATCTTCTGCCTTCATAGGTGTTCACATGGAATTCTGGCTTTGCCTTCTTTCTCTTCTTTTCACCTGGCTGTGTCTCAGTAGTCTCATCCACGAACACAAGTTTAACTACCATCTCCATGCAGAGATACAAATTTATACCTCTACTTCATCTGTGACATTTTGCCTTGTCTCTCAACCTCAGCATCTTCTGATAGCTATCAGCTTAAATGCAATATGACTAAAGGATGTCACACACTCCTCTCTTCGCTAGTCAGACCTTACAACTTCCCTCATTTAGAACCACTGTGAATAATGTGAACACCAGGCTTGTCAGACAGGCAGGTGATGCAGACAGCTTTTTTGGCCAAAAATCAGATTAACTTTCCGTCTTGCATACTATCGCTGGAGACTGTAGATAGCTACAAAGTTATAACTCTCTTTCTATATTCTCATAACCTTTACCTTCAAACACTACAATTTTTTTCTGCTGCTCTTAACAGAAACAATGTTCATAGTACTGCTGTAAAGACCATTTTTCTAGGCTTCCTTTCTTTCTGGCTCTCTACACTGTCTCCTTCTTTGCTATCACATCAAGAGTAAGTTCCTATTTTTTAAAGAATGCCTTGCAGGTATATTTTCACTTTTCAAGCCATTTCATTCATTCTCCGTATGTCAGTTCCGATCTGTAACTGACCAATTATTCCAACCTATTCTTCCATGTCTGCTGAATACGTACATGAGTTTTCTTGAGTTTTCTTTTATTGCTTCATGGGTTTGAAAGGACATCCCTGCAAATGACCACCACACTTGCTCTAGTAACAGGGAGATCACTCAGCAATTACCATCACGGGCAAAACACTCAGCTCGGGGAATTAATTTAATTTAATTTTTACCAATCAAAAATCAGAATAGAATAATGAGAAATCAAAACAAATCTTAAAACACCTTCCCCCCACCCCTCCCTTCTTCCTGGGCTCAACTTCACTCCCAATTTCTCTACCTTCTCCGCCAGTGGTGCAGGGGGACAGGGAATGGGGGCTGTGGTCCATCCAACACATGCTGTCTCTGTCTCTCCTTCCTCCTCAGGGGAGGGCTTCTCACACTCTGCCCCCACTCCAGCATGGGGTCCCTCCCACAGGAAACAGTCCTCCACCAACTTCTCCAATGTGAGTCCTTCCCACAGGCTGCCATTCTTCATGAACTGCTCCAGTATGGGTCCCTCCTGCGGGGTGCAGTCATTCAGGAGCTGCCTGCTCCAGCGTGGTCTTCCCATGGAGTCACAGGTCCTGCCAGCAAACCTGCTCCAGCCTGGGCTCCTATCTCCATGGGGCCATGGCTCCTGCCAGGAGCCTGCTCCAGCGTGAGCTTCCCATGGAGATATAGCCTCCTTCAGGCACCCACCTGCTCCAGTGTGGGGTCCTCCATGGGCTGCAGAGGCATCTCTGCTCCCACCTGACCCTCCACAGCTGCAGGGCACAGCTGGCCTCACCATGGTCTGCACCCCAGCCTGCTGGGAAACATTTGATCTGGCTCCTGGAGCACCTCCTCCCCCTCCTTCTCCATTAACCTTGGTCTCTGCAGAGCTGAGACCTTTAACTTCTCCTTCTCTCTCTCTCCAGTTGCAATTTCTTGGAATTTAAAGTCGTATCAGGCTTGTCCTGCTAACACAGGGTGTAATGTGGCAGTAACACGCCGCTATTCAGGCACATAAAGAATAAACCAACAGATATGATGAAAAAGTTGGGGCCCTGCTGAAATGCCAAAGAAACTGAGTGAAACCGTGGTGGTTATGTGTATGGGGTTTGTGTGGCGGGGTTTGTGTGGTGGGGTTTTGGTAGTGGGAGTGAGGCTACAGTGCTGGCTCCTGTGGGAAGCTGCTAGAAGCTTCCCGGGCTCCAAGTCAGACCCACTGCTGGGCATGGCTGAGCCAGTCAGTGACTGTGGCAGCACCTCTGGGACAACACATTTAAGAGAGGAAAAACTGCTGGGGAAACTGCAGCAGGGAGAGGGGTGGGATGTGGGAGAGACAGCCAGGCTCTAGACACCCAGGTCAGTGTGGAAAGGCAGGGGAGGAGGTGGGCTGGAGCAGAGGTTCCCTGCAGCCTGTGGTAAGAGGGCAGGCTGTGCCCCTGCATCCGTGGAGGGTCACGGGGGCCAGAGACCCCCTGCAGCCTGTGGAGGACCCCAAACTATTCTCAGTTTCGTGGCTCACTATTGCCATCCAGTCTGTCACAGGCTCCTTCTTGGTCAGTAACAGACAGTCCTTCTGAAGTGTATGGAGAGGTACAGAAAGAATATGAAAGACGTATAAAATACAAACTTATACTCAGAAGCTGAATAGAGTAAACAGTTCGGTCGATATTTTGCCTTTCTACATGTCAACATCTCACCAAAATCTTCTGACACTGGTTCTGTGCTCCAAAAAGTCCCCTGCCTTCAGTGCTGAGTGATTGATTTAGCTTGTCAGGGGCTAACAAGACTTAATGTTTCTCCCATTGCCTTAACGCAGATCGGCTTCTCTCAAAATCCCACCTTTAATAATGAAACCCTAAAGCTTCAGCAAGGCTTCTGATCAATCTCACCTAATTCTGCAATATAAGCTTTTATATCTGAGCTAGTCATACTGGGCTCACTCTAGTCCAAAAAGAAACAATTTCTAGGGAAGAATTCATCTGACCTGTTTTAGATATCTAACTTACGCTTAAGTAAATCATGTCTAGGAGTGTCATTTTCTTGCTCATTGATTATAAAAGAAGTCTAGACAAAAAGCTCAAAGATAGACACTGTTGACATCTACTTCTGCTCAGACAAATCCTACCTCTGGCTCCATTTGTACCTTTACAGAGACATCAGTGATAAAACTCAAATGTCTCACTCTAACATATTAGGTCCGAGCACAATTTATTGGTAGGGTGGACCTTTTATATATCCTTAGTCTACAGGTTTTTTTATATATAAATATACAGAATAATAATGCATCCCTTGATAGGGTGCCTATAGACATCTCTATGTCACCATTCTTTGAGCTGAGTGGATCATGTGTGTTTGATAGTTTTCAGATGTACAGAATATTTAAGAAACATAGATACTTGGGTTAACATCCACAGAGATTTGAAATGGTCTGTTCTATATATTGTGCACATGCACAGTTAATATTCTTCAAACACAGCTCTTGAAAGCAAAACTGGAATCATCTCCCTCATTTGATATCCTTATAAAAGCTCTTTTTAAAGAATTCAAAATTAACTGGAAAGTATTGAGAATATTGAGGACTAAAGCAAACAGGATAAGGATTTCAGTTATTTGTCTTAGAAAACACATCTGTGAAAGCAGCAAGGTTTCTGGTTATGGATACTTTTATGCTATTTTTATTTTTTAGAGTTACAAACATGAACACAGCTGGAATAATACGCTTGTGTGACATCCACAAGAGGATTAGAAGAGAAAGTGTTAAGAAGCAATAGACGACTGTCTTTCTGATCTCTGTAAGGGTGGGATTCAGCTCACTAATATTAATCATGTAAAAACTAGATTCTACCTGTCTAAGTGAGCTGCCAAGGCTCCCTCTATAGTCAACAGAGAGAGACTGGCACTTCCTAACAACAGTTACTTGAAATGGAGAATAAATGTCTAAAGGACATCAGCTGAGCCCTTTCTGAAGTTTCTACCTCTGTCCCTTGATTGTAAGGGAGACCTAGATGAGTAGCTCAGACTAAATGACTTAACGTTTAGATGCCTAGAGTGAGAAGAAATTAAGCACATCACATTTTATCTTACTCGTGTAGTAACTGGCCACCAGCCCTTGGTCAAGGATAAATATGATGAAAACATGTTGGAGGTATTTCAGAGATCAAATTACAACAAACATCTCGATGATAGAGAAATCTCCGTAGACATCAATTCACCGTGCTTATTGTACAAAATGTAAACAAAATTTAACCGGGCAACCTATAAAGCGTCTTGAGCTAATTTGTATGAGGCAGAAAATGGAGACTATAATCAATGTGCCTGAATCTTAAATTTTATTTTCAGAAGAAAAAAACATTGGGAACTTTTGAAATATTCTTTGCTCTCTTTATCTAAAAATTCTTTATCTAAGAGATTAGGGAATGATAAGAGACACACTTGTGATTCATTTAGTTCATTTTTAATAAGTAACTTTCCCTTGGCTTGTTAGTTAGAGCTTTCTCAGAGGAGTCTTACTCTATGAGTGTGCCAATTTAGTTGTAACATCGTATTAAAGGATATTAAATGTCTGATAAGGAAGGTTCCTCAAAACACACCTACCTTTTACCCAGTGCACTGTTAGAACAGTGATCTAATAGTTGGAACGGGGGATGGAAGACCTATTTGCAGCTCTGATGTTGGCTCTCTATGACTTTGCATAAGTCACAGTTCTGCAAAGTCAGAGAAAATGACTAAGCCGAGGGGGAGGGGAGGAGGCTCCTATCCACTTTCAAAAGCACAGTCTCCGCTCTCTCTGGAAAGGGAAAAGACTGAGAATAGAACTCAACCCCCACAATGCATCTAGCTCTCAGGAAAATTGTATTCCCCCTAATTAAAGATTGAAATGGCACAAACACATTTTATCTACCAGCACTACTGAAATGGCACACCCATGACCCATTAGCTCTTTTTACAACTGTATTTCAGTTCATCTCTATAATTGTTTGTGATGTCAGTGTTTAGCTTTTATAACTGGCATTAGGAATCAACACGTTCCAGTGGATGGACCATAATTCTCCAAAGGAGATACAGGAAATTTTATTATGTGTAGGATAATTACATACTTGGTTACCGAAAAATAATTTGTTTCAACAATGAGCTTTACTGATGACTACAGAGCTGATTCTCTAGGGAAGATTCTTACACCTGCACAAAATCCTGTTGATGCTAATGCGGCTTCATGTGTTATCAAGAATCGACCCACCAGATGAGCCTGCAGAATTAGTGCTTTAAAGCAGTATTTTTAAAGCTCCATGACCTCAAGCAGGCTGCTGAACAAGTAGATCATAAGAAGCAAGCTCTGATTAATCAATGAAGAATACTTACTGCCAAGTTCTCACCTTGCTTCTCTCATTTTCCCCCTGCAGTGAATAGGATACTGACTGCTACCAAGAATATGCTCCTAATTAATTTCTAGACTCAGTCCCTACAGGACAGATTAGGAACCGCCTAAACTGGTAGGTACCCAAGAGCCATGTGGACTAATGAAGTGGGTAGGATCTCCACCTAGCACTTAGCACTTTGATTTTGCAGGTTTCTTTATTCTCCCTTCCCACTTCTGATTTTTTTTTTTTATCTGAAGAAGGGGAAGAAGGAAAAATAAATGGTATTTTTTGCTTAGCTGAACCAGGTGCCAAAAAACCTTCATAATCGGGTCACTGACAAGTCAGATGACTTCTACCCCATTTCAAATTTCAAGTGTCATTGTTAAATGAAATTAGGAAATTTCTGTTGCAGTCAAATGAAGATTACTGTAATTTCCTCATTCATTTACAGAAAAAGTGTATTATTTGACCAGAAACTCCACCAAACCTTTAAAGTAACTCACAGGTAGGGACAAACACATAGATACACAAATGAGTCATTAGGTTAACTTGCCAAGGAAAAATGACTGTGCTAATGAAGTGGTTATTCTTCTACAACTAGAGTATTAGAAAAGTGTGGATAGCAAATAAGTGAGGCAAAGGAAGTAAAGGAGTTAGGAAAGGTTAGGAGGAAGGTATTTGTTGGTATCAAAGGGAGCAACGAGAATGTGGAGGAAGAAGGCAGTCAGATTCTTTTTGTGATTCAAAAGGTAAAAGAGATAGAGGAAACTAGAAAACAGGAGGGGAAGAAAAGGAAGTCAGAAAATATAGTCCAAAGGTTACACATGGACACAAGCTTGACTTCAATCCTTTTTTTCTTCTTAATCTTGGTTGGGGCTTTTAGGTGGTTGGTTTTGGTTTGGTTGTTTTTTTGGTTTTTTTTTTTTGGCATGGTGACATCATGCCAGTGACATGAAGGACCCATGCTTCCTCCGTGCTTCCAGGGTTATGACTGCACTTAGAGTCATGGCCTCTTGATTGTGTCAGAAGGCTATAAATAGGTTCCAGAGGTCAGTCAGTACACTCCAACTTCATATGTTATTGTGCTGGTTTTGGCTGGGACGCAGTTAATTTCCTTCACAGTAACTAGGTTTTTTTGAGGTTTTGTTTCTTTGTTTGCTTTACCTATTAAAGCTTTTGCTTTACCTATTAAACTGTCTTTATCTCAACCCATGAGTTTTCTCACTTTTATTCTTCTGTTTGTCTCCTCCATCCTGCCATGGGGGGGAGTGAGTGCGTGGCTGTGTGGTGCTTAGTTGCCAGCTGAGGTTAAACCACAACAGTTATCTATATATTTCTAAAGGCCTTCCTGTGATATGTAATGAATGATATCAACATTCTAATGGTAATTATTTTTAGCACAAAAATAAGGAAGTTTTCCATTAAATTGCATGCTACCTGTAGTCCTGGAGTCTGTGGATGACTTACATGACAACCTAAGCAGTGCAGGCACCTACACCAACGGGTGTATTCACTGAAGCTGACTCAGTGAATATGGCAACTATTTATGATACATACCCTGCTGCTCGTGTGTATGTTGGCGACTATGCCAGGCTCATGCCTTAACTTCTGCTTTGTCCTCTCAGATGTGTCACCACTGGAAATTTGCAGAGGGCTGCCTACTAAAATGCATTATCTGTTACTTCAAAATAAACCTGTTTTACTGCAAACATGAATCATTTCCGTGTCAGGCTTTTTTTCAAGTACCTTTAAGTTTTGAATGATGGAGATGGAGACGTAAACAGGGTTTAGAAGTTGTGGCACTTAAGGAATGCCAAGAAAAAACCCATGACAAAACAGATAACTGCTTTGTCAAAATTGTGGGTGGTACAGAATATAGCTATCTTTGTGCTTGGCTATAGTCAGGAGAGAATGTAAAGATAATTGCGCTAAACAAATGATGTGGCTGGTCTGGAGACTGCATGTGCCATGATGCTACTTTGAGAAGATTGCTAACCAAGGGCAAAAGGCTCATCATTAGCTCTAGTGTTTGTGCTCATCTGATCAGGGCCATCAACTGGCAAAAGCAGCCATTCATCCTACTCAGTTTGATGTAACTCATACTTAAAGCATCATCTGCATATTCTAGCCAGTTTGTGTGCTGTTACGCATATTCCCTTTTCAATTGCGCGTTTCTGCATTGTCTGCTGGGCAACCCAAACCTCTGAAGAACCTTTTTCCATCATCAGTTCTTAATCCATCTTACCCACAATTGTTCTGGAACCAAGGGATCCAGGTCTCTTGGATATATACAGGTAAGGATTCTCTTACTTGTATATTTAGAGGCATTTCACTACTTCTGCAAAGGAAGTCTGTGGCGGGGATGTGTCCTGCACTGCAAAGGCGCTGCTGATATTCAAGGATATTCTCTAGACATGGGGGTGGGAATAGGCTGAGAAACTGAAGGAAGGTCCTTCAGATGGCTGCTGAAGCCTGCTAAGTCCAAGCGTCCATCTGAAGAGAGACAATTTTCTTCATAACTGAAAGACACTTAGTATTAGAACAACACTGAAATAAAATGGTGCTGCACTTACAGACCTGGGCTTGCAACTCATTGTACCATGAACAATGGGGACTTTTATATTATTATTCCCCAGGAAAGGAAGAGTGTGTGGGAGCATGTCAGTGGGGACCATCCTATCCGACAACAGTTAGGAAGTTTCTCCCTAACTCTATTCGCATGTCACATCATGTCATACAAGTTACATACATGATGTCAGTATACAAATTACATAAGTACCTAATGTAATGGTCTCCAATGAGCATATATAACAAAGCTGGATTGTGGTGATTGTCTGTATCTGCTGCATTCTGTGTTGCAGTACTGCAGTTCGAACCCACGGAGGATCCAGCTAACTGAGACTGATGGAACAGGACACTCTAAAAACACTGTTCCTCTAAAAAACTCATGTGACATCATGGTTATTTTAATATTTTTTGTACATTTTAGCCCAAATTTTAATGCTGATCTTTCTTAGAATAATTACGTCTTTCAAATGTGGCCTCAGCACTCCAAATTCCATAGGGAAAGCAGTATGTTAAATGATCCTGAGAAGAGATAAGAAGGAAGTCAAGCCCAGGTAATGGCCCACACAAAATGATTTGTACAACAGTAGTGGACTCCAGTTACAAACCAAAGTGTTTGCAGGCAGGATAGTACTAGCATAAGTAGGTGGCTTATAGTAACGTGCTGAAGCCACCAAACCCTAAGAGTGCAGGTATAGTGTGAATTTGTCTTCACATGCCATTTTTAAGAATTTTTATATGTGGTGTTTGTACTCTGCGGGAGATCTTTCAGGAACACTTGCCCTGAAAACAGTGATTCAGGTTTAAGAGTCAATATTTCAAAATGCTTTATAATCAGTGCGCATACCCAGATTATTCTGAAAATTGATCTGCCTAGGGAAGAGAAGAATTAAAAGTGCAAGTTTAAGATAATTTCCTTCAGTTGCTTTTCTGCTCAAAGGAACTTATTTTCATGATCAAGATGTTTGATTTACATACACAAGTGCATTGTCTTGAGAATTGCAATAGTAGGGACTGGAGCAGAATTAGTGTTAAAATCCAGATCATTTGACTAAGGCACTTCCAATATGCAATGCCCATGGTACAGCACCTTCCGATTTCCAATGTGTTCTGAAGTCTATACACGTAACTGAATACTGCTGTGTCCAGACAATGGATCCTTTTTTTCTGCAGCAAAATTTTGAGACATTTAGTCCAGGCATTCCTCAGCTGCAGCTCTCCTCAGGAAATAGCTGATTTTATTATTGAGAGTGCTTTAAATTCCACGTTGATAGTGAAGTTGTTTGGAAAACTGATAGAATTTGAAGGAGGGTAGGTGAACACACACTAACGTGTGTGTCAAGCCCCAGGAACTAATGTGAAAATCTCTATTCATTTCTATTAACTCCTCCCAATGCACCTCCTGTTGGCATGTATGAGCAATTTCATGTTTACTCCACAGGGGCTAATACCCCTTTCTTAAATACTATCCATTTGAGAGCAAGCAAGGAACCTATGTCTCCCCCATATAGTTCTCTTACTGCAATGATCAAGAAATGTTTGCCTCAGGGCCCATCAGTTACCATGATCTTTCATGTAGTCCCTCTTAGGCTTTAGTACACAAGCCTTTCAAAAGCAGCTTAAAGTGGTTTTATTCTCTCCTGCCTTGGGCATTCCTGGTTTTGCAGAGGAGTTCACTGCCCAGTCCAGTTGTGCTAAGATGATGCTCTGTGCAGCTGTGTTATAACCAGCACCAGCAACAGGATCTGACATTACAAAACAACCTGTGGTTTTTTCCTCAAATACGAGTTTCTGGCAACAAGCAGAGGTGAAGTATGGTTGGAGATCTGAGCAGCAGAACCCGAATTTATATTCTGAAGTGATGTTGTGCTGGCACATAGATCTTCTGAACCTTGAGAGTTCTACATTTCACTTTTGCTCAATTGGATGCATGGCTGTAGGCTTCTTTTCTTCTTCACTCCGCAGCTCCATAGTTACTACAGTTTTGTTTGAAACTTGCAATAAAATAGGTATGTGTTTTAAACTGCATGAAAGCTGACTGACATCATGCAAATAACAGCAGTGTAGAAGATGTACAAGTAAAACGAATGTTGTGACATCCAGTTTTCATTGGGCCAACAGTCTTTTCATTGGGCCAGCTTTCCGAGAGTTGCTCAGTTGGGAAAGTTGTCACATATAAAAAGTTTACTGAGTCAGTTTACTCAGCTGTCTGATTCAAATGCTGATGGCCTCAGTTACCAACCTAAACCACCCACTATCTGTCAGGAAGCTTCCATGTGACATCCCATATGTAAGTCCCAGTTGTACATCCTCATTAACAAAACTTTTCTGGAAAGAAGAGAAACTGATGGCCACAAAACTTAGTCACTGAAGTTCAGCCTAACCAGTGGTTCTTTACATTATTCCTGAATGTGAGCTGCTTAAAATCCCTCCAAATCAATGATACTAATAAAGCCCTTAAATCTGGAGGGACCAAAAAATACAGAATTAAAGTTAATGCTAGGGAAACACAGATGGCAAAGGGGCAATTACTTTCCTGCTATGAGTGTTTCTACCTGTAGACACATCTAATACAAGGAGTACTAGTTGCATTTAGTATTTAGATTTTCCTCAAACTTTGGGCAGGAATGTGCCAAGATGCTTTGGAGGGAAAGTCATACAGAGGAACTGAAACAGAAGAGTGTTATCATATTTAGCAAGCAACTCTCTCTAGGCTTTTCCGAAGAATGCCATTTGGCCTAATAATTGCTGGGTGAATTTTCCAAGGAAGAGTAGTAACCTTGCCAAATCTAACTCTTTGTCCAGAATTACTGGAATGTAACAGTTAGTTAGTTTTATTCTACCAGAGGGGAAAAAAAACCCACAAAGGTTTTATATTTTGCTTCAGAAGAAACTTCCCCCAGAAGCTCAAACTGAAACAGACCTTCTGGAAAAGGGTAAGTCCAAATGTGAGTCCAGATGGCTTTTAAGTTTTTCAACATAACAGGCAAGTGAAAACAAACTCATAATGGAACATGTCAAGCAACTACTGAGCCTGCCCGTGACAAAAATGACTTTTTTAAGTTTAGTTTGTCTATCTTGAGATGAGGGCTAAGTTATGTAGAAATAAATTCTTTCATGAGAAAGAGAAGCACTAAGGAAGCCGGCTTTTCGATTGGTCTCAGTCCGTTATCCCTAAACATCTACACCATAGTAACATGCCTTTCCCTTAGTAGCAACATGATGGGATTAGCTACCTTGTTGCCGATTTCCACTACATTTTAGGGACCTCTGAGATCTTTATCCCTCTGTTAAATTTGTCTGAAAGTATTATTTAACAGGTTTATATCTTACAATAAAAGATATCATATAAGCTATAGTTTATCAGGCTACCGAAAATAAGCATGCTTTCATTTCCAAAATGACCAATCTCTTTATAAGAGAGTGCCTTATAATACATAGCTTACTACTGGCAAAATTCATATATAAGGCAATTTTCTGCCACGTCATAGACAAACACTGAGGATACAGCCAGGTAACACGAAGTAGACAAGAACTTCAGAAGCCAAGTTGCTTCTTAAGAAACCATGTCTCAGATAAAATGCAGTAACTGACAGTCTGTGTATTCTCAGCTATGCAAATGTAAACAAAATAAGTTAGCATGTAACTCTTTCAAAATAGAAAGAAACCTATTGTGACAAACAGCTATACAATATTTCCAAAGTAAAATAGCTATTAGTGACTAATGGAATGTCTCCCTCTCACCATTAAAGTCACGCGTGTTAGATGACTTTGAAGCAGCTTTTTTCTAAATCTAAAAAAATATATTATGCATTCTTTTTTTAACTTTCCTCTGAGCGACCTAGTATATAGATTACCAGTTGTTAAGTGATGCCTTCCTTTCAATATATTTATTTGAAATTGTTGTGATCCTGCTTAAAATACTAAAATTATTTCCTTGAGGTACTCCTATGTATTTCTAATGTGCGTGAGGGACTTAAAATTTGGCAGCAAAACAGCAAAATAGCTTCTGTGTTGGGGATGAGCCTTTTGTAATCTCCCTGCTGAACTGCCACGATGATAAGCCTTTTATGAGAACCAGTCCTTGCACACGCTCCGCAGTGCCTAGCCACAATTTCACAGCTACTGTCCCTTAAAAGTCTTTCCACACTGGGGTGCTGAGGTGGACAATTCCCCGCTGCTGCTTGCTGTAGAGCACCACGGGAGCAGGCATCTGAGCCGAAAATGGGAAGACTCTTTTCTGTGGTCTTGGTGTTCTTACACTGCCAAGGCAGTACTAGAGAAAGAACCGGAATGAAGTACAGAAAGGAAGGAAAAGCAAGCTGTCTGAAATGCCAAAACACAGCAAAAGCTTGAACTGGGGGAATTCGGGTGGATTCTGGGGACCAGGAAGCTGGTTGTTATTGGCAAATTGAGCAAAGGAAATCAGCTTCAGAAAGGGGAGATTTGGGATGAAGATCGCTAGGGGATGAGAAGGCTGAAACAGAACGGAAAGTTGAAGGGAATCCTGAGACTAAATAAATGGAGAAGCTGGAGCAAGAAGTCTGGATTGGAAGAATGAAAGACTGGGAGATGTGAACTGGCAAAGATGAAAAGGCAATGGGCAAAAAGCTGGTGGAAATCGGTGGTGGGAGTGGGAGAAGAGACTGTGATCATGCATGTGCTTGAAGACAACTGAAGAGAACAGGGAGTGGAGAGCCTGGGAATAGCTAAGCACACTGACAAGAGCAGGAAACTGGTTGCTAGCCACAGCCAAATACTTAGATTGGTGAGTGGGGGATGGAGCTGCAAGAATAATCCTGCAACTGAAGACATACATTGGTTTGGCAAGAAGTCAATGACGCAGAGACTATACTAAGATTATAAAGAAGAGAAAGAGGGCCAGCCAGACATAATTGAGTGGATGGGGACAGTAAACGTACAGCTGTGATGATCAAAGTACTCTGCCTACTAAAGCACACCCTGGCAGCACCTAGACCTGAACTCAAGATTCTTGTTTTTTAGTATTCTTCTGCTGACAGCAGGTACTTGTGAAACACACTAAGGTTTGGGTGTTGTTGAAGTAGATTTAAGACCACACTGCCATCGAAAAGGGTGTACGTACATCCTCTCCTGCCTCTGACGGCCCTTTTCTTGCTTCAGCACTAAGGAGTACGGACCCACTGTAAGAGCTGATGCAGCAGAGACAGATGGGAATGCAGGAAACACCTCCACTCCCATATTTTTCTTTTTTTACTATCTGGTCCTACATCCACTTGCATCAACCCTGAAATAATGCCCTCTTTCTCCTCTATTGGTGGACCATATGGAGGTGGAGAGCTTACTAATACTAGCTTACTCACTAACTGAAATGGTAGGAACATCCTTTTAACCCTGCTAATGAACGGTAATACATGCACTACTGCATGGTGCCACACAGGGAGATCTCCGAGTTTTGTTTGTTCCTTGAATTCTCTAGGAAAATGAAAAAGAAAGAAAATCTGTGTTAGCAGATTATGAAACTTGTAAAATAAGCATTCTGAGATAAGGAATTAAAGTTGCCTTGTGAAGAAACAAAAAGTATGAAAGTATATAACTAAAGGCAGTATATAATGCCTATAAAAATGGAGTTCCATTCAGGCAACTTAGAGTTTTTGACTTTGCAACTTTCATAATGTTCTTTTAATGTTTTCTGTGCATATGTAGTAGTATACAAGCTGTTTTGAATCTCTTCTTTAGTATTTTAGAAAGGATGAGGAAAGAGGAGAAAGAGCCATGTGTATTTTCTATGTATAAGCAGGCCAACTAAAGGCACCGTAGCTGAGAGAGAGTGAAACGAAAAGCACTTACATCATACAGTTTTCCTGCAATAAAACTGTAAACACGCCAAGGATTCTTGAATATTCCCTTGAGGTTGCTCGTTGGCACCTGCAAAGCAAAAAGAACTCTTTGTATTATATTACTTATAATGTCGCTGTACCACTACAACTAATGCAATAGTACTTTCTTTTTCACTCTCAGGGAAAAGGGGAAAAGTCAGCACTAGCCAGCTCACTTAAATAACCATAATATTAATCACCTGAAATTCCATATGTAGAGTTCATGTAGCTGTGCTTAGAATCTGTTTGAATTGTATGAATGTTAATAAATTTTTAATAGTTGACAAGGGACAACGCGTAAGGCTTGCAAAAGATGACCCCAAGTCACAGAATCACTCTGCCTTTATAAGAAGTGGACTTTGGCTTGGTAGTGAAATTCAGAATCAAAAAACTCAGAGAGGAAACATTTCCTTTGTACAGGCATAGCTACTTGGAGACTGTGTACCTGCATAAACTGAGTGTGGCTGAGGTAGACTGGCAGCTCCATCTGCAGAACTGGCTTCTGAGCATTATCTTATCAGGCTGGTAGCATGGGCAGACCAGACCTGATTTCACCACGTGGGCTGATAGGTGATGGCAGTACTGTCATGTTGGTCACAGCCTGGCTCGTAGCAGAGAACTGAACCAGCTAGTTGCACAAGTAAGTTGGTCTCGACATAAGTGATTTTATTTAAACTGGAACAGACAACAGAGGCTCTTTGCTACTCTTGATATCACTGAAGCCAAGCAGATTGACGAGTAGGATGACTTCTTTTTGCACCTGTGAGGTTGATCGTATGTATGATGGAACGATGGAATGATTTTGAGCTGTTTTGTTTGGTTTTGGTTTATTGTACCCATTTTTCTCCAAATAAAAGACAGCTCTATTCATGTTCTCAAAGGATATTGCAGATGGTAAAAAATAATTTGTGGTGATAACTAAGAAGGTTTAGTTTCCATTTCCAGACGCAAACATCAACTGGATGAACTGCAAGTGAGAGGCTCTAGGCCTTAGAGATGTTTTGGTTTTAAGACAGAGCAATGGGTTGATTCAGTTCAGCCTTCGTCACTAGCACTGGCACCTCGCAGAAGAGCCGTATCTTCGGACTCAGTCAGGACTGTGGGTTAGCATCCCTTTCCATCAGAGCCTCGTGCTAGTGTGTTAATTGAGGAAGGTGCTAATTTTGTTGTGGTCTTGTGATGTACATGATTTGTGTGATACAGACTTCATATGTTTACCTTGTGGCAGACTACACATTGGAGGATCACTGCAACTGAATCAAAAGATCACCCTCTAAATCATTATTACAGAAGCTTACAGCAAAAACACAGCCAATACAATTTTGCAAAAGTTGTAAAGTGCTTGAAGAAGAGGTAGACTTACCTGTGGATAAGGAGGAAAGTACTTACACCAAGCTGCACAGGTTGTCAGCGTTACTGGAGGCCCTCTGAACTGATAGTGGAAATACCTGTGTATATTAATAAGTTTTAGAAGATGGTTCCACCACTAGAGTAGGTGCTCCAAGTGAGTAAATGCCCACTTGATTAAAAGAACAACACTTGACTTTGACACATTTGAAAGGCCTGTTGAGCTGTAACTCAACAGCACATTCTGTGGGTACTACTGAATCACAGAATGAGTTAGCAAAGGCTCCAGGAAAAGTATCAGAAAAAAAAAAAAAAAGTACAGTCTTTCTTGCCAAGTGTCATTATTTTCTACAAATGCATTGCATTATCTGGTAAAATTATTTGAATGTGTCACCAAACGTCATGCCCACCTGCACTTGGAGCTTGTGTCCGAAGAGAACAACAAAAAAAATCTCTAAAAAGCAAATTCCACATTAGTCACACTTTGAAAACCAGAAATGCCAAGGCTATTTGACATAAGTGTATAGCAGCTTGGTAGTATGGACAATGATGGGAATCTCTACTGCGTATTTGTCAAGTCACTCTATACATGGCAAAAGTATAAAAAAGCCAGTGTGAAAGGAGTCTTAGTAACAAATGATCAGTACCAGCCTGGATTTAAAGGGGATTTTTTGACAATGAATTCTTTGGTTAGGTTAGTGAAAAGAACAACAGACATGTCCTCTAGCCTACTTGCAGTTATAAATTAAACTAAATTAAAATATGCTTTCTGAACAAAATCGTGTAATGTGGTAGCAGTGTGGACGCCACAGCATTGTTAGTGAATCCTGAAGTGTAACTGTGTAGAGTTTAATGGACTATGTTCCTGAGATCAGAACAACTATCACCTCCTATTTAAGATGCCACAGTCTAAAGTGAATGGGAAGAAAGTGTCTGGAACTTTTATCTCTCAAATCAGAGTTGGAAAAAAAAAAACTTTGGTTCAGTGTATTATAAGGATAATGATACTGTTAATAATAATAATTTCTCTTTGGATTGAAAAGAGAAATTGAATTTTATACAATTTAAGGGAGAGTAGCAGCTGTGTGCAAAAGTCAGGAAACAATAACGGAGCCTTAAGAAGCCGATGAGGTCCTCAAAACTTAGAAGTGCCTGAAAACTCTATTCACAATGAAGCTGACTGGGACTGTTCATCTCTGAATGGAAGTCAAAGCTGACCAATCTTAGTCTTTTTTAATCTATAATTACTACTGTTACTAATGGAAAACTGTTGGGATCCATTCACCCAATCCTGTTGCATGCAGGAGAAAAGAGATGAGAACAAACTTAAACAAAGTCAGCACGAATCTAGATTATAGGATTAGTTTCACAAATGGCAGGAACTCAGGAGTAGTACCAAAGAAGGCAAGGTGATAAAATAATAGAAAAAATAGACACCACAAGGATTTTAACTATCAATAACTATCCTTAAGAATAATACAATTATTGTATTATCATTGACAATAACTATCGTTAAGAACAGTTGCTGCTCTTTCAGATTTTGCATGTTAGTTGAATACTCAGAAACAAATTATGCTGCTGCTTGATTGCCAATTGACAATAATCCGAAAAAGTGAATTTCTTACCAAACTTTACCTTAGTGGACGCTTAACAGCCAGAACCTAAAATGCCCCAGAGGAATAGAATTGTTTTCCCTCTTTTCAGGCATGGGTTTGTTTTCTGAAATAATATCTATGTGGGGACTTTGTTTGTTTGTTTGATTTTTGTTTTGTTTTTACTTCCCCAAAAATACATTTATAATTCCTTAACAAGATTTAAATAGAAATTGCATTTCTTCAGCAAGCCTGAATCAGCAGGGCATTAGTTTACATGCTGAAGACTATTTATAGTGGAGGGGAAAATCTGTGTACGTGCATAGGTGTCTTGCTTTAAGGTTTATGTTGTTGAAAACAAAAATTCTTTCCTTTATATCCTAAAATGCAAGACAAATTCTTACCTTGGGCAGCTCTTCAAAACCCAAATGTCCTAACAGCTATGCAAAGACTGTTTTAAATATTTTTTTCAGTGTGTCAGGAACAGCATAGTGGATGGTTATTAATTGTCACTTTCATAAATTCCCTCCGTCCCCTCAGATTCCGAATTAGGTGACAGGTTTTGAAAGTTTTCCTCAACCAGCTGGACAGAAAATAAACCTACTTGCCTTGTGCACTGCTACATTTCCATCATTGGGAATGTGTTTCATGTTACTGAGGAAGTACTCATGATGAAAGCTAGCCAAGACTTCTATAGAATAGATAAGAAGGTGGAAAGCAGACAGACAAAATATATCTATTTATTGTCAATAACTACTGCATAGTTTCATCTCTATTGAGGACGTACAGCTGTTCTCCTCTTCAGCTTTCTGTAAGGAAACTAGTATTATATTTCCCTATGTGGCATTTCCATGATAACACCAAACACGTATTTTAACTGACCATAGAATATCAGATAAATGTGAAAGTATTGTAGCCAGTTCTCTTTCATTCATGTGCCTCTGTTTATTTTATTTTTGCCAGATATTGTTTGCTTCTTACACAATGTAATAGGAATGAGGCTGTGACAAATGTGGGTGTGCCTTTGAATGATTTTTCGTGCTGCATTCGGGTCTGTCCTTAAGATGAAGTTTCTGCACTATACATAAGGCACTGGCCATGTGACTTTCAGGTCTTGAAGTGCATCTCCACTTCCAGACGGGTGACAGCCACGTACATCTGAACACCTGGATTAACCTTCTGTGGATGAGAGTATTCCCACAACGGAGTAGTACTTTCAGTAATATCCCCACTGGTTTTTATACTCACTCCTGTAAGTCAGGTTGTTTGAGCTGACACAGTCTTTCAGAGTTGATTGCATCAGTTGTTAGAGGTTGCCTGTCCTTGGGGGTGGGGGGAGAACTGTGTGAAGCCATTTGATGACTATCAGCATGACTGTGTTATTCCTGCATATCCCTGTTAAGTGGATTGGTTCCAGCTGGACCTTAACCAAAATTGAACTAAGTATGTGCTTAGGCTCTTTGGTGTTTCCAAAATCCCCTTTTCTCTCATGCTTTATTTCAACTGCTAAATAAAGATGCCTTCTTTTAAGGGACCTGTTTGTCAATATCAAAATTGAAACAGGTGCCTGAAACCAGTCCGATCTGCAGGATGATAGGCATTGGTATATACAAGATGGCGCTTGCCTCCTGACTGAAAATAAAAGAAAAGGAAGATTGCACACAAACAGCAGCCCAGGATCAGACAAGTCAGAGAGGAGCCAGAGGTGAAGTCACTCCTCTAACACTGAAAACGACACCTTAGGATTCTCGTAAAAGCTGATACTGACTCTGCTGTTGACTCTTACACTTAAAACTCTCTGGAAAATATATTTAAAATATTTTTTTGAGTTTATTACCCCTCAAATACATTTACATTCCTTGTCCAAGAATGAATACTTCTTTTGAGCAAAATTATGTTTGCTGACTCTTACAAGTTGCTCTGTAAAGCTTTGACCCTTTGAAGTTGTTGAGAGTTTTATCGCCTGCCTAACCGAGTATTTCCATACAGCACAAAAATCTGTTTGGTCTTATTATATGCAACTTACTGATGACTTTCTTTGGTATGTTTCTAGTATACTCATGAACAACTAATATAACGAACAGGATTTGGAGTAGGCCCTGAGCCCTTGGCTTCTCCTGTTTCATGCAAGGAGGGAAGTTTCTTCTGTGATGCCATCTCCAGTTTTCTTGACGTGTTCCACATGACCGATTCCCTGAATACAACCATGAAGATGAACGATGGCTGTTCTCTGCTCTGAACTTAGATACTTTTAATAGAAATATAACTGGTTTGTGATATATTTTTGACGGTTGACTGGGGTTTTTTTCCTTGCCATTCTACAGAGCTTTGAGTAAAAATTCTATTCCCTTGGGAAGGGCCACTGTTCCAGCCTTTGTAGGTGTAGAAAAACCTTTATTGCACTTTAAACCCGCTTCCATATACAGAAAGAATTTTAGGCAGTTCTGAGGTCTTTTGCAGATATTACTCTGAAGCCGCCTTCTTCTCTGAACCTTGAACTGTTGCAGCCAAGTTAATTAGAGCAGCCTTTATAGGTTCAAAAAATATAGACAACAATTGCAATACTGTTTTTTTCAAATTTTCAGAAATATTCTTCAAATAGTTCCTCCTTGGCGTATATATGATATTAAAAAAATGTAACACTACGGTGTGATATATAAAGGTGTTATCTTCTGCACTCATTTGAGGTGACCTGAACGACTAATTCATAACAAAGCTATTTTTGAGTAATGGAATCATCCCATATATATTTTCAAAAATCTTTATACTATGTAGTGTTTATGCCTGCCTGTGCTGATCTGAGATTGTATCTTTGGGGAGCGCATTACATGCTATCTTGCACTGGTTTTATTATAGCCAATACAGATAGTAATGCCTACCATTAAGGTTGTTCAACACTTCTAGCATAAGATACTTTTACACTGTTATGTTTGCTGAGTTTAGACCATTTAGATTACGACGTTTCAACATATGCCTGTTGATGAATTCTTTAAAAGACTGTTTCACCTGAAATTATTCAGTTTGTAGTTGTGTATTTCTTCCCCCAGAACAATGTTGAAGAAAAATATGTTCTTCTCTGAATAGCTTTTGTAGTTTCTCATCATTGGGATGAGCCAACAATGCAACTCGACAACTGCTTGACTCCTTGAGGAAGTACTCGTTGGAGTGTCCTCACATCTCCTTTGCTCACTTCTTTTCCTTACTGCTGCACAGTGATCTGAGGGTAAGATTGCAAAAGGTAGGTGGATGTAGGAAATTTTTAACAGCAAGAGTTGCTTCCAAAGTACAGCAGTAATCATTTTTGGAATTTCCGTCGGTCAGGCTGATGTACACACACCAACATGGTTGGCATTTAGTTAGTTTTTGTTCGATTAGGCATGGCTTTAGACCATTTTGGTTTATTAGCTTTTTCTGTTGTTTGTAAGAATAATGAATATTATGCTGCAACATAAAGTTCTTAATGCCAAAATAAAAGATAGGCATTGCGTCTGTGTTAGTGCTTAACCTTCTAGAGGAAAAGTCATTCCCCATTGCATTGCTGTAGAAAGACTGATAGGAACACATCCATGCCCTGCTAAAACACAATCTCCTTGTGTGAGGACAATGAGCACAGGTCAAGACAACGTAGAAGCTTGATGGCAAAACCTAGTGAAGTGTTTACTAGTGAATTACCCTTGTCTGTTGACAGCAAAACTTGACTAACGATACCAAAAGATCGCCAGCTAGCAGCTGCTAAAATTTAACAGTGCAAATCCTGTAGAATTCAGCCTATCCTAATACAGGCAAACTTCTGGAACAAGGCCTTTTGTTCCAGTGCCGCCAGTCTAAACAACAAGGCTATTGACTGCATGTGCCAGCGTTTGTTAGTGGGGGCTACCTGAAAAGATGAAAATTGCATGAATCTGCAATTTCAGATCCATTAATTCTCAGCTCCAAAGCCTCCATTTGTAAACTGACCCAAGAGGAGTGACTTAAGCTTCTATGTTAAAAGTTCATACTGTCGTGGTCTATCCCTAGGAAATATATTTGTTTCCAATGACAGTCCTCAGTAAGTCTCAAGAAGCTATAGCATAGTTTTGATCTTTCATATCGGCACCATTATTGCAAAAAATCATTAATTCGTCTACGAACCATCAGTCAAATCGCTAAGCCCTACAGACAACTTCAGAGAAAGATAAGGAAACAAAATGAAAGGTATTCAGACCACTTCCTCTTCCACTTTGTCACACTTTTACTAAGCTATATACTGACATGAACATGATTACCCAAAAAGGAACTGTGCACAAACCACCTGCAAGAAAAGTCATTCATTTTCTCACTAAAGATTCCTTACGGTTTGCACTTCTTCCTTTACAGAAGATAACTTTTCTGTCCAGGCTATATTGAATCCCTAGTCAAACCTGCAGCCTAGTGATGAACCAAGCAGACATTTTGCTTTCCCTTCCCTATGCTGAAAGGCAGTTTTCACAGTTCTGTGAAAAGGTTTTCCAAGCACCATGCCTAGCTGATTCACATAATATTCTTATATATGAGTAAAAACTTTAGGTAAGAGGTATTGGTAGAACTAGGCTACACTACAGTGGTCTGGATACACCTACTTTATGATGATTACAGCAAGTCTAAATTTAATCCACTGTATAGAAAACCTTCCTCTTTCAGAGAGGAAGAAAACCTTCCCTTTCACGTCAAGGGAAATCAAGCACCGCATCCCACACATCTGCATCTATACTCCCAGTACTGAGGGGAAGCTGCAGGGCCTGTTGAATTCCAAGAGACCGGCACAGAACCAGGTGATCAGACCTAAGCAGATGATCCCATGGATGTTTCTTCATCATCTTCTTCAGAAGTGATGTGGCAGTCCTATGAACTGGAGGGAAGAAAGGATGGCAACCTGTAATGTTCTGCCAGAAACCCTGGTTGAGACATCACAACAGTGCTTGATATTGACATCACCATGTTAAATTACTCTTCCAGTCACAGAAAAATACACGGTTGAATCTTGAAACTGAAAGAAAAACATAGGTCTTTGAGCCATTTCTGATCTGCAAAAACTCAACTGTTAGATCGAAAAGTTCACATTCCTTATTCATAATAATGCATTTCTATTGCTCTACAAGATAGCTTTTCTCTGCATTTTTCAGTTTTCCCTTTTTCAGTTTTTTGAGAAGTAAAGATTGTTAAGCTTTTATTTTCCTCATCTGAATGGAAAAGACGATGTGTTTTAGTCTTTCTCCGACTATCAGAAGGAATACCCTGTTCTTTCTCAGTATCTACAAATGGCCTTATCACAGAAAACAGTAACGGTTTACCACCCAGGCTAACATTCTCTTCACTTGACACTACTGGTTATAGGATTTTGAAAGGGCTTGACAGATCATGTTGAGAAAAAAAAAAAAAAAGCAGAAGATTTTTAAACTCTGGAAAAGTCAACCTGTAAATACCATACTCATAACCAGGCAAAAAAGTTATCTATGAAAAAATGTCATGAATGAGCTATATTGGAATATCTACTTCTATCTAAAAATGTGTAGAGTACTCTGTATTCCCTATAAAAACGCAGAATTTCATCATGCTTAAGTCACTCTAAAACTGTATTTAGTTATGAGAAGGTAAATTAAGGGTTCCAGAGAAAAGCAAAGAATGGCTTTCTGACATGGTGCCTACATTTACATCAGTGCTCAACCCACTGCTTTCTTATCTTATGATACCTCCTTTCAAAAATTGAAGAGAACATTCCCTAATTTAATTTTCAGGTAATGCAGTCTCCATAATGATCATTACATTGACTATGAGAAGGAGGAAACTGTTATGGCTGATCAGCCATTTAAAGTGTCCTGTAAGGATAAAATTATCCTTCAGCTTCACTGCATGCTCCTATTCCAACCCAACTATTACAGTAGGGTTCTGTTTTCTTATTTGCTTTGTAAACCAGTTTTCATCCTCACCAAGGCACGGGAAGCTACATTCCAGTGGTAAGACAACGCTACTTTGAATAGAGCCAAGGAGTTCAAGGAAGTAGCTAAAACTTTTTATCTCTGATGTGGATGTAAACATCTAAATTCTGCTGGTGACAAACAGGGTGAGCTGAAAGGGGGAGTAATGTGTTTGCACAAGATGATTTATATTTTAGATTTCCAGTTTGGGGCTTTTAAACATAAACTTTTTAAAAGTTAGGTAATACTTCTGCGCCTTCACTGTCTTACACGTGAGTTCTCCAATCAGCTATTTGCATTGCTTCTCCCATAGACCTTTCGCCTCATTCAAGGCAGAGAACGTCTTTTAGGAATAAATCAGGGATGTGTAGCAGACAGATTTACCAGGGATGTAAAGGGACACTTATATCATCTCTGTTGCCATTTGTGCTGCATGTCTCCCATAGTCAGGGCCGTCTGTGTCTGTTTCTGTGTACTGATGAAAGCTGTCGGATTTAAGATTCCAGTTCCACGTGTTGTAGAACTAGAAAGGTGGGTGGTGAGAGAGGCAGGAGAATGCAGGAAAAGAAAAGCAGGTCCTATAGATAAAACATGCATTTTGTCCCATGAGATTATAAATTAGTCCTACTTCTGTCACAAAGCTTCCATTTGATACTAAGCAAGTCATGTAAAACATTGTAGCCACATATGGCTTCTGTGTATGTCTTTGGAAACTCAATTCAAGATGTTGGGTACCCAGCTGGAGTTACAGAAGTATCTAGTATTTACACCTGCAACAAATAGGAATGTTACTTTTACAATAAAAGGTACTATATTCTCTTAGCTACTTGAATCTAGGCCTCTGTAATTGAACGGGGAAATCAGTGGACATATCTGACAATATTTACCTCAATTTCATGTCTCAGTTCTACATGGGTCAAGGATAGATAACAACACAAACTCATTTCACAGGCAGATTGTGAAGAAAAATTAATGGTTGTTTAAAAAAATTAATTACATTGAGTCTACCGTTGAAGCCCACAAGAAAGCCGTGGAGTATCTGCTAGCATTCTTTGAAAGCTAGAATTTGGAGAAAGAAGCTATGTCCTTACAAATAAAGAGCTAGGTATGATGATGTCAGTCCACAAAAATTACCATCTATTACTATAAGCATAATGACCATTCTTTTCATCAGTTACTTAAAACTGATTATGCTAATGTTTGCATGTAATGTAGAAGTCAATGTTTTGCAGATCAACAAAACTGGTGGCTTAGAAGTTTGGAGAATTAGGAGGCTCTCTCCCTAGACTTTCATTTAAAGAACATTAACAGTCACTCCTTCAGGTGATCCCATTTTCCCAATGTGTTACAGAACTAACCCCTTCTTCCTGTCTGAAATGACCTCTGTCTAAACTGCTCCGGCTACAAAATGGGAAGCAACATTCTCAGCTCTGTGTTGGAAGTATAGATATAGGTTGCAAGAAATGCTTTTTTCTAGCATTTTTGTTTCTTCATCTTAAGTGTCTCAGACCACTTAAAAGACAAGAGACTGAGATGGAGATGAGGAAGAGGTGAGGAAAGGAAGGGGGACAGAAATTACAGAGAATATCAGAGTGCAAGGATGAGCCACATCCTAGGAGTGAGGACAAATGAGCATAGGATCAAAATAGGAAAGCAAAAATATTAGATGCAAAGGGATATTATATATTTCATGTCTAATCTGTCAACGTATTTTGGTCAGTATGGAGCTGTAAATTATCCAGCTGTCTTAGATGAAGAAAGACTGGATCATAGAAACATGAGTGGGATCAATCTCACCTTCCTTCAGGCAGGTGAGAGTAGGTGCCATACTTCCAATCAGTAAAAATCCAGTCAACAAACCAAATTTAGACTTCAATTCATCTGACCAGACATAAGCATCTCCTTTAGGATGAGATGGAGCATGCTGTGAATTCCATTGACTATGCTGACAAGCTTTTTGTTGACTGTGAAGAAGCAGCATAGGATGATTTGATCAGATGTTAATGCCTACAGTGACCATCACTTAGCCATATCAGTCCCACCTTTTGAAATCCTTTAGCTAACCACTGACTGTATCTCAGCTACAAAATGCTTAATTTCCAAGCCCTATTCCCAAATACTAAAAAGCAGATAATCACCTTAATATAACCAATCACAAGTTACTGATAGTCACTTTATTATCAAGAGTTATGATCTTGTGGATAAATATCTGCATATCAAATATGGCTGTGATCCCTTGGTTAGAGCAAATCCTGGAGCTGTAGACCCATTCCCATCTAATACAGTTCTCTCTGATATTTTCAGTACGGTAAACTTTTGGCCAGCTGTGGCCTACCACCATAACTATTTCAAATTCAGCTAGCCCACCATCTGTGAAGATATCTATAGACATTACAGTGGCACACAGTGAGGCCAAAATGGAGTTGACCTTTCAAACGAACTTGATTCCTTGATCTGTACCTAGCCCATAAATTACAACAATCTTCATTCTGCTGAGAACAACTGTCCTCCTGACTCTACCAGGACTGCCGCTATAGGCAGTTGCTCGCTTCAAACTGGAAGCACTGTATGCATATGGTAAAACTTCCTGCCTGGCTGACAGTGTGATGCTTTCCAAAGCTGGATTAACCAAGGCTGTTTCAAACACATCTAAAAACGTTCACTCCCACTGCCAGAACTCAAACTAGCCTTGCTTCCCACTCTTCCTAGATGGCTCCATTATGGTGTTCCATACAACTTCTTTACTAGAAACATTTATATGCAATGTCAGTAAAGCCATTCAGGAAGGTGGAAGGAAGATCGGTTTCAACAACCAAAACAAGTTTAAAAAAATTTTGACACATCCTGTCTCAGTGAGGAAAGTGTGAAAAACCTTAAGGAATCAGAAGGAAATGGTGATCTAGACAAATCACCCTACAACTGCTGCAGAACTTATTCTGGAGCACAAGCCCTGTGAGGAGTGGCTGAGGGAACTGGGTTGTTTAGCCTGGAGAAGAAGAGACTGAAGGGAGACCTTATCGCTCTCTACAACTACCTGAAAGGAGGTTGTAGTGAGGCGAGTGGTCTCTTCTCCCAAGTGACAAGCGGTAGGACAAGAGCAAACAGCCTCAAGTTGCGCCAAGGGAGGTTCAGATTGCATATTAAGAAAAACTTCTTCACTGAAAGAGTGGTCAGGCATTGGAACAGGCTGCCCAGGGAGGTGGTGGGGTCACCAACCCTGGAGGGATTTAAGAGACGAGTTGATGTAGTGCTTAGAGACATGGTTTAGTGATGGACTTGGCAGATCTAGGTTGATGGTTGGACTTGATGATCTTAAAGGTCTTTTCCAACCAAAACAATTCTATGATTCTATGAACTTGATTTTTTCTAGGAAAAGCAAGATGAAAGCAAGCTATCATGGAACTTAGTGTAGCAAAATCCAACTGCAGAACCTGGGCACCAGCCACAAAACATAGTGCCTCTCAGCTGCTTGAACCACAGCACTATCACATGGTATTTTTGAATAGTATGGTTGATTCTCATGAAAAGTCTTATAAAGAAACAAGGACAAAAGGTTAGAATAGAAGGCAAAGAAGAATTAAAAGAAATGCAAGCAGTAAATATTTGTAAGCGAAGAACTTCTTTCACTGAAGATGAAATATGGAGTGTGGTTAAAACATTAGAAATTATTAATAACACTGAGCTTTTGCTATTTTCCTGAAATACCAAAAATAGAGCTGTACTGATGAATTGTTGTTCTTTTTAGCCATCCAGAAGATCAAAATGCCTAAGACCTGGGTTACTGCAATGGTAAGACCCCTGGGATTGGCTGGAGTAGAGTTAGTTTTCTCCTAGTAGGTGATACAGTGCTGTGTTTGGATTTACAATGAGAATAATGTTGATAACACACTGATGTTTTATTTGTTGCTGAGCAGTGCTTACACAGCGGCAAGGACTTTCCAGCTTTTCATGTCACCTTGCCAGCGAGAAGGCTGGGGGTACACAAGAAGATGGGAGGAGATACAGCCAGGACAGGTGACCCTGGCTGACCAAAGGGATATTCCATACCTTATGATGTCATGCTCAGTAATAAACTAGGGGGAACGTTGCCAAGGGGGCACTGCCTGGGGACTGGCTGGGCATCGGTTGGTTGGTGGCGAGATATTGGGGTTTTTTTCATTTGCATCACTTGTCTTTCTTGGGTTTTATTTCTCTCTTCTTGTTATTTTCCCTTTCATTACACTTTATTATCATTATTATTATTATTTTCTTTCAGTTATGAAACTGTTCTTATATCAACCCGAGTTTTCCCACTTTTACTCTGCTGATTCTCTCCTCCCGCCCTGCTGGGGGGTGGGAGTGAGCGAGCAGTTCTGCAGTGGTTAGTTGCCAGCTGGGGTTAAACCATGACAAGTACAAATTAAGATGTTCTGTTCTTATGCCTTTCAAGCAAAGTAACACCTTCAGCAACTACTGCTGCCATCTCTTTGCTAAAACAAGAGTAACCAATTACTTTAAAAGGTTGTCCTTCAAAGGGTGGCTACAAGAACGATGGTACGCTGTGTAGAGCTCAAAAAGGATTCAGACCGCATCTTAGGAGCTGTGATTAAATGCTCACCTCCAGAAGGCAGTCACAGAGTTCCTAGGTCTTAGCCATCCCCCTTTCATACATAGGCCTATCCTTCTGTTAATGATCCTGGTACTGTCGCCAAACGACCCCCTTCTTCACCACCTAGGTTAAGCCTAGCCCTTGGAGATCTCAAGAAGTGGTTTAAATAGAGATCAGGTCTAACCTTTTCATGGACTACTTAGGGCATATGAAAGTTGCCAGATGTTGTAGCTGCACAAATGGTGTCCGTCTAGCAGTCCAGTGCCAGAATTTCAGTTATCCGGAAGAAGGACGTTGCGACCAGGGAGGCAGGACGTATTTGTCACAGAGAGCGGGCAGGTTAACCAAGTCTGAGAAAGGAACTTCCGGGTCTTTCCACATGAATCATCCAAAGCCCATAAACAGGTCAACATTTTTCCAATGGGTACCTGCTGGGCAATGGTCCAAAACTTGTTTATCGAAGTAGACGGTTGAGGAGTTTCTTCGCTTTCCAGAAATTTTTTTGAAAGACTTTGGCAAAAAAGCAGAAATAAGAGTCAACTTGATCAAAAAATAGTTGAGTCAATGGGTTGGTTGATTACACAAACGTGATGAACTCCACTTTAACTTGTGCTGTTCTGCGGCAGCGTACGGCTTCCTGGTGCGGTGTGGAGTAAGAAACACTCACCGGAGCGAATGCCTCAGTACGACAGAAAGCACGGTGAGCCGCTCCTCTCCCGACACGGCTTTTGTCCCGACACGGCTTTTGTCCCACCCTTCAGCCCTTTTGGGAGCCGAAACACCGTATTGTGGGATTTGCTCTTGAAGGAGTAACTCATCCCACCTACCTTTGCACAAGGATGCCTTCAATTCATCGAGTTAACGGTTTCCTACAAGGCACCTGCTTTGCACAACTTCCCGTGAAACGCCCCCAGATGACGCGTGAGGTGACCAGAACAAGTTGCGTGGCGCAACCAAGGCGGGACTCACAGGACGGTCGACAACCCAGTCAGCCTCTGTTGACGCATCGTACCCAGGTAGGCCTTCAGGGGGCCTTCCCGATTTTGCAAACGGGGCCAGCTGGGAGATGTAAGCCACATACATGCCGTTGGCAACGCTCTCTTCAGCTCCCTGAAAGGAGCTTGTAGGGAGGCAGGTTCTGGTCTGTTCTCCTGGGTAACTGGTGGTAGGACAAGAGGAAACGGCCTCAAGTTGCGCCAGGGGAGGTTTAGATTGGATATCAGGAAAAACTTCTTCACTGAGAGAGTGGTCAGGCACCGGAACGGGCAGCCCAGGGAGGTGGTGGAGTCACCCTCCCTGGGGGTGTTCAAGGAGCGTGTAGACATGGCGCTTGAGGACTCGGTCTAGTGGGAGTGGTAGTGCTGGGTTGATGGTTGGAGTAGATGATCTTACAGGTCTTTTCTGACCTTAGTGATTCTGCGATTCCGTGACAGTCGAGGGCCACGGAGTTCCCGTGTGGAATTGCCCGCGCCCTTGGGTCTTTCATGGCGACAAAGTTGGGATGGGGAGGATACGCGACGGCGCCTTACAACGTTGCTTACACGAGGGGCGGTGGTTGAGCAGGGCCACGGGGCAGGGACTGACCGGCGCCCGCGGGGGGCCGGGTGGGTCCGGTGGCTGGGCAAGGCGCCAGACGAGCGCGGGGGGCCGCGGGGCCAGGGAAGCGCCGAGGGCCCCGCACGTGAGTGGGCCCCGTGTCCCGCCACCCTCCCCCGTCACTCCCGGCTCTCCAAACTCCCGCGGGTCCCCGGGCCCCCACCGCCGGGCGCGGCCGGGCTCAGCTGAGCAGACAATGGGAGATCAAAGCCACGGGGGGAGGAGGAGGAGGAGGAGGATGGTGCCGGGGGCGGCTGGAGCCGGGGCGGGGTGGTTGCGTGTGCCGCTCTCTCTGCGCTCGATTAGCGTTCCTGGGGACCGAGCGAGCGAGCGAGCGAGCCGGGGACGGCGGGGTGGGGGGGTGCGGGGCGCCGCCGCCGCCGCCGCCGCCGTGCGCGAGTGTGCGCGTGTGCGGGTGCGTGTGCGGGTGCGTGCCCGCCCGCCGGGGTGCGCGAGAGGCAGCGCGAGGGCGAGGGGGCGAGCGGGGAGCGAGCGAGTTGCGCAGCTGCCGTGCGCGCAGCCCCGCCGCCAGCAGCAGCAGCGGCAGCGGCAGCAGCACCTCGCTGGCGTTTCGCGAGCGGAGCGGTTAGTTGCGCTGGAGAGAGACGCGCAGGGAGGAGGAAGAAGAAGAGGAGGAGAAGGAGGAGGGGAAGAGGAGGAGGGTGAGGAAGGAGGAGGAGACGAAGAAGAAGAAGAAGAAGAAGAGGAGGAGGACGGTGAAGAGGAGGAGGAGGCCACACGGACACCAACTGAAACAAAGTCTTTCCAAACCAGCACCCAACTCCACCTTGTGAGGCTCCCCAGCATGGCTTCCGAGGAACTCTACGAGGTAACAGCCCCCCGAGCGCCGGCCCTGCCCCCCGGCCCCGCCGGCCACCCCACCCCACCCGCCTTTTTGTTGCTCTCGGGAGAACCGGCGATCTTGTCACCCACACTTGCCGCGGCTGCCCCTTCCCGCTGGGCCCGGCGCCTGTGCCGTGTGTGTGTGCGTGTGTGTGTGTGTCCCGGCGCCCAGCCTGGCCCCCCGCCCCCCCTTCCCTCCCCAGTTTTGCTGGAGGAGGACGGAAATGTGACTGAGAGGAGGAGACGGCAAAGTGTTACCCGTGGCCTGCGCTTTCCCCCCCTCCCCCCCGCCCCCCCCCCCCCCCCCCCCCCCAACGATCACACAACACTTTGACTCCAAGAGAAGCGGGTGGGGGGGGTGGGGGGTGGTGGGGAGGGGGGGTGGCAGCGCTGACAGCCGCGGCTCGCTCCGGGAGGGAGCACGCCGAAGTGCGAGCCCGGCGGTGTGTATAGATGTGTGCAAAGCCGAGTTACTGCATGTGTCCGGGGGGGTGGGGGGGCGGTGGCAGAGAGGCTTCCCTCCGGGATTTGTGTCTGTACCAAAGTCCCGTGCCACCATCCTGTGCCTTGGCCGCGCTGCAAGCTGCGGCGATGCGAAATATTAAAATTTAAACTCCTCGGCTCTCCGCGCACCGACGAGACGGTGAAGGTGGCGCGGGAGGGCGGGGGGGGGGGGAGCCGAAAAAGATTCAAAGTTAGGGGCTCTGACACGCCATCCTTCCCTCGTCGCTCGGGAGGTGGGCGAAGGGTGCGCTGACGGGAGAGGAAGGGTTTGGGGTGAAGAAGGGAATGAGGTGACAGCCCAAGTTTGAATTTCCTGTCTTATGTGTGCCAATTTCACATCCTTGCCCTTAATTGAAAAGTATTATGGTTCTCTTGGATTGAACTTCCTTGTTTTTATTTGTACAAGAAGTCATCCCTGGGAGTGAAAAGCCGTAGTTGTTTTGGAGCCATTCTTGCCTTTTGGATAAAGAAGTGGCCACCCAAAAGCACAAATGCTTTTATCTCGTGGTTAATATGCAGCCAGGTAGTGTTCTGTAAAAATATACTTCTCTCCAGAGGCTGGAAGGCTAAGGTCAAAGGGAGACAGGCAGCCTTCAGGACACTTGACAGAAGATGTCTCACCATCCTGTCAGTGCACGTTTTTCTCCCGTTAATGGAGTTACATCTGTGTCGCCGTGGGTGAACAGAACCGTAGAAGCCAGTGAAAGGTGCCCTGGGTGGGCTTATAGCAAGTTGGCTGCCGAGCGGAGGTGCTGAACTGATAGGCTGAAAGACTGAAGGCCTGTATTCCCAGGACAGATACATCATGGTTAATTGCTTTGGCGAGTTTCCCCATCCTCATAATGTGGCTTAAGCCAATCTTGAAAGGATCATCCCTGGAAGTAGGGGAGAAATTTAGGGTCCGCTCTGTGTGTGAAAGGATTGGCAAAAAGTTGCTTTGACTTCGGAGAAAGTTCTGTCAGGTTTGTGGAGCTGGGCCCATAGACCGTGCTGTGGCCAGTGCTTGCTCTTTGAGTGTCACTGTGTTTGATCAAAGGTGATCAACGGGCTGGTGGTTTCGATAGGCATAAAAAATGACTAGAAAAATTCTATTTGCTGGACATTGGGCTGAGGTTGTGACCGCTGCTCATCACTATTCTTGGTTGTCTTGTGTTGGAAATGTTGACTTCTGCGAAAGGCTGAGCAGTCTGTTGAGCGCGACCATCCTCACCTGGCAGGAGAGGTGGTGTATCTGTCGGGCAAAAGCCTCTTGCACAAAATGCCTGAAGTGATAAACCACTTTTTTATTTTAAAAATTGGTCACATTCTCTAATTGTGTAAGTACAAGGTTTGTTTGAGATGCCGAAATTATTAATGCTTTTGGACTAGGATGTGGTCAAGCTGTCTCTTCTGCATTTTTTTTTTTATTCTTTTTTTTTCTAAATTGCTGTTCATTTTTGACAGGTTTTGTCTTGTAATGAAATTTATAGCCATGCCTGAAAAAAAGCATAAAATAATAAATAATATTTAAATATGGTGAACACTAATTTGGGAAGTATGTAGCTGCAAGTTGGCCTGAAATGTTGACTATTGGGTAATTTAAACCCTTCTGTCAACTGCCTGTGTTATTGATTGGCGGTTTACTCATGCATCATGGATATTTTCTTTGTAATTCATGCTATACAATATTCTTTGAATCTGTTGATTGAAATCCGGTGGCATTTGTTATTCTTCCTTTTTTCCTTCTGAATCTCGTTCTTGTGTCTTGATCAAAAAAAGAATATAATCTCTTTGAGATTGTTAGACAAAGTATGAATGGTAACTACTCCTGGTGATATGTGTCATGGTTCGTCAAAAATACAAATGAAAAATTCTCTTATAAACAATAAAAATGAAGGTAAATTCCTTTTTTTTTTTTTTTTAATTAAGAAAAAAAATCTTTATGGATTGACTTGCTGTTTCTGGGATGATTTTTATTTTTACTTGGGATATCATCTCTGGAGAAAGGGAGCTGAACTGTAGGCCAGTGATTTGGAATTCAAAGATCAAAACTTTGAAATGCACTAATGGGCCGGAGGGTGACTTTGTTGGGTTGGCTGTATATCCTCTATGTCATTTGTTGTGGTAATGCTTGCCTCCTTTTTCTAAGGGGGGAGAAGATCTGAAGAAAATACAAAACTTTCATTGAAAAGCATTGAGGAGGCTCTTTTCTAGATGGAAAGTGAAACAAGTAGTAGTGTTGCCAACCTCTATGGGTGAGGCAAATAACACAGCTTTTCTGTTTTGTAAGTTTGATTCTTCAAGTGACAACATGTTCGTGAGGTGGACAGACTTGGAGAAACTAGTGAGCAAGATAGGTAAAGGAAAACATAAGAAAAAGTGCCGTCGGGTTTTTTTTCCCCTCCCCAGATTAGTTTCAATAGGCGTTTTACATCTCAAGGCACCTTTCTTCGCGGTGCCTTCCACTGTTTGCATTGCTGCGACTTTTGGAAAGTCCTTTGGTCAACTGTTGAGCAAACAGTAGGGGTACTTTCTTTTACGGTGTGCTGAGTTTGCTTTGCTTTACCGCCTGCTTCCCAGCCATTGGAAGGTTGTTGCTGATTCTCATCGTCTTCACTGGATTAAGTTAGAAGTAGGGTACCCACCCCATTTAGAAGGTTCATTTGAAACATAGTTTGCTTCCTCTGCAGAACATTTGGCCGCCTCTGGCAGAACCTTGCAGTGATGTCCGGTTTTGAAGTCATCCTGAATTGTGGTTGGCATGTCAAATTTTTTTGACGAAATGTGGAAGTGATCCCATAAAAGTGTTCCCCAGAACACTCGTGTGTTAGCTAGAAGGTTGGAAGTACGAAATGGTGGTTGGTAGACAAATACTAAAGCTGTGCCGAGTTTGGAAGCGTCTCTTTCTTGTAAAATTTAGTAACTTTTTTTTGTACCAAGTGTGGTGGAAATATACTGAAGTTCTCTGCCTGTTGGAGATTGTATCTAATCAAACAACCCAAGTGTTCCCATCTTTCCTTTGAGAATTACTGGTACAGCCGATGGTATACATGGCCTGCTGGATCCTTTTGGGTAACCGTAGTTGCTCTTGGGCCACGATTGCTGCTCATGTCAAAACATTTTTACTGGGTTTCGCCAAGATGTAAGCAAGACAGTTTGTGTGAACTTTGCAAGTGCACCTGCACATCAGTGTCTTTTATTCGCTTTGTATATCACCTTGACATTGCTCGTAAACCTAGCGTTTTAAGGTGACTTAATCAATTTCCATTAAAACGTTGCAGGTCAACATTTAAACTTCCCTAGTCTAAAATTATACTTTGGTATGTTTTGTAGAACGGAAAATGTCTTCCTCTTTTTTTTTTTTTAAATTCTTCAAGTGTCTTGCAAAATATACATACATATTTTTTACCCAGGTGTCTAGCATTCTCAAGGTGATACTTCACTTCCAATGACGATTCGGCATTTTTGGGTTTATATTTAGAACTAAAGCCTTTGACATTAAATGATACAGAGACAGTGAAATTACGAACTGAAACTAATTTCAGGAGCAACTGGCTGAAGAAGTTCTATGGCCGTGCGTTAGGCTGTATGTCAAGTTTGATCCTCTAATAAGTAAGACCCAAAGACACGTATTCCATGAAAATTTAAATATTGTGTGTGCATTGGTGGCCACAAGTCAATAAAAGTGTTTCTGCTCCTGTGGGCTGTTCTTCAGCTACTGTGCTGGTTTTTCAAATGATAGACTACAGAAAACTGAAGGAGAAATGCTGTCATTTTGTTGAAAATTTGATACTGCATAAAATTACCTACTCAAACCCAAACCTACTAGCAGCCCTAGTAACACTGCGGCGATCAGATCTCTGTCATGTTTTGTGTGCTTTTACTGGAAAGTTTAAACATTTGTTTTGCTTAAGTTAACTGAAAGGGTAAATCCATTGTCTACAGGATGCAGCTTGGAGTTTGTTGTAATTTCTTATAGCCATTTGATGAAAAGTGCTATTAACAACAAATCAGAATTGCCTGTTCGGGCACTATCCATTTTTCTCCCATTAAATTGGGTTGGTTTCAACCTGTCTTTCAGGAGGTCCAACATATCTTGGGATCTGTCTTCTGCTCCTTGTTTCTGATGTGTTGATTCCTAAGAGCTGGGTTAAACAGCAGTGACAGTGGTTCATAGAGGGCGTCTTGTGGCCATTGGGCTGTAATGCCTGAATCTTTCCGATTCCATTTTTGTCAAATGGTGCAAATGTTACGGCTTGTTTCGGAAGAGGTGAAAGATTTGCTTGGCTGACCCTAGCCAACTGAACAAGACCAGGCATTTACATCAGACTTGCTTGTGTTGCTTCGACCCCTAAGGAACTGTGCATCTGACTTAAAATAGAGTTGGGGATTAGCTGTTCACCCCCCTTTGGTGACTTTCACTTCTTCAAACCAGAGCCCTAATGCAAGAACGCTGCAGGAATGGAGCCACCACATTCAGTGCAAGAAACTCTTCTCTTTTCCATGTCACTTGCCACACTGCTTGTCACCAGCTTGAGGTGTCTCTCATCTCCCATCCCAGACCTCAAGGCAGAACCAAGGAGGCCTGGTGCAGGTCTTCTGCTGTTGCTGCCAAGGAAATGCCTGAGGCCCCGGGGGCTCCTCCGGCGGGCACCTGCCCTCTGTGGTGCCGCTAGCCTGGCAAGACTGTGGTGGCAGCTCCCAGAGTTCAAACACCCACCACCAAAGGAGTAGAATTCTGCCTGGGTCCCATGTAGGATCGCAAACGATTCACAGATAAGGAGACGGTCTAGCAGTTTTCAGGCACAAAACTTTTTTATACACACTTGTACATTTAATAAGTATATTAAGAAAATAGATTTTTTTTTTTCCTCTGTGTAAATTCTTTTGAATTGCCCATGTCCATCAGTGGAAAAAAAAAAAAAAAGATGGGAAGGAGAGGAAGTGGGAAAGGGGGAGAGATGCCACATCCACAAAGCATGTGATTCTTAGCTTCTCGGTCTCTGTCTTTCGCAGCAGACTGTGATTTGATTTCTTGAGTTTTTTGGTCAATTGAAGCTCGGCTAATGTGTTGCCAGTCACATTTAGAGTTACAGAATAATTACTTCCGCCTTACGATGTTATACTGTCACAGAAGGTTTCTTTCACTATGCCCACCTTCAATACCTCTTGAATGAGGATAAATTATTGGGCACAAAGGACTTAATGAGACGCGCCACAGCCCCTTGTTCCTCAGGAAGGTTGGTGTGGCTGGAACAGCGTCAGCAATGCCGTGTCCCTCTTTGACTTCTCAGTAGGTTCAGCTTCATTTCTTCCCGACTGCTGCAGTGTGTCTGACCTGTGCCAAAGCAGTGGGAAAATAAAGCTACTAATAGTTACAGTTTCATCTCTCTCTGATAATTGCTCCGCGCTTGCAAAGGCTGCATTTGATGCAAAACCTTGACAACCAGAATGACCTCTTAAATATGTGATAACTGGATGTGCAGATCTGTTGGGTATAACTGATATTCAGGCCTATAATGCCACTCTTAGTCTTCTGTAATAAACTCCAAATCTGGTGTTACTGGGCAATGTATTATTTTTTGATATTTGCTGGAAGCATGAACTCCACAGACTGTATTTGCAAAGTGAAAAGGGATGCACAAGTTAACTTCTTCTGTGTCTTTGAGGTTTTTTGGTGGTTGGATGGCATGTGGTAACCTTATTTGTAAATAAATACGGGGGTCTTGGTGTTTTGGTTTATCTTTGAGTAAAACATGTAAGAATTTTCATATTAAACATACCATATGCTTTTTCTGACAGTATATTGTTAGTCCAGAAAATACCTTTAAAGTGAAAGTACTGTATTTTGTCTTATCAAATGTGTTCTCCAAAGCCATAGTCTCTCTCTAAGAAGAGCTTTTACTTTTCTAATTTTTGATGGGCTTTTAATATTTACACACAAGAATTCTGTGTTCTTTGAAATAATTTCTTTGCACTTCTCTCCATACTACTTAGAGGAAAAGAAAGTTGGCATGTTACCAGTTCAGTACACTATAAAGGCAAGAATATTTACTGTTTTCATAGACATCCTCAGAAGACTTACGTGTCTCCCTTACATGGTGACCTGCTGTAGATCTTGAACAAGGAGTCTATGAATATGTATGAATACACAGAATTTATAGGGATAAAATTTTTTTAACCATAGATTTGAATTTTTAAATTATTTTGAAGCCACTTTGCTAGCATAAAATGCAACATGAAGCAACTATTTACTAAGTATCTTTTGACTGTGTATTGGCTTGATTGAATAATGAAACAAAGAAACTATTGTAACTATCGGTTTTGTTGTGATTCTTCCAGGAGGCTTCATGTTTTATAATGGTGCTGCATAAAATAAATTAGTACAGCTCTGATCAAATCTTCCTTCCTGGCCACGTTATGTCTTATGGTTTGTTTGTTTCATGGGGGTTTTTTGTGGGAAAGATAAGGTATGTGTTTTAAGTGGCCTAACCACATTTGTAGTTGTGCATCTCCAACTCTTCTGCCCCCACAGTTTCTGAAAGTTTCACAGCTTTAAGTAAGTTAAGACTTCATGTTCAGCCTTTGCTGATTGTCACAGTAGCATCTGAAAAATCAAAACCCAGGGATTTTGGTTTTGGTTTTGTTTTTTTTTACTATCCTGGATGAACAGGGAAGGAACAAGATGCTTCTTCTCTTCTCTTCTCTTCTCTTCTCTTCTCTTCTCTTCTCTTCTCTTCTCTTCTCTTCTCTTCTCTTCTCTTCTCTTCTCTTCTCTTCTCTCTTCTCTTCTCTTCTCTTCTCTTCTCTTCTCTTCTCTTCTTTCTCCTCCATGATTTTCATTTTTCAGAAACATTTAAATACCTCTAAGCATCTCCACTTCCTGTAAAACACCGGTTTATGGAAATTTGCTCGGTTTAGGGAATAATAAATTTTTTTGTTTTACTTTGAAGATGCCACAGTTTAAAGCAAGTTATGGGAAGTATGTCGTGATGTGTTTATCACAGAAGAAATGTTAGATGTACATTTTGTAAACATGTAGGTAGGGGAACCATTGATGTGCATTCTTAAGGGTGTTGAAATGAATATATCTTAACTCCAAAATACTTCCCTGACACCATGATGTGCTCAATATTGTATTCAGTGGATATTCAGAAGTCTGTAGTTCTTGAAGTTCTTCCATAAAATGCAGTTCTTCAGTGAAACATCTGTATATTGATAACATTTTTGTTACCAGTAACATAAAGTAGATATATAAAGGGTACAAACCAATTCAAAGTAACTTTTGCAAAGTTAGCTGGATTATAGTTTGCCTAGTTGCTAAATCAGGCTTGTTTGTTGTGTTTTGATTTCAGCACCTGATTTTCCCCAGTTATATGTATAAAATATAGCCTGTGCTAACACAGTGTGACTCTTCCATCATATTTTAGTGGCTAGGCCACTTACAAGGTTAAAACTAACAGACCTGGGATTGTGTCTCTTAAGAAATAATGAGAATGTAAGACTCTGCATTACTGACACAAAAGGTCCATCAGCTCAGCATCCTGATTCCTGTCACAGGTCCGTAATGTCTTACTGTAGAGGGGAAACAAATGGGAAACGTGGGACAATGGTAACCACTGGGAGTTTTCGTGGCTGCTTTTGTTGGGACCAAGCAGATTTCAGCCTTGGTTATAAAATGCCAGCAGCATGACCTGAACTCCCATGATATCAGAGCCCACCTTCATTCCCTGCGCATGTCTGCTGGCAGGTCGCGGCTGCAGGCTCAGGCAAAGGCGGGCACATGTGTGGGAAGAGCGACGCCGTGTGCGTTTCTGGTGATCCTGGTAGGGCACGGTGGGAGCAGGGGTGTGGTGCAAGTGCCAAGTCACTCACTCATGTGAGCACAATTGTTTGTCGGGGTGAACTTTCATCGTTTCCCTTCAGACAATGTTTCTGAACACTCGCAGAGCTCTTATTCGAATGGTAGAGTTTAAGGTGCTTGTTCAATTCTTTTCTGAGCCATAATCGTGGAATACATTGCTGTTACTTAACACTGTAGTAACTTGAACTTTCATTTTCAAGAAGGGTCTAGTAGAGTAGACTCCTAGTCTAGAAAGTTTAGAGAGAGGAATATGGCCACAAACTGAAACAAATTGTAATAGCACTTGTAATAAATAATAATAATAAACAATAATACTAGGAGTTAATCTCATGATTGAAAATTAATACTATCTTATGAGTAAGTACAAGCCACTTTAGATTGTACTGGAGTATAATCTTTCTAAAATTAGGAAGATTAAGCAAAAACTTTTCCTTGAAGAGAAAAAAAAATTATTTTTCTTTTTTTTCTTTTTTTCTTCTCCCCCCCCCCCCCCCCCCCCCCCCCCCCCCCCCCCCCCCCCCCCCCCCCCCCCCCCCCCCCCCCCCCCCCCCCCCCCCCCCCCCCCCCCCCCCCCCCCCCCCCCCCCCCCCCCCCCCCCCCCCCCCCCCCACCCCCCCCCCCCCCCCCCCCCCCCCCTAGACATTTTGCCATACCATAACTGTTAGATGGCCCCTCGTATTTTCTAGGCTGGTGCATTTTTGTCTTGCTTGTTGGGATCACTGATAAGGACCAAACTTGATCTTTGATTAACAGTCCTTTCTAAGAGCAAAGAAACAGAAAGTAAAAGCAGTGATGTTTTAGACTGAGAATCTTGAGCTTTTGTTCGTAGTGTACTTTTCTGTTGAATTAATCATAAATATATTTATTCTAAATAGATGTATTCAAAGCAACTCAGCAGTCAGTTGAGTGAGCATTTCCAGCTTAACAATTTCTAACTCTTCCTGAAAGTGAGGCTGTAGAGCTTCCTGCCCTGGAAGACTGACTCCTCTGTTGGAACAGTTCACCACCGTCCTTTGCAGCTGAAGGGATAACTAGATGTCCAAACATTCCCAAGGGCGACAGAAGTTTTAAATTAGTGCAGTTTTAGAGGAGTCAATCAATTTGCACTTATGATACAGTAAGCTCAGAAGTTTCAAGGTTAAAAATTAAACTGTCAGTGCACACCAAGTTGTTCACAGTGTATCCACATGTCTAGGGAAGGTTAAAGACCAGTTTACAAACTGTTTTCAAATTTGGTCTTTTCTTTGGTTCATATGCTTAGTGTTATGTACTTTGTGTTTTGATTTGATTGTAAGAAAGGATATGTGCTGAGTGGGAGAGTAAAGGACACAATCTCTATTTCATTTTAATTCAGAAAAAACATCCATAAGACACTGTAATGCAGAAGTCTAGGATGAGTTTATTGTCATACAACTTTTGAGAGGCATGACTTCCAGAGAATTAACACTGGAAACAGCTGTCTTTTCACCCAGGTCATCAAGGAATGACGATCAATAACAAGAATTTTTTCCCAGATGTCGTTGGCAAATAACGTAACACCCTGCTTTATAAAGATCCATCACTCTTTCAGGTTGAATTTCACTCATGGGAGAAGAATCTCTCTTGTATCAGGGCAGCTCCTTATTTGATTTGTTTTTCCTCTCTCCCACATTGTACTCATCACATCTCCTGAGGTTTGTGCTTATTTATTTAAACTGCCTCAAGATTAAAATGTTAGGTTCTGAATGAGAAGGTGGAAACTATTGTATTTAAGGATGCTTCTTTGAGATGTAACAGTGTAGGAGTGTTACAATATGGAAGCAGTTGATTTCACAGCTTATGTCCGTGACTACAGAAACCCAATGGATATGAAGGGTTACTACTTCACAAATCTTTAAAACCACACAAAGATGGGATTTTGCTCATTTTTTCATCAGCAGGATACACCTGTCATAATTGTTTGCAAACCTTGACATGCTTCTCTACTTTCTTATCAGTTAAGATTTAATAACAGGGTTGTTTGTCCTTTATTAGTTGTTTTTTTTTTTTTTAATGGTTATTGAGATGAAACATTAAGACACCTTATCTTTAAAACCAATTCTTTACAAGTATCAATTTCAATTTTAAGTTCAGTTTTGACCTGAAACGGGTGCAATGGAGAACAAGCATACTGAATAAGATGGTGTTTTGGAGGTTATCTGTGCTGCCATTAGTGGCAAAACATGGATTTAGTGGGGAGGTGGAATGAGCACTAGGACGTCATATGGTTTCTGTCCCCATGAGTGTTAGGTCTGGATCCATCCGCAGTGACAGGTGAAACTTCACTGTTCTTCATTTACACCTATTCCTGTTATTTTCCTCCATTTGTGTGGATAAAATTGTTTGTTATGCTCTAGTTCTTCATACCTTTGGATATTCATGGGACAAATGATGGACAGCTGTCAGTTGAGTTACAGTTAAAATAGTGTGAGATATATTTCTTTTTCAGTGCAAGTGAAGATCTTAGTTAATCATTCTTTATTGGTATTGGTCTGTAAAATGGGAAGTTCCTGTCGTTATTGCCATGTCTTATTTGAATATATTCAATATTAATTGAGTTACGCAACATTAAAGTCCTCACTCAAGTAATTACTAGTTTATTCTAAAGAATTTAATCCTCTGCACTTGAACATATATATCTAATCAAAACTATTAATTGTAACAAAACCGATTCCTTGCATGCATACAAAAATTTTGCTTTATTATGATGTTCTTATTGTCAAGTAAAAATAATGTCCTTTGGTTTTTTGCTTGTTCAGGATGGAAGTTTTCATAAATAATGGAATTAAGAGTCATTATTCTAACTTTTATATATATATATATATATATATATATATATATATATATATATATATATAAATGTTTTTATTCTTTCCATTAGTAAAGCAATGCTTTATTTGGCTCTTCTTTATTTTTCTTCTGTACACTTGTTTACATTTATGAAGCTTGAACTAAGATGTGAGCAGAAGTGATTAATTTGAGGGAAAGGATTTTGGTGAGACATAGTAAATTACAAGAAGGGGAAGAAGAAAGTAGTGATTGGACTGTGGAACCTTGTGATAAATTTATGTTCTTCTTTTCACTAATGGAATGACGCCTTTTCATTAATTTGTCCCTTCTGTCAAATGTTTGAGCTCTACCTTCCCACTATCTTCCCAATACCCATCTCTCTCATTTTCAGTCAAACCACCAGAAAAATCTTTTTCCACCTGACTTGTTCAGAAAAGGGAACTTACAGCGTGGAATCAGTTGTTTATGGATTGTGAAGGAAGGATGATTTTTATTTTTCTGAGCAAGAAACTGGAACTTTGTTATGTAGCGGAAGGCATCTCCTGCTAGAACTGCCTTATCTTTTGTAGAAAGATGGGTGAGCAAGGGTTGTTGGGGAAAAATGAAGGATCTCATTATTAGGTCACCTGAATGCCATCTTGAAAAAAGTAATTCTCTCTATCCTCTGTCATAGTTAGTGTAGCACTGGGCGTGTCACTCATACTGAGTATTTCAGAGATGATTGCTAATCATTTGCTCATCTCCCTGACAAAGTTTGAATCCCTGAGCCAAAGCAGAAGCAGAATAAAGCCTTTTTTATCCCCCCTCCTTCAAGTAAATATTGTCAGAACATCTTAGAATAAAGTAGAGCGGGCTGATTGGATCTTACAGAGAGAAGCTATGCTACAAATACATGCCACAGACAAACCTGTCTCCCTTTTATGCTGCAGTTTGGTTTGGTGGGACTAACTATCTAGCATGCAGAGCTGTCTTTGATATCCACTGTGATCCGTGATGAGAGTCATCCAGAAGGCCATTCAGACTGTCTAAGTGAAATCCCTCTAGAGGGTCATGAGATTTCATCCCCTTTCTCTACAGAGAGGCTAGTTGGGTTAATTTAGTCAGTTAAGTTAAATATACTTAAAAGTGACTTCCTAAGCACTGAGGGCTTTTTTTCTTTCTTCTGTCTTCTGAACCTAATGCAGGCTAATACCCAACTTTTCATTCATTACAGGCCTTCCCTTGGGACTGTAAATTGTGTTAGTAGGTGAATGTTGTTAAGGGATTGTGCTGTTGAAGTATAAAGTGTTTTGGCACATCTCTGAGCTACTATGGTGTAAGTTAAGGTTTGTTATCTGCGTGACAGTAACTGATCAAGTTATGTTCTTAAACCATAATTGTTGTATTTTACTTCGTTTTACATTAAATCTCAGAAGGTGTTTGGGTGGCAGTGCTTTATAATTGCCTTCAGCAGGTCCTTCTTTCAACCACTCAGCTGTTCCTTCCATTGAGCTGCAACAGTAGCTTGGCCACGTGTTAAGAGGATAGGAAAATCGATCTGGCATAATTAAAAACAACCACACAGAAAACCTTGGCTTCAAATGCGTTTATTTGGTTGAATCAGTTCCTCAGTCTGGTTCAGTGCATGGCCACACACGTACTCGCCAGGATGACCAAGCAGGTGTGGAAGGTTATCGGAACTGTCGAGCCACCAAGTGATGCCCACGGAAGAACAGCCTCAGTGAGCGAGCCCTGAGACTGGGGATAAAAATCTGTGTATCCTGACAGCGTTTGTGTCGGTTTTCCTCACTATCCCTTGATGTTTCTTTGAGGGGCATGATGTTTAAAAGCTGGTTTTGAAACGTGCTAAATATTAAGGAAGGAGACTCTCTGTTCCTCGTCCACTTTTACCAACTGGAAGTCTGAGGCCTCGGTTCTCTACAGCTTCAGCAGATTTAAGCGCTGTGGGCCTTGCCTGCCACCGCTGCCTCCTCCAGCAACCCACGCGTTCCCCCCCCCTTCCTTTGCTCCGACGCTGGGTCAGGTGCGTGCCACTTGCGGAAGCCTGCCTAGCTGAAGGCTGTGCACTGCTTTTGTAGAAACAGCTCTCTGGCGGTTTTCTGACTGCCTCAGTTGAAATCCAAGAGGTGCCACTTCAAGTAAAGGAGCAGGAAGATATGGCGTGGCTGGAGGGAGGCAGGAGGAAAAAATGGATAGGTGTGGAGGGCTGGTTGCAGCGAGGACTTGGCTCAGGTTAAAATAAAAGAATGACAGGATCCGGCCGTGTCCCTGCACTGCACCTCGGGGTCACGCAGCGCTGTAGGGACGGGGTGAGGGGGCAGCGCTGGGTGATTGATGATGGGGTGATCACGTTCAGAGTAGAAGGCGCTGTGCTGCATAGCCTTAGTGGCTGGTTACACTTCTATTTTAATGTGAAAACGAAAAACTCTTGCTCGCAACAAGCTGTTATTCCTGTTACCTCTCAGTGCTTCGTAACTGCTACTTATTAACCTTTCCCTGAATTTTACTGTAAGCACAGCAGTTACAAAGCTCGCTGCAACTTTGTGTTAGTCTTAGCGTGCCACAGGAGTCAGGAAAGTTCTGCGGCTGTGGGAGGTGGTCTTTCCCCTGTCCGCCGTGGTTACAGTATAGTTACGCTCTGATGCTGTTGTGCAAACCCAGTCTGAGGATGGGGGTGACATACAAGCATAATTAAAAGCGTAAATGATTTCTAAGCATAATTTATTTCTCAGGGTTCTGTTTATTCATGGAGTGGGCAGGGAGTGGGATGGGACAGGATGTCTCCTCTTAGTTGAGCTCACTTCAAGCTGCGTTTCGTTTAAAACGTTGATATTTGTAAAGATTACTTTTAGCCCCTCTAATGGAATTAAAGTTCAAAGTAAAAGTGCTGTCAACATCTTTTGGGTAGAAATACTTATGCTTTAATTACTTTTGGTTTCAGTTTCACGGTCAGGAACAAATTATTTTCACTTTGAATGTGTTTATATGAAGGTGGGAAAACCGATAAGGAAAGTAAACCATGTTGCTCTTTAACTCCTTCCAATACATAAATAAAACTTGGATGGGAAAGGGCAATATCTGCTAATACTAAAGACTGCAAGGCTAGTGCTGTATTATGGAAGGATTCGGGATCATAGAGATAGTAACTGAGAGAATTTAGAAAGCAGCCGTGTGGTTTAAGTGCCCCAAATCCAATGTTCCCAGTTTGCTGTGTGTATGGGCTCCTTATTTTGTTTATATTAAGCAAAAATATTCTGTCAGTTATTTAGGTGTAGCAAATAATTAAGAAATGTATTATTTCTAGAAGTTAAATATGATGATAAAAAGACTAGATTAGGTATTCAGCATTTCAAAGACAATTTTCTTTTATTACAAACACTGAATATGGTTATTACAAATGTAGCCTGCATTTGGATGCAGCTTGAAAATGTAAAATAAATTACAATATTGGTTATTTCGGGGGTGTGGCACACAAAAATTTAGATTGCATGAATGTATATTCAGATGACTCATTGTTTTAACAGGTGTATGTAGCAATAAGTTTAAAAGCTATACTTTGCTTCTACACAGTTTAATAGCATTGCCAGCCATTGGCATTGATCCTTCATTTAGTTTAAAAAAATATGCAGATTATTTAATAAATCATTTAAAAGTGCAAACCAAGATTATGGTCACTTTAAAAAAAAATCTGTTGATCATTGTTAGGGAACTTGATCCCATATATGGATTTATTTACTTATGGATTTATTTACTTGCCAACAAAGTATTTAAAACCAAACGAAAACCTAACAACAAACGCTTCAGACAACTTGTGTGAAAAATAATAAGTTGAACAGACTTCCACTGTGCCAGATTTTATTAGGTGCCACACTGTATTAAGAGCAGAATCAAATTATAAAATCAGGCCATTATTATTATTGCCCCTTCCATTTTTCCTCTGTGGTTCAATTCTGACATTGTTTTAACAGCCAGCCTGACCTAGTCACTGGTGTTTTTTACACTCAGAAAGCATGGACGAAAACATGGCATTGTATTTCTGATTATTTGCAAGATAAAAGCAACTAAGCGAAGGGTACGCTTAAGGATAGAAAATTGCCTCAGAAAGTTCTGTGCGATCTGAAGTTTCTTTTTGCAGAGATAAAGGCACGTTTTCCTGGGATTTATGTGGCACAGGAATCTTTATTTAAATGTCTAGATGCAAAGAAACTATGCTCTGTTGTTTCATAGTGGTTACATTAGGTGATCGTTAATAAAAACTTTCCTGGAATTTCTAATATGTGCAGGTCATTCATCATACTTTTCTGAGAATAAGAAATTCTGTTTAGTTTTACTCTTCTGACAAAAATGAAATTAAATATAAGATTGCTTCTATGAAAACCGTCAGTACTGATAGTTATCATTGCATATTTGAATCTGCTCTATCCAGAACAGGCCTTGCCAATAATATCTAATCACTTTTTCTAAAAGGATGATTTCCTAAAAATAATGTAATACAGATTTTACTGAAAATATAAAGAAAACAATTTTTGCCTCAGAGTTATATTACTTAAAAATAAAAGTTACCCAGGGGATTTGTAATTCTTACAATGGAAAGTCATTAGGGATATATATGAAACCATCATAGCGTAGTAACGCAGAGGTGAACTTTCAGATGAATAAAGATTCAGAGGAAGCGCCGTGAGCAGTAGTGGCTATGAGCTGTCACAGCAAAAAGAGCAGTTATAGTAGATTGTGTAGACATTAATCATAAACCTTCTATCAATGGACTTACGAACAATATCAAAATTCTCTTATTTAGTGAGAGCAAAAGCATGCTAGCAATGACATATCTACTAGATAATAGTACAATAGGACAATAATAGTTAAGAAGAGACAGAAATACTGTAAATAATATTATTCTGTAATCCTGTAAAAAACATGCTGTGTGTCAAAATACTGTTGTTCTCTGGCCAAAATCTGGATGCTGTGTTCACAATTTACAGTGACTTAAAAAAAATGTTTCTTTATTCTGGTAGGAACAAACAAATTTATATTTTTTCTTTAGTCTACAGGAATCAAGATTCAAAACAAACAAACAAACAAAACCCCAACCAACTGAAGATATCTAAGGTTCTGGGGTTTGTATTTTGTTTTGTTTCAGATTTAATTGTTGTAGAAGTGTAAATGGGATAGGATAGGCCAGGATATAACATAAAAACAAGACTGGACAGGTTGATAATGGTCACAGAAAGAACTGTGGAAAGGCTGAAATGAGAATTGCTTAGCAGAAAATTGGAGAAAGCAGAGTCACTGCTTGCCCAACTGTTTGTGATGATTATAACTTGCCTGTATTTATTTCTTTATTCCGAGGCTGAAAGTTTTTGGTTGACAAAGACACTCACGTATGAATAGTAACATTTCATAAGGCACCTGATGCACTACTGCATGGTATTCTGATTTTTAAAACCCAGCTCTTTGCTAAGTCAACATGGCCTATATTAAATAAATTTCAAACTGGCTAATTGACAGATCATAAAGTAGTAATAGATGAAGGACATTCATGTTGGATTTTATAGAAGTTTTTCACAGCCCATTGCTTTGAGGATTTGGATAATGATGTGGAGAAAAATAGAATATAATCTCTGGTAAAATACATGCATGCAAAAAATTGATGTATTAATAAGTGTGAAGGATGGTCCCTACTTAGTTAATGGGGATCATTTCAACATATGTTAATATAGCTAAATATATCTGTCTAGACAGTAAGATCATACATGTAGGATGGGGAGTGGTATTTTGGAAAGGAGGAATTCGGTGATACGATACAGTAGCTAAAATGCACAGTGCAGTCACACGGTATGGATATAGTGGATCTCAAGTGGAATTAGGTGTGGTTTTATTTTGCTGTAGTAAGATAATGTTGGAAAATTACATCCTGTTTGTGCTTAAGGTGCAAAAAACCGCCAAAACCTAGATAAACTTAAAAAGATTCAGAAAGACGTGTCAGGGACAATTAAAAACCTTAAACACAAGTAAGTAAACAAACCCTGGTGTATAGTAAGAGCCTGGAGAAGCTCAGCCTATTTAGTGTAGCAAGGGTAAGTTTGGGAAGTGACTGATGGCCTGTAAGTACTTAGATGGGGCAAAGATTGCAGAAGGAGCAGTCCTTTAGGCATAGCAGGCAATGGTATGACAAAATACAGGGGCTGAAAACTGAACTCGGGTGTTTCTTCTAGAAATATAATTAATTTAAAACTGAAGGCAGTTGCCTATGAGAACAGTTTATTTAAGGATGTTCTGGATATGTCAGCGATAAAAAGCCTTTAGCTCAAGCACAAGATGATGGCCCGATGTAGGAATTTTGGAGCGAAAATATGTGTTACACGGGAAGGCAGACTAAATGATCATCGCTCGCACAGGTCATCTACAAAATCTGACAAAAGTGTTTTCAGCAGCAAAGGCACCTTGTACTCAGTTGTAATGTGCATCTGTATTTTTGAAGAGAAGGCAGAAAAGAGAAGGGAAGGGCAGCGCAGGGGGGTGTAGGGAGAGGATATAATAAAGATGAGCTTAAATTTTATTTTGCACATGCAGGAGAATTAAGTATGAGATTTATTAAATCAAAATATGTGATTATCCAAGCAATACATACATCTTCTATAGAGCATTTTGAAAGATTTTTACATGATAATTGTGTGAATTAGAAACCAGCTGGGAACAATACCCTGCTATTTGTTAAAGGAGAGACAATAAAGTTCTTCTAGACAGGAAAGAATCTACATTGTTAACGGATGACCTGAAAGTTCAGCTCATTGAAAAGGCAAATATTTTGACCAGGGGAATAATTCTTCCTGTGGAGCAGTATGAGTTGCTGTGCTTAAGCCGTACAGCTATTTTTAACCATGTCACAGCTATTGAGCTTAGTCTTCAACTTACTTCATAAACAGTGTAAAAAAGACTAAGTAGGTCTTTCTCCTTGATGAATGTAGAGGTGAATATGTCAGAACTCCTTTTTCTTGCAGTTTTTGTTTATTTTGTGCAATTTCTATATTGGTTTTAACGGTTCAGATGTAGATTTTTGTCTCGTGTTGTCACTATATGCCACGTTCTGTTTTGTTGAGCTCCAGAAGCACTATTGCATCGAAGTAACAGTGGGCAAAAGCAGGACTTGCATGTGGAATGAAGGTGGTTGTGATCAATGGGGGAAAAAAAGTTACGGCTCTCTATAAAATCCTACTTTCTGCAAATGGCACAGATACAGTTTTTTAAACTTTGTTCATGAACACTGCTGTCATTTAAAAAAACATATTCCATTTTAATGGCAGTTTTACAGTAGAATTTGAGTTCAATATGTAGCTTTTCAGCTTGTCTGGATTCTTTCAGATGTTTTGACTTGAGCATCTAAAATCTTTATCAGAAAATCTTTAATCTGATTTCCTGAATTCTAGGTTTTTTCTGGTTTGAACGGTGATTTTGCTTACTATGATAGAGGCCTCTGAATTTAGTGCTTTCTAAGAGTGAAGTTGTGCCTAAATTATGTCTTGCAAGTTAAGAGTATTCAGTTCACAAGTTGTGTCAGTAATGTAATTAAGATCTTATTGAAAAGTACATGAAAGAATGAAATGCTGTTTTCAAGACTTATGCTTATCTTCCATTTAAAATATCTCATTTTTCAAAGAGGGTATGATGGAAAATAATATATCAAGGAAAATCTGTTCTAACTTTAAACATGGGCGTGACTTAGTAGACAGACTTATGTATCTAGGTAGTTCTTTATGGCAACCTCTGAATGTTATTTTGTGATACGCTTCCTGAGATGGTGTATCGTGTATCTAGATTCTATATGATTTCCTTGAACTGTGCTGCAAAGCCGTGCTTTTCTTCTTTTGGGAAGAAAGGTGGCACCTTACCTCTTTAATTACTGTGCCCTTCCTTGTGGCGTGGTTTTAGCTTCGCACACTTTTTGGGAAAGCGTGACCCAGATAAGCAGACAACTATGAATTGCACGGAGCGCAAGGCTCTCTGAATTCGGTTTCTTTTCCACTTTTGCAGTTAGTGAGTATAGACACTGTATCTATGTAAATGGCAAAATTCAGTCAGGCCTAATCTTGTCCTTCTTCTTTCCACCACTTCCTTGCGCCCTTGCTAATGGTTGTCTGGAAAAACGGAAGGCAGGCACGACGTATGAAGTTTCATGGTAACTTGCGTGATGATTTGGTGGCAGGCTGAGAACAGACCAGACTACCTTTAAGTACTGATCATGGAAATGAACTACAAAGCACAGCCAAGTAGATGAATGTTCTTCACATTAGGGCTTATTTTAGTAGTTCACTATAACTTTTAAAATAACTAATTTGATACTTTCTAGAAAGACTCTGACTGATGCAACAAAAAGTGATAGAATGTAATTGAAACTATACCCAGGCTGCTCAGTGATGCAGTTAACTGCCAATGCGTTTGTGTTACCACACACAAAAAGAATATTTTGTGTTCACTTCCCACCAAATTATGAGATAATTGCTTTTGCTTGCATGATAGAGACATGCACATATAAACAAACCACATTTAGGTTAGCCCTTTGTTCCTATGTACTCGGTAAGTCTGATAAAACTTATACCCCTGCAAGGAGGGAGGAGTCTGAGCTCTCTAGGGCGAGGACTATGCCTGAGCATCTTTTCTTTAAGTTATTTTTTCCTCTATAAATTTTATACCACATCGTAAAAAGACTGTTATTTACATCACAAATTCAAACACGCTAGGTTGAGGAAATGCCAGATTTATGGTTGCCTGTGAGTTCTTAATTCGCTTTCATTGTATCTAATTTGTGCACAGACTGAATCATGGGTCCTCTGGTCAGGGAATAAACCCGTTTGCAGTCATGAAAAGAGAACTAGAAGGTGCACAGCTAATCTACCCTTTCCGATTAATTCAGTGGGAAGGGCTACTTCCCCTTTAGTGCTCCCAGGAGGAAAGTGTAAGGCATGAGCAAAAACCGTGGTACTGACCTGTGTAGGTTCTCCTGTTTGTCCTTATCCTCGAGGACTAGAGGTTCCCATGTATTCCCAAGGCAGTGTGTGTTGATATCCTGCCTTCCCCCTGCCTCCTCAGCTGGGTGTTCCCTCTACCAGCACTGACACTCAGGATTTCACACACAGTCAATTTAGGGAGTTTATTCATCTGAAAATTTTTCTCCCTCACAGCACCTCCTTTTTTTGTCTCCTCCTGCTTTGCTTGATAGGGTTAGTTTGAAGCCAGATTTGCTTCACAAACAGGTTCAGTTTAAATTTTAGCAACCCCTTGAGGCTTGCTTTAAGCAGTCGTGGAAAAGCATCCTTGGACAGTTCGATCTGCTGAGTTTCAGAAGCTGTTGGCAATTTTGGAGGTGTTGTAACTTCTCCAAAAGAGTGCCATTGTAAGAAAAGTTTAAATATAGCATTATTTCACTACCAACTACCCTGTAATGAAGTATCTTTAAAGCAGCACGCAAAATTATATTAAAGGCATAATAATTTTGTAGTTGAAATATCAATGTATTTGTAGTTGGAAGCATCTAGAATTAATTTCTTCATTAAAAACTTGAGTTGTATCTACTTAAAACAAAAACACAAAGCCCAAATTTTCAGTCTAGAAGTTAAAAAGCAAACTTTCTAGAAATTTATCAGGTAAGGCTGCCTGTTGTTTTATCACAAAAGAGAGCAGAGGCAAATTATGGTTTTCTTATAATATTGCCCCTTATTTGTTGTTCAACAGTTTTCTTAACTTGGAATGCATATAAGGAGATTATGATTTTGCTGATATTTTTTTTTTCCCTTTGAAAAATGAGAAAAATGATGGGGTAGGAGCAGTACTTCTAATGAACATATCTCTATTCTCATCACTAAATCTTCTATTCTCATCGGTACAAACGTTGTATCCAGCTGTAGAGGTAAGGAGTCAATAGATTTTTCCATACCAGCAGACCTATAATAACTTAATAACATAACATAATAACATAATAACAGTTTTAATTTTCTTTGTCTACATGGATTCCAGTTAGAATGTTCAACTCCATGCACGTAGGATCAATTTTCTGGACTCTTGCCTGGTTCCTGGAAGCCATGGGTCCTTGCCTTTTCCCACCTGAACTTAAGAGTACCTGTTTTTCATGAAAAGTGTTATTTCCTGTCCATATAGCTTCTCTTGCTGTCTCTTATTGTGCTTAAGAAACATTAACAACCTGCCTTCAAAATATAAATTTACAGTCCTTTGGCAGCAGCTTTGTCAATGGAAGAGCAAGTCCACCCCAGAGCATTCACCACCGCCCTCTACCTGGGGTTAGTGCCCTCTCTGGTCTGCTAACTGAGCTGCTCATGGGAGCTCTCCCTAATCCAATTCGGTCAAATTGAGCCATGTTAGGAAAGATTGGTTATTTAAATTACTTAAGCTGATCTAGCTTATTTTGACTGACATGTTTAGGGGGTTCTTACATACGCAGCTCAGCCAGAAGATTTGAGAAGTGGTAACCGTCAGCAGGATGTGATGATAAGCTGGAAGCATGGGTGGCAAAGAGCAGGCCTTTCCCAGCTATGACCAAACTGGTTGAGGTATGCTCATCTACAGCCTGAAATTTGGGAACCTGCTTTTCTTCATGGACCACTATCAAGTTTTTTTGGGCCATTCAAAAAGAGGAGACTGCCTAACACCAGTCACTCCCTGAGTGCTTCCATTAGCTACAGTTTCACCCGGAACCACCTAGGGTACATTGGCCAAGAGGCTTTCATTGTCCACTTTTGAATGACTCCTGCCAGCATTACTTCATAGTTGAACTAAAGTGCAGGTCTCCCTCTGGTGCCTACTTTGTAAAAGCACAAGATTTTATAATTGGCTGAGCAATTGAAAACCAACTGTATGAAAAGAGAAAGGTCTCTTTGTTGTCCTGGTAATAACAGTTCTGAGAGTGCTGACAGTAATGTTAGACAGTAGACTACTTTTTTTCTCATGGTGCTAATCTACACATAAATTCAGAACTGTGTATTCACTGTCAGCTGCAGCAGTGCTTGTCCTCTGTACCTCTTCTAACAGTAAAATCTTCTGTTTGGGAGATACATTTGTTAGTAGATATATGGAAATAAAACCAGGTGATTTTTGTCAGTTCCTAATCTTTTTCACTTCCTTACCAATTCCTTTTAGCTGTTCATTTTAGAAATTACTTGACCACACAAAAAATGGTCTTTCATTTACAGCTAAAAGGTTTCCACCTTGATGGATTTAGAATTATGATGGCCAAGATTAAGTTAAGGCCCTTACCTCACTGATGGAAAGGTTTAGATATCAGAAGATCGGTAGGAGCACACCACCACACATCCCCAACAAAATGCTAAAAACTGATGTCCTCACTGAGGGAGGAATTTTTCATTCATAGCATGTTCCACCTCAGGACCTCAGCCCCCTTCAGAGAACCACGTTTTACAGGATCAGTCCTCCCGTTCACAGCTATCTATGCGTAAATTTTTCTGGTCATATTCCCAAGAACACACGGTGCAAATATTTCTCAGAAATATCCCAGTTATGCCGTGAGACCACCATGACTATTGGACTTGGTACCTTTTGGTTGTACCTTGCTGACTTTGAGAATACCTTGACAACTCCCGATATCAGCAGGTGCTTCTCAGACAACCACAGGTGATGTGTACGGCTCAGTGCTGCATGCTGGTATTCCCAGAAATAAGCCTGCTTAAAAAATGCCCCAAACAATCATTTAGAAACAAAGTTGTAGAGAAATACTGGTTAGTGTTTCTGACACGAGTCTGACATTCTTTCTTGTGAACCAACATATGTCTAAATCTTTCCTTCTTTGAGAAACAAAGCAACATAAAGGACTGCTTTCCACGGCCCCAGAATGAGCAAGGTTGGGTTCATGCTTAGAAATTATAAGCCTGTGCTGGTTTTAGTCAGGACTGAGTTAATTTTCTTCACAGTAGTTGGTATGAGGCTATGTTTTGGGTTTGTGCTTAGAAGAGTACTGATAACACTTGTGCTTTTAGGTGCTGGGAAGTGCTTGTACCAGCTCAAGGACTTTTCCAGCTTCTGATTCTGCACATGTGTTTTCCAACTTTCTCGCTACAGGCAGCGGGGAGGGGACACAGCCCAGACAGGCCAAACTGACCAAAGGGGTGTTTCATTCCATAGCACGTCATGCTCAGTATATAAGTTGGTGGTGGGCCATGGGGACATAGCTCATTAGTTCCTTGTTTTTTGTGTTCGTTCTCTTGCTCGTGGGACTTGCTCAGACTCTGCTGTGATCACTCTCGGGGTCTCTGGCTCTGACTCTCGTTACTCAGGACCTGGCCGTGAATCAGTTGGCAGGTGGTGAGCAACTGTATCATGTTTTATTTTCCATTATTTTCATTACATGGAATCATAGCCTCGTTTGGGTTGGACGGGACCTTAAAGACCATCTAGTTCCAATCCCCTGCCATGGGCAGGGACACCCTCCACTAGACCAGGTTGCTCAAAGCCTCATCCAGCCTGGCCTTGAACACTTCCAGGGATGGGGCATCCACAGCTTCTCTGGACAGCCTGTTCCAGTGCCTCACCACTGTCTCTGTGAAGAATTTCTTCCTGATATCCAATCTAAATCTCCCCACTTTCAATTTAAACCCATTACCCCTTGTCCTGTCACTACAGATCCTTCTAAAAAGCCCTCCCTCCCCAGCTTTCTTGTAGCCCCTTCAGGTACTGGATGGTGCCATAAGGTCTCCCTGGAGCCTTCTCTTCTCCAGGCTGAACAAGCCCAACTCTCTCAGTCTGTCCACACAGCAGAGGTGTTCCAGCCCTCTGAGCATCTTCGTGGCCTCCTCTGGACTCGCTCCAACTGGTCGATATCCTTCTTATGTTGGGGGCCACAGAGCTGGATGCAGTATTGCAGGTGGGGTCTCATGAGAGCAGAGGGGGAAAATTCCCTCCCTCGACCTGCTGGCCACACTTCTCTGGATACAGCCCAGGATATGGTTGGCTTTCTGGGCTGCCAGCGCACACTGCCGGCTCATGTCCAGCTTCTCATCCACCAGTACCCCCAAGTCCTTCTCCTCAGGGCTGCTCTCTATACATTCTCTGTCCAGCCTGTACTTGTGGTTGGGATTGCCCTGACCCAGTTGCAGGACCTTGCACTTGGCCTTGTTGAACTCCATGAGGTTGGCACAGGCCCACCTCTCCAGCCTGTCCAGGTCCCTCGGGATGGCATCCCTTCCCTCCAGCGTGTCGAACACACCACACTGCTTGGTGTTGTCAGCAAACTTGCTGAGGGTGCACTCGATCCCACCATCCATGTCTCTGACAAAGATGTTGATCAGTCCCAGTACCGACCCCTGTGGAACGCCGCTCGTCACTGGTCTCCACTCAGACATCAAGCCATTGACCACAGCTCTCTGAGTGCGACCATCAAGCCAGTTTTTGATGCACAGTTTTGACTGTATACTGGGAACGTGTGTTATATGTTCAGAGTACAGGGATGTGGGATGTTTTATATACATTAATTTTAAAAAAAACAACTATTTTTCTTTCACTTGTCTTCCATACAAGTCATAAGGAATAGCTCTTCATATATGTCTTACATATTATTTTCATGTAATATTATTATTAGTTTTGTTAGTATTTGTTATACTGTTACTATTATTAGTATAATTTTTTAAATTAATTTATATTCAGTTATCGAGTTATTGTTTTTATCTCAATCCATGAGTTTCCTTGTCTTTCCCTCCGATTCTCCTCCTGGAGAGGAGTGGGGGGAGGTGAGCAAGAGGCTGTGTGGTACATAGTTGCTAGCTGGGGTTAAACCAGGACAAAGCCGAAGCCAGACCCCCATCCGTTTACCTATTTGATACAGTTTTACAGAACAGCAGTCTAATACTGCATTTGAAGCTTTGTATCTCTGCGCACAATGTCCTGCACTGCAACCTGCTCAGCTGAGTTCAGGATACTTTGTTCTAAAGCAAAGGAACAAGGAACTTGTGGAACAGGAGTTCATTGTGGGGAGTCCCATCTTTCTGTTGTATCCGTTGTTGTCTGTGAGGGAAACAAGCTGCTAGCCCTGAAAAGAAGCCAGGTGGTCTTTTGACTCACTTTGTGCTTTTATTGCTCTTTGGAAAACTGCGGAGGACAATGATGATCCCGTTCTTTTGGGGTTTATATAGGGGTGGGGATAGTGTCAGCCTTTGGTCCCCCTATACTTCTCTACTCCCTTGATTCAAAGCTAGTGTTTCCCCATCTGAGTGTTAGGCTGTCGTTTTCATAGGTATTAAGTCAGTACTGCGGCAGGAATGGTGTGGGAGGAGGTGACATTTGTTTGGGGGAATTTTTTTTTCCCAGTACGCTCTCTTCCATTGTGCTGGCTCATCTCATTTTGTGGCTGAATGTGAACCAGGCCCAGAATTTCAGCTAAAACACAAATTTTATCCTGGTCTGCTTCTCAGCAGAATTAGTTCTCCGAGTGGGTACAATATGCATCTGCACAACTATGCTGGCACGGAGGTAGGGGAGGAACAGAATGGAACTGCAAGAAAAAGATGTCCTTTTTTATTTTATTTTTTTGAAAAGCTAGTTAAAAGGGAGGAAGTAAGGAAGAGCAGGTAGCAGGTCACACAATAGGTAACACTTCCCTGCAAGTTGCCATTAAAGGGCTTCTGTTCATTCTCAGTAAGATGGTTTCTCAGCTTGAACATCTGGCTGTAACTGGTCTTTTTGTTGTCCGCTTCTCCCATATTTTTCTAATTTTTCATAGAAAACAAACCAAAGTGTTGAAGCAGCTCTTTCACACTCTCCCATTCAGCTTTCAAAAGGCACAAGTTGGCCTCTAAATGCCTTGTAATTGTGTGCTGTCCGAGGCAGGTCAATGACCTCCTTCCTCTAAGAGCAAATCTGAGTACTAGATTCATTTTCCACTGCTAGCACTTAGTACCTCCTTACATTCTACCCTTGGCTTTAGACATCCTCTGAAAGAAAGACAATCCAAGTCCCAGTGGTAACAGATGCACATGGAGAGGTGGCAAAAGATCGCTTGCAAGGCGCTCTTATTCTTTCAGTAGTAAAAAAACCCGGTTTGTTCTGGAGGCTGTCAAATGCTTTATAAGGCTTCTGAATCTTACTCCATTTGCTTCCCAAGGAAACTTCCTTTCTGCATGTAATTGTTTGGTGTTTAAGAATTTGTTTGCTTATAATCTTCCAAAGTAGAAGCAGAGAAATCCTTTTAACAATCCTGTGTTCTCAAAATGCACTCAGTGCTGTGGAGGAATATTGCTCAAAAAGGCTTCTTAAGCTTCATAATATAATAAAGAAGGCACTAAAGATGACTGGAAGGTACCCAAATCTCTGTCAGTGCCAGATTATGGGGAACTATGGTGAAATATAGTTGACCATCTGCCTGTTTACACCTGCACTACATCCCTAAGCTGGGAATCACAGTAAGGATTGTACTGCAAGGCAAATAATGAAAAACGCTCTTTTATGTTGAGAACTCAGATTCAGACCTTAGACTGGTTGCTGGGGGAGGAGGTTTTCAGAGAATATATAGCACCGCCATAAAGATACTGCAAAATATCCAACTGCTTTTCTTGAAAAGAACCCAAAGCCTTTCTGGAAGGCAATACGTAAAGCGGATGATCATTTCAGTGATGTCCAGTTCCACTGTAGGAATAATTCTTGTTTAGCCTGAGGGAAAAACTAAGTGATGGTGTAGTGCTGTTTCTCAAAATAGCCCTTTTCCTCATTTAATTTTTTCAGAATTGCTTAAATTATTTTTACAGGCATCTTGAGCTGTTGAGTTTTGCATAGACTTCAGTGAAATCCAAGTGGTACTTGTAGCCTGAACATACCTACTAGATCAGTCTTCATTGCGGCTTAAGCACATCCTTGATCCTTTGTGAGTCGTGACTGAGTTTAGCCAGGGGCTAGTGTCTAGATCTCAAACCACAGTACTGCTGAGTCTTAACAGCTGTGCTTGCAGTGCTGTAGCCCACTTCTTCATCCACAGTGGTTTTTCTGCTTTTCCATTTGGCCACTTTATTCCCACCTTCTACTCCGAGTCACTTTCAAATCTGTTATCGCATACAGTGCTGAAAACCCACCTGCTTGTCTTTTTGATGAAACTACTGTCGTACAACACTGTGTACACGCAACCTTTGTATCCTTTGTTCTAGCCTCACGCTCACCTTCTTTATATTTGGCTTCTTTTACAGAAAGTGTTCCTTCTTCCCTTCTGCTTGAATCCTTGTTCTCAAACATTATTTCCTTAAGCCCTTATTAAAAAAATACCATCTATTCTTCCACCTTGAGAACTGAACACAGCGAGGGATGCAGAGTTGTCTTTTAAACAGTGCTCTTTCTCAGAGTGCACTCTTTATTGTTCCTTTCTGTTGACCCTCCCATCCCCTCTACCCTTTTCCTTCTCTGACTGTATTTTAAATCTTCTTGGCTCAACTATGTAACTAAGTGCTTACCAGCAGGATTTCAAGTTGTTTGGCAGGTGCCAAGCTGAGCATTTTTTTAGATATCCTCTGGTGTCACAGTAAGATCTATTTCTGCCGATTGTGATGCATTAGCATTGTTGGTAGTCAGCAAAATATCTTGCAAACTGTGTTGGCGCGATTGAACCACACCACTAAATGAAAAACGCGGTGGTTAAAATGGAATATATCTACCTTTGACCCTTTGCTCTCACACTCGTCTTTAAATACGAAAGCGTACACTGTTGTCATTAGAACCATTGTACCTGGACCTACCATCAGGCAGAGGTTTTTGGAAGCAGTTGAGAATAAAGTAAATGCTGGTGTCTTGCTAAGTAGTAGGATATCCACTTCCGTTTTCTACAAGAATGCAAAGCCAATCCTGCAAATTTTACTTATGTGGAAAACACGTACTCAGGCAAATGGTCCTTTAGACTCTGAAATATTTTTTTTTCCAAATAATTCTAACATCTATTCAAGAAATTGTTTGGGGTTTTTTTTGTATCTGAAACATACCTGTATGCATGTTTTCAGGCCAGAAGCAGTTACAGATGTGAACATGTATCGGATACACTTCATAACAATATGTGAAAGGAGCATACGTTGATTCCCAGATCTGAAAATGGTTCTCTGAATGAATCCTCATATACTGGACTTGCAGGCTCCTCTTATTCCTTACCATACTTCCTTAATTAAGATGTTCATTTCCTAGATTTACATAGCTGTCCACAGCTGTTGTACATTAGCAGATCCCCACTGCTAGACTAAAAAATTGGCTGAAACTTTTTTTTATATTTAGAATTTGGTCTGAGTTGAATTTAGACAATGTTTACTACTATAACTTCTTCTCTTTCCCTGGAGAGGGAGGTTTAGGCAGTGAAGTAACATTTAACAGATACAGTAACTTTTGGGTAGCTGTAAGAAAACTGAACCTGAGGGATTAAAAAAAATCTCTTCTTGATAGAACATGAAATAGCAATATTACGCTAGATAAACAAATAAGGATTAATATAAAAGTCTGAATATGTGATGATATGGCTAGGTGTATTTTTAAATAAGTAACTTTATTGAGAAACGTACTTAAAATATGATACATCTGATAAAAGCTGAACTTCCTATAGCCTACCAAAGGTACAGAAAACTACAGAAAAATACTGCATTTGCTGCCAGAGAATTATATCACTGGATCAGTCATAGGTTGAGCTTAAGTAAACTTGAGTTTTAAGTCCCTAATCCATTCTTAGCAGTACTAGCAAACTTCTTATAGATGCATAGGGATACTTTCTTCATTTCAGCTTATTCAACCATCTCAGTTAATTGAGCAAATTATCAAAAGCTAAGAAAACATTTTGGATATCAGAAATCAATGTCTTATATAGTCCTATCTAAATAAAAGAATAGGTATGAGTTAAGATATTTTGCTTCCGAAATCTTGAAGCATAGACACAAACCCAAGTTTAGCTACCAATTATTTTCTAAAAACAATTTATTATGAAATCATACTAAGTTCAGACAAACAAGTATTTAAGTGCATAACCTATTTTCAGTTAAATAATACTAAAATAAACAGTCAGAAAGGTACGCTCCATGCACAGTAGTTAAATTTTTGTTTACATCCCAATAAAAATATATGTAAATTATAAACAAAATCACGGATATTCCTTAATTCTTTCAGGATTAAGGATGCTACATTTCTTGGCTGAATAAAAAAATTAGTTTAATCTTTGTACACCTTTATCATTACACTAATAAATGTGAGTGATGTACTATCCTTTTGAGCAAAACCCGCCAACTTTGGTTAAAAGATGGTATTTGTGTTGTCCTAGCAAATGAAAATGGGCCTTTCCTTAAAATGTAGGAGGCAGATGCTGTTAAAATGTAACACTCAAGAAAGCGGAAAACCTTGATTTAAACCAGGATTAAAATCTGTGGTGGTTTTAGTTTTGTTTGTTCGTTTATGTTCTTCTAATGAATCCATTCTGCTACTTCTAAGCCTCCATTTGTTCATTCTTGTTAAAGCACCTATCTGGTGCAACAGGGAAGGGTATACCCATAAAACTGAACAAACTGAATCATAAAGGATTTGTTCCCAAAATGTAATGAAGGAGAGAAACAGATCTGGATCCCGAATCTTTGGAAGCTGCAGATACAGTTGAAGAGAATGAGTGAAAAGATCATTGAACTGAGCTAAGAAAGCAACTCTCACTAAATTGATCTGATTTATATCCATTTTGTGTGTATCAGGGGAGTTAAAAAGAGCAGGAAGGAAGGTGGGAACGAATTTTAGTTAAAGTAAATTTGATTAGTGTCTAGATGAAGAGAAGGATAGAGTGGGAAAAGTAAATTTAAAGAGCAGGTTGAGCAAGAGCGAGCTGAACTTTGTTCTAGCCCATTTGTAGTACCTGAAACATTCTTCTATTTTCTCCTTTACATTTGGCTTTCTATTTGGTGTGGTTTAGTTTATTTCTTATTCTCTGTATGCAGTTTTGGTGTTGGTTTTTTTCTGGTAACCAACACTAAAACCCCACCAAACTCATTCAACTGATTTGAGAAAGCAAGGGTGGAGTTAACTACCCAGCAAAGTGTAGGATGACTCATGAGTCAGGAGACTCCTGGTTTGAAAAGGTCCTCAATTACCAGGGGCTTGACCCGTTTATCCAAACAATAGGAGATGAACAGCTTCAGGGTGCATTTCCAAGGCAGTTTTTAAGCTGAGCTGAGTGAGTACTCTCTATGGTTTCCCTTTTGACCCATCCCAAACTATAGTTTCCTACTTTGTATGAGTGCTGCTGATGAGCTGAGAGTGAGACAATTTGGAGAGCTGGTGAGTTTTATACAGGTTGGGGGTACAGGGGATAAAGGGTCCCTGGATCCTTTCCCTCTAAAATCAGATTAACACCAGTGCTACCCCAAGGAAAGGATCTGGGACACATGGGGATGGGAAGAGTGGGACCATGGCGGATATACTTCAGTCGTCATAAAACTTCCCTTGTAGGAATGGCTAGGTGATAGGATGAAATGACCTTTCTAAGGCTTTGGCTTTATTTGCTGAATGGGTAGGAACGTTGTAGTACTTAATCGTTTACTTAATCTTCAGTGGGCTCAGTTATTAGGAGGCAGATGGTTGTGGGGTGAACAAGAGGAAAGGAGAAGAGGGAAGATTAAAAACAGGCTGTGAGACAGAATAGATTGTGACAGTGGGACAGAATGTTCCATGACCCACTACAAGAAGTCTTCGGACATTTTGGTATCTGCACAAGAACGGTTGTGATTGATTATCACTGAGTGGTGCCATTTCTTCTTACAGTCACAGGGCTTGTCAAATCACATCAAGCAGAAGGGTGAGTCTGCAATACTAGGGAAGAGCTGTGTTCAGTGGAAATTATATCTGATGCCTGCAAAGGCCATCAAACCCAACAACAAGGGCTTTGAGCTGGACCCAGCTACCCTTTTTGAAGAAGACCTTGTTCTGTTTTGGTTTCATCATCTAGCTACTGTCAAAGTTCTTGGTTTCAAAGTAATTCAAAAAGCCTTTCTGATGCCTGTTAGCTGATAGAAACCAAAAAAAGAATGAAAGGAAAAATAACCCAGTTATTCCCTAGAATACTAGCTTTCTGTTGATTAAAACACTTAAACCAGTTCTCTAGGAGCTGCAAAATCCCTGTAATTGATATAAGGGATGGGGAAGAGTAATAGTGAAATTATGACTGCCTGTTTCTGTGATGGTTTATAATTTACCTGCAACATAACACCTTACCAGTAAGCATCTGTAGACCGTCATTCTGTTCCAGCAGGCCGCAGCTAAAATTAATATTATGTTGGCATAAATTAGCACTGGTGCCACAAAAAGCAGAAAAGTTCATTTTCTGTGCCTGGCTGCTCCTTCCTCCCCCTGTGCATGGCAAAGCTTTTGAGCAATAATGGTACATGATACTGGAAACCAGTTTAAGTTGAAAACATTTTTTGCTTTATAGGGACACTTTAAAGCTGGACCTGTTTCCCAGACTAGTTCCTTGAGTAGCTAAAAACCACTGTGCTGATGTTGGCGGGAAGGTTAACACGTGTCCAAAGAGCAGGGACTGCTTAAGTTGGCACCGGTGCGCGTGCCAAAAGTAATATACCTCGTGTCAGTGTGTTAGACTCCACTGTTTCAGTTACGCTGGTATTTTTAATGTATTCTTACGGAAACCTAGGGGGGGTTGTGTGGTTTGGTTTGTTTTAATTTAGCAGGCAAAGCTTTTGCATTACCACGTGTCTCTGGCGTTGGTATCCTAGTTATATGAATGCCTGAATGTCACTTTGCTGTAGGGTATGGTTGAATTCCACTGAGGGTGTTAATTCTAGAGACTGTAGCAGGCAGTGTATGTATAAACCATCTCATTTGGGTGTATGGGGTTGATATTGAATTGGATTACCCTTTGTCAGTTTTATCCAAAGTTTCCTGATCTTACCTGTGTGGTGGTTTTCTGCTCTAAAGTGCTGCATTTCAGGTGTCCTCTGCTTTGCTCTCTTGAAAACTAAGTAACCTTCAAATATCAGGGTCCTCACTGAAAGCATTCCTGTGAAAACCTAGCTAAAACAGAATTTCCAACACAGGGAAATTCTGATGAACAGGATTTGTTTGGGTTTGGGGGGAATAGCAGAGGATGGTGGGTCTTTTTCTTCATGGAAGTCAATTGAAATTAACTTTTTGATGATAGAAATTCTCGTCTTTCATTGGGAATGTTGAAGTTGAGCTGACTTTTGATAGTTCAACCTGCATTTTGCCACTGTGCCATATCATCTTCAGGGTGTTGTCATTTAGGAACCTCAATATTTTATTTACCCAACTGAACCAGAATCTTTGGTCCAGATATGGTCTTCAAAATGAGAAACTTTCACCCAGGGTTTTGTCTCTCGGACTTCCTGCGCAAGTAGGTAGGAGGCATTCCTGCATAATGTGAGGAATTGCATCATCTTCTAAGGAAAGGATTGTGATCCTCTGAAAAGAGTGGGGGCTTTAGGAGCTTGGAGAAGAAGCCATCATGTCTCAACTTTTGTAGGAAAAAGAAGTTAAATTGGGTTTGAATTACATTAAAGCAGAGAGCATTGAGTTGCTTTAAATAACATTTTGAGATGTTCCAGCTCGGATCAGGCAAAGAATGAAAAAGTGCCTTCTGAGTTTGTTGCTTGGAGAAAAGAAAACTTGTAGGAGAATTGAAATTCCCCATGGAAACATTGATTTACTGAAAACTGCCTTACTGAGAAGAAAGTACTTAATTTAAAGAATTCTTAACAACATTTAAATTTAATAAGTAGTTATCTCTATGTTGTGTATACACACCAAACTGCATCTGTAACCCTGACTCACTGGCTTGAATGAAACTGAACACAAGGGCTCCTGCTCCAGTTCAAGCACTTGATCTGCTAGTCGCCTTGGCTTTTCCATAAAGCCTCTTTACCCTGTTGTCAATAAAGTGGTAATCCTCATCTTTCTACTTAAAAATACTGAGTGGCTTTTGGTGTAAGAGATGCTCTACTAGACTAGCCCGAAGATCCACCTAGTTAGTGTCCTGTCTTGAAGTGACAGTACTGAATGGGTAAAAAATAAGACAACGCTGTGTGAGCTTTCCTGTGTCATATCCTTCTCCTTAGTGGGAAATAGTAATTTAGGAGCTTCCTGAGCTACAATTTGCGCTCAATATTTAGTAATCTGTTGTTCATAAGTTTGTCTAGTCCCTCAGCTGTGTGATGTGACAGTGTGTTCTGCAATTTGGTTTTATTTTTAAATGAAACATAATATTTTTTTCCCCGCTAGGTATCTCCTGCTGCTTATTGTTTTACTGGGAAGCATAAGAAATATTTCCTATTCACTTTCTTATTCATCATTTAATACACCTCTTAACCTCATTGGTCTCTTCCCCAGACTGAAGAGTCAGTCTCTTTAGTTTCTCCTTCTTTGGAAATAGTTACAAAATTCTAATAGTTCTTGTCAATTGAAATCATCTGATCTCAAAAAAGATGGAGAGACAACCACAGCCGCAATGTAGATAGTGTTTGGGTTCATACCATGCAGTGCTTGAGGACTTCAAACGTTCATTAATTGTGTTTTGGGTTTTTCCAGGTTGGAAAAAATCTGGTCCCCAGAGCTCAACATCTTCATGTTTGTGACGAGTTGACCTTAAATTTTAAACACAGTCAGCAGAACCTTAATTTCAGTTTAGGAAAGTCTTGGAGGATTTCTCATTAATTCTGGATACTCCCACTTTCATTTTTCACAACTGACTCCAAAGACTTTGACCAGGAGAATCACAGCAACTTAACTTTATATTTGTACTACTGCTGTGTAGTACAAATTAAATACTCCCTCCCCCCCAATAATCTTCAGCAGTTAAATGTATTTTCAATTAATGTTACTAAAATGTCAAATAGTACTGCAAAACATACTTCTATGGGCAGTCATTTCCACTTTAGTTCTCCTAATTTTACCTGTCAAACTGAATTTGTCTAAATTTGGTTGTAGCTTTGAATTATTTTTTGTGTGTCTTACTCCTTTTTTTAACTAAGAACTTATTCCACTTTGTTAGCACAACTTCCCTAATTTGTGACAGTATTTTGAATTCTCAATTTCCCACCCTTTTTACATAAATACACCTAACAGCATTCTTCAGAACAGAGTCTTCTTCATAGGTGCTAGATCCAAGTATTAGTAAGTCAGTCTGAGCATGTTGAATGGACTATCCGTCAGGGTATCCAAATACCCCCTTATCCAAAGTGACGGGCGCACCTAAACCAGTAGTAAGCATTTCATTGTGAACATAGGCTGCCTTGGGAAAAGGAAATGCCGGTGAATTTGATTTTTTTTCTTTTAAGTATTACTACTTAGTTTCAGGGAGGAATGGTGATTTAGACAGGACACTGGCACTTGGAAAGCTGTGAAGGTGTAAGAGTGAAGGGGCACAACTTAGGCAGCAGTGTTCTAGGGTGTCAGGAGGCAGATTGAAACACTGCTGTAAAGGCTGATGGTGGAAGAAAGGTTAAGCCGCTTCTAATGCACACATTACGCTTAACAAAAGGGCTGTCACTAATTATGTTAAGCTAAAAAAAAGGGCAAAATGAATCTGTGCTCTAGCAGTAGTCAGGTCTGTGAAACTGTGTCTCCAACGCTGTCATAGACTGATAGGTAGGAAAAAAAGCATCTCGTTAGGAGTTAAGGCACTGCTAGCACGGTGTCTCTAAGGTATGTGCACACCGACACAGAATCCTTTGGAAAAAATAAACCATTTTTTCCCCGGATTTCTTTTTGAAAGTGACACTTGCTGTTGGTGCGTGGTGGAAACTGAAATGGAATTTCACGTTCATCAGTAACTTTATCCTTTAGGGTTAAAGAGGCATCTGTTTCACTTCCCTTTCTCCTCCCTTCAGTCAGATGGCACAGAGTTCTGGAAGCATCAAGAATAATAATTTCATTCAGAAATCGGCATCTAAATATCTGGGTTAAAAAAATAATAAAAAAATGGTTTGACTTAAATGCTTTTCCAGTTTGGAAGCAGTCATACATTGCTGGTGCTTGTTTTTATTTTTTTAAACAGAGCTCTCTGAATGAAGATTCCAATCTGGCCCTTGAATAATTATTTTTAAATGTGAGCTGACAAGTTAAAATGACATTGTGCCTGCAGAATAAAAAATGAAAACTTTTACATAACCCTTCTTGCATTTATGGAGCGTACTAATAGAGGTACCTTGCAAAATTTTATTTTGTTTCCTGGATTGGGATGGTTTCATTTTTACTTATCCTCTGTTTTAGTTGTTAGAAAACAAGACTTCTTTAAACATGCAGTCAGTGTAAGGAATACATAGGAGAAGAGACAAAGGCCTAATCCTTTGTTTTGACACCACATTGTACTCGATTACTGTGAAAAGATGCCTGTCATAAAACAAATGATTAAAGACTTTGGGTAGAAAAGCTTTTGAAGGAGAGGGACTTTTCTAAGCTGTGGGCTCATCCTCATGTAATTGAAGACATTTCAAAAACGAGGAGTGAAAGACGAACATATGCAAGCAAGAAATGAGAAAGTTTTAATTCATACACTTTCCAGTATTCTATAAAATGTAATTAATTAGTCTTTAAGAATTCTTGATTATGCAATTCATTAATACTTAAATACAACTTATAATTATTTCCCTGCATATAAACTCAGTATTCCACCTTTAAAGTAATCCCCCAAAATAGTACATTCCTTCAGGTAACTTCCTCATTTTTTTTCAGGTTGAAGGACTCTGAGTTACATTTCCTTTATGTTCATGAGAAACCCCTATGATCCGTGCTGCTACTGAACTGCAGTAATTTCACTGTAATTCCACATTCTAGTTATTCCAGAAAAAGTCACCACGGCTCTATTTCCACTTCCTTCTGTTTTTTTTTTCACCCCTGCTCTGTCCCACTTCCATCATGTAAGCATATGATTACACAATGAACCAGCTGAAAACCAAAACCTTTTGGAATGTATTCATTTTTAGGCAGAGCCATTCACCACTTTAATTCGTACCATTGCTACTTTCTGGAAAAGGAAGGAGTCAGCTGTCTTCTTTACAGCAACAGGGCTAAGTTGTTCCAGATTTAACAGAATATGAAACAAAGGTGTTTGTTGTCACAGATCATAATTATGAGAACAAGGAAGGTTTTTATTTTAGACCTCATCTGTAGAGGGGAAAAAATCCTAAATAAATCTTACAAGCCTCCAGAAATGTCGTACATGCATTACTAACATACCTCAAAAAAAGCCCAACAACAATGACAACAAAAAACCCAAACAAAAAAGCATTGTAAGAGGCAAGGACTTTTTTAAAGGAAAAAAATTGTTGAAGGAGTTATTAAATGATATTTAACTTTGCCTAATGCTTAACTGTTTGTGTGATTTCAGATAAAAAAATACCTCACGTTGGTGGCTTGACTAATGTCACTCAATGAGAAAGCAGAGCCTTAAAATCAAAGTCTAAATTAATCAGTGATAGATATCTTGGTGACTGATTAGTAATAATAAAAATCGCAAGGAAAATGCTGTACCTTCGCGTTACTCAAGTAGCAAGGTCTGGAAGAGGCAGGCTCATGAACTGCATGACAAAGTACAGATGTGACACAGCTTCCAGGAAATCCCTTTACAAAATCATTAGCGCTTTGCATTTGCATCTACATTTGTGCATTTGTTCGAGAGGTTCATTTCTGTTCTCTGTCGTACCACTGCAGCAGTAACAACGGCAATTGATTCTGTTTCATTTTTGAGTTACGCTAGAGATAAGACTCAATTCTGTGCTGAGTAGCACTAATTGTACTTTACTGTGCTGAAGTATTAAAAATGCTATCAAGTGCTGTCACAAAAGACCTTTAATATGCAAACATCTTTTTTAAAGATATGTTTTGAAACCACTAGCTATTTTGAATTCACAGGTTATACTGGATATTGCTAACAGATTGCTAGATTAATTACCAGCACCTGAAAAAGGGAAATTATTCTTAAAGAAGATGCTGCGTTCAAAGATTTTTTTAAAAAATGATTATATCTATAAAGAGATGGACTCTTGGCAAAGAATTTGCAACATAAATTCTTTGGATACAGTATAGGTATGCAGTAGTAATGTTAGGTGTGAAAGAAAACTGTAGGGAAAAGGGAACTCTCATGTCTCCTTTCAGCCAAATTTAAAAGAAAATGGAATATGCTTCTGTATTTCAAAGTTACTGTAACTGTACTCTGACAAAATAAGTATAATGCCATGTTCCCGGAACTGGGCAACTTCTAAATAAATTATTTCCGTTTTATGTAGGCAGGGCTTACCAAGGCTAGATGTTGGGAAGACCAACATGCTAGATCTTGCCTGAGCATTCCCTGCATTATTTCTGCAGGAAAGGTCTTTAGTGAGGCAGTAACTGTCTCAGAAGGGTAGTTCCTCACTGTTGACGCTGGCCTGGGATGACCATTTCTCAGGGCAGGCAATCCATAAATAATGCTGCTGTTGCAGTGTGAAGATAATTATATGTTAATTTTTACATGGGTTTTGTGGCATTGATTGGGATATCAGGTTTTTCAGTGGAGAAATGGCAATAATGCTAACATGTTATATATTAAAACCAGCTCTTAGGTAAGGAAGTGTTCGCACTTACAGTGCGGTTTTAAACTGACTTTAAATACAAAAAGACACAATGAAGAGGAAAATAGATGCCAGTCGGTCACATGCTTAAGTATTGATTCTCCATACACACAGTAGTGAATTTGTCTATTTCATATACAAAGAGATGAGACACTCATTTCTTCTCTAGATTCTCTACAGTATAAAAATAATTTCAGATCTGTCAGGGAAATTGTACACATAAATAAATAAGGCAAAAAGAAAGGTTTGGGAATAACTTAGAATACCTACTATATAATAAAAAACCTGTTTGTGAACAGTGACTGTACAACAAACCGTTGCATAGATTAAAGTGAGTACTGATTTTTAATTTTTTAAAAAATAAAAGTAATGTTATTTTGCAGGGTATTTTACAGATCACTTCAGTGTTGAAACTAGAGAAATGAGTAAAGGTTTAACATGCCGTTACAGTATAAAATGATGAGGAAAATAATCCTTGGCGTTATTTGGAGAGCAAACTATGATGTGGGATTAGTAAAAGCACTGCAATTAGCAGTATCAGATTCAGACAGGGACAAACACAAGGAAAGGAATAAAAAGTAACTGAGACTGAAAGAGATGGCACAGGAACTACAGATGAAGTGTTATCTTAGAAGTGAGTACAGCAGGTGGGTGAGGATGCACCTAAAACCAATATAGTACCCATATCTGGTGGAAAATACAGAAATATATCATCTTTATCCTGCAAAACACCACATGCTAGTTTAGTTAGAATATTTTTGTAGAAATAATAGAAAGTTGACAGATTATTTTATATGACATCTCTGAAGAGGGAAAGACTTGAATGCAAGTAGAGCAGGAAGTTTGTGCTTGTAGAAGGTAACTCTTGGCTCCTTCGTTCTTGAGGATGGATTTTAACAAGTGGTAGTACCATGCCATTTCTGCCTAAATTAAGACTTCAGCCATGGTTCTTTTTCGAAAAATGCATTGGCAAAATCTTCAGAAGAAGTAGTTCAGGTTCCTTTAATACCTGCATTGTGACCCTAAAGGGCACAGGTTTTAAGTGTTTTATCAAGAGAGTAATAGCTACTTAATGCTAAAGCCAATTTTGAGATGCTCTCTGGAAAAAAATAATGGGCAAAAAGAGGTATTTTGAGTAACAAATAATATTTTTTAAAATTTTAATACCTGATTTGGGAAACTGCATGTCTTTTTCCTTATCTTACTTCATTCCAGAGGATAGCAAATCAAAGACTCCACTGACAAAAGATATAAAAGGTTTTTATATCTATATTACTTCAGAAATTCTTGTTAACTGTGCAATAGAAAAGATGCTGCTACCCAGCTTTTTAAAAATACCTGAATTGTTGAAAAGTTAGTGTAACTACCTCAACACAAGCTGCTGTTAACGAAACTGCCATTTTCCAAGTCTAAACCGCTTTGCTTTTCATGCTGTTTGCTGTCATTGCCAAAGCATGAGGGATTTTGAGATGGGACAACATGTTTTATCAACCAACATCAGGGTAATCAGATTAATATCTAGCATCTGTTACTTCTGGTATGCACTTATGAACCGATGGTGGAGCGGACCAGTAAAAAACAAAGCTAAAGACAGAACATAGTTTCAAAAGACAATAGAAGAAATTCTTAAAGGCGTCAATCCTTTTGATTCACAGCGTGTTAGGGGTTGGAAGGGACCTCTAGAGATCATCTAGTCCAACCCCCCTGCCAGAGCAAGGTCACCTAGAGCAGATCACACAGGAACAAGTCCAGGCGGCTTTGGAAAGTCTCCAGGGAAGGAGACTCCCCCACCCCTCTGGGCAGCCTGTTCCAGGGCTCTGTCACCCTCACAAGGCTACCTTGCTTCAAGACTTGTAATATCAATGGAATGTGCTAGGTTGAATGACGAGTGATTGGTGGTAAAAAGTATGTATCATGCCTAAAGCATTAGATACATTTTGGGAAAACTGTAATTATTGGAAATATGTTTTCATACAAGAGGTGTATGTATGTTAAAAATAGTGATACGACATAGGTTAGTTTTATTTCTGATTGGCATGTTCGAAGGCTGAAAGGATGAGGATTAGGAACCCCTTGTGAAATAAGAAAGTAATTTGAACACATACTTTATTTATTGCAAAACTTGTGCTACTCATGTGCCACGTGCAGGCCTAGTCAAAATTTATGTGCCAAAGATAACAAACTTATTGTTATGTACTCTGAATTATTTTTTTGGCTAGGAAGGTAAACACTGGAAGAACATTATAAAACTTCCTGGGTTTTACCAATAAACTTGAAAAACCTTGCAAGCTGGAAGAATCTTTGCCACATAGAGTTACCAGCAATCCCACAGCCCAGTTCCAAAAGAGAAATGAGAGCAGAGTCATGGAAGCTGCAGTGGTATTAAATAAGAAACAAGAGTTTAGGTTCAAACTAAAAATTGGACAAGTGGGGAGGGACTTGAGACCTAAACCAGAGAAATGCCTTTTTTCCAACTAGAAATATATTTCATTTACTAATAAATCCCATAAAGAAATGGAATGTCAGAACTAAGAGGCAGCTGTGCAGCACTGAGGTTGATTAATTAGGGGAAATTTCCATATCACCAGCCTTTCTCGATGGGATTAGATCAGGTATTGAGAGAAGTCATATTGCAGACAGTGACTGGGAACCCATGCTCATACACCACGTTCTTCTAGGATGTGTTGGAACAGAGGGACAGAATACAGAAAGAGCCAGTAAATAATGTTGTTCCTAAGTATGATCTGGAATTGTTTAGTGTGTTTTCCTGTACTTGAAAACAAAAATGCAGTCATAGTTTTGTATCCAGAAGCTTGAATCATGTCTTGCTGAAATAAGCTTTTGGTGCAAGGGTGAGAGGAGCCTGGTAGGAGGCCCTAAGCGCCTGTTGTGCTTTCTCGGATGCAGTGACTCCAAAGAAAGCTGTCGATACTATCTTTATTAGGGACAAGCACCTCAGGACCTCTAAGAGAAAAAAGGAAGAAGAGACTGCTACTGAGTAAGCTTATGAAAGGTCTGTGTCCCTTCTTACTGCGGTTTGGTCAAGTGATCTATGGTAGCAGACTCATGTCACTGTCACTTCTGCAGGCAGTGGCCTGCTGAAAAGCCTTGTTTGATGTTGGTAGATAAAAGTGTTTCTGTAGAATTAAGTGGAATTTGATAGATTTAAGTAAAGCATACCGATTTCACTCTTCAACTGTCCTGTGATTTTATTGCTCCTCTTTCTTGCTGCAGTTCCTGTTTCTGAAATTCGCTTAGCCATGACGCTGTGTTCTCTAACGTATTTGGAGTGCAGTTCTGTTGTGACCTATGCTTTTTAGATAAAATATTTTGAATCTGTATCAGTCACTTGTATTTATAGTCTTTGTAATTGAGCACTGTTGAAGGTTCAGTTTCTCCTGCTTTAAAAGCAAAAGTCTGTAGTCTTGATGCTTAATGTTGACAAATTCTTCATCTGCTACTCTCTATTATTCTAACTGAAGGATAAAGTAGTGATATTTCTATTGGCCTTATCCCGTAAGTAAACAGCAGTCAAGCTGTTGAAGCTTACCGTGAGTTAATTTATTACTACATTATCCCAAATTATCATTTCCCAAAACACGATCATCTTTGGATGAGAGTTTTGTCTTTCATTTTGCCAGAGTTGCCAATAATAAAGATACATTCTGTTTTCTGTATTTTTTTTTTTTTTTTTTTTGGATAGTGTTGGTTGCACCACGTTTGGGACCTGCACTTTTCATGACAGCAGTGGAAAGATACCAAGAACAGAATTTGACAAGTGCAGGGTTAGCTCTGGGGGAAAAAAAAAATAGATCCAGGATTTGCTTCCTGGAATATAGCTTTTACAGATGAATTGAAGATGGGAAGAATTTCCTTTGGAATTCTGTGTGTGAGTGATGCTGAGATCTTCTAGTAATTAGTGATGAGAATATTCGTAATAACTTAAGAATGCTATAATACTTACATAATAGCTTTAACTGCCCAAAATGTGTACCTTCAATTAAATGCTAGTGGTTTTTAATGGTTTCTTCTGATTAGGGCCATTTCCGTTTAAGAAGATAAGCCTGTTTGATGCTACTTGTTCTTATTTCCAAAGGAGGAAAACAGTGCATGTTTGGTAAGAATACATTGGTGCAGGCATCTGGTTATATTCAGTGTTTGTAGAGATATTAACAACTTTGTGTGTATTTTCATTCTTCTTTTGTGCAAAATAGAAAATGTGTGAGTCCCTCATCTCTTTGCAAATAAAAGGTTAGAACACTTAGGAACAGTGGATTGATAAGAGTAAGGTTTTCTAACCATTTTTGCAGTAGCTAAATAACTATAATTAAGGTAAAGCCATTGATAAATCCTGCATTAAGGTTGTAACTTGCACCACTTGCTGTGATTACCTCTATGTAAATTGTATATGGAAAGATCTGTGATGCTGATATTCTATCATCAGTCACCAGTGGGGACTCTTGAGGAAGTAAATCTCAGGCAAATTGTTTCTCCAGTTAATTCTCTAAAGCAGTGACTGTCACTAGCTCGCCCTCCCCACCTATTTTCCTGGTGTCCTCTATGGAAAAAGCTTCTTACTAAGATCTTTCTTCTGATTACGAACTGTATTTTTCAGTGGATCATAAAGGAGTTGTAGGTACAGCAATACTCAGTTTGTGGAATGTAAGTACGAGGCATAAAACTTCCTAAAGTGCCTTTTCAGGAGGTGGCTGTGCAGCCAGGCATGGCACACGCCACAGCTGCGATTCCCTGGAACCACTGGCGTTGATGAGAATGCGGTAATCAAATTAGTCTGTTGTCTTTGTGAAGACTATGGAAGGATATAAGTCATAAAGTTGATGATAAATTATGAGCTCGACTGAGACAATTGTATTTTTATAGGTAACTTGATTAGAAATTTATACAGAGGGTGAATTAAAACTTTAAGTATGACCTGCAGGCTAGTATATTAATTGAATGTTGCGGATAGCCTTGAACTTAGCTCTTGCATGACTTGTGCCTAGGAATCCTAAAAGACTGGCCAGTCTTTGGTTGAAATAAAGCTTGGGAAGACATCTCAGTATTTGTTTTAGCATGGTTATTTAATTTTTGGAAGGAAGGCTGAGATATACAGTTCTCTGTATTGTGCTGCTAGCATGAAGAACCACCAGAAGTGTATTAGCCCTTTACATGACTCCTGTTCATACACGTAAATTTGTTCCAACTTCAGTGCACCCAGTGCTTCCTCAGCAGGAGTCTGGGAGCGGCTGCAGCAATGGTCCTGTATGAACTCATCCTGCTGGTCCTGATTGCCAGAAGACATTTGGGTGGGTGAACTTTATTGGCAGGCCGTGGGCCGGATCGGGTATCATCCCTCATCCCAGAGCTGGCACAAAAGTAACACAAAAGCTGTATCAGCTGCTGTAGCTAATTTGACAGAAAGGCAATAATCTGCCCACATCTGATCCGTGTTTTGTACAGCTCTGGCTTCCAGAACAATATATATGTAATACAGTCGGTACCATGGCCAGAGAGTCCTGTACCGTATAGACACCCTGGCCAGTCATGCCACAAGGCTGCAGCAGCTCAGTTTACAACAGTTCATCGACTGTTAATCCAATCACTCTGTCCTGCTAATCAAATCAGTCAGCTCCAGGAGCATGTGGTGGCAGGGTTACATTCGCTCCCAGGCTAACGTGAATGGAGTAGCATGGAGCTGCAGTGGAGAAGAACTCTGGCATTTATAAGGTATCCTAGTGTAATTTTTAAATAACGTTATTCAAACTTAAATCACTGAATACTATGGTTTTGGTATTCAAAATGTGTGTGTGTTAAGCTGTTTTTAAAATTTATCTGCTGGTTCTGAGTATGCTCTGAAAAATAATAATAATAATGAGTATTCTCTGAACTGGTGTTAAGCCATGCTATTGGAAAGGATGTATTTTCTGATAAGGTGTGTGTACACTGAAGATTTTAGGGCACACTTCGGAGATCTTCGGGTGTATTTTGACATCCTCATCAAATTTGGTTTTGAATAACTGTCTTCCCATATCAACTTTCTTTTACTTGGAGCAAAACTTGGTACTTCAGGGGTTTTCATGTGTTATGTGCTGCTATATATTAGTTGCATTTTTTAATGTAGAATGCATTTATTTTAATTACAGTAAGAAGTATTTGAATACTGTTTACCACTGACTTCTGCAATATATTAATAAATAGAGGATATAGTAATTCATAAACATTGCTGATTATTTACAGATGATCATTTAGGTCCAAATTGTACACAGAACATTTTCCAATTTAACCAAGAGTGACTGTACACATGTAGCACATACACGTGTGCAAGACTTGCATTTATTCTAGCTTCAGTCTCCAAATTGGGGAATGACTACTGTAGTGATTTGGCTCAGTTGGAGAAAATCAGTAGAGTGAAGCAGTTGGTACTGTGACCCCCACCTCTACATATTCTGCTGTGCAGCACTTTTATTTTGGACTAGATTTAGTGGAGCTTCTCAGGATCAAATATCCATGCCACAACGTGTGTTGAAACTGTTCAGAGCTGTTACTTGCTTGGACCTGTGTGCCCCCTTAAGGGATGAAGCGTGACAGATAGCACCATTGCATTGGTAACACCATTTCCAGACTCTATTTCTCCGTAAAGAATCTACCTCACGTATACAAAACCAGGTCTGTGAACAAAACCATTGCACAGTAAGCAGGAATAGTGGGGAGAGGAGAAGGATTTGCTTCTAAATTGCACTATTGCTCTGAACCAAAACACTAATGTAAAACATAGCCTTCAGCTAACTGAACAAGGCCTTCTCCTCGATTTTACAGGCAACAGATAGAGTATGAAGTCAAATAGATTCCTGTCTGTTAACTTTAAATTAATTTAGCTTGACATGAATACGAGGACAGGGAAGAACATCATGGGAGTGGAAAATGGATTTATGATAAACAAGGAAGCACTCATGGAATATTTACATGCCTACTTCTATGGTTATTTTGCTCGTTTTATTTTTGGTTGTGTCCCCCTCCCCAGCCGCTGACAACTGTACCTTTAGTTTAACCTCTTCAAATCCTCTGTTAAAGTATGATCTCTTCATATATATAGAGAAGATACGAATCCATATGCACGTGCACACACAGAGTATGCCTTATATAGCATTTACTAATGTGCTCCAGTTGCAATGCTTTAGACTGAGAACAGTCTTGAATTTTATCCTTACTTTGATTGACCTGAACTAACGACCTTTCATCGTGGATTAAGTTCACGTGTCCTTTTTCTGACTGAGGCAGGACCAAGAGGTTACTGTACCTGCCCTGCCCATAGGTGTTTGCTGTCCTGGGCTGGAAGTTGCAGTCCTCTTAGATGTGTCAGCAAATACCGCATACGTGGCTGCTCTCCAAACCAGTTATTTCAGGATGCCTGCATTAGCTCAGGTATTCTTAATATCTAAACCAGGTCACTTTGACAGAACTACATTAGGGAATAATTACACGAGAAGTTGTGCTGAGAGATGAAGAGGAGCTGTTGTCTCTGAGCACAGGTCGGGGAGGAGCCGTCGCAGTGTTGCTGTTTTCACCTGGTGCAGCTGTAGCCAAACAACACTTTTGCTTGCCACCTTACCTTGGTTTTGTCCATTTTTTAAAAAAACGATATACGGTGTATTTTGTTAATAAAAGCAATTAAAATCAAAGTTTCTGCTTCTTCAGAGAGAGAAAGCAGACATGAACTGAATCTCACCACGTTCATGGAAGGAAGGGAAATATATCTGATTTCCCCACTGTAAAACAGTACAATTATGGTGTGGGAGATTATAATTTGGGCACTTCACTGTTGGATTATACCTCTGAGCAGTAGGCTGTGTTTCTGTTGGTTGTTCTGCAGGCTGAGTGTCATTGATCAGTACCCCATGTGGGGAAGGAGATAACTCAGGATGCTAAAATGAACTGGGAGATGTTATCTTTTGTCACCCAGATAGTTTGCCTGGTAACTTTCCCTCACACTTGTCTTATCTTTCTTTTTTATGTAATTTTCCTTTTTCTTTTGATTCTTCCACAATTCTTGAAAACTAAACATTAGCAGCAAACTCTGGCAGTACCTTTGAATTACTAAAAATAAATACTACCCTGTGGCAGAAGGCACTGGACGCTGTAGAAACGGTAGTTGGCACGAACTCGTTGTCGCCAGCGTTTCTGGCACGATCGTGGCTGAGGATGTGGTCTTGCTCTTACCCTGGTGCCTAGGGGCATTCTGCCAGTTTTTAACTCTCTGGACTAACTCAGCATAAGATCAGAAAAGTACCCGTGGAGCCCCAGGGTAACCATAGCAGGGGAGAAGCAATACTGCCCGGTTGGATGTTACCTGCCTGTTCCAACACGTTAGCTGTACCATCAAACCGCACCGTAACGGAGGCGTCAGGAAGTAGGAATGTGGACTTTTTTCACCACCTAATCGTGTTCTTTTCTCACTTTAATACTGAGATGTAAGTTGTTAGTATCTAACGTAAGACTTTGAGATGTCTTATTTCATGTCATGTCACCACTGTATAGCAAAGTAGAAATGTATGACTTGGGCAGGCTGTCTTTTTCAGTAGGAAAAGAATAGAAGTACAAGTTTGTGGTCTCTGTTTTTGCAAAGAATCTGCGTTTGAATATGCCACTAGTTCAGGATGAATATTCCTATATATTGGGTTCTATACCCAAACCCTCTGTACATTGTAGAAGCATTCCAGTTTCCTCTTTGCAAATCTGGATGAGAAACACACACGTAGCTGTTATCACCAGCAGAAATATTGAAGCAGAATATTCCTGAGCAGTTTTTTTAAGTGGTCCTATGGGAATTAGACTAATCAAGCTGAAAAAATCTCAGAAGTCCCTCACTAAAGCTCTGAAGCCACATGATAAATTGTGTATCATGAATTAATTACTATAACTTTTGTGTTGTAAATAAAGTGGAAATAAGATGTCTTCAAGAAGAATTAGAGGGTTAGGAAAAAGGTCTCCTTTTAATCAGAAAGCAATGTCAAAGCAGGCATTGTTGCAGACTTGGACAATGCAGCTAAATATAACGGTTTTCTTTATGCATTTCTGTTTGCTCTATAAATCATCGGGTTGGGAATGGATTTTTGCGTCTGCTGTTCTAGAGTTCATCTGTTATCTCTGCAAGGTATCTGGCTTTTTGGATGAGAGGGATGGCTTCCTACTTGAAAAGGGCATGTCCTTAATGGGTGGCCTTTCAGTATTGTAAGATGTTAGTAGACCTTTGTGCCCGGTAATCAATGCTGTTTGTAACAAAGATTTCCTGCTAGAAAATAAAAATGTCTCGCCAGTAGTAGAGATCTTTCCCTGAGAATCTTGTTTTTTAAAATCTATTTTAGAAGGTCAAGATAAGGATAAGCAGCTGTAAACTGCTTTTTTGACAATATATCAAGTTTGATTCATGAGGGGCTTTTTTATTTTTTAATTTAACATTTCTGGCTTAATACTTGAAGGTATTTTACTCAGTCTCTGCTAGAAAATTTTGAAGGCATATTTCTCCATAATGACTTTCTTATTTGGGGTAGCATCTTTGTTAAGATGCTTTTAAGTAGTTTCATGGAAAAAACAATAGTTTCATGGAAAAAACAATAGTTTCATGTTTCTAGCTGCATAGATTTTTTAAAATCCAATAACTTTACTAAAAAGTGAAATAAGCAGAATAAAAACAGTTTTAATGTATTTTAATATTTCAAATAATATTTTGACAATTTATTTTGCATTACTGTCTATAAAATATATTGAATTGTACAACTAAGTAAGAAGGTAGAGGTGGGGCTAATTTTTATTTGTGTGTTGTTGTTTTGGTTGGGTCTTTTAAGACTTATGCAAACAGAGCTGTGCAACATCCTAATGACAGAAGAGCATAGTACAACACCTGCAGGGCATCACATGAAGTTGTAGGATGTGTAGGTATGTTGCTGCTGAGATTATTATAATAGCAACCATTTCACCCCGCTGTTGAACGCCAGGCAGGACATTATGATAACGTGCCACGTGTGAAACTGAGATGCCCTCTTAAGAGAATCTGTTGTCAACAGTCATATGATTTGGTAATGAATCATATGCCATGTATGTGTACCATATGTATGTGTACCATATGTGTGTATACCATACATACCTATGTTTTCCTTCCATCCTTCCAAACTTTTCTGTAGACCTCCCTTTCGGGTAATGCTATGCCAGTAAGAGTCACTGGTCGTCAGAGGTTGTCCTAGGTACATGTGATCTTGGCTTACATGCATGGTCTTTGTTCATGTGAGGTTAGGAGTTAAATTAATAAGCGATTGTCCCATCCCTCCCCCCTCCCCAGCCTTCTTTTTTTTTTAACTAACCAAAAAGAAGATAAGATAGAAATGGGGAAGAAAGCTGTATTGGCTGGAGGATTTACCGGAAGGATCAACCTGGGTAGGAAAAATGAAATAAAAGGGGAAATCCCAAGACTAGCCTTGCACTTACATCTCTTTCTGTAAAAGAATTCCCTTTCTGCAGGACTAGCATGGCTGGTACGAGTTGTGGTGTGAGGCATGAGCCACTCTCCCTGCAGCTGCTGCTGTCTGCCCTGTCTGCTTTACCCCAGTGCCTGAATTCTTTTAGCTGGTGTGACCCACATGCAGTTGTAGCATGTGCATGTTTAATACTTGTGACATAAATACCATCTCCATTTGCAGATAAGTGAGGCATGGTAAATTGTTCAAGAATGTGTATCAAAGACTCTGGCCAAAAAAACTTCTCTGTTTTCACAAGAACAACCACCTCTAAAAAAAATGCATTTGCCCTAATTGAGGGAAATCCTATCCATGTCGAAGTTGGTGTCAAAACCTTGCTGAAAGCAGTGCTGATTGTCAACCGTAATGTGCCATATTCAGATTCTTGTGCATGCAAAATACTTACTGAGGAACAATTTTGGCATTTTAGAACTTCTTTCATGAGATGGAAGTACCAATCTGAAGTTTCAAGGGAGGAATTTCCAGTCAGCAGTGAAAGCCTGTAAGCTCTAGAGCTACAGTACGGAAATATAAGACTATTTTTAAATCTGTTTACACTTAGCAAATGATTTGCATGCAAGTTGCTCACTTGAGTTTTGTATCTGCCCATGTCTAATGTTTAATTTTCCTTTTTAACAGGTAGAGAGAATTGTTGACAAGAGGAAAAACAAGAAGGGAAAAACAGAGTATTTGGTGCGATGGAAAGGATACGACAGTGAAGATGATACCTGGGAGCCAGAACAGCACCTTGTTAATTGTGAGGAATATATACATGAATTTAACAGACGCCACAATGAAAAGCAGAAAGAAAGCACATTAACCAGGACAAACAGGACCTCTCCAAATAATGCCAGAAAACAAATTTCTAGATCTACCAATAGTTCTTTTTCAAAGACATCTACTAAATCTTTAGTTATGGGTAAAGACCATGAGTCAAAAAATAATCAACTCTTTTCTGCCACCCAGAAGTTCCGGAAAAACAATTCACCATCTCTTTCTGGAAGGAAAAATATGGACCTTGCAAAATCAGGTATTAAAATCCTAGTGCCCAAAAGTCCAATTAAGAGCCGGACAACAGTTGATGGCTTCCAGAATGAAAGCCCGGATAAAATGGACCATATAGAGCAGGATCAAGAAGACTCTGTAGCACCAGAAGTAGCAGCAGAAAAGCCAGTGGGAGCTTTATTGGGACCTGGTGCGGAGCGTGCTAGGATGGGGAGCCGACCAAGAATACATCCATTAGTGCCACAACTGCCAGTGCCAGTAACCGCCACAATTGCATCAGCATTAACAATAAATGGAAAAGGTACGTGTACGAGTCATTTTTGTGTAGATTTTTCATTTGACTGATGTTTTTTTGCCGTTCAGATCCAGATAAATTATCCACTCTGTTTCAGCCATGTTAAGTCTGGAGAACTTCACAACTTTATTTTATGTAACTCTATGACTACGAAGCCATTTCGAATTTTGCCAGCTTTTGCTTTCCTTGCAGAGATCCATTGGTATTTGTCTTTTCAGAGTCACCATAAGCTACATCTGTGTTTGCTTGACGTTGTGTGGTACACATATTCAGTGTACCATTTCTAGAGGTTACATCATTGCTTTAAGTTTATTTAAATAGGTCAAATTTGGTGTGAATATTAAAAACATAAATTACGAGAATAAATGAATGATGTGAGCAGAGATTCCTCATAACAGTTTACATATCTCTTTTGTTGTAAATATTGCCTGGAAAAACCCTGTGAGAATGATGTTGCTTCAAAAAACAGAAATGGATGTTTCAGTGAAAATTTGAGCCAGTTGTGGAGATATATATGCCTACTGCCTGGATTGACTTCTGTCTTCAGTATATTTTATCAATATTTTGTTGTTTATACCTCGTTTGATGGTGAGAGCTTATTTGGGTTTGATGACTGGCTTGCTTTTATCTTAGTTGATGACAGTTTATTCAGCTCGTACTGTCAAACTGATGATGCCAAGGAAACCCAAACTGCTTTTGTGGGAGGAAGCTGTTTGTTCCCCAAACCCAGCTGAGACCCTCATGGAAGACTTCATGGTCCTCATTCTTGTGGCCCAAACCCTCGTTCTTCCCTGACAGGCCCAGGTTGTTGTGTAGTCACAAGTGTTCTCATAAACATGCTTTTGAGGCTAAATTTTCAAGTGTGATACTGCATCCTCAGATAAAATGCAGTGGGTAAAATCTGTAGGTATGGTATCGATGATGATTTGCTGGAAAAATTACTTGAAAACCGAGGGCTGGGCAAGCCAAAAAACACACTTAGAGGCAAACCATATAGGCAAAAAAAACCCGCGTTGAAGACTTTGGGAGAGTTTGTGTTGGGTGCCTCAGTGTTGCTTGCATTCAGATTTTCTGAAAAAGCAGCCACAGCAGCGGGGAGAGGTTGAAAAGCAGTGGACAAGGGAGGAGTTTGCTCCTGGAGCTGCCGTGTCAGGTCATGGACCAACCCATTTCGCTGCAGATGAGCTAGGTAACCATGGTAATGCACACAGGATGTGTGTGGATGCCAGGAATATCTCTTCCTTTGCATGGGCTAAAGAAGGAATGTAAATCACAGAGGATGTAAACAAAGCTGGAGGGGAAAGCGCAAGAGACACCAGTTTGTGGGCTTTCTGAGTAGGTGAGGTAGAGGAGTGTGTTGGCACATGTGATGGTTTTGTGATAATTAATGTGCATTTTGGAGTATGGTGGTGTTCCTAGCCGGGCAGTTGATAAGCGTTGCCTTTGCTGTCTTGTCTTTCTGCCCTGTGGTGTTCCCGAAAAAAACCAAAAAGGGACACAAAGGACCTCTGTGGGTAGACCAGTAACTACAAATGATGAAACCGTTCCCACCAACCTTTCCCTTTGGCATTGGGGGTACAGCAAGGGCTCAGTTACAGGGCATCAAGTAGAAGCTGAAAGACCTGCACAGGAATGGTAGTGACACATAAAATACTAACTCAGCTGCATTTACCTGTTTCACTGAGATGTTACAATCTCCTCAACCGCTACCGCCTCCTTCAGGCATTTGTCTGGCAGCTTACCTTGAAAGTTATCGACTGACCCTAGGGATGATGGCAGTACGAGATTTTTCTCACATGTTTTCACGAGATCTAAAGGTGTAGATCAGAAAAAGAAGAGGCAAGGAGATAGTGACAATACGTGGTTGCCCAAAAAGACACAGTATGTTTCCACCTTCTGACTGCTGCTGGAGGGATATTAGTACAAGAACATTAACAGAGGCTGTCCCTCTCTGTCCTAATAACCCGCTGCCAATCACGAAGCTGAGCTGTGCAGTCTGCTGGGAAACGGATGCTAAACATCCACATTTATTATAGCTTTGCAGGCAGTTATGCTCATCTGCAACACTTTTGGGGCTAACATCCGTATCACGCAGTAAACCTCTGGTTGTAAAAGTTAGAAACAAGGTTGCAAAAAAAAAAAAAAAAACTGAAAACAACCAACCTTTGCATTTATATCTGACATCAGTCTCTTTTCCTAGTTCTTTAGGATTTCTTAGACAAATATATTTCTCATGGAAGCCCAGGCTCCAACTCAGCCATTCTGCATGGCCAGAGTGGACCATTATTTAGAGAGAAGCCAAGAGGGGCAGCCCTGTCTCCCAGAGCTGTCCTTGAACTCCCTGAGCTGGCACATTCCCTGTCTCTTCATTAGAGCTGCGCTCTTCTCCTTGCTGTTTTTATTTTTAACTTCACACTGCTATTCATTAAAAACATAGTAAATCGATGCTTCCTTCCCTCCCCTGCATGGGGCTGTAGCGGTTCAGGATCCCGTTTCCCTTCTTACTCAGGACATTCCTTCTGTCTTAAATGGACACCTCATCACATTTCCAACACCACCTCGGGAATCATACATACGTCATGAGAGGTGTTCATGGCACAGAAACGCCATCAGGTTCATACTCTCTTCTTCATACGCACCAGACGTGACATATTAACAATACAGATGATAGATCTGGCATTTGGAGCACTCTTTGCAAACTTCCCACCTCCTCCGCATCCACCTTCTGTTAGTTTTGAGAGTTCCTACTGCCACATGGAGGATCCTGTCAGGAAGACAAAAGCGTGTTGTAAAAAAAATTAACTTCTTACTTGAGCTGGTTTAGGAATTTTATCAAAACCTTTTTGTTGGAAAACCCTAGTTAGTCAAAACAGAAATCACTAATTGGAAAGCATAATTTTGAAATACTCTAGAAAAATACATATTTACACTTCAACAAAATTTAAGACAACTTTTTTAATTAAAGCTGATTTAGATTTCAAATTTTTTTAAGTATTACTTGCAAAAGTAATGTAATATTTTAATATGAAAACATTGCTCCTAATTTTGAGAATATTGCTATGGCTGCTTTCGCGTTGTGTGACACATATTAGTTTTTTAGTCTTAGTTCAGGATGGTGAAACTCTGCAGCATTTAGTGTGTTCTTTGTTTGTTTTCCCCAACCTTGACATTCTTTTTAATTTCATTTATAACAAAAATACACACCAGGGGAAAAAAAAAACCACCTTGTATGCATAGGAAAATCCCATGACTGCAATTACGAGGAAATATTAGTATTATTTTAGCACCTAGTCCTGCTTTTCATGAGACAAACCTAGGGTGCAGTTCTTGTTCCGAAGTTCCTACAGGCTCAGAAAAGGCAAGCAGCAAATGTTTATACAAATACGCAGGGATACCAGGGGAATAAAATAACAGTAGTGTTTGCTCTGGGACTTGGTGGTTTCAGCACACTAAAATCTAGCTGCTATCCAAAGTGTATTTTTTAACAAAGAAAACCATTGTATGGAATGTTCATATTTTAAAGGCTTGGCCTTGAAAACAGCGTTGATGGTGTAATATTCTACATACAAGTCTAAGAAGGGTGATACATGGAAGAAGTGGGAATGGGTCACTGTATGAACATTGCTGTGGTTCTGTTGGTCGTTTTTTTTTAACTATGTGGTGATCTTCAGCTGTTACTAAAAGTTAATAGAAGTGATCCTGAAGTAGATGAATGAAGACAAACACCACCAGAGCACTGAAATGTTGTAGAAAAGATGTTAATGGCCCCTACAAGCAATGTATGTTGCTCAAAAGTAGGCAAGACAGAAAGTGGTCTCCTGTCCAGCAATACGTCTTTAAAGTTTTTGAAAGCTTCCTTCAGCAAAATTGAATGCAAAAAAAAGCTTTGAAATTTTATTGAAAATGTTTTAGGCATAACACACTCATCCAGGGAAATCGTATTTAACAGAGTACAAAAGAAATAACTTGTAAAGGGAAACTAATCTGTCAGTCACATAAGGCTTCAGAGTTGTATTGCAATTTTAGAAAGGAGTAAAAGACATAATTGATTGTTCATCTTCTGCAAAACTTGATGATTAACCAGGTGAATATCATTGCTTGGCAAATTCTAGGGTTTTTTTTTTGTCTGGGTCACCCTGATGTTGGTACAGTTTTTACTGGGCTAACAATGTCCAATGTGTGTATGTAATTGAGAATAAATGCCACAAGAAGGGAGATTTGGGGCAGAAATTCTTGCAAAGCTCAAAGTACAAAATGAGCAGGAAGAGCACATCTAGCTGCATATGTTGTTGTACTTAGAATAAGGCAGGCTGGTGGCTGGTGTACGGGAAGGGGAGGAGTACAAGAAATAGTGAATTACATCGCTTGTTAGACAGACAAGCACTGCCGGTGTGCACAGTGGCATTAGCATCTCCCTCCTTGCACATATTAGTTGAGATTAACAACCCACAGGAGCAGCGGGGCTGTCTGACAACACAGAGGTGATTGCAGGATATCACCCTACAAAGAACAAGGGTGACTGCTGATTTTTCACTTGGATAATGCTGCTGGTTTGATCTCAAAACAATGGTATTAGTACCAAAAGAAAAGCCAGGCATCAGGGAAAAATGACTAAAGTTAAGTTCTGTTTGTTACCTGTCTCCTTTACACAAAGCAGTTTATGGGATTAAAACCCACAGATTCAGAAAACCAAAATCCACTCTAACACCCAAGGAACATACTGTTTCTTGTTTGATTAAGCGTCTGATATCTTTAGTCTCAACAGGAAGCAAGCAAGCGTAGAAGTGCATATGGAGGCACCTGGAACTGGGGAAAAGCTTACATTCTCAGTACGATACCAAGCCAAGCTGAAAGGACTTCAGCCGCTCCCTGTTCCCTAGGGTGAGGGGAGCTCACCCAGCTCCCTCCCAAATTCTCCCAGTTATTTTCTTCCCTCTCCCCGTCTGTGCCTGGGTGTTGGGCTTTACAAGAGGAACAGTCCACTGCAACTAGCACAACGCATCAGGCTACCCTCAACGAGCCCCATGGGACAAGCACAGCAGTTGACAAAGGTGTGTTGGGTGTGAACCACACCAATTGTCCGGGTGGACCACAAGCTATGCTTATAACCCTCTCAAAAAGCAAACTTAAGAGGAGAGTTGCAGAAGTTCCTTGCTGTGAGAATTAGAGTGGACAGTGCAACTAAAGGACAGTTGAGGTGATGTGTCACAGGTTTTTTTTTGATTTCTTTTTAGCATCCAAGAAGGACAGAAGCAGCTTTGAGCCTTCCTTTTGTTTGTTTTTGGTTTTCTTAAGTAGTCAAATCGGATTCCAAAAAAAGCCCTGAGACAGGATCTTCCTTTTTCAGTGTTTGTACATTGCACTTGGATGGTGGCTTGATCTCTGCTGAGTGATCTGGAAAGCAACCAAGGATTTTATTAGTGCAAACAAAAGCCTATCAGATGAGTTAAAGACCTTTGTAAAGCCTGCCTAACTTCTGAAATTACTGGTTAAACTTCGGGTGTCAAAGGCAGCAGTCTGTAATTTTGTGTCTTCTATTGTGTATGCATTTAGCAAATCACTAAGTGTAAAGAGTAAACCAGTTTTCTTTTAATGAACCTTATAGGCACCTTTGTTTTTCTTTTATTCTGCAGCAATTGCATTTCATTTAGATCTTATTCCTTAAGAGTTCCTATTATTACTTCCCTTATGCACTCTGTTGCATTTTAACCTACCATCAAATTCTCCATCTGTATTACTAAGTCATTTTCAAGTTCTTCAGCTTCTTTACTCTCAAATGAAATAATATTCTGAATTGTTGCCAATTTCTTGTTTATATTTTCTGGCTTAATATAAATGCGAAAGTGTTAAGTAGTATGGTAGACTGGATGATTTGTATTATGTGGGAAATTGATCTGTTATCCCATACTGTTCTGTTTTCCCTGCCCTGCCCTGTTGCTTGTGCTTTCTGGTAGATTATTTTGCCTGGTGCTCCAGGATTGAGAACTTCTTGTAAAAAATCTCTCCTCTTCAGGGCCATATTGGTTTATGTCAATAGATTATCATAATAATAAATCAGGATTTAAGTGCAGGCTTTGCTGGAGTTTTAAGGCTGTTTTCCTGAGAACGTAAGGCGTAAGTGACTGGTTTCTTCCTTTTTCTGCCTTCTGCCATCCTCCACTCCTTAGAACAGAGATGCCCCCGTTGGATGCTACATTGGTGTAGACTTTCCATACAGCTAAGCTGGTGTAAAAGGTGGTTACTTTGAAAAGAGTGGTTTCAGTCCTTTCCCCTGCTTTCCCAATCCCAGGTCATAATATGGCCTCACCAACTGCTCCTTTAAGGACAGGCTTATTTTTATCAGCCTTCTGGAAGTGACAGTGAGGGAGAGGATGTGTCCCTGGGGAGGGACAGAGACATGCTTTTTCCTTGTTTTAATTCTGTCCCTGGAAAACCTTTAATGGAAACACCAAATAAAATGTATTTATTTAAAAAAGGGAACAAATTTGTCATGAAATACTCCATTTGGACACAAAATCCTCAACCTAAGTGTGATAGAAAATTTCAGTTATTTTCACTGAAATTCATATCACGCCATCAGTCCCACTGATGGTAAACTCAAAGCTCTAAGCTGGGCAGTTCTTCTGACCTTGCATCAGTTTACACGGACTGAGGATCTGGATCTCTCTTGACTGCTCAGATGGGGTCCGTGATGGTGAGCCCTGCAGCGCTTCTACCAACAGGAGACAAAAGTAATTTCTGAGGTCCCGTTTGTCATGTCTGCTGTGTCAAAATTTAGGGAAGCTGAAGCACAATAAAGCAAAGGCTCTGTTTACAAAGCTCACTTTCAACCTACTTCGCATGTGTCTACGCAGAGAAAACGTGAAGATCAGACTGAATGATAGAACAAAGAGTCGAGGTAGGGTTTTTTATTTTGTCTTCCACCATTGTCAAAATTGCAGAACTTCAGAGCAGCTTTTGATAACACAGCAGAAATGTGAAGCGCAGTCAGAAATACTCACGCCATGCCCTTTGCAGTTGTGCCTGGCAGAGTAACCAGCAATGGTTTTTGTCTCTTGCTGTTTCAGTTTTATAGAAGTTAAATCTCCCATCTCTGTTAGGGCTGTGAAGTGCATGTTTGCTAAGGCAACTGTCAGTGTGGATCTGTGTTCTCTTGACAAGAAGATTAATCTTAATAGGTGGGTACAAAAATTCGTTTAAAAATGGACCAAAACAAGCGTAATAAGGTTCAGGGAAGATTTGCCTGGATCACATTATCTACTTAAAGCAAAAAGTCAACAAAATGTCCCTCATAGGGAGACTGTTACAGGTGGGATAAGATACCATAGAATTAGTGAACGGACTGTTGCAGGTTTTTTCCATCAATGCTTGTGCAAGAGAGAAAATTGCTAAATTCAAGGAGATGAAAAACTAAGATTTTTTTTTTTTTAAAGCTGGCTGCTCAGATAACAGCTGGAAAGAGCTTTGTATTTTACAGGTCATTGCAAAAAAATCTTTTTTTTTTTTTTTTTTTTTTTATAATGAGAACTAATGAAATAACCAGATCCTATATTGCCCTGGGATAGCCCTACTTCCTACCCAGCCAGAAAAGTTGCAGTACTCCAAGTGGTATAATCATGATCCAGCACTGCTGCTGTGAGTTAATGATGATAATAATACAGCAAAGTACTACTCTTTTATTGCAAAGAAACTACAGAAGCGGTACTCTTGTGATACTGTATGCGTTTTTTCAAATCAAACAAAAATACCTAAATTATCTGCTGTACATACCATTTATATTTTAAATGTATTTAAGAACACACAATAAAATGCATTAGGCCACAAATTATCAAATAGTTAATTTGGCTGTAGTAATTGTTTTCTTAATTTTGCAATCTTAGGCTGCATAAAAAGGCATTTTTTTAATTTAGTAAGTATTTTTAATTTAAAATGCTTTAAGGTTTATTGTATTTTTGATGCCTTTAAGAAACAAAGGCAAATCATAACCACTAGTACTTTGAACTAGAATATTCTGTATTTGAACACAACTAAAAAGTGGGAAGTTCTAAGATTTAATGTGGTAGGTGAGGAGGAAAGAGAGCGTCTTAGTACTGTATTAAGAGTTCTTTGAACATCTCAGCAAAACATGGATAAAGAAGTACAGATTGTAATTTATTTGCTTTCAAAATATTCCTTCCAAGAGGCAACTAAGGAAAGTGAATAGTTGTGCTTCAAAAGGCTGCTAAGAAACTGGCTGGGAAGATGGAAAACAGAGTAGGCTTAATGGTTCATTGTAGTTGTGTCAGAAGGTTAACGGTGGGGTGTCATAAGGTTCTGTAACAGGATCTGTGATTATTTATATTTATTAGTGATCTTTAAAAACAAATGCAATGAGCAGCAAACGTACAAAACTTGCAGAGAAACACTATTTATTCCTTAAGATACAAGAAAACTGAATATTCAGAGGGACATGTCTGAAGTGGGAGGCTAAGCGGTGTGATGAACAGCAGGAAGATAACTTGAACTGATCATTTTCCTTGCTGGCACCTAAACAGAAATTTTTAGCCCGGGATGCAGATAGGAATATCTAAGCACCGTTAAGGGCAACTCGTAGAAGACTTGGCCTGATATTGGACTAAAGAAGCTCTCAAGGTTTCTGTGTCACACACATTTGTCATTACTCTTCAATCAAGCTTGGTGTATAATGGATCTGCAGATACTATCTGTTGGCTGGCATAGTGTCTTCCATGCGTTAGCACCGCTGTCCCTCAGATTTCAGCCTGGATTGCCGTATCATTTTTAAGATGGGCAATGAGTGGGAGTGGAGAAACTGGCTGGCTGCCTTCTCAGGCTAGTTCCGTGTGAGAGGTATCCAAGTGGACTTCCAACGTAGGTACAGTTGGAGAATCTACACCAAGCCATTGACGGACGCTGGTACAGCAGGAACAAAGAGGATATAAAATAATTTTAAAAACCCTAAAACACATGTATCTGAAGGGAATAATTAAAAGTTTTTAGTGAAGAAACACATTATAGACATGATGAAATAATAACTTGATGTAGTTGGAAATTTCTGTTCTGGAATGGAATGAATAAGGGAAGGGGGCATCTAAAGAAACCAAAGGGTGTCAAATTCAAAACAGAAAGATAATAGCTTTTGATACAGCTTCCATTTAGTCCTGAGAACTGTTTGCTAAAACATATTTGAGTCCAGGAGAAAAAGAGATAGTGACCATGTAAGAGAATTGTAGGCATTTGTAAGGTTAATGGGAATAAACTATATTTACATGAATGGTATAGTTTTATAAAGAATGTGAAGTTCTTTAGAAGTAAGGAAATGTTTTGTGACATACCTGAAAATTGCAATTTGGGGATTTTTATACCTCCTTCTCCACTGTTGTCCATCGTTATTTATGGAATAATTTAATTATTTATTAAATTACTTTTATATTGTCAGGCATTCAGAGATTCTAATTGTTGCACTTTAGGATATTAGGATAGGCACTGGAAAAGCATTAGAAGGTGGAGCTCCGGTCTGGTTTCTGCTGAGTTCCTTACTGGGAAGCACCTTTCTCTACTCTAGATCCATATATGACATCCTTTAAAAATGTTTAGAGGCCTTTATAAAACAGTCAGGGGGTGGGGAACCACACCACAAAATTTAGGTGCTTTAAGTAAAGAATACTGATTTTCATTCATCGTTTTTTGTTTGGGGACAGTCAGCTCAAAACCCCTCCAGTGTAAACAGATTTGTTAAGTTGTATTCTCCCCTCATCCCTCGGTTTTCTGGACAGATTTCAAATTCAGCGGGCACTTTTGAGAAACACAAGACTGAGTTGAAACCAACTGTAAATGCAAGGCTAATTCTTATTTTACCAGGCATAACATTTTTTTTTACATAGATAATTTAAAAATAATTTCAAGCATATGGACCAAACATCCTGCTAGGGCTTCTCTTAAAGTTGGGGATTGTGTGAAGATGTATTTGTAGCACTACAGGGCAAAACCTTTTCACCAAGGAATTCGAAGATAGGTATTTTTCTTATATTAGTACAAACAGGAAAACTTAATATGGTAATAATGGGTATTTCAAGCAATTTACTTTGTGTTTTGTGGTTCTCTGTTTTAATTTCTGAATACAAAGGATGACAGATTATTCTGTGGTCTTTAGTTTAGAGAATCATCTATTTTTACTTTCTGTGCATGTGTAGGCAATTAGCTTGAAACCTGTTTTAAATATTTAAAGGTTTATACAAAACACAAATTACATCTTTGATTACTATTATTGAAACCTAGTGAGACATTTTGTTTTCTTGATTCTTTGCTTTGCGTGTTGACAGTGCTTTATGTTCCATTAGCTTTATTGGGTCCTGTATAGTCAGTTAGGCTGGGGGGTTGTTTTTAGGAATGACCTTTCTGAGAACAAACAATGGAGCAGCAAAGAAAACTTTTTAAATATGTGAGAAGGAGAAAAGAGAAATTTACACATATTGCTTATTTTATATACCCTTGTAGGAAGTGGAAAGTTGTCGATTAAAAAAAACCCCAGATAATCGTACCATTAACAAAAAAAAAATTGTTATAACTATACAGTGAGAGAACGTGTTTTCTCAAATGATCATGGTAGTATAAGATAGCTATGACAGTAAATGCAGTGGCTGCCCAAACTGTGGGTCAGGATCCAGGACCTGTTTTGGAATAAGCACACTGAAATGAAGGGTTTCTGAACTTGATTTAGTTCTACTTGATGTTTCTGCTCTTAAAAGTCAGAGGCAATGTTTATTTCAAAGGTTTTCTTTCACTTTGTGGAATTCTAGATTCAACAACGCTTTGGATGCTGTAAAGTAAAAAGAAAAAGTAACAAGCATGTTATGTTTCATCAGCTTTGAAAGCAATAGGTAGAATTATTCAAACAACACATGAGAGTGGTATCTCTCCCCCCCACCCCAGTTGACCATCTAGATACCTATTGTATTTATTGACTTCATGGGGAAGAGCTGATCCCTCTGCATTTTTTGGAAATCAAATTTCTTTTGATTTGCCTTTTCAAACACAAATGTAGCTAGCTGACATTAAAGGTTGAGCTCTAAGTCTTTTAGTGAAGTAATCCAAGCCAAAAGAATCATTATCCCTCACTGATCTCTATTTCTTTGGCTTGCTGGGAAACTTAGAGGAAGAAAATTGTTACAATGGTATGTTAAGATACCTTGCTCTGAAGTCTTTTTCTAGTATTAAGCTTTACTCTGGAACAGTGGTCATCTTCAATAAATCATTATTCCTCTTGTTATATATCTCGTCATAGTTAAGGTTACTGTTTTGTTGGCACAGTCCAGTTTGAAATGTCATCTTATAATTGAATAAGAGATGTTAATAGATGAGTGATTGACGCATGAAATGTTAAGGAGCACTCCCAGCTCTATTAGACATTTTATGCATCTCAATAATACACCTTTGTTTTAACAAAATAATGAAAGACACGACTGCAATTGTGTGAGCTTTGTTTTTGAGAAGACAGTGAATTCTTCTAATAGACTTGCACTTATTCCCAGCTTTTTAAAAATTATTTTGTTTTCTATTTTCAAATTCCTGGTATGAAGTCTGATAGCAAATTAGTTTATATCATAGTTGTTTTAAATTGTGGCAGGTGAAATTTAGGTCCCAGTGAACGTAATACATCTCTCTAGATTCTTTTCAGTTAAAGTGTAACACGAAGAAATTATTACTGCGCTATTGTGTATTATAAATTACAAACCTAGTAGGATAATGTAATACAAATAGGCCATATACTTACACAGGTTGAAAAGGGTGGGGGTAATAATTATTCAGGATAAACCTGTATAAAAGTCACTCAGTGGGTTTGTGGGTGACCTGGCATTAACATCCCTCCACTTTTCCTGTAATTTTGTCTCATGTTTTAATATTTAGCCAGCGTAAGAATTAGTTGTGCTATGATCTTCTAACAACTTAGTTAAGCTTGATGATACATTTTCAAATATGTGCTAATTTTTAAAATATATTTTTAATACAGTTAAATATTAGCCTATCTTCCTACTATAGGTACTTCATGCATTCTTTGGATAGGCCTCTCATTCTTGGAAGACTCCAAAAAGAAAAGTGCATTGTACTGGGGCAATTTTCAATGGGTTTTCATTGCAGCCTGACTAAAGCACTTCCCTCCCCCCTGAGTTGTAGGTGCTCTCTGTCCCCTGGCTGAGCCCTGCAGTGTCCCCAGCACCCTGGCTAAGGTGCTGTGCCAGCCGTCCTCCCACCCAGGGAGGAGGGACCTGCACAGGAGTGAGTTTGGCAGCACTGTGTCAGGGTGAGGGAAGGCCCTTGGGGAGGCTCTTGGAGCTGCTGGATGAAAACTGAGATGCTCCAGCATCCCTGGCAATCCTCAGCAGTCAAAGAGGATTTCTGTTGGTTGCAGAGTGATATTTATGTGATCCTCGTGTGCTTTTACAGACCTTGTTTATAGGTCAGTAAGTTCCTTGGTCTGTGACCAGTTTTCACAGATACTCTCATAATTCTGCTCTAATTGTACTGTGGCTTCACTTAGGAGGAGTAAAAACTTTGTGTAGGTGGGGAAGTTAGGTAGATAAATTGGTTTGGTGTTTTGTCTATTTTACGTTTAGATTTTGCAGAAATTGCTATGAGAGCCTGGAACTGCTCTGCCCAACGTTTGTTGTACTGCAAATCAGTCTCGTTTGCGTCAGTTCGATACTGCAGAATGACTGTTTTGGTCAAATCAACAAATTAAATACAGTACCATTACAGTGATAAAATTTGTAATGCTTTGGCATTGACTTGTTGATTCATTTCAAATTCATATATTTACAAAATGTGGTTTAACAAGTAAAGAATTATGAAGAAAAATACGCAGTTGACATTTTGTTCACAGTGTTCATGGAAAGAAACATCTCTAAAGTTAGTTAGGGGAAAGCCCACCAGAGAAAGGGTTGAGAATGGGAGTGTGCTTTGATCTTCCCTTAATGGGGGAAGTAAAACCTTCCTCCACTTCTGAATTTTCATAACCATCGTGAACTGTAAGCTCTCTGTCCCAGCTAGCTTGTATTCTCATCAGGGAGCAACTAGAAGACTAAATCCAAAAAGTGGCTGCCTTCATTTCATTATTTCTCACATTTAGTAAGTAAGAGGGTGAGGGAGTAAATGATTTTTAAACATCTTAGTATCTTGTGAGATGCACATTTAGAGCTTGGGGTTTTTTTAAGAAAAAAGGTGGGTCTGAATAGTTCTTTCTTACTGGGTGATCTGCTAGGGTTTCACCTAATGTTGAGCTGCTAGTTGGCTGGATGTCCGTAGGGTTAGTTGTGGGAGAGCCAAAGGAGGAAGACAGAAGCTTGGCAGCTCCTTCATATAGCACTATTAGAGCTTAGGTTTCTCTGTCATTGTCTCAGCTATGCAATCCCAAAAGGGGAGAGACAGAGAATGCAAAATCAGACTGGCTGGCAGTGCTTGGAAATCGTTTGGGCATCCATTTCCATGTGAAAAACTAAACAGGAAAAACTAGACAAACATGAAAAATCAAGGTTTCGACTTTGCTCAGCATCCTCCAATGATATTTGCATACCTCTTAAGTCTTTTCAGCTTTCTGGATGTAGCAGTGAGGGGAGTAGCAGTGATGCAGGCTCATCTTTTCAAGGGCACTTGAGTTAGGCAAAATCATTCAAATAATACTAATAATGGGCCAGATTCTTCTAGAAATAAGAATTACACATTTAAACAAAGCCTGTTTGCTTTTTCACTCTTACCCATGTTCAGACACAACAAAGTAATGTGAGAGTAAGTCATTAGTAAGAAATGCAGTATTCACACTAAAATTTTTATATTTCCCTACTCAATTTACCTTTATAAATATAGGAAGATAAAGAGGATATCTAAATTTCTCACTAATACAACCATGATTCTTGATACATTTATCATTCTTGATTATGAGAACTTTGGGTACAGGTCTCCCTGAGATGCAGTTTATTTGGCAAAAGGTAGTTTCTTCTTTCTTACAACATCTTTAGCTGTGCATAGCAGTTGATCACGACAGGCGGTTCACAGGTGGAGATGGGCCCAAAGGACCCATCTTTGGAGACTGCTGCTCTTTCCTGAAGGAGATGGAGAACTCTTTAAACAGCAAGTGTAGTCCAGGTCCAGAAGTTCTTCCCTTCCTCTGCCTCCCAGGGATCCGGGCTTGCAGCTCCTGCTCGTGGGAGGGAAGCCTCTGGCAGCAGCAGCTGCCCTCTGCTTCCTGCAGCAGCTGCGTGCCCTGCCTGGTAGCAGCAGCTCTCCCAGACCTGACTGGTCTGGACTGCCGAATTTGGACCACCATGGTACAGTGTATAACATAACTATTCCTTGAGTTAGTACTAGTATTCTTTCAGCACGCTCTTCTTTAAAAACAAAACCAGTAAATTATTAAATTATTGAAAATATTAGAACCATCCCTGTTCTTCAGGCAGAAAATTCTAAAATCACTTTAGTTTGTGGGAGTTCTGTAAATTTTAATTATGTCTCATTTGAGGCTGTAATGAGAGGTTGACTCAGTTTTCGTGTACTGCATTGTACTATTGTGTGGTAACTGAACCTCCGTACATCAAGACACTTGGATATACATGACTTGCCTCTTAGAAGGAAGTGATGCAGTATCTCTCTGGTGCTGGGGCATGTCCAGAGAAGGGCAACAGAGCTGGTGAGGGATCTGGAGCACAAGTCCTGTGAGGAGCAGCTGAGGGAACTGGGGTTGTGCAGTTCAGAGAAGAGGAGGCTCAGGGGAGACCTTATCGCTCTATGTGAAAGGAGTTGTAGCCAGGTGGGTGTCAGTCTCTTCTCCCAAGTAACAAGAAACAGAATGAGAGGAAATGGCCTTAAGTTGTGCCAGGGGAGCTTTAGATTGGATATTGGGAAACATTTCTCTATTGAAAGGGTTATCAGGCATTGGAACAAGCTGCCTAGGGAGGTGGTTGAGTCACCATCCCTGGAGCTATTTAAGAGACATGTAAATGGGTCACTTAGGGGCATGATTAAGTGGTGGACTTGGCAGTGTTATGTTAACGGTTATGTTAACATAGTTAGACTTGGTGATCTTCAAGGTCTTTTCCAACCTAAACAATTCTATGATTCTAGTAAAGGTGGCAAACGTCTCAGAGTTGAGGTGTTGAGTAGGAAGGGCCAGGGGAGGGGAGTATTTGGTAGTATTTGGCTTCTTTCTGTTTTATTTTATATCTGTATGTAGTGATAATGTTTTCTTCAGGGTGACATACTTCCACAAGTCTTTGCAGTGGTTGCTTACGCTTCGCAGTGATTAAAGGTCATGATTCAGGATGAATTGCATAAAAACATAATATGAAAGCTGTCAGCAATGTCATACAGAATCCTACAGTACAGTGACTGGGTGGCAGTATTATTCACATAGTTTAGGACAGGATTTCTTGCCTCTTGTTCTCCTTTGTGTAAACACAAAAAGTTGCATTAGGCACTCTGACTAACCTTGGGTCATGAGGTTTGTCTATCAAATGTGCTCACCAGCATGGAGGCTGCAATTTATAATTTTTTTTTCCCCACAGTTGGAATGGAGGGTTTTTTATATAACATTCAAGTCAAAAGACACTGCGGTCATCTAGTCTGTGCTCCAGTGTATTACAAGTCATTACATTTCATCATTTATTGCTATATCCTGAGTTAGCTTGAGTTAGCCTAGAGTATTACCAGACTCTGGAGACTGAATTTTTGTTTGTCATTTAATGCTGAATAGCAGGGAGTTGATTAGAAAAAAATATGCTCAGATGAAAATACTTGTTTTGTGTCATGTTCTGCATAACGTCTTGAGAGGATGCCATCTGCTTCTGAATAAATAAATAAACTGGATTCCTATTAAAAGAGCTCGCTTGCAGAAAAGCAGCTTATGTTTCAGCCGCGTACACATAGCCTAGCCCTGGTAATGTGCCCTCCAAACGCTTCCTTCTGGCAACCTCTGCTCTGCCCACCAAGACCCATGCAGATTGTTATGCCTCCCTGAATGTCTGAGTGTGCTGACAATGAAAAACTGTGTAGGCTGGTTATTAAAACTTCTGTTGAGATCATCCTGCTGAAGGGCTTGCTTTCACTGTTAGCAATTTCTGAGTATCCTTCTCAAGCGAGGAAGAGGACAGAGGTGGGCTTAGATGATTCTTTGCTAAACCTCTGCAGCATAAACTGGAGTTTCTCTTGCGTGTGAAAGTTGATTTGGCGTAAGGGGCTTTATGAAGACAAGATAAATACTGAGGGCTTGTTTTTGTTGCTTCTCTTTTTAACAAAAAAGGGCTGGGGTTGTTTTGTAGTGGTCGTTTTGTTTTGTTTTGTTTATCCGTTTTTGTTGCAATTGCCTATAGTGTACCATATAACCAGAGAGATTTTTGAATTTGAGCTGTAGCCTGGAAAGATTGAATGTGAATATATTTTAAGATAGAAGGTCTAACAAATGCAGTGCTGCTCTTTTTTTTCTTTTTTTATTTTCTTACATTGTCCAGGCTATGAAGTTCTGCAAAAGTATTTTAGACTTAATATTTTTGGAAGGTGGTTTCAGAAATATCCTCAGGTTCCCTGAACTGAATTGTCACAAAGGTGGGAAAGGTCCTGTCAAAAAGAAATGTGTTTTTCCTCTCTAAAAAAGTGTTTAGGTTGTTTTCCCTGTGTCTTTAGTTAGACCACTAACCAAACACTAATTAACAACTAAAGTGTCCTGTCCAGTTTCATTCCGTCTGTTGAATGTGGCTTCTTCAAAATCATCAATCTATACTGCTGCTTTGAGGGGAAGGAGAAATACAGCCCCAGATGTCTATTAGTCAACCTAGCTCAAGCCAGCTATGCTTTTACTCCCATTTAGAACTGTGGTTAAACATTAAGTAGAAGTGCTTCCTACATCTGCTTGCACAATGTCGTCTTTTCCTTCTATCTTATTACTCCATGGTTTTAGCTGCTCGTTCTTCTCCCTATCCTTTTAATTTATGCCAGCCCACTTAAAGGGGCTGAAACCAGCAGGTGTTGGGCAGAGGAGGGTCTTTAAACTGGTGCTGCTGCTTACAGAAGCATGTCCTGGATGTATTTTTGAAAATATTTTTTTCCTTCTGCTGCTAAAAACATCTGGTGAATCAGTGGAGAGCAGAAAATAGCTGGTTCCTTGGCGGAGCAAAAGCCCTTGTTACAGTGAGTAGCGATACAGAGATAACTGAGGTCCCCTAATTAATGATCTCTTAGGCGCTTATAACTCCTACGCAACGTATCAGTCTCCTAACCCCCTCATGGAAGCAAGCAGTGTCGCTAAGCAGCTTCTTCAAATACAGGCAGTATGTAATCTGTGAACATTAAAACCTCTGAACCAAGTTTTATACCAGTAGAAAGATTGCTTTATATCTCAACTGAGCTAATAGATTCTTTTTAGTGGAGATTTCCCTTAGCCATCTTCACTCTGCATTGGCAGCTGTGGCCCTGTGGATGGTAAGAATGGAAGGAACTGACTCAAAACTTTGCTTCATCCAAGAAATTTATAATTCAGGCCCAGCAAAATGTGGCCTGGGCCATTAGTCAATATGACATCTTGAAACTGCTTGATAAAGAAAGATGCCTTTTGACTTCGTTAGACTCATGTGATAACAGGTCACAGAAAGCTAGAAGCTAAACCGATTTTAAAAGACAGTATTTAACAGAAAAATATATCCCTACTCTTTACTGAGCTCTATAACAATTATCAAGATCTAGCAGGTAGTCCAGCAAACAGAATACACTGGGTTGTATTTGGTTATTCAAAAAAGATTATGTGATTCAGCCTTGTGCTTAAGTTCCTTCTTCTCATCAGACGTTCAGATATCCTCTTGAAGGTTGCTTTTCCACATGTTTTTGTGATGCTTGTTCCAGTGCTTGACCACCACACTGTGAACTTTTATTTTTTAACCTAATATCTAACCTGAATTTCCCTCGTTACAACTTGTTTCCATTGCCCTCCATCCTTTAACGTGCACCCCCAAGAATAATCTGGTCCTGTTTCTATACAGCCACACGTTAGGTAGTTAAATATGACACAAGATATCAGCTCTCGTTAGGTACTTCTTTCTAATGTGTTAGTCCATCCTATGTATGCTGTGGGAACTAAAATCGGTATAGTTTTTGCTTTTCCTTGTTAACTTTCAGCATTAGAGGTCTGATTTTTGGGGGTAGGAGAGGAAATTTCTTAGTTCTGAGAATCTTCCATCTACCTAACCAAATAGTAAAATTAAGCTTGTAAACTATTCAACCTTGCTGTTGTTCAGTATTAGTTACTGCTTGAATACTTTGATTACTTGGACCTGTAGCCTTACTGTCTTTGTTACAAATTTGGAGAGTTTGAGAAGTCAAGTAGATGCTGTTACCAGATGGAATTTCTGTGGTGTGTGTTCTGGAGTTGGTTTAAATCTCTTGGAGAATTAAGGCCCTCGTTGACTCTGTCTTTAGTGGTATGGATTTCTACCAACAGCTTCAAACTCACAAGATGATGTGTGTTTATAGTAAGCCTGTTACTCAAACACTTTTTCTCCATTTAGAAATACCTAAACATCTTAAGAGCTGTGTGGAACAACATGTCACTGAAGCAATAAATACTGGCATTTGTTCCTATTACGTTAGCATTGAAACCGGGACGGTGCATGTGGAAAGCAGATTGTTTGGGGGTTTTTTTGAACCTCGGTGATGTAGTTAGAGCTGCAGCTTGGACTAAAGGAGATGTTGATCAGCTTAGTCCATCCTTGTACTGAGGAAGAATTGAGCAAGTGTTTGTTTTCCTTGACAGGGGTTGTATAACCTGTTCTTAAAATACATCCGTAATGGGGATTAAATAATCTCTAACTCACCTTCCATGCTACTTTGATTAAAAAAGTCCTCTTCCTTTTCTTTTCCCAATATATTTTAATTTATAGAAGTTAAGCCAATGCCACTCAGTAGTGATTCTTCCAACGAACAATTCATATTTGACATGCACATGCTGTGCAAGCTGTCAGAACTCTGTACTACTTCTTACGGACTAAAAAGACCCTATGCCTTTCATTTTTCTTCATGTCTGGTTTTTAAATCTCTTGTCATTGTTGATCAACCATGGACAGTCCAAGGTATGTCTCTGTAGGCATGGTACCCCAAACTGGATTGTTTCAGCAGATAATGCATTCTACTAAGTACTTGGGAACTATCTCCTTGCACATGTAAAGTTTCCTTACCAACGTGCTTCAGAATTGGGCTTTGCCTTCTTACATCACATTGTTAACTGGTGTATACTTTGTGAATGATTACAACCCCAAAATCTTTCCTGTGTTCTGCTTTGTAGTCTGTTACTCCACGTTTGTAGTGCATGCTTTACTTTTCTTCCATACAAGTAAAAATTCACTTTTCAAGCTGGCTTCCAATTTCAGCAATATAATTTAGAAGTGTGATCCTCCCCTTCTGAAAGCCTGCAGTCCTTTCAGTTTGAGGTAATCTGCTCATTTCATAAGTATAATTTCTCTTCCATTATCCAAGCCTTGAATAAAAAATACTGACTGGAATTGGGCCCAAGGCAGACCTTTGTACTTGAAAAGTATTTTTAGTTTGATAGTGTATGAATAATAATGTTTCTGCATATATTTTTTTCAACTATTCATATACCTAGCTTCTCTCACCTCTCAATGGTTATCACCCTTAGCCAATAATTTCTTATCTTGTTATGCCACCAGTGCCAAAAGCATCTACTCCATCTTTTTCTTCCCCCCACCCCCTTAGAGATAAGTCATTTACTTGATTTCAAGCAACTCGTAGAGCAGGAGCCAAAATTTTATTGGAAAAAATAAGAGCCGTGGTCCAAGTATATTTACAGGTGAAAGTATAATACTTAGGTGAGGTTTTTTTTTTGCTTCAGGCCCCCCTGTCTATTCGTATACCCACTGCCCCAGTAACCCTCATGATCTGTCACAGCATAACCTTTTTCCGCTTGTCTAGTCCAGCAGCTATGGTTACCTTCCCAGACTTCCTAACTTTGTTTTGCTCTTTCTCACGCTTAGGGGTGATGTCAGCACCTGAGAGGCTTTCTAGATTCTGCAGGCTTCCTCATTTGATCCTCGTGAGGCTAAAAAGGTGCGGTGCTAGACCGTGGTTTTGGTTTTTCAGCGTTTGACTGCGCTCACTGCCCTACCTTCCTCTCGCGAAGTGAGTGGTGCCCGTGGGCTGTTCAGTTGTAGCCCCCCTCTCCCTTTAGGGCTGTGTGTGATTGCAGCCTCTGAACTCCCCCAGGTATGGTTTGTCCATCCCACTATCGAGCGTGGCCTTGGGCTGTTTTGATTTGTGACTGCCTTGCATTTTCATCAGGGTCTGTAGATCAAAGTGTTTGCTGTTCCTGAATCAGTTACAAATCTGAAATGTTTTGCCTATCAGATTTTAAAGATCACTCTGGAGATTAGCAGCCCAAGTCAGGGTGTAGATGTTGTCTTCGCAATATATTGCTTGCTCAGTCTGGTCAGGTTTTTGCATATATTTGCATCGCACAGCAAATTCATGTCTATCTTCCTTTTGTAAAAACACTTTTTTTTTTTTGTGTTGGACTTTATTGGACAGATTTCCCTTTGCTAGCATTAATTACGTGTTTTGATCAAGGAACTCTGTAATTATAGTTAGTATGAGTATTGATTCTGGAGGAGGAGTGATTTGCAGTGCATCTCTTTTCCACGGGAACCCTTCCCAGTGTGCCGGCTCTTGCATTGCACGGTGACTTGCAGTTTCGGTGGCTGACACGGCTGAATCTGTTGCACTTTCTGTTTCATTGCTAGCTCCAGACTTTCCAAAAAGTTAAGCACTACTTGTTTCAATAATTCTATTCTTGTTCCTGTTCATACCACAGTCACAATGCTTTATTTCCCCACATATTTCCCACTCTTTGGGCAGTGACTTTGTAGGAGAAAACAGGCAGTTTCTTAAGCTTTGCATTTGTTTGAGGCAGTGATCCTCATTATTTTTTTTTTTTTTAACAGTTATTTTAATCTCTTTTTCTCCATGAAGGCAGATGGTTTATAATAAATCACTTATACTCAAAGTACATGGATTAGTAGCCTTGTTAGTGGACTTCAGCTCGTATAAATTAAGGTTTGTGCTTCAGAGGGTAAGGGGAAATACTCATTCTCAAAATATCTCATAATTTAATTTAATTACTAGACGATGTACTGAAATAATGACTTGCAGCAGGTATTTTATCACTCCTAGCTTGAAATAATACAAGACAGCATCTAGTTCCATGTTGTTTGCTAACTGTACAGAATGTCACGATGCACACTGACGGATTGCTAACTGTTACAGAATGTCCTCTTCAAACAAAATACCTGGTTAGGATTAAAAAACAAAGAAAAGTGGTGCATAAGGGTTGAAGTCACTAATTATAAATTGGCAGAACTTCAATTCAGTGAATTTCTGCTGAGAACTTTTCCTGTCCAGGCTCAGGCTTCCTGTCACAGACTTAAAGAAACAGCATGCGTATCCTAAAAGCCCTCTTGTCTCTTTGTCCTACCTGCTTTTTACTTTAAGACCGCTACAATGAAATTTGCTGTAAGCAATGAAGCGTTACCTTGAGGCTTTCTTGAAAACCTTTGACTCTTACTGATTTTAAACATGTTGTAGAAACTTGACAAACTTAGCCTGTGTTGGGTTTTTCTTCTTTTCAAGGCAAATATGACCTCAAGCTTTTTCAGAACCAATTTCAGAGGCTCACCAGTCAGCAGGATTAGAATATTTTACAGTTAAATCTAATGGCAAATTTTCTGTGTTTAGGAAAAGGAATTTCTCACGTTTGTCCTGTACTTTTTAGTTTGCACTTTTTATGTTTGTGCGACAGTGTGACAAATAAACCGTCTCCACGGTTGAATACAGTCTGCAGTTCATGGGTTATTACAAGGATCTTTATAGTTCTGTAAGAGGTAACATTTTGCCAGAAGAAAGAGGCTTCTTCATATACCTTCAATATACCTTCAAGAACGATATACCTTTCCAGGGGATAGTAGTTGCTGTAGTCTGGAAAGTCTGAAGTGTAGAGTAATACTTTTGATACTGGATGGTGACAGGAAGGGCATCCTCACTCACTGTGCAAACGAGAAACTGGTCTTAGTTTACAGGCTGACCAGAAATACTTAATTTAGGGCCTTTTGTGGTTACATGCAATTGCAGCGTTGCTTTTGCTTTTGTCAGTGACAAATCACAACTGCTGCTATGTGAAAGGCTGTAGTGGGACCACTTCCTTCTAGTGCACCTGTGAGAGAAGTGGCGTAATGTAATTCTCAAATGTGGGTTTTCTAAGGAGAAGTCTTCATTTATTTGATAGTGTAATGTGTGGTGATGTATACACACCTCACTAGAACTGCGTTACAGATGATGCAGAGAATGAACTCAAGTGTCTAACATTAAGCATGTCTATTACCTGCCCCATAAAACTCCCAACACTGTTGCCCAGTTCTGTAATCACTCCCGTGCTTCGGAGACTCCTGCCTTGTAAATTCACAGATCAGCATGAAGACTTACATAATATATAGCCAACCTAGTTGGGAATTTTTGTGGTCTATAGGCAATAAATAACAGGAGGGGGGAGGTTATTATATCTGAGTTAGATGAAATCCTCTTTAAGCAAGATACTTTGGTTTTTTGCCATCAGCATAACAAATTTTTGCCTACAAAATGTACTGGTCAGACTCTAGGATCAAGTGGGTTTTTATCTAAATTAGGGAGAATTCAAATTTCATTGCCTCTGTGGGCTTCTCTGAATTAATAACATGATTAAATCTAAGAGGTAATAATCTCCATATCTCTACCTTAAATTTACAACTCTACAGAATTTAATAAATTTGGTTGGTTTTTGCGTTGTGGTTTTTTTGCATGTTATTAAAGGTTGGGATAATAAGATTCCATAAGACTGTGTTTGCAAGTACATGGAAAATCTCTGCTTCTCAACTCTTCTGCTTTCTGGTCATGCCAGAGACCCAAGCTCAGGGTGAAGACATTACAGCTCTTTAGGCTGGTGCGAAATGCTGCAAAAGTATCAGGTTGATCTAAATCCCGAAATTTATGAAGACAGTTATGTTTGGTGAAAAGTAATTTCATTCGTGAACATTATGAATTCTTGCTGCCTCTTTCATTTCTGTTAGTCTTCTCATGGTTTTCTCATGTGATTCTTGCAAAATGAGTCCGATGGGAGAAAGGCTCAGTAGGAAATGATTGAATGATTTGTGGCCCACAAAACGTAAAGTGTTTATAAAGGGATTCTGACCACTATTTTCTGAGAGCATCTCATCAATGCTTTCCCATTACACATCTGAACTTATTTTCTGGGCCTAGTTTCAGTACATAATATAGATAGTTCCAGCTGGTCTTGTTTGCGTTACAGAATATAAATTTAGTAATTTGATCAACTTCTTCCAGTAACCTACAATAATGGATAACTAACTGTAGCATTCCTGATATTTAGATTTTTGGCTTAAAATAAGCAAATGCCAAGGACATAGTACTGTTTCAGTATCACACAGCTCATCTTATGTTATGGAGATATATGGATTTGTTCTTCCTTACAGAGATTTTTTGCGATTTCCAGTACGAGCATTCATTAAATTCACTGACAGGTGTTTGATTTTCTCGTAATTAAAGTAAAGTTGGAGTAATTCTGGTCATTAATTGCTTTATAATTGTTCAGATAGTTTACCATACTCCGATCTTTTTCCATAAAGGAGCTAATATGTCTTCAAAGCTCTAGTTTGTGTTCTTAATAAAAAGTTGCATTTTACTTGTGAAGACATGCAGATGCATTTTAGGGGCTTTTGGGAATATTTTTTTTTCTTTTACAGTAGAGGCAGATATTATGATACCATCCTATGCTATTGTTACTGAAACAAAAAAGCCCTGACCTAATACCTCAACACCAAGTTCAGATTCATACTTTTTATTTCTCTGTATGTTATCTTCACTCTTTCTGTCATCTTATTTTAGCTTTTCAGTGCAATCCTCATAGTAAGGCTTTGCGTTTTGATACTCATAGGCTTCTTAGCTTGTTGGTTGGCTGGCTGGTTTTTGCCCTCACTGTGTAACAGTTTCTCAATCACAGGGTGGTGAAAAGGCATAGGGAATGGTAGGGAGATAGCAATGAACCCTGCAGAAAACATGTTACATTTTGACTTCTAGCTTACTTGAAAGGATTCAAACAGCAAAAATCTGTAAGATGACAAGGAGTGTTTAATAAGAGCGCCACAGGCTTTAGCGAGTAGAAATCTCCTACTTTGGAAGCTCATTCTCCCAAATCTACCCAAGTTTCTTGAGTTTCCTTTTTCACCTGATGATTCCTTTTCCACAGCCCCATTCTTTTGCCAGTTAATTTTAGCGTGAAGTCCTACAGAGGATGTTCTTTGCTTGCTTGGTCTTAGTTCTATCTTTGAAATATTTAGAGTTCTCTAGGATGTCAGTATTTGTGGTTGGTTTAGGGACTATATTTGTTTTTTCCTCTCACAACTATTGTTAGACATTTTAAACTGTGAAACAGATTGCCAGCTGAAAGGCAAATATTTTAACGTTTAGAGGGTATTTATTTTCTTTGTGTATCTTTCTCTCAAATCATTGGACCTGGGTATAATCTAAAGGAATTCCATAGACAAACACTGTTTGACCAAATGTGTTTTTCTGGCAATTTTGTTATATTAATTTTATTGCCATTGTTACAAGCAGAACAGAAGTAATATGCCTTCTATTCCCCGTTGCTGTAGAGATTAGGACTGCCATAACGTTGCTATTCCTACTCTCTCATATCATAAAGTTACAGTCAGGCTTGTGCTTTCTAAGTAGCACTGGTCTTTTTTGCTCTAAATCTCATGTTGATGTTCCTGGACTACTCATAAATGTGGTTTCATTCTTATTATTTAAAAAAATGTGGTCACATTATTAAATTAACCAAGAAATGAGTCTTTGCCAAGAGATAACAAAAGCATTTTTTGAAATATAGGTTATAGATGTAAATTAGATCAGCAAATGTTAAATTATTTTAATGAAGTTTAATGCTAAAATCCACATAGTGAAAGAATCAATTACACTGGCCAAAATATTACAAAAACTGAATTAAACAATAATTGGTTCTCTTGAATCATAAATGCAGCTTTGCTAAGCAGATGAGAAGGAGCAATTTGCAGTGCAAATTAACCTATTTTACTATGATAGATAAAGGAATAGCCTTTCCAGGAAGAAATTTTAAAACAAACAAAAAAAAGTTTACACGGAATTTAGTGAGTATATGTTCACACAGGCTAGCTTTTATGAGATTTCCACTGGAAATCTTAACAAGGAATCATTGTTATATGTCACACTTGTGGGTGTTGGATTTGGTTTTAGCCATCTTACTTGCAGTATTTAATCTTTGGGACGGTGATGAAACTTTTATTGGCTTGAGATTTTAGCCTTTTGGGAAAGGAGTAGCAAAACCCTCAGGCTCTTCACCCATCACTGAAACTGTAAGGCATTACCGGATGAATGAAGGAAAGGAAAAGGAAAGGAAAAAGTCAATAGCAGAAAGCTCTGTAGTGAATACTGGGCTTGCCTCAGGGGGGAACGATATGGAAGAAACGTGTGGGATGTCAGGGATTCCCATATCCTGTGGACATCATAGTTGTTCAGCAGTTTGCTGTATCTTACCTGTCCGAGAAGGATCACCTGCTCCTGGCAGGAGCCTTTGTGCAACGATTTGCAGTTCAACAGAGCTTTGGTCTTTGTGTCAGGCATGTGTCTTTGCATTCGTCCAGACTTGGCCACCTTTTTTAAGCCTTTCTAAAAATATTTGACTGCGTGTACACTCAGCAAAACCCTCCTCATTTTTTTTATCCATTACGCCGCCTGCACCAAAGAGAGTCTGGCTTGGAAGTGCACATAGCAGCGCCTGCAAATGTTTCCTGCTAAGACAATGCCAACAGCAGAGGAAGCAGCCTCCTTTTAGCGGAATGGATCTCCTCAGCATAGAAATACCCCACACGCTAGCTAGGCCTTGTAAAAAGGCTTTTTTGGGGTTTTTGGCGGGGGGGGGGGGGCATGAGTTTCATAACCATCTCCTCCTGCGGTGGGAGGGCTGTGCTGGCTGGAGCAAGGACAGCTGCAGCTCTGGACAGGCCAGGTGGGGAAGGGGCTGCTCAACAAATCACAGCCAGCTGTGGCTGCCCCTTCTGGCACCCGCCCACAGGCTTCCTTCCAAAACCTTCCCCCCCACCCACCCCCTTCCTTCTTGATGAATTTCATCTGCCTTTTTGGTCTTTCTGTGACGTCAGCCTGTGCTTTGCCATGGAAGAGTAATGACTCCCTGTACCCTTGCCACATCCTTTCCACGTCTGCCCCCATAGTCCACCCCCCTCTAGCCTGGGACAGCAGCTGTCACCTGGCACAGGGCCAGGAATACCCCATGGGTAGAAGACCCTCCTGAGGCTCTTGTTCAGCTACTGAGCGCTCTTTTGGCTCACAGTGATGCTTCCCTGAAGGAAGTATTGCTTGGTTTAGTGGGGTGGAAGGAAGAACCTGAAGGCCCTCGAGGGAACTGGATCTGCTTTGGCTGAGGCTCATGGAAAACCTGATTTCCCCTTCCCTCCCCAGTATGCTTTGGATGATCCGGTAACTGTAAGGATTCAGAAATAATACAGTGACAGTGGGCAACGCTGGTCAAAACAGGCAGTTGCAAAACCACTGCAAGTCCAAGAAAGGGAAGAAATACTCTCAAAATGTAACTGTTGGTGTCACACCTCAATAAATGCAGTTAGCCAGGGAAACGTGGTACTCTCGCCCTCTTTATGTCCGCACTTGCTGTTGTTTTATCAGATATTCCCGGCTCCCCCACATCAGGAGGAAGGTGATTTTACTATGGTCCATACTTAAATGCCAGAGGAATCAGACTGGCTTCACTTCTCTTGCTGCAACCCTGCTGAATTCTAGCTTAACACGGAACGTTGATGGTCATCGAAGGTCATCCCAGAGGATGACTTGTAGGGGTGGCCATAAACTCCCTTGGGCAATCCAAAAGGTATTGCACAAAGTTTATCCAATAATAGCACCCATGTTTAATTTAGATAGTATTTTGGTTGCACTGAAACCAAGGACATTAGCAGTTTCCCCTGACGACTGTGTTCCTTACCCTTGGAGAGAAGGGAATTGTCATTTTTAATCTGATCATTTGCAAGTTACCTCTTACCACAGGCTGTTTTCCCCATCATCATTCGGAAGCTGTTAGAAGGCTATCATTTCTTGTGCCCAGCCAGAGAGTCCAGTCTCCTGATTTTGAAGTATTTTACGAACAACATCTAAAACAGGAGTAATTCTCACATCAGTGACATTTCACATCGTTGCAGAAATGATTAGTTCAGAATGGAGACTGCAACCCATAGGAACGTTCTTACAAAGACCTTACACAGACCCTAAGCTCTGTGGCAGAGGTACAGATACATGTGGGAGCTGTGGTTGCGGCTTCCCAGCCAAAAACGCAGGCATCTCCCCAGCAGAGGATTCCCTCCCCACCCCCCCGCCCCGGGTTCATCCAAGGGCAGGGGCGGGGAGCTCCCCATCGGGACTGAAAGCGGCAGTTAGCTAAGAATCCGATTGTCCTTGTCCACCGTTTGCTAATCCCGCCTGATACCATCGGTCCGCGTAGCTTTTCTTTGTATTCCAGCTTCTCGTAAAGCAACTGCCTTCAGGCCAGGACGAAAAGGTACAAACGGCGAAGGGTGCGGTCACAGATGCATCCCAGAGAACGAGGAAATAGGGCTGGAAGCGACCTTCGCCATCCCGGCCGTTCTCCTCCCCCCCCCGCCAGCCTGCTCTGCGGATGCTGCTGTTGATTCAGTCAAATGGTTTTCACGTGCAGGGGAATCCGTGTCGGGGTCACTGGGAAATACCCGTAGCTCGGTGGTTTAGGAATGTGCCAGCTAGCGAAAAGGCTGGTAGCCGTCATGTTACGGGGCAGGAGCAAAAGCAAGGAGCTGCAGCATGGAGGTGGGTTCTCTCTGGGGGTCAGCTGGTGGGACAGGAGGTGTTTCAGGTGGCGCGGTAAAGTCAGGATGCCGTCTTCGTTTGCAGGTGCCCTTGGGATATGAGAAATACCGATAACCCCAGCTAGTCAAGGGCGCAGGGGGAAAAGGGTTTTCACGAGGGAAACGTCCCGTGAAACAATTCACGTGTCTCTGGAGAGGCTTGGGTGTCTGTTGAGCCGGTTTTGCCTGTGAGGACTACAAAATGGGGGCATTGCATTTTCCTTTCAGAGTCTGGGTTAAATTTACTTGTTGTTGGAGTATTTAACTGCGTCAAAACACGAAAAGCCACCTCTGGGCCGGTGGAATTGCAACGCGGGGCAGTGGATGTGTGTTATTTTAAATGGACCAGACTTCACCTTTTTTGCCCTGGGGCCCTGGTTATCGGCGTGGTTGCGCGTGTGACGGTACAGGGTGGGCAGCGCTAGGGAACCTGTGTGGGACAAAGGCCTTGAGTCTCGTAGAGGAATCCTGACGGGAGAGGGGTTGTTCTCCAACGCTCTTGGAAGGAAAACAGTTGTGAGAAATTGTTCCCAATTGCCTTGTGACCGCTGACACGTGTAGCTATTTAAGCTACCAAAGCAAAGTGAAACCATGGACAGACCCTTTCAGAGAGGGATCTTGAAACGGCACGGGCCTGAATTCAAGCCCTCGGCTTCTCCTTACCACAGAAGGGAAACATCTTTCCAATCTTATAGTGTAAAATTAAATCATTCCTGGCTTTCAGCTAAGTGCATGTGGGACTGAAATTATGGTTAATATTAAGTTGACCTGTAGTATATATCGTTGGGTTTGTTCTGCTTCAATTTTACGCTTCCTCAAGGAGAATCTAGCAGGTTAAATGTTGTATTAGTGTTTGCAAACCTTATTACGTTTCTTATTTATCTTTGCTGCGAGTAACATGAATAATATGTATTCAGATTTATACAGAAAATAATTAAAACTACTGCATTAACTCTAGTGATAAATGCTGTAATTTTATTACTCCTGAATGGATATGGGCAACATTTTTTTGACAATAGAAATTGTAACAACAGCAGAGCTTGGAATAGGGAAGAGCAGAATCCTATTTACAACTTAGTCCGATTTATTAAATACATATCTGACTTTGTTTTGAAGTATCATTTTTACTTTGGTTCAGAACAGTTTGAAAGATCTGACATACGAGGAGTAAATCTGGAAATAAAAAAGAACTACCTATTTAAGTGGTTGTCTCCAGTGCATCCTCCAAGCCAAAATCCATTATTGGCCCACTCTTGCTCTTGATTGCTTCCCACTTCATGGTCATCACTATATTCATCTTTCACACGTTGCAGAGAACACATATAAGCTACAAGAAAAGGAAGGGAGAAGGTCTAAACTTTAAACCTTAATGCTGTAAACCTTATCTGGTCTAAGAGAAAGGGAGAAGCTTTGCTCGCTGGTGGGTTTACGCAGTGATGCACGATGAAAGGCTTGTCTGTGGAAGGAGCAGTTGTGAGACCCAGCTGGAGTGACACGGTGTGAGTCTGAAAAGAAAGCTGTCTCGTGGGCTGGTAATGATGGGCACCGTGTCACCGCACTTAGACGGAATGTATTTTGACATGAAATCTACTATTTACCATAGCCATTAATTTAGGAAAAAACCCAGCTTTCCTCACAGCTTCAGTTGCACTGGTTTCTGTGTCCTTCAGAAGGCTGAAAATGTCAGCAACTAAACAATTGTAAATTGGCTTTTTGAGTACACATTGTGCTAATATAATTCTCGGAGATGTCAGGGCACTCTAACATTTTCCAGGGACTTACTGCAGCATTTGTTAGGCTGATTCGTGGAGCCTCAGCTTGAACGTTGGTCTCCTTTCTGATTCCATGCAGTTTACTCAAGAATCATTATAGTCCAAAGTCATGCTGTAGGGACAGTCCTGGAGCTACAGGGAACATGGAAGTCCCCGTCTGAGAAAAAGAGGTGATGAATAGTAGCAGTTCTCTGGCTGTCCTTGTCCTTGCTTCATCCCACGACAGATTGTGGCGAGTGTGTGACTTTACCTCCCACCCTAGCACGTGTTGCAGCGAGATATACTGTCCCCTCCTGATGCCATGCATGATATCTTTTCTTGTTTCTTTGCTTTCTAGGTAAGTGCTAATAAACTAAAAATTGATGGCATCAATGAAGTATTTCTCTTGCACATACTTGTAACAGTTTTTTCTCATGTTTTTTTTTTTGTTTGGGAAAGCTGGAGGAGTTTACATCCCAGGCTGTTTTCTACAGTATAAACAAACTACTCCAGATCTGTCCTAAACTACAAGTCACTTTATGCTTGCAAAATGCGTTCATAATATCAATATTTATTGAAATATTATAAAATAGATTCACAGCAGGTGGTTGGTTGTTTGGATTTTTTTTAAAATGACTCAGATTGTAGAGCGTTAAAGTGTACGTAGCACTACAGTGATACCTGTTTGTTCATGATTCCAAGTCCACCAGTTTCCTGTGCTGATAAATCAGTGGTGTTGGAGTTCGTTTTGCAATACTGGGGCTTGATCTCATAATTAAAAGGCTTGCATGAGGAAATACCGACTCTTTTCTATGGCTGTTGTCTGCTACTCAGTATGTTATTTAAACCTGAGAGAAATATGTTGCCATTCTCTTTAGACGTCCTTTTTCACGCTACTCATAGTTATCCTGCCCTCTCCTTCCGCTGCCCCCTTCCCACACATTCTTGCTCCCTGCTTGGTCAGCAGCAGCACTCAGGAACTGCTCAAGCTGAAAGCCAACCCAGCGCACCCTGCAAAAATGTTTGGCTTGTTCCTCCTGTTAAATTCATTTTGACAGTTTTTGTGGGTTTTTTGGCATGTCTTCATTTGTTTATGTCAGTTTATTACTCATTTCTTTCTACTTAGTCATAAGTTGATATTTCTGTCCAAATAATGAGCCCGGAGTAGGAAAACACTAATGCTTTTTCCTGGATATTCTGCTGTAGTTGAACTGTATTTAACGTTTTTGTAAATTTGGTTTGGGATTCCAGTTGTCTATCTTAACACTAGGAAAGAAAAGTCAAACAGGGTGAAAACGCCACTGATGGTTAAATAGTTTTGAACTGGAATTTGGGTTACCTTTGGAAGCTCTCGTGGAATTGTTGAGCGGGTGTATCAGCGGAGGGATAGAAAGTATTGAGGAACCCAGCTGCTGTGTTTCTGGGTTAGACAGAAATACCTGCGATGAGCGACTTGTTTCTGGTCGGGCAGGGGCTATACAGGGAAGAAACAGAGCAGCAAAGGGAAACATCTTCATTTTTGTGTTATGTGAACTAGATTGGTACTTGAGTACCAATGAGTAATTTAGTGTGTGCTGCTTGCCCAGGTCACAGGGCTGTGGAGAGGTCCATGAAAGGAAGGCCCTGGCTGGTTTTCCTGAACTTGCCAGCTAAATGGAGTGCCAGTCTGCTGGCCAAAGGAACTGGGCCCAAGGACAGACGGGAGGCAGGCTTCTTCCCCCTTGTAGCAGGGGAGAGCTTGGTTAATGCATTTGCAGTGTTGGTCTGATCTCTGCCAGATTATGATCGTGTAGTTTCTTGCATGTAGTCTCTTACCTGGTTTGACAAAAAGAAAGAAGAAAAAAAAAAAATGAGCGGGAGAGAGGAAAAAGCAATCCTTTTATTAAAAAACCCCATTCTTTTAGAAATTTCAGTATGCATATAATTTTAAGACTAAAATATAAGATGACCCATGGCAGCACTTCCGATAATGATTCAAAAGTACACCTTGAAGATAAATTCCTTTGAGATCTCCACAGTATTTTAACCAGTCTCTGGAGGGAAATAGCTGATGGTGTGGTGGTATCTTCTGTGATGTAGCTATATTGGAAAGGTCATCTACCATAGTAATTAAAAATGGACAGGGTGTGTGGGTTTGTAAGTAACCGTTATGTTGATGTATAGATAATAACAGAATAGAAAACTGGAAGGGATATCTTTATTTCCGCTAACTAATGGCCTTACGGCAACAGATCAAATGGAGACGTAGAGTTTATTGTAACTCTGTATCTCAACCTCCCGGTGACAGAGAATGTTACAATAGTCCTGAAACCTTTGTTGTTACTAGCTTCCGCTTTTTGGCATCAATAGAGACTTTGATTTAGGATCATGTAAAATTAATTTTAGTTAGAAAATTTTTATTTTTCAATGTATTTCTAATTCATATCACTAAGAGTAATTCTGTGTATACAGCATCGATGCTGAGCAAAATTGGGTTGCTCCTGTGTTGAGATATTAGAGTCCTGACATTTACATTAGATGTAATACATAAGAAAGCTTCTGATGCGTGTTTTGTAATGGTATGAAACTGCAAAATATTGGTAAAATATATGGCAAGTAATGAGTGAAGTCTTGTAAGAAGATGCAATTTCTTTGCAGTATTCAATACGTCTGTCTCTCGTGACTATTTCTTTGGATCCCTGGTAGGTTTTAATTGGAAGGGCACCTGTGAAACATGGCTTTATGAAAGCAGTCTCCTTTATAAACAGAAATAAACTGCAGAGGTTTAAGGTGGCTTTTTAAATACTTTTTTTTCTCTTTCTGAAATTATATCAAGTTTTATTACTCAAGGTACCTTTCAGATTTGCTGGATTTTAAGCATGCAAACCTCAGAGGTATTTCACTTCCTATAATGCATTTCCGATATAGACTATCACATTTGTCTGTTTCTCCTTTTTACTGTAAGTCAGCACTTCTGCCATGTTCAAGCCTTTTAGTCAGTCATTTATTATACGTACAATCTATTCATACTCATTATAAATCTTTTCTGGTTTCTTATGGCATGCTGGTTTCCCCACTAATATTTTAATTAACTTTAACTTAGATGACACGTCACTTAAAAAAAAAAATCTAATTCCCCTCTTTTTTTTTTAATCACTGGAAAAATGATTTGTGTTTAGCATCTGTAACTATGAGAACTTTAGAGTTTTACTTTGCATTTCTAATACCCGTTCTTTATCTGTTTTAGCATCTCCCTGTATTCTTCCCAGTGTTCTTTACTTCCTATTTTCTTGTAAGTATAGCATATTCTATTTTTCCCCTCAGTTCCTATTGACCTGTTTAACCACGTGGCATTAATTGAAGCTACATCTCACTCCTAAAGAAAATAATTCAATTACTGTATAAGTTTAGTTCCATTTATACACCCTTTCCTTATGACTGGGGTGTCTTGCTATTTGTCTAAAATACATTTCATACAGTATCTTTTTACATAATACATCTAAAATTGCACAGCATTCATCTCAGTAGAAATTCAATTCAGTTTGCTGATACTGTCCTGTTTCTATTTTCTTTATTCTGTCTGTTTAGTGGTCGGAATCTGAATTGAACAGGTGGGTCCTGGCAGGCTTCAGGAAACAACCAGTCCTGTAATTCATCTATCATTTTGTCTCATCTGTGACATGTTTTAAATCGTTTCCAAAGTAAAATTGAGCTCACAATTGTGACTAGTTAGGTACTAGTCCCGTTATTTGTGTGTACGCAGTCTTTGCTTTACTTAACAGTGATTCTTCTGTCTTTTATGTAGTGACTTCCTTTGATATTTTTGGCTTCTCTGTGTGCTCTTAATGGATTGTTTCCTAAGGCAAGATTCAGTATTTTAAGAGTCCACTGTACCTAAAGATGTTCCGAGCCTGTCACCCATGAACCACCTCTTGGTAAATGTAAGCTCGAGCACAGCTTTATGAACTTCCCACTGAACATCTGCGGCTCCAGCAATTCTGGACTTAGAATTGCACCAACTGGAACTGCGACAATTCCCAAGCCCAAAATTCAAATGGAGACTTCCCCCACACACCTTCTCAAATTGCCGGGTTGTGGACCCCAGTCCTTCCATGCACTTGCATGCATTGCATATTTATAAAAAATCTACAAATTGGCTCTTGAACTATGGTCACACCAGTATGGCTTGTATCAAAAGATGTGCTCCTACCTCCATCTCCAAATAGTCAAATAAACCTTGCTTTCCTACTTATTGCCAGCTACACAAGCTACGATATTCTCTCTCAGGCCATTGCAGACTTTGGTTTAAAGCATCAGATATAATATACTTTGTTCTTGTTTTAGTGTAGCAACAGGCATTATTGTACCTGAGTCTCCCTTGGTTTTGGCACGGTGGATAGTAGTGTTGCTAAATCCTACTCTGAGGTGGATCTTCACTGCTTTGTCTGTCTTAAACTTGTACTGAAATTTGCTTTAAACCACATTTTTTCTGTTGTTTGGGGTGATGTTTTATCAGCCACATCTCTAACTTCCTAATTTCTTGATTTCCTCTCCTCCCCCCTCTTCAAAATTTGACTCCTCATTAGTTTTCATAATCTCTTCGAGGCTTGTTGTGGTTTAACCCTACCGGCAACTAAGTACCACACAGCCGCTTGCTCACTCGCCCCCACAGCAGGATGGAGGAGAGAATCAGAAGAGTAAAAGTGAGAAAACTCATGGGTGAGATAAAAACAGTTTAAGTAAAGCAAAAGCTGCATGCACAAGCAAAGGAAAACAAGTAATTCATTCACCACTTCCATCAGCAGGCAGGTGTTCAGCCATCTCCAGGAAAGCAGGGCTCCGTCACACGTAACAGTTACTTGGGAAGACAAACACCATCACTCCAAATGTCTCCCCCCTTCCTTCGTCGCCCCCCAGCTTTGTATGCTGAGCATGACATCATGTGGTGTGGGGCATCTCTGGTCAGTTGGGGTCAGCTGTCCCAGCTCTGTCCCCTCCCATCTCCTTGTGCACCCCCAGCCTGCTCACTGGTGGGGTGGGAAGCAGAATAGGCCTTGGCTCTGTAAGCACTGCTCAGCAGTAACTAAAACATCCCTGTGTTATCAACGCTGTTTTCAGCACAAATCCAAAACACAGCCCCATACCAGCCACTGTAAAGGAAATTAACTCTGCCCCAGCCAAAACCAGCACATCCTCCACCCCTTATTTCATATGCTTTATGGGATGCTCAGGTCCCACATTATCCAGTACATCCTCGTTACCCATCCTACACAGATATCATACTCCTAGTCTACGGACCAACCCTGTGAAATATCTTTAAACTGCCCACAAAACATCCATTAAGTTCATTTGGTCCATGACTTTGAGCTCCCTGTGTTATGGTGGTCACTCAGGACAGGAGAGGCGGTGTGTTGAATGGAGTTACTGGGCACCAAAGCCGACTTGGGGCCGGGTCACTGCTGCTCTTGCACCGCTTCTTGTAAGGCTTGTCCTCCGTTGGTTCAGGTAGGTCCTGCTATAGTAAATCCTATACCATGCAACTCAAATCATTGTTTGCGACAATTTAAAGGTATCTCCGTTACCGCCTCCACCCCCAGGCCCTTTGGGCCAGGTTATAGGGTTTAACATGGCAATGAACTTCTCTCCTTGCTCTGGCTTGGAGTCACCCACAGCCTGCAGTCCGTGGTACAGGGGTGTACCTGCTCCCCGTGGAGCCTTATCCGTGAGCCACAGTCCCTCCAGGGGCATAGCTGCTGCAGCATAGATTTATCCACAGCCACAGCCGCTTTGAGGTGTGCCTGTTCCAGCATGGCCTTCTCCAGGAGCCACAGTGCTTTCGGAGACGTGCGCTCCAGGGTGGCCTTACCCACAGCCACAGTCCCTTCGAAAGTAAGCCTGCTCCGACACTGTGTTACCCATGGCTACTGTCCATCCAGGGGCGTACCTGCTCTGCCATGGGTTTATCCCTGGCCACAGGTTTTGAGGTGCTCCAGCGTGACTTCATGTGCAGCCACTGATGCTTTGAGGTGTACCTGCTGCAGCACAGACATAGCCACAGACGCTTTGGGGTGTCCTGCTCCTGCGTGGGCTCATCCACAAGTCGCAGTCCCTTTGGCTTGCAGTTCCAGCCTGTCCAGCACAGAAACAGCGGTGATGCGCTGGCCATCTGCCAGCCCAGGCACATGGCCCATTGCTGTTATCAAAATGTTCCCAGGCACAGCAGCGTAGGATGATAAACAGTATGGCAGTGCAGCGAGAGCAAAAAGCAGCCGCTGACGAGCACTAGACTCTAAAATACAGTGAGGCAAGCAAGCCCCATGGCAAGCACAGGAGCCTGCCAATAGACAGCTAAACAGCAGTAACAGCTATAAATTTGACCTAAGGCATTCCAGTCAAACCTGTCATTACCTTGAACCCTTCAAGCACCGTGCTGGGTGCCAAATAGGACTGTTGTGGTTTAGCTCCAGCCAGCAGCTAAGCACCACACAGCCACTCGCTCACTTTCCCCATCACCGGATGGAGGAGAGAATCAGAAGAGTAAAAGTGAGAAAACTCGTGGGTTGACAGTTTAATAGGTAAAGCAAAAGCCATGCACACAAGCAAGGGGAAACAAGGAATCCATTCACCACTTCCCATCGGCAGGCAGGTGTTCAGCCATCCCCAGGCAAACAGCGCTCCATCATGCGTAAAGGTGACTTGGGTAGACAAACGCCACCACTCCAAGTGTTCCCCCCTTCTTTCTTCCCCAGTTGTGTTGAGGATGACATCATATGGTATGGGGCATCCCTTTGCTCAGTTGGGGTCAGCTGTCCCATCTGTCTCCCACCCCCAGCTTCTTGTGCACCCCCAGCCTGCTCGCTGGTGGGGTGGTGTGAGGAGTAGAAAAGGCCTTGGCTCTGTGTAAGCACTGCTCAGCAGTAACGAAACCATCCCTGTGTTATCAACGCTGTGTTCAGCACAAATCCAAACACAGCCCCATAGGAGCTACCGTGAAGGAAATTAACTCTATCCCAGCCAAAACCAGCGCAAGGCTGTGGTTTCATATTAATATATTGGTGATGCTGAAACAATATCATAGTGCTTATTCCAGTGCTTCCTTAGCTGTCTCTTCTGACTAGCAATAGTATCAATATTGCTACTGGTACTTTAAACTAGGAACATAGAATTTCTGGAAAGAAAGAAACCATCCAGTTCTTTATAAAAGCAGACTTTTACAGGGGGAAGTGGCTTTTGGGGATTGGGGCCACCTGTAACTAATAATCCTAGCTTCTATACTGGCTTCTATACTGGCTTCTATACAGGCTCTGTAGCCTGTGGGATGCCACTTTAGCAGCTCTGCACCATTTTCTACGTATGGCAGCATGTGTTAACTACTTAATTAGTGCTTTATGGAGTTATCAGTTTGGGGGTTTTGTCTGTGAGGTTTTCCCTTTGATAGACTGTTCTACTTCATCGACTGTTGTCGTATTTATGGAAGCCTCGGGTCTTAAAGGGAAGCCGATTGTGCTCCTCAGCAATACGATGAGTGCACACGCAAACACTACCCGTGCACGTGCGATCCACCCTGCTGTGTGAGGGCAGCTCGCTGCCTCCGGTTCCTCGCAGCTGCTGGCTGAGATTGGAGCATTGCCTTTTCTGATGGCTGCTTCCAGCTGGGGTTATTTTCTCGCGATTTACCCCGGGCATGCTTTTTTATTTGCTTGTTTACCACTGTATTCTTGATTTCAAAATTTGTTGAAAACATGTTCTAATGATGGGTGTTTTCCCAAGACTCATGGCCGTGTTCAGGATCTTTGCTATCTCTGCAAATCCCACAACGCGAAGAACCATACCATTTGTACTGGGGTCAAGCTGTGGGGCAAGGTAATATGAAGACAACTGCCTCCTGTGTTTTCCAGGAGTTGCCTGCAGTGATACAGGACGAAGCCTGATTGAGGGAGGATATCGTAAAAGTTTTCCTCATGCAAAGCATCCAATTCAAATCATCTACTCTCAGTAGTATCCTACTGTTGACTTTAGGACTTCCTCTGGGTTTTTTGTTGGGGATGGGGTGTATAATTGTTATTTGATATAGGAAGAATAAAGAATTCTGGATATTCTTCATGAGTTCTCTAGTTCAGGCATGTCCTCACAGACCTGCTGATCCTAGCTTGTGTTGCCAAAAACTTAACTGGAGAGATCAGATTCAGCTTGAAAAATATCAAGTTGGATATTAGGAAAAACTTCTTCACTGAAAGGGTTGTCAGGCATTGAAACAGGCTGCCCAGGGTGGTGGTTGAGTCACCATCCCTGGAGTCACCATCCCATGGAGGTATTTAAGAGACGAGTTGATGTAGTACTTAGGGTAGACTTGGCAGTGCAAGGTGGATGGACTCGATGACCTTAAAGGTCTCTTCCAACCAGAACAGTTCTATGATTCTATGAAAGCACAGGTTGTATTTACTTACTCCTTCCATCATGCCTCATTTCAGCTGTTGCCAGTAGGATTAATTCCTCTCCAGCAATATAAAAAGACAAATTTGGCAAGGTGATACACTGTTCTGAACCACTGTTTCAGTTCAGAGCATCTAACTTGTTGCGTGGGATACCCAAGGATACCTTTCAACGTCCTGCTTGTAACATGGGCTTATTTTCCCAGAATATTTGGAAAACTTGGGGAAATTGCCCCTAGGACAATTTGTGAATGCCTTTTTAGGTGTGGTGTTGTTCTGAACTAGCAGTTCAGTGCTTTTCCTAAAAGCAGGGTCTTTAAGAAATCTTCCTGGCTCAAATCCTTGACTCTCCAGTGGAGACTACTTTTTGTTGAGTATCTCTGAATCAGAGGTAGGAACCTGCTTGGCACATGCATTTCTGAACGTGCTGTTTATCTTTTGAGGTACCCAAAAGCCTCAAGTGGAGACTGAGTAGATTCCTCCTTTGTGCTTCCCCTTCCCTCCCCAGCCAGTTATTTCTATCAGGGCCGGCAGTTTCTGATAAAGGGAGTGCTGCTGCAGAACGGATTGCCCCTGTTAGTAGCAGCTGGCAACCTTCTGTGTTGCGGGCTACCCAAGTCTGGGGTGGAGCTAGCTGTGTGCACTTGTGTCCTGGAAGGTGCCCTCTGTGCTGCAAGCTCCTACGGCTTCAGGTAATCTATTAATTGGCCACCTCTTAATGAACCTGTTGCTGAATGTCCCACAGAAGGTCAAGACATCTTCTAGTAATGACAGAAGTCAGGGAGTGGCTGGAAAGGCACACATAGCTCCTTGAGGTAGATATGTAAAAATGGAGATGCTTCTTCAAAGCAGGGATGTTCACTCCAGCTACTGTCCTGTAAAGCTCAATACAGACACATTCCTGTCCTGAACCTTTGAAGTCCTCTCACTCTGTTTGCTGGCCACATTTCTGCATTGAAATGTCATACGTTTCGGTGGGTGGTTATGAATTGAAAGTGGGTAGATTTAGGTGAGATATCAGGAAGAAGTTCTTCCCGGAGAGGGTGGTGAGGCACTGGGACAGGTTGCCCAGGGAAGCTGTGGGTGCCCCATCCCTGGATGTCTTCAAGACCAGGCTGGATGAGGCTTTGAGCAACCTGGTCTAGTGGAGGGTGTCCCTGCCCATGGCAGGGGGGTTGGAACTAGATGGTCTTTAAGGTCCCTTCCAACCCAAACCATTCTGTGATCTTGCAGACTCTGGCATTTAAAGCCTCATCTACGTGATAAGAATGAAATGTGAATATTTACTGACATGTAAGGTAGATGCGTTCTGCCAACCTAGTGAGGCTATGTCCATCAATCTAAATCTCATTAATAATTCAGCTAAAATGCTTTAGAAAGTTTTTATGTCCTTACAAAAATTGTCATGTGTCCGTGGGCTGCGTATGTTCGTGTCTGTCCAGGGAACTGCCTGGCGTGTCTTTTGGCAGGTTCTGTTCTAGGCCAGCCTTACATTAGGGCAATCTTATTCCACAGGAACAGAGCCGGTTTTTTACATCACTTTGGGGATTGGATTAAATCGCAATGAAGTGTTCCTAATATAGAATGTGTTCACCTTAGGATTTAGTGTGAAATAGCTGGGTATAGTTCAAGTTTAAACCTTTAGCCTATTTTGCAATAGCCTTCCCCTACAGATGAGCCCTGAGAGATGTCCGTACTTCGCTCTCGAATTTGAGAACATTTCGAATGAACACTGGGGTATCGTAACCTGCAGCTTCAAGAATATCAAAGGACAAGATAAGCAATTTCTTCCTTATGAGATGTTCCCGGTGTTAAAAGGCCTCAAAAAGGAGTCTCTGACCTGGAGAAGGTTTTTCCTTATTTGTATTTGTTTGTGAGAAAAGGAAACAGGACTAGCTCTTTGCTTCTCCCACCAAATACTTTGGTGCATGCTACTGTGAAATATGGCTGGGATTTTTTGACTGGAGTAGTATCAGAGGGGCCTGGGAACTTATTTTTTCTTTTTTTTCGGTGGTCATGTGCACTGTTTTCTGTTTGTCAGTAGTATCCTGATTAGAGATTCAGCAGAAGAAAAATCACTCCAAAATGAGTTTAAAACTCAGGTGGAAGGGGAGAGGAGAGCAATCCTAATTTATCTTGATGCCATGATAAACAAGAAAAAGAATTTGCTCATCTGAGGAATGTTTATATGTAATTTCCAGTGAAATAAATAGAATGGAGATGTATTTGGAAAGCCTTTTGCAATTGTTAGGGGGTGGCATTTTTTCCACTGTAAGACAGCACGTGGAAAGTTTGCTTAATACCTTATGCATAAATTGCAGAGGTCCTTTTTGAATGTAGTAAAACTTAATCAGAGTTTTCAGGAACTTTGTTAAATTACATATTAATGTTATCCTTATATTTGTGGGAATGGTCCTAACAAGTCTTGGTCTTAACAAGGTCTAGTATTTTGTTTTTCCCATCTTCTTAAAGTACGTAAACTTCCTTTTACTTCTACTTATATGACTTAAAATAGACTAAGGGAAACCTGTTTAACCTGAGGATGGAGAAATGCCATTTTCTGTTGTAACTATCACCCACTTTCAGTAGGAGAATTTTGTGCTCTGGTGAGTTGCATTTTTGGTTGGCAAAACAAGTTTGTCTTTACATGGATGCTCATGCTCTGAGAAGGGATGAGGGTCAAAAGCAAAAATAATGAAGTAGCTTATACGTCCGATGCAACCAGTAATGCTGCCTTCTTCCTTCAAGCATCGTTGTGTATTTGATTGATGCTGTAAGTAATCAAAGAAACAAGAGAAAACTACCTACAGAAGGAAAAAAGGGTGACTATAGGCCATATTGCTCTAAATGTGACGTGGCAGCCAAGATAAAAATCGGTGTAGGGTTGAAAGACCTGTAATCAAGTAGAGAAATACCAGCAAGGGTACGTGTGTGGATGTCTCTCTCCACATGTTAATTTTGTCCACAACAACAGTGTCCTGGAAACGTGGATTTTATAGGAGCAATTTAAAGTGGCATTTAAAATTAACACCTGTACGGAACATAAGGAAAAGGGGAATTAAGGGCACGAGAGAGGCTTTATTTAGGAACTGAAGATAGACACTGACAGCCAAGCCTGCCAGCTACCGCAGGACTGTGCACTGCTGAGCTGTGCTGCCTATTGCTGATGTTTCACCAAGTGCTACCATAACCGTTTGCCAGTTAGTCTGTGCTTAAAACCTACTTTCTTTGTGTGTGGAAAGGTGGCGTATTTGCACGCAGAACCGAAGGGAGGCTGAAGAACATCTAATGGCTCCCTACGTAACCGTTTCCTGGAAACAGAAGGAAGAAGAGGGTAACTCTATTTGAAAAGATGAAGTTAGTACACACCCCCTCCCAGCAGTGAGGGATTTGAGGAAGTTTCAGCACCGTCAGCAGCCCAGAATTCGAAGAAGCCTGACCATTTCCCTACCCAGACATCTTTGGGGATGCCTGTTCTAACGCCGGGGTGTGGGCAGATAGTTATTGGTAGCACTGTTGTTTTGTGTGCTGCATCAATGCAACAACATATTCTGGAAGGGTGTAAGTGAAGCGTATCTTTTCTTTCATAAATGAATGACCTATACCTTCTGAACACTCTTCCAGAAACACAGAGCTATCCAGTATTTTAGGTGAAATGTACAATAAATTCAGATATTTTACTTTTTTCTTACAAATATTTATAGCGAACGCTTCAAAGGAAGCTGGAACTTTGGTTTGATTCCAAAATGTAAGTGCTGCAAATACACAGACAAAACACGGGCACGTATATAGGATTTTTAGAACCCTCATTTTGAATTTCTATAACATGTGCCAATACACTGCAACTCTAAGAAATATTTGCTGTGTAATTGCTGAAGCAGAGGTGGAGAAATTACTGGAAAGTGTTATATATTATGTTTGCGTTGTGGTATCGCTGTCTGGGCTTGGTGTCTCATTGTGTGAAATATTTGCTGTAGTGCAGACTTAAGACTGGAAAAGCTTAACAGTGTTTACAGTTAGAGCTTGCTTGTACGTGTGAACGTGTAGCCGAACACTACGGCAAAAAGGGAACGTGGGACAACCTGCGCTGGACAACAGACACGAAGTCTTGTGGATTATATATACAGGGGACTATAAAGCAGTGAAAGTACAGAAGGGGCTTTGGAAAAAATACAACTTCCTTTAGCACTGAATATTTTATTTTTAACTTGAGCTGAGAGAGTTGGGCTTCTTCAGCCTGGAGAAGAGAATGCTCCGGGGAGACCTTATAGCACCTTCCAGTACCTGAAGGGGGCTACAAGGAAGTTGGGGTGGGGTAGGGGGGGACTTTTTACAAGGGCCTGTAGTGACAGGACAAGGGGCAACGGCTTTAAAGTGAAAGCGGGGAGATTTAGATTGGACATCAGGAAGAAATTCTTCCCAGAGAGGGTGGTGAGGCACTGGAACAGGTTGCCCAGAGAAGCTGTGGATGCCCCATCCCTGGAAGGGTTCAAGGCCAGGCTGGATGAGGCTTTGAGCAACCTGGTCTAGTGGAGGGTGTCCCTGCCCATGGCAGGGGGGTTGGAACTAGATGGTCTTTAAGGTCCCTTCCACCCCAAACCATTCTAAGGTTCTATGATTAGTTTTTCCCAATCAGTTTTGCAGATCATATTTTTCCCTCTCCGGCACTTGAGCTGTAATCAGTTACAGTGTTATTTTTGCAGCTTGCGCTTTATGAAATTCTTGTTGCTGGTGTTTGCTCATTTGTTTATTCCAGTGGGATGCTTCTTATTAACCGTTTTGTCCCTTGGTGTAGGAGAGGTTGGTGGGTGAGGGTACAGGAAAGGTGTGAGGGTGCCTGAAGGTCCTTGTGAGCACTGCAGAGATATCTGAAAATACTGAGTGATTCTGTGAGTAAAAGGAGCGATTACTTCCAGCGCAGATGAACAGGGAACAAAACAGGCTTCTAGGCAAAACTAGGCCTATAGCAAAACATAAAACCGTGCCTGGACGATGAGTGGGTCCTGACTGAGTGTTACTGCTCAGGAAAAGGGCATTGGGTTTGGTTTGGGTAGTTTTCTGCAAACACCTGCTCAGTGCTAGTTAAAAACCAAATTGAAATTATTTTGGAAAAGAAATGGAGGACAAAGGAGAAGGCTCGAATATGTCACGTTATAAATCCCCATCTTGAATACCGTGTGCCGGTTTGGACCCTGTTCAAAGATTCAGCACAAGAGGCATGGAGAAGAATGACAGGCTTGAGCTGGCTTCTGGAAGAAGAAAGAAAGGGTAAATAAGGTTGGGACTAATCAACCTGGAAAAGGACCGTGGTGGAAGGGATGCAGAAAGTAAAGATGGACATTGCGGCACAACAAGATACTTTGGAAGACACACCCAGAGTGCTTTCAAAAGTAAACTGGACAGTCCCATGAGGGATAAAGATTTAATTACATGGGTTTGGGTGCATCCTATGGTTGCGGGCATGCCAATTTTAGGAATCCCTAAATTTCTGGTGGCTGGAGTTGGGGGAAAATACTCAGGCAACATCCTTCACACCTCACATCATCTTATGCCCATTCCTTAGAGACCTGTCCTAAGCCTTTCAAAACCAGCATACTCTGCCAAACCAACCTGTGCATTGGGAGTGCCGGCACTAGTCCAGGTCTACCCAAAAACAAGTGTGTGAAGGAGGCTTGGCTGCCCCTGGAGCCATAACGGAACAGTGAGGCACGAATAGTTTAGAGAGGAGCTTGGGATTGTGACTTTCGGACTGTTGCAAAGTTGTCTGTTACTTGTGTTTAACTCTGTTTATCTAGATGTCTGGCATCGTGCATTTTAATTGTTGTCCCCCCTCGTATTTTGGAGGTGGCACTTTTCCCATGTTCTGCCAGCGGAATGGCGATGATGGTCTCTTTGCTGTTCAGCCCCTTTTCCAACTTGTGTACTTTGTGTCTGTCTTCCTTTTGAATAAGACCAGATCAGTTCGTATCTGTTGCCCATAGCTTTTATTTTTTCCGTCTAGAAGCAGCTGCGTGAAAACGGTGATTGTTGGCAGGTTTTGATCAGCAGCTGCGAAACCGAGTAGTCCTCTTAATTTCATTTTGCATCTGTGTGGTGAAGCTTTGGGCAGTAGCAGTAGGTCTTCGCCTTTGAGAAGATCACATTACATTAATGAAGTTTGCAGTTGGGAGGGTTTTTAACTATAAGGGCTGTTTGTTTACTTCTTAAGCAAACATAGTTCTGCAGCAGTTGACAATATCCAGGGTAAGCTGTCTTTTTTTTCCAAGGCCGTATTGGTTTTGGAAGGCTCAGTTTGAAAGGAGAGGGCTGTGGTGTTTTGTTTGTCCGTGATATGCTATCTCCGTTAAGGTATTAAAATGCAGAACTGCTGTTGGTTTGTTATGAAATCTAGATTTGAAAATTGTAAGACATAGTTGTAATTAACCTGCAAATAAGCGACGTCAGTGCAAGCTTTTCATGTGAGGAAATCTACGGCAATGCAGGTAAACGTCTCTGGCACTTCTAATTTTCATCCTCGCTTGCTGCAGCACGTGGCCAGGAGTGACCCGCGGTGTAGCCCTCGCCTGTTGATAGACAGCATGAATACCGTTCACGTCTCCGAGTCGTCTCTTTGCTTTCGGGGACCAAATGCCGAAAGAAAGAGCCCTCTACACTTTTAGGTGTAGACGGGCACAGTCGTACAACGATAATGACAAACACTAACGAATGTATTTTAACTCTGTTGGTGCCCTTTTCTTATCCCTACCAGCTGGCCAAATCTCCCTGCGCAGAGGTACGGTTTCTAAAGCCGACAGGGTTGTGATTCTGGTCTAAGTATCCCGAAAGTGTGTTTCTGAGGTTGGATGTAGGAGATTTCTTCCACCGAACTGCAGCCGTCCCTTCTTTGTGGTTTGAAACGGGGGCTATTGACAAGTGCAGGCAGAGTTTATACAAAAACTCAGGAGGCCTCTTGCCAGTTCAACAGCCATGAAGAGCGGCGTGTGGTGTTTACATCTTGGTCTCTCTTGCTCGAAGTGTGTAATCATTGGCTCTTACATCTCTAAACTCATTTCCTGGTATTTGAGTATGTCTGTGGAAGTATGAGCTGTGGGAACAGATCTACCCAAAGCTCTTACACAAGTTTGTTTACTCTTTTTTTTTTTTTTTTTTTTGTTTTGGTTTAGTCTAGTCCATTGTGCTCTCCTGGTTCTCCATTTTTCTTACTATGGCTAGGACAGAAGCCATAAAGCCTTGTATCAGGGTTTAGAAATCGGAGGTGACTGCAGTTGTTTTAATTTACCTTTCCCATGGAAAAACAAACCGTTGCGGCCAGTGAGACCATTTCATCTTGTGTCCCTAATGAAATATGGGGCAACATCGGTGTTTCTGCAAATTCCCTTTGAATGGAATTCTTCTAAAGGCATAGTAATCAATGTGGTGTGGTTTACAAGGGGGAAGTAGTGAAAGCATCCCTCATCAATTTCACATTTGGTGTGCATATTGTGCTGAAATGGGGGGGAAAAAAGGATTTTGATAAGCCATGAAAAATTTAGGAATAAAGGTGAAACTTCAGTGACAATATAAAATATTAATTTTCCATCTAACTTTGTTCACGTCTGGTGTCTCTGCGACTGAGCACAAACTGAATTCCGTTTCTTACTCTTCACTTTAAACAATGGAAAAATCTTGAGCTGCCTTTAACTTCTACACAAGAAGTGATACGGTAAGGGGACTAATACAACAAGAAAGACTTTAAGAAGTAAAATAAAACCTTATTATTGTATAGCTCCTTTGACAGACAACTTGCCTGATTAATCATAACAGATTGATAGGCAAATATTTATTTATTAAAATTAAGATTAAAATATTCACTATAAAGACTTCATTAATATCTGACGGTAGTGTCTGTAATACAAATAGGAAAATGTATATTGTTCTAAATTTTAATTTTGTTAGTCTTTCTCTTAATATCTCTCTCATACTTCATACGGGTCAAAGTAAGCAACGTTTGAATACAGCTAAAATACTACTGGGGGAGAGATGATATTCCAGTTATTTAGGCGAGCCTGTTCAATGTCTTCACTGGAGCCACAAGTGCTTGAAGTATCTTGTACAAAAAATAAAATGAAATTAAACTAAAAATCATGGCATTGTGTATTAGAACTTTAAAAATACAGCTTCTCCTGAAAGATGGTAATGAATGAAGGAAGATCCATCACTGGCCTATTTATACGTGGCTTAGATGTACCTTTTAAAACATCGTACGCATGATGCTCTGGCAGTACCTGTTGGTGAGATGAGGGCTGTGGGTTTCCAGTAGATTTAAACGAAGTCTCAGACCTCAGTTTTCAGGAAAAGACTTTCAAAACGTTCCTATCTTAGACTGAAGTGCATTTTTGCAACGCTTTCAACCCTACTGACCCCACCCCCCCACGCATACTCCATTGCTTTGATCTGACAAATTTTATGGAGATTTTACACGGCGACTTTAACATACAGGTGGATGATAGATCCAAGGTGTCCTCTTATTTTCTCTTACGAGTGCTGAATGTTTGCTATGATGTTTCTAACGCTGAGTAGAGAAAAACCTGTCCCTTCCGTGTCATGAGGAATGGCCTAGTTACTCGCAAGCCTTTAAATTCTGGCGATTTAAGTGACTGGGAACAGGACCAGAAAGACAAAACGATCTATTTGCCAATTCTAATAGCAAAAATTGTTTAGACTTGAGAAATACCTCATTGTCTATGAATCCATTCAAATCCCCCTCGCTGCAGGGGTCTTGTTTCCCTCTCACAGAAGTATAGTCTGCGTTTCTTCATTTCCATTTTCCTTTAGAGACTATTACGCTTTATATGATCTTGTCAATCACGTTCTTTATTTGGCTTGTTGTAGGTGTCGTTTTCTTCCGTGTATTAACTTCTTGTGGCATTTGAAACAAAAGGCTTCTGCTTCCTCTTTGCAATCTTAACGCTGTTAGGCAACTCAAAGACCTGGGAGAGGGAGGGAGCAGAGCGTGAACCTACTGAAGTGCATCGGTACTGGGAACCTTGAATAACCCTTTCCCTCCCTGCTGAAAAGAAGTATGTGGTGGTTGGTCTGTTTGCCTTGTTTAAGATGTATTTTCTCACCGCTGCCAAACGAATTTGTTGGATCCCTCTGTCGCTTTATTTTGCTCTGAGCGCAGTGTCTATTTCTGTAACGTTTCAGTAACTTCCAGGGACTGAGTTTCATATTTACTGTGCGTTCTTGGTAGGGCCAGCGTGTTTTCAGGCTCATGGGAATGTCGACGCTGCCGGGCTAATCCCATGTACTTAATACAACGTTCTTGGTTAAACTATTTCCAGGTACATCCACCTTTATGGAAGCCTTAGCAGCCAATGGTACAACCAACATACAGACATCGGTGACAGGCGTGACAGCCAGCAAACGGAGGTTTATCGACGACAGGAGAGATCAACCTTTTGATAAAAGGCTACGTTTCAGCGTGAGGCAAACGGAGAGCGCGTACCGGTACAGAGACATCGTCGTCAGAAAACAAGATGGATTCACGCATATTTTGCTGTCAACAAAATCATCTGAAAATAATTCGCTAAATCCAGAGGTCGGAACAATTCTGACTTTCTGGGGGGTGAGGGGGGAAGAGGGGAAGGGTGCTGGGGGAATTGTAAGTCCTTGCCTGGCTTGTGCCTCTTAGGCACCAGCGTGCACGAAGCTTGTGAGATGTTACACAGAGAACTGGCTTGGAGTGTAACTCAGTTGAGTGTAAGAACGGTGTTATCTGAACAGGTAGATACACGGTCTTTTACCAGACGTGGAGATTGATGAAGTGCAACTTGAAACAAGCTTTAGCCTGAATTAAGGTTCTTTCCTTTTTTCCTGAACTGGTTGCACATGCCATCTGCTGTCCAAATTACAGAAATGCTGAATGAGTGCTTTAGTTACAGGTAACACCTAATAGATCTTGTCTTAATGATTTCGTTATCTTAGTCTAATTTCCAATTACATTTTTGAAATGGAAAGCTTCTAATACTTCTTTTTTTTTTTTTACTTTCTTATTTTTGGATAATGAAAAAGTTAACTTTTTTAATATGATGGTTGAGTGGATCCTAAGGAAAAACTGGAGATGTCAAAGATCTCACGGGGGCAGGGGGGAGGAGAACAGTATACTAGTTTTTAATGATGGAATACAAAGAGTCTAATGGATTCTTGGTGTGGTTTGTTTGGGGTTGTGTTTTTTTTTTCAGGTGATGAAGGAAGTCCAAAGTGCACTGAACACAGCAGCTGCAGATGACAGTAAACTTGTGCTGTTCAGTGCGGTCGGTAGCATTTTCTGCTGTGGTCTCGATTTTATTTATTTTATACGACGTTTAACAGACGATAGAAAAAAGGAAAGCACTAAGATGGCAGAAGCTATCAGGTATGTAAGATTGTCTTCAGTCATCTGAGTGGGTGTTCTTCATCGTTGTAGTCTGGCTTGGTTTCCCTCTTCTACTTCAGAAGCCTCTAATTCAACAGCATCTCAGACATTCGCCTGTTATATGATAGAGTGTGCAGCACTTGTTTATGCTCCCTGTCCCTTTCTACTTGGGTTGTCATTTCATGCATCACTATTTTAATTACTAAAATTTAACTGTGGAAACTGGTAATATGGGAATGCCTCTCCAGTTGAGACCAATTTTAAAAGACTTAAACAGCCACAGGGTTTCAGGAAGGCAAATTTAACATACACAACTACAAGATGTGTGTTGAACGAGTAACAACATAGCACATTCAGAGCAGTGGTACGATGGATAACTTAGGGGTAGAGTAATACCAGTGAACATCATCCCAAGGCTCGGTACCAAATATAAAGTTTACACAAGATGAGCTGAACTACTGCAAACCAGAAGAATATATATTGAAAAAATGATGGATCTTAGAGACAGTTTTTAACAGTACAAACAAGTAGTTTATCATTTGAACACGGGTTTTGAGGGCCTGGGCTCTCGGATTAGCTCTTGTTTTCTTCCAGAGTATCTTTAAGTCCTTCCGAGATCTGTGGTCTTTGTCTCTGTCAATAGTCAAAGACCTTGTAATACATAAGGCCTGTTTCATCAGAAGCACAGCTGGTTCATAGAGATAATAGTGGTTTTCCATGGGTTTTGTTTCCAAAGGAAATTTTTCAATCATTCCATGTATAAGTTGCTCATGCGGCCAGGGGACAGAAGCTCTTAACACTGAGCTTCTGTCGCTAGTTTAATTCACGCCCTTCCAGAAGCCTGACTTGTCACCTATTATTCATTGTTAATAAAATGGATAACGGGAGCATGAAACAACTAAGAACCCCCTCTTCAAATATAATAACGGTATGTTTCGTGTACGTGCTGCTAGAGGTGGTCCTCGCTGGAATACTCAGACATGACTGAAATCCTGGTAGGTCTCTGGATGGGATGTTTGTACGTCAGCTGGCCGAAGATGCTTCCGGTAGACGTTTTCTTGCCTTCATCTATTTCAGCTCACTAGAATGAGTTAAGAAGTGGCATATGATAACCTTCAGTGGTAGAAGATCCAATATAGTAAAAATGTCCTATTTCACAGAAAGAGAAAAATGTGTAATGCAGATAAAGAGCAAACTTGAAAATGACCACTAAATCCCCCTTTTTAAAAATGTTGATAAAAATCCCATACTTCAGCATATTAATACTGAAATGAAAAATGGTCTGTCATGCAGAGCAAAGGAGTGCTGTACAGGTGCTGACAACTCTATTGTACGCTGTATTCTGATCGGAATTTGTCAGGTACTTGGGGTAAATATGGACAACTTCTTCCTTACATGCGGCAGCTATTAACTGAGAAATGCCTGCACCTCCACTTGGAGCTTTTAGAAGTCTCTCCTTGGTGTAATGCGTGTGTACGCACACGTACGTACACACACGCTTACTTTTTCCGAAGAAGCTCTTGAAGGCATTTACTGTTTGAGAACAGAGGAGCATGGAAGCACCCATGCGTTGTGGGTGCTGGAAGGAATTGTCATTTTGGGTTGACAGGGAGAAGGTGCATTTGTAACTTCATAGCATTGTGACCAGCCAGGAGAGGGGCATGAGGAAGGGGAATTTACAGGTGTGTGACATGCGATAACGGAGCTCTACTGTTTATGGCTTGGTCATCATTTAAAAAGGCAGATTTATTTCTTAAGACAAGCTGTCTCCCAGAAGTTCAGAAATACTCCTTAAAGAAACTCATTAATGCATCACCCATCTTCACTTATACACCTTATACCTTCACTTTAAAGTATAGATAGATGCCTTATACCACTGTCATACATTAACACAGTGAAGACCAAGCAGGGCTGTAACCACAGTTTGGGTGCCCAGGGGAGAGGTACGACTGCAGCCTCGTCTGAGAGAGGGCTGCGAGGCACGTGAATAGGCCACAAGCGCTGTATCAGCTGGTGCTTGCAGGAGGAGCGTTAAATCCGCGCCTGTCCGGGTACTGTGCTTTGCAGGGCTGGGAGAAAGGCTAGTCTTTCACGGAATCAGCGAATGGTTGAGGTTGGAAGGGACCTTTGGAGGTCACCCTGTTCAACCTGCCCCTGCTCAAGGAGGGTCACCTAGATCGGGTTGCCCACGACCAGGCAGGGGTTTTGAGTATCCCCAAGGAGGGAGATTCCACAACCTTGCTGGCCACCTGTTCAGACACCTTTACACTAAGGAAGTGTTTCCTGACGTTCAGAGGGAACGTCCTGTGTGTTTCAATTGGTGCCTACCGCCTCTGGTCCCGTCACTGGCACCACTGAGAAGAGCCTGCCTTTTGCACCTTCCCTTCAGGTATTTATACACATTGATGAGATCCCCCTGAGCCTTCTGTTCTCCCGGCTCTCTCAGCCTTTTCTCACATGAAAGATGTTCCAGTCCCTTAATCATCATGGTGGCCCTTTGCTGGACCATCTTCAGTAGCGCCACATCCCCCTCTCACTGGAGAGCCGATAAACTGGGCACCAGTGCAGAGCACAGGAGAAGGATAACCTCCCACCATCCACCGGCAGCGCTTCTCCAAGTGCAGCCCGGGATGCCATCAGCCGCCTTTGCCAGGACAGCATGTTGCTGGCTCAAGTTCAACTCGGTGTCCACCAAGACTCCCAGGTCCTTTTCTGCCAAGCTGCTTTCCAGCTGTTTGGCTTCCAGCATATAGTGGTGCCTGGGGTTGTTCTTACCTGGATGCAGGACTTGGCACTTCCCCTTGTCAGACTGCATGAGGTTCCTGTCAGCCCATTCCTCCAGCCTGTCGAGGTCCCTGTGGGTGGCACCACCACCCTCTGGTGTATCAGCCCGGTTCTGTAACCTCAGCAAACTCGCTGAGGGTGCACTCAGCCCCATCATCCGGGTCATGAATGAAGCTGTTGAACAGTACCGCACCCGGCACTCACCTCTGGGGTGCAACACTAATCACTCGCCTCCCACTAGACTCCGTGGCACTTATCACCACCCTCTGGGCCAGCCATTCAGACATTTGTCAGCCCACCTCCCTACCTGCTCATCCAGCTCGCACATCAGCAGCTTGTCTAGGAGACCCCAAAAGGAGACAGTGGTGAAAGCCTCAGTGAACTGTAGGTAGGCAACATCCGCTGCTCGCCCCTCATCTACGTCATTGTGGAAGGTTACCAGGTGGGTTTTGAAAGCGATGCTACTGTGGAGATGAATTATTACTGAGTTTTCAAGGGTTGGTGTATTTTACTCTCTGTTTCTGTAGTGAGCCGTGTTTCTTTTTCTCTTCAGGAACTTTGTGAATACTTTTATTCAGTTTAAGAAGCCTATCATTGTAGCAGTAAATGGCCCAGCCATTGGACTTGGAGCATCTATATTGCCTCTGTGTGACGTGGTTTGGGCTAACGAGAAGGCTTGGTTTCAGACACCATACACTACTTTTGGACAAAGTCCAGATGGATGTTCATCCCTTACATTCCCCCGGATAATGGGCCTGGCTTCTGTAAGTAGCTCACAGGGTAGGGGCTGGCAGCTTCAAGCGCAGTTGTGATACTTTATCCAGGGAGATTTCAAGACTTTTTGCCTTTGCTGTCTCGTCTTTATTTTTTTCTTTCTCTCGTGAAAACCTTTCCTGAGAAACCGGTATTTATGGCTTCTCTGCTCCATGCTGTTACAACCCAGTCTTCACCTGCACGCACAAAGCAGAAAGCAGGCGCGGGACCTAATCCCACGTCCTTAACCCCAGTGGTGGCAGAGGGATTATGTATGTCCCGCATACCGGGATACACCCTCCCTGCTGATGCTTCGTGAGGAGCAGCCACCGGTGTCTCGCGTTCAGCACGGCATCAGGGCGTAGCAGAGAACGGGCTCGCCCGCGCTCGGCGGCGTTACGTAGCAGAGCCCTGTGCCACCAGCAGTCTCGTGCTAGCGTGCAAAATAAGTAATTCAGCTTTCAGGCACTCAAGAAGTTGTGTCGAACTTCCTCACCTTGTACGTCTCCGCTGAGGTTTAACGCCACTGGTGTGTTACGCAAGAACTACCCTGTCCAAGTCACCTTGGTGAGGGATGGGTTTTTTTAGTCTGGCACTCAGCGTGTTGCTGGGTTGAAAAATGGCACCGCTTTGCGTTGTTGCCCAAAACGTGAGCCACGTGTTACTTTAAGATCTCTCTTCTTGCTTTGCAGTTCGATGAAAGAATCAACTGTAACAAAAAGCTATTTGAAAATCCTTTACCTACCTTATTTTCATGTTGCTTACTATTTTTTTTTTCTTTGAAAACTGTTAGGCTTATGTCCCATTCCAGCCTGAAGCTGAATGGTAACAGTATGAAACAAGTGCTTGTGGCTGCACCTGGTCTTTCCTAAATTACTCTTTACTATCAAAGCCAGTTTCCCCCATTTTTCACTGAAAAACATAGAGATTTTGCTGTATCAAAAGCATCAGTTTGAACAGCTCTAATGACTAATTGTGTGATGTTTGGATTTAGTTATTAGAAGAGAACAGAAAAGGTAACTGAAATAGAGTAACCGTTATAAGAGTATCTTTTAATACCGTAGCATGTTTCAAACTACTGATTGTTCCTTTCCCTTTTTATTTGGCCATCCATCCATTCATCCATCCATTCCATCCCCGTCCTTTAGAGACTTGTGGCTGTTCCTTTTCATTTCTTTAGGAGAAAGCAGCTCTTCCCTAGTGTGCTCTTTCATGTGTGTTTGTTTGTGAATGCTCGCGTTTTTAAATATAAAGTTTTAAACGGAAAGCTTCCAGTGATAACAGTTCCGTAATATTCAGTGCAAAAGCGGGGCTGGGGGAAAAGTCCACGGTTTTCCTATTACCCTCGCCCGGCTGCAGCATAGCAATGTCAGTGCTCTGTGGGACAGAGTTGGGTGTTAAGCAGCGGATTTCACGAAATATATTCAGAATCCGTACGGAAAATGTTGATAAAGTAGCAGGTTTTTCTCCTTGTGAAAGGGAGAGAGAAGTCAGCAGAAAGAAGGGATGGTGTGAGTGAGATGAGAAACATTCAGGGCAAGAATTAAAATACCATGCAAAAGAGAATGATGGCCTCTGTCCGCACCGTAAAATTTGCTACGAATGTATTAACTCGGCAGCGTTAGTCCCACCCTTAATTCCCGTCAGTCAGACTCAGCGCATTCTTTCTCACCATCAGCAGCTACGTAAGAATCTTCAGTGTCACGACGGTTGGAAACGCCTTCCGTGGCGGGCGAGGCCTGGCTGGCGAGCAGGTCTCGTCACGGAGGGCTATTTTCACAGACCCGTGTCCCACAGAGTTCGTTACTGCAGGAAATCTGAAGCCCAGACCGTAGGCGTCAAAACTGATACTGTACTGGGAACACCGAGAATTTCAGACGGATTCTTAAACCTGGCTTTTGAGTTTCGAAAATAACGTATAGGAGAGATTAAGGTGAGGTCTGTTTGGGGAGATGATAGGTTACTGCGTGTCTGCTGTGGCATTCTTGGTCTGGCTTTCTGGACATAAAGCACAGGAGCTGCGGGACGAAGCTTCACCCGCTGGGTTTCCCTGTGGGTCTCCAGCACACCGGGCAGTGTTTGTTGGGCTCTTCTATCAGTCGCCAGGGCTGCGTGGCTGTAGTCCGGACACCTCGGCCAGCAGCTGCATGTTACTGAGACCACCTGCCTCCCTGTCGCAGCGCGAGAGCGCTGAGGTGCTCCACGGCAGCTGCTGCCCCGGGCCCACACGAAAGGTTCCCTGCGAGCCCCAGAGCGCTTGCGGTAACAGGGAGACCAGAGGATGTCCCGGTGAAGTTCCTCTGTGGAGAGAGAAAGGCAGACTGAGCAGAAAAAAAAGAGCTGTTAAAAATATTTAATTAATACAAGATTCTCGTTATTACCTTAATTCCTAGTGCTGTACTGTAGTTCTTGGAAAGTAACGCCCAGGCGTGTTAATTTTCACAGCAGGTAGGAGGCCTGGTTACATGGTTAAAACGTCTCAGCCACACACTTTACAGGCCAAAAGTGAAGATGCCAGGGCAAAACATCCCCCTTCAAAACCCGTCAGCTGAGGACGCTAATGGGAGCGCTGGTGTCGTGAGGTTTTCTGCTAATGCTGTGTAACAGCTGGCAGAAGTATGATAACTGCACTGTTAGCACTTGTGTTTTTTCACAACCAGGAGAACTCAGCAGTTGCTACTCAGTTTTAGGAAAAAATTAAGGTTTTCTACCCTTTGGTTTTATCCCTGTTACTGAAGACACACGTGTCGAATACGTAGGCCTGAGCAGCTGACTTAATTTTCTGACTTCCCGAACTCCCAGCTTGACTGACGTCATGATTCGATCTTTGATATAAACGTTTACATTATTTTGGAAGAGATTTTTATTTTCCGTATCTCCTTAGGAAAATGATTCCTGGGTTTAGTCAGACTTGTGCATATCACTGAATTTTGGCTAGTGTTTCAGGTTAGGATCATGCACATATAAGCTGGAAAATTAGAAGGCAGAGTTGTGCTAGGTAACGAACTGTCCACGCTTGGGTTTGCTTTCAGAGCACTTAGAACTGTGTAGGGGTATATCATCTGTACCTTTAGTTTTGAGCGTTTGGGGTTTTTAAACTGTGTGAATCATCACTTTCCATATTGACTTACGAGAGATGTGCTGACAATGAAATTTTACATAAAGATCCTAGGAAACATTCCCCCCCCATGCCTAACGGACTGGGAGCCAGCAACCAAACTGCCCGTAGAACCCAGACTTTGTATGTTGTTACAAAGGGACAAGCAGTATAACTCCGAGTTTTCGGATTTCGTCGTGTGTAAAACGGCAACTCCGGGAACACGACAGTAATCGGCTACCTTGGGATCCTTAACTGAAAGTCGCTGTACCCATTACCAAAATTTCCAGTGGTAGAAAAAATTAAAAACCTCAGAATTTTGTCCTCGGAAACGCGACACCTGTCAGGCTCGGGTTCTTGTTTAAATCATGTAACTGCCTTGTTTCCCGTATTCCAAGAGCCCGGTGATGGCTTTGTCACATTTCGGTGTAAATCAGTCATTAGGAAAGAGTAAAACTGATTTACTTTTTTGAGGTTAACAGTCTGACTTTGTAATCTTCACTGGCCGCGTCTGTGCAGACGTCACTGCAAACAAGAAGCGTAACTATGTAAGGAACTTCACGGAAGGTAGAACTAGCACGTAAGCGGCTGTAGGATGGACTTGTACGGGGGAAGCTGATAAATAGTGACGCGTGCGGTAATTACAAATCCAGAAGATTTACAGAACTAGAGGTCACCTTAGTGCAAGACCGCAGCACTCTGTACCTTTATTAATTAAGATTTTCAGACTGTCTACGAGACCTTTTAAATAGCGGATGGTTGGGTTTTCTTTTAATAAGACCGCTGCTAAATCAGCTTGTGAAAGGATTTATCAGTTCAATACTGAACTCCTAAATAAAATGGGAATGTTTCTTTTCCGTGAATCTGATCAGAAATTAGAATACATGGGGTTGGGAGGTTAAACTCCAAAGATGATCCGGCTCTTTTAAATGTTACATCATAAATGAAATACTATACTGCTGAAGGCTTTTGAGATAAGTGCTGAAAACAAACCATATATTTAGGTTTCAAACATTTTAATGGGAGTAAAATCCGTTTTAGCTGCAAAATAGTGCCAGTCTCGGTGGGAAAGAACAGGTCAGTTCCCAGGAGGTCTGCTACCACACCTGGGTTAGCTTTATAGCTTACAGATAATGCAGATTATTAGCAAAAATTACATTGCTGCGACGAACATAAAGGGCAAGCTGATGTCTCCGTTGCTGTTTTTCCAGATCTGTCAGGCAGTGTAACCTGTTCCCACATATACAGTTAATCAAGGTATCAGTATGACACAACAAAGCTAGAGCTAATGAGCAGTTGTAAACGGGAAAGGACAGAAGATGTTTTCACACTTAACCCTTAATCGTAGCCCTCCGTATTTTTAAAAGTACTGGAGTATAGTCCACACCACCGACCAGCTACCTGTAGACGAGCCTTTAACCACTGAAAGTTGGAAGAGCTATAATAAAACTATTTCAAACAGTGCAGGCGTTTTCCTTGTTTTGAACATTTTTCCTTTAATGAGTTTTGTCTCATTACATTTCATACCAGAAGTAACTTTTTATCCCTTCAGGCCAATGAAATGTTGTTCAGTGGAAGGAAGTTGACTGCCCAGGAAGCTTGTGCCAAAGGACTCGTCTCTCAAGTGTTTTGGCCGGGAACATTCACGCAAGAAGTAATGGTTCGAATTAAGGAACTGGTCACATGCAATTCAGTTGTAAGTTTCCTTTATGTTCTTACTATACATTTTTATGATGAGATTAATAAGAATTAATCTAAGTATTGTTAGACTACATCATTATGTCCTTCTAAAATAAGACCATTGTCATGAAACCTCGGTGTAGCAATTTCTTTTAACATGATTTTATGTATCTTTTTGAGGATTTTTTTTAAAGTTTGTCCCTGACTCTTCTTTTATCGTTTGCCATTGCACATTGTGGTTAAGAGCATTAAACCAGCACTGGACTCGTTACATTTTGTTTTGAACATATAGTTATGGAAGTCCAACTTAGACTAACAGTTGCCCTAAGAACTGCACAGAAACAGAGAAACTTTGAGTTGTAATTTAATGTCTCGAGTTGTAATTTAAATCACCAGGGAAATACATGCAGTCTTTGGCCTTGTGTTGAACTTACACTTTTAGAAGTACCACCGGGTGCATCCATGGCTGCGTGCACTACTTACCGTTGCACAAGAGGGCTAGGATTACCTTTGATGCTTTCTTACAAGAGGAGAATCAACTGTTGTGTGCATTAGAAATTTTGGATTTTGAAACAGTTAAATAGTTTTCTAAATGGAAAAGCAAATGAGACTTTTCAGTCTATTTTACCCCCTCAGGACACGCAAGGTCTGCCTGGTTATTAGAGCAGTTCTGGATAACAGTGCTATGATTACCCCTCACCGAAACGGAGTTGGAGCTTTCTCTCATTATCAATATAAAGCCACATATGGTTTTTTTCAGAGTTATGATTTTGTGATTATTTTCATTATTTCCACATTTTTGTGCACTTACAAATTGTGCTGGTATAAGGGAAAGGAGATCCCATGTGATGCTACAACAAAGACTCTGTGAGAAACGTTTCTGAGGGTCATAGCACGTCCATGAATTAGTAAGCTTACGTTCATAATCAACTTCAGGATTTGTCCCTACAAATCTGTAAGCGCACCCGCCGCTCAGTTCTCACGTAATACTAACCCGACCCCCTGGGGTGTTTTGGCCTAGGTACTTGAAGAATCCAAAGCTTTAGTACGCAATATCATGAAGGTGGACTTGGAACAGGCGAATGAAAAGGAGTGTGAAGTTCTGAAGAAAATCTGGGGCTCAGCACAAGGGATGGACTCAATGTTAAAATACCTGCAGAAGAAAATTGATGAGTTCTGAGGAGATGCCCGTTGACACTGGAATTGTATTTCGTGGACATCAGGGCAAACAAAATATGCCCGTTTAAAAACAAACTATGTAAACTCACCCCTTGCTCAGCTTGGGAACAGGAGTGGACCCCTCCCTCCCCTTTTATTGTCAAGGGGTTTAAAAGTACTGTATCACGTAAATTTGAACTAAACTCCTTTCTCCCCGATTGTTACATACAGATGTATATACACACACACACAGAGATATGTGTGTGCATATATATGTCTTTTTATATATATATATATATATATAACGTGTGTGTGAGTGTGTATGTAGACACACACACGAGCTAAAAAAAAAAAAAAAGATAGAGTGCACTACCAAACATCTCTTTAAAGGTTCTAGTTTTTGTTATCTTTGGCTAGTACTGTATCAAATAGAGAATGGATTAAAAAGCAAATGGTGTTGCATTATTTTCTGTGTGGCAGGGAAGTCTGGAAAAATGCTTTTCTTTCTCATTAGAATACAGAACTGAAACGGGTATTAGCCAGCCCTTACTTTCACTGCCCGACGAGTCAGCTAAGACAGGCGGCATTGTCTCAGAAGAAGGTTGAAATACCTCAAGCAATGCAACATTCTAAAGCCTTTGGGAACTGAACCCTACTAAACCACACGTATCCCCCAACGGAGTGTGCTCAGGATGAATGCTAAGAAAACACTCTGTCCTTGTCTGGGGGGAGGTATAGAGGGGTGGGAGGAAGGGGGCAGGAATACGTTTAATTCTTACCCAGATAGCATGGAGAAACCACTGTCTCTTAGGGAAGGGGAATGAGGGGAAAGGGGAGGGAAATGGAAGGGGGAAGGAAGAAAAAGAAAAAAAAAAAAAAAGCTTGTTTTGCAGTATTAGTGAATCACTGAATATCTTATGTATGACTATCCTAAGTTATAAGTTAGTTTTAGCGGGGTTTTTAATAGTCTCTGGGCTTGTTTTTTATTTTATTTTGGGTTTGTTTGGGTTTTTTTAAATAACTACATAAGTGCTTCTGTTGCTGGGTGAGAATACTACTTTATATACAGTTTGGGTTTTGGTTCTTTTTTCCTATTTGCTGATTTAATTGATGTATTACACCAAAAATGCATTTTATGTTCATAAATATTAGTTTCACTTAGAATATATTATTTAATAAGTTAAAATTCTTTTGGCACACTATTAAGTAAAAAAAAAAAAAAGAAAAACTCCTTTAAAAAAAAAAAACTACCTTATATTAGATGTTTAATGTTCTTTGTCTATGCTTTTTATTATTTTAAATATACACTATATTACAGTATGGTGTAAAAGAGTGCCCTGTGTAAATAGACCTATTTTGCATTCCTTTCAGGAGTGGTTACGGATTCCTGACTGCAGATACCTATTATTACTTGGGTATCTGTGCTTGCAATCTTATTGAATGTACTATGAAGAATGAAAAAGAAAACAAACCTTATTTTTGTACAGTTTTGAAGTTTTTACTTGGAACTGACCCACCTCCCCTTCCCAGTGGAGAGCTGTACAGTGTGTAAATCTGCCTTTACCTTGGATTGGTACAGTATTTTTGCATCTGTGGGACCTACTTTTTTGTTCTAGTAGTTTGAACTATATATAAACTGTACAATCTGTAAAGTTTTTATAGAATAAATATTCAGCTGTGAAAACTGGTTAAATAAAACTAATATTTCTTAACACATTTTAAACGTGGTTCTCAGAGTTGTCTTTTTCAAAGATGTTTCAGTTCTGATTTTAAAGTAAGAGCTGCTGAAACACATCGTGCAAATCAAAGACTTCAGTATTTACGGTTTATTTTGTTCAAGTTATACAAGCTCTTAATTTCATTCAAGTGAGAAGCTGAAAATGAAGTTATTGCTGTAAACTGTCCAGAAGTTTTCGCTTGGAGGACACGGACGGGGGAAGACGACACATAGGAAGTCGTTCCGCTCAACTATTTTCTTACAGTTTCAAAAGAACATTCAGTAAAAGTTTCTCTGCAACCTCTTAGAAATGGGTCATTTCCCCTACACTGCTGTCACAGAGTGGGAATCCCCTAGTCACATCTGATTTTATGGAAAGGGGGAAGGAAAGATCTCTTACCTACAGTTCTTTAACCTTAAACCTTTTGGAGTTCGACCCGGATCGGAGCGTTTAGACGTGGGTTGTGTTATTTCAGCTGGAGGATTCCTTCTGGTTTCCCTGAACATGAAAATTTTATTGTAGCGAGGGCTGGATCTAGAGACATTTAAGATGAGTTAAATCAGTTGAAGGTGCCGGCAGTTCAAATGGGAAGTAATTCTGCTCGACTGATTGTTGACATCAGTCAGGCTGTTACACGGCCACAGTTTGCATATTAAGATGTGAATAGAATCAGAATGTTTTGGGTCCTTTTCAGAACCAGTTCTATCCAGTATGGGTTGGCTGGTCATCCTTTGATACCTGTGAAAGTTACAGTAAAGTAAGTTTAGTCTTTGCAAACCCATAACAGGACAAGGAGCAATTACAGACATCTAATAGCAAACCATCGGGCCGGAGAGATCACAAAAACTGACTTCAGACACTTTAAAATGAGTGTTTTCAGGGCTTTTCGAGGCAGAAGACACAGGCCTGTCTAGCCTGTTTCCCTGCTGATGCCTGTACCGTTCTACGCAGTCTGCCTGGAGCATCAGATTTAGCCTCTGATGCTTGAGCCCAGCTGCCGCCGCAGAGGTTCAACGGGGCTCAGGGAGAAGCTGCCCGAGCCAGCAGCACTTCTAAGGCACCTGGCTTGGAGTTGCAGCCTCACAGGAGCGGGGGTACTTCTTCCAAACGGCTTTTCCACATTGATTCTAGTACCCATGTGTGAACAACTCCTACCTGGGGAACTTCGGAGCATCACAGATTGTTGGACCCAGGTGCAGTATACGAACACGGAAACACCAGCTCTCAGAATGATGCCCAAGAGAACTTACTGAATCATAGCACTTCCATACGGCTTTTCGACATTATTATTTATTTATCTTAAACAAGGAAGACCTTTTTTCGTCAGTTTTTTCCTCCTTCAGGCAGGAAGGCAAGTCCCAGCACCTGTTTGGGTGTCAGAAGTCTCCTCAGTGGCTGGCAGAATTGGGAATCATCGTATCAGAGTAAATTCCAGCTAGCTTTAGCCTTGCTCAGGCCCGACCCCCAGACCTTACAGGGCGGAGAGACGAGCCGTAGGGCAACTCTCACCTGACAGCGCAGCGTGGCATCGCCCTGTTCCTGAAACAGGCAACGTCTCGGGCACCAGCAAAGGGCAACTTGCCAAGCCACGGCAACTGGCCTGCACAGAGGCCACAGAGTACGCTTGCCCCACAAAAGTTCCACCACATTCCGAGTTTATTTTTGGAAGCAAATAAGACAACTTTTCCCCTGGTCAGGAAACTACCAGAGAGCCGTGAGTCGAAAGTACCTGGAACAGTTTGAAAGCCACGCGTGTGTGCACTTACCCACACCTTCTGCTCGAACCCAAGTGGGAAGCAGAGCAAGTTTTAGCCCAGTGTAAGCTGCCCTACAACAAAAGGTATCTTGGGGTAACCTGAAGGGCTGAACTCACCTACAGGTCTTTTCCTTGTTCAACCTTCCTAACTTGCACGAATCCGGGATTTGAAGCAGTTTCCTTCAGGGAGTCCTTCACTGGGTTGCCAGCAATGCAAAGAGACGCTTCTGTGCTTCAGAAGCCGCACCTTTGTCACGCTGAAAACTAGGTTTAGGGGAATCATATCACCATTTAGGTGAGATTAATTTCTGGAAGTCAGGCACGCTCAGATAGAAAAACACACAATGCTGTGCTTTACTTTGATATAATTCACGCTTTACCCAAGCAGTGGATAAAATCAGGCTGCGAACACCTAGGGAATGAGGCAACAAACGTACGTTTCTGGCCAAGCAGACGGGAGAGACTTCCTTCAATACATGGGGCCTGTACTCCACATCGGTTTGTTGGTGGAAGCTGAGGCACTTCATACTCATCTGGGACGTGACAAAGATGCTTCTGAAGAGCGTAGGAGGGAGGAGACACCTCAACTCACGGCTGGCCATATGATTTTCCATCGTAAGGAACTGCCAGCAGCTGCCAACACGCCGGCTGCCTTTCAGAGCTGTAGCAGAGGCTGAGCTGGCAACCTTAAGCCATGCAGCATGGAAGCTTAGTTATACCGGAGAGGGCACACAGGTAGGAAAACTTTCCTTTCCAAGGGAAGAAGTATCAGGAGGAGAGTCCCTCTATAGCACGAGATCACCACGGTCCTGTACAGCCTCTCCGGCTTCTCTAGAGAATACTTCACTTGGGTCTCTGCAGGGTTTTTTCCTCGTCACGAGGGACGTGACTGGCAGATTACCTCACGCACCAGACTTGCTAACAAACCAACCCAATGTGTCACCACATGAGGTACTCACGGGATGCAGAGCCGTTTGACGTGCAAAGGTTTTGAAGTGCAATTACAAAATGAGAAGATGGCGATGGAGTTCTTCTGGTCCTTCCTCATCCCTCCTGCACAGGGAAAATCACAAGAAATAAGGGGAATCAGACACCACCAAGAAACAGGAGGTAAGAAGTCAAAGGAGCTGCAGGATGAAATAAGGAAGAAGAACTGCCATTCTTTTCACCCTCAGCGCTGGCAGAGGTACAAGTGACACACCAAGTGGACATACACGTGTTCCATAGAGCAGCGCGGAGCACGCTGCCAGTACCTGTGCCTAAACTCAGGCAGACTGCAGGCCTCGCGTCCTCGTGGGGGACTTCAACCACCCTGATATCTCCTGGAGGGACAACACAGAGAAAAAGCTCAGGTGGATCTCCTCAGTGGAGACCTGGAGGGAGGGCACAAAGAGGATGGAGCCAGGCTGTCCTCAGTGATGCCTGGTGACAGGACCAAAGGCAATGGACACAAGCAGAAACACAGGAGGTTCCCTCTGAACACCAGGCAACACCTTTTCACTGTGAGGGTGACCGAGCACTGGCACAGCCTGCCCAGAGAGACTGTAAAGTCTCCATTCTCAGAGATCCTCACAAAACTTCTGAACATGGACCTGGGGACCAGGTCTAGGTGGCCCTGCTTGAGCAGGAGGGGGTGAGGAGCTGGTGTGGGTGGGATCAGATGACCTGCAGAGGTCCCTTCCAACCTCTACCAGCCTGTGGAAAAAAATATTCACTTGCTTTCATTTTCCAGCTACTCAGTCATCATCCACCAAACCCTCTCTATGGCTAGAACTGCAGGCTCATCAGGCTCTGCAGCACTACCTGCTTTAGTCTTTGAGAACCCAACATCTTGTGCTGGGTGATGCCAAATCACCCACAACAGAGAAGTGCAGATCAACTTGCATGTTTCAGGTAAGACAGGGACCATCTTTTACCCGGTCTGTTAAAAAGCAAAAGCCTTTTTAACACTGCAGGTAAAAAGTCAACTTGGAATGTTGCACTAAACCGGTGTTTCCTAAATGCTGCTGTCCAACCCTCATTTATTATAACCCTTTACTTCCATCTCCAGGAAGAATGTTCTGACTGCTAGGCAAAACCTAGAATAAACATGATCTTCAAAGTCCTCCTTGTCTTCCCTGCCTCCCCCTCATTAATTTTCACTAAATTCACCACACCATCGGTCTCAGGAGAAAAAGGCACCCGCTGAGGCCACCCTCAAAGTCACCCCATTCATGTACTGGGCAAACTGGCCGCTGCCAGCAGCAACTTCTGTGAAATGCAGATGTTGCTCCCTAGAAATATAGTTGTTTTGGAATTCACTGAGCTTGTCAGGTTGGAGTGGGATTTTTAGTCAAACAGTATTATTGAAAAAACAAGCCTAAATCCACCTGCCAAACCAGGAATAACTGAGACACACACGTCTACAGAAATCAGGCTTGGACTACACGAAGGAACAGCAACAAAAGAAGCAACATGGTTTTCTTTCCATGTTCAAATGTCAAAAGACAGACACATCCCCATATTCCTCCCCTTTCTTCTCTCTACACACACACCCCGCCACACCCCACCAGATTTTATGCTCACAAAGAGCAGTGAGGATTGAAGCTGGAAAAGTAATGAACCCTGAACTTATGTGCTGGAAGGATTATTTGTGAATGTGAAATAACAGTTAGCAAAATTAAAAACAAGGCAAAGCTGGGACTCTTTAAACTGTATGACTCCTTGAAGCAAGGGGATCAAAATAAGAAAGAAAAGGGAAGCCACCTTATCCATCCACCATAATGTTTCCTGCCAGGCTTCTCAAGACCAATCATGCCAAAACAGGCATCGGCAAACTCAGCTCTTATCTCAAGAGCTGGGCTGTAGCCTCCACAGAAGTATTTGTGAAGCCAGCATTATACTATATCTAGGAATAATTGAAGGCACACTTTCTTTTTTTAATGCTTCTGAAGGAATTACATGTTCCTTCACGCTGACAGAAAAATTGTTCTCTGGATAGAAATGAAACAAGTCCGTGCATCCAAGGGACGGGAGAGAAAAAAAAGTCAGGTCTTGACATCAATTTTCTTGAAGCAAAGTAAACCACAACAGCCAGCCTGATGGAGAAACCAGGGGCAGCAACTCCACAATCTTTTGGGTATTTTGGACAATCTATTTCAGCTCACGAGAACAGATTTATTTTCCCCTAGAATCATAAGCACATTAGGTTATTTAAATTAGTCTGTGGGGCAGCAGAACTATTTCTAATTCCTTCAACAGAAGATCTTTGCAAATTGTTAGTCCTAATGATGTAAAGCAGGAAATTTGGAGACCTTACATAACCCAGCTCTGAAGTAGAATAAACACTTAAAAAGTAATTCTGATCCCTGGTGCTTCTGAAAGGCCCTGGCACAGGAAGATATGCTACTGCCTATGTTCCTGACACAGAGGCATTAAAACTGTAATTTTGCCAATGAACCAGTTATCAGTGATACTCAGCATGTCACCCAAGATCTCTCTTCTTCAATTCCCTCTCTGGTACACTGGCTTTGATTACTGAACCTTCAGAATCAAATAAACAAGTAATAGAGCAGTCTGTAACACTAGCATTAAACAAATAAGCCATATAAAAATTGACCAGATGTTCCTGAGACAGGTTGGTTAGCTGAAAATAAGTGTAATTTGGCCAACGTCTAGAAAAAGACACGCACAGAGTACCCTGACTTTACATTCAGAGATTTCACAAGTCTTCAGCATAGTTTTGTACCCCAAAAAATTGGTCTGAACCCAGGAAATTCCCTGATGGAAAATTCCTGGCCAGCAATCCACAATAACGTGACACGCCATCGTTACTTCTCCGTCTCTGACATTCCTGGTGCTCCTCTACGTTCAACTGTAACCTGAGCAGAGCTGCAGCGCTAACAGGAAGGACCCATGGCGCGTTCCCCTGAAACGCCTTATCGCTGAAGACACAGCAGCCCAGCGGTACCAGGCACGAGCAAGATAAGCGCTGGATTTTCTCTCTCAGACCAACGCCTCATCACAAACCGAAACCATCTGCAGAGACAAAGGAGAATCAGAGCGTCCCACCCAGAACCTGCATGAAACACGGGGAAAGAGCGGCTCAGCTCCTCTGCAAGGATGACAGTGGAGATTAAGGATCTTTTTTACATGTTTTTCCTATCCTGCACAACAGGAGCTCTGTTCGAAAAGCTGCGCAAAGGCATCCATACGCTGTGCCTGGAGTGCTGCCATGCTTGACCCTGCAAATCACTGCTGATTAAACAGCAGAGCACAGCCTTGCTAAGGTTACAAACTCGCCTGGTTTCCCCACCAGATCAGCACACTATCACCACCTCCCAGGCTTTCTCGTGAATCATGAAAACAGTTTGGGTTGGAAGGGACCTTAAAGACCATCTAGTTCCAGCCCCCTGCCATGGGCAGGGACACCCTCCACTAGACCAGGTTGCTCAGAGCCTCATCCAGCCTGGCCTTGAACACTTCCAGGGATGGGGCACCCACAGCTTCTCTGGGCAACCTGTGCCAGTGCCTCACCACCCTCTCTGGGAAGAACTTCTTCCTGATATCCAATCTAAACCTGCCCTCTTTCAATTTAAGCCCATTACCCTCGAACCACCTCCCTCGACCTGCTGGCCACGCCTCTCTGGATACTCCAGGAAGCTGCGATCCCAGCTCACACCAGCAACATGAAGCTGCACCTTCCAGCATGCTCCCCCTGATAACTAAACCACCCACATCTAGCCAAAGGAGGAGACTGGGAACAGTTAGAAAGGAGTTATCCAGGAGCCTGACAGAAGCAGTGGCATATTCCTGCTGGAGACTGTGAGGCCAGAGGCAACAGCGCAGTGACCACTGAGTTACTCAAAGGCCTTCAAACCATGGGTACCTGCTGGTACTTGCAGTCCAAAAGCTGCTGGGTGGCCAGCATCTGGCGCCACTTCTTTCCTTTCGATTCAAGTTTTGTGGAGGGGCATCAAAATCACCCCAAAAGCATTCACCAACCAACCACTGGCAACTGCCACAGGAACGGTGTGGCCATAAATGAGGAACAATGTGAATGCCAAAGCCTGGAGCTAGGCGTATACTTAGAAATCCTGTCTTAAACCATAAAATTAAAAAATCCTACCGACTGTGAGTCTCCTAGCAGCAAGACCTGCCTTTGGTCTGGTTCGGTTGGGGCCAGCAGGGATACGGTCCCGAGGAGCGACACTTTTGCCTGTTGCTGCCTCTGCAAGGGCTACATTTGTCAGAGAGCCGGAGAGCCTCTGCGACTCCACATCTCGGTGGGAACCCCTAAGGGGAAAATTAGGGTCTCCTGAGAACTGACAGGGAAATTTAAGACTTCCTCAAAGAAGAAAAGCAGCAAGGCAGAAGAAATCTGTGGGGATGAAGTGGAACTATTCCTAACAATCATGATAATTGCAGTTTTGTAAGTTAGGTTGGCTAGGTGCCCAGAATGGGTAAACAACCCCAAACCAGTTTAACTGACAAGCACATTACAGTTTGCATGGCCCTGAAGCAAAGCAAAATGACCTCCAACTTTACAAAAAATCTTAGCTACGTATTTTCCCCCCACCCCTACTTCTTTATTTGTGCAAATTGAAATTGATAAATCTATGCTTTAAAATAGTTTTGAAGTCTGGTATTTCTGACAATAACCATGAGGGTTAGACACAAAACTGTCAGCAAAGCAAATGGGAAATTAACTTTTTTCAATTTAAATTTTAAAAAATCACTTATTTAAAATATATTCACAATACATAAACAGCTGATTGTACGCACACAATTCATAACGTGCAGTATTCACACATACACTCTGCACGGACAACTTACCCAATAAGCTGACAAGGTCTTGCCCATCTTAAGTTTTTTAAAAAAAAAGTTACTGAAGAAAATCTGGTTAAGTATGTTCTACTAATAAGTCACCCAATTACCTTGGTATCAAGACAACCTTAAACAAAGCTGTATCCCCTGTGCCACACTGACCCAACATTGTTCCGGCAGAATTTTTTAATTCAACCCTTGTGAAGATCAGAAGTTTTCATCCATCTGCAAAACAGGGCCTGCTGGCATGGCTTCAGGAGCTTCACTGTAAAGATTCGTGGTCCAAGACTATCTATGATGGGGAAGCTTTCACAAACAATTCTGGAAACTCTTTAGATATGAGGCATCCTTCTTGATGTCCTCTGTTGTAAACAAACAAATAATATATTATTTTTTTAAATAGAGGTGGAACAGCACAACGATTTTGCACCGTTATTTGATCTGCACAGGGTTGTCCTACCTATAAAGAGTTAATCTGAACAGCAGTTTTCTTTCTTTAGCAGGAACTCTGCATCCGCTGATCAAATTGGATGGAATACAGAATTATAAAAAGAGGCATCCTTCAGGTTTACTGAGGGAAGGGACAGGAGCCACTTGAAACAGGAGCCCCTCAAAGGCTGTGCGCTGCATCCTTCCCGCTTTTCGGATCAATACTGTACCCATCTATGTATTTTACACCCTTCGCCCCTCGCTGCTGTGCTGCCTTTACCCAACAGCAGCCTTGAAGCAGACACTGACGCTCAGAATAGCTGCTGACAAGGGCGTGTAAAACCATTCACCAGCTGAAAAGGCCAACAATACCTGTGAAAAGAATTTGGGTGCTGGAGGAAGCCCGGCACCCCTCCAGCTTGACCTACCCCGAGATACTGCCGTACAGCGTTGAAGAGACTAGGGCAATTAGGCTCCCAATCTCCCGTTCACACACAGGTGAATCAGGCCATGGGCATTGTCGGCTACGATCTGCCCCAAATTGTATTTACTACCTAATTTTAATAAGCTTATCTATCTTAATCATCATTTTGTATCAGGAGAGAAGCAGCATTCCCTTGGGATCCAGTTCCTTTTCTCTTTGGGCCTTTTTGAATTGGTGGTTTCTCAGTCCCTGATGCCAGCTCTGCAGGTACTCGGAATGATATAAATCATGATTTTGTCTAATCTGCATGTTTTCTAATAAAAAGCAAGCCTATTTCTCTCCTAGCATTATGTCAGTATTCTTCTTTGAAGTCCCATGGAGCTGCATCCGATTTGTACCAGAGCACAGAAGTGACCAGAGCACAGCAACCTTTTGGTTGCCTTCACTCAAACCCTTCAGTCTCTTTCGCTGTCACCCATCTCTCCCACAAACCCAACGGGCACAATGCACGGCACGTTGGCTCCGGACTCGCTGTTTATGCTGCTCTTGACACTTTTCCCTACCCCCTACCATCTCAGTGCTTTATTTATTCATCTGACTTGTGCCAAACACTGAAGTCATAGTCTGAGTTTTCAGTTTACTCACATCCCCGGCTCTTTTTCTTATTCTATAGCTGCCTCCTCCCTTTCCTCATAAACATTATCAGGTTTGAATAACGCAGTCTTTTTCATACTTGCCATGTATTTACATAATGGACCACTGTAGTTTATTTTCCTTCCCCCCCCCCCCGCCACTAAAACCTGGCAGCTCACAGTGCTCGGTCCTTGTGCATTTGCACATCATCTGGTAAAATCTGGACTTCCCAGTGACACGGGGGCTAAGAAATATGAAGCTTATTTTGGCTCTGTTGTGAATCCGACTCCTAGCAGCCAAGTTGCCTCTTTCAAAATGTCATTTTTCAACAAAACCCACAGGGTTTAAGACTTTAATTCATCCCCAAACTACATGCAGATGAGCAGGCTCCAGCCAGCTCTCACTTGCTATGAAGCCAACATGTTAATAGAGCTCCATCTTTGCTTTCAAAAGCCTCCTGACAGGCTAATTAATTTAATAGTCCAGACTTCTCTTGGGTTGGCTTCAATTCCATTCCCCTAGGTCTTTACAATACCTTGAAACTGGTTTTCGCTATCTCAGACCAGTGCTGTTCTGGACAGTCTGTCCCAGGATTTTCCATGGACCAGCCTTCTCCATCACCAAGGCAAGCCAGATGCTATTGGGAGAGAAGAATTAAAAATAAGGAGCGACAGATCCCTTTGGTAATTCCCCAGTACCTCCAAAACCTGGTAAATAGGACACTATCCTGAGGGTGTTATTGCCAGCAGAACAGCTAGAGGAACATAATTCAACAGGCTACATGTCTAACCACAGTACCACGGGGCAAGGACGAACTTTCTGGGGCTTGTTTAAGAACAATAAATCAAGTTTAAAGCGTTAGCTCGAGTGAAACACTCCACAGTGCATTTCTCTCTTCTCTAGCCCCTTTTCTAGTAACAGCAAAATCTTGTGTGTAACTTTATCACTTCACAACTTTTGTTTTTTAAACTGGAAGCACAGGAAGGCAGAGAGGGTCTCAATTAGTACAGCGCTTGACATAAGGATGCTAGCAGACTACGGCATTTCATGTCCAGTATCAGAACGAGCTAGAGTCTCAGTGAAGTGCTCAGGAGTTGCACTGTTTCCCTGTAGGCGTGCAACTACCGATGGCGAATCCTTCACTGAGAACATCCAGGAAGTCCATGCAGAAAGGTTTTTAGCAGAAATCAAGTTCATCCCCTCTGTAATACAACTGACTAGTAATTTCCAAACTACAGACACCCTGAAACATCTGTGGCGGTTAAATTAAAAAAAAAAAAGCACACTAAAGATTGGTTAAGTCAGGAGAAACTTAAAGTCCACATAAAGGCTGCTATTTATTTCTACTTCTAAATGGAAGCAGGATTCTTTGAAAAATCTGACTCAACATGCCCCAGCTCAGGGTCACACGGAGCTGATACAAGGACACAGCTCTAGTGGCCACCATCACCAGATGACGTCATGCACAATGGCATTTACGAGCCAGCACACTCGCAGGTAGTTTAACAAATTAAGTGTCTCATAAGCATTTAGCAAGAGGGTTTTTTTCTTGTCACATTTGCACAAGAGCAAGAAACCAAGAGGATTTATTACAATGCTGACCAGCTTCTTGATTTTTTGGACAGATTCTGGTATTTGTAGATCTTCTTTCAGAACCGAATGATCTCTAAGGTCCCTTCCAACCCAAACCATTCAATGATTCTATGATAACGGGGCTGTATCTCATCTTGAGTGAGAACAGATCATGCTTAGAGGTATTTGGCACAGCTCATTAGGAAGAGAAAAACCCAACACATTTTCACTGAATTTAGGGCACTATGGAGGAACCTTCTCTATTTGCACTGAAATCAACCATCTTAACACATTGGCTCTTCTGCCCACAACTCAGAGCCTGGAGAAAACCACATCGGAGCCTCGACTTGGTCTTAAAATACTGTATCTTTTTCTGTATTACTGTTTAAAGATCCAAGGCAAAATTTCTCATGTTTAATCTCAGTCCAACACCAGTTTCTAAATTCTAATTTTCCTCTTTATCCACTTTGGGTTTTTTGTTGAAACTGAATTCAGAGGGAAGAAGGGGGGCACCACAGTCACTCCAGAGCAGTAACTGTGTGAGCTGGCACACTTTAAGAGCCCAAGGTGCTTCTACCACGTCCTCACCATTTACAGGGACAAGCACGCATGACATTTTGAACAAAACCTAGTTCATGAAGCGATTCCTATGCTACTGAAGAAGCCTCAGCCAACCACCTGTCCTATGTTACCGCTGCAGTTTTTGACCCTTTAACTTTGTTTCCAAATGACATTTTTTGGGGTCTTTCAGAAAAAGGCAGGTATTCCTGAAATTACTGTCTCTGCAGGGAAAAACAAACCAAACCAAGCACCACCTTGGAGGTACAGCAGTTGTGAGTTGAAAAGGAGAGTGAGCTCACAGTGCTGAGAGCTTTCTGTCTGGACGATGGTTGTCAGGCTACTCTTCCAGAAGAAAGGTCAAGAACTCCACAGTGTACGTTCCCTGGAAGCAAATCCTGCTTGCTCATCTACACAGGCTGTGGCAACTGCTGGCCACGGGCAGGGTCAGGCGGGGCAAGCAGGACACTGAGCAGGACCCCTGCCTGCAGCAGGCCCCATTTCCCTGGCCGATTCCTCACTTTCGGCACAGGGAACAAATTTAGAAACATACGCTAGTAAACCCAGGAGGACCTGAACTTTCTGAACCAGCCCACCAACACATACTGGAGTAAGAAACGAAAGAGTGAGCTGCTCCAGACTACCAGAGCAGGCCTGGATGGGGCAGACCTACCTTCTGACAGGCATGAAGAAAGGCATTTTCTTCACAGCTCCCCTCCCTAGAGTTTCTCAACATAAATTCTCTTGATCAAGCCATGCATTAAAGAAGGAGCAGGGAGAACAGCACCTGGATCTAAAGAAGGAGCAGGGAGAACAGCACCTGGATCTAAAGAAGTCTTATATTTACTTGAAACTTAACAGCAACTCCACTTTCAGACCCCAGGGAAGAAAAGTCAGCACAGATTATCGTTCACAAAAGAAATGAACTTATAGAATAAAAATAGGCTTTTCCACCCAGCCTATCAAAACCAGTGAAGAGTTTTGCATAGAGCATGTGTGCTGTCTTACTTGGAAGTGTCATGGCTATGCTCCAAACTCCTGGTTCCATAGGAGCTATACAGAGGGTTTCCCACGGCCAACAATACCTTGGGGACTCAAAAGGAAGCTACAGGAATTCTTTGCTATTTAAAAAAGCACTCGCTTCTCTTCAAGGGAAGGCACAAAGGAGAGAGGTTCCCATGCAAAGTAACATGGGTGAGGTTGGGCTGGAAGCCCTTTTGGAGCCACATGTTACATAGCTTCCTGAAACTGTCTTCAACCCCTGCTACATCTTGCCCCACTAAATCTTCATGCAAGGCACGGAGCTTGGAGTTCACTCTCATTTAATTGGGCATGATGTCTAAATGTTTTCAGCATTGCTTGGGGAATAACAAAGGAAACCTGGCAGCAAGAAGTGGAGGAAAAGGAAAGAAAAAGGTTGTCTCCAACCCTTTGAGAAATCAGGGAACCAAACAAGCATCCTACCAATCCTGCAGATTTTAAGGGACTTCTATCAACAGAGATCAAAATCTGGCTCCTAACACTGACATATAATCCCCAAAATAAAGCTCTGGCTGCTTCCAACTAAATGCATCAATTTCTGCCTAGATCACACAGAACTGTAAGCTTATAATGGAAGCCATAATTAAGAGTTTTCCAACAAAACAATACATGGGAATTTAGCCATGGCTCTCTGCTTGATTGAAAGGGAAGTCCTACAGCTAAAAAATCTCAGCCTTCCTCTTGGGGAGAACAGAACAATGAATCTCGCTGCAGAGTGACATATTCCAGGCAATTACAAGAGCTTCAGACCTCAAAGCCACACTCTGAGCATGACTGGAACATAAATAGATTAGCAACTGCTAAGGATTGCTCTCCTCCTGATTTGGAAAGCATGTTCCACTTCGCTTTTGTAGCCTTTGCTGCAACCATTCTTTTAACAAGAAAAGCCATTTCACATTTTTATAAATATCCCAAAAGGCTTTGTGTCACCCTTAGCTACCCTGCATCCCTCTGTTCTCTACAAGGCTGCCGACTACATGGAGTCATGTCTTCCAGCACATTAGTCTTGCCTCAGGTAGGGTAAACCCTATACCCCTTCCTTCACTGACATCATCCTCCTGGCAGGTAGAGGAAAGATAGGAGTTGTTTTGCCCTGGAGCCTAGGTCAGAACCCCTGCTCCCTGATCAGCAGCCTTCAGATAAAACGGACGTGGCATGGGATGATTCTAGCTTCTGAAGTAAACCCTGTGAACGCCAAACAACCACCTGTGACTCTCACAAAGTGCTTTACAAAGCACGTAGTGTCCCTAAGCCTGCTGAATTGAACGGGAAAGCATCAGAGCAGCACAGAACTGCAAAGTTATTTGTAGAAGGTCATCCAGTACTTTGTTATCTGAGTTACAAGTAAAATCCAGATGTCTCTATCACAGTTCTTTGGGCAAACTTGCCTTTCTATCTCAAAACTGCTCCCCCACACCCCCAAAAAAACTCAACACTCATCCCACATACTCCCCTCCGCTTCCGTCAGAGCGGGGTGAGCTACAATCTGCAGGTACGCTCCTGCACACTGTCTACCAGCTAGCGTAGGTAGCGCACTACTCAGCATGCTGACTCTTCCAGATGTCTGTTCTGAGCACACGAGTAAATGCGCTTCGCACGACTGGGTATCCAGCCTGACAGCCATTAATGCCACTGGGGAATTAACTGCCCCCAAGCAGGCACCACAATGCCTTTTTACAATGCCCTTTACAGATCAAGTCTTTTACAAGCCATCTAGGCATCACTGCTTTTACAGATCTAACCTGATGGTGCCTACTTGGAAGGTTTAATTCATGGACCTTGCAAACCCATGCTGTCACACAAATACCTTTAACCACCTGGCCACGGTTAACCCGTTACTCTGAATTGCCAAGTGCCCGCTATTCTTACTGACCTTTAGGTTCGGTGCGGGTACAGAGGTTCCACACGTCTCATGCTAAGACTCCACGGTATTTAACAGCACAGCTGAGAGTCACGACATCCTGTACAGTAGTAGTAGTGCAAATTTGTGACGTGTGGAATGCACAGCCACCCCTCTGTCAAATCAGTCACAAGTACAGGATATGGCATTGATGTCAGCTATGGAAAAGCAAATGATATCCAACTGCCATAATGCTTATAAAAATATTTGAGCGCACTTAAAAAGTTTATGTGGCTACAACATCTTGTTCTGACACCGGGAGCTCTAAAGTTGGATTGAGTAGCTAACCGAAAAACAGACTCGAGAACCAACGTATCACTGCTTGGTTTTGTGCCTGCCCTGCAAAAGTTAACTACTTCAACTCTTAGCTTGCTCCAATAACGAAGCAATCTCTCTTCATAAATCGTAATCGGTGTTGTCCCAACGGCAGCGCGGTGCCTAGTTCAGCAAGGCTTTTATCTCAGCGCCAACCTACGAAAACTTCTGAAACCCGCAGTGTAACAGCACTATCTTCCCGCAGAGCCTTAAGCTATAGCCTTTTAAAAATGCATATTCCATTTGGTAGCACTGAAGAAAGGCACAAACAACGTACAAGAGTGACAAAGGTTAGAAACACTTTTCTTCGTGAAACAATCAATAAACACGCTATTTTTCACCCGTCATCACATACTAAAGCGTAGTCCCTTCGCACGCTCCGCAACCCCACTGGCATATGCTGCAAAAAGATTGTTGGTATCTAGTGAACTTGACATCAGTCTTGAACATTAACAAGGACGTCAATGGTTATCTATAGTTTATGGTAGGGGGACGGAAGAGCAGATACTACCGCTCAGGATATTCTTCAGTTACCCAAGTAAACATACCCGTATTGAATAACTAAAGCCCACTACAATGTTCTAATAAAGATGGCTAAAAGAAACTTGGCATAGCCAAGGCACCCTGCACCTTGCTCTCTGGGAAGCTGAAAACTGCTCAAGTCACTTTAGATCCCCCTTTTTGCTCCTGTATATGGCAGCATTAATACAAATATTTTTAAACAGTTCCAGAAGCTACTTCCAAGGATGAAACACCAGCTATCATTTATGAAGAGTTGCCTTAGAGTATGTATTTCTGAAATTCTTGTTAATATTCAGAAGGTGGTTATTTCATAGCCCACTAATTAAATTAGTCTCTGGTTTTGGTCTTTAAGCTCAACTCTGTGGAAAAAAAACTACTAAGAGAAACAGTTCGAGCATGTTCCAGCATAGCTACCGCATAAAGAAATACTGAAGAGAGTCAATTGCATGCTTTAATCTCTAATTAACAGCATCAGAGGAACTATAATTTGGTAGCTAAAGTACTGGACTAGCCACAAACCTTCATTCTAATCCCAGACCAGCCACTGATTTGCTATGCGCCTCCTATGAGAGGGGGGGAAAGACATACCCCTCTAAATTCTCATTTTCCTTTTGATGTTTTGGCTGCCCCAGCATTTATCTTTGCAGCAGTTGTAGCAGCAGCGCTCTCTACGCATGCAAAACCCTGCGCTGGCTCTGCAGCACGGGGTGAGCAGCCCAACTGCTAATTGCAATTAACAACAATATCATGCAACCTATCTCAAGACAGTTTAAAGTCTTTGCTGTTTCTGTAACGCTCAGAAACCTTACAGATAAACCAAAAAGCAGCAGCCTGTGGCAAGGAATAATAAAAGCACACAAATTATTTCTAACAAAAACATCATAGCCCATCTTTGAGCAATCTCCCTCGCTCCCACGATCGCTATGCAATCCCCAGGCTGATGAAGTATGAACCTGTTTTCTTGTTGGCTTTTTCCCCGACATCCAACTTTACATCTTGGCTAACTGCTCCAAAATTGATATTCCCCAGTAAACGACAGCATGATGCAGCCAGAACAAAGCTTATGCTTCTCCTTCCATTACACCCCGTCACCTCCCTTTCAAGCGGCCTTAGGTTAGCACATTCTTGTCTCTCCCACATTCCTCAGACCTAAGCTGTGCCAAATCTTGCTGCTTTCCCTCTGCAACCGCAGCACCTCCAGAATCTATTCCCACAGTGAAAGTTCTTTTGCTCATCCTTACCTCCAGCTTTCTCGGAGCCCCCCATGCCAATAGACACTCGTAGACACAAAATACTACCATCACCGTTAGGCTCCCATCCTTGCCATTATGGGACGTGTACCTTCATTTCTCCAGACAGGTTCCTGACTAAGTCAGCATCTGCAAATATATTCTATTTAGAGTGATTTTGCACAACACACGCTATCCAACTGCCTCAGCTTTTATCTCCCCTTGGTCAACACATTTATTCCCTGTTTGTTCCACACCCACCAATGTCTGAATACACACAGCCGCTTAACTCCTGTGGCTGGAAAAGCACACCATCCCCTTTCCTCCCACCAGCTGAGAGGCTGGAATGCACAGCTCAGTAGAAGGGCTGAGGTTAAAAAGCAGGGCAGTTCCCCAGCTCTCAAGGAGTGTCTTATCACAGTCTGTCCACATACCAGGACAACAAAAACCTGCAACCGGCTTGCCCCAGGCTGGCCTCTGCATTCAGGCATTTGGCTCTCCCTCCCCGTGGTAGATAAAACACACCCGAGGCAAAACCTCCTAGTAAGCACTCAGCCCTTTGATCTCAGCAGCAGCTGGCGCACAGCTGCTCCCCGTGACTTTTGCAGCTCTCGGGAGCCTTTTACATCTCCCTGTCCGCCCCCAGAGGCGGCCATAAAGGGCAAGAGCATCACCACGCCCCCCCTTTCATTCTCATGCAAAACCTTTATCTCCATCTCCTGCGCCCTGCCCGATTCTGCCCTGAATAAGCGCCCACCTGGGCCAGCCCCAGCTCTTCCCTCCTAACCTGTTCCCTAAGGATGTGAGCAATGCCTTCCCTTTTCTCGGCAAGCCTTTCCCCAGGCTTGGGAGTTCCCTGGGCAGACACAGTACTTCTCCTGTCCTTATAGACAGTAGGGAACAGGCTGCTGTCCCTCACCCCTGGAAAATCTTCCCTCAGGTCACTGCAAGTGTAAGAAATACATCAGTTTCATCCCACAGTTTCTTCTGTGTGCAACTACAGAGCCCAGCACAACAGGGAAGCCCGTCTCCTGAAAGACAGGGACACCATCGGACCTTGCTAAGGAAGCGTGGATCTGGATAATGCACCACCTGACAGTCTAAGAGTACACCAAGAGCAACGACTACCAACAACAGAGTTTTCAGTGATGTTTGGTACAGGTTTAAAGAAAAGCCAGAAACCAACTCAGCATCTCAAATAAGTTGCAAGATCCCGAGACAGGAATTTCATCCCTTCCTTAGCTGGAAAAGCCATTTGAAACAACCACCAGAAGCCAACTAGGGATTGCAGGAGGCAGCACAGCCAAGTGACGCTGCCTGTAACGCTGAGCTTTGAGAAACGTTTACAGCCCCTCGCCTACATAGCTAGAAGGCAAAGGGACTATTGACCCATCTGTTGAGATTTCCCTAGATATCCATAAAAGATTAACCTTAATACTCACATACCAAGGAGAAGAGCTGAAATGCCTGCTTCTTAGCCTGCCTTCCAGAATGGTCTCAGTGGGGCTATCACCCACCAGCACGTCTGCAGCAGCTACCGCATCCACCATCCCAAGGTGCTCCACAGCAGGTGCCAATTAGGAAAACCCCTTCACCTGGCCCTACTGGTGCCCTTTCAGAGCCAAGGCCAACAGCTGCTGTGCTCCTGCTGGGAGGAGCATGAGGCATATGCATAAGACTTCCCTCCTCTCTCAGTTAATAAGGGAAACAAACCCACCGGTACAAGATTCTTACTTCTGGATGGCAGCTTTTTTCCAAGCAGTATGTATTTCCAAGTTCTTTGTATTAGAATTTTTGCTGCAGGTGTAACTTCCAGGAAAAGCCCAAGCATTTAAGAGACTTTCCAATGAAGAGCAAAAAAGAAGACACTCTGCTTACCGGTCTCTTTAGTGAAAGTTGACACGTGGCATAATCCCTCAACAGACACTTTCAAAAGCGCACGTCAGCCAACAACCAAAGCCATTTGCACTGATGCATAGTAATGAGACACGTTTGAGCCAGCCATACTAAATATTTACTAGTCAAGTGTCACATCAAGAACCTTCCCGGACTCTTGTCCATTCAGCTTGTGATCGTGTGAGTTTACGTTCATGTAACAAGGTGGCACTTCTGCTCCTGGTCACCTACTAGAATCATCTCACGGCAGGATAGTTTCGAAAACCAACGTAATGATTTCAAAAACTGCTTGCTGATTCATCAGAGTTGTGTTTGTGAAACATGTAACAGAACTTGAGCAAAAAGAATCATGTCTAGTGGAGGTATATGACAAATACTATCCAGTGATTCACCCAGGATGAGTCTCCTCACTGAAGAGAGCCAAGAAACAGATTTAAAAAAAGACAGCTCAACTGCTTCCCATGGGCCTCCTGTTTTCCTGTGCCACTCACCCTGTCAGGAGATCTTGATGTTTCCACTACAGCTATACCCTAATTTCCATGACCAACCTCTCACTCCACCAAGCGAACAACTTCCATTTCAGCACTTCATCGGTACTTTAATGATACACACCCACACCGTAACACAAACACCACCCCACCTCCCCACCATCCAACCTTCCATGGATTTCCACAGGAGTTCACCTGGACTCTTTACAGCTGCCTGTGCTCTCAGCATCACCGCTTATCGCTAACAAAACCTGTTTCACTTTACCTGCACTGTTTGAGGGTACGTCCACAGCGTTCTTCCCAGAGACACGTCGGCAATAACGTGACAGTGAAATCTTAGTTCCGTGAGTTGTCCTGTAAGCAAGGACCATGAGCTGTTTCTAAAAAAGTAGTGATTTGGTGGGGGTGTGAGTGTGTGTAGGTCTAGTAAGAAAGCAAGCATCAGCCTTCTGCATCATCGTTAAAAACCAACTTCCTGCTGATAGCCACCAAAAAGCAGGTCGATGAGCTTTCAATTTTTCCATGTACAGTGGGTGCTCCTCCCAACATTACATACCTCCTCCTCCTTACTAAATTATGCAAAACAACTCTCCCTTTTTATTCTTATTTGTCGGCTGAAATGTCTTGAACATGAATTTGAAGGTTTTACAGATCTTTAACGTAAAGAAAGAAAAAAACCTAAACCCCAAAATGAGTTTTCCTCCCAAATATTTTAGGTAGTAGTCTGTAAAACTAACTTTCAGATTCCAAAATCACTCCTGGATAAAAGGAAAACACCTACAGTCAATTCCTGAGACCTTAGACTCCCAAAAACATTTTCCTTAAAGCTAAAATGTGAGGTCTTTACAAAGGCACTGTATGACGGTGAAGAAAGGAAAATCCATTCCTTCTGTTGCAGGCCATCCTTTAAGGGCAATAAATAATGGAAAAACATATACAGCCTCTTAGTACTTAACTTGTTACTTAATTACCTTTTTTATAAAAAAGTATCTTATTAGGTTTCTATACAGCAACATGGGATTATTAGAAAACTTCTTCTGTAGACACAGCTTTATGGAGGACAATCGTCATTAGTTCCTACAGCCATCTGAAGCCAATAGTCCAGATTTCTAAAAATGACAAAGTTGTACAAGTTCTCTCCTCCCTTGTGGAAACCATGTTCACTTTCTCTCCAGGAAACAGGGCTGTCTGCGAAGCCATGCACAGTTAAGGTCAGCCAATATGCCAGTTTTGGTTCATCAAAGTAGCAACTGCAAGGAAGAAGACATGGTGATCAATAATTATAATGGAACAGAAAGCACGTTCAAGTATACAATATAAAGTTAAAAAAAAACCCAGGCACTTTAGTAAAAATGTGTTATACGTACAGTTACATAACCCTTGCTTTAATACATAATAAATATTTTCTTCTGAATTTATTTATCAGGAGACATTAGGAAATGAAATAAGATTGACTTGATTATTCCTACCATACTTTTAGACGTGGTAAACCTGCAAGTTATAGCAACTAGAAAAAATTCTGAGTTGTAAAGTAGCTGTTCTGAAGTTCCTACAGCATTCACTGTCTTGCACAAAAGAGATCATTTACTGAGAACAACTGCTGTCAGGACAAAAGAGACACCGGGGGAAGAAACAGGCTACACTTGATACAAATACTTTTACCACCAGAAAGGAAATGGATTACAAATCATCAAAGCCAGATATTATCCACTGCTCTTTAATGTAGAGAATAAAAGCCAAGGAAATTCGTGTTCCAACCCTAGCCTAGGGAGATTTTCTGCATGAGATTTCGAAATTCCTGAGTAATGATCATATTCCAGATGAAGCAACAGCAAGGTGGTTTCGAGTCAGCGCTACAATCCTTATCCACCAGGCACTTCAAGAATCGTCTCACACGGAGCAAGCAGCTTCCAGAATTTGCTATCAGTGGCACTAACATACAGTACAGGCAGGTGCCACACTGATCCCACGATACACTACTACCATGTAGTTTGGTACTGAGTGAGAATCACAGCTACCCTGGTCACCACTGTCCAGTGTCCTGTGCTGCAACACTTGACTCAAAAACACCTCAGTATACATTAACTGCTTATAATGGCATAACCACCTTGAAGTACCTTCCGATACTCTTTTTGGTATCATACGTAAAGGGATCTCAATCATTTTCCAGCAGCAGTTAAAAATACTACATCAGACATATTTGAGGGCATCTGATTTTCACAGACGGGGAATTTGAAAAACGTGGAGCTCAGTGGAGCCACGGTTTCTTCGAAATCAAGATAAAACGCAAAATCACTACTAGAATACAGGGCAGGCATTCTCTAATTTGGAGTATCCAAAACTGTGTGTTGCTTTTTTATACCCATGTTAAGCTTCCAGCTCATTTTCTAATTAAAAAAAGAGTCTTCATTTTGTACATTTTTGTTACTTACCTCCAACAGAACTACTGAAAAGAAGCATCTAAAAGTGATTCCAAAAATTAGGAAGCGTTAAGAATACAGATGTTGTATTAACTATTAATGTACTGTCAGCCCTTACCATAGCTGCTCCAATAACTGAATTATCTTCTCAGGAATTATAAAGCCTGTGATTGTGCACAAAAATGCTTTTTCCACTATTGCGCTGGGCTGAGGACAGCAATAGGTTGATAAGAAGCTAGATGATTTGTTGTCTCTGAAAAAAGAAAACCCCACACCAAAACAGTTAAAATATACTTTAAGTCTTCTACAGTAAGTCTTAGTAATCAAAACTTGCACCAAACAAGTAGCAACTATGTATATCATCTAAATCAATACTGAACCAAGTAATGGCCAAGCAATTAATACACAAGATGATACGGTGCTGTGGGTTAACCCTGGCAAGCACCTAAACACCACACAGCTGCTCACTCACTCCCCACTGTGCCATGGGGGAGAGAACTGGAAGGGTAAATGTGAGACAACACATGGGTTGAGATAAAGACAACTTAATAGGTAAAGCAAAAGTTGCACGTGAAAGCAAAGCAAGCTAAGGAATTCATTCACCACTTCCCATCAGGAGGCAGGTGTTCAGCCATCTCCAGGAAAGGAGGGCTCCATCACGTCTAACTGTGACTTGGGAAGACAAGCGCTGTCACTTTGAACATTTCCTGCCCTTCCTTCCCCCAGCTTTTATTGCTGAGCATGCCACCATACCCATACCGGGTGGGATATCCCTCTGGTCAGCTGGGGTCAGCCATCACGTCTGTGCTCCCTCCCAGCCTACTCGCTGGCAGGGCAGCGTGAGAAGCAGGAAAGGCCGTGACGCCGTGTACGCACTGCTCAGCAACAGCTAAAACATCCCTGTGCTATCGACGCTGGTTTAGTCACAAACCCAAAACACACTGCCACACCTGCTCCTATGAAGAAAATAAACTCTGTCCCAGCCAAAACCAGTTTACATGGGTACTGCCCCTAAAAAAATACAGTTCAGTTATTCCAGACTACAACAAACACTTAAATGCATAACAGGCTTCCCACTTACAGAAATGCAGCTTTCTTAATTCTTAACTATTCCTTAAAATAAATTGTGGCTTTCCTTAATATGTATTTAAAGATCAAGTTCAAATACTTACAAGCTAACTTGATTCAGGACAGCACCTAGCCATTCAAACAGTTCCTCTGTACTGCAGGACTCCTCTGGCTTTCCTTGTAGTTCGTTACTTTGTAACACTGGACACTGCAAGTCCCTTAGTGTGCTGAATGTTATTTTTGGCTTCAGGGCCTGTATTTGGTTTTTTGAAAAGTATGACATCAATGTTGATCCCTCCGCACCTTAACAACACAACACCACAAAGAGCTGTTACGAAACTACTAAACAAAAGGAACACTGGATACATGAAACCTTCGGATATGTATGCAAGAAAATGCAGTACGTAAAACTGTTTACATGCTGCTATCTTACGCAAAAGCCATAGAACCTTCAGCTTCCTTATCTTGGAAATAAAAATTAGTGCAAGATCCAGCAACTCAGCATAGCTCAGTACATTTACTATTTAATTAGCAAGTATAGATCTGTCAGTAGAAAATTCAAGCAGGATTACCTGGGCAGGTAATAAAAAGAACTCATTAGCAAGAGGAATTCAGAGTGTTCCTAACAAGAATGCACGTTAACTGCTCCCCAAGACAAAGTGGTGTGCAAATGCACTCGCACTGTAAGTACACCCACACCTGTCTACATGTGGCCAGAGAACATTTTGCCTTACTGATGCCCACACGTACATTCCCCCGGTGCACAGGTACTCGCTGCTGTGGTGTTCTCCCAGGTGTGATGACCAACTTAAGTTAGGAGCCGTAAGGTTTTGCAGAAAAATTCTTGTTGTACTGTAAACTGAGAAATCATCTTCAGATAACGTATATTTGGAAGATCATGTAGTCATGAAGACTACAGACTCTCCTACCCACCTGGCTAAGGTGTCTGCCATCCCAGAATACCACTTCCCCTGAACAGTGAAGAGTGAGCAGGTGACTACAGGTCTGAGCACAGATTTACCAGTGATGTGAAGAGGAACTCTAGGATAGTCTGGGGGACAAGGATTGAAGACAGGAGGTAGGAAGGAGGGTAAAGAAATCAAACTATATCACACATCTCACTTTACTAGGAGCAGAGAAGGAAAAAAAAAACCCAAAACACTGTAAAGTCTTTAAATGCAGTATGGCTGTAACAGATGTACCTTGATGGACTTCTGTGCTGGGGAAGTGGAGAAATCACGGGGAAAGCTGAGCCCAGGAAGAAGGGAGGAGTGAGGGAAAGGTATTTTTAAGATCTGGTTTTATCTTTCAGTATCCTACTCTGATTTGATTGGTGAGTAATGAAATTGATTTTTTCCCCTCAAGTCAAGTCTCTTGCCTGTGACCATAACTGTTGAGTCCTTGTCTCATTCCCTGCCCTTGTCTTGACCCACTGGCCTTTCCTTGTGTTTTCTCCTCCATGTCCCACGGGAGTGAGAAGTGAGCGAGCAGCCACGTGGTGCTGAGCTGCCAGCTGGGCCAAAACCACAACTTGATGCGAAAGGCCATGCTTCTTCAACTCCAGTAAGTGATCCAAAACAGCAGGCAAAATTCTAAAACCTAGATGAATAACCTAACCTAAGCAAGCACGTTGCAAATTAAGAGATATTAACCAACTGCCTTTTCAAGGCAGTAAAATGATTGATGTGGAATCAATTCTTCAAAATTTTAAATTCCAGATAATGCATTCCATTCTGATAGAGTAACAATGAGTCTCTAGGCGACCAGGAATTAATAGCTTATTCATTAGAAGTCTGAAGTCCAGAACAGCGTTTAAATACCTCAGCAAAGGCACTCATGAACACAAGAAACTCAAGAACAGGATAGAGTTCACTACAGAATACAATATCCAAGACGTACCATCAAAAATTATGGACTTCCTAAACTCTATCAGCCATATTTATCTCATCAAGGACAATCATGTGAGGAAGTAGACTAAAAAGGATCAGGTTAGCCCTCTTTTTATATCCTTCAAGAAAGGCTGTCCAAGTACTGAAGGACACAGCGACAGACAGCCACCGAAATCTTGTTAATTTAGTATTTTTATAGATATGTATTTAAGTCTGAAGTGTTTTAGAACAGCTGATACCCCTTCAGTCTATTGGCATTTGTTAGACTAATAAGTTAAGAGACTGTATAATATTGCCTTAGAATTCTTAAATATTAAAAAAATACACATTTTACATGTCTGCTCCATAGGAGAGCCTCAGCTACAGTCCTAACCTCAAGAAATCTGAAAGGCTACAGTCAAGATTCCAACCAAACAATTCCTCTAGCTACAGCATAGCTTTGCATGCCAACAACAACCAGGCACACTGTCAAAGTTTCTGAGAGCGAATTTCTGCCAATAAACATTGAAAATTGTCATAGAAATTACAGCAATAGAAAAGAGAAGAGAATACTGTTTTGCCTGTCATTAAAGACAGCAGGCAATCCATATCCCCTTTTTCTGTTCCTCTTAGTGCCAGAACCACTAAGTGGGAAAAACAGGTATGAAAACAAAGATCCTGCTTTTGGAAAGCAAATCGTATGTTTATAGGTTTGCAACAGCACTGGCCAGAGCAAGAAACACCAGTTATCAGCAGGAAGGCTGAAAGCAGAATGTTCATGGAGGACATGGATTCTGTCAACAAAATGCATCCCTCTTTTCCCCTTCCAGCAGGATCTACATGATGCTTCATGTCCATTAATAAAAAGCTATAAAAGTTTTATTTTTGTCAGTATTAAGGAACTAAGAGTCTTTTGTGTGTTATGAGCACAAGATTTCTGCACAGAAAGGCATTCAGATTTACTCCATATTCAGGAAATGGCTGATCTGACACAGTTTTTGGATGAAAGAAAGTGAGGAAAAGGAATGGTGTTCTCCCTAAATGCTGCTACACTGGCAGCAAACAAAAGAAACATACCGGCCCTAGAGGCATTTTGCTCTCTGCCCAGGGTCAATAAATCCAAGCAAGCTGAGCCTGAAGATCCGCCACCTCAGTTGGATTTATGTCACCATTTATGGTAGCAACAGCCTTCACTGTGACTCTTTCCTGAACACTCAAGGATGGGAATAGCAAGCCTTTGAACAATTCCCATGTGACAAACAAGGAAGGATCCTTGCTGTACGGTTAGTACTTCAAAAGGGGGAGGGTAAACATGAAGGGCCAAAGTGGAACATGGGACACTGCGAAAGGAGCTTGTAAGCAGCTTTAATTTCTCAGATCAGTAACCCCCTCTCAGACTTGAAGAGCAAAGGAGAAACACACTAAAAGCTACACAGCTGGGATGAAGACAAACTTTTTTTTTGCAGTTCAGACTCCCAGTTTTTGTCAATTCGATGCAAAAGCTACACATCCCAGACACAGCCTGTGCTGAGGTAATACAAGCAACTGAGGACTTTGGAAATTGATCCTCAGAGGAAGAACAATACTTAAATCCCAGAAGAAAGATTAATGTAATTAGAAAACAGTGGATAAACAAATACTAGAAGAAATGTGATTTCAGACACAAATACTACACCAAATATGTAACTTATGTGTATGAATTTAAAAAAAATTAATAGAATGTGTATTAATAATGGTTACGTATGTCACAAATTTATAAGGAAGAGGCAGCACCATCAAATAGGCAAATTCACGCCAGAAAGCCTGGGCAACAGAGACAAGGAAATGAAGCAACTAATAGATAACTCCTGTGAATCACTGTTGTGTTCCTGAACTGAAACGTTCTGATGTGTAGGAAGCAACACACCCATCCCCCCACCAAACAAATAAACAAACCAGACAAAAAACACCACCCAAACACATTCTAATCTAACTTTTCCCTCCACTACAAAACCATCAAACCCTGGAAAAGAACAGCAAACTAAAAATATTTGGACGTCACGTCAGTTACATTTTAGTTTTACGCTTAGTTCTTATTACCTGTATTGTACCGCGCCAGCAGGAAGTCAAATTCTAAAGGTTTCTTTTCTTTCAAGGCCCAAAGTACTCTGTTATGTTTCTTGCTATCAGGGTGAAAGCCAGAATCAGTCAAGTCAATAGCTATAACTGAAAAAATGCACAAAAGCAATTGTTACTCAACTAAGTTTTGATATCCAATTCATTAAGAACTAAAAGAACACCAAGAAACCAAAGAACATTAAACTTTCCCTGCACAGATACAGCATCTTTGCAAAGTATGATTGTGCAAATAGGACCCTTCATTATGTACATAAACGTTCTCCTCCTGCTGTCCTTATTTTGATATAATCTGGAACCGTCTTCCAGTGACTGGAGGGACAGATTCCTTTTGTAATGACAGTGACAGAAGTCTCAAAACAGTGCCTTAAAAATATCCCGGTAATTAGGCAAGCTATTAGCACTAAAAAAAGTTAGAACTTCTAACACGAAAGCCATGTGTATGGCCATGACACCTTTCAACTGTTTTTTTAAAACTTGATGTATTTGTCCCAGGCTAAGTTACATTTATTTTTCAGGTAGCAATTTCATAATACATTTTATCTGACAAGCTGAATGGTAAAATGATGCCCCGCTTTGCCCATATTCTTATTACAGGTAACAAGTTTCCCCTTCTGAAGATTTTATCTACCTACCTATCAACTACTGTGGGTTCTAATACATTTGAGACTGCATAGTGTTCATGTTTTTATTTGATTATTTGAAACCAACATCAATCATAAAAAAAAAAATCACACTTAGTAGGTCCCTCTGCAGCTGTTAAAAATTACATTTTCCAAGTACTTGATATATGAATACTACCATTTCACATGTCTCAACTGTAATGCAATTCTCCCTTTCAAGCAAAAAGTCTTGAGTGAGGCTCTTCACTGATTTTTTTTGAGGGGGGGGAATAATATACAAATAAAGCTCTACCTTAATTAGTTTAGCATTTTCTGATTTAAATCAGAAGGCATACATACTGTGCACAGTATACAAAATTCCTTCAGTACACAAAACACACCACTCCAGTATAAACAACGCAATGAAAAACGCTTAACTTAAAAATCTTACAGAATACCCAAAAGATCACGTTTGTTTCCTTACAGCTGCCTTATTATTTGGAAAAAAATATTTTTTTCTCTTCGTGCAGTCTTTGTATCTGCATCTGGAAAAATATGACCTAGACAATAACGAATTTTAAGGAAAGGGAAGTTCCGTCATTGCTGGTTTAACATCCAAACAAGGTGCTTCATGGACAGACTGAAGTAAGCACCGTTAATATAAATAATACTTACTGTATCTCATTGCTTTTTTACCAGAATACTGAGAAGGGTGACCTTGCAGTCCAAGTTCCTCATAAGTATCCTTATCCACTGACAGAATTAGTTTTCCTATAAGCAAAACAAACTTTAATATAAATAATCTTCTACTCGGTTCTCTTCGAAGCCTTCCGAGAACCGTGTATTTCATACAATGTTAGCTATATTTCATACAATGTTAGCTTTGGATCAATGGTATTACTAATCTAATCCAGACTCATTAGTTACAGTTAAATGGATTACCAGATTTATCCTTAAAAAAAAATTATAACTCAATTACTCTTTTTATCAAAAAGGTTGTATGAACTAAGATGAGAGTAATGTATTATTATTCCTGAGATAGTCAGAGCTTTTTTACTGCACTACCTCTCTTCATTTCCCCAGTCATTCCCCAACTTGTTCCCCAGCATCTGCTGTGTCATTGGCTGAACGGTACATTACACTAGGGCCTGATCGAGTAAACCTTCATGCATGCACTGCGCTACTAGACGTACAGGAGCAGTTCCTCCAACTCCAGTGGGACTACTCACATTGAGTAAACTATGCTTACGAGCAATGAGTAGATATGCGCTGGAACAACTCCACTTCCACATTCATAAACCAAATCCGGCAGCAGCCACTTGGTACAGAATTTCACACAAGAGATGTCTACTACAGTCTCTTGATTCTACTGCACAGGGAACAGGATCATACAGAACACAAACCATCACGGTTGTTGCTGAGGATTTCCAAAGGTGACATCACCAGGACTCGTAACACTCTCCCAGCATTACCTGTGCACAGCTTGTAATAACTGCATCATACAAACTCGATCGCTATCAAGTATCCACGTTGCTAAGACTGTGCTAACAGAGCACATAAAAGAGTGTGAATCTCTCAAGAATCCGAATCTACTTCTGCCCTGACAAGCCCCTGTCATATTAGCGTCTCAGGCCAGAGGGCTGATAGAATAGAAACAGAAATTGGCCTATCTGATACACTGTTGAAAGGAAGTAAGAGGATATATGTGAAGCCCATTGTTTTCTCTGCATGTAAAATCCCACCTGAGATGGAACATTTTTGTCATAAAATTGATGGAACTGCAACAGAGTATTTTAACACATCGCATCATTCTCAAAGAATAAACACTGGATATTTAAAAAGTTTTCCTAAGCAGTGCTGGTAGTTTTCTTTTTTGACACAAATTCTGTCTTTAAGACCAGTAGGAAACCAGAAGTTGGAATGCAACATTTTCACAAAGTTAAATTGCATTAAAGACAACTTGTAGCAACTGCAATCACAGTTGAAGCACTGACATCCTGATGCTATACATAAGTGAAGCAGATTCTTTTTTTTTCCTTTAGATGAAATAAATTATTTAACAGCATGAAATGAAATGAAAAAAATAGGTTTAAATGACTACCTTTCTGATTCAAACATATTTCTAATAAAGTTGGCAAGTCAGTAAATATTAAATTTTCCAGTTTACATAATTCCAAAGGAAAAAAAAACCCCAAACCAAACAACCCCAAGACCATAATCAACCTGTATGTATTAGTAACAACAAAACATACCGTTTGGTAGCAGAGCTGCAGTATTATCTTGATCAATTCTTGTGTTATAGGTAAGTGCGTAGCATGAACCTTTAATAGTAAAGCAGAAAACCATGAGATTACACAGTCTCTAAAGAAAGAGATGACAGTATGAAAGATTCCCCTCCAGCTAATCAAACACGCCAAATACCATTTGAATCACTCTAAACCCTTGTGTTTTCGTCAGCTAACTTTCTTCCAGCTTCCCAAGACAAATACCAATTTATTATTATTTTTATAAACCCTGGACTGGCATTATTTTAAAGAACTTGTAATACAGACTAACAATACACCCCAATATGAAAAACACTTTCTTTCCACCTGTGACCTTCTCACTCAGAAAATGGAAAACCCCGTTTTTTTCCAGACACGTTTCTGTCATTAGTTCACATGAAGACAAGGTGCAACGCGGTCACATGACTAAATATATTTTGCAGCATCATCTGCCACAACCACAAATACAAGAGTCAGATCCTGTATATTTGCTGTACAAATGTTGTACTGCTTCCATAAAACTGCCGGCATAAAAGACATTCAGGAGACCGGGAGGTTCTTTGGTGTTTCCTTTAGAGTCGCACATTTAGAAAATAATGGATCTCATTCTCCTATTTCACCCATATATTCTCTTTTCTCCTTAAAGCTTTTTTTCCTCCCTGACCACCATCTAAGGGTACAACATTTATCATGAGCCAAACGAGCAGGGTTTGCTCCATGAACACAGCATGCTCCGAGCACGCAATATCAAGTTGGCTGCACAGAGGCTGCATCTTTCTTCACATCCTCTTTGCTCTTATTGTGTAAGGCCAAGCCACTGCACCTCCAATAGCAGAACTGCCTCCCCCCTTCCCCAAAAAAACATACTTTTTTCCTCTTTTTCTCCTGCCTGCTGCAAAACACAGAGAACAAAGATCTCTGTTGAAATATGAAGAAATCAGAAAGGGAGAAGGGAGTTGATTTCTGCAGGAATTCGCGTAAAGGTGAGATGTAGAAGACAAAACAGGTGTGAGGATACATGGCTTGCAGCTTGACAGCTGGCCTGAAGAATTAACGTGATACAGGGAGAAATGAGGAGGGAGTAATCAGTTTTGGAGTTTTGGACCCACTGGGTATAAACAAATGTTGACATACCCCAAAGCAGAAAAAAAGCAGATAAAGAAATTAATGCAGAATTTTCTTAGTATTTTTTTCTTCCCTTCCTTTAAAATACTTTTCAGAATAAATAGCAACAAATGGAGTTTCCTGTGTTGTGAAAACCAGACACTATTACCACATCTGTCATGTTCTGATTACCTCCTTACCTTTCCTCACAAAAGCATCAATGAATTCGTGCGTGACCAATTCATGAATCGATAGATTCCTCACCAGGTAGTACTCTCCAAAATCCGCAATAGTACTTTTCAGCACTTCAGGAAGTATGCCACATTCAGGGATCAAAAAAGACACCTGTTAGGAAGGTATTTGTAATATGAATTATATCCTAAAATCTGTTCTGGAAGAAAACCAAGAAATAAAAAAGCCCCTATTCTTGTCAAAGAAATCAGTATGTTACACCAAAATGAGATGAAGAAAAAAATAATTTCAAGCTATCGCCTTCTAAATACATCAATTTGCAAAAAGTTTCCAAGCACAGCAAAGACATCATTCATGGGTTGCATTTTACATGCTACTCAACAGCGTCTGAGGTGTCACACAGAGGCATGATTTTACACGGCGTGCCTTAACTAACGCTCTTGCTTCATTAAAATTTTAGCTTGAACTCACACTAAAACATTTCCTTCAGCCCTTGTTGCAGGAGGCAGTCACAGCTAAAAAAGTAGGCTAAGCATTTATGCGATCCCGGTGGAAATGCAAAGACCAAAGTAGAATTTTTGGTTTTGAATCAGTGCATTCTCCTCTGTCGAACATTTTGGAGGTCAGGAGAGTGAACAAACCATCAGAACAAAACCTGAAGACGGGCTTACAATTTTGAAAAAAAGGCACAATGCATAGGTTAGGGCTACAAGTTCTGTAGCAGGTTTCTAGTTGAAGGTAGGAAACTGACTTTCAAAAGGGATGAGCACCTAGCTTTTCTTTCTAAACTCAGCTTCAGAATTTCGGTTCACCTGCCTACCTTTAATTTCCCTTTTGTTAAAAACCTTTCCTGTACGTGTTTCATAGTTCAGGAGAACTCTTAAGACTGGGAGACTACGGCAAACGAGCTTATTATGTGGGCGAGTACCAAACTTCCCAATAACCATGAAGCATAAGGGTTCATCCCCCTGCTCCATCACTCTACATCCATCAAAAAATACCCCTTTTTTCCTGAAACACAGGAGGTCACAGAGGACAGGTACACATTTCCCTTCGCACACATACACAGGAGAAGTAACAACCGACTGACGGGCTGCTGTAAGCAGAAAGCTTTCCAGTTAGCTGCTAAGAAATTTGCTAAGGACATAGCAAGAGGGTCTGACTGGCGCTTGCCGCAGCAAAGAGAGGAGAGCGAGCTGGCAAGAACCGGCCTTCGCAACACTAAGCCGTCACACGAAGCAGTGATGGATGCTTAGGAGCAGGGGTTGACATGATACTTGGGCGGGAGGAGGGGCACGAGCGAGGGGACTTTCAGGGTACACCCGCAGCCGGGTACCCGCTGAAGCCTCCCTCGCCGCTGAGGCACCTCCTCAGCACTCGGACCGCTGTGTGGGTGCCGGTACCGCTGTGCGGGACACGGTCACCCCGCCCTCCACCCGCGGCGAGGGGATGCTCCCCCCGGGCGCTCACCGGGGAGGCGAGGGAACCCCCGGTCGCGTTTCCCCCCTCACCACGCGGCCGCCGCGGCCCGCCGAGCCCCCGACCAGCTCCTTCCTCCACAGGGGCCCCCTCCTCGCGCCCCCCAACTCACGCGGCAGTTGTAGGCGTGGTCCCGCACGTGCGCGGCGTGCCGCGAGCGCGGGTGCCGCGCGTGGCCCTTCTCGCAGACCAGCAGGTGCCGCGGCACCTGACGGAGCCGCCGCAGCGGTGGCACCGCCATCCTCCGCCGGCTCCTCGCGCCGCGGAGATCGCCGCCGGTCGGAAAAGCGGCCCCCGGTGGCGCCACCCGCCGCCCGGAAAGCAACGACCGCGCGGAGGTGCCAGTCAGAGGGAGGCGGGACGGGGAGGCCACTTCCGCCCGCCGCCACAGCGCCCCTGCTTCCGGGGGAGTGTCGGCAGAGGTGTGCGCATGCGTGGCGGGAGGGCGCGCCGTGCGGCCCTGGTGTGCGGGGCGGGGGCGGCACCATATGCTCTCCCGTCCCCCATGCTCTCCCGTCCCGGTACGCGCTCGCCGTCGGTGCTTGTGGTCCCACCGGCACGAGTCAGGGAGCTAAAGCCCGTGGGAATTGGGGTGCAGCAACTGTGCTTGGCGGCAGTTAAAGCCTGTGCGTGCGTCGGGAGTCGCTCTGCAAGCGGGAGCCAGGCCCTGTAGGTACTGAGGGGGAGCGTGGTAAGGCCCCAGGGCGTGTGTCCAGCCAGGGGATGACTTTAGGAGAGGTGGGGCACTTTGGGGGGGATAAAAGGACAGGTAGAAGTCTATCCTGGGGTGCCTGATGGCACTAGGCAGCTATTGGGACATTGAGCAACCAGCTTCCTTCTACTCTACAGCTTCTGCCAACCTCATGGAGTTCAGCAACGCCAAGTGCAAGGCCCTGCACCTGGGTCGGGGCAATCCCAACCACAAGTACAGGCTGGGTGGAGAATGGATCGAGAGCAGCCTTGAGGAGAAGGACTTGGGGGTACTGGTGGGTGAGAAGCTGGACATGAGCCGGCAGTGTGCACTGGCAGCCCAGAAAGCCAATCGTATCCTGGGCTGTATCAGGAGAAGCATGGCCAGCAGGGTGAGGGAGGGGATTCTCCCCTTCTACTCTGCTGTCATGAGACCCCACCTGCAGCGCTGTGTCCAGCTCTGGGGCCCTCGACCGGTCGGAGTGAGTCCAGAGGAGGGCCATGAAGATGGCTCATTCTGTACATTGTATATTTTATATAAAGCATGTGCAAAAATTTCATCTTAATGCCTTCCTACAGTATTTCGTGTCACGGTCCCCTAGCTTCATGGCTGATTTGGTTTAAAATGGTAGCAAGCAACTTTCTTGGTGTTTGCTGTTTCTGTGCACTGTACAAGGCTGTATGTAACCTAGTAAGGTTACATGAACACCACTTGGGTCTGTTCACCAGACATCCGTCAAGCTGGCAAAGCTGAGGCTTGGTTTTGACACCAGTTTGACAACAGTAATTCCAGAGATCTCAAGCTTGCCCTAGGGAGATGTTAACCTGCTCTTTCTAGATGCGACGTTCAGTGTTAAAGCTCAGGAATACGTGAGTTGGATTATTCATCTCCCTTGGGTGGTCGCATGCTAAGAGGAGAAGTTTGTTCAGTATAGATTAGTATGGGAGGTTTGTTTAGTATAGGAAAGTCTGGGTTGTGGTAAGATCGTAAGTTCAACAGCTGCAGTGTTACATAGATAGGAACCATCAAATTCCTGTGGTTTTACTCGTTCACCAGCTACGCATCTTGGTGGTTTGATAGCCTAACTCGAGCACTCCTGTTCACTACCTGCTCAGCTATTGGCTGTTTGGCTGAGGTAAACAGGTAGCACTTAGGTTTTCTAGATCTGTATTTCCAGTCTGGTGAATTTATGGTACAGCTCCAGCTTCAACGGTCGAGATGCCCAGACTCCGCTTTGAGCACAGACTGCATTTTTCTGGTGCTCTGTCTATGTTTGGGTCTGCCTAATGTTGCTGCCTTAAGAACTATAAATAGCAGCGTGAAAAGGCTGGTCCTTGCAAAGTCTGCGTTAACAGAGCTGGGCTTGCCCGACTGGAAAGAGGGGTGCTGCCGGGGAGTTACTCGTTCAGCGCTTCTGGCTTGTTAGGCTGGTTCAGACCCACTTGTTTCAGGGCACGTGCTTTCCGAGAGCTTGGTTACTGCAGTGACATCAAGACACTGCTGCTCTGAACGCGGGGACTTGTATCCTCCGACGCGTGAGACTGAGCTGGAGCTACCCGCGGTCACTGGCTCGCTAACATCTGTGGAGGAGGGCTGAATCCTGCGCTTCCATTGCCTGAATAAACTGGATTAATGGGATTATTATGAAACAAAAAAGGGCAATGTAATCACAACAGCCTTCTAATTTAAAGCATGCAAACGTTAACGGGCCAAGTGCTACGTGATTAATGTCAGTTATTATCACACCCGCCAGCAGAAGCCTCTGTGCGCAGACGAGCATCACACTGCGATGATCAGAGAGCCTGTTCTGCTAAAGGGGTGAAAAGTTCAAGCCTCTGATCAATAAGCCCAGAGATGAAATTCAGCTATACTCAAAGCAGCCTGTGGAGTTGAGGCTTTTTGTGCTTTGGGTTTGGTGGTGTTTTTTTTTTTTTTTTTTTGGTGAGCTTCTCTATGCTAATACAGTTTACACTTTCTGCTAGGGATACAAATGGATAGGAAAAGAAATGAGGAGAAAATGTGTTGAGGAAGGGTCAAGAGAGTCAAGATTCATGGTTTCATATTCAGAGGTTACGCTCTGAAATACTAAAATGTATTTTAGGGATTTTGCCAGGAGAGTAGCTCACTGCAGCTCAGCGGAGCATTGAAGGATTCACATCGCTGTTCAGTTGATTTGGTTCGTATGTCAGGCAATTAATTTTAACACACCCTTACTCATATATGTCGGCTGTCCTGTCTCAGAGTATGTATGTTTTAGACGACTCCCTGAAAATCCTGAGTTCCATTTAAAAAAGAAAAACACTTAGCAGCTCAGTAGTCTGCTGTAACGTACAGATTTTCCGTATCTTTAAATGGGCTGTATAGCACGCTAATCGTTGGTAAATGCTGACATTTTTATAGGGATTGTTACAGTTTTGTATGTAATTTGGTATGTGATTTCTGTCTATTGTTAAAAAAAAAAAAAAAGACGTTTTAAACTTTAAATAACGTAAGCGACACAGCCCCTGTAAAGCTGTCACAGCTTTCCCAAGGATTCCCAACCCGTGGCAGGGTAACGCAGGTCTACAGAAATTCGCTTGCTGCGTGCGTGGAGAGAGTTAGAGGCTGTAGTCAAGAGGAAAGCAGTGCCCTCGGGCAGCCTGTGGTAATGGCGTGGAGTAGGGAAGTATCTCCAGAGTATTTCCCGGGGCTGGTGAAATTCGAGTCTTGTTTTTGTGTAAACTGACTTGAGTTTGGAAAGAAAAGTCTGATCTTCACGTTACGTACAATACCTCTAGTCGCGAAGCCAAGATGCTCCTTTCATGTATTTTTTTCACTGTTAAAGAGCAATCTTAACTCATTCTTTCTGCTGGGTTTTCTGATTTAAAAAATAACATTATTAAAATACCTGGGGTTTCATAAAATCGAATCTAAACGAGTGCTTGTCACAGATATTTTGAAATTGCTTTGTGTCTTTGAGATGAATAAAAAGAATTATTCTTTTTAGTCACTATTTTTTCCTTTCTTAAACGTTGTTGACTGCAGAGAAGGAAGTTAGTTGTTTAAATCTTTTAACCTTGGCTACTGTAATTAGTATTTTGTAAACCAGAAAAAACCAGATCCCTCTGGTTCCTTGTTTATCTGAAATTAATAAAGTGTGTAAGACTCAAACCCAGCAATTTACTTGACCAGCGTCAACCAATTTTTTTTTCACTGAGGAAAGCGGAAAGATGGTGAAGACGTGGATACTTAGTTTTGTATCCTGCTTTTACACACTTCAGTCCAAAGATTGAGAGCGGTGATGGATTGTAAAGAAGATCCCACTCGTTTTTCAAGGAGGTTACAAAGCTTCTGCCAAGCAACTCCCCAGAGCAGCTGTTCAAGCCAAGAGGAATAGTGAATGCTAACCATGGACCGAGCCGCTGGATTTGGTTTAAATGCAAATAAAAAATACGCCAAACAACCACCTGACCTGAGTCTTTTAGAGTTAACCCTTCACGCTGTAATCCGGGAAACCTCGCACTCCACTCGCTTTTGAGATACTGCAGCGGGAGAAGAGATGAGAAGGATAATTCATCTGCCGAGGTTCTGGGGAGCAGGAGTGTGTTTCATCTGTATTCAAGCAGAGCCTTCACCTCCACTCGCCTCCTAAGGATCAGATTTTGGCTGGGCCCTGCGCAGTGACGGGGAATTTTCGTGCGCTGTCTCCCTCAAACCAGGTCGATTGTCATTCACATTGCGCTCTTAGAAGATGCCTGTTGGGGCAGGCTACTCCGCAGTGTTTGAGGCAGAGTTGGGAACCTGTTTCCCACTCACACTTCCTTGCAGGAGGTAACAAACTGTGGTCACGTTCCCCTGGTTGCTCCTTCATATTCTGGGAAATACCCTAGGGAGCGCTTCCACGCCCACCTCCACCTTCCGCGGGCGATAAATACGTGTCCCTCTCCTCGTCCCGTAACAAGACGGAGACGCTGCTGCCTTTCCCATTGCTAAGGTCTCCTCCCCCAGCTCTGCAGGTAAAAAGCCACCATTTCTCCCCAAAGTGACTACCCAGTTAACGGGATCACGTCAAACTCGCCGTAGCGGTCTTGTTTTCAACCTTGACGCAATTTTTCCAGTTATATGGATTGGTCTGCTAAAGGATATTAGCTGTCCCTGCAAAAATTGCCTTGGCAAAATCCTTAGAGCGTGGTATTCCTACTAACATCCGTGCTGCTCCTGGGGTTGCAGCAGATCACACCGTTGCTTTAACGCACCGCCGTGAAGGTACAGAACACAAAGCAAAGGGAAAATAAAACTCGGCATTCCCTCCTGTACACTCCTTAAAAAAACAAAGTGTAGAAGTTGAATGCCCAAAGTGGGGTGCAATTGCTGTTAAGTGCAGAGTAGCAATTCCTTCCTGTCGCAGCTCAAGCTTCCAGTCTCCTCCAGGGTGAGGCTTTGCCATTCCCACCAATAAATCGGGAATGTTCCCTGTACCTGCTATGGTGCGCTCCTTTGTGTGCTACTGCCTATTCCCAGTAAGGATTTGGATTGCAAGACCACAGGAAGGAAGGGCGAGGAGACTGCCTTCTCAGCCAGCTGGAAGCCTGTTTCTCCACGTCTGGATGGCGAGCTTGCCTCAGCCACCCGGCCTCGTACACGGGTAGTCGAGCAGCAGCTACTGGAGAGCCTGGGTGCCCAGATTCTCTCTTTAAAATTAGCTGTGGAAATCAAGCCACAGAAACCGTGTAGTCATTCAAAATAACCCAAGAGTTACAAAGAAGCTACGTGTTCCCAGGTAAGAGTAGGATTTTCAGGAGGTTCTAAGGATTTAGGGACCAACGTAGCATTACCAGAAAGTGAAGGACACAAGTTTAAACTTAGAATTGTACCTTTCATTCATTTTAGCAAGATTCAAATTTTAAATCTGGAAGTACACTAAAACCCCCAAGTTTTTTCTGGAAAACCAAGTTAGGAATGACTTTTTGCAAGTAAGCCTCCGTTTCAATACACTTATTTTGGAGTAAATCCTCTTTTTCCTATTTCGTTTAATTCACATTATTGGGATTAAGGATGTTTACGCCCTGAGCTCTTCAGTGATGTGTACGTTATTATATTTGCAGTTGTGCATATGGACTTTAATAGCCTGCCATACTATAACTCATTTTAAAAGTTTCACATTACTTTCACTTAAAAACGTTAAAAAAAATGTTATTCTCTATTAGCAGGCTGTCCTTAGCGATCCACTTCCTATTTCCAGTGCTTGGGCTGCATTGTAGACTACTCCTGCAACACTCAAGCGTTATTTGTACATGAGCATTTTGGTGCCAAAGCATGGTATTTCCGTGAGCTGCACCACGGTCAGCATATGCATTCCCGTGTCACTCAGAAAGCATATTCACACTGAGACTTAAACGTGAGTGCGGATTTCTAAGTTTAGGTTCCCATTTTTAAGCTTTGTATGAGAAGTCTTTGCAACATTCTGGACATTAACGTTGAGAGAATCCCATAAAGACCCGCTAATTGTGCACGCTATGTTAGTAGGCCTTGAGCCATTTCTCTGCTGTCACCTGGAAGCTCCAGCGTGATGAATGGTTTTCATAGAGCCCTTGCAGAGAGGGATAAGGAACAAGAGCATGTAAAAATCTGTAAGGTATTTAAATCATAGAATCACAGAATGATTTGGGTTGGAAGGGACCTTACAGACCATCTAGTTCCAACCCCCCTGCCGTGGGCAGGGACACCCTCCACTAGACCAGGTTGCTCAAAGCCTCATCCAGCCTGGCCTTGAACACTGCCAGGGATGGGGCATCCACAGCTTCTCTGGGTAACCTGTGCCAGTGCCTCACCACCCTCTCTGTATCACTAAAAATATCACCCCTGCCCCCACCCTCCAACTGTGCTTGACAGCAGCTGATACTAAATGGGATCATAGGATCAATGGAATCAAGTTTTTTCCAGGAAGTATTGCAAAGACTATGTGAAGGGTCACCGTCAAATTAGTATAAATACACACATATATATGACTATAAACATGAGAGTATATGAGAAGCGTATATAAGAGCATAAACATATATTTGTGTGAATATATATGAGCAGAAGCTCATAACTATGGGCATGACATGATCTTTTTCCTCTGGTCCCAAAGATTTTTAAGACTGGAAGTCTCCCAGGCACCTTTCCAAGAAGGAGTAAGATGTTAGGTGAGCAGCCTGCTTTACTTTTTCTCTTGTTCTTCCCTGGGACATTCATACACACATTTTCATTTACTGGGTTTTTTTTTTCCTTCCTTTTTTTTTTTTTTTTTTTTTTTACAGAATGAGTTTAAGGTCTTTCTTGTTTTATTTTGAATGAAATATTAAAAATGACACTTTGAAAGAGATGCAGTCTGTGAATTTTGGATTAAATTTAAATTTTAGTGAATTTAAGAGAATTGTGCTTCCTAGAACTGCAGTTTTATCCAAACATCTGGGGCAAATGTGAAATTTCCTCCATTATTTTTTCAGGTATAAAGTGTTTGTTTAAGAAAAAAAAAAGAAGAGCTTTGCCACTACACATCAGCTCTTTACCTGAGGTCCAAGGAGCTTCCACATCATTTATAGTTGGGCTTAACGATCTTAAAAGGTCTTTTCCAGCCTGAACGATTCTATGATTCCATGATTTGATACACAAGCTGTTCACAGCAATCCTGTTCCCAGATGCCACGATGGGAAGGAAAGAGATTGTTTTCTTCAGAGCCTTTGTCTTTGTACTCTGCCTGCTAGGAGTTTGCGTTCAGACAAACTTCTTGCCAAAGTTGCTGCTACTGCTTCTGGCCAAACATGTCAGGGAACAGGCAAGCTTTTGTACGTGCCTGGAATTTTTAGATGAGAAATACGGACAAGAAACTGCACCATGCACCCAATGAAGCGAGCAGCAAAAATTGGATCAGTGTGAAGACACAGCATCTCAAATAAGCTTTTAGACTTCACTGGTTGCCTGGAGGATTAGAGCTCTCTGCAGAACATACTGGAAGGTCACCACCTCCCTGCTTTTATCCACTGCACTTCAACGTGAAAAACAAACTGACTTGCACCTTGTTGCAGTTAGTGCCAACACTCTATGGGTCTTCCTGTTCTGTGGTAGGAATCAAGAATTGATGACGATGTGGATTTGGTCGTAAATCGTAATGACAAGACACCCCCTAAACATATGGCGGGAATGAGATGTGGAATGTTACAGAGAGTCTTCAAATTTGAAAGCAAGACAGGCTTCACAGTTAAATAAAAAAACTCTGCACTTGGCCAAGATAAAGCTTTTGTTTTGGAGTGAGTAAGAAGGGATTTCTGTTGGGGAATGAGTGCATCTTTCTTGTGGGAGGGGTAAAAAATGCCATTTTTTTCTTCAATTGAGGGAATAAATAGAAAGCAGCATATAAAATCAAGCATATAGAATTAAGTGTGATCTTCAGGACAATGGGTAAGAAAAACTGGGAAGGAGAGCAAATTACTCTGGAAATAATTACCTCTTTGAGGTAATTTAACTTATTTCATCACTGAATCCATTCAATATTCAGAATGAAAATGAATCCATTGCGCTTAAGCGCTTGTTCAGTTCATTAGTTCATTCTCCCCCCTTGGTTGTTCAGCTGCTCCTCCCCGTGCCTTCAGCTTTATTACTGAATCACTCCACAAGATAACAAAGGGCTCCAAATTTGGGTTCCCTAAGATTAGCCTGGCTACTCTCGATCTTGTTGAACTGCCCTTCGGTCTGCCAGTGAGATGCTCAGTTTGAAAGGATCTGGATGGGCCTGCTTGTATGATTAGGAGAGAGTGCTACCCAGGGGAGAGGGACATTAGCTACTGGAAATCGATTCGTAATTGAGACTGCAGCCTACGATTTACTTAAAACATTCAGAGTTACACCCCGCAGTTGCGTATAGCAGCATGAGTTTGGAATTCCGCCCTCAACGTCAGCAAAGTTATTCATGGTATAAAGCAACATGTCCAACGTGAGTGGACGCTGACCTACTTACTGCCGTTGGAGCAGAATAACGTAGAGCCGGAAGAACTTTCTGTTCACCTTCCCCTGCTCATGCAGGGTGTGAGCGGCTGCGCGTCTGGTTCAGGAACATCTTTGTTTCGAAAGAGAAGCGTCGTCTTTCAACTGAATTGTTTTGAACTCCTTACAGTGTGGCTTCTTCCTGCAATATTTTCAAACTGAAGTGAGTTGGGTCCTTCTGCTTCACCGTGTAAAAAGATAAACAACTCGGTTTTGGCACCGTTAGGTTGCATTTACAGTCTATCACATTATAGAGAGATCAGAAATGAGGTAGTGAATCACGGCAGTAGCAGCCTTTGAATGTCACATCAGTCTGGGAGCGAAAAGAAAGAGGAGACGTGGGATTTGTCTTTTTGTTTTAGTTGGATATGGAAATGGAGACAGAAGCAGAATTATGGCAGATTAGTAGTTCAGATACCAGCAAAGAAAACATATTTATCTAAACTTATTCTTAAATATTTACTGTACGATAACGTGAACTATGTATTATCTGCAGACGGCTCATAAATGAAACTGCCCTGAATTGTGCCAAGCCAGTACTGGGAACAAGAAGCCTAAAAGAACTGTATTAAGGTTGCAGTCTCAACTCATGTAGATAAGAATCATAATTTCTTAATAAGATTGTAATGCCACAGTCACATCCTACTTACATGGCTGGAGGACTTGGACTTTATTTGCTCCAAATTGCAAAGAATGCAGGAAGGGAAAGGATGGTGCTGCCGTGGAGGCAAGTGATTTCTAGCCTGAGGGGGACTGACTTCTATTGCTGCTCCTGACATCAAACACCTGGCAATGCTATGCAAATTGCTTAAACTAATTTGGTTAACTGTTGCATGTTGCCAACTTTCTACCCTGCGAACCCAACCAGTCAGATTTCTGAGCTACTGAGGACTTACAGCTCTAGCCGAAATCAAAAGGAGAGATGCGCTGAACCCCTGTAAAATCCTACATGCTGCTAAGCAGCCTCAGAAGTCAAGTTGCACACAACCGTAACGAGAACTTGGAATGAATGAACACCTTTCACCGTCACGGGAATGCTTAACCTCATAGCAACCCACTGTTTTGAAGCACTTGGGAGATGGTGTGATGCTGCGCGCTGCTGAGGATCCCGTGAGGAAATCCAACCACATCTCCGGAGCAGGACTAGGATATTGTTCAGTAAACAAGGCCTACAGCTACACAGAGCAATGCAGAGACAAACTGTGACACCACCACTCAGTAGCTGTCTATCCTGTGTGCTTAATGACAGTCCTGAGGGCAAAATAGCCCACGAATGTGTAATTATAGGCTGTAACTTAGAGGATACACGCCAAAAGGCTGCATTAAGGTTACAAAGACAGTGTGACTTCGAAAAACTTCTATTGTATTGGTGCTCGAATCTGAATTCTCAACATTCTTTTAACATGGGTTTTTCTGTGGGTAATCAATACGGAGCTCTGCTCTACTGTTTAGAAAAAAAAAGTAACTATGCATTGATTTGATGAAATTCAGCAGATATCCCCACTGAAATGCGGGCACTACAAAAGAGTAGACATATTTTATTACCCTGAGTTTGCTGGACAAGGTTTGTCTGTGTTTAAGATTGTTGTTTAGCTCAAACTAGGCTACTGGGACTGGTCTTGAAAGAAATTGCCACGGGTTCTTCAAAGAGCAGGAGCAGACAGGAGTCTGTACATGAAACTCAGCGTAGACCTTCAGTAGCTAAATCCAACGTTATGTAACTAGCTAGTTTTATATTTTCTCATGCTTATAATATTTTATAACCTCAGCTTGGGGGAACATATCTCCCAATCCTGCAAAGCAGTGATTTCACTGGAATTACTCAGAAGTTGCATCTACAGATGTATTTGCAATCGGACACTTGCTAAAGTAATTTGTAGGCTTAGGTCAAATTAGTGTACTTGACCAGCAGAATCACTCCCGTTTGTTCAGCAATTCTTTGCCAATGTCCAGTACAGGTACCGGTCAGCCTGATCTTTATTTTCCCTAAGCTGTTCTGTGCATCCAGGTTCCTCTATTGCAATTGTCATTGCAGTCAAGAAGTCTACTATTCTCACAGCTCAGGCGATAGGAGTATAGTGGAGGCAGGGAAGAAGAAAACAACTTCCTAAAATGTAGTAGTTTTATTACATTAAAAAGTGATTAAAGCATCTGCTTTAGTTCTCGTAATAAGATATTGCAAATCTGTCACAGCTAGAACAGTTGAAGAATTTTGGAAGACAGGAAATAGGGTCTTTTCCACCAAAACTGCCATTCGTTCATTGCAGAAAGTTAGTTTCTTATAAAGGCAGCTAACTGAAGCATGGCTTGTTTCCTTACTATGAGACACAGCAGTATCTAGGGGTTTATCCCCCTGTAAGCTTTCCATAAACTTTTCTATGACGGGTTCAGCTGCAACCTTGACTTCACATTCACGCCCTTCCTCCTCCTTCCTCCTCTCACCAATGACTCCTGCCTTCTCTTCTCCCCACCCCAGGCTGCAGCAAGTTCCCTCCCGAAGTGTGTTGAAACACCCTTTCGTTCGTTTTTGTTTGATGGTGTGTTTCTGTCCTAGACTGGAACCCTGGCAGGATCACGGGTGCTGTGTACTGAAAGGCTTCAAGTAGAAGAAGGACCTGATTTTAAAGCGTTTTCTGGGTTTAAAGTGCTGGACAGTGCTGGTTCAGTTTGGAGGACAGGTGACCTTTTACCTGTTACTTCCATTTTTCATTTTGTTGCTGCAGAGGAAGGTACTTGCAATTAAATGACATCTAAAAGCAATTACAATCGACCACACCACCAGATGGAGCTTTTTTTCTGCCTTTGCTGCTGAAGGGGCTGAAACTGTGGGACTGAATTCACTGGGACTGTGGGACTTCTCTGTATTTATAGGCAGTGAAATAGAAAACTCTTTTTTTTTTTTTTTTTTACTGCTGGTGATGCAGGACTGAGCCCCCCTGCATTCATATATGGCTGTTTCAGTGATTTTTATCTGCACGCTGTTATTGAATGCTATGGCGCCAGTCCTTTGCTTCTGCAGGGTCAGGCTGGGTCACGCAGCCCTCTTTCTTGTTCGCACACTTGAGGGTTTTCAAGCCTAGGCTTACTTGTTAGAACGGTGTGGTTATATTAAAGCAGCATGTACTTCTGCTCTTTTTTTTTTTTTTTTCCCTACCATAAAAGCTATTAACATTCTTTAGAAAGGCAAATCTCTCTTTGTTCAGGCCACTGCATAATATATTTTATTCGAAAGGCAAATCTCTCTTTGTTCAGGCCACTGCATAATGTATTTTATTCACTGAAATTCACCGCGGAAGTCTTCTTTTGTGCTTTCAGCAGTACTGTATTCTGTTATCGATACCGAGTTGCTGGTATATGTACCCAACAAGTTAGGATGTTCCTAAGTCATGAGAATCAATATCAATGACTGTGATAAACATTCTCTGTCTCACAGGATATACCCTGAGATCCCTGTTTTGCCGTCTGCTATCACAGCTTAGCAAGTGAAAACCAACAGTAACCGAGGCAGTCCTGGGGATCTGCAAAGGGACAGGGTTGAAGTTATTCCTTTTGCGACAGCTTGAAAAAATACACGTCCGAGCAAACGATTTTTAACGTAGGATTTATCCAGCAAGATTACTTGGAAAGCCTATTGCTATGTTTTAACCCAAGTGAAAGGAGTGAGGCTGACGTACAACATACCCGGTTGCGACTGCCGGACTGAAAACCTTGGCCTGCCTTTGCCAGGAGTTACTAGAACAGGCTGTATTGCACAACTATTTTCCCAAGAGACGGGGAGGTCTCTGAGCTGATGAGGGCAGGTTAGCATTCAGCTATGCCACGTCAAACGCAGCTCTAAAGACCGGCGGAGGCTTTGCCAGCCAACGTCATGAAGGTCCTTCTGACCAGCCATCCGATTCCGTTGTCCTAGGACAGTCCAAATGAGTTCACGCCGCTATTGATTTTGAGTGAGCGACACGCCTTGCTGCTGGTGACAAACAGAAACACAAAACAGAATTAATGTGGGTGCAAGTTCATGTCATGTTCCATTTTCGAGTCTCATTTCCAATGGGCAAAAATCTTACGCCTTAGAGGGGGGAAAAGCGGGAAAAATCTAATGCCTCGGACACCTAATGTTCATGTGGCAAAAGCTCAAAAAGCTGGTTTAGAGATGTGAGGGTTTTGCCATTTATGTTTTATATACTTCCTAGGAGTTCGCTTGGGAGGGTGAGCCAAGCCTGTGGAATTCTGGAGTGTCCTTACTCAAGAGGTAAGCGCATCTTCTGGCTAAGTTTCCTTACAGGGTTTTGAGGAGACACTGGTTTTTGTTTTCCAGAGGCAGTCTGCTAGGTGGCAGGGCAGGAGCGAAATCCAGCAATGTAAGACAGACGGCAAGAGAAAACCAAAAAAGATTATTTTAATAGCCCAGCAACACTTTTGGGGTTAGAATGCCCTTTATGTCAGACTACTCTGGATAAGGTGGAGCTGCTTTCCCACTGAAGTCCAAAACAATATAATGGCACAATGTAGGGCAAGAATTTGATCCAAATTATATTTTTCCTGGATTGCTAAATAAAAAATGCCCATAAACACAGAGGCTGTATATGCAAGGACCTGGATCCTCATGTTCATCAGAAACCGTTCAAAGAGATGTGATTCTGCAGCTTTCTGGAGTTCCAAGTTAAAACAATGAAAACCATAAAGCAAAACCCTTTCAACTCCTGTGCTGTGATAGATTTGGAAGCTGAAACTATTCTTCTCACTGCTAATCTGAATTTTACCTTTTCAAAGACTGCCCATTTGGGTTAAATCATTGAAATGCAACAATAACTCTATCAGGACAGTAGCTTGTACATGGGAGGGGGGGTTTATCATAATATGTTTTACTGATTAAAAGTCGGCAAATGACCGAAGATTTTCAGTGTACCACAAGAATATAAAAAGTGTAGATAAACACCTTATAAATTACAGGTATTAAACAAAATCTTGACACCCCAAAGAGCCACAAGACCCAAGCGACACTTCTAAAAACGTAGTGAATGGAAAGTTTTTCTGCAACGTGGTTTTGTCACAGTTAACGCCAGCTCCAGCCTGAATTTAGCATTTGTTACAGCACTTGGAACCTTTTCCATATAATGTCTGCAAAACAGAAAGTGGAAAAAAAGATTCATTCTTCTCTGCCATTACTCTGTATTTGCTTGTCACAAAGAATGAGCTCGACTTTATACCAGATACGGTGGCGTTTTGGACCTACTTAAATCAGTTGCCAAACTCCAGAGCTGAATTCACCATTTCACCCAGATGAGGGGACCTTCCTTGCCTTATTGCCAAATACTCGGTGTTAACGGCTGAGGAGGATAGTCCACGTCATTACGGGAAACACAGCCACGGATGTAATTCAGAAAAACTGAATTTTCATATATATAATCTCTACTGTTGACTCAGTACTCCCCATAAGGAATGTCAGGTACAACTCTGCTGAGACACAAGACAAAACACGGCAGAGAACTCTGAAAGGGTTTGTCTGAAAGACTCCAAACGCTAAAGGAATTTGCTCACTGAGCATCCTGCAGAAATTAGTTTTAAATCTTCGGATTTAAGATTTGGAAACTAAAATGATTACTGCCAATTATTTGTTTCCATTTCACTCCTTCTTCCATTCCACATCTAATGCTTGCCTGTTCGGAGTACGGCTGCTTGGTTTTCCTGCATAAAGATGAAAATGAGGTCTAACAATGTAACTTCTGAATAATTTCTAGACGGTTTGTACAGACCCACTGAGCCTTTCATACAGCGTTTGACCATCCTCACAAACACAGTGAACTCAAATCCTGTTCTTATTAAAAATTCAGAGAAGCTAGAATTTCCCATGGAATAGGGAGCATTTTTTTTTAATAATAATAACTGAGGAGGCTATTAATATCCTCCCTGCCATTTTTGTACAAGCAACACGATTGTTAAAACTGGGATGAAGAACTACATGGTGTTCCAAGCGAGGCAAGAAGATCGTTCAGAACAAATGCTGCTACGATTTGAGAAAAGATGTTACTAATTTTGTGTATGAACGGTGACGATCCCTGCGTGTTTCTAAACCCCTGTAAATTCTTTAACGCTGCTTAGTGGGTTTTAATCTTTCATGTTTTCTGATAAGCTGTTGTCACGGGCGATTTTCTTGGAAAAGACTTGAGCGGGGGAGTTGGAGGGATTTGGCATAGTTGAACTCGGTAGATCCGTAAGCAGAATCCTTTTCTCTTGGACTAACTGGAAAATATGCTAGTTTGGGATTTGTGGGTCAAAGCTAATATTAAAAGTATGTAAAAAGAAATGACAAGCAGTGTTTGAATGGGCTTCTGGGTTTAATTGTGTGGTTGAGTTGAATCCATGGAATCCTCCAGTTACTTGACTTCCAGTGTCTGCACGCAAGTATTTTCGTGTTCCTTTAGTCTCCAAATGATGACAACTATTGATCCAAGCAGCTTGACCAGTTTGGTAAACTGAACATCAAATAGACCTCCAACCCAACATCTCTGCTGTAACGAGTCCTGAGAAATACCTCCCCGTCCAATCACGGTGAGCGTTGAGGAAGCAATACCATGGATCGCTCGCCAGCCATTTGCACGTTGATTTATTTTTTTGATGCCATCTTCGGACGCAAAATCTCCTGCAAGAGATGCGTGTGGAACGCAGGATGGGCACATGGTGGGCAGCTGGGGCACGAGAAGGAGGAGATGAAGGAAGAAGGTGCTGTGCTGATCCTGTCTGAAGGTTATGACCTTAAAACACAACTGGGTCAAAGCTCAGGGAATGCAAAAAGCCTCCTGCCCATGAATCTGCTGCCTCTGTCTCTCTTTTACTGGGAAATCTCTCCGCTCTTCTCCCCCTATTGTCTTTAGTAACAAACGTGGTAAGTAGTACATAGAAGGCAGATCCCCCGGTTGCCCCATTCTTTGAAGAGAATTCATTTTTCTTAGAGAGACAACGCTCAATGCCCCCCTGACTGATGTCACTGGCATTGTCTGTCACAGAGCTGAACATCGGTTGTAAAGGTTGATCTGATTTTCAGTGACTCCCCCTCAGGATGGTAGCAATGGATTACCACTAGAATCCCGACTTCCCTTTGCCTGCCATTAATTGCCTGACTAATTCTTTCCCTGCAGTACGGATTCCTGTTGCCTTAACGGCTTCTGCTGAATTTCTGTGCACAGCAGACCTTTTTGTAGGCCAGTCTCCCAGAGTTACGGAATATGTGAGAAATGTATATTAATTGTTACAATATTACTTAACTTTTATCAATATTTACAGTAAGCTTCTCTTTTTGCTGTTCCCCATGTTGCTTGGACCTTTCACATTCCTCCATAATTCCTCGTAGTCCAAATGGTTTTGCCTCATAAGCGAACAGCACATTTTCCCCCCTTGGCTGCTTAAAACGTTTGTTAATGATTTGGCAAGCTGAGAAAGCGTGCGTTACTGGAACAAACACCACATGAGGAAGTAAGGGCTGGTTTCTTCATTTCTGTTTTCCTCACCATAAAACAGATACTATATTGAGAAAGTATAGTAGTAATGTATTTTCTTTAAGGAATCTTGACGATGCCCTAAGTACTAAGCACCGTTACCTACACATCATCTATTCACCTTTCCAGCGTGGTCATCGGAGGTGCCACAAGCCTCGGTCGTGGGGTCTCCTTTCCGGGCATGGGTCGCAACCTGTTTTCCTCGGGGTGAATGCCCACAGGAGGCTGCCCCAACATTGTCGGCCTTGCTTTGTTAGGGCCACCGGCGGGAGCGATGGTGAAAAAGCCAGTTCAACCGGTGCCTTCCCTGCCAACAGCAAGACAACCGTCATTCCCCTCCTCCTTGCGCTCACCGCAGACCTCAGCGCGTGCCTCGCGAGCATGCTCTGCGGTTTAGTGCCCTTGAGTTGAGGTTGCTCAGCTCAAAGAGCTCCAGCGAGGGCACACCAGCTCACTTGGCCCGGAGCGGGCAACCAGCCAGCGAACGTGGCGTCGCGCAGCAGCGTGGTGGTGACGAGCAGTTGACGGCAAACCAGCGTGTGTCATGTTTTCCGTGACACGGCTGGTGCCAGCGTGTCCTTCATTCCTCTTCTTACGATGCCCTAAACCGCAGTACCGACAAATGGGGAGCGCACGGCCAGAAGCTAGCGGAGTCAGAGCACGTGGCCCTTCCGAGTAGCTGCTCCCGCTCCACTCTGGGGTCGCAGTGCAGTGGGAACACCCTGACAGCAGCGTCTGCGGAGGAGCCTGCTCAGTGACGTCCCTGCTGCTTTGACATTCATTCCTCTGCGAGACCCAGACTGCACACTCAGTGGAACTGCACTGTGTGCACTCGCGTTGGGAGGCTGCTTTTTGGCAACCAGGCCGACGCTAAAAATAAACTATGCAAAACAAACAGAAAAAAACCCCCCTCTGATAAATCCATAGTGGGATAGTATTGCTTCAGAAAGCTCTGCGTTACTTGCCTATGCTTTTTAGGGTCTCGTTCATGAGAAAATGAATGGAGGGAAGTTTAATAACGCGGGATCTTTGCAATCATCCGTACAAATCACCCCCAGACAATAGCGGTGGCACGCGCAACGTATAGAATGAAGTTCGGAAAACCCTCAGCAGCGGGCCTCACCATGCCAATAAAAGTATCTTGTCGTGAGGATGCTCGTTCACTATACATCAGGAAGGGAAACGGAGGAGGATTCCCATGCTCTTTATTTGCGTAAAAGGTAAAGCCTGTATGTTGTTTCTGCACCTTGGGGTTTGGGTTTTTTCGGTTGCTGTTACAGACAGAAGGCAGTCTGACCTCCAGAAGGGTGCGGGCACACGCGCGCGAGCCTCCCCAGCCTCTGGGACTTCATTTTCCACCCGCAGAGAACTGCTGGTACCAAGCGTGGGTGAAAAAACGGCTAAAGAGGTTTTTGCTTACAGAACACGCGGCACTTTAAAAAGCGAAAGCCTTTGGTGTGCCTTTTACCTTCGGGATTTTGCCCTCGAGTTCAGGTCTCAAAGCTTTCCTCCGCGGTAGGATGGGCCGAAATAACTCACACGTGAAGGCTGGGGGCGCGGGGGAGGGGGTCTCACACGCGCTCAGCCGCTGTGCCGCGGGCTGGCTCCCTCCCCGCCCGTGACCCGGGGCCACGGCTCTTCAACTCCCCCGAGGTGCCGGCGCGGTGCTGGGCGACGTTCCTGCTGAAGCCCGACCCCCCCACACCCCCCCCCCCGGGCTTTTTCTTCGGGCCATCTCCGGTGGGTGGGAGCCTAAACACCGACGATGATGACGGTGAAGTGTAATGGTAATGAAGGCTGCTCCATCAGCCCCCGGTCCCCCGCGCTGCCCCCCGGCCCGACCCTGCGGGACGGAGCGGGCGCGGAGGGGATGCCCGCCGGCACCGCGGGTGTCCCGTCCCCCCGGAGCCCAGGGCAGCGCCCGGCAGCGTGGCTCGCAGCTCCCTCCGTCCGCGCCCTGGTAACGGCGGGCCGCGGGCGGGAGGACGTGCGTGGCCGCCCGTCCCGGGAGGTCCCGCCCCCGCCCGCGGCCGCCCCAGCCCCGCGGGGAGGCTCCGGGCCCGCCGGCGGCGGGGGAGAGGCGGGGGGGGGGGGGTTGGGGGGGCGCGCCCCCCGCCCGGGGCCTGCGACGGGGGCGCCGGATAAAGCGGTGCCGTCCCGACTGCCTGCCGCCACAGGGGCGGCCGGGACGGGCCCAGCGGGGCGCCCCGCCATGGCGAGCCCCGCACGCCCGCGGCAGGAGCCGGCGGCGGAGGAGCGGCGGCTCCGCGGTCCGGCCACGATCGTGCCCCGCGACGGCAAGCGGGAGGCGGCGGGGGAGCGGCCGCTGCTGCCGGAGCTGCGCCGCTGCGGGCGGCCGCCGTCTCCCGGCCCCGGCGAGCGGCGGGAGGAGGGGGAGGAGGAGGATGCGGAGGATGCGGAGGAGGAGGAGGAGGAGGAAGCGGCGGGCGAAGAGTGCTGCGGGAAGTGCAAGAAGCGGGTGCAGTTCGCCGACTCGCTGGGGCTGAGCCTGGCCAGCGTCAAGCACTTCAGCGAGGCCGAGGAGCCGCAGGTGCCGCCCGCCGCGCTGTCCCGCCTGCAGAGCCCGGCCGCCGGGGAGAGGGACCCGCCGCCCGGCCGGGACCCGCCGCCGCCTGCCCTGCGCCTGGTACCCGACTTCCCCGACGGCGGGGAGCCCAGCGCCGAGCGGCTGCGGCGGCAGCGCGTCTGCCTGGAGCGGCTGGGGCGACCGCCGGCGCCCACCGACGTGCGGGGCACGGTGCGGGTGCTGGGCTGCGCCGGCCCCGCGGAGGTGACGGTGCGCTACACCTTCAACGAGTGGCTCTCCTTCGTGGACGTCCCCGCCGTCCCGCTGCCCCCGGCCCCGGCGACCGCCGGCGACCCTCCGGCCGAGCGCTACGGCTTCACCCTGTGCGTCCCGCCCGGCCTGCGGGAGGGCTCGGCCCTGCACTTCGCCATCCGTTGCCGCGGCCCGCAGGGCGAGCACTGGGACAACAACGGCGGCCGCAACTACACGCTGCGGTGCTGCGGATGCCCCGGGGCCGCCCCCCGCCGCTGATGCCGCCCGGGGCGAGGGGAGCCGAGAGGGGGCCGGCCGCGCCGGGGCTGCCCGACGGCCGGTGGCTCTGCAGCCGGCGCTTCGGTGTTGCCGGCGGAACGTGGATGTGCGTAGGCTCGTGTTGCCGTGGCTTGTGGAGTCGTTTTCCTGTTTTCCCTCATTATTTTACTTTTTTCTTTTTTTTTTTTTTTTTTTTTGAGAGAGAGAACAAGGAGACTGAGTAGTGTGGGCTTTGCTTTTCCCCACTTGAAGTGAGTTTTTGAGGTCTTGATTTGGGCTTGACTTCAGCCACCCGATTAGTCAGAGATGCTCCCAGCACCTGCGTGGCGGCGGCGTGTTCTCTACAGACCTGACTTCACATCCCGCCCCTGTTTTCCCGTTCTCGCATCCATTTCAAGGACAGAACACTGCGACAGCAATAGTGGGCTTTGTCTTGTATTATTTTTTAGTTCAATGGACTCCGTAACAATGCGATTCACTGTCGTGAGCACCTGTCAAACGCATGACAGGCTTGCGTTGCCCGTCCCACCTTTGCGGTGCCTGTGGCGGCTCTGAACAACAGGCAGTCGGTCGTTTTGGGGCTGGATCTGGGGCCGGACTGGGCTGCTCTGGTTTTTGTCATTCAGCACACTTCGATACCGCTCCCCGCCTTCCCCAGGCTAATCGCAGATCCCGTCCGGCTAATCGTGGCCAACAGGGACTCCTGCAAAAACGTTTTTTTTTTGCTTAAAATAGACTGGTGACTTCTTTTCACGCGACGGACAAGTCTCAGACCGGGACAAAGGAGGAGTTAAAATATTTTGCTGACGCTGGGTTTGTCAGAACTTTGGTTAACACCGTTGAGGAATGCACTGCGAAGTAGAAGAGGGTGTCCGTCTCACACGCAGTTCCGCATTTTGAGGCTTGGGGAGCGGTGACTGGTTTGGATGACCTTCTCAGCGCGGAGTGACGATGTGACACAGAGAGGGTGTCCTCCGTAATGAATGAAAACAAGTGCCTTAGTTCAGCTCTCCTCACGTTACATTTTGCACCACGTTTCTCAAGTATTTATAATTTATTCGGCTTCTTTTGCTACATCTTTTTCCGTATTTGTACGTTGGTGGGAAGGGGGATTGTGTGCACACCGTTGGGACTTGTCAGCGCTGGACACTTGAAATGATTTCTGTAGTCTTCACTCTTGCGTTGGCAGGCCTCGAGGTCGACTACCGCTGGTGTCCCAAGTCCTGAAATTAAGCAAAAAGTTCCAATGGAAGTGGGTTTGTAAGAATAAAAAAAAGCTTTTAAAAAGTTAAAAAGCTCACCTTTACAAATCTTTTTTCGGTGCATCGAAACCTAACAGGACACTTCTTAGTTTCGCAACTTGGTGGTGGCCCTGCGGCGGGGAGGGGATGAAGCTGTTCGTGTGCCCCACTGCAGGCAGGGAATTTGCCCGCCTGCAACTGGCGTTTGGGGCTGCGGCTGAGGTCCCGCCCGGTAAGGGCCCATCGCCCTGGGAGTACGCGGCGGCTCCCTGTGCTCTTGTAACGGGCATCTTCTGCAGGGCTGCGACAGCAGGAAGCTGTACTAGCACGGGCGGAAAATAGGCAGGTTTGTCGAATTTTGTTTTGGCTCTTCTGAGGCTTTGACTCTACTCGTTTTATTCTGTATCTCAAAACTCGGGTTAATTTTCTGGATGAAAAATTGAGTAGATAAGACCTTGTCAGAATGCAGAAAATGTTTTGACATGGATGTATGTTCTTCAGCAAGACCTTGGAAGCTTATTTTCCTTTTTAAGACAGAGCACACTGAGTTTTCTCAGGTCGTCTTCTCCTCTGAGGATAGAAAACATTTTAAAGCCCATTATGAGCACCTTAGAAAAACTGACACCTCTATGAAATTCCCCATACTGGAAAACACAGCTCCGTGGGGGCAAACAGAAGTTCTTGCTGTTGTTTTCCAAGTTACCCGTAAACTCTCGCCAGAAGCATGAAAGGTTTTAAGGGGAGAACTGTGAACTCCGCTACACAAGTTTCTTCTAAAACTGTCGTACGTTCCAGGATATTACATGGAATAATCTGGTATGGATTAGGCTTCCTTCAGATAGTCGTGCCAATGCAGCAGCGTGCTCTGAAGCTGCCAGGAGAAGCTAATAGCGTTACGAGTCTGCGTATAAGTACAGTGTAACATTTGGGGCTTCTGGAGCCCTTTCCTTATTCTGTGTTTTGTTTATTAATTGCATCAGAGCAGAAGGAAACATTGCCAAAAAAAGGGAGGGGAGGGATCTCTCCTTAAATAGAACCGAAAGGATTAGCCGTGTTCTGGTGGCTGTCTGGGCAGGGGGGGCTGAGCTGGTACCTCAAAGGATCCCAGCCGGCTGTGCTTATCTATGGAGGGCTAGGGACGTTCCCGGGGACGCTGTCACCTGTGGGCAACGGGCGTAGAACATCCACGAACCAGAAAAAGCAACATTTCTGTGTTTTCTTCCGACCTGTGGTCTCAAATTCAGAAGGCAAGGCGGTATGCGCTGAGATTAAACAGTAGTTCTCAAACGAAGTAGCTCTAATTATGTAACATCAGAAGGCCAAATAGAGTAAAACACTAAGCGAAGCACTCTTGTTTGGTTGCATAACTTCTGGAGCATGTGCTCATAAACAGCCTCCCTCCCCTAACTCAAGAAATGATAAATACTTTATTTTAGTACTTTTGGAAAAACTCCAGCTCAAAAGATTTGCACTTTATGCAGATTTCTGGGTTTTTTGTTCCACATGGATTAAGGGAGAAATAGCTGCCAAATGGCTTTATAGGTGTATATAAACCCAAAAAGTTTAACATAGTTGAAACTCTGTAGTGGGTAACTGTGAAGGGCATCAAAGTTAAATCTTCCTTAAGCAATTTTTTCTTTGCTGCTTACGCTTACATTTAAATTCAGGAAAGGACCGTGAAGCTAAATTTACTTTGGTGTCATGAAGAACTGCAAACTTGCACGCAAACTCCTTCTGTTTTATTTAAAGCTGGAGCTTTCAGTCAGGACTTGAAAAGCCTGGCTTCTGCTCCCATTGGCTTCCCTGGGATTTGGACTCAGCCCAGAGTACTGCAGGAAGGTAGGGGAAATGATCTTGGTTTAATTGTCTATTCTGTTCGGAGTCTCGTGTTACGGGGTTAGGGTAACGTGGCACCGTGATGAATGTTCATCTGTCAGGAGTGCAGAATCTGCTGTCTATGCGTGGCAGTAATTAAATCACCTTAATTGTTTTTCACGATTCTTTTTGAGAGAGGGAAAATTACTTGCCTTGGATTAGCATATCGCCAAAGACTGGTATAAATATTTATGCGGTGCGCTCTTTCAACAGAAAGCCTGTACATTCTTCACAGGTCTCCATAGTTCTCTTACCCCCAGTACAGAAGAGGAGTCATTTGAATGCGCCACTTACCATCACAACCCCTCTCATAAAGCTTCAGTAGGTACTGGGCTTAACAGTTAAAAAGGTAGGTAATTAGTTTAGAGAGAAGCCTCTCTTGCTACACACTGATGATACTCCATTTCCTGTGTAAGCTGCAGCATCCTTTGAAGGTGCGTATGTCTGTGAAACAGGTTTGGGAGTTCCTAATTTTTTCCTCTTACAGTTGTAGAAAATACACGGCGTTGGGAAGAATTATTGGCTCCTCTCTCTTTTTTCCTGCTTCCACATCAAGGGCTCATGCGCTGTTTTTATGTTGTAAAATCCTGAAAAAAGTAAGAATGTAAACTGTCAGTTGAAAGAGCTACACACCTTCCTTCTTTTTTCATAAGGGTCACCGAGCAAAACATTCCTAAGAGCATGACATAATTCTGCCTGTGTTAAGAACCGTGAAACAAAGCGATCAGTATACTCCTGGCTCGAATAATGGCAGGATTTCACTGTAGATCATTATGGAAAACTCAGGAAAAGTCAGTGCACAGCTTTTTCACGGCTCTGTTCGTGCGTACGTACGTATGGTCGTTGCTGGGTATCTGGAGAGATGCATTTACATTGCGTTACGGGAATTCAGTCGAGGGGCTGGTGCTTCTCCATGAAATTATTCTTCTACCTGCTGATGTCAGAGGGTGAGTGCAATGCTTTTAATGCCTGGAAACTTGGTGAAATTTTCTATGGAAATGCACTTGGTGAAGTTTTCTATAGAAATGCCTTTTGAGAAATGTGAGTAGTGAGTTAAAATCCTTCTTGGCCTGTTCCAACACTGCATATGAAGTGTTCGCATGCTTCCGTCCGGGGCTGCTTTCCTCCTGGACAGCTATACCTCTGACCCGCCTGGGCGTTTCGAAACTGAGCCTTCAGTTGCAGTGGAATCTCCTGAGAAGTTGTAACACGCAACAGAAATGCCTGTCCTTTAAAGAGTTACTAATATTAAACCAGTGGTGTTGAATTTTTTTTTTCTTCCAGAGCACCATGTCCAACTTTATACTGTAAAAGTCACGACAAACTTCAGGATATGTAAACATTCAAATTATGGTGCATGCTGCTGAGGTTAATAGTTTGCTAAAATGTTGAGATCAGGAACAGACAAACATTTTCCATGTAATACAAAACCAAGCTTGTTTTGCTAAGACATTGCAGCTTTAGTAAAGATATTTGTCGAGCTCCCTTCTATTCTAAGGAAAAAGCATATACTTTTTATAATAGCGGACATTGTATGTAAGTCATGGGATCATTCCTTTGTGTTTTAACTATTCCTGTTGTTTACACTGCTTTGACAAAATCCAACAAAGCTCCTGACAGCGTGCCAAGAGAGATTTAATGAGTATTGCAACGTAAACGGAACCGGTGAAGCACAGAAGGTGCAGCAGTTAAGAGCACAGCGACGCTGAGGCTGGGCCACAGTGCCAGCTCTCCGGTACGTTGCCTCCAGCAGCGACGATGAGCCCCTGCCCAGCCAAGAGCGAGAACAGGGCAAGTGGATACGAGCGCAATCCCAAAGTCATCCCAGCCTACAAATGTTATTTCTGCGCTGGACTTCCTGAGCTAGATGTGGTTTCTAAGTATTTTCCTTCCGTAGCTTATAGGATTGCAATGATAAAGCATTTGGTGAGCTACGTTTTTATACGGAACTGGGTATAGTATGACAACATTTACATGCACGTTAGGCAAGGAAAAGATAGTACTTGCAGGTAACTTCCAGTCACGACTGATACAGATTAAACTAATACTAATGGAGGGTGCACTTCCGCGCGTGTTGGTCAGGAAAGGAGACATATAGATCTGTGCAAAAGAGAGAGGGAACGGGTATCTGAAATGCAGTGATTGTGCGGTGAACGCTAACGCCTTTGCTAGCTTTGCACTTCTGTTAGCAAGTTACCATAGTATTCCGCAGGCTTTCGGTCCTTAGCGGCAGCAGATTTTTTACATTACTGCTGATGAGTAAAGTGTAAATACTGTGTGGTAAGCTGACGGCTAATTTGCAGTAAGAACTAATTTCTCCTTGACTGAGAAAGTGAGCTGTTTTAACCTCTGCACTGTGGACTGAGGAGAGAGGGAAATTACAGAGCCCTATCTTTTTTTTTAATTATTATTTTTCTTGATGGGCCCTTTCTTTAGAATCCTGTATCCTGAAGCCTTTCCTACTGCTCCTGTACAGGTATAAATAGCGAAGGAAGAGAGAATCTGGGTAGTAACCCTGAGACACAAAGTAGGAGTGGGAGGCATGAAGGAGCGCAGTAGTGTATCTACCACCAAAACTTAGTAACAGAATTTTCAGGCATTAGTGGAGACGTAACCTCATTCATACTTTTGAGGGAGTTAATAAGAAATTCCACATTCCCATGACTGCATGCCTGTATGGCAGCGTGTACCATCTACAGCTGGATTCTTGGCGGAAACTGAACGATAAAAGAATCAGAATTACAGAATCACTAAGGATGGAAAAGACCTATAAGATCATCTAGTCCAACCATCAAAGAATTTCACTGAAAAAGTACTGGTATTTTGGAAGAAATTATTATGTATTTAAAGGGCCTCTACTTGGAAAGAAGAAAAAAAAAAAACCAACCCACCAACACCCCTTCCCTCCCCACTTATTTGTTTGTAAACACGATGAAAACTTAAATAGTAAAAATGTTACTGCTGGAGTTGTCCCTCTACACATTAGGGCTATGCTATTTATAAGGAGGTTTATTTTGTTTCCTAGCATGCATTTGCAGATCTTAAATTGGTATGCAGCGCTTGTTCCAGTAATTAAGCTGTTTAAAACAAGTATTTTTCATGTACTGTTTGGGGATCAAGTTACTCAGGGTATAAAACTGGCAGCCTTTCCAAGCCTGTGTCCTCCAATAGTGTAAGATGTTACTACACTTCTTTTGAGTTCACTGGAAGCTTAAACAGTTAATTAAACCTTTCCTCCCCTACACTTTGACCACTAACTTAAGTGCATTTCATTATCCAGTTGTGAATGTGGAGATTTAAAATACAGACTCTAATGTATTTTACCTATTAGAATAATTACGTTCCATTTTAATAAAAGGGTCACTAAAGGCAATTAACATTGCAATACTTATACACCTAAGAGGAGGAGAATTATTACTGTATTTGCCTTTATTTGAAAGTGAGAATGGAGGTTACATTTAGTCTCGGGTAGTCGCAGCAGCTTACTCTGTACACTGTATTGCTGATGGAATGCATTACGCCACATTTCAGTCTAACGGTACACAGTTATAAAAGACCCTTTAAACGGTAGTGAGGAATGGGAGTTTGTTCTAAATCAGACACTTTGTCTATCCTCTGCTTTAATAATCTCACAGCATGAACGATGCAAAAGAATGTAAGTTCTAAACAAAATGGATTTTGTGAAGCAAGAAAAAGAAGGGGAGGTTTTTAAAGGCCGTAGTGTCATGGAACTAGCTTTGAGTTTCTGTTTCTCTTTAAAAACCCCACAACAGTCCTCTGGGAACAAAAAAAAAAAAAAAGGGGAAGTTTTTTTTTTCTGTATGCCATTAAAAAAACTTTGCACTGCTTAATTTTTCTGCAGTTTCTAACAGAAAACGAATTCAAGCACAGCAACGACTTGAACGGAACCCGATCAGTTTAACACACAGTCTTAACAGCGTTGACTATTCTCCAGGTTTAGTTGTAAGCAACACAGAGCTTGCTGAGTGTTCCACGTGGCTAGGTGAAACCTGCGGCCAATTTACGACTGCCAGCACTTGAGTTGTGGTCATAGTTGTGTTATTTTTCTCCTGCAAAATTCACGAGCTTTGTGAAAAAGGGAAACCTTGCATAAAGTGATGGGGTGCGTTCTGCTAACAGCTGCACCTCATCGCATTTAGAAAAGGGTTCGGTGGTGAAAATACATTTTAAAGCTCTGAAGCCTCGGTGATGCAAGTGTTACATTCTGCTGTTCTGATCCATTAATGGTTGAAAGGAGGATGAGACTGGTTATTAACCCTTGGAAACTAAAGAAAGAACTAGTGAAATTTTTATGTCCCTTCCTGAAATGTCAAGGGATGCTCTTTCAAGAAGCCACACGAGGCAGCTTGTGATATTTGTAAGTATCAAGGTCCAGGAGATGAAAACTGTTCATCTCTGGCTTTAATATTTAAAATGAACTATGTATTTAGTCATGTAATTCAGATGCTGTATATTTTTAAATGAAACAGGGTCAATAAGAACTTCGTATCTGGGTGAGGGTTTTTGAATCTTCCCAGTAAGAGGTCAGCAGCAGAATAATGTACCTGGCTACACATAGTTTAATGAAGTTTTATTGTCAAAGTAGGGCAGGAAGTATTTCATCACATAGGACACACAAGCAAACAGAGTTCAAAACTACCTTACATGCTATTATAAATCACAGCAATATGTTTTAGAACATGTGAACCCTTAGAAAACTGTACTTTGGTTGCCAAAAACTGAGTCTCTCAGGCATTTCTTCTGCTGAACAGAAAATCTCAGACATGTGCAGCGAGTTTATGCATCTGTATGTGGCACTGTAGGATGCTGAAGATGGTCCAGTGTTGCTTCAGGATCAGAGTCTTCTCACAGCTATGTGTTTCCTGGACTCTCAATAACCAATTTCTGCGTGGAATACAGCTGGCCAAGAGTAACCTGAAACCAAACCGAAATATCAGAAAGCCGAAACTGGAAAGTAGAGAGGTTGTAATTTCAGCGACACAAGAGAGATTAAAAACAAACCAAGAACTGAGTAGCCCATATACTAAGCTCTGCCATAATGACATTTTTCTTTCTACAAGCATTTTTTTGTAAATAATACTGTTATTAGCGCAGACTTAAGATACTGATACATAACCCAATACATAAAACATCTGTAAATATAAAATCTTGAAATAACAACACTGAGGAACACTCTTCAAAGGCTCATGTTAGAAGTTCCCATTAGAAATTACTACAGAGGAAAAGCAAACAGGCTGTATGTTTAGAAAAATGAAAATATGAATATAATGAAAACCAGGATGATGAATACAGCCAGCAGGTATTTCTTATTATGCTTTTTGGGTGCAGATCCTAGACATAAATTGCACGGTAGGGTACTGCTTTGCGGTTCCTTTGGAACCCTAATTTGATTTGCCTTACAAACGGTGAAAACAGTTAACACAGTTAAGCTCAGCAGTAACATTTTACGCACGCTGGAACTGACCTCGTGTTCATGAGACGGTATTCACACCTCACATACACGTGTTTTCTAGCGCAACGAGGAAATAAAAGATGACAAAAATGCAACACTGATGTGTTGTTTCCTCTTGTTCTTTATTACTTCCTAGTCTGCACTGTAACTTCGGTAAATTCAGCCAGATGCGCAGCTGGACACAGTCACGCAGCTCTGCGCTTAAGGGTTGAGATGTGGAAGGAAGAAGTTTCATGCAAGTAGGCTGATGTAAGCAGGAGAAGACAGCATTTATTTTAAAAGTATGAATTTTGGAGACTAATTTTAATAATCTATTGTGCCCTTTCTCGCCCCTACTTTCTCCCCAAGGCCTGGGTACGCAGTAGCTCTGTGTCCTTTTCACAAGGAAAAAAAAAAGTTCATATATTTAATTATGGAATTAGGACAAAAAAGGCTAGAAGCTTAATTACACTAAGCACAATATATTTAGTAGATTTTAATACTGCACAAACTAAGCCTGACAGCAAGTCAGGCTCTCAAAGCAGTAACGAATTAGGGAAAGAAGATTTTCTTCATTTTTCATTTACCATTTTTGAGAGGAAAAAGAATCCTGGCAGCTCTTAAATAAAAATTTCTCATCTATGCCCACACTCACATAAAATGTAAATAATAGTGCCTTTTAGGAAATGAACTATTTCATCTTGATAAACTGCCATGTCTGAAACTTGTAACACATTGATTTTAATCTTGAAATATGTATTACAAGGGAGGATTTACGAGCCATTCTTAAAGGAACAGAAGTTCTCCTTGCCAGCAAATATTCCCCTCTTTTGACACTCTGAACTAAGTCAGTAACAGCACATGAACAACTCTGATGAAATTACTTATGAAGTATGTTGCATACAGAATATTTAGAGCACAGGCCATACACAACTGTGGCATGTGTTACCAACAGAAATTTTGAGCTGTCAACAAGCGTTACTTACAAAGCGAACTCGCTGCTCTGGGTTATGTGGCAGGCTACACACTTCAGTTGCTGCCTTACCGCAAACCATGCTGTAGTACTTAATTTTTGTATACTGTGTTTTGGAGCCCAAAGAATCTTTAATCCTCTCCCACACAGTAGGACAAATTTAATGGGAGGCTCAGGGGGATTACAAAAATGCTGAAACCTGAATTGTATTTTTTTTTTCTCCACCAACTGGGGAGATAGATGAGGCTGAGTACGTGACTTCTCAGTCAATCATACTCCGCCGGGGCAGATGGCTTTGTAGGAGAAAGGTACGAGCCGTTGTTTGCTGTCCCTGTGCCAACAGCTGACATTATCTACTGCTGGACCTCCCGACTGGAACACAATAAAATCATGGATGTGCGCGCTGAGCTGCTTCCTCAGTAAACCACAGGCGTGCGCACGTTCCAGGGAGCGCACAGCCACCAGTGCTGTCAGCCTGCCTTCGCGGGCTGCTGCAGCCTGTCTGCTCGGGTGCCTCTTTCCACAAGCTATGCCGTGATGTTTTAAGCTGAACTTTGAAACTTAAGGATATTTTCTTTTTAAAGCGTTAGCCTTGAATTTCTAACATTATGATCAAGCCTTTCCCATGCACTTCAGACAAAACAAACAGACCTTCCGTTTATAGCCGCTGAAAAATTCAAATCTATAAACATGCACTGCCTCAGCAGAAGGACTGCGCTGGTATTTACACACCGACACTCATTAACCCTCTGAATCAAACCGGCGCCCTAACCCCGGCCTCACCAGCGCGAACCCTAAAGCAAGGGCTTCAGCAGCAAGCATCGCTGTGGATCATTCTCCCAAATCAAAGACTTAAGTGGGTACCTGTTGTGTTCTTTTTTCCATCATGTGTGTTTGTCGCCTGTACACCGCACTGCCATTTACTCTTCTGGTAGGTGGCTGGAAGCCAGTGCAGAGGTCAGTGCCAGGGTATGTTCATTAATCACAGGAAGCTTTTGTGGAAAAAGGCTCTACCATTTGCTCAGCGACTTTGTTACCCAGAATTTTATTTACCTCTGTAAGGTAACACACTGCAATTAAGTTTTGCAGAAAAGAATGTGCAATAAAGGGCCACTTTGTCATCAGGAGAAGACCATAAATAGAAATATAAAGGCTGCTTTTCAGATCGTACTGAATTATTCAATGCTTAAATCCTGCCTGCAGAAGTATGTACTTTAAAAAGAAGTCTGACAAGTCCAACGCTCAAAACTTGGCAATTTGTCCTTGTTCAAAGATTTCATACAAGTCTGTACGGTCAGCTTTTTCTCGTGAACAGGAAAAACTTCATCGTGCCTTCTATCCGAATCCAGGACAAGGCAGGGTTTCAGAATGAGATTTATCAGCAGATGTGAGACAACAAATGGGGAAAAAGAAACTACCAAACAGTAAGCACTGGTCCACCCTGTAACCCAAACGCCATCTGGTTATTAGGTGTTTGTGTGTTCATATGGAAACAGTACTTTCCTTGCTTGTGGACGGGAGCAGCAATCACATGGAGAATCCACTTCATGGAATCTTTCACCGCTTTTGGGAAAAAAAGCAAGTAGGAGAGGTTTTCCCCAGATAACACAGTATCAGAGATGCGTATGGGGAGATGTGATAAGAATTACATAGTAGAATTAAGTAGGAAGAATGAAAGAAGAATTAAGTATTGAAAAAAAAAAAAATCCTAATGTCCTGGAGACATTAGAAGGACATGCCATCACCCTACAAAGTTGACAAATCCGTTCAAATTTCCAGCTCTGAACCCTGTCCTCTCAAATGGCCTATGGCTGGCCAGTGCCTGACCCTCAGGAAGACCTGTGCCTGGTGAGCAGGTTATGTGTAGCTTCTTTCCATGCCAAGCCACGCGACAGATGTTACTGCAATGTCACAGTGGTGAACTGGGGGGTAGCCTGAATCCTAGACAGGGCTGCCTTCCTGTCTGACGCAGCCAGTGGAGTAGATCTTGCAGACCCACTGCCACACTGGTTGCACAGTGCTACTAGAAGGTCTTCAGCTTTTGAAGGTGTGTGGCATGTCTTGCCGTTTTTATCCATATGAAGATTTTCCTTCACAGCTCAGAGCTGAGGTAGAAGTGACTGCTCCTGTTTCTGCAGGGCTGAAGATAGGGTTTTAAAAATTTATCTGATTTGCCTCAGTCATTTTAGAGTACACAGTTCTGCTCTGAAAAGTATGAAGGCATCTTCCCTTGACACCTCTGTATATATTCAAAGCGCCTCTCCACTTTAATAACCAACACCTTTCTGCCCCCTTGGTTGCGTTGGCTCTGCAGTGCAAAGGTGGCCAGGCACCTCTCTTTCCCATGTACTTTACAGCATTGCGTGGTGAATAACACGTGAGCTCTAACGAATCCTGCCAAACCCTGACAAAGGTGCTTTTTCTCACTTACCACTATCTTCCTGCCAAACCTGACAACCGCCGAACCGCTAGCTACCTGCCTGGGGAGGCCTCACTGACAAATGTCAACGCGCATGCCCTGAGATTACTGGGCTAAGTAGCTAGGCGGCAGCCCTGAGGAAAGGTCATGTTCAAAAGGAAGCGGCAATGTACAACCGAAGTGTACACCCACACGGGTGGATCTGAAGAAGGACGTCCACAGCTTCAGTAAGCAAATGCGAAGTCAAAATGACAAGACATCTGGCTTGTAATGTCTCAGCAGGATGGGCTCACGAGAAACAAAGACAGCAGTTTAGGTCTCAGCCCTTGAGGGCATCTTAGCACCTTGCACAGCTTGATTGAGCTCCCCAGTGCATAGAAATATCATCTTCCTAATTGCAATCAGGGTATGTTCTTATGTAAATCAGTGCGATATGACTACAAACCCTCGCAGTGGTACTTTTATCATCGCTACCTAAGCTGTCAACGTGAGAGTCAGTCGTACAGAGGAGTTTCCCGTCTCTGTCCCTTCTATGTCTCACCCCATTTGTAAAACAAATAACAAAATTAACAAACAGCATTTGTTTATTTAGTAGCTCTCCCCTCACTTAAATATAGTTTCTGAAGTAATCTCTAGGGCACAATTTTCTGCCCTCAAAGGCAAACCAGCCCCCAGGTGGGGTGTGTGTGTGTGTTTATGCCACTGTTTATTTTTTGATGGCAGACAAAAGCAGGAGATGGTGCAACACTCTTCCTCTACGCAGAATCACCATATTGGCAAAGGCAAGGGCTAAACATGTAAATGTGCCACCACATCACAGAAATATGAAAACATCGTAAGACAGCAATTCCTTTAGCTCTTGATTATTTAAAAATTGATTTCCCGAGAGGGTCATCATAGGACAAGCAAAAATTATTTCTTGTTTTTCTAAAAGGAATGAAGAAGATAACTAAAGTTGATGCACTACAGATGGTTTTACATATTAAACACCTCTACATATTAAAATAGGTTGTTATCTGTACACACATGTATAAATATATATATATTTAAGAAGTGTCTATATAAACAGAGCTGTCTTCTCTCTTTTGTTACAAATTTACTTGCAGGGAAGAAACGGTTACCTTATTACAGCCAGGAATCACATATAAATAGATGCATTTTCATGGTTCTTTATTATGGAGAAAAAGGAAAAAGTTCTGTTTATGAATCTCTCTATACCACGCACACACACACACACACACACACATATATATATTAAATCAGACTGGTTGGTCTTGTTGCACCTGAAAAGCTGACAGGTGTACCTCACAGGCACACTGCCCAATCTTAACTAGGAAGAAAACTCCGCGAGGACCGTACAGTCATACCACACACACACTGCTGCTAATCTTGGCCTCTAACACCATACGAGGAAGTTGCCCATTCCTATTTTCTTGCACTGATTATAAAATGCATGTTAAGTGAACGCTGACAAGAACAGAAGTGTTTAATGATAGAATAATAAAGAATAATGATTACTTTTAAGAGCTGGGAACAGCGTTTACCTAGTATCTCTCCTATTGGATGATGAAATGTAAGTGAACTGGTTATTGTTTTTAAGAAGCACTATCATTTTTCCCCACCTCAAATTCAGATATGCTATACACAGCACACATTTTTCATATTAGTTAAAGCCAGTTTAATGGTTTTTTTTAAGTGAATATGAACAACAATTTTTGAAATGATCTTGTATTGCAATAATAAATCCACCAATGTGGTACACAGTAATTTAAAAACCCAAAGTGAACCAAAAACTCATCAAGAACCGTTCAGTGTTTTGCCAAATCTTTGTGTTGATATTAAATACTGTAGCAGCAGCAGCCTTATTTATTTTTGCTTAGGAAAGAATGTTAAAAATTTCATTTAGCTCCTTAAATACATAGGTTGTTCCAGTTCTTCAGAGCTGGAATCAGTATGGAACACACTGTATGATTTTGGAGACATTTCTGTCATTTTCAGTGATTCCATTTGTTTACACAGGAATGGGAAGGGAAGCAAAGGGAAACATGGAGCCGAGAAGTTCAACTAGTGTATATTTCACTTCTGCTTGTGTTTTGCAAACGCTGTTTAGTTTGTTCTTTTGTCCCAAAACATCTTTTACAGCCACTGCTAGGTGAAGGTTTTGAAGAGAAAGGAAAAATTAATTTATCGCTACCATTTGTCTGGCTTTCACAAAGTAGGAAGGTGTGAAGTAAAGTAAACCAGCTAATAGGTGAGAATTTCTCTGAAAGTTATTTCTCATAATAATGATAAATTATGTCATTTTGTTAGAACCACATGCACTGTATCTTGGTACACCTTTATTCAGCCTATCGGAAGCAGGATGACATATTTATTTAACACATTAATTTATTCTGTGGGTCTCCTTGAAGAAGTGAAATGAGCAGAGAATCTTATCTAATCCAGCAATGACGAACACACAAAATACTGTAAGCATGTACATGTCTATTTGTATGCGATGTTGTACAACGGCAAGGGATTCTTCTTTTAAAATGCTGATTATTTTGCAGTTAAGAGAGACTCTTTTTTTTTGTTTGTTTTTAAGCTACACAAACCCGCTACTATCTTTACAGACAACATGGGCATGACAGACACGGCCTTTGCTCCAAACAGCTACACACTTGATAGAGCTTGATATAACAAGTAAGGGTCTTCAGCAGAGGAAGAACAACAGTGGAAAGCCAAGTGGACAAGATCACGCAGTTCTTCAGTAGAGGCACACTGTTTCACTTCCCACATTGCCCGCAAACCTCTCAGCCTACAGAAAAAAGGAGCGTGACAAGGAAAATGCCATCTTGAAAGTACACAGGGCCCAACATCCCGTGGCACGGGCAGCAGCCTGGTGCAAAGGGGAAGAGGCATCCCCCTGCTGCTGCAAAGATAACCCTACAGAGATGTCACGGGAAAGCAAGCAGTGACTGATGCTGGGCTTAAACAGTCAGGTGAAGGTTTTATATAAGACACATGCGAGGAAGGAGCAGATCTGCAGAGGTAATGCTTTGGCCCAGTGTGATCTTCGCATGCTTTCATCATCCTGGCAATCGCCAGGCTCCCACTTCTCCCCTCTTCCTACCTGTGACCTGCCAACGTGTTTCAGCATCTTGCCTCTTCTCTCTCATCTAGATATAAACCCTTTACCTCCACAAAGCAGCTCAAACCCTTCAGAAAGCCAAACACAGGAGCAGCAGGTCTTCTGAAGAGTCAGTCCGGTGTGGGTAAAGGGCAGAAACTTAACACAGGCTGATCTCTTCTTAACACAGCATGCAGAAGAGAAAAATCACTCAGTTAAGATGCTGAGTGTGGCAAGGAAAGGAATACATCACATCAGTACTTGAAAATGCAGAGACAAAGACCTGGATAACATTGTGCTGAGTGTGGTATAACAGGTACTCTAGTAATGCTGAGACATTTGGTATGTAAATGCCCACACCATTCACAGAGGACCCTATGTTTTGTAGCAACTACATAAGCAGAATTCATCAAAGCCAGTGCGAGTGCCTGCCTTACTTTTGTCAGTAGTATAATACAACAGCCACTGTCACAAAACACACATTCTGCACTACGTCCAGGAAAATACTGTAATGTTTGTGCATCACACAGATAAACGAACTCCACAACACATGCAAAGACTAAATTGTCATTATAAAAAGAAAATATTTCACTCCTCAGTGTCCTCTTGATTCGCTAATTGTGAGCGACTTTTGGAATAAAACACTGAAGAAAATTTAGTCCTTGCAAACCTGTATAAAGAAATAACAAAGATGCTTACTGAGAAGTGTGATAAAGTAATTTCGTAGCACTAATAGGCTTGCATACTACAGAACTAAAATGCACTGCCACTTTATGCTCGAGAAAAACATAAGGACCTTCTTTTACAATGTTTGTATTTGTAGTCAGATGCTAGAAATGCAATGTACTGAAAGAATCAACTTCAGCCTTACTTCTCACGTAAACTGGGGAATGTGGCTGCTGGGAAGAGCTGGAACGCAGTTACGCAAGGATGTATATGGAATGTTTATAGGTGAATGTCTTTCAGAAAATTACTTAAATTGTGCCCCCCTGCTGTTTTAATACAGCACATCACCTTCTACATTTATCTTCCCTTCTAGTTCCAGACAATTTCTGCAAAATTTCAGATTTTGTCCCAAACCACATGAGCTTAGAGAAAGTTCCAGAGACAGTGAACGGCGCATGGACTTCCTGTGTGTTTAACTAAGGTTTGCCTGTCTAAATAATGATGTCTAAAGCCTTGAAAAGCTTGCATCCTTTTCTTCACCATATTTTTAAGTGAACGATACTTAAAGTAAGTGCAAGGCATCAAAGTATGTGCATTGGGACAGGCTGAACTCCAGAAGCTAAGACATCTTGAGACAGCACGTACCAAGGTATTAAGGACCAAAAAGCCAGACTGTAGTTGTAGGCAAGTGCATCTGAGAGTCTCTGCACTAGAAATCTGCCAGAGAAGATGTCAGAGCTCACCCAAATCAAAAGTAGTTGAGGAGCATGCAAGTTCAGTGTGGTGAGAACAGCCAAAGTTGATGATTCTTCAATGAAGAAAATGCTGTCAGTGCAGTGGCACAAGGCAATGCAGATTGCTCTAGAAAATGTGTTTGGCTTGGCAGTATGGAAAATCTTGGTCACCTGCTGTCTTTGAAGCCAGTAGCTATTCTGATTCCAGCTGGGCGTGCTATTGCTTCCAGCCAAAGTTCATACCTGTAGCATCTTACATGGCACAATAGTCACCATGCACATTTGCTATACTTCCGCTTTGATTTCTATAAACAAGAGGTTTTCACACTACCTGCCATACCAAAGCACATGACTGCACTTGCACCTGCAGCAGTAACTCCGTGAGACAAATGGTGAGCAAGTACACAACATGTATTATCATGCTTGATGACCTCCAAGTGGGAGCTGACGGGACACGGCTCCTTGTGGGATCCTGCCCAATATTTCACAGCAGGTACACAGAAGTGCAGAGGTATAATTACTCTCAGATCATTTGTTTGAACAAAAGAATTAACTCTAACTAGCAGGAAAACTGCAGCAATTAAGACAGGTTGGCACAATCATCTACTACAGAAAGATGCCCCAAATAAGGCAACTATTTCTCCTTTCAAGCAGAACATCTGGTAAGGCAATACAATATTTAACTAAACAAACTTGGATTTGTTCTTTTATTTATTCTGAACCATATCCAATACCCCAAACATAAAGGGGAAGAGTTCAGGTGACTCAGAACGGTAATACTGTTTAACCTAGCAATTTAAATTTTCTGCTTTGTTAACAGCTTTTGAGACACAAGAATATATATATATATAAAAGGACATTTTAATCTGCTACTGATGCTATATTTTGGAAGGTGAAAAAACACAGTGAGCTGATGAATTTTCACAATGTATGTGAGCCACAGTTTATCTGGTGGTGACACATCTGCTTCAAGACTCCCTACTATCCCTACTGAGATTCCTTGGGCTGGTTACAGGTTGGCACCAGGTACCCTGCATTTTGTAAAACTGCCAGGTGCTTTAAAACCATTTTAAGTAACAAGGCCTTTCAGTGTTCTGGGATAAAAAAAGGTCAATCCTGTAACCTACATACTTTTCCAAGACAAGACAGAAAGAAACTCCTTCTTTTCCGCATCCTTCAAGAAGGCTAAACCAAGGACTAAACTTAATTTTATATGAGGAACAACCTACCTTAAGGTTCCAATATGTTACTTTCCCTGCACTGATGTTACCTACACACACCTCGGACCTGATTACAGGCTAGGCTTTTCTCTGTGCACACCCAAATTACAAAATTAAATCTGAGAAAGTGGAAATAACTAATTGAATTTATCTTTACAAAATATATCTGTATTTCCAAAGATAAATTTGGTATTGGATTGTTTCTGATGAATCTGTAGCCTCACCCAGAAAGGAGCACCTCATTTATGTAACTACTTATATGTCAAGTCCCTTTTGCAGTGCTTAGCTGATCTGTAAGTGTATAGGTAAAGGAATAAGGGGTCTTTATTTTTCTGCATTAACAAGACTTCCTTTTCTGGCAAAATTCTAACAGATTACTAAACTGCAGTCATCTGGTTCCGACAGTATTACAGCGATAATTTCCTTGTTTATTTGACTTCCTTTGATGGAGAATATCCAAGGATTTCTTTTTTCTTGCTCAGCCATCATTCCTGGATTAGTATCTCCAAATCCCACACCTGAAAGTGACCTGAGCTTCAAAGAACCTTTTATTCTTTTCCCCCTCCCTTTTGGAAGCGTTCTAGTGAAAGCTGTACAAAACCCCCAACATCCTTGTTCTCACACCCTCAGGGAAACAGAGGCAGAGTCTCTTGAGCTCTTGGGAATCAGAGGCTTCAGCATTTGGAATTTCAGCTGGAAAAGGCATTGGCTGGACTGTCTACCCTCTTCCAACACCCGAGTAGAGAGCAGATGAGAAGAAAGGACATTGACATTTTAGGACTGAGGATGGATTTGTTGAATTTCAGTCAAGGTTTGTGATTGTGAGTTTTCACTTGCCATCACTGTACCACAGACACCTTGAGATCAATTGCCTGGTTCAGCTCAGTTTCCTAACCAGCACCCCAGTCAATGGCTCTGATACGCTTTATTAAGCGGTGTCTGTGGAGCCGTAACTCAAACACAGTGAACCACTCTGTCCTGACGGAAGATACTCCAGGTGAAGGATAGCGAATTTCTGTCTTCCTACAGCCCCTCTGCCAGGGCAGGAATCGCTACGCCTGCCTCCCAGCACTGAGGCAAATGCCGCTTGCAGCACCGAGCCGAACCCAAGCCCCTGTGCTCGACGCTCCCCAAGTTCAGGCCAGCGTCCTGCCATCAAACTGCTCTCCAGCTGCAAGCTCCCACTCAGCCAGTTCCATACACAAACGGGTTAACTTCCCAGTGCTCCTCAGCCCAGCCCTTTTTACAAACACTGAGAAGAATTAACGAGGGAGAAAGTAATTATTTGCAAACCCTCCAGCTTTTGAGCAGGAGATATCTGTGTTTGTGTGGATATAGGGTATAGCTTACACTAACTTGCTTAATTGGAACAAACTATAGCAGCACTTTTTTTTTTTTTTTTTTGGCAAAGAAATTACTGGGTTTAGCACAGCTGGTAAGAGCTAATTCTGTACAAATAGTGCTTCTCAGTAGTGTGGGTGGCAAAACATTTTTCAGCAACTGGCTTAATTAATTCTTCCTTCTTAGCAATAGCACAGGACAGTTTGCTGAAGAGAAAAAAATAAAAGAGAAACTATAACAGAAGATATGGTACAAAATAATCCAGTTTGCTCTTTTGGTTTTGCCAATTCTCCCGTATTTAAAGTCACACTCAATGGAGGCTTGCCCTGCTATTTCCCAGCAGAGATAACAATTAGGAGTGAGAGGTTAGTGCTTATTCCAAATATAGGCAGGGAGCAACGTCTGTTCCTCTGCACAGGATAAAGCAGAGCATTCCTCAAACAAAACACCCAGGCCAAAACCAAACAGCTCAGCGATGGGCGCACCACAGAGGGCTTTCCCCTCAGCAGAGCTGCCATACGGCTTGTGGGTGGCTTGTTTAGCAAGGGCTGGGAAGCCCGAGCTGCTAACGAGACCCGCTCCCCAGTGCAACCTCTCTGACACGGATCATTTCTATGACAAAAAACAACACGGGTGCCAAGTACAATCATTTCAGCTTCACCGCTCCCGGCGTACAGCACGCCAACTGCAGTGTAATAACCCGCTGCCACAAACAAGCGCTAGCTTTTACACCTTCCTTTCCCTATGAGCTGGCCAAACAGCACTCGGACTTTCCCAGCAGCACACACATGGACGGCTGGCAGCTCCTACCAGATAAAAACTGGGCTTGCAGGATCCACTTGACCTTCTGAATGTCAGCGAGATAGTGGGTGAAAGGCCAGGAAGGGCACATATGTTTGTATTTACCTTCAACACAGGCCATTTAGGAAACAGCTGGAAATTTCTTCTCCCTGTTGTGTTTTGAATAATGACCCTGGAGCTGTACTTGAGTGAGTTACAAATCTACTTAAAAAACAATCCGAAGCATTACAAGCTGTTACCAATGCTTCTTTTCCTCCTAACTAGACTGAAGAAAGGCAGGATTATGAAAAAATTCTGTTAGAAAAAACTGAACGTTCAGGGGGAAAAACAAATTAGAACTGAAGGAGTATTTTATGAACATAAAATAATCAATTAATGACAAAAACTCTCCAGATATCTTCAAGAAAAAGCAGGTGGTGAAACTGCAAATAACAGTGTTTACCTGTATCTACAGTTCCCATTTTTTCAGAAAATTATTTTGGTATTTGCCCACTCATTTCTTTTGGCAGCAAGTGGAAGATAGAGGGTTACTCCTATGGATAATATTAGGCAGATGGATTAAAACCCAAGAACCAATCAAATCTACTTACAATTGCCCACTGCTCATGTACGATACCAGCAGTCTGATACTGAGAATAGTATTTTCTAATACATGTCTCTCCATAACAGTTGTTAGAAAGCCTATGGAATTTTGATCCTTGAAATGTTGTTGATGACTCCTTGAAAAGACTGTTTAAGCATGTCGGGGGGGAGCGGAAAAAAAGAAAGGAGCCAATTTAGGGGAATATATTACATCTAGGAATTTGTCAGTGAAGAATCTTGTCAGAAATAATTTCTAATGCTCGATAGCTTACATATTTCTTCATTTTCTTTCCATTTACCTGTATAAAAACATTGAAACAAAAACGGAAACTGACTGACTAGAGAGAGAGAACAGTGAAGCTACTTGTGCAAAAGCTACTACAAAGGACACGAACAAATATTCCTCCATTATCTTTCAGTACTAATCATCTCAGTTACTTTTAACAAAAGGAGAGGCAGATTAACTGGCAAGAGATTAGAAGTGATTCTTTAATATATGTAATGTATTATGCCCTTTAACACAAACACGCATCCAAAAAAATACCTTGCTCATTCTATGCCCGCTTGTTTATTTTGCTATTTAAAAATAGCATATAAACCATCCATATAAGCCTCTGTACAAAAGAAAACCTGCTTTGGGAAAAACCACACAAAAGTGAGCCAGTAGATGGCATTGTGGCACTTCAAAAGACATTCCAGAAAATTCCACTTAAAAAACATGCAAGCCTAAGTACTGTGCTTAACCACTTACTGCTCAACCAATGCAGTATTCTGCTGCTGCTCAATGCTACACATGCACAACTGAATAAACAAAACCACACGATGTAGCTGCACTGTAATAGTAGCCCTGAAACAACTCTTCTCTGCTCTGGTTCCCAAATCCAATTAGCTCTCTATGCTAGATTTACAATCACAGCCTTGAAAAGATGATCCTTATTTGATGACTAATGTCCCATGAGCCATGGCCATCAAGGGGATACCAGAAACGATGTGATTATTTGAAAAATGTTTCCTGAAAACTAATCATATACAGGATCTTACACCCAATGCAGATGACAGTATTTCCTGCCATAGAGAAATTATTGAGGAATAGAGAGTATCCCTTTATAATAAGTTTCTGGCCTATTTTATGCATACTCCCATTTTCTTTCAGTTAAACTGCTAATATGCCCTCACAGCCAGGGATGAGAAGACTGGAGCAACCCACTAGCTTCTTGTGCAACACAGCAGGTCTCTCTCTTGCTAAAACCACAAAAAACATGACATCATTTTGCAGAACTCAACGTACAAAAAACCCCCAGGAATTTACAAGTTATATTCCGTACACAGGTAAACTTATCTAAGTTAAGTTAGAGTTGCAATTATGGGTAGTTTATCTGCACACTTCTTTATAGATAAACCCACTTCACCTTGACCAGCTCTGAGCAGGAGATTGGACCAGAGACCTCCAGAGGCCCCTTCCAGTTTCAGGTATTCTATGAGGCTTATATGTCAATGCTCCTCATGATACTAGCCTTAAAGGTGGTCTTTACTGTGGTAAAGTCTTCACTGTGGTATTTGTTTTATCAGGAATTTCTAAGAATCCTTCTATCATAACAAAAAATACTTTCAAGATAGTGTTATTGACTCTGCCTGCCCTTAGTGTCCAGTTGTTTATACTCATATCACTTCTACTACAGCAAATTAAAGGAGTGTAGTTTTCCTGACAGAGAATTTCAACTGCCAGTCTGCACCGCCTGATAGGCTAATACTTGGATTAAGAAACAAACGAGCAACTAAAACTTCATCCACAAATTAAAATAATAGCTCAAATATTTTTGCAAATTTAATATGTGCAAAACCATCAGGTTTGCTTGATCAGAGCTGGTTTTTATATGTGGAAATTCCCTTTTATTCATTTGTAAGTAGCTTTTAAAGACACAGAAAAACACAAGAAAAAAATGATTCTTCCATCCCCTTATGAAGTTACGAGCATTACTGTTAATGTTTAAATATTAAAAATGAATGCCTCCTCCTTTCTGGAACAGAGGTGGTCAGGTTGGACTGCAGCACCCAAGAAAATAGGGGAAACAGTTCTTTCCTCTTATCATCACTTCTTTCTAAGTGATCCCATCTGCAGAGGTAGATGACAAGTGCCACAATTCCCAAAGCATTTCAAAGAGAGAAGAACAGAGTAAGAGAGAAGAGGACATAAGCACAGTGGTACCAGATCAATTCAAGGATCCATCTTTTCCAGTATGTTGTTCCCCACCATCGGTCACCAGCAGTTCTTCAGGGAAAGGGAGCATGAATACGACGTACACGCATACATCCTTCTGCTGTAATGCCTCCTCTGCTTCCAGTGACCCCAGCTTTTTGGCAACTTCAGGGACACGGAGCTACAACCATACCACCAATGCGTTCTACCGTATAAATATGCACTTTGTACTTCTTTTGAACACTCAAGCTTGATGGCTGATCATTTTGCTTAGACCTTGTAAAACAATAAAACCAGTAAAAAAAAAAGTCAGTCTATTTTTATTTTCCTCAGAAATATATCCAGATACCAGGAAGGAGGATAACAGCCTACACCAGTACTACTTGACCAGCTAACATCCATGGAGTCAGGAGCAGAGAAAGCAGGACTGACATCACGGCTGAACAGGCCGGGAGAGCACCTTGGCACCTGCACCCAATCTGAGTTAGGAACCGGTTCAAGTAGGAAAAGGCAACATGACCGACTGCTCTTATTACTATTGGGGCAGTCTTTTGGAGTGCCTGGCTGTGTCTAGTTACCAGACTCCGGTTCAGAAAGTCTACTGTATCGGAGTGGCCCCTTGGAATGAATACAGCGCAACCTTGCGTGGTGAGCTCCAGAGCACGGTGGCTCATAGGCAAAGGAAAGCATCCTTCACCATCTGTTTATGATGCATATGTGGCCTTGTGTCCTGTGAGGCTCGGTGCAGGGGACTGCCACAGAACCAGCAGGAAGATGATACGGGGGTCACCCGATGGTTTTACCTTCCAGGAAATTCACATGCGACTTAAAGTTGTTACAGGCCTGCCTGGCCTGCATTGAACTGGGATTTACAGGGAACATCTCACTTATATATCGGTGAGAAAAGAGATTTGGTTATTTTCTTGCGTTCATCAGTTACCCCCTGCTATCATGCGAGTGCCTGATGAGGAAGACAGACACTTCTTGTGGCAAGATTTGGCTGTTTTGCCCTTGCAACTGCAACTGAATCCATGGAATCTGATTTCCTCCCAAACACATCCAAGCACTTGAACCTTTTGCCCTTTGGCATACTTGTAAATGTCGATTCTCAACAGAATCGGAGTTAGAGCATATGCAAGAGTTTTTGATCTCTGGCCATGCCAGGGGGTATTTTCTCAACCCATTCCATGGCTCCTGGAGTAGCGGCCAGCCGCTAGCAAACAAATCATGCTGTATCTAGTATTTATTTGATTTAGAGAATTGTTTCAAAATCCACATCGTAAACAATTGGTATAAATCACTTTTGAAATCTTTTTTAAATGGGTTTGGTGCTGATTCACCATAGCTAAGGCTCATTGTGTAACCAAAGGGGATTTTCTCAGATGCTAAAAAGAAATGGTGACAAACTGTGGTTCTGTCACAGGCTTTCACTGCTCTTCCAAACCAAAATTATAGTCAGAAAAGAAAAACAAAACCCCTGCCCTTACTTGCACAGACATATGGAAGAAGATGTGATAGCCATCACACTAACATAATCTCTGAAGCTTCCCCCTGTTGTTCCACTGCTTATAGGACTGGTAACTGTGAAAAAGCAACTTCCTAAACCGTATCCACCTACAACCACAGAGCATCTGGACCCGGTGGAGAGCTCAGTCTTATGGTACCCTCAGGTTCGCGGCTCCCCACTGACAACATCTGTCCAGAATGAGAAACAGATGGCCAGCTTCTCCAGACTTTTCTGCCCACCTGACCTGATGTTCTTTACACCAGTCACTTGGGCAGATTTAAAACTGACTGATAAAATCCCCCGGGTAAAGTAAAGAGTTAATTATGTGACAATATTTCTTGCTCCTAAACATTGGGCTTCATCACTGGGGTTCTCTCCACACCTTCACTAAAAAAGCAGACCAACAGTAAACGTATTATCCTCAAAATTCTGCATTTGTTAATTTGCTGTACAATTCCAGGGTTAATGGACAACTTCTTGCCATTTCTCAAAGCAGTTTGACAGACTTGTCCAGGCACTCTGACACTGCCTACAGCAAATACAAGTGAGGTACAATAATATCTACTGCTCACAAGTAAAAGAAAAAAATCTCAACTCAGCAAGAATTAGGCTTCTTTAAAAAAAATTAATTAAAAATCTTACAAACTGGTGCACAGGGTTTTCTGTGCAAATCAGCATTTATAGACTAACATTTCTCACTTTGTTGCAAGCTCACAATCCAATCAATAGTTACATTAAAATATACCAGCAAGGAAAAATACAAAGGAGTTAGCCAATTAGGAATTGCTTTAAACCGCAAGCATGCAAATCAAGTTTAACTACATTAGAATTTTCTAATCTTGATTTTTGAGCATGTACATTCTTCCCTCCATAAACTCATCCGTTAAGTGCATAATTAGTTATATGAAAATTATTTTAAGTTAAACCATTTTCCAAAGCCTAGTAGGCTTTGATGGTTATATTGTCTGCGTTTGTGCTGGCAGTAACTTCCGAGGCTTCCAACTCACTTTTACAGCAGAGTAAAGCTGTTAAGTTCTCACAAGTTCCTACAGATAGCCAGCAACCACCTACAGGAGAAAACCAAATTAATGGCTTCTCTGGAGGAAAGGCTACAGCTTAAGTGCAAGTCTCCCTGTTTAGCCACCAGAGAATCACTTTGGGAGAGGGAAGTTGGGAATGTTTCAACTACAGGGTAAGCTTACACAAGACCTTTTAAGTGACAAAAGAACCACAGTAATAGAGCCATGAGACCTAACTACACAGAAAAGCAATTTCCTAAATTCACATGTCCAACTGTCTTTTTAAAGTTTAGACAGGACAGACAGGCAAACTACCACAAAATAAGGGAGGGTGTACTCAGAGTCACTGCTGACTCCCAGGTGTTCCTTCCCATGCAGTGGCTCTGTACCTCATCACCTGCCTTTCATTACCGACCCCCACTTCCAGTGCCAGCTAAAATCACCTTCTGCTGAACGCAGGGCACAAACCACGCAACGTGATGGCTGCAAACTGAGCTCACTCCTTTCGTGCAAAGTCACGCTGCAGCTTGTCCCACGGGGTGGCATAAACCTGCCCATCTCTCTCTCGTTTAGATACAAACCCTCTAACGTGTGTAAATCAGAAGCACCCAGCACAAGAGCATGTCTCTCGCTGTGTTGCTTTGTCCCAGCTGATATTAAGGGACATAATTTCAATTTTTTTCAGTCACAGAGGGAAAGGTTGAATTGTTAAAGGATATTGTAAGAGAGGGACTAAACCTTGCCCTAATTACCACAGCCAGCCTGAGTCAATATGCAAGTGTTACAAAACTTCACATGCGAAATGAGTAAATTAATCTTAGAAACAGCAATGATAAATACTGTGCTTATATCAAAATGCTTCTCCTTTGAACTTCTGATTAGCCAACAATAATGTATTAACCATTCCAGGGAGAAATTTTTTCAGGAAATATAGTGATAACACCTTTATCATTTTCTGTGGCTCAGATGATATTTGACATCATTTCTCCTTAGGTCCCTCCTCTTCACCACCACCTAAACTCTGATGCCTTAGTTCAACTGTGATGCCAAATTTGCTTTCATTATGAAGGCTGTGAAGAACTGCAGAACAACTCCTTAAGTTGTGGTCTAGTTAAAAAAGCACAGAGCAAAATAGCAGATCAAATGTCTGGCATAGCTCATGTTAGATTAATGGGTTTTCTACTTTATGTTTTTTACCTGAAAAGTGAATTAATGTATTTTCAGTCTTTTTCTTACTCTACTTTCTTTGCAAAAAGAGGTGCAGCCCCTGCATCTGATGCAGCCCTGAGGTAACCCTGCCAAAGAGGTATCATTCCTACATAAAGGATGTTGAGCAGTTTGTTCAGGCAAGAGCCCTAGGTTCTTGAGTATGGGTTTTGTGAGGGGTTGACCCTGGCTAGAGGCCGGGTGCCCACCAAAGCTGCTCTATCACTTCCCTCCTTAGCTGGACAGAGAAGAGAAAATATGATGAAAAGCTCATGGGTCCAGATAAGGACAGGGAGAGATCATTCAGCAATTACTGTCATGGGCAAAACTGACTCAGCCTGGGAAAAAAATTAAATTTCATTTATCACCAACCAAATCTGAGTAAAAAGAGAACTAAACCCGAATCTTAAAACACCTTCCACCCACCTCTCTTCTTCCTGGGCTCAACAACTCCTGCGTTTCTCTACCTCCCCCCCTCCAGCAGCGCAAGGGAACAGGGAATGGGGGTTGCGCTCAGTTCATCACATGTTGTTTCTGCTGCTCAGAGGGAGGACTTCTCACACTCTTCTGCTGCTCCAGTGTGGGGTCCCTCCCATGGGAGACAATTCTCTTTGAACTTCTCCAACTTGAGTCCCCCATGGTAGTCACAGGTCCTGCCACCAAACCTGATCCAGCCTGGGGTCCTCTCTCCACAGCTCCTGTCAGGAGCCTGCTCCAGGTTGGGCTTCCCACAGGGTTGCAGCCTCCTTCGGGCATCCCCCTGCTCAGGTCTGGGGTCCTCTCCAGGCTGCGGGTGGGTGTCTGCTCCACCCTGACCCTCCATGGCTGCAGGACACAGCCGGCCTCACCATAGTCTGCACCAAGGGCTACCAGGGAATCTCTGCTCCGCCGACTGAAGCACCTCCTTCTCCACTGACCTGGGTGTCTGCAGACTTCTGTCTCTCACATCTTGCTTGCTCTTTCTGTCTGCAAAATTTACCCCCTTCCATTTTTTTTTCCTTCTTTCTCAAACGTGTTGGCCCAGAGGCACCACCCCCCTCTCGATGATGGTCTCAGCCTTGGCCAGCAGCAGGCCCATCCTGGAGTTGCCCCGCATTGGCTCTGTCAGACATAAGGAGGCTTCTGGCAGCTTCTCGCAGAAGCCACCCCTGTAGCCCCCCTGCTATCAAAACCGTGCCACGCGAACCCAATACAGATTTCTAAGGCAAAATTCAATGCATACAATAAAATGGTGGTGTTCAACAGCATCCAGTGTCCCATTTGCAGTCACCAGTTTCATGGTAAGGGAACTGGAGGTAGGGAAGCTGTTTCCTAACATGACAGCAAATCTGGCAGGGCTGTTCAGGAACACCCACTGAGAGGCCAAAAACAAGTACCAGTAGGCCGCAGCTTATGTAAGCACATGAAACAAAACCAAAACCAAATATTAGTCTATGTCAAACAAGAAGAAACCATCTTTTGGAGGGTAAAAAAAATACTGGCAAAAGTTGGCAATAAATCTGAAATAATCCCTTATTTTAATAAGAGGCAGGAGCTTTCCATCTCTTTCAAAACACAGTAGTGTGTCAGACACCATTTACTGCTAAGTTAAATGATGGGAAAGAAAATGCTACGTGTGAGTGTCCAGAATTTTAACACACTGCATTTGCTTTTATATCCATAAAGGGCCATCCCTACACTGTTAAATGCTGAGAACATCAATTTTTACTGAACGTGTTTTGGTTCTACTGTAAAAATATAAGAAGGAAACAAAGTCCCTGGCATAGATATTTTGTCTCTTTGTGCCAATAATGCTAGTCAATATTAGCATGTAAGTTTTTAATGATTCACTATACTGTTTGATTACCCACTCCCCCAAAACACCTTAATTAGCAGAAATATTGATTTTACAATGTTCAGTCCTACAAGCTTAAGAAATATGAGCCGATAAACCTAGTCCTGTATAATAAAAATTAAACTGATATAGCAATAAAATTGTAACAAAGGGAAACCGTCCTCCTGCATCTAAATTGAGTTGCAGTAGATAACATTTTAAATAATTTTAGTTTGAATCCTGCTGAGGCAGTCATTTACGGGGTACTGCCTTGCCAAGCGAGTCACCAAGTGCTCCTTGAGAGGATCCGATTGTAGCGTTGCCACAACATACTGTCTGGTTCAAAATATTCTCCCTGAAGTATAATAGAGTCACAGCACAAGCAAATGGTGCCAAAGGTCTAGCTGACAAGCTTTTCCTATCAAGGAGGAAAACCACCTGGTCCAAATTCAGTTTTTAAAAAGAATGACAGAAAGTTAGTGCTTTTGCATTCAGCATACAAAAAATATCCCGTCAACAATTTTTTCCAGATTTCTATCTGATAAAAATAAACTTTCTGCTTCCCTTTTACATGAATAGGAAATTCTGAGCATCTTTTTAGTCTTAGAAACCATAGCATAGTTACAGTCAATGGACATATATTTAAAATTGCAAGAACTCCACTCTTCATAACATTAACAGATAGACTTTAAAGTCTGAAGGGACAAGCATAATATGTCAATGGCACCTTCTGTTTTAAAGCAGCCACAGTATTGCCAGTAATTCCTGAGATAAAGATGTAAATATTTAAGCTACAGAGCCTTCACTTCTTTTAAATCTGCATTTGCACAAGTGTATTTGAAATACAATGCTAGTCACCTTCTATAATAAAAAATTAAACGCTCTCATTAAATGCCCAGAATGATCATATTCTGGAAGACTCTTTTGTAGGTTTAAAAAAACCAAACAAACAAAGAACACCTCTCCACAAACACCACCCCCCACCCCCATTTCTTTAAAGGGCCAAGCTACACCGCTAGGTCAGCACTCATAGAAAAGGAGGGAGCAAATGGTTTTTATGTAAAAAGAACACATTTGAATCCATTCTTCCTTGAAAGTAAATGTATCTTTCAGGAGAGATAAAAAGCATGTCTTAGCTGTAAGTAAGTCCTTATGTAAAGAACTAAAGTAAATAACTAAATCCTGGCTAATATTTGACAGTTGCCGCCTTATGGAAACACTGAGGTCTGCAAGGACAGTGGCAGAATGATTTAACGGTAAAACAGTATGTCAGCTGTTGTAGAGATTAAAAACCAACAGCCTGTATAACAGCAACAACAAAAAAGAGCAACAGGACAACAGCAAGTGGTGGCATCAGCATTACCAGAACCGTGGGTGTAACAGAGGCTTTAGTTCCTATTTCAGCATCTAAGTAAGTACCTTCATTCTCGAGCGCCCCGAGGTGTGAAACTCTTTTTCTTTCCCTCCTTTTCTTTTTCAAGAGATTTTTGGCACTGCTGGTGTTAGCAGCTGTTTCTGAGTGTTGGGTGCCGGAGCACACCCCCTCCCCGCTTCGGGGGAAGGGAGCCCGTGCGAAGCAGCTTCCTGCCTGTCGCTCCCCAATGCTAAGGGCTATCAGATGGTGCTGTGGGTGTGCTGACACTTCCAAAACGCTTGTTATGGGTCATATGCACGTTGTCACGCAGCTGGGACTCTAAAACAGTACCTGTGCAGAGCACACACTGGCACATTCCCTTCCCACTTGCAAGAACCGAGACTGTGGATCTTGACTCTTTGGCTTATCCACAGAAATGCATTACACACACAGTCACAGTAGTGGGGTGGGCTACGGAAGGTATTAAACCCTTCTAGGACTGTATACGTATAAGAGGTGGTCTAAGGAAGTTTTCTTACGGCTGCCCATGCCCCTTCAGCCCACCTGTGTCAGAGCAGCTGTTCCGAGTCCCAGTGCCAAAGATAAACCGGGGGGGACTGTCCGGATAAGCACAACCCCGAGCAGACCTGCCCTAAAAGATGGTTAATGAAGAGGTGTGTGGTCTGTCAGCATCAGTCAAGAGCCGATACATGCTTAGTCTATCCCTGTTGTCAACGAGAAGGAACTGTGAGAACGGCAGACAGAAAGTGGCTGATTTTGGGAGTTTCTGGGTGATGGCTCTATGCTAGAGTAGGTACAACTATAGTCAGTCCGTGGGCTTCCTACGGATGGTGGCTACTGCTGGGTTGCAAGCAAGCAACTCTGTAGCTGCTCAAGTTTTCAACAAGCTGTTCCAAAGTTTTCCTTTGGACTGTTTTAGCTTTTGGTTTGTGTCTGTTTTCCTTTCATTGACTTAATTGAGAAGATTAATGATGAAAACCAGATATATTGGAACTTGCTTCTGGATGTGCATGGTACCTTCAAAGTTCGTCTAGGACCTGGCCATAGAGTCCTTAAGGCTGCTAATAAAGCTCCTAAACGCTTTATCTGAATGGATGCAGCACGCTGCTCGTATTGATCTTTACTATTCACCAAAAAACCTTGACTTACGTCCCTTAAGTAGTAGAATTTACAGAGAAATTAATACAGAGGACATGGGGACTTTATAAATAAGGCAGCAAATAATGCAAACATATGTAAAATATGATCTACTTAAAAATAATTAGATAAATAGATTCCTATAGAGAAAGCAGTTTTTAGGTCATAATCAGTACAGCTGGAACAAATGAAATGGACTGGGTATTGATTTCTACCTGTCACTACAGCTTCCAAATCTTACTTTTTTAGTGTTTTGTACTAAACACCGCCTAGTGTTTTCAGCACTGCAAACTTTTTTTTTTTTTAAATCATTAATTTGGAAAAAATATGTTCAGTTCTGTGACAGCAGTTGTCATCATAGGTAATTCAAACCATTTTGCCAAATGGATCAGTTAAATTTCACAAGCTTGCTGTCATGTAATGCAGTAACACTACCTTTCTTTAACCCCTAGTTAAAAAAAAAAAATATTTTTAACCCTACCTGGTTAAACTTTCTGGTAGAAAACTGGAGTATTTGCATGTAAACAAAAAATGATTTTTCAGCTGTCAGGTCCACTTGACATTGAGAAGAATGTCATCAGCAATCACAAGTTACTTTTAGCTCCTGCTGATGAGATTCATACTGCTGTCTGAGTCACAATACACGGGTTATACTGATAAAACTTGAGAAAAATTAATCAGAGGACCCAAGCAGTGCACAAATGAAGATGAAATGTTACTATTTTGTCTAAAATATTAATTACCAGTTATAACTTTTGTTCTTACAGTTTTTTCTGTTTCTAAGTTCCTGATCCAAAGAGAGCAAGACCACAAGACCGGCTGATAATTTCTAACGTGGATGAGGATTTACAATTGAACAACCGAAGACAGTGATATGGCCAGGTCACTACCCCGTTATCACTGTCCTGTTACTGAATGCTGTAAGAAGATGGATTCTTTGAAGAATGCCAGCAAGAAGCTCCCTAAACAATGTTTTCTTGCAGCTGCAGAGCAACTTAGAAATGTTCTCGTTGTACAATCGTGACTGCAATAACACAACTACAAATGCACTGCAAAAGCCAGTGCCAAGTAAAAATGACTGGTGGTGTCTGTGGGAAGGAAGCAGCTTAGACACAGACCTTCCAGGCACAGTCCTGTCACATCTCCCCTTCTAAGCACGGAAGTTAAAACACGCAACCAAAACTAACATCTCCAGATCTGTCTGAGGGCTTCAAGCATGGGTGCCGAGTTGTGCACCTACACTGGCAGCTAACACTTCCCAGCTTTTGAAAACTTACAGCTCCTCTAGAAGATGAGAGGTTGTGGATGAATAATGCCAGAGGCTGTGCATGTATCATCAGGAGCCTACATCCCTCACTGATTCCTCCAAGCTATTTCCCCATTTGCTGTCCATGATACATCACCCTGCTATTAAAGGTTGATATATCGTGGACAGGAAATGGGGAAATAACCGCATTTGTTGTTAGAAATCTCTGGCCTCTCAAAGCACGCATTGTTCCGTATGGTACTATCCCAGGTGAGCATGAAGATATCTAATGACTAGATTTTCTTGCAAGCTCAAGTTCTTAGGCATGAGACTGGTGGTTCAAAACACAACTTTGAGCCAAGTGGAACTACCATTTGTCATAAAAACCAAAATCTGTTTCTCTCAGTTATAGTACTTCATGACTTGTGAAGCATTCTACACTCGTGGTCTACAGGTTCACTTTATGCTTTGCTGTTATCCATCATCAATCCAAATTACAATACAGTGGACATACAGTTATTAATTCATAAAATTCAATAGTGACAACATGCAAGCATTTATTAAAGACACAGGTGTGGAAATAAAATCACAACCTATCTACACTGAGGTAGATTACATCAAAGATTTCTCTCTCTTCCTCCTGCATCTCACCTTTTCCTTTCCTTACAAGATGGCAGATAGGTTTCCAGCCTTTGTCCATGCCCCCATTTCCTGACAACAACTGGTTCTTGATTGGGAAAACATTCACTCACTCCACCACTGTGCAACAAATTATATCCCATCTCTCTCTCCTCAGCCAAGCATAACTTAATACGTAAATTCTAACATTTATATTGTGTATCAAATGCATGACAAATGTTGGTGTCCTAAAATCTAGCAGCATTTTATTATGTAAAACTACACAAAATTCACCCTGTGAAATACTACTATTCCATGCCAAATATATTAAGAATAATGTTATATCGAATACATTCATCTTCTTAAGCTCTGCAAACGAAATGCAGCGTTTCTGACTACATTAGGTCCCCTTACTTTACTGAGCTTCCTCACTAAGCCATGAGGACTGTGGCTGCAGAAAGTACAAATATCTGTACAGGTTCTTCTCTGCCCATATAAACTATGATGCAAAATAGAATCACCAATCTACATCTTATATATGTTAACTGAGTAACTTAAACCATGCTACAATTAACAGGTGGTTTCTAACACACAGCTCAAATTCCCTAGGTTATTTTCCTGCTGTATCTCCTGAGTAGATATAAAGTGGCCTTGAAATTTAAAAAAACACCAACAAACATAACCCACAACAAAGCAATAGAACACAGAAACATGCAGCATATCTGATACAAGAATTCTAATTCAGCACGGGAGGAGAAGCAAGGAAAAACTGAACAACTTTATTTTATTTTAGAAAAATCAAATTCACAAGTTAGAACAAAACTTGGACAGGTCTAAATCGACATTTTCTGCAGCAGAAATATTGCCTAAGCTCTTTTAGAGCTTGCTTGCATGCCAGAGCAAATATTTTCATTTCACTGAACTTGCTAGGCAACTCCCCAACATTAAGTGTATGGTAAAAAACACTCTCCAGCAATATCAAGCTTGGAATATTTATTAAAAACATTTGCAATCCATGAAAACAAACTCTAATTCTGCACATATTCGAACTATGAACTCCACTTCGGGTATTAAATAGTACAACAGAACCTCATCTAAAACTGGTTTTGCATATGGGAGAAGAAGAGGTGGTGGTGAGTGGGTGCTCTTCTATACATCATTGCCAAGATCTGACCTTCTGAGTCACCACTGACTAAAATTAGCACGCTTCATTTTGAGCTTGTTTGGATGCACGCTGCATTATGTTCCACTACTCCACAGTAGAATTAGCAGCAGGATTTAGAAGCATTATAAGGTTTTTTCTTATGAGAAAATAAAGAGCATGTTAGAGCATAAGTTGTGATTCTGTCTGTGTTTTTCTCTCTGATATACCCTACACTGTGCAGGCCTAAATGACTACACTTTTCCACCTGCACAACCAAAAATTAGGATACACGTTTACCTACTACCACTGTAGGCTCTACATAGTAGAAATGTTCATAGAACGGTTTGGGTTGGAAGGGACCTTAAAGATCATCTAGTTCCAAACCCCCTGCCATGGGCAGGGACACCCTCCACTAGACCAGGTTGCTCAAAGCCTCATCCAGCCTGGCCTTGAACACTGCCAGGGATGGGGCACCCACAGCTTCTCTGGGCAACCTGTCCCAGTGCCTCACCACCCTCTCTGTGAAGAACTTCTTCCTGATATCCAATCTAAATCTTCCCTCTTTCAGTTTAAACCCGTTACCCCTTGATGTTAGTGTGGAAGAGGATCTGTTGTTGTGTTCATATATGGGACATCTTATATAATAACATAATTACATTCCAGGTCCCACTACTTTGGAATTCTTAGTCAATTTAGAAAAAAAAACCCTTGTTCTTGCATAACAATTATGATTCTTTAAGATCCATCAAGATTACATCCTGTTCTCTGACTCTGTGGTTGAACCTGTCCTGTTAAGAAGAGGGAAGAAGGAGCTTTTATGTGACTGACCAAAGAATTATTATAAACCAGTTTCACAACATGGTTGAATGTAATGTTCAGTGGTATTTATTTAAACAACAAATACCTTTCTGAAAGGAACTGAATTCATAATGATCACTGTTGCTTTAGTTTGCTGACAGTGAGTTTCACCCATTCTTGAGAGATACATAGATGAAACAGAAGGATTTCTACCATATACAAACCCAGAAGCAACATGCATTAGTATGAACAATGGAATACAGCATAAAACATGCCTGCCTTTTGCAGGCTGATTTCTAGGATTTTTGGTGGTCAGCCTTTGCATTGTACACAACATTAATAGCAAAATGGCTCTTACCGGTTAAAGCCTGTTTTTTACAGAAAGCTTGTTTACGTGGATTGTTATTTGCTGGGATCTGATCCACATTCTCAGTGGAAACTCATCTCAGCAAAAGTGCTGTGAATTTCATTCTCATCCTTGAAAGGATCACACAAGAAATGCACATAGCCAGGCCAGGTTTTGAACACTTGACATTTCTGACCAACAATTACAACAGGCAGGGAAGAAGGAAAGAAAGGCCAAGAACATAGCCACCGTCCGTCGCCTTAATACTTCAAAACCCAGAAATGTTAAAGTCAGAAAGATCAAGTCCTTTACATTATTTTTAAATGCTCCACTGGAGTTTGGGGGTCAAACTTTTCCATAAAATCCCCAAACCACTAACTAAGCAAACAATCCCCACCGATGCCCATTCCTTGCTTTGTTTTTCACCACCTTCTGTAATGGCATCCGACTATCTGATTGTAAATCCTGTACAATCACAAAAATAGCAGTGCTCTTCATAGTGGTTTTTACTGCCCTTTGGAATGACACTGTCCTGGAGGAAAAGGGAATTCACTATTGTACTTTCCTACTGGCCAATTTCTGTAAAATTCTGTAAATAAAGCACAAAAGTAGCTTGTCCATTTTTGGGTTTCACAGCAGAAATCAGAAACTGAGTAACAGCTGGGAACTGATTAGATGAGAAACACTAAATGTTACTGGAAGAAGTACAGAGACTCACAGAATACCTGAAAGTAGGATGTTGTCAACTATCGCTGACTGTGCACACTTTTGTTTACACATCTCTTCAGCTACGGCGAAGACCCTCAATCTGCTAGAATCCAAGCAGCCTCAGGAAGCTGGGCATTTGGTACAGGTGTGGTAGCCAACGTGCTCAGTCCTACAAGACTCCGCAGCTAAAGAGCTGGTAGACGCACAGACTGCATACGGAGATGAACCGAGAAAGATGGAGACAGAGCTGGGAGCTCAGCTGCATCCCTGAACAAGTTTCGCAAGTCCTGGGGGTTTACTGGCCCACCCAGCATCCCTGGTTTTGACAAAATGTGCTGCTGGTTGCATGATGCGAGTCATGCCTGAACTGCTTGCAAGTGCTATGGAGTTCGAAAAGACAGGCCGTCCATCCCCATTCCTTCAAAAGTTTATTGCTTAGTCTGGAGTATTTACAGTGGGAATTAGCTGCACAATGTGGGGTTTTTTTCTTGTTTTGACTACACAGAAAATGTAGATGCTGCTAGTGAAATAGTACTTTAAACTATTTATTTACAAGCGGACCAATGTATAAAACTTTCACTTGTGAATACTGAAAAGCAGGTACTGAGGAGAAGGTTGTGGAGAGGAAGGTACTCGGCAAACTGACAAAGGAATGATTATAAAAACTATAGATACCATTTTAGCTCTTCACTTACAATGTAAATCCCTTATCCAGAACCAAATGGAAGTAAAAAGAGTTGCTGGACAATGATGCACAGAATCTGCTAGAATTTGACACTCCCAAAACAGCAACGCTGCAGTTACTGATTGACAGTGTATACCTGTAAAGCATCAGCTTCAATAGTACACAAAAGGCAGCAACTTAAACAAAACATTAAAGCATCTCCCATGGATCTGCTCTTCAAAAAGATTTAAAGCCACTCATTGGCAAATGCAACGCAGTTGTTTTAACCATGGGGAAAAAACGCTAAGGCTTGTTAGAAGCTTGTACTAGTTAGCACATAGGAATGATTTGAATAAATATACATATTTTTTGCAAGGGCAACATAACTGTAGTAGAAAATTACTTAAAACCAGAGGATGAACATAAACATTTCTGAAAAATGAGTACTGTAAACCAGTCTCGTTACAAGAAAGTGCATTCCTCAGTGGTGATACTGACATCTTCCAAAGTGTGTGTATAAAGTATCCAGGCCAAACTGGTGATGATACTTTCTGAAACATCTAAAAATATTAGAAGTTTGTCATTTGCTGAGATAAATGACAGTAAATGAAAGAGACCACAGAGCTTTCCAGGTACAATCATTTTGAATTTCAGATGCCCATCTCTCAACTTATTGCTTATTTAAAATTCCTAAGAATCAACATGGAAGTGTCATTTGGAGCAATATAAAAATTAAAAAATTGTATTTCAGCTTCAGTCTGCCTTTACTACCACATGCACTACTCTCAAATTCCTGAGACTACTCTAGAAAAGTGCCTACTCACGTTCGCATCCATTAAAAACAGACTGAAACCAAATATGAGTAAACCTTTGAGTGAAACTCAGCATGTATTTTACACAAGGCCTATCCAGAGGCACTAACGTACAAATATCTCCATGAGATCTTATTTTACTTTCTCCCAGCATACTCTTTGTAAAAAAAGAAACACACAATGCATTTTTCGAAGCTGAGGAAAGACATATTGTTTCTGTCCTAGGAGGTACAAGGCGCAGCATTAGCTCAGTTTATTTCTAGTTACCAAGGTCTCATCACACAGCCACTGGTGCTGAAACCTGCCAGATGTAATATATAAATGGAGCTCTGGCTGCATGGCCAAGATTCCAGCGTGCTCATCATGGGCAAAAATAACAGCACTACAGCTTTGCAGGAAAAGCATGTGGGGACACCACATTTTGTAGGACAAATACAAACAGTTAACATTGGTGGCTTAGCCTTATTAAACCCCAAATTCATGGATCTGTATGTTCATGATTATAAAGGATCTACTTTTCAGGAAGAATCCTGTTCTACAGACTTAGTGGGGGAAAAGGTGGAAGTTACATCCTGTTCCAGCTGAATCCATTAGCAACATTCCCATGTGCATTAGGTGGGATCAAACATTGTTTACGGGAGAACTTTTTAATTTGGCTGTATGATTTTTTGATTAAATTTGAGAGATAAAAGAATTAAAAAAAAAAAAGATAATTCAAACTGTCTTTTTTCTAGATTTTCTAGAAATACAGAGGCCGCTTCAGTTCAAGGCAAACTGTCTGCCTCAGCAAGCTCAAAAGTATCCATGTATCCACAAAATAAATTTAACTGGAGAGACTGAATTCACATGGAAGTTTTCACATTTATAAGCTTACCTATTCACACTGTTTACCCCTCTGCCACTGAAGAACAAGGAAATACTCCTATAAACCAAACAGAAAGTACCAAACTGTAACAATAAAAAAGGATTTTAAGGGCAAGATAGAGGCTTGTAAATGGTAGATGAATCAATAAGACTGCGGTTCTTCATGGAGACTAAAGATCAATAAATGACCCTGTATTATTCCAGTGATGCTTGTAAAGGATTTTGTTAGCATTCCAGAGAAGATGCAATTACAGGGCCCATCAGTGCTGTGCAACTGTGTCACACACTAGGATAAAGCCATGCTTTTTAACTCTGCAGCCAAAAAAGTTGAGATTTTTGCCTCGCTTCTTGCAGTAATTTAAGAAGCATTCAGCACTCATGATGAAACATTGGCTAATCATATGTACTGTGCACTAAAAAACAGTCTTTTTGAAAGCGTACAGCCCAGAGTCTTAAGTTGTGCATAAAGTTTCAAAAGCTTCAAGGGTTCACATACTACAAAATGTTGCACTTAAGCTGGTTGTGTTTATGACATGTCATGATCAGTAGGTCACATTTTGATCTTCTTATTTACCATATGAAAACTGTCATCTTCATTTACTGTCAGCATGAAATCAGCACACTACTTTTGTGAGGAGTCCATAAAACTGGTAAGACTGAATTTCAGCAGTAGTGGACAGGAAATGACAGCCACGCTACTGGTTGCTTACCGCACTGAGCTGGCAGAAATGAAACGGAAAACACTGAGAGAATCTGCATCTTCTTTACTGTCAATAAATCCACTTCATGGCTGCAGAGAAACACGTCTGCACTTGGCAAGGGCTCGACTTCAAAACAAAAATAGAAGTCTCATTGTTTTAGTGGACATTACAGAAACATAACTCCCCGAGTGAATCTGACGCATTAACACCACCTCTTTAGCTGCTGTCTAATGATTTCTGCAGACATGCAATGGAATATTTTACTATTATTTCCAGACATCTGTGTTGCTTTTTCTTTCAGCTCAGGTTTGTCAAAAATGTAATGAAAGTCCCAGTGCTTTACGCCATCACATGCTTCTTAGTATCAACGCACCAATCAAATGTATCTCTGGTGTCACAGGTACTAACTGCTCAACTCACACCGGCAAAAGCACCGTCCAGTTGTGTATATAGCTAGAGACTCCTAGTTATTAAGCCATCCTCCTATTCTACTTTAAGATTTCTCCCAGTAATAAAGGGAATTCAGAAGGAAGCTTGCCTAGAAGTCACAACATGACAACAGGACTCAGAAGGCCATGGCTAATTTGCTGTCGACCACACGCTCTTGTCACTGTGGACAAGTCAGTCTTTGGAGTGCACCTACACTGAGGTCTTACCTTGTGCATGGAGCACGCTTGTAAAGTGCACTTCTTCACCCTCCATGCTTTGCTCCACATCATGGCCCAGCATCTCGGAGTGCACGGGCTGGATGGTTCAGTTTAGTTCCTGACTAAACTGCCTGGGAAGTCTCCAGAATCACGCTGACTGTGCTTCAACAGTAATTGAGCGTTAAGACTGGACAAGAACTAGTCCACAGTGAAAACCAAACCCCAAAGCATATACGATGCAGACATCAGGTTCTTGACACAAAGTATTTTGGTTTACTGATACATTTCTACAAATCTGCTCTATGCATTAATGCAGTCATTGACTCAATTTTTCAGCTCCCCAGAGAGACTGTATCTTTTGGGGATGGTGATTTTCATGCCCACACCTATTTGGTGGTCGTGCTTCTTGTACCAACTTCAGCAGGTCCTTCCGTCACCATCCTTTATTCCTTAATTTTTATGATAAATATTTTCATGGCCCTGATGTGAGCAAGATAAATTTGTAACAAACACTAAAAAATAAACTGGTCAGCGAACGACACCTCTCCTCTTCGATAACCACAGAACAAGTTACTTCCCAGCTGGATCAGCTTCGTTGAGCTAGATCACTGTTCTGGCTTCACAAACTGAGACACTATCACAAAAAAGATGAGAAGCTGCTTATTTTGACACAGAAAACATGTTAACCAAACTATGGCCTGAAGCACAGACACAAAAGTGCCACAAAACCTTCCAAAACCGACAGGAAATTTACATATATAATATTTACAATATTTAATCTATTGACAACAGAAACTATTCTAATTACTAGTGCAAAATGCAGGGGAACAATACACAACCTGCAAGCTCAGAGTGAAAAGCAACAGTTCAGCCAGCAATGCTTTCAGAAAGATTCACAAAACCTTGCAGAGGTTTCTCTTTGGAACAGGTCCTTGTGGTTGAAAATTATTACTCACTCTTAATATGTAACCTGATGCCAACTCTCGTTCTACTTAGTGACATGCTTCTGTTTTCCCTCCCTTCCCCGGCTTTCTCACCTATTGAGCAAATTGAATAGCATGTAAACTAAATCAGGGAAAAAACCAGAAGTCAAACATCTTTATTATCTGAGGTAGCGCACCCCAATTTATTTGCATACATAATTAGAGAAACGCTGCTGAAAACTGGCAAGTCAAAAGAAGGCTAACTTACAGGTAGCAGCAATGGGATTGACAAATTATTCACTGCAGTAGAAAAGGATTACTTAGAAGGAAAAGACAAAGATACATAAGGAAAATAGATTTGTTCTTCCCTTTTATGGTGTGCCTTTAAAGAACGGCAGCTACAACCAGAACTAATACATACAGCTGAAGGGCAATTCTGTGCAACGCAACTGTCACACACAAACGGTGTATTTCATTGCTTAGGCAGAGATGTATTTGCGAGCTGCAATGGTGCTGAGCGAGCCTGCAGTTTTCCTCACAATTCCCTGGATGTGTACTTTTGTTTTTTCCTGTTTTAGGACAATCAGTTTCACCATACAAATTCTGTCATTGAGGACTTTTCCCAAAGCTAATTTACAAGCTGTTTTTCACACACCCATTCCCAAGGAGAATTCCTAGCACAACATGTGGCCTGTCAACTCTAAGTACACATCAGTGCCACAAGGAGTTCTAAACTTTCAGCCAAGGTACAAACACGGACTGCACCAGCACTCCTAGTCTAGCATGATGCAAAATGAAGTAAGCTGCCTTACTTAGGTACCAGCAGTTTTTATTTGCACCGCAGCAGGCTAGAGATGTACCCACAGGCGGTTACTGCACTTCAGCTGAGGCAGCAGCCACGTGCAGCACAAGGATCTGCTTCACCCAGCTTAGCTCAGCTGCTCTCCTTCACCTACATATGCTCAAAGCTCTTCCCCAGCCCCACCTCTCATTCAGCACAGCAACAAAGTTTAAATAAGTGTAGAGTGCCTTCTAATTAAGCTAAAACTACCAAACATGACAAAAGGAACAATTTATAGTAAGCGAAATGTGAATGCTGGGGAAGGAAGACTGGGGAGGAAGACAAGTGCAACAAAGGAGAAAGCCAACTGGGTTCAAGTATTTTCCATTATGGCAGGAAAACATACATCTCTATTAAGTGACATGGTCTACATTTGCAAGTTCATCAAATATCACTCATATCAAGGTAAAGATCTGTGCCTTCTATAAGTTTCTATTCAATGTGGAAAAGTTAGACTAAAGTAATAATTTTAAGTTCAGCAGACTGTGACCTATGGTAACATTCACCTATGAGCTTCTAGGGACAGATTAAAAAGAAGTTACATACAGTATTCCAATACCTAGGCTAATATTATTGACAAAAATGACATTTTGGCAGCATCTGACACTAACTAAATTGATGCTGCTGATACATATTTAATAGGCAATGTTACCTCCTCTCAAACTATGGCCCAGCTGAGAATGGTCATGATGAGAGTAAGATCCAAGTGCTGCAAGAAAGGTTTCCAATAATTTAATATGTGGCACTGCTTATTTCAAGTTAGTCCTGGCAGAATTATTACTCAGAAGCACTGGGGACCACTTGCCTGTTGTTATCTTTTAACCCCGAGAAGCGATGGCCCTGAGGCTGCCCCCACTCACGTGGTTTGGTTGAGGTTTCTTTCGGTAGCAGTTCAGTCTGTCAAGGGCTCCCCCTCTGCTGCTGGACTCTGCCATGAGCTGCATGGAAGTGGTTGATCCTCCGGTCTGGGGGCTGCCTAGGCACCTTCACTGGGAAACCAACCTCCTGTTTCTCTAAGATGGGACTGCTTACACCAGCACTACTGCTGAAAGATGCTCTCTACCTTTGGTTAAATTCCAGTTGACGAGGGACGTTATTCCACAGTTTTTTTAAAATCAGTGGCTGTCATTTGATGCACGTTTCACCCTGCTACTGGTAATCACTGTTACTCAGAAAAACCAGTCATGCCCCTTCATGCATTTTCTCCTTCCGACACCGACATCTGTACAGCTGTTTGGTGAAGTGACTGGGAAAGTGGCCAGTTTAACCACCACACCCCTGGTACCTGCCCAGAAAAAACTGCTTCCTAGCCAGCCTGATTCCCGTTCTCACGTACCACACCAACTACTTACACCCACACAAAGGACCAGGCAGGACTGTCCTTTCCAGAGGCAGTGTCAACTTAGAGCTTTTCTTCAGCTACAGACGGATGGTTGCAGTCTATCCCCATGAAATTCTTCTTTGGATTGAAACATACATCCTGCATTTTCTTCCCTGAGCTGCTGAGTGACTTGGCTTAATCCTACATCACAGGCGTGTCTTGGTGAGGTGGCTAATTGATCTCTCTGAAGTGCTCAAGTTTCTGCTTGAGAGCTAACAAAATACTTTGGAATACCTCAATATCAAATGTAGTACACAAGATCTCATTTTTAATTGTGTTCAAACTGCAAGAAGAAAAAATGTGCCAAAAGTAACAGTTTCAAGCTATCGAGAAAGCAATTAAAGCAACAGCCAGAATACAAAATATGTTAACTTTTACTACAGCAAAGATGCTTTTTAAGGAAAAAAAAAAGTGCAGCAGTTCTATACGAAGTATAGCCAGCATGTCTTGCAAACATCCATAAAGACAGCAAAATTTGTGCCCTTGGTGACAGCTGTCTGTCTGACAGTAGCGGGTGTCTTTTCATTTTCCAGTACAGTGGGAACTACTTTACATCAAATACATTTGTCAGAACAGAAGAGATACCTTCTGTGTCTGTCTTACCTGAGGAAAGGTACCGGGCACTATTGTGTAACAACACTGGATCCTTGCTGTGCATTTTTGTAGGGGTTTCTTCAGATCGCTACAGGCCATTAACCTTTCACTTCAGGTAAGTAATGAACAATGACTTTTCCAACAATGGAAATCAGCTGTGTTACCAACAGCAACTCCACTTTTAAATACATGCACCAACCCCCTGTGCATGCACTTGGGTTTTCTTTCTTTTTTTTAAATCAATTCTGGTATGAAATAAGAAAGGTTCCCTTTGGCTTCACCTTGAGCTGATAATGACCAAACCCTCAGTAAAAGCTACTCCCAAGGAAGTCTTCCTTAATAGCACTGATTAAAAATAAAATGAAGTTTCTACTTAGGAAGCAAGATGTATTGCTTCCTGCTTTGCTTCACCAGGGTATCTTGTAATTGGACCAGTGCTAATTGGACACTTCAGCCAAACAATTTAATTTAAAAAGAAGAAGAAAAAAAAAAAGACTCCAATTTCCTTTGGTTTCGAACACAGTTAGTGTCATTGACCAACACCAATATGCTGAACTGTGAAATCAACACAAGACTTTAATTACACTGGGGAAAGTGCAGGAAAAACCTGGTGGGAGCTTTTTCATTTTACTGATGTACCAGGTTAACGTACATGTTCAAGCAGAAACACAAAAGCGTTTCTTCAAGAACCTGCTATGATTTAACACATCTTGTACAAAGGTAGGATGGGCAGAATAGTTGCAACTACCAGAGGCTGAAAAATGTCTTTGTAAGACTGGTGTGATTCTGTATCTGTATCAAATCATCAACTATAAAACAGGTTAAAATCTTCTGCCTGGCATCAGGGCATATAATTTACAAAGGAGGTGGTAAAAGCTGACAGATTCAGGACAGATTCAAGCTAGAAGAAAGAGAGACATAATTAACAAGTAGGTTATTTCTTAGGCAGACACTAATTGGGAAAGACTTGCATCTCTCTGGGTTTTGTTTATATGTAATGGTGGTCAAACCCACATAAATAATACCAGGGAGCTGAAAATCTTCAGTAGTTCAGGGAATGCAGTAACAAGTAATACATATTTTTCCTTTCCCACCCTGCTTCATTCTATCCATGAATTCATCCTTAACCCTTGTGCCCTTAAGTCTGCTCCTTCCTTTCATCATTTCTCCTATTAACAGGGCTTCCTCCTCTCCAAAACCAGCAGCTGTGAACTACTTCCTTTCAACGCCTCATTTCCAAACCCAACTTCCTCCATGAAGCGGGCCTGCACCAGCCTGGCTCAGCAGAACATGTAAGAGCCTTGGAGGGGTAGGTGCTGGAGAACAAAGGAGAGCTAGGAGGGAGACTCTGCCTTGCATGTTCTAATGCTGCCTTTCCCTTTGTACTTTTTGTATGGCAAAACCACTAAAAAGGATGCGCTGGAAACCTGCATGCTACTACTTCCTTCCCTTAATTCCAAATATCGGCATTCATAATTAGATTTTGTTTATGAATTTTAAGACATATTTTATTTCATGATAATAGCACAATAGCGTTTAATTTTCTACAAAATACTTCTAATATTTTTGCTGCAGCAATATATAGTTGTATAATGCCTTAGTGTATTTTATTAAAACTTCATTTATACTTCCTTAATATTCTGCATGCAGACACCAGAATCCAGTAAACTGCTGATAGGCTGTGTTTCTAAATTCTGTATTGCTTGAAATACTAGCTCAGTAAAGATATAAAAAAAAAAATATAATTAGAAGCCCCGTGAGATCAGAGAGACTGCTATTCTAATCAGTTATGGGAAGACAGATTCAGGAGAGATTTCTGATTCTAGCAGTATAAAATTCACAAGCTCAGAAAGCCCCTCTTTTCTTTTTTTTCCCCCCTATAGAATAAGATACATAATGCCAACATGTTAAAACAATGTTAAAAATGCATAAACAAAGACACAAAAGATGACTTGACATTTATCTGCCGAATTAAACAGCACATTTTGTATGTTTAGACCTTCTGTCATATAAATATAATTTAGTTTCAATCAATCACTGCTGTATAAACGTGAAAGAAACAGTTCCCACAGTGAACCTCTGGATTCCACATTAATTATTGCTCTGAAAGACCACTTCATTACAGCAAGAATTAAACACATCAGAGTATTTCCCCAAAATTGTTCTGCATTCTCCCTGGAGTTTTCTACAATGTGCTGTCTTTGTATGAGACCCCCTGTTCCCTACTAACATTCAGGGAAGCTCTGCCTGCAAAATAAAGAGACAAATACAGATTCCTGCTATTCAGACTGCCTGGTAATGTGCTACTTCCCCTCCCCAGCTCCTTCAAAGTGGTTTGCCGGGGAAAACTGTAGAAACATGATAATGTCCAAATATTTGCATATGGAAGACTTTGAAGATTCCTCCAATTTTTACTACTTCTGTATGTAAAATTCATCATCTTACAACCCAGTATGAAGATATTGGCTGGGCTACCCTCACCTATAAACAGTAGCTTGAATACATCATAGTTTCCCCAGAAAGTTTCAACAGTGAGTGATCCCACAGACCTGTGGACACTGGTTTTAAATTTTCAGCAAAGAACCAAAGGAGACCAAGCCACAAACATCAGGCTTTAGCAACGTACTTTCAGGGGATTAAAGAAAAATAAATCTATTGCAACAGCTAATATATTAGCTATTGCTGTTGTTTACCTATGTATTTGGACAAGAAAATATCCTGCCCAGTCTTTTTTTGGTTGCTTAACTTAAAAAAAAGCCAGAAGTCACCTACAAAAACAGAGAAAGTGGATACAAATCAGAGGGCAACTATAAGCTTACACTTTATTTAAAGTAATTTTGTAGCAACTGAAGTACTTCACCATCATGAGCAAAGTCTAGCACCAAACTTACAGGTGGTACCTTGTTTTAAATTCTAATTTTCAATCTAATGTATTTGCTAGTGTCATGGTAGCATCCACTAATACAATGCAATTCATACTAAAGATAATGAAGAGTAAGTTAAGTTCTTATGAATCAATTGTTCTGTGTGACCTTTTTTTTAGCCGTAAACATACAATCGCAAAAGAGAAAAAAACCCCTCTATACAATGACATGTCTTTAACAAAAGCGATTGCTCTGCTTGGGAATTTAAAAGAAAAAAGTATAGATAATTACTGAATACTGTCCCTATTAGCACAGGTACAAGCCCATGAAATGAAACTTCACTGGTTTCTTGCTTTACGTAACAGTGATGTTAAAATAATCTGTTGTCACGCAGAAAAAAACTGCATCAGGTTGGGTTTTACATTGCCCACATTGTCAAGTAACTAACAGACTGAGTCTGTCTCTTACGCTACTTCCCAACCCAATTCCTTGGCCTTCAGAGATGTCTTTCCAGTCCGAAACCATGAAGTTGTTGCATAGCACTGACTGACAGAGTGCTATTTGACAAGCAGTTTCATTTGTTCAGGGCGTTTTGGTTGGATTGCTCACTGGTAATGATCCTCTTGACACAACATTATGGTTCTTAAAAACCACAATGCACTGCCACAGCAGCACTGCTAGGCCAATGTGATGACCATTACTGTGAAGAATTCTCCATTAATTTACAATCAGAAACAACCACAGGTTTCACTGTAGGCATCTTATAATGCCACACCAGACCTCTGAACTTGTACCCACTCAAGTCTGAAGCATGTTCTGTTTCAGCCTGCAGAAACCTTTTAGCATCGGTTGCCAAAAAGCCACATTATAGTTCCATTAACAGGCGTTTTTTCAGATATCCTTAAGGGTTAACACAACTCCATCGCAGAAGGTAAAGCTGACCTAAACCAGCATGTAAGTATTCACTGCATGGGCTACAATGCATTCAAGTTTTGTTCATAATAATAAAGAGAATGGGGTAGACTGAGAGGCTTTATTGAAAGCTGCCCTTTACTTCCAGGCACACTCTGTAAAGCAGGAGGCCACTCTTACTATAGGGGATGCAGGAGATTCTCGAAGCAAAACTGAGATCTAAACACAGTATAAGTAGGCCTAGCAACCTGTGAAATGAAACACAAATGTTCTTGCAGTACTAGAAATGCACTCACACACAATAACCAACTGCAAAAGACACAAATATTTTGGTGGAGAAAGTGACCCTACATCTATAAGGGTCACTGGGGATATACGTGGTGGTGGCAGCAGATAGTTCAACATCAGTACCTGTGGTGTAATAAATGCAGATAGCTTGCACACCTATTAAAAACCTGAGTGACCATCAGCTAATGGCCCAGTGTTACCAATGGTTTCAAAGGACATCAGGTAACAGCCACGAACAGGAGGTTGGTGAAAGAACACACAGCTTTCCCCATTGTTCAAAGCAGCTGTCACCCAAAAGGTGCGCAACAGCCTGGGCATCGTCAGGAGTACCTGCCTGTGTGGGCAGGACCTATGTGACAGTCATTCCAGAGGAGATAATAAATGCGATAAATTCCTCTATACAAGCATCATCACAAGGTCAGCAAGCCTTTATTAGGATTCACTGAAAGCACTACCTATAACCTGTGCTACCTTCCTTATTGTACATCAAAGCTCTCTGGAGAGGTGTGCAGAACTAGCTAACTTTCTTCCGTACTGCAACAGTTACGCTTTCTACATATACAAGGAACAGTATTATGTTTCTTTGCACAAGTGCAAAACCAGACATGAAGTGATCATTTGGGGAATTGCCTAACGCAAAGGAGGCACCCTTCAAACCCATTTTTAGAAAACAAAAGCATGGCTGTGACTGCTTTCCTCCCATGGTAAGAATGACACACAGCCTTCTTCATTTTCCCCTCCAAGTATTTATTTTGGAATACGACTTCTTGTTCCCAGTTTAGCCTTTAACTGCTTCCTAAGTGACAAACGGCGTGCTATGGGGAAAGGAGCTTTATGTTGGTCTAAAATTCTCAGCCAGCTTTGCCCTTCCCTGCCTGGCTGTATTTACAGCCACACCTCAGAATACCGAGTCTTGAGCAAGCACAAGGTGCCTGCAGAAATGCTGCTGATTCAGAACTCCTCACCTCCAGCGAGACAGCCTGCTACACCCACTTCATACAGGGGCAGGTGGCCAGACAAGACATACAGCAGGGCAAGAGAAAATCTCTGTTGTAATTCTTGTTATGCCTTTAGGAATTAACTTTTTTTTTTTTTTAATTTAAAAGAACGAGACATTAAAAAGCCCAAAACTCTTCCCTCACCCACAAGAAAAGACATTCAAATCATATGTAATTACTCACTTGAATCAACTGTAATGTTCCAACATGTCCTTCCCTAACTGAAATGCCATCTACACCACATACATTATAACTGAGCATAATGAGTGAGAAGAATTTTTCTACAGCATTAAGGAAAATATGACCAAGATTTAAAAGGAAGTGATGAAATTCTGACGCCCTTGAGCACTGGCAAAATGCTGCAACTCCCGGGGACATCCCTCTTCCACCTAACTACCAGACTGTAAAGGTATGAATGATAATTGATGCTTCTTCATCAGCTTAAAAGATTCTGGAGTGAGGATGCAATCAGAGGTTTCTGTGATGGAGCAAGTAAAAGTGACATAAAAAGCTTGAAGTCCCTCTGGCAGAAGAGAGATGCAACTGCCAGACTCCACACCTTCTGAAGGCAGGCACGGGCGTATAACTAGTACCGGATGTAGAGTATGTTACTTTGTCCTTTCTTCCCATCATCAGCAGCCACGTTCTGTTCTGCTGCAGGTATCTACAGCTACAGGGGATTCAGGAAATTAAATATTCCATATTTAATATTCTACAGTTCTATAACTCTTTCTGCTGAATGGTTACCTCCCCTACACAGTATAAAGCACAGTGCAGATGCTAAATGCTTGCTGGAAACTTGGAACAGAACAAGGCTGAAGGATAAAGGGTTACCTTACCAGCTCTAATACCTGTTCCCATTGGAATTATCAGTATGGCATTTTATGCTTGACCCAGAGACAATATTAAAAGCCAGAAAATATTTGAGTGGAAAACTGGAGATCTAAATAAGAAAAGAAGCCAGCAAAACCATGCAAGGAAATAGAAGCCAAAGAAGGCTGAGGATGTTAAGTCTGTAGTGAAGATGCAAAGTTTTTACTCATTCACCTTCTGAGATTGGGGGTAAAGGAGTATTTGTAAAAACATATAAATACCTGACAAGTGCATTTATATGGCTATTCATAAAGTTTACAAACAAACCAAAAGCCATCCTCATCACAAATCATGTGGGCACAGTATTCTATTAATTTCATTACAGTCATATTGTGAAACAAGTCACCTCCCAAAATGCCTGAAAATAATATTCACACATTAGGTGAAACGTGTGATAATACTTGGCTTTTTGGATTAAGAAATGTTAAATTTTTTAAGATGCATCTACTTATACGTCATTTATCTGTTTTCAAAAGCATGTATAAATAACACAATGCTTCACAGAGCTAACATTTATTTTCTTAGTTGAGAGACCTGAAATAACTAGAAAGTTTAGCCCTTTGAAGAGATCTAGTTTCCTGAGATGACTAAAAAGTATACTACAGGTTCTCTAGTGGAAAGAGGAATGAGGGTAGTCTGTGAAATTTTTTTATGGACATCACATCTCTACGAACACCAAAGACTGATAAACAATGTTTTCCTTTCAATAACTTACCCTGCATACATTTGCAGTGGGTGAACTGAGGGAGTAGCCTATGTGGAAGGGGGATCTTGTAGTTTCCAGGCAAATGGCATCCGTAGGACAAGTTTGCTAAATGTGGCATCGCCCGCTGCTCTGTGATTCTGTAGTTTTCACGCCTGTCATCTCTGGACAAGGACCCAACACGTCCTCTGTGTGCTTCGGATATTCCCAGTAAGCAGCCAGGTGATCTTGCCTGTTACAAGCAGCAGAGGAAAGGCTCATGCTGGGCCCCAGGGAGGAAGGGAAGAAGTCACAGTAGGCCACAAGTCTCAATGCCAGAAGAGGGCCACATTTTGAGCATTGACAGAGAAGCGATATGTGAACAAAAAAAACTGAGGCAAACTGCTAGAGCTCTAATAGGGAAGATCAACATTTTGTGCACGGACAGTGCAAGGGGTTGCACTAATGGTTAAGTCCAGCAGGACTGTTGGACAAAAGTGGGAAGTGCTTCATCACCTGTGGGCATGACAGAGTCGTTCAAGCACCAGCTGGGAGAACAGTGCTGATAGATGGAAGAGACAACAAGATCCTGCGGTGTTCATTCATGGTCCTGCTCATCAAGATGGAACTGAGCTGGAGGGGTGACAAGACCTCCTGTCCTTGAATTTCCTTATTAGAACTGAATCAGCTTGGTTAAGATCTCAATTTACCTCAAGGCTTATGAGCCATCATGGCACTGCAAGTTGCCTTAAGTATCAAAGCAAGGCCAGGAAGGATCCATCTTGGGATCCATCGCAGCAGACCAAGACTCACTCCAGCACAGGAGGATGCAAGGTCACTTAAGAAAACACCAACCCTGTCATCTTGGTAACCAGCCTGAACACATCTGAGAAGGAGCCTGCAGGAGGTACCTCTGGCAAGGGAGTGGCAGAGAACTAACGCCAGATAGACAGCAGGCATGTGGAGGATGGAATTGCTCCTAGACTACAAGAAATAGCTGAAAAGGAATAGAAACTCAAAGGTTACAGGATAAAAATCAAAGCAGAATTGAAAGAGGAGCCCCCTGCCCCCAAACCCTAGCTCCAGCCCAGGGCACTTGAAAGGAACTGCGATACCCATCACAGAAGTTTTGCTTTGTACAAACTACATCTGCTCATTATTACAGTTACCAAGAGAACATTGCTGGGGAATATTTCCCATGGATGATTGCACTTTTAATAATACATATAACAGCATATCTAGAATGCCAAGTTTTGCAATGACCACAACAAACATTTTATATAAAAAACTGAAAAGTAAAAAAAGATAGTAATCCAAAATGCCTGTGACTCTGCTAACACCCTCCTGCAAATATCCACACACCACAGACAACATACCAGGGAGCAAGCTTCAAGCTTGGAATGAAACATTGATGGGAGAAAATAAATGGAAAAAGATGTCCTCTTGCTCTTTTCTCCCTTCACTGCTTTGCATGCACACACTGTCAGGCCGTCAAGGTTTGTTTAATTATTTTCCGCAGGGAACTGCAATCCTCTAAGTGTTTATGTGTGCATTTGAGAGTGTGAACACACAGTAAAATTCAGTAGCTACACAAATAAGTTAATAGGACTTTTAAACTACTGAACTATTCCTCAGCTTCTACTGTTTCAATTTCTCATCCCTTAAAATTCAATAAATCCCATGCCAAACCATTAAGGAATTCTGTATCTGCTTCAATAAACAACATTTGATTAATGATAAGAAGAATAACACAGAATGGTACTGCCAAGAAGACCCATGCAGTGCAATGTATTTTATCTATCCTACTGGAAAAACCACTGTTTTGCTGAGAACAGTACTGCCTAGCTATGGTAGACCCGCAGGGTGGAAATTCGAGGATGCCATTACTGTATTTGTGACCTGTGTGCGGGCTGCATAGATCTGCTGGTTTTTATCCCCCCCAAGTGGTGAAGCAGCTTCCTCCTGCTCTGGAGCATCTTCTACAGAGCCAGATGAAAAGGGTGGTAGTGGACTAGGAAAGCTTTAAAGCTGAACAGAAATCCATTAAAAGAGTAGAAAGCACAGGGAACGCCCAGTCTCAAAAGTAACTCAGTTACTCCACGTATACCCATATAACGCCTAAATTTAATTCCTAACTCCCTTTCCAGCATACAGGTGACTAAACTACAACTTGAAATAGTACCCATGTTTGACAGTTTACAAGTGGGTTTAATCACCTTGGTACAGATTTACTAATAATTTATAATCCAATTTATTGTTGAAATAACTAATATTTCAAGCACCTGACATGAGAGGTATCTGAACTAGTATAATCTCATTGCAATTAATAGCCTCAAACCATTCAATTGCAATCCATCACTACTTCTCAAACAGCACTGATTACAGTTCCTTTCCATTTTTCTTTAATGTCTCCTGTAAATTACAGTAAATAAGCAGACAGCCTTCACCCTTTCAGTTATATGTATGTTTAAAAAGTGGTGAAAAGGGTATGGAAAAAAGAGGAGGAAATCCTTACTGTTATTTTAGGTAGACTCTAAATCTGCTACAAACATTAATGTGGCTGTAGGCCAGTTTAGACAGGATATAAACGACTGTCCTCCACTTTGTTCTTTTCTTCAATCATTAAAGTTTACTTAATATTAATGAAAAATACTTTATATCCCTGGAAGCTAAAAGCCTCTCTTTATTCACAGAACAATTACACCTCTGGCTGTATCATAAGTTACCTACATTGTCAGGACAACATACTTGCAACCGTATCTCGAGGACCAATCCTAGATATGAGAGATTTGTTTTCATGCCTAATAATTAGTAAAAAAGCTTTGCTGTTTATTCAAGTTATAAAGAGTGCTCTTTATTTATGGTTGTCAAATATTACCAGGATCATTAGGAAATCTTTCAAAGTCAGTGAAATATTTGAAATAGGGAATTTCCACTGGTGTTTGTGCTTACTGCTCACACACACTGAATTTCCCAAGAGATATGTATGCAATTTTGTGATTGATCTTCCCAAAGAAAGGTCTAGCTGGAGGCAGCTGGCCTGAGCTGGGAAAAAACAGTCACCAAACAGGCATCTTTCTCATTATGACAGACAAGGGTGGCATTGAAGGTGATATTAAAACACTTCTCTTCCCTTGTCAAAGTTGCCCCTGCAACTGGGATGAAACATGCGTAGCCTTCCACAAACTGAAGTTCAAAAGTACATCTTAAATTCTACTTCCGTTGGAAAGAAAAAAGCCTCCAAAACCCAAGCAGAGTTTTGTGGAAACAAGTTATGAATTACAACTTTGGCTTCAGGTATAACCTGATGGATCCACTGCTGTTTTATGCCCACAACTTTATTTTTGATTTCTTACGGCAAGTGCTGGATTCTGCAACAGCTAAGACTAAGGAGCTGTTTCAGTCAAATTCCCATTCTCACACTGCACAAGTTTTCAGAAAAATTCATAATGTTGATTGAAATTTCAGTGTTTACCTATTCCCATAGCAATAGTTTCTCCTGCAAAGTAAGACTGAGATTATTCCTAGATCCAGTAGGGAGTACAGTAAAGAGCCATGAATAAAGATATCCTTTTGATTTAAAAAAGATTTAAATATTTTGATCTTAAGAAATAAGGCTAAACCAAATATGCTTAAAATCTGAAAGCTGACACGGATGGAAACCTCTGCTAAGTACTACTGAAGTGTCACTTTCTGAGGCAAAAATTATTTGTAGCATATATACCAGAGAGCAGTCATATGATTACTTTTAAGAGGGAAAAATGGAAATTACAGGTTTGACAAGTATATACCATGATTAAATTAAAACATTGACTTTCTGCTTTGCATAATTTGCATCTACATAATTTGCTTTTTAAACAATACTGTCATTTGGAATTTGTTTCTAGAACAATAAAAATATGCAACATTACTCCTGCTCAATTTCTCTACCTAGCTCTTTGTGTGTTTATACAATAATGTTATCCTTAGATTGTAGCAGTAGTTGTAAAGTTTCTTTATAACAAGTTCCTGTGTAAAAGAATGGAGTCTACAGGTAGAAGAACACAATGAAAAACAAAGTTCTTCATGCGCTACTGTTAAGAGCAGCTTTTAGTTCTACAAACTAAATGAGTCACTGCTGATGGTTGTTAATATGGGAGTAGAAAAGAGTATTAGTACTAGCAATTCAGGATAGGTGTGCAGTGCTTTTCAACCTATGTCAACTGTCCTTCCTGGCCTTCAACCTAAAGAAAATCCAAACTTGAACACCAATGGTCAGATACCACCACAGAGAACAACCACTGGATCTCATTTTAATTGCTCACAAGCTGACTAACAGCTGCTCTTTGTGTATCAGACACACAAAAGAATACCTAATTCTCAAACATCTGTGTGCCCCAGTATGCACTGTACAGGGGACTTCATGCCCACCATACAACAAATACTGGGCCATGGAATTGGTTGCACAAACAGTAAGGTGAGTAAGTGGCTTTTTAATATTATTATATTGCGCATTTATCCTACTGTCTGATTACCAACTGTGTGCAACGTAAAAGCTGTGCAATATAATAAAGAAAAATGCCACTTACCTGACTTTCCATAATATGGTCTACAAGAATTCAGAGTCTCACTAGTATGCTAAATATTGGGATGTCATAGGAGAGCAAAGAGTCAGTCTTTTGACAATGAGGAATGTCATGTAGCCTAAAAAGAAATTACAAAGGGTTTTTGCTTCTCTAAAGGAAAAAATAGAAGGTGTTTCTACCACTTTCTGCCATTCTTTCACACATTTTCTGCCACTCCACACACCATTTCTATATTCCTTCAAAAGAGATACATTAATTTTTCCTAAATGTGATTTTTCTGTTGATAAAGATACCTCCAATATATACACCACTTTCTGAATCTATTTAAACCGTGCTCCGAGGCAGGAACAAGGGTACGAAAGTTGGAGGCATTTCATAGCCAGTCACAGAAAATTATTGTCAATAACCAAAGTAATTGTTTCTAAAACTACAGAAAATTTACTGCAGCTTTATAACACTGTTTAAGTGTTCAATCAGGCTCATATAGTAAGAATAACCCGCCCCCCTGCCCCAGATTCAGAGAACGCAGCAGGACTGCAGGTGTCCTGACACAGCACGGTAAGTAAAACTAAGGAAAACATGACTTAAAAAAAATAAAAAAGAAAAAGGCAAACAAATCTCCAAAACCTTACCAAATTCCAGAAGACTGCATTGCAGCGTGCTATCAATAAAATCTACACATCATATCTTGTTTTAAAAAATAAAAATCTCTTACCCTTTACAATAGGCACAATGCAAAGAGATTTACTGAAATACCGATATACAAAAAACTCAGTGGCACTCTAAGATCCTCTTAGTGAAATGAAAGCTGAATTGGTGGGAAAACGTAGGTTCAATTTTCTGCAGAGGTATAACATACTTCACTTGTACTCAATAATCAGGCTAAACAGATACCTAGAGCCCAAGCTGACAGCATCCTTTCATAAGGGGTAAAGAAATCTTAGGTACAGAACGTTGTACAGAGGCAAAATTCAGCCACTTGCTGACGGAGGCCAGCTGAAAGCCAGCTTTACACATCCCATCAGTAAGAAAATGAGTAACATTTCTAGACTGACACTATCTGTACAGTGGTGATTGTGAAATACTGTTGATTCTTCCATAATAACAGTATGGTTTACAATCTTTAATTTCCTTCCTATTCCCACTCTCTCCTGTTCATATAAACAGACATCTATTACGTAAAACTGTGTTAGTTGTTTTTGGGGTAGACCATAGAAATATATTTTCCACTGACATTACACAGAGAAATAACAAAGGCTGAACTTCAGGCTCATATATGTTTCCGCAAAAATTCTCAACAGAATTAAGAATAAAATATTACTCAGCATTATACAAGCAGAAACCCCCCACTGTGCCTCTAACATCTGGCCAACATCTTTCTGCGTTTGGTGCTTTTCAACGATGATCAGGAAATTCATTACCAATACCCAGAAGTTTGCAGAATAATTTGCTAGGTGTCTATTGCTTATTTGGGTTTCCCCTCCCCAGAAGCTTTATGGGAGAACAACTCAAAAACTGAGGAAGGACAAAGTAAACTTGAATTTCTTCACATATTACATAGGAACTAAACCAAATTCTTTGGGACCCTGGAGAACAAATTTAAAACTCATGTGAACTTTCAATCCAAACCACTGTAAGCTCTCTAAAGCAAAGTTGAAAATCTAAAAGTTATTTCCTAAAAGAAAAATATACTCACAGAACCCAACACCAGAAAGCGTCTTCATACTCAGCAAGCCTTAAACCATCTTTGTCATATATGCAACTGAAGAATTACCTGTTTTAAAAAGGCAGAATCCAAGACAACCAGTAAAGATAAAAAGGATAAATGACACTGCCGAAGTCTGTGGCACAACGAGAATTAAAAGGTGATTTTCCTAACCTTCTTTTCCTTGAAACTAAGATTATCTCCCAGCCTTTGCAGGTTTCTTAGACATACAAAAACCAACATGCATAAATATCCACCACTTTCCCACTCAGGTACAGGGCAAAGGGATTACACATTATTTTAGCCTCACAAAGTTTCATTAATATCACCTAAACATTTTCCTTCATCTCAGAAGAGACCTTCTTTCCAGTGTCATGTTCTTCACATTCATTTTTTAGCCATGGCATTGCTCGCCATGCATCCTCTTTTTGGTAACTGCCATTTAGTACAGGTTACTACAGAACCATCTACAATCAATCTAAAGTTGTGTCACAGGAGCACGGTCCTTACATGCGGGTTTCAATCTTTCACGTGAAAAGACTACGCCAACAACTATTTGTACCACAGGGGAAAAATCTCAAATTGTTTATTAAGAGGCATGTTACACCAGCACCTTTTTGTTGCCTTATACTAAGTGCTCAAAGACAGCTTTGGAAGAATTGTATTCCCATGAGAAACAGCTATAGAGCTAACACATAACTCTCTCTCACAATGCCTTTGAAAATTCTGGGGAAGAATGCATTACATGCCTTAGCCATTGTTTTCTAAAAGACTTCTGATGAAAAGAAAGTCTGAGTTTAGCTAATGGTTAAAACAACCAAATACTAGCACCAATAATTTGTAAAGAACTTAAAAACAAAAAAATAAACCACTCCAAAACCCCCACAAAAATACTGAAGACAGTAACAAAAAACAACCCTACCACATATCTTACATTGATCAGCTGTATCTTCCACAATAATCCTTCCAAAACAAACAAAAATCTATCATTAAATCACTAAACACTGCAGGACTATTAAGTATTTTGGACATGTGGTTCTAGGTCTCATGGAGGCTGCACAGAGGAGCTCCTTAGAGGGAGAAAGGAGATCTCACCACCCCCTGTCACGGTCCCTGTGGGAACCAGAAGTTCATCTCACAGGGAGTCAAGGAAGAGCAGTACATCTGCAAAAATACAAGGTGGTGCTGGTGGCATCCTCTTCATCCTTCTCACCTATGTGTGGTACAGGACTTCCACATTCATGCCCTGGGATAGAGACCCTCACTGGCTCCAGCTGTGAAGCAACTCCTTGCTTCTCCCCCTCATCCAGAGAAGTGCTGGAGGGGGCAGGTATGGGATCAGGACAGGAATGCAGTCTCCTACAGGGCAGGGAAGCATAAACATCCTCACGAGGGGCTGAGCAGCACCGTGAATTGTGTAGAGTCACTGCCTTGCAACTTGGTATGATTCAATGTCACGTGAAGTTGGAGTTGGTTTGCTGGCTACCCTGGCAGTCTTACCTTCTGCTACGTAAGTGTAAGCTTCTTGCATTTTACTTCAGTTAGTAATGAATGGCAGAAATGAGACGAAATAACCTTCAGTGCAAGAGGACAGTCAGCTAACAAGGACAGATTAAATATTCCTAGAAAGAAGTAGTTTAGCACGTGTTTGTACTTACTACAATAGCAACAAAACGTTTAATTCTAAATACATAGTGTCACAATCCAAACAAATCTTTAAAGAGTGATTTTTCCATTCCTGCCACCCCCAAAACTCCTGATGGTTTCACAACCATAGATAAACAACAGTGAATTTTCAAACAGGCCAATACCTCTAAAACCTGAATCTCAGCTAAAACCCAGTGGAAAATTTTTGCAATAAATATGTTTCTAAAAACATCCCAATAGATCAACATACTACAGCACAGATTTTTACTAAGGGTGTGAGTTTTTCTCCATGGGATATTGGAAACAGCATTTCAGCATCAATTTAGTCACAGTCTCCTGAATGTGATAATAGAGAACAGGGACATTAATGCAAGAAATGTCATCAACTCCTTTTCCTCATCTGAGGTTTTCCAGCACTTGAAGCATGTTGTTATCTTACTTGATCCAAGTAAGGGATCCAAGTATGGGGCCTGGAGACAGACTGGTAGAACAGCCAGTTGGATCAGGGCAGATGTGGCTTCATATTTCAGGACTTACAGCCCTGCCTCTTACAGAAACCTTCTTTTGACCACAAGCTGCTCTTCTACCTTCTTCTTTTCAAACTTGGATTGAAGGATAATAAGGTTTAAGATTAAGGTTTAAGATCACCTGGAGGTGGATGAGCGGTCACACGGAGCACCCAAAAGAAAGGAGAGTACCTAAATAAGGACAGACTACCCAGAGCCATTTAAAATATGAGGAGAATTGCAAGAGCAACTCCAGTGGAGGTAAAACTTCCATGTGCAGCCTTCTTCCCGATGAGCACTGAGTGCACAAAAAGCACGTGACACGTTTACAGCTTTGTTTGCTTTTTACTTCCCGACTGATCCTGGGATTAACAATCGTGCCTTAAAACCAAAGGTAAAAGTTCAGTTGATCACACAATGCAGGACTTGCTAGTGTTCCCATATCTGCCCAGAAACCCAGCATTTCTAAACTGGAAATATCTGCAATTGATTCTTTTGATATTATTTCCAGAACAGAGATTGCTTAAATGGATCATTGACATAGAATTGACATTGTCCCCCTCAATGAGATTTCTATCAACTGCCCCACTTATCCAATGCTATAAAAAAATAAAACAAATAGAAACCTGAAATGCCCCTATTATTACTCTGCAGAAATGGCGCTGAAAGATTCTTTGTGTTAAATCAGGAGATCAAGCTCTCAGTTCTTCCAAAAATTTTAGATGGGACTGGGAATTATTTCATGTTTTTTTTACTACAAAAGCATTCTAACGTGACAGGTTCGCAGTAGTAACCTGTTCAACACTATTCTTAAGAGAGAAAGGGTAACAAAGAGAGGAACATTTATAAATAAGTGTAACAATACCACAGGCTAAAATGTCAGGTTGCAACACCAATTCTTTCTAATACCACATTGCAATCTACTCAACTCTGCAGGACAAGAGATTAAACTTTCTATTACTCACCCCAGTGAGAGACATTCTGCCTAGAAATTAAAGAAAAAGGTAAAATTCTGTCTCCATATTTCAAAAAATCCCAGATGTTAACTTCAGTGAGTCTGCTTAACTATTGCATGCATATCCCAGGGTGCATAGTTTGATGTGTGACTGCGACTAGCTAGAGCAAAATTGTTACGTGGAACTGAAATGTTTTGAAGAGTGGCAGGGTTTTAAAGTGCTGTATCTAGGTGCGTAAGTGTTACGTACATGCCATTTGACAGATCTGAAAGCAGACTATTCACAAGCGCTGTTACAATTCATGCAGCACTTTAGAAGCTTCAGGCTAACGGCAATTCCTACCTGCCAAGAATTGGCAAGAACGCTAAGTTTTATTTTTGCTGCTTTACCAAAATCCTTCAAAGAAACTGAGCGCTACTTCACGGCTGAGATCTACAGGAGAACTAAGGGAAAGGTCACCTCAACCACAGGAGCTTTTCTCTAAATGACTCGCAAGTATGAGTTTAGTTGAAAAAAAGAATCACACCACCTCATGTTTCTACAGTTAATACACAAACAAAGTATTATAAATCAAACCTGGATTTTGGAAGACTTCATGTCTCTATGACCGAAATTCAGGTTTTGAAAACAAATTCCAGAACCTACCAATGTGTGATGCATATTCTGATCTTTTTCAAAGCACAGTCTAACTACTAATTATAGTAAGAACTTTCACACATAAATGCTTCATTATTTAATTTACGAAGCAACAATCTGATCATGTCTCACAATGATTCAGAGCAATGTTGACCTTTCTCAGAAACTGCAAGTTCAAACCACAGCAGGCTCTGGAATCAAGCTTTTTGAAGTGTTTCAGGTCAGTAACATGATTTCATCTCAGGACCATTCTGCTTTGAAGTAGCTGCATTGCATCTCTGGTGCCAAAGCTTAGTTCCCTCTGGCAGCAGCAGGAAATATAAATTGAAATGTCTATGTTGTTAAGTAAAAAGCAATGGGCAGTTATCGATCAGGAGTGACCTCCCTCCACATGCCTGCATGTTGGCTGGGGGAAACTCCACACACTGCAGAAGTGATGGGGTTCATCACTGAAGTTCATCAAGCCTGCTGGCACTGCGGTACACATCCTACCAGCACCATATGACACATGGCGAAGAGCAGACATCAAGAGCAACCGAAAAAAAAAAGAAGAAATAATTATGAGCAATAAGAAAGTGGGTGAAATGTTGTGACTGAAGATCATCATCAGTTGTTTTTTAATTACTGAAGTAGACTTAGCGCAGGTAGGCAAGCAACACTGTGCAATATCAAAACTGCCCGCGTACCACGGGGTAGCCCTGAATGATTCTGCTTGCCATGGAGGTTGTAGGTAGGCAAAATACAGCTGCGTGTATTTCAGAACTGGAACTGCCTTTGTAAAACATCTTTTGTTGCTCCTCATTCCCAGTCAACAGCATGTGGGCAAGAGGACATATCCCACCGTACATATGTTAGCTGAGCATGCAAATAAGCAGCTGACAGGAATTTTCTTCTGCACAGAGACTGGCTTATTTGGCAGCAATGAATGCCATGGGCAGAGAACTGTGAATGTCTGCATGCGGCTGGAGATGCACAGAAAACACTCAGTGCGTGACACTTCAGGTAAGAAATTCTGGGCCCCAGGGAAAGACAGAGTGCAAAGGGAAGGTGATGGACCAGGAGGGGTGAAGACTGGTAAGAGTCAAGCCAGTTAGGGTGTGGGAAGCAGATGTAGATGCCAGGCAGGAGCATTCAGCTGTAGCCCAGTTGGTCCTTTGAAACTGCAAAAGCCTGAGCTACCAGTTATGCTGAGGGGGAACATAAATTATTACTTTGTGTCTATAATCAACAAAAACATATCTAGCCCCACACTTAAGGGACTGGTCCATCATCACCTCAAAATACTAATCATGCGATCTAGTTACAATGCTTTAAAATACCTCTTCATTTGTTAAAAAGGAAGCACACAGAACCTAACATGCCACTACTACAAACAAACTTGACATTTTAGGCAGCAGGTCTGACTGGGAGAAAGAGGAAGTTGCATCTAGACACTCAGTGTACAGCCAGTGTAGTTCACGTGGAGTTGATACTGAAGCTGCACTGAGTCCTCATAGTTGCACGGGATTATACAGAGAACCATGATCACAGCACTTTGCAACTGCAAGTATTTACTGTACTGATTTATTTCCAATACAGTAGTAACAGATCTACCAGTAGCATCCTAAGCACAAATCTGCGGTCATACCAGAAACGTCACATTAACAATGCTGTTCTGAAAGTCATGTTGCAAGATGTGGTATTAATTTACAAGTGCAGGACCCCCCAAATACATACACCTCGCTGCAATGAGCTGCAATTTGTGAGTTTTTTAATGAAACATAGGACAGTGGGCATTCAGTGTCTCTCCCCACATGCCTAAGAGAAACTCCTTTAGCTGTACATCCATTCCATAACCTTAAAAGTACCAAGCCAAAATAAACCAAGCATTGTGTGTTTAGGAATATTGACTTTTAAGAACTTAGAGGCTGAATCTAATGCATAAAGGTTGGATGAGAATTAAGGAAAGGAAATACAAGCCCCCAATTATTCTGCAATAAGACAGGCTATGCTTTTATTCCCTTTGTTGAAGGGACTCAGGAAAGCATTACGATAAAAACATGTTAAAATGAGAAGCGAATGGCATTTAGAACAGCTTCACTTCCTGCTTAGGGTAGACCTGAGAGCAAGGGGAGCAAGGATGTAGGAAGGAGAGTGCTTGAAGAAAGAAATAAAAGCACAGTAGCTGGCACTTCTCTGCAATAATATTATCAGCCTGCTGAGAGCAATTACAATAGCACAGACAGCACTTGCTTTATTGTGACCTTACCGAATTAAATCTGAGGGAAAAAACTCTGAGATTCAGCAGGGAATTTATTAGAAAATTTTAATGCCAACTTAAATTTGATCCAAAGGCCTCAATATTAAAGGTCATATCCATTACTTTACGGTGGGAAACCTTGGATCTCTCTGTTCCATGTTCCACCCTTTCTCAGTTTTGTTTTCTTTTGTAAGAGTAGGTCAGAGTCTCCTTCTCTCAGCTTCGCAGCACTCTGTATTAGAGGTACAAGACTGCTATTTACATTTTAAAAAGCCTTAGCCAGCAAGTCAAATAAAGAACTCCAATCTTACTTTAAATGAAAAGTTGAAAATGAAGCAGCTCTAACAAAATTAATATGCTATACGGCTGGGTTTTACTACCCTACGTGGGTCTACAAAACATGTACCCTGATCTTCATGGAATTACCTACTGCTACTTCCAGATCAACTGCCATCATGACAAGGTAGTCAGGTACGAACTCTACTGACTTACACAGAATGGTAAAAGCTGCGTAGTGTTTTTAAAACAAGTTCTTAACTCTAGATCATTGCAAACCTTTGAAATTGGAAGTACCATCACAGAAGTCTGATCAGCTGGGCTTCAAAGGCTCCTTGTTTGTACATCAGTGAGCACAACAATGGCAATGGTTACGGAGTACTTCTTACAACCCCTAACATTCCCCTACCCAAAGCTTTCAGCTTTACAACAGGCGACGCACATGCTAAGCACCTGTGCAAAACACAAAGTTCGCTGTGTAGCTCGTGAATTACTCCCTGAAGGATGTATTACCCACAGATTTGCAGGACTGCTATATGAAAGTACTCTCCTTTTAGCTAAAGATTTAGGAAAGAAATAGAAACACAGATGGCCTGTACTTTACCAAAAGACGAAAAAGACCACAAGTTCTACTTTTACATTGTATTAGGGTTTTTTTTTTTCAAATATGAAAATGTACTAGAATGAAAAAGCTCACGTTCTCGAATGCTTATGTAATTTTAGAGCTCAGATTCCTGTGACTTTCAGAATACCCTGAGCTCTTAAGCTCCCATATTAGTCGGCACAAATGTGGGAACACAAGTCCCAGATCCTTGCTATCAGTCTGCTCAGGTACCTGCTGAACAAAGAGCCGTCCTCTCTTTTCAGTCCATGAGAATATACATTACAGATATTCATTACACTCCTTACTTTCCCAGTAGCCTCAGTATTGAGGATGTAGGATGTCTGAGAAAAGGAAGAAGGTTAAAAGACAAGTTTCCTGAGCCAAGCTCACTTAGGTTTCAAAATACATCCCACCTTATGAACTGGTAGCAACAATTTCAGTCTTCCTGAAAAATACTGGAAAACATGGCAACTGAACTAGTTCAACCTACCATTGAGGCTATGCTGGCACTAAATGTATTTTTGGAGTACAGTGCACGAAAATAATCTTTTCTGAACTTAATTTACACAAGATTTTACATTCTTCATGCTAACAGCGAAACTAAATTTAGTTTCATGTACATCTTGGGTATCTTATCAAGTCTGAAACCAAAAGGGCAAAGACAATTTGACTGCCACCGAAAGGTCACCACATCTTAACGGCTTATGTTCACACCTTCATACACCAACCTAAGTCTACCCTTCCAGACACGGCTGCAAGCCACCTCTAGCTCAGAACCTGCACAGCAGTGTCTGGGCTGACATCTGTGTCAGCCGCACCACAGGGTGCCTGCTTTTGAAACTAAACTAACTTATTCACACCAGCCCCCTACTGCAAAGCCCTCTACATGCAACATGAATGTACTTAATCTGCCACGCTAAAGAAAGTAGTGATGGTTTTGTCTTCTGAATCGCTTTACCCTTCACAGATCGATGGATTACACATCCTTGCTTTACGAGATTTGATTTGGTAATCACTGTAATTTTGTTCATTAGATAGCTGTGTTTTACCAGCCTTGTCTCATTCAAAAAAGGAGGGAGAGGCTTGATTTATGACTTTTAACATTTGCAAGAAGTCAACAAAATGGCTGCTGCACTAAACTGGAAACATTCAATATTTATCTGCTTACATAAAAGGTACCCTTGATGTTAGGAGTACAGACATCTTAGTTTTGTACACTGACAACAAAATCTCTGGGCCTTATCACTGATTTCTTCCGTCAGTAAGAGGAAGATGGGAATTACAGAAATAGAAATTTCAGTCATGACACTGGGTAAGATGGCATCATGCTTCCTAGCAGTGTTTAACTCACCTCATTGCCAGTCATTTTTCTCTCATGCAAGTTCAAAGAAGCAAAAACACCCCTATGAATCTATTAACAATAGTTTTCAACTAGCAGTATCTTATTTGAATTACAGAGAAATACAGTACTAGAGTACTAAGCTAGAGTACTGTGTGAGGATGGAGAACAACAAAGACAAGAGGAATGGGAATGTGTACACGTCTGACCTTGAATTGCTCAAATGACAGGGAACTTAGCTTTAAACATCCAGATCTTCATGCAGGTAATAGTCTTTTTGTTTCCTAGGGCTGAGACCCTGGTGAATATTTTACTTACCCCTTGAGAAAGAAGTGTGTTACTCTCAGGTATAGAAATATTCTTTTCCTACTGTTTCAACTGATTAAAGAGGTTAGTCATATTCATTCTCCAGCTCTTCCAACTTCTCACCTGTTATTCTTTCCCAAAACAAGCACTTATTGTTCTAATTTAATTTTCAACTTAAGCACCTAACTGTATATGAAATACCATTTAATTCTACAGCATTTCAGATAATTAATTTAGGTCACAGTTCCTTCTACAAGTAGCATTGTAAAATTAGGCCCTACACAGTAAGGTATTGAAGTAATTTAATATCATATTTGAGTTTAACTTTAATGACTTTTATCTGAATTTTTCTACGTATTTACTTGAAAAAGTGCATTTGACCTTTAGGATCTCAATTACAAAGACAAATAAAATTGCAAAACCCACAAATAGCTGCTTCCTTACTTCTCTTTTTTCCTGTCCTAGTGTTCACACTGGCTCTCATTTAAGTAGAAAATAACAACATTAACTATTAAGTCTTTCTTCATTGCTCGGCAGTGGTTTTAATTCTTCTATTGTCTTCAGTGTGGCACATAAAACATGGTAAGACTGACACAAACAATGTGGTCAGCATCCTGCCAGCTTTCTGCCTAAGCAGATTTCCTTACCCATGTCTACTGCTAACGGGAACAAAGAAGAGAGCGAGGTAGATGATAAAGGGATAGCTACTGAGATAGTGTGGTAAGACTTGGAATATCAGGCTTGAATTCCTCATGTAAGTGTATTTGGGGAACCTGGGCAAATACTTCAGTTCCCTATGCACCAAAGTCTTTAAATATATGCTTAAATTTAAACAGAAGTAGCCTCCATTTCTACCTCGGTATCTTAGGGACAGGCATGCGGTGAAATGCTCAGTTAAACCCAGGGTGCCCTGATCTCCCAGAGCGCGCTGCTACTTGCGTGAAGAAGCAGCAGTACTAGTAATTCTCTCTGCCTTGTCTGGACAGCCGAGAGAAGGGAAACAGCCCCAGCCCTGACAAGTCCCTTGGGATGGCACAACAAATGTATGTATACTGTCATACTCACAAAATTATTAGTAATAAAACTAGCACTTTGGAAAGACTGAGTTCCCTTTTTTACCCATAAAGCATACCCTACATGTGGTAAAGTTATTTTACTGTCAATGGATTGGTTCTTCTGTATTATTCTACTGCACAACTTTGCATACCAATTTTTTCTCTCTTTCCCCATAAGCATACATACAAATCACTTAAAAGCAATTTAAAACATGTCAGACTGCTTAAGGAGACCCTTAAAAATCTAATATATGAAGTTAACCATTGGCATGATTTATTATTGAAGTTCCACTATTATAACCTGACAATTAAGAAATATTGATAAATGTAAACACATTATTGATGTCAATTAAAAAGCACAAGATTGATTAACCTCCCAGAGGTATACTGGCATAAGCAGTTAGAGAGTAATCACCCCCAATAAGTATTCACTACTGACAAATGTGCATAGAAATTAGGCTGCTGTGAGACAAAAAGTACTTCCAATTAAAATTAAGAACATTTGAACACATAATCAAAGCATTGGGTCAACGAAAAAAATCAACAGAATTACAAACAAGATCTGTATTAATATGAAAGGGCAAGTGATTAGGTCACATAATGCTCTCATCAACCATACACCTGGATATAAATACAGTTAAAAATTACCACAGCAACATCTCAGCAAGCATTATTATGCTTATAAGAGAAAGACTACGACCGTATTATTTAGCCACTACACTGCAATATTAATAACTGCCCTGGTGAGGACAAGACCTTGTTTACATGAGAAACAGCCAATCTCTGTTTGAAAGTATGTATTTACGTACATGGCACAGGTGACCAAATCATAAAGGTGAGCTCGAAACTCTGCTTAGTGATGGTTCACTTCCTGCAATGCAAACAGCCTGGGAAGGACGTATGGGCAGTCCATACCTCGAAGGGGGGAAGCACACTTCTGTCACACTCCAGAGAGAGTGACAACAGGAATCAGTCAATTTGTGATTTAAATGTGCCTGGAAGAGTTTGGGCTCCATTTTTTCTTCTTCTTTTTCACTTGCTTTCAGAATTAATGTACTGGCATAATGCCTGTCACCAAGATGAAGGGCACTGCAGCTATAGCTTTTAATGGCCAAAAAAAACCCCAGGCTCACCTCAGAAAGCACAGAGCTAAAGACAGCAGCAATGCACCAGTACCAAGGAGACTGCGTAAACACTAATTAAACTTCTCTCTATACTCTTGTCTAGAAAACAGTTTTTTCCCTGCTTAAACTTCCAAGGGCTGCATCAGACATGCTGATACTGGAGTCTAGCAACTTTCTTCCCTAAAGCTTGGCCTTCATCACAACTTCATGGATCAAACACACTTCCCTCAAACACAAGCAGCTTACTACAGAGACATCAAATTACTGCAAAAAAGATAAAATTGAAACATAGCACATCAATGATAAAGCTTCTTTGTCTGAAAGAGCTTTATGTGAAGGATACACATATGTTTATGGTCAAAATAAATCTAGATTGCTGTGAATTTACCTGGCTGCAAATCCAGTCAAATCGTATTAGTGACAGAGACCATGCTTGGTGTGATGCTAAATCACAGGGATATTCAGTGGACTGCCAGAGTGGGAAGATTACAATACATGCAGACACACCACAGAGGACCCTCCCACAACACCCTCCCCACCCATCCCTTTTTAAGTATCTGATTTTTTTCAGATTTTTATTAAATGACAGTTAACATTGGTGGGGTTTATAAACAGATTTCATTTTTACAAGCAATTTTAAAATAAGATCGCAACTGGGATAATGGAAGAGTTTTAGTGACTGAACCAACAGAAGCAGCATGAGGATAATAAGATGGGGAAATAAAAAGCACTTGTGAAGCAGGATTCTTGGAGCAAATAGGCCAAATAGAGCTTTGTGCAAGTCAGCCTTACGCTGAGAATGAAGATGAGAATAAGTTCTTTAGACCTGACAAACTATTTGTGGAAGAAACAAAAAAAGGCAGCTGATTTAGAGTGGCAGGAGATTTTACTTACTGTATTTTCAGTGTGCTAAGGGGAGAAGCATGGCCATCTGAGAGGCCAGAAAAGAATGCAAGTAGCTTAAAGAGGAGCTAAAATGTTCTTTCTTCCCTTCTTTAACTGTAATATGCTGAGAGACTGATGATTGAGCATTGGAGGAGTATATGTCATTAAGAAACCCCACACACATTGTACCATAGCTACAGGACGAGGTGACGTTTGAGATAGTGAGGGTGTCAACACCAACACTGTCATCCTGAATTACAGACTGCAGTTCAAGGGCAGCAGAACAGAGTCCTGGGGATCTGAGGCACCAGACAAACGTGCCAAAGCTCTTTCTGGAGGGAAGTGTGCCTGCTCAGTTGCAGTGCCACTGAATCTGACACTGTCACCTTCTAATAAGCAGTACAAAACCAGGAAGGAAAGTTTTCTCAGCAAGGAAAGAGAAATAAGCCCACCAAATAAATGCAATCAACAAACTGTGGGAGATCAAAACAGAGATCACTGTTGTAGTAACAGCACTGTTGTGTCTTACTTTTTTCAGAAGTCCTCAAAACAGCGATCCCTTTCATTTCCTCAGGGTGTAGCTGTACTTAAAACTGGTTTATCCCATGATAATGCCACTGGAAAGAGACACTCATGAAAGAGCTAGGTTCTGACATGAACCTATTGTGTAAGTCACAATACACATGCAAGGCTTTTACAGGGTTATACATTTCATAAATAACACACAAAACTGCCATACTTCTCTTTTTCCTATTCAGTAGAGATCCTACACAAATGTTCTGCTCTGCAGCAGACACCACACAGCAAGAAACCCAGAAAGTTGCTGAAAGGTTAATATATTTTAATGCCAGAAACTCAACCTTCAAATCCTCCCTTAACTGGCACCACTACAAACCAGACTGGCAGGCATCGACTCAAGATCACACGGTCAGATTAGAAGCATGGCAGAAGTAATTTGCTCTGTGATCAAAATTACCAGCACTTCTTTCTACTTTCCCTCCCTTGGCAATATTTTATGTTTATACTAGGACACATATGCAATCCCTGTTACTCCTCTCATTTGGAAGAGGCCCCCTTGAAGATTTGTTGCAACAGCCACCCCTATGAACTGTATTCATTCAGACACTGGGCAGAAGCCCTTGAGATACCAAACACGGGGAAGCAGAAGGCATGAAGGGACGAGTAGCAGATGAACAACTCTCTATGAAAATGTGAGCTTTCCTTGCTTCTGGAGCATTCTTCAGCACAGTCTGGTTCAATCAGTGCTGCTAACTGTTTCAAGAAGTTACTGACCAGCCAAGGCTGATGAAACGCACTCTCTTTCATGTGGAAGTTTACTCCTAGCATTTACTTGATCAGATGTGACACACTGCCACGTTAAATTGCTCCCTAGAATGCAAGTCCTTCTCCTGTCCTTCAGATATTATGCACAGAGGAGGGCTAACATCAGATGCCCAGAGCTCTGGATGCATTATATAACTACTTATTATTTATGATAAGGCCCCAACCTCAGTGGATTAGCCACTAAATACACATAACAAAAATAATAGCAGCTCTTTATGACAGATAATTGAAGGATTTCAAAAGCAGCTGCCAACAATCAACACTTGATTGTTTTTTAGGTTACTGCAGGCATCAAATGCTGTGTTTTACACTAAGACTCTTGGATGAGAAGCACAAAGCCTCATTCAACCCCTGAACCGCCTTTGCTTGGAGCCTAAAGGTTACTTTCAATGTAGGGTCTATGCTGATATTTAATATTGCAGGCAGAACCTGCCACTTGTAATTTAGTCAGCAGGGCAAACAGCAGCAAATCACTTGTGAAAATACAATCTCGCTCTCCATCAGGAGAGTTAAATGAAAGCCCAAGGAGTAACAGGGCTCCAGAGACTCACACAGGGGTAACCCGCAGAGCCACGCCACCTGGAGATGGGTAAATGTCTGTTACAGTTCCTGTGCATTCAGGTGCTAGAAATGAAGCTGACGTGACAGCTGTGGGCTTTTGGCATCTGTTACAATACTGCCTACCTCCAAAGCAACCCTACATGCCAAGATGAAGAAGCTATTTGAAAAGGCTGGCTGAAGTGGACCTCACTGCTAACATGCCCTGCGAAGGGTCAAGTTCGGATTTGCCTGGGTTTCTGTTCAAATTTACCAAATCTTTTTCAAAGTCACTCCTAGTACACTGTTTTTCTTTGGTTCCCCTCCGTCCTTCTTCAACCTTGTATATATTTACTGGACATAAAATGCATTTACTCTCATAATGGAATACAAAACCAGTATAGCTCTGAATTTAATGCCTCCCCATTTCAATCTTTTTCTTCTTAACTCAAAGACAGGTATTATGCATCTTGTGTTATCCTTCCTCCACCTGCATCTGTGTCTCTTTCCAAGTAAAGGGCACTGAAACTTCATGTACGTAAAAGATTTCTGTTGCTTTCTTATTCATAGTCTTCCATGTATTCTATTTTTATAAAAGAAGAAATATACAAATGTGTATTTCTTGACTTATGTTTTCAAATCGCATAGAAAGTAAGTGCAACTTGAACATAACAAATAGGATTTAAATGACCTTGAAGGAAAAAAAAAATCTAAAAGTATCACTCCAAAGAGCTTTGGAATTAAAAAACAAAAAAAAACACAGAAAAATCTCCCCAGTGCCTTCCAAAAACCAGTCAGCTAATTTAAATTCAGTGTTTGGTTTTGCCACAAGCTTCCAGCATAATTTCAGTAAATGCATGTAGGGAATCAATCAAGTGAGAACTCATGATCTGCTAAAGCAATTAAAAACTGACTACCAGTATTGCAACAGGCTAGACGCAAGAGAAGTGCAAGAGGCTCATGCCCACTATTTCCTAAATTCTGGATGCCATTGCAGCTATTTAGAAGCGTATAGATGTTTGATTATCTCCAAAAACTGATACCACGCAGTGACTTGTTAAACCGTTTTGATAGTAGCTTTTTCCAGTGTTTGATTATGCCATTCACCTCCTGCTTGTCTGTGAACGATGCATTTAAAACTCTTTCCTGCGTCTACGCTTGCTTTAACAAACTAAATCGCTTAAGAGGTAGAACAGTTTTCTCTGTGCATAATGTTGGCTCTATCCTGGTTGGAATGTGTAGGTGCAACTGTAATAAATAGAAATAGGTGACACTAGTAAAAAAGCAGAAAAATTCCAAGGACACTCCTCTTATCTAAGAGCTGTAAGTCTGTACATTTTTGTAGAAAAATAGGTATGTGCCATTGTGAAGAGGAAAAAAACCCCAAAATATCAAGCAGCTTCTCAAGAAAGGCAGTAAATTAATCTGTGATTTTAAAGCTTCCTTGCAGTGAGAAACTTGATATGAGGAAACCATATTAGAGCTCCAACATAACTGTCGGCCAGCAGGAAAGCCGATGTCATACACATTCCTGAACAGCAGTATGGGTGCTACACCCTGTACTCCGAGTGCTTGAAGATCTTTTCCAGCTATTCTTTCCTCTTGGCTTCAAAACCGCTGCTAACATAATCAAATACATTACACAGTATTTTGCAACTTCCTTACATATTCATAAAAACTAGACAGAAATTTGACTTGTTGCCTGAAAGCGAAACTCCTAATAAGAATTTTCATAACGAACCTTCTCCTGCTAAGGGCATCCAGCCTACAGTGCTCTGCAGTATAAACACATGTATCTTCAGATACACAGAATATTTCTTGAAGGTTGAGAAGTACCTTGAGACAGCCAGTTCTGATGTTACTGGCACCAGGCCCCTGAATGCTGAACAATATGCTTTCAGTCCAGAAATACATACCCCTTGTCATCTACTAATTTACCTGCTATTACAGCAAATCAATCACAGGATTATTAGAAGTGAAATATGGAAAACCATGGGATCATTTTCTGATAAAGCCACAAAGGATGAGCAATAAAATCCAAAGCAGATGCAGTAAACTAATGCACTTCTACCTTTTGGTTTTTTAGAATAAGTAAAATTGAAAGTGCTTGCTTTGCTAACATCTACTAAACATGCTTTAATATTTATACTATTTTGATTAACACAAATATGCTTCCTTATGCTGTGGCTACGTTATTACCAGTTGATGATAATATGAGAGGTGTATTAGTACATTCATTCAGTATCATTTCCACTTCCATTCAACGGTCACTTGACTCTATGATATTGCTACAATGAGATACTGCTAATGAACGCCTCGAGAAGGCGCAGTACTTGGCTACACACAGCTGCAATGGCAACTTGGCTTGCTAAAAAATAAAAAGATCCAGAAGAACCGTTTAACTGTTTTTATTTTGTACGAATTTCAAAATAAGGCCACACTAATAATTTTTACTGGAATTGGCAAATATGGAGAAACACAAGAATGTGAAACTGAACTCTCACACTAAGCATGACATGGGCTTTTATCAAGACAGAGTCATGAAGTATTTCATTAGAAGAAACGGAGCTGAAGTTACCATAATCAATTAATATTGCAAGGATTAGAATGTACTTACAACATGCTGCAAACATGAAAAATGCTGCAAGTACTCAATATTTATCATTATCAGTAAAACATTTAAATAGAGTTCATGTACTTCAAAACCACATTCCTTCATTCTTCTACACACCTAAAGGGAACAGCAGGAGAGGTGAAGCCTGAGGACGAACAACTCAAAAGTTCATCTGTTCCCTTAGAAAATACTGATGACCAGCCAGCTGTAAAGGAAGCAGATCCACACATCCTGACTGTCCAACCGCTCACGGCCCATCTCCTGTCTCCCTGGCTAAAGGCTTCTGCAAACCACAATTCTCATCAGTTTGAATTATTTAAAGGGACAAACAAAGGCTGTGAAACATCAAAACCGTTTTACTGAAGAGTTGTGTAGTTGTGCAATGTGAAAACTGGTATAATTCATACTAAAGCCTTCAGAGCTACCAGGACAACCCAAGTGATTGGTTGTCCTGGTAGCTGCGTGAGGAGATGACTGGTAGTTTCCAGCTACAATCTAAATCTGAGGGGAAAGTACTGTGGAGGAATACATAAGAATAAGATGTCCTATAAATTAAAATCAGAGCACAGAGGTCTAATACAGCTTTTGAACTTCACTTCTGTATCTTCAGTTCAAAACTGGAGAGATGGCATGCCACAAAAATAGTGAATACTTCAAAACACACAGTTCTATTCTATTTTCAAAGTGGCTTCTATAAATCTTGAATCTCAGCAACAGCGGTTAACATTTCAGGGCAAATTCTCCTACCACCAACATATTCCAGTAGCAATGGAAACTCACAGATGAAGTCACGTTAGCATAGCTGGGGAACAGCTGTTACAACAATCCTCAAAGGACCTCAAGACTTTTTAAAACTTTCTGTTTCAAATGTATTTATGACAATGCACTTTTCACAACGCCCTTCTTTACAGGGAACACACCACAAATTGTGCTGTTTACACCGTAAACATAAAAAATATCTTCGCAGTGTTGGGAAAAGAATCGGAGTTGTTCCTTCCTTTAGACAGACTATTTTTAAATCAAAACCAATAACAAGCAGAGGAGGACTAAGGCAGAGATTAATGTTCCTCCATACTTTTCAGCTTTATAAAGCTACTTTTATAACATTCAGGCAAATTGTACAGTGACTGACATGAACAAAATGACAGCAATCTGTCACTATTTCACATTTCCCACTAGGCTGATTCAAATAGTTATTTATGAACCTTACACTTCAATGGTCACTTTGATGACTAAACCATAAATTAGAATGTAAAGTGAATATAAATCTGATTTTAGAGTAACAACAAATTGTCAGCAAAGTGGGATATTATTTAATTTCTATCGACACGCTATGAAAAAGTCAGCAATACCAAGATGCACTGTATCATTATAAATCCCAAACTTAGCAAAAAAAAAAAAAAGTATGCTAGATCTTATGTTTGCTTCAATGCTTCTGCATTTAAAAATAAAAGCACTTTATATTATGCTTGGTTAGTTTTAAATATAAAGTCTTAATAATGTCAGATGACTTCATTACTTAGATCTTCAATTAAACAGGGAGCAAGAATGAATTTTTTTTCCACAGAGCATGATTAAATTTGACAGCAAGTAAATATTAATATGCATTTAGATGCTAAGGATTTAATAGTCCTGATGAAATGCTTACTTTGAAGACACTGTAGCTGTTTTTCCAATATTTATCTCTTGCTTTACAGCTGAAAGTGAGATGACACTGAAACATAATAGAAATTCTGCAAAGAATAACAGTTCTCAAATTTTCACAAAAACTTCCTTTTTTTGGGGGGTGGGTGGGGAGGATGGTGGTGTAGGGAGGAATGACTCAAAAAAAAAAAAAAAAAAATTCCTTATTACCCAAACATCAAGTCTTGCAGGGACTCATGTAAAAAAATTATCTTGATAAACTAATTTTTTTTTAATCAGGCTATTTCCTGTTTAAAAGTTCCATTGCCTTTTACGTTACTATGTGTGTTACTGTCAGTTACTCCCACAAAGATATAAGATAAATACATATACCCTTCCAAAACTGAATGCAGCATGATCATACTTTGGAAAGTTTTCTAGAAGTGTGACATATAAGACATACTTCAATTTAATTTTCATGGTTTTAGCAGTGTTAAAAATGGGAAGTTGTGTCACTCTACTATTCCTCACTTTTAATGTACATTTTTCCTGAAATTTTTACATGGAATGATACCAAAATGTGATACAATATAAACTACTTTAGCTTTAGCAGATTGCTTTTGCATGTGGGAGAAGCCCCTTAAGTAGCTGAGATTTGAAACAACAAACAAGCAATCAAAACTCTGCAGATTTAGCAGTAACTGAGGCCATTCTGCATTCTTCTGGCATGTCCCAGTGACAAAGACACTCTCCAAGTAACAAATACATAACAGAAAGATAGGTACTTAGTGCTGTTTGTTTGAACACAGTTGGATCATAATATATTTACGACATTTGTATTAAACACTAGTTTTCTATGTTTGTAAAGCTAAAACATACGTGGAGAGATTTTTTTTCAAATTCTGAGAATTCAAGCAGTGCCATTCCAGGGAACTAGAACCCTACCTGCCCTTTTTGCTTCTGAACATCTTCCTGGCTGAAAAAATCACACCTACCCATAAAACATTTTAAAGCAAGATTTATGTATTACATGGTAGAGAGAAATATGGCTTCTCAATGACTTCCCTCAATTCTGAGTCAAGAAAGATTTCTTATAAAATTTCCTTGCCATTACTACAAAGTAGCAAAATGGGAAAAAAAAGGTAGCAGATAAAAATGGTTCTGCTGGTGTAATGAAAAAAAGCAGAATCCATGCTAAGAGAAAATGACAAATCCTGTTCAACCTTTTACTGCTGCCATTTTCTCGAATGAAGAATTAAATTCACATTTTTACCAGCGCAAAATACACGCTGGTATATGAAACAGTTACCTATTGTTGACGTACAGGCTTGTTAGAGATACTTGGTTGCATACAGGCTCATGTGTACGTTTAAGTATGATCAAAATGTTCACTAGCAACCAATGAACACAGAATGTGCTTAAGGCCAACTACTCCTTGACAAAGGACAGTGAGTGGGCAGAGATTAACCAAGCCTGCCTCCTGTTCCTACTCTTTCCAAGGAGGCTGAAGGATCTATCTGATGCTGTGGGATAATCTTCAGGCTAAATGAAAACTTCACAGAAGGTACAAGACAAGACCCATATCATAGAAGGAAAAGAGGCTGCCTTGTCAAGTGTCTGTCTTAGCAAAATGGTATCTTTTTTCAGGGTCTACAGTGACAAGGTGATCTGGGTGTTCACAGCACTCAGACAGCATGCAGTTTTACTTTAAAATCTGTCCCAGACCTATTATGGCTCAGATGAGTTGGTAGAACCATGCTTTGTCAAAAGGAAAACTGGAAAGCTTTTATTTTAGCAAGACTTACCCACCACCTGAGTTATAAAATGAGCGAGTGCCAAACCCTACCTACATTAAGTCAGGGTATCCAAAATGCTAAGGTACTACAAATCAGCATCTTCATTTCAGCATCCCAAATACGTATCTATAAAGCAGGAACAACATTTCCCATCTATACCAAATGCTTTCATACCTTGAAGCTGAACTCTTTTCAGAAAAAGGAAGTACTTGCTATTATAAAAGAGTTGTGTCAAATGGGTCCCAGTCAAGATATTTTAGAACCAAAATAAATCTAGTACACTTCAGTCGTCCATTTCATGGCATAACAGTTACTGTGGTAGCCTCACTAATATTTTCCTAATTTTTCAAAGATGTAATGCTTACATTCTTACTTACAACCACCATGGAGCATTTTCTGACATACTGACATACTTCGCCACAATCCAGAAGAGATTTTCCATAGCATTTCACTATGGGAGATCCCACCTCCACAATTTGTTACTTCTTTCATGCAGATTTCTATAAGTGGCAGAATTTGTAACCCTGTGCATTCTTACCTTTTCCATTGCCTGTGATAGAGGCACTCCTCCTGTGCGAACTAACTGAACTTTGGTCCAGGCAGATGCTTAGCAAGTAGGCCTAATGGAAGGTAATCCTATTATGTGAAGCTATTGGTGAGAACCCAGCACCAAACCCAAAGGACCATGTTTTGACTGGAGACTGGGCTGAAATTGCATTAACACAGCAGAGTATCTGATTATAAATCAACTATTTTATGCTATATCTGCATCCATCAGGGTCCATTGAGCCCTCCACAGCAGCTGGCTGCACAGCAGTGATCTCCCCTCGAGTATGGATAACTCTCAAGGTTACCCCTGGCAGCTGAGAGATTCCTTCCCTGACACCAGACATCGATCGGTTGGTAAGTGACATTTTCTTGCTTGCATGCAACACTTAAGATATGCATAGTAAGCTTAAGCGCTAATCTTTGTATTCCATACTAACGGCAAGTGTAGTAAATAGTATTGACCGCCAATCCACCTGTACTTATTAAATATTTTACATAACTAAATTTACTGATTATAACTCAATAAACTAACTACTAGATCAGATCTGTCAAGAGTGATCTCTGACTCTTCTCCTGTGACACCCCCTCCTTTAACAGTCTTCTCCAGCCTCTAATACTTCCCTAGAGAACACTGGGTATCACGGCTCCCCAAAATACAACCTCAAAAAGTAGAGCTGAAAACGCTGCTCATCATCTACATATATGAGAAAAAAAACCCCAACATGTAATATAATTGCATTGAATCAATCAAAACTGAATTGCTTCTCCAAGGAACACTTTTAAAATACAAAACCAGCAGTGTTTGGGTTAAAAAACCAAAAAGCTACGGTGGCAGAAAAACATACCTGTTTCTGGGAGAAGAAATTCCAAAGAAATTATTTAACTTGCACCACAATATTCATACTTAACTGCAAAATCAAAGGGCCCAGCTTCCTACTGAAATAACAATCCAGCTGATGCGCTGGCCGTTAAAAAGACTCATGTTAAAGCAGAACATGCAGGAACTGGCACACATACTCATCAGATATTATAAAAGCAGTGCTGAGCTCTGAGCGGTGTCAGTAAGTGCTGATTTTGTAAGGAGGGACAGCTTAAGCATTGCAAGTGCAGAGATCGCAGGAGTAGAAGCTTGCTTTCTTCAGATTCCCAGTGGTCACTGAACATAGACAGTGGGTATGTATGAGAAGTAATAAAGTATATGAAGTTCAAGGAAGTATAACTCATGTCTAAATAATAAGGTATGCAGTGTGGAAGGAACAGAGGTGCTGTAAACGCTACTCAGACAGGATCAGAGAAAAATACTGCAAGTGACCCAATTTTTTGTAAAGAAAAATCTGCCACCTTGCTTGGACAGTTAACCAGCATTTACTTAATTCACTTCAGGACTTCTTTTGTTCTGGTACTGTTCTAACACTTTATCTGGATGCAGGGAAAACCAAACACAGAAGGCACAACTATTCAGACCGAGTGTCACAGCCACCATTGTAAACCTGTGATGGAAGGAGGAATTCCCGAGGAAAGGAATCTAACACACATGAGCTGGAGGAAACAGATTCAAAGGAAAATTAGGTAGACAGAATCAGAGTGAAGTGACAATAAATCAAACAGCAGAAAAGGTAACGGAACGGCATGTAAACTTTTGACAGCAAGGCCTGTTCCAGCTAATGGAATCCCTAAATCCCTTATTGCAACCATCACGGATAAACTGATGTTTCCCACCCTCTCAAACTCACACATACTGTTCATCCAGATATGTTTTGAGCAAGAATCCATGTTTTCCATCAGTAGTGGCATAAGACAGTGAACTGAGGAGTGTACAACTCTCAGATAAAATGAGAGAAATAAACATACCTGTCGATGAATAACCTCTAAGTTTGCTTTGGCTTTATTCACTAGTTCTTCTATTTTTTCAGAATCCTTTATATTCTTGTTTTCTCTGAAGGCATCTCTTATCCTTCTGATGGCGTACATTCTAAACACAAACAACAAGAATACGTGTAGTCTTAGACGTGCCACAGTTTATGAAATTTCAACAGTCTTTAAAACATGCTGATTTTTAAAAACAAATACACACACACACGCATTTTGTCCAGTTTTATTCAGGGTCTTGTCTTGCCTAAGTTGAAACAGTGACCAAAGCCTTTAATTTTAAAAAGTGGTTTTACTGGAAGTTACTGTAGAAAAATTTCATATTTTGCTTATCAGTCCAGCCCTTGCTGCTCGTTATTGCTGTAAACATACTGCGGGATGCCTAGCATGGGTAGTGCAAAGATCAAGAACATAACGAAAAGCCTAAAACCAAAAACATCATCGCCCAAATTATTTTGAATCAGTGCGACTATTCTTCTGCAGGCCATTGAGCTAAACACAAACCACACTATACGTTATAACTAGTTCTGACTTTGTAATCTAGCAGCGCGCAAAGGTAGATTGACGGACCAACCATAACAAAAACGGCTCCTTCCCTGTCACCCCTTTCATCTTCTGACAAAGTGTATTTCACCCCTCAGTCCAACACCTCCTCATCCATTTCCCCACTAAGAAGCAATTAACAGGACACGATCTCTGTGAGTAGGAAGAGGTTATGATCTCTTTGGACCTTCCTCTCTGAAAGCAATCTTGGAATCTCTCCCCTTTCTTTCAAACCCAGTGAAGAACCTTGATGCAGTCTGTACTGTACTGCTCAGTAAAAATAGGGCCCATTTCAATATTAAAATAAAATTTTCAAACTGAGCAGTAGATACTTTCATTACACACGTACTTGGGAGGGGAAGAAGAAATGGCTGTAAACTGATCCTGCTCAGCTATCTTGATAATGTCCCACTTCTCTACCACCACATTACATCAGTATCATTTTTACTACAGAAAGTAAACCCCTATGCGCAGCGCTGGAAGGTAAAAAAAGGCTGCTGCAAACACCACAAATTGTGTAATATTTCAACAACTGTTTTTAATCCTGTATAAAAGTGAAACACGAGACACAAAACTGTCTGAAATACGACCATAAAAACCTCCAAAGACAATGTTGAAAAATAGAAATACTGGAGGAGGAGACTGAGGAGGGGAGAGGAAGAGGAGTACGGATGAATGGCCAGCAGCACACCGCGCCATTAGATGGTGCTATCCAGCCCCTAATGCAGCCTCTGCCAGCCAAGCGGCACATTTTCTCATTGAGCTCATAAATAATACATTTCAATCACAGGAATCCGGATGGTTATGGAGTGCCACCCCGCTGCCACACTCCGGCAGATGGTGCGTGCTTTTAATTAGGGCCTGTTCACCTATAATGTGACACTGGGGTGCGCGAGTGAGTGAGTGTGTGTTTGTATGTGTGAAGTTAATAGAATGTATTAAATATGGAAGCTCATTCTCATCTGCAGCTGCTATCCTAGCAAGATTTGAAGGGGAAGCTGCTTATTCCTTCTAGAAAAGAAACAACCCCAAATCATTAAGATGTAGTGTAGTATTTGTTGCTCGATAATGGATGGATTTCAAATCACCCCATATACATATGTAGGGTTAAAGTGTGCAGAAACATACAATATTTTCTGCAAGAAAGGAAGGGTTTGCAAAAGATACAAAGACCCATTATATGTATATATATGCGTGTGTGAATAAATATATTTAGCTTAAAAGAAAAAAATAACAAACAGCAAGTAACCTTTACTAGGTACATGTCTTTCAAAATGCAATACAAATGAGTAAAAGCTATCTACATAAAAAACATAGATGGGACTAAATCAAATTCTTGTTCAGTATAACACCTACAGACTGGGTTTCTTGTTTCGTACATATGGTGCATTAATTGTTCCATTTTCTCTCTCTTCCTCTCATTACACCTAACAGTTGTTGAGAAAGAAGAGATACGTACTTAGAAAACCTAATCAGACCATTTTTTTATCTACAGCCAGGAAGTTGCAGTGTTATTTCCTTTTACAGTTTCTTTAAATCTTTATGAATGTTAACATTCAAATTAAGTTATTTTACATTGGCTTTAACACAATCTTAATTCTATAGCCAAATCAATACGTCTCCAGTATCCCCTAAACACACTTCAAAGACCAGCTCTATATCCTGGTACTATTCTTTACTAAGGCTACACTGAACTTCAATATTCCACTTAAAGTAAGGATGAGCTGAATTCAAATCTCAAACGCCATACTGTAAAACATCCTTTCTTCCCCATTGAAAGGTGCCAGGGGAACATTTCGCCAACACTCAAATTCTTTCAAAACCACATAAAAACTGCCAAGTCAAGTTATAAACAAACTGGCAGTTAAAAAAACCCAAACAAACAAAAAGAAACACATCAACAAAAAAACCCCAAACAAGCAAACCAAACAATCAAACTGGTTTTCATATGCAACAGCAGTTGTGAGCAGTGTCAATTCCAAACCTCAATACTCACTATGCTTCAAGAGTTTCTGAGCTGGGTATGTACCAAATGCTAGGACTAACGTCACGGGTGCGATATTGCTGCAAGTTCATGAACAGCCAAGCTCTCTTGCAAGTACAGTAATGTGTAGTAGCAACACGTAGCAAAGATACATATACTGTGAAAAGAACTTGCTCATTGACATATGTCTGTTGGGATTTTTTTAAAGAGCACTACTCCAAAGATCTTCTGGTTGATGAACAAACCGGTCAGTTGATCAGCTCCTCTAAGGGTGTGTATTTTCAGTTCAATAAACATAAACACCAAACCCAATCACGTACCATTTGAAGGTGCAGCTCAAAATGCCAGTGGCAGTGAATATCTGGCTACCTTCACAAAGCTTTATGATGTTAACCTAAAAGCAGCACTATCTCAAGACAGTGACAGATGAAAAGTAAACTGGCAAGAGAAATGGTTGCTGTGCCTTGTGGGTGACTATTTACCCAAACTGGTAGAAAGGAACTGAGGACATACAGCACTGCAACAAGTTTAAGCCAATGTGAGTGAAGGGGAGCTGCTGCAATTTTGCTACCCGCCCTGGTAGGCACAACCCTCTCCCTTCTGCCTCCTTTGGATCAGCACAACCACACTGGTATTTGGCCTTGAGGTGAGTCAGTCCAACGTGGTAATCTTAAAGATGGCAAACCTACTAAGAGTTAACTTTTTTGTTTGTTTGTTTTGTTTTGTTTTCCTGGATTAGCGAGCTCCATCTACTCTGCATGGGACTGGATGAGCATGAGGGCTGAGGAGGAGAGAATACAGCCGTACTGATTTAGATGGATACAGTTTTGCACTGAGAGAGGCCGAGCAACTAGTATCAACAAAGGGGACTCCAGTGAGAAGGTACCAAGCAAGGTCTCCAGAGAAACAAAATGGGAAAACAATTCTGCATACAATACACCCAAACAGCTCCTACAGACCTTTAGGAAAGGTCCTAGGAATGCAACACGATTCATTAAGAAACATCATTGCAAATGAAAACTGAAAATGCATTCCACAATCTACTATTTTTCTCAGCATTCTTTGGAAACAGATACTGAAAAATGGCTGAAAGATGCAATGGGGCCTTTTCTTTGTCACCCACGCACACCAAAAATTTAATAGAGAACACTTTTGATTTTATCTTCTGCAAAGACCTTATAGTGAGCTAGTGACAGCAGGACTCAAACAGTGTCCAGTTGCATATATTCACTCAGCACTCTTGCATACACACACTCAAAACACTTCTGTGATCCCTTCTTACACACATCTGTCACACCATTAACTCCCAAATAAATCAAAAGTATGTACTCAGTGGGTAATGGACTCAGTGCAACGGCTTCAGACCAAAGCCACCGCAGGTGGATGGCTACGGGAAGTAACAGATGCACATGAGTAGAAAACAGAAAGTGGTTGGGGGTTAATGTGAGAACAATGCCAAAACATTACCACAGACTCGCAGGGAATGGGTGCTACCTGCTCATGTTGAGAGACAACAGTGCCCGCAAATAATAGTAAAAATACAGGCTACAGTTAGAAAACAGTCTTTCTTCTAATACTCAGTCATCCACCTCCACTTTCAGAGAGTTTGTCTTCTTCCTTCCCTGAAGCACAATTGAACACCTAACGTGTTCTCATAAAACTGAACTCTACAAGAAGCGAAGTCTGAAACAGCAGCTATTAAGGAAAAATAAAATAACAACAGAGGTATTTCAGAAAATAATAGCTGCTTGGGGATTTAGATATTTTTATTTCAAATGTTGACTTACATCACCCTTGACCAGGAAATTAAAAAAAAAAAAAAATCCATTTCCTTTTCAATTCTTTGCTCTTGTCCCTTTGTGCTCTGCTAAACTAGAGTGTGAGGAAAGAATCATAGAATCACAGAATGGTTTGGGCTGGAAGGGACCTTAAAGACCATCCAGTTCCAAGCCCCCTGCCATGGGCCGGGACACCCTCCACTAGACCAGGTTGCTCCAAGCCTCATCCAGCCTGGCCTTGAACACTGCCAGGGATGGGGCACCCACAGCTTCTCTGGGCAACCTGTGCCAGTGCCTCTCCACCTTCTCCGTGAAGAACTTCTTCCTGATACCTAATCTAAATCTCCCTGCTTTCAATTTAAACCTGTTACCCCTCATCCTGTCACTACAGGCTCTTGTAAAAAGTCCCCCTCCATCTTTCCTTGTAGGCTCCCTTCAGGCACTGGAAGGTGCTATAAGGTCTCCCCAGAGCCTTCTCTTCTCCAGGCTGAACAAGCCAAATTCTCTCAGCCTTTCTTCATAGCAGAGGTGCTCCAGCCCTCTGATCATCTTCGTGGCCCTCCTCTGGACTTGTTCCAACCAGTCTATATCCTTCTTATGTTGAGGGTTCCACAGCTGGACAACTCTTACTAGCATTAGTGAGAATGTCTCCATGTACAGAATTACTTCAGAGGGAATGATTATTTCCACCTATATTGTGGAATTCGATATATACATCTATATTACAGAATTGCAGAATGGTTTGGGTTGAAAGGGACCACCTAGTTCCACCCCCCCTGCCATGTATGTATTTACATGTGTATATTTACATTCTTTTTTTCCTCTATGAAGGTCTCATTAACAGACACCAGTAAAAGTGAGGTAAAAGCTGCATGCAATCACCATTTAATAGTACAAAAAAAAAAAAAAAGAAACATTTGACAAGAGACATGTTTGAGACTGGGAGGTAAGTACTTCATAGGGAAGTAGTTGTGACGGCTAATTAAATACAGGACCAACAGAAGGGTGTGGGTGCAATGTTTTCTCATCAAGGTGTTCCTCAAGCTCCATCTCTAGACACGATTTCAGCATCTCGAGTTACAGCACAACAATGAGAACACCTGTCTGTTTTCTAAAATCAATGCAAAACCTATTCCTGGAACCAGGATTTGCTTGGGGGATTGGAGGTGTTGGCTGGAAGCTGGGAATAGAGGAGAAAAGAGTAAAGAAACTGAAAACTTAGACTGCTGGCTAACCCAGTATCAATTCCTTGAATTTTCTAATCAGAGTCCCTAGACAGTCTTCACAAAAGCCTATAGTATGAAACCTACAAGTCACTACTTGGTTTGTCTGCTAATACACAAAATAGGAGTTCCAATGGCATTGCCAAGAAGCACATCTGGAAGAGAACATCACTAGAGACACTTCATGAGAAAGGATTACCCCATAAGAACAGAGGAGAGGGATAAAAATTGACAAACATGAGAAAACACCCTTGAGAACTAGTGACTGTGACCCTGTGCATGATACATACTGTATGATAAGATACAAGGATTTGTAACTTATTTATAAAGCAAATCTTGCTACTTTGTGTCCCATGTCTCAGAATTTCTAATAAGAGTCTCAACCTTCTTGAGTGCAACTTGCCCTAGATGAGAAAGAGAATGGTGTAAGACATTCCATATGTCCTTACTGAATTTTGTAAGGTGCTGTCGGCTTTTTCCTTCAGGCTTCTGAGGCCCCTCTGGATGGTAGCCCTGCCCTTGAGCACACTGGGTCACCAGTTTGGTGTAATCTGCAAACTTGATGAGCAAGCACGTTACTTCCTCTGGGTCACTGATAAAGATGTTGAACAGGATGAATCCCCAGGGTCAACCCCTGAAGATCCATTAACTACCAACCTCTAAGATCCAGCATCCAACCAGTCTTAAAGGCACATGGTGGCTCACACATCCACACTGTAACCACCCTAACTTGGACACAAGAATGCTGTGGGAGTCAGTGTTGAAACGATCCCTAAAGTAGAAGTAGATGACAGCCACTGCTCTCCCCTTGTTCACAAATCCAGGTGATCACGTTGGTAAGGCACAGTTTACCCTGGGTTCTCAAACAGCACCTTCTTCATGGTCCCAGAATACCACAGCGCTATTCATTGTTAACTATGAGTATTTTTACAGTTCTTTGAAACATACATTTTTGTTGCTATGCTTCTAAACATAGAAACAGTTACTGGTTTAATTCTAAGTGTAAAGAATCTCTGCAGAAGGGAGTGAAGTTTTTCAGAAGGTCAGGGTTAAAAGAAAAAGGGAAAGATGTCCAAATGAAAGCATTCTTTTAATCTTAATTGGAGTTGCAACTGCAACGTTACATTGCAGAAGAGGTTAAAAAAGAGGGTTACCAGTGAAGGACCCAACCGAACAAGTTGTTGAGTTAACGAGGTGCCGGGCAAGGATGTGCTGCAGAAACTAGAAACAGAATTTGCTACAGATGAAAAGCATCCTGATGGCCTGAAATGACAAACAGCTCTCTGCTAAGCTTTCACTGCCAAGACCCTGCTAACTGCTCCCCAGGACACTTGGGTAGCTCAGCAGTCCAATTACCAAGTGGGGAATGCCTTGAAACTGCAAGTTCAAATCCTGACAGGGCTGATTTCTCTCTTCTTCCTTTTGAGGCAGATATATACTGTTCCATTTGCTGTGCCGCTACTTCTGAACAGTCCTTAAAAAAGGCCTGGCCTGCTGTGAATTTCCATTACAAATTTGATTATACTTTCCTGGAAAGATTAGAGTTTTAGTCCAACGCTATGGCCGAAATCTCTCTTTCCAGCATGGCTAGGGGTTACCTTCTGTTCTAAGATGAATGTGGTTTAGCTGGTGGCTTGGGTACCCTGAAGAGAGTAACCCTGTTGTGCTTCTCTGTGACTGTAATTGTTCTTTTAGGAACCCGCTGGGTGCTAAGCAGCCTTGCTGGATGCAAGTATTTCCCACTTGCCAGTGGGAAATGATTTGTCTTTGATTAAGCAATAGTGCTTAGGCTTTTTTGTTAATTAATCAACAAGGCCCCGCAGTGTGGTCGGTCTGGAAGATGACGAGATTTTGACAGGACATTTCTGAAGCGCAGCTTTAAACTAAAAATTAGATTTAGTAAATATCTTGTTACAGTACCCATGTTATTCTTTTAATATGGAAATGATAAAAATGCGAATTCCTTAGAAAAGGGATCAAGTATCAAAAATATGTTGACAGCATACAGTATTAAATTAATAGTTTAGATATTTTGACTTACGAGGACTTTAAGAAGCAGTCTTCTGAAGGTTATCTGAGGTGAAGCTTTGTTGGTCATTTTGAAAGGCTAGTAATATTGTGCATACAGAACAGACTTCTAACAAAGTTTTACTTTGCAATAGTGGTCCTTAGATTCTAGCAATAAAGATGAGTAATTTTGCCTCTTGAATTTTGCTTGAGTAAACTGGTGCTTTTGAGAATGGAGAATTTAAGCATTTTAGGTCCAAAATGAATCTAGTAAAAGCTATTGCATTGAAATCAGAAAGGAATCAGTCATCTCATGACAAAGGCAACAATAAACCCTAAGTACAATTTATTAAACAATACATATGAATAACAGACCACCTGTTCTGTCTGCTTATAGACAACACCCAAGAAGTTACAGGATTGAGAATATTGGAGTTATTCTGCAAACTTTATCCTTTCTTCCATTTCTGTCAGCTTTACATCTTATACAAAAGTATTTGTTTCTTATAACTCAGTCAGTAGTGACAAACATCCCCTACTGGACCTCCCATCACCATATGGCTCAATGACCTTCCCTCATTTATAGCAAGCCATTGCATGTTTAGTTCAGCAAACCTACAACATCAATTTTGACAACAATGATGGACATTTGAAATTACAATGTAATGCTTAGCATCATAGAAAATTCTAATATATGCAAAGCTTATTAGTCAAATCTAGAGTCTAAAAAAATCAATTTGGAATGCATTAACACAAAATCTACTTTGTGCATACAATAGAGTACTGAATATTATTTTTAGACATTTGGGATTGTGAATATAGTGCCTCTGCACAACACATCAAACGTTTCAGGAAGCTCAGATACAGACTACTGTGATTATGTTACCAGAGGCTCAGAAAAAAATAAATGCAGGTTGTTTTGTACACTATGAATGCTACCTAAGGCACAGAAAGTCAAGTGAACTAGATCTTTCCTTCTGTATTGTTTTCTGTTTAATTAGTTACAGCATACGGAAGTCTTTACAAGCTTTACAGATGATACTACAGGCAGAAAAGAAATGGAGGCTGGAAACCCCATCCTCAGCCAAGAGTGGAACAGTAACCCAGGAATGCAACAGGTACAAACCCTGGGTATCACACTGTCCCCACAGGAAGTCACGTGCAGCTTCTTACACAATAAAAGAGCAGAAGGAACCACGGGAATATTCTGCTTGGCAAAGCTGAGTGACTGGCTCATTCAGACTATGTCAGAGAGGCAGATTTGAGGTTTTGAGACAGGCATAGATGATTTCATCCACATAAATTACATCGTGCCTCTAGGCACCAGAGTGCCAGAACTAGCCACCACAGCTTTCCACACTGTACAGCTCTCCACTCCTCTCGGATGCCATCAGGACAAACAAGCACCTAAAAAAGCCAGACCTTTCGCAGGCTAGTTAAGGAACTGGATGCCCACAGCTCTTGATCTTTGGAGCATAATGATGATCAGCTAAGACATACCTGACACCTCCACTAGCTCCAGTAAAATAAATTCAGCTTCTCAGGGCCTAAATATCCTGCAGGTTTTTCTGGAGTCTAGAAATAACGTATGAATCAAATAATACTAAATCTTAAGTGAAGTAATACAATATTATTGAAAGCTATTTTTTTTTTCCATTTCACTAAAAGGAAAAAAAAGTTTACACTAATTTTCCTATTATTTTTCCTAGTTATTCTAAACAACAGTGTAGGATGGATGAACTATCTGCCAATTATGAAGCTAAGAGCATCTGCCAGACAAGATGTTTCTTTTGGGCTATGTATGGACCCTCTAAACCTGCGGTGCATACGACTCTTACTCTCCAAACTGTAGATCCCACCATGGAATGTAATACTTGTCTTTTAATCTAGTCAAGACTAAGTATGTTCGGTTCAGATGTTAAAATTTAAAGGTGAAAATAAAGCTAAGGGAAAGAACAGTAATTTTTCAAGAGTTTTCCAGTCAACCTCCTAACAATCTCTTAGAGGCTTACAATACGATGGAAAAACCCAAAATTCACCTTACTCTAATTCTATATCTATGTATTCTATTGAACAAGAATTTCAGACTGGTACAGTTACATATCACAAAAGGTTCTGCATTTCAAGCCAAAATTGCACCACAAAACCCCCCCAGATAGTAGTTAATAGCTAATTAAAGGTCACAAGAAAATATTCACTCACATGAGTGATGGTAGCACTTTTTGTCCTTCGTCTGTGAGTAAGAAAAAAACCCATATAGCAAACACCAACTCCTTTCTTTCTCCTAAGTACATGGCAGTAAAGAGAAGTTCTTCTCAGATAACAATTACCTGAAATTTGGAATTACCATCTGTCTTAAAACTCCGTAACTCAGTTGCGTACTGGCTAAGGTTACCGCAGGAGATATTAGGAGTGGAAAAGAGGTATGAAGAGTGGTCTATTTATGATAACAATGTTTTCAGTGTAACATTTTATGACTGAGGCAGATTGCCTTCCCTTTGACACGCGACATGACCTTCCATTCCCCAGGGTAGCAGAAAATGTTTCCAATCTCGAAACAAATTACCCGCAGAAGTTGCAGAAGCACCGGGGCCCCTCGCTAATGGTAGCAATAACTCGCACTGATAGAGAATTTCTCCTTCAAGGCTTCCAACAAATTGGTGGGAAATAAAGCCCCATAATCAAGCCCCAAAATCCATATAGGTTAGTATGTACTACCACTAGTCCACAGAACAGGGAGTTCTGTGTAAGTATATAAGTAGAGTATACGTTTTGCCCAGCCCTGCATCGCTGTGGCTGGTAGGACTATGTTCATCTTATGTTCCCATTGCTTTTGGAGGTGACTGTGAAGGTACCACCACCAGTCTGATAAATATTCATTTTCACATTCAAGACCTGTAAATAATAGGCAGCAATTTTTGGTATAAATTACAAACTGAAAATAATAAATCAACAGATTTAGTAAAAGATGTGTTCAATAGCTCTGAAAATCAGGAATACTGTTTAGAGGCCTACATGAAATACATTTCTTATTATTGTTTTGTAAACAAAACACTTGAACATTTATTTTCATATTGTAAATTACTCAGGTCAGGGAAAAAGCATTATGAGTGAGACATCTAATTTAGTTTGGACAGTGATAAAACTACTTCATCAATAAACATTCCTCCCTTCAAAACTAGTTTACATACTAAAGACCATTAATGTGAAAACCTATTTGCTAATTTATTGGTCTAGAAAAATGCTGTGACATTTTAGATGAGTCAAAGATGTTTTCTGGAACTTACTAGCAGGTTAGTTTCAAGGCAGTACAACAGCTTCTTTTTGACATCTAGAAGACAATTCAAGCTCTAAACTTGTAGGACAAAGTGTGGCTTGTACTATGTCTTAAGCGCTTCACTTTGAGCTGTATTGACAGTAAAACACTTTCCTGAGAAGGAAGCAGTCTGATGTTATCTAAATAAAAACACTGATAACGAGGGGAGGCACGTTTTGATGAACGAATGACTGTTTCACAAAGAATTACATCAGTGATTCAATCCAAACCTTGACGAAATGTTATGGCTTGTACCCAGCCCCTTCCAGCGTCAGCTCCCCTATGATTAACTGTGATTAATAATGAAAATAAATGATGGCTTCTGAAACGTTCCCCTCCCCCAAGTTCCTCGGTTACATCTAACTCTTTCACGGCTATTCTAACACAGTCTGCAGAAAAGTGTTTAACATTCGCTGAACACGTGACCACCGATGGTGGCTTTCCACAAGATAAACTCCAACACGAAGGCTCTGAGGAAACCTATGTCCACATTTCTCCTTGTTATGCAAATGATGAACAGATGTTTACATCTGCCTTCGACTGCAACTGAACATTGTCATAATCTGTGTGCTGGAGAAACAAATAATGCCAGTAAATAAATACTACAAAGCAAATGTATCCAAGCAAATACTATTTAGCAGAAATCACACGCTCTGCAAGAGAAAGATGGAGTAAAGACTGATGTCACAGGATACAATACAATATATTGTTCTTACAGGCACTTAAAGTCACAGACCTAAGTTCAATTATATAAGCCTCAATGCTATAATAGATTAGTAATTATTGCCAATATATTAGAACTGATTATAGATTCAGGGATTTTTTTTTTTAACACATACTTTCACTGGCAGCTAAATTAATACAATCTTACTTTTATACAAGCTAATGATTTAAAAACTGGCCTTTAGTGGTTCCAGAATAGGCTATGCCAGACAAGCAGAGTCAGAAGGATTGTCAAGACCTAGCGATGAAATTTGTGGATAATCTCACTGCCGTCATGTTCAAAATCGCACATGACATTTTGAATCTCATGCTGATTGATGTAAAATGTTCATGGAGCTGTATTTATTTAACTACTAGTTTCTTGCAAAGTATAAAATACAGTTAATTATGCCAACTTATAAACCAGCATTTTCTAAATTTAAGTTAAACATCCTTTTAATGTTTTTTAAAATTAAAAAATGTTTTTTAAACATAAATGTTAAACATAAAATGTTTTAACACAAAATGTTTAAAAAATGTTTTTTAAACATTTTTAAATGCTATCAAGTTCAACACGCTCAAAAAAAATAAGCACTCCAATTCAACAGAGATTCATTTCTAATAGGACTAAACCAGCTATCATATTTCCTCTAACTTCCACAATGGTGTGGTGGGTTGACCCTAGCTGGAGGCCTGGTGCCCACCAAAACCTCTTGCTCCTCTTCCTCAGCTGTGCAGGGGAAAGAAACCATAACAAAAGGTTCCTGGGTTGAGGCAAGGACAGGGAGGGATCACTCAACAATTACTGTCACAAACAAAACAGACTCAGCTTGGGAGAAAAAAAAGTATTGCCAAACAAATCAGAGTAAAAAGACAACTGAAACAAAATTTTAAAACACCTTCACCCACCCCTCCCTTCTTCCCAGGCTCAACTTCACTCCTGCTTTGTCTATGTCCTCCCCTCTAGCTGTGCAGGGGGACGGGGAATGAATAGGGGTTGTGGTCAGTTCATCACATGTTGTCTCTGTTGCTCAGAGGAGGACTTGTCACATTCTGCCCCTGCTCCAGCGTGAATCACTTCCACTGGGTGCCGTCCTTCAGGATCAGCCTGCTCCAGTGTGGATCCCCTTTGGGGTCACAAGCCCTGCCAGCAAACCTGCTCCAGCCTGGGCTTCCCACGGGGTCACAGCCTCCTGCAGGTACGTCTGCTCCACTGGGGACCTCCACAGCTGCACGGGCACAGCCAGCCTAACCATGGCCTTGACCATGGGCTGCTGGGGAATCTCTGTTCAGGGACCTGAAGCACCTTCTCCCCCTCCTTCTCCATTGACCTTGGTATCTACAGGGTTGTTTCACATAATCTCTCTCTCTGCCTGCAAAACCCTCCTCTCTCCATTTCCCACCCCCTCCCGCCCCTTCTTAATCATGTTATCACAGAGGCATTATGACTGCTGCTGATGGACTCCACCTCAGCCCACAGCGGGTCTATCTCAGAACCGGCTGGCATTGGCTCTATTGGACACAGGGGAAGCTACTTGCAGCTTCTCACAGAAGCCACCCCTGCAGCTCCCCCACTACCAAAACCCTGCCACACAAACTCAATACAAATGGCTTCACAGCTTGCTTTAACCAGGGGTTTTTGAAATAGGATTACTGCGATGGAGCAGAAGTGACCTCTTGATACTAATACAGTCACACATGTATAGACACACATATAGTATGTAATTTGTGCATAGGCTTCTTGTCTTTAGAAGTTTTAAATGTGATTTAAGCAATTGCTATTTATTATAAAAGTTAGAAAAATATATCCAAGCAGCAGCTTTTCCCAAGACTTTGTAACAAACATAACGCTGAGGAAGAGTCTAGTCCTAAGTATTCTGAGTCTCTGAATACCAGCTAAGCCTGGCATTTAGCCATTCACAGCACAGGACCTTCAAATTTTCCTGAAAAATAAAGACTTTATTTCATACACATTCCAGACAGCACCTGAACACAACTGAATTCTTTCACTATTATCATATTAAATGTTCAGTTGTGCACGGCATCCTGAGAAAAATGTTAGAATTTTATACAGAGATCAGGTGAAAAGGAATAGAATAAAAGTAGAAAAAACGAAAGGGAAAAAGGCCATTTTCCATAATGCCATCCTAGCTAGAATATTGTCTGAATGATTTGTGGCATCCTCATTCTTGAGAAAAAACTATAATATCAAGAAGAATCCCCCAAAATATTCCTCACTGAGGATATCTGTACCAAGTTCTGTGAAAAACAGGCATGGAACAGCTGTCCCAAGTACACAGGCAAGAAAACCATCAAGAAAGTTCATGGAAAAGCAGACAACCATGGACAACCTAGGATTGTACCTTCTTGGTCAGCAAACTCAAAAAGCCATGGGAAGAGCTTTGTTGAAGATGTAGTCCATACAGCATCCTTGCTATGCATGGCTTCAGCAAGTGGTTCTAAACATTGCCTGATTGACTGCAGTTTCTTTTCTTTTTTTTTTTTTTTTAATGGCTTTAATGTTTTTTTTAAATCCAGAATGCTGATCTTCTGAAGAAAACTTGAAATAACAGCCTGTGTCTGCTGTGTCTTGCGTAAGTCAATGTTACCAGGTCAGCATCTTTTCGTCATGAGCAGCATGCAGATGGGTACAGTGAGCAACTAAGTTTTAATGCCACACCCCAGAGTAAGGAAAAGAGGAGGTGAGCTAGGACAGCATTTCAATACTTAAAAACTATTACCACATTACAAAGTGTTTTTCATTTACCAGAAATTGTTCGCATATGTCTATTGGCATGAATCACTGCCAGAGGCAGTAATTTTTCTATTACTCTCATTAGTTAGTTCTCAAACAAATTCTACCGGTAATTAAATCTTACGTAAAAAGAAAAATGTCCCCATTCTACTGTGCTATATAAAGAATGCAAATAATGTCTTGGATAACAACCACATCAGATTTACTCAATTTGGATGCCTTTACAAAAATAACAAAGCCCATTAATCAGTCTTTTGAGGAAGCCTCCACTCAGTTGTCTTCCAACTATAAGATTTCAGATTTTCCAGAACTCCGTATGCCATGTACGTGCTCCAAACTTCCCCTCTGAGTTATTACTATTCAAAACTCTCCTCTGCCAAAGGAAGGGAAGTAAAGGAAATCACATCAAAACTGATGCGTAGGTATCCTTTACTTGCAAGCATAAAGCGAACGTATTTGGAAAACGATGTAGTCACCCTTGTACCTTTCAATCCAATAAAGGAAATCCTAATGAACAGGATCAACAGAACTGTGATGGAATGATTTTCAGCTGGGAAATGTTACTATCAAAAAAATCAAAACATTTGGCAAAATCGTTTCCATTTGGTTTAAAATTCCTTTTCAGAGAAATATGTTCTGATGGTATCTAATGGTTGTGTTTTGACATTTTTGGAACAGAATGCTTTCATTTGTCTTTCCAAAATATTTTAGATATAGAATACTGAAGTCAAATGGAAATACTTCAATACTGTCAGACCCAGTCTTCTATCCAAAATCATGTTCTTATGCCTCCAGATCCTCCTCAAAGGTGCATGCATTTCTGTGTTTCACTGCAATTCAGAGTGCAATCATCTCAGGCCTTTACAGAGTTACCATCCTAATCAGCGGATTGAGCACCATTCAGAGCTCTTCAATTACCAACATTTCTATTCAAGCATGTATGATTTCGATAGAATAACGCAATATGCATAAAAGACACTAAAATAACACAATAGCAAAATACCTGTGTGGTATGTGGTCACTGAAATAATGGCTAAAATTTAACTACCCAAAGTAAGAGATATTAATGAGGCCAAACACAAATGTGTGTGAATGCTCTATGAAATTCATCTGCAAATGGGCACTGCCCATTTGCTCACTATTCTGGGTCATGCAGCTGCCAGGCCAAAACAAGCATCTGCAACAGCGTAGGATGCAAACCCCCCTGACACCCCAGGCTCAGGAACAGCACAGATGCTTGCAGCCCTGAATTTTTTTTATACTTTTGATGTAGATACAGAGATAGCCATGTACTCATTATGTGGGAAATTGTATTGGGTTTGCATGACAAGGTTTTGGTAGTCGGGGGCTACAGGGGTAATTCTGTGAGAAGGAAATTTTCCCCAAGTCAAGTCTGTTTTGCCCATGACAATAATTGCCGAGTGATCTCTCCCTGTCCTTATCTCAGCCTCTAAGCTTCTTGTTATATGTCTGATATAAAAAGGCCTGGATTACAGGCCTCGGACAAGCCTGAATCATAGACCCTGAACCAAAGTTGACTTCTGAGTCCATCTCCCGACCAACATCCTATCAGTATGGGAAGTGACTGTGGAAGTACTCGCTGATCATTGGTGGAATGTGTGTGCTCGTTAGCAGAGAATGAAGCTTAGATAAAATATAATCATTAGAAGGATGAAACATCTATTTAGAGACAGACTACCGAGGCCATACAGCCAGATGTCCAGCCTTGTCTGAGCCAAACAGATATAGATGACCCTTTTGGATTCTGCCCTGGGCCCTGGCCAGGCCTCGGGTGGAATCCAATGGAACGGGGCTGGGGGGAAACGTCAGATGTCTCCGCACATGGAGTCTCAAAGATTGTTTATTCAACTGTATAAAAGCTGGACCCTCTCGCAGCGTCCTTGGAGATCCTCACCTACGAGTGGATGCACTGCGTAGGACTTCCCAATTGCCGGGACAGGTTCTCCAAATCCTCGCTGTGACCGGGGCTCCCCAGTTGATGTGCAGATCCGGACGATGGTAAAGTATGAGGGCAATTGGTGATGTATCTTTCTTAATCACTATTAGTAACTTTATGTAGCAATGATAGATGCGTTACCTTGCGTATGCTGTCTGCTGGTTTAGGCTGTAGTAGATAGGTTTCTCTTTTCAACTTTAACTTGGTGTCTATGTTCTTTCTGCCAACCCCGTCATTAGTAAAACAATGCCCAACTGAGGAGTGGAGTGACACAGCAGCTTTGGTGGGCACCAGGCCTCCAGCCAGGGTCAGCCCACCCCAGGAATTAACTCAAAAACTCCTAAAGTTTATTCTCAGTCAGAACACAGCCAGCAATTACATAGAGACAAGAAAAAAATGTTATCCGCTTTCCTTGCACAGCCAAGGGAAAAACCGATATTGCAAAGCTGCAGTTCAGCCACCGTACTCTAAAAAGGAATCAGACAGCTCTGCCGGACAGAAGCGACAGTTCTATTTTTCCACGCATTTCTTATCTCTGCTACAAACTACCACTTTGGACAGAACACAGTACTTGTAACAGGCTTGTCTCTCTTCTCACTATTGTTTTGGATTGTTTTTTTTTTTCTTTTAACCACTGTTTAGTCTTTTTTTCCTCCCTACCGCACAGAAAACACGATACCAAGAGCTGACAATCTGCTGGCAGATGTTGTCAATCACCAACTTCATTAGGAGAACCAGCAAGAAAAAGACTTTGCCAGCTTGGGTAACTGTCACTTGTAAAATTTTAAGGTGGAAGTTAAATCACCTGAGTGATTAAAGTGCAAAAAAACCTGCTGACCAGATTCTATATACCAGGGACTAAAAATAACACAAGATTTTTCAATTAAAGTGACCAAATAAGGTATGTTGGGAGGAAGAGAAAGAAACCCATTTTTGAAAAAGCATTTTTAAAAATATTTATTTGGTGTGAACTGTGCTGATGAAAGTATTGTTAGCAGAATCTTAAAAGCTTTATGCCTCCTTAAAGAACAGATCATTATGCAAGTACAGGTCAACTCAACCTATACTTGTGCAAAAATCCAGCTGCCCTTGTGAACGCTCTGAACTGTCGCCCGTGTGTATATGACTATTCCCACAGCCTGTTCCATCCCCAATTCAAGGAACTACTGAGACAGGCATCATGCAGAAGTGCGCAGCCTGAATTGCTGTGGCAGTATCAACTTACTCCTGGGCATCCTCTTTCCTACTGTTACAGCAGTAGAAGGCAGGTCCCCTCCTCTGAAAGGGCTCATTTGGCACGGCCAGAAGAAGCCTTTGCTGAAATCCAAGAGCAGAAACCCCTCCAGCCCACGGCCCATGAGCAGAGAGCCCTTGCAGTCTGCCAAGCTGACAAGAAATAATTAAAGACTGCAAACAGGATAAAACTTCATCAGCTCTTAGCAACCCTCTTTCCCAAACGAATGGACTACAGCCTACACTGACATGTAAAGCCACATGAGAAAAGTTAGTTTATTAAATGGACAACACAAAATTTCACCCAAGGACAATGATTTTGCCTCACATAACCACTTGTAGAAGTTTCTACGTCAGGTGCGCTGCAAGAGGACCCACAGAGGTGCTCTATATTGAATGAAATTGCAACCTCTATGAAAGTTTACAGGTCCTGTATGTAAGAACGGAATCAAGGAACAATTGCAATATACTGATTGTGCATTCATGCTCCACCAAAAATCCATTTCATTCCAAGTGACACAAGGTATTAAGGGGCTGGAAGCAACATCTGTGCCCAGCTGTCAAGGAGGAAAAAAGGTTCATTCATTCTCAAACAACTAATCACAACTCTCACACAACCCTGACACTACAGACTGCAATAAAATGAGCTTGTAAGAAAAACAAACACATGGAAGACAGAGAAGAACAAAAAAGGCAGAAAGCTGAGGTAGGATTTAATACAGACATGAAATGATTTTCAATGTTGCTTCTTAAAAAGATAAAGAATTAGAATTCCATCTGGGCAATGAGAACATTTTTTTTTTAATATTTTGTGTTGAATTTATGTTCAGAGTATCCTATAGCAGTTTCACATCTTTCTCCAGACCATGCTAAGAACCTTGCCATTAAGCATGCAGAAAAATTAAAATAACAAAGAGTATGGCAATATACTGCTATGTCCCAGTTCCTCACCTTAGGCTAAGAAGTTGATCAGCATGCTCACTATTTGAGCAAGACTTTGGGTAGCAGTTTGCAAGAAAACTCAAAATGGAAAAGACTTTAGTGGAACAGCAACAGAAACTATGGGAAATCCTGCACCGATAAACCAAACCCCTTGTCCAAATATTCAAGGATGGCTCTTTGCTTATTTTTCTGTTTATGCAGGAGTCAAGATCCATATTTACATAACAGCATGAGGTCTCTTCTACCTGGAGAGGAAGAGGCTCAGAGGGAATCTCATCACAGCTTTCCAGTAATTAAAGGGAGCCACAAAGATGATGGTGGCTCTCTCTTCATAAGGAGCCACATGAAGAGGACATTGGGCAACAGGTACAAGTTGCACTGGAAGAGAGGTTTCACCTGGACATAGAAAAGTAATTTTTTACAGTGAGAACAATCCACCACTGGAGCAACATTCCCAGAGACGCGGCAGAGTCCCAAACACTGGTGGTTTTCATGAGGCAACTGGACAGGGTACTAGATAATCTCGCCTAGAGGCTCCCTTTCTCACAAAAGGCTGGACCAGACGATCTTTGGAGGTTCCTTCCAACCTGTGCTGTTCTACGGTTCTAGGACTCCCTAAAATCAGATCAACAATTATGTTGTTCAAAGCAGGAAAATCAACTGGCAGTGAAAAAACAATATCAGTTCTTTTGCTCTGTTCTGTTCTTAGATTAGCAGAGATTTGCAAATATCAGATTTACTAGTTTTAAAACGTTGAAGGACACGTCGCAGATGAAACTGCATGCATTCAATTAACTGGTTTCCAATGCAAAACCTGTTTTGACATGTTTCCTTCCCTGATTCTTCTATTCTGGGTAGTTCTAATAATTAATCAAATAATATTGCACATTCTAATACAGAAATCAAAATCCACTAAAATGAGATTTACACTAACAAGGAAAAAAAAAAATCTATCTACAAATGAAAACACAACATCCACCAGGTAACAGAGAACATAATGGATAACTGAAATAAATATTCAATGAATCAAGAAATTCCTTAAAAATATACAGAAATTATTTGCAGGAAAATTCCAGAGAGACATAAAGTTTCTGACATTACTCATAACTATAAGAAATTAAATAATTAGAAAGGAGACCGTCTAGAAGCATGTCATACAATGCTTCCCAGAACTCATTAGCCTGTGTCAGTATTTTCATAGGCCAAGAAAGGTTGGGGACCCAAAAAGCATAGCAATGTTGGTTAGCTAGAATCTCTGGAGCTTATCCAAGTCAACCTCTCACTTGAAGTAGGCCTACCAGTAACAAGGTTAGGTCAGTCATGGTGCTGTTTCAGAAATGGAGATATAAAAATCTACTGAGATGACCTGCTCTATTCCTGCATTATCCTTCTAGAGAACACCCTTTTCCACTAGATTCCCATGTGTTTTGACCACTGAGTTTCAGTCATGTTAAATAAACAAGAAACTTTACAGTTCAGATTATCCTCATTTCCAACCAGATGTGTTTTAACAGCTTTTGCAAGTTCTTTTATTTCTGTACCAGAAAAGAGACACAACATAAAGCCATTATTTAAATTACAATTTAAATTCTGTTTAGAAATTATCTGATGTTGTGATTTAACCCCAGCTAGCAAAAAAGTACCACACAGCCACTCACTCACCTTTCCCCTCCTCCAGTGGAGGAGAAGAATTGGAGGAAAAGATAAGAAAGCTCATGGATTGAAATAAGAACAATTTAATAAATTAAATTGTTATAAATAAATAAACATTATAGTGATCCTAATAATATTAACAAAGTAATAAGTAACTAAAATAATAGAAAATAAAACACCTAATACAATTAACTCATCACCCACTGACCAATACAAGCACAAGTCCAGGCTGGGCAGAGAATGGATCAAAAGCAGCCCTGAGGAGAAGGACTCGGGGGTACTGGTGGATGAAAAGCTGGACATGAGCTGGCAGTGTGCGCTGGCAGCCCAGAAAGCCGACTGTATCCTGGGCTTTATCCAGAGAAGCGTGGCCAGCAGGTTGAAGGAGGGGATTCTCCCCCTCTGCTCTGCTCTTGTGAGACCCCACCTGCAGTACTGCATCCAGCTCTGGAGCCCTCAGCATAAGCAGCATATTGACAGGTTGGAACAGGTCCAGAGGAGACCACGATGATACTCAGAGGGTTGGAGCACCTCTCCTATGGGGACAGGCTGAGAGAGTTGGGCTTGTTCAGCCTGGAGAAGAGAAGGCTCCAGGGAGACCTTATAGCACCTTCCAGTACCTGAAGGGGGCTACAAGGAAGCTGGGGGGGGCTTTTTACAAGGGCAGGTAGTGATAGGACAAGGGGTAACAGGTTTAAACTGAAAGCAGGGAGATTTAGATTGGATATCAGGAAAAAATTCTTCCTGAGAGGGTGGTGTGAAGCACTGGAACAGGTTGCCCAGAGAAGCTGTGGATGCCCCATCCCTGGCTGTCTTCAAGGCCAGGCTGGATGAGGCTTTGAGCAGCCTGACCTAGTGGAGGGTATCCCTGCCCATGGCAGGGGGGTTGGAACTAGATGGTCTGTAAGGTCCTTTCCAACCCAAACCATTTTAGGATTCTGTGATACACAGCCAGATCCCAAGTAGTGGGAGTTAGAGCCAGAGAGCCCGAGAGCCAGAGCCTGAGAGCAATCACAGTAGAGTCTGAGTCCCATGAACATCAGCATGACAGAGAAAGCCAACTGATTCACCAAACTCACTAATGTACGAATGAGCTAACACACAAATGAGGTAACAAACAAGTGAGCTATGGCCCTCAGTTTATATACTGAGCATGATGTCCTGTGGAATGAAACACTCCTTTGGTTAATTTGGGCTGTCTGTCTAAACAGTGTCCCCCACAACACTGCTTGTAATGAGAAAGTTGGGAACACAGCTGCAGTATCAGAAGCTCAGAAAGTCCTTAAATTGGTGCAAGCACTCCTTAAGCACCAACTGAAAACACCCTATCGGTACTATTCTCAGGACAGATCCAAAACATAGCCTCACATCAGCTACTGTGAAGAAAAGTAACTCTACCCGGACTAAAACTAGCACATCCATTAAATCAATTTAGTTGAGATCGTAATCTGACATGCTATGAACTGTCACAGGATCCACTCTTTGTCAACCAAGAACCACTTTTTTGACTCAAAACCTACCAACTTCCCTCTTTGCATATTGATTTTCCTCCAGTACAAATAACTCTTCCTTCCTCTGACCATCTACACAGATAACAGGGCAGAAGAGCAGACATGAAATTACTTATAGTCTACTAAATTCTCTCTCCCTGCTGTTAAAACCTGGCCTACACATCTGGGCCTCCAAACACTCCACAGCATTTACTGCAGGACTCTAGAGATGCTCCTGTGTGTTGTTATTCTGAAGACAGTCAGTGCTGACTTCAGGGACTTTTAGACATGAATATGATTCTTCACTGTTACAGCACTAAAAGTCCTTTTGGGTGGTAGAAAAAAATTTGGTACCATCAGATAAAAAATACAATATATTTACTGGGAAAGTCACAACCCAAAAATATTGAATTTTCAATCACAATTTATACACACACGTTTAAGACAAAAAGCACAGCAAGAAAATAAAGAGACAATAACCAGCGGATGACACTCCAGACATGCAGTATGCACTATTTGCCACAATAAAGTATTCTGAAGATCTTTAACTGAAATAATGAATCAATAAGATTAATCTCTAATACTTTCCACTTTGCTACAAGTTGGTTCTTCACAAAGTCATTAGATTTACTCCAGGGTATTACCATATCACATTACAACAGCCCTGAGGACACGGCAGGACTGCTTATCTTCGCACGGAAGAAGCTAGCGGGGTGTCCATTTTAGCTATGGGTGCGGCATAAACACCAAGGCAGAATTGTTGTTGCGGTCCCAGCAGATCTCTACATATAAAAGCTGCTGATAGTTTCTTGCTAGAAACTGCTATTGCTTTTAGTGCTCACAAATGTGTGTACACCGCAAGATTTTATGTGGTTGCTGATTTTATAGTATCTAAGGACAGGCCCATCAAAGACTAAGATGTTTCCTTGAAGGGAAAACTTGCATGCTGCTCTGGTGTCGAAAAATCAGATATCCAAGGTAAATACGTATGTTATGAATTACATCCTTTAAAATTTGCTAGTACAAAAACACTAAAAGAAACAGAACAAAAAGTTTTATCTTGTGTTAAGCAGAAAACGCATTGGCGTACCTATTGTTGCACGACAGCCTTGCCTTTGAGCTGCATGCCAAAATTCCCATACAGCCCTGACTCCCCAGGTACACACTTCATTTCTGGGGGACCTGGAGAAGGAAGCTGGGCCCCAGGCATGGTTTATACAGAAGAGATGACAATTTCCCAAGTCCCCCATGCTCCATCAACAAAGGGCTGGGCAGAAGAGGTCTGTGAGGTGGTGCTGGCTTGCTTCTTCCCACTGCTGTGAGCTCAGCTTCCTCACTGATCACCCCTCAGTACAAACCCATTGCTGAAAACATGCCGTGGCCCAGAAGAGAGATACATTTGACTGTTCACTAATTGCACATCTCAGGGGCCTCAAGCCATCCCCATTACATGCAATCCTCCCTTTGTTAGCCTGAGTAATGGCAAGCAGTGATACTCAGGACGGCAAAAAGCAAGGGAACTAAAGGTGGAGGGAAATATGATGCACGCACATGCTGCAGCATGGAGTTAGCAAGAAAGGTTTATTAGCTCTAGCTCAGTTTCAGCCTCATGGCCTTTCTTCTCAGGGTAGTCCCTCACACATGAGGTTTGGGAAATACTTGTACTCTGAAGAGTGCAGAGTTCACCATGCTTGCACAAGATCAAAGGCTTCAGCTCCCAACTCTTGCCAGGCTGGAGATGATTCACAGCAAAAGTAGCTCACGTGCCTCTGCCCATGGTCCAAGTGAGCGGTAAAACAAATAAAGTACCAGTGGGTAATATAGTTTTGCCAGTGCTGGTGAGGAGCACCCCCTGTGAACGCAGCAGATATCTAAGGGAGACCAGGGCTATGCCTGTGGCACACGGGGAGGCATATCCTTTGCCAAAAAACAGCACGTGCCTTTCACCAACAGCCAGGGAAGCCAGCCAGCCAGCCACGCAGCATGGCATCCCGTGTGGCAGGAGCAGCGAACCCTGCTCCCTCACCGCACACAGCACCCCGAGCGTGAGCACTGCACATGGTGCCAGGGTTTGGCAGGGAAGCCAGCCTCCTCCTGCACGACCACGGCTGCAACCTATCCCCAGCGCTCCCCGGCCAGGAGAAGGGCAGCATCAAGACCAGACACGAGGTGTTTCAGGCTGGGACAATCTCTGTCGTGTCCCTTCCTCCAACAGCAGGGAGGGCCCATAACCTGGTGCTTTTGAGGCAGCCTAGGGCCAGGCACAGAGAGGAGCAGAGAGACCAAGGACTGACCCTCCTCTACGCCCCGGGTTGCGCCCCGGCGCAGGCAGGCTGCCACGGCCGGGCCGGGCCCGACCCACTCTCGCTCCCGCCCTCAGGGCACGGCTCGGCCTGGGGTCGGGGGGGGAGCCTCCCGCTCCTCCGCGGGGTCTCCGGAGACCACAGCTCTCCTTCACCCATCAAAAACGAGCCCCTCACACGGCCCTTGCTCAGCCCCAAACAACGCCGGCATTCCCGACCCCGTTACACTCCCCTACCCGCCCCAGAAGAAGTAGGGCCGGGGCCGCTGCCCGCCCAGGAGCCCGTGCCCGACCGGGCCGGCAGCGCACCTGTAGTTGTAGCCGCCGAAACGCTGGCTCTCCCGCAGCAGGGCCCGGTACAGCCGCAGCACCTGGGCCCGGCTGGACGCTGCCATGTTGCCGACACCAGGCGGGTCCTCCCGCAGCGAAGTCCCTTTTCTCCGCCCGCAGCGCCCGGGGCCGCGCCGGCTCCCGGAGCCGCCTCCCGTCACCCGCGCCGGCCTCTCTGCGCGCCTCCGCGGCGGGCAGGCAGAGGCGGGGGCAGCCGCGGCGGCAGGAACAGGGACGCGCGGCCGGGCGGTGAGTGGCGGATCGGTGAGACAGCGGCCGCGGCTCAGCCCGGGCCCAGCGCAAGGCCCGGGGTGGGACGGGAGCGAGGCCGCGGCCTTGAGGGCGCTTCCCCGGCTGAGACGGCCCCGAGGGGCGGGCGGGAGCCCTTCCACACGGAAGGCTCGGAGCGGGTCCCAGGCACCGCCTGATCGGCCCCGACGGTGTGGGTGGCTCCACCGCGGTGTTACTGCTCAAGGCTTGCTCGACCCTGAAGCGCTACCGCCGCTTCCCCGTCAGGGCTCCTGTGGGCCTCGGTGTGGACGGCCCGAGCGCTGGCAGAACGGGGGGGCAGGGGGAAGGCCCAAGCGATGGGGAGAGGCAGAAGAGCCCTCAGATGAACTGGTCGGTGATAGCAGCGTGTTTGTGCGCGCCCACGCTTGTTGTGTCCGCGTGTTCCGTAGGGAGGTGGTCATGGAATAGGGCCCGGGAAGGAGCAACAGGTGATGTGCGTTTGGTGCCGGCATTGCAGTCGCTATGTACGTTTGCAGGGAACAGTCACCTGCGGTAGTGTACCCGGGCCTGATGTGCTGCGGTGGTACGTATCTCTTACAGCGTCCTGCTTTAAGTTGAATTCCGTTATTTAAACTAACTTCACCGGGGTAGTTCAGGTCCTGTTGAAGTTAAGCACTGAGAGGCTCTGAAGGAGGTTGGTAAGGATTTCCTGACACTGTGCTTTTATTTTCAATGGGAAATCCTAATTTACCTTTTTTTTCTTGTTTCCCACAGTCCTGAGAAGTGATTGCAGTGGTTTTCATAGTCATGTCCTGGTTCGGGTTGGAAGGGACCTTAAAGATCATCCGGTTCCAACCCCCCTGCCGTGAGCAGGGACACCCTCCACTAGACCAGATTTTATCAGTGCCCTCCCCTAAGGTTCTCCAATTTGTGCAGCTTTTCGGAGAGTGAATAACTGTGTTGAAGTTTAGGTGAACTTAGAACACAGGCCCGCATGCGTTGAAACGGGCCTTGAAGTCCCCAGGCAGGACTTGGGGTACATAGTGCCTATGCATTGTGCAGCCCACAAAACAGGTTACCTGAACCATTTAAAAAGAAGGTTCTGCATGTTTATTTGCTAAATCTTGGGATTTATTTTTTTTTTACTGTGAGGTGGGGGCTGTTCTGGTTAATGTTTACACCTTATCCTTTTAAATATTTTCAATAATATAATTCATTTATAACCATTACATGGTTCCTACTTTCTGCATGGTGTGCTCTGTATATAGTAGATGTTTACATGCATTCTACAGGTCTCTGACAGAAGTGCTTCAATTGCTGCTGATAATTGAGCTTGTATTTTTTTGTATATACACTGAGTATTATTATTTGTGTCAGTTGTAAACCTGATGCAATTTACAGTGTATTGAATAGAACTGAAATACTTCTATGCTTCTGTGTGTAAATAATACAGACACACATTGAGTTATCTCAAATTTGCAAGTATGCTATATTTTAGCAGCCCTTTTGGGCTTCTGGAAACTAAGAACTTTCCCTATATAGCACATTTCATAGAATCATAGAATCGTTTAGGTTGGAAAAGACCTTTAAGATCATCAAGTCCAACCGTTAACCTAACACTGGTAGTATCACCACTAAACCATGTCCTTCAGCACCTGGTCCACACATGTCTTAAATCCCTCCAGAGATGGTGACTGAATCACCTCCCTGGGGCAGCCTGTTCCAATGCCTGACAACCCTTTCAGCAAAGAGATCTTCTCTTTATGAAAACCAAAACTGGAAATGTTGTGGTTTTGTAGAAAAATTCAATCGAGACGCTGTGATAAGCATCATGTTTTCAAGGCCTTCCCTTGTAAATTACAAAATAATGTGGTTTGGGCTAGCTTTTGGCACTTAGGAAATCCAAACAGGACAATATAAGGTAAGCATGCTCCTCAGTTGCCTGTGGGACCAACCAAATTTTTCTTGTAGCCCAAGCCATATTGTTGACACAGATTGCCATGCCCCAGGTGGAGTTCATCTGAGGTGCTGGGGCTCCCCATCTTTGCAGATGTTGGTGGCTGGAGTGCTTAATACGTGTTAGAGCAGAACTCTTGCTTTGTTTCTGCAGATCTATCACTTTCCCTGAAAGCAGCACTGACAACCCTGGCCTTTGTTTTGATCGTGGGCTTCAGTCAGTGTAAAAGATACGGGTCTGTCACGTACAAAGCAAACCCTAGCTTTGGGAGTTTAGCAAAGTTAGGTGAAATCATTCTGTAGATGAGTGTAGCAGTTATTCCAGTAGTTTTATGCCAGCCCTCTTTGTTATTGTGAGAAATAAAGTTTTGATGCTAGTCTTCAGCTCTGAAAGATGAGAGGGTAATTGGGAAGAAAGCAGAACACACTAAGAAAATTTTGTTTACAGGAACACTATTGATTTAATATTTTTAAAGTAATTACGGATGATTTTGAAATAGCCTCAGGTGCTAATCCTGTTCCTGAATCTCCCTGAGAGTTTTTGTGAGGTTTTTTGTTTGTTTGTTGTAGGGTGGGTTGGTTTTGTTTTGGGTTTTTTTTTTTAGATATCCATGTATTTCTCTTAAAGAAGCACGGAAACATCATATGTTTAGAATAAGCAATAAGCACATGCGATGTACTATCAAATGCCAAGTAAATGTACTGAAGAAAAAAAGCCTTTCCTCTTGTCTCCCTTTCCTGACTTAAGCTTTATTACACTCAAGGAGGGAAGACCAGTTTTTAGCAGAAACTTGGCATCTTTGTGCAGTTGGATTGGTGGTATTGAGTGGAAAAAATTATTTTCTTACGTATTTTATTACTGGGTTTTCTTGGAAGCAGTGGATTATGGTCTCGGAAGTCCTGTCATTCTGCAGTAAGCGGGCATTGCCTCTGCTGTGACCGGGGTGCACGTGTTTCTGCTAGCCTTCTGTTTATGTGCATCACCACCAGCGTGCAGAGAATTTGAAGGACAGACACGGCCCAAGTGACCAATGGTGTGTCCCGTGACACTGGAGACAATGTACGGGGAAGCAGTAATGATCAATTTGTTAACTACCTCCTCATTCTCTAAGGGGAATACACACCTGAATTTAGTCTAGGCACCAAGCAAGGTCCAGTCAAGACATGGGCAGATGAGGTTTTTTTCCTCCCAGATTTCTCTGGTTTGAAACTTAGTGCTGTTTTATTGTTACATTTTATGGAGATTTTTTTTTTTACTTGCAGGGATACACATAATCATTGTTGAAGGGGGTTTGTACAGAAGTCTTTGTTTTTGGCGTTTGGTCTGAGGAAGGAAGATGGCCTGTCCCTTCTGCATCTCTTGAGATAAACAAGCATATTGAGAATGTTGTAATAGTATCCGAAATAGTAACTAATATTTTAAACAAAAAAGGGGGGGGGGGGGGGGGGGGGGGCGGGGGGGGGATTTGGATGAAATACCTGCAGAGACTGTGGACTGGTATGATAGGAAACAGCTGTTAAATTCTCTGGGACATACTGGATGTTTTGTCATACGTTGCCAAATTGTTCCTTGTGGTACACTATTTCAGCTTTATGACATGGCACTCAACACTTTAAAAGAACATGTGCTTTCTTCTTATGCTTCTGCTCGTGTTCATAATTTTTCTTTGGGGGTCAGAATGATAATTGATTATCGTGATATTATCATCTCTTAATTATTGTTTTTCGGTTTGGGAATACGTGCTAACTTTTCCCTGCTGATGTAGTGCTGTTTCTCTCACTTCTTCCCTGCTGCTAGTTCTTGATGGAGAGTATTATGCACAGTGACACCCTATCCAGTGCAGAGTAGGACCTTTCAAATAAGGACTATAAATTACAAGAATTTTGGGATTTTGGTCACAAATGTAACAAACTGTAACCTATAGTGACTGAGATTTCCACAGGATCACAGAAGGAGGCCTTGAATAACTTTTTTTTTAAAAAATAGGGTATTTATTTGGTTGCCCTATAGGAAAAAAAAATCAGGGGGAGAAACTTCCATGTTTCAAATTCAGCTATGATCCTAAATTACTTGTGTGTTTTGGAAAATTCTACCTAAGAGTTGAGAGGAGGAAAAAAACCCAACACGGCAAATCTCTCAGTTAATTCTTTTGAGTTACCTCATCTCTTTCGAAACTGAATTGCATAATGTTGTGTATTGATTAAACTAAGACGGTAAGTATAGTAATAATAAGGGAAAAACCCCACCTAAAATGAAACAGTAGTGGGTTTTCTGTTGTAATACTTGGTCATGTAAGGGAATACCTGATTTTTACCACTGCTCCTAAATCTTTGCTTGTTCATGGTCTCTCATGCAGCAGGCATCAAACTGAAAGAAACACTGATTTTTGTTTTCCTTCTTGGCCTCGGTTTTGATCTGCTAATTTCCTATGGCCATGTGCAGCACCAGAGGATTTCATGGGCCAGCTAATTATGTATCATGTTAAACAGCTGGACAGTTCAGGAATTCTGGGATAACATTTGGATAAATAATCAATAACATGCAGTGTTGATATATACGATATTGATTTTGAAAGATATTGGTAGTGGATGTAGGTTGGTGAAGTGCTTTGAAATGCCTTAAATAAAAATGCTATAAAAGTCCAGAATTAAAAAGATAACTTTGTGTTACAACAATAGGCAACAGAATAAGTAATAGGGGATTAAAATTATGAATAATGCTTAAGTAGTTCAGTGTGTAATAGCTGCATCAGATGCAAATGACACTTCTAATCTTAATGCTGACAAAATTCAAGGTATGTTCGGTTTTGGGTCCCTCACTGCAAGGAAGACATTGAGGTGCCCGGAGAAGGGAATGGAGCTGGTGAAGGGTCTGGAGCACAAGTCCTGTGAGGAGCAGCTGAGGGAACTGGGGTTGTTTAGCCTGGAGAAGAGCAGGCTCAGGGGAGACCTTATTGCTTTCTACAACTCCCTGAAAGGAGATAGCAGAGAGGTGATCCCAGGTAATAAGTTATAGGATGAGAGGAAATGGCCTCAAGTTGTGCCAGGGGAGGTTTAGATTGGATATTAGGAAAAATTTCTTCACTGAAAGGGTTATCAAGCACTGGAATGGGCTGCCCAGGGAAGTGGCTGAGTTACCATCCCTGGAGGTACTTAAGAGGGGACATGGTTCAGTGGTGGACTTGGCAGTGCTAGGTTAATGGTCAGACTTCATGATCTTAATCATCTTTTCCATCCTAAAAGATAGTACAATTTTATGGAATGGTACTGCCAAAAGTTTTTGTTAAAGGTCATGATTGCATCTAAGATGTTGTGCTGGTTTCAGTCAGGACAGGGTTCATTTTCATCACGGTAGCTGTTGTTTTGGCTTTGCCCTGAGAAGAGTATTGATAACACTGGTGGTTTTTAGTTGTTGCTAAGGAGTGTTTGCACCAATTCAAGGACTTTTCCAGCTTCTGATACTGCACATATGTTCCCAATTTTCTCATTACAAGCAGTGGGATGGGGGGGACACAGTTCAGACATCTAACCCAAACTGATCAAAGGAGTATTTAATTCCATTGAACATCATGCTCATTATATAAGCCCGAGTGTGGGCTGGGGGATCAGAGTTGCTCGTTCCCTAGTTCAGTTGTTTGTTAGTTACTGAGCTGATGGGTTGATTTGCTTTCTCAGTCTCTTGCTTGTGGGGCTTGCTCAGACTCTGGTGTGATCTCTCTCTGGCCCTGACTCTAGCTTTTTGGGACCCAGCTGTGTATAGGTCAGCAGGTGGTGAACAATTGTATAATTTGTTTTATTTTCCAATATTTTCATTACATATTATTATTAATGATAATAATATAACAATGCTACTAATACTAACAAATGTTATTTTACTAATTTATATTAAATTATTAAATTGATTTTAGCTCTATTCATAAGCATCCTTGTCTTTTCCTCTGATTCTTCTCCTCTACTGGAGGAAGGGGGGAGGTGAGTGAGCGGCTGTGTGGTACATTATTGCTAGCTGGGATTAAACCACGACAGATATCTTGATAGAGTAAAGTTTGTCCTACTCTTGAATTAGTTTTTGTCATATATGAATGTGTATGTCAGTATGTGTGTGTTTATATATGTAAAAGCATGCACACAGTCATGTGATGGTAAAGGTCATGCTGTTCATCCCAGATTCTCCATGCTGCAGCCTTGGGGATGTGTGTACAGCTAGCGCAGTGCTGTAGGGCTTTTTGCTGGTTATTCAGTCTCATGTATGGGAAATCAAAAACAATTTATTGCTTGGGTGCATCCCGGTTGTTTTCCTGCTCTTGGCATTGCGCCCTCTTGTCACAAGATGCAGGGGCCTACTCCACTCAAGTCACAGGCTATTGCTTAAGCCCTTCCCTGAAAATCCACATCACTAAGCATTTTGTTATGAATATGCATTGTGTGATTACTTCCTGGAAGTAATTCCTAGAGCAAAGTACCAAGGTCAGTAGTAGTATCACATCGCTGTAAGGCAGAATTGCAGCAAGGTTTAAGTGGATTGTAAGTAGGCTGTCTGTGTAGTTTTCTGACACTGTGATGAGGGGAGGGGAAATATTTCCACTTGCGATGTGTTTCTATTTTATATGATGCTATGCGTTCATATGACTTCTTGTTCTGGTAGCTTGGACTTTCAGTGCAGAAAAAAACCCAACTCACTTTAAGTATGAAACTGAAGCAGAGAAATCTGGATTATTTCTGTAGCAGGAAGGAAACTATGGGACAGTGTTGTCATTTAAACGAGGCAAACAATATACCCATATTAGTGAAATGTAGTAATGGTAAAATTTAAGATAATAAGTTAATTGCATGGTCCTAGGCATTTTTATCTTTCATCTTGTGTCATTATCAATTTTATGTTCATAGAGCTCTGGCCAGCATTCTTGATAGTACTTTAGGGACATGTTTCTAAATATATCATGCTTCTGATGAATTTGTAAAGTAAGATGATTTATTAATATTTCCTACATGCCTTCACACTTATAGACAGAACATTATTTTATTCCTGTTTCAGTCTTCTTATATCTGGGATGAGTGTGCCAAAATTTCTCTTTCAGCCAGTCCCTGAAGAGAAGAAACAAAGCACTGACTAAAGTCAATGGGCAAAGGAAGCAGGGCTGTAGAAAGGTTATCTCTGGCTGCAGGTAAGTGGATAATTTGAGCTTTCTGAATCTCTTTGACACCAGCACTGCCAACCTTTTTAGGCAGTAACAGGTTTTCAGTCCTTGGTACGCTATCTAACTTTGCTTTCTGTATGAGAATCGTGCATCTCCTCACTCCTAATACCAAAATAAATAATGAGAGTAAAGATATAAAAATAGGTAGATAGAATTTGTCCTTCAGAAGATTACGATCTTCTGCCTATCATCTTTATACTTGGGGATGTCCATATCTTTGAATATAATCCCTTTGAAATCTGTCCATTACGTAAGCAGTAAGTTGCTGTTCCGTGTGAGAACAGGTGACAGAATTAGGTTCTTCTTACTTCACAAACCACTTCTAATTTATACATGTTAGAATCCAGCATAGGATGCTCTGTTGAGTGAGGAGTGACCTCAGTGAGATTTTGGGAGAGGCAATAGTTACAGCTTTACAAATCCCCCTGTTAACCTTCCAGTCTGTTATCTTCACATTCCCGTAGTAGAATAAGATAAAGGCAATTTGTGCCCCTGTCTCTTCATAATGCCTTGTGTGCTGGCTAAAACTGGGAAGAGGGTGGATTTAGTGGGCATGCAGACCTACAAAACAGAGCTGCCAGACTTTCTCTAGGGATGGGTTTAATATCCTGCAGAAAGGTAGGAAAGAGGAACCGAGGAAGAAATAGTATGAAGTACGATTCTGGCAAGTTTTATGAGAATTCATCTGACTGAAGTCCTGAATTAAGTATTTCCCTGTTCTGGAAGTTCTGTGATTAGCTTTTTCTGATATGCTTCATAGCCTAGGATCAGTTTTCCCCAAGATCAGTTTGTGGGGTTGGTTTTTTTTTTTCCTTTCACTATATATGCTTTGTTTCCTTTAATTTAGTTTTATGCAGATGATTTTCATAATTGTTTAACTTTTTTTCCCTTTTTTTTTTTTTTGGGAAATGATTCCTGGCAAAGTATATGTTTTAGATAAACACTTCAGATGCAGCACCAGATAAACAGAGCAAATTATCAGGGTTCTCAGGGTTTTAATGGTGCTTCTTTTAAATGTTTTCTGTGTATGATTTCAAGATTGGTTTGACTTTCAAGACAGTGCTCAAGTTCTTCATTGAGGGTGTTCTTATTTTTGGGAGTATTAGCATTATCTTTTAATTGTTTTCATATTTATTTTGGCTGTAAACATAGCTTTTTTTTCCCCCTCAACATTTGTTTTAGCTTTGATTTTTATTACACTAATTAATAAAGGTGAAAAATTGTATAGTGCATTACCCCAGCTCTTCCCTTGGGAAGATGATGTTTTAAAATGGACAGCTACAGTATTGCACGTGTAAAATTATCAGATATTGAAGAGGTAATTAAATGTCAGCTCCGAGTAGGTTTGTTGAACTCAGAAAAGCTACTTGCTTTTTTGTTGACACACTAGCTTTGTCAGTTTTATGAGAGAAAGTTGTTCTAAATAGGTAGAGAGATGTTGCTTGATAAAAGTTAGCTTTTTTTCTTCTTCTGTTTCCCTTCTGTCCCTTTCCCTCTCTGCATAGACTGTGTTTCTTATTCCATCACCCTTCCACTCCCAGTGAATCTTATTCCGATACTGTCATTTTTTCACCATTTTGCTGTGGTAGGTTATATTCTATACAAACAGAAAGTGCTGAGTAGATGGAGACTTGAACTAAGTGTGTGGAAACACCATGCTTTTTCTAATTTCTTTTCTCAGATTCCCTGTATCGTTTTGTAAGTGATTTTTTTTTTTTTTTTAATAAATAGCATTTAAAAGATATTGCAGGTTCTACCAAATCCTATTTCCTTGCCTGATATTAGGAGTTCATATGACCCCAGTGTCTATTAGTAATTTGTTTGACCCCAGTGTCCTCTGAATGACAGCGACTGCTGGGCCTGTGTGGAACCTGATCTTTCAGCTTGTTGAAAATTGCCATTCTATAAATGATTTTAAGGAGAAAAAAACCCCAGAAATGACAATTACTGTTTGAATTTTGATTTTCTAAGTACATGATGGATGTGGCATTAACAGGATTGTTTTGCCATACGTGACCTTGAGTTATAATAACACCTTATTCTTCATTAATAATAAAGATATGATTCTTTCATGTTGTTGCTTACTTTTTCCCCCTGACTTGTGTAGCTCCTTTCACCCAGTCAATGTGTATATCTTGTCTCAAAATGCAAGATGAGGGCATGTTGCCTTTGTTATCTAAAGACTGGGTGGAGAATCACTTCTGTGTACCATGGTTTGAGATGTGTATCCTGAGTTCTGTCTACATTTTCTTTCACTGAGGTTTGCTTTGGAGGGAGCAGTGACTGTCAAGTATCTGGTGCCACAGGAGGGTTCTCTGACATAATTAAAATATGGGCCTTTCAAACAAAGGTTTTCTTTTGTTTTGCGTGCTGTGCTTTATCTGGAGTAAGTATATCGACATTAGCAAACCTTATAGGTGTCATGGGATAACATTAAATATAGTAAAGCGCAGAGGTGCTAGGGAGCCCGTTATTCCAGGGTTCTGTGAGCCGTGGATCCAAATACATCCTATTTTCTAGCATTAATGACAAAAAAAGAAGTTAGTGATACTAGTCTTGCTCTTTCTATTGCAACACTCTCAAACTGTTTTTTTAATCCTGTGGTAGCAGGACTGCATAGAGGCACAACTTACACCTTAAGGCACTCTTCCAGTGCTTTGCTTGCTACAGAATATCTTGGAACTAGTTCTTTAATAAGTGATAGGAGATGTCAGCACCTCTTGAACACTGTAAAGGTAGTAGTGTTCAGATGTAATCAAATGCGGTGTTACAAGGTAGGTGTGCCTGAATATGTGTGAAGTGTCATTGACTAAGTTAATCCTAGCTGTAAACTTTAACAGAAACAGAGCGCAGTTGCATCAGCAGCAAGTTAGAACAAGATTAAATAAATCCATTTTAAAATTTGACTTGTATTTATTTGAATAGACGGAACTTTAAATTGAGGTAGTTATTGTAAAATTCCTAATGAATATTTCTCAGCAGCAGTGTCTATAATTCAGTATCACTTGCTGCCGTTACAGTATTTTTAAGGAAAAAGACAACACTTTTTTACCCTTAGGCTTTAAACATAGTTAATGCATCTCTTTAGCTACAGTTACAGAAAATTTGCAAATATTCTACTTATATTGTGAAACATTGGGTTTTGTGTCTACAAAAAACGAGTTTGTGGTAACTCGTATACATTCATAGCTGTAGAATCTACAAAGTAAAATTTTGAAGCTTGTTAATGGAGAATGGCTAGTCCGTTAATTCTTGTGAGTCTTCTTGAGTACACTTAAGAGCAAAGTAAGTCTTTCGTCTTGCAGCCCGGCAATGTGTTGGAAGACTGATGAGGCAGCACAGAGGCTTGATAAAGTCGTGAGACTTTTAAGAAATACATTATTCATCCAACTGCGGTAAATTTCAATGCTGGAATCAAGGAAATAACACCAGGGTGGTTAAAAAATAAATACATAAGTATATATATAGTAAATAAGTTTGCTAAAAAAGCCAGAGTAAAGGAAACCAAACTGAAAATGTTTAGCAGTGCAATCTTACTTTGTTTTTGTTTCGCCTTCTGAAGGTTGTATTGCTGAAACACCAGCCTTATTGAGACAGGTACTGCAATTGTGAGAAACTTGCTGGCAGAGCTGTTTGTATTGCTTGCAAATCCTGCTGTTTGTGTGCATCTGGTGTTTTGTGTATGTTAAATGGGTTGCAATATAATTTAGAAACTTATGTGGTGGGTTGGGCCTTTTTCCTTTTTAACATGCCAGTCAATTCTTTAGTCTGTGTAGGCTAGCTGCTTTTTCCTATACTTTTACTATTTTTTTCATGCTTTATTACTCTCTGCAACCCATGTGGTTTGGGATCAAATGTAAATGATGATAGAGAGTTTCTAAACAAATTTTGTTCGCTGTAACATACTATGTATTTGTAATTCCAGCCTAAGACTTTGGGTTAATGGTTCTTGTGAGACGAAGGGGTCTTCTCCTTCTAAATGCCATTAACAGTAAGGGAACACAACAGCCTAAATCACTACCACATAAATGGAAGAATAAAAAAAGTCTGGTCATTGATTTCTGTTTCACTCACTTGACAGAAAAGAGCTTCAGCAATAGGGAATCATACCAAAGCAATAAAGGCTTTTGCATTATGTAAAGGTAAAGTGTCGGACTAAATAGAATTTACTTCTTAGTACAACTTGTAGACCCCGTTTATATGTTTCAGAGAGAATGGTCTCTTGCTAAGGAGAGTGAGCCAACAGCAGTGTTTGACAGTAAAGTCTCTCAGGTGTTTCAAGAGCAATATTAACAGGTGGGTACATGTACAGGAACGAGTTTTTACTCACTGTTTCTTAAATAGTCTTATATTGCAGCTATGTCTACTCTGTCAAGAGCTGAGTTCAGAAGCATTTCTTACACATCTGGACACAGCCAAAAAAGGTTACTAGCATTGCTTTTAATTGGATGCCTAGAAGTGGCCCTGCAGAAATCTTCTCTGGCACAGTGAAACAGAAGAATTTCAGTCATCATTTTCTGACACCTCTCTCTCTAGTCTCGGACGGGTTGAGTGAGAAGGGGCAAGCAGACTGGGAGACCATTTCATATTCCAGTTATGGATTTCAGGGCTCTGTAAGGGATGTTTTTGCACTACATGGCAATAAAATCCTGCTGCTCTGACTCCCTGGTCACAAGGCTCCCAGGGGTGCCGAACAGCCGTCTGGGACTTCTGAGTAGTTACAGCAAAGGATACGTGAGATGTGGTAATAAAGGTTGTAGTAACACCATTCCCTTTAATTGTTTTTGACGTGGTTCTCTAACATGAAATATGAGGGGGTACTGAGAGTAGACCTCTTTGGTTATACCTACAAAGCTTTCTGAACTTGGATGTGATGGATTTGATCGAAGAAAATGCCTTTTCCAACTAGAAATGCTTGAAGTCTGTCTTAGAGTAGAAAGGATGTAAGGTGGCCAACTAGGTAGCATTGCATACACAGGTTTTATGGAAACTATGTCAGCACACCGTTTTTCACTTAAGCTTGTGTGCCTATATAGATGGAATGTGAAGTTTTAGACATAGCATTTCTCCTGCCAAAAGCTGACATCTTCCATTTTCATTTAACTGACTCTTGAACAGAAAAGGTGATTTTTTATTATTTAATTTCCAATGCAATGCTCATTAGATTTGAGGCATTGTTTATGTGATGGCTAATAGAAGGGGTGCATATATTCGATTCCCCAAAAAAAGATTTTACAGCAACTCCTGTCCAGCTCTGCTTTAAATGAATGAGAGCCTTTAGGCTGATATGAAGGGATGTCTGCTGAAACCCTGACTACAAAGAGACAGGACTAAGCATCTGTGCAGCACTGGGACCTGAGTTTTAAGGTGCTGAAATTAAATTCTCATTTTTAACACAAGTATTTAGTGAAAAATTGAAGAAGCATTGTTAACAGAAACTGAATCAGAACCTATTCCATAAATGTAATGTTCGTTTTACTGAAGTTGTCCTACAATTGTGACATTGCATTTCAAATGTAATTAAAAATATAGTTATTTGAGCTGAACATTAATGCTTTATTTCTTTGACTTCAGATTATCTTTCTGTTAATCTTAGGAAGCATTTTAAATCTAGTGCTCTATTTTCAGTACACTGGACTGACACTTTCCGTGCTCAGATATGACAATATATTGCAGTGGTGAACAATGTGGCACATAAACTCATAATGAGGGTATATGTGAAAGAAACAGTTGAAATCTTTTAAAGCTGTTGATGTAACAATAATAGTAGTAATCTGTTATCCTTCAAAACTTGGTGTAACCTCTAATACAGCTTTATGGAAAAGATTCCTTAATTGTATATAATGTAGTCAAATAGTTAATGTAAAATTCAGATCTGAGGGGAGATGCAAAATCTGTAGACTCGTGTAGAGTCCTCTTCACTTTCACACTGTTGGAGTGCTTTTGATAAAGAAGAAAGAGGATGGAGTAGCATCAAGCTGTCTGGAACTGATCATTGAATTAAATGGGAATTTTTTTCATTAACTTTGATCATCCTTGGGTTGAACCTGTACGCCTGTGATTTAATTAGGAGCAAGCTTGGGAAATGCTGGTATGTTGGCTTTTCTAGTGTCTTACCTATGTGGATGGTAGTTACATAAACCAATGTATTTGTGCATCAGTGATATGGGAAGTGCAGAAGTGTGCATAGTTGGCTTTCCTAGTACTGAACCTTCGTTTAAAAGCTAGACATTATGCTGCTGAACCTCTTTTTCTGGCTAATTATAACATCATATCTGATTATAATATATTACACATAAACCAGGTCTGTTTCTGTGTAACTGAAAAATATTTTTATGCTGAGAAAGGGAGGAGATTAAAATTAGACATACAATAAGCCATAATGATATTAAAAAAAAAAAGTTAGGTTATGTTTAACATTAAAGGCTAAAAATGAAAGCTTTGATAAATAATCTTCACCTGAGAGCAAAAAGGAGGTTATCTACTATCGAATGTTGAGTTGTCCAATAAACTATGTTTTCGTCATGGATCGTGTTGAAGTAATGCCAGAGAAGCTGTGGATGCCCCATCCCTGGAAGTGTTCAAGGCCAGGCTGGATGAGGCTTTGAGCAACCTGGTCTAGTGGAGGGTGTCCCTGCCCATGGCAGGGGGTTGGAACTAGATGGTCTTTAAGGTCCCTTCCAACCCAAACCATTCTGTGACTCTATGATGAATGCTGTAATTTTGGCATGTGTTTTTTTCTTTGGGTTGTTTTGTTGTTTCTTTTTTTTTTTCAACAGTGTTGTGCAGCCCCACTGTGGACGTATGATTTGACCCTGCCAAGTCTCTCTAGTAATCCCTTTCCATCTACAGTGAAATGCAATGGCAGCTTGTTTCGCGTTTCTGGGTGTTAATCTGTTCACACTTAAACATGTTGCAGCCCAGTGAAAGCAGTGAGTATCCTGGATGAATGATAGAAGAGAAGTGAAATGGATGTACGTAAGTGTAATCTGCCCCCAGGGTGGCAGATTGCCAGCGTATTCTTTAGCAATGACCCTTATCAGTGAGAATAAACTAAGAGTTGTATCATTACTGAGAACCAGAGTACTGCTTTCACTTAAGCTATTGCTGGCTGCTGTGTTTTACCCTCACTGAAGGCACTGTTGGGTTGAGTTTAAATTTATACCTAATAATTCCAGTTTTTAAGCATAGATTCCTAAGGAAATGACAGCTGCAAGATGGAATTTGTACATCTGCTGTTGGCCCTCCTTTTTTCTGCTTAAGTCAAATTTCACAAGGGATGCCCATATTGCCAAAGACAGCAAGTTACAAGGTGTTGTGTGAGAACAGAGGGCTTTATAAAGGAGAGAGACCCTATTAATGCCTCGGTTAAAGCAGAGGTAGCAGGATGAATTTGTTCCTTACCACTGTATCTACAAACAAGCTTTGCCTTCAGACTCAGAGGAAATAATGTTTTGCTGTTTTGGCTGCTTGCAAAAAAAAGTTTACTATAAACTGTTTATCCTGAGGATGAATTATGTTCCTTTGGCTGACACATCTTAGAGAAGTGGAAAAGAGAATAGTGCTGTCTGAAATATTCTAAAAGAACTGAGACTGGATGCTTTGTGAGAAAGAAGTGGATGTGTTGTCTTTCAGACTATTTTAGAATAGTGTGTCTACAGGAGGGGGCTTGAGACAGAAGATGCTATTTTTTCCAGTCTTGGAGATCATGAGCAAATGTTGGAATTTTATAGAAATTATAATCAACTATAAATGTAAGCTGTTAAATCGTCTAAGCAGCGTTCTCCCTCTGCAGCAGTAAACCTTACAGTAACAGGTCTACTTCTTTAAAGCTGTCAGTGTGTTGCCATCGTCTGCAAAAGTACACAATAGCTTGTCATAAATGTATCAAATTTCCTGCTCAAATGAACATCTCCGTTGGTGATGTATGAGTTCTTAAATGCATTATTTTTATATGAAAGCTGTTCTCATTTAGTGGTTTTGCACAAACCCCCCCACCCACCCCCCACCCCTCCTTGCCACAGCTAAATTCTGAAGTAGAAATATTCTGGATTTATGTTTAGAATATAAATGCAAGAAAAATCATTTTACAAACAGAAGTCCAAGAAATATATATTTCTTTTAATATTCTGGTTGTTTGCTTCAGTATAGAAAGCACAGAAATCTTCCAGCGTATTTTGTTTTTTCTCTGCTGTGGATAAGCAGCTTTGCAGAAGAATTCTGTTGTCTTCACCTTATAGAGTTGCAAAGTCCATCAGTATGTTGTGTTGGCATCTAGATGCAAAAAGAAAAGAAAAGGTAGGGCAGTTATAGTACATCGTGTACTTCAGGTCAGGTGTAGACAAGGTAGATAGTAAATGGGATTTCTAAGACATGGATGTATAAAACAAGATTTCTCGTCGTGTGACTTGTTGAGATACCTGTGCACCTTTGAATCTTTCCTAAGTTTTGCACATATAGCCTCTGCCCAGTTTCCCTTTTTGAAAATGTGAGTTAGCTCAGCTATAGGTTTGGCTTTGTGTCCTAGCGAGTACATGTATTTTGTGGGCCTCTCTGTGGAGAGGAGGAGAACATTAAATTCAAATTAGCTATAATTAGGTTGCCCAGAGAGGCTTTAGAAACTCATCCCTGGAGACATTCCTACCCAACTAGACAAGTCTCTGAGCAACCTGCATTGAATAGGGTGTTGGACTAGACAGAGGTCTTTTTAAAGCTAAATTATTCTACAATTCCGTAATTCTATGAATTATAACTGTCTTGGGGTTATAGTTCTCTTCAGCAGCTGTTAAGTCGTGTCATCCCTAGGCCCAGCTTTGTGACTGTCCATCTCTTGCTGTCACTAGGCTTTGCTTTCCTTGTAAGCAGTTTTGCTTCTCCTCCTGAACACCAAGAGAGGGCTCGTGTGTCCTGAGGGCAAGGTTCAACACAAACTTTTCCTTATACTGCTCATTTGCTTAGCCCTGCAGTCTTGGAAGGGTGTTTAAAACTCCGTTTCTCTAATCTTCCCTTCCACTTGTACTGAGAAAGCTACTCCTTTGTGGTACCATCACCAGTGAGAGGAAGCCACAGTAACAGCAGTACTCATTTTGTGAACTGGACATGCCCTTTTTTCCCATACCAGGGGGAATTACTGCAATTCCAAAATGTGATGGAGAAATGCAACTCTTGCTGTATTTTCTGTATCCATTTCCCATTGCTTCTCTTAAAGTTTTTTGGCAATATCCCAGTGTATGTTTGAACAATTAGTACAGTGGGCCATCTGATGCCAGTTTGATTGCTTGAGCACCATAGTACGTGGAAAAATAAGCAATCTGAAGTGGTTTGACAAAGGAGGATGTGTTTTTCCAGCCCCCTTCCCCATGTGCAGATGTGCATAAACACAAGTGCACACACCCTGCCCCATTGCAGCCAAACAGCCTGCGTTTTGTAGATCGTGCCTTGCGTGTGCATGGTCAAGCCAGAATCCAGACTTAGGTGACCTTATTCTGTTACGGGAAATAGAGTAATGTGATTTTTATAAAAGAGAGGGGGTGATTACAATTGAATTGCTTTCCATTGCTAGAAATACGAGGTCTGTATAAAAAACTAAGACAGCAAGCTAGTAGTATTTTTACAGGCTGTCCTTCAAGATGCTGGTCTGCCAAGCATATATTAGGTAATATATTTACATCTTGAAATGGTGTCTGATTGTACTTCAGTCTTAAAATGTAATTATCAAGTAGTACCTAAGATTTGCATCTGTCAAACTGTATTCATTGGTAGCATCATTGATGAAGTTTTAGAAAGAGCTCATCACCAGATATGAATACAGAATTCTTAGAAAACTATGATGATATTTTCTACTGTTGATTGCTAATAGACCTTCCCTTCCGATGGCCTGGCCAGCGCCTTTTGACATTTATAACCTGTGATTTGCATCTGGAACTAGGAGCTCTAGCTTTTACCCTCATAAGAAGCCAGAGTGTAAACAGAGCGAGGTGTGAACCATCCTTTCTGTAGAAAGTTGTTTATGGTAATTCTTGAGGGTTCCCTGTGGGGCCTGAACTAAAATCCTAGGCACAAATAAACTACACCCTGGGGAATGAATGGGCACCAGGCACTGGTGACTGCTACGTAATGCCAGTGATCTTTGCATCTTCTAGTCATCATCATCATCTCTTCTTATCTAAGGTAATAAATAATACAAATAATTGTAAAAAGCCAGTTCTTGAATATTCGGGGTTAAAGGCTCTAGGCTGGCTTACAGCTAAAACAGCTCCCTGCCATTGCGTAGTAGCAACAGGATGTCTTAAAAGTGGCATAAAAAACTGAAAACCTCCCTTTCTTGGCTTTTCTAGATGCTGTAGGAAAAGATGTCGTCAGGTTCACTTCGTGCCTTTGCTCTTTCGATTGTTGCAAGAAAAAAATCGCACAATTTATTTCCTCAATGAAACGTGGAGCGCTCCAAGATGAGATTAACTCAACAGAGGAACGCAAAACCTTTACACGATGAGCAACTTCACCCAGCTGAGTTATTTGCTGAAAATAATTAAGGATGTCTGGATAGCTGAAAACTTTCATCTACTGTGCACCAGAAGGAGCATCTGGTTTGTTTTGCTCATTTGTTTGCTTTGCTCGTAGAAGTTTCCTCATTTTCCCAGCCAGCCAGGAAAACCAGCAGAATTATTTAAACAACACTCCCCCTAGCACGCTAGGATAAAGCCAAGTAATTAGATTCTTACCCTTAGAGTAGACACACAGAACAGCTTAAAAACAAAAGCAACCTTCCCCCGGCCCTGATTCAGCTGAGACAAGTTGTTTTCTGGATATAAGAGAACAGAGAACAGAGTTCAGCTCTCTGATAGTAGGCTGGTTGCACCTTGCCAGCAATAGGACTGTTGTCCTGGAAAGACTGGTGTCCCTGAGGGAGAGTAGGAGCTGAAATAATCTGGTGCCAGCATCAGCAAAGGTCTCATGCATTTTATTTGTTCTTCTGGTGCAACTAAAATAATTCTATTTCAGATGTTCACTCTTTTAGGAAGCAAGCTTTTTAAGCAGGTACATATTGTACTTTTAAAACCATTTTCCACAAAATACCTGTGTTTGTGAGTAGAAATAAGCCAAAAATGAGCTTCTTAAATAAAAAACCTCAGTGATAGGTGACAAAACTGAGGTTCTGTACTTATTGTGTCATTGATTTCCCCACTGATTGTTCTGTTTATATGAAAGTAATCCTTTTTTTCAAACTACTGGCCATTCAGGCTCCGATTCAGATATTTAAATTAGAATGGATCCTTTTGCTGGTCATTCTTCTGTAAATGATGGTTTGCAGAAGTATGATTGTTATGGGGGGGGGGGGCTAGTTAATGAGTTCTTTATTTTCAGCTAGGCTGTCACTGACTGTTTAGTCTGGTAACCTGGATGGAAAGGAAAGGAAAAAAAAAACAACTCTGCTTTTTCATTGGGATGAACAAATACCAAATAATTCTGGATTCATTCAAGAAAAAGATCTGTTGAACACAGCTGTAACAATTTATGGTTGCTGCGTAGAGTGAAATTTTATCTCTAAGAGAAATCATAAGAGATCAAAACCTGAACCTGCTTCCACTGAGACAAGTAGACATGTTTCATCCTAGGAAGAGTTTTGAGTCCATATTCTAAACTGCTGAAATATTTTCAGGTCTGGGTAGGTAATTCTTACTAGCTAGCTTTATTTAATCAAATATGAATGCGAGGCAGATTAGAAAAGTAAAATATGGTGTAAAAATAAGATGTGGATAATTCAGTCAAGTTTTGTTGCTGTCACGCATATCTGCTTTTTTAAAAAATGCTGAAACTGTCCTGCATGTTGGGGTTTTTTTCCTCCTCGTTTTTTTTAGAAAAGTGAAATGTTTATGAAAGTTCACGTTTAGCAATATATATTTGCTTAGGTGATTACAGTTTCTTCTTAAATAAATTGTGTTACGCACACTAGAGGCAGGACGCCAGTGCTCTGGGATGAACCCTGTGCCCACAATATCAAAGGACAGGAAATGGTCTCGGTGGGCTGTGTAACTACAGCGCAGTGGTACCGCTTATGGGTGTGCTTTTTTCCTTTTCATGATGAGAACAATTTAATGCTTGATAAAGTGAGAAAATGTGTTGTATCTTTAAACGATTTTTGGTTTGTACTGTTCTCAGAGGCATGAGGAGAAGCCTTCAGCAGTGGGTGCAAGCCATATCCAAGGACAAGAGGAAATGGCCTCAGGTTGCATCAGGGGAAGTTGAGGTTAGGTATTAGGAAAAACTTCTTCACTGAGAGAGTGGTCAGGCATTGGAATGGGCTGCCCAGGGAGGTGGTGGAGTCACCATCCCTGAAGGCGTTCAAGGAACGTGTAGACATGGCGCTTGAGGACACGGTCTAGTGGGTATGGTAGTATTGGGTTGATGGTTGGACTGGATGGTCTTACAGGTCTTTTACAGCCTTAGTGATTCTGTGAAGGGCTTTTAAAAACTATTTGGCTGTGGGCACTAGCTGCCTCTGTTCAATCTTGTAGCATGAGCAAGATCTGTCTGCCACAGCAATGTACTTTACTCATACCATATTGAAACACAGATATTTTAAAAATAAAATGCAGTAAACTAAAGGAGAAAATAGATGGAATATTTTGCTACTAACATTGGGTGATTAACATTATAGGAACGTTCAATTTTCTCCTGATCCATTTTTATAATAGTTAAAAATTGAGGACTTCTGTTTTGCATGCAAGTTTTCAGTGATACAGGCTTTGCTCCAACTGTTTCATAAACATATTTATTTAAAGAAATCGAGCAGCTGTTTTTATTGGACTAGAAAGGCGATGCCATGTGAATAATGCTATAATCCGACCTCAGGAGTTTATTTGCCCTGGAGGAAGGCTTTCTTCATTTGGATTTAAACAGTCTTCTGTTTGGCATTGTATCTGAGAGTTCCCGCTCAACTCACATTATTTCAGAAAGCGTGGAGCAGTTCACGGGTGAACTGAATCACATTAACTGCTTTTTGTTACTTGACCAGGGGTTGTTGCTAAGGCAGGGAATACAGAACAGTCGAAGTGATGTGCGTGGCTAGGGTGCTGTCTTTTGGGCTTCAGCTGGAAGAGGCTGGTTTTGCAAATGGCACTTGGTAAAGGTGCTTGGGACTTTAAGAACCACGTGTCTTGTTTCAATCCCAGGAACAGTTGGTGAGACATTTTGTAGCTCTTGAAGAGATAAATTTTGAAGACAACCAACTTTAAAGGAATTAAAACAATCAAAATAATTTTGAAGAAATGAGTTTCCAGAATATTCAGTTGAACAGAAAAATAAGCTTTCAGTGGTGCAGAGCTTTTCTGTTTCTGCTTCATTTTAGTGTGGGTGGTTTTTAAAACTTCTGTTTGGAAATTTAAAAAATTCTCTTCTAGTAACAGTGAAAAGAACTCTGGCCTCCTGCATACAGACGTGTACAGAACTTTGTGTAGATAGATGTCTGCTCACATTTTGTGATTTGTATTTCATCAAAAGTGCTTTTTGCTGTGTTCTTTTTTGATTCATACATGTTTATCTAAGCATATTTTAATTCTGTCACATTTTTTCCATATGAAAAGCAAAATTTAGCATGAAATGTTTATGCACGAGTCCTAATATGAAGGAAACTAAAGTAGTATGATAAGTTTCTATTTGCAAAGATGATTGTGAATGTGTAAAGGCCTATTTTGTTTTAGATAAATTCACATAGAATCCAGACAGTTTTATATGATGGAATTGCTGTTACTGAGGAGATGGAATTGATGATGTTAAACAGAAAATCTGTGAGCTTTTTTCAGCTGCATATGTAATCTATGAAAAATAAATATACCTCTGAATCAAAAGCCATCTTGGAACTATCTTGGTCTTAGAAAGCTTGAATTTCTTCTCCAAACTCTTTTGCCTTCATCCCAAAAACAATGTTTGGAGCTGATAGAGGTTAGTGCTAGAGAAGAGACATTTTGCTTTCAAACTCATGAAGGCAAACCGACCAGTATGTGTTCGTGTTCTCTTCCATTTCTTTGTGTAGTGGTACTTTGAGGGACCTGAGCGTTCCTCATTCCACCCTCTGCCAGTGCTGGCCTCCTTTCCCAAACCACATTTATAATCAACAGAAGGATGATGATTGTTGCCATTCAGGGAGGCCAGCAGAGGAGGTGAATTGAGTTTGAACCATGGTTCTTGTATCTCCACTCAAAAAGAAGTACTTTCCACTGCCAGTCATCCCCAGAGGAATACTAGCTTTTCAAGGATTGAACTGCCGTGCCTATTTAGGGCTTTGCCATCAGTCAGTTCAGTTGGCCAGTGATGTCTTTCTAAAGACATTTAGAAGGCAGGGACAGCTACACAGCTTTGGCTTATTTCAAAGGAAGTTCTTGGAGCTTTCTGTTGTGAATTCTTACAGCTGCTGACTGGCCATCTATTTCCAAGGGTCATCTTAAAGCATTATTGTGTTCACGGCAAGTAGTTGTTAAGCCGTATAAGACCCAAATAAATATTTTAAACAAAGGGGTCTGCTGAAATGCTGAAAGCATATGAGTAGTGCTGAGGGAATTGTATTCTTTTACGTGGGGTTTTGTTTTTTTTTTTTCTAGTAAAGGATATTTATTAGGGTGAGCAGATGGGCACTACTCATTTTTTGGCATTCATTGATAAGCCTGCTACCTCTCCAGGTGGCTCAACAAAAATGATAACACTGTGGCTCTGCTCCCATTTTATTTTTATTCCTCTCAGACTAGTTATTCACCTGTCTCTGTTCTCCTCATTTAGAGCCATCTGCTGGATTTGTTTGCGTCTGGTTTTTTGTTGTTCTCTGTTCTAAAGTCCCCAAGGGATCTCCAGCAGGGGCTGATGCAAAGTCTTTGCTGAGTATTGGGTTCAAGGATATCTTCGTTTTGTCATCTTCTCTGTAGCCAGCTTGCAAGTTTTATTTTCCCCAGCCTGTCCTTATGAAGCATTCCATGCAACACCAAATTATGCTTGCCCTTAGTGGACTATTCTACCACTTGTAATTATTAATATAGTGGTTCTCTCACTTTTTTATTTTGAGATGTTAAAAGAATGAAGAGCAAGTGAGAAACTCTTGCATTTGTTATCATCATAATAGAGCAGAACAGAAATTTGTCATGCAGAAGTGATTAAAAAACAAACTTTATATATAAATATATTGTAATAAGTTTAATCAACAATTTGTTTCTTCTCTGAAGAGATGAGATAGGGAACATGCTTCCAAAATGGAAGACCTTTCATGGTGACTGGGTGAGACTGTCTAGATTGTGTCAGAGCTGACTGTGGGACTAACCCCACCTGCCGTGAGCATCCATCTCTGAAATAGGCCAGTAGCTTCTTTCCCCTGCTTGCTCACTGTTCATGATGAAGTCTCCTCCCTTGGGCATTTTCACTGGGATGAATGTACTGCATTTTCTTAGTAACTCTTTTGAATATATGCGGTTTTCCTGCATGTTAGTTTAAAATGTATCACCTGGTTGGATTTAAGAATGGGATCAGCAAAAGGCATATACTTAATACCAGACCAAGCAATTTCTCTGGCTGAAGGGCCAGGCCACTGTTTCATGGCTCTATTTCCCTGTGTTTTCCTACTCTTCCTTCCTTTCTACTTGCAAACTCATCTGCCTTCCCTCACCTTGGAGAGCAAAGCTGCTTCTGTGTATGTGTGGGTGAGGAGATGGGAAGTCCCCTGGAGAGACCCTGGAGGGTAATGTGGTACCTGCAGACTGTGACTTCTCTCTTGTCTTTTGTTGCATGTGTATTTGGCACAGGGCCACTCTCTGTCATCCGCCTCTCTGTTGAGTCCAACCTTAATCCTTGGCGGATCCTATTGAAATCAAGGGGCCGCCTTGTGGAGTGAGGAGCTGTTGTTGGGTGTGTGTAAAACTGCTCTGGTGGGAATCACAGAGATGAACTCATAAGCAGTACTCCTAAACAGCTTCAGAGAGAGCTCAGCTTCCCTGTCCCTTTGGAGAGCCAGGACTAAACTACAGGACCTTGTTCCCCGATTTCCAGTTGTGATTGCAAATTTTATTCTCTAATATAAAATATATTCTCTCTAAAAAACTGATATAGGCTACACTAGAAGGAAAGTCAGTGTACATGAACATACAGCTTAACTTTAAATGTTTAAGTATGTATTATGTGTGGCCATGGGTATAGGAAAAATTGAGAAATTTGATCATATTGGACTCAGAGTTACTTGTTTGTTACTTGCTAGTTAATGCTATTGTGTTGTGTTAAGGTTTGGGAGCACTGATATACCTGATCTTACTGCCTAGTGACAGTACCATAAAGATATGTTGTTCCAATTCCCCTTTCCTGGCTATGTTTATTAGAAAAAATTAGAAATGTTTTTAGCTTGCAGACATCTGGAATCTTTTCCTCCTCTCCCCTCCAGATGTTTTACTGTCAGTGCATCTTTTTGCAGCTTTTGCTCCCAGCTGCTTCTACTGGGACACTGAATATTACTCGATCTTTCTCATTTCTTGGCTTGCCCCTGCCCCTTTTCTCTGCTCTGATTAGTTGTATGACTCCCCTTACCCTGTACTATATTTTGTTATATGTAGCTGTTGGAAGAGTTTCTCTTGCCAGCAGCCATCTATGGAAGGAAACATCTGAGCACCCCATTATTCTTATCATGGTTACTGCATTACTTTCTCATAACCTACCGTTATGTCTATTCTTGCTCGGCTGTTTTAATAAACAGCCATGTTTAGTGATACAGAAAGGGCAGAGATAAATGACAGGTGATAGATTTGAGGAGGTAAAAAGTAAAGTTCCTCAGATCAGGGTTTTTTTTGTTTTGTTGGTGTGAGGTTTTATAGTTTATTTTTCTGAGTGGTAGTGTAATATCTATTCTGGGATTTATACTAATAATAGATTATTGTAATCAGTTCAATCGGCAAGGCTTGAGACCACTGAGAACTGATAAAATCCACAGTGATAAAGCTACTGGGTAGTCAAGAGTGAAATAGATATTTACATATATTTACATCTTTACAGAGTCCTTACTCTGTTCTTGCAATTTTTCTGCATGCCAGTTTGCCTCTGGTGAATGACATCTTTATCCATGACTTTGAACTCTTAATATCTGTTATCTTTTTTCTGCACAATTACTGTGTTTGACTTTGCATTTCTCTAATATTGAGCTTTAAACTACAGTAAACAGACTGAAGCGATGATAGCAGTAGTTTGTGTGTGATGGAGAATCACGTCAACATAGTTGAATTTAGTTTGACCTCAATGATTTCCGCTCCCCCCAACTCTAAATGTCAGTACAAAAAACCTGATCTTGATGTTTTCAGGAGGGATTTATACACAAGAGGGGGTCAACCTAGGTATCTGGGTTTTAATGCTGATGATCTGGACCAGTGAGTAGTGGTATGTATTCCTTGTGTGTCAGTCAGAACTGCTTGAGGGAGAACCTATATGTATTTTCATCACTGGAGTCCTTTTTTTTTTTTTTTTTTTTTTTTATTTCAGTACTTAAGTCCCCCATCTCAAGTTCAGGGCATACTGCTGATACGGAAAGGTTTGGAGTTGCTTTCTGTGGCTTTCCACTAACCTCTGAAACAAGGCAGCACTCCAGTGACGGAATGGGTTGGTGAAGGACAATTAGATTTTAATGCAAAAAAACTCTTAAGTGAATGTGACAGCTGAGAACCATGTGTGTTTCTCATTCTGCTTCATTTGTTGCAATTCACTTTCTATTCCAATTCCAACCTGTAGAGAAACCTGTCTAATGGATATAAACCAGGCCATTTTTCAGAAGAAGGTCGAAAGCATAGACCCCAAACCAGTGATTGATATTGGGTGCACCCCTTCCATTTGAAATCACGGCACAAATGGCCCGACATCTAACACAAGGGGTATGTAACAAATTATTTCCTTGAATCAAGGCTGACACGTGTAACTTGTAATACTGAGGCATTCCTACATTTATTTATTTAATAATGTAGAAATAAAAGTGTTTTAAGAGAGTAATAAAAGGGTATGATCGAAGTGTAGGTATTGACCAAAATGCTTTGTGAGGGAGCATTTTTAACAGTTTTTGTGGTGAACCTTGCTTGTTTGCCTCATTTGAGGCAAATGAGCCCTTCAAATTGAGGCAAATTTGAAAGAGTGTCTATCAATTCTAAATTTCCCTCACTGCTGTTGCACATCTTTCTTTATGTTTAAAATGTTCTCCTTTACTACTGATCTTATACTTGGTGCTTTTTTTTAAAGCAACTGGACTCCACCCTACTCTCAGTTAAACCAGTACAGCTACATGAAACATCTTACCCATAGGTCAGCGTTCTGTCTTTTGGTCTCATAATGAGATACTGATGCTGTCGTCGACAGAAGAATTGCAGTGTTGTGGAGAGGGAATGGCATGCTAATGGGGGAGATCTTTGAATAAAACTCATGTCTTTTCAAAAAGGAGAGGTGAAAATAATAATAAAATAAATGGATGACTACTAAATATTTTACTAAATTACTAAATTAAATATTATGAAATATTACGAAATATTACTACTGCTTGGAAATTCACCTTAAGGAAGGTCATCTAGAGAGAAGGTAAGTAGACGGATATGCACATGAACCTTCAGTTCTGTAGGTCCTTACAATATATGTGTTTTTCTCCTCCTTGTCCTTGTTTTTACTATAAAACAACAAAGTTCTTACTTTCACATCAGTAATGGTTGGAGGAGTATTATATTATCTAGATGGAAAGTGTGAGTGTGACAGTCAGAGGGATGTCATCTATTCTTTCCAGTAACTTTTGGCCAGGCCAGGGTGTATCTTTCAGAGAGATGTTCAGTCTCAATGTAGTATTTCAGTTAGTGGAAATTATATCACACACGTTCCCAGGTAATTTCAGAGAAAGAGAGATTGGATAGTAGTAGTCCTCTGTCAGCTACAGGAAAACATAACCGAGTAACAAGTTTCTTGCATGTGTGTATGCACAGGTATGTAAACGGCACTGACATGATTGATGATCCACTGCAGCAAACTTGTTACCAGCTCCTGTTTTAGATCTATCCCAAATCAAGGCCTGTGAATAGATGGGGAACAATTCTACCTTAACCCTGTTCCCTACCCCAGCTTCACCCAATCTAGTGTTGTTCCTTTCCAGATGTGTCCTTTTCCACAGTATGTGTGGCTTGGGCTTTTCTCACCTTGGCTTCTTTCCTCACAGATATTGAAAGGGATCAGGGTTCTCCTGTGTGCTCAAATCAAGATTACAATGCATTTCTTCCTTCAGTTGCAAGAAATGTACACAGAATTTAACTGTGCTTCCTGTTTTCAAAGCTTGCTCTTTAATTCATGTGTGGTAATTAAATGGTGCACTAGTAGTTTCAAATTTTGCTGTGTATGTGAAACAGTCTTTATGTTGGTGGTTGCCGTTGCCAGCCACCTTTGTTGTTCTGGGCTTGAAAAAAGACAAATAGCATTTTTAAGCTCCTTCCGTAAGGAAAGTATGCCTATAGAATGAGAGCTCGGTTTCTGCTCTCATCCTCTCATTCCAGAAGCTGGAGGCCTTAAGTAGAATGCCGAACATTATGAACTCTATTAAAATGTGCTAATGAAAGGACAGGCTTGGATGGAGACCTCTGCTTGATTTTTTTACTTAGTTTTCTGAACTGGGAGGAAGGCCTTTAGAGCTGAGCAGTTTTCCTATCTGTGCTAACTAAAATATTCTCAAAACCCAGAAAGGGTCAAACTTACTTTTACATGCCTGTCTTCTGTTTGGGTTTTTTCAGGGGTGACAAGAAAAAATACCTCCAATGAAGAAAATGTGAAGTTTTTTTTTCCCCTTTCAAATACCACAGAGAAGTACTTCTCCCTCCTTTTTATTTATTCCATTTTATGCTGGTGTGTTATCACTGTTTGTTCCTTCTCAAACTTTGCAGACTCTTTGAAGTAATCAGTATGAGTTTAGGGGTCACATGCATAGCTACTTAAGCCTATGAATTATGATGGAAGACACTTCTATTCAACTTTATGGTGTACAGATAAAGGCTTGTAAGATTTTCAATTAACTTGAAGGATTAAAGCATTACAGCTATTGTTCCTGCCTTGTGAAAGGTGAAGAAATGGTAACCTGATCATTAGATATGGATAGTATTTAAGCCGGAAAACCAGTCTGTTTTCTTAATACTTTGGGAATAAAATTACTAGTACTTGTGGGTTTTTGATAGACTCCTAAATAAAGGGTTGAACAATAATTAACCAGGACCTACATGAAGGCTACTGCAATAAATAGGAGTATCATGACACTGGAAAACAGATATACCAAAAAATACTTACTCTGGTTGATTGTGCATGTGGTATGCATTACCGCTTATTCTGAGGCCAGAAAACCCAAAACGATTAAATCTTTGGGTACTATGAGATGACAGAGTAAGAACAGCCTTGTGGTTTTGTTCTGGTATTTAGTTTTCTATTTTTTCAAATTTTTTTTTTTCAGTTTAGTGTGTGTGAGAGAAGCTTCTCCAGGGAATGATTCAGAGCAGGTGCCTCAAGTGAAAACATCTTTTGGTTGATAGAAGGAAAACTTTGGTTCTTTAGGATGCTCTGATTTGCTGAAGCAGTTAAGGAGTCGTTTAGGTTAAAGTGCTGTGAAGACACTGGAAAAGTGTAAATGCTTTGCTGGGTTGGTGTCAGATCACACAGCGACTTACAAGTGAGGAACTAGAGACTAGAGGAAGATTAGAGGAGTGGGAAGGTTTTATTATAAATAAATAATGAAGGGCTGTGGCCAGGGAAGGTAAGATGTTTATAAAGAGTAGAAGGGTGTTGTTAAGTTGGAGAGTGCGCTCACGTATGCCTATGGCTGTGTATGAGTTTGTTGCGTTGAGAGGGAAGAAAATAGAATATGGAGCTACCTCCGATTAACAGGTTGGAAAGAAATAATGACACCAGAGAACAGTGTAAAACTTAATACTTTTATTTTTTTTTAATATTGGCAAAATGCTCAAGGGGAAAGAATACAAAAAACAAACACAGAGTTGAATAGAGTATTGAAAATGTGTAATAAACATACAGGCGAGATGGAGTGTCTTAAAAAGAAAGTAAACCAGAAAATGTTTTATATCCTACAGGAATTCTGAGAAAAATGAAAACTTTCTCTCACTTTCACATGGCGTCTCCATCCCTTGCTACTCACACCTCACTGCACTGTCTGCTAACACCCTCTAGATGGTGTTGGGGGATACTGGCATGTTGAGTTTCTCCTAACTCCATGAGTTAGGATAGATACGTGATGCGTGTGTGTTGGTTTGTGTGGTTTTGGTTTTTTATATATATATATATGTAAAGTTATTTTTGACAAAGTGTTGGCAGAATTGTAGGTGGTGTTTGAGCCAGTGTAGATTTAAACACTTAGATGAGGAAATCAAATACAGTCATGAAGAAAATACTCTGTTACCCTTTACTTAAAACATTGCATGGATACTGTAGCCTGTTATTCCATGAGTTATGAGCATACAGCAGAGTACTTTAGGGAGCCCATCTCTGGTGAGGATTATGTAAGTTTTGACTTGACTTTTCCTTTCAGCGGCAGGATGCTATCTCAGAGCTCTGCAGTTTCCTTTTCTTAGCACAAGAGCCACTACCTCTGCTGTCTGGTGAAGTGGAATACACACAGTCCTTAAAGAAATTACTACATCCTCTGATGTGATCTGCAAGTAGTTGCAGCTGCTCTGTTGTCTGGAAAAACTCAACAACCCATCATGCCCCACATACCTGCTAGCAGAAGTGGGGTGCCATTGCAAGGGTATTTCTGGCTCGTCATATGAATGGAAGTCAGTGTGTTACTGTTTTTTGTTTTTTTTTTTTTTTTTTCCTTTTCTCTGTGTTTTCTTTAAAAACAGAAATCTTAATTTATTTTTACAAGTACTGAAAGGACAGAAGTTGAGTAGTTATCCTTCCACCTGAAAATCCCCAAATATTTTAAAACAATCTGCAGGACACAAAACATGACGTTACTTCTTTAATTCTTCTTTTTGTGTGGTGGGGGCATGCTGATTTGCTTTCTGCAGTGTATATTAAACATGCTGTTGAGCACAGGTTTAATGTTAACCATCATTAGAGGAAATAGTGGAACTAAAAGGGCTTGAAACCTGATTATTACATCATTCTTCCCATATTTTCATAGGGCAGTGCAGTGATGCTGCAATCCCTTTATCTCAGTGGCCTTCCTTGGGCTTCACTGAGAAGGCCAGAGGTGGGCACAGCCTTCCAGGTGTGGCCTTGGTAGTGCAGAGCAGAGGGGAAGGATCCCCTCCCTTGGCTGGCTGGCAACACTCCTCTTGATGCAACCCAGCAGGCTGTTGGCCTTTAGTCACATAGAACTGGCTCATGGTGAGCTTGTTATCCATCTGGACCATCAGGTCCTTGTCTGCAGAACTGCTTTCCTGCTGGTTCGGCCCCAGCATATACCAGTGCATGGGGTTATTCCTCCCCAGGAACAGGATTTTGCTCTTTGTTGAACTTGATGAGGTTCCTGTCAGCCCATTTTTTTTTCCAGTTTGTCTAGATGGCAGCACATCTCTCTTGTTTATCAACCACTCTTCCCAGTTTTGTGTCATCTGTGAATCTGCCAAGGATGCACTCCATCCCATTGTCTAGGTGATGAATGGAGATGTTAAAGTGTTGGACCCCGTATTGAGCCCTGGGACACACTGCTGGTGACCAGCCTCTCACCTTTCACAGCTGGTAACAATCTTTTGAGCCTGACAATTCAGCCAGCTTTTAGTCCACCTCACTGTCCACTTACCTACTTTGTACTTCATTGGTTTGTTTATGAAAATGCTATGGCAAACAGTGTCAAAAGCCTTACTAAAGTCAAGGTGAACACACCTGCTGCTCTCCTCTTTGTCTGCCAAGCCAGTAATCTCTTTGCAGAAGGGTAACAGGTGGATCAGACATGATTCCCCCTTCATAAATCCATGCTGATGGCTCCTAATCACCATCACATATTTTGGAAGTTATTTCCGACACTAGCTGCTCCACCACCTTCCCAGGCACTGAGGTGAGGCTGGCTAGCCTATGGTTCCCCAGATCCTCCTTCTCAACCTGCTAGAGGATAGGACTGGCACGTTTTCTCCCATCTCTGTTCTCAGCTGCACTTATCTAGAGAAGACCTTTAGATTGCATTCTTTCTTGATGTTACTTGATTGCAAGATTTTCCTAATGTAACTTGCTTGTTATTTTTGTAAAGACAATTTAAATTTAGACACTGTGAATAATACTGCTCACTGAATTTAACTTTACTATATGTTGATCAAATCTTCACCTTACAGTTAGAATCAGGTTAAATTTGTACTGAATATATTACACTGCTTTTAGCACACAACCTTATTTATATCTTGTTAATTTTTTTTTTCCTCCCTTCCACTTCATTAGCTGGAACCAGCCCAGGTTAATTGAGAGTGGGAACTCTATTCCAGACTACCATCTTCAGAGAATAATCAGTTTTCCTGAGAGCATCACGAGGAGATTGTTAGGGAAGGCACTCATAAAGGCCTGCCTTTGATGCACATGAGAAATCATTTATGCGAGCTAGCGGCTCCCTACTACCCATCAGTATGAAACTTAGCAACATTCATTCTGGTCATGGAAGGGGAAGCTTGGAGATTGGTGGGAGCAAACCAGGACATCAGTCAAGCTGAACTGATTTAAATCACAATTAAAAATGGATGCTTTAAAGGAGCAGGGAACCTTTTGTGCATTTTATGTTGTTTTCCTTGAAAATGCTTGGTTCTCACCAGCTGGCAAAAAGTGATATACGTTGTTATAAATAAGGTAAATAGTATTAGTCTTTCATGCCAAAGTAAGCATTGATTTTGCACTTCTAAGCAATTATACAACCTAACACAAATATAGCTGGTTTCTTGATACTATACATTCTTATTTTATAAAATAATGATTGGTACATTTCCTGGTTATCAGATAGTGATTAATTTTGATTTGGAACATCTACAGTTGTATTTGGATGTAAATTTGAATTCAATTAAAAATATAAAAACTAACATTATACACATTTTCCCAAAAACGTATTCCACGTTTAAAACTAGTGGAATAAACTAAACAAAGTTTAGTTTAGTGTCTCTGTTGAATGAAGCAGTTGGTTTCTGGATGTCATGGTCTTCTAGTCATTGTAACTAATGGATATCATCGTGAGAAGGAAAGGTGCAGGTGGTTTTGGTCTGACAAGACCATTGTGATTTTCTTCTGGAAAAGTTATGCATGGAATATGGTGACATGATTTTTGAAGTGCAAAGATGTGTTTATATAATTTTTGTTTTTAGAGTTAGTTATTCTGATCTATGGTTTATTACAATAATTACGTATTCCCTGATGTTAGCAGGTGCTGGTTTTACTATGCAGAAAGTTAGTGTCCCCCAGCTTTGTTCTTTATATAACTTTGCTTTGTTGATGGATTTACGAATTGAGTCCATAAAATTATTTTTTAGGTCTTTTTCCATTTGACATAAGAAAAAATGTGAAGAAACTTTCCATAAAACATCCATTTCATTGTTTTGCGCCTGTCTGTTTGGTTCTGGGTTGTGTCAGATGAGGACTGTGTAGGTATGTGCTGAGCTTAGAATATAGTTCAGGCTTTAACCCAAGCTTCAGTCCAGGCTTCCTCCATTCCAGTACTAACAGTAATTTGCTCTAAGTGAAGGGATGAACATAAATTTCTTAACAGGTCCCAGACAAATATTTATTTAAATTGTGCCTTGTCTGCTGCTCTCAAGTGAGGAAACACCTTTTTGTTACTTGGATAACCAAGTGCCTGGGCCAGCAGGTCATTCAATTCTGAGGGGCTCATCCCTCAGCCTGCGTGGACACACGGCAGGAAAAAGACTGCAGGATCGTCTCTTCCCTTTACATCTGGAGAAAACGCAGGCTACCCCAGACCTCACGCCATCTGAAATTCAGACCAGTGCAGTACAACTGTTTCCTGGGAACACGTTGCATGCAGTCAAACCCCGAGATGATCCGGCTGTCAGAAGGAATTGGTAATGACTGAAACAAATGGTTGCTGTGACTGTTGCAACATGATTTCCTTCAGAGCCGTTTTACTGCCTTATTCTGACAATGAGTTAGGCCTAGGATGCATAGGGGCAAATAACGAATAATGGAATAAAGTGTAAATGTATGACTCCGTAAATCTACCGCAGAATGTGCAGTGTCAGAAAGGTTAATATAATATTTAATAGTTACTGTAAGTGCTGACAGCTCACATACTGAAGTGGCTTCTGAGAGATAGCTGCGAACTTACGTTGGTAACTGAAAAAATCTGAGTTCTGTATTTTGGTGAATTTAAACATGCAAGTAAAATTAAGATGTTTGAAGAGACAATCTGTGGTGTTTGGGTTTTGCTACCTCTCCAGTGGTGATTATGTCCACAGCATCTTCTGGCTTTGGGCAAAGCTGTTACATGTGTACAGGTCAAAGTTTTTTTGTGACCTTGGCACTGTTTATCTTCTGCTTTGAAGTAGCTTGCCATGATTTAAAAATACAGTTCCCTTAACGTGTACACTGAACATTTCAACTTCAGTGTTAAATGAAAAAAATACTTTGTACCGTTGTTACTCAGTGCTGTAACCCAGAGTTGAATGAAACAGCTAGTGAGTCGTTAATTGCCAGAAAGGGGAAGATGATTCTGCAGTTACTAAGCTTTCTACTTCCGTCTGAAGACACCTCCTTTACCCAAACCTGTGAAGTCCGTAATTTTTTTGCATTAGAGATTCTTTGTCAAATGTATTTTTTTGTCAGAAAAAAAAAAAAATTCCCAAGACCAGTAAAATCATTATTCCTTCGGGATTAGTTTGAATGACTCTGTTCATGTGTCTGTAGGAACATACCAGATTCATGCCTGGAAGTGTTTGAATGATGGAGAACCTGAGGGGAATGACGACTTGCTTTGGGAAGTGGTTCCTAGAAATTTCTGGACACGTGGCTTACAGCATTATGTAAAACCAGTTGATTTTGCTTCCTCTACAAGCAGAAAGCCTTTGGCTTTACTGAGTACTTTTTTAAGCCATTAACAGGTATGCTTTAAAACAGACATACCTTGTACAGACGTATTCAATACTGATGATAGTGGAGTAGCCAGATCCGACATGCAGTAAGAACTGAGCTGATTAAATCAACAGATGCCATTCAGATGGTACAAGACTCTTCTAAACTCTGCTCTGGTGGTTTTCAACAAGTAAACAAGTACGGGAAAAGGGAAATGAACATTTTTATTGAACGAGTAGTTATTCAGCTTTTAATGTAAATTGTTATTATTCTGCAATACTACTGCTACTTCATCATCTGTTGGTAGGTCCTATGGGGGCCAGGTCTCTTCAGTCTCTTAGTTCTGCTAAAGTCAATGTGGCTGCTCTACACAGTTCATTGACACAAATAAAGGAGAAGATGCAAGAGGAGAAGGCACATGTGACTTCTGTCAAATAGAGGCTGATTGCTTTCCCTTCTTTCCTTCCAAATTCTTGTCCTTACTGTCCTGAAATTTACTTTAAGAATTGGCAAAAAAAGGATTTTCATCAAACTTTGAACTATTGAATTGTTATGCAATCTCTACAACAGTTCATCAGGCAGAAATCCAAAAAAAAATTCTGTACGTCACTTAAGGCAAAAACTTGTGGCAAGATGGTTTCTTCTTTCAAAAGAGAAGATCCCTGTGCAACATTAAATTAATTCCACAAAGTGGCAAGTCTCATCTGGGAGTATCCATTGCTCCATAGAGTCCACCTTTAAAAGAGAAAATGCTTTAGGAGATGTCTGAATGTATTTTTCTCTTTTGTTGCAGATTGGTATTTGCAGATGAAAACGGCTTTTCCCGTTTTCCACAAACTCTATGTTAGGTACTTCGAGCATGGACAATTATTTTGTGAGTTGGTATCACCCTAATGTGCAGAGGAAATTAAGGACTTCAGATGTACTTGTAATTGAGAGAAAATCTATTTTAGGTTATAATCAGTGGATTGTTCCTGCTCCTCACCCCTTGTTATTGACACGAAACCCTTGCTTTGCAGCCCAATTGTAAGGTTTCAGTTGTTGGGCAACATGGCATTAGAGGATGTGTATGACTGTTAATTTTCACGGAGTTACGTGCATGCTTCCAGCTCCAGAGAGGATTGAGTGAAGTGTGGTGGATCAGACAGCACTTGCTTAGCTCCAAGTTTGTGCCTGAATTCCAGTGAAGTCAAACATGAATCTAATCCAAAGTCCAGTTATTAAAATACAGTTCAAAGACTCTGAGATGACAAGACATTGGGGAAAGTCTTAAGTTCTTTGGGGTTTCAACCTCATTTTTCTCAGGTACATAATTAACTCTATTTTTGCCCTGTGCTTGTACACTCTACAAGGTAAGGGCCTTGTGCACTGAGACGCTGAGCAGAGCTGTGTGAGATTGATTTTAATAGAGTGAAAAATCAGGCAGAGTCTAAGCTGCTGCCAAGACTAACTTGGTAGGGGAGGAAGGGAATGGTTAATTATCAAATGGAAATTCAAGGAGATTTGAGACCCTGTATGACCTGTGAACAAATGTCCCAGCGTTGCCTGCATGTGGCAGTGCAGTGTTGAAATTTTAATGCAAATATCTCAAAGTGTATGTGTGCTTTTTATTAATTGTATAACCAATGGAAATATGACATTTTAGATGTTAGCAGAGTAGCGATGGCTTATGTCATAAGGTATAAAAGTTTTACCATCAGTTCTGTGAGATAGTTTGTATTAGCATGACAACTGTTGTTGCTTGCGAGTCACAAGTGGTAATCTTAAAATCATGTCAGTAAAATTTTTATACTATACGCTCACCATTGTGTTTGATATACAATGCATCAAAAATGTTTTACAGGAAAGAAGTTTATTTACTAACAGTTTAGAGGGTTTTACATTTTTATTGTAGGTAGTTTTCATTTCCCTCATCTGTAAATCTACTCTTTGGTTATTTCATTGCTGTATATAGTCGAGAAAGGAAGATATTTTAATACACATATAAGAAGGCTGTAAGAATTACTTGTAGTAAAATTCAGTATCTAAACAAAGTGCTCCTAAGATTTAGTACCTTGAAAGTTTATAGGAAATAAAACCATGTGCTCTCTTGTGGATGAAAGGTGATAATCCACCTTTTTTCATATGAAAAATAGGAGATTTTTCAAACAGGTTTGTGATTTATAATGTAATGATGAGTGTCCAGCTCCAAAAGTCAGAATAATTCTGGAAGAGGAAAGCTTTAATTTTTGTGTTTTGCTTTGGTTTTTTAAATTGAGGAGTGGCTGTCTTGTCATGATCTTTACATAATATGATTAATTTATTTGTACCTGTGTGGGATGAACAGTGCCTAAGATGCTCTTTGTTGACAGCTGTCAACAGCTGGTAGGTATGCCAGACTCATTCAAACAGCCTCTAACTGTTACTGCCCTCTACCTGTTTTTGTGACCGCATGGGTCTACTTGAAACAGCCTTTTGCAGGAAACAAATACCATATCCTATTCTTTTTCTTGCCGTGACCCTCCCCACCCTTCTTGCTCAGATGCTAAATTAGTAATTTTACTCTTAATGTGTAGTAGGTTCTGTGATTATATAGAAGGGCACCCTGAAATGTCCTCTTCAGTGGGAGGTGCATTATGGTGTACAATGGGGTGAGAAGAATTCCACTTTCAGAATTTCATTTTTATTTTTTTCAGTTCTGCTTAAAATTTGTCTTCAGATTACTTTCTTTGTATGTTTGTTAAAACGTCCATGTGTTTCAATGCATTGTCACACACTATATATCTGACATCTTGCATGTCTTTTCCGTGGTTATGAACATTTTCCAGTAGGAGGCAGCTGTTACTTAAGTGACATATTATTAAAAAAACCCAAACAGAACCAAACCTTTTTGCTAAATACCACAGGATAGAGGAAAACCAACTACTTTTTTTTTTTCCCCTCTGATTTTGTCAGTGTTCACCTGTGTTTACCTTCTTCTTTTGCCATGAAATAAAATAGTATCGACAGTGATGCGTCATTTCTCGACCACTGAGGTGTGCACATCAGTTGTAGCTTGTTAGGAGCTATTTATAGTGATGGACAAAAGTGAAACTTTGTAAACAAAGATCAAGTATGTTCCTTTCACTTCTGTTTGAATCTGTGTAGGGGTTTTGGAGTAACAATCCACAGGTCATAAACTTGTTGCACAAAGAAAGGAAAAATATTTTATTTTCAAGTCCTTCAAGCAATAAAGTCACAGGCATCATTCAGGTCCATGTTGTGCTTAACGCTTAATCTCACTGTAGTCAAGAGTGCAGCCAAGATGAAATGTAAGTAAATAAAAGAAAAATGTTGGGATATGAGGAAATTACCTTCCCAAAGATATCATATGTTTCAGTGATATCAGTTGAAATACTGAATCTTGAATGTTGTATTCAGTTTCAGTCCCCTTATTCTCTGAAAAGAGAGGTCAAAGAGGAAGCAGTAGATGTGACTCAAGAACCTAAGTGATGGAAATGATGACTTCTTTATGAAGAAATACTGAAATTTTTTGGTTTATATTGCAGCATGTATGACTGGAGTTTGAAGAGTGAAGTAAAAATAGCATCTTGTCAGCTCAGTGTGATTTCCACAGATGTTTCTGGTGTCTTTCCATTAATTTCAGTGGGAGTTTCTATCTAGACCACCTAGAAATCTTAAACAGGAGTAGGATAAAATTATTAATGGAAAAGCCTAATCCAAATGTATATTTCTGCCTATTGTATGTCACGAAACAAGGTGAAGGGACTAATTGGAACGCAACTGTAATACATCTTAAGTAAATCGGAGACTTATCGGTGCAGATTACAATTACACAGATTCACAGCGTGTTAGGGGTTGGAAGGGACCTCTAGAGATCATCTAGTCCAACCCCCCTGACAGAGCAGGATCCCTTAGAGCAGATCACACAGGAACAAGTCCAGGCAGCTTTGGAAAGTCTCCAGGGAAGGAGACTCCCCCACCTCTCTGGGCAGCCTGTCCCAGGGCTCTGTCACCCTCACAGGGAAGAAGGGTTTCCTCACGTTCAGGTTGAACCTTCTGTTTTCCAGTTGATGGCCACTGCCCCTAGTCCTGTCACTGGACACCACTGAGAAGAGCCTGGCCCCATCCTCCTGACACCCACCCTTTAGGCATTGATAAGATCCCCCCTCAGGCCTCCTCTTCTCCAAGCTCAACAGACCCAGCTCTCTCAGCCTTTCCTCATGTGGAAGGTGCTCCAGGCCCTTCATCACCTCAGTGGCCCTGCCTGGACCCTCTCCAGTAGCTCCTTGTCCTTCTGGAACTGGGGGCCCCAGAACTGGACACAGCACTCCAGGGGAGGCCTCACCAGCGCAGAGTAGAGGGGGAGGATAACTTCCCTCGACCTGCTGGCCACACTCTTCTTCATGCATCCCAGGAGGCCACTGGCCTTCTTGACCGCGAGGGCACACTGTTGGCTCATGGTCATCCTGTTGTCCATCAGGACTCCAAGGTCCTTTTCCCCAGAGCTGCTCTCCAACAGATCAGCCCCCAGTGGTGTCTGTCTGAATGACCACTGCGGGTTGTCAACTCTCGTGTTTCCTTCTGTACAAAAGAGCCAAGAAATCTTGTTGTACTAGGAAAGGAACGTTGTTGTGTTTTGTCTACTAGCAGAACACAGCTAACTGTGGCTGTTGGTGAGCACTCAAACTTTCTTTTTTAGAATTGCTGTGAATATTTGTACTCTTGCCAGTTAATCTGAGAGTAGGAATGCCAATGAGGGGAATAAAATATGGAAAATAATGCTGTGTTTTATATAGCACCTGCCATACTCTAGAATGTTAAAGCACTTTCTAAATAGATGCTGAGATGGATAAAATATGACAGTGCCTATAAGCAAATACATCACCTGCTAAGCTTTCAGCAATGTAACTGGCATACAGCCATAAGCACCATTAAAACTGCTACTGAAAGAAAGACGTGGCTAGACCTCTAAGGGATAACTCCCTATTATGTGTTTCATTGAAAAATTTGTAATAATTATCATAAAAATTATAACAAACCAAAACAAGACTGGAAAGACCTTGAGATACTGATTAGTTTGTTCTTTAGCCCCCAAAGCAGTCTTAATCTTATACCTGTCTTTCAAAATCTGCTATGAGGTCCACACAAGCCCGCTCTTACAGTATGTCACTGTATTTCTAGAAAGATTTCTCCTCATAACTAACACGAAATTTTCTAACTTGGGGTTTGGTAAGTATGTTGCTGCTTGTCCTAGGCAGGGTAAAGTGGAAGCTAGGTTATTCTATAGGGTGTGCAACTTTCTTTCGGATCTGTTGATGACAAAAATGCCTTTAAATTTTTTCCTCTCTAGTATAAAAAGTCCTAGTATATTTAATCTTTCTACACAGTTCCTGCTTTGAGTCTTGTAGTAATTTCTGTTAGTATTGTTTGGCTCTTGCCAATTGCTCCACATTTTTATAAATGTTATGCCAAAAATTTGACTTTTTTAGTCCTTCCTGCTAAACAGAAGGACAGAAGTGCTTCCTATTTTATGGAGTATAGACTTCTGTTTATAGTCTGACCGCTTCTCTAGTATGACAGAATAATTTTGAGTTCCAGCCCTGTTACCAGCATACCTGCAGTGTCAGCTCGTGATGATCGAGAGATTTAAGCATGTCCTTTGTTCAGTTATGTAGGTTGCTAATGAAAATACTCACTGAAACTACATCAAGTTCAGATCTTTGCAAAAACCCACTCAATACACCTTTTCATTTTTGACAGCAAGCTATTAAGAATTTGGGGGGAGTCATGTGAGCATCAAATTTTGTCTTCATTCACTAGTTATCTCCTGTAGAAAATACCTGCTTATAAGAAAGGTTATGTGAGGGAGTCATCTGCCTTTTCTTGGGTAATACCAGCTGGAAAGCATAAAAGGGGAGTCTGGAATCTCCTGGTTTCTGGCCTATGCCATGTTTTCCCCAGTGTTTCTTAGTGGGATGGAATAAAAGTTAATTTTTTTAATGGTCTGATGATGCATAAGAAATAGGACTAGCTATTCCTGAGGGTGAAGTAGGACTTAACTGTTGAGAAATGACCTCATAGCACAAAAAAAGGAAAAAAATGTGGAGGTGCTTGTTTGCATGTTGGTAAGTAAGTATTTGTCAGTAGTTGGAGGGTCAGACCAGGCTATTCTGTGGCCATTTTAGTAGCTTTGATAGTCAGGCCTACATTTTCTCAGGTTGGACTACTGTAATTACTGGATGTGTGTAACAATGCAGATCACAGTTGCTAGAGGAGAGACTAATATGAGAGTATCCTTTCATATATCGAAGGATAATCTTTTGTGTTCAGAACCTATATTTCACCTTCTTTACTGGCATGTACTTTGTATCATTGTGGAATATGCTGTTATAATTTATTTGAGATTTGTATCTATAGACAAAAATACATCATGAGCTAAATTGTGTGTCATGAAAGCACTATGGGACATTATGAAAAATACATAGAATTCAGTGTAGATTTTTTGTGTGCATGTGTGGAGAGAGGTCCAAAACAGCAGCATGACTATAGGTAGGTGTAAAGTCATCAGTATTCTTACTGTAGTGTTTTACTGGTGATGCCTTGTTTGCCTGTGGAATTCAAACAAACACTGGTTAAGATAAATCCAAGTCTGCTGATAATTACACTAATTGCCCACAGGGTGCTAATAACAAACTTGTGATGTTTGAGAGAGATGGTAGAAGTTAGCATGACTGGGTGCACTAAATTTAATGCTCATGGAACTTAAACTGAATAAAGTGTGCATACCATTAGGTGGAGATTAACATGTTAACGAATTAAACAGTTCAGTGCCGGACAGAGATGTAATGTTACTGACATGAAATATTTTTGAGTGTACCTGGTATGTCAGAAGACCATATTCGAAAGTTTTCAATAAACAGATTTGAGTTCAGGCTTTAAACTGTAGATTCCTGCCGAGAGAGAGAACACCCAGAGCAGGATTCAAGCATCAGAACTGTACATGACCTTTATAAGGCTTACCGGGCAATGGGTTGGGTGCTACCCCTCTGCAAAGTGCTGAATTTCAGGCTCAAGTGCGAGTGTATGGCATCTGTGTGTACACCAGAAGATATCTTTCTATCGTTTGTTTCTCACTTCACAGCAAACGTGCAACAAAAAGCACAGCAGATTAAAAGACCACTGAAATTTAGCTCTTTTTTTCTGATGAAATATCTTCCGTGATTCACTCCACGTAGTATCAAAATAAACATTAGAGCAGAGAATTCATTTGAAGGTGTAATAGAGAAGAGACAGTTAAAGACCTTTCCCTAGTTTGCTACCTTGTTGTGAGAAGAAGCTGGCTTTAAGGCTTCACGGAAAAAAAAGTCTTATGGAGTGCTTTATAGTTACTTTATTTTAAATTCCTATAGTGCTAAAGATGACTGAATGCCCACAAGAAGTCTATGCTAGCAATGATAATGCAGGAAACTACCTTTCCCCTGCTTCTGTCTTAATTAAATAGCTACAGCCTGGAAGCAAGAGTTTGTCATTTTTTGATTATTTTTTATTCTTTCTGTCTGCCTGTATACAGTATTTGATCCTTTCCTGTAATTATGAACAGAGGCGCTGATTATAATGGTGTGGTCTTATATATGATTTTGCAATACTCTCTGATTGAAGGCCCCTTTGCTGGATGCAATTCTTCTTTAACTGATGTTGAAATGTTAACATCATGCCTTGATAGCTTGCTTTTCCTTTGAGCTGTGTTTCTTGGCAGCTTTGTAGTAAGAATTAAATGAGAATTGAAAAGACAGACTTCAGTTTCATTCTGCTTAAATTTTGTTCTTCACATCTCTTGCGCAAACTTTGATATGCAATAAACTTACTTAATTTTTTTTTTTTTAAATAACTTGCCTTAAAAAAAAAGTTCATTTTTTGTTACATTGCTCTTCGGCTTTGTTGAAGAAAATGTAAACATTCCTATCCAGTGTATTGATCCTTATTTAGCAAGACTCCTCTCTGTGTTGTCAAGGAATGAACTACACACTGAAAGCAATCAGCAACTGCTTGAGTCAATCTAATTATTCTACTCTGCCTCCCAGCAGATGACAGAAAGAAGAATTGGAAAAGGAGAGTTTTCAGCTCAGGTGCCAATGCATGTATTGGAATAGCAGAAAATTAAATGCCTTAAAGGTCCAGGATAGCAGCTTTAACAATTCAAAAATTTTCATCTTGGGACTTTTCATCCTTGGCTGAGTTACCTGATAGATTTTATGGAAATATTCCCCAACAAAGTTCAGTTGTTCTACCATGTCTATATACGTGTCAAAGGCAGCAACTCAGCATGCAGTTTTTTATGGTGAGGTGACAGAAAATATTTTTTATTAAAAAAAACCCCAAACAACAAATATCAACACCCCTTTCCCCTGCCTCAAACTCCAAACAACAGAAAAACAATGACAGGTAATTTAGATGGAATGATAAAGGATCTGGTAATTTAGGGAATGATTTTCAGCTCTTACATTATTCACTGAAATAATGTTTTTAGCTTTATATGACTAATTTTTTTTTTTTTTTAAGCAATATATGCTATCAGTTGAGAATGGACCCCAAAACAGTCTTAGGCATGTTTGGGGCTCTCATGTCGTATGTGTTAAGAACAGAGCAGAATCCTGCAGATGCCCATCATCCAGCTGAGCACACATCTTGGTGAGGCTGGAGGGGTGTGGGGTAAGAACACACAAACTAGAAACATTCAGTTATAGTTTACAAATATGAAATTACCACATGCAGTTTCATTCTACATGTATTTATATTTATTCATGTTTATTCTATACATATTTTATACGTGTTTACGATTATGCATATAAATATTTGCAGTTTTGCTTACATGTTTTTGAATAAATTGCCAATTCACATCGGGGCATTCAGTAGACTTGTAGATAAGTCAGGTTCATCGAACATGATGAGTATGATTTTTTTCTACTCAGCCTCAGAAGTAAAGTAACAGTAAGTTAACAGTAAGTTAACAGTTAACAGCAATATTCATATATTAATTCTGTCTAGAAAATGAGGTAATATACCATGCTACGCTGGATTTTGTTACATCAGGTAGCAGGCTGGACAAATTCCCAGTAATTATTTTGCTTCTTTGAGTATACATAGATTAGCAGCATGAAAATGAAATGAATTTTTTTTAAAAGACCCAATAAGGTGATAACAGAGAAAAAAAAAAAAAAAAAGAAATAAAAACCATTCATTATATTGGTTACATGATAGCCTATACTTAGGAAATTGTAACTTTGAAATTACATAGCTAGTATAGAGAATAAAAGCCTAAACCATCATTTTTATTTAATAGCTCTGGGAAGTGGTCCTTGGAACTCCAGGAATTTAATATGAAACGTTCATGCTGAAAAGATGTAACTACACATTATAAATCTGTGGGTGTCCCAGTCTGGTGTTGTATAGATGCTGGTTATGTTTCCTTTGATGAGTGAGACCTGGTTGCCCTTACTCACCTTTCGTAGCAGTTCCTTACAGCAGTAGTCCATTGGTTTTTATTCATTTAAGGAAGAGGGGTTGTGGCCATTTCCTTTTACCTTAACATTAACTCACTGAGACCTCCTCGTGTCCTGTGTAGTTGATTCTGGCCTCAGCAACTCACAGTGCGAGACCTGCATCTCCCACCCCTCCGTTCAGTTAGGATTTAGTTTCAAAGCATCCTATAATGCTTTTAAATCCAACTGTGGATTTACTTCTACTCTGCCCTCTGGTTCTGGTAATGACCACAATTTAGAGTTATTTTGAACTAATATGTGGTACCTGTCACTACTGGCCTCGCGCTCCTTTGTGAATGTCGACACTGGCGGCACCGGTCGTGACAGTGTTCCTTGCTCGGTGCTGTATCTTCATGTTCCGTATGTAGTCTGCCTGGCTTCACGTACTACCGTGGGAGTACCACCTAGTGTAGGAAGCACTTTCTCTGCTGCTTTGTGACATTAGGTTAGATTTGCTTGGTCAAATCAAACTCAGCTGTCATCTCTGCTGAGTTCTTGTGCCTCGGTCCTGCAAAACTCCTCAGCAAACACTGACTGCTGTGGCAGGGCCCGCACTCAGGTGCTTTGGGCCCAGCAGATCCAAGTCCTAAGGCTGATGGCGTGCTGTTGCTTTTGGCTAGGTTTTCACTGATAAATATGATTTAAAGATTCTTATTGCCTGCCTTGGATGTCAGTGTGTATTGTGTTTATTTGAACCTGAGATGACTGTCAGTTCTCACAACTGGTACAGGAGAGACAAGCCAACACGCTGTTTCCTGGCAGACTGACGTGATTCACTCAGTGTAATCTCGGGCAAGAGCAGCAGTGGGGTTGGGTATAATGTGAAACTTCCCCAAAAGAGGACCCTAACAAACATATAATTTCCTCCTCAAAGTAAATGCTGTCTTTGGTTCTGGTAAATGTGGTGATGAGCGGTGAAATCCTACTTAAAAGAAGATGGTTTGTGAACACCAGGCCGGTTTGCAGGCCAACCCTGCCGTGGAGCAGATAGAGCGGCAAGGGTCTGTCCCCTTGGGTCACCAAGGGTCCCCCTTGGGTCAAACAAGGGTCACTCAGTTTGTTAACTTTCTTCTTTCATATCCTTGTTTGCCTCAACAGTGCTTCATTTATTTACCTTCCCATCTCCCCTAAACGTCTTCTGCATCTCCAGTTGATCTCTCCTGATCATACTAAGTAGGTAATTACAATAACGTTAAGGCCTATGAAGTTTGAGACACAATGCAGACAGACCAGTGACTCTACTTCCTGCCCAAGGAATGTGAGTTTGAGCCTTAAAAATATGAACATTCAGGGCGAAGGTTGTCTCAGTGGTAGTAGCTCAGTATTTCTGAACTGTTCAGCATGATTCCTAATGGGCGATTCTTGGCAGGCTGCTTTCGAAACGTTTTGGTACTATTCACAGTAGCCCTTACACTTGTTAAATTGTTGATAAAATGATATTGCAAACAATCAAAAAAAAAAAATATGAACTAGGAGGAAAAAAATAGCAATGTAATCAAAACAGTTTGGAAAGAAGAAGTAAGTGAAAGCCAAGATGTTGAAGTACAGCACTTCTGAATGGCGAGCTGCCTCTCTAATGGGTATAAATAATGCAATGCTTTCCCCGTGGGGCTGTTGTAGAGCTTAATTGGTTAATGGCTGAAAAGCACTTTGAGATCTTACCTAGAGATATTCTGTGTAAGAGCAGGGTGCTGCTTCATGAGAGTCCAAATGCTGCTGTGTAACACTTCTGCGTATGTGTCAGTATGTCCAACTGGTGCCAGTGGTGACCGAAACCATGGGTCATATTGTTGGACATGTTTAACATTTAGCTAGGTAACTATGGCTATGTTTTGGTAAGTCAACATACATTAATAATTGGCTTTATTTGCCAATAGGACTGCCTTCTTTTTTAATAAATGTTTTAGATTACTTCTTAATATATGATGATGCTTTGAATGCTTTTCAAATTTGCTTACACTAGGAATTAGCAACGTTCCTTTAAAAACTAAACCTTCAAATTAATTATACAAAAAATACCATATAAAATTATAGTATACGTGGGCCTAAAAGGATACTTATATTAAAATTATATCAAAATTTATGAATAAATGCAAAATGTGAAATAATGCAAAAAAAGTGAAAAATGGTAGAAACATGGAGTCTGACTGAATCTTTTCTTAATCTTTTTTTCTTTTTTATAAATACCACTTCGGGAGGAATATTACTTGGAAACTTCTGGAACTGATTTAGTTCTTGGGTCTTTTTAGGGAGTATAGATTTTAACATCGGATTTGACACAATGGTTGCAATTTTGCCTTTGTCTTTCTTCACTATGATTTTTGAGGAAACCTCAAAGATTATTTTTAATTCTTTGTATCTGTTCACCATGGGAATTTTTTGTTTTAATTTCTTTATGTGATTTTTCAGTAATTAAGTGGCTTCTGTCATGACAGCACCTTTTAGCTCCCATACTACGTGGTAAGTTAACTTATTTGCAAAGAATATCATTAACAGTAATTTCTTATAGGAATCAAGACTTGAAATCTTGAATTCTAGGTCTTAGAGCGGCTCACAGTCACTTTTAGAAGTTAGTACCTATTATTAGTAATTCTGAGTCTAATGAATTTTTATCTTTAAATACTCCCATTCATTCATTCATTCATTCATTCATTCGTTTGTTCGTTTTCTTCCAAAGCTTAGGAGAATGGACAAGCAAATTAAAGTGGTTTTGGTTTAGTTCCTCCCCCCCCTTTTCCTCTTTTAAACATTTAGTTTGTTCTGCCCTAGCTTGGTCTCTCACTGCTTGCCTCTTTGTATGGGTGCCAAGGTTTCTTGCGTAATTTCCTTGACAAATGGCTTACTCATTAATATTTCAGCCCTGTTCCTATCAACCTCAGAGAAGTGGTGTGCCCCAGGCAGGGAAATGTAGTCCCTTCCTTAGCAGCCTTCTAATCTTTTCCTTAAATGCTTTGTCAGAGCCTGTGACAGATAAATGAAGACGGTGCAGTTCAAACTGGAGATGACTTCTTTGTACACACATGATCATACATTTTCGAACTGGGAGGTGTTGGACTGCAGTGGAGTCTTCACTGCAAACATCCACGTTTTCTCTTCATTATCTATACTGAAATCTGTGAGACTTACTGATTCTGAAGTAAAATCCACAGAGAAATTTGACTCTGTCTTTCTTTTTTTGATTTTCTGTTGAAATATACATAGTCTCGGTAAAAGCGCTGTCTGTTCACAGACTGTCATTATTTCTGTAATAGAGACAGACCAAGGCACGATACCGCAGCTGAGTTAGAGTTGGAGTTGAGATCAGTTTCACATCACAGCTAGGCCTGAGGTGTGGATCTCTGGTGATATTTGGGCTCAGGATGATAGCAAATATTGAAACTGATCTCTTTAGAGCTTGGTGTGACCGAAAATTGATATGACGCAAAACTTACAGTGCCCCACCACCAACACTTAAGGTTGAAACATGATGAGAAAGGCTACTTTGAGTTAAATATTGATTATGTACATATTAAAACCATTAAATAACTCCTGGATTTAAAATATTCATGCTATTTATTATTTCATATTAATATTTAGATTATTCTTTTAAACTACAACATGATGTTTCAGATATTACTGAGAAGGGCATCTGGAGATCTGTGGTGAGTCATGGATTTCCCCAGTTCTTCTCAAGAATGGAAGGAGGTGGCAGTAATCAGTGTACTGGGGGTCAATAGCAGGTGAAGCCGAACACTACTCCCAGTTTATGGATGAACTGAGTGATTCACATAAGCCGCCTCCTCTGGCATGACCCATCTAAGTCATTTGGTTTTCTTAGCATTGGGTGGGCTGGGTTTGTTTCACAAGTTTAATTTTTCACTGTGACATATGAGGTGTCTGAAACTTGGGCATGTTGAATGTTTTGCAGATGAAGGTTAAATGTAGCCCATGAGGTGGCATTTGTGTTGAATTTGGTGTGTAAGATGGTGCTCTGGTTCTTTCCACCTTTTCCCTGGAGGAGGCAGGCAGACATCATTTGATCAGTGAGTGTCGCCTTCTCTTTGTCTATCACAGACATCTCCTGCAGTTGCCATTCCCAGGGAGGTGCAGCAGTTCTCCAGAGGGGAGATTGGAGCTTCCCAGTTGGCCCACCGGGAGGATCCAGCACTTGTAGTGGCTGCAGTTGAGCCATTCAACCTTAAAAATAAACATTATACCTATAGCTTGATGCTTTTCTGCAGTGTACCGCAGCGTGTGTGTCCATCCCACGGGGACCAGTGACACGTGGCAGTGCACCTACACGTGACTTTGGCTATGTGAGAAGGAGTGCGGAAGTTCAGGAGGTTCCGATGTGTCAGCAGCGCAGCATGTTCCATGCTTATCACCCCACATGCTGTTGAGTTGTTACATGGTGTAGTGTTTTGGATTACTTAAAATTAACTTGCAGTTCTTCTTCTGTCCTTTGCACTGTTACTAAGGCTGCATGTGTCCCATTCTTTGCATTTAGTAACTGACTACAAAGAAATTATTACTCCTTCCTCCTGTTGAGACAGGATGGGGTCTCGATGGTTTTATGATGTCCAAATGGTGCAGTTTATCAGCGAGAACAAAGAAAGTACCATTATGCATAAGTACTGCTCATATCTAATTTCTAGAAAAAATTATTTTTACTCAGATGAAACTCCATAGGAGTAAAATTCTTGACAGCATATATCTCTATAGAAAAATACAGATAGTTGAGGTGCAGATATTGGTGGAAAAAAGAAGGCAGGAGAGACAGTGGAGATCTTGACTGCAGTGAGGATTTTATAGGTATTTAAAAGTAAGTCTCTGTCCCTTTCATCTGACGTTTTTCTTACAGTATATCTTGTAAGGAAGAAATCCAGTTGGCAAGATTTTCAAAGTATTGGCAAAAATATATTCCTTTAGCAGACTAAGGTAGTGTTTTTTTCAGACTGCAGCCCTTGAAAAATAGATGTAGTTAAAAGCAGGAGACACATTTGAGAATATTTAAGAATGATTTCTGCATTGCCTTTTTGCAGTCTGTAATTTGTTATGTAATACATTCAAAATATGTTTGTGTAACGAGGCTTTTCCCTTAGAATACGGAATTGACTGTTAACTGTTTTGTCTCATTGTGGAGGGAGGGAAATGCACAGGTATGTCAGTAGGAGCTCAGGTCACAGCTGCTTAATTTTCAGTAGAGTTTTGTGCGCCTTAGTCATCACACCCTGTTGAAAGTTTCCACTAAAGGGCTAAATGGATATTTCTTAATTAAAAAACAAACTGGTTTAGTTTGTGAAAAAGAAAATTTTAAAAAAATTAAGGTATAATACAAGAAAATTAGATACTGTTACTGAACAGAGGTGATTTTCGTTGATTTAATCTATGTTCATTACTGTCATGTATATATACAACACCTCCCCTTTTTTTCCCTTGATAATTTATTTCCTATGTATTTGTTTATTTTGGTTTTATTCATCTAGTTTTTTCTGTTCAGCTAAAAATGATATGGTTGCACTGCTCACCTTAAACTTCTGAATTTTGCATGTTACAGGGTTTGGTGTCATTCCGTCTTCTAAAAGAAGCCGTCTGAATTTGTTTGCCTTTGGTCTTTAACTTCTAATACCAACTGTGCTGTATACTTTTTTTTCTTTAAAAAAATCATATACTCGCTGAATAATTCAGCTATTTCATGTACCTGATAAGCTTGCTGATCACAAATTCCAAACCAAATTCACTACAGCTTGTCTTGAAACCTGATTATGTCAATCTTTGAAACAGTCTTACATCAGCAGGGCAGCACAGCTACAGCGTTTACAAGCCTTTTGACTACTGAAACAACATTTTACCTGTCCTGAATCATTAGTCTTGAGCAGTTATTATCCTTTCAATAAGTGGGAAACATGGATAAGATTGATCACTTGAGTGGCAGGGGAAACTGGTGCCTGTAGCAGCCTTTGGTTGACCACATGGGGAACTGAAATTTGTTGCAGTGTGATGTGAATACGTCATTTGTCAGCATTTGGATTATCCAACCTGAAACTGAATGGCGAGTGTACTCAAGGGACGATTCAAAGCGTGTTAAAACTGATGCTTGCCCAGAAGTCCTTGCAAATGTGCGTACCCCTCTTTAGTGCCTTGCTGCCCGGTCTCTTAGCCCATCCTGCAGTCCTAAGGAGCGGTGAAGGTGGCTGAACGTGTGCCTCAGAAGTATGGACCGTGTTTTCTGTGCTTGCCTGCATGTCCTCATGTATGTAAGACAACATGAAATATCGGCCTTTGTTCAGACAATAGGCATCTTCTGGATCGGTGAAAAATGTGCATGGTTGTTGATACCTTTGATTTCATATTTCAGAAGATCTTACATGCAACACTGAGAGAAAACATGGTCATGCCTTATCCCAGAAAAGGGTTTTTTTAATTTTCTCTCTCAATATTGCAAGCCTCAAAATGTTGCTGAAGGCGACATCATGATTAATGTATCACTATTAGAGAGCAGACAGCAAGCCAGCTTATGACACATTTTTGCTTCAGTTAAGAAAAATAACAAAAGGATAAGTTATTCTGTATGTTTCTTGGAACTTGCTGATGGATTATTAACTAGGTGAATTCCGAGTACATTAAAAAATTAACATTTTAAGAGCCAAATACTTGAAGGCTATGTTGTCTTGCCTGGTGCTTTGTAGTGCATGCAGTATTTTGTTCCACCGGGTGTTTAGCTGTCATCAGGGACATCTGAAAATGTTCTGTCCTTGGAAGTTCAGGTCCTAAAATGGATCCATTCTAACTTATCTGTAAGGCTATTTCAGAGGTCTGTGTGTATAGCATAAATTCAGCATGCTCGATAAGAGTGAAAGTCTGTTCTGGTGTGCAACAGTACATCTGCATTTTAAAATGACCTTGAAAAAAAATAATCTGAGCTTGTTATTAGTATTGCATGCAAAATAATTTCTCTTACATCCTATACAATGTAGCTATGGTCATGGCAGTGCAATGATATTTGCTGCCGTATGCCCACATAGTTTTCAAAACTAAAATCCAATGCTTAGCTAAATTGCTAAGCAGACTGGTAAATGTCCAATTTTAGCAGCCTAGCATATGTTTATAATTTTTGTTTTAACATATGCTATGTTGGTTGAACTCCCCTCCCCACACATACGGTAGATAAAAGCTGTCACATCACAAAATGGTGGCAGCCCAACTTTTCTAACATTCTCCACGGCACTTCAGAGTCTTGCATTAATTAGCTATTCTTGGATAGGAGACAGACTCTCATCTTCGTAGAATTTTGGTTTCAAACCCGTCGTGTACTTCGGTTTATGTATGCAGTAGCCCATCTGTGTTTCTGCAGCCATAAACAGTAAAAGGCTTCGGGCATACGGAAGCATGGTCAGCAAGAGTGAGGATGCCCTTGCCTCATAGATACGAGCACCCATCAAACGGCCCTGAAAGCAGCCCCGTTTGCTTCGCTGGCAGGCTCTAGTTTGCTTGAACAAGGGCTTTCTCGCTCTTCCACTTTTCTAGGAGAGTTGGGTGAATAAAGCAACAGCGGTGCACAGGCCTTCTCATTGTGAGCTGCTAAACCACCCCTCTCTCCTCCTTTTCCAAGGCAGGTGTAAGGAGAGCTTTCACTGAGTCTGACACTTTCCTAAACCTCAGTGGAGTAGAGGGGGCTTGTGACAAATACCTCTGCAGCGGTGATAATGCCGTCTTAATCCTTGCTGCACTGTGACATGGAAACCTGGATTTAGTCATAAAAGGACTATACCTTAACAGTATAGCTGTATGATCCCTTAACACATCAAACTGCCTTTTGCACATGCTCCAAAATAACGCTGGTTTTTTACATTTCGTCTCCTGTTTCCCTGTGGTTAAGCTCCTGGCTGAAGTGTGCTTCCGCACGTTATGATGTCTGCTGTGGTGCTGCACAGGGCTGGTTGGTTTTCTGGAGGAGATGGAGGAGCCTTGGCCCTCAACTGAAACCTCTGTGGAACTCACACAGGTTGTGTGAAGAGGACTGGCTTTGGCCAGTGCGCTCGCATCTGTGCCTGGTCTATCCACAGTGCAGACAGAGCTGTTCTGATGCCTTCATCCCTGGGTGGCGTGGGTGCCACCTCCTGCCCCCTGGTCTACCTTGAAGCTGCTCAAAAGCTCGTACCCACGTGCAGGCATGGCTCCAAATGCATTGCTGAAACATCATGTATGGTATCATCCCTACCAAAGATCAGACTCCCTGCAGTTGTTTTAGACATCTCAGTATGGAGATCCAGATACAGGGACAAGGCCATGAAGCTTAGAGGAGCTGCTGAGGCACCCGGGAATCTGGCAGTGGCAGCGTCACGGTAAGGCCCTGTGTAGCAGGAGATGGTGGGCCTGGTGCTTGCGTGTCCACCTGCAGTGCTTTGAGAAGCCCCGCTGGAGCAGCCGGCAGGGCAGGCTGCTGCCAAAACCCTGCGTTGGCTCCCCGCAGCGAGTCAGAGCCGCTGTCGAGCCCAGAGCGTGAGATCCACTGGTAACGGTGGTGGAGCTCTTTGCCATCTTTGGATCGCAGATGCCAGTGGTGGTTGTTCAATGTTTGTTTCCCATTTATCTATTTGTTTTCAGCGACAGGACCTACAGCTGCGGGTTGGCTTGCTGTGGTTGTTAGCTGGCTGGCAGCCTTTGCTGTGGGATTCAGGTTTTGTCAGTGTGCACAGAAACTAGTTTCATTTCACTGCCAAATAATAAGCATGGTGGAAATAAAGGAAGAAAATTAAAATTGTAAACTGCTTTTTCAGACTTTCAGATAGATGTCTACTAGAAATAACTGTCTATTGATTACCATTATTATTAAAGTAAGTATTATACTTAACATCAGTCATTTATTGCTAACAGATAGATAAAGAGATTTTGGGGTTTTTTCCAGTGTTGCTCTCAGCCCTGGTAAACATTTCTTTAATTTGAAGGTTTCTTGTACAGTGTAAAGAGTGTAAACATGGCTTTTTCCTTCCTTCTCTATGACTTCCCTCCCCAAGTGTGGTTTATCACCAGCTGAGTTGAACCAAGTCCAATGCCATTTTTCTGTAATGATCCTGGCAGTCGCATGCATGAGTCTGTGGTGGGAGATGGGAGCAGAAGAGGGTTGGTGAAGGACTTCAGTGTTTCTGGCACTCGTGTGTGATACCGTGTCAATGACTCCTTTACTGCTTGTTTGCTGTTGTTTGCAGTACTTGGGCAATGGATAACTCGTTGGATATCATTGGATAACCAACATTTTTTTTTCTCACAGTACATTTTGCTTTAGATTTGAATTGCAGATTAGTAATGCAATTTAACTATATAAGGCACAAGCATAATGTTAGGATGAAAACTCTGACAGGAGTTCATCTGTAGGTTTCTCCTATACAAATTTGTAGAAGCACATATCACTCAGAAAAATTAGTGTTTCTGAACAATCAGAAACAGATAGCAGTGTTGCTCATTACAATTACTGAAAAATCATCAGATAAGACATTAAAGATGTGCACATTAAAGTCTCCCTTAAAAATCACGAATCTTAAAATAAACAAACATTCCTTCCCCCTGCCCAACACTTCTGGTTCATGTTCTAATTTCTTTTTCCATAAAGTTATAATTGTGAGAAGAACTGTTCATGTGAAAGTTAAAGTTCTCATATGGTTGTCTGATTCTCAGTGGAATGGTATTTGGGAAAGCAGCAAACATCACGAGACTCACGATAGTCACGAGAGTTTTTCATACATTACAGTTACATACAAGTTTTGAATTGAAGTTTATAGAAAAATAAATGTATGGGCAGATGGTGATATTTACTTAAGGGAAGCTGAATTCATTATCTGACTAGAACTGGGTATTTCAAGCAGCTGTTTGAAAATGAGAACTCACTTTCCATGAAGGAGAACGTATGTTTGGGGAAAATGGAACCCCTTTTCAAAATGTAAGGCTATCCCTTGTTTAGTCTATGTCAGAGGGGTTTCTGATGTGTGTGTGTGTGTGAATTCATTTATGGAAGAACCTTATCAGTAATGTCCAAGAACCGATTTGGTGAAATAGTTTTGCAGACTCTTAAAAAGAAAAAAAAAATAACCCCACACCAAAACCAAAAAACCACCCAAAATCCCAAGAAAAATTCACCCCCAAAAAACCCCAATCCTTCTTAAAAGTTTCAAAACCAGGTAAAAGTTGTAGCTGCTCTTTCTTCTTAAGAAATAAGGGTTAAACCAAATATTTAGTAATCTTAATGCTGCCCTGCTAAATTTAATTTCTGACTACCCAACTTGCCTTTATTTTGATTTATTGAGATATAATTATGTCAGGAGGTAGACCTATAGAGGACATCCAGATGTGAGCCAGAAGAAAGGAAGCCAAATGTGAACATACCTGTTGTCTTTCAAAGATCTGCTTTTTGGGGACTTGGTAGTCTAGAATGTGTCAATTCCACTTGCATATATATTTTTGGGGCTTAGGAGTTTGAAAAATAAGCTTGTCTTTTTTTTTTTATTTGTTTGTTTTACACTTGTTTATGTCATGTTTCTGTGAAAAGCTAGCCAGCTACTGTAATCCTAGTGTAAAGAGGGAAAGCTATCCCTTGAAAACTGTGGTCTGTTCATAGCTTATGTCCTTTTGTCCCCGTTTTCTTTATGAAGACTTTAACAGAAAGTTTTTTCACCATGGATTTCTTGGTTCATAGAGAAATACAAACCAGTTTGTTTGGAGCAGATGCCTTTCCCCAGTCACTTCTGATGCCTCTGTCTCCCTGTTCTGTAATAAGCAAATCGCAATGCTTAATTATCTTAATGAAACCTATGCTAAGCTAATATTTGTGAAGCCCAACTACAGATTTTCAAGTGATTTTGTGTCTCAGAATGAGCATATGCATTTGGAGTGACTGAAGGGCTCGTGATCCTCAAAACTCCTTGGTTTTGGAATTATCTCTTCAAACACTGGAGAGTAATGCAGCTACGTATCCCTGAAGCACAAAGCCCGTTTGCAAACTGTGCGGAGGTGTAAAGATGGCCCTTGGATGGGAAATGGGTTGTTCTGATGTCTCTCAGAATCTCATCACTTCATTCCGCTTTCCAGTATTTGGGAGCCTCCCTGCCCGGTACAACAGTGTAAGCCATAAAAATAGCCATTCTGGGAACATATGGAAAAGGGATTTTGTGCTCACCCTAAAATGCTAACATTGGTTCTGATTATGTGGAGCCTTTCTTGTGAAGCTTGTGCAATACTCATATGTGAACTTAATATGCTGTTTATATATAAATATGTGCCTTGTGGTCTGGCCATCTGTTTTTTCACAGTGGTTCAGTGGTTTGAAAGGTTAAACTAGGTTTTTTTGGCATTAAGTAAGAATTAGTGATGTTTGCGTACTGTGTACCGCATACATCTGGTTGGAGTGCCTTCCGTAGCTTCTGCTAATTGGAGAGAGATGATACAATGGTAAGTTAATGCTTGGGGGCTTATTCCCTGGCTGCTGAAGGGCGTTGTTAAATTTCCGAGTTTCTCATCAGTGTTATTCAGTTATTGCCTTGTATTTTAACCAGATGAAAAACATTGTTTCAAAGAAGGGCTGATGTTTATTCAGCTGTAAAGAGTAGCAGTATCTGGAGCGGGGTTAAGGCAAGGTCTAGAGTCATTAATGCTGATGCAGTGATGCAGAAGACTCATAATTGAATATGATATCCTAGCTGAAATTTGATCACAAGGATATTTTCCATGCTCTGAAGTCAAAAAAGTGGTTTATAATGGGAACTTTGTCACATTAATCAAGTAGACATTTAGATTTTACTTATCGCTGAGATACTAGCAATTCCTGCGGCAAGATTGCAGTTCCTAACTGAATTTTTTAATTTTTTTTTTTTCTTTCTCTAGGTCATAAAAGAGTTTGCAATGGCAATGCTCTGGAAATTCATGAGGGTAGCTAAGTATTCTAAAACAGCTTTATCACCACAAGTGAATGTAAGAGGAATTCCTACCTGTTCAAGGCATTCTTCATCCAAGTCTGTGCCTTCAGATTTTGCTGCCAAAACGCCCTGCTCAAATACTGTGGAACTGCTTGGTAAAGCTTATCCTCAGGATGACTACAGCAATGTCACAGAGAAGATTCTTTCCAAGGTGGGCAAGAACTTGCACAACAAAAAGCATCACCCTTTGTGGCTAATCAAGGAGCAGGTGAAGGATCACTTTTACAAACAGTATGTAGGACGCCGTGGGACTCCGCTCTTTTCTGTCTACGATGGCCTTTCTCCAGTGGTTACAGTACAGCAGAATTTTGATAGTTTGCTTATCCCACAAAACCATGCCAGCAGGAGGAAAGAAGATAACTATTACTTGAATCGTGACCACATGCTAAGAGCACATACATCAGCTCATCAGTGGGACTTGATACACTCCGGCCTGGATGCCTTTCTGGCAGTGGGAGATGTCTACCGCCGTGATACAATTGATAACACCCACTACCCAGTCTTCCATCAAATGGAAGGTGTCCGGCTTTTCTCCTGTCATGAGGTAGGAATTCTCTTGTTGGGGTGAAAGAGATTTTGGGTAAGTTGCATGATCTTGTATTTGCCGTAAGCAAAGTGCATGCACATAAACGTGTTACAGCAACGTGTGTATTGTGCTGTACACTGATAAAGATCAAGTGATCGATCATGTAGTAATACTTTTCATTTGGGAAGAAGGTAGGTGGAAAGTGTTGAATTTGAAAAGAAACATAAACTTCCCCAGAAAAATGTGGAAAAAATGGGATGACAGTATTCTTGAAAGCTAGCAAGATAAAACATTATCTGAAAGGAAACAGCTTGTTCAGCTAATAATTTGCACAAATCAATTCTAGGTCTCTCCCAAATCTCTTCCAGTGTGGTCACTTTACAAAAGCTTTGTCATTTTAATACTTGAAGGACTTGTGGGTGTGAGGTGTTGCAGCTACATCCAGAGCGCAGTTTTTATTCTGTTATCTTTTTTCTTTTAATCGCTCCAAATTTCTGTAAATTAATGTATTTTTAAATTAATTTTTCCATCCTTCATGTCATCCTAAGGCTGCGTTAAAGGATTCATCTGTTGCAGCTGAAAGTTACGGGGGTGTGATACATACACAGCAAACTCGATGTGTCCAGAGGCATCAGCTAGGAGGGCTCTAGGTAGATGTCTAAGACTCTTGAGTTTATATATTTGTTGGCACAGCCTACATGTTCTACAAGTGCTTGAGTGTCGTTAAGTGTTCTGCTGTATCATTGATCACTGGTAAATATAAGCCAGTTTGTTTTCCAAATAGTAATTGATTCGTATAATTTGTGTATGCTTGTAGCAATACTGCCAAATTCACATTTCTTTAACTAAAACTAGCTTATTCTAATAATACTGTGATGTAGATCATTTTTAATGTGGTTGCCAGTGGGTGACAGGAGCTTGGCAGGGAAGCTTGATGGGTTTGGATGCCTGAGGGAAAACGAGGGTAATCACAGAGCACTGCTTTTCTCACTGGTGGGAAGGGTTCATGCTGTCTGTGCTGGTGTTTCCTACCCTGTGTGGCCACTGCTTCTTCCACTTCGAAAACACACCTGCCTCTGCAGATGTCCTGTGAGCCGTGTGGTGTTGAATACAGCTTGCAACCACTTATTTGGTAACCTGGAAACGGAAATCTTGCAGATGGATCAAATCTTGTTTGTTTGCTGTTCTTTTCCCATAGACCTGTTTATGAATACTATCAGGGTATATGCAACAGAAAAATGTACAATCTTACATTATGAAAATGTCACTTTTTAATGTTTCATGTTCATGGCAAATTTTTGACTTGAGCAGGAGTTTAGGCATTCAGATAAAAACTTTGTATCTGCCACAAAATTACAGTTTTTTAATAAGAATTTCTGCAAACTTAGGTATGAACAATCTAAGTATTGAAGTTATTGTTAATGAGTATACCCCTTAAGAAATTTCAGTCCTAATGAGTGACTATTTCTTTCTCCTCTACAAATTTAATAATGGGAATAATAATGTTTTAATATAGGGGAAGAAGGTTACAGAAATGTTCACTGACATCTTCTATGTAGAAATATATGATGTATAACGATCTGATTCACTGCACTGTAGATTTCTTGTTCCTTCTCCTCCTACTTCTTTTTCCCCAAGAAAATGATTGAGATGTGTGGTGGGCTGATCTCGGCTGGAGGACAGGTGCCCACCAAGCTGCTCTGTCACTCCCCTCCTCTCCTCAGCAGAAGGCTATGGGGAAGAAAATAAGACAGAAAAAGACCTCGTGGGTCAAGGTAACAATGCAGAAGCAAAGGCCATGCGGGCAAGTGTAGCAAGACAAAGATTTATCCTCTACTTCCCATCAGCACGTGATGTGCAGCCACTTCCCAGGAAGCAGGGCTCCAGTACGCGTAGCTGTTGCTCCTGAAGACAAACATAAATAATGAAGGTGCCCCCCTGTCCTCCTCCTTTCTCCTAGCTTTTATTGCTGAGCTGATGTCGTATGGTGTGGAATATCCCTTTGGTCAGTTTGGCTCAGCTGTCCTGGCTATGTCCCCTCCCAAGATCTCACCTACTCCTGTGGCGGGGGCGGTGTTGGGAAGACAGCTTTGATGTTGTGCGAGCGCTGCTCAGCAGTGGCCAAAACATGGGTGCGTTATCAGCACCTTTCTAGCTACTAATACAAAGCCCAGCACTGTGAGGGCCGCTATGGGGAAAATTAGCTTCATCTCAGCCAGACCCAACACAAGATGTTCTTGGAGATTCTTAAGAGCTGATGAATTTGAAGTTAGCTGTGTGCTGGAAAATATGTCGATCTCTCTGAAGAAACTTTCTATACTGATGAAGAAAGAATAGTGGTATGGTGCACAAGTGTAAAGATTTGTTTGTTGGGCAACATGTATAAACGCTAAACCGTGGTATCATCTAAAGCATCCTTTTTTGCTTCAGATACAGATTAAATACTGATAGATTCTTGCAATATATATAATTTCTAACTGTATTCATGGCAAGAGCCTCGTGGAAAAAACTGAGTTTGTGATTCTGAAATCTCACTGGGGACTGGTTTTGTGTTTCGTATTCTGGTTGCGTGTTCAAAATAACCCAAATTTAAATAATTCCAGAAGGAACTGTCTAAGCAGAACAAAGATTAAATGGCCGTAATAGTACATGAGAGAATTTTTTTTTATATTCATTTATTTATACCCATGTTTAAGTTGTAACCCACTGAGCAGAAATGTGTGAATGTCAGGGCCTGTTACCTTCGTCTCAGACTTTTCATTCATAACCAGACTGCCATCTCTGGCGAGAGGAAATTTGCACAGTACCTAGGATAAGAAGCTTTGGAACTAAGGGAAAAACTGTTAACGCTCAGCTACAATACCTGGGTACGTTTCATCTTACGACCAATATGCTAATTTTATATGCTGTAGTCAGTTTATTGCTCTACTTTCTTCTTTTAATTATACATATATCATTTTTCATCTTCTTAGGGAAAGTGAACACAGAATTGGGTGTAAGTGATCAAAACCCAGAACCTAGAGTGATTTTATAGGACCTTGGATTTAGAGGAATTTGTCATCTCAGTTTGGGAGGGGTAAAAAGGTCGTTTCATCCTCAGCTGAAATTTTAGGCATTATAAGAAAGAAGTAGAAGATGTAGAGAAGTGTCCTTTACAAATACCAAATTTTGTAGTAAAGGCTATGTTAAAACTTCTTTGGCTGAAATGTTTAGTATAATTCTTCTTCAGATCAAAGTTAAAATCAATACATTGGAAGTTAGAGCTGGAAAAACAAATCATAGTTTGGCAATTTTACAGCATTTTAACTTTGAGATACTTGTGAGCTACTTGCTTTGGCTATACTGTTTTTCATGACGGTTAGTTGATTATTTCTGTAAGAGAAAAGTAATTCAGAGATGAGCAGGTAACTGGTGCTTTTCTGCAGCTTTGCATGAGGGCAGGTATTAATATACTGAAGAAATTCCCATCTTCCGAAATAACTGTTGCTAAAAGCCAGAATAATTCTGGCTGATATTTCCCATAAACTTCAAAGTTGTCCTTGGACTGCTATCTAAGAACATCTGAAAATCTATTTAGATGTGTATTCAGTATATTTAAAAATATTTTATGTAATTATTACCTCAGTGTAATATATAGGAGTTAGAAACTGACTAACAGAAACAGTTAACACCAGTGCCAAAAGTAGCTTCCCAAATCTGCTTCAAAAGTCTGGACATAAAATAAATTGTTCTTCTTAAATATTACCCCCAAATGAGATTTCTTTTATATTTTCTTCCTCCAGTATGCTTTTTTTCCTTCTAAAGGGCATATAGATTTTTTCCCTTCTGTTGTGTATGGCTTTTTTCTTTTTTAATCCATTGGGTTGACAGTATTGGTATTGCTATAGTCAGGTTTGAACTGTCAAACTTTCCTGGGTGGATTATAAAAGAAATTATTTCTGTGCTATGCAGTGGTCTTCACTGCAGTTCTACGCTTTCTACGGTTTATGGAAAAGAAAAATAATCCCAACTGATTTACACTTTGTGCATTTTAGTCAGCAGAGGGAGCTGATATAAACCCAGTGGCAATCACAGAACATTTTCCAGTTGACAACAAACAATGTTTACACATCGGAAGGAGGTTTCATAAGGTATTTTATAGTCTATACTGAATTATACATAAATTTTAAGGGTAACAGATGTGAAAACATAGGAATTGCTCCTCTAATTTAGCAACCTTGTTCCAATGCAGACCAATACCAGATTGTTCAGATGGAGAAATGATGCTTTCACTATGCTCACTTGTACTAACATCTGAAAACTATAAATAGGGAGACTGTGAAGACGTAGTAGGGATACATCTTTATTCTCCATTGAAATGTTTTTGGTGGAAATGGCCACTTTATTGTTAGGACACAATGTAAAACTGTAAATATTCAGTTAAAAATAAGGAATATAACTCCAAATCAGTATATATAATTAAAAAAAAAAAATCCGTATTATAACTTCATAGTGTTTATGTCCTGAAATGTAAAGACTTTTGTCCCAGGTAACAGAAGTGTAAATTTTCTCTTACTCATGTAGAAACATCCTCCTTTCCTCAGTTTTGTACCTGGCCATGTCCTTTGTGTATTGCTTGAACAAAAAAAAAAAGTTTCAGGGATCAGCCTATTATATAGAGAGATTTAGAGCACTTACAGTATGTGCAGGAAAATTTGTGTTGAAAACATTTTATCCCCTGCAGTAACTGGGAGTCCGCATAATAATGTTTAGCTGGGAACTGAGGAACAAATATTTTAAAAGGCTTAACTGGTTTAGGAATGGCACTCTTAGTCCTCTGCAACCTAAGGATAGGGAGAGGCTCATCCAAGTGTGATAAAACACCCTGAAATTGCCTGTGGGTGTCCCCTTTTCTGTGTGTTTCTTCTGGTTTGGGCAGTGCTCTTCAGTGCCTCGGCCCATGGGGATTAAGGCTTGTACGAGACAGTCGGTGACTCTGTCCAGGTGAGATGGATGTGGAGAGTCATGGATTGGTGTGTCAGTCCCTCTGCCTGAGGGCATTAATCTCCTGCTATGTAACAGCATGTGTGAGTCAGAGGGAATTTGGGGGGTCCTGGATGCTTTGAGATGATAGCACAGAAGTGGAGACCCCTGCAACTTTCTTCTGTAGGTATGAATAAAGGGCCTGGCTGGTTCCCGTGGAACTGGCTTTGCTCTTGCGGATGTCCATACGAGATGTGAACATTGTATTATTTAGTATTTTCCAAGTTGTGGTGTATAAATCATGCTGTAACAAGTAGAGCTTCACTGGTCTGAGGACCCACATTGCATTATTTCTAAGTTAAATTGAAAATTTGACAGCAAAGGCCATCAGAAGGTCTGTGAGATTTTGGTGGTGGTCCATGGTCTAGAAAGTTTGGAAGCCACTACTTATTACATCCTTTGGAAGCCATCCTTTCTTACAAAGACTTAATATTAAATATTTTTTCAAACTTTGTCGTACTTTATGTCTCATCCAGCTAAAAAAATATATAACAATGCTTTTCAGGATAAAACAGTTAAATCTATTCAATGTGATATTTAATTTGTGCGGGGGGGGGGGGGGGGGGGGGGGGAGGGAAGAAGAGCAAAATGTCTACAAGTGTATTTGGGAAATCTAGGGTGCTTAGAAATAAAGGAATTCCTATTGCCACTGGAACAGAAGTCTAAGTCCTCTCATATGTGTCTCGTTATAACTGATGTCTGTACAACAGCATTGCGTTTTCTTTGCTGTTCCAGAACTTCTGTATGGTGTTCCCTTAAACATGGCAATGATTTAGTGTTTTTTTCAGAAACACTTTGATTAGGTTAAAAAACCCACAAACAGAAATAACCTTTCTTTGCTGTAATTGGAGGACTGAAAACTGAAGGATCCAGAAATTGCTGTGACCGCTCTGCAAGCTTGTTGCTTGAAGTGCTTTTGGTCGTCTTCTCCCAAAACAAATCCTTATCGATACTCAGTAAAGAGTGTTTTATCATGCAGGCGGCGGGCTGTGTATCTCTGTCTCGGAAAACTGCCTCCGTGGGGGAGCAGGTTCACAAGTTTCAGCCTCTTGGAGGCTGATTGGGTTTTCTTTTTGATGAGCCATCTTCAAGCAGCATCATCTTCATCATTCCTGATCCATCGGTTAAGTGTTACAGTGCATTTTAAATGCTGTGGAAATGGTTTGCTATATGTAAGTGGATTTAGAGTGCAGCTGTTTGTTTATTTATAGGGATATTCATCAGGGCCAGAGAGTATTTGGTGTGGCAAGGTTGAGTGTTGCCATATGCAGATCCGCATGCAGAGCTAGTCTTAAGTGCTGGTTTGTCTGTGAGTGTAACTACATAAGCGTTACGTATTCATTATCTTAATTGCTGCCTCCTTCGTGACTGACAGGAGAAATACACAACTGCATTGTGGAATGACAGGATGTAGTTACAGATCTTTCTGATGAATGCCATCCTGTAAAGGGACACTTAATCTTGGGCTGAAACCCAGGTTCATTGATAGGAAGTGATGTGAGATTCAAAAAAAGTCTGTTAAGTGTCTGAAAAAATGTTGGGGTCTTCACTGAAATCACACGTGACTTCTGCCCTCTGTGCCAGGCTGAGAAGTACTGTGAGGTGCTTTTAAAGGAGCACAGCTCCTTTTGTATTTGTCCAATTAAAACCCAGCATCTTCTGGCCATTACATGTTACCAAATTTGACTTTATCATTATGAGCTAAATAGTGAGTAAATTTCATGCCACATGGTAAGGTCACTTTGATTCCTTTCTGCTTTCTCCTTTCTAATGCAGCATCAGTCAGACAGCTTGATAAATCCTGGTAATTATTTATTTTGTGACACAATAATCAATGTTTTGCATACTACCACTTTAAGAAAAAAAAATCTTGTCCTTACACTAGGCAGACACACAGGTGTTTGATTTATGGCTACAGGAAATTTCTTTTCTGGCAGTAGTTATCATATTCAATACAACAAATTAGCGCATTTTATTTTAGTCTGCACTGAAGGAATAATTGTGGCATCTTGGATTGCATTGGTGTTTTGTGCAAGACTCTTCAATATTTTTTTCATTTCTCCATCTGCTCAGATATGTGCTTGAGAGGAATTGACATCAGAAAGGAGCGACTGCAGGGAACTTTTCATTTTAGTCAAGCTTTGACTTTCCTGGCTTTATGTATATAGAAATGTTGAAGTGTTGCTAATCCAGGACACGTGCTTAGTAAAGTTCAATCGTTGTAATAGTGAGATTGGTGCATCCAGTTTAAAGCTACTCATACTGGCATAGCAATGTCGGTGACTGGGAAGAAGGGAATAAATATTAATACCTGTAAGGCAACTTTTTTTCTCAGTATAACCCCATCCATAGCTGTTCCGGAGTTGACAGGAGCTGATGGAGCCTCTGTGGAGAACACCAAAATGCCTCTTGGTGCCTGACTGCAAGGGGGTGCTGTTTCTTTGCCACTACCTGTCTTAGGGACTCCCCTAAGGCTGTTTCCACAGCCTGTGTGAAGTGGCGTAGATTCACACCTGTGCCAGCAGTGGCCCAGCCCCGTCCCACATGCCAGCGTGTTTCTCAGTGCCACCAGCATGCTGATAATTGATTACAGAGCTGAATTTGACCATTTTCACATCCCTCATTTTTTTCCCTCCTCCTGGGTTACATCTTGTGCAGATCCACCACCCAGCCTGGCTCAGCGCACCACCGCACGGACACTTGTCCTGGCACGGCGGAGGAGGTGGTGCGTATGGCTGGTTTGGCAGGATGAGGAGGCCGACAGGTTAGGGGACTGCGGTATGACTAAATGTATTTACTGTGATGGTTCTTGCATACATTTTGTTGCCACATCTGACATAATCTACTAAAATAGAATTTAGCTTCAGACAGTAATGGCAACATCAACATTTCGGGAATAATACAGTGGTAGGGAAAAGTGCTTCTTTCTGCTTGATAGAAATGCTGCATTTTAAAGGCAGTGTCCAGACTTCTGTTCCTTGTAGTGGTCTGAGGAACCAGTTTTAGGCTGGGGACTAGGGGAAGAATGGAGGGGAAAAAGAAGAGAGTTTCATGTCCTAAAATACTGCTGATGGGGAAAATAACACATACACCTTCTAATGGGTAAATACGGTGTATTCTAGTCCAAAAGGGGAGAATCTCTGTGGCCTGAAGGGTGTTTCTGGCTTACTAAGGGTAGTCCTTTAGGTCAGCAGAAAGAACTACCTGGAGAGGATAGTTCAGAGTAGGAACCTAATTTAGCCACTCCAGGTTCCTGTGTGAGGAAGCCTGTGTCTGCCCATTGACCACCCAGTCAGCCCAAGGGGATTGACCTCCCTAGGCTAATGGTGGCCTCTGTGAATAGCCCCTGGCTTTCAGAACCACATGCTGGATGACTGATCTGCCTTGCTGACAGTAGATTTGTTACAGGGTGGGTGTCATCTGCTTCTTCCAGCCAGTGTAGAAATAATGCCAGGAGGAAGAAGAGGGATTAATCTTTCAGGTGAGCACTTGAATAAAGTATCTGTTATTTAAAACCGTAATACCTAGTTTTGTCAAGCTGCTGCCTTTTGATTAGTAAAGGCATTTTTGTTAGACTGGTGGATAATCATTCTATTTGGTATTTCTCTTTCTCCTTTTTTATTTTGTATTTTTCTGCAGCTCAGTAAGGAGATTAACTTGAGAGGTGTTTTCTCAATCTGCCAGCGAAATCTCCTTCTGACTAGCAATACAAAGTTAAATGCAGCTGCTGGGATTCTTTTTTTATTCCCTCAATCCATTTTGCTGCTAGTTTGTGTGCTGTGTAAACTCGGGCTCCTCCTGCATGCGTTGTGTCTGTATGAGACATGCTAGAGCTAGTCCTAATTAATTGTGCCCAGCTTTTGTAGGCTACCAGAGGTTCACTTGAACTTTTTTTTTTAGAGCATTTAGTGCACCGAAGGCATCAGACTGCAATTAAAACAACTTCTGTGGGCATCTGTGAGTTGTTAAGGTTACACGCTGTTCGTGGCATCCCCGGAGTAAGAGCTTGTTATGCTGGGAGGCTTAGTGCGAAGAAAATCTCAACGCATGTCCTGTCTCTCCGTGTGCATGGTTGACTGTGGGAAGGTGGAGGAGGAGGGGTAGGAAAGGGCACTAAGAACACTTTCACAATTAGCTCACCTTACCCTCCAGACTTAACAGAGTTGGGTTTTGTACAGCTGTAAGGGTTTCCAACAAAAATTCTCTTTAGAATGTAAGACCACCTGCTTGTCTCCACAAGACACGAAGCCTCCAGTGACGTGGCTTAGCGTTAGTGTTCTGTTGGCCTCTCTGAGAGGATGTAGATGTGCTGGTATGTATCTATCCTGCATTGCCTGGCTAGAAACGTATGGGCATGCAGAGGAAACAAATCTTCAACGTGCAGCAGATGTGGTGGATAGCAACCTCTGCGTGAGGAGCACGTCTGTGCCTTCTAATTTATAGGGGAACCCCAGACTGAGACCACGAATCCTTCAATGCCCCATAGACAAAATTCCTGTACACAGAAAGGTGCCGTGTGTGGAAAAACGCAAGAAGATGGTAGTCCTTAAATGAATAAACCATACCCAAGATGAATAAGCAGGTTAAAGTCTTGTTAAACTGACTTTTTTTGATTTTGTTTCGTTTTGTGTTTTTTTTAATGTTCGTTTGCTTACAGCTCTTAAAAAGTGTTGAGGGGGTTTGGTATTTGTTTTACAACATTCAGTTGCTAAAAAAAGTTGAAGTTGTGATAAATGCCACTGTGTAATGTAGTTTTTGTGGTACAATTTACATATACTGTACCGTGTACTTTGGTCAGCATGATAAATTTCAGTGTAACAGAATCAGGAAAAAAAAGAGATGTTTTCTTTATAAACTAATATTTTCCTGTAGTTAATTGTAGTATTTGAAGATATGGTGCAGAAATAAATTGAATTGTTTGAATATTTCTATTTTTGTGGAGATTTATCTCTGTGTTTAGGGAGCAGAATTTGTATAAAATCACAGTCTTTAAATTTGTTTTTCATGGTGCAGACTTAGCAGGTAAGATTTCCACTTAAATAGATAAAACATCATTCTCTGTTTTCGGTTAGAAAGTCACTGATGCAAAACACTGGTGTGTTTGTGGTTCTGTTCCAGTTGTTCTCCAGCGTTAAAGATGGTGAAGGCTTGCAGTTGTTCGAGCAAGGTCATCGCACTGCACACAAGCAGGAGTGTCACACCATGGAGGCCGTGAGGCTGGTGGAGTTCAACCTGAAGCAAGTGCTCGTCAGGCTCATGACTCACATCTTTGGCGATGGTACGTTCTTGCACCTGTTTTCCTGGACTGCTGATGGCTGTGGGCGTCCGGACTTCTGAAGAACATTTGGCTGCACAATAAAAGCGTGAGGCTTAGGGGTGATGCTGGCAGCTGGTATACTGGAACAGCCATGTGGGGGTTTTTTCTAATGAGAGTTACAGTAATTTTAGGAGTCTTCATTCATATTCTTTAATATTGCATTTTTGACTTGGTCAGAGCACCAGCCAGTGTCTTTTAATGTCAGAGTAACTGGCTATTGATTGGCCTTTTTGCTGTAACCTGTATTTATATGTTATTATTCTTTAGTACTGTTATATCCAAACCTTATAAAATTACTGAGAACAGCCCAAGAGGCCCCTCTTCCTTTTTTTTCTTTTCCTAAATACGTTTTTCCCCTAAATACCAGGGCACACAACACCGTGTCCCTGGAGTGACAGAGCTTGGCTGCGGCATCGCATCTGAGGATGCATCAGAGCTCGGGCGCTGCTGGGGTGGGTGCGGGGCCTTGATCACATCTCCCGCTGGCAGCATGGAGGTTGGCAGGAGAAGGGAAGGGGTACGGTGTGCTCGTGCTGCTTTGCTCCATACGCACACAAAGTGCCTTGGGCATTTCCCTCGCACGGATAAATTAAACCTTGCAGCTGGGGGGAGACCGTGTTTGCCAAGTTCTCCCCAGCCTAAAAAATAATTGTTGTTTGGTACTTAGGGTGAAATGAGGAAGAGTAATGAATGTCTGTGTATATGAATGAAATATCCATTCCTCGGAAATACCTGTTTTCAGTTTCAGGAGCTGAATTTATAAATGGCCTGAGTCAAAATTGCTACGTTAATGGAGTTTCCTGATGAGAAGGCTGTTCTTCTGAACTGATTCATCTTTTTGTTGAGGAAAGACTGGATAGTATTAGAATGCATGGGGTATCCTGGCTACTTTCAAGGCTCTTTTAAGATGCCCACTGCATTTAGGGCAGCTGTTCCAAGACAGGATTGGTATTGGTAGCAAGTCCTATATATAACTGCTTGAGTTTTTTTCTGAAATTCTGAAGTTGAATTTAAAGCAAGCAAAACTTTTATCAGTTTTTGTTCTATTCCACCTGGGGAAGAAAAAAATTAAATTCCCGAGTTCAGATTTTCTTGTTGTATTTTACTTAACAATGGCCTTTCAAAACATAAATAATTAGGATTAAAGCGAGTAATAGTAAGAATTATATTTTTAGATCAACCTCATGCTGAAGATGTTTAAAGTGAGCAATTTCTAGGAGTTATTTAGTGATATCTTAGACGGCAGTGACATCCTTCTCTAACTGTTGACAAATGCTGCACTTTAAGCTTCAGTACGTCGGCTATTACTGGTTCTTCTACAGTCTACACAGTAGCTAGAGAGACATTAAAAATATATTATTAAATTATTGTAAACCTACAGACTATACGTACGTGCCACCTTCTTACTGTAGGGATTTTCTATTTCTATTCCACCCAGTATTTTTACTGAAATACAAAGACAAGGTATAGTTAGTGATTTAAATTTCATTATCTCTCCTCCTCCACCCCACCCCCTGCCTTCATGGAATTATTAAGCTCTCTTTCTTTCACCTTCTTGATCTTCTTGTAAGCTGTCAATACAAGGAAGATAATATTCAAACAAGCAAACTTTGTGCTAGGCACTAGGCAGATGAGATGGGTGCAGAGCAAGTGACCCAGGGCACACATAATTAATTTTGTCTTTTGACAGCTGTCATCTTTTAACTTTCATTTTACTATTCACTTCCCATAATACTTTTGATAACTTTTTTTGTCTCAACTTCTGTAGATTTTAACTTAAAATTTAAAATCTATTTTACTGCATTTATTGCTGTTGGAAAAAATCTGTATTTTTCTTTCCTGTGGGTATTCCGTAAGGCCCCATGTTCTGTTAAAAACAAAAATTTCATTCCTTTCATACTTCCCATCGGTTCTATTCTTTACAGCTTGTGCTGTCAGCAGAATAGTGCAGTGAAGTTGCATATCTTTTCTAGCAGGATAGCTTGATCATAGCTGCAATAAGCTACTGAAATGTTGCATTGTTATACATAGGCAGATTTATTAATAGGTGATTTGTTTGGATTGTAGGTGAAGTCTACCGTGAATGCACAGACATGCAGTTTAGTTTTGCATAAACTAGCTTAGGCCTGAAGTCCTGGATTTGGATAGCTGTGCTCCTGCGCTGCCTCTCTGAATTTAGCAGCTCAGGGTGAGGACAGATTGAGGATCTCTGCAGGAAGGTCACATCGCTGACCTTATTTTTTTTTTTTCCCCCCAACTACTTTGTTCTTTTGTTGCTCCCTTGTATTTCAAATATGTATTGCACTAGATTAATTTACATAATATTTAATGAGGCAGTTTTGCTTTTAGTGTTGACTAGATGTGCCAGTAATCAATATAACAAAAGTCCCTTGATGATGTCTAGGTTGTCATGAGGAAGGTCAAAGACTCCATAAAATTCTGCACCTACATTTATTCCCAAGGTTTTTCCTTTTATTTCTCCCTGGATTTGCCGAAAGGCAAAGGAATGATGGTTATTAGAGGGGAAGATCTGGACCATGCCATCAGTTGTCTTAAATACTTGACAATGTAAGATAGTTCTTTTTATGGCATTTTCTAGTGGTATGCCATGTCTGATTTTGCATTCTACAAGTGATGGTCTTTCATTCATGATATGTTGCTGTGAGGAAGCTATTTCAAATATTACGCCTGGAGATCACCTTTCTTAGTTTACCTCTACTACCTCCAGACATGATGCACACATAAAATCCACTAATTTAACTTACACCTCCCTCTCCACATGCTTATCTGTCAGTAGGAAATCTGTTCTGTCTTGATTTAGTTACCGTGTAAGGAGGCTTTCCAAGGTTAACTGTCCTAGGTTTCCTCATAAAGTTAGTCAGTCTTTCCCAACTCCAATTCTTTCTCTAACCCTTTTGTAGCTTGCCAAAAGCTTCCTGAACCCTGAGAGATTCAGAAGGAATCTTACTATAGCAAATAGAAAAGAATGACTGTATGTGGGGTTCTGTGTTTTGTTGCTTTACATTAAATGGCCCAAAATTCACTGCTGTCCCATACTTATCTACCCAGTTCCTAGGCAGTGGTAAGAGAAGGTGGGAAGCGAGTAATGCCATGCTTTGACTGATGTTTCTGCTGCTGCTGGTTCTGACTGAACAGCCACTGGATGTCTTTTAACTCAAACACGTTCTGCTCTTTCTTCTTCTTAACTCTGTTGTCTTCAATCTCCTTTGAGTGCACAGAGATCTATGAGTGTAAGGAGCTAAAAAAAAAAAAAATCATCTGTTGAGGACATAATGGTCTGGCTCATAATAATGTGAGCTAGCATAGGTTCATGGGCAGCCGGCTCCCGTCTGCTGGAAGTGAGATGAATTAGCTGAAGCAATGAGGTGCAGAGTACTTAAAAATCAACACACCACTCAAGTGGCCACGGCTCGATACCTTCTGTGCTTCCCAGCACCCACCCTGTGCCCCTCTCCTTTTTCTCCCACAGACTCTTTCTCTAAAGATAATCCTCACAGCAACAAAGAGCATTTCTGGTCAGTGAAGACCATCTGGGTCTCTGGCTTTGTTGCTTCTGTGCTGTAGCATAGCAATAGGCTGCTTTAATGTGTTGGTGTGTTTTGGTTTTTTTTTCTTTTTTAGTGCCTTTGGTCAAGCCTTTTTCATTATGAGACTCGATTAGGTTAGCACTGACAGATACTTGTTTAGCTTAGTATCTGATAACACCATTAGACCATTTCGTGTGGGTATTCCATAAGGCCCCGTGTTCTGTTAACAACAAAACTTTAATTCCTAGAGTGCAGTTCCTTTCATTCATAGAGTGCAAGCTATGACCAATTTCTTATCTGGATTCAGTACTCAGAAATAACAATAACTATTTGCTTTTCCCTTATTCATTGAAAATGTGACACCCAAGTTACTATGTTGGGTGTGCGTGGCAAAGTTTTGGTAGCGGGGTGGTACAGGGGTGGCTTCTGTGAGCTGCCAGAAGCTTTCCCCATGTCTGATAGAGCCAGTGCCAGCTGGCTCCAAAGACGGACCTGCCGCTGGGCAAGGCTGTGGTAGTGCCTCTAGGATAACATCTTTAAAAAGTGAAAAAATAAAACCCCAAACACAAATTGCAGTCAGAGAGAGGAGTGAGAATATGTGAGAGGAACAGCTCTGCAGACACCCAGGTCAGTGGAGAAGGAGGGGAGGAGGTGCTCCAGACCCAGAGCAGAGATTCCCCAGCAGCTCGTGGTGCAGACCATGGTGAGGCCGGCTGTGCCCTGCAGCCATGGAGGGTCAGGGTGGAGCAGAGACCCACCCGCAGCCTGAGGAGGACCCCACGCCAGAGCAGGAGGGTGCCTGCAGGAGGCTGTGACCCCGTGGGAAGCCCAGGCTGGAGCAGTTTGTGAAGAACTGCAGCCTGTGGGAAGGACTCATGTTGGAGCAGTTTATGTGGACCTGTCCTGTGGGAGGGATCGCACGCTGGAGCAGGGGCAGAGTGTGAGAAGTCCTCCCTCTGAGAAGGAAGCAGTGGCAGAGACAGCGTGTGATGGACTGACCACAACCCCCATTCCCGGTCTCCCTGCGCTGCTGGAGGGGAGGAGGTAGAGAAATGGGGAGCAAAACTGAGCTCGTGAGAGAAGGAAGGAGTGAGGGGAAGGTCTTTTAAGATTTAGGTTTTATTTTCTCATTACCCTACTCTGATCTGATTGGTAATAAATTAATTTATTTCCCCAAGTTGAGTCTGTTTTGCCTGTGACAGTAACTGGTGACTGAACCCCTCCCTGTCCATATCTCATCCCACCAGCCTTTCCCGTATATTTTCTCTCCCCTGCCCAGCTGAGGAGGGCAGTGACAGAGCTGCTTTGGTGGGCACTGCGCCTCCAGCCAGGGTCAGCCCACCACAGTCACTAATAGACGTGTACGTGCTGGAAGGACTCAGGTGAGCTCTGTGGGGCTGTGAAACAAGCAGGAGTCTTCTGCTAATGCAAATAATCTCTGAAGTAGGGAAATACAGATCAGTCTTCAGTTAGGTTCAGCACTGTGCTCTCCGAAGTGCTTCCACAGTTTAAGGCAGAGGATCGCCTCCTACAGTTTCTAGAAAAAATAATTTTTTCCAGCATTTTGTAGTCTGTATATGAATAAATGAATTAGACTTAATCAGGTAAATTGTATAGTACTACAGAAAGCCTAATCTTTGTAATCCTTTTAAGTCTTTGGTGGTTTAATTTGATGAGTATGAGCAATACCCATTATTCCTTAGGAATATATTGAGAACCAGGACAATATTTTGTATCCAAATAATAAATGTACCCATTTATTCTGTGACAGTCTATGGAAATGCAGTTAGAAGGCTTAATGTTGCTGAAGGTTGAGCACGCTCTGCTTTTCAGTAGTCTTCCAGAGACAAAAGTATGAAAGAACACTTGAATGTAAACCAGAGAGGTGTTCCCAATTGTCCTGGCTACTGTGTGAATACAATTATTGTGGTATCTGGGATTAACTATTAATTTAGAGAACAGAATGAAAGTGAGAGTTGTTTCTTCATTGTGAATGTGTTTTGGTTTATTCAGCTTTTTGTTTGTTTACTTATTTGCATTTTAAACAAATGTCTTTTAAGTACTAATATGCGTTAAAAAAGAGCTTTAGATTTTTTTAACTTAAAAAAATTATTTAAATTAAGAACAAAAAGCAGAGAGATCCCTTTTTTTCCCTGAGCTTCATTTTGAAGTAATCAGAGGATTAAAAAGAAACCATTATCCGGATGTTGTTACTGAACACAAAACTACTTGAATATTCAATGCCATTCTTTCTGCAGTTGCAGATTCTGCAAGCTAAATGAAGATATTTTATATGTGCCTGGCTTTACATTGAATGCAGAGTTGTACAGCCCTAGGATTAAAAATGCATTTCACCAAGATCAGGAAATCAAAAAATAGTTTTTCGCACTCCAACCTGTTGTATACACATGACTTTTTTCATCTATGTAAATTTTTTTTATTGTATGCCAACAAAAAAGTAATAAAGTGATTGCTGTAAGTCACAGTGCACTTATGAATGGTATAATTACTAATACTTCCAGTTTTCTGTGTGCAAAATTATATAAACACTTTTTTATCATAAACATAATTTCCTGAGGTTGATTTTTTTGAAGAGACAAAAGAAAATCAACCTCAGGAAAAAAATTCAGAAAATCTGGAAGTACCAATGCCTTTGTTTGGCGGTCTGCCTCTCCATTTGAAGGTTAATAGCATCCAGAAAAAGTTCCCCATAACTACTAGGTACCTTACGTTTTGGCTATTTACGTACACTTTCGTTGTAACTTACTGTTTCCGTAGCCACTTTTAATGTTTCAGAAGTAATCAAAGGAAGTCTAATCCTTGAGGCTACAGAAAACATTTTAATTTGAAAAATTCCCAGTATAAATCATGCAGTTTCATGTTTTAAGTTCCTTTTATGAAACAAACCCCCATTAGCCTGAATATCAAACCAGAGGTGTTAACAGTTACCATCACCCAAACAACCTTTCCTTTGCCCCTTATTTTCAAAGCTGGACCTGCATGGTTGTTGATGATCCTAACACTGGTTAGCACTTGGCTTAACTGAAGGGGAAGATGGGCTTGGGGTTAAGGCATTAGCTCACAGAATTGGCAATTCAATTCTCTTTTGAGTTCTGACGGTTCATGTTTCAGAGACTTTATCTTCCTGACACCTAATGGCTAGAAAAAAATTCTTTAGCGAAAAAATCTTGTGTAAACTGTTACAAGAACTAAACCTCATGAAATGCAACAAGGGCCTTGACAACACCTCTGCTTTTGGCGGCACGGTAGACCTTGCCTTCTTCTGGCTCTGCTGCTGCTCTGAGATGCCAGGGGGTCCCTCACCCTGCGCAGTGGTACTTGCAGAGGTGCTGAGCTGGGGAGGAGGGGGAGTTATCTAGTGGCTCCTTTCTCTGCCACTTCACGTCCACACAAAGTTAAACTCGTCTCCTGTGTCACAGTACTCTGTGTGTGTGGGTATATAACATACCTTAATGAGGTACAACTCTGTGTATATATATTTCTGTTTATGTGTATTAATATCTATTTTTAGCCTTCATATTGAAACATATGCAGAAGGAGTAACTTTGTCTTTTAAATAGGTCCTGATGAAAAAAATTGCCTAGCTGATCCATAAAGTACTAAGTAAAAATTAAAGCCTTAGCTTTTCCTGTGAAGAGCAGTTAATCATTTCCCTGGTGCACAGAATAACAAAATTACTGACTTTCCCATGATCTTGGCTCATTTTTGTTCAATGCCAGGTGGTTGCTAGAGTTTGACAAATGATTGATTTGGTTTCAAAGGGTGCTTGAATTGCACAAAGCATTTTTCATATTAGAAAAGACATGGCCATTTTTTTCCAGAAGTTTTAAGATTTATCGCCTTGCACAAGTGTTGTAAATTAGTTTGTTTGCTATATATTTTCTCTGGATTGCTGTAATTGGTGTCATTAGTTGAAGGGCAAGTTTTACAGATGGTTGGAGGGATGGCCTTTTAAGCATACACCCTTTCATATTTATTTGTTTATTTTTCAAACACTGCTACAGGGCTGCAAGTCAGATGGGTGGACTGCTACTTCCCGTTTACTCACCCTTCCTTTGAGATGGAGATCAACTTCCAAGGAGAATGGATGGAGGTCCTGGGCTGCGGGGTCATGGAGCAACAGCTAGTTAACTCAGGTACTGAAACTCCTTTACTTCGTTGACATCTCTGTTAGCAAACACTTCCAGCCCAATCAGCTTTGCCGTCTGAAGTGCCCCCTTCTCTCCCGGTGAGAGCAGGCATCTCTGTTCCTGGCGGCTGCCACGAATGGTCCTCAGGTGGGGTGCAGCCCTTGCATGCTGTGATTTGAGGGTAGCGATTGAGCGAGCGGTCTGGAGCCTGGAAACAGAAAGCTTGCCTTTTATTGTGTGCAGTAAAGAGACGGACAGATCGCAGCTGTGAAAGAGAAGCTGACAAATTAGGATGTGTGGGTTTTTTGTCTTCCAAGAGATGTCAAGTGCGTTTCTAGTTATGATTTGAAAGTATCATAAGCAAATAGCATCCCCTGATATTTGGAATATCAGAGTGCTCCTGTATCTCTATAGAAGGAGGAATGTAACATTTTTCATATCGCTGTTTGGTTGCTGGGTAAATGGTAGGTTGCTTTTTGCTTTTGTTTTGTTCCTTTCCTCCTCAGGTTGGTTATTTATGGGGTTTTAAATGGCATTAAGAGCAACATCATTTATTTTAAGTGACATTATTACAGAGCAATGTCACCTGATGTGTAAGCTTTAGAAAGCAAAATCATAAGTACAAAAGGAGGAGAGGAAAAATTGGTGGTGTTTTTTCCTGATTATTTTTATAGAGAGTATTTACATAGTTGTTTCTTTATTACCTGAGAATAGGCAATTCTTTGTAAGCACAGGGCAGGCTGCATGTGCTCAGACCTCTGTTGTTCAGTGTCTCTCAGTACTATTTATTAGGTCTGGGACCCTTTTGAAATATGATCCATTTAATGTAGCCAGGTTATACTCAGTTGATTTTGTGCAGTTCCGTTGTTGTCTTTTCATGAGCTCTGAGCTCTTTCTGTTGAAGTCCAGGTATGGTAACTATGAATGGCTCAATTTCGGCCCCACTTACTTGACACAGCTTATTTTCCTCAAAATTTGCATGTGTTTTAATGTGACCTTTTTCCTTTCACAAAAGATACCCTCCTTCAGAGTTTCTCCCTAATGGGTTAATGGTTTAGGCTAACACTTTTTCTCAGGTTGTTATGTTCACGTTGTAGCAATTATAATAGTTTCTGATGAGCTGCAGAAATTAAAGACTACCGTGCAATACTATTTTCATCAGATGTAACACACCAGTGGCCAGGCTTTCTTCTTGAAAAGCTTTTACGTTGCTCAATTCTTACACATAGGTTCCTTTAATGTGCGCGAGAAGATCTGAACTGTGACCTCAAAGCAATAACTGCCTGCGTTTGTGTGTATATACATGAAACACCAATGGTTTCTACAGCAGTCAAAGTTTTCAGTTCACTCTGCTTCAGCACTGTTTTCATGATTCTGGTCTTCAAAATTACATCCCCTCTGCACCAAAACTCTCCTAACTGTTCACTGTAATTCTAATCTTGCAAGACCTCATGGATTTAGTAACTCAAGTCTAGCTTTTGAATGAATTTTAGACTTGTATTATTAGAACAAACAAACAGAGATTCAGTTTATTAGCAATATATTTTTAGAGGGTGCGAACTCAGTTGTGGAAGTGCCAATCGTTTTTCATTTCATTTAGAGAGAATTGCACTGTATGCAGCCACAGACTTGTTCTTCTTGTCCCGCCAATAGCTCTGCAAATACACTTGGCTACGAAAACTGAGTCTAATGTATCTCAATGTGATTTTATTGAAGCATTGGAATCTGTTCACCACAAGTGAGGAAAAAGAGTGACTAATAACTGTTGCATACTGATTAACTTGTTTGGTTTAAAGTGGCAACGAGGATGAGGTAGTTCACATTTTCAGTCAGGTAAAGAGTCGCACACCAGCCTTCCCTGCCTACAGCTGCTCTGACTATTCTCTTCCTTAGTCCTCTTTTGCAACAATTTTAAAACCCCAGTAGGATCCTGGCATGGAACTCACATCTATTTATGGTGAGGCCAAGTTTGCTATGGCTAACCCATAGATATTTTTTTTTGGGTGTGTTATAGCACCAAGGTGCTTCTGCCCCAAACTGAAAATCCACAAGTCCAGAAAGGAGATTCTCTGTGGAGAAGATGAAGGTGAAAATTTTCATTCCTAAACTCCTTCTTCTTTTTTTGCGAGCAGAACTCAAACTGCCTCCCAAAGCCATCCCACATTTGAACAGTGGTAGTTTTTTAATAGCTTACTTTGTTTATGTTTAGAATATCCTTAATGCTTCCAGTATCCACGATCACTGTATAGTACTTATTACTGTGGTCTGATGTCCTTAAATTTCATTGAAACACCAAAGTTTCAGTTTTAAACCCTTCCATTTTAAACCAGTGCAGATCTGCAAAGAATTGGATCCTCATCAAACTTCAGAGAGAACCCTGTGACTTCCCAACAGCTCTGTCTCTGTGCCTTTTGTTCCAAATCCTGCCTGCTCATCTTTAGGAGACAGTGCTATTTTCAGTCAATGGAGATTTCTAGGCAGAAGGAGATTAAGTGAACTACTCAGAAAAACACTAGGTTGTGGAGTTGGGGAGGGTTTGGTTTGGTGTTGGGGTTGTTTTGTTTTTTTTTTTTTTTTCCCCCACCATTTGTTCACTGATAATGAAATTCCTTAACTACAGATAAGTATTCCATTGCCCAGCATGAAAGCATCTGACCTCAGGGGACTGACTCACACCACAGACCTATGCCCTCTGATGCAGGAATAAAGGCTGGTGCCTAAACCTAGATGCTCGCTCTCTCTTCTTTGTCAGGTGTCTAGAATAGGCACTGCGAACTTCCCACTCCTGTCTCAGTCTCTTCAAGGGCTCTACCAGGAAACAGCTCAGTAGGACTGAATGAATGAAGAGAAATGCTACTCATTTTTTGGCTGGCTAAGCTGGTGCTGACGAAATATTTCACTCTTGGTGAGCCAGTTCACCAAGCAAATGCAGAAAGATCTTTTCATGGTGTACCGCACGGCATGCTGATAAAAACTGGAGGAGGAACTGATGAGTTGGCAGAAATGATGTGCTTTTTTTTGGTAATGTGGTCTATAACATTTCTAGTATCTTGCAGTTTGAGGTTTTTATTTTATGGGTGTTTTTTGCTTGATATTGACTATTAAAATACGTGTTTCTGAAATGTAATGTTTGCTGGCAGGCATTGCTTTGCCTTCCATAAGACAATATTTTCCTGAGGTAGAGATCCTTTACCTCCAAACTCCTTTTGTTTGGTGTGTTATTGGTTGAATACAAGACTCATCTGTGAGGCAGTCGGAAACACTCAAAGCAGAAGCTGGATGTGCTTGCTTCTCTGTGGTGGTTATTATTTAAACAGGATGCTTCGGCACAGATTTTTTTTTTCCCTTTTCATTTTTGTTTTGTTGAAAATATATTTATTCATATATGAAAATATATGTAACACAACAAATATTCAGAAGAGCTAAAGAATCCTTGTGGAGAGATGAAAAGGCAAGGTCCATGCCCTGAAAGGGCCAGGACATTAGTTCTAAGTAGCTGTTTCTTTACATTGGCCGAAGTTTCTATTGCACTGGCAGGTTTTGTAATGACAACTCTCTGCCCAAAATAACCTCACTATAGTTCCTTGGAGGTTAACCTCCTCATGCAGCAAATTTTGATGGTATTGACGGATCATATTAGGATTATTTTAGTCTTGAGTGAAGAATGCTATTGTAGCTTTAATGCTCCATGCGATCAGTGTTAAATTCGTTGTTATTTTCGGAAAGACAATATCCTATTGAATTTTTCTGATGCCGCCTTATGTTTTGGAGGGAGCTTTTCTTTGATTTCAACCACTTCTAAATAGAATGTGCTACAGATATTTAGTACAAATTTAGGGAAAAATTGTCAAATGTGTACAAATGTATTGATAGTACTCTTCACCACCTGCTTTTTTACTCTGCTTTTTTTTCCATTTGGGATCCATGAAGAGTCTTTGTGGACCTCTCAATTCTCCTGCATGCTTCTTAACAAACTAGATTTCCAGTTTGACACAGATCTCCACAGCACAAGTGTGATAAAGAACCCGGATAGGAGAGGCAACAGTACAAACCAGCAATTTCTGTTGCAACTTTATCATGTGTGAGCTTCCACAGGGCTTTATTCTCACCCTTGAAATTTCACATTCTTAAAATGTTGAAGCAGATCAGGATTTGCCTGGGGAGGGGCTGCCAGCCTCATTCTTAGTCATTCACTGGGTAGAGGGGGGTGATGGTCCAGCCTTCTGAACCATACAGATTTTCTATATTAACAGCAAGCAAGGTTTCTGTTGTCTTGGTGTGTGAATGAGCAAATAAAGTTTGATAGAGGCTGTAAGTACCATTTTGATTAACGTGAATCCAGCTATTGAGTACTTTTTAAGAGTCGTTTGCCTTCAGGAAACTCTTCTACTACTAACAAAATGAAGAGTATTTTCTAACAGTGATAGTTGTTATTTTTAAAAGAAAAACATAAACCAATATGTCATAGGGTATTATGACAACGTTTTTATATAATTGTTAAAAAAATATGTATTACTGCAAAGATGCACTGAATTGTAAGGAATGATGTTACGTGTTCCCCTAAGGCTGATGGTGCTAAAGTGGAGAAATTATTTGGTATAATGTGAACATAGAAGATCACTATTATAATCAATGTTTAATAAGGAGTATAAAATCTAACTTATTGTAATGTTTAACTTTCCATTTTTATGTGTGCTTTGTTTTTCATCTTAAACTGCACCTGAATATATAACTTTAATAGGAACGTTATGTATGACTTCTGGTATAAAGAAAAGTTATTTTTATTCCGGTTAACACTGGGAAAAATACAGAAACTTTACAGTATAGTAGCAAGTACTCTCAGTTTTAGGTCCATGGGGAGGATACAAGGAAATTTTATAGTTCAGTAGAACTAAAATCAATTAAGAGCACAAAAGGTGTTTTTTTCTGTGCTTCAGGAGTTCGTTATCCAAGATTTGCAAAGCCGGTGTTCATTGGAAGGTACGGAAGTTCCCCGGACTGTTACGTGATTCAAACCTTTGAATACAGGTCGCTGCTTATTCAGAGGCCGCGATCACATAGTGTTGCTTAGTACCTGTGAAATTGGAAGCAGTTAGGGTGTGATCGTTCGCTGATTGAAATCAATGGCAATGTTCTCAGTGCTCAGTGTTGCAGAATATGTTGCCTGCGGACAGGAAGCAGGCAAATTGGACTAAAGTTTACCCCAAAACCAAGAGGCTATAAACCGCAGTCATTTAAAACCGTAATAAAATAATCGCCAAATAAACAAACAAGACCCCCTACCCCTAAACCCACAAACAAACCAAAACAAACTATGAAAGAGAATTCCATAATTTTTGGTAAGACTTCTCATGATGGTTTTGAACCCCTGGAGTATGCAAGAAAATAACCTAAGGGTGTCACACCAGATCAAAGCCAAGTCTGGGACGTCTCTGTAACCCTGAATCATGATGGCATGCCAAGCAGGTGCCTGAAGATGAGAACAGGCAGGGTTATGCTGAGCCTTCCCTGGTACGCTCCTGCAGCTGTCCACTTTCTGAGCTGAAAACGATACATTTGTGTTCAGTAGTCATTGTGGAATTTTCTTCCATTCATTTCTTGAGGTGTTTTTTGAGTCCCCGTAAACCTTTAATGTCTGCAGTGTCTTGTAGCAAGAAATGGCGTAACTTAACTTGCGTGAGGAATCACTTCCTTTTTGTTTTGACCAACAAGTTGGAGTTGCACTTAGAGCTCCTTCTCGGTCATGTGAGAAGAGACAGTGAGTTGCTGTTTCTTTTTCCTTGTTTTAGCCACTCAGGATTTGTTTAGATCTCATCTGTAACTCCCCTTACTGACTTCTTTCCAGGCCAAAGCGTCCTGGTCAGGCACTTGCTGTCTGTGGAGGGGGGCTGATCTATTCATTCTGATAGTCACCATCACTCCTGCCTGCATCTTCTCCAGGTTTCTGCTGTAAGAGGTCAGTGAGCGATGACCAAGCTGTGGGCATATGGTGATTTTGTACACTGTTGTAAAAACTTCGCCTTTTCTCTTAATTCTTAATATTCATTTTGCTGTGTTGACCTTTAATGAGCCTTGAGCTGAAAAATGAAGCGAGGTTTTGGTAGGATGGCTGCTGGAGATGATTGCTTTTGATCACTGGCTGGCACCAGTGCACCGTCCTGGCACCCAGCCAGCCCTTCAGCTCAGGGTGGGGCTCGGGCTGAGGTCTTGTTTCCCAGTTTGTAAATCATGAAGGCAGCTGTACCTAGGCCACCAGTAAGAGGAACTGGTAAGACTTTCCTGCTGCATATGGGTTTGTCTACCTTCCACATCAGAAAGCAACACTGATATTTACAGACTTAAGAAATCCATTTATTTTATTTTTATTTATTTTTGCTTGTCAGCTTGAATGTAGTAGGGAATGGTGTAGGGGTTTGGAAGAGGAGAAGTCAGTTTTCCAGCGTGAATAGTAGGAGATTGTCATGGTGTTAGCAAGGAAATGAGGAGGCACTGGGCTTTCAGTAAAGCTATAGAGGGAATTTTCTGTCTACGGTTTGCATACAATTGCAGTTTTTAAAGTGTGCATACAATTTATAGTTTTAAAAATTTGTGGGCAGGCTTGGTCTTCCAGTTGTGTGTGATATCCTGAATTCACAGCAAAGGTAGTTTTCTTGGTATTATATTTCTTCTTAATTTTGTGTGTATTTCCAAGGAAGAAGAAAATTGCGAACCTTGACTAAAACATCTTCACGTGAATACTGTTGAACACGACAAAAGGAGTTTATCGTAACTCCTGTAAATCATTGCTTTTGTTTCAAACGGTGGAACCTTATTTGTCATGAGTGTACACTCCTTGGTGAAACTTGATTCTTGAACTATAAGTCTTTCCCACTTGGCAGCCCTTTTACGGATCAGCCGCAGGACGTATTTCCAAAATTTAAGTAGTATTTGGCCCAGGGCTGCCACCTTCAGCCAAATACAAGTCTTAACATATAGAACTTGTTTGGCTTCAATGCTGCAGTGAATAAATCCTTCCTTACTCATTTGTTGAAGATCATCAAAATTGCTGCCTGAAGGGGAGCAAGAATTTTAAGTTCTCATCCTGTCCACTCCTATTTTTTTGGTTTTTTTTAGTGAAAGCATTATCAGTTTGGACAGTTCTCCAAGGGCAGCACATTAGTAGTACACAGAAAAATTATGTCAGTGTTACCTTGCAGACACAGCACTTTTTTGGGTGGTTTTGTTTGTTTGGGTTTTTTTCAATGAATATATTCTTAAATCAAGTTTCAATTACGGGTGAGCTAGGTTCATATATCAAGCAGCAGGGGGTGTTTTGGGGAAGGGGAAATTTAATATCTCTCATCTAGCATTTTTTTTCCCTGCTCAGCTCTTGCCTGGTAAATTACATTAAAATGTTGGAGCAGATGGTGCACGTGGCTTAAATAGTATGCAGACCCATGTTCTGTCTATAGTAACAGCTCTCTGTGGGGACCTTGAAATAGTTAACGCTCTGTGTGTCTATACGGATATGGTGTATAAGGGTAAATATAATGCATTTAAAATACATTCCTGCAACTCTTCAAGGTGAAATTAAAGTTACTGGGGTGTTGGTGTCTTGAGCACCTGGGGCCTCCCAAGAACACGAGGTAAAACTGTCGGGTAGGCTGGTCCTTCCCACACAGTCCATCGAAAGCGATACGAGTCTGTGGTGTAAGCTTCACAGCTCCCCATCACCAGCCTCTCAGGGGTTAAAATCTGTTCTTTTTAGGTCACTGCCACCTGCATGACCACACCACTGCAGTACCTTGACATCTCCCAGACTTCCCTGTGCTTATTCTCCCAAGACTGTTACAGGATAGCAAAGTGGTGTCCTTCCTCTTTTATAGCCTGGGACTAAAGTGCCATGGGATGACACACATGCACACGCAGGCTGCCGACAAAGACTTCAGCTGCCTTAGTTAGCTTTCCTACAGTCCTTGTATACTCCACAGGGAAAGAAAGTCTTCTAGTGCGTTTTGAATGTATGGAGCTTGTTTCCTGGTTCAGCCTGCTGGGCAGCCTGTCCCTATGCCTGGCTGCAGGGGGAGCCTGGTCTCCTATTTTGGGCAGGTACCTGAAGGTTAAGTGAATAGCCTACGAAGAGGCAGTGTCTCAGATTAAGTGGAATTAATGGGAAATTAGGAAGCATCTGTGTTTGAGTGACTTCCCAAGGGTCTCGGAAGATGCCTGTGGCAGAAACTGGAGTTGAATCTAAGCTTTGTGTCTCAATTCCTGGGTCACCTTTGTCTCAATTCATCTTAGTGATTTACATTTGTACATACATGCATGTACATATATATGTGTGTATATATATATAAAAATCAGAGTAAGACAAATAAGACAGATCAGTGACCAAATAGATACAGTGAGACAAATTTGGCCTATTTTGATTTTTGTCTGTGTGGTTTTCTCCCCACACACACTTCCAGTGTAAACAGACAAACTGATTGTCACAGCTGGCTAATTTGAGAGACATTCTGTTGAGCTGGCAGCCACTGAAATTTTGCTTTGGCCAGTCAGACGCGGAGCCAATGTGGAGCTGTGGGCTTTTAGAGGAAGATGAGTTTAAATTTTTATCTGTAATCTGCATCATTTCACATAGATACCCTACACACGTATGTACACAGCACATCCAGAGAAGTGTGTACCTAAGACAATGCTGACCAGTTTAAAAGGGAATAAGTAACAGGGCAGAGGACCTGATTTTGCCTAAAAATCTGTGGTGATCCACCCTGTCTGTACAAGGAGAGAAGCTGTGATCATAGACACCTGGGTGACTAACAACAAAACAGTTAAGCATGTGCTTGACTTTCAACCTTTGAATAGCTCATATAAAGGCCCAGACTTGTAAGTTGAGGGGCAGGGCATGGAGCATTAGCTGACCTTCATTGACTATCATCACATCTCTTGTCTGTAAAAGCCCATAGCCAGGGAGAGCAGAACTATCAGCCGCTCTCTCAGCTCAGACTAACAATTAATGTCAGCCTCCTTTATGACTGCACACCTAAGTGATGGTTTGCTAGACATCCCAGTTCAGAAACGGAATAGATACAGCACTGCTGCGTATTTGCATGTGAGCTGGGCTGTAGCTTGTGCTTTAAGTTTGGGCAGGATTAGTTCTGGACTCTCAGGACTTCGGAGGTTCAAGTTTCTGCAGAGCATGTATTTTTAAATTGGGATGACTCTTATATCCAAACGCTATTTCTATCTCCTTTCATCCCACTCAAAGAAGAAATTGGAGAGAGTTTATTTCATGTGTTTGGATGAAGACTGCCTTTTGGATTGGATTTTGTTTTGGTTTCTTTTAAACTGACTGAAGGAAGTCTTGGTCTTGACTTGATAAGTAAGGTATAACACAGAAATGGGTTGCACAGAGATGATGCTCCAGTCAATCAAAGGGCACATTGTTTTATTTGTTATTTTTTTCTCTTGTTCTGCTACCCGCAGCTATACCACCAGGTCTGGTGTGTGTGTTGTGTTGTAACATTTACCTTTCCTCCGCCCTTCCCTTTTCCTTGTCAGGATAATTTGCCTGTTGTCTTCTACTTCATTTACAGCTCTATTTTTAAAACTGGTTTTTCATCAAGTTTTTCATCCAGAAGGAACCCATAAAATTTTTGAATGTTGCTTTCTCTGATTTTATTACCCTTGACAGATTCATTATGTATGTTAGAGCTGGTGTTCTTCAAAAGAATTAATAGAAGCTTACTCCCAATCTGTGTGTGTTTGTGTAGAATGAACAAATACAGTATTCCATTTTATGACAATTCTATTACACCTATTTCTGGGAAATGTGTTATTTATTTACGGGGATATTTTGTGGGAGAATACGTACAGCACTGAATCTTGAAGTAAGTAGTTATTATAGAACTTGGATGGCCATTTGAGTTTGTGGGTCCGTATGATTTTGCCAGCTGAGTGTTAGAGTACTACTGTCAATGGATTTAGAGGATAATTTTCCTTTCATGGTGCAAGAGGACATTTTTAGTTGGAATATGTGTTCCTTATCTTCACAATTTAGGAAACTGCTTCATCTTCATGCTTCATCTTCTCCTGCACAAAAATGTCTGTGAAAAATGGTTAACTCAGTCTAACACTAACCTGGAACCAGCAAGAGTGGTTATTTGACTGACTGGCGCGAGGCACGTCTTTCTATCCAGTGAAGGAAAGCTTCTCTCAAGCAGACATGAAGCTGATTTTGGTCCATTTGGAATCTAAAGAAGAGATGGGAGAATGTGCTGTTGCATCTTTAATTAACGATTTAGTAATTCACTGTGATTTGTCTCCCTGGGATCCAGCAGAAGGACAAGAGAGCCCCACACAAGAGAAGGCTGAATAACGATGGATGTCGTTTGTCAAGCAGCTCCCAAGCAAGCGAAAGTGCTACCCTCAAAAACCTTGAAGAGCAACAATTTATAGCACTGCGAAGGTGTTTCCCTTGGCTTTATTTATGCAAATGAAAATACAGTGAAATAATACTATTGAATTACTACAGTGTTATGTGATGAATGCTTAATGTTTTTAATCAGCCAGGAGTTGGTCCACTGAGCCTAATACAATTCCTCATCAGGCTAGGATAGCCTGCGGGTTTTTTTGTTGCGTTGTAACATTCATTTTTGCTATTCCCAGGACATTTATCAGGACTAGCCAGCTGAGGGTGGAGAAGAGATTTTACAGGCATGTCTCTCACTGTTCCTGACTCTGCTAAACAAAGCTCAGCTGAGATAGTTTCAGTTCAGCTGAGATCAAGCATTTTGGGAAGTACTTCTCTTCACTAGATTGCAAATACAACCTTGATTTCTTACTTTCTGGGGTGGGTTGGGAGGGGAGGTTTTGGTTGTTTCGATCGTACATCATTTTTTGTCTTTCAGACTTCTAGTTGAAGAGAGGAATGGGTGAACGCAGGTCTCCTGTGTGACTGCTGGAACCTGAACGCGTGCCTCTCCCCCTCTCTGCTCTGCTCTTGTATTTGTAGTGGTGGTAGTGTATGGCCTTCCCAACTCCAGACCATTTCTCAGAGTCTCCAGTTGTGTTGTGAGACCCACGTCTTTAGAGGGTGTCTTCAGCAGAGAAGGGAAACCTGAGCTATCGCTGGGAGAGAGCAGTGGCTCTCCAGTGATGAGGGGCCGGTTGTGGCAGCGATCCAGGCTGAGCCAGTGGCACCAGCCTCTTGTGGCTCATTTTGACCGGAGGCTGAGAGGACGGGTTTGCCCGGCTCTCTGCGTGCCAGTGCGCAGAGATCCACTGCTGACCACACGGACAAGCCTTGGCTGCGGTGGCCTTTGTTTGAATTGGGTGTAAGCAAACACGGAGCAGCTCAAGAGCCGGAGGTTGGCCACCGCTTCTCTGTCACGACTGCCTGCCAACAGAATAACCTTTCATGTTATTATTAACTCTAGCTTTGTAGAAGTATGTATGTCAGGTCCACTGGTGCTGTTCTGGCTTGTATTGCAAAGACTATGTTTCCACAAGGAAGGAAAGAGTCTAGAACAGGTTTGGCACTCCTGTGCTGCTGGAAGGCATCCGCAACACAGTTACGGAGAGGAGACAGCCCGTTCCCGGCAGTGTACCAGCCAGTTTTGAGCAGGATCTGCTGCTGCACCTACAGTGAATCAGGGAAAAATGCCAGCCTTTATTAACACTTTTCCCCCATGTAAATAACAGTGACAGATTACTAATAGATATTAAAGCAATGTCTCCTTTTTCCTGAACAGAACGGATGCCATAAATTATGTAGTCGGATGATTATGTGGTGAGCATCGGTAATAAGTTTGATCCTAAATATTATGGCAGAGTCCCAGGAAACTTTTGTATGTAACAACAAATGGAATTTAAGGGATAACCATGGAAGTAATCTCACACTTATTTTATTTTTGGCCAAATGGAGAGTGGAGGTGGGACAGAGCTTGTTTGTTTCCTTGTTTTTGAGGCCATTTGGATTATTTAAAAACTTCAGCTGAATATTTGAAAATCTTTGCCGAGTTCTGTATTCTCTGGGTCAAAATACTGGCTTTATCAAGAAAAAAAGAAGGGGAAAAAGAATCCTAACAAAAAGGCCCATAAGTTGGTGGCTACGGTTTTAGAACTCTTCAGCTCATCACCCTGCATAGAGCAATAACTTTTATCTCTTTATCTTGAAATTGTGAGAAGACAGGGAAAAGTCACAGAAGAATGTTTCTTCCAGCACCGAGGTTTGAGTCGCTCGTTCAAAAGTACCCATCTTCTTTATGCTAATGACAGAGATTGTCACTGACATTGTAATTCAGGGCTTTTTCTGTTTTTAAAAAAATAATTAGAGTGGAGTTATTGAGTTTTCTTTTAGAACAGTGATTGATGCAAAATAGCAGTAGGGATTATAACAGAAGAAAAGTTAGTAGGATCCATTTAAATAAGGCAAGAGGCTTCAGTTAAGACTTAATCTTTGACTGTATAGGGTGAAAAGTATTTAGCTAATGAATTATTCTAAAAGAAGAAGTACAGTGAGGGGAATCCTTTTCTCATATTAGTTTAGACTTGCTTAGCATGTTTCAAAAGTGACAGTCAAAGACAAACTCCTGACTTGGACTCCTTTTTTCATCTCAGGGAAATGCATTCTCAGTACAATACCACTGCATGGCTCACAGCAGAAACTATAATTGCCAAGATACCTCTGCTACTGTATTAGAATCCATCATATCACAATCAAGACGGGCAGAATTACTCACTTTTACAAGTGCTAAATTGCTTTCTATTCTTATTGAATAAAAGCTGGCAATCTTAGTAAGGAAAACTGTACTCCACCTGTATTGGCACTTGCTGCTGCTATTTTTCTTTATTTCATAAGATCTGGAAGTTCATTTTATAAAGGAGAGGTTATTTTCTCTAGGGTTCTCTGCTCAGGAGGGGCAGATTGACCTGTGTCTGCCCTCTTGCAGTTATTTATTTATTTGCATGGTTCCTTGCCTTCTGAGGTTCTGGCCATGTTCAGAGGAGGTTTAATAACTTGACTGGATTGCAGGTCTTGCTCACCATGGGCACGCAAGCAATAGGAATAAAGAGAGTGGGCATGTACTGGAGCTGTCCCAGAAGCTGGAGTTCACTTAAGCCATCTGAAGATGCACTTAATCGTACAGTAGTTTTAAACAAAAGGGCTTTTCCTCTGTCTCTGTGAGCTTTCACACATCAGTAGTGAAGTGGAGCAGACTGTGCGTAAGCCGTTGCCGTGTTCTGCATATGGCTGATTGGAGGAGCTGTAAGCAAACAGTAGACAAATGTTGTAGTATCCTCCTGAGTTGTTCTCTGCCGTATGTGTGGTTTTTGGTTTTATAATAGTACCTAGGTGATGAGAGTGATGCACTGGTGAGTATCTGAGTTTCATTAAATGTGACCCTGTGAGCTGCTGTCCTAGTGGGACAAGGAACAACTGCTGCTTTATTTTGGCAGCATGTGATGCTGAGCAGAGTTGCTTCTAGCTCAAAAAAAGTATAATTTGTGCTGTTTCTGCTTCTCTGCTGTTAATTGATACAAAATAATCTCAGTAGAAGCAAACCTGTACATCCTGGGATGGAGAAAAAGAAGCACTCAATATTATATGACTGTAACTCAGTAAAAGACAAAGTGATTTTATGGTGCCCTATCAGTAGTTCTGTATTTGTCATCTTTGTGGCTGTCACAGAAGCACTAAGCCTTAAAAACAAGGGAGGGACACTAGGACAGTATGAAAGATCATCAGTGGCCATAATCTTCACATACACGTGACTGGTAACTGATTTTTATTTTTTTATTGTTACGTTACAGACCATTCATGAATACTGGCATCACCCTGCGGTTTTCTGTGGGATACTTTTAAGAAAGTGGTATTTAAAAACAAGAGGGAGTGCAGTTAGAAGATGAGACAGATGGAAACTTGGGTCATCCTAAACCAACTTTAGGATCAGTTGCAGGAGTAGTGCAACCAGTCATTTCCTATAGACCTGTGGGCTCACTCATGTCAGATGGAGAATAGTCTCATGTTCTGGCCTCTTCTTCATGGGTCAGTAATTAGATCAAAGGTTTTTAACAACCATCAGAGACCTCCTGCTTTCTGGTGTTCTTCACTGAATTGGCCATCAGGTCTAAAAGTTTTTAGGGGAAGGGAAGAAACAGCAGCCACTTGCAACAGGCATGCCCAGACCATGAGGTCAGGTATGCCTTGGTTTCATACACTAAATTAACATAATCAGTCTTAAAGGTGGAACACAGTCTCAAAAAAACCCCCATTTTTTGGGGGTCATTTACTTTGCTTATTTTCAGCAGACAACCTCTTGTCTTGTGTGCTTTCTGCCACACCTGCAGGTGTGATACTCAGCAGTAAGAGAAAATTATTAATTCTTTCCTTGAAAAGCTCAACTTTGAAAAAGCCAGTGTTCCCCTACAATGACCTTCTTGCTGCCTTATGATACTCTGCAGGAAGAGAAAATCAGCAACTCTTTCCTTGAAAGGCTCAAATTTAAAAAGCTAGAGTTTCCCTACAGTGACCTTTTGGCTGCTTTGCTCCCATCTCCCTTTCATTATCTCTCTTCTCACGAGGCTTGAAGAAAAATGCGTACACTTTAAGTTAGGGAAAAGCTCTGTGACTGTACAATTCACAGGTGGAGTTTAAGGAAGGTGAACTAAGGGGCACTGAATCTGTAATTTCTTTGATGTGTTCCGCACGTTTGTGCAATACAGAGCTGGCAGGGCCTTCCCGGGCTCCCTGGAGACACCCAAAAGGCTTTGTAGCAGAAGGGAGTAATTGCAGCAAGTATGCTGGCAGCTGAAGGACAACCCCAAGATGATTTTCAAACCACAGCTGAAGAAACTCTGTCAAGGGAGTGTGACAGCAGGGGAGATGCCTGCATGAGCTCATCGGCTCTGCCTTCCACTCCCTTGGAAGTAGGAAGTCTTGTGCCAGATGCTGCATTTGGAGGGCTAGGGTTGGTCTCATGCATTGCTTTGCTCCTGGTTCTGGACACATGCCTTGAACAGGAAAGGTGTTTGACAAGTGACTGGAGGCCTTTGTCGAGCACCTGTGACCTGCTCCACTGACTTAGATTTTCTTGCTCAGCTCCCAGCCTGTTCTTGTAGGTTGACGTTTTAGTGTGGATAATCTGGCCTATGGACTTGCTTGCCATGCCTGCAGGGGTGTGAAATGGAAGTTGAAGTCTTCCTTTGGCAAAGCAGAAGAGCATGACAAGGCTATGGGTGGGATTGGAGTAAAATGCTGTATTAGGAGTTGAGCACTGGTGAAAACGGGAAATAAAAATAGAGTAGCTGTTTCATGAATGCTGAATTTTAAGACACAGTAGCAGCTGTAAACAGAGAAAAGGACTGAGGAATCACACTGTCTTGTTGTTGTTGATGTTTGGTTTTTTCCTAAATTAAATTAGAGACTTTTTTTGGTTTTGTTCTTTCAAGGACATGTCAGCTGAAAAACTTCAAGCTAAGCTGTAAAGTCAGATGGCTTGAAAGGGATATATGGAAGACAAATGTTTTCCCAAGACCCTGCATTCCTGTTCCACTATTCCTTACCCTTACTAGACTTCAAACTTCCTGCAGTGGAGTCCTGCTTTACTCAAAAACTCCTCAATCACTGTTGGCCATCATGCAAATACCCTTAACTTGTGATGCTTTGGCACCAATCTAGTCTTGGATCACTTGTAGGTGTCACAGCTTTGAGAAAGTATCGATGTATGGATATGCTAGCACTGTGTCCTCTTCAGCTGCTGAAGTACATCCATCTGAAACCTCTATTTGATGAACCCATTGGTTTTTTTGGTGGTGATTGGTTGGTTTGGTTTTTTCTTTGCTTTTTAAGGCATGTGGAGAAAACATAATTGAGAGGAACACTGCCCCTGGCTGTCCTCCGTGAAAGAAACATGGCCAATCTTTGTTGTTCTGCTTAGATCCCCCTCTTGGACAGTGATAAAAGCGGTGCTGCTATGCAGCACTTTTCAGCAGCACCCCTTAGAGTTTTTATAAAAGCTGTATTATTAGACATGTTTTTCAGAAGGGGAGATGCTGACACAACTCTGTGTAGTGACTTGTCCCATGTCACCTTACCATCCTTTTGGTGAGAGACTGTCCCTCTTTGGTTGTTTGTCCTCAGTAAGGGCAACTTTACTGCTACCTTGTCACTTTGCACTTGGAAGGTAGGTCTTCACTTGATATGTTTCTTTTTCTGTGCTTTTTCATGACATCCTTTTCTGAACATTTTGAGCTTGATCTCTGGCTCAAAAAGTTTGCTAGCACTGGGCTTTTCTTTTGTTTTTCTTTTTACCTGAGAAGCTCTAAGCTGGAGAAAGCAAAGCAAACATTGAGTAAAGTATGTTCCAATGTTACATGAGAAGTCCCTGAGATTCACAAGGATTTTAACAAAAGCCATGACTTTTATTTTTGCAAGGGTTGTTTTCCTTTCGTGTAACGTGATTGGCTTGGTGCACTTGGACTGATGCATTAGCAAAGGTTTGGAAAACCCTCCAAAATTGCATGTTAACGATCCTGTGGTAGTTAAATTTCACATGCTACATGATAGATAATATGATTAGATGCTGTCAGGCTAGGCAAGATTAAAATGTACGTGAGGTATCAGTTCTTGTGTGTCAAGATGATTACTGACTACCTGAGTTTGAGTTGCTGAAACATGACTTGTAGCCATGTTATTGCATAATTACAGCTTCTGGTTTCTGTAGCTGGCAAAATACCAAAGCAGTCAGATCCTTAGGGCTGATCCTATCGTAGAAGATTCCTATATATGATAACATTGCTAGCTTTTCAAATCAGTTCTGAAACATTCGGATTTTTTCTAAATACATAGTCTTAGTTCTATCTGCAGAGTGGTATGCAATTCCATATAGTACTGTGTCATCTGCCTCTGTCCTGGTGATTAGTAATCACATACATACAGTACGTAGAACTTTTTCTGCATTAAATAAGATTAGAGTGTAGGCAAGCTTACAACTAAACATTTTTACTTGATTTGGTCTATGCTTTTTACACAAAAGTTGCATAGTTGACAGCACGCCATAAGGCTGTGCTGCCACCCAGCGTGATCTGGACAGGCGGGAGAACTGGGCGGGGAGAAATCGAATGCAATTCAATAAGGGCAAGTGTAAAGTGCTGCAGCTGGGGAAGAGCAACCCCATGGATCAGTACAGGGTGGGGACTGATCTGTTGGAGGGCAGCTCTGGGGAAAAGGACCTTGGAGTCCTGATGGACAACAGGATGACCATGAGCCAACAGTGTGCCCTCGCGGCCAAGAAGGCCAGTGGCATCCTGGGATGCATGAAGAAGAGCGTGGCCAGCAGGTCGAGGGAAGTTATCCTCCCCCTCTACTCTGCGCTGGTGAGGCCTCACCTGGAGTGCTGTGTCCAGTTCTGGGCTTCTCGGTTCCAGAAGGACAAGGAGCTACTGCAGAGGGTCCAGCTCAGGGCCACTGAGGTGATGAAGGGCCTGGAGCACCTTCCACATGAGGAAAGGCTGAGAGAGCTGGGTCTGTTTAGCCTGGAGAAGAGGAGGCTGAGGGGGGATCTTATCAGTGCTTATCAATATCTAAAGGGTGGGTGTCAGGAGGATGGGGCCAGGCTCTTCTCAGTGGTGTCCAGTGACAGGACTAGGGGCAATGGCCATAAACTGGAAAACAGAAGGTTCAACCTGAACGTGAGGAAACCCTTCTTCCCTGTGAGGGTGCCAGAGCCCTGGGACAGGCTGCCCAGAGAGGTGGGGGAGTCTCCTTCCCTGGAGACTTTCCAAAGCCGCCTGGACTTGTTCCTGTGTGATCTGCTCTAGGGGATCCTGCTCTGGCAGGGGGTTGGACTGGATGATCTCTAGAGATCCCTTCCAACCCTTAACACTCTGTGAATCTGTGACTGCATGGAAGGACTGATGTCTGCATTAACACTATTCAGTAGGATTTGCTTGAACTTAGCAACAAGTTAAGCTCAATTCTTCAATTTATTTGTTGTGTTGGGTTTGTGTGGTGGGGTTTTGGTAGTGCGTGAGGGACTACAGGGGTGGCTCCTGTGAGAAGCTGCTAGAAGCTTCCCTGGCTCCAAGTCAGACCCACCTCTGGGCATGGCTGAGCCAGTCAGTGACTGTGGTAGCGCCCCTGGGATAACGCATTTAAAAGGGGAAAAGTACTGCTGGGGAACCTGCAGTGGGGAGAGGGGTGGGACGTGGGAGAGACAGCCAGGCAGACACCAAAAGTCAGTAAGGAAAGGGGAGGAGATGGGCTGGAGCAGAGGTTCCCCAGCAGCCCGTAGTGAGAGGGCAGACTGTGCCCTGCAGCCATGGAGGGTCATGGTGGAGCAGAGACCCCCCTGCAGCCCACAGAGGGACCCACGCCAGAGCAGGCATCTATACCCAAAGGAGCCAGTGACCCTGTGGGAAGCCCACACTGGAGCAGGCAGCTCCTGAAGGACTGCACCCTGCAGTGGGGACCCAGGCTGGAGCAGCTCATGAAGAACTGCAACCCATGGGAAGGACTCCCATTGGCGAAGTTCATGGAGGACTGTCACCCGTGGGAGGGACCCCACGCTGGAGCAGGGGCAGAATGTGAGGAGACCTCCACTAAGGAGGAAGCAGCGGCAGAGACAGCGTGTGATGGACTGACCACAGCCCCCATTCCCTGTCCCCTTTCGCAGCTGGAGAGGAGGAGGTAGAGAAATCGGGAGCAAAGCTGAGTCTGGGAAGAAGGTGGGGGTAGGTACCTACCAACATGCTTAGCTTAGGATGGAAAAATACAAACTGGTGCGCTGCCCTTACGTGGACAAACTTGCTTAGTTCAGGTACCGGTGAGAGCCAGTAACGCTGCTCCTCCAGCAAAAAGGGTTGGTAGATGCTGTGCATCTGGAGGAAAAGCACCCGTGCTGTGAGGCTGTAGGGGTTTGTAGTTAATGCTGTTAATTGCATCAGTGCAAGGAGCTCCCAAACAGGGATTACTGTTCTTGAGCGTACACTGAACAAATAACAAGTACAAAAGAATCCCCACTGCAGAGCTCACAAAAACTAGCACTGATCTGGTAAGTAATGAGCAAACAAACTAGCAAGTGCAGGAAAAACTGATGTAGGTTGTCACCTTGGGCTTCCTAACCAAGCTAGTAGCCTTCTGAGGGTTACTGATCACAGTGCTGTCAGGCTGCCCATAATAATGTCTCTGCTTCGGTGTTATCCAAGGTCAGCACCGCAGCCACACAAGCAAGACCTTTGCTGGGCATCATTTTACTAGCACATTTTTGTATTATTCCTTTTACTGATTTAAAGATATATGCTGACAAGGCTCACGCTGAAGAGTTCTGCTTTAGCTCTCTGATAAAAATTTAGGACCATAGTCTGCCGTACAAACTCATTTTGAGAGGTATCCAGCTCGAACAGTTCCAGAATCCATTTGTCATTGTTGCTTAGAAGCATTCGATGTTTTTGATGCATTTTCAATCACTGCTTACAGCACTTTAATGTTTTCATGGCACTTGGCTTGGTGGCTGCGGTCCTTTGCTGCATAGGTGGGTTTTTTTATTCTGCTTAAAACGCTCTCTGCTTGCAGCAGCTGTGACTTGTGCCCATCAGGGTAAAAAGACAGCGTTTTTATTGCTGCTGCAGATCTTTCCGCATTGGGTGCTGGTAGGTACCTAGCGATACAGCGGCCTCAAAGCCAGCAACGCTGGTTGCAAAGACTCTGTGGGGGCAAAGTGAGACTAATGCCTATTTCCAGCCCCTCTGGTGAGAACTGCTCGGAGCATAGAAAACCCCCTCTGTCCTCCCCAGCACGTCAAAATCCGGCAGCTAGCTGCTAATTGCCTTTACAGTGATTCACATGCCATCTGCCATTGCTGGGATCTTTTGTCGTCCATGGTAGGCTCCAGGCGGTTCCATAAACTTCATGTGGTTCTTCTGTCAGCGACACCGACTCAATGCAGCGTGGTCATAACAGCGACACTGCGACATGCAGAAATTAATTAAGAAACTATTTACGTGTTGTCACCCTTTCTTTTGGCTTTGAGAGGACAGCGTTCTCTGGGATAAGGAGGAGGGAAAAAGACAGATTGATTATTTCAGTTGTGTGCCACTAAGGGTTCCCCCACCCTCACAGAAAGCAATTCATGGATGGTGGGAGAGAGCTGTCACAAATAATAAAAGTGCAAAGGATTATTGTGCATATGTGTATCACGCCTCATCCGCGCCCCAGGGGTGAGCAGAGGAGAGCGTGACCTCCCTCCACAGTGGCTGGGGAGGCAGTGGGAGGGAGCCCTGCTTGCTGGGAGCCTGGGCAGGGAGAGGTGAAGGAGCTGGTGCTGTCGCTACTTATGTAATGGTTGCATAAGTGTGCCGGTGCCGTGACTGTCAGAAACACCCGGGAAGGACGGGATTTTTCCTTCCCTCTTCTTCCTTATGGCTTGAACCAGAAGCTAAGTCTAAGACGCCGTTGTTTACTCCTCTGTGTAGCTGGGGATTCTCTCTCCCCACACCAAGTGGAAGCAGGGGGGGCTCCTGCTTTTGTTTAATCCTGCCTTGTTTTGCTCTTAGTTCTTATTTCTCTTCTTTCTTTTCCTTTGCCTGCATTTGCATTTCTATACTCGCTATTGCTGCTACCACTGCTTTCAATAATTAAATGTTTTATCAGCACCTGAATGATTGCTGAAATGCCACCTTGTTTTAAAGTGGTCTCTTCAAAGCAGAGATGCTGCAGAATCTCATCTGGGCATTTTTCCCCCCATTCAAGCCTTCTTTTGAAGATGTTGACATGCACTGTTTATAAGCAGGCGGACACAACAGCTTAATGCCTTAACATGTTAGGAAACAGGGTGGTGAGGGAGGGTGAGGGCGCGACATTATCCAATCAGCCCATTCAAGGCTGCAAGCTGAATACTGTTTTTCCAGGCACCCAGGCGTATGCAATTGGAGGGTGTCGTGCACCTGAGTCACGCAGGCTGGCTTGCGTGCCGGTGACTAAATTAATCTGGGAACAAGAAGTCAAAAAGGTGACTGGGAATGCCGTCCCCCTCGGTCCCCAGGCAAGCTTTTTGTCAGCTGACCTGGGGGTCAGTCAGTTCATTTAGCTTGGACAGGCGATGGCACTTCTGTATAATCCTCACAGCTCCCTTCAAACCCCTGTGGCACTAGTCCTCTCTGCTGCTGCAGGGCTGCTGGTGCAGCAGTTTGTTTGTTTGTTTGTTTGGGGGTTTTATTTGGCTTTGAAGCAAAAGAGAAGCTTTTGGCTCGCCTCTTTATTTCTTGTTAAATGCGTGTAATTATCCGAGTCCGGAAAAGCAAATGGGTTTATATGACCTGGTTGGCTGGCTTTGAGGAGGTGATTAGAGCAATGCCTCAATCAGCTAGAGGATTCCCCCGGGCAGGACTGGTCCCACCAGTGCCTCGTGGCCTGCCTGACACTGACACGGGAGGAAGGGAGGGAGGGAGGGAGGGAACAGGGCTGCAGCCCGATGCGGCAGATGAGGACCCGCCGTTGCCATGGCGATCGCTAATACGGCCGAATCGCTGAGACGGGCGCTCAGTGCTGCACACCAGCTCGATGGAGACCAGAGAACAAGCTGCCGGAGGACAAGACCCCCGCCTGCTGTCCCAGATGGAATTTTAATTTACCTTCTTCTCCCGACACCCCTGTCGCCATCCTCCTTCCTTAAAGGCTTTACGACAAGGCATCGGAGCTGCTGGTGGATGGCTGGCTCTGCCTCTCTCCCAACGGCCAGGGGCAGCATATTGATGGCTGAGTAATGAGAGAGAGAGAGGAGGGGGCCAGGGCACGAGGCTTTCATGAAGGAGCGTGCACTTCTTGCCCCTGGGGCTTCGGTGGGTGCCATGGGATTTGTTTGCAGCATATGCGATGCTGTTAATGATTGAAAAATTACCACAACAATTAGTCATGGATCGCTGAAGGCAAGGCCCCCAAACACTGTGGACAATATGATTAAATCCATGTATGTGACAATTAACTCTCATGCAGGTTTATCCACCAAGGAGTTGGGAAGAAGATGGACAAAAAAAATGACAGGCGAGAATAATGTGGCAGAATGGACCCGATACAGCTGGCACTATCAATTTTAATGACACTGAATTAATCACACTTGGATTAATCCCGTTCTTATTACACCATTCTGGTTGCCTGTTTATTTATATTCTTCTTCCTTTGTGTGCTACACGGAGGCATGACGGATTTAATTCCTGTCCGTTCCATGTTTTTAAATTTAAAAGGCAAATCCTTCACTCATGCCGTGTTTGAGGTAGTCCGTGGCGCAATTATCTCATAAAAAATGAGCAGAGTCCAGATGCACCGTGCCATGAATCCCCTGCTGTATCACAGCTGAGTAACTCTCAATAAATATTTGTTCACCCAGTATTCTCACTGGATAGATCCAGTACCGCCTGTCTGTCCGGCCACACAGACGTGCAGACACACAAGTAATGCTTTGCTTGTGCATTTATGCCGCTGTTAGGGAAAATTTGGTGCGTGTTGTTGGTAATTCTCATTGTGCTCATGATTTTATTTTGAGGGATCAAAAGCAACTCTTTTGTAATGTTTAGATGTTAAATCACTGAGAAGATTCTGACTGGAAATGAAGAGGGTCTGGTGCAGGAACCGGAAAGAGCAGGTAGAGATGATCTGGCATAAAATTTCTAAGAGATTAAGACTTCAAGGGAAAAGAAGCACTACTGTTTGCCAGACGCTACTGAAGTCTTCAAAAAGAAATGGTACCAGCAGACAGTCTGCTTAAATGAGCTAAGTGTGTGCCCTTTCTAGCACAGCAAAGGTGGTTTGCTTACTGCACTGTTGTGCCTGCGCCCTGACAACTCTCTTGTTCAGAAAGCGGCAAGTGCAGTTTAGTGGACTGGACCGGCCACAGCTCACCTGTAGCTACTGCAGACCTCAGTCTTCTTCCTTCTTTCCCCATCCTTGTTTTTCATTTTGTAATCTCTGAAGAGGATGTTTTAACTTCAAATTCAAGTTGACTCAAGAGATGTATCTAGGCATGCTGTAAAGATTCAGCTTTACTGTGGTGTATTACTACTGTGGTCTGCAGTGCTTAACATTAAATGTTCAGATTGCTAGTCTTAAGTGTCATACCCTTCCTGGCTTTTAAAATCCCAGTGAAAACACTGGAAATATTTAACTGTGTTCTTAAACGACGTGACTTAAAGGCATAAGTATTTCCATTGACATGACTAGTAAAATCCCTGGTGGTTTAAAATGACAAGGTTTTTATTCAGTCCTATATTTATGTATCAGTAACTTGAAAACACAAAATGAAGTATAGCTGAACCTTCCTCTTTTAGAGTAATAGTTCTTGCCCTCTTGTTGTCAGAGAATACAATTTGTACTCCTGCTCCGACCTGTGGGCTTAACCACAAAGGCACGAGCAAGTCCTGTGAAGTCAGTTGGCAATAAAGATATCAGTGACCTTGATATGTAATTCGGTGCCCAAAGGAACCTTGTCTTTGTGTTGACAGTGTAGCTTTCAAAAGGTGTTCTGCAGTATGTGCGTGAAGCTGGAGGATGTGGATTTTCCTTTTTCTGTCTATTTGCGTGCAAAGGTAGCACACTGTAACATGGATAGAGTGAATATCCTATTCACTGATAGAACAGGATGTCCTCAGTGAAGGTCAAAAAAAACTGGCACAGGTGCCTCTAGCACGCCAGAAAATTTGCAGTAGGTTATAGCCAGAATCTCAGTTTCACATTCAGCAGCAGTACTGGACATCATAGCACAAATAAAGCCAAATTTGAGTCAGAACTGCTTCTTGCATGACGTCTTTCAGCCATTTCACCCACTTTACACATTTCTGCATCTGAGTTCTGTCTGGATTTGGTTGCAGATTCTGAGAGATGTGTAGCAGGTAGGGGATAGTGGCTGATCGGGCTATGGTTTGATTCCAAAAATTACCAAAGCAATAGTAAAAGGGTTTCTTTTGTTTGGTTTTTGGTTTTTTGTTTGTTTGTTTGTTGTTTGTTTTTGTTGACGGTGGTTTGGGGTTTTTTTATTCCTTTTGTCACGTGATGGCATCAGTTTTAGGTTCTGATCCTCTTGTATCTTCTGGCAGCTCACAAGAGGAGTTGAGTGTATTATAAACTTGTAGCAGAGGATTGCAAGCTCTCCTGGGCAGCAGGGATAAAATTGACTTTACATCAATATCAAAATACTGTCGGTACAGGTGACGTGAAATGCTAACAATATGAATTCAATTTCTTCTCTTATCTTCTTCCTGCTTCCCCATTCCCCTGATGTAGTCTGGTGTTTTGCAGTTGAATTTGCTGCTGCTGCTTGATGGATAGCAAATACTTGCTGATTACGTAACTAACTGACAACTATGGAAGTACTTTATTAAGCAATTTATCAAGTGATTAGGAGACCATTTATGTAGACTCTATTAACATAACACCAATAGTTGAGCACATTAGTAGGAAGAAAGTATGAGGTGGTTTGCAATGCATTTTTTAAGCAAACTTTGTTTCATTTCCCCAGAGACATCACAGGGGCATGATGCATTAAAACATGATTGCTTGGGGCTTCTTACTTACACTGGATGGTCCGTTGGCCAAATGCGCATTATATTTTACACCAATCAAAGCTTATTTAAATTTAATTAAGATTCATTAGACTGATTAGCTGTGCCTGCATTATAAATAGAGCAAGAGTGACTTGGCTTAAGTTTGGTTAACAAGAATTGACCTTCACTGTGCACTTGCAACATCAGTAAGTGCTATTGGCACACTTAAAGTTACAAGTGGCGCTTGCAACCCATGTCAAACCTGGTGAATGAGAACACTGTTGAGCATCTTCTGCGTGTGGGGCTTGGGGTCAAGGAGCGGGGTGGAGTGTGTGCATACAATGATTGCTTCATCAATGTATGAATCAAAAAATCACTGGCAGAAGAGACGAGCTTGAAATGGAGATGAGGTAAGCGGCTTGCCAACAGGAGAGTAAACGTTTTGAGTACGCAGAACTTGAGAGTGATACGGTGAATTCCCTGGTACCTAAACCTGAATGACTGAGGTGATTCTTCCGATCTTTTCAATGAGGATGTTTCCTCCCTAGATCACTTTCAAGCCATTGTCTGAAAGGAGGAACAATTCTTTTTTTTCATTTCCCCACCACCCCAATATGTGTTTTTCATTTCCCTTTGAATACATGGAACTGGATGGGAACAGCACCCCAAGTGCCAGAAATATCTCTGTGTGGCTGTGAGAATAGAATTACTTAAGATACTTAAGTGTCAAAGAGAATATATTGGTCCGAGCATCCTTCTGAATCAGCACAAAGGAGAGCGATGCATGAGGAAACCCTCCTAAAACTTTGGAATTAAAACTGTGGATCGAGCATTCACATTCTGCTTTTTTTCCCCTCCCATCCTAACTAAACCAAAATTTTCCTTTTTCCTTTTTTCTCTTTTTTTTTGGCAACAAAACACTACCTGGGCCCCCACCTGAATGTTAAATATTCTTGTCAGAGGGTCAAATGAAAGTAAAGTGACAAGAATAAGCGCTGGGATGAATGTGGTCGGAAAATACCGTATTTCTGTTAGCGTGGTTAACAGTTCTTTTATGCAATGTATGCATAAGCATTCAAAAGGCTGTTTTACATTATTAATGTACCTCTGGCTTGGCCATCCTATGAGGAGTAATGGAGAGGATTGTATATATTGACCCAAATACGACTGCCCATATTTGACGGTGGTGTGTTAGCTTTGGCTGTGCACTCACTGGTAGTTGCAAGCCAACTGCAGTCTGGAAGCTGGTAATGGATATTAGCATTTGGCAGTGCCTCTGCCAGTAAGTTCTGTCTTTCAGGAGTTTGGGATTTTGGGTTACTGGAATATTGTTATTAACTTGAGGAGAATATGAACTGGGGAAGAAGTAGAAGACATAGGAGGTTTCTCTTTTTGAAGAAGGCTGCTTTTTAATCTTATTTGGGGCAAGACGGTGGTGGTACTTAAAATGATTTTTTGCTATGTGAAAAAAAGACTGAAAGATAATATTGCTATTCCTTGGGGCAGTGAAAACAATTTCATATGGTCTTTATTTTATCTAAGTTCTATTTAGAAGAGTTTAGACCATCACTTGGACAGATTTAATGATCTGTGGACACTACTGTATCTACAGATGTAGAATATCATCTACAAGGGTGGAGGTGGGGTGAAATAAAAGGCAGAGCATCATATTTTATCCATGGTTTTATGGTGTGCTCGTTACACTTTCAGAATGTAGTAAGCCAACGAAGAGCTAAAGGACCAAGTTCTCAGCTAGTAACTTTCATAAAGTTCCCTTTTCTTTAGCCAACAGAGAATAATAGCAGATTCTAGGCAAAACAGCCAAAACCTGGTATTTCTTTTGGTAATGATGCTATTCAGGAAAATTGAGAGCAAAGTTATTGTTTTTTATTCCTCTGAAGCAGTTATAAAAAACCAGACAGTAAATAAAAAGTATGCAAATACATGTTTATTTATGTGCATCTATATATGTTTATATATTCAAGTACGTACACAGATGCACACAGAAACTCTTCTGATTTTTTATTTTTTAAGTATCAGAAACATTTTCTACAGATAAAATCCAAATAAAGACTGTGGGTGTTAGTACTAGCCTTTCTTAAAATGCCAAATGACTAAAAGTAGAGAAGAAAGAGAAATCATTTACTGAAAGCTCTCTCTTTGTTTTTAATTATATTAATGTGCATGACCGACTAATGTATTTGACTGAAAAGCCTTGCTTATTCCTATGTGGTTATATTGCAAACCGCTATGATTAAATTTTCTTGGCGCATATAATACCAAAGTCACTATATACTTTTGATTCTTAATTTGTATAAGTTACAGCTTCCTGAAGACAGTGATAAATAGGATTCAGGTTTACAGGTGATACACTGTTTGATAGTGTTGTTGTTTAACCCCAGTTGGTGACTAAGCACCACACATCCGCTCGCTCACTCCTCCCTCCTCTCTGGCGGGATGGGGAAGAGAATTAAAAAAAAAAAAGGTAAAACTTGTGGATCGAGATAAAGGCATTTTAGTAGGACAACAAGGGGCGGGGTGGGGGGGATGATGTAAGAAAAGGTAATCGAATATACAAAACAGGTGATGCACAATACAGTTGTTCAACACCTGCTGACCGATGCCCAGCCAGTCCTAAAGCCATGGGCCCCTCCAGCTGCCTGCCCCTAGTTTATGCACTGAGCATGACATCTTGCGGTGTGGAATGTCCATTTGGCCAGTTTGGGTCAGCTGTCCCAGCTATGCTCTCTCACAGCAGAGCACGCGAAGCTGAGAAGTCCTTGACTTAGTGTAAGCACTGCTTAGCAACAACCAAAACATCAGTATGTTATCAACATTATTTTCATGCTGAATCCACAACACAGCACTATACCAGCTATTGGGAAGAAAATTAACTCTATCTCAGCCAAAACCAGGACATACTATTTTTGTGCTTACTGTCACATTGATGATGATTTAGTCAATTTTATATTGGTGTGAATTGCTTATTACAGGCACAGAAAAAATACATATGTTGTGCTTATTCATATATTGCCCAGTAGGAATCTTAGATGAAACAGATCTGCCTTTACAGCTTCCTGGTAGCAACGATACCATGTAGTACCAGTGAGCACTAGGTTATCCACCTGCGTGCTTCTGTACTAGCTGTACACCTCTGTAATTGCTCCCCACCTTGGCTTTAAAGCAACCCAAGTACTGCAGCCTTCAAAAAGGTGCTGGGCATGTGTATTTGAGGCAGAACAAATTATGGTTGCTGATCCAGTTCATGCATTTGTACAGGACTGATGCTTGTGTGCTTGGACACTCAACAGCCTGACACATGGAGTGCGTGCACTAACAATTTCCTCACAGCACGTTGTACTGTGCACAGAACTGTTTTTTTCTCAGGAAATGGAAGTATATTAAAAATACTTTTAACATTTGCCCTTTACCACTCATAGCTGGCTTGCAAACATCTACACTTCCTAAGCAGTAGTCAATTCTTTGTCTGTCTGATTAGCTAAGAAAAAAAAAATCTCCTGGGGACCTTTGTGAGGTCATTAGTGAGGCTTTCTTTTCAGAATGTGAACATGCCACCTGCCTTTCATAGCCCAGGGGAGACTAAAGGCAGTGTGTGTCTTGGAGCACACGGCAGAATAGCATCTGCATACTGCCAGACGGACCTGCTAATGGCCAAGGGAAAGAGAGAATTGATGCCAGGGGTGAAGAGAAATGCTGAAACCTTGCAAAGTGTGAAGCAGTGCTCACCTATTTATTAGACAGTTAATGCTGCCTGTAGCGTTACCAGTGGAGGATAAAAGAAGTGGGGCATGTTGCAGATTGTTAATTGGTCTTAGAGCTGCATATTGTAATTACTGGCTCGCTTTCTTCTCTACTAAGAAAAAATAATATCCCAGAAGGACCCAAAGCTGAGACAGTTTTCATCTGCTTAAAAACATGTTACTTTTCAAATGTTTCTATTATTTTTGTTTAAGAAAGAGAAAAATCATTTTGCTGTCAGGCTGATAACCTGCAAGAAGGCCCCTACCTGATTTTGACACCTTTAATGATCATCCTTTGTAAGTGGTGGGGTAGAAGCTGGGGCATTTCTGTGTGCTCTGAATAGGTTGTGGGGCATGCGTTTGTCTCTGAGAGATTGAGGGAGGTCTTTTCGTTAATCTCTGGTTTTGCTTTTCGTGCTGAATTGAGAGCTACATCTCTGTGTACAGACACTGCCTAGGCTTGAAGAGTGTGCAGACATGTCAGTAAGACAGGGCTGCGCCTAGGAGAACTGAATGGCAGAGCCACGGGCAAAGGTGCAGGATGTTTTTATATTACATGGTAGCACATAATACAAATTACATGGTATGTATGCTGCATCTGCAAGTGTATAACATGTGTTCTGCCTTTTAGTTCCATCGCTGATGAAACTTTATTTACATCACTTACCCAGGAATTAGCTGGCAGCCCTTTTTCTAATCCTTGTGTAAAGCTGCCGCACGAGAGGCGTGTGGGTTTTTTTGCTGTCCCTTGTAGATTTTCCCCTCAAGGTTGTGTTACTCTGAGATCTAATACTTCATCTTCAGCCTGTGAAAACTTTCCAGACTGAAATGTCACAACCCGTCATATCTGACAAGAAGATGCAGATGTCATTCGTCTCCTCCCTTGCCCTGTCCTGCGCAAGACAAATGTTTAAAGGATGTATAAATGTGTGGGGAGAGATCTTCAGTTGGTGCAGATTGTCACGAACCCAGCTGACATGCTGCACAAGTTGAACATCTGCCTTTTTATTTGCTCTCCTCTCAGCATTTTGCAACATCTAAACATATACAGACAGACTATCCAACACTATTCCTGGTTAACCGGACAAGTGAGTTATGTTTTCATGTTGCAGTGGAACATGGAGCGTGCAGTAATACTGCTGCTGTTCTGTATCTCCCGTCGTTTAAATGCAAATGTCATTTTCCAAATGTTTTGCAGGGAACAAAAGTTCTGTAGGTGTAATATGGTTGGGTTTTAAAAACAATTCCACAAGGAAATTGTTTTAAGTGAACTTGCTGCAAATACACAAGGTAACATTTTTTGTATGTGTGATTTTTTATTGAGGATGGGTAATTTTCAGTTGACTGTTAATTGACTTTTAAGATCTTAATCATTCTGTAGGAATAAGTTCTTTTGGTTTCCTCTGACAGCTTCCATTTTGTCCTTATGGTCTTGCAATTTGGTCCTCTCTGAATATTCAGTTTGTGTATACTTTAGATTCTTTGACCAGCCGCACTTTCTCAGTTGTGCTCCCATTTTCTCCATGCCTTGCAGGCTAGGGACAAAAACAATCACAACATTAAACTGGAGATTAAATTGCTCTCTGTTTTATTTGACTCCTTATTCTTGGGAATTGTCCTCTCAAATAAATTGATTGACAGTAGTAAGAAGGACAATGGTTGCTGTCTCACAGTTAACACGGTATTTTGTCAAGTATTGTCTAGGTAAAGATTTCACTTATAGTTGAAATAGAGGAGTAGTTTATTTCCTTTTTCAGGTGCAACAGCTTGATGCAGGTTGATTGTAACGGGTTAGCAAACAGTTGTTCTAAAATTAGATTCCTTGATGCTTGTGGACAGATTTCTATGGTGTGAGGGGAGATAAAAAGGGGGTGACTATCTCATCCCCATTGGTACCACTAAGTGCAGTATATGTTCTCATCACATGAACGGGGAGTAGGTTTGCAGCCCTCCCTCCTCATCATGCTTGTTTCCTCCAGTCTTGATTTGTGCTTGCAATATAGAAAAGACAAGTCTAGCCTACACTTCAGCTTTCCCCCCATCTATCCTGCTCTTCATGTTCCCCCAGCAGGCACGAGGACCTCCTCCACCAGCCCCAGCTTAGCTTTCCTGCGGCTAGCGGAGCAGATTTACCTCCCACGCCAGCAGCAACTTTGGCTTCCCCTTCTGCTTTGTTGGCATTTAGGGTAGAGGTGGGTAGAACATATTGAAATAAACTTTTGGCTCAGTTTAATGGTAATGTCACACTACAGCCCATGTATTGTATGGCCTTATAGCAGCTTCAGGTGGAAAGCATTCTTTCCGTTACGCGTCTTTTTTTTCATATCTAGAAATAAAGGAAACTGTGTGTTGGAATGAGTTCTTCCTTCATAATAAGGCTTGTCTGTAGCTAAGGACGCAACGCATAAATGCTTCTCGCTTGCTTAAAATAAAGACAGTGCCTTGAAAATAATTTATTTGGAAATTCCTCCCTAGCTTATCTGACAATTTAGCATGGTAGCATTTGGTTGCTAGAACGCGCGCTTCACGAAGAGACAGGACAAGCTTCCAACTGTGCATGCAGAAAGCATTTGAATTTGAATTTCAATTAATTCACGTACAGCATGAAATAAAAATGTCATGTTTGGAGGAGGGTTATTGTTGTTTATACAGTTTTGCTAGAAGTCTCGCAGAATAAATGATTGGCTTGTACTACAGCACAGTATTAGAACAAGAAGTGATTGCATTATTAGCTGACAAGTCATGAGTGGCCTGGATGCTTTAGTTTGCTCCCATGTAAAACTGCTTTGAAGATTACGGGTCTGCCTGTTATGTCTCTCACCCTTTTTAACATCATACTCAGGTAGCTGCTACAACATTACTTGCCCTGTGATAATTCATTGAGCTATCATCAGCTACAAATATTTGTTCAGCTTAAGGAGGCCAGGCAGGCGTAAGAGAAAAAAGGTCAAATCATGAGGGAGAATATTCTGTGCCCTGAGTTTTTGACTAAATTAGTATTTTACTTTTGTTCATAAAGGAATTACAGTCGGAGCTGTATCGATTAGTTTGTATCTGTGTGCACGTGCTCTTGATTGCTCGGCAGCCAGTCTCCGCTTTGATTTTTGGATCGGCAGAAGTAATGATGCCAGAAGATGCAAGTATGGGAGAGTAAGTGGCCCCCAAAGGGCTTTTCTGCTACTAAACATAGCAGAAACAGCTATGCAACCAAGCACGCACAGCTTCCACTAGGTGAAAACACTAGTTGACTGGACAGGGTTTAGGACTGCTAAGGAATTTTCTCATTAAAATGTTGTTTTAAGCTGAAAAAGCTATTTTTATTCAAAATTGAAACCCGTAAAAACAACCTGGTTGATTTCTGAGAAAATGTTCATGATAAATTGTTCCAGAAATATTTGGTTTACCATTTTGACACTTTCAGACATGAAATGTTTTGGGTTTTTTTATTATAAGCCATAATGAGGGGTGAAATTTCACATTTCCTGAATGTTGTTTCTAAAACGTACTGGAAAAATATTTTAAAATCTAACTTTATTATGAATTGAAGGGCAGATTTTATACCACTGTTTGGAGGAGCAGCCCAAGAGAAACAGTAGTAAGTCCTCATGTGGTTGGACTAGATGACCCCTTGAGGTCCTGACCATGCTGAATGATTTTATCATCCTATAGGAGAGTATATGAGGACAAGGCTTCTTTTCTGCACCTGTAGGTTCTTGGCTTTTACTGGGCCAGTCTCAAGGAGGTACTGTAAGATACTGTGATCTGACCCAGAGTACTGTAAGATTATACTAAAGCATCAGATGCTTAAATTTTAAAAAAGGCAAACAAAAGATCTGGGCATCAAAAAGGAGAATTCTGTCAAACTTGAATGAGAAAGGGAGGGGAAGCTTTGAGACTTCAGGTGTATTGTGTATTAAGGACTTTAGGAAGATTCACATCCATCAGCTTGGGAGCTGAAGTTGCTAGACAGAAGAGATGAGGTGCAGATATTAAAGATGATGTAGCTCTGCAGCTGAGCCCTTTGTAAGATGTGAATGAATCAAAAGACCTGCACTTAATATCTCTAAAGATGGAAAGGCATAGTAGCTTTAATAAAAAAGAATAGTAGCTTTAATAAAAAGTAGAGAATAAGAATTGCTATTTGCAGATCAATTAACTGATACATAGGTATGGCGTTCAGTTTTTGCATCTGGCACATACTTATTTGATTGATTTGACTAAATTGTCCTTACTTATAAATCACAGCAGTGCTGTTCCACATTTGACTGGCTTTCCCTTTGACTACGCCATAGAATTGTATATACAGGAATTGCCCAAGGGTCTTCCCCTGCTCGCTGCACCAGCACATTGAAAATAATGTTTAGTTTTGCTTTTTACCTCAGCTTTTCAAAGTCCATTTGAGGCTTTTGTTTTCACTGATGACCTATGTAATTTAAAATCCCCCAGGTTCCAAACAGATTGGAATTTTAGGCTGTTCAGTTCTTAAGGAGCATGAAAACCAGCACCTTTTGTATCGATACGATAGTATTAGTGAAAAATACCCAGAGATCAGTTAATCCCTGACATGTACGCTCTCACTTAAACTACTTGTAAACCTTCCTTCCTGTGGGTTAAATGATCTCCATATTTTGATAGGTTAGGGTTTTTTTTTGATTACCCATTCGGTTGAGTGACCTGCTAAGGATACTGCCTTGTCAATCCGTTTGCTCCTCCATGGACCAAAAATGTTGGTAAAAATTGAATTTAACAGAGGGGAGTTAGAGAAAATGTTCTTTTCTTTTTCCTGGAAAAGGAATGTGTGAAGTTTATCTCCAGAGTTTTCACATGGAGGAAAATTGGTGTATCCTTTTTAGGTTCATCCTTGAGATGTCCTTTTAAGAGGAGAGGATGTTCTAAAATCCATTGATACTGCTGGCAGCTGAAAACTTCACAAAAAAAGGTTCAGTGATTTTTAATTGAACTAAATGGATTGTCCTGCACTCAAGATGTTATTTGAACTTGTAGAAGTAAAGACAATAAATAATGACGGCAATGCTTAATGACACATTAGGAAATTTATGGTGGCACACACCCCTTATTACACAATCTCAAATGACACTCAGCATCTCCAAAGACCTTGCAATATGAAAGTAGATATACGAGTGATCTGCAAACAGGATGCCATCACCTAAACAAATTCAGAAAACTAGCCCTCAGTGGCTTAGAGGTATAGTTACACATGTTGAGAGTGCATCTTTGGTAGTTTTTGGAGCCAAGGCATATAAGCCTTCATTATGAGGTCAAAAGCAAGAAAGACATGAGCAGCAAATGAATATATACCAAAGTGGCCACAGTAAGGCCTGTCCAAATTAGCCTTTCCTTATATCTGTATTTCCCCTCATGCTTGCTTCTGGCATTCAACATCAGTTAGACAAAGCCTTTGGTCGCATTAATTTTTCAAACCTTTTACTTGGTTGGGCAAATTGAGGAATGGGAAAGAAATCTTCAAAAGCTTGAGTAAAAGCAGTACTGTAGGAGTTTGTGTTAAATGTATTGCCTTTGATTCTTAATTTATCCATGAGCTTTTTCTTTAATAGAGGAAAATGTCTACAGAGGAGGGTTTCTGTCACAGCAATAGTCAGTTGGGCTGGAGGCTCAGGCTACAGGAGACAGAGAGGAGATTCCAGATAGGAAGCATTGCGGGATTTTGGCAGTTCTCACAGAACAGGAAAGCTACATCTTCTAGTTTACCAAAATTGTGTGCCATTGTCTTAACGTGACTTTGCATACAGCGTAATATTAAACGTGCTATTTTAAGCATGATTTAAACCCACTCATCAAACTGGGGAAAAAAAAAAAAAGCTGAAAATGTGGGTTTATAATAATGGTATATTGGTCCAAGACCATGCAGCCTGTAAGATATAAGGAGTATGTGCTTTTAAGAGCAGCAGCACTGAAAATATTGGGTGAGGATTAAAATATATCTTCCTGATCTTCTGTTATGTTGCCTGAATAGGTTTATATTCCTTTGAGACAACGTGCTGTAATTCCAATAAATACTGTGTAATCTTTGGGTAGTGTCTTCGTGATTTCTTTCTCCTAAACCCCGTTGATATTCATAATGAAAGAGAGAAAAGAGAGGGATCTTGTTCTATTGCTAAGAGACCCATGTGACAGCTAGGCCCCACGTGCTGCCTTGACACAGAACCGAGGTGATTCCTGCCATGAGAGTTTCAGGGTGTTTCAGCTGAAGGCTCCGGTGATACATCCTCCTGCGAGGCCAAGTTATGCTAGTTAAAATGGTCCCTGACCCCAGCAGTTTGTTCTTTCCTTGACGGGCTTTTCGTCCCTTCACACCTGCCCCTGGCCTGGCTGGGATCCGTGAGGCCATGGCTGCACATTTGGTCAACTGGACCAAGCTTGGTGGAGCTTGGGAAGGGCCGGTCACCAAGAGTTGTGCTGGCGGACCCCGGGGGGAAGGGCAGGGGGTACCCTGTGCATGAGGCACCTGCAGGGAGGAGTCTGAAATAAGGGGTGGTGGGGTAGCGACCTCCTCTTCTGCCTCAGCCCCAGAGCAGAGGGACATTGGAGTCCAGAAGCTGAGCTAACTCCTGACCTCCCCAGTGCGACTCCCTGCCCATAGTGAGGAGGTGAAGGCTGGCACTTGAGTGTGTGCCAGCTTCCTTCATGCTCCCTGGGGACCAAGAGAGTAGTTGAGGGGGTGGAGCACAAGATGGGAGAGGGTGGAGCAGGAATGGCCCCTGTGTCCCTGATAAAGGGCTACTGCTCTCATTCCTGGGGCTAAAGGTTTGCATTCATGAGCTTTCTGATAAACGGCCTTTGGAACTAATTGCAATGAAATAAGTTTGATTTTTTTTGGTTGTGAGTTTGTTTTGGGTTTTTTTTTGAGGGTTGCTGTATGATTGTCCTGACCTTTTCTCTCTATACTGGCATATGATAGTATGAAATGACAGACCTGCCTGCATCCAGCCTGGTTTATGGAATGACTTGCCAGAGCGTTTTCTAGTGCTTTATCCTCGTTACACATCACTAAGTGCTCTGCTTTTGCATCCGAAAATGTCTTAGAGTCTTTGCAGTCTTGTGTGTTAACCTTCATGTGAGGAAGGGGATTTAAAAGCAACTGGTTTAGTGTCAGCATTTGTAGTAACAGTTAGACTTTCTTTTGTCAAAGCTTCCAAATGCACCACACTTAAGTGTACAACTTTTCTGCATCTCTGCTACCACTCCCTGCTCTTCAGAATTGGCCTGTGACTTTGTTCCTTTGTCCTTGATTTTTTTTCTTCTTTCTTTTTTTTCCTAGTGGCAGTTGTTCCTGATTTTTCTGTGCCAGAAAGTTGAGAAGAATGATCTTCTGCGGCACTATAATGCTTGTCAGCTCTTTCCAATCCTGAGTTTTAATGAACAGTTTAGTTCTTTGCCTTTGCGCTTCTGGCTCTGCTGTTTTGCTGCTGTGCTGGATTTTTCCCTGTGTGAGCAAGGGAGTGCCTGGCAGAAAGACAGGATTTCTGTCTTCCCTGCCTAAATAATTCCCTCTGACTGTGTTTATGGAGCCCCCTCTTTCTCATTTTTTCTTTGCCTTCCTAAGAAGGCTAAAGAGAAATGCCACATCCCCAGGCCCCTTTATACTCGTTTGTGTATCTGTATTATAACAGCAGTGCTTAGCACTTGCATAATCTCGCTCCCCTGCATAATCACTGTAATCATTTATGCATCTGTTTTATAACAGGAGTAGGTCACATTCTGAGACGGAGCAGAGCAGTTCTGGCTCTCCACTGCATTTACTGGTTTGGCTAGCACTCATCATTTTTCGGTGTTTATTGTATGTAGCATTTTATGTGTGAAACCAATGGGAGCCAAAGTTTTGTGGATTTGAGGACTACCTTTTGCTCCTTTGATTTCTGTGGAGTTGTTCCCAGCACAAAATGTTGCCCAGCTTCAGGAAGGGGCAGCAGACTAGGGTGACACAGCTGGATTCAGGTTCGTTCTCTCTCTAATCATTTTAGGCAAGGTGAGCTGGTGGTGTTTATACTTGGAATGAGGAAAGCTGAGACCTCTTGCTGAAATTACCTTCCTGAGCCAGAGATTGCAGGGTGACTCGAGAGCCGGCGAGCTCCTGACTGTCCTCTGCTTGCCTCTCCAGACTTCTGCTGCACTGCAGATAAACCCATGAGGCTTAAAGGACCTCTTTCCTAATCTGATGGTTGATGAACTACTGGTAGAGGAGCATTTACTCACAGGTTTCTATATTAAGGAGCCATTTGGATGCTAGCTGCAGCAAGCAGAGTTTCGACAGAGACAGTGTGAGCAATGTCTGTGTTAAAGAGGTCAAAGAGCTGCATCATCTGTAGTCATTACAGCACAGCGCCGTGCAGGGAGCGCAGCACCAAAGCTGGCGCCCTGGAGGAGCATCTCTGGGTGGAGCTTTCTTCCTCCTCCATCACTCTTTTCTTTTTCTCAGTGTTGACCTAGTTTATTAGTGTTAATTTTATTAGTGCATCTGCTTCATTTTTGTAATTATTAAATGCTTTTGGGGCTTCATAATTTGATTATTTCAGTGCCTTTCTCGATATAATTGAAGTCCGAATGAATGTAGCCTGAAAACATACTTTATTCTAATTTGATAAATCTTGTACAGCTAAACCAATTTATGTTTATACTTTTTTTTTCTTTTTTGCAACCTTATGCTTATGTAATTTGTTTAGTGGTGGAATATTTTTTTTTATTTTTTACCCAGAGTGCCTGGAACTGTGTCAGGTCTCTGTCTATCTTAAAAGTTTTAAACACTTTATGTTTAGGGCCTTATATAACATATCCCATCTCTGTAGTAGGACATTGACAATCCAATTAGACAGCTGTTGATTGTCCCCATCTATTCATTTGCATCATTGCCTCATGCTGTGCTAGCTTCTCTTGTGGTACCTTTTTATGTCTGCCCTTTCACGTTATTGCTAGTTCATCTCATCTCAGGTGCTGTGATGCTCTCCTCATGCGCTGTCTGTGCCACAACTTTCATAGCCTTTCATTTTCTGCTGCATTGTTTTATTTTTCCTTATCTTCCATTACTGGTCTGAACTAGAATTGCTTTCCCATGGTACTGGAGGAAAGTTTCCAGGGCTAAAAAGGAGAAGCGTCAGGCCCACCTCCCCACAAAAAAAAAAATATAATAAAATAACTAAATTCCTGATGCTGTTTCTGTACAGCTCATTTTGATGCCTTGCTCAGCTTGTTTGCTCTGAGGTGAGTCTAAGAAGCATAGCAAGACCCTTCTCTTCTGCCTAACAAGAGTCACATATGCTCACTGAGTGGGTGGGGAAGAGGACTAATGTGTCATGTACCACCTTTGGGCTGCTGGCAATGAGCAGGCAGTGCCACAAGCTCATCTATTCTCAAGAAGACAGCTTGGACTTCCAATTTCTTTGAACAGGAGGGAAATGAAACCACGGTTGGGTTGGCAAGCACCTCCCCATGGAGGTCTGGGGGTCCTACCAGAACCTGCCGTGAGCCCCAGGGGATCAGGGCCTCCTGCGTTAAAAGGCATGAAGTTGTTGCTGGTTCACCATGAGGCAACTGATACGTTCTTTGGACTGTTGAGCGAAGTCTTGCTGTAGGTTTAGTCCTAAAAATGTAATGGCTCATTTTCCAAAGCCGGTCCATACTGTTCCTACATCTCTAGTAATGGTTTTGTGGTAATCTAACCATGTTGTCACAGGTATATATGATACCTATGAATAGATGGTTGGAATAACTCTATTGCAGTAGGGAAGGATTTAAACTGCAGCTCAGCTGAGGACCTATTCTGATATCCTTGATGGTAGCTTGCAGAGTTTTATAGAGCTCTGCTTGACAGAATAATGTAGATTAGAATGTGTCGTAGACCTTCTTCCATCGAGAAACTGTAAAAACCTGACATCTGGTTGGAGAAAGAGTAGCATAGATGGTAGGAGTGAAGAAGTCTATCACCCCAGAGGGTTTCCATTACTACTTTGGATCCAGTGCAATATATCCATGCAAGGTACAAAGCTACAGCATCTAATCGGCTCTGGTGTGGCATTTGTCTTTTTCATTTTCTGTGTAATCAGAAGTCAGACTTGATCATATTTGTTTTCTTTCCTCAGTGTGAATTCAAGCACTAGAGGAGTAACAGTTTGTTATGGTGAAAAAAGGGCTTGAAACCTTGCCAGAGATTTTCTGTAATTAAAAATAGAATTGGAAATATCAACACCTTTTCTGTTTGTTGTACTGATGCCTCTAAATTTTCTGATAAATATGAGGGTTATGACAAATAAGGAGCCAGGGGAGTCAGTGGCTCAGGGGATTAGTAATCGGGTTCAGAGCCTTTCACCTTCAGGTCATCATTCTGCAGCTGGCCCAGGTTCGTAGTGACCAAACATCACTGTCTGGTTGCTGCTTAGTTACCTGCGCAAAATGGATTTGTTTTTGAAAGCTGGGTATATTGTCAGCCCCCTGGGAGCAATTGTCAGTGATAGGTACCCTCGGTGCTTTCCTCAGGGAGGCCAAAACCAAATCAAACCCTTTCTTGTACAAGCACCACCCCTGGAACAGAGTGATGCTAGAAGCTCTGGTCGTGCCTGTCTCTCATGTATGGGCATTCTGGAATATTCAGTTGGCCTTGGTAAAGAGAGTTTGTCAACCAAGTACCTTTTATTAATAATGTTGGTACATTTAAAATGTGTTGAGAAACAATATCTAATGCAGACCAGTTAGAAAACATTCTACATCAAGCTTCACCAAGTGGGAAACCTGCATCACATCCTTACTTATTGGAACATGCTCTAAAACTTAAAGGAACAAAACTTAGAACTACTCAAAGCTATTATTAAAATAGTGTAATGCACAGGTGGTAGGATATACAAATATTTAATACACAAACATTTTAAGGTTGTCTGGATTGATGTTTTTCATCTTAAGATATGGCTACCGACATTTCAGTTTGAATGAACCTGTGTTAGTTCTCTCCTGAAGCACTTGACAAAAATCTTGGTGAAATGAAGCGTCTGCATGTACAGGACAGGGAAAGATGTTTCTATTTCAGTTCAAGGAAACGTTTGGCATTCAGTGCCTCAAGCATTCACTATGTGGTATGGCTACTGACTTGCACCTACGAAACAAGGAGAAAATGTTACTTTTGGTCACATGAAGAAAGGAAGCCATTTATACAGTGGTTTCTCATTGTGGCAGAGATGATAGGTTGCCTACAATAAATGGAGTGTTCTGTCCGTGTTGCCAAAGTAGATAGTAGTGTGTCTTACGAAGATGCTACTTGTGGTTTCATGTTTTGCAACAAGATCTATAAGACAAGAAAAGTATCCACTTTTCTTGTGTGTGAAGATCCAGCCTTGTTACACTGAGCAAGATTTCAAAGATAGGTGAATCTTTTACCTAGCAGGAATTGAACCCTCTGAATCCACTGGAGAGCTTTCTATGTGGTTAGAAAACCATCACAGGGACATTTAGTGTTTTTGGTTTTGTGCAAAGTGAAAGAAAGACAGAAAAAGCTACTCTGGAACCTAGGTTTGCAGAGATGACAGACAAGTTGCTCCTGTTGCAATGCCCAAGTAGATTTTAGATCCCAACAAATGGGGTTGGAATTTTCCTGTGTAGGTGGAAAGTGAACAGAAAATGTCTCCTAATGATCTCCCTGAAATATAGAATAAAAATACCTGAATGATGAGGGCAAGGGAACTGTGGGGTTTTCTTCTTCATAATGTCAATAATAATGCCGTGTTGCAGTGTAATTTCATTTCTGCCAGTTAAAAGCTTATTAAACTGCTATCATGGTAAATAGGTTATTAACATTGAAAATGAATGTCACTAGCATCATTGAAATTTCTTTCAATTCCCTTAATATCTCTTAAATGCTCAGCGTAATGTACCAAGCTGTCTAAGTTTTGAATGTTAGGATTTACATGTTCTTAAAAAAGAAAAAAATTTAGAAAACTTTTTTTCAGTCACTACCTTGTGTATTTCCCAAGAATAGAGAACTAATAAACATTTTAATGCAGTATTTAGAGATCTGTCCACCCAATAGTTTGTTTCATGTTGCTGCATTTGGAGCCAAATTACTTTTCTTCCTTCTATTTCACCATTCCCTGCCAAAGTTGACTCCAATTTAGAAGGAATATACCTCATTACTGCTGCTTGGTTTTCAAAAAGCAAATTTGCTGGGTTTTCTGACTTTTTTTTTTTTTTTTCTGGAACTGTAAGTGCTTAAAACTACTATCAGAGTGGCATCCAGAAATTCTTGTGTTCTCGGTGAAGGTGATAGTTATGTTTAGTAACAGAGGGATCAAAGATAATCTTGAATGCACCTATTCGATTTGCATGCATGGAAATCAGCAGTAATTCTACTTAAGTTTATGGATTTTAACCCTCAGCAGAAGCAGCTCCAAAGCAACAAACCGAAATGTAAAACATTGAATGCTTAACTTTTTAATTTGACTTGGTTTTGAAATGTTTATTTTAGAATTTTTTCTACCTTTCCATGCAGAGAAATCAGCAAAGCTACCGAAATGAGAAAAGAGGGTTTTCATATAATCCTTTCAGATCTTAAAATGCTAAGTACAAGTTTTTTTTTTTTTCTTAGATTGCTGATTGTGGCTATGTTTTGGCAGTGTTTTAGCTGCTTGACAGGACATGTCAGTGGTGTTGGACAAATGCAGAACGCTAAAAGAATGTGGCAGAAGGTAAAGCTGCAAAAGTGAAATTTTCTTTATGCTATCCTGACCTATTTTGAAATGCACCATCTTTAAAGGATACAAACAGTGCTTTGATTTGCAGCTCCTCTGAGTGATGGCATCTTCAATATCCTGTGTCCCTGCGCAGCTTACTAGATAATTTTGAACATATATAGCAAGAGTGGAAAACATTACCCATGAAACAGCACAAAAAGCACAGGAGTGTTGTGGGTAGTCAGGGAGTCTTGTGTCTGCTCTTCCCACCTCGTGTTTAGGTCATTTAGGGCAAGTTGTCCTGAGGTATTTGAGTCTTGTGATGCTCTGTGCTTAATGGAGTTGGTTCTCTGGAGCTGTGGGAGCCGTTTTGTTCCTGTAAAGGGAGGGAAATTTGATTCCTAGGCACTTTTTAAAAGCTGAGGATGGTGGAGCACCAAAAGATAAATGGTCCTTTGTGGACTGTCCGGTAGGACACAGACACATAGAAAGGGCCTGACTGTCTTTGTGGAGCGTGTGTTATATTGCTTACTCAATTCTTCATCTGAAAACTGGGATTAAGAAGGCTGCTTTCCTCACATCTATTTAGGCTGTAACCTCCTCGGAGTGCTCCGCATTTGTTTATGGAGTGCTCAGGAAGATGCGTCTGCAGTCCCATTTGGGACATATGTCTCAACCAGGCCATCGCAGTAATAAAGACAACCAGAACTGCCTGCAGTATCTGGTTTTCTCAAACAGTTTTTAGCACAGCATATGCAGTGTTTACTTTGCATGGCCTGAGTGTTGGGGCGTCAGGAGGGTAATGTCTAGGCTCACTTGAGAGCCATTTAGCATTTTCTTGAGAGCTGCCTGAAGTAACTAGGTTTCACTGTCACATGCATGTGCTTGAAGTCCCATTTCTTGGGAAAGTATTCTGGTGACAGGCCTTTGGAAGAGGCAAGGGGCTCTTATTTCAGCCAGTGCACTGAAGTGATGTCTGTGGTGTGATCTGGAGTAGCTTCACAGCCCTGCGTGGTTCTGTGTATTTCTCATTGCTCCCCTCTCCTTTTGCCAGGTGTGCAATGTAGCCGGCTCTAATGTTTTCAGAACATCAACTCAGTGCGAAGAACTCTGTGGCACTGCTAGTTCCTTATTTCAAAACCTAAACAGCTGAGTGTGTATTTAATACTACATTTCATATAGCTTCCACATTGTTCATTTTTAATCTATGCCAAATGTTTCTGAATTCGCTCACCGCTGCAACTTGGTACCAAAATGTTTTCTTTCACATTTTTAGTATTTGGAGGAAATTTGTAAATTGAAGCTTAATGCCTGGGTCATACAGCTGCTTCCTCCAGTTCCTTGCTGTGCTTTCACTCTCACTAGAAACAAGGCTAGTTCTAGTCAAAGACATCACAGATGTTGCCAAGCATTTTAAAAAAAGATGCTTAAAAATGCTAGGCGTGGGTTTGGTTTTCTTTGGTTCTGCTTCTGAATCATACTTTTACACCGCCATAGGAGTTAAACGTTATTTTTTAAACCTCTGAAAGCTGTGGATTCTCATATCAGAATGTGGGGGAAAAAAACCCAAACAGGTCTGCTAAATATGAAAAAACTTGGTGAAACTTAGTGAGCTGGCAGCATGGAAAGCCGTTTTCTTTCTTTCTGGATTAGAGATGTGAAACAGCTCAGCCCTTACCCTGCTGAAGGGTTTATAGGTCTGGGATCTATTCATACTAGATCCCTTGCTTCTTAGAAGCAAAGCTCAGTCCCCAGAATAAAAGCTGTGACAGAGTGAAGCCTGAGCCATATACTTGGATCTGTGTGTACATGCTGCAAGGTGTGTTTTAACGTGAGTCCTGCACCAGAAATTGCCATTCTGGGCTTTGGTTACAGTAAAAAAGGACAAGAAATATGTTGTTAGGAGGACTTAACGAGCAGGCTCCTTTTAGCTTCCTAGTGAAAAGAAGATGCCCGGCTCTAGGTGGACGCTTTGAGCAGGTAAGTTGTGATGAGTTCGCTGTATATAGAGGGGCTGTTTCATTTGAAATGATGACTGGTGTCTTTTCAAAAGATTATTTTGCTTTTTTTCTTCCCATTCTTGTTCTGTCCTCACAGGAATGAAGGGACTGATGTTTCCTAGTTTGTAGCTGTCTGTTCTGGGGTTTTCTTTTTTCTTTACTGAGGAGAACCAAAACTACAAACTGCTACAGAAAAGGATCTTCTTACCTCCTTAATTGCTTAGATTTACATAGTTGTTGAGCAGAGGAGGCTGGAATAGTCGTCTTTATCTCTCAAAGAAAGAATGCACAGTAGCTGCTGTTTGAGTCTTGCTGTGCTGGATCGGGCTGTCTTGGTGATGAGTGCAACCGAGTCTGAGACTGACACTGCGTGCTTGACTCTCATTTTTGTGTTTCTTATGAACAGCTCTTGGTTTCTTTTGTATCCCAGAACTCCCAAGTGTATAATGGTACAAAGTGGTCAGTGCAACTTTCAGTTTTCCACATGGTGTGCTTCATAAAGCGTTGCCACAAGGAAAAGAAGTTACCTTGGTACTGGCAAGGACTGGAGTTACCACGAACCCACAGACTGAAGAGAGTCTATATCCAGGGTTTATATTTTGTAACTAACTTCAGGAAATGGTGAAAAGCGAAATTGAGTTTCAATGGCCATACTTCATTTTTTTAAGAAGTTTGTGTTAATAAAACAATCAGAACATGTAAAGCAAGCTGTTGTCCCACAACCTCATCCTGAAGGTGAATCAGAGTGATTCAACTCAGTTTTGTCTAGCTACTGTTCAGTCAGCTTCTTGAAGAATGGTAAATGAGAAGAAAAGAGCGCTGGAGGAATTAGCACTTCAGGGTCTCCTTTCATTCATCAAAGAGATGTATTTTCAAGCTTAATATAGTTTCACACATGCTGCCATCAGCAAAATCATTACATTAAGAGGTTTCCAAAGTTAGTAGGGAATTAAGGGAGGCATGTTCTGAAACTCCAAAGACAATCATAAAGACGTCAAAGATTTCCTTTGATCTGCTATTTGTTTTCCATAGTTCCTTCAGTAAAGGCATAAATCATCGACTGTTACCAGAACAAGGCATGGTTTTCTGAAGCAGTGTTCCATCACTAAGAACTGCCAGAATAAACCCTCAGCTTTAGGAGTACAGGAGAAATCTTGTTCTGACACCGAAAAAATGAAGTTGAGTTCTCAAACAGAATTTAGTGTCTTTTATTATTCCATGTATTTGCAATTCTGCTTCTTCCTGTTCCAGTGATTCTCTGTTTACCTAGAGAGCATAGATCATTCTTTTTATTAATCCTTGTATTTTTCTCTCTCCTTATTTCTACATGAGTTGACAAAGCATTTCCAAGCAGCTTATTCTTCACAGTGGGCTACCGTACTTTTGGGTCTCTCCTTGATCCAGCCCAAGTTGTGGTGAGTTCATGAATTGGCAGGCATGCCCTCCACCCGACTGCTGGGGACAATTTAGGATGTTTAAAGGTGATGCCACATTTTTGGAGAATGAACTCCACCAGTAAGCAATAATCAGGACGTCCTTCTCAAGCTTCACGCTGGAAGGAGACAGCTTCTGGTTTTGAATATTTCATGCTTGTCACTGGCAGCATCAAACCCTGACTTTCTTCACTGTATCCTGTCTTGCATTTTCTGTGTTGACTATATAGTGTATGAATGGAAAAATAAGTAATCTTGGCAAAGGGAGTCTTGGGTTACATTCCTGACAGCTGTTGAGTTCAGGAAGTATGTGAAACACACTTTGAATGAAGAACCATCACAAATCTGTACAGGGTCATCTTTTAGTTTTGTGTGACTGCTAGCTCGGTTTTATTATACGAGTGCTATGCCAAGCACGGTCCCAGCTGATGAAACTAGATGTTACAGACCAAAGACCAGGGATATTTCAGGTTAGATTAATTTAGGAAGGAATAAGAGTGCCATCCGGCTCCACATGCAGCAAAATCTGCTTGGAGAAGTGCAGCTCTTCATGGGTTTTTTTTTTTTTGAAAAGCACACCAGGTCTTTGGAAGAAAGGATGAGATCAGTTGCAGGAGGGACAGGGAAAGATACAGTGGGCATCTCGACGTATCTGTTTAACATTCAAAAAGTTGGGTGGACAACATTCTGTCCGTGAGCCGGCAATGCACACTCACTGCAAAGAAGGCCAACAGCTTCCTGGGCTGCATTTAAAAGGGTGTTGCTAGCCTTTAGGGAGATGATCCTTGTCCTCTGCTCGGCACTGGTGGGATACATGTGGAGATTTGTGTCCAGTCCTGTGCTCCCTAGTACCAGAGAGAGGTGTACATACTGGAATGAGTCCAGTGAAGGGCCACAGCAGTGATTCAGGACTGGGAGGATCTGTCATATGGGGGGAGAACCTTGAGAAGAGAGAATGCTCAGGGGCATCTTCTCAGTGTATGTAAATACCTGATGCGAAGGAGTAAAGAAGACCAGATTCTTCTCAGTGGTGCCCAGTGACAGGAGGAGATGCAGTGGGCACTATCTGAAATACAGGCGATTCCATTTAAACATAAGGAAAAAATGTTTTTACTCTGAGGGTGGTAGAACAGCTTGCCTGGTGGGGTTGTGATGTCTCCATCCTTGGCGATATTAAAAACACAACTGTACAACATGGTCCTGAGTAACCTGCTCTAATTGACCTGGGTTTGAGCAGGAAGATTTGGAGTGGACCTCTCCGAAGGTCTCTTCCTACTGCAGCCGTTCTGTGAAGGAGACAGTATTGAGGAATAGGGATAACTGTTTAATACTTTGCACTCAGGAATACCTGAAATAGGAAGAGACCCCCAGGTACTATATACGTGATCTGTCTGCTCACAGAGGTGCGCTTCTTATTTGAACTCTGACTTTTTCAGCACTCCCAGAGTTCTGATTTTAATCATTCAAATTGCATTCAGTCTTATTTTCTAGGTCCAAAGTGAGTTGACTAGAAAATTTTTAACCGTCATCCTCATTTTTGCAAGGTGTATTCTGGAGATAAAGGTGCATGACACTAGCAGGAAAAAGGTGATAGTATCACAGGGAAAAAAGAAAAATAAGAAGGTAGGTTGACCCATTTCTCTGCCACCCTTGAAAGAAGGAGCTTAGTGAAGTGCTGGCCCACACTGTGGCAATTAGTGTGTCGCTATAGTGACAGGACAAGGGGTAAGGGGTTTAAACTGAAAGAGGGCAGGTTTAGATTAGATATCGGGAAGAAGTTCTTCCCAGAGAGGGTGGTGAGGCACTGGCACAGGTTGCCCAGAGAAGCCGTGGATGCCCCATCCCTGGAAGTGTTCAAGGCCAGGCTGGATGAGGCTTTGAGCAACCTGGTCTAGTGGAGGGTGTCCCTGCCCATGGCAGGGGGCTTGGAACTACATGATCTTTAAGGTCCCTTCCAGCCCAAACCATAAGAGTCTATCAGTTAACTCATAGCAACTTTAAGGGTTGAGATTTTAGTAGAGGACCAGATAAAGATAATTGTTCAAAGTAAACTATCACTTTGGCACAGTTTTATTTCATTTTATCTATCTATGTAAATAAAAATGACAGTCATAATTTACAACAGATAGAATAAATTCTGACTGCTAGCAGTTCTTTTGCTCCTAAATGATAGTTCTTGGCATCAGGAAGATGTTTCTCCATTATGTACTGAGGAATACTTAGGCAGACCTTAGCTGGCAGAGGGAGTGCAAGCAGATATGGACCTTCAAATGCGACAGGTGCCATCATTTCTGTCCAGATTGACAAGCAGTTTAAACAGGACTTTGTCAGGGCTAGAAATTAAGCATTTAGGCAATGTTAATTTAAAAAGCATGAAAATACCTTGGATACATTGTTCTCTGCTTTCAGAGAAGGCAACACAACGTGGTTATTTGGTGGAAAAGGAAGAAAGACATGTTATATCTTCATGCTAATTGGTTGATTCCTTCTTCCCTCACCTCCTTCCAGCCCCCTCCCCCCCCCATCTTTCTGTTCCCTGGCTGGCCATACCTCTGTATCCAGAGTGTTGTTAGTTACGTGTTTATGATTATGCATCATTACAAAAACAGTTTCTGATTGTTTCTGAAATGGGTATTTCTCTTTGGGCAGTTTGCTTCACACTATACTGTTGCTCAGCCAATGCCCAAAGTTCACAGAGCTGTTTGTTTTGAATGTTTGGTTGTCGTGGTGGTTTTTTGTTTATTTGTTTGTTTTTTCCCTGTTATGTACTGGTAATTAAGGCTATTTTTAGTAATTATGTTCCAAAAATGGAACAAACTTTATGAAGTGGGCCTGGACTAACTTGGAATGTAAAATCCTTTTAGAAGTTCAAAAGCAAAATGGTATCAGGAAAGTCAGGCCGTAACAACAAATTATTGGCTGTGCTCTTGGTGCTGAAGAGCAGCTTTGTGGAGTAAGGCCAAGAGGCTAAATATATATTTAAAGAATGACTGCTTTTGTGTTTTTTCTTACTGAAAAAGGACTTTGAATTCTCAACAAAAGATTTTATTTTGCAGGCTACACTCTTTAACAGTTTCTGTTCTCTGCTGCTTGAAGTTTCAGACTATCTTAAGAACTGGTCATCTTTGAAACCTGACCTGGCTGACCTTTTTCTCTAAAATGTAGTAATACTAACCAGTCAGAACAACGCAATGCTTTCAAAATTTGACACTGTTGATTGACAGAATTGGTATTGTATGACAGTTTTATAGGATGCTGAAATAGCAAAATCATTTCTTGAATCCTACCAAGATGGCATTTGTCAGTTTTTCACATACACGTAGGCTGAAATGTGTAGGGAATTAGCTACATTAGAGTCTCGGGGAAAAAGCCCTGAGGGTTTCAGAAAGATTTCAATTCACCTCCTAGCAATTCTTTATATACAAAACTTGCGGTGCGTGTTCTTACTTAATACGGGTGCGCATTCGTGTATTCTACTGAACATGCTCAAATTGTCGGATGGCTGAATGTAGGAATGGCCACAGATTCTGGAGCATTTCCAGCTGCTTCATTCATTACATGGTAAATGCTTCATAAACAGCATAGCTGTGAACAACAGGTTAACAAAAAGAGCACAATGTACTGAACTTTATACTTGGCAGGTAGGGCACGTTAGTTCTAAGCTCTTTTATGTGCATGGCCACTGCCAAGGAAAGAGCATGGATGCTTTCTGTTTACACTATTAAGAGTATATTTAATTAAGACAAAATACATAATTATGCTTTTCAGTGTAGCGTGGTTCCTGCTCAGAGGAATCAGAATTCAATGTGATGGTCTCCTTAGGTGTTTGCTGCATTCTCTATTTTCCCCTTGTGTTACTTATTCATGCTGTTTCAGGAGCATAACTGCATGCAGCCACACATTCACACATGATGCAAGAACATTGTACCATAATCAAAAGTTTTGCTCACAGATATTTGCCATTACATAACAGAAGGGCAAACTTGATTATCCCTTATCTGAGCTACCTTTTTTTCCCCTCCTTTAAGTATATTCTTAAGCAGAACAAAACAGTATCTGAAACTTAAATCTATTTCTTCTAGAGTACATGGGCAGCAGAGACCCTGGAATGTGTGATCTTTGGGATCCACAGAAGACAGCAAACACCATACTTCCTTTGCCCAATAGCTGTACCCTCTTCTGTGGCCACTGTCCTGAATGAGTCTTGGGGACAACAGAAGGCTTTTGTTACAGAAAAAGAGAGCGAGTAAAGTGATGCTTATGAGATTGCAGCCCTTTCTTCTCCTTACCCATGGCATTTAGTCCCAAGAGTAAGATCAAGGTAGAATCCAACTGCCTTGCTTTACTGTCTTCTCTGATCTTTCTGCCCAATATCATTACTATCTTCCAGGGGTTTCCCCCGCCTCTCTTCTGGTCTGAATTGTTTCATGCTTGACTGTATTAGAAATTTTTATTTTTAAGCATGTCATAAAATTTTGATAAAAGTTGATGAAATCATGAGGGAGCATTGAGGCGGTCGTGTTTTTACAGCTGCTTCCCAAAGAAACACAGAAGGCAAAAATGAACAGAACCATACATGTTTTCTTCATTTCCCACACAAGATACGGAATAACTTGCATTTTGTGTCTGTTGTGTGGTGACAATCTTGAGCAGTGAGCAATTGTCTTAGTGGTAATGGCAGTGCAACTGCACTGGATGTTACTGGTCACACGTAACTAGAACCCTGCAGTACCGTCTCGTTCTTATGTGCTCTGGATTTCGTAGGTATTGGTACTTAAAAGAGGTTGAGATCAGAGGGCCATACTTTTCACTTTTTGATTCTTACTGCTAGTGCCAGTAATCAAAAGATTCTTCTTTCTGAGGGGCCAGATATGAAAACTTCCTTTGAAAACAATGTGAGCAGGAGATGCTTTATCTTTTTTTTTGAAACCTACTCATGTATCTAGGTCTCGTAGTACATTATAAAGAGTGTACTACTAAGCTGTATGTGTGTTTGTGGGGATAATGTATGATGGAGTGGGTGAAGAAAGGTTGGTATATCTTTGAAAATCCTGGAGGTCTCGATAGCTGTCATGTTACATGATCAAAAAGGAAGTAAGTTAACTATGCACCCCAATGTCATTAATTGTACCTTGTTGCCAAAGCACAGAGGGACCAAGCAAAATGAGAAATGTTGATTTATGGCTATCTAATGTTTCTGCTTCCAACATGTGCTGCTAACAGCCATCACCTCTCTCCAGTCAGCAGCTTGGCTTCAGGCAAGGTGGATCCTGACAGAGAAAGTGCAGGAGTCAGCAGTTGGGCAGGTGGTGAAATTTCAAGGTGGAAGGGTGTTCAGACCACAGAAATTATTTGTGTAGGAAGATTTTTCTCTGCAAGAGGGAGTTGTAGTTGTGGAAAAAAAAGAGCTTTTCAGCTGTGGGTGGCTAAGATAGAAAATGTAATCTTGTTGAGGACCTACAGGCTGAGAAGAGCTTCTGTGGTATCCACAACCATAGCAGATGTTGGGTGTCTTTGTTGTTGGTCCTGTGTGCTGTAGGAGCATATGCCCCTGCAGCAATGAGGGAGAAATGCTGGCACTACTTTCTCGCTTTGTAGTGGCTGCAATTCATACCTCAAAAGCCTGGGGCATGGTCTGGTTTAGCATTCTTTCAGGCCACTAGGAAAAGAGGTGTGTGTTGTCTGTCTTGTCATTATACTTCATGCTGCTCCTTCCAGCTATTGTACTGTACTGTTGTTTTCTAGGGCATCTCTACTAAGCCTTGCCCTCAAGTGGAAGTTGTGTGTTGCATCAGCTTAGTTCTTATCAGCCGTTTGGACTGAAAAAGTTTTTGCTTTATAACTCCAAAAACATTAGTTCAGAAAGATCATGTATCTTTGTATGACGTACACACATCTATCTATCTCTGTGAAAATATATAAATGTGCGCTGTTGTGTATATGTGATCACACATCCAACTCCAGTAAACACAGCAGAGATTTTACTGTTGATTTTTTTTACAGTAAGAAGGGCCAAATTTTGGAAAAACTGTTTCTGTGGAGGGATTTGTTCAGATCTTGTTATTCTGATGATCTGCCTTTAAATTTGCAGTATTGATTCCAGATTAAGCAGTGTAATGTTGATGATAAAGTGCCCTTACCTATAAACATGCTTTGGTTAATACAGCATGAATTAACAGTAATACTTTAGTAATTGTCCTAGGATGTGGCAGAGAGCAACTTGACTTTCTTGCAGGTGCCCTGAGGAATGCAAGTGGCAGCCACTAATACCCATCTACTTAATTATGACTGTTTACACCATAAAAAGAAATTCACTCTTACAATTATATTCAGAATTATAGAAAGCTGTTGCTGCTTTAGATTATTTGATCTCTCTGGGGAAACTTCCATCAAACTTAACAGCCTACATTTTTACTGTTAATTATAAAGCTGTGAACAAGAACATGCAAGACAATCTCTACTATTCTTGGTGTAATAGTAACTTCCTAAAATATTACTGCCTTTACGAGTCCCAGTGGAACATCTTTCTTTGTGGGGAAAAAAACCCCACCATCCTATTCCATAAAGGAGGAAATACATTCCAGATGTATTAAGCAAATAATCAACACACATTTATCATGGTCTCCTATAAATCTGTGCACTTAGCTTATCTGCAGGTTGGCTTATGATTTTTTTTCTCAATCTACCCCATCCAAACCAGATGTTGTTTATTCTTTTGAAACATTACCTTGTGTGTTTTCTGCCAGGAAGGAAAGATTAAAAATTTTCTCTCCTCTTCTTTTGTGCTGATATGGAAGAGCAGCTTGGAGTCATGTAGAGTAATGCTTTGCTTTTGGCTGCTACTGAGGTATTTCATAAAGATGAAATTTTTTTTTTGTATTGCTCTCCTATTGGAATGTTTTTCAGAGCTCCTAAATAATGAAGGTGTCACAGGCCTTTTTATTGCTTAAAAGATCTCTTCTTAAAGATTAGAATCTTAAGATATTAGACAAGATCCATGGAGAGGACTGATCACTTCGTCTTGTCCATCTGGAATGACAAACAGGTGAAGATCCTTGGAAAGGATTTGGGGCTTTTTCCATGTTGTAGTTTAATCCCAGCCAGCAATTAAGTACCACACAGCCGTTCGCTCGCCTCCCCGCTCCTCCAGTGGAGGAGGAGAATCGGAGGAAAAGATATGGAAACTCATGGTTGAGATGAGAAAAATTTAATAGTTTAATGTAATTGAATAAAATTCTGATACTAATAATACTAACAATACCAATAGTACTAACAATACTAATATGGCTACTAATAATATGTAATGAAAATAATAGAAAAGAAGACAATTTATACAACTGCTCACCACCCTCCGGCTGATACCCAGACAGGTACTGAATAGCGAGAGCCAGAGCCCGAGAGAAAGATCACACCAGAGCTAGAGTGAGCCCCAACGAGGGGGATGAGGAAGAACCCTCCACCCACCCCCCAGTTGATATATCAAGGATGATGTTTGATGGCATGAGATGTTCCTTTGATTGGGCCAGCTGTCCAGGCTGTGCCCCCTCCCAGCATCTTGTAGAGAAGAAGCTGGGAACACAGGGGCAGTATCTGAAACTGAAAAGGCCCTTGACTTTGTATAAATATTCCTTAGCAACAATTAAAAACATCATTGTGTTCTTAATATTGTTCTCAGCACAAATCCAAAACAGCCTCATACTAGCTGCTGTGAAGAGAATTAACTCTATCCCAACCAAAACCAACACACTCCAGGAGGGTTTGTGCCTTACTTGTGGAAGTCAACTTTCTTGATTTTCCCATTGGCATTTATTATTTTCAAGTTGCTTGCCCATTGTGTTTGTTACAATCCAGGGTAGTGGCTTGTGTTGGATATATTTTCCCAGCTCATTTTCAGAAGGCAGGAATTGTTCTGTGAGGCTTAATGTTTTCAACAGGCACATAAAACACAGCCTTTTTTGGCTTTGACTTTTTTAGCTTATTCGCTATTACTTTAAGGAAAAAAAGAAAAAAGGAAGGAAGGAAAATAAAAAAAAAGGGGGAGATTTTTTCCTGGAGATCCTCCATCTGAGAAGATACTCAAAACCCAGTTGGACCCCACTCTGGGCAACTGGGTCTAGTTGGCCCTGCTAGTGCTAGGGGTTTGACTAAATGATCTCAAGAGGTTCCTTCCCACCTCAACCATTCTCTGATTTTGTGTGTTGCAAAGAGGTTCTTCAGAGAATTCTTTGCTTTGGTGCTTTGATGGTTCTGTGTTCCACTGTGACCAGCTGTGCTGTCATGTGTGATGATTAAGTCACCATGGTCCTACTCCTGCGAGGTCTCTGCAGTTCTCCTTCTCGGACCATGATCGCTTTCAGCAATGCCCAGTTGCTGGGCACTTACGACTGCAGGACTGTAGCTGAGCTGATGCCCACAAGTAAACATTTGCTGAATTTTGAAGCCACCAGACGTATGAAACCAGAGCTGCTGCAATGTGCAGCTGCTTTTTGGTGTGTCTGTGCTCCCCGAAAGCACAGCTGTTGGAAGACACCTTATTGAACAGTAAAATCAAATCTCACAACATCAGAACCAGGATGGCTCTGGAGGCAGAATGTTTGCCGTTGGCTTCAGAAGTAGCCCCCTTGCACCTTTCTGCTCTGAATTCATCAAGAAAACATTGTTGTCACTTGGTTGAGCTTTAAGGTAGAAGGCCAAAGAAAACTTCTTACGAAATAAAAATTGATTAGTAATGATTTCGTGTATATATCTTGAGGATGCCCTGTAGTAACTCAGTCCTTTGAAGCTTGTAAGTGCTTTCTCGATGGTCACTGAGCACCAGATGGATTTGGCTGCTATTGTTGAAATAATCAGACCTGGCTTTTTTTTGACAGGCACCATTTAACAACCTGAGTGATAGCCTTACGCTTTTATTTCACCGGTGAAACCTATGCTTATGCTACCTTAAGAGACCACTGTAAGCTTTTGGGATAGTTTTAAATGTTTTTTGATCATTTTCACTTGTCTTACTTTTTATTAATCTTTTAGATCAAATTTGTAGGAGCGTTAAAGCAAATGTATCAACCATGACAAATGAGAAGAGCTCCTTAGTGATACTGAGGCCCCAAGTGTATGTTTCGTGGCTCAGTCAAACAGTATCAAACTTGATATCATCAGTCCTCGTCCTGCAACATAATATCCTTTTTCCTCTAATCACTTCCTAGTGCCCTGTATCTTTTTGGCACCTACCGGCAAGCAGAGTAAGTTTACAACACATACTGAACACAGAATTTGTATCTTCTCTTTTCAGTGGTAGCTGGGAGGAGGGGGAGATATTTGCACATTGTCACTTGGAAGTTTTTTGCCCAGATTTTACCCTGGTTGCCTTTGGGTTTTTCTGTCAGTCTTCATGGTCAGAGAATACAGAGCCGTTTAAGGGCAGAGAACAGTACATCCTCATCATTATTTGTGTGCATTGCTTGAAGTGCAGTTGTGCAAATTCACCTTTCTTTCTTACTTGAACTATGTGGATTCAAAGAGAGAAAAGCTTGATAGAGGCAGACTTTGCAGTTTTCCTATCGTAACATGTCTGTGTGATTATGTGAGTTTTGAGGTAAAAAATTTGCAAGGATCTGTACACAGTTGTGTTTCTGTGATACTAGCTGGCAGATTTGCCAATTTAAGATGGACTAATAAACTTGACACAGTGATTTCTTCAGAGGGCTGAAGCACCTCTCCTGTGAAGAAAGGCTGAGAGAACTGGACTTGTTCAGCCTGGAGAAGAGAAGGCTCTGGGGAGACCTTATAGCACCTTCCAGTGCCTGAAGGGCCCTACAAGGAAGCTGGGGGGCGCTTTTTACAAGGGCCTGTAGTGACAGGACAAGGGGTAACGGGTTTAAATTGAAAGCAGGAAGATTTAAATTGTGTATCAGGAAGAAGTTCTTCACAGAAGGGGTGGTGAGGCACTGGCACAGGTTGCCCAGAGAAGCTGTGGGTGCCCCATCCCTGGCAGTGTTCAAGGCCAGGCTGGATGAGGCTTTGAGCAACCTGACCTAGCGGAGGGTGTCCCTGCCCATGGCAGGGGGTTGGAACTGGATGGTCTGTAAGGTCCCTTCCAACCCAAACCATTCTGTGATTCTATGAGTTTATCTTGAGATTAGCGGCAGGAGCAGAAGACTGGGGAATAGCGCACCAGTTTTTGTGCCACTGGAACAGGCAGGTGCATTCTGCAATCTTGGCAGATAAGTAAATCCTCAAGATCTGTTTGCCACACACAGACTAGCTGTAGCAGAGCTGGCTGGCTTACCTCGGCAAGAAAGAAGTGGGATAAATTGTTCTTGCTGGAGCGTCCTGTTGACCTGACTAGACCAGAATTGACAGCTGAATTAGTTTGTTCAAGAAGTGGTCTGCATACCTTTAGCCTTTGTGCGCCATGTAGACATCCTTGCAGTTTCTCTGGCAGTAAAACAGGGAGAGGAAAGAGCTATTTTATTCATCTGAAAGGATTGTCTAAACACATTGACTAAAGCTAGAACAAGGAATGAAGGATGTGACTAACAGTTTTACTGAATTCAGCTTCCTCTCTGTGCTGTGATTAGGTTAATACTGGCTGGGCGGAACTGAATAATGACTGGACCCTCTGTCTGTTGGGAAGTTGGAGAGTGACAAAGCACAGATGCCCCTCCAAGCTTTCTTCAGTCTTCCCATGTTGGGGAAGGGGTTGGCACTGTCCTGTTTATGCTCTTCTTGGTTTGCTCTATGTGCTTACAGTGCTTGAAAATTTTTTTAACTTCTTTAATGGTGAAGTTTTCCAGAGCCAGTCATATGGCTTCTAACAAAAATCACAGCTTGGCAGGAGTCCTCCTGCTTTGTGTGGCCTGACTCTCTGGGGTTTTTTATGAAATCTGAATAAGGTGAATTTAATCTGCTCTGAAGTGTTGTTACAAGATGGTGTTGGGTAGCTCAAGCGGTTGTGCCATCAACAGATGTTTATGAGCAAACCTGTGGAAACACCAGACTTCCGATTCTTCTCCTTCTTATGCTCTGGGAAACTGGGGGTAGCAGCAGTGAAACCAATGGTATATTTTTTGTGTGCACGTACATGGAAATTGGAATAAATAAGAAGTGGGCCAAATTTTTTTTTTTTTTTTTTTCTTTTTCCTTTGGCCATTTGGCTAATGACAGCTTAGATCTCATCTGGTCTGAATTGGCACAGCTTCACTGATGTTGGAGGAGCTTTTGTACTAATTCACACCAGCTGAGCTTGTTATGCAGTCCAGTCTGTGCAAATGGGGGGGGGGGGGGGGGGGGGGGGGGGTGTTTTTTTTTTTCCTTTTTACCTCTTGCTCTGTTTTCCATCTTGTGCTCTTGTGCTTGGTGATCTTTTGTTCTGTCTCTCATGTGCAACTTCCAGCTCTGGCCAATTGACTGCACATAAACTGCAAGCCTGTTTCAGAGTAGAGCATTTTTACATTAATCTAGAAGCCTATTAATTTTGATTCTAGGTTGCATAGATAGGTAGAGGATGTATTTTAAATCCAGAATGAGGATTTGTACTTTTCTATAGCTTCTTTTTTTTTCCCTATGAAAAACATAATTTTAATAGCTGAATACATTTCTGGGCAAGCAAGTCCTATTCATTTCATTTTATTTTTAAGGACTGAAAATGCATACATACTGAAATCTGCTGCTGCTGGTGATTCTTTCTTAGAGTTCGGCTGAAGAGCTTCTGTTTCTATTGTGACAACAAAAAGTAGGAAGGATTTACATTCATTCAAGCATTGCTGTGCCTTAGAGCATATCCTGTCTTTACTTGGTTGGGGGAATTGCATACGTTTTGTAGAAAGAAAGCTTATGCTAACATATGTGCAAACTTCACGTGATAATTATCCAAGGACACCTTGATTAATCTGATTGTATTTTAATGGCTGATGATATTTTAAATTGTTCAGGAAAGCTGGCAACCATGATGAAAACAATGCTCAGAAGCTAAAAACCTCTTATAATTATGTGCAACTGGTGCACAATACATCCTAGGAACTGACAAAGAAAATGAAATTGTGATGATTCTGTTGAGTTATATTTTAATACCAAGTCATGTCTGTGCAACTCTAATGGTTTTATAGTATTTTGTGGTTTGCATTCCTAGAGGTATGCATGTTTTAAAAGTATGTTAATGAAAAAGAGATGATGAAAGAAAAGTTAGCAAGTTCTGTGCTCCAGCTGAGCCATGGTCCATCTCGCTGTTCTGCCTCCTGACCAGTAATATTCTTATCAGAGAAGCACATGGGAAAAGCCTACAGTAGGCAAGTGTGATAACCAAATATTGTATACATTTCTTTCTAGCCAGGAAAGCTTAGCAGTTAGCTGGCAAGGCAAAACGGCATACTCACAATCATACATTTTATTACATGTAGCCTTTTCATATATGGCTAATCTGGAGGTACAGAGTAAGGAAGTTTTACAGTGACTTCTGATAAAATGGACTATTTAAGAATCTTAAACGCGTGTCCTAGATTCTTATTTATTTTCAGTTTGTCATTACAAGTTCCTCACAAACAGTAGGAGTGGGTAATTGATTAGATGAAGTAATTTAAAACTGTGTAATTAAGATTCTGTTAACACAGCATCGTTATGTAGAAATTAATATGTTTGGAAGCTCAAAAGCTTCACAAAGCTCCAAGTTGGAGCGGAGTACAGAAACTTATGTTGAAGTGTATTTTCATGATTCAGACATCAGCTCTAGAAATCCATAATTCTGAGCTGTGTTGTTCACTTAGTTAATGATTTGGTTTCTTTGAGGAAATGACTAGTATGCTTCAAATCTCATGATTTCTAAGACGAGATTAATTGTAGTACTTCCCTAAGGCTTGATGTTTGCAAGAAAATATAAGAACCATGTTATAAAAATGCTTCATGAACATTACTCTCTAGGCTGTGGCTGGTTCTTATCCTCCACTCTGCACTTCTGCATTACTGTTGGAAAATTATCTTTTATTGTTTAATTCCCTTTGGGTTTAAGATAAGCCAGATGGTGAGGTCTCCTTGTAGGGGAGTTTTCTGCTTGGCATGATCAGTTTTCCAATCTCTTACTAGTAGTGGAGGAGTTGCAGCATGTAATCCCTTTTGGTCTGGATGATTTTACGTACCTGTGTGTTGATTTGATAATTCCTACTATTCCTTACATTTAACTTCAATACAAACTCACTGCATGGAACAGAAATGGCCAGCTTCCAACTAACAAATAGATACTTAAACATGACACTGCCAATTAGTATTTGAGTACCTTTACAGTCTTATTTTATTTTTTCTTACAGACTGTAATAACAAGATTGTAGAAATGTCAAAGGAATTTAACCACAAAAGCATGCATTGCTTTGTCTTTTTTGGTAGGGCATCTTCCAAAGATCTCTAATGTGATTTTTTTATTATATGTTAGGACATATCCTTTTATGCTTATTTTTTTGGGAGTAGAAATCTAGCTTCTGTCAGTGATGTGAGAGTTTCAGAACTAGAACATTAATGAAATTGTAGTATCAAAGTCAAGGCAGTGGCTGCTGAACAGCTGAGAGGACCTGGATTTTTTGTTTGCTTTCATCAAGATCTACTTGATTTGACCGAATGATGATTTATATGAGGATTATGGTGTGAATTACTGTATTCCTGGCAGAGGTTTCTGCTGTCCAAAATATTAAACTAAAATCCACATAATTGTTTGTAAACATCTGAGGAAAGAAGGCAAAAAAATACCGATTAACATGATTTGCAGGAATTGCATAGATTTTATAGGATGTGAAGCTCAGCAGTTTACTATGTTAACCAGCCCTATGCAAAATTTAACATCTTGTGTAATTGGACATCTTGTATCTTTAGTAACTCATGGAATCCCCTAAAATCTCATGGGTATATTTCGTTAACTGTAAGCATCCCACTACAATATTCTTAAAGGCTTTTGTCAGTGAATATGTGGGATTTTGTTTTCAGTTTTTAAAAAAATGATCCTATTGAGTGATAGGTTGCAAGACTAGAGACTTCTTTGAATGTGTTGTAAATTAATAGCCAGTTTGCATATCCTGTATGGCAGGACATTATTAGGTCTCACACCAGCCCTGCAACCCCCCCACCCCACCCCCCCCACCCCCGCCCCCGCCGGAAGCCCAGAAATCAGGCATTTCTTCTTAAAGGAGATGGTGGAGCCCCTCTCCTTCTCATCTGTGAAATGGTGCCGTAATTCCAAGAGCCATGTTAAATATTAACTAGTATGTCCACCATGCCTTGAAATGATGAAGTGCTCCATAAATGGCAGGTGACATTTATAGAAGTTCTCCTGATTGTAGTTTTATGAGGAGGGTAAGCTGAATATGCTGCTTAAAATGTTGCCATGTAAAAAAGCATGCAGTTTACCTATAATTACACGCTTAACCAATCATTGCAGCGAGAATTGACAGGGAGGTTGCATGGACAGGGAGCCCAGAGTTTGTTGGTTTAAATTGTAATCTACTGAGAAAGAATATCACAGTCATGTTTTACCTCCATTTTTTTGCATTGTTATGATACAATTTTCCAGGCTCCTTTTGTTTCTTACATCCACTGAAATCTTGCGTAATAGCTATATATCATAGAACCATAGCATCTTTTAGGTTGGAAAAGACCTTGAAGATCATTGAGTACAGCCATTTTCTATATGAAGTTGTCTGTTAAGATTAGTATTTGGGCTTTTTACCTGCTTAAAATTTATCCTTAGCAAAGATTGAACATGGTTTTCTTACAAAGAGTTACATGTGCACACACAAAGTCACAGAATCCTGTAGACTGGAGGGGACCTGCAGGGGTCTGTAGTCCAACCCACTGATCAAAGTAAGTCTAGGCAGAACAGGTTGCCCAGGGCTTTTTTTGGTCCGGTTTTAAATCTCTCCCCTAAAAGCCTGTACCCATCCATCACTCCAGTCAAGTGAGCTGCCCTGCTGTGTTTGTAATCCCCGTGAGATCATGGCTCTGCAAATGCATTTAGACTTTTAATTTCTCCTGTATCCTTTCCATGCTGCATGCCTTTGTGTTCAAACTTCTTTTGCTTTCAGGAGAAAGGCAGAGTATTCCTAGAGCTGGCCATGCCAGCTTTTGAAATGGCTCTGGGTTGGCATTGTCTTTAATATTGGTGAGATACAATCTTTCATCTTTGAAACATCCTGGAGAACAGAGAGGTGTCTGAGGACTGGAGAAAAGCCAGTGTCACTCCAGTCTTCATAAAGGGCAAGAAGGACGAGCCAGGAAACTACAGACCAGTCAGCCTCACCTCCATCCCTGGAGAATTGATGGAACAGCTCATTCTGGATGTCACCTCCAAGCATCTGGAGGAAAAGAAGGTTATCAGGAGTAGTCAACATGGATTCACCAAGGGGAAATCTTGCTTAGTGAATCTGGTAGCCTTCTGCAGTGGCATGACTAGCTGGGTGGATGAGGGGAGAGCAGTGGATGTTGTCTACCTCGATATCAGCCAGGCTTTCTACACTCTCTCCCATAACTTCCTCATAGTCAAGCTTAGGAAGTGTGGGTTAGATGCGTGGACAGTGAGGTGGATTGAGAACTGGCTGAATGGCAGAGCTCAGAGGGTTGTGATCAGCGGCGCAGAGTCTAGCTGGAAGCCTGTGGCTAGCGGGGTTCCTCAGAGGTCGGTACTGGGTCCAGTCCTGTTTAACATCTTCATCAATGACTTGGACTAAGGGACAGAGTGTACCCTCAGCAAGTTTGCTGATGATACTTGTCGTGGTTTAGCCCTGTCTGCAATTTAGTACCACCAGTTGCTCTACCCCTCCACCACCACCCACTGCTAACAGGGAGGAAGGGTTGGAGGAAAAAAAAGGGAGACTTGTAAAAGTTGAGATAAGAACGATTTAATTATATAAATGAAAACTATGGATTTACTAACTATACTACTGCTAATCAGTAATTAAAAGAACAGAAAAACAGAACATGTGATACAGGTTCTCACCACCTGTGGACCAACACAGCCAGGTTCTCAAACGGCAAGGCAAAAATCCAAGCAGGTAGAAAAAAAACCCAATCCAAAAGCAGAGAGAAAAAAACCCCTCCTTCAGCCTAGGAGCCAACAGGGAGGAAGAAACTTCCAACTCCCCCTCCCCGGTCAATTCCCTGACAAAAGACACTCCTTTTCTGCAAAGGTATCACCTGCCACGAGGTCCAAAGAAAGACTGCTCTGTTGGCAGGAACCTCCTAGCCGACCCCCACACACTTTGCAGGTCACGCCTCTCACGGTCCCCTTTCCCTTGCAAAAACCACATGCCTGGCAAACTTCCCCCCATGCCCTGCCGGCTCCCAGCACTGCGGGTACAGGGGTGATGCTGACCACTCTGCTTGATGTATTATGGAATAAAACAAAATCCTGTGGACTGGCCACGAGAGCAGCTCATCCCTGTCTGGGACCAGCACAATACCAAACTGGGGGGAGTGGTTGATATGCCAGAAGGCTGTGCCGCTGTTCAACGGGACCTGGACAGGCTGGAGAGTTGGGTGAGAGGAACCTAATGAGGTTCAACAAGGGCAAGTGTAGGGTCCTGCACCTGGGGAGGAATAATCCCCCTCACCAGTACAGGCTGGGGGTTGAGCTGCTGCAAAGCAGCTCTGCAGAGAGGGATCTGGGAGTGCTGGTGGACAGCAAGTTAACCATGAGCCAGCAACGTGCACTCATGGCCAGGAAGGCCACAAGTGTCTTGGGGTGCATTAAGAAGAGTGTGGCCAGCAGGTCGAGGGACGTCATCCTCCCTCTCTACTGTGCTCTGGTGAGGCCGCATCTGGAGGACTGTGTCCAGTTCTGGGCTCCCCAGTTCAAGAAAGACAGGGAACTAGTGGAGCAAGTCCAGAGGAGGGCTGCAAAGATGATTAGAGGACTGGAACGTCTCCCGTATGAGGAAAGGCTGAGAGAGCTGGGTCTGTTTAGCCTGGAGAAGACTGAAAAGGGATCTCACCAATGCTTATCAATATCTGAAGGGTGGTGTCGAGGACGGGGCCAGGCTCTTCTCTGTGGTGCCCAGTGACAGGACTAGGGGCAACGGACACAAACTGGAATGCCAGAAGTTCCACCTGTACTTGAGGAAAATATTCTTTACTCTGAGGGTGCCAGAGCACTGGAACAGGCTGCCCAGAGAGGTGGGGGAGTCTCCTTCTCTGGAGGTATTCAAAATCCACCTGGACTTCTTCCTGTGCAGTCTGCTCTAGATGAACCTGCTCTGGCAGGGGCGTTGACTACATGATCTCCAAAGGTCCCTTCCAACCCTGACCGTTCTGTGACTCTGTGAGATGCGTTGCCCACAGGAGAGAAGGGTGTCAAGCATGTGGTGGCAGACCGCAGAGCAAGTATAATAGGATTTGGGCTGATTCAGTCTTTATCCACAGCTATGATGATATAACTCGTATTTACAAATAACGTTATTCAGTAGGTTCAGTGGGCATATGTAGATAAACTGATTTTGTGTGTTCAGATATTTCTTTACAAGATGCACATATGTGCATCAGCCACTAAAAGCTGGATCCTCTGTATTTTCATTTTGTTGTGTTTTCTTTTACCATTTCCTGGGTGAGAGTGAGGAGGGGGATGAGTTCTTAAGGTATTTTGTGCTGGAAACACTGGTGTTATTTGCTCTAAATACGGAATACGTTAGCTGAGATAACGACTTAGAAAACCTCCATTAAAGTAAGATGCAAAGTAAAAAATCCCCGAAACTTCCTGAATTATCCTTCCTACTTAAAAAAATAAAATAAAAAAAAAATGAAGCAGTATGTAACTGGAAAGTGATTAAGATGCTTCAGATGGCTCTTTAAAAAAAATATTAAGAAAGGGGTGGAGAAAGTCAAGAAGAAACAGTTTCTATTGACTTGTTATTTCATTTTTGGAAAGGTCACTGAAAATTTACACAGTGACACAGTAACAACCCAATTAGTATCTGTTCTGTAAAACTAAATGTTAATATATTTCAGATTCTTCTCTATTGACAAGTGGGACTGATATTCAAGATGGACTTCTCTAAATAAGTGCAGAGCAAAAATTACCAGGCACAGTTATGAGTTTCTATAGCGATTGCTGTCAACTTTCAAACAGTAAAGGAAACAGGATGTAATTAAAAACTATCTGTAGGTTTATTTTCTAGGAAAAATGTTCTTTTAATTATATTTCTGATAGCTACGAGACACAATTTGATCATGAGAGTACATCTTAAAAGCACAGCAGCCCCTTTATCCAGCGCTTAAAAAAATTCCCAGTGGAAAATAGTATTTCATTAATTCTCATTACATAGGAATTATAGAATTAGAGGGTCTAACATTTCTTTTGTCATTCGTTTCTTTAAGTGTAAGTGGCATTACCTTTCCAAAATTAAGTTTGGTGCATTAACAACAGATTAATTGCCAACTGTGACAAAGGAACATTAGTTAGAGAACTAGTCACTTTTTTTTTGAGAAAGGAATCTCTTTAATAAGGGGGTTTAAATTGCAGTTTTTCAACTGAGCAAGAGAAATTATTTTCCTTAATATATTCATTCCTCCAGAAAGAAAAGCAGATGAAGTCTTCTCTGTTAATTCATTTAAATATTTTAGCAGCATATTAAAATACCATGTCATCGAAACAGTAACCTTTCATTTATGTTGTGTGTGTATCAGAATATTTCCATTCATATAATTCATGAGGAAGATACAAAACTCAGAGTGAAGCTCAGACCTTCCCCATTAAGGTGCTGTGATACTCACACACACCCCAGTTACACACTTGAGCACGTCTCTCTTTCCTTGCCAAAACAGGAGTCTGCCTTGCGTGCCTCTGCCCTGTGCATGGAACAAGGTGGTGTTCGGCGAGGAAGGAACTTTTCTGTAACTTACTGAAGTCTGGTGGGGCGTATTTTTTCTCTGTTGTCTTCAGTGGGCTTCAAACTATATACTCCTGTAGTTTTGAGTCAACTTCTCATCAAGTCTGGTTACACCTTTAGCCCACTTTATTTGCTCATTGAAGGAGGCCGTTGTTTCAGGTGTGGGGGTACACATATAGGAGGTACGTACCTGTGATCAGTAAATGGTATTCTCTTTCTCAGAGGCCGTGCCTGTGAGTAAGGTAGAGCACTACTTGGGTGAAGGGTTCAGACACTTTCATCCACAGGAGTTTGGTTGGCTCTGGCTTCCTCTGGAAAAAGGCAGTTAGAGGAGGCCCACTGGTTCCACGCACTGCTGTCAGCTGAACTTATCCAGTGTTCACCCTGAGGTGGGCACGGGCAGCATCAGACTCTGCAGTTCAGTCCAGGGCTGAAGGCATCCATCAGCACCTTCCCAGGATGCAGGAGGCTCACTCCTCAAAACCCCCATGCTTCATCCCAGCAAGAGAGAGAGAGAAAAGTTCTTGGTTGGAAAGCTAGAATCTGGGGGTGAGCAGGCTGGGGGACAGTTTATGAGGCAAAGGACATTGCTAAGTTTACTAGTTCTGTGATGGACCCCTATCTGTTTCAGTTTCCAGGAACATCGTTCCTCCATGCATGAACTGTGACTGCTAGGTGGAGGACTCTGCTCTTGCAAGCTTGTGCCTCATTAAAGCAGTAGTTGGAAGGCATGAACTGGGGGCCTTTAATGACAACAGAAAGGGACAGTCTGGGCGCTTGAACGCTGCTCTGCCTTCTCTTCCTTCCTGAGCAAAGAAGTTCCCAGTGGAGAGTAGGAAACCTTTTGCACGTGGCCGCTAACTGTGTGCTGTTTGTTGTCTCTGTGGCTGCATTGAGACCTTGGGGTCTGCTTTGCAGAAGTGTCGAGTGCTCACAGCTGCAGCTGTAGTAACGGGGAGCTGTACTTTGAACATGTTAAACACCGGGTAATGCTTGCTGCTATGAAACATCGGGTCCTGGGCATGTCAGATTGGGACCAAAATTAATAGATGCTTTTGATCTTAAAGTCTCTGTGCCCAAGTTTCCAGTCTTCAATAGAGGAGACTGCAATACTTCCTCAACTCACTGACACATGTGAAAGAAGTAAAAAAAAAAGTCGTTAATATTTTTGAGGCATTTAAATACTGTGGAACTGAATGCTTCATTGGGAAGGTCATAAAAGAAAGAATGTGTCTTCAGAGCTTTACTTGAATATTGCTCAATGAGTAAGGCACTTGGGGTGTGTGTTCAGCAATGTAAGGAATACAAGCAGGGATCATTAACCGTTGCCTCTTCTCTGTGCTGTACAGAGCAATGTCTTGTGGAAAGATTAATACCTCTTTGTCTCACTAGAGAGAGGATCATAATGTATTTCTAAGATGAGAGCATCTTAGTGTTCTTCAGGCAACCATAATTCTATGATTTCAGAATATCTGAATGTTTCATTGAAACACCAAGTGTTGTGGTAAGTCACTTTTGTTTTAAATTGAAAACTGAAAAATGGAGATATTCTGCTGTATATTATCACATTCTTATGAGTCATCAGTGTAATATAATTACAAGCTTTGTAGAGTAAATCTGTGTGCATATACCTCTAATTATTATACATGCAAAATATTAGATATAATTGAGGGTTTATATGAACATAGTGGGAGAATCATGATTTTTTTCAAGCAGTCGTGGAACTTGGAGTGCTTTATGTGGCAGTCTTTGCATTCTGTGAGTATCTTTCCTGAGAAAAATCCCTCCTCCTTCAAAGGTAAATAAAGCTGTTCTGTCTTGTACTGTTGGTTCCTGTGTAAGGGAGTAAACTGTTCTGTATAATACATATATCTTGGGAGAGGGTAGTTATGGTGTTTTCCTGCAGCCCCTCCTTTTGCAGTGAGCATTCCTTTAATTTCTGACTGTTAGTGGTATAACTCTACTCGCCAGCTGTAACACCAGTAATACACCAAGAGGTTGTCTGTGGGAAGCTAACGTGGTTACATCAGCACAAGCGTACAGCACCCCCTGGACATCACCAGTGTATCGGTAACTTAGTGCAACACGTCATGTAGTGGAACGCATACTCTGTTGTGTGAGCGTCGCTCCCTGTCACGCTTTAACCCCAGCCGGCAAGTAAACACCACACAGCCACTCACTCACCCCCTCCATGGCAGGGAGAGAAGCAGAAAAGTGAGAAAACTCATGGGTTGAGATAAAGACAGTTTGATAGGTAAAGCAAAAGCCACCTCCACAAGCAAAGCAAAACAAGGAATTCATTCACTACTTCCCACGGCAGGCAGGTGTTCAGCCATCCCCAGGAAAGCAGGGCTCCACCACATGTAATGGTAACTTGGGAAGACAAATCCCATCACTCTGAAAGTCACCCCCTTCCTTTGTCTTCCCCTACTTTATATGCTGAGCATGACATCATGTGGTGTGGGACATCCCATTGCTCAGTTGGGGTCAGCTGTCCCAGCTGTGTCCCCTCCCAGATTCTTGTGCACCACTGGCCTCCTCGCTGGTGGGGTGGGGTGAGAGGCAGAAAAGGCCTTGGCTCTGTGTAAGCACTGCTCAGCAGTAACGAAACCATCCCTGTGTTATCAACAGTTTCCAGCACAAATCCAAACCATAGCACCATACGAGCTACTGTAAAATTAACTCTATCCCAGCCCAAACCAGCACACTCCCCAGCCCAGTACAGGAGAGGTCAACCATTGTAGATATACTTCATACCAGCAGAACCGACCTTGCGTTGCTGGAATTGTGCTGAGACAGACCTTTTGCTGATGAAAAGGTAGATTGTTAAGAAAAATCTCTTTCCAAAGAAGAACAAGTTTTACCAGTTCACTCTGTTGGGGACACATTGCTGTTGCCTGATAAGGTAATACTTTGGTTTTCATTTTAGCAAAGCGTATACTTCCCTGGATGCCCATAATGGCTGGCAAGATGGCCTTGCATGTAAAATGGGACATTTTGCTATTGGTGCACTTCTTGAGGAAATGTTATTAGGAATAGATAGCATAAAAAGGGGATTTAAAAGTGTACATTGAAAAACTACATACAAACTTAATTTTGAACGTATAAGATAGCAGTGGTATGTTGCCAAGATAATAGTCCCTGAGGGAAAAGCAAGTTCTTGTAGGAGTCTTTTGCTTTTCTATTGATTTCATTTACTGTAGGGCTGTTGTCATGCCATTTTGCTAGAAAGAATTGCAGGGTATAATCCACTTCACTTGTATATTTTATTGCTTGTGCATCTGTTTCCATCATCTTTTACATGCCTTGTCAGCTGCGTGGCAAGAATGGGCAAGAAGCCTCTGAAAAATGTACAGCTGAGGTGCTTCCACAAATTATTTCAAGGATATCAAACAAAACCTCTTCTGGTGTCTTCTTCTAAGCTTTTCTTGTATAGTTTGTATGGGGCTTCACAGTGATGCATTTGAATATACATGTTACGTTACAGCTGCAGTAGTGTGGAAGCTGGTAAAACCGTATTGTGTGAAACTCCTTCAACCACATCATGCCAAATTGTAATGCAATTTATGTCACCTTTTAGGAAATCATTATTTTTCAGAAATACACGCGCTGCTGCCAGAACTCAGGAATTTCATACAGATTAGGTAGTAGAGGAAAAGAGTTAATTTGAACTTTAAGGTGCAATTATTTCCTCTTCTATATTTTTGTCACCTGCTTTGTATAGAGATGGTAGGTTAGTTTTAAAAATAGTCGCTAACTTAAATACTACTCGTATCCCATAGTATTACTGGGGAATAAGATGATTTGAAATAAATGAAATAAATTTTTAAAAAGTGGCTATAGGCACTTTGTACAGTGCAGGCAGAGGGAGATAAGGACAGGAGAGTACTCAAAACGTAATTTCCATTGTATTTGTGTCAGATGAATTCCTAAATCTTGAAAGAGGTTATTAGAAATGATGAAACTAATTAAAAGAAATCTGAGCAAGAAATCTAAAAGTGAAATTAGTATGAGGTGATTACTCTGAGAGGAAAGATTTTTTTTTCTCTTCCTTGTAATTATACAGGAATGCTTATTTCATGACCAAAAAAAATTGAGGCTGAAATGGGCACATACGGTCAAATTCATCTAATCTGATTCACCTGTCTAAAAGTTCAGTGTTTATCTGTACATGTCTTACGATAGAGTGAATAATTATTCGTGATTCTCGCTCCCCTTTTACAGTAGAGCTGAAGGATCAGGCGTAGCCCAGGTACCTAGCAGTGTGTAGTGGTGAGGTAGCCAAGGGCATGCCCCCAGAATTACACCTCTGCTCAGCATCTTCTTGCAGACACCTCTGCTTCCACTTGGAAGGCTCCCCAGACCCAAAGAGAATACACTAATAACCGTCAAGTTGTTAATGCCCAGGTACAGTTTCAAAATATGAACTGAGTAGGAGGGAGAACTTTCTTGCCTTAAGTGAAACCCTTCGCTTCCTGCCCCAGAGGAGCGCTGGACACAGCGGTGCTGATCCACTGAGCAGACCCGGGGTTAGGCGCAGCTCAAGTCCCTTCCCAGGTGATGCAGTTCAAAGGGTCGAGGCTGCATAAGCATCAAGAGGTGCACTACAGACTAAAGAAACTCATCTGTAAGTTTAGGTTTTGCTCCATCTTAGTGTTCCTGGGAACATGGACATGAGAGAGGAAACGGAGATTTTGGGCCCAGGCAGAAGAGCAGGTCCTGGCTCACTATGCCTTTTCCTGAGGCACAGAATTTAGTTCCCTGAGGTGTCCATTAGTGCTACAGCTGTATACTTTCCCTTCTATGCATGCCTGGTGTGCAAAAGGAGGCTAGCTAGGAGGCTAGCTGAGCATCCATAGGTGTATTAAGGGTGCAGATAAAGATATTTGCAGGTGGCCACATTGACAAACACCAACTTGGAACACTATTCTCAGGAGCAATGTAGACAGAAATGCAAGAGGTTGTCTTTGAACAGCGTGAGACCTACTGAGAGGAATGATTTTGCCCAGGAACACACAATGGGCAAATTTTTTTGGATGGGAGATCAATAAGCAGGCATGGCTTGAGAAGCCAGTCACATTTTGGCAAACCCTTTGTGAGTAAAAGTGAGAAATGCCTTTCAGAGTCTTGCAGAACAAGCCTGCTGGAGTAGTTCTCTAGGGAAGAGGAAAGGGAAGCTGGGAGTAGTGCTTGTGAACAAAGATTTTTCCAGCCTGTGCTGTATGGCTATATATTTGGGTACATTTGGACCTATTATGTTGAGATTTTTTTAAATAAATTAATTGTGTGTACCTGGAACCTTGTCGTAATTGTCATGAAACACAGTAGTGGGATTATATTGGAGTTCATTGTGTTGGAGTATATATGCTGCACTTCAGTATGAAATCTGGTTATAGCTTTACCATCAGAAGGCTGAAATGCTATTGACAGGAGGATTTTGAAATTTAATGTTTTGAATTTGTTACGTGTCTTACCTAAATCATGCTAGGAAAGGAAGGACTATTATCCCAACCCCAGTTATAAGGCAAGTGATGCCTATGTGACATGAGGCTTTTGATGAGTTTCTTCCAAATAATGAGTTTGTGGCAGAAGATTGTAATTGTTAAATCACAAACCTTATCTGCCTGTTATTTTTATCTATTGTAGAGCCAAGGAGCCCCTGTCATGAGCCCAAGCTTCTGGGTGTTGCAGAAACACAAAATGTGGTGTCAGTCTCTGCCTGTAAAAGCTGAATTTACTATGCACTGTCAGGCTTTCAGAGTAATTGTGAGACTGTACTGCAATCAGCTGAACACAGTTTGGGGTCTTTTCATATATACAGGTGTTCTGGCTGTTCTGATTTTTGAACAGGAATATCAAACAGATACTAATACCGTCCTGTGCTATGATACATAACCTGCTGCCTCTGTATCTTTTGAGGATGACTTACTGTATCACATTGTGATGGTCTTTGTGTTCTTGTTTTTTGCTCTGCTTGTTGTTCTTAAAGAAAGAACCATTTCGTAAGACACTAAACAGTCAGCTTTGGGACTGGTGAAATTTTGCCAAGAAAGTTGCATCTAGGGGCAATGAATATATATGGAGTGAATTTGTCCAACTGTACTTATGCACCTGAAAAATTGAGATTTGTAATTGAATTTTTGAACGACACTGTAGACTTGTTCTTTCTGCCAAGTGGCAGCCCCTCATGTATTTCCTTATTCACAGATTCACCTAGTGTTAGGGTTTGGAAGGGACCTCTAGAGATCATCTAGTCTAACCCCCCTGCCAGAGCAGGATCACCTAGAGTAGATCACACAGGAATATATATAGCTTTTATTTTTTATAGCTTTTATTTTTTCAAATCTACATGGCCCCATGGTCAGGGGAGATCTAACGGCATTAAAAGATATTGAAAGATCCAAAGATATTGAAAGACCCAAAACCTCAATATCCAACTTTTCCTGAATGAACAAAACATCCTGAAAGAAATCACAATTTGCTTTTACATACACAGAACAAGAAGAGCAGGCAGAACCAGGGGAAATAGACCCAAAGAGTCAATTCATTTTTCACTCTGTGACATAAATTAGGACAACAAATTGCACTGTCCTCCATGGAGAATGTCCAGTCTTGAGATATGCAGGGGTAAAGGAAAAGAAACTAAGCAAGCCATTTGTTCATATATGTAGGTTGAAGTACAGAGAAAAAGGAAGACCATATACCGTGAAAGTGTTTGTAGTTAATGACTAATAACTTGTATTGCTCTTGGGAGTTGACTACTTTATCTTATATAATTTGAAAGGTTGAATGTTATTGCAGTGTATGGTTATGAACTTTGAAAAAAATATCTGAAGTTTTAAGTAAGATTCTGTTTAACGGTGGGTTTGTCATTGATTTTGTTGTAAATGCTTAGGAGGGCTTGTGGGAACGGGAGCAGTAAACTCAGCAAAGATGGAAGGGAGCAGGGGAGGTGGACTGAGGAATTCATAACTTCAGAAGCAGAAGAATATAAGAACTGGAAACTAAAAGAATCAGGTCAAGGTGAGAAAAAATAGGGAAAGTTCCCTCCTGTTGCTTTGGTTTGCCCTTTCCTCTTCTTGCTAATCTAGTTTTCCCGTCCTTTTCTGTTCTGGTCATCCATTTCTCCCTATCAGAGATGTTTCCCTCCCAGCTCTTTGGCCTGGTAAAATACTGATAAAATGGTAGAATGTATGTTAATTGCATATTAGAAGAAAGTTGAACCTGGTGGGTGGCTTCCCTGGATAGAATTTTTTTAAATCGGCTGTGCCTTCAGTATGTACCCAGCTATTTCAATTATGAAACAAAAATAAACATCCATATTAAAAACTCAATTAAAGCCTTTAAAGTTCTTTTGCTTAGTTTTCAAGTGGAACAGACAGAACAGATCAGTCTGACCCAGGAGACAAAACTGTGGTCTCAAAGTGACTATTATTGTTAGAAAATTATTTCACATGTGAGATTTAGAAAGATAAGTTCTTTTCCCACAGAACAGGCATAATTGAATGTTTACTTCTTTTCTTGAGTTCTGGAGGAGTGGCTTACTTAGCATGCAAAGTCTGAAAGCCAAATCCTTATTTTAGGAGGTAATTTAAACTGAATTGCACACAGGAGCCTGAATGCATCAATTTAACAGAGTTAGAGAATAATATGACAGTTTTGATTTTTGCTTTCACTGACGAGAGCAGTGCAGAAGGAAACTTCAGTAAGCTTTTTGGCCTCAGTTGCTTAACATCCTAGCCACCTGACCTTGCACTTTCAGAGGCTCTTCTCTATTGGACTGACTCCTTAATAGCTTTTTTCCACATGAAACCTCTGACTCCCAACATACGGGAGCTTTATCTGAAGAAGAAAATAATTTAAAATGCCTGGTTTTTAACATGGGTAAACATAGTTTACCTCATTGCTGTGGTCCTCGTGTAGGATATGCATTCCTAGTCTCTAGCGATAAAAGAATATTTATTTTACAGAAGCTGTTTTTCAAAGTCTTGTTCATAAGCTGTCCATTAATCAACTCAGCTGTGGACATAAGTCTTTGTTTCAGGAATTTCTGATGTTTTGTGTCTAGTCACATATTCATTATGTTTATAACGTACTTTCTACATAGTTAAAGCACTGATTTGTTTTGCAAAACATGATGTATAGTCTGTGTATCCTTGAGAATCTATTTACCCCTCTTCCCTCCATTTTAATTCCTGAATTTTCTCCATTAACAGCCATGGTTTGGACTGAAAGCAGGAGATCAAATTCAGGTCTTTGCTTCTGGAGCTCATCCCAGCTTTCATCTTCACACACTTCGGGTATATTCATTTTTGGGGACTTTGTGAAGAACACCTTGTATGCAGGCTGTTGATGCTTCTGACTTTGCCTCAATCCAAGATCAAAATTTAATTTCTTTCACTTCTCAGTAACTGCTGAGTACAACAATTTGAAGACCCAATTTAGGCTCTACTGAAAGAAAGATTTCTTTATTGGCAGTTCTACAGGAGTAGTGAAAATTGTTAAATAAAAGCCAGCATAGATATAAAAATAAATGCGACCGAAGTGTATAACGAAAAAGTTTTGTCAACCTTTTCCTAACACTACATTGCAAAATATGCCTTAAAAATCTTGTAGAGTGCCAAGTGTCTTGCCTCACACTCTTTGAGAAGGTAAGCGTTTCTGTCTGTGTGTGCTTCTGAGGATTCAGTGGGATATAATCCATGAGTTCTGGCAGGTCATTATATACACCTCAGTGAGTAAGTATGAAGCTTCCCATCCTGGCTGATGAAATTTAGCTTTCATTTAATGATGGGGTGGGTGGGTGGGTGTGGGGGTGTGTGTGGGTGTGGGGGTGTGTGAGAATGGCTTGATTGGTCTACATTTAAGTGTAAACTGATTTGTCTGGGCTCAAAGCTTATGAGCAAGACAGACAGATAGGACTTCTCAAGGAAGATAAAGACTCTTGGGCTCCCCTGTAAGACACAGCTGAGATGATGCAACCTTCTGGAGTTGGATTGGACTGTCTCAGCCCCCAGTGCAGGAAGCCAGTCAAACCATTTTATCCTTCTCTCTTCCACCTTTGGCTATCTTACAAAGCTTCCAGCAATTTTCTGCTGGTGAGTAATCAGGTTTTTCACGTGAGGCAGCAGGAACCTGGCAGTGTACAAACCTTTGAGGGCCAGTTGGGGAAAGCTCATGTGTTGGGAAAGCTTTATCCATTGAGCTGTTATTTCAAGCTGTGGTGCTATGATTGCCCCACCAGGTCCCTGGAATCTGCTGCTTTGCCCAGGTCTCCTGGTCAGAGCTTGAACCTGTTTTTTGCCACCTTTAAAGCTATTCTGTGTTTGTTCTTTCGATCATGTTGACTAACATTCACTTGACTTCTTTACATACTACTTGCCAAAATTCAGTGCATTTAAACATACATATGTGCTGTGAAAGCTTTGGGCTGCTCTCTCACCCAACAGGGTGGATTAGCCGCATATTTAACTTCTAAGTCACGTGGTCATTTCCAGTCAGAAATATGTTTAGAAGCCTGCTTTAATCTTGATGCATTCCCCAAGTTAGTTCTTCAGATGCTGTAATTCAGTGGTACATGGACTTGGAGCTTTAAAAATAGGAAGGTGGAGAAGAGACAAAATAACTGAAGATGCGGAGTGCAGTGGAGATTTGCCAGTGCTGATTCAAGGAGGAAATCTAATTATCTGAATTTCCCTTTCCATTTCCCTTCCCTTCCAGTAGAGGGAATTCTTCACTATATGGCTTTGACTGCAGTCACTTGGGAAGTTTGCGGTCTTAACTCTAGTAACTGTATGAGGATCATCCAAAAAAACAAGTTCTGCAACCAAGTGTTTATTCATAGCTCAAATGACAATGCTCTGAGCTGCTGGGCAGATAGCTGGGTAAAGAATTTTTTGGCTGCTACGTAGTGCAAAAAACTGTGATGTGTCCCAGTCGTTCTAAAACAACAACAACAACAACAAAAAAAAGACACACACTGCCGCAAAAAAAAAAAAAAAAAAAAAAAGTTGCTGATATAAAATCAAAACATGAATTGCAGAATTAAAGTGCTTAACAAATCGATTGGGTATAAAGTATGAGAAAAGAGAGAGTCATGGTGGAAACTGTTCTTATATCAAAATATTAAAAAAGCACAAATCTTAAATGTAAAGCTCTGTTTATGGGAATATATACCCATTCTACTCATCTTCTGTCTTATCCTTTTTTTTTTTTTCCCCTGTCAATCTACCTGAAATCATCAGTAATGTGAGGAAGGAGGCTCATCCCCCCATCATGTATATTTAAATGAGCATCAGTGAATTAATTAACACTGGTGCTTAACCTGGCATCTTTAGGTTTCAGGTTTCATGCCTCTGTTGAGATTAAGCAGTGGTTGTTCAGGACCCTTATGGCTATTGCTCCAGGTGCTTTACTTGACCTCTGAAGGAGACAGTGGATTGTGTTAATCAGTCTACAGAAATATCCATACGTATATGAAAGTCTGACACTTTTGAAATTAATAGGAGTTTTGCTTCCGAGGCAGGTATCGGTGATCTAAGAAAGACAAGCTGAAAGTTTGGAGAAGCAACGCCATTGCAATGAATTAGATTCCCTTCTTCATAGGCATAAAAATAGAATTACTTTTATATACTGGGGTATGGAAAGAAATAGTAAAAGAAACTGTTTATGGTTTACCCTTAAAGTCAAAGCTCAAAATCTTTCCCAAACACAAATTTCAATATATTCTGTGTAGTCACTATGCTTTCTCTAAAAATATCTGTATCAACAGTCCCAAATCATACTGTTTTCATGTAATGTAGTGTGGATTGTAGGTTCCCAAGGTCAGGTTAGCTCAAAGATTATTGGCTGGTCTAAACATTCTAGTTTGAGGACCTCTACCATGAGTTCCCTTTTGAATTCACACACAGTTCTCTAGGTTTTTGGACTTCCACAATTCAGGTGATAAGCTGTCTGCTGTCAAAGGTACTCTTACCAAGTTGGCCAAATTCCTGTGGCAGTGCAATACTGCTGAGGTTGCAGATGAAGCACAGAGGGGTTCTGCTGAGGACTATTCTAGGTACATAGGCAGATTCAAATTAATTGAAAGAATTAAAGTGATGACTGTAGCTCTTTTCCCAAGCTTGTTATGCCTGCCTTTATTTAAACAGGACTCTGGACTGCTTTGTCTCAGCGTTGAACATGACAGCATCCCTCAGGATGTCATCAGCGCCCAAATAACGGGAACTGTCTCCTTTCTGATAGCAGAGACGGGTCAGAAAGTAGACTTCTACCTCCAGCCTCCTTTGTGATGGTGGCTAAGCTGCCAAGTTCAAAGTTTCCAAAAATTAGAGTTTAAATAATACGGGGGGAGGCAGGTATGTCCCTGGTCTAGCTGGATAGCTGTGAGAAGTGCAGTGCTATTATATCACTCAGGAGCGCACTGCCAGCGCTGATCATGAAGAGTCGAGTCTGTCACACATGCATGCATTCTTTCAGCGTAAGTGTGTTTATTTAGGCATTTGTTTAAGTTTTAAAAAGCTCTGAGCCTTCGCCAGAGCTGCTGGGCTCTCAGCATATTTCAAAATCAGTAGGATGGTGGCTAGACATGGAGTTGGTTCCTGGTGCTGAAAAAATCCCTGTTTAATGACTCAGAGCTCCTGCCCTGTAAATGAAGGAAGGTATGAATATTTACTTTCCTGACAGAAATGTTGCATCATTAATATCTGTACAGCTCTTCTGTATTAAATATTCTTGTCTTTTTATATTTAGTGCTGCATAAAAGAGACTTGGGTATGTGGGAACAGTGGCTTTTCCCAGGGGCAGCAGCCCAGGAGTTCCCTGGTAGATGTGATGCTAATGCTACAGCACCTCACATCCCATTACTCTGTTTCTTCCATATGCCTTGAAAGAGGCAATCCTCTTTCAAATGTTGGTAATGACATTAATGCTGCATGGGCTTGGCGTGGTCTGTCGGCCCAAGTAAAATATTCTGAACAGGAAATTCATGTTTACATGTCTTATAAAACACAGCTGTGTCAGGTTTGGAAGTGCTCAGCTCTACGGATAGTAAAGGGAAGCAGTGTATAGCATTATGCAGCATTTCTCAAAGTCTGCCTGAAACTTTGGATGTAAATTGCCAACGGTGCAACTTTGTTTTAGTACCACTTTTGGTTCCTGGACTCAGTGATGTGCCCGGTCTTGCTGCAGTTTTTGATGGAAGTAGGATCTGTCCTAAAGCCTTTAGATCTTTCATTTGGCAGTTACTTGTAGGCATCTTGCCAATTCACCTTTTTTTTTTTTTTCTCCCCTTGATAAATAGGTGATTTTTTTATGTTGTGAACTTAAGCTCTTGAATTTTTATCTTGTTTGTTTGTTTATTGCAGCTGGTGCTAAGGATAAAATTGGCTGGGCATTTGGCTTGGGTTTGGAAAGGCTGGCCATGATCCTGTACAATATCCCTGACATCCGACTGTTCTGGAGTGAAGATGAACGCTTCTTGAAACAGTTTATTGTGCCTCACATTTGGCAAAAAATAAAATTCCAGGTAAAGTAATATATGTATGATAATAATTTTCTGTCTGTAAGAAGTATGTGTAGCTCTAGAGAATATCACATAATTAAAATTCTGTGCCATTAACAGATTAGGTTTTAAAGCGACGGCTTTACGGCTATCATGATTCTTGGATATACTGCAATAAAATCTAGCTTTTGATGATAACATTTTTTTCAACCAGATAATGTTGTGAGTTGCTGCTGATACCCAGTGAATATTTCTCTTCTGAGCAATACTTCAGCATATATTTAACCTTTCAATTTATTCAGAATAAGGATTGATTTAGGCCTGTGTCTGGTTTGGGTATGTTCTTGAATTGTGTCCATAATTCTGTTTCATTATAAAAATGTGTTTGATGCTGAACATTCAGATATCATAACACATTCCTGCTTTTTGCCATTGTTTTCACTCTACATTCATTGAAGCCAACGTGAGTTGCATCATTAAACTTTGCCAAAATGCTTTGTGAATGTGCCTCGCCATCTTCAATATGTCAGCTCTTTCCTCTAGGCGGTAGTGAGGGAAGAGTGCAGGCTCAGCTTGTATTTCTTTCTTAACTCCTCTGCTGAGGTGATTTTTGTTGTTAGCAACCTTGTCTGACTTTTTGTAATTGCAAAGTAATCAAGTACAACTGGATTGAGTGGAAATGCTGCTTCCATAATATTCTTCAGCATGAGCACAGGAAGGTTCAAGTCAGGTAGTACCACTGGTCTTTGAGGGTGTTGAGCTGACGTAGCTGTGTAGATGCTTGACAAAGTTTGAAGTGCTAAAGCAGCAAACCACTTTTTGCTGCTGCCCTTTACCATTTTGCTTGCTTTGCTGGTGAACAGCTTGATTATGTTTTTAAAGAATTGAAAATATAACAACATCCATTTTTTAATTTATGGCAATTCCAGCACATCTTCTCAGGTAGAGTCAAAAAATCAAACAGAGCTTGCATAGGTTTGGCGGGTGGGTAGAGTTTTTTTGGTTAGGGTTTTTGTTGGTGTTACTGGCATTGGGGTATTCAGATTGTAGTTACCACCTACAGAAAGAATCATAGAATCACAGACTGGTTTGGGTTGGAAGGGACCTTAAAGACCATCTAGTTCCAACCCCCTGCCCTGGGCAAGGGTATTGCCACTGTTTCTGAAGGTGGGAGCCTGTAGGTTTCCCGAAGCCTGTAGGTTTCCCTGATTTCCTACGGAATGTTTGTTGTTCTTTTCAATAAGGAGTGCTCAAGTATCCTTCTTTTCAGCCCACACCTTTCTGATTGGCTTTGCTCTGAGGAGCACAGGCTGTGGCTTGGCTTATAGATTGCAATCTAATCTCTGGCAGAACTAAGATGAGATTTCTTGCTCACCTTAAAATTGTGGATCCAAGCCTCAAACTGATATTAGCAGTAGATTGGGTGTTTGGGGAAAGGCCCAGGTTGTCAGAATGGTATGGTCTGATGTTGAAGGTAGAGGGAGGCAGAGGGCTGGGTGTGTGTCTTCTCTAAGTTGCATACCATTTTCATGTTCGGCTTCAGATAAAGTCAGGTAGAAATGATAGACAAAGTAGTGAATTTATCTGAAGATGACCAAGGCATAGGTTACTGTGGATGGACTCAGAGGAAAGGACATGGTTTCTAGGAAAATGAAAGTGCGCAGAATCTTTTTTTTTTTTTTTTTTTTTTTTTGGTGCTGTTTGGTAACCTTAGCTGAGCAGGAGTCACTAGGAGCACATGGTTTTGTACTGTTTTGCTGTGTAACTGCCAGTGTCATCAATAGGAGGGCGGTGACAAGGTCCTGGTAGGTCTTCAGGCACTTCTTGCTGAGCAGCGTAGTTTCAGCTGGCATTTGTTCAACTTGGAGAAAAGTTCTACTATCCAGAACTGATGCTGTAGAGTTACAAAATTGAGGCTTGCTGGCTGAAATACATTTTTAATAACATGAATCAGGAGAGATGATGCAGTAAGTGCAGGACTTCAAGGAAGAGAAATCGTCAGCTGCTACTGTGCTCTAACTTGGACCAAAGGGAAAGACTGGAGTAATGTTACTAGGCCATTAACTGCTACTTTATCACATTAATGTGTTGGCAGTTGTCCTATGCCAGCAAATAGGCCAATGAAAAGCATACAGACTGGGAGAATGGGGGGTATGGGACGGGGGCGACAGAGGTTGAAAGATGCATTATTTTGAGACTCCTCTTTCTCTTTTCTAAAGAAAGGATATGGCCAATGTTTTAGAAACAGGTTTTTGCTCTGGTATCAAGCGCTTCTTAGGGACCTTTTCTCTTTTTGTCCTTTTTTCCCCCCTCCTTTTTTCCTTTCCCTTTTAACACATACATACACATGCTTTTAGTTCATATTTTTCAGCTCTCTGAATATAAGAGACTAGAGGCAAGCTTGGTTTTTTGCTTAAAAGGAAGTCTGTATCCAGCTTTCATCTGGTATCTTGCATTGAGCTTTCTCGATCTCAATACTGTACCTATTGCTGGTACATACTGGCATTGCTTTTTAAAGGGTTAATGACCCTTTGAATGGGAATACTGTGAAATAATCCATGGTACTACCATGAGATCTCAGGTGATGGGTGTTTACAGTTTTTCTCTGTTTCTGTTCTGTGTTATTTTTTCAGGTATGCTGTAAAAAAACAAGTTAGCAGACCTTCTGCACCTGCCTACTTTCTAAAGAGTCATAATTACTGAATCCCATGGTTTATTCATATCATATTTGAAAGAAAACTTTTAGCCTGTCTTCCCGTGTTGATGTTGTAAGAAATCTCAGTGGATATTAAAAAAGTGTCAGATTTTCTGCGTGCAAGGTCATGCAGTATTTTTCAGCCTGACTGAACTGAACCAAGACAGACCAGATGCTTTGAGAGCCTTTCATTACACCGATTGAATCCTGCAGCCTCAGAAGGCCTGGGTAAATGTCCATCCTTTCCGTGCTTGACTGAGATAGCCCTCTCAACCTTTGGATACTTCCCTATCCTTTCTTATAATCTGAATATTATCCACCAACATAAATATTTTGCTTTCTGTTCATTAAAATGTTCTTCAAATCCATGAAGTCAACACTACATAGCAGTAACCTTTAATAATAGCCAAGCTAAATATACTCTTGTTCAAAAATGGGATTTAATTGGAGCGTTTTCTTGGGACTTAAAGTATATCTTTCCTGCCTTTTAACAGCCTGTGTCAGACTTTCTCCTGTGTCATCAGTCATGCGGTATACGCCTGCAGCCTTCGGCGGGTCTGAAAGCTGCCAGGTAAAGATGACGGTGCTTGTACCATTGCAGCCACTCAACAGTGTTGGAGTGCTGCTCCCCACGGATCAGATTATTGCGTTGATCTGGATTACCAAACCGCTCTAGCTGGAATTTGACACAAGTCACGGCTGTGCTGGGGATCAGAGGCTGGTAACTTGCCTTCGATCACTTGCGTAGGGCTTCTGCTCAGGCTGTGAAACGAAAGGCTGAGGACGGACAGGGCAGGAAAGACGAAGCACCTACAAGGCATAATGTAGTAAAACAAACTGCTTGGATCCAGTCTGGTACGCCGTGTTACATCTCTGTTCGTCAGGGCTCTGAGGAAGGTTGCCTGTAATCGCTTTCCGGTTCATGCTGAGCCAGCATTCTTAGAAAATCGAGATGTGTCTGTGAGCTGACAACTCTCAAGAAAAGGTACAAAAATGAAATGACATTTAGGGAAGGAAGGCACTCACAGTTCAGATGAAGTGCGGTGTGCCTAGAGGTGTTGATTAAGACGAATGGGCTCTGGCAGCAGGATGGTTCCTGGAACCTCCGTCACTTCGCTACCACTGTGAGCAGGCGGCATGTCCTGTCAATTGACTGCTGATGCATTCTCTCCTCACAAAGTCACTTTCATTTGATGCTGCTGGCAGCTGGGGATGCTGTTGTTTTAAATAATTATTTATTTCGTTTGCAGATAAGCCTAATGGCCTGGATGGAGGTCAAGCAGAAGCATGCTTATGCTGTTCTAAGGGAAGCACTGGGACAGAGGAAGTCTGGATCAGATTCCTAGCTAACATGCAGGCTCCCCCTGTGAGATTATGCGAGTTGCTTTCTTCTTCTTTTCCTTAGTTCTGCAATAAGCCTAGCACCACCTGCTTTTTACCACCCCCTTCCACTATCTCCAGGGGCTGTTCCTTCCTAGTATCTGCTGGGACATTCAGTCTTTCCAGACTCAGTTCCTTCATAATAACCTGTTAGCTTCAGTACTCAAGAGACTTTCTAACCAGGATCATTCTGATGGAACCAGGATAGACAAAGCTCCTAGAGCAGCTCTGCTGGGAGACCTGGGAGTGCTAGTAACCTTTGGCAGTGAAGTGAGGAGAGTTGGCAAGCAGCTTGGAGTAGTACCCCATTCACCTCCCACACAGCTGTAGCCAGAACAGTGTATGTGGCCCTGGCCTTTCCTGCTTTGAAAAGTGAACAGTCAGGGTTAGCAGAGATGAGAAAAAGTATATCTCTAGAAAGATGTGGTTGTGTGGAAAGAAGTGATCCATTATACGAGAAAGGACGTCAAGGTGGGCTCATTTCTCCTTTGTGAGATAAAAGGCTGAGCTTCACTTGCTCCCATTTGCCTTGCTCAGTGTGCCGTAAGAATTAAGCCCCAATTCTAAGGACAAAGTATTTATCCAGTAGCCCAATTCCACTACTTGCTGCGTATGTGAGCCCTCTAGTTCACACAGTTACACAGTAGAGCTTTTTTACCTTACGGTGAACTTTCCAGTTTTCTGAGACAGTCATCATCCCTGTGCATCTTTCTTGTGCACATACCTGATTGTTGCTGGGAGACATACAGCTTGTCCTGAAGCTTTAAAGATGCTGAAAATAAAATGCGCTGGCAGGTCCAACAGCAAACCTTTGCAAATTAAACCATTTTAATCTGTATCCTTTATTCCATGCTTGAGAAGGAGAGCATCTAATGTATAAGTCAGCCATTTCAACCAGTTTGATCTTATTACATTCACTGCACAGGGTGGGTCTGTCCGATCTATCATTAGTATGCTGCTCCATCTAATTTATATTTATCTTCTTAGTCTGTGATTAGCTTTATTTTCCAATAAAAAAATAAGTAGATTCACTGGCTGCTACATTTTCAGATATTTTTCATCAGGATTAGGTAACTCCATGCTTAAATGGTTATTCATTTATTATGTTTACTTTCTAATAGTGCATCTATTAAAGGCAAATACTCAACCATTAGTATGTAAATTTAACTTGGATGTGTGAACAAATGGGCTAGAGCCTCAACTGTGATTTATTGTCTAATTAGTTTTACTGTAATTGAAGATATATAATGTGTGTATGTATGCATGTGGAGGAACAACAGAGAATGGATGATGGTGTAGCATAAACATTTTATTGGCATGACGTTAGGAAGGTAGAATTTCTTATGAGTGACTTACGTAGATCATCTTAAATGAACACCAATAAAACCTTTACAGTGCCATATATCATCTCAGGTTTGTCTGTATACTCTGCAGAACATTGTGAAACTTCTTTTTTCAGTGTTGGATAGCCATGGAAAGAAGGTAAAAATACCTTCTTCATTGCAGAGATGCTGCACTAAGCTGCACAATTGGATTAGAAATTGCTTGATCATCAAGTCTTCTCTCATCAGGATGTTATATCTCTATCATTTGTAGCCAGTGCTGGTATTGAAGCTTTAGGAACCCGAGCCCTCTGACCGCAGTCAGGTGAAGGACCGAAGTACATGCTGAGCTTTAAACTTGTGAGTTGTCCCATTTAAAGCAATGGAGTGGTTCCTGTGCTCAGTTGAACACAAACTAAATGCCTAAAGAGTTTCAGGTCAGAGATCTCCGTACTTCCTGGGATCCAACTGAAAGTGATCAGCTCCTTGCAGGGCTGAAGCAGAGGGAACTTGCAAAATGGCAGTTACAAGCTGTAAGAGTTGAATCTGACGAATCACAAACCTTGTTTGCAAAATCTTTGATACAAACCAGTTTTACTGATCAGCACTTGGGTAAAGAAAGTCAACAAGCAAGCATCTGGAGAGTAAACAGGACTTGAATTCCCATTCTCAGCTAAAGACAATTGACTGAAAACATGGGAAGGAAAGAAGAAAGCAGGCTCTCAGAAATGAGGAGAGAGACAGTGAATGCACAGTTACATGAGACTGGATACAAGAAAAAAACAGCTACTGAGAAAAGACAAAGTAAGAGGAAGATATAAGAGAGAAAAGCTGTACTTAGGGCATTGGGGGCAATATGAAGAAGTTTGGGGGCAAACAGAGAAAGTTTAAACGATGCAGGAGGAGGAGCAGAAGTCAGAGAAAAACACAGAGAAGTAGAGTAGGTTTAAGGCAAAAAACTGTTGAGACTGACACAGAAGTTTTTTTCTAAATCAATCAGGAAGTCTTCCCGGACTTCGTACTGCACACCTACTCCTGATGTCCTTTTGAAAAATCAAGAAGTATGAGTGACCACAAAAATTATGACCACAAGCCATCAAATCAATTCTATACTTTAAAGTATTCTCAACAGTCTCAGGGTGGGGGTGGGGAGTGGTGTTGAAAACAAAGAATGTGTTGTCTAAGAGTAATGACTGACACATTGATAGCAGCCCTCTAAAGCTCAGGCATACTGCAGAAACGGAAGAGGAGTGATGAAAACTGGTATATCCAATGCTCTCCTATCCTAATTTAACTGTGCCGACTTTGAAGTCCAGGTCTAAAACATAAGCAGCTTACATACCAGTGAACTACAAATGAGTAATACAATGGCTCTTCCATCATATGATACAGTAAACATGCTCAGACACACATGCAGTTTCACGGGAGTGCAACTGGACCTGTGTGCTCAGCTTTCAAGGTAATGAATTTTTCAAACACATTCAGTGCTTTCTTTCTCTGGTTATTCTTAGCTTTTTATTTCCCTAAGTAAAACCTGAGTGAGGATACTTATACCACAGCTACTGGTTCCACAGACTGTCTGTCTCTTGTTTGAAAGAGATGTTGTGTCTGGCACAGTAGAGAAGTGCAGATATGGGAAGGTGTTGAAGAATGTTACCTGTATTAGTTTAGAGTTCTAGGAACAGCAGTATGGGAATCAAAGGAGTACCCTGTCTTATCTTCCCACCACATCTTAACTTTGGTTTTCATTTGTCTTCCTAGCCTTAGGATCTAAGGCTAATTAAGGTTGGAAGGGACCTCAGAAGAACTCTAGTCCCACCTCCTCATCAAAGTATGGTCAGCTCCAAGGTCAGGCCAGGTTGCTCAGGACATTAATCCTGAAGGATCTTGAAAACCTTCAAAGATGGAAACTGCACAAGCTTTGGGAGCAACCTATTCCACTGCTTGACTGTCCTTATGATGAAAATGGAGTTTTTTTCTTATATCCATTCTTAATTTTTCTTCTTTTGACTTAGACCCATTGCTTCTCATCCTTTAAGCAATGCATGGGAGTGAAAAGCCTGGGTCTGTCTTTGCTGATGACCTCCTTATACATACTTTCAGGTTGCTCTTAGGTTCCCTGAAGCTGTCTCTTCTCCAGGCTGAAGAAACCCAGCTCCCTTATCCTTTTCTCACAGGTTTCAGCCCCATAATCTTCTTGGTGGCCCATTGCTGAAACTGCACCAGTTTGTCAATGTCTTTCCTGTACTGGGAGGTGCAAAACAGGATGCAGTATGCTACATGTGGTCTAACACGCACTGAGTAAAGAAGGGTAATCCCTCCCCTCGATCAGCTGGCTGTGCTCTTGTTGATACAGCCCAGGATGCTCTTGGCCGCCTTTGCTGCCAGGCATGCTCACGCCCAGTCACTGTCCACCAGGAGCCCTCAGATCCTTCTCAGCAGAGCTGTGCTCTTCTCTTTGTGTGTTTTCTTGTTACCATTTCTGTGGTTTATCAACCAGATGTGGCTTTTCTCCACTGTCTCAGCTCTTCATACCCTGTTCTCACTCAGCAGCTCTTGGCCCTTACGCCAAAACTGATGCCTGCATCAAACTGGACAGTGATGCAACATTTCTTCCCACTTGTTAAATGCCTGTGTGAGCATTTTGTGTTTTCTGTGATGGTCCTTCCCACACCGGGAGGAGCTCTCTGTAATATCCACTTCCCTGTTTTCTTTCAGACCTCTTCTTCACAAACTCCCAATTTCTTGCAATGCCTACTGAAACAGCTGGCAGCAGAGTCTGAGGTGGTGAAGAGCTGAGAGACCAGTCTGTCCTTTTTATGAGTTTCATTTCATGGTTCCAATGGACTCTACCTCCAGCCTTCATCTGTTTATTGCCATTTGTTGTACAGTTAATACATCAGCTTTTAGGGATAGGAACCATCACTGGACTCCACATTTTGATTTGGGATTTCTGAAACACTTAGTGTGCCAGAACCCAGGCCTGTGACTAAGGCTGCTAGGCACTGAGATGGTATTACTGAAACTCTTGGTAAAAATACCCACTGGCAGGGGATGTGGTTCCCAGCAATCCAGCTGCGACCCTTTGTGCTGATCCTGATGATGCAGATTATCACGCATACCCTGTTTCCATCCCTCCACCCACTCACTGCAATCTAGTCTTTACTGCTAGCCTCCAATTGAATGTGGACAAATCAGCAACAGTTTAATTCCTTTCTGCTTGTACTTGGAAAAATATCAATAGCTCTTTGGGTTTAGATTAGTTGTGATACTTACCTTACGTAATATCTCCATCTGCTGTCTGCTGGAGCACCAAAGGGTGAAGCAAATCCATGTCATCCGTCTAGCAGCCACCTTGATAATAGTCAGATGTACAGAGAAGCCTATGATATTCATTAGCAAAAACATAGCTGTTTTCCTCTCCTTCACCTTTGTTCCTTGGAAATACTTTAAGCAATTCTAGATTGTATTCACAGTCAGAATATTTGAAAATTCTCATGTTGACCTCTGTTAGGTTACCGCATTCCAATAGAAGATTTGGTCTTGCTGGTGATGACTTGAAGCAAAATAGCTGGTTTGTGCTGTTCTTCCTGCGTTTCATGAGTTTTCTGTTTTGTACACAACTGTCCCAGTTGGAATTTGTGTGGAGTGGAGGGAGTGTATGTGTATGTGTGTGTTTACATATATATGTAAAAAGACCAAAATATTTCACCCTTACTTTCTGTTTTCTATGCCAACACAGAGTTAAATCACCAGTACAGGCTTTATGATGTGACAGGTAACTGTAAAAGCTGGATGTCATTCTGTATTTCCTCAAATTCTCATCTATGTGGGAAGCCCAGGGCTTTACTAACAAACCTAGAGCGTGCCACAGGGTTTTTGGAAACTTGCAATGTGATATCCCCGTGTGCCCACCTGGAAAATGTAATCTCTTTTGACTGCAGGTACAGTCAGAGACCGCAGTTGAAACACCTCAATTTGAGAGATTTTGGTGGGTTTGTGACTGCTCTCTCCCGCTTGTTCCCAGAGCCTTAGTTCTCACATGGTGAGAGTCACAGTGTTTTGTTTTTTCCCATGGGCTGTACTCTCTGCTGTTCCAGTTGTACCATAGCAGCTGCTTACATAGCTACACTGTGAGGTGGATCAGGAACCCTTTTTCCTCTGTGGTTCCTTAAAGCCATATCAGCTCCCTGATGTACTTCTCAGTGTTGCCCCATGCCCTCAGCACAACTGAGGAGATGACAGTTTTCATTTTGGAGGCAGGATAAAACCAGAAGTGACTGGGGAAAGATGGAAAGGATAAAACTGTAAGGTGGCTTTGCCACTGGATAGCATGCCCCAGCACGGTGGCCTGTGTGCGTAAGCAGCACAAGGAAAAGGTCATGGATCAGCAAGGGAAGTGAGCAGCTTGGGTGGAAAGAGGGGCCTTCGCTAGCTGGGATTCTTCTGCCTTTTCCTTCTGTGTACATTGGTGATCCAGAACCTCAGTCCTGCATCCCAAGAGAAACACAACTGTGCAATGCTCATGAGATCCAAAGGCCACTGAGTCTGTAGATGTCCCCTGTGGATTTCAAATTGGCCTCTCCATATATTCCCGAACCAGGTCTTTGCCATTCCATTCTCATTCCTCCTGAATTTGGAGCAAGTTGTTAGTTTAGAGGATGTTGGGTGAATGTGTAGAGAATGTGGTATACCCAGAAGGTGTGTCATCAGTACAAGTGAAAGACACTTCCCACAGCTGGGAACAGACCACCAGGAACTTCCTTCCAATTTGTTTTTAAACAAAAAGGAGCAGCTCTAGCCTTGACTGAATTTTGAGCTCACCCCAACATGAGGTAAATAAAAAATGGATTTCCAGTTACCAGTGCTGCTGCAATGTACAGTCATTGTCAGCAGAGTCATTTTGCTATTGGTGTCTTTTTTTGTTTTTCTTGTATGCAAAAGCCGATGTAACCCAGTCAAAGTACATCTGATACTATTTAAACAATTACTTAGTAAAAAGTGCAATAAACTTCAAAAAGCATGTGTTACTGTGGTCTGCTCTGATCTCTAAACCTCATATATTTGTAGTTTGACTGGTTGAGGCTCTTTAAAACAAATAGCTCACAAATGAGTAATTCTGCTGCTGAATATATCAACCGATCTTTATGGCATCCCACATGATGAAGTATAATGGTTATACAAAGTGCTTAAATAAGCCATGGAGCAAAATCTAGCAGTGATATATATGCTGAAACCCACATTAAATTAATATTTGGTGAAGGAGTAAACCTGGAAAACTGAAATAACAGTAGATTTCATATTGGTTATGTGAAGCTATGAGAACCAGCTGGTGGTGGTTTTGGCAGGAATCCACAGATGTTCAGAGGTTTCAGTCTTGCTGTCTACAGAAGTATGTAGCTATTAAGGAGGGTAACCCTTACACTTTTGCCCATACTTTTCTAATATTGGTTTAATTACAGCATGGTGACTAGAATTCTGGCTAGAAAGATGGCACAGTAACTATCTTGACTTTAGTCTTTGGCCCAGACCTGATAACTGACTCAATTTCCCTCCTCAATAATTCTGTTTTCTGTGCTGTTTACAGTTGTAGCTGTCTTGTACCTCCTGCCTCAGCATGTTTTTTCCAATACTATCCTATGGCGGAAAGTTCTTTGGGACAGGGGCTATCGTTTTCTGCTCCATCTGCTTAATGGGACCCTGGTTTCTGACTGGCATCCTAGGTAATTATCACAGCCTAAGTACTTGCATGCATACAGCAGGGTTAAATACGTCTTTGTGAGAATACTTTATGCATTCGATGTAAGAGTAAACTCTTGTTTAAATGTGCCTAAGCACTTAACGCTGTGCAGGTTTATGTCTTCAGGGGTACAGGTACATATTGGTATGCATACACAACCACAGATATATATTTAAAAAATAAAAAAAGGAAGGGGGAAAAAAATCTTGAAACTGGTAGGAAATATACTCTAATTCTTTTTTCTAGTTTCAGATAGAAGGATTGGTTTTGTCAGACATGAGTTTGCTCGATAGCTGTTTTAACACTTGTGCCAATGTTTTACACACAAAAGATACATCTTGCAAAGAGCTTCTGATCAAGTGGTCTCTAAAACCATGCCTAAACCTCTACAGTCACTATCTGCATCATGATTAGCCATTGCAGCTGAGCTGAGGAGTGTCCCTAGGAAATGAGGACTGGGGAGAACTGGGGGACATGTGTGCATATGCGTGAACAGGAGCACCTTTTGAAGTATGTGGCGGTAATAAAAAAAACCCTGGTTTTCAGTTACCACTTCTCTGATCAGAATACGAATTAGGCTACAGAGAATAGCCAAACAGAAGGCACAGTTGGGGAGAACTGTATTATTCTTATCATACCCATCCTTGATTTCCTTCATCTTGCTACTGTGAGAGACACATGGACCATAGTAATGACAGCCAAAAAAAAATGTGACAAGTAAGTAATGCTTTGGGATGCATATGCTGTAGAGGATTTGGTTTTGCGATTTTCTAGAAATTAATAATGGGAAGAAATTACCTCTTTTGAGGATTGCTTGCATCCTCCTGCTCACGTGTTAAATCCAGTTTGTGTAATTATTCCCACATGTAACCTGTTCTCCTAAATCAGCAATAGTGAACCCATTTTCTCATTCTTGTAAAATATGGAAAGTCATTAAAGGAATACCTCTACTGTACAAGGGTTCTGCTCGCGGAGGTTTGAATGTTCTTTATATTTTATCATTGCATATTTAAATGCTTAGTGTACTTTTTGTGCTTGATGTGCTTAGTCTGCTCTTGGCTTATGGCATCTCTGTATTTTTATGTTTTTAAGTGTTGTTACTCTTTAACAGGAGTATAGAATGCTCAGGGTTTGCCTGAAAGGAAAAATGAAAGGCTTTTCTCCCTCTTCAGTATTGGACAAGGAAGTAGAGCCTTTCATTTCTGTTTCTGTCTAGCTTACCTACTATTCTTTAAAGTTGAATACTGGTTTTAGCTTGCTACACTAACCTGGTGTTTTATTACTGGTTTTGCACTTTGGAGGTGTGATTTGTCTTAATTTAGTACTTAAGAGGGAAAAAAGCGAAGCTGACTTCCCTGGAGACTGAAGTAGTGGGTTTGGCCAAAAGTCATTGCAACTCGGGCAGTTTCCTCAAGTGAAGCAGGAAACCCAGCTATTTCAATGGCACTGGAAATCATAGGAATATTTCAAAACCACCACCAATCAGCAATCTGTGCGTGGCAGTTGGGATCTTAATTTCCTAGGGAGCATAGATTTTATGATGCAGTATGTACAGTCGTGTTTCCCAGACAATACAGATGAGCTCATAACTCTGAGAAGTGTAGAAAAATGAGGACATTCCTTTGTAACATAGCAATGTCCAGGGCACCATGTGAAATTCTACTTGACCAAGAAATTCAGAGCATTGTTGCCGTCGTCTTGGAAATCTCTATGCTTTTTAGGAGGGAGGGAGAACAAAAAAAACACAGGTGGGAAGAAGGACTTTTTCAGGTGTTGCACGTGCCTGTAAGATTTGTGATGCCAGCTTATTTTGCTGTAAGTCATATTCAGGTGTTCTGGATATTCTGCTGTTTAGACAATAACTCTCCAGAATGGTGGATTTAATGAGCAGAAGAGGAAATATAATCAGCAGTGCTTTATATGAGATTTTTCGTCTAAGCTGAAATAAAATGTTGGGTGCAATTTGTTTCCATTGTTATGCTATGTATTTGGAAGAAATACATCTTCATATTGCTGCAGTCTCTTTCCAAATACTTACATTCTTTATTTAGATATAAATCTTTTATATGAATTGTTGATGTGTGCACTATTTTACCCCACTGAGCTATTTATCTCAGCATTATTATTAAACATAATGAGAAAAAACATACAAACCAAACCAACAGAAAAGAGGAAACCTGACTTCTAAGCATGGCAAACACTGAATGCCTGCAGCAGCCAGTGCCTTCTGCAGGAATTGCAGGTACTTGGCACTGCTGAAGGAGAAATTCTTAGTATCTGCTGAGAAGTTGGTTTTCCTTGCAGGCACAATAGGTATTTTTTAGAAAAATGCGGGATTGGTACGTACAATATTTATTCATGAATGGTTTGTTTTCTAAGGTCTGTGTCTTCTCTGCCCTTTTTAACCCTGCTACAAAAAACCTGGTAAGAGTGATTCTGCCTGGGGTGTGGGAGATTTGGGTAGGAAGGGTAGGTAGAATATGGACAGCCTGTGCAAAAGGCAGTCCTAAGTGTTGATTATTAGGTTTGGTGTGAGAATCCACTTTACCATTCTGCTGATTCCAAATCCACTGGATTTATTCTCCAGGACACATGCTTGCTGATGTTCTGTAGATGACACCAAAACGTAATAAATAGGTTGTCCCTTTTGTTCCCCTTTGTGTCACAGCACTTCTCTGGTAGCAACTGCTCAAATGCAAAAGCAATACAAGAAAAAACATTTCTTTGCTTTTAGTTGTCTTGCAGTGATGTATGTGTGTTTGAAATGCAAGATTAGTGCCCTGAAACCAGCTAACTCAGTAGGCCATCAACTAGGATGGTGGGGAAGAAGCATGAGGAGAACACATACTTTTCCACAGTAGACCTACAGCTGCTATGGGAACATGTCAGGCTAATCTCTTCTGCACCCTGGTGCTTTCAAAAGGGGATTGAAAGGAGCAGAGAAGATGTGGGAGTGAGTAGTAGAGACACTTCCCTGTTGGTGGTTCTCCCTATGGAGTCCTGTCTGTTCTATGGGAAAGAGAAATTATTTTTGACTAGCCAAGCACGGAGCAGGGAGTCTATCACTGGTATTTAGGGATAATATTTATTTTTTGTTGTTTTTTATAATCAGATTGCAAGTGGCAAGGCATATCCAGATAGCCAAGTTGTTGTGATTTCACCCCAGCCAGCAACTAAGCACCACACAGCCACTCACTCACTGCCCCCACAGCAGGATGGGGGAGAGAATCAGAAGAGTAAAATCCCCACGAGAGAAATCTTGTGAGTGAGATAAAGACAGTTCAATAGGTAAAGCAATAGCTGTGCACAGAAGCGAAGCAAAACAAGGAATTCATTCACCACTTCCCATCTGCAGACAGGTGTTTAGCCATCTTCAGGTACACAGGGCTCCATCATGCATAATGGTTACTTGGGAAGACAAACGACATCACTCCAAATGTGCCCCCCTTCATTCTTCTTGCCCCAGCTTTGTATGCTGAGCATGACATCATGTGGTGTGGGGCATCTCTTTGGTCAGTTGGGGTCAGCTGTCCCGGCTGTGTCTCCTCCCAGCTTGTTGTATACCCCCAGTCTCCTTGCTGGTGAGGTGTGGTGAGAGGCAGAAAAGGCCTTGGCTCTGTGTAAGCACTGCTCAGCAGTAATGAAACCATCCCTGTGTTATCAACGCTGTGTCCAGCACAAATCCAAACACAGCTCCATACCAGCTGCTGTGAAGGAAATTAACTGTGTCTCAGCCAAAACCAGCACAGTAGTGCGTGGGTGTCTGGAAATATCTCTCTGCTGTGCGCACTGCAACACTGCGATAACCTTCCTTTTCATAGGGCTAGGTCAATCCTTTCAAATCTGTTGTCTTGCCTGTACTTTTTCAATTCCTTACTAATGATATAATCATAACCTTTCAGTGACAATATGAATGATTGGTTTGTATCTGGAAAGGATCTCAAAAGCCATACATTGTTTCTGAGGGTTTTTTACCCTATTCAATATATATATTTGCACTCAGTGAATTTTATTGTGACTTTAAACCTGGAGCATTGACCATGACATATTTAAAGAACTTGACTTTAAAATACAGTGCTTGCAATTTAAAACAGTGTCGTGCGTAAGAAGAGTCTTAGTTCTTAGTCCCTTTCTGGTGGAACTGCAGAGACTTAATAACTAGTAGTACTTTGGGATGAACATTTGGATGTACAGCAAGCTTTCTACTTGCTCATTCTGGCACAGCACTGGTCCTCTTGTGCATTCTTCCCAGTGCTTGGAAAAGGTGGAGCAGCTTATCTAAAACGTTTAATCTTTTCATTGGCTGTTACTCATCTGAATTTTTCAGTGTCATATTAGGTACTGACTTTCCTTTGTCTGGCAGACTCCTCTGTAATAAGCTGTAACTTTTAGCATGCCAGAAAGGTGGTATTTGCTCTTGTGCGTGTGCACATGCGCATTCATTTGTCATCAGTCTTTGAGGGTTTTTTCTGTTCAGAGGTGCTTCACTACCATTGGAAAAGGTGACTAAATGAGATGATATGAAGAGCTACCCGGTGACTATTTAGTCATAAGCAATTAAACTCTTTCTTGTCTTGCACCTTCAGGGAGCCTCTAATACAGCTCAAGAGAAAAACTTTATCTTTAACAAGATCCCATAGGGCTTAGCTTAGGTGGGAAGGGGACAGAGCTCGTATGGTGGTGTGCACCACACAGCAGGGAGGGATGTGGTCCACAGATTCGGCCAGGCACAAAGCTGCAGCTCCTGCTGAAGGGCTGCAACTGCTTCATCCCACATTGAAGTCTAAGTCTTAGCTAGAAAGTCAGTTGTGCCCCAGAGCACATCCCTACTCAACCTAGGTCTGTAATGGGTGTTTCGCCTTTGAGAACAATTTAATTTACTGTGTTTCTTGATAACATCTTGATAACCACAAGGTACTTCCTGTATTTCCATAATTCCATGATTGCTCTTGCCCAAGGATGACAGAGGTAAAGGTAGAGGTTTGCCAAGATGAGGAACAGCAATGACTTGTAACCCAGTACTGTTTTAACTGTGCACACTGCTGCTGACAGACAAGCTGGTCTTTCTGCCAAAGGTACAATTTTCTTCAAGGTATTGATCTCTAGGAGGTAGTCTGACATCCCTCCCCCTTTTTCACCCCTGTGAAGAGCTGTGAACTGCACTAGTTGGAGCGGAAACTGGGATATTGTTTGATTGATTTGACCTGCAGGTGCGTGTTGGCAAGTCCGGTCAGCTGCAGTATGTGCGGACAAATGCTCCTTGTGGCAGGTGGCAGCTTTCGCTTGGGCTCTTGTCTGAAATGAAGGAGCAGGCTCAGAACCAGGGCTCTTAGACACAGCTTAGAAATCAAACATCGCAGTCAGCCACCGCAGATTAAACCCTTTGGGAATGGAAAGGAACCAGCCCGGTTCACTGTAAAAAGGGGGGAAAATTAGGATGGCTGTGGGAATGTTTGGGCAAGCCTTCCTCTTCCCTCCCCCTCCTAGAGCCCCTAGAAAACTTAATTGAGTGGTTCTGCTGCCTAAGAGGAGTAGTATCTGAGGTGGTGTACACCCAGTTCTCAAGTCGCTCAACATCTTTATGCTGTCCTTTATACTTGCTTTAAGATGAGAAATCATTAAACTAGACAAAGAAATATTTGGTATGGTAATATTGTCATTACCAGAAGGAATTTTCTTAAAGACAGAAAACCTGGGATGCTGTACCTAACCGTCCAGCTCAAGTACGCTATCTCCCATGACGATGGCAAACAGCAAGTGCTTTGGGGAAAGCGTAACAGCAGAGCGAGTATGAAAACAGGGTGACCCTTCTCTAATTTTACTGGTCCAACATAAAGCCTGCTGAACAAAAAATGCAGTTGAGTCACACTGTTTAATAGTTACGAGAGGATCTGTCCCACCATGAGTTAGTTCAGTCCCTTTTGGTTCCATGGAACAGATCTGTAGTTACGCTATGTACAGTGTGGGAAAAATGCACCCTTCAGCTCATTTGAAACCTCATGCCTCCCTTGCTCTCTCTTCTCTCTTCCCCTTGCTTCTGTGAGGAACAGTGAAGGATGTTTCCCTTTCCACCTTGAATGAATTAATAGTTTGAAGCCATTTGGGGCACTCAGAGGCCCTTGCATCATCTTCAAACCAAGGACACAGCATTCTCACCCATGCATGAAGAAAACATTTTCCACTCAAAGTGTTCCATGTACAAGCAGAGTGCCTGAAATCCAGGGAGCATCTGACGTTCCCGTGGTGCTACCCATACCGGTATGTGAGGTTGCAGAAGGGAAGAGCTCTGCTGGGAGAAGCAGACTGCCATCCAGAAAGGGCTGATCACACTGTGTGTTCATTGCCTTATACCCTGGGAAGCTCAGAGCACCACCAGAGGCTAACTCTCTTCTGCCATTCCCCGCAGGAGGACAGGGCAGTGCATCAATCCCAAAGGGGTTCATTTGGCTCAGTTTTAAGAGTTTAATCCCAGAACGTACCTGTATATCTGCTTATCGGATTTCATAGAAGTTCTCTGTGGAATTTTCTCAATTTCCTCCTTTGAATATATGTGTGGGTGTTTATACATAGATGTATATGTGTGTGTTTCTATACATGTGTGAATGCACAGTATTTACTATATATAACTAAGAAAAAAAAAGATTTTGGGGAAGGGAAGAGCAGAAAATATCATAATGGAACATTGGTGACTGCAAATTTTAAACTGTGACAGCCAAGAAATTCAAAATTATGTTTCCCGCAGCAACCGTAATTTGTCTACGCTGGTCATAAATACGAAAGTGTAAATCTAGGAGCATACACACTAATACAGGAAACTTCATTATGGGCAAGGTGGCTAAGTTACAGTTGTAAATTTTCAAATTTGAATTTCGTGCCTGTTATGTGTTTAAATTTCCTGTGATAGCTCTGGATTAATGTAGTTTCACTATGGAATATATTAAGAAAGGCTTAGATATTACAGGAATGAAACTTTCATTTCAGTGAGAATATGACATTGCATTAAAACCATATAGTTTATGTACATATTCCTCCAAAGCTGGGTCAGTGCAGGACTGTTAAAGCCTGGCAGCCGTGATGCTGCTAAGTCTTATATTTTTCTGACTTAGACTGACGATGCAGTAAAGCATGCCTGGCTTTTTGTGGATTTGCCAACCCGGTTTTTGGTACATGTTGTCGTTAACCTTCCATTTGTGTCGCCACTGTCAAAATACAACTACAGCTTTTTGCTCTGCTAGTTCGTTGCATCTCCCAGTCTGCAGCCGGCAGTGGGGAGGAAACCGACTGAACAGCCCCAGCATAAAACTCCTGTCACCTTGGCGGGTTGCACTCACAGTTACCACATCTGGGAAAGCATTTATTTTTTTTCTCTCCAATGCCAAATATTTGTGGAAAGTGCTGAGGTTCATCCTGGCTTTTGGGACTCTGGGCTAAAAACACTCTGTGGCCTTGTGCCATCTTATTCGCTGGCTCTGGCTGTGCATTATTCCCAGCTGTTTTCCCTCCAGAGGTGGTGGCTTTTGCCATGTATTACATTTTCTGTCCTGTGCAGCTGTGAGGTGTCTGGATCCGGGCTAGCTGATAATCCTTTGCTGCGTGCAGATGAAGAGAGCCAACTCTAACAGTAAGCACTTGATTCCTGCTGATAAGGTCTCCAGAGTAGCATCGTGGTGTGGCAGTACATGCAGAGCCCAAGTATTTGCTATAAGTATTTGATGAGTTCTGGTGGGTCCTGTTGCTGCTTAAGACAGCTTCCTACCAGTGCCTCAAGCTGCTGCCATCCTTCATCCAGCATATATGAATAGAAACCACGGAGGGAGGCAGTTTTCACCTGGCTACGGTGGGCTGTGAACTGCAGTGGTGGAGGAACAGGCACATGTTTGCTTTATCAGCTGCTGCAGTGGCAGTAATCTCGGACAGAAAGGTGGAGCAGAGGGCTGGGGAAGAGGAATGCCCTGAACTATCACAGACCCGTGTGGAAGAGTCACAGCCCTACATTTTCAGTGATGCACTTCTCGGATAGATCTAGGCTGGTCAGGCTGGCAGAGCAGGGCACAGCATTCATGCCCAGCTACTCATTTCTGAACTTAAATTAGCATCCTGAGAGGGAAAAGCTTGCAGTTTTAGTAAGCGCTTGGCTTATTTATTAGTCGGAGAAGGAAGTGTGACTAACGACTAGTAAACATGTATCATTGAGTGTGGATCATCATAAGCTTCCATTTTATTACGAAAAAAGTGATAGTAATTCAGTACTCCTAAGTGCTTTCACCTTGGGTGATTGAAAAATGAGATGTCATTATTTGCAATATTCCCTACAACGTGGTCTCGGTGGAGTCCTGTAGATAGTGTAATTACTGGGAAAGCACTCTTGTTTTCCAAGGCTGTTGAAAAATGTCAAAAGACAGTGCAGTGCCGTGTTTGAAATGGAAAGTAAACAGAACGTTTAAAGGAGTGCTGTGATGACAAAACTCTGACAGGACCAAAGAAGTGGTGCAGAATTGTGTGTGCATCGGCAGTGCTGCCTGTCAGGTCTGGCCAGCCCCTGGCAGCAGCACTGTGCAGGTGGCATCAGTTCTGCCTTCTCGTGAACCTCTTTTCAGTTACTTGTCAATCCTTAAAAAAACCCAACAACACCTTAAAAACCTAAGGGGGGTGGGTCAGGCAGCGGAAGAGAGGGATGGCAGGGCTTCCAGGCTTGGGCAGCATGCTGGGATCCCAGGCCAACACACAGACATCAACTTCTCCAAGCACTGTGCTGGAGCACACCGCAGTTGTCAAGAGGTTGTAGCTGGAAGTGGTGGCTGGAGGTGACAGAACACATTGCTCTCAAGAGGGACCTGTGAAATGTCTGTAAATTCTTAAGGAAATAGTCCTCAGGGCTGCCATTTGCCTTGAACCTAGAAAGGGCTCAAAGTCGATGGGCTTTAGACTGCTCTGTTGTTAAAGGGCAGGAGAGTATGGAAAAGAGGACAGCGATGGCAATGAGATCTGTCAGACCACAGTGTGTATTTGCTGCCCTGCCTGAATACAAACTTAATAACTTCATCTTCACCTGCCGGTTGAGACTCTTGTCCTATCCTCTTCATGTTTTAGGTGTAGGTAATAAAAATTATGTAGCTTATGTAGCTCTACCACAAACAGATCAATACGTTTGAGAACTAAGAATTTTATCCTTATACTAACTTTGGTGTTGATATAATATTTACTGCTGTGATATTGACTGCAACCAGGTGGTGAAGGGACAGTGTAATACAGGATTATTGCTTTGTCTTTTACCATAAAAGATTTTTCTGCATTATAAGGCTCTGAGAAAAGGTTAGTACTTAATAATGAAAAAGTTACATTCACTGTTTTAAGCATTTGTCCTTCCAGTCCGTGTAACACACCCAAGCACACACACATGCGTGCAGACACAAAATTAGAACAGTTGTGTATCTAAACTAGTAACACCGTGGATTGACTCAAAGCAGTTTTCTATAGACTTGATAATCCAGGCCCTACAGTTCATTACAACTTTGAGTAACTTTGCTCATGTGAGATGTGACGTCACGGATAATGTAAGTCACACTGTTCCAGATATGTTTGCAAGAGCTGACCACTTTGGGTGTCCTTGTGTACACCTCATTTTCAGTGGGAAGAGAGTGCTGTTTTCATGTGCCTGACATAATCCTGCTGCTTTTGAACTTGATAATAAATACTCTCTCACTCGCTATGAACTGTGGGTACTCTGCTCCTTTTGGGGTTTAGGATATTACTGAGTTACTTGGACGTGTAATTATTATTCTTTAGTTTCCTTGTACCTGTGGGAATGAAAGAAGGCACCTGCCCAAATGGAGTGGTCATGCTTAGACTTGTGAGCCACATCTTCTAGTTGAATAATTTAAATATCCTGAAGCTGGGAGTTCAGTGAATTTTGGATTAGTCCCCGCAAGCTTAGAAGTGTGTTCAGTAGGTTGGTGAAATATAGCGGTGGTAAATATAGTGATAAATAGGGGTGAGATGAAAATATAGGGGTCTATTACAGATTACAACTTTATTTACACTAATAATATGTGTATCAGGTTGTTGACTGGGGGGTATCTCCAGCATTTACAGCTGGGTTGTTCATGTAGCAGAGGAGATGTTTACATTTAACTCATTAGTGTTTCATCACAACCTCTTGTGTGATGGCTTCATTGTGTGAGGTTTTTTGAATTTGGTGTGCAGGGTATGAATTCATTTGACAAGTTCATTCCTTTAACAAGTTGGATAATCATTTGTGATTCACAATTTTATTCACTGGGGGTTTATTAATTTAAAACTTGCACTGTATTCCTTAACAGATATTTATTGACTGGTTTACACTGTACAGAACAGGATTTGTGCAAATCAGCATGCTGTAAATTTGCCTTTTTAACAGGTTTATTGCTTTAGCAGGTATTCACTTAGGATTTCACTGTTCCGTCATAAAACATTCCCAGGCATGGAACACATTTTTGAGTGAGGTAATACACTGTCTAGACCAAGGCATACACATCAGCTGTCATATACATATAAGCAAAATAAGAAAAGATGTTTTCTTCTGCAGACCCAAACAATCTTGTGCAAAAGTATTTATTTCAACTGCGGTGCATTGATGGAAGGCAGAAGTAAGATATTGCATGACCTAGAGGGCAGGAAAGAAGAGCATTATCATTTTCTTTTCTTCAGAGGGGGAAATGTCTCAGCAAAGACAAGATCTGAAACTCATTGTGTCTAGAGAAGTTTCATCAAAACTGAAAAACTAATAATTGTCTTGTTTTCTTTCTCTTCCTCTTTTCGCAAATAGCGAGTTACACGGTTCTGACCACAAGATGAGGTCTTTATGTCTGCAGCAAAGATGCCCTTTTATAGTTAAGACACTGTTGTGGTACTTGTGGAATTAATAATTATGCTGACAGCAATACATTTTTTGTTGTTGTGGATGCTTGGATGTCTGTAACAAACACTGGGAAAGGAACTGATCCCACTTTTAAAGCCAAAGTGTGTTTCTTATTGTAACCTTTTAATAAGGCAGCACCTGTTGATAAGATTTTCTTAATGTGAAATTGGACAGTAAAACATACCATGTTATATAAGAATGATATAAATTACATATAAGTTTTATACATGAATGTGGTAAGAATTTTTGAATCTATAAAAAATCTGAAAAATGCTTTTAAAAGGTGCAATTCTACCCAGTGAATGATCATGTTAAAATATCTCTTCCTTTTAAACAGCTCTGAACCAAAAGTGTATTCAGGCTCATAAATGCTGATTTTAGAAAGCAAACCAATTTTTTTGTTCTGAATGAATGCATCAAAGTGGTTATGAGGGAAACTTTAAAGACATCTCCTAATACAAAATCTTGCATCTCAGTTGTTTACAAGGTCAGTTTGCACTTCAAAAAGCATTACCGAAAGCTTCTAAAATATGTGCTCTGTATGCAAGTTCCAAACAGTTGTAGGTATACCTATGGCGTCTGGCCACTTACACAGCTATGTTTTTTTAATTTTTTTAGCCACTCAGCAGATACCCACCTTTGGTCAATGACATCTCCTTTTGGCTGCCTGCTGAGACATACTCTAAGAATGATTTCTATGATTTGGCTCGAACCATTGGCGGAGACCTGATAGAAAAGATTGATCTGGTGGATGAATTTACCCATCCAAAGTAAGTACAACTTTCAACACATTCTTCCTGTGGTCAGAATATAAATATTTTATAAATATTTTAATTCTGTATACCAAGTATTTCTGGATTCTTACATTGTTTGCATGGTTCATTTTGTAGCTCAAAACCATTTTTGCAATACTTCCAAGATTGAATATTTTTACTTAAAAACATGAGCTTACATTTCGGTTTTGTACTAGTGCTGAGCTTCTGGTGTTCCGACCACGACTCCAGTGCCAATGCGTGACGCTCTTACCCATAGTGTCTGATACTCTAGTCTTGCTCATTGCTGAGTGACTAGCGTTTGTCTCCTTGTCCTCTTCCTTTCTTTTTCTAGTCCTGATTCACTAGTAGACCTTTACTATAAATGTCAGGGATAACAATGATTGGTTGCAAAATACTATTGTTGGTGTTCAACAGGGAGAAAAAATATAATATACTTTGTTCCTTTTCTGATATTTATTTATGCTGTTGAACAATCTCTCAGGCTTCAGACTACCTTTTTATTGATAAAACAGCACTGACATGACAATTGAGTGCACAGGTTACTTGTCCAACTGACCAGTTGTCTCAAAAATTGTTAAGTATCAGCTGTTACTTCTGCAGTGTTTTTCAATTTGCTCTTTCCAAACGTAGAAGTAAATATGCTGTTGGCTACCCAACATTCTAAAGTTGAGTTTTAAAATAATTTCTCAATTTTGAGACTTGGGGTTCTTTTGGTGCTATGGAAATGCAGGTTGTAAACCTAACTGCAAAGTTTTTTGAAATGGATGTGAAAATATTTCATGTGGTGCTCCAACACCTATAGGATTTTTTTGTTCTTCCGACATCCTGGTATTTGACCCTAAAATTCTTTTGAATTTGATGTGTTGCAGATTAGATGGGGAGATTCCTCTCTGGTCTAGTTCTCATTGTGATTCAGTGGCTTAATATTTATTTGTGGTTTTCCTTTTTACCCCACTTGTGTGATGTTGTATGAGACTGTTTCTGCTGTGTGACAAAACAGAAGAGCCGATGGAATTTGTGTGAGCATCTGAAACCTTTGAGTTATTAATTCTTGAGTGATCTTCACACACAAATCATGAGAAATTATCTTAACCCTATACTCAAAACAAAAGGTAGGCAGAAGAATGTAGGCAAGGATAAGATAATGCATGCAATTAATTGTAAAGAACAAGAATGTATCTTACAGAGAAACTGAGAAGCAAATTTATGTGGGTATGAGTAACTTCTTATTGTCACTTGGACTGCAGTATAGTATCAGCATAAGTGCACAGACATTGAAGACTGCTTATATGGATGCTGCTGAAAATATATTTGTCTTTTATCGTGATGGTTAGAACCCAGGAGAATCAACATTAACATTTTTTGTAAAAATTCGCATGTTGGACCCACTTTTGGACCTGGTCCATTCCATTTGCTCATGCTGAAAGTTTATTGCATGTATAACACTGCTATACATACCATACTGTATACATGCAAACACTGTTCATTACTACTTTTACACTTTGTTCATTTGCTACGTTCTTCCTGGTGATACCAAACACGCAATCATCTTTGTGGTTACATCTTCTCCTTGGGCAAAACCCTGCGTACAGTGTAAGCAACTCTGCCAAGGCTGAAGGTTTGGAGGAATCTTGTTCCCTGCTCCCTCAAACGGAGGGGGTGTCATTCTGTGATTACTCTTGCAGCTCGATGGAGAATCTGCATACACAGGAAGGACCTCCCCAGCAGCACTGCATTTGTCATAGCTTAACTCATGGGTTGTGCTCTGCTTTACTGAGACTAATATCTTCCACACCGGTAGAGTGGTGAGGTAGGGACAGGATTCACTGCTCTGTATTTCTAATATATAGGTTTTCTCCTTTAATATACTTTGACACATCCTGAACATATACCAGGAATGACAGTTGTTCAGTACATCTTTTCTTCCTTCACAAGGAATACACCTCTGGTTCCCTCTGTGACTTCTGCAAATAGATGGGAAGGAAGGATGGCTGCTTGCTGAGAATTGTCACACAGGTTTAGGACTTTCCTAGTGTTTTCCTCTAGAGCCATTAAACCCTCACTCAGCAGACATCCAAATGCGTTTTGATGCTACAGGGAGGAAAGATTTCCCACTATCATGCCTGAAGAATTTGGGTGGTGACACTAATGGATTGTTGATAAGTGTTGTTGTAGTCCTCTTAGTTTATTCAGCTGCAACAACAATAAAAGATATCTTTTTAATGTCCCGTTAAAAAAAAAACCACACAGTATTTCCAAGGACATTATCTACCTCCTTAAAAAAATAATTATAAAGACTGCCTTGGGCATAATGGATGATTTGCCCTTTCTTCTTGGAACAGGGTGTGTGCAGATACGTAACTTGTGGATGAATGATGTAAGCCATCTAAGTCATTTTGTCTGTTCTCCAAAGCCCTTGGAAGACTGACTCTTTGAAAAGAAGAGTATTCTGCTTAGTCTTACTTCCAAGATAATTACCTTGTTACAGTAACAATACGGTGGCTTCTTTAATTGGGTGCTGCAGAAAAACCTCTGGGCACAGAAATTAATATAAGAGATCCTCAGTGTTGCTATGGATCTGTATGGTACAGATCTACGTGCTTTTAATCATTATCTGGAATTTGTAGTGATCCTGGTGTGGAGGATGGGAGAAAAGTGTGTAGGATAGGGAAGTCTGCAGTGCTGCTGTCTTGAATGTTAGTCACTTGCGAGCAGCTTAATAAGTTCATGCTTGTAATTAATCACTTCTAGAATTTAAAATTCGGACTTTTTTTAATCCTTTAAAAATAACCAGTTTCATGAGGAATTAGGACATTTGGCAGTCTTATTTTCCTCTTAAACTTCCTTTATTAGTTATAAGACTATAAGGATTTCAAAGATTTCACACCATGGTAGGGGTTGGAAGGGACCTCTAGAGATCATCTAGTCCAACCCCCCTGACAGAGCAGGATCCCCTAGAGCAGATCACACAGGAACAAGTCCAGGCAGCTTTGGAAAGTCTCCAGGGAAGGAGACACCCCCACCTCTCTGGGCAGCCTGTCCCAGGGCTCTGTCACCGTCACAGGGAAGAAGGGTTTCCTCACGTTCAGGTTGAACCTTCTGTTTCCCAGTTGATGGCCATTGCCCCTAGTCCTGTCACTGGACACCACTGAGAAGAGCCTGGCCCCATCCTCCTGACACCCACCCTTTAGATATTGATAAGCATTGATAAGATCCCCCCTCAGCCTCCTCTTCTCCAAGCTAAACAGAAGATTGGAAAACAGAAAATGCTATACAAATAAAGCTAATTTAGAAGACAGAAAGAGGTCTTTTAATTAAGGTTCTTTATAGAGACTGTCTCTGTGATACTCTGTAGTTACCTTACAGACTTTTCCATGGTTCAGAAACCTTTCAAGGTTCTACTGGGCTTTGGACTGATAACCACGCAGCAGTACATCACAGTTCTGGTGTGTAAGAGCAGTGAAAATGTATTCCTCTACAGGGAAAAGGAAGGGGAAGGGCAAAAAGGCGGGAAAAAAAGTAATTGTTAAAACAAGGAAGAGACATCCAGAAAAAAAAGTAAAGCTTAATTATCTGCTTTGTAAGATAATGTTGAGACATCTTCCAGGAAAGCACAGACAATTAGACAGTACAGCAGGAAGGAGTCTCCTTGCTGAAAAGCACAAATTTAGGAGAATGCCAGGTTACTCTGCCAGGATGATTAAAAACCATTCCAGCCTAAATGCATCTTAGGTAAACTTAACTAAACAAGATACAGCATTAAGGTAAACTGAGTAATGTACAATAGGTGAAGAAGGCTTTCCAAAAAATAAACTTTTGGGTTCAGTTTAGTGTGCAAAGTTTTTTGTTTTCTTTTCCTTACGGCTAAAACTAGCTGTAATGGATTCCAGCCTAGTGGGGCTAGATCAATTGTAAATGTTTCAAGCAGAAAGTTGTTTCATACTGCAGTCACGTGTTACTTTGAGGTGGAAAAATAAGCATTCCCTATTAGAAAATAATGTACCACCAATGGTTAGGGCATGTAGACATTTCTGTATTTACCTCTCTTGAATTTTGTCATTGCCCTAAATTCCTGTTCACTAGTGCTACAGGCAGACCTCACAGAGGAAAGAAATCCACGTGCTCTGTTGCAAGCAGAGAACTGAGTTTTAGCAACTAAGTTGAGGTAGGTAGCTTTTGTGTAAAGTGATTCTGGAAACCAGGATAACTGTAGGGATGCTCAGCGAGAGTCCTGTGATCCACAAGAACTTCCCTTCAGTTTCATCCCAGTAATTCCAAACAGGTCGGCTGCCCCAAACATTCCTTTTCAGTCAAAAGTATTAAATTAAAAGAAGAACGTGGACTTTTCATGTGTCCGCACTCCCCACATGCCTCTCCATGTTACAGATGTGTGTCTGCACGGAGTATCACATGAGAGGAGATGGTCTGCAGATCTCAGCTGCCAAACAGCACTTGGAGCCCTAGGTGAATGCTCAGGGGCTTTAGATCCGCAGTCAGGCTGGGAAATCTGGGAATAGGGCATCCTTGAATAAGAGAGGAGCATCACGTGTCAGATAGGGCTCTTGCATTCAAAACATGCATCTGGGGGAGGGAGCGGAGTGAGTAGTGCCTGAGACTGAGCAGGTCAGAGGATACTCCTGTCGGCTGTTGGTACCTTCCCATCACCCAGAGCATGAAAAGCCATCACAGGCCTGAACAACTGAACGTGGATGGGAAAGTAAGGCCCACTGTCACCTCATTTTTAGGATATCCTTTGCATTTAAAGTTGTATCAGGCTTGTCCTGCTAACACAGGGTGTAATGTGGCAGTAACACGCTGCTATTCAGGCACATAAAGAATAAACCAACAGATATGATGAAAAAGTTGGGGCCCTGCTGAAATGCCAAAGAAACTGAGTGAAACCGTGGTGGTTATGTGTATGGGGTTTGTGTGGCGGGGTTTTGGTAGTGGGAGTGGGGCTGCAGGGGTGACTCCTGTGAGAAGCTGCTAGAAGCTTCCCCGGCTCCAAGTCAGACCTTCCCAGCACACAGGGGGAAGGAGTAAGTGAGCGGCTGTGTGGTGTTTAGTTGCTGTCTGGGCCTAACCCACGACATTATGCAGGAACGGGAGTGAGGTGTCTGAGAGGCAAGCAGAATAGAGAAGAAATGTCCCTTTGCAGCGTGCAAAATGTTTTCCACAGTTCATCTTGCTTGATTTAAGCTCTCCTTGGCTTGATGCATTAGCCACAAGCATTTAGATTTTCCTGTGTTTGATTAGCAGAGATTATCTGTCTGTGCATGGTTTATAAAATCAGTTCACTGACTTGCCTTGAGTTGTCCATTGCCGTGTGCTGCGTGAGCCGGGCGACCAGCCGCCGCAAGGCAATGGCTCTGTTTCTGCTACCTGGCTGAATTATTTCTTTCAAATCCTTGGAGATCTTTAAGGACCTTTAAGCACTGCTGTACAAATACATGATGAGTAAGGATTTGTGGCTGACATTTTTCCCTTTGGAACATTCTAGTGAACAAACATTTGCAAAAACAAAGAGAATATTTTGGGCAATATTGATACTGAAGGAAAGAAAGAAAGTCAGGGGGTTTTTTTCCTTACTCCTTGCAGTGTTCATTATACCCTCCATATTTTTAAGTTCAGGTCTTCTGCTCGACTTGTCTAACCCATCTAATCAATATGAATGACTTTCAGAAGTTAAATCAGAAAATAATCCCCTTTTCAGTGGTCAAGACATCTTCAGTTTCAGAAAGGAAACAGGTTTCACAGAGAAAAAGAAAGGCTGGCTCAGTGGAAGTCCAAAGGTAGAAAAGTCTCTGCCTGTTACGAGTAAGCAAATCAAAACTGCTGCTGTGCAGATAATCCCAGTAAGAGCAGTACCTTGTGTTTCTGAGACATCCTAGTAAGTACTGAGACGGCATACACAAGGGTGTGCAGGGATGGTAATGAAAGCACAACTGACCAAATAGAGGAAATACTGGCTAATCACACACGGTAGAATACGTGGCAGAGGTGGCAGAATACATTTGTGACCTGAGTTGTCCCTGATTAAGAGGACACGCAGAAGAGCCCAGGGGTCAATAGCTGTCCCCTACAATGCAGCACCACCAAATAATCCAGAAATACCGATGCTGCTTATCTTCACTTTGGGTGAGCCCTGCACATGTTTGTTTCTTTTCCAGCTTAGCATGCTGTGTCTCTCCTAGGTACCATGCATCATCCTGGCAGGTGTGGTAGCCTCACGTCCTCATTCTGAAAAAATATTTTCTGGATTTTGCAGAGAGTTTGTTTTCCTACTGGTCTGGGACCTGATTTTTCAATTTTGATACTAAAATTTCTTTTTTGTTAGCAAGAGGAAGGAAGGAAGGATATGCCTCCATGTCTTCCTTTGCAAGGAAGATACGTAGGTAGACTGAAAAAAGTATACAAAACTGTAATCAAGAAATGCACTGTGTCCTCAGCAGTACTTAAGAGGTAAATTTTTAATCAGAACAACTAAAAATACCCTGAAAAGGCAGTATGGAGACAGTAAGGGGGGGAAAAATTGATTTGCTGCTTTTTGACGCTGCGCTGTTAAAAATGCAAGTGGGGAATAGGTAAGAAAGGGTTTATTCTTGTGTTTGAGTGAATTACTTGTACACTTCTGGGGCGAGATCTGCACATTTGTAACAGTCTGTTAAGTGAAGGGAGAGGAGATCTATTGGCTGCTGGGAAGAAGGAAGGTAGGTGCACCATGGAACCATCTTTAGAGACTGGGAGTACTCAGGTGACCCGTGTCTATTCTTTCCCAAATAGTAAAAGGAACAGATCTGACAGTGAAGAGTCAGATCCTATTAACTGCTGTGCTGTGTCAATGCACACCCCTAACTCCTTGTTAGTATCAGGAAAAAACAATGTAATAACATAATTTTCCTTTTTATTGCCAGATTTGTTGCACTTCTCCTTCTCTAGATGGAGACCAAATCAAACGCTTTTAGATCTGGTTATTTACTGAAGCTGGTTTAGCTTTCTCTTGCTTCTGCAACAGCTGAATTAAGCAGAATAATTCTGAAATGCTGCTTGCTGTTAGTATTACGCAAATTAAAACCATCAGTTCAGTCCCTGAACACCTTGTTGTTCTTCAGTCTGAGCACTTTACAACTTGCTGAGGGATTCTTTGATATTACCTTTAACTGCTGAACTGGCAAAGTCCCAGCAGCAGCATCTCTGCGGGAAAGACAACCCAGAAGCTGCTTTTGACAGTAGCTAGCAGAGGATTGGTTTCCATTCTCCAGCACTGAATTTTTCCCTCTCATTAGATCAAAGGAGTGTAAGACTAATATTTTTGCAATAGATTAACTTCTTATGGGAGGCTCTGTCAGTGCATACTAGTTGACTTCTGGGCCTTTCTTCAGCTGTTGCTGTAGAGCATGACTGTATAGTGGCTAAAGCATACAGTGGTACCCCCCACCCTGTCCCTCTTCTATTTTCCCTCTCTTGTCCCATCCAGGAACAGTGCCACCCGTTTTCTCTTATGCATGAGAACCTTTTCTGTCATTTCTTTTACCTTATGGGCTTCAGCTTGGAAAACATACCTGTAATGATGTTGCATACTTGTGAATCCATTTCGCTCCTGGGGGATGTGTGTCAGGGGTTCTCCTGTGCCCCAGACCAACTTGACAGCCAGTGGTATTTGCTTGATTCACAGTCAGAGTGCCCCAACTACTCTTCAGTTTCTTTCTCTTCCCTGCCTTTTCTCCTTTGAAAAGCAGCTCTCCACTGAGTGGTAGAAATAGCAGCTCTGTTCTCATAGCTGCTCCTGCTTGGAGGTGGTCAGGGACTTTCTGACCAAATTCATTTAAAGGCTGAGCTGCCCAGAGCGAGATGCTTGATGAAGCTGTGTGGATTATGGTCATGATATATGGATTCTGGTCATGCCCAACCAGAGCCTGGACAATCTGTGAACTGAGGGCTGAATTGGTGAGTTTTTCATCCTGACTGCCTAGAGGTTTAAAGGAGCCCGGACCTGGGCTCCATGTCTGTAGCTATAAGATAACCCTGCCATGCTGATTGCTGCATGGCTCCAGATGTCTTGCTCTTCCCACTCTCTAGCAGTCTTGATGCCCTGCTGTCCCCACCAGGACTGAGGCTGCCAGTCCTCAGCTTTCCCAGATGTACTGTGTAGCAGCAGAGGCATTCAGGGAGCACTGGGCAGCCATCTGCTATCTTTATGTTTGAGAAAAGTGAATGGAAAAGTTTTTCATTCCTTCTTTTCCTTCCAAGCAAAACCAATCCAGATTGAAAGGAATTTAGAGAATTAATTGAGGAAATATGCACATATTTTAGTTTAAAAAATAATTTTTCAGATATTTTAGAAATTCTGAATTTCAACCAGCTATGTTCCTGCTTCTTTTTAGTACCTACTGGGTGAAATCAGAGATAGCAAGAATGAGCATGCACTTTTGTAGTCCAAGCCAGAAAGTATTATTTGATGCTGGAGTAGACCTTTTCAGTGCTAAATTTGTTATGTATACATGTGTAGACTTGGAATCTGTCTGCATATTTTTGTTAAGCATCCTCTTCAAAGGTTTTTAAATCCTTGGCCTGGAACTTTTGAATTGCAGTGTGGATTCAGATACCTAATTCCCTCAGGTTGCTTTGAAAGTCCCCCAAATAACAGTTCCCTGCACAAATCTAAGAGTGTCTTACAGAACTGTGAGGGGAGTGAGAGGAGGGACAGAGAAACCTACCTTGTAGAAACAGTGTGCTCTTGAACTTTTTGGCTTTGCTTATGCTGGGCATTTCTGGCTTCATATGCCAGAAGGATGGACGTGAAAAATGCTAGTAAATGCCTTGACTTTGTTTTACAAAAGAGAAAAGAGATGTAAAAGGAATCCTTGCTTTATACAGCAGAGTGTGACTTCAGTGACTTTTGATGCAGTTTGTGACTGCCAGTTCAGACCTCTGATGCCGGTGTTTACTTGAAGACCGTATGGTGGGTAAAAAAAAAAAAGGAATCATCAACCGATCAGGAAAGACAGATTCTACCTTCCCTCCTATCCTCAGTGCTCAGACAGGCACCATACAAATAGCTGTTCTTAATGGCTTGCTATTGAAGTCTGAGGTTTCCTTCAAACCACTGTTTTCAAATCAATTGTGGGGCAGACAGTGTTCTGCTCTACGGTCCCTGGCTCTTCAGAGACTTCACCGAGAAAATCGTCTTCACTAACTGAAAATAATTTACTATTAATGAGCTTCAGTAGGAGTCCCATTATTCTTGTTTGGTGGGAGACTGGTGGCTAACATGCAGGCTTGTGGGAGGATTGGTATTCAAGGGAGGAAAAAGATGAAGTAACCACAGGTTCCCATTAGAGGAGGGGGGGGGAGGGAAACACAGCCCTGAAGTGTGATGTATCACCAGTGATATTCCATAGGAAATGTAATCACCCTTCACGGGTAATGAGAGGAGAGGAAAACTTAAGTACATGAGCCACACAGAAGACAAATGTCAACTCCCTTATGTATTCAGGCAGATGCAGAAGATAGCCTTGCTGTATAGAAAAGGGATAGCTGGAGTCACAATGAATCTTTCTAAGAGGCTGCTCGGCTGAAGAGCTTAACCTTTCTTCATCATGTCAACCTGGAGTCAGCCATTCACCACCAGTTCTGAGATGCAGCCCAGAAATCTTTGCCACAATTCCCAAAGCACTTCACAGGAGGCATCACAGGAATTAGCACAGTGATTTATTGACAAGCAGTGGGCCGGTGAAAAATGGCTAAAGGAGTCAGCTGCCACGGGATGCACGGGAGGATAGCAGTAGGCTCATGAGTGCTTCTGTGTTCAGAGAAATCCTAGTGGGACGCTGTCCTTGGAAACCAGAGGGTGAGGCTACTTCTGCACAACGCTGCTTTCCACGCTACGTAACTGTGAGCACATTACAGTTGGAGAAGCATTGAAACAGCTGTGCATACGTCAGAGAGCGAAAGCTTTTGTAGTCATCGTCATTAGATGGAAAATACTGTGTTCTCTGAAGAGCTTGAAGTCAGTTTAAACTTGCAATGCCTTTTGAAAGTGCTCTGCTCAGCATCTAGGATGGGTGAAGAATTCACTACATGTAAGAGACAGGGAGTCCTTCTTTCACCTGGTGCTTTGTCCCTCTCTTTCTGCTTCAAATTGAAAGGGTTTTCTCTTCCTGTGCCATTGCCCTGTCTCTCCCTGCTGCTGCCTGGGACACCCATCACTCTGCTCTGCTCTCTGCCTGAGGGTGGGATGCCATACGCCTCCCCTCTTTGCTTGGTCTCTACCCCTGCCCCATCCATTCTCCCACAATAACACCGTGGCTGGCCATCCTTCCCCAGCAGGCTAGGAAATCAAGGTAGACCAGTCCTGTCAAGCCACCGGTGACAGATGCCCGTGCTGCAGGCTGGGAATAACTGCAAGTGAATATGAGTGAGGGAGGGAAGTGTATTTTGGCTGGGTCACAGATCGGTGCCTGAAACTGTTTTTTCTTTAAAACAGTAGACACATCCTTCGTATAACTTTCGTCCAACTCCTCCTTAATCAGCTTGTAAGTGAACATTAGCATTAAAGTATGGTATGTTTGTTTTCTGTAGTGTCCTAGCAGTGAGAAGAAGCAACACATCTGTAGCTGACCTGAGTTTCTCTCAAATTCTCTTGAATTCTTGCATAGAGATCTGCGTGGGATGGTAGAGGTGGTACCATTTCCTTTTCTCTTACAAGACTCTAGCCACAGAAAGCAGCCACAGTGCTGAGACAGCCCCAACAAGAGTTTCTTAGGATGATGAAGGACATCGCTGTCCTCTGTGTGTTGAGAACTGCACCTCTGTGGTGCCTGCGCACGTTTGCGCTCATTTCTTGATAAGGCCTTCACAGAACTGCATTTAGTCTGGTAATATGCTGGCCAGGCCCCTAATTCTTAGGCTGGATTTAGCCAAAAATACATCCTGTAAGGCTGCCAAGGTGGGAGATGAGAGGAAAAAGTCTTTATATGCCCCTCTTGGCTTCCTAGTATTACTGCACAGAAGAGAGATGGATTTTAGCACTAAATAATTAATCCTGCTCTTTATATTTTATGGATCCAGAACACATTTTTGTAGGGAAAAAACCCCTATAGCTAGGAAGGATTTCTTGAAGCTGAGTCAAAGCATTAAGCACCTCAAAGGTTATTTATCTCCATGCTGGAAAATGTCAACATTTAGGCTGAGGAAACAAGGTTTTCTTTAATTTCAGAACAAACAAATGTCAGCATTCCTGATCACAGCATCTTCCCATTGTTTGTTTTGTGCTTGATGGATCTTTTATTTTAACCTACCAGTTAACTTTAAATAATTCATTTAAGAAAAATTGTTGGCAAGTTCTATCAAGTGCTAAGCATCCTCATCACTGGGAAAATTGAATATAAATTCATGGGGCTGTATACCCCATAAGATCTATAGCACTATAGAGATGGACCTAAGCTGCAAAACATACATCTGGATTTTGACTGCTGCTGCTCCAAATTCCTCCGGAATTCAGGTTTCTGTCCTCTTTCTCTCAAATGATGTCTGGTAACATTAATATTAACACTAACACCATGCAACTGATCTATTATTTATCAGGCATCACACAGAAATGCAAGGGAAGGGTGCCTTTTAAAAATTATTCTGAGGATAAAGAAAAGTTTTATATATTTAGTATTTTCATGCCTATTAGCATATGTGTGGGACAGATGAATAGTAAGGAAATGAATGACTGTTCATACTTGTAACATTTGAATAGTTTATGTTCATACTTTGTGAATGAACACCAGAAAATACATAGTTGAAGACTGATTTAATGTAGTTCTTGTGGTGTTTTTTACTACCTTTATGTATGAAGGTCTGATGTTTCTCAGCTGAGATACTGCCAACCTCATCCCGTGGACCAGCAAAACAGAGGAGGCTGAAGTACTGACATGTCTGACAAGCCAGAGTGGAAATTTAACAGTTTAGGTCAGAACATCTTCTTCAGTTGTGTTGGGTAGATGGGATGTGTATTGAGCGAGTGAAAATCAACTAGGATTCAAAGTTTCCATTGAAGTAAATGGCTAGGGTCAATTGCACAAACACAAGTGTTGAACTGTGGGTTGTGTCACTTAGGCAGACATTTTTCTTAGTGTCTGCTAATGCAGGTATTCCTAGGTTTGGCTTTATAGGATGAGTCCTTATTTTCAGAGCTTCTGAGTGTTAGCACTGGGTACTGTGGGAACTATAAACCCTTTGAAACTACACCCTTGCTGTGGTAAGTAGAGTATCAGGAAAAAAAAAAGTTGCCCACAAGATATGCAGCTTTTGGAGGAAGATGATAATAAGGGAAAAAAAAAGGTCTTGTAGTTTCATTTGAAAAAAGGGGAAGAGAATACACGAGAAGTGTTTAAAAAAATTGAAGGTGATAAAAGAAACCAGAAGAACCATCTTTCTCCATTGTCTTAGTCCAAGAGGAAACATTCAAAAAGCTAACCGAAGCATGCAGCATGGTGTGTAATAAGCCTGCAGTACTGGATATCTTTCAGGCAAATAAACCTCTGTGGTTACACAAAAATTGCAAAAGCTGTCAATTCTTGTGTTTCTTATTTTAAGTGACATCTTCCTGGCGTTGTGATGAAATCCCAATATGAATTATAGACCTGCGGTATTTATGATATCACTGTTGTATTTCATACAGCCCTGAAATGTCTGTTACTAGACAGTTCTATCAGCAGGATACTAGAAATGGTGTCTTCTTATACCTTAGTATGGCAATGTCTATTTCCTGTGTGTTGAAATATATAGAGTATCTAAAACTTCCCTTTTTATACAGTAGCTTCCTCGGTGGACATCAGTGGGTCCATTTGGGCTTTTACTGTCTATTTTCTAAACAGGAATTACAGTTACGTACCAGTTGTGAAATTGAATATTAACCTAGTAGATCATGATAATAGCCATTATGGGCCACCAAGTTAAATGTGTGTTTATGCAATACTAAAGTGGTAGATGTTTAACATTACAAATTCAAGGTCTTCTACTCTCCTGATTACTAACCCAGTTCCTTGTGTTGACTTTGAAGTAAATCCACTTTCAGCTCACTGGAGAATATTTTGGGGATAAGTTTCTAAGCCAGTTCAGTACACGTAAATTAATGTGCTTCACTAGTGTATAATTGTGCTAGCTTTATATGTGTTGTGAATCAACGGGATTTGAAATCTCGTTGGAACTCATGCTTATTTTCTCTTTAATCTTTCTCTCTTATCATATGAGGTCAATTCCATCATACACATTGTATTACCTCACTGGAGAAAAGAACATTTCTGTGTACTAGAGGGAGAACTATTAACCTAAGCAAAGACAGAATGGAAATTCAATAGATAACATGGATTCAACACCTGCTTTAAAGTTATCTTCTGTGTAACTAGTATTTCTTCCACCATTCACTCTTTTTTTGTCTACATAAAGTTTCAACATCTATTCTCTTTCTCTTGTTTTCTTCATCTGCAATCCTTGTTGCAGCACACAGTGAGCAGGATGTAAGATGGTTGACTTCCAGCTGAAGCAACAATGTCCATTTGTGGAAGAAGTTAAAGCAAAGAGGTTCTCTTATTACTAATGATATTTATATTTTAAAGGTCCCAAAACCCAGATGATCCTATACACTAATGCAAGCTAGCTGAAGAGTGAGGATGATTCAGGGATTCAGAGTGGTTCTCCACTGCCTTTCAACTTGCATTTTTGTTTTTGAGTATGGAAATCCATCAAGAAATTTCACCCTTGCCTTAAAAACAGTGTTTCTGCTCTTGTGGAGTTCTGTTTGGACCATTGGGCAAGACAGGAATGAAAGCTGAAGGAGAGCAAAGGTGAAAAAAAGACACGGGCAAAAAAGCACTATTATGAAAAAATACCAGTGTCTTCAAACATGACTGATGACTTTTCTGGATATCTGAATTAAAAAGCTTTAAAGGGCCATGATTCACAGAACTTGATGATTAGCACCTCTAAAAATGAGACAAAAAAAAAAAAATTAGCCCAATACCTATATCTTTTGAAAATCCTGGCTGAGAGTTTAAAAAAAATGTGTATATGGGAAAAAACTGTGACCACAATTCATGCACATTTATTTTTGCTGAGTAGTTAGACTTCCAGGTGTGTTCAGGTGACACCTCTGTCCCTGCAGAATTGCTGCCTATGCAGGTATTCCCTGCTCTGTGCTTCATTCCTCTCTTCCATGGAGCAACTTCTAGTGGGTGAGCAGTCTTCTCAAGCAGTACGCTACACACCAAGAATGTGCTCTAGCTCAGCAGGGATAAATCTTGGTCTTTAAATCAGGAATTCTGCTGTGGATTTCAGTGTGACGATACCTGAAGGTTTCTGGGGCTGGAGATTGTAGCAGTTTGAAGTTAATGTGTGTTTGACTCTTTTTTATTGATTGATTGTTTTTGGCAGGAATCCTGTTTATAAAATAGATTTGCTTTAACTTGTAAATTCAGACTAATTGGACTTATTCTTTAATCCTGTTATGAAGAATATCTACTGTTTCCTTGTCATTTTCATTGTAATTATGAATAAAAATAAGCATCCACAGGAAAAGAATACACATGCACATACTCTATGAAACCAAGTAGCCAAAGCTGTTGCAAGTGTGATTGACAAGAGCTAAAATCTGTGACTGGTCACAGTATCAAATGGAGGAAATGCTGTTAAGCAGTTCTGAAGAACATTTTTTGTTGACCCCAGGTGTGTTTGTAGAGCGTATTGCCAGCAGAGTGCAGCAGCATAGGTTCTGCAATCATGACTCTTAGTCTTAATTGAGGAATTTTGCCAAGAAAGGTTGGACCAGATGATCCTTGGAGTCCTTTCTGACCCAAGATTCTATGATTCTCTGAATTGTGTCCTTAACGCTTACTTAATTTATTAAGTAATTTATTAAGGTCATTAAAGAACTCACCTGATGAGTAGGTCAGGCATACAGTAATGTAATGGCTTGCAAAGCACAGCAGAAGAAAGAAAAACACCATACAGGCAGGAAAAAGCTGTGTCTGTTAAACTGTGTATTGCAGACTGTAAATTACAGGGTCCTGTATACCCTGTCATCCATGGTAAATTACTATTCCAGTGTATTAGTTTGTCCCAACACATTCCACCAGTTCCCTGTGAACAGATCATTGCGGTGCTGGAAAATATGATTACTAAAATAAGTAGACTCGAAAATAAAATACGCTCTCAGCAAGGCACCTGTAAGTGATAGTGGAAAAGATTGTAATACATTTGGAGCACTTAACTGCACTTTCTTCAGAACCAGGATGGAGATGAGCCTACTGAGTGTCATCCCCAAAAGTTCTTTTTTTTTTTTTTTTTTTTGAAAATGCAACCTGAAATTCTCAACAATTGATTTTTTTTTCCTGCTTTATAATTGGGGAATTTCCATGCTGGAGGAAGTGGTAATATTGGTTGTTGAAGAACCGTTCTTCTTTGAGTGACACTGAAGCTCCCTACTGGTCTCAGTGAATCTGGGAACATAACAAGTGCAAACCCAGGACCTCAGAGCTCCATCCAGAGCCCATTGAAGTCGGTAGAAACCATCCCACTGACTTAAGTGGGGTCAGGATCAGGCCCTGTGTGTTTCCTTTGCTCATTAAAACCCAATCTGTCAACAGAGAACGCGGAGTAATTTCTCTTCTGGGAAGCTGCACTTTATTGCCAGTGAATTCAGTTCTCCATTAAGACATACAATGTCTGATGTTAGAAATACTCTTGTTATTCAGGAGGGACATGCTGATATTTGCTCAGTAGGGTAAAGTGGTAGTTAATAATGAGATTTTCATTACGGTTGCATTCAGAAGTCCTTCCAGATTTCTGGTATTTTGGAGCTACAGAAGACACTTTGATGTTGTAGCGATCCAGTTGCACTCTGCTTTATGCTTTGTGAAAACTGGTCACCTCTGGCTGAAAAATCGATCATGCCCACCTTTATTAAGGACATATGAAAATACAGATTCATTATCAAATTTTCTCATATTGTAGCACCAGACCAACCAGGTACAGAAGATGAAAGAGCAACCAAGGCTGTAACCAAGAATGTTTTTTTCCCTAGATAGGGCATCTAATCTTGCAGACATGCAGCTAGGAAGGAATGGAGGAGGTAACTAGCCATTGCTGACTGACTTTTCCAAGCTGAACTTTTTCTTTGTATTGCCATCTGGTCTGGGTTGTCTGACAACAGGTTCCTTCATCATGTTGTTTGGTTTATCATTCGCCATTGACAGGCATTTAGGGGTGCTGACCAGGGCTATCAATATTTCCATTACTGAAGGATACCCTCTTTGCAAAGAACCTTATTACCGTTAGGAGAGCGTGTCTTAAATAGGAATATATTTGCTTTCGAAAAGGCTCTGTGAGTTTGCTTATGTAATGTCACAAAAATGTAATCAAGGTGTACTGTTCTTATCTACAGTCTGTTCTTGCGTCACAAAAAAATAACAAGATTAATAACTTGAAAATAAAGGATAATGATAGAGTGGAAAATAAACTCTCGGAAGACTGAAGAGTGAGTTCTGGTTTGCTTAAGCATTAGGAAGGGCTGTAAGCGAGATTACGGAAAGTTTACCCTAACTGCAGAAGTTCGACTTTTCTAATCAAGACTGCTTGATAACAACTCAAACATGCTTTAAAGATATGCACATCCTTTCAGATGTAAAATCCGGCATGCACCTAGTACCCGCTGCCACTGAACAGTTCTGGTAGCAGGACAGCCCCGGAAACACAGGGAGCGCTGGAGGAATCCGGTGAGTGTCCCTCTAGTTGAGTGTCATGTAGACATCAGTAGCAAGTCCAGGATGCCACAGAGGGTGGTGTATGAAATCCTTCCCTAGACTGTTAGGGAATGATATCTCCTTTCCAGAATGTCTCCCTAATCTCCGTCTGTTAGTGATTGCTTATAGTGGAACTGCGGGGATTATTTGTATACGTATCCAACTGCACTTTAATCCTCTTGATTCCTGGCATCAGTAGTATTTTGTGACATTGAGTTACACGGGTTATCATCCATCCATTGTTTATAAAACAAAGTATCAGTTTGAACTGTGATTTAGTTCTGTTTGACTTTGTATTAGGAGGGCAAGTAAAAAATACTTCCTAATTAACTTTCGCTATATTGTGTTATTTCTTCAGTCCTGTTGTTATCTTTCAACTAAACAGCCCTGATCTTGTCAGTCATTCCTAATTTGGTGTCTGTCTTTGACTAATAACTTTTGCTGCCTGCCTTGAGGACCCTTTATTGCCTCCATTTACTTTTTAGGTGTGGAGATCAGAGCAAGCATGTATACAAGGTGAGTACATGACACTGACTTTTTGGGCTAGCATTATAGTATTTTAAGTGGTTTAGTTTGCCTTTGAGCAGATTCTGTCTTTTGTTAGCCATGTTTGTGCTGAGCAAATTTCTTGATGTTTTGGAGGATGGTTTTAATATGTTTGGTTAGGTTTTCTTGCAATGAACTCACTATTATGTTGCTGGATTTTATTTCTACGTATTTTTTCAGCAGTAAATTTTGTAATCTGATTATTTACCCTATCTTTCTTACCAGTTTTTCTTGTGTGCTCTTAGTCAAAGGGACCAGCTTGGATAGTGTTGTCTCAAGTGTTTTTTCATTTATAGTTAGCAAAAAATTTGGACTATACTTTGAATGCTCAACTGAATGCTTTTTTCCTTTCATACTTTGTTTCTGTGTGTGTAGAAGTAAGCACAGGTTTTTTTCCCTCTGGTCATTTCAGTGGTCTGTGGGCAACAGGCTGAGAAGCACTTTCTACGTAATACGTAGCACTGGCAGCAAAACTGTAGTAAAATACATTTGCCTTTTTAAGATAAATTCCTGCCACCTCCTTAAGGCCACCTAAGACCTTCATTCCTGCACTCCCTGAGCTCAGCCTGGCCCCTCAGTTACCGTAGTGCCTTTCTAGGCACCTCTTCCCTGAAATTCCATTGAACTTGTGCTGAGGCACATTGTTTTCACACTACAAAATAGCAACTAATGATAACAGCTCAGGAGAAAATGCCCTTCAGTTACCACAGCAGTTATTCTACTGGCCTGGGAGCGTTAAAGAGAGCTCGGTACTTTGTGACCTCCCCCGATCAGCCCTTGGTCCCAGCGTTAGCCTGAAGAGCCCCTCTTTCCATCATTCCCAGCAGCTGATCCTCCAGCGCTGCTCCCTGGGCTCTGGCTATGGAACCCATCGAGGAGCAGTTGCTAGCGAACACTTGTTTTGTTAGCTTTGACTACAGTTTCAACAGAGCAGGTGTTTCCAAAGTAAATAAACTAAGTAAATTGTCTGAAAAGCCCATTCTGTGCAACTTCAGTTTGCCACTTCCTGGGTGTGCATCACACGAGTTTGTAATTCCAGAGTCTCCCTGAAATAGCAGTTCCACAGCCTTTCCCAGTGAGCGGCACAGACACCTGAGAGGCCAGAGTCAAAGTTGCAGAGGTGATAAATAGTTTCTCGTAACTTTTAAGCAGTTAGCCCTGTGAGCTAAATGCTGTTATTTCAATAAGAATTAGAAAACACACTATGAATTCTGCTCCTGCTTTCTGGAAATCTTCGGTTTCAACCACACTGATGGTTGAGCTCCTGCCTTCTAAAAATGTGTGGCCAATTTCCACACCTGTGAAGTAGCTCATCTGAGCAGCAGCTGAATCTAAATTCTACTGGCTCTCACAATTCTTACCAGTGCTGGGACAAGCCTGTTTCGGGGTGCTTCTTTGCACTGTTTTAAGTAGAGAGTATACTCCCTCCTTGGTAAGAGTGGCTTTGTGGGCTTTAGGGCTTTCTTTCTCAGCACTGGCATTCGCCTTTTTGTCCGTCTAGCCCCCTTCCCTCCCTCTCCCCCCAGTTTTCATTTTCAGTTATTTTTGTTTATGTTGAACTTCTGCCTGCTCAGCTGCAGCAGAGCTCGGTGTTGGCAGCCCGCCTTGTGTTGTACGATTCTACAACTTCTGCTGCTCAGCAGCATGTTGGAAATTGCTCTGAAATAATTCCATGTTGGACCGAAAGCAGCATCTTTGTTGTTACCCCCTCAGAATAATTTGGTGCTATAATTGGAATTCTCATTTGAAATAAATAAACATGATTTCTGATCTATAGACCGATGTGGATGCACAGTCAGTGAGAGAGAGATGGAGGCACACAGCCCTGTCCCTGGAACAGAGATGGGTTTGCAAAGCATGCAGGGCACTTCTGGTGCCTTGGGGCAGGTTAGCACGGGAGAGGGAGGGCTGGAGGGCAGCCACAAATCCCTGCTGGGTCCCCTTGAGACCTGTAGAAGGAATTGTTTACTCCACGCTGCTCTTGACGTGAATGTGCCGTAAGCCTTGTGCTGTTTCCGCTCTCGTCTTTGGAAAGGCGATACCCAGTGGGAAGAATAAGTGTGGCTACACCATGCTGCTGCGGCCTTACTAGCCTTTGGATGGCATGTGGGAAGGGAGATGAAGGTGTGGGCTTTCATGCTCCCTTTTCTGTGTAGGCTGAAAGCTGCGCACAGCCCAGGATTTCCATTGCAACGAGGATGTGCAGGAACTTCAGAGAAAATTGACAGGAATAATCAGAGCAAGGGGATGATTGAGAAAACCAGTTCTGGTAGAGAAGGATGATTTGGTGGATGAATATGATAGAAAATCATGGATGGGTAGAGAAGGATGGTTTCGTGGCTTCTAGTACAGAAGGCACCGTGCTTCAAATGAAACTATTAGGAAGCAGCTTCACAGCAAGCAGGAACTCTTTGCAGGAGGGTGACATGCCAGACATTCATGTGGGGAGACTGGATGAGTTAATGCACAGGAATATACTGAGACATGAAGAATATAGAAATGACATGCATCTCAGAAATGCTTCTTCTGGAAAACAGATTGGAGCCCAGGAAGAGTATTAGAGGCTTGTGCTGATACACATGCACATTGGCTTGGGTTTTAACTTAAGGAACCCACCTATCAAGACTGTTAAGACTGTTCAACTGTGTGTCAGGGTTTGTGTGGTGAGGGGGATATTTTTTGTTGCAGACAGTCCAGGGCTATAATAGACCTTTGGTCTGCCCCAAAAGAGCTGTTCATGTGTTCTTCTATAGTGCACTTCAGTAACTGGAGATATTTTTTTTCAGAGCTTGGAAATCTGGGCATTTTTGCTGCAAACTATTGCTCTTTTCTTCCCTGTGACTCTGTATCTGAAATAGGGTTTTTTTATTTAAAACAACAACAACAACAACAAAAACCCACACACAAAAAAACCCCAAGTTCTCCTCAAACCTGATTGCATTAAAATCTGGTGCTGTAAAGGGAAAGGGAGTGTTTAAATTCACTTTGTGCTCCTTTAATTGAGAAATGCCTAGGACACAGAGATTTAAAATTGCTTTTTCAAGCCAAGAACATGGTTGCTGTTTGTCTGTCACACCAGTAATGGTTCCAAGCGTTTTTGTGAATTCAGTCAAGACAGTCTAGTGCAGCTAAGAAAAGCAAGGGGTGAGAAGGTACCGATGAGATAAAAGTGAGGCAGGGAAGACCTGTAACAGAGCTCATTTGCAATTAGCATCTTCCCACTTCCCAGTTGTCTGCGTGTCCTGCCATTCCAAAGGAGACAGAAAGAATTTGGTTTGAAAGCACGCTAAGGATGGCTGTAGAAAGCTGTCAGGGCTGCAAACAGAGAGAGACGCGTCTGTGGTGCTGGCAGAGGAGGAGCAGGTCATGCCCTGTAAGCTTCTGCGGAAAGAGTAGTTTAGCGCAGCTTGATGGGAATTGGGAAATGGTAGTATGTTTGGAGATCAGATTGAGGAGTAAATGATGGATGAACTGCATCACCCCCAAAATACCGTATATAGCTGTCATGCCTGTGTGCTCAAAATCAATAGCTGTCGTAACAGTGAGTAGTTGTCCATATGCTGTCCCCTTTTTCTCCCCAACACTTAACTCACCGTTGCACTCCTGTTGCGCAGTGATGCAGTAGCACCTATAAAAAAGATGAAATGGCATAGATTGTATTTTCAACGTAACTGGAAATCAGTACTTTTTTTTTTAAAGGGTCACTTTCCATTGCAGTTTTCTTCTAAATATCCAAATGGACATGTGCATTTATTGAACATATTAAAATGAGTGAATCAGTGGGATTTTTCCTCCTGCTTTGCCTGACAAAATTTCTCCTTCTCCCTTAAATTATTACTGATTCATGTCCTGACATTCCTGAGGAAGTGTGGATACTGGTACTGGCACTGGAAAAATGGTCTCCAGGAAAAACCTTACTGACTTCTTCAAGAATTGAGTAAACCTACAACTTTCAGGATTTATAAGCTAAACTTTTTAGAATTCAGTCATTTTTTTGTATTGCCTCTTTTTGGACTGAAGAAGAGGGACTTCAGGGACCTTCCTGAGTCGTTTGTCCTAGAAAGATGCCCCAGAATCTGTGCCAGATATTTCTTCCTGCAGTGGTCTGCAGACTTCAGTTTCTGCAAACACAGTAGAGACACAGAGGCATTTTCTTTGCTTGTGATTTCTGGACCTGTCTTCCCAGTGGGAACTGAGTCTCCCTGACTGCTGTCCATGTGGTCTTAGCTCCATATTCACTACGGTTTCTCAAAGCTGCTGATTTTCTGATATGTTTTCTTATACAGGATCCAAAGAGCTGTAACCGCTCGATCCCACTAGAATCATTGCAAACTGAGGAAGCCCCTTAGTCTATGGCTTGACTTCACTTTGGGCTTCGCTTTGGGCAGTATCCTCTTACTGTTTTAACCACGACTTCACAGATGAGTGTTCCATGCTTTCGATCTGAAAGAAATCTGTTTATGTCAACACCTTAACTGCAGTCTCTGTATGATGACACCTATTAATGACATCCAGTGTAGCACTGTTGCATAGGAAAGCAAAGAGCCACCTCTGATGCCTGGAAAATTTGGTGGGTATGTTTCTGAAACAGAGACTGTTGTGTGAGTGCATTAGCCGGTCCATGAACCTGGGAGAAAACATGGCTGAAGGAGATTTTTCTGTGAAATTCCTATAAAATCGTCTAGACAAAATAATGGTTTCAGGTAGAACTTACACAGCAAAAAAAAAAAAAAAACCACAGACTTATACACGATGACTTTAAATTGTATAGTAAACTTTTGTATTACATTTTTTATTAAATTGCAGACTCTTTAAAGTGATTATCTGTGAACACTGATACATTCCTATAACTTGATTATTTTTGCACCTAATAAAATCCGAAAGAATTCAAGATGATTTCTTAGTGCTTGGAATTGTATTGCCTTGTATTGCTTTTAAAGTAAGTTGTTTAAACTATTCAAATGGTTTATGCAAGGTCCCTCTCTTTGTCCTCCTTCAAACCTAGATAAAACCCCTGTTTCCAGAAGGTGTATTGCTGCAGGAGGCACATGTTCGTGCTCCTGCCTGGCTCATTTTCCAGCCTTTCCCATGCCGTGAAGTTACAGACCCGTTCCTGATTTTGGTTTTGTCATCCAGGCTTCTGCTAAAAGCATGGTTGACACTGACTTCAGACTGGGTTGCTCAGGATTTTATCCAGTTTGCTCTTGGAAACCACAAAAGATGGAGGTCACACGGCCTTTCTGGGCAACCTACTCCACTGCTTGACTATCCTCATGGTGGAAAAGTCTTTCCAAATATCCAATCTGAACGTTAGTTAATCTTGGTTTACTGTTGGCACTCATCCTCTTGCTGTCCACTGCTGTAAAGAGGCTGACTCCATCTTTTCCATAACCACCTTGTAGGCACTAGAAGGTAGCTATTAGGTCCCTCAAGCTGTGCCCACTCCAGCAAGGCTCCACAGCCCGTCCTCAGGGGGCCTGTGCTCCAGCTTCCATCTTCCTTGTGTTCTTCATCACTACCCAGTTCATCTTTATTTCTATTTATTTTTTGCCTTCAGTGCTCATCTCTTTGTCCAATTACCTGAGGATTTTTCACTGAAGTCAACCTTTTTGATCAGTCTATCATTACAGATAGTGTGATCTGCAACTGTTGTGGCCAAAGACATGTGTGGTGTTTCAAACCCATGGCACCAGGCGCAGGGGGGCGGTGGCACTGCTGGCTGGATCAGTGAGCTGAACTGCACCATTAGCGTCACCAGCACAGTGTGGCACCTTAAAAACTGGGGAGAACTGTATGGGAACCAAAATGCCTGTCAGTTTAATGAGATGAAAATAAAACACATGGCCCAGAGACAGTCCTGGTTTTGGAAGGGTTTGTTTTGTTTGGTCAAGGGGTCATCTGTGTCCTAGTTTCACTATAGGTAGGGGAGGTGATGGTGATTCAAATGAAACAGGAACCCATCTGGCTTAAAAATGAGAGATTGAACCATTGCATGATAGTTGAAGGCACACATTTAATCGTTTTTCCATAAGGCTGTGGTTCTGTTCAGGGACTAGAAGGTGGCAGGTGGATCAGGAAATCTGTAGCAAATTCCCTACCAGCCTGAACAAGGTGACAACTCCAGTTTACTCCTGTCAAGAAAATGGCTTAACATTTCAAATAATGTAATTTTCTTTAATTGTGAAATCAAAGCATATCAATCAAGTGTGAAAAAGGGCTCAATAAATTTAATAATGAAACACTAAAGTATGGCTAGATGGTAGGCTTAATTTTGTATTCTATCTCTTTTGATGACACAGAGGAGTCTATTGGTTGTGATGCTCAGGTATTTACTTATCACAGTGATAGTTTTAATGGCGCATCATTTCTTGTGGTCTCTACTTGAAAAATATCTAAGGTGTGAAGGAAAAAAAATAGCTTTTGCAATATTGTAGGTTTTCATTAGCAGGAAAATGTATTTTTTAATTCAACCAGGAGACAGTCTTGTAAAGCTGGCCTCTTTTATTGTATAGAGTTACATTTCTTGATCGTTTTAAGCGCAGTTGAGAATGTACCAGAAACGCCATTGTCTCTACTGTCATTTTGTTTCAGCTTTTCTAAGTGTCTCTGCATAGAAGTGTTTTAATGGGGGAACTCACTTGTGATGTTTTGTCTTCAGATTTTTCTTCCCCTAGGGAAGCCTGTTAGTCTTTTTAAATGACATTACAACTTGCTCAATAACCAGCTTGGGAGTTGGCAGAAATCTGGGAGGGATGTTGGAAGGAGAATAGACCTTTTCAGTAGCAATTTACTAGCTGTATGTGGAATGCTGAGTAAAAGTAAAACTATATTACTATTCTACCAGTGCTAATAATGCATAACATTATTCTTCTGTCTTACATTTTTAAAATAATGTATGTGTACAAATCAGTCTTCACAACATCCTGTGAGAGATATAACTATCAACATTATTCTAATCCTCATAGTGTATTAAATGAGAATAATGACTGTTTCAAATGGAGAGCTTGACAACAGATAGAAATAGCATGTTTCTAACTTGAAGTCCTGTAGCATGTTGCGTTGATCATCCCATACATCTCTCTCAGCCCAATTATTGCACTTTAGCTTTGCAAACATGTCACTTATTCTAATTTTGCAGTTTTCCTATTTTGCTGAAAATCATAGAGCATCCCAGGTTGGAAAGTACCTTGAAAGATCATCTGGTCCAACTTTTTGTGTGGAAGGGACCCTAGATGAGGTTATCTAGCACCCTGTCCAATCGCATTTAAAAACCTACGGTAATGGGGACTCCACCATGTCCCTGAGGATGTTATTCCAGTAAATGGTTGTTCTCAGTGTAAAAGATTTCTTCCTTCTGTCAAGATGAATGATCTTGATACAGTATCAAAATGTACTTCGGAATGGCTCATAAATGGTTATACTGTAGGTTGCTACATAAAAGGAACGTGTGTGTGTGAGTCCCTCTGTCTCCCTGTGTGAGGAGGTGAGGCAGAAACCATAGTGCTCTCTATGGCTCCCCAGGCTTTCTGGGTTGCAGTTTGGATTTTGGTTGAGTTGTTTCCTTTCAGGCTTCTGACCATACCCACCCCTTGTACTCAACTCCAGTCTCAAACCTAGGAGAAATAACTGCATTCTTTTGAGTCCCAACTTTACTTAGCACCTGTCCACATGACTGAATGGAGATTTGGTTAGTTAGCAGGAGGTGAAAATATACTCACTGCTCTCCTAAGAAGAATGATTATTGAGTTAGTACTGATACAGGTATACTTTATGACAAAGGCCTTGATCTTGCAAGAAATTCAGCTGAGCTACTGCAGTAGCACTATGAAAAGACCTTTAGTGGCATCAGGAAGGAGGGGGCTTTAAGCATCATTAAAGTGACAACATGTTAATTGATGGCTCACAATGCTGAAGTTTCCCTGGTGCATTTTTTGTATTCTACATCTACCTAGGTATGCCTTTTGTTTCTGTGAACCATGTAAACTCTGTTATTTCATGCATAAAAGTTTTGATTGAAAGTGCTCAGATAGTTAGTGGATATATTGCCTATGCAACAACCTATCAAAGTATTGAAATATAATCTTTTCAATTAGATATACCCCTGTTTTAACCAGTTTCTAACAAACATTACCTAACTTGTAAAGGATGAATAAAATCCTCTTCAAAATTCTTCTTGCATTTTTCCCACTCTTTTACTGACCCAGCGTGCCCCTGTTCCACTACCAGCTCACGCTTTTGTCTCTCCCTTCCTCACTCTGACAGTGGGTTTGTTTACTCAGGCTCCTCAGCTATCAAAAATTCTCTCTTATGGCTTTTTCTCCTCGCAACCTTTGAATAACACTTTATCTCCAGATCTTCATTTAAAGCTCTTTTTCTCTTCAGTTACAATGATGCTTTTAATTGCAAATAGTGGTATTTAATAAAGATTACTGCCAAATGAAAAAATAATAATATTATTTATTAATTCAGTGGCAAATTAAACTCCCAAATGTGATTCTGTGATTTGTTATTACTTTGAATGGGACTTTGGTTATGTCTGTAATTTTTTTAAGAAACCTTTTCTTCTCACTTAGGTACCTTTAATAGTTGAACAGTGATGCACTGAGTCATTTTAAAGTTAATCTGTTTCAGCTCTGTCCAAATCATTTTATAAATTTGGAAAACATTTTAGTGCAGGACATGCAATGCAGGGGACAATCTGTAATGCACACTTCCAGGGATGGGACTGCTAGTTCTGTGGTTCACCTACAAAACCTTCCTTTACTGAGGAGATGGCCAAGGAGGTAGTAAATTTACTCCCCGTGTTTCCTATGCAACCCTTCTCCCTATTACGTGGAAAAACTAAAAAGGTCTGTACAGCTCAGTCTGCAGTGGTTTGTGTCTCTAGAGCTTCTTTCGATACTGCGGCTAGCATCAGTGTCTGTTTCTCGTATTTTTTTGGAGAGGTATTTCCCAGTCCTTAGTCTAAGACAGATCACAGTTACTAAGACAGAAGGACTCAGTCCTGACAACGTGTTTGAAAATCAAAAAGTACTGTGGATTTAAAACCATCTTGCTGTGCCTCAGGAGCAAATTTCATGTACCTTTAACCAATAAAATTCCGAACACCCAAGCAGAAGTCAGGAGGCTTGGTGCTCCTTCACCTTCCACTCGTAGCAGTATGTGCTACAACAAGCTTGTGCACCCTGCTGCCCATCTCTGAGGCACCAGAGAGATTCTGACCTCAAAAATTGACTTTCTTTTTTTCTGTAGACAATGATAGGTGTTAGACTAAATGAAGTCATGTTCAAAGACTGTTTCTTTACTCTGAAGGCTTAATCTCCACTTTCATAGGAGATTTCCTACATGGCATAATTTGCCAGCTGGTTTTATCAATAGATTATTTTTTTTCCAGAGCTCTTTTACTGTGGCCATCCAAACTTAGCATGTGTTTTTTGAGAGTCTTGCCAACTTTAAGATTCCAAGTGTGAAAGTACAGAATCAATTTTCTAAAAACTTGGCTTGCTGTTTGTCTGACTTGTGTTCCATAAAAATAACTGAAGTTTCTAAGTTCAGCCTTTCTGGTTTTTTTTTTTTCATGCTGTGTTAGACTGCAAACATTTTCATCAGGACTTAGGGAGAATCTTTGTTGATAAAGATGTAATCAAAATTTGATTCATCCTGTCACATGCTTACCAATTCTGTAAAAACAAATATTATTATTCTGCAGCTGCTTAATAGCCTATATTCGTTCAGCAAGCATTAAATGCACCCCTTTCCTCGTTATTTTAAACTTCACAACTCTTCCATTATGGCAAATTTAAACTTCCATTTAGAAATTATACCAATTACTTTCAGGAGTTTCTTAATAAAGATTGCAGTAGACAATCTAGTAAGAATTATGTGTGCCTTCATTTGACAAACAATATGCTTTTCATTTTATATCTGCTTCTGACTTGGAAATGCCTCATCAGGTAATTACACAGTTTTCTTTACCAAATCACCTATTAAAAATTATAAATAACATAGGATTTGGGGAAAAAAAAAAAAAAAAAAGCAAGGCATGTGGCTGTTATGTTTCAGCCTTACCTAAACTGACTTTTCTACTCCTGAGCTAGCTGAGATTTATATATGCAGCTCTTATTAGGCAGTTGGTATCTGCAGGGCTCTGAGGGAAACTGCGGTGATGCCTTTGCCTGGGGCTGTTGAGTCTCCTTCCCAGCTGCCAAGGCTGAGTCCCAGGGGAGTGAGGAGCGATGCCCGAATGAAGCGGAGCTCACCCGGTACAAATACTCGCCACGGCTCTCATCTGCAGACTTCCGCGCGTGGTACCTTTAGTGGTATGAGAGGTCCTTGGGGATACTCACAGGCTTTCTGTTAAGTAGATCGAAGTGTCTGTGCACAGTTACAACTTTTGTGTCCCCTTTTACAAAAATCGTGCATATAGGTGGCATTTTCACAAGTAGTTTCACAGAGTCCAACCTCCTTAAGTTTGCCTAGTGTCCGAAATCAGTAAATAAAGCAGCTCAAAGGTCTGTAGCTAGTAGTATTGGGATGGCTGCATGGGCCTGTGCAGCAGAATGACCTCTGTGTTGTAAGCCTCCTTACCATGCAGTAGGAGATTTAGTGAGTAGCTTTACAGGAAACTTTTTAGGACATACAGAAATATTCTAGCTGAAACTTCAGTTCTGAATATGAAAATCTCACTTTGCTAAATTGTCTATTGAATTCTTTAGAAGCACTTAGTCTGATATAGTCTGTGTATTTAGTTTTCAATAACAAGGGAGGCTCTTACTAACCCAAAGATCCCATTAAAAACTGCATCCTTCAGCTGGCCCCGGTGATTGAGTCTTTGGACTCTGACATTGCCTGTATTCTGGGAAATCTGCGGTTTCCTCCGCTCAGCACCAACAGGCTTGCAGGTAGCCAAATATGGTCTAAACGTTAATTCTGATCATTCACCTTAGGTAGGTGTTTGCCTGTTGTGAAACCCACATCGCATTACTTGTTTACATGAAACCAAAGTGGTCGGTACTAAAGAGCTGAATTTTGTGTCTCGAACATGCATTCCTGGCTGCTGTAACATGGAAAGTAAAACAAAGCGAACAGAGGATATATGTAGATGCATGTGGACATGTATTCAGAAGAATACAAAATGAACTTGTATCCATTTGCTGTGTAATGGGCACTGCCTGCAACTGTATCGTATCGTACATCTAAGGTGACCTTTCCTGGGTCTAGAGGGAATAGAGGGAGGGGAATGGTACCTTTGGGGCATGGCGTAGAGATCAGGTCTGCTGCTTAATTTTATGCAGGTTCATGTGCAAGTTGCCAACTGCTGGAGTTGTGTAGTATGCTTCTGGTTGCTGTTCCCTTGGGATTCAACCTGTGGCCAACCTGTTCTGGGTGTTGGATTGGTGTTGCTTCTAGAGCAGAGCAAGAAGTAAAGTGACAATGTGTGTAACGGAGTTTGTGTGGTGGTACGAGACAGGGTGCCTGACTGGGATGAATGAGGGTGATGTGCACTAGAAAGTGCACTGAGGCTAACAAAGAAGGGACGTCATGTTATTTTCTAATTGCCTGAGTTACAGCAGCCCTCAACAGAATGCAGATAATCCTTTGCTGGCACATGGAGATGCCAGGCTGAGCTAATGGCAGGGCATCTTTGCTAGAGCAGAGCTGGGAAAGAGCATCTTCTTTCCTGTGGTCCTCATCCTTTGTAAGGGTACCAGCCTAAGTCTGTAGGCAACCAGTCACTCCAGCTGTGATTTCATGGACATCTCAATGAGAATGGCACAATTTCAGTCCCGATGGCAGAAGTCTGGTGGCTTGAGGAGGCACGTTTTGAAAGAAAGAGTCTCCGAAAAATTAGGCAGAGTAGTTTGCACACAGTTGGCTCACTATATACAATACAGTGTTGCAGAATGGTTGACCTGGTGTGCAGCTGGGTACACCTTTAACTGATAAAGCCTTAATTATATATTTTCTAAGAGAGATAATCCTGTTTTTCTAGAAGAGACTAGGATACCCAGTGTGGTACTAATATATGGAAAGGACTGTGGTTTAGGATTAGAACTGAAGATTCAGGGAGGGCACTGAGCTATGTTTAAGCAGAGGTAGACCTTGCATGACTGAGTAACGATAGGTTTATCCTAGTCTCAGGAGAGATTATATCTTGGAACATTTCAGATTGCCATTTCTGTGTCTGAGTGTCTCCAGACAGAATTGGAGTAGACTATCTGTTACTTATCAGCCTCCTATCCATGTATAACACCAGGTTTCTAGACATGAGGTCAGCCTGTCTTTACAGTGCTCAGGTTGTTTTGAGGTGCTTGAATAGCAATTCTCTTAAAACTCGGGGAGTCTATCTATATGATATTTTTCAAAGTTTTTCATTAAGTGGGAGTCAGGGGAGCAGCCCTGTCACCTGATGAACACTGCAGGGAGCCACACCAATCTGTTGGTGAACTTGCCCAAAAACATTCATTTTGAGATTACCAGTTCAGATGGCTGAGAGCACTGTGGGGATGAGGAAGTGTAGTTTTCTTTATCAGTAAGGAAATGGTTGAATTTTGAATGCATTTACCTACTTTGAACCCACAACATTAAAAACAATAGTGCTAAAAATGGAAATTTTTGTTGCTTCCTCATGTGGACCTTGGAATGCAAAGGTGTGAGCATCAGTTGATGTGTTAGGAGCAACTGATGCTCAGAAACTGATGCCTTAATTTTCCTCACTGAATGAATACACCAGGCCACTGATGAATAAAGAATTATTCCTCATGAGTAAGAGCATCAGAAAGCATCTCTAGAAGGGCCTGGTTTTGAGATTAGGCTAAGGTAGTCCAGCAATATTAGTAGAAGGAGTAATCTAGGAAAAGTTTGCAGTGCTTCAGGGATCTGAAACCTAAGTTTCCAAGGAGAAGAGTTCCAAATACACAAATTTGATCTGAAAGATCATACGGTATGTGAAGAGAATTGCAGTTGTTGTCCAATTAAGGTGAGTCAGGAAATAGTGGCTGTAAAAATGACATTGTAAAGTTCTCCCTCAATGACTTGCATATCACATTTGCTCAGTCTCTAAAGGGAGAGAAATTTTCTAACTCCCTGTGATCTGAAATCAGTCAGCAAATATTTTGTAGTCAGAACTTTACAAACAGTTTTTTGACTGATGCATAAAAGCAGATGAAAATACAACTATAATGTTGCATGACTGATTTAGTTCTCCATTTGTAGCAGAAGTAACTTAGCTTTCTTGACCCAGTAAATACATATGATCAGCAGTTTTATATTACGTGGCAAGATACTGCTTAGTATTGGGAAAGACTCTACTTCTCTGACTGTAAAGAAATTACAAACAAGAGAGATTGGAAGCTTAAAGTGTTTAGTATTTTAAGTGTGCCACTAGGGATATACAAGAATCAAATATGTTATGGCATTGTCAGCTCCTAGGAGGTTGCTGCATTATATTAGCCATGTGAAACTTCCCTGACGGTGGAGAGCCTCTGTCATCCTGTCTGGGACACATTGCTCTTCCCATGGCCTGTGTTAATAAGATGAGCAAGGGGAGAGAGCATAGCTTAAGCTTCCCTGGTTCTGCTGATTCCTGCCTGCTGGTGCAAGTCAGAGCAGTATCCATGGTGCTCTAACATATGTTGGGAAACTGGATCCAGGCACGGTCAGGCCATGACTGGATGGGTGCCCAGGGGGCCCAGGGCCAGCACTGGTCCCTCATCCCTCAAAAGAGTAACTCTGAGCCTCTTTGCAGTAATTGCAGCAAAGGTCTTTTATCTGCGGTACTGGAGTTGAGATGCTTGTTTTGATACTTCTGCAAAACTGAGTACGCACAGGCCTCATCTGGATGCTGATGTAATTAATAAGCTCTATGGCTTCTTTCTAAGTAGTTCGATCCTGAAATACTCTACCTCTTTTAATTGCTGCATGGGAAGGTAGAGCTGAGGGTTGTGAAAATCTGGAAAAGCAAAGAACAGCGACAGTTCCCAGTGGAGGCAGGGGCTTCTGCACACTTGTGTCTGTGTGTGTTAATTGGCTGTTTATATATACACAAATGTGAGTGAAGTGATGTGTGTTTAAACATCCTCATGTCAGCCATGGTTTTATGGAAAGTAATGCCTTTGTTATGAGCGAGGTGAGTTTTGAGCCTAACAATACAGCATGGATGCGAAGTCCAGTGTGTTACCCCTAAACCAAGGGAGGTGAGTGCATAGTGGTTAATGCAATTCAAAGTAAACACACAATGTGTGTCTTTATTTTGGGCACAGGCATGAAAAAATACTACTGAAGTAGAAAGTGTGTGGTCAGAAATCAGGTAGATTGATTATATGAGAAAAAAAGAGATTGTCCTTTTCATTTCACTTGGGGCTGGGGGGGAGGGAAATTAACATTGGAGGGGCATATAAGTTGGTCTAGTCCTAGAAATAAACATCTGCCTGTCCGCTGTGGGGATTTTGTGTTTAAGGAAACAACTCTTTGTTTGCTGGAATTGATGCTTCTGTAAAGAAATTTGTCTTGGAGCTGGCCTCAAAGAATCACAGATATGTTTTAAAACACTGTTATTATTGATCCTCTTTACTGGCCTCGAAGCTTGGTTTCACTCTAGCAGGAGTCCCAACACCTCCCTCAAGATGTGCTACAGGACAGCTGTAGAAAAAGAATATTAAAAGTTATTTTGGTATTTCAAATCACTATTATATGAAAATCAAGTAGACACAAGCTGGTGGTAGCACTTAAAATCTGGTGCAGAAATCTGGTCTTCTCCAAAACAGTCATAGGAACAAATGTTGGATGTTTCCTCCACCATAGAAGAGATGAAAAAAACCTGTGGCGTTTGTAAACCTGCTTGCAAGATGATCTAAAGACTTCATTGTCTAAGACCCAACCCCTTTTTACACTACTCTTGTAATAGCTTGATGATTTATGGAGAAAATATCATTTGGCTTTTATGTTGTGAGCAACAGAAGAATGATTGCTTCTAAAGTGTTGCTGCTTAGTGAGATATTAATGGAGGGATAATCCATTTACATTTTTACAGCGGAAGTTTTGTAATGCTTTGGGGATTCATTTATTCTTTGCATTTGTGAAATAGCCTCTACTGAAATAAAGCTGAAGTAATTTGCTGTGGAGGAATAAAATAGTTTCTAAAAAAATATATATATTTTGAGGCTTCGTAGAAAATCCTGCTGTTGAAATAATAATTTGCTTTTTAAATAAACTTTAAATATTTTTTCACAGACATCTCATAAAATGGATCAGAGTTGTGATTTCAACATGCTATATATTCAGTAAGCACTCTGTATGCATTTTAACTATGTGGGTTTTGTTGATCTGCAGTAGATAGTGAAATGCATAAATACGGGTTATGTGTCAATTTGTATTAATCTTCTCCATACCGGTTCTTCGCTGGTTCTGCTCTATCCCATCTAAATTCTCTTCTAGGTGATCAGTGCTTTGGTCTGCTCCTGCCTCAGCTCCTGTCATACAGTCCTGCTGGGAAAAGCACCAAGTTTGCCATTGTTCTATGCTAAGAGGGCAGTATAGAGTGCAATTTTCATTTACAAATTAGTATTATGATACTCTACTGTCTTGGCATTGCAGAAACTAGACAGGGATGATTTTGAACTGCAGACAGCATCCTTCTTATATGTTTTCTGCTGCTCGGGTAACCTTTGCAAAAGGATTGGGGCAGGGAATGAAGGAATAACGATGGATTGTGAGTGCACATCTGGTCAGGTGACTTATATGTAGTTGCAGGTGATGTACATTGGAAAAAAACACACAGTCAAAAATGTGATACAGCTGACCAAGTGCTTGGATGCTTCAGCATTAGTAAAGAAAAAAGCCTTCTGTATTGAGGGAACTTACCCCATTAGTAAAGTCTTACTGCACTGTGTTTCTTTCAGATCCTTTTGGGGGTGGAAACATTTTAAATGGTAATAATTTAACTCATGTGGCCTGCTCTGCACTTTGCATTCCTATATGATCTATTTGTTTTACTCACTGTTGGCCTATGTACTGTGTGTACATGTATGTGTATGTAAATTCTAAACAAAAGCAGGTGATTTCTTGACTCCCTTTTTAGTATTCAGCTACAGTATCTCTAAAAATTGGATAAATGACATATGTTTGCTGGTGTTATGCATGATGTAGCTATGTGAACACTCATCCCTGCAGCTCAGGGAGCTCTTGTACCCTCTCTGAAACACACCACTTGTTATGTGATCAGTTAGTGAATAAAAGACACGTGCTAAAATTACCCTTTGCACACTTAACTGTAAATCACAGGACTCTGGGTGGCACCTGGAGAAGCACAGAGTTCTGAAAATGTAGCAGAGGAGGAAAAAAACTCTACTCAAGTTTGCTTCTTTTTGTTGTAGAGAGTCCATGAAATATTCCCTCTGAGAAGAAAGAATCCAAGGCCAATGCAACCCTACAGATTTTTTTTTTCCTTCGTTAATTAGATCAGAAAACCAGGTATTGTGTGGTCAGTTTTTCTTAAAATCTGTTATAGGCAGTACCAAATGGGTAAAAAAGTTTCTGCATCCACTATGTTATATAATCACAGAAAGGTTTGGGTTGGAAGGGACCTAAAGACCACCTAGTTCCAACCCCCCTGCCATGGGCAGGGACACCCTCCACTAGATCAGTTTGCTCAAAGCCCCATCCAACCTGGCCTTGAACATTTCCAGGGGTAGGGCATCCAAAGCTTCTCTGGGCAACCTGTTCCAGTGCCTCACCACCCTCTCCATGAAGAATTTCTTCCTTAAATCCAATCTAAATCTCCCTGCTTACAGTTTAAACCCATTACCCCTTGTCCTGTCCTGTCACGACAAGCCCTTGTAAAAAGTCCTTCCCCCAGCTTTCTTCATAGCAGAGGTGCTCCAGCCCTCTGATCATCTTCGTGGTCTCCTCTGGACTCACTCCCATCAGTTGATAATCTGCTTACGTTGAGGGCTCCAGAGCTGGGTGCAGTACTGCAGGTGGGGTCTCACGAGAACAGAGGGAGAGAATCCCCTCCCTCGACCTGCTGGCCACACTTCTCTGGATACAGCCCAGGATACAGTTGGCTTTCTGGGCTGCCAGCGCACACTGGCATTCATGTTGAGCTTCTCATCAACCAGCACCCCCAGGTCCTTCTCCTAAAGACTGCTCTCAGTCTATGGTCCACCCATCAAATCCATGCCTCTCCAATTTAGAGACAAGGATGTCATGTCGGACAGTGTCAAATGCTTCAATGACATCAGTTGCTCTTCTCTTATCCGCCAACACTGTAAACCCATTGTAGAAGGCCACCAAATTTGTCTGGCATGATTTGCCCTTATTGAAGCCATGTTGGCTGCCACCAGTCACCTTGTTAGTTCCATGTGCCTTAGCATAGTTTCCAGGAGGATCTTGCTCCATGATCTTGCTCAGAGGTGAGACTGTCCTGTAGTTCCCTGAGTCCTCCTTATTTCCCTTTTTAAAAATGGGGTTTATGTTTCCTCTTTTCCAGTCAGTGGGAACTTCACCAGACTGCCAAGTAACTGGACAAGGACAAAGGAAAAGGACAACTATGTATTTTAAAATAAAAGAGATGCGATAAGGAAAGCTAAGGCCTCCTTAGAACTAAACCTGGAAGGTCAAGGACAACAAGAAAGGCTTTTTCAAGTACACTGGAGGAAAAAAGAAAACCAGAGGAAATGTGGGCCCACTGCTGAATGAAGTGGGTGCCCTGCTGACTGAGGATATGGAGAAGGCGGAGTTACTGAATGCTACCTTCGCCTCGGTCTTTACTGCTAAGACCAGCCCTCAGGAGTTCCTGAGCTTGAAAACCATAGAGGAAGTCACAAGAAAGGAAGGTTTTGCCTCAGTTGAAGAGGATTGGGTTAGAGATCAGTTAAGCAAACTGAATATCCACAAATTCATGGACCCTGATGGAATGCACCCACGAGTGCTGAGGGAGCTGGAGGAAGTCATTGCTAGGCCACTCTCCATAATCTTTGAAAAGTCCTGGAGAACAGGAGAGGTGCCTGAGGACTGGAGGAAAGCCCATGTTACTCCAATCTTCAAAAAAGGCAGGAAGGAGGACCCAGGCAACTGTAGGCCGGTCAGCCTCACCTCCATCGCTGGAAAGATGATGGAACGACTTGTTCTTGGTGCCATCTCAAAGCATGTTGAGGAAAGGAAGCTAATCACAATTAGTCAGCATGGATTCAACAAGGGAAAGTCATGCTTGACCCCTCTGATAGCTTTTTATGAAGGCATCACTAGATGGATAGATGAGGGGAAGGCAGTGGATATGGTCTGCCTTGACTTCAGCAAAGCCTTTGACACGGTCTCCCATGGCATCCTCATGGACAAGCTTAGGAAGTGCGGACTGGAACATTGGGTGGTGAGGTGGATTGGGAACTGGCTGGAGGAAAGAGCTCAGAGAGTTGTGGTCAATGGGGCAGAGTCTAGTTGGAGGCCTGTGGCTAGTGGTGTCCCCCAGGGGTCAGTGCTGGGCCCAGCCCTATTCCATATATTCATCAATGACCTGGACAAAGGGCTAAAATGTCCTCTCAGCAAGTTTGCTGATGACACAAAACTGGGAGGAGTGGCTGCCACGCCAGAAGGCTGTGCTGCCATCCAGCATGACCTGGACAGGAGGGAGAGCTGGGCGGGGAGAAATCACATGCAATTCAATAAGGGCAAGTGTAAAGTGCTGCAGCTGGGGAAGAACAACCCCATGGATCAGTACAGGGTGGGGGATGTTCTCTTGAAGGGCAGCTGTGGGAAAAAGGACCTTGGAATCCTGGTGGACAACAGGTTGACCATGAGCCAACAGTGTGCCCTCGTGGCCAAGAAGGCCAGTGGCATCCTGGGATGCATGAAGAAGAGTGTGGCCAGCAGGTCGAGGGAAGTTATCCTCCCCCTCTACTCTGCGCTGGTGAGGCCTCCCCTGGAGTGCTGTGTCCAGTTCTGGGCTCCTCAGTTCCAGAAGGACAAGGAGCTACTGCAGAGGGTCCAGCTCAGGGCGACTGAGATGATGTAGGGCCTGGAGCACCTTCCCTATGAGGAAAGGCTGAGAGAGCTGGGTCTGTTTAGCTTGGAGAAGAGGAGGCCTGAGGGGGGATCTTATCAATGCTTATGAATATCTAAAGGGTGGGTGTCAGGAGGATGGGGCCAGGCTCTTCTCAGTGGTGTCCAGTGACAGGACTAGGGGCAATGGCCATCAACTGGAAAACAGAAGGTTCAACCTGAACGTGAGGAAACCCTTCTTCCCTGTGAGGGTGACAGAGCCCTGGAACAGGCTGCCCAGGGAGGTGGGGGAGTCTCCTTCTCTGGAGACTTTCCAAAGCTGCCTGGACTTGTTCCTGTGTGATCTGCTCTAGGGGATCCTGCTCTGTCAGGGGGGTTGGACTAGATGATCTCTAGAGGTCCCTTCCAACCCCTAACACTCTCTGAATCTGTAAAATAAGCTTAGAGGAGAGAAAAGCTCTGTTCCTCAAATTTGGATATTATCTGAGAGGTAATGTTTTGGTATAACCCATGAAGTCAGTGATTTCAAAACAAGTTACCACTGAGTGAAATTCTGTTGTCTGTGCTGTGGATGGAGATCAGCCAAGGACCCCAGGATGATGGCTTTGGACTTAAGGCTTATGAAATACACCCTTATGAACAACTGTGTAGGATGCGTAGTGCTCTAAAGCCTTCCGACACAATTAGAAAAGCTTTTCTGATGAGGAAGAATAACTGGTGACATAGGCACTGTGCTATACTAAACTTCTCTCTCAGATGGCTGGAGGATGCACGTGGCTCCAGCAGGTGACAGTTGGTGTGGAGATGGATATAGAATAATATATTGCGGGTGAAAGTGTCTTAAAATGCGCTGGTTGTAAACTGCAGGTATATCTGGAAGTGAAAACTTGCAACAGCCTATACTGCTTCATTCTACTTGTTTAATTATGTTGGTTTTAACTGCAAAATTTAACAAAGGGAAATATGTTCTTGAAAACCACTCATAGCAGCAACTGCAGGAAGCTGTGATGGCTTTCAGTGCACAAAGGAAAAAGACATGAAACAAAATTTAGATTAATCAGCTTTCAGTTATCCTTTGAAGTGTCTTTAAATCATCGTTTTAATATCATACTCACACTGAACCTGTTTTACATTCACTTGCAAACTTCAAATATAAAGTCCTTGGCTAATTTCAGGGTGAATTCTAGATGGGAGTTGATATGTCCCTGAAATGTATCATTCATTTTCACATTTAATACTTGATCAGAAATGGAGCCAAAACATCATCCCGAATGGTCAAACAAACGTCATGGATTACAAAATGAGGCCCAGCCAAATGGATTATAGAAAAACTATACTGAGTTAGAGATTATTCTGGAGATGTTACCTAGTTTTCTATGGGGATATTTACTGACTATTTACACTATTGTGTGCGAGTTTTTTATTTAAAAGTGTTCTTAATTTGACAATCAGTTTTCAAGTCAGGGTCATTTTGCTGAAAAATTACTTTCAGATGGAGAAATAGCATATTTTAGAAAAAATTAGTGTGATACATAAAACGAATGAGGCTTAGCTAAGGTCGCTCTTGCAATCAACCATGGATTCCACAATGCAAGATTGTAATTTTCAGAAAAACAATCACCTTGTTGCTAAGACAACCTATTCTGAATCCAAAACTTTCTGAAGTTTTGCTCTTTTCATCCTGAATTTCTCTGTCCAGTTCATGTTCAAAGAAGACCTTCAAATGTGAGTTGTATTTGAGCAAGTGTGTCCAGTAAAGTGAATTAACCTGAAATGACTCCAGGAGGAATAATAAAAGCAATTGTAGCAATCTCTATATAAAATAAACCAGAAAGAAGAACAAGAAGTAACTTTCTACAGGGAGGTCAATAATCAGTAGGACTCATGTTTTCTAAAGACCTCTGGAACCAACTCGTAACTTGTTAAGTACTGCTGACACTGAAGAGGCTGATTTCTTCCTTCCCCAGAAGGCTGAAGAGCAGCAGACCTCTGACGATTAAGACCTTTAAAAAAATGTCAGTTTTGACATCCAAACCAAAGGCAGGCAGGGAATCTGGTAATTAGTCTTGACAATCTTGTGATGAAATGCTTCACTTCTGGGCCTTGATGTTAGAGACATTTCAGGCTCTGTCTTCGGTCAACAGAAGAGGATAGATTTCTCCTTCTCTGGGTCTAGTATCTTAAACCTGCAGTGAGTACATGTGAATTCTGCTAGTGCCCTGTGCAATACTGGTCCTTGGAAACCTGTGAGGAATAAAAGAGGTCCGTCTGATGACTGTGAAGGTGTGGTGTCCTGAAAATGGGAATTTTAGTCAATTCCTCATCTTTAGCAGATATTTGCTATATAGCAACAAAACCAAAATGTCTGGTACCGTGTTTTCAGTCTGCTGGATCAATCTGCTGTGGAGAACTGGTGAAACTGCTATCCTAAAAGAAACTTACAGCATCTATCCAGGTCTTCTTGATCAATCATAATGTGGTACAAGCAAGAATTTTTCTCATCTCATTGGTTCTGCACATCAGATCTGGAGATAACCAAGCAGAGAAAAAAAAAAAAAAAAAAAAAAAAAGCTTTTTAGTGTATTTGGTTCTTATTTTCCTCAAAAAGTTCACCAGTAGCTGGACCACAACATTACCTAAAACTGAGGTGCTTGTTTTCTGTTTAAAACTGTGCGTTTCTCTCCTTCTGCCTTGTGCTTGATGAAATTCTTCTGCCTGTGCCTCCCAGGTGAGTGTAGCAGAAGCTAGTTTCAGTGAGAGGAGGAAGGCTATGGTGTTATGGCTGAGATTTTCTTGGGTCTTCACTTTACAAACCCTTGGAAGGTTATAGAATCATAGAATTGTTCTGGTTGGAAAAAACCTTTAAGATCATCAAGTGCAACTGTCAACCTGGCACTGCCAAGTCTACCCTAAACAGTGTCCCTGAGCACCAACATGTTGACATCAACATGCCCCTTAAATACCTCCAGTCATGGTGACTCCACCACTTCCCTGGGCAGTTACGGAACGATTTGGCCATATTCGAAGTTCTCCCTTTTGCATTTTTGTTTAACTCTGATGTCAAAACCTTTTTTTGGGAGAAGTGATGTAACGAAGAACTCGGGTTTGCTGATGATTATTAGAAATGTTTACAAGTCTTAAAACTACACAAGCTTATGGGGAATTGTGGTGCATTCTGAGCAGTGTATTTTATTAACAAGATGCTTCATATTTTAATGGGCTGTTTCTCTCAGGCATTTGAGGTGCTGTTATGCTAGTTACTCAATTTTATGAAGTTAAACAATAAACATTAAAAGTAAAACCTCAGGAAAATTGCCAGAGTGCAAAATAGATCTGTCCCTCGGCAGATTTAATTTACTTTCATTTTCAAAATGTTTTTCATTTGGTTTAGTAACATGTATTCTAGTATTTTGAGCAAGGGAAGGCAGACTTTAATGTAAGCCTCTAGGTCTGAAGGCACAGGAAGGAGTGATCTATTTTCTCCAGAGGATGGCAAGCTTTGTTTTCAGTTAACCCAAGCATTTGCAATACGGGGCCTGTTGGTGCTCCTGCACTTGGAATCTTCATGTCTGAACGATAGTGAAGTTGAACTTGGAAGTCAACCAGTAAGAAAGCTGGAATGGTCAAATTAGAACAAATAGATATTTGGTGTATGATGTATGTTTATCTTTTATGTTTTCTGCATTCACCTACTTTTATAGACAGTACTGGCACCTTTTTATGACTATGAAAAGCTAAGTAATTTATTTAGCTATAGTCTCACTCTTCCACATGCATGAATCTGAGCGATTCAGTGTTTTGTTTGGGCAGAGCAGGGAACATAAGTACACAGCCCAGGAGGCAGATAATGCCCATTAATTCCTTTTACTTTCACCTGGCCTGTGGGCATGTAATTATTTTTCATGTGTTACTGTCAGAAAACCCTAAGCTGTGTGATTAATGTGAGACTATCAAAGGTGTTGAAAGGCATAGTTATTTTTCAGGAAGGCACAAGACCTCCCTTCTCCAATGTGGAATATAAATCTTGTGGGCAAGTAGGGAAGGCAGGCTCCACGCTACAGTAAGCACAAAATTTCTAGGCAGGAAACTCTCCTGCTCTGCACAACCACTACTTACTACTCGAGCGATTAGCCCCAGGCATGAAAAGCTTAGTTTCATGGCACAGATGGCATTTCATCTGCCCAGACAGCTGGGCTAATTTCACCCTTGGACCTGTTCTACAGGAGGCCTTCAAAAAGGGTTAAGAGCAGTCTGGTTTAGGCTCTGCTATTTAATCTCTGCACTCCTCCCAGGTTGCTAATTTGCTGAAGCGACGGTACAAGCATGTTTATCACTCTGGTGCTTTCAAAGCATAGAGCAGAGTAGAAGTGCTTGTAGTCACGTTTTGACCATTTTTCAAAGTTATATTACTGTATATACCTTTTATTTTTAAACGGTGTGTTAAAAAAATGTTTAAAGAACCTTGAAGAAAGGGTTATAAGAGGGTTAGTAACCTTCCCTGTGGTCAGGAGCATTTCCATTCCTCAGTCAAGCTGTTTAGAGGAGGGAACAATGCAATGAGCTGGGTATGTAACCAGCTCTGTCAGTTGTGGCGCTGGAGACAGAAGCTCCTCAAAGAGCAGACCCTTTCTGATCACCCTGTGGGTGATATGGGCTGATGCCAAGCCTTGCCAGGGACTGCTGTGCAGAGCAGAGCCAGCTCAGCTCTGGCAAGGGCTTGTTAGCACCCAGCACTGCCCAAGACGTCCGAGCTGGCCCTGGGAGAGGTGAAGTTGCATTCAGCAATCTTGTTTCTGAGTGAATAAATCCATCTGGGCCTGAGCTGCTGATGTGGAGCCAGCTCTCATGTCTCTCCATCTGTGTCAGAGTTAACGTGCAGACCCGCTTCTTCTTGGGATCCCCCCGACTTCACCGTACCGTCTGCCTCCTCAGCTCTTGGACTGAGCAAATTGCTGATTACTGCGTCTGCTTGTATGGCCCAGTTTAGACATTTCTACAGCCCATATGAGTTGATCTCCTGGGTCATGATCTCATTTAATGCACAGAAGGCCTGTGCTTGTCGGTTCTGACTTATTTTGCATGTTCAGTGAAGCTGGTTTTTATTCCCCATGGGAGGGGAGCATCCCTCTAGCTCTGGGCCCTCAGACTGGGACTTGTTAAGTAGCCTAAGGAAGGAGGAGAAGGATCCTGACTGAGTGGAAGGGGGAACTGAAGCATCGGAAACTGGGAAGTGGTAGGGACAATTCCCCTGATGTGCAGTTGAGAGGATCATCAGGAAAAACTACAAGCCAGCACTTCAGAAGAGTTTGAGGCAGCAATGGGAGAAGCTGCATTAGAGTTAAATCCTTCAGTGCATTTGCTGCAGAATTTTTCATTCTCAGATGAAAGAAAATGAAATATAATGAGTGCTGAGTAAAGCAATCTTAGCTGTAACCAAAGCCTTTTGAGGAATAAAGGCAAATTAAAAACAAAACAGCAAAACCAAAACATGCCTAAAATAGAAAAGCTAGTGGAGCCTGTGAACACTTCCCAATTCGTTGGACTTGTTCTTGGGGTTTTTTTTTGTTTGTTTTTCCCTTCCCTTGTTTTGCTTACTTCCCTGCATCAGGCAGTGCTTGATATCATCACCTTGTTGTCATATTTGCTTGGGGAAACAAATCTGTCACAGCAGTTCCCTGTCAATACCCTGTCTTGAGTTAGCAGCATGTGCCTAGCTCCAGCACTGTAGGATGATGTCGCTTTTGCTGATAAAACCCCACTCTTTTCATTATCTATTGAAGAATGAACTGCACACTGGCGTTGCCCGGATTTGGAAACCAAGTGTGCTGTCAGAGAGAGAATTTGTAGCAATTCTTTGAAGTCACAGTTTCAGCCTATGTATAAAGTTTGTAACTTCAGATTTCTATGGAACATAAAATAGTTCACATTCAGAATTAATTCTCTGATGTTCTTTTTTCAACCCCATTTTTTACTTTTTTTTTTTTTTAACATTTACATATAAAAACACATATATGGCATTAACATTCCCAATGTAATGTTGTACCTTTATATAGGAGCGTCCCCACATGCAGATGTCAATATCTTTTGTTTTCTCTCACCTGTTGCTTCATCCTCATTAGGATTTTACATTGCTTGGTGTACTGATGGTGTCGGAGAGGGTAGCGGTGTGAGAAAACTAGTTATATCAGACTTGTATAGTGGTTACCTGTACCAGACATTTGGCAAACAGATATTCCCATACAGGAATTTAAAATAGAACTGAATCAATCTACTAGCTTAGATGGTCACCATGTTTGTAAGGTGATATTTCCTAAGAAGAACAGATACTTAAATGGGTGGAAATGACAAGGACTAAGCAAATGAGCATGCTTGTCTGGTCAGGTAATTAAAATCACTGCATGGCTATAGTATGAAAATGGTGAATGTAACTTTGGGAACAGCTTCACCAAACGTTGTATTGGAGGTTAAAAATGATAGCTGTGCTTTCACCAAGAAATGGAAAGCAGAGGCTCAGTAAATCCCAGAGCAAATAGTGCATGTGAGAGGATGGAGGCCAAAGAGGATAATGTGCATTAGTCTACATATGTGGACCCACATAAATCTCTCTTGTTTTATGTTTGCCAAGTCTAAATTGGACTTAATGTGGTTGCGTTTTTTTTTTCATAATCACTATCTGGGTTGACCCGTTCAGCTCAGTTTTGTACCAAGTAGAAAATTGCTCCCAAAATAAAGTGACCTTTTGCAATTTAGCTGGAAATTTAGGGTTTGTAAGGAAATTTAGGCTTTTTAGGCCAACAAATTGGCTGAACAGAGAATAAGTAAACTGTGCACATCAGTAGGTCTGAATCCACGGTTTCAAAGATTTGATGGACCACATCAAAACAGACGGGTGGTAATAGCTATGAAGGAGGCTGCATGACACACTTGAGATCAGCAGTGGGCCAGTAAAGTGGCAGTGTGAAGGACCTTGAGCCTCTGTCAGGGAGGAGAATTCAGGCAGGGGTCAAAATGCCATACTCAGCACAGGCAACACCAGTTTACCCCTTCCTCAGGAGCTACCCCCAGGAGTCAGTTTTGAAGCAGTTCTGCTGGGCTGAAGGACCATGAGTAACCAAGCTGGTTCAGCATCCATGCTGAAGACATACTGTGTCAGTATGTGACTGAGCCAAAAAAATCATATTCCCTCTGTCAATCTCCTGACCGAACCATCTTCTCCTATTTCTAGAATATGGTTAGTGCTTAAAAAAGGTGAATTTGAGGTATTTGACTCGCTGTGCAGTAGGCTGAGGTGATCTGAGCAGGGATCTGGGACACCAGCTGACAGCCTTTAACCTAAAGCAAGAAATAGGATAAAAGGAAAGGTCTCTTTCGGGTGATGTGACTCCCCTGATGAACAGACCTCCCCAGCAGATGGGCACCACTGCCTTTCCAAGGAGTCTCATCCCAGGATGCTCCTGTTTGTTTCAGCATACGTGTGGTTGCCCAAGCGATACCCAGAGAAGATACAGCCTGGGAACATCTTGGCCAGCATCCTGGCTGACATGAGACCATCTTTAGCATTTAGCTGTCTTTTAATTTATGCCATTCTTTGTGTTCTTAACACAAATCGATTTGGAAAAACTATGGGATCAGTTCCCATGTTGATGAGTGACTACACAGAACACAATAATGCCTGAAGAGCAACCAAGAGTAGGGCTCCATTATGACGATAGTTGTTACAAATGGAAAGTGTGCTTGAAAAAGCCTTCTAAAGACCAAGCACGTGAGGAGAAGACAAACAATAAAATGACTTAAAGCACTCTGAGGCAGAGTGAAGCTGAGGTGAAGAGAGCACAGAGTGAAGATCCAGGAGCCAAGAAGTTCAGGGAAGGATGGTCCAGGCACAACTGTAGGAAATTTTCTGAATTCCCCAAGGGCCCTGTTTTAGCAGCTTCTGCAGCACTTTCTCTTGGATCAAGTCCTTGGCTTTGTTCTCCCTTCCCTGCAGTCAATCTGGAGACACCGTGTCAGTCTTAGTTCTCAGCAGAATTTACTGCTTTAGAATTTTATGCATTCTCTTCCCGTGCAGTATGCACTCGCTCAGCCACTTCTGCAGCTCTTTGCACCGGCCTGGCTTCGTATTGAGCTGTCTGAAAACAGCACGTTCCTCACCAGTGGATTGGCCCAGACTTGATGTTGCAGTGAATTTAGTTTGAACGTGGTGAGTGCTGCAGAGGTGGCACAGCACTGGGAAGATGAGCCTGGAGTCTTGTTTGCTGGGCACTCTCAGTGGTACCGTTCTCCAGTGGCAGGATTGTTGGGAAAGATACGTGAAAAGATAACACAAATGTTGCCGAGGCTCCAGGAGGAGCCTGGCGTTTAGCAAAATGTCTTTCTTTGCAAATTGACAAATTAATAAATGATTGAATCAAAACTGGAATCCTGCAGTGTCACTTCAGAGTTGGTGGTAGGAACAGAGTAGCACTTTAACACTTTGCCTGAAGGGAGTGAAAAAAAAACCTGTCGTGAGTTGAAAGGAGAAATGTTCATCCCATAATTGCTTGGCATAAATTTCTCATTTACAATAAACTGTCAGTTACAATTTTCAGCCTTCAGAAATAAGTGGCCTGGTGTTCAAGACTACTAAGTACCAAAAGTTGTGCGAGTCAAGTTGTGTTGAGAGCATAATCTGAAAACAAAGTACAAGACAAATGTTACGACTTCCAGGCCTTTGATTACCAGGATGGATATAGAAAAAGAAGAAAGCAGTCTTCTCTGTCTTTCAGAGTCCACTCAGAGATTTTTAGAGCTGCTTTTGAAACACAAAATCAAATCATTGTATTACATGCAAAATCAGAGCATTTGATTTTGAAGCCTTTTAAGTCATGGGCAGAAGGGCCCAAGGTGCCATTTGAGGCACTGAGGTAGTCCTGAGTTTTAATGTTAACCTGTCTATCGCAGTATGATACTACTGACCCTGTCCCGCATGGTGAGGATTAATTATTTCGTTTGCACTGCCACTTTGAAGACACACACGTCAGGTAAGGTCTGCATCAAAAGATTCAAGAAAACACTAAGAACTGATTTAGGTTTGTTTTCTTTTTCAGTCATCTGACAGCACCTTTCTAATCTGCCAGTGTGCTACAGGATAGATTTATCTCAGGCTGAAGGGAAGAGCAGGCTTATTTTGAGATGTATTCAGTTCACTCCAGCCATTTTTGCTTGCTGTAGCTTTAACTCATAAATTGATTTAGAATATGTTAACAATTGCTGCAGGTTGTGAATAGACATTTGAAATGCTGTTTGAGTGAGTGTGTCCTTAATGCCATAAGCTCCTCAAGAAAGGATTATCCTAACAGGCAAACTTCAAACCTTTATTCTTTTTTGTGTTCTATCATGTAGAAAAACCAAACCAGTCCTTCTCCCAGCACTTAGGGAGGCAGCCATGCCTCTCAGCTGATCATCTGGGAGCTGCTGGTGTCTTCTAGGGACAGAGGAAAATCAAAGCAAATAAATAAACAAGGCCCCTGAACGTTATGGGGGACTGTGGAAGAGCAAAAGGGCTGTCCTAGAGATTAACCCGTACCAAACTCTGCCTTGATCTGAAAAAAATGAGGATTGCATGTTTCAAAGTTTGCAGAAAGATAAAAGAATAACTGGCCTGGTCTGCTAACCTAAAGACTAGTTCCTGGTCCTCAGAACTGGACATGTCTCTTTGTGAAATTAAAAAAAACCGAAGTGGACAAGCAAAGTGTCTCCCTAAACCTCTTTGGCAGTAACTCATGTAGCTGAATAGCAGCTCTAGACTCAGAGACTGCCTTGGCTTCTTTATTGAGACAATTGACCTGAGGTCGGTGTGTAGTTCTTTCCAGCAGTGTGTCGTATGAGTGGTGGTCTGATCTCCCAGGTCTGAGTGGAGCAGTTTCTTTCCAGATCGGAACACTTCCAGCAAATGAGATATTTCGAGGTAAGCTGTTTCTCATGGGGGTAGTTGTTCCAATCTGTTCTTTTTTCCATCACTTTGTTAGTCCCAGCCGTTCATACTTGTTCACTTTAGGCTCTGATGGAGTAAATTCTCTTTTGCAGTGACCTTTGCTTCAAGTGTGCAGTAAATGGCCCAGTCTGTCCGTATTCCACTCTTTCTGTGATACAACTTTTCAGTTCCGGCTTTTTCATATTAAGCATGCTAGAAGGGCATTTCATAATACATATTGTGTACCATGATTTCAGACTAAGCTCCTACTTTAGATTTTAACATGTTCAAAAAGTGACAGTGGTGGTTGTCTGCTCTTGGCTAATGTATCTTTGTCTGGATCTATGTATGAAGTGTATCAGCAATTGTAACATTCTGCTGGCATTTCTCCAGTAACGTTTTTCTCCATTTATGATCATTTCAGTGACATTCCATGACCAAATACATGGTCTTTATCAAATAGATACTGTTTTGTACCAGTGTCAGCAGTCAGATCTAAAGAGAGAAGGGATTGGGTTAAGTAAGGTTAGGTTTTATAGTGGTATTTTATCCCTGTTGCTTGGGCAAATACTCCATTCCTTGGCCCATGAGTTCTGTCAGCTCTCCAGTAAACCACCTGCTCTACCTAAAGCAAGGGTCCTTCGAATGAAGGAAGATTTTGGATCTACTTCTTTCGATTTTCTCCCTTAGAGACATAAGTAAAGCCCCAGTCTTTTGTGACTACTGTTAAAATATCACGAAGTCAGATGACCTGGGGCATGAGTAGAGGAAAATCTAGGCAAAACAAATGTTCTGGTGTTCTTGTGCTCTTGGAAGTCACCTTACTGCACTGTTGCGCAACACACATTTTCCCTGCCTCCGATGCAGCAGTTGGAAGAGTGTTGCTTTAACAGAATGTGGTAAATTTTAGGAAGGGGGAAAAGGGCAGAAAAAACAGAATTCAGGACCGTGTTGTTATTTCTTGTTTTCTTTTCCGGATGATGCTGCTGCAGATACCTGTGTGCTTGCTTGACTACCTGCCTGCTATGGCTTGTGTTGTACGGCCAGCGTACAAGCCCGTTTCGCAAGGTGCACTCAGGTTGTATTTGTCTATGTCCACAAGCCCTGTTCTTTGCAGGTTTTTTACTTCTACTTCCTGAGTGACACTTCTGTCATATTTTTGGACTAATGTAATAGTGGTTGACATTTTTATTTCCTGAAGGCTTGTAGAGAATTTTAGTACCTGTAGAAAAAGGTGCAAATCTGGAAATGTATTTTTGGATGCGGGTAAGTCATCCTGCGTCGCTACTGATTTAGGTGTTTTGAATGTCTGTTAGAAAAAGATACCCTTTTTCCTTTTGGTTGTAGCTTCCCCTCAACAGCTGTTCTAGCATAACAGAAAATGCCATTGCTAAGAGGAATCCTCTTTTCTCCTGTCCAGTGAACTGTTGTGACATGATGTTCAATCAAAATAAATGCCAGTGGCAAAATAAATCTTTCAGGGAAAACCGAAACACTTTCATGAGTCCAGAAAGCAGTGGCTCCATGGTGGTTTGGTAGAAGAGTGGCAAAGCAGCTGTGACTGGTTCAAACACGCTTCTCCGTGGGAGAGTTGGGCAGGGAGAGGGGAACACGTGTAAGTGCCTCCAGTGGAGGAAGGCACGGCCTGCTGCGATGTCACACAGGAGGAAGGTCTGCAGGAGATGGCTTGCTGCCGGTATCGTTTCTCTTCTCCTCTGGGGATTATTCCTTTTTATGTGTCTTTGGGACTGCCTAGGTTTCCACTGGCTGGAGCAAGTCAGGAGACCTCTTCCTCTGCCCAGGTTAATTTGGCAGAGCAAACTGGAGGGTTGCAGGGTCTGGTATGGGTTTGTGCAGCAGGAACTAGGTCTCTAAGTGTGTATGTTTCTTTATTAGTAATGTTTTGAGGGAACACGGCAGTGCTAACAGGCAGATGGGCAGATCTCTACATTTTACACTGGGGTAAGAATGAGGGAGCCCTGCACAGTAATTGGCCAGAAGGAATGGCAAGGTCTCCATGGCCCCAAACTGCTCTAATCATTGCTACTCTTCCTCCGCAAATCTCTGTGCTACTTTGGGTGACATCACTTCTGCCAAGCCTCAGTTTATTCATCTGTAAAATAGGGCTAATCAGATTTTCCTACCTTATGGAGATTAACTTATTAAGTTTATATTGCAAAGCGGTGTGAAGGCATAAAATGTTACGGAAATGTTGAGTGATAACCATGTTATATTAATTTTGTTTATTCACTCCCATCACACATAATGTCAGTGCGCTTCTGCAAATTATGGCAGCACAAGCTAACCAGAATGTGGGCTTTTATAATGCTGTTTTTATTTTTCAATACTCTTGCTAGTTTTCCAAATCAATATGGGTTGGGTAAATAAATAAATGGCCTATGTTTTGTTTAGCAGCACAGGCCATTGTAAGTCTGCTCTGGAATCTGGCTGGAAGCTACACTTTTTTCTGCTTCCTATATTCTGATTGTGTCACAATTCTAACCCCTCTGTCCTTTGCTCCACCTTGTTGTTCCTGTGGGTTTTGGGGTTTTTTTAAGTGATTCTGCTGCACCTAAATCTCTTTGGCCCTTGATTTTAACTTGCTAGGTCTAGTGCTATCACTTTCAGTGATTTTGATTTGAATTTCATTGTATCTTAACATCCTGAAGGTAGGTATAAGCACGGTACGAAATGTTAACATGTGTAGACCCTATGGGAAAAAAAGAAGCCCTTCCAGTTCATCCACCAGGGGATACAGTGATTAAGTGTACGGACTGAAAGTTCTGCTCTGCTGTTCCCCGTTGCGAACAAATGTGCTTTCTCAAAACCACAACTAGGGAAGGAGGCAATACTTGGCAAAGCTTCTTCCATTAAGAGCACTTGCTGGAAATGTCTGTACATTGTTCCTAAAAAATACACTACAGGACACAGCACTCTTCAATTTGCATTCCTTAAAATGGACGAAGAACTTTGTCAGGGGACCTAGGTCTTTTGTTCAGGAAGCTGTTGTAAGATACAGAAGTCCATCATAGCCTGAGACACTCCGAAGGCAAAGCAAACCCCCAGATGACCCCTGAGTCCCAGAGGTGGGTTGTTCAAGAGAGAAAGGCATTAAGAGTGACACAGAGGGCATGAAGTCCACTAGGCAGTGAGTCTTGCTCTTTAGTGCAGTAGCAGAATGTAAATAGGCGTTCCGGTAATCAGACCATTTTCAGGCAGAACTGTTTTAGGAGGAAAGAAAAGTAGAGGTTGGAAAAGTAAGTACAGTGCCTGTATGTGAACGATGCATTCTCCCAGAAGACACTAGCTGGAGAGAAGCACCATGTACAGTGTAGGTGTTTTCATTCTGTTTCTACAGAAAAGCTGTCTTTGAAGGCATGGGCTAAGTTTTTGTGTACATCTGCGAATGCCTACCTAGCAAGCAGTGTGCCAGGGACCAGACAGTACGCCATGCACTTGGCATCATCAACTTTTTCAGCCTCAAAATGTCTGGCATCTCCCAAGGCTGATACAGAGCAGTAACCCCAAAGGGATTGGCCTGGCCAGCAAGCACTACTTACAGAATCTGAGAAGTTGATCTGGGTCCTGAGCTGCTTAAATTGTGGCTTGTTACAGGTCAGGTTTTGATGTTAGTAAGATCAGTTTAAACCCAGAAGAACTTGGCTGAGCCTGGTGAATTACTTCAGGGGGTGTTGCTCCAAGTCTGGCACTTTCCTCTGAAGGTGGACTGGGTTCGTCTTTCAGTAATTCTGTGTCAGCCTTTGGCAACACTGGAATATAAACTTCCCAGTGGCCCATAAACATGTTCTCCTAATCCAGGGAGGTCCTGCAACATTGCCACTTAGTGTCTTTTCCAGATAAAGGAGCAATTTGAAATTCATTTTTAATAGGCTTCAATTGTTGTCCCTTGGGACTCGTGTAGTTAAATTCTTAATAACTCGTTTGTTGAGCTATTCATTCTCAGGGATTTGAATGTTCTCCCTGTGTTCCTGTGGGAACACACTAGGCTCAGACTGTGTGTACCAGCCCCACGTGGACAGAGACTTGATGTCACGCCATCCGCCGTCACATAGTCAGTCCTTGCAGATTGTACTGTGCGTGTGGAGAAGTCTTTGATCGGTCTTAGGGTAGCAGTTCAGTTGAACGGGGATCCCTTCCCCCATCAGGAACTCCACAGAGGGAGAGTTTGGTTTTCTTGTCCAGGCTGTGGAGATAAGCGGGGTTGCGATAACATCCAAAGGTGGTGTTCGAGTGCGGGTATTCATTATGAGGTAGATAGTGCAAATGTCAAAATGGACAGAGGGCACATGGGCAAAAAGGGGTAGAGAGGAGGGAAGATGGGGAAACTCTCGCTTTAGGTAATAATAAGACAAAGGACACAGACTGGACTTTATGCAGTCCTACCAGTGACAGAAAAATGTGAGGTTGGAATATTGCAGACCCATGGAGTATTAAAGACCTGGCTAGCAGGGGCTCTACATAATTAATGAACTTTGTTTCTTTAGCATTTACAACATATGGTATTGGAAACCTCGGAAGTGCCAGATTTCCCAGCCTGGAAACAGCTTTCAATGCACACAGCTTTGGCCTTGCTCTTTTTTCCCTCACATCTTAATTAAAATGCTCCTGTCAATGAGCAAATGAGCAAAAAGTTGAGCCGAAGAGGTGCACCCAAAGTAACTTAGGGTGAGATTTTATTTGGCAAGCCAGAATGTTGCCACCTGTACAGGCGTCTGCCGTGACAGCCTCCTGACACAGAAGCCATCCGTGCAGCTGTATGCAGCCAGCTCGGGTAGAAACTGAGGGGCAAAGAGATCTACACTGTGCAAAGCAGGAACCTAATTAAGAGGCTGTCACACTTAGGGCCTCAAAAAGGCCAAGGTCATCATAGAATCACAGAATGATTTGGGGTGGAAGGGACCTTAAAGACCATCTAGTTCCAACCCCCTGCCATGGGCAGGGACACCCTCCACTAGACCAGGTTGCTCCAAGCCTCATCCAGCCTGGCCTTGAACACTTCCAGAGATGGGGCACCCACAGCTTCTCTGGGCAACCTGTGCCAGTGCCTCACCACCCTCTCCAGGAAGAATTTCTTCCTGATAGCCAATCTAAATCTCCCCTCTTTCAATTTAAACCTGTTACCCCTTGTCCTGTCACTACAGTTCGGACTAGGTTGATGCATCCCTGGGAAAAAAGAGAATGGACAGACAGCAGATGTTAAAATTAATAAACAAAACAAACCATGTAAAATGCAAGAGTGGGTTGGTTTTCTACAACATAACACAGGTGCTGCTTTCTTTTACCATCGGAGGTGCTGGGTGAAAATATCAGCCCGTCCTTTTTAAGCATGATCTTTCAATGTCCCTCTAGTAGGTGCTGACTGAATTGTGATCCCACAGGTCATACAGAGGAAAAGCTGCTGTACCTGGCTGTGTTTCTCTCCTGAACGCCTCTAGCATTTCACCAAGTGCTTTCATACGCTTGTGTGACAAACTACCTCCAACCAATAACTCTTTATACGTACCTCTAAAATTAAAATTGTGTCAGAATAGTAGCTAGTGCAAATGAAATTCAGAGATTGAACTGGCAACAATGAACAGGAAAAATCATTGGCTATGAGGGAAACCCAAGGAATATAAAGTAATGCATTTCTGAGGCAGAATGTTAAGCATCATTGGTTAGGCAAAAGTGATATGATTTCATAAAATCCTTGTAGTATTGTAAATGTGTCTACCAGGCAAAATATTCATATTGCCAGTATTTATTACACTGAATAAAACATGGTGTTTCTGGATCATGGGGAGTCATGTAAAGCTTGTTCCCATTCACATGGGTCCACATCTCCTGGGTCTTCTGTAAAGAAGGAAACCCAAAAAAGCTTAGAGCAAATTTCAACTGAAACCTAAGCATTAGGGTTTTATTTATTTATTTATTATCCCTAAATATTATTTGTTGATTTAAATTTCATTTATTTATACGCCAAAGCTTTATTTATGTATTTATTTTTATGATTCCCATATGATCATAAACACCATATTTTCTCAAAAAGTTATTTAAATTTATGAAAAAGTCGCCAAAACTCCCCCCCCCCCCCCCCCCCCCGCCCCCCGCAGAATTTATCAAGCTGTTGCATTAGTAATAGCATCTAAGCCAAGTGATTTTTCTGTCTGTTGTACTGGTTTTGAGCAACTTTGATGCAGGTAACTGAATTGTGTACTTTACTTGCTTGGAAACAAGTGATGTTGTGAAGGAACAAATACGTTTGAGATATTGAGTAAAATTTTCCCAAGTGACAAAGCTCAGGTCAGCAATGGTATATTCGTGCTTCTGACGTCAGCTGGATGCGCGTCCCTGTGCATCCGGACCTCGGGCTCCTTGAAAGCAGATCCGATGTTCCTAAGCTCTTAAAGGGCCTTCTGAAAATGTACCCATTTTCAGTAAGTCCAGAATCATGCCCCATTATACATACTTTTCCCAACAACCCTGTCACGTTCTGTGTGGTACATAATGAAACTTGGATGCCTTGCAGAACAGGTAATGCTAGAAGGTTCAGAGAGGGTTTTGAGTGTTGCAGCTGCTTGTGTCCCCCAGAACCTCCCCTGCATTGTAAAAGGTTGGAAGTGTGGGTACTTTCTTAAGCTAAACTACGTAACTGCAGAAGAAAGACTGACTTGTTCAAAACGATCGTTGCTGTTGGCAAAAGAATTTCAGGCTGTTTCATAAAGCAAATACAGGGTGTGAATGAAACTTCCACTGGGGTAAGTGGCATGAAGTAGGTCAGTGTGCGTGTAGCAGGCTGTAACAGCTGCTAACTTTTGCTTGAATGATGAAGAAAGCTCCAGCACAGATGTATTTTTGTAGAAGACACATCTTCTGGAAGAAGCCAGAGTTTAATGCTCAGACATGGACTCAACATCAGATGTGAAAAATCACAGTTCCACCTATTTTTATTTCAATAACATTAGAGAGTAATGGAGGGGAAAGAAATCTACTTCTCTGCTGTGAGAGTAGCTTCGACTGATGACTAAGTGCCAGTCTGGGGAACTATAGTAGCTGTGTGTGGCATGCTTTAGTTTTCCTGGATTTTGAAGGAACTGCAGAGTTTGACCTGCAGGTGCCAGCTTGGTCCATTTTTCCAAGTTACCTGAAAAGGGCGCGTCAGAAGAGGCAGCATGTGCTGTCTTCTAAAGCACCGTCTGTCTTGCTCTTTCAGAATAAGCTGAGCTATGTTGGCTACTACACATAGCAATAAAAATTTTCTGGGTAAAATTTCCGCCAGGTAAATGGAAATCATAGCCTCGGCATTAATGAGCATCAGTCCTCCCCATGACTCTCTCTTGCTGGTTGTAGTCTCTGAGAATGCTGGGTGAGAGTCTGCAGAGCTGGACTGTTCCTCCTAGGCAAGCTGGCTGCAGCTAGCTATGCTGCTGAGGGCACTGGGCTGCAGGAACATCACTGTTTGTTTCCCGTTTCACCTCTGGTATCGTCTTGTTGCAGGGGTTTGGAGGTGTCTTGGATGACTTGATTTTCAAACCTGCTTCGTACCTGTGTCTTCATATCCCCTGTTTGTCTCTGAGGGAGAGCTGTGAGAACTAGTTCCATCGTGAATCCAAACTTTTTCCTGACTTTACGGCATGAAATGTGGGCCCCAGAGAAGTCAGCAGCAGTTCACCATCAACTTCAACAAGATTGATGCTTCATCTGTGATTGCTGACAGCAGGGAGAGCTGCTAGTTCCAACCCCCCTGCCATGGGCAGGGACACCCTCCACTAGACCAGGTTGCTCAAAGCCTCATCCAGCCTGGCCTTGAACACTTCCAGCGATGGGGCATCCACAGCTCTGGGCAACCTGTCCCAGTGCCTCAGCAGTGCCTAATAATGCTGGCTGAGACACCTCTGCACTGCTCGTCTCTCTGTAGGGCAGATGTGCCATCTGTCAGAAAGATACCTGCAAACAGTAGCTCTGGGAGGAGTAATAAAGCTTAAACTTGTTTGAGGAGGAAGGAGGTTGGAGCAATATAAGCCTGTAATTTGCAGCAAGTTGTCAGGAATTTGGAATGAATCTCAGACTGAATAAAGTGACTGTGCTGATAAGGAAAATATAAAATCCCTTGTGAAATTTAGCTCCTGTGCAACCTACAAGCCCTTAAGCCTTATTTTAGAATGAGCTAAACTCATTGCGGGGAAGAAGAGCAATGACAACAATAAAATCTATCAGGGAACATGGCTAAAGAGGGATAAATGCTTATCACAAAGGAATATTTTATAGTTCTTCTAGATGTTGATGAATTTTAAATATGCAGAGTACCTTTAGGAGCAAATTGTTGATGGCCTGGGAAGTACAATTTCTGTAATCTATGAATTTGGCATATAGAAGGATGCTATCTTAACACTGCAAGTGCTGCTGTGTGTAGGTAGTTCTGCTGATGTAGGATAGGGTAGTCTTTTCAATTTACTGCCAGTCCTTAAGGAGAATTATTTGTGAGCTGAAGATGAAGTCATATCTCATGCATTTTGATTTAATTTCCTCTCCATTTGATTGTCCCTTCTTCTCATTAAAGGAAATGAAGTGAAACATGGTTAAATGTGGCTGTAAATATTATGACACTATAATATAAATCGTGGGCCTGTCCCCTGTATGAGGAGGTGTGTTCGTAGCTGGTCCTTGCATCTTGACAAACATCAGGAAAAAAACATCCAGGCAGCAGAAGTTGTCTGAGATGTGAAAGTGCATGAGACATGAGGATGAATGAAATGTATTAGAAATGAAAGAAATATAGAACTGCTTAGGTTGGGGAGGAAGCAGATAACAGGTGACATGATATCGGAATGTAAAAATAATGAATAGTGCAGAGAAGGCTGGCTGCATGCTCATACTTACTGATTTGCAGATATAACAAGAACATCCAATGCAATTAGAAGGCACCACACTTAAAACAGTTCCAGGGAAATCTTTTATGACAAAAGTGCATAAATAATCAGTGACTCAAGAATCTCTTGAGCAAAAGAGCTCCAGCGGGTTTGTAGGAAGATTAGACTAACGTATGAATGAAATCTTTCTACTTTGGTACGTAAGCCTAGTCATTAATGGATGCAAAAAATCTTCCTCCATTGGCTTGTTATCAGAGAAATGTTCTTTATTGGGCCTGGGACTGCTTTCTCAATGTATGGGCACTGGATGCTTGAAAGGATCAGAGGACTCTTGATCCATCTTACTACACTAATCCTTCTGTTACTGTGAGTTGTTTAAGGCTCAGTCCCCACATTTCACCTCTTGCTATTTGAGGTTTTTCCTGTGGGTTAGCAAAGCTCCAATTTTTAACTCACTTGCAGATGATTACCTCCAGACCAGAGCAGCACACAATTCTAGTTGGAAATTTAACTCAGAGAGCTAGGTTTATCTTTGGGTAACTTCACTGTAGTCAGTACAATTACCAGAAACACTAGCTAGGTTAAGGTTGTTCAGGAAGAACCTATTTTTGTACTGAATTAAAAGCTGTTGGAGGAATAGCGGTTGCAGAAGTAGCAAATTTCAGTGCTGGTGTTCTGTTGCATAGTTATGATATGGAACCATAGGTTAATGTGATGTGAAAATAGTGGACAGTGTGAGAATACAATTTGAAGGAAACACAACCACAGCTCCCACGTTATTCTGAATTTAGAGTCAGATCCTCGAGGCACCCCACTGCAACAGGAAAGAATGGAATTCCTCATAAAAGCCAAATAGGATTTTCAAATACAGAAACATCTGCTGTATGGAAATGAAAAGCAGAATTTGGGTGGTTTTTTTCCAACCTAAAATACCTTTTCACAGGAGGGTGGGCTCAATCAAATACTTTGATTTTGACAGTACAAGAAAGACACTGAGATACCAAGTCCCACAAAGGGCCACCAAGATGGTCGGGGGTCTTGAGCACAAGACACATGAGCTGCTGGGGTTGTTCAGGCTGAGGAAGGCAGCGAGTGTAAACTAGAGCAATCTCAAAGTGTTTTAAATTGGGGGTTCTCAACCTCACTGCTGCAGCTGCCTCCTCTTCAGTGTCACCTCCTCTCCCCTGATGTTGCCGTGGGGTGAGGGAGGCTGATAGGGACAGCTGCACTAAGTAACGCTGTTGCTCATGCCATCACTGGCCTCCATGAAGGCCATTCTACGGCAGAGAGTCCCTGTGCCTTTTACCCCCTGTCATGTTCTCTCACGGAACCCTAAAACGTATCCTCACTGCAGGGTGCTTCTCAGTGAAAGGCTTCTCCCACGATTAAGTCCGCTTTTGAAAATGCCTCCTGGAGTTATCTGAAAAGGAGAAAATTGGGGTCTGTAGTTTTCAACTGGAATCCTGTGCTGCCCCTTCCTTCCGAGAACAGCATGCCATCAAGGACATGACAGGATGAGCTTTCCTTTTTTCCCTGAAGGGACAGCCAGTGAAGCTGGAGCACATGATCCTCCATGCAACAGTGAAAGAGAAGTTTTGAAACATCTTCAATAACTTTTTATCCTCTCTCCAGGAGGACAGAGTTATTAATAGATCACAGAATAGTTTTCCTCATTTGATTACAAAGTTTCTAGGTGCCTTTTTCCTCTTTTTCTGTTTTGGGTTTTTTTTTCCTTCTTCTTTAAAGATGAAAGTTGAGTCTCCCGTTGCGGAGGTTCCCCTTGGTCCAGCTGGAACAGGGATTGGCCACTGTTTCTGTGTTAGGTAACAAAAAGAGACTTACAAAAAAAGCTCTGGCATTTTGAAAGGTCTTTCCTTCGTCAGTTCTATCTCTCTTTTTATTTCCCTCCCTCCCTCCCTCCCTCTCTCTGTCTTTCTCATGGTGTATTTTCAGTGTCATGAAAGTGTTCAAGAGAAAAGACCTCCCCCAGAGATTAAATGTTACCAATCCAGTTCAGCTTTGACTGATGTATAAACGTAACTACAGAGGTTTCATAAATGCTGACCTCATCAAAAGGACATCCTTAATACCAATATCTATAGCAGCTGAACTTTTAAAAAGCAACCTGCAGCCTTACCTATTTTCCTTCCTTAACTCTTTGCTCCATGTTGGATTCGTAGGACGGCAAACTGGCTAATCAGAAATATCTATAACTGAATTCAATAAATCCACTCGCACTGGCACAATTGCATCTTTGCAAAGAAAATTTTCCCCTAGGTGAGTGTTAGTTTTGATTTGCAAATGAAAATATTGGGGGTTGACTGCATTAAATCATAACGAAAATGAAAATTCTTAACCATTTTCCACGTCCAGCTCTGGGGCCGACGCTGTGAGCTGATACGTGCATTCAGCACTTAGTGAACCTAGAGGGAGATAGAGATGATTGCAAGTTGCAGATCAGATTCTTATGCAGAGTGTCCACAGTGAAAGTAAATTCCACACTCACACAAGGTAAATTCTTCCTGCGTACGAATACGATTATATTTCTTCAGCTAAGTGTTTAACAAAGACATTGCAGCATGGAAAATGTTAAATAAGCTTTATCTAAGTGCTAGTAGATGAATGCTTCCATTGTGCAGAAGGTAAGTCCAACATATGACATAGTAAATGTCCTGAAAAATATATATTGCATTATTGGATAGGGGTTTTGTTTTATTTGGTACTCAACAAAAAAAAAACATTTCAAAACCAGTGAGTAGTGAATGATTTAACAACTTCATTTGTAGCATACTTAATATACTACTTTTTCTGGTTTTCCATTGAATTAGTACATTGGGTGATTTAGTGATTTCTGTTTAGGCCTAGCCAATGTCTGATAGGATTTACATCAAGACAGTCATAAAATTAAAACAATAAATAAGTTGTCCAACAGATTCTTTCAATATCAGCTTAATTCTTGCTCCAGCTTATCAAGGGTGATATTTATTATAGCCCTAAAGGGCATGGAATTAAAACCCATATGAATTAGCTGAAGAATCCAAACCAGCAGTGTAAGTCGATTTCGTAGCCTGTGTGCTTCCTTGCATGGCTAAGTAGGAAGGTTGTGTCACTGGAGCAGATAAGCCGGCTTTGGGATAGGTGACAGGCAGAGAGAGTAGCGTGCAAGCATTGAACGTCCATGTAGCTATGTTGTTATGTCTACGGGCTTAAGTGGATGAGCTGAAGTGTGGGAAGAAACCACCACACGTTTGTGGCTAAACTGTATAACCTGATGCACTCAGCCCATCCGAACAGCAGGTGATATTCCCACATTAATCATCCATTTCCCCTCTGTCCCCTGCTCTACAACAAACTGCGGAAAAGTCTTCCTGGTGATCTTCCAAAAGAAAAATATACGGTCTCCATGAAGAGAACATTGTAAGACGGCACATGCTGTTAGGCAGGTCGCCGGGTGGAAGCAGAAATAGGGGAGATGGCGCTTACTGCTGGCACTGTAACCTGCTGCCTGTGGTGGGTGCGAGGGGCATGACTGGGTGGATTTCAGGTGAGGAGGGCATGGCTGGAAGTTGCTTTTACTCGCACTTTGAGACCAGACTCCTCTAGGCACCGTGTGGGTGCAAGGCTCTGGGTTTGGCATTCCCCAAAGGCCAGACCTTAAACGCTGGACTGGGATTTTGACAGTTTCATGGGTGGAAGGGAGATGATTGAAGTCTCTCTTTGGAGTCAGAGAGCTAGCTAAGTTGCCACACGAACACTTTTATTCTCCCCAGCTTTTCTCAGTGGGTCTATTTGCTTTGATTTTGTGTTTTCGCGCCCGTTCTTTTAGGCACCGACAGAAGAGCCACGATTCCCATTGCAGGAGAACTCAGCAGGCGTGGCTCTTCGCTTTTTTGGTTTGGTTTTTGCCTTTGTAAAGGAGAGCATGGACTCTGAAATGTCTGTTTCTCTGCCTTTCTTGCTGCCATAGCTTAAACTGTGTCTTGTGTAATGTTCAAATGTGCATTCAGTGCTTGTCTTTTTCCAGTAGAGGTAGCAGCCTTTGCAGAAAGGCAAGCTTTGCAGCGCTTGTACAACCTGCTCTTCTGAAAAACCAATACAGAAAATCTCCGGGGCAGTTCATCAAAACAGATGTATGAAACCTTCAGGGGACACCCTTTCCCCAAAAATAGGCCTTCCCTCTATGTGCACATAAACATGTTCCTGTAAGCAAGTTTTCTGGAGACATATCTGACAGGCATTTCCTTCTTTTGTGCTTCATGTGATGAAAATCTGGTGCTTCATTGAATTGGGGTCAACAATTACTGCTTTAAAGATGAGTTTGGACTTGTATTGCACTAAAAGAATATTTTTCTTCTGGATTTTGGGGAACACCTTATGCAGGCAGGCATTTTTAACAGGTCCTGCAACACTCACATTTGGCAAGCGTGAATATAAAAGGTGTGCCTGGAATCATTCAGGTGTCCAGAAGTGCAGTTTCCTTGTTTTGCACCTGGATGTAGTGTCATAGCTGCAGAAGTCTCACACTAAAAACAAATTGAAGTTAAAGAAGATTTATTAATTGTCTTTAAGCTGTTGATCCTGTAGCAGTTTTGTGCCTTTTGAGGGAGTACATGTTTAATTCTTCATCACAAAGGATACTGCCTGCAGCACTGCCCTGCTGTAGAGGACCAGGAGGAATGCTGTAAGGCTGTCCGCTCTCTCAGTGCACCAGAAAGAGAGAGATTCACGGAAGGAGTGAAGCCTGCTGGGCTTGTAGCTTTTGAAATCTGTCAGTCAAAGGAAGGATTGCAATGTCAGGTGATGTTGGATAGGGGAGGACCCCAGTCCGGGGCTCCAAGCATATCCCTCTTGGATTTGCTCCCAAGACTTAGGGGCACATTGGCTACCGGCTTCAGAGAGTGCTTCAAGCGATCTCTTTCATGCCATCCTACATCTCCCTCAGCAGTTTACCTACTACCACCTTTAAATTGTGTGGTGTTACTCATTTTCCTCTCAAGTGGAGTCAGCGAACACTTACTTACACTTGGTCCGATTTTCCTCTGTGACTTTGCAGTGATTTATGTCATGGGATACATGGATGTGACACTTTGCTGGGTCTGCTGCTCCCTCCGTATTCTGAATGTTCAGCAATAGATTTTGATTCTGCTCTTCATGGTAGTACTGGGCATCTCATTGACTTCAACAGAACCGCGGTAATAGTAAGGGGATATTTGGTTTGTGTCACGTGTCAGGATTTGGCACCTAGGAACTTCTCCTCTAGGAAATATATATATACACACACACATACATATGCGTGTGTGTGTAGGGCTTTTTTTGCTTCCCACCTACCTTTCCTTTCCAAATTCCCTTCCTCGGGGAATTTCACAAATAAATTACTGATGATCTAGACATAGAGGAGCAGACTGAAGAGTGAGGTTTAAAAATAGTTTGACGCCTGCAAAATGGATCATTTTCACAGTTAAAGTATTTTTGCTCTTGTCTCAGAGGAACGTTGAAGGCGCAAGGAAAATGTTTTTGCAACAAAAATTATTGGCAATTTTCAGCTAACACAAAAGTATTGGAAGTACTTCGCTTTTTTTCTTTCTGAACTCTACGTGAATGCCGTTCTGTTAAATAGAACAATACATAGTTGTATTGTAGAATATATGTACTAAATAACTCACATCAGTGAGCACTGTATTTTCATCTTGCCACTTTGGTTTTTGAGTATAAAGATCTACCAGTCTAATAGTTAAACCAAGATACATAGTTGTATCCCCCCAATTCAATGCTAATATTTATATGGGTTCTTTCTGCTCTTTTAATCGTTTTGGAAAGTCAGAGTTGTCTCTTTAAAAATGTAAACGCAAACAGAAGATATAAATAAAAGGCTTGCCTTGCTTTTTAGAAAGCCTGCGCCTGAGCTAGTCTGGGGACAGGGAGCAGTCTAACACAGCAGTACAGAACCCAGCATGTGCTGCAGACTTTCCCAGGAAGCAAGACAGGGTCATTATGTGTGGGCATCCCCATGCTCACCTGCGATCAGTTGTTTAATCATGGCTCTATTTTGTGATCGCTGGCTGAGGCATTTCTGAAAAGAAACACAAATAAATCAGATTCTCTTATGCCTCCAGCCAAACAACCATCCCAAATCCCACAAGCCTCAGCTTGGTCTCCCATGACTCTCTACAATTATGAGGAACAGAAAAAAACTCACTTATGAAATGAAGGTATTGCAAGGTGAACCCACTTCAGGATTCTCTCAGTTCTCATACAAGCAAGCAGTGTCATTTACACTGCAATAACTGACACTGGTTAGAGAGATCTGGAGGGTGTTTTCAGTCTTAAGAAAGGCCAGGTTAAGACTCTGAAGCATTGGTTCTAGGTGGTACCCACTGAAGATGTCATATTGGCAATTGTTCTTAAGAGCCCAAAGCAGTAGGAGCTGAGCTGGCAGGTCCTCTGGGAACTGTGATCTCAGGCTGTGGCAAAAACATGTATTTTGATTAACCATTCCTGGTTTTCACTCCTGCACTCGTGCCATCCCCTGTGTCATGGCATCCAAATCAGTGGACTAAATCAGGAGACTGAGCTGGCTGAAAACTCGTCCTCCAAAAACCAACAAGCGGGGAGGGTTCTTCATCTGCGTGGGTGCCGTTTGTCTGCACCAGCAGCTGTGTGGGCACAAGGCAGGGATGGTGCTGCCACAGGAGTGAGCAGGGCGAGGGCTGCTTCGGCTGCTGTTGCTGTTGAAGACCTTGCTGCCTGCTCTTTCCAGAGGAAGAGACTCTGGTATTTTCTGTGGGAAGAGAATAATCCGTGGCTTTGGAGGATGTCTAGCAGAGAAGTCACATGGATGCCCTTTACCTCCTCCTGGAGATTGGCCTTTTCATGCAAAAATAGTTGGCTACTGCTTTTCAGTTTTGCAGGTAACCTTTGCAGTCATTGCAGTTTAGACTAATCATACGTGTGTTTGGACCTACTGCTCTCCTCAGCATGATGGATGAGGGGAAACAGAGTTTTTTTACCTGTTAAACTTGAGGATGACAGATCAACTGCTAGTCATTGCTCTCAAGTCTAATAAAATGCCCATTTAGTCTCCTCAGATATTTCATAATAGACTGTTTTATTCCCTATTTAAATATCTGATGTGGAGGAAATTTAAAGAGATAAGATATTCCTTCAATCAATGTGTTGTAAAACATTTATGCACAAAGTTTTACCCTACTTATTTCCCAAGGTTCACAGTAGGAGTTTTGTCTGAGCATGTGTTGCCACTCCTCACTGCCAGATCACCTCTGAGAAGCCACGTCGTCTGAGTTGAGCAGTCCTGCAGCAGGACTACAGGTATTCACAGAGGTGGTCCTGCACATGACATCCAGGTATGTCAAATGCTTATCTTTCATTCTTCAGGGATTTCAGGGCCCTTTATTTGGATGGGAGCTTCTACTGAATTGAGCTTCTTAGGAAGGCTAAGTGAGGTCCCTGCATTTCTCTTCACATGCAAAGAGGTTAAATGACTCATTGAATGACATTCACCAAGTCCTTGTCACTTGCTGTCCTCAGTCCTGCTTCCCCTTCTGATATCCTGCCATGGTCAGAGATGTCTGATGTTTCTCAGAGATGAACATGTTAGTTGAGGCAGGCCAGGCTGCTATAAATAAGGTACGAACTTGTAATTGGAATTAATCTCATTTTTGTAGTGAAATTAATTGCCACCTCTCTGCTCATCTGCATAGGCTAGAAGTTTTCACATTCTTAAATATTTTTTACTGGAGCAGTTTAAGCTAATGTATTTTATTTTATTGCTGGTATGGATAGAAGCATGGACAAGGTTGCTTTCAGCAGTTCAGCTGATGAATGGTAACTCAGTAATTCTCTGTAACTCGAGCATCACAGTATATGAGTACACTTAAATTTCGTTTTGGCGTTGTCTGTAATTCTTGAAGTACTCTTCTTGGTTTCTAGCAAAAGACCAGCTAGTCCTTTCTGTCGGTGCTTTGCTTCCTCAGGCCTGCTTTCACAGCTGCTTTCACCTCTTAAAACCAACCATGCCTAGTTTCTACTCATTGGAGAAAGCAGAGAGAAGGCAGGCGTGCTTGTCCTGAATAGAAAGGGCAAAGCTAGTGAACACCGTGGTTACTGCGTGTGCATAGGTGTGCTGATGCCACTAGAGAAGGTAAATTTTCAGCAAGGCCAAGGCTTGATTCATTTCCCGTTTAGAACAAACCTCTACAATTTCATCCTGGTCCATTCATCCTTTTAGTGGTAACCTTTGCAGGCCACACAACACTTCAACTAGGACATCTGTAGCCCAGTGGTGCGAGGGGAGGTGTGTGGGGCGTGAGGGGTGTGTATGACATAAGCCAAATTTAACTATTATTACTATTGGCCATCAGAATTTCAGTATGGGTGGATCAAGTTCATCTAGATCAAGTTGATCTTTCGTGGTTATATGCACCTGTTGGAGACATATAATGGAGAAAAACTGTGCACTTTACCAAGGGTCCTTGAAAGGACTGGAAAGGAAAAAAAGGCACGTCAAAGGTACTGTTGATATCAAGCTGAAAGAGCAGTGCTGAGTACAAACATAGCAGAGAGATGGAAATGTGAATCCTGTCCAAGTCTGTCCTCTAATTCTATGGTTTGTGTGGTGTTTCCAGGGGTTTACAAGTGAGGGTGACCACAAAGTTGGCACCTCTGTGCTGAAAGTAGTTATCGGGTAGTTTTTACAGCTCCTTTCCTTCGACTTTCCCAAGTAACTTTAGTTGGCTCCATGTACAGGATTCACAGCTCGATGCCAGCAAATGCCAAGCCGAAAAAGAAAGTAGAAGGAAAAAAAAGAGTGAAAAGCCAGAAAAGGGAGACTGACAGTAGTTGCCATGTTAAAAAAGAAAAACAAACAAAAACCAACAACAAAACCAAACCCAACTACAAAACCCAGAAGGGCAGTAGAGTGACCATGTGTAATGCTCACGCATGTCTCACTGCTCAGGACAGCGCTGCAGAGACACCGTTTTATATGCAATGCTGTCCATGTCACCTTTGAGGAAAATCACCGACGAAGCTTATTTGTCAGTGAATGTTCCTCCCCCATCCAGTTTGACTGCCTTTGTCCCCTTCCCATATGCTATAGCGTAGCTGTACAGACCACCTCTTCCCCTTCGCCGCCGAGGGAGGGAAGAAGATGCAGTTCCCCTTGCTCCTTGTCTTGCGGACGCTGCCCAGGCAGTTTGTCTCCAAGAGCCCCAGCGCTGCATCCCTGAGGATCAGCAGAGAGCAGTTCAGCATTGCTGCCTGGGAAGTGCCAACTGCTGAGATACTGAATATTCAAGCTAAACTCGGTGCCTTAATACAAGGGTGAGAAATCAAAAAGGAGTGCTCTTTGCTGTCTCTGCCTCTCTCTCTGACTGTATTTTTTAAACGAGTGACTTGTGCCAAAAGATACAAGTTGTCTTTGAAACAATTTTTAAGTGTGAATGTGACATTTCCCCCACTAATCACACTTTCTTCAGGTGAAAGATAATAGAGTTGTCTGACTAGCTCAGCCCTGGGTCTTTGCTTGAGTAGTTACTCCAGGATGAATTATATCCATAGTGGTGGTTTCGTAAGTTCTTCTCTCTAAGTGCTCAGCTCATTTAGCATCTCAGTTTGAATGTGAAACTATTCTAACAGGTGAAAGATGGGTGATTTATATGTAGTACTCAGCATCCTTCTGCCCAGTCCTCATTATTACTTTGAGTTGATGTCATGACACGTAAATCCGTGTAGAGAACGCACTGTATTTTTTCCCCAAAACATTAAAAATCCATGCTAATTTCATGCCTGCTAATTCTCAATCACAGGACATCTTAAAGGATAAATGACAAAATTTATGGATGGTATATAATTATGAGGGGTTGTTTTTATTGCTAATGTTTTATTCTGGAAATTCCATGTACATGTAGGCTCATTTCCATCTTCTTTTCTAACCAAAAGCAAACTACTCAATGTCTCTAGCCATATGGATTTCGTATGCCATTCAGAGCAACCCAGTCTTATATGGTAATGACTCAACAACTTACTGAATCCAGTTAGCAGCTTTACAGATCGTTATTCAAAGTATCTCATAGTTAAGTTTCATAACAGTCCCACTTAGGTTATCTCACATCCTCCATGCAACTGTTTGTTAAAGGCAACCATGCTGTCTGTCAGCAGAGGGCTGATTCACCCACCATTAGTTTTTCCCTCACTAGATCACCACACCCTACTTCTATCCAGCCTTGCTTCTTAATGTCCGAAAGCCAAACAGTTGGCTTGGGCTGATGTCCCACAGTACAGGGGAGTAGTTAAAGGCAGTGTGATCTTGAACAGATTCATCTTTAATGGCAGTAACCTCTTAAGCATTGCAGCTATATTTGATGAAATACTGAAAGAGTGAGCTTACAAGCACAGGTCTCTTCCCAGGACCTATATTACGTTTGCCAGAAGAGAGAACTTCGCTGCATAGAATGAAATGTGTACTAGAGCAGGGGGCCTATGAAGGACCTTACACACATAAGATCTGCTCAGACCACTGATCTTGGGCTTAACTTGCAGTGTTGCAAAATTCAGCTGTCATAGCTGTTTTCACTTACCTCTTTTCATGCTGTCCTGAACATGTTAATTCATTTCCTAAATAAACTGGTGTATCATCATTTTTAAGAAGAAGATCCAACTGGCTGCTTCGGCTGATGAGTTTTAAAAACACTGCTACCCAGGGACCTGTCCCTCTTGGTTTGTGAAACGTCAGCTGTATCCTCAGCTGGCAGAAAGAGATGTCATCCCACTGCCTTCAGTGAGAATGGGTCAGGAGATTGGACTCAGCAGCATTTGGGGACAGGCAGACCGGGTTTTTTCCTCCCCCTTATATCTGAGTCTTATTTTGAACATAATGTATAACATGTTCTTACATGAATTTAGGGGGAAAAAAAAGGGGAGGATATACTTCAGGGCTTATGTGGATTCAGTGAATTACCAGCTTGTGATTTTAGCCCCTGTTTCCACCTACATTTCTCCTGGGAGCATTAAGTCCTGGTTTGTGCTCTTCTCACTGTGCTGTGGCCATTCAGTGAACCACACTGGGAATCTAAGTCTGTTTTTCTTTTTCTACCCAGTCATTTTTCAACCACATCAGCTGGTCAGTGTGGTTCTTCACACACGCAGCCGCTCAGGCAGATGTGCTGGATTAGTACAGTAGGGCAAATCTGAGAAACAGGGAGAAACACCTGGAAACAGGACTGGAGAAGGATTTGTGCAAACAGCACTGCTGCTCAGCTTGTATTGACTCATCCGTGTGCTACTGAAATGCTCACCCAGTATTTGGGGAAAAAAAAAAATAGCTACAGGCCCAACCTTTAGAAACAAAGAAGAACTCAAAGACGGGTACTGCTTTCCTGTGGAGTTTCTGTGATGTATGGTGGGATATGCAGAATCAGAACTGAGATCTGTTGAGATGCAAGAGCTTGTCCCTGTCAGTGCAGACGTGCTAGCAATATAAGAAAACTCTCATCCAGCTTGGAAGTGCTTATAAAAGTTGTGATTGTCCTGTGACTGTTCAAGTCCCGTGCAGGCCATGCTTTGGACTGATGCTTCAGCTTCTGTGGTGGGTTTATCCTAGTGAAGGGTGAGATTGTTTTAACCTTTCCTCATTTGGATGCTGAAGTAAAATCACTAGCATCAAGTATTGTGATACTGATTAAATCCTCTGGATGGAAAGTGTGTGGGTTTCAGGAGCAGGATCTGCAGGTCTCTCTCTCCCTTTATCTACTTCATGCTCTCAGTAATCTGACCTTTACTGGCTTGTCCAAACTGTGTCTCTGTGTCTTCACCTTTGGTAGAGACTACAGTGCAAAATGTCACAGGGATATTGTCACCCTCTTACTCCTTTTTAAGGGCTACAGTTTTTCTTCTGTCATCTCTTCCATTTTAAGGAGGTATATTCGCTCACTGCATCCACATACCCTGAACCTGTGTTTGTTCAGCTGTCCCTGCAGAGCGGTGTCATTGGCTGCAGAGAAGAACTTGTGCATGTGTGCAGTGGAGAGATACAGTAGATGCAGAAGATTCAGAAGGAAGCCTGAGTAGCATTGCAACCCTCTCAGCTGTACTAATGCCTAATAATTTTCGTATTGTCTGGTACTGTGTATGTTTCAAAACACAATCACAGCATCATAGAATGGTTTGGGTTGGAAGGGACCTTAAAGACCATCTAGTTCCAACCCCCTGCCATGGGCAGGGACACCCTCCACTAGACCAGGTTGCTCAGAGCCTCATCCAGCCTGGCCTTGGACACTTCCAGGGATGAGGCACCCACAGCTTCTCTGGGCAACCTGTCCCAGTGCCTCACCACCCTCTCCAGGAAGAAATTTTTCCTGATATTTTAAATATCTTCCTGATATCCGATGTTAGAATACCGGCCATCCTAGCTAGGCACGACAAGAATGAGGCAGAGTAGAGAATAAATTCTGCTGATCTTAGTGGTGTGACCTCCAGGTGACGCTTGGTGAGATGACTGTTCGGGTGTACTTGTAATCTCAGAAGGAGAATCTCCTTTCTTGTTTGTTACTGTAGTTCAGATGAAGAAGATCTACTAGCAGAGACGATGGTGTTTAAGCTCATGCCACCAAATTGCTGCATCTTATGTATAATAAATACCAGTCTCCTATAACTCTGAAGTCAGTATTGTAATAATAACCTGAGTTCGTTTCAATTAGCTATCTGGATTAACAGTTGCTCTCTGGGTGCAGCTGTGTGCAACCCACACTGATTTACCTACAAGTAAGGCAGGTATGTGGGACTGTGTTGCAGGAGCCTACAGCATGTGTGAGTCTTTCTGCTATGACTTGGATGATCGTGTCAAGAATTTGATTTTTTTTTCTGAGGGGAAGGGAGAAGATACCTCTTAAACCTGTTTAAGAGAGTCTCCAGTTCAGGGAACAACAAACTGCAGTACTTTCAAAGTAGTACGTGCCCCCATTAAGCCATTCTTCGTTACTGTACAGGCATAAGTCATAAATAGTTTATTTGTTCCTTGGCAACTTCACATTTCATGTAAGAATGAAAGAACACACATGCAATGGAACTTTTATGAGATCAACATTTAATCCCTGAAAAAGATTTAGTAAACATTAATATTTCCCCCAAACTGGTGATTTTACCAGTCTAAGCAAACTTGCAAAGGTTAATAAAAACCTAGCCTTTGCAACGATGGCTATGAATGTATATATGCCCTTACATACACATATTCTTATAGAAGTACATGGGCTTATTTTTTCTTGTAGCAGAGTCATGGCCTCTCATTCTCTGCTGAGAAAGGCAATGTAGGGGGGTAAAATGAAAGGCAGCTCCTTCCTCGCAGCTATTGTGTACATAAGAAAGAGGTACAATAAGTGAATACAGAACAGCAAGTGAGTAAGAATGGGGAGGCCAGGATAACATGTACGGATACAAGGGGAACATGGCTGGTTATTCAGAGCATTATACTGTAGCTCCATAAGATGAGATTTCTATTACTCTTCTATGTATTTCTGTTATGAGATTAGCTGATTCCAGTATGTTCTTGGACGTGCCATTTCCTCTGTATTTTGCAGTCTCTTTGCCTGCAACAAGGCACACAGTTATTGGGCTTCTGTGACAAAGGCCATAGTCCCCAGAGCTATTGTCCTCCTCGGGGCCAACCAGCCTTTGTCAAAGATTGTTGTCTCAGATGTCCCGTAGTCCCTGGACTTCCCCAATCACCTAGGGGTGCAGATTTCCAACAGGCTTGTTTGCAACATTGTTTTGTTAGAATAAAGACTTTGTCCTTATTTTAAAACTTCTTGGAGTTGAATGTGAGCTTGGAAAGCTGAAAGCAAAGGGTTAACCTCTTGATATAAACTCAGAAAAGCATACAAGAGAAAGATGCAGTTCAGCCTATCAAGGATATGCAGCATCTTCTGTGGCTGCTCCTTAGAGCTTTCCTAAGGCATCTCTCAGCCCTGAAGCAAAGGGGACAAGCAGCTGAGTGACATTCTCCCTTTGGGATGCTGTCTTACAGAGTGGACTTTTCTGTGGGTTTTGATTGGGTTTTTTTGTTTGGGTTGGGTTGGGTTTTAGGGGTTTTTTTATTGGCTTTAGGCAGTGTAAGGTAACTCAGCAGCACTTTGCTTTCCTATCTGCTGTATTTCAACACTGGCCTATTGAGGCTAACGAAAGGGTTGCTGGCCTAAAGGGGTGATGTCATTTTTAGGGGATTCCTTTTCCCTCTTAGGCCTTTGGCCTCTGCTGTTCCCCTTCAAAAGTTTTTCCCTGTTTGCTCTATTTCCTAGGTAGGAATCTAGTGTTGGAAACACAGAGCTCTTTTGCCACGTATAGCAGCAGTGGTTTGTATTTCACACGTCCTTGGCTTCCTGAACTGGGCTTTTTTCCCCATCTCCTTTTAATGGAATGAGATAAACAAGTACATGATGTGCATTCAGTTGGAGCTCCAAGGAGCTATCTTTGCTACTCAAGTAACTTTCTGCATTTTAAAGACCGTTACATTATCTTATGCTAAAGAGTTGAAGAGTACTGCCACCTAGTTCATCCTCCTACTCCAAAACAGGATCAGCTCTACTTATAGCATGCCTGACAGACACTTGTGTAACCAGTCCTTAAAGATTTCCAGCAGTGGGGACCTCGCCGCCTTTCCAAGCGAATTTTCAAGCTGAACATTTCTGCAGTATGAGCTCATTACTTTCGTCTCCTGCCACTTGTGAATGTTGATGAACAGATTATTACCTAACTCTGTGCGGCAGCATTTTATGTATTTGAAGGGTGTTTTCATGCTCTCTCTTCTTTAGGCTGAGCAACCTGTGTTCTCTTAGTCTTTCCTTTTCTGCTATCTAGACATCTGCTTGTTCTCATTGCTCCCCAGTGATCTGCCTCCAGTTGCCTCACATCTTTCTTGAGGCATAGAGAGGGTACTTCAGCTGAGCCAGTAGCAGTGCTGAGGGGGGCAGAAGGATGTTACTCCAGTTGCATTCCAGCAGTTTGCCCCAGAGTGGTGCTTGCTTAGCTTAAAGCAGCACAACACCATCACAGGTTCACCTCCAGCTCGCGTTCTGTGTGGTCCTTAGATGCTTTGTGCAGTGCAGCTGTATGCCCAGATGTTCCTCATCCTCTGAACATGCAGCTAGTTGCTCTTGGCTAAATATAGAATCATAGAATCATAGAATGGTTTGGGTTGGAAAGGACCTTAAAGACCATCTAGTTCCAATCCCCTGCCATGGGCAGGGACACCCTCCACTAGACCAGGTTGCTCAAAGCCTCATCCAGCCTGGCCTTGAACACTGCCAGGGATGGGGCATCCACAGCTTCTCTGGGCAACCTGTTCCAGTGCCTCACCACCCTCTCCGTGAAGAACTTCTTCCTGATATCCAATCTAAGTCTCCTCTCTTTCTATTTAAACCCGTCACCCCTTGTCCTGTCACTACAGGCCCTAGTAAAAAGTCCCCCACCCCAGCTTCCTTGTAGGCCCCCTTCAGGTACTGGAAGGTGCTATAGGGTCTCCCTGGAGCCTTCTCTTCTCCAGGCTGAACAAGCCCAACTCTCTCAGCCTGTCCTCGTGGTAGAGGTGCTCCAGCCCTCTGAGCATCTTCATGGCCTGCTCTGGACTCGCTTCAAGAGGTCCATGTCCTTCTTATGTTGAGGGTCTCAGCGCCGAAGCTTGCACTTGTCCTGGTTGAATTGTATCCTCCAACTTTTCCGGTTTGTCAAGATTATTCTAATCTTGCCCCCAGTTATACTTACTGTTTTACCCAGCTTAATGTAATTTGCCAGTTAACAAACACTGCATCATCTGTTCCATTAATGAAAATATTCCATCATCCAGGAGCCAAGATGAAGAACCCTACAAGAATTATCCTTCAGATTTGGCTGTGAACTGTGGATAACTGCTTCCAGAAAAAAAAAAAAAAACAATTATTGGCAGTTACTCCAGTCATTTGGAATATCGTGTTTTAGTAGTAACCATATTGATCACCAGTTTTCTCATCTACCTTCATGCAACGCCCTCTAAGGTGAAACATTTAGGAAGACAGATTTTGTACTGCCTAATTTCATGAGCTGGATTTAGTATTTTTCTTCCTTTTTTTTAATAACTTTTTGTTACAACTTTTAAAAAACTTTCTTAATATTTTTCAGCTTTGTCTGAAACTGCTTGCAGCTGCCAAGGGATCCATGTTTTGTGGCATATTGATCTTAGACAATTTTTCTTATCTGGTTTAGCTGACTGTGAAGGTAAGTGCCATAAGCACACGCACCTGCCCCCCATGATGTTTGCTACTTCCTGCCATTTATTTTTTTCATTCACTGATTATTGATTTGTCAACCTCTAACCCATTTATAGAGGCAAATTAGGTTGTTTTGACTGGATTTGCTCAATACATCCATGTTTTCTATTTTTTGTCTTTTATTTCAGTTGTGTGCTTACAAGTGGCTTCGTTATCGGCACCAGAGTCTTTCTGTGTATTTAAAGTTAAAGCAAATGGTCTATAGCTCCTACAGCTTCCTAGCTTTTTTTTTTTTCCATTTTCAAAACTCACTGTTTGACCTTTTCCAAATATTTGGCACCTTACTTGTCCTCCATGAACTCTCAAAGACAACTGATAACAGCTCTGAGATTTCTTTTGCTCATTCCTGAAGTATCTTAGGGCAAAGTTCATCTCTTGGACAATTTGAGAACACTTGATTTACTCTAGTGCTCCCTGTGTATTCCCCATTCTGGGCTGAAATCTGATCCCTTCTTTGCTGGTATTAATTCCTGCTAGTGAAAGGATCATTTGGCCTTTTTTAAGCAAAGTCTTAGCAAAAATGGTGTTTTGATCTTCCAAGTGTAATGTCTCAATGGCTTGCTTTCCTTTCTTGAGTGGTAGACCAATAATTTCATTTCACTTACAGAATCATGCGTCTCATTTTGTGCCCTGACCTTTCAGTCTTCATGCCCGCATGTTGTTTTATTGCACGATGCTCATACCGCCTCACCGTGGGAGGTGTTCACTATGCATACAACCTATCGCATCCACATTTTTCTCTTCATTTGTCTTTTCATAAAGAGTAGCCATAATATTAAGGGGGCAACATGACAAACGTGGCAGTTGAGAGTTTTCCAAACTAATGATCATTTTGACAGCTGTAAAAGTTCTGGTCAGTGTACCTGAATGGTATATATCATTTTCATTTGGCTGCTTTTGATGGTGCTGTGACATTTCTCCCATCATTATATTCAGAATAACCAAGCAGGCCTCACCTACAAGACACGGGCTTGTTGTCTATCATCATGGTTCAAATTTATTATTACCTGGGCAAGTGGGACCCAGCAAGAGAAACGTTTAACAGCCAGAAAGTTTTCCTGTGTGTTAACAGTAGTTTAATCTGCTGTCCAGTAGTTATCCTTACTTTGAGGACTTTTTCTGAGTTGTCTTCCCAAGGCAGCAACTGTCAGAAAAGCAACAAGAACAGGTTTCTTGTGACTGTCTGTGTGGAACCGCACTACCCTTGGGGAGGGAACTTGGGGAATTTCTGCATCTCCAAAACAAATCCAGTTAGCCAGATTAAGGCTTCGTAAAACCTGACAATTCTGAGAAAAAAAGTAACTTATGGACTGGAAGGAGATAGTAAACAACACTTCAGTGTGCAAGCGGTTGCAGGATATCCACAAGGTTTAACAGATACTGTAAGCTGTCCCCTTGAGAAACCCCCTATATTTGCACACACAGAGGTACAAATGTTTTTAAGTTGCCTTGCTACAGACTGGCCAGGGGCGGCAGGTCCTTTTTGTTTGTTGCTTTTACACAAAAAGGGCAAGTGATTTCTTTTAACCTCTGCTTTAATTTTTTAAGTCCCTCCTAGTTTTTGATCTCCAGTTAACTTACCTCTTCCTGCTCCCTTCTTCTTCTCCTCCTCTTTTTTTCTCCTGATTTGGGATTAGTTTGTCAGTTAACAAACAGCACATTTGGTTATCCTGATGTTGGCTCTGCACTTTTTCCTGCCCTGTCCGTTCTAGACGGATGAGTTGCTTTTTCCTGCCATAGCCTGTTTTATTTCCAGGGCTGCTGTCCAATTTGCAGAAAAGAAGGATGTCTCTGTGTGCGTGGGAAGAGTAACTTCAAAGAAAGGTAACGCAAAGGGTTTGAGCCTGCACTCATCCACGTCCCTCCTCTGTCATCAATTCGCTATGTGACCTTGGAATAATCATTTAGGTTCTTGATCTGGGTACAGAGCCGTGTCCCTCTTTACCTCAAGTCTCAACAAGTGTAAAGGGAACTTTAGGAACCCCTAGCTCCTGGACAAAACCACTAATCTCAAGGATGAAACCTACACAAGTAACTGAAACAGCATCCAGTCCTTCCTATGCACTTGTCTGCCACCGAACTTTGCAGACCCTGATTTCTGCTGATGGAGATAGTCCTGAACCGGTTGTCACTCCCATCCATCTTCATTTCTTAGGAGAATGAGTTGTTTTAAATTCTCCTATCAATTCCCTTTTTGCTCAATTATGAAATAAGTTTTAATTTGACAGCAATTTTATTTTTAGTAATACTTTTTGTAGCCTTTAGTATTAACATCTAGTTGGGGGAAAAAACTGCTAAATATTTATACTTCTCTTCTTTGATCTTTCACTCAGAAGAACTGAAAAGGTATCACACTTAACATTTTTACTATAAATATTTTATATAGCATTTGAAAGCGGCCAAATTCACCTCTCCTGTTGGATTTGTTCGGATTATTGAGATAGGTTGTCACTCTTAAGAGCTTCCAGATGGCATTTCAGTTGCCAATGGTTGGAAAATTTTGAGTGACACTGTTGTGGCTAATGACCAGTGATGATACCATTAATATTGCCGTTTGACAGAAGTAGGACCAGAACCTTTTCTATCCTCTTACTTGAATGCTGTGGCTCAGAGAGAGGTAAATATCATGTCTTTGCACAAGCAGCACAATAATTCTGCAAACACGGTGCATCTTTGCAAACAGGTTGTGTCCCTGACCCCCTCCAGTACTAGCCAGCTGCCCTGGAAGGGTGCAAGGAGTTGTGAATGAGATATCTAAATCATGAAGTTCTGACAGACCCACAGAGCCTGTTGCTGTCAGAGCTGCCTCATTCTCCCATTAAGTTACAAGGGATTTAGGAGGTCAAGGGAAATGGGGAAAAAATGGGAGAGTCAGCAATGACAGAAACTATGTTGATTTGTTGTGGTTTTACTCACTAAAAATGTAGCTTTTTCTGTAAGAATTTTCTGGCTAGCAGTCAAAACGCTTCAGCTGCCAGCACTGCCAGGACTTCCAGGTATCGCTTGCTTCTGTTCTCCTCACTATGCTCTGATTCCTCATCAGTTATGTCAGCCAAGTTTCTTTTCCAGAGAGGGGAGGTGATCCATCACAGGAATTTTTGGCCTTGGCCTCTCGTGGGAAATGTAGTCCTGCCATGGGTGCTCAGCTACGCAGGAAAGGAAAAGGTCAAGGAGCTTAGATGGCAGTTTGCAAGAGGCATCCAAACTGAGGGGTTTTTTTCATTTTCTTTACTGGCTTGGTGAATGTTTAAGCCTCTAGTGGCCAATTTTTAAACAACAAATAACAAAAAGTGTTTTCCCTTGTATTTTGTTTTGGTGAAAATAAGATTAGATATTGAAAAACATTTGACACTGGACATTTTCAGTCAAACCTAGGGAAAATGAAGCTGAATAAAAGTCTGTGCTGTACACCGGGTATTCTGTCTTGTCTGATGCTGAGACTATCACTTTTCCCTCTTACTTTCAGCATCCAATTACTTTTCTATGTTTAGTACCTAAAATTAAGCATCTCAAGTATTTTACCAAACAACCTTCATTTGTTTGCCTCTGCAATAGGTAGAAGTTATTTCACTGGATTTTGTATGTGTGTGTTTGTGTTGGGAAGTTAGTTTTTTCCAATCTTTATTCCACCTATGCAGTTCTTGTATCTGTCATAGTGGTAACCCTGAAGAAAAAGTAGGTTTTTGTACCCTATTCTGAGCCTCACAGGCTTGCACACGTTCTGTTCTTTGTGTGCATGCCCACTGCACAGCTTTCTTTTATTCCTGGGAGCCTCAGCCTTGTTGAGGGACTCATTCCATTAAAAGTGCATAACGTTGTATCTATCCAGCATGATGAGTGCTCCAGGGTTACTACACTGACAGCAACCCAAGTCTTGAAAATATTCAGCCTCTAGCCTACTCTTGAATCTTCCTGGATTTAGAGCAGGGTTTTGAACTGACTCAGTAGTTGAAGTGGTGAGCCCCTAAAAATTGAGAAGTCCCAGTGTGAACTGAGAGCACAAAGTTTGTCTTACAAGAGGGACAACTCTCAGTCACATCCATGTTGAAATCCATGTGCAATGTAAGATGGGAATTCTGTTGCCTGTGCCTGATAGATGGTTTTTTCAAAGAGAGGGAGATTGAAGGACAAGCAGTCAGCACTGATGGTGGAATCCACCCCCTTGAGAACTGGTTTCATACCTGCTTTACAACCATCAATCATTGCTTTCTTCAAGGAATCCAGGAGTCATTGTATTAAAAACGAGAACAAAAAAAACCTGCAATCCCAGACCCCAAGTCTTGGCAGTTTTTTTCTGGCCTTCTGTTGCAGCTAAGCTCTGTGTCTCAGTTAGCTTATGATCCTGTGGGGACTCTGGATTTTCTTTTGGTATAATGGAGAATGATATTTTCCTCCCTGTTCTTCACCCCAGTGATATTTCATCATTGCCTGCATGTAGTGGATTCCATTACTTTTGATGCTCTGTGGCTTAAGAGCTTTTTAATGGGAAGTGCTTGGGTGTGAGATGGGTTGACCGCGTCGTTGGCTGGTTACTGAGATGACTGTAACAGTGTACGAGGGAAATACTCTCTCAGTTTCTTGTGTAACTCGGTCTGTTTACAAGACCCCCCGCTGCTTGGGAGCTGGCGGAACAGAGCCCTGCGCCCGGTCATGTTAGTTCTGCTTTTGCAGGCATGTATCAACAAACCAAGGCGATCCATTGAAATCAGAAAAGGTCGTCAGGGGCCAAAGAGCTGGCCAAAAGCACAGGTTAGTTGTTGAATTGTTTCGCTAAACTTTTAATGAGTACCTCTAACAGCCAGGAGACCTTTTCTTTCAGTTGATGCTTATGAAATATTTTTTTCAGTATATATCTGTTTGTATCTCATCCTGCATGTAAGAAGTTAGGTGATAGATTTAGGTAGAAAAGGAAAATCATGATCAAAACTTTCTAACCAGTCCAGTGTTTTTGGATACTTGACAAGGCCTTAAATCCTATTTATGGCTATTTAAGTCTCAGTGATTGAGAAGCTGTAAAGTTTCTGAGTGCTTTCATTTTTCATGCACCTTTCATTATCTTACCTAGCAGGTGTTATTTATGTCCTTTGCCATTGCACCCCATACCATGCTTTTTATCTCTCTCAATTAGCTGGCTTTTAACAGAATTTTGGCTTTTTTTCCCTACATTAAGAGAAAAGTCTAAAATGGAATTAATATTAAAGAAAGAAAGAATGAAAAGGCCAAGGAGGTTCAGGGTTTGGTATTCAGATACAGTTTTCACCAAGTCCAATTAGAAAAGAGCATAAAAGTCCATGACTGTCTCAATGTTATGAAACAGAAGAACAATATTGTGGTCCAACTGTCTGTCAGTGAACATGCATCTCTTTTAAAGTGACCACCAAAAATTCCACAGTGGTCAAATAACATCGACAGTCTCACCATGGTTATGTTGACCTGAACTATCTTTGAAGCTGAACCCATCTTCTGCCAGGTGTCAGCTGGAAAAGATGTGGAACAGGAATGACCATTCTCTGCTTTCTGTGGGTTTAAAACAATTCTTTCTTCTGGAGGTGATCTAGTGCCTTTCACTAGCATCAAAATCACCTTAAACAAAAATATGTTTGTTTTTTAAAATACGCTCTTGTATACAATACACTCTTCCAGAGAAGTGGAGTATTAGCATTTGAAAGGACCGATGAGAATGCATCTTTGGGAAAGGCCTTTGTTCAGAGAATTACAGCTATATTCTACATGCATATCGCCATGGTAATTGAATTATGTGCCATTGACAGTGAGGGATATAGCACAGTCCTTTTGCCATTTTCCATGATGGCCGAGTGCTCTATTTGTCAATTTAAAATTTATAGTATGACATTTAGCAGTTGTGCCTACTATCATAGTGGTGGATGTGGTCTGAAAGCATGAAACAAAGAGGAAAAGTTAATTGCATCTTCTTCCTGCAGTTTAATATTCCTCCCCATTTCCACGTACAACACGATCCATTCTGGAACTCTTGGAGCCACAAGGCAAAGCCAAAGCTGTGCTCCCTACATGGCTTCAGCAGCTATGGTGCTGTTAACGAGGCAGTGTCTTCGTTTCTTCCCATCATCATCCCTTTCAGTTGCAAACAAAATGAGCCTTTCTCTTCCCTAAGGTCATTCCGTGCATACTCAGAGCATGACTTGAGCTCTCTGGTCATGGAGTAGAGTGTGAAGGTTTATGTAAGATAATGACACGGTGAATCTTTGGGGGGGGTGTAGGATGCAAACTACTATGGCAGGAATTTGGAGAGCCTCAAAAAACCTCATTAACACAACTCCCTTAACAGAGAGAATCCCAAATACTTGCGTTACCGTGTGTGGATATCTTTCATTTTGAATAGGAAGAGGTGCAGTATAGAGTAGTGCTGCTTAGTGCACTGCTCAGAATAGCAAAGAGATGGTACTCTTTTTTGCTCATTGATGCTGTGGGAGGTTGTCGTCTCTACTTTTCTGTTCCTCAAAATACATCCAGCTTTCTAGAAAAAATGTCTGGTTCTATGTTGTCCTCACCCATATAAGAGCAGGGGCAACCTCTCTACAGAAGTCTCTGTGCCTCTGTGCTTTATTTAAGACAGATGGAAAGTTGAACACTGTTTAACATTGAAGGGTTTTTTCCCCAGCTCACTGCTGCCCTTTTATCTCCCTCTTCACGTACAGGATGGAGAAATCTTTGTTCTTGTTACAGTATTGCATGTGGATGAAACAAATGCCAAGACTGGGCACTTATTCTTGGGGCAACATTTTGGTTACCAACTGACCCCATGTCTTAGTCTTACCTAACCACTGCGACAGGTTCCCCAGTATGTTTAGATGTTTCACTGTTGGTAGCTGCTGGGATCAGCTTTCTACCCAAGGTGTATTTAAAACATCCTTCAGTGAACTTCCAGGCAGGGAAAGCTAACACAGAGGTATTTGTATTGCATAACATACCCTTTATTCTAGCTCTGGTCCCAGTGTCACATTCATTTTATTAGATGAGTGGCAGACTAAGCCCCTTAATTTCTTGCTGTGCTCAGACAGGAGGCTGCAGTATCAAAACACAGACACTGACCTTCATGCTGGCCCTGTGCCGTGACTGTGACCTGGCAGCAAGCGACTCCCCAGCACATGGAGGCGGCCGTGTGCCAATTCCTGAGAATCACCAGGAAAAGCTGTTTCCTCCAAACAAAATCATAGGAAAGAGCATTATGCATTGTTTCACTCCGGTGTTTGTTCACAGACCGTGTTCTTGTTTCCTCCCGCGGCTTCGGAATAAATCCCTATCTTCCCTTTGAGCAGTGCTTCGCTGTGTTTGCTGCGTTTCATTGCCTGAAAGCCGCAGGCTGGTGCAGAGGAGACTTGTGACACTCAGATCAGCTGAAGCCTAATGGGAGAGGAGCCCACGTGGCTGTGAACCGCACAGACTTGTCTGCTGGTGCAGTTTAGGCAAATTAAGCCAAATGCACTCACTGTCAAGCTTCTGCTTTTTTTTTTTTTTCTTTTAAACCTGATGAAGCTGCTGTTCTAAGTTTTGGCCTCAAATTTTCTGTTGCTCGGGATAGAATGCTACTGCATCTGTATCGTCAGGCTGCAGCATGACATGCAGGAGAGTTCATGATGCATTAGCAGAGCCATCTTTAAGGTAGGCAAACGCTCTGACTCCACAGAGGAAAAGGAAAGCAGGAAGGGCAATCTGCAAACACGTATTATTTGCTGACAATAATTGTTTCCCATTGCAGCTGACAGCAGCTATTAATCACATTGTCTTAGAATTTTACTGGGGGGGTGTACGTGTGCTTGGGGGGAAAGAGTCAAGAAGTACTCTTCCTCATCTCCCTTGTCAAGTTAACTAATACTACTCTGAAAACAGTGCTTAAGGTTTTGAAACTTGCAGTGTGTCTTTTATTGAAATAGCATTGAACCATTATACTCCTTCTTTCTAATTGGTAACAAAGATGCAAATAGACCTAGCTAAAAGGTGGGAGAAAAATGTAACATACCAACTGTGTGAGTGATGCACATCCAGCCATGTGTATTAGTAGTTACAGCATTTTTTTTTGCTACAATTAGAATTAGATGAATTACATTTAATGTAATCCATCTTTTATTTCTCCTGCGCCAATGCTTAACTTCAGCTGCAGCTAACAAAACTCTAGTCCAGTGCTACTCTGTCAGACCTCTACCTTTTCCTAATTTTAATGCCTCCTAAAGATGCTGGTTTGCCACAACACCCACGAGAAACTATTGCAGCCTACGCTGACCTATTTAATTGGCCTCATGAATGAACTCTCACTAGGCTGGAGGGAGGCAGATACCTAAACACTTGGGTCAAGAGAAATTGTTGCCTTTGGTTAACCGTGACCAGTGAAGAAACAGTGCTGTAGCTACCCCTACCACAGCTTACATACGTTGAGCAAACTTGTGCTTACATCACATTAAATGGTGGCAGTGAGTTTTCCGTCATGGGATATATTCCCAGTATATACAAGACTTCAGGATCAGGGCTGTCACTTTATATCTTCTAAATAGATTTTCAGCCAAAGCGATTTGCAGGTGTTTTTGTTCATGTGGGCTGCTGTAGCTCCGCTAAAAGCTGGAATACTACCAGCTGAAGCACTATTTGCCAGCCTGGTTGTGAAAACTGTTTCTGTTGAGCCCCCAGTCATACCTCTCTCTTACTAAAATTCCTCTCTTACAGTGTAGCATTTGGCCAAACCCTTGTTGTTCCATTTACTTGCCTCTTCTGGCTCTGTCCCCTCCACTGCTTTGCAGAGGTGGAGCAGATCAGAGCGACGCCTTCTCCGCAGTTACACCTCCCCCTCTTCTCTCGAAGATCACTTTTCTACAGGGTTCAGCCTGCACCCAGAGAAAGCTCTTGGCTGGTTTTTAGCAGTTAACCGCAGTCAGCTTAACACTTTATGAAATGCAGTTTGACCTTTCCTATGCCAGTCGGATTTAACTTGCTTTGTCTTCAGAACACACCAAAAAAGGAGGAGTGCTTTAATTTGAGATAACCTTTTTGTTGCAATCCGCCAGTGGGATCAGGGCATGCTTCCCACCCATAATGGGTAGGACAGAGTTGGTGTCAAATAGCTATTCTGAGATAAAAACTACCTGTGCCTGTTTCTAGTAGGATCTGAGGTTGAAATCAGCATCTTAAGAGTTGTCTTTGTGTATGAGCACATATAACCTTAGCTTTAATCAAAGAGTCATAATAAACGTGGTTTCTACCATGAAACAGTTTTCAGGACAGAAATGTCCCAAAGTTTGCTGAATGCCTTTGTGTGCCATTAAATGCAGAGTTCTGCCACTCTGGGAGATCCTTCTGTCTAGTACTTGATCTCTGATTTCCTGTTATTTTTCCCCTCAGATTTTCTTTCTTTCACTGAAGGGAGTGTCTACCTTTGAAAGAAGAAGCTGTGTGTGGGTTCCATTTGAAACTAAAAATAAAACGGATGCCAGAGCTGCCACTTAAATTCAGTAATACAAGCACTGCAACTGTAGAGATGGCCTTGCAAGAGCTATGTACTGGTTTTGATGGAGGGCAAGAAGGTTTTTTGCTCTTTTATTCAAATTACTCATTTCTTCCCAAGTTTGTAGCACAGTGTTCCCTCAAGGTAACCCCTGGAACACCAAAACGAGAGCGCAGTGGTGTCAACAGGAGGTCAGTGGTGTTAGCGTAGCCCTCTTCCTGGGCTTGTTGGCACTGGAAAGAAGCTATCACACTGCAATGCAAGTTGAGTTATAAGGTGGACTTCAGCAAAGTCCTCTGCCAGAATTAAAATTCAGTTCAGTCCCATGTCTCCCGACTGTGTATTTTAGCATTAAGGTGATTTTCAAGCAACAGGAACAAAATTAGACCGCAAATAAAAATATAGTCCGGAGGGTAAGTGTTTGGCCTCATGTATTTACATTTGTAGGCACGTGTATTTATGAGTCCTCTTTTGGTTTATGTTTTGTAGGACAAAGAAGGTCAGCCATTGCTACCGAATCATTTACCGCCACCCAGAGAGGACTTTAACGCAGGACGAGGTGCATCGCATCCATCGAGCTATCGAAGAATCGGCAGTTCGAGAACTTGGGGTTGAGGGCAGGTTCTAGCATCGCTGGGCCAAGGCCCTAAGGACAGTTGCTTTTTACTTTTTGTTATTTTTATCTCCTTTCTTTTTTTCCTCCTCCTTTTTGTCTTTTGGGGGTGGGAGGGCACAAGTAAAGGCGAGGGGTTTGTGACTGACTCTAGCACATGGAAGACAATTGATAAATGTGCAATGGTAAAACTACCAGATAATAAACATTACTACTGAGAAATCATTGACAAAGCGCTGGCGCTTTATTTTAAGAAATGGGGGAACAGCGGTAATGTACAATTTCCCTCCTGTTACGATAAGAAATACACTGCCTGGTGGTTTTCTATGTTGTTAATTGGTCCCTGGGTTCCATTAAACTGTAAATACTTGGCATTATTTCTGTGTTGACAGGATCTTCTGTCCGTGGAACGAGTGAAGCAAATCAGAGACAGATATTAGCTCAAGCAAGAAAAGCTATTTTATCCTTCCATCCCTCCCCTCTTTTTTAAATAAGAAATGGCAGGTTTTGCTTCAAGAAACCTTCTAAGAAGTAGGCCTTGGAAAGTTTGGCTCTCTTACGTTCTGAGCCCATGGGTATTGCTTTCCTCTGCTAAAGAGAAGGAACCAGCGGGGCTCTGGGGCCAGGCTTCGCTGTCTTCAAGTGTTGAGTCTTCGGTGAGTCTTTTCTCCTGGATCCCCCTGCTCCCACAGAGCTAAGCAGAGCTGCGTAGCGAGGTGTTGCGAGCCGTGCCGCCTTCCCCAGGTGAGGAGCTCCCTTCTCTTGGTTCTCCTCACGCAGGCACCAGTGCAAGAGAAGTCTGTTCCTCTGTCACCATCAAAGGACTGATATCACATGGGGCAGGATGGCAGAGAAGAGAAACTCTTCCCTGCAATGCCCTGAAACACTGCTGCCTTGATCTCTCACAGTATCTTACTTTCTAGCAGCAGCGTCTGCTCAGAAATTTGACCTTTAAGGTACGGAACCAAACTAAAATGGGCCCTCCTACTATTTCAGGCACCAGTTGCTTTACAGGATGCTTGGCTTTTTCACTGCAGGTTACAATAAGTAAATTCTGGCAGTGCTATGATAGTAGGACCTGTAGAGGTGTTCAAATGGTCTGATAAATACTTGATGAGCCATTGCAGATGCTGATATGGAATATGGGACCTGTTTTTGCTTGTAATGGTATTTCATACAGTCTTGCAGGTCACATCTGGTTGCTGTGCAGGAAACATTCCCTCCTTCTGGGAAGAAGGCAATAAAAGCGCTGCAATAAACAGCGTCTAACAGTGATTTATACCTCAGCAGGCAACACCTGTGCAGCAGGCTTGTGCTCCACCATAAGAAGCCCGTTACTGTTGCAGATGTGACAGAAGCAGAGAGCTCATTTTAATTTCATTACTCAACATATTTAGCTGTGTAAACAAATCCTAATCTAAATCGCTGTTGTGTTATCCAAATAACTTGATTATGGAAACAATATGCTAGACTTTCTACATGGCAAAAAGAATGGGTGACATTTAGGCACCAGAAAAGCCTACCTGGGTTTTCTTACACCATGAGCTAAGATCCATAAGTAAAGCCTGGCCCATTTGATGTTTTTCTGTCTCCTTCATCCTTTGCCTTTTCAGGATTCTCAGCGAGGACCACTGAAGAGGAGGAGCACTCCCCTGAGCTGCACTGAGCATTAATTGTTTCAAGACAGGACCTCATCGATGCTGCCAGAAAATTATGTGGATGTTAATTGCTGGGATTACCTATGGAGAAAGTACTAAAACCTGCTTGCTGTGTGAAAGAACTAAGTCTCTTGGGAAAACAAGACACTATCTGGGATGGTGTAGATTGCACCCCTTTTAATTTATTGATGAGTGACGTTTCCCTTTTCTGCTTCCCAAATCCTTCAGTTCTTCTCTTATTCTGATCAGCCAGTTCTGGATGAACAGAAATTTGGGGAAAGCAAGGAGGAGAAAATTGGACCATGAGCCTTTGTCACTGCAGCCATGGACTGTCATGTCCGGCTTTGCAAGGAAACTTGGGTGTTCTTGAATCGGCCAGTCTCCAGCCACTAACATAAGTTGTGTGTGATGTGCCTGGCTGTGAACTGTCTGCACACTGGTGAGGAGGGGCTCCCTGCAACAGCCGGGTCTTGGTGGAGTAACTTTATTCTTTGAAACCTGAAGGATTAATCTCATAGGCTAATAGGATAAGGGGGAAATGCAAAGCTTTCCCTGAAGTTGGCCTGACACCGTGGGATGACACCATGGGATCACCTTCTGGAGTAGGTGTTTACATAGCAGCAACTTTCAGACAAAAATGCAAACCATTGATATTAAAAAAATGAAGAGCTCCTTCAGAAGCAAGCATGATTCAATTATACAAAGGATTTTGAGGCCTGTAAAATCAGATGGGCTGGCTGTGAGCGTAAGAGGAATACTTGGGTATGTTTAGATTAGGTAAGGCTTGGTCACAGGTATTCTAGGATTCAACTGCTCTAAAGACCTGTTGTTCTGGAAAAGGTTCACCACTAATAGCAAAGCAGACCTCAGATCAAAAGGCATCAGAGTGGCATTTTTATGCTGCTGTCCTTTGGAAAATATGACTTTCCCTTCAAAGCATGACCTTAATTTTACAGGGAAAATTTACTATGGGCAGTAGTAGACTCTCAAATCATAGGGTACCTTGTGGATACCAACAGAGAGCCTTTGAGAATCTAAGTGTGCGATAGCCGTGATTTATTTTACCACTGATCAGAGACACATGATGCTAACAGTATCTCAGGGGCTGGGCTGATCCTTGGCGGGAGTGTAGAAAACTTGCCTGAGGAAGGTCCTTGGTACAGTCACAGACTGACTCTGTCAAAGAAAGGGCCACCCTCAGCTTTCACTTGGCTCTTCTTAAGACATACTTGGTACAAAGGTAGCTGAACTAGTTTGAAGACCAAGAACAACGTAGCTGCCAAGGTAAGTTCACTTGCTAGTCTCTGCTACCCTACAGTCTGTCTGATGAACATCCCCTCAGTCTTGGATGGGCTGCAGGTCTAGTAAAGGTGTATGAGTTCCTAAATATCAAAGTGATACTGTGCCATGTGGAAATATTAAGGGGAGCAGCATTTGAGTAATTAATTTGCATGCTGATTGACTAGAGTGGTGACAGGCAACAAGGCCCTGCTTCTTGTGTTTGTCAACTGCCCGAGTTTGTGTGCTGCTGGGTTTTATATCAGCATCCTTTAATATAAGGGGGAAAAAAATCAACCGTAGCAAAAGAAGCTATATGTCCCCAGGAGAACTGGCTGGGAGTTTCTATGACTGAGCAGTACATACTGTTTTAATATTCTGGGTGCTGGGTTTGTTCCTAGTTACTGTTGGTTTTCAAGCTAGCTGTGATTCCTGGAAGGCTAAAGATTTAGCTTTAACACCCAGTTTGGGATCTTCCCAGTAAACTGGCAGCAAATTTACAGTGCACTGAGACTTACGTGGTTTTGATGTTCTCGTTAAAGGAGCTGCAATGGAAAAGTGTTGCGAGCTAGGTAAACAGTACATTGCTCTGTGTTTTTTACCCTTGAGACTGCAGTGACCTCTGTCATAGTACTGCCAGGCACGGACAAACAATTGCACGTGGCTGAAAGCAGTTTTGTACTGAGAATCCAAACTAGATTAGTAAACCACTGATGGTGGTCATTTGCCTTCCAGTGAGAGTGTTACTCCTGTCCCTTCTGCAGGTTTGCGGCCATACTTCAGCGCTGAATTTATTGTCTTCTTTCTCTGTGCAGCTCTACTGAGTTTCTCAAGTATTGACAAATTGGTCTCAGCCCCTGAATAATTTAATGTAGGGGGTAGCTTTTTTCTTTTTTTTCATGAAAAAAAAGCTGTAGGCTTTTTGTTTGTTTGGCCATTTTTATCTGTAGTGACTAATGTATTTCAGCTGTCCCAGGTAAAACTCATGGCCAAGACAGGACTCTCTGGTGGTCCTTTGAGGTAAACACAGGGAGTCTTGCCCCAAATAACAGAATTGTGTCACAGAATCGCAGAATCACTAAGGTTAGAAAAGACCTATAAGATCATCTAGTCCAACCATCAAACCAACACTACCATACCCACTAGACCATGTCCCTAATCACCACATCTCCATGTCTTTTAAGTACCTCCAGGAATGGTGACTCCACCACTTCCCTGGGCAGCCCGTTCCAATGCCAGACTACTCTTTCAGTAAAGAAGTTTTTCCTGTTATCTAATCTAAACCTCCCCTGGCGCAACTTGAGGCCATTTCCTCTTGTCCTACCACCAGTTACCTGGGAGAACAGACCAGCACCTGCCTTTCAGGTAGCTGTAGAGAGCAATCAGGTCTCCCCTCAGTCTCCTCTTCTCCATGCTAAACAACCCCAGCTCCTCCAGCTGCTCCTCATAAGACTTGTTCTCCAGACCTTTCACCAGCTTTGTCCATGCTCCAGCATCTCTATGTCCTTCTTGTAGTGAGGGGCCCAAAACTGAATGGAGTACTTGAGGTGTGGCCTCACCAGTGCTGAGTACAGGGGCACAATCTCATTGAGTTCATATTTGGGTAAAACTAAAGAACTTTGTCTTCACTGTGGGTTGGCTGAAGGTTGGGTGGTGGTTGTTAGTTAATCCAAGGTCATAAAGCACTCTGTGTCTTGCAGTTGCCATCCCAAACACACGCAGAAGTAGTCTTATGCACAAAGAATTTCTGTTAAATTCTGTGCAAGCGATGATGTTTGTGCTGGGTATTTGAGGCTTGCTAGTTGCTATCACTGAGCTATCTCCATCAGAATCCTTACCATCTGGGAGAGAAAATGGGTTTGTACTTCAGCTCTGAAATAAGTAGCCAAATTTTCAAAGCTCGCTTCACGATATTGTCTTCTGTGCGTCTTTGCTAAGAGAAGACTGTTTCTGTAATCCAGATTTGCTTTAACTGTGTAGAACAGGCCATATTGACTAATTACACTCATCCTGATCAAATTTTAGGCTATGTGTGAGCATTGTCTCTGAGAGGCCACCAGAACTGAAGCAGTCCTGTGAGGACCTTGAGCAAATTTGTAGGGGACACAATGAACCATTGGCACTTACTACCTGCTTTTAAGCGTTACTGCAATTACAGCTGAATCGTAAGCTGAGTATCTCAGAGGAGACGACTGCAGTTCAGCACGGAGCGCGGGCATATGCTGGGTGAAGGCACTGACTTCTCCAGAATCTGTTGTATAAGGTTGGATCATCATTAACATCTGATGCGCTAGCATGTTTGGCAGTTTCCGTGCTTTTGGGCTTTCGTCAGATGGCCTCTGTTATTCTGTGTATGCCCACTGTTAACTAAGTAGAATCTGTTTTAGTCTGCCTTTTATACTTGGAAAAACTCTGCCTAAAACTGCTTCTGCCATCGCCTGCTTTCTCATTTCAGCTTTGCCTCCCTTTTCTTGCGGTTTTTGCTATTTAAGTTCGGCATAACTTTGGGGAAGAAGCAGTGTCAGGCTGTAGGCAGGGAGATTTATTACACCACAGCCTAAAGCCTGTGCTCCGGCGCCGCATTACTGCAGGGTCTCTCTGTGCTCACCCTCTGGATGCAGGTGATTAACACGCGGTCCAGGGAATTGTGCCTCTGCCTGCTCAGTAATTTGCTGGGCAGCACCGCAGTCATCCAGAGCAGCTGCCACTTAAATGGGCAGTAGATTGTTCTCTTTTTATTGTAGTGTCTGCAGCTTCACTCGTATCGCAGTGTGATACAGCCAGAAGCGCTGGGTTGGTGTTTGCTGCAGCTAAGCATCAATTAGGTGCGTCTCGTGACGCGGTGCCTGTGCAGCCATTTTTCAGCGGAATCGCTGTGTGCTCGTGGAATGCCTGTAACCATCTTCATCTACCGACGGCAGGCACGTTGACACTGAGGGTGGGGATTAAAAAACTATTAGACCCTGGCAGGTACAGGTAACTGCCTGTGGGATTTTGTCCAGGTCTGTGCAGGTCGGAAAGTCCCACTAGGCATCTGTCCAGATGTTTAGTCACTGAAACGTTTTGAAACCCGGCACTTGGTGGCCAAGGTGACACTGGTGTCATTTTGGGAGAGGGGAGCAGGTTTAGGGAGAGACCACAGGGTAGCTGAGCAGCAAGGTGAGAGCAGTTGTGTTCTGATGTCCTGGGCTCAAAGAGCTGAATGACTCTCCCTCCCACGACACTACCGGGAGGCACAGGTGCCTTTGCGCAGGCACATAGTAAACAACTAACATGCACAGCCAGGCTTTTTGGTCATCAGTTATTGTTGTAACGGATGATTAATTCAAGGGTTTATTGATTCCCATGCCAAATCTTTACTCACTGGTGGTAGAGAAACTAATAGTCATTCACAGGACCTTTATTGACAGATCTCAGTATAGGAATTGGATAAATCAGTGTAGGAATGGAAGTGGAGGTCTGTAGGTTCGTTTGTGCCTTCCCAATCATGAGGGGATTGATGGAGGTTTAACTCAGTCGAAGGTCTAACCTCTTGTACCCACTCTGAGGCCCTTTTTGTTAGCTGTTCAGCAGCTTGGCAGGTGCTTTCAGGGGGAGATGGGGCCATCTGAGATGACCCAACAGCTCTCCAGATAATGTCTGCCCAGTGGCCATCGGGAAGCCCTTGTCTGGGCACTGGGGGCTCTGAGCACACGCCATGCCTTGCACAGCAACACCACTGGAGCCCGAGCGCCTTCAAATTTCTGTCCCATGCCCACAATGCATGGCAGCCTACCTCCTTGGTCCCTGGCTTGGAACACCTCTTTTCTTCTACAGCCTCTTAAATGCTACTTAAGCTCCCTGCCTTGACCCCAAACCCCAGCTTTTCACCCCTTTCTACCACAGTTCCCCCCTTAGTGCCCAGTGCCTTGCCAGAAGCTTGCTCGGAGGGCTTTCATGCCGCCTGGCCAAGCAAACCAGATTAATGGCCCCTGTGCAGAGTCCTTAATGTTTGTGTCTCGCCTCTCAGCCCAGCTTCTGTTTTTCACAAAGTTTGCCAGAATGTCATGCCTCGGAGACCCTCACCTTCAGCCAGCATGGATGGGTTCATTCCAGGGGGTTCAAAAGCCAGCGAAGGTCAGCGGCAGTGGAAGGATGGACACCCATCACTATTGTGCACACCCTTGCTTCCTTAAGGGGATGAGACAGAGAAATAGCAGGGTTGTAATGGAAGTTGTCAGCGTGAGTGTATCCTGACTGCAAGTTCAGATGGGGACACAGCATATTAGAGAGAACCTGATGCCCAGCATGGTCCCCTGCACGTACATCCAGAAAATGATTACAAATGTATTTTTGATAAATAATAACAGCAGCCTTCTGTGTGTGTTTACAAGCTGCTATGTTATTGTGTTATGTAGTCTGCATCGCTTTTCATTCCTTTCGGCTTGCAAGAAGCTGCAAAATTTGAATTTGGTTAAGAATGAAATGATTTTCTGTTGTTCCTGGTCTCGCAGCATTGCCTTTTAGTTTTGTACAAGGAAGGCAGCCCAGCATTGCTGAAGAGATCTGCAGCACCTTGCCAAATTATGTTACTCGTGTGCTACACGCACACGTACATACGGAATCGGTTGGAGTGGGTGATGTGAGCCTCCTCTCTGTGCTGTGGATACAAAAGCAGAGTTGTTGTTCCTCATACTCTGTGGGATGAGAGACTTCTCTCTCCCGCTGCTTTGCTCTGATACACAGAAAATCACCTTTTCCAAGAAAAATTCAATACTTTCTGCTGCCTCCTGCTGTCAGAGAGCCAACAGTCTTCTGAGCACTCTGCCTTCAAAGAGCAATCAAGTTTTGGGCAGAGAATTCCCTTCCCCACTTGAGACAGTTTCCTTCCAGCCTGAAGGACTTTCTGGCATCTGTTTCAGGCTCTTGGGCAACACCCGCTGCTGGTGACAATGCAGGTCCTTTTCTGCCTGTGGGAAGAAAGGTGACTTAATAGGAAGGCCAGCTTTATAAAAGAAATTTGAACTACTTAAATGTCCTGCCCTACTTAAAAATAAATGAAAATATCCTAGCCTCTTAAAAGTTAATAATAAAAGTCTGGTTTGATCTTTACTAGAGGGCAGGCTTGTGCAGCGATACCGTCTCCACATCAGTGCAGCCCGTGAGGCTCCAACAGAGGACAGCTTGGCCACTGAAGACTCTCTCATTCCTGTTTGGAAAAGTGCTTGGTACTTTCCTGGCTTCCTTTCTGTTCGGTCACACATCTGGAGTCATTGGCTGCGCCTACTCTGCTTATCCCCCGACGCCTTCTGTGGCACTTTACAGACTGAATTCCTCGACTGCTCACAGCGTTGGAGTTGTTAAGCATCCTTAGGGCTACTGTGAAATATTTCGCAGGGGAGCCAGGACTCCAGAGGCACCCTGCTCCTGGGGTGCCCTCCGCTTTACTCGCTTGCTCCTGTGCAGACGGGACAGCCGCTGGGACAGCCACCTTGCCCAGGCAGCCCAGCCTGCAGCTCAGAGCTTGTTCTGCAGGGACGACACAGGCTTTGGGAGGGCTCCTGTGCACGGGCGTGGGTTTGCCAAGCTGAGCAGGAACCAGTGTGTCTGTGAGCACATTTCTGCCCAGACAGTCATGTGGGCTGCCTGTGACATCTGGAACGACATCCATCTTAAGGCCAGGGATGACAACACATGGTTGGGACAGGGAGGAGAAATTCCTACCCTGAATTCAGTGTGTTTCAGGCACTGTAAGGTGTACCAGTTACATCCTTGAAAGGAACCTTGTTACCTGCCAGGAGGCAGAGGCTCTGCAGAGAACAGGGCAACAGGTGGGAAAGTGGCTCTTAACTTGCAGGGCCTGTTGATTTCTACCACATTCTCTGGGCTATGAAGGAGATCAGCAGGAGGAGAGGTTGTCCAGGCACAGTGGTAGCTCTCCTAGCATTGATGTTTCAATGGAGACATGATGCACAGGAAGAAAATGACTGAAATTTCCCGGTGATAACTAGATGGGAGATGATCCACGTGAGACAGTCGGCCCTGCATTTAGATAGCACCTCTTACATGCTGCTAGGGAAGAGGCGATTTGTCTGATGGAGATGCAGATGGTATCACACATGGCCATCTCCACCTGGAAACCATCTCTGCAGTCCAAGCTGATGATGAGCCAAACCAAGAGCTTCCTTGCAGTTTTCCTGATTTGGAAAAACTCGAGTTAAAGGGGTGTCTGTGCAATCCTCATATAGATTGTGCGGTCCACAGCAGGACACGGTGATCCCAGAGGCCTTTCCTACATGGCCATTGGGTTATTTTCTAAGTAAAGCCAAAGCACCATGTTTGGGGCACCCTCCATAAAGATCTCTGGAAAAACATGCCCTGTAAATGGGGTAGGATGGGCTTATTATGAAACCCCAGCACTTCGTCACAGGCCTAAAAGGGAGGGGCAAAGTTGACCATAAATGTGACACTTTTTCTTAATAGTGACAATAACCTGGAGCTTTCACACAAGATCTTAAGGATCTTGAAACATTTTTCAAGTGAAGATCAAGCCATACACATTTATCAGACACAGGAACTGAAGGCTGGAGAGGCTGAGGGGTTTGTCTGGTGCCACTGATCAGGTCCTGAATCCAGATATCCCAGCATTCCCTCTGATCCCTTACCGGAGTCCCATTCTGTACATGGTGCATGCCCTCAGCAATGAAGAAGAAACCTTAGTGCTCTACCTGATCCTGGCAGCACTGGGCAGGATTAGTCCCCACTTCACTGCTCCATTTCTCTGCATTGCAGTGGCGTTTAATAAATCACACTGGATGCTTTCTCCACCCGAATTTGCAAAATCAAACCTGAAGTGCAACAGTGACTGGGAGGCAAAGGATGAAGGAAGGAAACTGGGAGACAAAGAGGGCCACCAGGCGTTTAGTTTTTCCCACTCCACCCCAGCCCTCTGTCCTTTTCAAAGCACACGTTGGGTGAGGCTAAGGGGACAGCTGGCAGCACGTTCACAGGACCTTGGCCCTCTGTGAATGTGTCTTCTGCAAAGGCCCTCAGTCTGGTGTGTGTACTGAAACCGTGTCAGGAACTACACATCTGCTGCGTGCTGGAGGAGGGGTTGTCCAGGCACAGTGGTACCTCTCCTAGCACTGGTGTTTCAATGGAGACATGATGCACAGGAAAACGACTGAAATCCTGGTCTGGCTGAAGATTTAACATTCCCAGTCAGCAGGATCTCAGCACCTTGGGTCTGCTGTAAGGAGGGACATAAAATTCTTAGGGGGTAAGGCTTAGCCCTGCAGCAGCATCACTCCAGGCGTGATGGTGCAGAGAACCACAGGGCTTCTCTTCCCTCTGGTCCTTCTCTGCACCAAAGCCAGTGCACACCACCAGTGCTTGCATAGGGGAAACTTGACACAGGCTCATCTTTATGGGGTGCCTTGAGAGCTAAGACCCACGTGGTGGTGACTGAAACACATTTCCTCTTGTGAAAGGCTGGTAAGCGCTCTCAAAAGCGTTTCATCAAGTTATCAAATAGTCTTTTGTTTGTCTTGTCTCATTATGACGAGCATAGCTTGGCAGTCCAGGCACTTAGATACAAGATCATGTGTGTAGGAGCTCTCGACGCATCATTTTTCTACGTTAGCTTACTCTGTTTCCCATTGTACCCATGCAAACTTCTGTCATTCACCTCCTGTGGCAAAGAGCTCAGTTTAACTAAGCTGTGTTAAAAAGAAAGCGTGCTTTGGCTTGGTTTGAACCTCCTGTCTAGCTTCGCCAGGTGTCCCAAATCCCAAAATAGCTGGTACAGTCAACACCAGCCCCTGAATAACCAGAGCGGTACTGACAAATCTGGAAAAACTTTTGGAGGAGAGTGACAAAGCTGTCCAGGAGAGGTGGAAGTACAGGTAGACGGGTTCAAATTAAAAACGATGCAGAGCTTAGCTCAGAATGACTAACAAATGTGTGGTTTGTGAGACATGTAGCGCTCTGATGAGTACGAACACCCTCCCACTCTCCCGAGCGCCAGAGAGGAATTTTTAGCGCAACACGCCGGGATTTAACAAGGGCTAATAGTGTGACAGTCAGGCTGAATGTAAGGTAGAATTTCCTGACAGCGAGATATATTTTGCTGTGGAACCATCTCCTGAGGGAGAGGGCAGGAGCCCAAATGCTTGGTCCTTTTTAAAACCAGGCTGGACAAAGCATTAGGAAGGGTACTCCAGAGAGCAAGTGTTAATTGGCAGGAGGATGAACTGGTGATCTAACAGGTCCTTTCCATTCCTAGCTCCTCTGCTAATGATACTCTCTGTAACGAGTTTTGACTGGGTTTAAGCTCGGAGGGTAACAGGGAGATAAAACTGAATGAAAATATTAACAATAATAACTAAGAAAAACCTGTAGGTTTGTTTAATGGTCATGGAATGTGCCAGATTGAGAGTTCCTTAGGCCAATGGTGCTATTCGAAAATAGCACTGCAAATGGGAAGGTGAAAATTGTTACATTCATAATGACTTGTTTTTACAGATCCCTGGTAGTCCAGAAGGATCCAAGAGCACATTTCAGACTGGGGATGTGCACGTGTACATCCATGCAGTGGGAGAATTTCTGCAGCTGACACTGAAATGCAGCAACCACTGGACTGAAACAACCTGTTTTAATGGCAAACAGCAATGCAGGGCAGCAGTTTCAGATGGGATGTAACTAATAACTTCTGTAATTGAAACTATAAGAAAATTGGTTTGGTCTGACAGAATTTCTTTAACTGATGAATTATCCAGGCAGGAGTTTCTTTTGCAACTGCCTTTCCCCATGTCTTTGCTTGTAAGTCAGCAGGACCTGGCAATATTGACCTGGGTTCCCTGGTTGCTTTTGGGTGAACAGGGAGAAGTCTGATGAACTAGCATGACCCTCAGCCGGACCACACTGGACTGGCATCAAGGGTGGGCATGAGGTCACTCTCACTGGTCATGACATCGCTGGTTCTCTCAGCCCACAACACCCTCACATTCTTGGAGGCCTTTCAAAGAGGGTGTCTTGCAGATGCTATATTTTCCAGACTGTTGGCCATAGATGTTTGGTTAATGTAGTAAAAACTTGCTCTGAGCCTGATGCCTGGATGTGGCTGCTATAGCAAAGGCTGCCTCTTCATGTAGTTTTTGTCTTCGTCTTCTGAGTCCCGACCTCCAGACTCTGAATTCCTGGAGGAATTCAAGGGGACTCGCATTCATTTTAGCAGAGACAACAAGGAAGCCCTGTTGGAAAAGAAAAGTATGAAAATGTGAAGTAAGATCTGTGTAGGGAATCAGAAAAGCCAATTTTGGAAAGTTGAAATATATTATTAACTGGTTTTAATACTGTCATTTTAAAGTGAACCGTGTTGGTTGTCATTCACACTGAGAAAACCTCTTTTTTTCCTTTTTTTTTTTTTCCCAATAAGCAGTAACAAATCTAAGAGAAAGTGGCTAGAATACAAATGTTCTGCATTGTTTATCCCCCATAACATTAGATTTTCTTAGATGACAGCCTTGAGGAGTCATTTTAATTGAAAGAGGAAGGAAATGAGCTAGGTGAGAACTTGCATGTGGAACGTGTCATCCTTCTGGAGCCACATGCTCACCGTGGAACTGACTCACATGACATTAAAAATTGTTTGTTCTCATTTATGCTATCTGCAACACTGTGTTTAACGTAATATTTGTTAGCTTCACAATTAATCCAGCACTATCGGTTTGTTAATGAAGGTGGCAGATGTTCCTGTATAAAGTGCCACTGACTACTGAATAGCTGAGGTACTGTATAATTCGACTACCTCTATCTTTTAGATGGATTTATCCAATATTCAAGATTTTTGTTCAATAGTCACTACAGATTTAGTTCTTTTGGCTGTTAACTAGTCATACGTATGTCAGTCAAAATCTTCCTTTGAATGTTTTTATTGTTTATACGGGTTGGTTGGAGTTAGAGTTCTCACTTTATCCACAAGAAATTTTAGCATTTCAGCAAAAGAAAATACACATTCCTAAGGCAAAATCCTGCCACTCTCATGCTTCCAAAAGATCAAAGCCACTGAAAAATATTTATTTTAAAACAACTGATGTGATAGCCTTTTTTTTTCTTCTTTTTTTTTTTTTTTTTAATATATTGACGAGGCATTTAGAGATGTTAGGGCAATTGCTGCTCCTTTATGTGCTGGTGAGGTCAGCTTGAAAGCCGCTGTAAACCTACATGATCTGGAATTCCCAGGCCTTGCAGGTTCTTGGTGTTATGGCAGCTGACAAAATGGTTACAGCAACAGCTTCCACCATGTGATCTACCGAAATTGCAAGGTTCCTCTTAAATGCCTTGATTTTTTTTCTGGACCATCTTGTGGAAAATTTCTCTGTTTAAAAACTTTCAGCTAGTCCTTGGACTTAGACTGTAGATTAGTGTTTGACTTTCGGCAGGACACATGTTTCTAGACCTTTTTTTTTGTGAACAGGACTTACATTCCTTTTTCATTTAGGCATCGTAGCAATCCTGCCTTTCTTAACAACACAGTAGAAAACCTCTCAGGCTGTGGTTTGTTCGTCAGCTGCTGTTACTTGATATAACGTTCACTCTGGGTATACTGCCTTGTATACCCAGAAGGTTGGCCTCTGGCAAGAGGTTGTAGATTCCTTCCCTCTGTTTCCTTGGTGGCTGCTGGTATGAGGAGGCTGGAAAAGGATGGGAAGGGACTTCACCTGGGGTCTGACAGTAACACCATGGGATGAGTGAATCAGAAATCGTTGTTTCCTACTTAAATGCTAAATTCCTATGAGGCAAAAGGAGGGATGTAATTCCAAAATCCAGGCATGGCGCAGATCCTGACCACTCGAAAAGGTCTAAGTACACAATAATAAATGGTGTGATTGACTGAAAAGGGAGTTGCAGACTCTGCTTTCAATTCCCCCTGTGGCACTGGCCAGTGAGACCATGAAGAAGTCACATCCCCTCAGTTTTCCAGTCTGTAAAATGGGAACAGTGATGCCGGTTTCCCTTTGCCACATGTTGTGCGCCTTCCAGAGGTAACACACTGCATAAGCCCGCTTTATTAGGGTGGTTATTTAACGAAACGATGTTTCCATCTACATCACAACACATCCCACTTGTACAGGGACTATCCACAGTAGCTGGTGCAGTACAATGAGAAGGGCTACTCTGGAAACGGTCCCTGAACTTCAGCCGGTTGCCATGGTGACAGAACAGTTTAACGTGGCAAGGAAAGAGAAAAGTGATATATTCTGTCAAGGATAACTTACAGCATCAAGGCGGCACTTTGAAAGATCTCTGGTTTTCTGGGTCTGGGCTTGCAGGACACATTGCTGAGCTCTGGGATTTCCTCTCCCTGAATCCTCTTCTCCAGCTCACCTCCAATGAACAAATCTGGGCCAAAAAATGGAAAATCACAATGGTGAGAGAACTGCAGGGTAGCTTTTTTGTTGATAGGATGGGTGGGAGGGGAATCTGCATCTCTGAAGCCCTTCTGCAAGGATTTGGTGTGGAGAGCTGGTGAATACCATCTGCTGGCCTACTTTCTACCCACCATATCATACATGCAGCTGCCAGGTGCTCCTGTGGCCCCTGGGTCATCTACACATCTAGTGTAGACATCTACATGTCTCCAGTCAGCTCCAGGTGCACCAGCCACCCTCAGAGCCTTGAGCTGGGAGCAGGGAGGGATGTCCTCATTGTTCGGGCTCCTCAGATGGAGAAAGACATTTTCTCTGCACCCTGCACTGGGCTCTGGCATTGCTGTGCCCAGTTCAAATCTGGTCCCAAACCCTCACAGTGGGTTTTGCAGCAAGCACCTGGCACACTGGGAGGAAGACCTTGGGGGAGGACTAGCAAGAGCTGATACCACCCCAGAGGAGCCCATTCACTTTGTCCATGTTTCTCTGAGTAAGCTTGTTGAGGGAAGAGGAGCAGTACCCTGACGTCTGTCACGTGGCGTCCATTAAATGTTTCATTGTCTTTAGCCAGGGCCTCAGGAACAGGCAGGGGGGGAACCAGCTTGGCTGCGCAGAGCCGAAATCAGGTGCCTGCGCACCGAGGAAGGGCTGGGAACAGCCGTGCCTCAGCTGCCAAAGGCCTGCTGAAACATGCAGCAGTAACCAAGGAAACTTCATGCTAGAACCAGCTCAACGTGATGAATTGCTGCCTAATAACTGGCCACTAAATGGTCCAGGTAATTCGGTTGCTCCTCTGGGGACGGGTGCTGCGCGGGTAACTTTTAGTTGCTGCCCCTTCATGCTACGTATTCCTAGCATGAACCTTCCATCACGGGGAAGCGGGAAAGCCACCGCCTGAAGCCCACGTGCCCAGCACAACATGCGCTTCCCGCTGGAGGGGCCCTGAGAAGCCTCTGGCGGCTGCAGGTCTCCACTGTGCCATCAGGTGTGACCACCCTGACCCACAGTGCCACGTTAGCATCTTACACGTGGGCCCCGTTCTTGGGTGACTTCGGCTGTTTTCAGGGTGGTCTGCAGTCAGTGGCCAGGAGCGGGTTCTCCAGGCAGCAGCAGTGGCTGGGGGACGCGGTGGTCCTTCAGTGCTGCACCCTGATGGGTACATGAAGCCTTTTCCTTGGTGTCCCGGGGCAGTGTGACTCGGATCTTGCCTGGAAGGATGCGCTGAAGATTCTGCTGGCAGTGACAGAGCAGGTGAGAGGCAGATGCCAAAAATTGCTTCAAGGGAAGCTGAAGGTGTGAAAAAAGTCACTTTGGAGATGGGGAGAGAACCAAGGGGTTGATGGTTGGAAGGTGCCATGGTAAGTGACATGACCTTCCTTGCTTGCTGCTGCTTTTATTTTATAGTTTGGAGAAAAAAATGGTGAGAACTTTCCTGCTGATGAAGCATGATACGAATGGACACGGTTGCATTGTGGGGCCATAGATTTGATAAAGGGAATGATGAAAAATGCCTGGTGGGCCACACTTGCTGGTGGAAGTACGACTGAGCTTCTGAAGGTGGGAGGAAGAAGACAACGGTCTAGGAAATCTCTTTAAAAACTAGGGAAAGCATAGGGAAACTTAAAAGAAAAACAAGATAATGTGTCAGTTGCATATAAGCCCACACATGCACTCGCTCTCTTGCTTTCTGTGTTACACCCACGCACTCAAGCGCATCTTTCTGTCCGAAATAGTAGGGAAAAGACATCATAGCCTTTATTGTCAAGAGTAATTTTTCTTCACGTGTCACTACCAACAAATTCTCAGGGCAAGGGGATATATTGCACAAAACTCATCCGCCTGCTTTTTTCCTTTTCTAAACCTCAACAAAACAAAAAATCCCCTGTGAACTGTGGAATTGAAGAGCTACATGCTGACAGCTCTTGGATGGATGAAGGCTGAACACAACTATTTTTATGCTGGTAATGCAACGGGAGGCAGGAGGGTGATTGTGTGGGGAACCAGGGCTCACTCTTCCTCACAGGAATGGCTTTTAGCCCGTGCCCCTTTGCATTTGGGGATGTCAAGGAACCTGGCTGCAGCTCTGCTGTGTGTTTTGCTCCCAAAACACTTTCCAAGCTGGGGGTTTTCCCAACCCTCATGTTCAGCCTGCAGGGAACATTGTTTAAAACAATGTGCTGGCTGATCGTGCTTAGCGGTAGGACATCCCACAAAACCGATGCCTTTTGGTTATATGGGCTGCACAGCAATGTTATGCAGGCGGATGAAGATGGGTTTGTGTAGCAGGGTTTTGGTAGCAGAGGGGCTACAGGGGTGACTTCTTTCAAAAGCTGCCAGAAGGTTCCCCTGTGTCCGACAGTGCCAATGCCAGCCAAGATGGACCTGCTGCTGGCCAAGGTCGAGCTCATCAGTGATGGTGGTAGTGCCACTGGGACAACATGTTTAAGAAGGGAGAAAAAGACTCCTGAGAGTGGGAATTGCAACTGGAGAAAGAGAGGGAGAAGTTAAAGGAACAGCCCTGCAGACACCCAGGTCAGTCCAGAAGGAGGGGAGGAGGTGCTCCAGGAGCCAGAGCAGAGATTCCCCAGCAGCCCACGGTGCAGACCGTGGTGAGAGGGCAGGCTGTGCCCCTGCAGCCATGGAGGGTCATGGGGGAGCAGAGACCCCGCTGCAGCCCAGGGAGGGACCCACACTGGGGCAGGGGTATGCCCAAAGGAGGCTGTGACCCCATGGGAAGCCCACATGGAAGAAGGCTCCTGGCAGGATCCGTGGCTCCATGGAGAAAGGAGCCCAGGCTGGAGCAGGTTTGTTGGCAGGACTTATGACCCTGCAGGGGACCCACGCTGGAGCAGGCTGATCCTGCGGACTGCACCCCATGTGAGGGACCCATGCTGAAGCAGTTCATGAAGAACTGCAGCCTGTGATAAGGACTCAAGTTGGCGAAGTTCATGGAGGACTGTCTCCCATGGGAGGGACCCCACGCTGGAGCAGGGGCAGAGTGTGAGGAGTCCTCCCCTGAGGAGGGAGTGGCAGAGACCATGTGTAATGGACTGACCACAGCCCCCATTCCCTGTCCTCCTGCCCTACTGGAGGGGTGGAGGTAGAGAAATGGGGAGCAAAGCTGAGCCCAGGAAGAAGAGGGAGGGGGAAGGTGCTTTTAAGGTCTGGTTTTAGTTCTTCTCTACTCTGATCTGATTAGTCATAAATTAAGCTAACTTCCCCAAGTTGAGTCTATTTTGCCCGTGACAGTAATTGTTGAGTGATCCCTCCCTGTTGAGTGATCCCTCTCGGCCCACAAACCTTTCCTTACATTTCTCTCCCCTCCCAGCTGAGGAGGGCAGTGACAGAGCGGTTTTTGTGGGCATGGGGCCTCCAGCCAGGGTTAGCCCACCACAGGCAGCTGGCAGCCAGTTCAAACTGGTGCCGTCCCTCCATGCGGCTGTCAATAGCAGTTTTACCTGCTCCAAAGGGCCCAGCTTTGGGTGTCGCTGGGGAGACAGGGCCGTCGTACGCTCAGGTAAAGTTGGCGTAGTCTGCCTAGATTACATGAGCAAAAGCTCAGGCCCACGCTAAGCGTGCTTGGCCTCTCCCTTTCCAGGGATGATCTCTCAACATACGCTTGAAGATTCACACAGCAGGATACAGGCAATTTGAGTCTTTATCCTGTATTTAACTGATGCTGCAAACTTCCCTGATGGATATGGGCATGGGCCCTCTTGGCTTTGACTGGTGTTTGTTTGGCTCCATGAGATTGTCCATCCCAACATGCCTGAGTGAAAGACTCCACCAGCTCATTTATAAATGAGGTTTGTTCATCAGAGTCATGTCCCATGCAGAGAGGAAAAAAAAATCCCTGGACTCTTGTGGATTCCTCTGTTCTATATATTCATTCCAGAATGATGGTTGGGAACTTGTAATATGCAAGAGAAGATCATTACACTTCCTGGCAAGGAATGGAATTTGTATTAACAGATATTTTATTTTATTTATTTTATTTTATTTTATTTTATTTTATTTTATTTTATTTTATTTTATTTTATTTATTTTATTTTATTTTATTTTATTTTATTTTATTTTATTTTATTTTATTTTATTTTATTTTATTTTATTTATTTTATTTTGCAAAAGGCTAAATAATATCCAAGATTCCCGCAACCCACTTCCAGTGTTCACTTCTTGTGACATGAAACTACAGAGTCTGAATTGAAAATACGTGAAAAAAAAGTAGGGGTTTTTTATGATGCTTGGAAGAAAATGGATTTGCAGAGCTTCTCTCTTTAAATGTGTCAACATAAATGACATCCTAGCAGGTCTTGCAGATTGCATGGCATAGGCAAATAACCGCTATTTATTGCACGGGCTGTGCCATTTTTTACCTAGCTATTTCTGCTACATGCAGAATAGATGAAACAAATTTTCCTCGTACATTTATACAGTGCCTGTCAAGAGATGCATGCAGTGGCCTCCACTAATGCTCGTTCTGTGCCATGATTCCTTATCCAGGATTTAACCCCTCCCAGAGGAAAGCTACATCGCATCTGTGGTACCTGTTAGAGAACAGGCCAGATTCTGGGCAGTGTTACGCCTAACAGGTTGCACTTGCCGCTTTCCTTCCCTTTGGCCTCCCTAGTCTCCCGCTTTGGAAAGATAGCCTAAGGCACGTCTATCCCAGGGTTACAGGAGAGACTTTGCAATCGCATTAGAGAGGCCAGCGCTTGCTCTTTAAGGTGTCTCGGTCTTTAGCTACCAGCTTGTTTCAAAGGGAGAGCAACACTGAAAAGTATTAAAATAAACAAAAATAAGACAAGCGTGGCTCAACAAGGGAGCTCAAGTGCTCTGTGCATGGATATCAGTAGAAAATGCCTACATAGGGGTTTTATACTGAGGAAAAAAATTTCTCCTCACCCTCTGTATTACCGCAGCCCCACTGGCTTTGGGTATTCTCCACTGATATGTTACTTACAACGCATGTTATGCCCCAACAGGATGAGAGCACCACCTCTGCTGATTACGGCTGTCGTCAGGGGGACAGCGCGTGTGTCCAAAGGTACCTCTGTATTTTGCTGAATCAGATTCTGAGTTTCCTTCTCCGGTAACACATTGCAATTCTCCTCTCCATCGCTGATTTAAATACCTCCGCTTAGCGATGCACACAAACCGCGTCTGTGATGCGAGCGTTGGGCGTGCATGGGTCTGTCCGCTATCTACTTGGGCAGACCTTTTACCGCTCACGTTTATTTCTGCAGAGTAAGAAAAATAAAAGGTCTCGGTACTTAGCCTGCGATGACAGTCTTTGCAAGAGGAGAACGCTGAACAAGAAAAATGAAGACTGCAGAAGTGGAAGGAGGAAATGAAAGTTGCTCTACCGACAGGGCTACATGAATTCAGCAATGGGTGGATTAGGCGGAGTGTTATCAGTGATGATGAAACACAGCAGACTGTGGTAATGAAATATTTATGAATAGGGAAATGATACTGCATTCTGCAGTGCAGCACAGGGGAAAGTGAAATTTCAAGAATTCTGTAATAGCAAAGCCCTCCATTAATTATCGAAAGCAAGCTGTAATGCCAGTTACTATGACAACAGGGTCCCCTATGTATTTTGCACCACTGGGGGGGGTGGGGGGCGGGGAAGGGAGGAGGGGGCTGCTTCTATTTATTGGAGTGCATTGTATTTCTTTTTCTGTTGTTGTTGTTGATTATGACTGTCCCAGCCTGTGACTATGTGGTTAATTTCAATGGCAAAATTATAAAGTGACTATTGGCTAAAATATAGGGAAAGCCTTTAATAAGTAGTACTGGTCCTTTTATTCTGGAAAGAGTTAAAGATGCCCCTTCCCATGTTAAGGGACAAACTATTGTCATTATTAATAATATTAGATAATCTTAATGCATGATCATGTAATAATAAAAAGTGAAATGCTACTAGAAGTATTATTATTAATAATAATTTTGACTGTGTTAGGCTTTCACCCACAAAGCATTTTGGAAGCAGTGATTAATTAAAATGTCAATATTGGCATACTAAATCCACCACTACATTTCCAGGTGGGGCGAGGGAAATGTACAACCTCTGCCCACTTATTTTTAATTACTACTAATTTGGTTTCTAAAACCCATGACCCTCTTTGAGGTTTCCACTTATCCTCAGCACAGCCAAGAATTTTTTTCTGCCTGCACACCATCTCCTATTTCCAGCTTCAAGATCTGCTTCCATGACATGCAACAAACTCCTGGTACTCAGCTCTTGTAGGAGGGAAGGTGTTGCAAAGGTAAGAAGGGAAAAGGGTGGGGAACTCGCAGTGTGAGTGCTTTCTTGCGAGTAGCTAGGTGCAACAATGTCTGTGGAACATTTGCTAATCCTACGTAACGAAACAAGCCACAAGTAGGGGTCTTAGCCCTGTGCATCTGACTGAGCACAAACCTGACAGGGTGAAGAGCAAGTCAAACGTGGTGGTGTCACCACTTAACAGGAGATGCCATAGAGGACATCATTTCTTAGGCACATGTGTATGTACATGCATATAAATGCACACATGCATACGTAAACATATGTTTTATACGTATAGAATGCAATGGACTGCACACTGTGATGGACATTGGCTTAGAGAGGAAGGATTTTGCATGATTTTGCTCATGATGAGCTTACTGAATGGCTACGAAGGGGAAATCCGTTTGTTATTTCATTATTACTGCAACCCTTCCCATCTTCACCTCCTTGCAGTTCAGAGCACTCACCCCCTCTTTGCTCGGATGCCTTATTGCCACCCTAAGTCAGAAATCACCTGCCTTGGCATGGGTCAAGAACGGAGCTCGGAGTTCTCCGTGCCCTTTGGTAGCCTGTACTTCCTTTTAAAATAAAAAAGAAACCAACAGAAAAAACAAACAAACAAACAAAAAAACCCAAACAAACAAAAAACCAAAACAAAACAAAACAAAAAAAAAAAAAAACACCAAAAAACCACTCAAACCAAACACAGTGCTGTGATAATGATGTGAACCCTGTGAGCAATAAACAACGGAGTAACGTAATCCAGCCTCCCATCGCCTGATGAATGGCTGCAGGAAGCCAGTGGGGAAGGCAAGGGCTCCGTTTTCACTGTGATGAGAGCTGCCCCAAAGGACCGATACGGATGTGAGCTTTCCTCTCCTTGGGTCCAAAGCTAGAGGCATCCAATAAATAGCTCAGACAACAACTCACTCATTTCCAAACAACGGGGGGAAGGACAAGCCTAGTAGGTATGGGAAAGAAGAGCAGGTCATAGTGGTTTAACAGTTACAGGAACTTGACAGAGAAGAAAAGGTTCTGGTAACTGTTTGTTTAGTGCGGAAAAGGCAAGAAGTAGCCGTGGGCAGAGGAAATGTAATAATATTCCTCAAACACAGCGTATGAAGGTCTGCCAGAAAGAGGTCAGATATATTAATCCCGCCCTGGCATGTGGGGATAGCTGGACATCTCCTATAGCTCTCCCCCGAGTCGGGAGCTCTCCATTCATCTGCATCTAGTTGCTGGAGGATGGCAGTCGGTAAGGGGATGGTTGGGCTTCTGGGAAACCCAGCTCCGGCATTCAGAGCCATGTCGTCTGGGCCAGAGGAGGGGGAGGGCCTTGTGTGCTGCAGAAAAAACGTTGGCCCCAGGGCTAATTTTAGTGTGAAGGGAATCGTCCTACAAATCATCATTCCCTTTTCCTACCTAGAGGGCACTATACACCTCTTTGTATTTGGTGATGTCTGTGGGCCTATACTGGGAAGAGGTTGAGCTGGGGGTGTCCTCTTTTCATCTACCAAATGCATTTTGGTTGGGGGTCACCTTGGGGTAAATCTTGAGAGGGTGCATGTGCGTGTGTTTGCATGTGCACGCAAGTGTAAACTGCCGTTCAACAATTGTCAGATACTTTGGGCCCTCAGGGTGATTACAGGAATAATGTGGCAGCCACGTAAACCTTGTCTTCCCTGGGATGGAAGGCATTGGATAGCAGATTTGTACATCTTCCTGTGGAAAAGATAAACCATGTCCCTACGATGTGCCAGCAGGCTGAGGTAAGCCTGGCCTGGCCCTCTGGGTGTGCTTTATCCGTCTGCTGCCAGCTACAGTATAAATTACCCCAGCTACACAAGGATTAACCTGCGTGTCAACCCGTGTCAAAAGTCATCCGTGTTGTCTCAAGGAGGACGGAGCTGAAAGCGACCATGCTACAAAGATTTGCACCGAACCTGGGGTCAGTCTAAAATAAATGTCAAACGTCCGTAACACAAACATTTAGAAAGAGCCCAGGTGGGTGTTTACGGACATTTTAACCTCTTGCGGTGAGAGCCCAGTCACCAGGCTTGAGAAGGCAACCTCCGAACAGCACGAGGAAAAGCAGGTTATGAGCCTCAGCAAGTGAAGGGCTGCGCCTGCGCCTACCCAGCATGTCGGAGGAGGGAGGGCAATCAGAAAGGGTGTTAGTTTCTGGTTGCTTCTGCTTCTGACAGCCCCTAAGGTGCTAGGGGAAAAAAATAATAATCCTCACATTAGACGTGTTTGATTCACTCCATAAATAATGAATAACAACAGTCAGACTGAGCAGGGGCTTCCCTCGGAGGCGTGAAAGCCAAAAGGGAGGAGGAAATCTGGAGCGCAAGGCCATACGCTGCGTTTGTGGCCATTCTCTCCCAGACTCCGTGTCCTCGTTGCAGTTGAGCACATGGAGGGGGCCAGCCCTGCCCGAGCCTGCGGTTGCAGCCCTGTTTGTACTAAATCAGCGAGCGGAGAACCCTCCTTCATTAACTGAGGGATTTTATGTTCATGCTTTGGCTGTTTATTCTTTCTAGTGCTATTCTGTTCGGTTGCTGCAGGGGCTGCTAAGAGACACAGGGGAACAGGGAGCTCTTAGTCAAGGGCAGAAATATTTGGATGCAGTCGGCAATAAAAGGGGTCCCTGAAAATTATAGACATTTTCCAGAGTAGCTGTTTTCTCTGCCTGCAATGTTTCATACGCTCCATGCTGAATTACCCTGAAGTGCAATTAAAATACTTTAATGTTTCAAATCTGGAAATCCTCAGTCCCACAGTCTTAATATCGTTCCTGGCTGTGAAAGAGTGGAGGGGAGGAGGGAGGGATTTATTCTCACCAGGCTGCAGGGGGATTTACACCAGCAGTTTTCATCCGCTTCGCTGCAGATCCTTCCCGATCAATATGCAGGCAGTGACGGTGTGCGGGAGGAAGGCAGAGGTGCTGATGGTGCCGGCATCTCCCCTGCTTCCAAACGAGCAGTGACACACTCCCTCCGCAGCCCAAGTCAACCAGCCACCCTGTGCCCTGCTTTCGGCAAAGCTGGAATAATTTTATATCTACTCCTGTGGGAGGAGGTATAAAGCTACGGCTGCAGTTCTGCCTCTGAAAGTTCCTGTTTTCCCTTCTGCCAGAAGCAGGTAAGCCCTGACCTTTGAAGGATGGAGTCAAGGCAGGGGTTTGGTTTGACCCTACAAGTGACAACCGGAGATGAGAGGTCAGAGAACACTGTGCCCCTCTGTTGAAACATATTGAAAGGCTACAATATGTAAAGTCGCTGTGACCGTCAGGGAAGGAAGGAAAGTCAATTTGTTCTTCCCTTGGCTCTTCCTTGGCCCTCTTGCACTTCTGCTGTTCCCCATGGCTGGCAGGCAGAGGGTGTGCATGTGTGTCTGAATGCACACTGTAGAGAGAGAAGCACTCAGTAGAGCAGGAGGACTCTGCATTGCTAAGCAAACATTTAGATGAGGGATATCAGACTTTTCTTCCAGAGCATGAGCTTATTTAGGACTCAGCAGCCGGGCTGAGGCAATTCGTGTGTGCTGGCAGGACAGGCTGCCCGGGTGAATGATGGGAGCCCCAGATACCTGGAGCGTAGCCTGCTAAGTGCGAGAGGCTACAAGTCATCATCTGGGTACTTAGGAGCAATGTCCTTTATGATCCTCTGATTCATGGGCAAGGAGCATCACATAACTCAGGGACACTTACAAAGCCCTGCGGTGCCATCCTTCAAAGTTTCGCTACAGCAACTTCAGGATTGACTCCAAGCAGCTCTCTAGTTCTGGGCCCAGCTCAACGGGGCCTGGGCTCAGCTCTTCAGGCTTATAATTAGTTAACGTGCTTACTGCTACGAGGCAAAAAGGAAGCCATGGAGGAATTTTCCTGCCTAGGAAAATTCATGGTGACAGAAGCGTAATCAACACTGAGCAGCAAAAAGAGAGAGAAGGAAAAGCAGGTCCCTATGGTTGATGGTGTTGCCCCTAACGCTGCTCACAGCTTGCTGCTGCCGGTTTTTCCTCTGGTCGCGGGTCTGCCAAGAGAGCAAAGGCCCACCTGACCTGGCCCTCACGACAGAGGAGGGAGGGAAAATGAGGGAGGATGGCCTACTCAGCATCCTGCGGCTAGGAGAATGTCAGATGCGACACCTGCGATTACTGGCAAATCCACTGGAAAGGCCTGGACCCTCAGGGTATTATGCTACAGACAGAGGTGTACAGGCAGCGGTGGCTGGGGGCTGTAGCCCTGCCCCATAACCAGCAGCTGCTTGTAGCCCGCTAGACCATGCTGCTCCCAGCAGCTACAGTCCATTAGCAGACTGTATGTGCACTCTTCGTACACCAGCACAGAGGCAGGGAAGGCATGTCTGATGGCGATTTAAATAACCGAGAAGGCTTGACATGAAAGTGGACAAGAACTGATGTGGTGGTTCACCGACAGCTGAGCTGCGTGGACAGTGAGTTGCGCCACGTGGAAGGTTAACAAATGGTAGGGACTTCAATGCTTTGAGGCACCATTAGCTCTGCAAACCTTTGTTTGCGGCCATCTGATCAGTTGAGAATGTTTTGGGATTTCAATCCTTTCTCCGTTTTCTAAGCCCTAGTAAAAGTCTCCCTTGTTTAATGGCTTATCTGATAGGGAAAACACCAACCTGACAAACTGTATTTGGGGGGGGGGGGGGGGCAGCAGATCTTGGTGCTGCTAGTACATTATCACCTCATTCCACTGCTAAAACAGTCTTTAGCCAGAGCATGTGCTGAGATGTTAAGCATTTTCTGTAAAGAGCTGTTTATTAAGCGGAGAGTGCCTCAAGACAGAAGTAAGTGTCTAGATTTTCTGGGAGGAAAAATAAAAATCTTTGTAGGTTAAAATTAGCTTTCAGATTGCAGGGGTGAAACCACCTGAGGTTAGAGCCTTGCTGCTTTTTAATAGGCAAATGAGATATTTCACAAGGAATTGCCTTTACACGGCTACTGAATGAGTGCCGTCTTCCAGCAGCACCTTCAGCAGTGTGAGGTGTCTCTCTCCACGGGAGGAACAAAGCGGGGAGCCAGGTGGGATTGCCGGGGAGACAATGGATCCCCTCTGGGCCACAGGGTGCTTCGTCGTGAAGTGGCTATTGCCATTTATTGTAAGTGCCCTGTCATTAACTATTCATTGTAATGTATTAAACGGAGGGATCTCACAGGGCTCTCATGCGGCTCCTCAGAAGTCAGCCCTGGCTTCCCTGAAGCGTTGTTTGAGCTGAGCATGACGGCACTTGTCAATGGAGCACTTGTGGTGACATGCTTGAGAGTCCTCATGCACTTCTTAATTCTCCTCCATCAGCCTCCTGCACTTTCTTTCAAATTCAGATGTGGATTTTTCCACTGTGTCCATCCCAGAGGATGAAAGCTGTGTTAGTTATCGTTTTTATCCTGCTCTTGGCCGTCAACGTGAGCTGGTTCCTGACTGTCTGTGCACCAGACCTTTACCACAGTGTGTCCTGGCTCACTCCCCTCTCCATTTTCCTTCCCAGAGGACATGTCCTGAATCCAGACACTGAGGACTGGCCACCACAGCAGGGACAAGGATGATCAGGGATAGGAACCAGCTTCCTCAACAGTACCAAATAAATACACTGGAGGTCTTCAGCCTCCAAGACTGAAAAGAGGCAGGGTGGAGGCTTGCTGGAGCTTGAATGGCGTTGGGGGGAGAGTTGCAGCTGTTTCACATGGTTCTTCACTCCTTCCCTCATGCTACGGGCCACACACATACTAGGCAGCTGCTCTGAGGCAGGCTCAAAGCCCATAAAAGGAGGTAGTTCTTCACCCCACAGAGGAGTTCGGCTGTTGGAACTCCTTGCCCCAGGAGGGTGCAGGTGCTGGAACTTTATGTGGACTTGAGGGATTGTAAAGTGTGGTCACAGAACAGAAATCCACTGGGAGTTACTGCATACAAAGGCTGTGCCTCTGAGAGATGCCCCTGAGCTGCAAGTGATTGAAGGCTTAGAAAATATTTGTAGTAGTATCACTCTATGCTTGACTAATTTTCATGCTCCTTCCCAGGCACTTGGTTTCAGGCACTGGGGGAGACTTGGGTAGACGGATGTCAGATCTAACACAGGGTGCCATGTTCACCATGTAATTACTCCGTCATCAGAAGATCGAGGCTGAACTACCTCACGACTTCAGTAGCAACTAGGTTAGTAAATACATCATCACAGCAGGGTAAAGCTGCTTCCACTAGCTACAAATATACTCCTCTTCCAAGGTCTGTCCCTTTCGATTTGGACCTGTGGTCTGCATTTTTCTGACAGAAATTATTCCCAGCATCTACTAAATATTGGATGTGTTATGTGCCTGAGGTAGCAGTAGTTGTGGAGTATGGGAGGGCTTCCCTTTTCACGGGCTGTTGTACTTAGAGGGCTCCACTAACTCCAGAGGACCATGTGGCAGTCTCTAGTAGACTGTTATCATTGTTTGCTATATATACTTTTTGTGATTACTACCTCATCATCATCATCATCATCATCATCATCATCATCATCATCATCATCATCATTATATAATTGCTATTAAGCTTAGTTACAATGATGTTCATATTTCATATACAAGTTCTTAATTAATCCTTTTCTTTCTGTGATGTTCGATGACTTCCCTGTGCTGAGGTTAACTTACATCCATTGGCAAATAGTTTCTTACTGCGCCGTTCAACACCTCCAAACCTTCTAGGATATGACACCTTCCTGGACTGGAAAGGAAGAAATGAATATCAGGGTGTCAGCGATATCGGGGTGTGTTACCAGGGCCTTGACCAACCTCCCAGGGTGTCTCAGTCCTTCTGGTATCATCAAGATCACTGAAGGACTTGGAAGTTGATGTAAGGGAGACAGCTGATGAGGGAATCTCTGCGGCATCAGCTTCGTTGTCATGAATGCTATCTCCAAAAGGGCTGATTTATTTTATGTGCTGCCTATGATGCATGAAGCAGGGGGCTGAAAATCTATTTTAATACCAGTGAGTTGTGTCAGGTGAATGTAAGCTGACATAGGAATCCAGACAATTAGAGCAGCTTCCCTTGACCCGATATTAGCAGAGGGTTTTCTGCAAGTTGTGATAGATGTAGATCCTCAGCCATTGATTTTTTTGGTACCTGTCCACGAATATTATGATAAAGTGTTGTTTTTGTGAGGGTATTTTTTTTAGAGGGTTGAGTTGCTGCAGCTTTGTGAAATATTGGTGATGCAGTTATCTATGAGCTATCTAAGCACTGTGACACACAGAACATTAGAATTCATCATGCTTGTTATTGTCCTTTTACAAATGACTTTATGCCAACCAGTCAAAGCTTGGGACTAAAAATGCAGCTACACCGAGGCAGCCGCACACCGTCTTCTCTGCAAAAGGTCTGATTTCATCATGAATGAGGTACTTCCCGGGACCATGGAAATGAAGTATTTCATGAAAGCAGGTGGGGGATGTGGATTCGACACTGAAGACAACAGCAAATACAAATGTGACAGGAGGTTAGGAGAAAATATTCATCAGTGAAAGGTAATAAATGTGTGTCCAGACACACAGGAACTAAGGAAAGCAGAGAGATGTATTTTGGTTTAAGACTCCCTGATGGCTTCATGATACCCCTTCCAAGCTTGACTGAGCTTTAGGATTCTTTGCAAATAGGTTCACCTGCACCTGAAGTCTTCTGTTTTCCTCTGACAGCACCACCTCTTAGAAAGGCTCAGTGGGCTGACTTGTACAAAATACTTTTTCCATTATTTCAGCGGTGATTGTCAATTCTGTTCCCTGGGTTAAACGGCCCCAGATGTACCTTTTTCTTTCTCCTCTCGTCCCTCTGTTGTGTCTGTCCAGGAACTCTTCCAAGTTCCGGCTTCATTTTCGCACCTGGATGACTTAATCATTGAAACATCCAGTCATAAATACATGGCATCCCTAGAATTGCCAAGGACCCCTTGCACAGCCAACAAAGTCCCCGGAGACAGCAGGGGGAGGCGCAAAGACGTTTGAGATACCTCAGGAACTGAAAATGGCATGCTTGTGGCAGCCAAAACTGAACTAGCCCGTCTGAGAGGTGCATCTCGGTAATCAGGGCTTGGGGCTGTGGCTGCCTGCAAAGGACGCTAGGGAAGGAGTGTCTGACCGGCACCGTACTGCATAAAGGGGGAGGTAAAGGTGCCCAGGTTTGCTGTATTGAAGTATACAGGCTGAAAGACTTGGGTCTTCCACCAGTGGAATCAGACCTCAATCATCCCTGTTCAAGGGGTTAATCCAGTGTAAGGATAGCCAGGGTGCAGCCAACACATGCCTACTCTCATCGTGGGGAAGTTTATCTTTCATACCCATCGGGGAGTTAAAACAAGGGTAAGACTGTACCCTTTAAGTGGATATTACCGCCAGTGGGGGATTGCTGTACAGGTTTGTTGAGTCCTTATCCCAGCACTACTGGCCTGAGGAAGAAGAAATTTTATTGGAGAAAAAAATCTGAGTCTCACAGGAGAGAAGAGGGATAACACCTAAACCCTGTAGTTGAATCACCTTTCTTTGAAAACTGCAGATGAGCCAGAGCACATTTTAAGGCACAGACTTTAGAAAATCTGAAAAACTGACACCAAAGCCACAGAAGTGAGGGGTAAAGACCTTGCCATTACACTTGTACCAAGTGTCTAGTAGGAACAGAAGAGGGATACCTCTTGTTTGCAGCTGAGGGAGGACAGAATTGCTGGGGCCATACGTGTCACCAGGGAGAAGTTCTACCCAAACTTGGTCCTGAGTGGGGAGTCCTGCCTGAGAAGGTGCAACACCAGGAGCAAAATGTCAGCATTTTCAAGCCGTTTTCTTTTGGCAAGTTTCACAAGACTGATGGCCTTTTGTATTCTGCCAGACACCCATTCCGCAGAGCGAGGGGTAAGAAATAGCACGGTGGGTGATGAAAGCACCCTTTCTTCTGTCATCCACCAGTGGCCAAGCACCTATGTGTGCCAGCTTGTAGCAGAACGGACACCCGCAGGTTGGAGAGGCGGATGTGCAGGACTTGCAATGGTAAGCAGTGATGGAGGACTAAGGGGGGTTCTTACATCATAAGCCATATCAGAGCCAAAGCATCAGAGTCTCTGGCACATGCCATGACCCAGATAAACTACGAAAAAGCAGACCAGGTCATACACAACATGTACATGTCTCAGCAACACTCCTGTTTAGCACAGGTTACTCTAACCTGTAGATAAAATGGGTGGAGTTATCATTAATTATCTTACCTCAGTTGTCCTACTTTGTCCTGGTTAAATTATTTTTTCAATCACTCCTACCGTATCATATTTCTTTCTTATTAGATGTCCTCCAGTGTTTCACTTAAGATGTTATTATGCTTTTCAGGACAAAATAATTTTCTGCCTTCTCTACAGCAGTGAGAGCCCCTCTCCCTGCTTATTCCCTCATCTAGCCTTGTCGATACTTTCTCATTTCATCATACAATCAGTGGGGAATATTAAGCAGGGCCTGGTGGGGTCTTTTTCATTTGGATTGCAGGTGGTGAAATCCTCTACCTTTAAGCCATAAAAAGTATGTGCCTAAGCAGAAGAAATAATGAGATGTAGTTTTCTAAGGACGTGTCTAGAGATTGAACTTTGCTATCTAGTAAAGACTGTATTGACACTGATGTTTTCCCTCAATGAGATGATTAATAATGTTTTTTTTTCACTACATAGTGACTTTTATTTGCTAATTATACAAGAACTTCAGATTTTTTTAATCTTTCTCATTCTGTCAAATGGACGACGGCTTCAATAGTGTTTGTGGAACGATCTACCTGGGACAGAAACACAGACATATGATCAGTGAACTTTGTAATGGACCTAGTTTCCTTAGGAAATAAGTCTACACATTTGCAGTAAGAGCATGCTTTTTGGCTTGCTCAAACAGGGTAGGTGGTAGGATACACAATGTCTTAATTGTCAGTGTACTGCGTAACAGTATATATTCTTGTCTCATCCCGGATAGAGAAACAAGCCTTCAGCTTTCAGTGGTGGTAAAGCTACTGAAGAAGAGTGAAGTGGAACAGATCTTAGTTTCCTCCATCCCAGCTTGGCCTGCCAAAAAAAAAAAAAAAAAAAAAAAAAAAAGTGCATCAACACATTTTGCGGAATCCTTGTGAACTATATAAAACATCATTATCAAAATATCTTTGATGACTGAAATCACTGAGCCCAAACAGCTCTCTGGCATGTTGCTAGGTAGTGTTTCAATCCCAAGAGGATTTCTGGGAGAAGTTTGGGCCAGTTGCGTTGTAATATTTCTGGGCAAGCTCCTGTATTTCCACAGGTAGCGCTTTCACAATTGCAAAGCAAACTCTTCTTAGGGCTGAGGAAATCAGTCCCTGGTGATGGATATAATCACATTGCTGGCAGTGTGATCTGCCAGGAGTTCAGCAAATAGGATCAGAGCCAGCCCAAGTGACTGTACTTTATTTCTTGGTGGTCATAGATTGTAAGAATAGATGCACACTGTTTCCTACCACCATTGTAAGCACCATAGATTTAGGTGAGCTAGGAGTTACGCTAATTTTATTTTTTTCTAACCTTCACTGCATTTATCCACATTAAGAACAAAAGCTATTGACATGAAGGGTTAAAAGAAAGGTGCATATATTCTGGTATCCCATTCCTGACAGCGGCCAACAGAGGATGGTGTGGAAAGGGTGGACAAACAGAGAAAACATATAGGGATGCAACCTTAGGATCCAGCAAATTTCAGGTGAGACATGTCCTAAGTAAGATACATTGTCTTCGTATTCAACAGCCCTCAACAGATTTTTCTTCCAAGTAGCCACCTACTCCTTTTTGAACCATGGAAAAATTAGCATCCACAGCATCCCATGTCATGGAATTCTACAAGCTCGTTAGACACTGGGTGAAAACTATTCCCTCGTGTTTGTTTTGAACCTGCCAGCCTTGCTTAATGTCCCCTGCTTCTTATCCCAGGAGGGACAGTTACTAACCAATCCCTATGCCTTGCAAAGGCATCTATGTCTCCTGTTGCTGTTTTCCCAGGTTCTTCTGTGTTCCCACCGATCTCCTTGTGCTCAGCATTGCTGGTTTTAGAATTAAAGGCATCGAGTCATCACAAAATAATTTGCCTTTTGTCATGGATTCCCAACCAGGAGAGCAGGATACTCCAAATCCAAAAGTGTGCCCAGCAATGATGCACAAACAGCATCTCTCATGTATCTTCTCAGCAAAAGGAGCTCTGGCAAACGGGAGCTGCTAAGCATTTGGAGGAAGACAACCCTCGTTAAAAACTGCTGTGGCACTTTGCAGAGGTGGTTCTAAATGCATCACTCTCTGCCTCGTGCGATGTTTGCATGATTTCCAGGGGCACAAGGGAAAGCAATTTGCACTGAGACTCTTCAATCAACAATAAAAAGCCATTATGCGGCTGGAATACTTGGCCAGTGTGCTTGGTGCAGATGACAAGTCATGAACATCTGTGTTGCAATATGAGGTATAATCAGACTGTCTAGCGGAGATGGTCGAGGGGCAGTCGTTTGCAGAAAGTAGGGCAGCCTCGCGTTTGCACAGGAGGCTGCTCGGTGCTTTGCATGCATCGTGGTGCCAAGGGAAAGTCTCTGCTCCGCAGGGGCGCTGAACCCGAAAGTAGCATCACCAGACCCTCTAGAAGGGCACCAGGCTCGTGATGGTGTAACTTTGTTTTAGCAAATTCCTAATCGTGCAGAAGAGCAGATTTGTTTTTACACAGAAGCTTTTAAGCTGTGATGCTGTTTTCAGTTGCTTGTCTGCTGCACAGAAGAAAAAATAGGGAAGACCAGGAAGTGGGTGTAACAGCTGGGTACCTGGTCTTTGGAAGTATTGGGAAAAAAAGCTGCCTGCTGCTTCATTTTCAGCCTGTTGCTGCACAGGTTGAATCTGAAGTTAGGATTTAAACAGTGAAAGCCCTACATGGTGTCAAGTCTGACAGTCTGCTGCATACTGTCTTGCTCTGATACATCTGAACTCCCCTTCTCCCCACTACCAGTTTCAGAGGCAGAAGAACAGCCTTTGGGATGCCTTTTCTTCGTAATGCAGGGTGCAGCCTGATAGAGAGAACGCTACTTACCCTCTGCGTTTATCAGGGTGCGACATGAGTGGGCGAGAGAGCCCCTGCTCGGAGGCTCCCCATGTGACTGCAGCACAGACTGGCAGGAGACGAAGAATAGTTGGAAGCTATTTCTGTTATATCTCCTCAGAATGAGATATATATTTTTAACAGCCTTTCAGCAGTCAGAGCTCACATCCAGAACCGTAGCAGGGATGTAGGATGGGCAGCAATTTGCGCTGCTAGCATCTTTCAGTCTCTGGAGAGGTCTGGGGTTTGGTCCCCGTGTCCAAATCCACTTGTGCCAGCTGGGCATTCCCTTTAGGGCAGCCACCTGGGGAGGCAGATTTTGTGGACAAATTCCAGGTGTGTATTTCTCTGAGATGAGTCATCAGAGGTTGAATATTTGTAGTTGCCCCCAGCTCTGGGGTGTGAACATGTCACCTTGATGCAAAAAGCACATATGTTACTGTCGTGATTTAACCCCATCTGGCAACTGAGCACCACACAGCCACTCACTCACTGCCCTCGCAGTGGGATGGGGGAGAGAATCAGAAGGGTAACATTGAGAAAACTCGTGGGTTGAGATAAAGGCAGTTTAAATGGTAAAAGCAAAAGCCACAAGCACAAGCAGAGAAAATCAAGGAATCCATTCACCACTTCCCATCGGCAGGCAGGTGTTCAGCCATCTCCAAGTACGCAGGGCTCCATGACGTGTAACAGTTACTCAAGAAGAAAAATGTCATCACCCTGAACATCCTCCACTTCCTTCATCTTTCCCCAGCTTTATGTTCTGAGTATGGCATCATATGGTATGGGACATCCCTTTAGCTAGTTGGGGTCAGCTGTCCCAGCTGTGTCCCCTCACAACTTCTTGTGCACCCCCAGCCTGCTCACTGGTGGGATGGTGTGAGAGGCAGAAAAGGCCTTGGCTCTGTGCAAGCACTGCTCAGCAGTAACGAAACCATCCCTGTGTTATCAACGCTGTGTTCAGCACAAATCCACACCGTAGCCCCATATGAGCTACTGTGAAGGAATTAACTCTCCCCCAGCCAAAACCAGCACATTTATCCATCCTGTAAACCTCTGGTCCTCAGTCTTAGATTTCTTTTTTTTTTTCCATTTGTTTTGGTCAAGCTACTGTGTAAACGAAGACACATCTTGGTCATTCAAATAAAAAGAAGGGATTAGAAATTCCTTAGGGCAGAGGCTGTCCTTATTGGTGCCTATTAAAGTTCACACACATCCCTGAGAGGCAATGCTCATGATTAATTGCTAAATAATTAATAATAATATTAAGCAGATACTACTCAGGAAGTGATTAACCTCTTTATGCTTACAGGGAGGTCCTATGGAATGGAAGAGTAATTAAAGGCTCTTTAAATGACACAGAGAAACTCCCACTGACTTCAGACAGAGCAGGTTTAGAAATTGAGTCCAGTAGAATTTTCTCAGATTTAAAATAAAATAACTTTGTTCCTGTAGGTAAAATTTCCAAATCTGATATTTTTGGTTAGTCTATACAAGTGTGCAGCCTGGATGAACAGTTTTATTTTCACTTATTTTAATTTAGGATAGTATGAAGCAGTTAGTGATAAGGCATGCTGGAATTTTCCTTGGAAAGCAATCAGGTGACTAATTCATGTTGGAATAGGAGCTTCTCACAATTTTATTCAGGCAGCATCATGAAACAACAAAAGTAAGGCCCAGGTGGCAAATTTAGTTTGCAGAAGTATCTTTAGGTAGCATGATCCATCCACAGAGGCACAGAGAGGGAGTTTAGCACTGTTTTTTGTTCATGCCTGAATGAGACTTTTGCAGTCATTTCAATGTTCCTTCAGATGAATTCACACAGTTGAGCAGAAGAGAGATGCATTTTCTGGGACTTTGGAGCTGTCATTGCTGAGACAACTGAAAACATCAGGTCACACAGACACTAGACTGAGGTAAGCCTTACAACTCTTGATTCATAACTTCATCAGTTCCTTCTTGCAAATCAAAATGAAAAGAAAGACACAACCTCCCCAAATTCTTGCAAGGTATTTTTAAAGCAGGGTGAGTTAGAGCTCTGAATTTCATTGTACCCAACAGCGTTCATAATGTGCTCCCTTCGAGGATGTGTGTCTCAAGAGCATCTTGATACTCGGATAATGAACACCGTCTCGTTTTCAGGATTCACCAATGTCCTTTTTAAGTCCTTCAATTTCTCCTTATCTTCTTATTATACAGGCTATTCCTTTTCTCCTGATACCAGGTAAAGGTGATTGCATTATGCTGCTTTTGTCAAATGCATGACAGAGAGTATGAGAAAATATCAGTCATTTTGGTTCAGTCTTTGGGGCTCTGAGGAAGTTCTGACACTAAAGAAACATCCTATTTTGTCACCTCAGATGTACATGGCAAACTTAGAGGTTAATCTTCTCTGGTATGCAATGGAACATGAAATTGCCTTCTATTCTTCTGGAGCCACTTTTGATGGAATCTTCTGCATGGTATGACTTTACCATTTCAGATAATCCACCTTACCTGTATTCCTTTCCTGGTACTTGGTCCTAGATAAATCGCACCGGGCATCCTCAAGAAGAGGGGTGGCCCAGGGCTATGCCATGTCCCTAGGGAAGCCCACTTGGTCCCTGCACTCCCAATCACCCTTCACCAGTGCACATCAACCAGCAGCTCCAGGCTTAGCCCTCCTGGACCCCCTGATCCCAGCCCAGTCCATTCAACCTCCAACCCAGCAAAGGAAATCTGAGCCAAATGGTTCCTTCTCATGGGGGAGGCCATGAGGTCTCCCAGCCCTGGCTTTCCTGCTGCCACAGCTCAGCTGTCCCTCTCCCTTTGAAGACCAGATGCACAAAGCTTCAGGGGCGGCAGAGGAAGAGCAAAGAGCAATTAGTGATGGAAGACACTGGTGGAAACCCCACACATTGAAATCTAACCCAAGACCCTGGATCGCTCTGCAATGAGCTTTGGGGAGAAGTTCCCCAAGTGCCTTTTTGCGTACTGCTCGTGCCCGATCTGTTTTCTGTGACCTCTGTGTTGAAAAGTGCACACCACTTCTCTGAAATTTAAAAGATGGATGGTTTTAAATAACAGTGAGGGCACAGCATGTTGACATGGGACCAATATGGTCACCGGCAACTTTCCCATCTTTAAGTCATCTGCCAAAATGAATCTCCCTTTGACCTCTCATTCTGAGTCTTCAGTGTGAGAGGCTGCATTTTCATGGCACACTGTCACACAACTCATGGAAAAGGCTGGAAGCCACCAGCCCTGGGAGATGCTACAGTGAAACCTGCTTCTGCCCATCAGCTTGGCTCTTCTGCCCTGTTCAGTAACTGCTCATTGTGGTAATAGACCAAGTAAACTTGCACTATTTATTTTAATGCTTGGTGCTGCTCTAATAACAAAGGTTAATTTTAAATCTCATTCTGCCCGGTGCAATATAAACCCACTGTTTCATAAAACAAAGTCGTCCTCTGCCAGGTTTATAACTCCAGCTGAGAAATGTTTCTCCTTGGAGATGCATTACTGTGCAGTAGCCCAGGCGCAGGAAATTGAGAAGGGTTTGGAGAGGTCAGGCGGGCACACACCCACTGCCAGAGCTCCCCCTGACAGCCCCACTCAGAGCTCAGGCCCAGGGTCCTTCCCATTTAACAGCCTTCTGTATGGTGTAGCAGCGGTATTTAGTCAGTGTGCTAATGAGCATATTGCTGTGTGAAAGATGAACAGCCACACTCAATAGAAGTTAAATAAAATTATGTGAAAGGCGACCTTGAAAAGATTAATTGATGTTAGTGACAGCTTGGCTTTCCCTTGCATTTCTCGAAACACAACATCCTGGTCTGGATCCATAAATACCTGCTGTGGGGTTTCAAGGGAACATTTTACTTACTCTTCACTGAGTTGGCATTTGACTGTTGTAAATAGGAGTTTGACCTGAAAAAAATAAGTGATCAGTTTAAATATATCTTTAAAAAGAGTGGTTATGATTTTCAAAAGCTTTTAGGTGAATTAGGATCCTGTTTGCTGGCACACCTGATCTGACCAGCTGCCAGTTGCTGTGGAAAGGACAGCCGTGTCCTCCTCCTTCCCCCTGGGCCCACTGCTGCTTTTCTGCCAACTCCCTTGCATTAACTGAACCACAATGCAACCACTAACAAGATGAAGTGATTGAAAACACACCCCCCCACACCTCTGGCAAAATTCAGTTTCCAGTGGTGTCATCCCAGTGCAATTGCAGAGGCTCTAGATCCAATGCAAGAGAGTTGGAAGAAACACAGGGTGGGACTTTGAAACAGCCCACCAAATTCTACCGGTCCTATTGAACACCATTCGGACATTTGCTCTTCCAAGATTCACGCATTTATAAAAATCCCAATCTGGAGTCAACGTTTGCCAAGGTCCTTCCAGATAGGAAGGAGCTTCCCAGCTGAGTTTTGTTAGCTGGGCTAGGAGCTGCACACTGCTGCCATGGCTGGGAGGAGGCACAGTCAAATGCAGCCGCTCTGCAATACAGGGCGAGCATGGAGAGCTACAGGATCTCCCACAGAAACGCAGTTCCCTGCTTCAACATCACTCTTGTTTCCATCCCGAGGGCCGTAAGCTAGTTAGTGAGGTACGTCTACCTGACAATATGTTATAACTCACAGTCAGTGTGATGAGATAATCTGTACTGATTATTAATACTACATGTGGATTTGCCCCATCCTGATGGCTTAGGAGTCAACAGGATTAAATGCCAGGGGAAGACTCCAATGTTCCTGGTGCTGATATGCTGTTTATAACATTGTGATCTATACTGACAATACTTTCTCACTCATATATTTTAAAGACTACCTGCATAATCTTTCATTTTTGTCCTTATCTTCATTGTCTCCAAAGTTTCACTCCATTTGTCTTCTGTCTGTGAAAATCCATCATCCTTAAGTTTTGTTCTTTCTTACTATCTCCCACTTCCCTTCTCTTCTTCCATAGCATGTCTTTCTCTTGACATTTTCTGTCTTCAGATTTCTCACCTGTCTTTTCCACAAATACATCTTTTACTATCAATCTATTAAAAAAAACCTCCAGAAAACTGTGCTATCAGATGCTATGCAGGGGATTGCATCCAAACAAGTTGAATAGGAAGCAGAAGAGGGTGAGGTAAGGAAAAAAAATCCTCAGTTTAAGGGGTGAGGGCTCAGGTTGTGCTGGCATGATAGATTTCCCTGGAGGAAAAAGCAGTTTGGGATATTTCCTTCCTGCTGGTGCCTGTGCTGCAGTTCTCGGTGTTCCAGCACTTCCCTCCAGCCAGGCTGGAAAGCTGGTCACTGAAATGACCCAAGCTACAGGAGCACACCCAAACCTTCCACCTCCCATGCCACAGCCACTGCTGTGCAGCCACAGAGAGCCCTTGGAGCACTAACAAACAGTTGAGGGCCACTAACATCTGGTGTCACCACTCCCTGCTGCAAGGACTTTCTGGTCCCAGGCCTCAGGGACATTCCTGCTGTTTGGTGAGCCTGCTTGCCTGCATAATGCTACTCCCTGTGTGCAAGTGCTTGCGGGATCCAGCACCCCATTTGAATTCAGGTGTTCAGTAGAGGGATCCACACTGCAAAATGTGGGCCTATAACTTTATAAATCCTCTTAAAATTATCTTTCTCCTCCAGGGCACTGATGCTTCAGTGCGTAGTTGCTGAGTCCTCTCTGTTGCAGCGTGACAGGGACCCATGTTCCCCCAGGCACACAGATGGTGACAGCAGCAGTCACTGTACATGCAAGGAGAAAAATACGGTTTGAGCCTTCAGTTCCCACTCCTAATATTTGTTTTAATGTTTTGTTCTGACTTAAGACATTGTTGCATAAATGCTCTACCACTGCCCTAAGGGGATGTTTTAAAGTGTTTTGATTCCTTTATGTTTTCTTTTTTTATTCTGTATGTCAAACAGTGCAGCTGGGAGCCTAATGTAGAGACTAGGAAGATGGGAAGGTCCCAGCGTCACCAGGACTCAACCATCCCTGTAGCAGCAGGTGGTGAGAAGGTGAGTTTTGCCTGGAGAGTATTCTAGCAGGAATATTCTAGATTTTCAGTAAGAAATCTCAAGAAAGATTGCATTTATTAGGGCCTCATGCATACAGCAAAAATGTCAGTGGTAAATCACAAAGTATATTGAATGAGAATAGGCATCTAGCATCAGCTGCCTGTTTCACCTGGGGCATGGTTTTCCAGCCCCACCCAAAGTAAATCTTTCCCTTCTCTCAACCTAACACTAACACTATTCTGAGCCTTAAAGTAGGTACCCTGTCCTCTCAACAACTAAAAGCTCCTCAGAGGTGATTATTTTTGCCACCCTCAGGCTCCTGTGGCAGCCCCTGCCAAGCCCCACATCAAATGTAGCTGTGAGCTTTCTCTTCTCTCTCTCAATCCTAACCATTGACTTCTCAGCCCTAACCACTGACTTACTCAAAAGACAGGGTCCCCACTGTCCAGATACCCAGTATCCTCGGAGGTGGATTCTAGTATCAGCCCTCAGTTTCCTTCGGCAGCTTCTTTCAGCCCCACTGACACATGTCCAGTGTGGGCTGGAGGCTTTCACTTTTCCTTTACATTGTTCCTCACCATAGTTTGAGCCCTAAAACCAACATCCCAGCCCTGCCACAGACTAAGCATTCCTCAGCAGAGGGTGTTTTGTCTGGCTTTCATTCTCCTTTTGTGTCCTCATGCCAGCTGCCATATAACCATAGCTCAGGACTTCTCCTCTCCCTTAGGGAGCAGCCCTGCTCTTGCAGCAAACTGCTTCACCCAGAGCCTCAGAGAAGAGTTCATAAAATCACAAAGTGGTTGAGGTGGCAAGAGATGCCTGCCATCATCTGGTGCAGCCCCGTGCTCATGCAGGGCCAACTAGAGCAGGTTGCCCAGTGCCATGTCCAGACAGCTTTTGAGTATCTCCAAGGATGGAGACTCCACCACCCGCCTGGGCAACCTGTGCTGGTGCTCAGTCACCCTCACAGTGAAAATGTGTTTCCTGGTGTTCAGGAAGAACCTCCTGTGTTTCTGTTTGTGCCCGTTTCCTGTGATCCTGTCACTGGGTACCACTGAGAAGACCCTGGCTCTGCTGTATTTGCACCCTCCCTTCACTATTCATACATACTGATGAGACCCTGCTGAGCCTTCTCTTCTCCAGACTGAACAGTCCCAGCTCTCCCAGCCTCTCCTTGTATAAGAGATGCTCCAGTCCTCTTTGTAGCGCTTTGGTGGACTCTCTCCAGTAGGTCCGTGTCTCTCTTGTACTGGGGAGCCCAGAACTGGACCCAGCACTCCAGGTATGGCCTCACCAATGCAGACCAGAGGGGAAGGATCCACCTCCTTCAACCTGCTGGCAACGCTCCTCCTCATGCAGCCCAGGATACTGCTAGTTGAAGCTCCTGCCTTTCCTTTGGCAGACCCTTCCCGGCTCTGTTCCAGCTGTGTCTCTGAGGGGATGGGATTTATTCAGCCTTTAGAATAAAAGGCAGAAAAGGAACTTTATTGCTGTTTGCAGCTACCTGATGGGAGGGTGCAGAGAAGAGGGAGCCAGGCTCTTCCCAGAGGTGCACAGCGACAGGACAAGAGGCCACAAGACACAAGCTGGGACGTGGGAAATTCCAGATAGATCTTAAGGGAAAAAACTTCACAACAAGGTTGGTCAAATACTGGAATGAGTACCCAGACACACTACAGGACCTCTGTCCTCAGAGATATTCAAAACTCAGCTTTCACAAGCCCTGAGTAGCCTGACCTAACTTTAAAGCTGGCTGTGCTGTGAACAGGAGGGTAGGGTTGGGTGATCCCTTTCTACCTGAGTTACTGCATGATTATGCTACCACATACCTCAGCCTTTGTAAATTCAGAGCCTAATCAGAATACCAAGATGAGAACAAGGTGTTGTGGCTTTAGCAGCAGATTTAGCCCTCGCAAAGCCTGCTCTGTCTTGAGCAACAGTCAGAGGACCCTGACAAAAGCCCACAGCTTTCCAGAACCTAATGATGTTAGGAAATGAATGTAGGTACCCAAACTCTAACCCTTCAAGATTTTCCTCATATGGTTTTTCAGTCTTAGTGGGGGTGTCCAACTTTATACCTTGTCTATCCTGTGCAGTTTAAAGGAACAGGGGAAGATGACTCAAACCACTTAGAAAATCACTGACATGATAATGGCAAGGGGAAGGAATTTCCATGCCTGGAGTTGAAAGCTGGGGAAGTCCCAGTTGCTGCTGCCCCTTTCCCTGAGTGATGCAAGAGCCCTTCTTGTCTTCATCTCCTCCTCTCTCACCCATAAGCAGACTAAAACCTCCTTAACATTGCCCATTTTGCCTGAAAGCACTGGATAGGTGCTTCCTCATGCTGTTCTACTGCCTGCCAGTGACCTGACATCCTCACTGGCATTTCTCCTTTTCACACAAACGACTCCAGACTCTCCCTACATTAGGTAGGGGTTGTTTCCTACTTTTCTACCCTTCCTTCCTCATCCTCCTCTTCCCTGCCTAAACAGCTGTTGAAAAGAAAATGAGGCATTAAAAACATATGTACTTGCTGTGAGAACAGGGAGGAGCAGCTGCCCCTGACTCAGTGCAACATTAGATCAGGGCAGACCGGCCCTGGTTCCGTATCTCAGGGTATGCTGCAATGGCTCACTCAAACATTTCCCCAGAGGGGAAAGGCTTTGCTTTCCTTCTGAAGTCATCCATCACCTGGCAGAGCACACTCATCAAAAACGTGGAATCCGGCTTCGCTGCAGGATCATTACAGGGGTTTAAAAAAGAACATTTCACCACCTTATATATCTTGTCAGACAACACCTGGCAGATCAGTGGGGGAAATGAATACCCTTTCCAGCTGAAGCACTGGCTAGGGGAGTGTCATCTATAGGCACAGGTCAACTCAAACCAATCACCCCATGCTGGGAAACCCAGAAAGAACAACGTAATGTTTGCAGCATCTACCTGACTCTCTGTGTTCTGTGCATTGTCTCTCAACAGAGAGATGAGCAATTGCAGCCATGAAATACTGCATACACAATGTTTCACCCAGGAGAGCCCAAGGCCGACTCCATCGACCAGCACACAACGGTCTTCTTCCCTGCTCCTTGTGCCTGGAGCCACTCAGACCCATTTCCATGTTGAGTTTGTCCAGTCCCTGCCTGAACCCTGCTTACCTTGGTGGCATCTGTGAATGATGGGACTCATAGGTCAATCTTATCCCATGTGAAATTTTTTTTTTATCTCTATTTTCTAAAACCCACAATCTGCTCTTTTCATCGGCTGTGCCTAAATTCTCTGGTGGTGAGAAATACCATTTATCCCGTTTTGGGTCATGACCTAATCATGTCAAATTGTAGTTGACTCCAGCATCTCCCAGTTAGTTGGTGGGGAAACTGCAGGCTTTTAAAAGTCAACCCTTTGCTGGGTATTAGATGTGCTATCATTGCTATTCTCTCCCCTGCCAGAGCACAAAACATGTATGGCAGCACTCACAGACCTCCTCAGAAAAACAGTACACAGGCTGACATGATGATCTGTCCTGGAGCTTCTCTTCACCCTTTGTGTGCCAGTGAATGGATTCCCAGGCAAAGAGAGAGAAACAGATGCCCCAGGAAGCTGATTTACTTATTTCTTTTCCAGCTCAGGTAATGCAGACAAACACAATTAATGTGGATTTTATATACGCCCTGTAGGGGACTGTGATAAATGTAACCTCTTCTTTATGATTAATAAACATTAAGAAATGTGTCCAGTGCTGATCAAGACACCAAAATCGAGAGGTTTAAGGCGACAAAAATTCTTGAGAACTCGTATTTTGTCTTTGCAAAACCAAAACCCAGTGTACTGAAATACAAATGATAGAAAACCAGTAAGGCCTCCTTTTCAGCAATAGAGCCCCAGAGAATTAACTTAATCAAAGAAACCAAGTAAAAAGAAACCAATCAAAGGAAGACCAAACCCCACATTACTTACGATGTGCTGTTTCTATCAATACGCAGCTGAGCATAATTCAGCAGTGCCTGTTTTCAGTATAGCCTGTATTTTGTTCTGCCGTCTGTGCTTAGTTAAGGTAGCAGGCAGCAGCTAGAAAATCAGATTGCAGGCTGTTTTAGTCAAGTGCCTGTTGAAGATAATTTATCAAAGTAAAAAAAATGGTTATGAAGTATTAGTGGCTGCTGAGGCTTCACTCACTTTTCCCTTTTTTCTTTTCATTGCTTTCAAAATTAAGACCAATTTCTATTTGTCGTTAGGCCAAAAAAAATCTCTTTTTCCATGACATTAAGCAAACACTCTCACTAACCCAGAAAATAAAGGCATTGAAGGTGAGAGAGGGTTGAAAAGAAGGAAAAGAAGCAAAACAACCTATGGGAAAGGTTTTACAGGGTAAGCAAAGCTACTGAGACAAAACTGTGGTGTGAAGGATGATGAGAAAGGCTGCTCTCAAGGCAGTGTCCCAAACCCAGGTTCAGCACCAGCACTGTTGCTATCACGTGTATGGGCCTGAACACCTGACCACACCGTTTGCTCCATGATGACCCTTATCCATGTGTGGATTCACTCTTCTTTGCCTTGGGAACAATAGAGAATCATAATATTGTGCTATTTATCATGAGTTTCATTTCCAGCAGCTCCCAGAAAATTCCTGCCCAGGACTGTGGAGCCAAACTGGTCACCTAAACTGGTTGTTTTCTCTCTTAAGCTTTCAGAGTGGAGATAGGAAGCAGACAACAGAGGAATATCTTTTTTTTTTTTCCCCCATGTTTCTAAATGTAAGAAAAAATGGTCTTAGAATCAGAGAATGGTTTGGGTTGGAAGGGACCTTAAAGACCATCTAGTTCCAACCCCCTGCCATGGGCAGGGACACCCTCCACTAGACCAGGGTGCTCAAAGCCTCATCCAGCCTGGCCTTGAACACTGCCAGGGATGGGGCACCCACAGCTTCTCTGGGCAACCTGTCCCAGTGCCTCACCACCCTCTCCAGGAAGAATTTCTTCCTGATACCCAATCTAAATCTCCCCGCGTTCAATTTAAACCCATTACCCCTTGTCCTGTCACTACAGGCCCTTGGAAAAAGTCCCCCCCAGGTTTCTTGTAGCCCCTTCAGGTACTGGAAGGCTGCAATAAGGTCTCCCTGGAGCCTTCTCCAGGCTGAACAAGCCCAATTCTCTCAGCCTTTCTTTGTAGGAAAGATGCTCCAGCCCTCTGATCATCTTCGTGGCCTTCCTCTGGACTCGCTCCAACTGGTCTTGTCAAGATTTTTGTTATAGGGTACATGGTAAGAAGGAGAGAGAGAAGGAGATAGGAGTTTTGGAGGAAGCAATGCAGGAATATGTGAAAATTTTAGGAGCTTCCTGTCCAAAACAAGTGTAGAACTGCTATTTCTTCACTTTGTAAATTAGCAATATTAAGCAGGATGCTTCTTCTGGAAGCAATTATCGTTGGGGTACCCCAAAATGCAGATAACAAGCACATTAGGACTGCAGCACTCCATGCATTTATCTACAAGTCCCTAGCATTGCATGATGCCACAGAAACAAATTTTACTTTGTACTCCTAAAATCCTGAGGACTAGTAGACATACAATTAACGGTTTTCCAGCACAGCTTCTGTACTGCAGTAAGTATGGCAGAGTTGACATCTTAGTGGGGAGAAATGAGTAAAATATCCTTTTATTTCACTAATACACTCTTCTAACTCCTACTAGTGTTTGAAATCCTGATGCTCCCAGCAGAAGTGATGGCCTGGAAACTTTTTCTTCTGCTTCATTTTTCTCTTAATAACCTATGGACAATGAATTGCCTCCTATTAGCATCCCAGCCCTTGTTAAAATAGGCTTTATTTTTTTTACCTGACTTATAAAAAAAATTTGTTCCAGCATAGTGCAGTGAACTTGTCATAAACATTTAAGATGTACCATAGTGTCATATTTTCTAGGCAGTATAATAGCATTCCATTTGCTGTTTCCCAAGGACTAAACTTAGAAATGAATGGCTTTATGAAGAGGCTAGTCTTATATTAAAGTTGATTGATTCCATTCATCCTCTAACAGGCTCCTCAGCAAAACAATTTCCTCTTAATTAAGCAATATGATGTAAATTACATGGTAATTGATTTAATAAAAATATATGATGCAAAATAACATGGGGAAAACATCTTAAGGAGCAGCAGAATGATTCTCTGAACATAGCAGGTAATGGAAAGACTACTGGAAATGAGGTTAGAAAATAACAAAAACAAAGCTTTTATAGATTTTTTTTTTCATCATTTCTGTTTCCCTAACAAGTAGATGGATGAATCCCCTGCTCTATCCCTCATTTTAGAATCAGAGAATCACAGAATGGTTTGGGCTGGAACAGACCTTAAAGACCATCTAGTTCCAACCCCCCTGCCATGGGCAGGGACACCCTCCACTAGACCAGGGTGCTCAAAGCCTCATCCAGCCTGGCCTTGAACACTGCCAGGGATGGGGCACCCACAGCTTCTCTGGGCAACCTGTGCCAGTGCCTCACCACCCTCTCCAGGAAGAATTTCTTCCTGATATCCAATCTAAATCTCCCTGCTTTCAATTTAAACCCCTTACCCCTTGTCCTGTCACTACAGGCCCTTGTAAAGAGTCCCCCCCCCAGCTTCCTTGTAGGGCCCCTTCAGGTACTGGAAGGCTGCTATAAGGTCTCCCTGGAGACTTCTCTTCTCCAGGCTGAACAAGCCCAACTGTCTCAGCCTGTCCCCACAGCAGAGGTGCTCCAGCCCCCTGAGCATCTTCATGGTCTCTTCTGGACTCGCTCCAACCAGGCAATATCTTTCTCATGTTGGGGACCCCAGAGCTGGACACAGTACTGCAGGTGGGGTTTCACAAGAGCAGAGTAGAGGGGGGGAATCCCCTCCCTTGACCTGCTGGCCACGGTTCTCTGGATACAGCCCAGGATACGGTTGGCTTTCTGGGCTGCCAGCACACACTGCCGGCTCACATCCAGATTTTCATCCAGCAGTACCCCCAAGTCCTTCTCTTCAAGGCTGCTCATTTTCTAGCATTAAAGATGTTTGAGAGGCTTCCCCCTTCTCATCCCTTCTACCTAATTATGAATCTACTTTAAAAAATAGTAACACAATTCGTTCTAATGTTAATGCTTTCTGGGGCAAATGAATGTACTTTTCTGACTTATTTTATAGGTACTCTTTTGAGTTTCAAATGAGAGACATTTTCCATTTCTTGTCCAAAACCCTATGCGAATAGTCTTGTGCAATGTTGTGCAAGTGTTATTGCTTTTACATATTTTTTTAGAAAACCCATGGGACTCATATTAAGGCAAAATATCGTCTGCCTGCACTCCTCACTTCAAGCCCTGTTTAATCCGTGGAGAAGGTAGAGACTACCAGATTTTCACCGGTTGTGAAGACTCATAACACAAAGCATGGTTATTTGGGGGGCCTCCTTATGAAAATCTGGGCCTTTGTAGGATACCTTTGCGGCATTTTTCCCTGGAGCCATGTGAAGGTAGCTTCCAATCTGCCACTTGCCGACGTCCGTCCCTTTATGGTGTGGATGAACCCTAGACGGTAAAGTTGCAGAAAGAATTTTTTCATGTTGATCTCTGCACAGGGCTGTTCGTAGGAAGAAAAACTGCCTGGCAGTGTATATGGGCAAGCTGGACAGAGGGAATGGAGCCACAGCAAACTGATGAACTCCTGGAAAGGGATAGAGACTTACCGAAGGGTTGCGAGAATGTGAGCAAAGACTGCAAGGACAGGGGAAGGTACCCAGAGAGTGCTGTGAAAGGGCTGAGGGGAGCAAATTTTGGACAAACTCTTGCAACTCCCATCCAGAAAGATGTGTGTTTTTCATTTTTCACAGAGGTGCTTGAATCTTCTTGAAAGCATTTCTGCTTGAATAAGTGCCTGGCCTTATGGTTTCAAGGCCTCAACATGTGTCTGAAGCAGCAATGGATTCACATCAGGCAGTCTGGTTTTAGTGTGTTTAGTTGCAGCTCTTATGTCTGCAAAATTAGCCTGACAGCCTCGTAAGCACAATTGTTTTGAAGAGATTTAGTATTTTTCCTAACTTTCCTTTAAGGCAAAAATCTCCCACTGTCATTTTGTGGATGTCATTTGTTCTGATCTCAGTCAGAATCAGAAAAAAAAAAAAAAGCACAAATACAAAATGTTTTCCTTTGGTTTTAGGATTAAATTAAGTTTCTTTAGGAGTCCTTTAGAAACGCAAATACATCCCAACTCAGACTGTGGTCAGAGCTTCAGATTCAGATCTTATTTTAATTTCCTTTACTGAAGCAAACCATCAGTCTTTACTGGCAGGCAGTCCACCCCAACTAGAATATTTTCCATAGTGAGCTCCAGATAGGCAACATCCTAATGTATGCCTTTAAAGACAGAAGAAATATCCAAAGTCCTGATGCCTTCAATCAACACAGTAAACAGTAATTTCCGACCAGCCTTTTCCTCAGTGGAGTAAACCAAGGGAGCAGCAATCATTGCTTTCTGAAATCAGCAGTGTCAATCCTTGACATGAAGGAGGTTAGTGAAAAAGGTTAGTTTTGGTGTCATCGTGCCATTAGGTCTGAACGGCTCTGAGAGATCACCAGTACAACCTGCCATTCACAGACCCCCAAGGATTTCTTTTTCAAATGAAAGGTTGCAAAAATCTCATTCCCTATTCCAGCACTGCACACACAACATGTTCCCCTTCCCCCCCATCAAGCAGAATAAGCTAATGGGAATCAGGTCCTTAATGGAGGGCAATGGCAATTCTATGCAGGTGGCAAGGCATAAAACGTTCACCAGACGACCTGTTTTGACTGGTGGTCAATGAAATATTAATATGTGACCTTCATCATTTCCACTTTCCATTAAAACCTTGGGACACTGGAACCAAGGTATTTAAAAACGCTTCTGCCTCCTGGTAATCAGTGTTTAAAAGAGAAATAAAAATATATCTGCGCTCTTTGCATTGGTGACCAGAAATCTTCCTCCAGACTGTCTCTGGTCTTAGACGACAATGTCCTTTTTAAAGGATTTTGAATGCAACTAAATGTGAGTGACAACTTCTCTGCATAGCCAAGCAACATTTGTCTATGGAGATGAGAGACAGAAGGTTCTCATTTCGCGGCCGCACACGTTGTAGGATTGCTGCCATGACCTCTCCTGCCCAGCACTATCCAGAAAATCTGTGTAAGGTCTAAAGGACTGGAACTACCAATTACACGGAGGTTGCTGGGACATAAAGCTTAGTAAATGTTGTGTCTTTTCCTACTTTTGTTGTGGGGTGGCAAGATATCTGGTTGAAATAGGAATGAACTGGTAAGGTTTTACCCTTTCTCCCTTATCCCCCCACCCTGATGCTCAATAATCAAGACTATATCTTGGCCTTAACAGATCCCGAACTCCTTTGTGTCTGTTGAACTCAGGATTGTTCAGTGCATCATGGCTTTGTGTCCGTGGTATGAGGTGAAGTCTTAAAGCTGCTGTAGTTAGTAGGAGATTCTGAACCACAGCTGGAATTTCACCCCAAGGCATCTTTATCATCTTGTTCATGGGTGTATGTTCCTAATGAGTTAAAAGGTACTGTTCATCTGAGGAAAATGATACAAATGCCTGATATTAGTAGATCTGGGTCAAGCAGTTTTGCAGATGAGGTGGTGTGAAGAGCTAAGATTTGTTTCATGTGTGATGAGCATGCAGAAGTCCTGGGGCAAAAATGACAGTAAAAATTAAGGGTTTTTTTCAGTGCACAGAAACATTTTGAGTTGTTTTAACTTCAAAATGTAGATACAAGATCACAATTTTAATCATGTTCTTTTCCTTCTTTTTTTTTTGGAGGGTAGTAATATTATTTCCCACTTTTCTATTGGATCAAGTTATCCTGGCATTACATAGACTCTCCTAAGTCTTTGCATCGCCCTGAGGCAAAACTAACCACACACTAGAAAATAAAATTGGGAACTGTCTGAAGGAACGAAGGGTTGTGGGAAGAAGGACATCTGTAACACCTGACTGAACATCAAATGTAGGCTCAGTGATCAGTGCAGGAAGCTCCTTTTCCCTAAGCAGGTTCCAGTTCCTTTCTCACTGCTGTCTCTGCCTGGTGTGGTAGAGAGAAGTGTTGCTGCTTGGTGTGACATTGCTCATGTCCATGGTGCTCAGGGCTGCATCGCTGGCGTGGAGTGACCCAAGTCATCCCTGATCCACTGTGCAACCCCTGTGACTCTGAGACATAGAGATCACTATTATGTATGTGTGTGGGGTTTAATCTAAAGTGCTGTAAGTGCCAGTGATGGTTGTGTCACAGAGTCCTCAGTTGGTTCCTGTGTGACAGGCATCTGATCTGTCCCTGGGGACAAGGAGGGAGGCTGCAAGGCTTGCTAGGACACTGCTGGGGCTTGTCCTGGGAGGGAAGAGCTGAATACGATGGCACCTGTGGCCACAATGTCTGTCTGCACTGTTCCCCCATCACTTGTGCTCAGATTTCCTCTGGGAGGGAGATGATTGATTTACTCCAGAAGGAATGAACTGTCGCACAGGCACTGCAGAAGGCAGCAGAAACAGGCTGAAAAAGTAATCCCAGCTCAAATCTTTGCCTTAATCGTACCCAGGGCAGCAATCTCCAGAGTAAAAGAGAGCATTGGTCTCTACTCTTACTGTGACTGGGGGCCACACAACACACAAAGGGCTCTTCAAAAATATAAATTGTCTCACATCAATGTCACCCCAAGTGATCAGTCCCTGCAGAAGAGAGCAGAGCCTAATGGTCCCAGGCCCCTGCCCAGTCATGCCAATACCAGCATGTTTCTTTTCCTCAGCTCACCTTGCCCCATGTGGGAACAGGCTTGTCCATCCATGCTTTAGGCTTTATGCTTTCTACGATGCTGAAAGGGTATGGATCACTGCTGAATCCAGCTGCTTTCTGTCTCTGGGAAGAGGGGAGTATGGAAATATGGTGCACTTGTGGCTGATATTTGCAGACCCTATCTCCACCCCTAACTCTGATGTCAAGGGACCAATCCCTGCAGTAAAAGAGCCAGAGAAAGGACCTTTGCCAACCTCTGTCTACTTTGCAGCTGTATGAATGCTGTAGCATTCAGCAATATGCTAAGCTCATGAAGGTTTCCAAACTCTTCAAACCCTGATCACAGTTATAAGTCAGAGAACCAATCTGTGTTGTACAAGGGCTTGAAGAGTATCTCCTCTTCTCAACACAAATCCTCTTATTATGTCTGTAGGTCTTGCATATTGCAAGTAGTTATGCTCCTGACATTTTATATTCTCCAAGCTATAAGTGTAATCCCAGCACAAACCCTAATGTTACTCACAGACAGGAGGTGACCCCTCTCCCTAAAGGAGCACATAATTTTGCCTATGCTAACACCAGCTGTCCTTACATTGTTGAAGGACCTACAGTGATGTATGCCTCATTAAAGTGAACTACAGAAGCCAAATACACTCCATCCCTGGTGTCTGCCAATAGCCAAGGGATCATTCCCTACGGGAAAAGAGAACCTATGGTCACAGCACCACCAGTCCTTTTCTTGCTGTTTTACACCTTCTAGAACAGACAGGCTTCTAGAAAATGTTGCTGTCCTCACTCTAATTCCAGTCCCAACTGTATCTTTAACTGTAGCAAGAGGACCACAATAAAAATTAAAATAAGGAATTGGTCCCTGACACCAACTTTCTGCCTAATTCTGGGGGCTCTGAAGGAAATTAGTATATCTGTACCATAAACCTAAATCATACCACCAGCCCTCCTTAGACCCCAGGAGCTAATAAACACAGTGAAAGAAAGTATGATGCATACAAACCTCATCCTCCTTCCTAAAGCTGTGGATCCTGACATACGCTGCAGTGAACTGACCTCTTAAAGCTGTTGCTGGGTATATTGTCTTTGAGGATGGCATCAGGCGGAGGTGCTGGGGCAAAGAGGTGTGGAGAGGCTAATTCCAGACCACTCAAGCCTAGCGAGCTCTGGATTAACCACTGCCTCCCTGCATAGCAAATGAAACATTAAAAGCGCACGCACTCACACGTGTGTACACTTACATGCATATACATGGCGTTTTCTCTGTTCAGAATACATACACCTATGACATGGCTTTTCTTCCAGCCTTTGGAGAAGGGCTTTTTGTAACTGGGAGGGTACGTCATTCCCTGTCCCTGAGAATAAAGGTTTGGAGAGCAAAGACTTTGAAGGAGTCCTGTTGGAGAAGGCACTCCTGTTGAAGGAGTGCGTCCATTGGAGGCGGTCAGATTTCTTGCTTTCCAAGGTCCTCTCCTTGCAGACCCTGGAAGATGCTGTCCTCTCGAGTTGCCTGTTTCCTCTTGGAGATTCACTCCCAAAGGGAGCTAATACATGTTCAGGATGTGTAGTCAGGGATGCCGGGCAAAACAGGGAATGACCCAGTTTGCCAAAGCAGACGCATTAGACAGCTACCTCCCTAATTACCTACTGGGTGACTCAGTTTAGGCAATGTGACAATTTCCCAGTGACAGTAATTATCTCTCTGGCCTTTTGGTGGGTTTATCAAGGCTTCCTAGATAACATATGCACAAGCACATCTTGCCCATCCTCCACAACCAGGCTTCTCCTACCAACAGGCTAGTAGGCATCCTGGTGGAGCTGACAGCATTGGAAATGCTTTTCATCCTTGCTGCAGCAATACGATGGTGGAGAGCTCACTTCCAAGAGTCCTGTAGACTTGCTCTTGGTACCATTTTCTTGATCTGATTTCATCCATATTTTTTTTGAAAACAGTGCAGAATAAACATAGGACTGAGGCACAGCCTTTAAAAAAAAGAGAGGTGCAGACAGACAAGATTATGAATACTGTATTTTTTTTTTACTTTGTCTCATTCCTGAAGCTGCCTTCAGCAATTTCTGTAATAAAATACTGTTATTAGTTTTAGTAGTATTACAGTAGCATTCAGCTAATGATTTTTAGGAAATGGTTACAGAGATATCTATTTGTCTCTGTGTGTGTATATGTGAAAGAGAAATATGCCATTTATATAAAACATCCTGTCCATAACTGTATCCAGTTAGTATTGGAAGACTGTTTATAGACTCAGTTGTACTCTGCTGCTCAAATTGATTTCTTGGCTGAATTGTTTTGCAATAGGATAAACCCACTAATTGTGCACCTAAATAAAATTGGATTTTAACAAATTGAATGACTTTAATTTTACCTTGGATGATAATTTATTGACACAAATAGAACTCCTTAATTAAATTTGGCATAGCCAGGTCTGCAGAGGACACATTAAACCCTTTTGCCATGTGATTTTAGTGCTTTTTTTTAAATTTTAGACCATTCTGATATTCCTAGATTAAACTGTGTTTGTTACGACTGTACAGCCAGTCAATTATTTTCACTATGCAGTTCTTAAGGATCCCACAAGGATTTAGCATAGATCTTCTGTGAAGAAGGACTATTAATTTATAATTTCTCATTAAATACACCAGAGATTGAAATCCATTGTTGCTATTCTGGAAATAGATATCCTAATTCAGGAGCACCTAACCTGCAATCTGTAAAAAAGGAAGGAAGGTGAAGGGAACAGAATTACATTTGTCACTATTTCTCAGAGTTCAGATCTCAATAAAGCTGGGAAAGTTTAGTAGAAAGAAAAATAGCTGCAGCATCACCAGTGCTCTCAGGGAAGCTGAAGACTCAGGACCTCACCTACAGCTCACCTAGAGGAGAAGCCAAGGAGGTGGTCCTGTCCTCTGCAGCAGTCGGAGGAGACTGATAGTCCTTGGAAAATGGGGTCCTGGATCCATCCAGGAGACCAGAGTTGGTTCCTGTGCTCTTTTGCTTTGTGGAGTGAGATGGAAGCTTGAACCAGACAGTAAATGTCCATAACTGTCCATAAATTTCCACTAAAGCTTGAACCAGAAGTAAAAGTCCATAGGTCTGTTACTGTATCAAAGAATAGGTTTGACACGACCAATGGTCTGCTCTGCAGTATAAGCCTCAAGAGGTCTCTACCAGCACCTTGGATACACAGCAGTGAGTGCTGCCAACCCCACGTCCCCTTGAAGTGTTGTCACTGTCACCAGCCAAGCAGGTGAAGAGCTAAGATACCCACTAATAAAAGGACAGCAGATGCCTTCTTGCTCACAAATAGGCCTGCCAAATCAAGGAGGGGAAAAAAGATTTAAAGTTGAATTCTTCACTTCATACTTGGGACAAAAAGACAGGATTTAAATTCTGATTTCGTTATTGTGCTTTGTTTAAAATAAGGAGGCTTTTTTCTTGATTCCTATATCCGCCTTGTGTTTAGATCTTATGTTCTTGCATTGTGTTTAGATCTTGTGTTCTTCTAAAGACATGGTTTAGGGTAGTCTTGGCGGTGTTAGGTTGATGATTAGACTCAATGGTCTTAAAGGTCTTTTCCAACCGGAACAATTCTATGATTCTATGATTTTATAAATACACAGTGGTACTACACACAGATCTTTACATTCAGAATAAATATATAGAGAAAGACTGCAGCTAAAACCAGTCATGAAACAAAGATACATGCAATATCAGAGTATACATATCAGACTTCAGTTAAGGTAGTGTCCTAATTTTGCAAACATACTGCTAAATTGTTTCTAAAAAATGAGATATTTGGTTTTGTCTCTGGTCTGTGAATGGTCTCTTTGGTTTGAGGGGGTTGTTGCCCAAGCAGGCTAGAATGTTTGAAAACCTTCTCTGGGTTAAATAGGACCCCAGGGCATTGGACTACACCCAAATGGCACAGGTTTATTCACAGGTAAATATATTGGGGTGCTTGGGAGTCACTGGTTACTGCCCAGGTAACCCACTGGTTACACTCTGTGGGTAGCATCCCCACTTGCTCTCTCCCAGTTTATGGCCTCATTTTGAAGTCTGCCATCCTGATATTTTTTGTGCCCTTCACCATCTTCCCTTTAGTACTACAGCAGGCAGAAACCATCAAGCAGTTCAAAACAACCTCCTTAGGTATTCAGTATAAAGCCATTAGCCACAGAAAAGCACAACTTCTTCTCTCCCTTACCCATCTGGTGCCTGCTCTGCAGGGATGAAAACTGTCAGTGTGTAATAGGCTGACAGGGTACTAAGGAGCTTCATTATGAGGGAGAATTCATATTTGTATGGCTTAAAGAATTTTTTCTTCCCTTAGTTTCCACTGTAGTTTGAAATGGGCTACGTTCCTGTGTTTGGCAACAGAAGCGAGGGAGAAGGAGGCAGGGGTGAGGAATGAAACCATAAACAAGCCAGCCCAAGACAGCCCCTTGTTGTGAACCTTCCTACTTTGACACATGCTCATATTTTTTAGAGTACAGCACATTGAAGTTGATTGTTTTGGCTCCTCTTGCTCCTGGTTCTTGGCTCCCATCCTGGCTTCTGGAGTATCAGGAAGAGTCCACCCCCTGCCAAGCTCGCAGGCACAGCACAGGGCAGCATCGTCTGCCCTCTGAAAAACTAGTCCTATGCTGGGCACACGGTGGGGTGAGGGGGGGATTGAGTCTCAGGTGAGGTGACAGGACTGCCAGCTCCCAGTGGAGGTCTCAAGGAAGTGGATGGCACAAAATGGATAGGGAAAGCCAAGGCTGATGCTTACTCCCTTGTTTAAAAAGATGAACAATTAAAAAACAATATAAAAGGGGAGGGAGGGGAGAAGCCAAACCAAACACACTCTTTCCCAAACAGCTATAATACAAAGTTCTAGAAAATTTCTGAAGATATATTAGCTATAATACCTAGAACTGAAATTTTTTAACTGTCTGCTGGCACTCAGTAAGTAGCAGCTGTTGTCTGCTTGTTGGCCTTTTCTTCTCTCTCTTTCAGGTCTGTCTGTTCACCTGATTCTCTCTGTGGCCTGTTAACTCTGAAACTTACTGTCGGCGTTCAGGTTCGGCTCAAGTGCTGTGTCCTGTGTGGGACACTGCACTTTGAGGAGAGCAAAGGCTGACTGAAGAAGGTCCAAGAGCTCACAGTGAGATATGTCTTCTGAAGAAAGTTTGAACTAACTGGAATTCAGGGGGATAATTACTTTCAAGAATGTACAAGGCTACTGTGGGGGGAAGGAAATACAGTCACAGAACCATAGAATTGCTGAGATTGGTAGGGACCCATGGAGATCATGTAATCCAAGCCACTGAGTACAGTCAGCTAAAACAGGTTGCTCAGGGCCATGTCCTGTTGGGTTTTGGATATCTCCAAGGATGGAGACACCACCTCTGGGAAACCTGTGCCAGCCTGTCTGGTGTATCAGCCACTTCTTGCAGTTTTGTGTTATCTGCAGACTCACTGAGGGCACACTCTGTCCCAGCATGGAGGTGATTAATGAAGTTATGAAGCAGTCCAGGCTCTTGTATCGGCCTCAGGGGCTCATCGCTGGTGACTGGCCTCTGGTTGTACTTCATGCCGCTGATTGCAGTCCTTTGAGCCTGGCAGTTCAGCCAGTCTCAGTTCCTCTCACTGTCAGCTTCTCTAGCCTGTACTTTATCAGTTCTTCATTGTATAATCCATTTGTCAGCTCTGTAGTGGATAAGATGAGAAGTCAAAGCCATAAATTGCGGTAAGGGAGATTAATATTAGACCAAAAAAAAAAAAGCTTCCCAAAGTTGGTGACAGCATAACACTGGGAGAGGTTTTGTGACAAGGTAGTAGATGGAATAGTAGTTGGAATAATGACCCATTAAGGTCATGTCCAGACTGTTTTTCTTTGATCCCTAGTAAGATTTTCAGAAACATCAACTGTATGTTTCTATCACTCAGAATGAGCTAAAGTGGGACTTGATTAAGGGAATGATCCCAGTGACTGCACAGGAAAGGGGTGAGGGGTAAAAATGTGGAAAGACAGTTCCAGTTTAGTGCAGATGTACACCCTGAGGTGGGAAACTACCTCAGCCCACCCTGACGTTACTCAGGTGGAGTGATGTCTGGAGCTCAGGCTGAGACTCTTTTCTCTACAGGAGAATTTTTCTTTTATTCAGACATGAAATATTCCCATATGCTTTAAACATCTTGATTAGCTATTAGTCCATTTCAGCATACCAACCATAGTTGTTTATTTGTTGGATTAAATATAGTCATGTGAGTTTAAGAAAGAGGTAAACAGAAATAACCATTATGGCTTATCCTCCTGCAAAGATGGATAGAGGCTGAAGCCTTTCTTTTTCTCACATGGACGCAGGAGTCCCCGTGTCTCTGGCCCAGATGGAGACGTGATTGTCAGTGGTGGGAGAAGCTGGAGGGTGCAGATTGCCCTGAAGTCCTGGAGATGAGGGATGTACTGCTGGTGCCTATAAATAGAAAACCTCTCTCTCCAGGAGCACCACTGCAGCTGATGAGGTGGATATAAACAAACCTGGAGCACAGGGGTGTAGCTGAATGTGATGAAGGCAAACACGTCTTTACACAAGTGGAAGTCCAGCTGGCCTCAGTCTAGATCTTCATGCCTGTCATTTACCTCCTTCCCACACTTGCAAGTCAAGGGGTCCCTTCTTCAAACTTAATGGGTTTCCCAGACTGTGAAAATAGCATGTTTTCTGCACCAGCCTACTGGAAGATGGCTCCACACAGCCAGTTTCTCTGCTTACTTTGCAATACCTTCCCTTGAGTTGGTAGGAAAAAATGCGTGTTTCACACACCTCCCCCTCCTCCTTACCTCCAACACAAGGTTTTGGTGCAAGCTGGGACTTGCATGTTCAGGGCTTTGGTTGTGCACATGAAAGTACATTAAGAGAGTCTGAATCAAAAGTGATTCATAGCTTGTGAGGTACTAATATACTTCATGAGTGACATAAAATAACTTGAAAGGAAACAAAAGTGAAACAGCAGGCTGGAGGAAAGGAAAGAACAACATAGTGATCCACTCACTTTTAAGGGCAGAAGAAACCATTATGGCAATTCAGTCAGACTTCTCCCATAGCACAGACCTGAGGACTTCACTGAATAGTTCCTACTTCGGAGAAAGAGCTGTGATCGAGCTAGAACATGTATCTCAAGAGAAACTGCCCAGCTTGATCTTAGAGGGAGGGTGTAATGGGAAAATCCAGCACCGCCCTTGGTAAATTGTTCTTTCTCTATTAAATATACATTTCTCGTTCTTATTTTTCTTGGTTTGGCTCCTGACTGTCTAACTTATTTCATGTTGGTATGCTGACTGGAGGGGCACACTGTTATCCTAACTCTGTTCCCTGGGCATGAGACTCTGAGCATCACTAAAGACACTGCATGGATTTTTCATTTATTAAGCTAACTAACTCCTTTGATCCCTAAAGCTCAATGAACCAGAAGACCCAGGAGCGCTCCCTTAACTCTTGATTCTGGGTGAGTGCCTGGACTGTGACCTGATTTCACACAGAGGTGCACACAGCCTGACCCTGCCACCGCTCTCTGTGCTCGGCTTCTGCACCAGAAAAGCCCAGGTGAACTGCTGGGCAGAAAGCCCTTTCATCTGTCTCTACAAGGAGGGTGGGAAGCGGCTGAGGACACTATGACCTACTGCAGGATACATGGCCGAGGTCAGCTAGGCGGATGCACAGAATATCCCACCCTAACGTAGGCTCAGCAACCTGTGAACATTTTTTCAGGCTCATCGCGAGCTCTTCTTCAGGATTTCAGCCTTGCCCTGCAGACCCCATCTCCAGATGCACTGTCCTATAGCCAGTCATGCTGGTGCTGTCACAGAGTTCATGAAACTTCCTGAGGTAAAATGACAAGCAAATATTCTGCAGTTTTCTCTCCAGATTTGATTTTGATTTCATTTGAATGGTTCTGTGCCTAATTGCTTGCCTATAGTGAAAACTTAATGTGTTGATTTTCCAAGGGCTACAGAGCAGCACTTGGAGAACAATCAGTCAGATGTTTTGTCACATCCCAGGCAGCCCTAGCAGCATTTGCCTGAAATGAAATGTAACATTGCTACACTGCAGGCAATATTTTTGCTGATAACGCTTCTGCATATCTTGCTAAATAAAAATAGATATCTCTTCTTTTTTTTTTTTTTTTTTTGGTTTAGACGTCAGTTAAAAGCAAAACCAAAACCCCACTTGCATTAAGATGACACAGTATCAAACTGGAAGCTGAAGTCGTCCTCCACAGTTGACTGCGGTCACATCAGGTCCCAGACTTGATCTTGAGCCATCTGCTAATTGCTGTGGTTTTGCAATCATATATCCCAAAGCTAATTTAGTTTGGAAGAAGCTGCTGGAACATGGATGCATCCTTGGAAATCACATAGCATCTCCGTTAATGGGCACTGCAGATTGCTGAGCTGCTCCAGCCCGCTCTGCCACAGGATAAACTCAAATAGCGTCCTGTCATTTAAAGACTTCTTACACCCAGGGGTGTTGAGTAGCTTTGGAGGATGCTGCAAGCTTAGGAAAGTCCTGAGGCCATCTGCCCTTGATACCAGACTCAAGGGCCGTAGACATACTGAACCTGTGGGCATGATGGGCAAGCCCCTCACGGCACCCGGGAACCCCATATCAGAGCATGCCAGTAATTTGTCTGCTGGTGTGTGGGGACCACTTCGTCAGGCAGCTGTGGGGCACATGGTGTGTGGGATGCAGGGTAAGCCATGCTTTGGGGTGCTCTGGAGGTTCTCCTGTCCAGCAGCTGCCAAAGCCCAAACCGCAGCACTGCTCTGCACCCCAAACCACTGCCAGGCATGCTGAGAGAAGGCAGAGGCTAAATGCAGAGCACGTTCAGACCAAAGTGGGAGGTTCAGATTACTGAAAGCCTGCGCGTGTCCTTTGAATGCAATGGCAGCAACAGCACAAAGCACTCCTGGTGTTGCTGTACCAGCCTCCTCGGGGGCCTTTGTCCTAGACACGGGTCTGTCACGGTTATTAGAAACATCAGACTAAACAAAGCATGATGGAAAGGTAGGCACTGATGTGTCATCGTCTTCTGCTGTTATAACCAGTGCTCTTATGATCTCCATTACTCTGATGCCCCATTTGACTCAGTCTTTTAAGGTGCTTGTCCTCATGACACCCCAGCTAGGTAAGGGAAGTGCTGCAGATGGGCACAGGCAGCATGTCAGTGTTAATAATAGAAACAAACATTCCCAGAGCTGCCTGGTGCCCCCGAGGCCAGAAACACCATGTGGGCTGTGATGGTTAACAGGGTCACCCCCGAATGGGACCACAGGTTAGTAGGCAAAGGCTTACTGTCTCCCACAGTCCAAGCCACGTGCCTCTTGCATGTCCCTCCGTCCCCTCTCCCCTGCATCTATGAGGCACCATGACATGCTCAGGCTCTGAAACAGGCCTCTGCAGGCTTCACCCCCAGCGTAGCAGTTTCTGGTTAAGGGGGAGCCACATCTGCCTTTGCTAACTCCCCAGAGTCAAGGGGACAGCCACCTTCTTTGGGCTGGAGCCAGCAGAAGCATGACTGGCCACATCAGATCAATCCCACTACAGCGGAGAAGAGAGATGCCACCTCTGTAGACTAGTAATCTCTGACTCCTTCTGATCAGGTACAAGCATTGTGTGGTCAGCAGGTAGGCTGGGCCAGGAGAGAGGGTTTGGAGGCTGTTAGACAAACTGCCCTCTAACAACTGCTCTGTGGAGCATCCTCAAGGCTTTGGGTTTTCTTCCTTTTCCCCCAGCACCAATTAACTGGTCTCAGGATGAAGTTGGGATGGCGTTAGGCTGTCTTTCCTGGAACAGGTCACTGTGCTTTGGCTGTTTGCAGCCTGTGCTGTACAGACAGGGGATGTAGTGCCTACTGCTGCTGTCAGCACCCAACCAGCAAGCAGAGGATGCCTTCAGAGGAGCAGGAGTTGCTCTGCCTGACCACGCTGAAGAGTAGCTGCTCTGCTCTTTACTGGCTACCCATGTTGGTAGGTTATCGCCTGAAGGATAAAGTGTAACTACTTTGGATGGCCCTCAACATCATGCAATAGCAAAAGCTCAATGTCCCAGGTGTTGCAACAAAGCATGTTGAGACAGATCTACATGCACAAAGGTATGTTAGCAGGGTCCAGAGCCAATGGGACACATCAGTTCTCATTATGAAAGTTCCTTTATGGGGAAAATTAAAACAGGAGAGAAGAAAGGAAAGGGGAAGGAGAAGGGAAACGGAAAGGGTAAACTCCCCGCAAAGTCCAGCCAGGGCAAAAAGTCCCATTTACCCCATGTACCTGCTGGTCATGGGTAGGAGGTGTTTCCCAGCTTGGTGACACAGTGGGTTGTTGGGCAGATGTGCTCCCAGGCCACTGCTGTTTTGTCTGATGCAGTTGCTGTGTAAGACCATCAGTTGAGGAAACGGTGGGCTGTGTCTGGCATCCTCTGCATCCACACCCATGATGTAGAGGGTTCCAGTTCTTCACAAGGGTTACGAAGAGGGGTGTTTGAACCTAGATGGACAGGTTCTCTGCTCTTGGAACAGGTTTGCTAAGGGGCAAGGTGGCGGTCCCTCTCTCACAGAGGTGGTGTCAGATGCATTCCTGATGTATAGGTGGCTCTGGCTGGACACTTGCATGTAAGCCATGTTTAGCTTGGTTATTTTGTCCCTGCTCTTGGCAATGGACTTGTGGAAGCCTCACATCCATTTCCCTCAGTCTCATAGCAGGTAGTGAGAGTCTCCACCATTCTTGCTCAGCTTGGTCCCTCTTAAGCTGCAATAAGAATAGCAATATTGATTGCACCCATGATCCTGCTATGACCAAATGCAGTTGTCTAATTAAAAAAAATGGCAAAGAGCAGCTCCTGGTAGTGAGGGTTTTTAACAGGATGATGCTGAGTTCAGAGTGATTTGAGGACTGGTGTGAGAACAAGAGAGTTGCATGAGGAGAAATTCTGCTGGAGGACAGTGCAGAAGGACATACAAATTCTACGTTACCTGGCCCATGCCATGCTCAGACAGTGCTTAGGAACTGCTGAAGTACTACCTGGCACAAATCAAAAGCATGATTGATATAATTTAAGAGTAGAGGCAAGTGTGCTCTGGATCCCAGGCCCTCATCTCATTTTGTTTTTTGGGGCAGAGGTATCACCAGAGAAGCTATGTCTTGTTTTCCTACAGATATTGCCCTCCTTCCTATTGATCTCAGATTCAGCTGAGGATTACACTCTAGGTAAGCACACAAATATTTTAGCAGACCTTGCCGCAGCCATGTGGCCCACCATAGCATGGGAAGTCTGTGACAGAGGAAGAAACTTAGCCTGCGTCAGTCTGGCGGCTGTACTCGAGCTGCTCCTGTGGGTAAAGCAAGGTACCAGAAGCAGGCAAGGTGGGACCTGCACTCATCATGCAGCCTTCTCAGGGCAGGGGTCTGTCTTTTCTTCCTTTGTCTGCAAAGCACATAGCTGTGGCCTTGTGTAAATAATGCATAACATGCACAGTCATATTTTCTACACGTCCCTGCCTGCACAGATGGCTTCAATGGGAAAATGTCATTGCTGATCATTAAAAGACAACAAAATCTTCAATTACCAAAATAAATAAGTGGTATATTGTTGGCTCTTACAGTGAGTAGGATCCTACATGGTGGGTTTTTTTCCCATGTATGCACCTTCAGCAAATTGATTTGATAAAACCCGGTTCCAGACATCACCTTATTTCAAGTTCAGTTACCTAGGAAACCGCAGTGTACTGCTGGGACGAGCTGCCCGCTCCTGCTCCTCTTGGAGCTATTACACACATCAGCTCTTCCTTCAGGAACGCTGCTGATGCCGACTTCTCTCCTTTTTATGCAGATACAGGCTGCGTATGCATATGGAGAGAGACACACAATTACAAATGCTCGTGGGAGGGAGACACACACACTATCCATACCTACGTCTATGTATTAAAAATTGCTCATTTAACTATGAGACTGCATGTAGATGCTGTAGCTATCTATAGCATATGAATGTATAGATGTACGCACTAGCTGTGTGTACCTCTGCATGTGTACACATTTGCCTACGCGGAGTGGCTGATGTCTATGTGTATGCTTGTACATGTAGGTGCTGCTTCTCATGAAATGACTAAAGTTATCAGGGCTTCCACAAAATGGTAATTTTATCTGAGGATCTGAGGTAACATGGTCTCTTGGTTTTTTCCAGCAGACTCATTTGTGGAAGGTGAGTTCATCTACTTTGGGACAATAGGGCCTTTGCACTCTCTGATGGGCCTTTGCACTCTCTGATCTGCATTTTCTGAAAAATGAGGCCCTTGAAGGGCAGGTCTAGCACATCACAGTGGTACCTGCAAAATGGTTGGATGGATGGCAAAAAGCCCAAGCACCACAGCTATTTTTTTAAATGCTTGACTTTACCAGATTACTGTAATGCACCCACAGCAGCAGCATGTCTCAGATGTGAGATATTCATCTGCACCCTGCCCTAGGGACATGGGAGGCTCAGGGGCTGAGCTGGGTAGGGGAATCTCATTTCCTTCCTTGCACCAGGGCCCAGGAGCTACACCTCACCATGGGGATGGAAAGACATACATAGTCAACCTGTGTACTCCTGTTTAGCACAGGTAACATTGACTGGAGCTGGCTCTCATTTAGTAGACAGCCCTGTCCATGAGAAACCCCCTTTTCCCCATGTTGACATTCAGCAGTTTTCCAGAGCTAGCGGATGGCTTTAATGTTTTCTGTTACAGAAATCTGGAGCCCAATGTGAATCTCAGATGAGAAAATAAAATCTGCTGTGCATAACTCTGATTAGTTTGCTGTGCTATAACTTATGTAGCCACCTGGAGGTATCGGCAGCCCTTTACCCTGTCTTTCACCAATTACAAATATTGTGGCTGCTCTGGTAGAAAGGAAAAACATCTGGAGGAGATGAAAATGCTTTGAGAGGCTGCCCTGAGGTACCATGGTAGGAGATCTATTGTCTGAGACACAAAGTCTATCCTGATGGGTTTTGAGGCAAAACATACGTCTTGCATTATTTGAAGAAGATCACCAGTACCTGTTCCTTTAGGTATCCTGTACAGGAACCCAGTGAGTAATGGATAACAAACAACAAGAATAGGAGCTGGAATCCTGATGCCCTTCTCCCCCATCCCCATAACCTACATCTCTGGGGTAAGGAGCAGCAGAATAACTTCAGTGTACGGGCTAGTGCAGTGGCCTCCAAAGACCTTCCCACAGAGAGCAGGGCTGTGCTACCCACCCAAGCATAGCTGTGTTGGCCGACCTGCATCCAACACTCTCCTTTTTGCTAGCATATTCCTGCTGGCACAAGCTGCTCCACTGCTGCTGCCTTACCCATCTGGTACCCAAAGTGCCAACATTTGTCTCACAAGGTCCCAAAACTTTGACGGTCCATGAGAAGGGAGGCACGGAAACATGATGTCGCTGCATGGGTGCCCTCACAGCCCACAGAGCTGTGTGTGTCCTAATGCAAAGGCCACCTGCAAGCTCCACTGCCTCCACAGGATAGCTTGCATTTGGGGAAAGTTGGAGGCATCCCTTCCCATTCACACAGCTTCCCAGGCCTGTCCCAGGGTGCACCAGATGGACAGCTGCTGTTCCACTTGGATTTAGGGTAAGTTGGATGTTAGCTGCAGCTCTGAACTGCAGGACAGGGAGAGTGCGGCTGCAGGTGCGTCTTGGGCTTGGAGTATACACAGTGACACACACACGATGGCTGATCTAATGAAGAGAAGGGAAGGGGGAGCTACATGTCAGAATTCATCTTTCAGTAGATCCATTTCCTAGGCAGCTGCAGGTTTAAAAATGTGGGTTTAATTTCTTCTATTTTGGGGGGGATACTGTTAGGCCCCTATCTGGGAGACATCTATTTGCGATAGCACTTTAGCATATGCCTAAATGTTCTGAGCAAGAGCTTAAGACTTGTGCAAAGGCAATGAGCTGTGTATTTTCTCTGTGGAAAAACCTGCCCCACAAGATGCTTGGATCTCCCATTGTCTCTCAGTACATAAAGGAGCAGGCAGCGTTCATACTGGGGCCATGAGATGTTGTATGCAACAGTTACCAGGCAGCAAGTTGCTCCTAGGACAGCTGCATTTGTCCAAATGTGCACCAGAGTGGTAGCACTGCAGTGGTTATAAGCAACTAAATCTGTGCTATTTACCCAACTACTGTGCACGGTGCACTTTTCTACAAGACTCCCTATCAAAATTAAGCAGAATCACAAATTGGAAAGATAGATCTACAGTCCTGTGGGCAAGATGCTCACAAGTCCCATTCCATCACCTGCCCTAATCCTCAGCTGCACTTGCTGTGGGTGTCTCATCTCCCCAAGCACAGTGCCTTTCTGTATCTACCCCATGCACTGGAGGGGAGTGGGTGTCACAAAAATCCAGAATACTTTCAAGGGCACTGATGTTGCCCAGCAGTCTGGCTCACATCCACAGGAAAAGAAACAAGAAACATATTCAGGGTTATGTATGGCTCCTTCTTCAAAATCACCTCTCCTTCTGACCTATCTGGTTAGAGATTCAGCTCATCATCAGAGATGCTGGTAAATACTCTGTAAGAGACAGTGTAGCAAGCATCAAAGCTGATGAACCATGGTATATTGATAGTCAAAAAAATTACCGATGAGGTCTAACTGTTCAGCGGCTAGAACCCAAACACTAAGAGTCAAGCCTTATACATACCTTTGAAAGACATACACAGAATGTACATAGTACACTTGCTAACATATTGTATTGCATTCTCACTAATTGACTACAAAACATATGCTTGCCATATATTCAAACAGCAGCAAGTATCCTGGTGAGGAGTTTGTCAAGTATATGCTTGCCACGCTGGATCTCTTAGGGTTTGCAAGGAGCTTCTTGACCTATTTACTTGGTCCATACCTTGATAGACAGCTAGACAGATAGTCAAGTTGATACTTGAAAGTCCAGTTCAGTGACTGAGAAACCTGTATTTTCATCAACCTGTCAGCACTGGCATTACCAACATTTATTTGGCATTACTCATTACTAATATAGAGTCCAGTAGTTCTTTGTAGTTCCCCTGTTAATCGTTGCATATAGCTTTTATAACAACCTTGGCTCATGTCTATGATGCATACTACATGTCTGCGTGTGTATACATACATATGCACACAAAGACCTATATATTTATACCCATACATGTACACTCAAAAGAGCCTCTATGTAAGTCTCAAACTCATAACAGCTATTGTGGTAGACACAGGTTTTCTTTCATCCGCTACCTCCAGGATGAAGTAGGGCATTTTTAACAGCTCTGAATGATGCCAAGGGAGCGAGCAACTGCCTATCCAGATCAAAACCTCTGCAATGCATCTTTCACTTCCTGGGGCAACGATTCATGCACCTGGGGACCTACTTTTATGAATAGATGTTCAGCGAGGGGATTTGGCTACAGCAATTCTGTCAGTGCCTGGGACTTTTTCCTGGAAACTTTTGTATGTGTCAGACATTTCAACTGAGTTTATGTGGTGTCCTGCATAGCAGCATCTCCGGAAAGGTCTGCTTTGCTGTTTGCCTGTAAGCCACTGATCTTTGATTGTTGTGTACCTATATCCTGGAGGATATTATGGTTGCTTGGATGCATTTCTCATTTGAAATACTGAAAATGATGAATAGAGAAGCTTTGGCAACAGCCAAACTTGTGATAATTGTCTGAGCTGTAAAAGCTGCTGGGGCCTCACAGAGATGGTGGCAGCAGATGCATCTGTGCCTGTGTTACCCTGCTTTCCCAACATCCCCAAAGCTTGACTGCTTTTTTTGACAACATTACAAAAGCAGTGTAGAAAGGGAAAGAAACACAGTTAGGGAGAGTAAAGCATTTACTTACTTGGGGAACTGACTGAAGGTATGGATGATGGTAAAAAGACAGAGGACTGACCAGAGGGCTGTAACATCTAGGGATGCTTTTTTTCCCTCCAGCTGATATTTTTCATGTTCTGTGACATACAATATGTCATCCTGTACATCTCTTCTGTCAGGAAACCTATGCAGGCAACAGACAAAGGTCCCAAACTACAGCAGTTCCCCTACCCTGTATCCACAGACCCACTGACTTTACTTAGAAGAACCAAGAGTATAACGGGAAAGTAGAGATTTCATTCCTTCCCTTCAACTGGGATCATAGTTTGGCTCCTTGGGCTACTGGATGTGTCTGTGAATCTCCCATCAGTAGCCCAGCCTCACCACAAGCAGAAACTCGGGCTTCATCCTTGGTCTGGAACTGCTGGTGTTACCTGTGAAATTGGTCTTGCCACCTCGAGGTCACCAGGCCCTTCTCACACTAAACTCCTGTTTTCATTTCTTTATAACTTAGACTAAGGATAATACATTTTTTGAAACATGACCATACGATGGCCTCACAGGTCCAGGCCTGCTTCCCCCATTTTAGGAGCGACGCACTTCAACTGGAACAGGAGCAGAGCGGGGGGACACCTGTGGAAACAGAGGGAGCAGACTGGCTGTCTTCTGAGGGAAGACTGTATTTGTCTTGTTTAGCCTAGCAACGAAAAAGCTGACAAAAGCTGGAATTGCTATCTGCAAATACCTCAGAGAGGGAGAAGAATTTCTTTAAAAAGTCAGTTTAGCATGATAGTAAATAGTTTTAAAATGACTGGGAGTCTAGGCTGGAAATGAGGAGTTCTTTCTACTATCAAAGTGATGAGGTCTTCACACAGGCTTCCACAGGGTGCCGTGAAGCCAAAATATCCCAATTAGCTTTAAGGTGAAGCTTGAGCAATTGATGAAAGGGAGCCTACAAAGCCATTGCCTGCAAGTGCAGGACCCTGGATTGCATGATTGAGGAGCTCCTCTCCAGGGCTGCATTTCTAAGATGAGAGTTACAATTTGGACAGAACATGTGAGTACTGAAGTTGCAGGTATCTTGTCTTGGGTGTTCAAAAACACTCAATTCACAAGCAAGGTTTCACTGCCTCTACCACATTTCCCTAGCAGTGCCGTGGGATAAATGTATCGTTGCTTTGGTTCTGCTCAAGTATTAAGGTAAGAGTGTGCTAGAAACATTCAGGAGAACATTAAATAATCTTGTTTGGTGTTTTGTCATGTGTGTTGCCTATTTTATTTTCCTTCAAAGAAATATTGAATAATGGTATTATTTGGACAACACCTTTTTTGAAAATATAGTGTGTCACCAGTTCATAACTGAAGCCTGTATTTTAACATATAATGCAGTTTTTAACTTTTCCACAACCTTTCTAACTTTTGACGGCTTGAGCTTTCAGTCTTACCGTTCCTTTAACACAGAGAGGTGTTTGACTGAAGCAATGCTCAGGTGGCTGCAAGAATGGTCAGTCAAAACAGATTTTCATTAGTGGTGCTGTGCCACTAAAAAAGTTTGTATAGTGGTAGGTAACAAAAGCTAACAATAAAAAAAGAGTTCATTTTCTAGTCAAATTAAAACTGGACTGTTTTGAGCTGTGTTTGACTAAATCCACTTGCAAGATTTGGATAACACTAAAAGAAGACAGGGAATTTCAGCACTGATAACATTCTTATTCGTAAAACCAATTATTTTCAAACGTGTCATCTACACTAGCTCTCAGTGAGGATTAACTACATGACAGGCTTGAACTTTTAAAAGCAAGTGAGTTTTAAATTATGGAAGAGCAGGGGGAAAAGGTGAGACTAATTTTTACCATACAGAAACATGTAAAGTTTTTCAGTGCACCGTCATTCAAAGTCTTCTTGACATAAGTATAATTAGAATTATTCCCCTTCTCTTCTTGACTCCCTATAAAGAAACACTTTGTGATTGAATGGTGTAGACTAATTTTTAATGAGTCATTTATCATAGGAACAGCTTACTGAAAATGAATCTCCCCCATCTAGCCCTGGAGTATTTTTCCATTAATTGCTTTCCAAGCATTTAAGTATATTTGTACTTCAAACTGCACAGACCAACACTAGTTGAATGTTACCTTTGGATGAGATTGGCACCGAGAACTAGGTGTCTTGTCTGACTCTGTGATAGTCAACTCAAAATCCAATTTCAGCAAATATTTGTGAACATAATGTGAAAATATGTTTCACTGTACTCTCCCAGAGGTATATTTCTGAGTGTTTTCAGAGAATGAATCTTGTCATTCTTGCGTTCCCTAAATCCTCCCAGGTTAAAAGGCATGCTGCTGTTGCACCAACTCCTCTGCAGAGGAGTCTTTCATCCTCAGAGCTGGGACAAAATGAACACAGACATTGGGTACTTTTGGGAATGTTGCCCACACTTTTCTAACTGCATGTGGGTTTGCACCAAATGTGAAATTTTAGCCCCAAAGCAAATATTTACGGCTGGATGTTATTCAGGATTTGATTTGCTATAGGAAGTGCAACCCAGCAAAGTTTCCACTGATGAGGAAATTAAATAAGTAGATTTTATTTTTATATCAAAAAAAATAATAATTCTACAAACTTTATATAAACATTAGGCTATTTTCTTTAAAATTGTGTTATAAAAGAATTCTACAGGCAATCATCAATGGAAACCAGGACATCAATTTCCCACACAGGCCACCAAAATGATAGTCCTCCAAAGACAGGCGAATCAAAGGAGTCAATAAATTTACTGATCCCGGATAGTTAGGAGGACATCAGGATTTCAGTGTCACCTAGGTTGACAGAGTTTCAATTCGTACCTGTTGATGTTCACTCTTTTTAAATGTTGGGCTACACTCCAATTTGAGACATCAGTAGGGACGGGAAGCCTGTGGAAAGCCAGCAGTGCCCAAACAGTTGCTTAGTTGGTGGCCAAGGACAGATGGCCTGCATTTCTCAGGGGTGTCACATAAATATTCTCCTTTGGTTGGAGATATTAATGAGGGAGATATTTCCAGGATGGAAAAGGGTATCTGGACTGAGAAAATTTAATCCTGAAAAATGAAAGAGGAAGACTGAAAAGCACATAATTGTAAGTTTCAGGATTTAAACTTCAGTATACTGGGATGAGATCTGTAGGAAAGGCAGTTCGTCATATGTAATGTTTTGGGGTGTTTGATTTGGGTTTTTCTTTTTCCACAGAGGTATTCAACCTTCCCACTCCTGGCAAGATAGTATGGAACAAGAGGGGCAACCCACTGGCTTCAGCACAGCAGCTGGGGCTGCTTCCCAGGGCTCGAAGGCTCGGACACAGCATCCGACAGCAGCAACCTAATGCTCATTACCAGGCATAAGGTGTGCAACGGGAGTTTATCCTATGCATTAGTCCACAGCAACTTTGAGGTAAATCACATCAGTTTAAATGTCACTGAAGGAAGTTCGGCTGACGTAGGCAAACACATTAAGCTACTTTAATCCTAGCACTCTAGGAAGAGGTAGTGATCGCAGCAGACTGAAATAGGATGGGGAGTGCCCACTGCATGAGGCAAAAGAGAGAGCACCACGCACAGCTCCTCAGGTCAAGAGACAATAGGGAAGTCCTGTCATTTCAGGTGGAAAAATGAACTCTGCAGTCTTTCCTTTTTCATAACACCTCTGCTTGGCCAAAGCAATAGACAAAAGCATGAGGCTCAAGACGCTAGGCTGGCAGAGGGCTCAGGGACTAGGCTAGCACACCTCATCCTCCAGTTTCACTCCTCACAGAAAAAGGCATTTTCAGGTACAGATGGCTGAAATCACTTCAGTCAAAAAAGGAGCAGTTCAAAGATGGGGTTTTTTTTCCATTAAGACCAATCATAAAACTATCATCTCCTCTGTCTTCGCCAAAGAAAATTAGAAACCTCCCCCAAACGGAGTTTTCTTTTTCTAAAATAATGTTTAATGGGGTGGGATATTTTGCACTGAGAGTAATGGATTTTTTTCATGAAAAAATTTCTCTTGCTTGCAAAACCAGTCTTTAACAGGGTTCATCTGTAGATGTGAATTAGATATTAAAAATAGTCAGATTTTGATCCTGCCAACTGTCAAGCATACTGCCAACAAAGACATTTTAGCTTTATTCTGATTTTCAGCACACCTATAGCTCTCCTAACCTTGTAGAGATGGCCTGAATGCTGCAAGTTGTGTACTCACCATCGACTTGATGGTGAGCCCAGGTTTTCAGGGTTGTAGAACTGCACTGACAGTTTAGAAAGTAAAGGCTTTCTAGCTTGATTTTTTTTTTAGCTGACAAGAGTACTGATGGCCAGTTTCATTTGATTTGACACAGATGGCCATTTTAGTTGGCAATCATCCACCAAAATACATGTCACCCTTGGCTAATGACCTAGCCTCATCGATAATCTTGTGACATCTTTTCCACATTGTATATGACATGTGCTTGTGAACTTCCTGCAATAACTGCTTCATGTTTTTAAATCCCAGACTGTCAAATGCCTGACTCCAAAATGTCATTTCTTCCTCACAAGTAGGCACCAGCTGCTGAGCAAGCTTCCCGTGATGCTCCCTCCACCTTAGCCCTAGGGGCTGGTGGAAGGGACTTGTAAAATGCCGCAGGAGGAGACATCTGCCCTCTGTTTCCATCCATCACCCCATGCCAGGCCACAGCCTGAAGGAGCTGCAACCAGTGCCCTGTCCTTCCCCCAGCCTTCCCCTATACTTGACATGAAGGGATGCTGCATTGCAGCACTGTAGACTGGGGAAGGGGATTTCTGTGCACCAATATTTTTTAAGGGATCTTGCTGTTATTAATGGTCCCTAAAAGTTCTAGATCCTTATTTTCTCTACATCTATAATGAGTGGGGATCTATAGCTTTGCCCTTTGAATTGTGTGATCATTTCTGAGGGGGAAATTCAGTCTTTCGTATGCACTAAAGCCCTAAAACCTGAGTCAGAGTCCCCTGTAATCCATGGCTGCCTGATCAGACTCAGGGTTATATGACATGCAGGATGCCATCAGCTACTACAGAAGTTAATGGTGAACAAGATGTTTGCAAGACTTCACAGTCACTGTTTGAAAGACATTTTCCAGCATGATCTTTCACTGGAATCCTTCTACCTAGTTTACATTTGTTTCCATCACAGAGCTATTTACCCAATAAATAAAACCATCGATAAATGCAGTAGCCATAAATCTTCTCCATCACTAATTACCTTAAAAACATAGAGACCGCTATTTTCCCTCCTTTATTTCATCTGTGATTTGTAGCAGCAGTAGCTGATCTGGCGAATAATCCCAGTAGTCAGTCTTCAACTATGGCCCATCGCAGCATCACGGGCAGAGAAAGTATGAAAATCAGGCATGTGCAGAGTAATTTTTCTCATGAAAGAACATCTTAATACCGAACAATGAGAAGCTCTGGGACTTCCTAACCTGGATGTTGCATACCTTCCCCTCGACTGAGGCTGTTTTGCCATTGTGGAGAAATGCCCTCTGGGAGCTGCTGCTGTGTGACTGCTAACACTTGGCAGTCATTTCTCTGCGTGAGCTGTGGGGAATCTCCATCACTGTGCAGCCATCTGAACCTCATTTCTGTGACATCCCAAAGGCCTTTGCAAGGTTTGTTTATTATTAGCCTCATTTATCTCTCTCATGACTGATTTTGAATATAAGGAAAGTGGATCCTATTAAAAAATTCATGCGTTACTATCTAGGACACAGAGTCAAGTGTGGAGTAACACATATTTCATCGTCATACTATTAAATAACAAGGATTCATTTACTTTATGCCAACTAGCTAAGCACAGCTGAACTAAATTTTAACATGTGGCAGAGAGTTGACATCTGCTAGATTAAAGATGTCATATGTGGATCCAGGATATTTTATGAAAAAGATTAGTGAGTTGTTTCTGACATCACAACTTACCTTGTTGTGCTGCTGGGGAAACATTTCCAGTTTTGAGGTGCCCTCTCTGAACTGTTGATCCTAAGAGTGCAGCCCAGAGCAGGTGACCATAGATGACCTAGAAGTCCTGCCTGCATTTCTATTGTGTGTATGCCTCTGTGGGAGGGAGTAGTGCTTGGAAAAGAAACAAGAGCGCACATCTCATCAAAGACTATCCAGGGAATGGAGCTGTGAGCTTATCTGTGAGCAAAGTGCCTGTGGTGAAAGCTGTGCTTGGTGGGATGTTGCCCTTAATAACAGTACCAAACCCATTTCCAGCCTTCGCTACTCATGTCCACCTCCTTGGCTGTGCTGAAAAACTCTCAAGGTAGTGACATTGCACCTGCCAAGTCAAATGTCATCAGCCCAAATGTCCTGTGCATTCACCTCAGCACAAATGGGGGGGTTGGGAATGGATGCCGGGATCTGGCAATGTGTGACACTGGTGCTGTCACCCCTGTCTGCCCCCACCAGCCCACAGCCACCATCCCTGGGTTTGTAGTGGCCACTTCCATTGACTTTCTGGCATACAAGTGTGAACACTGACGGAGCTTTTTGGCCCACTGTGCACCCAGTTCTTTTCTAAGCCGGATCATCACAAAACCAAAGGTCATTTAAAAACACACAGATTAAAAAAGCACAGTGGAGTTTGACCTTTGCTGTGTCTTTTGCCACAATTCCTCACTAGAGCTTTATATGGTGTTTGTGGTCATGCTGCTTTATTATTCCCACTGCCCTGTTTCTTCCTTCTAGACATTAAAAACAGCAAAGCTAAGAAGCACAAATTTTACTTATAACTGGTTGACCTACCCTTTGCAAACAACAAGTGGTACCCGATTGGGTAATTCACAAACAGGAAAAAGAGACAAGGTCAATGATCAACTCATTTATTATGCCTTGACCCATCTTACTGAGCCTACAGCTTGTTCCTGAGCTCTGTGGCCATAGTCCTTTCACATTCTATGTTTGGGATTTGCTGATGGAGCACAGATAAAGGGTCTTTCTACCACAGGGCCTTCCAGACTCACCTTGCAGACTGGCTGGCTGATTTTTAGTGGATTGATGAATGAGTTAGGGCACCGAGTCTCACGCTGAGCACAAGGACCAGTGTTCTCCATTCAAGTCTTCTGGCTGCATCAGCAGTACAAAGATATTTAGGAAAAGAAATCTGCTGCAGCACAAGGACACCTTGGTGTAGTGGGGAGAAGCCCCCAGCCACAATAGCAGAAGGACATAAGGGTGTAAACTGTATAGGAGCAGGGAGTTTGCCATGGAGAGTCCCACACGGATCAGAAAATGGTCCAGGTGTAAAAGTCAGATCTCAGAAACCAGTCCAGCCATAAAAATGGGCATTCACATGGCTCAAAAAAGCAAGAGAGGCAAACAATTAACCTGGTCTGCCATGAACCCCACCCCACCCCACCCCACCCCCCCCCACCACCACCACCCTGATCCTTTTTGTGAACAAAAGAGCACAGAGGGAATAACCCCTGCAAAATGCCCATGATTTTGTACTGTTCTCCCTGCTCTGGTGAGCTGATGAGCAGCAGACTTTCCCCAGCCCAGACAGCCCATGGCTTTTCCCTGTCTGCGCAAAGGGTCCCTCCTGTGTAACACTCTGCAGCCCTCATGGGAACAGCATCAGCTTCGCTGTGCAGAAGAAAATGAGAGACAACCACCAGAGAATGCTGTCTGATGGCTATGAGGATATTAGCAGTGTGGCTGACAAACAGTGGAAAGGGCCAGGAAAGTCTGGTGCTTGTAGCCCTTCCCCCAGGGACCCAAATCGCACACATACACACTTGTTAAGGAACATTATTGCATTGGACTTCTCTTCCCAGAAGCTCTAAAGTTTCCTTTGGGTGCTTGTTCCTCACTGGAGATATGAAGAATTTGGTTCAGAGCAATTTATTTCTCACACGTGAGTTGAGAACAAACTGCCCGTCTAAAGTCTGGCTGGTGAGAGCCTCTGTAACTTGAGATACTTCCTCCTTCATTCGTAGGTCTGAGGGGTGGCTGCTCTCCGTGAGTGCTGCTGCTATGGACGTGGATGCCACCAAAACAGGCAGCCCTCTTCAGTGAGCAACATCTGTAGGAGACAATTTATACAAGAGCAAAAAGATGTTTCCCCAACTTGTTCTGCAAGAGCAATGCAAACAGTGTATCCACCTAAACACTGATTTGGTTTCCTTTGGTTTATTTCCTTAGTTTTTACTGATCAAGTGAAAAAAAAGAACCCTGTTTCTCTTTCCCAAAACCTCCAAGGTAAAATTTATTTCAGATCCCTTCCATGAGCTGGCTGGATAGAAGATACTCCCTTAGGACTGCTCAGCACACTCATTACGTTGCTCTCACTCCTCTAACATAATGAATCATGTATCCCAGGACTTGCCTGCACTTGAAAGTTATCACTGATTAAGGTAAGGTGCAAATATGAAGTGCCCTAGCTGTTTCTTAAGTGCAGCTCAAGGGTTGAGTTAGGCAGGAACAATGCACTCCGATTTTGCAGTATCGGCATCCATGCAGGGTGCTAATCAGGAATAGATGATTGGAAACAACACAGAGGCATGATGTAGGTGAATCAGCCACACTCGCTTAATCCTCTCCCAGAGGGCTCCAGCTGCCCTTGCCAATGGTAGGAGAGCATTTCAGCCAAGCTCTGCTGAAGCTCCTCTGGATGATTTTGGTTAATACTGTAGCTGTTGAAGTCTGCACCGTGGTTTGCCATAGGTAAGCAGCAGCTACCTTACACCATTATCAGTTGAGCTATCTGCTTTGCTAAAGGATGGCTAAGAACAAAGACCGGTGTGTTTGCCTGTTGAGCAGTCAAACAAATTAAAAGGTGTTTGACAAAATGTTCCAGCTGCAAATGAAAGCCGAGAGCTAGATAAGACTTGTCCACAAGAGCCTGGTGACGGTACTGCTGCTCGACCAAGTTGTTGTTAGGCAACAAAGCTACGAAGGGACATTTAGCAGGTTGCAAATGCTCTCTCCTTGTCTTTCGCTTTTGCAAATTTTATTGAGTGATGCTGCCCTTATTCTGTAATCGTCCCTGCTCAGTAGAGGTACTTGACAAGCCATCTGGGAAGACTTATCACTGCACAACCTCATACTCGACTGGCAAAGCAGTTCACCTCTTTTGCCTTGTGCCTGCCCCCTTCATGAAGACAAGGGCACCTGGCAATCCTCAGGCGTCCTTCAGCAATATACCCCTGGAGAAAACAAAAACAACAAAAAGCTAGAATTTGGCTTTCCTCTTTATTTTTCATGCTCTTAGCCTAACACCCGCCCCCCCACCCCCAAAAAAAAAAGATCATTAGCCTTTCAAGGAAAGGTGTGAGGGAATTGGGTCTCTGGTTTCTAATTTATATGCAGGAGGGGAATAACACCCCACCCTTGCTGTGATTAAAGTGCCTGTGGGAACTGTTCATGCTTTCAGGCCATCTCTGGCCACGTTGTTCCTTTTAGACCATCACAGGTGTCTACAGAGATGATTATAGAGACAATTATAGAGACTTCCTGGACGATGCTCCAAGAAAAGCAGGTGCTTCCAGAAGGCAATGCCAGGCTGGGCTCTGTGCTTGTGGGGGTCCTAACCCTAACCCTAATGGCTTGTCCCACCCAGCCCTGCATCAGCTGGACACGGATCTGTCACTGCCCATAAGCTGGCTCCTACACTGCAGCCCCTGCAAGGTGGTGAGTCCCTCTTTCCCGTGTGCCATGGATTGGGATCCAGTGTGGGGAATGCTGTCGGGGGGGGCAGCTGGCTGAAGCTGGCTCGCAGGATGCCCCACTGCATCTTTCACCTGGGCTGGACCTGAGCATGCAAAAGAGAGCACAGAATGCAGGGCTTTAGAGGCAGGCTGGCAGAACAGTTTTGGGGTGTGGGGTGACAAGTGCAGGGAGAACAAAAAGATAGATAAACCACTTGAGGAACATCTGAAACTTGCCTGGGGACCTGCATTATCCAGCATTGCCCCATCAGCTGATTTCAGAACAAGCCCCTTTGCCTTCTGAAGGGCTGTGTCAGAATTTGCCTCATGATGTAAGTGAAAAAAATTACCTAAGGGAGTCTGGATAAGCCTGTGGACAAAAACCAGCTTCAGAGAATGCAAGTGCATACAACCAAGCCTGCGTTTCAGGGAGGACAGGTAAAAGTGGTGGGATACGACACAAAACACACCCAAAATGTCCTAAGACTTATTTTCAGTTTTCTACATGATCATTAATTTTGTTTTCTTTCAGAAATAACCTTCCCATCAATCCAACCCTGAGTCAGTTAAGACATGGGACTAAAAGTTACAGCTGACCCAATCTGCACAGCAGACCAAGAACAAAATCTTACATTGGTGTCTTGAAGTCTGAAGCGCAACCTCTGCTTAAGCTTGAAGAGGAGCAGCCATGGCTCCAATTGATAACACTGGGAACTGAGAGAATCTGGTGCTTTTGAAAAACAAGGCCAGAGGGACTCAGAATTTTGAACAGTGCCTCAAACGAAAGGAAACTTCCTGATGGCTGCATTTTGTATTTGGAGTTTCACTGACCTGGAAAAGAATACATGGAATATATATTCTGTGTATTCCTCAGACAACTTCCACATGGTCATCTCCATTACCAAACACAATATTCCCAGCTGCAGTCAGTGTATTCTTTTGCTCCAAATTTGTCTTCCAGAGCTATATTTTTTCCAAGATATAATGTGACTTGGAACTCCACTTTTATGATCATGAAAGATTCTGTTCTCACTGTACTCTTTAACAGGTGCATCCAGAGACTAAGCCCATTTTAGGAACGTGTCAGAGGAAAAGAGCTAAAAAGAGTTGCCAAAGCTGCTGTCTGACCTTTAAATACATACTTAAAGCTCCATCTCAGGGTTCTGCAGCCCCAGGGACTTTCTTTTCTCAGTGTCAAAGGCAGAGTGCATGCAGGTCAGTTTTGACCCTAGCTCCTCCGAGCAAGGTGCCGAGTCCACGTGCTAAAGCCAAGTGCTGTTTACACAGAAAATTGTGGCACACCTCTGCATGTCACCCAGAAGCTTTCCTGTGCACTGAAGGGAAATATTCAGGGTAAACCTTTTCCTCTTGACTGTATTTCCTCCTACACCTTTATCTTCTGAAGCAGCTTCTGTAAGTAACCTTAGATACAAAAGTTTGCCTGTCCCAGTATAAAAATACTAAAGTTCCACTGCCTTATAATCAGCTTCCTTCACTGGGGGTCCATCAACTCCGAAGGACATGCCTCCAGGACACATTATCCCTAGTATAGGGTTTGACATTTGGAGGTCTCGGCTGACTACAGTTACGGTTGGTGAAGGGAATATGTGGTTTATAAAGCTGCTGGGGAAAGGTGTGCAGTAAAAAAGCCGTGGGAGAGAAGGGTGGCCAGCTGAGGACATGCTGGATCCGACTGAGAAGACTTTCCTTCTGCCCAGGTCAGGAAAGAAACCACATCTTGATTAAAGATGTTTCTCTAACCTTGTAGAGAACAGATGCCACCAGGCAAGAAGGGAGCCGGAGCCCAAGGCAGGCTGTGCTTGTATGGATGGTGCCTAAAGTGATAACAGCTTTTTTCCGGTGCCCCCCCATGGCACATGAGAGGCTGGAGTACTTGCTAACATTGTATAAACACAGGGAAGCTCTCAACACTCATCAGCAGAGACATGTTTCACAGTCAGACCTGGCACAGGTCAGACTGCCCAGCAGGATGGGTATCTCTGCTGCTCTGTCTTCTGCCATAAGCCAGCAGTAGCCAGCGGCTGGCACGTCTCTGGAGAAGGCACCCATGTTGCACATCTCTGAGCATGCCAGCTCCCTGGTTCTCCTGCCTGGACTTCAGCCTGAGGATGCTGGCCTGAAGAGTGGAAAGTTATTTTCACTTGTTGTCCTCAACTAGCATAAGGTGTCCCAAAGAACAATAGGTTTAGACAGGCTTTAGTCCACATGGCAGCGAGATCAGTCACTGGCTTCCTTTTAAACCCCCCTCACTGCATAGCTGTATCTAAGGTTGGGTTAACTCTAAAGTATAATGGTGGCAAGTTTAAATGACGTACTGCTAACTGTTTCAGTGCTGATTGTTTTACGCACGTAGCAGGTTTTGTGCAGATGCCCAGCACAGCTTCGTGTCTTGGGCCTACTTTGATCTCTCTGATCCCAAAGTAACATGTGCTGACTTCCCAGTGCAAGAGCAACTTCCTGTATTTGTATGGAAGTTTTTGCCCCAGTAAGACTTCAGAAAAGCTGACCCTTCCTGGTCAGCAAACATTTTCATAAATTCAGTAGTGGTAATGATTGATGACCAAATAATATCATTTATTTACTCAACAGAATATGTTCTGCAAAGAGTAAATATTTTAAAAGAACAAGCATTTCCTGTAGCTGTTCATTCATCCACTGGAATTCTAGAAAGCCACAAAAAGGGGCTGGAGAGGCCCACAAGAGGTCTTGATGTCCATGTCACTGCTAATATATGTGCAGCCAACCTGTTCATAGTCACCTCCAAAGCTGCAAAATTCAGGTTGGGCTTAGGAGAAAGTTATCTTTGACAGTGAAAAAAGTGCAGCAAGAACAGAGGCTGAGGAGTTATGGAATCACCCTCACTGGTGATTTTTAAGTCCCTAGACATAAACCACGTGTCTGATGGCTGCCTGGATGCTTGTTGTGGGAATGCTGCTTGGGGTGTTCCAGCAGTGATTGTCTTGATCTAAGGCAGTCAAATGGTTTTTGTTCAGATGTGTTTGTTTTAAAGGCTGTAGGTGTTCTTCTAGTTTACTCACCTTATTGTTAAGGTTGAGTTCTTCAGACACTTCAGTGCAAATTACCTTTTCTTGTTGTCTTAGTATTTTTTTTTTACAAGATGGCATCCCTTCAGACCTTTTGGGCTTTGCTCCCAAGAAGCTGGAATACAAGGCTTTATGCAAAACTGTACAAGCACCCAGCTCAGGCTTCACTGTTGTGATCTGATCTATAGAGTATGTACACTTGTACCAAGCAGTGAATTTGGTCACTCAATCAAAGGGATTGGTTTTGCAGACGAGCTAAAACAGTACGACTGAGTGAAGCCAGTGCTCATTGCCACGTGGACACTCCAGCCTGGATGCAGCCATGGCTCTGTCACAGGACACGAAACGTTGCTGCACCACATACTGCTAGCAGCAGAAAGCAGCACAGCAATTTTCTGGAAGGTGATCATTTCCTTCAGGTTGAATGAAAATTATGCTGGTTTAATTTAAGACAGTTGGGAACAGTTTTCAAGCTAAAATAATAAAAGCCACTCTTAAAGTGAACTAATAGATGGCAATAATATTGACATATGGCAATAATAAAGATGTACTGTCCACAAAAAGTCTTCTGTTAATTAAATTGAACCCAAACAAGTTTCTGTGTGGACTATAACCCAGAGGCCAATGAATCTTAGGTATCTTTGAAAAGAGGGGTCACTGACCTCAAACTCTGCTGGGACAGAGCAGGAAATCCATGGCCCAGATGATTTTTTACTTTGTGCTTTAACACAAAGAAAGTTGAGGCAGGTTGACAGGCACAAAGCACATGCTTTATTTACTGTATTTTGTAGTTGATGGCATAAATCAAGTTCAAGGTTAAAAGGGAAATTGTACCCAGTGGCCAGCCAAGAAGAGACGCAGTCAGGAGTCCTCAGGTGAACATCCTCTCCGGCGTGTCCACTCCAGTGCAGCAGGAGATCACAGTCCTATCAACAACCACCACCTATAATTTTCCCCCAGTAAAATTATACCCTTCATTAAAATCTGCTCAAGTTGCCTTTCAGTGATCTTTGTCTGATGACAACACAGGTATTGACTGGATTATGCTTAATTAGGTACAAATGTTGCATGCTAATTGCCTGCTAAGCCTTGTACACATCTGTAATTAGGTAATACTTATATTAAAATGACTATTATTTACTCATTATCTCTCATATTTGGTTTAATATGGAGTCGTCAGTCTAGAAGGCACGAAGTGGACAGGGTGTGGGAACCTTAGGGTAGACTACAAATTATAACCTGACAGCAGTGCGATGAGAAGGTAGAGAAGAGGACATAAGGATGGCTGAGGCATAGGAAGCAAGCCCTTTCCCAGGGAATTTTACATAACAAATGCACCAGTGCAAGGCTGTGAGAAGAGCATTGAGATACCAGGCCAACGTGCTGCCACAGCACCCCCAGGGTACGTTAACTGAAAGGCTACAAGCACACAAAGCCCTCTAAAAATTGCAAATGGAAGGACTTTAGCAATAGGCAAGTACAAGCACGTAAGTACTGTGCAACATTTGGATAACACAACCCCCTCGAAGCCTCATAAAGTAATAGAGAGTGGGGGTTTGAGCATACCCTGCACTCTGGGTACACCCAGAGTTTCAAACTATCATCTCATGTATTTGACACACAGCAATTGATGGGAAGGTCTGAGCTTTTATTTCTGAGTTTTATTGTGTGTATGCACTACCATAGGTGGGGAAGATTAAAGAGTAAGGAACACCTAAATCTAGAAAGAACAAAGCAGAGCTCAAGAGCTGAATGTCAGTAATTGCATTAGGTGCAAAAATACAATTAGTGATATTATAATCACTGAAATTAAATATCAATTTTTATGAGTACGCACTATAATACTTTTGACAGCCTCAAACATTGTGGGATATCAAATAAAACCAGGATGACAGCTCTCTAATTTGGAAAGAAGAAGTACTGGAATCATTACAGTTCACTTAAAGGATTTTATTCTGTAAGAAACAAGGACAGTAAAGGGTTTAGTGCATAGAGGAAAAGTGCTTATAAATGCTCAGCAAAACCATGCATACACTGGCAGCTCTTAAGACAGACAGCAGCTTTTCTAAAATACAGATGTGGTACACAGAGTAACAAACCCTGCAGCAGCACCGTGGAAAACTTTGGCCTGAAGGAGAGAGCGGTAAGAGGATCATTCCCTTTGGGATAGGACCCACCTCACTTCAGATATTTCAGGCACACGGAGTTGCACACCAGTGGTGCCTGTGTCTTCCTCTAGTCAGTGGAGAGAAACCGGTACCACTGGAGACAATCCTTACCATATCAATATCCATGTAGGGTGCCTGGTGATGTGATAAATCCAGGTGATTTCCCTACTAATTTTCACAAGAGATTTGCCATCTCCTGGAGAATATTTTCTCCAGTGTGCCTCTCCAAGGTTGGCCCTTTAAGTGTGCAAGAGCTCTGCAGCCATAAGGCAATGATATTTTTTCCCTTCAAAACAGGCTTCACTTTCCCACCTTCCCTCTTTAGGTCCTTTTTGCTGGCAGGGTAGCTTTTTTTTTTTTCCCCTGTTGCTAGGTTGGTAGCCTAGTTTCCCAAGGAAAGGGAAGCTTATGAGATCACACTGTCTGTGCAAGTGCCAGTCAGTCCCTCCTAAATAATTTTATGAGCCTGTGAGCTGAGTTTGCTCAAACTTGACAGGGGATGGAATTCTCAAAGGTTTGAGGTGCCTACAAGTGCTCAGGTAGGAAGTAAGCAGGCAGGCAGAGGAGAAAAACCCTGGGAGCGCATCCACTGCAGAAACACAACTGTATTACTAGGCACCAGAGAGTCCACCTAGGAGACAGTCATTACCACTGAACGCCACAGGAGATACAAAATCACAGATTCAGCATCTCACACGACGTCTTGAATAATATGAGCACAAGCAAAATGTTCTTCTCTCCTTCTTGTAGAGCGCAGATACAGAGCAGCAGGGAGGGAGCTCCAAAATGACTGGCCAGCAGAGTGAATTTAGAGCTAATTGATGCTCCTTCTCATGCTGGTGCTCATGGGGAACTCTGCTCGACTTCCCTGGACTCCAGTACCCCCATTTGCATGATCTAGTTCACAGAAAGGATGAGACAGGGAATTTCAGACGGCAGACTAACGCCAGTGGAGCAAGTCCTAAAACTGCCGTGAGCTGGCACAGCTCCACTGTGGTCAGTGAAGCCACCTTCTAATGGGCCATCGTTTCTGAGTGCAGCTCCATGACTAAGCATCCAGCTTGATTTGCTTTACGTTTGGCAGCTTGTTTAACATGAGCACGAGTCGGAGCATAATCTAAAGACTGGCAAAGGCTGTGCCTAGTGCATGGGCAGGCTCTCGCTTATTCCTGTGGTGGCTTTTCCTAGAAAGTCAGAGACCTCAGGACTGCCTGACTAGTGAGCCTGAAAAAACTCCTCACAGATCCTTGTTAACACTAGCAGTGGAGAAACCCAAGCTATTCGCCCAGGTGGGATTCAAAGAGAAGCTGGCATCACTCAGCTTACGGAAAAAAACCCAAACTGACCACAGCTGACATTAAAACGGAGCCTGGAGAGTTGTGCACTGTTGTGTGTTCAGTGAAATATCGATGTTTGCTTCTTCTCCTAAGCCTTGTAAGTATTGATGTGCCAGATCTCTGATTTAGGTGGAGAGAGCACAAATCACTGACACCTAAAGAAAAGGGAGGGAAAGGAATGAAGAGAACCTTCGATGCACAGCAAAACAGGAAGCTCACCAGCAGTGAGTGGCATGGCTGAAGATGACCTGGGCCCTCTGCAAGAAGTCAAGTATTGCAACTTGTCCTCGACAGCCTAGCCAAGGGCACAGGCTGAAATTCAGAGCCTGAAACGCCTGCAGCGCATCATCTGTGATAGGTAGGTATGCTACAACATTGTTTACAATGAGTCTTCTGCGGAAGGAGATGTGAACCGCAACTCTTGTGTGCCCAGGGCTGAATGCTTTCTGTTACACAGCAGATCTATGAAGCTGCAGGGAAGCATCTTTACCTATTATTTGTTGTTGTCATTTCAATCCAGATGATTTTCTTCTGATGAAAGCTAAAAGATAAAATAAGAGTATTCTAATTAATAATGCCTACCTCCTCACGTAGCATTTTTCACCCAACAAAGATCTCAAAGTGCTACTCCCATTTAAAAGACGGTAGAAGTAAGGGTGAGGGAGATCAAACGAAATGTCTTGGCAACAGGACAAATCCAAGTCTTGCATCACAGGTCCAGTAAAAGAGGACAAGGGTGCCTATTAAGCCTCAATAGAAAGCAAAGCTGAGGACAATTTTCTGACATATTGGATCCTTAAATGAGGCGTTGCGAAACTAATGTGAGTAATGCTCCATGCTAACAAAACACGTTCTGGACTTTTCATCTGACAACATAATTTAGGGATCTCTTGGAATGTAGGAAATGAAAAGGGGCAGTGCCTTTACAGGAATCATTCCTTTGCAAAGGCAGCTTGTGCCAGAGAACTGGAAAATTGAAAGTGCCCCAAAGGAGTACAGGAATGGATAAGACCTCTTTCACTACCCGGTCAAAATAAAATGCATTAAAAGGAGCATAAATACCAAACTATCCGTTTACTGCAAAAATTTTTGTACTTAAGATACTACTATTAGAAGTTTCGACAAAGACATACATTACACTAGACACACAATTTGACTCTTGAAGAGGTGCATTTGGTAGAATAAGCCCATGTACCAAGCCAGTCCTGAAGCCAACTTACTGATAGTGTCCACAGCAAAATAGGTGGTTTAAGGAATGATAAATCTGATTAAACGAATTCCTGTTAGTGTCAGTGATGATTTTTTTCTTATGTTTTCTTCCTTTATTCCTTCTTCTATTTTTCTTTCCCAGTTTGGTTGGTTGGGGTTTGTTTTCTTGTTCCTTGCCCTAGGGAGCATCAGTTTGAATATCCAGTGGTTTCAAAAGTGTTATAAAAATCGGTGGTATTAAAGTGGTATTAAAGGATACATTGCCCATCCACTCTTGAATCTGCTGCTTCACAGCAAAAAAATGTGCCCTGCAGATTTGATCTTTGATGCTTGAGAGATCTAGTAGGTTTTTCACAGCCCTTAATGAATTGATATCCCAGGCAAGAAACCTGGAGGTGCAAAGTACGATGGACACACAAGCACTTCATATTTCGGTGGCATGAACCTGGTGTTGAAATTTGGATAACGTCCCAGTCAGAGGCAAAACTGAGCATTCAAAATCCTTACCTAGGCAGAATGCATATTGACTTCAGGGAATACTTCTTCCTGGAGAAGGGCTGTGTAAAGCAGGTCAGGACTAGTTGTTTGTCCCCTGCAGCAATGCTGTTTCTCTTGCTGAGGAGAATTCCAGCACCTATGGGCATGGATTTCTTTCTGCTGGTGAATACCAGCACTCGGGTGAACTGATGGTCGGTCTCACCTTGACATTCAGCAGGCTGTTTCCATCTTTCCTTCATATCAGCTTAGGAGATAAACAAGCAAACAATAAAAACTAAAAAGCTAAGACAGAGGCCACGGACTGGTTTTCTGATCATTTGGATCATTTAAACCTATTTCTGCATCATCTCCTGAAAGGCAGAGCCTATGCCAGCCCAGCCTGCCCATCCATTAGCAAACCCTTAGCTCAGGAGTATGGGGCTTTGAGCAAGACCTCCTAACACAAACCTACTGTGGGGATTTGAGGAGAAGGCAGCAGCCAAGAACTCATCAATGACAGTGCTCTGTCTCTCTCCCACTTCACCTCCAGCTTTTCTTCTCACTGGTGGAACTGGGCAGCAGAAAGTCCTTAGCCCATAGCAAACAAAAGTCCCTTGTCGTACCACCACTGCAATGGGCCTTGGGTTGAAACTGTCCCTCAGGAGAGACAGTAGCCAGCTGGAAGCGTATTTGCCAACAGCCCCACTGATCATCAGCTGCCCATAGCTTAAAGAAACTCTTTCAGACAGCTAAAATTGCATCTGATTTCATAACAGACTCCTCTGCAGTCCCCATCACTTTGCCCCCACACACACCCCGCCCGTCCTAAAGAAAAAAAGAAAAAAAAAAACAACAAAAAAACAAAAACCACCCAAACCCACTCCTTTGCCTTGTGATGAAGAATGAAGTGGCTCTGAAAAATAACCTGATTTGCCACCCCCTCCCATGAGTCCTGCTAGCCACCCCCTGCACCAGCCTCGCTCTGCAGCAGTCTGTAAGCAGGATCTGCAGCTAAGGCAAAGGAGAGGGAAAAGGTGGAGGAGGCGGGAGGGAAAGGCAGAGATGCTGCATACCTAGAAAGCCAGGGCTATTCCTGCTGCCCAACCTGGAGTCACCACCTCTGCATCAGGCGGGAGTGACAGAGGGAGAATCTGGCTCTCTGGGTTTAACAAGCTCACTTTGCTTTAATTGGGGTCCTTAGGCACTGCTGTAGTGCACATAATGGCACTAATTATTAATGAACCAGCCCTGATGAACAGGAAGGCTGAACTGGCCTCTGCCTCCTTGGGTTGTCAGCCCTTCCCAGAGCCTACTGGATTTCCCCAGCCAGGAAAGCAGCTGCACAGATTTAAGCAGGGCCCTGGCAAGGAAGAGGGCCGAGAGAATCATCATTTGCCCCTAGACTGTGCAACCAGACAGGGACCAAGAGCATCTTCGCTGCCATTCTGAGATGCAGACGTAGCCACCAGCAGGTCCCCCAGAGCTGAGCCAGGCTGCTGAAAGGCAGAGGCTGGCAGAGAGCAGCCGGCTGCCGAGCAGGGGTTCAGCCAGTGCTGACGGGGAAGGAGGGGGCCAGTTTCTTGCGTCCCCCCGGGGACTGCGAGGCTGCGGTTGCTCAGTCGGAGCTGGGGATGGGAATTAGGGCAGGCAGAGCCGCAATGGCTGCAGCCTCCACGATTATCCAGCCAGCTAGAAAGGCACTGGCTTGCCTTTTGTTTCAGCTATATTTGGGTGGGTTTTTCCCCTGATTATGCTGTGTTTGGGCTTTATTTTTCCCTCCGTGTGCATGTATATTTTTTGTTTAAGTAAGTGGGTGATAGTTTTACTGTGGTTATTGCCAGCATTTAAATGCTTTTCTGCTGCATTTTTTTTCCCCTCCCCAGCTCACCAGCACATGTTTGCCTAGGAACTAAGGGGTGTCCAGAGGTTTGAACCTCTCCAGTTTTTAGCTAAACTGCAAAAAAAATGGAGTTTTGCAGTTTAGCAAAAAACTTCCCCTCCTGGGGCAGTGGGACCAACTCGACAAGCGACACCCCAACCTCCCCCAGGCCTCTCCTGCCAAGCCCTGACAAACCCTCCGAGAGCAAGGCGACAGACGGCAGAGCGAGGATGCTCGGTCCCTGTCTGGGATTTGAGGGCGTGGGGGAGCTCCTGTTTCCTTGGCCATAAACCAAGGTAAGACGGGGCAATGCATCCCTGGGTTAAAAATAAATAAATAAACTAATCAAGCATTCCACTCAGGCTTCCAAAATAACACCCAAAAGGGGAACAAGTGATGCCTCACACATTGAGGGTCTCTAGTAAGATGAACGGGGAGAAAGGAAGGTGGGGGGGGAGTTTGTTGGTTGCTCGTGTCCCCCGAAAAACCATACCGAGGTGCCGGCGGGGAGAACCTCGCTTGCCGGGTGCCCGGAGGGAGCTGAGCCAGCGGGACCGGGGTTTGCTGCCATCCCCGCCGCCTGTACGGGAAATCCCGGGGGGTGCGATGCGGGTTTTTGAACGGCCAATCCCTCCTGGAGCCCCGGTTCTCCCGGGATTCCCGGTGACCGGCCTGCCCCCCGGGGATGGGCGCCCCACCGTTAGGAGCCCAAAACGGGAGACTCCCCGGGAGATGTCCAGGGGGGCGGTAGGAGGGAGGGGGCGGTAGGAGGGAGGGGGCCCGGCCCGCTCTGCCGTTTTCCCCCGGTTTGCCACCGTTTTATCATCCGCCCCAACCGAGGGCTAATTGGAGGGGGGGGGGGGGGGGTGTGTGCTAATTAAGGAGATGATAGTATCCATTAGTAATTCAACCTCACTCAACGGTAACTCCAGTCCACTAACGAGCTGGTGATCGCCCCCTAATTGCGGAGTTTCAGCTTTCTTCCGAGGGGTGAGGAAAAGCCGGGGGGCTCCGCTCCCACCTTCCCCGACGGACGGGCACCGGGAAGACGGGGACCGCGGCGGGAGCACGCCCGGCTGCGTCCCGGCGCCGAGGCGAGGGCTGCCGGCAGCGGGCGGGACCGGCGCCCGGGCACTCCGGGCCGAAGGGGGCTGCCTGCCGCCGGCCAAGGGTCCCCGGGGAGCAGCCGGCAGGCTGCCGAGCCCCTCGCACCCCAGTAAGGGCTCGCTCTCCCCTCGGCAGCTGGCATTTCGGGCTAGGGGAAATCGTAACAGCAGTGCCTGACCTCATGAATGTAGAGATGTGCACAGAAAAATCAATTTAGGTCTAGATCCTCTGTGGGGAGGGAAAATAACCCAAACCATTTAAACAAAGCTTTGCTCTCCAGGGTTTTCCTTTTTTCTTTGGTGGTGGTGGGGATGAAATCTAGAGGGAGGGCAAAGGAAAGGGAGATGCAAGCAGACCTGTGTCTGCCGAAGCGAGGCTGAGCCCTGCAAACCCACACCCCCATCCCGCCCCCCCGCCCCCAACACACACATAATGTATTTTATCATTAAAAAATCAACATTGCTTCCAGTGGTAAAGGCGCCTGGCTCCAGTTCCAGAGCGCATTCGTTGCTGGGATTCAATCCGTTTGGGAAATGCAGATTGGCTTGCGACCCACTGTTTGATTTATGAACTGTTACATTTGCTATTGCTTACACATTACATTGCGGACCTGGGGAAGGAAGGGGAGCACAGGGAGAGGGGGGCGAAGGAGAGAGGGACCCTGCCACCCTACGCATTGGCAAAGCAGAGCTATCGCACAGGCAACGGCTCCCCACCGGAATAAATCACGTCGAACCAATTCGCGGCCCCTACCTCCCCGTCACCCAGTCACCCACCCACCCCCGGTGGCCAGCTGGGCTCTCGCCTTGCGAGTAAAGAGGACGTGGTTACTCTTTGATGTGTATTTCTTTATACAGGCACCGGGTGCCTATAAATAGCCGAGGTTAGAGCAGCTTCTGCCGCGAAATCAATACCCCGACCCCCCCCTTCCCCTCGCTCCTTCGGCTGAGCTGCCTTATTAATTATGAAAGGACTCCTCTGCGCCCCGGCTCCAGCTCTGCAGCCTCCTCCTTAATGGTGGTTGCTGCCTTCCCTCCGCCGGGGCTCCGCGCCTCTACGCGCCCGCGGGACCGCCGCGCCGCCAGCCCCGCGCCGGGCACCCTTCCCTGTCTCCGGGCAGTTGGGAAACTGGGGTGCTGCCGGCTTGGGTTTCGGGGGGAGGAGCGTGGGAGGACTTATAGTATTATATATATATAGTTTAAGAAAGAAATTATAAAAAAGGAAGGGGAATAAAGGAAAAGGAAAATGAAAGGGAAGGCTGGGACTCACCAATGCAGCCGCCCTGTCCTTGCGTGAACCGAAATCGCCGTGTTCGTCAAGGGATCGGTTCGGGATTTAGCCTTCCTTGCCTTAAAAGCCCTGTCCTTTCCAAGATGCTCTAGGCGTATTTTATAAAAAGGACGACAGCCTCATTTCAAACAATAATTTTTATTTTATACTTCTGTCTATACTTTGTAGCAAATCTTTTTTTGTTTTTTTTTTTTTTGCTGAATTGACTTTATAATAAACTTTTGTTTAAATTACATTTTTCTCTTTTAAAATCAAGGCTTTTTGCAAAATTATTTTGCTGTTGTTGGGTTGTTTATTTTTTGTTGGTTTTTTTTTTTCTTTAGGTTTACATTTAAGCCTCCTTTTTGTGATCTCTACGGTTGGATATTCAGGTATTTTACTGTTATGTGTAACATCTAAAACAAAGAGGAGGAAAAAAATTAAAGGCAGTGAATTCGGAAAGATGCCTTCGAACAGCAAGTAAAGGTAAACTCTCAGAGATCTGTTAGCAGCATTCCTTCACTCCTCCGGGCATTTAGACACAGCTCTTGCTTTCGCTCTTCCCTTCCTTCCTTGACTGTTCGTTTCCCTCTCTCTCTCTCTCGTTCGCTCTCTTTTCCCCTTGAGGAAAAATGCGCTGCTTTTTTTTTTTTTTTTTTGCCTTTTTTTTTTTTTTTTTTTTTTTTTTGCAGTGGAATGACCAAAAAACAAGCGACTGTGGAGGAAAGATGAGAGATTGTGAATTATTCACCATATGCTTCACACGTGGATATCTACCTTGGATTCATCGCCAGTGCCTTTTTGTCTTTTTCTTTTTTTTTTTTTTTGCCTGCGTTATTTTGCTCTCGCCTCGCACACCGCCACATTTTTAGAGGAGCCCGTGGCCCGGCGGGAGGTACCCCGGCCGATTACAGCCTTAGCCTTAGGTGGCCCAGAGCCGTTCCTGAGATTGCTTTTGCACAACGAGGGCTCGAGTTTGTATTTTTATATATATATATATATATATATAATTTTTTTAATCTATTTTTGATTCGAAGCGATAGTAAAGCTGAGGTCCGATTTGGGCTGCGCGCCGCTGCCTGTTTGGTAACATTTGGCAAATAAAACACAAAAAATAAAGGGAGAACGCTTCCACAGTCCTACATGGGTGTTTCACCATCATCAGCCACCACCACCACCATCATCATCATCAACCACAGAAAAGCACAACGTCCCCAAAGCAACGGATGGACACTTCCTCTATAGATCCAGCACATGGAGAAGGTGTGGGTGGGAGTGTGCTCGCCCCCCCCTAGAAAGGCAGCCAGGTCACTAGGGCGGCCCACAGAGCCGCCAGGAGCAGGGGCAGAGCCGGCGGGAGGAGGGACGGTGCCGCGCCGCTGCCACCTCCGCACAGTTCAAATAAGCTGCCTTGGAAATCGAGGTTTTTGGATTCCCGTCTCAATTTCTCCCAGAGGTCTGTCGCTCCTTCCTGGCAATCGGTGAGCGCTGTGAGGGTGCAGGCGTGGAAGTCATCCCAGTACCTGCAGGAGGGGAGAGCAGCCGGCATCAAAACAGGCACGCGCTCGCTTTCCCGGGGGGGCGGGGAGGGTTACACGTCCCCTCGGGCCCGCCGCTCCCGACCCCTCGACGGCGGAGCTGAGCGGGGCCGTGCCTTAAAGGGGGCTGGCGCCCGGCGGGGAGGAGCCGCCGCCTCCCCCACCCTAAAACCCAACCCCTGCCACCCACCTCCCCCCACTCTCCCACCCGCTTTCTGGGAGGGGTCCTCGGATCCCGGAGGGAGAGGGCATGCTCCCCTCGGCTGGCAAACGCTAACTTAGGAGCCCACGGGCTCATCCCGAGGGTTTTTCGTCACCGGTGGGAGCGGGAAGATGGGGGTGGGAATGACATCGCTTCTCCTGAGCGGAGGCGGCATCCCGGAGGGTCCCGGTGCGGTGTTACCAACCCTCGGGAGGGATCCCCCGGGGTGGGAGCGGGCCCTGACTGCAGGGACAGGAAGGGAGGAGGAGGAGACGGAGACAAGGAAGAGGAGGCAGGAGCATCTTCCCCTCCTGGAGCTCCCGCACCGGTCCGCGACACGGGGAACAGCGGGAGGGGCTCCCCATCCACGGCCAGGGGTCTGTGTGCACCGAAGGGTTTCTCCTTCCCCAGGATAATTTCCAACTGTTCCCACGCTTTTTTTTTTTTTTTTTTTTTTTTCCTTTTAATTCCCTTTTTCACGGGACTGGACCGGGATTTGCGGCCGGAACGGGACATGTCCCACTGACCCACCTCGGGGCAACGGGTGGACATCTCCTCTCCGTGTCTGGGTTATCAAAAATCACCCAGAATCTGCGCCCTCTCTCTCTCTCTCCCTTCCCCCCAATTTTCCTCAAGGCAGGCGCCTGCAAATTTGGATCTTGATTTTTTTTTTTTTTTAAGTAGTCCCACAACCTCTAATTTATGAGCACTCTAAGCTGGTTGTAGACTCCCAATGTTTGCTACATTTGTAATAAATAATGAGATACTGAGAAGCCAGAGTCTGAGAGTGTGCCTCTCCTGCAGTATTTCTGCTGTAATTGCATCTCCCAAAGGAAAATTAAATCTTTCCCCATCTTCTTTCTATACACATCCCAGCACAGGGCGAAGGCAATCGGGTGGTGGGAGATGGTCGAGGAAAGGGTCTTGTTTGGAAAAGAGGTACTATTTACAGGTTGGGACCACCTCTGGTCCGGCACTCCAGGGCCAAAGAACATCGCATTATGATGCTGCCTCCTCTGGGTATTTATTCCTCACGCAGGACACAAGTTAAACCGCTACCCAGCATTTACAGCAAGGTGCCAGCCTTACTTAGCAGATGCAGCAAAAATCATGCTTGGCTCAGAAATATCTAGGTAGGAAGAGAAGAGAGGAGGATTAAAGACTCCTCTTCTCTTCTCTTCTCTTCTCTTCTCTTCTCTTCTCTTCTCTTCTCTTCTCTTCTCTTCTCTTCTCTTCTCTTCTCTTCTCTTCTCTTCTCTTCTCTTCTCTTCTCTTCTCTTCTCTTCTCTTCTCTTCTCCCATTTCACATCCTTTATTTTCTGACTTTCGTGAAGCAACATCAGAAAAAGAACCTGTTCCAAACATACTTCTGTCTAAGGACCTTATCTCGTTTCTAGATATGACTGTCTCCCTCTCTTTTTTTTTTCCTCCCTCCGTGTTTGGTTTTTTTTTTTTGGGGGGGTGGGGGTGGGGGGTGGGGGTGGGTTTGTGGTTGTTTGGTTGTTTTTTGGATTTTTCCCCAGCGGAGGTAGTTTGTGCCGGAAAACAGCAAGCAGAAGACGGGAGAATATCCTTTTCAGTTTGGTTTTTTTTTTCCCCTCCCAGCCGTAGTGAAAATGCCCGTTTCTGCCTTCCTGCCGGGGACGCGGGACCCCACAGTGGGGCGGGCGAGGCCGGAGCTGGTGGCTCCCTGGCCCCTGCGTCCGCCCCGGGTTCCACACACACCCCCGTAAGATCCACTGTCTTGAGCTCTGGGGAAAACTACCCCAAATTTAGGTCTCCTCCAGCTGTCCCAGTTCCAGAAGAACTGGGGAGGAGGGTGAGCAAGGGCCGACGTTGCAAGGCGAGATCTTTTTCTCCCTTTTTAATTTTTTGCTGATGTTTGCTTTTATTTTTATCATTATTATTATCCTTTATCGTTGCCCCTTCCTTCTCCTCCCTTCCGTGCCAGGAGCGGGGCGAAACTGGGGTGAAATGTGCTTTCCCCGGGTGCCCAGAGGAGAGGTGAGGGGTGCAGGGGGATGGAGAGGATCTGCCGCCGGGGCTCCCGGCCCTGTGCCGCTGGGACATCACTATTGCGGTCGGACTCTTCCTTTTTAATTTACATTTTGTCTCCCGAGGGTTCGCCTTCCGAGCCCCGGCTGTCCCTGGCCGTGGGGGAGCTGCCTACCCCCGGAGCGCTATCCCGGGAGCCTCTCAGTGAGCGTGGGACACTGCTCAAAGGCAGCAGTAAGGAAAGGGATAACAACCCCTGAGCAGCTCATGCCAAAACCCTAGTGTGAAGCAGGAGACGGGGAAGAATACAGGCGGGGAGCTAAGGGGGAAGGGGGAAAAAAAAAAAAAGGGGGGGGAAACCCCCATCCCACTCAGATTTTCGGAGGGAAAAAACGAAAAAAGACATTGTAAAAACTCCCTCCAGACTTCACTCTTCCCTAAACCCGGCCTATCCCCATGGCAGTGCACTTGGAGGGACCCTGGAGTAGAAAATCCAACCCCAAAGCACCAAACCCCGCGTTACCTCTGTTCCTCCCCACCACCACTGTCCAATCTCGCCCCCCTTCCCCAGCCCCGGGTGCCCCCCCAGTACCCGTGTTCCTCCCCATCCCCGCGGCCCAGAAGCAGAGAGGAAAGACCTACGCGCAGATCGTTTGGAGGTTTCTCTTGTCGTCCAGGTCCTGCGGGTAGTTGGCCATGTTATCGCCCAGCCGCAGCAAACAGTCCGAGAAGCCCCTAAAGACCGCATCGCACCGCCCCGCCGCTCTCACCGCCTGCACCAGGTACGCTGGGGGGAGGGGGGGGGGGGGGGCAGGGGCACAGGTCAGCTCCGCCGGCTCCCCGCCCGCCGCCCCCACCTCTCTCCCCACCATCACCACCCCCTCCCCACTGCTACGGGCGCGCCCCGCTGAGAAGCCGTGATTTGGGCGCAGGAGGAGGGCGGTGGGACCGAGCCTGGGGTCGCCAGTGGGGACAGGGGTCGGGGCTGTTTCGCCCTGTGCTGTTTTTAGCACCGGAATTTCAGTGCCCGTGGGTTAACGACGTGGATTTCAGTCTTTTTTAAATTATTATTTTCTTTTCTTTTTGTAATTTTTTTTTTTTTTTTTTTTTTTTGGAGTGGCGAGGAGGGGGCGAGACCAGGTGAAGATGCGCTGCCTGCTTCTCCCCGGACTTGCTCCTTTGTTAGAAATTTCCGACTGGAAGAGGCAGGCGCTTTTCTCCGTATCAACACTGGCGCACACACGCGGCTCCTTTATTGCCCAGGTCGCTTGGCAAATACCGTGCAAGACGCAGCGTGGGGGCGAAAAAATCCATAACTCTAATAACAGTCAAAATAATAACAGTAATAATAATAGTCAAAATAATAGTTAATAATACTAATGATAACTATAATAATATCATCACTAAAAAGAGCAGAGATAAAGGCACGTCCCCTGTATGGGCTCGGGGAAGCGGAGTGGGAAGGGGCAGGGGTGAGTCCCGCTCCCCCCAACCTGCCTCCTCGGGCTCCCCTCGGGACGTCTCTCGGCTACACGCAGCGGTACCAGCCCCGAGAACACCCGGCTGCGGAGCGGGGAAGGAAAGGGATCACGGCGGCCGTGAGATGGCATCTCCGCGTTTGCGCGGCCGGGGTGAGACAGGAGGGACGCAGGGACATGGCAGTGGCACCAGGCGTCCCGCGGGACTCAGGCCACGGGCTGTGCAGCCGCACAGCACCGCGCACAAGCCCGCAGCCCCCCATCATCACCAGCCGGCTGGGGTACCCGGGCACGGCGGCGGGGATGCTGATCTCTAACCGCCCTCCTGCCAGTGGCGGGGGCTGGGGACGCCGGGGTGTCCCTGGGCACGGGCTCGATCCTGGGATGCGGCTGCGGGCAGCGGGGGCGGGAGGGGTTGTCCCCCTGCCTCCCGCCCCTTTCGGAGGAGCCTCCATCGGCCCACGCCGCCGGGGGGTGTGTGTGTGTTGTTGGGGTGGGGGTCCCCTCCCGGCCCGTCCCCGTCTCCTGCTGTTTCCGTGCCGGGCAGAGGTTACAAGCTAAATAAATGGCTGACTCCGAGAGAGACTGTTTCAAGCCAGATCTCCCTCTTGCCGTTTGATTCATCGCTATCACGACTTGGTGGCCACTCCCCTCTACACACACACACACCAGCACCAGCCCTCACATCAAAACCCCAGCAGGCTACAGACATTGGCTACGGTAGGAGAAAAAAAAAAAAAGCCAGGCAAACAAACAGAGAAGAACCGAGCACCATCCCGAGGGTACAACCACGTCCTACAAAACCCGCTCCGGCAGCTACAGGGGGAGAGGGGAGGGGAAGTGGCTACGAATTTCTCCAAAAAACCCGTGACGGGCTGCACTGAAAATACAGGATCCGAAGCGGAGCCCTGCCCCTGGCCCGGGGAGGGAGGGCGGGGGGTAGAGGGTCGGGTTTGGGACCAGCGGTGCTCAGAGCATCCCTCCCCTCCGCTCCGAGGGGCGGCCTGGCCCTCTGTGCCCGCTCCCTCCGCACAGGGTACCCCCGGCCCAAAGGCTCCCCAAATCCCACCACCGTCACCACCAATCAACAACAACCACCACAATCAAAACAAACAAACAAACAAACAAACAAAACCAAACACGCAAAAAACCCAAAAAACCCAAAAACAAAAGCGGAGAGAGGAGGGTCCTGCCCAGCCACAGGACAGCGGGATTTCTCTGGAACTAGGTCGCTCGTGTTTTGCCGTGGCCCCAACCTTCCCCCCTTCCCCGTCCTTCAAAGGCAAGAGCGTGCAGCAATTTGCAATGCAGCAGGACCGCAGGAGCCATCCATAACGGACCATGCCCCCTCCCGAACCCTGCACCCCGTCCTCTCAGTCCGCCCGCCCTTTAGCTGCGCCTGGTCCACCCCTCCGGTCCCTGGGCGCTTGTCTCGGGGACTCGGTCCTCGTGCCCCACACCCCATCACCTCCTAAAAAGCGGGGATTTCGGACAGCTCCCAATCCCCGCTGCCCAAACACATACATAAATAAATATTTTTTAAAAGCCCTGGTGCTGCATAGACATTTTGGGAACGAACCGAACATCCATTTCATACGAGCCGTTACCGGGGACGGGGCAAAGGCAAACGACCCTTTGCAAAACCCTTTGCAAAACCCACACCGACAACCAGAAGCTGATTTCGGGAGATGGGGGGATGAGGAGGGTTTACCCGAAATACCGAAGGAGGAGCGGAGAGGCGAGAAGCCCTCCGCCAGCTCCGGAGCCGTCCTCTCCCCGGGCACCGCAGAGCGACCGCACCGCCACCGCCTCCGCGGTGCGGGGAGGTCGTGGGGGGGGGGGGGAACTTCCCAAACGACTGCTCGGGCTCACGCCAGCCCGGGGACGGTGATTCCCAGCGATGCCAGCTACCTTTGGAAATTTCACCGTGAATAAAATCCTCCCTCGGCTGAATCAAAATAAAACGCGATTGAAAGAAAATCCGCCTCCTCTGAGCAGCCGAACAAACAAACAAATAAAAAAATGCAAGGGCTGAAATTAAGGATAACATCCACATGATGCCTTCCCCTTTCTTTCTCTGACAGCACAGAAAATGGCCTTCTGAAAAGGTCAGCATCAGTTAAAACGGAACGGTAATACGAATGGAGGGGTTTGCATCGTACGCATATCCACATTTTCCAGAGGTCAACATTTAATCGCAATACGTCTTATTTTTTTTTCCTCTATCAATAAGGAAATGTTCAAGGCATTTTGCCTCCTTCTTTCCTCCTTTTCTTTTTCTCCCTTCTCTCTTTTTTTCCCTTCTTTCTTTTGGTACCCACAAAATGCTGCAGAGATTGACTGGAGAGGAGGGTGACCGAGCAAAAGGATCTCTAAATAGCAATGCTGAGCAATTTTTTTTTTAATTGTAGCAGAATACCATTGCAGGCAAATATTTTCAAAGGTCTCTTCACACTTGACAATCTGGATAATAAAAGACGCGCTTTAATCGCCCTTTCCTCGACACCCAGTTTTGGATCGTGCTCGGGAATATACATATTCAACACATAATCTTTAAAATTTGCCCGTACAGGACCAAAGTGGTCAGTAACTTGGAGATTGTGAATGTCTGTAACACCAAAAAAAAAAAAAAAAAAATCAGCAAAGAAACGTTGAATAAAATAAACCTGAGACCAAACCAACAAAAAGAACCAGCAAAACCCCCGAGGTATTAAACAAAACCAGCAGATATTAAACAAAACTAGCAACCAGCAACAAAAACACATTCTGGCGTGGAGGGAAACCAGTTCTATTTTAAGTAACTTAGCATATATTGAAATTGTTTTGACCCGTTGGGGGTTTTTTTGACAGCGGTTCTCCGAGCACAAAATTAATAAACGCGCGGTGGGACTCTGCGGTTTTAAAATATTTTTTTATCTGTTTAATCCCCGCATTCGGGTGAATTTAATTTTTTAAGTTAGTGAAGGGCTTTGTTCGTTTAGGCTGCTCTGCCAACGGGAAAGCCTGCAAGTTCCCAAAGGGAGCCCTTCGCTTGTCCCCCTGATTTTCTGAGGAAAAAAAAAAAAAAAAGCCAAAAAAAAAAAAAAGCCAACAACTTTCCACCTAAATCTCTCGCAAGCCATTTTGTACCGGTTCTTATTTCTCTGTCCCTCAGGGAGGGGGCGGATTTTTTAGTACCGGAGTCCCCAGACCGTCGGTAGAAAGGAATGCAGGGGATATCCGAAAAGCAAATACAAATGCAGTCGTCGGTGGGGACGGTGAGAACAGGGGGTTGGGGGATAAAAGGGAAGAAGAGTAACGCGGGGAAGCGAACTATGAGTGAGCACACACTGATTTAGGAAAACGAAGAACGAAAGTGATTTAAGAAGAAGGAATCGTCTCCTTTTCCCGCGGACCCCTCCTGCCTCGACAGCGTGGAGAACCGCGAAGAAAGAAGCAGAGGGAGCGGCGGCGGGGGGTGTGTGTGTGGGGGGGTGTCCCCTTCGCAGCCCCGAAACCCGTCCGTCAGCGCAGGTTATCCCGACATCCCGCCGGAGCGCGCATCAGCCGGGCTGCGGTGAGCAGGGCTCGGTACCGAATTTTGGCAGGCCACTTACCTATCTGCACAGCGAGGATCAGAGGAATGTATCTGCCGTTACACTTCAGTCCCATCCTACATTTAGTAAAACCATTTGCAGCTGCAGATCTTTAAATAGTTACTTTGGAGAACGTGGGGGAAAGCTGAAAAACAGGCATTGCCAACAAGTTCCGAGCAGCGGAGGACTTTGCAGACCCGGGATGGGGGGGGGGGGGGGGGGGGGGAAGGGGGGGGGAGACGAGAGGAGAAGGAGAGAAAGAGGGAGAGGGCGAGGAGGACTAGCTGGGAATGGTTTGCTCCATTAGGAGGGGGCGGAGGAAGTACAGCCTCACGCCCACCACCGGCCCTGACGTGGGGGGATGACACGGACCTGGGTTTTTTCCCCCCTTCTTTATTTTTTTAAAGAAAATGTGCACCTTGGAAGAGAAACGCCATTTATAGGCATCACAGGCTGGATTTATCCTCTCTCCCCGTGTCCCCCCGCCCCACTAATCGCCGAGAAACTCCCCTTTCCCCCCGCCCCGCGCTTCTCCTGCCCCGTGCGGCGGCGAGTGGGGGGCGGCAGCCGGGACCGTCCCCCGGGGCGGGAGGGATGCGGGGGCGGGGGGGGGATGCTCACGCACACACACACACACACACACACACACACACACACACACACACACACACGCAGACGGAGGAGCCGCCCCCCCGGGGGTGGGGATAGCACGGCAGAACACCCCCCCCGCCCCCGCCCCCGGGCCGCCCCGTCGGGGCTGGCCGGCCCGGCCCCCGCTCTGCGGAGCTGGGAGGAGGAAAGGGAGGTGCGGGGGTCCCCTCCCCCTGCCCGCCCCTCCCCCACCATGACGTCACTCCCAGGCTGAAGTGGAGGGGATGGGGGGCGGGGGGAGCTGGTGTCTCCCGGCCTTGCTGCCCGTGTTTAATCCCGGCGGCAGCAGCCCGGTTATGGGACTGCAGAGGGTGGGTTGGGGAAAGGGAGTCGGTCACGCGTGGGCCGGGCCTGGGTAGCTGCCGTGGGGCCGGCCTGGGGCTGAGGCCACCGCACCCGTCCCCGGGGGACGGGCCACAGGGCCGGCCGGCCACGGCGGGCGGCGGGGATGGCGCCGGCCGAGGCTGCGTGGTACCTCGCCTGGGACAGGACTCGGTGTGGGGTGGTCCTGGCAGCCTCACAACCTCCCGGGACCCTCCGCAGGGCCGTCCCCGCCGGGGAGCAGCGTGGGAGTAACCTGAAGGTGCCGACGTGGGCTTCTCCCTGGGCAGTGTAATCAACCCAAACCTCATCCTACAGCCTTTGCCCCCGGGCTCTTCCACTGCAAAGTTATCCTCCTCCCAGCTCAGCCCTGATCCTCACCAGCATCTCCAGGAGCCAAAGTGGGACTGGTCAGAAGGGAGAACTTCTGTTGACCTTCGCTCTCCCTGCCCCAGGTCCCTCCTCTTTGCTATCCCACCGTGCTGGCAGTGCTGCGGCACCCTGGATCAGTGGGGCTACCGGTTGGTCCCTCTCTTTCACAAACCACCCGTGGCAATCCTCAAACCTCAAGGACAGGGACAACAGCTGCCAGGCTGGGTCCCCATAATCCCCATGGGATGCAAATGTCTGAAGCCCACCAGACAAGGACCAGGGATTGCACAGGGTTGAATGAATCGGTGCAACTGGAAGTCACAAAATAGTGCTGGTGGATGCCATTGCATCTTTGGGTCTACCTAATGTGTGCAGAGGCAGCCTGCATGTGCATCCTCTTACAGGATGAAACCCCAGCCTGTGTTTCTTCAGCTGGAAAGCAGGAATAATAGTGGGTAACTACTCTGGCAGTCAGCTGGGGCCTGCAGATGAAACACGCTGGCTTGTCTCTGTGCCTTCCTGCTATTACTATTTGTACCACCTTTTCTTCCTGTTTATGGAACTCCAATATGGATGGGGAGCCGGATTAGAGGACAGAGCTGGCTGAAAACTAACCTGAGGAATTAAGAAAAAAAAAAAAAAAAGGTTAATTTTCAGCCAGCTCTCAGAGCCAGCTCAGCATGTGGAGACATGGTAGCGAATCCAGTGCAAAGCACAGTGGGTGCAATGTCCCCTGGCAGCTTGTCCTTCCATTCACTCAGCCATGAAGCTGCAAGCCCGGTGTAGAGTTGTCTTTTACACACTCCTGAAGACTTCGGTGGCAGCAAGGAGGCTAAGTCTAAGTTTCGGACTGTGCACCATATTCTCTTTCAAAAGTATGAAAGGTTTGAGTTTAGGCAAAACTCCAAAGCCAAAACACTTTTACCCAGCTCTTTGCTGGAGCCCTTCTCAAAATGTGGAGCCCTGTCCTTTTCCTGGGAGGGGTAGGTTAAATAGCCCAAAAGATCTTTTATGTCTCACAGTCAGTGCATTATCAGCATAAAAAACGATGAAAGGAGTGTGGGTTGAGGTACATGGATATAAACATTAAACCTACCAGCTCCTGGCAGCTCGGCCACTTGTGGCTGCAGTTGCCATCCAGAAGGACAAGGCACTCTTGCAGAGGCACCAGGTTGTGGAGGCTGCACCAAGAGGAATTTCTCAGTGCACTCCTCTGCCCTATTGATAAGTCGATTGATTTATTTATACATTCATATCTTCTACAGTTTTTTCTGCTACTTTTTTTTTTTTTTTTTTCTGAGGGCAGACAGGCTACAGCTTCAGGTTAAAGGTTGTGTTGGCTCCAAGAGGCTTGCATTGAACATGAATCTGACATCACACTATGTAAATCTGCTTTGGAATGAACTTCAGGGCAGTTTCCAACACACGATCAGGAAGAGTTTAGTATCTGGCTTTTGGTACACCCATCACTGCTGAAATGACTGGAGCCTCTGGCAATCTGGCCACAAATCTCATAAGAACAGGCATTTCTGGGGGATTTCTGGCCCAACAACAACAACAACAACAAATCTAACAGCTAGAGGCATCAATTACAGGGGCAAAAAGGGCTTAGACAAATTCCTCTAAATGTTCTTGATAGTTGGGGCAATCCAGCTCTGTCTGAAATCCAAGCCCGGCTCCAGCCTTACCACCTTCCCTGCCCCAGGAAGGGGCCTGTCGCACTATAGATTCTGAACAAAAGCCAGCGGTTTCAGCCCATCTCAAATAGCAGCACTCTCAGCTCTGCTGGGAGCCGAGGAGCAGGATGGAGCAGGGACAGTTGTTTATCAAACTATCTTTTTTTCTATTTATTTATATTTTTTTTTCCCCAATGTGATATTAGAAGGTGCTTGTGTATCAGCCCGTCTCTAAGAGACATCCGTGTATGTTTAGATGAGGTACTTCTGACAGTGCCTTGCTCAGTCCCTGCTAGGACAAGTTGCTCATCAGCACGATTTTGCCCTTGTTTTTAAGAAAAAGGGCTCTGTCCTCACAGCAGCCTCATGCTTCACTTGTCAGTGTTGGCAGCGGTGTCATCCCACGGCTATGTGTGACTGCGGCCACTGTGGCGGAGGCTGACGGACAGACAGCCCACGACCACCGGCCAGATATAGCTCTGCCAGAGAGAGCGTGGGGCGAGGGCAGTGTGGGCTGCACGGTGTGCCAGAGTGGCTGGGTGCGCATTTGGGTGGGCAGCCCTGCGCTGTCACTGCTGGGCATAGAGCTGGGCAGCTGGTCGCCAGCGAGCTCATCTCCAGCGAAACCACCTACTGCGAGGGGACCCACTGGGAGTAGCAGATGCATTTCTCGTTCGGCTTTCAGCTTGACTGTCATGGCTGAACCTCAAAAGAGGCAGCCGGCTCGAGGTAGCGGCGAGAGCTGCTTTCCCTTGCAAAGCTGCCTGCTTCTCTGAGTTTCTTTTTCCTTTTTTTTTTTTTTTTTTGTTAAATGCAAAATATCCCTTTGAACAGCTCACCACAGGCTCTTCGGTTCACGGTTGCAGGCTAGTAATAGGAATAAAAACTGAATCTTTGGCGCTATCAGTCAGAGATTGATTTATTCTAAGCATCGGCTTAGGTTGGAGGGGAGGATCCAGTGATCGCGTTGATGTTTAAAAGTCCCTCCTATGGGTGTGTGAGAAATGTATTCGCTCTTAGCTCATCCTGCAGTAACATTGCCTCTACCAGGAGGTGACCGTTTGCTTTTACTCTTCCTCACCATCAGCCAGAGATCCAGCCCTCATCGAAGCTGAGATGAAACAGAAGCCAGCAGCTTGTGCCTCCGTAGCCTCCTGTCTCACAGGCCCCCGACAAGGGGGGACAGACTGATAACTTTACGGTCCTGCAGAAGTGGCTGTGCTTCCTTGTGCTGTGGCTCCCAGCCCTCAGCTGCTGCTTTCCCCAGAGGAAGGTGGGCAGCCAGAAAAATACATGCAAACATCAAACCTAGCTGATAAAAGAGTAGCTGCTCGCAGTATGATCCTCCAAGATTTTATTTAAGTAGAAAAACAATGAGATCGCACTGAAAATATGACAGGTAGGATTGAAGAAATACCTTTCGCCAATGGCCAGACTTCTAAAGTTTTTTTTAGGTGCTCTTGTTCATTAGACATCTGACTTAGTTACTGTCTGGATGTGTCGGACTTCAGCTAAGCAGAAAAAAATTGGTTATGCGTCTGAGACCAGGATTTGACCCACATCTGCCTAGAAATCGGTGTTAAAACAGTGCTTGTCGCTCAACATGAAAGTCTTTGTCATTTGATGTCTGTGAAAATATATTTCTGAAAATATAAACTGCTGTTGTGGTTCCAAATATAAAACTGGGAAAGAAGAGAGTATGCTGCTGAAGGGATGTAAAAGGGATGTGATTGCTTGATACTGAATCTTTCAAAAATGGAAAATGCTGTGTAAGGTATTTGTAACCTATTTGACACAGAAAACAGGGATCTGATATAAACTTAGAAACTGATTAGAATAATGCAATCAGCAGTCTCAGCTTCTGAGATTTTCAAAGGGGAGACCCAGAATGTCAGACTTCACTATCTTCCCTTGAAAAGCTCAGCCTCTATGTTCCTTCTTCAGTAATTTTCTGTCTTAAACAGCAGTCTTAAAAAAACAAGACGTCACTTGACCATGATCAGCTCGTGCCAGCCAATCCAGCAAGGAAAGCACTGTCTATGACAGAAACAGTAGTGTTTGCATTTAACTGCACTCCTCAGAGATATATTTTTAGGAGGGTGCCTGTGTGTGCACTTGAAATTCTGCATGTTATTAGCATGACCCCCATATATCGTCTGGTGGCACTGGCATTGCTGCTGAGCCCAGACGAGCCTGGGGAGGTATGTGAGCCTGCACTGCTCTAGCCAGATGGAGTTCACACCCACTACAATTATGTTTGCAACACATGATTTGCTTAAGGTGCCTGTGGATGTTTCAAAGAGTAGGATGGTTTCAGTAAAGCAGTCTCAGAAGAAAGCAGTATCAGTACTTAGCATCTTTACCACTGAAATTTTCCTTCCAGAAACATAAACCTAAGGCCAGCCTGTACATTTTTCATTGTAGGCTGGAGGGAATTATACAGACCTGGAAAACGGCTGTGAAAAGGCTGATATTGGTGGATCTCCTGGCCTCCAGGCTTACTATTGTCAAAGAACACAGAACTGTAGAACAGCTCAGGTTGGAAGGGACCTCCAGAGATCATGTTGTCTAACCTTTCATGGTAAAGGGAGCCTAGGTGAGATTATCTACCACCCTCTCCGGCCACGTCTTGAAATCCTTCAGTGCTGAGGACTCCACCACATCCCTGTGGAGGTTGTTCCAATGATTGCTTCATTATGGTGAAATCTACAGCGTGTAAGGAGTTGGAAGGTTTGTGATGAGCTGTATGTATCATGACAGAGCTGTTGATCACTCTCTGACATCCTTAGTAGGCAACTTGTTCCAGATACCTGTTATCCTGAGTGCGTGAGAGTAACCTTGAATGCACTCCCATGGCATTAAGATAATTTCAGTTTCTTGGGTTGCAAATGCCAGTAACCAAATTCTGTGTCTTGGTTCAGAACTAAGCTCTGAGTCTGGAATAACAACGTCATTGCCAGGACACAAACTGGCTGCACAAAACCTTTAACCTCACTATGTATCAAAAACTAGTCTTAAAAGGTTCTGGCATCTGAATGTTTCCCGCTCCCATGGCGTCTGCAGCACAACCTTCTATTGACCACAGTGAGACGGGACGTTCCTCAGTGGGGTGATATTCTGATTCACGTGTTTCTTCCATTGATTTATAGAGTATCTACTGCCACAGCAGCTATTAACCTTCAGTTACAGCAGGACTTCGATAACTGAAATACCACTCTGAGTTTCCTTTATAACAGTCAATATGACTTGTTCTGGAAAAACACATACATGTGCCTTTAGAGAACCAGCCAGATCAGATTTCAAGTTATCATGGGGAGATACTGCTTCTACATTTCAAATTATTCTTCATCAATTCTTAGTCATGAAAACCAAAGTTTGAGGGGAACTTGGGGATTTAGGGAGCGGAAAATGATGTGTTAATTAATTGTGGGCTGATAAGAACATCGCCAGGACAGATGTTCTGCCAGTCACACGTGCATTGCAAGAACTTCAAGTGAGATCTCACTTTCCTAAGAAGGATGAAATCAGGGAGGAAGAAAGTATACAAAGGTGAAAAGGGCTCTGTGACAAGGAAAAGCAGGATGGGTCTGTACACGCATCTGCAATCTGATTTACAGAGATGTTGAGGACATGCCACTTCTTCATCCCCTTCTTTCTCCACTATTAGTGTGAGGAACATATTTATGACCGGGAAAGGTCAGAGATAAATCCTGTGAATCTGAGTAGAAAGCTGCTTCTTGATGTGAACTGGGAACTAGTTTCATAAAGGCGTGGCTTGAGCAAAAGTATACATTCATTAGAAACTATCCTTCTGCAGAACCCATATTTGGGCCACATTTGTCTTGTGTGTGCCACAAGTGGCACAATTAACTCAAATATCATTGTTGCATGTCATCTGCCGTGCAGGTGGTTGCAGCTGGCAAAGTCGAGAGCAGTTCAATGGCCGCTGTTCATAGGTGCATGGAGCAACGAAACAGCTGTCATTCTCCTTGAGGACTTGTCTTGCTCCTCCTTGTGTGATGGAGCAGTGCAATAAAAAAGCTGGGAAGTGATGTGAGCAGCTGTGGATTAAGGTGTTCCAGGCACCACTTATCCATTGCCTTTAGCTAACACACATCTGGGTTAAGCCCCCTCCAACCGGGGAGTAGCCATTGCAGGCAGGCTGGAAAGTGGCAGGCTGTTGTAGTTTGTCTGTCCTGTCACTAGAGTGAGACATGCTCACAAGCATCCTGGGCTTCTCTTTTGGGAGGTGCTGAGCAGGCCTGTGGGGTACTGGTGCCCGTGCTGGCGCTGAGGGGACACCGTGCACCATGGGAGACCTGGGCATCCCCAGCAGGCTGAGCCTAGGGGTCAGAAACTCTCCAGGTTATCCCATTCTACTGCAAGCACGTATTTTCTTTTGTTTTATGACTGCAATAGAATATCTAGAGCAGGTGAGGGGGTGGGAAGGACCGCAAAAATCCTTTGTCCTGACTACTTGATAGCCATGATCACTATCCCCTGATTCCTGACCTGTACTCCAGCAGAGCCCACCAGCACCTTTCTATTGACTTCCAAAAGACTTTGAGTCAGACCATCACATTGCTTAGCCTGAGCGAGACCAAGCAGCAAGGTATGTACTGCAGATATTTCCTGGTGAGGCAGCAAGGTGAGCAAACCTTTTACTGAAGGGTAAAAAGACAGCTGTAGTTCTGACATCTAAATAAAATGACTCCTTGAGGAAACTGCCCTCTCTCCCCCTGCATGACATGCCCACCCAAAGACCCATGATTTATGACAACGCATTTCAGAGGGTCCCAGAAGGACATTGGGGTTTTTTTCCCATTCTTTCTTTTTCTTAGAGCAAAGTGTGATGCCCTGCCAGTGAGTGGCTTGTGCAGGTCCAGACGGAGAAAGCAAGCTGCTAAAAGGTAGTGATTGCAGCACTGATCTCTTGCAGGCTCTGCAGTGTGAGGAGGTGGTTCTGAATCACAATGAACTTAATTGAACAAGAAATGGCATTGATTTTTCCTTTTCAGTCCTCCCCATTGCTCACAGCAACAGGGCACTGAACCCTCTGTCCATGCCAAGTAGCAGAATCGCACATTGCAGTAGAATGGAGATTTTTTATTTTTGTCCTATAATTAGCATGTATTTATTTTTAAACAGGATGAAAAACAAAGCTCTCTAGGCTTTGAATTGTCATCAGGAAAAAACATTGCCTGTGCAGTAGGAGTTTCAGGAGCACAAGGAAACAGGTTATGTGAGAAACTGTAGCTTACTTTATACTCCCCTGACCAGGAAATAACGTTGTTCTTGAGTTTATCTGATTATTGAAAGAACTAGAACGACACAATTGCCAAGCTGCTCAAGGTCACTTTATTTATTTATTTTTTTTTACTTAGCCAGATAAAGGTGTATAAACTGCCTCCAGTCTGCAGGGAAACAAGGAAAAGCATTCCATAGTCCAATTATTGAATCATTGTTGGGTTTTTCCCTGTTAGGCAGGCATGTTAACACAAAATTACATGTTTGAACAGCTAGCGGTTTCCTATAAGACCTGTTAAATATATCAGTTCATATACCCAGGTGTTTACTCTTGGTTAGAACCGTAAGAGGCGTGTATGTATTTTCCAGTGTCTATCCCCCTACTTCTCTGAAAATATTGAAAAAATAAATTAAGAAGGTATGTGGGAAATTCTCTAGCGGATTCGTGCTAGCAGCCTTAGTCAGCATCCATACCCCAGCTCCAGTATCATAACTGGGTTCCCTGCAATGCACAGCTTGTTTTGCTCTTGAGGGGAATTCTTTAGCTGCGATTGCCAGGCTGAGCAGGGAAGGGAAGGATGGTTAAGGGAATTACGGTGCACAGCACTTGCTAGAGCAGTGCATGTCATACATCATAGTGAGATCAGCTTCTACCCTTCATAACCATCTGTCCCCGGTAGCAGGTACTAGACACTGGATCGTTTGATCCAATGTTGGAAACAGAAGGGGAGGACGAAGGAGCCAACCTCCTAGCTGAAATCCCTGGTGGTATGGAATGAATGACCCCTCACATGGAGGTGCCAGGGCTTCCTGTGTCAAAGGAGCAAAGCCACCGCACCCCCCACCACGCTGTTGATCCTGGCTAGCAAACCAGCATTTTGGGGCTGTGAGCAGCTTTAATGCTGTGGCTGGTCTCAAGAGCAGGCCTGCTGCACAGTCAGCGCGGTGCGTTTCTCTTGCCTGCCTCTTGCCACTTGATATTTTCATTGCTTTCCGAGGAGCGATTAAATGCATAGCGAGCATGTATCGGGTTTCATGGAAGTCCTGTCATTGACTTCAATAAGAGCGAGATCAGACTCTTCTAGAATCAATATAATTCATGAAAGCGCTGAACGTTGTACAAGACCTAAAGCAGTGCGTTGTGTTGCAATACAATACGTATAACGAAGTTACTGGCATCCAGGCGCTCTGTGTAATGGGGAAAATTGCATCCGAGAATTGCTGTTACTGAAAGTGGGGGCTAAACTGGGTGGCCTAAGAAACAAAACTCCAGCAAACAACAATAGTTTGGGACAGCATGCCTGTGACCTGCTTGGGCAAGCCTTCGACACACCTCTCCTGCTAACCATCCAACACTTTGCAGGGACAGTCATGGATTTCACCTCCTCCAAGCCTGCACCGGAATAACAAGAAGCTGGTTTTGATATTGGAAGGGAACATGTGATATTTCTGCACTTCTGATAATGGGAAGCCTCTAAGCAGCTGAGTAAGTTGAAGAAGCCAGCCAAGACCAGAAGCACCAATGCTCGCAGACTATTGGGAAGAACTGAGTGGGACTGGGCTTTTTTCCTGTGAAAACAAAATCTGAGCAATTTGTCACAGCTCATAGCAGCAGTTGCCCATTGGTGCATCTTTTGCCAGCAATACCTTCAGGCCAGCCGGTGAAGGCTATTTGCAGACTCTCCAGCCTAGTCCCACAGCTAATGCACTTGTTCCCCAGTGATGAAGCTGAGGAGGGATTGGAGGTGGATGTGAACACCTGGGGAATGCCTTGCATCAGTTAGCACTGAGCGCGTCAGAGGATAGAGCTGCGCTGTGCATCTCAGAAGTGAGCGAGCTGTTCACCTGCTACAGCTGTATTGGTTTTGGATTCTGCCGTTCTTCAAAAGAAGGTCTCGAAACAGAAAGGGTATCGGGAAAAACAATAGGAAGTGTAGCAGTTTGATAGTCTATAAATACAATTCAGTGAGACTATGAGGTATAGAGCTTAAACCCAAAAATATTTCATACATTAAGAAGCCTCCAGTGATTCCACAGTGAAGATTATGCCCAGCTTCACATGCTAAGCCTCGTTTTTCTGACTTGCTGCAAAAAAGCTGATTTCTCCTTGCAATTTTTCAATTATTTTCTCTAGCCAGAGGAGGATTTTTGTGTGTGTAAAGTCTGAGGTTAATCTGACAACGAATCTTAGAGATATGAGCCTGAAAATGGAGGTTAGGGTTTTCTATTGATAAAGGATTTTTTTTTTTTTAATTTTTTTTTTAAAGCATCCTTTCTCAAAACTCAAGGTGTGGAAACCTTTAATGTGATTATTTAGCTTTCTTCCATGAAAAATTATTCTCCTATAAATATTTTAACAAGGGCATTATTTGATTTGAAAAATTGTATTAACACATCCCTCTGCTTTTAATCTGCTGCATGTCAGCAACAACCTATGCTCTTATTTAAACAAAAAAGTCTACTTACCTGCCAAGGTGCTGTGCCTTTACAAGCAAAGCAGGCTGGGAAACCCTCTTCTGTCTACACTAGAATTTTATGAATGAAAAGAAAGCCTTACACAAATTAGAGAAAGCTGGACAAGCAGCTTAAAACATTCTAGAAGATACATATTTCATAGAATCATAGAATCTTTTAGGTTGGAAAAGACCATTAAAACCATCAAGTCCAACCATTAACCCAACACTGCTAATACCACCACTAAACCATGTCCCTATGCACCTTGTCCACACATCTCAAATACCTCCAGGGATGGTGACTCAACCACTTCCCTGGGCAACCTGTTCCGATGGCTGATAATCCTTTCAGTGAAGAATTTTTTCCTACTATCCAAACTAAACCTTCCCTGGCACAATGTGAGGCTATTTCCTCGTGTCCTATCACTTGTCACTTGGGAGAAGAGACCAACATCCATGTCTCTGCAACCTCCTTTTAGGTAGTTGCAGTGAGTGATGTCTCCCCTGAGCCTCCTCTTCTCTAGGCTGAACAACCCCAGTTCCCTCAGCTGCTCCTCACAGGAGTTGTGCTCCAGACCCTTCACCAGCTCCACTGTACTTCTCTGGACACGCTTCAGCACCTCAGTGTCCTTCTTGTAGTGAGGGGCCCAGAACTGAAAGGATTTGAGGCGCAGCTTCACCAGTGCTCAGGACAGGGACAATCCCTTCCCTTGTCCTGCTGGCCACACTGTTCCTGATGCAGGCCAGGATGCCGTTGGCCTTCTTGGCCATCTGGGCACAGTGCCACCTCATATTCAGCCGCTGTCAACCAACACCCCCAGGTCCTTCTCCACCAGGCAGCTTTCCAGCCACTCGTCCCCAAGTCTGTAGTGTTGTGTGGGGTTGTTGTGGTTCAAGTGCAGGACCTGGCACTTGGCCTTGTTGAACCTCATGCAGTCAGCCTCAGCCCATCAATCCAGCCTGTCCAGATCCCTCTGCAGAGCCTTCCTACCCTCGGGCAGATCAACACTTCCACCCAACTCGATGTCATCTGCAAACTTACTGAGGGTGCACTCGATCCCCTCATGCAGATCATTGATAAAGGTGTTAAACAGAACTGGCCCCAGCACTGAGCCCTGGGGAACACCACTTGTGACTGGCCGCCAGCTGGATTTAACTCCATTCACCACAACCCTTTGGGCCTGGCCGTTCAGCCATTTTTTTTCCCAGTGAAGACTACACCCATCGAAGCCATGAGCAGCCAGTTTCTCCAGGAGAATGCTGTGGGAAACGGTGTCAAAGGCTTTACTGAAATTTAGGTAGACAATATCCACAGCCTTGCCCTCATCCACTAAGTGAGTGTCCTTGTCATAGAAGGAGGTCTGGGTTTTCTAGTAGGAAAAGCCTTTCATAAATCCCTGCTGACTGGGCCTGACACCTGGTTGTCCTGTATGTGCTGCATAATGGCATTCAAGGTGATCTGCTCCATAACCTTCCCCAGCACCGAGGTTGGACTGACAGGGCTGGATCCTCCTTCCAACCCTTTTTGTAGATGGTCATCATCGTTGCTAGCTTACAGTCAACAGGGACCTCCCCAGTTTATTTCTTTCTCTTATTCTATTCTGTAGTTTATTGCTAGTTATACAGGTTGCTGGATGTGGTGGTACAGGTAGCCTCGGTGTTGTGTGCCTGGTGAGGGGGCGTCCCCCATCCCAGGACTGTAGCTGGTGAGAGCCGCAGGGGAGATTCTGGTGTTTTCAGTGTTGCTGATGGTGGGATGATGCCAGCCAGCAAGGGTTGCTGGGGCTGTTATCATCAGATTGTCATGAGGTCCTGCGTCAGATGCAGCCAGGCCCCTCTGTGAAGAGACCACAGAGGAAATGACATTGTCTCCGCTCTGTGCATGACTAAGGAAACTCTCCCTCCCCCCAAACCTGGGAGGAACATGAGACATGTCTTCGTGCTTCTGGGACATGACTGAGAAGGGCAGTTGACTTTCCCTGCTCCTCGGGACAGTCAAATTCATGTGCATGATGGAATTCCTAGTTTACAAATAAGATCTAATTATATAATGTATAAAATAAATTATATAGTTTATCTATATTTATCTAAATAATTAAGTTATTAATTTTATTGATTGCCATACCTGTTGCTAGAAGTCTTTGATGCAGGCGCAGTGCTGGGCTGGAGCTGGCTTGCCACTACTAGCACCAGCATCACCTTATGGCTTGTTTCATCTCAGTGCCTGCCCAGGTGACCACACTCCTGACAGCTCCAGTGTGACTCAGGTCTGGCATTGCAAGCACGTTCTGGCTCCAGAGCTGTATGTGGTAGGAGGTTTGCAGGTGCTATCCAAGCAGAGAAGTCCCAGATAAAATGAAAACCTGGCTGGCCTTTTCCTCTCGGTGTTCAGCTATTGTCTAACTGACAGCTTCCAAAGGGTATGAACAGATTATTTTAGACTTGCTTTGGGGGTTGTGGGTTTTTTTTTTTTTTTTAATTTTTTTTTTTTTTTTTTAGGATCTTGGAAAAAGTGTTTCTTTAGATTTGTCACTAATGTGATAACTCATCACCCAACAGGTACACCGCAAACCACACCAGTTATCACCAGAGTGCTAAATTGCTTTATTTCTCCTTGCTTACTCTGGTAGGTAGGAAAGATCTCTATATCACATCAGTGGGTCTAAAACACAGCACAGTGAAGTGGAAGATAAATCTGAAGTGCTATCAGATTTCTCAAATCCTAGCCCATGCTCTGTTCACTGGGGACTCTGGCTCTGCAGCTGGCCTCCATTTAACCTTATATTTCTTGCCCTTGCAGCTCCTGGGCTTTACAAAGCAGATCTCCCTCGATAGCACCCTAGTTCTTTGTGTTACCTGCTTCATCCCAGATTTCAGCTTGTTAGAGGAACGGTTGATTGAGCTGGTTGTTTCTCTCATGTGATCCAACAGATATCCACTGTGGAAATACATCTTGTTTTTCCTTGAACAATAAGAATCCACCAACAGGAAATAATATTTCTCTATTTGTGCTCTGTGTTCTTTGTTTGTTCCACCTCCCCCGCTGAAACTTACTTTAAAATAATGTTATGCCCCTTAGTTTTGTATGCTTTTCTTCCAACACTTATGATATTCTCTTCATTTCCTCTTCCTATTTTCATATTTCTTCTGTTCACAGGCATGTCCTTCATCAAAGTGCACTTTATAAAACATTGCCAGCCACACCATGTGGCTTTTTTCACTGGCCACAGTGTGCAGCCTGTGTTTTGGGTGATGGTCCAGGTTGTTTCAGTCATCTCTCTACAAGATGGAGCTGAAACTCTGCTCTGCTAAACCCAATGTGACTTTCAGGCCGAGAGGCTCCAATGCATTAGTCATAGCAATAGTTTTTAAATTAGTAGGGTTGAAAATTGTGACTGTATTTATGATTTATTCATCGGTTTTTTAACACTTACAGGCTTTTAAGGAACCGTCTTCAGCTTCACTCACTGTATTATGATTCCTTATGGCAGCAGCTGCTACTGATCAGAGTTCCCTCATGTCCCTTCACATGTGGGCTGACGGGACCATAACAGGGCATCCGCTACCATTCGCAGGGATCTATGTAGGATCTTCTCTCCATCCTGGATGCCATGTGATTAAAAGCTCCCCTGATAGTTCTTCCAACAAGATCTGTTTTCCCACCATACATCTGGAAGTGTCACAGAGAAAGGTCAGTAGTCTGAGCAGCAGAACATTCCCTTCATTACAGGAAAGGTCAAACAATTAACATAATGAGCTCCGCAAAGTGTATAAGAATGAAGATACCTTAGGTGCACAGACTTAGAAGACAGAGGTGTGCCAAATCCCAGAAACAGTTTCACAAGCTTAAGAAAATTCAGAGGCTATGGTGATGCTTGCCACAAGAGGCAAAAACCCCCCAACGAACCCAGAACAAACATCTCTCCTGTGTATCCTGTTCCAGGTCCTTGACTGTAGAGGGCTGCTGCGCACAGAACTATTAGCACTATTAGCTTGAAATTGCATCCTGAGACAGTGAGTGAGCTTGGAAAGCTGGAGAGAAAAATTCCACTGAGGAGCCACTGAACTGGTGGGGGAGATAAAAATGTTCGTTATTCTTCGGGTCTGGGGAAAATTAGGCAGAAATAAATAATTTATTTTGAAACACTTTCTGGATATTTCAGACACTAAGTGAAATTTGCACCAGCTGGATTGTTAACATACTGATTTTTCTCAAAGTGAAGAAAATTGTGTAAAGTTGTGGCACACAGAGGGTGATTTTAAAAATTTTTTTTCTAAGTGTGATCTAAATTAGCACGTTCTAAATTAGCCTGATAAATTTAGAAGAAAACTAGTCTGGACTTTTGTAACTGGGAGCTGTACCACTATGCAATGCAGTAGACAACACACACACCACCTCTCAGGAGTTGTGATTAAGGACTTGAGTAGTGGCTGATTCCCATCCCAGAGCTGAGCCCACCAGGAGCTAAGAGAGTTAGTAAGGAAATGCTCTTCCTTGATCCTGGGTTTCCAACAAGCTGATTTAATCCCTCAAACTGAGAATCTTTCTAACCTTGTCTCTAATTACTTCAGGATATCTAGATGGCCTCAGGGGATAGAAAAGTAATATTTGCTGTGAAGATCATAAAAAAGAGCTACTCCAGGCTAAATTTTGCCTTTTGATGCATATGTGTTGATGATAAAGGAGTGTCTTGGGATAAACAAGGAATCAGGTTTGCATCTCATGTAAAGGCTTGGGTTTACTGTTAAAGATTAAAAAATCATCTGTGATTCAGGGTTTCATGGCAAGTGATTGTTGGTTTGCTTTTGTAGTAACAGCCACCATTACAGAACTTTTCAGCTTCTTATTAAAGACACAAAAAAGGAGGGCCAATTGTTTAAAGCACTTGAAATATAAGGCAGCAATTTTTATTGTATCAACATATTTTTTCCTGCTTCCTTATCAATCAGAGCAAAAATTTTTAATTTTACTATGTTGTTGATGACTTTAGGGGTGTTCTTGTGCTGTCCTGCTTTGGGGGAGAGGAAGAGTTGGGAATCCTTCCTGCCCTATGGAAGTGGGTCATCATTCTCATTAGTCCTTAAAAGGGACAACATGCAAACCACATACAATGTGAGGGAAAAAAAAAGCCAGAATAAATCCCATTGCAGAGGATACTGTCTTCAGCACTGACTTTTTACTAACCTGGGTGAAGAAACACAGATTCGTAACAGCTGCTCCAGGATCTGGCAAGCTGATAACTATGTTTCATTGCTCTGGGTATTACTTTTAGGATGGTTTTTGGATCACATGTGATAAAAGATAACTTTATCTTAGCTGATTATTAGCTAACAAGCACAAAGAACAATATATAAAAGAAGAGGAATAAAGCAGCGAATGAAAATGGTGTAGAGGGGAGAGAGTGGCTGCAGGAACCATTGAGCCATAATCTAGCTGATGCTGCAGGTGGTGCTGCCAACCTGACGTAGTCATGTCTTGATGACTGCTGAAAGATGCAGCCAGGGTGGTGATGTTTGCTTTATGGACAAGGTTGCACTGTACCTTTTAGTGGCCTTGAGATAAATGATGCTCCTCCAAGAAGTGTTGCGGCTTCATCCCATTAATGTAACCAATCCATATGAGTAGACTCTCTGACTCGTGTCAATCACACTGATGCTGGCAAGCCCAGGAGGGTGTTGTCTGATCTGTGTTGTCTTTAAAAGTTCACTTTACACTGGTGCATTTTATCTCCACTGTTCTTTTTCTAAATGCTGTAATGTATCAGACTCAATTTAACTTTCAATACTTTGAGAACTGGCATCTTCATAAGCGTGTAGCCAGGTACAGAGAGCTCCACTGAGGGCAGCATTAGACACAGCATATGTTAAGGCTCAGACTAAAACCAAAGACACAGCATTTTAAGTTGTTATGCCTCACAGCCTCCACTCTTCAACAATAAAGTTATTTACTGCAGATAATCTTGATATCTGCAAGTAGTGTCAGTCCTCCGTGGCCTGAGGATTCATCCAATTTGTGTCCAACCAGTCAGTGTTGTTCTTTCCTGAAGCTGGGGTCTCAGCCATCTCTCTTGTGGTTGATGGTGATAGGGAGGTTAGTGAGTTTGCCTTTGAACACAGCAATATGATGAGTAACGCAGAGCAAGACCTTTGGCAGCTCCATGGCAAGTTTTCCCACATAAGATTTGCCGCAAAAAAAGTTTTGGACAAGCTCCATGCAAAAGTAATTGCCATCTCTGTATGAGCCGCTGCCTTGAGTCTGTGTGGAAGCTCATGCAGCTGGACCAACGGGACAGCATCAGAGTCTGAGTCTGCAGCTACAACTTAGCTGCTTCGCCTCTTGTTGACAAGACCAACTGGTGGCGATTCCAGCCATGGGTCCAGTAGATGTCATGGAGGTACTTTGCAACAGCAGCCTGGCTAATATTTAGTCCTCAGTTCCCTCAGGGGCTACAAAAGAGCCTTCTTAACATCTTTCAATCACTGTTTTATTAGGTGTGAACACAGACTTTGTGGGGGCTGCAAGTCCCCTTATACAGCTCAGGGCATTTCTGAAGGAATAACGAAACTTACAATACCTTTGTATAATTTTATGATAAATTAAAGCTTTGAAGGGAACATTCTCTTAAGCAGCTGTCTAAAGTCTGTTTCCATGAAGATTCCCATTTGGGAACTAGCCTCCTTGTTTATCCTACAGAAAATAATTTTCCAGTGTTTCAAACTTTCAAGGGGTCTCGAGAAGGCGAGGATCAATTTTGCTTGTACACAAGCTCTGGGAGAGCATTTGACATTTCTCTTCACACCAGTGTGTTTCTGTCTCCAGTTGGGACCCATCAGAGTCCCTCCACTTGACTGCTGCCCTGCTGTCCTCTGTGCACAAATGGCAAGACATCCATTTTCACTCCTTTCTCCAGTCCAAATGATCTCGTAATCTGATAAAAAAGGCCATTATGGGGACTGAAAAAACATAAAAAGTGGCAAATCTTCTCCCCTCCTGGCTTTCCTGACATTACCTTTCACTCAAGCTGCCAGAAAGCAGCATCTGCTTTCCTGGTTCCCCTGCCGTTTCCTCCACATGCCAAAGGAGAATCCCCTTCCTCATTACCAGCCATGCTTTGCCTCCTGTTTCGCACCTGCGTCTTGTTTCCCCAATTATTTTCTTCACTTTATTTTACAAGTCTTAATTTAGAAAGGAGAGAGCAAATGTAATTCTTCCCAGACACAGTTATTCTGCTTAATGATCCGCTGAAATGCCATAATAACTGGCTCATGTCCTTCCTTATTCCTTCCCTTCCTCTTCTTTTTCTCTCCTCTCAGATTCACTCCTTTTTCCAGCCTTTGCTGTTTCACCTCTCCTCCCCTTAAGGCTTGTCACATCTGCTTTGTGGTCAGCCGTGGGATGATCAGCCCTGCTGTGCAGTGCAAGCAGGGCTTGAACCAGCGGCTCTGCTCTGCACCGTGAGCTCGGGGTGCAGCCGCTGACGCCAGCCAGCCCCAGGCAGTGATTGGCATGGCAGCCAGAGTCCCCTTTGGGGCCAACTTCTATGTGTCCCAGAAGAAGACAATTGGTGACAGCTCATAGGCTTGTGTAGGGGGGTGGTGGTGGCGGGGCAGAGCCCGGTGCAAATCACTTGCTCTATTTTTAATTCCTAAAATCTGGAGGAAAGGAGCATTGCAGAAATTGCCTTTGGACCACTTGGAGAATGCTTTAAATTACGGGTGAATTGCAAGTCATCTTGAATGTCTTCAACCTCTCATTCCTTGTAGCTCTTCGTAACACCCTGTGACACACAGCCACTGGGTGACAGGGTCCATTCCCTGTGACAGCTTGTCCAAATCCTAATAACTGAGATCAAACCGGCTCAGAGCCCAAGGCAAATGTTTACTTCAACATACACTGGTGCCACTTAATACAGATAAGCTGCCTGTGAAACACATAGTCTTGAAGAAGTTGCATTTCTAACTGAAAATTTCCCTTCAGTCGATGAGAACAGCTACTGTCAGGTGGGGTCCGCTGCAATTACCGCGTTGTTTGAAGAACAACATTCAAGATGAGTGGAGGCAGTGGATTTTGACCTGTGCCTTCTATCGAGCACTCAGATTCATCTCCAGTCGTTGGCATCTAAGCAGACAATGGCATGATTGTAGTTTAACCCCAGTCAGCAACTAAGCACCACACAGCCTCTTGCTCACCTCTCCCCTCCCTCCGTGGGATGGGGAAGAGAATCAGAGGAAAAGGTAAGACAACACATGGGTTGAGATAAGAACAGTTTAGTAATTGAAAATAGATTAAATAAGATGATAATAAAAATACTAGTACTATTAATATTACTACTAATAATAATACGTGATGAAAATACTACTACTACTAATGATAATAATATGTAATGAAAAGGAAGACAACAATGCAAAAAACCCAAGTGATACAACTGCACACCACCTGTCAACCGATACCCAGGTAGTCCCTGATCTGTGAGAGCGGGTGCATCCCATGGCCAACTCCCCTCAACTTATACACTGAGCACAATGTTTTATGCCATGAAATATCCCTTTGGTCAATTTGGATCAGTTGTCCTGGGTCTGTAGAGAAGCAGCTGGGAACACAGGTGCAGTCTGAGAAACTGAAAAAGTCCTTGGCTTAATGTAAACACTGCTTGGCAACAACTCAAAACTTCAGCATATTGTCAACATTCTTCTCAGCACAAACCCAAAACATAGCCTCATACTAGCTACTGTGAAGAAAATTAACTCCATCTTGACCAAAACCAGCACAATGATGCAGCTGTAATTTAGCCCTGGTGAGCACTGAATACAAATGTGCCTTCCTATCAATTAAGCAGGAAGAAACATTCATTTGGCTGCAAATATTCTGACTGGTAAAGAAGGCAGTTTAATTATTGTATCTTGGTGAATTTCAGCTTCACTGAGAAATGAACTCTAGTTCTCTTCCCACGGGGGTGACTGCACTTCTGTTCCCTCAAGGAATGTGGTAATTCCTTTCAGTGGTCCTCATGTTTGGTTAAAAATCAATTTTCTTTATCCTAATTCTGTCTACAAAAAAATCCTGCTGTGTGCTAACTGCAGCCACCCCTTCGAGCCCAAATGGCTACCCGTGTTGACTCTTCTTAGGTGAACTTTACTTCATAAGCATTGTGTCATTATTTAATGTGATCAAAAGCTATTATAATGGGTCTATATAATTAAAGTAATTAATTTAACTAATTACCTTTTTTTTAATAAGCAAAACAGCTACACATAATAAAGTAGTGCTCTCATCTCAATCTTCCATCTCATTTCTGTACAAATTCAACCTCTAACATGTAGACGTTTTTCTCATTTAGTAAAAATAGAATACAGCAATTTAACAGGATCTAGAAATTCTCCAGGACAGGTAATTAAGGGCTTGGTCAATTTGTCTGCCTGGCTTTCATAATCTGACAAATATACTTATATTACTGCTTCTGGTCTAAAAGCTGGGGGATATGCTCTAGTAGAAGGTCTGTGATAGGCTGTGTTCCTTTCGGATCTGTGCACACCAAAATGTCTCATTTGCAAATACTTGGGATTTTGACATCTAACATAGAAGATAACAGATGTGGAACTATTTATTAAAAAACAATATTCACTTAGGTTTTTTTATCCACCCCACCTGCTTCCCCAAATGGCTCAAATGCAAATGTTTTGACACCAAACCCTGATACCAGCCTGTGATTGTAGAGTTATCATCTTTTCTAGATGTTGAGGAACAATACACAGAATTGCAGAGTGCTAGGGGTTGGAAAGGACCTTGGGAGATCACCTAGTCCAAACCCCCCCTGCCAAAGCAGGTTCACCACAGGCAGGTTGGACAGGAACACATCCAGGTGGGTTTTTAATATCTGCAGAGAAGGAATCTCCACAACCTCTCTGGGCAGCCTGTTCCAGTGCTCTGGCAGTCTCAAAGTAATTAAGTTTTTCCTCATGTTGAGATGGAATTTCCTGCATTCCAGTTTGTGCCCATTGTCCCTTGTCACTGGGCATCACTGAAAAGAGCCTGGCCCCATCCTTGACACCCGCCCTTTAGATAATTACAAACATTGATGAAATCCCCCCTCAGTCTTCTCTCCAGGCTAAACAGACCCAGCTCTTTCCGCCTTTCCTCATAAGAGAGGTGCCCCATTCCCTTGATCATCTTCATAGCCCTCTGCAGGACTCTCTCCAATCTTTCTTGAACTGGGGAACCCAGAACCGGACACAGTACTCCAGATGTGGCCTTACTAGGGCAGAGTAGAAGGGGAGGATAATCTCCCTGGACCTGCTGGCCACGCCCTTTTTAATGCACCCCAGAATATCACTGGCCTTCCTGGCCACAAGGGAATGTTGCTGCTTCATGGTCAACTAAACTGGGAGGAGTGGCTGCCACGCCAGAAGGCTGTGCTGCCATCCAGCGTGACCTGGGCAGGCTGGAGAGCTGGGCGGGGAGATATCGAATGCAATTCAGTAAGGGCAAGTGTAAAGTGCTGCAGCTGGGGAAGAACAACCCCATGGATCAGTACAGGGTGGGGGCTGTTCCCTTGGAGGGCAGCTCTGGGGAAAAGGACCTTGGAGTCCTGGTGGACAACAGGATGACCATGAGCCAACAGTGTGCCCTCGTGGCCAAGAAGGCCAGTAGCATCCTGGGATGCATGAAGAAGAGTGTCGAGGGAAGTTATCCTCCCCCTCTACTCTGTGCTGGTGAGGCCTCCCCTGGAGTGCTGTGTCCAGTTCTGGGCTCCTCAGTTCCAGAAGGACAAGGAGCTGCTGCAGAGGGCCCAGCGCAGGGCCACTGAGGTGATGAAGGGCCTGGAGCACCTTCCACATGAGGAAAGGCTGAGAGAGCTGGGTCTGTTTAGCTTGGAGAAGAGGAGGCCTGAGGGGGGATCTTATCAATGCTTATGAATATCTAAAGGGTGGGTGTCAGGAGGATGGGGCCACGTTCTTCTCAGTGGTGTCCAGCGACAGGACTAGGGGCAGTGGCAATCAACTGGAAACGCTTCTTCCCTGTGAGGGTGACAGAGCCCTGGAACAGGCTGCCCAGAGAGGTGGGGGAGTCTCCTTCCCTGGAGACTTTCCAAAGCTGCCTGGACTTGTTCCTGTGTGATCTACTCTAGGTGATCCTACTCTGGTACGGGGGTTGGACTGGATGATCTCTAGAGGTCCCTTCCAACCCCTACCATTCTGTGAATCTGTGTTCTGTGAACCTGTTGTCCCCCAACATTCCCAGGTGCTCCTCCTTCTTGTGCGTTTTGAAGACTGGTGTGACATTAGCTTTCCTCCAGTCCTCAGGCCTCTCTCCTGTTCTCCATGACCTTTCAAAGATGATGGAGAGCAGCTTTGCAATAACATCTGCCAGCTTCTTCAGCACTTGTGGGTGCATCCCATCAGGGCCCATGGATTTATGGGTGTTATGTTTGCCTAAATGATCTCTAACCTTATCCTTCTCGACCAAGGAAGGGTCTTCCTTTCTCCAGGCTCTTTCTCTTTCCTCCAGGGTCTGGGATTCCTGAGGGATGGCATTGTCAGTAAAGACTGAAGCAAAGAAGGCATTCAGTACCTCTGCCTTCTCTGTATCCTCTGTCACCAGGGCACCTATCTCATTCAGCAGCAGGCCCACATTTTCCCTAGTCTTCCTTTTGCTACTGATGTACTTGAAGAAGCCCTTCTTATTGTCCTTGACAATCCTTGAGAGGTTTAATTCCAAGTGGACCTTAGCCTTCCTCTTGCATCCCTGCATACTCTGACAACATTCCCATATTTCTCCCAAGTGGCCAGTCCCTTTTTCCACATTCTGTAAACTTCCTTCTTCCATTTAAGTTTTTCTTGAAGCTCCTTGCTTATCCATGCAGGTCTCCTGCCTCCTTTGCCTGATTTCTTATTCATAGACATGCATTGTTCTTGAGTTTGGAGGAAATGGTGTTTGAATATTAACCAGCTCTCTTGCAACCCTCTTCCTTCCAGAGCCTTAGCCTGTGGGATTCCTCCAAGTAGGTCTTTGAAGAGCCCAAAGTCAGTTCTCCTGAAGTACAGGGTTGTAATTCAACTTTTTGCCCTGCTACTTCCACACAGGACCCTGAACTCCACCATCTCATGGTCACTGCAGCCAAGACTACCCCCAGCCTTCACATCCCCAACTAGTCCTTCTTTGTTTGTCAGCACAAGGTCCAGCAGCGCATCTCTCCTTGTTGGTTCCTCCACCACCTGTGTCACACAGTTGTCATCAATGCTCTGCAGAAACCTCCTGGAGGGTGCGTGCCTGGCTGTGTTGCCCTTCCAGCAAATATCAGGATGGTTAAAATCCCCTGTGAGAACTATGGCCTGTGATCACGAGGCTACTTTCAGCTGACTGTAGAAGACCTCATCAACTTCCTCTTCCTGGTCAGGTGGCCTGTAGTAAACACCCACAACAGTGCCTCACACATTTGCCTGCCCCTTAATCCTTACCCATAAGCTGTCAACTTGTTCTTTGTCCACCCCTTGGCAGAGCTTGATACATTCCAGTTGCTCTCTCACATGAAGAGCAACTCCACCACCTCACCCGATTGGCCTATCTTTCCTAAAAAGTACGTAGCCATCCATGACAGCATTCCAGTCACGTGAGCTCTCCTGCCATGTCTCTGTAATTGCAATGAGATCATGGCCCTGTGACCGCACACAGATCCCTAGTTCTTCCTGCTTATTCCCCATCCTGTGTGTGTTGGCGTACAGGCATTTCAGGGAGGTAGCTGAGCATGCAGGTTTTCCTGGAGGGCTGCAAGAGGATTCACCACAGCCATACACACCCTTGAAGCGGTTGGCCTTCCAGATCTCGTCTTGGGAGTCAGCTAAGGAACTTTTGTTGCTGCTCTGGTTGGCCTGGCTTATTCCCCAGTTGGATACGATGGCATAAACACTGCCGTCTTGCACCCCAACCCCTGACTTCTTCAGATTTCCAGTTCCTCACGTGCTGTAAATTGGCACATCCTTATTGAAGCCCTTTGTGCTTTGTTGACTTCATGCTAAAGGAATAAGTGGTCCATTGTATTCTGAGTCTTTACCCAGTTGTCATTAAAATCAAAGAATACTTTTTTCAGCTTCCTAGAGAGTTAAGCCAGACTCTGGGAAACAATAGGCAAACTGTAATTTGTGTGATTTTTTTTTTAATATCATACCCAAGGAAGATATTTATGCAAAAGTCCTTGGCTAAAATCCAATAAGCAGAGCTGGTGACTTCAAATGACCCTCATTCCACCATCCTGAGGGTCCCAGAACCAATGCAAAAGAAGGCTATAAAATCCTTAAATTTCAGGTTTGAGGCTACTAATACTAAACAGCACTCCTCAGCTCCAAATGTCAACCAGGTGACCAGAGGGAAAACTTTAATGACGTTTCTGATTTCTGATAGGGTAAGAAAAAAAAATCTTAAAGTTTAAAATTTGTCCTTTCATCTTATCAACAGGCCACAATGGATGAAAGTAACGTGCTACGTGATTCTAGTACAGTGAGAAGAGGGAAAAGAAGTGTGACAATGAGTCATCTGGTACAAAGCACTAGAATTCAATAAATCAAGATTTAAAAAAAAAAAAATCTTTATTTTTTTCAGGCAAACTGCCTTTTATCTGATAAGGTCTGCACGACAGCTGTGTATTTCCAAGAGTGCCGCTCTCTAGAGGCAAGAGAGCATAAGAATACCAGTAACTCATGGGCAACCTACTTCTCTTGTGTATTAGCTGACATACTCTTTTCATCAGAGCTCCTATCTCAGTAAACCAGGGAAATCACGGGAAGCGCACATACTTATAAAGCTCTTCTCCTCCGAGACTGACCCCTGGACCCTAACTCAAGTCCTTGGACTGCTCACTTACAGATTTACAGTGCCCTTAGTCAGTCCTACAAATAAAAACAAGGAACAAGGACTGTTGTTAATAAGAGGCTCTGAATTAGGAACCTTGTGATTTGCTGCTGGCACAGACAGACCAGCACAACCCAGTCAGCCCTGCTAATAAACTTCAGTCACAGTGCTGACCTGCTGACAGGCTCCACAAGCTGATGGTATCTTGCAGCTTCTGAGCAAAGATTGTTTCACGTATCAATTTGGAAAGCTTCTTTATATTATTTTTAGATCAATGTTTTTGTTAGGGATCTAGAATGAAAACAGAACTTGAGGAAGAGGGGAGGGCTGCTTCTCCCTCATCCCTACCCCTTAATCTATGCTGAGTTACCATTCAGTGATGGAGCCTTGCAAGTCCACTCGTCCCACAGCAAAAGGTCAAGGACCACAACACGGAAGTGCCAGATATTGAACAAAGCATGGTTCATGAAGGGGGTCCCAACCCCAAGAACCTGAAGATGAGCGATAACACATGGTTGTCGGCAGGCAGGGAACAGTGAACTATATGGCTACAGGGGTCAATGTAACCAGCTTGGCATTGCTCTACACAGGGCTGCCAGCTGACACCACTCTTCCTGTGTCCTCACCCTTCATGAGCTCACCCTTTGCTGCCTGTAGCCATGCTGCTCATCACAAGATACACCTGCTGAGGAGGCCCCTGCTCCATGCTACACCACCTCCAGAAAGCTCCCTATACTATGGGGCCTAGATGCTGCCCCTCGTTATGCCCACTGCTACTCCTGCAACACCATGCAGCACCTGGAATGTGTCTGCTTGGCTTTAGGTGACTGACAGACCCTGTGCCCTGACAGCTTTGTGCATACATCACACAGAACCCCCACCTGAGAGGTGTGAGGGGGCACTGATGAAGTAGATGGGAATCAGGGTCAAACTAAGCAGCAGGGGCAGTGCTTCATGCAGCAGCGAGTAAGGGACTGTGTCAAAGGAAGCTGAAGCTCTTCATGGTTTACATGAGTTCATGAAAGATTGAGGTAACTATTTAATAACTGTTGGAGGTTACTAATTATACATTGAAACCACCTCCTCCTCAGAAAGACCACGAGTGAAATATAGTTGGATTCTGGGGAAATGTCAGTAGAAAATATCATATACGATTACACAGATTCAGAGTGTTAGGGGTTGGAAGGGACCTCTAGAGATCATCTAGTCCAACCCCCCTGCCAGAGCAGGATCACCTACAGCAGATCACACGGGAACAGGTCCAGACAGCTTTTGAAAGTCTCCAGGGAAGGAGACTCCCCCACCTCTCTGGGCAGCCTGTTCCAGGGCTCTGTCATCCTCACAGGGAAGAAGGGTTTCCTCGTGTTCAGGTTGCACCTTCTGTTTTCCAGTTGATGGCCATTGTCCCTAGTCCTGTCACTGGACACCACCAAGAAGAGCCTGGCATTTGCCCTAGCCATATGTATTCCTTAGGCGTCTGTGGGTGACTGATGGAGGTAGGATGTGGGGGCATCTAGACGACAATCCCGATTTTAGGTAATGAGAACCTTCCATCTGTAGGAGCACGTGTCCTAACAGTGGTCCACTGATGGCTGGATGTGAAAGATTGCCTTCAGGGCGTTTTGTGGTCTTTCCACTTTGGGAAATACGTGTTTTCATGTCTTTTTCTGGGTCCAAGGGCAGGTGAACTTTGCGAAGAACTGCTAAGCCATGCACTGGCTGGTCAAGCCACAAGCTGTGGATGTTGAAGATACACAGAGTGACACTATAACATGCAGGAGATATGACATACCCCACTGTGCTTGGACCACCAGTGGGACACACTATCCTCTCCAGTGGTGATCACTGTTTCATCACCCAGTGGGACACCACTGATGAGTGCAGGCAACTTATGCACACTCTTTGGCCATACTGGCCATGCTCATGGTACCCTTGGTGTATCACAGTGCTGCCTACCTTGATGGTGAGCTTGATGATTGATAGGTTGGAGGAGGCCAGTAGTACTTCTGAGGCCATCCAGGTCCTTCACCCAATCTGTGCCAAAGTAGGAGAGAACCTGACAACCTATGCAGCAGCAGCAGCCAGCAGGCCCTTACTCTTAGTGAATGTGATTCTTACAAGGGACAAGCAGAACATGACACTAGCAAAGTTTTCTGTCTCCATAAACTTCTATATTCCTCTGCACCATGACTAGTAATCTCTATGGTGTTGTCTAGCCCTGAGATGCCTCTCTCTCTCTCTCTCTTTCCATCACTTCCAACTCCATCCCTTCTAACAGCTTTCCCTTCTCTGTCCCCTCTCTTTTTACACAGCAGACTCTCCTGTCCCTGCCCCACCAGCCTGGCTGGAGTCCCTAGCCTCCCTCATTGAAATCCTCTCTCAAAGATAAAAGTGTCAATTCTCTTTCAGACTCTTCCTTATTCGTGTCAGGAGGAGTAGCATCATGCTCTGAGGACCAGCTGCCCTCCTCTCCCTCAAAAAAGGCTCCATGGTACCCATCCTTGTGGACATACATGAGAGTTTGCCATGATCCAGCTACATCAAGGTGTCAAGAGGGACAGAATCTGCCTGAATCATCCAAACACAATCAAATGTGATCTGACCTTTTACCTCAAGCTAGTATAATCAGGTCACAACAGAGATTTTGGTTGAGTCAAGGCTGAATGTGGTGAGGGAAAGGACTAGCCCAGCACCAGTATAACAGAATATAAGTTCTTGCTGCACATGCCTTCCAGACTTGAAGGCCTGCTCAGCAACTCTAGTTAATATGCTTTTTTACTTTCTACCAACCGTCTTCTGCACATCATCTGGAGACAGGTGCAAGCTGTAGCAGAGTTTTCACAGCTTAACTCAAGTAGCAACCTTGTAAATGTCATCATGTTCCCCTGCTAGTCACAGCCCGGCTGCTGTATAGTGCCTCAGGGTCACTTGGTTGTCCCACTATCCAACAACACTCAGACAGTAGGCCTTTATGCTACACAACATTAGCAGTGCTTAGCACATAGATGATGTTGTTCAATGGATTGTTTGTTGAGCTGGACATAGCTGGACATTCACACAGCTATACACAATGTTTTGGAGAACACAGTGGTGCTGGAACTCATGCAAAGGGCATGACAAAGTGTCTTCCCTTGGATTACCACAGAACTCCGAAATAATAAAACCTGTTTATCATCAAGGCCTGCATGGATGTCATGATAAGCAGAGGGATGAGATATTTCTCAAGATCTCTGCACTAGCTGCAGGAGGAAGGTCCCTCTGACAGTTGCAGGCCACAAAGGAAATGGTAGCTGCAGCAACCTTTCCAGCACTCTCATTGTGCCAAGGTTAGGGTTAGGAAGTTCTTCCTGCTGACTAACTGGGATGTCCAAAGAGCTCTCTCCCCAGGCAACACTTGCCGGTGTAGGTTTGGTCTTCTTTGTGTAGATGCTCCAGCATAACGATGAGCAGGAGACTGTGCAGTATAGCTCCTTCATGTGGCCACCATCACTGGTGGGGAGCTGATTAGGCAATTGTATGGATTTCTGTGTATGTTATTTATACGGTTGTTTCTGGAAACCTAGTTAGTAATTTTTAGACATAATTTGCACTCCTGGATCTTTGTTCAAGCCTTCCTTGCTCTGCTCCAAGCTCATGCCATGGGAGGAGTGCTTGATGGGCTACTCCATGTTTCCCTGTAGAAGTCCTTAAAATGGACCCTCCCTTGGCCCCGGTGCCTGCATGTCCACCAGTCTGTGGGTAGCAGGTAGGTGGGTGCCCTTCTTCCACCACTGGCACAAGGTATATGGTGTGCCCAGGTGGAACAGCTGAGCACCATCGATTCAGGTGGCACCGAAGTGTCCTTTTCATTAAAGATAATGCTGTGGTTTCAATCCTCATGTGACCATTTAGGCTTTGTGCCAGCTAATGCCTCACCTTCCTTACTCCCCCAGAGCTGAAGACTGTCCTGTGCAGGTGACAGGTGACTCACTACAGTTGACCAATGTGGCCAGACCAGGGCCTGAATGAGAGCAACAGCGAGGCTCTGCTGTCTGTTTAAAGCAGTGACACAGGGAATGGTGGCTTGGGACGATCAGCTGGCATTTGCCAGCTCAGGATCTAGCCCTGCAAATTTTCACAGGTGTAGCAAGGCAAGCTGTTGTGCTGGTAATAGAATAAGGAAGGCTGAAAAAAAAAATTTACCTGGCAGCATCCCTTTAAACCCATGACTCATCACCACAAGCACATTTCTGATTTTCTTTGCATTCATGTCTCAAGGACCAATATCACAGTTCATGAAAATTTTAGGCAATTCTTTTCTGCCTGGTCTTACAAACTCTGTCTGATGGATGTGGGTAGTACAGGTGACACTGTTATGAATGATCAGTGCTCTGTTGAGGAAGTCCGTGCTCTTCACCAAAACACGTGAGGCTGCCTGTGGGTCTGACAGGGGCCAGACTTCAACATCTGAAATGGAGCAATGATGGAGAAACTGCTGCTTCACATGCTTACCAGCCATAGCCTCAGGAAGCAAAACAACCTGGATTTCAGGGCTCTGCTTTAGAGAGAAAACACTTTGAATCAAGGTGCAGGTCTAGTACTAATACAAGGTCTCATCCCACATTATTGCATTGATTATTGTAATTATGCCCTTTCAGGACTTTTTCAAGCTACACTATATCCAATTATAGCCATTTTAAATACCTTTGTACTGTACATTATGTGGTGCTGGAGAAAGGAGGGAGTAGATGTATTTTATTTAGCTTCCTGTTCTTACAGTAAGGCATTTTATGGATAAGAGGGTTGGCATTATTAATATTCTTTATTTCACTGATGGCTGTATCTGAAGCAATCTTTCTGAGCACCATGCCAAAAATGTACTTATATATGTTTTTTCAGTGCAGTGTCCAGTTTTAATAAGGGATGAGGAATAGGCCCTCCATATTCTTGGCCCATTCTTTTGTGGTAGGAGTTATACATTGAATTTTCATGCACTTCATTTGCAACAGAACACATGAGCTAGTGGCACCATTGAGGTCCAAAACAGCAGTGAAGTTGACTTCAGTGTGAACAGGATTTCTCCTAGAGTATCCCTTATGTTGATCAGTAGTGATTAGGAGATCTAAACCTTCTGTGCTCCCTATGCAGTGGAGCAGCTTTCCCAGGAGAGTGGCTCAATTTCCTTCCTTCCTTCCCTTCCTTCCCTTCCTTCCCTCCCTTCTCTCCTCCACAGCTTTAGTATTGGGGTTTCCTTTGTTTATTTAATTGTTTTGCATTTTTTTCCTTGCCTAAACTTGAAGACAAATTGCATCTATGCTTTAATTTGCCAGGTTATGCATCCCCCTTTCCTCAGTGCAATACTGATGTGTGACTTACTTCCACCACCTTTAATAGGTTAAAAAAAAAAAAAAATCAGTTGACCTTCTTTTGATTCCTTCATGGAAAGTGATCTCAGACTGGGATAACCTCCACAAAAGCCATTCTTAGATGAAAGTCACATTGTTTCCAATTCTTGAAACTGCTTTTCTGCCCCAAAGGATGGATTTTCTCTCTTTCTTTTCTTCCTGTTTTCCTTTCTTTCCTTCCTTTGCTTTTTTCCTTTCCTTTCTTTTCCCATCCAGCAGCCAAACAGCAGTCATTACTGGAAATGTCAAGTTTTCCTCCTAGGAAGCCTTGTTTCTTCAATGAACATGTCTCACCCTATTGGCATGCACGCGAGTACTTCATATGTGGATGTCACCAGGTGCTCTCACGCTGTGCTGAGCCAGAACCAGAGGTAGTTTTACAACTGAAGTATCATCAAGTGTCCCTATGAGATGTAGGGTTTTTTCCTCTGCTAGAGTACCAGCAAGGCAATTCTTGGTGCTGCACATTACTCCGCCCTGCTCTGATCTGTCATCCCTCCTTCCTAGACTGAGACACTCTAACCCTTCCTGCCCTGATCCTGTCAGTCTCCAGGAACACTGCCGGACTCTCTGAATCAGGCCCATTGGTTGTGAATACCTGCAACTCCCCAGCTGCTGAGCAGCTGCCTTGCCAGACAGGGCTCCCACCATGGCACAGTTTGAGGTATTGATGGTTCACGCTGGGGCGGTGAGAGAAGAGGAAGAGCAGGCCTGTGCTGTTTGGCAGCCTGCTGGGTCAAGCCTGTTGGTTTAAAAAGGAAAAGAAATGGAAAGGGATTATTATCCGTTTTCTTTTTCCTAGATCTCCCCCTGTGCTTTCAAATAGTGAAGGTCAAATCTGAATGCCGGCATTTCCCGTGTGCGTTATCAAGTGTCGCCAGGGCAAGGAACCCTGGGTGAGAGCCTGTGTTGTCCCATGCACCCAGCTGCTCCCACTGCTCAACTCTCGGTGGTGCTGGCCTGCCGTGACCAGTTTATGCAGTGAATTCTCCCAGCCACCCCAGGCTTCAAATTGCATTTGGGTGCATCAGACTCACAGTTTGCGTTGTTATGAGTTAATGTCTTCTGGTCTCTGAGTCACTGCTGACGGGTATTCAGATGTTTGGACCCTCATCCCCCCTTGCACACATGAACATTCACCAGCAACATTAATGAGTTTCGCAAGCGGTCGTTTTTGGCTAGAGCGTACCCAGAGCAAAACAAATGGGGGCAAGGTAGCAAACTGCCATAATCCAACTATCCTGATAGCCAAATTCTGACCTGCTGACCTCTAGAGTCAAATACTTCAAAATTACCTGTACTTTTGCTTTGTCCTATGTCAAAATACTAATTTCTAGACAAAAACAGAAAACCAAAAAGCCCTACAAAGTCCAAAAACTAATTCTGTAACAAGTCTGAAATTTACTGACTCGACTGAGGACTTCCTACATAGCATGAATATAAAGTTTCAGTAATTCAGGAGGGGATACACGATGCTAAAATGTTCTCAATCTCCTGAATATGTATTAAAAAAAAAAAAACACAAAAGTGACCAAAACCATGATAGATTTTTTCTGTCTGTGCTCATGCAGACCTACTAGAGGTCTCTTCCAACCCCTACCGCTCTGTGCATCTGTGTGTTTGTGAATCTATAGTTGCTCTCCTTATAGTAGCAGGCACTGAGATCCTGTATGTAAATCGTGTTGCAGACTCATTAGTGTTACTGCTGCTTGGTTGCTAGCTGAGACACCAGTTCTGATTTCGGGTATTTTGACACTTAGCAACAAACTAAGCTTTACTGAGCAGGTGGCTGAGCCAAAATAGTAGCAGAGTTCGCAGTTAGCTGAAATAATAACAAGGAATTGCTGGTCAGAATATGCTTTCTTTCTTGATTTATTAAAACAGCCTAGGAAAAACTGGTTTGTGAAGGATCCACTCCCACGAGACACCTGCTTCAAAACCACCCTGGTACAGGTGTGTTGCTTTGCATTCATGAGAATGGTTCCCACGCTTGGAATGGCCAACCAGTAGACCCATTCGCCTGTGGTGACCAAAGCAATCAACAGCGTGCCTTGTTTACTCAGGAGATCTTTAACAGCTCAGCTTCTTGAACTGTCCCAACAGCTTCTTGAACCTGTAACGAAATCCACCTTGCTTTCTAGATCTGCATTGCAGTGCTCTCTGCCTGAAGCGGAAGATGTATCAGTCTGTAGGACAGTCTCTCCCAGCCCTGGTGTGGCATTTCCCTTTCTCTCACCCCACTCAGGCTGTACAGAGAGGCTAAGGACATCCACTTTTCTTTTGAGGGTCTCAGTGATACCTTGGACAGAGGACCTCCTCTCCTGCTTTCCAGCCTGGCTGTCAGTGTTAACCATCACCTGCCCAGCTCCACACACAAACCAGCTTTCCAAGCAATGGAGACAGCAAGAAGCTGTCACTCTGCTGTGCAGTGCCCACAGCCTTTCCCTTTCTGAGAGGGAAGGAGACCACTGCTCTTGACAGCAGGACCCTCTCAAGGTGTCAGAGAGACAGATTAAATCAAAAGAAAAGCTTGGAAAAATCTGAGGAGAGTCCAGCTCTCCACTCCAGACAAGATGTGCTCAGCTGTACGCTCCGGTCACTCTTTATCCCTTTATGCTGCATGTTTGTGGTCTAATGCATGGATATGAAATCCGGAGCTGAAGGTCAGACACAGCCTGAAAAATCATCTCTTGTGGCCTGTGTCCACTCCATTTTTTAAGGCATGACCGTGGTCTTGCCCAAAGCCCTGCTCTTCTGGGGTGGCTGGCTAGCAGCGGTTGAAAGAGCAGCAGGGCTCTCGGCAAGAAGGCAGGTCCCTCCTGGCCTCGAGGCTGGAGGAAGACGCTGAGGAGATCCGAGCATCTGACTGCTTATCGCAACTCTATGACTTCGTTGCAAGACCACCATCAGCAACCCTCTTCTAGAGCTCTCGTGTTCTGCAAAACGGTGCTAGAAATAGAAATTTTTCTCATGTGCAAGACTTGCCATCTGTTTGGGAACCTTGCTGGCAGGTTCACTGCCTGAATGTTAAGGCAGGCTTTGCATGGGAGGATGAGAAGGTGTATGTGTGGGGCAGGTTGGGGTGGTAGCCTTGCAAGGACTCATGCAGCAATCATGACAGCAGCAGAGGGGACTGGGGCACAGTCTTGGTGGAGACCGCTGCGGGTATTTCCAGCGTGCTGAGCTGGACACGAGGCTCCATGCTCAAGCCCATAAGCCAGTGAGCGGTAGTTACTTGGTATCAGGCCTCCATTTTCTCGGTCTCTTCATTATGGACATCCAGCCTGGATCACTTTAGAGGGAAAACACTTATTCTCAGGATGCAGAGGAACATTCTCTGGAAAACAAGCTTTCCTGCAGCATCTCGGTTTGAACTCACACTAGCCTCTAGTCACTTTCAAAAATCATGAGTTTACATCTACAGATCATTATGTATAAAGAACTAAGTTTTATTAACATTTCCAGAAGAAATCAATGGAGATATTGCAAAGAATTATGATCCCAATGAGGAAATAAGCTGCAGGAAAAGAAGGATGGTTAATAAGCAAGGAGCTTTTCCCAGAAAAATACCATAGCCATTATTAGGAAAGCACGAGGCAAAGCGATACATATATAATTCGGGACATGAGTGAATTGTCTGGCTTAGGGGAGAAGGTAAAGGGGAATTGTTTTCTAAAAAGTTATTTTTAAGATGTAAGCAGATCTTTAAAACTCAGGCAAGCATTCTGCATATTACATTCACTAGCACAGGGAATCCAACAAATGAGCACCAGGCCCAAAGGGTTCCATCCCAGATGATAATTCACATGCAAGGGGTATTTAAGTGCACCCCTGGGGCCGCATGGAAAGATTGGACAGGGACCTCTGCGACAATTGCACTGCAGAGAAAGAGGAGGAACGATCAGCAAAGCCCGTGGTACAGACTGGAGTTAACAGAATAAATTTAACCCTGCAGTAAACAGTTGGATCCGGCTATTGCTTCCATGAGCACTCACCTTGATTATTGGCATGGGATAAATGAGATTATTTCTTAGGAGCAGATCTTGAATAGTCCTTTACATGTTCATGAGGAGACACGTAAGCTGCTTTCTTACCAACTAAAGACATCCTAAAGGGCCAGGGCTCAACACTGTTGGACATCTGAGTGCTTTGGAGATGCCTGGAGATGAGCATGCACGTATGCGTGCATGATGCACGTGTGTGGAGACCATGAGGTAGACGGCATCTAAGCTTTTAACAAACATGATTTGAAAGACTGCCTAAGATAAAATGAATGCAGGGAAACTGTTTTGAAAATGGCAGATAAGCGAGAAGCGCTGACGACTGGGCTTCTTGTGCTCTTGCCCTCACATTTCAGTGCCCGATTTCTGAGTTGTTTGGGAACTCAGTAACGTACTCAAGGCTACTGAGTGAAACAGAGCCAGGTTTAGAGCTCAAAGGTATTACAAATCTTCCTGTCAAACCTCCAGGGGATGACACCAACATTCAAGCTACAGGATAAATAATGTACTTTACCATTAAGTTGATTCATTTGTACGTCAACAGTCTGTATATGTGGTAATATTTCAAAAATCCGTAGGTCACTTTAAAGGGAAAACTATTGGTAATGCTTTAGAACCAGTATCAACTGAAGTGACTGACTCAAAGGCAGTAGAAAACCATCAAGGCTTTAGCAGTAGAATGAAACGAGCTTTTACAGAGACACAGCTATGGCTAATTTTGAATGACAGACATCGAAGCATCACTGGGTATTCTTCTAGGGTGCCAAAAAAAGAGATAATTGTAGCACTGTGTTGCCCCATATGACTGAGCCACTCTGGACAATCCTTCAGTGTAGTGAGATACTTAAGACAACTTACAAATGTGTTGAGAGAGGAAAGAGGTGAAAGGTGTTTCCAAGGCTGACACAGTAGTAAAGATTTTGGTCTGTGATGAAAAAAGACTACCTGGCCAGAGTACTGAGCTACCTCACTGTGCTTGTCACACAGCAATGCTCAATTGATGTACTTCAAGAGAAATTTGTGAGTCAAAGATGACACAGCAATGTCGAGTTCAAGGTTTGCACCAGTATCAAATTAAATTTATTGTAAATACTCAGGATACAAGCATCCAGCCTATGTTAATTAAAAGTAGACCTCTGTAGCAATCAAATACTACCTCTTAGTCAATAAAGAGCACAAAGCCAAACCAAGACCTGATGTAAACTAGTCCAGCTCTGACACAACAGCTGCTTTTGGAATTACTTTTTCCTGTCTTTACAACACAACAAAACATAGTTAATATTGATTCTTTTAAAAGATGGAACATTATCAATGCTCTTGTATGTCTTCTGGTACAACACAGCTCTTCCTGAGAGAGGCCACATGCTTCCATTGAAGTCAGCGGGAGCCAAGCACTTTTTACTCAGTACCTTTAAAAACCAGCCCTGCAAACCTCTCTGCAAATCAACCCTCACCAAAAGTAACCACCTGGGGCATTTTTTGCTGAAGAAGTCACATATAGGACAACTTTAACTGCTCTACTTACTTCCATGTTATACACAGGATTTATAATAATCTAGTGTAATGATACCATGTTTCTAAGACTTTTTAAAATCCACAGCCTATGTACGCCTTTGGGAAAAAACACCAACTTTCTGATCATCACACAGCTTTTCATTTGAAGCCAAGAAAGAATTAGCCCATTCTTTAAAAGTTTGTTTACTCCTATTATTTCTCCCCGTTATTTGTTTTTCTGCAAGTGTGAAGATTTTGTTAAAAAAATGCAAAAACCCAAAACCAAACAACCAGCAGTGGTTGTTCTGAGGATCACTATCTGGAGTCTGTGGCTCAGCATTGGTCCTTGGCTCCAGGCAATGCTTGCAAGCAGTATGACCCCTTCCCGGCTGTAAAACCAAGACACAGAATAGAGAACTGACTTGCACAAGGATGCCCAATAATCACCCGCAAAGCTAACATATCCTGAATCACCTTCCAACTCTGTCTGGTTGGCCTCATTGTTTCCTTTGGCAAATGACTTATCAGCAGAAATGTTGGCCCCTTTCTCTGGCTACAGTTCTTTCCCACAGTACAGACCTATGCTCCCAGTTCAGATTCTCAGATTTCCCATCCAGCCCCTTGATTTTTCCCATAAATTTTCACAAATCCCCTAAAGTCAGTGTAAGGGACAAGAGAAGCAACAGGCAGACTTTTGGAGAAGTTTTACCGGTTCTTCTTGGTATTATTGTCTATCTTTTCTGGTGTAGCACCAGGAAGACTAGTGCTGCTTCTGGAGCTGACTCAGTTGCCCCATATCCTTTACCAGGAGCCTAGTAGAGTCAAAGTCAAATCTCCCTCCCCCTCACCAATCACTGTGATGGGTCTTTATGGCCAAGCAAATTGGAGGAGAATGGATTTTCTGATCTCTGCTGCTACAGGAAGTTGCCAAACTAATTAATCTCAGCTACATCAACCTTCAAATCCAGGCTTCCACTCCATCACCATGGATTTGTGTTGCACCAAAGCCCCCAGCTGGTAGGCTCGCTGTGGGGCTGAAGGACTGACAGCCTTTGGACTGTGTCACACATCCAGACTGTGCAAGTCTAAGTCTTGGTGGCTGTGACTTTCCCTAGGTAAGCTCACCAGGCTGGGATTTGTCTGAAAGCCCTGATCTTACTGGAAGATAAAAATGTTCAACTGTCCAGCTACATAACATCAATTAATATAATACATCATTAAAATAAAAACATCATAAGAGCTGAACAACTAAGTCTTTGCAAAGTTAGTTGTTGCAGTGGCCCATTGTTTCAGCCACTGTTGTCCCACAGAAAGCAACGTGCGGTACTCCCGTTCTCAAGCAGGCAGCCTGCCCCAAGCGTATCCCTGCAGATGTTTGGGGCTGAAAGAGGGGATCCCACTACCGGTACAATGTCCACGCATAACCTGCACCTCGGCCAGGATTTTTGCCTTGTGCCCTTCAGCTCTGTGACACCCCCTCCTTTGTTTTTTTGTGGGCACTGCAAAGTGTCTGAAGTTTTTTCCCTAAATTCAGTAAGTCCAAGGAAGGAGAGAGGGAGCTGCAGCAAGGGCTGGGGGAAGGGGTCAAGGCACACCACAAGCCCCAGCTTGCCCTGCTTTTCCTCCCCACTGGCTATTGAAGCGTAGCTCAGAAAACGGTTCCTCTTTCTTCACATCATTTCTGTTGTACACCACAACTGCGTTTTCTCACTAGGCCTCATAACACACAGAGGGGTAAGAAGGCAAAAGTTACCTCCAAAATCAAGATGCTCCAATAACAGCTGATTTTTGAGAGGAGGTAGACTTCCTTGCGCATGTTATGGATTCAGTGTGGGACCCTCGTAAACTTCTCCTGCGGCAGTGAGTACACTACCTCTGCGCAGGGGATATCACCCAGAGCTGCACACACTGAACCACTCATTCCAGGCTGAGCCACCGGCTCGTCACCAGAGGAGCGCAGTGCTAGTGAGGGCACACACCCCCTAAACTGTCATGACCCTCATCTTGTACTTCTGCTAAACCCTTCCCTTATCCACTGCATTTCCCCCCACTCCTGCAGGAGATCAAACTGGGATCCAGAAGGAAGTTGTGGATGCCCCATCCCTGGAAGTGTTCAAGGCCAGGCTGGATGAGGCTTTGAGCATCCTAGTCCAGTGGAGGGTGTCCCTGCCCATGGCACAGAGGTTCAAACTCCTGGTGGTCTGTAAGGTTCCTTCCAACCCAAACCATTCTATGATTTCTGACCCCTGTCCCCCCATCCTAGCCAAGGGACTATTCCTGCAGAAAAAGTATGTGTAATTGGTATATGCAATGGTGACAACTACCCTGCAAAGGGGCTGACTTAGGATCAGCCATTCACTCCTGTTTCTTGACTTTGTAACCTGTTAATGTCTTCAACGTAGACCTAGCAAGAGTAGGTGAAGACGAGTACCTAGGGCAGGCAAATCCCCCAGCTCTTTTTACATGCTTGGATGCCAGGTCAGAGCTGCCAACCATGCACAAAAGAGACAGAATGACGGAGCATGCAGCTGCTCAGATCTCGGAAGGATTGTAGCTTTAGCCTGCAGCTGGATGGGCAGTGTGCAGCCCACCAGAACTATTATTCTGGCTCATGGTTTGTTCCTAAACACTCCTTTTTCTAGGGACAAGCTTTGTGTAAAAGGGAAGACCTATAGACCGAACAAATTGTAGTGGCTGAAGCTCTCTTTAAATACCACCTTTTCAAGGTCTTTCCATTCTGGTGTTAAGCTTGTGTGAAGTACTTCTGAGGCAGTGGAAAGGACACAAGGCTTTTGGGCGACATGGGAAAGAGGGAGACCACTTTGTACCCAGCTCTCCTCTGACACTCCCCAGCTTGGCCACCACAGCTCTAATTGGCTATGAGCATATTGAGGGAGAACACTTTTCCCAAGGTTTGTGTTCCAGCTTGGAAAAATACTGTTAACCGTGCTTCTGCGGAGTGTTCGTATCGTCAGGTCCTTTGGGAGAGTAGGAGACACAGAGATGTGAGCAACGTTGTGGACAGCAGTGCCACCAAAGCAAATAAGTGAAATGCAACAGTTTTCCTCCCCACACACATTTTTTTCTTTTTTTCTTTTTTTAAATGGTGTCTTAGCTCATTAACTCTTCAAATTCCATTGAATGACACTTTTCATAATTGCACAGGATCTAGTTCAAGATCTGGTCATGCAGCATCCTATTTAACAAATCAACCTACAGATTAAATTGCGCAGGGGCATCCTGATCTGCAGGTACAAGTTGGGTTCTCACCAGTTTCTCTGACACAGTGACAAAACCAGAACAGAAGCAGAAATACCAGGAAAAAGAAAAAAATTCAGAAGCAGAAATCACACAGTCTGTTACAGGTATTCCCAAACACAGGCCTACTTAGAATCATGAAAAGCAGCTAAAGAAAAGCTATGTAAAATTGTTGTTGTCAAGGAAAGACTCACTCACATCGACAAAAGAAGGAAAACAAAACCCCACTTTCTTTTCAGTCCAGACTGGCCTACTGCAATCTGGTACTGTAGGCACTGCTGTGTGTGCTTCTCATTAATTGTACAGTGATGCTCTTAATCTAAAATCCAGAGTGGCCTCTCTGGGCAGTTTTTGCTTAGAGGCCGGGTAATACCCATTCCATGTTCAATACAGAAGGTACGATGGAACAAATTCACACTGCTTTAACGTGCTGAAGCCGCTGGTAATGGTGTCTGGCCAAGAGCTTGCTGCTGATCAATGTGAAAGCAAAGCAAGCCCATTCTGTGGGTTTTGCTGCTCTGCTAGAATATCGTCACCGTTACAACATCAGTTCTGCACAAAGTCAAAGAAACCCAAAATAAAATGGAACAGCATTCACCTTAATACAGTTCATCCCCATGCAAGTTACTTGGATAAAACTGTTCTGAGAAGATTTGCTTCGGTTTAGGATGGCCAGAAGTTGCATCTTCTGAAATGGGTGAAACGGGATTTCTGCATCTGACCCAAATATTGCACCGCTGGCAACTTGGGTGTCAGAACTGGGACTTCCCAAAGCACAGCTCATTTCTGGCTGCAATGAACCTAAGCCAGCCCTTCCTAGGAGAGGAAACTCCTACCTCTTTAGAGGGGTCTGGGCAGCTCCAGTGACTGTAGAGTTATTGAAGCTAATCCCCACACTGATCTCCAGAAATATGAATCTAACACAATCCTGGCATCAGTTTTTGTCCTGGCAGCTGCCACGTACTTCTCCTTACAGCCAGCTCTGACCAAAGAGTAGAATGATAGTGCCAGGGTGGATAAGTTCCTAGGCATTTCCAGAAGTCTAGAGAGAAAGTTTCTCATCATTCCCAGTCCAAACCCATAATGTCATCTGTATAAAGGACCTACTGCAGCATGTTAAAGAAAGGATGGACTGAATGGGGCAGAAGATGAGAGACGAACTTGCTGCACAAGAGGGGATGTGAGCCATAAAGTCCCTCTCCTGCTCCAGAGGGAGGGGTATTCAAGCAGTTTGTTTGAGCAGTGAAAGGAACCAAGACCCACTTGGTGACAGGAATTACAGATAACAAAGAAAACTGCAAAGTTTGCCAGCTGGCATTGTTCTTCATACAGCTGTTTCTGCTCCTCTCCTTCAATATTGTCCATAGCTGTCTTCTTTGTTCTCTGCCAATCAACATCTAATACTTAAAAACCACATGCAGGGATTTGCAGCATTCGGTACCCTATAGGATGTAATAGCCAAACTACTGGATACAAGAAACACATGTCAACAACTATTCCTACAACGCAAACTGCTTTCTTGGGGCTTGGAAAATTGACTGATCATGGAAGGATCTGGTTGGGACTACAGGTTAGCATTCAGTGATGGTCAGGAACTGACTGCTGGAAAAAAGGCGTAAGCAGGATCTCCTCCTTCTATGAAGCACTGAGGTCATGCTTCTCCAAGAATAGCTGTAAAACACGTAAGTGTGGGTAGATGCACTAGCACCCAGCACAACCCCCAGCACTCACAGCCCACCGAGCTCCAGGGCAAACAGGGCGCAGGGCGCGCCATGCTGGGGTGGCCTCAGGGCCACACTGAACAAACAAACTAGGGATGGAGGGAGCTGTGGAAGGCATCATGATGATGGGGAGAGAAGAGGCCGGTATCTTTTTATCTGCACTGGTAGGGAGCTGAAGTACTGCAAAGATGACTGCACTGTCTTTACCGGGTTCACTAGCTCGGTGGGGTTTTAGAAGTCCGGCTAACAAAAGGCTGAACAAACTAAATGCTCTTTCCCAGAAAAAGGGATGTTTTACAAGAACATCCTGATGCACACAGCTTCACTAGAAAGACTAATAAGATATTTAATATTAACTTCACTGTCTTCTATTCCTGACCTTCCTCTTCCCCCAGTATTGAGTCTGCTCTAGTTTTTTTTCCCCTTTTCCTCAAAACAATGGCTTTTCCCCATTTGCCTAACCTCATACCTTCGTTTGTAACCACAGCTGGATGTAAGTTAATTTGAAGTTTGATGATGATGCTTCCCCAATGCTAAGTGTCTCTGAACACAAAGGCATTTTTTTCTTGGGCACCAGTAACGTTGATGAGGCCAACAGACCTCTGGGAATAGGTTTCATTAGTTAAAAGCTCCTCCAGAGCTAGCTGATCTGAGCACAAAGTATAGTTTTATAATGCAAAAATGGTGGCTACCTTACTTAACCAGTTGAAAGGCAGAAAATAATTCACTAGCATGTTGCAGTGGGGTTTATAATGGCCCTGTGCAAAGCTTATCTTAGTACGTGAAAATGTCTTCTTATAAACTAAACTGTTTAGGCAGCAGAGGCTTTGGAACATCATCTCTATAACAGTCCCTAAATTAGCTCAAGTTGTTTGCTTTATAAAGGACAACAAACCCAACAAACTTTTAAGGAAACATCAGGGTAAACTTTTACAGCTGCAAAGGGGATTTGGACCCGGTGTACATCACTGATGATGTACATTGCATTTGCTTAAAAAGGAGACAAGTTCCCAAAACAGGCATCTTGGCACACTCACAAGCACAGATACAGCTGGATTAGTGTAAGGATACTTTCAATGATCAGACCAGATCAAAGAGTCCCACTCTGTTGAGGGCACCAGGAATTCTTGCTGATAAGAAACCAGACCTGTAGGAGACTAGAGATTTTTTTTCCCTTGAAGTTGGGCTATTAAGAGTTCAAACTTTACTTCTGAAGGTGAATGTTGACTGTTACTTACAGCGTACAGTCTATTTGTGCCTCCCACAGGAGTGGGCAGTAGTGGTGCGGGTACTTTTGTAGCAGTACACCTACACAGGGAAATGCTGAGTGCTTCGATGCTCTCCGGTGGCACCGCCCAGGCAGATCTGTGCCATGCAGAGGTGGCATCTCAACCATCCCTCACATCTTCTGACCAGGAACACGTTTTTGAAACAACAGCTTACCGTGCTTTGGTTTACATTAGAGTGGTCTTGGAGCACGCATTTTTTCAGCTCAATTTTGTCCGAGAGAGTGGAGTGAAGAGCACTCCAAAGGCTCTCCAAGTGCTCATAGCAGTTCAGACCAGAGCAGGCCAAGTCCAATATGAACCCTCCAAAATGCCCTGTAGCTACTGGGTACGTGACACCAGCCGCTTCGCTCCATAGATCTGCTCCTAGAAACTTCACGCAAATACAGCTGAAGAATACCAACACTGAGTTACAGCTCAATAGATTTACCCCTTGCTCTACAAGGTTTTGGCTGCTCAGTTGTCTGAAGTTCACAGCAGCATTTCACTATTATTCTGCAGGCTATTTCCAAAACAGAGGAATTCTGTAATCAGACAAAACAACCTGAAGGGCACCACATACCTCTGTGATACCGAGACATATTTACTTTGAAGAAGAGCAGAACGCAGATAACATTTAAGAGCATCTCAGGACTCTATGAACCAACACAGTGATGAAAATTCATCTGGTTTTCAAGTGTTCATGCCCTACTCATAGGTAAATTGTTGTGGAAAGCTGACCATGGTCTTTTCAAGGGCAGTTATACTGGTGGTTGCATGAGACAGTGGGGCATTTCATTAAATAGTCCATGCAAAAGAATAAAACATGTTCAACCTTAGCTGTACAGAGGTTGCAACCAGGGCAGGTTTTGAGTCTATTTGTTTCAGCCATAGCTGGGTTCAGGTTTGACCTAATGAACCTCAAAATACAGATGCTTAAAACAGCTCTCTTATTTTTAAATGCTACTTAAAATGACATAACGCTGGAAGAAGTTCAGAGAAGAGAAACAAGAATGATCACAGGTGTGGAACAGTTTTGATGCTGAAAGTAACTAAGGTAGGACTCCGGTGTGAAAAAGAAATTATCTGGGGGAAATACAGTATGGAAGTCTATAAAATTATAGGCTGCATGTTGGAAAGGGAAAAGCTTTCCCTGACTCTTTTGGTACCAGAGATACGTGGTGACGAAGGAGGTCAGTACAAGAATGAGGTTCAAAGTAAACGAGATGGTTCTCCATACCTGCTGGTAGCACACCTGGGGAACTCCTTTCCCAAACACATGGTAGACACTAAAAGCTGAGAGCTGCAAAAGCTCACAAAAGAAAAAGCCACCAAAGCTACCAAACAGAAAGACCACATTGCATTTGTGCCCAATAAGGAAGCCACTGTAGCATAAGCAAAAATATCTGCATCTGCAATGCCACTCATTGCTACTACAATTTTCACTAGACCAGACGTTTCCTGTTCTTCGTAATCAGGGGTGTTATGGTCCATTTGGATCGCTCAAATTTACAGGACAACGTATTCTTAAACTATCTTATGAACACACTAGGAAAGAAAACAAACACTTCAAAGATGGGTTAAATCCCCTTTGTACAGACTAGTCCAACATAAATTCACCAATTAGTCAATTAATGACATTTTGATCTCACAAGTTCTCTAATTCATAACTCAGAACTCATGCACCTCTGAGCAAAACAGTTACCTAGCTGACAGTGAGGGTGCTCATTCTTCCTCCTCCATCACCTTGTGCGTGTCCCCTGTATCTGGCCTGGAAGCACAAAAGCCTCATCAGTCTGGCTGCTGTTGAGTCTGCTTCAAAAGACTTTCAGGTAAGCTGATGTATTTATACCTTCCAGCTTGGAAGTTTGATCTATACCATTTCCATAGGCTAGTGGATTCTGAAGAAAGTGTCATGCAATCCACATGCAAGGCTTATGGCTGCAGGTGATAGCAGCTGCCTAATGACCTCCATCCCTCCCTGTCCATAGCATCCCGCCTATGTGTTGCTCTCACTGTGACCCTATGGCACTGCTCCCAGCACATATCAGACCCAAGCATGAGCTGTCTATTAGCCAAAACCTGAGCACGGGTTGAGTGAGCAGTCGCAAGGGGTCCCTTTTATTCCCAGACTAATACTGCAGAGGCCAGATAAACACAGCCACGTCTGAGCTGGCCTGCAGGTGACTTCAGGAAAACACCAAGCCCAGCCTGGGTCTCCTCCTAGTGCACGCTCAGCCACGCGGTTTGCGCTTGCCTTGCGGTGCCCTTGTTTCCAGCACCCAACCCACCTTCTGACTTTCCCTGACATGCAGCAGCCTTGCAGACAAAGCTGGCTTCCAGAGCCTAGCCACACGCCTCGGTGTAGGCTTACAGACCCACCCACAGAGGAGGTGAATCCTGTGCTGCCAGCAACATCCAGCTCCAGTGACTGCCAGGAGGTCTGCCCCCTGCCACAACTGCCAGCCTCTCCTGTGGATTCCCTGTATTAAGCAGCACAGCCTTGGGGCCTTTCTCTCTCCGCCCCCGCCACGAGTCTTCCCTTTTCATCATTTGGGTCATGTTTTCCCCTCTTCAGCATGCAGTCCTTGTTTCCTCTCTTCAATATTCAACTTAATCTCTTCAACTTTGCCTTTAAGCACTGAGTAAATCCCTCTCACCTGCCTGTCAAAACCTCCTATTTTCTCTCAGGCACCATCTTCCATTACACTACTCCAGTGTGCATATCACACCCCTACTCAGCACCAGCTGTCATGCCAGCTCCAATACACAGGACAATTCCCCTCCTTCCATCAACACTCACAGTATGCTTTGACTTTCCTCTTTCATAATGGGGCTATTAATTTTGGTTTGAACAGGCTCAGACACTTTTCCCACCTCCACTGACCTGGTCATCTTCCTCCATGGCCTCACTCAAGTTCAGACACTAGCCCCAGCAGCCTCTTCCTCAAGGGAAACAAGGACAGATGTGAAAGCAATATGCTGAGGAAAGGGCAGTATGTAAGGCCCCAGCAGGAGAAAAGGGTGGGGGGCAGGGGGTGTCACCTATTTGGCAGGGCATTTATTGATTAGTTTCAGTCCAAGCAAATTATCACTGGCAGCACTAGTCATTAGAAAAGCCAATGCTCAGTCACATTCTCCGATTCTGGCCCACAAACAAGATGCTGCCATTGCTAGTGAAAGGTCACAGCTTGGTGATAAGCTACCAGCAAAGGCATCAGGGCTTATCAAGCTTTTCTGTGCTTTGTTTAGCTGTAAGAGCAATTATTTAATGATCTGATGTCTGCTACTGACTTTGTTTTAGCTTTTGCTTTGCTTTATCCGATTGCATGGTGAAATGTTTACTGTTATACGCACTTTGTGTAACTAATAGACAGTAAGAACAGATATTCTGTGAGGAATGAACTATTGACGACCCTAAAATAAAATTAGCCATAAAGGATCAGTAGCATGGGATGATAACAGGTGTAGGATGATATTGGAGGCCCCAGGCTACAAATAGCTCACCAGTGGTTAATTACTGGTCATCAAAGGGTTTCCCTTAGCAGGTGGGTAAGGCAAATTTCAGATGTAACAAAGGTGAACAAACAACGAGTACCCAACACATGTAAAATGCACCACATCTGGCACATTTGGATCTACTGGGGAGCCAGTGAAGAAAGAACAAGCTGCGGAATGTGTTAGCAAGCACGTAAGAATAAACTCCGGTGGATCACACAGTGAGAGGAAGAAAATTTTGGTTGTGCTTATCCCAGCAAAGAGGAAGAGAAACTCTCCCCGCTAACGTCAGACCCTGCTTGGCGCAGGACCTGGGACGCGGATGGCTTGCTGTTACACATACTCCCACTGAGGGCATCAGAGGGGCAGTGCAGCGGTGCATATAAGAGCAGAGAAAGGGGAGTATTCGGGAAAGATTATGCTTATCAGCTTTACCCGATATAATCTGGACTATAAGCGTTAGTGTCATGGTAAGAAAAATACAGGTATATCATTCCATCACCTAAGTATCTTGGATAATAATAATTCTTTGATTAGACTATTTTTAATAAGACTAACAATACATTCTTCCTAGGCTTGTGGCTAAGGTGTGTTTCCTTTTGCCCATAACAGGAATTTGACTGACAAATTGATGGGAATTGAAGCAACCTGGTCAGTGGCTGGGGTGTAACAAGTCAGTAACAAAACGAGGTGTGCTTTCAGGAGTGCGCAGACTTTTGTTTGTGCTTCTCTGAACTACTGGAGGGTGGGATCTGTGGAGGCAGGGGTTTGGTTTTGGTCTCCTTTCCTCCCCAGTCCAACTCTGAGATGTGATGTTTGGGTTGAGCATACAAGTTCACCCCACTCCAAAGAGACCCTCAGCTGAAGAGTTTGACCCACTCTTTTCAGGTTCAAAGGTCCTCCAGATCTGGGGTTGCCAATCTGACCTTATTATCAATTATTTCCTGTGCGCACACGTAGCGCTGTGACAGCAACCACCGCTGCTTCCGTCAGATTGTACCCGTAATTCATGTGACAGCCCATCCACAGGGTGCTGAGCGGCTGAAATCCTAGAGGCCATCCCTGTTTTGCCCTTAGGTTTTTTGTGCGAGGTTCTGTACAGAGTGAGCAGGCTGGTGATGCCAAGGGCTGTTGACATCCTTGGCTTCTATTCCGAGCCATCACTGAACCTCTCTTTATGTGAATATACCCCTCTGTAAACTATCAATAAAAATACTTCCTGCCTCCTGGTGAGCGCTGGTCAGATTAATGACTGTTAGTAAAATGCCTTGAAATCTTTAGTTGAGAGAAACACGTTTTAGATGTGGGATGCAGGTAAGGTTTCATTAGGAGCATACCAGCTGCTTAATGGCTCTGACATGTTAAAAGGAATTTAAAGGTGAATCTGGGAATTCTCTTTGCTGGCACAGCGTTGTGCTCTGGAAATTGTCACCTCTCCAATGCGTTAGGTAGTCAGTTGTTAAAACAGAAAGAAAAACAAAGGCAAATAGTTAAACTGGGCCTGTAAAAGGTGGTTTGTTTCTTTTTAAAATAAAGATAGGGTTTTCTCCTTAGCACCAAAAAAGGCATCTTTATTAGCATGGCTCCAAAGTGAATTTTTTTAACTCTTACAATTAAGATGCAGCAAGTGGTGTCTACAGTGCCACTCCGTAGAAGAAGTGAGTGATCAAAATACAGAACATAAGACACGAGTGCAATCAGACAGGCTTTATTTCAAATTATCATTACAGTGTGGTTATAAAAAGTCTGGAAAGGAATGCAGGTTTATACGCAAGAGCAAAAAATGAGTAATTTTCTTAGATGATGTAGACTCTGGTAGGAATGCTTAATTACTTAACAGAGATTGTCACCTTGCTTTTACAACACACTGTTCAGCCCCTTGTACCCCAGAGGACTTATCTGGGAGACTCTGACATTGCAGAGTTTCTAATGTGGTCACACAAGCTGTACAAAATGAGCCCACGCCTGAAGTGAAAGCTCCCTGAGGTCTGGTGTTCCTGAATCCGGGAATACTCTTGGAGCATATGAGGTGGTGTGAATCTTTGCTTTGTTCCACATCCTTCAGCAAAAGAGCAGCCTGTGTTTCTCCCTTCCCAAGACTTGCTTATTATTGACGGCTGGTCGCAGGTGTTGCAGGAGGCAATGTGTGGTAAGAATAGGAGCAGAAGGCAAGCCATCTCCCTTGCTTTCTCACTAAGGAGACCATGGAATGACACGACCGTGCACAGTGCAATAAAACCCTGGTGTTTAAGGAGCACGAGGCTCCTTTTAACTCCTTTGGAATCTCAGCTCCCTCACCTGTGCTGTCCGTGCGGGACACGCTCTTACACACTGTGGCCGGTAGAGCAGGATTGTCGCAGCTTGTGGCATGTGCATCTTTACCTTGTGGAAAAAGATCCCGAGAAGGATTTCAGGGGAGGTGAGAAATGAACACCCACCCCCATGGTGCTCTACTACAATGGGGTATGTGGTTTAGGATGGAGTGGTATCCTGCATGGAAGACTAATGGAAACCACAGATTCAGAGCGGCCTCTGGGCCAGAAGGTCTGCAGGGGAGGAGCGATGCCTTGGGAGGCATTACCCATGATTCCCAGGAGGCTTTCAGACATGGTTTAGTCTGGACTCATCCCCCGGTGGCAGTTCCAGAGCAGGATATTTGTCAGGCTTGTGGGGCTGCCAGGAGAAGACCCTCAGGCTGCCCTCTCCACTCCTCTCTCCTTCACCCTATTGACCAGCTGGCAGAGCTGGGACTGCTCTGGAGCAGGGAACCCCCCGTGACACACACGCACACTTGTGGAAATGGGGCTACAGGGTGGGCTCAGGAGAAAAGAAAAGGCAGAAAAACAGAAGAGAGACCACACCATACAAGAGATGTGGCCAGGAAATGCAGGTTTAGTGTGATGAACCCTGAGCAGGGGCACAGAAAACTCTAGATTTCCATCAGGCAATGAAGAGGAACAGTGTATCAACAGAGTACAGGGTGGGATGAGGGCATGAAATAGAGCGGAGAGTGTGTGGGTGCCTGCACACGTGAAAGAATGAGACAGAAAGCACAGGGAAGCAGCAAGAGGAAACAAGGGGGTTGGGAATGTTGTGGAGATAACACATCCTGAGAAATGCTTCCAGCAAAGAAAGGTCTCTGTGAATTGGAAAATTGTGACATTGTAAGATATAGCAGTCCCTTTAGCTAGAAATACCTGTTTTAATTGCAGCCTGAATGTTCTACCTTAAGGTTGTGTAATTCAGTCTCAGAATTTATAACACTGGGTACTTCCCTGCCCTCCCCCTCCTTTTTCAGTGAAATATCAGGCCTTAATTAAAACTAAAGTTCAGACTACTTTGGTGAATGGAGCTTTTCAGATTCCCTTACAGCACTAACGCAAAAGACCATAAATACAAATGAACTATAGGAATAATATGGCCTAGAATTGTCTTTAATTACATGTATCTAATTTTAAATCATTCGCTATCCATGTGCTTTTACAAGTTCTCTCCAGCACTACTGATTAATTTTCTTTATCATATTTTGTTCAGCACAAGGATGCCCAAATCAACAGCAAGTAGATTTCTACCTCTTCTCCCTCCCCACCCTCTCCTTCCCGATATTTTGAAATACAGCTAACAAGGGACGAAGGCAGCACCTTTGTTCATGGTTTCTGAATCTGGACGCTCAGCTCACCGTACACATGCCTCAGAGCATCACAATTGAGGCTTGCAATCAGCTTTCGTAACCCTGGTTGCTTTGGGATGCATTTTAGCTCCCAGATCAAGGTGGAGTTTGCTGGGATTTGCCTGTAGGGACAAAGGAAAGTAACAACACTACGATCAGTCAGCCAGTGCTCTCAACCTGACCCACAGCTGGAGAAACTGAAGGTGGACAGTGTAACACATCTCCCCTTTTTTATGTTTCCCTCATTCGCACAGTGTCCTATAAATTATTCCCTCCATCTTTTATTCCTTGCAGAAATGACTGTCAAAGCCTTTTCTAGCCTTTCCTCCAGGCTAATTTTAAATTTCCAAAATGAATCAGTTTTTCTCTGCCTCCTGTCACTTCTTCTCATGATCACTTTCAGAATAATCTTCTTTATAGCCAACATATATTTTTTTTCTACTTCATAATTCCATTTTACTTGTTTATTATAGCCTACAGCCTGTTGGTGATTCCTTAAATGGTTAAATTTGTTATGAATTGTCCAGGGCATTCTCATGCAAACCCAATACAATGCAGATGAGATGCTGAGCCCCTCAACAACTCCTACCCTGTACCATCCTGCCACGGTTGTAACACCAACAGATCTCCTCACTGTCCACTTCAAATTACTTCTTCATGTCCATACGAATAAGTCAAAGTGTTCTTGGGAGTCCTGCTGTTAGCAGTTACTGTTCTACATTATGTATGACTTGAAACCTCATACTATAACGCAACTGTATTCTGCACCGCTCTTGATTTTCAATTTTTTGCTACAATTAAGATGCACGGAGAGCCCCGAGCATTGGGTTTCTGTGTTTTCTCAGTGCTTTCACTAAATTCTGTGTGCAGATTTTGAAGGCTGATATTGATTGATTGATTGATTATGTTTGGGGGATGTCAGGATACAGCTGCTCCAAAAGAACCAATGGAGAAGGTAGCATAGTGGGGAGCTATTTATAAAAATGAACATTTTTTTCTTCAGCATTAAGTAAGAGGATTGTGAATTTATCCAGTGTCCTCATCTCACATGGCTATGGTATTCTGCAAACCACTGAATAAAGTGAGAGTAAAGTAAGCCTAAACCTTAGCCACTGTTTCAAATTCTCATCTGGTAGGATGTGGCTCTCAGATGCCGTGTCCTATGCCAGGGTGAGGACAGAAATGACTGCTGAGGTTTAGCCACAAGACAAGAAACCTTAATTCGCTCTAAATGAGCTAGCTTGGGATCCTCCCACCTGAATATTTGTTTCAGTGTAAGTATTCCCCTGCTAAAATGAGAGGTATTCTAGCTCCTTAGAGGTTAGATTAGGTATCTCCATGTGGCACTGCACTGCATTTTGCATATACAGTCATAGGTACCCTGGGGCATGTACCCACTTTTAGAAAAGAAAAAGCAGAGGAAGATCATATTTTTGGTGCGAGCATGTGCAGACCGCTTCCAGCCAGTGTTTTCCCTCTTTTTATCTTTGTTCTTAATGAGAGATATTCTCTTCCCCTCAGCTGGCCTGCCTGCTCCACCAAACACCCACTAAAATGGTAGCGTGATAAAGTAACGACTTCAATTTCTGCACAAGGTTAAATAACTTTTTAAATTTGGAGTTTATGGGAATGATCTGCAACGGTTTATCTGTATGAAAAGTGAAGAAGATATTATACGACTCTGTTCTGCAGCAAGGTTTGGTCTACTTTCTTGAGCACTTGGGGGCCAGATTCTCCAAGGATGAAGGTTTCCAGACCACATCTTCCCAGTGCCCCAGTGAGTGAGGGTAGCACTACCATGTCTGATTTATAGTGCTATCATCTCTGCATATATATATATTTATATATATTTATATATGTGTGTGTGTGTGCAGGAATACAACAGCTATGCTGGCAAACCAAACCCACCTTTTCCTGTTTCTCTACAGTCCTACTTCTAAAATGACTTGCTTCTCTCTACAAATGCTGAGCTTTGACATCTAGAAACACCCAAAGTGACTTGCCTGCTAGTGTGAATGCATGCTTGGCTAAAATCCTTTTAACACTATCCATCACTGCCTGGTTAATTCTCATTTGTCATGCAAAGACTATGCCCCATGTAGGAGCTGCTGCTGCCCAAGGCTTTTCCATAAGTCATGCTCATCCGTCTGAGGCTAATAGCTAAATACCCTAAATATCACTCACTCTCTCTCTATATATGTATAGTTTTTATGAATGATCAAGACTGAAGCCCCCAAGCCACTTCATTCCCAGAATAATGTTGTATCAGCTGGATCACACATACCTGTTTTGTGGAGTCACCCAAGTGATACAGAAAAGCTACCTTAAAAATACAGAGAGGTCAAAATTCTCATCCCCACAAAGAATTGCAAAAGCCACATCCTGTATGTGACAGTCCCTGGTGGACAGGGAAGCAGTGGAAGGGTGAGGAAATCTGGAATGGGTTTAATTCTCTTTGCAAATGGAGTAAAGCCACCCTAATCTGATTTTCCTGGGACAGAATTCAGTGATGAATGGTTCTGCGTAATATGCTGAGCCATCACCGCGCCGGAGCCATTTATCACTCTGAATGCATGGAGGCAAATGTGATTATTATTTAAATAAACTACAACTGCCCCCTGCTCTGTCCTCGGTGTGTATAACCTGCAGCGCTTATTCATCTCAGAGAAGTTAAATCTTGAAATTACTAAGCCGATCTATTTCCATTTTAAACGATGCCAAGGGCACTACTGAAAAAGGGGGAAACATGGTGACGTAAAGGAAAATTACTTCTGTGAGTCATTTTTCTCCCTAACTCCCATGCCTTTGATGCACCTGACAACTTCTGCATCCTTGGAGGTGAGAGGAGCCCGCAGCAGCTTTTGGGTGGAGCAGGACGCAGAACAACACGGGAGGCTGGCAGGGCTGATCAGCCGTGAGGGCTATTGCTGCACCTTGTATAACTCACGTGGACTGTGCTGAGTCATATTTAGCAGCGCCTGTGACATACCACGTGCACGAAGCGAGCGCAGTATGAGGCCTTTCACAGTCATTTTTCTACCCAGCTCCACTCTGGAGACTGGTTTTGATCTTTTTATCCCTGGCCCAGGTGCAATCAGGCTCAGACCTCCCCTACGAGCTGCAGATAACGCTGACAATTCATACGGCTGCTGGAGCACAGGCAATTTTTCAAACTCCTTTCACACACACCTGGGGACCATCAGCTCAGGTAATGACAGATAACATTGCTTTGGCTGCCCAAGACTAGGGAATGCCTGCAAAATTTTCCACGGATCCTGTTTATATAGCCTAGAACTGACCAATGCTGAGCTTATAACACTGAAATCAAATGAAAAGAGGATTTAGGAAACAACTTGCTTAGCGTACGGGTACCACTGTGTCGGCCTGAGGTGCAACTCAGTGTAACAGAGGTGGCTGAAGGGCTTTCCCTTTCCTCAGCCTTGGGAGCACCCTGCTCCCTACATGCCTCTGTGCAGCGGTGCTACCGGGGGGGGAGCTGTGTGCTCAGACACCCGCTGCAGCCATCCAGGCGGGCTCTGCTGCATCCAACACACATTTCACGTCTTGGCATAAGCTCACAAAGATCATCTGAGGTACCTGAACGTCTTGTATAATCGTGATTAACATGAGTGGAGAAAAGCCCTTTTTGAAAAACAGCACAGGACCTGATTTGCACATACTGAGCAAGTGGCAGTAAATACTTCATGTGTAGGATAAATCTGTCTTTCTGTGATAACGGCTCGTAGGTGCTATTGTCAAGCGCTAAAAATAATGTAATACAGTGAAAAAAGTAAACTCAGGCTGCATTAGCAACTACCCACAACCACTACCCCTTCCTCCAACACTAGTACTGAACAGATGAAATGCTCTCAGAGTCTCTCTGGACAGCCTGACTTCTTCTGACTGTTGAGACCTATAGCTCCCCTGTGTATTGAATTTTGAAGGAAGGAGAGAGTGTCTGAATCGAATTACTCAGCGCAGCATTAGTTAAGTGTCTCTTGTGAGCTTCTCTCTGCGAGCAAGCAAGGGATGAACTCCCAGCTAGCTGTGCTTTCTTCCCTACCTGAACTCCTTCTTCATCGTACGCAGCACGCCGGGTCCCTCCAGGCGGAGCGTGACGTTCTCCAGGGTTTGTTTCAGAGGATTGGTGAATTCCACAGTCACAGACATTTGTTTGCCAGCTACTGTCTCACCTTGGGTCTGCAAGACAAGGAAAGGACAACGCTCCACAAGCTGATAATGATGAAACGCCCTGCGTGTACTGTAGGGTTAAGTACACGGTGTTTGCAAGGCAGGAGGGGAGGGGGAATGGACCATGCAGCCAAAGAGTGTGAGGCGAAGAAAGCCTAGTCAGAAGAAAATTGTTGGATGGGCCCATAGGTATCACTGCAGATTTTTCTGCCCGTTGCAATTTTCCCTCAAGCCACATGGCAGGTCAGGAGGCAGGCCCTCATTTCCATGGAAAACCCAGAAATCTGCACGCAGTCCTGGAGCTGAGTGTTCAATGGAAGGCAAGTCCAGCTGAGTGGGGTCTCTCTGCCAGATTACTGTCCCCTCTCCAGGCTCCCCACCAGCACTGAAGTGCATGGCCTGCTCAGGACATAAGCTCCAGAAGAGAAGGGACAGTCCTCTTACCCTGAATTTGAAACACTGGCTCACGTTGCTTGTGCCTCTCAAAGATGTTGTGCCCATCTTCCCCCTGCCTGGCAACCCTCTCATGCTCTGAAGGGTTTCGAGCCCTGCACATGACCTCTGCATAGGCCTGAGAGCCAATTGTCCTCCAAATCCCTTACACAGCATAAAAGCAATACATTTGCAAGAACTGTGTACTGGAAATCATAAACTGTGATAATCATGAACAGTGATCGCAATAACTTCCATGTCTGTTACAGCACACAGCTGAAGGGAGCCGGCTGGCTGTCCCTTCAGATCAGTGCCAGTAGTACAGCTGCCTGGAAAACACCTCCAAATTAACGGGGTTTTAAACAAAGAATAAATGCATGGAGATTTTGGCTTTTACCCCTAGAAGCACAAAATTTCTCACAGAATATAAAAGGTTCAGGCAAGGGTTTTCACCCTACGGCTCGCAGATCCTGACTGACCCATGGATGACTTTAAAGGGCTTTGAGAAAGGCAACTAAGAAAAACAAGTATTTTGTCAATAAATTTAAAGTGCTGGGGCCTACAGCCCTACTGCAAATTTTTAAGGAGTATGAGAGCTGCAAAAAAGCTGGAAAGTCTAAGGGATCACTCTACACCAAATACTGATATATTGACTGGAGTAAAGGATGAGATACTAACATAAGCTCTCAACAGCATTTAGCCACCTGAATTTGCAGATGTCAGCGGCATTTTCAGAAGCCCTAGCCCAATTAGAGGTCTTACATCCTCCTTATTTCAACAGCCCAGTAAAGGTCACTGTTACATGGGAAGATTCAAAATCTTCCTGAACCCCCACACATGCAACTGAGACGGTGATATGTATTTGCTGAGCACATTTGTGTAATCTGGTCTCAAGCTAAATCAGAATATGGTGTAGTTTTTTAAACTGTTAAACCTGACAAACTCCTTAGACCAACAGAGAAAGATCAAAGGTGTATCCGAAGGCATGAGGAGAACTATGTTTTTTCTTTCTTCTCGCTTACTCTCACAGTAAGAACTCCAGCCTGCCAGTCACATTCACTGAAGAAATCTGACAAGAAAACTAGGGAGATAAGCTTCCTCAGATTTCTTAAAAAAAGAGAAATAAAGCAAAGTTTCCTATATAAATACGTAGCTGTATATACACAGACACACATCCTTAAAAAAATCCATCTATCAGAATTTCAGTGTATTTTTACACATCACAAAGAAGCAGAGAAGAGACAAACTCAGTTTTACTAGAAAATACTGTTACTGGACAACAACCTATCCTATATGCTAAACATTCTTTCCACGTAACAGGAGGGAGGATAAATCATTTTGAAGCTGAAACTGGGGATGCTATATAAGATGTTCAGTTTAAGTACTGAATTGAAAGAACTCTCTACTTTAAAAATTTGGTTACCAAAGACAGGTATTTGAAGTAGAATTGATCTGTCTTGTTTATCTCCTCCCTAGAATACTCAGTACACCAAAATATATGTGTTTGAAAATACTAATCATCTGATCAGATCGTTGTGACATTTCTGCTGACCATGAAATGGAGTGGATATTTTGGCAAACTTCACTGTAGTTTTGATCTACATTTTTAAAAAAGCCTTTTCTGCAGAAGGCTGTGGTTACTACATAATTAGATGGAAACCTGAACATTGCTTCAAATAAATGTACAGGAGGAAAAAGGCCTATAGATTTCTTTCAAAGTCCTGAATTTTAGGGAGCTGCATTCATGTTTATGTAAAGTTTCCTGAACAGGAGTTCCAATTTTTTTTATTTTTTTTTTTTTTTAGTATTTGGAAAAAAATAGATCCAAATGACATCATTCAAAGCAGGTGAAGGCTCAGCACTTTTGAAAATAAGGAAATCTATTTGGATGCCCAGTCAAAAATTGAGAACTCTCAACCCTGCCTTTGCCATACAACATAGGGTCCTTGTCCCATCCCAAGCATTACGCTTCTACATTTCAATAGGTGCCATGTCCCCACCCGCAGAAATGCTTAAACTTTCAGGGAACCCCCCTGACAGTGCATTCACAGAGTGGCAGCAAAGCACTGAAAACCTGAGAGCATTGTCCCAAAGTGACGCTGTCTGTCCAAGCGTGGAGAAACTTTCCACAACATCTGCAGGAGCTTTCCAAGCAAATTCAGCTCCACAGCAGCGTCCTTCGTTCTTCAGCAAGAGGCCTCTGTGCTGTGCTGCTCTAAATATAATAGACTTCTGAAGTAGTTAGAGACTCGAGTGAGTAATCTCTCTTATCCTTTGAGTTTCTCAAGCTTTCTCAGATCTTGTCCCCACCTTCCTCCACTGAAATCACTTCAGCGCTCTACTGCTGGTGATGCTGTCAGCTTCAGACTGTAATGTAGGGATACTCAGTACAATATATAACATACCTATACACACGGTATGCTCCAGACAGCCACTGCTTCTTAATGACCGTGAAAGACTGAAGGTCTAAAATGCACACACACATGTACATCCCCCTTTCCCAGAAGCCATGGCGGTCACTCCGCTCCAGCACAGCCCTGAGCTACCTTGATCCGCAGGGTAGGAATTTCCAGAACCGTCGCCTTCTGCATGGCCAGAATCTTCCCTGTTTCACTGATCCGAGACGTCACAAAGAAGTGAAAGGAGGCTTGGTCCAGCAGGTCATTCAGGTACTCGCTCGATTTGATCACAACATCAAAAGTGCTGGCTGAGTTAAGAGACAGGAAAGAGAAAAGGAATCTGAAGCAATTGGATGGCTAATCGCTCCTCCCAGCATGGCCAGTGGCAGTTACACAAGTGCCTTGGAAAAGTGGTGACCCACCACCAAAGAATGACTTTGATTTTTTTCTCCAAACTATCTTCATTTCTTTATCTCCCCATTCCCTCTCTTATCTTGCCCTCTTTCCATCTAGGCTGTGAGCTCCCTGAGGCAAGGGCTGGGTTTGTGCACAGCCTCTGCCCAGTGCCTGTCACCACGGGCCCAGGTCGCTGATGAAGGTTTCTAGGTTCTACCACAAAATAAGTGAGAAGCAAGACTGGCAATAAATAGCTACCGGGCATGAAGGTTCAAACCAGCTCCTGAGTGTTGCCCTTGTAAATGCCTGGTCTTTCACTTTATTCCTGTACTTTCTCTGCCTCTCTTCCTGGCAGAGGGATGCCACCAGATGCCATCTTCCTTTGTCCTACACTGGACTTGCCGGCAAAATATAGCAAGAAGGCCCTCCTGTCGCGGGCATGTCCTCCAGAGAGCTTTCATGTGCTCCCTGACTATAATTATTGGAGGAAACAAGTCCCCCTGGGCTAGAAGTTTGAGATGCAGGGAATCATTAATTTTAACCGTACTGAACTGCAATTTCCAGGGCAACAATGGTGTGAGAATGTGAAGCAGACCTGCTAACTAAGTGACCAGGCAAAATATACAGATTTGGAGCTCTTGCCTCTATGAACAGTCTTTATAACCCTAGTACACAGATCAAGATCTCCCATCTGTTAACTACGATTATTACTGTTATCCATTGTTTGTATTGTATCTGTGACATACACGGTACACACTGAGACAACCGAACTCAGCTGGGTAAATAACGTTCACCCCTTTTCACACTTTTGATCCCCTCACATCAGAACCAGTTCCTTTGGTTTCAAAGGTACTCCCTTGGTGACCACCTGATCTGGATTTACCAGGCCAGCCTCAGATTCACTTGATGTGGTCCCCCTCCCTCTCTCCTTCTCACTCTGCATCTCTTGTAAAAGAATTTCCCATAGCACCCCAAACTGTAAATTATAAATCACACAACGTATGCATCATCTGTCTAAACAAACAAACAAATAAATAGATTTGTTACCATCGAAGAGAAATTTAATTTACAGTGGAAGGAAAGACAAACTTTTCTGTGGAAATTTAATCACCACAGGAAGAAGAAGAACAGGCTTCTGTTTCCTTAGCACTGGCTGCTCTGGGAAGTTGCCAGTACCACTTACTGCACCTGGGAAAGCCAAGGGGGACACGACACTGAGCTGCCTTACAGCCTCTCAAAAAAATAGGGAAAACTAAATATAACTAAGTAGATGTGAGAGCACTTTTGAAGGCACTGGAAAGTTTAAGCTATTCAAATCCTCAAAGATGTTCTCAACCCACACAATTCCTTTAATCATTATTCTGAAAATCACGAATTCGCTTCCTGTTTGAAAACTTGTTTGCTTCATTCTTTCAGCAGCATGGGCTGGAAGAATGCCTTTGTCACAGATATATTTTAATTCTTTTGTTACTTCCAGATACATATATTTACACTTCTTGCCATGAACGAAGCCTACAAATACTGCCTGAGTACCGGAAGGTATCTTCCCATCACACCCCCGACAGAATATTCTCACGCAGTTGCAAATGGTCACGCTGCCTCCCTTCATACTGCCCATCTGCTCAGACACCGTTCCTGATTGCACGCATACTCCTTTCCAAGGCAAAGGCAAAAGAATCCATGCTCAGGTTTGAGCTATCACCTTCAGAGATGGCAAAACTTGTGAGGGTTTTTTGTCCCGTTGTGGGACAAAGCCCTTGACAAAGCTGGCTGTAGCTCAGCTATAAGCTAATTTCCACCTTCAGTAGTGGTAATATCTCAAAACATGTCTCCTTGACCAGAGGCAGTAATGGGGACATACTTTTGGTACACATGCAAAAACTCCCCATGTCCTCTCTCTAGTCTGTAGTCATTCCCCATCAGTCAACTCAGAGTTTCCAGCAAAGTTTCAAGAAGCTTTTTACAAACCATTTACTTAACTTAGAAAAAATGAACTATGAGGTTCAGTGATGCTTAAACATCATCTATACATTTCATTTCTTGCACAGAGGAGATAGATGAACCTCAAAGCACTGCAGAACCTGTGTTTTAGCTAATAATACCTTACAGACCTTTGATTCAAAAGCAGGTGTAAGTCCTGGAACCAAGCACAGCCAGGTGGTGTAACAGGTATTTGTACATCTCCTACAAGATGACTGAATTTTTCCCCATCAAAGAAGTAGCACAGACTGAGCAGTTGAAATTGATTTTTTTTTTTACTGTACCTAGCCAAGTCTCAAAAATTTTTGCAGTATTTCAGATCAAATATTTAGTAATTGATGCAAGCCAATATAAAACCCCACACTACGTTTTGATAGGCTGTGTTGGAACAACCCAATATGACCCAGAGTCAGCCCATTTCCAGACCCCTTGCAAATGACTCAGGGAGTTAGAAAGAACCATCAAGCATCTGTCAGGGCTTTGTTATAGACCGGAGATAGAATTTTTATTAACCTTCACCTGTAGATCCCTGTAAGTGGACTCCTACTTTATGGAGGTTAATCATAAAATAAAATGTGCAGTTTTAGATGATGCTTAAAGTGGAGGAGTTTTGTTTTGCACAGCACAAAACAACTTCTGAGTCAAAAGAAGCTTCTCACAGAAACAAAACCCGTCCTCTTTGAGGACAGAGGACTCACAGTGTCTCCTGAGCTGGGATGAGACAGACAAGACAGAGGAGAAAGCTCAGAGGTCAGCCAGAGCTGCTGTGATCCAGCACCAGACCCAGATCAGGAGGCCCATCCTTTGGCCTCCCAAAGTCCTGTCACTCCTGCTGTGCTCAGCAGAGATTATTTTTGCCCAGTAGCACCGTCAAGAAGGCAAAATCATTGCTCCTGACTTTCTCAGTAGGAAACTCAAATAGTGGATCCTCTGACTTAGCCTCCATAAGAGCACGTTCTCATCACTTCTGCTGAGCTGGAGGCACTGACCCCAAGAGCACAGGCCTGTCAGAAGAACAAGTAATTGGCAGTCACTCCTTGCTGGAGAAGTCAGGGATCTACAACCAGTCTGCTCCGTAGTGCCTTGGTGTATAGCAGGTCCTCAACACTTGCTGACTGTTTTCCGATTGGGGCTGCCATGGCTGACAGGAAATAAATTGGCTATGTCCAAAATAAAAAAAAAGGGTAACACCCCTCTTCCCTGCTTGGAGCAGTGCAAAATCCTGCCTTCAGCCGTATGAGCTATGCTGCCAGGAACTGCTTTTCTCATGAGAAGAGGGAGGCAGGATCTCCCCACTGCAGTCCAGAAGGCACTAGGAAAAGCAAACATTCCATCCATAAAGATAACTCACCTTTGGGATGCTGCCCAACTGACAAACACCCCTGCTCTATAGTGACACATTCTAATTCCAAATCAGTTTTTAGATGGCTGTAAATAAAAAATCCTGACCCACCCAGTCCTCCAAAGCCAGATGTGCGCTTGGACCCACCCAGAGACTCTGAGCGCCTTTCAGGTAAGACAAGGTATTCACCTTTTTGTCCCTGTAAATGACACCCTGGGGAACCAGAACTTTTCCTTCGCTTGCTGAGATACTGCCAGGAGACTAAGGTATGGAAAACGAAACCTTGCAGCTTAACACCTGCACTCCTTTGCCTTCTTTTGCACTAAATAAGAAAAAGTAACAGTTCCCAGACATGCATCTTGCTGTAAGAGATCGTTATGCAGGGAGCAACTGCCTGAAAGAAAGCCTCAGCTCTGAATGTCACTGGAGGCAGAGCCAGAGTTGGGAGTGAAACCTCCTGATACCCAGTAGAGTATCCCACCCCTAGCTACTAGAATTGGCTCTAGCCATGGGTAGAGACATGGGTGACAGTTAATGACACCAAGAAAAATAAAAGCTAGCAGGCTTGAAAAGAACTATGCAAATCTTACATGAAGAAGGTTCCAATTTTGCACTGAAAGAGTGCTTCTTGAATTCAGTTTTTGTGACTCCTGTATAAAACACTATGTTGCCTGAAAGGTACGTAGTAGCAGTGTAGGAGTTGCGGCTTTTATTCCTGAAAGTTATAGTGACTTTAAAGTCACTGCCAAGGACTACTTTTTGCACTTGGAAGTCCATGTCAACATCCATCTGTGGATGATACATGGTATCTTGGGTAGTTTGCTTTTTAACGCCGTACATCACCGCAGTGTCAAGAGCCAGTTTCTCCTCGTCGGAGCCTAGAAATGAATGAAAATCAGGTTTAGAAGAGAAACAGGAGTAACTGCATTAGCCCACTCACCGAGCACAAGGGTACATCTCCCCTAGTTTGTCATAGCTGAAATGAATGGATGAGAAGGGTGAACCTTCCTGTGGTGAAAATATTAGGAGAACTCACAACTTCCAGGTAAGCTGGTCTTACAGATCCAAGCCATATCAGATAAACTGAGCTAGTTTGGTTGATATTACTGGAGCTACGCTGATTTACTCTGTGCAAACATCTGGCCTGAGTAAGAAATGTCTAAGCAGCTGCACAGAAAGCCTTGAATTGTTTTGAATGCTTTGAGTACTCCATAACTACCCTTTGTTTTCACTACAGCTTACTCAGTCCAAAGCACTTCTGAGTAGCAAAGTCTGTGCTGCTACCAAGCCACCTGCAGTGTTTCTAGGACGAAGTTATAAATAAAGAGTTCCAGGGGCACCTTGGAAGTTTTTCATGCAGCTCCCTCAGTGCCCGAGGTCTGTAAACCCACATTCCAAGGTCTGACTGAGGTAAATCTACATTGGTATGGTTTCACCCCATTTCAGGTTACCTTCTTGGAACTTGTACTCCTCAGTAATGTTCATCATTCCATCACCCCCAACTTCCTTGGTCACAATCAACTGCCCGATGTGGGTTCTGTCAATATTTTCTATCACTTGGGTTCCATCTTTCTCCCTTCTTGAGTAAACAATATCACTATTCACCTATAAAATTATAAGAAAAAGGACTGAGATACATGGAAGTAGAGAGAGGAAGGGAAGCCAGCCTATCTCCCCTCAAAACAATGACATGTTGAATTGAAGTCCCACTCACACTGAGGTCCCATGTTTAAAATTAGTCATATGCTACAGTAATGACTGGATAAATCTTATTATTCACAGCTCCAGAACAACAGACAGTGAAAACTTGAGTAGGCTTGCAAAGATACCATTTGGATTTGGGTAGTATTACACATTCCTTGCACCAAAAAACTTCAGACCACAGAGAGGGAAATACTTCATAGATAAAATATCTTTATTCTCTTCTGTCCTAAGCCATATACAATTCACTTAAAGAGAGACTTGCTCTACAGCTGCAGCAGTTCTTGGCACACTAGCTCTGGTGGTGCAAGAGGTCAAAACTCCAGACCTCTCAGTCCTCATGGAGATATTTCCCTCTCAGATCTGCCAGTCAAACCACCCATGTGAGCTCTCCTTGACCCACTGCAGCCAAAATGAAGATGGTGAGCAAAGACCTCTTTACAATCACTGCACACGTTTTGACTGCAAGAAGCAAGGGAGCCTTAACATAAGCAGCTTTGCTGGCAAGCCTGGGAAGGAGCTAACAAGGGATGAAGATGAGCAGCTAGAAATAGTGGCTCATTTTCCAGCATAGCTGGAACCTGGGAAGGATAAATGACCACAGCCTGAAGTTCCATCAGGACCAGTGCAGCTTTTTCTGCTTCATACATTGGTGAGCAGAGATTAGAGAAATCTCTGTCGTTCATTAGAGTCACACCACACCTGCATGTCAAAATATAATTATGAGATTATTCTTTGATGTGGAATATACATGAAGTAACTTCCATAAACTGCAGTGGAGCCCTATCTTCTGTCTCACCTACGGTCTCACTGATAGCATCCGACACACTAAAAATTTTCAGGTAAGTACCTCAGCATAGACAAAAGGAGCATCGAACTGGAAGCAAACGTGACCGTGTTTAATGGCTTGAACTGAGGCTGGGCCACACCTGTACATACCTGTGGGAAGAAAAGAGATAAAGTGAAAGATTAAATTAATTTAAAACCATGTAAAATATTATATTTTCTCAAAGAAAAAGAATTATTGGGGTTTGGTTAACACTTTTAATAGTTTACTGAAACTCCTGACCAAGAAGTGAAAAGCTTAATTTTTTTTGCCAGCCCTCTAAACAACACAGACTCAAGCCTGAAATGACATAATAGTTCAGTACCTTAATGTCACCGTAAAGCACACTGTAAGTCTCCAGTGTTTGAAATGCAGTTAATGCTGGTTTTGCTTAAAGCAGGTAATTTTGGGAGGGCTCAGCTTTGCCACAGCCTGAGAAAGATCTCACTGCTTACTAAGAATGTCTTGTAAGAACTGGAAAATTAAGGACTGGGAAGAAAGAGCAGTGGCTTTTCACTTTTTCTCTCCTTCCTACTGCCTGCTCAGGAAGTTTAGTAAGGGCTGCAGAAACTGGCTGACATATAATGAAGGTGAAATTGTTTGTTCAGCCTCCTCTATAGGTTCTCTAAAATTTTAGAAGCCATATTTGGCAACAAGACTACACCTTTTCTGTACTAAGCAGGGCCCTTCTCATGCAGCGTTTTCTGCACGTGCATCATGAGCAGTGTTACAATAGGGACAGGTTTATTTTAGAGCTCAAAACAAACCAGGAGAAGGCCCTGAGCACAGGTGACTGTAGTCATCTGTTGCAAGAAGTTGTCACCAGCCATATGGTGGCACTGGTTCAGCTATCATCAGCTCATTGCCACAAAGAACCCAAATGTTGGAAAGAGAGCTAAGGAGGATTTCAAGCAATACTACCATCGCTGGTTTCTTGGGGTGTCCCATCAACAACCTGCCATCCTCCAAAACCAACAGGAAGATCAGGTCTGGTCATCCAAGCTTCATTCCAGCAATGATAGTTCCTTAGACAAGAGATGAGACAAGAATATTAAATTCTTGGAAAGAAACATACTGACCAAAACAAACCTATGTATTTATGTCCTGCCATTGCTTCCATAACATCATTTGCCAGTTTAGGGTTGAAAAAGTTGGCTCTTTTTAGAGAACAGATTTTTAGGTCTGAAAGTTTGGTACCTATCTGTTAAAATGTGAAGGCCATAATTCTTCATTGCAGTTTCTTGACTGCAAGTTCAAGCAGCTTTTTGATTCTTCTGCTGTGTTCTGAATGCAAATGTCTCTCACAAAATTTTCCAGTGCTTGGAGGTTGTTGGGGTGTACGAAGATCTACACAAACTACAATCCCTTTCCAGCCAGACACCCCCACTTCAGTCTGCCTGCTAAAGCAAGCTTTGAATCTTCTGCAAGCCATTGAAGCACGCTCTGCTTTATAACTATTGAGACCGAAGCTTTGCCACCTCTTCTCTGAAGAGATTTCAGGACCAAGTCCATAACATAGAGTGTGTAGCTTTGTTTTCATGGCTCAAAACAAACATGCTTAGTTGGTTTCCATGTTGGTTGAGAAGAAGGCCCTGCATAGGTTTTCTAAGACTGTCCTCACTGTGGATTCCTTATAAGGTCTTCCCAGTCTGTCATGCCAATGAGGGAGGTCAGATCTCCTAGAACATACATCTTTCCATAAAATCCACTTGCAACCACTGTGGGCCAGGTCTTGCCTGTAGGGCCCAGGATGGTATACCAAAAGGTGAATTTCTGAGAGTGGCACATCTAGGTGCTCAGGGTTGAATACCCTCGCTTGGCCGGAGCTCAGGGAAATTAAAACACACTACAGCACCATCTCAGTCTGCCCAGAATGTTTCAAAGATGAGCAGAAAAGAAAGACACATCATGTAACTTCCTGCAATGCTACCAGCGCTCAAGGGAGAGCACAAGCATGAAAAACGGACAGTCTGGGAAGAGGGTCTTGCAGTAAAGCCGGCAAAGTGTTTGAATGTCATTACTGCGAAAAATAAAAAAAGGAAGGAGTAGAGAAAGGAGCAATTTTGCTTGCAAATTATACATATCCTACAGCAGATATGGATGAAATTACATCTGTGTAGCTGCTGATACAGCTCCTAGCACACACAATGATATTAGCAACCAAAATGAGGATTGTTAAGCTCCGACCATTTCACTAATAGGTGAAAACCATCCACGGAGCGGTTGGAAGGATCTGAGGCTTGTCTAACAAGACATTTCAAAGTGGAAATGAAAGCTTGGATCAGGGTAAAACTTGTCAGTTAGGAGAGTTAATGAAGCAGCACTACAGAAAAAGGAATTATTCAAGGAAAATGACGCACACTCAGAGGATTTTTGATGCTGCTGAGAAGTCAGTGCTGAATCACGCTTGCAGAGCTTTGCTGAGGGCTACCAGAGAACGGGGACGCACTTTGTGGTAGGTGGGTTTTTGGAAACTGCTATGCCAACATGTGAGAGAGACAATCCCTGCCCTGAAGCCTTCACTGGCTCACTTTGAATCACTCAGATGTGTCATTGGCTTTGTGCTCTGCGAAAGAAGAACCTGAGGAGCAGGCAGGAGGGAAGGATGATAAAACCAAGGGGGGGATAACAGTGTGGAAAATGGCAGCTCTGCTTCAATTCTGTAATTAGGTAATGCATTTTTTTCTTTTCTTTTCTTTTTTTTTTTTTTTTTTATATTCATCCTAGGGCACGGGACCTTTCTTACTGGTTTCTGTTAGCGTAGTGTTGGGCGCAACAGGACGGCAATGTCTTTAGGTCTGCTGCCTTGCAAATAACAAATAAGCTTAAGGATACTGAACATGAACGGACAGAAAGACATCACTTGTCAAGCACATGAGCATTAAGGAAAGGAGGATGAGGGGAAGATTTGCCTCTTCAAAATGTAGCAGAAACTTCTCTATGGTAGAAGTGAGCACAGCTGAGGACCTGGCTCTGCAGCTATAATTTGTTAAACCGATTCTGTAGTTCTTGTATTCTACAGCAAGCCTGAGCTATTAAAGAAAGCAAGAATGGCTGTACGGATCAATGTAGTGGCCATTAAATATTTACAGAGATAATTACGAATAGACTAAACAAAGTGATGGGGAAATTAATAAGAGATGATCAGGTGGGGTTTATGCCTGGAAGACAATTTAAGAAGGGTACTTCGTATTGCTTATGAGACAGGCACATGCTGGAAACAGCTGCTTCCCTTTCATTAGCTAATAAGCTCAGGCATTGGGGTTGAGAGAGGCAGTGGTAACATACGTGAGAAATTAGAGAAAAGTGAGCTGAAAGTGAATGGGAGAGCAAAGGCCTCAGAAGGAATTTCTCCACAGGCCTGGACATGGATGAACCCCCATGGAGCCGGGTGACTTCGAGCAAGTTTCTGCTGAGGTACTGATGTCAGTCTGCTTGGTCTTCACAGTAGGAGTGAGTCTTGATTCCCATCCAAGAGAAATATTCTTTAAGTGTCTTTATATCATCATTAAGAAAGACAAGGAGAACAAAGTAAGGGGACAGAGGCAGTACTGATGGGTCCAAATCCGGCCAGCTTTATAAAAATAACTTTTTGCAAAGTCTGTGTAATTTTGTATATGTGTTTTGTTGTTGTCATTGTTTCTTATCCTGAGGGAGAAGATGATCTTTAATAAAAATAAATAAATGTCAGATAACATTCAGAGGGAGCCCCACACTCGGAGATTGATTGGACTAAAAATCCTGGCTCCAAATATCCCTGAAGTCTGAGAGTATTTAAAACCTGAAAACAGATCAGCTCCAGCAGTACAAAGCAATACAAATGATATATTAATAAAGAAAAAGAGCTTTGCTTCCAGTTTTCAGGAGATTGTAAATAAAAGTGAGAAATACTTTTAAAAAAATCATTATAAATACCTTGAGCTTGTCCTCTTAAAAAAAAAAAAAAGAAATAAAAGAGACATTAAAATTAAAATCAAGGTTAAGACACAAGCCATTTAAAGTCAGCATGTGGGCTACCATGGAGTGTTACAGAGTAATGAAGAGAAAGGGCACAGAGGAGAAATGAAAAGAGGTGTGTAATATATTAAGTCATGCCCAAAGGGTTATGTGCACCATGTACTAATAAATGCACCAGGAGGATAAAAGGATGAACAAGGCAGTTCAAAAAGTAATCAAGCCAAAGAAAAGCAGACATAGGATGGGAGGATGAAGTGTTAGCGTGAAGGTGCCTATGGATTTCAGTGAAGCAAGGACTATTTTGATGATCTATCTGGCCCTATCCCTAAAGAATGGGGGAAAAAAAATCCCAAACAACATGGAAAAGGACTGAATTAAGAAGTCTTGGGAAACAGCTGGGAAAGGGAGAGGTAGGGAAGTAAAAGGAAATGTCAAAAGTTGGTGAAAGGTGTTTCATAGATCATGTTAGGAGAAGGGGAGAAGAAGAGACGAGGGTGAAAATTCTGAAGCATGGCAATGATCCATTACTGGGTGTATACGGACTGAGCAGTGAGGTGGCCAGTCTTTGGGCCTTGTTTCACACCATTTATAAGCAGATGAAGTTTCAGAAGAGCGACTGCTCCTTCACAGCTCTGTGAGCCATAGAAGGACCAGCCCCATGGGACCTACTGAGGTCCTGCTGTCACTTAGATCAGGTGCAGCTTAGCTAATTGGGAACCCCCAAGGATCCTAACGGGAGAGAAGGCAGCAAATAACAGGACCACAATCCTGGGCTTCTGGAAAGTAGGTTTTGGCCTGTTTAACACCCTGCTTGGAAGAATCCCATGTGAGGCATCTCTGGATAGAAGATGGGACCAGGAGAGCTGGTTGTTTTTGAAGGGTCACCTCCTTCAAGCTTAAGAATGGTCCATCCCTACGTGTAGGAAATCAACCAAAAGTGGAACAAAGACCGCATGGTGAACAAGGTGGGCCTGACTAAACTCAGACATTAGAAAAAAGTGCACAAGAGGTGAAAGCAGGGACAGGTGACCAGGAGGAATATAGAGACACTGTCTGAGCAGGCAGGGACAGGTTTAGGAGAGCCAAAACCCAGATCAAATGGAGCATGTCAAAAGATGTGAAGAGCAGTAAGAAAGGCAAGTACATCAGTATCAAAAGAAGACTATGGAAAATATGACTCTGCTTCTTAATGGGGCAGGGGACCTGGTGGCAAAGGACTAAATAAAAGCCAAAGTATTCAATGTCTTCTTTGCCTTGGTTCTTACCATTCAGCTTTGCCCTCAGGAGTCATGGCCCCTGAGACCAGTGTGGAAGTTTGGAGTAATGAAAATTTACTGTCTGTAGAGGAGGAATCAGTTAGAGAATACTTAAACAAACTGGTCACACAGAAGTCCAACGGATCTGATGGGATAGACCCAAAAGTGCTAAGGGATCTGGCTGATGTCATTGTAAGACCACTCATATCTATTTTTGAAAGGTCATGGTGACTGGGGAAGGTTCCTGAGGACTGGAAGAAAGCAAGTATCACGCCTTTCTTCAAGAAGGAGTACCCAGGGAACTACAGACTTGTCAGCTTCACCTTGATCCCAGGGAAGGTTATAGAACAAATTCTTGAAAACATTTCCAAACATATTAAGGACAAGGTGATTGGCAGTAGTCAGCATGGATTTACAAGGGGCCAGCCCTGCCTGAGCACCCTGATAGCTTTCTCTGGTGAAATGAATGACTCAGTGGGCAAGGGCAGAGCAGTGCATGGGGGTCAGTTTCTCTTTTGACTTTAGCACCTTCTCCCAGAACATCCTCATGAGCAAACCACTGAAGTACAGACTAGATAAGTGGACAGTAAGGTGTATTGGCAACTGGCTAAACTGCTGGGATAAGAGGGCTTTCATCAGTGGTGTGAACTTCACTAGTCACTAGCTGTGTACCCCAGGGATCAATACTCTGTCCAGTACTGTGGAACATCTTTATTAATGACCTGGCTGACCAGACCTTCAGCAAGTGTGCTGGTATAGAAAACCGGTAGGAATGGCTGTACATGAGGAGAAGCGGAGAAAGCTGGGACTGTTCAGCCTGGAGATGAGAAGGCTCAATAGGATCTTATCCATGTGTATGAATGCCTGGTTAGGGAGCCGAGAAGGAAGAAGACAGAGCCAGACTCTTCTCAGTGGTCCTCACTGACAGGATAAAAAACAATGGACACCAGTTAAAACACAGAAATTTCTGTCTGAACATCAGGAAACACTTTTGCACTGAGAGTGCTTGAGCACTGGTACAAGTTTCCCAGAGAGGCTGTGGAGTGTCCATCCTTGGAGATATTCAAAACCCAACTAGACACAGCCCTGAGCAACCTGCTCTAGCTGACACTGCTTTGAGCAGGGGTGTTGGATGACTTCCAGGGGTCCCTTCCAGTCTGGACTATTCTGTGATGCTGTGATACAAGCTTCAAATGTAAATTAATCTACCTAATTGTTTTCCTCTTGGTAGCAGGTTGTGGAAATTGCATAGAAGAGGTTACAATAACAGCTTCAGTCATTTCCTCCACCACAGAATGGTTTTGTTACAGTTTTAATGTAAGGACTTCCAGAGATTAAGTTGTTAATGAAACATGCTGATGATCAGCTATGCTGATGAGTTGAAGACATCATTGACACAAATCAAGTATGTTAACACTGAATAGGACAAATATCACGTGAATATAGGAATATAGAGGTCACATTCACTGCTTCAGTCTGAAGAGGAAAGACTTGAGGCCCAATAACCCACATAACTTCTACAGAACAGAGCATATAATCAATATGTGCTACACTTCTGTCAAACAGTAAGTGTTAAAGGAGAAAGTTAGAGGACTGTCTTCTCCAAACGAATATGTAGACTCCATTTCTCATTCCTAGAGAGTTTTTATAAATCTGGTGATAGCATTTCAGTAACTTGTATGATACCTTGGCTTGTTTCTTTTTCAGCTGAACTGGATTTATTTTGCAAAGTACATATTTGCGATAGCAGCTACAGGTACACAATGTCAAACCAAACTACAAATATGGGAACTGAGCAGAAGCAAACAAGAAGGGTGCTTTTCCCATAGATATTGAGGTGTCCCTTTGAGCCTGGCTCCAGGCTGATGGAAGTGCCCATTCTACCCCTTTCCGTTCTTAGAACTGGCTTGGCCCTAAGAAGCACAAACCCATTCGAGCTCTCCTCCAGTGTCCTTAAATGTGCACTGTATGGTATCATTATTAGTGGGATCCCCTAGGGTTTGTGTCTTTACGTGACAAGCTCTTCATAATAGCCAGCCTATTAACAATCCATTCATTCTGTTTTACATAAGCTGGCAGTGTTCTTTAACACACAGAGAAATAAATAAACCACAGGCATTGCTGTCATGTTTTTTACTGCTTATATAGTTGACACATTAAAGGCATTTGCCAGGAGAACTCACCAGACAGAGTCTTTTGTAAGTTTGGTGTCCACTTTCCCTTCGTCATCCAGAAAGAAGTCCAGCTGTAAATTGGCGTTGTTATCATGGGCGGAAGAATAGTTGGTAATGAGTCTCGCAGGTATCCCCAAGCACCTCAGAACTGTAGGAAAGAGAGAAGTGCGATGAGAAGGACAAATATGAAGACTATGCTCATGGATGACAGGATGAGTAGACAGAAACTATTAATAACTAGAATAAAATGGGAAAACTCAGTCAAATCAACCCAAATAATTCCTCCTATCTGTCTTTACATAGAATAAGTTAAATATTTTATTTGGTCCCAAAATATGAGCATTCAAGATACGTAACAGTACAATGGTTATAAGCTAAGCAGCTGATTACCAATCGTTTCAGAATAGTCTTGCGCAGGGACCACACTGTAGTTTCTCAGGGCAAATCTGGGTGCAATGCCCAAATGTGGTAGAAAGAAAAATAAGTTTAAATTTGCAAGAATTGCAAAGCATATTAGGTCTCCTAATATCAATAAACCAGGAGAATCACGAGACTCTGCTAAAAAGAAAATTAATAGGAAGTATCTCCTTTTGGTTGATTTGGAGTTTTCCTGTTTGACATCTGCCGACAGATGGGATCCGGAGAACACAAAGAATAAAGCAGAAAATTATTGCTAACAAGCAGGAAAAGCTGCATTATTTGCAAGTGAAATGTCAGAGTTAGGCAGCTTGAACAAAATGCATTAGATAATCTGTATTGATTGCTAAGTAATAGTATTTTGGAGTCAATAGTCCCTTCCCAGAAAGGATCCTAAAAGGAGGATCAAAATAAAATTAAAAAAAAAGCCCCTACCCCTAAATCTCAGACCATCACACTGATGGCTCTTTTTCCCATGTAACAAGTGGTAAATCCAAGAAATGTGGGAACGCTACGGCTACGTCTGAAGTGCAGTAGTGCATCAGACTTCTGTGTTTGTGGTGCACCCTGGCTGATAAATAGGCATGGAGCACAGCCCCGATGAAGGAGCGGGGCTGCAGGGTGACACATCATCCCAGCTTCTTCACATGAAATAATTTGTCTCTCAGCCAGAAATAGTTCCTGTTTTCTGATTTAGGAGCCAACAGGTTCTGCAGAAAACAGAGGGTTCTTTTTGAAAGGGAAAAAATTTTTATTGAAAAACCTATTTAAAAATAGTTCCGATGCTGCAATGTTGAACGGCCCTTGCTGCCACTGCTGGGTTTTGTACATTTATTAGTGTCACTACTGTGACTCCCAACAAAGTGTAATGCTGCACATTCATTTCAAGTTCCTGGATGACAAATTACCTGGATGCATCCAATACCATATGTACCTATTGATTAAACTTAATTCAAGTGCCCTCCCAGGCTTCCAGCACATGAGCCATCAGAGCTCATTGAGAATAATTTGTCTGACAATTTCAAGATTAATGACCATTTTTCAGAATGTTTTAGCATTTTTAACAGATGACTATCCAGAGTGTACAATAGAGTAACCTTGGGAAGCTGGACCGGTCACAATGACAAAACATTGGCAGCTGAGAAAGACTCAAAACCAGCTCAAAAGGACCCTTTGAGTTGCACACGGCTGTTGGGACCTTTGCTGTCCTCTCTGTGCAGCGGTCAGCAGGTGGACGCATCAGTGACTGTGTGTCAGATTGGCCACTGGACAACACCTTCATTTCATAATGCTCAACAGACTTTATACTTCAGCAGTCCTTGCAGCAGCACAGTGGCCTGCAGGCAAAATATTGCGCAGTGGTGATTCAGTGCAGGGAGAAGGTGGGAGAACTGGGGTGTGTGTCTGTCTCTGATCTAGAGAAATCCCGGTGAGGCAATGGGCAGAGAAGACAAAGTGGCCTGTGGAAGCCACTGCGAGGAACTGCATCCATAGGGAACATTTGGAAGAACCTTTGTGAATCCATTGCATTGCGCAGCGGCTGTGGCGCATCAAGTACAGACCATGCAACAGAGGCAGTGACGGCAGTAGACACCTCACAGGTTCTTTGGATGTGGGTGATTGATTGCTCGTTATCCCACTGTGCCAGGAATAAAATGAACCATTTTCTGTGTCGAAGGACAGAGCACCTGCCCCAAATCAAAGCAGGAACCTCTCCAGACATATGAAAGAGAAGCAGAGAAATCTGAAACTGCATCCCCTGCTGCAGCTGTGAGAAGCATGCGCCAGTAGAAGGCTACGTGGTCAGAAGACAGCTTTATTTTCGAGGTCCTTACTGTTTTGAACAGCTTTTGAACTAACTCAGGTAACCAAAATGAGTTATGAAATTCAATTATCCAGACGGGAGGAAAATTATGTACAAAATGAAACATACACTTACAGAACAGGCAAAAATAAAGTGAAAACACAGAGATGTCCAGGGCTGGCTAAGAGTGAAGAACCAGTCCTGCAACTTATCTTTAATTATTCAATTTCAGTGTTAGTTGCAGAAGATGGGTGATTAATATCCTTAATTTTTTGTAGAAGTATAAAGAGAAGCATAATGTGATTCCTTGAGACAGCAACATGTGACAGTATTGAGACAGATGAAAAGGGAAAGGTTTCATGGAGAGTTTTCCTGTAATTTCCTTTTCACATCTTAAACACAAGGACCAAAGCTTAGATCTTCAGCTGTGGCTGAAAAGTACTTGATGCAAAGTAGGCTCCAAGCCTGCGGAAATACCCATTGTGTCCCCCTGGTCCTAAGCTGATCTAGTACCCCCCCAGTTTGACACTTAAATGCATATACTATAAGTGCTTCTAAGGAAGATCATTTGGGCTTTAAAAAGACACTTTTAGTTTCTGTTCAGCTCTTTCTGTCGGCCAGTGACATCAACATAGGAACTGCTTGACTAACTCTACATTGGCACATGACATAAGCATTGCTTACAATGTCTGGTCCCCATTATCTTGACTGCTAATACACTGCAGTGTGTTCCGGTCTATTAGAAGATGATGTTAGAAATCGCTAGGCAGTAAAAGAAATGGGAGCAATCCAACACTGGTTTCCCTACTGAGTTTTACAACCTGCAACACTGGAACTCTAGTTTGAGCAAGTCTGCTCAGACTTAACCCTGTAGTGCTAGACAATTAATAAACCAGGCCAGCATTTTCCTCATTGTCCTGGCTCACGAACTCCATAGAAAATGTGTCCAGTGCTCAGCAGAGAGGTGCTGGGACAGTGCACATCAATTTTGCTAGGAAAAAAACTCAGTAGGTGAGATTTGGCCTTTCTGGAGCAGAAACACCACCAGCTATCCCATACGGACAATAATTTCATGTTGCAGGTTTAGAAAACAAGCCCCCTGTTCATCTCAGATTTCCTAACAGAAATGTGGACTGTGCCAAGAGACTTTCTCTCTCCCAAACTTACCCTCGAGAGTCACTGAATACATTTTACTGAACCAACAAATAGTTAACAGATTTGTGTGGAAGAGCACTTGAGCTGGAGGAGATGTCAAAGGTTTAATTAAAGACCATGTATTTTAGTCGTGTATTTTTAAGTACGTCTACTCCTTACTCCTGAACACTAGAGAACAGGGAAGTATTTTAGTTAGCTTAACCTAAAAACTCTCTCTGTTATGCAAGAATTGTGTAGCAGCGTGAGGCTTTTCTCGCTGATACCTACATGTGTTGAAGACACCAGCAAAGACCCAGCACTGGCCGTATCGGACAGGTTGCTTAGAACTGTAATAGTCCAAGAGAATGTCCACGCTTCCCGTCCAGGCTGAAGGTGCGACACCGTAAGTGTACGTATTGTCCCAGGATCCAGCAATCACACCTTCATCATCCTTGGAGTTGATCTAAAGACAAAGGAAACAAGAGTTAGGGATATCAGAGGACTGAATAATAAAGAGCTCTTTAACCCAGCAGACAAAGATAGAATGGAAGAGACTGAATATAGCCAAGTTTAGGCTGGAAGTAAGACAGAAATGTTTAATTATGAAGGCAGGAGATGAATAGAACAATCTTGCTAAGGGCCATGGTTCTCCATCTGAACAAGTTTGAATGAAGGTCAGACAATTAAAAATAATGGTGAAATTAAATCACCACACTAAGTATCCCTGTTGCCAGTTTAGTAAGTTTTATTAACATTAAACATGTTTACTGCTATGTATTTTTAATAAACATGATCAGTTACACACTGATAAGCAAGCCTCAGAAATATTAAGCTGGATTCTTTCCTAACATTGTCTGTTTTTCTCTCCATATCAGCCCAGAGATTTTAATAAATTCACTCCTTATTTACAGCCGATTGAGAGGAGAATGAGTCCACTGTTATTTTTAGAGTAGAAACTAATTTCTTTGGTCCAGCATACATGAAAACAAGAAGAGATTTGCTGTGTAAGTTTTCCCCTGCTAAGATTATACAAAGCAAGGAGTTTTGCTGACTAATGGCTATACTGATAGGCATTAACGAGCAATACATCTCCTAACTGCAATTTGAACCAAACCAGTTGAGGCTGTGCAAAAAGCTCATTTGCTCTGTACCTTTTAATTATGTTAATGTGGAACAGCTACACACCAGCCAAATAAATCACAATTCTCATTTAAAAGCATTTGGCTGGATTAACTACTGGTTTATAATTAGAAAATCGACTTCCTATGAACCCTAGTACTGAATAAAGATAAGTATTCAGAGTCACATCCAAAGGGTTAAGGGGTTGTGCCCATCTCACTGTTGTGGGAAAGATGCCAAGAAACAAGGCATTTCAAGGGCAGGGCAGCATGTTGGTCCTCAGGCTCTCCTCTGGCTGTAAAGAGAGGAAGAAGGGGGTGACTCTCCCTGTTCTGCAACCTCAGGAAACCTCAGAAGGATCCAAGCACGCGGGCACCTCCTCAGGCGAGCTCAGCTCTACCACATTTCAACCTGAGCAAGAATGAGGGTATGGAACACGGGTCGGAATTCAACACCTCTTGTCCACTTCTTACTGAGGTCCAGATTTCAGTGTCAAAACTCCTCCCAGCTATGCCCTAATCCCGCAGGTTAGACCTAAAGTCCATTGACTCCTTGATTTCCAGTGGTGAACTACTCTGCTGCACTAAAATGATCGAATGCCTCAAAACCTAAGTAATATCCAAGTCCTCTTTGGGTTCATAAACTTTGTGCTATTCTGCCCTTAGGGCTTCCACAGTCCCTGCACAAGGGACCTTTTACATCTACTAGCCCAGTGATGAGGGAATCTCATTCAATTCTTGCTTTTATCTGAAGGTCTGAAGCCATAATTCTAATGTCTGTGGTGAAAGAACTAACCAAAAGGTTAAAAGAGAAAGAGAAGCGGAGGTGTTCTCAATACTTCTCGCTGAAGCTATTATTTTTAACATGATCTATGCAATATTCAGCATGTGGCACCGAGAGGCTGGAGATCCTGTTTCAATGTCATCTAAGACAAAGAGCTCGTTCTCTTAAAGCCTGGGCGAATGCTGGAAAAAGTGGGTCAAAGGATCATCCATCTCCAGCAGCCATATTTTGTAGACAGTCTATTTTAGTAGCTGACTTGGGAGAACATCTAATGATGTTCTCAATGACTAGAATATTATTGTGGGAAGCAGAAGGCATCAGTTCAGAACTCAGTAAGGCAGAGGAGAGGACTCAGCCTCTGCCTTCCACATCATGGATGAGTCTTCCTTCGTGAATATTAGGGATGAGGCTGCTTATCCCACAGCATGACTCCTGGTGCCTGGCAGCTGGAAAGAATGGAGATGTGGAAAGTCTACTCCTTCCTCTTTGCTTCTGGCTATTTTAGGTACTCCCATTCTGAGAGCAGTAAGTTTTGTGCACCCCATGTTTAAGAGGACAGCTCTCACAGTATTTTCTTCTGGGGCCAAGGTAGTTCACATAAATGTTCTCAGCCTGACTAGGCCATTCAGGGTTTCAAAATCAAACGCAGTAACACCCACCTTTGCAGTGTCTTAAGACCCCATTGAGCTTAGTGCTGGAGTCCACATAAAGTCTCTCAGTTCCCCATCCCAAATTCCACCCACCACACTGCCTTACTGTCCATGGCAGAAATAGCTTTCTCAACTATCTCAGCTACTGGAAAGTGAGCACGCTGTCACAAGAAATGCCGTCATGCCTGGAGTGCAATGTCTAAAAGTGGTTTCCTACCAGTGAGGTGCCATGCTCAGGCAAAGGCGATGAGCCAAGGTAAGTATTTTCCCTTTAATGGAGCGAAATAAAATGCTAGATCCCAGAGGTCAGAATGGACAACTGATCTGGCACCTGTTGGAGTGAGCACATTGGGGCCAGTTAAATCAGCCTGGCTTTGGTTTACAAGTTGCTTCTGACACATATTAGGCATCCATTACATACCACTGCAGACGCAACACGGCAGATTTTGATGGGGTTTCCGCGCCCAGAGAGCTCCAGTTCTGCCTTGTCCATCAGGAACAGGCAAGCGTCCAGAACGTTTTCTTCAAACTAGATAAAAGAAAACAAAAAAGGAAACAGAGGGAAAATGGGGTCACTTTTTATTCTGTTAAGCAAAGGCAAAGTTATTTTTAATTGTTGTTATAATAGATGATCAGCTTCAAAATTAGCTGGTCAAGTCAAAGTTCTGTGTTTAAAAATACAAGTTTTCTTCTAGAATAATTCCTATGTATGGAAAAAAAAAAAAAAGTGAGAGACTGTGAGGAAAAAGAAAGGGTCATTTTGAATTCAATCTCAGTCCAGTTTCCAGAAGGCTGAAGTGACAACACAGCCATTCTGACAGGACATAAGATTTTAAGTACTAACAAGTATATAATAGGAAGATATTATAATAATAACTACAAGAAACTAGTCTGCTTGTGAAGGACTTCATGTCCTTCACAGATTCCAGACCTGTTAATTTCAGGACTTCTCTGACACAGCCAATGCAATACTGGGAAGTTGAACAATAAGTGGCTTGCCAAAGTTAATTTGAAGACACATTTTAAAATTAAGTTATAAGTCTGTTTAAAACTGACAAAAAAGCAAAAGCTGATTACATAGATTAAGCCTGGTCTACAAGACTTAGACATCAAAAATACCAAGTGACCTAAAGTAGTATTCTTCAAAAATAGAGTGAAAAGGTACAGTTTCTTCGATCCAGCATGAACAAGCACAAGAATGAATTGAGGGCAGAGGTGCCTAAATAGACCAGAAACCATTTGTCACAGAGCTTGGCTGGCAATGTATTTCATTTTCCTTAGGAGAAACTGCATAGCAAAGGAAAATATCTGTGTCCCCTGCAAAACGGTAGGGGACAGGGGAACACACATTAATAAAACAAATACCTTCTATATACCCAATCTTATATTAACATTCAAGGCTGTGACAGAAACTCCATGGAGCTTGTCCCCTTGCTGTGTTAGGTTTTATGTTCTACGCTTGCATCCTTAAAGATACAAGTCACGCTAACAGGATTTTTGCTCTCATGCTGCTAGTAGGGATGGATTGATTTTACAACTGTCTCCAGCCTGGCTCAGGGAACCTTGGCAGATAAGGGTGATCAGAGTTTTGCATCCTGAAGGAAGTGAGCAAGAGTCCAAAGAGTTGCTTTGGCAGTCCATGGAGAGGTAGAGGAGAAAGAAGAGTGAGGCCAGAGATCTGAAAAGGGAGCCCCAAAGAGTCAAGACTGCTGCTGATGCTGCAAGCAAGATGGAAGGGATGAGGGTCACATCCCAGGCAGCAGCCGAGCTCTAGCGTAAGCCAGGAAAGCAGAGGCACCACTGTGCTTCACCACCCTCAGCCATTTCCTGGCCAAGGAAAGTCCTTCTCTTTGCCTCTGCTCGAGCCTGCCTGGCTGTCATTGCTCAGGGTACCACCACTGCATGGATCCTTTTCAGCAATGGTCCTCCAAGGCAGCACAGCTTCTCTCATCATCACCCATACTTGCACTGAATTACTTTCTCTGGAGCAGACATGGACTGGTCATTAACACCTTACAGTCTGAGAAAAATGCAATTCATGGTGCTTGGGATCAGTGTTTCCCAGGGACCTACTCCTAACATTGTATCATCCCTGGGAAGCTGAATAATTGCACAACAGACTCTCCAGTCCAGTCCACTTTTACATGGTATAAACAATGTGGGGTGAATGACTGTGCTGTGGAGACCCTCCTTCACGATGAGAATCCGCACAACAAGTAATGTAAGCTCTGGGCCCTCATAGCCGTCCTTCTTGCTCCAAGTTCACTTTTCTTCTGGTCTGGCCCAATGATTTATCACTTTCACCAGGATCAAATTCTGCTTTCTGCACTACAAGTCATCACCAGTGCCTAAGACCTGAGACAAATCCATAAGAAGTTTACCCTGCAAATTAAATCTTTCTCATCTACAGTTTATGAAACGCTGTCAATCTTGCCAGCATATACAGAAAGAATAAAGAGGAAAGAAATTGCTATCAGGGTTGTTGCCTTCCACCTCAGCATTTAAAAAAATGACATGAATGCTTGTGAAATAACTGGATTAACAGGAGGAGAGACAGGACAAGCTGTAAAGTCTAGCTGCCTTATACTGGTTGCAACTGGGTAGAATGCAGCGTAGCCTTAACTCTCCAGCCAGTTTTGCCATTCTTCACTATCCAGGGATTAAAAAACATTAAATGAAACTAAATCGTCATCCTGATTCTCACTCTTGGCATGAAAATGCTGTCTAGAGGGAAGTGGAACTGAAACATAGCACCTGTAAGGCTGAACAGCCCTGAAATATCAGAGGAACCAGAGCAGCAGTAGGCAGCCAGGAGAGCTGAGTGAACTTGGGCCAGGTACAGGCACTGCCTGCTCAGCACAAGCTGAAATGGAAATAAACCAAATTCAGGACCAAAGAACCTTGGCGAAGCCTCCTGGGAAAGACTGCAGGTGGAAAACAAGGCATGGAAAAACACACAGGCAAAGGGGTTCTGTCTGCACGCAGAAGTGCGTTGTGTTACAGAGCAATGCATTCAGTCGGGCTGGCCTTCCGCGGGCATCCTCTTTCATGCTAACCTGTTTCTAACAGATGACCTTGCATTTAAATCAAAGCGAGAGGGGCTGTATCACCTTTTGCAATAGTTGAATTAGGGCTGCATTTCTCACAGTCAGTTGAAAGCAGACGTGATCTCACGTTGCCTACGCTCTGCTCTGGCCAAATGTGTGTGCTGTAAAATTACATTCGCGCAGTGGGGTGCAAAGCTAATGCAGCTCAGCGTGTGGACAGGGGACAACTCTCAATGGCAACAAGAACTCTATGCCCACCTGTTTTGTTTTATTCTTCTCACAAAAACCCCTATGTTAAACCAACAGTATAGCATCCAACTTCTGACATTTCTCAGCTAGAGAATTCCTATGTGCCCAGATTTCTTCCAAAGCCAAATTTCTCCTGAATCCCCTGTGGGCTTTTCTGAGTGACTGGCTATTTACGCTTTCTTAGAAGAAAGGGATCACAGTCATGTTACAAGGAACACCTTCATCCTCATTCATTACAACCATGTTTCAACTGGTCTGTTGTTTTTCCTTCCTCGGTCCATTTTTCTTGCCTTTCTTCCTCTTATGTTGATGCTGCTCATTAAAGACAGCAGCTGTGAGAATCATCTCCCACTAGTAGCCCAGTTTTGGACTGTATGTTCCTTTTTAATTTACAACCTGAGTTAAAGCTTCCAGCTGTCATTGTTCAGAGCAATTTTTTAGCCCAAGAATATTACCATGCACAAGTCTATCTGTATTCTTGTATATGACCATATACCTTTCACCTCTATGGCTGGTGGGGCCTTATGCTTTTTACTTACATTGTTGTACAGGGTTATATGCCATAAATAAAAATGCATATTTGTATGATATATCCATAATATAGGCCTGGCTGCTATTACTTTTACTCACTCACAGCAATTCTCTCATTCTTAACATCCAGGATTGCTGAAAATGAGGGAGATGCATGTTTGTAATGGTTGGAAATTGTCAGGGTAAGAACAGGAGCAACACATCCCCCATCTCACTGAAAATGAAGGAACCAGAAGAATATTTCTCCATTGCTTTACAGCTTGAGGTGTCTGTTACACCCATACAAAATGATCAACTCCATTAAAACTCTTGGCTCGGGCCCCCGCCTTAGACACACTCAGTTTTCACACAGGCAAGTGACAGCAAAAGGTGCACCACAGCACAGCGTGGAAATCAGGTCCTCCAGTTTCAGAAAACACCGGAATGTGACAAAGGGCTACGGAGCAGCCCTAGCCCTAGCCTCCCAGACAGCACTACCTCCTAGCAAAAGTACATAAATAATGCAGTTTCTCAAGGGAGGCTGGTGTTTGTGTCAGGGAGGTGCCAGATTTGCAGAATGTAAGCACCTCAGGCCAAGCCACCAAAGGACATAAATTTAGCATCTTAGGACATAAATCTAGCAGCTGGTTTTAGCAGCACCTTCCACCTCCAGCCATTCATTCCCTTCTCTCCCTCGCCCTTATATCTGTTAGGGAGTGAATCTCATATCTAGGAACAGACCAAGCCTGAAAAATAACCCAGGGCTGGAAAAAAACCCCAAAAAACTCAAGGAGATGCTTATTCAGCTAGATCAGCTCTCCAGTCTGACTCACTGCACGGCTGCACAAGCACTTGCAGGGGGAAGGAAGGGCCAGGAGGGGGCATTTTTGGTCAACTTAAATGCACACCCAGCTTTGGCCTCAAGTTCCACATCTCTTCTATCAGAGGCACCATCAGCTTATGGAATTGCTCCCCTTATTTAAAGGTTATTTTTGTCTCTGGCAGGATAACACTCAGACCCCAGGAACAACGGCACCGACACTACCAAAGGAATGGCGCGGAGGCAGGAACTCCCTAAGGCAGTGCTGCCGCAGGAAAAAGGATAAAACCGTACCCTTAAGTAAGGAAACAAGAGAGATGTGAGTTTAAAGAGCTCCGCAGGGCAAACACACTGTCAATCCATCCAGCCCAAGCTTGGAGATTGTCTTTAGCTGAGGGAAAGACAGCAAAGCAAGGCCCCTGCTGCAAGCCTGTGCTGGGGAGGTGCCAGGAAAACTGAATGGATGTGCCACCAAGGGAATACTTCATTACTTTAACGGTGCCGTTGTGAAAACCCAGGAGGTGAGATGAGCAGAGTGCAACATGTCCAATAGCTCTCCACTGGAGTCCCTCCGAGTGACAGCTAGGGCTAGTTTTGCCCCTTTTTGATGCTGCTTGTTAATACCTTTTTTCCCTTTCTTGCACAACTTAAATCTTTCACCCTGTAGGGATTTTCAGGCTGCTTAGTGCTTACAGACTGAGGTAAAAGAGGCAAGCAGTAAATCTGATGTTATTGAAGGCATAGCCATGCTGCACACCATGGCAGGGGGCGTTTCCCCCAGGCTGCCAGACACCGGACACTGATGCTGTCAAGCCCAGGCAGCAAAGGGAGAGGTTCCCCCCTTTGGCGCTCTGGTGAGGAAATTTAAAAGTCTAGGATTAAATCCCAGTTTGTCATAGGAACCCTGTGACAAGCTGACCCCCAAGAAGATCATAACTATTTCCACCAAGCTGCTAAACCTATAAGGAAGAGTCAAAAAGCAATGCAACTTGTTGCCGAAAGATGAAAAAAACACAATTTCTCTCTGCTCTTCACCAAATCGGTTTGATCCTCAGGCAGCACCAATGCATCAACAGAAACACTGCTGCACTGTGGAAGTCTCAGCTAATGATTACAGCTTTCAACAGGCAGCCTCCCAGTATCTGAAATATGCTCCTTAAACAAGATCTTTAAATACCAGCTATTACAACATTGCTTTTCGGGATTAGGCATATACCCACTTCATACAATTTTAAAATTTCACCCCTTGTCTTTCTGAAGGAGAGGCCAATCATGCACTCCAGAGCCCACAGTCTCAACCACAGTCTGGTGTCTTTCAAACTCAGTTGCTGTCCTCCCGGGAGCCACCAGAGAAGGTCTAAATAGCTCACCTGACCGTAACTCCAGCTTCTTAATTTTATGTCGTTGATGTTTCCATGGAAAACAATACCAACATCATTCAGGACGTACTCTTCCCTTTCCTTCTCATCATCCAGGTACACGGCATCCTCTGAATGCATTTACCGAAAATAAATGTTAACAATCGCTTAGTTTCATATAGGACAGATAAAAAAAATGTTAGTGCATAATACAGTCATCTTTGATGAAAAGTACCCCTCCTTCCATCAAACAAAGCATTACTTGCTTCAACAGAGTACAAGAATAAGGAGGTAGTGACCCCAGTCGGGAATATCATACACAACTTAAAAGCATGCGAGATGCAAAAATGCTGACAACTCCTGCCTGTTTTCTCAAGATCTGTAAAGTATGATTAAAATGTCACATCTTATCAAGGATTTTATGATTACTGTGTACCACTAATTTAAAAGTTGGAGCACCATGACGCAATTCTGCATCCGTACAAACAGATCAAAGAACAATTTCAAACCTATTAATGTTAATGGAAAACAGCTCAAGTCAAGAGATCTAAAGAAAAATCTGTAGTGCATTAAAAAAAATGGAATACAGTTTTTATAGTGTATTAACAGAAGAATTTGATTGCTTTTTCTGTGCATAAGTTATTGACTGGAGTATCCCTCCCCCATGTAGCTTGACTGACCAGCTAATATGAGAAGAAATTCAAGTGTCCAGGTGAAAAACTGGAAGCAATTGGAAGAGATCTTTGGCAAAAGATATACAAAGGGTACATACTAGATTGCTCTTATATCAAGAGCCAAGAGCATATACGTGGACCCTCACTATGCAAATATGATTCACATACACAAATAACCCATTATTAACATTCATAAATAACCCTGAATGACACAAAACTGTTTAGACATTGACAGCTAAGTATGAAGCAGGTCATGATTCTGTGATGCTGGAATAGTTGAGGATTTCTTTCCTGTGTCAATGCTTGCATTTTGAGACTAAGAGATACAGCTTAACAATTAATAGTGTGGGAATTCATTAATTTGAGGACATCAGTAATGTGGTACCAGATACCAAATTAAATGGAAGCAAGAACCTCTGATAGTTTGATACAGGCTAGTACAACATTACCACTCACTACTACCACAGCCTATTGATGTGGTGTATTTTGTTGAAATGTGAATTGGATTTGTCCTTCCTTGTAAACCTCATCCTCAAAGGCTACTTCATTTGCCCATAAAACTGCAATTTGGCTGAAAATAAGCTAAAATTTGAGCCCTCTGAAAAAATCAATGGCAAAACTCACACCGGCTTCAGCTAGGTCAAGGGTTTTGCCAGCCTACACACCTGACCCTGCTGGAAGTTTTATCTGAAGATATTTCTCTATACATACAGAAGGGATTATGCTTAGATGTGTAACATAATGACCTTCACATTGGTGTGCAAGGAATGATAGGGAAGGAGGTGTTAGATGTAAAAAGCCTTTATTGCATTTGAGGAAGTCAGCACTTGCCATGATGCTTTTGATAGGGTTGCTACACAGCCTCTGTAGACTATGTCAGAATCCAAGCAAACGGAGAAGCGACAGGTTTTATCAGGTTTTCCCTAAGGCAGGTAGGTTTGAGACTTGCTCTTGCCTTTGGTGGGGTGGTGGTACTCATCCGGCTTCTAAGGGCTGGGACATCAAGAAGTGTCAATATAGGCTTGTCACTACCCGTGACCTAGTCAACCTGCACCCGGGCACGAAGCAGAAGATCACGGGTTTATTATATTCAGAGGCTACCAGGTGAAAGAGAGCATTACACACTGACAGCGAATCAAAAAGCTGCAGTGATTTATTCCAGAAGGGACTCTCATACTTATGAAACTGTATATTACTTTTTTGAGGTCTGACTCCCAGCTCTAAACAAGTTCTGCATAACATCCCACCAAAAATGTTGCAGATATTACAGACCATCTAGGCTCTGTTTCATCAGGCTGGATCTGCCTGATCTACTGATTGAACAATTATATGCATTCTCTCACTGAGCTCTGGATTTTATTAAAGCATGTCCATACAAACGGTACAGAGAATGCATTTGAAGAAGGAGAACTCGCACCTCCTCCTGTACAGTTATGCATTCAGTGGTGTGCATGTGCCTTCTTGACAGCTGTTATTTTCTTTCAGAGATTAAAAATATCAATATTGATCTGGCTGGTATCAATTGAGATGCTTATGTTATTTTGAGGCTGCGTGATCTTTGCTAAATCAGATGAAAATTGATTAACTTCTCCGTCAATTATTTTAAAATATTTGTGGGGTTTGATGAAGTAAAAAGGACTTCTGTGTTTCACAGAGAAGCCAGCTGCTTTGATTTTTGACAGCTTTCAGTACCCTTGAGACTGTTTAGAAGAAAATACGAGGCATTTGTGACTACTTTGATGCTAAGTGTGCTCTACATAGTACAACTCCTAATTATATTGTGCAAGTGGAGGCTCACATCTGACAAACAGAAGAATTCCATGGAAATGTGCTGGATTTGTTTGTTCTTTTTCTCTAGCAGTTTAGAGTTTTGGTTTTTTGTTTTTTCCCACTCACTTCTTTTATCCTGGGAAATTACTAAGATACTAGCAATGCTACAAAGAAGCAAATTAGCCTCTATGCTCCTCTGTTTGAAGATGGATAAGGTGAAATTACACTTCACGTGAAGACAGTACTGCAGGCGAGGAATCCCACTGAACACAGGCTCTTTGTAAAAGAGATGAGGAGTGCAGAACAGTCCTTTCAATGTGGGATGGTGAATGAGCATGAGAGGGCACTAGCCAGCATGGGCGGATCCCAGCCTCAGCACCGCAACTGCCTGGAGTTGGAAATGCTGTTTCTTCATGCCGACAGTGACCGCTGAGCACAGCAGCAGCCTTGACCTAAGCACCCACCCTCCCTTCAACACGCTCCCATGGGAATCCAGGAAAACAAGACTGGGCCTTACTGGAATGACAAAACTCCCAGGGCTCTCGCTGGGAAGAGGACAGCATCGTGGCAAACACAGAGCTGCACGAGCTAAGTACAGTTATCTACAGAACCCACTCCACCTGGGGCCAAGGCCAGTATGCTGCCTTGCAACTGCTAGTGCTTCCATAACTGGATGCTGCAGAAGGATGAAGCTCTGTGTGAACTTTACTCACATGGACTCTATGATACAAGAGATCAAATTTAAGATTTGGCTATAAATGCAAGAAAATATCATTGGGCCAAATTTGGATGACAGGTAACATGTGAGAGGGGTCCAAAGTCAACCACGTTACTAATCCTCAAACTGTATTAGGATGTTTAAGCAGAAGAAACATGTGACTCAGTAAAGTTGCAATACGTTTAATTGCTTAAATATAACACTCTTTGCAGGAAGGAGGCTTGGGTGAGTAGAATGCACACCTCAGCCCACAGAGGCTGCAACTAACTCCAATGCATGATGCATCTCAGCTGTGCGAGAGCCACAGAAGTCAATGCATGGTCTTTTCCTGATAAGCACTGAGCGTTCCCCAGCAGAAAGTTGCTAGGACTCAGTATCTCCTTGGAAAGAGCTCACAGCACCCAGATAAACGAGCCCTTCTCTGCTTTCGTGTAGTCTGATACTGCCAAGAGTTAAGTTAAACTCCAAGAAGTTACCCTTAACTACTTGCCATTTGCATCTTCTGTTTCAGAACCGAAGAGGGCTCTGCATGCCCAAAAGCACATCTGGTTTTCCCAGTTATGTCGGCTGGCTGACAAAAGGACACTGTCTCTCCTCACAGGCTTTACCTTGCTTATTAAGTAATGCAAATTTCACCTGAATGTCTGCCTGAAATCTGAATCCACTAGCTTGCTGAATTCCCAGAAGTTTGGGGCTGGTGTACATAATTATGCAGGATCAGGCCCTGCACCTGCACTTTTGAAGTATTGGTGATCAGCCTTCAATGTGGCTAGGGGGATTAAAACATATAAAAGCATCTGATGATTTTGGAAGCGAAGTACTCTGTAGCTTGACTGGTAAAGTATTCAAACTTGTTCTGAAACAGCAGAACAAACCATGCATCCCTGGCTGGGAAGATATGTCAAAACTGAACTACAGTGAGAACAGGAACAATAAGAAAGGGCATGAATGCCTCTGTCTTAAAGAAAAGCTCATACCGACACATTGATGTGTCTCCAAAATGATGAGTCGGGGAAGCTGCGCTAGATACTGACAGAGCCCATACTCTGCTCCCTGCTATAACAATCCCCATTCACTCCTGGCATCAGCCTTCTCTCTTTTTAATGAGGCTTTTTACTCAGACTTTTCTTCTTAGCTATTAACCTAGCAAACAAGTCTAGGAGATTTTCAAACTATTGTTTTCTCTGCACTTTAACTGCCTGAGTTTTTGTACCCTTTTCTCATTCCACTGAACAGTCTTTTCCAGCCAGGGGATAAAGCATGAAGAAACAGTCCCTGGTTTTCTAACATAAGGAAAGGCAGAAAAGGCAGGTATAGGAGCCAATTAGCCCAAATTACCTAGGAGTAGAAGTAGGGGCAAGAAATGAGAATAAATCCAAATCCAAATGAAACATGCAGAAAAAGAAGACTACTATAATCAACAGGACCTGAATTCATTGAGACACACTGGAACATGGAAGTTGGAGACAAAAATGGGGTCCTCTGGGGTGTGACCCTGAGTTGCCTCCCCTGGACCTGTGGCACACAGCATGACAGAGGTGGAACAGTCAACACATGGGGCTGGTGGGGAAGGTGTGAGGAAGGGGTTGGTTTTCCCTTTCCTGCCCCATGAGCAGCACCTTGAAGCAGCCTGTGTTGTCCTAGTTACACCACAGGGCGTTAGTCAACTCCCCCGCATCACATTTGGTTTCCATATTAGGGCTCCATGCAGCCCTAGCTGCATGTATGCTAGCGATGAGGCAACCTGAAGCAATCTAAGAAGCCTTCTCTTTGGGGCTTATCCCTTTCCAAAGAATTGCTGAGCCACTGCAGAGTCATCGTCCTGTCTAAAAATGTGGCTGTTATGGTACCCAGGACTAAAGAAAAGGGTTGCTCTGCCTCCCTAGCTGCAGCTGTGACAAGCTGATGATGAGGCCTTCAGAAACCTTGAGCAGCTTTGCTCACCGGTGGGACATATCTTTGGCAACGACTCCTCTCTTTCTGTTACATGCCCTCCCCCCTCTCCCAGACTAAACCCTTAGCGTGCTGCTCCGTGGTACCTACGTCTATCCGGCTTTCAGATATATCTCACGGTGTCGCGGGGCCTTGGGCCCTGCCCTTCCCTCCTGTTCCCTCCTAACTATGCTTTACTCAGCATTAACATATATCTTCCTAAATAATGCATAAGCTAATCATTGCTTATATTCCCTTGGACCAGGGGCAAGTAATGAATTCAGCACAAATCATTCGATGTACTGACAGTAGTGCAGCTGAATAATGGTCTCTATTAATAAAGCTAAACTCACTCGTCACTCGGTAGGATGGCCCTTGTTTCGTACGGGATTATTTGATGCAAATAGTCCGGTAAAAAAATGGAAAGATGAAGGAAGGGTGGCGGGAGAATGTTAACTTTAGCTGGTGACCTAAATATAGAGCAATATGTATGAATTGGAGCCTTACAAGTGTCGGAAGCTGAGACACAGTGCTACAGCCTGTCAGAAGGCTGAGCCAAGTCTCTCGGGTCCTCCTTGCCCTCTCCTTAAGGCCACACATGGAGTTCATTGGGTAAAATACAATTCTGTCAGCATAAGAGCTGATTTTACCCAGGATCCAGGGAGATTTAAAAAAAAAATTGTTCTCCAACCCACTGGATTATAAAAAAAGGCTCATTTGCAAAATGTTCTGTTCCTCACAGGGTTGCTGGTAATTAGTCACCACTAAAGGGGAAGTTATGAGGGCAAATGTCGTGTAGCGGCGGGAAGGCACCATCAGTGAAGCCACAGCAGGTTGACTCCATCCAACCTGAGCAGGAACAGCAGCTCCCACTGAATTCCTGCAGGCTTTTGGCTGCAGATGTTCAATCCTAACTGTGGCGATCAGCAATGTAACTCAACAGGGTATGGGACGCTGCCACATCCCGCCTCACACCAAATCCAGGAAAAAAACTATGCCGTAGTACTTGTCAGTTTAAGGCACACACAGCCAGGCAGGAGGCTGATGACCACTGAAGTCAGAGCAAAGCCTTGGGGTATATTTACTACGAGAAATGGAGCATCACCACGCTACCCGAGCTGATAAACACCAGCTTGGCATCATAAAACCACTGTGTGCCACTACAGCACAGGCACAGGTCTGCGGCATGGAGGCCTGCTCACACAGGGCTATTTCCCAGCCTGTTGTCAGAGTTCTTATATAATTTCTGGGCCCAAACTTGCATGTCTCCAGCCTTCTTGGTACCAAGCTCCCCTTCCCAGACCTCATAAAAACTGATAAGCCCGGCAGCAGATAGTGTGAAACTTTGATAAGATACTTACGCTGGCACCAGGGATTGAACAGGATGTAAGTGTCAGTTGCTGAGTTTCTGTGTGTCCGGAGGATCCCAAAGGGAGTCCAGACAGCAATATACAGGCGAAACTTCCCAACGATGCAGGTGGCAGAGGACATGATGGACAGGCGAATGGAGTTGTTTTCTTTGTGGGTAATCTTGGCTCCCCACTCGCCGGGTTTCAGCACATCACCTACTAGGATCGGGATGTAGGTGCCTTTGTTTTGCTGTGGGTAGCGACCTGCAGAGATGAAGAGGTTTCCCTTATTTTGAGTGTTTCTTAATTTCCTGGCAGTCCTCTGTCCCATTGTCTCACTTTCAACAGAGGTGGCAAGTTTTAGTGGTCAGATACCACCTACCCCCCTCAGAGCTTCACACAGTGCCCAGTGACTTGGCAGTACAGCCACACAAATACATGCAACACCTCCCAGCAGGCAGCCTGCGTAGACACCCCCACCCATCTCACTCCAGCAAACTCTGGTCTTGTTGTCTCAGGCATGGCCAGGGAGCTGGCTGGGGCTGTCCCAGGATATCCTTGCCTTGGTGTCAGCTACACTATTGGTAAGTGTGAGTAAGAGACCCTTCCCCAGTTTAGATGCACCCACCACCTTCGTCACTTGTACACAAGTGCCCACTGAAGCCCAGACATCAGCTTTGGGGCTCTTTTGCAGAGCACGACCTTGTTCCTCTCACTGCACTACTGCGTCAACAGGCAGAGACCATGCGCTCTTTCGCACAAGTCCACAGTGATGGAGGAAATACAAGTCAGTCCACCAGCAGATACCCAACGCTCGGTTCCTCCCAAACGTCTGCTCCTCATGGATGGAGTGGGAACCAGCTCTGGACACCCAAAGTATAGAAGAGCACATCCGGGCTGGATAGCCAAACTTTCTCCACAAACAACAGGTCCCAAAGTATGACACACCTCCAAAGTACCACACGTGATAGTGTACTTCACAGTAAGACAAATCACACCCCAGAGAACCCTATTTTACTCTGCCAACAATAAAAAGCATCCAGAGGCTACATGTAAACATGTACACTGCCAGGATTCAAAGCTGTGTGAGGATCCACCCTTTGACCCTGAGCTTGAGCCAAACTACATCTGGAAGCCAACCAGCAGCATAGACATAAAAGACACTTGAGAGAAGGCTGAGTTCCTTATCTCATTCTCAAATCTATTCTTCGTTTCATATTTTAGGCTGAAAGTCAGACTCTGTCATTCAAAAACAGGGTAACGAAAAGCAACAATGGCAGGCCGAGAGACAGGCTTCCATGTTTTTCATCTCTACTATATAAAAGCTTCAAAATTAAACTCACAAGGGAATTGATTTTCCTGCTTGCTTATTTTTACACAGCTGATATAGAGATAATCACAGATCTGATCACTGCTACACTCTGGGAAAGGACAACTCCAGCTTTGAATCTGAAGCTTGCGAGCTGCCACGACATCCATGTTTCTAAGAAATCAGGGGCTGCTGTGCTTCATCCTAGAGATTATTTGGTGCACGTGAATTTCCATTTTGCAGATGTTCAGTGCACATAAACATCCCACTTTGCCCTGATGGCCAGGGCTGCTGTAACCCATGAAACCCATTCAGATCAGCGAGGGACGCAACAGAAGACCTACAGAAGAAAAAAGGACAGCATAAGAGAGCAAAATCAATAAAAAAACACTAGAAGATAAAGCACTGGACACTTCAAATATAAGCCATCAAAGGAAAGCCAGGCTAGAGAGAAGAGCCTATAGAGGTAACAGAGATGAGAGTCTTGCGCCTGTTAACAATTGTGATCTGAGAGCTGAACATATTCTTGTTCTTTGTAGTGTAACTGGGTATGACCCAGCTTGCCTCTACAGTTGATATTTTGCTTCTAGTTTTGATATAATTGGGGTTTTTTTTAAAAAAGCAGTCCACACAAACAAAGCAGCAGAGCAAACCAAGTAATTGAACTGACATCCTTGAAAACTGTTAACAAGTGCTACTTTTTAAAATACCTCCCTTACCTTCTCCAGAAAGCTGGGAGGGGGGAAGAGACTACTGTTTTAACCTGGTTTGGAACTGACATCATTGTCTTCACTGGAAGCTGCACGTCAGTGTAGGAGCCTACTGGGGACACAAGGAGCTGTGCTGTGGCTTTGCACCACCATGTCCGTGTATGCCACGTGCACATGGGGAGGATGCAGGATCACTCTCCAGTAAATCTACCTATAGGAACCAGATAAGGTCCTAAAGAGGTCAGGGGCCTTTTCAAGACATCCTTACAGAAACCCCCCCACTGGCACCTCAGACTGGGTTCAGCAAAGTACCAAGAATCTAGTATTCTCTCTTTTCTGAAGCCTCAACATGCAAAAACCCATTCGCCCTTCCAAACAAAGGTCTCTCTTGCTTGAAAAGCCACAAGGCACCCTAATCTACCTGTTGGCTTGACAAGGGAGCGCGTGTACCTGCTGCTGAGGAGCAAGCAAGGTCCATTCAGCCCGGAGTCATGCACGCCCCACGCAGCTGCTCCCATGCAACGAGAGAGGCAGGCCACTTGCTCACCCGTGAGGAGAAGGCACTCTGGGGTATTGCCTGCATCCCTGCAGACATAGCAGGGATAGGGATAGCCTGGAAATCAGGATAATTTGCACATGTTATAAACAATAAATCGTAGAGAACTTTTTTTTTGCTTCTGGCAGACGAGCAGGGTTCGGTGCTCACTAATAGGTGCATAGATCCTAACGCACGAGGAAGGCTGGGAAGATGGGCAGAGCCCTCAAGAGCACAGTAAGCAATTTCCAACATTTTCTTTGAAGAGAAGACAGGTTCCATAATATTCTGAAACAAAAACCAAAATGGAAATGGAAGAGCAGGGGAATTGTTACTTCTGACAGGAGCCTGTGGAGCTGAATTGCAATCACACATCTAGACACCTGACAGCACGAGCGGCACTAGTCTCGTATACACACATCTGTCGTCTCGATACGAGAGTGCTACAGAGCTGAATAACTCTGGCATTACATGCTAAGGTTGCTGGCAAAAGAATCCTTACGTAGGTTCAGTACTATGTTTATTGACATTGTAGGAAGTCCTCTCAGGATGGCTTGGCCATTTGACTTTCATCTACATCTTGAGCACACATTTCTGGCTGTGGTGAAAAGTAGGGACAACTTTGGCTTACAGTTGGGATATCTGTAATGTCAGCCCTTTCTCAGAAGGGATAACGTGAAATGGTGATTTCATTCTCTGGGTTAAGAGTCCCTAAGGAAGAGGATTCAATATTATCCAAAGAGTCATTACCAAAAGCCTGCGAACGCCTGGCAGAGCACTTTCTGCAGATCGCTGGTGCTAACCCAACCCATGGAGAGGCAGGAGGGTGTTCGGGTGCATGTCAGGACCAGGAGCCATGTAGAGAAGATAAACTCCTTTTATGCTGACAGGAGGGTGCTTCTGCCAGCAGCATCAGCTGGCTCTGGATCCCTCTTGCTCTGATTTGCTCCAGGAGTTGGCAGCCTGAACCTCACTCCGCAGCCAGTTCTTTGTGGCTGCCTCACTCTCCGACGCTCACGTGTGCTTTGGGTGTAGGAGGCCCTGGCTCTCACCGGGGGACTTTTCACAGCCAATTGCTCAGTGAAAGACAAAGCCATTGCATGACATCACACAGTTGGGATGTCCCTGTCTGCTCTAACAGCACACGGACATGGGAAAATCCAGCCTGAGAATTCAGAAAGCCTGGAGGCTGTCGTACGGTTACCACCAGGCACAGGGTGAATCCTTCATAGGCTCCTCCTACAGCTCAGAAGACATCAGGCACTGACCAGGGACTGCTGACTGTCTTGCCTTTGAGGCAGGAGAGGACAGGACAGAATTCACTGAATTCCTTATCCCACTTTGGTTTCTATAGCCATCCAAGCTTGTCTCCTAAAGCTTCTTCTCATTTCAGTTGCAGCTCAGCTCTGCTCTACACCTCCTGGGCTTTCTAGGCACCCAGGAAAAGAGGAGCAAAATACCTGCTGTTGCTATTGAAGGAGCTCAGGTCTCCCTCAATGCTGCATCACCAGGCTTTGAAAGTAAGTAAATACAAGTGAAGGTCTACTTGGTGAAATGCATCATGACTGAAGCATGTGTGGATGTGGGCATATGTGGGATGCCCCCTGCCACACACACACACACTTCACAGGGGCAAAAAGCAGAGTGCAGTGTGTTAAAGTTTGCCGAAGTCATTATTTATGCAGTAGCAAAAGCACGAGCTGTCTAAGACACAGAACTGTGGCCACGCACACACACGTTCCAAGTGAGTTATTTCTGACATATGCCTCAGCTCCTTAGCATGTCAGCTCCGGGCCCATCAGGCACGGAGGCAAGCTGTGTTTAATTCTGGGTAAAACTGTCGCAGCAGAGAGGGATTTACAGCAACAGAGGGAGAGCGAGGGAGAGGTACAGCAAGTTCAGTCAGCAGAACACGAGCACTCCTCCTCCGGCTATCCAAGTCTGCTGCTGTTCCTTCCAAGTGACTAACGGGGACCAGGGCTTGCTCAAACCACACTCCTCCTCCACCCCTGCCCAGTTCCTAGAAGCCTCTTTCTCCATCTAGTTTAGTTTTTCCCTTGATTCCCTGTGGACATAGAGGTTGCTGTACATGTGCACGCATTAACCAGCTCCTGAATGCCACCACTGCTGAGCTAGGGCCGTGCTCTGAGCACAGCCAGCGGAGGGACCCATGGGTGCTCTTGGGCAGGCCCTATGCAAGTGACTAGATGTTTTACTTTCAGCGCAGGGAGGAGGGAAAATTTGGTAGCACGGAGATGAGAGATACAGAGAGCTTCTGAGAAAGTTTCCTTGATGGAAGTGGGATACCTCAGAAGAGAGGGTGGTGAACAAAGCTATTCCTCAATAGTCTCTTTAGGAACCGTCCTTAGAAGGCTGTTTTTTAAAGGAATGGAGGAATCTGTCTCCCTTTGGAACATACATTACAGGCAGCAAGGTTAACAATTTTCCTGTTAGGTTCATTTGAATCTATTTCAGTGCCAGCCCTGGAAGTATAATAATTGTGACAGGTTGACAAATAAATTTGAGCTGGAAGCCACAAGTACAGTAGCTCTGTAGCAGAGGTAAGCCTTATCGTAGCAAGCAGCCTGGGGATGGGTGTTAGCATTCTAGGACCATCCCTTCTTAATCACTGTGAATAACTGCAACAAAGGTCAGGAAAGGAAAGAGGAAAGAGGAAGGAGGAAAAGAAAAAAGGGAAAGAAGAGGAGAAAGAAGGAGGAGGAGAAGGAAAGAAGAAAGAGAGAATAAAAGAAAAAAACAGGAAATAGAAAAAGTAAAACTAAGGAAAAAGAAAGGAGGGAGATGCTCTAGTAAAATCCCAAACAATCGGAACAAACAAGGAGAAACAAATTCTTGTACAAAACAGTAGTGAATTTAAGCCACTGCTTTATTATCACATCTGGGTTCCTCCCACCCTCAAATCCCATTTCCTTCAGAAGCACTGCACAAAACCTTGGAAATGTAGGAAACCCAAATACCTTGAAATAATTTTTGCTTATGGCTCCAATTAGGAATCCTTAACATCTGACCACCCTGTCCCAAGAGCGAATGTTTCTAGCACTTTACAGTTGTAAAACACACATCAGAGTCACGCGCCTTAGCTATTAAAACCATTAAAAAATACTCCTAGGTTTTATGTGCCACTTGCTGCTGCTGCAGCCGTGCAAAAGGAGAGCATAATAAAGGTAAAAGATTCCTTTGCATGAAATATTGCATTCATGGAGCACCTCAAAGGACTCCCTGCTCCTCTGGGGCCTTGCTAGGAATTCCACAGGGGAGTTAAAAAACAACCCCAATGCCTTCTTTCAGAGAGTGAATTTTCTTGTTCTTTTTGCTAGGAGTTGGCAAACAGACCTCTTCTCTGGAGTAAATTTCTAGGAACTGTGTTCCACTACTAATACATCATTCTTTCTTCCCCAGAATGAGACTCCATGTTCAGACCGCCAGGTGTTTCTGTATCTTTGTTCAATTTTTGTCGTTCTTTGTTAAACAGGGATACAGTGATTTAATAAACTCCCAGTGCCAGGTTACATATCAGCACTGACAGAGTTTGCCCCCAGTACCAGAGTTTGCTGCTCTTTTGTAATGTCAAGAAGGCTCCTAAAAATATCAAGCAACTTTTCCCCAGACACAGAACTCAGCTTGACATCCCATCCGAGGTTCCGGGGGACACCTCACGTCCTGGCTACTCCATTAGCTACGACCTGCCCTGCCCCCGACCTGCTGAGGAGGACAGATGACAGCAGGGGTAGCAATACTTCCCACTAAGACAGATTTACTGCCTGACAAAAGGAACAAAACCTCAATCCTCCTGGAATAACACATGTCCCAACACTGCCATGAAATTAGGGAAAGGCTGTGGACACTGTAGGACAGTATGTAGACCTCCACTGATTCTTGGAGGGGGGGTCCTGCATCAGACCCTTGGTTATTTAGTTGTAGTCCCTCTCACTATAGGTGGGAATTTGGCATCGCCTAAATAAGCCCTATGTGATCAGCTCTAACATGTTTTTCTTCTTAGCTGCTTTCATGTGTTTATTCCTCTGGAGTAGGATTGGGAAGACAGTAGAAAAGGGAGCAGCAACTCTCTGCTGTCATCTCAGCCCCATCCAATGAGTTATGGAAGCCTGAGGAGTGCATATGGGCGGGTGCTTGGGTGTCCATGCATGCACACATGTGGAAAGGTGATAGTAGCCTGGAGGATTGGGATTTATGATCATTCCAGAAGTATGCCAATGAATAAAACTTTCATAACAGTATTTAGGGCTAGACCAATATATATGGATTTATGAAGCCATTTAAGGAAAATACAAATACACAACAATTTATGAGGGCGTGGGAAATATATCATTAGAGTAAGGATGCACCACATAAACTCATCAACCACTCTAGGATTTACAGCCACGTACAGGAAACTACTACTAAAAGCAAGACTGAAAGCCATATAAGCCCATCTAATCATACAGCTGCTTTTCAGAGAAATCCCTGCCAGTGCTGGAAACTTCGCAGCACTCATGCCAAACTGGCTGCCCCAGGTGCAGGAGCTGTGCCCAAACGGGCTGGGCCCCACACTGCAGGAAGCCAAGAGCAGCACATAGTATCCCCATCACCATGAAGGCAGTAGTCAGGGGGGATCAACATGGGAGAAGAAGTCATTGGCTCCTCTGGGCTCCCTGGGGCTCCAAGAAAACTGAAACTCTTCCCACTGTGGGGAATTGGATGTAAGCACAGCGCCTACACTTCTCTTGTGGCTCTTTCATCTCAGCCCCAGACCGATAAAATGAGGATTTCCCCAAGGAGTGATGCTCACCTTTCCTCTTAATAAAGCCCGGAAGTGGGCTGTGAGGAAGGAAATCTGTGGTGATGGAGCGGTTCCCAAACCACAGGTACTGATGCAGGGCTGCAGGCCAGCATAAGAACTGGAATAACATCCCATTACTCTTCACAAGTGAATATTTTTCCATGCGGAGTTTTTGGCACATTCATTGTTTTCCGTACTTTGACAGACAGGTATAGCCCTAATTTAACAAAGCTTTATGTGCAGAACTGAATTATAATAATTCACATGTTAGTACTGCAGCCAGTTTCACTGACGATGGCTGTACGGAAACCAGTCTGTTAAAACAAAAAGGACTTTAGTCATAAGGAACCACCTCAGAAGAATATCCGTAGAAGTGGCTTTGTGGGGTGAATTATTTATATATGTAAATATGTAAATATATAAACGATTTTCATACGTATGCATATATAAATTATATATGTTTATATAATTTAGCCCACAAATTCTAGATTTTGTGTGAACAGTCTTTAAATGAACTGTGGATTAAAAATATTGTTAACAGAGGTTGTTCTGTGAGTGCTTCAGACCTAGTTTCACATGACGCAAGAAGCATTTGTCCCAGGTACCCTTGATTCATTATCAATTAGAAGGATTAAGCAGTCTCTACTTGCTTTACTTGCTTCATTAATCATCTTTTTAATGATGCAAAAGAAGCAAAAATAGGAGCCAAAAAAGAGAAGTAAAACTAAATTTTAGGGAATAAAAGAAAAAGAATAGTTCTGCACACACAGGATCAAGTCATTACCATTGTCTCATTTTTCAGAAGAAAAATCAGTCTTTAATGGATAAAAACTCTGTGATGGATTAATGTCAATGCTGGGAAATTTCCAGTGTTGAGAACTAATAATTTCTGAATAGCTTTATATGGTGCTGTTGTATAAACAGCCCTTGCTGCAGGCATAGCCCTGTAAAAAGAGACGTTGAGTTTTCCCAGCTCCAGCTGAATTCCCTGGGAGCCAAGGCTGGCCAACCCTACCAAAAGCGTCTTTGTACCTCATGAGCATAGCACCTTGAAACACCAAAAAGATACTACAGCTTGTGGACAGCCTGGTGCACATTACCTGGGGTAACCTTCCCACTCTTAGTAGATACTCAAAACCTGTTGCCAGGGCAAGGTCCTGAGCAAGCTGGACCTGCTTTGAGCAGGATGTGACACCCCCAGAGGTCCCTCCAACCTAGGTCATTCTACAGTTCTGCCACGCTGAAATCCACTGCTCAGGCACGCAGAGATCTCCTCGATAAATGTCATTTTACAACAATCTGCTGATGTTTCTTTGTGTCCATCACTTTAGTCTCTCAAACCCAGCCCTTTCCTAGGAGGTATATCCCTTGTTTCAGGGCAAAAAGATTCTGTGAGCTTGAGCCACCTCTGCGGTATGGCCAGTCCCTAGGTGTAGCTCCTGCTTGACAGTACCAAAGGGTAGGATTCACCTCCCCTGTCTTTGGTGATGTTGACATCAGTGCCTCGTCTATGGGGGAGAGTCAATGGGGGAAGACAGAAAGTCCAGAGAGTTCATCCCATTTTAAGACAACAGGGCTAAAGTGCCACCTGGAGCTGCCTGCCCCACTCCTCTGCTCACAGAGACAGCCTAGGCAACAGCTTTTGGTCTGGGCTTGGTTTTTTGGGCAGCTGGCATTAGGAGAGGTGAAATGTCTCCCCGTGATGGAAGGTTTGAGAGCACAGCACCGAAACCTTGAGTACGCAAGTGCCCTTTCCCAAGTACAAGAAATCTCCTCTTTCACCCCTTCAGGGCATTAAACGTTGGACTTACCGCTAAAAGGAGAAGTAGCATGAGTCAAGCAGATAATCTCTGGATAATTTCCTTCTCCTTTGTGGACTGTTTTGCTTTCTGTTGCTAGCCTCTAAGAACTGTGTACTGTGCTTTCACCACATGTGCGTAAAGGGAAACAGTTGCAGAGTACTGAGTATTAACCAGTTTCTAGAAGAGGAGCTTGAACATTACTTCCCCCAGTTCAAACTCTGTGACCTTAATTCCTTGTAGCAAGAGGGCAGTTGTGCTCACAGAAGCAGACACTTAAAAAGCAGGGGAGAGCAACAGCATTGTATGCTATCCTTTATATATGCAGCACTTCCCTTCAGCCATTCACCAGCCAACACACATGGGACATCAGCATTAATGTTCCCATTTCACTGAAGGGAGAGTAACAATGAAGAATGGGGAGGGGAAATCAACCACAGGCTCAGGGCTGACTCCAAAGTCATCATTCAGAGCTGAGTTTGTTGCAAATTCTCCCTTGGCTCAGGTTACGTGTAACCCCATTCTTACCGTGGCCGAGGAGGAAGGGATTTTTATCCATGCTTAGAGATCCAAGGTACAAAGCATGGACAGATGTGTGAGGGAAGAACAACAGGAAAATAAGTGAATATGTTCCCTTAAGTGGACTACGCCACGTCAAAAGAGGTGTTAAATTTCTTCTTCCAATATAGAATATCTGATTATAACAAATGCAAACTGCATACAATGCAATAAAAAACAAATGTTCCATTTTCCACTTCTTGATACAGCTGTTTGTTTTAAACATATAAAGATTAAGGGAACAGTCTTGAATTTAATTAAATCCCAAAAGAACTAATGATATTTATGCATATTAAATTTTTAAAGGCACTTGTGGCTGTTCAGCCAATCATTCACTGGACTGTCATAACATGCCTCCCAACCCTAATTTAAATTAGAAAGAAGAGACCCATGAAAAAAAATGTGCAGACAGTAACCTTTTCACTGCACATATGTTTAAGAGATAAACGCCCATCTAGCTTTAAAAGGCAACAAATCTAATAAATGGCCACATCATCATAATTCAACAGTGAAAAAAAAAATCAATGTTACAAATTTCGGAATGGCATCTCTCAGGAAAGTAAATTAAAACATCAATTCAAACATACTTTAAAGAGTTTATAAGGGGAACACTGACATCTTAACACAGAAACTCCCAGATCACTCTAGATGAAGCCAGGGCTTTCCCAGAGCTGTGGTGTAGGGAGCAGCGTTCAGTGGAACCATTTTTGGAACACAGCAGGAAGCCCCACTCTGTCATTTGCTTTTCCGCTTCTCCAGTGAGGTCACGCCATTCTCTAGTCCTGTACCTTCCATAAGCCAACATGTTGCCCAGAGAAGCTGTGGGTGCCCCATCCCTGGAAGTGTTCAAGGCCAGGCTGGATGAGGCTTTGAGCAACCTGGTCTAGTGGAGGGTGTCCCTGCCCATGGCAGGGGGGTTGGAACTAGATGGTCTTTAAGGTCATTTCCAACCCAAATCGTTCTATGATGGTGCATTAGGACCTGGGTCTCTGATAAAGATCCCTCAGTGAGAGGAAAAATGCTTTCTTGCTCTTTTTACAATACATCAAAAAAGCCTCTGATGTGGCCCTGAGTAAGTCTCTGGTCCAAAGCTACAGTCTCTGCACCTTCTCCCTCGTTACCAGGTTGGCTGTAAATGCAGGCTGCGGCGTTGCAAGGCCTCCTATTCTTCCACCCTGTGCAATTTTCCCCCCTTGCGTACTCAACATTTTGTTATCCAGTACATGCATAGCCATCTCTCCCACCTTAAACAACAGACTCCTCCTAAACAATAATACAAGGTGTTTCCCATTCCACCTACCTTCCAGCACTGCCATACAGCATTAACCAGAGGTAACTTTGAAAGCTCAAAAAAGTACAGCTTCTTGCTAAACAGAATGCCCCAAACACTGTCCCTTCTCCTACAAGCAATTCTGCTGACTTCCTTGATTAGGGACTCAGACCCTTTTTAGAAATGCACTTCCTTGCTCATGGTTAAGCTTGGTTTTATGGTTTATCAATCATAACAGGAAAAGACCCAGCCATTAAGTACTGTTGTGTTCCTGTTTATGAGAGGCTCTTCAACCTTACTTTGCTGATATGACACAGTCTTTGCCAGGCACTTACCTATCAAATACTCCAGCCAGAATCGGTCCGACTCTGGGTTGTAGGGCCGGTTGAAATCAATCTGGATTTGGAAAGGCTGTCCCCGACGCACTATCAGCTTGGGGCTGTAGTACTTGTCAGTGTGGTGCTGCTGCCTGTTGATCTCGTGGGGGTCCTTGAACATATGAACGTCCACCACACGCAGGTAATCTGCAGAGACACGTAAATTAACAGAGAGGGAAGGCATCAGTATGTTGGAATCTCAATACCGATGCTAACATCATTAGAGGCCCTGTCCTCCCCTCCCCTAGCATCGCCTCATTGAGGAACACTGTGCAACGGAGCGTGCTAGACCTATTTGGGGCTTACATCCTCCTGGCTAAGTGGGGTTTTATGGGCTGGCACTTGTCTGTCCACCTGTCATTTTCATAGTGGCTGCAAGGCTTCTAATGAATGGCAAAAGCAATTGCAGAAAGGGCAGGTTGCACGGGTAGAAAGCTGAATGTCCTCAAGGAGACTTGGGCTCCATCTTTCCATTGGCATCAGCTTTCTGCAAATCTGGGCCTCGCTGTCACAAGTTTACCAGTGCAATCAGTGGGCCTTTGACAGCGGTGGCTTCCTGTCTCCCTTCTCACAGCCCTCCATTTGTAAAATGAAAATTCACACGGGTTTTGTGACGCTTAAATACATTAACGTTTGCAAAGGGCTACTACTGTTGTGTGCTGAAGAGCCTGCGAGGCAGTTAATGATCCTGCATTCAGCTGAGAACTTGGATTGTCTGTACTAAATAAGGTTTCGGTGCACTGTATGTGTCTAGACTCAGCTTCTCAGTACACCTCCACTGCTATTAGTGTCTTCTTATGGAAACTAAATATTACATTACAGTGTATAATTACAGCATAGAGTTACAGGCAAACAGCAGTCGGTATCTGTAACATGCATGGGCAAAGCTTTGCTCCCTTCAAATTAGGGCTGTCTAAAGGGTTATAGCCTATCACTGCTGGAAGTTAGTCTGCTCAGCTAATGACCAGTGTGGGGTGGCATTGGGATAGCCAAAGGCACTTGCAGTCACCGTGAGCTACATGAGGGTACCATACCGGGAGTCTTCACAATAGGAATCTTCTCACACAATGAGCAAACACACAAAAATGAGCTGGACATCATTCTTTCACCTACATGCTCAGGTAGATAATCACGAAACCTCTGCCAGAAGGACCGTTACTGCTCAACACCAGGAGCAAAACAGAGGAGTAAAGCTTGATTTTCAGCTCTCAGCTTGTCTTTCCAGGTGCTGACAGTTAGGAACTAGCTAATTTCTGTATTTTATACTGACAGTAACAGAGCCAAACTCATGCCTGGCAAAAGGAGGTGCACATTTACAGCAGCTGGTGGGGCTGTGTGTACTCACGATGGTGGCTAATTTGGCTGGCTACTGAGTACACAGTGAGCAGGAATGATGCGCTCAGCGAATGAGTCGGATATTCAAGTCACTAAGGGCTGAGCACGGCCCGTTTCACAGAAACTCAGACAACAGCCTTGTGCCCTGCTTTTCCTCGGAGTCAGGCAGACACTGCGAAGTGGCCAGCTCTGGACAGGCAGCAGAGCAGCTCCCTCTTAGGTGTGCAGCCTCCAGACTACAGCAGCCTGTGTGTTAGCCCTGCCCTTCTTCAGGGATGTGTTCAAGACATCAGCAGAGTCCCGTAGGCAGCAGCTTCCCTGGACACCAGCATCGTCCTTCTCCTGCCTTTCTTGTCACCCAGCCTGGGCTCTTGGTGACAGCTAATGGACAGAGGGAAATAAGGGCAGCAGGAGCAGCATCAGCTGCCTCGCCTGCCCTTCCAGGAACAGAAGGAAAAATAACTGCCCAAGGATGCAACAAGATAAGGATCCTTTCATGGAAAATTCCTGGACAACCAAACTCAAACCCATCCGCCTCCTGCTAACCCTAATCTGCAGAAAGGTTGGAATGCCCTGTTCAACACTGAGGAAGGCTTAAAGTCCCATGGCAATATTATTGCTATTCTCAGATCAATTTGCCAGGCTTCTGGAGTAACTTCTGTAGATCCCCACTGGCTTTAGTGCTGGCTGAATTACAGAGATTTTTTTTGTGTGAAACACTAAATGCGTTTTGCTCAGAAATCATTCTCATTGCCCCTCTGTGAAGTGGGGCACATCTTCACCTCCCCCCCTGCAAAACTTAACAATGCTCACTCACGAGAATGCTGACCAAGCTCACAATTAAATTACGTTAGTCAGGAATTTCCAGGACTAGGGTAAAGCGGAGGCAAGGGAGAGTGTGTCCTGTTATCTCTCCCAACCCCTCCCAAGCTGAAAGCGCTGCATATAAAAGCTGTGCATCTTCAGCCTCTGTGAGAGGTGAAGCTCTCCATAAGTCTGGCTCAGCTTCTCCCTCCTTTCAAGGAGCCATAAAAATACAGTTAAGGGTTTGTTGTGGTTTTTTGTTGCGTTTTCATCTCATGTTCTGAAATAAAAGGCAACAGTGACCCTGCTCTTCCTTTGCCATGCTAGCCCCTTCAAGGAACCGCAAAGCGAAGCCACCCTGGACCTTGACTTCAGCACTAGCTTAATTTCATTTCAGGGATTTACATGGCTCATGTCAAAACACAGCCACACACTTCTGCAGAAAACACATTTCACTTTCACTCTCAGTGTGAAGATAAGATGCACGTTGAGCCTGACAGATGAAGATAACCTGTGACCGAGCCTGTGTTAATCACAGGAACAGTAATTGCAGAAGACAAAACATGGACAGGGTAAGGGAATGTGCTAACACCATCGCCAGGGCACGACCGAAAGGAAAGGTCCAGGTGCTGTGCACATCACCGCTCATCCGTGAGGGATGGGTGGCCACCGAGGCTCCTTTGAAGTCAGGTCCATTTGATGGTTTACCCATGGTCTGCTGGTCTGCTGTTTAGTGCAAGCAGGTTTGCTACATGAGAGGCAGAAGTCTGAGGGTTCCTTAAAGCTTTTGCAATGTTGAGCGTGCATGGAAATAAATAAGCATAAGCTTGAGCTGTTTTTCGAACAACGAGAATAGCCTTCAAACATCAGGCTTTCTTGCAGGACCAGAAAGGGCTTTGGATTACAAATGGATTAGTGCAAGCTTCCCAAAGATGTACCCATCACGCTGCTAACAGGGGAAGCACGATTCCCTGGCGAGTCGGCGGATTTTGCCAGGGAGGGTGCGTGGGGAGCTTGCAGACCGTGGGGCTGCATCCTCCCACTGAGCGGCTGTAAGCGCCAGGCCCACTCGTAACACATTGCGGTGCGATGAGCTGGCTGGGAAGAGCCAGGGGGAGGACAAGGCACAGGCGTGTTCACGGAGACACGGGCTTCTTGCTGAAGAAGCACTCGGGGCCTGCACAGCCTCCTTACTGAGCATCTCCTCCAGCAAGCAAGCTGGGCTGCTGCAGCCCACTGACCGGGCTGGGGAGACAGCCGTCCCCGGCAGCCTCCGCCACTCTCGCCGGCTGTGTTTCAGAGGAGTAGAAGTGGGTGTCAGCAGAGAGCTAGTCAAGCACAGGGTTTTACCTCATCCTCGAGTAGTAGCTAAAATAGGTCAAATGAATCACACCCTAAAAATGCCTGTTTCTCTCCATTGGCTGTCAAAGGAAACGAGGGTGAATAGCTCAGCTGTAGACACCTACACTGCACAGATCAAGGGCAAGATTCAGTTAAATTTAGGCATCTAAATGATACGAGCCTGGTATGTAACCTCTTATTACAGCCAGTTGCTGCCAAGAGCGGAGCTGAGAGAAGGGTACAGATCGCCCTGGAAGAGACACCCACTGCCTCTCCGGACAGCCTGTGCCCTCACCGCCACTCACAGCACGGCTCTGTGTTGACTATGATCTGACACAGGTGAGGACGCTGACATTTAGATGTTTACAGCTGGCGTTCACTCCTAGCCAAAAGGCTAGAAAACACCTCAGTTGTAACAGCAGGGATAAAAGCATTTGCATGGTTTTTTTCAGGGCGTTATGGCAATGAAACGTGGGAACCGCTACAAAAACTTGGGACAAGCCAGAAGTGTAGAGGGCTGCAGGAGAAGGGGAAAGAGGTGGCACAAGGATGTACTTGCGGCGCTGGAGACCTGTCGCACTGTGCCGCTCCCGCCCTGCCTGCAGACACTTGTTTTATCCCCCAAGCACAACACTGGGAGTGCTCTGGGCAGGCTCCGCTCCTGAATGCAAGTCCCAGTCTGAGCTCCACCAGGCTGCGAACATTTAATGTGGTCTGACAGGTGACTTAGGCATCTGACCCCAGAACAGCGTGTCCAGGGACCACACTTACATCAGCTGGCATCACAGGCTTAGATCACTGCTGACGTGCACTGAAACAGTGCTGCAGTCCCTTCAGGTCACCCCTTGCATGTTGTTGCTACAAGCATGGCAGAGCTGAACTGCACAGCAGAGCTCATTCAGCTGACCAAAAACAGTTTTGCTGTTACGTGCAAATATCATTTTCAGCCATACCAGTCCCATAGCCACATTCATCCTATGGACATACAAACTCTTGCTTTGGACGAGGGCTGTTTTTCTCACCCGCAGAATCACCTTAAGCACATGTTGTGTTCCTGCCTCAATCCTCCTGACATGACATTCTGAAGCTTCCATTGCATTTCTGAAAAGCAAGACGCTCCCGCCCACTCAGCACCGCACTTCATTCAGAGCCTGACGTGAAGCACATCAAAAAGCAACAGGGATCTTTCTGCTTGTGCTGGTGGGCTTTAGCTACAGGCTGCGTTCCTTCTAAGCTATCCTACACCCTTACACAGCTCCAGCTTCTGTGAGCATGTTGGGTTTGAAACAGTATCTAGTCAGGCCCTGTATTGCATTGCGTTTGACAATTCAAACGCACATACTTGTCCCAGAGCTACGGGGTTGTTCGGAAAAATTCAAGCAGAGGTTTTGCAGTCTTAACATGCCAGTTGGTTTGCTCAGGCATTTTTTAAAACAAATGCTTTTCAAAGAAATGTGTGTGTGTGTGTGTTAAGATGGGGGGATGTGTGGTTAAGGCACATGATTCGGATTACAGAAATAATGCTTTGCAATAAAAATTTGGACTTGTTGCTTAAAATCTCTTTGCCTGTTTCCCAATGTGTAAAATGCAATAATTAACGCTTGTCCATAGTTATTAAGCACTCTTTCAGCCCTGACTGAAAAGTCCCATACGAGCGTTAAGTACCATTACATCTGGCCACCCCTAGTTGCCACATTCAGCAAGTTCTGCTGTTCATTTCAGGCTAAAAAATTAACGTCATTTGGTTGGTGACTCATACAGGAGACAATCTTGACTTCTTTTAAACCAATTTGTACCTTTTTTTTTTTTTTTTTATTGTCAAGACTTGGCACTGAGAATGTGGTTTGGTTTGCCAATTCCCTACCATGATATTGTTTCGCCTGCCCAGCCATACGATTGAAACACCTTTCACAGGAGAATAATTAAAAATGTGGCTATTCCTTTTAGTTTCACATTCATTTTTATGAGTGAGATGAACATCTAGCGCAGGTACCAGCTGGCATTTTGCAACAGTTTCACAGTCAGTTTAAGGGGGTACAAACCAGCAGGGCCATTAAGAGGGGAGGCTTCTCCTGCCCCCTTCCCTCCAGTGCTGCCACATCCATGCCCGAAGCAGGTCCTAAAATCACTCTGTGACTGTGATCAAACTGGGAAAACCCATTCTTGCCTTCTTTTAACCACTCCCACAGTTTGAGCTCAAAACTAGTCACTCAGCTTCTCCACTCCTCACTTTCCCTACACATAACCTGCAGCAACATTTCCGAGCACACAGGTGATTTTAGCAAGTTTTTTTAGGAGCAGCAATAAAAGCTATCTGAGATCAAAACATGTAAGGAAAAAAGCAGTTTGGTTGTAATTCACAGACCTGGACAGAGGTGAGTATGGAAGATGTAAAAATAGACCCACGTCTTACTTGTACACCGTACCTTTTGGATTAAATCCTCTCGGTATCAATCCAAAAGCCTCCATCTCAGGGACCTCATTTTCTTCATCATTGGAGTTGTTGGATGGGACAGCTCTTCTCCCATTCAGAAGAGGCTTCTTCTTCCCTTCATTGGTGTTCGTTGTTTCAGACATCCTGTATTAAAAGTGTTGTAATACCATGAACGAAAGAAGGAGTGCAGGGAAAAAGCAAGCATGAGCCAGCGTGGCACATGTAAGATGGGAGAAACCAAAACCAATGTGGGGTGCCAGCGAGCTACACGTTTTTAGACTCACATAAATAAAAACTGAGAGGCAGAAAACATCAGTCTAATGATGGAGTACAGCTCTCTAAGGATTGGAAGGCATTTTGTGTTTGTCAAAACACATGAATAAGAGAAGAAGGAGGGCGGGAGAAGGAGAGGAAAGCCTAACACAGAAGCATTTGCCTAGGAGAAGCAGGGCATTAAATACATTAGGGAGTTTGAGGTAAAAAAACTAGAAAATCATTCGCTCTCCCACCTTCCAAAACAGTGTTATTGAGTTCAAAATAGCAAATTATATTTCCAGGAAGTGCATCACACACTACCTCCCCCTAATAAAAATGACATTCTAAGTTATACTGCAATCATCCCAAATACTACAGCCTACAACAGTCTGTGGATGGTTACTGGAGAACTGTATTTCTGTCCCTGTGCACACAAACACCCAATATCTAAAGGCTGACTCCTGCATCCACAAAACCCACTCTTGCGAAAGAGAGGAAAAAAAGATGGAGAAAAGGACAAGAAAATAAATAAAAAAAAATTAGAAAAAGCACTTATCCACTTATTTCTCTCCCACTAATGAACTTAAGGGAAATCTCAGATGTAGGCTGATCAGAAGCTTCCCTTTCAGCCAGTCAAAACTGCTTTCACATCTATTTCAGTGTAAGCACGTAGCAACGAAAAAGCCATGCCATTCTTCTGAGAAAATATTCATGGCTGAGAACACAACATCTTCCCAAAGCTCCTGAAAACAGCAATTCAAAATGTAGCAATTATTTAATAGCAGTAAGCTCTCAAAGGCAGTTTTTTAGTTAGCAAGGGTACCTTCTTTTCAGATAGTCTTTTTTTTTTTCTTCTCCCTTGCAGATTTTCTGAAGTGCAACAGAAGCCTGGAAAAAAGTTAGGGGGCTTTTAAGTAACCTCTGTACATCCTCCTCCCTCCTGTTGCAATAGGACAGCTCCAAAAGGGTTGCCAAGCTCCCCCCACACCACCTCAGAGGATCTGCCACCACAGCTGGCATGTCTTTGCTTACTCCCTCCCTCTCTCTGCCTGTCTTACCCCAACCCTGCTCACCGGGAACATGGTTTCAGGGTGCTTGGGCTAAGAAAGCAGCTTGGGCACGGAGGTTTTCATTCTTAGCAGGATGGAGTAGAGCTGCTCATGGCACGAGGGCATACGAAGGGGATTTTCTGAGGGACACAGCCCAAGAAGCAACGTTCACCACGTTGCCAGTCTTTAATGGTGTCTCCGTCGCACAGCGTCTGCCGTGCAACTTCAGGTGCCGGTTTCCAGAGCACTCACAGGGAGATGCAGTGACGGTTCTCCTGCCTGTTGCCTCACGGCAGTCCTTGCAGGGGGCTGTGGGGACCACAGACATGGGGAGCTCATTGGTGGCCCAGCGGAGAGGAGCGTTTTCTTGAGGTCCTGTGCAGTTCAGCTATTTTGCACCGAACAGCTATGTTCAGGACAAATGACCTTCAGCTCTTGCTCATGATAAAACGTGTGCCGCCTAACAACCGGTGTCTGCGGCAGGACCCGGTGGAAGCACTTTAGCTCAACGCCAACATCGTTCAGTTCCACCAAGCTCCACGATAAACGGGGACTGTGTGACACCTCCTCTGTCAGACATAACCCCACAGACCAGTGGAGCTACGTGGAGAAAAACTAGTGCACAGGGAAGAATTCAGTCCCACTGTCCTGCCAGCCGCTGCTGTTTGGCGACAGAGGTGCAAGCCACCTGCTAAGAGCATGCAGGGGCAGCAGAAAGCCCCTCTCACACACGGCACCAGCCGCAGGCACTTATTTGCCTCAGCTGCGGGGTAGATGAAGGGGCGAGGGGCCGCAGCAAAGAGGCCCAATTGCTGAGGCACAGCACCAGGCTGCAGCAGTTCTGGCGGCAGCCTCGCTATCCGCACACCAGCGTTGCGCTGTGCTGTCTGGTAGCCAAAGAGCTCGAGCTCTCCCCCACCTCCCCCAGCAGGCTGTTGGGCACATAGCATGGAAAGCCACCCAGCCCGGGGACCCCCCTTCCCCTGCCCTGCTCCCCCAGGAGCGCAGGCACCCCGCAGGGAGAGATCCGGTCCTGTCGCTGGCATCCTGAGCTGCCGTTTCCATTGACTCATTTTTAGGCAGATGGGCCCTGCGGTAACCATCTGGAGGGCAAGCGGCACCCCTGGCACCCGGGAACACAACGAGCTTTCTGGGGGAGGAGGCTGGTTGCTGATTTTCTCTTTTCTCTCTCTTTTTTTTTTTTTTTTTGCCTTCCACCCCAATTTCAACATGGCATGGTGCGCTTTGTGCCTCTCTCTCCACTTCCAGCCAGCACTCCAGTTCCCAAAACTGCAGCTGCTGCGCCGACGTTACAACTGATATAAATATTGCCTCGGTGCCGTGCCTGCTGGAACCCTGCAACACAAATAAGAAACGCCGTCTCCCGAGGAAGTCATGTGCTTCCCCAAGTGGCTGCTGTGCTGTCAGAGCCAGGAGGAAAACTTTCCGTCAGACCGGGGAAGGGAGCGTGCGGATGCAGCCCAACACATCCCACTCCGGTCATTGTGCTCTAAGAGCCAGCGGTTGCAGATGTCTTCCCGCGCCCATCTCTCCGGGGGGGCTTTGGGTAGAAGCCGACGGTCATGCGGAAAGCAGGAAGGCCAAAATTTTTGGTGATAGCGGCAGGAGTGGTGGCTTTGCATCCAGGGAGAGTAATGTTCCGCAGGCTGTAATTTATTTATTTTGTGGGGAGTGATGTAAATTCGTGCTTATGACAGCTCCAGATGGCAGGTATTTTCTCATTACCTTGACTTCTCTGCATTTGCTCTCCCTTGCCTATTAGACTGCGCTGGCCTTAATTTAACTTCCGTGGTTTGAAACTACTGACGTCAGGGCTGATGCAGGAGGGGGCACAGAGAACACGAAGCCCTGGTTTTCCTGTAGGGCCTTATATTTAATGAATGATGCACTGGGATGACTGGTGAAAGAGCACGCTCTCTTTCTGAAGCCGCTGCCGCGCTACGCCCTGTGGGGAGCCACGAGCCCCCGTGCCCATTTCTCAGAGGCGGCCTTCAGGTGCTCGTGACCTTCGCCAAAGGCCTTTGCAGCCACGGGCACCCTTCCCACTACAGTGGACTTTGGATGATGGACAGCCCTTCCTCCCAGTCCCCACAGAAAAGCCCTTAAAGGGCTGCAAAGCTTGCACCATAAAGGGTTTATCCAAAATGCGGTTTCCTGTTGTCGCCAGAGCCAGTGATGCTGTTCCAAGTCCTCCCATGCCAGACAAGAGTTTGTGGGGGGAAAAAAAACATCCCACAAAACACAGGAGTCAGTAAAGCTTTACAGCCAGAGGAGAGGGTGTGCCAAGATCTGTCACCAGCAAACCGATCAACCAGGTGCTCACATAAACGGGTTGCTGTGCCGAGTGCCAACGGCTGGATGGGAGGGATATTTTGCCTGCCGCTACTGTAGCTATACCAAGCACTCCTCAGCAGCAGATGAGCATTGTAAAGCTCGGCAGCAGGGTGCATTCCTTCCTTCCATGGTTTTTTGAAATATTACCCTTGTGCCATTTGCAGCCTAAATGGGTGTCCAGATGCGCTGGGACATTATGCTACAGTGTGTGCGCAAGCGGACCTGCGAGGACAGCGTCCTCGCTCTCCACAAACCAGGCTCTTTCCACTCTAGTGTTCTGTACGTAATAATACAACATTACCGCTCTCTTGTCTTCTCAGAGCTTCGCTGGGGAACTTGCACCCTTTCTTAGATGATCAGGCCTGTCTTCCCCCTCCCTGGGGAAGATACCTCCCTGCATCAGTACTTGTCTCCCACAGACTGACGTTCCTCTTCCTACGGTGCCCTGCCTCACCAAGGCTGCAGGCAGAGTGGAGCAGATTCTAGCAGAAAATATGAATAAAAATTGGTATTTTTAAGCAGAAACAAATTTCAGAAATGTTCATCTGGTTGTTTTGTTTGCATATGTTGCTGCATTAAAAAAAAAAAAACAACAACAAAAAACCCCAAAAAACACCAAACAACAGAACCAACTAATATATCTGTCTGCATGTAACAGCTCTGGCTACCACACACACAGAGGTATCTTTTGAGTTAATGCTGAAAATTCAGAAGGTCCAGCTCTGAAACATGGAATGTGTATATGTCTGTATGTGTGAAAGAAGGGAAGAAGCAGAGAGAGATAAAACGGCAGCTCTTCAGATGGTGGAAGATTTGGAGAATGGGATGTAAGGGCCAGTTTGCAAAAGATATTGTTGCAAATGTTTCTGTTGCAGGAAGAAAAAAACATGTACACGCATATATATTTGTACACACATTCTGCTGGGAAAAATGTGGCTTAGGAAAAATTGTCAGAAAAACTGTTGTTCCAAACTGCAAGTTGAAATTCAAACTGTAGATCTGGATAAGCATCTACATCTAAGCTGGGCATCTTAGGCTCCCTTTATCCTCCGCACAGATCTAGTCTAGGCAGTGATTCATCTCCTCCTACAGCAGGCATGTAAATAGGTCAGATGAATCATGGCCTAAAAGTGCCTGTTCCCTGTATTGACTGCAAAGGGAGCCTGGGGTGATGGGTCCTGCCATATGTATCTACACTGCCGAAGTCTGCAGCGAGGTGAGACGAATCCTAGCCTAGGCGCAGAAAAATAAAAGGGATTTTATTTTGGTTTTGAGGCCTGGCTTTCACAAGTGCTAAAATATCCTTCACTTTTACGGAAGATACTACTGCAAATCACCATCGGTGATGCACAGCATACAGTTCAATACACTTTTTTCTCTCAGAATGTGTGGCTGCCACTGCCATTTGTGTAAAATATATTTCTTAGGGTAAGTATCAGATTACAATAAAGTACATACAAGCTCATGAGTTCAGGCTTGGGAAAACACACGTATCTCTCTCGGCTCGTCTGTGAAGGCGTTTTGCTTTCTCAGACAGAAATATAACTGTACTTGTAGTAACTGCAGCAAAATAAGAAAACAATTGTATTGTCTGTTACGAACATACAATCCAGGTTCCCACTCCTGTTATTACTGACCTTTGAATCCAAAGCATTCTGTTGGTTGGGTACTAGGGGCTGCTCTAGTTTCCTGTAGAAAGAGTAAGGGAGAAGCCAAGCTAGGGCAGAAGGGTCTTTCGTCAGAGGCGATATTCCCAGGCTCCAGTTAAGTTTACTGGTTTATGTTTTCCTGGAGTTGAGGCCTTAAAGGATGCCCTTGCGTTCCTGAAACACTTGCATCAAAGACCTGGTACAAGACACTTGAGATGACCTTACATAAAGCCTTTAGGGCTGAGTAGGGTTTAATAGGTCCAGCTCTACGTCACGCACAGAGAAATATCCTTGTTCTAGTGCTAGGTTGAACAACAGTGTTCATGGAGCACTGCAGCTCAGCCAAGAAGCTAGATTAGACCAGAGCTCTTCCTGCATCCAGGGGGTGGGTAATACACAACCCAGGCAATCCCAGCATGCCTAGTTGACAGTTGGTTCTAATTAATTTGGTAACATATGTGGACATGCAATGTTTCAATCTGAATGTCACAAAGCGTTTCAACATTAGTGACACACAATGTTTCAAGTACACTCAATTATAAGATTTCTGGAATTAAAGATTTCCTAAATTTCAATTCAGGGTAAAACTTCCTGTTCTAGTTCAGAACAAAAATATATTTTAAAATGCTCGAACGGCTTGTAGAACAGCTTTTCCTTCTAATACAAACACAGATGTAGTGTGTAGGCCCATACACAACAAAACACTTAAGCACATCTTAACTTCAGTCGTGGAAGTAATTCCGTCTTTAGGCATATGCCTAAATCCTGTAATGGGTTCAGCTCAATCAAATCAAGGCTGTACAATGTCTGTTTGTACAGAAACACTTAAGCTGCCTGTTGATGTTGCATTTCTGCAACATGATGTTGCAGTTTAACAAGTCTCCAGTACAACTGCTTCTTGACTCGTTTCAAAGATGGTTGCCAAAGTGTGTTGTTGATGCATCTCTCAGTCCCAAGACTGACCTTATCTTTGTGTAAATGAGCTGAGCAATTGCTTATTTAAGGAAGTGTGCAATGTTTTGAGAAGTAGGTTCAAATGTGCATGGTAAAACATCACAACTGGTTGGTTTGTTAATGGCGGATGTTCTGGAGGGGGAAAGGAAATTGAAAGGATGAATCATTACCCAGATGAAGTTCAGAAGCAATTTATAAGTAGTTTCATAATCACAGAGGTTTGCCAAATATACGCATCCAACACAAGCTGTAGGCTTTGTTTTTTGTAAAGTCTGCAAGATCTTTTCTTTGCTAATCTCACCGTAAGCTTTTGCAGTGCAGTTTGAAAAAGGAAAACATAAGAAGAAATTAATGCCTTCTAAATGCTCCACAAACCTGTCCCTTTCTAATTTTCCACAAAATTACTGTCAATGCACAGAGCGGAATACAAATACTTGTCCTGTTGTGCTCGCAGTGAGCTCGTGGTTGGAGTGAAGGTAAAAGTCAGATCAGCTGAGAGACTGCTGGAGGACACCTCCAGCCCACACCCACAGCAAGGTCCCCGGCTCCTCAGTTAAAGTTAAAACCCTATGTAACGAATAATAGGCAGGCACATTATTTCTCTCAGGCATCCAGAAGCTGTGTAAATCCTGCCAAAGCCATAAGGTAATGGCTGCCAAAGTCCAAGGTAATAACCACGGTCAATGGGTACCCCCTTCCGTTTGAGGCTTATCCATCCTCTCCCGCCATTCCACCTCTGGCTGTGTGCCTCTAACAGATCGATGTCTACCAAGTTTTAGGCTGTACCTCTGAAAGAAGACATGCTAGGACAAAACTGTTGCAGGCAGGTATCTTCTCCTTGACTCTGTGATCTCCCTCTGGCCCATCTGTCTCTCAGCTGTAATCTTCACAGTTTTGCAGCTGTCATAGGAATGGTGTGATCTTTCACCCTTTTCTTTCAAGACATTTTCCTCAACAACCTTACATTGCTTTTGATTTCCTTTCAAAACATCAATGGTTGGTTGCTGGGGGAGCATTTACTACTTCACTAATAGATTGGAAACTCATCTAGAAAACAGCAGTGCAAACAAAATGGGAATTGATTTATCTTTTATATTAAACGATCATTTTCTCAGCAAAGTCCTTGGAATTCTTAATCTTCAGACTTGTAAAAAGTCATAGTGTGTTCAACTCATACAAAAAGTAGGGCCTGACTGCAGCTCAGATGTCTTGATCCAAGTGTCCTGTTTGCCTGGGATTCCTCCTGAAGCACTCTAGTCCCTGTAACTTACTTGGATAATTCCTTGAAGATGTGCATGAAAATGGGGTACAAGCAGCATGTCAAGAAATGATAAAAAAAGTGGTGGTAACATTAGGTTGAAGAAGTAGTCAATGCATTTTCAAGTAAGAGCATAAACATGTTTCAAAGGCATCCACTCGAATATGTGGCTGGAAATGGGTATGTTCAAAGTCCTGTCCCTTAAAATGGTCCATGTCACCATCCTGCAGTCTGATTTCCCCACCTCTTTCTTGCAAGTCAGACAGCTAATCAATTAACAGAAACAATATCATAACACCATAAAGAGCAGTTGCTAGTTAAAGACAATGAGAAGCACGTAACCTGAATAAATGGCTCTTGAGCAAGCAATAAGCTGAATTTCTTTGCATTATGACACAATAAATTTTAATTAAGAGCATGCATTCATAAAAATCAAAGTTGATTTGTGGACCTCTGAAGGAAAAATTTGGGGCAAGCAGGCAAATCGTAATGAGCCACTTGTTTAACTTTTCCCACTAGTAGGACCATTGGCTGACTAATACCCCCGGTACCTGCTGACAGTCGCTGTTCAGATGTTGAATCTATAGCTCCCTGACATCACTGTTGCCACCATCTTCTATTGCGTACAATGGTAAATATAATTTTTTGTGTCTGTTACTTGAAATACCAATATTACCCCTTTCAGAAATGTAGTTCAACATAAAATACGTGATTTGTGGGCATAAAAATCAGCAAACCCTTGGAATGTCTAGAGAGACCATTCTTGAAAGTCTTACCTAATGAATAATACCTTAAGGTTGTGTTTATGCTCACAAAACCCACAGCCTTTCACGAAGGCGACTGAAATATACACGCAGAGCTCCAGGAATAACACAAATTATGATCTAAACTCACTGTAGCCATGATGTCTTTTAGAATGAACTCCCATCAGAACTCCTCATCTCCTTCACAGCTCTGAAGGCTGAAAACATTACACCTTTTCAAGACTTTAACCATTCCAAAAAAAGAAGTGCTATCTCACTGTAATAATGTTGTCTTAATTATGTACAATACTTAGCACTAGTTTTACACTAGATGAGTCATAGTAGAAGCTTGTACTTTGCTGTTTGACTAAATCCCACAGCACTTAGAGCTCCCTGCAGCGAACGCTTACCAGCCTGTGCTCAGCTCTCCTCCCAGACCGCGTCTGCTGGATCCTTCGGGGGAGGCTGGTTTGAAGGGTGCCGCAATAGGATGAGCAGAATGTGGCTGGAAATAAGGGCTCAGAGCCAGTAGGAACACGCCAGAGAAATAGCTTGAAAGCTGTGCAGGTGTTTATGCTTCTCCAGTCACGTCCATTTTAAATCACTGGGGGCCTAGAAATCATAGAACTAGGTATCATTCCTTTCTTTTTAAAGGCAGTTTATCTTCTGAATAGAAAGGTGGTCATTTCTCGTCATACTGTGCTATTTGTTGTAACAATTAAGACAACGCCAAACAGGCAACTGAAACACTTGTAGTTATTTACAGAATCCCTGTTTACTTGCCTTACCCCATCTAATCTTCTACTAATAAAAATAGTCCCACAGCAGCAGATACCTATCATTTTATGAGGAATTTTTACCACCGGGTTCTCCAATGAGACAGCATGATCTGCCAGGCACCTCTTCATTTGTGCAAATTTCTTCTCCTTCCTACATTTCAGGGCTTGCTGGGCTCAGTGAAATCCACGGTAAGCACTGGATCTTCTCCCAGCCTCCACGTGTGCATCTCTCAGAGAAAACTGGACGTTCTCAAACCACTTGTTACCTTGACGATTCAGGTCTCTTAATCTGAAACACGTGAATAGTACTGCTTTCCAGCCTTCATAAACGGTGTTGGAAACTTCAGAAGAAAACCACTATTAGGTAGGTCTTTTTAAAGGTATTTATAAAGCTCAAGACCAGATAGACTTGCGATCAGAGCATACTGCAGTCTTCATTCAGTCAGCAGGAGAGATAGGATCCAGCCTCAGGTTCTTTGAAACTGTGTCTAGAAGACCACATAGGAAATTTGAAGTTAGACATTGCGAAAAACTGTTCCCCTCTGCCTCCCTTCCTTTGCCCAACAGGTACAGAGAGTGCCCAAGTACCCGGCTATGACAGATCACTGGGAGACGGTTAGTGAAGCCTCTGCCTACGTGAACAATAAATACTCTATTCATTAAACGTCCCTGTAATGCATGTCTTGCTATGACACCTTCCAAAAGGCTCTTGATTAATTGAAAGAAGTAAAATACTTCACGAAGTAACAGCTGGTTATGACACTTACAAGTATCAGCTGATTGTCTAGAGACATACACTTCACCAAGAAGCTTTCCCTCTCACACATTATTTAAATAGAAGCTGTTTTTTGCAAACTTCGTACCGCTAAACAGAAGTTTATTGCATTTGGCTAGTAAGGTCTTTCTGGTTAACAGCCAGTGCTTTTCAAAGTGCAGTAACTATCTGATCAAAAGCTCTACGCAGAAGAAACCACAAGGAGCGGTGTGTACGCCAGAATACAGTCTGGTGCAAAGAGGATGCATTCAAGTGAAAGGACAAGCATTCAAGCGAAAGGACAAACAAATCATTCTGCTCGTGAAATAATTTCATTTCCATTTTAGCCAGGAATGCACTAAATAATGCATCATTCTTTGGCTACTCAAAAGGTAACCTTTTGGTCTGCGAGCACCTGCAGCAGCTGTGTTCCCCTGAGACCCTTCATCAAGCATAGAACAAAGCATGAGAGCTGATGAGAAGCTCAGGAGATGCAGGTATGGAACAGGCTTCTGGAGGCCTCCCAGCAGCTCCGGCTAAGAACCACTGCCAAATTCCCTTTCTCTTATTTTTTACTTCAACCCCAAATAGCTGCCTTCTTTCCCCTCCCCTTCCTAAGTAAATTAGTCACATGTAAAATATGAGAAAATAAACAGCCCACTAGGATTTCGACGCCATGCAGGGACAAGTATCCATGGAGATTAGGGATCTCCTATTCATCATTAGTTTCCCATCACATTTGACAGGAAGGTGCAACAGAGAGAATAAAATATCACCCCAGGAAGGCACTCTGGGCACTTTGTGAGGCCACATTTAGCTTAGAGGCTGCTGAGTCTCTTATTCCCAAGCTATAATGCGAGTTGATTCCGTGACAAAAATACATATGCAGTAGAAGCACCTGACCTACAACTGGTCTATATATCCTTCATATTTAAGACTTTCATGCAGTATATCTGGATGAAAGAAATTGGTGGCTTCTTAGATATTATCTCATTATCAGAAACCAGATGTGTTTTGCAGCTAGGAATTCATTCAGCTTTGTAGAATAAGGTGTCAGTTATAATACACAGACCTTAGTTTGGAGGGAGGGAGTTTGAAGGGGAAAGAAAATCAACTTGGATTATCATCTAGTTCAAAATCTGTCCTCCTAACAGGTAGGTTGGAGCAGTGCAGAGATGTCCTGACCAGACCTGGCTTTGACGGGATGATGGGTGAAAGCAACGCGCTGTTCTTGTAGGATTTCCTTGGTGATCTTTTCCACAGACTTAATCCTGTTCCATTTCCTGAACACCTAAATCAAAATTATCCACAACCAGAATGGCTTTTATTTCAAATTAAATCAAACAAGGAAGGAGAGAAATAACTACATGAGAGAAAAACAAATATGTAACTCACTGTAAGGGCCATCTTGCATTGATGCATCGCAATTCCTCCTAGACTACAGCCTGGGGAACACTTTATTTTTAAAGGTCCAACACACAATAACAGAATCATAGTAGACATTCATCTAACCATATGCACCACTCATATCTTTCCTTACCCTGAAAAACAAATGAACCTTAAAAAGAGATGGTGAAAAAAAACCCCTAATGCACAAGCACAGAATTAAATAAAATGCAGAAAAAAAAATCTAGTGCATATGTATTCCTTAGCCCATGCAGATGTGCTTTCGTCTCCTCCAGTCACTGACACATCAAGATCGCAGCAGATCTCCATGAAAACCCTCTGAGCTCTGGGATTCCCACCCCTGCTGCAGGGTGATGTTGGATTGATTAACTCCAGCTGCCGCTGTTAGCCTTTTCCCCACTGCAAGAGTTCATCACCACTGCCAGCCAGCACAAAATCCTGCCCAAAAGCACATGCCACATGGCAAGGCTCTGCCGTTCAGCAGGCTGCCAGCCTTGGAGCCACAGTGGGCACAGCAAGGTGTCAGGTAGCAAAGGACAGAAAAGAATGCAAGGAGTGGATGGACCCACAGGGTTCTTGAAAGGCAAGCAAATTTTCAAATTTTCATTAAAAAAAAATAAAGAGCAGGATATTGCAGAGAAAACAATTTTGCCATACGCTGCTCCTTACAGCAAGGTGGAGGTAAGGGCAGCGAAAGCCACAGAGGTTCTTCAGCTGTGATTAAACCTACACCTCCTGCTTGCTCACACACCCCCTCTGCCACTGACACCCAAGAGCCCTGAACGCCGTGTACTGCAAGTTGGGAGAAAGCCCCATAAGCTGCTGACAGTGGTTGTCTTACCCATTTTCCAGCCATGTTACCATCAGATACAGGTGATTATTGGAATCCAGTCTGCATCAGCATTACCAAATATACTGCACCCATCATTCTGAGTACCTACTCTAAACGGGACCCAGATACAGCTGGCATTATTTAGGTCATCTAGCCAAGCCCAAGGCTGCACTGGCCTGCATGGAAGAAAATAAAGAAAAGCAAGTCTTATCGGTAGGTTTAAATTTGTTCAGCAGGAGCTCACACCTCCTTTGCAAAACTGCTACAAGGCTGAAAAGTATAAAAGACTAAAGACACAGACTGATCACACGCTGCTTATCTAAAATGTATGATCCCAGAAAAACTGGGGGACGTTTGTAGCTAGGAACCCAAGCCACAAAATGATGGCAGCTCACCAGCTGGCCAACAATCCAGGTTTAGTACGGGACCCACAAGCAGCTACACAAGTGCTCTTCCTAACGGCAGGAGAAGCAGGAATGGAAACACACAGCCTTTGCACTCCAAGCCTAACCTTGTCTTCCTGTGCTCAAAAGCTTCATGCTTTTGGGCTTCCCCAACACGATTTTGGAGTCTTTGCTACAGCCTGAATTTGTTAAAGATCTTGACATCATTACTGCTCTTCTAAGTCACCTCCTTTCCTTGGGCTGCCTCTAAAAAAGCCAGCCTTTAACAAAGAACATATGGGCAGCCTGGCAAGGGGAACCTTCCAGTGCAGACCCTCACACAAGGTGCTTGTAGTCAAGCAGTGACAATATTGCTCCCGCCCCCCACCTGTCCACCCCTGTTCTTCCCTCCCTGGCTAACAAGACAATTTTCTTTGGCAAAGCAAACCGCACCCAACACGTAAAAGCAACCACCCGAGTGCAGTAAGAGGGCATCCGCGCTCCCAAGTCGGCGTGAGCCAACTGGCCGTTTCCCACCTTCATACTGAAGCAAGACCAAGAGAGCACCACTGTTCTCCATCCCATCTCCAGGTCACCACAGACAGAGCCCATGCCCAGCGCTGCCGTGAGTACTCGTGCTACTCATGGTATCTGCTGGCCTATTAAAATACAACCACAGCAAATTTTTTTCTCTTGATCGTATTTTCAGAGCTGTCCCCTTTGACACAGGTATTTAACGGGCTGCAATCCAGTTAACACATGTGCACACACTCACAGGCACACAGAGCTGATTACATACAGCTTTCCTTACAGTTCTGATAGTCTGGATAATTTATTCAGGTTGGCAAAGTTTGAGTGCTTTTCCATTTCCTCTGTGAAAGGGGAGCAATGTGACTGTTGCTGTGGTGATCCTTCCCTTAATGGTTTTAGCCATGATATGGCTTAAAGTCACGACTGGCTCTGTAAAGTACCATTTTATGAAGGCGTAACATTAAAACATTGGGGAATAACCTTTTATTTTTTACACTGAATAATGCATCGCTCTATTCCTTAAAATTCACATGGACAAATGAATACCTGTAGATATTTCTTTGTCATAAACAGGGCTGGTTTGGGCCTTTATTTTGTAAGCCCCTGTTCTCCTCCAACCCCTCAGGATAAATCTGCACAGTCGGAACCTCTGCTTACCAGGGCTATGTTTTCAGGAGGGTGCATACTTACTCAGAAACATCAGTGCTGACATTCAGAGTAGTTGCATGTGTAATCCCACAGGCACGGGGTTTAAAAAAAGCCACCTTCTTCCCCATTAGAGAGGTTAATGACTGCTCTGGAGAAGGGGAGCAAGGTGATTTCATTTTTTTCCCCTTCATTCATGAGATTGCAGAGCCAGCATTCCTTTCTCATCAGAGAGGACAGCAAATGTCAGCTCCCTGCCTTCATTTACACCTCGATCAATGAAGCTGTTGGCAGAGAAGACTGTTGTGCATGGCCAGAAAAGAACGGCAAAACTTCTCCTACTGATGGAAATGGCCGACAGCAAGTTATTCCCACCTGTAGCCTCGGCTATAGACGTTTCCTTGCACGGCTCTACCAAAGTAAGGGTGGTAGCACCCACACCCCAACCCTTTAGCTCTGCCATGGCACGGCAGCAGGCACAGCCCTCAAGGAGGTGCTGATGAGGGGTGGAGGATCCAGCCCTCAAGCATCATGGGCTGGTCTCCTTTCCCAGCACTCTGAAGAGCAAACCCAAGCATCCCGGGAATGGCTGTGTTTCTAGAGTTGCAAAACTACTTTCATCAGACTGCTTTCCCATAATCTGCTGCGCTTGGAGCTCACCCATGGGATTAATCACGGAAAAAGGATACCATGCAGTACAAATGAGAACAAGCTAAACTGAGCCAATGGAAAGCTGTCTTTTTGTTTAGTTGTGATTTTCTGAAAATTACAGTTTGAGGTGAAATTTTGTTTGTCTAGTTTAAAATCCAGGATTAATCATTCAGGAAAACTGGCAATTCTGTTTCTCTGGTTTGTATCTCCTACAGGTGTTTTCCAGTATTTAAAACAATTTCCAGATTATTATTGTTTGAGGTGGGAATGAACAAGGGACTTGTTTTCCATTCAGGCAAATAAAAAGTGACATTACAAAAGGTTTTATAATTTCCATCATGGCAAACAAATGTGTTTGTGCATCTGAATAAACCAGTTTCAGATACTTGTTCTTGAGATGCACTAACAGAAGCTACCACAAAACTTTTCTTTTACAACAGAATTGCAAATATAGGCGATATGAAACGATGTATTTTCTTTCTTTTAATAAGAAAAACTCCTAGAATCGTAAGAAACAGACAGACTTATATATTTATACATACACACACACACACATTAACTGTGAACTGTATTAAACATGATGACAGTATACAACATGAATGTGCCTGTGTCTCTTGTTTCTCATTGCTTCTCTAGAAATGTCAAGATTTTAAAGATTTCATCGGCAAGTTTCCAGTAAGTGCTACAAACTCATGCCTTCCAAAAAAGCAATATGATCCTCCGTGGTCTTAACACTCTCTGGGTAGACGCTAGTAGATTCAGCAGCCTGTTGATGCAGCAAACTACGTCAGAGGTGCTAAAAAACAGGCTATGCCGCACTGATGGAATTAGGACACGGCTTCCTACCAGCCCTCCAATCCTTTCCCACTGTCAACAGCCTGGTGAGGGCACTTGGACTCTATCTTCCCATTGATCCCCTAAAGGTAATGCATTGGACCAGGATGACACACACGTGAGGCTAGACTGCACCCCACATGATATTTTGGGGACACCCTAGATCGTCTGCAGTGGCTGAACAGGGAGGCTGCGCTCGCTCCGATCCACACGACGCCAGCAGGCCTCCCACAGCTGCATGTCGCCGCACCCTGTAAATTCCCTCACCAGGCACGGCACAATCAAGCCTGTGATCTCTCTGCTGGCATGGGGAGGCCAGGATTTGACGGCTCTTTTGCTTTCAGCGTGGCCCTTTCCATGCCCTGTCTCATACTGTGTGTCATGCCATCACCACCAGACTAACCTGCAGGCGTGCATTTATTTATGCATCTTGTGTACGTGCTCTTGCCTGCACCCCGCCTCAGAAATGATAGAATTTTGCAAAAAAAGGAAGTGATGACCCTCGGAGCTGGGAAAAAGCATACAGGGTCAGCTGAACCCCTTTTCTGGGTCATGTTAAAAGAAGTTTCACCCCACAGACCCACCATAATTCACTCCAGTCCCACTGCACAAGACACAAAACCAAGGCAAAGCAGACACTGCTGGATGGAGCCCAGCTGCCTAGAGCAACTTTGACAACTCTCATTAGCCACAAATGCCAGGTCTTGCTTCCCATGCTCGGCTGAAGATGCTGAATTTTGGCTCACCTCCCTTTAGCGTGCACCAAGCCTGACCTAACTGCAGCTTCGCGGGACCAGACTGAACCTCTGAAGTCCCATTCTGCTGCGCTCAGCTCCATTTCCACGCAAACTCTCGGCATTAAGGCAACCTTCCAACACATGCTCCAAGCAATTAGATTTCCTACCTGCTGTAAGGTAGTCTTATTGTGAGTGTATATCATAACATAGCTCTTTACGTGTTACTCCACACCCGGATTGCTGCCTTTGTTGCAGGGGGCTGAGCTACAGCCCCTGCGGGAGCCATGAACATTGCATTTGCAAGCAGAATGTAGGTTTCTGTGCTATTTCTGAAGCTCTGCAATTCACTTCCTGCCTCGCACACGGACCGTGGTTTTGCTTATATGCAAAGCTCAGATTGAGCTGTCAGTCACAATCTACTTCTCCTTTTTCCCCGTTTTAGAAAAGGGATTTATATCTATAAAGGATGCGCTCAGCTCAAAACCCTGTAACCTTAACTACATTGGCTCTGGAGCAAAACATCAGAGAGATATGAAGGTACGTGGCAGAACTGAGTCTGAGCTACACAGCAAGCCTAACTTATGTCCACACCCCAGCCCTGCTGACATACAAGCAGCAGTCTCCTTTGGCTATACTGGGCTTGGAATCAAATCCCCACAGAGCTTGATAAGAAGTTGTCCAGGTAAAAACAAACTGAATTTTTTAACAGCATATTTCCTAGCAATTTCAATGATTCCTGCTGACAGTTTCGTTTTAAGAACCAGATTCTGAGACAATAACTCTTGACCCAATTCTGAAGCCAAGATTACTGTTCACAAATAATTCTCCTCATACATCCCTCAGCAATTTTGGAGAGAAGGGATGCTAAAAGAAAGCCACAGTAAGCACAAAAGAGACAAAACCAGTTGGCCAGATATTTAAATAGATAAACTCAAGTTCGTAATAAATACAGATTTTCAGCAGCAGCTTTCGCAAACCCATAGAGGAGAGCTTAGCATCTCCTAAAGCAGGGCAGGGAAGAAGCTGGAGAGCCTTAACTAGGTACTCCCTACCACACGCCACCTGCTCATCTCCAACCCCATGTGAGGTGAAGGCAGAAGGTAACTCACAGATAAAACCACACTGAATGCCTTCAATTTTGACTGCATTCCTCCCTCCCTCCACACTACCAGAAGGTATTAAGATGTTTACGCATCTTTAGTCAAATCAGTATCATAAAAAGACAGCGAGAACTCATTTGGGGGGTGGGGTAGCAAGACCAGGATATTTACTGTTTCACCTTTCTCCAGAGTGTAATTTTGATTTAGCTTTGTAGCTTGGCTAATTAGCCTACACACTGATATTTTTAAATGATGATTAATTTTTCCAGCTCCTTAGAACACAAGCTTAATTCTAGTAATCACAGCTGCTTGTTGCTATAGCTTGTTAATGCTTATTTAATCTTTGAAGCCCCAACTTAAAGCCTCCATCTTTGAATACCTTTAAGAAGTTAGACAAACATCTGTCAGGGATGATGTTGATATAGTTGCACTTCCCTTCAGAAGGAAAGATGCTTTAATCATCTCTTAAGATCCACTTCAGGGCTAATTTTCCATTACAAAGTCCTATCACAGCACAACCTAATTGCACTTTTTCAAGAGAAGGTTACTCCAGCCCAGTGGAGTAACCACCCTCCTTCCACCCAACCCACCCCTGCTTTTCTTCTGTTTCTGTTTTAAAAAAATCTTTTCTCTTTAGAAAAGAGAGAGGAAGCAGATCTCTGAGAAACTAACCCCAGGCCAGATAGGCAACTTTCAGGTGACAGATAGGGAACCATCAGCTCTATCTTTCTATTCTACCATCTGTTGTATGTGACATAAAACTAGGATATTGGATACTGGGAGGAGAGGAATCTTTCACCAACGTTTCACAGACGCTGGCTCTGGGTCTCTCAATAAGATCAAAAGTCATTATATTGTTCTGTCTGATGGACCAAATCCCTCTAGACTAACCTCCGCAATGGCACACAGAGCTGCAGACCTATTTTTCTGGAAAAAATTAAAATGCATTTGAATATTGCACGGCATACTATAATAGTTTGTCTGTTCATTTTTAATTGCCTCTAGAGTGAAGCTTGATGTTTTTCATTTGAACACAAAGATTTCTTCTATGCCTGAAATGTAAATTAGCAATGGGCAAGGCAACCGAAGAAAAAGAGAAGGGCTGAACATTTCACCTCCCAACAGAAAATGAGGAACCCACAGTGAGCTATGGAGGACACATGTCCCCAGCTGAAGCCCTCTCCACCTTCCCACCACTCGCTCCTGTGAGCTGGCACAGACCCAAGCCTATCCACCCCATGTAAGACCCCTGTTCGAGTGCTCTGGTCCTGGGGAGACTTTGGAGACCAGCACAGAAGCTTCACACCTCCCACGCTCCAACTGAGCCTCCTCCTTTGTTTCTTTGCCAAAAACTCCTGAGACGACTTCAGTGGCACTCTTCTCCAGATGCTGTTTCCCGAGCTGGGGCTGTACAATGTGGCCAGAAACAGCAGCAGGCAACTGAAGCCCTTTAAATGCCTGTGCTTGTCCCCAGAAAGGACATGACCAGGCGAGGAGAGATGACTTCTGGCAGCACTTGACCTGAGTTTTTGGCAAACGCAGAATAACCTGGAGGGGACACTTGGTTTGTAGCCTGCAGGTTTGTAGCATTAGGAGGAGGAGCAGAGGACTAAGGAAGGAGTTTCCCAGCCACAGAAGAGAACGAGACCGCTGGATTATCAAACACACATGGACGTCAGGGAACCATCTGGACCTCTTTCTGCGGTTTGCAGCTGGTCTCCAAATCTTTAGTGGAATGCTGCTCCCCATGGGTGCAAATGCTTGCTCATCCTTACAGGAGAAACAGTAACACACAGTTAGAAGTGTGTTTTGTAATACTGTATTGTTTACAAACATGCTGACTGGGAAAGGATGAAAGTTGGTTCTGTTTTTAAGTAATTTGGGGTTTTATTTTAGTTCTCTAAAATTAACCATAGTAAACCTGACTGTATCTGACAGCCAGATACAATAAATTCAAAAACTTAACATCTGTCTCTAAAATCAAACAAAAGTAATCCTCAGTTTTCAGTTTTCTCCTTTAAAATCCTCTAACTGCAATTGCCTCTGACTCTATGTTTGTGCTGTAACCTGCTATGGGGGAACAGCAAATCTCTCTACACCTTTTGGCACAGCACACCCATTACACAGCCCCATACATGTGATAAAACTATGCGCTACATACAATGTGTCAGAAATAGTAAAGAGGTAGCAGAGGACAACGATTTCCATTTTCTGATCCTCTGGCAGATGCCACTGTCAGCACTGAGCTTTCCTTACCCGAGGAGGGGACCCACAATCAACACATTGCTACCGTCCCAGAAAGGTATCCTTTGGAGCAGCGCATGGTAGGAACCAGCGCATCCCCAACTCTCCTGCCAGCACGGTGTCTTAGATGGCATGGGCTTACCCTTAATGTGCCCTGTGCCCCGTCTGGCCTGCAAAGGCTCAATGCTGTCTACAAACATCATTTCAGCAAGCATTTTCCCATCTACGCTGAGGAAACACGTCACAGTCCCTCAAGGCATTCAGTTTGGATGTGACGAGATGTATCAATGATGCTGCAAAACACAGTCCTCGTAGTCTTTTGTGAGACCCTTGGTGTTGCCATAACATTGACTGGTTTATGCTAACCCAACAATCTCTCCATTTGTTTCTCAGGTACCACATCATTCTTCTATTTTAAAATATTCTGTGATTTGTCTGGGTAGTTTTTATGCAAGCATGTGTCCTTGTCTATCAGCATTGTTCCAGCCTGAGGTGTTACGTTTTTCCTAGCACAGCACTGATTGCACTACAAATAGTCCTCACATATCCCACCCTAAAGGCTGTGGTATTTCAATGCTGTTTGAAGTTATTTTGCCTGTAACCCTGTCCCTCCGAGGATCTGACGAAGGGTGCTAGTTTATACATAATTTTTTTAACTGTACATCAGCTAGGGAGAAAAAATGGGAAGTATCATTGTTATGAACTGGATTTAAAAACATTTAAAGAACCAACAAGTGGACTGGTAATGTGACATACCTACAGATTCAGGTAACACATTTCTAACATCTCATGAGCTGGAGCACTTGCACTGAGTGCTGAAAACTGAACCTGGTTATAAAAGAGCTCCTCATTTTATTCCAGTCCGGCTAAATATAAACTTTTGTCGAACAAGGAGTTATCGGATTTGTCATAGATGTAAAGAAAACCTGTGTTATCCTAGAAGCTGCAGCAGATAACCTAGTGGTGAGTTTCAGTCTAAGATCTAATGAAGAATCTGGTCTATACTATGAATACAGGAGTGGCCTGGTCAGACTACGGATGTTATGGGCCTACAGCAGAGATGCCATTTACCAATGCAGTTCTGGCAAATGCAAAGTCACATTCCCCTTGGGATGCCCAATCAGGGGGGGATCTTGTCTCCCTCTAAGCGTTAAAAAAAAAAAAAAAAAAAAAAGGGGATCTCAATTACAACCCTCTACAATGCAAAACATAAATTAAAAAAAAAATCAAGTACCTTTGGACTGGGACGCAATTTGTTTTGATAAGGAACAGAGTATGGTTAGGCTGCAGATAAAAGCTAACTGCTCTTAACAGCATCCTGCAAAGCTGCTAAGGACCTATATACAGACAGCAGGATCGATATAAGCTCAACTTGCATTTCATAGCTTGAATCAGAGCCACTTCATACTGACAAAATAATAAAACGGCAAAAGAACAATGAGGCACTCTGGCACATGTATACATTTTCTAAAACCACACATAATGAAGGCTTTAGCAATGCAGAACTCAACCTCCCAGCTCAAAGTTTTATTGGCCATTATCTCACTGGATGTGGAGCAATGGCTCTGAATGCAGTAAAAGACATTCATTTTTCACAATGTTTCCCCACGTAACTGACAAATTTATTATTGTTATAAAAAAGGACACAATTTTGAAATCCTCAGAGTGCCTGACTTGTAATGGTGCCAAATATGTTTCTCTTTTCATTAGCATTCAGGGATGACTATGCGCAAACCGCCCTCCTCTACTTTTTCCACGCACATAGATGCAGCTGATGTCGGATCGCCAGCCATCTCAGTTCCCATCCAAGGTAATAGCTTTGGACTAGAGCAATCAGATAGACTGAGAGACTGTTTCCAAATTAGAATGGAAACTGCTAGATGTCCCCAACACAGCCTCCCACTAGCCTGTTTCAATATGGTGTGAACTCTGGGAAAATCTTCTGGCTACCCCACCTCCCTGCTGGAGAATTATAGATAATTCTCTCAGTTTGTAGTATTGTTGAAAAAGTAGAGAGATTCAGAAATTAAAAAAAAAAAATTATGAAAGAACTCAAGTGCTACCTAAACCTCTGGAATGGGTGTATTCTTCAACAAGCTTTGCACATCTTCCACCGCCAAGGAAAGAATGTGAATGAAATGGCAGCACAGCGTTTCCAGTGGTAACTGTCTGAAGAGGTCACAGGCAAAAGGACAGAACAGACATTAGCAGGACATCAAGGTACTTGGTTAGCCAAATTCTGCTTCTCCCAGAGAGAATTAGTCATCTCTTTACACAGCAACCCTTGTGAAGACAGTGGGAACTTGAAACCAGAGCCCTCCTGCTTTCTCCTGGGGCTCTCTCAGCTCTTTGGACCTCAGCCCAGTGACCCAGATCTCAACATTTCCTCACTCCGAAAACATCTTTGGTATCTTGTCTGTCTTTTTCATTAAGTCAAATATGTCTCCCCCCCTCAGATGCCTAAGCTTCCCTGCTGGAAGAAGGCTTCTTCAGGAAGGCTGTACCCTTTTATTTCCCTGACTTTGCTGCACACTTCCACACTCTGTCATCTCTCATCCTGTCCACCCTCCTGGTCAGCACAGAACTCTCTTTGCCCACAGCTCTATTTTCTCTTAGAGACCCATCCTGGAGCTCACCATAGCCCATGACACCAGGAATGAGACGTGGTGGCCATCCATATCATCCTCTGCCAGGCCCCTGAATAGCTGTTGCACCAGTTGTATCCCTGTCCTCTAGGACAGCCAGGTTTCAACAGGCAATGGTGTCACAGCAAGTGCCATTAACCCATCCACATATCACGTTTCACCTTACAGAGCCCGCAGTAAGGATCTGCTGCCTTTAATTCCACTTAGCTGCTTCTCACCTGCCTTCACTGTAGCCCTCGCTCCCTTTTTTACTTTCTTTGTTATGCTCAGACCTAGCCCAAGTGAGCAAGGGTTGGATCCTTCTCCACCACAGCCAGCTGGGAGTTTGGCACAGCCTAGATCAGTTGTCTATGTGCCTTCGCTGCAGCAAAATGGAGACAGCTCCAGAGGCCTATTCAATCCCACTGTATTCAGGTATGCCAGAGAAGGGGCACTACATCAGCTTATAGAGAGCAGGAGATCAGGCAGCAAGGTCTAAGATGAGAAGCTGAACATTCAGATGGCTATAGCTCAGCAGTGCCACCCTTACAGCATGAATAATAAAGATCTGAAAGACAGAGACTGACTGATGGACCAAGAGCCTCCTCTGGAAGCCCAGATGTCCCTCTCCTTTCCTTTATCACTTTCAAGTTAAGGCGGGTGGGCATGGTGATTTCTGGTGTCCCCAGGAGGTTGTGAAGACCATAAGGGCATATTCAGCACTGGTCTGTGGGGCCAGCATCAGTTCTGTGCGACATCCTGCTCAGTGTCAGGTTATCATTTGGGTCAACAGCCACAAATGTTGCTTTCAAACTTCTTTTCAGACACTGCATCAAGGTTAAGCCTAGTTCTCCAGGATCCACATCGGCCTCCATTTAAGGCAAGGAAAACAAAGGAAACTGTTCCTTTGAAACTACAAACGATTGAAGCCTTTTAATTCTTTTCCTGTTTGCCATTAATTTCTGCCCCCGTGAGTCTCAGAGCTTGCTGCTTTATCTTCTAAGCTTTAGAAGTCTTCTTTTCCTCAAGGACACCTTGGATTTATGAACATCTCTTTCTTTGTTCACCATGCCCTTCCAATTTTTTTTTCCGAATCAGGAAGTCATTACAGCACCAGTTGATTCCCTCTCCTTGCCAAGTGAACCTTGAGTTTGGAAAGTGTTTTCTGTATGCAGGGAATCCTTTCTTGATCATTTTCCAAGTAATACAGAATGCCTATTATAAGAAGGCATTCTTTGCATATTCTCACAAAAACATAATATTCATTACAAAAAAAAAAAAAAGATTAATCTAGATTATCTTCCATTTCCCCACCCCAGTCTTCAAGACAACCAAAACCACATTATGTATTATCTTCATTCATTGAAAAGATTGTCTCTTTCGTAAATCATCAAATCCACCATTTCACAAGCCTGCTTCTCCTTAATTGTCTCAAATATACTTTCCTCCTCACCTCAGTTCGTCCCTCTGTTTATTATCATTAGGAATCCTATTCTTACCAGGCATGTACATGGAAATCTTGCAGACTTCACTGATGTCTACATCTAGAGTCTCATTTTTGCATTATGGAGTCCAACCAAAGCCATGCACAGTCAGGTCAGAGACTATATATCTTCACTGACAGCGAGTCCTACTTACAAACACGAAAGAATTCAATCTCCTCTCCTGATTTCACATGCCTATCTAAAAGGATATCCCTTTAGTTTAGGATATATCCTGATAATAGAGTTTAAAGTTATTTCAGGCCTCTTAATTCCCCTTGCCAATTTGTACAGCTTTTCAGACAGACATTGTCCAAAATACTGTTCAAAATATTTTTCCCTGGTTGCTGTGACAAACCCCAAACAAATCAATAAATTCCTAGCCTGCTGAGCAAACATGAAAAAGAGTCTCTATGACAGACCACCAAAATATGCTGTCAGAATATCCGTACTGGCAGGGAAAAAGTAAGTACCGGAATAACGAACTGATGCCGAGCTGAGTTACCATATGCGGTTGTCAGTAAGATCATGCTACCACTCAAAGAGCTAAAGAAAGGCCACCCTCACGCACCCCACTGATGTGTTGCATAAGGCAACAGTGAAGCAAAGGGCAGAGCCCGGCCACATGCATGAGAACGATGGGATCCCAACTAGACCTACAAGAGCGAGGTATTTCCCACTGGAGCTCTGCACGTGATCCACTGGGAAGGATGGACGGGGAGGGGATTTCTAGTGAGTGATCCCTCTGTTTACCAGAAGGAGCAGCCCTTCAGCAGGGTCCTAATGTTGCCAGTGGTGGGAGGAAGAGTCTATCCATGATGAGTCCATGGAGAGGCAGGGAAGAAAATAACAAGAGAAATTAAGAAAGCGATAAAATTGCAGCTTACCCCCGGCTTAAAAGCCCACCTTGCATATTGCTCCAGATCACAAGCCCAAACCTGCTTCCAGGGAAGCCAAGTGACAGCCAAGAATCAGGGTCCATCCCACTTCAGTATTTTATATCCTTACAAGAGATATTTGGAATATCAACAAAAATATAGGTTTCCAGTTCCTTTCAGCACACAAATACCTGTGTTCTTTTAGAGTATAAATATTTTAAAACTGTTGATTCTTGCATCTTGCTCTTACCTTTATGGTCTTCAGAAGCTAAAATATTACAATCATTACCTGCACTCACTTCATTTATTTAAAATCTCATCAGCTTGTCTATACAGCACAGGTTCTCACATGGACGATTCCACAGATGCTCTTTGAACATTCTTGCACTGCTCCTCAGAGCTCTGAGTAGAGTAAGGCACAAGAGGAGCAGCCACCTAGGTCTGAGAGCCTGTCCCAGTCTTCCTGCTACACCGAGGTACAGCAAGGCAGTACCTTGAAAGGATCCGTGAAAGATCCTCCCAATGACAAAACCAGCAAAGGGAGATAAAAATCAGAAGAGACTTTGGCTCTTCTTCCAGAAAAGTCCATTTCAGAAGCACAGGCAGAAGCCCAGCCTAAGGTTTAGCTAGGAAAGTCACAGGCAAACATTTGTCAGTTCATGACATTTGCTTGCATGCAGGTCATCCCCCCAAAACTACAAAGCTGTTCTTCATAATGAAAAAACACTGAAACTGTCAAGACTTACATTCCTGAGAGCTTTCCAACCCTTTCAGACACACCGCTCATGCTTTTAGAAAGCAGTAGTCCTCAGTCTTTTTCACAGTGGGATTCTCTTCGGTGGTACCTTCCCAACTGCCTCTCTTCTTGTAGCACAATGCAGGGGGGTGCAGGAACATCAGGCCAGGAGTGGGCCCTGAGACCCAAAACCTCAGAAAAATGTGATGGGCAATAGGTTTAGGATGTGTGATCCCATTCCTCACCAGGAGTGCAACCTGTTAGGAAGGACACCCTGAACAATTACCAGCTTTTAAGCTGCACCCCAATTTATATGCCCATTCTCAAAGTATAATAGGAAGAACAAAGCAAGTTTTTTTGGAGTATCAACTCTGTTTTACTGGGATGATTTCTGCAACGTGCTGCTTGTCTTACTGACTCTACAGGCCTCAGATGGAGCAAGAGGGAGACAATAAAAGAAACCTCCAAAAAGATGAGCTAAGCCAGGTTTCCATTCCAGAATTTTCTGATGCGAAACAAAAGCTGTAGGGCATGTTGTAATGCTGGTAATCTCTGCTTTTCAGCAGTATTACACTTGCATTTCTATCTCTTGCTCTGCATAGTTGGGGATTCTTCAGAGACCTAGAAAGTTTCAGACTGAGTAGAAATTGGGTGTTTAACGGTGCAGGATAAATGCACATAATTACACAGCTCTGCATTTTAGTGTATCAGTATTCTTAACACCTATTGAATACAAACATTTCTGTGTCACCATGTAGAATGACTCATTTAATGTGGAATTAAAATGCATTCAACTTGGGGGCACAACTCTACTGCTGTTTGACTACGTGTAATTGTAGGTCAAGAAGCGAAGAAGAACATCACATTCAATTAATGCTTCTTACAGCCTGAAAGCTGCAGAGTGGAATTCAGTTACTTAGCTGGAGGGAACACTTATTCTTATGAAAAACAGAAGAGAAATTTCTTCATTACAAATATAGCTAATTAAAAGATGAATTTTCCATCGAGCAATAAATTCCAAGATACCAACATGTAGATTTTATTCAAGAAAACAAAACAAAACAACCCTTTAAGAACAACTTTTTAAAGTCAAAACTTCCAAATATTTCATGAAACAAAATCCTCCATAAATATTTCATTTGAACGCTTTTCGGAAAGCCTAAAAGGATTGTTTGGATAAAATCATTATCTTTTTGACTTTTATATAAATGAATGGAATATAATGTATCTGAAATGAAAATGTCAATAAAACCAACACATGTTTCTGTTGAACATTTCAATTTGTCAGTTGAATACTGCAACAGAAAGTTTGTCACCAGGCAGATGTACAAGCAGGGTGCAGGAAAAGGGGATTTTCTGTAACACAATTTGGACCATTATTTCATGGAAAAATTATTATGAACAGAAATAGCTGTCAAATACTTTTCACCAAAACGTAGCGAAAACTAGGTCACATGTTTGTGCCTTTTTTAAAATTCCTTACCCTCTTTCCCTACTTGTGTCTCCTCCTGAGTATTCTTTGAGGGGTGAGGATGTGCAGGAAGGTCCTGACAGGCTGGGGTCAAGTCACAGTCTACATAGTTTATGACAGCCAAGATTCACAGGCCAAAAAAGATTGCACAACAAATAAAGGCTGGACACCTCATCTTGCCCTCTCCTGGAGCTCTTGTTCCAAGTCACATCATTAATATTAAGTCAAAAGTTGTGGAAGACAGACCCACATCAGTTTCAAAGACCTGTAGACAGAACGGTTGTGGAGGAAATTTCCAATCCTGGAAAAGAAGCAGCCTATATCAAATTAAATTTAAAAAGAGAGCACAACATGTTGGTCTGAGTTTGCCAGAATAAAATATTAATCATAGGACCATTCCCTCACACCAATCACAGGCATTATACTGATAAAAACCCCAAAGATAACAAAGTGATCTCACAAAACAAGAAAGAAAATAACCCAGGGAGATTTAGAACAGCATTTGCCCCAAACATGATTTCTTAAAATATTTTGCCATGGATAAAAGAGTTTCACTTAAAGAGCTTTACTTCCTTTTCTTGGGCAAATGTTTGTAAATCAGAGAGGAAAAATGGCCAGTAACAGTCCTTTGCAGATTTACAGGAACCTTTTAGTTGGATATTACACGACTTGCTACCATGTGACAGTGATGTCCATCAGGTTAGCTGGGGTCACAACACAATAAATCAGAGAGATTTTTAATAAGTGAATCCCTCCTGCAGCTTCCCTGTCCTCTGTCTAGTCTCTCTGAAACTTACAGGATAACAGATCCAAATCCTACCAGTAACTCCAAACAGCAGGAGTTTATAAATCAACCTACCTGGTAAAGCTTCTCTCTTTCTTGCTCTAAATGAGCTGCTTACCCTCCAGCCCAAGACTCAGGACTTTTTCATAGCTTCCTCTTTTTCCATCCTGCCAACACCAAAATAAGAGCTCTGTGGCAAAAGATATAGGGAATTTTCAGTTTTTCCAGGGGGTAGAAAGGACTTAGTTGAAGCCCTGGAAAGTCCCAAGGTTTTAATTTAGTGTCGTGAGGTTATTTAATTTTTTCTTGGATTTTACAGTCACTTTTTAAACTAAAAATTAGAACTCTTAACTAAAGCATTTGTTATTGCAAACAGATAAAAACAGTTTCAACATATTTTCTAATCTGTCTAAAATAGTTTTTGATCACTTCTACTGAGTTATGTTCAAGGAAAATCCACACGGCTTATAAGCCATACAACTGGCAATGCCACAACCCTGACAATACATATAATCCTACCCCGACCACAGCACCGAGCAGTCCCTGAGGGACTAAGTGTATTCACACGTGCACACACCCACAGGACAAAGCATTCCAGCATCAAAACTCTTTCCACACAGACTGCATACGAATGCGTGGCTAGTGACTAACCCGCAGTGGCCACATCTTGGCTTCTTTTTCAGAGCCCTCCTGAGAAATGCCCCTGTGATGGGGGTTCAGGGTGTCCTTCAAAGAACAACCAAAGAGAGCCAGACACCTTCCTGTCCTGATAGATGCCACCTAGGTCTCATTGAAAGAGCTTTAAATTAGATTTGAAGGGGGAAAGGGATAAAACCAGGCTTGCTAGAGAGAAGTCTGGGGGCAGCACACCAATGTTTGGGGGACAGTGTGCTAGCAAAGTCCTTCAGCCTGTCATCTCAGTGGAGGTAGGGGATGGAGATCCACACAGCAGCAAAGATGAAAGGTCTATTGATGTTTTAGAAACCACGGAAATGCCTAAGAATGTGTAGAAATTAGAGCTTCTCCCCCCAGAAACATAGCAGGATCAGTTCAGCCCAACTGAAGTGCATCCACACCAAAACACACAGCACGGGCAACCAACAGGAGGAGCTGGAAGCCACTGTGCAGCGGGAAAGCTATGACATAGTTGCCATCATGGAAACATGGTGGATTATTTGCACAACTGGAGTGCTGCAACGGATGGCTATAACTCTTCAGAATGAACAGGTGAGGAAGGAGAGGCAGTGAGGTAGCCCTGTACGTTAGAGTGTGTTTTGATTATCTAGAACTTAATAATAGGATTAAGTGTTTACGGGTGAGAATCAGAGGAAAGGGCAATACAGCACATATCATGGTGGGAGTCTGGTATAGACCACTCAGCCAGAATGAAGAGCTGGCAGTGTGCCCAGGTGGCCAAGAAGGCCAATGGCATCCTGGCCTGCATCAGGAACAGCGTGGCCAGCAGGACTAGGGCAGTGATTGTCCCCCTGTACTGGGCACTGGTGAGGCCACATCTCGAATCCTGTGTTCAGTGTTGGACCCCTCACTACAGGAAAGACTACAGGGTGCTGGAGCGTGTCCAGAGAAGGGAACAGAGCTGGGGAAGGGTCTGGAGCACAAGTCCTGTGAGGAACGGCTGAGGAAACTGGGGGTGTTTAGCCTGGAGAAAAGGAGGCTCAGGGGAGACCTTATTGCTCTCTACTACTACCTGAAAGGAGGTTCTAGCAAGGTGGGTGTCAGTCTCTTCTCCCAGGTAACAAGCGACAGAACAAGAGGAAATGGCCTGAAGTTGTGCCAGGGGAGGTTTAGATTGGATGTTAGGAAAACTTTCTTCACTGAAAGGGTTACCAAGCATTGAAACAGGTTGCCCGGGGAAGTGGTTGAGTTATCATCCCTGGAGGTAGTAAAAAGATAAATAGATGTGATGCTTAGGGATGTGGTTTAGCGGTGGACTTGCTGATCCTAATGGTCTTTCCCAGACTAAATGTTTCTATGATTCAGTTCCACAAGTCCTTGCTGCACACATGAATAAAGCTGTTGCATAACCTAATTGGAGCCACCAAGGAGAAAATACAGAGGACTTGAGGGACATGAGATCATGGAGAGACAGGTTCTCACACAGCCCTTTAGTAGGACTGTAATGCCCAGAAGAGACCTACAAATACAGCACCCAAGCAGAGGATGGAAGTGTTGCCCAACACAGGACATCTAGTGTGACACAAGGTCACTAATGTCAGCAGCAGTGTAGTAGTAAAGGGTCTTGAATGGGAGAAGCTTATCACTAACAATTTGGGGAAAACAGTGATAGCACAGGGATGGGACTACTGACAGATGCAGGTTTCTATTGCTCTTTAACCAGACCAAATCTTTTTGCTTACATTTTTACTGAACTTATACAAGTTCGCCAAGACATTTCTCTGGGAGTTTTTTTCCAAATGAAAGCTCAGTAAGAATTTGGCCTAGCCGAATTTGCAATTCAGAGACCCATGAAACCACGATAGGAGAAACTGCTTTTGGAAGGACTGACAAGGAGGATCGATACTGTTGCCAAGGTAAGATGATAATTCAAATATATGTAATGAAAATTAAGTATAATTCCAGCTATTGACATTTCAGTCCAGTACTCCCAGAGGAAAAAAAGTCCACATGAATTCAATCCAGATATGATTAAGATGTCCCAAGAGTGGGACTTGGGACAAATATGTCTCATAAACAGCACACCTTGCCTGACTATTTCTGCACTGGAAATATAAAATGCATTATATTTAAAAGAAGTTTAATAAAATAAATATGAACCTTCCTCTAACTCTTAAACTAGAAGAAACTATTTGTCAGATGGATGAAGCTTGTTCTAGAGGACTAAGGAAAACCTTATCATAAGAAGACAGTTTCCTTGCTGCCAAATTACTTAATTCTACCTTCTCCTTGAGTCCTTTGAGACACCATGATACCTTGGCATATGAGGGGGCAGGTAGAGCTCAGACTTTTTGTCTGGAAGGAGTGGAGTCATTTTGTTCAGAGCGAGTGCTTGTTTCACCAGCATGGGACCAATAACAATAATATCGAAAGAGTAACTTCATTTGGATCATCAGTTATTAAGGGATTAATTTTGGTCTCTGAGCTATATGACTGCTTCTGGAAGAAAATTTTGGCTGGTGCTGTCTCTTACCGACATGAAGAAATCCACGACTACCCAATCGCATGAAGTGCTAGGTGCCATCAAATACGATGGAAGGAATCAGGGAGTAGACGGACTCTAAGATCAGCCTCTCCACCAGTGTGCATGTTTCCCCAACTCAGATTAAATTTTCTAGGTGGAAATTCCATTAGAATTCTTCTGGCTTTCTGCTTGTTTCTGCTGTAAGGCTTACTGCTCAAGAAATCAACAAATCCAGTCACCAGTCCCACTGCAAACCTGCCCACAGCAGTAACCATTATTAAACAGCTGAATTGTTCAATGGAAATATCTATCACATTTCCAAAAATCTGTGGAAGAAGCTACAGTCATGTATTTACGGTGTTCAAATTTGCATTCAGATGACCCAGTTTCACTACTGAGTTTTCTGCTTGTGTCTTCAGACCTGGACTGGAGTTCACACAGATGACCTTCACTGCAGCCAAAGAGCCAGCCTGCCAGGACCAGAAATGAGAACAGGCTTCAACAATGACAACACAACTGAATCTTGACCTCAGGGCAATGGCTCTTTCTGGTACAGATAGGCATTTGTGAAATAAGCAATTGCACAAGAGTTCTTCCAGAAAATATATCAATCTGTGCCCTTGCTAAGATGCCAGACAAGAACCTTGACATTAGCTAATATCCTCTTGTGTAGCTGGGCTAAGACTTCCTAATTTCTTCATCACCCATTGGGGTCTTTGCCCTTTAGGATTCAGGGGAAGGACAGTGTGGGTAGGTGTGTTTGATGAAAGAGGGGAAAAAGGGAGGATAATTTCCAAGAAAGTGAGATTTTAATTTCTTTTTTTGTTCGTTTAAACTCACATGATACTTCCTCTTTTGATAATTACAGTTGTCTCTGCTTGTTTGCCAACAGAGTACTGAAATACCACTGCTTCAGCACTTACATCTCTTCAGAATGTAAAGGTAATGGTGTATATGTTGTCCATAATTTCAGTTCACCCCTTTGAATGCTTGTTATTCCAAGCTCCATCATCCATTTAATTCTGAATATTTCTGCTTCCTGCATCCCCTCCTAACACAATTTTATAAGTGTCTGCGAAGTAAGTATCCTCAGCTGCGTCTGAGACATGTCAAGTAAGCACAGGGGGTTTGCTCAGGTTTTGAGGTGCCTGAATGTTGACTAAGGACAATAAAAATATTTGAAGTCACCTTCAAGTCATCAAGCAGCTCAGAGTCATGATTTTATCAGTCTCTGTCATGGCACTCCACCACTGACAGGATGAAGAGTCTAGCTCTATTCAGCTGCTGCTTGTACAGAAGTTGTTGCGTACCTTTGAACAGCTTGGTTTCTCTCTCCGTATTTTTCCTACCCCTCCCGATGAGCACTACAAGCTGCTACATAACTGTTTCTCTCACCAGTTCCATGGATTTTCCAGGGTAGTTCCCTGAGTCCTACATCACTGGTGCCTAGCAAGCCCTAACAGCTACCGTTCAGGCGAGGATCTGTTTGAGGACTGTATCCCTTCAATTACACTATTTCAGAGCAGGCAGAGACGGTGTCGTATCAGAGATCCCCCACATGCAACATGGTAGATTAACTGACCTGAGCTACTTTTTTTCTTGGCTTCTAGTCAAACCCTGGCTCTGCTCATTTCAGCAATCTTTTGAGCTGCAACTACCTCAAAGGGTGTCTTGCTGGCAGCAAAGTCCTCTCCAGTTTACACCTGAAGTCTGGTTCTCCATTTCCCATCACAGCCTACGAAGGGCCTTTGAATCGCTCTGCCTCCTCTGGAGGGTTGCAGGCACACCTGTGATTTCCCAGCTGCAGGATGTTCTGAACAGAGAAATTTCAAAAGACACAGAAATAAGAAAGTGCTGATTTACAGGTACTCTACAGCAGGAAAAGTGAGAGTACTACTTCACCACGCTACTGAATTACCTCTTTTACTTTAGGATGAACATGCCATTTTAAATACCATATTATGAGTCCATGCGTATGTCAAATTCCTTTCTGATCTCCAGGGTTGTGTCTATCGGCTCCCTACTCTGCTACAAGCCACCGATATTTCCCAGATATCATTAGTCTGTGGAAGCCTCTTTTTTCCCCCCTTCCTGAAGCCTGTGAGATCAAGTCCCAAACCAGCTCACACTGCTTCTGTAGAGACTCATCCTGAAAAAGGTGCAATGGGGAAGTAGGTACACAGTCTTGGTTTTAAAGAGCCTAATTCAGGGTATTCCATTACCATACAACTAGTATTACTGCTATCTCGCTGTAATGATAAGTACTACAGAATTAATAAAAACACTGTAAAAAAAATAATTGATCTGTTTGGCATGGTCATATCTAAATGGTTTCATATCCTTTACTTGAAAGCCAAGAAAACTTTGTTTATTCTAAGAAATACACAATATTTGGCTTTTCTTTTGAAGTTCAAACAAACGCACTGGACGTAATGGAATTTCCCATGGAAATGAAATTTCAGTTTCTAAGAAGTTTTGGATCTCTGTTTTGCTTTGGTTTTTAATAAGATCAGGTAATACTTAGATAAGATACTGCATAATAACTAACGTCTGCCAAAATGAATAGTTGATATAACAATAGTTGAGAAATTAATAATGATTGAGGCCTTTTGAAGGTAACCAAATTTTATATATTAACCCTTATATAAGCAAAGTAGCAATAAAACCCCAAAGATAACGTAACTCCATTTTTTTCCCTCAAATATTCAATTTTAAAGAAATACTGCCAAACTAGTGCTATTCAATTCTTGAGAATTTGTAAAACCAAGCTTTTGCAAAAATTTCTAGACAATAAAAATATTTTCTTTCATGTTATCACAAGCAGAACTTGAATTCATAAAGTAAAACACTCCTTTTCACCAGTTGCTATCTTAATAGACATCCTTTCAAATAGGCATCATTCCTTCACATTAAAAAAAAAAAAAAGTTCCGGCTTATTTTTCCATTTGTGATTTTCATATATAAATACATAGAAAGAGGAACGAGCAGGAAAAAAACAAGAAAAAATGTGATTTTAAATAGTTTTTCAAATTTAAAATGTATTTTTTTGTAAGAGAATTTTTTTGATGGATTCTCAATACAAATATCCAGTTACAGAATTGAAAAATTTCTAAAATAACCTCCTGTCTTTAAAAGAAGCTATAGCTCAACATGTTGCATGAAAGAGTTTTCACTTCTACCCATCAAATGCTTTTTCAAATTCTTGGTAAGATTTCCTACGTAGGCCATCACTGGGCATGGCTCCTTAATGTAAGGTGGGGGCTATGCCAAATAACAGTTCTGCTCTGGAAGAGCAGGAATATTAACGCCTACAGCTCACACACTGCTCAGCTGCAACTGGAACAGGGAGACCTAAGAGGGCTTGGACACGTGGCACATTAGAGCTGAGAGTTTGGATTGACATGAAGGAAAGAAGTGAGATGCTATCTTGAGAAGGACATTTTAGGAGAAAGTCCTCAAATCTGCCAAAACCAAGAATATGAGTTAAGGAAACAAAGAGAGTCACCAAGAAAGCTAGCTGGCCAGAAGCCAGGTAGAACCTGGCGTGACAGGTGAGGAGAAGGTACAGATGCTTTTTGCCTATGCTAGCACCAGCAACACCTAGTCCCTCACAGCAACCTGACTGAGCTCAACCTTTCAGGTAAGGTTTGCATCTGCTCCTGGAAGTACGACGGCTCCCGCAAAAAAGCCCTGTGCCTTTTGAATTGTAGGGTGGGGTGTTAGTGAGAGCTGTGGGAAGCCTGTTGTGGCTGCAGTTGTGGTTAGTGTCACACGGTCACTGGTCCAAACAGACTTGTGAGGTGTGCACAGGTGCCTTTGCTCTGGAGAGACGTAACAGCACTGGTAATACACGTATTGAGTCAGCGTCGTGGTTTAACCTCAGCTAGCAGTAAAAATACCACGCACCCGCTCGCACACGCGCACACCCCCCCTCCACCTCCACCTCCACCTCCTGCAGTGGAGGGGGAGAATCAGAGGAAAACTTAAGGAAGCTTATAAAGTTGAGATAAGAACTATTTAATAACTGAATATAAATTATAGTGATACTAATAATGTTAACAATACTACTACTACTAAGTAATTAAAGTGATAGAAAATAAAACATATCATACAACTACTCACCACCCACCGACTGATGCACAGCCAGGTCCTGAGCAGTGAGAGTCAGAGCCAGGGAGCCTGAAAGCTATTGCAGCAGAGTCCGAGTGAGCCTCAAGAGCAACAGCGTGACCGTGAAAGCCAACAGACCCACCAACTCACGAACGGGCCAGCAAAGGAGTAAGCTATGGAGCTAACAAAGGAGCTAAGGAAACAGTGAAAGAGTTAAGGAGCTAACAGAAGATTTAAGCAGGGAGTGGGCTCAGGGGGCCATAATGTACTGAGCATGACGTGCTATGGAATGAAATACTCCTTCGGTTAGTTTGCGTCAGCTGTCTGAACTGTGTGTCCCTTACTCTGCCTGTAGTGAGAAAGCTGGGAACACAGTGAGCATGGGAAAGACTCTGAATTTGGTGCAAGCACTCCCCAGCACCAGCTAAAAAGACACCTTATCAGTACTATTCTCAGGACAAATCCAAAAGCCTAGCTTCATACCAGCCACTGTGAAGAAAATTAACTCTTCTCTGACTAAAACCAGCACAGTCAGTAATGGGGGCTGCCCAAGGAGGCTTGACAAATGGTGCTTAAAAATTAATGTTGAAGACACAATTGTTTCCAGAGAATTCCTGAAAAACTAAGACACTTCATTTCACCACCCACTTACTTTCTTTCAGCTTTTAGAGCCGTACAACTTTTCTGCCTCTCTGAGATTTTATAAAATTGACTACTGAGGTCTAGGTTTTTTGGTGTTTTCTTTTGAGTAAATCATCACAGTCATTTTTCTCCAGCTGTGGAACACTGTAATATTAAGCAATGCAGTCTTGCACATTGTGACGGTTGCATTTTTTGCCTAATCTTTGAAGCCTATTATTTTCTCCACTAAAACTCCAAGAGATGCAATTTCTTTAAAGTCAACAGTTTCCATTAACACAACATAGTTCAGTCAACCAGAGACCTAGCCCTACAAGGCTGGCGTTAACAAGCACCATTTGTATGAATAATCTGGAGATCATCATGATAAATTTACCCAGTGACTACTGCTCTAATGCATATTTACAAGAGATGTGAGAAACAGAACTCCAATTTGACCTATTATAATAGATGTATTTTCCTCATGTGGATCTCCAAGGGAGATTGTTATTGCCATTACAGCCAGCACTGTTCAAAAGAGATGTTTGAAGAAGCTGTTCAGTGGTCAGCATTGGGACTTCAGGCTATTATGTTATTATCAGAGTAAGAATTGACCTAGCCATGCTTTCTAACCTAGCTACAGCATTCTGGAAAAACAAGAATGTTCTCGATTATATTTCATACAAGAAGAGGAATTTGAACGGGATATGCTCAGACATTTCAGATACATTTATTGTTGGTTATCAATTTTATGTTTCTAAATTTGTATCCTCAGAGAAAATTTCTCTACTTTAAATCTGCTCCTCTCAAAATGATTTATAACCTTCACCTTCAATTTTGCCAAGATCTTTAAAAGATCTGAGACTTGAATTAGAAACCAGCCAGCATTGAATCATGGCTATCCCATGGGACAATGCTGCATGATATTGTTTGAAGATACACTCAGACCTTCCATGGCTTGCATTACTCAGAGGTATGCTGCCATGGCAAAACAAGAGTGAGAAGGAGAGTAAGTATTTTTCTTCAGAAGTGAGCAAATGCTGGAATTGCAAAGGTCTGTTTTGGAATGAGTACAGGGCATTTGCCTCTAACTTCTTCCAAAAGCACTGCGAGATCCATCCTCGCATCTCTCATCCCATGGAACTCTAACTTGATTCCTAGTTATGGCCGGAACTCTTTACATAAGCTATTCACATGAGAAATTACCAAAAAGTTCTCCAGAACAAGCTCTGTTATTTGAATGTACCAAATTGGTCATAAAAAGCTATTTCAGAGGAAAATGCCAGTTCTGACAAAATCATCACCAAGGATTCTTATGGGAGATTTCTTAACTTCTAGAGCAAAGTTGTTTGCTGATTCTCAGAGAATTCATCCAAAACACGAGAAAACAGCACAACAGGAACTTCATCATGAGTCTCCCTCATTAGTACTTCAGTCGAACAAGCCACTCTTTATCTGAGAAAGAGGATAAGGGATGCTGTTTCTCCTTTGCCACCATGAGAAGTATCACCATGTGACCTGAGAAGTGGCACTGAAATGAAAATGAAAAACAATTTTTTGGTCCAGCAATAACAATTAAATATTCAATCAGTGTAAGTACACCAACTGAATATGACTCAAAGACCGCCAGTACAATGAGTAACTTCTGCAGTGACATCTGGATTTGTGAATGGTGTGACCTAAAGTAGACCTGAATACAAGACACGGAGATCCCGATGTCCTAAATGACAGAATTCCCCTTTTCATGACCTTTGTCATTTAGGCTTAATTTTAGTAGGCTCATCTTCCAGATTTAAGTTGTTGGCTGAACTTCATTCTGACATGTGAAGGACCAAGGGAGACAAACTGATGTGGTCAGAATCTAGAGGACCCTGGGTATAACATAAAACCCCTTAATAAACCACCTCTTTCCATTCTGCTCATTTCCATCTTCTATAACTCTTTCTTTTCCATTATTTACTTGCTTTAAAGACTTGATGCATTTTCCAAGTTTCCTAGCAGCTATATTTTCCTTTTCTCTCTTCTGTAATGTATTTAGCTAATAGTGCCAAAACAGTTGGAGAAGAGAGCCACGAAACTGAGTCAAAACAGCAGGTGCTAAGATTGTCCTCCTCCAGCAAAGAGGATTGGCAAGAAATTCCCCCAAATGAAGGCATTTCCTGATCCATCAGCATTATGCCATTTTTGGTAAGTAGGCTAGATAACCAAAATGGGAACTTGAACAGGACTTGAGGCTTGCAATAACAGGGAGAATTAGAAGGCAATTTGTGTTTCATAAGGGGAAATCTCTCCCTTCATCCCTCTATCATATCAACATACACTTCAGCAAAGGCTACAGATTCACATAAAGACCCAAAATCCCATGTTTGTTTAGAAAGACAGGCAAGTACATTCTTCTTAAAAATTTACCCTTTCTCTTGCAGAAATAGTGTAAAACGCTTCTGAGAGACAGCGATAGAGTCACTGCCGAAAAGCCCAGCACAGCAGGTGAGAAGGAAAGCTGTGCAGAGGCAGAAATACGTTGTGCCATCCAGGGAGATCTTGGTTATGTACCAAATGAGCTCAACCTTCAGCGTGTGGGTGTGCTGAGATTTTAAAGAGGTTCCAGTCGAGGAGAAAGAGAAGGCTCCATTTTAACCTATATGCCACATTCCACGTGCATTAAGCAGGGTGAATTCCCAGATTTTAGGAAGCCTGTCCAGGAAGCAGTTAAGTGTTTAGACGCATAAAAACCTCTCTCCATGCTATTTAAAACACAACTAATTGAGAGACTGACCTGCGCTCTGCTCATGGTTCTCAATACCAGCACCATGCTACAAGGTGGAAGACCAAAGTAATGCAGGAAATCAGCCGCTGCCCATCACACCATAGCTGGAGATCATTTAATTATTGCCCTGATTAGGTCAAAACAACCCCAGGCAGCACTACAGGCTTGGGGACAAGTGTCTGGAAAGCTGCCAGGCAGAAAAGGACCTGGGGGTGTTGGTTGACAGCCGGCTGAATACGAGTCAGCAGTGTGCCCGGATGGCCAAGGCGGCCAATGGCATCCTGTCCCTACTTGTCATCCTGAGTAGGGAAGTGATTGTGCCCCTATACTCAGCACTGGTGAGGCTACAACTTGAGTACTGTGTTCAGTTTTGGGTCCCTTGCTACAAGAAGGGCATAGAGATGCTGGAGCGTGTCCAGAGAAGGGTGACAAAGTTGATGAAGGGTCTGGAGAACAAGTCTTACGAGGAGCAGCTAAAGGAGCTGGGGTTGTTTAGCGTGGAGAAAAGGAGGCTGAGGGGACACCTGATTGCTCTCTACAGCTTCCTGAAAGGAGGTTGTACGGAAGCAGGTGCTGGTCTTTTCTCCCAGGTAACTGGTGATAGGACAAGAGGAAATGGCCTCAAGTTGCATCAGGAGAAGTTTAGAATAGATATTAGGAAAAACTTCTTCACTGAGAGAGTGGTCAGGCATTGGAATGGGCTGCCCAGGGAAGCAGTGGAGTCACCATCCCTGGGGGTGTTCAAGGAGCATGTAGACATGGCACTTGAGGACATGGTCTAGTGGGTGTGGTAGTGCTGGGTTGATGGTTGGAGTAGAAGATCTTATAGGTCTTTTCCAACCTTAGTGATTCTGTGATTCATTTATTAGCCACAGACCTAAATCCTGGTGCTCTGAGAAGCTTGACATTTTGGCACTCAGAGTCATACCTGGGATCCTGCTCGCCTCCATCCATGGCCTCCCAGAGAGCCCCCCCGCATCCACCCGCAGTGCAGCACTTGGCCATGGTTCGCCGGTATGCATAAAAGAACGCACAGGCTGAGAAGGAAGGTGTCCATGGAAATTCTCAGACCTGGCTGCAACAAGGCTGGGAAAATTGCCCTGTGTGCATCCTCCCAGACCACAGGGAAACCCTGCCCTGCAAGGGAGACAAGTGACAAAGCCAGGCCCTCTTTCGTACAGTCAAAGATGGGATAGCTTTATAGTGTGATGCCACAGTAAATAAAAATAGGAACACTACTGACCTCAGATCCAAATGCCACGGAGATACTTGACAGAAGTCTTGTTTCCCCTGCCTCAGGAACTTGTAAAAGGTAAGAAGGGTAAGTGCTCACAAGCCCTCACTGGCATACAAGTAGTGATGTAACCATGTATCCATCTATCAAAACTACCAACTTTTTCTTTGTAAAGTGAAACCAAATACCTGATGAGGGCAAAATGAATTTCACCCAAATCCAGCACTCTAATGCCTCTATTTCCACGTGCGTTGAGGACACTCCCCACCCACCTCAGACAAGTGCCACGCTAGCAAAAAGCTGGGTCCTGTTTTCTGGGACAACGCACCGAGCATGTTGCCTCCTTCAACCACTGCTCTAGCCTGTGCCTGCGATAAACAGGTGACAGACATCAGACAATACTACTGTGTCACAGCTTTTGCAAGGACATGCAGAAAAATTACCCCTAGAGGAAACCCCTCAGCTTAAAAAAGCACACTGAAATATTGTACTTCTACCTGCCAATAACAATACACTAAAATCCTCTGAATTGAGGCACCTTGATAAATGGTAAATTATTCTATTTCAACAGCTGTGAAAAAGAAAAGCTATTAAAACCCTTGGTCTAAACAGTTGTTAAAAGATATAAAACATGGCCAAAATAAATCAACAATTAAAAATTACATTTGTTACATTGCATCTTCATTTAATGCTTATTTGTAAACTTCTAAAAGTTTAAACTGTAATATGAATTTAAGCACCACTTAATGACTTGGCTCCAGCTGAAGACATCCTTATTAGGCAAATGTGTCTTAATTTGTCCTGATTAAGTAACAGTCATCCCTACTCACCACTGTTAGGTGAAACAACTCCTAGAAGGGTCCCCAGTAAAACAGATATCCCAGCTGAACATACCATTCTTCCCCTAGATTGAACCCAGGATGTTCAGACAAGGTCCTTCTTTAGTATACACAAAGTGTGTAATCTGAGGCTATGATTATTCAGAAAAAATCCCACACTGCCAGTAATAACATCTCACATCCAAAAAAAGTCCCCAGATAAAGCAAAAGAAACTTCTCAAAATCTTTGACATCACTGTGAGTAATGGCAATAGGGCAGATCTTTTCAAGTCTGAGAAGGGATTAATCTTCCTAAATCTTTGTTAGAAACAGTAGGTAAATGCCTAGGAAGACTTTCAAAATTTCAGCCCAGACCTTAGGTCTTGTTGCTCCCACGGAGGATAAGCCACAGACCACGAGGGAGAGCTTACCTGCACAGGCAGGTGCTCCTACCAACCCTCTGTCCAGGAGGAGATGGGCTACAGCTTCCACAACGCTTGTTTTATTACTGAAAATAAGAGCTAAATATGGGTCACACGCTATGGGATGAAGGCCCCTGTATTAAACTGTCCCAGGAAGGTAACACCTCCTGCAAGGTTTCCAGAACACCATGTAATTTACAGTCGCTGATGTCAGGTCTCTGGGAGAATATTCATGTCTTCACTTCCCACCCAGAAATACTAAAGAGCCATTACCACCTAAAACTGTAGACTACAGGCTGAAAAGAAAGGGGATTCTCTGCAAAAACATCCTTTCCTGGCTGTTTTTAGAAAGAGCTGGAAGAACACAAGCAAGCCTGGAGTTTGCTTGACCAAAGCAATAACCTGAGGAGGAGTTCCGAGAAGAAACTGGTGGGAGAGATGTCTGAGGAAAGCCCAGTGAACAGCTTACATCACCAAAGACCATTTGCACCCTACGATTCAACATCTTACGCAAATCTTAATGGTCAATAGTCTTGCATGATGATACCGGAATTTTCCAGAATTGCAAGAAGGAACCGTTAACAACAAAAGACATACATTCCGGGCATCTAAAGTCTTTACTGGAAGAATAAGCCACTTGAAAGAGCTGAGAGCAGCTTTGCAAGACAGCGACTCACGCCACAGTGTGAACTAGGAAATGCAGAAGGGCACGTGTACACAGACTGTTGCAGACCCAAACTTTTCACTGCCCATGCTCCACGTTGACTGGACATGGAGCAGTGTGGAATTTACATAGCTTACAGTGTGGGCAGAGGAGGCGAGGCTGTCAGCCCTAATTTATGTAGATGTGTCCTCAGACATCCTGCTTCATTCAACATCTCACTCTCTGAATGGAAAAAAACCTATGCATTAAAGAAACAGGGAATGCTGTGGTCACCTCTCCTTTTTAACTAAATATATGTTCGTAAATCATTCAGCACTCTCAGATACTCCTGATTCTTATGTATGTCAAAACCCATTGTAGCATTCTTGCAAGGGCAAAGGGCCTTATCTGTTGGTGATGACACATCAAGGGGATAGAAAGGGGTCAGCGTACAAATAAGAATTGAGTCTACACGTCTTTATGGTCAGTCTTGGTTCCTGACCGGCAGTGAATTAGTAATTTTTACTGTAGCAGTTGTAATATGAGAAAACAAATTTGTAATAGGTGATTGTGGCTGTCCACAACCATGTACTCAGAAGCTGGGGCAGAGGGTAAATTTTCCCCAGGCAGAAGTATATGTACGTACACAACACAGGGCATGCACGGCCAGTCCATCACTTCTAGGATGCGCAGAGCATTAATCTGAAAAGCTCACAGCCCAGGTTGGGGAGGCGGGTTGGGAAGGTTTTTGGGTTTTTTTTTTTCTCTCTGAACTAAATGACAGAGTAGAAAACAAGTGACCTGCAGAAAGCCCAAGACGCCCACCACTCGCAGTGGCTGAGGGCAGAAGCAGCACATACTGAGCAAGAAATGACAAAGTGTTAAGAGATTTTTTTTTTTTTTTTTTTTTTTTACATCAAGTTGCCAGTATTTGGTGTTGCTGTTCTGAGGAATCCTTTGTTCCCACATGACATAAAATTCTGGTCATCAAATATGTTTAAAAGAACTAAAATTCGGAAGAGCTCTACAACTAAGGTTTAGCACCCTTAGTGTTCGTTCCTTTTCAAAGTGGCCCTGCAGTGCAGAAAGTCACTCTATAAACACAAAACTAGTTGTGCAACATGAATTTCCCCCTTCACTTTTATGTCAGCTTTGCTGCACTTTACAGGGCTACAATTTTAGGTAACCCCTGGCATTGCTCATACCAGTGTGGCAAACAAAATACAACCTAGAAATATATATATTTCTTTTTCTTTTCCATTCTTAAAGACCATGTGACTTCTTTAGAGACCATTCCGATAGCAGAAAAGAATTCCTAATTTGATATCTAACAATTCAACTTATTTATGTACAGAAAAGCAAACAGTCAACTAAGAAGAACAGAGGGCTACAGAAACATATCTGGAATAAATGCTTTGGGAAAAATGAAGCTTCCCCTGGTAATTGCATTAGCCTGAACAGCCAAAGGGACATCTTGCCTAAGCCTCAGGCTGTGAAATTTCATTTAGTTTTTACTCACCACTTTCATCACCTGTTTTCAAGGTTACGTGTTTGAAATCAGTTACCTAACTTCACATTTGGGCTCACAAATAACTGGGCTGAATGACAGAAGCACTTAACCCTGCCATATTTTCAAGAAAACCCACAGGATTACGCACAATAAAAGCTATAATGGTAGAGTCTCAGCTGAAATATTTAAAAGAGAATTGAGGTACTTAATGACCATCTTAATCTTCTGTAAGTGCAGAGCACTCGCCTTAACTAAAGCAGGCTCTTCTAAGAGCATAAGTTGAGCAATTGATATCACAGATGGTTTTTAACATGTTGGTCCATAGCCTGAAAAATACCATTTATATTTTTAAAACACGGACGTATCTAATGAACTTGTTTAAATATTAAGTGTCACAGCAAACATGAGGTGGAAGTCGCAGAAGAGAACGTGATAGGATACAGACACAGAAGCCCATGGTGGGAATGTACTGCAAGCCAACTCATATATTTTGGGCCAAAATTTAGTATTGCCTAAAACCAGAGTTTTCATTTAACCCATTATGAAGATCCACAAAGCTACAAACTTCACAGCTAGATCTAAGTCTGTGAGCAGGGCTGAACTTCCACCAAATATAGGGGGTGGCAGAGTTTAGTTTTCTGCCCAGGTCTCTCACAAATGGATACGTGTACACTAAATATATACGCATCATTACATATTCACTTTTCACAACTTTAGCTGTACCTTAAAGTAGGAGGATGCTTTAAAGATGCATTAAGCTTGACAGCTGGGAAAAAAAAAAAAAGAAAAGAATGAGGCTGATCTAACATTTCAGAGTACAGAAGATTTTACCTCAACTTTAGAGAGATCTCGAACCCCTGCCACGGAAGATCAAGACCATCATTGCCAAGAAATGGCAAAAGCTGGTAGACAAAACCAGAGTGTTTTTGAAATGTCACTAGTTTAATTAAAATGTTAATTATTACTTCATGCTCATGCGAGGCCTGAAACTATAAATACAAGGTGTGTTGCAAGAACAGTGTATTTTGTTTAACCAAGGTTCAGCATTACCTCTCTCTGTGGGCTGATAAGTTAGCTGCACTGTACCAGTATGCACCTCCTTTTGACAAAAAAAAAAACCAAACACCAGAGTTCCTGCAAAACTGAGGGGTTTGTCTTCTCATCACTTGTGAAATCAGAAGTTTGCTTTCCCTCCCACCGTGAATTACGCTGGGCACATCACTCTTCATGCTTCCAGGGAGTTTTACCCTCGAGGTCACAGTGTTTTGTCACACTACAGTGGGGCAACACAGCGAGGTTTTGCTTCAGCACAGTTAAGGCACGTCTCCAGAACACAGAAATGTGCTGTAGCAGCACATCACAAAAGAATTACTCATTCCCTGGGGCAAGTACCAAAAGGTCTTCATCTCAGAAGTTAGGTCTACTAGGACCAAACACTGGCAATCAGGTTATTGCTTTATTCCCCTGCAGATCAGGGAATGAGTTTAGTAGATTTGTCCCATCCCTCAGCTGCTTGTCACAAAGGCTGAGCACAACCTACTACCGCTCAAATCTTGTGATGTTCAGATTGGAGGCAAGAGGATTGGAAGTACGGCAGACTGAATTCAGATAGACTAAGAGAGCCTGAAAATGTACGCACACAGCCTTTTACCTTAGGCGCACTCATTTCCAAAGCAAAATTATCAATCCCACAGACACCGAACGCAAAACATGCTTTGAAAAAATTCTAAATAGGAAGATTACATCACTGCAGCTATTCCTGGGATGAGAGATGTAAAAAAAGGAAAGTCTCAGAAACATCACTATCAAACCGATTCATTAAAACGCCCTTTTGTTACCTCACCATGTTGTCCCACTTGGGATTAGCAAAAACAGTGAGGCTGACAGGATTAGGACATTCCCTTAGAACACAACTATCCTGTTTGATCAAACACCACATGTTGTTCATACCCTTCACCTCACGCACAGTTTCTTGGCACGTGTCTTGGGTACAAGCCTGCTGCTCTTCACGTTAGCATAGAACAGGAGTAAACTCGTTAAAATGAAGGCCTTCCGTTTTCAGATCCCTAACCAGCATAAGACTCTCAGGACACAGGCTTGATGTCACTACTGTGGGCTGCCGACTTCATACACCACCAGCTCTGCATGTAGCCCACAGAGGCTATGAAACCACCAGCCCACATAAAAGGAGGCAAGTGAGCTGCTCCTCAGCTTGGTAACTGGCTCTTCGCCTTCAGACTGTTACAGTACCAAAGGAAGCCACAGGAATATGCTGGAGGTACCCCACTTCTCAGCAGGGTATCCAAAACAGCACAAGTGTTGTTTTTGGGGATTTTTCATCAGACCTGGGGCAGGTGGCCTGGCTAGTCATTGCAGCTCCATGGGGGACAGCCACTTGCCACTGAGTGAAAACTCAGTTCTTGTCAGTCATGGAATCGCATCCTAACAGGACCAGAAGAAGCAGTGCTGCCTGCTGGGAACAGCCAAAACACAAAGGAACTGCTCATGTTCTCACAGGCGATGGCTCTGGGTGTGATTTGGAAACAACATACAGGGATGGAGTCTGTATTCTCTATGCTACTGATCCACTCCTCACTGCCAGCCAGGATAGGATTTGAACAGGTGAGGAAGCCATACCATTCACCAGAGATCTGGGACCACCTGGAGCATTGAGTCTTACCTGTTTATGACCAGTCAGGCAGATATTTTGCCTAGAAACCACCTCCTGGTGGTGGGCAAACACCTTGCTGCAGTCATCTACATCACCTGATCTAAAACAGCACATGGTTCCCTTCTAGTGCCACTATGACTTTAGATCCCAGAGTTTGCTATTTAGTAGGTCTTCACAACACAACTGCTCTACATGCCTAACACACACACTCTAGTTCCACATTTCTGTTTGCTTTCAATTGCCAAACAGCCCTTTCTCCCCCCATCTCTAAAAAATAAAAATAACAAAGCCAAACCTGCTTATTTTAAATGGCAACTCCATGCAAGGTTTCAAGCCAAGGTTATTTTTTTCCTACCAGTTGTTTCTTTGAGAACAGATGGCATTTGCACTGGTTCAGGATACATTCTATTTTTAAGTGTCATATGTTTTTACTCTTCTGCAGTGGACAATGCAATCAGAGGAAAACACTATGAGAGCTAGGTTTTTACGTGATGAATAAAACCACGCTGTCTCGTGCCTCTCGGGAAGTTATCTCCCCTTGCAAGCACCCAGCAGCCACCCTGCTCTGTGTCCGCCCTTCTGGTGCAATGTTTCCTGCCAGCGCTCGATAAGGAACAACCTGCATCCGGTGGAGCCGACTCAGCAGAGCGCTCAAACATTGACACAACAAAACTGTCAGCGAGAAAGTTCAAATTAAAGTTATATACCACAGCTTGGTCTCTAGATCTCATCGCAAGGCACAGCCCCATCTTCCACCATAAAATTCAATATGAGGAGAACATTCCATATGTTGCTCGATTTTTTTTCTGGTGTTTTCTCCGGGTACACGTTGTGTTTTGACAAGGTAGCAGCTCCCTCAGAACAGGAGAAGCAATAGAAAATGGAGTCAGGAACTGACATGCTATTTAGGTTTGTTGTTTTTCATACTGCAAATTCATAGGATAAAGTCAGCCTTACTTTGCAAGTAACTGCGAGCTCAGTCTGCCTCTATTTTGATCCATCTGCACAAGAACCCACTCTTATAACGGAAAGATGGCTAGTAAAATCTGAGCTTGAGCTTTTAAACCCTCCCAGAGAGATGAGGCCAGGTTTTGGACCATGTTAACATGGTTAAACGGCTGCTGGGTCAGAGCTGGCTTCTACCTAGTAAAGCAGAGAGCGTTCATACAGATTTGCAAAAGCCCACATGGATGTATCTGAAGTTAGTATTTGGAAGAAGTCATATAAACGGGGAAAAACACACTGTTGTGAATGCTTAAAAAAAGGGACAACACACCACCACAGTGACTCATTCACCAAAGACACACAAAAGCTGGCATCTCCAATGCTCTGCCAAGGGCCTCTGGATTGCCTCTTTCACCTGTACCAGGGGCACCTCCACTTTGGTTCATGTTCCAGACTAATTTCCATTTTGTTTCTGTCAGGCCGAGAGCTGAAGCAGTAACAGCTCCAAGGCAGTGTTGTCTAAGGCGGCTTGGGCTGACTCCCCCGCTACCAGCCCCACGGGGTTCGGCAATTCCTGCCAGAAGCCGGGCTGGAATGGCTGGTGTCAGCAGCTTGAGGAAGTGATAGTCACAGTGGGATGGACCCTCCTCTAAAGCACTTTGAAATTCAGGAGAAAGGAAAATGGAATCAACCTGGGATCAGACTTAATGTCTGAATCCAAGCAGGAGGAATCTGAAAATGAGGAAGGGGAACTTTTCACGCATGTGCTTCACACCAAGGCAGCAGTGTGGGGGAAGAAAGTCTCTGACTTCTTTCCACTATTTCCAGCAACGAAGGTATTCATTTGGGACAGTGAAGACCACGCTTCTAATTAAACAGGAGCAGGATTTGATCATCTTAACAGAATTTCGTACCTGCTAGACTACTCTAAAGTTCTGGCTTTGGAACCTCAGCTGGTTCCTCTTCACCTAACATATTTAAACCAGGTGCCTCTGTTCCCCTCTAACAGCCCTGGCTGGTACGACACCAAATTATTCTCATTCCCTTTGGCTCAATGAATATGTATAGTTTTCCAAAAACCCAAACCGATCTTCAGTTCTGTTTCATCCCTTCTCTAAGAACAATGTGAGATTTCTAGATGCCTACAACATTTGGAAAAACAGAATGGAAACATTTCTGAGAAATTTACTGTTTACTTATTTCTGCATCGTTTCTTTAAGGCAACACTTCTTACAACAGAGATCTCAGAAGGAAATAAGACATATTCCTAGAAAACTGAAGCTGCTTCACCATAAATATCCCAGACATGAATAATAAAACCTGTCAGGTACCCTTCCAACCAACTTACACAGTCCATTCCCTTAATGCCAAAGTTTAATGTTTCTGCCATTAGGCTCAGTCCCCACGGTATGTCACAGTAAGCTTGAGTGAGCACATGTGAGAATTGCTAGTAGGATAAATGGCCTTCTGGTCTCACATATGCTTATTTTCTTGCTATTTTTCTACAATGTTTTAAACAGCCAGTTTTGCCAGATACCGATCTCTATAGTAGTGCTGTTTCGTAGCACAAGGCTTTGAACTTGTGAGGCTGCTTGTCAAGGAAGGTGCTCAAGTTCAGGAATAAAATCAGTCTTAAGAAACCACATACCTGCAGCAAGCAAAAAAAAAAAAAAAAAAAAGAACCAAACATCCATTTTCTGGCAGACTGCAGAGTCTAGATCCATCCCTTTCAGAAAGACCAGGCACATAGTCCATACACCTCAGTTTGAAGAAAAAGTGTTGCAAATTCTATCCCCCAAAAGTCAGGAGATGCCTGTGCAAACCCTAATTCATTCCCATGGATTGTATACTCCAAGATCCAATGTTTAGCTATGTGGTATTTTTCCCCAGAGTTTCCAGCCTCATTCATTGTATAGGATGAAGTGCTTTGGACACAAAGGGGGCATATTAAAGTGGACTCTGGTCTGACAGGACTCACAGCTGCAGACGTTGGGATATGCATGGTGCTTCCCTTTGATGAGAAATCTGGAGATAAGGTGGCTTTACAAACAAAAGGTAACAGGGATTGTCTTCTTGCATACCCACACAGGAGCTAGAGACTTCATAGAGTAAAGCAAGAGCCCCTCTTCTTGCCCTAAACCCTCTCCTGCAAGATCATTAGGAGAGCATGGTAGAGGAGGAAGGAATACACACCTATGTGCCAAGTCCTACAGATGGGAACCTCTGGGGCTGACGGTCAAAGTGTGAAAGGAGTCCACAGGGAAGATATGGAAATGCTTTAGGTTTTGTAGAGGAGCCTCTCTTTTTCAGTCTTCACCCTCAAACTGAGCAGTAGGGAGAAGGACTGAGAGTAAAAAGTGCCCACATGGTCAGCGTTAGAGAGAGGGGCACAACCAAAACACCTGACACAGGGACAAGCTGTAATTCCAGCAGCAGGTTTGCCAGAGAGATTGAGCTCTCTCCCATATTTCCTTGAAAGACTGGGCTTGCAGTACTGGCAGTTCTGTGCCACCCTGGAAAACAAGTTTTTCACCCTTCTCTGGGTACAGCTTTCCTACATCAGAGTTCCCCAAGACCCTTCCTAAACCAGCATCCTAAATGGACCCATGTGTCATTTTCCAGATGTCCAGTTTGGGACATTTGGTACATGGATAACGCTTAAGGATTCCCACCTCCCACTGAAAGTCAATGGGAACTGTGCTTAAAATGCAAATACAAGAGGATAGCAAAATGCTAAATACTCTGGTCCCCTATATCCCAGATACAGAATCCAAAATGAGTGGGCACACCAGGCAGTAATTCACAGATTCACAGAGTGGTAAGGGTTGGAAAGGACCCCTGGAGATCATCTAGTCCAACCCCCCTGCCAGGGCAGGATCACCTAGAGCAGATCACACAGGAACAAGTCCAGGCAGCTTTTGAAAGTCTCCAGAGAAGGAGACTCCCCCACCCCTCTGGGCAGCCTGTTCCAGGGCTCCGGCACCCTCACAGGGAAGTGTTTCCTCATGTTCAGGTTGAATCTTCTGGTTTCCAGTTGATGGCCATTGCCTCTAGTCCTGTCACTGGACACCACTGAGAAGAGCCTTGTCCCATCCTCCTTTAGATATTGATAAGCATTGATAAGATCCCCCCTCAGCCTCCTCTTCTCCAGGCTAAACAGACCCAGCTCTCTCAGCCTTTCCTCATGTGGAAGGTGCTCCAGGCCCTTCATCATCTCAGTGGCCCTGCCTGGACCCTCTCCAGTAGCTCCTGGAGTAATGGCTTTAACATCTGCATCTCAGAGGCTCACACACAAGATGTGGCTATCACCACCTCACTTCAATGGAGTGCTAGCTGCAAGCAGAAATCCTCCTGGGCTCATGAACAGCTTAGAAACTATGTTCAGAGTATTTACAGCCCCTGAGGAAAGTCTGTATTCAGTGTGGGGTTCAGAGCATGTGTATGAAGTAATGTAAAGGAGAATAAAGGAAATGAAATAGCACCACCCATCTTGACTAAGGCAAGAATTCCAAAGTGGGAAAATACAGTGTGACCCCATAGTTGAAGACTGCCTTAATGCAAACACACAGAGAGTAGAGGAAAGGGATGGAGGGTACAAGTCAGTGGTTTGGACAGCTGAATTTAAAACAGGCACATCTAAACTCTACCTTCCAGTGCGCAGACATACAGACACACACACCCCTATGTGGAAAATTGATCCAAACACCTGCTGCTGCCACCAGATAAAAATATATATTTATAAGCTACCAAATTTGCAGCCCAGGTTACTCTAACCTTACCTTCTCTCCCCTGTGGACATAACTCACACATGGTATACTTAAACAGCCCTAGGCAGTGAATTAAAAGTACTGTTTTATTTACAATTCTGTAGCGAATGATTTGATGTAGATGTACGTCAACCTTTTCATTAAATATTCATCATTCAGTGGTTTGCTCCTGCTGCCATAAGGCAATGGAGTGACAGTACCAGTACTTGGATAACAGTGCCTTAGAATAAGGTAATAAGACAATAAACTCCAACTTATTTGCCAGGAATATATATTTTAAAAATCACTTGTTTTTCATTTTAAGCAGCACTTTCACCTAAAGTTCACCACCAGGTACTGAAGCCTCTTTGATGATACATTCATCCAGTTAGGTCCTAGGACCAGTCAAGTTTCAATCTGCAGCACCCAAAGGGTTTGCAGGGACTGTGTGTGCCCAGAGGTAAACAAACTTTTTCAGTGGAGGCATCCCTTTTCTTGAGGAGTCACCTGGAGCCAGATACTCACTTCCTATCATAAAACAGCTGCACTTTTCAAAGTAGGTGTGACTCAACCGTGCATACTATAATCCCCAATTTTGAAAAGTAACAGATGAAATACGCTCCTTCTTATATAAAAAAGGATGTCGTTAAAAACATACTGCCTCACTCACTACTGAAGTACTAATAAACGTACACACATTTCATACAGTCTCAGGGGAAGATACTGCTTTTGTGTGCTGGACTTGGAGCTAACCATGTAGCTGGAGAGCCTGGAAACATTTCTGCCAAGTGTTACTTATTCTACAGAGATTTTTTTTCCAAATCTCCTCTTTTTTTTTTTTCCTCCTGTGGGGCTAGCTCAGTCACACACAAAAGGAAGGAGCTGAATTTTGTGGATCAGAGCTGTACAAGGTCTTACTTCAGGTGCTTAAACAGAAGCAGCTTGAAGCAGATTTACACCTGAGATCTCACCAGAGTCAACAACAGAGCTCCAGTGACCTGGATTTTTCTCTTCATATGTGAAATGCCACATGAGGATTGTCACACGGAAGACAGTCAGGGAGCAGTTTACACTAACATGTTTTTCTTAGCAGTTGGGGTAGGCTACAGCTCAGCTGACTGATGAGAGCTCCCCACAAAACCTAATATTTTGCAACTGTACGGAAATATCTCTAAACACAGATGCATAAGATTGTTAAAGACAATGCTGTTTTTTAGAACAGCAAAGGAGAAAACTTTACATTTTCTAGCTACTAGAAGAAATTTACTTACTCTGTATTTGCCAGTCTCTGGTGCTCTGACACCACTTTCTGTCAGTGAAACCACTATGGCAATGTCAGATGACTGTTGAGACAATAATTAAAGGAATCTGGGTTAAAAACGGTCAACATATTCCCGCATATACATATTTCTATAACCATGGAGAGGAGGAAGGGAAGTGCTTAGAAAGGTCACCACCTGCGCAAGCCTTGTCTGGGACGTTTGCTCCAAGCCAGTCACACTGCCCTGCGCTGCAGTTTTCAGAAGAAATTACATCCATCCTACAGCCAAGTACAAAATTCTGTCTGGCTTTCAAACTCTCAAAGAAACACTTTCCATTCTGTTCCTGAAAACAATCAATATTGCAGTATGCACAACTGTTTCTAATACAACTGCCTGAAGAGTACATGTTGGCACTGGGTGAGGATCACCAGAAAATGGTACTTCTCCAGCTGGAACATAACTTTTTCTGCCCAGTTCTGTTTAGCTCTTTGCTTCAGCCTCTGCGCACACTGCTGGGACTGTACTTCTGCTTCACAGAGAGTCCTTACTGAAGAGAGAAGTCACGAAACGAGATGGTGAAAGTTGGGCACATCCTTTAAAGAAAGCCACTCCGAATAGCTATGCAGAGGGTTCTAGAAAACACAAACAGGTTTCCCTTAACTGTAGTTTGTTGCACAGTCCCAGTGTTGTGAAAGATCATGGAAGACAACCATTTTGTAAAGGGGAGTCAAATAGTTGACTCAATTATCGAGATTTATCAGCATGGACAGAGAAGGTCAAAGCAGTAAGGAGCCTGTCTGCCACAAGCAACACTCACTCCAAACCCTCAGATCCATGTCTTTGGTGACCTGAGCTTTCAATAGTTTTCTTCATGTGAAATAAATTCTATGCCCTATAATCAAATTTACTTTACACTGGAATTCATTACAAAGGGTTCTGACACCACCCATACCTCCATGTACTGGAAAATACAAACACCCTGCATGCACTGCAGAGCTGTCAGAGCTCCAAACTTCACCACATCCCACTCACGGCAACACCAGGCACTCCTACAAAACCCAGCTCAGAGGACAGAGAAGGGTGAAAAGGGTTATGGACTCCAGGCAGGCTGCACCACAGGCTGGAAGCAGGGACACAGCAGAGGCTCTACCCATGCCCACACAGGCTGCCAGTCTTGCAAGATTTGAACAAGCCACCACGTTTGGTAAGGGTTACGTCTGTGTTCACCAGGAAAAAGAATCCCCTGGATTCATGACCTCATTCCTCTCATCACAGGCAGCTCCTGCTGTCAGAAAGTACATCACCAGGCAGGAGCAGTGACCGCCAAAAGCAGCTGGCCCCTGTCTCACACATCCCGGTCCCTTGTCCTGGCAGCAGCAGCAAACCTGATTTCCCTGGGCGCTGGCAGAGGCAGAGCAAGTGATGAAGACATGACCATTTTGCTGTGCCCCTGGCAGGCTGCTGCTGCCCAAGGCAACAGCCTACATCACCTATGCTCCAAGCTGGCCCTGTTTTGCAGTCTTCAAATGACTCTATTAGCACCTTGAAATAAGTCATTTGGGCCCCACTGAAGGTTCAGAGAGATTTTAACAGTTGGCTTGACTCATGGATCTGCAGACTAATTGCCAGTACCATCCAGGAACATTAAAGCCCACACACAATTGTGGCAACTTTGATATTATTGCTTAGAACAGTGCCCACTTGAGTCACGCTTTAGTTCAGTCATTAGTATTTTTGTGGAAAAAGGCGTATTTCCCCCCAACCCCATTCCACAGAGTGGGAAGCACACAGGAAGGATTTATCCCACATAAAAATAAATTGCTATTTGCATGTCAGAAAATGGCTGTGGAAAACAGAAAAACATCAATTATTCAGAGCAGCAAATAAGCAAAAAGGGAAATTCTCCAATTTTTAAAAAGAGATTATCCACAAGCAATGGCTCCATATCCTCCCCCCCCCCCCGCCCCAATGCCATTGCTATATCCTCCTCTGTATGGAGTGTATGTATAAAGTCTGACACACTGGTTCGATTACTGTGAGAATGAGCAAAACAATGAGTTTTTACAGTCAAAGAGCCTTGAATTTGAACAGATGCCAATTCAATTCAACCTGTAGAGAGACATTCCATTGTGCCTTTGAAAGCTTGACCAAAAAAAAAATTAAAAAATAAAACCAAAATAACAGTCTTTCAGTTTTGGGTTTGGTTTCGGGATTTTTTTTTTGATTTTTTTTTTTTTTTGAAAGAAGAGAGGTTTTCCCTTTTAATCAGTGACCTGAAGATGTCAGCTCTGCTCTTACACATTAACGTGCAATTAGCACATGAGTTCAGGGCAATTATCTTAATGAATGTGACTAAAGGCAATCTAAGACAACACCATAAGAAAGAAGCCCATAAATCTCACTGTTAAATTATTTACATCGCTGTTGCAGCCAGAAGTGCCCCTTGGGTGGGGATGAGATTGCTGCCATGTTGCCTGCATGCTGAGGTTCTGAACGTTGGACAGTGTCTCCACCCGTGTCTTCTACACTACTTTTTTGCATACTAGCTAGGACAAATAGCCCACCCTGCATGACAGATGCCTACTGATGCACCAGGGCTATTCCCCCCTCTGCATTGAATAGGGTCCAGCCTTGACTTGGCCACCATCAGGAGGCATAACAGCCTCCCAGCTCTCAGGAGAGATAGAGCTCAGTGTGGATTTAGCTCATTTCTTCTTATTCTGGCAGGTTTTAATAAGGCTGGGAAAAAACTGTGAGCAGGGATTACAAAAATGGTGTTTTGGGCAGAGAGTTGGTTCAGTATTAGTTTGATGGAGGGATAAAACAGCAGACTCTGGATGGTGGGGTTTTCTGCTTCATTGTCTATTTTTCTTAAAATGGCAAACAGCTAGCAAAGTGGTCATTAACGTAGTAATTTAAAACAAATAATTACAGGGAGTGTTTTTAGTTCCAGAGGCTAAAAAACATTCAGTACTATTCAGCTGGTTGCATGTTTTGTGGGTGATGAGAAATCCAAGAAGTGAAAAAATTTTAAAATAGAGAAAGAGAAAGAAACTATTGTGTTTTCTCCAGAGCAGCAGGTTTCAAAATATCCTTCAGCTGAGGCCTAGATATTCAGTGTTCCCACAAAACAGAGGGCTCTTTGAAAAGCTATAGCCTGATCTTCATTTGACCTGATTATCTCTGTTCAGCGGGTCAGTAAAGGCTCAGGTCCCATAAAGCAAAGCACGGAATGGCAAGAATGCCAGGCTGTAGCTTTTACGGATACTGCCGAGAAGGCTCGTTCCCATCACTTTTTCTTTCCATTTTAACCCTTATGCACTGACAGTTCAAGAAACAGGAGACTTCAAACCGGTTACAAAAAAATCATTTATGAAAGGCTTTTTCTGCCTCTAGAGAGGTGGAGAACACTCCATCCTCCTAAACCAGCCCATTTTTCCTTCACTTGAAATTATTGCAATGAGATAACAAGAAACTGCATTGGGAAATGTTACAAGATCGGTTCTTCACTGTAATATACAGAAAGGGGAACCAGTTGCACCACTAGAAACGTGCAAAATAACAGCAGCCTACAGGCTCTATCACAAAACAGAGCATTGGACATTATGGGGCTATTTATACCATCTGAAGTAAACCAAATCTTCCCAGATGTCCTTGCAGGAAATGTACAGGGTCTCAGGAAAAACACAGCTACTATATTTAAAGTGGTGACAGAAATGTGCTTTTGAGCTGTGGGCACAAAGCGAACTATCTGGGCGTTCAAGTACATCTACACCTTTTACACCACAGACGTGAAGTTTGGAAAACGTGGCAACACAGGGTTAGACACAAACTTTTCCAGCACAACTGGTTTTGTGCATCTGTCCTGTAGCCCAGCGTTAGAGCCATCCATCAGCTACATCCTGGAGGCCTAGAGCGGGATTCAGACTTTCTCCAGTTTCATGGGGTTTGAATCCAGAGGTCCAGCTTAGGACCAGCCTCTAGTCAATCATCTCCTTCACCAGAGACACACACACCCCCGTTGCAATGGGCGAGCAGTACAACCGTAACCTAAACTAATATAAGGAGGGTTCAACAACAAAAGCTGTAAGCAAGAAGCTTTGTGTGGGCAAGCGTAATGCAGATAGCTTCTTTCTAACCATGTCACCTCCATCAGGACATCTGCCAGGCCCTTACACCCACCCAAGGTGCTCAGAGACAAAAGTCCTGCCCATGTCGCAGCCAGCTGCCGTTACTGACCATTACGCCAGCACGAAACAGTAAGCACGTACCCAACCACAGCTGCTGTTGGCGAGGTGTGTGCGAGGCAGCTCATTGTTCATGAAAGCTTTCTCTGCTCCCATAAAGCGACAGCAGGGTCTGGGTTTGTCTTTGCATGTGTACACTTGTTGAACTTACAGAAAATGTGGAAACTCACGAAGTACAGCAAAAGGCGGCTCTCTGCAAGTGGGAAGCTCTCGCCAGAAACCTGACTTCTCATGACTACAGAGGTGCTTCTTTTGCTTGCGCTGTTGTGCTCTCATTGCACGCTCAAATGATCCCCCCTGCATCCCAGCTGTGTGCTCATGCTGTGACCCGTAGAGTAAGGCCTGTCAAGCCATTTCAGACTCAGACCATCCTTATTATTCACCCCGGCGGATATTGTGTCAGTCAGATAGACCAGTGGTTTCACAGGAACTGCATGGGTTATCCTCCTATAGTATAACCACAGTGCCAACCACAAAGAAAATATTTCCGCCTATATAAATATTTAATACACAAGCATTATCTTCATGGAGAAGAAAGGATAGCAGGAACCCCTTTGAGACTACCCTGAAGCACGCTAACTACAACAGTACCCACTTGGTTCAGCAGAGATGGTCCATACCTGCAATCTCTCAGAGCCAAGACTTATCGATACAAGTTTTATAACCCTATTCAGCATGAATTTACTGAAGTCAAGAAAGATATAAGGAGTCCTATTAGCGTGACCTATCCACATCTTGGGTCAGATCCCAGGAAAAAAAATCACACCCTGCACTCCCTTTTCAGCCATAAATTATGTGCCTAATTATCCAAATGTCAAATTGTGCTTGCAAATAACGAAGGAAGGTCAGATCAGAGCGAGTTAGACCTTTAAAAGCCAGTTTCAGAAGGTGTTTCTTTCCACAGCAGACATGCAAGTGCATTACAGTTAGAACTCACTGTCACTTTTTGCAAGTTGCTTCTACAAGGGCCAAGAACAAGGACTGAACTCTTCTTCCCACTTGGAGCAGTTAAGGAGCCTGAGAAGCCAGGGTCTGTGCTATGCACTTGCAGAAAGACAGGATTTCAATTCCAGGATTTCCCTATGTGGACATCTAACCGTATGGAGCAGCTCACTAGGAAGAGCTGTTCAGACTCCTCATGACCAACTACCATTTACGCTCAGGACAACCTCAACCCAGAGTAAATGCAACAGAGTGTGGGACAGAGAACTGATTAAGGCCCAGGGTGTTTTCTTTGTAGTTTTCTTCTGACTTTGTGTTAGTCACAGTAGGAGATTACTAAGTCAATATTGGATTGCAGAGGGCTTCAGGCAGGGACCATAGGCCAAATTATGATGCCTGTAAGCAGAGACACACTGAATGAAATTTGTAATGGGAATAAGTATTAGAGTGCAAGGGAGATATGCCCCGCAGCTGGCTCTTTTTTTTTTTTCATGGTATGTGGCCAGGTCCAGCTCCTCAGACTCAAAAGAATCCTAATGACTTCAGTGTGATTTTGATGGAACTCAAGGTGTTTATAAGAGACATTAACCAACAATAGGCAAACACATGTTTCCTGACTTCCTCTCTTGTTGGCATGATAGGCCTGGAAGCAACCCAGACCAAAACCACTGGCCAGATGTGTTGGCTTTGGCAGCAGACACCCAGCCTTGGTCACCACCCTGGTGTAAGCTTGGGGGATCTGTACCCTCTGGGCATGTTGCCCAGGCACCCAGTATGGCCAAACCAAGGAGCAACTGGGCCACCACTGGGGCAGAGATCAGAGGCACTGTATAGCAGGGCTGCCTAAAAGCCCCACATCCTCCAGGCACAGGTTTCATGTTTGTTTCGTTCAGATATGCCAGACCTAAGCATACACTACAAAGCCCATCACGTAGTAACAGGAAGGCTACACACAAAGCTTCCCAACCCTGATACCACCAGAAGGTACCAGCTTTCTTGCCTGGATAAAATCAAGCCAACCAGCCATGCAGCAAACTGCTTCACATCTCCAGAAGATTGCCTGCCTGCCTGATGTTCTTACTTCTTCCTCCTCACAGGGACGCAGCGCTCCAGGTTCTTCCATCAGCGTGAGTTTCTTCTGCACTCTCCCAGCGCAGGTCACTGCATGATGTTCTCCAATAGCCCACTAATTTTCTGGATAACTCTCTTATTCTCTCCAGGCAGTTCCTTGCTCTCACTGAACTCAAACACCAACCTTTTTGACAGCAAGGGTAGCAGTAGGCCACAGCTGCCCCAGCTCAAGCTGTGCCAGCCCCTCTGCATTCCCAAAGAAGTAACTGCTGAGCTTTGTATGCCAGCACACAGAGGTGCACAGGTTGCCTCTGCAGAGCAGAATTGGTTTTGGCACCCTGAACAGGAACCGTGTCCAGGCCATCTTTCCTCCATCATCAGCTCTCCTCCCCACCATGCAGAAAGAGCAAATTGGGTCTCAGTGAACACAAACCAAACATCCCCTTTCCCAGGTGCTTTACAGAGCCATATGCTTGACTGAAGGATTTCATCATGACCGAAAGTAATAACAACATCCCTTCACCAAGGAAGACGCACTACCTTCTACAATTTCATGTGTAAATTGTTACCGCCTCTGCTTCCACCAAAGCTCAAAACTCATTACAGCTTAAACGTTAACCCATGAGAACAGCCCAGAACACAGAAATGTGGCACAGAGACATTACAGCTATAATCCTTCATAGGATTAGCTTGTTTAAATTTGATGACATAGAAGAAAAAATAAAGGATACACATAAAAAAACACCTGGTTACATCAACTCAGAAGTTCCATGAGTGTATTTTCTTGTACTTTTTTCTTCCCTTTCTTTTTTTAACATTACTAGGGATCTCAAGTGAGTCAGTGTCCTTTACTCTCTCACGCACAAGAGGAGCTGCAAAACATGTCACAGAAGTTACATCTTTGAAGAGCCAGACACAAAACCCAGATTCTGCTGCAGCATTAAACACGAATTACACAGCACAAACCTTGAGTTTTCCCCTAGAGCTGGCACCTTGCTTTTCTTGTCTCCAAACATGCATGCAATGCCTGGATGTGTTTGGTGCACCCCCACCATCAACGCTCCAGGAAGAAGAAAATTAACTAAGGGGAGAAAGTGTTTGTTTAAGAAATGAGCAACAGAGAGAAGGAACCCAGTGAGAAATGCTAGTGTCAGATACGGGAACGTGAGAAGTCAAAAGGGAAGTATTGTGCAAAGTGCTCTGAGTGTCCAGGAACAGTGAAGGAAAAGTTGTGCAAGACCAAAAAGCAGGAAGAAACACGCAGTCTCCATGTGTGCATGTTTTGGGAGAGGAAACAGATGATCGCAAAAAATACACGCAAACTTTTGTCAAGCAAAAAAATTTGAACTTTATGTTGGTTTTTTTTTATAGTAGCTTTTCATTTCCCCTCCCCACCATGAGTTTCTGTATGTGTTTGACTAGATCACTCAGTCCAAAACGGCACATCTTAGTGCTTACACCTCACATCTGTCTATGTGACCCTCTTCTCATAGAGGCTGGACATACAACTTTCCCTAATGATAGGCAGAGGATGCAGATATTCACTATCTGTAAAACTATTTTTTTCCAGTTAAACCGAACATAGGTGCTCACCTCTGAAGATTTAACCTAGGGGCTTTCATTCTACTTCCCCCCAGTAAAACAGATACAGTGAAGCAGTTCTTCAGGACGGAGTGCAACAGTGAGGAAACCAGCTGGATTTATCACATCCTTCTTCGCTTTTTAATTAGGGAAAAAATGGAGGAAAAACACTGGAAGCAAAATCAATTTGCTGCTCTTGATTTGGCTTTTTGTTTAGTGACAATTTGACTCCTGAGACCGAATTATCCCTGGGGAAATAATTTCACTTACTTCAAGGCAATTTCTCCAATAGATAAGTTGCTTACCTTTCTTTTCTTGGATCTGTGTGCTTCCCCCCTTTGTTCTCTGAAAGTATCTTTCATTTCGGGGCATTTCTCCATCAGCCCTTCAAATGAGATCTTCAAAGTGAGGAGCATTTTCTCTATATGACTAGGCTCCTCTGCATATCTGTAACAAGTTTTAAAGCAAATTAGAAATTAGTTTATCTGCAGAACACCAGGGAAAAGAGATTTTGCAATATGCAGTGTTCTGATTAGACAAAGTGAGACACACTGACTGATTTCAAGTCTCTGTGATAGGAAAAAAAAATGACCTCTCCTCAGACCCATAATTCATTAATACGGTTCCCCACCTCCCATCTGGAAGCCAGTCACCTCTCTATATATACTGTGTGTAGCACAACTACTTAAGCACTCAACTCGAATTGCGACAGAAAAATTGTCATTTATTTGTTTAGGGGTTTTTTTGTTGTTTTGGTTTTTATTTTTCCTGGGCTTTAACTTTATTTAGAACTTACATCAAAATAAATTTTGAGGATTCTGACTGTGGCTTTAGTTGAATCTAAACTGTTTGGAATTTATGTTCTACTTCTTTTCAGCTCTGGTATTTCTCTGTAACATACCCCACTGGGAAGTAACCAGAAAACCATTTCCTTTCTTTTTTTTAAGGATCTTAAAAGTCACATAAGAAAGATGAAATGACCATCAATAGTTCCCAGGGGGAAGACTGGAAATAGAGGAGATTCATGAGCAATTCTTAATGCATCAGTTTCTCCCACACATTCAAAACCCACACGAAAATCAGAACCCACACAGTAAAAGCCCTTACGAGCTTGTGCACCACTTAAAAATTTAAGCAGTCTTCTAATGGAAAAAGATAACCTATTAAAGGCAACAGTGCCCATCTACCAACATAATGTTCATGCTGCTCAGACTGCTCTATTCGGCTGTTAAAGCCCTTCCTGCTTTTTTCTTTTGTGTAGCAACAAGAGAGACAGAAGCCTCACAAAGGTGTCATTTCCCAGGAGGGATCTCCACTTCCTTGCTTGCCTGTAACTGAGGGAGCAGGGAGACACCCGGATGTAACTGCTAAGCAGTGGGGATGAAATGCTGGCAGCATGGCAAGATTAATAGGAGCTGATCCACTGGCAGTCTTTCATATGTCTGCGAGTCCTTTGCAATTTGTATTTGCTAATCCGATTTTCTGCTTCAAACGTGGGCAGCTCTCCATTCCGCTCCCCCCCTGCCCCAACTAGCATCACTTCAAGGCTAACCACAGACCAAACACTATCAAAAACGCACTGGAAGGACAAAATCCACATCTCTTTACCCTGAGAAATCCCCTGAAGGAATACTCCCATTCATTCACACCAAGGGGATACTCTGCTACTAGGGAACAGTTGCCGTAAGAGCAGTCCTCATCCTGGTGAAACGTGGCTTGAGACACAGCAGGAACACTTGTCTTGCCTGAATGTTCAGGACAGTATTTCTACATGAACACATCCAGTTTTCATTCCTGAGGCAGACTGAGAATTCACACACAGTGAGTTACTGTGGCTCCAGCCATGAGTGACTCCATCTCAGTGGAGAAGCAGCACAGGATGGCTGAGCCCACCCAACATTTCATTGCCACAATTGAAAGGGGAAAATCCTACACCCCCTACCCTACCTCACTCTTAGACGTGCTTTCATGCTTACCTTCCACCAGCTCTGGTGCTTGCTGGAAGCTGCTGGGAACAACCCAATAACCCAGCAGCAAATTATCTAAGGAAAAGCAACTGAGTTGTCTGCTAGGATAGGGGTGAAAATGGTTCAAGTAAAAAGTTGTACAAGTTTCCAAGAGCCAGCATGAGACTGCACAGCTGAGAGCAAGAGCAGGGGCAGGGAGGACAAGGATCTCTTCCCCCTTAGCAGATGTAAGCTGTTTGTAAGTCTCAGCCATAACATGCAACTTCACCTTTGGGATCACACGGATGTTGTCTCCTGTCACTATAAGCGCATCCAAGCAAAGTGGTGAGGAAGGCAGGGTAAAAATTCTTTGGAGTACTCTCTGGCAGAAAAAAAGAAAAATGTGTGTGGGTTGTCCAAACATACATTATTTGTGGAAGAAAATTTCAGAGTGAATATTTTAGCAGAGAGGATATTTTAATCTTTTTTTTTTTTTAATCTGCTTATCATTAATCGCAAACAAACATTTGGCACAAAGGATAGCCTTGTTAATGACTCAGTGCCTAGATTCTTCCAGTGAGAGGAAGCACTGAAATCCAGCATTTACAGGCTGGATAACAAGCTGTTAAACAATAACTGGGAAAACTAACCTTCCTAGGGAGGAATAGAAAAGGGAAAGGGAATAGAAGAGGGAAAAGAAAGAGAAAGAAATAGATCATTACACATCAAAAATACAGATCACAAATTTATTTTTCTTTCAGTTCTTTGCAGGTTCCTTTTCAAGTAAAGGACATGACTTTTTTGCAGGTTCCTTTTCAAGTAAAAGACGTGACTTGTAAAAAGCCTGTAACACCACCGCTTTGCACTTTCAACAAAAACTTCTTAAAGACACTAACTTCCAGGTGGCCCACAACCTTTTCCTACAGGGGAAGACATGAAATGCCTCTTCTGGCAGCGAGCACTGCTCTCACAGCCAGACACCTCCCCCTGCAACCGGGCATAGGTGGGTGCTTACCCAGGAGCAGTGCCCGCAGGGCTCCTCTCCTCAGGGCGACTGGTGAGGCACTGATGACCAACAGCTACTACCACCACACCAGTGAAGTCCTCAAAGGTTATCCCCAACCCGGGGAGCAGGTCTGCGAGGGCACCTACTCACGCTCGGGAAAAAACGAGCACAGTAACAGCTCAGAAAGAGAAACGGGCAGCCAAAAATTCATCTCTGCATACATACTTTGTGGTTTATATAATTATATGATCTCCACCTCTCCTGGACCAAAGGTGAGCTCTGCAAGACCGCACAAAGTGCCCGCGGTGGCCTGCAGGTATTTATCATTTACTGAGCTCTCAGGAGGTCCACGCTAAATGCAGCCTGGGAAAGCAGGCTGTGTTTTATCTGCCACATGACCCAGTTTCCAGCAGCTCTGTCAAGCACTTGTGTCACCAATGACAGGGCTGAATAATGTTCAGTGAAGTAGGTGATGAGTTACGTGAAACTAGCTTCCAGAGGAAATTAATTTCCAGAGAGGCTCTGGCTACTTGAACTTTGTTTTTAAAAGCTGTGTTTTATTGCAGCTTGAGTTAATGAAGAAAGGTAGCTGACAGGCTCCGGCACCGCCTGCATTCCCTCTCAGCCACCTTTCTTCCAGCAGCAGAAGAGGAACATCCACCAAAATGGGCTTCTATTTGCATTCATTTTACTGCTTCTCTTCCTACTGCCACATCTACTGCTCCACTACCACCATGAGAAATAATCAAACGTACTTTTAATACATTGCTGTGCGTATGGCATCTCTGCCAAGGCCATTCTCTCTGCAATCTGTTCTTCTGCTCGAGTTCTGCATGCACAGCCTTCTGCCTGGGAATCCAGGTAGGGGATAACATCTATATAACCCCCACCACTCCTTACGAGCACCCGTTCTCCAAAACAATCATTTTTTTGCTTTTATTCCGCCAGATTTACCACAGTGGATAACCCACACCAGGGTTTCCATCTCTGCCCTGTGCTTGACCTGATCTTTGCATGATCGAAGATTTCGAAGGTCCTCAACTACGACCAGATAGTAGGAAAAAGGTAGTATTGAGTCCATCAAACTGAATAATGTATTCTCCATGTTATGTCCATATTACATCCCTACAACAACATTTCCCCTAAAATTTAGGATAAACTACTTGGTGGAACCTGCGTATGGTAAGTACCACATTCACACGCAGGTAGGTTACTGCATTTACCTCAAATACCTCAGCCACACATCTGTGGGCTCTCCACGTGTTCAAAAGAATGACTTTCTACATTTCAAAGACATGCGGGGAAACGTGGGAAAAACGCAAAAGAATCTTTTACTGTGGAGCAGCTGCTATGCCGCACCGTTAATCTCAGCACAGAGAATCAGGCACGCTTATCTCTGCACAGGATCCTTTGCATGAATATTGCTGGAAAACACGCTTTGATGTGATCACATGCTTCATAGTAGTTCCTCACCAAACACATCAGGAAACGGCAAACAGGTTAAAACAAAGGCTTCATAAGATGGGATTTCCTTGTGGTATTTTCTGTTGTTATTTTGAAGAAAAATGATGAAAAACTTGCAGGTGCTTTGTTTACGTGCCTTTGAGGCCCCACGTGCTTGCAAAGAACCATGTAAAAGCATGGGCAAACTGTAAAAAAGAATTTTAAAAAATGCAATAGTCAAATATATCAGAAACTGGGAGCTGTCTAGGCATGTGCCTTAGCCTAGACACAGTCACAGGAAAGAAAAAAGCGATCTCCCACCTAACTTCTAGCTGGTCCCGTTAGACAGAAGACTATCAACTTCTCCGTCTTCGTGTATCTTTACCTCACCCTCTCATACGGTATTTTACATGTTCGGCAACGTGCCATGAAAATGTCCCATGCATTTCATTAGCTGAAAAACTTCTCAGTGGCAGAACAGTGAGGCTTCCTATAATAAAATCCAAACGTGCAGCTGCTTTCCTTAACGTTTCTAGATCTTCTGATCAGTACTGAACTCAGCCATGTCTGATTCACTGCAGTGCATACCCAGCCGTCTCACTGATACTCGCCAGCCATTAGGCATTCAAAATTAATGACTCAGTTCCTCATCAGACCGCTTTAGAAATAGAACAGGTTTTTAAGCAGTTACGAATTCTGAGGAGATTTGTCTTCAGGTTTTTGACAATGATGAGTTTTCATTCTCAAACTCTTCAAATGGCTGCTCTACAAAGTAGCCACCGTCACAACCTTACTTTTTGAAAATAGACACATGAACGTCATATGAAATAACATGGCTCCAGAAGTTCATGTTATATAGTCAAAATAAATATACAAAGCTTTATTTGTTAACTTCACAAGCTGTGTAGAAAATCTAGAGCGGTGTCAGGACCAGACATAGACAGTTCTTGGATTTTGGAAGAACAAGAGGCAGCAGAAGGGTGAGAGATCCCTGCCCTCAGCGGTAGGGAAAGCAGCAGGCAAGAGGGGAACCACAACAACTCTTCACAGGAACACCCCATGGAGGTGCAGGGGACGAACTGCACGTTCTGCAGCTATGGCACGAGGTCAATAAGCAGTACGCTTGGTCCCTACATTTCAATTGCAATGAAACCAGAAGCAATAGCCAGAAGCCTCCAAGTGAGGGACAAAATTTGATTGTTGCCTTGAATTCTAGGACGTGGAAACGTACACAAAGACTTGATGTGCACCTGGTGTGTTTTGTGGGACAGGTGGTAAAACTTTACCACGTAAAAACTAACTTCAGGTCTTGGAAAGCCTCAGGGTACTATTCTTCCAAGAATATATTAATGCCAAATAACTTATTCCAGCTCTACACCCTTGCAGCTGTCCCAGAAGGTAGGGGACAGAGAACTAGAGTCAAAATATTAATGTCACTTCAGCCTTCAAAGATTTTCCCTTTCTTTCTAGAGGTACCTCTTAATTCCCAGCATTTCAATACAATTGCTATTCAGCTGGGATCTGTGCTGGGGGAGAATGGTGTCCTGGTAAAGATGATCCCCAAGACTTTTACAGCTGATGTGCAAAGATGTGCTATTCTTGTCTAATGGGGACCCGACTATAGTCCTGCTGCCTGCCTTGTGCCTCTACAGAACAGTGGTGGCAAGCCAGCAAGAGACAATGCAGTTCTAGCTGGGTGCTGCAACCAGGAGGAGTGCTACAACAAAAACGCTAAAACAGTAGCCCAAAGTAGAGGGACTACTACTCTCTATCATTTACATCTCTTTCATTGACAGTAGTAAATGAAAACCCTGCTGCTACCCTGGATAGATCAGAGGTCTTCTCTATGAAGAGGTGAAAGCCCACCACATGTAGGAACATGCATAGCCATCAGAAAAAAACACATCTCCTAAAAATCCCCTTCTCATAATTAAACTCTACAAAAGTTCTCATGTGATTATTTGCATAACCTTACCTGCATTTCTGTGCCGTGCATTGACTCTGGTCTGCACAGCAGGGGCAGGTCACACAGATAAAACCCCTGTCATTTGCAGCTCCTTTTAATAGTCTACATCCACGCAGGGACCTTGACAACTGCCAGACTGACAACCCCGAAGCAGCACGTTGCTGCGGCTTGGAGCAGCTGCGGCACAGTGGGCAGTGCTGCGCGTCCCCCCGTGCCAGCCCCACGCAAGGAGACCACAGCGGGTGAGAGTCAGACCGGGAGCCAGTGCCTTTTCAGCTTCTCTGCTGAAAGATGCCAAGTTTGCAGCCATTGACTAATTTTATGCAGGGTCTCCCCTCGGGGAAGGGACAGGGGCCACCACTTCGTGTCACCAGCTGGTGAGCAGGCACCACGAATTTGTACCAGCAGTCGAAAAGTGCAAAGGCAGATTCTGCTCTCCGCTGCATGGGTAGAGGAGAGCTCTGATCTAATCTGGATGTTCTCCAGCAGGTAGCTTCAGCCCATCCCTCCGATTCAAGCAGGTCAGAGCCTTTTCCAAGGAGACAAATGTTTTATTTGCATTTCCCTTTTCTACCTCAGGTAACGAGAACATATCACTGACAGCAATCATGGCATGCTGTACATCACTCAGCACTGCCAAGATCCCCTTTTGTGTGCTTCACAATAAAAACACTACGAAATCCCAGTGTCACAAGTCATCCTTCAACTCACTGCGTTTGTTAAGTGAAGGGAAACATGCAAGGCCTAATGTTGGAATCACCCAGGGCATCTCTGACTGCATGCTGCAAGCTTCCTCAGCACAGCGATTGGTAACACTCCAGTATTTTTTACAAAGGGTTGAAACTGCAGTTTAAGCGAAACACATCTGCTAGCAAAGATATAATTCATTTTGGAAAATATAGTATATATTACAGAAATGGAACATACCACTATCGTACCACCGCCCTTCTTTGAAAGGTGGGTAAAGGCAAGGGTCAGACTTGCTGATCAAGCAAGCCACCCACATAGTGAAATTTTCATTTAGCATGTACCAAGCCTCCTACTGCTCATTCCGCCTCCCCCAGCCAGGACCTCATCAAACAGATCCGTGTCTGAGAGTCTGGATCCATCCCCAAACCTCTCTGCATCTGGGAGCCTGGAAGATCCCCGCCCAGCAATGGCTTTTGCAGAAGGTGCTGCCTGTCCCTCCATAAGCAGGCAGAGGAGCCACACTTTGCCCTCTCACAGAGAAGAGAGCTCCCTGTGCTGCACAGAGGAGCTGCACTTCAATGATTTCCAATCCGGAGGAAGCCCAGGAGCAGCAGCTTGCCCACCTCTGGGATGGATGCCGTTAAAAATGGGCATGGACTGTACCCCATCTTTTCTTGGCAAATGCACAGGTTTGATTCTCGCTATCTTTTCATTTCCCTCCGACTCAGAAATCATCTCATTGCTTTGGGAGCTAATGGAGAAACTGTGAAAGTACAAATATCATGCATCCCGTAATATCACCTGTGAGCAGCTAGTTGGAAAGGAATCAGAGCAAATGAGATCTCCTGGGCACAGAAACCTGTGTCTGGAGAGCAAACCAAGCAAGCTGCTTCCCAAAGGGCCCTTTGCATGCAAGTTTGAAAGGATGAGGCTGAAAATCAGCATAGGCAAAGGAATCTTTTTTTTTTTTTTTTTTCCAGAAGGGTCCTTTGGTTGTGAAGGAGTAAAGATACACTTTCAGAAGTACTGTTGCGTCTTAATCTTCCTAAATACCATTTCACAGGAGGCCAAGCACCCTGCATTTTTAAGGAGATTTCATAGACTGTTTATCTTTATATAATCTCCCACAAACGTTTATGGGGAGAGTTTTATTTAATGCAGTCTGTGATCTGTATAAACATCACTATGGTATTAGGCTAACCAAGCTCTGAGCTGAACTGGAAGTCGTGTGGGAGCTTTATTTGGGATATTAAAGTAGCACAGTTCAATATATGATTTTATTTGGAGTAGACTGCTGGGAATTAGAGATTAGTCATATGGGGATTTTAACAGTTGTGTAGTTATGAGAGGCTGACTCAATGGTTTTCGTCTTGTAAAATGTCACCCAACTGTCTTGTTACTTCAAATTACAAGATTAAGAAGTTAAATACTTAAATCTCCAAAGACAGACTTGAATTTGGGGGTTGAAGGGCAGAAGAAAAGCACAAAAGGAGAGAAGTAGAAAGGTATTTGCAAACATAGTTCCATGCTCTTCTCACAAGTAACAAGAAAAATAGCACTAGTGCTTCCAAATTTAATTTTCTCTCCATGACCCTGTGTCAGATTCATTCAGTTTACAAGTCGATTTTGTATTATTAATTGTCAGCCTTGAAAACACCACTTGGGATCCACAAATCAAGTTGTGTCTTTTTATGCCTCCTAAATCACCAGTAATGAAGATTCTGCCCTTTGTAATTTACCTGTCGGTGCTTTGGAGATCTAGACCCAAATCCATCTTACTCGCCCCCCTGCAGTGCCTGCGCATGGTGGCTCTGGATCTTCTCTGAAGGAGCGCTGTTGTTTCAATGTGGAGACGACTAGACAGAAATTTCCCAGGCTGCCTCCTTTTTTTTCTCCACTCTCTGCAAACGGCTTCTGTGTGTTGTATGCATATTGCTGGGATGCTCAGAGAATCTGCGAAATAAGAGTCTTCAGATACTGGAAAGGTGAAGAATGTGATTACCTGCTGCTCTGCCTTGATTTATATGTTGACTATCTCAGTAGCAGAAGAGGCAGAGGATGAAAACAGAAAAGGATGGGGACACCTGACCACCATTGCAGAGTTTCAAAAAACCTAGTGGATGACAGGTATGATTTCACATACACACAGGAATCCAGGTTTCTGCGACATCTGAATTCTTGGCTTTTTGACACCAGTATCAATAACTACCATTTCTTATTAGGAGACAGCACTTGTCCATCCTTCTTCACATTTTAGGCTTGGTATTGATTTAATTTACACAATCATACAGTCTCTTTAAGCTTGTACTTTTAGGAAAGTGATAGTGCTTTACATTAGGAAGTGTCACTTGCTAGATTCACATATGGCAATTGCATGGTGAGTTGAAAAAGAAGCAATCAAGGGCTGTGCGTGGGAGTTCCTGATTTGTGCCTCAGAGTTACTGCCTCTCTGCCAGGTATAAAGGCAGAGACGGAACAAATTCTTCTAGCAAAAATAACACTATTTTTGACTGCTTGCACTTAACCAAGATCAGGGATCAGATTGCTTATGTCAGTCATGCTATCTTTTTAGCCAGCTCCAGGCTCTGTGCATTGTAACCTGTGTTTTACTGCCTAGAGTCCAGTTTCTAGTAATTGTTCTGCCCTGGAATGAGCAGAAATTACCTGATCCCAGAACCTTCGTATTTACTCCTTCAAACATGAAACCAACGCCAAAATCCATATATCAATCATAAGATTAAAACTTCGTCTCCTACCACATCAGAGGATGGAAATATGTCAGCGGTCCATGATTTTCACTCCATTCATTCATTCATCAAATTCTTGGGATTGTGGAGCCAGGAAGAAGAAAATCAGATAGCCGTTAAACAAATGGCATGGAAAACTACAACCTGTTATGAAAAGTTAGCTAGATAAGACTTCAAAAAATACTGAATGTGGTGTCTATTGAACCAAGACTCTCCTAGCAAAAACACCTTCTCCTTCGCAAGTTGCCTGAAAGAGAACTTTACAGAGGATATATAAACAGCTGCAGAACAGAAGCCTCATATAGGTTTCATATAATCTTGCAGTGCCTCATTTTTCCCCTGCCCTTATTTCCAATTTAAAATTTCCAGATTAAAATCACAGTAATTGATTAAACAGAGTAATCCTGATGTAACTTCAATCTTAGGAATTCCCCAAGCACCTGACTGTGGGATGCAGGGGAGGTATGTCAGAGTAGGCATCAATCTCTGACACACCATGGCAGTTTTCATTTTCTCACAGTCTTTTCAAACAGGGACGGTTGTGGTGCTACTCTGCCTCTGGGAGACAGAGTGAGCAAACACACCTCAGCCACTAGTGTTTTGTGTCTTTCTCCCTTGCTCTTCAATGCTTTAGCTTAAAAATTTACACTGTGCAAACTGATAGTTTTGCTGTCAGAGGCAGAGCAAGCTTAGTACCTAGAATAACCTACTAGGTTACACAGTGATGCCAGCAACTACTCCTAGAAGGACAAGGGATAATAATTTCTTACTTTCCCTTTGAGATGAATAACCCATCCTTATTTCCACCTACTAAAATCTCTCAATCATTGCTGAACTACCAAAGTGATTACCTTCAAGGCATCATTTTAACTCCTTTTAAACATTTGGTCTTGCCAACATGCTGTGGCAATGAGTTTCACTGCAAGGAGAGTTCCTCCTTGAAGACCTTTAAACCTGCATGCCCAGGGGATTTCACCAGGTATTCTTGCATTGTGGCAGCCCAGAGAAGTGCTTTACTCACTTTCTCCATGCCAGACATAAGGGCAGACCTCCGTGGCACACCTCAACTGTCTTCCCACAGTCACACTTTTCCTCCCAGACTGAAGAATGTGACATTCCGATGCAATAAAAAAATACAGCTTCTATTATACTTCTTGCTTTTTTTTCCGAGCATTTTCCAGTCCTACTTGAGACAGTGCTACTGCACCGATTCACATAGGGACATAATGATAGATCTCCATTCCTTTTCTGATCATGTCTAGCCTTCCATCATGAGGTCATGAGGGAACTGAAACAATAGTTTTTATAATGCAGAGGCAGTATCTTTCGTGCCCCAGCTGAAACAGCTTTGGTTGAGCCTGGATCCCCTGTAGATGTATAAGAGGATGCCACCAATAAAAGCAAAAAAAAAAAAAATTAGAATGAAATAAAATGAGTCAGTCAGGTTAGAATTTATTTTAAAAGAGGAGATAGTGAAATAATAAAAAAGAAAAATGTATGCAAGCTTTCCTAGCACAGTGTTTTGGAGGGGGAAAAAAAAAAAATCATATTTTATTTTCAAGTTGTGGTTTGAAAAAGTGTCACTGAGGAAGCCATACCAGAAATTTAGGGTATGTCTATGCTGCACATTGCTAATTTACCCAGCTGAGCTCTGTGCTAATGCAGCTATATTGCTTACAGTTCTTACAGCTAACTAGTTTAGAGGTCTCTGAAATCTCTTCACCAAATTGTACTTTGCAACAGAGAAATACCTTTTTTTTTTTTTAAAGTCTTCAGCTCCGCAGGGCACCTTGACAAGGCACGTAACACGCTACCATCTCCTTTATCCCAGTGGACTAGTGCCCGTGGTACCCTTGCAGATATAAGGTGTTAAACATACCTTACAGAAAGGCCCAGCCAAGACAACCTGTGCAGCTTCACTGTGCGTAGACGTATGTGCCTACCGATTTCAACAGAAGTGCTCTCAGGCACAAAGTTAAATCCAGGCATATGGGTTTTCTGCAGCAGTAGGGCCTAAAATTGGTAACCCCCCCGCCCACGCAATGAAAACCAGCTCTTCAGCAGAGCCTGTGCAAGATATTCTGCTATCGGGGTGACAGTGCCAAATACAAGTGGGTGTTGTACCTTGGATACAGCACTTACTGCACACTTGAAAGCACCTTACTCTACACAGGCTCAAAGCGGAAGAGCTGGGCTGAGTCTTGTAGAGTCAAAAACGCAGCTGGCAACAAGGGCACTGACGGTGCTAGCGCTGACCTAGAGAGGAAGGTTAGTTCTGCCCATTTCTGCCAACAGAGCAACACCAACCTGTGCACAGAGGGCTGGTGCTCACCAGCAGCCCAGGTCTTCCTCCAGAGAGGAGTCCCAAACTGTTACAGCCTGGCTGCTGCTCTTCCCTAAAGCCCTTAGCCACAAGCAAACCCACAGGGGCAGCCCCTCCTGCCTTGTGCAGAGCCATCTGCTTTGCTCCCAAATCCGTGAGGAATGGAAAAACTCCGAGCCCCTGCTGAGAGCATGCAATGACACCCACTGCTGAGTAGTGCTTGCAGGGGATGGAACTGAACATTTCTGAGCAGCTCCACAGGGAAACAGGCAGGGAATAGTCACACCTCCGGTGTCCAGGAGTAGCTATCCCCACAGGCTGGTCTGGGAGAAATTAACAGCTACCCATGACACACACAACTGACATGACAGCTGATGTATTTTTGGCCTGATTCCTGTCTGTCAGCTCTCTTTAGTGAGTTTTCTCTTTAGCTAATTTTAACCAAATTTGAAAGAAGGCCTGGAGTCTCACAGATAATTATATTTTTATAAGTTTCAGGGATCTGGCAGCTGGAGAGAGAAGAAAGACCAAAATTAGTGCTTTCCATTAAGGGAAAGCAGGCAAAATTCAGGCACTATATATTCCAGCAAGCCTGAGACAGCCAACAAACTCGTACACATTCGGCAGCAGACTAGCATCACTGCTGTTTGCTCTTGCCAAATCGGGTAGTTTTGCACTGGTGTACAGTTTAGGACACAAACTCGTAGGTAACCAGGTTTAATGAGTTCCGCTACTCTCGTAACAGTTTCTGTTATTTCGTTGAGGTATTTGTAATAGCAGAGCATCCACTGAAATTAGGATGATTTGTGAAATAGTGGTCAAAAGTATCTGTTTCATTGTAGAAAAAAAAATGTAATGATGACACTTGAGAAAGGACTTTTCTAGAGCAGTCTGTTTTTCAACTTTTAAACCTACAGCGGCTAGAAAGTAAGATTGGACAGTGAATTTTGTAATTATTAAAAAAGGAATTCAAAGCATCTCAGGCCAATCTTCTGTTATGTGTCACATTAAAGGAAATTGTGTTTTGCCTTTAAATTAAAATGAAAGAAAAACAATTCTTGAGAAATAAAAATGTCATTGTTCAAGGAAGAGTAATAAAGTATGAATGCTTCTCCTTCAGCCTACTGTCTTTTTAAATGAGAAAGAACACCGAAGTCAATAAATTACCATTACCCAAGCTTCATAAATCCTCAGTGGTTGGATTTTACCATATAGTTTAAGTTACAAGACCTCAGAAGAGGCTAAGAAAGATTCATTTAGTGTATTTATAGGCAGAGGAAAGATCTCCAAACTTTTTCAGCTGTTTCTTGCAGTGTCAACATGGAAAAAGTTGCTCATCATGGAAACTGGTGGTTCTAAAACACAGCACTCTGCACATGAAGCCATAAATAAAGGGCTATGGGTACTCAGTAGAGCGAGAGGGGGTTTATCTGCTAATTGTCAATCACAACTTTGCTAGCAGGTTATCTGGAAGAGGTTAGGAAAAAAGCAATACGAAATTAAATTAAAAGTAGAGCCAGCATAGATACAAGTATTAAGTATCCCTGAAACTTGGAGCACAACCTACAAAGTAAAAAGTGGGATAGTTGATAGTAACAGAAGGTAAAATATGACCATGCATGCATTAAACTATTTGAATTTTACAGGGAGCTGTGCAAGGATGAGTGACCGCAGGTGAGGTCCTCCCACAAGGATTCAGTCCCTAGATGGAACAACATCCAGAACTTTAAAGGATATATAACAGCACCGTTTGAATGTGGAAAATCCAAGATAGTAAACAGAATATCTAATCTACACCATGACATTAAGCCACTGCTGAAAAGGGCTTTGCACCTTGTAGAAGACAAGTCTGAGCTCATCTGCATTGTTCTGTGATTAGAGAGAGTGTGAAGGAAACATCTACAATCTGAAAAAAGTCTGGGAACCTATGTCTCATTAACTGTCAGTGAAGCTTGGGCTTCTGGGTACTCTGATCTCCTTCCATTTGGAGCCTGGGTCACTTAAACAATTCTGGTGGTTTTTACTCCTTCACTCCCTTTGACTGTAGTAAACTCGGCAGGCTGGGGGCTATCTTAATGTCTTCACTGATCCCAAAATACAAACAATAGCTTGACATCCATTCCTAGAAGAACAAAAAGAGATAGCTCTATGGACAAACGAACACCACCGTGATGGAGCACAGAGCCAGACCGGAGTGGGACAGGGGCTGTAGGAAAGCTGTTAATTAAATATTGCTTCTACTATTAATAGGCTGATGGAGGGCATCATTATCAAAAGGAAACATGTGTCAGCTCAAACAAGCAGTTTCTTGTACTTGCTTGATGAACAAGGAAGCCATGTGAATGTGTCAGACTAAGATTACTACTGTACGCTGTCATGGGCAGTCCTTGAAAGCAACCCGATCTTAACAACACACAGTATATGACAGCGTTCAGAGCACAGCTTTTACCGCTCCCATGCCTTTCAGCAGCATTTGGTGACCTTGAATATTCTGAGCGGGGACATGAGAGGGCTGTATTAAGAAGGAATTATTAAATATTGATTTTTTTTTTTTCCTCTGGCATTGGGCACCAAGATAAATGTCAGAAATTCATCTACCCTGTTGAAACTGACCTGGAAAAGGTGATTCATCAAGTTCAAGTGCATAGAAAGAGAGACAAAGAATTGAGAAACTTTGCCATCTTATCAAAGAACTAGCTAATCTTTGTCAGTGTTTAGAGCTGATGCTTCAAAAAAGCTTCTGTGACCGGCGTTAGCTTAGACACACTTCACCGCACTGTTCTACGCTCCCATCACAGATCCATTTGCTCATGAAAGTGGTCCTAATATTGAGACCACAAAAAGTTTGGCACAGAGAACTCTGGAGACTCACAAAAAGGGACTTTTCAAGTGCTTACATATTGCTGAGGAACTCTGCTGGTCCACAACCTGGCAGTTGTCTGGCTTGCCACAGAGCGCAGGCCATAACCTTTCAACCAGGAATTCCTGGGTCAAACTCAGTAATCTGAGGCATCTTTCTGCAAAGCCGGCGTACGCAACAACATTCCCACCCCACAGGAGGGTCTGCAAAGAAATGTCACAATTAAGATACCTCTGCATGAGATCTCAAACAGAAATCCTGAACTCTTAGTTTGACTGATAAGAGAGTGCCCTTCAGTGATGGTTTCTCTCATTCACTCCAAATTAACAATAAAAAAAATCACCCCACGTTCCCTACAGAGTTCAGCTCTGGGTTTTAAGGCCAGTGTGACTTTGTCCAGAACTGGATGAGTTCCAGGGCTGAAGGCAAGGAGAGTGCCAGGACTTGTGACTGCAGCGAAGCTCAGCTGCAACTCGAACTAGGATACAGTCTTCCTGGCACCTCCGGTGCTACTGGATCCATGTTGCAAAGGGAAAGCTGGAGGACATTTTAATGACTTATTCAAGCCCTAGTCAGGTTGCTCGCAGTTCTCTGCTGACAATGCGACATATTCCTTTGAACTAAGGCTTCATCTTACCCATGCTTTTCCAGAAAATTTGGAACGACTGACCTCTGTGGAAGAGTCATAGCCTAAAGAAGTTGTACAGTTCTTGTTCTTGGAGGTTTTACTGGATAAGGCCCTGAGTAACTTGGTCTAACCTCATTTCCCACCCTACTTTGAGCAAGAGATGGGACTAGAAATGTCCCAAGATCGCTTCCAACCTGAATTACCCCATGATGTTTTGAAAACTTGGAAGACTTGCAAACAAACAGTCCTCTAATTTTTTCTCCCATTGAATAGGACATGGGATTTTTTTTTTTAAATGAAATTCAAAGAAAATTCCCATTTGTCCTGAACACTATTCAGATATGCTGGAATGGCCTAAATAGCATTTGGACGATTCAAAGCATGGATCCTCATTTCAACCTCTTGAGACCCAAGCCAAGTTCTCCATTTCATTTTAAATGTTGACATGGTAGTTATCTGCAGTCTGTTTAAGCCTGGTGGCCCAAAACTTTTTGGGGGAAAGAAAGAAGAGAGCGATTTCATCATTGACATTTGTTGGTGGTAAGAGAGAAGAGCCCTTCCCTCACAAGTCCCTTAGTAAGACTCACCAGAGGAAGAAGCTTTCCACGAGCATCTGTTGAAGAGCACAGGGAAATAGACGGAAAGCACTGGGCTGAAGCAGGCCTACTTTTCATGTGTGCTTTGTACCATTTCAGGCTCTTCATTAAAGCAGAAGATGTTTTCAGCTGGAGCTGGGTCTAACAGCCCTTTTCACATACAGGAAAATACAGGCAGTCAAAGTTCATTGTGCACAGGGCGAGGAGCGGCAACCTGCAAAGTTGTGGCAAAGCGGCTCATGGTATGGAGACTCCTGGTCGAGTTTTCTTCTCAAAGGGAGCACAAAGGCACTTTCTTGGACATCTTTCTGGTGCATGAAAGAGGCAGTACAGATTGTGTAAGACGCTTGTTCAAATTCTTGCACAAAATCATGGAACCACAGAATAATTTAAGTACAAAAGTCAGCAGCTGGTCTTCAGCATCACCAAACACAGGGCTGCCAGAGACATAAGTAGCCAAGTAGTTCTACAAGGAAATTCTGCAGGAAGAGAAACAAAGGGTTTTCCAAACCTCTCTGCATGTTTCTTTGGGGTTCTTACCAGCACCCCTGCCTGCCCAACCACCACCTGGGAAACAACGGAGAACAGTGGGAGGGGGCTCAGACCACTTTACCCTGAGCTCTGAAGAACATTTAATGGTTCTCACAGTTCAGGCTTCCTTGAGAGATGGACAAGCAAGGACACCAGCCAGCAGATGGACTGGCAGAACATAAAACATTCATGTCTGGTGAGAAAAGTGACTAATGGAGGACGACATGGACAGGTGGATCATCCACTTTAAGTAAAAAAAAGTAAAATCTGCTATATTTACTCTTTTGTGCAATATCTGAACTTACTTAACTCCCAGCTGAAGTACTGTAAAATCATAGTGTGAAAAACTGGGAAATGTCACCACTGCTGCTGAGAAAACCTACCCTGAAACAAAATTTAGACACCCTGCCTCAAACAGCAATTCCCAATGTAATTGCCCTCCCTTCACCAAGTTTCTCTAGAACAGTAATAATCCTTCTTTCTTCTCCTAGAGCATAATACAAGTTAATTTGTTTGCTCTCTACTTTGGAAACTAACCAAATGTTATTAAAAATGACCATTTTGGTTCATTCTTCAGGTACAGTTTCTGTCACTTGTATTTGCAGTAAGTCATGTTTTGCCCTATGACTAGTGCTGTTTATTTCTAGAATGACAGAAGTGGCAAATTTTGGCCCATAATATCTGTGTGCATCAGAAAAGAGAGAGTGGAAAGGAGACAGCAAGAAGTGATTAGAGGACCAAATATTCTCAGTAACCACCCACATATGCCTGCACGCCCACAGAAAAGAAGTCTCACTCTACGAAAAGTTAATCGTTATGTTTAAGATCTACAGGTTAATCAAACCGTTACGGAAGAACTGGCTACAGAATCAGTTTAATTGTCATTACAATTAGTCAAGTTAAAAATCCAATTATATTTAAAAAAAAAAATCTACTAAGAAGCCAAATAAAGACTATGACAGAGCCTAGGACGCCCTCACAATTTTTTCCATACTGCCTTCTTTTACTGCATCTCATGACTACTGGCATCAAGTTCCCTAATACCTAACTTCCAGGCAATATTCTCCTTTTACAAGTGGCCTGTCCTTCAGTGGTTTTCAGTGAGCACTTTGTATCATAGGGTATCAGCCCAAAAAAGGTAAAGACATTAATTGAGATTAAAGAGAAAAAACATGAACAAAAACTCTCCAAAACCTACTCAAAAAAGTAGACATGAAGTGTTTAAAGGAGGCAAAACCATTGGTTTTCCCAGACATACAAGTGAAGCTTCTGGCAGGGCAGATATTAAAAGTTTCCAGTCACAAAAAAAATCCATCCCAGCCTAACCCTACTTCTACAGAAAAAGTTCACACTGTCCTCACTGTTTGGGGCCTTTCTGGGGGAAAGCCAGTCACAGGAACCAAAGGACGATTATGACACTGTAGCTAGGATAACCAGACCTCTCCTGGAGGTGCTTCCAGAAACTATGTCAAAACATGCCGTGCTATAGAGACTTTACAGAGTCTTAAAAACAAAGTTTAAAACCACCCCAAAGTAAAAACGCCACAGAGTATTTAGATTAAAGCTCCTTCCAGGCAGTTTGGTGCTGAGAGCCAGTTCATGTACCTGTGCCAGGCAAACTGCAAAATTGACAGCTGCGTGACCTGTGTAATGCACCACATTGAGATGGAAAGCTGAAGAGGACCCTATCTCATTTTCCACCCTCAGAAGAGTTGTGGAGCCTAGTTCCAAACAGCCAACTTTCTCCTCTGCAGCCAACAGGATGACCCACGCACTTCCCTCACAGCTACCAAATCTGACATATTCACAGCTTCTCTCCTTTGCTCTAGCACTGAAGCACCAGATGACCAGCCAGTAAATGAGGAGGCAGGCACATTTTGCAGGCCATCCCTGGGGTCAGAGAGATGCTTCTGAGCATGCAGGGAAGCAGACAACTTCTAGGTATACATGGTCTCCTTTTGCCCTCTTGTATCTGACACAGTTACAATAACCATTGTTACTGGCAGACCCATAGAGCTCAGCTTCAGCACCAACAGGGAGAGGGCTGAAGAAGCTTGGACGGTTTCAGGACCTCTTTGGTTGCATTATTTTCTCTCTAGTGAAACACACTGTGCCCTAACATTCCCCACAGCACTAGTTATCAGTGAGACATCATTCACCATGAAAGCCGTGCAGCCCAGAGAATCTAGGAGTGCAACAAAAACTGTTTTACAGTGGCAACACCATAACATGAAAACACCTTCTCGCTGGCTTTTTTCCAGTCAGCTGGTGAGGTGGAAGGCACTGCCACCAGCATGTCTGCACAATTCAGCATGCAGTTGGGACTTTCTGCTGCCACTCCCTGCCATGGCACAGCCACGTCCTCCCTCTCAGCTGGCAGCGGCTGGGTAAACTACCTTTGTAGACCCGTGCTGTCAACCTTGGTACTCTATCCCTGACTCTGTATTCTTCAGTTGGCTCAGCAATAAAATACCTAATGAGGTTAGTACCTGAATCATCATTGGACTCCGAGACAAATGACTTGGATCTCCCTACACAGTACTATTGCTCCAGGCATTAACACTGGCAAGCGTCCCCTGCACACTGTGCCCTGCTTCCACTAGGATGCTTTGCAGCAAGATAAATTGGTCTCACCACCCACTCCGCTGCAAGTAGTCACTCTTCCTGGCACTTAAGAGGGAGCCTCCGAGTCCAGCAGAGACTCCCTCACAGAGGTTTGGCACTGCGGGAAGGAAAGCCATGCTGGGTATTGCTCTTAGAGCACACACAAAGAGATGGCTGCCCTTGCTATTTCATTGAAAGAGCCCCTTCTCCAACCAGTGCTGATTCCAGGGTTATTTAAGGAGAATCAAGATAGGATACAGAGTAGTATTATATTAATACACATGTGTTACTCCACCCCCTTCCACCAACTTCACCTCCTCAATGTCAGCAATTAGCACGTCTGATGAGGGATGAAGCAAGGAAACAATTTCAGGTTGAGTGCATCGCATACTGACTCACTGCCATAAAGCTCTACAATTCAACAGAATTCCTGGTGAACGACAATGAAATATTCATCAGCTCATATTTGTAAATGGCCCAGCAACATACTGAGTAAATGACCTCCGACGAAGCGCCTCACATTAAAATGGAACAGCAGCCAGCTGAAGCGAGGGAGCTACAAACTACGCGTGTTTTGTCAGCACAGACAAGCAGCAAACACAAACAGAAAGAAATCTAGTTGGACTCATCATCCTGACAGTGAGAAACAAACGAGGAGCCAGCCTGTTCACTTCAGAGAGACCCGCTGGTGGTGCTGCCAGCGGCAGGAGCGAGTGGGGCAACCTGGGCTAACTGTAACTCCCTGCCTTCTCTCATCATCAGAAAATGAACCAGGCAGGAGAGGAGGGTGAGCTGTTTTGCCCTCCCCTGTGTGTTGGCCCTGGTCACTGACACCAGTCACCCTCCTCCCTGGTACCTACGCTGCAAAGCATCGCACCGCTAGTCCTTAACCAAGGGGCTTGGTCCCTAAGATGGCACACGGAAGCCTGGACCCTCCAGAGCAAACAGGGAGCCTCGCCTCTCCAAATAGGTGCCTGGTTCCGGGCAGAAGCTTCCCCAGTTTGCATTTCTTGCCTTAGGCCTATGTATTTCGCTGGGAGCCCCTGCAGAAGGGGAGGTGGGCTTGTCAGGGGGGCAGGCTGTGGGAGCAGGGGTGTCACCAAGCGCTGCTCTTTGTCTGGGGTGCTGTTAACTCCGTGCCGATTTAGGGAGCAGGAGGGTGGATTTTCTGTCCTGCTTTCAGCTCTCATCATTATTCAGGATGCGTGATTTCCAGGGAGGTTGCCAGCGCTGCACTGCACCGCTTGTGATGGTTAATCCTCATACGGGAAAGCTCCACAATGGAGATTGTGAGGAGAATGCAAAATAAATTAGAAAAACCTAGCACAGCCATCATCAGCCTCCACAAAACGCAGAACCACCCGGGCCTGGCCTCCCCCACACCATGTCCAAGGCATTTCCTTGGAATCACCCTTAAAAAACCCGCATCAGCTGTTGCCCCGGGGGCTGGCAGAAAGGTGAGCCCCCACCGCCGGAGCCAGGTGGGCGATGCAGCCCTTTTATTAATCACGTATTTATTAATTAAGCGCGTTGTGCTGAGGCAGGTCCGGGCGCGGGCCCGCCGCCGGCGGGAACCTGAGCGAACAGCACCACCCGGTGGGCTCGCCGGGAAACAGGCGTGCGGGGCCGCCCGGGATACCCGCTCCGCCCGCACCCCGACACCCCTCTCCCCTCTCCTCTGCCAGTCCTCCGAGCAGCGGGGCCCACAGCCTCTCCTGGGAAGAGCCGAGTCCCAAGGGAGTCCCAGTACTCCCCTTCAGCCTCAAGCAGGTGCTCTTCCACCACAGACTGCCTCGGGAGTAACTTGGCTCCTCCAGCATCTTTGCTGCCTTCTCTTGCCAACTATACACTTGGTTAGTGGAAACCAGGAGCAGAATTCCCACTGACGGGCAAGAGCCCCATCCACCCCGAGAGTCACAGAGCAGATATGGTCCCCAACACACACAGATAACGATGGGAATTCAGCACCCACACCTTGGCCATGCCATCACCTCTCCTCTCAGCTTCCCTTGCCATCCTTACCTATCCCTGTTAAAACAGGAGAGCACGGGATGAGACAATCAGAAGGAAAACAAAACACGTTTTCACCCACAGTGCTGCACAGATTACAGCCATACCTGCACTATTTGCATGACCAGCAAGGGAGGAACCTACCCCATCAGCCTCCGTTGCTTCTGTCATACCTGGAGTTTACAAGGTTTTTCTTCAGGGTGTTCTCCACTCCAGTAGAATAATTAGGTATATCTAACTGCCTCCTAGCAGAACTTAGGTCATCTAAACAGAAATGCATATAAATAAGTGTTCATATTTACTTGTTTATGTATTTATTTTTATACGTGCATATATTTATTTATAGATAAATATTGTGTCTTATATAAATATCAGACAGAAATAAGTATGGAAATAAACACATACACAATCACGTTCACCAATTTAAAGGAAAACTATCCAAATTTGCAGTCACTCAGCACCTCTAGGAAACACCACAGCTCAAAGTTTCAGCCTTGAGTGCCCACAGTTAGACCTAACAGCAGCAACCCTGAAAATCAGGACCTTCCGTAAGTTATATTTGTGTTCATGCATATAGAAGGGTTGATTTACATATCTAATTTTATGCCTCTCATTTTCAAAAATTTGAGGCCTGAACAGGAAGTCCTGTGTTTCCAGTTATAGTGCCCCAAGGGGCACTTTTATACAAAGTGCATCATCCAGTCACCTTGAAGGGACGTTAAAGCATTGCAAGTTGATGACAGCCCATCTCAAAAATCTCTGCCTTCTGTAATAAAGAGACCTCCCAAATCCCAGATATGCTCAACGCAATAAAATTTCTGAACATCCCACATAAAGATGATAACTGAGCACCTAACACAACAGATGAAAAAAAGAAGAGGAAATGAGATTATATTTCCCATCATGGCATCTGCATTAAGCACGATAGCTGCTTATTTCTACTATAATTGTGCCGGAGTAATTTTGAATTTCGTTTTCGTTATGCACCTTGCTCTGAAGCGGAGATATTTTGGGAAAAACAATGCACAAAATAGCACTTAAACGTACACAGCAAAGTCTCACCAGTTGCTAGTAATGATGTCAGAGGAGGTCAGGCGGGCACAGAAGTTGAATTGTCCCTACTATCTGTACGTTTTTGAGTGACTAAACAGCACCCAAGAGAACTAAAGCCTTCCTAGGACAGTAGGAACACAGAAAACTAAGAAGGTATGTCTTTTTTCCTGCCACCTTAATTCTCTTTGCTTTCAAGCCCTTCCTCAGCCCTTGCCTTTTATTTTTCTGTAAAAGGAGAATGCGGTGCAAAGGAAATTCAGCTTGCAGCAGCGTTGGTCCATGGGAAAGCCTGCAGAAGCCACCTCCGAGCACTTGTGTAAGTACATTTTTTTTCTACGCTGGGCTGTCTGTTGTGCTGCTCTATTCTAAGTGTAGAGCCATGGAGCAAGATGCTTGGGGTGGATTTGTTGGCAGATCAGTAGGGAGCCATAATATTCCTGCCAAATTCATTTTCTCATGTGACCTGAGCTTGACTTGGAACATGGATTTCCTACAGAGACAAGTTTGAGCAGTGCCAGGAATTTGAAGGCCAGGTGGTCTGCAGATCTTCTCCCTAGGCTCTGCAATCCTATTTCCTCACGTCATTCTTTCCAGCCAGCACAGAGCTCAGGCTGGGGTGCTCACAGCAAACTGAGTCCTCAAAACCAATGCAATCGCTCCTTCCCACCACCACCAATCCTCTGGAAGAGACTGCAACAGAAGTGGGAGGAAAGATGAGCACGTTTCTGCTAGGAAACGGATTCAGACAGACTTTGACCAAGACTGCTAGTGAAACTTTTCTGTGCCAGAGGAAACTAAAAAAAAAAAAAAAAAATCCCACTTTTTCATCTCAGCAACATCCAAATTGGGCTTAGCTAGTCCAAACTGTCATGTCCTTGGTAACTCAGAAAGCCTGTATTTGCCTACCCAGAAAGGAAAGCTATCATGCAAAGACAGATAGATAGGCTTTTCTGAAGAAAACTATCCATAGCCACACTAGTCTCTTGGGACAAGAAGGTCCACATGTTAATTTTAGATCTCTGGCAATCTGCATACTAGAAATACCTTGCAGCTCTGATCCATAAATGACTTCTATTAAGGAAACAGAAGCTGGAATGAGCTGAAAGCTCTCCCAAATGATGCCGTCTGAATATCCATTGAGAAAAAGCAGCCTAGCCCAATGTATTACTTGCCCCATCCCTAAGGAACTCTTAAGGAAAGCAAGTTTGGCTTCCTAAAGAGGCACAGTAGCATTATAATGTGTTATCAGGCCAGGACCTGGACCAAAAGTGATGCTTATCCTACTGTTTTGTCCCAGTATCAGCCAGTAGTAATGTACAAATTACAACTGTCTGCTTCTGGACTTCTTAATCTTCTCACATCACTAAGGAAGGACCCCTGCTGTCCCACCCCTGATGCAGAGCAGGGAGTAGCAGTCTCAGCCTAAAATGGCACCTGTCATTCTCTCTAAAAACGTTAGAGAAGTGATAACGGCCCTTTACATGCATAATCCCGTATCTATAACTGCTGCCGTGTTGGCAAATTCCCGTCACAGATTGCACTCGGCTCTATCCCACCCTCACATCAGATGCAATCCCCACCAACCTGTGCCTGCTGGAGTGCCTGGCTGAGGTAGCAGGGTGGAGAACAGAACAGCTCACTGCACTGGCATTCTCAGGAGACTGAGCAGAGAACTTGGATGACAGCAAGTCTGAACCCCCACCGTGGCTGAAGCCATCCCTGCACCAGTTCTGTCCCCTACAGGCCTGAGGAAGGGATGGACATGGCACATCGTTCCCCACCAAGCTGGGAAGGAGAAGTGTCTACCAGGCTCTGCTCCCTCCTGTCAGATGTGGTTACAGCAGCTGAGCTTTCCCTGCACAATTACAAGGATGCTCAACATGGAGGGAGCAGCATCTTCCATTGAAGCAGCATCTGAAACAGCAGCACAAGCTGCTGAGAAAGCAATTTCCCTGCATTCTTCATGTTAGCATCATGCTGACACCAGGGGGACACTCAGAAATGCCAGGTTTTACAGTCTGAGAGCAGTGGGATAAACTTAGGAATAGCTTTGCTGGGAGGAAATGCAAAATCCTTTAGCAGACACGTTTCCGCTGGAAGAACGTTAGCAGCAGCTATGAAATTCATTTGCATCAGAAACAACATTTTGGCAGTAGGCTGACCAGTCTCAAATTCACTCCCTAAATCCATCAGAATCCAGTTGAAACTTAGTCTTCCTTCAGTCATAGTTCCTTTGCTTCATTTTTCCCTGCATCCAAAAAAAATGGGTGGTGAGGTTCGATGAGTCAGGAAGAGGAGGAAAAATAGATATTAGAAAACATTTGGGTACCAAAAGAGAACCTCAGCAAGCGGCAAAGTAGGTTGATGAAATGCAAAATCCTTGCCTAATTTAAGATCTGCTTTCCTGCCTGGAAGGGCCGTGCTGCTTGTTCACAATGTCTGTTTTGGTAAGAGACTTCCATTTCCAATTGCTTTCACTTACAGTGCTCTCAGTGAACAGACACTCCTTGCTATACGAAGAAAGGCTGAGAGAGTTGGGCTTGTTCAGTCTGGAGAAGAGAAGGCTCCAGGAAGACCTTATAGAACCTTCCAGTACCTGAAGGGGCTACAAGAAAGCTGAGGGGGGGGGGGGGGACGACGACTTTTTCCAAGGGCCTGTAGTGATAGGACAAGGGGTAAGGGGCTTAAACTGAAAGCAGGGAGATTTAGATTAGATATCAGGAAAAAATTCTTCCCAGAGAGGGTGGTGAGGCACTGGAACAGGTTGCCCAGAGAAGCTGTGGATGCCCCATCCCTGGAAGTGTTCAAGGCCAGGCTGGATGAGGCTTGGAGCAACCTGGTCTGGTGGAGGGTGTCCCTGCCCATGGCAGGGGGATTGGAACTGGATGGTCTTTAAGGCCCTTCCAACTCAAACCAGTCTGTGATTCTATACCTGCCAGTATGTGATTACAAGAACGTTTTTAAAGATTTCATGTCAGGCCTGTGTGGAAGACATCTGAATCGTTACAGGGGAGAAACACTCCCAAGGACAGGTGATCCAGAAGCACAAGAGCAGCTAGCTCTTTTGGCCATTCAACCCTACTCATGGATGACTATGCAGCTAAAACCCTTCTGAGTTGCAAGTTCCCTGACACGATACTGGTGCAACTACAAAATTTCACACTGTTCCACTGTACGCATTTAGCTATAGATATCATTTCTTGCCCTGTTGAGTCACCCACAAACAGAATTTCTCTGGAAAGCCAGAAACCTGTTCCTCACCTCAAACATTAAGCAGTCCTTTGCAATGTCTGCTGTGTTGCAATGTCCCAGGGCGTAATATGAAAGGAGCACCTGGACATAGCTGAGCAAACTGAGCGTATCCTACAGAGTCACATCCTTACAGGCACAGTGGAAACACTATTAGCCAGGATAGAGAAATATCCATTACCAGAGTTACTACCGCCAACACCACGCCTCAGTTCAACTGTCCAGACAGACATGCTGTTCCTTACTGCCTAACCAGCACCACTCTGCATCCACCCGAAGTTGCACGCCGTCACCGCAATGTTGGCAAACAAATTCAGTCTATTCAGGAGGGTCGCAGGGATTTAACAGAGGCCATTGATCCACTGTGATCCTGACTCAACACCAATTTAAACGTATTGTCTGGGCAAAGAGCTGCTCATGAGCGCAGCCATGAAGCAGCACAGGAGAGACCGAGTCCTGATGTCACAAGACCTGCCAAGTTCATGCTAAGCCAGAGGCTATTTCCTTCCCTAATTAAAGGCTGCTCACCAAAGCAGTTCCTGTGTTGCTGCCACTGTCATGCACAGGGAGGCAGTCCACCAAAGGGACAGCACAGCAGCATGAAACACCCTTTCTCACCCCTTCGAAGCTGAGATTTCAAAACTTCTCCCATTCTGAGCTTCAGTTGACCAAAAGGAAGCCACCCCTTGGCAGCTCAGAGTCTGCTTGCCCAGGAGGAACCCCCATACAAGTCCCTGCCTTGAACTCCAGTCTTAGAAGACACACAAGAGCTCCTCAACCTACACAGGCTATTCCGGAAGGGGAGCTTTCTGCTAACTGGAGTGCTTGCTCCCAGTGACAAAAAAAAAAACCCTCTCCTGCCACTATGCCCATTGCGAACACTTCCACAAGCAGCTTTGGACTCAGTGAAGTGGTATTTTCTGAGAAAAGTATTCACTAGAGAATTCCCACCCACCTCAAAGCCTGACTGCCACAGTAGTAACTCCACACAGTTACTGGGATGGGTTGGTGGAACCAAGGCAGGGTGGATGCAGAAGTACATGAATGCTTTTCTCTCTGCACCAGAGCTGGGTTTTTTTACTTCTATCCCTACTACAGATTGAAAGACCACATGCCTCCAAGGCCAGAATTTCTTTTCAGCCTTAGGCTCATGTACATTTGCACCATGAACATGCAATGCCAACCACAAATAAATATATGCATGTATTACCTCTGCTCAGAGCAGTGCTGAGTCTGCTTTCCTCCTTCCCATTCCCTTATCCAAAAGTACAAACTACAGGAGGAGTTGACAAACCCTTGAACAAGACAACGTCCCAAACTCAGTCACTCGCTCTGCACATGGACACATCAGCTTAGCCACATCCCAAGTGGCTCTTCAGAGAGCACCAGAACAAATTCATCCTACCCTTTCTTCCTGCATGCAAACCAATGGCAGGGGGTTAGTATAAAAATATCCCCTTTCTGCTTCAAACCCACCATGAACAAATGTTTTCTGTGTCTCTGATACTCTTTTCCCCTATGGAAAGAAAGAAGGTGATAAAGAGAAGAGGCCATACAGGAGACAACATAAGTTCTTTCCTTGGAGCTAAGCACAGAGTTTGTGTCACTACAGAAGAGTCTCTGGCACAGCAGTACAACCGAGGGCAATAACCTGCATGGCCTATAGGATGTAGGCTGATGCAAATGCACAGCCTCTCACTGGGTAGCAGATGAACCAGGAGCCTTTAGTCACACTACAGACTCCAGGTGGAGTCTTGAAAAGTTATAGCAAAATTAAATAGTTTTCTGAATGTTTAATATAAATCATAAAAAGGAAGTTCTTTCCTTTCTTCCATATCACCCTCTACCCCCTTTCCACCAAAGTTTTAATTTTAAAAAGAGCAATTAAAATTAGCAAGGTAGCTAACACAGTAGTCCACTACTATTTAAGATTTCAAATCTGTATAAAACCATGTAGGCTCATGCTGTGTACAAACATCACCAGTGTTTCAGAAGGAGCAGGTACTCCTAAGCAGCAGCAGCCCAACCTCAGACAGACACATAGGACTTGTGCTGAGAGCATGCCAAGGCTCAAAGCTCAGCTTTACTGTGCTCAGGGTCAGCATGAAACAGCATCCCCATCCTCAAGTCCTGCTTGTGTCAAATTTTGTCACTTTGCAGCAGTTTCATCCCTGGCTTTCAGTTTGGAGCACTTGCAGGGACAAGGGATGACTGCAGTAGATAGGTGTCCACTAAGCTGGTGCTGTGTTGGCAGCCAAGAGGGCTGGTGGGTCCCAAATACGTTCCCACCTCATAGAAGGGAGAAGCCTCAGGGGCTTGAGGTCCCACTGGTCTCTGCTCCCGCAGGGCTACCGCAGTGCCTGAGCCCCATCAGGCCTACTGCAAAGCCCCATCAGGCACGCTGCTGACAGCGCGGCATTTCAAACACCCCAGCGCTGCAGAAATCTCAGGAATCCACTCACCTTCTCTCACGTGCAGCTGGGGGGGGGCACATTAACCTGCATTGCGTTTCTAGGCCTTGTTAGTTTTTAACTAAAAACAGTAAGCACACCATTACAAGGAGAGTGGGAAAAGCTGATTTTTATGAAGAGTGAAGGCATCTCCTCCGAAAAGTTTCATCTTTTTTTCATCTTCATTTGCTGAGAAATTTCCACTTTCTCTAGCGGGAGATCCATGTTAAGAAATATGGAGCAGAAAGCTTTGGTTCAGAGAGAATTGAAAGAAAAAGGAAGAGAAATCAGGGAAGCTTTTAACATGAAGCTTGCCCTGGGGAAATGTTTCATTGTATGTATGATACAGGAGTACACAAAGATGCCAAAGGCAAAAAAAGGTATTTTTACTTGGAAGAAAGAACTTAAACTTTGGTTAGGACTCACCTTATACTGGACTTGCACAACAGAGGGGCAGGGGGGGAAATCTTTAAAGAAGTGAAGCTCTTAACAGGAAACCCCCTTGCTGAGATCAGGTGAAGCACTATGCAGGTCTACCTTTGAAAAAGTTTTGCAAAGACTACTTATCTAGGAGCATAGGAAAAACAACATACCCATAACTATTTTGGCAAAAGTCATAGAGAAGGTGCAGCTGTATGAACACGAGCAAGAGGCCCCGCTGGAACACCGAGCCACATGACTAGGTAAACCTCTGCAGGGAACCCAGCAAATAATTAAAACACTTCAAGGGCAAGGATGCTGTGTGAGCACAAAACAGAGCATGAAAAACACATTGCTTTGTTGCTCTGGTATGCAGTCTGTGCCTCAGATAGGGAACTGCTTGCATTAGTTGGAGTTAGGTCAAGGAATCAAGGCTAAAGTAGAATAATTTGCCTTAGTGAATATCAAATAATAATAATTAAAAGTGTTGCTAGTATGAAGCAGATAATTGTAGGAGAGTTTGGGATGCAGCCTTAGGAGGTTGCTTGTGCCTCAGCAACTGCATCAGTAATGTACCCCATAAGGCCATCACTGCCCGAGTAAAGGTGTTGGAAACATCAAATTTGAGTACAGATGTAGCAGAATTGAGACCAGTGTGAATAAAAATGTAGGTGAATTGTTTGTTTGCAAAGAGTGGAGATAAAGAAAGGGAGGTGGTAAAGGTAGGAAAAAGTATGGGTCCTGCAACAGAAAAAGGGCAAGTAAGACATAGAATCAGGTAAAGAACAAAAGAAAGTGGGGTCTTCTGGCAGTAGGAGTGCAGACACCTAAAACCAGTGCTGAAGCTACCTGTGCACCCAAGCCCACCAGAACACTGGATTGTGCCTACGGACAATCCACACAACTCTCCATTAGGTCCATGACTGAAAGACGCAGTGGGGGTGAGTAAAGCAGGACAGGCTTGCACCCTGGCACCAAGTAGTGTGGGTGGGAACAGCAACAAAATTATAATAAAATAGGTTTATAAGATCTGAGAATTAGGTTTATATTTGCATTTACATTTGCGCAAAATGATACAATTGTAAATTAATGGTAAAAGTATCTATTAATAGTATAGCCATAATTAGGCTACTTAATAGTATGTTGTTTAATCAATAGATGCTGCTGCCTATTAAATCAGTTATGACTTGATATTGACTGCAATCTAAAAGGGGAGAACTGGATCCTGAAGTAACAACAAATAAAATCCACCACCACCACCCCAAAAAAAAAAAAAACAAAAAAAACCAAACCAAAACCCAAACCACCACCCAACCTATTTATTGCTACACTTTCTGCAAGAAGCTGGTACTGGCTATTGGTTATAGGTATGAGAGGCTCGTGGTATAAGCTACGTGGGGCTGTGGGGGGGTGGATGGACACGTGTGACACAGTTATATCAGCAACGTTGTATCAGCCAACCCAGGAAGTTTGATGTAAGACTTATCTGCTTATTAGTCTGCTATCTTTGTAACTTTTACTCTTCCCAATTACATTACAGCTGTTATAATCTTCTGATAATGAACAAGAGGCCTTTTCACTCTTCGTACTGCAGAAGCATCCAAGCAAGGTGAAGAGTGCTGTAGATCTATGCAGCCATTCCTCCTCTTTAAGTAAACAGCTTGCTTTACAGGCATTTTTTAGATGCTTATCCACATGGTCAAAGCCTTCAATCAGACAGATAAAGGAACATGCTTGTTGGCCAGCTAAGCAACCTGCCAAAACAGAATTCCCACTGCCAGCACTGATACCGCTTCGTTTAGATGTAGTTTCTCATCCCAGAGGCTTTGGCTGTTTGAAAGGAAAGCAGTTCTCAGAACAGATGGAGTTGGTAATAAAGCTCCTTCTAGGAGATACAAGGATTACACAGGGAATGAAATGGCGAAACAGTGTCTGGGGTACATGTTGTAAACTTGAACCACTCAAAGTAAAATTCCCTTCCCACTGAGAACAACATGGTGGGGCAAAGCGGAAGTGACAGCGCAGCTTTCCAAAACATAATGGCTGTTTCCCCTCAGAACATTGGCTACCCAAAAGATACTTGAGACACACGTTCCAACCTCACACACACAAAAATCCTGTGACTTGTCATTTTGAGTCACTGTCAGGAGTGCTGCCAAAAAAAAAAAAAAGAAGTAGCTGTCTCAAAAGAGTAAGAGTCTATGCACCAGACTGGGAAACAGTGCAGGCACTCGCCTATGTATCTGAGCTCCTGAGCTCATCTCCAAAGCCATATTCAGTTTTTGCTGGGAGATCTACCCCAGCCATCCTGCTTTCAGTGAAGCAGGAAGGCTTGTATCCTGGAAGTCCAGTGTTCTTCCACTTTCCCAGGCTGCCTGCTTGTGCTGAGACTGAAGTGTCTGCAAGGCCAGACCCAGACTCCTGAATTACCTGCAGAGCAGCTACCAGAGGGCTTCTGCAAAGACAAAAGACTGCTTTGAGTCAGCATTTCAAAAGCCACGAGCACCAGCAACACTGTTCCAACAGGATGGGGTGGGCAGAGGGAAGTTGAGGTAAAGAACAAGCCCAGAGTCCAGGTAAAGTGTCCTAGCCCAGACTAAGGCTCCGTTTAACCCAGTAACCTGCTCCCAGCAGCGTGAACAAACAGGCATGCAGAGAAACGTAGGAGCAGGGCAAGCATGTATGGTATTTCTCCCACATATTTTGCCAGCTTTCAATGATTGTCATCTCAGGAGAGGTCCTCAGCCTGATTTGGTTTGTTTGTTTGGTGATCCTCAGAGCATCTCTTTTTGAAGCATTTGCCTTATCATTTGATTTACTTTGTTCGTTTTTATTGAGCATTAAGCTGATATTTTAAATGAAGGATCGTGATGATGTCATTCTTAAAAAAATCTGAAGGTTATATTCTCACAGTCCTGATCTGAAGTACTTTGCCTCCTGTAAGAAACTGCTATACCAAATTTTCACTGTCTTTGTAGACCTCAGTGGGAAGGGACTTTTACTTTACATACTCCAGTTTAAAGGTATTACAGTAATCCCAGACATTGTCTCTTCTTACTATTCCCTTTGCAACTGTGCTTGCTTTCATCAGCTATCAGCTGGGTACAACCAAAGTCCAGTCAAACCAGACAGATCCGTAGCCCAAATATCTTTACGTGACTGGTACGTGTCCCATGCCTAAGGACAGTTGCCTGGATTCTCACCCTGGCTCTTGACATTATGATATTGACATTATGGATTACCATTATGATAGTATCCAAAATCACTAAGCAGGCCTGAGCCTCATTATTCAAAGCAAAGTCTTTTGGATTGCATTGAACTGGCTTTTAAATTTAACGCATTGTGGCTGAAATCTTGGCCCCCTCTTTAGTCTATGGGATCACTTTTATTACCTTGGTTCAGGGCAGGATTTTGCCTGAGGAACAGCTCTACTGTTTAGCATTATTTTGTAATTATCTTGTTAGATGCTGTCTTGTTTGCTAAACTACATAGGCTTTCCCCTCTTCAACTTCACTAAGTGGCAGAACAAATGATACTCACAGCCTTCAGAGCAAGAAAGGCCAAGATGGCCAAAGTGATCTTTTATCCAGCTCTGCCATGCTCAGAGCCAATTTCTCCTCGTCTACAATTTCTTCTCTCTAGCTCAGAGAAGAGACTCTTGCAGATGTTCGATTTAGGGTAGAAATTTAGCTTGTAGCTTTTTTCCAGCCAGTGCTCTGTCCAGGAAAGACCTTTTTGGCAATTGCAGTTTAAAATTCTATTCCAACTCTGGATCTTTGACTGAATCGGAGAAGTTTACTGGAGATGAAGCAGCCCTCCCCCTCCTTTCCTTACTGACCATTTCCTGTCATCTTCAAGAGCCACTGATTTCTGTATAAAACACAGCTCTAAAAAAGCCAGTGCAAATAACAAATGCAATGTCACCAGCGGGCAGTTAAATAACCAGGAAAACAGAAGGAAAAAAATAAGCGTAGGTTTACCTGATTTGGCATACTGTTAAAGAGTACATTCCGCTGAGCAAAATGAACATAAATGCAGGATTTGGCACAGTCAAGCAGAAAGGACTCATTCCTAAAAGTGTCAAGGCTGGATTATCTGGTGTCAGCTTTATCAGACACACCCCTTCCCTCTAGCAGACAGATTTTTTACTAAGAACATGGAAACCAAACTGTCCATGCTGCAAAATTTGGTCTGACTCTGTGTGATTAAGACGGGCTGATTTGGATGGCAATGTTTTGCAGCCCCAAATAAGCCTGTTTGAAGCCTTGACCCAAATGCTTTGAGTTCACCAGAAGTAACTGGCAGCGAGAGAAGAGCTAAACAGTTTGCTGCATTGTTCCAGCAGGCACTGAGGCAGGGCTCTGCCACGCAGTGAGTAGGTGTGATTAGCTCATTTGTCAGTAGTTTAACACGAAGCAGAAAGCAGAAGTCTAAGCACACGGAAATAGCACCCTCCAATTCTGATTAGCCTCTTGTTTATACCACGTTGTGGTAAGCTAAGGCTGCATTGGCTCACTTAACCCTTCCGCAGGCACGAATGTACTAACTCCTGTCTCCCTCGGAGAAAGGAAGGAACACCTCCCTCCACAGAGGGTTAGCGAGAGGCAGAGAAGTAATCCTGCAAACTGCCACCACCATGAAAACATCAAATGTTCTCGTTCTCATCTTAGTCCTGCTTCACATCAATGTCAGCACAGAATGGCCTACGCACACAGTCTGCAAAGAGGACAACTTGGAAATACATTACAAAAGCTGTGGTGAGAATTTTTACAATTTCCATTTTCCTTTTAGCTGGGCAACAAAGTCGTTCTTATGCAGAGAGAGAGGCTTACAAGCCAGGCAATGAATAGAAGGGTTACAGTCCCAAGCCAGCACTGGGTTTTGTAGCTAGAATATTTTTAATCTTTCAAATATAGCCGGTTTGCTTGATTAACACACACACACCCCTGACTGTATTTAGATAGAAGACAATAAAGAAGAAATAATGCAACCTTATTCAAAATAAACAGCTGTCAGAACCCCTGTTCAGCATGAAAGAAATGACTAGGATCTTTATCTTGAAGTTAGGTTAAAAAAAAAAAAAAAAGAGGAAGACCCGAGTTCTTTATCTTTTTTACCACCCCGGGATGACACGGACTACAACACACTGATCTCTTTCTTCCTAACGCATAGCAATGCTGCAGTGAGGAGCTTTCTGTCCTCCCACTTGGAGTGACAAGGGACCTGGTGTAACAGTGGGAAGGATTCTTGTTGTCCACTGTTGCCACCGTGCTGAGAGAGACTTCAGCAGCAGCGTTAACAGCGGCATTTCCCAGTGGCCATAGGGTTTGTTTGTTCTTTAAATCTGTAGAGAAGAAAAGGGGCGAGTGTCACTGGAATGGTGGAGAATGAATTCACTGAATGGTGCCTGCTTTCCACCTCTTGCTTTGCTGGCCTTGTGCCTCTCCTATTGTGCTGATCTGCTTTACAACTGGGACAAAGGGAATTAGATTCACAGACGCCTCATTCATTTTCTGCACGTGATGTGAAAAGCGATTCATGGCAAATGAACACCCTAGAGTTTGTTTTTCCAATTCATCCTGATACAAAGGGTTTCCTGGGGGGCTTTTTCTCCCCTGCAGCGTTCATGCAGTTTTGCACACCCATTAATATAAAGCCAGTGAGGAACAAGAGAGGTAAATCAGTATTTGTAATGCTATTCTTTACTGGCCTCCTCCCAGGAGACTAAAGTCAGACTTCACATATTATAAATGGGTATGTTGCATTAGGAAAATATTTAATTAGATATTCAATACAAAGTTTGGTACTACCCTTATTTTAGTAAGAATACATTAAGTTAGTTCTGTTCCCTCAACAGGTGTCAGCATGAGATGCCTTGACACAGAGACAGGCTACAGTTTGAGTCAATTCAAATGACAATGAAATTTGTCTGCTCTGCACGTGTCAGTCAGGCATTGCTTCTTACCATGCACACCGCTGGCCTAGCTAACAAAATGCATTTATTTAGAGCTTGCACACCACTTGTTTTGGTTTACCATGCACAGAAAGGTAAGAGGTACATTCATTCAGGAGGAATTCACAGCTCAAGCGGCACAAGCCAGAGATCACACAGGTCAGGTCCCAAAACAGAGTGGTTTTCTGTCCTCCCAGGCACAGCTTTGGGAGATGAGAAGATTACAGAGATGTGTAAACAATGCAAGAAATAAATCAGATTCCTTGTTTGAAGCCCAGTTCCTCACTCCCTTACAGCTCTGCCAGATTCAGTTTTTTCAACACTCACAGCTGCTGTCACAATGTTCTGCCCTGTCTTTTTCCAGAGCTACCACACCTGTAGCATCAGACCAGGATGTGCCACCTGCATCTCTGCTGACCCAGCTCATAGTCTGGTAGCTTGCATAACGCAGAGCAAGAGAAGGTGGTTTGGGCTGAGCCCAAAAATCTACAGGTGGGGAGGATAAGCCTGAATACTTGTCTACATTCCCTTCAGAGAAGGCACTGCTCTTACTGAGCTCACTGTCAAGCTCACAACAGTGCCAAAGTTGCCAACCACCCTTTCAGGAGAAGGGAAGATTTGTCCCTACTTCATTTTACTGTAAACTACAACTGGAAGGGCAGAACATCACTTTGTTCCACCAATTGTTCTTGCCCAGGAAGGAACGGACATCCCAGTGCCTAGGTTTGACAAGACCCTTTTCCCAACAAACCTTCTCAGGACAGACAACTTTGTCATCCCAGCAAGTCAAAGCTAGGGAACCGCCCATACTCCTTAGCTATTTCAGGGGAAGACTGCCCCGCGTGTCCCTCCGGTCTGAGAAATCCCCATGGTGTTTCCTGCTCCACTAAAGATGCCAGAGGATGACACATTTTTGGGATACAGCGGCCACAGTGTGGTATCTAGTATGAAATATTAGGTAAAAGATTCACCATTGGCTACAAGAGGGTCAGGATTTCAACTCTGTTGTTGTTACTATAAACTCTAGGATGTCATCAGTGAATCAGGATTGAATCAAGTAAAATTTAAGGAAATCAAGAGAATTTTAGCCAAGTATTGCACATCTATTTCTGGAGTTGAATGCCCTCTATGAACGGATTAATGAGTTCAGTCTGAGCATTTAAAAAGGATCTAAGTGTTCATTTTTATGTTGCAGTTTCAGATTCTCAGCTATAATGCAGTAAAAATTTGAGTAAAGGTAAAAATGTGACCTAATATAACTGAAAAATGTAGCAGAGAAGCTTAGGTGGATAACTGAAAACAGACAGAAAGCGTAGCAATCTTCTGTACCCAGGAGCAAGTCCCAATTCCCTGTCGCAGGCATTCACCCTAGCTGCGTCCTACATATAAAATGGGTAAAATACTGGTACACATCAAGCCCCCAGGCTCACTCCATGTTCTGGACTCTACAGAAAGGATTCCAAATCCCATGCAGCCATGTCAGACTAAACATTCAGTAACCAGGACTCCAAGGCAAGCATCAAAAGAGAGGGCTAGACAAGACCCCAGTGATCAATTCAATGTATTTGTAAAAAAAAAAAAAAAAAGCCATCTAAGAGATAACAGACAAAAATTCTCTGCAGCAAGGCCATGGTGAGAAACTCAGGCTGAGATGGGGGTTCTAAAAGTGAAGTAAATAGACAGCATGCTGCCTCCTCTATATAACCACAGGAGCCATAACACCCAGACAGCCTATAAATAGCAAGGCATTTCCCATCAGTGCCACTCTTCCTCCCAGGAACAAGCGACAAAACTGAAGGAAGATCTCAAATGACCACAAATCACTTTAGAAACCTGGGCAGGGATCCTGAGATAAAAGCAGCACAGGTTAACATCTCCAACTGAGAAAAGAGAACTGTAATTGGCAAGTCCACGCAGAGACATGAAAAGACTGTGCTACACAAATGGCTGATTCCTATCCCTTTTAATTTCACAGTGATTTTTACAGTAATAACACTTTTGATCTTTCCAGATACATTTTAAAAGGCAATTGTCTGGGAAGGGAGAGGTGGGAAGGTAAGGGTAGCAAAGTGCCCCGAGCAGATTCCAGTGCTATTTGAATGTCAGGCATCCACCTGAAAGTGCAAGGCAGTGGGAGACTACAAAATGTAACTCCTCAACACATCAACCAGCACCTGCTTCTAGACCATTCATGTAAGCCTAATTATCTTAATTAGCCATTAAAACATTCTTACAAGATAGTGTGCAAATGGGGCCCTCTCCATAGGGTAAAGCAGGTGATTGCTGCTGCAGACACGTGAAAAAAATTTTCCAACTGTTTTTACAGCTCTTTCTTGAAAGACTAGTTGGGCCTACGTCAACAAGTCAGCGTTTCAGAATGCCTGGTTTTGTTTCGACCAGCAAACCCAGTCCAGTATGCTGCTCAGTGATTAATAAAGCGCTAACATTTAGATTAGGACCTATGAGACTTCAGAGCTGCCTGAAATTGTAGATTTCTTGACAGTGCAGAAAAGGTAACCAATAAGGCACAAGGTTCTTAGAAAGGGTCTGGAGAGCACCAACCATTAAGGACTTTGGTTTTCTGTGCATGGAAGTAAATAAAAGGGAATTTCAGGGAGATCTTCAAGAGTATTTGAAGGTAACATCTTGATAAATGTTCTCTAGGCTTTATAAAACACTGCTCAAACCACATGAGATCTTTTACTATCATAAACACATTTCTTAGTTCGTGTCTCACTTTGCTTTTTCTTCTTTTTTTCATCTGAAGCAAGGTTAATAGCCATTAGTTGGAAGTTTCAGGAGGAGAAACAATCAGTATTCATTTCGATCTCTAAAAATCTAAATATGAAGCTGGTTGCATCCTTTACAAGTCTTATGTCTGCATATCTACATATGTAAAAATAATAAAACATACTTAGGGATATGGGTAACCATTCGCTTTAATCTCTTCCACTAGACAAAGAAGCAGGGCCCTCTGGTCACCTACAGAATTATTTTTACATTCCAATGCCTCTTCCTAAACAGAGCAAAGTCATACTGAACTCACACCCACTGAGTTCCATGATGGCTTGCATAGCTGTACGTCACGCTTCAAGCAAGGTCATTTCTATAAAGCTCTTTCCTGTCCTACACTGGTATGGTAGGAGAGAGGAGCACTGCTCACTTCAGTACGTGCTTGCACTGGATTATATTTACAGGTAGAGAAACTCTCATTTCTATAGGTTTTTCTTTAAACTGCTGAGCCCAGATTTGGATCTCTGTTAAAACAGCCCCTTTGAAGTCAACAGGGTTATTCTGGTGTAGAACCTGCACTGGTCAGATAGTGCAGTACAGACTCCCTCCTTTTAAACTCTGCTTTGAGAGAAACTTCAAGCGCTTAAAAAAAAAAAAAAAAAAAAGAAAAAGAAAGAAAAAAGTGGAGACTGTGAAACTGGTTAAATTACAATTTTCTGATGATTTTTATCTGATGGTGCTGAATAGTTTCAGTCTTACTAGGGGCCCTCTCACACACTCAGCCCATCATATCCTTTCTCCTACACAGTGAGAAATCTAATATACTATTTCTCTCAAAACCCTCTTGTTATTTTTTACAAAGTAGACCTGTAACACCCATCCCTGCTCAGTCAGTAACACCAGCTTGTAAACAATCCTGCTAAATTGTCATCATTGCCACACTAATTTTACAGCACATCACTTTGTTTTCTTTGTCAACCAATGTTACTAGTCCTTTACCCTCCCTAGTCACAAACTTACATCCTTTAGTTAAAGGATACAAGCAATCTGATAGCTTCAGCTGCCAGAGACAAGTCTGCAAAAAATTCTCACCTCATGCATCTTCAGGGCAAATGTTCTTCTAGACACTTGGTAAAAGAAGGCTCTTTTTCCATTATTCTTTGGTTTTTTGGCAGACAGATTGAGCCAGATGCTTCTCTTGGACTTATTTATTTATTTCCCTCAAGCAGTCTCCAGCAATTGCTTCTGCTTCTAAATTATTTAAAGCCACACGCCACCAGCTCCCCTCTGATCTTTTGTTGCATAGATCGCTAATGGGCAAACAATCAAAGAACTTAAGAATTTCACTTGAAAACATTTTGTTGGTTTGTTTGCTCTGTCCAAGCCATCTTAGTGTCACAACCTTGCTGTTACACTCATCTGGTATAGCTTATTCCAGGGAAAGGCCAGATGTTGACATGCATATTTCTGGCACCACATTCTAACAAACTGAAGCTATCATCAGAATCAAGGTAGTAAGATATGAGCGCGTGTCTAAATCATCTCTTAAAGTTTTGGTCCCTCTGTGATTGAAAGCTACTTCATCTATTTCATTCTCTGCTTCGTTAGAGAGGATTAAAACTTTTTTTTCCTTTGTGACCTCTTAAAGTGGTTCCGATTTCACGTTATCTCTTCTTTCAGAGAGGGAAGAGTAAGGTTTAAAACATAAATGGGAAAGAGGAGCAGGAGAAAATTTCATACCTCCAAGGTACCCCGCCAAAAAACATCAGGTTCAGCATCTTTGAATCATTTAGCAAAATCAATATTAATGCTTTCACTGAGACTAGTAGTGGAGAGAATTAACCTCAGCTGAACTTTTCCCACCACGCTTTAAATTTTCCCATCTAATTTAGTTCTCAGAGATTTCCTCATGGCGCCCATTTCTTCACCAAATCAATGAAGGTCCTGCATTGTGGACTACAAAAGAAGGTTATTTACGTGTGACAGCCCCTCCTGCTTATCTCTGTCTGCTAGATCTAAACTAGCAGACATGTTTTCTACCTATTGACTTTTACCATGTCTTCAGTTGCTGTAGTCACCGAGTCACTAAGGTATCACAAGCAGGAGGGGTAACAGCCCACAAGGCTAGCCACAGGAGAATGTGTTCTCCCCTTTGGAAATAAATAGGAGAAACATCTAGAAAACTGTACATTGCACTGCAGTCAATAGGTACTGTGAGCAAGGCAGAACGGTCATTTGCTGCTACATGCTGAATCTGAGTCTTTATGGAGGGAGTAGTCTAATATACTAAACAGGTGAGTCACAGCTACATTAACAGTTTGATAAAAATGTGAGATTAGCTCTTGTATTACATAAAGTAGAAGTTATCAAAAGGCACATTCGTTGCATAAAGTCAGGAGCAAGAACAAACCACAGCTGCTCACAAGTGCTCCAGTGTAAAGCTTTCTGTGTATGCATATGAAACATCACTAGGCTGTCTTGACATTGCCACATCATCTCATCTAGAGCTGTCATCGAGGCCCCAGATCAGCCCTGGACCCTACAATGCTTAGAGTTTACCAAAGAAAACAGAGGCAGAAGATCAGGGTCTTGCAGCATTTTAACATCCATCAGCCCAAATACCCAGAATAATCCAAGAGAAACGAACACAACTCGGAAAAATGCAAAAAGGACTTCAGCATCATTGTGTGTCGGTGTCACTGCGCCAACTGCAGGGAGACTTATGGCAGCCTAAAACTAGGGAGGAACAATGTCCAGTAGGGACAAGATGTCCAAATACCTTGTACAGAACCACCACGTACCAAATCCAAAACCTTTGATCTGTCCCAGATGCTGCTTGTAGACTCAGGAGAGCTTCCAGCTGCCAAAAGCTAGGCTCTTGAAAGCATCCACAAATTAATTCAATGCACCAGTTTCCTCTTCACCTGAAGATAGATGGCTCCTGTCAAATAATCCAGGGGTGATCAGGCAGGCGGGAACCCAGCTAGTTTCCTCAGCAGAGGGAGCATGCCATTCCAATTATAGCTTACTGAAACGCTCCCGCGGTGGATTTCAACCCATCCTGGGAAAATGGGAACATTTAGCCCATTTATATGCTGCTGATTACTGTTCTGTATAATCAGCGGTAAAGCCTGCTATCCCAGAGCATAGCATGTGTCTAACAGCAGGGCAGTTTCTAGTAATGTTTGGTTCTATTTCTGACACAAGCCTGCAAGTCTGCTGTGAATCCCCAGTCATACTGGCAAGCACTGATGTCCAGAGATCTCTGTCTCAAGTAGAGCAGTATAAAGAACAATAAAAAAAAGACACAACCACATGAAGAGAGAAGAGACAGATCTGATTAGGAATACAGGCAGTTACTGTATGCATCTTACTCATGCAGCGCATGGTGTTTTCTTACCAACAGAAGAGAAGAACAAAGACTTTCTCTCTCTAATACATTCCCTGCTGGGCCTAAATTAATGCAGTATTTTCTTGTTACACTGCTGTAGCTGAAGCCTGCCCTGCCTCCCTTTCTCTGTCAAGCTAACTAGGACAAATCAGGATTATCAAATACAAATACAGATCTGTATGTGCTATCTCTCAAAGCTAGCATCTTTCAGTTTGGCCTTCTCAAACAGGCTTAGACAAAGCTTTGTCACACCACACAAAGCACAGAAACCCCTTTCCAAATACCACCGCTGGCAAAAGCAAGGAAAGTTTCCATGAAGCCCCACACACTGGGTCTCCCCTCAAGCCCTAAGAAGCAGCTCTAACAAACTTGCTGTCAAGAAAGGTGGTTCAGGTAAAGTTCTTTGGCAAGGCTGCTTTACACATGCTGGCGACACTCCCATCCCCAACCACAGCCCTCCAGCTGCAGAGCCCCTCACACCCACTGTCTTTATAGGGGCTTCCCTCCAGTTCATCCCATCACACAGCTCCTCGCCCAGGCCACCAGCAGCTCCATGGCCATGGGTGACAGCTGGTGACCTCAGCTTGGTACCAGGCAAGCCTCTTCCTCTCTTCTCCATCTGCCACACTTCAAGCCCTTTGCTCATGGGCTGAGCTCTCCATCCCACATCTCCTCCTCACACCCCAAATGCTGCTACTATTGCAGCCAGTGCCCCAGTGACACGCCTGGAAAAGCTACCAGCCTTCCGAGTTTACTGTTTCTGAATATTTGCAAATTTGGACATCAGTTATACTCGGCAATGAGTTTTATTTGAACGTGTAAGAGACAAAGTCTTCATCCTTTATTTATACTACTTTCATAAGACACTGGAATCGCCTTTCTCCAAAACCAGTGCCATAAACACCAGCCAGTAAAGCCTGTGCCTTACTCTAACCAAGCAGTATGTAATTGCTCTTTGCAGTATTCTTGAGAAAGGAGTGGAAATTATTTAAATATTGCATAAACACCTTTTTTTTTATAGCCATATTTTAAGTTTCTCTTGCTAGTGTTCTGGGGTTGTTTAGCTTATAGATTATACTGAGACCAAGTCTTCAGGCTTCCCTCTACAGCCACGTAAGAAAGGAAGCAGTTATTCACTCCATTAGACACCTCCAAGAGCTTCAGGTTTAAGCAGACCTCAACGACCACAAGCTGGTAGTGCTGTTTGCAAAGGGGAATTCCCACAGTCTGTACCCCCGGGACATTAAGGATACGTGAACTGTAATCTTTCCTGTTCCTTCACCTCCATGTTGCCTAAGCAAGCCAGAAACGTACAGGAGATAAAACATACCGTGACTTCTGCAAAGGAGGCCAGACTGCCTGCCCAAACCAGGCAAAAGCCCAGAACTGGACATGTCTGAGGCGAGCATCTTGGGATGAAGCATCCTCATCTAGAGGAAACTAGACACAACCAACATGAGCATCACAATTTGTTCTGCTCCCCCCTGAAGAGAGGGTCACTCTGCTCCTCCCAGCCATGTCTGGACATGGCAGAGAAGCAGTGAAGGCAGGCCCAAAGGGAAGTTCATTAAAGTGAAAGGTGCTCAGGGAAATCTAGATGTACAACTGGAGAGCTGCTAATTCACCTGATGCTTCTTCCTCAGCACTTTATAAGTAGATTCCAGTGCCAAATATTACCTTGAGCATTCAGGTTAATTTATTTAAATAGACATTAAAGGGAAAATGTTGAGTGAATACATAACGTCTCAGATCCCTAACAGTTCCTCATTCTTTCCCTCTCCTTTCATCACCTTGAGTGTTGAAAGGACTAATGATTTAATTTTATTAAGAGCTTTGAAGGTGAGGAGTGTTGGGTAATTATTAAATATGTTTCTTCCTTGTGCTAATTTCCAGCTCCTCTAGCACCAGTCTGTCCTTGTATGACCCTTGTCAAGTGCAGCTATGTCATTCCATTCAATTCTGTGGCTTACCTGCTCCTAAAAGTGTTACTTTGAATTGGTAAGGTTTGGATGTTTCAGAGAGTCTTCTCACCACTGCAAGACTTACAGATGTGGACTCTTATAAACAAAGCTCAACTGCTTGCTGCTTGTGTTCACTCATACCACTGATTTCCATGCTCATGTGGATTTTAGAGAAGATTCAGATGAGAGTAAAGCCAGTAGAGGATAGTTAACAAGATGGGGGGGAGGGAGAGAGAAGAATAAGAGGCAGAGGCTGTTGTACACCAGCCCAGAAAAATTCCTCTAACAGGTGCTTCCCATCTGGCAACGCAGTTTCTGTAATGCCCAGTTAGTTATCTAGCAGCTCAGGCTCTGAGGGACATAGCCATAGCTCATTATCATTCCCAGCTGCTGCTTCATCTTCCCGATGGAGATGGCCTCCCAGTGCACGGGAGGCTGTGGGATATAAGGGCAGCCCCAACCCACAGCCATGTGGCTTGGTGCACACCCGTGTTCAGCAGAAGCACGAGCTGGTGGCCCCACAACTGTAGCAACTCACGCATGAAAGTGTGTTCCTGTCTGTTGTCCCTGTTACTGGGGTAATAATCTCCACCAGAGGTACAAGGCTCGCAGCCAGGAGGGTCATACAGATACACAACTGTAAATATGTCAGAGCTAATTTACCTATGAACTTTCTGCCAAGAACAAGAGCAGGGAAGGAAACTCTAGCAAGAAAAGTTCAGGAACCTGTCCAACCTTCTAGGCTGCACTACACGCATCTGCTCAGCCTTCTAGATAAGCTCAGCCAAATTCATCTCCATGAGCACCTCGGAGTAGTAAACCAGGCTGAAATCTTGCCCTGTGGTGCCATTAGAAGTCATATGGCAAGGAAAACCACATACCAAGCCAGTATAGCAATAAGTCTCCACTTGGGGACTTGGGTAAGGGGCAAACAGGAGGTGGGATGCACAGGGTCAGGTGGCACTGTGCCATGTAAGGGATGATTAGTGGCAAGATGCCAGGTACATCCCAAATGTACCTCTCACAAAGCAGGATCGTACTACAGAAGCTGGCCTTCAGCCACAGCTGTACATTGTGCTAGATACAGTTGAGAGCTCTGCATTAGCCACAGCATCAAGTTCAAATAACAGGTCTAAGAGCTCTTAGAATGCATTGATTGTTTACAAAAGCCAAAGACTTGCCTCTTTCTGCAAGCAGTCGCCTGAAAGATTTAGAACTGCCTAGAGAGAAACTTCAGTCAAAATCCTGCTCCCCGGCACCTTCATGCTGTCTGTAAATATGCTGCAGCCCAAGCCCTTCTCTCTAGTCACACACACACACACACACAAGCACACCCCTTTTCCCCCCCACAATAAGCCAATTTTCACTGATAAACCTCAACGCGTTTGCAAAGTTTCCAGCAACGTTTTAAGTGTTGGTAATGTATCAGAGCTGAACTGGAGAAGCAAAACTCTGCAACCAGTTGAAGAGTTTCTCGCTTTAATTATGGAAGAGGGAGCAGATTGAAGGGAGTGGGTGGAGGGAAGTCTGGGAACATACAGTACTGTGCACTATGAAATGTTGCAGGGAAGTGGAAGGCTGAAGGGCAGCCCCACGTATTTTAGAGATTTAATGGTAAATGTTATTGCTCTGCACATGTGAAAGACATAACATGTATTTTTTTTCAGTCTAACCAGCTCACTTCAGATTGAGGCAAACAAGGAAGAGTAAGTATTAAATCTCCATAAGAGACACACAGTGACTCACAGTTGTGCATCTGAGAAGAAACACAAAAATGGCAACTGCCTCGAGTTGCCTTTGCCACACGAGGGACTCCTCAACATTTCAAGAAAGAGGGGTATGGCACACTACTGTAGTTCATAGTGCACAGCTGAATTTACAGACATTTTCACTTATCAAATGGTTAAAACACACTATTTTCTTTCATTTCCTTTTAGCAGCAACCTTTCTGCCTACGTGTTTTGGAATCCAGACTCCCTGGCACCACAGCTTTAGCAACACAGCCATCCTTTCAATTGATTTTAGCAGGAGGTGCCCATGTACACCACAATACCTAAAACAGATTGCAGTGCCACAGCCTCCACAGGAAGATGGTCAGAAAATTAACTGGGGTTTCTTTTGCCAGCGGAAAAGTTTAAATTTCTCAGAAACAGGGTAACAACACAAAATCCAAGTGCTTTAATTCACAAATTTTGCTGGAATTTCTCATGCGAGCGCTTCCACACTTCTCTAGATAGACCAGTCTTGTGTCGCATCACTGGCAGTGCAGTGGAAGACACCCATGGCTACAACGCACCATGAAATATATCATCTGGCAGAAGAGCTCAACAGGCATGAGACATCTCAACTAAAACAACCCTAAGGTCATGTTCATGGTAAGAAGCCCAGGCTTTCCAGACAAGCTTGGTTCCGTGAACATCCTCTTTCCATGCTGACAGTTATTGCTGAGAAATTTTGAACTAAAATTTCAACTTCTAGCCCTAATACTATGTTTTAATTTGTTGATTAAAGCACAGCCTAGTGTCTTTGAAAAGACAAGAGCATCGTATATGTTGCAGTGCCATTTTTTACAATAGCTCCCTCTGGAAATTGCAGAGCCGACAGTTTTAGTCATCTGACAACCAGCACTTTTTGTAGGCACCAATGCCCAAGTTGCTCTGAATCTGAGCAGCTGCTTCCTGAACCTTATCATCGCACCACACACAAAACAGAAATGAGAGGGACTCTTGCAGAAGTCCAGAGGAAAGCGGAAACCAAGCCCTGAGAGGTGGTAGCGACCAGAGGGGAAGCAGGCATAACGGTCCTGGAGAAAAGAGAAGTTTGACATGCTTTCCACCTGGAGCAGGAAACTGCTCTCCTTCCCCAATTGCAACAGCTTCTGAAGCTGAAATAACAGCGCTAGAGCTGACAGGAATATGGACGGTGAGGAAAGCCAACCCTCTGACTCTTGCCACACCGGAGCCAATAAATAACTTCGGGCATTAACTTTTAGTCCCAAGTTGATCATGCAACTGCAGAGACTGCTTTAGCAGTGTGGAGGACAATCCAGCTCAGGGACACAGATCTGTAGAAAATACCAGTGACATAGCTCCCTCCTTTAAACGGTTATTTTAGTTTACCAGAACTCAGGAGCTCCTTTTGGACCACACTGACCATCCACGTGCTTGCAGAACCTGGCTTAGTTAGAGCCCCCCGCTCCTCCCAGCACTTTCATTCATTCCATGCTCCCCTCTAAGCAGTTAGGCATTGGTCACACAGGCTTGCTCCCTGCCAGCTGCTACAGCTGTGGGGCCTTCTGCAGAAACGGTGTCAGGCTACAGAGACAATAGCTCAGCCTCACAGAGGACACAAGTGACTCAAGTTTCACCATCAAAAGAAAATTCTTCCAACCCCTTATTTTCAATTCAGTGAGATTACCTCAAGCAGCAATAACTTAGAAACAGAATTCAATTCCCAAGTCTGTATTTTGTCACCACCAGCTCTACGTGAACAGACGAGCCTATGGCTGCTTCTGCACGTGCCGCGGTCGCTTCTCCAGCTTCCACGGAGAAGGAAGCTGGATGCAGAGGCTGGCTAGAAGGCCACCGTGAAGGACAAACCTACACCAAAAGCAAGCCTTGAGGCTCAAGATGATATACCTTTAAGCCGACCAAATCTTTCACCTCCAGCCACAGCCCTGGAAAACACGCGCATGTGCTGTTGGTGATGGAGATGAGCTGTCAGTTGTTGCTGTTGACTGTCACCAGAGTGACACACTGGCAAGACTTCAGGTGTAGCACGGAGCCTCACGGAGGCTAGCAAGGAGGAAAGTGGAAGTGAGGGGAGAGCAATGATGTTTGTACGAGAGTTTCAGAGCTTGGTGCAGAGAAAGGGGTACTGTAAGAACTGGTAAGAGCCATGTTGATGCCAGTCATCAGCTGCAGGGCTCCCTTTGACCCCAGCTCTGCTAAAGTCTCCCAGAAAGGGAGAAATGTAGAACATTTCCTGGGTTAGATATATCACATGATGGTGGACATGACTTAAAATACTGCAAGATCTCAGTTACAGCATTTTATCTTCATTTTTGGACTTTTCATCCAACTTCAGGAGTCAGTTCCCCAGTCAGCCTCGCCAAGCCATCTTGTGATACAAATGAATTAAAACACGTCATGATAACCAATTGCTCATCGGTGCTGGGGAAGGAATGGCAACACGCAGAGCAGCTGTGCTAAGGCTTCACTGCTGAACGAGTATTGACTACCCACCACTGTGGGGAACTTGACTAATTTTCCCCACACAGTAGTTTTTAGCCACATATAAGCTATCGTCTGAACACGCTTCACATTGAAGTGGCAGGAAGGACAGCAGTAGCTATTAAACACAGGGTATGGGAGCTTTGAGCACACCTTGGTGAATTTTTAAGAAATATGTAATTTTTAAAAGAAAACTTCTATATTTTATTGCTTTCTTCTATACAGTATCTCATTAAAAATACCACTTGTTACCCACTGCTTTCTGTCTCCAAACAGATCCCCAGCAAGATTTTGCTTTCAGCATTGACCATTGTTCTGATGTCACAACCCACACCTTTAACATCAGAGCTGCGATGGTTTTAAGTAAGCGAATTGCTATTTTTTCATGCTATAAACAGGTAACTCATGTGGGTATTAAGCACGGGTGACCACCTCCTGTAAAATAAAAATGAAGCCCATTCATGAGAAATTTCAAAACTTGTGCACGTTTACAGAAATGTCAGTTCTATTATCAACTCAGCCCCAGACTACGTGTCACCCTAAGCAGGTTGGATCAGCCCTCAGCCCCTTCATTTGTACATAAGGGCAGCCAAGGTGAGGGCTGCTCTAGAGCTTGTCTTCACAGCTAAGGCTCTTCCCAGAAGACTTGTTCAGTGAGACACCTACAGCACCCACACTCTTGTGTCAGCACCAGCAGTGCTTGCTGAATTGCCAAAGCTGACCCATGCAGGTAGGAGACTGAAGGGACTCCCACCCCAAGGTGGGGGCACCTCTCCGCCCCTCCTGGGCATGCAGAGAAGCATGCTGGGGAAGTAGTAGCTTGAGGCCACACAGTCATGCTATTAGCTCCCCAGCTGTGGTAGCTGAAATTAAACCCTTCAGCACTTGACTGATCAGCAATAAAAGGTCAAGAGCAGAACTACATTTCAGCTAATGGGCTGGGTACACAAGTTAATATTAGCCGTAGCTTGCTTTGTGATCCTTGCATGGGAAAGCCACCTTCTGGCAACCATTCTGGCCTCAAACTCATCTAGAACCTCTACTACCAGAGCATAAATATGAGCACGCTGCTCTATGCTCCTGGTGCTGACCATAAGTTTGTGTGCCAAGTGCGTTTTGGCACTTGGGAAGGCTTCCTTGCAAGCAAAAGGTCTCCCTCCTGCGAGACATGCTGCCCTTTTGCCCAGGAAGCATCAGTTTTCAGGTGGCTGCAAAGTTAAACAAGCCTGCAAAATCATATTACAGGCATTTGCAAACACTTTTCCAACAACTCAGAGTACAGGACATCCCTCTAGTAGCCTCACTGGCTGTATCTATGTTAGCAAGCCAGGCACAAGCAGGCAAACCTTCCAGCACTGTTAAGCTTCTATGCTGGTCCCTGGCACAGGTTTGGCTCGGGCCAGCTACCATTTTCCCAGGCAGCAGGCATAGGCTGCTCCCAGGGGCCCATTGGATATGGTCCCTCTGCTAGGGATAGTAGGAAAGAAAGTTTAGATGTATGGACGCAAGATTTACTACGCCAGTTGGCCTCAGTGTCAGAGAACGGTCACAAACACAGTTTATTTAACAATAAAGCTATATGTTATTATGTCCCCTGCTATGTACTTTAAGGGACTTAGAGATCTGCTCCTGAAGCATGGATTTCTATATATTGGGAGTTCTCAGTGAAAACATTCAATGGCTTCAACATCACGGGGAAAAAAAAAGGGGGTCTTTTTAAAATAAATAATAAATCTGTTTATCCTTGCACTTTTCTCTGAGCTCTCCTTCTGCTTTGTGTGTAGGACACAGCATCAAGGAACTGTACGTCAAGCTTGACCTGATCATAAACGGGAAGACCGTCTTAAGCTACTCAGATACGCTCTGTGGGCTGGGTCATACTAAGCTTATTTTCTGCGGAAAGAAGAAAGGAGGTAATTTAGGTAGCGCTCTAAGCGTTCAATGGCTACTGAGTACTCCAAGCAGGATGCACCCGCTGTGCTGTTGAACGCACCAACACATCGTAATGTTCTGTTTACTTCAATAGCATGTTAATGGATGACAGAAACACAGTGGGACAGAGATGTTTTAATTTCAGAGCCTGCTTTTGCCCCTAACCTGTTTGCTTGCTTTTCTTTTAATCACAGAATATTGCACACACATGGGATTTCAAGTCCATAAAAAAATAACTGTGGTAATGTGACCCTATCCAACAGCAGAGAGGTTCATAAGCCCTATTTATAGCCACACGGTTGTCATGTGAGCAAAAAGTATGGCAAAAATAAAGGCCAGTTCTGTAAAAGAAATGGCTGAGCAAACAAACAAGTCGTTCTGAACATATTCTTCAGTATTAAGCAACTAGCACTTCCTGTCCTTAAAGGCAGTTCTTAACTCACTTTAAGATGATTTATGCTCGAATAAGGATATTTGGACCAAGGTACTATTTGATACCATCTATGGTTTGCATCTTGTATCTGCTCAACACATGCCTATGGGGCAGTCAGATTATTTCAGTTCATGCCAGTCAAACCGCCTACTGGTGCAGACTTGCACTAGTTGGTTTAGAGGGGCAATAGCTGCCCCCCAAAACCAGGCATATTTGCTCCCAGGTGAGCCTGGGCACCTCAGGGTCCCTTCTGCCACAACTCAGGCCAGGTAGTACAAAGCTAGCCATGCTATGTCCAGAAGAGCTATGGTCATGCCTCTGGACTGTAATATCTAAGTATCATGTAAGAGGGATTTAAAAATAACCATTCATCATGACCATCTCTTTAGGCTGATTTTAAAATAAACAGGTGGAGCTGCAGAGAAGTTTCAGAGTTGGTGGAGCACCAGATAGTCTCAGAAGCTCTGCTCTCCTTCAATTCACTTGCATCTCCATCCTGATGCAATAATTCATGTGCAAGTGCTCTAAGTTTAAAGACCATGCACAGCACTACTGCTAAGACAGCCCCTGGAAAATTACTAAGACATTTCACACAGCATAGAAATATCACAAAGAATAATAAAGAAATGCTGCATGAGCAACCAATTATGTAAATTCTGTAAGCCAGATAGTTTTTCAGTAGTTTTAAGGTCTGTGGGTGGTTATTTTTTTCCCCTTGTAATTCAATACACAATTGAAGAAACCTCTGAATTTTGTGTGTGTGTGTCTATCTTATTCTGATGGAGTACTAAATAACATCCTTCAGAGATTACATTAAGGAGAAGTAGAGTCAGTCCTGAGCTGAGCACAAACTGCTGTTCACACATTAAGCCATGAAGCCAAAACCTCCTGGGGTTTCCAAGTCCCTTAATCTTAAACTGACAGGTGATTGTTTCTACTAATGGAAGTACATTATGATATAAAACCATAGTTGGTTGTTTAAATAATACTGTATATCTTCATTTAGAAACATTCTTAAGTTAGTGCAAGGACCTCTGCCACACACTTTTTAAATACACACCCTCTCATTCAGCAGCTGGTTTTAGTAATTAAGTCACAGTGGGAAAGAAATGAACTTTCTCAAACTAAGGTTCAAACTGAAAACGTGGTATTTCTTAATTAGTTGACATTTGTTTCTAACCCATGTTTTAGGACACAGAATTGAGCTGAAGACCAATTTGAGGCAATTCAGCACAGCTCTAATTTACTATATGAGCACAGCCGTAAGCGTAACCCAATACCTACGCAGAAAGGACAGCACTGTGAATGGCTATAGATGCAGCCCAGCAAAGGCAGAGGAGCAGATAGTCCTTTTAACTGAAGCTTTTCACACGGATCCCCTTTTTCTCTGTTGTACAGATAACATTACCAACATCTGGCCAGACCTGACCCGAATTTGAATATAGTTTCACATATAATTTGCTTGCCTTCCACTAGGAGGCAAGAAATTGCCTGTTCCTGCCTCTCCCAAAATGAGGCAGAACATGGTTCTGCTACAGGCTTTGTTGGTCCACTCACTCGTGTGGACAAACGCAGCAGAAGTTTTAAGGAAAAAAAAAAAAAAAAAAAAACTTAGATGGATGTGGCAAATTCTTGGGTGTTTGGGGTTGTTTTTTCTTTGCTCTTCTATAATGCTACAGTTTTGCCATAACTGGAAAAGCTTTAGGAGACTTTATATAGCCTGAGGTTTTATGTTCATCATAATCATATAGTATTTACTATTTATGTTACGGTCACATCTGGCACTGCTCACTGGGACTCCTAAATAGGATTCCAAGATTTTTTTCTTTGAATTATATGTCCTGTTGTGAAGTTGTTGCAAAGAAATGGGCCACTGTCCATTTAAGAACAATAACAACAAAACTGCTAAATTCTTTATGGCATAACATGAACTCAGCTCTTCCTCTTTTTTTAGTAGAAAGTGCTGGTTATTCCCCATTTCCTAAAAAACAAAACAAAACAAAACAAAAAAAAAACCAAAAAAACCAAACCCCCACAGTTACATAAGATTCAACAGATTTCCCAATGCTGTCACTAAAATCGGAGAAAAAGACATACCACGGTAATACTTAGCAACATGCCAACCACAACTTGCAGACTTAAACAAAGCTTCCTGACAAAAGATAACCGCATCCTCTGCAAGTTTTCTTTGAGGTCCAACTGATAAAGGGACCATCAGAGCACTTGCATGATTCCTTGTGCGGGTTCCCAAATCACAGAGAAACCCACCCTCCCCTTGCTTCAGACCTCCATTCTTTACATTATTGCCTCTTTCAGTAGGTGTTAGAGTGAGCAAGTTTCTAAAATAGCATTTGTGAATAAAATTAGAGACCATAACATGAATCCAGAACTGGGTATCACGCTGAGATTTTAGGTACATGTTTCTGAGAAAGCAGCTCCAACACAAAGCTAGGTCTTTGGGCTGATAGACAATACGGTCTTGCTTAGCCCCTTCATCTCACTTTTTCCTCCCCAGTAAAAAGAGTGGATGTTTCTCACCCAGCTATGTATTTATATACATTTTTCTCACTCAACTACACACATATAGCTGGCATTTATTCAGATCATTCCCGCATCCTTAAAACTCACAGAAGTTGTGTATCAGTTGCACGGGTGCAAGATCGTGTCCTAGAAGAACTCCAACATGGAGCATTTAAGTTCTAAAAAGATGTAAAATACAGAAAAAGGAAGAGGTGGGTGCAGATGTACAGGGCCTTTATATAGTACAAGAGTGTGAGAACGTTTAAAGATTTTCAGTGCAAGGAAGATTCGAGAAAGAGAAGTGAGAATTTCATTATAGGTGTTTTGTCAGGAATGAGAGGCAGCTTCACGATAAATGATAACTAGTAACTTGAAGTAATTCTCAGGAAGTTTTCGTACATATCTGAAAGCTCTGCTTCAGACTGCAAGCTGCTAGAGGCCTGCTCACTGGCAGGGAAAAGGACTAAGTTACTTTTGGTAGAAACAACAGTGAAAATCTTCTACAAATACAATAATATCACCTTGCATCAGTGGTACATTAGAAATGTTTTCCAGGCTGCTCTGCAGAAATCACATTCAGTTGAGTCTTTAATAAAAAAGACCTGAAATGGAAAACAGACCGAAAGCACATCACTGATGACAGCATGCTTGACAGACATCATAACTTACCACCAGACCAATAAAGACATAGGGGAATTTTTAATTGGAAAAACGCACTCGTGATCTATGCTGTTCCCGAAGCTGGTACATTTTTTGCAACTACATCTGGGCTTGCTCTAAAAAGATCAGAGAATTCTTTCAATGAGCTAGGCTCAGTGTTTGTGACAGTTGCACTTACTGCAGCAGATGTGTTCATCCGCTTTCAATGGAGAAATGTAAAAATGTATGAATATATGGAGAAAAATGTATGAGTATATGAAGGATGGTGTGATAAACTACAGACCTTAAAGCCTTGGAGGATGTTTACGCTTCTGGAATTATAGCAGAACTCCTCATGTAAGAGGAACATTGAATGGTCTTTGAAAAGCCTGTTCCAGCCAGCATAGTCACTGAGCAGGTTGCCACAGTCCAAAGTGAATATGAATGATACAATTCAGCAGATCTGTGGATCCATAGTGTTTTCTGGAAGGTCTCAATTAGCTGAAAATAGAAGCTGTCCTTGCTTTCCAATCGGGACATACTTTCAAAGCAGCGTAGTCTCTTCCTTTCCCCTCCCCAGCCTCCACGCTGAAGCGGTGAAGGTCACAAGAGTTTTCCAGAGGCCTGATTACATAAACACAGAATGGTTGAGGTTGGAAAGGACCTCTGAAGATTATTTAATCCAACTCCCACCTAGTCAGGCAGGGCCACCTATAGCCGGTTGCCCAGGATCATGTCCAGGCAGTGGTTTTTAATATATCCAAGGATGGAGACCCCACAAACCCTCTGTCAGTGCTCAGTCACCCTCACAGTAAGAGAAGAGTCTTTCCTGATATTCAGGAGAAACCACCCATTGTTTCAGTTTGTGCCCACTGCCTCTCGTCCTATCACTGAACACCACTGGAAAGAGCCTGGCTCCATCCTCTTTACATAATCCCTCTGGGTATTGGTACATGTTGATGTGCTGTCCCCTAATGTTTCTGTTCCGTAGGCTGAACAGTCCCAGCACCCTCAGCCTCTCCTCACTGATGTTCCAGTCCCTTAATCATATCAGCAGCCCTTCACTGGACTCTCTCTAGTAGCTCCATATGATTAAAAACTGTGAACCACTGCAAGACCCCTGGTTATAAAGTGCTAAATAAGGGTAATGCTGAAGCATAAAGCAATAAATGTGTTCCAAACTGGACACACAACACCTAGCTCTACAGTTAGAAGCTCCCTAAAAGATAGTACAGCCCATGAGAGTGACTTCATTGATTACCGAGCAAAGGCATATCTACCACACATCAGAGCAATCATGGAAAACTTCTGAGAGAGAGCTGAGGCATTCATCTAGCTCTGATGTAATCATTACTTTGTCACAGCAAAGCATGTGCATGTGAAAAATAGCTTCTACCTACACTGAAGGACAGATTAGCATTGCCATCATTTCAGAAGCAAATTTATGGCCTGATGACTCCTACTTCATTTTAAAATATAGGCTTTGCAGAGCTTGAATGATGCATCTATATGTTTAGATTTTGGATGACTATCTGACAGCCTAGGTGAGACCCTAATGAGCCACGTGCTCCAAGACGAGTTTCCACGTCCCTGTGGAAGAGGACTTTGGGGAAGGGTGATTGCTCACAGCTCAGTTTCCTCTCCTCCCCTGCCATCCATGATTTTCTAGGCTCAGAGTCGATGGAAGGAGAGACTGTTAAACGAGGCTCTATACTAAACAAAGGCCATGCAAGCCATAAGCCACACTATTGCATGGTCCACACCACCCCACAGAGGCAGCTCACAGTACAGCTTAGCACACAGACACACGTACAGCTCAAGACCCAGAGGAGTCAGTCATCACCCAAGTCATGCAGTCTGCAGTGCCTTTAACTCCCATTTAGGCTCCAGTAAAGTTGTGAACTAAGTGGGTTGTACTATATTTTTAAACTTCTTGAGTCACCGCTCTCTGTGGCGGGGATGTGTCAGACTCTGGAGCTCTTGCTTCGCACACAGAAGCGAAGAGCGATGGTGACTGCTCTTGGAAAAGGAAAAATATTTCTTCATGTCCAGGTGAAATAGCCAGGGATGCAGAGGGGAATGAGTACAGTATGCATGCTGCAGCATAGCTGACCAGTTTGAGAGTGACATGCCAGAACATACTTGTTCCATTCTCTTCTCGGTTTTGTATTAGGTTTTTCAGGTCAACACTGCTGTTCTGCATCTTCTCCACCTCCCAGGATCATCAGGGCATTACATTTAACAAACTCCTCATTAATGCAAAGGTGTAGAACATTGATCATGTCTCAGGTTTCTCCTACTCTTTTCCTAGTTTATCTTAAAGTCATGATTCTTTCACATAAGTTTGTTACAAGGCACTGACTAACATTTCATAACATGTGTGGGAAAGACCTTCTGTGGACTCTTTTCCAAGTCAGATACTTACTGCATGGTGGGATGGACCACACAATATAATCATCTTACAAACCTTTTGTCCAACCTTTCACAAGAAACGGTTTAAACCAGCACAGTGAGACTGGACTAAAACAACTCTCTAGAAGTGACAAGCATCAAGATGCCAGCACATACTCATATAAATACGATGAAACACTCCTCTGTCACTGTCAAAGTAAAGACTATTTCATGACACCTACAAAAGAGAATCCTTAACAGTTCTTAGACTTTCCCACAACTTGTGGAGGGCAAGTTTCGCAAGAAGTTCTGAAATATCTACAAATTTTATTTTCAGTCAAGTCTGCACAGTTTGGCCCAGTAAGCTATGAAAAAGTAGGAGGAACTGCAGAACAGCTTGCTAATTCTGTCCATTAATGCCAAAGTTGCCCTTTCTTCAACAGCAAAGAGGAAGCGTGCCTCGGGATGAGGATTGGAAGGTGGAACTCCTGAGCTCTATTCCAGGCACTAACACAACCCGTGATGGCTTTAGCATCACATGTAACTTCTTGGTGAACGCTCCCTCAGCAGTGAGAGAGACACATTCTTAGTACTTTAAGGTCACGTTCAACAAGCATGAGTCCACACTTACAGGAACACTCAGCTCAGACTGGCTTTTCTTAAAGTTACCAAAACAGTGTAGTTCAACTATTGCATCTGCAGGTGCTTAATAGATCATGCTAAGGGACTTGCGACTGGCAATCCCCCTCCCCTTTCATTTCCCCATTTGCAGGACACAGGCTGACACAGGAACACCCACGCGGTTGTGCAAAGCCATGCCCCCCCCTCCTCCACTCAGACAGGGGCTGCAGGTCCTCCTTGAGCCCAGGCTCTGCCCTGCTTTCCCCGTAAGGCAGTACACATCCTGACATCCCTCAGGAGGGCTGTTGCAAGACTGCGTATAGAGCACTTTACAGTTCCGTAACACTTGTCACCGGAGCACTTTGAAATGCTGTTATAAAAAAGCATCCACAATCAGCTGCTTGTTTCCTTCACGTGCTGCATGTCTAACCCCCCATCACTATTTTCTGCTTTTCAGAACACCTCTACTATGAGGGACCAGTCACACTGGGAATCAAAGAGATCCCACAGGTAAGTTGGTCACAGCTGTGCTCCCAAGCAGAAGGGCTTTCTGGGTGAGGTATGGTCAGAGGACCACCAGAAATCATATCAGCATGTTCCAGCTGCCACACTGGATCTGACAGTGTTTACATGACTAGTCCTTTGAAAATATGAAATTAAGTGGCTTTGCTTAAAGCATTAGAGTGCCACCATTATCCAGAGACAGACAAGTTTTCTTAGGATAGCAGATCCCCTCTACCAGCACTAAAGTCATGCATCCATGCAGTTCTTTCTCTATTACTCTTAGAAAAGAAGCAGCTCAAAGGGGCTCCTAAGAGACCAAGGCTGCAATTCAGCTCACTCTTTAGCGGGCTGAACAATTTAGAGAAGTTCACTCATCCTTACTGGCTACAAAGGCAATCTAGATAACCATTGCAACAGTATGTGATCCACTGTAAATATATGGTGTGAGATACAGAGACAGATCTTCTAGGTTGCAACTGAAAGTACAAGTTATTGGACCAAGAACACTTTACCTGGACTTACGGAGCCTTAAAGGTGAGAAAACAGGCAGTGCTCTAGGCACTGCTCTGAATTTTCTGGCCATCCATTACAGGTGTTCTTTACAAGCAGCCCCCTCCACATTCAGCTATGTCTCCTCCTAGAAGATCTCAAATGCTGAGCGCACCAGTGTCTCTTATCTGGGCACAACACGAAGCTATATCTGATGAGTAAATAGCAAAGAGTTCTTAGCCACACACATGAAGAGAATGGATTGAAGGGGAGAAGGCAAGATCTGGATCATCAAGGCATCTGGTTGAGAACATGGCGATGAAAGGATCACAGTCACCAGTTTGGGTGGTCAGTCAAACACTCCTTAGACTTACTCACAAAGCAGTACAGCATGGTTTCTCAGTTCTTCAGCAGCAGACATAAAAATTATGTTAGAGCCTGAAAGATGAGGTCTGTGGCCTGCTCAGCACTGGACCAGTTCAGGTGCAGAAAAAGTAGAAGACAAGATCAGAATAAGGGCATGAGTCCCAGAGGCCTAGGCTTGCCAAGACCTGCAGAGGTGATCACAAGGATAGCTACTACCATCTCCAATGTCTCTGTCTTCCCTTGGTGATAGCAGTGACCACAACTCTAATTTTTCAGCACTTTCACACAGGGCAGCTGGCCACCCTTTTGCAGGCTGTTATCCCACCCTTACCAGCCTGCTTCCCTAAAGGCTACACCTAGAGATGCTGCGTTGAGCAATGCCTTTCGATCTCTCACAGTGGAGTACCCAAGCTCCTATCAGTCAGCATCTTTCTCCAGGAGAAACTTTACTAACATACTACAGAAATGTCCTCAGTAAGAGTTCTAGACAAACTGAGGAATAGGTCTTTAGATCAAGAGGAAGCCCCAGAAATATCCACACAGACCAATAAAACTCCAGTTCTGGGCAAATTAGCTGAATTTGGAGTCAGAAATTCTAACACTGTTCACAATCCTCTTTTACCCGTAAGTAAGAATTACTCCAGAAGAGGAAAAAAACTAATCACTAACGAGCAATGGAAATGAGTTATTATAAACTCCCCTCCATGAATGAAACTATAAGCTTTTGGAGAATTAGCATGCTTGTGAGAAAGGGAATAGGAAGCCTTTTTTGTTAATTAATCAATCAGGCAAATAACTCCATCCTTCCATGCCGGCAATAAGGAGTTATTCCATGCAGCAATCATCTTCTGCTCATTACAAAGAATGGCCTCATCTGAGCAGCCTGAAGGACATTTGCACAGCACGCACAGCAATTATAACAAGACTGTATTCTCATGAGCGTGTTGCCATTGGGCCTCTCTAAATTTGGATGTTACACTTTACTTGAACCCCTCCGTGAGGATACAGGCCAGTTATTGCTTTAGAAATCCCATGGTAAGAGGCAAATGCCAAGAAGCCTGACTCATTCTAGCTGTGCCTCCTTCTACTCCATAGCCAGAAGAGTCTTGAGCAGGGCAAGAGCTTTCCGTGGTCCAAAGCCAGGAGGCCGCTGCTGCCAAGCTCTCCTACCCCAGGTTTTGCTCCCCTCCACACTTTAGAAAAACCAAAGAAATATGGCTGTGCCAACAATCTAGAGTGAATTAAATCTAGTTCACCTCTTCCTCCAGACCTGTTAAGTGAGCCTTGTCACCTCCCCTGCCCAGTGCTGCTGCTTCTCCAAGTGTCTGGAAAGAGCAGTTTTGACCAATACAAAAAAGCCTGGCTTGAGAGATTTTTTTTTTTTTGGCACTGCAAGGATACAAGTTCTCCCCAGAGCCTGAATTATTAGTAGTTTTAACTACACAGTTTGAAATTAAACCACTTCTTGTTTTATTATATAGGAATTCATTGCAGATTGAGTCACCTATACACACCCATCCCCCCAAGGTGCTCTCTTTTACAAAAACTCGTATCGATAACAGTGTACACACTGAACAACAGGATCCAAGGAAGAGAAGTGCCAGACGACCAAGCACCTCTTCCCCTTCCAGTTACTAAACAGCACAGGCCATACTGTGCTTGCTCGTAAGAAACATAAGTTAATACAGATTCAAAAGAAATTCTTATGCATCAAAGCATTTTGTTCCCCTTGCGCTGTTTAAATTTTGAACTCGTGCTGTCAGCATTGATATCCCTGATGAAAGTATTTTGGCAGAAAACATGGGCAAGTCCTTTACCAGTTCTGAAACATTTGGACAGAAAAGGTTTAGGAGGAACTTGATGGGAAAAGTGGTTTTCTGTTTCTAGGAAGAGGACTCCCTCATAGAAGCAGTTATATACCACTGATGGGCTAATCTCTTGCTTTGTGTTTGTCTCGTACAGGGAGATTACACTATTTCAGCAAAGCTGACTAACGAAGATCACACCACTGTCGCTTGTGCTGATTTTACGGTGAAAAATTATTTAGATTATTATTAGCAACAAACCAATTTCCTGGAAGCTACAAACTACCAAAGCTATTCAAGCCAAGTGAGCTGCTTGCATGCTACAACGATTCTGAAGGAAATCATCCCACAAGGCAGTTCCGATGCTATTTCTCTTCATAATTCACGATTTTCAAGAAGTCACTAGACCCTCTAGTGGCAATTTTATCTCTAAATGCACACTGTAGCCCACTTTTTGCTTCTAATATACACAGCTGCAAATAGAAAGTACTTGCTATTTTCATCCTAAAATGAGAATGTTAGTATCATGAGGCAGAATGAGAGCCTAAACTTTTTTTTTTTTTTGCAGTAAGTTGTGGAGGCATCCATTTCTAACACAGGTCAAAGACGAATTTCACGTATTTCACTTCTCACATACTATGCAGTTACAGCACACATTTTCAGTCTTCCCTGGGGCCTGTCTGGAGCCTTCACTGATACAGATTTTGTTATAACCACAGAACAAAGACCAGATAGGATGAACATGCCTTTTGTCCCAGTGATCCATGTCCTGTCACTAGATTGATATCACTCGAGTCTTCTGGAGTCTACCTGGATTTTTTTATTCTTTAATGTCTTTTAAGCAATATGTGAATCATCCTGTATCTAAACTATGTGCTCTTCTTGCTTCTCAATAAATTCATAACGAAAGAATAATTTTTTTCTCCTTTTTCCTCATGATTCTAGGATCTTTCCAAAGCTTAAAGTGGGGGGAAAGAAAGGGACAGGAAAAAGATGGAGGGAAATGAGTTAAAGGAGCACTTTAAAATACAAAATGTCAGTCATGTTGACACACAGGTTAGCAAAGGACAAACTGTTCCTTGCTTTGAGTATGAAGGCCCAGAAGAAGTAAACACAAATTACACTCCCAGGTGCGGCACATACCCAAACCCTCTCATTCCAGGAGCCTTTGCAGCTGGCATAGCTGATGGGTAGGTAGATAACCAAGCACAGGGAATTAAGATCTTGGGTTGGAGAATGTGGAGACCTCTTGGGGGGACTAGAAGGATCAGGAGTAGGATTGAGTTCTGATTTGGAAAGGTATGAGCAGGAACCAGAGCCACAGGAGGATCCTGGAGCCGAGCACAGGCTTATTAAGGATGGTAGCAAGTATTAGGCTGCATGCCTCATCTTAGAGAGATTCAGCATGTACGGCTAGGGCAGCTGTGGCTCACAGCTGGCCACGCAGGAGCTCTGACACATGACCTCCATCCTACACACCCACATGCTGCGGCTCAAACAAATTCCTGAGCAGCAAGAGTATCCCTGCTGCCCCAATGACCAAGACCACAGAGCAGCCAACAGCTAGGGGCAAGGGATAGTCCATTGCTTTCTTCCCATGCAGCAAAATTCTCACCTGCCATCCCAGCAAAGGTGAGCAACCCTTTGAGGCCTGGCTCACATCAGGGAGGCTTACCACTGTTGAACATAAACCAGCAAATGCCATAAAATGGGATCAAGCATGTTTAACACACTGCAGTTTCAGCCCATTTCTATTACACCATGACTTGGGGGTGGGGGAGGAAAGAAGGCTGGGGTGTTCACAGCTCTGGCCAGCACTCCTCAGATCAGGGCTCAGCTCTAAAGTGCTGATGCTGTTATGGAAGAAAATCATCCAAACCGCCACCACTGCTGTGTTTTAGCTCTTTTTTAATTAATAAAAGAGTATCTCAATACAGACACAAGCTCAGAGGTTTTTTCTCCTCATACCAGTCAGTTTTTTAGATTCACTTCTCCCCATGATTCCCATAATATATTAGAAGAACCAGACCTTGAGGAGAAGCTAACAAAACTGCATTCAGCAGCAGCACTCATACAAGAGGCCACTTGCTCAGCTCCATTCCACCGAAACCACACAACAAGAGCATGACTAAAAACCAAATTCCTGCCACCAAGATTCTTGGTCTGTTATCTGATGAAAGACTCCCCAGATGAAAAAGAAAAAACCATTTAAGCACTTCTACTTGAAAGCCACACCATAATAGCCAAGATCCTCTTAGCCAAATTCACCAGGCTCCTTACACCCTGGGGCACACCTAGGGGTGCCCCCAGGCCCACCACAGCAAACACACTAGCCTTCGCATGGTGCAGGGGCTCCTCTAGAGCATGTGTAGCAGAAGCTGCTGCAGGAAGTCTCAGCTGCCCAGGAAGTAGAAATTCAACCTCTAAAGCATCAGGCTTCCAGCCCTTGAGATGTTCCATCACTGTCCCTTCACTGTCAAGGTCACACACAGACATGTCAGAGCCTGCTCCCAGCACCAGCTGAACATTTGGCTTCCCATCACAAAACTGCTTGCCCTTATTCTCCTGGAATTAAGCTGAAGAACCAAGACTAAATCTTAAACCCACACTTGAAGGCTTAAACTAGAGCTTTCTCCATAGCAGGAGAAAGGTATGTTTGCCATACCACATAGCCATGGAGCTTTCTTGTCTAAAAAAAAAAAAAAAAAAAAAAATCATCCAGGGCTTAGCAGCTCAAGGGCTTAGCAGCTCAAGGCCTCAGACGCTTCCTAAATTAAAAAGGGCTCTGCCCCTTCAGGCTAAGAAATGCCCTTGTTCCTTCCTTGAATTCCTGTTTCTAACTGAACACCATTGTGCATGGTCAATCAACAAAAACCAGGGCTCATCTTCACTGATCCCAGCACAGCTAACGAACCCTTTGCTGTCCCAGAAGGTCTGTGTTGTATTCACACTATCGCACCAGAATTCAAATGCCTTTGGCAGCTACTGCAGTTGTTTTTTCTGAAATAGCCTCAAAAAGCTTATTAAGGGCACCGTAGCAACATCCAGCTGAACACAGCTCAGCTGAGCAAGGCTGAGAGCAATATCCTCCAGGGATTTGCAGCCTGAGCAAGGAGGCAGTTGGGGTTTGCCAAAACAAGGATCTGCACGTTTCCAGCCATCTCTCCTTGAAGCCTGGGGATGAGGCATAAGTGAACCCCTCAGCCAGATTCTGGGCTTTCAGCCTTGCTGGCAAGACTGCATCAACTGGAAGCGTCTTTATGCTGTTATGTTGGAAATGCTACTCTTTCGATAAAGATCCATCATTTCAATTTATCATACAACATCTTCTACACACTCCAGCGTAGCCCTAAAATAATCCCAGAATGGCTCTGCAGCATACGAAAAGGAAGCAAGAGGAACAGGACATCTAAAGGGAGCTATTCCAATAAAAATATCAAGTTTTTCTCCTAGAGGATATTGAACAGGTAAAGCATGAAGCCATCTTTACCCTCAGCCCTCTTGCAGTGTACTGTGATGAAGGATCTGCCTAGAACATAGATCCCAGCCTCTTTAGTGGATTATTCTGAACTAACCTTCTCAGGACTGACAAACGCTTCGGTGACACAGATGGGATTGGAGTCTGGTCCCCAGGAGTTCCCACAGGGCTCAGGCAAACAGAGTGATCAGTGTGCTACAAATACACTCGATAATCAAACCTGAGATAAAATAGCTACTACCATGTTTCTACCAAGTCACACACAGTCTAGTCACGGAGACTTCTATCTCAGCGGGCAAAGACAAGACTGCCAGACACGAACAGAGCTCCCACTGCTCCTTTACACCAGCACACCCCTAGATCACCCACAAATCCTCACCCACCCACCCTCTTCACACGCCTGTACACTGCGGAGACCCTTGTTTCCGTGCAGCTGCAGGATGGGGCTCCCTGGGGGGCAGCTCTCAGATTAAAGTGGCACATGCCACAGCGTTCAACCAGCCTAGATCAGGACAGCCTTCCTGGACCTCACGTGACGGATGCAACACCTTCCTCACACACAGCAAGAGAGCTGGCTGTGACAGGTATTAGGACAGAAAGTCATGTAGAGTCCTCTGGGACAGGGAGGAGAAAGTCTTGCATGGATCGCTCTGCCAGCTGCCCAGATTGCTCCATTTTCCCCTCAACACCCACACCTCCAAGAAGGCCCCCAAAAACAAGAACTCTGGCCTAGCTCTCGCTAGATCGTGCAGAGCCATTTTTTAAATAAAAATTGTAAAAAAATCCCATATCATGAAGCGATCCTTCGCAGACTAACAGGGTTAACTTCCCGCTGCCTGTTCTCTTGCCCTGCTGCCCAGCCTGGCCTCTCCTCCCAGGCAGGGACACCGTGGTTCTTCAGCACTGCCCTGACCCAGCAAGGAGACGCTGTGTTAGCAGGTACATTCAAGCCCAGCTCCCCAGCTTGTCTCTCAGGCCTCTCCAGTGTAAACACTGGCCTTAAACCAGATCTGAACTCAATCACACCAGTGTTTACAACAATCTCCCCAGAAGAGTACAAAAAAATTACAGAAGGGACAAAATTGGTGAGAAAAGAAACCATGGAAAGAAAGTCAGAAGTAAAGCTGTCTTTATTCTGATCTTAACATATAAAGTGAGCTACAAGATGTTCACGTAGAAAGATCGTGCTCACAAGGCCTTAAAACTTTCTCCTCTCTCTGCCTCTCCATGACAATACTGTGATCTTTGCTTACGTTGTCTCCTCCCAGAAGCTCTTTAAGTATTTCCCCAGCAAGTAAGACTGAGCAAGAGCACCATATTCACCAAGTGAGCCTCCCCTACCCCTGTCAGACACCAACCATGGAGCCTGAAAGGATCAGAGAGCAGCAATTAATTTCAGCCAGGAGACTAATTGCCAAGAGGGATTCAAGCATCTCTGGTTGGGGGAGAAGATGGGACCCCTGAACAAAGAGATCAGGCAGAAAAGAGACTCCTGAAGAGCCCAGCCTGAGGCTCAAGGGGATTTCTGCCAGTGGGGTATTTTGTTGATAAGGGTTGCAGAGCTACTCAGTCTGCCAGGCATAGGCCTGCAAGATGGTAAAGCATTCCCTGTTGGCCCCGTGATAATGCCTGTACTATCTAGTTATACAATAAGCCTTAGGTTGTTCTCCTAAACCAGGCAGCGGCTGGCAAAGCTAAAATAAGCTACTGTTGTCTCACACTGCAGTAAAGCAGCCTCACACATACTTTCCTTCCCCCTACTGAGAGTTTTCTTCTACTCAGCTGCACAGAGGATACTGATGCCATCAACACAAGAAGAGGGCACTCCCAGGCTGAGCAGGGAACAACTTAAAAGAGGTTCAAACTCCAACTGCTTTGATCAGGAGAGTGGCTCCACTAGAGCCAAAATAAATGTTTGCCAATAATCCTGTGCCCTCTGTTTGCTTGTGTGGCTCCCATTTTATTAGCTTTCCTATGGTAAGTTTTACAGCTGGGGTTAGCAGAGTGATAAAATGCACAGATTATTCTTCATTTTTGCTGATTTGCTTTTCCCCAATTTAATGCAGCTTTACCTTGAAAAACCAAATACTTTGATCCAGGATGCTCTCTTGCCCCTTGCAAAATTTCATCTCCTTCTACCACCTGACAAACATCAGTCCGGGAAACTACAGGCTGCTCCCAGGCAGGAGGAGAGCGAGTCATAATCAGGTTTCCCTACTGAACACTTGAGGTGCTCTTTAGTAGAGCACCCAAACCAAAGATCCTCCTCAACCTTCACAACACTGTGCCGATGGTGATTTACCCCTCCTCCCTTACAGCAGTGCTCTGCCTGGGCTCCCACAGGACCCCGCAGGCATTGAAACACAAAAAAATACAGGATCAGGACCACATCAAATCACTGAGCACCAATAATTTTCTTTCTGCCTCAGTGATGATGGGGTGGGAAACTTCAGTGTCTGTGCAATAGGTTTTCCTTCAGCCCAAAACACAATGCCATAACTTTCATCTGTTCTTTCTACTTGATTTATTCAAGTTATGCCCCAGCTCTTTGCCATTCTGAAAGCCAAAAGAGAAGCCAACAGAAGGAAGGGGCTTTGTTTTGCCTTCATTTTTTCAAGTTCAAACTGCTCAGATTGGAAACTACACTAATCTGCATCATTTAACTGGAGACACCTTTGCTGTATCTAGATAAAAATCAAAGGTAAACCAATTTAGTAACTGTGGCACAGCAAAAGCTGAAGAAGCTGTCGGTAGTTTTCTAGTCCCAACATGGGGTTCCTATTGCTCTGCAGCAGGCTGCGAAATTACTACTCAGTCTTTACTGCTGAATTTATGAATGGAAACAGTTTTGCCCCAGAGCTTGTATTTATTATTCATGGCTTGGTTTGTTCCCTAAGAAACAGGAAAGTAGCACGAAATTCAAGGTCTTCCTGGATGTTAGGGAACTGTGGATCCAGATCAGGAATACAGAATAGTCTTCCATCCCCAATTCTTTCAACCTCTCCAAGGGTAAACACACAAGAGATGTGAGAGTTCAAATATACATGAGTACCTTGCAGCTGATGAGAACAAATAAACAAACAGGTCTAGAGCAAATAAACAGGTCTAGAGCCAGTACTATAATGAACTTTGGTACTGCAATTGTAGAAGGTGGGAAGCAAACAACACTGCAGGGTTTTTTCACCTCCAAGTCACTGCTGCTTGCTCGCACAGGTCTCATGTCGTAGTATCTACAATAGCAAATTGCTCCCACTGGCCAGCAGAAGAGCTATGTGGACATAAACCCTAAGTATGGCCAAGGTAAGAAACTTAGATGCAAGTAGACTATTGAGTGTCTCCAAGTTTAACCACAGCAGAGTATTCTGGGGGAGGAAATCCCAGTCAATCTGTGGCAATGATTCGGGGAAATTTTTCTGTGTTGGCTTGACTGAAATGACAATTTCTCTGTTCAGACCTTCACGCAACTGACATCACCATCAGGCTGGAGAGGTATCTTCTCTGCAAGTTTTCTGGGGTTTACCTTCCACTTAGGATGAAGCCTCAAACACAGGTGAGACAGAGCTAACAGACAAATATTAAAGCTTAAAGTTCTTCTGCTCAGTGTCAGGGGATGGGATGCAGCCAGGCCAAGCTTTGTCTGGAAAGGGTGGTGGTTAAAGGATGGATTAAACAGAAGAGCCTTCGAGACAGTGACTGGGATCACACTGCTGAGAGGACTGGTAGGAATAAGATTCATAATGAGCTACTTGGAAGAAAGTTGTACCTTTATGATATGAGGGCCTCAGCAGCAAAATTGGCTGAAGTAATTCCTGGTTGTGCCAACACACCAGACTTGCTCTATAGGTTTATTTACTTATTTTAGCCTCAGCCGGTTCTCTGGCCTGGCTCACACCACAATCCCTTCAGCCCAGCTGAAGGATCAAGGTCTCAGGACGCATCATTCCTCAAATCAACAGCTCTGTGAGGTTTCTGCCTCACCCCACCACAGGCGGAACTGCTGCTCACGTGGCACTACCAGGATTTTCCATCACAGCCATTTCAAGACATTCCTGCTGCTCCTGCTTCTTCAGTAGTAACTACACCCACAGGAAACACCACAAGATGAGATGAAAATGAAGAGGACGGGGAACATCGTGAAATACAGATATAAATCCAAAGAACTTGCCAAAGTGGTGCAACAGAAGATTAGAAAGCTGGTCTGCTGGACTGCATAAGTGATTGTATTTTGTACTTCCTAGAGCCAAAAAACCCCATGTTGTTACTGGAACCTCTGCAAAGATAAGGGTTTTTTCTTTAGAGAGGGAAAATGCTGTCTATAACGTCCTGAGCATCTCTAAGTGCCCCTGAGAATAGGTTGGAGCAGCTGATGTGCCTCAGGAAGTGCACTGGGGCCATTGCAAACACAGCATCCAAGGCAGAGCAAAGCACCCAAGGCCTCTGGAGAGGTGTTTGCGTCCATGCCACCTCAGCTGTGCTTTCCCCTCCCCTGTCTTGCACCCACACTAGGTTCACCCTGCTCTGCTGCACACCTGTTCATGAAACCACACCAACAGAAAGCCTTTCACCTTCACCTTGCACTTTCTGCTGGTTTAACTTCTTGAACTGGCTCTGCAGGGGCCATAGAAGTGCTGTTACTAGGAGTGGGGAAACAAGGCGGGAGGTTAAGAAGTGCCTGAACTGCTGTAGGACTGCCACCCACATGCAAGGCAGGCCTGGATCCTGCTCATCTTCTGGAAACTCGAGCACAGTTGTAAAAATAAGGCTGTGAACCTAATCCTTGGGAGAAACCAAGCTTTCCTCCAAAGCTGAGACCCTATTCAGCCGGTCTCCCCAGGGACAGCTTTTTCCACAGTACCCCAACTTCCAGCTCCTCAGTCCCATGCAAGTCCTCATTCTCCAGCTGATCCCATCTCTAGGAGGAGCCCATCCTTGCCTCATCCTGGCTCAGGAGGCATTCGCAGGAGCAGCCAAGCGCAGCCCCGGCAGGGCTGCCCGGCCACATCCCTGCTGCCTTACGCCACAGCCCACATCCTGTGCCATTCGGTGATCAGGGGCCTAGAGGATGGGGCAACGTATGCGCGCTCGCACCGGGAAATGCCAGCCTGTTCCTGAGGAGAAAGCTTTACACCAGTGTTACGGGAAAGAGGCTTTTAATTTCAAAATACCTTTTCAACTGTTGTCTTTAATCAACATTTTGTGAAATTTAGTATCAGCATTTGGACAATTAATCTGACCTTACCAAAGAGGATTTGTCCTGCTCTCCCAAGAATCAAAGTGTTTTGTGCTCTGAGCCCCCCATCCCTGGGAGAGAAGGTGAGATCAGGACTTCTTTCCATCCCGTGCTGATGAAAACTATTGAAGACCTGTGGTGCTGCATGAAGTGGAAGAATAGTGCCTGGGCCAGCCCATGCACACCAAAGGCCATTCCCGGTGGCTGTACTCACTAGGTCGAAGACTGCAGCTGATTTTCCCCTTCGCAGCCCTGCACCATCCCACGCTGCGCGGGAAGCCCATGCGTGGGGCTTCAGGGCTGCTGCTGGCAACTGGTAAGCGTGGGACAGGTCCGTGGAAAGCTGGGACATCCCTGCCTCCGACGGCCACCCAGGAGATGGCACTGTTCAGCTACTGAGCCCTGCCACTAGTCATTCCCCCACACACCCCTCCCAGCAATCTCTTTTCGTGCCTTGAGGATGCCGATACACCATTGCAAAAGCCTGGCTAAGAAAATAAAAGCTCCTTCAACAGACGATGGCTTGGTGATTGCACGAGTGTTTCTCTCTCGCAGCAAGACGTGGAAGGACCGGCTGGCTAAGATGGAGATGTTTACTCAGCGCAAGGCGATCTCGTACAACTTTCTCCCTCCAGCAGCTACCGGAACTGTTCCGGTGTAACCCTCCGACACCTGGACCCAGCCCAAAGTCCCTTTTTAACTTTCTTTTAAACAGCCTACACCCTTAACGCACAGTGGTGCGGAACACCCACCTGGCTCTGACCGAGCAGGCAAACAACAGGAGTGCTTCATCACGAGGGACACGTTATCGCCCGACTCCCGCTCCCTGAGCAAACAGGGACAGGGGTGGCCAGGGACAGCAGCACTCCTCTGCCCGGTGCCAGCACAGGCCTCTTCCCCTCTATGGTTTGCACCAAGATTTGCTGAGCTGAGGGGATGCACTCTTTCCTGCCGGGTCTCGGTGGGTCCCTAATCCCCAGGGAGGAGGCAGCAACGTTGCAAGGTTTGCCAGCACTCATCTGTCGGCACTTTCATGTCGCAGCAAGGCCCCACAGGAGCATGGTTTGTTCAGTGAAAGAAGGTGACTGAGCAAGCTGCTGCAGTTCACAGCACTGCTTTGACTCTCTGTGTACCTGGAGTAAAGTTCAAAGTGGGAAAGACATTGCTGAAGTTCTCTCCACTCACACTTCCATAATGCAGACACCAGCTTTCCTTTCCATCACTCCCATTTGCAACACCCCCTACAGTACAAAGCCCCATCATCCAGGAGTTACCAATATTCCTGCAACTATTTAATTGTTTGTTTGCAGAAGGAAGAGGACAATGAGAATGTGTTTGCTGGATTTTTACTTCAGAAACTTGTTTAGCAGCAGTGGAAGCAACAGGTAGGAAGAAATTAGCCAGCCATGTCCTGCTAGCTCTCCCCGAGCTGCATCTGGCCACGGTTGGAGGGAAATCAGTGGTCAGAGGCTCAGCATGGGAAATGCTCACCTACACCAATTCTGCTTTCAGGGCTTCACCAAGTTTACAAATGAGTGCTGCTTCCTTGAGCAAGGAGGTCCGTAACTGCTCAGCCTGCCTTTTTCAAATAACAGCCCAGATGAGTCATAGCAAAGATTGCAGTGTGTCTTTTTTTAGTGATTTAAAAGTTCTCAGACACTTTTTTCCTCCCTGAAACTTGGTCCTTCTCTACCACAATTGCAGAAAACTACCAGCAAATGGGCTTTGTAAGCTATGTGCTCTGGGACACCAGTGCCCAACTTTCTGGGTAGAGACAAGCCACAAGTTTTTCTCACCGCATGAGTACTGCACACCTGATCAGCCCTGAACACCACATATCACACCCAGGTGGAAGAGCTGACCCATGTACATGTGGCCAGGTCAGCGCCTCTCCGAAACGCTGTCTTTGCTGCAGGCATTCACACAAGCCTGTACCCACCCTCATTCTCACCAATGCCATCAGTAGGATGGTCCTCATCTGGGGGTACCAGAGCAAACCATTTTCCAATTGCTCCTGGGATTCATTAGAGGACCTACCTACAAACACTGATTTTCTGGAAATCAACCCAATTACTAGCTTTCCTGGAGACACCTCTCTCTCATAGAGAGAGTTCATGCCTGGCCTCCTGATACAGGGGAAAGACCATCATAAAACACAGATGGGGCAGCAGTGCCTCAGCTGCTACCTCTGCCATCACCAGCAGGGTAAGAGTGGCCTACAGCCTGCTTCAAAGGGCCCTCCAAAAAAGGCAAGAAGGACCAGGCCACAAGCCTTAGGAATTGTCCTGCTGGGCCCTTACTCTTTGGGGCACAACTCGTGTCATACACCAATACAGTGCAGGTGACATAAATGTAGAAAGTTTCCAGTTAAGCAATCCTCTTGATTTTTATCAAAGCCACTTTTCCTAGGACTTCACCATGTGAGGAGATCTTGATCACTGAGGCAATGACTTAAATATCATCTCTGTCCATACTACAAGATGATTTTGGCCTATGTTGACAAGACAAAGCTCCCTCCTCATAACTAGAGCAACCTTAACCCCAGCACAGGGCTACTGCTATGCCTTTTGACCTCAGCAGCCAGCCAAAAATGTAGGGAGCAGCAAGTTTCCATCACAAGTGGATTTGGTAGCTGAATAAGGTGTTCCTTCCATCCCTTACAAGGAATGCACAAATTTATCTTTTCTCCCCCGCTGTGAATACAGGAAAGATCAAATAATGCCATGTATTTGCTCACATCCTCACGTCCCCTTTTGAAATTCATACTCTGTTTAAAAGCCTCTTCAAACCTTGACAGTGGCTCTGGCTACTCCTGCTGCAGGACTCAAGGACACTGCCAGCTGTGGGCCACCAACCTCTTCTCTGCCCTGCAGAGGGGACAGCCGAGCACAGCACATACCTGCTCCCAAGCCACCTCCAGTAACACACTGGTGCACTAGCAAACTTGTCAATACCAGGCATTAATACAGCCACCCATCCCCTGCAACAGATCCACTGCCAGCTCATTAACAGCTTCAGCTGCCAACACAAGACTCAGCAGATATTTTGCCCTGAGAATCACCCTCAGATCACTACCTCTTACCTCCTCACAACCCCCATTCTGCAGCTGTGCTTCTCTCTCAGGCCAGCACGACCATCCCTGCCATCCCACAGCAAGCTGATCCTATGGAAAACCACCCAAGAGATAAAAAGCACTGTTGGTAGGGTGAGGGATGCTGGGTTAGTTTGTGTCTCCCCCAGTGCTTCAGAGTCAGGGAGGAGGAACAGAGGAACGGGGAGAGCTGGATAGTGTGTTCAGCGGCAGCATTTTGGCATGAAAACAGCCTTCTTCTGTCATTAAAAAGGCATCATCATTTTTCCCTGCTCTTCTCTATCCTTTCATGCTTCATAAGCCAATAGCCAGCTGAAGCCCCTGCCGCTTGTCACAAGTGCACGTCTGGGGCAGGAGCTCCAGTACTTCCACCTTTCAAGTTCCATTAGGGACCTTATCCATTTCCTACTCTTACCATAAACAGGGGAGACTCAGATTCTCCTTCCACCACCGGTTTCAGCGAGGTTCAGTCTATTTGTGATACCACCTCAGTCTATTAGTGTCTGCAGCAGCCCTCGCTGAAATTGATAGGAAAGAGCCTGTTTCACTGATTAAGGTGGGAATTAAATTCCTTCTCTTTCTGAGCAGCCTTGAAGTACTACTTCCCACTCTTCAACAGTGCTGTGTATTGCAAGCAGGGGCTGAAGTGATCCCTTTCCGCTTCTCACTTTCACAGAAGTGAAAATAGGGGAGGACAAGTCTGATCTGAAAAGTGTATTCCAACCTGTGTTGCCCCAAATAAGGTCAAGGTGAGATTTTCAAGAGGTTTCATTCTGTCTTCTGTTGAGATGTTAAGGCTGCTTGCAACATCATCGTTATTAAACTGTGTTTCTGCTCTTTCTCAGGGGAGTTTCTTGGTGCTTGATAAATACCTGATCTTTTCCCATGGGAAGGAGGGGATTAAATGTGCTTCCTTTCAGGTCTGGGGTGGGATTCTTTCCTCCCCTTCCTCCAGCTTTCGGAATACCAAGAAAGCTAAACGTGGCCTTCTCCGGTTTTACAGAGAATGAGGTATTCAGGGCTGAGTACCGAGCATTCTCGTGACTTTCGTGGAAGAGCACTGAATGCTTTGGAAAGAGTCCTAAACACTTGTGCACCAAAAGCACTTACTGCATCAGTTTCCTCACTGCCAGGATGCCTTTCAGGCTGGCCAAAACCTCCATGTTAAGATTCAATAAGGACCTGTTTAGTGCATCCTAACAAAAAAGGGAATACCCTCTTTTTTTTCCTGCTGCTATGGTATGAAAACTTTTTAAAAAAGAAAACAACCTCTTATTCACTAACAGCTGATGCAGAAGACCCTGAACTATTTTGCCAGTTGGCTTGAGCTCAATAAAGAAGAGGCAAGCAAGCTAATGGCAGCTAATGGCTGCTGGGTCCCCAGATTATTTCCATTTCAGTAAGTACCAGTGTGGCTAATAAAAGCACAAAACAAGGGATAGTCCCACGAACACTCCCTTAATTAATGTTCAATATTCCAGAGCTTGAACTTCACAATAGGATAGTTATTAGCCCTATTTTGTTTCTAGGGGAAGCTGAGGCCAGTAGCACAGCTGGGAATCTCCTCCACTTCCAGATTCCCAGCTCAGCATCCCTACTAGAAACTAGCTGTCCCTTTCCTGTTTCTAACACACCTCTGGCTCCTCGAGCAAGTAGTTAAGTTGCCCCAAGAGTAAGCAAGGAGCCAGCCCGTGACTCAGCTGCCCCCAGCCTAGTTTCATCCAGCTCTCTCCTGCCAGCTCCCCACCCGCACAGGCTGGGGCAACACAAGGCCTCGAAGCTGTGCGAGCTCACAGCCCTCTGCCACCAGCTGAAGCCCAGGTGAGCCACGGGCATGCTGTCAGGGGGCTCTGCCAGCAAACACCCATGTCTTTCCCAATCGCTGCCGGAGCAGACAGCACCAGGTGTGCTGCTGAACCAGCCCGGGTGCGGCTCTTTATCCATCACAGTCAGTCCCCAAGATACTTCGCCTTGAGTCAGCCTGGCAGGGTTCCCAGGGAGGCAGCCTGCTCTGCATCTTCCACCGCAGGGCAGCCCCGGTTGTAGGGAGAGGATGGGCACACAGTGGTACACCTCCGTCCTGGGACAACGTTACTTTTTGCTTATGTACATCTTTATGGGAGGGAATAAACAGCATCTAGAAGCAGCCAAAACAAAACTGAACTGTTTGGCTACAGAGGCACAAGCCCATATGAATGTACTTATGCGAGCCAACAACCGGTTTTTATCTGGTTAGCGCTCATCAATTAATTACAGACCAGCATGTCCACACCATGGTTTCTCTGTGATTTAGCCAAGTCAATTTTCCAAAACAATTTTAACTAACCCAGTCACAACTGAATCTGTAGAAACATATTTCCTGGTCTGGGACAGCAGAGTGCAGTCAGGACTCTGAGGCACATAAACGCAGCCCTCCCAAGCCCATTACAGAAACTCACTGGGGCTGCTTACAATATCTATGCCCACCCCAGCCCCCTTGCAGGGGCTGCTGCACTTCCCAGCCATGCTGGGGGAAAGGGGTACACGCCTGGGTCTGATCTGCTTCGGGTTAGAAGCCGGTACATCAAGCTTAAGCTGCTTGTGCTGAGAGCCCAGCGTGCAAAGGGAAGGTAACAAACAGCTGAGGAGCAGTAGCATCTTAAACAGCTGCAGCTGTTTCCCCAGTGAACGTGATTCAAAGCTGCAGTGTTCAAGAGCTGAAACTCAGAACATAGCAACGATTCTTGCAAAATATTTTGCTTCTTGTCTTTTTTTTTTTCTTTCCTCCTTCTCCCCCACACACAGCTTTTTAACCTCTTGGTGCCTATGCCGAGTTCCTCCCTAAAATAGGTTTTAGGGTGGAACATACTTGCCACTTGATCCGTGGCTTGCTAAATTTAGCCAAACACAGGCTGCCTGTATAGGATGGTTCTCTTGAAATGTCAGTAGCCACACATAAAGTTGCCAATATCATCCAGGAAGTGGCACACCACGGCAGCTATTTTTTTTACTTAAAATAATAATAAAAAGAAACTTTTTGTACTCTGTGGAGAGGCAACCATAAATTTGATTCCAAAAAAATAGAAAAGGACAGACTTCAGCAGGCAGCACTTGAGCCAGAAGAAAACCTTTGTATTTAACATATGTGGAAGAGATTAACTCTTTGAATTTGACTAGAGTCACTGAAAGCTGATAAAGAGAACAACCTGTTTCATATATCTTTTAGCATTACAGAGTTAAAGTAGAAAACAGACTGGTAGTCTAGAGGAAGGGAAATTGCAGAGGAAAAAAGATGAACGCACCAACACAACATACAATTCCAACTTCTTAAGTTACCAAGTGTTTGAAAGCAGCATCTGACTTTGTAAATATGTGACTTCTGAAGAAGTATCAAATACCCAACTTCTCCATCCAGCAAGGCACTGTGATCCATGAAAACAGTTTTCCCAGGATCTTTGCAGGGATGACACCACTGGCTGCTAAAGAGCCTTTCTTTTGCAGTACACAGCCAGCTGCTTCTCCCTGAGCTCCTTACAGCATCACAGAGAGCCAAATTCTGATACTGAGCATCAGTCTAGGCCTAACTTTTCCCAAAGTAGCTTTTCTTAAAAAAAAAAAAAGGCAAGAAAAAGGACAACTGGTTGGGAACTTAAGCCCATATTTAGAAATTTTAAAATAAACAATACACTTCTTAAAAAAAGGCAACCTGGCAACAGTACCTTCAGAATCAGAGAAGCTCCTGTCGATAGAGGGAATATCAGGTCAGCTTGTCTCTGTATGGAGAGAGCAGGAACCTGCACAAGGAACAATATTCCCACTACCTCATCTCACACCTCCATCCTTCCTAAAAAGAACGTAAGGGCTGCTAGCAAGACAAAACCCCAAAACTCTTTCCTGATTGCTGGAGGGCCAAATACAAAGCAGATGAAAACGGTGGGTTACACCAGCTGCCGCTTCCTCACCTGGCAAAAAGCAAGTGAGCAACCTGGGACAGCCATAAAGGCAAAGGTGTGCTCAATTAACCCCATTAGCTCCACGAGGTAAACATCCCTCTGCCCCCACACCCAAACCTCTTGCGCAGGCTCTGTTGGGCCTTGTAGCTTGGAAATGACCCCAGGTTCTCTTTGTCAACATGTGAGACCGGTCACCTGCTGTACATTCAGGCACAGGGTGAACACATGCTGCAAGGGGGAGGAGGCATCTAAATGCAAGTGCAATTAAGGGCTTGTTAGCATGCAAAATCATCATGGCTCCCACCTAAAGTCTACAGCAAAGCTCAGCAGAAGCAGAGCTAGGCTGGCTTAGGGTTGCCAAGGTTCTTATCCTGGGATGTACAAAAAATTAGGGGCCTAAAACCTGGGGGAGGTTAAGAAGCATCTCTGGGTGTGGGGGTCGGAGAGGAAGCTGGGGTGTAGGTACACCTGGGCTGGAGAACTGGCTGGTGGTGTCTCATGTCTGACTGATACTGCAGCCAGTAAAATGTGATATTGTGGCCTCCTGGTAAACACAGTCCCCAGCCTTAATGATGCTTCTGTGGAATAACCTGTTGCATCTCAAACTTAGCTAACTGTCTGGGCAACACAGAGCTGTGTTCAAGGCTAAGATGCCTGAACTTTTCCTCTCAGAGACAGAGGCACAGGAAAGAGAGATTAACTGTGAAAACTGTATGCATATAGAGAAACAGAGCTGTTATTCAACATCACGCAATGTCTTCCCCTTTGGAGAGCTGCCTGCCTCTTCAGATAGATAAGGTTTTGGCTGTGATGGGATGACTGTGGGAAGGGATAATGCAGGGCTTTGGACCGCAGTGGGACAAGAAAGTGTTCACTAGGCAAGCAGCGGTACAGATGCTGCAGTGTTCTGTCATCAGTATTTTGCAGAACCCTCCATAAACTAAACTGTTGACCTACTTGCCCCAAGTCATGGGTGATTATCTTCATATCCAATATAAATTAGCAAGATGTGGGTGTCACTGATACTGGGACAGTGTAACTTGCATAATTTCTGGCATTCAGTGATCTGTAAAATAATTTGAACTACATGCAAAGAATGATTACAACAGGCAAAAGGGGAAGATGCATGATTAAAACAGGTGGGTGGAGCCACCAGCATCAAAATTCTGCTGACTCATCGTCCCCATATTTTACATTTTAAATTTAAGCTCTTCTCCTCCCCCCGCTGCTAGATATCCTTAGGGTCAACTGAAGATCCAGCAGGTATATAGTTTCACAGTCCCCAAGGCAGCAACATAAAAACGTTCACCTTTTTTTTCCAGCTTACTTAGAACTTTTGGAGTCCTGATGACTGTGGCACAAATCAGAAAACTCAGCTGAGTCCCTTGGAGATGTTCACCAGAATAAAAGTTGCAAGCTAAAAGGGAAGCAGGGCCTTTATTCTTAATTAATCCTTATTTAACTCAAATATCTAGCAATCAGTTGGATGAAATTCTCTCTTTGTTTAACATTAAACAGCTGCTGTTCCATTAATGCCTGCGTAAGCATCTGGATTCCCCAAGGAAGACCTCCAGCAAGAAAAATCTGAAAGAAATATCAGATCTTAAAAACCGTGGATCTTTTTTCTTTAAGAAGTGGGAGGGGGAGGTAGTAGGGGGTTCAGAAACAGTTTCCAAAGCTTTCAGATGCTTTGCACAGCCACACACTTTGTAACTTTAGAGTTACTGACTGGGGGCTTCCACTTTTCACAGCCAACTGCAGCAGCAAGTTGTATGGATTCACAACCCCCCCTTCGAGCGTGAAGAGGGTAAGCCCAGGAGTGAAACGTAGGGCATAGTAGTCTGAGCAGATGCTGTCGGATTTGTAGACCTGCACACTTTCATTTGCAATAAACAGACATGAAGCATCACCCTGGACCGGAGTTTCCCCCCAGGCACTGATGGTTTCAGAAGCTGAGGCAGAGCCTTTGACTGCAAGGCTCCTCCTGTTCGTGGTGTCAGTCTCACTGTCTGCTAAGGAGAAAGAACTGCCCAAGCCATGGTAACATTAGTCAGGTTACACTACTGTCTTGGCTGACTGTGGGGCAAAACAACCATGCTTTAGTCCAGCTCAAATGTTATCCCCTCATTAAGCCTGTGCCAAGCGATTTGCTAGTTCAGCTAATCTGAATTGGCTGTGGGTATCCGAATGCAAAATAAGCACTTTCTCCCCTTTAATTATAGTCTTTATGTTTCATGATTTAGGTTGCTCCTGTCATTGTTTGCAAGAGAGGATGGGGTTGCATAACAGTGTGTAACACGATACAGCTGCACACTGGGGCTGCTCAACCAGCAAGCCCAAATAGAAAACAGCTTCTTCTGTTAACCAACAGCTGAACAACAGCAGGGAAAGCTCACCCATCCCTTTTCCACTGGTAGGGGTAAGGGAAGGCCTGTGGGCTGTCCCTTATTACAGCCACCAGCATCTTGGCAAGGTCTGATGGAATTCTCTCTGGTGGGTCCTGCCTAGGAGAGGAAGCCAAGCTAGTTCTGTGCAGAACATTGCTTTTGATGGGAGAGTTGACGTGTTTAATTGAAGAAAATGGGAAAGTCACCCCAACAATTTCACTTTTCATTCCCCAAGTGTCAAACCTGGTGGGTCTCCCTCAAGCAAAAATCCAACCTGTGTCAGGGCAGGACTGTTGGGTTTGTCTGTTTTGTTTTGTTTGGGTTTATTTTAAACAAGGCCTGTAGGATGCAGTCCAGCAACTCATCAGCCATCATGTTCGGATCCAGGATTAGTCTGTACTTGACCGGATCCTCATTCTTCCAAGGCAAATTCTGTGGAAAGAAGGGACAGCGCTGCAGCAAACAACCATCAGTGTGCGCTTTACGCGCTTCTGGGGCCTACAGGAGGTTCTGGGGTCAGAGCCTGGGACCGAATTTTCTTCTTGCATTCTTCAGTGTAGTTCCTCTGAAGTCACTGCCACCAGATAAGCTATGGAGCATAGCACAACAAGCTATGGAGCATAGCACAACCTTATGTGGACACTTGGACTGAGCGACTTATTTTTAGCTCAAAGCTCTACCTTAAGAGTTGCCTGTTGCAACAATCCAGCACAGCCTTTGGTGGTACCCGTGAAACCTTCCCTACACAAGGTGCTACGCTTGGGTGGTACGATATTAAACTAAGTAAGTTATAAAATCATACAGCTGCTATAAAGTGTTGCAGACGTGTGTGGATGTTTGGGTTAGTTTGTCTGGCACCTTGCATCCCAGTGTTTCAGTGGAAGAAGATGCACAGATGTAGCAATTTTTAAAATCAGTGCAGCTTCTGGGGTAAAAGCTACACTGCAACTTATTGGTTTCACTGCTCTACTCAAAATAGAAATTTTAAGTATGTTGACTGTTATTCTGGAATATGAGGTGCAGGATTTGACAAATGAAATGAACAGCTGCACATGCTCTTTGCTGTGCAGACACAGACTGAGGAATTCAAAAGCTGGTGAGTGCTACTAGATATAGAAAGACCACCTGAAAACTCCACGGGTGCAAATTCACAGTCACAGTGACCTAGAAATCCGTTTCACGTGTGGCTCCTAGTTCAGTGTGCTGCACTGACCTATAATGGCAGCTTAGTAAAAGCAACCCGTCTAACAGAGCAGGTTTTTTTCACCTGGTGCATGCCCAAACCTGATCCAAGCACATCCCATAGCGCCTTGGCTACCAAATGCGGATTGCTGTTAAACCAACTGCTGCCTACGTTAGTCAGGAACATTGCTTACTAAGTATGTTCAGACCTCTGGTTGTCTTGCACCCGCCTATTATCTGATCTTAAAATGCTACCCGGCATTCCCCTGCCAGTGAAGGCATTGCAGATGGCTGCGTGTCAGAATTGCAGCTCTCTGCAGATCAGGTTGGTCTGTAGCACATCATTCTCAGTTCAGGCAGCGAGAGAGGAGATGGAGAGCACACACACACACACAAAAAGGAATCTAAACCACAGCCAGTTAAACACATCATTTCTATGCCAGTTCAATTTCCTTGGGACTTTCCCAGCATTTTTACCTCAACTGTTTGCAGCAGTGAAAAAAAAAAAAAGTTGAGATTCAAGATTTCTTTTTCTGGCCCAGGCATCCTAATAGTTCCTCAGCCTAGCTGCAAAACTGCATAAACAAGGATGAAAATCTGGCCAGTGCAAATCATGGCAAAACTCCCACTGATTTGAATGAAGCCAGGCTTTCACCCCCCACCTTCGAAAATGTACAAACCCAGATTTATAATACATTTTATAAATAGAGCGCTAAAACTGTTCTTTCCAGGCTGGTTTGAAGAGAGAACATCAAAGATTGCAGCCTTGCTGTTTTCATTAAACTTTCACCGAGGCTGGCTAACTGTGATGAAACAACAGTCGTGATCCTGTGTTCTCACCGAGATTGTTATCGAAATTAGCAAAAGTAGTTAAGTCAAAAGAAGGAGAAAGCTGTGAATGAAGTTAGGCTCCAGCCCCTGGAACTTTCCTCCAAGAGCTTTCGGAGTGCTTGTTTGTCTGCCTAACTGCAATTCATCTTTCGTTTTCCCCTGTCGCTTACAGCCTCCAGTCCTCGGTAGGATGCTAGATTCTTTGGCAAACAGATGCAGGCTGTGTCAGTACCATTCTTCATACTCCACTGATCATTAACTTATCTGCAAAATTCCTTCCAGCTATCTTACTGCTCCCCTTGTGCTGATCCAATACAGCAGCGTAACTCCAGAGAGCCTTCAAGATTTTGGGTTTCGGGGAGAAAATCAGAAGAACTCCATAACGCTCGATGAGCACAAGGCTTTCCAGGGAGCCCGTGCTAGTTCAGGAAACGCTCCTGAGGGAGCAACACACTGTACCTTGCCCACAGATAAGCAGCAGCAAGCTATTCGGCAGGGAACTGCATGGTCCCCGCTTGGAAAGAACTGTAATCCCTCTAAGTCAACAAGGCAGGCAGGGCACCGATAGCTTTCTCAGAACAGAGGAGACATTATTACACGCCTGGTAGTGAACTAGCAGAAGTTGACACTGTGTGTCTCGGTTACCACAGTAAAGCGTTTCACAAACAGAGCTGTCTGAACTCTCTCCAAGCATTTGGCAAGTCCGCAGCAGCGGCGCTTCGACCACGTTCTGCAGGTCTCCTGTGGTCTGCAGAAAGCTGGTGGAGTTCAAGGGCCGCGCTGTTATTTTTCTTCTTTGTCCACTCTCTAAAGTGCATCTGAAGCTGTTAGGAAAGGCAAGCGCTTCCCCAACAGGAATCAAAGCGGGATGGGATGTGGCAGAAGCAAGGAGCCAAAGATGGGGTTTGCACTGAGTGCGGGTAGAAGGAAGAGGCGCGTTATACCGTTAAGAGTAATGCAGAGATCTCCCCACGTTCTCTCTCCAGGGATTTGTCCCATGCTATGAAATCGCTGGGAAAAGGCCCGAGCTAAGCAGATTTCTCTCACGGAATGCACAAACCCCGCGCTGTCCCAAGGCTCGCAGGGACAGGCAGCCATTAGAGGGCAGCGGTAACCAACACATGCATTGACGGGTCCCTTTCTGCTACAGGATGTCCCAGCCAGCAGCACTCCCTGGGCAAAGCAAGCGAAGAGGTATTCAGGGGGAAAAAAATTAAAATCTCCCCTTAAAGAAGCAGCCAAGCACCTACCCAGAGGCAGTACAGCCACGTACCATCCTATGCCAGGAACAAAAGTGTTGTAATGTCTCGTCCTGAGTGAGCCATCCCCCATCCTGCCCAGCTATTATCCTGGAGATGTAAGAAAGAATTACATTTCTGGCAAACATCCTGACTCAACAGCTGAATGGAAGTCGGAGTGAAATATTCATCCCATGGGTTGCCCTCAGCCTCACGCAATGAAAATAGAAAAGGGGGGAAACCCTGAAACACATGAGCTGGGATACTTGTGACCGTGACGTTAATTGTTTTGCAAGGAGCAATAAAAGCCAACCCTGACAGCTAGGTATGGTGTCCATTGCTTTATGTCACCCGGTCCTCAGATGGGTGGCCTGTCCACTGAAGGTGGGGTGTGCTCAGAGCATGGTACCAACAGAGCATCCCGAGAGCAAACAGCAGCACCTTCCTGAGAAGGAAAGGCAGGGCTCCTGCCCTGGCCGAGCACACTTTGGCATGGGGCACAATTTCACTGGCAGCTCCTCTCCATCCCACTGATCTGAAGGTGAAGTCTCTCAGAGCATATGGCACGAGGTGGAAATAAAACTGGACTGGCAAGCCAGCAGCCACTCGGCTCCCATCACCGAGAGCAACTCACTCATCCACTTGCATTGCCAACATTTTTAGGCAGCGAGATCTGAAGCCCAAGTCAGAAATTTGAAGCACAACATGATGAGAGTGATTTCAAGTGACAGACACGCCCAGAGAGAGCTTCTCAGCCATGGGCTAACTCCAGAGGCTGACCGCGCTCTGTGCCAGGAACAAAATGTCGGCAGCCTCCTGGGGACACCACGGGCTGCTGCAGCACCAGCCCTGGGGAGCCAGCTGCGCTCCCAGCCCTGGCCCTGCAGCCAACAGCAGGCCGGGGCAGCTGCCTCCTTCCACACCCCAAAATCCTCCATCAAAGCCATTAGAGGGAAACCTCTCCTTCCCTTGCCACAAAACAAAGCAGGTGCTGGTGCACCTCATCTCAGTGGCGCTTCCTCCCTCTCCAGGCGGGCAACTTGAGGGCACTATGGCCATTGTAACCAATGGGCTAGTGAAAGCCCTGTGTGGAGATTAGTGCGTCCCGGTGCTTCTTCCCCTCAGCAACTGGGCTAACATGGCCTGTGGGTGCCTGTCCCACAGCCCCCGCAGGCCCAGAGAGGGTAGCCCCCTGTCTTCCTGGGGACGCGGACAGGCCTAGACCCTCAGATGGGCCCATGGCCCAGCAGGGCAGGGCTGTGGGGAGTGGAGACCAGCCCTGCTGCAACATCACTGGGGCAAGGGCTGGCAGGCCCAGGGGCTGAATGGCGTCCCAGGCAGTGGGGGAGCTCTGGGGGGCCAGGGAGGGACATCAGGGCTGTTGGTGCCCTCAGGGCAGGGTGGGAGCTGCAGATCTGCTGCGCCACCACCCTGGCCCTCCTTCAAACAGGGTCAGGTAGATAGATGTCTTCTGCTGGGGTCCCGCAAGCCCAGCCCATGGCACAGGTAGCCACAGCAATGCAGCCTCCCCGTGAGCTGACTGAGCCCCAGTCCTTGCCCTGCCCTCACCCTGCAGCAGCAGTGCCTGACATCTACCTAACTTCCCACCTCGGCTTCTGCATGCCAGGTTTATGATGCCCGTTGGCTTTTGTGTCAGCATTGTCCTTTAACTGAAATAGCTCCTCTTCCTCCTTAGCATTAACCTCCAGGTTGTATTTATAGAGAGCGATCATATCCCTCTCTCAGCCTTCGTGGTGCTGGACTAAATAAGCCAAGCTCTTTCAGTCTACTTTTATAACCTCAGCTCTCCAACAGCCTAATCCTCCCGCTGCCTTTCTTTGCACCTGTTCCAGCGTGAATCAAATCTTTTTTGAACGTGAATGACCATAACTACCCTGCATTGTGCGGATGGCATGTCACATCGCTTTCTACAACAGAATTAGTATTTCCCTCTCTCAAGCACCGGCGCTTCCCATCAGGCAGCCGAGGACCTAGCCTGCCTTTTTCCTCACAGAGTCAAAATTGGATCCTGAGAGGACCACAACGTGCTGGGGGAAAATACCACTCGGTAACAGTGATATGGAGAAGCACATGGTATAAACACAGGAGTATCATATTTTAACAACTAGAAAAAATGATTTGGGTGTAATTCTGCAGACAAAATTTTATTAAATGTTCAAGCACCAGAAAAAAAAAAAATCAGAATTCTTTTTCTGTGACAATCTTACACTTAAAAACCTGTCAAGTTTAATATGGAAAAAACCATTGTGAAAGGGCTGTGTGGAAAAGGAGTGTCATGAAAACTGGTCACAGGCGGTAAAATTATTCTTGCAACAGAAGAGCTAACCGAGTAAGATCTGTGCTATAAAGAGCAAATGATGGCCACTGGCCCACATGCCTTTTGCAGCATCTCTGAGTGACTGCACTACTGTTCCTGTGGGGCTGCTGTGCTTCTTCTCTGCCAGCATCCCTTTCGACACCCACCACAGTCAATCCCTGTGTTTCCATCTTTGATCCTTCCCCACTCTGACTGGTGAAAGGAGCCAGTTTTCCCTCTGAACGAGTAGAATCCTGAACATCCATTACTTAGAGCATCTGGGGCTTCTCTGCAGTCCAGTTTTCTGCAGTGACCAGCTAGGGATCCCAGCCACAGCTCAGATATACCACACTGGAGCTCATATCACATCTGACCAGACAGCTCCGTTCCTTTCTGAGCCCCTCAAACACCAGATGCCTCCATTGATAAACGAGGATGACTGTTCCACGTGCTTTTAGCTACCGACTTTCTACTAACCATTCAAATTTTCAAAGGGTTGGAAAACTCATGCGATGCATGGCTTCTGTTTTCGAACGGAGATGGGGTGGATGGAGCATGGGAACTTCGGCCCGGTCTCCTTGTGACCTCCCTGCCCTAGGAAATGGTCCTAGTGCCACCAGGACAGTTTAAGAGTTACACTGCAAAGCCACAAATCTTCCGGCCCTTCAATTGCATCATCAAGCCACGCGTTTTTTCTTCTCCCATTTGTTTTCTGTACTGGACGGGCCTTGTTTGTTGACAAAAAGGTGACCCCGGGGGAGTGCGCGCTGACCTCCCGAGAGGACATGTGCCCCCCCGCCCCTCCACGCCAGCCCGCTCTGCCGCCGGTCACTAGGGGCCACTCTCGGAGCTGGGAAGAGCAGCCAGCAGCTGCGTCCTGTCACCGTCCTCCCCTCCGCCCTGCCTGCTGCCCTGCTCGCCGGAGCTTAGCTGGGAACCGCGGAGGGGGGAGAGCTGGGAGGGGCGCAGGGACAACTGGCAGGGATGAGGAGCAGGGCTGGTACTGGCTGCGAGCGGTGGGAGGGGGGAAAGGAGAGGAGCAGAGGCTGGGAGAGGAAGAAGAAAAACATGCTGCTGCAAGTCCTTCCCCCATGGAGTCTGAGGAGAAGAAAGCTGGTTGCTGACAAGGAAGATTAGGAGGCCCTCCCTCGCCCGTGCCAGCCCATCCCTGCGGAAAACTGCCGCTTGGGTCCTGCCCTGGGACCTGTGGCAGAGCAGAGAGCTGGACCGGGCGTGGGAGCGAAGGGGCTTCCAGCTTGCTTGAAGGCACCCTTTGTACACCCAGGCATCATCTTCCCCCAGATTCCAGCTGGAGGTAGCACCCTTCGTACATCCAGGCGTCATCTTCCCCCAGATTCCAGCTGGAGGTCGCACCCTTCATACACCCAGGCATCATCTTCCCCCAGATTCCAGCTGGAGGTAGCACCCCTCGGGCCGTGCATCTCAAGGAAGGACCTAGGAGGGAGAAAAGGGGCAGAAGAGAAGGAGACGCAGGGGAAGGCAGAGAGCAAGTGAGGCCAAGACGGGCCCTTGCTCCCGGAGAATCCCCGCAGACAGTGCTGAGACGCTCTCCTTAATATAGCACCATCTGCCCAGCTATTTTCTCCCCGTGGCTCGCACACAGTGATCTCCACGTTACAATCGGCGTGGCTGGCATACTTGAGCTAGCTGCAGCCGAGCGAGGTCAGGCAGGGAGCAGGCGCAGCAGAGGCGCAGCAGCGAGGACTTCAGCCCCGGCTCGCAAAGCCAGCCGGTTCTCCAGGTCCCTGAACTGTTTTGTGCTGAAGGCCATGCTGCTCCCTCTTCCCTCCTTTGACCTGTACTGACTAGATCAGCCAGCGTGTGCTGCCTCGCACCCATTGCAGGGCAGCCTGGTCCCTGGCGAGCCTGGCTTCCTGCAGCAGGGTGGGATGGAGAACGGGTACACTTGGGCACTGGACTGAGGAACAGTTTAGCAGGTCTCATGGTTTTGTCACAAGTCACATTATTCTGTATTTTTTCATCCCACCTTAGAGAGAACAGCTTCATTCTTCTGCACAAGCATCACCTTGCAAAAGAAGCCAGTAAGAAGAATACGGTGTTTGTGGTTTGCTGTTTACTTATTTCTCTGAGCCTTGTAATTCTGAAGGTAAATTCATTTTTCTCTAATTCAGGATGGTGGTAGAAGGAATATGAAAAGACAACACATGTCCCTTCTTGGAGGGTGTGCTTGCTTACTTCTTTTTTATCTTTTTGGGGTTTTTTATCTACGCAGACTTAGTGCTCTCTGATGCAGAACCAGGGCTTCACCTGTTTCTGTGTTCACCCTGCAACTCACAAAGTTTAAGCTGCTGTGAAAATAATAATTACAACGCTCTATATGGCTGAGCAAAAGCCTTATTTTTCTTTTCCCTAAAATGGGTGTGACACAGGGACAGACTGGGCAAAGTTTGAGTAACATTTTGTACTGTGTGCTGATTGCTCCATCTTTCAGACCGAGCTCGGGCTCCCGAGAAGAGAGGGAATTTGCCAGAGAAGTTCCAGCGAGGACCAGTGACTCTCCCGGCACAGCAGAGGCCTGTGCTTTCCCTGCAAAGATAGCGTGATGTCCATCTACATACACTGAAACCAAACCCGATGATAAATTTCCTCTCATATGAAGTAATCCTATAGCACAAATCAAGATTAATTGACATCCTCATGCCTACCACAGCTGCACAAATGGTCGGCACAGCACAAGTGGGGCCTGTTCGCTAATCGTAAAGTAGCTAAGAGCAGACCTTGGATTACTGTGGTCTATAGTAATATATCACTTTCCATAAAAAGAAAAGAACATTGTGCTCTCTTTCCCAACACTGTTTCACCCCAGCTCATCAGTTGCCCAGCAATCACTCTCCTCTCCCAACACTTGCATGGCAGAAAGAGAGATTTTTTAATCCCGGAGAAGTTCTGCTGTGCTGAACTAAAGCAAAAGAAGCAGGGACAAGCAGCTGAGAGCGAGGGGAAGAGCTTTTTGACAACAGAAAAAAAAAAAAAAAAGCAGTGCTAGAGGAGTTTCCAGGCTAACAGAAGTCTAAAGGCTGTTCTGTCCTTCCTGATGGCTGCCAAGTGCTCAGCTGCAACAGGGACAGGGAGGGAATCTGATGCAGGGAGCAGACTCCTCTCTCAGACAAATTTCATCTCTCAGTGAGCACTCAAAAGTGCTGTGGAATTACTGCTCTGTTGCAGTTAGGGTAGCCTTTTAAGGCACATACGTTATGTTCTTGTATTGTGAAACCAGTAATTTCGCAAACTGGCTGAAGTTTTCAGTCATTTTGCAAAATGCCAGGAGATAATAGGTATGCATATGAAATCCTCACCCTCCGGCTATTACTACCTCCCTAACTCAAAAAGAGATGCAAAACCGTTCTTCTTTTCTACAGCCGGGAAATCTTTTGTAATTACTTCTAAAGCCAGTCTGCAACACCCATCCCCTAACACAGCTAACTAGTATTTTCACAACTGAGCATTGTAACATCAGCCATGACATTTCAGCCTCGCCCGTCACATCTGCCTGCGCCTCCCGGTGCTCTGTCCCACCACAACTCCATCAGCCAGGTCAGCTGCCCCCAAATGAACATCAGTCATGAAAGTTTCTTTCCATTAACTACCACGAGAACTGAAGAAATGGTCAGAGTAAGGAAATGCATTTCAAGCAACCCAAGGACAAGGAGCGCTATGCCTTGTCAATTCCCAGATCTGGGATGGAGACGCCACCGCCCCAGTACACGATCTGCAGGGGAGGATCAGGGTCACACACCGAATGTCAGTCAACAGGGCAACACCATTAGGAAAAAGGCAAACCATGTGCTGGATGTATAAACAGGAGAGAAGCCCTCGGGACAAGTAAAGTAATCCTTCCACCCAGGACTAGCCAGGCCAGAGCTGGACTGCTGTCCGGTTTTGGACACAACACTTCAACACCAACCAACTGGAAACAGTCCAGAAGAGAGGTGTGAGAGTCTAGAAAACCTGGTCAGTGATGAAGGACCAGAAGACCTGTGTCTGTCTGAGAACATCCCAGTCCATACAAAGTTGCTGGAAGCTCATTCCCACCCCCAGAAAGCCTGGTTTTGATGGCCATGGTGCACCAGGATGCACGGAGTGCCAGCGTTTCCAAAAGTACTGTGACAACAATGCCAGGCAGCTTGCAAATGCCTCCAGCTTTCTACCACTTGATGTGGCGATGGAGAAGAGAAATCGAGCAGAAATGTCTGCAATTCCTGTCACAAAGTTTTAGTCACTTTGTGAGTAAAGCATGTTGCAAGGTCAAAGAAAATTGCAGTCATTCCATTGAACTATTTTACTGGATGACTAACCCCCATATGAGAAGACTTCCAAAAATTATTCCGACCAATTGGTCCATGCTGTCATAATACCTGAGCAGCGTGCAATTGCAGGGCCCAGCAGAGACGACGGAGGGCAGCTCACTTCCTTTGCAAAAGGGCAGAAGGCTCCGAAAGCTGATTTACATGATTTGACCACAGAAACCACAGGAGTCTTTGCCTGAATCGAGATCCAAAATGAAAACTTTTGAGGTCAAGCCCACTGCCCTCTCCATGCACTCCCCACTTTTCATGCTGTTCTTATTCCTGTTCACCCAATCAGCACAAAAAGCGCTGTAACCGTACGTTGCCCAGCACAGCAAACTACCTGAATCCTATGGGAAATACCACTCTATCCTCCCAAAATAGCGTTAAATCTAGTCACATTTGACCTTGCAGGGAAATTGAGATTCAGAATCCGAGCTGATGGCCAAAGTCACCTTCCACCCCAGCCCCTGCAAGGCAGATGTGCATCCATGCAGTCTGCATCAGGTTAGGGACAGCCCTTCCACGCTGCTGACATGTAGGCAGAAACCCAGCATTGAAACAGCAAGAAATGGCAAGAAAAGTAAGCTGGTTATCACAGTCTGTGTCATGCAGGGCACAAAAGGCCTAGCTGCTTTCTGTTTAAATTTTGGGCGGACGTGTGTGTGTACACAACTTTCATTTCCTCTCCTTCATCCCCACGCTCGCACAAGCACACATTTCCCTGGAAGGGGAGCTGCCTGGCACTCCTCGTGGTTGTTTTCTGATCACAACAAGCAGCCTCTCTGATCCTAAAAAAGAGTTGACTGGGGTCAGACTTTTCCTGGGGAGGTCTTCTCTGGTGCCAGACAGACCCTCTGACCAGAGCAGCTTCCACACGGCTGCCAGTGCTGCACTGAGATGTGGCAGTACCCAGGCTGGGTGCCCGAGGTGACAGGGACGGGTGCTGCAGCGAGGGCTACAAAACCCCTGCCGGGTGAGTTAGGTGAATGCTTCGGAGGTGAGCCCTCACCCCAGCACTGCTCTGCCCCGGCGGTGCTGACGGAGGCTGGGGAGGATGAAGTTAACTCGGCTCCGTCAGCATAGCCTGTGGGGTAGATTGATGGCAGTGCAGACACATCCCAAATTTGTAAGCCTGCTGGTCAGCCTCAGGACTTGGCAACGATGCGTCCCCAGAGAAATCTGAAAAAATAACCGATTCCATAAAAGTAGCCCATCGGTGTTAACTTCCAAAAGGCTTTTTCCTCTGGTTTATGCTGGCAAGTGCAAAGGCTCTTCCCACCCCCAGCTATCACAACGCTCTCTCACTGTCAGGACCCACGGCTGCCGAGGCGGAGGTGCGGATTTACGGCACTGGCTTTTGCAGAGCATAATGCTGAGCTTCGGGGATCAAGGGTTATGACATTTTTATGGCCGCTCTTCTCTCCCCCAATATGAATATGAAGCAACCATAAGGAAAAACATCTGGTTTCACTTTTGTTTTCTCCACCACTGTTCCTATCTGACAAAACCTTAAAAACTTGCCAGTGCTCCAGCGAGCCGTGTGTGACAGCAGCCTGCAAGGAGCCAAGGCTTTTTTGGTGTCATTGTGGTGAGAGTACACTGCCCTGGCAGGATCAGCTCCATCACTGTTAGAAGGCAAGACTATCTGGACCTTGTCCCGCTGCCAGGTGCACTGGCAGCCCTGCTCCATTGCTAGAGCAGGATGAAGGGTTGCTAAAGGACTGCCCCCTCCATCTTGATCTCATTACAGGCTGCATCTCCAGAGGGAAACGTGGGCCGCTGCAGGGAATGCCACAAGAGGAGGCAACCACTGCTGCGGGCAGGGAAAGGAACCTGCACGGTGGGGTCCTGCCTCGCCTCAGAGTCCTCGTAGGAGGGGTTCTGCAGGGCTTGGTTTATTTCTGAGCAGTGGCATGCTGAGGAAGGCTTGTGCCCGCCTCTGTGCTCAGGGCTAGTCTGCACCAGAAAACAGAGACTGGCCCAAAAATCAAGGTGGAGGCCCCCCACTCGCAGGAGCTACCTGCACCACTCCTGGCTCCAGGCAGGACCCATACTGCCAGTTAGGAGAAGCAGAATGAAAGACCACAAACTCGGAGACCAGTCTGGCAAGGATGGCCGAATACCTGTTTCCACAGCTAGACACCAGGAAACACGGCGTAGTGGGTTCCCTCGGATTATCTTATTTATCCAAAGAAAGACAAAAATGTAATTATTTCAAGGAATCTGAAAGTATTTCTCCCTTATCTATAGGAGAAGAAGGCATCTATGCAACGGGCAGGGTACCAGCTCTGGAAAAATTCCAGAAATAGTTTCTCAGTCTCCCATCTCAGGATTTCAAAGCCCCAGAGGAAGCCGGGGGGGCTGTATGGATGCACCTCACAGAAGAGGGACAACGGCTGTGTGCTGGCCCCCCAGGGATGTGCTGTGGGGTACCACCGGCTGCCATGGAGGCCATGAGACGTGAGGGATGAGGTCCCAGGACCATGTGGTGATGAAGATTGTATGTTAGGCATTAGAAACGAATCTTAACAGTGGGGCACCCAAATAATGAAACTGGCCTCCAAGGAAGGTCTCCGAGGGACAGGAATAAAAAGTGCTCATGGAGAAGGATGCTGAACATCAAGGCATGCAAAGAAAGTGTCTGTTCTGTGCTGTGGACTGCAAGAGAAGACCCAGGGTATTGTTCTGCAGTTTATTTCTCTCTTTTTGACTGCCCTTCTTGCCTATGCCAATAAAAAAACACCACTCCCTCCTCTTATTCTTTTTCTTTGTTTACTTAACTTTTTTTCCTCATAGCAACTGCATAAAGCTGAAGCCATCTGATATTTCCAAGTAACCAAGACCATTATTCACTGAAGGCACTGGCCTGGATCCTAATTGCTGCTGGTCTCGTACTCAACACAAGCGTTGCAAACAGCTGTAAATATCTTTGTACAGTATTCCACTCATGTCAAGCCGACCCTAATTCTTACAAGTCCCCTGGGATACAAATAAAAGTTCATCCACACACTGCCAGAGAAAATAGGTGTGCTAGGTACGCTTCGGAAGGCCAAACCGCAGCAAGAGAGGAGACAGGGTAGAAAGACAGTTTTACACCCTTTTCCAAGGCATGCAAAGGGCAAACAGGTGAAGGGAGTCGGCGGTCACCAGTGTCTGCAGGCCACATGATGGAATGAAGACCCCTTACAGCTGAGTGACACTAGGACAGTAAGGACTTTCCGGATCATGTCCCTGTGCCTGGAGCATGTTTGAGGAGGGGGCTTCGCACGTTACCCTTCCCAGCCTTTGTTCCAGACGTGCTGCAGTTTTGGCATTACACCATTTCTTCATCCTATTTCCCTCTTCACACAAAGGGCCTGTGTTTCATACGGACCTTTGTTTAAGGCTAAAGAACATCATAACTGCCAGGTAACAGCATTGCGTCATGCATGTGACGAGGTCAGGGTAAAACCCCTGCTAAGGAGGAGGAGAAGGCTGTATTTTGCACCTCTCCCTGCAGAAAGGAGAAAAGGACCAGGCAGCAAAGCACGTGACAAAGTGCAAAATCCTGTGCTTTTGGTTTTAATCTACCTTACTGCTATAACCAGAGGAACACAAAGAAAAAAAGTCATAGTGCAAGAACCTGACTATTTCAGAGCAAGAAGAGATATTCATTAAAATACCTTTTGTGGTTTTTTTTTTCTTTTCAAAATACAATCCAAGTCAGAGACTTGGGGGGGAGGTGGGTGGGGAAGGATGCCTAATTTCTTACCAGCTCCCCAGAGAGTTAGGCACTTATAACACTCCCTCATCTTTTATTGCCCATATTCTTCAAATCCTTGCCCATCCCCTGTGTGATTTTTCACTGCCCTTCTGCTCTCCTTCCCATCTATCACACGGTATCTCCCTTTTCCGCTCGCTTCCTCCTCTTCTCTGATCTGCTCGTGCATTCCAGCTTCCCTCACTCATCCTTAAGTTTGTTGGAACATCAACATTCCTCCGATGCCTTCAGCCCCACATCCCACGTGGCTGCCTGCGCCCTGCCAAGGGGCTCCCATCCTGACAGCGGGGCTGCGGGAGCCTAAGCCAGCTGCCACTCGCGGCTGAGTCAATTCAGCCACGCAGAAGAGCCGGAACTGTGGCGAGAGATTTCAGCCTAGCTGGGGGAGGCGAAGAAGGCACAGTGTGAAAGTCCACCGCTACATACCAGGAGATGGAAATCAGTACAGCTGGTACTGTGTGTTCAGCTCTCTGCCAAAGTCCTTTCTCTCAAGGTTGTGCTGACAGACTACAAAAACAACGGCTGAAAGCACAGCATGAAAGCAAGCGATGGGGAACTTGCCCCAGAAGGAAGAATCCGTGAAAAGGAAGGTTTAACGTGTTTTGTTTAGATGTCAAGCCCTTGGCAGGGACTTGTCAGGAGGGAGAATGAAAGGTGTTAATCCAATGCACACCTAATGCTTCTTGCTGCACACATGCATTTCTCCCAGCTTTCCCACGTTAAGTGCTCTCTTCCAGACTCAGTCCTTAATGAGTGACATTTCAGAAGGACGCCCCAGACCCCCTCATCTGCTCCAAGACAGGAGAGATGCTGCAAATGAAGACATGTGGCAAGCAAATTTTAACCAGGAACAAATATTTGCCATCATTCTGAATGGCTGCTGTGCCACACTACATTCTTCCTGGCACACTACAGCGGATGAATATTCTCGGGAAAGTAAGTTTCTGCCATCGCAAATGGCTGACAAACACTTCAGGCTGCTGAACCCTGGGTCTTCATTTCTTCTTGTCAAGTTGGAGGCCCTACCCTGGGTAGGACTATGCACACAGCTGGCTTCTCGTACGTGCTGGAGGGACGAAGCGCTAGAGGGTCAGATAAATAGTAGTTCTTAGAAACCTATGGACACCCAGTACGGTGAACCCTGTGCTAAGGGCTGCAGAGACATGCCCCATGCTAACTCGCTGCCTCTTGAGGTCTCTCAAGATTTCCACTGCCATCTCACTTAATCTCTTGCTCAAGTGCCACGTCTACCAGGCAAACGAATTCCCTCTGTTCCCCTATGCCAAGTTTCACTCCAGCATGTCAAAACCACTGCCCTACACTGCAGCATTCCTTTCCAAGTGAACTATTCCTCCCCCCTCCCTCCCGCGGGTCCTGCTGATGGCAGCTCGGAGTTGTATAACTGTGCGCTCCCTCCTTGATAATAGTGAGAACCAGGATTTCCTGGTATGCCAGAAATGGGTTTGCCACTCCTGCCTGGGTGAAAGGGGTGGGACAGGAGGCGAAGCAGCCATCGGGTGTTACAGCTCTGGGTCCTGTCTGTGCACCTTGACATCCCGCCAGGCTATAATAAGAGAGACCTGCAGGGAGCAACATATGTCAAAGTTGGTAATTTTCTTTCCTGCCTTCGCTCCTCCAAACCGCCTAAACTGGATCGACGCCCACCCGGTTCCTTCTTTGGATAGCCAACGAAGCATGCACACCGCAGGAGCAGCTGCCAACCCTGCTGGAAAATGTACAGCCCAAAAGATCACCTGTGAGCTCGCAGCCTTGGCGTGAGCTGTTCTGCACGTCTGCAGCTTGACAATGCTGCTGCGGCTTTGGGAGGCAGCAGTGGCTGACCGCAGCACCGACTGGCCACTCGCAATCCACGGCCAGAAGTGCCTCTAAAAACATATTCCCTGCAGTAGGGAGACTGTGCAGAAGCCTCCCAAACCTCTCCTCCAGTTTTAAGCTGAACCGTGCTAATAACACCTCCCCTTCCCTCCCCCAGCAATTACTAGCTTTCCTGGACAGCCACCGTGTCAGTCCACATCTGGAAAGGGCATCCCTGGACTATTTGCATCTGGATCGGAGCCAGACGCAGGAAGGGCTTAAAAGCTCCCATGCACTGCCTTCCTTCAGGCTTCCTTAGTGCATGCTGCGCTCACACTGAGACCACCAGTGACTTCGGGTGAAGCCTACTCGTGCCCCCCCACCACGCCAGGCGTTCAGCCGAGATGCGGTCCTGGCGCAAGGGAGCTGCGCTTGGAGAGCTAACCGGTGCCGTTTGCTGTGGGGCCCCCAGATTTGGCCTCCCAAGCAGAATTATCAAAAATTGCACAAAAGAGCCCTGTCCTCTTGAGGGTTGTAGAAGTTTTGATAACTTGTAAAGCATCTGGGTCATTACCACTTGTACGGACATAACTCAGATGTCACGTTGTTTGGGGCTGTCCCATCCCTCGTCAGGACCAAGCTGGCTTAAGGTTTCTTGTGAAGAAAACCGATAAACTCGCTGGCCATCTTTGAGCTCCCAGAGTTGCCAAAGCGGATCTGCTTTGCCTGTCCACCTTCCACCTGTTTCCCTTCCCCCCAGCTACTCACAGATGCATGTGGCCCACTTCACACTTTCTAACCCCCTACCTGAACAAGGGATTTGCAGACCATTTATTTCCATGACGTTAATTGCAGGGAAAAAAGGAGCATCGGTGTCCTTACCATGTTACCGGTTTCACCACGTTTTCCCCATCGAACACAGGCAGGCTCGCAGCACTGCTCGACGCCAGGATGCTCACAGAGCCGGCAGCAGAGACCCCGGCAGCTCCTTTGACAGGAGCATGAAAGATCACATGCTCACACCAACAAATTCAGCTGGTTTATTTTTAGATGCCGTATCAAGGCAGGCATGGTGTGAAAGGAAAAGTGCAAACCCATCAAGATCTAGAAGGTGCTCCGAGCTGTGTGTCGCTTTATGCCTCTGCCTGCCCCTCAGTTGTCTTGGTGAGCGATTCAGAAAACCCTGTTTAATCAGACTCCGCTCCTGCCATCTGTGAAGTGGGATGCTATAGGGACCAGGTATTGTAACGTATTGCCTAACAGAATTGTCTTTGGTTTAGTGTACTTGGTGCAACATGAGGCTCCCTTTCTCTCCGGGGCATAATGACTCACTGCGGTGGATGAGCGGTCCACACCGACCCTCTGCATCCCCACAGCTCTGAGTCACAGACTGGGGTTATAGAGACATGTTTAGGATTACAGACAAGCACTTTTCCAGAAACCTCCTCCTCTCCCGCCTCTGCCAGTAGCTTTGTCAACAGAGGTTGTGTATTCTCTCGCATGCAACAGAAAGGATGAAAATTAAGGGAATCCCTGGGCAGCCTGCAACTGTATAGCCAGGTGGCCGATCAAAGGTACCTGTCCATCGGCTTGGTCAGTGACACCCAGGCACGTATAGGTGAGATGAGATAAGCCCGACCATCCTCTTAATAAGTCTCTTAATAGTAAAACAGCGGCGTGTGTCGGCACTTGGCGTAGGCAGGTGTTTTACAGGATGCCTGACACTTCTGAATGGGCCCTTCTGACGACATCACTCTATGAACCTTTGATACGACGTGCCTTGTGCTTTCTGAAGCAGTGACATGCCTGTTGTGGTGGGAACGCCTTATTTCTTGAAGACATGACTGGCACCCTGAGCCCAGCAAGATGCATCTCAGACAGGCGGCTCAGGGCCAGGGCCCTCCCGCCCGCCTAGGCCACATCTGGCTGCAGGAGTGGGGAGAGGGAGCAGGCTCCAGGCGAGTGCCGGGGGTGAGGGCAGGGCAGTGTGCACTGCAGGGCACTGGGGTGAGGGCAGCGGGGAAGGGGAGGCCTCGTGGGTGAGGGGGCGTTGATGACTGCCTAAGTCTGAAGGTCTGTTGGTGATGAAAATTGGAGATGGTGGGGACAGAGCTGGTTACCTCCCTCTGGCAGGGTAAGGGTAAGGTAAGCACTCACCTCTTACCAAACCCCCAGCTAAGCAGTACCTGCCAGTTTGGAAGGACATCTGCAGCGGCCTTAGGGGATGCATACCCTGCCCTGCTGGGGAAACACCTCCCTGCGTGCTTCAGTGTGTCCACGGCTACTGCTGCTGAAACACCTGATCTGGTTTTATGGGAATGGGTACAGTCACACACAAGCATCAGTGTTTGGAATGCGACTCAGAGAGTCAGCTACGGACTGTAATGAACTGCATTTAAAAACAAAAAAAAGGAAGAAGAAAAATTAAGAGGAAGAGCTGACATCAAAGTGAGCAACAGAGGACACAGAAAACGATGGATTTCACACTCGGTTGATTGTTTGAATTAATTACACAGAAGGAGCTGCGAGAGTGTGTGTACCACACCGCTCCCCCCACACAGCTGGAAGCTCAACATTTTGCCAGGCCGCGGGAGTCAGATGTTGCAGAGGATCCAGTTGCACCATACATGTCCACGTCTTGCTCAAGCTCCCCAGGTGAGTGTCTGGGTTTGGTTTCTGCGGTACCGCGCCGTGTGCCCACATTCATCAGGGACGGGCGTGTTTGTGCCTGCTACCGGCCTGCTGCGTTTGCCTCCCCGCGGGGGGAAGCGGGGAGGAAGCAGGAGAGATGGTTGGGTTTGCATTTCACAACTGCCTGCATACTCCAGGTTGCTGCGCACATCCCGTGGTTCGGCCTCTCCGGCAGGCACGCTGGGATGGGAAGCGGGTGGGAGTGTTTACACAGCTCGGTAGCTGCTCTGCAGTCACTATAGCAACCCCCCAGGGTCAGTTTATGGTAGGAGAGGAGGTTCACTTTTGGGGAGCTCAGTTTTCCAACGCCAGCATCGAACATGGATGAAAAACAAAAGGCCAGACAGTGGGAGGAAACACATTTCAAGGAGCTTCCTATGTGCAAAACCATCCAAGCTTTCTCAGTCATCAGGAGATGCTGCATTCCTCTTCCCTCAGCCAAAGGCACGCTGCCTTCTGGCTGATGCCTGTGCCAGAGGGGTATTTCCCCTCTCCCACAGATACCTGTGGGCGTTTGAGCGCAGGAGAGCCATGGAGCCACGATTTCCAAAACAGGTCCGTGCTGGCACCCCCACGCTGAGAGCCACAGGACCGATGTCCAGAGCGTACTCACTGCACGCTTTGGCTATGCCAAGGCTGTTTGAAGACCTTTGCAATGTCTCCCATGGCAGGAAAAAATAAAAGGCACTGCTCCATCTGGTGTGGAGGTAAGCCAGCAGATGTCCGTGCATTCAAACTTGGGTGCCCTATGTGGAGACCCATGTGTGTTTGAACTTACCATGCTGAGGTTTAGTCCTCAGCGGTGCTGCCAGCGGTACCCTGATTAAATCCAAAATAAATAACAGACGTCTCTGCGGTGGTGCCCTCTTTCCAAACACTGCCATCTTCTCCAGACAGCTCTCCTTGCCCAGCAGGTCGAGGGAGGTGATTCTGCCCCTCTACTCTGCTCTCATGAGACCCCACCTGCAGTATTGCGTCCAGCTCTGGGGCCCCCAATATAAGGAGGACATAGACCTGTTGGAGCGAGTCCAGAGAAGGCCACGAAGATGATCAGGGGGCTGGAGCACCTGAGAGAATTGGCTTGTTCAGCCTGGAGAAGAGAAGGCTCCGGGGAGACCTTATAGCACCCTTCAGTGCCTGAAGGGGCTACAAGGAAGCTGGGGGGGACGTTTTGCAAGGGTCTGTAGTGACAGGACAAGGGGTAACGGGTTTAAATTGAAAGAGGGGAGATTTAGATTAGATATCAGGAAGAAATTCTTCCTGGAGAGGGTGTTGAGGCACTGGCACAGGTTGCCCAGAGAAGCTGTGGATGCCCCATCCCTGGCTGTCTTCAAGGCCAGGCTGGATGAGGCTTTGAGCAACCTGACCTAGTGGAGGGTGTCCCTGCCCACGGCAGGGGGGTTGGAACTAGATGGCCTGTAAGGTCCCTTCCAACCCAAACTAGGCTATGATTCTATGACCTGTATGGCTCCTCACTTCGTCTACCTCAGGACCAAAATGGCCTGAGAGACAAAGAGTGTCTATCAGCCGTTACTGTGACAGTGGGACAGTGTCAGAGTGTGGTCACCCTGGGGAATTGTGTTTTGTTAGGGAAAAAGGTAATAAACACAGCATCTCCTCAGCTACAGAACAGCCTGTGACCTGAAGTCGTTCTCTCCCCAGCAGTTCCCATTGCTGGGTCTGAAGCAGCAGAAAAGAAAGATCTCGTTGGGGCACTGGGGGTCAGGGGCTACTTTAAAAAAAGTTCTGCCCCCAGCAGAATAAGTTTAACACTAGATGGGAAAACAGGCCCCAAACTTGCTGAGCTTCCCAGCTGAGCTCGCCCCAGAGTTTCAGAGCAGGGTTTCAGTTTACCTACCCTGCGTGCCACCCCTGTGTGACTGATATAAGGGTGTAAAGGGATCCCGGCGCTCAGCAACCATGGAAGAAAGGGCACTGAGGTGTCCTGTACTTGGAGGAGGACAGAGGTGATGTGCGATGGACAGTGCTGTTACCCAAAGGACCAAGTTCAGAAAAGAGGCAGCAAGCCGTTGCCCATGGGAAGAAAGAGCGATAAAGAGAGGATGAGGGGATGAGAGACTGTGAGGATCTGTGTGTAGGAAGATCAGGAATTGTGGTACCTTATGCCAGAATAAAACAGGCAGAAAGACGCAGCATCCCAGAGAAGCAAAGGCTCCAAGGAGGGGCGAGGGGAGAGTGACACCATGAGGCACTTCTCCATGCAGGAGAAGGAAGGAGCACACGGATGGGAAGGAGTGAGCTATAGCTGAGGCCTCTGAAAACAAAGTGATAAAGAGAGAGGAAAGATGATGAAAATGCACGTGGGTGCTGCAGGGGAAGAATGGCAATGAAGGCTGCGGAGGTGAGAAAGGCAGCTTTGCAGGGTAAAGGAATTCATCTGGCCATACAAACATGTTAGATCCATCCGAGAAACAGATGTGTTGAAGGTGGAAATCACCTTGTCCCAAAGCAGATGTCAGATACATTGTGCATCTACTTCTCTCTGAAAAAGGGGACCTACAGTAATGCTGCCAGAAGACATCCACACCGCACAGATAGAATTTCAGTGAACGAATCCTTTATGCCTAATAACCCTCTGCTCTTGGGTGGCAAGTGGAAGGGCAGAGCTTTGGGGTGAGGGCTGTGTGTGTGTTTGAGGGTGATCTCCTGGGAGATTTTCCCCAGGCCTGGGTGTTGCCCAAGGAAACATGAATAGGTTTCAGTGCTGCTTCACTCCTGAACTCCTCAGCAGGAAGGACTCTCCCAAGGAAACTCCACAGGTGGGTTTGACTTGTTGCTGGCATCACCCGTCTCGCACGTTTAACCCTGGAGGCTGTGAGCAGAGTGCAAGTGTATGGGGCTGGCAAGCAAACGCTGTGTCTGGAAGCAGTGGGGTGAGCCTGCAGGAGAAACCACGAGGGTCAGCAGCACAGGCTGCGGGCTGACACGGTCCCTCACCCTGCCAGGGGCTATGGCACAGTGAGAATGCCCACAGGATGAGGCACTGCCCTGTATGGCCGTGGCAAGTGGGCTTCAGCATCTCTCAAACAGGCTGTGGTCCAGGCCCTGGCTTGGGAAGCCCTTCTGCCATTGCCCTCTCCTTCCTGCTCCACGTGTGGATGAGCCAAAGCAGCGCCTGGTGTCCTCAATGTCACCCGAGTCCCACACAGCCGGCTGCTAGCCTCAGTTACAGGACAGCCCTGCCTGATCTCCTTACGGTGATTAACAACGTCCCTTCAGATGGTTTAATGACACAAGGAGTCTTTCTGCAGGCTTGGCTCACATCCTAGAGCAGCAAGATGTGCTTCCCACTCTTCCTCCCACATCAGCGAGCAGAGGGGGCTTAGCACCCTGCCCTGGGCTCCATCCTGCAGCCCAGCTCCCTGCATCTACCCCGCTGTACAGCCCACGCGCAGTGTGTGGGGATGCTGCGATATCAGCTGAACTGGGCCACCCAGTATGGAAAAAGCAGGAGGACACCCAGGTGACTGAGACACCAGCAACGCACACAGCGATGGCTCAAAGCCTTGGCATGGCTCTTTGGAAATATTATTTGGGAGCGGAGGGGACAGGGAGGTGGAGGAAGTATTGTCAACATTGCTTTATTAATACTGTATGAAGAAAAATACCCCAAAATAACTCAGTCAGGATTGGCAGCAGTTGTGAGGCATTTGCTACAGAGGCAGACGTCCGTGTGAAGCCTCAAGCTGGGAAAAATTTAATCCAGCTCTTCAGATGTTGCATAAAGGTGGAAAAACCTGAGTTTTGGTACTGGCTCACCATCTACTTCAAGGTACGTGTAAGAACACAGTAAAAACTGTTTGCATGTTATTTGCAGATTTAATGGTCAGATAAGTAAGTGGTACGGATGGTATGAAAAAGGCCTGCTTGTAGACAAGGAATGCTAAAAACCGGTATCTTCATCTTTGTTTCTACTGCTACTTTGTATGGAAATAACACATTAGTTAGACCATAAGTGGTCATCATGGAGGGTAAAAAATAATTCTGGAGGAAATAATAGGAAGGATGTTATTTATCATTATAAATGCTTCTATATCCTTACCTGTGCTTGGGTACTGCACCCACCTCAAAGGCTGTTGGTTGAAGAAGAAAGAAGAGTTTATAGAGAAAGATGACAAAAATGGTATTGAAAGAGATGGAAGAGACATGGAAAAAAATCTTTTACACCATAGGCTTCTCTGGCTTGTTAGAAAAGGTTTATCCCCTTCATGCCTGGAGGAGGCCAAAACAGCCAGTTGCACAGAAAAGGCTGAAGATGTATTTCTGTTTGCCCACTCTCATAATTTCTGCCCCAGGGACAACCTCACCATCTTAAACTGGTTTTCTCATGCAACAGGGTTAACCTGCCCCCAGGCACACCTCATGCCACCACCTTAAGGCTCAGCACAGAGCCCCACATGCAGGCTGGCGATAGCTTTGTCAGCTCCATGAAGGATATAGAATCATAGAATGGTTTGGGGTGGAAGGGACCTTAAAGACCATCCAGTTCCAACCCCCTGCCATGGGCAGGGACACCCTCCACTAGACCAGGTTGCTCAAAGCCTCATCCAGCCTGGCCTTGAACACTTCCAGGGATGGGGCATCCACAGCTTCTCTGGGCAACCTGTGCCAGTGCCTCACCACCCTCTCTGTGAAGAATTTATTCCTGATATCCAATCTAAATCTGCCCTCTTTCAGTTTAAACCTGTTACCCCTTGTCCTGTCACTACAGGCCCTTGTAAAAAGTCCCCCTTCATCTTCCTTGTGGCCCCTTCACATATTGGAAGGCTGCTATAGGAACTTTCAGGTTTTGTAATATGATGCTAGTCACTGAATGATGACTGGGAGGAAGGTCCCTCTCCAGGCAGCTTAGCCCTTCATCATCTCATATAAAGCATTCTGCCTTGGCCCAAAAGCCCTGGGTCCTCAGCACTGCTGCCTTGATCCAGCAGAGCACTTCTGCCCTCCCAAAAGCATCACGTGGGAGCAAAAAAGCCACTTTACTCTGCCCGTGTTGCTGTGCCCCTTCACTCTCCGCTGAAGACAAAAGCCTGGAAGCTTTATATCTGTTTTCTGTGAGATGCTGCTGTCTGGGGAGAAGCAGAAACCAACTTTCCACAAACATCTCAGGGCACCAAGCTGAGCCAGCTTTGGGAAAGGGGGCTAGGTGTCAGCAACGCACCCGAATGAGCGGTTAGGCCTGCTCAAAGGCTGGGAGGCCAGCCATCAGCACCCCAGCGGGAGCTGGTGTAGGATGAATCCTTGCGAAAGTGCGGCATCCTCAGCTTGTTCAGCACGGTGTAAAAGGCAAAGCCTCGAAATGAGTCACGTCCGGGACTCCACGCGGGAGACGGGGAGAGTTATGCTTTAACGTCTTTGATGCGGGAGTCCAGACAACGCTTCCTCCTGATGGCGAGGACCAGTATTTTGTCTTCTGCCAAAAGAAATGGAGTCATGGACCATGACAGAGTTTTATCGGTATTGCAGCATCACCTATGCTAATAACTGCAATAATTACTGCTCACTTAATTCTTCTTTTGAAAAAGTGCCCCACGTACATAAAGTTTTCTTGTGGCATAGCATGTGACAGATTGTATGCTTTCAAAATACACTTCTCTGCATCTAGCCAAATCTTCCGGGAAAGGATTTCCTTCATCCTTTATATTGCTCTGGAGGCTTTAACCGGTGACTGGCTCATCCTGCCCCTTGAAACAGCTGCGTTTCCACCCAGGCGGATGGCAGTCAGGCCCATCCCACGCGCGTCCCTTATGTCCAAAGCGCTCCAGAGCAAAGGGGATGCTTTAATTTTTGCTTCTTTTTGCAGCTTGCTTATGACTCCTTCCCTACACGCTTGGCTTAGCCTGGCTCCCAAATACTCACCGCCACTTCCTTTTCTGTTTGAAGGCAGTTCCACTTTCTCACTCCTGTGCTCTGGCTTGCTGCGGGTGTGTTTAGTTTTCCAGCTATCGACAGGGAAGAGGTTTAAAGATTGTCAGGTAAGAGGTTTAAAGATTCTAAGCTGTCCCCGTGAAAGCTGCGCTACTTTCCCAACAGGAGAGGATGTCAGTATTCATACGAGACAGGGAAGCCCTTACTGAAAAAGAAAAATCCACTACCGTTTTTGTTCCCTCTTCTTGATGGTGTCCCTTTAACAGCACTCAACAGCTGTTAAATGGGATAATCGCCTGTTATCCTCATGTCACTAATTCAAATGCTAATGGCTCTCAGTGCATGAGAGGTTATTCAGCCATCCGGCGGCACCCCAGGTACGCTTTGCATGAGGAGGATGCTGAAGCGATTAAGCTCCCTTCTGGGATTCTGGAAACATTGGAAAGAAATGCTTCCAGAGGAACTCAGAGGGGAGATGATGTCCAAGACAGAAAGGAAAACTGGGCAGGGAGGAGGCAGGCAAGAAGGGTTTGCATGCTTTGATGCTTCAGAGGGACTCCATCCCCACACTGAGAGACCCTGCACCCAGCCTCTGAGCCAGCCGATCCAGCCCAGGCTCGGTTTGATCCCAGATATCTAGTACAGTACAGTGCTGGTGCTCAGCAAGTCCAAACAAGGGTCATCATTTCCCTGTCCTAGATAAACTGCTATCCCAGCAGCGCAATATTTGCCTTCTGCGTGGAAAGGGAGGCACTTCTTCCAGAGGGCCAGGTCACTATCACACGGTTGCTACCAGTAGAGGGGCAGCTCTGCTCCTGGCAGGTGACACCGGGCTGGGTGACCCCCCGGCCATGCAATGCCAAGTGCCAAGCTGTTGGTACCCTGTGGGGCAAACCCTCCTGTGCTCCTTTCCTCTGTGACAGGAAAGAGGCTGCAGAAGGCAGCAGCAAAATCTTTAAAATCAACACCTCTTTTATGGAGCGGAGCTTGCAACTAGATTCACGTGTGTGTGTGTGTATAAAACGCAGTTGAATGTGCTCATTTATATTTCACAGGTGCAATCTCCCAAAAAGCCTCCCAATCTCTACAAAAGGATGCAGTGTCTTTTACATGGCAAAACCCACATTTTGTATGGTTGCACAGCTAAACAGGTCACAAGATTACCTGTCAGTGGTACCAACACAGAAGTAGAGCCAGAGTTACGCCTGAAACTCTTCTGTTGTGAAGCTGCAGGTAATGCAAGACAGGTAAGGCCGCTGGTATCTGTCCTTCCTTTGCACAGAGACCAGACGGCAGCGTTACGGGTGATGCCGAAGGAAAGCAACAGCAGTGACTGCGGCTTTCGCCACAAGCACTGGTGGATGTGCCTCACCCGTCCCTCCTGTTCTCCAAGGAGGGTACCCAGATGCCAGGCGCTGGTGTCATCTGTCTAGGAAATGGCATGTAGGAGGAGAAAAGGAGAATTAACAGGTCAGTATGATAACCTGGAGGGGAAGATACAGAAAATGAGGAGGGTAAATGGCTGGAAACAAGGACAGCTTTTCCACAGAGCTCAGCCACGATCACCTGAAACGCTTGTGCCCACATTCTCCAAAGGGGTTAATAATCAATCAACACCCGGTTTTGTCTTTCGAAAAAACCTATTTTGACATCAAAACAGTGGTACATTTCTAAATCTGGTGTTAAAACCACGAAGGCCACTTTTATTTAAGGAAATTCACAGACCAAAGCATCTTCTCAGCCTCAGCGTCCATTCTCAGCTTTCTTACTTAGAAATGATCCTGCACTCAACTCCACTGGCCTGGTATCTCCAGTCTCCTCAAGTCTTTCACTCCTAATTCTACACACTCAACATCTTCTCCTCTGAAGAGTTACTTACGGGCAAGAAGAGCTCTCATTGCGTGTTCAAAAATACACATATGTAACTGTTGCCATGGCAGCGGTGTGGGTTACAACCAACCATTTTAGCCGCACCAAATTTAAAATGGTAACCAAGTTAACAGCCCTTTTGTTTCCTCCCGGGAGATAACAGAACCTGGTGTTTGCTCCTGCAGGCTGTCACCACCAGGCAGCCATGGCTGGTGGGCTGCAGGGCTGACCCAGTTTCTCCTCAGAGCTGTCATGGCAACCTGCACGGTTGTGCTTGCCGCTCTGCATGGCAAAACCTTTGATTTCTGGCTACGGCAAAACCGGTGGCAGTGCAAGCCGGAGAGCGGCTCGGCCTTTCACCCCAGATCCTGCTCCCAAACAAAACCCGTGTCCATGCAGTAGCAAAGGACTTGGACATGGCAGGGATAGCAAGCTCTCACTTACTCTTTTCCATTCTGGTGCTGCTTTATTCCTCAGAAGAAAGCACGTTCAACTGCTTTATAAAGAAATGAGGCTCACGTCATCATTTCGTGTGTGCTGAGCCTGCCTCTCTTCCCTCCCAGTCTCCCCTGAACTTGGGACCACTGTCCACAAACACCAAACCCAGCGTAGAGTTAGTACCCTCCGATCTGTGAAATCCATGGGAAGAAGGACAAACAGGAGAGAGCGATCGTGCGCCACACAGGGGAAGGCGACAGCGGGAGCTCAGCCCGTATTTGCCATCAGAGAGTCTGCACGAGAGCGTCAACAGCCGAGGGGCACCCACCTGGGCTGGTCCCAGGACCTCTGGCTCGAAGGTGCTCGTGCTTTACCCATCCCCAGCCATTTGTTACCCGGAGAGCTGGCTGCCCACAGCAACAATGTCAGCACTTTACACTTCTCAGCTCAAACGGGAGAGAAAAATGTTCCACACCGTGGGGCAGACACCCAAAAATCACTCCTGTGTCGCGGGGAGGAGGGAAAAGGAGGTAAAAAAAACAAAAAAGAAAAAATGGCTGGGAGGTTTAACTTATAAAGGGAAATGAGCTGTAAGACAATGTGCCTGGCCTGGCTAAGCCAAGGCGGGTGCGAGAAAAGTGGGTGACAGCCAGCAAGCACCATCAGAACCCAGGCAGCGGAGAGGGAAAAGCATCAGCCTGCTCGGAGAGAGTGAGAAGCACAGAAAGCTCATGCTAAGTAGGAGTGCCGGGATGACATTTGAAAAGGGGAAAATTTAGGCCAAGCAACAGGAAAAGCTTCCTGACAGGGAGATGCATGCACTGGAGCCATCCCGCGGGAGAAGCCCTGGAAGCCTCATCACTTGGCATGCGAGGACCGAGTTGGAGGAAAGCTGCAAGTCCTGGAAAGGCCTTATCCAAAGCTCGCTGAAAGTCAACAGCGAGGCTTGCATTAATCACGGGAGGCTTGGCTCAGAGGCGAACTCCACAGCCAGGAATGAGCCTGCAGGGAAGAGGGGAACACCCAGTAGGTGACTGGGTGGTGGCAGGTCCCCAGCACGAGCATCCTCCTCCCCACGGGAGCTGGGAAACAAATGGGTGAGAACCATGGGGAAATAGACGGGGAAATAAAAATCCCTTCTCCTTTAAGGCAATGTTATCTGTCAGCTCGGAGCTGCTCTGCGCTGGCCAAGGAACAGGCAGAGTCAGGACTCAGGCTTCTGTTAGTCTGGGCCCCTGGGAAGGCCAGCTGCCAAGAAAAGGGCAATTTTGCTCTAGTGAGGGGGTAGGGCATGGATGGGTGGAGAGGGAAAGGAGGGAGAGAGCGAGGGAGCACACATAGGAGAGCAAGGAGGAGAGAGGGGACATATGCACCGTGTCTCTGGATGTACAGCAAGAAGCCCGGTGGGATGGGGCTTGGGAATGGGGGAAGGAGGCAATGGCTGCAGGAAGAAGCCGAGGCAGAGCAGCTCCGGGGACGATGCTGTTTCCCTCCTGTCAAGAAGGATCCTTGTTCAAAGAAATCTCACTAAGCCACCAGCTCTCCCTGCTGCAAGAGGCAGGAGGTAATTTCCCCCATGGGTCAGTGAGTAATTTCCCTTGCAGGGGACTATTCTTGTGCCCCGTCCCTGGGCATGCCACTCATGGAGAGCTACAGCACATAGTCCCAGTGCTACGGGTCGAGCTCACAGGAACCCCATGAGCTGAGCATCATCCCACCGACTCCAGTGGCCTTACTGGGAGATGGCATCACGGCATCTCCCCCACAGCGTGAAACTGAATTCCAGCCTCTCATCCCACGCAGGCATCTTCCACCCCCAACGAAAGGATCTGTGTGCCAAGCGTACCCAGACATTCACGCAGGAGAGAGGTAGCCAGACATGGGCAGGTAAAGCAATAACCACGCTGTGCACACAGCAGCCTGGGAAGTGCTGGTTGAATGTGCCATCCACGTCCCATCCCTGCTTTTACTGCTGCATTCCTTGATTCGGATACACCGCCTTCTCCAGTTGAACAGCAAACCGGGCAGGGCAGGAAATGACAGCCCAGGCTATTGCCGAGCCAACAGAAACGGAGCTAAAGTGAAAAGCCTAATTTAAGAGTAAAGTACAATATAGAGAGGTTGCACTTATTTCCAGACAAGGCATTACAAACCCTGGGAATTCAGAGTTAAAGTTTAAAATAAATTCAAACTTGCCGAAGTGTGACAATGTGCAACCAAGGCATACAAACAGCCTTAATTCTGCCCTGCAGTGACACATGACCATATGATTGTGATTAAAATGCTTTAGTACTTGTGCTCCTGGACTAGATTTCCTTGATAAATACAATATTTTTTCATATTCCCTTGATTCGCCCCTCCCTCAACAACCCTGTGCCCCAGATATTGCCACTAGCACAGATTTCACTGCCTACCAGGAAAAAAAGATATATATATCACAGGTCCTTCACATCTGTAGTGGGAGCCCCAGGCTCGTTGTCTTGGAAATACCCTCCCTCCTACCTTCGGATCCACAGCCACCCCTGCCCAAGGCTCTGGAAAGCTCAACTTAAACATGCACCAAGCGAGCATTTACTCCTGCTGAGGAGAAGGGAAGGGCTTTCCTCACACCTCTAATGCCACTGTAATCTACACTCATGTATTTATTTTACAAGCAAATGAAAACCTTGGTTTTAAAGTGTAGGGAAAATGAAAAAGAGAAAAAGAAAGATCATCTGGATAAACAATTATGGCTTTTTGTCAAGGACTCAGGAGCTAATCGAGTCCAGATCTGTTCCACATTCACATTTACATGCAAAATTGTACTTACTGAGCTAGAAAAAAGTCAGATTAGCATCGAGAGTCAGCACTGCCCTCAGCTACATCGCACATTACTCTGCGGAGTGAATGGGGGCTCCCAGGGTGTAACAGAGGGCAAAGTTTGGCCCCGAAGATGCAAAGACCATTTGGCCTAGACGCACGTGGAAGCGGCTACGACACTTCAGACCAGTCTGAAATGACTCTCCAGAAGTTGTATTTACTTAAGAGTGTGGGTGGCCTGAATTGTCATGATGTGTTTAAATATTTGGCACTAAATCACAGCTGTCCACTTATTTGCACTGTTGCTGCCGGGCAGCAGGAACACCCCTGGAATTAGTCAGCATCAGACGCATTAATGAGCTAACAGATAGATTGTAGTTTACAGTTTAGACTTCTTTTGTTCACATAAATACACACCCCATCTCTGCTTCTTTCCCAGAACAGCGTATCTTTTCAAACATGTTGACTTTCTAAGCTTTATTTTATTTGGCCTTTGTTAATGAGCTTGCAAAGCCTTCTGTTACGCGGAAAAGCACCTTGCCCCTAGCAGGCTCGCTGTGCATCACACACAATCCCGAAGAGACTCGTTGTGCGAGGGGCAGCGGTCCAGCCTCAGAGAAGCTCCTCTTCACGAGCCAAAAGCCAGCCTCTGCATGCGAAGATCCCAGGTAAATATGGAACCAATAACAACGGCGAGCAAAGACCTTTGCGCGTGGAAAATATTCACGAAGTCCGTGTTACAAATCACATTGGCTGGAGGCAAACGCTCTGCACCTCTGCAGTGCAGAAAACAGGCGATCTGTTCCACAAAAGGAAATGAAACCTTGTTTTCTGAGTTAACACTCCCACGTCTCATTCGTCCCACTTCTCCACCGCCAGTAACCTCCTGTAAATCACAGGCACGGTGCAGACCGTGACTTAATAACTCACCGACAAACCGTACCTGGTCCATGAGGAGCACGGCTTCGGTGTTACTGCAGTGTGACTCGTATACCTAGTGGATGCTAATTGCAAATCATAATCATTTTTTATTAAACAAAACACTAGAGATTTCACCAGGGTAATGCTCTAGCCTGAACTCAGTGGGAGCCGATTTGTGTGTGTGAACAAAACAGTTTTTCATCAAAAAAAAAAAAAAGCTTATTTGCTGACACTGAAGTTTCTTGTGGGAATACATCACTTTTGTAATTAAATTTTCATCTGGAAGATTTTTTCAGGTCAAAAATGGAATTTCTGGACAAAAACAGAGTGGAGAGGAACACACAGGAAGCCGGCCTCTGAACCGAGCAGAGCCGAGCCTCTCGCATCCCAAGCACTTGGCTTAATTACGGAGCCAACAGCCCGTCTGCCATATGGCCGCTCCTTGCCTGATCTTGCTCATTTTTGGCCATACTCCTCCAGTGCCCTTTCCCGGTTCTCCCTCCGGCCCCTCCCAGGAGCAGAAGGTGCAAAGCCAGGGGCTGAAAGCACCTGCCTGCATTGCAACTGTACGTGTGGGGAAGCGTCCCGGAGCGCGCAATTGCCTCCAGCCGGAGGAGCCATGGAGGAGTGACCCCACCGCCAGCAGCCGCTCTCACCGGCGCCGTAGGCTCTGGGAAAGGATGTCTGGCCGTATCTGCCTTCCCTTCCATGCGCAGGAACGCGCCGTATCAGCAGACGGCACCTTCGGTAAGGGCGTCAGTGCATCCCCCGCTCCGGGTGGCTGCACGGCTTTATCTGCAGCGGTGCGAGGAATGGGGAGAGCCGAGCTGCCAGAAAGCCTTCGTGCCCTCACAGCCTGCTTCACCAGAACAGCTCAGCTGCTTTTCACCACCGTAACGACACACCGCGGCTGGTTTAACCGGCCAGTTTGGGACACTCTTGTGCAAAGTGGCTGGAAGGGGCTGATGAGCCCTCTGTGAGCTCCTCTGCATTGCACGACCTCAGCCAGGCTGCTGCAGCAGCGCTGGAGACTGAGCTGCCACCGGCCGCAGCACACGCCTCATCCTCCGTTCACCGTAAGCAGGGTAAGCCAGAAGTGGTCCAGCTCAGCCACCGCAGTCAAACGAGTCTGAAACACTGTGAGGAGGGATCAAAATCACATGTGTGTGTGGTTTCACAACACCTCCCTCTCCCCACCGCCAGCCACACCAGTTTCCTCAAAGAAAAGCAGAACAGTAGAGCACAGACCCAAAGCTACGCTGTGATGTATTAAAGCCTTGTTTTTCCCACTGCTTAGAGAACTGACCCAGCCCCCTCAAATGTTCCCAGCATATTTGAATTGTGAGTCAGAGACCACAATGGAGATACTTCCCTGGCTTGACAAAGTTTAAGTATCTCCTGCCAAATAGTAATCTCCGGTTTTTTGCTCTGTCACTCACGAGTCCCATTTCCACCGCCTTATCCGTGCAAGGCACGCTGCCTTGCTGAGGAAGCGAGGATTCCTTCTCGGATGCTTACCTGTAGCATCTCCAGCTTCTCACGGTCCCTTTCGTGCAGAGCGCTGCTAACAAACAGGGTGGAAACTTGCGGGTACCGAAAGCTCACATCTCTGGACCCTCAGTGGAAGCAGTGAAGATAGAGGTTGGAAAGAATAGCAGCAATGCAGAAAAGTGAGGCCAGGAAAAACTTATCTCTGCAGGCAGGGTCTAACATTTAAAAGAAATAGTCATTCAAGACCGAGATTTGAACAGACAAGACGAGCAACTCATTTAGCAAAACATCCTAAGGCTTAGGAGTTAATCTGTGATGGACCACCGTACCCTTCACTGGGCCACCGCCACCACTGCAGTAAACTCTGGCAAAAGGGAGCAGCCAGGAGCAGGAAGCACCAACCATGTCATTCACCGTGGCTAAATCCACCGGCTGTCACGAGTGAGCACCCGAAGTGGGAAAATACATTTTCACTGCTCTTTCTTCTGCAGCGGCAACAGGGCTGCAGCGCTGAGCGGGGCTTCGTTTTCTCCACCCCACCCCCACCCCCCCATCATCTGAACAATTCACGCAGCCCTGCTTGGGACAAAAAGGTAGAATATACTTTTGATTATTGCTTTACTATGGGTCACATTAATTTCTCATTTTTAATCTTCCCTACACCATCGTGAGTGCTAGAAACCCTTGTTCCTTAATTAGCTCTTTTCCCCTCCCTCTTTTTCTTTACATCAAAAGCCAAGACTCTCAGCCGATCTCAGCACCCTGGCAGAGAGGCACAAGGGCTTCAAGGAAATCCCCGAGTATCACAGCTCAAGGCTTGATCTGCAGCGAGAGGAGCCAGCAGCAACGCAGCGCACCTCAGCCCTCCAGATGTTGCTCCAGCGGTGGAGCCATATCAGGAGGAGCCTGAGGACCAGCAGCTGAGAAAAAGCTCAGACACAACCAAACCCTCCAATGTGACACAAGGCCAAGGTTGTGGGTGTGCTTTATTTTTCTTTTTTTTTCCCCCCATCACAACTAGACTTAATATTTCTTCAGAGGGTTCATGCTCGTACTTGTACCAACAAATCTTCTTTATCTTCTGCATCGCCCGGGCTGCAGTGCGGCGAGCAGCCTGCTGCTGTCCATCCCTGCTGTCTGGGGTTTGGGACAGCTGGGCTGCAAGGCTGATGGGATGGGGAGTTCTTGGGCCCTGAGGCACACGAGGAGGAGGAGAGAGATCATTCTGTGCCTTGCTAATCTCTCTGTGCAGCAGCCCTGGCTTTGGCCTCTTTAACACCTGCCATGGGGAGCTTGGGGGTGGGACAGGAGGGGCAGCAAGAAAAAAAAACACCTTCAAGCAAGATTTAATCGCTTATTAGTTAATGCTTGCCCCAAAAAACGATGAAAAGGCAGGGGGGTGAGTGGGTCTGAGTGGACTTCACGTAACAAATGCAAACAGCACTCTTTGACATCTCTCTGCTTTCAGGAAGGGGGAGCCTTTGAAGCTGTGTTCAAAAGCCCCAGACAGAGACACAGGAGCTCTAGGATTTCCTTCACAGCTCTGCCTCAGGCCTGAAGTTTCAGGACTGTGGTGTCTTGCTGACAAACCTGAGCCATGGAGATAAAATACCAGTGAACCTTTTAAACTTCCCATCCCCGTTGAGCACACGTTGCTCCGAGCTGTGCACATGTACTGACCTCTCCCAGCTCGGTCCTGGCGACAGGGTGATACACGGCCCAGACCTGCACTCCCTGAACGCCCCACGGGCTTCTGTCTAGGACGGAGCCAGGCACCGGGGGCGCGTAAGAGGGAGCAAGAAAGAAGAAGAAGCTGTTGCAATGTGCAACAACCACAGATCCTAACACGGATCTTAGGATCCTAAAACATTATGGATCCTAAGCCCATTCAATTCAACCGGTGAGGGTTTCCGATACCTTTACCAGGCTTCGGCTGAAAACAGTAACACCAGTGGAAAGTATCCTGGCAGCAGGAACAGATTTTACAGCCCCAGCTGAGGGGTCAAACCCTGAGCTGAACACTGAATTCATCCACAGAGGGGATTGCTCCAGGACAGCTGCACTGGAAAGCCACGGCAGGTAGGAGAAGGGTGCTTGTTCTCCCACCCGCTGCCAGTTGGTAGGTAACCAGGTTACTTCACGTGTCTAAGCCTGTTAACCTGACATCACCTGTGAGCAATAAAATGTGTCCATTAAAAACCGTCTCCGCCAGCTAGAGCTATGGATGGGAGGCACAGCAAAGCAGGGCAGACGCAGGCGACCATAAAGTTGGAGTAAGAAGCCCCAGATCTCCTTGCCTCACGCAGCTCGGGTGATGCCAAGCTAACCAAGCTTGGAAGGAGAGCCACTCTTGCAAAGGGGCCTTCTGCAACCCGCTGTGTGAGCCCACAGTCACCTGAGCTGAAAGAAAAACCCCGTTGTACAGCCCCAGCAGGAGGCTGGGCCAGCTAGTGCAGGGGGATGCAATGCAAGAGCATTGCGTTTGGAGCACACTATTCTGGGCAGCAAGCTTTGGAAAGTGTTCCTGGGGGTTGAGCCAACCTCACAGCGCTGGCCCTGAAAATATTTAACACATGCGCTTCTTGGAAAAGGCATTTTTAAAGAAATGGGGATTGCAGAGTGAATGCAAGCAGCTTCTTTCCGCTCTCCATCCATGCGAGCAGATCAAGCAATTCCACGGGCATAAACTGGCCCTGGAAGGGCCTCAGCCCAATGTTTGGGCCTCCTCCTTAAGCCAAAGATAAGGAAGGCAGCTGCAAAACCATTGCAAAGTCACCTGGAAAGTTTCTAACGCTCTTGGCCGGAGCGGTGGCTGCCGCCAGGAGCACACCGGCGTCCCCTCCCTGGCAGTGTGCCACCACCGTGCCCCGGTGCCACCATCCGGGCTGGGAGATTGTCAGCTGCTACTCAGCAGCCCAGGGTGCTCGCATTACAAAATCTGGAAGAGAGATGGAAGCTGAAATCAGAGAAGCTGCAAACAAGGGCCAGCAGCCTCCCGCAGCAGAGCAGGAAAGGCTGCCCACCGGGAGTAGCTCTGGCGCTCAGGAGAAGTCAGATTTTCAGTGCCGGGTGCTCAGAAAAACCTACGTGAGCACGCACATTTCCACGATGCGTGACAAACCGCTGGTTCTGGACACAGGTTCCAGCCCTTCGCCTCTGGCACTCGGATGCAAGGACTTCCGAGGCCTCAAACAGGGGATACTCTTTTCTCCTGCCCCTGCTAACTCGCAGGAGATGCACGCCTCTCCTCTAGCCCACCGCTGGCACCTCCGTCCCCCAGCAGCCTGCCAGCCTGATACGCCCTCACGAACGGGCTTGGCAGAGCAGCCTCCCCAGCCAAAGCAAGGTTTGTGTCAGGGGCTAAAGATCAGCCCGTATCTATCTCTGAACACACCTTTGTTAGTTTTGGCTGCACCCTTTCAGGTGTCACCTGCCTCCCCAGGCAAACACGTTCCCATCCCCAGTTCCACAAGCCTGCTGCGTTCCTCCGAGGGCTGCTTTCGCCCGGCAGGTACCTGCGCACCTACCACATCCATGACAGCGGCCCAGGGAGAGCCCCCAGATTCCCCGTGAGGCTGCTGTTTGGCTTTGCTGGAGACAAGAGTGGAAAGCTGGCACCGAGATCCAGCCGCCCAACAAACGTTGCATTCATACGCGGAGCTACGGAGCAAATGATCTGTCAGTTGTTCATCTGGAGAACAGGTTTCACCAGCCAGGATTAAATGATTACGTTGCCACAGCATGTGCTTCTTGCTGCTTTGGGAGATAAAGGAAGTAAGGAGAAAGCACCGCCTGACCCTGCAGCCCAGCTCCAAGCACCTTTACGCTTTGGAGAAGGTTCGGACCGGCACGGAATGCCAGGGATGCAGCGCGAGTGCGTTTGAAAGGCAGCATTTCAGTGCTGATGTGCTGAAATCGCTAATGCAAGAGAACACCTCATTCGAGCCTAGGAGGTGTATACTTTGCCTCACGTTACTGCCTCCAGATGTGCACCAGACTGGCTGTGTTTGAGCCTTCTGCTCCTCTTTCCCACAAAGCTGAAGGCCGGGTAAGTGCACTCGGAGGTCTAACAGCACATGTGCAGCAGCAACAGGCTCCATCAAAGCCCGCGTCCTGCCTCCACAAAACCCCCGTTGAGCGGCTCCCTTAGGATGTAATTGCAGTCGACTTCATTCCAGGCCGTGAGCGTATGTCTGGCTACGGACATTACCGTGAGCACACAGGGAAAAAAAAGAAACGTAGAGGAGAAAGTGCAAAACAACACTCCGGTAATCCAAGCCCAGTTAGGATAACGGGTGTTTTCTTCTATAGGAAAAGGTTACTTTGCTACCTTTGATAGTCTGGATGGCTTCCCTGCAGTAGACTTCGGCAAGTCAGGAAAGAAAGGCTCATGCCAGCTGAGCAGACTCAAAAACATGACATTGCACCAAACCCATGGCCCCAGGCAATATGCCACAGTGCCCACGTGGGCAAAACCTGATGCCCAAAGAGTCAACACAGCAACTTCGGACTCCTCCACATCTCAGGGTCAAACCCTTGCACCAGGGAGCCCACGGCATCCTCCTCCACCCCACAGCCTTTGGCAGGTCACTGGAGCTCGCCCCACAGAGCTGGTCTCTCAGGAGAGGATACCTGTGCAGCAGGGGTGACAAAGGGTGCAGGGATGCAGCCACAGCACACCGTGGGCGGCAGGAGCCTGAGCCACCGCCCTCTGCCCCCACCACGTTTTGCAAGATGAACAGCAGCAGCAGCACTGTCGTCACTTTAGCATTTGCCTCTGGGTTTTTTTTCAGAAGGAGCTAACCCGTGCACCGGTCCATCGGTCCCTGGGGAATGGGAACAGCACAAAGCACTGCTCCAGAGGAAGCTCCCTACAAATAGCCCTCAGCGAGCACCCAGCACCCATCGCTCCCAGCCCAAGCAGTTGCAGGCTGGCAAATTTCTAAACCATCCAAAGTAAGGTCTTATCAATGTGAAGTGTCAGGCTGGCCTAAGCAACGCTGAGCTGCCATCCCCACGTCAAGTGGCCGTGAAAACGTAGGATTTGTCCAGCTGGGATGGCTCCCAGTCAGGCATTTACGTTTGCAACTCGTCTTTAAAAATACATCCCAGTGCACACAGGGATGTGCTCCAAGATACACTTACATCCACAAGCACATGACCTAGGAGGTGGGTTCGAGCTAAAGTGACTCAGCCTCCCGGTTACAGGAACAAAATTAGCAACCACTCATAAGCGTCTTATGTCTCAGATGGGGCTAGGTGGCACTGTAAGTTAGTTAATGTGCAAGCCCTTCACATCAGGAGATTTCGCTTTGGCACTCTGATCAGTGGAAAACCAGGAAAGCTGGTGTTCCCTAGGGGGTATTTTCCAGAGCTGGGCTAGTAATTCACACTGACAGCCTGATTCAACACATTTTCTAGGTGCCTAGTTAGGAACCATGTCCAATAATTTAGTCATTCTCTGGAATTTATTTATTTATTTGAACAAATAATTCTTGGCTTGAGAGCACTTAAACATGTAATATTTATTATAAAACATATGTTTTCCCCAGTACTTAGCCTACATTTTCCCTGCTTTAATTTGTCCCATTTCTCCTCATTAACCCCTGCCCCCACCCCCGTTGTTCCCATGCTGGATCCCTCTACCTCTCCCAGGAGAACAGTGATGAAATGACATTCGCCTCCCAGACCTCCTGGCACATCACCCCTTCTCTTCGGGATCAGCTCACCGAGGCAGAGAGCCCTCTGGCCCCGAGCCCCTCAATCACTTAAGGATGCACAGCCGAAACAGCGCAAGGCAAAGTGGCGGAGGCAGTCGAGGACCGGGCTTGCGGCGCAGGCGCCTGGCTGTATTCAGGTCAGAGCATTCAGGTCCCGCAGCCTCCGGCCTCGGCGTGAGCTGGTTAGGGGATGAACGAGTAAGGATCTGCCCGAATCTCACACCCAGACCTTCCAGAGGCGCTGCGCTCCCTCCCCGAGCGAGCAGGCTGTGGCTAATGGCACCGTGCCACTGCAAGGGAACGCCATCCACATGTCTGGAGGAGGAAAGGGAGGGGGAGATGTGCTGTCCTGGTGCAGCACATCTGCCTCCCAGGCTGGGAAGAAGACAGCCACCTCTTTAACAGAGACTGTATCCATCCCATCTAATATTCAGATGAGTATTTCTCCCATCATTTAACAAGGGGAGCAGCCCTCGGGGAAAAAAACCAAAAAAAGCCCCAACAGAAAAACCCCACCAACCAAACCCCACAACTTTTCCCAGCAGAGAATCCCATAGGCTTCCTGACAGCCCGGGTCATTCGTGCCTGTGAATCTGCCTCCCCAATCCTCAAGTAACAGATTAGTCACGTACATTTGCAATGGCAGCGATCCTGCCAAATAGCTGAGGAGCAGGGCAGGAGGAGGAGAGCAGCAGCATGACAGGAACAGCCAGGGGAGGGTTGAGGAGAAACGAAATGTTTCTTCCTCTTCTCCCGTGCCCCTCGGTTCTCAGCAGCGCCTGCATCCACAAGCTGCAGAACAGCCCCATCACGTGCTGGAGGTGAAATCCAGGCTGTCTGGGGTGCAGGGACTTGGACAAGCCTCACCCTCCTCTTTCACACCCAGGCTGGCGGGAGCATTGTCCAGCAGCCGGAATGCCGACAGCCCCTCTGAGGTTGGGACCAAAAGCCTCCCTAAATATGGATGATGACTGGCAACTGGGAAAACCTCTCGCTTGAGCTGCCGTCTTCCAAGTGACTGACAAATGCCAGACCCCTGTCAAAAGCTCAGGGCTGCAGAGCGTCCTGCTTAGAGGAGAGTCACTCGGGGAGGAAAACCAACAGGCAAAAAGGCCCCAAAAATCTAGCTCCTGATTCATACGTGGCTTACTGCAAACAGTTACTTCCTTCTTCCACTGACATGCATGAAAAATCACCATCATCCTTCGAGCAGCGGCGCACGGAGCCTGTAAGCAGGTCAGACTGCGCCTCCGTGCTCTACACGCTTGTGTCACACTGTCCCTGTCCCGACACGCTTCCAGCTACAAATGCCCTGGTGGGTAACAAAAAAACAAAAGGGAGATTCAAAGCAAGAGCACCGGAGTGATCCAGTAACGGGAAAAATAAAGCAGGCTGTTTCGGGTCACCTGAGGTGTGCACACGTTCCCAGACGCTCAGTCCGTCCCCTGTAGCTCAGGGAAATGCGTAATGGGCAGCATGGCCTGGAGACATTGTGAACAGGGGGAAAGCGGAGGAGCACCTGGGGAAAGCAGATGAGCAGGCTTTCAAGAGGAGCGTTGCTGCTGCAATAAGGGATAGGGCCATGTGTAGGCAGTCCCTGTCCTGGTAATAAATCACAGCTACAAAACTCTTACTAACCTCTGTAAAACATGCTGGTTCTGCCGGTCTGTCCATCATGAAGCTGCCTGTCACATGGTACTCACTTCAGTGGTCCCAGGGGAAGACAGAAAACACAGCAGGCCAGTCATAGCATCCCCTGCGCCAGCCGAGGGGAATCACAGTATCAAAGGGTGCATCCTCATCATAAAAACAATGCTCTTCTCCTGTATCTTCCACCTCAGGGGACAGCACTGAGAAAGGAGAATAAAATACAAACATCACTTCTGAGACAGGAACCTCACTGTAATGCAAAATAACAAAGAAAACCTCAGAAATCCTCTAGTTTTCAGTCATAGGAGCAAGCGGGAATGGGGCTACGCGTGAGCATCTGAGATGGTGCATTCACCCGCAGCCCGATGCGAGCCTGGCCCCACTCGCCGGCGGGGATGGGAAGCGCCGGGTCCCTGCTCTTCTTGCTGTCCCACTTTGTGGAGGAGAATTCAGGGCACAGGGGGCCTGATGCTGGAGAGAGAAGTCCCATCCCACCTGCTGCCAAGCTTCCTCACAACCCCACCTAAACGCTGCCCCGTTTCAGGAACAACGTGGGGAGGAGTGGGAAGCGCACGGAGCGGTGCTCTGGTATGTGGCACTACACCAGGACGTAGGTTAGACTGGTCAATCATTTTAATCACTATCCAACAGCAACAATCTATTTATGCAATTTAACGCTACAACGCACACAGCATTATGGCCTGTTTTTAAGGCTAATTGGGGTGGTCCTGACCCAAACAACCGCCCTGGGTAGCAAAGCCACCTATTTTGGGGGATTTTTTTGATTGGCTGTTTCCAGAACTGCTTGCCACTACAGCTCTGCTTAGGATTTTGCTTCAGCTTATATATTTTTGTCTGTTTACTTTCCAAACTCACATATTTGGCATGCAGAAAAAAAAAAAAGCAGAGCAGTAACCGACACTAGACATACCATGCAACACGGGTTTATTCTTCCAGGTCAGCCAGGTCTTGTTCCTGTCCTGCAGATTTATTTTTGCACTCCTGTGAGGACTTGGATGTTCAGGAAAGATGCCGTTTTTAGAATTCCTGGACCTAAGCAGCTGGAGACACACAAAGGAGCAGTATGCCGAGACCCAGGGGAGCTGACAGCTTTACTAGGCTGTCAGCTAACCCACACAGCCAGGAGTGCAGGGTGTCAGTGGAGGAGATAAGCCAGCTCCAAGACAGACCCCAGCATGCCTCCGTTGGAGTTTCACACTCCACAGGAGCGCTTTGCTCTCCCTTAAGGAAGAGGGGACATCGGAGACAGTTCCTGTCCCTCCATCCGCAGTGTTAATGTCTCTGGTATTGCATGCACTGGGAAGGATGTGTTGGGTGTGCAGAAGCTATTGCCTGCCATGTACTGAGCAAAACTATAAGGAAAAAGATGGTGCAGGCTGTGTTCTGGCTGTGTCCAACCCCCATGCCAACGAATAATAAAAACAGAGCACTGAAAAATAAAACCCACTGGCTCAAAAAGCTCTCAGGAGAGTATCTTCAATGGTATCTTTTTTTTTTTTTTTTTTTCTCCTCCTTCTTTCTGATCCTTTTTTTACTGTTGAGGTTGACATCTTTTCCTCTCGCTGAACCAGCATTTCCTGATAGCAAGCCATTGTCAGAAATTTTCCATCCAGCTCTTGCGTGGATTTCAACACTCCGTGCTTGTGCATACTTATGAGAAGAGGTTAATGCCAACCTGAGAAAATTATCTACAGGATGTGCAAAGGGGTACCACCAGCGAGGAGCAGCGCCTGCGTTTGGAGAAGTTCAGACGCTGGCTGGTTTCTTTGCCTCGAAACCAGGGTCAGCTCCTCTCCCCACTATTACAGCTGTCACGGCAATCCTCCTTCACGTGGTTACTGCCCAACTGACCTGTCACTTGGAAAAAATCCTTCCGTGAGGAACGCTGCCCTTCGTGACACGGCACATCCCCTTTCCAGTGCCCTGGGGATATTTTGACGGTTTTAAACCCAAGCATCTTCGAGAAGAGCAGCGCTCTCCCAACAAGCAGCAGTACAGGCAGGCCTCAGGAAGCTGCACAAGAGAGGCAGGAACTGGTGGGAGGAGACAGTAATAAACGCAATAGCCAGCTTCTTCATCACCATCCCCAGTGCCTGCGCACCATCGCCTTGTCACAGCAGCCCTGTGCACAGTGGTGACGGGACCGCTTTCCACGTTCGGAGGACTGTACCCAGCGAAATCTCCCCAGGGATGAATGTGCACTGAAGCGTAAGCACGACCAAGTAACTTTTTAAAGAAGTTAGCAAAATAAAACAGCCTGGGCCATCAGAAAGCTGTGGGGCAGGAGGCAGATTGGGAACAGCAGCCCACAGCCTGCAGTAGATGTGCTCAAGTGCATGGGGGGCAGCAACCGCAACAGCCGAGGCTTATTTTGGGGCCAGTTTGTCCCCATTCCGAATTTCTGCCCTGCACTCAAGCCAGATCTGCCTTACTGTTTTTAAAGGCAGACAGACGACAGGCGAAGCATCCGTCCCTTCAGAACCCAGCACTCCTCCTCCACTGAGCCACCTCACATCAGCTTACGGGGCAGTAACTTCCCTGGCAGGCGAAGCTGGTTTACAAAAGGGAGGGAGGAAAATTAACCCAAATCCATCAGCCCCACCCGCTGTCACTGGCTGGCAGCTCGTGGGGAGGCAGGGGACCACAGCATCCCAGCAGCGCGTCCCAGAGAGAAGGCCTTTTCCAAAGGGCACAGCTGATTCACGGCCTGCTCAGGGATCGCGGGTGTTCCAGCTGCAGAGGCCTGACCTGCTTGGCAGCAGCCAGCTGGCATCAGCTGCCTCCTGGAAAAGGGAAAAAAAAGGGAAAAAAGAAGTTCTGAAATGACAGAATGAGCAGAGGAATGGGGGGGGGGAGGGAGGGAAAAGTGGGGGTGAAAGAGGTGGGCTCGCAGCCTGTGGTTGGGTAAGAGGCTAATTCCTCCTTGTTCCCTGCCCACGACTCCATCTAATTACCCTGTTTCCTCTGAGCTGATTGGAAAGTGGCCTTGTGTCTGGAAAAGGCCGTAAGCATCTTACATGCATCTGTTCCACCTAATCCCTAATAACTAGCGCCTGTGTGTTCGGGGAGAGGAGGAGGTGGGGGAGGACACGCGGGGAAGGGCCGAGAAGGGTTTCCCATGCCTGCTGCCATGTGGCGGCGGGCAGAGCTGCCCCGCTGCCGGGGCTGGGGGCTTTCGGGGAACTCACGCTGTTCCTCTTCTGCCCGTTTCACAATTCGGAGGCCCTCTTTCCTCCTTCCCCTTGCAAGAAAGGAAAATTTTATTTAAAAAAAACATAAGGGAGGGGTGGGAAGAAGGACACGTTATGCTGAGGCTTGCTGCAGTTCGGCTCCGTTTAAGCCATTCGGTTTCCCCTTGCCCTAATCCTGCATTATCCTTTAGGAATGACGTTCAATTCCTGAAGGGGGGTGGGAAGGGCTCTCCAGGGCCCTGCATGGTTTGCCCAGGAATTTGGATTGCACTTTTTATGTGCAGCTCTGGGAAGGGGCAGAGGGACAATTACGCAGCCGTTCAGCAGCGAGGCAGGCACATTTTCGGCAAGCTCTTCCTAGCGGGAGCTAATTCAAGGCGAGGAGAGAGTGGGGATAAACAGCTCCGTTTGCCAGTAAAAGGATTGTCACATCTGGAATTTACACAAGTTACGAGGAGCCAGGAGCCACTATTTTGTTTCGCTCACACCGCGTCGTAAAACATGTTAGCACTTTAAAAGCGGTGCGAGGCAGATGCACGAAGGGTGATGTCTCGCACGACCCCACTGTGCCCTCGGCCTCCCCTGCCATCGGCGGGGGACGCCAGGCATGGCCCCACGTCTTGCTCAACACCCTCAACTTTGCTCCAGCTCCTGGGAAGGGAGGCTTTTGGCCTTCAGCACAACCCTGCTGGCAGTACCACATCACATCTCCACGTGACAGCCCCAAGGGGCTTCTGACCAGGAGAGGGACCCTGCTGTGCCCCCCCCCACACACACACCTCACAAGGGACACCAGCCCCAACCCTGTCTCAAGCCACGTGGAGGAGGACTCAGTCACCGAGCACTTTAAACCAGTTTCGAAAAGGTTGGCTGCGCCTCTGTGGGGTGTTTATTTCCAAGCGCTTTCTGCCTTTATCCAGCCAGCTTTCCGCTGTCTTGCTTCGGGATTTTTGCAGTTGCAAGCCGCGAGCGCACCTCCTGCAAGAGCCTCCTCACTCATCCCCCAGCACACTAATGATGCCAGAGGTGGTAAGGGGTCCTGTGGGCTGAGCCGCACCGCGTTTCCATGGGAAGACCTCGTCCTCACCCCAACACAGACACTGGGAAGCATCCTGTGAAAGAGCGGTGGGATACGGGCATCCACGAGCTGGACCCATCCTGTCCAGTAATGGTGGAAATAAAAAATGAAGGGGAAGAAAGCTGAAGTCAATGGCATTAGATGACATTTTCACCTTTAGTGCTTCCCATTTGCATGCAGCTCTTAAGGATGAGCAAGGCAGAACCCAACAGCCCATATTTTCACAATTCTTTTTATTTTTTTCTCATTTTGCATCACCAAGCAGCAGTGACCCAGGCAATCTGCTGCCCGCTGATTTTCATGAAAGACCGAGCCAGCCTGGGTGGGAAAACAAGTACAAGTGCAAAAGTCATCTCTCGGCCTGCCATGTCAGTTGCAAAACATTGTGGAGAAGTAAAAGCCTGCAGGTTACCATGTGGAAACACAGCCACAATTTACACCTCCTCCTCATCCTCCCACCAAGGGATGAAGGGCTGCCTCAGGGAGGCTCACATCAGCCTGCAGAGGACTTGCACCATCGCTTCTCGCTTTGCTGCCTGACGGCAGGACAGAAACCCAGCCTCTGTGAGTTATCATCTGTCCACCCAGCCCATCCGGCAGCAGGTCTGCAGCCCAGAGTCCCACCGGCGCTCACATGTGCCCGTCAGGCAGCAAAATTCACACCAGGGATGGCTGCTCTGCAGCAGGATGCATGGCACCAGCCCCACGAGGGTGATGTGAGACAGGGAGAATTGGCAGCTGCCATCTGCTCTGTCTCTCGTGACCAGCTGGAAAAGTGAAGTGAAAGACCACGATGGGAAGCTGCAAGGTTATTTGTAACGCTCTTCTCCCAGTTCACAGGCTTTCCTTTTTTTTTTTTTTTTAATTTATCATAAATCGTTATTTTTTATTTTCTCATCAAGATAACACTTTGTTCTCTTTACGAGAAAGATGCACCAGCCACCAGCTGAACTTCAGCTGTGCTAGCGTGATGCAGAAGGCATCCCACATCACTCTCGCTAAAACTGAAAGCCCCTCGAGGCGGCTTGGTGCGACTTTCCCATGGGCTCAGGCTCCTGCCGCTTGAAGATTAGCAACCGAAAGAAAAAAGTGTCTTCAAAACTTCCATCTTTAGGTACCAGATAAGTGGCATGAACACTCAAAGTACCCAGAGCCACTGGGTAGTTTTCTGGTAATTCAGCCTGAAGTGCTGTGAAAATGGAGGCCACCTTCCTCCCAAGCTCCAAAGATGGCTTTAAGCAATGAAAGTCAGGCCATGTACCCAGGCCCCTACGTTACCATCTCAGAGCCTGCTTAGACCCTTTCTGTTCCCCCGTTCTTAAAAGAGAGATAATAAAACCTGAAGCTTGAGCCCCGCTGCTGCAGAAGCGCGCCCGAAACCATCAGGCCACTGAAAACACACGTGTTTCCCCACCTCTGCCTGCTCTGGTTTATCGGTGCCGGGGAGTCGCCCTGTGCTCCCCTGTTTGCCGAGACTGACCACTTTCTGGCTGTGAGCACGGGTGGCCCAGTAGCAAGGACCTGCCTGAATGTGCAAGGGTTGGCATGGAATATGAACAGTAGCACGCAGATGCTGTTTTAGGATGAGAAAACATCCAATTGATCGAATTTAACGCCAGGGATGGCGCTTACGCTTACAGCTGCAGTCTCACTCCTTCCTCCGCAATATCCCACCAGCTCCAGGTAGGAAGAGACCAGCCGTGCCACAACGGCTCCAGGCCTCTGAACACCTTTTCCACGGCCTGGTCATTGCACCCTCAGAAAAAAAAAAATAGAAACCCAAACCGACCCAAGCTGTTGCTCAAAAGAAACACTGGTGTGAACTCTGTCCCCGGCTACACCTCTGAGTGATGGGAGGGGTAAGGAGGAAGAAAGTTCGGCCTGCACAGATCTCAGTTAAAGAGGCATCAGAGGAGGACATTTACTTGCACCAAAGTACCAAGACAAGGTGGGTATCCAAATACTTCTGAAGACCCAGGATTGCCCACAGGGTCAAAAATTACCTGGCGTTTACTTGCAGAGCTGGGAGTGGAGCCATCTACGCTTCCCTGTAGCAAGAACAAGTGACCACAGCTCAGGACCCGTGTCTCCTGGTATTGTGCTCTATGGGGAGATCTGCCATCAGCCCCTCATTATCTTGCGTTCTTTGAGACCCCTTTCGAACCCTTTATAAGGGTGTTTAAAAAAACAGAAGTCTTTGCGTAACAGATTCCACATGCTGCACACACAGACACGTGATGGGTTTAAAAACTGCTAAAGGAATAAACTCACCGTATCCCGGTTCATGCCCTGCATGTGGCACGATGCTCCCAGCCTAGGTGTTTGAAACAAAACAATAGCTGTGTTGTCTGATAGGGCTTCGCATGAAGAGGGCCTCTATTTTCTACTCTGCTTTCACTGAAGTCCCATCTTTCCAGGATGAAACCTTGATAAATTTTCAGTTTGGGCATACCAAGCAGATTTATTCTGACACCCTACTCTGGGGAAAGTCTGCAGCTTCCAAAAGACGGGCCGTGGATGCAGCATCAGCTCGGTCACAGCCCGCTGAAGGGCATTTGTTATCACCCATCCCAACTGAGCTGATTAATCCTCGATAGCAATGGCTTATTTTAATTGTCTGAACTCTGTTAAGGCAGGACCAAATCCCCTTAACTCCTCTAATTCTAGGACCTGGATTTTCAGCTCACCTCATGGGGTTTTTTCCTTTCGGTCTTGCACTCTCTTCGCACTGAGTCACATACTGCATGCCATACCTTGGGAAAATCCGTATCCACAGGTCCCTGTCCTGGCCAGGGGAAAACCCGATCTAACTTGGACGATGGCCCTACTTCAAAGGTGTCCCTCCAGAGGTCCTTTCCAGCCAAAATGTCCCTGAGATGAAGGCACTATACTACTTGAAGAGGGCAAAGCAGAGCCAAAGCTGCATGAAACCGGGCTGACCCAGAGCAGGGCTTGGGCACTAAGGGCTCCTCTGGGAGATGCCGACTGGGGGGACGTTGCCGGGCCGCAGACGCACGGTGTCCTTTGCAGATGTCGATGCTCAGCAACAGGTTAACAAAATAATGCCACGCCAACAGGCTTCAGGTCTGAGGGGCCGCTCCTGAAAATCTGAGCTGACAGAGCTCGCCCAGGGCCAGGCAGAGTGCAAATTGGCAGAAGCACAACTGGTGCTTCCGTTCTCCCCAGTCCCAGATCTTTTTTTTAGCCACAGGGTCTGTGGTAAAAACTTCACTGCTGCAGTTTTATATAACAATTGCATCTCCATTAGATTTCAGAAAGCACCTGCAGAATCCAGTTAACTTACCACACACACAAAAAAAAAAGGTACTCCAGATGAGAGGATAAAACAATGACATTATTTTCAAGGGTGAAGCCTTTATGGCTGATATTTAAATATAACCCCATATTTAAGCTATTAACCTTAATGCAAATCCTTGAGAATGCTACCTAATATTCTGTAATGGGATAATGTAAATGAGAAACTTCCAGAGCAGATAGAGAACTGCTTTTACAAAGCAGAAGGCATCTCACCCTCACCACAAACCGTACAGACCACCCAACTGAGGGCCTGAGCAGGCACAAACCATATACCTTTCCATTTCCATATGAACTGGTGTAAATCAGGAGGAATCCAGCTGGTCATGAAGCATACCAGAAACCTAGGTTTTCACTCTGGCTGTAGCTTATTCAACTACAGCTTTATATTTAAATGTTTTTACAGTGTCTTTCACGCGGGGGTCTCGGGGACTCCCAGGCAGTCAGTGATGCGATTAGATAAAAGACCAATTTAAGGGCTATTCGACTTTTCATCCTTACTTCTTACTGCCTTGCTTTTGTGGGTTTAAAGCATAACCTTTTTACTAATTAAATACATATGAATATTCTGTTGCCTGCACAATGAATATATAATTAGACTCAGGAGAAAGATTATGAGCTCTCGAGCTGGTACTAGCACTTCAGCATAAAGGTACCCAAGGCACCGGTAAATGTAACCTATGAGCTTCTGCTAATAACATGCTGCCTCTGATCTCCGGAGGATTATCTTACTCTGGAGCTCTTATAGGAGCCGTATATTGAAAGGGGCCTGAAACAGATACCCTGTAATTTATGTCCCTGTTCAGTGCCTCGGTGAGGAAAGGCGGCCTTTGCTCCAAATCGTAAGGGCTTAAGGGTTTCTTTCCTTCTCTTTTTTTTTTTTGCTCTGAAGTTAACACGTGATCTTCAGGGAGCAGGAGGCTGTAAGGCACCTCTGGATGGTTTCAAGGAAGAAAGTGTATTTTGTTGACCAAGCTCCATCCTATTTTGGGTGTTTTTCTCATGCCCAGGACCACTTTTACCACTTAGAAATACAGAGAAACCTCTTAAATACATTGTATTCGGCAGGGCCTTTTCTCTCTCCTCCAGATCCGGAATTAAAGCATGTCTGCTGCTTTATCCTCACCAGCACATACTTTGTAAGCAGTGCTACCTCCCAGTGCTGTTATTTTGCTATACCTCATAAACACCAGAGTCCTTTTCCTTTCCTCTTCTTGGCACATTTCCCATTGCATTTAGGTTGCTGGGTTTTGTTTCTGTTGTTGTTTTTTAACAGAGGTTACCCTCCCAGCCATCACATGATAATGCTTTTTTTTCCCCCCCTTCTGTGGTTAGACCAGCTCAGACAACTAGATAAATACTGTGGGAAACTGACCCTTAAATATCAGGTTTGCCTGTACTTTTTCACCGAGGTCGTTATTTCTTTAACTTGTAGGTGGTCTCCTTAAAGACAGCACGGAGACGAGCCTGTTGTAGTGAAAGTTGTAGAAAAAGAAGCAGCAGAAAAATCCCCTCAGGATGTTTCCGGTGGTAAAACAGAGTATGGGATATTTCAGGAACGGCAAGGAATATTTCAGGGCAGCTCCAGACAAATTCAAATTCAAAGCTTCTGAGAGGTTCCGTGAACCCTGCAAATGGCACGTGTCCTCCAAAACCCCAAACCAGGCAATTTGAACCTGATTTTGGAGAAGTACTGGGGACCGTGGTAGTTCTGTACCCCTTGGCAGTTGTGAAGAAGGTCGGGTGAGGTTTTTTAAGATGTCTTTTTTCACAGCAAGGTGTGTGCTTAAAAAACCAGTGGGCTAGCTACTAAAAATCAGCCTCTATCAACTAGTGTCCACCAAAGATTTACTCAAGGAGGGGGAAAAGCCCCTTTACCAGAAGTATGGTCTCAGTGTAAGCGATCCGCAAGTTTCCTCTAGTCTTAAAAAGAAAATGATACCTGGACAGGCTGAGAGATAACAAGAGACACGCCCCCTCCACGTCAGCAATACCTGTGACATTGCTAGCACTACCTCCAAGTTAACACAGCACATCACGGAGTAACACTGCAGTTCAGTCACTTTTCCATAGGGTTCGACTCCTTAAATAACTTCCTTCAGCAGGACACCAGCTTACTTTTTTTTTTGCTGTTTACACTGTCAATAAAACATGTCCTCTGCTGGCATTGAGGAGAAGTGTACCAGAGAAGACTGGGATCTGTGTCAGCGCACTTGGTCTCCGGATTTCGTCACACGTCACACGCTTCACTGCAACTGCTCTGCTTTACCCCTTGCTCAACGCAAAGAGGTCCCCAGACTTTCAGAGTTTCATATCCGTGCCTAAGCTCCAAGACATACCTAAACATCAAGAATGAAGTGCCCTTTACAGCCCCAAAAGCAGGCAGCTTGGGAAGTCTGGGGATGAAGCAGGTACTTGGCTAGAGAGCGCCGTGCGTTGGTCCCAGCTTACGTCGACCAACTCACAGTTAAGCTGCTCCAGAACCGGGCCCACAGGTATTCAAGTTGGCCGCAATGCCACGCACCCCAGCACACCCCCCGCCGTGGTGGAGCTGCTCCGTGCCACTGACTGCGCTCTGCTTGCGAGGCTCTGATGGTTGCAGGTATCTGACATGAGCAGGCATCTGCTGGGCCCCTTCATTCGTTTTTCTTGAAGCCCTTTCCTTTTGGGAAGGAAAACCCGAAGCATCTGCCTACTCACATGGAAGCGTACCCCATATCTCAATCAGAGCTCCTGAGGCAGATTGCTAAACCTAATTAGCAGTTCCAAGGGCTGAGACTGAATGACAGGTCAATTCATGCAGTGAGCTAGCAAAGATTGCTGATAAATGCTTTCTAATTGAAAGGATGATAAAACACCTATTAGTCACCGAGGAGCCTGAAGAATGAGTTAGTCTGGGGTTTTTTTTTTACACTGTGGAGATCAAGAAGTGCTAATCTCGTCAGCCCTCTGCCATCATTTCCTACCAGCCTAGTCACTCACAAGGTCCAGGAAGGATCGTGACACTGCAAGAGGGTGACGAGTCACTGCTCACTCGTTCCTATTAAGGAGATGAATCGAAAGAAGCATTAGCAGCGTGGATGAAGTCTACTGTACTCTGGAAAACACCGGACATTTTTGTGAGCTAGAAAAACAACATAGAACAAAAATAACCTCTCACACACAGCTACCTTGGAAAAGTGACTGTGTGAACCACATGACGTATCCTTTGCACGGGACCTCTCAGCCCGAAGCGTAGGGTGGAGGCTAGTGGGCACTAAGGAGTCCAGGTACTTCAGGCCCACCTCCAGCAACACCAACGATCTGCCATGTACAAGCAGTTTGAAACTCAAAGCCTGGACGTTGCCCTAGAAAGACCACTACGTAGGCACCGTGTACCTTTATTCACTGACTAAGGCACGAGGACAGTCCCTCTGGCAGTGGGACACGGCAGTCATACAGGATGAGAAACGCCCTTAAATTGTCAGCGCGGGGAAAGGCACCAGAGCTGCCCTGCAAAAGCCCTCTGCGTAGATCTGACCCAAAAGTTACCTTCCGCAGAGTTAAGTGGCATAACGCTCGCTGCTGGGAAGGCACAAAACCAGCCACCACCCGTTAGCAGGAATCTCCGGTGCCTTGTTTCCACACTGCGCGACCCTGGATGCATTTTTTCCGCGCTCTGTTTCGCTTTTCCCTTTCTGCTGTTTTGCTGGTCTTCTTAGACCATGAGATCTTCAGGGTGAGACTGCCCCTCACCGTGTCTTTGCTCTGTGCCTAATGCAAGGGCTTACAGTCCTCGCTTAAGCCTCCAGGCACTGCTGCCATATAAATAATAATTCACGACACTTACACACACCGCACTGCTGAAATGCAGCCACACTTGAGTTAAGCTTGGGACGTGGCCAAGGGACACAAGCCACAGAGCACGTATAAAGTGAAGTTTTGCCAAAGACAAAAGGTCAGGCCGTTTCTAAGTCCTTAAGCAGCCAACATCACCTTACCTGTTAGGATGTGCCCTTCCTCCCCCACCAACATACCCACGGACTTCTCACTACGGGGTACTTAATATCTCCATCACGAAGCCCGAGGTTTTCCGGGAGGCTGCAGCACTCCTGAAGCTGCTCAACATGTTTAACTGGTGACAGATGTGCTGTCTCTACATCAAAAACCGGGTACATTCTTTACACCAAGAAGAGCATTTCCCATGGAAACGAGTGTGCCCGGCTGGCAGAGCTGACTAGAAATCGGCATGAGGGGAGAGTGAAAATAGTGGTACTAACCAGTGTGTGAAAGTAGTCCAACGATGGCACGATTAGTGGTGCTTGTGTTTATGGATTCAAAAAGCGCAGAACTTTGTCAGACTGTTAGACCCCGTTCTTTTAATTTCAGATCCCCAAACTCTTGAAAGTCCAGATCAGTCTTGGTCAGCTCATTCTTGTGGTACTCGGTATGGCTTACTCCAAGCCAAGAGCCTCAGGACAGATGCCCTTCTTCACAGTCAGATGTACAGGTAGATATTTTGACTGAAGTGCACGAGGCAAATCAGACCAGCAGCTCTGTCAGTAGATGTTAGAGACGTAACTCGCAGAGAAGGGACAGTGATAAGCAACTTTGGGCAAAAGCTCCTTCCAGCATCTGTGTCCAGAAGATATACTAACTAGTAGTGTAGAGTCTAGAATAATACATTAACTTTTAAAATAGTCAGTCTCATTTAGCGCCTGGCCACGAACAAAGGTCATCTCATGCCACCCACTTCACAGCACACGTATCTCAGACCTGCTCTCCATACACACTCCATACATTAAAATTATGTACCAAATATAGATGGATGCTACTATTTATATTTTTTTTTTAAAGTGATGTGGTCTCTAAAGTACTATCCCTGCTGTGCAGGTACCTGTGCTGGCATAAAACTGCTTTTTACTGACAAAGTATGTTATCTTTCTAACCTGGGGTTAAGCCGTGCCACTCTACATCCATATAAACTACTACACTCACACTCTCACTGCAAGATTTTATACCAGATGTTTGTAAAGTACACCTGATGAAGCAGGCCAGTCTGCAGTAGTGGTGGTTACACAAAACTTCAATGTATGACCCAATAAAGGCTTCCCAGCCATTTTCACACATACTGTGGAATAAAGGACACACATCTCAATGAAGCAGAAGCTTTTTTGCCCTCCCTCCGCATTCTCATCACCAGTGACCATCCTGATCAAAGCTTGTTATTTAATCCCAAGGAAAGGCTAACAGTGACTGCAGTACTTAGGCACTTATAGAATCACAGAACGGTTTGGGCTGGAGGGGACCTTAAAGACCATCTAGTTCCAACCCCCCTGCCATGGGCAGGGACACCCTCCACTAGACCAGGTTGCTCAAAGCCTCATCCAGCCTGGCCTTGAACACTTCCAGGGATGGGGCACCCACAGCTTCTCTGGGCAGCCTGTTCCAGTGCCTCACCACCCTCTCTGGGAAGAATTTTTTGATATCCAATCTAAATCTCCCCGCTTTCAGTTTAAACCCCTTACCCCTTGTCCTGTCACTACAGGCCCTTGTAAAAAGCCCCCCCCAGCTTCCTTGTAGGCCCTTTCAGGCACTGGAAGGCTGCTATAAGGTCTCCTCGGAGCCTTCCCTTCTCCAGGCTGAACAAGCCCAACTCTCTCAGTCTGTCCCCACAGCAGAGGTGCTGCAGCCCTCGGAGCATCTTCGTGGCCTCCTCTGGACTCACTCCAACTGGTCAATATCCTTCTTATGTTGGGGTACCCAGAGCTGGACGCAGAACTCCAGGTAGGGTCTCACAAGAGCAGAGTAGAGGGAGAGAATCCCCGCCCTCAACCTGCTGGCCACACTTCTCTGGATACAGCCCAGGATCTGGTTGGCTTTCTGGGCTGCCAGCGCACACTGCCGGCTCATGTCCATCTTCTCATCCACGAGTACCCCCAAGTCCTTCTCCTCAGGGCTGCTCTCGATCCATTCTCCACCCAGCCTGTACTTGTGGTTGGGATTGCCCTGACCCAGGTGCAGGACCTCGCACGTGGCCTTGTTGAACTCCATGAGGCTGGCACAGGCCCACCTCTCCAGCCTGTCCAGGTCCCTCGGGATGGCATCCCTTCCCTCCAGTGTGTCAGCTGCACCACACAGCTTGGTGTTGTCAGCAAACTTGCTGAGGGTGCACTCGATCCCACATCCATGTCACTGATGAAGATGTTAAACAGGACCGGTCCCAACACCGACCCCTGTGGAACGACGCTCATCACTGGTCTCCACTCAGACATGGAGCCGTTGACCACAACTCTCTGAGTGCGACCAGCCAGCCAGTTCCTCATCCACTGAGTGGTCCACCTATCAAATCCATGCCTCTCCAATTTAGAGACAAGGATGCTGTGCCGGATGGTGTCAAACGCTTTGCACAAGTCCAGGTAGATGACGTCAGTCACTCCTCCCTTATCCACCAACGCTGTAACCCCTTCCAGAAGGCCACCAAATTTGTGAGGCACAGTTTGCCCTTAGTGAAGCCATGTTGGCTGCTATCAATCAATCACTTTTTATTTTCCATGTACCTTAGCATTGTTTCTCCAACAGTTGCTCCAACAACTCTCATAGGGCACTTCAAATCAGATCACGTGATTCTTTGTTTTTTTAATAAAAATATCTTTAATTTTTCAGGGTGTTATTTTTTTTTTTCTTAAAATTCTTTCTTGAGCCAGCTGCAGCTGCAGCCTCCATCTCATCAAGCCGCAGCCTGAATTAGCATCCATTCAAATGAATAAGACAGATATCCCAAGTTTTATGTTTCATGCTTACTGCAAAGCTGAGCAGATGTGAAGCATGTTTACAAATGCAGAGACATTTTGGGAGTTGCCCTGTTTGATGTCTGGACTTGTTTTGTACACACTCCTTATACTGCAAGTTCTTGGAGGAGGATCCTTCCATGGTGACTTTACTAAGTGAAATAAAATTAAGCCTAATTCTGTTTAAGCCAAAGGGAACTTGCCTTAAAGCTTTTTTTTTGGTGCAGTTGCAAGATATCTCTTTAGCTGATATCTTACTGTGTCATCAGTAATTAGGCATGTACAGGAAATCAATCTCAACAGGGATGTAAGATTCAAAACCTGCCAGTAAGCGTTAGATAACAGTTCTTTTTAAACACAAGCCCTTCAAAACAGTATTAGTGAAATACGGTGTCCGAGTCAAACTCCTAGATAACCTACCGATAATTAATTTTGTTCAAAAAAATAAGCCCGAACTGTTTGGTGACCATAGGAATACAAACCACTAAGATACAGCCCGGCCAGAGTTCCTCTAGACTGAGAAGTATGAACAGGCAGCACGACAATTGCTAAGAGGGATGCCAATGTAAAAAATAACCCCCCTAACAGAATTTTAGGCTGGAAAATGCTTGCCAGCCTGTAAGGAACTCTTCCTGTCAGCCTGGAGATGCAGGATGTCCTTACCAGGTGCAAACCACAAGGACCGCTTTCAAGGCATCTGCTTTCCTCCGATGGTTGTTTGCATCAGAAAAGTTTTCTCTGGTTGTTACCGTTGCTAAGATTTCCCACCGAAACAGACAGGAGAACACAGCAAAGCATAGACATTTTGTGTTCATGGATGTGCTTCTATACCTCTAGACTCACAAACACATCCAAAGACACACAGATACGGAGAAGGTCAACCGTGGAATTGAAGGGAGGCAGTGTCGCTCCCCTGGTTACCTGTCTGCACACGTAACATCAGGTTCAAACACTGGGGTGATGTCAATTGGAAATGCTATGTTGAAGTCAGTAGAGTTAGGCCATTTGATGCTGATCCAAAATATCTGCTTTAAGTATGTAGGCAGGGCACGGCCTCTTAAATCTGAGCAGATCCACTGAGTCAGAGGTAGTTTGCAGAGAGTCGAATCTACCCTTTTTTCCCTCCACCTGCAGCCTATTAATCCATAAAATTTGGAAAACAATTAAAACCCCTTGCGGTTTATTATTAGATTTTTAAAAGTCCTGCGGACCGTTGGAGTTACCTGCAGGAGTTGCGTTAGGGAAATTGCTCTAGCAACACAATTCTTAGGATGCGGTCAGCAAACCAAGACTAAAAAGACTAGGAACCCACAGATCAGGCCCACAAGGGCACACAGCTTGTTTCATTGCTTCTGACAGCAAGATAGCTTAAGCCCTGCTTTCACTTGGGCATGTGTCCTTAGCGATTTTGTAACTGGAAAGAACCTATTAGATATGTTGAACTGGGGTACTGCCAGTAGCTATTGCTTTCAAGACCTTTACACACTGAGGTGGGAAGAATGCGTCCATGAAATAGATACTGGACCGTGTGTGTTTGTGCATGTGTGTGTCAGTTTCAGAACCAAAAAGCCCTGAATGAGTTAGACCTGTAAACTTAGCCCCCTTTGGGAAAACGCCTCCTCCAGAAACCTTCTACTCTTTTGGAAAATACCCATTCTTGTTATTCCAGCTCTCTTCATCTTAAATACTTTGTAATTCCAACATGCAGTGAGATCAGTGTTTACACTGGCATAAGAGATTCCTGCAATTACGGCACGAATGAGGAATAAAATAGCAAGGCTGCCCCACAGATACACAGACGGATCTATAGGAAGGCTTAATGTGTTGCTAAACATTCCTGAACAACAGTGCATGGGTACCTGGATACATCTTCATCCTTGCTCATAATAGTTTACACTTAATGAATTTATTTAGTAAAAATTCTTCTATAACAGAGAAAGAGGCACTGGAAGAAACTGAACAGGCATCACAACGCTATTGCCGTTCTGTTTCCATCTTGCATCCATAGCCTGTGGTTTCATTTCCACCTCCAAGTTGGAAAGAGACAGGGCTGAAGTGAAAGACAAACCCACAGCCCCTCCACAGAGTCACTCGGATGGGGAGAGAAAGACGTGGGTGGGATGGAGAGTGTCTCAGAGGAAGCGTAGCTGAGCACCATCAGCCCTATCCCCCAGCAACGGTCTGTCTTTATGATTTCAGAGCTCCCTGCTCGCTCCACAGCTAGTAAAGGAAGCATCCAGCCAACTGGACCAATAGGTGAATCCCGACCGTCCCCTCCTTGCAGAGCTCTCTGGACCGAGAGTATGGGAAGGGACGAGGTCCTACCCCGCGTCCAGCCACAGCAGCTGAGCTCAGCTGGGAGGCACCTGCAGCCAGCTCCCAGGTTCGACCCCTCCACGTCCAGCAACGGGGTTTTCTCAGACACGCGCTCCCACCCTGGAGCTCGGTCCCCTTGGCAGTCGCTCAGACCTTGAGTCCAGTGACCCTCAGGGCACCACACAAGCCTCATTCATTTTGTTCAACATTCAATTAACTGTTCCTGGGTTTCTCCTATAATTTACTCTGACTGCGGCCTCCATGGCAAATGGGAACGAGAAGTAAACTTCTTAATTTTTCCTGCAAAAGACAGCCTGGCAGCAAAATAAATGCAGTTACTCCCTGCTATCTAAACCAGAAAACAATATCGAAATGTATGCAAGAAAACAACCTTAAAGTTGACAAACCTAAAAGCACTGTCAGGGGTCTGCAAAGAGTTGACTGCCTCTGCTTGTCTCCTGGACAAAGAAAGCACTTCAGACACAGAGTGGAGACAGGGCGAAAGGCCAAATGAAAATGCACAACTGACTTTTTTTTTTTTTTTTTGTAGAAACACTTGTTACGCTAAGGATGCAAGAAAGGTTTTTCTATTTCTTCTCTCTCTGAGCAATTGCTAGAGCTGTTGCAGACGCGTTTTGCAATTGTGAACACAAAAGGAGGTGGTTTATCTGGCAGTCGAGCTGTGGTTCCCATGATGAAAGAGTCTGAGGACTCTGGTGCTGGCATGCACATACCAGCTACTCCCTCATGTGATCCTCTGCGCTCCAGCTTACCCATTCTCCCTTTTTTTTCCGTGTCAGGACTTAGTCCTAAAGTTTCTGAACGCCTTGCCCGTGGCTTCACATCCTCTCCCATCACAGATGAAGGGACTGCATCAGGGAAGGACAGCCTAGCTCAGGGCTCATGCCCCACTTCCTAGGACAAAGTACGGGAGGGGAGAGGTTTAAGGGATTTAAGGGATTTTAAAGTGTTCCCTGTAATTTGACGGTTATTAATCATGTTCCAGCTCCCTAAGTGCCTCCAGCTCCTTCTTAATTCTGTATGTGCCTGCAGAACTCCAAGGGTTCCTATGGAGCCGCATAAGGTGAAAAGAAAAAATACTGAACGCTTCCCAAAGTAGTTCAAAATTAATTGGGTAGATTATGCTGTTGAGGTTTGTTGAGCTTTCCCAGTAATCCTGACAATTTACATGGGGCAAAACAGGGCAGAGCTGGCTTTCAGAGTCAGCAGGGCTGGAGCACAGTGCATTTCCTCAAAGATAAGAGAGAGAATCATTTCACACTTTGCCCAGATTTGCAGTAACACTGGAGGTATGTGAATCATGATGATAGATGTCGCAATGCACAGCAGACTCCTAATTCAAAGTCTTCCCTTTATGAAGTTTCCTATCTCTGGCGTATGACGTAGCCCTTGGGTAGGTGCCAGGTGGTGGAAACCCACTTCAGCGTGAACCCCACTGAGACCTTTGTGGCCAAGTCCTCTCTTCCTGGGCAGACTGCGCAAACACAGCTCAAACATGCTCATCCTTTGCGGGTCGGACCCGGTGTGACCTGGAAAAAGGAAGAACACGAGTAGTACACTTTTTGTGCCTCAGCCATAGAAAAGGACACATGGCTAACTTCTGTTAACCCAGCCATTAATGCTGCATCCATTGGGCGTTCAGCTCTGTAGATCTTCAGTTTGGTCGCTGGTAAGGCAAGATAGCATTCAGCACACATACAGCCGCACCATGCAAAACCCAGCACCTTCAACATTCTGTAGTTCTTGCCTAGCCCTGCTTTTCATTAACAGTTTTGGAAAACACCATTACAAGAAGAAGGGCAAATCAAAAGTTTCCTATTCTGCATGATGGAGGTGGCACTTAAATCACCTACCTCGCTGTCCCTGCAAACAAGATGCCAGGCATAAACATCTCACCCAGCTGAAAGCAAATACAGACCCCTCTGCTAAACCTGCAGTTCCACACAAACATCCAGAGGCTTAAATGAAGCAGAGAGGCCGACCATGAACTTCAGCAGCATGAGCAGGCACACCGTTGAGAGGAGGTGGAAATCATTTAGCAAGACTACGTGGTGGGAATTTGAGTGACTCACGGGAGTAGCAGCTTTCGCTATTTCCAACCATCGGGAAACGGCCTTGGTCCCCACGCCACGGTGTGGCTGCACGTGCTGGAGGTGTCTCAGGTTCTCAGTGGCAAAGGCAACCATGGAGCCCCTGAGCACCCTTGGGATTTCTCCCTGCCCCTTCGATTCCCTGACGCAGCAGCAGGACCCATGCGTGGGGTCCCTGCTCTGTCCCATAGGGCTGCCTGCATCCCTGATGCTTCTGAGCTGGTCAGCCTGGCCAGGGGAAGCAGGTGCCCCCAACATGGGGTGTCCCAGGGGTGCGCTGGCGAGGGGATCAGGACCTTTGTGCTGCTGCAAAGATGACTTTGATCTTCTTCCCCCCTCTGGCAGAAATAAGGTGGTGGGAAGGACAGAGGAGATCACAGAGCATATAAGCACCCAGAGGTATCACCCACCCCCTGGGAATCCCCCGAACATGGGAGAAGGTTTCCTTTGCCAGGAAGCTCAGCCAGCTGTTTTCCCAAAGGGCTCTTTGGGGATACGAGCATCTACGCATAAACAAGGAGCATCTTTTAGCCTGCTCTGCTTTTTATTAAGGACTTAGTAAGCACTTTCTTAATTCATTTAATGACATCTTTCCTTCACTTCCCACACCCAGTCATGAACTGGAATCAGACTGACCTTAGTAAACACCAAAGGAAAAAAAAAAAAAGAAGAGTATCACTCTTTTCATTGAAAATCTTGGCATTACTTCCCAGCAACAACTGCAGAATCCTTATGGAAGAAGCCAATTAAGCAATAAAGCACAATAAAGTGCAGCCTATTACGCTAACATAATTCACACCTACGGTATTGCTACTAGATTCACACCTGCACTGTTACATAAAGCCAAAAGCCAGGAACTCTTAAAGCAAGCTAGCCAGTTTATTATTACAGTATAATTTGTGCCTGGGGATACACTGCAGAAATTATAAAATATTGATATGCATTTTTATTTGAGTGTGAACAAAAATCTGAATTTTAAAAAGGAAATGATCGAGTGGTTTAGGAGTAAAATCAGATGTAGCTTGGTTCATTTAGAAATATACAAGGCAAAACGCTGAGAATAGCCTGTGGGGCAGGGGTCTGCAGCAGGTGGGGAAAGGAGTGGATGAGGTGACACCACATGTCCCACATCTGCTCTGTGGTCTGCTCTCCTGGGACAGGTACTCGGCTGACCTTAGCCGGAGGATCTCCTCGAAGCCAACACAGCTATTAGGTACGCAGAGCCAGCTGCTGGGCTGGAAGCAATTTGATGGGAAAAAATGAAGTCCTTAGTCAGAGTATCTAGCACGCGTTCCCTTTGAAACATCCCTCGGTGATAACTATCCTAATTATACTTCTTTGCTCAGGTTCTTACAGAGGAATTAGGCTGCCATCGTCCATTCTTGCTCTGTGAAGAGTTTCAGCTGAGTTGAAGACAGGGGACACGGCACGGCTCAGCTGTGTCAGCAGCACGTCGCCCCATCCTAAAGTTCTCCCAGACAAGGAAGAACTAACAACAACAAGTCCAGAGATGGTGAAGACTCTCTTTCTCACGACACTCGCCAAATCATTCAGAAAACAAAGCCAAATAAATGCTGTTTCTTACACTTGAGTCATGAATAGGGCTGGAGGTTCACATTTCACTTGGTTGTGACCCTAACTGAACCAGCTGCAGGATATAAACGAGGGAGTTGAGTGGTGCTCTGGTACTTGGGATGTACTTTTTCCATTCCAAAGTTTGGCAAGCAGAGAGCAAATGGAGCCTGCCCCTGCCCTAACACCTGGTGGGAACGGCAGAGCTGCAAGACAACGTTCATTGTTAGTGCACCTGTAGCACAGTGCCTGAAGCCGTCCCTGGTATTACAGGCGAAATAAAGGCATTGCCCATGCGATGCCTAAGAAAATGGGTTCAATACTGACGGCTCCTTTGTCAGCCTGGGACCTTGACTAACAAGCCCCACAGCTTCTGTGTCTCCTCACTGACCTGATGGCCCGAGGCTGGTCACCTCGGCTCGGCTATCTCATCCTCCTGCCTGGCCTCCCCGTCTCCTCTTTCCTGTCTACGTAAGGAGCTATCACAGAAATAACCTTCCCCTGCCGCTGCTCTGACCTTGTCCCTGGGTGCCCGGGGAGGTGATGGGCACACCAGATCTGCTGTGAAAAGGCTGCAGCCCCCTTTGCTGGTAACACTTTAACTCGGAGCAGCCAGGCGGGAGGTCAGGGAGGTCCCTGCGTTGCCTCTGCTGGCCGAGTCCCTCTCTCCATCGAGGAACGCCAAGGTTCCTCGTACAGTCAGCCTCCTCACGCTGTCAAAGCACCACTGACCCCGCCGGTGTCCATCCTGCCCTTGTCCTAGCCTGCAACGTGGGTCCCCCCAAGGACCCTCAAGGCAACGGCCAGAGATAGGGCTGGCCCGCCAAGAGGGGCAGGGGGCCCGCCAAGAGGGGCAGGGGGACCGCCGGGGCACTCGACCTCGAGCCACGTCCCTGCACCCCAGATGGGCTCCTCTGAGATCTCCAGACCTTGCCAAGGCAGCCTCCGGGAGCCCACCCGTTAAAACGTGCCCACCCTCTCTGCGCAGAGCTGAACGCAGAACCTGGTGGAAACCCCGTAAATTACAGTCCACAGAGCTCTAATTACCACTGATTAGTTAAACAAATCTTGCCAGCTGTGATTTCTATGGAGACTCAGTGGCCCCAGCCCCCACCAAGGGTGACGTTGTCCAACCACCTTAGCGAAGGTGCTGAGAAGTCGTCGGGGGCATCTGGCTCAAAACCGGGGTGTCTTGCAACAGGTTTCTGAAGTGCTGTTGCTTTGGCCTGTAGATTTCCATGTGCCAAACAAAAAAAAAGACCCCAAACCAAACCAAAACACGACAAGTAGATAATTTCTAGGAACAAACTAATGTTTTTAGGGATCAAGTTGGGAAAAGGGGATGAGGTAAAAAAAAAGCTGTGGGAGCTGAGGGACCTAAGAAACGCTTGGAGCATGCCCAGAGCTTGTGCTAAAATGAAAGGGGGTGAAAATGGGTCAGACCTTTTTCTTTTAAATTGGTATTCTACCTGTTTAAGGGGCTCCTTGAAAACTTGTAAGAGCCAAAAGTGTGTTTCACAGCTCTGAACAGTGAAGGGAAGGAAGAATAATCTCATCTTTCTCTGCTGTTTTTTGTGAAATGACACCCCTCCTTTGCAAAGGCACAGTGCTGCACCCCGTTCAGTACCCAGCTACCACACATACATACAATTTGTTCTAAACCCTAGAAATACAGGGGAAGGAAGGTGGTGGTGGGGCACTCTATGTTTTTTAAAGAAACCATTTCTAAAGATGTGGCAAGGGAAAAAAAAAAAAAAGGCAGGAAGACACATTTTATATTAGGACCAGATGTGGAAAGGGGAAAAAAATTAGGTTTGTGCCAACCAGGATCGAGGAGAATTTTTTATGTTTCAGCTTGGGAGCTGAATCTGCAGCACGCCGCGCCACATGCTGATATCCCTCAGCCTAATGACTACGGCGTATTAGCAGCACAACGCTCCTGCCAGCAGAGAGAAGGGAGTTGGCAAACTAAAAGCAACCTCTTCTCTCCATCTATTACGGTATAACCTTTTGGACAGTTAGTGAAAACCGGTTCAAACCCTGCTGTCGTCCAAACTTTAGACCCATTGAAATGCTTGCCTTGGCCCCAGGCCAAAGTCCAGTGTTTTATTACCAGTCTCATGTCTTTCTGTCTCTCGCCTTTCATTATCCACTTATTTTCTTAGCTTTTTAGAAAAATAATAGTAATAATAATAAAGCATCCTTACAGTACAACAACTATCTTAACGAATTCTGGTACATGTCGTGGACCTCGTTAATTGATTCCACATCCAAAACACAAGACTTTGGGCTATTTTTGTTGTTCAAAGCTGTACATTGGCCAACATCCTCTGCATATAATTAACCCCCTATTTCCATGGAATCTCTGCATTAACTTATTACAGACTCGGCTGGTAATGAACTCCCGGGAGAAGTCCACATCCAAACCCTGGCCATTGGCTTCTCTGCCCACGTGGATTAAACAAAAATTAATCTCATCTATTTGGTTATTCATTTGGTGTCTTTAAATTGGAGGCGTTTTTCTGCTTCGTTTGATGCACACAAAGAAAGAGGGATCTGGCTACTGAACTTTATCCAGAAACATCCATGTGTGGAGCAGATTAATGGGAACTTTTCATACCCATAATAGCTTTACAGCAGCGAAGTAGAACACGCAGTTCTCCCTGGGTGACTATAATGCTCTGGGAGACAGGGAAAACAAATGTGGCTAGAAGATAGCAATGTTTTGCTCATCAAGGGCTGCGTAGTTTAGACATCATTAAAGTGACATGTTTAGAACCGAGCCTGGGAGGAAACTCAGCTACCGGGGGTGAGTTTTTTAATGCCTTTTTAATTGTGAAGCACCGAAGCTTTTTGGACGCTGAAATAAAAAGAAGGATGTGACAGATAGAGATGTCCCAAAGCAGCTGCTGGTATCAAGTGACCATATGTAAAATGGTAAAAGGGAACTGACAGGCCGGCTAGTAAGGAAAAGCACCAATTCCCCTTCTACCTGCTTCCCGCTAGAAATGGGAATTGCTAAATAAAGATAGCAGAATGGCTATTTTTATGCCACTTATAACTTATCTTGTAGGGACCACCTGGCTGGAACCCAAGAGAGCAAGGTCCTCCAGGCTTAGCACTGACCACAGATCAGTCACCTTACTGCTGCTTGCCTCAGTTTCCCCATTAGTAAAGCCCGAATAACAATAACAGCACCCCGTGGAAAATGCACTGAGAGCCACTACGGGAGAAGACTGTTAGAGGATAACTCTAAATCAATTCAGTTCTCTGCTGCCTCCTCCCCATCTCATCAAAACAGTCCTCAAAAAGAGGGTGGCTCTTGGGTTTGGGGGTTACAGTACTCAACAGCACCCTTCTTTATACCTTGTGGTCATCTCTCTGGTCCATTAGGCTCACATGGAGACATCCTGATGAGGTGTCACAAGGCCTCACGGTCTCTTCCCCCTGCCACGGACACACAAGCTGCATCAGGCTACACTGAGGAGCTTCCTCAGCCTGTCCCTTCCACATCCATGGCTTAACTTCAGTGGATGGTACTAGTCCAATTCCCCACACAAGGTCCCAGCGTAGCAGATTTGCCTTTCCTGTGAACACCCCCCTGCCTCTCGTGTGATTTTGGTCCTACTGAGGAAAACCTCATTACTTGAAGAGGTATATTTATACACGTTTTCAGTGGGGGATGGGGGCCCGTGTGCTGCTAAAGCCCACAGTCCAGCCTAAGTCACCTTCTTGTGACAACACAGTATTCCTGTTGTTGTAGGACCTTCTGGAAGAGGGACAGACCTGGCCAAATGCTTCAGGGTCCTCAGGATTTCCCGTGGCCTAGACAAGTGAATCCAGAGATGGGGCTCACAGAGTAGGACCTTGAATCCACCATGGGGGTGGCCTGAGCAGCCTGGAGGACCACCCACCCTCCCTCCCTCGCTCACAGGGGAGCTGCCAGCCAGGATGGGTGCCTGACAGAACCCCTGCCTTTCGCTGCAGCACTGCCCTTTGCAGCCTGAGCTTTTCGGGCGCACATGGTACTGGCTCAGGTGATTAAAGGTTGGGGCAGCAATTCCCTGCCCAAGCCAGCTGGATTAAACTTCGCTGGCATCTGCCTGCGTGTGTCAAAGCCTTGGGCAGCCACGCAGACATCGCCTTTGACGAGCAGGGGCAGATGGGCTCGCAGGAAGGCGAGCGTGGTGGCCCAGCTCCTTGGAGGCATTTCTCCCCTCTCTGGCCAGCATCCCCCCTCCATGCAGCGGGGATAGGGCAGCAGCCAGCTGTTCCCCCTGTCCCCCGCAGCTGCTGTGTCCCTGCCACCTCGACATCCCACTGCCGTGCTAAGTTATGGCAGCGGGAAAGCAGATGGGATTCACTGGTGTACGGTGGAAAGCAAAGTCGGTCATCGTGCCACCTCTGCAAACAGCCTGGCCCCCCACAATGCAGGGAGCATGTAAGGGTGAAGCCCCTCAGGGAGGAGGGAACTACCTACCCTCAGACTTGCTGGAGGGGAGTGGCAGGAGCCACGTACCCCTGTATTACCTATTTCAGGTGTATCTGAAAAAGAAGCATTAAAAACTGACAAAGGGCCCAAGAAAAAGGGGTTTAGAAAGAGTGCCCACGTCCATGACCTTAAGTGATCTGCATCTGAAAACCACCAGCTGACCCCGGGTCGTGCCAAAAGGCGATGTCTCCAGAGCGGTACGTCCCGGGGTGCCACCATCTCTCCTTTCCCACAGATTGAAAGATGAGCGACACGACCATGCCTGGGCATCCCATGCCTTCTGCAAGGTTTTCAGGCTAGGCAGAGAACGGGCAAGTGTTGTTCATCCAACGGAGATGCCCGTTCACTTCTGACAGCCTGACGCAACCCTCCGGCCAGCATCTCCTGCCAAACAAGCAGAAGAGCAGGAAGCAAAGGGTGTCCAGCAAACATAAATTGGGCTTGAGGGCACCACACAAAAGCCAGCGGGGATGTGGCTGAGACCCACCCACTTCTCCAAAGCAGCTTTGCAAGTTCCCTTGCCACCAACATTTAACCGGTCGACCAGTTCATCTAGTCAGCTGCGTCAGCAAGTGTCTCTGCTCCAACCGCCCCGCTCTGGTCCTCCGCACATGTTGCTGGAGGGACATCAGCACTGCCTGGGTGCATGCCAGCCAGCTGGAAACACACCGTCTCAGGCACCGAGGCTGTGCGAATGGGCAGCAAGGCACCGGGACACGCTACCCGCTGGAAACCTGACTCAGGTTCTCCAACAGAGCTGGAGCTTCCTTCCAGATGCGGGGTGTCTCTGGCCCGGCAGCCAAAAGCAAAGCAGAGCTACGACCAGCCTAGGGCACAGCAAGAAGATGAAGCAAAGCAGAAGTGGCACTTCTGTTTAATGTCTCAAAGCCAATATTTGAAGGACATCGCTGTTGCTGACTGCAAATAGTGCAAGATGGTTTCTGCGGGCAAACAAATTAGTTGGACGTGTCCAGGCCCATGTTCATTACTGGCTTGGAGACAGAGCTGGGGGGGATTCTTGCAGTGCCGAGTTACTTGGCTCGTTACAAGGACACATTCTCACAAATGAGTTTTGCACCAAAGTGCAAAAAGCAATGGATAAGAGAGTTGTGACTGTAAGAGCAGGACTGCATCTAATCTAGCAGTCTTTCCTTCTTTCAGTTCCCAGGAAAAGAAGTGTGACTGCCCTTTATTCAGTATTTACTGATGCTTCTAAAGCACCGGGAAGTATTTCACTAATTATCCATTTCCTTACGCTTTGTGAAGGAGCTGAAATAAACACTTAAAAACTATGAGACGTGCAACAACTACTGGAGGTTTGTAAGCAGCACCAGTTAAATAACCAGCCAGCAGATCACAGCACAGAAACCTTTTCAGAGGGAACTCGATAGTAGAGCGTTGCCAAGGATGAGATGAATAAAGATTGCCAAGTTATCTCTGAGGAAGGATTTCGCTGCCACTGAAGCCAATGAGACCCTAGGGGAGAGATTTAAGGAATTCAATTCTCATTCACCCTCAAGTCTTCTCAAAGCAACTTGGATATCCACACTGATATCCAAAGCTTCCAGATCAAGCACCCAAAATTCAGACCACCCACAGCTCTCACACATGTTCAGGCCTCCCCAGCAGAGCCAAGGGGAGTCTGGTGGATCCTGAGTTTCCCATTTCTCTGCTTCTCGTATTTCCTCATGCTGTGGAAACTACCCCCAGCACAGGAAAGAGAGCTGCCTGTGTTAGCAGGGATATTAGGCTGGAGAGGAAATGAGGAGAAAGCAATGTCCCTTCAGCTGACCTGACCACCCTGTGAGCCCACACAGCTTTGTGAGGCTCATCGAGGATGAACCCCAGGGAACCTGCAGTGCAGGTGATCGCTCAGCGATGATGGTGACAATCTGCCGCAGAGGGCTCAGAGGTCCCCTGCATGGATGGATGAGTCTTACTCTTGGCAGGTCGTTCAGAAGAGTAATCACAGAATGGTTTGGGTTGGAAGGGACCTTAAAGACCATCTAGTTCCAACCCCCTGCCATGGGCAGGGACACCCTCCACTAGATCAGGTTGCTCAAAGCCTCATCCAGCCTGGCCTTGGACACTGCCAGGGATGGGGCACCCACAGCTTCTCTGGGCAACCTGTTCCAGTGCCTCAACACCCTCTCAGGGAAGAACTTCTTCCTGATATCTAATCTAAATCTCCCCGCTTTCAATTTAAACCCATTACCCCTTGTCCTGTCACTACAGGCCCTTTCAAAACGTCCCCCCCAGCTTTCTTGAAGCCCCTTCAGGTACTATGAGGTCTCCCCGAAGCCTTCTCTTCTCCAGGCTGAACAAGCCCAACTCTCTCAGCCTGTCCCCATAGCAGAGCTGCTGCAGCCCTCGGAGCATCTTCATGTCCTCCTCTGGACTTGCTCCAACCGGTTGATATCCTTCTTATGTTGGGGGCCCCAGAGCTGGACACAGTACTGCAGGTGGGGTCTTACAAAAGCAGAGTAGAGGGTCAGAATCCCCTCCCTCGACCTGCTGGCCACACTGCTCTGGATACAGCCCAGGATACAGTTGGCAACGCAATGGAGGGAGGTCGAGCTGCAGGTTGCTCCATGGTGGGGTGCAGTACGGGCAATCCAGTAAAGGGTAAGCCAGTGGAAATGAGGACCAGGCAGCTGACAGGAAACCCTGGTATTTCAGCTGCTTCCCTGCAGTTTAAAACTTGATGGCAACAATCACACACCTCCAAATCAGACATCCTATGATCCTCACCCATTTTTATCTTTATTCTCCCTACGGTGCTCTGGATGAAAGAGACCAATCCATCTGGCAACACACACACACAAAAAAACCCTATAGAAAGTTCCAATAAGCTGCTACAGCACAGTCATTTATAGAAATCACATTCACCGTTTAAATTCAGGGAAGAACAAAGAAAATTGATCTACAGTAAAAGCACACAATGCTGTATCAGGTAAGACTAGGACTTCCCAATTTATCAGGGCAGTGCCAGCTGGGGTTTTAAAACCCAACCTCTATGTGTCAAAAATATAAAATTTACAGCAGAGCCAGTTTTCCAAAGGTTTATCCACTCAGTTGCAAGCCTTAGGTAGGCAGGAGGAAGTCCTACCAGCTCAAAAACTAACATGATTTTTAAAGTGAGTCATTCAGGCCAGCTGTGTGAACGTGTATTTCATTTTCGGTTTATTTTGGTTTAGCTTAAAATTGACTTCAAGATCGATTATTCTGGTTTCAAACAAAAGTTGTCCACCCGGAGCTTTGTAAGAATTTTAAACTTTGCTTTCGGTCGTGGAAAGGAACTTTCCCACAGAGTAGAAGACAGGACAAGTTTTAATTCACACCTTTGTTTATTTGAGAATTCCTGCGTGGAGCTATTCTTAGTTTAGAATAAAAGCACTCATGCAGGGACTCAAGTAACAGGAGTTAGAGCCCATATAATTATTTCCGAACATTTTGTGTGTATGCCAGCTTTGTATCACAACACCCACCCTGTATGCCAGTTTTGAGGTAATGACATAACTCGCTGCTATAGATTATTTGGGGATTAAAAACAGAACAAACAGGTATTATACGGAAAAGATATTGCCACATGAGGGCATGCTTCATCTCTTTCAAAAGCTTGCCTTTTTGTCTCAGATATTTAAGGCAAGTTACATTTTAAGACCTAGATTCAGGAAAAGGAAAACTCAGTTTTCAAATATGCTTCGCTACGTTTCTTACGTAGCAATTAAGTGCAAAATTATCACAAGCTTTGAAAAAAAATATCCTTTGCTCCCACCCATGGATATACTACTTTCCTGTGCTGACAGCAGCATATGCTGGGGCAGCAGAGAGGAGCTATCTGGAGTCTCAATGCATAACACTCGGGTTTTGTACCATTTCGCACAAAATACCCCCAGGACACAAAAACAAAACATAAAGCTACGAAGGATCTAAATTTCACCTTTTGCCCTATGGGAATGGTTTTCTGGCCCACCAGCCACACCAAGGCAAAGGGTGACATGTCTTACTGTCCTCTTGCAAAAGAAGGGGCAGGGTTGCGGGGTTACCCCGCTGTAGCGCACTGCTCTCTCTTCCCAGGAACGACTGCCCATGCGTCCGCGCACCCCTGTGTCCTCAGATCACGAGATCGCTGCCAAACCTGCAGACCACCTTCGTGGGGACTCCTCAAATCACCCTGCAACCACTGCAAAGTCCAAGTGTCCTGCGCCCCCGCAAAGTCCACCTTTAGGCAAACCTGCCACCATCGGGCTTTTGGACCCTACCAGGTCATTTGTGGTAACGGCCCAGAAATTAATTAGGTCTGCAGACAGAACTGCCGGGCAGCAAGAGGTTAATCTCTCCACCCAGAGAGCTGCACTGGAGCAGAAAGGATCCTCAAGGCCACAAACTTTCTCTGTTCCTCACAGGAGGATTTTGAACTCACGGTGGAGCACAGTGTTTAACTAGGAAACAACAGCATCCAAGCCTTTGAGTCACTAGAGGTAATTTTTCTTCCAGTGAGTCAGAGTATCTGCACATCCTTGCTTCCTGGAAACTTGAGTACTTAAACGCGCAATATCCCACTTGAGTATTACGGCTGTATCATGGAAGCCATTCTCCAAAATGCTAGGTGTCTCCTGCAGCCTCCCAGCTCTAGACAATGTCCACAGATGCTCAGTGTGTTACAGGACCTGGCCTTGGGATGATTGGTTAAAATCAAACAGGAGGTTGTTGTTCCCAAATTCCAGAGGAGCAGGGTCACAAGCCAAGTTTCAGATGCCCGCCACTCACCTGACCTGCGCTCAGCGGTCCCTGCCAGAGGAGCAAGAGCTCCTGGAGCCTCCATCCTTGGCTGATCCAGGGAGCTGCAGAGGCTGTAGCCCTGACAGCACCCAGCTGCACAGTTTTGGCAGTCTGGGCTTGTGCTGACTAAGACATTCGCACTGACGATAAGAGCCAGCTTACGAGGGAATCTTTCTTCGGCTTCTCCCTTTATCCCAGAGATGTAAATCCAGTATGTGCGTCTTTCAGCACCGCACCCATGCTCCAAGATGATTTCATCTGGCCACGGAAAAGACAGACAAAACACAAATGCTCCGAAACTTGTGGAAACAGGTGCAGTAAAAGCCATAGGTGGAGGGGTAAATAAGTTGATAGACAGGCTTTTAATCCAATGACCCAGACAATATTGCATTCCCAGATGATTTTGTTGTTGTTGTAAACATGTTTCTGTTATAAAATTGCAAGATGCCAGGCTCTGTGTTCTCACCTTAAAATATCCCAGGAAAATGCACTGGGGTATTGGATGGGAGCATCACCGGTGTTCTGTACTGATGGGGAATAAAATGTTGCTCTTTCTTCTGTGATTTCACAAAGAGTAGCTTTGAATTTATGCATCAGCACAAAAGTACCTGGATATTTATAAGCATCCATGGGGCCAGATACATTGCTCCCCTGAATGAGCAGACCCAAAGAAACAAGAATGCTTGCAGTTTAGGGAGGGATCAAGTTGCTCCCTAACTCCTTTGCTAGGTCATAAACTGCTTTTTTTTGCGTGTGCCCTCACTTCCCCACCAGGTTTTGCACCACAGCCTGAACCCATCCATCCCCCCCAAGGGTGCCACGGCCCCACGGAGCCCTGTTGACCCTTCCCCGAGGGCCTTGCCCAGCCGCCCTGCTGCCAGCACCCCAATTTGTTAACAGGGCTGGAAGGGTGTCTGGGTCCCTCTGTGCCCACCAGAAATAAAGGCAAGAGGGGGATAAAAGCGAGCAGTCATCTGCTGGGCACTGGGGGAGAGGAGGGGTCCTCGCTTGCCTACCTGGCCCCCGGCGTGCACAGCAGCAATGTTATCAGCACTTCCGAGCATCCCAGGCTCGCCTGGCACTGGGAGATAAAGGAATCGTATCATATCTTCAGAGAGGAACAGAGGTGTGGCAGAGGCAGCCTGCGGCCCCATCCGGGACACGGCAGGGAAAGGTCAGTGACAGCGTGGGAGCGCGCGGCCCAGGAGCGCAGGACACCCGAGTCACGGGTGGCAAAGACCAGCCTGGGGCAGGCTGTGCCGCCCGGCCAGGGCAGCCGGACAGCCCCCCCGGCTCCTCAGCAGGGTGATGGACTGCGTGCAGGAGTGAGCTCCAGCGCTCGAGGAACAACCTTCCCGCTGAGCGGAGGGAGAGGAAGGGGCAGAGAGTGGGTTGAGAGGAACCGTCAGCCTGAAGAACGCTTGGGGTGGGGAATGGAACGAGGTAGAGCTGGGCAAAGTAAAACAAAATATGTAAAAAATAAAGAGAATGGGATGAAATAAATCGATTTTAAGTGGTGGGGAGTGGGAAGGAGAAGCGGCCAGTTTCTCATGGGCTCTTGCCTCCGCAGCACAGTCCTGTCCCAACTCATGGAAGGACAAGGGAGGGTCTCACAGGGCTTTATCCCTGGAGGAACACCGACCCACAGATGGGAGCCACTTCAGGATAGCGGGGAGATGGCTGCCATCCGCAGCGGCCTAGGCAAGAGGTGAAGGGGACTCCCCACTCCCCGGGCGCCAGCCCACCCTGATTCACGCTGCCGTTTCACAGGCGGCTCTGGCTGGGAGCCAACCTGACAGTTCTGGGAGGAACCTGACGTCCCACTCACAGACTGGAGCAGCTCACAGGCCACAAGCAAGCTTCCACAGGTGCTCCCAGGAAAACAGAGGAGCAGATTTCAGTGGTGGAGGAGGGGAAAAGCACTTCCTTTTTCAGTTCACACCCTCCGGATGAGGCAGGACAAGGACTCCTGGCATCATCTGCCTGGCCAGGCTGCCTGTGCAGGTCCCTGTGGGGAACACCACAGGGTGCAGGAGATGTCCTCTCTCCTGGACCCGTGATGTCGAAGCCGTCAGCTGGCTCACCAGCTTCCCTGAAAGGCACTGGTCAGGTGCGTTGCAGCAGGGGCAGGCTGCAAGAGCTACAAGTCCTTGATCTGGCCCGGGCTTATGCAGTGTTTCTAACCAGCCACCCACCGCTTCAGCGGGTAGCATTCCAGCTCGCGGGCTCGCACACACGCTTGGAGATCCCTCTGCCGAAACTTGCTGCTACGTCACATCGCTGCAAGCATGGCCTGTCTGGGAGGATTGCCCGATGACTGGGGAGGAAGGGAAACAACAACATCCCAACACCTCAGCAGGACCTGGGCACTGACTCCTCCTGTACCTCCAAAAATCCCAGCCATGGTCCTAAGGCTAGCACGGGCAGGTCATACGAGCTCACCTGCCCGCACTGCCATCACCAGGACTTTTGCCCCATTCACAACCATAAAGCGCCAGTTTCCTGTTCCAGCTCCACCATGGGTGGAGCATAAGTGAGCACTCACAAAGCGAGTCCCTGCAGCTGCGAGGTTGCCCTTTGCTGGGCGCTGGAAGGACAAGCTGCCCACCCCAAAGCGGCTCTTCCGGCCACTCCACTGACCCTCCACAGCCTCGGTTCTGTCAGCCGCTCTCACAAAGAGCTGCATGGCCGCAGCTGAGGTGCCAGCACGCATTTCGCTTGCCCAATGGCTAGTAGCCTGTGGCAGAGAGGCGGCGAACAGCTGGGTTGAGAAAGCTGCTGGTGCTTGCCAAGTATACGTGGTTGCCATGTAAGAGCTAAGCACGAGCTCCTGCTTCAGCCCAGAGACAACTGCGCCTGCTTCCCTCTCTGTGGTGGAGAATTCTTCTTTGACTGAGGAAGAAAACAGGGAACAGGCATAAGGAAAACAGCACATGGCTGCAATCATGGGAGAGTGGCAAACAGCCATCCTAACTGGTGGTCACAAAGCTGTCCAGCAGCTGCGGGGGGGTGGGGGGGTGGGAATGAGCCAGAGGGAGATGGAGCAGAGGAGGAGGGGAGGAAGGTTTAAAGACAAGCAGATTGAGGGCAGCCTCTCAAAGAAGGCTCACTGAGACATGGCCACAACCCCCTATTTAGCAGGGGCCATCCACAAATGAATAAAAAGGAATAAAACCTGGACAACTAGGAAGTTGAAGTCAATCGGATTCATACATATTTAACAGGGACATTCATCCAAATAGAGGCCTGCCTGTAGCGTGCTGGAAACAAGTCATGCTGCCTGGGAGGCTCACACAGAAAGCCTCCTTCCTGGCCAGCACGGGACAGAAAAGCAGGGGATTGCTCACTGTGCTTGGGGAAAAAGCAGCCCCCATGTGAATGGAGGTGAAGAGGAGGGAGTGGGTGAGATGCTGGGAAAAGAGCACACTCTCTGGACCCGGTTCCAGGGAAGACAGGAGAGACCATGCTCCTTTTCGCAGCTGAAACCCCCCTCCTGGCACACACTGCAGGGGACAGGCAGGCCTGCTGCCTGCAGAGCCAGAGCAGCTGTGCTGCGCCCCAGGAGACAGCACAGCTGCCCAGGCCAGGATAGCCCCAGGAAAAAAACTTAGCTCTCATCTTCTGGTCCAGAGCTCCTGCTCTCAGCGTGTCAGCACAGCTTCGACAAGAAGCCACAAAAAGCTGGAGGAACGTGTGCCAGGATCACAACTGACGACAGGAGGATGAGGGGTGGAGGGATCGTATCTCCTTTAGTATCTCTAGAAATGGCCTGGATCCAGGTACAGACCTGGGTTATAAACCTATTGCCAGACATCCCAGCAGGCCCTTTTCAGACCCAGATCAACAGGAATCAAGCCCAGGAGAACCATTCCACACCAAACCAAGTTGTTCCTGCTCCACCTCTCTGCCTGGACACTGGCTGAACTGATGCACTCGCACAGGGCCCTGCAATGGTATGTCCTATATCAGAGCTGCTCCACGGGTAGCCCTTGGCAACCCCTCAGCACCTGATGTGACCCCCATTAGTACAGAAAAGGGAAATCCACCTTGGGTACTAGTGGCTTGGGAAGTGTCATCACGGGATTCCCCCTGCCTGTTGTACTCCACTGGCATCCCTATGGAACACAAAAACAAGTTCTCTCTGGCAGAGCCTGCTGTAGGAGTTCTGCAGCCCAGGTATGTCCCCGCTGACACCTGCTCCACCTCAGAGCCCTCCCAGGGTTTGCACAAGCACAACTGGCTGAACTTTCCAAGGAGGCAGCGAAACACAGGCACTCTCATCCCACAGGAATTGCTGTGGCCCTGTTGACACGGAGGCTGCTAGCTGGTGTTCGCAGAGCAGATTTCCCTCTCTCCTAGATGCAGAGGCTCTCCCTTGGGGCAGAAGCAATGGCTTCGGTCCACCCTGTCACCTGTGGCAAACAAGCATCAGCCAGACAAGGAAAGGCTCTGATCTGGCAGATGGGAAGCAGGATGTAGCTGAAGAAAAAAGGGGAGCGCACCTACAGCACATGACAGTAGTACGTGATATGTTCCAGAGATATGTGAAAATGACGGTTATGAAAGAGACAGGAGGTGAAAGAGGAAAAAAAAAAGTCCCTTGGCCCGTGTCCCAGGGGGAAAGGTTCACTTCTGTCATCAGACTTCATGGCTCAGCCTAGGGAGAAATGGAAACGGCATCAGGTCATCCCTTCCCAGAGAGAGAGAGAGTGAGAGAGAGAGAGAGAGAGAGGGAGTGAGAGCAGGGTCAGAGGCAGCACTGCCTTTCCTCTCCCCATGCTGCTTCTGCCTGACCGCGCCGGGAGGTTGTCCTCAACGGCCACTGTCACCGGGTTCGAGGAGAACAGCAGTAGCCTGGTGATCGCTGCATCATGTTGGGAATCAGAAGTACTTTTGCCTCAGGCTCCACGGTAAGCTCAGCAGGAACCAGTTCTCATCCATCAGATATATTACATGGATGCCACACATCCCATTTGGCAACTCCCTCAAGTATTGCAAGCTTCTGGACAAAGGGACTCCAAACTCTCTGGATCTGGCACAGCACTCAGCGGGCTTGAATTTAGACTTACATTCTTGGCCGGCAGCCCCGAGTGCTGGGAAGGAAGCATCCTTATCCCCCCCCTCTCCTCCCTCCTGCCCCAGACGGAAGACGTATTGGATCGCTCCTCTCCACGGGTGAGGGAGTGCTCTTCTGTAATAACGCCCTCCGCACGGGGAGCTCTGCTGGTCCTGCTCTTCCCCATCCACCAGGAAAGAAAAAAACTCTGCTGGAATCCTGTTCTGCTGGAATCAAAACACATCACAAAATCCAGCTGATTTGGCCAGGATTTCCCTCGAGAACCAGGAAAACAAAGAGTTCCAGCGGTGTTGAAACATTTCTTTTCAGTGCGTTTGAAATGCTGCCTTTTTTTTTTTTTAAATTTCAAAACTACTTTCATTTTAATTTTGTCTCTGTACTGCACTAGGTAAGCTGCAAAACTCAAAAATCAAAGCTTCCAAGTGATCCAAAAAAAGAAGTTGGGAGTAAAAAAAAAAAAAAATCCAGATTTTAAAATTTGCCAAAACAAAATCTGAAAAGTAAAAATCCTTGACAAAAGTGCACCTAACTCTCAATTTTGATCCTCCGTACAAAAGTTAAATGTTATTTTAATACAATTCTACTTCTGTAAAATGTCCCGGTGTAGCTTTCAGCAGTAGGCAGGATGGGAAAAGTGATGTATTGTGCAAAAAGCTGTGATGAAGGTGTTATCACCCCAGTAATGGGTTCTACCAGTTTAGCACCTAAAATTTAAGAACAATATCTATTTTATCACCAGTAAAAGTACACAACCAGGGGATAAGATATCTGTGCATCAGGATTTACAGATTCAGGAATTATAAAATCCTAAATGGCATTTCCCCACATCAGTTCTCTAGACCACGTGACTCTTCAAAACAGGGAAATATTAATTGTGTTCTAATGTGCATGTAGGCAGCTCCATTGGCCTTACAGGTGTAAAGTAGGTCCATGACTTCCATGGCCCAAAGGAACAACTGCAAATCCTTAAAGGAGAGGGGGAAAAAATGACAATAGCCCTAAAACAATTACTGAGATTAAAGACAAAGGAAGATCTAATAATGATGGCAAAAGGAAGGCTGTATACTAACTTGACCCTGAATAAAACCTTAGCTAACTTAGGCAAGTACTCTGTCTTATTTAAGTGTAAGAATCACTGAGCTGAACACTAAAATAAAGCCATTTTCAGGAGGGCAGCTTCAAACCTGCAGAAAGCAGCTTTACATACCAACCGCAGGCAGGGAGTGAAGAACATTGTGTTTAAGCAGAAATTGCAGGAAGCGTGTGGGTGGCAAAAGCCATCCTCCACGCTACAGTGTAGTGGAGGACACTGCGACCCTTCCTGTGGCTGGTCCAGAGGGATCTCCATGCCATAGTGAGATGCACCACCAAGGTGCATCCTGCTTTCCAAGGGCTCAGCAGCCAGGCTTGGGATGAGCCTCCTGGAATTGCCAAGGAGCTAAATGGATTTAGAAGAGCCAGAAATAAAAGGCAAGATCTTGAACCCAATACAATCGATCTTGGATGCTGTACAAGAGTCATAGAGATCTGATGTTGCCCAGTGATTAGGGGAAGATGGGATAGTATTTGAATCACAGAATGGTTTGGCTTGGAAGGGACCTCAAAGACCATCCAGTTCCAACCCCCTGCCATGGGCAGGGACACCCTCCACTAGACCAGGTTGCTCCAAGCCTCTTCCAGCCTGGCCTTGAACACTTCCAGGGATGGGGCATCCACAGCTTCTCTGGGCAACCTGTTCCAGCACCTCGCCACCCTCTCTGGGAAGAACTTCTTCCTGATATCCAATCTAAATCTCCCTGCTTTCAGTTTAAACCCCTTACCCCTTGTCCTGTCACTACAGGCCCTTGTGAAAAGTCCCCCCCCCAGTCTTCTTGTACCCCTTCGGGTACTGGAAGGTGCTATAAGGTCTCCCCAGAGCCTTCTCTTCTCCATAATATCACAGAGAAGGTAGGCCAGCTATGTAAAAGGAAGAAAACTCGTTCAATTATAGCCCAGACCTAGGAGTCATAAGATCTAGCTTATACCCTTGGCACAGCTGAAAACTTCCCGTGACATCTTCAGCAAATTGCTTTGCTTATCAATACAACAGCGTAATAATTTGCAAGGTCCAGAGATTTAAATCAACTGAATTTGGGAAATTGCTTAGAGTTCCCAAGGTGAAAAGTGCTCTTTCCTTAAAGCACAGCAAACCCTCCTGCTTTCCATCACCCGAGCGCAGTGGGAATGCTCCAAGTAGGGTACCATACACAGCCAGCTCTCACTGTCGTAAAATACGCTTTAGCGTTTGTTACTTAGTAGTACTGACAACGAGGTCCCAGCATACTGCTTGCTCCTTTGCTTCCTATCCCTTGTATCCCACCACATTCTTCATGGATGGAAACTTCATATCGTCATACTAGCTATAGCCAAGTAAACAGGAAAAAACCAGGAGATTTGCTAGTGGGTGCTGGGGAAGGGAGGAGGTGATGGCGATCAGCAGCTTTGGCAGCTGTGTAAGTGGTACCAGACCCAGCAATTTTTGTTAACCACCTCCCTGTCAAGAAAGCCAGAACCATGGGGATTCATATTTAGAGAAGGCTTTCCAACATGCTGTTGGCTCTTATCTTGACCCAGCATTGCATATGCTATTCATCACAAGCCGTGACAGAAATTATATCAGCATCAGCAGCAACCAGAGCAGCAGAATATTCTGCATGGAGACAAAACCCAACCAGAAACCACCAGTGTTTACCATGAATAGTGTCAGTTGTTCTACAGTTTCCACCTTCCAGTTGGGGTTATCTGGCTCTGAGCTGACGAAAGTGGGTTTGGAATAGCGGCTGGAAGGAGGACAGCATCCAGATGTATTTGACAGGAGTAAAAAAACATGTGTAAGCCCTACGTTTCTTGTCTAAAAGTCACCACCCCAAAATAGCTTGTGATCTAGTTATTTTTATTTAGAGAAGAGCCTGTGCCTTGAGTTTGGATCCAAGTCCAAATTCCACTAGAGTTTCAGACTGTTGTTAAGGTAGGATGCTCCATTCTGACCCAGTTCAGAAACAGGATGACCAGTTAGAGGATCTGATTTAGATCCAGGCTCAGACATAAGGGTGGCCCATTTTTACAGGTTTGTGTCATACAGTAAATCAGCAGCTTTACATAAAAGCGCAGGTGTTTTATTTTTTTCTTGATGCAGGGAGAATTTAAAAAACGTGTGCTCATTCCCATGTTTCAGAAAAGCTGCAGGTTGTTTCTGGACCACTGGGAAGACTCACGAGTCCCAGCAGTCTTCAGAGGGGACCAGTTGATAACAGAGAGCATGTCTCACTACCTGAAATTCACAGCAGTGGGTACTACCAGTTCTCTGGGTGAAAGCACTACCGGCACGCAGACACATTTACAACTGGGCCACACACAGTATTATTGCTTGCCCCATTTTGCCTGTGCGCACGTCACGGATTCTTCGACAGGTCTGTATTTTTGGATCTGGAAACACTGTGAGAACTCCAGGATCTCTTGAAAACCACCTGCATGTTCTCTTCCTGCTTCCTCCCATTTCTGAATGATCCCTTGAGCACAGGAGCGTTCTTCTTTACCCCTAACTGGATATTCTTAAACATTTTATTATAGCTTGTTGGTTCAGCTTAAACCACAGTGGTACTAACATAATAATTAACACAAACTTCTTGTAAATGCTCTGTTAGTAAATTTGGATAATAACAATCTCTTAGTTACCTGGGCTTCTACCACAGTGTACCCATCCTACAGCTTTTGTTTACACAGGAGGCTGAGGCAGCTCCAAGTGCTACTTTTTAGTTGCTCGTGTAACAAAGAAGTACTTCACGCATATTTTACGCACATGCTTGGCACAAAACATCCACGTACATATTCATCCAAAACAGGAGTAACGTAGTCTGTTCTAGTAGATGTATCCAGACCCACACACGCACCTCACCTGACTTCACACCTGTAGGAGGCAATGCGGGAGCTGTCTGGGGCTAGGGACACATTCTGCGGGAGAGGCTACACCTGCCTTTCCTCCTCTCTTTCCTTTCTAAAACTCAGGGTAAGGCTGTGCTAGCAAACTGCCAGCTCTTAAAGGTAAAGCCATGTCAGCTGGGTTAACTAACACAGCCTTTGTCAGCACTTAAAACTACCTGACAGGCTTCACCTGGCAGATTATGAAGACCTTGGACCACCTTTTCTAGTAGCAGAGCAATGGGCAGGGGTGCCATCAGCAGAGGTAGCAAGCATCTGGAGTGGCCCTAAGATCTCCAACCAGCTCAGCTGTTTGAAAATAAATGTCTGTCCGCAGCCTCATGGAACGGAGCTGGTACATCTTCAGACATCCCTTAAATAAATCTCTGGTACACTCAAGAGATTTATGATAAACACTTGCTCTTTCCTTAACCTCCAAAACCTTTTCCACCTGCTGAGTAACATAACATTCTTTTCCCTCACCCAGCCTGTTCAATATCTATATAAAGCCTCTAAAGAAGATGCGGTGGCACCGTGGACTGACTTGTCAGCAGTACACATATGACACCCATCTCTACATCATCTTCACCTCCCATGCAAATAACACCATCACCCAGCTCTTCAAGGGCTTGGCTGAGGTCAGCAAATGAACCAAGAGAAGTTGGCAGAAGCTGAGTCGTCACAAGAGCCTGGGCTGATGATGGTATAGGAAAGTATTTTACGTTTCCATAATGTCATCCATTCTCCACCACTGGCATTGAGACTAATGGAAGATTTAATGTTCATCTGAACTCATTCATCCTGGAAACCCCAATAACCGCTGCTGCAAACACCTCGTTCTTCAGTACTATTTCTCATCCGGTGACTTGCTAGATCGAACTTGGCCCTTATGCCTGAGCGTGGCAGGCTTAGAAATGATCCCCTCTACAAGAATGCTTCAGTCCATTTACTCAGCAACACAAGCCCACCAAGGAAGCTTGAGCTCCTTGTGTCCAGTGACAGGACTAGGGGCAATGGCCATAAACTGGAAAACAGAAGGTTCAGCCTGAACCTGAGGAAACCCTTCTTCCCTGTGAGGGTGACAGAGCCCTGGGACAGGCTGCCCAGAGAGGTGGGGGAGTCTCCTTCCCTGGAGACTTTCCAAAGCTGCCTGGACTTGTTCCTGTGTGATCTGCTCTAGGGGATCCTGCTCTGGCAGGGGGGTTGGACTGGATGATCTCTAGAGGTCCCTTCCAACCCCTACCATGCTGTGAATCTGTGAATCTGTAAATCTGAGCTCTGTTCCACCGAGCTGCCGACCACTCCATCCCAGCTTAATTTCAAGGCTTTGCCTTTATTTTCAAAGCCTTCATGACCTTAGCAAAAATTGATTTGAGGACATCCATGCTTCTAGTATTATGTTGAAACTGGATGGTTACATCGCTCTGTAACAAAATTAATACCCAGTTTGAAGGGTGTGTGCACCAGGGACAGAGATTCCCCACTGCCTAGGACACAACTATGGATTCCTGATCACCTGCAGGAGACAAATAAATCTCAAAAGTGCAGAACAAAAGAGAAACTCCTGCTTTTCAACCCAGCCTTCCCATCGCTATTCTAAATATACCAAAACCACCAGTACGAACAAGTTGTCCATGGCTGACAGACAGCCTGAAGTCTGATTTCCAAGGGCACATTCCAGTGGGAGTCATCTGGTGCCTGATAAAAGGTGAGCTGAGCTGACAGCACCTTGATGCTTCTAGACGAAAAGGCATTCTCGTGTAGCCATCTGCCTCTCTCATTTAACTTCACAGGAACTTCACTTTCCAATCTGTATTCTTTTGCCAAATTAGCAGACCAGCAGGCCCACGCTTTTGGGGAGGTGCAGAGGTAGGGCACACGGAGTCACACGCACTGACAGACACACGCACACAGCATGAATCCAGAGGCATTGTTTTACTAGGAAACAGTTACTGGCAAAAGATGGAATTTTTGTTGGATGGATGGATCAACTAGATATTGGAACTGGATGGTCTTTAAGGTCCCTTCCAACCCAAACCATTCTGTGATTCTGTGAAAAGTGCCCTACGTAAAAAACAGGGGAGGAAAAGAGAGAGAGAAATATCGAAGATGCTTTGTGTTCATTTTCATGAACTCATTTAGTAATTGGAGGCAGATACATAAAGGTATCCAGGAATATCTGAGGAGTCATTGCTTTCCAACACACCAGCGACAGTCAGGGACTCAGAACCTGGAGAGAATCACACAAACATTTTCAAATGACAAATGAGTCACTAATGATCATCAGTTCTGAAAGAAATTTATTTCCTCCTAAAACAAATTCAGAAGCTGTTTTTCAATTATATGAGATGCAAAACAAGACAAAAAGCCTTGAAGATACCCTTGAAATACACCTGAATCTATGTCTGTAACTCAGTGCCACACAAGGCCTTGTTTTAAGGTTGCATTTTCGCGTTACTTTTGAATTTCCTGACCACTACTCAGTTTCAATATATCTATGCTTAAATTGCCTGCCAAGGACAGTAAAGCAGAGGTACCGTCAATAGGGGAACCAACTGGATGTGTAGCTATAGAATAGGCAGAATAAACGCTCTGACGATGCCAAACCCTCACGATGCATCTAGCATTGCATGAACCCCCCAGCTGGTTTTGCCTGGAAGGAGAAACACATATGTGTGAGCAGGGATACTGCTCAGAGATACTAAACCAGGTTTATACCGCTCCATCCTGTTCTCTTCAGCACGAAAATAAGCCCCAAAGAATACGTGTCAGACATTTATTTCTGACAACAACTGGCAATAACTTTGTGCATTTCAAATGCCAGCCGGAGAACTTCTCAAATGATTGAAAGGTGCGTGAAGGTCAAAGAGCTTGGAAGTCTTGCCAAGGATGATAAAACTTTGCTGAATTTGTTAAACTCAGGTTCCCATGAAAATTTTCACCGCAACAACCGTTCAACTTGACATCTGCCTAAATTTGTACAGACCTTTGGGCTGATCTGACAAGAAATAAGTGACCAAGCAAACCATCGGAAGAGAAACTTGGAAACGCTGTAGAGGCGCACTCGAATCCTGCGCCATGGTGGGGTTATATCTCGTCAGGATCTTCTGCTGGTTGATTCCAGCAGCAATATTTGAGTTGGCACCCCATGACAGTGAGTCAGCATTTTTAAGTTACAACTGAGAAAGCAAGCAAACAAACAAAAAATTATACTGGTTTCATTATTAAGACAGCTAGAATCACCACAAAAGTACCCAAATGTTAATGCAATCTCCTCCCCTTTCCCTCCCAAAACTCTGCCTTAAACTGACAATTCAGGAAACAGCCAAGATGCTGCTTCGTTCTTGCCTCGTATCCTCTGCCCTGCTTGCACATGTGCTCATCCAGCAACAGGCATCAGTAGTGGAAGGGGATTACGTTCCACTGGTTTAGAGCATGAGCAGAGCCCTGGGTGGGGCTGCTGTAGGATCAGCTCTTAATAAGGTGTCCAATTTATAATCTAGCAGGGCGAGGAGCAACTGGCTCTCAGAATGAATAGCTCTTCTGTGTTACCATCTCCTGAGGCTGGCTGCCTGGCCAGCTCGCCTCATCCTTTTCTCTCTCTCTCTCTCTTGCACATGTTACTCTCTTCACTAACTTTTTTTTTTTTTTTTTTTTTTTTGCTCTTTGGAAATATAGAGAGGAAGGAATACAAGAAGTATCCACCCGTATCTAGTCGGATGCTGCGGGCTGCGGCAAAATGAATAAACTATCTGCTAGCTCGATAGGAAATAAACTCCTGGTATTTACTCATCCCATTAAGTTTTCATTCCAACCTAGGATCCCGCTCCCAGGGACCGTCTTCGTGCCAGGAGATGCCTTCCTACGGCACGTTCTGCGCGACGACCCCATCTCTGCGGGGCACCAAGTCGCGACACGCAGCGTCCGGCCGAGGGGGTGAGGGGGAACGGCCAAAGGCTGCGGAGCACGGGAAATAAGCAAAGGGATGCGATTCCCAGGCTGATGCTCTCTCTGGTTTCGCCTTAAACCTCTCCTGTTCAGTGATGTCCGGTGACTCGGCCGAGGAGCCCGACCCTCCCGCACAGCCAGGCCGGCTCCCCCGGACGTTATTCCCCACACGCACCGCCCCGAGGTGCCACAACCGCCTCGACATGTTTCCCCTTGCGGAGCGATACAGCCACAAGCACCCTCCTCAGGGGCAGCCGAGTCGCATCCGAGCGAGAGGACGGGGGGGTTACCCGGCGGGCCAAGCCCCGACACAGCCGAGGGGCTGCTGCGGCGGGGCTGAGGGGGCCGTGCGAGCCCCCGGCGGGGCGGGGCGGAGCGGAGGGCGGTGGCGGCGGCCTGGCCCCCCGCTCCCCCCCCCACCCGACCTCCGCACGGCGCCGTGCACGGCGCAGCACCCCCTGGCGGCGCGCACGAACCCAGCCGCGGCCCGCCCGCCGGCCGGCCGGCCCTGGGGAGCGTGGGCCGGATCTTGCCTCACGGGAACACCTGCCCGGACAGCCTCAGATGGGAGCCAGCTCCGCCTGTAATCGCCCTGAGCAGTGCTTTAAAGAGGCGTCGTGACTTACCGCGCCGGTGGGAAACAGCCAGGCCTCACCGATGAACGAGCAGCGTCCTCGGCCGCACAAGGACCCGTGGGAGGGCTTAGCACGGGAGTCCTGCAAGGACTGGCAGCGCAGCTGAGCATCTCTCTCCCCCTTCTCCAGAGCGGTTCCCTGTCCAAAGATTCCCTGGGAGACTTGTCGCAAAGCCCTCTGTACCTCCAGGGGATACATTTATCAGCTCTCCTTTCCACGGTGATGATCTGATCCGACCTCTCACGTAGCACACCGCGTTTGGCAATGCCTGCTCCTCAGCGCCTGTGGTCCTTTCTTTCTGCCTCTGTGCTTGCGTAGAATCACTCCCGTCTGTGGCGCTTCAAGCAAACCCCCCCCCCAAATGCAATTCCACCTGAAAACTCCATCATTCTGTGCCTGCCCCACTTGCCGAAGCGAGGTGAAAGGTGATACGACCAGACACTTGATCAATCTTTGTCAGGGTCGGGGGCATTTGGCTCCCGTAGGATTTTTTTTATAGCAGGAGCCTGTTTCTAGGACCGTTGGCTTTTCTGCAGCAGGATGCTGTTTGCAGGATTTGATTTAAGCTGAACTCCAAAAGACCACAGAGAAAGAAGAAGCAGGGAGCACGCACTCGACTTCCTGGAAAAGACACCCGAGCCGCTCTCACGGCCTCCTGCAAGCGCAGTCCGTCCTCCCCAGGCTGTATGGCTTGTCCCGGCATTTGCCAGCACTGTGGGCTCAGAGGGCATGAGAAGTGTCCCGCAGCTGGCCCAGAGAGCCTGCCTGGTTTGAGCAGTGTTTCCAATTAATAAGCTGCTCAGCAGCCACGGTCATGGTCTGTGAGACATGCTAAGCGTCATTAGCAGCCTTTTGGTGCAAAATGTTTGGGAGGGCCACTGTTCTGTCCCTACCCTCGCAGGGTCTTACCATCTGGGAGGCATGCCTGGGGTGGAGAACACAAAAGGACACGCTGGACGGGAGTACCCGTTATGCCATTGAAAAAAAGGAAAATAAGATGTCAACAACTTCTGTGGGCCTAATTGTTTCTTCTCAATCAGATTGTTAGCTTATGTGAATCAGGGTAGTTCTCCTGAGTAAACCAGAGAATGGAAAGGGGGAGGGAGGTAGCCTTGGGGTCAGAAAGGCACAATATGGGACTTTATCCCCATTGCTTGCTGGCTACTGAGTAACATTGACTTATTGCCATCACCTCACCACCCTCACCACCCCCTCCCCCGGCCACCAAGGGATAGTGGCACTAAGAGAGATGAAGAGACACAGGGTGGCAAATAGTAAGTCTGTGTTTCTGCAGACACTACCGTGTAAGGCCACCTGAAGAACCGGGCCTTGACTCCCTCTCTCTGCAACTCCTGCTCTTGCCGGGCTGCTCAGCTCTATCGTGCAACTAAACGGCACAAAATTAAGCTGATTAAAAATCGAAACGTTTGTTTTCTCAGCCGGATTGCTTCCCTGCTCTGGTCCACCTTCCAGCTACATGCATTCTGGAGCAGGTATAAAGAAAATACAACTGTTTCCTTCAGCATCAGTTCCAACTAGAACAGTTCATCAAACTGCAGCCTGGCAAAACACTGGGAAATCCCACAGACGGCAAAAAAGAAGGAAGCTGTACTTTAATTTCAGCAAAACCCTGAACACAGACAAAGAGCAGGCAGTAAGTGAGTGATGCAAACACACCTAGTCAGATTTCTCCACTGGACCTTCAAGAGAAAAAGAGGTAAAACATCAAGCACAAAGGGCAGCCTGAGTTCTCTAAACACAAATCAGGACAAGCCAAATCCTGTCCAATTGCACAACATTAAAGAGTGATTCTCTGCTCTCTTACCTTGTGCTAAGGGAACAGCAATGTTCTGACCTGCAGTGATTTATGTGTAGCGAATTCGTGCTCATAAACAAGTGAGAGGAACCAAAATCTCATGCCCTAATCCTTCCAAGCAAAACCAAATTCTTTATGGGCATGCAACATTTAGCTGAGCTTGCTGTTGAAGGAGGTAATGTTTATCTTTATTTGAATCCAATAAAAAGACCAAGAGAAACAATGCTCAAAGAGCTCTTCTCCTTTACATTTGCAAATAATGCTACCAAAAAAAAATTAATTGCTTCACATGCTTTACAAGCATTAATTAATTTAGCCTGATGTCTCCCCAGCTGGACAGGTGTTATCATCTCCACTGAACATATGAGCAAGCTGAGTAAGACAGAGCTGGCTGTGTTTTTTCTAAGTAGCATCTAATTTTCAGTGCTCTTCTGTGTACAGGCAGCTTCTGTTAATTTTGGCTAGAGCTGTAAGTGATTAATACATGTGCAAGACAGATTCTGAGTATCTGAAGCTACAGGGCTAAGACTAAAGCCCATGCTTGAAAATGTGAACCTAAAGGACTTGCTCGTGGCTGGGCAAGACAGGAAATCTGTTACAGGATCAGGAAAATAAGCCAAGTCTTCAGATTCCTTGGGGCTTGTCTCCACAAGAAACGCAGGGAAGCAACGTAAAACTGCAGCACGCCAGAAGCGTTCTCCTCAGGTGGACCCTTTGGTGTTCGCTGTTTTCAAAGAGCAAATGCTAACCCTTCCATCAATTCATCCTTTCCCCACAAACACTGAGACACCCACTTCTCATTGCTGAATACCGTAGCTGGTTGCCACTTTCTAAACTGAAAGGTGATGGTGACAAGAGAAGGATGTGGTGACTCAGGAGGTAGCAATAAGAAAGCCAAGGGTGAAGTTTCGCTCTGGTTTCAGCAGAAAACTTCCCCATGAGGATGCTCTTGGTTTGCAGTCAGTGGTGAAGTAGCTTACCTGCATTTCAAAGAGGGGTGAGCTACCTCCCACTTAGCATACACAAAGGTTACTCTACTCATTTTAAGCAAATGCAGTGGTCTGAGTAGCTGCCCCCATTAGCTGCAGCACAGTGGCAGCCCAAAGGAGGAGCTGTGTGGTTTCATGCTAGAAATAAGCAGCAGGTCTCTCTGCATTAAACCTGTTAGAGATAATCTAACAACGTCCATGCAGGGGGCTGGGCTAGAGATGCACATCCTCCTAAACTAAAGTAGTGGTAGGCTACCCTCGCAGCCTGTGGTTGCCAACTCTTCAGGTCTGCTCTGCTGACCTGGGCTTGAATGCTTCTCACATTTTTTTCAGTCTGAACGAGGTAGGTTATCAGAGGCCTGGTGTTTCAACATTATAAGCTACCACCCAATGCAAGACGGGAAGTGGTCACCCCACAGCCTACTCCCTGGATCTGAAGCAGCAGGAACATCCAGCTCCAGGGAAGAGCTGGAGGCGGTAAATTCTGCCACAGCCTGCATGAACATCGACAGCCTTAGTGCAGGGTGACAGTGTCCAAGAAGCTCACACTCTGGTTTGTCACACTCCGTCAGGAGATGAGCCTGGTGCTAATGCATTAGGCTTGGCTAACAATTTAAACGGTGCAAGCGTAGCTTTGCCATTATTTAAATTTTTACATCGGTACGATATAGCTCAACTGGCAAAAATCAGTGTCGGCTAGGTCAGCCAAAAGTGGCAGGTCCAAAGGAAGACGTTGTGCTGCAGTGGGTACCCCGTGGTGAGGATGGCAGCCGGCCACCGAGTGACCACGCAGTAGGTGCATACACTGCGGAGGCAGGCGTTAAGGTCGCTTTATGGTCTTGGCAGACTTGAGAAAAGTAGGAACACCAGAACAGACGTACCACTGGTTTTTGCCACTCCAGGTGATGGACATACATCTGTTCATACTGAGGCTGAGCCCCTTGGTGTAGCTCCCCTCATCCCTCACACACCCACAGGGACACACCTGCTGTCCCATGACACTGAACCAAGTGTTTGTGTAGCTGAGCTCTAAAGATTTTTTTAAGGGCCTTTGGGTTAAAAAGGAAAAACACCATACAACCTCCCTGAGAAGCACATCTTCTCTTTTAAGTAAGTGGATCGTTTCACAGAACTGGCTTAAAGGGCAGCTAGACAAAACAGCTGAATCAGCACAGCCGATGAAGCAGTAACCTGGGGCAGCGGAGAAGGAGCTGACTGGAGCAGCCGCCTCGCTCAGCTGCAAGCTAGAGCAGGATGCCTGATTGTGGACCAGCTCTACCAATACTGTCCAAAGTATGTGTTTTGGTTTGGATTGCGCTCTTGGTTTTTTGGTTTTGATTTTGGGTTGGGGTTTTTTTTCCTTAGGTTTCCTAAGGAAATTAGGCTTATGCAATTGCTCTGTCCCTCAGGCTTCCTATAATCCTTTTCAAATCTGCTGTTCAATCTCTGTCAAATCTGGAGTCTCGAACACAGCCTGTCTCTCTAAATGAGCTGGTGTCAGGGTAGAAGCCCACACCCATGTCCTCTGCAAGGAGAAAGGCAGGAAAAAACTCAGGTGCCAGCCAGTGCTGCCAGTTAGCCAACACACGACTCTGGCCTATGGTTTCAGAAGGACAGGGAGGGAGCTGAGGTGGTGAATGTGATGCTCATCATATGAGGCCAGGCTTTATCACTTTGATTGCTCATGCACAGCCTGCTTTAATCCAGACTTTGAGACTTATGGCATGTAGACTTCACTGTGTACTTGCATTTTAAAATACATTATCCTGTCAGAAGTTCCTTCTGTACGGCATTAAGATGGAGTTAATACTTTTAACTCCATTCAGTGGTTTCTCCGTCAGGCTACTGTAAGATTAATTGTCTTAACAACAGCAGGACTGCAGGCATCCTCAGTGCAAAAAGGTTGGTATTTACTTCCGTGCAGGGGCTCAAATGTACCATTTGTGCAACATCATGCCTGATACTGCATTTATATTGGTAAAATGCATTGTCTGGGGGGAGCTCAACACAGAGACGAATTCCATCTAACATGAGACGAAAGAAGTAACTTGTTATCCAGATAGGTTATTCACTGATCTATAAATCAGAGAGAATAACAATGCATACTGTATTCCCGCCTGTTCCCACACACTCCTTCTTGTCATCGCAAGAGTTCTTTAGTGCCCTGAAATATAGCTCAACAATAAAAATTAATTGAAAGTGCACTAGAATCATTAACTTTTGGAGCTTCACGGTTTGCCCATCCTTAAATAACACTGGTTATAAAATCCTGTTTGTGCTACAATTCCTTGGCTCTCTGCCACATAGCATGTACAGAAATCGGCAATATGTGCAGCAGGGTCTGAGCTGCCTATAATACGAGCCCACATAATGGACTTTCTTCTTTAGCTCAGCGGCAAAACACTGACTCAGATCTAGGGACCGGTTATAGTCCCAGCGGCGTTTACTCCGTGTAATTAGCAGTATCAAGTGTGTTGTCTTTTGGGTAGCCTGATTGTTTCCATATGCACGAGTACCTTCTGTGAACGTAGACAGGGCAAGAGGCAGACAGCATTCAAAGCGCGCGCAGCGCTTCGGGAAGCACATATGTTTTAAATACGTTATCTCTACAATTAAGAAGAGTTTCTAAATCAGTGGTATAAATCTTCAAGAAAGGGGCTAGCAGAGAAAGAAAAAGACCTTCTTTCCAAGCACAAACTTTGCCTGGGTCACTACTCGCACCCAGGGCCCGGAGATGGGGCAGACATCTCCCTGCTTGGTGATGAGAGAGCTGCATGAATCAGTAGCTCACGCAGAGCAGGGAGCCTTGCTCGGAAGCTGGCGTGCATTGCTGCAGGCGGGAAAAGGCTGTTGATGCTGCGTTGGGGCCTGGAGGAAGATCGGGCTGGCGTTTGAGGTGGGGCGTGCCTGGGAATGCTGCACGACATTCATCTTAGGGGCAGGTACTCCATACTGAACTTCCAATTACGGAGAGAGATGGCTGAGGCAGAGCGAGGCCTTGCCGTCTCTGTGCAGAGAGGTGCCGTTTTTTACCTCGGGGTAATGTTTCTGACCGATCCCGAGGTAAAAAAGAAGTGAAGCCGGGCACCTTCAGCCTCACTGCAAGGCAAACCAGCCGAGGTCAACCCCAAACAGGGGTGTGCTGCCAGCCTCGCCTCCTTTACCACATCAGCAGCAGTTACAGCAAGGATGAAATAAAAAAACAAAACAAAAAATCTTTGAGACCAAGACAGACAGACTCTAATGTCTGTTTTGAAATAAAGGGTACACAAAGGGATTTGTTTGGGGTTATTTGCCTCTTGTTCTCCCTCTCCCTTCCAGGTCCCCCAACGTTGCCTTGTCTGACAGGCTCCCTTACCCCCAGCCCCCAGGCCTTCTTTCCGCAGCTGGCAGCATGGCTGGAGGCGGCATGGAAGTGGGGAGAGACAGAAAGAGCCATTCCAGCTGCAGCCTGGCTCCTCCTGCTCTGTGCCGTCCTCGGGCACCTCCGCATGCCTCCCACTAGAGCAGGGCCTCTCTGCACCTCACTCCGCATGGCGGGGCACCTCAAGGCCCACCTTGCTGTTGGGGAAAGGATATTCCCTCACACACCTATTTTTATGGCTGCAGTAGGTGCTTGAATAAAGGCCACCTTAAGTAACTGTCTCAGGCTGCTCACCGACTCCTGCCCTTGGTGTGCTCCCTTGTGCCACCCCAGCGGCACAGGACAGGCTGAGACAGTCTCCCCACCACCCACCTCCAAGCCTTTTGAAACCTTCTACATATTCATCTGCTTTATCACTTTGCTAGATATATTTCAGTATCTGTTCCATAGCAAACCCTTTGTTATCCCTAACGAGAGCTGGCCAAAGGAGAGTGCTTGGACCAGGGGATTACAACCATCATCTTTACTACAGCAGGTATGGTAAAGATTTCACCTTAAACTCGTCTTGCAATACAAAATAGACTCGTGCAAAGCACCTTTGAGCTTGAGCAAGTGCAGTGAGGCTCAGTGTCTGTATGAACTTCCAGCATACAATTTCAACTCCCTTTCTCCGCTACCTCTAGGAACTAGCACAAAAAGCTCCCCAGACAAGCTGTTTAATTAATAAATCTTCACTATAAAGTACTCAAAGCAATATCTTTCGCAATAAATCCAGACGATACATTCTTCTCTACAGCTTTTCTTGGAAATATCTTGCACTTGCTGATTTGGATAGGATTTTTGCCAGCCTAGTAAGAAGTAAAAATCCTTTATAGAAAAGGGCATGCGCTGCTCATTGACAATTGTTCATTAAACAGCCTATCAGTTTGTTTCAGTCATGTCTTCTGACATTAGGAATGGGGATGCCACTATTTTAATAACAAGCTATATCAACAGTGTTGCAAATAGTAGCTGTTCTTTAATATTTTTAAAAGCTCTGAAGAGGTGAAAAATGCATTTGCAGCACAGCTACTGCTGCCTATTCAGAAGAGTGTTTTATCTCAACCACAAGATTTGATTATCTCAGTGAAAAATACTGCACTTTTGAAATTATTTTACTAGTTTTTACATCTATCACTGTTGTTGTTCTGCATTTATTATTTTCTTGGTGGGTTCTCCTGGTTCTTTTCTAATTTTCATTTGTTCATTTCCACCTAGATGTCTGTCGGTGACAAGTGCACTTCGTGGCATGCGGTCGCTGTCGTGGTCACAACAGATGCAAGGAAGTCCCGTGTATTCACTCGACCTAAAACACATCACCAGGGAGCCAAATAATCAGTGTGCAATCTCGTGTCCTTACACAGACCCCTGCAGGTGTGTAACTTCCCTAGCACATGGCTAGCTATAGGTGTCAACTCACTGTTGTGCAGAAATACCTGAGGAAGGTTTAAAAATGCTTCAGTTACTGCTACCAGCTTTGTACTAGCAGCACACAGAACAATGCATGCTAATTTAAAACTACTGTAAATAATACTTAAATGGTTTAGGGCCATTTTACGTGTAAAACATTAGGTTAAGTGAGAAGTATGTGCATTTACTTCAAGTTTAATGATTAAAAATACAAATATACTACATACCCCATACCTAAAACTCTGCTATGTGCACATTTATAGCGAGAGAGTATCTGGAAAACCACCTTTTCCGTGGTGATGGAAATAATACACTGCTTATGTGTCATGTTATTTTGAGTCATTATTAATCTATTACTCAACTAGTTTTGTAAATGTGGTACAGCACTCAAGATTTAGGGTGACATTGAAGATTCAGGCCCCTGACTCCTCAGACATAAGCATGTGTGTAACATGTGCTGAAGTGCTTACAGGAACGGAGCAGAAATATGTATATCAAGCCCAAACTTGAAAACAGGTGGTTTTAAGTTATACAAGCACAAAGAACAGTGAATAAATTTTTGAAGCAGACGCTTTTTGTGTTCAGGAATTAAACAGCTATTTTTATTCCCATTTCCACTACCCCAAAAAAAGAAAAAGCCCCCAGCAGGATGAGGTAGCAACACATGAAAATGAAGTTGCAATTTTAAAACTGAGGCTCCTTCCCACCATGAGGGAGGTGGGGGTGGGAACCACTTTTTTTGCTTTTTCTTTTCCCCAGGGTCTGCTGGGCCAGCAGCAGCCCGTGTCCCGAGCATCTTAACACTGTGGAACAGGAGCACTTCCTCGGCACAAACCAGCACGCTCTCACAGGGTGGGCTCCAGGGCAGGGCTGGAGAGCAGCCTGCTCATGGTTAAAGCTGCTATTTTGCAATAACAACTGAAAACAAAAAACCTAAAACCGGCTGCCATTCACATCTGCCACGGTGTCCTGGCAGTAGGGCTCCTCTCTGGCCCGGGGAGGTGTTCCCCCTGCCCACACTCTCGGGCTGAGCACACCCGCCTCCTCAGGGAGCTGCCCCCCTCCAGGTCCCTGTGAGGAGGGAGCTCTGAAACCTGCCACTTGCTCAGGGACCTGGGGGTGCTGGGGACCACCCTCCCCTCTCCTTGCCCCAGGGGTGGCCCCATGCCCCGAGGGAAGACAGGTAACGCGGAGGCCCGGAGCCGGGCTTTGTCTGACCCCTGAGTGAGTGGCAGGCCCCCTCCTAGGCCTCGGGAGACCCAGCCACGCTCCACATGTTGATACCCCAGAGGGGCACGTGCACCCCCAGGCTTTGTCCACATCCCCCAAGCAGCAGCACCAGCCCAGGCTTGTTTGCACTCCCTCCCCGGCCCCCAAAAGTGGCAGAGGCCTCACTGGCGAGGCCTGTGGCTGCCCGTGGCACAAGGCCGGGCATACGTGGGCAGCCTGGTGTCGAGGTGAGGTGAGGTGAGGCATGGGAGTTAATGTCTGCCCCCAGCGTGGGGTGAAATCCCTCTCAGCTGCCCGCAGGGGAAGGGAGTGTCCCTCAAAGGGTAACAGATGGGCCCTGCGAGCCGCCGCCGGGATGCAAAACCAGTCAGGAGCACCCTCCTCTTACTCACCTACTTGTCCGCCACGGCGGGAGGAGGGAGGTTTTGCAATATCTGGGGAAAGGACGAGCCCCAGGACAGCGGGAGAGGAATGAGGGGTGGTGTTACATAAAGGAGGTGGGTGAGGACAGGAGCAGGATGGTCATGACACACAAACCCAGGCTAATCCGGAGGCGAGGGGATGGCGGAAGAGGGGTTGGGAGAGGAAACGAAACGCTCATCCAAGCATGGCTGGCCGGCCGGGGAGCGGAGGGAAGGGGAACAGCCTTGTGCTGCGTTTGGTGCGGGTGCACGCTTCAATGAGGGTGCGTGAAAGGGCTGGACGAAAGACAGAAAGCACCATTGCCGCACGTACAGGGCAGCAAGAGGGAAGACCTCCTTTCCAGGAGGTTTGCGGTTCCCCCTCCCGTGCCCCGCACGCTGCTGGGGAAACCTGCGCTTCTGCTGCTTGCCGGGAGACAGCACACGGCTTGGCGGCTGCGGGTGTGTGAGGCTTGCTAAATGGAGGCTCCTGCTGCCTTGCTGGGAGCTGCTGTGCTCTGGGAGGGAGGAGGAGATGGAGGAGGAGGAGGAGGGAGGGATGTGAAAGTGGGTCAGGAATGTAACTAGACTCTGCCCCCCTTGTTGCAGGCACAGGCGGCGCTGCCTTAGCGATGGAAAGCAGGCATTTCACTGTTGATGTTGCCCAGCCGTACCGGCTGACGGTTACTAGGGGATCCTGAAGGATGTGTTTCCCTGTGACCCTTTGAGAAGAAAAACTTAGTTGCCGCAGTAACCAAGTTTGGCTTGGATGCAATGATGCAGTAAATATCATAGGTGAGCCTTGCTAATGGAGGAGGAGGAGGAAGCTGAAACTGTAAGCTGGATAACTCTTGCAGGCAGGTCAGGAAACATTTAAAAAACGTCCCAACAAACTGTATTAGTTAAGTACACGACTTTCAGACTTCCTGATGCAACAAAACTCTCAGCATTTATCCCCTATGTATTGTAAACTACTAAGAAAACAGAGAGAAATAAACAGCTTTACTGATGTAGCATGAGGTGCAGAGCTCACCCACAACTCTGCAGTGGCCCTGTGCAGCCCTTTTGCATGCAAGTAATTTTTGTTTGATGTCCTAAATTTTTGAAAGTCAAGGGGTGTGAAAGGTGAATGCTGTCTCAAAACTTTAAGTCTGGATGCAGACTTTCAGCATTGTTACTTTAGATTAAGAGAGAGAACTCATCAACCCTGCTCCTGTAGGAAATTCCCGAACTAAATACTTTCTGAGTTGAAAACAAACTAAAAGAACAAGCCAAAAATATTCAACTTGGTGCCCATCATTTCTTCCCATTCCCCCCAGTTCTTATCTCCTGATTTCCATCTTCCTCCTACAGAAGAATAGACCTTTATCCACAGGAGTGGGGAATTGCTTTTCAGAGTTAGAATGAAGAACTGAAAAAAACCACAGATGGACAGATACTGTAGTATATCCGTTTCCTCTTTAAGTTTTCTTCCAGAGTTGTGTTTTTAATAAAACACTGTTATTCTGATGAAAAAATGGGTTGCTGTACATGGGACCAGTTCTGCTCCCATCCCCCTGGATCGACAGAGGAGGTCTGACCTATCAGGCTCACAGATGCGTCAGGCGTGAGGGAACACACCGAGTGTGTCAGTGCAGGCCACGCAGCAGGCAGGTCTGCATCCAGTCAATGCACGAAGGGATGCGTGTACATTTCATTAAGGGAACAAAAGTCACGGGACCAAAATGTGCAGCTATTACTTTGTTACCCCTTTGAATTAATTGTCAAGGGAGTATTGCTATAATTTATAAATAATAATTTATATATATTTTATATATATATAAAATTTATATATAATATATTCCTCCAGTCATGGAAAATATTTATAAAGTCTTTATCCACAACTTTAAGATCAATAATTACCTAGGTATTTCACCCTTTTTTGGTTTGTTTGTTGTTTTTTGGTTTTTGTGGTTTGTTTGGGGTTTTTTTGTGGAACAACATTACCTGGTTTTGTTGATTCTCCTGGCAATGGAGAACAGCCCGTGGGCAGAGGCTTTCAGGCCATCTGCTTGCAGGGGCCCCAGCCACCATGCAGACTTACAGATGTGGACAGGGGAATCTCACAACTCTCTCTCTCTCATTACTGGGTGAAAATGCCAGGTTAGAAAGCTCCCTCTTCGGGGACTGCAACAGAAAATTTAGAGGTCCCACCTGTATTATCAGCATATTTCCATGTGCGTTGCGGCAACGCAGTGAGCTGGGAAAACTAAATGTTTCGGAGAAGCAGCACTTTTGTTAGCAACCATTCCTTCACTTACAGGCCTGGAGGGCCTGATTTCATTGTCGGGCTGGGCCCTTTTTATGCCCTTCTGGACAAGCAAAGGGGATGTTAAGCCTTATGGAAACAGTCACGAGAAAACGCTCCTGTGCTGGGTGTAGGAGCATGGTGTTTCCTATCTATTCCCTCCTCCCCTTTCTGTAGGGATGATGTGAGGAAGGAGGCGTGGCCAGAAAGTTGCTGCTTTCTAGTTATTCTTGGCTCTGGCAAAGGCCTTTCGATTCAAGGGTAAATGGCAGGGACCTTGACGCCGCTCTAAATCTGTAGTAATGTCTTAGAGGTCCCCAGACGGACCAGATAATATGACAAGGCATGAAGCAAAGCTTAGGTGCAACAGAGAACTAAACCTACAACCTGTGGTTGCTTTGAACAGGAGTTGATTGTGGCATCCCAGACTAGTCCTTTACTGCCAAGCTTTGGGCATGGCCTAGTCTGCAGTGAGGGGGTAGTTAATGCAAAAGTATGGAAAAGGAAACACGGAAAAGTTCCAGGTCTGATACCTGAGTCCATCTGCAAAAGTATTTTTGCTTTGTTTTTGCTCCAACTCATACACTGGAAAATTAGGAGGGAAAAAACCCTTAGTTATATAGGGCTTTCTCTAGCTCTGTTCAGCTGAGTCCCCTGGTTATTAGAGAGAAAACATGTTAGCAGGCTAGTGTGCATGATTTAGTAAAATACTTATTTTCTGAGTAAATTTATCATGTTTTGGCCTTTAAAAACATCATTTCCAACGTAGATGATGATAATATTTTAGGAAGTTATTAGGTCATCTTCTTTCCACCTTACAGGAGAACTATTTTGCATCCTACTAAGGTGGCTGACTGGCTTCAGGGAGAGGAGAGATTGGGCCCTATTAAGACAGATTTAAAGATTTGGCCACATGCTATTTTGGAGACTTATTTCCTTAGTTGGTATCTTCTTCTTACCAGGCTGAATTGCAGAAGCTGCACGGCAAACAGGATGAAACAAAAGCAGCAAAGGTATGATGCCACACCACGCTGAATAGGGACCTCAAAGGCCATTACCATTTTAATGATGGCATTGTTAAGCAAAGCAGACTCAAGATTAAATCGTTTTCTTCATTAAGAAAAACATGCTATTTACCGAGTGTTTTACCTTTAGCAACTAAAATACAGTAGTGCCTGGCTTTCTTTTGAAACTCACGCATGTAGTTTCAAAGCTGTTTGCAGCTGGAGACTGCCAACCACTCACTGTACTTACAAAACAGGTTTAAAAGCAGACACTGTTAACAGGATGTGACATAGACTCTCTTAAGCACAGTATGTGACACATCCCTGTACTCTTCTAATAACCTTGAAAGAGGCTGCTTAAGCTTAGAATGCAACACGTCTCCTTCAGGTTTGAATTCAACAAGAAAGCCTTAAGAAAGGTATGTTCCATATGGATCTTATTTAGAATTATTTTGGTGAACTTTTGCTTATCAGTACTGAAAAGATGTGTTAAAACCAGTCTGACAACTTTTTTTCATAACGCCATGTGCTGGAGGGCCTTGAGAAAACAGTTTTGAAACAGTATCAGAGCCCAACTACTGAAATGCTTTGAACAAGAAGAATGTTCATTAAATACATTTCCCTGATTTTTGTAGTGTCCCAAACAACAGAATCGGGTATTTTGTGATTTATAGCCCCTTTTTCCAGTGAGATGCTTCAGAAGGAGTTCGAAAGATTTGCATCTTGCAAGTAAGAACATGGTGGGTTTAAAATGTTCAACCTACCCTTTTCACACACCACCACCACCCCCCAAAATTTAGCTGTGAATTTACTGGATCCTGTTTCAAAACATGCATATAAGAGTCTTAATTACCCACCCAGCTCCTCTTATCTTAATTCACTGTAATCCAGCCAACACCCACGGGAGAGGCTGTGCAGTGACTGGACCATGGGAGATGCAGGGTGTAGGTACTTCACCGCCAACAGTCACTGCGGCATTAATCCTGCTTTCTCGGAGTTCCCATTAACTACAACTCCTTGCAGTGAAATTAGGTTTCATTGCCCAAGGCTGTACTCTTTTTCTCTCCTGCAAAAGGGCTGTGCTTCAGGTCACAGGGCTGTACATGGGTCCTCCCACCCAAGCCCAGGGCACAGTCAGGCCTGACAGATCAGCTCCTCTGCAGGCACCTGGCCGCGCTTGCCCTGCGCTGGTCTGAGGAGGCAAGACCTGGATAAGGACTTTGCAAAGCACACTAGCTTTGGTTCCCGCTTTCCAAATGCAGATTTCTTGGTTTCTTCTCAGCACCCCTTTTTTTCTGATGTGTAGCAAAGCATTTCAGGTCAGAATGGGTTATTCAGCACCTGTGAAAAAGCTAGTCTCATTGTATACAGCTTGCTCTGAAAAATCAGAATCGAGTGGCGCAAAAATGTAAAACAGGATTTAGAAGAAATCGTAAACGTCGTTTTTCAGGATATGCTTCCTAACACAAAATGTGATGCAGACAAATAGTAGCATCATGTTAGAGCAAGGGGAGCTGAGTTTGAAGCATACCAGCTCAGACTAAAACAAAACCAAAATTACTAAAGGGGAAGGGCCTGGTCAGCAGCATAAAAATGTAAGAAAAATTAGGATAGTGAGAGAAGTTTGCTTACTGTGTTATAAAAATGTAGGGCCCAACCCTGGGAACGGACATGAGTCACTGGGGATGGTACCCAGCACGGAATGGTAAAGGAAGAATCTTCTTTACATCTCGGGCTGTTGTAAGGAGCTGCTGTGGATGGTGCTTCCTCCTAGGCATTCCCAGGAGCTGTGCCTGTGTCTGCTTTGGGAATCAGAGAATAGCCAGTGGATCCTGCCAATGCAGGACCATTTACACATCCGTCTCGGTATTTTTATTTGAAATCTTGGGTAATAGCGAACAAGAGCCTCTGTAAAGATGACTCTTGCAACACAGGAAACACCTGTACACCCTCCTCAAATTATTTCTCCGCGTGACAAACGCACACCAGCTCTGCTGTGTCACAGGGCATTTTCACCCTAAAAGTTAGGGTCAGGAGTGACCTCAAAAAAAAAAAAAAAGCGCTGGATAAGGCAAAATCATTCTTCTAAAACTTCCCTCCTCTCGCCTCCTACACTGTGTTCTGCCTCGGGGTGTGGGGAGGTGGGGTGTCCCCCTCTGTATTCTTCAACCCACAGCTTGCCTTCATAAAAGCATCAATCCATCACTGCCTATATTTATTTCTGTGTCTGTTCCTGGGTGGCCAGGGACCAGCAGATCCTTTCTTATTTACCAGTGTGTGTAGAGCAGAGGTCCAGCTACAGGCTGGTTTGAACTCAAAAGCTGCAATAGCAGAACCATGTCAGCCAGTGATGTGATTTCTGCAATTTCTAAACCCTTTTCTTTAAACATGGTTCTACAGCTGCCGCCTCTCTTCCTCGTTTAACGAGAGGCTGTTCTCTTTCACGCACTGAAGTGCGCACCGTCGGTATAAGCAGGCCCCGAGCTGAGAGGGGGCTCCTGTTCCTGGCCTTTCCACACCTTGCTGATCCATTCCCTGCTCACGGCCTCAGTTCCTTCAGCTGTGCAGCGGGGCTCAGCAAACAGTCCTTTCTGTTATAAAGTGATTTAAGATTCTTGGTGACGAACATGACATGAAATGAGACAGCAACAGCTGTTGCAGAAGTATGATATACCACTGTCACTGCGTGGGGAGTTCTCCAACATCCTATTAGTATACACAAAGCAGCAAAGCTTTCTTCAAGGTTAGCATCTTCTACTCTTCAGCCTGGCTAGGGTAGAAGAGCGTCTTAGATAAGAAAATGTTTGTGCAGTGTGATATCGTTGCTGTGGACTTTTTAAGATCTTGTCAGAATCCTGGCAGAACTTATTTGCAATAAGGAGGGGGGAAAAAAAAAAGCAATTTCTCTTTTAACGAGTTATTAACCTTGAGACAGTCTGTACTTACAAGGAGGTAGCAAATGTCATACGCACTGTACCTCTTCCTTTGTTCTCTGAAATCAGGATGGCTTCTAATCGTTTAAGTGTAATTTTATTACGAAGTGCTACTGTATATCTCAATACTTTACAGAAAACTGATAGTAGGTGAATTGCACGGTTCTGGAATTCCTTACAGTTGGGTATATCAGCATTTCTGTAACTTTGTCTTTTCTCAGAGCAGGCCTCAGAAACTAGTCTTGGAGAATGTAGCAAGCCTTGGATAATTCAGGAACAGTTTTATAAGCAATTAGACCTGTGAGTTACACTGCCTTATTTTCCTGCTGATGAATATGCCCAGTGTGACACTGAGTTTGTTTCACCATAGAATCACAGACTGGTTTGGGTTGGAAGGGACCTTACAGACCATCTAGTTCCAACCCCCCTGCCATGGGCAGGGACACCCTCCACTAGACCAGGTTGCTTGAAACTCAAAGTACCTTGGAATGAAAATCCAATTTAAAAATAATAATAATTCATTGTGCCGAATCCCATACACAACTTTGATGCCAGAGGCACTGTTCCTTACTAACGGAGAGGTTTAATTTTGTTTTTAAAGGAATGGAAATGCACATGCAGATTTAGAGTTAGGTTAGTTCTAGCAGGGAGAGGAAAGTAATTGCATTCCATTGCATCTTCACCCTCCTCTGACTCATCCCCTAAAATAAAAAATTCCCCACCACAGCAACAGGCTGCGTGACCTGCTCAATAGTTATGTGCATTGTACGTTTCATTAATCTGAAGCCGAGCCTTTGCATCTTTACACCATTTTGTCCCCAGGTCCTGTGACAGCCTTGCACTAGGTCAGACACCCGTTTTCCAAAGAATGCCCCAGAAAGCGCTGTGTGGGTGATATTATAATTCTGTAAATTCCTACAATGGAGCAGTGTGTCTGCGTAATGGGATCAGGAATTTCGCTTTGGAGAGTTAATGTGAGTGCCAAATGATAAATAAAATGCTGAAATGAAAAATAGGCCCCGAAGAAAGGAAAGCATTGTAATAAGACAACATTTATCTTTCTAACTGTGGGCCCTCTGAAGCCTGCAGAAAGGGTTTATGGATGAGACATGACCAGCAGAGAGCACGCGGCATCATCGCAAAGAGCAGATCACCAGAGTTCTGTAGAGTTAATAATTCATAGAACCTTGTGATATTCAGAAGCATTTGGCAAACATCTTCTAATATGACTGGATTGTTTAAAGATGTGTGCAGGTCACATTTACAAGTGGAGGTCTGTTATCTGGTATTTTTTACATGCAATATTTTTAACAGCTCTTTTTGCTGTTATCTGCACACTAACTCCATCCCACTGTACCAAGGAAACTGTATTCCATTCATAGACAGCTGACTCCATCCTCTCATTTTTCATGCATAAAGCGGAATTAGGAGATTGTTTTGTTATCCTGTTTCCAAATCCTTATTATGGGTGCCTGATAATCAAAGAAAACCTTACTAATCATACACATTTTCAAATTATCTATATAAACAGCTGTTAACTTAGGTCACTTCTTCTTTAAAGTTCAACCTATTTCTTCATTATGTTATTTGTATTCCTGAAAGCCTCTTCTTTTGTGTTCACAGCAGCCTTCCTATCTCCCTTTAATCACAGTGGCCTCCACCACTTTTCCCAACTGTTTAAAATTCATGGGGAAGGATTTAACATGTTTTCTTAGTAATAGTTTTTCAAGGGTTTCAACATGTTGCAGCATATTTTACAAACTGTAGAGGGTTCTAAATGAATATTTCTTACCGAAACTAACTTCCTGGTATTATTCACAGAACTGATTGTTGGTGAGTAGATTTGCTCTGGACTTTTCCCATAAATTTCTGAAATGCAATTTTAATTTTACATCCCAAATGTTTCGCTGAAATGTTTGAGTGCTGATTAAATCCTTCTTGGGAAGGTTTATTGACTCAAAGGTGACTCCCCCAATATCCCAGCAGTTTGGGCAGTTATCTGAGATGCAGAAAAGTGTTCCCATTCCTTTTCATCCCATCTTCACCAGAGATCACGCAACGAGTTATATGCATTACGCTAATAATTTTCAAAATGGAGTGATTGTAGTTGGGCATCCAATTCATACTCAGGTTTCAGGGTTGCCCAGCAGCCATAGAAGCAGTGAATGTGCTCAACATCTCTGAAAATCAGGCTGTGTAAGTGCCCAGAAAATACAGAATCCAAAGCTAACTACAAGCATCCTAACTGGAAAAAAATAACCTGCCTTTTCTTTTTTTTTAATGTATTGAATATGGAAGGAGGTTTGGTTCCTCGCAGAAGCAGAGCACATGACTTAATGGATCTCTTGCTCATTCAGATGTGGTAAATCTGATACGTACACTTATGATATGTGACAAATGTCATGACTTTTCTATTTAAAAACTGAAATGCAGCTACTCATTCTATAGTCTGATTTTCAATGTATTTGTTTAATTTTCTAAATTCTGCAAAAGGTAGTGTTACATTCTGTAATATTTGGGGAGAAACACCTGGCAGTGTGAATTGTGAGGTGAAATATTTTACTAATCCCGAAAGCTTAATGTAGGCCCTCCTAACTACATGAGGTTCCCTCTTCTCACATAGCCCTGGGATAATTGGATGGTATGGCAGTCCAAAGCCTTTGGGATGCTAAAATAATTATGCATTAACCCTATAAACGTACTTCTGCTTTGATGTTATCGCCACTAGCTGCTAGCTGAATAATTACAGTTCCCTTGTGATCAACTTTCATATGATAAGAGTGATAGCGATGATAAAGAGGATGAAAAAAGTTGCAAGACACTTGACGTGCTTTTAGTTCATATGAAGAACGGACATCAGTTTATAGAAACTGATGCGGAGCACGCCATGCCATTAAAGCTTTTGGTCCCCATTTCGTTACTGCAGGCAAACGGGGCTGGCACTCCGTGGCGGGGAGCAGCCACAGGAACTGGTTGTGGCTCTCCGGCTGAGATAAGTTTATGCCGTTCCCTTTGGCAAATCATTGTCTTTCAAATTCCTCAACGCTTTGTTCAAAGTACAGCTGTGTTTCAATAATAACTTATTTCTGTATAATTCCAGTTCAGTGGGTTTTATTACATATGCTGCTAACATTTTCACACGAGCACTCCAGCTGTACAGCAGTTCTCCGCAGTCAGCACTAGCCCAAAATCATGCCAGGAACTGTCTCTATTAGTTTCCCTGTTACCAAACTTCAGTATACTGAGCTGTTATACACCACTCTCATCTCACTTTCTCTTCCTTCTGCTGTCGTCCCAGCTCCCCAGAACTCGCCATTTTTATGGTTAGCCCCAATCTGCTGCCAGGAGGTTTTGCTGTAGTTCCCATTGACACGCAGTATTATCCAAGCACCCAGTTTTACAAGAGCTGTCAGTCTCCAGATATGAAATCTGAGCCCGCTCATTCTTTTCCCGTGCGGTTGGGTAATGTGGTGTTCATCGTAGGACAGGACTAATGATACCAGCTCTACTGAATCACCGCGTGCAAGCAGGCACAGGGAATATTTCCTCTCTTCTGCTGTGTCAGTAACATGGAGTCTAGACCAGAAACGTCATCTGCGGATCTGTCTTTAAGATGATCCCAAGAAAAGTGTGCGGACTCTGGTGAATTGTGTCCGCTGGCTGGTGGCGCAGGGGCTTAACAGCTAACACAAAAATACCAGGCAGGGTTTGTACTGATCACGTCTGTGCCCAGAGAACGACCGACTAGATCTTCTGAGGTGAATCATCCCCACTTAGAGCAGAAACCACAGTTCAGAATTTCATGTCACTTAGGAGACTATTCGCTGCTCAGTTCTTTATTGCATATAACTATAACTATACCAAAGCTCCTATAAATACCAGGGGAAAATGAACAGGAAACAAAAGCAAGCTTACTTTTCAGGCAGAGAGACCTTCCGGGCAACATTCTAGCGTCATATAGCATGCACGTGTGTGCGTTGGGGGGAAAGTAATTGTGGGGGGCATTGGTGTCTTTCAGTAGATGATATTTTCACATGTGGACCGCTGCTGAGAAGGCTCTAAGGTGAATTAATCACCTTCATCTTTACGTGTATTTAAATCAGTCTTTGCATCCAAATCTCTAGCGGTAGAAAGCCAGAGCTGAGACGCGCTGTGCTACTGGGCACCTTAGCAGTGTTCTCCTCAGCCCTTGCCCTGGATCGCCTTCTGTATAATTCTCGTTCTGGTGATGCTAAGCTCCGACCTCAGGACTTTTCTTGGGTTTGGTTTCTTTGCGTTTGATCATTTTGAAAATCTGCTGACTCCTCAGGCTGCTCATTTACACGAGTTACCTTCAGCCGCTTCTGAGAGGGAAGGGACATAGAGTAAAACAGACGGCTTAGTGCAACAAACTCAGCAGGTCTCTGCGAAGTGAGTACTTACGGTCGTTCAGAAAATTATCAGGGAAGATCTTTCTTGCAGTTGCCTTTTAATAAAAATTAACAGCTGAGAAGATCACTCCACCGGGGAGTTCAGGGAGGCACAGCAATCTATTATCAGTTCACAAGAGGTTGCGGGAAAAATACTGCATGGCTGTTAGGATTTCAGGATGTTTTCATAGACATTAATCCTAAACAATTTAATCCTGTGCTGTAAGCACATGGGCCACTGATTGCAAGCTAAAAATTCGGAGTTTGTTTTCTGCCCTTCCTAGTCATTCGGAGTTCTTTTGAGGAAGAGGCTGATGTCTGTGCCTTGTTCTTAGAAAACGTTTGTTTCAAGAGTTGAGATTTCCATTCAGTGAATCATTTCAGGTAACAGCTCTCTTACGCTCATTTTAATAATAGTGGTTTGGGGTTTTTTTCCTTTTCAAGTTTCGTCTTAGACAGAGCACAGTCCCGTCTGACCACCAAACTAATTGAAAAAAAAAAAAAAAAAGGGTTTAGTAGCACATCTACCCTGTCTACCATACTTTTCCTCTCTAGATGCTCATTAAGAGAGTTTTCACCTTCTGTGTGTTGCACGGGAGGAAACAAGATTATGGAACATGTTATCTATCGTACAAGCTGAAGAGAGGAATGAAGAAAAATTAATTGAGAACACTTTCTTCTCAAGAATCCTTTATTTAAAAATGAAGATAAGGGAATGTTGAATAACGCATGAAGGTAAAAGTGTCAATGTTAGGACTTAAAATGCGGCTCTCGTCCACATTTTCCTAATATTCAGACACTTTGCAAGTATTGAGTTTTATTTTTGCAGAAGCAAGCATTTCCTTATATGAACGCTCCAGAAATGATCTAAACCACGTCCTTATCTTACGCCCCTCTGGTCCACAGAGCTATCTTTTTCTGCCAGGAGAAACCTTCTGCTGACAGTTGTTGCTCTCGGCGTGGAAGTCATTTTACCGCGTCAGAAGAGGAATTCCTTTTACCTGTCTTCATCATGTCTCTGTTACAGACAATCTGCTAACGCAGCACGGGTGTTTCGACAAGCAAAACACCCCTGTACGCTGCAGTGGAGGTGTACCTACCCCCCCATACAATTTACATCAGCAAAACTGTGCTTTTGCCAGCGTGGCTTATCTTACCGTTGTTTGAATGACACAAGCCGCGCTGGGGAAAGTATAGTTCTGACTGCACAACTGTGAACATTCGCTGCTTTTGGTAGCGTAGCTCAGTTTGAACCTCAGTTGCAAGTGGCATCCCTTTGTACGTCTGACTAGTGTAAGTAGGCCTGCACAACTTTATGGTGCAGACCTGTCCTGAGGCACCTTTGCTTCTGGTTTAAGGAGGCACGAAGGACAATTTAAGTAGGTACAAAAGCACTAGCAGTTCTTTTCATCCTCGTTTACCTGAGCCCTACCGTTTTCTTCTTGATTCTTTGTTTACCTCGTGCACTGGCCATTTTTCCCTGGTAGTTGGGTTCCCCTCTTCCCCAATTCCTGTCACTGCAGCCTCCCCCAAGTTTCATTAATCTCTTCCCTTGAAAGTTGTCCTGCTTTTTCCTTCCCTGCAGGGTAACTGCTCCCTTGCATACTTTCTTCATGACAGCTGCCTCACTTCCTATTTCTTCACTTCTCTGGTGCTTGCTGGCCCTCTCTGACTATTTTCTGCTGCTTTGTGGGTGCATCTCAAAGCACTGTCTACCGTATTTTCCCCGGGCTGGTTGGGGTTTCCTTCTTCCCCACTCCCCTCCTACTTGCACTCTTCGAGCTATAATTAGCCGTGGCACGATGTTAAGAAAATAAAAATACAGGCTGGAAAAACCAAGAGAAGCATCCTAAGAGCAAAATCTGCAAGAGCCCAGGCGAAGCTCCCAGCGGAAGCTGTTGAATCCTCCACGGCCGCGGATATTTAAAACTAAAACCAAGACAGTACTGAAAAGTATATTGCGTAGAGCAATCCTGTGGCAGCCCCCGGGGAACGAATAGCAGGTATTTTCCATCTCTAGCGTGTAATACCAAGGGATAGTAAGTAAAGCTTCAGCTGGGTATTGCTGCCCGCCTCCAGCTGCTGCTGTCTCCGCTGGCGCGGCAGCAGCCCTTTGAACGACGGAACGTGAAGTAGTTGCTGCTAGCGGGAGCATTTATTTTGTTTGTGAGAGGTTTCAGAATCAGCTCTGCCTAGCCAACGGGCCATGGGGAAACACACAGCTGGCTTACTGCTTGCCTTCAGTAGGGAAAATAATCACATTTAAACTAACAATCAGTTAGGTGCGAGAGGCTGGGTGGTCAGTAAGAATGAAGCACGTTACGTTCAGTACCGAATCACAAGCTGGGCATTAAACGCTGACTTTTTTTTTTTTTTTGCACACCTGTGTTTTTGGCATTACCTGGCAACAAAAGCTTCTCGGCAACAATGCAGAGTTTTTAAAAGAAGTGAAAGTATGGCAGTGGGTGGTTTTGCTTACCGTTGTTCTTTTTCCCACTCTGTCTCTAACACAGACACGCTCGCACGTGGGCTATAGAACCTGTTTCTGAGGCTGTGCATTAGTGATCACAGAACTGTTGGAGAATGCGAATGTCAAACATCTGCTTGCTAGTCCTTTCGTGTTAAGTTTTTAAACAGTTTGAGGGATAAGTAGGCTGTGCTGCTCCAAAATTTGCTAAGTAATTAGGTATGCACGGGTAGCTCCTACTTAGTTTTGTCCATTTGAAACTTACTGTTTTTTAAATCCTCCTTTGTAAAAAAATTTGGTTACTAAAATTGTAATAACACTCTTTTGTGCCCCTGTTGTTTGTTTTGGTTACCGGACTGAAAGACGTGTCAGTTGCTCACATATCACTTTAGCCATTCTCGACAGTTATCATTGTATCTAGGATATAAGCCTTATAGTTTCCTGAAAGAATAGGTTTCAGTCGTTGATCTTTCCCAGAAAGGATTTAGAAACAGTGGTCATTGCTGGAATAGTTTAGGGGAATAGTTTATGGTAGGTGGTTGTTTTTTTTTTTTACACACTGAAAATCCGGGCCGGGGAAGGGACTAGTCCATCAAGCTGGTCCAGTCCCAGCAGCAGGGCTGCTCTGCATTGCATCTCTCCGCTGGAGACTCCCACAGTGAAAGGAGAGAAGGAGACGGGGCCAGCAGTTTGTGCAGACGGAGACTTCAGGCAGTCCTGCAATATGCCCTACGGGCTGTGATCTATTGGGGGGGGGGGGGGAAAGTGGTGTGGGTTTCAGAAATCCTGCCTTCATATTTCCAGATGAGTCCTTAGACAAGAGGTAGTCTTCGCTGGCTGGGTGAATCAGCTCAAGGTCTGGTTTACGCTGCTGAAATGGCTCTGAGCAAATAGGGAGCAAATGCTGAGCACTCGAGCTTCTATTTTTCCTGTGCATTACCCCTGAAATAATGCGAACAGGTCATACAGCAGAGTGGGTGGCTTGGTACCTGAAAAACTGAGCCGGGTTTTGGGGGACAGCTGGGTTTTATTTCCAGCTTTGCCACTGCCAGCCTGTTGAGACGTGAGGGAAATTGCTTAACCACGCTGCGTTACCTCAGCTTTTCCTTCACTCACTAAAGCCTAATGTTAAGATAAGTTTGGACTGAAGCTTCGGCCTTGGCTTTCCGATCATCCCAAGCTGCCCGTGGAGATAATGGGTGGGGTTGCCGCAGGAGCAAGTTCCACTGCTCTGCTCCCTCCCTCCCCAGCTGCCCGATTTCCAGCGGCCGAGCTAGCTGAGCGTGGTGGTGCATCACCCGCACCCACATGGGGAAAATGGGAACGCTATACGATACCCTCTCATCTGACAAAAGCTCTGAGAGAGTTTGCGGCTGGTCTTACGTGATGTGCTTTCCCGCGTGGTTTTCCACTGCATGAATTCATCAAGTTTAGCTTTCCAAGCGATTTTAGGAAATACATTTAATTGAACTCGTCGCCTTTTACTCTGTATAATTACCCTGCCTGTATGGCGGACACGCTTGTCAGTTGAGCATTTGTTCTTAAGGAGTTTTTGATTCGAGAAACCTGTGTCTCAGCTGAAAAAAACCTCTCAAAAGCAAAGCAAAACCCCAACCCATGAGAAGACCCAGCAGTGGCATGTTTGTTCTTCTAAAGAAATACCTGGTTGAAACGTAAAGGAAATTCAAGCATTTATTCTGGTCTTAGGTTTTATAAAGACTTATTTCTCAAAGCCCTCGGGGCTGTATTCACTGATCCTCCAAGAAGACTTTTCCCTGCGTTAGCATGTCAGCCGAGTTCTGCCTCTTGGCACCAGCGAGGGCATCGGGAAAAGGATGGCAGCGAGAGGACTCCGGATGCTGTGCAAGCGTAAGCTCAGGCAGCGGATGGGGCCTCCGCTGCCCCTGACATCCTCAGCGACTGGACGGCCGCACGCCAGGGCAAGGGAGCTGGCTCCTGGCAGCTGCCCTCAGCCAGCAGTCGTGATGTGTTAGGAAGTCAGGGCCCAGTGCTGCCTTGTCCAGCGTGTAACACACCCCTGCGTAGTGACAGGACAAGGGGTAAGGGGTTTGAATGGAAAGCAGGGAGATTTAGATTGGATATCAGGAAAAAGTTCTTCCCAGAGAGGGTGGTGAGGCACTGGAACAGGTTGCCCAGAGAAGCTGTGGATGTCCCATCCCTGGCAGTGTTCCAGGCCAGGCTGGATGAGGCTTTGAGCAACCTGGTCTAGTGGAGGGTGTCCCTGGCCATGGCAGGGGGGGTGGAACTAGATGGTCTGTAAGGTCCCTTCCAACCCAAACTGGGCTATGGTTCTATGAAAGTAATGTGGCAGCATTGCAAGAAATGAAAGTAACTTCTAAATACTGTGATCTAAAGCAGAAACCATCGATAATGTCTAATAAGACTGAGGGGGAAGATTTTCTAGCTAACCTTTACCTCCTCTTTTAATGCCAATGTTAGCTTTATTCTCTGCGCTTTAAGACATCGTCTTATCCCCAAGCCTTCGTGTAAGCTACACGTCCTGTTTTTCTTCTCTCCTTGAATACCTTTAATCAGCATCCCTGATATTTGAATTGTGGGTGGGGGCAGAGTTGTCCTTTCCTTGGGACCGCAGCAGGTGGCTTTTATGTCGCCAACACGCCTGTGTCACCCAGTGTTTTTAATGAAATTGATAATGCACAAAATACCTTCAGAAAACTATTGGTTTTATCCACACCACTGTTCGTTGCGTTTAACATCACCGTGCAGGATCAGAGAGGCGTGTGAGGATTATATAGAGGTTAGAGAAAGGCTCCTTGCCCCTCAGCATGCTGAGCATCACTGTTGAGTATTGATGTCACCGTACCCCGAAGGTATACAAACCACCTGCAGTCTCAGGGAAAGGAAGGCTTAATATTTCAGCTGTGGCAAACAGAGTGATCAGAGGAGATGGGATAAAACACGGCAATGCAGGCGGTAGGAAATGCAGGGTGAAAAGGATAGCTGTATCATGTAAGCTAGACAAAAATTATTTCTGTTTTCTCTTTCACTGGAATCAGAAAAAAAATGAAACCATTTGCTCCAAATTTCACATTCAGTCTTAGACCGCATGGGGGTTTGGCCTCTGTGATGTGTTACAAAGTTGAAATGATGGGAAGTGTGAAAGTGGAGTCACTTTAATATCTCTTGCCCTCCGACAGCCCAGAATTAGAATTAATTCCTAAACTGTTAAAGACACGTCACTTTTTACTATTTCATAAACCCTGGTAGCTAATTCTTTTTTTAACTAAATAACTTTCTCCCCCCCCCCCCCCCCCCCCCGAGGTTTTTTTTCCCCTTAATTTACAGCATTAACATAACATAGTACATGCAGGTTCACCCTTCACTGCATCTTTCTGAAAGAATAGGGACGTTTAAAACATACAAACATAAATGCCGTACAAAAAATCTTTACATATTTTCTCCAAGCACTAAATTCCTGATTTTTTTTTTCCCATAGGAGCTTTACAATACCTACACTATTTGCATTTCCAGAGCAGATTTCAGATGCTGACTTGAACGGCGCTTGCTCTCCTGTCTATCCGCTTGTTAAACTTCCTGCGGGGAGGGCTGCTTAAGCACCTCCAGAGTTAGAAAATGCAGCGAGGGCGGATGGGAATCTTCATGCGGAGGTGGTCCAAAACGCCTCCAAGACTGCTCCAGAGATAAGAGCCACAGGTCAATGAGACATGCGTTTCCAGCCACCGAAGTTGATCATCCATAGAGGAATTGGCACCAGTTTCAATGACAGCACTTTATGTAAATGCCTGTGCAAACAGGGCCTTAGCCTGTAAACCGGTAGGCCTAATCTCCACGAGTTTGCATGCATGTGCCACGCAGGCTTCAATCACTGCGGTCTTCCAATGCCAGTAATGTCTTCTAAGGGCTGAGCTGGGGACGGACAACTGCTCAGGGTTTCGTTTCATCGGAAGCGTGACCGCAAGAGATACTGAAGTAAAGATCATACAATCAGAGAATGGTTTGGGTTGGCAGGGACCTTAAAGACCATCTAGTTGCAACCCCCCTGCCATGGGCAGGGACACCCTCCACTAGACCAGGTTGCTCCAAGCCTCATCCAGCCTGGCCTTGAACACTGCCAGGGATGGGGCACCCACAGCTCCTCTGGGCAACCTGTGCCAGTGCCTCACCACCCTCTCTGGGAAGAACTTTTTCCTGATATCCAATCTTAATCTCCTCTCTTTCAGTTTAAACCTGTTACCCCTTGCTCTGTCACTACAGGCCCTTGTAAAAAGTCCCCCCCAGCTTCCTTGTAGGCCCCATTCAGGTACTGGAAGCTGCTGTAAGGTCTCCCCGAAGCTGCCTCTTCTCCAGGCTGAACAAGCCCAACTCTCTCAGCCTGTTCCCTTAGGAGACATGCTCCAGCCCTCTGAGCATCTCCGAGGCCTCCTCTGGACTCACTCCAACCGGTCAATATCCTTCTTGTTATTCCAGAGCTGGACACAAGATGCAAGCCGGCTGTGAAACTTTCAAATTTGCCAACCGTTCTGCCACGGGGGGTTGGCAGGTATAATGGGGACAGGGACGAACAGGTTAAAGACACTTTACAATTAATTTAATTTTAATAACTTCCCTTGGTTGTTTTTTTGTAAAATATGAACCTTGTAGCAGAACAATCGGAATGCACTTCCTAACGTTTGCTGCTGCGTGGTGGGGTGAGCTATTGCATAGCTGCTCTGTCGGTCAGCAACTCTGCTTTAACAGAGCGTAATGGTGTTGAAATTTACACGCCAAGCTCAGGTGTAATACTGCGCAGAATTCAGGCTGCAGAAACCACCACGACGAACGCGCGTTAAGTTCGAGCTGCAGTTTCGCGTTCTGAATACACGCGCGCGCCTTTCGGTTTTGCAAGTTTCCACGTTCCTGATCGCCAGACCTGCAGGTGTTTTACTTGGAGTCGGGAAGGGAAGAGGGTTATTCCTGACAAAAGCACGGCTCGTGTCTTTGAGACGGGTCCTGCGTGCTCCCGACTGGTGTGCCTTTACCCAGTTTGTGAAAAGAAGGGTACAAAGGAATTGGTAAATGACACCTTACAGGCTGTGAGAAGAGAGTTGGTTGAGGGCTTACTGCCACTGGAATTCAGCCTTCTCTTTCCATGTGAATCCCTTTTCAGTCAGGAGATAGGGTACCACGTAAGCTGGTACCAACCTTTTGCCCTACGGGCCGGGGCTCGGTTTCTTTAAAAAGCAGCGCTCGACTGCAGGCTCCACCTCAGCAGCTTTAAAAGAGGCCAGGTTTAGAAATGGTGCAAATGACCGTTTCCCTGTCGAGGAGCCTGGATGCTTCCATGCTCAGTATGGCACTCCTCACAACCAGTTTTACTTTTATTTTAGTTTTTTCCCCTCCCATCGAGCTCTCAGGCTGGAGCGTTTCCAGCACGTTATTTTTCTGTACGGTTGTTATATCCCGCACGACTCCAAACCGGTACCGGCTTCGCAGCGACATCCCCGCAACTCCGAACAACAAAGTTCCCTTCTCCGTCCCCCGCCGAGTCTTCCACATCCTCCGACTCCCACCGCCGTGAAAGCGCCGGGAGGACCGTCCCCGCCGTGTCACGCGCGGCACCCCGCGCGCTTTCCAACCGCTCCCCCTGTGCCCAACGGCCGCATCCCGCCCGCGGTCAGAAACGGCGTTCGGCGCTCCCGTTGCCGTGCCGGTGTTCTTGGGTCTGCGTTAAACGCCACGTCCTTCAGGTTTCTGTCAGCCGGAGGGATGCCCGGCCCCCGCAGGGAACCCGAAGCGCACCAAGTTTCCTGAGTAAAAGCGGAGGACCCGCCGCCGGGAGCCGCAGCGCACGGAGCAGCGGGCTGCGGCCGCCCTACCTGGTGAGAGAGACGCACCGGGCTGGCAGGAGGCGGGATGCACGGGCACTGCCGGGAGAGCCCAGGCGAACCCCTAACGCCAGCACCCGGCACAGAGCGGCACCGCCGCCGGCCGCTCCGGCCCGGGGAGAACCCGTCGGCTGACGGGGGACGCGCACGCCGGGCTCGGAGCGCGGCCGCCGCCCGGGGAGAACCCGGCGGAGCGGAGGGAGGGCGCCGCGTGGCACCTGGCCGGCCCCCCCCCCCCCCTTTCTCCCCACCGCTCCGCCTGCCCGGGGCATCCCGCTGCGGCGGGCCGGGGCGGAGGGGAAGGTGAGGAGGTGGTAAGGGGTTGGGGGGGGGGGGGGGGGGGGAAGCTGCCCTCGCTCCTCTTCTCGGAGGCGCCCCTCCCCGCGACGAGGGCGAGATAGAGATGCTGTTTGCAACAGGCTGCCGCGGCGGTAGCGCGTCCCCGGGAGAGGAGCCGGAGCGACACGTGATGTGTCTCCTTATCAGGGTGCAGCGCGGGGGCGGGCAGGGGGCGGGGGCGCCCGCGGAGCGCGGCGCGGCGGGGTCCCTAACCGTGCCCATCTCTCCCCTCCAGGGAGGCGCGGAGGACGGGAAGTTAGCGCGGAGTTGATGAACTTTGCACATCCACAGAAACGCCATTTTGATTCCTTTTTCCGGAACAAGTTTGCGGCTTCCCTCCCGTGCGCGCTCCCTAACCCCCCCCCGCCCCCCCCCCCCCCCCAACACACACACTCCGGCGCGCCCCCGCGCTCCCCCTTCCATCCCCGGCGGCCCATCCTCCCGGCATGTCGCGGCGCAAGCAGCCCAGCCCCAGCAAAGTCCGGCGTAAGTACCGCGGGGCTCCCTGACAAAGGGCAGGAGCGTGCCTTGACTCCGGAGGGATCTCTCGGGAGGGGCTGGGGGGGGTGGGGGGGTGGGTCGTATCCTTCTTTTTCTTAGCGGAGGGAAGGGAGGGGGGAGAAAAGAGGAGGAAAAATAAACCGCTGGGAGGGGGCAGGCGCGGGGGTGAGGAGGTTGTAGCGTGTCGGCGCTGTCGTGAGAGTTGTGTGAAAAATGAAATGCTTGTCGGGGGGGGGGGAGAGGAAAAAAAAAGTTTCCTTTAAAAAAAAAAAGAGGAGGAAAAAAAGTTTGGCTGGCTGGCAGCGGTGGAGATGATGATGAGTTCGTGCAGCCTCCCTCTTCCCTTCCCCCGCTCCTCCCTCTCCTCCCTCTCCTCTCCTCCCTCCGTGGCTCCTGGTGGTTTCCCCCCCCCCCCCTTCCCTGTTGCAGACTTTCTACCAACCAGCGGCACCAGCCGCGGCGTTTTGCCTTCAGGACCTGATGCTCATCCATATTAAACCGTCTGAGCTCAGGAATCCGGCCAGATCATCCCCCCCCACCACCCCCCCACCACCCTCCCCTCCTGCTGCAAAGTTTATTTTTAACCAGCCACCGCCACAATTTGGATGGGGCTGCGAGGAAGCAACATCTTCTAGCCCGGCTCGCCCCCGGCTCCCGAGCCCGCAAGCCTTTTGCCTTTTAACTTTTCCTTCGGGCTCGTTTTCCTGCCGCTGGATCCCGCGGCGGCCCCTGCCAGCTTTTCCCGGACGGGGAGGGCCTCGCCGGAGCTGGGAAGTTGGGATGAAGGCGCCCCTTCTTCGCAGGTACAGCCGGCTTGCGCCGCGCATCTCTCCGCTCACTTTCCGCCCCCCACTTCCCTCTTCCCCCCCCCCCCCCGGGCCGTGCCTGTCCATCCTCGGCACCCCGGTACCTCTCCCCTCTCCTCTCTTGCTTTATGTTATTTTACTTTTTTCCCTTTTCCTCCTCTTTCTCCACATCCTCCCCCCACCCCGGTAGGGACGTACGTGCGTGTCCTTTCCCCTCCCGGCCTGCGCGGCGGCGGAAGGGGAGCCAGGGCCGGAGAAAGGGGGTTCGCAGCCCACCCCCACCCCCCCATCCCGCTGCCTTTGTGCGGTGCCAGGGACACATCCCTGCGCGGCGGGCAGGGACGCCCGGGCGGCGTCACCACTACAGGAAGGAGCCCGGCAGCATCCGAGGCGGTGGGGGGGCGGGGGGGTGGGGGTGGGGGGTGCGAGTCCGGCCGGAGGCTACTCTCGCCCCCTTCTTAGAGGGGATGGGGGAACGGGGACCCACCGCAGCGGCGGTGTTTGGGGTGAAAACAAAAGTTTGGGGCCGCGCGGCTGCCGGTGCCCGGTGCGGATGGGAACCAGCCGCGACCCGTCTCTCAGGCGACTGCGCTCCCCATCGCCGTTGCTACGGGCCGGGACCCCCCCTCCTCCACCCCCGGCGGCTCCGCGGGGGCCGCGGTGAGGATGCGAAGGCAGATCCTCCCGCGCAGTTAATAACGCTCGGGGCTGGGCTCTTCTTCTCCCCCCCCTTCGCCATCCGCCGGCGGTGCCGGGGGGGGGGCGCGGAGGTTGTTGGGCCGAACCGGGCCGGGCCGGGCCGTGGAGAGCTCGGAGAGCCGAGATGCTGCAACTATTTTTTTCAGCAGAGGAGGGAGGGCGGTGGATTGAACTTTGTCATGTCGCAGATAAGTTTCCTCTGGCTTCTTCTCCCTGCACTTCTCCCCCGCCTCCCCTCCGCACGCACGCTTGCTTTTCTCTCCCCCACCCTCCCTTTTTGATTTTTTTTTTTTCCTTCTGATTTTCCTCGTTTCACCTCTTTGCCTGCTCGGCATCCTCGCCGGGCTAGGCTGGAGGAGGAGGAGGAGGAGGAGGAGGAGAGCGCTTCTCCTGGCTCAGCACATTTCCCTGCCCGGCGCGGCCCGCTGCGCACCCCGCGGAGGCCCGGTCGCCTCCGTGTCCCGCCGCCCTCCCACGGCCGCGTCGGGGGTGTCCGGCCCGGAGTTGATGCTCTGGTCCTGCCCGCCCAGGAGTCAGCATCCCACCCGGCAGCCACTGAACTGCTTTCTGGAGGGAAGCCGAGGAGAAGGGGGGAATCCCACCGTCCGGTTTTAATCCCAGCTCCCTCTTTGGGGCCGTCTTCTGGCGTAGATGAGATGAAGCGTGGGTACGTGTTCGGGAAAGCAGTTACCGTCTGGTTCGGAGCGATGGGAGGGCAGTGGTCTGGGAGAGGAGCGAACGCAGCTGATGTTTCTTACTGTTCCAACATCCAGCCCCGTGCCTTGGGGGGAAAAAAACACCACCCCCCCCCGCGCTTACCAACACCAGGAGCGGTTGCTGAACCAGGCCGTCTTGTCACCCCTGCAGCGCACAGCAGACAGCTGTTGCGATGGCAGGAGTTTTTTCGTCGAGGTCTTGTCGTTCTGACGCGAGCACCGAGTTTTGTTACCGCAGTTCCTGTTTTCCGCAGGGTCAGCGTGCGTGAAAGGGATGCAGTGACTCAGGGTCAGGCCAGCCATATTTGTTTTAGGTTTTAATTTTCTCTTTGAAGACTTAAGGGTATATAGTCTTTTCTTGGTGTGCCTGCATAATGCCGATTAGCCTTAACGGGAGTTGGGTACATCCAGGGAAGAATAGGCCCTTTTGTTTGTTGGAAACCCAGAAACAGCATGAATCCATCATCCAATCAATCAGAGTACCAGGGCTCTCCCTCACCTGCCGCAGGGACACATCCAGCCTCCCCTCTCGCTGCAGAGGCAGCTGTGCCGGGCCCGGTGTGGCCACGTTCTCTTCCCTCACCTTCCTCCTCCTGGCAGCCGTATTTGGAACTGAATTCGTATGGAGTAGTTGGAAAAACACCATCCTTCCAAGTACAAGCGAGTGAACTTTCCTTCTGCTCTCATTTCACAGGCAGCTCCTGGTTGTCAAACTGTTGTTTGTCCGTCAGTAGCGACTATTTATGTAGCCACTCTTACACATGTCTTTTAATAACTAACAGCTCTAAAGAATACATACATTATATATATATGTATTTGGCTTGGTATCAGGACAGAGTATAGCAGGATGTATGCTGACAGTTGTTTTTTTTTCTTTGTCAGTGGTTGTTGTTGTTTTTTATTTCACCCAGCCCTGGGTCTTTGAAGCTTTATCTTCTTGCAGATTTTGGTGTAGTGAGACATCTTATTCTGACTCGGCTCGCCCGGGTTGTGTGCCCATTCTTAACCCTTCACAGCATTCAGTGACCCTCTGACCAAATGGCTTTTCTTTTGGATTCTGAGGGTCAGGCGATTCCCGAAGTTTCAAAACCGGGAAAGCTGAACGTCTTCGTTATCTGTTAGCAATATCTATAATCTCCTTTGGTACCAAAGGCAAGTGCGGTGTTTCCCAAGGCATACAACCATCGACTTCTGTGGTGCTTTTCTCAATCCTTAAGGATTTTATCACTTCACCTACGTTGTAGTCACGCTGCCATCGTAACAGTAGCCTGACTTCAGCCTGTGAAAGTTTCTTCGTAAGCAGAAACAGTTTGGATTGCTCTCAGTTGGATTTCTCAGTTCAAGTAAAGACTGTTCATGTACTTACATTGTATAGATTAAAAACATATAGATAAATCCCTTCGGTTATGTTCATTATCCCTTGTAAAAGTAGGTGGTGCTTAGAAGGTCATAGGATAAGTGTTGCTAAGCAGCTAAACAGAAGGATGCTAAAATTAACCTGAGTGTTTTTGTAAGGGATTCACTTTTTAAGTTGCAATAAATTTTTTTAATTGACCTAGGATACATTTTTTGGATAGTAAAACATCTGAAAAAATAACCTCAAAAAACATAAACACCTGAGATGCACAAATAAAGCTTTCCAGGGGACTGCGTCGGGTGTTCAAGTTATCTACGTAACAGGAGTAATTACACCCTGCCCCAGTATGCCTAAATTTTACCGGCATTGGGGCCTCGGTTTGTGCCCTTTGCAAATGCCCTTCCCGAGTAATGTGTTGCTCCAGGAGCATCTGATGTATGTTGGATAGCAGCCTGTAGGGACAGTCTTGGGAAAAAAGAAACTGCAAAGGTTCCCCAGGAACAGGCAGAAAACAAGTAAATCCTGTTAGTCTGAAATGTATGCATGTGCAGAAAAAGCCCCTTTTAACTTTTTGATGAATGATGCCTGAGTTTGGAAATCTGTGTTTTAGGTGTACACTCTTAAAACATGTGAAATCGTGTCTTTCAGCGCAGGAAAAGGTTTCTTTAAAATGAGCGTGCTGTTGGACCATATGTTACTGGACCAGTTTGAGAGGGCTGCCTTGATGATGTGGTGGCTTCTTTCCTGGGAGATAATTGTCCGTAGAGGAGGATGGTAGCGCGGCTTTCGGTTCTCCTGAAGGTAGGGAGAATGCCTGTTGCTCTGCGCCTTTTCCCTCTACCTCCTTTCTGAATTCAAGCAAGACGGTCAGTCATGGGATTACAGCTTTAAAATACGCTTTTTTTCAAGAGCATTCTGCAGCTTGGAAAGGGGCCAGGAACTGCTTCGTGTTCTTTTGAGTACAGCTTTGCCGTGGACCGAGTGCCCAGGTACCCTGCAGCTTTGCTGGGAAGCGTCTCGAGGAGCAGATGTAAACTTTGGGGGTGAGAAGGAATTACCCTTGGAGACCGTGCAAGAGCTTCTTTCTTATTTTGGGGTGGGAGATCTGACTTGCCAAGTTGTTCAGCAGTTAAAGCAGATTTTCTTTGAGGAGGTGTATGAGGAATCCTTTCCCTGTGTGTGTTGTATTTTTGGGGTTTTTTATTTTTTCTAATAGCCTACGTAAAGCAGCAAGTAGGAGAGCTGTGCCCCCACGCCCCCCCAGGCATTTAGAAGCATCTTTATAGGCCCAGGTTTCAAAGGCAGGACTTGGGTGTCTTTGGAAATGCCCCCCTCTGGTGCTACGCTGAGAAGTTCGCTGTTTGCGTGGAGCCAGGAAGGGCTTGAAGCTTTTGCCAGGCCAGGTTTGTTTATCAGCGTTTTGATTACAAATGGAAATAGGTGAGGTTGGCTGAGGTGGGAAGTGCTGGCTCTGTTCTGGGGTACTTCTGAACAGGAATTTCAGGAGCATTGACTCTTTGTTCTCCCGTGCAAGAAATCTGATGATGGCTTATCTTTGATGTCTGCCATTCACGGTGTTTTTCCCACCCGAAGGTGTTCCCTCCACCCCACCCTGCCCCTCTGGTTTGAATATCAGCATTTGAGGGCCAGAAGAGCCGAGGGGGGTGGGCTTCCGAGGCAGAGGTACCAGAGCATCCCACCTCCCTTCCCTCGGCGTTTTCCTCAGAGCAGGGTGGCAAAACTTATTTATTGCTTGGGCTGAGGCTCTGTTATGAAATATTAAAAGTACGAACAGTTGCCAGCTGGGGCATACGCTGTGGACTCCCGTCGGATGGCTTGTCGGATGCTGGAAAAGGGTCAGAACAAGAAAAAAAGGGCCTGGACAAAAGGGAGAGGAGTCAGTGGGATACTTGTTCCCTCATCCGGATACTTGGCTGGTGGCTGTGCTGGTGTTAAACCTGTTAGAGCAGCCTCCTGAAAGAAATTGTCCTGGCTTAACTGAGCAGCGCCTGGACTTCTGCTTCCTTCAGAAACAACACGGGCCTTCTGGTGTATCCTGCTTCTTTTTTTTTTTTTTTTTTTAATAGTGGCATTTCAGTTTTCAGGTTGGCTAGCCTAGCAATCAATAAAGGTGGTTGCCTTTGAATAGGTGCTTTGCACAAAAGAAGTTGTTGATGGGTGGAGACTGTTTATTCAGAGTGATTCAACTAAGTCAGGCTGAGAGAATCTGAATGCCTCTTTGAGGATGTGGAGACAGGCAGCTTTTTTAACAACAGGATTCACCTGCAGACTCCCAGCCATCCAGGGGTGCTGCAGAGAGGGAAAAGAAAAGCTGTCAAAGCCCCCCACGGGCATTGTTAGGCTCCTGAGCTAAAATAGGTGTTCCAAGGACCATTAGAGAGGGAGGCCTTTCAGGCCTTGATCAGCTCCCCCTGGAAGGATGTGGAATGCAGCTGTCAAATTCCACTGTTTTGCTGCACCTAACCTTCCTGAGCAAAAATGTTTTGTGCTTGGTCATATTTAATTATTTACTTATTTAATCTCGGGATCTCGAGGGATGCTTTCCCTTTTGAAGAAGATGTTCCCTCATCCGGGTGTCTGAAACTTCTTTGAAGATCCTTTTCCACGAGGGAGGTTATTTGTGTAGAGCTCCCAAAAAAGCGTGGGAGAGCTGCTTGCACGCAGTGGCCGAGTGACTTCTCGGTGTAATTCCCGTGAGTTTTGAAAAAGCGAATTTTGACTTTTAAGTCACTCTGGGTAAAAAGTACGTTAAGCATCTTCACCATTTTCTACGGCGATGTGCCCGAGTGACTCGCTAATTCGGGTCTGAAACACGAGTGTCTTTTGTGGTTAACGGTGGAAGTGCCACCCTCAGATGCAGGGCTTCTCCCCTTGCCGTCTCCTGGTGGATATTTTAGCAGGTGCTTTCTTGAAACAGCACAAACGTTCTCGTAGGTGTTTTAGGAATGGGTGGCCTGCGTCACCCCGTCCTTTGAAAACGGAGGACAATGAGCCGTTGGATGTTGCTTTTATCGAGTGCGATTAGCCGGCCTCGTTAGTCCCGTTTCGCACGGCAGGTGATGTCCGTGCCCAGGTGTATCGGTACCCGGGAGCGCTTTGCTCAGAGCGCTTGCATCACAGCAGTAAATTCCATTCCCGTGGTGAGGCCGCACTCCTTCTCACTGCTAACGCCACGGCTTGGACAGGGGACAGCTGCTTTGGCTTTTGCACCAATAAGCAGCAGTACTTCCTTGTATTTCCTTTAGGGAGCAACAACACTTAATTTGGACCACTCACAGCTCTGGGTAAGGGAAAGAGCCTAGTTTCAGTTCCTCTTTTTGTTACACAAAATGCATTTGCTTTAAGTTCCTTATGTCTCATTGCTCTTAGTGCTTTGAGAACTCAAAAAGCAGCCAGGACATGGATACCTGTGTGCTGTTCTTCATTCGTATGTGCCTGCTTTTCTGATGTTGATGCAGTTCCCTGTGTATGTTGGACGACAAGTGGCTGTGGCATCTTGTGCGTGCGCTTGCCTGCTTTATCCCACCCTTATCCCCAAGGCCTTAAGGTATCCTGGGTTGGTGATCACTTGGGTAACTTGTAGCACCACTCACATAATTTGCTGTCTATACATGCTGATGCTTTTGGATGGAAGGGAGAGCTGCAGGAGGAGGCTTGCTTTCCGTGTGGGACACTGAAGGTCCAGGAAGGGGAAGCGTGTGCCATAGAAAGCAGTCGTGGAAGAGATGGAGCTGGGTTGCTGAGGGTTTCCATTTGAGAGGTTTGCCTGTTATTTGCCAGGGGAAGAAGTGTGAGTGCAACGGTGCTTCTCTGCAGTGATGTAACTTAGGCCTCGCATTTGGTTGATTTGGAGGGTGTGTTTCTTTCGGTCTCTTTTTTCTGACGGCTGCAGGTATCATTTGTTCTTCCTCCTTATCAGACGGTCCAGCCAGATGTCACTTGGCACATCTTAACTGCGTTTCCAAGTAAGGTTTCAAAACTGTGGTGCTTGGCAGCTTCTGGAACAAGTCTTGGAGCAACTTCCAGCCTTTACAGCAGATAGGTGGCTTTTCTGCTTGGTAAGATCTCCTGGCAGTCTTGGAACTGTCAGGGGCCCGACTGTCCATGCTGCAAAAGGGTAAAGAGAGCTGTACCACGGTGCCCCCATTTCCCAGGTGTCAACTCGGTTTATTGTCGGAAACCATCCTTTTCTTTAAATAGTGAAGAATTTATTTTCGTTATCAGTGCCACGTGCGCTTTGTGGGAGAAATCCTTTCCACCCTCTGTCTCCGTTCCTGCTTTTTGGGAAAGGGCAGCGTCTTTTTGCTGAGCGTGAAGTGGCCGCCGTGTTTGACCCAACCACGGGGTGAATTTCTGGGGTGAAATGATCCGTACCTCGGAGTGGATGCCGGTTACCTTGGGAGGAAACCATGCAGATTATAAACTCTGCAGGAAGGAACTGGTGGATTCTGTAAACTCTGCAGCCCCGCTAGCTGCAGTTCAAGCAGTTCCCGATCTCTACTTGCAAAGCTTTTGGAACTTGTAAGCTCTTTAAATCTAGCGACTGAGGATTTTCCGTAGTTTCCTTTTCCCTCAGGGAAGAAAGAAAAGATAGACGTAAATGGTAAGGTTACTCGTTTTAAATGCTTCAACACAGAAGTGGGCCAAGCTGAACACGGATCGTGCCCCGTTACGGTTGCTCTTACGTGTTCAATAAATCAATAGATGTGTAAATAGTGTGTAGGAGTGGAAAACATGGCTTCATTTGAATCAACAGCGAAATTCTTTCAGGCTTCACTGGACTAAGATTTTATGTGGGGTATATACAGCTGAAAGCTCTTGAGCATTCATAGCATGGAGGAGGCCAGGAACTGAAACACTTGCAGTGTCTCTCTATTTTTCTGGTGCTTGAAATTCCTGCAGGTGTAGTTACAAAGTCAGTGCATCTGTTTTAGGAGCTTGTTTTATAAACGGCAAACGGAGTTTGCGGTAAAATAGCCTATTTTGACTGAGTTCTTTTCCGTCCTGGTTTTGGGCATCGCTCAAACCGTGTGGCCATTGCTGCATCCCCATTCTCCGGCCATTCACATCCCCGGAGGCTGTGCTTTAACTTTCTTGGGTATACTCGCACTCGGGAGAGCGGGAGGAGGACTTGTCCTTCCCAGGCCTGTCCTTCCCTGCAGGAAAAGGGGAATGTAGAGAATTCTCCCCGAGGATGGATCTGGGGCAGAGATGGCCCCTGCGTGTTTGGGGCCAGAGTTTTTATTTACACCGTTGCGTAACTCTTCATCTCCATGGGAGAAGATGTGGGTTAGTAGATTTGCAACGGCGCAGACTTGCACGGGGTCGGCCTCACGGCCGACGTGCGCTAATATTGCACAGTAGATGTGCTTGATGCCTGCCTGGGGTCGTCCTGGAGTATTGGGTGACCCTGTGCAGAAGGATCTGCTGTCGCCTGACTTTTGCCCTGGTGCATTGGCAGCCTCTCTCGTGCCTGCGCTGCCTGAATCGCCTGACTTGCAGTAAATGTTTCCGTTTGTGTGCTCGCTGTCTTTTCAAAATGATTACTAAAAAAGTATTTGGGCCAAAAATAATTTACACTGTACAAGAAGATGCCAGCAGCCTGTGCAAATTGCACGCTGTAGTTACTGTCCCAGCTAGCGACTCAAACGGCGCCGCACAACCCAGTAGCACAGATGTGGATTAGGAAAGTTCAGGCTGCTGATTTAAAAATTTCCACTATTTCTGGTAGTGGATGTTTATAAGAGCTGCCTCGTGCAAAGACCCAGGAAACGAGTTGGTGGTGGTCCTTGTTTAATTCCCAGTATACAGATGCCAAGTGTTATGCTTTGATTTCCTACACTGTAAACTCTTCGGGGCAGGGATCAGCATTCAATTACCGAGTTTTGAAAAGCCACCTAACACACTGTGGAACTGACCTGCTCGGCAGTACCTCGGTATAAATGTTTAATTACAACTATCTTCTTACCCTGTAGTGGAGCCTTTCCAGATAGCAAGGTTGAGGCATGTTGGGAACCTGCACTGCTGCTGCTGCTGCGGTGCCTGCGTGTAAACAGAGAGCTTTGGTTGCACGGCAGGATTTGGGCAGCTCTCACCAAGGCCTGCTTTGCACACGAGGGACAAAGATTCTTTTCTATTGTTGTTTTTCTAGGCAGTGTAGGTGCAAGTGTAATACACGCGTTCAGGGGTCTGAGTCCTGTGGTTTGGTTCGGAAGCAAACACACTTGTAGCTTTAATGCACGTTTTAAAGCGTCACAGTCAGACCGTGGCCGCCTCTCGCCCCTTCGCTTTAGGTCCGTATGTAAAGATGACAAATGTCAAGGTTCTGAAATTGAGACATTAGAAGAAGAAACTGGGAGTGATAAGATGTCACCCCCTCACTATGTCACCTTCCCAAGACTGAAATGAAGTGCAGTTGCTGGCTCTTGCCGTTCACAAAGTCATCTCGTTCTCTTGCCTTGAGTGACGTGTAGCTTTAAACCGAATTCTTAAATCATCCCAACGGTGATGTATGAATCGTTTGTTATGTTTATACAACACGGAAGCATATGGGGTAATGGAAACATCTAGAAATTAGACCTCCAGAGAAGACTCCCGTTTTAATCAGGTTACTTACTTGGATTAAACCCACCCAAATTTAAAACACGTGGGCTCGTGTACTAAACTAGTTGCATTTTCAGCACTCCAGGGGTCCGCCTGGGGGTTTATCGGGTTCGTTCCTTGTCTTGGTCTGCTCCAGCCAGCTTTGTAGGAGCAGTTCGGTGTTACTAAGGTTGGAATAAGCTGATGTCAGATTTTTGTCCGCAGTGCATAGCAGGCAGAGGTCACACACTTGCACGGCCGGTGATACTATGACTTGTTAAGAATGTACGCAGCAGGTCGCTTTTCAAAACATCTTTTGAAAAGCAGCCTGTGAGAGCAGTGCCATGTAGAAGAGACATGCATCTTCCTCTGGCATCAGCAAATGGATGCATCCTATCACATTGGGCTGCTGAGCATGTTTAGTCATGTTACTGTAATAAGCTCTGGGAACAGGAATGGGTTCTGCCCTGCTGCGCTTCGCGAAGATTTGAATGAATTTGACTGGTTTGTTCTGGGGAAACTCCTGTTTGTATCTGCTGCTTTCGTGCTGGGGACAGAGAAGGAGCGAGTAGAGTTTGTTTCTTGGCTGAAGGGGGTGTTCTTTGCAGTTCAGGGTTGCTAACATGACTGTACTTCAATTATTATTCCTCAGAAGAGGTAAATTTAAATAAATCCCAAGTGACACCTGGAACCCTCAGTGTTTCTGGTGCTGATGGTGTACAGATCTACTTGGATTTGAGACTCCTCTTTGCCCAGATAAACGGAGTAGGGGGGACCCTTCTTTTGCTTCCAGCTGTAGCCCCCAGCCATCCCTATTTCTCCTGCCCCGGTGAATCATCCTACAGCGTACTCGGACGTAAACTTTCAATGTGCTGTGGCGGGGGTTACCATCTTTATCCTTTTCTTTTTGTCCTTTCAGCCTGATGGCTCTCAGGGTATTTTTAAAATCTGCTGGGGGGGGGGGGCGTGTATGTCGGAGGCGAGCCTAGATCACGCCAAGCGCTGATCCTGCAGACACTTTAAACACAGATATAATTCTCCTTAAGTAGGTTGTTCCATTTAAGTCAAAATACTGGCATGGGCGAAGTTAGGGGAAGCGTTTCAGGGCTGGGGCCTGCATTTAACTTTCAGAAAAAGTTTTCCTGACACAAGCCAGAATGTTTAACCCGTGTGAGCTGCAGCTCCAAAAGCTCAAAACCACTGTCTCGAGTTTCTGACCTGCTCGGGGAGGTATCGCTCAGCCCGAGGGAGCGTCGCAGGTCTGGCGGCCCGAGCAGGGTGGGCATCGAAGAGAGTCGGCGAGAAAGGTGGCCACGAGCCCGACCTCCTTCGCTACGCGGTGTGCGCGAGAGTTAAACAAAAGCGCTCCGGCGGCTCATGTGCTCTCTGTGTGCGCATACTTTCCTAATCTTGACATGGGGTCTGAGCTGCAGGCTCCGAAGCTGGCTCAGCTGTCACCTTTTCGCTCCCCGCATCTGGCTGCCGCTCAGCGTGGGGATGCTCCCCGCCGCTGGGATTACCGGCGGCCGATAGCCGCCTGCCTAGAACCTTCCCCGTGGGGCTGGCAGGGCCGAGGGGTGCCCCGCCACCCTCCCGCCTGCCCTGGCACTGCTCTCCGGCCCTCGCTGGGAACAAGCTGCCGTGGCCCCCTCCGCTGCGCCTGGAAGATGTCTCGCGCCCACCTTGGGTTGACCTGGGGGAGCTTTTCTGCCGCTCTGCCGTCATCACCTGGCTGGAGAACAGCTGCCTCCGAGGATGGGGTCTGCTTTAGCACCAGGGAACATCTGTACGGAGCGGGGCCCACGGGCCCTAGCTGATGCTGGCGGGCTGACCTCGGGAGAGGGAGGACGGAGCACGTGCTTTCCTCCTCTAGGCGACAGGGTCCTAAGGGCAACCTGGGCCTTGGCTGTCCGGGAGGAAAAACTACGGTTCCTTCCACCCACAGCACCCTGTCAGAAGCTGCTGAGCCTTTCTGACCGGAGCCTGGAAATGAAAGCTGCCTTTTTTTTTTTTTCCTTCCCCTTCGCTTAGGTTTCCTTGGAAAGGCTGCCAGTGGCCACCTCGCCCCACCCTGCAGACGTGTGGGCGGGAGTGGGGGGTAGCCGGCAGGAGGGAACATCACCAAAAAGGCAGAGCGACTTGGCTCTTGGCCGCGCACGGGAGCAGGAACAGCTGCCTGGATGGCCCCCGGAGCCTCACTGATGTCAGCATAACCAGCGCTCCTTAAAACGCCGCGCCGGGGGCGGGGGGCGAGGGGGAGCGGGGCCGGGAGCAGGTTTAGGGGGGTAAGCAGCACATAAAACAGCCGCTGCGGTTAGTCTCCCCTTCTTCCCTTCGGAACAGACCTCTGCTTTCCATGGGATGGGATGAGCGCGAGGAGGAATTGCTAGGAGGAGATAGGGAAAGCAAGGAGCGCAAAGAATACGCGTTGTAAAATCTGCGTGTGTCTGCGGTGTGTCTGTCTGCTTGGGTTTTTTGCCTTTTAAGAGAAGCGTGGCTAGGAACAGCTCGGCACTGTTGGATAAATCTGTCAGTGCCGTTCCCATCTCCCTCCCCTGTGTTGTCTCTGAGAACCTGTCACACTGTGACAGATCGTACTGTCAAACATCGTGCTGTGTTTGAAAAGTGTCTGGCTTGCCTTGGGATGCCGTATGAAATACGGCAGGATGTGGCATCCTGCGGGGAGCAGGTCATGTGTGCTCACTTGGCCTCCTGCGCTTGCTGGAGCAGAGGAAGGGAATGCGCACCAGAAGAACACAGTTGTTCGCAGCTCCCTTCCACTCCCCTGTGTTGTTCCGGAGGGACGGCACTCGGCGTTGCCCGTGGGGTTTACCGAAGCTGCCTTTCCTCACCTGTTGGTAGCACGGGTGCCCGATGGGGAGAGCCCCTGCGTGGTTAAGGGTGGGGAGGCGGGCTGGCTGACCCGCATGACATGGGGGATGCACAGGGCAAAATCACCCCCCCTCGACAGGTGCTGAACTGAATGAATGCGACTTCCTCTGGGCCTGGGATGAGTTCTTCCAGTTTAATCGCCAGTACAGTAGTTGCTGAGAGTCGCAAGAGAATCTGACGCGTAGCTGGAAGTGCTGGGGGAAGAGGATACCAGCTTTTCCAGAACTGTGCAGCTCAGAACAAGGTTGGACTGGACATGAAACTGGATTCCAGGGTGACGTGGTGATTGCAGCCTCCGCCGGCTTTGCTTCTTCCCACAGCTGGGGAGCTGATTTTCCCAGTAGGCCTGTGCCAGCACGGTCCTGCCTGCTAGTCTTGTGGTGTTACCCCAACACAGAAGTCGCGTTTGAATCGACTGCAAGTGGGATGCAGTGCGCAGGTCTGGGCGACGGGGGTAAGCCAGCCTACCCGGGCTTGTTGCAAAGCTGAATTTGCAAAATGCTGTCTCCATCAAGGCCAGCGTAATAATAAGTTGCAGAGATTCCGTCTCGGAAAACAAACGGCGTAACCTCGGCATTTGGGGAGGAGGGCGTTGTGCCCTTTTGTAAGGCTCTTGCTAGCTCAGGTTAACTTCACGATTCAGGCTAACATTTCCTGTATCATTCCAGAATTCTTGTAGTAATTAGCAAAAATGACACAGGGTCACAGCAGTTGTATGGCACCGGGTAAGCATCTATTCACGTTCTTTTCAATTGGGACCGTGGCATGAAGAATTTATTTACTGAAGGTCACAGAGGGAGACAGTAACAGAGGCAGGAAAAGAACTCAAACGCTCTAAATCCAGTCCAGTGTCTCCACCATTAGATCATGCTTCCTGTCTAGGCAGATGAACCCACATAAAAACCTTGGTTCACAAACAGGTGACATTCAAGTACTGCCAGCGTTGTAAAATACGGGCTGGGGCTAATCTATTTGCTCTGACTTTCATCTTGAGTGCCTGGTGGAACACCTGTAAGTATTTACATTTTAACATGAGCTTTTGTGCTGGTGAAAGCAGACGGTTTGACAGCAATGACCTCTCGCACAAAAGCCTGAATAAGTGATGAACTTCCAACAAATCCATGACCTGAACTCTGCTGGATGCGTATTGAAGGCGACAAGTTAATATGGCCTGTGGCAGTACCAACGAGAGGCCTGGCTCCATGCTGGACCCTTCTGCCCGAGGGGGTCCGCAGGCATGCCTCTCGGGCAAACGGGTGCTGCAGAAGTGACTTCAGCGTTTCCAGAGGTTTCTCATCCTCCTGCTCCGCTCTCACCCTGGGTCAGCGTTGCCGAGAAGGCAGAAGGGTGGATGCGCCTCTTCCCTCCCAAGCGGCGCGCTTCAGAGTTCCCTGTGATTCAGCTGAGCCGAGCGGGAGTTCAAGCTTCAGTTGTGGGTGGTTCTGGACTTGGACGCGTCTCTGCTGCGAGTGTGGGAACCTCCAGCTGTCACGCAGGGGAGACGGCCGTGCTACGGCAACCTCCGAAATCACCCTGACCTGAATCGCGCCGAAACTGCTCCGGTGACGTTTCCTCAGGACTGCCCTTGTCCTGGAATGAGCGGTTCCTGGTACCTGCTGCTCCAGTGAAGCTCGGGTCAGAGAGGGGCATGCCTCTTCAAGCTGGCAGAAGTGCCTCTGGATGTGTGGCAGGAGGTGTTTTTCAGTCCCGTGCAGTGTCATGCTGCATTTTTCGCCTGCAAAACTGAAAACTAGAAGGAATGCTACTTGTTCCCTAATGCCAGGTCAGACCAAAAGCCCATCTAGCCCAGGATGCTGGTCGGTGTGGATGTATCAAAACAAGAGTACAGGCGTTGGACTGGATGATCTCTAGAGGTCCCTTCCAACCCCCAACACCGTGAATCTGTAAAAGGGCACCTATTAATGATACTTTCCTACTATGGCCCACCAGTGACGTGCAGCTTCTGGAATCTCTTGAGCCAAAGGGTTTTTACATAGGTTCGGTATTTAGGTTCAAGAATCCTTTTTTCTGAGCTTGTCCAGCAGTTCTTTGAACCTGTGCTGATGCTTGGCATGTTGTGGTGCTGAGTTTTGCAGTTTATGCTCTGTTGGAGGGAAGGTGATAAACCAGCTTTCTAAACCTGGCATTTGATGCTTCCGCTTGACACCATTTCGGACTCATACCACGGGAAATAGCGAGTGATCGTTCAGTACTGACCTTCTCCCTGCCTTTCAGGATGGTGTGGACCTCTGCTGCATCACCTCTGTGGCCTTGCTCCCAGGTTGGAGTCCCGATCCCGGTATCGGCTGTTACGCAGAGGTTGTTCCGCGCTTTGGATTACGTTGTTCACCGACACTTGTTAAAGCTACGGTTTGCCTCGTTAACATCCATCACAGGCGTACGCCAAAAGTACTTGATTTGCCTGCATATTTATGGCTGTAAGACATATACTTGGACAGGCTTAAAGATTTCCAGGTGCTGCCAGGATTCTCCTCTTCAGCAGCTTTTTTTGGGAAACGTTCTCAGTGTTGGCAGGTTACAGGCAGAAAATGCTGATCGCTGAGGGTGTTTGCAGGTCTGGCTCAGTTACTTCTACCCCGATTGCTTGAGAAATGCTTATTTAAAGGGTGCTTTGCTCTTTGCCTTCTTTCCCAAAGACACTACCAGTTTCTAAGAGCAGTATCCCTGTATCCCTTCATATTTCCATCCCCCCTCTACAGGTGGCAACCTGAAGCGTGGCCTGTGGATCTAAAACTTCAGTGAATGCACCTTCTTGAGAGACAAGGGGCATTTGCCCTTGCCAGCTCTGGGGGTATTTCTTTGAGCTTCACCCGCTCCACCTGATACTACCCACAAAGTCTGTGCGCTTTCCTCATCCGAATGCTATAGACTGCTCATATGGGATGATAACTAGGATTCACCCGTCTGGTCTCGGCAGGTTTCGGAGGAATGGGTTTGAGCTCCTTGAAGTAAAATGTTTATTGATGTAACTCTACTCTGTTCCCATCCCTTTTTTTGGTAGTCTGCCAACCCACTTGTCCACCCGTAGGACTGCTCCGTGTTGCTGGGCTTGGGGATTTTAATTTTCACAGCCAAAAGGATTTTGCTTCGGCACTAGCCATACCGCTCGTATTTACTTAGGTTAGATCGCTCCCGGGGTGCTTTACAAGTCGGTGCTTACAGCGCTACTGAAACGCAGGCGCTGCTGAAGTGGAGAGGGAGAAAGGAGAGGTTTAGCTCAGGTCACGCTAACCCCTTTCTTTCTCTGTGTAAAGTGCTGCGCATTCTTCAGTACTGACATAGCCTAAAAAGGAACCTTGGCTTTTCGAGACCTACCTTAACCTGCCTAGCGAATGATGCGCGCTCCCTGATTTGTGTTGAGCTGATGAAAAACTTTATTCCGGTTTGCCAGAAATGGGAACTGAGTTGCCAGTAACACGGAGGGTGTCGCTGGCGATTTCAAACCTTTTGGTAAAGAAAGCCCTTCACAGGGAGAACTCAGCTTTATCTAGGTTACTTATTCCCTTTATTAAGCCTCTCAGGATTGATGAAATACAGTGGTCTCAGGAGAAACAAACCCTGTTGATGGCGTGGTACTGATTTATAATGATAATCTTTCAGTGTTGCTGTGCATAAAGACATTCTCATAAGCGGCTCAGCACTTAGTGCTGTACCCCGTGGGCTCTGTGAATTACGGAGTGTTTGGAGGTAGCTGGCATATCTGTTTGGAGAAATGAGGCAGGGGCTGGCCTTTTAAACTATCAAGTTGTGGTGGTAGCTCTGACTGTTGAATTCGGAGCTCGTCTTGTATCGCTCTGCTGCTGCTCTACGCATTTAGTGTCCTAAATTTAAACTTAGTATGCTAAAGGCCGCCTGAGGACCAAGGAAGGGAGCCCTGGCGTGGCGTGCGCTTTGCAGGTGTCTCTCTCCTCTTGGGCGTTCAGTCAGGAAAACCTAAAAGCTGTGTACGTGTAAGCAGTAGGACGCGTTTGTGTTGCTTTAATTAGAAGTAATCTCTTAACTGCCTTTTTTCTTAGGGTACACATCCTAAATATTAAAGGTTTTAAGTATCTTAAAGGTACATCCTGAAGTGCAAGTCCAAAAAGCTGATAAGGACTTTTTGCATTTGTCCCCCTGCCCTTTGAATGTCCAGTTTCGGCCGATTCAGTTCTCTAAGCTGACTCACTGTGGAGCTGATTTTGGTTGTGCTGGCACAAGGAGGCAGAGGAGGAGACACAGTAGAGGAGAACAGGACTTAGGCAGTACAGGTAGGACAGATTTTAAAAGCCCGTGCAAGCATCGTTAAAAAGACCGGTGCTAAAACCATCCAAACCGGCTTTATGTTGAAGCAGGGCCTGGGAGGAAAGGTGGGAGAACCAAGCCTGTTTGCCAGTTTATCTTTGCAGGGGCCTCAGATCAACCTTGGGTGAAACAAGGGGCACTGCTTGCTGGGATGGATCCTGGAATCCGTGCAGCAGCGATGCTGGGTTAATTCCTGCACACGGAGCCTAATCCAAGCTCTGCTTCATGGGTGGGGGGTCATTAGCAGTGTCTGTTGTATCTGTCCGCTGTGACAGGACTGCATCTGCTCTGGTGTTGGGCTTAGGATCTTTGCCGGCTCGGAGTTGCAATGTTGTAAAAACAGCACAGCTGTTGTTGGGTGTTTTTTGGGTGGTTTTTTTTTTGAAGATGCTTCATTTTAAACTTGTATTTTCTTATCTGCGTTCTGGCTTGTGGCTTTGTTGAAGGTAAGTGAAGCCAGTGAAGCCACTCCATGGCTACTACCAGATCAGGGGTGTCTGTACTGGTGATGCCAGTAACTGTACTGAAAGAATGGCAGTCTTATGTTAATATTGAGCCACTTCCTCCACCCCCCCCACACTTTTGCTTTTCCCACTTGTCCCTGTCGTGGTGCTGGCCTGAGGCAAGTATTCTTACAGGTATGTGGCTACAAAGAACGCGAAGGGAAAAGTGAATGGAGGTCTGTGTGCGATGTTTTCTATCTCTTTTCAGCTGCCTTTTTCTTAAGAGTCTTCTGATATTCATGCATTTCCTCCCAGCTTTCCCCTTTCTGGTGTGTCTTTGCCTGGATAACTAAAAAAATTGGCAATGATGTTGAATTAGTGACTTCAGAATGGCTTCCTTGGCAACCTAAATGTGCGTTTGACATCATAGGATGAAGAAGCAGTTTATAACCTACAGCAAAACCAGTTTAAGAGGGGGGGAGGTGTTGTTTTTGTTTTCCAGAACTTGTTTACCCGCTCACCTCCAGCACTTCATTCCTGTTGCTCTACCGTAACTCGCCCCCTCTTCAGAGATGCTGATACAAGGGCTTGTGGGGTTTCTCTGTAAGGCCTTATCGCTCAAACGATCTGGGTAGCCAGTCCTCTTCCATTTTTTCCTGTCTTTCAGCACTCACAGCCCACCAACTTTTGTTTTGGTCACTAAAGGGGAAGCAGGCTTTCCCCGGCACGGGAGCGAGCAGCTGGAGGAAGGGGAAGAGCTTCTGGAGAGGTGTTGACCCTCGGCGCCAGCAGCACAAAACTAACACGCTGTTTGCGTCAAGAGGCTTGAGGGTTTCAGCTGTGAAGACAGTCTCGTCTTCCCACCTCACCACACATTCACTGTCTGCTCTCTTGATGCAAATCTCTTTATTGCATTAACCGTGCAAAAATTCTGCTGCTTCTGTGAATCGGGTCTCCTGTAGCTGTTCTTTCTGCTCCCAAATTAATTTCCATCTCGAGAGATTATCTTTCTTAATTACGCCCGATGTTGTGTATGGGGATCGTGTTTCATCACGTAAGATTATGGTCCAGGTTTTGTTCTGGCTGAACTGGTACAAATCTGGTGCAACTTTGCCAGTGCCGGCGCAGCGTCTGTTGTGGAAGAAGTCAGTTTGTGTAGCCAGGAGCCAGGGTATCAATCACTGCGCAGAGATATCAGCTTAAAGAAAACAGTCCTGAAGACTGATGGAGGCTTTATGGGAAAGCCCAGGCTCCTGTGATACGGCACTAAAGATATGCTGATGGCTGAGTAAGCACAATGAGTTCGACAGCGCGTTTTGGGGAAAACTGTCCCGCTGCAAATGGACACGGACTGTGAAGGGGCTTTACGGGGCATCTGCACGCTTGGTACAGGCTCTGTCGGGAGTTGTCGTCGGTTACAATAGTCCATTTGTTTTTAGGTTTCTGAAGTTATTTTTTATAACTGTTTGGGGGAGTAGCATGTAAAAGAGGGCAGCCTGTAGAAATCTAAAACTCCAGCCAAAAGACACCTCCTTTTTGTGTCTGCGTGTTGCAGCTGTCTATCTCTTGGCAGCAGGCAGCCTGCGTAGAATGTGAGGTTTTTCGCGCTGAAGCGTGGAAGAGTGAATTAAGGAGTTCTGAACTTAAAACGTTCTTCTTTCCTTGGGAATTTCAGTCCTCACCATTGCTTTCTTATTTGGAGACTATCATCTGTAGGGTTCTTTTTCTTTTGGTAACTCCTTACATTTGCGGTACGATAAACTGAGACAGGCCGCCAACTCTTCAGTTTTCTGTTATTCTGCAGTTTAGATGATTTGGAGTAAATTGCACGGATACCCAGCTGGGAGGAAATACAAAAAAAGAGCGTGTGTGTATTTTTTTTATGGGGAGGAGTAGAGGAAAGGGGCGATTTCAGTTTTTCACCGTGAAATAGACTTTTGTATAAGCCAAATAAATAATGTTTTGTTTGAAGGATGTCAGCACAGGTCAGACCATTTTGGTTTGGGACGTGTTGTTTCTGCCTGAACTACGGATAGCATCATAACACCTGGGGCGTAGTTGCACCTTTTAAACTCCCCTTGTTACACCTGGAAAGGCAGAGGATTTGGTGAAGGGAGACGGTGTAGCAGCTTCCCTCCAACAACTCGAAGCTATGAGTGCGTTTCGGAGTAAGCAGATGCGCGCTTTTGTACCACGCGAACAAGCTGGCAAGGGGAGGGTGTAACAACACAGCATGAGGCTTTCCATTAAGGCATGGTTTTGAAATAATACCTCGTGTGTTCCGTTGTGCAGGGGGTGTCAGAGTGGAGGGTGGAAAACGCATCCTCGGAGAAACGGGTTTGGGGTGATGACCTCCATCTCCCTCGCAGACTAAATCCTTGCCGTTTGCCCAGTCTTTTCATCGTTCCAGCATGGTCTGGGATACGGTTTTCCTTTCAGCTGGGACATTGGTACTGCTGTGGTACTGCACTGGTACTGCGGTACCGCGCTGGTACTACGGATGCTCTCGCATCCGCGCTGGGACGGCGAGGAAAGCCGGCGGGGGCGGTTACATACGCCGCTGGTATCGCTGCCGCGCTGGCTTCTCTGACCGAAATGGGTATGGCTAAAGTTGTTCGGCTTTCGTGGGTGAAGCCTGACTTTCCATGGAAAAAGGCTAAACCTTTCAGAAACCCGTGAAGTTTTAGCGTGCAGGGGCCACGCGGCGCTTTTGGCTTTGCCTTTTTTTGCCCTTTTTTTTTTGGTTCCTAAGTTTTGCACAGCTTCGGAGGCCTGGTTCTCCATGAGACTGGTGTGAGGAGGAGTGGGAGAAGGATCCCGGGGAGAGGAAAAGGACGAGCTAACCTTGGCACCTGGGGCCTGGCTATTATGTGGCGCTTCCTCTGCGGGGCGCGGGGCGGCCGGAGCGGTGCGCTCGCGGCGAACGCAGGAAGTGGCGCGGGCAGGAGCGGCGCTGCTGGATCTCCGCTCGCCGGGGGTGGGGGGGGGATGGGGCAGGGTGGCGAAAGAAGGTTACACAAAAGCACCCCGGTCCCTCGCGCAAAAGCTCGACAGACTTTTCGGGGGACGGAGCGCTTCGGGGAGGTCGGGAGGGGCTGGGGAGCCGCGATGGTTTCGCTGGCGGCGGGGAAGGTACCGCCGGGCAGGAGCCGGGGGAAGGATGGAGGGGGGCGGCCGCTCCTCTCCCTGGCTGCTGACTAAACAGTTCTGTCAGCTGGCAGCCGGGGCGGCCTGGGGATTTGCGATAGAGCTCCTGGAGGGCGGGGGTGGCTGCGCGGGGGGAAGGGCGGGGAAGGGCCGGCCCCGCCGCCGCGGCTGCTGCTGCCTCCCGGGGCAGGGAGGCCCGGGCCGCGGGTGCGGCGTGAACCCCCGCGGGGATGCTCGAGCGGAGAGGGGGGGGGACGCGCTTGCATTCTCCAGCCTCGCTTGTCCCGACACCGGCGCGGTGAAGGGCAGGGCCCTTCGGAGGACCCCCCCCGTCAGGCAAAACAGTCGGTGCCTGTTGCTGGGGGACGAGGAGCGGGCCTGCCCTCCGACCCCGGCGCTGCTCGGGGAGAGGGCGACCCCTCCGCCGGGCTCCGGGGGCCGCCGCCAAGTGCAGCGGCGGCGGGGCTCGGCCGGCCTCGGTGGTCTGCCACAGGTAGAGCCTTCCCTTCAGAGCACGGCCCGGCGCTGTGAGGGGGCAGACGGTGAACTCTGGCTGCTGTTCAAGTGTAAGGTTTCCTTTCTTGGCCTTGAAGGCAGATGGAGCCCAGGGTAGCCCTTAGACGGAGCAGGAGGTATTTGTAAATGGTTCTTTCTAGGTCGGTAATGTTCAAATCCTATTTTTCTCTTCTTCTTGTTTTGTTTTCCGTAAATCGCGTGCTGTAAAGTTGGAACGGCCTTGGAACAGCTGCAGCTTTTTCACTCATGTGCCTCCCTCCCCTCCACCCCCCATCAGCAATAAGTGAAGGATGGGTTGCATGTGAATCACCTCTGTGCCTGTTTCACTCCTCCTGTCCCAGCGGTGAAACGCAGCGAAGGACCCTGTCCTGACAGGCAAAAAGGGTGTGTGTCTCAATTGTCTGAGGTCAACTGAGTTAGCTGAACACAATTAAAGAGGGGGGGGAGGGGGGAGAGGAAAAGCAGCAACTCTCTTGATGCTCCTTAAGGTACGGCCTGCCGTGTCCGAAGCCGTGCTTGTGGCTGTGCGAGACGGGTTAATGTGTTAACTGGCATCGTAATGAAGATGGATCTTTACTAATGTTAACCTGACTCAACAGAGCTACTACGGTTGTAGTCGTGAGTGAACCTGTCTGGCCCACACGGACAAACTTGCTGGAGGCCCTAGTTAGCAGGACAGCACCAGTCAGTGTTTCTAATGGTCTAATTAAGATGATTTGCCCTTTTTTTTTTTTTTTTTTTTTTTGCCAAAGATGAGTGAAGGCTGTAGAAAAATGTTTACATTGTGATGTGGAAATCTACCTCTCTCGCCCAGGAGTTGCTTTGTTGTACCTTTGTGCAGCTCTCATCACCTCAGTGCAGCTCTCAGCCGGGCGTGTTGTGCCTGGCACTCCTTCACAGCACACCTGGATGCTGCGCCGGGCAGCAGGGCCAGCGCTGGCGTGATTTCGGAGGGCGTCGCGGTCCTTTCCGAGCGGCCTTATGGATGAGCTGGGTGGCTGTCAGTTTGTTCTCGACGACGTGGGTGTCTGCTGGCCGGTGTGGGAAGGTTATAAAGCAGCGAAGTAGCCGAGTGATGCCTCAGTCTCTGTTCTGCTTTAAACGCTCCACTTGAGACCGGCCACAAGAGTGAGCGCCTCGTGAGAGGGTGTTAAATTGATAAAACCTGAATCCTTAAACATCTAGCTGTTTGTTATAGGTAAAAAGGCTTTTTTGCGGAGGGAGGGGGATTTTCAGAGCAGAGGAAGAAGTCTCGAGGAGATAGGAAGCCACTCAGAAGTTACTGTTTAGCCAGGTGTACATCGTCCGCTTTTTAAAGTGGTCCAGTTGCCCGTGACTCCACGAAAATGGAAATATTTTGAAAGGGGAGGGGTATGCAACTCCTGTACCAGTTAGACATAGGGTCTGAAACGCTGAATAACCGCAGCGCTCGCTAACTTCACAAGGAACGCTTCTGGAACTGGCTCTTGATGCGTTGGGTACAAAGCACTACAAGTGCGGGTAAACAGTTCTTTAAAATATTTTGGCACTCTGAGGAGACTTCAGTGAGTGCTACTTGGAAGCCAAACACTTGACTTCTCGTGGATAAGATCAGTTTAAATAGGTGTGTTTTTCTTCCTTCTGTGTGTACGAGGGAGGGGAACAGGAGGGCAAGTAAGAAAATCAGAGGAAAAGACCTCGTTGCTGACTTGGGAGTCTTGTTTGACCTTCTGAGCCCCGTGCACTTGCCTGTGGTTTCCAGCCAAAGGCTCTCACTTTGAGAGCGCCTCGCTTCTCACGCTGAACTATTTTTTGACGCACTGAATGAATGCAATATGTTAACACTCCTGTAAGTCCCAGAATTGCTTGGCTGCCCCTTGCCCTGCCTGCCTCGGCGCTGGCTGAAAAGGTACCATTGTTTGTTCTGCAAACAGTGGGTGGTGGTTGTTTCCAAGGTGACTGTGGTGCTGCTGCTGCCCTCTAGTACAAAAAAAAAAAAAAAAAAAATTGGCTATAAACACCTGAGAGCATCCCACTTGTCACCAGAGACGGTGGGAGGGAGGAAGGAGCTGTGTGATAAAGCCCTCTGGGCTGGATATTAGAATACGGGCGGAGGAAAGGCCGGTAAGCTAAGAAGGGGCGATGCATGCGTTTGGTTTACCCTACAAACCAGTCTTCCTAAGTAGTGCCACGGGTACAGCTATTGAAACAGGTGATTGTTTCTATGGATGTGTCTCCGATGAGAAGAAATGATGGTGAATTGAAGGTCTCTCAGTCATACCGATCAAGTTTGAGTCTACAGTAACAATATTCTGCTTTTTCACTGAAGTGGGTGTTTTGAAGATTGCTCAAGCAAGGGGGTGTGTGTGGACTTCCTACAAGGAAAACCAGAAGGGAACGCTCAGCAGTTCTGCTAGACTTGTAGCCTTTCGGATTGTTTTGGAAAACCTGATTATTTGGGGATAAAGTATGCATCCACCGGAAAGAGAACCCCAACAGTCAGTTCCTTCACTGCTTTTGCGTGTTCTGGGAAGGCCCGTGGTACTCAGACGGTGACGTTTCGAAGTGTCTAGGTGGGTGACGAGAAGCATTTTTTCAGCCCTCTCCCTGCGCTGCCTGCCCGTCTACAGATGCAGCTGTGTAGCACGGGGGCGGGGGGAGTTTAAAAAGAGAAACAAGCCAACACTTTCTTTAATTGGTCATGGATGCTGCTAGCAGAACTTTGCCTCTGCCCCCCCGCCCCCGGCCCCCATCAGGTTTAGTACAGTTCATACACAGGTTTCAGTAAACATTAACCACTTTTATCAGGGCTCGCGGCCTGCTGAATGGTTAGCAAAGAGCGTGTGCTGCGAGAGACGGACAGAACGAACAAGTCCAAGGTCAAAAGGATGGTAGGTGTTTCTTTATTAAAATGAGGGGTGGAGAAGACTGACGACGCTTGGAGGAAAACCTAGGCCCCGTGTGAAAAACGCGATTCTTGTCCTTAAGCTCTCGGGGTGTGAGTACGCGGGGGTGCTGTGAGGAGGGGATGTGCATCTTCCATTTTTCTTCCCCTCCGGTGAGATGACCGGCACCCACCAGCCCCCCTCGCGCTCTTGCTGACCCACAGCATGAACTCCTGGTGACTCAGATCAGTCCCGAGCAGCGTATGATCTTTACCATCGCCTGCGACATCATCAGACAGGCCTGCTCCTGCCCAGCATCCACGGGGCTCCCACTGACTCCGGCAGCGCGCGGGCAGCCAGAGATCGCAACTTCCTCCCCTCCCTGCCTGCGGGAAGCAATCCTGCGAAGCCGTCCTGCTTCGGGAGGGTGGTTAGGGAAGTGTGGTTTAGCAGTTTGCCTCTCCTTTCTTCCTCTTGGGCGACCCGGATGTTTCTTTATTGCTTTTGAGGGGCGCAGTGCTGCTAATTTTGGTGCGAAATTAATTGCCGTAGCGATTCGAAAAACAGTAGATCGGCTTAGCAATGAAAATGAGGTAAATCGCGGGTAAGTTAATGAAATGATTGCAAGTTGAGGTGCAGGGGGAAGAAAAAAAAGGCATTTTGAAAAGAGCACGTGACCTGCCCTCATGAAATTTGAAGCATCTGATGCCAGAGTTCAAACTGTAAATTGTTTTTAATTGTGCAAATCAGCATATCCTGTCCCTCCTAGCTCCATTCAAATCATACTTTGCAAAAGAAAGAAGTGGCAGCGTTCACCTGCATGTTTCCTAGAAAACCCCATCGTTGAAAGGTTGTACCTCGCTGGAAAAACACAGATTTACTTAAATGATACATCAAACACAGAAGAAATCCAAACCGTCTGTGGCTGATCCGACAGTAGTTTGAGAAACACCCTCGGCTGCATGCCCCTCAAATAAGAAACGTGTGCGCGCAGTTAAAAATCTCATCTTTGTGGTGACACAGATGATTCAGTGCAGGAAACGAGAGGGATCTCATTCAGCAGTCGAGCATTTGTGGGGCGGGGGTGTGAGGAGGTCATGGTGTTCAACACACCCGGTTAGAAACCTCTGGGCTCCTTTCCCTGCTGCGCTTTATACTGATTTAAATCAGGGCCGATGCTTGAAGCATCGGCGCGAGAGGCAAATCCGTCCCATCCTGTTCGTTCCACCTGCGTCGTCTGGGCCACGGAAGAGAGACAGGAAGGGACTTCGCTGTTGGTCTTCAATTCTAGCTACAGCCATTAGCCACCCAACTGTAAGCCGTCCCTTGCCGTGGGACACGCCAGGGCTCTGCTCTCACGTCCGTCCTGCTGGAGCCGAGCTGCGGGGTGACCAGGCCGGTGCGTGGAGGAGGGCCAGCAGCCGTGGTGGCCGGTGTTCTTCCTCCTGCCGTGGCTGCGTGGTCCTGGGGGGTGGCGGAGGGAGAGGAGCTTTAGGTGCAGGCTTGCAATTACAGTCTCTTGGAAGGTGCCGTAGTTCATCTAAATATAAAATATGGACTGCGGTTTTGGTCTTAAATATTTGTGGGATTTTACCAAACCACTACAAACAAACAAAAGTGACACATTTCAGGCAGGATTTTTTTTTTTTTTTAAATTTTTCTTTTTCAAGGTGATGTGGAGACTTGTATTGTGTGACTCAGTGTTCAAAGGACAGACATTTCTCAAATTGAGAACTTTGTTCGCCTCTTACAGACTTCCCAAAGAGCTTTATTTTAAAGTTTTTCGGGAGGCTGGGGTGTAGTTTTCTGTTTGTTGATGTTCTCCCACAGCTTTCCAGGTGTTTTTGCCTCCTTCTCCAAATTTAAAACGAAAACAAACGAACAAAGCTTCCTCACCTAATAAGTCGATTGTGTGTTGTATTCGAAGCCTTTGTAAAGTCAATGGAGGGAAACAAGATCGCGTGTGCTACTTGGAATTCTAAAATACCTTCGCTTAGCACTTTCGTACATGGAAGCATGTACAAAACATTGTGTGTGTGTGTGTGAACTTCTGCTTTCCCTGGAAACTGACCAAGGAATAAAGTAAGAAGCGATGTTTTAGATTGCTTTGATGCCTCTGCAAAAGCACTTGCAGTTTCCTCTTTGCTGTGTAGGTCTCCGACCGATAACCGGCGCTAATGAAGCGGCTTTTCATACAGTTTTATTGAAATTATTTATGCAAATACAGTGCAAACTTTATTGCAGCAACAATCATCTGCAGTGCCTAGCTGGTAAACAAAAACATGACCGTTCATTCTCCAGCGCCTCGCTCGGGTCTCGCTGACGTAGCGGGCCGCGCGTGCTCCTAGCGGTTATTCCTCATCTCCGGCAGACCCACAGGTTTTGCGGGCTCGTAGAACCGAGCTGTAGGAAGGGCTCACTCTTGATGAATCACTTGGCTTGTTTTGCCTTCTTATATTGTTTTTTAACCTCTGTGGAAAAATATTTGTACTGTCGGTCTTCGAGACCCCAGTCCTGTTCCCCTTCTGGAATTGTTTCATGAGAGGTTCTCAGAGGACCATTAGGTGCACTGTGGGCAGGAAGAATTACATGTGTCCCCTTTTTGGATACCTTGCAGAGGCTGTGATGCCACAATACTCTCTTAAATCTCTAACACGCAGAGTCTTTTGACAATATACTGAAGGGACTCAGTCTGCCAACCCTCACGCCAAATTTCTGTCCTCTCGCCTTCACCTGGGGAAGACAGTCTCGTTACTCCCGAACTGCTGTTGGTCAGGTTTGGTTTGGTGGAAGACTTTAGTTGGGCGAGATGCGAGAGACCTCTGTGCCGCGTGAGCACTCGGAGGAGGCGGGGTGGGTGCCCCACCGCAGCCTTGGGGCAGCCAGGAGTGGTCGGGGAGACTTGTATTTCCTATCAAGGTGCGGGTGGACCCCAGTTCATTTCTCCTCTCACAGAGACGCTCACTGGCTCTCGCACTGAACTTTAGTCACACCGTGAGATTTGGGGCTTTTTTGCTTAATTACTGAGCTTGGTAGATGGGAGCAGGTGACGTGTTCGTTAGCAAGCCACGCTGCTTCGCTGCCATTTAGGAGCACTTCTGCCTCGACTTGCGTGGGTGTCTCGCGCATCTTAGGGGCAAGCAGGGTTCGGCTTCAGCGACGCAGCTGCCAGGTGTGTTTGGGGTGGGAATTTGGGGCCCAGCGTTTCGGCATCAGGAGCCAGCGCTCCCCAGGCCAAGGCCAGCCTGTACGGCACGCTCCCATCCTGCGGCAGGACCCGGGCATCCGCAGACCCGCCTGGGCTCCCCGGCGCGGGGTGCTGGCCAGGTGAACCACCCAGATGGGCTGGCGGCCACTGAGCATCCCCGGCGCGAGGTGGCCTAGCACACATCGAAGTCACCGCTCTGCCCGGCTTAACAGCCGGGATTGTTTCAGCCTTGCAGCTCTGGTGTAGGGTCTTGCATTCAAAGCGCTAATGACTTCCTCGTTGGGACCCAGACTCTTTAAATTTTTATTAAAGGGATTGTCTGTGCTGACATTTAGCTAGCACCAGATGTTGGCTTTTAGTTACCAGTGTGGAGGTGGCATAGCTAATAAAGGCAAGGGTAAGAGACTTGTGAGAAACTGCCTGTCAGATGCGGCTTTGTGTATCGCAGCCTGCGGGACGTCTGTCGCTTCTTCATGGGCCAGAGTTCTACAAGAAAGCTTTTTTCTTTCCTCCTTCTTCTTTTTCTTCTATACTCTTGACTGGCCAAGTGTTTTCCAAGCGCATGTCCTTTTTCAGGTGGCCTTGCTCTTTTGTTAGAGGCGAGCTGATGGCAGGGAGAGCTCAAAGGTATCTCAGTGGCACATTTGTGTGGGGGGGTGGGTGTCCCTTAAATTTTGGTATTTCTTCTGCACATAAACTTCTCTGTAGATCATACTTCTCCCCCTCAACCTCTTTTGGCCATACCCTCCCTCAGAAAAATGTCAGCAAGTGATTGTTTCCTCTGCAGGGCTGCGAGCCCCTAGACAGAGGCTTTCCCAGTGTTATGAATGCACCATTTGTTGCTGAGGGCACAACTGTTCGATATAACTGGCTGCATCCCACTCTGCTTGGGACCAGCATGCACTACAGCCGGGCTGTGCATAAACCAGATTTTTGTATTAAATGGCACCATTTTGTCCACAGCAGCAGCCTGTCTTTTGTGTGTGTGTGTGTGCGCGCGCGAGACATGCAGTTTTCAGATGCAAAGTACATAAAGAAGAGCGGTTTTGCAGAAATACGTGTTATTCAGTGCGCGTACCGTGCTATTTTAAGGGTTATTTTTCTTAGGGAGTTCCTGATGAGTGATATTTCTTTATTATTCTGTGTAGGCGGGCCGAGGCAAAAGCACATTTTAAATATATTTTATAAAATGGATGCACTGTATAGCATTACAAATGTAGTTGTTTTATTGAGGACATACTCAGTTATAACTCCACCAAAAATACACGTAGCACTTTGAAAGTGTATGTGCTCATTTATGTTTTATTGCGTGTCGTCAACTCGCTGCATCCCCCCCCCCGCCTTCTTTTGTTAAGGGCCTCAGGGCTGGAGACTGCGTAGATGTAACCACTTAAAGATGCCCTGCGCTTTACATTTTTAACTGTGTCTAGGAAATGCCATCTGATGTCAAACCCCTTCCTAAGGTCAGCACCGTGCACTGGTTTGGGCCTAAACGCCGTGCACGCAGCGTGCGTGGCACCGGGCGGCTGCGGTGGGTCAGGACGCGTGTCGGGCGAGGCCGGAGTGGCTGCGTGGCCGTCGAGCGTGGCCTCCGCCCCAGCTGAGATGCAGCCCGTAATATTTCCCAGCGCAGGTTTCTACACCTGCGAGGCTCGGTTTGCACTTTTCTAACGCGACACCGCCCTTCTGGCGGACTGGGAGGTACACCGAGGAGGGGGCAGAGGCGCGGTTGGGGGTCAGTGGGTACCGCGCTGCTCCGTCGTTTCCCCCGCAGGCCTGAAACTCGGCAGCTTTTGGGAAGCGCCGTCCCCGTGCTCGGTTACGTGAGCGCAGGCTGTAAAACAGGGAGGTTGCGTGGGGCTCTGGTCCCAGGAGCTGAATCACAGCGTAGGCTTTCGGTCCACGCTGCCTATCTCATTTGTCTCCATGCCCGGAGTTTCTCCTCGGAAGCGCAGTTGAACATTTTCCCCGTCTCTCCTCTCTCCTACCTGTTGAGTCCTCCCACCCCACCAAATAAGAACACCTCCAAAGCAACCCCACCAGCTTAGAAATCGCCCACTCATGCTTCGGTAAAAATACTTTCCGTGCTCCATCATCACTGTGTTTAAGAAACGGGGAAAACTGGAAACACCTTTAATTTTCCCTCTTTAAGGCGGTACTGAGAAGGTGAGGATTTCCCACCTCACCCTCCTTTGGGTACCCGAACGAGTCTGAGCATTGGGCAGGCTTGCCTAAAATGTAATAATCCATCCACCAAAAAGAAATAAAAGAAAAAAAAGTACAATTTTTCAGCCTTTCCGTGGAGGTTCCACACCCCCTCCCAGCCTCACCATGTTCCTTCACATATTCACTGCCCACATAATGTTTCCCGCAGGATGAGGGTGGGAGGGGGAAGCTTGTTCTCTTCCATGTGACTGCAGCACAGTTAATAATTGTACCAGACTTCAGGCGCTCGCGTGACCAAAGGGATTGATCGGATTCGTAACCGGACACAACTTTTTCAGGCGCATCTTCGTGCCTCGGCATCCCGGCAGATTCAGCGAAGGAGCCAGACCCTGTGACTGCTCATTTGCTGTGAGCTGGCTGGCGTATAGCGTGCAGAGACAAAGGCCGCCCTGGCCTGAAAAGCCCCTGAAGAGAAGCAGTATAGTAAATACATCTGTAAAACGGCGTTCGAGTTACAGACTGCACGCGTCTCGCGCGCTCTCGCTTGCTTGCTCCGTCTCTTCCCCTACCTTGCTGCCTTAAAAAAGGGATGACAAAATAGTTTGATAAAAAGCATCCAGTGCTGAATTGTTGATATGATTTAAAAAAAAAAAAAGGGGGGGGGGGGTCTTCGCTCGAGCATGTGTTTCCAACACTTTAATCTTTTATGGACTGCATACTTGCTGTGGGAGTGGAAGGGGATGTTGCAGGCTTACTTTCAGTGTACTTAGAAATCTTTTCCCACAGCATGAAAACTCCCCAGAAAACATGTGAAACAACTGACTGGAAACCAGGAAGTTTCTGATGCCTAGCACTCATTGCTCTGAGGGATTTGCTGTGCTCTGGAGGTCATGTAATAATCTTTCTTCTTTGTTGGCTTCTCCAAGTTTATTTTACACATGACGGAGGGGTATGTGTGTGTTGCCGAGCTCTTAGGGGTCCTCATTTCTGTAGCACGTTTTGGCCCCTGGTTCTTTTGTTACTGCGTTCCCATGATTAATACGTCTGCTGCTTAAAATGGCTACTGAGCCACCACCGCCTCCTTGCCACTGGCTACCAACTGCTTAACCCCTGTCAAAAACCACCCAGCACAGGTCTGAGTTGATGCTTTTGCTGCTTAGGAGGTGTATTTATCATAGTCCGTTAACCCTGCGAGTACCGCGCGCCGTGAAGGCACGAGTCTGCGGCGGTGATGAAGGTACGTCCTGCCGCCGCTGCCCCCGCTGCCCCCCGCACCGCGCTCGGGCTAGATTTGCGCGGCGTGCAGTCTTCTGGATGTGTGGTTTTGGGGTTTCTCTTGCTTTGTTTCCCCACCCCCTTACCGCTTTGCATAGTTTTGGGGGTTTCGTTTTGGAGGAGCTGTAGAAGTTGCTGACGTAGAAAAGCGGCAACAGGGGCGGGAGGTTTGGCGCTTGAGGGCTGGTGGTCCTGGTGAGTCGATAAGGAAGATGCCGTTCCCTGCAGTAAAGAAATAATGGTGCCTCCAGTTTCAGTCTGTGATGGACTCGGCATTTTGTTTTCCGGCGTCTCCTTTCCCTGTGCCTGTGTTTGTGCTGGAGCGCGACGGTGCATGGAAGGGGTCAGAAGAGAGAAGGGGCTGCAGCTTGGGTCTCCTTGCCAAAAAACAACAACCCACCCAGTGAAAAAACTCGACCAGAAGGAGAGTTAACCGGAACATACCACAAAACAGGTTAGGCAGGACGCTGGAGCCAGATACGAACCTTCTCCCCTGCTTTAAGGCATCTTCAGCACACCCGCCTCCCTCTACCCTTTCAGGATTTAGCGTCCCCCCCCCGCCCCCCAAGTTATGAAATAGTCCTGTGCCGGCTGGGTTTGGACGTGGGGCAGGCGGATGGTTGCGGCGCTTGCTCGCCTGCTGCCAGCTGTTTCTTAAGAAACGGAGGGTGCACTTGTCCGTGCCCATCATCCCGTCGCAGAGGCACGGCTCCCCGCGGCATGCGGCCGCGCGTGTGTGCCTTCTTGCCCTCCCAACGGTCCCCGCCGTGGAGTAAGGAAGAGCAGCAAGGAGACAGGGAACGCTGGCGGGTGGAGCTTGGAGGGCTGATCCTCCACATAGTTAATCATTACTTGCAGCATAACCTGTTCCTGTTTTCTAGAGGTTTCACTGGCACCCGCGGCCAGATGCGTATGAGGAGTATGTGATAAACTGCTTTCCTGAGCGAGACGGTTTGCTTCGCCGCACCAAGCCCGGCGTCCAGTACAAGACATCGTTTCTTCTGTAACATGTTTATGCCTAATCGTTCGGTAAACATACCATATATAGTCCGGTTCGTGCTCGCTATAGCACCCTGCTGCAAGGCGACTTTGCTAGTACCGCACGGATTCCTCAGCTCCTGGTAACCGGCTGACAAATAGGATGTTGCCGTATGTAACATAATTATTCCACACAAGTGGGGGTTCTTACGCTCCTGCTCACAGTGCATAAAGTAGGTGTTTCTGATCGTGACGGTCTTCAGTCCCGCACTTCGAAAAACAAAGAGAATTACACAAAGTAAGGTGCCTCGTCAGAGGATGGACTGGGTCCTACCTGTGCGTTTTTGTTGCAGGATGAAGATCCCGCTCTTTCCGTAAACGTCGGACAACCCGTTGTATTTATGAATCGATATTTTGGGAACTTTTTTTTTTTTCATTCTTTTTTTCTCCTCTCTCCACTTGAAATGCCCGCTGCCTCCTAGGTGACGGGTCTCAAGCTAGACCTGCGATTTCACTGAGAACTTTCTCTTTTCATTCCAGCATCTTTCGTGGAATTCCTCCCCTTCCTCTTTCTCTGCGCCCTCTTTTTTACCCGGTGCTAGCAGGGTACTGAGCACGGCAGAGGACATGAAGGGCAGCACTGGGGGTGGATTCACAGCTTTCCTGATCAGCTGTTGCATATGGTTTGCCTTGAACTTTTTTTTTTTTTCCTTCTTTATTTTTGTTTAACATTGTGAAATGGCTTCAGTAACGTTCTCTTTCTGTGCTAGCAGAAGTGGTTCAGGAAGAGGAGATGAAGCCTGCCTACCTAGACCGGGGTGGAGTAGTTTTGCCTTTTTGTGCTGCCTACATCTTGACCCGTTCCGTGATGTGTGAGAAGACAGCGCAGTGGTGTGGACCCCAGATAACCTCGCACAGAGGTTTCTGGCTGTCTGCTTGGTGATGGCTGTTAGCGCCCAGGTCCCAGCGCTTTAGAGACTGGCAGTGTCTCCTGTGCCACCGAGATGGTTGCTTAATGGGAGAGGGTGCCGGTTAGGTGCAGATCCGCACGGGTAAATGTTCCTCCGGTGACTTGCTCCTTACACAGGCAGCCCTTCCAAAAGGGGAGACTCCGCAGGGTGGAAGGTTTGGGTGTTATATAAGTGGACAGGACACACATTTCTCCGACTTGTCTCTCATTGGCCTCATCAGAGTGAATTACGTCTGACTGCTTGGCAGTTAATTGGAGCATCCTTCCCATTTCCTAAGCTGATAAGCCCCTCACTGTCTGTCTCAATCAGGCTTCTTTGTTTGAGAAGTTACTAATGCTGCAGCAGAACAGAATAACTACTTTCCTATGTACTGTAACCACGTGAGATGCTCTGATCGATAATTCGATGAAGATTCACCATGTTCTTCAGCAAAATCCATTCACGAGACTTACTTGCAGCGTAACACCAGTAGCAGTTGACAGGCACTGAAGAGTAGGTGTAGCCGGTGTGTTTGACACGTACCTTGTCCCTTTTTGAAAGAATTGCATTCGTGTTTAAGTTATCCTGTGAGCAGCTTTATTCTGGCAGATCGGGTAGCCGTGCGGCGTGTCAGGGGTGTCTGTAGTTGCCTGTCCATCAGGATCGGGTCTCAGAAATGGCTCCTTTTTACCACAAAGCCTTCAGACTGGGACTGTCTGTCTTGATGTGTCTGGACGGTGCCTAGCTTTAAAGCGGGTGTTGCCAGAAGGTGAGTAATAAATGATGATTAATCGTCTCTGAGCTATGGATGAGTTTGTATGAAAAAGCACTTGGCTAAAGGCTGTGCTTCAACAAGCTCGTCAAAATTAACCGCACAGGAGACAGTAGCTTAGCATCCCAAAGGCCTGATTCTTCTGTCTCTTGACTGTTTTGTTTTGACTTCTGTGGATTTACCACATCAGATTGGTGGAGAGACACGGGTCCCTTTGTCTCCAGTGTTAAATGATATCAGTATTACAGATTACAAGTGGGCTGAGTGACACAGAATTGTATGCGCTAAAAGTAAACACCCTTTTGTTAGATTGCTCCATAATCTTTTTAATGCAAAGGTGTGGTTATGAACCTTGCAGGTATGCATCCTCGTGTTTGTACCGTTGAGTCTGTGATACGAATGCAGAGGAAAGATGCAAAGATACCAATCCCTGTGTTAATTAGATCTTGAAGTTGAAAAACAATTTCATTCTAGAGGAGACTGCTTGTCCTTTGCTGTCAAAACTGTAAATAAATAGAAGTAGAAAACCTAAAGCCATAGTGATTTTTAAAATATTTTCCAGTCTGAGTTTACATATTGATTTGAGCAAGGCATTGCACCCGTTTGATCGTGCAGTTAAAGCCTTTTGAAAAGCAGGATTCGTCACAGAAATCTTCCTGCTTCCCCCGTCCTTCGACCATTTCCAGCTGCTTTCAGGGCCCTGAACACACCGAGCGAGTAGCGGAGGATGTGCTCCTTGCACAGAGACTGGAAGGACCGGGCTTTTTTTTTTTGTTCTTAAAAGGCTTACCAAAATGGGGTTTGCCTCGACTTCGGCGTAGAGGATGTAAATATGCAAAGAAAATGAGTGTGCATCGCGTGGTGAGCCTGCATCTGTAGGTGCACTCCGGCCTCTGGAAGTGCCTCGTCGTGCCTCTGAGTTGGTGTTGCTGAGGCCCAGGATGCCTGTGGCGTTGCTGGAGGAGGAGGAGAGGGCGCAGGAGCTGTTGAGTTCCAAAGTCCGTTAGAACCGTTCAGCCGTTAACTTGTTCGTTACCTCTGAGGGACGAAGGAACTCGGCTGAGCTGGACACGGGCCTGCTCAACAGGGCAGGCTCTGGTGGAGAGGCCAAGGGAGGTGACCGTCTCTTCCTCCCAAGGGACTTATGGGCAGCCATCAGACCCCGGGTAGGTAGCTGATGACCTCTTGTACTGTGACTGCTTTTATTAGCATTTTTATTGCCTGACATCCAAGGTGGTGGGCGGAGAATTTGCATTTGGATTTTAAAGTTTCTGGATGAGTGTTTGTGCTCTGTATCTTGTCTGAACCTTACCCGAGCTGGTCCAAGACCCGCTAGCAGCCACTAATTCCAAGGCCTGGTGAAGGCCTTGCGAAGGCCTTGCCATCTACCACGGGACCGGCGAACTTCAGTCTTTCTGAGCAGAGGTAATGAAAAGAGGGGGAGGAGGTGTCCGTGTCTTAAAAAAAAAAAAAAAGAGTTGAAAACCAAGCAACTGCTCAGTATGGAGTTCTTGGAAAGAAAGATGCTGCATGTGTAGTGGTTAATGTGAATCGCACTCTGCATGCATGGTAGCACACTTGTGTGGCTTCGGGGAGAGCGACTCGGTAGGCTGCGGTGGAGCCTTAGCAACCGTGAATGGAGAGAAAGTGGGAGGCAGCCTGGCTTCCCTCAAAGGGCGAGGGGAACATCAGGGATGGAGAAGTTTAGGAAGTGTTTAGCCTCAAAATTAGGGCAGCTTGAAAATGAATTAACTGCCGGGCCTGTAGTGATCTGTGTGTTCATGTATGTATAGGACCTTAAGCACAGAAAGGTTTGGGGTGAGTCTGGAAAGGGTCCATGTTTAAGGAATGTAGTTCTTCTGGCTTCCGAGATGGCTTTTTGTATAGACAGCATGGAAAACGATTACAAAAACAAGTATTGCAAGACGCTTAATGAGATGGGAAACTGGCAGTGCTGAGGCTGTGGCTCACGGACCCGAGCGATTGTGAGAGAATTGCAGGTTTTTTCTGCTTGTTTTTTCCCAGCAAACATTTTCTGACTTGGGAACAACCACAAGTGAAGTTCATCCTGCGGGCTTCAAGTCAGCAACCCCAAAAATACATTGAAAATCTCCCTTGACTTCAGGGGTGAGGGGCTGCGACAGCAACTCGCCTTGGGGAATAAAAGATGCTTTTAAGATTTGCTGGCAGTTCCACCTGTGTTGTCTGCGATTTCATCTGCTGAGATGTCAAACCATCCGCTTTCACCATTCTGGGGGGTGGGGTGACTGGGACTGACCAGGCAAGTTTTTAGGGACCGTAGCTTCCTAATTTCCAGGTATACCAAGAGAGTCATCAAGGATAAGAATGGAGTAAGTTCCTCTGCCTGAAGTAAGCTGGGCTGCCAGGAGGATATTCAATTGGAGATCACCAGGCAGCTTTATTCTGCGCCCCGGCTCCTCTTGTGTGCAGCTCTACCTAGCTTTAACCATTTGTGCTGAAACACCCCATGTCAGGTGTTTAGCTTCAGGGCACGTTTGCTTTGGTTGAAAGAAAAGTAAGTAATAAAAAAAAATAATTCTTCAGCCATTTCTAAGAATGCAGCCAAGGGAAAAGTAACTTCAAGATTGGAATTCTTTTTTGTGTCCTCTCTTTTCTTACTGAAAGGAAGGAAGGAAAAAGACCACAACAAACCTAAAGTCTCTAAGGAAGGGGCAGAAAGTCTGACCTGTTCCTCTAGTCCTCCAAGCTGTAATGCAGGGGCACTGGGATTTGGGAAGGGTGAAGCGGGTGGGAGATTGCCGTTACAGCTTTCGATTGAATAAGCCAGCTATTGATTATCATAGCCGATTATCATCGGCAACGGTGATTTCTCCAGTGTGCTTTTCTTAATGCCTGCTGCAATATGGATGGTAGAAAGGACTGTGCGTGACCCAGTGAAAGCCAAGCATCCTCGATTCCCTTTTACTCCACACCAGGGAAAGTCAGTTCAGCGCTGTAATACTGAAGTTGGCAGCCTAATCCCACATCTGGAGTAAGCAATTCAGCCATCTTGTATACCTCTGCCCTTTCACGTGCAACAAACACGCGGGGAATGCGTGACCGTTCCCCTTGCAGTGTGGGGTACGGGTACAGGTACAGGTACAGAATTTCTGGCTGAAGGGTTTGTCGGCCTAAGATGTAAATGTCGTGTGTGCTTCACTTTGTAGGCACTTTCTGTTCCATATGGAGTGACGGTAGCTTGAAAGTTGCCTGGCGAGATTTGCACACCTTGCCAAACACTGCTGGGTCTCCTCAATAAAAACGAAGGCCCAGAAGTTCGTAAATACCTGTGGATGTGATGTAAACAAACTTCCTGGTGCAGGGGCCTGGTAGCCACCCCCTGCAGACCACAGCTTGCGCTGGGACCTTCATAGCTTCTCTTGAAGCTTATGGGTCTCTTCCATGGAATGGGCCTGAGTATCAACTCATTAGCAAGACTGAGGTCCTGGTTTGTAATGAGCCCTTGAGTGTAATTTGCAATAGCCTGCTGACTGTATCTTACTGAGCTGCTGTGGGTCCAAGAGGGAAGCAGATTGAGGCTGCAGTGATATTTGCCACCGTTTCCAGTCAGGGGGAGTATCTAGAGCAAAAAGGAATGTGCCACACCTAGCATCTCCCGAGTTGGGGAACTTGGGCCACAGAGAATGCAATACCCCCGATGGCGCATAAGCAGGGTGAAGGCGGCTGCTGTCTTTAAAAATATGCATATGAAACTGGAAGTTACTGCAAAGCTGCATTTGCAGGTATCACAGCAAGGAAATTTTTAGAAACCAGACCTGAAAGGTTTTGCAACCGCGAGTATCTCAGGATACTCCCTGACATTTCTCATTTGCTTTGCTGAAGCGTGACAAGAACCCCTGGTTTCTGTAGTTATGGCTAGCAGTTAATGAATTACTTTAGGGTTTTGTTTTGATTATATACGGTGTGTATGTAGGATATGTGTTTTAATGTGCATTTAAAAACTCCTTTTTTGCTTGATTATGGAAGGGGAGACAATGGAAAGAGTATCTTAAGTTTTTTGACAAGGCGCTTGACTGAAGCCATGTCAAGCACCCCAGAGCAATACTGAATAGCCGTGTCCTCTGTTGCAAGAAACGCCTCAAAATGAAAGAAAAAATCCCTTTTCGGTTTGTTTTCCAAGAGAGAAAAAACTCAAATTTCAAAATGGGTTAAACAGTTTAGCGATCTGTATTCCATTTCTTGCTAACTTCCCCCTCCCCCCCGAGCCCAACCACTCTTCCCCTCTGCTCCTGCCCGCAGAATTACCATGCAACTAATTTTAGAGATGGGTTTACACGTTTGTTTTAAAAACGTTGCAGTCTCCATCTCTGGTAATCCACCAGGTGGAAGCAGATGTGTAGAATATCCGTACGCGTATTTGTGCGTCCGAAGACTGAGCGGAGGGGGTTTCTAAGAGGGCAGCGTGTGAGCAAAGGAGAGGGAACCCTCGGCGGCGTAATGCCGTCAGTAAAGCCAAAATTTGCAGTTAACCACTGGCTGGATTCGTTGGTGGTTTTTGTTCATGTGGTGGGGGCGGGTGACGTTGTATTAGCCAATTCTTCTGATGGATGGTTAGAGATCAGTTGCCTGGCTGTTCCGAATTACACTAGGGAGAAGGCTGTCCGAGAGGGGATGGGGAGAGTAAGGTAGGAAGTGGTTTCTTAGAGATGGGCCCTCTTCTTGTGCTGACAGAAGTTTTGGTCTATTAGTGTGCTTTTCTGACCGGCGAGCTCGTTCGCAGCTTGCTGATGTCTTCTTCCCTTCCACCTGCCTTCCCATGAACCGCCTGGCATCCCTGTACCTCTCTGCTCCTGCAAAATGGCCTCTTTGGAGATTGAGGGACATCCCTTTTGTGTTCAGCCCCCGCAGCGATTTCGTTTTGAGTGCGTCCTTGTCTGGAAATGTGCGAAAAGTGCTAAAATATTTTATTTTCTTTGCTTGAGGGATGGGTGGGAAGGGCAGGGGGTTCCCGTGGTGTCAAACGGGAATCTTGAGGTCGCTCTGGGTGTGCTCCTGAAAGCATCCCTCCGGCCTGCGAATGCTGGAGGTCTCCTGAAGGCGGCAGCCATTTGGGGAGGGGCTGAGCTCTCCAGGATTACACCGTTTCGTGTGACACAAATGACTTGGCCGCGTACTGCTGCAGGTTTCTGTCCTTCTGCAGTTTTCGTTGTTGTTTCTCCACTGACCTCTTGCACTAAAATTCATGTCGCTGCCTGACAAACTGTGCTCTTAATAACTTCAGCTGTGCTTGTAGGGCTGAGCCTGGGCAGTGAGACATGTCGAATGTATTTTGGCTTAAATTATTTCCTTACTGACTTGGACTCTCTGAGCCTTGCTTAATTCTGAGCGTGTTACAGAAACAATCAAATTGCCTCAAAGTGAAGGGTTCCTTTCCAGCACTACCAGTGAAGGTATTTGCATTTTAAGTCCAGAGTTGCAAAACTTAGTCCTCTACTTGTTCTCGGTGCATGTTAGGACAAAAATAAAATGGAGGCAGAGCTGAAAGAAGCCCTTTGCATCCCTTGAGGCCCAGTGGGAGCTGAGGGTCAGGATCACTCGGAGAATTAATCAGTTCACTAGAGAATATGATGATACAAGGAAATGATGGTATTGCAATAAGGTTTTAATTTTTGTTTTTATTAGTAGCAGAAGCTTTAAAAGTAAAAAAGAAAGGGAGAGAAGGCCTGGCAGCAGAAGTGGCCTGAAGGGGAAATGACCAAGACCAGCTCTAGAAACGCGGCGAATAGTGGTTCTGGGGTGCTGCCTCGCCGCGTCTTTGTGTGAAACTGCTTTCTGTCTCCTGGAGGGGGAGAGGGAGATCACAGCCCTGTGAAATTCGACTTCTTAATACTCTTCTGAATAAAGCAAAATAGTTCCGGGCCTTCCGCTTTCCTTGCGGATTGAGGATTTTAAAGAGGGAATGCCAGGCCTGCGGAAAAGCGACGGTAATCGCAAATCTGAAAAGCGGCGTGCGGCCTTTCTTGTCATTTTTAACGAGCCAAAAGGTCGCAGAAATCTGCCCAAGCAAACTTCGGGTCCTGCTGTGCCCCAGTGCAGTAATTATAATGCAGAAACAGCTGATGGGTCACGTCTCCGGCCCCGCACGGCATTCTGACTTGCTACCTACATTCCATGTTTAGCTTTGAGCGATCAGATGGTGCAGGCAATGTGAGCTAGCAGCACCCGAGGACACGCAGCCAGACCACACGTCCTTTCCCTCCGCAGCTTTGGTTTCTTTTCTCCACCTCGGTCCCATCCCGTCCCCTTAGGATGATGCATTTTACAATAAAAACCGCTCTCTGGAGGGGGTCAGCTGCCGGGGCGGGAGCACGTGTGCCGTTCCCACTGTGCTCTGTGTTAAGTCCAAGGGCCCAAGGTTTGTAAATATTGTTTCTAAAGTACCGGAGGACTCCAGGTGAGCTGCTCGCCTTACTTACTGGGCACTCTGGAGCTGTGGTCGGTACGCGTGGTGGCTCATGGTGGCAGGCTGTTGCAACATTGCTGCTGCTGTGACTTAATGAAGCATGAGTTGTATTGGAAGGGGTAAATTTTGTCTTTGTGCGTGGGCCAGGGGTCATTTACAAATGCTTACGAACAAACAAAGAAGTTGAAAATTACGCCTTTTCAGCAGCGTAAAGGCTTAAGGAGAGGGATATTTTGGACCTGTGTTTGTTTTGTGCTTAGTGCAGTGCAAAAGGTACACCCCCGTCCATGATCTGGGAAGTATTGGGTAGGTAAGCCCAAAATTACTGTCTCATTGCCTGGGACTACTCGTGCTCTCTCGCTCCCCTCTTCCAGGGATGCCATGGGAGAGGTGCAGTGCAGACATTTTAATTGTGGTAATTTATTTTATTGTAAACTTATTTGCACTGGGTTTAGTTGGAGAGCTGAACTTTGGGTAGACTTTGAGATGATAGGAGTGTTCTTTATGGCAGCGGGATTGCCAGGGAGGGGGAGCGGGAGGAGGGAGTCAGGAGATGGAGCCGACTGTGGGTTCGTTCCACTACATCTTTTCATCTTTCCCCGGTACTGCAGCACCGCGGGAGTAGAGTTACCGACAACATTCTTGCTCAGGTCTCTCATCCCTCACTCAAATAGAGGGTGTAATTTGACAGTGTCTCAGCTCCCCTGTGTGCAGGCTGTTGATGAAACTATGTGTGTGTAAGTTTTAAAGAGAAAGAAAAAAAAGAAAACCAAAAAAACCCACCCAAACAAATGCAAATCCCAAAAAAGGATCAATTCCGTGATCCTGGATCACCGCGTGGTTGTTCAAACGCTAGGACTGGCAGGAGGCCGGAGCTGCAGGGTGAAGTGAGGACTGGCAGTCTGTCCTTCTGAATGACAGCCGTGGCTTACATCAGGTTAAATCAGTCTGTACGCTGCAGGCTGAGGCGAAGCAGAATGGATTAAAAACAGGTTTTCACTTCTACCCTTGAGTTTCCTCACAACTGCACTTCTCCGTCAGCTTTGGCGCGGAGGGGGGGGTATTATATGTATTTCTGCGTCGCAGCTGCCGCGCTGTACCAGTGACATCTTTTTACAGGACAGTTCTCACAAACTTTAGTCTTCGCTGAAGTTTTCCCTGTTTGAATTGCTGTGTCCACAACTTTCACAAACAGATTTTTGATTCTGGATTTTTCTCTCCTCGTCCTCCTCCATCTGTACGGGCTGTTATCGGCTGCAAACAGGTTAACAGCGGGGCCTGCTGGGTTGCTTGATGGGTGGCCCGCCTGGCGCTGCCTTTGGGCCGATGCAGATCATTTCTATTGGCCAAGGTTATCTCCTTGCTGACCTTGTAGCCAGAGCTCAGCCTCTCGGTGGCATGGTGATCGGGCAAAAGGAGGGCTGCTGAAAGAATTCCTAAAGGCTGGAATATCCTTTCTGATTTGGTAAATGCCGTGTTTTGTTTTCATCACTGCTCTGAGGGAAGAAAGTGCCTCGACTTGCAAATTCACAGAAGGTGGTGCTTGAAGATCCTTTTCTTCTAAAATCCACTGTGGAGACTCCCTAAATTTAGCATGGCAAGAAGCTGCTGTAGCGCAGCTCGGCTGAAAAGCCCGTACCGTACTTCCTTGGTTGTTTTTTGCTACCGTACTTCCTCGGTTGTTTGCTCCCTGAGCACTGATAGCTGGCTGTATGTGACACACAGCATCTGATTTCTTCCTGGCTGTAGCCTTTCATACCAGAACGTCTTTTCCCTTGGTTGTAATTGGTTCGGTTTGCTGGACTAAACGTGTTTGCGTGCTTTTGGGATGAAGAGGGGCTTGTGTTAGCTGCGTAACGGCATGAGGTGTGGGGATTAATGGGGGAAATGGGGAGAGAGGGAGGAGTCGGGTGGGTTTTCTTTTTTTTTCCTAGAGGCATCAGGCTCCTCCCGTAGCGAGGGAAAGCACAGTACATCGAACCTAAAGACCTTTAAAGTACATGCTGAAATGGATGCTGGGAAGATACAGTACAGTGCTTGGGCACAACTCCAAGGCTCCCAAGGCAAGTAATATTTAAACAAGCCGAACAGCCCCTTTAGGCAAGCAGCAGGAAATCCAGCGCTGAGCTTGGTGTTGTTGCATGGTCAGCAGAAGATAAAAGCTCAGGCTATGCAGCTGGGGTTCCCTCCTATCACTGGATGGCAAACTGTTAAGAAAAGATAAAAGGAGAGAAAGGAACAGGGGGTCGTCTTACTGAAAAGCATTCCTTCATATTTTAAGGCGTCGAAGTTACTTAGAAGTACATTGGGCCCAATGCAAATCAGAAACGGTGACGGCGGCAGCTCCGGAGTGTGTTGGAGCATTCACATCAGTTGGCAGGTGAAGGGCGAATTCGTCCCTCTGCTTCAGCAGGGATCAAGGTTTAACGTGGGCAGGGCTGTGGGATGCATAGGTGCCTCACAGCGGGCCGGAGCTTCCCAGGACTTTTTTAGGAGCAGGGCGTGTAACGGTGGGGCCGGTGCTGACTGGGGGCTTCATTCTGAAAGGCAACCAGCATTCAGCCGTATATAGCCTTCCCAGGTCCTGCTTTCTGCAGCTGATCCTTGGTGGGGGATTGTTTTAACAATGGGGAAGAGAATTTAAATGAATGAGACTGCTATTTCAAGACGTCTAATCAGTATTTACTGTATTCCTCCCCTCTGTCCCTCCTCCTCTTTCCCTGCATCACAGCACTGGTGTCTTGGGAAAGAAAATGCTTCAGAGCATTTGTTACCAATTTAGCAGCAAGTACGTGCTCAAATTCGGGATTTCTGAGATCTGTGTGTGCCATATGTAGGCAAAATGTAGTATTTGCTAGTTCCAGTAGAAGAGAACAAACGCAAATTTGCTGTTCCTCAGATAGTGTTTCTGTAATCTAGTGAGACTTACATTTGTGCAGCCTTTTTGTTTTGGTAAGAGGGTTAACTGTCCTCCCTAGGGTGCCTAATTGCTGATCATGAACTAATCAGTCCCCTGGGTATACGACGGGATGAAACACTGCCAAGATGGAGCCTGTGACTTCCCCCAGAGGTGTGCTAACCCTCCCAGCTACCCCACCCTTCAGGGAGCTTGCTTACTGCTCTTTTAAAGGCCTCATTACTTCCCAAATCATCCATGTTTAGAGATTTTAGGAAGTTTTGAAGGATTGTATTTGCTGAGGAACCTTCAAACTTGTCAGCTTCCATATTTTTTGTGTCAAATCTGTACTGAATAACGTTTCAAGTTCGGTGGGAAATACGCTGAACATATTGGTGCTGCCACTTCTGCTGAGGAAAGTGCCTACCTCCACGGCACGGCAGGCCCTAACACATGAGGAGAGGGCCTGTTTCTGTCTTCGGCTGTCAGTCAGTAGGGATCCAGCTTCAGAACCCCCGTGGGAAGTTAGGATGAAGGAACGAGCGAAACAAATCTGGTGGTGACTCTCCTGATTTTTGGTAGAATGATAGTTGCACATAACCATGTGTGAAACGAGTGGGTAGATTTAAGAAAAGGTTTTCACCTTACAGTGAAAAATCATTTATTTAGCTGGCGGTTTTGCTTGCTTTCTCCGTTTAGTTTCTTGTTTTAACTTATTCAAGTACACACTTGTCTGCTCTACAGGTGAGACGGCTACCAATTTCCTGAATTCTTCTCTTGTACCTCTTTATATTGAGCGGTTGAGCTCCGTAAGGCGTATAAAACTTACTGCAAAACAGTAATGTCTGAACTGGAAGTGGAAAACAGCTCCTGCTCTTTATTATCTGAGTGAAAGTATGAGCTCTGGTGTTGAGGTTTTCTTTGGCCTTTACTTTTAGCTCCGACTGAACATCATTTATGTATGGAGTTCGGAGGATGGAATCTGTCATTTGGGTAGAAATACAGTTTGTTCCTTTAAAGAGTTGTAACCTAATCAAAGAACAATTATCAGGTTTTGGGTTTTTTTCTTTTTTGGTTTATTTTTCTTCTGCCGCTCTTTTAAAACTCTCTAGGTCTCCTTCACCTATGGGTGTAGGTTCTAAGTGTCTTCAGGAAGGTTGATGTCAATATATAGATAGCCATAACATGTATTGGCTTAAAACTATAAAGCAAGGTGATTTCATTTTTAGAATTAAAAGAAAGTGGCTGTGTGGGGGTGTATGTATATATGACTGAGAAAACGTTCACGTGGAAACCTCACTCCTCAAAAGAAGTATGAATTTCAGTATCATAGGTCTAACGGTGGTACTTGAGCGTCGCTTCGCTACGTGTGCGTATATGAAAGCGATTAGTCAAGGTCCCGCTGGCTAACTCCTGCTGTCCGACGGCAGAAATCGGGGTGGGTGTGAGTGCGTGCACGGGCCACTTGGTCCATTCCTTTGTCATCGACGTTCATTTTTCTCTATGGTGGACGCTTGCAGCTGCTACTTTGCCCAGAATTGGGTTGAACCTATGCATACTTCATCCTAGTTTGTTCCAGGCTAACATTTTGGTATATTCTGTGTCAATGGGAGTCAGCAGAAGGAAATGAGTTTCCCTTTTCATATGTGAATTGTGGGAAGAATTGTCTGTATCATCTGTTTGATGGCAATGTGTGAAGCACTAGTGGTGGAGTTGTTTTTTGAAAGAGGAGGGTGGTTTTGGACTAGCAGCAGACGTTTTTGGCTGGAGGAATAGCAACTTGAAACTTAACTTGCTGAAGAAACCTGTTCACAATTTTGTCTGTTTTGTTTTTTTTCCCCAGCGTTCCTGAAATAAACTTCCTGCAATTCTTTGCAGTGTGCAGGTGTCCAGGCTCCCCTTTACTCATGGTCGCCTGCGCAGCCCATCAGGCGACTGAAGGCTGTACCTAAAAATCTGCCGGCAGTGTAGCGCACTGCAGCGGTCCTGATATAGTTACGGTGGACGCCTTGTACAGCTACAGGCTGTAGCATCCCCTCCTAGCCCGAACATCCGAGTGTTGCGTTCCAGGAGTCTACACGTGTGGAGGACTGCCTGGAATAGAAAAAAGAAAGCTGCAGAGATTGTAAGCTGCTGCTTGATCCGTGTGGCTGTTGTGCCGAGGAGCATCAAAACTTGGCTGGATGGATCCGACAGCTCATTGCAGAGTACAGGGTCAGTCTCGCTGGTTCTTTGCAGTTATTAACCTTAGCGGATTTTATTTTTTTTTTCCTTTGCTTTGTTTTTATATTTTACTCTGCGTGCATAAGAGGATTGTGGCCTTGCAACCAGAATGCTCATGTTCAGGAAACTTAAGGCCATTCCCACTGAAGGGCTTTGAAGATCAGCAGGCATTTCCTCCAGGGTTTACAGCATTGTTGGAGGAGCCAGTCGCTGCAGAAGTCTTCAGGCCTGTCCGCCCGACTTTGGTCATTCCTTACCTCACCAGCACGTGGATTATGCTGTTTGCAGACTGTCTAAGCTCCACGATGACCTCCGTGGATTCCTCTTGAGCTTTTACAAGGCCGGGCCTGTGTACTTTGTAAAATCCTTTAGAAATGCCTGCTAGGCTTTTAAAGTCCCAGAGCAAGCGCTATCCGACAAGGAACCTGGAAGGTCAGCAGCTGGATGTGGTTGTGGATGGAGGGGGATTTGTGTGTGTGTGTGTGTGTGCAGTTCTTGTTTTGAAAATACATCTTTTTCAAGCCAGATTAGAGATACGTTGTTTCTGAGAAGGCTTCTTATACTCATCTGATAAAGGTGAGGGACTTTTCAATTCCTGAAGAAATTGTTGAACCGGATTCCTTTGGCATTTTTTGCACACGTGTTGCAGTCTACGAAAATTAACAGATGCTGTTTCATTTTGTCAGCGTGCAGGAAGCACCTCCCACAGGTTAGTTTCGCTGTGGGTTCTTCAAAATAGAAAGAAAACTCGTAGGGAAGAATACTGGTGCCAAGCAGCACTGATGTTTGAAACCTTCCTAGTGGCTTTCCTGTGAGGATCTTAACTTGGAGATGCTTGCCAGCACCATCTACTGCTGTAATTAATTTACCTAACTAAACCAAGAAAGAAACGTATTTCAGCGTTTAGGGCTCTGCAGACAACCCTGAAGGCTGCCTGCTCAGCTGGTATGAGCCAGTGGGTGTGCTCACGAGACCGTGGCAACGTGTTCGTCGGTGATGGGAGAGAGACGTTTTTCTCAAGGTTGGGTTCTCCCTTCACCTGGAGGAAGCAATAAACCTCAGTTTGAGTGATTTGTGGTACCCTGGCGTCTATGGCAAATACATATCTAGAATAACCCCAGGTAAAATGAAACAGCTGGCTTGTGTCTTTTAACTCTGGTTCAGAATAACAGGAGGATGGCAACCGAAGGGTCATCTGTGCTTAATGTCACGTGGAGTTGATGTAGATGGTGTGTATCCGTTCCTGGTCCGTTAGCAGACTGTCAGAGGTGGTTGATTTGAGATCTCTTTGTGCCTCATAGAGTGCAGGGCAGGGGAATGGCTTTGGCTTGTGGGTCTGCAGAGGGTCTGCCTGGTGTGGAGATAGAAGCGAGGAGGGAGCGCTGCAGGTTATCCTGCTCAGGAAAGGCTGTGCAGCCCCTTTGGATATTGCAGTTGGAGGCTGACACTACAAATGCCTCCTAGGGTGGATGGGAGAGCGAGGGTTGTGCAGCAGCACGCTTCTCAGTCCCTTTGCTCCAGCACATCTCTCTTTCCTCCCTGTGCCATGCGGTTTCCCCTCTTAAAATTTCAAGCTAAAACCTTCTAATTAAAAAAATCCATTTCGGGGAGGGGGGGAGGGGTGTATGTACGTTTCTGAACGTTTTAAGTTGTCTTGATCATAGATTTTGTTGTTGTTGTTGTTGTTTGGAGAGTGTGATAGTGGGAATAGTTCCTGTGCTGACCAGAAACAGAAGGCAGGAAGATAATGATGATAACAAGGTGGGGGAGAAAAGGAGGTGTTTGTTTAGAAAAAGCCTAGTCACTAAAGCCTGTGGAGCAGAGGAACCCTGCTGATAACACAGATGAAATGGTCTGCCTCTTTCCTAACTTTAGAGGAGGGGAGCTTTGTAATAAATGGCTGCCATGTGGCAGCTGTCTCCCAGCTTCGTGAGCCTGGTGGTAGTTAATCCTGTCAGCAAGTCATGCTCCCTGGAAAAGAGCAGCTAGAAGAGCTGCAAACTCTTGAATCATTCTCTCTGCACAATATTTGCATGTTGAATCTCTTTCTGCTTAAAACGAGTTTGGTAATTTGGTGGAGGTTCCCATCTTTAAGTAGCATTAGAGTGCAGCTGTGTTGGCTTTTAAATCAAACGTTAGAAACGTGCTGAGATGTTGCGATTCTTTTCCCTCTTTAAAAAAAGAAAAAAAAACCCAAACAGTTTAGTTTTGGGAGGTATGTGTTCCAGGGTACAAAAAGTGCTGTGTAGAGAAGGGAGGCTCTGCGTTGCTATCCCTGTGTGTTACGAAATTACAGGTTGAGCATCTGAGATCATGATTATCCTTAAAAGCTTGAGGCTTTAAAATTAATCTGTTCACTTTAATTTGCTTTTTGTATTTCGCTGAGCGTGGAATGTTTCTGTCCTTTCTGCACAACCCAGAAAACTGGAACTTTGACTTGAAAAACTTGGAGGATTTTTGTGCAGTAATGTAACACCCATCAGATTTTTACAGGGCTTGTGATGAAATAGTGATGGTTCCACAGTGCTACCACCAGGAAATGAGTTTTAATCCCTGTAATTTCTACTCTTCTCGTGTCGCGCATCGTTTTAACTTGCGGGGCGTAAAGTGCTTCGGCATGCTCCCCGGTACGGTGCTCCAGGCAGAGCGGTCGGGCTGCAGAGGATGCGCTGGGGGTGCTGTGGTAAGCGAGACGATGCTCTCCCCCTTGGGCTTGCCTGCTCAAGGAGGTTTGCTAGCATGTGGATGCAGTTAGAGTGGTGAAACGCCATGTGGGACATAGCTACTCCTAACGGAAAGAGCCTTTTCCTGGTTTAGCGTACCACCCGATTTCCACAGCGTTTTTTTTTGTAAGGTGGCCCGTGCATTCAGGCCCTCTGTGAAGCGCTCTTTAAATCTGTCCTGGGGGAAGAGTCTCGCAGCCAGGGCGCCGCACGAGAAGCAGGGCACTGGCACAGGAGGTTTTCTGTGTCTTCCTCCCTCGGCGTGATTCATCCTGCCCCTCTAATCCCTGCCGAACCCGTCCTGCTGCGCGCACACAGCTCCGGCTACGTGTGAAGAGCGAGCATGAGGGGATGAAACGTTTGCTGGTTTCTCCCTCTAGAGATTTGCTTTAACCTTTTGCCCTGAGTCCCAGATCCGAAGCTGCCCTTGGCTGAGCTGGTGGCCATCAGGGCAAGGGACAGGGTTGGGGACAGGCCCTCTCTCCCATCCTCCCTCCCTCCCCGACAGCTGCAGGCGCCAATTGCCAGCGAGCAGCCCTGCCGCATGGTTTCGTGGCTTTGCTTCCTCTCGTTATTACTGTTCCTTCTTGTTTCCGTGATGCTGCGCGGAGGAACAACCAGGCGGATTGTCTCCTCTCGGGATGGGTGCCTGGGCATCTGCACAGCCAGTTGGTACGGCACAGGAGCCCCTGTTTTTTCAGTGACACCGGGGGCTGTTGCTGGCAGGCTGGGGCTGTGCTGCTGCTGCACAGATGCTTGCTCTTGGCCCACCTTAAAAGGACAAGATATCCCGTGGTTTCGACTGGCCATATATTGTCGGGGATGTCAGCCGCTCCGTCACAACTACCGGCCGAGCCCAGCGTCCCGCTTTGCCCGCCCCACGTCCCTGCAGCCTCTCCTCAGTCAGAGCCGAGGGGCGTTGTAATTCGGACTGTTCGGAGGGGAGGTCGCTTTTCTCCTCCCTCACTCAGAAATGTTTTCCATCTGGCTCTCCCAAGTGCAATCCATCCAGCTCACCCCTCGGGCTCTTGGACAAGTATCCCGTTCCCTCAGCACAGTGCTTGCTTAGCCACGGAGGTGATGGGACATCAACCTATAGCTTTGCCCCCTCTTCGGGTTTTTAAGTTAACTGGGTTTGGCAGAGCAAAGCAGAAAGGAAAAAAAAAAAAGAAAAAAGCCAAACCCACAGAACTACGTTTTAGATTGTTTCCTCATTTTGCATCCCCCATCCCCTCTCACTTGTCTGAGCCGGTGGCAGCAGCAACGGATGAGGTTTTGCATCCCGGGGTCGCTGGGGCTGCCCGTGGGCAGGCGCACCTCCCCTTCCTTGCCCTGTTGGGCAGGGAGGCACTCGCGATGGGGTCCCTGCTGGTCCTCACTTTGGCTTCCCCCTGCCACTCTGCTCTCCCGCCTTCACCTCAGCTCCTTCGGGGCCGTGCGGGCAACAGGGCTTTTGGCAGGGCGCGCCGCCGCTCCCCTGAGCTGTTCTCGCCTTTGCGAGACACCTCCACCACACCTGCAGAGGGAAGAGCCTTGAGGGCCCTGGCGCTGCTCCGGGCTCCCACCCCGCGTCCCAAGCCCCAGTGGGACATGAGCCAGCCCTGGCCCGAGGGCAAGACGCGGCGGCCAGAGCAGGGAAGGCCGATCGGTGCAGGGAGAGACCCCGGGCCGTGTCCCGAGGAATGCCGCCCTGTTGCGGCCGATGCCAGCCCGGGGGGGAGACGCAAAGGGACTTTCTTGGGTCGCCACTTCATCTAAGGCAAATAAACTGGAGCCAAAGCCAAGAAACACATCGACTTCCTGGAACTCTGCGAGCCGTCCGCACAGCTGTCCCCGCTCCCCGAACACATGCAAAGCAGAGCTTATAAGGACAGACAGTATTGCTTTTGTGTCCCCCTCAGCCAGCGGGGAGGGCGCAGGGGAGGGGATGCCTCCGTTAAGGCCCAGGGCCCGTCTTGTTTGGTGTTCCCCCTGCGTTGCTGTGGCTCCCGGTAACTGGGGGAGACGGAACCCCTCCCTACTGGCTGCGCCGGCAGGCAAGGGTGAGGATGGAGGGGTGCTTGCTGTAGTCTACGCAGGACGGAGTGGAGGGATGACTGCTCACAGCCACGTGTTTTTCTCTGCCGTTGCCCTGACTTTATTTCTCTCGCGTGTCTAAAAGTGGTGCTCATGGCCCCAGGTTTGTTAAGCCGTCTTCAAATCTCGGTATCCTTTTTGCCTGAACAAGCTCTCGAAGCTGACTGCAGTTTGCTGACAGAGGTTTCCTGGAGGGCCAGGTGCTCAGCCACAAGCTGATACGAACAGCGAGGATGAGGAACAGCTCGTAGATATTTCTTCGGTCGGGGGTGCGGACGGAGGGCTAAGGCATTAGAAAATCTCAAAATTCATCGGCAGCTGTTGAGCCTAAATGCTGCCGCAGGTTGTTGCAGCTTTTGCGGTGCCGTGCGTTTCCTGCGGCACTGCCGTCCCCACGAGTGGAGGGGCTGGTCGGGAGCTCAGACCCTCGGAGGTGCCTGCCGAGCGTGCTGGCAGAGACCTGGGCTTTCCTGGTGGGAACCTGGGGGGCCATCGGGTTTCGCTTTCGCTCTCGGTTCTGGAGCAACATTTGCCTCGGTTCTCCTTTCTAGCCCAGCAAGACCGCAGGCTCCTGCGTGAGGGCTGTTCCCACAGCGCTTGCAAAAGGAGCAAACGTGGGTACGTTGTTCGAGTTAGCCAACGGAGTGCAGGGCCAGGAAGACAGGTACGAATGCGTTTTAAGGCTGCCTGATGTCTCCGTGCATTACTGTAAACGAGTTGGACCTCATACATGAATTTCACCCAGGAAACCCCTGCTTTGCCGGTAGGGCATCTCTCTGCTACGTTGGCGTAGCTTCCTTGTTTTCAGTGTGTTACATCGGTGTAATACCAGAGTGTCATGGTGATTCAGAGTTGTCGTTTGCTTAAGGTGTTAACTAAGTTCAGATTCTGCTGTGCTTTATGGAGAGATGCTTTTGGTCAGCGAAGCCAAAGTCCTGAGGACCAGTAGTGGTCCATGAGTCACCAGAACGTGGTTGTCAAACTCATTGTAAAAACTAAATTCACACGAACAGGAGGAGGAAATATACTTGAATATTTAAAATTCAACCCATCGGATGTTGCAGCGATGGTATACAAAATAAACTGGAAGTAGAGGAGTGGTCTTGTTCTTGTTTGGTGATTCTTCCCCTGCCCTGCCCGCAGAACAGAAGGTGGTCCCTAGCTCAGTGTTAAGGCATGGCCGTGAGCATGTGCTTGTTTGTTCCATGTCTGGGTGTATCTGTGTACGCGTTAGGTAAGAAAAGGTATATGGATGTTGTGGATTTGTAGGGTTATTTTAGGAAGCAAAATGCGCTAATATACATAGGTAAAATGATTTTATCACTAATAGCTCAGTTCGTAGCAAGTTGAGCGGTCTGTCTTAGTGCTCAGAGAGTACCTCTCGAGAGGTGTTCCTCCTTTTGGGTGTTGTCTTTGAGGGTTTGGTTCGTTTTCTTTGTCCTTGGACGAAAACATGAGCTACGGGTACAAGTCCAAAACCTTTGGGGTAACACTGTTAGTTTTGACCGACTGCTGAGTGAAAGAACGACCACCAGCTCCTCCCATGCCACTGCCTGTCTCTTTATGCTTGTCTTCCTCTCCCCGTAGTGTCGGTATTAAAAAGGTCAGTCGGGAAAACTTCTCGTTCGGTTTTCCTTTGCCTTGAGGCAGTGGCTTTGAACAGTGTTAACCCTTTTTTCTTCCCACACAGCCCTCTTTCCCACCTTCTTTCCTTCCTTCTCACCAGCTTTGATGCGAAATCACTGTCAAGACGTAGTGCGAGTGATCATGCACATCTCTCGGGGTGAGAGCGACCACTTGTGCTTGGGAGTGTTGCCGTGTGCTCGGGGAGTAAAATCTGCTCCTCAGTGTAGAAGCTTAGTAGGAGAGCAGTGCACCATAAACGGCTTGGAGCGCTGTGTAAGCGATTCGTAGGTATTACAATCTCAGGGGTAATCGGTAAACTTTGTTTATTCAAATGCGATATCGCTCTTTGAAGTTCTGTTCTCTTCTAAATTTGTATACTAGAAGGTCTGGCCTTCATTTAAATGATCCTTGGGTTTTTTTCTGCCGCTTAGGTAAAAAAAAAACCAGTGGGAAAGCCTTCAATAAGCTAATAGCTTGGGAAGATGGAAATGATGGAGAAGGCTCAGGATTCCTGTTGGGGCCTCACGGGAAAAAGTGGTTTGAAACACGTGGGTGGGGGGGATGCACATTCCTAAAACTGTCATTTGTTTCCCCTGTTTCTCCTCCCCTGCCCCGTGTTCTGCACTACGGCATGTTTAACGAAGCCAATAAAAGTATTTGGCTGAGAGTGTTAATCTTTCCCTGGCCCAATTAGCGCATGGCTTCTACTTTAACGGTAACGTGGATTTTTTTCGGAAGGCAGAACAATGAGCAGCTTTGTGCTACACACCAGGTTTTCCCCCTCCTTGCACGTATTGTGTGTTTCTTCCTATCTGTTCCAAAGGGAGAGCTCATGTGCAAAGACGGTGGAGCACGCTGGAGCAGAGACTCGAACGGGCTCCCCAGGGCCAGGATGTGCCGCTCTGTGCTTGTGTGGCTGCCTCTGGACAGCAAGTCAAGTGACTGTGACTCTGAAGGCTCATCATTTCTTCTGCTTTCTTCTTCCTTCCCCTGTGGCCCGTGTTCTCCTTTTTGCTTCATCCGCGATGCTCTTCAGCAGAAGGAGGAGCAGCTGTAACTGTTGAGAGTGGTCTTAAGGCAAGACAATTAAATACAAAATAAATCCACATAAGCAGAGGGGGGAAGTAACTGTTGATGGGCTCAGCTTTAACCTACAGTGGAGTCACACTTTATCCCAAAGGAGGAAATAGGTCTAGCAAGTGTCTTCCTGTACAGACTGCATGGGAAGCAACATGGCTCTTTGCCTTTTCGGTTTTTTTAGCTCTCTGCTTTCGCGGTGACTCTCCCATTAGCTGGCTGGGTGAGGCATCAGGGACAGGCCTCTGTCAGAAGCAGGAGCCCAAAGGCCCCCGTTGCATGGTTTCAGCAACATCGTTGAGTGGAGAGGACGTGTTTCCGCCGAAGAGCCTGGTCTGTCGGTGTGGCCGTGCAGAGTCGTTTGGTTGCCTCCCGAGGCGTGTGTTGGTGCTCTCGCTCCGTCGCTTGCTCGCTGCTTTTCCTCCTTTTCACAGAGAGAGACTGTGATTCTGGGGGCTTTCTTCAAAGCAGAAGATGACTTGAATGCTTGTGACCACTTCCCTGTTTCCTAGAGGCTTCGGTCACATGTTGAATGCAACCTGAGGCAGCCCTGTTTGCCAGCCTGTTTCCTGTTTGTCCTCTTTCCTGGAGGTCTTTGTTTTCTTTTGGGGAGAGGGAGGAAGAAGGCTCCATCAGCACGACCTCCACACAGGGGCGTTTGGTGCGAGAGGAGAAGGCTTGCGTCCCTGCAGGAAGCCTGGCATAGGGCATCCATGCTGGTCGCTGCCTATCTGCTTCCCAGAGTTTCAGAGGTGCTATGGAAAAAAAAAATCCACTTCCCCATCCTCAGTGATGCATTTATTTAAAGGAAAAAAAAAAGCTGGAAGAGAAATCTCTCGGTATGTTCTTGCCTAAAGGCGCTCTGCCGCGGGTTTTCCCACAGGAAGGAGTGATTTGGCCCAGTATTCTCATTGTTTCTGTATCCTATTGCAAATAGAAAGTTCTGCCCCTGAAATCGGTGAGTGCTGCTCGTGCAGTTGTCTTTGCCTCAGTGGTGCATTTTTGTTTTGTGCAAGAGACTGGAAGATAAATGCGTAAATAAAAGCGTGCAACAATAATACCTATTTTTGCAGAAATTAAGTTGTGAATTTTCAGCTGCTTCCAAAATAGGAAATTTTTAATATACGGAAGACAGTTTCAAAAACAAGATCAGTGACGCCACATCTTTGTTTGTGTTAGCAGGAAGATATTTAAATTCAGAAATAAAATAGCTGTTGGTTCATAGAAATTGTGAAAGGCTGTAATAGCATAATACGTAGTTTTCCTCCTGAAAGAACAACAGAGAGCAAGCTGGCAGGCGTTTCAAAACCAGGAGGTAGGCTTGTTAATGTGTGCCTCTTCTTGTGATGAACGTTTCACCCTTGCTAAAAGCAGCGCTAGGAATCCTGACTCTTGTTCTTTGGGAAGCTCCTCAGCATTCCTCAAGTTACCTTGGCCAACACAGGAGTCTTCACAGTTACACAACAGATGATTGACTTTTTCCAGGATGCATCAGTGGTGACATTAATGTCCCAGGTACTGACCGAAAGAGGAATGAATAGGTCTGCTTTGGAAGGGAGAGTTGTTTCGTTTGGTTGGCGTTTTCTGAAGGGCTAAAGCACTGTTTTAACAGAAACCCATCCCAGTCATTTAAACTGGTCCTTATTTTTGGTGATACTAAGCAGATACAGCAAGCAACTTAGAAGATTTAGGCCAGTCTGGAAAACAACTCTTTTGTGCTTATTCTGTTCAAAATTGTCTGCTACCATGTAGTGGTTAAAAATGGATCGAGAGAGGAAAAAAAAAAGACTGTTGCTCTTGAATGAGATGGACCTTTTTTAAAAATAAAACAACAGCAAACAGTTGAGGACAAATAAAATAAAGACAAATAAATAAACAGCTCCCATAGCTCCTGGAGAAAATACAGAAGGATGGGTGCTTGGCCTCACCTTGGATCAAGAAATCCCTGTGTTGCAGGGAAGAAAAGTACAAAAATGGCTAGGGAAGAGTTACCTTGACTTGTTCAGGATAGCTTTAAAAAAGTCTTTTTGTCTGCTTTTGAAGATGCAGATTGAAAACGGTGCTTATGAGGAAGTTGATGTTACCCAGAGCCTTAGACACGGGGCTTAGTCCGGTCCTAGGTTTTGTCTCTAGGCTGTGCTGGCCCGCCCTGTCAGATCATGTGCGCGCCGCTCCTAAGAGGGTCGGCGGTTAAACGCAGGAAGCTCGAATCTGCTGCTTTGTCTGACGTTGCGTGAAATGAGGAACTGCTTGACACAAGCTGGGCCCTTTGTCTGCCGTTTCTTCTGTGCTCCAGAATGTCAGTAGTCGGGATAACGTAGGCATTTATTGTTTGCCAATGCTGTTCAGACAGCGTTTGAAGATGTGTTTTGTGACTGATTTCCATGTCATCCTTGCGAACATGGTTTTTTTTAAAGGAAGAAACCCTGTGGAGTTAACCGAGGTTTGAGGCCGATGGTCTCTGCCTTCTGAAAAAAGGAAAACCTGTATTAAGTTTGCTGCATGCGAGTTGGAAATCTGAGATGATGAAACGGCCACAGCGTGTTCGTTTCTATAATAACTACTCTGCTTGTAAGCTTGTAAAGGTGTATTCCTCCATTAAAAATGTATCAGTAGTTTTTCCACGTTACAAACAACCTTTTCCAGAGGCTGTTGCAGCAGACGCCGCGGGCAGAGGACTCCTCTCTTTCTCACGTGTCGCTCGTTCCCCGTCACCTCTGAAAATGATGTTTAGCTGCCCTGTCGTTCTGCAGCCAGAACAGACACCCTTCCTGAAACCTCAATGACAGCGTGATAAGTTTGTGGTTTCAGAAACGGGCGTGGAGAAACTCTGTCAGCGCATCCGATGGTCGCCTACGTCTTCAGCTCATCTGGAAACCTGGGGCAGTGGGTGTGAGGAATGTGCCAAATGGTCCCAAAAACCTCATTTCACCACTGCTAGAAGGAAGAAAAAGGTCACCGTGAATTTATGTATTGGAGTAAATGTTAATCCTCCAAGAAGAGAAGGAGGAAGGAGTGTGTGCATGGAATTGAATTGCTTACATTCTCTAGCTACACAATACTCTTCCAACTTCTTAATCAGTGTCACCACCATCGGTGAAGTGTTAGCTTGCTCTCTTCTGCTTTTCCCTCATCCTTTTTTTTTGCTGGCTGAATACCGGGGACCAAGCCAGTTGGGCTTTCCTTTCTTCCTCTGCCGAGGCTTCGCCACTGGCAGAGCATCTCCCAGCCCAGCGCCCGGCCACACGTTGGGACCGAGCGCTTGGCTGTGCTGGCACTGTTTACGTGCTTCCGTCATCAGAGCTATGTAGCAGTTAGGGGGGCCCTCAAACTAAAGGGCTGTAGTCTTATTTTGCTAAAACGGCTTCCAGAAGAACTTACTCCCCTTCTCTTTCTCCCTTCTCCCTCACATAGTGCTAGAGGGTGCTGCTGAAGAAGAGGCTGAAGAGCCAGACGCTACTATACGTTCTACACTAAGCGAGGAGACCAGCAACCAAGAAGAGAGCCACGGTCAACCGGGGGATAAAAATGAAGGTAACTGGTTTGACTAGCTCTGTGTGACTGTAACTTAGGGCATTGATTAAGCCTTGTAGAAACATTCCTTACCCATCATACCCCTTATCTGTGTGAAGAGCATAGGACGCATGGAGCAGAAGCACTGGTGCTTATGTTTCTTTACACATCCCTAACCTTGATCTGACTGAAAAGAATAAAATAGGTTGAGCAGAAGCACGGGCACATAAATACTCAACTACCACTGCCGGCTTCCAAACTAAGATTTTCTTGGCTCCCAATGACTTGGCACCACATTACTTAGCTTCAAAAAACCACCTGTTTGTAATACTCAAACTTATCTTCCAGAGACAGTATTATGCAGAGATCAAATGTTCACAGGCAAACGTGTTTCTCCTTGTTCACCTTCACATCCGCTTGTGTTGCAGTGACTTTCTCACAACACACATAAAGATTCTGTGCTCTCCACCAGAAGTGGATCCTGTCTGGGAGACTTCTTTTGGGAGAAAGGAGTGGTTCGTTTGAAAGCATTTTCCTTTTCAAACTCCTAAAGAGAAAAGTGGAAGGCCTTACCTGTGTGTTTGACATGGAATGTTGAGAAACCAGAGATGAGATTTTAGGTGTGTTTTGAATTTGGTACCTGAGACAGGAGCATCCCTGCTACATACAGAATGTGATGGAGAAGTCTGAATCTGAACAGCCTTAGCTGTGGCATTAGTCGTTGATGTAATGTTTAGGCTCCATGGGATATTATGGATTGGTAGACCAAAAAGAAAAAAAAAAATCTACATAGATGCCAGCTGTGGCAGTAAAGAGGCATCTGGGGGGATTGTTTTGGTTGGATTTTTGCTAATTTTTCTTCTTCTGTATACAGAGCTGGCTTAAGCTAGGCTAGAAAGAGAACCCAGTACCCTATGCTGTGTTACTAATGCCTTAATCGTGCAGTTCTGCTCAAAACACGTGCTTGCTCGGACGATTGTGCTTGCCAGAGCGTGCATTCATCAGTACTGCTCTACTAGTTTGTGGCGATCACAGGGTGCCACGAGTAATACCATTTAACAGCAAGAGAGTTCAAGGTAAATCACTCCGTAAGCGCCATACCGAATTGGGGTAGAAAATGAAGACAACGGGCCTGTTCTGTGAGAAGAAACGTACACCTGGTCCCATGCCTTCCAATATGAGAAACTTTTCCTGTTCCGAGAACTCCAGTTTTTATGGGTTGTTGCCTGTGCTCCACGATGATCCAGCAGAGCGTGGTGCAGGTTACAGGCGGCTGAAAATACTGTGGTATTTTATGTTTGTTTGGTTTTTTTTTACATGGCCTCGCATCTCCTATGTGTGTTTGTGTTTTTAATTCCAGAGAAGCAGCTGGAAAGCTTAAACAGCTACAAGGTATCACCAAGTTCACCAAACAGTTTGGACGAAGCAGACTTGTCCTCCATTGACGCCATGATGTCAGCAGTGATGAATGTGGGGAAGATTGCTGAAAATGGCGGGAACTCTCAAACTGTCAAATCCCCCTCAAAGTCTCCTGCACCGAATCGGATTGGCAGGAGGAACCAGGTATGTAAACCCAAATGCGGGGAGGGTGAAGGAGAGACAAGCAGCTGCTTGAAAGTGGAAGACATAATGATGTTTGATTGTTTTGCCTTTTTTTGCCCTCAGCGGATATTTCTTGCCTGCGCCATTGCTCCTCTGTGTATGTTTTCTGGTGGCTCACCAGAACATAACTTCAGAAAACTGGGAATCGAGGGGCTGCGCTTGCTTGGGTTCGCACGTAAAACATTTGAGCACAGGCACTGATGTCGTGCAGCGGTGAGCTGGGCTAGCAGATGCCACTAGGAGTGGCAACACCACCTAAGAATTGCTGCTTCTTCCCTGCTGCATCCTTTCTCCAGGCTCTTGCGTTCGCCTGATCTGTTGGGGGACCAGTTCATTTCATGAAACTAGGAGAAAAGGAATAGCTCAGAGAGGCGCTGAGTCGCGTGGCAGAGGGCTTGGCTCGGCCATCGTGTGTGACCCCTCATCAGGTGGGTGGCTGTCCCCGGGGGAAGATCCAAGCGATTTAAGGTGCTAGAAGGAAACATCCCATCAGGATGCTCAGTTCACACGTGTGAAGTATAAGGTGCCCTCGCTTCATTGTTAATAGAACTGCGAAGAGCTACTGCAGGATGCCTTCTACAAATCTTGCAGAGCAAATATATGTAGCTTTTATCAGGTTTTTTCCACTTACTAGTTGATAGTATCAGCCGATAGCAATATTGATCTGAACAGGTGAAAGGAGAGAGTCGTATCAGTTAAAGCTGTGGTTATTTATATCTGTGTTTTTCTCCTGCTGGGCCAGGCCCTACCCATGAAGGTGCTGCAGAACACCAAGAAATACCCCAAATCCCTGTGTCCACTTTGCTTTCAGAGCTTGCGGTGAAGCACGGAGAATTTGTAAATGAATCAAGATCTACCAGGGACCAGAGAGGTAGAGAGGCATGACTCATGTGATGTTCCTATAGTGGTTTATTAATAGCTTCCCGAGTAGCTGCCCAGTTGACAGGCTTATGACTTGTCTTGGATGTTTTTTTGCTTGAAAGGAGTTAAAAGCCGTTAACTGCAAATGAACATTTTTAAACAAAGAGTCTGGGCAGGCAACTGTGTTTGTGGGACTGCGTTGTCTAGCGCCAGGCTGTAAGGTTTATTTGCAGTGTTCCCAGTGAGGGGCTGCCCCTGTTCCTTGATGTCATCCTGTGAAGTGAGGCACTGGAGTTCAGGCTAGTCTCGGTGACAGTGCTATTACACAGCTGTCTGACGGCACACCATGTGGTTTGGCTTCGGGGAAGTTTATTAGCGTTGGTGACCTTTATTCCACCTGATACTTCGATGGGCATCGAATCAAAGGAAGCTCGAGAGTAAATGTGACAGGATTAAGAGGGATTCTTACAGCATAAAAATAAACAAATACATTGAAAACATAGTAAATAGCCTATTTGTTTTTAGGCTGAAAGATCGTTACCGCCAGAGGGGCAAATGGCTACGTTACTGAGAAAATAGAAGTGAGAGGTGAAATATTAAGTGGGTATCAATCTGGTTAGCAATCTCTTAAGGCAGTGAATTTCCACTTTTGGCGTAGCAGAATGAAAGCACTGAATCGCTTCAGTGTGTCGCAGCGCACAGATCTCGGATTCTGGGCAGAATGTGCCCCTTATTATTATAATTTCAGGGATAATAACAGCTAGTTTTCTGGGTCTGACTGCTGTTTCCCATGAGTTGGCAGTGAAACCTTTTGCCCTGAACCTTTGTCCCGAAGTCTACGGTTCTCTTTATAACACTGACTTTATCTTGGCTCTAGTCTGCCCATAGGCTAATAAGCATGTTTTCACATCAACCTGCATCCATTTTAACTTCTCATTTGCTTTGCTCTGGAAGAAAATAGAAAACGTGTCTTTGAGCTGGAGAAAAACGAGCAGACTTAATGCACAACTCCGAAAGCATTTGCCGTCAGTTGAAAGCAGAGCAGTTGTGCCAGGTTGACTTACTGAAGGGAGAGTAGCTAACAAATTAGCTGCTAATTTTATCTTTCAGTTCAGGAAGTTTGTTTTCACCTGGCTCCAGTGGGGGTAGCTGAGCGCTGCATCTTAAATTTGTGAGTAGGAGTGCTTTTCCAGTAGGGATGCTAATGTGTTTTTGGTCTGGATTGGGTCAGTCAGCAGCATTCCTGTTGTAGCTAACCCTGGATTTGCTTGAGCTGTGTTACGGTATGCAGAATGTACCCTGTGTGACCACTGGAGAAAGTTTGGGTTTTAGTTAATAATAAACCGCAGGTTCAATACTAATCAGCTCTGGCTGAGCTGTAGTGTGTTTCTGATCTTTGCTTCAAGGTGAACCAGTAATTACTCTATCTTCTGTTAATTTGCTGATTCGAAGAGCAGGTAGTCAGGAAAGCAGGCTTTGAAAAAAATCAAGTGCATCATGTACAACTGCAGCACTTACTTGTTTAAAGGGGGGATGCAAAAAAAAAAAAAAAAAAAAGCAGCAGGTTGATAATTTCACAGAAATACCCGGGGGATTAAACACCATCTAAACTGTCAGCACAGCTGCAGGGATTTTCCTCACGGCCCAGCGTGTTTGTTCTCTGTCCTGAGCCAACGTTAACAGGGTTACAGTATAATTGGAGCTGAACATTACTCCACAGGCAGGTTGCACATAGTAAAATTAAAGTTGTATAAGTAGGATGGAATGAGCCTGTGCGAATTACATGTTTGTATGTAAAAATCGGAAGGGGGCACGGGGATAATGCATTTTCATTTTCTTGGGATGTTCAGACTTCATAACGGCAGCCATTCTTGCTTGCTTGCTGATCTTTTGCGGGTGATGCTACATTAGGCCTTGGCCTGTGCGCGTGGCCTACAGTGATTACCTTTGGGATGAAGGGCCCTGAAATACACTTAGAAAAAGACTTATGAAAGAAACAGTGGGGAGGAGTGGGAGAACTTAATAGTTGCAGTCCCAATCCTTTTGGAAGTGAAGTCACAAGTTTTGTTTACTTCAGGCAAAACGGCAACATAGCTCTTCATCCATGTCCACAGGTCGCTGAAGTTAATAGAAAACTATCGCGGCCTTATTTTTGAAAACAGAGTGTTAGGTCTTAATAGGGGACTCTCAAATCATGCAGGAAGGGATATTGCTTTATTGAGACTTAAAAAACCCTTTCTCTAACACTGTGTCAGCATCTTCCCTCCTGACATGCCAGGGAATTCGTCAGAGAGACGTGGGTTAGTCATTCTCGGTGTTCTCCACACACACTTGTGTCTGACAGGCTGGAAATGGTTCTGAGTTGATGACTTTCGGGGTGGTGATGGGGGAAGAGAGTTGTGTGGAGAGAGGAAGAGCACAGATACACTCATACCCATCAACTCCCTCCCTCCCAGCTAAAGAGCTACCCATGTGGGTTTTCTTTTTTGCTCGTTTTCATGGGTTTACTAATGGTACTTAAAATAGCCAGCAAAGAGGTTCAGTAGAACATGTCCTTTTGGCATAAATATACTTTCCGATGGGTGATGCAGAGATGGGTTTTGTACTCTGTTGTCACCAGAAGCGTAGGGAACAGGCAGTGGATATATCTAGCTGGTGAAGATTTGCGTCGTTCCACGGAAAACTGAGGTTTGATTTTCCGTGCCAGACCATCTTCCTTTTAATGCGCATGGTGTTGGTGCAGAAGCCGCGCCTGGGCTTCTTAGCGAGGTGGTGAAAATACCCTTTATGTCGTGTCGTAGCCATCCTTGGGGAGAGCCTGGGCAAACGCCTTTGGTCCCTGCAAGAGTGCCATTTCATTCCTGGCTGAAAGAGTGGCGGCTTTCCTGGGAGTCTCAAGGGCATACGTAAACCAGGCTGGGCTCTCCGGTCGGCTTCGTTGTTTGTACTCGTGGTTTGACCACGGTTACTCCAGATTCTCACCTGGGTGGAGAATAACCGGGTTCATAATGTGTTCTTTTTGAGTCACGTACACTCCTGCATTGTCACCTCTTTCTCCCTATGATCTCATCAGATCTTGCAAGCTCCAGAAGGGTTGGGCCTGGCCAGTGTGCCTGGATGGGATGCTTCCAGGAGAAACACAGGATGCTGAGGGAAATGGTGCTGGTGATTCAGTAAATGCCGCTCTTCCTTCTGAGTCAGCCACGGAGCAGAACATACGGCCTCTAGAAAAGGGCATCGAGCTAGTGTCTTGCATCAGGATGGGGTGGAAAACCTGAAGTCCCGAGGGCTTCTGCTTATTGAAGATCTTTTGGGAAGATTAGTCGTGTTTGCCCACATATTCTGGCGGCGTTCCAGGAATTGCTTTCTGCTCACCTAAATTCCTCCTGGCAGCCGGAGCTGGTCACAATAATTACCTTCACTTCCTGCCCTGGACTGCTACTGCTGAGTATCCGTGTGCTGCTAAAACAGCTGTTGTACTTCTGCAGTAGTTGAAGTGGGCCCTATTTATAAATTCAGAAGTTTCTGAAACTTCCCCGAGGGATCTGTCAGGGTGATAATTGTATAGGTGCAAGTTCTTCTGTTAGCAGTGCACTGCCTTTGGATGGATCGTATTTTTTACTTCCCCAGCAGTAACAGCTTTTGAGTTCTTTTATTTCGATATCCCTTCTGACTTGATTTGTTTTGTTTTGTTCACAGGAAACAAAAGAAGAGAAGTCTTCCTATACCTGTCCTCTGTGTGAAAAGATTTGCACTACACAGCACCAGCTAACTATGCACATTCGTCAGGTACGCGGGGTACTGGCTCTTGGTTTCTTCTTAAGCGTGTCGGGTTTGCCAGTGTGCATTTTGCGGTGGTGAGAAACAATCCCATGTGCAAACCAGAAATGCTTCCATTATAACTTTATTCAATTGGTTTGCTTTTATTTTAGCCTTCCCCTTGCCTTTTCTTTAAAAATAACCCAACACAAACCCCACCCCGAAATTTTCCTCCCTTCCTTCCCCAACACTCCCCCCCCAACAGTGGCTCAGACAAGGATGTATGTCCTGTTCGGCATCGCTTAACGTATCCCAAAGATCCAGGAAACCACTTCCATCATGAGGCATAAGTCCTGTTTTGTTATCCTGTTTGAGTACAGATCTCTTTACTGGTCATGCAAATTAAGAATCAGGAAGACACAATGTTTAAATCATCTCAGTGTAGAAAAGCCTCTCAATCCTTCACTGGATATAGCAATTTTGGGAGGCAGAATTAAACAAAACCACTTTTATTTAACGGATGGTGCACTTGTCAGCTACAGGCCTCTTCTTGCTCCTCTTGAAATACACGCATACTCTCTAAGGAGGTTTGTGCTTTTCTAAGTCAGAGGGTTCTGCTTTGGGCACTAAGGAAATGGCTACTTGCGCTGGTGCATTAAGGAGTTAAAAATGAAGGGTGGGGGTGGAGTTGAGGCGGGAGGGCTGGGGAGGAGAGGTATATACAGGGTACACCCTAATATAAGATATTGTGCCGAGTGGCTCTTCAAAGCTGCTTTTGAGATGTTTATAGTTCTCACTAATATTTTACTGGCACTTCAGAAGGGGCACTCAATGAAAAAAACATCATTGCTTTCTCTAGCATAACACTGACACTGGAGGAACAGACCATTCCTGCAGCATCTGTGGAAAGTCTCTGAGCTCAGCGAGCTCCCTTGATCGCCACATGCTGGTGCACTCAGGTGAAAGGCCTTATAAATGTTCAGTATGTGGACAGTCCTTCACCACCAATGGAAACATGCACAGGTGAGTGCTGACCATGACCTAGGAGTTTGGAAGGGATTACAGGGCAGGGGGCTGTTTTGTTTCCTGGGAGAGACTTTCAGGCTGACTAAAGACACATTACTTGGACAGAAAAGGTGGACTGTGTGTGATCCGCAAGTATGGCGTGGCACGTGTGCACGCGCACTACGACTGCCAGGATGCTTAAGTTGCGGGAGGAGGTCAGCATCGAGAAAGGTCTTCCAGCTCTCTTCACATACTATCAGGAGTTGTTACGGATATCCAGGAGTGTTGCTCTTTTGGTATTTTTATTACTACTACTATTATTTTGACAAATGGGATGGATTTTTCCCCAGGGATATAGCCAAGCTGTAGAGGAACATCTGATTTGTAGCTTCAGAGTGATGGACGCAAATGGTTGTATTGGAGGATCTGTAGTGGTGTTGTATGGTATGTAGTTAGGCATCCGAGTGCCATCGTGAAGATGCCTCTTCAGAATAACTGATCTTCCTTTTAAACGCAAATGTAATTCCTTGCTTGTACCGTAGACAACTTACTGCACTATAGACTTGGGAAATCCTCTGTAACCCAAGCTGCCAAATGTATTTCATGTAGTTTCCTTTGTAGGGATGTAACAGTACGTACAGTTATCTACTGGGGAAACAAAATGTTAAATCACGTGGATGTTCCTTTCCCTCTCTCATCCCCCGATTCACCATTCATTTATTTGCATGGGTGGAGCACCTCAGAGCTGATTAAGACTTCGTGAGTTCCCACATAGCTTTAGTCGCCATATCAAAGAGCTTACAACCTACAGAGAAACTGCAGGACAGGTGGGGGAAAGGAATATAGCGTAGAAGCAAATAGGCAAGAGTGATGGTTACAGACTGGTTCTATGTGGGAGGGAATAGATCTTGTTTCCTTGATCATTACCCGTCATTTTGCAAGCAGTGTGCTATAGGTGGAATGAAAGGGGTGATTTCGGTCACAACAGGAAAGATCACATAATGCAGTGCAAAGGAAGCAGTAGCTGCAACGCTTGCAGTGCTACCTTTTCTGTATCATTCTGCCCAGGTTAAACAGTTCCGTGAAAACAGAGGAGAAACGGGAGGGAATGCAGTTTTGTAATTCCGTATTTATTGAAGTTACGCTTCATTGGAACTGGGGAGAGCGTGAGAGAGGGACATAGAATGGGAAGGGAAAGACACAAAGATGTTCAGAGGAGATGCTGGCCTTGGGCACTGAATAAACCACACGCCTGACTCATCTGACCAGAGGTGTTGGGAGCTCCATGTTTGCCAGACCAGGTCATTACTGTCTGCCGTGAGGAAGGCAGGGCATCTGCGGAGTGGCGGCTGATGACCCTGCCAGCATCCAAGGGTGAATTCCAGTGCTGGGACTCTGGGGTGGTCAGGCACTTGTGTACAGCCCAGGCTGCTTGCTGGAGGACTGCTTGCGGCGTTCGTTCGGCTTTTTGCTCACGAGGCACCTCCTCTCCCAGAAGCAGGAAAGGGAGGCTTCCCCTGGGACCTGACTCCAGGCCTGTCAGATGTCGATGGAGTTACTTTTGCTTATGCGGGTTTCCCTGTATAGCAACTCTTACTGTGCTTTAGCAGCACGTTTGCCAGAATTGCCAGGCTCAGTGACTTGCCCAAAGTACAGATCAGAACCTTCTGATGAGAAGGCTGCTTGGTTTTAAATCTATCTTTTAATGAGATGTTGCTTGAAGTTACCAGGATGGGGTTCTGTATTTATTGACTGCACTAAGAAGGACCCAGGGAAAATCTTCCTATTAAAAGTTCTTTCCATCTGGTAGGTTCCTGTCTGTTCTGTAACACTCCTTGTGCAGGCCCGCACCGCAGCAACTCGGCGGGACATCGCAGAAACCCGTTAGTGAGCTTGGTGGTGTTGCAACAAGTGACGCCTGGCCGGTGACAGGCAAGATCCTGAGCACACTGAAGCAAGCCAGATTTGCTTGCTAGGGTGGTGGTTGGTAGGACTATGCCACTGGGATTTTTTTTCAGCAAATAACCTTTCCTTGTTGCTGTAACAGACTATAATAGTGAACCAGGTTGCTGAAGTGGAAAGCATGAACGTGCAAGTAGGCGGATGAGGAGAAATGTAAAGTGAAATGAAATTTGTTATCTGGTGCTATAACACACTCACAAGGAAGATGTTCCTTTTGCCCACCGGGTACCTCCTTCTGAAACCGGTATTTCTAGTCTAGGATGGTGTGAAGTAAATTCTTTCGTAGGCATCTCAAATTTTGCTGTAGCATCAGCTCTGATGGCCTGCCGGTGCTGGGGATGAGGGCCTCTCACATCACATTCAAAACTGCTGCTGCCTCAGGATCCCACAGCAAGGACCTGCTTGCCAAGTCCTGCCTTGTGTGCAACTCCCGTAGGCCTTGCTTGTGGGGATGCCGCGTCTGTTCTTCTGCGCCAGCTGCATAATACACATCTCTTTTTCTCTGCTTTTGTGCACAGTTCCTTTATTGCTCGCTGGTTTCGTGCTACGGTGTCTGAGTAGTGACAGATACGTACCCAAAGCAGCAAAGAATAGGATTTCTAACCTGTCCCTGGTAGCCAGCATGGTGGTGTCGCTGGAGCATTGCCCAGAGTGTGGGGTCAGAGATTGTTGGCGTAGCAGAAAGCTGTGAATGTGCTGCTAAAGAATCAGCTTAACTTGTGACGGTCCTGCAGGAGCCTTCCAAGTATCGCTGTGTTTACACCAAATATGCTCAGTGTGTAGAAGAGGAGCAAGGGAGAAGTTAGTCTGCCAGCATCTGAACGGAGGAAAAAATCCAACTACATGGTTTTGTCAAGGGAAATATTATGCCACAGGAGCGCTTACTGCTGTTCCGTCACAGGGTGAAATTTCTGATCCATTTTTCCACCCCATAGCAACCAAGTCATTTGACATTCAGCTGAGCGGAGGAGGGAAGGAGACAAATTTTGGTTGCTTTTTTGGGTTAGAAAATGTTACGCTATCAAGTGCCCATCATTTCTGTCCAAAGTAATTTTTCTCCACCCTCACTTTACTAAGGGAGAAAAAAACCCCTCCACAGCTCTTATTTGTTGCTCTTTTGCATGACAGCAAAACTTTTTTTTTTTTTGCAATAGCCAGACTTTTTGTGGAGCGAGAATGCTGTTTTCTACCCATCTCTTCTCTTGAGCTGGTCTGGCTGTGCTGGGGTGTTGCGTGTGCTCTTCACCTATGAAACTGATGCTGCCCTTCCTGACTCCCACAATACATGCAACACTTCATGTGTAAATGAGTCATAGCCTCTCACATAAAGTCCCATTTCTTTGTGTTGTGGTCCTTGGCTCCTTGTCAACATGTCAAGTTGAATGGGCACAGCGGACAGGGGTGGAGGGGGAAGGTTCTCTTGTGCAGCACCATTCAGAAAAAGAGGTTAAAATCTGTGTCCTTCTCTGAGCAGGGTGACTCTTGGCCCGGATTTTCAACAGGGAACCGTCAGCCTGGGACGTCTCCTCTCTTAGAGCTGCCAGACTGCTCAGGAGTGGCCTGAACCTTCTGTGGGGACAGTCGCAGTGGGAGAGAGCAGAAGTGTCCTGCGAATGCTCAGTGTCCAGAGCAAAAAGCTGATTTTCTCGTTCTTCCAAATGTGCCGTCAAGCTAACTGACTCCGTATCAATGCTGCTCCTGCTGCTTGGGGAGGGTTGCTGCAATCTGCTGCGATAGCTGGGAGATCCGTCAGGGTCTGGTATCAGGAACAGGAACTGGTCTGGAGGAGGAGAGCTGGAGATGATGCTGAGTTTCTTACAGAGATTTCTTTTTGACCAGTACTAGAAATAGCGAGCCTTCTAGCATCAGGGACTGATTTGGGGGATTGGGGGTTGTTTGCTTGGAGCTTTTTAGGAATTCGGAAGAAGGAGTTAGATCACTAATTTTGAGTTCAGGGCTCCTGTAACTGGAATGGCACTGCAGTGGTAAGTACATAAGAAAATCGCTAGTTTAGGATATGCTAATCTTCATACTTTTCGCTAGGGACACAGACACTATGGCCTTCTCTTGGTCACGATAAATTAAAGTTGAATATTCTCAGATCTCCAGCAGGAGCATAAACTATATGGAACGTAAGGAGGGGGTGTGTGTGTGTAGTTTTCCGTAGCTCTGAAAGAGGTGGGGATTTCCAGAGTAGTGTCTGAAATCAATAGATTGAAATCACTAAAGGCTTTCCAAAGGCTTTCCATCTGTACTGTCACGGTAGCTCCCTACAGAGTTTATCTCCGTGTAGTGCCAACCCTGAGGAGCCCTTTTGGGCTTTGCAAGCCTCCTGTTCCATGTGCACTGCTGCATCTCCCCAGAACGCAGGCGGAGGAGCTGGGCTGCTGCCGTGGGCTTTAGTGGTGGTTCGTTGTATGCTTTAGCAAGGGACCTTGAGGTAGGGAAAAGACTTTGCTTGACTTACTGTGCTGCATTCCAGTAGAACGTGCAACAGGCTTCAGGGGGAAGGGCGATGCCTCCACTTGCTCCAAAAGGGTTTCCTTTGGGGGTAGAGATTTTGCCAACGGCTGCTTTTCCATTTCTGTGACTGAGGACGGTCTGTGCCTATCACTTTAAAATCACGTTTTCCTCCCTGCCAAAGACATGCTCTCCATGCAACTGGAAAAAGTTAGTAGGATATAGATGCCAGAAGGGAGGCGAGAAATTACCTTCCCGCCAGGTTCCAGTGGGTAGCTATTAAAGGCTCTGTGGCAAGTCTGACGAGTAAAGGGGTAATCCATGTATTTCAGCCACAGCTTCCCCTGTTTGGTAAAAGAAGCTGAAGCGTCTATGGCTGCTGTTCGCCAGGCTGTCCATGTACGTGTGGTAATGCGAACTACCTAAAGGGTTTCGTGTGAAACCAAAACGTCACAGGGATCTACCTGCTTTTTCCGTTCCTTACCCCACACCTACCAAAATTCTTCATCGTGGCTTTTTATTTACATCCTACTTGGGTACTCGTAGGCTGTTTATGCACCATCTCGCGAACAGGTCTCAGAGTTTGGGGATTTTTTATCTTTTTTTTTTTTTTTTGGCACGTGCGGAACACCACATGCAACAACCACATGCAGAAGTCTTTGAAACTCAAATGGGAAGATCTGGATCGCAAAAGCTATGCTTTGAAGCATGCTTACAAAGGGTCCTATCAAAGAAGGTATTTCTTCTTTTAATTAAGGAGGCACTTCCATTCTCAATCTTATTTTCAGTGCTAGATGGTTTTCCCAAACTTCTCTTTTTAATGAGCTGTGGAGAGACAAGCAGCTGTTGTCATTATCAGGGTATGGTACTATTCTGATGCTCGAATTAAGCCTCTTTTAAACAACACTTCGTGTGTACGTACATGTTGCTGAGTGAGTTTTTTGAGAAAGACGGAAAACGCGCGTGCTGGAGGGGTGAAGGTTGATGTGCTAACCGGGCATCGTGGCTGGCAGATGAAGAGTGTGCACTTGTAGAAGTTTGTTACATCCCGGTTGGGAGCTGAGTGTTGGATCCTGATAAAGGCGTAGGGTGTTGTGACGCGCGCGCTTTACTGGTCTCCTTGTTCCCTTTAGCATGGGTCAGTGTTCCCCGGGCAGGCGTGCGTACCGGCTGCCTGTGACTTCGCAAGTATCCGATAGGCAGAGTGTCTTCGAGATGTGGCTGAATCCATCCTCTCCCTGCATTCCACCTGCAAATCGCTCCTGTGTATTTACGGCATTGGCCTGCTTCCAGCACGTTGTGTGCGCGTTGTAGGGTGCAGTGCAGTAACAATGCCCGGCCTCTAAGTACAAATAGGATCTCTGCAGCCTGGCACGTGTAGTCTGGAGTCTGCTTAGGATGGACTTTTTGGAGGCAGGGCATAGCCATACGTGATGATGAGCTTTTTGGGTTTTTTCCAGAAGAGGAGAGGAACTTCCTTATTGCAACATGGTTTGGTTTCAGGTGGTTTGCAAAGATGGCCAAGTGGAAAATCGGTGTTAAATGTGGGGTAGCTTTGCAAAACTGAACGTACAAAATCTTGAAGCTAAAAGCAAATAGCCAAGGCACTCGCCACTCTGAAAATGACTGACACTTCACGCCTGTGAAAAGGCCCTCTCTTATTGTCTTGCACTATAGAAATGTCTCTTTGGTCATCTCCTAAGGAGCTTTTATTTCCGTGTAGTAATTGGTAGGCAGTGCTCTTAAATACGAAGGAGCAGGCTGCATTGCAAGGCTTTCAAATCCATCTCTTATACGTGGGGGGTGATTTAACCGGTGTCAGCATGCTAGTGAAAGATAAGCTTCAGCAAATGCAAGTGCCCTAATTCTTGAGCAGGGATAACGAACACAAAGGACTAATTTCTGCTTCTAGTCACTGATGACTGTAGCTGTAGGAGACAGGTGAGATGTGATAGCTGTTTTGGTTTTCTTTGCAATTAAAAATGTTTCTTACATTTTCGATAATAGGTTTTGTAAATAAGGATGGAAAAACTGGTGGAGGGAGGTTTTTTTGGTCTCTCTCCTGTCAGCAGATACATCCAGAGTAAATGTTTGGTATTCTGCTGGGATGCCCATGTTTTGAAGAAGATTAAGAAAGAACGAAGGAAGGAAGGAAAAGGTCAGACTTTTTCAACAGCGGTATAACAGTAAGAGTCTGTTTGCCTGTGTCTTTGAAGAATTAGAAGACTACAGTATTAATGGTCCCAGGCAGAAACTTTTCTCTGTCTCAGTGTTGCTGAGTAGATTGGTCATCTTTCGTAAAGACTTTATATAAACTTTCATTTAATTCACATGACACCTAAATAGGGTGCTCGAAAAAAGTCCCTCTGCAGATACCTCCAGCAGCAGGGGACTCTGAAGAAGCTCTGGTGCCTCAGTACCTCTGCGAGCCGTCCGAGCCAGAAGGAGATGCCACGGTTCCAGGCTTGTTACATGCTGCTTTGTAGCCTTGGACAGTATCCCCCTTCAGTTATCATTAAAGTACAGCAGAGGAAGTTAACACAAAAACATGAATGCTGAGATCTGATTAGAATCAAGCGAAGCAAGGAAGTGCAGAGTTAAGATTTATACGCTGACCTTAATTAGCTCCATTGTTCTTGAGAACCCAAGTGTACACAATGAGGAACATTATACTTGCATCTCCAGAGTTCTTCAGTACCTAAACAGAAGAAAGACTTCAGTGTGCTTTGCAGTTCTGGGTTGTGTGTCGCTTTTAAGTAACAGCTAAGTCTGATCTTGCGCCGTGTGAGGTTGTGGGTTCTTACGTTTTGGTTTTCTGCGGGCAAGCAGAGGGGACACGCTGCTCTCAGTACGTTCAGGTTTCTGCTGCGGCTCATGCAGAGGGGAAGGTGGTCTGACGTAGCAGAGTAATACCACCCTCCTCGCGGGTAATAACATAAATCTCCGTATAACAGAGCGTATTGAGCGTAGCTTAGTGCTGCTTTGTTGCCCGTGTCACAGTTCAAATGAGCACAAGCCACTTGACAGATTAGACTCCAGTCGCAGAGCACATGGCAGCGCGAGAGACCTTGATCTTTCTGCCTAAGTACCCTTTGGGGAACATCACCTCCTCTGAAGGTTTAGCGTTCTCAGGGATGTTACCTCCCCGTCTCACCTTGAGGAGCTACAAAATAAACACAAGCCTTAGCTTAGCAAGCGCTAGAAAATCCAGGCGAGCTTTGCGGGGAGTTGAGGGGCTTTTAGTCCTTTGCCACGAGGCTGACAGTAAGGCAATTCTTGCGGAGATGTTCGCTCTCAAGGTTAACAAGTAACACGTTGTTTTGTTGGCTTTTCATTTGGTGGTTTGTCTTGTGGGTTGCGCTTGGGTTGGGTGATTCTGTGTGGAAAAGGCTGGTGGTGAGAAAGTTTGCTGGGAGAGTTGATATGTTAAGGTAATCTTTGCTCAGCCTGTTGTGCACGTCAGAAATACCTGCGTCGCTTCCCTGATGAATGTGTGTTCGCTCCGTGCATCCTGTTGTCTGAAAAAGACTCCTGGGCCAAGTACTGACGAGAATGAGGAAAAGCTCTATCTCAAACTGCGTTTGTGGTTGCTGTCGTTCCACCTTTAATGTATGTCTTTCAGCTTTACCTTCTCTCCCCCAAGTATCTAACCTGCTCAACCTGTTCTAGTTCAGCATGCTGGAACCAGCAAGCTGCAGAACAGTACCCCCTCTCAGGGTCAGCAGGTTTTTTTCCTCTTTCTTTTCTCCCCTCTGTTAAAAACAGGCTATTGGCTAAAAGCAGATTGTCAGCGCTAATCGAGCCATAAGAAACAGCCAGCGGAGTGTGGATGTTTGGGCTTAGCCAGGGCCTTTCGCGCGTGTTTTTGAGCCACGATGCTCACCTGCATGGTGCACACGGCTTAGGCAAAGACACGGTCTGTAAAGTAGTAATGCCATGATACAACACCGTACGCAAATGCTGCTTTCTCGAGGGCATCTGTAGATATGCTGAGCTCTTGGGGCTGCTCTCTCAGCTGAAGTTTTCTACATGCTCTCAGCAACCTTTCTGGTGAATTCTCAGAAGCAGTTCTCCAGTGCTTCACGTTGAAAGATGTCTTAAAACAGAGGAGGTGTGCAACTTCTGTGTGGCTCATTTTTGACATCACGTCACCTGAGTGTTGTCTTTCTTGACCGTTTCAAACTGAGGGTAAAGAGAGTAAGGCAATCCCTATTGCTCATGGACTGCACCAAAATTAATTCACTTGAGGGTGAAAGTTCCCAAACCCCTGTACAGTAGCACAAGCCATGCAGGGGCTTCTGTTTCCCGCTAGCGTGCTCGACTGAACAGACTCCTAACAAGACGTGAAACCTTTGCCCAGTGCTGCTTTGCTCAGCGGGGAATGCTGTGGGATTACTGCTGGTGAGGAAGGAGGACCACATGTTCAGGAACAGGAGAGGAAATGGGCTGAGCACGTGAAACCTCTTTCTCTAGGATGCCGTCCTCAGCGCTGGGAAAAGCCTGAGCAGCGTGTGTGCGCCCAGTGATAAGCCCTCGCTTCCTTGCCCCGCGCGTTACTCGCTGACCGCTGATACCGAGGTGATGCAGAGACCCTGCCTTAACGAAGATGGGCTTATCTAGGGCAGCTTCCTTGTTGATGGGCGTGCCTGTGTGCCGGGAGAGGCAGTCGGCTCCATCTGCACGGCCTCCCGGGCACTGCTCTGGCCATCTGGGTTTTTTTTTTCCCTCCTCGAGCTGTATGACGCAGCAAGTTGTTCTGTGCTGTGTGTGCCATCAGAGTTGCTCAACAGGGGAGTGTGAGAGGGAAGCAACTGCAGGAGGGCTTTGCCCGGTTCTGGGAAGTAGCTGGGGCTCCTGTTTGTTTGGTTGGTGAAGGGCTGCAGTGCTGAGGGGGGAGGCAGGACATGCCTGCGGCTTCTTCAACCATGTTTGCCCTTAAGGATAAAACTTTTTCCCCTTCTGACATCCTTTCTATAATGTTCTCTCTCTCTCTGCCCCCTGCGTTTTCCCCTGATGCTAAAATTTAAAACCGCTTGAATTGTCCCTGCCATCTAGTAACACTTGTTTTCCTTAAACATGAAGTTTCCTCAAACATCAACAGTTCAGTTAATTGGCTAAGGCTATATACCGTGATAACGAACGGATGTGCCTGAAAACCACATATTTCCAAAATGATGAAAGAAAACAGCATTTTGGAATGTCCCCGGCCAGGTTTTTAGTACACATTTAAAAACCTTATTCCTGCTAAATTTACTGTTGTTAATAAACTTTTGTCTCCAAGCTTAAGGAAGTGCAGGGGCCTCAGAGGGCTCTTGTTTAATACTGTCCCTTATGAAAGAGCTTCTTATGGCTTGGAAGTCTCCTTGCAGTATTTGGCATTGTTAATTTAGGTCTGCTCTGAATTTAATGCAGACTGCGGGCAGGCAGTTTGGTGAAGTGATACTGGGAAGCTCCCGCTGCATTCCCCTCCTCTTGCGCCCTCCCTCATGCAAGGGTTGATGCGAACTGCAAATGAATGCTTTCTTTTGCTGTCCTTTGGGAAGCTTTGCTTTGGAGGCATGGTTTGAATCACTTCCCTGTCACAGCATCATCAGGCAAATATTTGTCTCCTTTTATTTTGCCTTTGAGGTGTTCTGACAACGCTGCTGGTAGGGAACAGGAGTACCTTTGAGCCAAGCTGGGAATGCAGTTGTATCAATCTCAGCCTGTTTGAACTTGCTGATTCTGTGTAGCAAGTAGTTGCTTAAATATCTGTGAATACAGCATAATTATTCAGAAACGGTAAACCCCCCACCCCACCCCCCCGTCAGGATTTGTAGATCAGTATCTTTCCTCTCACTCACGCTTACAACTTGCCTTTATTCACAGCAAAGCAAAATTTTACTCTGGGATAAAAATACAAAATGCTTTCTGTGCATGTGCGTGTATCGTATATCCTTAGGTATCATGTATTGGCAGCTGCATGGCACCGGTTAACTTTGCGAAGCGAAAAGGGATTTCTAAGCTGTTATTTGAACGTGATCACAGGTGGCTTTTGCAGCCTTAGCGCACCCAACTAGCCCTGGATCTACGCGACAATGCTCATAACGACGCTGTCTGCCGCCCCGCTGCAAGGCTGTCTTTGCTTTGCTGGGAGAACCTCGTCGCGCAGGGAGGTCGATGCTGCGGCAGCCCACGCTGAACCTGTGGGGATGCTCGTCACGTCTGTGCGGTACCTTGGGCTGCAGCAGTTCCCAGGGGGATGCCGAGGGGGCTGCTGCACCCACATGCCACCGCGTGCTGCTGTGCGGGGAGGGAGGCTCGCCGCGGCCCTGTTAGCCCTGACAGACAGGGCTCATACGCGTTGGGGCCTCCGTGAGGATGACGAGCCGTGCCTCCGCGCCGGCAGGATCGCAGCGCCTGGGTGCTGTGATGAGTGCTAGCTGGGGGATCTGCTGTGCCTGCTTGCAGACATGCGGCTAAAATGAGTCAGTGCTTCCTGATCTGATCCTTCCTGGGACCCGTTCACCCCACCGTGCACTTCCACTGCACGCGTTGCAATGGCTTTCTGACTGGCATAGCCATGGAGACTTCTTGCTTTTTGGCTTCATTCTGTTTATCCCACCATTCAACACTGGTTGCCACCAGAATATTTGGTGGTACTTGAAATTTGTTTGGAGATTGCTCCGCAGTTGTGGGAGGGCGTTTCCCAGATGGTTGGGGTTTAGGTATTCGAATGGCTCTTGACTTGCTGTGAAGTGTGCATGCGTGTCTGAGGGTTTTCTGGGTCATTTTTAGGTTTTTTTAAGGATACAAATAGCAAACAAGCTGAGAAGACAAACAGAAACTTGTCCAAGTACAGATTGTGTCTGATTTGTAAAATTACTTGCATCTTTCTAGTTGCAGGTAATTGCTCTCTTAAGTGGGCTTCACTTTCCCTTTGTTCAGGATTTACTTCCCATGCGTGTCAAATGTCAGAAACTTTGAAGAGGACTTCCCAGTGTTTTCCTACATTTCTAGACAGTTTGGGCTGAAGTAACATTTGTTAAGTAGAATGGAACTAAAACAGTGGCCAAGATGATGTGACCTACAAATGTCTCAGAAGAAACACTACCAGTGTGGTTTTGAAGGCTGTCTTCTCTAACTCTGTGGACCAATTTTTCATTCTGTGGGGCTTGAAGAATGTCATGATCCAAATTTCAACCTGATTTGCGCTCTTGTTTGTTCTGATACGGTGGCGGGAAGTTGAAGCTTAGACAAAGCAAACTTTGTTTTTCAACAGGGGTGTTTATTCTGAATTATAGACATGCTTTTTCTTTACTGTAGATCATTGAAAACATGGTTTTTTGACTCTTTGGAGATTATTTACCGTTAATTTGAAGGTAGCAATATAAGTGAAAGATCTCAGGGAAGAAAACAGTGGAAGAGATAAAGCAATTGCATCAGCTATACTGTACTCAGGAGCATCTGATCAGCTCAGTCCTTCCCAGACTTGAATAACTCTTTATGTTGGGAAAAAAAAGGTAACTTTTAAATAGGGTGAAGGATGGAAGGCACTGGTTGTCTGAACGGTTGGATGTGCGGCTTTAGATAAGCATCAGATGTGTGAGGATCATCCCCTTGATTTTGATACCAAACTGCTCAGAAATCACAAGGGAGATGAGGAAGAGCCACGTGCAGTACAGCAGAGTATAGGGTACATCTAGTGGTAAAATGGAGAAACTTAGAATAATACGCGGGATACGAAGCCAGAACCTGAACTTGATCCTGTCAGATGATCTCTCTGGGCTGATAATGCCCGGATTCATTGGCCTCCCCACTGCGTTTCCACAGGCACGGAGATGAGAGGGAGGAGGAGGGTGTTTATACATGCACTGGATCCTGCGCTCAAGAATTAATCTTGATTTAGATGCTGGGACTTTCCCAACCGGGCCTCAGTGAAATTGCTTGCTGCTCCCCCTCTGGACATGCTGCTCCTTCTAATCAGACCTACCTGGCATGAACCTCCCTTGACTGGAAGCCAGCAGCGCTTGTGCTGCCATAGTCAGAAGGGAGAGGCTTCACCCTGGACCCTGCTCAGAGGCTGCAGATCCACCCTTTTGTTCCACACCTTCCTCTTGCCCGGGCCCCTGAGCCAGGCAGGCGCTTTCTCTTAGGGATGTGGAGCACATCAGCAGCCGTGGAAACCCAGTGTGCAACTACGGCGTGGTTTTTCTCCCCAGAGTTAAGAGGTGAGGGATTCCCACGCGTGCTGCGGGATGCTTCCTCTCCAAGAGCCAAAGTGGCGCTGATTGGGTTATCCACATGCAAAGCAGGAGCTCCTGGTTTTGTTCATAATTCAGTGGGACCCGGAGCTGGGAGCAGCTGCGTCTCGCAGTTGCCTCTTTCAGGATGCTCCGACTCCTCGTTCTAGCCTTGAGCCAGCCAGTCAGAACCTGCCCACGTTCTGCTTTTGGCATTGAAGCTGCGGGCTGCTCTGTTTCGAGACCTCCAGAAAGCTTATACGATCAACATGCAAATCCCCTCGGCATTAAGGAAACACAGCAGCCCTTTTCCGAGATGCGGTGAAGCCTGGGATGTGACCGGCAGGAGCTGCATGTCACTTCGTTAGGACACATGCCCTATTTTTTTTCCCCCTCCTATGAGTCACCTCCCTTTAGGCACTTATCCAGCACCATCCGCGGGGAGAAAAAGGAGTAAGGCACTTGAGTTCTGCATTTGTTTATTTTTTACAAAAGTCTCTTCTTCAGTGAAAAGTAGCAAAGTATTGACTGGCTACTGTTCGGGTGGAATACTGGCCCTCCTCAAATCAGGCTCTGCATTACAGTGTGGCACTGGGAACTTTTTCCTTGTTTTAAAAAGGAAAATTAAAAACAAAAAAAAAAAAAAGGAAAGAAGCTTGGGGAATTCTTGTGCAGTATCATTTTAGTCATCCCGCTCACGTGACCCGGAGGGAGAGGAAAGTTGTGGCAGAAGAGGGGAAGCGGAAGGTGATTCTCACGGGGGAGGATGGAATGAAAGGCAGTCAAGCAGTTGAAAAATGTGATTTTTGTCAAGAGGGCTGACTGGCACACAGTCCTAGCGCAGTTGGATCCTCTTGGCTCACCTGCGAGATTCCTTGTGGGTTGGGGGAAGGATGAAATTAGGAGGAGTGCTTTTTCATGTACAGCTGTGCTGAGAAAAGCAGCGTGTAGCAAGTTATCTGCATTTTTTGCATAGCAGTTCTTAAAAGTTAAGAGTTCAGCTCAGGGGTGGATCAGACCTTGTTTGGAAAAGACTTAATTTCCTCTTGCCATTTCAGGATTATTGGTTGCAAATTCTGCTGGCTCTCCGTCTGGTCTCATTTTAAAGCACAGTTTCACCACTTTCTCGGAGAGGTTAATCGAGGCTAGGTAGCACTTGGTGCAAGGGAGTCCTCCCTCGTATTAAGCGCCGGTTTTTATCTCCTTCCTTTCCTCCCGTGTATCGTGGTTGCATTTTAGCGTTCCACCCCCGGTGCCGTCCAGGCGTATGTGTACCGCACGCGTGCCGCGGGGACTCGTAACCGCCACGTGCGGTGCAGGTTCTGGGGCTCGGTACCTTCCCCGGCTTGTCTGCTCTCCTTGGGTTGCTCTGCAGGATGGCTCAGAGCCACAATCCATTGATTTCAATTGGAAAGAAAGGAAAAAAAGAGCCAAGTTTCATCCGCTGTGGCTCTGGCTCTCTTCTAAGCAACAGCAGCGGTGGCTTCAGAGCTGCTGGCACACGTTACTGTAACCTGCATCTGCGGCTGAGTGTGAGCGTCGCTGTGCACGTCCTTATTTTAGCCTTCTGGTTTTGCACTACATTCTCACTTAAAGTGTTGAGTGTTTATCTCTATTTTTTTGGAACTGATGAATGTCATTATCATTTTCCTTTATCACTGTAAGATGCTGAAAGCCAGGCTGACTTACGAGCCTGACTTTTGTATGCAAACTATGCCAGTGCTGTCAGGCCAAAATATGTTGTTATAGTCACAATGGGAAAATAACTTCCAAGCACAGCTTTGTTCCTGTTCTTGTACCTTGGCAGGCTAAACAGTGAGGTTGAGCACTTTCAGCGTTACATGTAAGATCTAATCAAGCCAAACTCTTCTAAAGGAGCATAAGGCAACACAAATATTTCCCCCTCCCTCCCCCCAGTTATAGTTAGGAACCTTTTAAGTAAAAGAAGCCCTGGTGAAGGGAATGTTTAAAAGAAAGGTTGTGGCTGTGGATGTGACATGGCATCTGCTGCAGTTCAACCCAAGTTGGATGATAAATGTTTTCTCCAGGCAGGATGACATCCACATCCCAACGTAAAAGAAAGAGATGAAGACTGTGTCTATCCTTTGTGCTGCTGGACTTTATCTTCCCGCTTATCTTGGGCTGTAGCTCTAGTAATCTTTTTCCTCTCCACCCCTGACTTGATGTAGTGAAACTTGCTTAACCTGCCAAAGGAACAAACCTGCTGGCTGTGATGTGGACAGGTTGCGACTCTCCTTGAGAACTCTGGAACCTGCTGCTTTGGTTTCGGAGTTTTTTCTTTTTCCCTTAATGATGGCATGCCGAGAGCTATCACAGCCCCTGTGATATTTGACCTACACAGTAAAAGTCAAAGGTGCAGTCAGAGTGTCTTCCTGTTTATAGCTCAATAGCTGGGGCTGCTTCCTCTCAAATATGCAAAACTAAACCATGAAGGGATTGCCACATTCCTTGCCGTGGGTACAGATTCTACTCTCGCATTTAGGGCATGGCGAAAGTGGGAAGGAGAGCTGCAAGCTGGGGGCAGCCGATGACTTGGACAGCAGCAAAGCCCCGTCGTCGCTGTGGGGCTGCACCCACGGTAGCGAGCCCTGCCTTGTTGGCATGCCTTATACTGCAAACACAGCCGGACTGCGTCTGGGACCTGCCGGAGCCGGGATGTTTGCAGGCATTAGGTCATGCCAGGAAGAGGCGGCAGGTTGGATGGGCGCTAACCTGGAGGTCTCGGCAGTTTCTCCTGTGTGTCCGCTGTGGATGTGCCATCAAACTCCTCCCAAGTAAGAGTAGATGCATCGGAACAGGCAGAGTTCAACAGGTGGGCAAAGAGCAGGAGGAAAGAACTTAGCCCTAAGGAAGCTGTTTTGCATAGGTTGCAGGAGTTCTGCATGCTTGTTACTGGCAAAGAGAGACTTTAGAAGAAAATAGGAACAAAAAGTCCCATGCTTAATGCATAGCAGGGTGTTTTTTTTGTTGTTTGTTTGTTTTCTGGGTGAACGTGATTTAGCATGACTGCTTTTGCTCTCTAGCGATCTGAAAAGTAACTGGCCGAGTAGTATTAGCTGTGCAGCAGCCAAGCTGCCAGGAGGTTAAGCATGCAGGCCATGTGCATGTCTGGGGCGGAGGGACACACAGGCCCATGCAAAAGCCTCTGTCTCACTTTCAAGAGCTCATCGAAACTGGAAAGCAGTCTTTACCAAAAAAAAAAAAACAAACCAACCAAAAAACAACCCGACCTACGAACCATCTTCCAGGTTTTGCTTTGCCTGTGCAATTGAAAACTACGTTTAGTTGTTCCCAGATGCTTTCTGAGGTTTGTCTTCAACCATTTTGGACAGAAGCCCTTTGAACGGATAACTGGTTTCTCCCTTATTCCGTTGTGGATACAGATGGCTGCTCCTTACGCTGTTGATTTATCACCCATAGGGAGCTCTAGCTAGCACGAGGAGTTAGATCAGTGCTATGGGGGGGGGGGCACCACTGAAAATGAGGCAGTACAGTGCCTGTTGATACCTTCCCTGCGGATTCTGTGAGACCAGGTAGCACTGGTTTCATGCAGATAAATTCAGTTATACCATAAATCCGTTAGCTTTGGTGCCTGTGGTGGCAGGGCCTAGGCGGAGGTGTGCGCTGCATCCCCAGGGGGGGGAGGGCTGTGTCAGTGCCCTGGCTTTTCCCTGGGTCCTGGCGAACCTGGAGAGAGCCAAACCCTTAGAGCTTCAGCCTTCCTTCTGCTCTGAGCGGGACGATGGGCAGGGAAAGAGGTCAGACAAACTCCGCCGCGTTTCGGTGATGCTGCGCCCAACCTGCCGGACGTGTCTGCGCGTGGATGCTCTCTCCTCCCTGAACCTCCGACGGTGTGACTTAGAGGTGTCACCAATGTCCATCCACCGTTTGTGTGACCAGTGGGGATTACTGGGGGGCTGGGGAAGCCACCTTCTTCCTCACGTGGACCTGGTCCCCCAAGCAGCCCCAGCCTTGCCGTGCACTGGCAGGCAGTGGCGGCCATTTTAGTCTTCCATCGGTTCTGGTATGTGTGGTGGTTTTGCGTTGAGGCTGTTCGTGCCTAACACCCTCAGAAGCCTGCCTGTAGTTTGAGAGGATAATTTAGGTACCTTTTTCTTTTTTTTTTTAAAAAAAGGGGGTTGGAGATCATGAAAGGAAATGTTAAAAACCAGCGGTGTGGGAGGAGACAGCCCTCCCAGCAGCTCCAGTGGAGTCTGCCTGTGGGTCGGTTTGGTCCAGCGTGTTATCGTGAAGCATCACACCCTTGGCATCCAAAACTAAACCAGATTTTGTCATAACACCCAAGGAGTTATGAGGACATACAAGACTTGTCTAGGTTACAACATTCTGTCATGTTTGAACATGATAGCGTGCAGTCGAGTTAAATGGCACAGTCCTGATCCTGGTTGTGGGTGTGACTTCTGAAGGATGTGCCCAAATGCCATTAACATTGTCTCTCTTGTGCTGCTTTGAAGTCAGTCCTATGGACAAAGGGCAACTCTCTCCTGCAATCCCATTTCTATCTACTGGAAGCAAAAAATTTGCATTACATGTAGGAGCATAAATTTGATTTTTCACAAAAGCACTGTAAATTTGAAGTGAGGCTAAAAGGCCCTACCTTTTTTTTTTTCATTATTATTATTAAAAGAATATTTACAATTTGGGCTTTGAGTACTCAGCAAAAGAAGCACAGGAGCAATACCTTAATTTAACCAAAGGGAACTAGACAACAGTGTCTTCCTCGGGCTGCAAACACAGAAAGCCAAGAGGCAAGCGGGCCAGGTGTATGGGTATTCCTGAGATTCCTTCCTGACCTGGTTTGTCCCTCTCCCCTTTCCAGTGCCTTTGTGACAAGAAATAGTTGTTTTCCTGGGGAAGCAGGTTTGTGAACACGGTTTGGCAATACGGGGTTTTGCAAGCTGTACCTGCTGTGGCTTCACAGCGTGACCAGATACACCTTGACTTGAGAGCTGCAACTGAAATTCGATATTGGGGTGCACCGGCGTGTTAAGGATGGGAAGGAGATAAACGTATTTAAGAAGCGTCGCACTGATGTTGGCATATACAGATCCATTTGGGGTGCTCTCTGAAAGGAGAGCAGCTGAAGATGGGGGGCTTTTGTTGCACTGGGAGAAGTGAGTGCTAAGCTGCAGGCTCTGACTAGCTGCCACAAGGCTGGGAGGCCGGGCGTGTAGATGGCTGTGCAGTGTTAGGCAGAATCAGGGCCTCTCAGACGATGGGGGCGGGTGTGGGGCTCATGGGGCTAGATGGTCATGGGGCAAGCGCTGTGCTGTGGGTTGGGACATGGGGGAGAACCGGGTTCCCTGCCTCTGCCTTGTGTGGCCCCGGGGACTGCAATAGGCCTCTGCTGGATCCAGCCATCTCTGCCAGTATCATTTAAAGGCAGACCTTAGAAACGGCATGGGCATTAAAATTAACTCAGACTTTCTTCCTCGGTTTGCCTGCTGACACTGTCTTCTTCCCCCTTCTGCTCAGGCACATGAAGATTCACGAGAAGGATCCGAACAGCACAGTGAGCACGACTCCCCCGTCGCCGCTGAAGCGCAGGCGATTTTCTTCGAAACGGAAGTTTAGTCACGATGCTGAGATAGACAGAGAGGAGAGGACACCTGCAAAAAAGGTTCTTTACGGGGCACGAAGCAAAAGACATTGCTGGCTACCTCCTGAACTGTGAACTGTGGAGTTCATGCATCAGCACAGAACTATTAAAATATGGTCGTGTTACAGCCCCGCATAGATGTTAAGATGCCATGCTTTTCCTGTGTAGTCAACACTGTTTTCTGAGATTGAAAATGAATTTCTAATTCAGAGATTGAAAGAATTCGATTTTCAAAATTCTTTATTGTTTAAATTTTTGGATTTGGTTATGATTTATTTTAGATGGATGTTAGATGACAAGAGGATGAACTATTGCAGCTTTTCCCCTAGTTTGGTTTTTTTTCCTCTCTCCCCTTTAATTCATAGTAGTCTTTCAGTATAGTGATTTGAACTTTTAAAAAGAAAACAGTATTTTCTTCAAAAGCAGCAACAGCTTAAGTCTGTTTTTGTGTTGATCCGGAGGGGAAAAAAAAACCCCTGTAGGATGTTTCCCTGTCACAGTAGCATAATCCTGCATTATTGCAGTTGCAAGAGCAACCAGAGTATATTTATTTGAAGGCTAGACGTTTCCATTAGGGTTTTGTTTATGAAATATTTTAGTGCATTTCAGTCATTTATACAAAATGTGTGGTGGCTGCCAAACTTAACTCGGCCCTTTCCACTTACTGTCTCTAAATGGCAAACTAGTAGCAGTTCCATTTAGCTCAGTATCCCTTGTTCGGTGCATGCTTTTCTCCCTGTAATCAGAAGAGGGCTATAGAAAACATGCAAAAGTTCACTGCTTTTCCCTGGACCACTTGAGTTAGCAGTTGGCAGCATCTCAGGGGCATAAATAATTTAGGCTGACAGGTCGCCTGGTTTTTCTGAAGGGGGAGGAATGCTAGCTCAGTGGTATATAAACATACGGGTTTATGAGTTGTTCAGATCACAGTTCCTCATTAAAACTGATGTATCCGTGACTTAGCTGCACGCTTTATCTTTTGCTGAGCCTCCTTGTCTGTCGTGCACATTCTCACATGCACGCAGAAGCTCTGTCACCCTCTCTCTCGCTTGCTGAAATGAGCCGTTTCTGGTTGCCTGCAGCAAAGTTGCGGATGAAGCCTGCTGATTCGATTTTGAGAGAAGGGCTTCGAATGCATTGCATGTTTGGTTTGTTGCTTGAAATTTGGTCTAGTGAGGTTTTTTTTCCTTCTCTCTAAAGGTTGTCGAGGATGGTCACTCCGGTGAAGGGGATAAGAAGGCTGAGGAGGAAGTTTATCATTGTCCAGTGTGTTTCAAAGATTTTTTTTGCAAGTATGGGCTGGAGTCCCACATGGAGACACATCCAGATAATTCGCTGAGGTAAGAAATAGTCCTGAGGGTGGTTTTGGTCACCAGATGGCCTGAGGGAGCCTGCTGGGGAGGAGAAGGAGCCATTCAGCCCCCTGCACTCTTAACTGCCCGCCTTTGTGGTCTTGAACAGGTTTTTAAATGTTTCTGCCTCATCTGGTGTCACCAGGGTGCTGCAGGGCTTAATTTTATTACTTTTTTGCAAATACAGGAAATCTTGCCCGTTAATAACTGGGAATGTTTTTAGAAGAAATTAAAGCACCCCTTCCCTTCAAACCCATCACCGTCGTTACATAAAACCATACAAGGCCCACACTGCAAAATTTTAACAGGTTGAACTGAAGATGCTTAAAACATGAAGCGAAACTTGATAAAAGTATTCAGGTACCAACCTATGAGATTATTCTGCTTGGGGAGAAGGCGGTGGCTGGATATAAAGGTTTGGCTGTCTGTCGTGGGAGTGAGTGAAGATAGATGAGTTTCTGGTTCCAGACTTTCAATAAAATGTGTTACGCTCCTCTGCCTGTTGAGGTTAGGGAATGATTTGGATTTTGGCTTAAATAAGCTTCTCCTAACAAGGAACAATTAGTTATTAATTGTTTGGGAAGGTGCTTGGTTGTTGTGTTTTGGTTCAAGTAATTGCCCCTGGGACTCCTGACACTTCTTTATTTCCTGTTTTTTACCATAGAAAAACTTAGAGCCAGATACATGAAGATATAAAAGAGATATTCCAAGTCTAGTTTAAACATGTAGAAAAGCTGCTGGTTTAGAAAAGGAGATTGTCCATTTGCAGAAGCTTGTCAGTGTTTTGAGCTTATTTTGGGACATTGGACTCTAATGATCTTTTCGGAAGGGTGCAGAATTCAGCATTTTGAGGCGTCAACGCTCTCTCCTGAATACAGTTTCTTAATAGAATGGCATGGAGCAGAGCCATTGCATTCTACTGAATGGGATAAATTCAATTAAATTTTCTAATTTTTTTTTTTAATTAGAAAATGTTGGTAAATACATGTAAAACCATTTTTAGAGGCATTGTAAGTGTTGTAATTATGAGGGAAAGGAGTTGGAAAGATCTTTCTTATATTTGGTACAGCAAATAGTAGTCAGTTAAATGGAGTTTGCTGTTTCTGAAGTAAATGAAGTAAAATTTCATTACAGAGCAAAAATGAAACAGTTACTCTCTGGTAAGAGCTCTGCAACCTCCACAAAAGGGAGTCTGCAATAATTTTGCCAATACACTTTAGGCCCTAGGGAAGGTGGCTGTCATATTAGGCTTATCCTGGCATTAGCCTCATTTTGAAGGTAGGCCACTCTGCAAAGTTACATGCCATGCACCTGAGTGTAGAGGTGGTTTCTCTTGCTTTGAGTTAACAGATACCCTTCTGGCTTGGCAGCTTTTCAACCTGCTGCAGCAAGACAGAAAGACACACTGGCTGTGCAAGCACGCTGTTCCTCTTCATGCAACTCTTTCTCTAGGATTAGGAGACTTGCTTTTGGATAATATTCCTCTGAAATGGATTTGGCTAACCTTGATTGTGTTGAGCAGCAAAGACTAAAATGTGTCCCTCAATCAAAGCCACAGCTGTCAGGCTCTGTGGGCATGAGTGAAGGTTGGTGCTGGGATGCTTGTCTTCATGGACTTGTCTAGACGATGGTAAGGGGGTTTTTGTGAAGTGTTTGCTATATCCTTTTAGAGACAGGACAGGACAAGGAAGCTGTAGGTCTCCCTGGTCAGCTAACATAGTCAAATGCAACTTGCCTTGCCGATCTGGTTTAAAACACACCTTTCGTCCTTGTCTAGACAAGTCAAATGACACTGTCTGCTTGGCCCAACTTAACAGAAAATCCCCTGGTAAGCAGAGCAGTGTGGGCTGCTGTTAAGGTAACTCTTTCATCCCGAAGGAAATGGGTTAAAATCCTTGGCAGGCAGGGTCTGTAATCCCCTGGTCCCCAGGGTTCTACAGGACTGTAGGATTCAGCAAGATGCGCTGAATGCCCTACACCACTCTCAGTCCTGAGTTCATGTGACTGTAATGATTCCTCTTGGTGAGGCTTAGGAGTGTTTTTTTGAGTGAAAGAGATGAGGAAAAGAGAGTATTTTGCTAGAATATCAGAGCAGGAGGCACGTGTGCACGGGTGTGCTTGTGGCAGGGGAGCAAACTGCAAAACGTTAGAAGGCGTTTGTCAAATCTTGGCGTTTCCTTATGGTAGCAGACAAGGAGGAAGAACTCTTCTTAAAGTTCAGACATACAAAAAAGCGTAGCAGCTGTATTATGAGCAAAAGTCAGGGAGCAGAACACCCTCAGTCTGTTCTTACTGCCAGTGCTGTGAAGGTAGTCACTTGATGAGGCCTCCTGGGAGGTAGGTATCAGCTGGGGTGCATCCCAGAGCATCCGGCAGTCGGTTTGGAGCTACCGCTCTAGCCAGCCCAGCACGGACTGCTTAGTCATGACCCAAAGCCAGTGATGCTCAATCTGCCTAGCCGTGCCTTTCGTTGTAAACCACAGGGCAAGTCCCTGCTCCCCCATCAGTCAGTGTAAAGCGTTTGGGGACGTGGGCTTCAGCGCAGCGGTGGTACCAGCCTCCCTTCAGGGATGCAGCGAAGTGCCGGGGTGGGCAGGAGCTTCTGCCTGGCTTCTCTGTGGTCCTTTAATCCTGCCATTGTCGTGCTGTTGTGTAAATACAGGCTCTTACCCCCAGAGCTGTCTGAGTCTGTCTGTCCCGGCCCCCCTCTGCTGAGTAGCTGGAAAGGTGAGGCTGTCTGGCAGCCCCCGGCTCTGTCTGTGAGCAGCTAATTTACAGGGTGGGCCATTACCCTTCCAGATACTGTCAAATGAACAACTTTAAATCACAGGGTTAGCTGTTCAGAGTCAGATGAAAAGACACCCCGCATTGTCTTCCCCAGTACTGCTTTTCTCATGTAAAGCCCCAAGCCGGGAGCACCTCATTGTTTACTTGGGGCAGAATAAACAATGCTTAATCCACTGATTGTGTGAGAGAGGCTCCGGCTCGGGAGAGTATCCCTTGATTATGTAAAATCCTAAATCGTGCATCTTTGTCTCCTAATTACGGTAAGGACTGCCCTGCTCTTGGGAGCAATAATAGGGCCCTTTGTCCCGCTGACAATGGGCTGTGGCGCTGCATCTCCTCCGTGGCATTACCCCCCCTGGTCAGTCTCTGTCCCTTTGAAACCCTGGGACCTGCACCCTAATTAGTGACATGAGCTGGGCCCAGAGAGGTCGTCTTCGGTCCCCATTAGCAGCGGGAGGTGGCCCGGAGGTGCTTTCTGACCCCTTGGCCTCTCTACCTGGATTATTTAAAGGAGATGCCTGTTCCCCTTGAAGCTGGGGCCTCAGGACACCGTCTATTTTGGGGAGCTTGTGTCTGAGTGTTGATATAATTAGCAGAGCGCTGAAAGGTTGTGCAGCCAGCAGGGAAAACGAGAAACCGCGGAGCAGGCTAACTTCTCTGGAAACTTTGGTGGCGGAGGGTTGCTGGCCAACGTGGCGACGCGCTTGTGAAGGTCGGATGACGCGCGGCTCTGAGCACCAACGGTGCAGGCAAGGCAGAACATTGTGAGGATTTCCCGGGGGAAACCTCGCCGGACCCGATGTGAGGTTTCTCCTCTTCCCTTTGGCATGTACAGCGGGACAGGCTTGAAGTAAAACGCGTGGCTTTTAAAAAAGTACATGCCCTATAAAATTCCTCTGTTGGGTTTCACTGTAACCAGAGCATACCCTTTGTATTTCCTTTCCTGCTCCTTCGGGAAGCTTCTTACTGTACCCTCTGTACCAATAGCTAAAGGTTTTTTAATTTTTCCCTCCTTACAGCAGCAAGGAGACATTTAAGCTGCCTCCCATGCCCGTGTTTCTCCCTGAGGATAAGGGAGGTGGTGATAGGCTTGCAGTTACCTCTTCTCTTAGAGACATGTTTCAGCATCAGTTCCCAACAGGGCAGTCGTGCAGTTTGAACAGGGTCAAAGCCTGCATCTTAATGAGTGTTATGGGGACTTTCTGATCACGCTTGGTTCAGTGTGGCGTTGTCATCAGTTACGGGATTTGCTGTTGCTAACTTTTTATAGGAGACAAGAAATAAATAGAGATTGCAGCATGTGAAAGACACTGTCTGCCTCAGTCACTGAGCTGACCTGGTGACCAGAACCAGTAGATGCCTGTAGCCATGCGTGGATTCAGGGTAGATTTAAGTTTTTTGACCTTTTACAGAGCATGTCCAAACAGTGATATAATATATTAAGCTTTGTAACTTGCCAAATCCCAGGCATATTTTCACGAGGACAGCAAAAACAGTTTCTCTCGCCCCAGGGTAATGTGCTTCTGTGGAACTTCCAAACAAAGAAAACCAAAAGCCATTCACAGTCTACCTTGTTCTTCAAAACAGCCTACCCCAGTTTTGCTGAAACTTGTAAAGTCAGGTTGGCAAGAGGTTGGTCGGCACCGTGGAAGGCTGTTCTGCACAGTCAGATCGGTACCAGCATAGCAACAGAAGAGCTCAGGTCCTGGAATGGAAAATGTCGCGACACCCTGACCACTGGTGTCTGTTGTCAGCTGCCTCCGGTTTTGACAGGGTAACCACCGTGGGCCCTTGTTTCTGAAAATGCTCCCAGGTGGAAAACACTGCCATTGTGTCTTGGTGTTACCTGGCTTCACTCAGAAGGAGTGGATGACTTGAACGCCCCCCTGGACCCTGTAGGTAAATTGTTTCACGAGATGTCACGTGCAGCTTGCAGTTCAGTCAGGCGGATCCCCAGATTTTCCGCTTTGCCAGCATATCCCCATTCTTCAGTGCATGGTGTCAGGTGGTGGGATGCTGCAAGGCACCTGGACCCGTCTCCCAGCTTTAAATCATTTCAGCCAAAGACCCTGAGCAGCCCCACAAAAGGAAGTGGGTTTGGAGTCAGAATGGTTCCAAATGGTTCCAGCTACTTAGACTATTACGTGTTTATTGCCCGGTTGCTGCTTTTCAGGGCAGTTCTGCACGTCAGCTTTGGGGAGATAAAATAGCCAAGAAAGGAAATTAATGTAAATTTAAAGTGTACAGAAATTATTTCAGTCATTAGCAGCGGTAGGAAAGACTTACACAAGACTAGGTTGTGTACAGAGCAGCAGTGTGACTGAGTAGAAGTGCATTGTGCAGGATGTAAAAGAAAAAAACAAAACCCCACACCAGAAAAAGCCCCCTAAGTTTCACTCCTGTTTTTTCCCAATGCCTGCTTAAGCAACTTCAGGAATTCACTTTCTGTCTTTTCTCTCCTTACATAGTAGGGAATAATCCTGCTGATTTCATTTTTGTGAAGCACGTTGCTTTCTACACACGGTTAGCCTTTTGCGGGCAGAGGGTGTTGGCGTTGCAAACTTACAAGAGTGTTTGGAAACTAAATTAGCAGTTTATGTTACACACACAATTGCAATTTGCGATTCGTGTTACTTGTGAGACAAAACTACGGGTTCATGGTGGGAAGAGGAAGTTTTTCCCTAGTAGCTGGCACTGCTGTTACTGGAAGCAGCGTGAAGCGCGAGTGACGAGTCGTCTTCACGCGGCATTGTGAAATTTCGTCCTGCTTTTCCATCTCTGTCACAGTTGTTGGTGTGCACACAGATAAGACTCGTTCCTTGTTAGCACTTCAAAATATGAAACACAGTGCTCTTTTAATGCACCTGGATTATTCTGAAGTGGTTGCATCCTACACAGTTGTTGAGAACCGAGACACAGATGGAGAGCGCTCCGGCATAGACATGTCCATGGACCTCCCTGACCGTTGGTTTTGGCACGCTGTACTTTGGCCCCGATACTTCCCTTCTTAGTCACTGTTTGAGGCTGTACCTGCAAGGATCGTTTAGGTGGGAACTGCTGCTCGAGTTACTGAGTACTGACAGAGCCCATGCTACGAGACTAGTTACAGCCAAGGATGAAGAGTCAGTTGTGTGGCATTGCCGATTCGGCTGACCCTCCGGCTCTGCTCTGCAAGCTGCTTGCTCGGTGTCTTGCTGTTAGGAAGCAGGAACCGAATCCAGACCTCTTTTGGCAACGTTTTCGCTGCAGGAGCAATTCTGTGAGTCAGCTGGTGGTGATGCACTCCAGCTCTGGTAAATGCTAGGACCAGAAATATGCTGTGGTACAACTCTTAGTGTTGATCAGGCAGAGGAGAGGGCATGCATGCAAGCTGGTGAATGTATCCTTGCACTGAGCAAATGGAGAAGTAAAATCAGTGGCTTGAGCAGCTGTCTGTGTGCTGGCTTGCAAAAGAACTCCATTTTAAGTGCTTTGTGAAGTTTCTGCTCAGAAAAGAGGGATGGGAAACATCTGAAGAGCAGCGCGAGTCCAATGCTGGCCTAGAAGTGGTCAGCTCACATCAGGGAGCTCATTGTGCAAGGAGACTGGGAATCCAGAGCAGCTGGGTAAAAATACCGGGTAGTGAATGGACACAGGGAGTGACGCTCTCATGTGGAACTGTGTGGTGTGTCACATGGCGCTGAGTATCTTAGCTCGGCTGCAAGAATAGAAAGTGGGTAAAGTGCAAAGCTGGCTGTAGAGGAAAGCTGCTCGTAAAATGGAATACGGGAGGGAAGGAGGGCTGAGCCAAAACGGGTTATTAGCGTGCCTGCCTGATCCTGATGACCAGGGTTTGTTTATACGCAGGCTCTCTCAGAAGTACTGGCTGCTGCTCACTGTGTTAGCAGTCACGTCTGCGTGCTGCGCATAGCTTACCTGCCAACATCGATAAGGGCAGGCGAGGGTGTTCAGTCCACATTTGGCTGCTCCTGTTTGTGAGCCCTGTTGTCATCAGTGGATGGTTAAGGGGATAGAAAAGCGCCTGTCGATCTGTTTCTTCTTATGTTACTTGTGAAGAGTGGTGTTGCTTCTTTAACATGGTAGACATAGATTATTAATTTTTTTAACTCTCACCATTGCTTTTAAAACTACGCAAATACTCAGCTTCTATATTTGAAAGATGCATTAGAGGGCAGGAGGGGCTTTCCTTTTCTTATCCCAAAAGACTACCAGAAGGTCCACTTGAGTTTCTGTGCACAAATAATGACGTTTTTTCTGGATGCTGTGCAGCTTCCAGTTTTGGTAGCTGTAGAGGACTGTACTGGTCAAGCTTTTTTTTTTACCCTCCCCCAGATATGCTTGTCCTAATTATTAAACCCTTTGTTATTATTTATGTTGGTCTTCAGCCTTTGCTCCATGATTCTGTGCAGCCAATTCCTTGACACTTCTGGTTTTTAAAACTTTGACCTTTATTAACTAAAAGAGTCACGATGAGAGAGTGAACTTGTTTGTGCAAGTGTCTGCAGGCCGTCTCCCATTTTCCCTTTATTTGTCCTCAGCTGCATGTTGATTCTGTTGAAGTAACTGGTAGAGTGAGCTACTGTTCTGCTGGGGCAGGGGTATTTCAGTCTGGCACTGTTAAGCGTTGCTGGTACACACGTCTCATTACAGTGTTGAAGAGAAGTGAGATCTTTTTTCCTGATTCTTCTTTGCTCACACACAAAGAAAGTGAGAAGATGGCACAGGATGGCTCGTGCCTGTTACACCTTACAACGGTTAAATTTACCCTGACTGAGAGCCCTGATACGCCGGTGCGGGTGCTGGCTCTGCAGCGTGCCGACAAGTTTCTGAAGCACGACATCACCCTGGTTTATATCGGCTGTGTCCCGGCTCCTCTCAATAGTTTCTCGCCTGTGTGGCTGTAGGAATGCACGTGGCATTGTGCATTCCCCTATTAATAGAAGGGCCGGCGCAGTGGTTTCAGCCTTAGCTGCACCCATGGGTGCCTTGTTTGAGGGAGAGGATTAAATGGAGCGACGGGGCACGTTGTTGACAAAATCAGGCAGCCAGCAGGGAGGTGGGAGGGAGGAAAAGTTGAAAGAAACGTCGTGCCTTTGCTGAAGAGCGTGCAGTGAACTTCGGTGAGCTGTGTCCGTCCCCCTACGCACCGGGAAAGGGGAGGGGAGCCTTTCCAGCCCGTCGTGCCTCGGCAGGGAGTTGGCTCCCCGTGCTACTGTGCGGCTTGTGGTTTCGGCACTGACCCATAGCGTTGGGCGAGGTGGAGATGGGAGAGCAGCAGGTCCTCCGGGGTCAGGCACGCCGGGATGCTGCAGGGGAAGGAGGCAGGAACGGTCATCGCAGGACAGCCGGAGGGACCCACAGGGATCCCTGGGAGCGAGGCAGGAGCGGCGTTCGCAGCACTGCTGCTTTTCCATCACTCATCTGCGGCAAGTGGGAGAGATTAGTGCAGCTGTTGGATGTTATTTCCCAGGGCCCTGGGTGTGGAGGCCAGGAAGGGTTTTTCATCCAAAAGGAGATGAGTATCTGGACCTGGGTGGGGTTGCACAGGAGCAGAAACCCATTTGCTCTCTCTCATCTCCCTCCCTTTGCCTTGTCCCAAAAGAGGTGAGAGAAGCAAAGGAATCCTTTCCTGAAGGGGAATATGTCTGTAACCTGCTAGTTTTTCTTCATAGGTGGTGAAAGCCCATGTGTTTAAAACCATCCTTTATCCATCTCCCCCTCCTTGTCGGCCTCCTCCGCAGCGCACAGTGCCGGCGTGGAGGCTGGGAGCCTGCTCCCATCCCTGGTGCCGACACGAGCCAACGGCAGGGCATCGCCCATCTTCCTTTTCTGCCCAGCTGTATTATTTTTAGGTCAGCATAGGATTTTCTTTTCTCGTAAGGAGAGCCGGGTTAATTCTGCAAATAATGTGAGACAGAAAGGAGAATAATAATGTCAAGGGTGGAAATTTGTGTACGGTATGTATTGGGGATTTCAGTGGGAGGAGTTAGATGACTTAATAACATAACTGTGTATTAATGACTTCTGTCTCAGGATATGTTTCATTCTTGTTTTGTTTTCCTTGCTTCTGTTTGTGGCAGTTGCTAAAGAGCACAGACAGGAAAGGAGCATAATGGTATCAAGCTTTTTATTTTAGATAAGGCCTAGAAATTTACCACTGTTTTTATTTCTTGATGTCCACAACATGGGCAACATAGTGTTAGTGGGCTGCGTGGGTGAAAACTTCGGGTTTCAATCTACTCTTACGTGGTTTCAGAAGAATAAGTAGAGAAATGCTAAATATCACCCACCACTGGTCATAGCTAATGCAGAGCATAATGTTTAATTTCTTGGTAACAGAATGATGGATATAAATATTGGGCATTTGCACCTTGACTACTGAAATACAGAATTTGGAAGGATTGAATGTTTGACTGTATTACTCTTAATCAAAATCAAGACTGATTAATTTTGCTTAAAATTTGGCTCTGCTTTGCCTTTCTAAAACGCCTTGCCTTTTCTTAAAGAAAAAAAAAAAGCTGTTTCCATTGCTGACAAATTGGAATTGGCTCAGAGGAGAGTGTAATGCAAAGCAACAGGCATCGCTTATGTAAACTTTTCTTGCATAGGTGCCGCTTGTCCTAAGTGTAGCAAGTCCGGGTTTGCCTCTTGAACAAGCTGCACAAAGCTTTGACTGTTTCTTAGAGCCTGTTAACATGCTTTTGTACCCTAATTAGCATTACAGAATTCAAGAATACCAACTCAGTTTAGTCGAAAGCTTTTTAATGCTGTGATTTCATACACAGACCTTGTCTGCATTCAAAAAAAAAGAAGAGAAAGGTGCACTGGCGCAGTAATAGTTAAATAGACTCGCCTGGTGTGATACGTGGCCTGAGCACCAAGGTCATCCTAGGCATTGCACTGTTATTGCCCAGTTGTATTTCGGTTCTGCTTTTGTGTTTCAGCAGTTCTGTTTTCTCACCCGCTTGCTTTGTACACCTCAGCAGGCGAGCCAGGGTCCTAGAATTAACGTTCTCATCGTGCAGGTATGAACGATTCCGAAATGTAAAGGCACTTGAGGATGGAGCTCATTTTAAAGTGGTCTTAGCCGCTAAAAGCAGGTTTTTTTCCTTTCTGCTTATAGTTGAATCTCTGTGCTTGGAGCTGAACAGCCGCCTTCTCTCTGCTCTGTAATCATACATATAGAAAAATGGAAAACTGTGGCCAAGACTAGCAATCACATGATAACACAGCAGCTTTTATTTGCTACATCTGGAAACTTACCGTGCAAGCAGAGGGCTTTTATCTCCACTCAGGTGTTGAGCCATTGCTCTGCCTGTTCTGCTAACAGCCTCAGAACCTGTCCCCATCTCCTTTCTCTGCAGCCGTACCGTCCGTGTTTGACTTGGCGCTACATATGGGCAGACTTGTGACATTGTAAGGAGAAGGGGGTGTTTTTGGTGTTTTGTTTGGTGGTTTTTTAAAGTTCATCATGAGCAAAGTATTACCATATGTTTCAGATGCTTTATTTGATATACTGGACTTTTCAGACTTTCTACAGTTACTAATTTTTTTTAAAGCAATTTAAGCAAGATGAAAAAATGTTCATATCACCTAGGATTCCTTTGTCTTGTCCTTCTTAGGCTGCGGCTTTAGATTTAATAATACTGTAGGCATTGGCACTACCTAAAGATGGAAAATAGTACTGATGAGAAAACAGAAATTAATAGTTAGGCTTCCTTAAAAAACCTAATGCTTCCAGTTAATGCATTGTTGGGCGTGGCAGCTTACTCCGTTTTAAATTAGGACAAGCTTTAGTCAGTGCAGCATGATGCTTGCCTTAAGTAGTTAGGTTTAAAGTTTAGTCCTTGTAAGTTTTTCTTGGAGGTGGTACATGCCCATGTCTGCATCTGCACTGCTAATTGTGTTCAAAGCCCAGGTTGTGTCATTAGGGACAAATTTGGACTCCCATCCTGCTTGAGGTGAGGTGAAGGGAATTCAGCAAAAACACAACCCTACCCCAACTCCCCCCAAAAAAGAGTTATGCGTGCACTTGGGCAGACAGACTGTACTGGAGGGAAGGGATGCCATCCAGAGGGACCTGGACAGGCTGGAGAGGTGGGCCTCTGCCAACCTCATGGAGTTCAACACGGTCAAGTGCAAGGTCCTGCACCTGGGTCAGGGCAATCCCAACCACAAGTACAGGCGGAGAATGGATTGAGAGCAGCCCTGAGGAGAAGGACTCGGGGGTACTGGTTGATGAGAAGCTGAACGTGAGCCAGCAGTGTGTGCGGGCAGCCCAGAAAGCCAACCGTATCCTGGGCTGTATCAGGAGAAGTGTAGCCAGCAGGTTGAGTGGGGGGATTCTCCCCCTCTACTCTGCTCTTGTGAGACCCCTCCTGCAGTACTGTGTCCAGCTTTGGAGCCCTCAACATGAGAAGGATATAGACTGGTTGAAACAAGTCCAGAGGAGGACACGAAGATGCTCCGAGGGCTGAAGAACCTCTGCCATGGGGACGGGCTGAGAGAGTTGGGCTCGTTCAGCCTGGAGAAGAGAAGGCTCCAGGGAGACCTTATAGCACCTTCCAGTACCTGAAGGGGCTACAAGAAAGGTGGTGGTGGGGGGTGCTTTTTAGAAGGGCCTGTAGTGACAGGACAAGGGGTAACGGGTTTAAATTGAAAGATGGTAGATTTAGGTTGGATATCAGAAAGAAGTTCTTCCCGGAGAGGGTGGTGAGGCACTGGGACAGGTTGCCCAGAGAAGCTGTGGATGCCCCATCCCTGGCAGTGTTCAAGGCCAGGCTGGATGAGTCTTGGAGCAACCTGGTCTAGTGGAGGGTGTCCCTGCCCATGGCAAGGGGGTTGGAACTGGATGGTCTGTAAGGTCCTTTCCAACCCAAACTGTTCTATGATTTAATCCGTAGCAAAGACTGACAAGCCCAAGTGAGGTCTTCAGAGCCCAGGAGACCTCCCGAGCTGGCGTCACGGTGCCAGCCCTCGGCATGAGGAGCAGCATTAGGATAACCTCTCTTGTCCTTTGGGAGCGATGGGCACAAGGTGCAGGCGCTGGAGCCGCCTGTGCTGCCTGCTTGCCTGGGGCTGCCCCACATGACCCCCAGGGAGGGCTTTTCTTGGGCTGTTTTTATTCCAACTCTCCAAGCTGCTGCCACCTCTACAGTTGTGCCTGGATGGCAGAGAGAGGGGTTCAATGGGTCCCTCTTTTGGTCCAGCTTGCTTTTCGCCTGCTGCTTCTTCCCTCACAGCAAGGAGGGAGACTAAGGAGGAAACAGAAAATTATGGAGGGGTGTTTAATTCTATGCATTATAAAAGAGAGAGAGTACATATTCCTTTTTCAAGATACATTATTTTTGTTTTGGGGGAGGGGAGGCGGTTCCCTTTGCATGGAAAACACCATTTTTAAATTGCAAGTGTTTACTGTCCTGAGGCATAGTAGTTAGTACAGGTGTACTGCGAAAGACTTTCACACGGGTCTCTGCTCCGCAAGACTTGCTCTCAAGTGCAGCCTTTGACAGGAGCCCTAAAGAAACCAGCGCTTAAAATCAGTGTGTTGCACAGCTGATGGAGGTGAGTGAGTATAAGATGGATGAGGCGCACCTCCCCGCTGTGTGGGGAGGCTGGCTGCTTGCCCAGAAGCACTGGCTCCTGCTCAGCCCAAATCCTGGGGGTACCGTGTCGGGTGCCGGCTCTCCCAGTAGCTCTGTGGTCCCATCAGTGATATCTGCACCTGCCCCGTCACACACGGGGGAATACGGCTGCTGCACTGGATTGCTGGTCTGGGGGAGGCCAGGCACATTGGGGACCCCAGACCTGCCTCAAGACACCCCGAGCTGAGGGTCCGTGTCCTTCTGCAGAGCAGCAGGCCCCACAGACGGCCGACAATGCTCATGGTGTGCAGCAGCACTACTTGCTTTTACGTGAGGCACTTTCATCGCCTGTGAAGAAGAATTTATTTCAGCAGCCTGCAAGTTTTTCAGTTGACTGCTGTAACCCTTTAACGCCTTCCTTCCCCCAGCAGTTTGGGTGGCTGTGTGTGTTTGTTTTCGCTGGAGGTGCTGCTGTGCATCACCGGGTGGGTGCTGCCAGGTGAGCTGGAGGAGAGCCGTAGATCCTGGTGCTGGGGGAACGCTACCTGTTGGCGTTTTCCACCCCCCACCAGCCAGTGTTGTCATATGAGGAAACCCAAGTGAATGTTTGCTTTGTGAATGGCATCGGTTCGGTGTTCAATGGAATGCAGGGGCTCTGCTGGCAATGACTATAAAGGTAGGATGCAAGTGAATTGACAGGGGAGGTAAAACAGATTAAACCCCCAGCGTGTAATATTTATGTCCCAGCCTTCTGGGTGCCGTGGTAGGGAAGGCCGTGTTACATATACTTCACACTTGCTTCTTTCACCGCTCAGGGGCTACGCGTCCAATTGCTTTGTGGGTGAGTTGGTTATCTCTTCGCTTTCAGGGAATAAAAAAAGGTCTGTGGAAGTTTATGTAGTGATAAAAAGAACAACAATGGGAGTTTGTTAGGGACAGGACAGGGAGGGAGTGGTTTCAGGAATTTGTCAGAAGTCATGTCTAATTGCAGGATGTTTTTCTAATGAGTAGGCACATGTCCTTTTCCTTGATGTGGAGGGTGAAGGTAGTATGGGGAGAAGTCAGGGAGACGCATGTGAAAATCTATCACGTATAATGCTCACACTGACAAAATCTGGCCGCTTCACATTCACTGCTGGTTGCTTCTGCGAAGCTCGCGCTTCGGTTGCAAGCTGGAGCTGTAACCACAAGGAGCCGTGTGGAGTGAAGCTGTGTCACTTATTGAATGCAAAATGGCTGTGACCTGTAATGCTGCCGTGCTCAAATCCCAGACATTTTAAAGGCAGTAGGCTTGTTCGTTGACGCGCTGGCCAAATGTTGCTGCGTAGTCCTTGCTGCCTGCAGCATAGCTGCATTTCCAGCACCTTTGATTGTTCACCCCAGGTCTACTTTATGTGAGAAACTTTTGTTTAGCTGAATTTGGGACTGGAGAACTTAAGAAAAACAAGAAATCGTAGCAATAAGGTATGTGTAGAAAAAGACTTTGTTTCTTCATTTTTCTTCGCAGCACGGTGTCTGTGAAGGGGATTTAGAGCGTCAGAAGTGCTAAACATCCTTTCAGGTCTTCCTCCTCAGACCCTCCTCCCCTTCAAGGAGCATTAGTTTTTCTTTTAAAACAGTATATTTCTCATAACAGCTTTGAGAAAAATCAGTTCAAGTTTACGGAAAGGTGGTGTGGAGAAAATTCGTGCGTGGATATTTGAGTGGTGTGCGTCTTAAGCAGTGGTTAAAAAAGGTGCTATTTATACATTTGCAGCTGCTTGCTGACTTAGGTCTGATATAGCCTCTCCTGTCACTGCTTCTTATTGAATGTCTTTTATTTTAACAGTACTTTTTAGTAAAAATGAAACAGTGTAAAACCGTTGAAATATTTTATGTCGGGCTACGGGAAGGTTGTCAGAAGGCTGTGGTCTCAGCTGCCCCTTCGCCCTCTGCCCGTGTGGGATGCTCAGTTCCCGTGCACTATATTGGTTAAACTTCCAGTGAACTTAATAGCCAGAAACTGGTAGAAAGTGACTGTGATTGAAACGGCCTTTCTGTGGTGATAGGTTTTTGACACGTTGTGGCTTCGTTTTGCATTTAGCAGGTTCTTAGTATCGTGGGGCGAGAGGAAAGAGCCTGGCCTAACGCGAGAAGAATGTCGTTCTTAGGCTCGCAGCAGCCCGTAAGTAATTTCTGTTTCATTCTTTACCTTTGCAGGTGTGACATCTGTTGTATTACCTTTCGTACTCATCGGGGCTTACTGCGCCATAATGCTGTTATCCACAAGCAGCTTCCCAGAGATACCATGGGAAAGCCTTTCATTCAGAACAACCCGTCGATTCCAGCAGGCTTCCACGACTTGGGATTCACAGACTTCTCCTGTAGGAAGTTCCCCCGCATATCTCAGGTATGCTCTGTTCTTCATAGCTTAGCGTGCCAACTGATGATGTGCATTCTGAATTAACTGAAAGACTAATCCTTGAGGAGGCAGAGACTGGGTTTAGAATATTTTGTGGAAAGCACATTACCACTGTCTGTGTAGGCTTCAAACACTTCCTGCCTTTCCTTTTTTTTTGTTTTTTTTTTTTAATTTAAAGAATATTTGTTTTTGTTTCCCACCCCCTCTCCCCAGCATTCCAGTGGATAACTATTGGTGTAAAGATCTATAAAAATATCTTAAAGGAAAACTTGGATGATCTTAGATCCTTGCCCCTTCCAGCCTGCCCATTAGTTCTCACCTTCCCTAAACCATCCCACATCTAAAATCAATATGGAGGTGTGCTGGTTTTAGTTGGGACAGAGTTAATTTTCCTCACAGTAGCTAGCATGAGGCTATGTTTTGGATTTGTGATGAGAATAATATTGATAACACACTGATGTTTTCAGTTGTTGCTAAGCAATGTTTACATCAACTCAAGGACTTTTTCAGTTTCTGATACTGTACCTGTGTTCCCAGCTTCTTCTTCCTTCTCTGCAAGAAGCTAGGAGGGGACACAGCCAAGACAGTTGACCCAAACTGGCCAGAGGGACATTTCACTCCATAATACGTCATGCTCAGTATATCAGCTGGGGGGCAGGCTAGGTGTCTCTCTCTCTCTCTTGGGTTTGATCCGGCTCTTGCTCTCCGTCTCTGGCTCTCGCTGCACAGGAACTGGCTGGGCATCAGTCAGCGGGTGGTGAATGGCTGTATCATTTGCTTCTTCTTCCATTATTTTCATTAGATATTATTAATAATAATATTAGTATAATTAGCATTGTCAGTATTACTAATGTCATTATTTTATTACATTTATTTTCAATTATTAGATTGCTCTTATCTGAACCCACGAGTTTCCTTGTCTTTTCCTGCAATTCTCCTCCCCATCCCACTAGGGGAGGGGGAAGGTGAGCGAGTGGCTGTGTGGTACCTGGCTGCTAGCTGGGGTTAAACCCTGACAGTCCTTTTTTGTGCCCAGCATGGGGCTCGAATGGTTTGAGATGATAACAGATCGGTCAGAGCATACTAATGGATTTATATCAATTAGCAGTTGCATGTCATGATATTAGTTTATTTGATTTGCATCAGGCTCTCGTCTTTGCTGTGCATGTTAAAAACTGGTGTTGGCATTTGCAGGCTGATGTGCTGTGCAGTGATTAGTGATGTTTTGCCTGTGAGATTTGTTTTTAGGACACTGACCTTGAGCTTCATGTGATATCTGAGTTATGCGCTGAAGCCGTTACTGTACTTCGGGTACCATCTCATGGAGATAATCCGCAATTTTAATTCTGCTTCTGAGAGGCTTTTTATGGAGAAAGTACAGAATAACACCTTTGCTGCCTTTTACCGTGATGTTTCCTCCTTCATTGCAATAAGTTTTCAGTATCTTTAACATCTTTGGGTTATTAAAATCCTTCTGTTGGTACTTCTTGGGAATACTGTTTCAGTTTTATGTCAGGTTAGCGAGCAACTTAAGACTACCGTTCAGAGATCTGCCCCAAGGCTGGATAGTTATGCGTGGCAGGGTGTGTGGAATAGCATGGACAAATGCCTAGGGCAGTGGACACCTCCAGTGTTTTGGAACTTTACCCCTGAACAAGTGCAGAATCCTGAAAAACTAGCAGAATATTTGGAAGAAGTATGCTGTCTCCATGGCAGTTCCAAGGAGACAGGTCACTGCAACGTGCTGGGGTCTGGCCCATGCCTACCAAGCCCTGTTCAACACCCTCAAGGGGAAGAGAGGGTCTCTGGATCTGTCGACAGAGCAACAAGCACTGCAGCTACCCCAACCCCCGCGACAGGCACAGCAGCAGAACCAGAGAACAAACCTGTGCCGGTATCAGTTGCCCTTATGTAAAAGAAGAAATCCTGGAAGCAGAAGTCAGCTTGTTTAGCAAGGGATGAAGAAGCTACTCCTAAGAGGGAGCAGGAGGAAGAGATGGAGGAGCCATGCCACTCTGAAGTGGAGCCATTATGAGGAGAGAGGAGGGAAGAGATGCAGCTGCTGCTCAGGGAGGAGGAAGAGGAGGAACTCATAAATGAGGGGGTGGTAACCACCCGATCCTATCCCTAAGTGAGCTGCGAGATGTGCAAAAAGATTTCAGCTGTTGCGTAGGTGAGCACATTGTCACCTGCCTGCTCCGATGCTGGGATAACGAGATCAAAAGTCTGGAATTAGACAGTAAAGAAGCCAGTCAACTGGGATCCCTTTCTAGGGAAAGGGGCGTTGACAAAGGGGTTGGAAAAGTGGGACAAGTCCTCACCCTCTGGAGGTGACTCCTGTCAGGTTTGAAGGAAAGAGTCCCTTTAAGGAAGATTTTATGTGTGATCCAGGCAAGTGGACCACCATGGAGACAGGTATCCAGCACCTGAGGGAATTAGTCATGCTGGAGGTTATTTTTGGTGACCTGGGTAACAGGCAGTCACCCAAACATCCAGATGAAGTCAAGTGCATGCGACCCCTGTGGCGAAGTTTGTACAGAGCACACCATCATCATATGCCAGCTCACTGGCGGTAATAACCTGGAAGGGCAGAGAGGAACAAACAGTGGATAAATTAGCTGGTCAGCTTCAGCAGTACAGAGTCTCCCTCCTTACAGGCCTGCGTCTCGGCTGTAGAGAAACTGCCATACATACTATCGAAGAAACTGTCGCCGGACTTCCAACAGTTCAAAGAGGACATGGCATGCTCCCCACCCGTACAAACCAATATCTCAGCTGTGAGGAGCAGGCGTTCTGTCATCAAGAAGGAGGATATAGAGGGTGCACACCACGGGCCACCCTGTGGTTTTACCTGTGTGACCATGGAGGGGACGTGAGGAGTTGGGATGGAAAAATCTGCTTTGACCCCAGAGGCACGGGTACGTGACTTGCAGGGAAAAACAGTCACAAAAGGGGCTGTGGGTTCTTCCAGGAAAATTGGTGCTCTGGTTTACAGCGGGCAGCTCCCCAGACAGAGTAAAAGAGCTGATCTTACTTCTGATCCTCTTGAAAGGATTTCTGTTTCATATTTACGAGGTGTGAGTAGCAAATCCTGTGACCAGTACCAGAGGGGCCGTACCTCCAGCTAGGTAGAGGAAAGGGACAGACTGTGTGGATTCCATGGCCTGGCACATCAGAGCCGCAGGAATACAAGGCTTCAGTGGACACGAGTGCAGAGTGTACCATAATGCTGTCAAGCTATAAAGGGACAGAACCCATCTGTATTTCTGGAGTGACTGGGGGATCCCAGCAGGCCGTTGTATTTGAGGCCAAAGTGAGCCTAACTGGGAATGAGTGGCAAAAGCACCCTGTTGTGACTGGCCCAAAAGCTCCATGCATCCTTGGCATAGACTACCTCAGGAGAGGGTGTTTCAAGGACCCAAAGGTGGGCCTTTGGTATAGCTGCCTTGGAGATGGAATTAAACAGCTGTCTATCTTGCCTGGTCTCTTGGAGGACCCTTCTGTTGTGGTGTTGCTGAGGGTCGAAGAACAGGAGCCGATTGCCACCGCAGCACTTCACGGACGGCAATATTGCATCAACCGGGACTCCATAATCCCCATCCAGAAGCTGATTTGTCAGCTGGAGAGCCAAGGGGTGATCAGCAAAACCCGCTCACCCTTTAACAGCCCCATCTGGCCAGTGCATAAGTCTGATGGAGAATGGAGACTGACAGTGGACTCCCGTGGCCTGAACGAAGTCACGCCACCACTGAGTGCTGCCGTGCTGGACATACTGGAACTCTAATATGAGATGAAGTCAAAGGCAGCCAAGTGGTACGCCACCACTGACATTGCTAATGCCTTTTTCTCCATTCCTGTGGCAGCAGAGTGCAGGCCACAGTTCGCTTTCACCTGGAGGGGCATCCAGTACACCTGGAATCGACTGCCCCAGGGGTGGAAGCACAGCCCTACCATCTGCCATGGGCTGATCCAGACCGCACTGGAACAGGGCGCAGCTCCCGAACATCTACAGTACATTGATGACATCATTGTATGGGGCGACACAGCTGATGAGGTCTTTGAGAAGGGGAAGAAGACAATCCAAATCCTTCTGAAAGGCAGTTTTGCCTTGAAACAAAGTAAAGTCAAGAGGCCTGCACAGGAGATCCAGTTCTTAGGAATAAAATGGCAAGATGGATGTTACCAGATCCCAATGGATGTGATAACAAAATAACGGGCACTCCGGCTCTGTCTCCCGCTGCACAGGACTGGCTGGGTATTAGTTGGCAGGTGGCGAATGGTTGTATCATTTGCTTTCTTTTCCATTATTTTCATTACATATTATTAAGTAGTAATATTAGTATTGCCAGTATTATTAGTATCATTATTCTATTTCATTTATTTTCAGTTATTAAATTGTTCTTATCACAACCCACAAATTTCTTTGTCTTTTCCTCCGATTCTTCTCCCCATCCTACGGGGGGAGGAGAGTGAATGGCTGTATGGTACTTGGTTGCTGGCTGGGGTTAAACCCTGACAGGACACAGGGTAAGTGTGCTGGGTTTAGTCAGGACAGAGTTAATTTTTTGCACAGTAGCTGGTAGGAGGCTGTATTGGTTTTGCGCTCAGAAGAGTACTGATTACGCTGGTGGTTTTTAGTTGTTGCTAAGGAGTGTGTGTACCAGTTCAAGGACTTTTTCAGCTTCTGATACTGCACCTGTGTTCCCAACTCTTCTCGCTACAGGCAGTGGGGAGGGGACACAGCCCAGACAGTTAGACCAAACTGACCGAAGGGGTGTTTCGTTCCATAGCACATCATGCTCAGTATACAAGCTGGGGTTGGCCGGGGGACCGTAGTGTTGTTAGTTCGTTCAGTTGTTCGTTCATTAGTTGGAGAGTTGGTTGGTTTCTCGTTTGTGCTTTCTCTCTCGGGCTCACGCCGATGCTGTGGTGATCGCTCTAGGGCTCTCGGGCTCGGGCTCTCGGGCTCTGGCTCTCGCTACTCGGGACCTGGCTGTGTATCGGTCAGTGGGTGGTGAGCAATTGTATAATTCGTTTTATTTTCCATTATTTTCACTACATAGTATTGTTAGTATTGTTAATATTTTTAATATTATTAGCTTCACTGTTTTATTAATTTATATTCAATTATGAAATAGCTCTTATCTTAATCCACGAGCGTCCTTGTCTTTTCCTCCAATTCTCCTCCTCCACTGGAGGGGTGGGGGGCGGTGAGCGAGTGGCTGCGTGGTACTTTATTGCTGGCTGGGATTAAACCGCGACAGTAAGGAAGGCATTATTTACTTTAATTTACTATGACAAGGATGCAGTTGTGGTGCAAAGAATTTAATCGTTAAATCTTTGGGAAGTCACCTTACTTACTAAATGGGAACATCTTCAGTGACTTCCACTCCCAAATACCTTTCTGCTATGTTCCTTACGTGAGTTCAGAAGATTTTGCACCTTTGAGGATGACTCACTGGGGAAAGGCAGAGAAAGGCCTGTAAATATTTTTCTGAGAGCCATAAAGCTCTCGGAAAGCCAAGTTGGTTTGGGTCTGGATGAAGCTGCCTATCAAAAAAAAAAACAAACAACAAAACCACAACATAAAAAAAAGCAAACAAAAGACATAAATGAACAGCACAAGCCATCAGGACTGTGCTTACTCAGGATCTGCACTTTCTTATTCTCCTTGGATTAAAGCATTGCTTTCCAGCTTTTCTGGCTGCAAGGTGGTAGACCACCAGTTTGCTGCTGGTTCAGGGGAGCATGTAACTCAGTCTGTAACTCCGGTGCAGTTTTGGTGTAAGAGTTACAAAATCAGGAGAAGAGAGAACTTTTTTAACAACTTGGTTTGATTTCTTTCGTAATTAACGGCAGACATTTAAAGTTATTAAGGGATTCAAATGTTGGGACTTTCCATTTGTAATAATTTTGCTTGCACTGTGAGAGGAGACCTACAAAGTAGCATTTAGATATAGTGTTTGGATTCATGATTGTTTTCAGGGATAGGTATAAAATCCACTTGTGAGGTTAGTATTCTTCTTGGGAGAGTAAGTGTAATCAGACTTCATTAACCAAAAACCTTCCTGCTCTGGGCTCTGTGTTTCATTGATTTGCTTTTGGGGGGTGTTATTTTGGTTGGTTGATGTTGTCTTGCCTTCTTGCGTGCCATTTTGGTTTTTCCTCCTCTCCTCCTAGTTTCTGTGTAGTAGTAAAGCTGAGGGACCCAGGTTAGTGAAGTTTGCTGTATAGTCTACAGAAGTTCCTGTCCTGTCAGTGAAGTGAGAGAGGTTTCTGGAAGGGAAGTTGAGGATGGAAAAGTATTTGAGAGACTGAATAGCCCACTGAAGGAGTTTGCCTTTACAGTAGGGAACTTTTGGAGTTATCCCCTAATTAAGATACACCACTTAGGTGACTAAAGGCTGTGGAGCAGGAATATCTCCATGCCAGGTCAGTGGTGGCTGCTCTGAACTCCTTAACTCGGGCAGTGGAAAAGAGACTGAGCTGTTTTTCTTTCGCAGCATGTGATGCCTTTCCAGTTTGAGACGTGCACTCTAAATATTTTTGCATGTCTTGCAGGTCTGGTGTGAAACGAATTTGCGAAGGTGCATCAGCGACTTCCATCGATTTATTTGCGAGACGTGTAACAAGGCATTCCCCATGCTTTCGGCGCTCAAACTGCACACAGAAACTCACGTGATGGATCAGGGAAAAGACAAGCACAAGCCACAGTCCACGACCCCACCCGGCGAGAACCTAGACCAGAAAGCCTTCATGGCATCCTTGGGCCTACAGTACACCAAAGACATCAAGCCTGTCAAGCAGGAGAGCAATACACAAGACGAGGCCCAAGAAATGCGGCTCAGAGCACTGAAGAGTAACCTACCTCAGGAACCCGGCAGCACCGGTCTGCTCAGCCTCTCTCCTCTGGAAGCTGCCTCCATGGGAGGGTCATTTTCAGTCCTTCCCCCCACAAAAGAAAACATAAAGCTCCTCTCGCTGCAGCCTTTCCAGAAGGGTTTTATCATCCAGCCTGACAGCAGTATTGTGGTAAAACCCATCTCCAACGAGTCTGCCATTGAGCTGGCAGACATTCAGCAGATCTTGAAGATGGCTTCTTCCGCTCCTCCTCCGATCAGTCTTCCTCCACTTTCTAAGGCACCTTCTGTCCCTGTGCAGTCCATTTTCAAGCATATGCCACCACTGAAGCCAAAGCCTTTGGTAACACCCCGAACAGTCGTTGCGACCTCTACACCCCCTCCTCTTATCAGTGCCCAGCAAGCCTCCCCTGGCTGCATCAGCCCCAGCCTCCCGCCTCCCCCCCTGAGGCTGATCAAGAACTCGGTGGAGTCCTCCTCCAACTCTCACCTCCCCCAGCCAGGAGCCAAATCGAGTCCTTCCTCACAGCTGCTCCTCCAACCCAAAGTAGAGCCTTTAACTCAGCATGAGATGAAGACGCAACTGGAGCAGGACAGCATCATCGAAGCTCTCCTGCCTCTCAGCATGGAAGCCAAGATCAAGCAAGAGGTGACGGAAGGGGACCTCAAAGCCATCATCGCGGGAGCGGCAAACAAGAAAGCCCCAACCATGAGGAAAGTTTTGTACCCCTGCCGTTTCTGTGACCAGGTGTTTGCCTTCTCTGGTGTCCTGAGAGCTCACATCCGTTCTCACTTGGGTATTTCCCCATACCAGTGCAACATCTGTGACTACATCGCAGCTGACAAGGCGGCGCTGATCCGGCACCTGCGGACGCACAGCGGGGAGAGGCCTTACATCTGTAAAATCTGCCACTACCCCTTCACAGTGAAAGCCAATTGCGAGAGGCACCTGCGAAAGAAGCACCTCAAAGTGACCAGGAAGGATATAGAGAAGAACATCGAATATGTCACCAGCAACGCTGCAGAGATGGTGGATGCCTTCTGCTCCCCGGACACGGTGTGCAAGCTGTGTGGCGAGGACCTGAAGCACTACCGGGCCCTTCGCATTCACATGAGGACGCACAGCGGCTGCCAGAAGAAGAAGCCGTTTGAGTGCAAGGAGTGTGGCACAGCCTTTTCAGCCAAGAGAAATTGCATTCACCATATCCTCAAGCAGCACTTGCACGTGCAAGAAAGAGAGATTGAGAATCACATCTTGGCAGTGGACTGCAGTGCCCAGGAAGGCCAGACAGACCCTTCTTTACTGGAAGACAGCACTTATATGGACCGCAAGTCCATGACGCCTTTCCTGGAGCCACAGAATGGCTTCTTGCTTGGGACGCCGTCTCACGTTCCCATCAAACTTGAACCTGCGGGCAACTTCCCGATGGATTTTGATGAGCCGTTGGATTTCTCTCAGAAGAACAAAAACCTGAGTGCTGTGCAAGTGAAGCAGGAAAACCTGTTTGGCTCTTCTCCCCTGTCCCTCTACGACTGTTCCATGGAGCCCATCGACTTGTCCATCCCCAAAGCCATGAAGAAGGATAAAGATGATGTCCCATGTGAAGCCAGGAGTCAAGAGTTGGCGGCTTCTGGGAACGGTGATAAAGCCTATAACTGTCTGCAATGTCCTTTGGTTTTTGGTGCCAGTGGGAACTCAGAGCAAAACAGGGCTGTTAGACATCCCCAGCCACTGAAAGGTTCATTACATTTGACTGTCCCGATCATTTCCCCATCTCTCCTTGGCAATTCTGCCTTGCTGAGACCCTTGAGGCCTAAACCACCACCGCCACCTCTCTTGCCAAAGCCTCTAGTACCTAAAGAGCTGCCACCGTTGGCTTCTATTGCACAGATCATTTCATCTGTGTCTTCTGCTCCCGCTTTGCTGAAGACGGAGGCTGCAGACGCCAGTCCCAAGGCAGTGAGCAGCTCTACTGGCTGCGACAAATCAGGGAATGCCAAAGCAAAAGTGACAATCGTGACCGCTGTTCAGAGAGACTCCGGCCTGCCTGGTGACCTGACGCAGGCCTGTGACCCAGAGCAGTCTCCTGTTGCCGATGCTGGGTTGACTAAGAAAAGAGGTAGAAAGAAAGGAACGAAAAATAAGCCTAAACTTAGCAGTGGTGTGGATCTGGAGTCAAGTGGGGAGTTTGCCAGCATAGAGAAGATGCTGGCTACCACAGACACTAATAAATTCAGCCCGTTTCTGCAGTCCACTGACAATTTCAAGGAAGAAAGCGGCAGAAATGGAACGAGTGAGGATGGGAAAGAACCTGCTGAAGATAAGCTGCTGAGACGGAAGAGGAAAGCTTACTCGGATTGCCTGCAAAATATCCCCTGTCCTTACTGTCCTCAAGTCTTTCCATGGGCAAATTCCCTGCAGCGGCACATGCTCACTCACACAGGTAAGAGCGCCTTGTGCTCGCGGTGGATTGTAGCCCCTGAGGATGTTCCTCATGAAAGGGCCCCTCCTTGGAGGGATCTTCCTTTCTCGTCCCCTCTCTGATGCCTGAAAAGCATTCTCCGTTGCTTTGCAAATCCCTACCCTTCGCTGTTGTATAGCGGTGGTGGTAGGTTTTTCAGTAATGGAATAATCTTTGTGCCTTTGAGTATCAAGGGGGCAAATTAAACTGCTAAAAACCCATTTGATTTCAGTGGCATTGGCATACCTGGGAGAAGACACTGGTTTCAGGTGTTGCGTTACCGTCTTCTCTTGAAGGTGAACGTGTGTGTTGTTTCATCGTGCCTTGCGTGGTTTGTTTGGCTGCTTCCAGCGGCTGTTTGCCTGCATCAGTAATGATAAAAAGATCCATAAGAATGAGAGCAAATAAGTATAGAATTGTGGCAGGCATAAAATAATACAGCGTTTAGCATTTTGTTTCTTGCGGTGGCTTTTAGTTGACAGAACAAAGAAGGAGGATTCCAGAAACATCATCCCGAGCGTTAGGTAGTATCTTGCCTCTAGGACATGTTTCTTCTCTGCTAGACAACTAAGGGTGGGCTTACGCCCTAAGGTGGGGAGATGTGTATGGAATCTTTAATATTGTGCCACTGTGTAAGTATCCTCAAACCTGGTGTGAACAAAAGGAGGAATCGGGAAGGAAGACTTATTCTGGGTTTGGGGTTGTTCTTCATTCTTTGCTGTAAAGGAAATAGGGTTGAATGGTGTGCAGAGTTGAAGTTCACTCCTTTTTCCACCCACACGGTAATAAAGTAATTAGTAGATTCTCATCCTGCTCAGAGAGAGGACAAAGCTCTACTTGCTGTTGCTCCCTTTGAAGTCAGTCACAGTTGCTGTAGTATTTGTTGCATAATGCCATCTCAACTCCTAGTGTGAGGAGTGGAAGTTAAGGATACTTGTAAGAGACTTCGGGTAGTACAGCCTTGTAAGAGACAGCTTCGTATTTTTTGGTGGAATTGAGGTTTCTTGAAGCAACTGCTTCATGTCTGTGCTAAAGAGGGAAACCTGAAGAGGTAAAAGAGGTTAGCTAAGAGGTTTAAAGGGAATCTGAGCCGTGGAGCAGTCCCTATTAGAGTTTGCTTTGGGTGACGCGAGGACATAACTTGCAAGGTATCAGTGCAACAGTGAGGTTATTGTTTTCTGGCCCACAGAGACCAAATTATTTCATCTCATTAAGCGTACAGTTTACTTTCAGTGGTGAAGGAGAGCTCTTTATTCGTATCAATTGTTTTCTAACACCCTGCTCTCCAAAAAAAAGTATATAGTTACTGAAGAACTGTTCATGAGACAAAAAACAATAGAGAGGCTTTTCGCAGACTAAGGGGTTTGACCTGCTTATTGATGGCAGACTTCCAAGGTAGCAGCACTGGTGTAAACCCTTAATGATGACAGGAAAATGCACTCGGCCATGAGTTGTACTGGTACAGCTTGTCTCCCCTACCACCACCGGACTCGGAAGAAGGCACCATCCTTTCAGAAAGCCTGAGCGAAGGCGAGCAACCACGGCTGTAGCAGGGCTGGGTCCTCAGGGCAGGTACAAGATTTTTGGTGATGCTACAGCACAGCAATAATCAGATTCAGGTGGGTGTGCTCTGGCAGTGGTAATACTGAACTCTTTTCCGGCCGTCATTGGAGCCGTGTTGAGGGAGACTTGTTGCTGGAGGACCACCCCACAGCAAGCTTTGACTCCTTCCAGGTGACGCTAGCGCTCTGTTTCCAAACTGGGAGTACGCAGCAGCTCCCCTGTGGCAGCAGTGGAGATGAAGGTAACTGGAGGAGAGAGGGAAGGGTAAGGTGAGAAGGTAGAGGAGATTTAGGCCAGGGAGGTGGTGCCAAAGCAAGCGCCAGGATGCATTCAGGTGGAGCGAGCCCTGTGTTTTTTGTGGCGAGCGTGGGGTGCTGGTGGCATGGGAGGAGTTTGGCAGCTGCGTGATAGCTACAGCAGTTTGTTGGGTTTGTGTTCTGGGTGGGCAAGTCGGTTTTCTGATGGAGACGTCTGTGGTGTCGTAGTGCAATGCACTGTTTCTGTCCCCACTGGTTGCACGGGCAGTGACTTGTTAAATAGCTCTGGTTTCTAAAAGGGGTTAAAAAACAATTCTATTCGCTAATCTTACTGTAAAGAGGAAAGAGGAACTTTATTGTCTGTGCCTGACGGCTGCTCCCTGGCCTGTGGAGAGAAAGGGCCAAGAGGCTGATGTGAATGGGACAGGTGAGAGTCCCGGTGATCTGCTTCCAAACTGCGTGCATTTGGGTATCTGCTCCATAGGGAATCACTGCAGGCAAGCTGGGCTGTCTGCCTAGATTTCTGCAGCATGCTGCTGTCAGAAAACCAAGATAGGCCTTTGAGATAAAAAGTGGCAACTAGTTCTTCTCCATCCATTTGTAGAGAAGTTGTTATTGGGGTAATTTGTGTAAGTGGTGTAAGCTCGTAATGAATGAGGATGCTTGAGGAAAAGGTACATAATTTTGAACATTTAGGTAGTATCTATATATTACCAGTTTTAAACTACTGTGTTTATACAGACTTGAAAAGATTTTTCCAAGTGTGTCTTTCATGTTTGATAAAATTTCAGCATGGAAGACTCCCTCCGTGCTGTGTCAAGATCGTATTTACCTTGTGTAAAAGCGCAAAACCACGCACACTGCCAGTAACCCCTGTACTGGGTTTGCATGGGAAGGTTTTGGTAGCGGGGAGGCTACAGGTAGTAGCTTCCTCTGTGTCTGACAGAGCCAGTGGGAGCCAGCTCCGAGGCAGATGCGCTGCTGGCCAAGGCTGAGCCCATCAGTGATGATGGCAGCACCTCTGGGATAACGTGTTATGGGGGAGGGCAGGCAGGAAACCTGGGAACTGCAGCCGGAGAGGGGAGTGAGAATATGTGAGAGGAACAGCTCTGCAGACACCCAGGTCAGTGGAGAAGGAGGGGAGGAGGTGCTCCAGACCCAGAGCAGAGATTTCCCAGCAGCTCGTGGTGCAGACCATGGTGAGGCCGGCTGTGCCCTGCAGCCATGGAGGGTCAGGGTGGAGCAGACCCTCCTGCAGCCTGGGGAGGACTCCACGCCAGAGCAGGGGCATGCCTGCAGGAGGCTGTGACCCCGTGGGAAGCCCAGGCTGGAGCAGGCTCCTGGCAGGACCTGTGACCTCATGGGAGGGACCCAGGCTGGAGCAGTTAATGGAAAACTGTCTCCCATGGGAGGGATCCCACGCTGGAGCAGGGGCAGAGTGTGAGGAGTCCCCCTCCCTGTGAGAAGGAGGCAACAGCAGAGACAGCGTGTGATGGACTGACCACAACTCCCATTCCCTATCCCCCTGCGCTGCTGGAGGGGAGGAGGTAGAGAAGTGGGGAGCAAAACTGAGCCTGGGACAAAGGGAGGGGTGGGAGGAAGGTGTTTTAAGACTTGAGTCTTTTACTCTGGTTTGATTGGTGATGAATTTTTCCCCAAGTCAAATCTCTTTTCCCCATGAAGGTAATTGGTGAGTGATCCCTCCCTGTCCTTATGTTGATCCAGGAGCCTTTCCCGTATATTTTCTCTCCCCTGCCCAGCTGAGGAGGGCAGTGACAGAGCTGCTTTGGTGGGCACCAGGCCTCCAGCCAGGGTCAGCCCACCGCAGCCACAGTCTTCACACAATCAAAAGTCTCCCTCATGAAGGCTTTCGCCCTGGTTATTCTTGCCTCAAGACCACTGTGTGTTGTTTAGTTCAAAAGCATTTCCCTGAAGAAGCATACACCTTCCTCGCTGCTTTTTATTCTAATGCAAAGCTCACAAGCGGGGCACCGGGAATTTGGCATAGTGTGGTTTTATACAGTGTTTAATACAGTGCCTGTGTTTTGTTTGAACACGCTAGAACACTTGCTTTTAATACTTTCATTCTCTTGATGTCTTTATTGTTTACTTTATTCTCGTGTGTTCAACTCAGTTCGCCTTTCTTTTTTGCTCTTCTCCCCTGCTCTTGACTTTTTTCATTCTCAGAGCAGCAAGTAAGATGTGCCCTGCAGGTGGTGCAGTTAATTTTGCTCCTTTTATGTCATGTGCATCAGACTAGTTTCAATATAAAATTAAAATAATGGTCATTAGTTTGTTACAGATAAGTTTGCAAAGAATCCCTTGAGGATATATTCAGTGATATTGTCAGATCTTATTTGGCCCAAGATTATTTTTTGTAGAAGGTGAGATTTAATGGCAGAGGAGGTGGGGTTTTTTGGTTTGGTTTTGGTTTGCTGTTACAACAGGAATTAACTGGACAAGAAAAGATTTATAAACTAAATAAAGAAATAAACAGAATACAGTTGCACCCAGCCCATGAACCTGAGTGTTTCCTGTTGATTGGAGGACACAAGTCATAGTAAAATAGCACTGGAGGCGTTTTTATTCTTTGCTTTTTATGACAAGTTCAAAATGAAATTGTAGACATCTTTACTTTGCAACATTTATCCTTGCCATGGCGATAATGAGTTTCCATTAGGACAACAGTGGCAGGAGATTATCTTAATTAAGGAATGATCTTGTTACATGCTGTGGTTATTTAGATGACCGTTTATATTGAAAAAGACTCCCGCCAAGTGACTGGCCTCCATGAAGTGTCCAGCCTAGCCTAGTCCTGCTGTGCTGCTAACCACATTTTGCACTCAGTTCTGAGTCAATACGTGGGCGCAGATGTGGCTAATCCAGGCCACGACCACTCTTACGGGAAAAGTTAATAAAAAATCAAATCACATTGCACCTAAACTGACCAGGTTACCCTCCGGTGCGTGAGTATATTTTATCAGAGGAGCAGTTGCCTTTAAGGATACAGGAAGCAGAGAATGCTGCTTTTTTGGCTGATCTTTGTTGTGCCTTTAAAGGTGACATTTTTAGAAAGCAGTCTGGTTTCTCTTTGGGAATAGGGCTGTAACGTGGGGGGGGGGGGGGGGGGGGGGGTTGGAGTTCGCACGGCAAGCAGGATTTTTGTTTGGGCTTTGAGACCTCCAACTAGGATGTTTGTGTGGAAAGAAGGTATCTTACATGTTGTAAGTGTTGGTCTGTATGACAAACGTTTGGTGGATCCGAAAGTTTTAAAGGCTGAAAATATGAGAAAATTGTGACCTGAGATGCAGGTTGAGTTTCAAGTAATTAATCCCAGGCTAATCCTGTCATTGCATGCTTGAAAAGAAAGGTGGAAAGGAATTGGGCTATCATGAAGCAAAAGGATTTCTGCTCAACTTTGAAGTTCTGTTTTCTATTTGCATTGTGAATGAAGCCAACTAAAAGCACAGAAAGTGGTGGTATTCGTAACCATAAATTTATGGTTGGCTGAGCGGGCCTCTCCAGGAAAGGTAAGAGTAACTTGAAAGCCTACAGAAAGCAGCGCCTTGACGCTTCTGAAAAGTTGTGTTGACACTGGAAGAAAATTAAGAGAAAGAAATAGCACCTGAGATGTCTGCAAGTTGTGGAGAATCCCTCGTACAGGCGGAGATGTTAATTAGAACAGGACCAGTTTGCAGAAGATTAAAGGGAGAAACATACCCACAGTGTTGTATCGAAGAGGCTGCTGGCTCGGGAAGGGGGTTGTGTGCATTCAGAGGTTTTGGGTGTGAGGTAGAAGGTGTTGCAAGAGCTGATCTCCGTGAACACGTAACTATCCTCACGGTCTCTTTCTCCATCGTGAAGATTCTCGCAGGAGCGCTTTCCTCATCGCACTGCAGGATCCTGGCTTTCCTTTCAGCTCTTCCTGCGCTTGCTCCCTTCCCTTGTTCCCACCATTTAAATGAATTGCAGACATGAACAACTTTCTCCTGTGGGGAAGTAGTTGACTGCCTGTTCAACCTACGGGGCTTGATTCCACCGAAGTCGACGGAGAGATGCCCCATGACTTTGATGGAAATGGTGTCAGGTCCACACTGGTGATAGACATCTCAGGAGAGACCTTGCAGTGAGGGTGTTGCAGTGGGTCACCAAGCAGTAAAGGGGTAAAGGAAAAAATAACCCAAAATTTCTTTTTACCCATTAGAAGGACGGATAGACATACTTTTTTCTGGTGGCAGGCCAGAAGGCCTTACCCTGTCAAAAACATGTTGTTGTCTTTTCTACCAAATGTAATAGAACTGGCACAAACCTGGAGTTGCCCCCTGAGGAGAAGCGTGCTTATCCCCCAGCCTAAGGAAGAAGATGCTGGATCTCACAGTGGCACGTGCAGTTTTTCCTGGCTGTTCAGAACAGCGAGCCCAAGTTGCGTTCGGTCGGGCTGAACGCTGCGGGCAGGGGAAGCGTAGGGATGCAAGCAGTGCCCTGTCATGTTAGGGCAGTGGTACATGCAGCCAAGCGTTTGTGTCTCCGATGGTAGCGGTAGGATGTGCTATTTAGGGTGAGCGTGTGGGCCCGGTCACTTCCTGCGGTCTGTTCCTCTTAATGCTCTATCAGCACCACAACTGCTGCATGGGGGTTGCGTGTGAGAGGGCACATCCGTGCCTGCTCCCTTTACTACCTTCTCATGGACCTGCGAGTCTCTCCGACAGCTTTCTGAACCCGCTGAGGCTGTCCGTCTCCAACCTCATCTGGCGTCAAAGCTCCACAGGTTCGCTGCCTGCGGTGTAAGGAACTATTTTTTAATCTGTTTTCAGCTGATCCCCTGCTGGTTTCGGAGAAGCCCCCTCCCGTAATTCCAGTATTGCAGGATTTGGTGAATGGCAGTTCCACGTGCGCCCTCTCAGCTGCCTTCACGATTTGTTAACCTCAAGCGTAACACCCCCTTCTCTCCTTAAAAATGAGAAGCCTGACCCTTCCTGGTGTATCCTGTGAGGGCAGCTGCCCCATCGCTTGGATTGGGTTTGCTGTGTGCCCTCTGCACCACGACTAACCCCCTCCTGTGGTGTGGGGACCAGGAGTGCACGCCCCTCCTGAAACGAGGGCGCACCAGGGCTTTACGCAGCAGCGAAGGGACACCCCTGGGACTTGCTCTCCGTACCCTTGCTCGTGGCACCCAGTGCTGCTTGGCTTTAGTTTGGCTGATGCTGCAGGCCAGACCAGTGAGCCTGGAGAGCTGTTGGCGATGGCTCTGAGCCCTCCTGCCTGAACATACCCGCCAGTACCACACTCGGCATCACATAGGCATCTTTTAGATTAGTTTTCTAGAGGTGTTGTACTTCATCCGCATCGAAGCTCGCCTGCCATCGTGTTGCTCCCCTCTGTTTCGAGAGCTTAGCAGCGAAGGAGATGGATTGTCAGATCATGCAAGGCTTGCTTGTAGGCAGGTGAGTGACATTCAGTCAGAAAGGACAAGCTGACGCGAAACCAAGGGCGAGCGCAGCCACTCGGGGGTTTTGCAGCGCTGACCAAATGGGATAGATGGAAGAAGGAAGCTCAGCAGGTGGTGGTACACGTCCCTTGCCTGGAAAGTGTTTGCACAAGGCGTTCACACCTCCAGGAGAGACAGGGTCACTTTGTGTCACTTTGGGTCGGTTTCACGGCAGAGTTGTTGAAGTAACAGACCTAAAAGAAGCAAGAAGTTGGCTCTGTGCATCAGGGTAGTTAAAACTGCGAATCGGTTGCTGCTCTCAACCTCAGGATAGCTGCTGATCAGATTGCACAAGATTTTCCTCTTCCATTTCCAAGCCCCGGTTTGTTTGGGAAAGTCTGCTGTCTTCCCAGCCTCTCTCATCATTTCTTCTTCTTTTAATACGTCAGGTTGCCTTGCAGTGATTCAGATGTAGTAATACAGGTCTCGGTACTAGTCTGGCATTAAAATCTGGGGACATGTTACGGCGTGATTGGACCTTGCCTATCGTGAAGGTGAGACTAAGTTGCCTTGTTACCATGTTAACAGCCTGTAACTTCCCAGGGCTGTAGCACGGTATCTGGGGTGTCACGCGGGCTCATCCTGCCTGTGCAGATGGCTGCAGCGTGAGAGAGGAACACTCGTGTTCTGACATGATCCCCTTGCAGAGCAGAAGTCTGCAACAAGGCCTGTGAAAGCGCTCACCTCCAGCCGTCTTCACGGCGGAATGAAACTTAAACAACCGACTTGGGCTTGTTGAAAACTCTCTTTGTACTCAGAGGGATCCCAGCGCAGCTCAGCTGGTCAGCAGGGTGAGGGGGCGAGCGTTTCTGAAGCGGCTCAGAAGAGCACTGGCATGGCACGTAGGGTGGGTAGGACTTCGGTGCGTGTTGTTCTTCGCAGCCGGCGCTGGGCTGGTCAGAGTGGTTCAACCTGCCCCTGGCAGACAGAGCCTTGGGCCACGGTTGGATAACACAAAGCACTTCTTGGCCGGACTGGCTCGACCTGTTCCCAACTGTTCATCCCCACAGCTGTAGCTGACCCAGCTGCCCAAAAGTATGAAGAGGGCAGGGGGAGGGACCGGCAGTGCTGAGATCAGTTCCCGGATCTGGCGGGCGGAACAGCCCTAAAAGAGCACGTTGATGCAGCCGAGGTGTGGAGTTGGCAGCATCTCCTGGGAGGTGCTGGGGCTAACAGTTTGAAACGGTGGCTTAGTTTAAGATGGGGTCGTTTGTCTTTTCGTGTTGGTTTGAAAAGGTGGGTGAGTAGCATGCTTGGGGTTCCCACGCAGGGCTGGGGTCCTTGGTTTCACTGTACGCCGGAAGGAAAGGGAACGGCGGGGGATGCTTGGACGGTGTTTGGTCAGCCGTAAATGAAGCGAAGCTTTGAGATGAGGTGTAAGACGGGAAGTGCAATTCAATAGGGTGTCACTGGGAACAAGTTGATAGAGGGTTTCTTTTGGTCTGGTTTTAAACCAAAACAAAAACCAGGATGGTGGTTTTGAACAGGGTTCAGAGGCGAGGAGGCTGCGTGAGTGACGGGGCCTGTGCGTGTCCTTGCTGCGTGGAGAGGAAGGGAACAGCCTGCCTAGCGCACCTGCAGCAGGCTGAGGACATCTCGCCCAGCTTGCAGCAGCCAGACTGGGGGCGACCTGTACCGGCGGGGAGGCGTGCGATGAAATTGTGGAGCAACTCCATGAGTCGCCCGCTTTCATCACGTTAAGGAGCCCTGCCTTTGTCTCCTTGGAGCTTTCTGAATGCTCCCTTCTTGCAACAAAGTACGTATGACAGAGGAGGGATGTGGGTGGGAATGGGGTAAGGGATTATCTTTTACGTAACACAGAAAGAGACTGTGCTAAGGAAAGATCCCGTTCTTAAAGAGGCTTGCCCCTGGTGTGAGAGGGTCGAACACAACTGGTCTGTGCTAACTAGGCAAATATTGACAGTCAGTACACTCAACAGCCAATTTTCCGATTAGCGTTTAGCAGAATTCATCTTTGCTCTAGATATCTGCCAGTCTGTGATCCCTCCAGAAACCATGTGAGCCCTGGGGATAGCGGGGGACTTTTTGTTTTTCCAAACTGTTCTAGCCGTTTGTACCTCTGAACTACATTTGTGGATATTTCCTAGAGGGCAGAGGGCTTGAAACTGCATTTTCAGTGTCAGGCAAAGTTTAACAGCCCCTGCAGAGCCGCAGCTCAGGGTGAAGCGAGTCGCTTGCCGCTGGGGTTGGCCCGAGTACTAGAGCTGTTGCTTGGAAGATGCTGAGGAGCCGGTGTATGACTTGCTGACGGTATTGCTGGCTCTACATCAAACTGCCTGTCTGCTAAACGGTGGACTTCACCATAAGCTGGAAGTCTGGGGGTTTTCCCCCCCTGCCCCTTCAAGGCAGATTTCGGCTTGGTAGGTGCAGTCGGAGCACTAGTCCTCAGCACTCTGCGTCGGGGACGTCAGCTGCTCTCCTGAAGGCACTGGGGGTTCATACCTTGCGTCAAACGCAAAACGTGGTGGGTTTTTTTTTCCAGAATTGGTTTTCTCCTTTTCCCCAGATACATTATTCAGCTCCGTTTACTGTAAATACTCCTTTTCTATCTGGAATGTTTTCATTTCAGGAGGCATGCAGATACGACCGAAGCTCTGTGGGCTCATTAAATATTTAACTTGTGTGTGTGTGTGCATGCGATGTAATGAAGGTGGCTAAATTTTTAGGGTTTGGAGTGTTTACAGTCACAATGGACAAAGATAACCCCCCAAATTTTTGCAAGTTGACTCCACAGGATGGAGAGAGATGTTCTCCGGTTGGTGGGTGGAAGCAGCAGCAGCAGCATCGTGTGAGCGGCTCCAAGCAAATCCCAAATTTACTAGACTGCTACCACCTAGTGGTGGCTGCGTCAGTTGTAAAATGTAAGAATAGCTGGGGTTATTTCAGTTAATGTAGGGAAAACCGTCGGCTCCTCTGGCTGGTGATGCCAACTGCTCGTACAACATCCGTTTCCAGTGCTCCGTCTGCTCCAGCTTTGAGCACTGTTTGTGTGATGGGTTTTCTGACACTTCTCTCGGAATGTCAGGAATGTTTGTAAATAAACACATGCTTTAAAGTCACAAAATAGTTTCCCTTACAACAGCCTGTTATACCTAATAACTCCCGTAGCACCTCAGGCCCTGCCCTCTATTCCGCCTTAGTCCCAGGAAAAAAGAAAACCACGGGACAACAGAATCAAACGAGCAACCTCCCCACCTTGATCTGTGGCTGCTCTTTTACGTGAAATTTTCCACATTCGGTGTCTCTCTTCATGATTTGGTTTGTGTGTGCAGGACAGCAGTTCACTTCTCTTTCTTTCTTGCCACCTATGAAAGATCAAGCAGACTCTTCTGACTGGGCTGACTGAAAACTGCAACTTGAACTGTAAATAGACTTCAGGAAAACAGTCTTTTCTTTCCACAGTTTGAAGGAAAAATGATTTTGGCTACGACTATATAGTGGTTTCTTTCATGCGAGCGGAAAAGTTTTTGGATGCTCAGATGGAGTCCTTGAGGTTTTGCTTATGAATATATCTCCTGAGAAGGTTGTGTTTTCCCAGGAGCTGCCGAGGCAGCAGCTGAGCTCCCGGTGGTTGCCTCACGTTGCCTTCCTCCGAATGTTCTTACCTCCCTGCTCGTCTCCTCTCCGTCCCTTGCCTCGCCCACGTTCTTTGACTCCGGTGTCAGAATTGACATCGCCATATAGTGTCGCCTTCTTATCCTCACTTCGGAGGAGTGACACAAGCTCTGGTTGTCCATGACAAGGTAATTTACTCTGCTCCCAAGGATGCCGAAGAAGTGGCGGTGGGTGGGAGCTTTGGCCACCGGACCTCTCCGCTCTTGTCCCCTTGACTCGGCGTGTGTAGTTATATCTGTGGGATGGCAAGCGTACTGGAAAAGCATTTTACAACCTTAGTAAGTGAAAGATGGGAAAGGGATGGAAGAAAAGGCAAGCCTTTCATGCACACCTTGCCTTCTTCATCGCCTGGATGCAAGCAACTGCTCTGCACTGTAAATCAGCAGAATTCTGGAAATGGGAATTACCCATCTGAGAGCAGCTCAGTCTCACTGGAGGGATGTTTGCCCAGATCTGAGTCCTACTCCTTGTGCAAGATACGAGCCTGCTGCAGTTGTATGGCCGGCAAGGTTTACTGTGGCTGCAGATAAGCGTGTAAGCGGGGGAAGACCAGCAGCATAGGCCAAGCCTAGCCCCTGCGGGAGCAGATGGAGCGGCTGCAAGTGCAAGACTGCCCTTGCAGCCATTCCCTGCTCTGCGGGAAAAATCCCGCGCTGCGCCCGACACCTCTGTCGTCGCGACCGTGGTGCTTCCCACGCACCTTTGCAGCTGCCCTGCTGCTCTTCCAGTTGGGCTGCAGCGGAGCCGGGCTGACTCTCGCCCACCTCCCAGCTGCCGGGGTTTGTGCAAAGCAGCTCTCCTTTTCACCGTCTGCAAAACCAACCACACAGGTTGGGGGATAACCTCAGAGCAGCTCGACTGGTCGGGAGCTGCTGCTTTGCCATACGCGTGCTGTGTCACAAGGGGCCCACGAAACTCCTCCTTGGCAAAGAAAACGGTCGGCCTGGTTTGCGCGGTTGAGGAGAAAGGGCGCTCACCCAAACAGGTACACGTGTCAGCACGTTCCTGGCTGCGTCCCTTCCCCAGCCTTGAATGTGTTCATTCAGGGGCAGCAGGGCGGCTTCAGAAGAGAAAGCCCGTGTGTGTCCGTGCTCCGGGGTCTCTGAAGTGGTCTCTGCCCTTCCTTGTGTAAACGTCGCGTTTGGTTTTCGTGATGCTGACCTCATCTGTTTGCCTGCGCTGCCGGTAAGGCGGCGTCGCTTACCTGCGGACCACCCGTCCCTGGGAGTGTCTCTCTTGTGCACGGGAAAATGTAATTATGGCCCAGCATAACAGCTGGGAAGGGGTCCACGGCACAGAGGAGAGGAAAAAAGGAGGTGGAGTTTGGGTATGATTCACTGAAGGATGAGTATACTATAAAAAAAGCAAAAAAAACCCCTATTTTTGGAAATACTGAAAGCAGAACAAGAAAAAATTTGGGAAAAATAGGGGAAAAGTGGAAAATTATGTACACTATACAACATGTTAAACATAAAAGTTGTGGGTTTTGCATTTGAGTGTTTCCAAATGCTTTGGGTTTGGTTTTCTCTTGCGTCCTACTGGTGCTTATTCCCCTTGCTCGCTTTGCTCCTGGCATTCCACGTTGAAAAAACAACGTAATCTGCATCCGCTGGCTTTTGTTTGGTCAGCAAAGAGTGACAAAACATCTCTCTTGCTATGATGAAAGAGGAGCTCCATCCACCTCGGTGTCCTCGTGCTCTTCCCTCCTCTCCATCCCAACGGAGCTGGCATGGTTTCCTGCCCTGCTCCCTACTGAACCCCGCTCTGTGCCGTGCTCGCTTTCTCTGGCCTGTCTCTGTCACCTCAGGGTAGCGTTCCCTGACGGGATGGGGTGACCCACGCCTGCCGGGAGGTGCCACCCACCTTGCCGAGGATGAGCACCAACGGTGGGGGTACGGCAGCCGGTTTAGGTGCTTTCCATTGGTGCCGCTTCAAGGTCTTTCTGCCTCCGACCCACGTTGTTGCTCCGGTTTTGTCTCGTCAGATGCAGTGTGTGGGAAGTAGGGGCAGGTAGGACCGTGGCCACGATTCCTTTGCATCCGTTGTGTAGGTACAACCTGGGTTTGGCCTCTGGGCTCACTCTCTTCCCTGCACCGGCGGCTGCGAGGCTCGCAGCCTGCTTTGCGTCCAGGAGCACCGTGCGTGGGCCCAGCTTCTCATACCTGCCCAGCTCCCATTTGTCTGGGTTGCGGAGCAGCGCCTCCCCTGAATTATTATACATTGGCATTTCAGCTGGGATTTTTAGAAATCACCTCTTTTTATTTATAATAGCTTTCTTTTTGTTATTATTTTTCTGCCTTAACACAGCCAAGAGACAAGATGTGAGTGAAAACATGGAATTCAAATGCGGATTCATCATAGAATCATAGAATGGTTTGGGTTGGAAGGGACCTTACAGACCATCCAGTTCCAACCCCCCTGCCATGGGCAGGGACACCCTCCACTAGACCAGGTTGCTCAAAGCCTCATCCAGCCTGGCCTTGAACACTCCCAGGGATGGGGCACCCACAGCTTCTCTGGGCAACCTGTGCCAGTGCCTCACCACCCTCTCTGGGAAGAACTTCTTCCTGATGTCTAATCTAAATCTCCCTGCTAGAGCACGTGTAGGTGCCCTTTGTTTTCAGGTGCCCCCATCCTCAGCTTCTCCAGCGTTACACACAGCTCATGGCTCCTTCGCGTGTTTTAGTGGGCAGATAATTAGGGGAGCGATGAACTCTGTGGAAAGCTTTTGTGTAACCCACTGTCTGTGTAAACGGATCTGTTTTGATTAAAAGGTGAGATTAATTTTTTTGACGGGTCACTTCTCCCCCTTTCATCCCCCCCCAAGAAAAAGCGTATTGAGGATTATGCTCTACGAAGTGATTGCTCACGATTGCTGGAAATGCTGCTTAGCTTTGACATTTGTTTAATGGCCATTTATTATCATTTGTGCGAGGAGGTGGGATCAGCGCACGTTACGGCGCATTCAAACTACTAAGAGCCAGAGAATTCACCTTCTTGTCTTCTGTCATTACTCCTAGCCTGTGAAAGGAGCCTGTAATAAATCTAGGCGAGGAGACAGCCACCACGTCAGATGGAGAACTTAAACCGCTCTGCTGGCGTTTCTGTATCCCTGTAGTTCCTCGGCAGCTCGGAGGCTCGCAGGGGAATGCCGAACTGCCTGGTAGGTGGTGTACTCCCTTGGCTGTCCGCTGTCAGCGTCAAGGGTCTGTGGGCGCCTGCAGCAAGGAAAGGTCGAGCTTTCTGAAAGCACAGCTGGCTAAGTTCGCCTGCGGGAACGCTTGCTGGGAAGCGGCACCGGGGATGCGGTGAAGTGCCGAGCGTCATCCTCAGCTTTGGCCGCCAGAGCCAGTCCAGCTTAGTTCCTATTCACGTGTACGGTCTTTGTATGGAGCTGGGAGGGGCTGCAGCTCCAGCCCCCTGTTCTCCTTCGGTGCCTTGTCCGGTTTGGTTCTTCAGACGCGCTGTTAACGCCACAGGCTGATAAGCAGAGGAGGTGGGTGTCTTGGGTGGGTTCTGCCGCCTTGGTGAGGGAACTGTGAAGCAACAAAGGACGCTCCCTGTCACTGCGTCTTGGCTCTTGACGTTTTGGTTCCAGGTGGTGCCCGTGTAACAAAGAGTTTGTGTCGGAGACCCACGTGTGGGCAAACTTTTGCATCTTTTGCTTCTGTGACGTAAACTTTCTAAAACTAAACTTTCTAAACTGACCTCTGTGTTCCCGTCTGCGCTAACCTTTAACGTTTAAATGTACCAGTTGGTTGCACAAGGCCTTTGCGCTCCCTTTGAAAAGCATTTCCCACCACTTGTAGGCTGTAAGTTAGCTTGGTTAATATGTGGGTGTGCATTGCTTCTGTCTATATCCAAAATTCCTACCTGAAATATTCTAAGGACTACACCTGCGTGTCTCTGGTACGGTGTATTTGTCACGGTAGCGATAGCAACTGTTTCTGTAAGTCTCAGCGCTTTGCCTTCTGTGGTAACAACGATTATGCTAGCAGTGACCGCAAGAAACTGCCAAGAAAGTGAGTGTATTTTGGAAAAGAAAGCATTTCGTTACAGGTTTTTAATCACATTAACTCGGTTCTGTGGTGCTTTTGATCTCTTTTCAGCTGCAGCTCACTGGCCTGGGTGGCAGGTAAGAGAAACGGCCGTCGGGACGCTTGGTCAGAAGCACTGCTCGTGGGTCCGTGGGCAGCCTCACCGCTGGTAGTTGTGACGTAGCAGAGAGCGTCCCACTCAGTGTTTCTCTCTTGTTTGCTTGCAGACAGCCAGTCTGACGCGGAGACACTAGCTACGGGAAGTGAAGTCCTGGACCTGACCTCCTGCGAGAAGGAACAGCCGGAGGAAATAACAGAGCTACCGGAGCGTGAGTGCGGCCCCAAGGAGGAGCAAAAGGCTGTCTCCCCTCCGGCAGAAGTGGACGACGAAGAAAAGGCGGATGGATATGAAGAGGGCCCTGAGGAAGATTCTGTAAGTAACAAAAGTCTTGACCTCAATTTTGCCAGCAAATTAATGGACTTCAAGCTGGCAGAGAGTGACCAGAGTGCAGGAAGCAGTTCTCAGACCGAAAGGAAACATGCCTGTGACATTTGTGGCAAAACCTTCAAGTTTGCTGGCACTCTTAGCCGTCACAAAAAGGCCCACACTCGTGAGGACAGAAAGGATGAAAGGAGCAGTGAGGATGAAAGCAAAAGCATTCAGGATGATGCAGGAGCTCCCTCGATGCAGGACCCTGGTCTTGAGCAGGAAGAGTCTCCGATGGACTTGAAGGTAGTGGAGTCTCCTGTGGACTGTGAGGCAACAGGAAAGGAGAATGAAGAGAGCGAAAGCGTCTCTGAGGGGGAAGGCACAGAGAGAAAGTCCACTGAGAAGAGCAGTGATGACATAAAACCAAAGACTGAAGGGGCTAAGAGTACTGCAAAAGCAGACAAAAGAAAGAAAGTCTGTACTGTGTGCAACAAGCGTTTCTGGTCTCTGCAGGATCTGACGCGACATATGCGGTCTCATACAGGTAAGAGGAGGCTTGAGGGCAGAACAGATTTTGAGCAGGTGTGCCACCAGACGGCGGCAGCTGCTCTGTAGGCACACGATCGCTGCTAGCACTTGAGGTTGGAGACACTGCCTTTAGTCCTGCAGGTATCTGCAAGGTGTCTTCTCTGTCCCCACCCTGCCATGCTGCAGCACGAAGCCACTGCAAGGGAGCGGGAATTGTTGTCACTGTATTATCTTCAGTTCCCAAACTGGTTTTCCCCATGCTTGCTTGCAGAGTTTAGAGGTGAGGGCAAGCGTGGTGATCCCTGGGCAGTTGTTCTGTCCAGCTTCTGACTCGCTTCTTGTCGTGTGAGCATGGCTCTACCTCTTCCCGGTATTGTGACGAGCAGCGGAGAAACCTGGCAGTAGGGGATAAGACTTCATCTCAGAGTGAAAGTTTGGAGAGAGCGAGTCTGGTGGTGTCTGATTATCGAAGCCTGGTACGGGTAACGTGCCGGTGATCTGCGTGAGCTGCCGCCTGGGTGAAAGGCAAAGCTACAGTGGGCACTCTGGTCTTCACTCAGGCCTGGGCAGGGAAGGTAGAACGCAGGAGTGAAACGCTTGTCCCGTGGCAGTTGAATTAAGCGGGCCAGCTTTGTGCGACAGCGGTGCCCTGCAAAGGAGATGAAGGTAGGAGGCAGCTCAAAGGTTAATTTCTCATTCATTCTTATGAATGAGTCCTTGCTAATGATGCATTTTACCTGTCGCTGAGCTGCTCTGCCGTGGGAGGGCTGGTGCCTTGACATTTTGTGCCTTTTCAGGGTGCTCTCTGCTGAAGACCAGGTCTTTGCGATTAACAGAATATTTGTGCTGTAGTTGACGGTGATGGTTAATAAACGACAGCAAAGACAAGTGCCTTCACTGAACTTTTTACCCTCCTGAAGCATAAATACTGACCTCTTGCGAGTAAAACTGAGCCATTTTCTTCTGGCATCGAGGCACAAGTGAGACAGGGGATGGGTCCCGTTCTTGTGCCTATGTTCATACTAAGTTCAGAAGTCTCGGAAAGATGCTAACACCTGAAGTACTGAGCTTCTGATACACAGCTGCGTGCCCGTGGAGATTCCCACAGCGTGTGTTTTGCGTTCGTGGCGTGCTGAGCCGTGCAGGCCTCGTTGGTACTTCTTGTTCCCCATCCGTTTCTCCTTTTGAGACCAGAGGATGTTTTAACACAGAATAGGTGTTGAACGGGAACCCGGGTCAGTGCTTTCTTCACATTTAATACACGTAAATACCACCTGTCCTCACTGTTCGCGCATTTTCGACTCGGGATCTTGCCTCAGCCGCTGTGGGTTGACTCTCCTCCTCCTCCTCTCCTTCCCACTTGCTCAGCTGTATTGACAAAACAGTGTTAGGTTGTAGCATGGCTTACGCTTTGGTTTTAGGATGTGAGGGTTTTAAGGATAACTGTGTGGTCTTGGAATTTTGTTACTCAGAAGAGGAACGTTTGGGAGACGCTGAAGTGTGCAAGAAACCTCTGCCTGGACGTTTCTAAGCATCGTCAGGCTTCCCGGGGACGGCAGGACCTCCTTGCGTGGTTCAGCCAGCCAACACAAGTTTGTAATTGGTTTTCTTTTAACGATCCCAAGTGTCGCTGAAAGTGAGAAACGAGCCCCAAGTGTCTTGTTCTGTACGCTAACTGGCGCAAGGTGGTGTCCTGACGGAACTGCAGCACTGAAAGATCCTTGATAGGTGCGACAGGAGACAGAGAATGAAGCAGTGAGGGTGGGACCTTCGGTTCTTCGGGGCAGACGGCGCCCTGGGGCTGGGTGCTTGGCTGGGGCTCCGGGGGAATTTTGTCTGTGGGACTGTGGTCGCTTTGTTTTCCGATGGGTTCATGGTCAGGACAGCGTTTCAGGTGCAAAAAGCAGCTCTGAGATGGGAGCAGCCTGCCTGCTGGTTACAGCAGAGGGTGCCTGCGGCTGCTCTGTACCTGAAGGTTGCAAAACAAGAGGAAGAATTTTGTCCCCTGAGCGGTGTTTCTGGAATGGGCGTGAAGAGGTTTGTCAGGGGCTTTCACATGTCACTCGTGTCCTAAAGCACCAGCGGGCCGAGGAACGCCAGCAGCTCCGTAAATAACATCCCGAGGCAGGCCCTTGTCAGCGGGTCAGTAAATTTCCATCGCCTCTAACAGACACCTCCCCTGTCCCACGACCAGCCTGGGTCCTTCAGCCACTCCGTGCTCCTTTCGAAAGGTGTCAACACCGTCTTCCGCTTCACAGCGGGAGGAGGGGCTGTTGCGGCGCGGCTGATTCCCGACAGCTTCTCCTGGACTCCGGAGGTTGCGGCGCGCGCTTCCTGCGTGCCCATCCGTCAGCGTCTCGGGGAGAGGGAGGTGTTCCCTCACACGCTGGCGGGTTCGGTTTTTAAGCGCTGTTGACTGCTGTTACCCGGGCGCCCTCCTCATCCTTCCGCCTCGAGTCCTCTCCCTCTGCGCGTATCGGGGGCCGACCTGCAGCAGGGAGCCCCCGGGCTGGCCTGGTTTCACGAGGGCTTTGGAGCTCCGGAGGACGACTCCAAACTTCTTGCAGAAAAGCTGGTGGCTAAATTAGGTGGGATGCTAACGGACACCTGGGGCTCGGGGTCGTCCTCCCCCCTTAGTGCAGGGCCACACCAGGCTTGTAGAATTCTCAAGTTTGGGGTTTTCCTTTGTGCCCCAAGGGATTTTTCCGTATTCCGGCTTGCGTGCCGTCAGCTGGTTTGCTAAAATGCGTGTAAACGCGAGGTCCGTGTTTGATGCGGGTGCCGAATTCCCGAAGCGTAGGGCGTCCGAGGGTGCTTGGACCAAGGGAGAGGTGCGTTGGCGAGCCTGTGGGTGACTCTGTGTTTTACTTCTCTCGTAGGCGAGAGACCGTACAAGTGTCAGACCTGCGAGCGGACCTTCACTCTGAAGCACAGCCTGGTTCGGCACCAGCGCATTCACCAGAAAGTCAAAACTGCCCGAAACCACGGGAAGGAGAGCGACAAGGAGGACACCCAGTCGAGGTGTGGAGAAGACAGCGAAAACGAGTCCAGCCACAGCGGCACCCACCCCATCTCAGAAAACGAGTGCGACGCCGCGGGGGGCGTCGGTAGCCATACCTCACTCGTGGGAAGCCGACAAGAGTCCCTGGCTGGCCCGGCCAAGGATCCCCCGGGCAGAGAGGAGAGGCCGAGCGGGCGCGGAGCCGGCACCTGCCTCGCGGAGCCCGGCAAGAGCGCTCAGAAACAGACGGCGAGAGACCAGGAACCTCGGGGCGGCTCCGAGCACGAGAGTCCTTCGGGTTTCATTCAGGACTTGCTGGAGATGCACAACAAAACGTCTCCCATGAATCACATCCTCGCCTCCGCGGACAGCGCGCCTCAGCTCTTGGGGGTCGAGTGACTCGTTAAGGGGTTGGACCCGTCCCAGCACGTAAACTGAAGCCGGCGGAGGGGAGGTGTCTGGAGCCTTTTTTGTTTTTTGGGGGGGAAGAGCGACCCACAGCTGCACGGCAGACTGGACGCGGTGCCATATGCCTTTCAGTATCGTAATGCAAGAGACTACCGTATATACTGATTTGAGTGCCTTACTACTTTATTAGATCTTTTGGTATCCTAGATTTGGGGGTTTTTTGTTTTGGTTTTGTTTTGGTTTTGGTTTTTTTTTTTTCAAAAATGATTTTTTTTTTTTTTTTTAATATTTTAATGAATTATTTGGAGAGGACCTTTTTCATTTAAGCATTAATGTTACCTTTCGTATTGGTGTGCGTGAGCTCGTTCTTGTATATCTGTGATAGTCGCTGTGTTTGTTCTCTGAGCTGGAAATGGGGGCGGTGGGGTGGGAGGCCCTTGGATACCACAGCCAATAACTGGAAGAAAGAAAAAAAAAAAAAAGAAAAAAAAAAGATGTGACTAGCGTATGGAAAAGTCCGAGGAGATGCAGACGAGGTGGCGATCGATCGTTTTCTCTCGGTAGACGTTCGCGCGTTTGCCACACGGTGGAGCGGTAGGCCCGTTCCAGGCCTGTCCAACGTGGCAGTTGGAGGTGTTCGGAGTGGTTCGAGCCAAAAGCGGGAGAGACACAACGAATTCCAACCTCGCTGCTCGTTTCCGCTTTTCAGCGTTAAGAAAATGGTCTTTCAAAATCCTCGGGGTGGCTTTTTCTTTTTTCGCCCGGCCGTCGCGGACTTGAGCGTGTACGCAGAAGTTACACGGCAGCGTCACCTACGGAGATTTATGCGCCCGCTGTTATATATGTTCGATTTGCTTCAGTATATTATTATTATTGTTATTATTTTATTATTATTTTATAAATCCATCAGTTCGCTTTGTCTCTGCTGCAGTCAGCAGAAACCAATGGGCAATATTTGCCCACGCAGATGCGTAACGCAGCTTGGATCCCCTCTCGAAACGTGTTTGTTTGGCTTCTAACGCTTTCACCGCCTCCTCTTCTTACGTTGCAGCTCTTCTACTGTACTTTACACGAAACCCTTCCTCTGACCGGAGCGTCGAACGGAGGCCAGCGAGGCGTCGCCGCACCCGTATGGGGCAACATCTCGCTCGCGGCGCCTGCGCGTCGGGATTTGGGGGGTGGGGGGGTGTGGGGGGGAGGCCCCTCCGAGCGCGCAGGCGGGGCGCTGCGCGAGCGCTGGGTCGGTCTTGCTGCCATCGCAGCGGTGACGGCGGCCTCTTACTTCAAGAGCAAAGTTATTCCGTCTTCCAGTTGAAAGCAAGCAGGGAGAGAAACGCGAGCCTTACCGTCATCTTGCTACTGTCACGTGCTAGAGCAAGAAAGTACTACTGGTAATAAAAAACAGATATAAGACATGTTAAAAATAAATAAAGTAAATTAAAAAAATTAAAAAAAACCACCTTCTTCCTGAGATTTTGGGGTTGATGCTTGAAGACTTGAGGTGTGTGTCTAAATTTCATATCAGTAATTTAACCCCTTCCGTGCTGGCAGCTGGAATCTCTCCGGATGGCTCCTGTTGCCGGCAACAGGTGACTCTCCAGCCGCCAGCATCGAAAGGGTTAAGCGAGATGTATATCCTACTGTAGCTGCGCATTTTGAGGAGTGCCCAGCGGTTTTTTTTGTCGTCCTTGTCCTTCTTGTTGTTTGTTTAATTGTCCTTCAGTCATGACCTCTGGGACAGACAGAGCCATAATCGCATTGCCGGAGCCTCACTGTGCTATTCCACCACTGCAGCCCCCTCCCCAGCCCGGCCCCAGCCCGCACTGTGACCCTCCCTCCCCGCCCCGCGGAATCGCTTTTCCCGCTCTCGCCAGACATGGAGGAAGTGGGCCTCGGACCCCGTCTATATTATATAATATATATCTATATATATCTATATCTATATCTATATTAAAGATTCTCCGAACGTTTCTGGAGGCTGAAATCTCCCTGGCCAGAACTCAAAGAGAAACGTTCTCGAGTAATATTCTTGCGAATAGAATTAAGAAAAAATGGTTGAGGTATATGTGATTTCTATTTTTTTTTTTTTTCCTTTTTCGTCGCTGTTGTTGGTTGTGTTTTTTGATTTTTTTTTTTAATTATTTTTTTTAAATAGGGATGTTTGAACCAGTTCAGAAACAAAGCTTAACGCCAGGCACAGATAAATCAGTCACAACCAGCGATTCCTTTGAAACTCTACCCAGGTGCATTCTACTTAATTCGAACCAGTTCACGCATCCCTCAAATTGTTATTATAATAATAATTATTATTATTATGTTGGGGTTTTGTTGGTTGTTTTTTTTTTTTGGTTTTGTCATTTTGGGTTCTTTTCCTTTCGATATTTTCGTTTGTTTGTTTGTTTTTCGCAGCTCTCCACACTCAACTGCGCAATACTGTGGGGGAGAAGCCATTACTAAACTATATGCTGCAGAACGATGTAGCGAGTAATTAATTCCCAGCAGCCTGCCGGGACATCTGCTAGCAATAATCACTATTGATTTAAAGCTTTATTTAGCCTTTACCTATATCCTAGTAGAGTATAAGATCTTGCCACATTTTATTGACGTTTTTATTAGTTGAGTTTGACTGAGAACCGTTGCTGTTGTTGGGTGGTTGTTTTTTGGTTTTGTTTCCCCCTCCTCCCCCGATGTTAAACTGTGAAATTTATAATGTTTAAACTATGGGTGAATCTTAGGCTTTAGTTTGCATGTTCAGCTAATTTGTCTCTATACGATTTTTTTTTTTTTTTGTTTCGTTTTGTTTGAATCTTTTTATTTTATTTTTTTTTTCCTCTCTCAGGGCTTTTACAAAAAACAAAAAAAAACCACAACAAAAAAAGGATCTTCTGAAATTCTTTTGCCTGAGTTGCAATGGACTTAACGTTGAGATAATTCAATCACTACATTAAGCACTTGACTGTGAAAGCGCAAAAAAAAAAAATATATAAATAAACAAAGGAAAAAGACAAAAAAAAAAAATCCACCACCCCACCCCCCCCCCCCCCCGCCAACCAACCAACCCACCAACCCCGACCCGTGTTTGAGGCTGTTGTGAAGTAACTCTTGGGGGCTGTGTGACACTCTGATTCCACTGTCGGAGCGATTCGTCATCTTCTCTCTCCTCTCTGTGCGTCTCCGTTCTCCTCTCTCTCTCTCTCTCTCTCTCTCCACGAAGGAATTTTAATCCTAGTGATTTCATCCCACGCAGGAAAACAGTAATAAATGTGTAGAATTCCTATTTTTCTAAAGGGAACTTAAAACTGCTGCTACGAATTGTGTACAAGACTGGTTTATGCCACATGAACAGAGAATCACACCTTTGTTTTGGTACTTTTATTCCTCTTTTTATCCAGTTGTACAGTACTTCCCAATTCGAAACAAACTAAAAAGTTGTTCTGTATCAAACCATCTAAGCAATAAAATGTTATATTTAAAAGTGACGGGTTACGGAACGGACGTGCCTTTTCTTGGGGCTCTGCTCTGACTCGCTTTCGGGCTTCTCTGCTGGAGGACGCCGCCGGAGCCGGAGCTCGCCCGTGCGTACATCGCGCCCCGGTTCCTCCTCCTTCGTCGGGCCGAGGAGATTGAAGCCGGAGGGGCGGGGGGCGGGGGGGGATGGTCGTGGCGCTTTGAAAACCCGCGTTCCTTCTGGCCACCCCTTGCTGGCGGTCGGATCGCTGACCGCCGTCGGGCCGACGGCCTCCCGCTCCCTCCTTGGAAACGGGGCTCGGACGGCGGCGCGGTTCCGTAGCGTGGCAGCCGGCGGCGGGAGGAAAGCGCGTGGGTGCCGGTTTCCCCGCGCGGGTCTTGGGGTCGGGGCTCTCTGCCCTTTTTATAGCCAGCTGTCACCCCCGGATCGGGTGGGTGAGCGCCCGTCCCTCTGGCGCGCGGTGGTGATGAGCAGGCGCGGTTTTGGGGTAAACGAAGTCGGGGTTTGGCCGCCAGAGTTCTGTTTTTGCAGAAGCGCGAGCGGCGCCGAAATCTGCAGGATGGACTCGAAAGTCGGAGCGGGATGTCCTCTGTTCTCCTCGCCGGAGCCGCGGCGGCTGCGTTTTGTCGCCTTTCCCATAAAACAAAAGGCCTTGCGCAGGATGGCGAGCTGGAGAATCGTCCCGGCCGCGTACCCGGTTCTGGAGGCCAGAGAACCGCGGCGAAGCTGAAGCATCCCCATCTTCCCAAGTCCCGGTGGGATGGTTCTTCCTGGTGGAGAAGAGAACCAGACTCGGAATCGGAGGGACGCGCCCAGGGGGCAAAACCGCTGCTGCTTTCCTCCCCCCAGCCCCCCATCCCGGACCTCGGCAGGTGGCGGAGGAGCCGGTCCATGGCGCTGGAGAGGGGCAGGTGAGAAGGAAACCGGTGGGTGCCGCTTTCTTCCCTCACCCACCCACTGGTGGAAGTCTCCCCTTGCGAGACTGGCGGGGAAGTCGCATCCAAAGGGTGCGTGGGCCTGTCGGGGGCTGGGGGGAAGGTGGTGGGATGAGGCTTTGCGGTGAGGAAGCGCTTGGGACTAATTACTTAGGAAACGGATGGCTTGGACCAAACCACGACCCAGCGCCTGGTTCTGGGCCACGGAAGGGTACGATTTGTACCCCCAGCCCTCTTCTCCTTCTACCTAACCTTGAGCTGAGCGTGACCATCCCCAAGCTGGGAATTTCCCTGCGCTTCCCGCCTTCGACAGGGTAACATCCTGCTGCCCAGCTGAACTTCGCCCCTCGGCAGCACTTCCCTCTCGCTCCTCCTGCGGGGCTGGCCTGAAACGCGGGGTTAACCGAGGGACGGGGAGGTGGTGGTGGCGTCTCCATGTGCCACCTCCAACGCCGCTTCCCTGCCTCGTTCCCTAAAGCATTTTTCCGGACGTTTTAAAGGTCAGGACCGTGGGGACGGACAGGAGGGCTGGTCCAAGATAGCGGGCTGGGGTGAAATCTGGCTGTCACAAAGCAGGACCGGGGCAGCTTTTGCAATTCTGCTGGTGCTGAACTGCAGAGCAGGGAAGAGGAAGGTATGAAACAGGATTTGTTTTCCATTACCCAGCTCTTGGGGGATGGGAGGGCTGTTCACCTGCACTGACCTTCGGGAAGTGAGTACGGCGAGACGCTACTTGCTTTTATTAAAGTAGCGTTTTGTCCTGTTATGTTGGAAAAAAGCCTCTCAAACACCACGGGACGAGTCCCCATGTGACCAGCAAGGACGGCGAGGGGAGAAGTTTACTTGAAACCTTTCCTTGTCCACAAGCCTCCGGTTCGGGAAATCACATGTGGCTTTCTCTTTAGGCATTTCTGTAGAGAGTGGGAGTTGGGATGGGATTGAAAATGTCCCTTTTGGACACCCCGAGGCTCGGACTATCTGCCAAAGGGGGACGCCAGACCCCAGCACGGAGTAACTGGCATGTTCTGTATGCCAAACAGCCTCAGGGGCACTGCCTTCCGTCATCCACTCCGATAACGCAGGGAAAGGACAGAGAAACGCATTGATTTGGCTGTAAAATCGGGACATTTCTAACTGCTGGACTGTGGAAAAACGGGCCACGCTGGCATTTCCCAGGACTTGGGTACCCCAAGTAGCCAACACGGGGTGGAAAGTGAGCAAAACCCGTACAACGCACCAGTATGTTCTGGTGACGTGGGTCATGGAATCACAGAACGGTTTGGGTTGGAAGGGACCTTACAGACCATCTAGTTCCAACCCCCTGCCATGGGCAGGGACACCCTCCACTAGACCAGGTTGCTCAGAGCCTCATCCAGCCTGGCCTTGAACACTCCCAGGGATGGGGCACCCACAGCTTCTCTGGGCAACCTGTGCCAGTGCCTCACCACCCTCTCTGGGAAGAATTTCTTCCTGATATCTAATCTAAATTTGCCTGCTTTCAATTTAAACCTGTTACCCCTTGTCCTGTCACTACAGGCCCTTGTAAAAAGTCCCCCCCCCCAGCTTCCTTGTAGCCCCTTCAGGCACTGGAAGGTGCCATAAGGTCTCCCCGGAGCCTTCTCTTCTCCAGGCTGAACAACGCTGTATCCACGCTTCTCTGGATACAGCCCAGGATACGATTGGCTTTCTGGGCTGCCAGCGCACACTGCTGGCTCATGTCCAGCTTCTCACCCACCAGTACCCCCGAGTCCTTCTCCTCAGGGCTGCTCTCGATCCAGCCTTAGGAGCTGCAGGAAGTGCTTTCCCCTTCGAGGCCTTCTCCCTGGCAGCAATCTGTGACCTCCCGCGCAGGGGCGAGGCGGGAGAGGCTCGCTGCACCGGGCAACAAGGAAGACGCTGGGATTTACTCTCCCATCTGTTTCAATAAGGGAAGAGCCATGGTTTGACCTGGGGCGTTTTGCAAACCCCCTTCAAGCCGGAGAGGAGCCCAACGTTCCACAAAAAACGGCCCAAGCTTTGGGGCCAGGGGAAGAAAGCGTGTGGGGTGACGTTATCGGAGCAGGTACCTCCACCGCAGACGGCCCGTGCGGTGCCTGACCCAGGGGGGTGACCGCCTGCCCGACTGGGGACGTACTGCGGGTTGGTAGCACCACATCGCTGTGGTGAGCCCTGGACGTTGGGTCTTGGGCAGCTCTGGAGCTCCTGGGTTTGGGTCTGGCCTCCAGCCCCGCACCGGAGCCGCCCCCCTCGCTCCGTCTCCTCACACGCACACACAGGGAACAGGGGAAACGCGTCCAGGAGCTTATTGCTGTCGCTGTCCGGAACCCGGTGACCGACCCAGACCTGCAGATCTGCTGGCGGATCACGGGATTTCCCTGGTCTCGGGCCATGACGCTGGATCACAGGGTTGGAGAAAGCAGGAATCTCCCTAAAATGACAAGAGATTCAGCACAGCCGGGATTGCTGAGGCGACAGCTCTGCCGAGGGGGTACACGGCTGCACTCCTTCCTCCGGTTTTGAAGGGAGAGCATCAGCAGCGCAAGTGTTTTGTCCAGGCAGCACCCCCGAGCCTACAGCGCGTCCCGCAGGTGCGCGGCCTTGCGCTCAGCAAGCTTAAAGCCCTTGGCCTTTCCCAGTCCCCCCAGCTGAGGGTTGTGTTCCTGGGGATGCAGTTCCAGGTGATGTAACCCCTTCTCACCAGCCCCAAAGGGATGATTTATACCCCAGCAAGCACAGGGGGTTTCTTCCACGTGGGGAGTGGGTGTCAGGCGCTGGTGGGCTCAGGTGGGGGCGTGCCCTTGGTCCTGTGAAACGTTACAGACCCGCTCATCCGTACGTGTTCGCCTGGAGCTTGTTAGAGGAATGGGGGGAGCGCAGCCCAGAAGGGAGTGCCCTGGGGCGGAATTACCTGGCGGTTTAGGAGATCTCACCAGCTGCACCTCTTCCAGGTGCAAAGGCTGCAAGAGCATCCCTGTGCTGCCAGGGCTCCTCAGCGGCTTCACCTGGGCAGGGGCCTATTTAAAGCAAGGGGCGGGGGTGAAGGAGGGGATTGGCTTTGTGTGCTGCTAAGGTGGTTTTGTCTTGTAAAAAGTCATTTATGAAACTGGTTTTTCCAGTAAAATCTCTTTTTGAAAAAACTATTAAGGCAGTGGAGCGGCAGAGGGAAGCTGGCCTGCCTGAGGACATGGGCGGGGGCCAGGCTGCCGCACAGCGTGAGATGCCCGAGAGCTGCAGGAACATCCGCCTTGCTGCTGCTGGCAGCACCTGTCCCCTCAGGTAAGCGATGCGTAGTCTGTGTACGTGTGTCCCAGGGTTAGTTGGGGTGTCCGACAGAGGATGGTTTCTCCAGGGAAATTAAACCTGTAGAGTATTCCCAGGGAAGGGGCCAAGATGCCTGCGTTTCAGGGTGCACCTGAAATCACCCCGTCGAACTGAAACTGGAGTTGAGAAGCACTGCTGAGGCTTTCCAAAAATTTGAGTATTGTCTCCTACTTTCAATTCTCAAGCCCCCTCTCAGCCTGAAAAACCCCTCACCCAAAGGAAGGAGATGACTTTCATGCATCCAGTACCAGTAAGTGGGGAGACTCCTGCAGCTCACCCAACCTCACCGCGTCACGTGGCAGAAAGCCTTGTGGCGATCCTCCGAGCAGGAGGAGCTGGAAATAGCTTTCTCCTTCGCTGTGCTGCTTGTTTACTTCCCAGATTCCTCTCTCCTTTGGCAAGGACAACTGCTGCGGGCGTACGAGGAACCTCTGGGCGATGGGTGTTTGGAATATGGAATACGCTACCGCGAAGCCGTTTGAGCTTCCCTGGGGCCTTGCGGCGAGGGGTTGTGAAGCAGTTTACGAACGCTGGTTCATCAGAAGCTGTAAATAAGGGAGATGTTTGGTGGGGAAAAGGCTTTTCCCCATGAAAGGCCTGACGTATTTTCACAGTCTCGGAGGCAGAGGTTCGTGCAGCAAGGCCAGCTCGGCTGTGGGCTGGCTTGCGGTGACTTTTCTAGCCCGTAACAGCGTGTGGCCGGGCTACTCGTAAAAACGTGCGAAGGTCGGGACAAAGTGTCAGCCAGAGGGGTCGGTGGCTCGAGGATAACGCGTGACCTGAGCAGCTGGGATACAGGGAACAGCGAAGCGTGCCTCTCCGCAGCGAGCGTGCGAGGAAACGGCGCTGCCGGTGTGCGCGCAGGAGGAGCAGGCCCTGCCCTCAGACAGAGAATGGGTGTGGGGACGGGTTGGGTTACACTGGGATGGCTGAGGCAATCGATAGGTTAATCGGCCTTCCCATCCCCTCCGACCCGATTGTACAGAGGATGACGGCACCTTAGATTTGCACCAAAATCCGAGTGTTGTTTGAAATGAGCAACATCTGACTCGATGGATCTGCACCCGCAGGTGTACCTGCGTTTCACTTTAGGGTGGTGGCAGTGCTAGAAATATTTGTGCCGACAAATATTTCTCCCTCGTGTTTGCCGCTCAGGCTTGACCACGCGTGACCTGGGCTTGGGAACAGAGACGTGGCTGGGTAAAACCTGGCTGTGAAAAAAAGGGAACATGCCATTTTTCGTTGTCGTTTTCCTCTGTTTCGGCTGAAGTGTGGCCCTGCCTGACTCACGGGACACCCAGGTAGTGGCTGGGGAGGAGGCAGGACATCTGCTCTCCTGCATGCTGCTGCTGAGCGGGATACGGAACTCCCAGGTGTGCTCGCTTTGCCGGTAAATCCCTCTTTGCTAGCAGGATGCTTAGCACCTTCAAGATGCTCGTATGACTCCAGCTTTACAGGCCCCAAGGTTACGCTACGTACGTCAGGCCCGTCGCGCTCCGCAGACAATCGGAGCGTCGAGCCGCCCGCGCGTACGCAGCGATCCGGGACAGGTCGGCACCACAACACAGCAAGTTTCGCTTTAGATCTCTCATCTAGATCGCTATCAGTTATCTTTGGGAGCTGAAACCGTGGGGGCCTTCTAGCGCAGCTACCCGAAACCCAGAACCGGCGCCGGGCTGGCCGGAAGCCCTTGCCAGGGCTGCGGGGAAGAGGGGGAGCTGGAGAGCTGAGCAGCCTGTGCCCACTATGGGTAACGCGTTTTGGTAGAGGATGGAGCCGCAGGTTGCTTTTAGTGCATGTGGTGGTTACTTTTTGGTGAGTGCACCTCACTCGTAGAGTGATTTTTGAAGCGAAACACCTGCTTAAAAATCAAGGTACTTGATTGGCACCGTGATGAGAGACAGTGGCTCCTCCCGGGGTTCCTGGTGGCAGCATCCCCCCTGACCCGCAGCGGCGGGATGTTTTGCAGCTTGCCAGCAGACCCCGGTTGGTGGCCCGTACTTGGCAGCGCTGCAGTCACTCGGTGACATCTGTAACCCTACGAACTGGGGAGAAGGGCCGTGATGGGGCGATGGTCAGGAAAGGGAACGTGGGGAGTGACCAAAAGAAGCGCTGCTCCGAGCTAAATGGCCGGTAAATGACACCTGGAGAGGCGCCTGGAAGAGGAGCAGATGGAGTTTGGTCTCGACAGGCCCTCGGGGGAAGGCCGTGCCCCGTAGGAACGCGGAGCGGCACCGCTGAGCGAGTCGGTGGTTGCTCTGGCTGATGCCTCGCACCTTGGTTGGGGCTGGGGGTGGTGGCAATGGCGTTGCGTGGCCTGTCGGACTGCTGACAGCTTGGAAAGGAGATGGTCCCTGTGCAGTGTGGCTTTAAAAATACAACGTGAATCCTGTTCCACTTGGGGTTTTTCACTCTGAAGGGCTGCCTTTCCCACGGTGCCCAGCAGCAAGATGTGCTTCCTGTTTTTTCAGCCTCCTTACAGAACCGGTTAGGATTAGTTGGGCAAAATGTCAGCTCCAGCTGGGAGAAACACTTCCACCCTCTGTGAATGAATCGCTATTACAAACAACTAAGCATTAACCAAGTCTTTAAGCACTGGCTCTAAGGAAGATGTAGCACACATCACAGCCAAGTTCATTAGGGTATTTACACCTACTTCACGCTGTTTCAGTGACAGCGTTTGCCATATGCAGTGTAAACTCCAGCTTTTCCTGTCCCACGGAAACCTGTAATAGGGTATTTTAAGACTTTCCTCCTTTCTGTATAGGCTTCTGCTAAAGAAAGAGCTTTCTGTCCCCCTCGGACACTTAGCGGTGGGTCTGCCAGCCGAGGCTGGGATGGGGCAGGACGTGATGAATAGGTCCTGCACGCAGCTCGCTCCTGCAGCGCTGTGGCCACAGGCTCACACGAGGGAGCACGTGGCTTCGCTGTCCTGGACAGGCTGGACTCTGACTCGGCTTTCACTGGTAACAAATGCTCCAGCTGAAGATGATGTGGGGCCACTTGTGTTTGGATATGCTGCATGTGGGAGTTAAAAGGCCAGATTTAATCCGATTTCAGCGCTGGGGCACCTTGCTGAGGAGCCCAGGACCACGGATGCCAGAGGCAGCGTGCGTGCAGCGTCACGATTATCCCTGCTTTTGTGATACCTCAAGGCTGGCCCTGGGGGTTGGTCAGGGCCCTGACTCTCCCTTTTTTGGAAGCAAATGCAAGACATTTGTGCCTACAGCTTTTCAGAGTTCACACTGGTGACTATCTTCCTAAAGCACAGAAAAATGGGGTGCTCAGATTTGCTCGGGTGACCAAGACAAGGCAAGGTGACTAAGCCAGGCACAGCTGCTCCGGCCCATCTGGTCAGATGATGCTCTTTGAGAAGGGAACTCTAGTTCTCTGGTGCTTGTCAGCTGTGAAAAGCTGCTGTCACCGGCTTGGGAGATCCCTCCGCTGGCAGCTTCTGGTACTGCGGTCATCGTTTCCACCCTGTGAAGCCAGGGTTTTATTTTTAACTCCAAGGTAGATGCTTTTATCACACAGGGTCCACCAACTCGGCTTCAGCTGACTGAAATGCTGCACTGTCCAGCTGTGACCAGGCCCTGGGGAGCAGGGCTGTCTGGTCTGCGAGGATTGACACCCAGGTTGCCCTCCAAACTTCCCTTGCTCAGATAACTTGCGTGGTTACGTACATCAACGCTGAATGTTCTCCTGGCTGTGTGAAAGTCAGCGCTTCAGCTAGGTTCACAACGTGAATCTAAGCGGCAGATGTGCAGCCTGGTTAAGACAGGGCAAGCTGTGGACTGCTCAGCTTACATGGAGACCACAGGTGATGAGGAAAGGCAAGTTTCAGCCTTGACCTCACCACTTAAGGGACTGGAATGTTATAATGCTGGAACTTCACTAACATATGCTGATAATCCTGGGCTGTATCAGGAGAAGTGTGGCCAGCAGGCTGAGGGAGGGGATTCTCTCCCTCTGCTCTTGTGAGACCCCACCTGGAGTTCTGTGTCCAGCTCTGGGGCCCTCAGCCTAAGAAGGCTATAGACCAGTTAGAATGAGTCCATAGGAGGCCAAGAAGATGCTCCGAGGGCTGGAGCATCTCTGCTGTGGGGACAGGCTGAGAGAGCTGGGCTTGTTCAGCCTGGAGAAGAGAAGGCTCCAGGGAGACCTTATAGCACCTTCCAGTACCTGAAGGGGCTACAAGGAAGCTGGGGGGGGCTTTTTACAAGGGCCTGTAGTCACAGGACAAGGGGTAAGGGGTTTAAACTGAAAGCAGGGAGATTTAGATTGGATATCAGGAAGAAATTCTTCCCAGAGAGGGTGGTGAGGCACTGGAACAGGTTGCCCAGAGAAGCTGTGGGTGCCCCATCCCTGGCAGTGTTCAGGGCCAGGCTGGATGAGGCTTTGAGCAACCTGGTCTAGTGGAGGGTGTCCCTGCCCATGGCAGGGGGGTTGGAACTGGATGGTCTTTAAGGTCCCTTCCAACCCAAATCATTCTATAATCAAGATCACTGTCATAAGGGGACAGAAAGACAACCTGCTGAAATTAAAGACTGCAATGAATAGCTTACAGACTAGAGGTCAACATGAAGTAGCAAACTTATCTTGATCTTTTTGTGGGAAGGCAGACTTCAAATTTTGGCTTTTTTTATTCTCTGAGTTAGAAATACATCTTAACATCTGCTTTTGAGTTTTCCTTTATCCACAGATGTAGCTCTCAAATACTGGAGTCTCACCATCCTTTGTATATATACCATTTTTGGTTTGCTTTTGCTAGTTTTCTTTCCCTCTTCTGTCTGGATGCAGGACACCTGCTTGAACTGAAACCTGCAGTACTAGTGCTGGGAATGCTCTTGTTTTCTTGGTCAGATGATGGCATGTGCTTTATAGCAATCTGGCCTTGCTGTCACCTTGTGCTTCAGCAGCCTTTAAGCACCTCAGCAGATGTTTTTCATACTGCCTACAGTTTAACAAAAGGTTATTCTTCTGGGGACTGTGGCTCAGTTTGAGAATTTAATGAACATCTTCCCAGGGTCCTCCCTTATTCTTAAAGAATTTTAATCTTAGTATTTAGTCTGTTGTCCAAAACATCACAGAACAATTCCTTGCTCTTATTCCCATTTTGAATAGTTGCTTTTCTACAAGCTTAAAGCCAGTATGGTTTTACTTCTTTGCCCCTACAGGTTGCTTATGAAGGAAAAGAGCACCAGTATACCACGCAGGCCTTGTGGTGCCATACTCATGCTTTATTTAAAAAAAAAAAAAGCTATACAATGCTAAGAAAAATAATCAAGTTTGCTTTACAAAAAAACCTGCAGCCATTTTCAAGAGATCTGATCTCACTTGTAAATGAAAGTCAGCAGGTAAGAAAGTAAATGTTAATTTAACATTTCTGTTGCAGTACTTCATCTGAACTTAATCACCCAAAACAATCAGTCATTCTTAAACTGATTGTTTGTATAGATACAATCATTCTATAGCAATTGATTAAAAGAAATCCTTGGGAAAACTTAGAGATAAATGGAAAAGTGTCAGAGGAATATTATTTAGCCCATCTATGCACTCTTGCAGAAACACCTACCTGGCTCTGTCTCCCCTACGTGTTTAAGAAAAGTCCTAGTATAAAAGCTGCTAAGGCCTGTTCAGTGAGGGCATTACACTGGTATAACATGAATCAACATAGTTACCATCAAGTTACACTCGTGCTTTGTCTTACTACCTCCATGGAAGCATATTGTGCAAGTCCTAAGTAACTTCAGAACACTCCTGAAACAGCCCTTGTGCCACTCCTATGAGGTAGGTACTGCACTTCCCTTGGAGAACAGACTCTTGACTGCTGCTCAGTACACCAGACACATGGAAAACCAGGGTGACCAGCCTGTGTTAGTATTTGACTTTCCTGCTGCTTCCCTCAATTCAGAGCATTCAGCTGTAACATTGTTCAGCATCAAGCATTCCACCAGCAGAAACAGTGAATGATGCTTCTAACTGCATCCATTCCAAGACAGGGAAGATGTTCAGCTTAACTGGTTTGAAGTGAGCAGAAGTAACACCATCCCTAGTCTGCTCTGTTCATCTCCACAGCCCCAGCTTCGTTGTTTTGCACACAAAGAACAGGGTGAAGACTCATCTCTCCACAGTCTGCCTGCAGCCACTCAGATTAAACATGAACTGCTCTCACAAAGCAGACAGCACACAGAGGGCTGCAAGTATTAAACTGTTCAAGTGTAGCTACATTAATGCTCTGCAGACATGAACACTAAAGCAGTTTTTCTTACCCCAAATATAGACTCATTATTAAGTCTTCAGAATTTTTGGAATTAGTTAGGGAGCTGTGAGAAAGGAATTTATAGTGGTCCTTCACACAAAGGCCACAGTTTCATTTGTAATCTGAAGTCACTGGTAGGATCTCTTACTAAGGAGGAAGAAACCTTAGTCCACACCATCTTTCAGAGTCCTTGCTCCTCACCCCACCACCTCACAGGAGCAGTTGTGTGGCAGCATAGTGAGCTTGCTGAAAGCCAGGCTGGCTACACAAACGCTTGTGCTACCGCACGGAGAGGAGTGGCAGACACTGGCAGGATTGCTACTTGTTCCCTCTGAAGTGAAGCTATGCCCCACACAGCTGATAATGACACGCAGTAACATACCTGTGACACTGTATGACCTGTACATGTTTAACAGGGCAGTGGAAAAGTCAAGGACCAAAAAAAAAAAGTTTCTTCATCCTGTTGGCTAACCATAACGCTGGGCTCTTGCTTGAAAAGATCTGTGCAGTAGGTTGGCTTATGCCCTAGAAACAGCATGAGAAGCATTCAAAGTTCAGCTGCTGCTGCCCACCCAAATGTTACCACTGAATTTCAACTACAGCAAGCTAACAGGAAACTTACTTCATGTATCATGAGCAGCAGCAGACTGTTGGCCAGAGCTCCCCCGAACTGCTGCTGGCCAAGGAAGTTCCTAAGAGCCACCCAGAGGGAACACCGAGCTGTGTGGTCAGAGGTGGCCTTGCTACAACTGGACTTTCCCACTGCAGGTTCCTATGCAAGTTGCTAAACTGCCTCCTCTCTCCTTCCAAGCCTGGAATTAACATCTGGCTGTTAACAGCTGAGTGCAGAGAAGAAAGCTGAAACCATAAAATACTTATTTCTATTATTTTTTTGTACAGTGCTACAGTCCTTGAGCTTAATTATAAGAATTCTGAGCTTGCTCCAAAACTCAATCAGTAAGGGCTAAACTAATTTCTCTGAGCAAGTAAAACCAGGATATTAAAAATTGGTATCCTCTGTTCTGCTCTGTTAGCTTTTTTCCTGGAGTACCACTGTACTTAGAGCAGCTCTAATCATCACCTCCTCAAAAGAGTACCTTCCCATCTCGGGAAAAATTCAAGTATACAGTTTAAGAGAAGGTGAGAAACACCCCAAACTCCTGATTTCCAGTTAGAGATACAACTGCTAAGTACCCTCCCTTGGATTCAGTACATCAGGTGCTGCAATGGCTGTAGGGCTAACACAAAGCACTTGATAACCACTTTGTTGCATCAATGAAAGAACATGAGCCCATAAACCTACCCCAGAGCCAGCCAAATTACATCCATAAAGGCAAAGTTATTCCACATGATTTGAGTGGAGTTCCCTCTTATGAGGGCAGCACTCAACTCTCCGCTAAGTGATCTGCCAGACTCCTCCATCTTAACTGTTAAAATTGTTCTGTCTGGGCTAGCTATGTTATCAGGACACTGAATGAAGCATCTTTGGGGCTGCTTTTCCCCTGTTCTTATCTCTTCCACAGCAAGACAGGTCAAGAGCATCTTCATAGTTCATTCTGGCAACGAGCACAGTAAAACAGTGCTGGTACAGGTCGCTTCCGAGCTTAGCACGCTTGAAGCTTCTATGATGTGATCACCCAAGCACTGCTCAGCTCTCATCAGAAGCTGAGTCCCTACAGAGCAAGCGTAGATCTAAAAGAGCACATTCACATGTGGGGAGCAGGAAGGGCAGGAAAAGAAAACAGTTCTCAAATCAGTGCCTTTTCCTGAGCTCCAAAGGCCTCCAGGTAGCTTTCAGACACAGGAAGAGATGCAGAGGAGTCAGCTTGCTGCCATCCAGGTGCCTGGGCAAGGCTTGAACTGTTTGCATCACCTTTTTACTGTCAGATCAACTCCTGAATGCAGTGGAAGCAGATCAATACCTCAGCTCCCACGTATACTGGGCCTGACACAAAAGAAAAACCCATTTGGACTGCATTAGGCTTTTCTGCTTCAGCACTGAACTGAAGGTAGGTAACGATGGATACGCATCCGCGTTACTGGTAGGAAAGGCAAGGTGACAACTCGGACCGACGAGAGGAAAGAGGCTTGAGATTTAAAAACGGCAAAGGGTGAATTAAGTAGTTTGCTGTTTGAGAAGGTTACTTGAAGCCAAGATCTTTTCAAATTCTGTTTCAAGTGTGTACAGTAAACGCAAAGTCCTTGCCCCAGGAAAAGCTTTGAGAAAAGCTGACATTTTGATACAACACGACATTCCGCTTCTTGTGAGCGAACCAAGAACTTGCTGAAAAGTTGTTCTGGCTTATTCACTAATTTCTGAAATAAACATTGCAGAGCTACCACTATAACCAGAATACCTAAGCTGCTGGCACGACTCAATAACTAACCAGTTAACAAGTCGGGTATAAAAAAAATTTATGTAGTAATACCAATTCAGCACACAAATCCCATGCTTCGCGAGTTCCGCTGCTGTGTAAGAGTCCTCCTAACATCTAGGCAGGTAAGCTGAGATTTTCAAGTCACTGCATGCCCAGATCAAAACCAGCAGCAAAATATCTACCACTACGAGCAGCCAGACCCAATTGTGCCTTTAGAATGCAGACTATGCGGAAATCGAGATGGCCAGCGCCCCGCCGCTGGAACGGGACCACGCACGTGAACTGCGGCGTGTGCGCGCCGTGGAGATTGAAGCCGCTTACTGAAAGGGAAAATGCACAGAGATTCTGATACGGACACGGTACAATCAAGATGGATTAAGTCACAGGACATTCAGATTTGGTGGGGAGGAGAAAAATCCTTCAAGGACAGCGTACAGATGACAAGCCAGCATGACAAAGAACTCTAAAGGCACATTTCCGGTAACGTGGTTCTGTTAAGACCAACTGCTTACACACGCAGGCACAAATCTTAATGGCTACCTCCCCCCCACCCCCCCAACAATTAACAAAAAAAAGAGAAGTGCATTTTCAGTAATATTAACACCATTCTGTCCAGTCCAAATGTTTAGCAGTATTTTCCTTATGGTGATACGGATTCTCTGCACTACTCCAATCCAAAGAAACCAAACAGGCAGGATTAGTAAAGGTTCAACTGTTGTACTGTTAACATTTACTCATCAGAGCCCACTGATCTCTTCTGTGCCCTCTTGTAGGGCAACCTCCTCGGTGAAGCTTTATCTAGATAAAAAAAGAAAAAGACAGTTGCATCAATTGCCACAGCTGTTTCAGATTAAATGTTATATGACAGCGTATTTTTCACAAGCACGGGCCAAAGCGCCCTTCTAGTGCGAAGCATCATCACTGAGAAGGCAGTTCAAACAACTCGTCGGTGCCTTTAAACTATTAACATCCTATACAGAAGGTACCCAAAAAAAGAATGTTCCTGTGCTCCAACATGCAGCTCCAGGGTGAGGGCTGTTCCATTTGCCAGTTACTAAAACGCAAAAAAACCCCACATCCTCCACCCCCAAAAAATACACCCCACCCCATCTCCTGATGAAACTGCATGCTCTGCATGTTCAGACAAAACACTCCTATTCAATAATGATACTTTAGGAAAGTTAATTATTTTTATCATTACTGGTTTGAGTTTTCCTGCCTGAAGAGTATGAGTGACCCTCCTTTAGGCAGCTCTGTCTTGCATGACACATTTCCACATTCAGTCAGCTCGACAGCAGATGAGTGTTTTGGTTGTGAAAACACACACTTTTCCAAGAAGCATCCACACTTGACTATGACATCACTTTGTGGGCAGATAACCCACAGGGGGAGCTGTATGATCGCTGGATGCCAGAAGCATCACTCCACATTGAAGACTTTGTGACAGGCCTATCCTTTACAATGGTCCTTAGTACGTAGGATTTTTGTTCTTTGTAACGTTGTAGAGACCCTACAACACTTTGTATGAAGAAAAAGGGATTGCTAAGTGTATCTGCTGACTTAAAAAAGCACGTTTTGTCAAACAGTCATCGCCAGTAATTCCGCTGCCCAGAGGATGTGTGAACACAAGGAGCAGCCATCGTGCCGTTACAAGCCAGCCAGTACAGAATGAACTACTTTTCAACAAAGCAATAGTCAAGACCCTCTGAGGATCCTGAAGGCCATGTATTTCAAAGGCTTCTAGTGTAGAGTTCTAACTAAAACTAACCTGGGGCTAAAGAAAACCACCATTAATAACGTAAACATCGTTATTTCCTAGACTTCAGGCATTAAGATAGAAATACCTACTTCGCATAAGAATGTGATGGGGGGGACAGGACCCCAACACTGCTAGGATTCAAACCCATTTAAAGACAGCTTGCTCTGAAAAAACAGCTTTTAGAGCTTCAGTCTTTCTTGCGAGAGTGAGGCTTTTCAAATTCCTGTCTCTTTGATTTAATACCAGCGTTCTTGTGTCTTGCAGAAGACTGCGTACAAGAAAGCTTATACTTTCAGAAGTAAAACACCAGTCCTTCTACCTATGTAAGTACAGTTCAAAAGGGTGAAGGAATCAAAAAAGTGAAATCATCATCAACTCCTGGCACAACTACATACCAGAGCTCAGGCCTCTAGCCCTTCTGCACTGAATAAAGCTCAGAATATCTGTATTTCATCGAAACAGGAATCTTGTTCAAACAAAGGGAGTTTCTGCAAAGGGTTTTCAAAGCACCGCTCTTGTCTAGGCTGGACTTTGTTTTAAATGAGGCATGCTCTCCTCACCCCAGCCAATGCTCCTGGTGACAGGAGTTCACCTGCGATGAGGAAAATAAGCCTGACTAAACCCAAGGCTGACGTTTGTTTCTCACCGAAACAAGATGTGCTCAGCCATCGGTCATGACCAGCCCTCCACCTCCCTCACCTAACATCAGCTTGGCACTAGGCCAAGGTAGCAGGGAAGGCAAGATACACATCTACACTTTACGTGAAGGATTCTGGGAACTGTCAGGAGACAACAGTACTTCAGCAATATCCTACTGACACTATGTTCCTACAGCATAACCAGAAGATACATACACAGATGAATTTAGGTTTTCCTGTATTACAAATATGTATGTCAAATGTGGTTGTGTTTTGCACTGCTCATGCTACATCAGCGATCACTGCATGCAGGAAGCTGTACTTCAATCCATGCCCAATTATCACATGGACAACACCACGTTCAGCACTTTCACTCTTTCCATCACCAGAGTTTGCCTCACCTCTTCTACTCTGCACTGAAGCCACGGGAAAGCGAAACAGAAGAAAGAGCAAGAGAAGTTAGAAATATCCACAAACACACAAGTGGCCTAAAGAAATCAGATATTGGGTTTACTGTTGGCATTTCAGATATCAATGAGAACCTACGTCATTTTGGACTGGTGAAAGACATAACTAAAGCCACACAAAATCTTGTTATTAAACACACTTCTAATGCTTATTTAAAGCTTTGGTCTATAGGCAAACTTACAGAAACTGTGAGATAACATATTTTCTCCTATTTAAACCTCCTTTGTGATTGAGTTTTGGATAGATATTTTTTTACTGTTGAAAAAGCATCTACAGAACAAGTTGTAAAAGTCACCGACAGTCATTATTGTATCGACCAGTGAAGTTTGTTCTATACAAGAACAGGCTGCTAACGTAACAGTCTAATCATTAAGCACAGTGCTTTAGCCAGCTTTTTATTCCCTAGGAGATGTACGCTGTTCTGAGAAACTGGCACCAGCTACTTCTTCTGTTACAACCACGCGAATCACTAAGTTTGTTACGCTCCAGCTTGTGGAAGGCAGACCACTTACTTATCTGATTTAAAGTTTCTTGGGGAATCCAGCTCATGTCAACATCGTTCTGGTTTGATGTTCCCATCTCTACTTTCTGTACCGGTCTTTTCCTCTGAAAATTCAAACAAGAAAGATTTTTTTTCTTTCCACAAAGTTTTGAAAGCAGAAGTATTAGAAATAATTAACAACGCTACCTGTAATGAATTGCAGTTATTTCACTAAAACACAAACTTTAATCGATATATGAAGCCATCTTTGTAGCTTAGCTTTAACCTTAATCTTTACCATTAGCAATTTCTTCACCCAAGTTTGGCATTACCACTCCTAACACCTCACCATACTTATTCCACACCAAGATATCAAGATTTCATGTGTGCCTGGGCAAGTTCATCATGCCTGTTACAAAAAATGGCTGGTGATTAATCAAACTTCGTGATGACTGGTTTCACTAGGCTGTCTCAGATCAGCACAATATTCTGGTCTGTCACCTTGCAGAATAGATTTCAAAGTACAGCAACCATTCCATACTTCTTCCCAAAGGATGGTACCTCAAACGTATCCTAAGCCAGACTGCATGAAGACATAACTTATGCTCTGCATGCAGATCAGACTTAACCTTTCAGTAGCTTTTACTTGGCAGCCCAGGCAAGCCCACAGCTGTTAGAGCATTACAAATGGAATCCATCAGGCCCTAACTGACATTATGGCAAAGCATTGATAAGCACTAAATAAAGGACTAGACAGCTGTTTCCCCCAAAGTTTGACCTAGATTAAACTTGGAGATAGAGAGCACAGGGAAAGGCTACTCAGTAGGTTCTGAGGTAGGTAGTTGCACACATCCAGTGACTGGAAGGTAGCAAAGCTTCCAATTCAACCTTCAGTGAGTTGCCAAAGAGCACATCCAAAGAGCGTTAGGCAAGCAATCCAAGTGTCCCCAGTTCTGAACACTTTTAAAAAACTCTGGTTTTCCCAGTAATCTCTAAGGCCTTAGTTCCAAAAGTAAGTTTTCTAAAGTTCTACCTGCACCACGGTATGCCAGAAGCAATTACTGAATTGCTTTCTTTTCCCATCAGTGAGGTCTTGCAATAACAAGGGCACAGACAAAATACACTACCCACCTTCCTAGATTCTAGTAACTGATGCAGGCCAACGATGACAAGCAGACCGAGTCCAGCAAGGAACATGTACATGAAGATCCTGTAAGAAACAGTTTAAGAAACCATTAACTGAAAGTGTTAATCACGCAAGAGTTTACGAAGAGGCACGAAAACTAAGCCTAGCTTTGGCCACATGCCTACTTATCTCTCCCCAAGAACTTTTGTAGGGAGTGGGTAGGGAAAAAACAATACACCTGAAACTTAAGTGCTAACCTATTCCAGAAACCATAATTCTAAATTCCACGCTGAACAACAGAACATGTGAAAAATGCCATATAAACAGGGAAACTGCTATAAATAATTACTGAAATTTACTACCTGCAAGAACTCTTTTACAGTATCACTTTTCAAGATGCTGGGTCACAGGTAATACTGATGCTTACAACAGCTTTAACCACTTAAAAAACCCTCAAAAATCTCTTCTATGCCTTTAGTATACGACTGCAAAGCAAGCACTGCTAGCATACTAATTCACTGGCAACAGAGCTTTGAAAGGCTGTGCTGTGTTCCACCATTAGAATTCTACCTGTGCAAACAATCTTTTTTAAATCTGTGCATTTTGGTTTCTTTTGAAGAACTCTGCCTGAAGTACCTGTTGATATTTAGCAAGAGGTAAACATAAATTATATCTAAAATTAATTTGGGGAGCAGGCAGGAATTTACAGGTTAAAAAAAAAATCTATTCCAAGTTGAACATCTTAACTCAGATTTATGACAAAGGAAATTATGGAGTAAACTACACAAGAGATTTAAGGGAAACATCCCTGGTTTAGCATAATTATCTATTCACACGACATTAACTCAAACTGGCTCTAGTAATTTGAGTTCTCCTGAGAGCTCTTTATCAGTGTGTATATATATCACACATTGCCATATGACCAATTGTTCTTTTGAGGAATGTGAATTAATGCAACAGCTATTTCTTTTGGTTGTCCTTTTTAAAAAAAGAAGTAATTTCAGCCTGTGGCAGGTGGTTTCAAATATTCAGCACTGTCTAAATTTCTGAGGATTTTTGTTGGTTTTTTTTTTTTTAACTCACAGGTTCTCTTAAAATTCCACTCCAGTGTTTAGAAGCCTATCAGCACAGCATATTCTTGCAACATAAGGTGTGCCAGATACTCAGTCTTTAAGACAGGAAAGCCACACTCCTGAAAGATAACTGCTACAGATAGTGGTTAGTGAGACAAGGGATGAGTGCGAGTTCCTTCCTCATACTCCACATACATCTTTCAGTTTATGTATTCTTGGATTATACTGGAATGCTCAGAAGCAAGTTATTCCAGTCTTCACAGTAGGACCCACAGCCCAATACTATGGACCCTCAGCATCTTTAACTCTTGGGGAAGAAAAGCTTAACAGCTTCGAATTGTTACGTAACTGTGAAACATCAGGTCCTATTCCAGGCTTAAGCCCTCTGAGCCAAAGCAGATGTGTAAACTGCTCCTTGACTTATTAATCCTGAACATCCCTAGTATTAATACAGATGTTAATTTGGTGAAAAAGTTCTTATTTTCAGTCTATCAACATTGTACAAGTCAAATGCCTGCCACAGCATCAGCAAAACACAGCAGACCTCATGTTCAGTAAAAATGAGGACACAGGAATGATTCTCACTGGCACCATCAATAGCCTGCGCCACCAGTATACCAACTAAACTTGAACCTCCAGCCTCCTTACGTTTCTCCATCCAGCCCATCTTCTTTCTCAATAATTGTAACAGTTTGATTGAAGACAGCATCTTGAAACACATTGCCCTGCAACAAAAAGTTTCCACAGAACCTTTTAAAAAAGTCACTTCTTGAACACATACAAACGTTTCTCTTTTTCCATGTTCTTGGAAAAAGTCTGTAATAAAGTAGTAACTCCTGCATGAGCCCTGCTTAAGTGCGCAAGCAGTGCAAGTTTGACTCAACACATAAGAGCGCAAACTTTCTGCTGCGAGCAGGAAGAGCTGTCTCTATACCGGCAAGTAAGTCACATCCAGCCTCCAATATGTTATTTCCTACAGCACGAGATATTACAAACGAAGGGTTCTTATTAGAACAATCAAAACACAAAGGTACAGAAGCCTGTTAAGCTTTGATCTGCACTAGAAGAGAAAAAAACCCCTATTTTAATCTCCATTTATGCTTTGGATAGTCTTCCCCCAGATTGCAACTACTAGTCATTTATTTGCTTGAAGTCAAGTTTGCAGATGGGATTCAGGTTGATAGTTTACTTTGTTAGCAAAGCCCAATCTGAAAAGCAGAGTGAAATTTAAGCTATCTTAAGGAAAGCTTTAGGTTTTTTGTGGGGTTTTTATGTTTTGGGTTTTTTTTTAAATGAGTACAGCCCACTACTACACAGTTCCAAGGCATTCTAGCTTCCACTGTCGACATACCTTAAGCGTAACATAGGCAGAACTAACAGTGTACACAGCGGGCTATTGTGAAACGTGTAGACGGTCGCTTACTGTGCGTATTTATCCACTTACTTGCTTAAAAACCACAAAAGCATTCACTTTCTGAAGAAGTAGTAACTTGACTAAGCAGTTCCTTCCTGACATTTCCTCATCAACTAGAAAGATTAAAATGCATCAGGCTTACATTTACATCTCTGTAGTTGAGATTGATAACTAGTCCGAAAGGACGACCGCCCATAGGCTCGGCGGGGATGAAAGAGTACTCAAACGTGGCTTGTCTCTGCGGTGGCACTACCGTATTCAGAGGGAGAGCTGTGAAGTTCTGGATGTAAAACTGATAGTCTTGAGGGTATCGGAAAGAAGCATCAAGAGACTCGACAATAAAATCTTCTGTACCCTTGTTGGTGAAGCCCACCAGAAATTTTACAATGTTGTTCGCTGGAAAGTCTAAAACACAAGAGATATTCAACCATTAGACACTTCATACACCACACCGAGCCTGTTTCTAAACAGTGTCTAGAACAGGTTCTGGTTCTTCTAGAGCATCACTGGGTCATGCACACACCGATACAGCCTAAGCAACAGTAAAGAAGAGGGTAGATTAGCATGGGATTCTTACCTTCACCTTTCACAAACAGGATGGTTGTATCAGCACTAGGGGAGGCTTTCGGCTCTCCTGACAAGTCTTCTTCCTCTTTTTCTTCTGTCTAAGACAAAAGACTTTTTTGAAAAAAAAATCTATAGTGAACAGTGAAGCAAAGACCACACTTGTTTCATGAGAATCCCACGTGTCAAGGCACACAACAGTGGCAAGCGTTAGCATCAATTCCTGCTGTTGCAGGGTTAGCACGCTGTCTGTTCTCCCTCTAGATTTGATTAGCCTCAATTCTGGCATTTTACCCTTCTGCTTGCTGTATTTGACACAGCCACTAAGCTGAACTGCACTTAGCTGTCTCGCAAGGCTTGTAATCAGAAAGCAACAGCGAGGTCTCCGTTTGGGGGTGTTGGAATAGAATCTAAACGTGTTCACACTTAAGCTATTTCTATTTAGAAAACAAGCCTTTCCAAAAGTATAGGCAGCCATAAGGCAAATGAGAATTTCACTAGAGAGAGTGTTTATAGAAGCTTTCTATTCAGTTTTAATTAGTTAAGTGCTACGTATGCCCGGAAACAGACTGTCAGGGCTAGGCAAGTTTGTGGATTCACTCTTTCAAACTCACTTTTCTGATGATTCACTTTTTAATTTGGCAAAGGCAAGCATTAGGGGCTTACTTTCCCCGTGGGGATCACCACATCCCACAACAAATAAAACCAAGGCTGACCCCCATTTTGAACTGTCCGAACTAATTGCTCGGGAGTTAGCTGGATCATCTGATTTCACTACTTAAACCATCACTTGAAGCGGTGGATAGCCTACTGGATCAGGTGTACCACAACCTAGGGAAGCCACCAACCAGAGCTAAGCACCCAGCAGCTCAATTTCAAAATGCTACGCAAAACTGCATCTTCCATTTCCGTGACAGATAAAAAGCTGCCTAAAGAGTGTACCGTTTTGTACCCGACTCACAGACTATTTATTAGAACAACATCCAAAAGGATTTTTTAAATAATATTCTGTCAGTGCTAAATACCTAGCACACCTTCTACCACTTCACAAAGCTGAGCGGCCATAAGCTCACCAGCATCAGTAAAAAAAAAAAAAACCTATCAGAATCAAAAAACAGTTTACCAGGTCTCAGTTTTTACTATGCACGTCTTCTCCTTCTAATCACATCCCAAACTTTCCTATTTTACACCAGAAACTTGACAAATTTTAGTAACAGTTTAAGTACACCGAGCGTCTAGCAAGCCTAACACTCTACTGCTGCACGCGGATCACGTAACTACGTGAAATATTTCACTTTGCCAAGCTGAAGCAAGTGACCCTGAACAGCAACACGGCCACTGCTACAACGGGCAGACCCTGCCACGAGCGTCAGCGACCAGGAACGTAGTTTTGCAGCGTGTGCGCGCTTTTACAAGGCGTTCAGAATTGAAACTGAGCTTAACTAAGATTCTGCTGCCCCTTGAAAATCAATACCAAAGAGGCCAGAACGAAGCAGTCCTATACCCCAATGTCCTTCTCAAGTTACTGAGATGCAGCTTAAGCTGGAAAAGAACTACAAGGGGCTCCCATGAGAATCTGGTTCTCTCGCTTGGTGTTCTTTTTTCGTGAATTGCACCTCTGGGAGTCAGACTGGGCTGTCCTCTTGTGGATTTTCAACTCATAATTCAGAAAGAAAAGAGAAATCCTTCTGAAACTTCACACTGAACACATTTAATTGGAGACTTGGAAATAGCAATGTTATTAAACTCATAGCTAAACGTATCTAAACTATCTAGCATCAAGCCCTTTGGATCTAATTCATACTTATGAAGTCACATTCATGTACAATTACCAAGTCCGTAGGCTCATCTTCTTCGACTTCAGCTTCATCATCTTCATCTTCAACTACAGTATCTTCCACAGCTTCCTCATCTTCTGTAGCATCTTGAGCTGCAACTAACAAACCTGAACCTACCAGACCAAAATGCAAACACAAGGAAGCTTTTTAATGCCTAGCTACTCAACACACAACTGACACTGGTACAATTTGAAAACTACTGATTGAAGCTTTTCTTTAAAAATCTGTCAAATACAGTTTTTTGAAGCCTCATTTGCAAAAGCCTCAGATTCAAGTGATTGTGTGTGTTGACCTTTCAGCCTTTTCCCTTCTCTAATAACTTCCTAACTACTCATTTATGTGCCGGTAAGTTCAAAACCAGTAAGTTTACAGCAAGAAGTTCAACATTCACCCAGCAGTCTTTAAATTTGCAGAAGGCAAACAACTCGCCTTAAAAAAGCTATGGTTTAATATTTTAACATGGCAACGATTAAAAACATGTTAACTTTGTCATTATAAATGTGAAAATAATAAATCAATTCCCTGGCAGTAAGTAGCAATGCCTTTTTAAGTACTGTTTCTTCCAAGACTAGTTTAAATCAAAGGTTAGCACACCCTTTTCACCTGCTGGTATCAGAACTACAGACTTTCACGCACGGTTAAAAAGTTACTATTTCTGCATTTATTCTCATTCAGGTTTTAAAACATAAAAAAGTCTTTAATATGACCTCCTTAATATCATACACTACTATATCCATATGTTTAACAGAACCGGAACGCTAGTCAGAAAAGAAGCCTCATCCTAGAGCATGGCTCCAGAGCAAGGCTCCCAGGCAAGTCCAACCAGATAGTTCGTTACCTCTTTGCTTTCATGGAGCCGAGCCTCGTACACTGAAACACTGGGTAGGTACAATTAATACCAATATTGGCCAAAGTTTGTGTCTGTTCGCAGTTTAGAGCGCATGCGGCCTAGGCTGAGAACTTTTAAAACATATACAGAAAGCTACAACTTTTTTCTTTTCCTAAATCTAACGTTTTCCAAAAAAAAAATGAAGGAGTAGAAATGAAGGGATGACTGGTTTATGCAAGCCTGAAAAAAAAAATAAATCTAAATTGCTATGAGTACACATTTAAAAACTTTCACGGGGAATAAGAAATCTGGAGCAGGACGAACGTATCCAAGGACTGTAGAGCTAGAAAAAGGAAATACAACCCTTCCTCTAGTGCCTTTAGAAGGCACACTCAAAGGCTTCTGCTCAACCACGTGCATTGCTCTACCCCAGACTTACTACAGTGATTTCATTCGCTCAAGTTTTAGACTTGTGAGTCTACAAAGAAAGGCATTTTAAGTTAAAACTCTTGCATCTGAACAGGGTACAGGTAAATTACGGGCACTCCTCACAAGCAGTGCGCCAGCACTTTCTCCTAGACCTCCAATTTGCAGTCTTTCCGATGGATGTCAGGGGCTGCTGATGTGGCAACAGCGGGAACGCAGAGCCTGCCCGCTGCGGCGAGGAACTGACACGCAGCAGCAGCCTGTGCCGCATCCCACTGGAAGAGCTGGGCCAGGCGGCTGCCCTTCTGCCTCGGCACACTCAGGAGCGGGGAGGCAATCTCCAGGCCGTGAATCAGATAACGCGACAGCGCAAGCAGAGATTAGCGCGGGGCGACGGGAAGGACGCTCGGGGGGGGGGGTGGTGGGGGGAGGGAGCGGCGGTGGGAAGGCAGGCGGGCACCCAGCCCGCTCATCTGCCAACCTCACGGCGGAGGCCAGCACCACCCGACAGCGAAGCGAGGGCAGACACGAACTTTGCTGCAGCCTCATGGGGGTATTTTTTCGCGCTCCCCCCCCAACAAGCGGAGCAGCGGCGCCCGGCCTGACACCGCAAAGCGCGGGTCGCTCCGCCGGAGAGGCCAGAGCCCGGCCCTGCCGCACCCCTCCGCGGCGCCCTCCAACGGGTCCCCCTCCCCAGGGGTGCTGGCCCGAAGAGGCACCCGAGCCCCGGGAGCCCCGGCGGCAGCCCACGTGTGCAGGGAGGCCCACGCCGCTGCTGCCCACGCACGGCGGCGATGAATGAGCCGCGCCCGCCGCCCCTCTCCCCTCGGCAAGGGAACCGCGAAACCAACGCTGGGGCTCCCCAGGGCTCAGCGAAAGCGGCTCCCGCTCGCCACCACATGGCGAAGGGCAGCCTGCCGCCCGCTCCCCAGCAGCCGTTACCGCTTCCCCCTCCTCCATCCAGCCTCCCCTCGCCCGCCCGTTCCCACCTGGGCCGCCGCGGGCGCCCCCGAGCAGCAGGGCGGCGGGGAAGGCGAGCAGGGCCAACAGCAGCATCCGCGACAGACACCTCATGGTGGTGATGGCGGCGACAGCTACCCAGCAACCCCCACCGGCCCCGCGCCTACCGCTGCGGGCTGTCTAAATGGCGGCGGCCTCCATCCGGGGCCGCTCCCGCCTCGCCCCGGCCGTCCCGCCCCCGCGCCGCAGCGGACGTGGCTCCGCCGGGGAGGAGGCGGGGGATCACGTGAGCTTAGCACACGTCACCCCTCCCCGCGCGTGCACCGCCCCTTCCCGTTGCAGGGCGGGTGAGTGCGCACGCGCAGGACTCGCCGCGCGGGCGGCGGGGGAGCGGGCCGAGGAGCCCTGCGGCCGGCGGGCGCTTGGCGTGAGGCGAACCGCGGCCCCGCGGCCTGGGGCGCGGCGGCTTGTTGCGGTTGTCAGCGCCCAGGAGGTCGCGCTGGCGCTGGGGGAGAGGGGTTCCCGCCGGTAGGGGCGATGTGGTCTCTCGGCGCCCTGGGTAGCGGCGCGGCTTCGGTCTCCTTGAGGGGGAGATGCGTGGGGGTGGCTGTCGGCGCCGGGCTGGCCGCCGCGGAGTAGGCCGCGGGGTAGGTGTGGGAGGGCAGGGCTGCCGCTCTGCCAGCGCGGGGGGCTGCGCCTCGGGTTTGGGCCGCTTGCTGTGTGGGCGGTGCCGGTCGGGTTCGTCTTTGTTGGCGTACGGTGAGAGGAGTAAATCCAGCGGATGAGGCCTTTTGTAGAGTAGGCTAACATACACCTCTCAAGAGCAAGGATAAGGTGTGTTTCCGAAACGCTGTCAAAAATCCTACCAGCTCCGTGTTGCTTTCGAGTAACTGTTCTCCAGTCGTCTAATGGTTTAATTGAAAAAAAAATTCACGTTCCTTACTTTGTGGTAACTGGAATCTGTCATGTGTGCACATGCAGCTTGCTGTGATGGCAGTGGTACATGGAGTCTTGAGCCTTCTGCCTTGCTCCGTTATTTTCATTCATTTGGTCTTGAACACGCGCATTACGCGCACACAAAGTTACCTTTCTAGCGAAGTTTTATCTTAAATCGTGTTTTTAACATGCTGAAAATGTTACTAAAATGCCATTAAGTATTGACTGAAGATGAAGCATGATTATGAAAACTGAGAAACATTCATGGCTACTGATAAAAGTGTTTCTAGTCAGATAATACCTACCCAATGGTATAATATTACTTTTTTCTGTAAAGGTCTTTACATTTGTTCAACATCACAATCTTTGGCCAAACATGTTTGACTTAACCTAGTCATGGTTCTGTTGTTTGTTGAGTTTATGGTTGTTTTCTTTAGTGGGGGGGAGGGAGCAGCCAAACGTTTTTCCTTGGGGGCAATAAAAGAGAATATTGGCATGCTGTAGGATGTTTTCTATTTAGCACAGTAGGACCTGAAACATTCTGTGTTTTCTAAGCAGTAACTATGCACTGTGTGCTGCTTTTCCATCCGAGTTAACTGATCCTGCTGTTACTAATTAATGGCCCTGTGTGGTGATCTACCTGAGCTTGCACGCGGTTGGAGGCACAGAAAGTTGTTAATAAAGGTGTGTGTGAAAATAATTGTGATACCTTGATTAGCTTTACCAAATCACAGAGCACAGACCGAAGGAAATATTGCAGCCGTGCCTGAAAGCTTATTAGGCTGCTGTTCTTTTGTGCCAGGTACTCTACCTATATTAAACAGTTTATTCATAGCGTCTTCCCTCTCAGATTATAACTGAAGCAAGCTGCAGAGATATTTTTTTTTCTGCACAGGCTGCTCTGTGTATGTTTTCACAGGCACAAAAAAATAAGGGTTGACAATAATTGCCATTATTGTAACTTTTAGTTTTGACATGCCCTATGTCAGCTGCTAATTCTGGGAACACTGAAGTTACCTGGGAGTTCACAGTGCCAGTGGAAATTCTGCCTGTGGTCACCGTTATGTACAAGCATTGTATTCCTGCATTTAGAAAAGCTTTTCAGTTGGAAAATGCAGGTAAAAGTGTTATTGGGAAAAATGCCTTCATTTTCATAACACATATTACAAAAAGGGGGTGAGCATTCCTAATGTCTGTGGACTGTTGTTCTATAAATAAAGTTTACTTCATGTTTCCATGTTGAACTTCTTAAATTACTCTCTCAGACGTGCATTTCTCTTTCTAAAATACCCGCAAATGGTAGTTTATATGCTGCAGTGGGCTGACCCTGCCTGGCTGGAGGCCCAGTGCCCACCAAAGCCACTCCCCTCCTCAGCTGGGCAGGGGAGAGAAAATATAATGAAAGGCTGATGGGATGAGATATGGACAGGGAGGGGTTCAGTCACCAGTTACTGTCACGGGCAAAACAGACTCAACTTGGGGAAATAATTTATTACCAATCAAATCAGAGTACGGTAATGAGAAAATAAAATCAAATCTTAAAGCACCTTCCTCCCACCCCTTCTTTCTTCTCGGGCTCAGCTTTGCTCCCCATTTCTCTACCTCCTCCCCTCCAGCAGTACAGGAGGACAGGGAATGGGGGGTTGTGGTCAGTCCATCACACACTGTCTGCTGCTCCTTCCTCCTCAGGGGGAGGACTCCTCACACTGTGCCCCCGCTCCAGCATGGGGTCCCTCCCACAGGAGACAGGTCCACATAAACTGCTCCACCGTGGGCCCTTCCCACGGGCTGCAGTCCTTCAGGATCAGCCTGCTCCAGTGGCTTCCGAGAGATGGATTCAGCAAAGCACGGTTAGAAGCGGTGTTGTACATCCAGTCCTAACCTGTTGCCTGTTACCTGCTTCCCAGTACTGGACAGCATACTGCGATAGCGCAGGAGAAAGCCGGCTGAAATGTAATCTAGGACAGGGCTCTTGTTTGTAAGGTAGAGGGAAATTTTATTGGTAAAATCAGGTTTGCTTTTTCACTTGTGCCCTGAGTATTCCTGGAATTTTACGTACTAGCAAAATGGCTTTTTTCTGGTTATTTTTCTCTGGACTTTGCTATAGCTGCCATACCTTGTGTATGCCAAGAACTGCACTGCTTCCTGATTCGCTTCAGGTTCAGGTCAATGCTAGAGTTTTGATGAGTAACCCCTGACCCCCCCCCCCCCCCCTTAAACCAGTGCGCACCAAAAAGGTGTCTCGTCATTTATGCTGGGACTTTCCGTAGTCCAAATGACCCAAATTGGTCCCAAAGAACAATTTTTCTGCTTTTCAGAAAGTCAGAAGCTGTATAATTTTCTTGTAACAGTTGGTGATTCCATACCCTTCTGTGTGTTGTGGTGCCTGCTGAAATCAGAAGAGACGATGCTCTAAGAGAATTATATCAAGGATTCTCTCTTCGTTACTTTATGTAGTTGGAAGAAGTAATTCTATGGATATGGAATTCTGAGAATTTTTCCTATTAATTCCTGTGGTACTTTTCAAAACGACAGACATTTACTAGACGTGGCAGTTACTGATGATTCCAGCGAAGATCTCCCAGTTGGACCTATCGAGGTGCTGTTATCCTCTTTCAAGGCTCATTATAACTCAGGGGGGATCAACTTCCTTGAAATTGGTGGGGGCAGGAAGTGCTTGTATCGCAAACTTCAGCTCGGGGAGTCCTCGGCTGCTTCTTACTGGGTGGTAATACAGGAGATGGGCCAGTGTTCACAGGAGCTCTTCATGAGACCTGATAGATTGTCGCCTGAATTGTGGGGGTTCTTTGAAGGTCCATGCTTTCCCTTCCCCCACCACCCCAGGAAGGCGTTTTAGTTACCCTGTTGCAGCAAAATTGTCTCAAAGATGCAGTTTCCTTATTTTATCTGAAAAAAACCTAGACCAAAGAGGTTTAGGAGATCTACCTGATCTCCAGAATGGACACATGGAGAAATGGTGTGTTCCGTGAGCTTGACTAATTAGATGTGTTTCTGCAACAGAGAAAAATCAACTGAAAAATGGAGGTAAATTTATTTTCACTAACCATGAATGCTTAAAAGGATTTTTGAATTCCCTTTGCTTGCAGGAATTCCATATGCTTCCATATGGCAACAGGAAAGGAACGTCAGAGCTGCCTTTGGCCCTGTTCAAGGTTGCCCAACTTAAGACTCTTCGTAACACTTCGGCTGCGGTGACGGCTTTGTGATATATACAGCTTAAAGCATGCAGATTGGTTTAGCCGGGGGATTTTTGATCCTAACTCTGCATGAAGAGCAGAACCAAAGTTGTTGACGCTAAAACATACAGGCTGGTTTTTTTCTATAGTGCAAGTTGGTGGGGTGCCGCCTGTGCTGGGGTCACCCTCGGCTTCTGGCCTGTTTTCCCTTGTGGATCAGCCCTGTTCCTGCTGCACGCTCCCTGACAGTTAGCCTGGGCTCTCTTGAGTCCTGAACTGAGTGCCATGGGACCTTGCCCCCAGGGTTCCCCCATAGCTCCTGGTAAATCTCCAGATCCTTGCTGAAGACTGCAGCCATGCTACAAAAGCAGATCACAGCCCTACAGGCTTCTGCATCCTAAGTCGCCCCTGCTGACAGGCCCCTGAACTCTAATGGGGAAGGGGGGAGGGCATGGGGGTTTATTAGTCAGATGTGGCCAACCTCTCCCATCTAGACTACAGTCATTGTCAGCTCAGCAGTGGTCCACCGGCTCTCAGGAGCCTCATATTCTACCTGGCTGCCAGTAACAAGGGGAATACTGCAGAGGTCTGTCACAGGACCTGTCCAATATTTTCATCAATGGTTTGGAGGGGACAGAAGCACTGCTAAGGTTTGCAGATGGTGCCAAGTCAGGTGGTGGGGTGGTGGTCGAGGGCCAGCAGATACGCTGGAGTGCAGGGCTGCTAGCCAGAGGGACCACAGCAAGCTGGGGGAACGAGCCAACAGGAACCTTAAGAGTCCTGCCCCCGGAAAGGAACAGGCCCGCCAACAGGACAGGCTGGGCTGACTGGCCGGGGAGAAGCTTCTGCTGAGAAGGACCTGGGTGGGCCCTTGTGGACGCTAAGCTGCCCTGAGCCAGCAGTGCACCCTGGCAGCAAGAAAGGCCAAGAGCATCCTGGGCCATGTGACAAGGAGCACAGCCAGCAGATCCAGAGGAGTGACTTGCCTCTCTATTCAGTGTTAGAGTGCATCTAGAATACTGTGTCCAGTCTTGAACCTCCCCGACTCAAGGAAGATACAGACAAAACTAGTTGATCTTTAAAGGTTCCTCCTACCCAAACCATTCTGTGATTCTGTGAAAAATGTATCTAGAAGCTTCTGCAAAGTTGAAGAAAAGCATAAGGTGTTAAACTTCAGACCATTTACATTCCAATCCTTCCATTCCCTGGAATGTATACTTTCCTGGTTCTCAACTTCTTGGTCAGAACCCTCAGCTCGAGCCAGTGGAAGTTTGTCCTGAGAACAAAGGGGAACTGCAACTGCTCATGGCAACTAGGAAGTCTATCCGTTACAGATCCTTGCGATGCGGTTGTATCAGTCTGAACTACAATTTAGCTGCCTGTGATTCTCTGACTTCATCATATCTCTTTTTCCACCTGGCAGTTTCAAGGTGCAGGATGCAGTTTTGTTCTTGGTCTTTCACCCTCTGGTGCTGCAGCTTTTGGTTCTCTCTTCCGAACTCGCGAATCTCCTGTTGCGTTTTCTTCATCTCGGCGTGTTCGTTTTCCAATTGTGCTTGCAGGATTTGAAGCTGAGCAGCTTACGTTTGGATCGCAGGTGTTGACTTTCTGCCAACCTGCCATCCTTTTCTCCATGGAATTTTGTTTGCATGGATAATCGCTATTTCTCTGTATTCTTTTCCTCCCTTAGCCCATGCAGGGCTGAAGTTACAGTCGGCCTTGTGTTTCTGGGAAGCTGCAGTTCCCAGATCTTTTTGTCTTTCCTGCATATGATATGATCCATCTCCAAGCACTGTCTCCTAAACCTGGTCTTCACTTCTGCCTCATGCTTTATTTGAAGGAGTTAATACACAGATTTAAGATATTCCCCATGCTTCAGAAGGGTGGTGGTTTTTTTTTTTTTTGTCTCAGCATCCTCAAGACATTTGATAGCACTGAATGAAGTTTCCTGCATGTCTATCAGCCAACTCCTAGCCTCGTTTTTCTCCTTTGGCAATTCACCTTTTGTTTTGCTTTGATCTTCAGTATCCTTCTTTACCTTGTTTAATTTTTTTTTCCCCCCAAATTCTGTTGCTGGACAGTTTTTATTTTAACTCTTTAAAACTGGTCTTCAGAGAAATGGTTTCAGAGTAAGAATCCACCTGGACTTGTTCCTGTGTGATCTGCTCTAGGTGATCCTGCTCTGGCAGGGGGGTTGGACTAGATGATCTCTAGAGGTCCCTTCCAACCACTAACACTCTGTGAATCAATAATCTGTGTTGGCTGTTTCTTCTGATGAAACTTCATGCTCCTAGTCACATCATGTAGACCTAAACTACCTTCATTAAGCAGTAGTTTTCCCCTATCTTTAACCTTCTCCAAAACCATATAATCACACTGAAGATCCGTGACTGGGGTTTGTTCTTGCTGAGCCTGCTGTAGCTCCTTGATGACGCCTCTAAAGTTTGTAACTGTTTCCCAAATGGTAATTGGAATTACCATTCCACAGATACCTGAAGATGCTTCACAGGGACTTGGATGGGAGCTCCCTGTTTTCTTAGTGGAGAGAATCCCTTTATTGCTTTTATCTCTTTGCTTATACTCTTCATCGGGAGCAAGTGATATCTCAGAATGATGGAGTAAATAGTCCTTATCAGCTTTCAGCATTTCCTAGGAGGACAACCACATTCTGTCATCAACTAATTAGAAAAATGAGAGGTCAGGTGGCCTGACAGTAATCTAGCCCGAGAAGGTGAAAAGGCAACTGAGGATATATTGGAGTGAGCTTCACTCATACTGTTGCAGTACTAGTAGTTGTGTCATTCTTCTGTTACAAAACAGAGGTGACACCCTCTGTTAAATTTATGCAAACTATTTTTTCACTAAGTTCAGTGGAAATTTTCCTTCTGTGAAGATAAGTCAATGTGAGCCAGCATTATGAAATGATGAAACGGAAGGAGCCCACCCTTCTACGGTGCCTACAGTCCTTGTACCTGCGTCAAGCTCCAGCGGAGTGAAAAGTCTGAAATTGTCATTGTCCGATTTTGGCCTAATTTACAGTAATCTCCGACCTTAAATCAAGAGAAATCTAAACTAACTTGGCCAAACAACTTGATTGTAGCAAATAGAAAAAAAGACATGTTTACATTAACTCAGTAAGGAATGAAAGACTTCCAGTGCTCTATGCACTGAATTTTGAGAAGGCTGATAAAAGGGAGATTTTACTCACTGAAGATAGAGGTAGAAGGCAAAAAGAATACGCCTGAAATGCTACTAAATTAGTCTGTTGAAAGGAGTGGGGCAGTTAGATTATCCTATAGTACCTTACGTAACAGGCCATACAATCTTGTTTCTGATTTTCCTAGGTACTATATAAAACTAATAATTAACAGGAGTAGAGTTTGACCCACCATTTTTAAATGTTTGGGTTTAATTTTTTCGTTATACCCTTTGTAACTGAAAAAGGTTGAAAACTATAAATAGGAAAAAGCATCGTACAGATTCTGGTGGAAACTCTCAGGACTTCCTCTTGTTGTACTGTATTACACTGGTTTTTATACCTCTTTTCATTTCTCTCTTTGACTGTATCAGAGCTGATATATACGCTATGTTCTCGTTCAGAGAATCGACTGATATGCTATTGTTGCTCTCTCTCCAGTTTTTTGGAGAGTTGATCTGTTGTCCCGTGGCTGCCTACCAAAAGAGTGTAATTTATAACCTGTAATGATTTGTAACTTGTAATAATTATAATTAAACATAATTTAATTTAAAAATTAATTAAACCTTTAGACTTAAATAATTGCTAATCTGTATGGGAACTTCAATGAAAGTGCATTGCCCCCAACATGCATTACTCAGTTAATTCAAGACACAACTCCAGCACCTGCATTTGATATTCTTAACACATCTCTTTTATATTATACGCCTGGGAGGCCCATCACTCACATGTAAAATACTGCAATATGCATGTTATTTGAAGCACCACTACCAGCTTTATCAGAGAAAGGTATTTTCATCATTCAAGCCTCCATTCAAGCAGTATGAAATCTTACCATGTCTTCTTCTGGACTGGGAGTTTTGCTAACCAAGCTCAAATTACCTTCTCCAGAAAACTGTTTCTCACTACCAAAACCTGGCTATATCTTGAATAGAGAGCTGTGAGGCTGAGAGAGAAAATCAGACACATCTTCAGTGGGAGGTTCTGTAACAATGCAATGCGGTAGTGACTCCTCTGCTTCTACAAATGGCTTTTCCTGAGGAACTACAGTGGGCTTAACTGGGACTTGTTCTGGCAGTGAAACCTCTTCTCTCCTAGGTTCCTTCAATCCCCTTTTAATAGTGTATTTTCCATCTATGTTTTCCTCTCACCAGCCCAGCATTCTCCTTTGATGTGCTGGTTCTTCTTTGACTATGGATTCCTCCTCTGAGAAATGGTGTGTCCACACCTGAAGACTCCTTCCAGTTGGCTATGCAGCAAGGTGCACCGCTTCTATGGCAAGTGTTTCTGTGACTTAGCGGCACTGCTGTTTTCTGAGGGGTATCTTGAAAATTCATATAGAATCAAAAAAAGAATTAAGTTTCTTACAACAGTTTCAAACAGTGTTCATGGAAATAATATAGCTGCGGGAGAGAGGTACTTTGCTTGGAACTTAACACAATGCGTGCATCATTTGCCACCTCCTCATGTATAACTTTTGATCAGGAGCCACCTAGCAAAAGCACGATGCAACTACATGAATGTTGACAGCAGCACTGAAGTTCCGTATTACCTAATTTCTCTTTCCTCTGTAGGTGTGCCTCTTCCATTCAAACCAGCCTAAGTATAAAGTAGGGGTATAACCTGCGGTGTTGGAATATCAAGCATACTGCATGAGATGGAGGAGATCTTGGCCTCCTCCTCTGCTGCTGTACAAAGAGAATCACAGTAAAGGGACGGCAAAAAACAGAGCAGGATTTCTCTTAATGTCCGAGACAGCATGAACGGGTTTTTCTGACAGTCACATGAACTTGCTTGCTATCAATACTTGATGTAAGTCATTGTAGTTGCAGTGAAGTTGGAGACCCTGAGCTCAACTGAACCAGCTGAGGCCATATCTCAGGAGAAGGCCTCCTGCCTTGATGGGTGCATGTAGCTCCTCACAGCTCTTTGTGCTCTGTGTATTGTAACAGCTTACTGTGATCGTGAGCAAGAAAGAGGGACCCACAGCTTGGAAGAAGGTGGAAGGACCCGGCTACCAGGCAAGTACTTAACTCTTTATGACACTGGCAGAGTAGAAGGGGAATGTATCAGCCACAACAGCTTACTTCTAAAGCTACGTGTAAGTGAACTGAATGCTGACCTTACGTTTCTTCTCTATATAATCAATATTCAGGATGTAGATACTGTTTTCTAACTTCAGATAGGTTTTTATGTGAATCATCTAATTTTAACAGTCCCTTGACCATATGCTTTGTTTCCTCCTCCTGTGTCTCTCCAATGGTCTGTACAGTCCCTATGGTTCATGTCCTTCCCTCATGCCATGCCGGTAAGGTATAAGCAGCTGACCTCAAAATCTGATGAAGTCTGTTGGTGTCAGCAGGCTTTGTACCAGCTTAGTGAGCTACAAAGTACTGCCCTGGCATACTTTGGCAGGGAAGGTGGTGTGGTAGATAAAATGTCATTATAAAACTCATCCTAGCCCATGTCAGATAAAATCCCTCTCATGTTTAGCCTCACCGGCAGGAACATACTTCCTGTCAAATTTTCCAAGATGGGCTCAGAAACACAGATTCCTTCACGAAGCTGGCAGGCAGTGTCTTTTCTTTCCTTTGTGTTCTACATTTTGTCCTGCAAATATAAAAATTGTTAGTGGTCCTCTCAAGTTGCTTTTCCCAGGGAGGAGCAAGACTGCAGTTCTCCCAGAGATTCAGAGTTCGGCCTCTGTGCCCAGTTTCTCACCTTCATTGTGAACCAGGATATATCCCTGTCATACATAACATGCAGTGTTAAGTACAGACTCAGTGCATCTCCAAGTGTGAGCAAACATTGCAACTCTTAATCTTCAGGAAAGATAAGGATATAGCCAACGGCAGAGTAAGGGAGGCAATAGTTTTCCAAGGACAGTCTTGTGTGAGAAGGAACAAGGAGCTATAGTGGTCCAAGCTGAGTACATAGGCCCGTAGAACTCTGTACTCCCAGGGATTAGGGGTGCTGACTGGTAAACCTTTGACACCTCTTTTCACATGCCCTGTCACATGGTGGCTGGCAGCTGGGACTGTAATTCTGCTCCTCCCCTTCCCTCCTGCTAACTTCTCGGTGGTCAGTAAGGAGTGCAGAGCCTGAAGCCTCTGTTTTCCTTCGATGTGAACCTGCAGGGGAATACTAAAAATAAGTTTCCTCTTCAGAAAGATTGAAGGCAGAGGGCAGTATCCTCCTACTTGGTGTCCCACTGAGGTGTAATAACAGTAGTCTGTGATTGCCTGACTCCATCCTGCTGATCAGTTCATTATATTTGCCTGCTGTAGTCTACCTAGATAATTACAGGAGCCTCCTCTCCTAAACGACTTCTAAATGCTAACGCATTTATGTTCACGTCTTGTTGAGTGAACACAAGAAATATTACTAGCACCGTTTCAGAAATGAGAAACTGCAACCCTGAGACTGGTATGAAGGGAGTCACCCATGGCCATGCTGCAGTTCAGCCCGTGATAGTGCTGGACCAAGAGTTCAGAGCAAGCTTAGCTCTTCGTAACATAGGAGATTCTCGTTCTGAAAGTATCACCATCGCCTAGTGGACTGTTTCACCTCACCCTGTTGCAGATGAATCATTTGAGCGGCAGTTTGCGCCTGTTTCCAAAGGAGTGCTTAAAGCCTGGGAAAAAACAAAGCACGCTGCAGTCTGTGGCTGTAGAGAGAGTTATGTGGAAGCCTGGAGCAAAGAAGGAATAAAAATGAATGCGGGAATCCTCTGGCGGTGCTGTGTTTCAAACAATTCCCTGTCATTACAATAAACGGCTCTATTTACTTATGAGCACTGAATAATTTATTAGTGAATAAATTCTCTGCAGTTTCACCCACATGGATCAAGAGTCCTCCAACAGCTGGTTCTAGGAAAAAGATCAGTAAACAGGTGGTCTTAATCCAGTTTCTGTTACAGGTGAGTACGTTGGGGAAAAAGAGCACAGAGCATGCCCGCACAAACACAAATCTCGCCTCCCAAAACTGGTGGCTACCCAGATCGGGTGACGGCAAGGCACGCTGGCAGGACAGCAACTGGAACTAAGCTGGATGACCACATGTCTTAGTGTGTGACAGGGCTGCTGGCTCAAGTCCTCCCTGTCCTCAAGCCAAAGGTGAACTCTGAAAAGCCCTCCAGCGATGCTCCCTCTCTCCTCCGGCTGAAGCCACCAGCGTCGAGGCAGAGCAGCGTTACCGTCGCACGCAGTTAGGCCTTGTAGGCGAAGGAGTTCCCTGGAAAGCAGTTGTACTGCTTCTTCAGACCGACGCTGTATCCTCTGCCTGACCAGCTGGCGCTTCATTACAGAGAATTTGAGACAAGTTTCCCCCCCTTACACAAAAGGAGAAAGGGGTGTTTAGGTTTAGCTCTAGCGTGAGAAGTTTAAGTGGCAGAACTTGAAGACAGTCTGAAGCAAAGCTGCCGCTTTAGACGTGTCGGAAATGGGCCGTTGCCTTCCGCACGCAGAGACTCTCGGTGGTTGACTTCACAGAAGCGTTGCGGGTGGAAACGGCATCGATTGCATTCATTCTTTTAAAGGCTTCTTGGTACAAGCATCCCCGTTTTCTGCACGGCCGCAGCTTTTTTATAGCCTTCACATATACCACTCGGAGAATGGAAAACATCTACGAAAATAGACTGCGTTTTAAAATTTCACCATTGTGTCCCCGGTAGCAGAAGCCCCGCGCTTCTGTATCCTTAATCCTGCGGTATTTCGGTGTGTAAACAGATTGTTAGCGCATCCTTCAGCGTCAGGGGGTGTTCCGTTGGCCTAAGCTGCTTCTCGAGAGGCTCGAAAATGTGGGATTCCTTTGGCTCCCGTTGGAGCTTTGGTTTAACAGGGATTGGAATTTGGAATTTCAGAGCGTATTAGGGGAAACCCTGTCAGCGAGGACACGGGTCACAGCTAGTGCTTTAGGGAAAACAACCACGGATCCGCAGCTGCTCGGTGTGTCGGCGGGTACCGCTCTGCAATCGCGATTCTGGGGACGCTCTCCCCCACGCACCAGCCGCCCGCGGTGGCGCCAAACCCGCGGGGGAAACTGACGTCAGGCGTCCGCAGCCAATCCCCGCGCCGGAACCTGAGGAGGGGGCGGGGCTGGAGGCGGGTCCCGCCCTTCCGCCGGCGCTGCCCGGCCTTGCTCGCGCTCGGTGCCGTTGGTCCTTCCGCCGCCGCCGCCGTAGGGTCAGCCCGGTGCCCGCGGCCCCGCGGCCCGGGCGGCTGGCCGCCCCCTCCGCCATGGATTACCGGGCCGTGGCGATGAGCCAGGCCGTGCCCGGGCAGTTTGACGATGCGGAGTGCTCCGACGGGTAGGAGGCGGCGAGGGGCCGGGTGTGGGCGTGCGCCGCCGTGGGGTCGGGCCGGGCGGGCCTGGCCGCGATTCTCGAGCGATTCCCCTTCGGGCGCGTCTGTCCCCGAGCGCCACCGGCAAAACGCGAGGAGCGGGAAGGGTGGCAGCTCTGCCCGCCGCCCGGCAGCGTGGATGGAGGCCCCGGGGTCGCGCCCGCCGGGAAGCGGCGGGGAGGCCGGACGTGCTGCCCGGGTTACCGCGGGAGGCGGGGGGGGGGCGGCTCTGCGCGCTCTCGCCTTCCCTTTTCAATGGCCTGTGACTTCGGCTTCGCCGCCAGAACGGGCCGTGCCGCCTGCAGCCCCGGGCTGGTCGAGGCGGTTCCACCTTGGTGTTGCTTGGTGGTACCTGAGCGTGTGGAACGCGTGGGGGAACGGTGGGTCGCTGGGGTCAGCAAACCGCTTCGGGTCGGGTTGGAAGGAAAGCACGTTTTCTGGTGGGCTGGAACTCTACAGCTCGTTCTGTTTAGTGGGAAGTGAATGAGGAATGGTCTTGTGTTACGGGCTCAAGCCGTTTCTCTTCCGCTTGGCCATTTATTTAATTAAATGCCTGCTGAGAATCTGCCATGTGACATGCTCGTTCTGGCAGAAAACCATGACAGACTATGGGCATCAATACACGGGTAAGTCAGAAAGGTTCACGTCTCCCACAGATTCTTTTTTAGGCCTTTTCTCACGTAGGTTATGCTTGCTGCCCTGAGTTACTACAGGCTGGCTGTCAGCCTGCCACCAGTGAGGTTTTGTGTATGCTTTGTCAGGTGGCAGCAAGCAGAGGGGTTCATCTCTGCTGCAGGAGCCAGCTGGCCTCTACCAGTGTGCTCATCCGGTTGGAGTGGGTGGGATCCAAGTAACTGCAGAACATGTTAGAAGGCAGCACTGATGCGGTGAAGAAAATAATTTAAATGTAGCCCATCCTTGAAAGGCAGTGGCATCTTCACGTATCTTTGCTTAAAGACAGGTGAAGTGAGGAACATCTCATGGAGAGCTAAACTTGTGAAAGCATTCGTTAAGGTAAATGTATTGAATTTTTGATGACTTAAAATCGTTTGTAGTCATGTAAACTTTTGTATTTGTTTGAAGCGAATGTACGCAAGATACAGAAACAGTTAAAGAAGGTGAGGTCACTGTGAAATGCCAGTCATGCATGTGCACGGAAGGTAACACTGAGGAAGGAGATGGTGATGACGACAACGATGATGAAGAGGAAGATGAAGACTGGGACTGGGATGATGAGGTGGGAAGACTCACAAAGCGCCATAATGCTGCTGGTGGATGCAATCCACAGGTATGTTGAAAGCTATTTTGTGAGCATCCAAGATGCCCAAGAGCAAGTGGGACTAACCTGGAGGCTCTGTTCTTTGTTAGTATTACGTTAAGCATAAATGCAAATGGAAGTTTTCCTCAAGAGAGTCCCCTTCTTTTGAGTCTGTTGCTCTGCCATGCCACGTGTGCATGTACATTGCAGCTAGAGTGCCTCTTGGTTTCCTTGTCTCTGTTGATGGATTCTCTTTGTTACTGTAGTTTTCCCTCTGTTCCTTAGCTTTCTCAACCTTTCTTTGCCCACCCTGATCTCTACTGTTGTTGCTTACATTTTGGTATTTGTTTTCTGTGTTTTTGAACATCTTCCCCATCTTTCCTTTTTAATTTTGAGACACTACCTGCTTGTCACACCCAGGGTGAAACAGGTTTTGTTTTGGACTGACCGTGAAGGAGGCAAAAGCAAGCATAGGAGATGGGGAGAGGTGCTAGAGGTGGATTAATTTAGAGCAGATGCTGTTGACACAGAAACTGGCATTGTGCAGAACGGAAAGCACGTGTGATGTGAGAACTAGCATCCTTTATCCCCTCAGCCTGAACGCTGGAAGTTCATAACTTATTTTTCTTATTGATGCCAATGTACCAGGATAGTCAAGATGAGTGAGAGTGGGGCTGATCAGGGCTGATTCACAGCACTTGTCCCAGGTAACTTATTCTTGCCTTCAGTTAACAGTTTATGATGTTCAGTGTTGATAAAATCACATTCAGATATTGTGTTTGGAGAAGACTACCTGTGAGAACAGTTACCATCTTGATAGTTTTGTCTGTTTATTACCTTCTCATGTTTTCTCTCATTTTCCTCCTTGTTTGTGTCTGCTATTTCCCTTCCTTTTACAGATGGAAAAAGTGTTAATTTGAGTGACTTGCAGCTCAATTCCCAGACTAAAAATAACCATGAACTGGGGCACTTTTTGGAATTTTAACTGATGTGTCACCTGTATTTTCTTTCCTTGAATTAAATAAAATCTGATGTTAAGCCATATTCCTTTCTGGTTTACAATTTATAGCTTTGGGCATAGGCATTTGTGCTGACTTTTCCAATTATATTGTTTGTAATTCAAAGGACTCTGTAGCGAGGGCAACTTATATTAACAAATCCTTTGTTTCAGGCAAATAGACAGACCCCTAGTTGCTATTCAGCAAAAATGTCTACCCCTACAAACAAGGCTTTAAGGAAATTTGAACATAAAATTAATTTAGGTGAGTATAATTGCATCGTCTTCTTTTATGACAAGTAATACCAATCTGATGTTCTCAGTCTAATTCTGGTTACTTTAAGCCAGAACCCACTGGAACGGCAGTTCGCCATTGCCAGACAGATTAAAAAATGGCTTTTGTGTACTTGAAGTTGTCTTTAGTCTCCATGAACCAGCTGTCATACCCCTTTCTCTTCCACGTCAGAAACACAGGGCTGTTTCATGGAATCATAGCCTGGTTTGGGTTGGAAGGGACCTTAAAGCTCGTCTAGTTCCAGCCCCCCTGCCATGGGCAGGGACACCCTCCACTAGACCAGGTTGCTCAAAGCCTCATCCAGCCTGGCCTTGAACACTGCCAGGGATGGGACACCCACAGCTTCTCTGGGCAACCTGTGCCAGTGCCTCACCACCCTCTCTGGGAAGAATTTCTTCCTTACATCCAATCTAAATCTCCCCGCTTTCAATTTAAACCTGTTACTCCTTGTCCTGTCACTACAGGCCCTTGTAAAAAGCCCCCCCCAGCTTCCTTGCAGAGCCCTTCAGGTGCTGGAAGGTGCTATAAGGTCTCCTTGGTGCCTTCTCCAGGCTGAACAAGCCCAACTCCTCCAGCCTGTCCCCACAGCAGAGGTGCTCCAGCCCTCTGGTTTGTTTGTTTTATTTTCTTCCCCTTACTTTCTCCAAACCACGTGATGTATTTCTTCCCTAGCTTCTCTGTGGGAGCAAGCTATTTGGCTGGAGGGAGGGTATCAATTCCGTTGTGATGCTGTTGGTCACTCTCAAAGCTGCTACCACAGCTAAATTTTCTAGACGACTGCAGTCCCCTGCAGTATTAGTGTGTTACGCTATGCAACAGTTGTCTCACTGGGGTGTAGTTCCTGTGATAAGCAAAGAGGTGGCTGTCCTAACCAGTGTAGTTTGACGTTTACCATGGGATGGAATTGGCTGCTCAGCTCAGCCTGTTAGGGCTAGAGGTTGCTGTGACTGGGGCCTTTTGGCAGGATGGTAAAGAGAGGTCGTGTTTTCCTTCATAACAGTGGTTCTAAAACGCAGGCTTAAAAGAGCGAGGCCGATATATGTAGCCAAATACATCAGCTTTTATACGTTTAGCCATTAACCAAATACCATTTAAAATACATTCTCAGGAGAGAATCCTGGAGGCTGTTGCTTATTCTTTTCAGAAAAAATAGCATTCAGTTGTGGTAAGACGAGGGTGGGCAAATGTAATGGTGAGATGTTATCCAAAAGACATTACATCTCCAAGTCTGTGGGTCTGTCTGGCTCATCCGTGTGGTTACCTTACAGTCCTACTTTGAAATGTCGACAGGGTGTAGAGCTCCCTACGTAGCTGAACTTCTGTGCTTGTTACAGAGCTGTGTTTGGCATCGTGTTGTGGCGTATCGGCTGGCAGCAGGATTGCAGAGGCAATTCAAAACGTAGGAAATTTCTTTGGGTTTTGGTGTTTTTCATTTCTTCTTACATGTTTTTTCCAGACAAGCTGAATTTTGATGACTCTGTTATAAACAGAGTCACAGAAAAGTCTAGACAGAAGGAAGCAGACATGTGAGTATTACTCCTGGTTCTATTTTAGTTTAAATAATTTGAACCCGGAAGAGTAGATCTTATTTTCTAGTATAATCCTGAGCTTTGAATACATTTATTAAGAAAAATAAAATTTGTAAGTAGTCTGCATGCAGTTTGCATGTTCTTAAACCTTTTTGTTTCCAGTTCAGTTGTCTCAGTCATTCCAAAGTTTTGATCCTTCCGTCACTGTGGCTAGTAGCACATCTGATTATATTGGTGTAGTAGGACAGAAGCGATGGGTGCCATCCCACTAGCAAAAGGCTGTTTAATGTCTGATACTCTTTTTTTCTAAACAGAGGACCTTAAGCAGTTGGGCTAAAAAAGTATTGGAAACCTTTTGAAAGTTCCTCCTGATGATTTGTTGAGGGAAAGGTACTTCTTTTTAAATCTTTTTTTTTTTTTAAGCCCACAGCTTAAAGCCCTTGAGCTCTAAGTTGTTAAGGCGGATACTGTTTTCTCCTGAATGAGCATTTTTCAGTGGAGGCAAGAAGATCTCTATAAAAGCGAAGGGTGCTGATGTTTATGGGGTTTCTTGCCCTGCCTGCAGGAGAAACCTTTGCTTTAGTACGAACTGAAAGCCTTACTTCTTGAGGCTGTCAGCTTATCTTTGATACAGAATGTCATGTTTTACTCTGTCGAGGTACTGAATCCGGGTGTGGGGTTGTATCATTTTATTTTCACTTCTGCTAGGTACCGGGTCAAAGACAAGTCAGACAGAGCAACAGTAGAACAGGTAAGTTCTTAATTCATCAAATTTCTCTTTTGACCGGAGCAGTTAATGTGGATTTTTGGATTCTGTGATAAAATGGATATTGTAGGAACAGAGTTTGGCCTTGGAATTCTATTTCCCTTGTTATGGTGAAGAGATTTGTTTCTTTGTTTCTTTCCCTTGTGAATGTTGTACTTGCTTCTGTAAATACTTCGGAGCTCATTGTTGTGCTTAGCACTATGATTTGATTGTCTGTGCAATGCAGAATTCCATCTTAAGCTTTTATTGAATTCCAAAGACCAATAAAAAAATGCTGGGTTTGCTTTTTTCTTTTTTTCCTCTTTAGAAAGGCTGAACTATTACTGGCCCAAGACCGCAAGTCTGCTTTGTTTCAGTTGTGATAGCTGTATCTTAAGAGAAACCTTAACGCATTCAGTGCAACTCTCTGCCATAAGAGACTGGCAAATCATTCTCTTGTGTCTCTTGTAGAGGTAGCTCAAGGACATACACTTAGCTTAAAAAAAAAAAAAATCTTGAAAGATAAAGTGAAGTGTTGTTCTAGAATCGTGGCGTAATTCTGGATGGTTGCTCTTTGGATCATCATTTGATCCTTGAGAATCGCCTGATGCCACGGATGCTTTAATATGGTACTAAGACTGGACGGTATTGGTAGGTTTTGTCCTCTTCAAACACGGCAGCTGTGCTGACTTTCCTGTATTGTGTTTGAGGTGTTGGATCCAAGGACCCGAATGATTCTGTTCAAGATGCTGACTCGAGGTGTCATATCAGAAATCAATGGCTGCATCAGCACAGGGAAAGAAGTAAGTTTTATTACAAATGGCATGATAGTCTGTTTCTCAGCAAGCTGGGTGGAAGCTTACGGTGCTCGGATGTATTGAAATGCTTGGGTTTAGTACTGCTGGTTTTTTGGTAGGAAGTTATCTGAAGATAAAATGCAGTTTATATTAAGGAAACAAGTTTCCCCATGTATGAAACGTTTCTGAGAATACCGAAGTGTTATCTTCCATTTGTGGATCGTGTTCATTGTACGTTGTGACTGGAAATTTTTGAAAAGGGTATGTGTATGCACAATACTCAACAGTGCCTGAAAAACATACACACCCAGGTGATTCTTCCTTCATGTGAGCCTCTCTTGCATGCAGATCAGACCAGCCCCGCATGTAAGCAGATGTGGGAGTATCTAAATGGTGTAACAAAATTCTGTTTAAAATACTGTTAAACCTTCATTGCTCTTACAAGACTAGCATGTTTGGGTGCTGTTGTTATCAAGTACTATTGCAGATAAGTAAAGCCAGACCACAGATTTCCAAATAAATTAATAAATCCGTTTTAGAATGCCGAGTCCCAGGCTGATCTAGTTTTCTTCAGAGTCCTTAGGTGCCGATTAAAGTCATACTTCCACTCTGTGTAGAGGGTGGAGTGTCAGTGTGAGATTTTAGGGCCGAAATAGTGCATAGACTGAAGTTAATCCTTCATGCAAGGGCTTGTTTCAGTCTCCAAAATGCAGATGAGGGGGAGTTCTCTTGTGCATTGTTGGCTTTGTCCTGTAGGAATCGTCACACCCCTGCCCAGTCTTAGGTACTTCCTGTGAGCTGCCTCTGGTTGACAAAGGGATTGCCCTTGTGTGCACCTCAGCGGAGTGCAAAAGATGCCTGGTCTTTGCCAGGATGTCAGAAAGAGAAGAGAGGGGGTTATGTTGGTTTAAAGAGTTTTTCTTTAATGTTATTTCTTCCCTTTATAATCTGATAGGCTAATGTATATCATGCCAGTACTGTGAGTGGTGAGAACAGAGCAATAAAGATTTACAAAACCTCCATTCTGATGTTTAAAGATCGGGATAAGTATGTGAGTGGTGAATTCAGGTGAGTTGGAGTTCTGCCTGGTTTTACTAGAGAAGCGGGGTTGTTTGGAAGATGGGAAAATCGCTGATGTTAATGCTGCATTGATAGGCTAACGGTCCCTGTTGTCTTTTATTTATGTCAAGATTTCGTCATGGATATTGTAAAGGCAACCCAAGAAAAATGGTGAAGACGTGGGCTGAAAAAGAAATGAGAAATTTAATAAGGTGATTCTTCCAGTTTTTATTTCACCATGCAAAGGTAACTGAAACTCGTAAGTGTATGGGAGTTACTCTCCTGTTGCTAGACTGTGACTATCACCGCCTTGTAGGGCCTCTGGAGTATCCAGGGAAGTGTCTTAAGCTTCACTGTGGGAGAGAAAAGAAAGGGGAGGGGGGAATGAAGATACTCCTTTGTCTTGCTGCTCATGCTCTGAGCTTTCCAGTATCTGAAGGCTGTCTGACATGACTGAAAAGTGAAGAAAAAAAACGCTAGAAATAGCTGCTGCTGAACTAACAGCACACTGTGTAATACTGGTTAATCTAGGATTAACCTGAACTGTAAAGGTTCTGGCTCCGACACAGAAATGTTTATAAAAGAGTCAGAGCCAGAATGGTTGTGGCTTTTTGTATTCAGTTCCTAGTTGCTCTTCACAAGCGAGAATTTTGTGAGCAGAGGAGCTCTAGTTGTGTGTTATGGTTAAAGCGACAGAGTTCCTATAGCCACCAGTACAATGCACCTAGTAGTTTGGTTTTATTTTTCTGTGGTTTGTTCCTGTGTTACAGGTTGAATACAGCTCAGATACCTTGCCCAGAGCCAATTATGCTAAGAAGTCATGTGCTTGTCATGAGCTTTATTGGTAAAGGTGATAGGTAAGTATCCTTAGAAAATCAACTGTTTTTTATTAGTAGCTTCCCACAACATTTTATTAAAAACAAGCAAACCAACTCTGAATTTACCTACTCTTACTTTAGGCTCATAACATTAACGTGTTACTCTTACACATGCCTGTGACCTGTAGGATATGCAGACATTTGACTGCTACTACTGCAGACAGCCTGCAGGATTTGGAAGCCTCAGTTGTCCGCAAAGTGAATTTATAAAGTGTCTAAACCAGAGATTAAGGCTGGAAAGGCTTGCTAATCATACATGGAGATAGCTTCTAGTTTTGCAGTACACACAGTAACGTAGCATGGTCCAAATCAGCTCACGTTGGAAACGTAGCTCCAGTATCTTTGGCAAGCACGTACCAAGCTTTGCTGTCCTTTGTTCTGGCTCCGTGCACTCGGCTGCTCATGCTGACTTGCTTGACACACTTAATGAGTGGAGGGATCAGGTACAGCAGATAAAGCATTTGCAGCTGGTATGAAGAAGGAAAAAGTACTCACTTTCTGTTACTTGTGTTGTAATTTCAAGGCCTGCTCCTCTGCTGAAGAACGCTCAGTTATCTGACTCCAAAGTCCGGGAACTGTACCTGCAAATCATCCAGTACATGAGAAGAATGTACCAAGATGCCAGACTCGTTCACGCAGATCTCAGCGAGTTTAATATGCTGTACGTTTTTAAACTTTGCTCGGAATTGTGACATCTGAAATGTATGCTTTGGCAACCTCTACGTGAGAGTACTAATCTGCCTTTAAGGGAGGGTGGGGTCTGGGTTTTCTAACTTGTGTAATTGATTATGCAGTTTTTAACCCAGATCTGAGCTTTCTCTTTTTAAAAAAACCCACACCCAAACCCAACCAAACAAAAAAAACCCCACAAACCAACCAACCAAAGAAAAATACCCACAAAAGAAAACCAAACAAAAAGACCCCTTCACCTAGAGAAAATAAATAGTCTTGCTTTTTCTCCCCCTCCCATCCATAATGCTGCTTTTTGTGCTCATGAGAGGACTTTTTAAAGTTTAATAAAACTGCTTGTATAGAGGAGGGAAAGGATTGACCCAAAAAAGCCACTCTGGCCCCAGCGTGCGAGGTCTGTGCTAGTGAAGTATGTAAAGACTCTCGGCTGGCTCTCTAAGTCTGAAGCGGCTTTGTTCCCTGCCCCTCTGTCACCTCCCCTGTGACAGCAGCAGGAGTGAGCGCGGTCTCCGTGTGTGTTCACAGATACCACAGCGGGGACGTGTACATCATCGACGTGTCTCAGTCAGTGGAGCACGACCACCCGCATGCGCTGGAGTTCCTGCGGAAGGATTGTGCCAACGTTAACGGTGAGTGGGCCGCACTTCAACTCTTGTTCTGATAGCTGGTTTGTTTAGGAGGGTGTACTCTGTTCACCTGTGTTCTTTCAGGTATAACTGACTGTAGAATCTGCCAAACATCAGTTAAAGTACTCCCTCTCCTAAGTTCTCATGGCTTCCTCTGGGAGCAGCGTACTGTGCCGAGATCAGAAGCGTGTAGCCTGTTTTGCTAGGAATGACCTGCCCAGAGCGAGTCACCTGGCCTAATCTCAGGTTTATTACAAAGTGGAGATCGGTCCCAGTCTGCAGTAGCACCCACCTCAGTCTTCCCTTACTTAAAGAACTGAGCAGACATACTGAAGTGTTTCCTTCTCTGAGTGGAATCCGTATCTGGAATTCCTCAGCTGGCACGCAGTTACTGTGTGAAGTTCACTGCGCTTACTTGTCCAGGTCAGCTGTGAGGATCGAGGCATAGAGTAATTCATTAGAGATGTTATCACTTGTCCTAGTGTTTTGATAAACAAGATACCTTTATGGTATTTTTCTCTTGAAAATCTGTTCTTCGTGCACGGGTATGCATGTTGTGTAACAGACACACCTCCCGGCAGGCGGTGTTCCTCCCTGAGGACAGGAAATCTCTCGGTGCAGACCGCTGCTCTCCTTGCTTTCTCGTAAAATTGACTTCTTCCTAATTTTAGAGGCTCTTGAAAGTCTGGGGGGGGGGGGGAAGAAACCCTTGTGCATTTTGACGCTTTGTGTTTGTTGATATCCAGTAATGCCAGTTTTGCCTTAATCCTTTTTTGTTAATTGATTTCTAGTAACTCCCTTCCGGCTCAGATCTTGCACCCTTGCTCTTTTTTTTTCATGTCTCTTGGTTTGCTCTCCCTAGATCTTCTAGTGCCTCGGTGAGTTGCAGTGGTTTTGGTGTGTTTTGTTTGTTTTGCCGCTGCAACTTGCTCCGTGTAGTCATCCTGCAGAGACTGAGAAACGCCTTGCTTTATGCTCTGCCCTAGGTGTGATCATTGCAGAGACCTGTGGTTCCGTGGGCGCGGAGAGCTGCTTCCTGATGAAATTCTTTTCTTCTTTCTATGATTAATTTGTCATGGTGAGAGATCTTCTGAGAACTTTAGTAGGAAACGCTTATTAAGCAGTCCTCAGTGTCTTTCACTGCTGTTTTTCGGTACACAAGTGCAGCCTCCAATTATGGCTATATTTGACTCAGGAAACCAGTTCTGAGCGTAGTATTGAGGAAAATTCTCATGTGTTAATGTGTCTGCCCTTCTCGGTGGGTCATAATTAGGTGGTGCTGTGTTTCAGTGGATACTTTTGTTTCTCCTTGCTAAAAGTTCGAGGTCTACATTCCTTATTCTTTGTAAAACGGTTTTCATCTTAGTCATTGCAAATACTACACCTGTTTTAAATTACGTGCTTCACCTCTGCTCCGTTAAGTCTGGCTTCTGCTAAAATTGATTTGGCTTTTATATTTATCCAGTCACTCTTGGTATTTGTTGCATCTGGAAGATGAACAGTTTTATTTCAGCTGGCCAAGAGTCATCCGATAACTGAACCCGTTATGATGCAGCACGTGCTGCTGAGACTTTCCCAAGTCATCAGGGCCACTGGCTTGCTGTAACTGTCACTTTAACATCAAAGCTGCATATTTTACACATCATTAATTCAGGTTTTTGTCTCTGCCCTTGCTTCCTGGTAGACTTTTTCCAGAAGCACAATGTTGCGGTGATGACTGTGAGGGAGCTGTTTGAGTTTATTACCGATCCTTCTATCACAAGCGAGAACATTGATGACTATCTGTCTAAGGTAAGACCGTGTGGCCTTGTTGCTTACGTAGGAAGACTTGAACGATAAGAGCAGACCTGGTTCGAGCTCCTTCATCTCGTTTACTCTGTCCTGCTCTTGAAGGAAGCTGGTACGTGACGTTATGCCATGCCAGCGCTTCAAAAATGCATACGGGTCTTTTCCGTTTATTCCATTACAGGATGAAAACACTTTCATTCTGTGTTTTCTCAAAAAGCCCAGTCATGAAAATGCAAATGTCTGTTTCATGTGCCGCTAAAGCCAGGATGCTTTTAAATTAGTTTGTTCTTTTTGGCAAGAAGTAGCTCTGCAAAGTATAACCATGCTTATGTAGAGTATGGGGTTAGGAAAGCGGGTTTGAGCAGAGTGGGCCGAGGGAGGAAGGGAATGGCTCAGGACAGTGTAACTGCAAGGTCTTGCTAGCCAAACAGAGCAGCTGGCAGTACCTGTTGATTCACGCAGTGCTGCTAGCATCACCCATGTCTTTCATCTCTAGCTGCCAGTCCTCTGCTCCCAGGTAGGTGTTTCTTTAAAAAGGAAGGGGAGGGGGGGAGGGAAAAAAGGCTTTTTAAGTTAACGCAGGATAAATGGGGGCCACGAGCCATTGTCAGAGTGGAGATTTGATGTGTTGTTCTTGGTCAAGACCACGACGCAGAGACTGAGTGTGGTCCAAATACCAGTACAGCATGGAGATTTCTGGGTGTTGTGTACCTACTGTGATAGTGGAGGTTGAATGAGACACAGCTGTGCCACATTGTTGCCCTCACTGGTGCTCCTCTGGCTTGCTCAACCTGCATGAGAAGAGCCAAGCTCCAGGACTGAGCGCAGCTGACTATTCTCCTTGCGCTGTTGTGTCCTGTAGTCATCCTGGGCCTGCCATAATTTGGCCTGGAAGGAGCAGCAAGCGTGTTTTCCCGCTGTCAGTGAAGCAGATCGGCAGCTGTAAGCGTGCTTCGCAGAAACGTTGGTTACCGTTGGGTGTCGCTCAAGGCATTGCCATAGGGAAAGCTGCAGCATTTGGGAGTGAGGGCGTGGAGTGCAGGGAGAAGCGCAGATGGGAATGGTTAGTTGGATGAAGTGATGTGATTCTGAAGAGTGATAACTTTGTATTGTTTTGTATTTCTTTAGGCGATGGAAATAGCATCGAAAAGAACAGAGGAGGAAAGATCCAGTCAGGATAAAGTGGATGAAGAAGTAAGTGAGGATTTTTGTTCCTACAGTGAAATGAATACTAACCTCGCCTTTTCTGACCACTGGGAAGCGTTCTGGCTTATTTGGCAAAATGTATAGTTGATAAGCCAAACATTGTTTGTGATAAGAAGATGTCTTGAATGAGTTGAGATGTGAGATGTTAAGGGATGCCATGTGTAAAAACTGACAGCGGTAAGGTGTTGGAAGGCAAATATGCCATTTTTTCAACCAATATCTTTGCTTGTAGCTAGGTCCCTTGATACGTCTTCCAGTTCAGTTGTCAGAAACACTGAGTTGAGAGATCTGATTATGCCAGTGTGTTTGGACTAGTGATGCAGAAGCAGAAAACACATGCTATTTGGAGATGTGCGTTGACCAAATTGCCCATGTAGCTCTGGGCAGTCTAATTCAGTTCTTCCACGTGCTGTTCCTCTCCCTTGCTTTTACGTTGAGTGAAGCTATTTCAAGTCCATTACAGACAACTGCTAACATTCTGGAAAGGCTTGCTGTAAAGATGAAACAATTTCTGTCTTAGTCTTATCTCTCTCTTCCAGAAGAGTTTAAAAAAAACGAAACAAAGAAAAAACCTTTTTCTCTTGGAGCTCCGCAGTTTTTACTAACGGATTCTGGCTTAAGTTTGGCCAAGGAAAGATTTTTTGTTTTCCCCCAAAAATATCCTCAACATACTGAAATACGGGGTGAGATGCTAGTGTTTTGTTGCAAGTCCATCTTGTGCAAACCAGTGATTCCTTTACTTTTATATAAGTACTGACCTGTAAGAGAGATGGTTTAGTAGCATCTAATTGAGTTTTATTTCTCTCAAACTTCTCATGTGACCTCGTTTGTGTCACTTTCCTCGCAAAAGAGTAGAGCTGATCGAGGGGATGCTCTGTGAGGTGGGACCCTCTGCTCTTTGCACAGCACTTAGGCTAGCAGTTACCATCATACGTCAGCGTGCTGCATTTGTGCTGGGATTGAACTGATACCATGGAAAAGAGGAGCTAAATACTTCTCCATTCTGGTAGTGACTTAGGCTTGCTGTTTCAGAAAGACTTTTAAGTATGTTGCTGATACTGCAGTTCGGTTTTACTGTACTATAGTGCTGCAGGAACCTTTTTTGAGTTGGACTGTAGGTTGAAGCAGGCACTCTATAAAGAGATTAAGGTCTAACAGTGCTTTTTAGTGGAATTGCCCCCTGAAGGTATTGTAAGCATCACAATAAAAACATTGGAGAAAATCCTTAGAATATAAAACCTTAGGACTCAAATTGGTTAAGAGGAGTTGGGAGGCTCAGAGAAGTTTGTAAGTGGCCTGGTGGTAGCCATGCTAAGGAAGGAGCCTTATTTGTGATGAGCTGTCAGTAATGTGTAGGCTGCATGCTGCGGCTGCTCCTGCAAAAATGAAAGTACTCAGCAGTTCAGATGGTAGTGGGTGACTGCCGTGTTTGTTTTTAGTTTTCCTGAGCCATGAGATCCCTCATGATTGTTCTCTTAAGGATGCATAATTAGGGAGGAAGAAGATCATGAAACTACACATAAATGAGTAAGTCTGTGTTTCTTTTCGCTCTGTTAGGTGTTTAAGAAGGCTTACATACCTCGAACTTTGACTGAAGTTAAAAACTACGAGAGAGATGTGGATATTATGATGAAATTGAAAGAGGAGGATATGGCACTGAATGTTCAGCAAGATAATGTGAGTAGACATGCTGAGGCCCTGCAAAAAAAAAATGGAGGGAATATGAATTCTTCTTACTGGAAACTGATTGCAACAAACAAACCCAAAAACCTTGTTATCAAGGCGTGGAGTGCTGAATCTAATGTCATACTTTAAAGTCGTCTGGTTAGTACATTGTGGGTGGGGGTTTTGTTCTGAGATACTGATTTTCTCTGGACACAAAGACTTAAGACTCTTTCTTTGATAACCCAATTTTCTTTCTCTCTCCCTGGGTGTAGATTCTCTACCAGACCGTGACAGGACTTAAGAAGGATTTGTCTGGTGTTCAGAAGGTGAGAGGGCCTTTTCAAAATTCTTCATTTTAGCTGTTTTCAGAAAAGCGCTTACAAGGAGCACAGAGAGTGCCTCGTCTTGCACTGTGAACTGACACCGTGAAAGAAGCCTCTTGTCTGCAGGGTGACCATTTATGCCCAGGATAGGTCCGGCATCACAGTGTAGCTGCACACCACGTGAATTGCTTCTCCGCACTGTGGCTGATGCTGGGTTGCTTCAGAATGAATCGATAATCCTTGCTGTGGCCATGATCTTTAAAGTTAAGGTGGAGGGAGAGAAGACCTTTTCCAATTCTGGAAAATACAATTGATTTAAAGCGTAGCATGACTACACATTTTGACATGATCAGAGTAGCTTCACTCTGATAGTGTAAGGAACAACCCTGGTGTATAAGGTGTAAGATACTATGTCTTAGTATGTTTGAAGTACTTGACAGTGACACTTCTGTAAAGATCACCGGGTAAGAAGTTGGGTACAGACCAGTTTGCAGCAGTGTAACTCAGGTTGGTTCCTTGAGACAGGAGCCCTGTGTGGATTCCCTTTCCTTCCTCTGTAAATGTTATCTAGCAGTGGTGTAGACCATTTTAAAATGGAAATGTAAATATGGATGGGATCAGGCTGTGGCACAGTCTCCAGGCTTGTTGAAGTGAGTTTCCAGTGTAGATGCTTTTGTTTGCAATAAAGCCTACATACAGTGCCCCCGAGGTAGATTTTGGTACGATCCAAATGTAATTAAGAATTGGCTTCCACGTACATTAGCAAATTGCTGTTTAACTTAGGGAAATTAGTTTGGGAGTGCCAATTCAGCTGTGCTCTAAGCCCCGACCTAAAAGATTAGTGTTGTACATTCCAGATGCCTTGTTATTCGCTTGGATTAACCCACCTTTCGTTCTTTCTCTTGAGACTCAGCGATGGCTATAGTAAAGTAGATGGCACAAGCTCGCTCGAGGGTTTCTTTGTAGGAGATTCTGGTTTGTTACATAGATGCAGTGTGTGTGTATTGTCATTAGGCCTCTGTTCTGGTTTGATACAATTCCCTCTTGATATATCTTGCAGATTCCTGCACTTCTTGAGAAGTCGGCGGATGAGTCACAAACCGGCTCTGATGATGGTGGTGGCAGCTCAGAGGACTCTGATTCAGACTGTGAAGAATCTGTGCATCCCAAAGATAAACCTGCCGAAGTTAGCATGGACAAAAAGGTCAGCTGGCCAGGGATTGTTTGTTTTTCCCACCTCTGACCATGTGATAGGAAAAAATCCATGCTTAGTTCTGCATGGTTTTTGCTACTTCTTGTCTGAAACAGATTCTGAACTTTTCCTGTTGTGGAGAATGAGAGCAGAGAAAGGGAATTTCATTACAGATGCTTCATTAGTGGTGGGTTTGTGTAGAGGAACATAGCCCTCTGTGGGCTGGACAGAGCTGGAACAGAGATCTCTGCAGGGAATTCTGAGGCTATGCAAAGAACAATTTGGTGAAGCCTGGGCAGCTCTTCAGTTCCGCTGGCTACTCTTCCAGGCTGTGGTGTGCAGGCCTGTGGTCCCTCATTAACCTCCTTGTGCCAAGGGAGCCGAGACCACTCAATGTGTAGAACTGGAGACTTGGTGACAATGTTTGCACCGTGGTGGCTTTTGCAGTACTACTAGCACAGACTGGGTAGCTTTGGTGTGGGCAAGAGGCACAAAGCAGTCACGCAGAAGGATTATGGTTTGTGGTTGTTTTAAGGTTTCATTTTCCAAACTGCAGCGCGAGTATGCTCTGTTTTGGTGAGGCTTCTCTGCAGAGCGTCGCCAATGGGCAAGAACCTTTTGGCAGCCTTCTCAGTGCCATGCAAAAGAAGGATGAAACTTGCTGGGCTTAAGGGGTTCCAGATTTGGGGGTTTGCTTGTTAGGGGTTTCATCCTAGAAAAGATAAAATAATACATTCCTTATCTGTCAACTAAAAATGCAGTGCTCTACCAGACACTTTCTGCTAACCTAGAGCTGCTGCCTTTCAGACGTGCAGCAGGGAAGTCTTGGTCACCTCTCAACCTTATGGATAGGTTCTCATTTTGACATTTTTGTGTAAGATGAGTTCTGGTTTTTTGGTAACCTGTGTATACAGCTGTGGGTTGAACAACATCAGCAGCAACTACTTTCACCCCCCCAGTGCCATTATGCTGACTTGTCTGGCACAAATTGCAGTGTACTGCAGTAGCATAGCACCCTTTCTTGCCAATCCTGCTGATCATCAGCTTGCTCCAAGTTACCAGCAGTGACTGGATTGGTATTTTTGCATGATGTATAGTAGCCCCGTGGGTAGCAGAAAACCTAGATTGGGCATCCTGTTGTAATCTCAGGTGTAGGTAGCATGAGTTAAGAGTGCCTCTTGTTCCTGTTCTTCGAAGGTTGCATGAAACTCAGGTTTTAACTAGTTTGAATTTTGCCTTGTCATTACCAGTGTGCAGCTCTTAGGTCCACCCCCACTTATACTCCCTTTTTCCTTTTCCCTCACCATTCCTATTCATTTTTAAAATTTCTTCCTCTTGATAATTAACACACCACATAAAAATGAAGTTAACTCATTAATGTCACAGATTGACCTGCTCAAAATCTCTCATTCCTTCTGGGTTTAAATGAATGGTGTTTGGTCCTTTACAGGAAAGGAAAAAGATGGTTAAAGAAGCCCAAAGAGAGAAGAGAAAAAACAAAGTCCCAAAGCACGTGAAGAAGCGGAAAGAAAAGACTGCAAAAATGAAGAAGGGCAAATAAAATCAGCTTTGGCTTGGGAAAAGGGATGGTTTGTTGTGGGTTATTTAGTTACCATCTTTCTTTTTTAAAATTAAAAAGGATTTATTTATGTACATACAGTATTAACTGTGAGGGTGGTTTTGTTAATAACATGGTGTAATTGTTTGAACAGAGTATATGCCGTGGGGTTTTTCAATAGGAAAGGAGGAGTTTAACCCTTGTGCATAATAAAATCTTTTACCTGCGCAGGTTTAACCTGTTGGTAAACTCGCTTTGATTAGATCCTGGGGTCTTACACCCCTGCGTCACACTGCGTACAAGTGAGTTCCGTTTCTTCCAGAGCAGTGACTTGATTCAAACAGATTCTTGGAGGAGGGGGAATGGCGATTGAGAGGCCCGTGCTGCCTTCACAGTATGGAAGCAAACGGAGCTATCTGTCCTCTGCAGGCGGTCACAGCCACCCCTGGATAAACCTGCGGGCACTGTGCCTTTGCTGCCACCCTGTGCTTGCATCACCTTTGGGGTTTTCTCACTGAAAGCTGAGTTTTGTGATGTGGGAGGCAGCTGTCCTCCTTGCCCTTGAAGCAGGCAGGCACACCCAAGCAGACCAAAGTCTGATTATTATTATGGATTTTTTTGGGTGCTGCTTTAGGACACTGTTGCTCTTAGGGATGTTATGAACCAGCTTTTTTGTAAGCTGGTCAAAGAGCATTTGCTGTCAGGATTAATCATGTGTGTTCATTTTCAAGGCTGTGTGAAGGCTTGTGGCAGGACCTTTCTGGTGTGGCTCCGCATTACCGGTCCGCCTGGTGCTAAGGTGGCCTGGCTCTTCATCAGGGAGAAGCTGACAGATCAGCTTGGAAGTGACCTGCCTGGGCTGGAGCAGAGGCGCTGTACAGAAGACAGACCACCTTCTCTCTTAGCAGCCGCTTTGGCCACTGAGGCCGACAAGTCTTGGGAGAGGTGTCCTCCTTGTGCTGTAGTACATCAGCCACCTTTTCCCTCTGCCTGCAGCTTCAGAACTCCCTGAGCCAGCACAGAGAGAGGTTTTGATTCCAGTAAGTGTCTTGATGTTCTGCGTTAGGGGTGGAGCTGATGCCCAGGGATTGACATTTACAGGACATAGATCCTCTGATGACAGAGGACAGCTTTCTCATCCATCAGTGGATAGCCAACGATGGATTGGTCAGGGACAGGGCGAAGCTTCCTTCCACACCCAAAAGAGATTGTGGGATGGTCACAGACAGCCACCCTGGCAAAGACTGTGACAATGTTGGCCAGTTGCACACGTTGTTGCTCCACGCAGTGTATTCCTCAAGGAAACGTGCTCCGGTTGCACTCCCGAGTTTTACCTTCGCAACCTCTTTAGTGCCTTTGGTTGGAAATCTGGAAAGAGAGGAACTGGTCAATGCTTCCAGATCTCGGTCAATTCTCGCTTTCTCCCTTATCCATACAGGGATTGACAGCACTCTTAATGTACAGTATGCATATAAGTGTAGACAGTACTGCTGGAGCATGCTGGGGAGCAAGATTGGGATTGCCTCACCCAGTAGGGGTGTTCGTTGGGAGACTGAGACGAAGTATCTGCATTTTGGAAATGACGTGACATCAGGTGCAAGTATGGGTCAGCCTCTAACTTGGTAGTGAAGAGGGGCGGAGGCGCAAGACCTACACCCAGGGGTGAGGGGAGTAGCGTTGACGGCCATTTGCCTGATGCCAGGGGCTGAGATGCTGCTAGGTGCACGGACACGCTATTTCCTGCTTTTCCTCACCATCGTGGGAGATTGTGTAGTGATATAACTGGGCAGAGGTGGCCTTGGTGGTGGCTGCCCTGAACCCGGCTGGTTGTGTTCGTAGGTGAATGTGACCAAACCAGTAACGGATTTGTGCGCTTTTCCATTGAATCCGGTTGCGCTGCTGATCCTTCCGTGGTGACTGACAAGGCTACGGGTACGCATCCACCATAACAGTTGCGGTGCGTGAAGGTGTGTGCAGCGGGCGGTGTCGTAGGGACTAGCGGTGGTGAGAGGGGATTGCGTCCTAGCTGTTGCCTTCCTCCAGCTACAGGTTGTGCATTGGGTAGGCCTCAGCGTTTTCGGTGAAGTGGGCTAAGCATAAACGGCTCTCCAAGAAGCTGTGTGTGCTTTAACGTTGTGTATCTCAGCAGTGGGTGACTCCACCAGGGAGCTGGTCCATGGCTGGTCAGCGTGAGTCGAGGGGTTGTCAGACACAAGAGACAACCTTCAAACTGGGGCTGGGCGCTCTGAAGACAAGGACGGGTCCTCTTGGCGAGGAGCCTGGAAGCCCCAGAGCCAGAGTGTGTGTCCCACAGGTGGGTGTTTCCTTCCTTTACCTGAGGAGGCCCTTCAGAGAAGGGAGACTGCTGTCACCTGTGCCCGAGGGAAGAGGAAACATCTCAGCTCACACAACCTTGTCTTCCCTCCGGGCCTGCACCGCAGCCTGATCGAGTTTGCCCGGCTCTAGCCGTCCTGTAGCGTTACGGCGGTCCTGCATCAGTCATTTGGGACTGCAGCCTTGCTCGCAGTGATGTGCAGCAGGAGGGTCTGTGCAAAGCATCAGCTACCTGCCTTGGGTGTTGTTCTATGCTTACCTAGTCAGGGTGTTCGCTGAGCACCCGAGGAGGAGTCTGCCAGGAAAGCCTGCGCTGTGCCGGTGCGGGTGGCCTGGGGACAGCCGTTGCAGCTGGGTACGTGCTTGTTGAGGTGGGCTGGGAGCGCGGTTCGTGTGTCCTGGCTGTTGCAGGCTTGAGATGTGTAGAAGTGAGACAGGGCGGAGTGGGAGCACATCCGGCCCGGTCCGTGTGGTGAGTCATCTTTGTGGTGGTCCCTGAAGCAAGAGAGTGGCCATTAGCAAGCATTAGAGACAACTACCAAAGGGCACTGGTCTGGTAGGGGGTGGGGAGGATGGGGCTGGGATGGCACGACTTGGTGTCCTGTGCTAAAGAAAAAGCATCTAAATTCAAAGTAGCACACATACTCCGTTACAGTCTGTTGATATCCGTGTGGGGGAATTCCCCCTGTCCAGATTAGGATCTGACAAGGCTTACTCACTGTTTGCCATAGCAACACGTCAATGCTGTGCCCTGCTGCTGGCTCCTGTGCACAGGGAGTAGTGTTGGCAAGGCAGGAATGCCAGTACCTCGTGTAAGAACAGCAGGGACACAAACAACTCAAGGTAATCCTTTACCTTCCATTCTGTCCTGTCCTGCTTCACTCACCAAGATTGCCCTTACTGGTAGGGCTCTGGAGCCTCCTGTGGGCTGCTGCATTCCGGACCACAAGCAGGCAGACCCTGGGGAGGTGGGCTGTGGGGTGACTGGTGGGCTGTGGCTCCTGGCAATGACCCTGAGGGGTTAATGCAGCAGTGAGGCTGAACTATGGGGGTGTCATACCTACCCCTACGACTCCTACGAGAAGGAGAATTCCCTTCTGTTGACTGCAGACCTGTTCTTCCTCAGCTCCGCTGCTCACTGGGTGTTCCAGTGTCAAAGTGGAGCATCCAGATCATTATTATTTTTTCCCCTTTTTGAATGAGAACATCTGTACTGAGGTCACGGCACAAACGCGGCTTCTTTGTCACTGTGGCTTTGGAATGTTTCTGCAAGCAAGACTTTAATTGTTGTTTGACATGTCTTTCAAAGCACAAATGTTTTGTTTTCTGTGTTCTCTGACAATGGATTGGAGTCCAGCTCTGTCCAGCAATCAGTATGAATTTGTACAGCTGCAGGAGCATAGTTGACTGTCACTGCTTCAATAATCCTTTCTGGCTAAAGTAGAAACGCTGAACATCTAAAATACCAGTTGTGAAATCAAAACCCCTGTAAGTAACATGTTCAGTTGGAAAATAATGTTATATTTTAATTTAAGGTGCATATAGGTTTCAAGCAGAAGACAGAAGGCGCTATGTTTGACCAAATCTTTAGGCTGGTGTTGAGTTCTCGGAACGCAGACCCCCAAAGCGTGCTTTTGCCCCCTGGCCTGGCGCTGCGCACGGGATAGACAGCCGCCGCGCAGGGAGGGCTCCGCGGCCTCACCCTTGATGGTCTGAGATCAGCGGCTCAACCTTTGGGTGCCGTCAGGCAGGGGGGTGAGAGCGGGATGGGGAAGCGCACGGAGGCGAGCGCTGCTGCGGCTCCCGTCTTCTGCATCGCGGAGTCGGCAGAGGGAAGAGCGTGGCCGAGGGCGTGGGGCAGCTGCCTGTGAGGAGAGCCACAGAGGCTGGGTGGGACTTCTCCATCTGGGAGGAGAAAGCAAAGCGGGGAGATGAGAGGTTTAAGAAGCCGTGAATGCAGAAGTGCTCTTTGCCAAGCCCTGGGAATCGCGGAGGCGAGGGGAGCTAGCTCAAGCTAGGGGAGGATTGGTTTGAAACAGGCAGGAGAAGGCGCTTTCCACAGAGGGCAGGGTCTTGGTGGGCTGCAGCTTCTGGTGTTCGCACCAGTGCAGGCAAGCACGGGCTGAAAATTAGCCGTCTAATCTGAGATGCTGTTAACTTTGTTATTCTCTTAGAACAGGCTGAGCATGTGAAAGATATCAAATTCTCGGGCACGGGTCAGATGCTTGGAAAAAGCATCCACTTCTGGGAATCTGCGGTCAAAAGACTTAGTGATATTTGAAAGCTTATGTAGTGTGGGAATATTTACAACTCGGCTATTAAAGATAAAAATGTACAAAAGCAGTGAATCCTATCTTCCAGGGCATTCCCAAGCAGTTCCATCTTCCCAGTCACTCACTGGGACTCGGCAGGAGAGGACTGGGAGGGACATACTCCTAGCTAAGATATGCCGAGTTGCAAAAAAGGTTCATCAGTGAGGTGTTGGGCTTTTTTGGGGGGTTCACACCCCACATCCCTGTCTCGCCAAGGTCCTGCCGTGCCATATGATTGGTCTGCACGCTGAGCAGTCGGCGTCAGGCTGCGTCTCGGTTCTGAGGTTGGTGCCAGGCTGCTGTTCATTTGTTGCTTCTCCCACACTACAGATTTTGTTATGCGTGGCAAGAGAAGCATTGGAAGGTGGAGGTTCGTGGATTTGCTTTCCCCGTGATGAAGCCAGTAAAACCAGCTTTGCACGTAAGGATGTGCTTCCTTAGAGGCTTCTCATTTCCGTGCTGCAGTATTTTGATGAAACAATGCGCAACCAGCTGTGGCAGGCTGCGCGCTTGCTTTTGGCATGTGTGCCAAAAGGGGTGCAAATGTGAGAGACGCGTTCCCGAGTACCGGATTGCTTACCTGGTTCTCCACCTGAAACTTCACCTGCCATTTTCACCTGCCAAACCGTACAGCCGGTTGGAGTGTGGTACTGTAAATAAGATGCACGGATGCAGGGACTCTGTCTCCGGGCCCTTCGCCCTGGGCTTCTCCCCTGGGGTGCGCTTGCAGGATGATGGGCGGGACAGTGCGTAGGGGTCTCTTGTCTGGTTACAGGGGAGACCTGCCTGTCGTCACCTCTTCCCACTAAGGAAGCTAAAGGATTTGGACACACAGGGAGTGAAGTAGGACCTAAAGAAACTGTTTTGTCTCACTCTCAATGAACTTTTAAAATGCGCCCTGGTAAACAGCTTCATAGATAGTTTAAATGCCAAAAGCTAACTGAGAATTTGTTTTGAACTTTCTAGGGCATTGCTGTAAAAATAAATACATCACTTTATAGCTCATTGTTTTTACAGTTGTGATTTTGGTCCTTCTAAAGGGCTACTAGACTTTCAAAGCGAAAACGCTGACCCTGTGCCTCAGCATCTCGTTACTTTCCTGGTCTCCACAGAACCTTATGTTCCTTGTGCTAATTTTCATATCCTCTAGAGGGAGAAGTAAATTCTTGGTCAGACTGTTGGGAAGTGTTAAGGCTCCCTTAATATATGAAAAGTGCTAATGATGTTTCAGTTCTCTACATAACTTTCTATAAATTGTGGTGGATTTGTATGTGGCACCTACTGGTTTTGTGTTTGGGTTTTCTTTTTTTCTTCCCCCTGAATGTCTAGTTCTTGGACAAAATTTTATACTTTCAGAGGTGATAGGGGCATAATGTGTTCCGGTCCAGGCAGGGGCTGCAGCTGTGGTATTAATGCTGGGTTGAGGAGGAGGTTCTAGATGGCACATGACAAACACCAAGGAGACTTCCCCCCCACCAGCCCTGTACATATGAAGACTCATGGTGAGAATCTAAAAAACGGTACGGATGCTGTTCTGCAACTCCAAATTCATGGGCATAAACACCACAGTCTTGTGTAACGCAGTAGTTGGCAATTGTTTTGCCACAGTTACTAGCCCTAAACACAGTTTGTGTTGTTGACAGCTGCTCTTTTTTTTTGGTTCCCCCCACCCCAGTTGTTTGTTTTTAAAGGATTGACATAAGGACAAACTTGGCCCTTCTTCCTGACGTGCAGCAACCTGCCCCCGGCCTCTGCAGCCCGTGTGGAACTGTAAGCTTTCCTAAGCAACAATGTGAATGCTAGACCTAGCCTACAGCACCAGATTTAAGATTACCTCTCTAATCTAGCCCAGAGATGCGTGTCTGCTTTGGAATTTGCAAAGGCCGTGAGGCTGGGATTGTTGGGCAGGACTTGCACTTGGCAGCTATTGCTTTGGTGATTTTTCTCCGTGTGTGCGTTTACAAAAGACGGCAGCCTGGATTGGGTTGCCGCAGAGCAGGATGGAAGGTGGGCAGTGACCCTTCTCCTGGCATTAGTGCCAGGCTAAGGGCTGGCATGAAGGCCTGTCTTGGGAGTATGAAAACAGAAATCTTGGTTCGAAGCTGCCCTCTGGAGACACTGCTGGAGCTGGAAGGTTTACTTGGCATTCCTGCTCTTAAGCTTTGCTTTTCATCCCTTTCCCTAACATGAGCCCTGACCCTTGAAGCTTAGCATGAACCCCATGGTCCAGGCTGTCACCCCTCCCAGAGTCAGGCAGGGCTGGTTCTCTGTAGCTGGCTGCAGCCCCCCACTACTCGTTAAGGTCTGGGGGCAGATCTAGCTTTTCAGCGCCTCCAGCTCTGAGCGCTAACCCTAGCACTTACTCTGAAACAGGAAAGTCCTGTATTCCCGGGGCACCGTCCTGGGATGTATGCACCAGCTGTCATCCCAGTCCTCTGGCACCTAAATGAGCAAGAAACAAAGCTGGTTCTTCAGCCCCTTCGCTCCTTAACCTCAACCTATGATCAGATGCAACCCCGCAGTTTGCCAAGCTGGTGTTGTCCAGAACCAGCCTAGTTTGGCGCTACCTACAGGATCCAGAAATTAACTATCTGTTCGTCCCCCTCTATCCTTAGCCCTGGCTGCGGGTTGCCCAAAAGATGGATGGGACTTCAGATGGGCAGCTCTGCAAACTCTGAGTGAGTGCTTGTACCATCAAAGATGATGCTGAATTCTGGGCAGGAAGATGTTGCAGGTCTGATATCAACACTTTGGTGAGGGATCTGGACAGTGAGTCTGAAAAGGTTTTATTTCTTTCCGGATTCTTCCCTGTGCGGAGTGGTCTTCATAAGGCATACGAGTTGAAGTCGTCACGTTGGTAAGGTGCTGTTAGCTTACAAATAGCCAGAGCAGGCTGGAGTCCTGGTTTGGAGAGGTGGGGCTGGGTCAGCAGGCTTCTCGCCAGACCTAGTAAGGGTTGAGTGTTGAGGTGGGGCCAAGCACACAGCCTTGTTCGGTGTGAGGTGCTAAGAGGAACAATTTTGGTCTGCGTGGTACCGTTGACATTTGGGACGTGCTGAACCTGGAGAGCGGTGAGATGTCAGGACTAGGTAAAGGCTAACGATGACTGGAAATGGGGAGCGGAGGGTTTGCTGCTGGTTGCTGTGTAAAAGAAAAAATATCTGATTTGTGTGTTTCAGGTAAGGCATTGCTTTTGATGCTTTTATGCTTCTGGTTAGAAGAAAGACTCGAGGTGTTTTGTCGTCTGTCCTCGTCAGGTTTCTCGTTCTGTGGCCCTCGGGCGTGTCTGAGCTTGTGGAGTGTAAGTTTGCACGTGTTGCAGAGCGTTGCGTCTCTTTGGGCTACACACGGGCCCCTGTGTGGACCTGACAGCTACCACTGCGCGTGGTTAACCTCAGGCCTGACAAATATGTGGGCCTGCAAGGAAATATAAGGAGGTTATACCACACCGCATGAAACCCAGTGTTCATACAACTTGCTTTGCTGTAATAGTGGTGAATATGAGGAAGGGTTCTCTCGAGACGGTGGTAGCTCAAGTGAGGGAGCAACGGTCTGGACAGATAAAGTCAGAAAGAGCAGTTGAGGAGGAAGAGGAGGGGTTCCACAGCTCCTTTTACACCATTTCTCATTCTGGATGCTGTCACTGATCTGTCTGCCATGCTCTGGGACCTTGCCAGTTCCCTTCCCTTGCTGTTCCACCCTGACTTCACCTTCACCATAGGCTTACACACCAGCTACACGTGGGGCAAACCAAAGGAACAGCAGGGAGAGCTGGAGACTCTTTTCAGGGCAGTTCTGACTTGTTTGAGAAGCCGCTCCCTGCAGGGGTATGTGACTGAGGTGGCAGATTTGTGGTGGCTTGCCTCTGTAACATCAGGAGCATCAGTGCAGCACAGGGTGCCATTCCTTCTTGGGGTTGGGTAGGAGCCAGACAAAGGGCTTAATCCTGCTCAACTCCTGGTACAACTGATGGGAGCTGAGCTTTGAGGCTGGCTTAGAAGGGGGCTAAAGGGCTCACAGCTGGGCAGGGGGGAAGGCACACCGCTTCGTGAACTTGTATTTTTGGTCTTTTGGCACACTAGTGTTGGTCATAGAATCACAGAATGGTTTGGGTTGGAAGGGACCTTAAAGACCATCCAGTTCCAATCCCCTGCCACGGGCAGGGACACCCTCCACTAGACCAGGTTGCTCCAAGACTCATCCAGCCTGGCCTTGAACACTGCCAGGGATGGGGCATCCACAGCTTCTCTGGGCAACCTGTGCCAGTGCCTCACCACCCTCTCCAGGAAGAATTTCTTCCTGATATCCAATCTAAATCTCCCTGCTTTCAGCTTAAACCCCTTACCCCTTGTCCTGTCACTGCAGGCCCTTGTACAAAGTCCCCTCCCAGCTTCCGTGTAGGCCCAGTGCAGCAGGAGAAAGTGAGTGGTTCTGTCAAAGTTGTTTTTAAAGGATTTAAAAGAACAGTTTGGAAGAGTCACTTGAGTGTGGTAGGGTGTTGGTTTGTTTTTGGTTGTGTGTTTGTGTTTTTTTTTCTCCTGAGCTGCTGATTTCTCCTTTTTCAGTGCTTTAAGCAGTAAATACCATATTTCTAACAAGCTCTTTCAGCCATCCAAAGTACTTGCATTAAAGATGTACTTCGACATCATACACGATAGATGGTGGGGAGAAAAGGCAGTCCTGATGTTTCCTCAGAGCTGAACAAGCTCCAGCCTGCAGTGGAAGCATTTATTTATTTATTAAAAAAAAAAAAAGGCTAAGTTTGTTATTGTGTAAAGGAGTCACAAAACAATTTGAACTTGCCTTCAGCGTTGGCTTTCCAAGTACTTAAACACAAATATAAAACTTTCCCAAGACACTGGCAAGTCCCTGTCAAACATGTTTTATGGACTATTTCCCCTCCCACGGGTGAACCAGGAATACTCTCGTCTTTTTTCGTTTGGGGAAACCAGTGGCGATACCCACAGACGCTACTGCTACGTGATTTCCGCTTAAATAGAAATGAGCCGTCAGCTTTCCGCGACCGTCGATCACACCTGTGATACCCTGTGGCTGCCTACGGATTGCGCTGCGTGGAATTAAGGGATTACGGCTTGTATGGGAATGCCAGTATCTGTGGTGTTTGCGTCGCTCTGCGTCTAGCTTTGGAAGACGTTTAACGAGTACTCTTTACAGACAATTGGTGAGGTTGGGTGGCGCAACGTGCTGGGTGCTGACTGGGATGCTGGGAGAGTTGGAAATGGGAGCCGAGAGTAACAGGAATTAGTCTGGTGGCAAGGCCTAAATGACAACGAAGCATATTTTAACCATGTTTTGAAGGCACCTGGTATTGGTAGTGCAGCCAGGAGAAACCAAGAGTTTTGTGCAGAAAGGAAAGGGGACAAGGGAGGGAGGAAAACAAGGTATGATGCAACCGAAATCAGTAACAGGCACGGATTGCAGAGCCATCAGTGTGTGCTGTGCTCTCAGCCGCACGTGCCTTTAGGGCGCCGGTGCATGGTAAGAGCACCTCCAGTCTTGAGGCAGCTCTTTGCTAACGCTTTTTGCTATCTCATGGTTGCGTTAGGCAGGACTGTGAAGGGATGTAAGCTCCCAGACAACCACAGCGGCTCTCGCAAGCGCCTCCAGTGGGTGATCTCTCCTGGGAGTTTGCTTTGTACGCACGGGGCAGCGCAGGCAAAAGACGTAAAGATGTCTGGGAAGGAAGCTGGCAGCAGGCACGTCAAAACTGTAGCTCTTTAGGAGCGGGTTTACTCCCAGGGTGGCTGTAGCCTGGCATCACTGAGTGGCTCCCAAGCTATTGGAGCTGGAAGCGTTCATCAGGCTGCACAAGACAAGGGGATTGAACTGCTTGTGCTTTGGGTGAGGCTGTGATGTCCAGCCACCTCGCGTCCCTGCGATTTTCGGTATTTGGGCCGTTTGGTCAAGGACTGCGACGCCGCATAGATGTGTTCAGAAGAAAAAGCCGCAGCGCTCTTCCAGCCTTTGTCCGTGGTGAGACCCAAAAGCTGTATGGAGCGCACGGCTCAGTGGGCGTGGGTGTAGGAGCAGCTGCACGGGAGTTTTGGTACCGACTACCTACAGGCCCAGTTTGGCTCTCAGTGTTCGTGGGAGAGGTGCATTCGATGGAGAGGTTTAAGGAGGATGGATGTATTGAGTGACACCTGGAATTGCTTTCATTCCGAAGAGGAGGATGGGCGGCTTTTGCGGGCAGGTGATGGGCAGCAGGGAAGATAGCGCTTCTTCTGCATCCCTCTCGCAAGTTACAGTGAAACCCTTCCGAGTGCTACGGGCCAAATGTTGTTCCCAGTTACACCCATGCAACCTCACTAAGTCAGCAATTGCCTGTTTTGCAACCATTGCCTGATGCAATGACTCGAGGGCTGCATATCGGAAAGGTTTAAGATGTGCCTGCATTCCCGGCACCGTGACAGTGAATCGTGCTGGACATGAAATTGCTGTTGCCTGAGTAATTGCGGAAGAATAACTGAGGTCAGTGGCGTTGCACGGCTGTGACTAACTGCACGGGGCTGGGAACACTCGTGCGGGACCTGTGAGTTCATTGGGACCCAGGAGAGGCCCATCTCACCCTCCAGCTGGAATGCCACTTTCCCACATCAGACACTCCCTGCGGTAATTATACCCTCTTTTCGGCTCACCCTTCAGCAATTACTCGCCTAAGCCCTGCCTCAAACTGACATCATTGGAAAGTGCAATAAAAATACAGGAAGCTTTCAAACCATCCCAGGAAAGCAGAATACTGTATTATTAGTAGTAGTATTTCAGTGCAGCTGTTTGATTTTCTTTAACCTTATCTTGGGAGGCGTTTTGAGTGCCCTCCCAGCAAATGGCCTCCAGGGTTAGCAAAATCCTGGTCTCCTCTTCAGTGACTTACTGGCCTCAAAGGGCTTTGTGTTGGTTCCTTTCTTCTTTTTAACTCTTCTTTGCAGTAGGGAACGCTTTCTTCTGGAAGACCCAGTCTTATGCTTCTCGGACCTCGAAATATCAGCCATCGCTGAGTCAGCAGTTGTTTTGGTGGTTTTCTTTCAGAGTACTTCTGTGTTCCTCTTTCTTTCCTTTTAAACATTTTATTTTCAGGTTGACCACCTCTTTAAAAATACAAAGGCGTATTCAGAACTTGTATTTGCTCTGGGAGAGAGGAAAGCAATGGCAGCTTGCTTTACTTTTTAAATACCCCTCCTTCCTTTTTTTGGTAATAACAATTCACGTGACTCCATGACTTGGACCTTCTAAGGACACAGGAAGTTATCAGAATTGTTGTTATAGGTAAAGCTGAAAAGCTGAACCTGAATCAGAGCAAATAGTTGAGGGTTTTGGTGTTTGGGGTTTGTTGTTTTTTGGTTTTTTTTTTTTCCATTATGATCCTGTCTGAACTGGCATACAGCTCATCCTGTGACGACAGAGTTTTTTGGGGTTTGGTTTTTTTTCATTCTTGGTTTGCATGGGAACAGTACTCCAGAAAAGAACTTTCCAAGCAAATAGTAAGAAAGGAAACTACATGCAGAAAAAGTCAAGGAAGGTAATCAGAAAATTTTTGCAGGGAATGATTCCCTGTTCTGTAACACCTGATGATGGAAGCATGAGGCTTTGCAATTGTAAACAGAATTTCATTCCACCCTGCTTGGCAACCGTATTCATTTTTTGGGTGTAACCCTTTCATGTACGCAGCTGCGCTCCCCATTCCCATAGCTAGGCATGCCGGGTAAACCTTTTGATCTCGCCTTCCAGCCTTTACTTGCTTGCATTGTGTTTATTACAACTTTTTCAACTCCTCCGGACCAGGGTGTGATGGATGATCCTGGAGGAGCTGCCCTCTAGATCTCTGTGATTATACTGAGTTGATGGTTTCTCCCTGACAGGTGCAGGCAAGTTGATTTAAAACCAAACCAAAACAAACAAAAATCATTTTTAGGGAAGCGAAACCTACTCGGTGTCAGCTCCTTCCTCTGCTGTCGCGCTCAGGTCGGGAGAGCAGAGGCTGTACTTGGTATCCACTTCTGCCTCTGGCACAATCATCTCTTTGACTCACAAGTGTTCATACTGGCTCTTGTCGTTTGGTACCAGCAATGGCTGTTCCTCCAGAAGCTGGATGCTCCAACCCCGAGGAGAGCACTCCAACCCCGAGGAGAGCACTCCAACTCCTAATGACATCCTTTCACCTTTTCCTTTCTTCTCTGCCTGTTGTTTTGAATCGGTTTTCTGTGGTACTGACCCGCTGGCCGTGGAAGCCAAGGGGCTTCTCCCTGCAGCAGGCTCTGGGGAGGGGTTACACTGGATCCGGTACTCCCTGCATGCTGAAAATCCCTGTTAACATACATCTCCCTACTGTGCCCTAGTAGATGCCGTGGGCCGTTCAGAAAGGTGCTGCCAATCTTCCCAGAAGCTCCCCGGAACTATGGTGGGATTTGCAAGTGTTCAACGTGTTTGCAAACCACCATAAGTAAAAACAACTGTCTCATCATTTTTTTTTTTCTCCCTTCTGATTTAAAGAGCTTAAAAGCTAGTTACAGACCTCGGGCTCCTTGCAAATCATTACTGCGTCTTCTCGCTGGTTTGGAGGTCGTAGCGTGACCTTCATCAGCCAGAGCAGGCACTCTCGAAAGATGTGAAATGCCGTTCTCCGCTCCCTGCGGCTTGATATTAAACCTGTTAATTTTTGAAGTGCTGCGTGCGTGCTCTACCAGGTTTGGGGAGATGTAAGATAGACGGGATACTTGGGTATTGGGAAGAGCCAAGCGCCTTTCCCATGAGCTCCGTGCAGGTGTATTGGCAGAACTTTGGTTGTCTGTTATAAGATGACACGAAGCCAACGCCTGCATGTGTGATTTGTGAAGCAATATCAGAAAGCACATTTCTTAATTTTTACTTTTTTAATATATATATATTTATTTTTTTTTTTTTTTAAATCTTGAATGCTTATGCAATTTGGAGCACGGTGCTTTCTGTATTTTTGGGCGTACACACATCACTTCAAGCTGATCCTTTCCAAAAAAGATATTGTGGACTTTTCCTTGTACTGGAGGAAAACCCAAATCACACCCACAGTCCACCATTCGATGCCCGAGGAGTTTGGATCAAATCTTACATTGAAAGAAGATGATATACAAAGCACATGCGTCAGCTCAGCTACTTTTTAATCTGTTCCGTGATTTGTCCACACTCAGCAGCTTTTTTTTTTTTTGGCTGCAACAAAAGCCAGCGCGGTGCTCCGGGCAAAGGCGTTGCCCAAGCTACCTTAGTTGATGAAACTAAAGTTGCTTCCTGAGCGTTACTGTCCTGTACGTTGTTGGATTAGCTGGCTCTGCATCTGCGGCCAATTGGGATGTCTGCAAGTGATTTACTGTCCTCTGAAATGCAGCCGCTTCATGTACGGCATCTGCTCTGGGACCACCGCTGGGAGCCCCCTTTGCCGACAGCGAGCGGGAGACGAAAGCCAGTTGAAGGAAAAAGGGATTTTTTTTTTTTTTTTGTACAGTCCTTTTTGGTAGTGTTTTTTCCTATTCATTCTTTCAATAAGAGATGGAAAACTATAGCTCTCCAGAACATCTGAGCTCCACTCTTTCCTGGTGGTTTTCCTTTTGATAGTAAGTTATTGGGGGATGACCTGAAGACTGGCAGAGGGCTGCCTCTCGTGAAGCCTGTGCAAAGGATTTCAAAATAAGAATACAGAAATACCATTCTTCTGAGCAGTCAGGCCTGGATTAACGGGGGAAATTCATTAGGATGCATTTGATCTTGGTGATTTGAAGGCCGCAGTATTTCAAGGTCATGCATATGGGCTTGCCTCACAGGGGCAGGCTGAGAGACCGCGATATTACAGGAGGAATTGCATCTCCTTATCCCTTAGTTTCTCACAGTTATCCGAAATACACAGGCCACTTGTCGGAAAGGCTGAACACGTTGCCATATGTGTTGGCCGTGGAGCCTGTGTCGTGTGACAACAATATTTGGCCTGCATATTACCAAGGTACCCCAAAGCGTTACTTAACTGGTGCTCGGATAGCAGAAGTGTGTACAGTGTCACAGAAAGGTGACGTGTGAGCGCAGGGCAGTCACGTGTGAGCGCAGGGATTAATACATAGAGATGCACTGTCCTTGTCTGCAGTGATTTGCAATCAAGTGCAAAGAAAATTATCATCAAAGAGGCTGGTTAGGAAAAAAGTCAATACAGAACAAGGTCAGAAAATATCATGTTTCTTAATTTTAATGAAAACAGATGGTGTTTTTCCAACTCTCAAGTCGCTAAGGAAAAAAACAAAACTATTTTTTGTCTCTTCCAGTGAAAATGGTTCTGTGTAAAGATGGGCCATAAATGTCCTTCTCCTTCCAACCACAGTTTATTAATGTAAACCTCATGAGTCTAGTATGTAGGGCATATCCAGCTATGAATATTTAGACAAAAGTGCCTTCTGGTATTTTCTCTGGCTGAAAAGTGAAGATAATCCAAATAATGTTGACACAAAATTCAACAGTCTTGGCACAAATACAGAAGTATCCTAAAAGAGAGAAATGCACGTAAATGTGTAGCACTTAGCGTGACAGTTTTAAGGTTTTGGAAAGAAATTAGTAGATGTATTCCTTATTTTTTTCTAAGTTGATGCATGGAGAGCTATCCCACCATAATATTCCTGCTCTGACAACGACTGCGTGTGGGCACGCACTTAATGCTGAAAGGTGTCTTTGCAAACTCGAGTAGAGGGGAGGGGGCTGCATGGAATCGGCCTGTTTTTTGGGCATGAATGTGTGTCTGACCTGTCCTAAATCTGATGGACTTTCCATGCCAGACGAGCCTTGTCTCCCACACGCAGACACTGTGCAGCCGCTGAGTGCCTCGGAGAAGCAGTGCATTCCTCAAGCAAGCATGGAAACATATTTCATCCACGGTCCTGTGTCTGGTGCCCCTTTGCAGCCGCTGTTAGGGGTTGAACAGCAGGTTGGCCAGAGGGTTGAATACCTTTGGGGCTGAGAAAGGCCAGGTCTCTGCTGGGAGAGGTCCTGCTGCAGCATGCCTGCTACCTCTCTGTTCGGCTGGCTGGCTCTCCGGGGAAGGGATGGGAGCGGGTGCTGTCGGTTCACAGTGACAATGGACGGTTGGACCAGGCTTCACTTCAGTCCTAGGGAAGCAGCGCGCGCTCGCGGCAAATCCAGCACCAGGAAACACGTTGGGCATTCAAACCGCTGGTCTGGTGGGAGAATGAGTCCTCCAGGAGCAGCACGTGGACTTCTGTGGAAAATCTCACTGAACTGGGATGCGATGTGCACGTGTGGATGCAGGTTTGCTGTCTGTCGCTGAAGTCAGCATTTGGGTGGGGTATAAATCCTTATTTTTATAGGTTTTCTGGTGGATTTGTTGTCCCATGCATCCACTACACCCATAAATACCCGCATGGTGTAATTACTGAAAGAGCAAAGTCAGTTAAAGGGAAAGTTAGCGCTATGGCAGTTAAAGAATTGTTGAACAACAAGAAGCCCTCACCAATTGCTATGCGAGATGTCATCCCTCGGGGGTGGAAAGGCGAATGCAAAGCATGGCTGTGGAGGGAGGTCCTCAGCGGGGTCTCACCAGAGTCTGTGCTGTTCTATCTGTAAATGATCGGGGAGAGGGTGAGCGGTGAGGTGAGAAAATCTGTGGGTGATTCTGAGCTACCAGGGCGAGGAGGTTGAGGGTTGATGGTGAAGGGCTGCAGAAGGGCTTTGTGACACTGACTGGATGAGGAAATAGCAGATAAAATACAGTACAGATAAACGCAAGGTGGTGCACCTGACGAGGAGGAGGGAAACAATCCCAACCTTATGTCTACAGCGATGGGTGCCAGGCTGGTGGTTGCCATGCAAGAATGAGGTCCAGGGTTATAGCTGAGCTGTGAAAATCTGCAGGATCCTCATTTAAAAAAATGTGAAGCAATTTTTAGGAAAGAGATGGTGAACGGAAGCGAAGGCGTCAACATGTCACAGTGTACGTCTATGGCTCTGGTGTCTCAGTCTCAAAAGCCAATTTGTAAAACTGGAAAGAGTAAAGAGAAATATGTCTGGAGTAAAGAGAATTTCTTCAGTGGCCTAGGGTGCATTGGATACTTAAGGTTTGCATGGAAAAGGATTGAATAAATTAATGAAAAGGAATCATCTGAGTCAAAGCAGTCGCTTCTCTGACGCAGTGTCTAGCTCAAGGCTCAGTGGATGCCTGAGAAAGACCCGAGGAAGTACTGCTCTACGCTTGCCTTGCACATACGCAGCTCTGTAGGTACGTGCCCTTGACTACCCAGTGGAGCCTGGATGCTGAGGTTGACGGACCAACCTCGTCTTTCTCATTAAACAAGCTTGTTCCCTTTCACAGCGTCTGTCACTCAGCTTCTCTGTTCATAGCGCTGCATCTGCCTGGGGCATAAGGAAAGGGATCAACCCGAGAAGTGGATTAAGTGTATAAAATTAGTCTCTTAAAGCATCGCCTTCCGTATCAGTCCATCCCGGTGCCCACAGCTCAGACTGGACTGTAGGCCGTGTGTGCCCACGGCCTTTGGAGCCTGAGGAGATCTGAACAAAATGTGCTGTACCCTTGTTGGGGATGGCCTCTGGTTTACCAATATGGTAATGGATGGTTGAGGTGCTAACGAGCATTTCAACAGCATTGGTCGTGCTTTGCAGTTGCCCAGGTGGAACGCCATTTCTTCTGCTTTGCCACGGGCAATGGGGTCGTCGCCTGCGGTGATTCTTCTTGACCAGTTCACATGGTTTAAGGTGCAAACTCTCTATGGTAACTTGTCTGTGGACACGGACATGGGAATAACAGCACAGCCACATTTTATTTACATGGCAGAGCACTTGCTTATGTAACGGTGAATGGGATCATTTCTCATCTTTGGAGGGTGCCAAGCACAGTAAGGTCGTGCCCACACAAGTCATCCATTTGATGCTGTCGTGCCAGTCCGGGGCAGAAGCAGACAGCATGGGGAACGTGATTTGAAAAGAAGAGTTGCTAAAAAGGAATCTATAACTTCTTACTTTATTAATACGCTTCATTCTCTGAAGATTACATCAGTGTGGTCGAGCATGCAGTGGGAGAGATTCCAGCACACAGAAGGATGGCTGGTGGAGGGTACTGCTGTCTTCTGTGACAGTAAGGAGAGAGGGGAGCATGTTCCTGTAGCTTGTTCCTACCTGTGCTTTTTCATGAGGCTTTGTGTAGCCACAGCAGCCCGCTTTGCTCCATACTGATGATAAGAACGTAGCAGATAAAGGAAAAGCAAGACATGGCAGGACTTGCTCCTTCATTCATAAATTTTATAGTAGTACTATTTCTTGCATGGTACTGATCTTTAAGGACTTTGAACAAGTTTGGGGTCCCTTTTGGGTGTAAAGCAGCTTAGTGAGAGGCAGCCTTTTCCCAGAAGAGCGTAGCAGCTCGCTAGCAGTGTGTTGGCACAAGGGAGACATATTATCACTACCCCATGCTGGTCTGAAAGATGAGGCTGTGGTCCATCTGGGGCCGGATAGGAGCTGGGTGCACAGAGCGGAGGAGTTGCTCAGCATCTTCCCCAGCCAGATGAGAAGTCTTTCAGATAAGAAAATGAATGAAATAAATAATGAAATCCAGCAGGCGTGAGCGTCTGCTGGGAGCTGCTGCTTGCCTTTCTGCTCCGGTGGGAAAAAGGAGGCAAGAGGCGAGAGTAGGACCTGGCTTGTGGGAGCAGTATCCTGAAGGATTGGTTTTACACTCAACTATGGGGGTGGGTCACAGTCCTGGGCCTCGTAGCAGAAAGGGTTGGACTCTCCTGACGTCACCCAGAGACGCCTGTCCATTCCTGAGATGGAAGATAGCGCTGCTTTTATTGGCACCAGGCAAGAGCGGAGCAGGTCGGGACTAGTTATAAAAGGATATGTTTATCCATACAACAATTTAACGTACTAGTGAAAACAAAAATCTTGCAACCTGAACTAAGCTGGGCAGGTTAACAAGCAAAATCTGACTGGGCATTGCAGCGATATGGTGGGTTTCCCCTCCTTTCACCCGCGGTGTCACTTGAAATCTCTAGAGACAAGGGACAATGTCTAGCTTGGTTTTGATCTTTCTGTAGTATAGAAGTTGTTATTCAGGGCTCATTATCGGTACTGTTTGCTCAGATTATATTGTCTTTTCAGGTTGAATCCATAGTGCATTTAAAAGCACACAGTAATAAGAGGTAATAAACAGCGGGGCTATAGACATATTTTGGCCCGCTCCTCAGCTGCTGTAAATTATTCTGTATGCACTGAAACCTCCTGATAAAGTACTGCCTTGTTACACGGCATAGTAAAAGATATGTTTAAGCAGGTTTAGGAAGAGACATTAATAAAGTTAAGACCAAGTGACAGGCTATTTGGTAAAGTGGTTTGATATAAAAAGCTTTCAACAGAGGTATTTCAGCAGAAAGGGTTTATGAGCTCTGCGCTACAACACACAGCAGGAACACGAGGACCTCTTGCAGCTTTCCTCCTCAAAAGTCCCCAGGGCAGCCTACGGAGCGGGTCTCCAAACTGGGCTGCTGGGCTGTCGGTCAGCAGCCACCTCTCAGCCCGTTTGGGGCTGAACCGTTGACAAGAGCCGTGGCTGCTGGCTTGGGCGGCTGCGGCAAGGCGCTGGAGAGCACCAGGAAAGGGCATTACAGTTGTAGAAGACAGGTTTTGTTTATAAAGGTGGTGCTTGAACTAGGCAGCAGGGAGCTTCACTCTCTTCCTGTGCTGGTCATGCGCCTTTTGAGGGCAAGAGCGTGGTCAGAAGTAAGGCAGGATTAAAAGCAGAGCGTGCCTGAGAACAGTGCTGGAGGATGACATTTGGTATCGGCAGAGGCATCAACACTTAATGTCATTAAACGCTACTCACCAATCGTGTTGTTTCACGTTGCACGCCTTGGCGTTGCTCAGGAGGCACGAATTGGGCAGTGAGTCCTTCCCTGAGCTTCTTACCTCTTTTTCCTTGGCATGGTATGCTGATGAAAGCCCTAGCCAGGCTCTTTCATCTTGTCCCACATTTTCCTTTGTGGATGTGGAAAAGGAGCGAGGGAGGGGGCCTAGGCTGGAGGATGAGAGATAAAGCAAGCTTGTTTATGGCTGAGTCAGAGGACAGTCAGATGGAGAGTTTTCCTTGTAACTTAATAGCCTTAATAGCTGCATTAATCACCGGGACTGCAGCTACTCCCACTGATGGCCAGAAAAGGGCCTCGGTGTCTCACAGCTCTGCTGCTACCGAAGTTCTCTGCAAAGGTGCTCTCCTAGCAGGTGCAATTAGAGCCCTTTAATAGGCATGCAGGGTGCGGAAAGATTTTTAATTATCTTGCACTAAAACACAGCCTAACCTCAGCAGGAACAATCTCTTCGTGTAATTTCAGATTAAGTCAAATTATTTTGTATAGTAGTGATGTAATCGGAGCATCCCTGTGCAAGATGCTAAGAGTGGCTGTTTCTGTCAAGGAAATTAGGTCTGATAACACTAATACCTTATTGCATTGCGCATACCAACGTGGGGCTTAGTGAGAAGCAGTCAGTTTGGCCTGGGTGAAATCATGGGTCAAGTTTGCAGAAGCCTTTGACAGTCTATGCTCAAACACATGTGTGTCAGGGTCATGTAAATAAGGGGTTTTTTTCTCCCCCTGGTGTCCTTTGAAGAAGGGAGAGGTAAGATTTCCTCCGTGATCAGCTTATCACAGCGGAAGGAATTTCAGCACTTTACCCACTAGGCTTTGGCAGGTGTCTCTCCCCGAAGCTTTTTGGGCTCTCAGCTTTCAGCTGGATCCATATCCCTCAGTGCCCAAGCAGAGGTTTTCTAAAGTAGCTGCCTGTGTAACTATAAATCCCAGTGAAAACAAATGGGAACTCACTAAGGCATCTTTGAAAAGTCCTCTCTTAAACTGATAACAAGGTGGAGGAACTGAAGTGACAGATTATTCATTTATCTGAATGAGAATAGTACAAGAATGGGTGAAAGTGGGGTAAAAGATCGCAAGAACCCCAAATTATTTCAGTCCTTGTCGGAGATGGTGCCTGCCTTAGACCCCCAGGTGCTGCACCGTCCCAGGTTCTGACTTTTTGGGTGTGCTCAGCCTCTGCTGTGGGGAGGGCCATGTTCAGTGCCCCTAAAATCGGAGCTGCTTTACCTTGCGCTGTACTAGGTCTCCTGCTGGTGCCCACACCGTTGGCGGGTTGCAGCGGCAAGTGACAGCGGCTCCTCAGTAGGCACCTCCCGCACCTCTTGGCCGGAGCGTACCTGCTCCTCCCTGGCTCCGCTGATGGTTCCCACTTCTCCGTGCCTGCCCTGTCTTTGCTGGAGCCAAAGTAATGTCTGCAATCTGCTCAGGATCCAGAGTTTTCATTTATCTGATTGCCTAGTGTGTGTGCTTTTTTATATCCCCCCCCCAAAAGTTACATCTCGGTCTCCACAAGTCCCACAGCTGACTGCACGCAATCCCACCCGCTCCCAGCACCACACAGGCGTTGCTCCTACCCAGCCCCATCGCTGCAGGGGGCTGTTTTATACCCCCACAGGCCTTTTTTTCCTTCATTTTTCTCTCCCCCGCCTCCACTGTTAGCAGCGTGATTGCCAAGGCAGGCAGACTTTCGGCTCCCTGGTGCAACGCCACGGTGGGGCAGACCCGTAGGTGCCGAGGGAAGCGGGGATTTCCTCGTGTTTAGAAAGCGGAAAGCTGGCTGGATCCGCGCTGCAGAGCACTCCCTCTCCACCGGCGGTTGGCCGTGTGGGTTATTTTCAGCCTTTATTGTGGTCCCTGTATAATCGCACCTGGCTGGGCCCATAAAAATAGGCCCTCGTGCCCTCCGCAGGGCTAACTGGTAATTGCTGAACAAACCCAGGCAGCCATCCAGTCGGCATGTTCCTACCTGTGACCAAGCGTGAAGGATTGATGTTTTATCGATAGCGAGGGGACGGGAGGGTGGCAGCCGCCTGCCTTCTGCACCCACCGCTCCATGCTAGGACGGCCGCGTGGGACCTGCGTCAGGGATGCGAGAGGCAAACTCTCTCCTCCTGGCCCAGGAGAAGGACAAGCTCTTCAGGAAGCTCAGATCCAGTGCGGCTTTGGAAAAAGTAGATGGGAAATAGCTTGTCCCAGGGGTGTTTGGTTTGCTTGTTGATGTGGCTTCTGTCGAAGGTGGCTTTGCTGTCAGACCAAAACCAGCTGGCTGGTCAGCTTGAAAGTCCTTCACACCTAAACGTGTGAAGGAAATACCTGGGAGCAGCCTCCGCTTCAAGGTAAAGGCTTGGAATCCACGGAAGTTTGTACGTGCCACCTGCTTTTCATGTCTTCTTTGCAAGTTTACTCTGTGTGTCCTCAAACGTCACCTACCAGAGGCTCTGGAATATTCCCACCAGAAGATGGGTATCTAGGCTGTTGACTGTTTCAGATCATTTCTCGTTAGTATAGAGGAGAAAAGGAAAATGATTCCTTCTCTCCTCTTGAAACACAAACAATTCTTAGCACTGTTAAAATGATATTCATCAGGGAATTATCCCAACTTTTTTTTTGTCTTTGTGAGGAGCGTTTCTTTCTGAAGACCGCCGCTGGAGGGAGAGCGCTGGGGCTAGCTGGACAGCAAATCTGGGCCAGATGTGGAGCCTCTGGGCTCCTTTCCACATTGAATTAGCTCACCTCAGCTTTCTATTTTCCACTCTCAGGTACCTTCTGAGCCTCACTCTTTCACGTGGGGTTGATGTTAAATAGTGTTGCTCCAAGAATCACATAAATAAGGGAGGTGGGCCGAGGCCAGCGTAGCCAGGACATGTAAACATAAAGCAGAGAAAAACCACACCAGATTTGCAGACAGCAATATCTGGTACACAGTGGGTAGCTGCAATGCAGCAAATCCATCCCTCCCGCGCAGCCGCTGCTATCAACAGAGTCAAATGCAAGATGTGTTTGGCTCAGCGGATGGAGTTGAACATTTATCTCATCTGTTCTTGTGGTTTTTAGCATCCAGGATCCCTGGTTCCAGACAGACACCATCCTCCTTGGACCTCCCAGGCGGGCTGCAGGAGCCTGGGGAGTAGGGCAGGGGCATCAGCTCTCCCTGGTGGTGCAGGAAAGGGCAGAGTGTCAGATCCTCACCCCCTTCTCATGCCTTTAAATTAGCTAGAACTCCAAACGAGCTTACTAAGGACTTGGAGTCATTTTCATTTCATATGTTGGGGGGTGGGGGCCTGCCTGTATTTCTGAGTTCTTCAGGATGTGTGAAGATGGCAGATACAACACAAGGGACCACAAATGGATCGTGCGGTAAAAAGAAGGTAAGTTGTCTTGAGCTGACTGCAGCTTAGAAACGTAGCAACCTTATCCAGAAAGGGATTTCTGTGCCCAATTCTTTGATGTAAGCGACAAACCTATTTCACCGTAAATCAAATATTTCTCCAGGCCGCATGTTTGTACAAACCGGGTTTATGTGCCACTCGCTGAAACTAGTTGCTGGTCCTCTCGCACCTTGGGAGCCCTTGGTGCCACTGTGCAGAAGTGGAAGCACTAGAAATTATGCCTGCAATGTGGATGTACATTCTCATTTGTTAGTCTAAGTCGAGATTTAGATATAAGAATACCTAGCTGGTGCCAGACAGTACCTTATCTTCTGATAAGTCTTCCAAGGTACCATAAGCATGGAGTGCTACTTCACAGGCTGTGAAATTCATTTCCTTTTCTTGTATTCATCAGAGGAGACCAGGTCAAACAGTTCGTTCTCCACCCTTGACCCACAAGACGCCGACTGCGCACCAACAATTAGCTATTTCCAGCTCATTGCGGAGCTCAGGAGAGACAGCAGTTTGCTTCCCGCTGGTGGGGTGACGAACACAGTGAAAAATCCTGCTTGTTTTGGTCCGAGCTCTGTTATCCTGGAGGCCGAGGGACCATGCTGCAGGAGGGGCACCATGAGGATTTCTGGTTTGTGGCCGAGCCCCATCTTACCCCTCCTCTTTGCAGAAGGTAAGTTTGGCAAGAGCCAGTTTTCTGGTGTGCCAGGCCTCCCTCAGGATATGCCGGCTGGCCGGGGTTGCGAGGGGAGGGGAAAGGTGCAGCAAGTCTCTGTTGAGACAGCACCACTTGAATGGAGTATGCCTGAAAAATTCTTAACCACAGGTCTGTTATTAGCTGCAGCAAGATAAAAGGCATATTTTAGGAAAGCAATACATTCCGGCGTTGCACGTGCAAGTCAGGCGATGGACAGCATGCGTATGAACGCATTACCTGTCTGTTCGAATGCCTTAGCTTACATCTGTAGGATCAAATGTTTGTTGCTTACGCAATGCTTAATAACAGATCTTGAGACCATCCTACGTGGCTGCGAGCCACACAGCGGGGGGTGTAATATACTTTGGTGTTTTGCTGTGGTTTTCTCTTTTGTTGAAAGACTTTTTTTTGTGTATATTGTTTTCCAAGGCGAGATGCAAGATGCAAGGGCAGAACTGCTGTAGCTGGGATGATTTAAGGGTAAAAGAGAAGCAAAGTTTGTCAAGAGGTTAAAAATCTTTTGTCAGAGCAAGTAGTACAGCTGGAAAGATAGACAAGCTTTCCACCTCAGTATCCCTTTATCATGTCTCTTTTTTCCCACCTAAGCTTTCCCAGCTGGTCCCGTGCAAGGCACCACTTCTCCCATAGCTGGGAAGGACTGAGGTGCTCTCACACTGCTTGCTTATCCAGAGCTAGGGGGAGGTTAAACTGTCGGCTTCACAGACCCATGATCCAAAACGATCCTTTGAAGTAGATCTTTTCCTCTTGAAGCTCTTATCCTCCCCTGTCGTGCAGTCGTCTGAATAAAATTCCGGACCGCCAGTCTTTCCAAAAGTTACGCTTTAACTCAGCCACAAAATACAGGTTTGATTCGAGGTTAGGTTTACAAGGTGAGATTACATAGCCTGTCCTCTCCCAGGGACCAATTATATTATCAAAACGGTTCCTTCTGGCTTTAAAATGTTCACCCCTGTGAAAAGCAGTCATCTGTTTTTCAGCTATGGCTGTATGCAGGACAGGGCATGATTTAGGAAATGCTCTCTGTTGCATCTCTTACAGCCACTTCATGCTGGCTACCCAGCTGTTGACTGTGCCTGCCAGGCTTTCTGCAAGGCAGTGGTTTGCTGACCTCCCAACAGTGCCTGAGGGCTTTCGCGGGTGACAGGAAAGCATGGAAACAATATCCTTTACCTGGTGCCCACCGGGATTCCTGCGGTTGCAGGGTTGGCAGTCCCCGGCTGGATGGGTCTGCCTGCTCCCTCGCGCTGGGGGCGCGAACTGCGTGTTTGCAGGCTGTGGGATCCTGGTTCTGTGTGAACCTGCTGTCTTCCATGCCCTGCGTCTACCCGTGCCTGCATTGTTCCCAAATCTCTTGAGTTGCCTTCCAAGGCTCTGTTCTTTGCTGCTAAGCCACACGCTGTACCTCGGCTCCACTGGAGCTGAAATCCTTAGTATAGGGTGCAACTGCCCTCTGCTAAATGAGTATTACACAGGTAGAAAAGCGTGAACGTGCCATGCAGAAATATGCCGTGTCGCTCCTTTCTGCGTGCAGCGATCAGCCCTCGTCGTGCAGGTATTAAAAAGAGAGCTAACGCCAATAGGTCAGGGGAGGGAAGTTCATACACGGAAATTTTTTCTTCAATCCTTTAATAAAAGGACAAAACTTACTCTTTTAACAGAAACCATCTGTATTTAAAACTTGTCCAAAAAATCAAAATGGTATCTCCATAAATCCTTGCCATCACGGATTATCCTAAGTGCAGCTGTGGCTGAAGTCGGCCCCCCTTCCTGCTGCCCCCTCATGCTCCCTCTCTCCATGTTTCCCCATCCCTCTGCGCTGAGTTTGGAGCCTCCTGTGTTCACAAGTGATGCCCTTCATGACCCCCTCTCTCTGTATCTGCTCACGCATTCCTTCCTTATCTCGCGCCCACACTGCTCCAGATTCCCTCCTGACCGTAGACCATACGTGTTTACAGATCCCAACCTGGTGCCTTCTAACAAAGCTGGCTTTCGTCCCGGCGCTGAGTCGTACGACCTTCCTCTCTTTTTTTCCAAAACCTTCTGTACACGCACGAACCCTTTAAACGGCGGCATCTGAAATGCTTCTCCACAGTTGCATCTGCCTGCTTATACGATCAGTGTTTATATTAGTTAGGTATTACGCTTTTCTGAATCTGTTCTGGCTGTGCTTGGGTGGTGACCTTCAGGCAGCGGCTCTGCTGCGCGTGTTTGTACAGCGCTAAATACGCTGTTGATGCTCAGTATAAAAGAACATTAGTCATCTTTGAAATGGCTTTGAAATCACTTTTAGGTGAGGAAGCAGCTTAAGAAAAATCAGTGGGGTGAGAATTTGGTCAATAAAGTTAATGGGAATTCTGCCACAGGGTGTTTGTGAGTACAGTCTTACTGTTGTCCTGTTGTAGGTTGAGGTTATTAGTTTGCTGTGGTTTTGGTTTTATATACATCAGATATTGTCTATATGAAGTTCCCTTGCTTTCTTAAGTGTTGCAGATCCAGATGACTTCTGCGTTTGTAAATTTGTAAACATCACTACATGTGGCTTGTTCAAATAACGTGACCCCACTGAAGCTTACTTTTTTTTTCCAAGTGGGTCACATGGGGCAACGCCTCTTCTTTTCGGGGCGATATTCAGCGGCAGGGACGGCAGGGACTCCGAAACGCGCTGGACGCGTGTTGCCGTAACGCCTGTGCCTAAATACGCGGTGCTGTTGCAAACTTCAGCCCTGTAGAAACCCTATTGTTTATCAAATGTGAGAGGCCCCACCCCACACGGTAATTAGAGCGAAGCTCATGTCATAAATCCGCTGGCATTCCAAGTGAAGCCGGTGTTCCCTGGGAACGGAGGTTATCTCCTCCTTTTGCTGCTGGTCCTTTGAACTTCCTGTGGTCAGGGAATCCTCCTGTTTTCAGCTAGAATAATAATTATGAAACTACCCCTGCTCTGCTGGCCGGAGTTCACGTCTAATTAACTTTAACAGGAGTCATAATTTTAAGAGTGATTTCTCAAAAGCGTTATAGCTCAAGACAATTTAAGGCTTGAGAGAGAGCGCGCGAGACAGGGAGGGGAGGAAAACAGAGGCACTCCTTGGGGCAGGGCACTTCATGAGTATGAAACAGATGTGACTCATTCCTGCCTCTAGTCCCAGCAGAAGTAATACCTTTTGAATAAGTTCTGCGTGCTAGATAAAAACTTGTTTGCTGGTGCAAAGAAAAAAAGAAAAATCGTAGCCACGCGTGTTAGAACAAGCACCCCGATGGGCTATTCCCGTTGAAAACGAGGGCACGCGGCCGTGGGTTTTTCAGCCTGTTGGTGTGAATCGGACACGGGTTTTTTAGCAGTGGAAACTTGTCAGAGTCTGCAGAAAGAAGGGATAAAAGGGGAAGGAAACGCAGACCAACGAATGAATGAATTAATTCAGTTGCCCGTTCCGGAGCAGGATGTTTTTATTCTTACTCTGCATGAAATATGTAGTAGTGTATATAGAATACACGCATCAGCCAATTTGACAGGCAAAACCTGATCTTCTTGAGGACGTGTGGAACTAGAAAGGAGATCATTGCAACGTAAACCATGAAAATGCTGGGGACCCCTAGGTCTGACTTTTTGTGTATTTATTTAAAGGCATGTAGCATGCAGCACTGAAGCCTTTGTGTATATGACAGGCATCCTCTTAAGCCAGGTCATCCCACAGAAGCGATGCCACGGAGAACAGAATCTCTATGTGCGAAGGACCCAGCCCTCTGCGAACGTACAGAAAATCAGGTTTTATGACAGAGGGTTGTCGGGAAATCTGCCACTGCTGCAAGGGTGATCCCTATCTGTACTAGTGGCGTGAGGATTCTAGAGGAAACAGGTTCTTTTTACCACAGATTTGGCTCAGAGCAAGGTTAGTCGGAGCAGTGGTTAAAACAGAACAAGCCAGCCTACATAAAATCCTTACCGGTGATCCTGGGGATAGGCTGTTGCTAAAACAACGGTGGACTATTTCTCTTTAGGGCTGTATCCACAGAGGGAATGCGAGATCCTTACGGAGGGTGAGGAGGTGGCGGCGGGAGGGCCAGCTGACGTCGTGCATCGTTACACTGATTATCGTCGGCCGGACAGAGCGCGGTTGAACTCCGCTGGGCCTCGTTCGGTGGCGCCGGCTGAGGCGGTAAGGGCAGCATAACGACAGCAATGGAAAACCAGCATGTCGCTGCCCGGGACCTCAGGCACGTATTCTGGTCATCGGCCACGCCGAGTGCCTGCTTGTGGCGTTTCACCGCTGCTGGCATCGGGTTGAAGCTAACACCCAAGCTTCGTCATGTGCTGCGGTCACAGGCAACCCGACAGCTGGGCAGTCAGCCCCGACGGTGGGTTACAGGCCGCTCCACGTACAGCACCACCACTGCTCGCAGCGCTCATCTAGCCAGGAAACAGGCGTATATTATCCCTTAGAAACAGCGAACAGTCACAATATGACTGCGGTTTCTTCAGCCAGCTCCTCGCGGCAATGCTTTCCCCCTTCCCTAAGAAATCTTTGATTTCAGCCATTCAGTGCTGCACCTCCTCCAGCTGTTCCCACAGCCTCCCCTGGAGCAGCCTTCCAGCAGCCCTGTAGAAAACCTCTCATCTGCTCCACGTGAAGCAATGCGGCTAAATAAGTATCTTAGTCTGACGAGAGACTACAAGTGAGCCTACGCGCTCCGTGGTCTGCTGGGGAAGTCAACCCTGACCGCCTCGGGATGAAAAGTCCGACCTACCAAGCAGTGGAGTGTCTTGTGTCCTCGGAGCTGGGACTTGGGAATTTTGTGCCCTCTGGGAGGGAGCGAGGTGATTTTCTCAACATAGGAGCCTGGAGGCAAACCAGCATGTAAGTGGTACAGACAATCAGGGGCCCAGGAGTGAAACGGGGAGCCAGCCGCAATGATAATGTAGCCGTGTCCCAAGGATGACACTTGATCGTTTACAGCATATTGTTGTAAGCAATGAAAATGAATCTTACACTGTAAATCAGCTTGTTTTCTGTTTATTCATAAGAATTTTGCATTGTTTTCTGCTTGTTACATTTCTAATGTTAGCGTAGCCATTATGTTGTCTCATCTCATTAGGTTGGCTCCTTTCGCATCTCTCAGAGATGCCAAAATACAGGGGAGGTTTTTGGAAAGTATTTCACCAGTATTGTTACTGGGAAAATTATGACCAGCTCTAGTATTGTAACATACTTGAATGTGGTTATCACTAACATTTGGACACATCTGTGTCCATTATTCGTCCATTATAAATACAGTGCTGACAGCTCCACCTTCTCTTAAAAGCTATCATCCAGCAACAAGAATTAAATAATAATAATAATCATAATTTAAAAAGCCCCTAGGGAAAGTATTGTCTTCATCTACCCAGAAGACAGAAGTATCAGGGTCTCTACTGACTGCCAGAACTTGTGTGTATGCTACCAAATAACGAAGGAGGTGATTTATGCGCTTTGGAATAAGGACATTCCAGGGCAGATACGGTGTGTTCATGCTGCTATCACATCTTTCTGAAGGACAGTGGTGAATGTGAAAACTTTGTTACACGAATGAGAAGATGATGACTGGGAATAGCCAACATGGATCTACCAAGGTTAGATCGTCAGATCACGGAGGCTTTGTGGGATCTCTAGAGGTCTCTTTTCCCACCCCTGCCCAAATCAGGTCCAGGTACAGTAGGTTGCTCAGGGCCTTGCCCAGTTGGGTTTTGAGTATCTCCGAGGTGGAGACTCTATAGACCCTCTGGGCACCTGCTCCAGTGTTTACCCTCATGGTAAACTTATTTTCCTTAATACTGAGTGGGAGTTTCCCCTGCTTGACCAATCTGATGGCTTTGTGTGATAAGGGAAGAGCAGTGGTTGTTATCTACTTTGACTTTAGCTTAATGTTAGACATGATCTCCCACAGCACCTTTGTATCTGAGCTGGAACGTTCTGATCTGGACAGGTGGATTAGTAGATGGGTGAAAAACTGGCTTGTTTGTTGAGCTTAAAGGGTTCATGCTCTACCAGAAGGCCTTTACAAGCAGAGTTCTTCAGGGATCTATTCTGGCAATTTAATACCCTTGTCAACGGGGTGAAAGTGGGGACGGTATGCACCCTCATCAGGTTTCAGCTGGCACCAAACTGGGGAGAGCAATCCACATGCTCCAGGGCAAGGCTGCCACGCAGAGGGACCTGGGCCGCTGGAGGAAGGGGTCAGCAGGAACCTTATGAAATCTGACAAGGACAAATGCAAAGTCCTGCAACTGGTGTGTGGTAGCTCCTTGCAACGGTACAGGCTGCTGATGAGCTCTGCAGGAAAGCACGTAGGAGTGCTGCTGAGCAGTCGGCTAAACACGAGCCAGCAGTGTGCTCTGACACCAAGGAAGGACAAGAGCCTGACGCAGCTGGAGCTGTATTAACAGGAGCACAGCCACTGGAGAATGCCTGCATTCTCCAGCAGAAGGGATGCCATCCAGAGGGACCTGGACAGGCTGGAGAGGTGGGACCCTGCCAACCTCATGGAGTTCAACAAGGCCAAGTGCGAAGTCGAGGCAATCCCAAGCACAAGTACAGGCTGCGCAGAGAATGGATTGAGAGCAGCCCTGAGGAGAAGGACTTGGGAGTACTGGTGGATGAAAAGCTGGACATGAGCTGGCAGTGTGCGCTGGCAGCCCAGAAAGCCAACCGGATCCTGAGCTGTATCCAGAGAACTGTGGCCAGCAGGTTGAGGGAGGGGATTCTGCCCCTTTAATCTGCTCTTGTGAGACCCCACCTGGAGTGCTGCCTCCAGCTCTGGAGCCCTCAGCATAAGAAGGATATAGATATAGACTTGTTGGAACAAGTCCAGAGGAGGCCACGAAGATGCTCAGAGGGCTGGAGACAGGCTGAGAGAATTGGGCTTGTTCAGCCTGGAGAAGAGAAGGCTCCGAGGAGACCTTACAGCACCTTCCAGTGCCTGAAGGGGCCTACAAGGAAGCTGGGGGGGGTGGGCGGTGGGGTGGTGTGTTACTTTTTACAAGGGCTTGTAGTGACAGGACAAGGGGTAATGGGTTTAAATTGAAAGCGAGAAGATTTAGGTTGGATATCAGGAAGAAGTTCTTCCCAGAGAGGGTGGTGAGGCACTGGGACAGGTTTCCCAGAGAAGCTGTGGGTGCCCCATCACTGGAAGGGTTCAAGGCCAGGCTGGATGAGGCTTTGAGCAACCTGGTCTAGTGGAGGGTGTCCCTGCCCATGGCAGGGGGCTTGGAACTGGATGGTCTTTGAGGTCCCTTCCAACCCAAACCGTTCTGTGATTCTGTGATTCTATGGATGGAGGGGAGTGATTATCCCCCTCTATGCAGGAATCATTAGAGTACGGCACTCAGGTTTCAGGACTGGTTGATAAACTTCTTACCAAACCACCAAGATGGTTGGAGACCAGCTCTGTGAGGAGAGGCTGAGGGACCAGGCCTTGTCCAGCCCAGGGATAAGACATCTTCAGGGGAACCTAAAAGCCACCCGTTAGTATCTATGAGCCACCAAAGCTCTGCACTGGTGCCTGGTGAGAGGACAACAGAGAGTGGCCATAATTTAAAACAAGAGAAGGTCCAACTGGGTATGAAAATGAGCTTTTGATGAGAACAACACGTGGTGGAACAGGCAGTGAGGTTGTGCAGGCACCGTCCCTGGAGATTTTCAAGACCTTGCTGGACAAAGCCCAGAGCAACTTTGTTCTCACAGCTACAGGGCTTTGAGCAGGAGCTTGAACTACAGACCTCCTGACCTCCCTCCCAACCCGAACCATTCTGTGAATTCTTGTTAAAACTGGGGAGACTTTATTACTTAAGTTGTTCAGTACCTAGAAGCCCTGGCATTGCCCTAGTGATATCAGGAACTTTTCAGTGCTAGTCAATGCTCTCACACAAAAGCCCATAAAAACTTATGGCCTGATGAGACAAGGCAGGCAAAAACTTCATAGCAAAATATGTCCAACACACAAGCAAGTCCCTTCCTTTCCCTGCGCAGTGCCACTGCATGGGAGCTCCCCTCAGGCGCAGTGTCTCCTGCCACTTCCCATTACGCCCTTTGCCCAGCTCAGAGGCAGGTGGAGCGAGCCCCGAGTGCTCCTGCCTCTCCCAGAAGAGCCAGGTTGTGGTTCCTCTTCTTGTCTGCGTCAACAGAGCGCATTAGCTACAAAAGCACAAGAAAGTGCAGTGTTGTAAACAGTAGCCCGGTTCACAATTATTATTCGATTGCTTTCTTGCAGACAAACCTGGCAGTTTTTCAAGGCTGCGGATGGAGTCTGTCCTGGGGGCGAGGCCATACCTGTCATGCAACTGGCAGGACTGGACTTACTCTTAATTTAAACTCGTACTGCATTTAACAGAGTAGCATGGACAAGTGAAATTTCTGCTTACGCGGAAGGAAATCACGTATGCAGTGTGTTACACAGTGTGCCGCATAGAGTGGTCTTCCAGCATCTGTCCACGGGTGTTTTAAGGACTGCTTGAGCGCATTTAATCCACCCAGACATATGCACAAGGAGGCATTTTTACAGTAAGTTGATCTTGTTTCTGACAACGCCATTTCGAGGTGATTTCCCAGAATCCACATAGAAAATAAAACTAAGGAGAGCTGTCAATCCCTCGGTGCTGGCGTAAGAGCTCAGAGCTGTGCTAACAACGTTTACATGAAGCAATCCTTTTTCTTCCCTGTTTCCCATCAAAGTCTTTTTTATTGATCTTAGCCTCGCTGGTTCTTATGCTGCCAATCAGGCAAAAGATGAGCATTTTTAGGGAAACCGCTGACTGTGTCCTAAAGGAAGCTAAATCATCCTAACAGAAATGTGGATCTGAACAGAAAAAAGAGGAAATAGAGTGATAATTTTATTTCTTACATGTCTGACCCAGACCTACTTACATAGAGAAGATACTGTAGATGCCCACAGACACATCCAAATCACACAGAGAGATGGGAAGAAAACATTAATGCAAAGTAGCCTCTTTAGCATCTCATATCATATTAGAGCTCTAATCCTCTGGTGTCTTTATCAGACTTTTATAATTACATGGAGCAGAGAATGAGAAGGCGGAAAACTAAATGCAATTGATTCTGCTATTTGAACTACAAGGTTCGTGTAGGTGTTTGGGGGAAGGAAGCGAAGCGCACCAGCTCCTGAATGCCAAGCGGCAACACTACAGCAATAATTGAGGACTGAGAGGGAGGGGAATATTCCATTGCAAGTCAGAGTGAAACTTAGGCAGCGCTGGAATTCGGTCTAGACAGGAGAACACTTCCACATTTACATCGTCACGTCTTGAAAGCTGTGGTAATCACAGATGTTTCATGATCCCCAGTGTCTGCCTCGTAGTATCCTGGTCCCACTGATGAGAAGTACTCAAGATTTAACTGCGTTAGAGGGATGTTTGTGCTTCTGTAATGGAACAGAATACAGTTGTAATAAAAGAGCTGCCATTTCTGTTCAACATGACTCAGCTGGAGGGAGGAGGAAGGCTAATTTCGGCTTTTCACTTCTGAATATGTCTTTAGAGAGTGATGGGATGTGTGTGTGAGAGAGGAGGCTGATTCTTTTTTTTCACATTTGTGCTGCGAACTTTATAGTAACAATATTCCCTGTTAAATGATCAGAATACAAAAGACTCTCGGGAAACTTTTTCAAGTCAAGTTTTACGCGCATTTCAAAAGGCTTTTTCAGCACAAAGTGGTTCTTCATGCTGCCTTCATTAAGAAGCCTGAGATCCCTTTGTTGTGGAGAACTCTTGCTGGCTGGGTGTACAAGCAAGCGTAGCTGGAGCACACGACCTGGCGATAACATCTGCAGCTTGTAGAGAGGGGATCTTGGTAAGGAGGTTTCCAATTCTGCCAGGAGATAAATTGCCCTCCATAGCCTTGGGGTTTTCTAGAACCAAATAGTACTGTAAGGATGATACCTCCACTCCTCAGCTGTGAGCAGCAGAGTTTCTGGCACAGTGAAGAACTGAATCTTTATCTTCCCTGGTTGTTATCAAAATAGCTGTGGTATGACCCACAAATTGAACATGAAACGACAGGTCTGCTTGCAAAAAAACAATTTAAAGGGGGTTAATTGGTGTTCTTTAGTATATATTAGATCCAATTCTCCATTGGCGTTCACAACCTGCAGCCAACGTACACCATAAAAGTTCAGCGTAGGGGAAATGTACATGAAAATCTGTTTTAAAAGTCTTACCCTTCTCCATGAAGTTGGTAAAGATACTAGGGGCCTTTATAACTGCTCTGATCTGGTATTGTCTCTTACAAGTTACAAGGTATTTTTAATTACGGTGGTAACATTTTAATAAGGCTATGGGTGCCCGGGGCCAATGCCATAACCCTGTTATTTGACATGTTGGGATGACAAGCATCTGTTACGATGTGCAACCTTGCTAATGGAAGATTCATGCTAATGAGGGGGATCCCTGATGTCTACAGGGCTACTGCAGCAGCTCCCATTTGACCCTTCACTCCCGTTTCCAAGAATGAGGGCATAAGCAAAAGAAAGGGATGGGTGTCACCAAAATCATCGTAATCTTTATCCCCTTGGGCTTACAGAGACCTGGGTGTAAATTAGAGCAGCCCCAGCGTGAAGCAAGTGTAAAGATCCCTTGAGAGCTTCCACTGTCCCACTTCTCATCTCGCACTGCACGTGGCTGAGCTGCGCTGTGGTACCTAACACTGATTACCAAACTGAGTAATGAGGGGGAGATGCGCCTTGCCAAAAGGTCGTGGTTCATTAAAATAATTCCTCCTCACAAATGAATGCATCTTGCACGAGTGTCACGTGGCTGGAAAAATTTTTGTCCCACTGCTAAAGAATAGTCAGAATGGCCTTATATTGCTCTCAGCACCGTTAAGTGTTATTCTGTACTTTAACTTTCACACTCCAGCAAAAGTCACCAGGTGTTTGAAGAAACAGAATTGTGAAGCGAGCTTTGAAAGGAACAGAAATAGTGTAACATCAAGTAACTGACCTCGTACTGCCACTGCTGGGGTGCTCTGCTTGCAGCAACACGAAATCAAGGGCTGTGGAGAAACACTGCGTGCACGCTCTGTCAGTCACGGTGAGACCAGGGTGGGAAAAGGACGTCAGGTGTTGGTCTCTTCCACCTGAAGCAAAACAGCCCGGCATCCTGAAAGAGTTTGTCCGAGTAGTCAGTCAGGTTTGACAAGGCTGACACATCCTTCACCACACCCTCTGCTTTTGCGTGGTACAGAAGGAATGGTGCAGTCCTAAGATGCGTTGCCTCCCGCTGAATTCAAAGCCTATTTTTTCTTAGCCTTACCAGAAACCGGTAGGGTAATATTCCGGGGACTGTCTAAAAGGAGCCCAGCGAGTGTTCGGGGAGATGGGGATGACAGCTCTTGGCGGGCGGTCCCAGGCTTGACTAGTCCCAGGCTCGCACCGAGCGCCTTGTGTCAGTCCTTCCCTGCCCTCCCCAACCCCTCCAAACACTGGCTGGGGCATATGTACATTTTAAAATGGACTCTGCTCCAGGGCGCTGTAAATCTGCCCGTAATTAGGCACCAGTTGAGGGCATTGAAGATATATCTTCCCCATGACAGGGATGTCTTTGAGTAAATTGCCTGAGCCCTCTCGATTTGTAATTAATGACATTTCCGACTATCTCTGCAGTCGCTGTAGAGGTGTTGCTGCCGGCACAGGCTGGCGAACCTCTTTTCCCACGCGGAGAACAGCTCGGACTGCGGACTCGGGAGCGGTAACTGTGAATTTTCTGGGGAGAGTTCAGCCGGAGTGAAGTGAGGAAGCGGAATCGCCCAGGACTGACCTTCACGTCATAAACACGGACTTTGTGAACGCTGCCACTCAGCCTAAGCGGTGGCTTCCCAGGCAGCCGTTGCGCAGGAGTGGTGGTGCACAGCAATCGCCCCAAAAAGGCACGCAGCCAGATTCGTGGCTTGCACGTGCAAACCTGTCCTTGCTGCCCAAAACTGTAGGAGTTAGGAACGGAGGAGTCACATGCTGTTTTACCTGGATGATTCGATCCCTGTTTGGAATGCCAGACCTGATTTTTCGCAAGCTACAGCGATGGAAATCAATTACCTAGTCATACTCAGATGTGTGCTTTGGATGTCAGATGTCACTGGTTACCAGTGTGTTTCAGCTGTTTTAAATTTGTTTGGTTCTTCTCCATGCAAGGAGGACATTAAAGACAGGATGCCATTAAATAAGCTCGGAAGATGGCATGTGAAATAGGAGGGGCTGGCAGCTGCTGTTAAAAGTTGTTAATTAACGAGCCTTTGAGGGGTAATTTCAGTGTGGCCTTGGGAATTCAGTTCTTAAGATAAAATACAGACGTCTCCCTGGTATGGACAAGGACAAGTGCAGTTTGTTATGTTCACCTCAGGTAGTGTCCTGAATAAGTCAAGACCCACTGTCCAGCAGCCTAGAGCCTAAACTAGAGCTTTTGGGTACAACATTCAGGGCTGGGAAGAAGCTTTTCACAAAACCTAAAGAGAGAGATTATGCCTATGCTCAGTATTATGTATAAAGGAGCTTCCCTCTGTTTATTAAAACAGTATTCAGGCATAACTGTACTCCCCTTTGCCTTCGGTATTGCTTTCTCCTAATACCCTCACCATGTCTGCAGCTCCAGAAGAGGTGAGTTGGGATACAGGGCTGCAGCACAAACCTTGGCTCTGGCTTGGTTTAAGGAGTCCAGAGGGAATATTACATCTTCTTTAGAATATTACATCTTCTTTAGACCCTCTTGCTTCAAGAAGGTCTCCAAAGACCCAGACAGCTTTGATGTATCCGTGTCTTAAGAAGCAGAAGGGCACCCACTGTTAAGGGAGATTAAACAAGAAACTCCGAATCACTGCATGTTATTCTCTCCTGCATGGAGTTTTCCTTAGGAGGAAAATGAGACTCTGCAGCTTGCAGTTTACTGGACATTTGGTCTCAAAAAATCTTTGCAGTCAAAGAAAGTCAAGGAACTCAGGATGTGGCCTTAGGTACATCAGGACCAGGCCTTTCCAGCAGTAGTGAAGCAAGGTTTAAACAAGATCTTCCAGTTATGACGCTGCTATTTTCCCATAGTAGGTAGAATTTTAAGCAATACCCATGTGACTTGATCCGGCTTCAAGATAACTGAGTCCACCCAGGGTAGCACCCAAGTAAACTTGACTGTTTCAGCAAATAAAAATTCTTGTATTTACTTTATTTGCCCACATATTAAGACAGGTCAGGTAGGAGCAATGAGCAGTATCAGTTCAGTCTTATCCTCTCCACTTCAGAGGGGCTAATTGTGCAGGCAGGACCAGCAGAATCCACTTGCTCTTGAAGTAGTTTTTTCTGCTCGTCCAGGTAACAGTGACTCATCCAGGCCTCTGGGTGTATGGCACACACGCTGCCTCCATCACAGATAATGGAGTGTCTCACGGAGCTGGCACACCGGTCCAAGCTCAGAGGTGGGGCTGAGTGGAGGTGGTGCCGAAACTCACCAAGGACCCCAAATCAATGTAATGCATTACCATTCAAAAAAGCTGACTTTTAGGCATGCTGGTGGCACTAGCACAGTGATCTATATTTATGTTTCAGAATGTTTGGACTGGAATGTCAAGGCATAAAGTTAAAGTTTCCCTCATTCTGCATCTCCCTCCTATTCTACATCTGTTTTCCACCTTGTTACTTCCTTCTCTATAGCATTAAGCCTATGCATTTGTTTTTCTTACTCATCCTGACTGCTTTTGTATTCAGCTCCCTAAATGACTTTGGAATGTAATGTCAAATCATCAGATCGTGCAGATGTAATCTGTATTCAAAAAAGCACCCCAAATCCACATACATTACCTATATACACAGATATATGTATGTATGTGTGTATGCATATATATATGCACTGATATATAATGACTCACGTTATATAGAATACAGCAGAGATATTACAATACAGAAGTCACTGTATAACTTCAGAGATAATAGCCAACTTGCATTCTGCCTCTTTGTAGCGCTCCACACAGCTCCGGGCGGTGCCGTCAGGATGCCCTTTGGGACCAAGCAACCCCACGTTTGCTTGGGGGAGCTCTTATGCCTCCGCTACGCCGTGCCCACCATCAGCTCCAGCAGCAGGGCAGGCAGGTTCTCCCATAACTTGTACCGCGGTGCTCCTGCAGAGCAGTTTCAGTGGCACTGAGGAGAATTGCTCTCATTCGTTTTTCTCTTGAACTGTTCAGAAAGTCTTGTCCTTCTGGTGTGCTTCTTGTTCTTGTTCTTCTGTGTCGTCCTTATTTACCACCCTGTGGCCTATCAATCACTTGCATTTAAAATGCCAGGAAAATGATCAGTGCAAGGAAGACAGAAACAGGCCCAAGAATTTATGGATGGTGTGGGCTGCTGGTGTCCTCCCACGAGTCTAAAAAACTTAGAGCACACGTGTCGTTGCAGAGCATCAGGTGACTGATACGGCTGGCTCCTGTACGGCACTTTGGGATGAAAGCCTCGGGATTATTTCAGACAAGCTTGGCGTAGTTATTCACGAGTGACTGTTGCTTCTTAAAATCTGGCCATCTTCTCTTTGTTTTCTAACACCGTGGGCAAGCGGCCGGAGCAGCTGAGGCAGTGCTACTGAGTGTGGCTAAGAACTCGTTCTGGATCAACCCTTGAGACTGACCGGGGGGTCAGTGGCTGATAACGAAGGCACCGCTGGGCATCCTACAGCAAACTGCCTTTGCCGACACCCTGCGTGCACACACGTGCATTAAAATGACTTTTTTAATGTAGGATCCGGCTTATTTTTTAAGTGTAAAGCTTAACTTTCAGAGCACCAGAAGGAAGGAATCAAGAAAAACTAAAGGAAAAAACAGTCAGTTTAAACACCTGTTTCTGAATATCCTCTTTCTCACGCACAATGCAGTCAGTGAGAAGAGGAGGCTCTGGGGAGACCTTATGGCACCTTCCAGTGCCTGAAGGGGCCTACAAGGAAGCTGGGAGGGGGGACTTTTTACAAGGGCCTGTAGTGACAGGACAAGGGGAAGATTTAAATTGGATATCAGGAAAAAATATCTCACGGAGAGGGTGGTGAGGCACTGGCACAGGTTGCCCAGAGAAGCTGTGGGTGCCCCATCCCTGGCAGTGTTCAAGGCCAGGCTGGATGAGGCTTTGAGCAACCTGGTCTAGTGGAGGGTGTCCCTGCCCATGGCAGGGGGTTGGAACTAGATGGTCTTTAAGGTCCCTTCCAGCCCAAACCATCCTGTGATTCTGTGATTTCATGCGCCTGGTGTATGAGTTTCAGGTCCGTTTTGGAAATGAACTGGGCTTGGAGTACTGCCAGCCTTCCCAACCAAATACGGGACACGATGCATTTCCCAGTTCACGGAGCCAGCACTGGTGCCGCTCCCCTACCAAGCACTTCGGCCCTGCGATTACACCGGCGCTGCAGAGGAAGTTTTTAATGGGCTCCAGCCTCCCCTGCCGAGATGGAAACACCGGTGCGAGGCTTAGCGAGGCCTTGAGGTGCCCGGGCGGCCAGCGGGGAGCCACACCGCCGCGGGGAGACCGGACCGGGCCGGGCGCGGTGGGGCGGGGGCCGCGGAGAAACCTGAGGCGGCCGCCGAGGAGGCGCGGAGGGGGCAGGCGAGGCGGTGGCGGCGGCTCCACGCCCAGGAGCGCCGCTTAAAACCGCCGCCGAAAGGTGTGGCTTCGCCTTTCCTCTGCTGGCGGGGAGGGGACGGGACGGGACGGGACGGGACGCTCTTGTCGCCAGCAGCCTTCGCCGCCCGCCTCGGCCCGCTTCGCGGTGCCCCTGCCCTTCCCCTCAGCTGCTGATCCCCGGCGCCCGGCCCTTCCCCCGACCCTCTTTGGTCTGCCAGGGCGAGGCGGCAGCGCGGCGGGGCCCTGCCGGTGGTGAATGCCTTTCCCCTCGTCGGGTCTGGGTCATTGTCCCCGTCGCTTCCCACATCGGTCCCTCTCCCCCCGGGCGGCGGCCCCCCGCTCTCCTCCGCCGCCATGAGCATCAACGGCGGCTCGCACCCGCGGATCAACACCTTGGGCCGGATGGCGCGGGCAGACTCGGGCACCGACCTGCGCTACGAGATGAGCTCCCATGTGGTGGGGGGCGGCGGCGGCGGTACCCACACGCACAAGACCTACTACTACCAGAAGACCTACGGGGGAGACTACGCCTCGGACGGATACGGGTAGGTGCGGGCCGGGCTGTGGTGGGGTGGGCCGCGGGCCCCGCTCCCTCGGCGCCGCCTTGGGAGAGCTGCCGTGAGCCCGCTTGCCGTGGGATTTCCTGGGTGTGCCGGCTGGCGAGCCTGGTTTTGATCCCTCCCTGAGGAGACTGACTTCTAAAAGGGTTTTAAACGCAAGCAAAGAACTTTCTGATTGAAAAGAAGAACCCCCCAGACTTTTGGTGGGGGCTTTCCGCGAAGGGTGTAACAGGATAGAAGCTCAGACTGGTGGGCTCGGTGTCCCCCCTTGGCACTCGGGGAGGGGGGGCTCTGTGCGGGCTGTACCGACCCAACAGTTCTCTGCCCATAAAGCCCCGCTTTGCTCGGTGATGCAGAACGAGCCGTGCCGAGGTAAATCGCTGTATGGCTCGTCCACCCGGGCTCAGCCCTGGCCGTCCTCACTAGCGGTTGCATAATTAGGGCTATAAAACAATTTTAACTTGTGGGAATCCTTCTCTTACTCTTTTTTTTTTTTTTAGTTTGTTTCTAGCTTGTGCAGGGGCCCGTAAGTTTAAGGCTGTGATCTTTCATACAGCGATCCCTGATGTTTGGTGGCTGGGGAGCAAGGATCCAGGCTCCCCCCCCCCCCCCCCCCCCCCAAGTCTGCCTTCCTGCCTGCCGTGTTGCTGTGAGCACGGCGAAGATCTTGTGGGCAGGTTACTGGGCTTGGATCCTGGTTGGAGAACTCCTGCTTTCATGGATGCAGCTGCACCAGCGATCCGCACGGATCGATTCTGTCAAAATAAGTGCAGTGGTCATGAAGGCTTCTCCATTAATCCCCTCGGCTGGGGCTTCACGGGACTGAGAAGCGGGCGGCAGTTAACAGTCACTGAAGGAAACAGCACTGGTGTACGATAAGGCACCCATACAAAACACTGCTGGCGATTATGCTTTTTTACATGTGGAGTGGCTCCGTTAAACCTGTTGGTCTAATTATTGATGCTGCCGACGTAGGAATTGATTCAGAAGTGCTGTCGTGTAATATGTTTTTATGGATAATATATCATTATAAGATTGCAGAAGGATGAGAATTAAACATGGATAGCAAACAGCAGATGAGAACAAGCAGGCTTTATTGAATCAAGCAGATCTATAAATGGCTGTAGAGAATTGGGATTACCCTAGAGAGCTCTGGTTAGGTACACCAAACCTGTTGCTAGAGGACCACAAAATGAAAGACAAAATTTGCATTCTATTTTTTGTTTATTGCTTTGCCTGGTTGTTAGTTTTAGTTCTTCATTTGACTTTCAGTTTGGTGTGTGCCCAGGTAAGTTAGCGACGAATTGCAGCTATAACCTGTCTACTTAGAGTAGTATGAGAATACCTTTTTGTTGCTATATAATTAGAACAATTGAATACTTCACCATGGGAGAGTGTAAGCACTGGGACTCCAGAATGCCGTTGTTGTATTGCACTTGTGAGGATGTGTTTTGCTGGTGGTGCTCCACTGTGAATACCTTTACTGTTTACAAAAGTCAATATGAAAAATTAATGGCAGAACATGCTACTTCCAGGCTGTTATCTTTTTTCCTGGCTTGCTCTGGTGCAGCTATATTGGATTCACTACAGTGGGTTCCCTATTATTCCTGACTTTCACTGGAGGAGAAACACCTTCCTTTAATTTAGCATTCTTTGTTTTTTGTTACATATTTTAAACAGGTCCATAGTTTGTTAGGCTCTTCTTTCTTTTGTGGTGGTGTAGCGAGAATGGAAAGGATGGACCTGATCAAGAGGTTAACAACCTTCTATCAACATCCTTTCATTTACTCCCTATAACATAATATTTGTGTCTCCTGTTTTGGAAGGCCTATCTGGCAGGGTGGCTGCAGTGAACCTTCCTGTTCGCTTTATTGTTAGGCTTCAGCATCGAACTAAAGACCCCTGTTAAGGAGCTAAAAATGCATACACCTATATCTATTTTGCATTTCATTTTTTGTGCATGAAAATATCTGACCATGCAAAACCTTTTAAGTAACTATTTGCAAAACGGTGTGTGTGTTTGCACCTTACTGAGTTGCATAGGTTTATTTTTGATTAGTGCTGATTTGAATTAAAATGTCCCCCACGATGCAAAATGAGGGGTTTTGTTGTCAGTTAATAGAAACAAAAGCAATCGTGCCTGATTTTGCACATGCAGTGGGTGAAGAACATCCACTAAATCCTGTACATGTTGTGCTGGCGGGATCAGGGCCACAATCTTATGGAACTGGTTTTAATAGGTGTGTTCAGCCTGGTGCCTTCCGTGCCAAAGTTTAGTGGCAGTTACCAAACTTACAAAACTGAAGCTGCTTTTTCCAATGGGGAAGATTACTGTACCTTAATTTTAAATGCGGTAGGATTCAACTTAGGGTCTAGTCTTGTAAGTTTTGGGGCGTATTCTGCCAAACAAGTCTGTGCTGAGTATTACATTACTCACAGAGCAATGTAAGATGCTCCCTACCCTTAGGGCTCAGCAAGGTGCTTTTACAACATTCCTGGTTTGTTTCTGGCTTGGGAACTCAGGATGAGCTTGGCCCGGAGTACAGATACTCAGCTTGACGGTGAGTCACCGCTCCTAAAATGCCAATTCATCAGTCAAATATTTATCAATGTCTTTGCTAGGGAGAGATAAAATCTGATGCGCTGTGAGAGAAGGAAAAAAAGTGGCAAGTCGTGCAGTTTCATTTATCATTGCTGAGATGAGGAAGAAAACCCGTTTAGGGTTCATGGTCACCATGTGATATGAAAATAAATTAATTTACACAGTTCTGCCCAAGAGTTAATATATCTTCTGTGCTTTAGAAAAGGAGTTAAAGTTCACATCCTGTGCCCTGACATTCCACTTTCAGGGACTGACAGACAGAATAAACTTGGAGAAAACAGATTCCAAGCTGCGTTTTTGCCCTTCCCATCGGTTTTGTAGGCATTGGCAGAGTCTTGGCTAAGCTGAGGGGTGGTAGGGCTGGTATGGCAACTTCCCCTCGGAGCTCCTCTGCCGAAGCGTTTCACAGGGGTGGAGGGGGAAAAACTGCCATGGTGACAAAACCATCTGGGCAGACGGAGAGCAGGAATGCGTATGGATTGCTGCCGAATACGTGCCACGCCAGCAGAGCCTGTGCTGTGCTCGAGCTGGCCGAGAAACGTGTTTCAGCAACAGCTGGCGACGCGGCCGCGCCGTGAGACGAAAAGCAAGTAGCACCTATCCCGACTCACCTTTTGGTAGGTACGTGTGTGAGATGTCAAGGTACCTTTGCAGGTGTGAAAGCCTCCGTCAGGGGAGGGGTTTGGTGGTGTCTCAAGCAGCTGATCTCCGGCACTGGTGTATTTCCCTGGTCCAGGCTGGACCCTGCATGTGGCACCTCCCCTCTCTCAGAGCCGGAGAGGGGAGAGGCAGCATGCCTGCACCGGACAGGTACGGACATTAGAAGCGGTGCCATCGCTCCTGGTGATTAATAGCGGTGGGAGAAAGTGCAAGGGTGTTCTGCGAATAGGTGTGGCAGGATCCCTTGTGAAACCCTGTTTGCTCTAAAGGCGCTTTGGCCTCCTGGGTCTTAAGATTTCACCAGCGACTCTTACACTTTGGCGTGTTTCTAATGGTGTTTAGAGCCTGACTGTGCAAGATGCAGACCTCTTTTGAGGTTTCCTGTCATCATGCCTTAGTCTGTGTGCGTACTCGGCAGGTGGGACTGGTGTCTTGAGGCCGCGGTGTGCCAAAACTGACCCTAGGAAGAGCGGAGGTGTATGGGAAGAGCCCAGTTAGGAAGCTGGCTTTCTGACACTTGCATTCGCCTCCTTGAGGGGAGGGAGGAAAGCTGTGCTATAGTGTTCTAATTTCTGGTTATATTCTTGCGGAGGCTGCGATTTGCAGCCTTCTGCCAGCGTATGCCTGCGCGTTGTCGGGGGTGCGCACACCCCGGCTGGCGGGCGGTGGCAGATGAGTGGTGGTTTAGTCCTGTGGTGTGTGCAGGCTGGGTGCTGGGAATGGAGATTCCAGGTCAGGTTTTTCTTCTAACCTGCCTACCTTGGGTATACCAGGTAATCCCTTGATGAATCTGTTGCTTGTTCAAACAGGTTTGAGGGAGGGAAAAGAAGAAGCGCTATTGTTTCGCTCTCACTGTTGAGTTATGGGAGTCGCGGAATACTTTGGATCTGCAAAAAGACCTTTTTTTTTAAAGCTTCCTTTACTTTTTGAATGAAAAAAAAATGCTTTGATTTTTTAAAAGGCTAAATGTTTTGTGACGTAATCGGAAAATTTGACAAGGCTTATTCTGATTTGGTTTAAGTTGGATCTTTGGTCAAGAATGTCTGTCCCCTTTGTGCTTCCAAAGCTTTAAGGAGCTGTGAAGCTGCTGGAAGGCTCCGTGCAGAGCTGCTGGATGTGCATCTGCGTGTCTCCTTTGCCCTGCTGCTCTAGATGCTAATCACCCCCCCCCCCCCCCCGATAAGACAGCAGCCTCTTGGTGTGTGCTAACAAAGGCAGAAAACAGAGCAGGCTCTGCGTCCCAGGCATTTCTGCTGGGGATGTGCAGGTCATCAGCAGCAGGAGCCAGATGAAAAAGCAGAATGGAGCTGGCTTTCTTCCTTGCCCCTTAGGTTCTGCAGTAATGACGACTCAGTTGGGTCGGTAAGGCTGCAAGCCGGGTGTTTATGGAGGATATATCGTTTGTTCAAAGTGTATCGCTTAGGAAATCCTGAGACTGCGTGAGTCAGTGGCAGCAGTAGACGGCCCTGCTGTGTTCCAGGGATGCGGGCATAGCTGGGATTGACGTTATCTGTCCCAACTCTCATAACTTGCATGGCCTCAAGAGCGTTTCTCAGCCCTGTTGATGTAAAACAGGAATAATTATTTCTTGTTTCTGTAGAGCTGAGGGTCTTGTTGAGGACCACTGGTACCACTTAACAGTTAAGTGCAATCCTAGTTCAGGAATGGAGGATTCACGGGAAAGGTAACGACCAAGTTTTGCTCAGGCGGGGTATATTGCGGCAGCGGGGTGTTGTCTGAGCTACCATCCTGCCCAGAGCCCCGTGACAGCAGGGGTTGGGCTGTCCTCTCATTTCTCTGGCGGGGGCAGTATGGCGAGGGAGCAATGCATTCTGCCCTGACATGCAGCAAGCAGGGTGGTTCCTCTACAGAATGGTGACAACGTGAAGGTGCCTTTCCTCGGGTTCTTCTGGCAGTAGAAAGATACAGGAATATGTTTTGAGCTTCAAATAAAAGTGATTCTTCTGTGTTTGGAAGTATTCTCATAATTCTAAAGCAAAGACTCTACCCACCTTTGTTTTCTTTTGTTCCTTTGATAGTTAATGACTATTAAACCTAAGTCATTTTAATAAAGAACTCAGTTTAAAAGTATGTTTTTGAAATTCATGAGTTGCCTTCAAAATAAGTGTTGTGGTCTAAAATTTTGAGTTGTAGGGACAAATAGTTAAGGTCTGAAGGAGTCCAGGCTCCTTCACCCAGCACTGTTCTGCAGGGCTTACAAAACCTTGGCAATACGGCAAACAGATTCTTGCAAATGCACGTATTTGTTAGTAGGAGGCCTTGCACTCCTGCGTTGCAAGTCCTACTAAAAGACCAAGCTCCAGTTCTTTTCCTTTCTGCTGGAATGGTTGAAAATGTACACTGTATTTACAGGGGTGCAGTGAAACAAGCGGAAAACGTGTCTGTATTTTCACTATGTGGTGTGCCTATGGCATTTGATGCAGCAGGACCTTATTCATAGGTTCGAGCTTTGGGTGCTGGCAGAGTTAAATCAGATTGTCATCATAGGAAGCAGCAGTTGTTACAAAGGCCAAACATTATTTTAAACTCATTCAGTTTCATGTAAACAAAAGCAGATGAAGCAAGAGAGACATTGAGAAAATACCATCTGTAGTAACCCACTTCATCTGTGTCCATTGAGGATTGTTGAGGTCCTACATCTCTCTTTGTATGTTTATACAGGATCTAGGTTACACAGCTGTACTTTCAAAATCCAGCTTCGTTCTTGCCTCCACCTTCTGATGCCACGTAGCCTGTTCAGAGGCGAGGGTTTGCCTCAGTTTCCTTATTCCAGTAGTTTTAATTTTTTTTTCCTTATGCCATTATGTTGGATATGGTTTTCCTCTGGCTGGCTGTTTCCTTCTGCCTCGAGGTTGGACGTCTGTTTACTCTGCATTGGGGTTTCTGCTTTGATCTACTCATTCCCATTAAAGGCCTATTGGCGTCAATAAGAGGAATATTACACTGAAGGCCTTTGAAACTGCTTATGAAATACTCTCCTGTCACATGGGTTACAGGTATTGAAGATGTGTCCATGTGAGATTGTGCTAGTGCCAACTGGTGTATCAACCGATATATGTTGAGGCATTGTCTTGTTAAGTATTTTTATTTTTTTACGTTCAGAGATTGATTTATGCCCATGTTGAGTATATTTGTACAGCTAAACCCTCTTCAGATCTGAAGTCTTTGCGTCCTGTTGACTTGATGGAGCTATGCCATCAAACATCAGCTCCTGTACTACTGGCATCTGCTGTCTCTGGGTACGCCCCGTAATCCAGTATAACTCCATCTGACTACCTGACGGTTCACCCTCTTATCCGAGTATTGAACTCAGTATTTTGACTAGCAAAACAGTTGTTTAACGGCCAGACTGACATCCAGGGTGTTAGAAGCCGCATTGATGAAGTATTGTGCTCTTTTCTGGTTTCAGTTTGTATTGCTTCTGCTATTATTTTGGTTATGTCTTTATCTACTAGATTGGAGAGCCTTAAACGCTTGCTGCTTTCTTCTTGTGAAGGTCCTGTAAACAAGTAACTTGTAGATCTTTATTCGGAGGTCTTAATAGGGTGCGCTTAAGCCTCCCACTTCAAGGCATCTGCTCCTGCCTTTGAAACAGTCTTGTGCACCTGTATTAAACAATCTTCGTTTTTCCAACTTTTTAATTATTTGGACAGTAATTCTGGATGTGGTATTCTAACGTAATTGGGATGAACACAAAATACTTGTAATTCTACTTCTTCTATCTTTTAAATTGTTTTAGTAGTTTGACTTATTTGAAAACAGCTTTTCTTCACAATTTCTGAGCATGTTAACTGTGACAGCCGTTGTTCAGACCTCCTCTCAGTGCGAAGTGAAGCAGTGGCTCTGAGTGAAGTTACACTGAAGCCAGTGAAGATAAGCTGATTTATTACTGTAGAAGTCTGGTCCCCATCTATCGTTCTTTTGGCTTTAATGGCTATCTGGCATTTATAGCTGTCAGGAGATGACTGAAGAAAACATACTCTTCTGATGTTCTAAAAAGAGAAAATGGCTTGGAAGGTTGCTCTATCTTGTTCGTTATGTTTCATTCATGAGAATAATTGCGGGTGTAATTAAATGTAAATTTGAGATGCAGTCGGATACTTCTGGATCCAAACGCAACAGCGGTGCCTAAGGAGTAGGAATGATTTAGAAAAGGAAGCTGATAGGAAGCCTGGCACAAAATCAGACCCATATATTATTTTTCACAATTGTTTTCTTGAAGCTGTTTCCAAGACATACGGGGCGCATAGCACAGCAGGGCGCAGCGTTTGGGCTGGCAGAGGGTCACAGCGTACAGCTTGTTCTAAGTCACCCCGTGATTCTCCAGCACCGTCTGTCTGACCTCGAGGGGCTGCTCCCTGGTATTGAGGGAGGCTGGTGAAAAGCTGCTCAGGCTTTTCCCACTTGTTCCCGAAGAGCTGACAGGAGAACGGCAGGCAGCTGAAGCACCAACTGCGTGTGCTGCAGTAAAGCTCTTTAAAATGACACCGTTGAACGTTTCTTGCCACTGCGGTGGTTTTCCCAGGGACAGCTCTGCCAAGTTTTTCACATTGTCACGGTTCCTTTTACGAAGGATGGTCCGGAGCCTGTTGAGTAGAAATCAGTGGAAAAATTTCCGTTGAATCCAGATGACTTGCTGGCTCTGGACAGGTTTGCACCGACAGTCTTTTTGATGTTAGTGCTGGGTGGAAGATTTGGGCCTTCAGTGATTTGTAATGGACAAGGTTACCTTCTGGGAGCACAGGAGTTAGAGAGCTATGCAAGGCTTGGAAGCATCTTACTTTCTTACTGTCTCTTAGTAGTGGTTTATTTCAGTTTCGCTGGCAAGTGCTTCAGTTTGGGAGCTGCCTGGGCTTGCCTGCGAGCTCTGATGCCATCAGCAAAGAATGGTTCCTTGCTCGAAGCACCTCACCCACAGTGAACTAGCAGTGGCTCGCTTTGATGGCTGAAGCCCAAATGCTGGAGCTGCAGCCTTCTGGTGGTGGGGGTGCAGTAGGTTGTGTGTAAGAGTAACGACCCCGTTATCTATCTTGGCTTTTTCCCCGGCTAATGTTTTCAGTTCCGGAATTTTCCTTGGAACCCCTAAACTCCCACTTTATTTATCTGTAAGAAAGCAAGTCCTTCAAGTCCAGCCCCTACATCTGTGTTTGTGGGAGCGTGTGCAACTTCCAGTGCCTTTCTAAGACACCACACAAGCTCAATCCATTTCCACTGGTAAAAGGGCCCTTCCTATGCCGGTATGGACTCATGTGCTCAGGCATTTGTGTAGCAGAGGACCCTGCTTTCCTTTTATGCTCTGGCATTCAGTGGCTGCTGTGATAACGTGTACGATAACATCACGCAAAGGCTACGTTCTAATGTGTCGGCTTTAACAAAGATTGTGAGTAATTTATTCTCACTCTAATACTGCCAAAATTTTGCCTGTAAAAGCTACAGTTACCTGTACTGGAAGAAAGCGTTGCTCCTTTATGGCATGCCGGTTTCCATCTTTTGCCCGGTCTTGTGTAACGGCGGGCACGAACTGACATCATCAGAATTATAAAGTGGCTCTGTTGTTGTGGAATCGGCACTAAAACTTCACAGTGCCATTATGCAGGAGGGCCAGATAAAGCATATGTCTCTGTGAAGCTTAATGAGATTGATTATTCCATGTAACTTCCCGTAGCTGTTGGGAATTTGTGTTTCTCTTGTCTCTTCAAAATGTGTGATTACTCTGTACTTATTTCTTCTTCTCCCCTACAACAGTCAGAATGGGACCTGCACAGTGTCCAGACGACAGAACACCATCCAGGAGCTTTTGCAAAACTGTTCGGATTGCCTGATGCGAGCTGAGCTCATAGTGCAACCCGTGAGTGCTTCTTGTTCTTCTTATCAAAAGTGGTGGTGAATATTGCAGGGCATGAATGCCGTGGTGGTGTCTGGACTCACAGGCTCTGCTTCTTCAGCTCCTGCCTCCCCTTTCAGCTGTTGTGTGAGGCAACCGGGAGTGAAATAGCGCATTTCCTAGGTCTCCCTCCTCCATCTGCACTCAGTGTTCAGTGAAACTGATTGAAATGCATCCAGTTAAGGAAAGGGGGGCTTCTGGATTAAAAAAAACCCCAAAACACACACACAACAAAAGCCCCCCACAACAAAACCCTTCAAACACGTTCTACTACATGTGATTTTTCAGTTTTAGATCAAGGCCGCTGTCAGTGTAAATAGCTGCTAATAATGTTGTGACCACTTACAGTCTCTTAGTGTGTCCTGTAGAATATCAGCATCATTGTCTGGGCCACAGTGAACCTGAGCCACCATAGGAAAAACTTCCATTACCTTTGTTCTGTTCTTCCAGATGATTCCTGACGTAGTATATGAAACTAGATTAAAAACTTCTTGACTGTTTCATCCCAAAGCAGAGAGATGATCTTTGCTGTACGCTGATAGAACCCCCTAGTTGCCTGGGAGTGGGTTACTCACTGGCGCTAGATTCAGTCCCGGTGAACAGGGGATGTCCTCTGTTCCCGCGGAAGTCAGGGCAGGTGCAGGGTGGCGAGTGCATCCCGCTGTTGAGGTCACTGAGGTCCGAAAACCATTCGCACTTCTGGCAGTAGCGGTGATTTAATGCACACTTTTGGACCCTCTGTGGACAGAAAATTTGGAAGGAACTCTGTGGTTAGCAGTTCATTTCCTCTTCAGAGATGCAGCACGTGTGAGCATGCTTGTGTAAAAATCAGTGCCAGAGTAAATGCTGCCTCTTGTTAAGGATTAATATTATTCCAGTGAAGTTAAAAGAAAGTGGTATTTAGTTCCAGCTTGGTGCCGCAACGTGCATTGTTTACTTTTTTTATTTTCTTTTCTTTCTGCGGGACAAAGTAATGAGGTCCATCAGCGTTTTATTTCAAAATCAAATCACAGCTGGGTTGTGTTTTGTTCAGCACAGTCGTGTCAGTGTGGGGTGTGGGATGAGATCAAAAAGTCGTGTCTTCCTGCTCAAAGCACCATGACCGTACTGTAGTCTGCTGCACTGAGAGGGCACATGGAGAATTTGCTAGGCTCTGGGTGATAAGGTGGGATGCAAACATGACTGGGCACGGAGCTGGTCTCAGGCAGATGGGGTGCAATCTACATTTTTGCAGGGGAGGAGTAAAGTCTCTAAGTCTTAGAACCTCAGGGAAACTTCTGAAAAATCAAGAACATCATTATCCACCAACTCCCACTAGGACAGAGTGTTTGCTTTTCACCCTCTAAACACCAAAGCATGAGGTCTTAAAAACCTGGCACGCTGTGTGAAACCTTGGCTCTGCTGAAATCAACATCAGTCGGGATGTGCTGTACTTTATGAAAGGGTTTGGTTGGTGCTGTGTTTTAATAGTTATCTTTTACATTTTATTTGTAATAAGGACTTTCCAATGACTGTATATCCTGTGTTGATTGGCCAGTCAAAACTGGCAATCTGAGACCCAGCAGTTGCAATCTACCATGCTTTTTAAAAATGATTGGTCCCAATAACATCTCTTTTAAACAACCAAGCTGAAGCTTAGGTCATGAGTATTTAATTTAATTTCCAATCTGTGACTCTTTTTTTTTTTAATTTTTATTTTTTCAGGAATTGAAGTATGGAGATGGTGTCCAGATTAGAGGGAACAGAGATCTGGAAGAGTGTTTTGCGCAAGCAAATGACCAAATGGACATCCTGGATGGGCTGATCAGAGAGATGAGGCAGATGGGCCAACCCTGTGAAATGTATCAGAAGAGGTATTGCCAGGGAAGGGCTGGGGGAGGGAGTGTGACTGATACAAGTTTGTGGCGTCTCAAGTGCTCCCCTTCCCTGATGTTGCAGGATGTGACAGAAATCGATCAGGTTTGTTTGGGGCATGCTAACGAGGGGAAGGGCCTTGCAGTAATATATTTCTTATGAGAATTTCACACCTTGGTTGTCCAGGTGAAACTTTAGTCCATGTATTTTTTTCCACAGCCTGTGCTTTCAGCACTTCGTTTTGAATACTTGGTGGTCCAGTGGGAGAGATGAGTTGCGTTGTTTCCTTGTTTTCTGGTTGTTTTTCTCATAGATGTTAACTGGTTCCTTCCCTTTCAGGCTGCTTCAACTTCAAGAGCAAATGCGTGCCCTGTACAAAGCCATCAGTGTTCCCCGTGCCAGGAGGGCCAGCTCCAAAGGTGGTGGTTGCTACTCCTCACAGAGTGGCTCAGGCTGGGATGAATACACCAAACGCGTCACGAGTGAATGTTTAAACTGGATGAGGCAGCAGAAGGTAAATCTGTGCAAAACCCAGAGACGATGCTATGACCTGGTGGTGTTTATGAAGGTCACCTCACATACAGTATGTTGTGGGCGGCAGCAGAAGGTTAAAAGTACATGTCAGTGCTCATATATTATTCCAAGTTCCTGTTTTTATTTTTTTTAATTGCAGTATTGTATGTGTAGTGAGTTTCTGCTAAAATATGAACCTGAATTTGGGAGTCTTCTTTTGCAGAGGAGAAAGGGTGGAAGTTAGATTTGAAAGCTCAATGAGACACAGCTGTTAACGTGACAAAAGGCATTGGCATGTTTGCGTTAGAGATTGTGATGGTTGGTACTTCCTTCCTTCCACAGATTTCCTTTGTGATTCATATTTATCTTAAACCTTTGTACGACTAGGACTGGCTTCACAGATCTAACCATTGTACAGTATTTCGCAGTTGTTCTGCCCCTCTAATCCATCCTTAGCACAGTGGGAGCCAGAAGGTAGAGCTGATTGCTGTGGGGCTTGACTTTCAAAAGTCACTGCTGAAACAACTTCAGCATTGTCTTGTGTATTTGTTGCACGTACAGAATGTATTTGTCTGTGCAGAGCTGCTGGTGATGTAACCTGGAGTGAAAACCACGCGTTGAGAGCCTGTAGCCTGGTTTTGTGCTGCTGAAGTGAAAGTTGTGTGTTTGTGGTTGGACAGCACTTTCTGAAAGACAAGTAGGGAGGATGGAACAAGTTGCCTGAAGTTCTACTTTGCAGATTCCTTGTAAATTGAAATTGCACTATTTTTATCTCTCTCTATTAGGCTGTTGCTTAGTGATCCCGTCATTGTTATCTGCGTATGGTGTTTGCCAGGTGGCTGCTATGCAAACCAGATGAGGAGGGGAGAGCTCTGTACAGCTCTCATACTTTATGTGAGTGCTAGTCACAGTCTAGTCTTCCAGTGCCCTCCCATAGCATGTTTCAGGGGAAGAAGGGGAAGTGGAGATGCACTCCTTGAGTGATAATGTGTATAAGCATTGTGCCAGGAGAGCAAAAGCAGATATGATTGCTCTACACATGCTGTGGGAGAGTAGGCCTGTTGTCAGACCTGCTATGGTTTGAGGAGTGATGTTGGACAGACACTGGGCACGCTTCCAGCGATGAAGGGCCATGGACGTGCTGCACCTCCTAAAGATGCCACGTGACACCCTGCTCAGACACCCCTCGCTAAGCACAGGGACCATAAGCAAGTGCTTTATAACTGCGTTCCCACACAAAAGCTCCTGTGAAAGTGAAAGGCTTGCTCGCTCCCCCTTCTTCAGTCCCTAAGCCAAAGCTGAGGTGAGGCCAGTAAGCACTTAGCTCTCTGTTCGCGTTTGGAGTTTTTTTTTTTAGGGAAAACTTATTTTGAACTTCCCACCATGCCTCGCCATGTCTCATTACCTGCTCACATTAGGACGAGGGTAACATTTCCCCTAGTAATGTGGTGAGATGTGGGAAAATGGCCTGAGCAGCTGTGGTTTTCTGCTCGTGTTGGTGTGTTTTCTGTCTGGATGGTTTGCTGACGGGAGAATCAGGTGGTAGGAGGATTGGTCACGTTTCCAGTGCAGAATTAGGGAAAGTGCAGTGAAATCCAGACAGCCTTTGTTTGAGCGCTGGCAGCATCCCAGGACTTCAGCAGCCTCTTTAGACTGTTTAAATATAACGAGAAGGGTCAAAGTCCTGTAACTTCTGGATGGCTGAATGCAAAATGGTTGTTTCTTGGATCATTTTCAACACTGCCTTTGAACCCCTACGCTTGAGCGTGGTTTGGTCTTTGTTGTCGTCTGTTGACTCATAGAGATTTGGCTCCAGGCTGGTAATTACCAAATTTGGCCCCATCCCAAGGTTAAGATACCTATTTCTTTACTGTGCGTGTGCGCAGACAGACATTCAGACAGAGACGGAGTGTGTCTTTACAGCATAAAAGATGATTTGGAGTTTGAGGACCTGAATTGTGAATTCAGTGGCTTTTAATATTTGAAAATAATGAAACAAAGAACTGCAGTCGGGTAGGTTTTGAGTTAGTAATTATCCCGATGTCATACTGTTTTTCAAAGGCTGTTCCTGGAGATTTTCACTCGGCATCCTACAATAAATGTTTGCAAAATTCAAGGCAAACAACATGTTCTATAATAATTTATCTTCTGTTTTTTTCATTTACTTTGACTGCATTTGACTGAAGTTATTGGAGATTACATGAACATAATTAAAATGGAAATGTAGTGTACTGGGCTACAGAACTTGACTCGGTATTTTCACATGAACTGCACAAATAGTGTTGTTTGATAAAGTCATAATTTGTTTTCAGAGTGATAAGAATGTAACTTAACTGTACTGTAGAACATAAAAGAACAGTTTGGTCCAAAGAAAACAAATGAAAATACGCTACTGAGTGTGCTTCATCTAGTCTAATTTTAAGCAACTTCAATATTTTCCATACTTTGGTTCTTCTGCTTTGGGAGCTTGTCACACAGTTAAGGGATGACAATTTTAAGAAATTGTAACCAATTCATAATCAATTCATAATTCTGAACTTCCCCTTGTTCGGTTTTGCTCTTTACTGCGTAGTCATGTTTCCTTCAGTTCAATTCCTTCATGCTTCAGTTGAGATAATAATGTTGGAAATGAAAGTACAAATACAGTCTCTTTCTCCTAGGCTGAAATGGAGCTTGTGAAATGGGGTTTTGATGCAGCATCCATTGAGCAACAAATCGGTGAGCATAGGAGGACTCACAATGCCATTGGAGACTATCGCTGGCACCTGGACAAAGTCAAAACGGATCTGGTAATTACTGTCTGCCCTTACGTGTTGCTTTGTCTCGATTTATGTCATTGGCTTGTCGATGTCCTGCTACAAGAAGGAACGCTGAATAGCTCAGCTTCTCTTCAGAAATCACCGGTGTCATGACAGAAACTACTTTCAATCCTAATATTTATTATTTCATGGTTATTTCGTATTCCACTTCTTTCCTCAGAATTTTAAAATAAAAATTAGTAGCTATTTTTTGTTGGTGTGTGCCAAGGCTGGCAAATAAATGTGGCAGCATTTTTTGTGAGAATAATGGCTAAGAATGATTATTCTCACTTTCTGACCAGCTACATTGAAACAAGAAAGTGAAAGGATAAGATGGGTGCTTAGATACAGTCTGGAGTGATGAGGGAATTTCTGTGAAAAATGCCCAAATTCTGTGCTAATCTTAGAGCTTTTCTTTGGTGTGGGATTTTTTGTGGATTTATTTTCCTTTTTTGTTTTTTGTTCCTCCCTGGATTTTGAGACTGGAATAAAGAAGACACTGAAAATACAGTGGTTAACTTCCTCTCCTCCCAGCCCAGCAGCTGGGTGTAGGAGAGAGGAGGCTTACTTCATTCCCATTCTTCTTTTCTGTTAATGGCTCACACGGACTGGAGGAGAGAGGGTTGGGTCTAAAGAAAAGATGCTCCGTTCTGGAGCTCTGATCTCTCAGCCATGCTGAAGAGCGGAAGGGGTGTTACTCCCCTTTCCCTTCTGCTTCAAATAGGAAAGGTCTGGCTCTGTGGAACACCACTTCCAAAGTTGTGCAGGTTCCCAGTCATAGAAATGGGAATAAAAATTGGAGCCTCCTGCTCACATTGTAGTGTATACTATGTCATAACCTCTAGAGTTAGCTCTAGGGCTAGCTGGTTCCCCATAGCTGTCTAGGAATTTCATACAGAAAGAGATGCAGTTTTGGGAGCTGTTTTGGTATTACAGGGACTACGTGCAGCCTTCCTTATGTACTAAGCACCCCTGAGGGAAGTAAGTTTGCCCAAGCCTTGGATTTATACTTCTCATTGTCCTCCAGTGGTGCAGATCTGCTACTCACCTATGGCATTTGCAGGTTGCCGCCTGTAGTTGTAACATGAGGATACTGATGCTGTAAAGGAAATATCAGCAAATAGGCAAGTTGTAAAAGTCTCATTAAATCTGTGCTGTCTCTGTTTCAGCGGGAGAAGGCTGCGGTTCATCAGTTGGAGGAAGAGTATGAAGGCCTGCTGGTGAGCACGAGATGTGTTCCTGTCTGATAAGCTCTATGATACATGCTCTTTTTGCTTTATTAACACCGGTGTGATAGTCAAGGGACTCTTCAGGTTTCAACAGAGTGACAGATACATGTTTAAATAATTCCATTCAGCAGTAAACTGACAGTGCTTTGTAGTTTCTATAAGGTTCAGTTGGAGTCATGAAGGTGGGATTAATTCATTACCTGGTATATAATTGACTTACCCTCACAAGGAAGTTTTTTGCACCTGGTAAAGGGAGTTGGCCACCACACAGACGAAGAGTAGGACTCTACCTCCTTAATGGGAGTAAATGTAGTGATGAGGTTAGTCTATATGTGAAGCTTGAAAAGTCACTCAAAGGTGGGATTAGAACCAAATTCTGCGTAGGAATTTCTGCGTTGTGCCTTCATGTAAAATACGGTGAGAATCTTGTGCGAATGGTAGATTTAACCCTTGGGATTGGAAGCTGATTCCTGTACACATTTCAAGCAACAGGGTGTGTATTAGGATGTGAGGACAGAGAAGGAATCTTTTCATGAAGTGCCACCTGCGCAAAAGGTGCTGGTACAACATCAAGGGTGTGCTGTGAGCAGCAAATGCAAGTAGAAGTGATGTTAAATGTTCAGGCATTTCTTTTATTTCCCCCCATGCCTTTTTGCTTGCCTGCCTACATGCCTGCTACACTTGTGTTTGAAATGACTTTCGGAAGCTGCTGATTTCACGTTTCCATTGTTCTATAAATCCGGACACGTTGTCCACTGCCAGCAGGTTTCACAGCTCTATAAACCCAGGTGCATCACCTGCTGTCTGTTGCCAACAGGTTTTGTAGATGTAAAGGACATTCTGCGTTCTTGGCTTCCCCTTCTCCATCCAGCACAGGCATTTCTGTGATTATAGCTTCTCTTCTGTGATTATGACTTCTCATTTCTGGAATTCCGTGCAGAAATACTCCTTCGAGAGAATGGATCAGCTCCGTCAATTCCAGAACCTCATCCAAGCCACCAGCAGAGAGATCATGTGGATCAATGACTGCGAAGAAGAGGAGCTTCTCTACGACTGGAGTGACAGGAACACTGACATCGCCAGGAAGCAGGAGGCCTTCTCTGTAAAACAGTTCAACCTCCCTATGCTTTCCGTGGGCTCTCTCTTGGGATAGTGAGGCTCAGGGGGGCTGATCACAGAACAGGCATTTCTTTACTCTTTTGAAGTTCCTGGGGATTTTGATCAGTACTTTTGGATTAAGTATTGTGTGACAGACTTTTGAGTCAAGATTGGACGTCTCTTGGAAGATGGCGCTCCCATTCAACCAGTTGTCGTGGTTTCTTTTGACCTTGGGAGCTGGCCTTACCAATGCAGTCGGCTGTGGACTAGCAATCACACGTAGCTTGTACACACAGTCGTTACGTTGGCATGCTAAACTGAGGGACTTGAACCAAGCAGTTTAGTTCTCCCTGTAAGGATTATGGAGGGGTTAGGGGTCCCTGTATTTGGCCCTGACGTCTGTCACCAGGAAGTGGAGCTGTACCAGCAGGAGCTGCTCTCTCTTCCTCTGATGGTTTTGCCAGCAGCATGTTGAGCACACTGTCAGAGGTAGTTTGCACTGCTGTTTGTCTTCTTTGGGTATGTAGGGAAATGGAGCATGCGTGTTTCTTTAACCAGTGTTGGTGCTGATCACCAGATTGAGAAAGGAATGAAAGCTGGTGCTATTAAGGAAATACTTTTGGGGTTTTTTTTTTTAGTTCAGTTGTTCTGCATGTTGCAAGATACAGTCATTTTTGCTTCCATCGTTCCTAGGCAAAGCAGAACTTGGGATGCTTTGTTCTGTGAAGCAGCAAGTCTAGAGACTGGAACTGAGATGATTGTTCCTTCTTTGATTCTATCATCTTCATAATTAACTTCAGTACGCTGAATAGAATTACTCTGTAGTGTCAGCAGGGATAATTTGACATTACCACAGCTATCTGGAAAATTTTCAAGTAAATCATCCTGTGCACTGTACGTTTGGGGTCTTGTTTAATGCTGTGTTTTGGTTGTTTAGAAACGCATGAGTGAACTGGAGGTTAAAGAAAAAGAACTCAACAAGCTAAAGCAAGAAAGTGACCAGCTAGTGCTCAACCAGCACCCTGCTTCAGACAAAATAGAGGTGAGTTAGACTTTGTGTGATTTCACTTACTCTTTTAGTTGCTACAGGGGAAAAGTTCTCACTGAAAGTCCGCAAATGAAACGCTGCATTTGGACCTGAGGAGGGTTTGCCTGCCAAAAGGCATGTCCATTTTTATTCAGCCATATGAGCTGCTCTAATAAACATTACTACGCTTACAAACCTGGCCACAACAACTGCAGGCTTCTTAAGAGCTATGAGGAGGGCTCTCATTGCTATAAAATTTGATGCTTGATGGGTGTAAAAATCAATACGAGGCTTAGGGAGTTGTTCGAGTGTATTGAAATTGCTGTGTCTCGTTTGAGTTGACTACAGTGCAGCAGAATTTATGGTAGGAAGGCATGTCATTGTTCTTCTGCTATCTTTGTAGGCATGTTTTGAAGAAAGCCACACCCCTTGTTGAGGGTTTATATTTAATCCAGGTGCAAATACTTTCTGCAACTGAAACTCATAGTGCATTTCTGCCTCTTAGCCAAGACTTTTTTTGCTTTCACAGCCTGCTGTGCATTTACCTTTCAGTTATAAAGACTGCAGCGATTTGGAAAATCTCATTTTATTAGGAAATGCTGTAGTAGCTACAGTTTTAGGAGCGCATAAGAACCCTGAAATTGAAAGAAGCTAACAGGAAAAACAGAGTCATTTCTGCTTTTCAGTGTATGTACTTTGTTAACTGTTACCATGTTGTGTGATGTCATCATTCATATTTCTTCTGTGGTCAGTTTCATAACTCCGCCAGCGAAGTAAAATCTGTGTGTAATGTTCTGAGGAGCATACATGAGGACTACTTGAGAAGTTTTAAGTTAAAAATAACCATTATAAAAACAAAAATCATGTTTGACAGTGTTCCTTAGAAGAAGAACACGACAATTTGCAGTTTAAAATATTTTGTTTGCACTACTGCTTGTGCATTTTGCCCCTCTTTGTTCATGCGCTTCAGGCTTTATGCTGATCAAACAAAATTCAGGTCACGAACAAATTTCTCTCTCCATCCCACAAGCAGGTATTTAACTCTTTTCAGTTAAGTAGGTGCTTAGAAGTCAGGGAGGTATTTATGTTAATTACATTATTCTGGTGCGCACGCGTTTGTTTTAGCTGACGTTTCGTTTGCGTCGGTGTGGAGCATAAATAATTTTTCTTGAGTCTAGCTCTGGGAGAGAGATCAATGCAGTGGTTTGAGTTCTGTATGGTACTGTTTTTGCTAGGCCTACATGGATACACTGCAAACTCAGTGGAGCTGGATTCTTCAGATCACCAAATGTATTGATGTTCACCTCAAAGAGAACGCGACATACTTTCAGGTGAGTAGTGATGCAGAGAATTCACACTACTTTTGTTACAAGTGTGAAGCCCATCACAGATACATTTTCCGTACCAGAATCTTTCTAAATCTGCGCACAGCTATGCGTAACACAGTGTTACCATCTTGTAAATGCTACCGTTCTGCCAGATGTGAACTGGGATTTCTCATGAAAGGAATCCGTTGGTTTTTAGCAGACGTTTTAAAGAGCTGTGTACGACTGAAATCACAACTTTTCTCCTGTAGTTCTTTGAAGAGGCCCAAGCTACAGAGTGCTACCTGAAGAATTTACAAGACTCCATCAGAAAGAAGTTCATCTGCGATAAGAGCATGTCGCTGCAATCTTTGCTGGAGCAGATCAAAGAGTTGGAGGTACTGTCACACCCACCTCACAGGTTATTTTCTGCTTTCCCTGGAAGTCAGTTGCTCTCTTCAGATACCAAATGTAAATCCAGGAGTAATTCAGTGTTTATATACAGCGCTGTATGAACTTGAAAAGATAATGGCATATTCCTGCCCGTTTCTCAGGAAAGCCTCTAAGTGGATTTTAATTTGTGTAATATTGTTTGGGAACTCTGATTTCTTTTTAAATCTGGATTGAGCCCATGAAATTCCCAAGTTTCTGACATGCTAATAAATTAAGAAAAGGAAAGACTTTGATTAATAGGTGACAGAATAGATTTTGCCTCAGAGGATAAGTGCGTTTAATAAATGATTCATCATGCCACTTTATATCACTGTAGTCTCTTTGGAAGGACTTAACTCGTAGCTTTTTTTAGCTAACTGTTTGCTCATCACGAGTTAGGTCCTGCAATTCTAAATAGAATACGCTGGAGGAGAAATGGTCAGTGGTGTAAAAGGGCAGTTGATGAGGTTTGAGAGTGTAGTTACTACATTTTTTTTTGGTTAGCATTCATGTTATAATAGGTTCTTTCCATTTATTCCTGTGTCTCTTACTCATCACTTTAACCACATTGCAGATCTGTATGAAAAACTTGCTTTGCAAGTTTTGCAGACTTTGCAGCTTGCCAGAGCTGGAGCTAAAGGAAATTTTGCCCTTAGTAAGCTCCAGATATATCCCTCTCTTAGTAAAACATAAGAACTTATATGTGTTTTCTTTTCAGAATGAATTTTTAACATACAATTAATCTTTGCAGAATGAACGAGAGAGAATTCTTGAATACAAGAGGCAAGTTCAGAGTTTGGTGAATAAATCCAAAAAGATCGTGCAGCTGAAGCCACGTAACCCAGACTACCGGAGTAACAAGCCCATTATCCTCAAGGCTCTGTGTGACTACAAACAGGATCTGGTACTGTACCCCTTTATATGAGAGAATGGATATCATGTAAACTAGAACATGGCAAATGATTTCATAAATAAACTGTTGAGCTGATAGGTGTAACCCCTTTGACTGCTTTTGGTCAGCATTTAAATTCCTTTGACGAAAAAGCTCTGACTTCCATGCAATTATGAGTAAACAAGCTAGGTTCTGGTTGGTTAATTCAGTTAGTCAAAATGATTATTATTAGTCTGTTAAATAGCATTAATAGTCATAGTTCAAATTAGCACAGAAAAGTCTTATTGATAATTGGGTTAAGATGGTTATAAAGATGCTTCCCAGCATCTACCCCTTTCTCTTGGTGATTACTCACCCTTCCAGTGCCTCTCTGGGTCTTTAGGTCAACACTTCATCTAATAAAAGATGAGGGAATCTACAATGAGTCATGGTATCCTGAAATTTTTTCTGAATGGAACATGAAATCGATGGTGGTGTTTTCTTCCTCCTCAGTACGGGGGATGCCTGGGTTTATTTCTAATTTTTTTTTCCTTAGCAGTCTGCTTAGATGCATTTTCTGCTTATGTGTTCTTTCTCTTCACTGGTTCCCAATTACCCAGTTTTCCTGTTCTATTATCTGTAAAACTTGTTTTACCTGATTCATTGGGTTGCACTCCTGAAGTGACCAGTAATTGAGCACTGTGATACATGTTTACAATCTGAGGTTTCTGCTCTCCACTCTGTCATCTTCCATACCACAGTTTATTCCAGAGTCACAGAAGTTCAGCCCACACAGAGTAACTGCTTGTTTACCTTTGCTTATAGTAACAACAGATTTAGGCAATGGTTACCTGACAGCTTGGCAGCTGCTCTTAGAGTTAAGCCTGCTAAATTCTGCTCAGGTGGGGGTAAGCCCAGACAAGTCTGGAGCCCCTGCATGGTCAGGTCAACTCAAAGCCTGTAGCCTTTCACTAGTTCTGTCCAAAATTCTGTTTGCTGGCTGTAGAGGTGTGATGGAAGGAGAGAGTCAGGATAAATGAGAAGAGGAGCTTCGCCCTCTTGGATGTGGGTGGGTTGTAATCTGAACTATGGCCACACCCATGGCCGCAGGGTGTCAGGATTTCTGGAGGCTGGGGCTAGTGGGTCTAGCTCTGCCCCGTTTGTTCCCAGACCTTTCAGAAATACAGATGCAGCACTAAAGCATCCTTATGCCTCCAGCTCGCTGGTTTAGAGCCATGGCAACCCCCAAGTCTGATCAACTGGACTGGCAACTGCTTAGAATGTTCTGTGGCTCCCACTTGGTTTTCTTGGGTTTCCTTCACGTGGAAAAAAGATTCAGGGAGAGGAGGTTGATCTGTACTGATCTCTTGTCCCAGTATGAAGCCAAGATGCACACCCAGACCTGGCAGCTGGGAAGCACTCTTGCTTCTGTGATCTAGATGCATCTTCCTTGTCTGTCTCTCCTAGAAACCCCATCTTACTTAAGTAAAGAAAAAATGTTCTGCATTCCTTACAGAAAACAGTGCGCAAAGGAGATGAATGTATCCTGAAGGACAACAACGAGCGCAGCAAGTGGCTGGTGACCGGCCCGGGAGGAGTGGATATGCTGGTGCCATCTGTTAGTCTTATCATCCCACCCCCCAACCCCTTAGCAGTGGATCTTGCTACCAAGTGAGTTGCTGGCTGGGTTTGGACACCTTCCACTGGGAGTAGATAGTTTGCTTAAAATAGCAACTGACCACAAAATCTGCTCTGTGCCTTGATCAGAGTGCCCCCCTGTACCCTGTAAGGGTTGAGGATTAAGGACTAGACCCTTGACTTGAGGAAATTCACTTCGGTTAAGTTTGCTGGGATCTAAAAATATTTAAAGCTTAATTTTTACAAGGCTTTTGTCCTCTCTAATAATGAAAGTCGTGGATAAATTAATTTCCAAGATTTTTTCTAGTAGAGAGCAAGCCTTAACACATTACACATCTGGTGGATATTTCTTGGGATATTTTGGAGCTAAGCTTCAAGGACATACATGTTTTGACCATAAAATTTCTTTTCTCGTCTCAGAATTGAGCAGTACTATGAAGCTATTCTAGCTTTGTGGAACCAGCTGTATATCAACATGAAGAGCCTGGTATCTTGGCATTATTGCATGATCGACATTGAGAAAATCAGAGCGATGACTATTGCCAAGGTAAGACTCCAGCTGGCCTTACCTGTAGACCAGGGACATCCATGACCTGACCTCTGCTGTCCCAGACTGTGCATGCTATGTCCTGTGCAGATCTATGTTCTGCAAAACCGTGGGCCTTCCTTTTGCTGTGTTGCACGGTTGTATACAGAAGTTGTCATTTTATTAAAGGAGAAGTGAAATGCTTTCGCATTCAGACATGGTAAGGATAAACGGGAAGATTAGCTAAGGGGATTTATTACGTACTCGCTGCACTTGTTCCCACTATGCAAGGGCATGGATAGACATGGACAGTAAGAGGCAGAATTTCAAACTATTCCTAGATTATGAAATGGTTATAACAAGAATAGATTAGCTCAAAGGGCGCTGCTGGAACCACGCTTGTAGAGGCAGCCTGGGTAGCTTTTATTCTAACATGAGATTCCCGTGGGTTTTTTCCCATAGACTTGTTAGTTTGTTCCTCAACGATTAACTGGTCATAAACCTTCCCCAATTGCTTCTTTTTTCTCCAAATTCTCTTCTTCCTTGTTTCAGCTGAAAACAATGCGTAAGGAAGATTACCAGAAGATAATAACTGACCTGGAGATCCACTATCAAGAATTCCTGAGGAACAGCCAAGGCTCAGAGATGTTTGGCGATGAAGACAAACGAAAGATCCAGACTCAGTTCACTGATGCTCAGAAGCACTACCAAACCTTGATTATACAACTGCCCAATCAACCGCGGCAGCCACAAATAGGTTTGTTGTCCTCCTGGTTTTTGGAGAGATTGAATTTCTTGGGTTTCTTTGTTTGGGGAGTGGTGATGTATTCTTTTTATGTGAAAATGTTCTCATAAGCACATGAATGGAAACATTTTCAAGAATTGTGCTGCTGTCTCCCAGTGTAACAAAACTGGCCCGGCGCAGTTCTTCCTTTGGTGTGAATCTGGGAATAGTCCTCTGAAGTTCATGGAACTTGCTGGGAAAACAGTAATTTAGTCCATCTGGTAGGTTTTCGGTTATTGGGAAGCAAAATCTTACTGCTGCGTTTGTGGAAATGAGTTTCTCTTTTTTGTAAAGGGGAGATTTCATTCCCTGAAACAGCTGCGTAAGGGCCCAGTTCACCTACCTGTTGGGTTCTACAGATCATATTAGTTCTAGTGTCGCTTGGGCACTGCATTGGCTTTCTGTGTGTAGGTGCTCAGTTCTCTGGCAGTTGACATTTACCCAATTCCTCTTACAGTGGTCCCAACTGAGACCTGTCCTGTGGGTTCCTCAAACACCATTATCGTTAATGAGAGAAACCGAGAACATGAGAAGCAGGAGGCCTGGCTGCTGATGGAGCTTCAGAAACTTCGGCGTCAGATTGAAGCTTCTGAGATTCGGATGGTTCAAAGGGCTCCTCTTGGAGTGGATCAAGGGGCTGTGCATGACTTTTCAGTCCGAATACAAGATTTAGAGGTAACTGGATGGGGTTTGGTTTTTTTGGCATCTCAAGTTCAGTATAACTCTCTGCTGCAGAGCATGCTGCAGTTGTATTTCTGATCAGCTGGGAAAGACGCACATCCTGTGCAGAACATTTTCAACTGGAAGCTAAGCACGATGATTTGGATTGGAGTTTGGCTCCTAAGCAGAAAAAGTTGACTCTTGCATTTTAGAAGTCAGATTCTGTCAGGCAAAGAATACAGAAAGCCTGACATCAAGGGGACATGAGCTCATGTTTAACCCTCATCCAGGTTAAAGCACTATTAATATCCTTTTGCACAGACCCCACTTTACCACCTACCTCTGAAGGTGAGGTACAGAATGGATAGTTGAGGCTTTCAGACTCTCTCCCTCTCCCAGTTCTTAAGATCTGGAGACTGGAGAGAGAAAAATTAGAAACAAAAGAGAACAGGTTCAGTATATGAGACGCTCCGCTGAGGTAATGAGGTTGCAAAGGTCTTACGAGCAGAAGGACTTTGGCACATCAGCTGTGTGCAGTAGGCAGCTGGCAGTGAAGTGCTCTGCTTTCAACAGAGCTGAGTTTCAGAGTGGATGAGGTGCTCAAAAAGAGGTGTAACTTGTTGTGGACTGTGCAAAAAAGAAAACGCCCAGTGTTACTTGGAAGAAAGCAAGCTCAGGCACTGCTTCAGTCTGCAGTCAGGCTTGTTAGATAACAGCAGACTACTTGGATAAGGAGACTCAATTGCATATGTGCTGTAGAATCATCATTCAGCCACCAAAAATGTGTAAATTAGGTATTCTCTTTCCTTAGGGCGTGCAGAATGACTCTCAAATAATGGCTGAAACCCTCAATAAGCATAAGGACTTGCTGCCTAACTTCAGAGGCTGTGAAAAGTATGTGTACTTGCAGACAGAGATAAATGCCCTGTTTCAAAAACTGGAAAATATTAATGGTGTTTCTGCTGGCTACTTAGACAGGTAAGAAAATTGAGATTATAGCAATAAATCATTCACTTTCTTCCATGTCTTATTCCAGAAACCTGCCTTCTGTTACCAATAGTGTAAAATTACACCTTCTTTCCTACAAATGCTGTAGATGTGGGTAGAAACAGGCACTTAAATGAATTTCTCCTCTTTTATGGAAGACTTAAAAAAAAAAAAAAAAGGCAGAATCATGGATATAACTGAAATTTCTTCTGTATTGTCTATTCTCTTTAGTTAGTGATTTGCAATTAATGAGCAATATCACCTTTCCTGCCCCCCAGTCCATAACCAGTTTGTCTTGTATTATTTATTTTAGCTTGAATGCACTGAGATGTCTGCTCCAGCTTATCCTGCAAACAGAAGATGTGATCAGAGTTTTTGAAGTCAGACTGTCTGAAGAGGAGACTGTTCCTTTGGATCTTGATAAAGTAGAGGCTTATCGGGCCTGTCTGAAGGTGAGAGGCCAAGGCCCAAGGACACAGCCAGACAAAACTTGTATCTGCCAGCACTGGTCTATCGAGCTCGGTGAAGCCCTTCCAAAACCACAGGAGGCAGAAATGCTGATCCTGTCGTATTTTATGACATAGATGTACAACGCTTTTGCAAATTATAGGAAGGAATGTACAAGTTACTTCTTCCATCCCCTGGTTGTTGCTGCCCCCACAGCAAAGCCAGTTATGGAAGGCTGCCATAATCCATTTCTGTACAGAATTATCTGGGTTTATTTGTATCACTTACGAAGCTGGATTTGAAGGCAATACCTCCTTTCTTGCTAAAAGGCTCGTTAATTGCCCTTGTTGTTGTCTAGTTGTAACAGGTAAATTTGAGTATTATTGTGTGTCCCGGTTTTGTCACACAGTCCATTTCAAATCTTACAATGAGAACTATCCATCCTGTACAAGGGGAGAAGGCAAAGCATAATTGCTTTGCTGAGCACAGAGTTGGCTTGCAGAACCAGTCTTTCCCTGGCACTGGGCTGGTCCTTTTGTACAATGAGTGCCTTTGGGAGAATAGAGACTCTTTCATTCCTTCCTATTCTCAGGTGTAGCCAGGAAAAAGTGTGTAGGTGGCACAAATGGAGCACAACCAAGTTGCCTTTTTATCATGTTAAATGACAGCTGTGTTTCAGTCACTGGGAGTTGTTCTTAGCTGGTGTAAATTTGAGCTACACACAAAAAAAATAGCTTGAACGTATTGTTGAAGGATGCAGTCATCCCTGTGAGTGGGGGATACAAGGCAGACCACCGCCTGACCCGTATATCCCCTTTGGTGATACCCCACAGTATGCGAGGTGTGCACACAGAACAGTGTGTGTCTAGAGAAACATGTCCGTGGCAGATGTTTATAAAAATTTAAACAGGGAAAAAATAATCTGTGCAAATTTTAGATAACATTTAAAAACTGGATATGCCAATCCTGAGGCTTGCTTCCATAGATGTTGCAAGTACAGGAATCTCTTATGCTTCAGTGAAATTTTCTAGTCAGTTGATTCTAGGAACAAGCATGGCAGGGTGGTAACTGCTCTGCGTAGTTCTGAGGAACTGAAATGTGTCATACAGACTGTGACAGCAGAGGGCTTTGCTTTAGCAAATTATTTAAGAGTGAGTCAAAGTTTAAACACATTCTTAAGTCAAACTCTGTTTACCACAGTGTTTCACTTTAAATATATTAAGTCCAGCTGACATCAGTATACATACCTTACTGAATTAGAAACAAAATCTTTGACAGCGTTTTGTTTTTTCCCCAGAAAATGAAAGCAGACCTAAACATGAAGAAGTCGTTGCTGAATGCCCTGGAAAACGAGCTGCAGAAAACGCTTCAGATTCACTCACAGTCTTGCCAGTCATATACCTTGTATGACATGGACATTGGAAAGTTCTGTGACAAAGTTACCCAGCTAATAGACCGCTGGCAGAGAGCTGATAAGCAGATAGATAACAGGTTGGATTTTATTTCCTTATAGCTTCTTCCTTACTGCTATTGCTACTGAGGTCACCTTAACAGTGAGTTTAAAAGCATTGATGCATCACTTCTAGAGGACAAATGGTGACTTCAGGGCAGTAAGACTAGAGCAACTGGGAGTAGGTTCAACATACCTTAAAAGTGATTGTGTAAGACCAAGCAGGAAAATGTAGTTATTCATGTAAATGTTTAACCTATGTGCTAAGGAGTTGTTCTTTTTTATTATTATTATTATTATTATTATTGCTAATGTTCTTGGATTGGGTACTCAGACAGAGCAACCATGCTTATTCCTGAATACCCTATACCTGAGGGTTAAAGAAATAACGCTAATAATTATGTAAAAATATCCCAACCCTTTTTTTCAAATGCTTTATTCAACTGAAAACATATTCTGATTGACTGAGGGATTTTTGGGGGTGGGGGTGGTTTGTTTTGGTTTAGATTTTGGCCTGAAGTAAAAACAAACCAGTCCTGTTAATAGAAATTGGCTGGTTGCTGGTTGTTTTGGTGAAAACTGAGAACAAGTGTACTGAAGTCAGCTCACTTGATTCTTACCACTGCAAGGTTTTATCCACTCGGTTGACAGGGAGCGCCAACCTATGTGTATTGCAGAGTTACTCAAAATTGAGGTGCTAAAAACCCGTTTTGGGTGACTAATAACCAGTACAGTTCTCATTTATTTGAAATTTTTGTTCAGAATCTCCTTTTAGAGCTTTGCATAGTTTTACCTTGTTTATTACTGTGCCTTATATATGAAAAAACATTAAAGAAAGAGAAGGAGAAGGAGAATGCGCTTTTCATTGTGACAGTTTTCCCTGGTTTTTTCTAGATCTTGGGATTTAGAAAGGCAGATCAAACAGCTGAAAACTTACCGAGATCTCTACCAGGCTCTGTGCAAATGGATCTGTGATGCCAAGCGCAGGCAGGATTCCATTGAGTCCATGAAACTGTGTGATTGCAATGCTATCATGAGATATCTTCATGATCAGAAGGTATGCAGCACCTGAATGGGTTGTCTTCAATTATTTGGATTTTAAATTGTTCTGCTGTTCAGAAAATATCAGTATTAATGCAGCCTGCAATACGGTGGCCTGGTTTGGATTATAAAGTACGCAGGCTACCAAAAAGCACCACATGTGTAGGATGCAGGAGAGAGGAAATACTATTATCCTCATTACTTTCTGTCAGCGTGGCTACAGATTATGAACAAGAGCGTTTTTGGCTCCTGCACGATCACTGACACTTCTACACATCAGCTTTGAATTAATTCAAGGGGCTTGTCCCATGGTGCAACTTACGGGACAAATCACAGCACAAAAATATAAAATGGGGAAATATGTCTAAGCTAAAGTCAAGGAACTCTCCCTTCCCAGCTCTGGGGGTTGTTCCATCGCCAGGTGTTCCTCCTGAGAACAGCTTTCTTGTGCACAGAGATCCTGCCGTTGTAAGAACTAGACAGCTACGGCTCACGTCAGGCCTCAGCCTCTGGGCTGGCAAGGGTCTTGTGCTGCAGGTGCCTGCTGATGGAGGCAGCGTGTACAGGAGGACATACTGGCAAGTCTCGAGGGAATGCTTCACAGCTCGCTTTTTTCTTGACAGAACTTGCACAGTGAAATCTGTGGGAAGCGAGACAAAGTTGAGGAGCTTCTCAAGCATGCAGATCAGTGCTCAGCTGCAATTAAGGTACTTGGATTTCGGCATTTTTATGGGGTGTGGATTTTCTTGGTCAGGCGCATCTCACTGTCTCTCCTCTGTTGGCAGGTGAAATGTTGCCTCCCCTGTGTGTGTGTGTGCAGAAATTGCTGGGGTGAAGCACTTGTGTGTACAAAATATAATGAAAGCAATTTGTGCACTTGTGACCTGAAGACCACAGGATAAGGCAGGAGATACCAGTGAGAGCTTCTCTTCAGGAGGAGGAAAGCCTCCTTCTAGCCACAGCAAACTTTCCAGTTCACATGTGAAAAAAAAAAGGGAGTGGAGAACTGATTGGTAGCTTAGGAATTAGGCTTGATTAGGATCTGGGCTAGGAGGCAAGACAAATGCAGATTACCAGGAGAAATGGTGTGCAATAGCCATTGAAACCAACTAGCTATAAACGGTTTTGTGGTCTTTGCATTTTTGTCTTTATATCTGTGCTTTCTCCAGCTCAATCTTACTTTCTGTGACAAAGATCTATATGTGGCGTGGTGTCTGACATATGAAAGCGATGCATACACAGTTATTTCTGATGAAGTTTTGGTTGATAACAATACCTAGACCAGTTGCTCCCATGAATCTTTTTCACCTTTGGGTGAAAAAGCTCTGTCAGTTAGCTCTGTCCTCAGCAAATGGAAACATGTATCTTCCCTTTTTTGTAAAATGTGTGTTCTCTTTTTCCCTTTGTCATTCTCCTTCATGAGTCTCCCCAGTGGTGCTTGAACTGATGAACTTCTGTTTATGATAGAACATCATCTCTTCGTGGACAGAGGAAAGGGAAATGTAGCTTTTTTAATTAAAAAAACCCCCAAAACCCAAAACAACGCCAAAACTTTATTTGCATTTTGGGAAATCCAGATTCCCAGAGAATTCCTTGGCTAAACGGGTCCTACTTTTCCCTGTTGTTTTACAGGATTATGAACTACAGGTTGCTTCCTACAGTTCTGGACTAGAAACATTGCTCAACATACCTATCAAGAAGAGTGTGGTTCAGTCTCCTGCAGTGCTGATTCTGCAAGAGGTATCTTTCTTTCCTCTCCATCAATCTTTTGAGTACCTTTGTTTCTCCGTGTGAGCCATTGTGAGTCATATCCAGCCATACTCTAATAATTAGCACTGTCACTGGTAATGTGTACTAAGCACGTAAGCACAAGGAATTAGTGCAGAGTAGTCGCTGTGCTGTAAAGTCATACTTGGGCTCATTTAGACAGTAGATTAGCCTTCAGGAATTTACCTCATTCCTATTCAATGTCCATTGCATACATACTGTGAGAAAGTAAGATTCATGCCCCAAGTGGTGTAATCACTTTCAGCCTGGGAATTAACAGCTATTAAAGGTTTAAATTGGGTTAGTTGTGACTGTCAGACAGGAAGAGCATGATGAACCAGGGGATGAAGCCTTGGATTTAATATCACAGCAGCCGTGGGGGAAAATAATCTTGAAAAAGAAGGTGTGCGTTTGTCAGGAGGGAGAATTTATACGTTTGGGGTCCCCGGAAAGTCATGGGAATTTGTGAGGAGGAGAATTTGCTTTTTACACTGCCAAGTGATATGTTTTCTCAAGTGGATTGGCATGCTTTACATGATCTGAGGTGTAGGTATGTTCACACCTAACTCTGTAGTACAATTGTTCTAACAATTCTTTCTCTTTTCAAGGCTAGCGAGGCTCAGTCTCGCTACATAGAGCTTCTTACAAGATCAGGAGATTATTACAGATTCTTAAGTGAAATGTTAAAGAGCATGGAGGACTTGAAGGTAATCGGACTGCTATTTTCTTTACCTTCTGTTTTTATCGCAGGTTAGCAAGCTATCACTGAATAAAGACTTGCTGCATGGTGTGTCCATTCAGAGGAAAGGCAGTGCCCTGAAAGCACATTAGGAATGCCAGGTTGGATGAGGCTTTGAGCAACCTGGTCTAGTGGAGGGTGTCCCTGCCCATGGCAGGGGGGTTGGAACTGGATGGTCTTTAAGGTCCCTTCCAACCCAAACCATTCTGTGATTCTGTTAAAACAATCCACAAAACTAACCCCTGAGCTCGGTGGTGTCCCACGAAGGATCATATAAGCAGTTTTGTGCATTTTTTATCAAAGAGTACAATGTCTTGCAAGGTTACCTCCAAGGTCTTGTGTGAGATGGAGAACATTAGCCACCTTGGTAATTAGGAGGTGCTCACCAAAGCACACGAGGTCTTCGGCTGCCCATCAGAGCCTTGACCTCAGTGAGAATACAGTTATCTCAGTGCTGTGACCTGGCTCCTCATGGTTAAGGGGTCATGCCTCGTTTCAGTCCAAATCTACAGTGTTTCAAGTGGAGTAACTCCTGATTTTATTTGGCTTGGTGGAAACAGAGGCCCATTTAAGAGGTCACATATATGGAATGTGAATTACCTGTTTGAAAACTGTGGAGGTTGTAAGTGAGGCTATTTAATGCTTTGCTGGTGACTGCTTAGTACATCAAACTCTGTACTCCGTACTGCATCTCACTTCCCCCACCAAGTACCATTTCCCCTCTGAAAGTCGTTACGCTGAATTCTGAATAAAATTTGACTCTGAATAAATAAGGATTCCAGAATTTGTCTTGATGACATTAAATAAAGAAGGATTTTTGAGCTCTCGTTGAAGCAGAGAAAAAAGTTGTCAGTGTTAAACTGCATGTGGTGATTTTGAACTGGTTGTCACAAATGTTTGTGTTTCTTGTTTGTTTTTCTGCTGTCATTTTGCAGATGAAAAACACCAAAATTGAGCTCCTGGAAGAAGAACTCAGGCTTGCCAGGGATTCAAATTCAGAGACAAGCAACAAACATAAATTCCTGGAGCAAAATCTGCAGAAGTACCAGATGGACATTTCTCAGCTCAAGGCAAAGCTGATGAGTGTGGAGGAGATGAAAAGACAAGCTGAAATGGATGGAAATTCTGCCAAGCAAAACCTGGACAAATGCTATGCCCAAATAAAGGATCTAAATGACAGAATAACCAGGCTGACTTATGAGACTGAAGATGAGAAAAGGAAAAGGAAGTTGCTGGAGGATAGATACGAGCAGCAGAAGAATGACTATGACCAGCTGCAGAAAACAAGACAAAATGAGAAAGACAGTCTTGGCTGGCAAAAGTTAGAGTCTGAGAAGGTCATCAAGGAGAAGGAGTACGAGATAGAAAGATTAAGGGTTCTTCTTCAGGACGAAGGCACACGGAAGAGGGAATATGAAAATGAGCTGGCTAAGGTAAGAAACCAGTTTAGCGAGGAGATGAGTAATTTAAAGAACAAGTATGAAACAGAAATTAATATTAAGAAGACCACAATCCAGCAGATAGCTGCACAGAAAGATGATGATGCGAAAGGCCTCAGAGCCCAGGTTGACAGACTGACAAGAGAAAACAGAGACCTCAAGGATGAGATTGTGAGGCTGAACGATGCCATTCTGCAAACCACAGATCAGCGGAGGAGAGCAGAGGAAGATGCTCTTCAGCACAAGGCTTGCAGCTCTGAGGTGTCACAGCAGAAGCATCAGTTAGAGCTGGAGCTGAAACAGATCATCCAGCTTCGTGGCGAAGACAACTCAAGATACAAGCAAGCTCTTGAGGAGGCTGCCTCAACTATTCAGGATAAAACTAAGGAGCTGGAAAGGCTGAAGGTTCAGCTTCAGGAAGAGGCTAAAAGCCGATGGGAACTTGAAAATGAATTGGCTAAGGTAAGGAACAGTTATGATGAGGAAATTATTAGTTTAAAGAACAAATATGAAACTGAGATTAATATCACAAAGACCACAATTCACCAGGTCACCATGCAAAAGGAAGAGGACACAAATAATTATAGAACGCAGCTTGACAATGCCATGAGAGAAAATAGGAATTTGTGTGAGGAGATTAGGAGACTGAAGAATACGATAAGTCAGACAACAGATAATCTACGGAAGATAGAAGAGAATGCTCAGCAGCAGAAGGCAGCTGGCTCAGAGCTTTCTCAGAAGAAACAGCAGCTGGAGATTGAGCTGAAACAAGTCATTCAGAGGCACTCTGATGAAAGCATGCGGTACAAACAGTCGCTTGACGATGCTTCTAAGACCATTAAAGAAAGAAACAAAGAGATTGAAAGGCTGAGAAAGTTGTTGGATGTAGAAACAAGTCAGAGAAAAGAACTAGAGGATGAGAACAGTCAGTTAAAAAGAGTCCAGTTTGACCTGCAGAAAGCAAACACGAGCGCTACTGAGACAATTAACAAGCTGAGGATCCAAGAGCAGGAACTAGCCAGACTGAAAATTGACTATGAAAGAGTTTCGCAAGAGAAGAAAGGCAGGGATCAAGAAAGTGCAAAGTTCCAGAGCACTGTGAAAGACTTGCAGATACAGAAGCATAAGCTGGAGGAGGAACTTTGCAGGCAGAATAAAAATGTAATGGAGGAGACGTCCAGGAGGAAGAAGCTGGAGGAGGAAATAGAAGGCATGAGGAGATCTCTCCGAGAGCAATCGGTTAAAATAACTAACCTCACGCAGCAGATAGAAGAAGTGTCCATTGTGAAGAAACGGAATGAAGATGACCTTAGACACCAAAGAGAAGTATTAGACGGTCATGTGAGAGAGAAGCAGAGATACATGGAGGAGATAAGAAAATACACGTCTGATATTGAGACTTTACGCCGTCAGTTGGTCCAAGAACAGGAGCAATTAAAACAGGCTCACCTACGATACGAGCACTTACAGAAAACCTCGGAGGAGAAAAGCAAAAACTTGAATGAGTGCAAAATAGAAATCGAAAGGCTTCAGTCTCTCACTGAGAACCTAACCAAGGAACACTTGTTACTGGAGGAAGAGCTGCGAAATGTTAGATTGGAGTACGATGACCTCAGAATGGTCAGAAGTGAAGTTGATGAGAAAAATACTGCCATTGCTGAACTAAAGAATCAGCTTCAGACAAGCAGCAAGCAAACCCTGGAACTTCAGGGGTTGATTAATGATTTACAGAAAGAAAGGGAAAAATTGAGACAGGAAATTGAAAAATTCCAAAAGCAAGCTCTAGAGGTATTCACACATATTTTGATCCCGGCTTTACTGTCTCTCAGATACATAATTAATTGCAGTGTCCGTTTGAGTCAACTTAATTCACACTTTGCTGTTTAAGTTCACTGTGCTTGTGACTAATATCCCCTTTATGGCCCTTCCCCGGTTCATTTTTAAGCAAAAATGGCGGGATTTGTCCACTTTCTCAGCCTTTTACTCCCTGGGAGCTGTGCTAGGGAGTCATAAGCTGTTTTATCGTCTGGCTGAGCCTTCTCCTTGCCCCAGGAGAAACCCTGGGCCTGTGCCAGCCTCCACCAAACCATCCTAGGGGAAGATGAGAGTACCGCTGTGCCGTAGCTGTACCCTGCTGGCTGTGTGCTTCCCCGGGCTGTTTCAGCCAGGACGGGTTAAAGCAGTCCTCTGAGGCTGACCTGAGTGCTATCACAGACTAAACCAGCTAAAAACCACAGAGCCAACAAGCTGTCAAAGTGCTGCTTAGCTGGGTAAGGTGTTGACTATAGGTGAGGATTAAAGATGAGGATGTCAGCTCTGCCTAAGGTACTTACAGCCTACTTTTCATTGACTGTTTTGGGAATTTATGTTCCCAGGTCACTAAAGGCACTTGCAAATTTTACTGTTGGCCCTAATTTCTTAAAATCGAGGTGACAGCGTAAAACATTTTTTTGTATTTCATTCTTCTGCCTGGTTTCTTGTCCAAAGACCTACTGTTTAAATATATAAAAGCGAACACTTACAAAAATGTTTGCTTTTTTCTATACTTTCCCTCTATATCTCTTTTCCCATTCCCATTCTCAGCTATTCTTTCCTTTAGTCAGTTTTTCTTTCTTTTATTTTAAAAATCTGTATGAAGATTTTTAAAAAACATAAACATCTAGGATCATCTGGCACCTGTGCGTATACATATGCATGTATTATGGAATGCGAGCTTATATGTTTGTTTAATATGAACTGCGTGCAATTATGCGTGCTTTGTAGGTGTTTGTGTGTATGTATACATACGAAGGCATTAAGTGAATTTAAATGTAAAGCAACACAGGTAAAATTATTTGGAGTAACATGTGAAATGAATAATAGGAAAGTGAAAAAAGAGAGTCATGTATTTCCTTTTTATCCATGTATGACCAGTCCTCAGCTGATACAAATTCACCCAGGTTAGTAGGATTATGCCAGGGTACGTCTGCTGAGCATCAGACTCTTAATGAGACTCGAATGCCCTGTGTCTGTGCGCTATGAGAAGTATTAAAAAGTTACAAAGAGCTAACTACATCAGCAGAAAATCAAGGCAGTGGGTAAGAGAATGGAGTCCCTGGCAGTACCAGAGACACTGTCAGTGAAGGGAGAGTGTACCTTCACTGGTTTACGTGTGTCCATGGTCTTGGGTGAGACGATGCTGCAGCTAGAATGTTTTCCAGTGGCAGCTTGCTGCAGGTTAAGTGACAGGCTGAAGAGCATTGTAAGTGGAGAGCATAAGTCTTAACCAGCATGAACTCTAACCATCCTCTCTCGGTTTATTTCTTCTTTAAAATTTTAGGCATCCAATAGGATTCAAGAATCCAAAAATCAGTATAGTCACATTATGCAAGAAAGAGAAACCCTGCTGATAAAAATGAGTGCTTTGGAGCAAGACAAAGCCAGGCTGCAGAGATTAGAAGAGGAGCTGAACCGTTTGAAAGTTACCCTGGAATCAGAGTCTCGTTTGAAGCAACGCCTGGAAAGTGAGAAGCAACAAATCCTGAATGACCTCAACCAGTGGAAGAGCCAGCACTCCCGGACAGAGGAATCCATAAGGAAGATCCAGTGTGAGAGAGAGAAAAGCGAGAGGGAGAAGAACAACCTGAGGAATGAGATTGAAAGGCTGCAGATGGAGATCAAACGGATCGAGGAGAGATACCGGTGCCGACTGGAAGAGACCGCTGTCAAAAACCAGTCAGAGCTGGAGTCCGAGCGTCTCAGACTGCAAAGAGAGATCGAGAAACTCAAGCAACGCCCCTATGGGTCCCACAGATCTACGCAGACCGAGGAAGACTTTTGTATCGATGCCTCCAAGTTGCTGTTCAGTGGGCTGCGGAAGAAGATTACAGCAATGCAGCTGTATGAGTGCCAGCTGATAGACAAACTCACGCTGGATAAACTGCTGAAAGGGCAGAGGTCGGTAGAAGAAGTTGCGGCTGACATTGAGCCCTACCTCAAAGGGGCAGGCGCTATTGCAGGGGTGTCTCTTTCACCCAGACAGAAGTACTCTTTCGTTGAGGCCAAACGGAATCAGCTGCTTACAGCAGAAAACGCAGTCCTGCTCTTAGAAGCCCAGGCAGCAACAGGAGGCGTGATTGACCCACACCGAAATGAGATGTTAACGGTGGACAGTGCTATCGCCAGAGACCTGATCGACTTTGATGACCGAGAACAGATCTATACGGCAGAAAAGGCCATTACGGGATTTAAAGATCCTTTCTCAGGCAAAACCGTGCCAGTGTCTGAAGCCATCAAGAAAAACTTGGTGGACAGAGAAACTGGGATTCGTCTGCTTGAAGCCCAGCTGGCTGTAGGAGGGATTGTTGATCCTGTCAACAGTGTTTTCCTGCCCAAAGATATAGCTTTATCCCGTGGGTTGATTGACAAAGACCTGTATCGGATCCTAAACAACTGCCAAGGCGCTACAAAGAACTTCATTGACCCCACCACCAAAAAGGCAGTCACTTACATGCAGCTGAAGGAGAAATGCAGGATTGAGCCACACACTGGTCTGCTCCTCCTGCCAGTGCAGAAGAGGAGTATGTCATTCCAAGGGATCAGGCAGCCCGTCTCAGCAGATGCACTGCTGGAGGCTGGGATTATTAAGGAATCAACAAGAAACGACTTGGAAAGAGGTGCAATTACAATAGAAGAAGTGAGTGAAAGAATTATTGATTTCCTTCAGGGCTCTAGCTGTATTGCAGGAATCTACAATGAGGCTACTAAAGAGAAACTTGGCATTTACCAGGCTATGAAGATAGGTTTGGTTAGGCCAGGGACAGCCCTTGAACTCCTAGAAGCCCAGGCAGCGACAGGGTTCATAGTGGATCCCGTCAGCAATGTGAGGCTGCCCGTTGAGGAAGCTTACAAAAGAGGCCTCGTTGGAATTGAATTTAAAGAGAAACTTCTCTCTGCTGAAAGAGCTGTCACTGGGTACAAAGACCCGGAAACTGGAAATATCATTTCTCTCTTTCAAGCAATGAACAAAGAGCTCATAGAGAGAGGCCATGGAATTCGTTTGCTGGAGGCCCAGATTGCTACCGGAGGAATCATTGATCCCAAAGAGAGCTACCGCTTGCCAGTAGAGACGGCCTACAAACGTGGCTACTTCAATGAAGAGCTGAACCAGATCCTTAGTGATCCAAGTGATGACACCAAAGGGTTCTTTGACCCCAACACAGAGGAGAACTTGACCTACTTGCAGCTGAAAGAAAGGTGCATAAAGGATGAAGCAACAGGGCTCTGCCTTCTACCCCTCAGAGAGAAGAAGAAGGTGGTACACACCTCACAGAAGAACACCCTTAGGAAGCGCCGGGTTGTCATTGTAGATCCAGAAACAAACAGGGAAATGTCCGTGCAGGAGGCGTACAGCAAAGGCCTCATCGATTACGACACCTATACAGAACTAGCTGAACAGGAGTGTGAGTGGGAAGAAATCACTATTACAGGATCAGATGGTAGCAGCAGAGTAGTCCTTGTCGACAGGAAAACAGGCAGCCAGTATGACATCCAAGATGCTATTGACAAAGGTCTGGTGGAGAGGAAGTTTTTTGACCAGTACCGTTCTGGCAGTTTAAGCCTGACACAGTTTGCAGACATGATTTCCTGCCGTAACGGCACCGATGAGGTGTTCCGGCACGAGTCGGTGACGCGGTCTCCCACAGTGCTGAGTGTCAGGAGTTCTTCCTCGCTCATCAGGAGCGGTTCTTTCTCAGAGACCCCGGACGAGTGCAGTCCCATTGCAGCCATATTCGACACAGAAAACTTGGAGAAAATCTCCATTTCGGAAGCTATCCAGCGGGGCATCGTGGACAGCATCACCGGGCAGCGGTTACTGGAAGCCCAGGCCTGCACCGGTGGCATAATATGCCCGACCACAGGCCAGAGGCTTTCGCTTCAGGAAGCTACCGGTCAAGGCATCATTGACCAGGATATGGCCACACGGCTCAAACCAGCCCACAAGGCCTTCATAGGGTTCGAAGGCATAAAGGGCGGACGCAAGAAGATGTCAGCAGCTGAAGCCGTGAAGGAAAAATGGCTGCCTTACGAGGCTGGGCAGCGGTTCCTTGAATTCCAGTATCTCACTGGAGGTCTCGTGGACCCGGAAGTGCGTGGAAGAATAAGTACTGAAGAAGCCATTAGAAGTGCATTGATTGATGGTCGCGCTGCCCAAAAATTGCAAGACACCAACAGCTATCCCAAAATTCTGACCTGCCCCAAGACCAAACTGAAAATATCCTACAAAGATGCAATGAATCGGTCAATGGTGGAAGACATCACCGGGCTTAAACTCTTAGAAGCAGCTTCCGTTTCATCCAAAGGCATATCCAGTCCCTACAACGTCTCCTCAGCACCCGGCTCTCGCTCTGGCTCTCGCTCTGGCTCTCGCTCTGGCTCGCGTTCGGGTTCATGCTGTGGGTCTAGGAGGGGAAGTTTTGATGCATCTGCAACCTCTTCATATTACTCGTTCTCAACCTTCAGCAGTGGGTCTGTTGGGCGCTAATAACAAGTAAGGGAATGCGTCTGCGTTTTAATAACATTTAGATCATTCTATATCCTCTTTCCTTAAAAAAAAAAAAAGGCAACAACAAGGAAGCAACCCAAAGCAAAACCCTTAAGTCTTTCCTGGGTGTGTTCAATTTCTCTTCTGAAAATGCTGTAAAATGCTTGAATGCAGATTTATGGAATATAGTTTAGGGGATGCAAAAAGTCATGTTTGTGAATTTTGAATTTCGGTCCCCATTTCCTTTTAGTGCTTGGATTTTAATTGGTGTCTGTATGTTTTAGATACTCGGTCACGTGCCTTCTCCTGCTGTGTGGGTCAACCCCTAAGCTGATAACTGCCTTTGGAAAGTCTTGCAGTAGTTATTTTTTTTTCTTTCTCCCCACATAGACCTTTTTCAATTTGCTATTTTGAAGAAAAAAATACTAACACTATGGACAGAAAATGCCTTTAATATTGTTTTTGGATCTATACTATAACATGGAAAGCTCTGTCTTCCAGATGCTCTACTTTTCTGTGTTTGGCTAGCCATTTTCTTAAGTATAACTTGGTGGCTATAAAGGGCTATTATTAGGCTGGGCTTTTGTTTTACTGTTACCCATATCTATTTTCTACTGTTTTGCTTGATTTCCATGTAACGAAGAAAAGAAATCTAACTGCACCAAGTGAGCTATTCTGGGCAATAAACTTCTGAAGTTTTAAAGTCTCTGTTGTGTGCTTCTTACATTTAGCTACGAACGTTCTCAGAGGCACAGAATAGAGAAAGAAACATTTAAAAAAGTAACAAGTACTAGCTTTGTCATAAAAAATAGGGTACAGGCACAGCATTCGTCATGATGCTGATCCGTCGTTTTGATGAATGTGGACTCCCGGTTCTGCATTTTCGGTAGGAAAATGAAGATAGAGCCCATAACAGAAACAATGCCCCTAGGAGCAGAAAGCCAGTTTCCACAGGTGGTCGTAGACCTGATGATGACCAGAAGCATATTTCTTCTGCCCAGGACCCAGCATGATGCCTTCCTGGTGCCTCCTTCACAGAGCTGAGAAACCAGGGCAGGACCAGGTGACCACAGGGTTAGGGGACACAACGCGTCCTCTGAGCAGGGTGATTGCTTATGAGAACTTAGTATGGTTTTAGGCAGATGCTAGTATGGGGCTTGAACAAAAAAACTGTCAGTATAATTTGCCAGTACCTGAAATAAACTCTTTGTGGAAGTAGTTGAAAGTGTTCACAGATTCACAGCGTGGTAGGGGTTGGAAGGGACCTCTAGAGATCATCCAGTCCAACCCCCCTGCCCGAGCAGGATCACCTACAGCAGATCACACAGGAACAAGTCCAGGCGGCTTTGGAAAGTCTCCAGGGAAGGAGACTCCCCCACCTCTCTGGGCAGCCTGTCCCAGGGCTCTGTCACCCTCACAGGGAAGAGGTGAGGGGTGTGCTTGCTCACAGCTGCCTGAAGCACCCACCTGCTTTTGGCCGTGTATCGTGTAGGAACCCCACATGGCTGTGAGTTTTATCAGTTGCTGCAGATAGAAAGAAGCTGATAGGCACAAATGCTAATCCCTGTTAATGATGCTGCCTAATTACTGTAGTGTGTTGCTGTTCTGCAGTAAGGGATAGCACGGGTTTTGACACCACTGTCTCTGGCTGAAGTGTAGCTTCTAGCCTGAGAAGCGTTTGCAGTGTTTTCTGAAGAAGAGAGCTGTGTATAAAATCTCTGCTCTGTACAAAGTGACCGCGGTAACGGGACTAAGAAATTAAATGGACAAGTGGGTGGTACAGACCTCTAGAGAAAGCAGGTGTGAAATTGCATCCCAGCTCCTGGTACGCTCCACAGCTTTGGAGGTCTCTCTCTACAGCTCATTAGCGGTACTGTAGAGCAAGAGCCAGCGCCGGAGTGCTGGGTGGGGAGAAGCAGCCCCGGAAGGAGATCACTGCTGTAATCCCAAGCCGTTTCTGCTGTTTTAAACGGCCAGGAGGTTCCTGGGCTTTACAGTAAACGTGAAATTGGTCATTACCGAAGGAACATCCGCTGTTGGATGCAGAATCGCCACAGGACCGGGCTTATGTTTTGCGTAAGACATTCCTGACATCTCTGGTAGGTTGTTTAAGGCTCCATCCTTAGATAGGACTTTTATTACTGCTGGATCTACCTTCTGTTTTATTGTGGTGACCTCAATCTAAGACCGTCCCCCAGAAACGACGATGATGTTGTCCTCCCCTTGCTTGCACTCCCACAGCAGACACTAGTATGACTGTGGTCAGCAGCGGCCTTACATGGCCAGGGGCCTTCGGTGCAGGTGCCCAGGGCCGGAGCAGCAGGTGGGGCAGGTACCGGTAACGGGGTGCTAAAGAGGTAAGCGGGGAGTTTCCCACCACCGTAAAAAGGTGCTGAGGAAGGAGCTTGAGGAAGAACCTCCGGAGCTGGAAGTTGGCAGCTGAGGTCAGTCAGCAGAGAGGCACAGTAGGTGAGTGCATCCAGAGGGGCAGGGTGTTGGGGAGCTGAGGAGAGGGGGTTTGCCGCAGTGCCTGGTGTTCGTGGGGCAGGAGAGCCTTGCCTGGGGCTTGGAGAGCGGGCAGGCTGTGGTGTGTTACGGCGTGATGCCGTGGGGGTGCGGAGGTGAGTGCGGGGATGCCCCTGTAGGTTTGGGGCAAGGTCCTTGTAGCGCTTTTGCACCAGAGGTGAAACAAATCTTGTTTGTGTGTTTCAAAGAAAAGGCTGGCAGCTCTGGATGGCCTCTGCTGCTGAGACAGTAATTCCTTAGTTCTGAAAAGCCAGAATAAGCTTGTTGGTCCAGTCTTGGCCACGAGCGCTTCCCTGTGTGGGAGGGGTGCTGGGCTGGGTGTACCCTTCAGCAGCCTTGTAGTTGGCAGTCAGCCCTCTGAAATTGCTGTCTCCTGCTCCCTCCCTGTGCCTCGGGGTGGGTGATGCTCACACTGTTGGATGGGAAATGGGTGCCCGGGGTGCTGGCTCAGCTGTTGTGGCTGGGGAGGGCGCAGTCGTTAGCGGGGGTCAGCTCCCGAGAGAACTGGGCTTTGCTCTGAACAGGGTTAGAATTGACTTCTAAGTGTTACACTGAGTTAATGGCCTTGGTGTGAACTCGCTGTCCTTCGGCTTGAGGCTGGGAAATGACTGCTGCTTAGGGCCTGAAGTATGTAAGGCACCGTGTGGTTTGGGTGACGCAGAAGTGATCAAGCCAGAGTTTTGTCTGTCTAGTGCTAATTGGAAATGTGCACATGCCACAGTTAATTAATAGTCTAGCCTCATGAATGTGAAAGGAGGGTGGGGAGACATGCAGAATAGCAACTATGTGACTTAGGGTAAAATTGTCTCAATTATTATTAAATTATAAGTATGCAGAGGATGGGGGGTTTAAAATTATTTTTTAAGGACTTGTTCCAATTTCTGTACACTTTCATATTATAAATCTGGAAGAGTCATCTACTTGGTTTGTTTCTGTGAACCTAGGCTGTTATGAGATGAGCAGAATTTGGTTGTCATGTGTAACTCGGAATAATGCTATACTGGAAAATACTTTTTTTACATGTCGATTCCTAGGCCCCTCCAGACAGGCTGCACACGCAGCTTTCCCACCTGTGTCTGCTACCTTGTTGTGTAATGATTATTCACCTATGATTTGAGGTTTAACTTGTGGTGGTTTTATTTTTGTGGTCACAGTTCCATCAAATACACATGTGCTACATCTATAACTGCATCATATAATAAAGAAAAAGCAATATTTGGGGCTCCATTCGTTACCTCTCAGACAGTGTCTGTTGTAGTCTATCAGCGAAACATTTTAGGGTGGAGTGAATCGAGTGGGAGGTTCCGTTATGAGATCTGGACATCCATCTGTGAATCCATCAGATGTTTAAGTTGCTGATCGCCTGTAGATTCTGTCCTGTTGGCAGGCTGGGGGTGTACGCAGTGCAGTCCTTGGCTTTGCACAGTTCAGGTGCACCTGGTGAACCAGGGAGTGCTGGATGCTTTGTCTGGGGATAATGTGGTTTGCCTGGCTGCCTGTCCTGGGCAGCCACATGTTATCCAGGAGACCCTGAAAAGGGAAGATGTGGATATATAAAGGAAATCATCTGGCAGAGTGGACTTGTCACCTGCTCATGTTGACCAGGAGTGACACTCTGAGAAGTGGTGAAAACATACCAGTGTAGAATCACAGGATGGTTTGGGTTGGGAGGGACCTTACAGACCATCCAGTTCCAACCCCCTGCCATGGGCAGGGACACCCTCCACTAGACCAGGTTGCTCAAAGCCTCATCCAGCCTGGCCTTGAACACTGCCAGGGATGGGGCATCCACAGCTTCTCTGGACAACCTGTGCCAGTGCCTCACCACCCTCTCAGGGAAGAATTTTTTTGATATCCAATCTAAATCTCCCCTTTTTCAGTTTTAAACCCGTTACCCCTTGTCCTGTCACTACAGGCCCTTGCAAAACATCCCCCGCCCAGCTTTCTTGAAGCCCCTTCAGGTACTATGAGGTCTCCCTGGAGCCTTCTCTTCTTCAGGCTGAACAACCCCAATTCTCTCAGCCTCTCCCCACAGCAGAGGTGCTCCAGCCCTCTGAGCATCTTCATGGCCTCCTCTGGACTTGAGGAGGGTCTGAATCCAGCGTGTGCTTCAGAGAAAATCAGTCGTTATGAGCAAATGGTGAGAATTAGGAGGTCAGTGGGAACTCCGCAGTAAAGCACTATGGAGGGATAAGCCTTCTCTTAAATGCTGCATCCTCCTTATGCAGATGGACCAGGGGGTCCTCATTGCTCGGCCAGTATATGGCCAGTACTTAAATGAAGGAGACCTTGACGTCCTTCTGACCCAGGGAGGCCTCTCTCCTGCATGGCACAAAACCAGAGGAGGAGTGCGTCTGGCCACTCTGCAGCTACTCTTTGTGAACTGAACCCGGGGGCTTTTGGGTTCCTACTTGGTTTCCCAGCTGCTCCCTTTACTCCAGGAAATCCTATAGGTCCTCTGGGGCCAGGTTCACCATTAAGTCCAGGCAGACCAGGTTTTTCCCTTCTTGAACTGTTTCAGATTTTATTTATTTTAATTTTAAAAGTAATGTATTTGTTTTCATATGAAGAAAAGTGAAAGAATGATGTGCTGGAAAGATTTTTACAAGCAACCGAGAATAGAACTGGGATAGCGCTTGGTTTCTTGGTTCAGCTAAGGAGATGAAAACCGTAATCCAATATTTTGTTTTCATGTGGTTTTAATTTAAAAAATTTTGAGTAAATTTGGTTCAATTTAAGAATATTGCTATAAACACTTGCATTTAGGAAATACTGGGAAAACCTTTAAACCCTTCTAGCATTTTTTTTTCATTTGTAAAACTGTATGTGGCATTTAGCACAAGTTTCAAAATAGTTGTTATTGAACTGGTGTTTGGTTTTCTGACATGATTGGTGGGGGCAGGTGGGAAGGAGTAGGAGGAATGCACTTTTCCATAGCCTGGGAACTTTAGAGCCTCTATTTCTTTCAGGTTGCTGTTAGAGCTTCCGATCCAATGTCTCCAGTGGTATTTAAGTTACCTGTGGACCCCCTGACGTGAAAGCTGGAGGAGGAAGGGTACGGGTCCCAGCATTGTTTGGAAAATACAACAATCATGGCCTTTGTTGACAGCTTGGTTCTATCAAGCGAATCTTGAGACAAATGCAGAAAAATACTGATATTGTAGAGGCCTTCTGCAAACTGACAGGCCTCAGAACACAAGGAGAGAAATGCTGTGTGTGTGATGTGGAAGGGAGCGTACCGGCTATGTTGTGCTGTAACAGGTAGTTTGTGGGGAGTCAGCGCAGACTATAGCTGTTCTGGGTTGAGCCCTGACCCCCAGACCAAGCTGTCACCAGAGCCAGGACTGCGTTTTGGTCTACGCTGCATTGTGCTGCCACAACCCCTAGTTTTTTCCCAGGTGGCTCTGCCATCCAGGAGGCCCCAGAGGACTGGTTATTGTCAGTAGGTAGCTGTGCTGTCTCTGGAGGAGTGTGGAGAGGTTCTGACCCATCTGGGCAGTGTGAGCCCAGGCTGGAGGTGGGAGTTTGGGAGTCTTCTCCCTGCCCTTGGCTTGTGGAGCGGCTGAAGAAAAGCCTGGAGAGAGCAGCAGAGCTTTGAGATCATCTTCACGGCTGGCCCCTTTGCAGAGGCTGCCAGCAAAGACTCTGATTAGTGTTGAATCTGAGGCAGGCTTGTGCTAAGTCTATCGCCCTGCTGGGAAAACTGGGTTCTGATGAACCAGCCCTTTTAAATGAGACAGTAAACATCATTGTTGTCTAGTTGAATGAGATCAATGCTTGGGTTTTATTCATATAATAAGTGTATGTGAATTGGACATGAGCTCCAAAGACCTTCTTACTGGAATTTGTCTCTGGACAAGAACTTTCTGTAGCAATGGCAGAGGGAGTAGGACTGGTAATTAGTTTTATCTGCCCCCCCCCCCCGACCCCAGACTTCTAGTCCATTGCAGTAGGCATTATGATTTAAAGAAAATGATTAGAAACTACCAGTTACTTGAACTTCAAAGAACATTGGTTGCACCTTTGATCCAGCATCCTTGTCTCCTTTTTCTAAGGTATCACCCTCTAAAAAAGGGAATCCAGCGCTGTGTCCTTGCACATTCAAAGAAAGCTTTCCTCATTCATTGTAGTGTTTTGTTCCCCCGATGCAGGAAATAAGAGCCTTCAAACTCAGCCGTGTGTGCATGTTAGCCATGCTGCATTAGCTTAAGATCTGTGGATAGATTTATTCCCTCCCAGCACCGTATAACTCAACTCTCTTGCTAATCTAAGGACTTGGGGTTAAAGTGAGCCTTCCTACAGGCAGGCCACAGCCCAGCTGCTTTCCGGGTCCATCATTTGCCAGTCAGGGATACCGGAGTGCTCTCCAAGCACCACTTTCATAGAAATTTTAGGTTGGAAAATACCATTAAGATCATCAAGTCCAGCTGTTAATCTAACACTGCTAATACCACCACTAAACCGTGTCCCTAAGCACCTCACCTATGTGTCTTTTTAATACCTCCAGGGGAGGTGACTCAGCCACTTCCCTGGGCAGCCTGTTCCAATGCCTGGAAAAACTTTTTGTTGGAGGAATTTTTCCTAATATCCAATCTAAACCACCCCTAGTGCAACGCGAGGCCATTTCCTCTCATCTTATTGCTTGTAATTTGAGAGAAGAGACCAACACCCACCTTGCTACAACCTCCTTTCAGGTAGCTGTAGAGACTGATAAGGTCTCCCCTGAGCCTCCTCTTCTCCAGGCTGAACACCCACAGCTCCCTCAGCCGCTCCTCACAGGACTTGTGCTCCAGACCCTTCCCCAGCTCTGTTCCCTTCTCTGGACACGCTCCAGCACTTCACTCTCCTTGTAGTGAGGGGCCCAAACTGCATGCAGGGTTTGAGGTGTGGCCTCACCAGTGCCCAGTACAGGAGGACAGTCACTGCCCTAGTCCTGCTGGCCACGCTGTTCCTGATGCAGGCCAGGATGCTATTGGCCTTCTTGGCCACCTGGGCACACTGCTGGCTTATATTCAGCCGCTGTCGACAAACACCCCCAGGTCCTTTTCCACCAGGCACCTTTCCAGCCACTCGTCCCCAAGCCTGTAGCGTTGCAGGGGGTTGCAACATTGCTTTTTTTTTTTTTTGTCTCCAAAGCTGCTTTATTGCCCTGCAGAAATGCCATGTCCCAGTGGGCATGTCGGATCTGGGAGGAATACGAGAGCACCTGGGACTCTTCCAGGCCTTTGCAGTAAGTACCACCAAAGTCCCAAGAGAAATTGGCCATCACGGGGATGCTCCTGAAAATCCTGGCCCCTATCAACTGGGAACACACAGCCCTGCACGCATGCACCATAAGCGTAGAGTGGCTCTGCTGTAGCTTGTCTGTGGCCATGCTTTATAAGTGTTTACTTCAAAGACGGGGCCGGTTATTTGGTTTCTGGAGTCCTATCTCCAGTCTCACCTTAAGCCCCCCAGACTGAAATTACTCTTGGGTAGGTTGAATTGGCGTGGTTTTGATCATTCAACGTTAACAGTAGGCCTTTACCTTTTGGCCTTTTATTCCTGTGAGGCTTGGAAGAGCCGGTAGGCAAGGGTCTCCCACCTCACCTGTGGTGCCCTGAATGGAAAAGAAATTAGCTATTGAGATGATTTGGCGAGGTTTTCATAAATCAAATTACTCTGACTTTAATTGACCTCTTTCTGCTCTATAACAGTGGCAGAAGAGGCTGTGGGAAGTGTCGCTGTGCTTTCAAAGCCTCCGTCAGCACAAGAGAAATAAAAACTCTGCTAACCTGGTTGTATGTCGGAGCCTCAGTCAGAACTGAGACTTGTTCTAGAGGGTATAAAACGTCAGGCTGCATCTAGGCTCCTTCGCTAGTGTGCATGGGGACTGTTGCACATCTGCTTGGTTTTTACTTAACAGTAATAATAACTTTGGGTTATTTTTACACGTACTTAGTGAGAGGTTTCTTTTATTTTTCCATGGAAGATTTGGCTTATCTTTCTTCTAGAGGTCATTTTGGGGCAGATTTTCTCCTTGACAGATTTGCCTGCATGACAGTTCTCAAATTTCAGCATTTAAAATATCTGTATCTTTAAGTCAAATTCAGACTTGGATCTTGAACTCTGCCAAAGTTTTGGTAAGTGGGTCTCCAGAAATTTTCAAGATGACTTCCCCCCCCCACCTCCCCTTCTCTGGAAACATAAGCAGTTCCTACAAACAAGGTTTATTCCTTCCTGATGGCAACCTATGAAGCACCTTCAGGTGAGCATTTCTCATAGCAACCTGTCGAGCTGCTGCTGCGCGGTGCCGTGCACATCTGCCCCAGGGATCAGTAGGACTCTGCTTGGAGCAGGAATGCGACGGTTCCATTAGTCCCAGCTGCGCCCTGTCATTCACAAGAAGATTGTAGTTGGGTGCTTGCCTGAGATGGTACAGTTAGACCTTAGCACCATGGCATCCTCCTGCCACCCACCAGCCTCTCTCCAGCTGCTTTTTTTCCTGCTCAGGCTTTGTAGCAGCATAGTACTGACACTTGAAGCAGTTTAAAAAGAAAGAAATAAGTATTTAAAATCACTGCTTCCTACAGTGGCAGCACATGGGCAGACACATGCTGCCGCATGTGTATTTGTACCACACTGGCTCCTAAAACCAGTACCTAAGCTCCACCACTGAAGTGGATTGTGCTGTGTAGCGGAATGAATCCTAGTCTTCCTGCATCCTTGACCTTGCTCGCCCTTAGCTCCTGCCAAGGCAGTTGAAAACATTTGGCATCACTGATTTCTGGAAAAGGGCAGGAAATGGTAACATACTTTGACCCAAGCTCACTATGCAGTTAAGGTGAATCTCTTAAGCATGTTACTAAACTGGACTAGTCATGGCTTATGGAACTCCTTATATTTGTTTTTTAGTCTTGGAGAATGATAAAAATCTTAATTTCTAGCTCACCTTACAGCAACTCTGACTAGCAGGAAAGGAGAAGCTTAGAAGGCAGCAGCAATAGCCAAGGATATTGGATTATGTGGCAAGCCTCTTGGTATAATCATAACAAAATTTAGGCTGTAGGAATCATCTGGAATACTTTAACCACTCTTAGATTTTTGGCAAGGCTTTTAGCTGTGAAGTCAGTCATATACTGTGGGAAGGTAAAGCCCTGGAAGACGTTAATTTCTGCTATTGTTTTGCCTCTTTCATTCTGTGTCCCAGTTATTGTGAGTGCTAAAACTGACCTCGTGCGCTAGCCACACCATATTGCCTTTTCATCCCAGGGATCCTGCCTTGCTCCCTGGCCCTGCGATGCCCAGGGGACCCTGAGGAAACAATGAAATCTTTGTCAGGGTGTGCTCTTCATGCCAGAAAACTGGCTGTGTTAGCATTTTGACGTGAACCCTAACTCGCGTGCTTTCCCGGACTGCCATCCATGCCAGAGATCCCACATACCCTTCATCACTCTGGGAATAACAAAGCACTCTGAGCAAAGCTCCCCATCTTAATCATCGTTTCTCAGTGTTGCAGAAGATCTTTTTTGGTTTTGTTTGTATATCTAAGTGAATTTAATGCTCTCCAAGAATCTGCTTTGATACCACTAGACAATTATTTCCAACATAGAACGGGAACCCCTTCAAAGCTGAAAGTTTACACATCATGTTCCACTTACATGCTTTTAGTTAGCCATCTTCAGGCACAAGAGAATAACTTTGATTTTAGGCCAACTGAACAATGTATGGAACAGTTTGTTTCTTTCCATTCCCCTGCTCACGCTCCCAAGAGAAAATCCTTCAGCATACCGGGGAAATGGCATTTTCTGCACAATATTCTGCGATGAAGCCAAAATGTTGCAGTGAAGTCCTTCCAGAAGTAAGCACCAGGTGCTGTTTCACAGCAAGGATGCTGTCAACTTCCAGAAAGAGGGGGAGGGGGGGAAAGTAGGATAAAATGTTTTCCTTTATGGAGTCCTAAATTTTTTTTAAAATTACATTTGCTTTTGCAGAAATTTCTGGCACCACTTATTTCATAGGACCAAACTCAAACCTTGTTTTCTATCATATGCTCATCTCCTTAAGTCTCTCCTATAATTCCTGTACAAGCTTAGGTAAAGCAAAATTAAAGGAATAGTGCTGTAATTGAATTGCCTGAAACTTTGTGTGGTACGAGTCACATGATATCAAAAGGGTTGTGATCCTTTGAATAACAAGCATCAGAAAATCACCTTTTATAAGATCTTATCAGCCTTCAGTCTCAGAAGGGCTGTTTTGCAAAGACCACAGCCAGGACTAATCTCCTGTATAGTAATAATTTCCTTAATATTTACAGTAACGAATAAAATCTCCTCAAGGCTGCAGTGTGCCTGTCTGCCATGTAGCTGTACATTTGAATCCTGCCCTTTGGCTGATGAAGCGAAATTGCCCAAGTCCTTTGTGCCCTTATTAATTTGTGCATATACAGTCACCTTGAAGGGTAGGCAGCTCTTGGTAGGTCTATTCTTTCAGCTAAGCTGTCTGAAAGTCACCAAATCCTTCCTTAAGCCTGATCTTTGAAGTTTTCTAGGTCCTTGAGTGCTCAGTCTTGCTGGAGTCAGGAGGGCTCATTCTGGGAAAAGGTATTTCCATGAGTGACCAGGAATGGTGACCAGGTCCCTGTAAAGGCTTTTTTTTTTTTTTTTTGAGTGGTGAGGGATGGGGTGTCCAGGGCCTGTCTGGGCCTCTTGGGAGCACCAGCACTGGGATAAGCCCTTCCTCATTGTTAATGATCCTACTGGTTTCATTAGTGACTCTTTGAGGGAGCGTGCACCAAAGTAAATAACAGTTCTGTATATAGCAGGGCTATAGTGCCTAAACCTGCTGTGGCTTAGTTCTGCAAGACTTCTGCGAACTTATCTGACTGTGAACACATGAGAGATTTGCATGTTCAGGATGCCCATTCTCAGCATCGACGGAGGCACAGCTCATGGTTCATCCTTCTGTAGACTTACCATCCCTCCAGGTAGGCAGTTGTGTCTGTTAGCACCAGCAAAGCCCTGGGATGAAGACTGGAGAGCTGTTTTTCCAACACAATTGTTTATTCCTCACTAAAATATGCTTGCTCTACCTTAGCCTACATGGCCGGCCCTCTGAGTTTACTACAAATCCTGTGCCATGATGACTTCTTAAAGTGGTACCAGATTTAATATGATAAAGGAATACAGCAAGTTCAAATTGGGCTCTCTCCTTGCCCCATTTCACTTTGGATTCGGCTGCAGCCATGCTTTGGCCAGTACTCTCAGGCACTCAGATGTTTCTGAGTGTAACAAAGTTGGGGGTTTTTTTTTGTTTGTTTGGTTGGTTTTGTTTTTTTTAGCCAATGTATTCTGCATATTCCCTGAGATTACCTGAGGATGTAGTTTCACATGCAAATTATGCTGTTCTATGAGCAGGCTGTGATTGAAGGGGGAGTCCTGCATTCCTCATGCCTTTGCTGACCTTAGGTAGCCTGAGCAGAGAACAGATGCAGCTGGAAATCAGTGCAGTAAAAAAAAAGGAAGCATGGAAAAAGAGTGCTGTTTGGGAATGGTGTGGATTTAGGACTGGCTTCTGTTGACTGCTAAGACACACCTGAAGGAAGTATCTGGAAGTTGCAGCGGGGACCAGTGGCCCTCTTAGGTTCTTTGTGGGCAGTGATGTGTCTCAGTGCATTAAACTGGTGGGAGCTGGTAAACATGAATATCTCATTTGCACAGAGAAGTGATACATGTTTGAACTGAAACTTGTCTTAAGGATAACATTATCCTTAAGATATCATGATTTATTTTCTACTTGCAGTGAAATGTTACTATTGAGAATGTGCTTTTTTTTTTTTTAACATTTGTTTCTTACCAAAGTAGCAAGAGCATCAAATCTCATAAATGTACATTGTAATTAGGCAGATACTTTATATCTTCTCTCTAGCACCTGAGCAACCATCTCCCTCACTCCTATCAATATTTTCCTGGAATGCAAACCCAGCTATTACTTTTGGGTTTAGAACTGTCAGAATGCTTACAATGACTCTTACCTAGCTGCTCACAGCAAACACTGTCAAAATACAAGGTGTTCTTCCTGCACCCTGACATCTTTAGGTTTAGATTGACCCTGTAGACCTGGCAAAGAAGGCTCTCCCTGTGATGGAGAATTCAGACAGTTAAAAATAGGCACACTGAATCAACTGGGTCTTCATTTCTCACCATCGCGATAGGGACTGTTAGAGGTTACTGCTCGCTGAGAGTGAATTCATTAAACTGACTTTGGAGAAGGTCAATGAATGAATGATGACAGGCCTGTGCACCTGACTTCATCAAAACAACTAACAAAAGATTGTCTTTGGCTAGGAATTATTGCAATCTAAATATAGGACAGGAATTTGCAAGTACATGAGACGAGTAAAGAAGGGCGATGTGGTTGCGTACTAATTAAATACATGAAGCTTATTATTAAAGGTGAGATATGAGGCAGTATAAAATATTGGCTTCCCCACCTTGAGAACCAACTTAAACTCTTTCTTCAGAAAACCCAAGTTATTGATTGATTTATTTTGGTTTTTTTTTTTTTCTCACTACAAGTAAGAAGTGGAATTGTTTCAAACCCATGCACCGTGCGGTAAAAAGTCTCTTTCTGGAACCACAAAACCCCAAAGCTTTTGAAGCCCTGCTAACCAATCTGCCTAATCCCTGGTACCTGGCATCTGATAACAGAAAAGATAATAGTTAACGAAGGGAACAAAAGAACACAGCAACCGGCATATGTTTTGAAAGTACATGGGTTGTAATTATGTGTGGGTTTTGAGGTTTTTGATCAGTCCTGAGTAGCCAGAGGATCTTTCAGAGCCTACTGGGTCTGAGTCAACCTGTCATATATAAAGCAAGTACTAATTGGTGACTCTGAAGCAGGGACATCACAGATAAGATGAAATAAGTTTCAAGGTGATGTTCTGGTACCATGGGTAGTCCTGAAAGAGAGAGAAGGGATGAAAGTGCTCCTGTAAAAGATAGTTATACAGCACTGGGTGCCCAATGGTGATACCCTCTGTGATAACCCGTAGATGCTATAGGCCGTATGGTTTCATGTCTGTGTCTGTATTAGGCTAGTCTAAAAGCAGGTTGTTAGGAGAAGAAAGAACCTATCTCAAACCATAATGATCCTGTAGTGTTTCATTGAGAGGCTGTGTGAGAATCACACCTGATGTTAGTTGTGGATGTTCTTGGTCCTTGGCCAAGTTACCAGACTTTCCTTTCTAGTACTACCAACCAGAAGATAAGGATTGTAATCTGAGAAAGAAAGCATTTGCTACCTAAACACAGAAGGAATTACGTGTGAAAAGCTGTCCAGATAAAAATCAATGCAGGCGTTGGAGTTCAAATGCAAGATACTGGCTTTTGTAGTGGGAATAAAGTTAGAGCATGAAAAAAAATCCCTTTCTAATCACCTGATGGATAAGTATTATTTGCTGTTCCTAGGTGTGACTACATGGCTGCCCTCCCTACAGAATCACAGAAGGGTTGAGGTGGGATGGGATGTCTGGAGACCATCTGGTCCAACCCTCCTGATCAAGCCAGGGCAGCTAGAGGCAGTTGCGCAGGACCATGTCTGGATGGGGTTTTGAGTATCTCCAAGGATGGAGACTCTAGCTTCTTTACCAGTGCTTCTTTACCAGACCTTTACCAGTGCTTGGTCACCCTCACAGTAAAGAATTATGTTCAGAGGGTACCTCCTGTGTCTCAGTTTGAGCTCACTGCCTCTGGTCCTGTCACTGAGCACCACTGACAAGAGCCTGGCTCTGTCTTCAGATATATGTACAATTTTCTGAGATTCTCTTGAACCTTCTCTCCTCTGGGCTAAACAGTCCCAGCTCTCTCAGCCTTTCCTCATGTGAGATGCTCCAGTTTCCCTACAGTATCTACATGGCCTTCATTTTCATCCCTTGGATGAAGAGCACGAAAACATTTCTGGAGAGTAAGACATGATTTAGAGAACACTTGATCAGCCTTCATTGCTACTGACTCCCCTTGGACATAATGCGCTTCAAAGCTGCGTGAGTCCTGCATGGAGGAACGGTTCCGGAGTCATACTTAAGGACAAAGAATATGTATCGCAAAGACAGGAGAGCAGAATTGAGACTTCAGGCCAGAAATATTGAAGGGTGTTGTGTGACTAGGCTGCAGGTTACTGATGCCTTTTGATATCGATGAATCCTTCCCCCAACCCAGTGTGCATCACTGTTGATAAAAGCTAATGTGCCTGTAAAGAGTTAAAGGAAAACTTTCAGAGACTAGACAAAGCCTCTCTTCCCCAAAACTTAGGTTTGCAGTGGCCCTAGAGCTCAAATTTACACTCAGATTCAAATACAGGTCCCAGTCAGAGTAACCACACCTCTTTGTAATCCTAGGTAAATTAGGGGGAATTAGAAGTACTTTGATTTGCAGCTGTAGGGAGAAGCTTTGCCTCCTGGAGACCTAGGATGAGGTTCTTGCTCTACAAAAAGGACAGGAACTGGCTGCTGATTCCAGTGGGACCAGTTTTTCCCCTTAGTTCTTTAATATTTTCAAACAAACTCAATCTTTTAAGCAAATGAGTGATAGACTTTTGCAAAACCCTAATGCTTCATGTGCTGCTAGAGGCTTGCTCTACGTAAATGTCTGTACCTTCTTTCCAGGAAGACTGGCATGAGCTGGCTCCCTGAAAACATTGCTGTAGTCTGTTGGAGTTTCCACATATCCCAGACTAACATCCTTGCAGGGAAGGGAAGAAACATACAACAAGAATAAGCAAGCCAGTAGAGCACAGATAGGCTACACTTGGCACATTTAAGCAGTACTTGACATATGCTTTCCTTGTGTATTCCAAGCAGGAGAAATTATGTATGCCTAATTTCCATATTTTCAAATCCATGGAGTGAGTAACTCTCCTGCTTGTCTTCCTGTGAGGAAGAGGTGAAGGAAAGAACAACAGTGAAAACTAGGCAAATGATTTTAATTAAAATCTGAGGGAAGAGAAACCACAAGGATCTGTTATTTACAGTCAGTCAGCTCACCTCACCAGGAACTCCACAGCAGGTTTCCTCTGCTGCCACGTTATGATCGGCAGGAAGTTCAAGCTGTTGCCTACCAACCTATGGGATAAGTCAATAGAAAGAGAGGTTTTAACATTCCTGAGCAGTTGCAATCTAGCTCCAGTCTGTCTGCTTATCTGCAGAGACACCTTCACTAGTGTACATGCACGTTTCCCAAATGTAGGACTAAGTGTAATAATTAATTCCAAGTTTGTGAGAGAAGGAGCTTGGTAGATTTTTCTGAACGGGATGGCAAGGATTTCTGGTGCTGTGGTGCTTGCATCTGAAGAACTAATTGTGGGAATGTTAAACCTCAAGGAAATACCTTGTGCATTTAGTTTGGTGCTAAGGTCTGAAGTGATCTCAGCTGTGAGTGAGTTTCTACAATTTTTTTGTCTGTGAAATCCCATGTTACCTTTCCCAGGCTGGCTGTTCCTATATTGTTCCGGTGGTGGCTTTCTGTGGCGAGTCAGGGCTGCAGAGGGAAGACAAATGCTATGGTCCACGGGTTTGAGTCGCCAGGGTTATTCTGGCTATGGGACAGAGACTCGTTCTGCATTTTGGAGGAACCAAAGCAAAGGGTAGAACACACTCATCTGTCCCTTTTGTTAAACAGGAGGGTTGAAGAATTTTGAGCCAGTTACTTTTAGTCACTGTGGAGCATGCCCTTTGCACCTGACATAAAACCAATGCTCCTTCCCAGACCCTAAATTCCGACTGTTAACCACAGGTCTGCTTCTAGCGGACAGTAATCCCAAATGTAAACTTCAAGGAAGCAATAGGTTGCACAACCAAAGTTGTGCAGAGGGTAACTCTCGGCAGCTGAGGTCGAGGGAAGCTCTATGTACATAGTAAGGCCCTGACGATCACACAGGGAGCAACATTGTGCTGGGCTCCCCTTGCGGGGGCACCGTCTCCATCTGCCCTCCTTGGTCTGTGGTGACTGATGGGCTGTGCCTGCTGGCTGGTAGTCTATGAAAGCGCTCTGCTGGCTTCCCCTAGCACTCAGGGCAGATTTGTGCCAGGCTCCATCAAAAACTTTCCCCCATTGTTCTCAAAGATGGTACTCTCCCTGCCAAGCCCTTCTCCAGCTGCACTGGAGATGCTAATTGCCTTGCTCTCCCCATGGAGATGCAGCCTGAACTGGTCAGCCCTATCTCTGTCCTTTATCTCCCAGAGGTCCCATGTCATTTTAGGAGAGTTGTCTCTCATTCTGAGAAGTTGGAAACAATGGAGTATTCCTCGGGAAGAACAAATCTAGAAACAAGCCACAGGACAATTTTAGATGTATTTATTCTTTGTTGTCACTGCAGTAATATGAAGTCCCCTTGATTTCCACACCCCCCCCCCCCCCCCCCCCCCCCCAATAATACCTGGCATGGGGAATTACTGTTGTCAGTAGAGGGGAATAAATGTACCAAACAGGGCTTTAAGTGTATTGTAACACTCTTGAGGAAGGAGGAATACCCAGACAAATGAGTAAAATATTATGATTCTCATATTATCATCATATATTTTAAATCTTAATCAGAAGGATCCAAACCTGCAGATTCCACTAAACGCAGTGGAGATATACTGGTTTTTTTCAGGAGATATGGATACAGTGCTTTGGTTTTAGTACATGGTTTGGCAGTCAATTATGCTTGGACTTACTGCTGACAAAGGTCAGAGGAGGAGGAGCCTGGTGAGCCTGGTGTAATGTCTGTGTAAAGGTCAAAGTGTTTACCAGTGTCACACTGTGTACCTGATTTTTCTTCTGATTTGCACACTTGGCCCAAGTTGATATGCTGACAGGTCATGCTGTGATCCTGGAACAATGTAGACTCAAAACCATTGGCTACATTGGATTGTTTCAACAGATCAATGACTGACGTAGACAAGAAACAGTAATAATAAAATAATTAAAAACCATAATTGAAAGATATTTCTTAGAAGAAAAGAAAACAGATATGTTGTTAGAAAAGTTTGGATGAAAAGCCACTTCCCAGACAGGAAGTGTTCTTAGAGATAAATAACAGAGTAGCCCAGCTTCAACCACGGAAGAGTGAGACAGCAGAACTTTGAAAAACCCACCAAATACACCCAACAACAAACAAGCTTGGAATGCTATCTGAAAATAAAGGGACCTGACAGGACAGACTTATGGAGCAGAAGTATGATAATCTTCCAGTGTGAAATACAATTACATAAGAAGGCTGACAGTATTTTTTTCCTTTAGTTTAAGTTTCCAAATGGTCTTGCTTGTAGTAGAGGTCTGACATCAGAGAGAAGCAACGAGACTGAAATACTACCTGAATAAAACGTTCTTTGCCTCATTCAGCCATACACATTCTCAGCCCATGAAAACTTCCATTTGGATGTTCTGCCACCTGTATATTGTGTATGACTGTCACGACGTACTGTAGGATAGGAATAAGCACGCCCCACACCTTGTTCCTTTGCAATTTTTTTCTTCCTGTTGAATGGTGTGGAGGCTGTGACACCTCTGGCATTGCTGTAGGTCTCCGTTGGAGTGGGTTAGGTATAACTTGCTTTCTGTGGGTCATATATAGCGGCTGTGGACTCACAATAAGCAAGAGTAGTTTCCTCCATGTAATATGTGGAGGAACAGTCTGTGATGTAGGGCACGTTGGTGGTGGTCACCTTTTGCTTATTCCCTGACACATAGCTACTGAAGGGTGTAATCCCGGGTTCAGGGCCAGCTGGGAAGGATTATGAGGCTGTTTGCCTGTAGGTCCCATCATAACACTTGTGAGATATTGGTAACAATGATGAATAAATGTCTCTAACACCACAGTAAAGCTCTTCTTTTAGCCCGGTAGTGCAGTGTTTCTGGGGCCTTTATTCTTCAGTGTATACCTCTGTAAAAATCCTGTTGGATTTCCAGGAGATTTACCACCTGCATTAACCTATATTGTTTGGTATTTGTGGCTAGGTAAAACACTGCAGTATTTTTGGCATACAGATGCGATGCAATGCTGCACTGCAGGATAAAGAACAAGAAGTTTTATAAACCAAGTAGATTCTTTTTTGGTGACTGTCTGTGGCTTCCTGCAAATATTGCAAGTGTGTTGTTTCTCAGAGAAACCATTGAAAACTCTTATGAAAGTAAATTCTGGGCAACTGGAATTCAGATGCTGGACCACAGTTCCCCTAATAAGAAATTTAACTAGCACTTGCCCGTGTTTTCAGTGCCCTATTACATACAGCAAAAATTGACACAGGATTTATTTTTAGAGGAAATTGGAATGCCTGTGACAACTCAAAAATGAATTTGTTGTAAAGGTATGACATACCTCTCCCATGGCAGTTACAGCACAGAGGCTTATTTAGCTCCAACTAATGTCAACTCTTTGCTAGGAATCACTTGAGCATCACGTGCTTATTGTAGACATTTCATTCTCGGAACTGGCGGTGCAGTGATGAGAGCACAGCCTTTTCAGACAACTTTTTTCCTAGGGAGGGTTTAGTCTTTTACTCTTTTACAAAAACACCTCTAGTAGCTTGAGTCACAGCCCTCAGCATCTTAAAATGCTCACCCACAGCATAAGAATGTTTCCCCCAGAGAGGGAAATCTTTTTACCATCTTAGTTATAAGAGTGTAAAATGCAGAGCTGGGGTGCGTGCCTAACGGTAAGTACTAGGCTTAGGCAGCACTTACCTGAATTGCGGTTCTTTTTAAAATCAGTGGTAAAACCTGAAGATGGCTTACAAAATATGAAATAGTTAAGTAAACTACTGTGAGTTAAAAAAAATGTCAGTGACTGGAGGGGTTTTGTAACCAAATAAGCTTGGGACAAAAAAGAAAAAAATGAAATCATGTTACCCCTCTTACATTACTTGGGGTATTTTCAACACAATGTGTCTGATAATAAAGTTTTTTGCTTGTTTTTTGCTGGCTTTTTTTTTAAGCAAGCTTGAAAATATATTAAGGAAAAACACCTTAGCATAATTTTCTTCATGACTTATATTTGTGGTTGCCTATCTAACTTCTAGTCACTTAGTAAAAATAACACCATTGCAAATAATACTTAGATTGTAAGTAGAAAGAAGCAGTTGAGTTACTATTTTCCCCGATGTTTAGGAACTGTTAATTACTGAATCTGGTCAGGAATGTGAGTAACCAAGATCAACTGGCAGCAAGACTAGACATTCCTGTCCAGAGGAGCCTCTTAAGAACACAGAGCAGGAATTCCTGATTTTGAACATTGCTGAGATATATTGGTTCTTAGCTTGAGTTTATGAAATCAACAGGCAAGTGCAAAATCTTAGTGTTAGTTTTGCTTTTGATCCAACATCTTTACTGAATAGTGTTTTTATCTATATATGGAGATAGAGATAAAGATTGAATTTAACAAAATCTCAACATGTAAAAAATGCAGAGCATAACAGAAAATGGTTTCAGCTAAAAAGTGATTTAAGGTGTCTTGGTCTGCAACAGATAGTGATTTTTCACTGCCTGTCTTTTTTGTTTAGTGGTTTGTCACTCAGTGAATGCACCGAGAAATCTTGATGAAAATCCCTCTAACTGTAGTATTTACAAATGAGTGCAGGTTAAACTCAATCACTAGCATTCATTTAATGGCATAGATTAACAGAATAGTTGAGTTTGGAAGGGACCTCTGGAGGCCACCTGGTCCAATGCCCCTCCTCGAGCAGGGTCCCTTAGAGCAGGCTGCCCAGGATCATGTTCAGGTTCTTGAGTATCTCCAAGGATAGAGGCTCCACAACCTCTGCATGGCCTGTGCCAGTGCTTGGTCACCCTCAAGGTAAAATGTGTTTCCTGATGTTCAGAGGGAACCTCCTGTGTCTCCATGTGCCTGCTGCCTCTGGTCCTGTCAGGGGGCACCACTGAGAAGAGCCTGGCTCTGTCTTGTTTTCACACTTCCTTCACATATTTATATATATTGAGATCCCCCAGTTCTTCTCTTTTCCAGGCTGAATAGTCCCAGCTCTCCTAGCCTTTCCTCGTATGTGAGGGTGCTCCAGCTGCTTCATCATCTTTCTAGATCTTCACTGAGCTCTCTCCAGTAGCTTCATGTCTCTCTTGCCCTGAGGAGGTCAGGACTGGACACCAGAGGCACTAGACATAATAACTTGCAATGACCTTGGAGATAAAATTCTATGCAAAAATATTTGATAATATATTTTAAAAAACCAAACCAACCAAAACAACAACAAATCCCCCAAACCCCCGATCAATTCTAATGAGGTCTCAGTGGAACTAGACTTATGTGAATGACCAGCTCCTTCTAGGTGGCTATAGTCACTTGGCATTCCTGCATGTTGTTTCTCCTGATGTGCCTTGTCTCACACTTTATCAACACTGAATTATAACAGCTCTGATGCCTCTGTTTAAAAACAACCTCTGACACTTCCATGATACTCTCTGATTCTCATTGCTTTAAATAATTTTGTGTCACCTGGGCATTTTGCTTCTTCACTGTTAATCCTCATCATCTGCAAAATCAGTCCTCCTCTGTGGACTTCAGGATTCCTTTCTGATGCCTCATTAAATTGCAAGTAACTTTGTCTTTGCTTGGCAGTTTTCTTAACTATAGAGCTATTTTGCCTCTTACTGAGTGGTCACTTGTATTAATATATATCCTTCTGAGGTGTAAGAAGGGTGGACTTGTTTTCATCTTAAAAGGTTGGCAGGGAGAAAGGAGTTGTCAGTTATTGTAAGCGCTGATTCAGTGCACTGCTTCCAGGTTTAATTTTGAATTAAGATGCTATGGAGCTTGCAGACATACTTAAAATTATGTACATGGTTAAGTGCTTTGTTGCCTTTGAACATGAATGAATACAGATCAACACAGTGATGAAAAGAGGCAACTTCAATGATTCAGTGGTTCTCTGAAATATTTTTCTTCAAAAGTGGAACAAAACTTACCAAACAAATTATTTCTGTCACAGTGGCTTAAAATTCTGAAATAGCAAGAACTTAACTGTCCCGTTACTTTGATATGTCAGGAAGTCAGGGGGTTTGTTACAATATTAAGCAGCAACTTTCTGTCTTCCAGTTTTTGTTTCAGGCTGACAATATTTTTGACCCTGTGGCTATGTGGTAACATGTTACTTTTTTAGGCTAGAAGTCCTACATGCTGACGGTTTACAGCTCTCTGTAGAATCTAGAGTCTTTTGTAAGATTGATAAGAGGTATTTTATTTTTTCATTGTTATCTATCTTGTAATAAGAGATACATACATGTGTGTGTATGTATGTAATATATGTGTATGTATATGCTTTTGCAATACATCAGGGGCAACTGCTTACCCAAGCAGGCCACCCAAGTTAGCAGTGCATAGCAATCTGCGGTGTGACACACCGCAATAACTTTTAAAGTGTAGTTTTGCCTTGCAGATCATCAGTCTGTCTCAGCATTCTCCCTTGGGACATGAAAATATTTCCATTTCATTTCAATTTAATTTTACATGGGATGTTTGGTGGAAGGTTATTCAAATCAGGCTGTTTAAACTCAGCACTTGGTACCGATGTGGGAACTGCTCAAATGCAAGTTAAAGGAGCTAATCCCAGGTGAGAGGGGAGGGGGTCCAGTGCAGTGGCTCTGGTGGAAAGTGTGGTTGAATTTTAGTTTATTTCTTACTTGCCCCGAGAGTCAAGGGTTAAATGGAGAATCAAAATACTGAGCTAGCGGTACTGGACTTGCTTCTTTGAGGAGGCAACAATTACATGCAGCAGTTCTGTTTCATGGATCACACCATCACCCATTTGCAGTCCCAGAGCAATGCTGCGGCGAATGCAGCCCTGTGTGTTGAAACTGTATTGGAAAGGACACGTACGTTTCCAACTGCCCTTCTGTGCAAGGGATGACGCAGAACCATGGTTCCCAGTGACACCAGTTCTTGAACATTCCCAGTAGCTTCAGCTGATTAATCAAGTGGCCTGCACATTCCCAGGTGCAAATCTCGGTGAGACTGCTCACACACTGGCAGTTCAGCAGCCATTCTATATGTTGTTATACCATCGCCAGAGTGTCTAGAAAGCCAAGACTTATGACTGCATGCAGCTTCCAATGGAGTGGAAGGACAAGAGTCTGTCCCTCACAGGTTACTGTGCAGGCAAGTCCACTTTAATTAAAGGTGATTACAAGGCAGTAGGATGAGTGTATTTGCATATTTTTCTCCATTTTTCTTTTTCTAGCCTGAAGTTAGAAGAACAAACACATTTGCTCATCTATTCACATGCGAAATACAATATACTTTTGTCCTTTTCAGTTACACGAAGTGTCTAATTTACTGTCATCCAGTTCAGAAGATGCCATAATCATTAGCTTAATAAATAAACAGGACCAGCTTGCCATGTGACATGGAAATAGATGTCTGTAAGAATGCAAGATCAGTCCAAAATTATATAGCCTAAGTACACTTCAGAAAGTCTTTTTTGTAAGATTCTGTCACCAGGATAAATTATTTTAAAAGCTACATTCACGTTTAATTTTGAGAATAACATTTGGAGGCTGAGATGTAGATAGGCTTATAATTAGTAAAAAATGTGACAAAGGGAAGGGAGAGGTTTTGTTTTACCTTTGTACCTGCATCAGACATGATTTCCCAATTACTGGCCTCTAAAGGCACTGGTCAGACATGAACCAGTAATTCCACGTATAGTAACAATTCTTTTAACACTGGCCATTCATAGCTGCATCTGTGTGTGTATTTTCTGTCTTCCTTGACTTGCTCCTTCCCTCATGAAGTAGTTTTTCAAGGCCGTTTTCCATCAGCAAGTCTGGCAACTGTTGTGTGCTCATTATTGTGCTCCAGCCATGCCTGTGGCAATCCTCAAAATGGTGGGAAATACCTGCTTCCAAAAAGCAAACGTGCCTGACTGTCTTAGCTTCTCTGCTCAGTTCCTGTCTTTTTACCCACTGCTCACCTCAGCATGATCTGGGATTTAATTAGTTCACATGACTTTTGTATTTTTCCTGTAAGAAGGAAATGTAAAAAGCTGCATCATAGGAATATTGTCTGCATCCCACTTAAATGCTGAAAGGATATTTAATGTGCTGTAAAGGATTTTAAATGCCGTAAAGGATATTTAACATTCCCAGATTAATTTAAATCCAGCCTCATTTCAAATATGAAGTATTCTCTTTCTTTTTCTGATATATTTTGCAAATAGTGGGTTTATACATATATATGGACACATATATATAAGCTTTTCTGTAACATACATCACCTCTTTTAGGAGAGAACAGGAAAGTCTGAAGCAGTGCACACTAAGAAGTCCTGACTCCACCTCTATCTTTCATTCCAGCTGCCCTTTTCACCTCACTGCCTTGACCTCTCCTCTTCCACTTCTTTTCTCAGACCCCTCCCCTACATCTCCTATAACATACTGAAATTGTCTCCTGCTGTCCCTCAATAAATACTTATCTCTGCTTCTTATCTCACTGCTGCTGTGGCAGGTGATGATCATACTATCTTTTTTGGGTTTTGGTTGGGGTTGTTTGTTTTTTTTTTTTTGTATCTTGCTTCTTTTCTGCAACTTGAAAACTGCGTAATTATTTGCAGAATCAAGATTACTCTTACGAGAAAGTGTACACTGTGTTTAAATGTGCAATCTAGCCAACATAGCAGTGATGTGGAACTCTTTTCACATACCCAAACCATTTGGAAAAAAGGTACTATGTGGTCTTTTGGCAGACGAATGCAATTACACAGAATACTTCAGCAACTTCACTCGGAAAGAAAAATGTTGACAGAAAATGGACAAATTTGTTGGTGAACTTCAGGATTTAAAATAGCAAACAGATCGTGCTGTACACCTATTAGTTGTTAGTCATCTTGTCATCTGTGGTTAATCCTGCCTGTCTCAGTAGGAAATATACTGCTGGAATATTCTCCTTTGGTACCTAATTATATCTTGTATATTTAATAAGATACAGATGTAAGGGGAAAAGAGGTTTGTGGGGGGAGCTCGGCTGTTACAAGCCATCCTAGTCAAATGACACACTGCATGTATTTCTCATGAGCTCAGCAAGGCGTCGGAAGAGCTTGAATTGGGTCAGTACTAAAGACCTTGCCTCTTTCACTAGGCCAAGCTGAAGTAGCTGGCAGAAAGTCACGACCTCCCCTGCCCTACGCCGTACGCCACCGCAGCTGCCACACGCCCTGCGTGGGAGGCCGCCGTACCGTGGGGTGTTTCCGCAGGGGAAGGGGCAGGAGGGCGACCGAGTGGGGGCAGGCACCGGCGGCCGGGGTAGGGGGGGAGGCGGGCGGGGCGCTGTCCCTGGTGCTGAACTGCGGCTCAGTCCACGCCGCGCGGCGTCGTTGGGCTGCGGCTCCCCCACCCACCCGAAAGAGGCGAGGGCACGCGCGAGCCCTGCCACCGGCAAGCTGAGCGCTCCCGTTCGTGGCCTGTGATGCTGGTGTCCTCGTGGTTAATAGCAGTCTGGCGTACGGCATATGCTAGGTCTGTGGTGACAAGTCCTTGCCTTTGCTTGTACGTGGTTCACCGGACGATTTGTCCCGTGGAAATGGATGTGGCAATTTCTTTTGTCATGTGTGAAATGAATAACGAGGAATATCCAGCGAATGAACGGGAGATATGTTGAAACATGTAAGCCACATACTTCAGAGCTTTGTGTCCTCCAACAACCTGATGATATAAACAAAATGTGAACTGAAATAGCCTGTTTCTTACCAGATGCAAACCAGTTCCCCTGAATTTGCCTTTTGTTTCTCACTCAGACTCTGCTTAGTCAGACTGTGAGTCACAACTATTCATTCTAAGATAATAATCTTTCATCTACAATGAAACAATTTTGCATACCAAAGCCTTTTCTGTAAGACATACTAGTCATACACTTAGCATTTTGTTAACAGTGGCTCATTCAAATTCTGTGCTTGAACAAGCAGAAATTTTTCAGTACTGTCATGGTTTAACCCCAGCCTGCAACTAAGCACCACACAGCTGCTCGCTCACCCCCTTACGGTGGGACTGCGGAGAGAACTGGCACAGTAAAAGTGAGAAAACTTGTGGGCTGAGATAAAGACAGCTTAATACGTAATAAAAAGGCTGCATACAAAGCAAAGGGTCCATTCAACACTTCCCATTGGCAGGCAGGTGTTCAGCCATCTCCATCACACATAATGGTTACTTGGGAACACAGATGCCATTACTCAATGTTCCCCCCTTCTTCCCCCAGCTTTATATGCTGAGCATGATGTCATATGGTGTGGGATGTTCCTTTGGTCAGTTGGTGTCAGCTGTCCTGGCTGTGTCCCCTCCCGAATTCTGGTGCACCCCCAACTTGCTCACTGGTGGGGTGGTGTGAGGAGCAGACTGCTCAGCAGTAATGAAAACATCCCTGTGTTATCAACACTGTATTCAGCACAAATCCAAAACACAGCCCATACTAGCTACTGTGAAATGAGTTACCTTTATCGCAGTTTACTCTAGGCACTTGTGCTGGTTTTCTGATCACACCGCAGTGAGTACACTTACAGAGACGTTATTCAGTCTGAAAAGTATTTGTAAAACTTGCCCCCTTATTCCAGTGTCTAGCTGATATTCAAGTTCTTTAAAAAAAAAAAAACAAAACAAACAAAAACCTGAAAATCCAAAACCCCACAAGCAAGCACCTATTTTTTTCACTCTTCCAGAGGAAAAAGATAAAATTGTTATTTGTACCCTCTTTATTCAATGCCCCAATTCTACTTAAAGGAACCATGTGACAGTAGAGAGAAAAAGTATATTGAATATTGTAATGTGTCTTGTGTAAAATGGTTCTTTGGTCCTTACTCCTTAGATTTTTGTCTTTCCTGCATTATTCTGTGTCACTTCCTATTCTTTTTAATTATCCTAGTTCTTATTCATTTGCCAAATTACACAAAGCTGGCTTGATAGGAACAAAAATACTAACAACAATTATAGTGAGAAGATCATAATGGAGAGTATGAGTAGATGGGATGATTTTTATAGACATTGCCCTGAGTTTGATGACTTCCACAGAGAAAATTCTAAAATAGCGAAAATACGCAGTACAGTAGCTTTGCATGAAAACGCTGCGGAAGGACAATATGCATTGATTGAGAGATACCCCCACCCCTCGTATACTAATGATGTCTCTGAACCCTCTGTACTGTCTCTTTGCAGTTAGACTTTACAGAGCTTTTTTTGGTGTTGTTTTAGTTTTGTGGGGTTTTTTTGTGTGTGTGTGTGTGTTGTTTTGTTGTTGTGTTTTTTTATTTTAACCTATCCTATTCAGGGTGTAAAAAAAGTCAAGAGTGAAAGATGCAAAGTGATAAGATGACTCAAAGGTGCCAGCTCATTGTGTGTTCAAATATTCCTCTCCTAAGGTCTCCTTTACACATAAAGACAGTCAGGATAGTTGATATAAATTAATGACAAAAGTGAATTTCCAGTAAGTTCAGAACACTAAAGCATCCTTACTGTGACAAAAATCACATACATGTGTGGGATATAGTTCAACTAAAAAGTAATGCTTTAAAAGCTACAATAAAAAAACTGTCCGAAGTTACAGGATCTGCCTGGCAAATCCTAAAACAATATTTCTCTTTTACTCATACATTAGAGAAAGATTTCCCATGGGAAGGATACAAATAAATGCATCACAGAGGCAGAATTACTGAGATTGAACAAGCCTGGAGTTGGAGATGTGGGCTGTAAGTCATTGGTGGGGTGGTAGAAGACAGCTTGAATGAAGAAGTAGGAACAGGGAACTTGTGTTTGGACAAAGAAACTAGAAAGGGATATAGAAGGGTGATGAGTGGAGACCCTGATGCAAGCTCAGCAGGGAAAAGGCATGGAGATTGGTGCCAACAAGAAAAGTCAAAAGCAGGCTTAGTAGGTAAGGAGGATGGAACTAAGGAGAAGAATGCAAAGATGAATAAAGACAAGGGCATGATATGGACTGGTGAATGAAACTGCTCCTTTCTGAATGGGTAAAAGGATCTGTAGCTGCCAGAGTATGCTCTCTTTTTCACCAAAAGGTCATTCCAGAGGTTTGATGTTTTTTAGGCTAAGTACTATGGTACAGTTCCCTGTAGGGCTGATTGACAAAGAAAATGCCAGCTTTGCTACCATGACACTTTTACTGTGAAGGCCGTGTAATGAAAACATTGTTTTGTCTCTTTTTGTCACACATGTTGGACAATGCCCATTAGGAAATCAAGCAGAAGGTTACAAAAAGAGGAAAGATGTCATATGGTTAAGATGTATATGCTTCTCCAACAAATATGTTTGCTTCTTCCAGTCTTGATGCTAATGAGTAACTCAGAATTAATGAAGAAATTGTTTCTATTTAATTTATTGCATGACCATTAGTAGAGTCCTGCCTATGTAAACTGACATATACTGGTAAATATGCAAAGAATCCTGTTGTAGGAATTGCCAGCTAAGCAGCCCAAAGAGATGTTTTTAACCTTAATCTCTCTGCCTTCTTTCCCACCTGTAAGATCTCTTGTTGTTTCATCCTCTATTTACATGGGTATTACGAAAATAAAGTATTTATGAGAAGCACTTAGCTATTCAAGAGATGAATGCTTTAGAAAAGTTAATGAGCAAATTCATTGAAGGGTTTAAATAATGTGCAGCAAATAAGGATCATACAGGGAATGACAGCAGACAAAATATATGTTGATAACAATAATATGACAATCTATTATATTTTCTCAATAATAAAACAGGGTTGTTATGGAAAAGAAACGCCACCAATGTATTATAATGAAATTAGAGACTAACAGAATTTGTAAATGCAATGGAACCAAATTAATGGTCCACAAGTAAATGCAATTTTGCTATTTCCTGACTCTGATAAGCTGAACTTCGCACCTTAAAGAGGTTCTTTTAGTATTTTTTGTGTATGACATACGTATTTTCATAATACATTTAAGTTTTCATAAAGCCTATTTTTCCTCATGTTTGCCAAAAGTAATTACCCAGGAAAACACTTAAAATGCTTCCTTGTTAAGAAAAATTCCAAATCCTTGCAGACTAAGCAGGCTGCCACAGTTAACGAGATTTCCATATGCTATCCGAAATTCTGGCTTAGTGGAACAAAGCCTTGTCTCGTTCACGAATACAGTTATCTTTTGCCCTTTTCACAACCATGAAGTTTGCAACTGTGAGAACTTTCACCCAGAGCTTTACATCTCTTGGACAACCAAATGTATAGAACACTACAGATACTTCTGTGGATTACCCAAATTTACTTCATCTGCAGAAAATCCTTCAAGAGTTGAGGTCATACAGCTTTTATAAAGGCAGTCTTTCTACCCCTGTGAAAACAGGGACACCCTGAGCCATTAAACCCCAGCTAATCCCATGTACTATGCATTCAGAGTTCTGAAAAAGACTGAAGGACTGAAAGTGTCTGCCGGCGTATTGTTAGTGGGTATTACAGACAGGAGCAGGCAAAGCATGATGAAAGTGAAAATAAATCAAAAAGCTTTCAATCCATGGCAATGAATTCCGTATAGCAGCACGCTGGCCTAGCAGTTTCTGTATTTCAGGTGTTGCAAGGTTATCTTCCTTTGAAACCCTCTTATAAAGAGGCCAAACAGATTGCGGCCTTTTTGCACTGGTAACATGTCTCCATTTCTTCTGCCTTGGGGTGAGAGACAGAGTCATTATATATGGCTAATTAGCAACATCTCGTGACCTTAGATGATGGGATTACTTTTAACATCTACAACACAGAAGAGTTTTGAGACCTCACTCGGTGTGCACTGTCATGGTGCTGAGCACTGGAGAAAGGTGGAGAGACAGGCCTGCCCTGAAGAACTTCTTGCCTAAAATAAGACTTTTCATTTTCTCTTTTTAAAACTGAGTTCCTTCATCAATACTGTCTCTAACATGAGTGGCTGAGAAGGGATAAACCAGGAAAGAAGCATACAAAATATACTCAAAGTGCAAGAGCTTTTTTAGTCTCATGGTTGAAAAGTCTGATCTCTCGGATAGTTTCCAAACTAGGAAGGAGAGTGCTGTTCCCACTGTCATGTATCTCATCTGACGTGAAGTTTCTCTCCCTACAGATGCTATAAGGGTTATTGGATGTCATACTAAGCATGCCCATGGCTATATACTGATAGCCCTGCGGTTCAGAGATGCTATGGGGGAAGGCAGGAGAAACTCTGTCTTTAACAAAGCAAAAACTCCTTTTTACCAACCTTTTGAAGGTGTCTGTCGTGTGTGGCAATCAGTATATGTTTCAGGGAAGAACATTTATTATACCAGTTTACAGGACACCTTGTGATTCAGGCCCGGAACCATAGCAGGCTGGACAGAGTGTGAAAAACTGTGTTTTGCAAGTGCCATCTAGTGGCTCCGTGTTTTTCTGTGTCAGAAAGCAAAGTTCATCCCCCTGAAATTCTGAGTCAGACAAAAGGCCTTGCCAGCTTCAGAGTCAAGGTGGTCAGCAGTGAGAGCTTGGGAGCGATTTGCAGCCTGCAATAAGGGCTGCAAATGCTGTAACCTGGTCCTGGCTACAAGACATGATTGGAACAGGGAAACTTGTGCAAGCACCCCTGGGAATGGGGCTGTGAATCTCTGTTGCACATGGATGTGAAAATGGAAACGTGTGCTGAGATGAACAAACAAAAGGCAGATAGAAATAAGTGAATTTCACTTTCCTGTTGGCAGGCCTTGTTTTGTTTTGGTTTTTTTTTTTTTCCAGGAAGACAACAGCCCCTAAACCCCCAACTTAAGCTGATTAGTAATAGAGATGCTTTTCTGAATTGCTGTTCTTAAATACCTTAAAATTTGACTGCAGTCCTCTAAGGGTCTTCAGAGACAGAGTGAAAATCACTGATGTGCTTTGTTTTCTTAGAAATATAGGGATGAAATAACCTGGTCAAAATGGATGGGGCAGATTTTTGGCCAACCAGCAGCAGTTTCATTCGGATGCAGCACATGGCTTTGTGACTAGAAAACTGGATAAAGGAAACCAAACTCTTTTCAACCGGATTTTATTGACACAAACGCTTTGTAGCTCTGTGTAACAACTTCAAACTGAATTCATTGTTTCTTGAAAGTTGCTGAATTCTATAGGGGCTCTTGGTAGCTTTACTTTTGTGTAGTTTAGGGTTCTTATTTTGGCACTTGTTCCTTACAGAAATCATCGCTTTGACTACTCATCCTTTTCTCCAACTGACAAAGTCATAGTAAACTGAGATAAATCAATGTACTATTTAATCTTCTTACATTTTCGAAAGACCACAAGTAATTCTCGGAAGTTATAATTTTAAATTACTTGCCACTGATTTAAGGCTCAAATTTTCTTGTGGATTGTTCTCTTGTGGCCGGAATAAATGGACCATTGCCTCCTGGTTCCATTTATGCATTTCCATCAGAGTGAGTGAAGCTCCACAGAAGGACACAAACTCTGCGAGAAGCAGTTAGATAAGCAGAAACTTTATACTCATTTATAACTTAAAGGTCATGTATAACTGTCTTGAAACTGTTCCCGTCTTATATTTTATTCAATAAATAGCAAGTGAGTTTTCCTAAAGTTCTACTTTCTTGTGGCACTGGTAGTTGAATATACGATGAAATATGTTTCACAGAAATACCTGGTTTAGCTCCAGTTGTGCGCTTCAATCTTGCCACCACTTCCATGTGGTTTATACAAATGCTTAGTTAAACATATGTTGAATTTTTTTTTTCCTGGATATACATCCTTTTCTGAATTGGGGTCAGAGTACTAACGATTGCACTATACATAAAAATAGATGTTCATTTTGCTGTTATATCTGTTTTTAATAATTTAGGAGACACTCAGGCACCATGGTGTTGAGGCCTAGACATACTTCTTAACCTTCTAAGACCTAAATAAATGATATAACATATGATAAAAATCCAAAAGAAAGAAAAAGAACCCACAAAGAACCATCAGCACAGGAAACTTAAAGTCCCATGGAAATAATTCTGTTAATTTAGTTCAAGATTACACATTCCTGATCTTTACAGTTGAAATTAGTTACATCTGGAACATTAAGAGGGAACACCAATGTAGTCTGTTTTGATAGATATTTTGGTATCAAAACCCAGTGATGTCCCTTGAAATGAGGAATATGTGAGTGATAAGGAGTCATAAGGCTAGGGAGGAAGGCTGTTTTATCCCTCTAATTGTACTGATGCATAAAATCATGCTAAAAAAATGATGTATTCCTGCCTCTCCCACATAAAAATTTTGGATATTCATTCTCTAATCAAAAGCACTATCAAATGAAAGAAACTCTTCCCTGAAAACACTTTCAAAAACCAGTTTTTTTCCAGAAAGTTTGCAAAAAAAAAAAAAGTCTCCATCTCACCACAGAACATTTGCAAATGCAAACTGCAGATGCTTCCACAAGTTCTAGTCTTCTGACCCTTAATTTAAAATGTGTTTCTTTTTAAAACATGGCCTATAAACATTCTTCGGAGGAGCTCAACACAGTCATTTAGGAAACAGAAACTTGAGACATGTGGTTGAAATATGGTGGGGAGAAAAATAGAACGCATCACATTGCATTTGAAATTACTCTTAATGTCATTAATTTTCTAATTATTTTCTCTTTGAATGGGATCCTGGAGAGCCAGGGGACAAAGGCAACAAGGTACATGGCCAACAAGTTAATTGGCTTTGCAGTTTGTCATTTATTGTTTGTACTTAGCTTTAAGTTTGTAAAACAAACCATTCTGAGGTAAAGCATTCAAGCCAACAACTGTCAAACTGTTTGGTATTCTGATCTTCAGGATGACCGAGGAAATGGTAATAGATTTATGTACAGGAAAAGCACCTATAGGTGTTCAATTAGTGAACTGATAAGAGTTTGTTTTATTCACTGTTGTATTTCACAAAGAGGGGAAAAAAAGTGTAACCAGTACAAAATCTTATGCTGAGATAATGCAGTCTGAGTCCCTTTTATTGCTGCATAAATTGTCAGCCTTGACAGAGGGAGGACTGAAGAGATAAGGCAGGACACCAGATTTGAATTTCTCCTTGCTGAAGAACTCATTGTGTTTAGGGATCTGTCACTGCCCCTGCCAGTCTGAAAAGAAAGCTTTGCTGTTGGGAGCCTACTGTTTACTGCCAGCATACCCCACACTGAGAAATAAAGAGAAGGAAATCGGTGTACCATAAAATGGTTTCATCTTGGTTTTGCACATTTCACAGTGGCTAGTCCCTGTAAAGGCAAGTTCCACATTAAGCTGATAATTTAAAACTTGCTAGCCAAAATGAGGCCCAGGCATTGCTCCTTCCCTTTCTACAGCCAAGTGTGTTTGTGTAAGAGGCTGGTCTCTTACACGACTCACGCAGATTTGACAAGTTCAGTGTTGTGGAACACAAGCCTTCAAACTAGTCATACATGCACACACAGGGCCTTGACTGGAGCTAGCAGGACCTTTATCGCTTAGCCATGGTGTGGGGTAAGGGCATGTTTCTTCAGGAGGGAAAAGATTCTTTGGTGGACTGAGTGATTGGCAGGTCTCACTAGGAGGTGTAATGCACCCTCCAGCACCACCTCCCTGCTCTGCTTCTACAGGATGGGAAAGGGACCTCTGGTTAAAAATCAGTGCCCTTTCCCAAATCATTGGTTCCCAAAGGGAAGGTGTCTGAGGAGCACATTCAGATTTCCTCCATGCTGAGGCTCTTACATCTTCTAGCCATAGCAAAGGGGAACAAGGAAGATACACTCGCTTCAGGTGCCCTGTGCAGTCATATTAGCCAGCCACAGCCTTGCCCTGCCTGAGCCTTAGCAGATGCATTTTCCCTCACGATGCCACAGAATTAGAGGCAACCTCGAACATCAAGCACCGCTCTGTGGTGCACCATGCATTGCATTGAAATATAGCAGCATTGTTAATCCTGAACAAAAGTCCAAGATTCTGCCTCTCTTATTGTCTTAGAAGGGGGATGTTTTCAGGGCTTCTCTGTCAAAAATTGTTCACAACCTTTTAAAACACCATACTACTGTACACATCTTTCTTAAATCTCTTTCCTAAGGTCCAGGTATTAGTCCAAGTTAGTTATGCAGCTGTCTCCTGGCTTTCAGAGCTCTGCTCTGAGTCACGGCCAAGCCCCTTGCAAATAAATTGTTGGAGGTTTTCTCCAGGCAGTAAAGAGAGGCTACTGTAACCACCTCTGTAACTCATCAGTTAATTTACTGGAAACCTGGAGACTTCTGTGATCAGCTGAATATTCTTTTTGGAGAGACACAACATTCCCTAACATAATTAAAAAGGCATGATAATTTGCCAAATGATGTCTCCAGATTGATAGCAGTGTGAAGAACAGTCTTTTTATCTTTTGCCATTGTAGAAGACTACGAATTCTGCCAAAAAGTTATTAAAGGCAGTAGGTGTATACGGGAACAGCATCAATTATTTAGTCATTCTGAAAATCCAGAACTCTGGATGAAAATTTGGCTAGTGAAATGAAGACCATCTTCCCTTCCTTCATTCTCTTATTTTGTTTACAGAAGAATTTATAATCAATACAATTTTGGAAGGTGAAGGTAAATATAATCAATTGAATATCATGAGTTTTAAAGGATTTTCTCTAAAACTTATATGTAGACAGAATAGAAGGACACAGACAGAATAGAAGGGCACAGATCGATTGCAACAAGTATTTGGTGCGTTTAAGGACTAAAATGTACACAGGTTAAGAAGAAAAATACACATTCTACAGCAGATACTGGGATGATACCTGGAAGTGATATTTCAAATCTAGACCAGACTTGCTGCACAGTGTTTATGGGTTGCAGACTTTATAAGGAAGAGCATTCACTGAAAAAGCAAACAGGAAACCACATTTTAAAAATGATAGCTGAACATATGGAAGCTTTCACATGCATGATGGGAAATGAGGAGCGTGTGTGTATTACAAGCATTGCTATTGCTGATTCTGTATCACAACAGGACTGTATCGTAACAGACTCCAAAGCTCTATTCTAGTCTAAACTGTAGTAAAGAGCCCATGTCTCAAGTCAGATCTGGGTTACAAGAGCTGGGGAGTCACTCTGTGATGATGTAGATACATGTGTTTTGACCTACAGTGTTTATTGGATGTGTTTCTTTTCTCCAGTAAGAGGCTATGGAGAGAAAGCAAGCAGGAACATTCATAAATGGCCCAAAGAAGCCCACCTACCAGCAAACACTTGAGATTTCATGAAGGCAAATGCTCAAAATACTAACTTTGAAAACTTTTGTTCCTTCACCAGTTAAGAGTGAAGTTGGCTTTGCTCCTACGAGCTGAGACTAGCAGCATTCAAAAGTAAAGTGGGTGTTTCAGAGTAAAAAGAACTTTCAACAGGGTGTCTCTTAAGGAGAGGAATCTGGAAAAATCAAGCTAGGAGTATCTGTAGAAGGCATAAAAGTTTCCCTCGCAGAGATATGCTTTTATGTGATAACCTACAGCTAAGACGTCCCAGCCTGAGCGTATCTGCAGCTGCAGACATCTGCCTAAGTTATTCCACAGGGGTGATAAAAGCGCTAGATCCTGAGCAGCAGGATCCTGTGCAGACTGCTCAGCTTCCTGGCTACCCAAACAGCTTTCTCAGTCAGGACGCTGTCAGCGTGAAGGCACGTAGGAAACAGCAGCGTGAGTTTAACACGAGGTGGCCAGGTTTCCACAGGACTGTGTGTTTCTGCTTCCCAGAGCCAGTGTCCCTGGTTGGTGGATATAGCAGCTACAGCTGCCACGACAGAATGCACAGTGCTGTCTTCTAGATTTAATAGGAGTTTAAAAAACACCCCAAAAACTACTGTCTTGCCTGCTGTCGGGGATTGCTGTCTTTGCTGTGCGTGTGTAGGCCTGAGTGCCTGCGCTGTTCAAGCGGTTACTGAGATGCTGTTACCAAAAGTTGTCCCTCCACACCCCTTCATATTGAATAAGCTGTGCAAATGGATCAGTTCTATGACCAACAGTACTGTTTAAGCCAGGAGGTAACACCATTACATTTTCTGCTCCACCTTGCACTTTGCAGCAGCGCTTCCGGAGGGCTGGGATTTGTGTGTGTGGAATGTGAAAACATATGTATCTGTTGGGTTTTCTTTATTTTATAACCTTGACTGCTCGTTTGGATCCTGCTACCAGTCAGGGGCTCCAGCACAAGCCCTGCTGCCAGCGTGAAGAGCCTCGGCCGGGTAGAGGTGTCGGAGGCGGTGCGACCGAGGCCCAGTCGCCCACCATGGTCCCCACGGGCCCACTCCGGCCCGGCCCGACCCCGGCGGGGTGCAGCAACAGGTGACCCCGCTCCCAGCAGATGGGGGATGCTGCCGCGGTGCGTGGCTCCTGCACGTGTGGTGTACGCACGGGTGTAGGTCTGCACGCATTTATATGTCTATTTTCCTGTTCAGCTCATGGGTTTTATTCTATTGAATGGGGACAACTGAGGAAAATTCTGCTTCCTTAGCCCAGGGCTGGGCCGGGAGAGCGAGGCTGGACTGGTGCAGGGCCTTTCTGGCTGCCGGTGGCCTCCAGCAAAAGGGAAAGGCCTTGTGGATCCTCCCACCTGGCAGCTATCTGCGTAGAAATAAAGTTAATAGCTCACTTCTATGATTATATTTTTTCAAGGACAGTGGCGAGTCAGTTTGCTAGCAAGTGTGTCATTATTCAGTAATTACCATCATTGTCACCGTCCCCTCGCTGCTGGACCCTGTCATCTGTGACATCTGCTGTCTTGTGTGGAAGCTTACAGTGGGACAGAGGTGGCGAACAGGTTCTGTGTTGGCCCACGTGAAACCGAGTTTTGCACGGCACCCCATCTATCCCCCCTCAGTTTTCTGGATCGCTGCTAATAGCGTAAAAGAATAAAGGATGCCCTTTGTGCCATTTGGAGTTGCTGTAAGCTGTCACAAGTGTGTTTTATGGAGGCTGATTTTAATTTTGCCACCCAGGAGAGTAATAGTCCCAAGGAAATGAAGCGTCTTTCTGCTATTGTTATATATCCGAAGGAAAAATCCTGGCACATAATTGGCTAAAAAATAGTAGTGTGATGAGTCAATAAATTTCTATTGTGTAGCTTTCTCTGGGTGAACAATACTGTGTTCTGGGGTAGTGTTAAACAATTAGTTCACATATCATACAAATAAGCACATCCTAGATGGATACATGTGGGGGTAGGAGAAATTATTCATCTCTGGCCAATCAGACAGCAGTTTTTATTTATTTCAGTGTTTAACAGAATACCTCTCTGGGCTCTGGGAGACCTTGCGAGCAATTGAAAATACAATAACGTTAGAAAGAAAGCCAGCAGTTTTTCCTCACTCTAAATCCAGAATAATAATATATGACAAAATATCCTGTTCCCACAACTATCGGCCTTTCAATCTCCAAGTGTGTAAATAGATAGCTGTGCAAGATCGACAGACCTCTTCGTAGAATATGTCCTGCTGTGGGGCTCCCTCGCCCTTTTTCTCTAGTGGAAGAGTTTTGGGTGATAATGTTTCCAGCAGCACAAGGCAGAGAGAGAGATGAGTCCCTCCCCACGTCCATCTGAAATGAGTAATAAGGTCAGAACCTTAGTTTGTGTAAATGCAACTGGCTGTATTGAGGAACATAGGATGAAACTGCCTGAAAATCAGCCATATTGCTTCTTCTGAATTTCAAGCATCAGCTCCCTTCATAGCGCTATTTGTATTTTTGAAACAAATTTTTGATTGAAAATGTAATCAAAATGTTGTATTTTCAAATATATGCACTGAAAACATTTACAAGGAAGGTACCTTCATCTTTGAATGGTACTCACCATTTCACTTGAGTTGTTGAGAGGAGTTCTATGTAAATTCCTGCTGTTATTTTTATTGTTTTGTGTTACAATAGTGCCTCGAAATCTGAACCATTTTGCTAGATGCAGTTCAAACACGTCCTAAAGGACAATCCCTTCCCAGAAGGTTTGCAGCCTAGTTCCTTACCCTGAGAATAGAACTTAGTTCCTGGACTTCATTTCTTGATACACTTGAGTTCTTCTGTCTCAAGAAAATGTAATTTTTCTCTGTTCTCATTTAATCCCAATTACTGCCTAATTAGAAGTTAATGTTTTTTGAAGGAGGACTACCGAGAGAGTTTTCAAGCAACTTGAAGCATGCAGGATTCTGTGAACTAAGTCTCTGCAGATGGTGCATGCTGACAGACCCGACTAGATCTCTCTAAGGCATTAAGGAAAAGTTTAATATTTTTCATTCTGTGCAGAGAGATTAGCGGTCCCCAGCTGTGCCTGAGACCATCCATTCTTCACAGCTGGTCGTTCTTATTAATCCCCAGGAAATGGCCTATGTTCTAATTTGTTGATTTTTAAATGCAAACTGAGCAAAATGCTTTTAAACACGATAGTGTAAAAATTGAAATCATACTTTGTGATGGATCACATTTGTGAACAAGTAACTTCTTTGGGGGTAAAAAACTAATACCCTAGATTCGCCTCTGGTGTTTATTTTGAAGTGTCACAGTAAAAGTAATGAGAGAACACAAGCATCCCAGATACCTTTCTTAATGAACGCAAAGGCGTTTTTGGTCTGACTTGTTTTTAGTCTGACTTGTTTTTTGTCTTCACATGGGAAGAGAGATGTCAGCAGAGAAAAGCACCAGGCTGTAATGACAATTGGGATTAGCAGGCCAGAAGCTAGCAATGTCGTTAGCCAGAAAACTGCTGCTTTATTTTTACTGATGTTCAATATGTTTGAAGTGGATTGTTCCAGCTGTGTTTGCTGAAAAAGGTGAAGTTTCTTAGGACTGTCAACCCTGACAGTGAATGGTCAGCAGATTACTACAGTGAGAGCTCATGATGTGTCTCCTGTTCTGGTGTCTCTGCTCCTCAGATGCACATTCTCTAATTGTAGGGACTGTGATGAGCCATCTTCCTTGTGATGCAGCTCCTCTTAATTTGCATGCCTGTGGCCTTAAAGCAGGTACTAAACTCCTCCTAGTTCCCTCCCAACTGGTGCTTGGCTTTTTCCAGCCTTCTAGTTACTTAAGGACTATAATTGCTGGTCAAGAACAAATAACAGCTAAAGTAAAAAGTGGGTGCTTTGCAAAAGAACTTGCTAAAAGCATAGGCTTTTCTCATAAGCCACATGAGACAGTTACTGACACGACAGAGCGAGTAACATGGGAATAAACACTCCCAGCCCTGACCTTAATGCTCCAGAGGCTTCTGAGGGCTTTGGTCACTATGCTTGAGGAAAATATGCAGAGCTGTTCTTGTTCCTGCTTCTCCAACTGCAGTATTTCTTTCGAGCCCCGTCTCTCTTCCTTAGGTGATGCGTCAGATTTTTTATGTACCAGCTCTTCCTTGGAGATAGGTAGGCAGAGAGTTGGCTTCTAGCTATGTTGAATCCCTTTCTTCCACTGTGGCAGGGCCATTCTGCTGGCACCTGCCAATGATGGCTTGAGTTTACTTTGCCAGACGTAACGAACAAACTATATGACCAGGGTTAGCTGTCAAGGGGATGTGTTAACACACAGCGATTCTTGTAATTGCTAATGATAATTCACCAGGAAAGAAAATCAAAAGAATTAGTCTCCAAACAGTATTTCTTTTTTTTTTTTTTTTTTTCCTTGCCAAAGCAAGGTCAAAATTTGGACTTTTCAGTGTGAGAAAAGCCTCTGTCCTGATCTCTGAATGCCATTGCTGTCATCACTGAATATGCTAAAATGGTTGGGCACTAGGAAACAAAAAGGCCCAAATGAGTTTGTTTTACACCTTTGCTGTCTTCTTGCCCTTTCTAAAACATGATTACATAAATGAATAATGAAATGTGATTTGCCTCTGTTTAAGGCAAAACATTCTTTATTCTCTAGATTTTTCAACAACTGGATGAAAATGGGCATGCGAAAAGCTTAGGCTATGAAATACTCAACATTCTTCTTAGAAGACCACTTGTGTGTTGAAATTAAAATTGAAGCTAGATGAAACATTTAAAAGCACCATACCCATTTTCTTTGTTGTTTGCTGTAAAATGCATCTTTGATTTGTTTTGAAGTAGTAAGTCTTATTTTTTGTTCTCTTTAAAGATGCAGAGCAGCATGTTAATAAGGAAATTCAGTACCTGAGCCTCATCCGTTGTAAAACAGTGTGGCTTCCTTTATTTCCTCCCACAGAGTCTAGCGTGGTTATTATTTTAATTACAGTGATTGGGGTAATAGGTGACTTCTGAAAAGTTTATTGTCCTTGCATGGAGGCAGAGCTTACACGAAATGGCAGAAAACTCTAGTGAATTATTTCATTTCATGCTAGCACGTGTGTGAGGATGAAACATAGGACGCATCTCAGCTAGCAAACTAGTTTGGAGCAGGGGTATATTTCTGAAGCCTCGCTCCTGGACTTCCTCTCTTACTGTGTTTTCTTTCATGTCTTAAGTATATGAGCTGGGTTGCTTCCACATGACACTGAACTGTAAGATGCACTCCAGTGACTATGCTCCAACCGCTGACCAGTGCTCTGTCCGTGAGACCACACCAGAACTAAAGGAAAGTATACCCTCACAGTGTATAGTGCAGACATTGGATCCTTAGCACCAACAATTTTGGGCTGCTCTACTTGTTAGCATGGCTATAGCTAAAGGCACATGAATATGAAACCCAAAATAGGGAAAGAGAGTGTGCATGTTTTTAACGTGTCCATCTTATTCATACTATATTCATTTATCTTGGAAGTTTAGCAACGGAATAGTGGACATTTGATATGTAAAACCCAGCTCTGGCAACTACAACCCTGCACTCCACTTCAAAGAATGTATCAAAGAACTTCTATGAATTGTCAAAGAAAGATAGCAGAACAGGGAGAGATGTTATTAATTGCTAATTAGAAGTAAGTGCCTTGTTGTTGTCTAGGTGGGGGACATTTGCATCTATTGTTTATCATTAAAATATTAAGAGTGCTTGCTACAGTGTTAGTCCAAAGGCAGTTACTTACATTTGCAGGGTAAAATCTCAGCAATGACACCTTGCATTTGGTTCGGTAGGGCCAGCACTTATAACTAAATTGCCCATATTATTATATTAACTATTTTTTTTTTGCATGGATGCTCTTGTCCTCTAGTTTACCTTAGAAACTATTCAGCCTCAGAGCTGATTTTATCACTGCTGTAATTGCAAAGAGAGTAAATTGAAGGCATATTCTGCCCCCAAATTAACTAAGCTAACATTTGACTCTCTTTTCTGTAATTTAAAATATTATGAAAGATATACCTATGAACATGTGTAATGTATATAGTCACACAAGCATAAGCTCTGCACTCTAAGGTATCACATGTTGATTTTTATATATCATTAATAAAAAGGGAGTAATTCTTTTTTATATGGTGGATTTTCAACACACTTTAAAAATACAAATTAGATGAATGGGACCCACTTGGTGTTTCTGAACTGGAAAAGTCCAAATCCAATCTTCCTGTCATTTGTGAGAGACAACAGGTATTGCAGGGAAGAAGCAGTTCAAACACCCAACCTAACATCATCACAGTTCTAAGTTTGGAGATGGCCAGGCCTTTGCAAGCTAGTCTTCTCTAGTGAAGTTTGTTTTGCTAAATTTAGTGAATCAACTGAAAAAAAAAAACAAACCCAAACCCAAAACAAACCAACCAAACAAAAACCAAACAACAAACAAACACCCCCAAATCAAACAAAACCCACAAAAAGAAAGCTTGGTCTGCCTTTACGTTGATTTACACTGAAAGAGAATGCAGACCAGTGTATAGTAGCTTACTACCTGGTAACTGCAGATCCGAGCACCCCACTGGTTGCAGCCTGCTGGGATCTTACCTTTTCTATAACTTTTATTTGAACTGGAGTCATATATGTGGCTGTATAGTGACCAACAAGGAACACGCTTGTGATGTAAGTCATCCTGCTTCTCAAAGACCCACAAAAATGATGAATGTATCAGCCTTTTGATTTATCATCCCATGAGTGTCTTCCCATGAGCTTCAGGAAGAACAGCTCCCCTTCTAGCACTGAAACAGTTTTGTTCCTTCACTCCAGGAAAAATATGCTGGGCCAAATTTCTGCAGACATCATCTTCATTTACCTCCATAGAGTTATAGCCTCTATGAATTTATCTGTCTTTTCCTGCTCTCATGTCGCATGGTTTCCGTAGTGTGACTCACAATATCTTCTCTTTCCCTTTTTTTTTGCCTGCAAAACTAGTTAACCCCCAAATCTTGAAAACAGAGATATGCCTGTTTTTCAGAATGACTTCATATTGTCTGGACAAAAAAAAAAAATCTGTGTTCCTGATGTTACCAGCTGCTTCTGAGAAGATAAATCACAAGGTTGTTTATGTTTTGTTTTGTGGGAAACCCTTTCTTAGGTTTTGGAGTGCCTAAGCTGATGGCATCCTTACATGCTCCACCTGTGCTTTAAACTAGCTAGTCAGCATGGCCTTTTGGCTCAGGCAGAGCTCTTGTATGCCTTTGGCACGGTTGCTGACATCCTTGGGGTGAGGCAGAGAAAGCCTTTAACGTTTACAGTGTCTGAACAGGCCTGAGATACCTTAGGAGTGCTGACCACCTATTCAGCAAAAAATCAAACCTCTTCTAAAGTACCTTAACTTGAGCATTCAGAAACAAAAACACTGGGAATGGCAAGTAGGTCTTGAAAACTTCGCCCTGAGCTTAACTATTCACTTTTCTTCTCAGTTTTCAGACTGCCGGTTAGTACTGATATCATGTCATAAGTATTATAAAATAGAATAACATATACATACTTACAAAGCCATGCCACTTCTTATCTAAAGGGAAAGGAGGTGAAAGGAAGGACTTGGAAGCAGTGGTATTGTAAGTCCTGCAAATTTATGAACATTATTGTAAAACACTTTAAAAAAGGAAATATGGAAAAAATAAAGGGTCTTGTGTGTGATTTATACCTTTATTTTGTTAGGGCATACGTATGAGTTATATATAACACAGAAATGAGATAAAGAGAGAAAATTATGACATTGAATTTTGCAGGCTTTCACCGTGGTTCTGTCTGTTAAACTGTACAAGGGAAATTCCTGCTTTCCTTTTATGTTTTGGAGATATTTTTAGGTGTTGTCATACAGTCTGGTATTAAAGTAAATGTTGTGTTCTGATTTCCATCAGTGTGGCTTAATCAACAGTTGAGTTTTCTTGCAGCACCTAAAAATAACAATGCCTCAGTCACCCAAAAATTAATTGACTTTTTTCTGTCTGGCCTGGTTGCACGGACAAAGGAAGTATACCCCCAGTGATGAAGAAATATGACTGTGGCCCAGGAGGGGATATATTTCTGGCATACACTGTCAAAACTCTCTGGAAACATACTCAACCTTTTATTCTGTGTATCAATCCTTAAAATGCAGGGCACATGGCAGTTACATGCCAGCAATGTCCATATTTTGTGGTATATACACAGCCTTGAGAAGCACATACCTCCCTTGTCCAAAATGCTTGAATTACATCATTTGCCTAACCTCTTTTTGGCTACCCCTTCATCTTGGCACCCGTCATTGCAAGGCTTGCTTTGGCTCTGTGTTTGTTCCCTTTTCAATGACATGTCTTTGTGGAATGTAGTATCTCTTCAGGGCATAATCAGTCAGGGTGCAAGAAAAGAACATGGGACAGATGACCAGAAAAAAATCACTACAGTGCTGATATCTTGCTGATAGGCAAGAATCTCCACCATCAGCACAGTAAGCATCTTATTTCTTTTAATTGTTATATGTGCTTTTTGGGAAGCAATGTCCTAAATCACAGGGAGTGCACACTAGGCCCCTCTGGTCTTGTCACAGTGCCGATGGTTGCAGCACCAAGACATTTGGCATCTTCTCTGCCTTTCAGGGAGCTGTGGTTTATGCATGGGCGCTTGACAGTGACAATTATTTCTTCCCACTGGTTCTTAGGAAAGGTAGCAGGAAATTCTGGCAGTGAAACTGTGTGTTAAGACTGTAATTCAGGTGTTCCATATGGAGGACACGGGCACTCTGGGCCTTAGAGAGACTGTCCTCTTGCAGGTTTGCTCAGGAAGAAGACTGGGATTTCAGAGTTTTGCCAGTAGATCCCTGGCTCCACAGACATACTGGACAGGTGAAGTTTCACAGTCCTTCCAACTCTGTCACTGCTGTTTATCTGCAGCTGGAAGAAAATTCCTTCTTGCATGCCACTCTTGTATGGGAATTTGTTCTTTAAAACCTCTTCCTGGAGTCCTGAAAATACACACATCCATGAACTAAGAATGTGGACCTGCCTCTGTGTCCAGGTTTTGGATAGGTGGGAGAGAAACAGCCCTATGCCTCTAAACTATGGATTCTGCCGTGTTAAACTTAGATCTGAACTCGAGAACGGAGGTGAGGAGTGCACCACTGAGAATTGCCTTTGCCTCTCATTCACAAAATATGTCGTCTTGGATGACCTCTGAGTTTTGTTGGCCAAAACACTTTAGACCTCCTTTGGTACATCACATTGTTCTTCCCAGTTCAGACAACTGGGTTTGATTTTCAACACATAATTATTCTACACTTCTTTGTGCATTCAGTCTTCGTCTTCCCCAAAACTAAATGCATTTTGACAGTTACCACCAAGAAATAAAAAATGTTATATTCCGTGGTTCATTGGATACAGTACTGAAAAGTGAATCATTTTTTTTCCTGCGTAAGTGCTACCATACACTCTGTTGACTCTTGATTTGGAATATATAGCTGCATGTTTTGTGTTTTGCCTGATCCTATATGTCCCTAGCAATCTTAAATGTTCAAAGGCCCTGGCTAGAACATATATTTGAACGTTATTATATCTGATCCACAGTCAGTAGCTTGACAGCCTTAGAGCCTACTTCAAATACAGTCATTTTTAGAACCTGCTTAACTGTAATAGATGAACCCCATCTTGTGGCTTTCACAGACACAGTTTTAATATTCTTGAACAGTAGTTCTTGGAGACCCCTTTAGCCAGAATATGCATTATTTCTTTCAACCATTTATGAAACTGTTTTATTCCTTTTTTTTCTTCCTTTTTCTTTTAGATTTCCACACCTTCACCTCATTCGTACTGTAAGCTTGAATAAAAAGTGAGTTTTGTATCAGCACCTCTATAGAATTTGTGGGTGAAAAAAATCATGGTTATCTTTTAATCTGTTTTCAATTTGGGATGCAGGTAGGCGTTAAGGTTTATACAGCTGTTGCTAACTCTCAGTGTTCATGAAGAGCTCCTTTTTAATGTCTTCCAAAAAGTGGTTTCATGAGAGATTTACATATGCATTTATTAATCTGCCACAGCACTGGGGCTAACTTGTGTGCTGAGATATTTTTCTCTTCTTTCAGGGATATTTTTGAACTCTGTTTTGACCATCTCAAGGACAAAAAGCACCAGCACAGGTGTTTTGTATATGTTTTTCCACTTTCAATATAAAGGCCTCGTTCCAGAGGAATACATCCTCAACTTTCACAACATGCCCAAGAAAGGTCCAGAGGACAGTCCAAAGGCATGAATTAATTCTTAGTCTATTGACAGGCAAAACACCTCTTTAGGAGTCAACATGCTGTCTTTCCAGGAGAATCCTTGTCCCGGAGCAGAACAACCCTCGTTCTTCATTATGGGGCGACACAACTTTGCATTGCTCCCGTTGCAGAAGAACAAAATCTGTTTCATCTTCTCTTCTTCATGTCATACATACAGTGACAAAGCTTTAACCTCAACCTACAGGGCCTTGCACAAAACTTTTCTTAGCCCCACGGACACAGCTCTTTGCCTGGGGTGAAGGCAGAGGTGTTCATTTGAAAATTTAGGAGTTGTGACTCCCGTAACGGATGCTGAGGCACGTGCTTAGGCAATGAAAAAGGCCCTTGGGAGGCGGTGAACATCTGGCACACCCACATTAGGAAAGAGCCTTGTCCCCTCATTGCTGCCTTGGCTTAGAGAGCATTAGACTGAGGAGTGGAAAGAGGAAATATTGGGCTATGGGAGAAGAATTAGTCTTGTCTGCACAACTTTCTGGAGGATCTGCCCTCTTTTATACCCATTAGTGCTTTACCAAGCACCAGTTTTCCAACAAGCTAATTAACAGGTGTAGAAAAAACCTTAGGTGTACTTTTAGCTTGTTGTGGTGTTAAGGAAATGGATGTTACTGAGCACGTAGGGCTGTTAGTGAGAAGAGTGCGGCTGCAAGCTCCTCGGAATAGCCTATGACTTCTCCCTGCAGTCTGGAGATATAAGTTATACCTTTGTAAGGACCTTTGAATTTCCACAGTGGTGTAAACAGGCTTTAATGTAAGTAAGAACAGAGTACTTTGTCTTCTGTTGCTTATATTTTGTACAGCTGAAAGAGAGCTGTATTAGAACTGTTACGTTTAAATATCTTACGAGTCAGATTTTCAGCTAAATTAGTCTAACTTCAATGGCATGTCAAGGAAACTACCCCAAACTACTGGCCCTATATCTGTAAATATTACTTACTTATAAGGCCCAAAGCCCTGTTGAATTTTATAATTCAAGCAATTTCTAAGTGAAATGAAACCACTTGAAAGCAGAATACATGTTTAGCTTGTACTTAAGAACATATTTCTAGCTGTTAGGTTTTTTTCCTCTATGTTTGAACAGGCCTATCAAACATTATAATCCAATAAGAAATGCTGTAGTCTGACTTAAAATCCAGTTGACAAGTGAGGCACCTGCTAGTAAATCCTTCTGCAGAGGAGCAAATGACTGGAGAAAGCTGGACTTGGTTGCAAACGAGGCATGGTGACCACACTGGGGTTTGACAGCCAGGGATCTGAAAGTACAGGAATATCAGCCTGCTGTCATCTAGGGTTAATGTTGCTCCCGTTGAGGCAGAGCTGCAGCTCTTACATGGCTTGGGTAATGTACTTGCAGATGTTTAAAACTGGGAGAATTTGACTTGCTATGAATTAAATTGTATACTTCATTATAGACTGTAGACATCACTGCACATTTCCTATTCATTCCTTTTGAAAATAGTGCCTTCCTAGCTCTGTGCTTCAGACGGTGAAGGGGTTGGAAAAAAGTGGTGATTGCTTAAGACTTATACGGAAAGTTTTCTAATCCAAATCTATTGCCTCAAATGTTCACACCTTTTTTTCACCCCCAAAGTCTGAGTTAGGCTATCAGGGCAACATAAATTTCCAAATGAAAGCAAACAGTGTCCTTTCAGCCTCCCTCAAAACAGCTCTTGGACAACCTCTGGGGGGGAAAAACCAAAGAGTTAACAATGCTTAAAGCTGCACTGACCCCAAAATGAAGCTTTCCTGGGTTTGCTGCTGCACAGTCTCACTTTTCCACGATGTTCCGCAGGAGGTAATTTCTGTGCTGGTTATGATTTGGAAGGGCTGGCCCGCAACCCGACCTCAATCAAATTGGAACAACATGTCACCAGAGGTCCTGGTCCCATGGTATGTGCTTGGAAATACAACTCTCCAGCATGGAGAGGTTTCTGGCAATCCAGTGAAACTAAACTCAATTTCCACGGTTAGAAATTGCTGCAGGAGCATTTCATTGTGTTGCAGTTGTCGTGCTCCATGTGTTTGTGTGTGTGTATGTGTGTGGGGTGTGCTCTTGCGTGTGTGTGTCACTGCTTTCATGCTAACAGTTAGGGCAACTCTGAAAGTTTGATTTGTGGACAGAAATGACAAGTTTCTGTTAAATCATCGACACAGAAGGGAAAATATTTTTCTCCTTTGAAGTTAACTAAAAACAAATGGGATTGTTTCCCCAAGGGAAAAGTAGGAGTTTAGTTATGATGCATCCCCTCCCAGAAATCTTTCAAATTATACGTACTGTACCCTCTGTTTATATAAATATGAATTACATGATTGTGTGTACGGGGTCATTTGTAGTTCAAATAGAAACGCAATACTGCTAGGCAGAGGCTATGGAGAGATTGAGAGGGTTCTAGGATCTGTATTTAACCCTTTTCAAACACAACATGTTAAGTGGCTTTGAGCAGATCTGTAAGAAATCTTTGACCTGGTGTGAAATGGAGACACCCTAGTTTTGATGGTAAATCTGGATTTCTATGCCCCTTTAAATGAAGGGAGAGAGGTGGTTCGTTTCTCATTTACATGGTGTGCTCTGATTGTACATTGTTGTTGATGGTGACAATCAACAGTTTATGCTCTGCATTAAATTTGCTTATGTGTTCTCATCCAGCTGTGAAATTCAAATTTTGCAAGAGACATTTTCCCACATGCAGGCTAACAGATTTGTCAGATTGACCTAAGGGTTGTTCTTTTCCAATTGGCCAGTGGTTTCTTTTTCATTTCAGCTAACTTAATAATAGTTGGTTTAAATGTCATTAAGCCATAAATAAATTGTCTTCTGAAATGCTTTTTTCTTTGACACACCATCGTGTTTCTGTATGTCAGTGGCTGGGTGTCTTTTTGTCTTTTAAGCTGAGAGTTTATCAAATTTCATTTAACCACAGGACGTTGCCATGTTTTTGCTCTTATTGTTTTTATCCTTGGGCTTCACTTTCTACTGCCTTATGTCTCTTGCAAGTTCCCTGAGGAAACTTAAACAGAATTGATGGACTTCCCTAATTTAGTAGCTCTGGGCAGTCTGAATATAATGCATATAAACTAGGGATGTCATGACTATTGCCTTGTAGACAAAAAGTTTTGTTTCCTATCTGGTGTCCCTGCGCTATTTCATCAGAGTTTTCCCAAAGCCTTGCAATCTTTGGGTAGTCTGTGGCTTATTTCATCTCTAAGAATGCCTCCTCTCCACAAAATTTCCCACGTAGGTTCAACGTTTCTACTTGCATATGGGAATTAATCATCACTGGGTATGTGTGATGTCCCCTAAAGGTTGTCAGGATCAGGCTAACCTATATGTTCTGTCTACCTGAGAGTCAAGATGAAGCCCGGGAAAACTGGTTGACGTTGATTTGGAGATACTTCTTAGCATGGACAAAGAAGACATGGCATCCAGCAGGAGCTCCTGAGACAGTTCTTCAGGTGACCTCTTTTTGCAGTGTTGGTGGTAAGCAGGACGCAGGGTTTGTCTGGTGTGTTAAAAGATGTAATTCATTCCTCTGCTCTTGTGGGTGTAGTCCTCTCCACGGCATCTTCTGCAAAGGGGGAGATACTAGGAGAGCTGTGCCTGCCTTGCAGGGGAATAAAGGTTGACTGCAGAGCCAAACGCCCTGAAAACAGTGACCTGTACTTTCAGAGCTGGCCGTGGAAGGACTTCTGTCTTACCAAAGAGCCTTGGCACACACTAGCCTGTTCCCAGCAGGGAGTGTTGAGCAAGTGGTTTTTTCCACTGCTTCTGACCTATTTGCTGCTGCATGTCCCGTGATCGTTCTCCATTCTACATAAATCGTCCTAGGTGGTATCAAGGGACATGTTTACATTTCCATTAGCAGCGAATTTGCCAGAGGCACATTCATAATAGCCTGTTAATAAAAAGCAATGCAGGTGGATAGAGTTTCAGAAAGCAAATGCTTGAATTAGATACGCAGGTATCAGTATTGGATTCGCAGGTATCAGTGTCTGTTGACCCAACACTGTATCTCTTCTGGTCTCACCTCAGGTAATGTTAGAGCCAGCAAGGTCAGTACGCTTTTCCACTTGAAATGGAAACAGGGCAGGTGTGTCAGCTGAAATTTGCAGCAGCTTCTCTCATTTGGAGATCACTCTTGGGTTTTGACAGACAAAGCTATGTGACTAGTACAGAAGGTTTGCTTCCTGAAAGTTAGTTTTCCAGATGCTTTATTCATGTAATTCGAAGAATCTTAGCCTCAACATAGCTTCCACTGAGCAAAATACCTGGACTTTTTAAAGCTGTGTATGGATCATTGCAAACAGCATCACATTTCTGTTCTTCTGTATTTCACTAAAGGAAATAAGAAACAAGAAATCTGCTTCAGGCTTCTAAACCAGTTTGAAGTTGCCTAATGAAAGCTACCTGTAGCCTGTTTTTCAAGTACTGTCCTGTTGAGACTGTGGATTGCATTTTGTGACTCAGTACTCTCCACCTGCAGAATCTGCAGCATCAAATAAGAATATGAGTAACAGTAGGCTGAAAATAGGAGGGTTCCCAATATCAAAGCTCCAGGCTTCTGGAACAGCTTTCCAATAGGAGTAATGGGGGCAAGAACAAACTGGCTAAAGGCTTTGAAAGATGAATCATGATAAATTAATGAACAGGACAGTATGAAATGAATATGCCAGAAGTGTAAAACACGGCTGTGGGACCCAATCACAAGTTATTTCTCTACTAAGTAATCAGTGATGCTTGGTGCTTAGCACCAGCCATTTATGACTTGTTATCACAGAGATATCGCAGCGTGAGATTTAAGCACAATGGGAGAAATCAAGCCAAACTGTTAAGGATGATGATAATCTATCAGTTATTGCTCTCTATTCTTGCTGAAGCAGAAGGGTTATAGGGCTGTGATACCTAGCCCAAACCATAATGCAGAAAAGAACTTGATTAAGTGAATTCTGTCAGTGGTCATATTGGCGTTACCCAGCATTTTTAGATCACCCCACTACTCTAATCTTTGTGTTTTATATAACGGCATTGAGCTCCTTCTGCAGCCCAGCATCCAGCGTCCTCTAACACTCCCAGAGCTCCTTCTCCCCTTTACCATCTCCCTGCAACCATTCATAGCCTGCTGCTTCCCTCCGGCTCCAGGAGGCAAAAATGACAAGATTCTCTGTGTCAGGAAAGAGATCTTAGGAAGAACTAAGGTAGGTAGGAAATACAGAGGGAAAGATCCAGCCTTTTGAAAACGCTATCTGAACATTTTACAAACATCTTCACATTTGGCTGTGGTGTGCCAAACCTTAGGTCTATGTCCTTCATTATTTAACTCTACAGCTTTAATGGAACACATTCTTACTGAGCCACAGTAGAAGAACTAATTACTTTTGGCTGGGTGTTTATCAATGGCAATTTAAATGTTGTTTTGTCCTTTGTCAGATTTGTGCATTAATTCAAAGCTCAGTTTGGTTCTGAAGAGTGAATGAATGGAAAAGGCAGTGAGAGAAGCTTCATGCTTGTGGACTTCTTGCTCAGTTTACAAGTGAAAATGGAGTGTTTTCTTCTAGCTGCTTGCACCTAAAAATCTCACCCTGGGCTGGGGAAGTCAAAGAAGTTTCTCCCTGCTATCTACAAGACAAAGAGTAACTGAGTCCCTGTGATTCAAGCTGCGGTTTGTGCACCTGCATTGTCTAAACCAGAGATTTTCAGCATGTGGTGCTCAGACCTTAGGGACTCCACCAATGGCTTCTAAGCCTCTGTGAAAAGTAACTAAGGAAAGTAGGTTTGATAGTAGGTTTAAATGTACTTCCAGAGCTGCACTTTTCCTACTGGGGAAAAAAAACCCCAAAACCCAACAACTTCAGCAATTTGCAAATTAAAAAACCAAAAACCCCCCAAACACTCATTTGTCTAAGGTTTATCCTGCAGTCACATGGATGTGTAGATGCACCTGAGAATGTATTTGGGCTTGCAGTTGTATTCACCCTGTGCAGAGAGGCTTCTGTGGTGGGGTTTAGAAACACACATCTGATAACTCTTGCTTAACATCAGGTGAAACCCTGGCATTGGGTCAGTGTTTGTTGGGTTACCTTTCCCCTCATACAGCTGTGATTAAATGGGAGTGGCTCTCAGTCAGCTTTATTACACTGATAGGTGCTCGTGATGTATCCCATTAGACCAGTTTCCAATGAGCCAAGCAAAGTGTACTAATACAACCATAAACTGGTCAAAGTAAATCCAGGATCAGCATGCACAGCTGATGTGCGATGGCTACAAACAGAATTACTGCAATGGACAAGCTTGCAAACACTCTTCCAGACACGGGTCTGAGGTCTTGGATGAAATCTTTGTGTCCTCCATCCTATTTATCCACCAAAGTGTATTTCTATGGAATTAAGTTCTTCTATAAAAACAGTACATGAATGTATATATATGTGGGTTTTTAAAATAATTTTAGTGGCATTCTTCCTTACGAGGGTTTTCCTAAGCAGGGGCTGTTGAAAAAAGCAGGTGTGCAGTGCTGGTGGACTTGAAGTATCTCTTCTAGCCAACCGGCACGCTTTGGAGGAAAGGGCTCTTTGAGTCCTCTGCATCGCTTTGGTGCACTTTTGAGGAAGTGCCTATAGAAAACGACAACACTGAATATCTAAAAATGCTGGTAGGTTCACAGACTCTTCTGTGTGCATATGCACACACACTGGTTTTACACAGGCAAAACCTTTATCTTGCCACAAATTGCATTCCTAAACCTGCAGGCGTCTGGTTTACGTGTGCTCAAGGTTTGCAAACTTAAGGTTGCAAACCCATTTGAGAATAAGACCTAATCCTTCATGATTTCCCACCCTTACTTCTGTTGGTTTTTTTAATGCCAGCTTTTTAAGGCAAGCTTGAGAAAGAAGAAACGTTTCAGTGACTTCAGTTACTGGAGTAAGAAGTGCAAAGAGGCTGGATTTGAATGAACCTTGAATGTGTGCTGGCAATGTTAGCAAGGGACTTTGTTAATATACAGTAATCCAAGATGACTGTAAATTATAATCAGTCAGAGCCGTCAACAGGAAAAGGAAGAGATAATTTGCAAATGCTGTTATGCTGTGTTTGGGAAGGAATGTGAGAAAAAACATCATTTGGTCTATTCTGCAGAGTGAAACCATGATGCTGCTAAAAAAGCCAAAGGTACTAAAAGTGAAGCAGAGGAAAATCATTTATTAGGTCTGTTAAATAGTTTGAATATAGTGTTAAAAGTATATTTTTCAAGTTTGTATTTTGAACATACAAATTTGCAGTGACCATAAGTAAAAGAAACCTTTTTAAGGAAACTAAACTGCTAGTTGCATGGAGATATACTCATATACATGGAATTTTCTGAAATTCGTAAATTGCCTGATTCCTCTTTAAATTGATGGGGACTCCTGATGTGATTTTGAAATTCTTCTAGTGCCTCACAGCATGCTAGGTCCTTAAATATGTTTAAAAATCCAGCCTAAATGACTGGACTATTATTATTTCACCCACTTAGTTACTACCTGAGGAGAATAACTTAAAACTTGCCTTTGGGGTTTATGTTTATGGCTAATATTCGCAGAGGTCGCAGTCACTATAGGGAACTCAGGGACTACTAGGACACGTATCCTGGAGAAGGAGCAGTGGTGTACTAGGGGCGATTTGGCCAAGGAGTCAAAAGGAGGAGGCTTAGGAGGTGCTGACTTCCTACATGTGGTGGATGGGGACTTCTGCATCCACTCCTGAACAAAGAGAGGAAAACCACAGGTGGTCCAAAAGGAGACCAGAAAGGTTTTTTGGTGAGTGGCAATAGCAGGGTGAAGCAGTTTTTCAGACCTCTTTTGGGGGCAGGCTGTGATTTCAGTAGCTGGTTCTGTCGAACCAGCTCTAATAGTCCCCAGTGCACCTCTGGCATAAGCCACTCAGTTTTTCCTCCTGCTCCAGTCCCTCCAGCTCTTGCATTGATTGTATCATATTATCCTTCTGCTGCTCTTCCCATTCTCTCTGCCCTGGAAAAGATTCAAAAGCTTTTCTAAGTAAGTGAATAGTTCACCTACAGTGTCACCGTGACATAGGATGTTTCATTTATGCAGTTAATGTTAATTTAAATCAATCACCTGTTAATTTCAATCCCACTAAAAGCATACCTACTTATTGCAACTATGACTAGCAAATATTCTTAAACTTAATTTCTGTCACTTTTTTCCAGCAAAAATAGTGTGTGCACAGATAATGAAATGGAAATTTAAAATGTTAAATATGTTTAATTAAAGCTATGGCACAAAGGACTATCATAGCTTATCCACAACTAAAACTAAAGGTAACTTCCCAATTTAATAAACAAACAAAACAAGCCCTTTGTCCCAGTATTTTCCATACCGCAACCTTTGAAGTCAGAAATGTCTGGGAAATCTTGTGAAAGAAGAACGCATTAAAATGTATTATTGAAGTATTTTCTTTGTTCTCCTTGTGAGAAGTATGTTGGGAGGGGGAGTTGTAAAATTATGGACCCTCAGGTAGGGTTTGCAGAAGCAAAGGAAAGTTTGAGGAAAAGGGTATTGGGAAGAGGTCAGGGTTCAGAGAAGTGGGTGGAAAGGCTCAGTCCTGCCGACTTGTGCAGCTTCCTGTGCTGGCAGCAAGACTCACTCCTGCTCGCTCTGTTATTTCGAGCAGTAAATCCCATGTCATTTTTGGAAGGGGCCTGGGATGAGAGACAAGTAGCATACGACAACTGCTGGAAATTGTCTGGGAGCTGGGAAGTGTGGGATCTCTGTCTCTTCATTTCCTGACTCTCCTCTTTGGAGAGTGGCATTTTCATGGTTTGTGCATGTCCTTGACTTTCCCCCCGGGCCACACGTCCAGAGCTCATGTTGTCTCCAAAGGAGGTGTGCTCACCAACACTCAGACAGTGCTACTTAGTAACTGTCAGAGTAGTTAATAGCTTCCTACCAAACACATTTGTATATCACTGGTCTTTTACCGGGAAACTTCATAGAGTCTACACCATTTTGGAACACCTTAAGAATTTGCTCAAGCGCAAGAAGGGGAGACCTGCAAGCTGTCTCATAATGAAATCCTTCTGATGTTTAGGAAGTCGTTTGGCGGGCAATAAAGGGAAGTTTCAATGAGTCATTATTACTACTATTTACCTAGTGCATCTTATCTGAATTTTCTTTAATTCGTGCATGGCTTGACCTAAAAACCCCGCCTTTGTGAAGAGTTGCCATGTTGCGACTGCACTTCACAGCACAGAGTAGTGCGCTCTGACTTACGCAGCCAAGGATTTTATTGATGACACTGTAGTACAGTCAACACACAGGCCTCTATGTAAAGGAAGCAGTTGATCAAGGATATAGCTAATTATTCATTTGTTAGCAGCCTGGTTTGTTCTAATACTTTCTTAGATCTGAGTTATGGTCAGATATTGAAGACTATGATGACCGTAGGGTGACTGGGAATACAAAGCACTTTCACCACACTGGCTTCAATATGTTGTCATGTTATAATTATCATAGTTATTTATTGTCACTAACCTGTTTAAATATTTGAGAACAAAGTGGTGTGGTTATATAAAACATTGTGCAAGAAAACACAACTCTCGAGATCTCTTTTAAGTGTTGCTGTTGTCATCTGCAGTCTCCTTTGATCCCAACCACATATCCGCATAGTAGCTCTGAGGATCTGCGAACCATTTCTCCCTTTCTCCCTGTTTCAGATTGCGGCTGATGCTTGTTAGAACAGTTCAGAGCATTTCTTTGAAGAAACATGGTGGTGACAGTGGCTGATCAAAACCCAAATGCTCAAAAACCTTAGCGGGGGGAGAAAATCCATATGTCAGAATCCTGTCACAGCTTGAATCTGTTATTGGAGGAAAAATAGGCTAATGTATAGGGAGGGCACTGCTTGGGAATCAGAAAAACAGGATTCAGCTCTCCATTTCCCATCTAATCACGGATGGGCTGTTTCATTCTCCCTGTTCTTTAGTTCTCCAGGTGAAAAGGGGTCTTTTCTTTTTCATAGAGGCATCATTAAGTGTTGGGACCTCTAGGCATTCTGATGATGGTAGGAGCTCAGATGGGTGTGATCGGAGACATGAGGTGGGGATGTCCTCCCATGTGTGAGGGATGCAGCCCCAGATGATGCCTATTGGTAGGACAGGGGATGGTTGTGTGCCTGCTGTTTGTATCTCCTGAGAGTTACTTCAGTGCCAGAGCAAAGGGTGTGGTGACTTATAAGGTCACAGGGCAGCCACATGGAAGAAAACGCTGACCCCTTGGAGGGTCAGCAACATCAGCTCATCTCAGCCTGTAGTTATAATACAGCCCTCCTCTGGAGAGATGTTATGGGAAAGCAGCTCTTAGTCCGTGTATTATAGAGATTCCCATCAGCTCTCTCTTTCACTTCTGACCAAGGTAAGGAGGATGTGAGCTGGAAACTCTTACTTCTCCTGCAGTATTTGCCCAATGATTTACTAATTTACAGTAAGTTGCTGTTGATGGCATCAAGTCTACAAAACCACATTTCAGGGTGTAATACACACCACTGTGGATGCATTTTCGGTGATGGAAACCCATGAAGGAATGGACAGTCTGAGACTAGAAATCCAGGCTGAGTTCATTAACCTAATTCAAAGAAAGACTATAATATCCATATGCTTTTGTTCTTGGAAAGTGTTCCTCTGATTGCCAGTGGCTCACTGCCCAAATGAAGTGATCCCTCAGGGATTTTGGATCTCAGTCCAGGTGGCCAGGTGGGAGTCCTCACCCCACCAAACAGTGCTCCCCATTGCCAAAGTTACTGCTGAATGAAGCCATAGTTACTGCTGAATGATCTGTGTAGGGAAACAAATGGGCTTTCATGTGAACCTTTTGATGGTGCCACCTTTAGGGCTGCTCTGTGAAGACTAGGCTATGCAAAAATATTGATATATATGATAAAAATAACTTGTCATTTCTATTTTTAGGGAAGGGATTGAATACTTCTTTGCAGACTCCAGCCTTGTAGGGCCCTGAATCCAAGACTGAGGTGTCTTGGCCTTTTCGTGATGCAAACAGTAATTTAAAATATACATCTGGCACAGTGCAAAGAGAGAACATCCCACATCTGTCACATTGCGTTATCTTGCCTTGCTGCTATTAGGCTATTATTAGTATTTAAGCTAAATATATCTTCCCGCGGGCTGCTAACCATAATACCTCGTTCAAGTACCCATTCATTTTATTGCCACAAACTGTTCTGAACAGCACATAAATGAAACCGGAACATCGCTTGATGGACTGTTATCATATTTTATTGCTTTATTTTATTTTAAATGGGAGGAAACAAAACTTGCCAAATGTTGTTGTATGGTTTGAAGTAAATGAAATGGATTTCCCTATCGTTTCAGGCGAGGAAAGTGAACAGAGGCTTTTCTAATGGAGATCAGCTGCAGGCGTCTGGTTCCACGCTAACAAGGGGCCATATGCTGTCACTGGTGTATAGGTTTTGTCTTGGGGCTGTAAGGCTCTAGAATGACTGGTTATTTTTTTTTAACTGTCTTTTATAATTAATTATCTGCCTCCTCTATCTCTTCAAAGCTGAGTGAAATAAAGACGTCGTAAGAGACTAGAATTACTCTAAGCAAGAAGTTAGCTTAGAAATGTTTCCCTCCCAGGTTGAATACTGCGTTTCCACTGGGAGCTCTGCCCAGTAGTGAGGAAAAAAATGCCCCAAACCTTGGGTAGCCTTTTGAAATGAGTCATGTTTTTAATTCACATCAGCACAGATCACAGCTGCTTGCCCAGAACCAAGAGCGGTGCCCTTCCTTACGCTGCCACGAAGGATGCTCACAAAGCAGGCAGCCTATATCACAGTTTGGCAGGCATTCATGCTACGTCTGTGCCTGTACATCAAGCAGTGCCCCCCTCACCTTCCTAGACCTGGGGGCAGGATCGTCTGCCTGGTTGAACACAGCAGTCTTGAGCAGGTAGCGCTGTCTCAGATGGTTCCCAAGGTGGATGGATGCTAGCACAGACCAGTGGCAGTCCCAGGGAGTAAGGGAGCGGTGGGGTGGACATGAGCCTTCCCTGCCCAAGTCTCAGGCTCAGAGAGAAGTCCTGACAGCATTTAATTTCAAAGCAGAGAAAGTGAGGCTCCTGCAGACACGCCTGGGCTGTGCAACCAACCCAGCTCAGTGAGCTAGAGGGGTAGCCACAGTGCTCCAGCTATAAAGCCTAGGCACAGCATCAGGCTAACGCAACCATGCAGCTTCTGGTTTCTGAGCTGTGGCAATCAGAGTTACACCGACTATCTCAAAAGTGCCTAGAAATTACCTTCTAATTGCTTGTTTATGAGACTGCGGGTTTTTTTGCTGGAAGAGTCCCCGGCGCAGAGTAGAATAAGCTATTTGAAACTGGCTGTGTGTCAGTCTGACAACGAAAGATCAGTAAGTTGCACAGACCTTGTCCTGAATGTGACCAACTGCATGTTGCAGAAAAAGGGATGCAGCTCTGGAGCTGCTGTAGCAGCTCTCCCCTCTCCCCAAAACTCCTCTGAGCTGAGCTGCCTTCTCAGCACAGGCAAGGTACTCCTACGCACTAGATGTACTTGGGTTTAAGCTAATCCTATCTTCTAGTTGACATTATTTATTTATTGGTTTACATTATTTATTGTAGTAATGAACTTGTTAAATATGAAAACAGTACCAATACTTTAGGGGTTACTCTTTCCGCCCCGTGCAAGGCACCCTTTTACGTATGAGCAAAGACCCAAGGGCACCCAGAGCAGATCAGCTGTCCAGGTTCCTCTCGAATGGCTTGCAGGGACCATCGCTGGCAAGGGCAGGTCTTACCTGCTTCTCAGTGCCATGGTTGCAAGCCTGCACCCACAGTCCTGCTGACCTGCGTGGGTGTGCTAGGTGGAGGAAGCAGTCACACTACAGCCCAACCATGCAGGGTTGTCCCGTCCCAAATGTCTTTCCCAGCTCCAGCATTGGCAGCCTCAACCTCTCAGTCTGCATCCCCTCTGGGCTCGGATGGGTCTGGGCTGTCGGCATCCCACAGGAAGGACGGAGGCTTTGGAGCTTGTGTGCGAGCTAGCCGAGACAGAAAATTTGAGCTCTGCTTTGGGCCAGCAGTGCAACAAAGACAAGCCTTGCATTACAGGCGTGCTGTTGCTCTGGAAACTTGCAGCCTCCCATAAGCAATGCAATTACTAGCTGGTTATCACTTTTGTTTCACCAAGGAGGAGGTTTTGTTAATTTAGAGAAGGTTAAGAACACAGAATTAGATTTTTTTTACAAGGCTTCCTCTTAGTAGCCTTGAAAGAAACCACGCTTTTTTTTTTCTCTGTGATCACTGTAGGACCTACCTCCAGAAGGCAAATGTATAAAATCTTTTCTATCAGCTTCTGAACATTTCCTGTAGAAAGAAAAAAGGCGACTCTTCTGAGTTACCTCATCTTGAGCTGGCATGGAAGCTTGTTTAGTGTACAGTAGCAGCTGCATCTCTTCAGCTTAAACTGATTTATGACCTCAGCTCTTCTCCTGACTTGTTACCAAAATGATTAATGCAATGTGCACCTCCTAAATCAAAATACTAAATGTTTTTTTGGGAGCAACTCATGTCCCCTTTCCTCCTGACTGAGTTGGTTCCCTTAAAGAACTAATCTGGAAGGCTATTAGCCATGACAGTAAGCACAGGTGTTGAAAAATATCCTTTTTGGGGGATGAGGGATGGTTTTGTTCCTGAAGTATGAAATGAAAAGGCTTAGCTATAATACAATAGGGGTTTTTTTGTTTTTTAAGCTGCTACAGTTCTTCATGTCTAAAATCCTTTTGTAGACTTGCTGTCCTGTGCAGTGTGCCTTCTGAGACCCTGCTCTTTCCTAAAATACCCATGTTTGGGTTGGCACTGTATGAGGAGTCTTTTAAAGCAAATGTGAATGAAATAGTGATATTCCTAAATGTCCCTAAGCAGCAAACAACTGTAGGAACTACATTTTATCCCCCAGAGCCTGAGGAGGCCACAAAGCAGGAAATCACTTGGTGGCAGCTCTGCCGCAAGAAGGGGGTACATCAGCAGTGAGGAAGCCCCGGAGATGGCCGAGGGTGGGAGAAGGCACGGAGCTGCATGCCACGCTCCCTGCAGCTGCCCTACCCAGGAGGAAGATGTCCACCAGGGTTGAGGTGAGATGGGCACAAGGACACTTGGCTTCCTGGCATGAAACGGCTTCTGAGCTGAATGCAGCAGGAAACCATCTCCAACAGGTATTTTCAGGAGGTGCCTAGGAACTTTGAAGGTTCACCCCTGTGTGCAGAGAGGTGAGGGAGAGGCAGTCTGAGTACAGCCGCCTCTACAATGGGATGCTGCTGGGAACGGCCTTTGTGTTTTCAATCTTAAATGATCTGGCAGTCCCTGCTGTGGCCTCATGCTATTTGGATCTGTCCCAATTTTATTGAAAAGTGTTGTTGAAAAGACATATTTTCTGGTCACTTGCACACTGGTCAGAGCAGACTCTGTCAGAGTTACTTTAAATAAGACTTCTGAACTTTTCTTTTCCTTGTTTTGTTCTCTCCAGGATATTTTCCAGTCCCATTCTGCAATGTTTTTTTAGCAATTTTAACAGCTGTTCTTTACTTAATTATTGTAATTGGTCTTCCTTTTTTTTTTTCTTCTTTTTTCCCCTGTTCCAAAGCAAAAGGTGATGACCAGGCCCTTGTGTCTCAAAAATACACTTTATCCTTTGCTTGTATAAAAATGTGTAATATCTGGGGGGGAACATCTGAAACCTATGCTAATCACATTGAGATAGAAATTATTCCCTAGTAACTGGCTAATGCAGAGTCCTGGGCTATCTTGGGAGTCTTTCCCTTTTCAAGAAAACACGATAAGTTAAAAGAGGATCCCTGGTGTGTTGGACATGCAGATATAGTGGATCTATAGTGGATAGATTGTTTGGATTAAAGTCTTCCTAAAGATGTGAAGTGTAACTCCCATTTGATAACACATGGCACATTCTGATGTTATAAATAGTATTTGAAACCATCCATGTTTTTCCAGCTCTCCAGTTTCTTTACTTGGTTGCAAGTGCTTTTATGAGCTGACGGAGCTCAGCGTTTGAAATACCCACTGGCGCAAGGGCACAAATGGCGGCTCCTACGAGCTTCGAAAGAGCTTCCAGTGTTTGAAAGAGGGATCTTGCAGTAATTTAGCCCTTTCTGTTGATTTTCCAAGGTTTAAAGCTGAGCTGGCCTAACAGAAAAGGTTCTGTTCCCGTGCAGTTCTATGCAAAAAGAACTAACATAAATTGCTAAGCAAAAATGTAAGCTGGAGTTAGGGTTACTAATAAATGTTTATTAATTTAAAGCATTAGAACATATATCCAGATCAAATATTTGAAAATGCAGAGTCTGGGAAAGATCTACATGTGGATTCCCCTTTACCTCTTCATCCTTTCCCAACCTTAACCTATCACATGGACATTTTACCATCCATTCATTGTACTTGATGTGAGTCTAAGGGCCATGATCTACCCACTAAAACCAGTCTTCCAGTTCATCCTCACATTAGGAACTACCCCAGTCAGTGTTCAAAGTTTTCTGCTCAGTATGCCAGACAACGTACGTGAAGGGATGTGGGCTGACAGCTCGCCAGCCAACACCAGCCGAGGGTGGTGTGAGGACCTCTCCTCGTCCGTTTTTGCAGCATTCATATGCTCGCAGCCGGGTGCCTCTCTAGTTCTCATAGTTCAGAAGAAATGCAGTTCTTTCGCTGAGACCCCACTGGAGGACACAAACTCCAGCTGAAGCTGTCTACGCAGGCACTGTGTCTTTTGTACCGGTGTCGTTGCTACACAACAGACGCGGGCACATCTGCGTGCTGGCAGGAGGTCTCACGGCCGTGTCTATAACCCAGTTTACGTGGATTACAAGGTGCATCTTTGCTACTGTTGTTAGCTGTGACAGCTGTATGCAGGCTAAAAGTAGACCCTTACCTCGCGTTGGCTAATATATTTCTACACTTACTAGCCATTCGATTCCTCTTTGTATGTAGAGTTGAGATTGATGTAACTGCCTTTCTAGTAAATTAAGTCTAAATCACAGCCTGCACAGAGCAGATTTTGCTGTTTCCCTTTTATAGCCAGTGATTTACTTTCCTCATTTTTAAACAGAAAAAGCATTACTGGCAAAAATAAAATGAAAAGTAAATACCATGAAAAGACTCAGAGAAAATCTATTAGTATTTATTTAAATGCTGCCATTTCAGGTCAGTTTCCCTTAATACTTGATACAGTTGACCTCAAATAAGCATTAAGCTATAATTGTTCGCACATAAGTATATCCTTGATAGGGTGGAGGTGTTGGCCGGGGTTGGAACAGAGTTGGAATTGTTTGTGAAATCCATACTGGGACTTAACTTCACATTTAACTGTTTGCTTTTGCAAGGAGAGCGGTCCAGTCGTGTTGTTGAATTAATATTTATAACCATTTTTTAAAGCGTTCTGATCTGGGAAATCATCATTGCGTATTTTTAGATGAGATTTCTGAGAAAAGAAAGTAGTGGTTTGGTATGTGCAAACACGATGATGTTGCTATTTTTCAACTGTCCCTACTTGCAGTGGAGCAAGTAAGTTCAGCAGAGTAAAGGAAAAATTTGAGCTTTCATAGCGAATACTGTTTTTAGCCTGCTTCGATCTTTGAGCTAAGATTGTACTCGGTCACTCTTTCCCAATTCACAAGCAGACCTGAGAAACCAGTACCCTAAAATTAGGAGGCATGTTTGCATTTTCAGCCTCTCCAAGTGCAGCACTGAAAATAGTCCATTCCAGCTATGTCATTATTGTACAACATAAAGTTGGGGATTTGGTGTGGGTTTTTTTGAAAGCAAACGTCACTCTTCATTACTTACAGCTCTTTCATGTTGCTTTAAAAAAATACCTGCCTTTGCTTGGCAAAACGAGTGCAAAGACAGAAGCTGCCCTTACTGCAGCGTCCTTGCTGACCCCATGTGAGCAGGAGCCTGGGTTTGTCGCAGGCACTTTGGCAGCCGATGGTGCAGCTGGAGGGAAGGTGGGAACGCGAAGTTATGAAAGTGTTGTTAAATCTATCCCAACTAAAACCAACCCAAAAAGTAAAATGTCTTTTCTGTTTTCAGGAGGTAGAGAAGGGGTCTCCAGACCGGGAAGTTCTACATTATATTCAAAAGTATATTATCAGTCCTGAAAAAAAATTAAACTCAAGGCGTGTCATTCTGCTGGAATCACGTAATCCTGGGACACCTACGGGCATGGACAAAGGTTTTGCATATACCGGGGGGTCAGAACTAGACGGTCTTTAAGTTCCCTTCCAACCTAAACCGTTCTGTGATTCTACAAATACAGCTGAGATGGTATATTTTAAGGCACAAGTAATGGAACCTCTCCATAATTTTTTTGTTTGGTTGTTTTCCGAAAGCTTCCAACTGAAGTTAAACTATGTTTTTACCATTTCAGTGCTTCATATGCCTGTAACTGCTCCTCACAACTTGTGCACAAAACACCCAAGAAACCTAATTTGCTTCGACAAGAGCAAGGAACAATCTGCTAAATGAAGACCAACAAAAACCCGACGAATCCTTTTCGACTAGAACCAGGTAGTTCAGCTTTTAATTGCAGACAGCCTAAACACTGGCACTGCCAGAAGAAATTAGCTGCTCTAGCTAATCCTCCCTGGCACCACGCCACACCTTGGAGCGGGAGTCCCATGGGGTACGGTCTCCGTTCACGGCCAGGCGTACCATACGTTCCCCATGGAGCGGGTGTTGGAATACAGGCTGAAGTTGGGCATACGGGCAGAAAGTTAAATAATGATCTTTCGGGGGAAAGCAGGAAAATTCTTTGAATTATTAGTTTGGGTTTTTTTTTTTTTTTTTTTTTAAAGAAAAAGAAGAAAAGTTTTTATTGCTAACGTGCCAACGAGGGAAACTTCCAGGAACAGAGCCGAGATTCTCCCCGATGCCGCCAGATGTCCGTCACGAGCAGGGAAAGCTGGTAGCCGGGCCGGTACCCAGTGGCCAGCATCCACAGCGCTTTCGAAGGCAGGACAGCGGAAGGAAAGTTGGAGTGAAAGTGCACGTTACCGCGGAGTCTCGGATGGCGGATACGCTACGAAGGCTCCTCCGCAGGCGAAAAGTTCTGCCGGCAGCACTATAATGTATGTTTAATTAACTCTTAAAACTTGTGCGTAGCCCGCAGCAGTTGCCGAACGCAGAGCCTTTGCACGCCTCCAGAGACGCAGGTGTTCAGCTCTCCTCCGCCGTCTTAAAATCCTTTGCAGAAACTTACCCTTTCAGATAGCAGGAATATCTGAAATCTGTCGCTGCAGGTGACCCCTGTAAGAAGACTTAATTCTTTCACCCCTTAAGCGAGCTGCTGAGTGATGCAGTGACTTTGTCATGTCTGGGTAACACTGGCTGAAACCCGCAGTAAAGCATCCACATCTACACGTGAGAGGCACTCCCAGGGATATGTAGAGTACATCTCCAGGAAGCACTGCTGAAAAAAGTGGAAGGCTGAAGTGAAACTTAGCAAAAGGTGCAATGACTTCCTAGGGAGGGTGTCAGCTTCCTAGCTACACGCGGGAACTTACTTTGAGAATAAGATAACAGGGAAGTGCTGGAAGGTTTGCTGTGTGTCCCCGTCCCCAGGCTGCATCAAACTCTGATGCTCAAATGCTGCCAACTGCTCTTACAGCTGCTCTTTGTTGTAGTGACCCCTGTGAAAATGGCAACATGTCAAAGATGTCTCCTTCAGAATAAAAATGTGTAGGTGATACACGTTCGAGCGTCAGGGAAGCGGAAATGACCAACAGCTGCCCTGGAGTTTAACACTGTCTGTGGCCAAACATGCACCATCTCTGGCCGACTTCAACAGGAGCAGGGGACACTTTGGGTGGAAGGGTTCATTCTTCAGAGATAAGCATATAATGGGACGCTTCCCTCTGTCACTGTCAAAACAGGAAGGGGAGGCTACAATGGTCTGCTGGAGACAGCGACGGGAACTACATCTGAACAGGCTCAGAGAGTGGGAAGTGAATGCAATGGAAGTGGCTGCTCCTTTCCCTCACCACCTGCGGGATAAGTACCTGCTGGAGGAATCTCCCGTATTGGCAGCAGGGCTCCTGTGCTTACTCCCAGACTCCAAATGTCCCTCCTGTAAAATGCCATGGCTATAAAATGCCTCCTTGGTGGGCTGGGAGCCCGGGTTTTCCCAGAGGGATCTCACTGTATGGTAAGAGAAGGGTGTTGCTCACCTCCTCTCTGGGAGTGAGCCCTCCTCTCCCCATTTAATCAAACCAGCCCCATTGCTCTAAGCTGAGAAAGGTGGATAAGTGACTAAGCAATACAAAAGTTTCCCTGGACATTCCCTTCCTCACTCCTCAGGGGATGACACAGCGCTCTCCGATAAAGGTAATGAGGTCCAGTACAGCAAAAGGAGCGTGGTGGATCCATGCTGCCACATCCACCCTCACTTCCAAATGCCGAGTATCTTCCCAAACTGGAAAAAAAGAAAAAGGGCAGAGTTGCAAAAGCAACTTCCATGCTCTTCCCTCCCAACCCTGTGATATCTATGCTCCAATATCCTCAATGATGCCTTTTTTTCCCCTGCCAAAACAAGCTTTTCAATACCCGGTACTACAGTGTTCCTTGACTGGTGAAGTTAAAACACGCATCTGTAACCTTACTTTCGCATGAGTGAACGCTCAGTGTAACCTCCACTTCTGAAAATAACATATTCTGTCTTGAATATTCTCAGCTGTGTCTCTGGGAAACCGAATATGAACTTATTGCCAGATCCTGATTCTAATAAAGTTAATGGAAATTTTGCCAGTGACTTCAAATGGTCCAGATATTATTCTCTGGGCCAACTCCTATGAAATTATCCCAGTTCAAACCCAGAGCAATCGCACTGATTTCAGCGGGGCTAGCCTGGATTTACTCATCCAACCCGAGCGAGATCCATGAAGTCAGAGACCAGCATGTGGAAGAGCTGCTTCTCGCTCGGCCTCACAGCCGTTATTAGTGTCCGATGGTGTATTTTTTTTTTTTTTTCTCCACTCTTTTATGAAAGGGCTGAAATCAGAGCTGCAACCTCAGACCCGGGCGTGCTGTTTTACAGCGGTATAACCCGCGTCACGGTGCGGAGTGGGTGTTTATGGCTGGGGGCTGGTGGCGGGGCGTACCTGCACTTTGCCGTTTACCGGCGCTCCGGGCTCAGCTGTGCCGGGTATTCCACTGCGGGATGCTGTGACCCGTTAAAATGAACCGCGGGGCTCGCTCAGATTCGGAAGAGGTGACGCTCCACCTATTTTCAGGATAAATAACCTTCACCCTCCAAGGGCTGGGAGCGGGAGGAGTGGCCGAAATCCTCCCGTTAGGAAGAAACAAGCCAGCAGAAACGCAGGGCAGAGGCGGCCGGCGCCGCTCCAGCGCAGCGAACCGGTGACAACCTACGGGGCCGGCTCTTTCTTAACCTGCTCCGCCGCCCGCCCCCGCGGGGCCGCGCTACCTGCGCCCTTCTCCCGCTCCCCGCCCCGGAGGAGCGGCCGCCCGCCCCGCCGAGAGGCGGGCGCGCTGGTGATTTGCCTTCGCCGCCAGCAGCCCCGCTCCGGCCAGCCCGTGGGGGACCGGAGCTGCAGCCGCAGGAGCCGCTCGCTCCCTGGCAAAGGGGGGAAAAGTTTGCTGCTCTTCTTCCTCCTCCTCTTCCTCCTCCCATCCCATCCGCAGACCCCGCGGCCCGGCGCGGCGTCCCCGGGCAGATGGAGAACTGAGCGGTCGTGCCGGGGGCGGCCCCGCCGCACCTGAGCGGCGGCGGGGGACGGGGGGTGCTGCGTGGAGGGGCTCGGCCCCGCGGTGCCCCGCGGGCTGCCATGCGCGGCGGCGGGGGCGAGCGCTGAGCCCCCCCCCTCGGCCTGGCTGCCCCCCGCCGGCCCGGGCGATAGCCGCCGCGGGGGGGGAGGGCTGGAGGGCGGCGGGGAGCCCCCGGGGAGAGGGGGGAGCGGGGACGTCGCCTGCCTCCGCCCGGCCGAGCGCCATGCCGCGGCGGCTGGCCTGGCTGTGCTGCTGCTGGGCGCTGCTGAGCGGCGCCTGCCGCCCCGCGGAACCTGCGCTGCCCGCGGAGGGCGGGGAACCGCCGCCCGCCGCCGCCGCCTCGGGCTTTCTCTACCGGCGGCTGAAGTCGCACGAGAAGCGGGAGATGCAGCGGGAGATCCTCTCGGTGCTGGGGCTGCCCCACCGACCCCGACCGCTACCGCGGGAGCCGCCGGCCCCGCCGCCGGGGCGCCTGACGGCGGCGCCGCGTTTCATGCTGGACCTCTACCACGCCCTGGCCGAGGGCGCGGAGGGCAACGCGGGCGCGGAGCGGAGCGACCGCCCGCCGCCCCCCGCCCCGCCGCCGCTGCCCACCTCGCAGGACAGCGCCTTCCTCAACGACGCCGACATGGTCATGAGCTTCGTCAACCTGGGTGAGTTGCCGGGGTGCGCGGAAAAGCGACAAAACGCGCGCACCCCAGAACGCAGAACCCGAATGGGACAGAAAATAAAAAGGTTATATTATTTACTATTAATATTTAATTGTTTAATAGGCTCTTGGTGCCTTTGCGATGACCGCGGTCGGAGCCCGTCGCTCGGTGCCCGGGGCGGCAGCGGCCGGCGCGCAGGTTGCCGGCGCCCGGGTGTCAGGTCCCGCGGGGCACGGGATGCCCGTGGGGCTGGAGCACGGTACCCCCCATGCTACTCCCCGGTGTCCCCGCCGCCTCCGTTTTAGGGGTCTGAGCTAGTGGGGTGAGGAATATGTGACCGCGTGTAGGATATTCTGGTGACTGAGCCCGGGAACGTGATGAAAACCTGTGTCGTGGAAACCTTGGAGCAGGTTCTGTTAGACGTCAACGCGCTCTTCGGACAAATCCTGCTGTCAGCGTGTTCCTGATGAGACGGGCTCCGGGGTGGGCAGTGCGGGGGGAAAGCCCGTTAAGCTTTGTACTTGAAGGAACCCTGAACACCAGGCTGCAATTGTAAGGAAACGGTGTAATTAGATTCAGCCTAATGTGGAGAATGAAAATATTTCGGTTGGCAAATTGCAGTTCCTTTTCTTAGGGAATTCCTGTGAAGCTCGGGTGTCTTAGCCGGTCGGCTGAAAAACGTGTCTTTTCGCTCGTGCTGCCCGAGCTGCGCGCCGGAATGACGACACCTGTGAACAGATCGTCTTTTTTTTTTTTTTCTTATAAAAAAACCCCAAACCAAATTGTTGTGTGTTTCCTCATCTAGAGCAGTGATCCGCCACTGCAGCGGGAAATTTCTCTGGGCTCCCAGCACCGGTAGATGTGTTCAGTAGCTTTGAGCTGGGGGATTTTTGTACGTGATGGAAGTCCTGTCGTGGGTCAGAAGTGTCCCCCTTACACTGCAAAAGGTTGTTGAAGGATTTGTCTATGGTGAAATCGAGGTGGCTGGAGCTCCTGCAGGCACAGCTGAGCTGCCTGGGATGCTCAGCCCGTTTGGCAGGGCAGAGCCCCAGGGGCTCCATGTGCTGCAGGTGTACCTGTCACGGTCTCAGCCTTCTCCTCTAAAGTTAGCTCAGGGATGCTCAGGTGGTGCTGGCATCTCAGAGCTCTGATGCTTTTGATTGAGACAACCTGAAACTGTCTGTCAATGAAGGCAGCAGGGTCTGTGTCTAGCTCGGACCCGGAGACGTGGGAATACCGCATGGATTTCAGGTCTAAAGGGCAGCTGCTTCCTTGCTTCCCTTTGCTGCAATTCTCCCTTGCCAGCCTCTCCAAACCTTCCTGTCCTGGGAATACACAGAGCTGCTGCTGCTGTCTCCGTTCTTTGCCTTGGGGACTTTCAGGACCTATACTTGTAGATGGGAATTTAAGAAGCGCGGTGTTGGCTGTAGCTGTAGCGATCCCTGTAGCACGTTTTATTTAAAGGTTGCGGAGCAAGGGGCTTGCAAGGGGCTTGCAAGGGGCTGGGTGGCTCCCGGAGGAGCTGATTGTGGGGAGAAATGTGAGCATGTGGTGTTTTAGAAGGTATTCAGCACCCTGCTCTATAAAGCACATTGAGACCAGTATTGGGTGGTAGACCTGAAAGTATTTGTTTCTTTTGAAAATAATAATAATAAAAAAGGCGTTTGTATGATTCAAATCAGTTCTGATAATTTGGATCTAGACACTTATGTAACAACAAGGAAAATTATTCATGTAATGTAGTAAAATAGCGCGATTGAAATGCTAGTTATGAGTCTCAGGAAGTATGAATCAACTGCAGAAATTTCTCATCGACTTCCAAGTTCTAAGTCATAAACCATAATGTCATTTAACGTGATTGTTTGTTACCAGAGGGTTGGCAAATCGACGGGCTGAGACCAAACAGCTGTTTGGCTGGTTTCTGTAGCCACTCTGACATGGCAGAGGTTTTTGGGGGTCTTTCACATGTGTGTCGACGTTTACTTTTCCACTATGCAATAATTCATGACAGAAAACTAGAGGAATCCCAAAGTTATATTGCAGTATAGAAACCGAAGGTGTGATGGGAAAAAGCTAGCCTGCCACCTATCTCTTGATAAACCTGGTCCCTATTTTGGGAAGATGATCCTAAAAGTATCTATTTTGGCCATTTTCACTAGAATGAGGCACCCAAAAAGTGCCTGTTTCTCTCAATTTCCCACATAAGAAGGCTGGGTATCTGCTGGGTGTCAGCGCTGATGTGGAGGGGGGCTGTTTCACTGGCTGGTGTCTTCAGAGAGCACCACATGCCGTGTGTAGCGGAATGAGACTCTTGGAGACTTTGCCAGTCTATCTGGGGCTGGAATTATTCCCTGTGTAACGAAAGGTGCTGTGGAGCAATCCTCTGTCAAAACAGGGAAGAAGCTTATCTGGTCCTCACCCATGCCTTCCTACTTCTCCCAAGAAAAAACAAGGAATCCAATGCCAGTCTTTGTGGCTTTCTGCTATGATCCAAATCCGCAGCCTTTGACAGCTGGATAGCTGTGCAGGAAAAGCCTGAACCCATCAAATCGTCCAGGGGCAGTGACTGCAAGATGTGTGCTTTTGGGGCGTGGCGCCTGGTTATCCACAGTATCCTGCCTTTTTGTAGCATGCCAACAGCATGGATTCACTGTATCTCTGTGCTTTTGGAGAGAGGGTTTCACCCTCTGTCAGGGGACCCAGCGGTCTCCTGGAGGACTTCAGGCAAAAGGGTGAGTGAGGGGGAACCCAGCTGCTGGCCGGGCAGTCCTTCAGGCAGCCCTGAAGCTCTTCCCTGTGATTCCAGTTGGGATCACGGTGAAAAGTCTCTTTTATCTTTAAATTCCAAAATCCCAGGCAATCCCAGTCTTTGCCAGAAGGCTTCTAAGTGTCTGCCAGGGCAAGAGCACCGTGTTTCAGTGCAGTGGAGCCGCTCGGAGGTCAGTGCAGGGCTTGCTGTATAAATAATCTCTCTCCTCTTGCCTATAAAGCAGTGACTTACGGATATGATGTCTTCCAAACAGGCTTTTCATCTTTTTGGCAGCCATCACCTACCAGATTTCCTTCTAGGAACGATCTTGCACAAATCCATGGCAAGCACTTAGGCACAAGCAGTGTGCCTTCGCCCCGCGTGGCTTTCCGCGGTGAGGAAGCGGCGCTCCAGCATCCTCACGTGTGTTTCTAAAGCAGGTGAATTTTTACATCTGAAGCCTTGGATCAGCCCATTTGTGTCTTTCCCTGGTAGCATACTTGGCGACAGGGGTCATGAAGTTAAGCAACCAAGACGTATCAGGGACGTTGCGTGATTATATTGACGGGACTGTACCATTCACACTGTCATCCCATCTGTTTATACTCTTGGCCACATGTTGTAAAGGTCAAGACATCTACTCACAGGGAATAACTGGAGTGTGTGTTGCTGCGGATCTGGCTGTGCTGCCAGCTGGCTGTGTAAAACCTCGCGCTCTCGGCATGCGAGCAGCGTCCTCCACGTGTGTCCAGAGCAGGCCAGTATTAGAAATCATGAAGCTGATGATGGGAATGAGTTTACTGACTCCTGCCAAAACTTGTATACTGGGCTTCGATGCCAAGACAGATCCCAAGAGCCGGAGAGCAGCCTTACATTTGCTGTTCAACCGGTGCAGCTCAAGGTCCTCGTTTATGTCATCTCCTTGAAGTGGTGGTTGCTTGCGAGCTGCCTGCTAGCATGCAGCTGACTAGGGACACGATTAAAGAAAAGGGAAACGGTCTGCCGTGGCTCTTCAATTTCTCTCTGCCTGCTGTTGCTTTTGGAATTCCTCGGCACCTCGGGACTCTGAATTTGAGGGGCTATGGCCATCCTTCTGCCGTTGGCCAGGGGTCCTGGAAGATGCGTGGCTCCCAGAGAAGCTGCTCTTCAAAATCCCCACTGTTGAAATGAGTGGAGGGTCACGTTTGTGTAAGCAGTTTATCCAGCTCTAAATGTTATCTGGACTAAGCTGCGGGAACCAGACCGTGTGCCGTTAGCAGGGCTGTTCTCTGTCTTGTGAAAGCTTTTCAGGGCTTGAACATTTTATCCTGTCTTAAATTTGGATAAAACATGAAAGTCTTACTTGCAACAACAAAAAGTGATGGTAATTGGACAAAGTTAGTATTGCTAAAGCAGTCTTGATTGATATGAGTTAAATTTTATGTGTATAAATAACTGAAAAGTTGCATTTTGAAATACAAACCCAGGTGTGAGGTTTGTTGGTTTGTTTTAAATGTAAAAGCAGCACTTCTTCGTTCTCCTCCAACAAAGCTGAAACCAAACTGCTTCTTATAAAAAGGTTTTCTTCTGGCAATTTTCTTCCCGCTGAACATGGCTCAATCAGAAAATCCCATGGGCAGCTCTGTCGCGTATGCCTTGTGCTGAGCTGTGGCAGGGACGGCTGGCCGCGGCCCTGTGCCTCTGCCGAGGAGCTGCGGGTCCTTGCGGTGTCTAGCCCGGCGCATCGCAGCAGTGATGCGCTCTCTCTCTCTCTCGTAGTTTTAAATATAAACTTTTAAGTGGTGTTTGGGATTTAGGAGGAAGGAAGGTGGTGTTTAGACTTTCCGTGCCATGGAGGCATGATTCTTTTTAAGTCATCTTGCATCATTGCTAGTTTGATGGGGGTTAGAGGAAGGTACGTGTTATTTGGGACATAAACAGTCCCATGGTGTGTTTCTGCTGTATCCCAGCAGTTGTATGAGAATGCTCCTAAGTACTGCCCACCTACTAATCATTTAGCAGTTCCGCTTGACCATTTCTATAGCAGTGTGAAACAGAGAGCAAACTATCACCTGAACAGAAAAAGGGCTCAGGATTGGGAGATTCCCCCTTTTTTTTTAGCAGGCATCACACTCCAGAGCCTGGGAGACTGAGGTTAAGGGCCAGAAAGCCTTCCTCCGGGCATCTGATTCTGGAAGGGTAGCGTTGGGTCACACCTGAGGTCCGTGTTTGATGGGATAATGGTTCTAAACCGAAAGAGGGTAGATTTAGATCTGGATATCAGGAAGAAATTTTTACGCTGAGGGTGGCCAGACACTGGAACAGGTTGCCCAGGGAAGCTGTGGATGTCTCATCGTTGGAAGAGCTCAAAGGCAAGTTGGATAGTGTTTTGAGCAACCTGACCTAGTGGAAGATGTCCTGACCCAGGGCATGGGGTTGGCCTAGGTGATCTTTGAAGATTCCTTCCAGCCCAAACCATCTGTGATTCTGAGTGTGGAGAGGGCATCTGAAACTGGGATTCTCCAGCTGTGATACGCCAAGGGTGAGGGGACGTGCATGTGAACTGCTCAGTGGATCATTTCTTTCCACCTTTTTTCCAGTCGTGGCTGGCAGAGGAGAAAGAGTGTTGTCTCCTGCATGGATGCAGCACTTGCAGCAGGGATGGTCAGTGCCAGCACCCCAAAGAGGCACCTGTGCTTTGCACCTTTTCCCAAGGTGGTGGCTTTGGGGAGGTCACGGGGCTGCAGCTGCCTCGGGGCTGTGCAGACAAAAAAAAAAAAGCTTAATTAAAGGAACTGAGACCCTGTGGGATTACAGGAGTGTTTAATACATCATACTGGACTTTGATTCCTAAAACCTGCTATGGACTGGGGCTGGTATTTCCTGAACTTTCAGTTACTTAGGCTCCCAGGCTAAGAAACAGCTTGTAGAGTTGGGCAGATTTTTGGGATTGAGGTGTTTTTTTCATTTGGTTGGTTTTTTTGGGGTTTTTTCTGGTGATGTCAGGAGGTATTTTTTGTTTTGTTGAAAAGGGCATAAAGATTTTGCCATCACTGCCTGCAGCTCTTTTTATTTCACATTGCAATGTTCACTGTAGCACAACGACAGAATTGAATCAGTGGAGGCAACAGTGGGAATTTCTGGCAAAAAAGTATAATGTAGACAGAGCCGAAGTGTTCTGCTAACTAAAACAGTAGCTGTATTTTCAGAGAGCTAGACATGACTGTTTTGATCCAATGTGGTGTTAATCACAAGAATACATAACTGCTTTCCTATGAACTTTCCCCTTAAAAATACCCAATGATATCACCTGATGTTTTGCATGAATGCTCAGTACAACCAGAATTTAGAACAGCTGGCTCCATATAAACTTGGAATATTCATAGGTCAAATATTAGTGTATAAATAAAAACATTTTGAAAATGAAAACAAGCACAGTATTTGAAATATACTCAGTGTGCAGATGTACTTCGTGGCTTGAATAGCTTTACAAATTAATCAAGACAGTGTTAACACTTGTTCCGAAGAAGTCAAATTTCCCGATAATAAATGAGAAAGTGTTTTTCAAACCCTATTCCAAAGATGCGTTATTTGGCGTATTTTAATGGTTGTTGCGGTTTGAAAGACGTATGAATCGGCTATTTGAAGCCCCCTTGTAAAGAAGACGTGTGTGATCAGTCTTAGTGGTGGCAAATGGAGACCCACAACTTCTCTTATCAAGTGCATTTTGTGGAACGTGCTGTGCTTTAAAACACGCACGCAGATGTGCGCCGTGAGGCGTGCCACTTTGTACCCGTGCAGACGCAGCACTCTTATCTTCTTGGCGCTGCATTGCGTTCGCGTGGAGCATACGGTCAAGGTATTAGACACTCTGTTTGTACAAGGGCTAAAGGGTGACATAATGTCTATTGAAGCACAGGCATTTAGCTCCGCACCAGGCAAGGAGCACTTAAAAAATGAGCACAGATTAGAGCTTGTGGGCAGGTCGTGATAGTGGCACCCGCAAGCCAAGAGGTGTTGGAGGGAGGAAAGGGTCTGCAGTTTTGGTGTGAGAGAGAGATGCCTTCTTCTGTCCTTGTGTCTCTTGGGCTCTCCAGACTGTTTGAGAGAGAAACCCAGGAGAGTAAAGCTGCAAGCAGTTAATCTCTGTCCTTTTAAAAGGAAAAAAATCGTTCAAATGGGTTGGAAAAAATGTTGAACCATAACAAGCACGTACAAGATGCAAAAGCCTTTTCTGCCTCTGGCTTTGCGAACTCCGTAATAAAAGTTGTTTGGACACGAACACTTACTGCAGCCTAACTTCCGTATTTTCCAAACCTTGTTAAAAGTATCTGGAATAAAGATCTGTACCGGGGAGTTTTTAATTCCTCTGAAGCTCAGCAGAGTTTCATGTTGCAGAGTGGCAAGCTCCCTCTGGCCAAATCCAGATGAGCAAAGGCCGAAGCAGCAGTCTTCAACGGCCAGATGTTCTGCAGAAAGAAAGGACAAAGCGTTGTCTCTGTTGCTTACCGTGGGCTTCCCATTGATGCTTATTCTCTTCTTGTGCCCGCGCTGGTGGCGTGTTGCAGCTCAGCTGTGGAAACACACTCCTTTGTGCAGAAAGAGGCATTGCAAGCTTTTAACATACCTGCGTTTTCATCATGATGCTAAATCCGGTTCCTCGACACGTTTGCATGCAAGTCATGAGGGGCTTCTCCGCCTTGTCCTGACCTTCTTTACCTTATCAGGGTCGGCAGAGAGGGGACATGCAGGCACCATCGTGCACCCAGTGCTTGCTGCTCTGTGGAGCAGTAGGGATACGAACTGTCTTGGGCATTGCTCTTGTGGTCAGATGCAAAGCTGGGCTTTTAAAATATCAAAGGTAGTAGAAGATCGTGAATCCCGGTTACACACTTGAGTGAGAGAAAATGTGCACTTATTTTCAAGTATCAGCTTTATGATGAACCGATGAGATTGATTTGGTAGTGGTTCTGGTTATTAAATCTGCTTTTCTTATTGCAGGGCAAATCTAGGCTGTGCATGGCTTCAGTGCAAAATAGTAGGAGCGTAGTTCTAAAATTTAAGCCTGGTATGTATTTGCTATTTGAACATCTACACAAAGATTTGATCCGCATGTACAGAATCCAGGTGCTCGACTTAAACGATGAAGCTTGGAGAAGAAACCCTTCGCTTTAAAAAAGCAGCAGCCTCTCTTGCCCACAAACCATCATCCCGAGACTGCACTTCAAGCATGCAGACCCTTTTGCTTAATTATTGTAACATCAAACATCTTCGACATGAAAGGGACCAAGCAGTGGCTATGCGAGATAATGACTTGTTTATAAAAATAATTTAAACAGCATATGAAAAGGATAAACATGCATGTCCTGCCAAAATTCACTGTATGTTCTGCAGGCTTTGGTGATTGTGAATCTCTTGGCTTGCCCTTTCAGGCTCTATTTTTTTTTAAACCCACAAAGAAAAAAAGGCAGAGAGGGAAAGGAACAAAGGAAAAAGGGAGATGTAAAAAGAAGTTATATTTAAGAAAGTTCCAGCTTATTATGCTATGTAAGATAGCTGGAGAGAAAATACATTTATTTAACACACTACAAGAGAGATATCTGTGTCTTGTCTCTTGCATGTGATACTTTTTACACTTTAATGATTGTAGCAGCCATCCTGTCCAAAAATGTTCCGTTCTGCAGGATGCGTAATGCTCATTACTTACTAGACAACGTAAGGGTACTGCTCTCTCTCTTATCCGGGACTTCAAAACACTTCATAAGCATTGAAGTCTCACAGGATGCTCTGACAAATGTAAATTGCTACTATACTCGTTTTCCAAATGGCTAAGCTGAGGCTCGGAGGGTATGACTGGATGGGGGCTGTGATGAGGTCCCTGAAATTCTTGCTTCCAGTCCTGTGATCTAACTGCGAAACCACGCGCTGCGTTACCGTCCTGGCAGGTGCCTGAGTGGCTCATGGAGTCAGTGGAACGGGAGGGACCAATTTGGGGAAATCCATCCTTCTTGAGGTTGCCACATCAGTCAGATGGAGACCACAGATTCTCACTTGGCTTAGGCTTTAGCCCTTCTCACTTGTGAATCTCGCTCATCCGTGTTGCACAGTCTGTGCCTCTGCTCCGTTAGAGACACGGCTCCTCCAACATCCTCCCTAACGGCTCGACATCGGTAACCCCTCCATTCTCTGTGTATACTACCTGAACACAAAGATTCACCAGACGTCCGTTTGTGTATGATTATCTACTATTTGCCCTACGTGATGGCTTTTGCAAGGAGAGTAGCTCTTCCTTCTGGGTGTCTGACCCAACGGTGCAGAAGGCACCTGGTGTGCAGTGGGTGGGAGCATGAGCGTGTGGGGAGGCTCTGGTTTTGTGCTGTTGTAAATGGGTGTAAGCTGGTGTCCATGAGGAGCTGGATGGGAAAGATCGAAGAGGTCACAGGCTAGCTCATTTGTCACTTGAAACTATTGGGATTTCGGTAATGTCCATGATAATGGTAATGTCCGTGCTGCAGAGTTACAATGTCTCTTTGGTAGTGCCCATACTGCAGGGAAGCTAATAGTAAGTGTTCTGAGTTAACTGATAGTTTTGTTGAGAAACTCCAAGTAAAAATACAGTGTAACAGCTGAAGTCGGTATAATAACTCCTTTATGTTTCAGGAGCTATTGGGACTGGGTCCGCCCGATACTTTTGCTATCGCTACTCTCAGTAAAAACAATTTTATGGGGTCCCAAAACAGTCTGTTGCTTCTGGCAGCTGGAAAGCTGGCAGCTCCAACTCACTGAGGCTTGAAGAGATAGTTCATTAATTCATGGCACTTTCCAGAGTAAACATGGCAAACGTCCTCTGAAATAACAGACGGTAAATCCTCCTTGTCACTCAAGACTGCCCATTTATCTTCAGAAAGGGGCCGTGAAAGAAGCTGTCCATCTCCTAATGAATGAGAAAATAAATAGAAGATGAATTGTGCATTGTGTCATACTTGACACGGTGAAGCTTCGGGGTGGAATAACAACAAACCTTTCCTCCCGCCTTACTCCTGTTAAATGTGGACCTAAACCAAGCATTACCCACTGGGCAGACTCTCAGATGGCGTAAACTATTATAGCTCTCTGGCAGGGATCCCCGGGGGGAGCGACGGCCTGTTTTACTCCTACTTTGACTCTTTTTGGAAAGGTAGAGTTCAGCACCTCTCGGCTTTGGGTCTCAGGGATGGGACGCTCTGGTTTCTCTGTGCTGTGAGACTCGCGAAGGTTGCTACAAGCTGGGGTTGCTCGGAGCGTGCAGATGTTTTGTGCAGCTTGTTATTTTCTGTGTTGGAGGTTATGAGTCAGATTACTGTTACCAAAATGTTTATGTGAAATCATTTCTGAGTCATATATTTGCATCATATACAACCTGTCTGACAATCAAAACATTCAGTGCTCAGCTAATGATTATACTAAGTTTTCCAACACTCTGCTCCAACAGAACATAATTACACGGCAAAGTGCAATACATTACTTTGACAGCGTTCTTCACGCGTCTTGTGATGTCAGGACATCGTCGTCGCTATTATTTGAAACTGTCGGAGAAATACGGACTTTGTTGCGTGAAACAAAGTTTAAAAATTGTGAGAAGCAGTGCCCTGCAAATGTTCATGAAAATGGGATTTTTTGGTCCCCAATAAAACATGTATTTCAAAAAGTTTCATAGTGCTTTTAAGCTTGTTCTGTCCGGAGAGGTGCCTGATATTAGGGTTTATTGGTGAATTGTCGGAATAGTTGTGGATATTAGCGTGGAGAAATTGTTTGAATACTGGGATTCAGCAGCAGTCCGGGAAGCTGTTTAGTAGTTTCTGTGCAATATGGTTTATAAGATGGAACCGGAGTATTTTTAGCAGGGTGGAAGACATAAACAGTCTGTAAACTACAATGTAATGCATGCTATGTTTATCTCTTGCGTAAGCTCTAGCAGAAATAGGGGGTCGCTTACAAAAGTGTTCTGAATAATTAGGGCAAACAGTTAAAATTTATTTACCTTGAGGTGTGTGAGAACTAGGGCAGGAGTGTTTTCTGCCATGTCCCAGTGAAATCAGTAACTCCTCTTTAATTGTTTATTCTAAAATGGGCTGGGGAGAAACAAAGCGCCCCCACCTCTGTGCTAAGGAAACTGTCAAGGAGATGTAAAGTATGTAGGGGCGTAGAGCTGCTCTTTTGTTTTTAAATAACCGTCTGGGAAAAAGCATATGGATGTTGAAATAGAAAATGATTTTAGGGCTGACTTGTCTGAATCTGGTTTTACAGTCTTTTGGAACTGGCTTTGGGAGCTCGGTTACAAGTGTGAAGGGCACTGGCGGGTCCCTTGAAGTATAAAATATCATTGCATTTCATCGCTCTTACTGAACTGGCAGAGTGCAAAGCGCAGGATGGATTATGATGACATTCTTTATGTTCCTAGTGGAAAAAAAAGTATGGACAATACAGTAGTGGACGTTCCAGGCTACAAGTGTCTGAACCGTGCTTAGTAATTAGGGAGCCCGTGTTTGGAGCAATAAAAAGCATCCCCGTGCAGTGTTAGCGAGCACCATCTTTGCTTATGCACTCTCCTTGGCCAGCGTCAGTGGCAAATACATAATTGGACTATGAGGACCAATATATTGTGAAGTGTAGTGGAAAATGCCAAAAAAAATTTCAGTTGGCCGAAGTCCACTTGTCCTGTGCTAATTTCTAGCCCTGTAAACAAACACAGCTGCTGAGCGTAGAATCAGTGCTCAGAGTGGTTAAAAACAGTGATGCATTGCTAGTGAGATCACGGCAGAAAAAATATGTAACATATGAGGCTGCAGTAAGGATCAAGACTATCCTCGGCTCTGATTAATTGTTTCTGTTTATATATTTTCATCTATTTATGATGCTGTAGGGTAACTAGAATATAAAGATGGCTTTTTAATTGCCAGACCATTCCGCTGAGACAATCAGGGTAATAAGTATTGATGAGTCAGTTGTCATGAACTTTTGCAAAAGAGTCTAAATTGGTGACCAAAGGCTTAATGAATGTATATGTACGTATTTTATATTTATTTCATGCCATTATGTCATCGGTTTGGTCATATGGGCTTTGTTGTTACTTGTTTATATATATGAAGGATCCATGCAGGTAGGTTTGCCTGTCATTTCATCTTTATTAAAATGTCTTTAGAAGTACTGCAGTGCTAAACAAGGGACATGAGGCTTCAAACATTAGAAACCTCAGGGCCAAGCCTGCTAGGTCATTGGCAAAGCAGCAGCACTTACACTGTAATTTGTCTTGTGGCCCAGTTATATGTTTTGACATCCCTGAGCTGACTAATTGCTCTGGGGGAAAAAAAAGAAGTAAAGAATGGTCTTGGTTGCTGTAGTAGAAAAGACAGCTTCCCACCTCTTCTGTCCATCACGTCAATTATTTAGTGGCTGCAGCATGGTCATCCCCAGATCTAGCAGAGTAAGGCTGCTATGGCTGGCCACAATGCAATTAAGTCGTGAGCTTGACATCCTATTGTTCATTCAGCTAGGATTAACTGAGCGTTACAGAGATTTCTTTTTCCTCCTTGGCTCTGAGAAAAGAGAAGGCTAAAGGAGCCTGGCAGTTCAGGTGGAAAGTAGTGAAGAGTAGGTGAGACAGAATATTATTCACCATGTATGATTGATCAGAGGAGTTCTTGTTAGGGAATCCTCCAGTGCAACACACCTGTACGTACATCGTGTTGAGGATGGCTGAGGTAGCAAGGCCTACGTGCTCCAAGTGAGGGCTCACTGCTGACAAAGCTGTGGTGGTACCTGCGAAGGCTTTTTGCCAGGTGATTTGCTTGGTCCTTGGCCAGCTTGGTTGCACGTGTTGCTGGGAGGTTGGGAAGCTGAGGCAGGCATCCTGGCTCTTCTGCTTTGGTTTGCTTTGGGCTCCACAGCTGCAAGGCAGATCTCCGTGAGCTCCTGGCTCTCTGCTGCTTGTACTGACCCAAGGGTCTTGACAAGCTGCCTGGAAGCCCCGAGAGTGGCAGGTTGTCTCCTACTGCAAATCTACATCTGCATTGTAATTTCAAATCTTCTATGAGATAGACTTGGTCTTTTGAACAGCTTCGTTTTGAAAGTTTTGGACATTTCATAGCCATCTGGGGCTTTGCGTTGTGCTAGGTGCTTCACACCATGCTCTCCTGTGGCACATGCTGCTGCCACTCTCTTCAGAAGCCTCTTGAGGTTTGATAAGCAATTGGGTGTTGGCATTACTGCATACTGGTCTGTGCTATCACAAATTTTGTCGTGTCTGCAGAACACGACCGGGGTCCATTGGTGGCCCAGGTTATGGAAACTCTCCTTACTGCTACTGCAGCTCAACTCCATGCTGGCATGAAGAGTTTAAATCTCAAACTGTCAGTCTGGTGCTTTCCATAAACACTAAATTGACTCAGAGTGGTGAGGTCTAGTGCTATAAAACATACCGTTCAGGTCTTAGTGCCAAGAGAAAAAAAAATTACCTGTAAATAGCAGACTTATAGCAGAGGGGCTTATTTCTGTGCTTATGCTTTTTACATTTCCATTTTTGCACCAGCTTGGCAAGAAGTTAACTTAAATGTCAAAACTATTTTTATGTAAATATATGCATTATTGAATCTCTTACTCATAAAGCAAATAGTACTTTAAACCCACACAAAACAGCTGAAGCTATATATATTTTCTCACTACTGAATTTGGCTTTTAATAACGTGGAGCGGACTGTCCAAAATAAAGTTAGGAATCAAGGGCACTTTATTTTCCAGCTAGCAACATATGTATTCTTGGCTTTGGACTGTACCAGTCTGAGATGGAATAAAACTTGGATTTGTACTACAGATTCTCTCAGCAATTAAAAAGAGAGAGAGAGATACTGTGGCTAAGTCAACCATTGCTTTTAAATTAGCAAACTTTCCTAAAATTCTACAAAGATTCAGAAAAATATGAAGGGCTATTAAGACACCTCGAAGGCTTTGATATCAAACAGTGGCTTTTAATTTGTTTCTCCTGCTGAAAGTACAGCCTCGTGCCAGATCCAGAGGCAGCAGTTACCTAGAGAAAAGGCTGTAGTCTGCAAAGAGTCCTGTGGATTCCACCGATGCTATTTGAGGAGTGAGGACAGCAAAACCTGCCCTTAGCAAGTACAAACACAACCAAAGCTGAGGTTAGGGACTGTGTCCTAAGCCCAGGTCACAGTGCCCTGGAAGGAGATGCTCGCTCTCCTTCTGGGATTCATGGTTCGTCTCCACATCACGCATTTTCTTGCCCCACCGCCCTCCTGCCTGTGGGAAGTTACCTGAGGTCGGTATGAGTTCCCAAAGGTAAGGTGGGAAAAGTCACTTCAAAAGTTCATTCCGCAAGAGCTTGTTCCTGAATCTGAAGAATACCTTGCCAGTACTCTTCCACGGTTTTCTGGTGGGATTCACCTTGCTACCTGCCATGAACTCAGGGTCAGAGTCATCCGTTGGTTTTGCCTTGTCCTCTGCTGCAGGCAGGGCTCCCCTGAGCATCTGGGTGCGTCCAGGCTAACTGGGACATGAAACAAGGTAGAGGAAGAGGGAAATTCTCAGCAGAATCGCATGCAATCTGCCAACCTAGATTTTAGTACAAGGGTTTTAAGTCAATTATCCGTCAGTTCAGACTATCTTTGGCTGGGTTGCAGGGTATTTGCCTGCTGCTATGTGTGGCAGGAAGGGCACACGTCGCTACTTCTGCTCTTTCTGGTTGAGTAAACCCGAGCTGAGCTCAAGGAGAAAAAAAGTCGGAGGGCTGTGAAAGCTGCCTTGGTTATCTCAGTCTGAAAACGTGAAGCACAACTAGGGAAAAGCCCTTAAAAAAATACACCTTAAAATGTTGGATACAATCACAAGCAACATTTGAAAGACCTCACCAGTGTGAGGGCAAATGCTGCAGTTGGTAATGGATGGGTTCACCTGACCTCGTGGGCACAGAGGAGAGGAGAAACAGTGGGGGAAGGAGGAATGAACTGGACTGGAGATGGCTAAGAACACAGGTCCTGGTTCTCACCCGTGCAGGCAAGTGAATTTGAAGGATGGTGCCTAAGGGATTCTAGTTTTCTATAAATAGTTTTCAGCTGGTTGAAACCATTGTTCTTGCTGATGCCGCTTTTGATTATTTTACCTCTTATTCCATCTTTCCTAGTTCGCACGATTCAGACCTGTGTAAACACTAGTAACGGTGTCTCGTTGCTGTGAGAGTGGAGCTGCATGGAAGAGCGAGGCTCACGGGGCAAGAGGTTTGCCGTCTTTATTAGACCAACTGATGGAGCTGAGAAAACAGGCACCGCTCTGTCCTAAAAGCCTTTTTGTCCATGAGATCTCCCCTGCATCCTGGGGTGGTGTCCTGTAGAGCTCCCTGTGTGGCTGCTGGAGCGAGGGGTGAGCCGGCTCTGGCTGGAGGGAAGTCTGAGGAAATGATGCTGCTGTGCTTCATCCCTTGTGATTATCCTCTCCTAGGAAACCTGATCATAATGTTCTTTATTCTTTCCCGTTAAATGCAGTGTGTGTTAAAAGGCTGGTGAGAGTAGGCTGCTCTGGGTTGTCTTTAAACGTAAGCCTTAAGGAAAAACTGAAACAACAGATGAATAAAATCGTTGTGGTTTAGCTTGCGCCATAAACACTGTTTTCCTCTTTAAATACATTTTTGGAAGGTGAGGAGAAACCAATTACAAGCGAGTTTAAAGCAAGCAGACTTTCCTTTATTTGACTGAGACGCGTGATTCATCTTGACCAGCTTTTTCTTCATTTTCAAGTCGTTCTGCTTGTGGCGCATTCGTTCCCTGAGCTTATTTTGTTAACCTTGCCACCTGAACAAATTAAGTGCGTGTCGTCATGTGGCGTGCCCTTAATTATGTACCTGCTTGTCACAGTTGGGACACCTGCATTTTCACCTGCTTCTCTATGTAGCCAGAGGACAATTCATCTTGCAGATTTTTTCCCAGCCTTTGAAAACTTTTGTTGGGTATTGTGCAGATTCTGTGAATACACTGAAATGCCCTGGTTTTCCAGTGCTTTGGCGTTTCTGTGTGTGCTTGGAGTGCAGAGGCAGTAAGCTAAGGTACAACAGTTGCTACTTTCATTAGCAGTGGTGGTGCATACAAAAAGCCCAGATCTGAGCAAGAAAGGTAAATTGATGTTGGGACTAGCAAGGACCCTCAGGGCCTGTGTTACGGACAACGAAGTTTTAGGCATTTTGTCCAGCAAGCTCCACAGAAATCCTTCCCAGTTCTCCCCTGTGTCTCACAGGTCACAGAACTGCTGCCAGCTGCCCTGGAAAAAGAATATTGAGAGTGAAGAAGTAAAGACCAGTGCCTACAGCCGTAAGCTGCTGGTGGAGATGTGCCTGGGAGCAGGAGACATCACCAGTGTCACTGATGCCTTGGGTCCTCATGGCAGCGTATCAGCAGTTAGGTGATGTTCCTGGGTGGGATGTAGACTGTTCTCAGTGTTATAGAGGGAAGAGGAAATACATAACATGCAAACTTTCTCTGCTACTTTGATTTGAGGAAAATTTCTTAGCCTTTGGGGGCGTTATCTTTGCGTGTGAGAGATTGTCAGTAGCCCAGTAATTGAGTCCCAGCAGGCTCTTGCCTCATGAGAGGCGCTGAGGGTCTTTCACTGGCTGGGTTCAATATCTGATGCTTCACAGGAACACAGCAAAAAAGGCTCGGACTGTCTATGTAAGCCACAAAACACAGGTCTAATACAGTATAATTCTGGGCCAAATGAACACCAGAGAAACGATGACCACACTTCATTTTGCTCCAGCAGTACTGACAAATTTGACACTTCTGGCCTCATTTTCCACGTTTTGATTCCCATTTCAGGAGCTGCAGGAACAGAGGTTAAGTAGGACAAAGAACTTCCCAGCTTTTCTCCCAGTTTTTCATGTGGATGTGTGTACGCTGTGCTCACGCTCTCTTTCCCTCCTGGCCAACACCACCAGCCTTCTCTTAGGAAAATCCAAAATTTGCAGTGAGAAGGTATTGGAGGTAGCTTGAGAGATATGTAAAGCACAGGTACGGTGTATTGGCTGGGGGGGAAGGATATGCTTTTGTTGAAATTTGGCTTTTTGGTCTGACTCATGACATCTATACTGGGATAATAACACGTGCATTAATGTTTGTAGAAGCAGTGGCTGAACGTCATTGTTCGATGAATATCCCAGACACAACTGTTGGTTTAGGTAAAATTAGGCATTATATCCTTATTATGTGTATGATGGAGAATAACTCAAAAGATCTCCAGCTTCATGCAAAATTATTTCAAGTGGTATACGGCCAGTAGGTACCCTGTATTAGGGTAACTGCTTTAATTGGGATATTTTTCAAGAAAATGGGACAGTTTAATGATAACGGAGGGGAAAAACCCTAGAGTTTAACTGAAACAGCATTAACAGATTGTTTGTCACTTGGAATGCAATCAGCCAGCAGCAAGGGTTGTTAAATAGATAGAAAATTTAAGTCACTTGACTCAATGAAGAAGCAGCTAAATAAATATTTCAAGAAAACAGTGAAGTCAAATTGCAATAAATTTTATTATTTAGTGCACTTTTTAAGGCCCCAGGACAGGAATATATCTGCATTCAGGAAAGCACTTAAGCATGTGCTTTCCTGAATAGAGACAGTCTAAGGCTTGTACTTAAGTGCTTTCCTGAACGTGGGCCAAAGCCTTCTAAGAGTTTATTTTAAAGACACTCTTCCCTTAATTAAAACACTCGGTTGAATTTAACAATTAGGTGTCAGCTTGCTTACTGTCACATCAACTTTCTGTAACAGCAGGCGGTAGCACTATACAATGACTGAGGTCAGGAAGCGAAGACTACTTCATCAGTTGACAGTAGGAGAGGAAACTTGATTTTTATGGGCCTCCCAATAGTTCCCCCCGGCGAGTGCCGGCGGTCTAAAATAAATTGAAGTCCTCTGCCAAGTAGCGGCCCAAAACTGTTTACAGGGTCTGCATTGGAACCAGCCTGAGCTTGAGGCTTCTCCCGGCTGCAGCGGCGCTGAGCAGCGCTGGAGCACTTGCTGGTTCCATCAGTACGTGTGGCTGGACCGCGATCGTCCCGCCAGATGTTTCGTTCCGTTTATGCAGATGTTGAATTTTTATTCAATCATTCCTCACGCGCATCCAGTTGCTCTTTTTCTCACTTTGGTGGCTGGGAGCCAGTTGTGCTAATGGCACTGTCAGATGAGCTAGAGAAAGTGGAGTCATTGCAGTGCTGCTTCTCCCTCCGCCGGGGTCCTGGATGGTCTCTGTGGCTCCGAAACTTAAGATGGAACACTGCTCGCTCCGCCTGCCCTTCACTGCGTTTGCTGATTCCTACCTGGAGGAGCAAGACTTGCCAAAACGTTTAGGAAGTTGTTTCACTGGGAGGGAGAGGTGGGACCCGGTTACAGTAGTAATGGTGGAAATGGAGCTGTTCTTGGAATGCGTTGCCAAGAAATCCCTGTGCCCTGAGGAGGTGGCCTTCAACCGTCTCCTGCAGTGCCAGGAAACATAGAAAAAGTAAGGTTGTTTTTTCTAGCAGCTTGGAGGCAGACAAGACGAGAGGATTTCCATACAGAGCCCACACGAGGTCATGTACCTTGGGCATCCATGTCCAGAAGCCGTGTTGGTGAAGTGTTGGAAGGGGTGTTGGACTCCTCTGTTGTAGCAGCCTCAGCTGACACATGAAGGAGGGAATCCACTCTTTGGTTTTCCTGAGGAATTGGACTTTAAACAAGGTGTATATGGTTTGAAAACCTGTTGCATTTTCCTTTTCTCATCTTAGGTTAGTAAGCCTGCCCTTTGCCTCATAACCAAAGGAGTTCAGTGTCTTCCCTCACTCACACTGCCCGGACTTGGCTTCATTGTTACCATGGTTGTCCTCTCCCACGTATTTTAATTTTCTTTGGCCCATAGTTTGAGATCTGTAATTGTGGGATAGCTCGCAGCAATCTAAGCCATTGCCTTTGTGTGGGTGTCTTCCTCCAAGTGACACCTGTGTGGGGTTTTCCTCAGATTGCAATAACCTTGATTTGTAAATCAGCAGTTAATTTCTGAAGTCGATAGGTGTTAGCCATGGCCAGGCTTTTAAATATGAGGTGAGAGCAAGGCCGTGCCACTTTCAAAACTGCTCCTGAAAGATTTTCCCATACAAAGCCTCACTTGCTGTTGTTCCCTCCTTGTCCTTTTGGACGTGGCTTCTACCTGAGCTTGGGAGGACCTAAGGCTTGCTCTTGGGTCCTCCTGGCAAGGAGACGAGGAACAAAGGAGAAAACAATTTTCATGAAAAAAGGCAAAGAAGGACCTAAGTTTGCTAAGCAAAGACTGCAAATTGGATCCCTGATAGGTTGAATTTTCCATTTTATGGACAGTGTGCCAAAATGCTACAATAAAATACATAATGTGTTTCCTCCGCCTTCCCATTGTAAAACTTGAGAGTCATGGCATATTAACCAAAACCAGATACATCCATCGTGTTTCCATACTCTGAAGCAGTATAGGGCGGGGTGAAGCTGGTATTAATAGGTCTATTCATCACAATAAATTTTCCTGGTAGATGTGGGTGGTTCAGACTCAGTGAAGAAATGGCTCAGAAGTGATCAGTCTCCACCCAGAGAAGCAGGAATTTGTAGCAGGGAGTGTCCCACATACCGGTAATAAAAAATGATGGCTAACTGAAGAGTGTTTTCTTTGAGGGTTTTATTTTAAATTCAGGTGAGCTGAGGTTTAGTTAGCACCAAGACTCATTTTGGTTCCCCAGCTGTTTTCTAATGTAACTCGCTAATCGTCGGTCTGCGCTCCATAGGTAAATCTGCATTTGATTAAGAGCTGGCTTTAGGCTGTCATCTTCTCACTTCTGTCCCAGCGCACCATAAAAAGCCCTATAAAATATGGAGGTTCTTGAGGGAGTTGGCGTTTGCAGTGCTGACCCACACGAAACCAGCATTTTTGTGAATTTGTGTCATTACGTAAATTGTACATTCTCTTCGGAAATTTATCTATTTATTCATGGGTTTAATTGCTATTTCTTTTTACAGTGGGGCTTGGAGTTCGTAATGAGAAGTCTGTGCTGGGCGTTGTACCAATACATAACAGAGAAAGCAGCTCTGCCCTTGACAGCTAAGAGGACAGGATGAGATGATAGGAGCAGCAAAAGGGGTGGAGGACGGAGTAGTAAAATGCAGAGAGTTTAACAGATAAATATGTGGCTGCCCACATGAAACAAATTGTTTGAAATGTACTGCGTTATCTATCAGTTACGTGGGAACACGCATTTTACGGTATTCCCTATCGCATTTGGAGATCTAAATGTTTTTTTCTCTTTAAGAAAATGTGATGTTGGCAACAGTTCATGTGAGGTTCGTGACATGAAAGTGTCACTGAGGTAAAGGTAACCTGCCATTTCCTGCCCACACCGTTTGCTGTGGGCACCTCCAGAGGTCATAGGGATGGCCTTGCGTTTGGTGGTACGTTCTGCCAGGGACCTTATGGGCTCCGTGTAGGTGAGGAATGTGTTCTTCTTGCATCTGCTAGATGGACTTTCTGGCCTCCCTCCTATGAATAGTCATTTTGATGTCCACACGGTGAAATCACTGAGACCAGGTGAGGTGAACCATGGACAAAAGTTGCCGAGGAGATTGAGAAAGACAAGACGCTCCCAGTCCTTACCGTAAAGCTGATGTTTGTCTCAGCTCCGAGTGTCTTTGCTGTGGGCTATCTGCAGCAATTGAAGACAGTCCGTGCCCTGGTGAAGGAACATTGTCTGCTCGGCAATGCAACAGCTCGTAATTTGATCAAGTAATTCCGAGTTGGTCACATTTTTGTGGACTAGTCTGGGAGGCTGAGCGCCACGTTGCACCCGTGCTGTCTCGGGTTTTACCATTTAAGCCTCCTGTTTGCTGATTACGTTTCATGCTGATTACTCTGAGGTTTCGTTCTTGGGGCTTTGTTTCTGGGGTTTCCTATTCTTCACTCCGAAGAAAACAGCCACCTCCACCACAGTCCAGTCAGCCCTCATGATGTGCCTTCCAGACTGGCTTCATACATCCTGTGGTTTGCACTGATGAACTGCTGGCCCTCATGGGTGAGTGATGGTCAGTGCCGGGGCGAGTGCGGATGCTTATGGGTTCTTCTGAAATACTTGGCAGTGAGGAATTCAGATGGTAAATCAGGCTCCTTGTGGTTGTCAGTGAGAAGAGACCAAGCCAGGGTGGATAAAGTGGCCAGAGCCTGGGGACAGGTGCTGGCGCTGGTCAAGAGTGGAGGGGAGAGGCATGTGGGGCTGGTAAAATGGGTGAGTTGGTGAGTGGGAGGCGATAATATTTCTGCACAGATCCCCAGCTGGATGGGTGAGTGAGTGTGGGAGCGAGCAAGGTGGCTTACTGGCACACTGTGAGAGCAGGTTGGGTGCAAGGGTGCTGCTGTGCTTCTGGCGGCAGCTGGGACAGCATTTGCAGAACTGCAATGCTTTTTGTGGAAGGGATAGTAAATGATGACATTAAAGAAACTGAAAGAGCTTTTTTAAGAGTTGAAGAGACATGGGAGCGCACAAGTTTGCAAAGCAAGTTGCTGTAATTTTGCTGCTGTTGACTTTCAATGGTGCTCCATCCTAAGTCTCAACCAAACCTGCAAGAAGGGGGAGAAGGCACTTGGGCTCTGGGCACCAGGGTTCCTGCCGCAGGTCCTCTTTTGCCTTGTCCTTGGTGGGTCCTCCTTGGGGGATGAGTTGGGTGCCAGCCTGGTCCCCTCCGCTTCCCAGCACCAGCCTGAGCATTCCTACCACAGGTATAAAATTATTTCAAACCCTTCTGCAGCGTGCCTGCTGGAGGGGGAGGTCTGGGCATGGCCTTCCCTTGCCCCTTCTTCTCCTGCAAGGGCTGGGAGCTGCCAGCTTGTAGTGATTTTGGGGTCTGAGTTGGCAGTGAGAAGATGCAATTTGGTTGGAAAGTAACCCTCCTACTTCTCACCTTTAGAGGTGATAAGTGTCTTTCTGATTAGTTCTGGTAAATACTGATTCTGGTATTGCGTAATTGTGACTTGTCATGCATTGCATTACTGGATTTCAACATTATTGTTGGTAATTTTTTTGGAAAAATTAACATTTTTAGCTCTTTTTAACAAAAGAGCTAAAGTGTTATGGTTTGGGCTTTTTAAGGACATTATTCATTTTTCTATTGAAATGAAAATGAAAAAGGGAAGGGGAAGAAAATGAAAAAATTAAAGAGTGTCTTTTCCATTAAGAAAGATTCTTTTTTCCATCCTTTCACTGGCATATGTGGTGGATATTTGTAAATGTTTCTTTCATTTTTTAAGAGCCCCCAGCCATTTTTTCTTGGAGAAAATATTTTAAATATGGAAAATCTCATTTTTCATTTACTTCATATTGAAGGGCTTTTCTTGCTATGAGCTCAGTTTACCAATTGGAGCTACCTAATCGGTCTCTTGAAACCGTTTTTGTCAGTGTCTCTCTGCATAACAGTTGTCCTTTTTTGCATGAGTAAGATTATAATGAGAGAACCAGCCAAAAGATACAGAGTGGGCAGAAAAATCATGCAGAAAACGTGCATCTTATGCACTGTGAAAAACACCAGGGAGGAGAAGTATCATCTTTTGAAGGTTAGCTTGTAGGATGCAAAGAAAATAACCAGGTCGCTGTACTTGGGAGCAAATTTTTGCTTCCTATTAAAAGTAATTGAAAAATCAGTTCTTTTCATACAGTCATGCGTAAGTATTTCTTTCACAGTGTTGATCTTGCCTTTTCATAACATTTTCTTGCACAGCACTTCAAAAATTCCTTTGCTGCCTTTCTCAGATTTTATCTCAGAACATGTGTTTTTGTCATTAATTTCGTTCTTATGCATTCATTGTTTTACCAACTTTCGGTTGGCTTACAGGCGATCTGCGGGCTGCGTGTATCTTATTATCAGTCCCTGTTCAGTTTGTCCTGGAAGTCTGATTTCTCCCCCCAACACCAAACGACTCCCTTTGCAGTGTATGAGTGTTACGTTATGGAAGCCGTTGCCAAGGATGTTGTGGAGGCCAGAGGTATGAATGCTTTGAGAGGATGGAGATCATACATCGGTTGGTAACTGGTAAATGTGATCTTCATTTCCCAGGAAGCTGCTAAGCTTCTGATAGCTGGAAGACTGGATGCCAGGGTACAGATCCTTCTGTGTCCTCTCTCGTCTTCTGTTCATTCCTAAACATTTCTTTCTGGCCACCCTTGAGACAAGATGACGGGTTGGCTGAGTCTTTGGTCTTGTTTGCTAAGGTTGTTTCCATGGTGTGGTGAATCTGGTTTTGTCTGGTTAGGGATCTCTGGTTTGTGGTGCAAGCAGCATGTAGCTCATCAGCAACACTATGGTGGAAACCCATGGGGAAATGCTCCCTGTCCTTTGGCTTTGTGACTGCCTTTCGTACCTTTAAAGGCCAAAAAACAGAGGTAAGCACCAGGTGAGAAGTGTGATGGTTTTGTCTAGCGTGGGCTCTCAGATTACACTTAAAATGACTTTTACTTGTGTTCTGGATAAGTTCCTAGTGAATTCATTTTGAACACAAGGGAATGATTTGGCTCTTGTGCCTTACCTGTTTGTAGGATGAACCATTTCAGTGCTCGACAGAGGTGGTTAGTCGCTTGTGGCTGTACCTTCTCCCCAAGGCACTTTACAGATCAGCGCTGACCAAGAAGGCCCAAGGGGCGGCTGTTCGCTCTGCACAGGGCTAAGCTGAGGCACGTGAGTAGGGAAGCACGACTTGCTCAGTGTCACGTGGCAGACTGAAGGATCAGCCTCAGCCCTGCTGCAGCCTTTGGTGACTGTGTATTTTGATTAAGCAATTGAAATGGAGGCAGATCCTTCAGCTTTTGAGCTTGTCATAGAGCAGCATCAGGAAAGCTGGGAAATGGGATTGCCAGCCTTTCTTTTGTGTGTATTTCTAGGGCAGAAATGAGCAACAAGGATCAAACTCTTCAGGTTGTTGTCTTGCCTGAAAAGATGTTTCCTGTTGTTGTTCTTTGCTTTTGGGCTTCATTTTTCTCTTCGGAGTTTTCCTGTACAACCCTAGAAAGATACCATTATATATATAATTTAATACTTAAAGGAGCTGGCTTTAGTTTAGTGGCTGACTTAAGGATTTTGAATACGTGAAAACAAATATAAGTGTATTATAAGACTCACGATAAAACTTCGCGATTTGAGAATGAGACGAACTGCAACATCGATAGTACAAAGGCATTGGCGGCACTGTGGCTGCAGGAAACCCCTTCCTTTTGGTCTGCTGGACCGATATTGCACCAGACGAGGTGTATTATGCTGATGAGAAATATGTAGGCACCAGTAACTGCTCTTTCAGTTCTAGACCTGTTCATTAAAGGTCCTTGGGTGCGTACCCAAGTGGTAGGCTACAGACCTATAAAAAAAGTGAACCTGCTATTAATGTGGGCTTTGTCGTATGAGAACACACACAAGTGGTAACCTTTTGAGGCAAGATTGTTTGGTTTGGACATACCTACAATTAGAAAAAAGAAATTATGCAAACAGCTGTTTCAAGCTTTTGTTTTGTTTTGAATAAAAGTATCCAGTCCTGGTTCAGGGGGTTTTCTATGCCAAGTTCTGGTTCAAGGACATAGGGAGATCTTACGACTGACTTAGAAAGTCCTGAAATGACTTAGAAAGCGAGTGCCAGCACAAACCCACGGACATTGCTGACCCATGGATAAGGAGCAGATGGAGGATCTGAGTCCCCAGCCACACCGTGCGGTCCTACCACCTTTGCTGAGCAGTGGTCCTACAATGGGGCTGTTTTGACTGGCCCTGGTACAAGCATTCTGTGTTGTATTTTGGGGCAATGGTGTGTTTTTTGTGTGTTTTTTGGATCCTGCAGGAATTTACTTATTTTGTGGGTTGTTTGTTTTTTTGTTTTTTTTTTTTTTTTTTTTGTCAAGTGAGTGAACAATTGGGATTTTACCTACGTGAGAGGCAGATACTGATACTTGTGTTGCTGGGACCTGGGTTCTAAATATTTATCTTGGAAAATGTGAATCATGTTGATGCTAACTATTACTAATATGAGTGTCTTTTACTTATGTTGACAACAGTTAAACAGAAGAACATGGAGTTGGGTAAAAGAAAAAAAAGTTTCACAGATACTTGTTCTTGGAAAATTCATTGTGCTGTGTGTGTGCCTTCTTCTATGTTGCTGTCTGCTAACAAGTGAATACATTGGCAGGGATGTTGGTGAAGAGATTAAACCTTGGCTGAGTATGGGAGAGTAAAAAGGGAATTTTGAATCTGAAAGTGGCTTTTATTGGAAAACTATTAGTCCAAAACAGGAGAGAGAAACATCTCTATCCAGAAGCCTGCAAAAATGTCTATGTTGTTGATGCAAAGCATAAGTACTCAAGATTTTAGTAGGATTGTATATGTGAATGAAAAGAAGACGCAGATTTAGTGTCTGCTGAACAAGCCAGTAGGTCGGACAGCGAACTGCTGCTGTGAACTGCCTGTTTGCAGCTGACTGTCCCTGGAAATTAATTGTAGAAAACAGTGGAGTAGGATATTCCCATTAACAGATCTGGGATGTTCACGGACTTCTCATTGACAACTGGCAAGTGGAGACTGGCAACAGGAAAACATGTTTTGGCTGTTTGAATCCTTGTAGGGTTAGTAACTCTGAGAACAGCAGTGCTTGGTGTGGGGAGCACTTCAACCTAGATAAAGACCTTTAGTTCAAGAGATTTTATTTTTTTTCATATGTTAAAATTTGGAAAGATACCTTTCATAGCAACTTCTGGGAAAAGCGAGTGTGATATGAATCACTCTCACCCTCCCTGGTTCGCCTGGGAGATATCTGCAGCCAAGCACACATCATTCCTCTTCACTCACTGGGCCAATGGGTTTCCAAGATGCAGGATTTGTCTCTTCCATATGCTTCTTTTAGTTGTGTCTGACAGTTTGCCTCAGACCTTGAATTTTGTTGTGACCATTTATTACTTGTGTGTGTTCAGAACATTGATGATACAAGTTTGGTTTGCAGTTTGAGGGATGTGACAGGCACTTTGGAGGGCTCGGCAGAGCCCTCCGCTGTATTCAGGGAAGTAGGACTTTGCATATGGATAAATCCTCTGTAAATCAGGTATATTAGCTTGAGGAAATACTCGTCAAGAGCAAGGAGGAAATGGCAGTAGCTGAGCCTAGATTGTTTCACTTGACATATCTTGGGCAGCTGAGCTGCTGCTGAATCCAGAGGCCAGGAGAAACATGGTGCATGTGGCAACCCTCCCCTGTGGCAGGAGGTGCTGGGAGTTTTGGGGTCCTCAATCCCAGAGTAGGTATAACTGGAGGATCTTAACTATGGTCCCCAGCTGCAGAAAGAGTACGTCCAACTTAGTCCAAAACCATACTTGAAAGAAATGAAAATTTCCTGACAACTGGAAATCCTGTTTTTCCACCAGCTCTATACCTGGCTCTGATTTCATCTCCTAATGGAAACAACCTGCGAGATCCTAATTACTGGCTGACAGCTCGGGACAGAAGAGGTAATGGCACTGTTAAATGCAGGAAGCAGATTTCATCAGTGCTTTGTCAACTGTCCTGCCTGCTCATTCATGTGAGGCAATGACTCAGCCGTGGATCGGTGGTCCCTGCCTTGGACTGGATCACTCTGCAGTACGGATGCGATCTGGATCAGCCGTGAACAGACGACACGGGATTTAATGCTACCTCGGTGCTTTTATGTTGGCTTTATGTTGCCTGCAGGAGTCACAGACTGACAGATGACTTGGCCAGGAGCCTGTTAATATGAAGTCGAGTAGGTAGCAAAGAGTGGAGCGAGCTTAAACCACCAGAAGAAATTTTTACCATATCTCGGTTCTTTATCACATTTTTTTGATGTTGTAGTAGGAGTTTTAATGCTGGATTCACCATACCAGCAAAGCACAGCATCAGCATTAATACTGACTTTCAACCCCTTTCCCTCTGTTTTATTAGCCAGATCATTTTGCAGATCTGACCTGGAGCTTGGCTCCACAGACCCTTCACTCAGCACAGTGAGGGGCCAACGACAGCCGTTGGGGATGAGGAGATGTCTAGAATGGCATCCTGGAAGCAGAAAGGCAGACAGCATCCTCTGTACTGTCTCTGCCACCAAAGGATGTAGGACATGGGACTTCCCCCTCACATCTGCTGTCCTGGCTCTGCAGGTGTCCTCATAGGTGCTTCTGGTGCTGGCTGTTATTCCCTTCAAACTATGGCTTGCCTTTCCTTCTTCTTCTGTTTTTTGTTGTTTGGGGTTGTTTTCCTTTTGGTGCTTCAAAGGTTTCACATATTTTATTTCTTTCTTGAATTCTTGACAGTTTATCATTAGAGGCACAATTTAAGTATTTGTTTTGAAGGCCAGCCTATGGGTCTTCTGTTGTATTAATGAACCTGAAGCAGTTAACATAAACAATTTAGTGGTACGCTTTAGAAACTTTGTTTTTTGTAGGGCCTTGGTTCTGAGATGGGTTCATATGCAATAACCCCAAATGTTCTCTATTAAATCTGTGCTCCAGAAAATGATAGGAAGTGATGGCCTCCCCTGCTCCAGAATTCCCTGTCCCTGCCTGTATGCACGCATGTATACACACCTACGGATACATGTAGTTTGTGTGGTAGCCAAATGGTTACGTGATTTCATTGCAGCTCTTGAAGGGTGACTGTCTCTCTTCCTTTCTGCGCTGCCAAAAAAACCTTGTTTTCGTAATTTTAAGATTAAATGTAGGTAGACCTAATACAGATAGCGCACTTATGAATGTGTATGGATGCATGTGTATGTAAAAAAAGGAATGAAGTACGGCTGTGCAGAGGGCAGAGCATTGTGGTTTTTTCCTGTTGGGCCACTATTGTATTGATACATTAAAAAAAAAAAAAAAAAGAAAAACAGGAAAACAAAATCAGAACCAATCCCCCCCCCCCCCCCCCCAATTTGTGGTGTGAAGACCCTCTGGGTTTTGCTCACATCTCATCTCCAGGTCTGGGTGAGAAGCAGCTCAGAGATTTGTTGTCCCTTAACTTCTTTTAAGAGGGTTTCCTTTAAAAATCTGTTTATGGTTGGGAAAGGACATGCCTGAAAAAACATTTGCACATAAAACAGCTGTTAAGTGAATCTCCACACACTGAGATCAAGAGAACGTGAAGAAATATGTACTTCCAAGGACCTCTCTGCCAACTTGGAGCCTCCTTCAGAAAATAAATACAATCTCCCTACAAGTCCCTGGTAACTTAGTTACTGAAAAATAAATTGAGCTACTTAGACCCTTGAACCTTCTTTCCCCCCTTGCCCTCCCCGCTAAGTCTGAAGCAAATGCATGAAATTGTGTTGGAATGATACACACCGAAGCCAAATAGATTGATTTTAATGTTTCTTCGGTATGTTGTCAGCTAGTCAAGTGCAGGCAGCGACGGAGTTCGTCTCCGTGTGAACTAACCACTTCCAGTAGTGCAGCCGCCGGCCCTCCAGCAGTGAATTAAAACATCTCAAAGCCTTCTTCAAACCTCGCCTCGATGTCACTCACCAAAAAGAGCATCACCTGTGAGGGGCTGGGGGAGGTGCAGTATAGGGTTATTAAGGACTTTTCCTTATTAATAGTTTAATTCCTCCCCTTCTTTTGCATGACCCCCAAAGCAGAGGGCTCGCTGTGGCAGCCCAACTTCGTTTTCCTCTATTTTTGTTGATTTGGTTTGCTCTGGGGTGCCGTTGTGTGCCGGAGTGCATCTAATCGGGGCGGCTGCAAAGTCCTGGTCCTCCGCTGCAACATCGTGGCCCTTTAAAACCCTCCGCAGCCGCAGCCAGAGGCAGTCGGTGGTGCGCTACAGATGTTTTTACAGTTCATTTCCAAACAGCTGCTTTTCCCTTCTTTCGTCTGTTTTTCCTTTATTTATCAAGTCCCTGAGGAAGGCTGACAGCTCACAACCCTGGCAGGGGCTCTCTCGGTGAAAGCCCTCGCACGGGGCAGACCCCCAGGCGGCACCTGCTACTGCACAGGGGAGCTCGAGCCCGGGTGCGGGGGCCCACTGCCTCATCCCCAGGCAGACAAGCCAACATACCGACAGCTTTTCCTAAAATGACCTGGGAAAAAGATGGAAAAGCGCCTAAGACGAGGGTCGATCATGCCGGGGCCCCTCTGTGGTGTTTGAGCCATGCTGTGCCTTGAGGGCACACCGTTCCAATAGCTTTTGCCCTACTTCTTAAATGAACTTAAATGAATGCTTAAATGAACTCCGTGGATTAAAATATCAAGGCGCATCCCCTGCCAGTCATCCCGGAGGAGAGCGCTGCCGCCGTCAGCCCCTGGTGTCCCTTGATGGGCCAGTGTTCACCCCATAGTGATATGTTTCAGATGCAGGTAATGGGAAGCAGGAAGAATGAAAACAAGCTCTAGCACCCTGTTTGGCCAGCTGACAAAACTCCACAGGAATTTGCGGCTCAATCCTTGGCTCATGAGCCGAATTTTTTCCCATTCATATTCGTTTTCAGCAGACAGATATCTGCAGATTGTTTAAGGGTGGGGGGAGAAAGTCCAAAGACAAGATCCTCTCTCCACTGGATCTCTAACAAAGTTGTTTGTTTCTTAACTTGTTCACAAAATCATGAATATGCTCCATCCCCTGCTTTTCCTTCTAAATTTTCCTTACGGCAATTCCTTGCTTTTGAAGGAGTGGTGGGGCAAGCGAATGTTGCTGGGTGGCTCTGGGGTTGTTGCAGCCCTGTTTGCTTCTGTTGTGCGAGGCCAATAAACCCAGGGCTGCCTTCTTCCTAAACGAGATTTCAGGTTTTATAGATGGCAGGTTTCCAATGCTCCCTGGACCGGACGATGCTGGTTGGTTAAGGGTCAGGTCCATCTTTGTTAACTCGGAGGGCCAGTCAGCTCTTTCGTCATCACGTTGTCAGGTCTGGGCTGGATAGATAATTACTTGTGACAACTTTGGAACTCTGAGAAATAAGGTTAGTTTTTTCAGTGTGGATTCTTGGACCGGCAGCTGGAAGGTTGGATACCAAACCGAAGGGTTTGCTGGATGAAGAAACGAGTGATAAAATGATTTTGCATTTTGTGCAATTCTTTTGTAGAAGGGCTCAACTGGTCACCCCTCATGCAGAATTAAATTAACTGTGTGGTCTTGCAAAACCGAGTGCAAGATGCTGCAGTTCTCTTTTAATAAATGGCCACTGCGCTCTGGCTTTTTGCATAGTGCCTGGATTGGGGGCAGCACTGGCATGGAAGGAAAAAGGAATCAAATTTGAATAGAATAAATGTTATGCAAGCTGGCAGGGAGATCTGTGACCTGGAGAGGAGTGTCAGGGAGCCCGAAGGCTACTCTTCGTCTTGAACGTATTTCTGGAGATCCCCAGCAGAGGCTGCGGCGGACGTTGCCTGTGGCAGAGGAGCGGCAGGGCTGGAGGGCAGCACCCCTGCTGGCGGTCCTGCCTGTCCAAGGGCAGGGGCGAGAAATGCGTGGAGTGGGGTGGGTTGCTATCAAGTGTGTGTGTGTTGTTGTGTGACAGGGAAGCCAGAGGGTTGCAGGGATCCCTACTAGGAAGGTCGAGGCAGGAAAGTGGTGGCAACCACCCTCTGGTCTGGGATCAGAGTGCCCATGAAAGAGAAGGATATGTAGGTAATCACTGTGGAGACATCCCCACACCTTTCCTCCACGGAGGAGCACCTATTGCCCGGTTTCCTCACACGGTTGGATCAGAGATGTATTGTACCCTCTCCCACTTGTTGAGCAACCTACTGCTTTGCAAGGGCTAGTGGGGGTCCCGAAGTTTTAGAGTGGATGGTGGTGAATTCCCATTTGAAAAATCTTTCAGCTTAGCTCTTGAAAGTGAAGCGTATAAACAGACCATAATAACCACAGATGGGTCTAGTGGGAGCTGGAAGGATCAAAACGTCAACTTCTTAACCTTTCAGGTAAAGAAATAAAACCAGTGCCAGCCATTTCCAATGTCCTGAAACTGGAGGATGTCAGGTAGTGGCTGCTCTCTCTGACCACAGGCATTGGTTACCTGCGTTTGATGTGGGCCACACAGTTGAGACATTTAGTGACTATTTAGGGGATACAGTGTTGTAAGGCAAAAGGATCTGAAAGGGCGATGCTTTTAGGTCTTTTCTGTATGCTGGCAAAATCTGAGCAATTATCAGAGCCTTGTGCAAAGTACATGATGAAGCTGAGCAAGATATTTAGAACTCATTGGCTTGTTTTGACATTGTAAATGTGTTACAGAAGATTATATATGGTCTTCACCAGCTCCCGTGTTTAATTTTTTTTTTCTTCTGCATCCTGCTTTTTGTTGGCATTGGAGATGCATCACTTATGTTAGGACTTCCCATTCTGCATCACTGACAGTGATCTCCCTCTCCCATGCCATATTAAGTGGGTTCAAGCTGAACATGCCAGGATTGCATGGTGTCGTGCAAAATAAAATGCAATTTCTTTGCCTGCTGAGGCAGGAGGGCCAAACCCAGGGATGGTACTTGCTAGTTAACTCAGTTCTGTACTTTGGGTATTTGGCCGTAGCTTTGAACTCTGTTTCTCTTCTCTTGTCAAGCAAAAGCTACAGCAGTTGGTTTGTGTCAGAGCTTATCTGCCGTTGAAGTAAACTCTTCAGCGTTAGTGTGGTGAGAGGCAGTTAGGCAACAGCAAAGAAATTATGCAGCAAGTTTTTCCTGTAATTTCTTCACTATTACAACTTTGCAGCATTAGGAAATGCACTATGAAAACCATTATGAGGCTAAAAAGGTGTATTTGGCTTTCATATTTGTAAAGATGTTCTTTAGGACAAGACCACTTGTTAAGGTTTATTAAGTAGTAAGAGTTGGAGGGATTTTTTTTTTTTTCAATATCCTAAAGCAAGGCACCTTTATTCCTAATAAATAAGTAGTCTGATTCCTTTTCTTCAGTCATGTAAAGCTACCAGTCTTGCCCAGGTACTAGCTTAGATAGGGAGCTTCTCTTTCTCTTTAAAACCTACTTGCTTCTGATTTAGGTTTGAATTCCACAAAAGCTTAAGCTTTTGCTTAAACCTCTCTACTCAGAGGAGACTCCTTAAAGTTTGGGTAGAATTTATACAACTTGAAGAGCCATGCAGGTGAATGCCATTTTGGAGGGCTGAGGCAATCACGGGCTGATGAAGCAAAAGTTTGCATTTAGGTTCAACTGAGTGAGAGCACTGCTTTGTTCTGTTCAGCTTGAGGAGAATAACCATGCATCTTCCTGCGAGCCTCTTCCTGCAACCCCTCCTCTTGGAGTTGTTACTGACTGACTTCAGTGGAAGGTCTGCGCTAAGAAAATTTGTCACCCATAATTGTTGCGTTTCAATGACTGTTTAAAAAATATTGTATGTAAATTCACCCTTAGAGAAGATGATGGGAAAGCAGTTAATTTCACTTCTGTTTAGGATTATTTTTGGCTAAATTTTTTACCAAAAAGGGCTTCGTTTCAGGATACTAAATGTGAAAATCTGTACTGCATGACTTCAGTTATTAACAACAGAAAAACTGTCCCATATGTTTTACTGGCAGAGAAAACATTTTTACATAATAGAATTAGAGCAGAAAATATTATTCCCTCTTGGAAACATTATAGTATATTAAATATGAACTTGGAAGCTACATTCCAAACAGTTTGATTCCAAAAGCTTATTAAAATTTGATGTATGCCGTAGTATCTTTGATTTATGTTGGTTGTATGCCTCCTAATTAACTAGGAAAATGTCAATTCACAGCTGTAAAACTGTGGTTGTGTATCTTGCTACTCCCTGAGTCTTCAAACAATTCCCAGGAATACCTTCACTTTTATGGAGCTTTTATGGAACAGGAAGTGCAGTTTTCCTGGATAAATATGTGAAGAAAGTGCATGCACAAATGACCTTTTATCCCTTCAGAGCTACTCCATACCAGGGCAAGTATTGACATTTATGAACATACTGTATTGTTTGTGTTATGGTGACATCTGGAAGCCTGGATCCGAACTGGTCCTCTCCTATTGTGCAAGGCACTCTAGATCCTTGTCTAGCAGAGTTTATAGTCAAACTAAAACTAGATGCAATAAGTAGCATTACCCAAAAGCTAAGAGGGAATGGGAAGAGGGAAACAGTAAAGCACGGTGTTTTTTTGTTGCTTCCAGATTAACATTTAAAAAACCCCCCAAATTCATCGCAAAAGTGTGAAAGCAGTATTTTAAACTGTGACCCTTGTCATTCTGCTGGTACACTTTGTATTCTTTCACAATTGGATTTATACAGCTATGTTCAGATGAAGGTTACAATGGCAGAAAGGTCTCCTGGTGTGAGCCTGGATGAGTACAAAGCTAATGGAGACACCTCTGCGAGAGTCCTGGACCTAAATATACTGCATCCTCGACTGTCATCAGCTCAGTCTGCAAAGAAACTCAGGCAGAGCACTAATAAAAGTCTCTGCATTAATAATGTTCCTACTGGGCATCTGTGACCAGGTATTTAATATATGCCTTGACCTGTTGATGACTCCAGGTTGCTACTGGTCCTTCCTCTGCTTTTGATTACTCATGGCACTGGCAGGAGTGAGCCCTGTTGGAAAAATCAAGATATTGCCTTGTAAAGCGGGAGGGTTGAGCCACTGCCTGGTCCTCCTTAGCAGTTCTGCGAGACAGGTTTGGGGTGGGCAGCAACAATAGACCCTTTGCCATGCTGTCCCACTGGTCTCCTCCACCTTAGGGGATGGTGGCTGCATCCCTGTTGTCTGTTAAGGAACCTTTCTGCAGAGCTTGTCAGGAAGGACTCCATCTGAGATGGCTTCCAGATGTTAACAGTTGTTCTAGAACCTGGGTTGGGAGCAACCACTTCCCTTCCCATCACTGTCCCCCCCTGTGAATGGTTACAAACATTTAAACAGGAGTTTATTCATTCAGGGCACGAATAACCCCACTTTTTAACATAGGATATTACTGGCGAAGGGGAGGAAAGAACTCTTCTTCAGAGAGATGCCTCCCGGCAGTAACTGGAGATCAGAAAAATACTTAAAAGACCAGCATAAGCACATTTTAACAATACTAAAAGAAACCAAAGGCAAAAATCGTGGTGTTTCTTTTGTGACTGTTTTTACTTTGTTGGCATGTTAAGTGATCTTTTTTTTATCATCCTGACTGTCTGGTCAGAGAGCTTTTTATACACATATTCATTACGCAGAGCAAGTTGGAGTATTACTTTTTTTAGCCTCTGTCTTTGTGTTTTTGTTATGTGTATGGCATGTTCACATGTGCTTTCATGAGCATTGAAGTCAGCATCTTGACTTGGACCACGAGTAAGTTAGGATTTGATTGAAGATATTTGATGTGGAACATGAGCAGATGAGGACTAATGAATGTCCCAGTCAGCTGGGATCGCAGGGACCTCCTTGAAAAAGGCCTCAGGCACTCTTAAAAATCCCACCCATAAATAATCCTGCAAAATGCCTCTTCTCTCTGTGTCTAACAAATCTAGAAAGCAGCGTGATTTGTCATGAAGCTGCTTTAGTCCCAGGCTCTCTGTGACTGCGGCAAGTTTGCAGGCAGATGGGTGCTCTTTTGCTTTGCTCCTCGTACCCCAGCTCCAAATGAGGCTCTGTAGAGTGACATTTAAGAGAACCAGAAACTGAGCCCACATGGCTTGACTGGAGGTTGTGCTGGACCCCTGTGACCATCCTCGGTGGCAGCGGGGCTTGCAATCCCCCTCGGGGCTCCCTGGGAGACGGCCCAGGTGCGGTAACAAAGCCTGTTGGCATCTTTGGCTGGAAAAACTTCCGTTCATTTTGTTGGCCTTAGGGTTAGGCCCTGTGTTTTGCAGCTGGTACTTAATCATGCTGGCACTGGAAAATGGTGTATTTGTTCTTACTGGTCTTCCCATTACTACCCGTGTTTATGGACTGATGGCAAGTGCTGTAGCCTGTCTGTGCCCACGCTGTCTTCATAACCAAATATTTCCGAAACAGAAAAGGGGATTAGTCACAGGGGGAAGCAGGTGTGTCATGTATGGGAAAAAGCATGATTAAACAGTGGTATTCTCTGCTTAGGCTTCTCCAGTGAACTGAAGGAGTCATCCTTGATGCAGCATCCGCCACGGTTCAGCTGGAAGACTCAGGGAAAGGAGTGTCCCCAGGCTAACACCTGTGGGCTACCGGCTGCCTTTTGTACAGTGGCATGCTTTTGTACAGCATAACTAATCCGTAGGAGGTTTCCTCCTTTCTGCTTATGAGCCTTCAGCGGAGGAGGAAAATAATGACTTCCTCAAATCACAGCAAATATAGTTGAGTGCTAATTCTTTTGTCACCCTTTAGGTGAAGACTCATTATGTCTTTCCCTATGAAACTGTTGGTTTTGCTCTTTTTGCTGAGTTTTGCCACCCCCATGATGATCTGGTCACCCCTGACCGAGGAAGGTGGTGTGAGAGGAAGAGGAGAAGTTTGGGCTTGCTGCTGTTGATACCAGCCAGAGCAGGTGGGAAGGTCGGCTCCTCCCACTGCTCTCCTGTGCCTGCCATGCCATGTTTGCTCCCGGCTGTCTTGGTTGGACAGTAGCCAAACCTGGGTTTCCTGCGTGATGGTGAAGTTACTGGGCTCACTTGTCCTTTGGTTGACCGTAGCAGGCTCCCACTTGCGAAGGGAAGGTGCATACACTGTCTAAGGCTGGCACCTTTCTTACTTTTCCCTAGTGGCCAGACATCTGTGCTTTTCAAACCTAGGTTGCAATTACTATGGAACTCTTGGTTTTTGTTTTCTTAAATCCTTAAAAGTTTTATATTTTATCGTTATGTTGCTAGACCTAAGCTGAGCTCTTTGTCATTGGTTTTTGGTACGTTGAAACCTGATAGAGAAATACCTGTGAGAACTTACACTAGGAACTTGTTTTTTGCGTGAATGGGTCTGAGTGCTTCTTAAGGGAAAGCAAACCCAGGTGAAAGGAAAACTGTTTCCCCTTCAACAACATTTTAGGAGTAGATTTCACCTTCAGATGCACCTGTACAACTACCCCTGTGGCAAAGGGGGGGCAGAATTTGGGCTTTGCTGCTGTGGTCTATTACAATTAAATACTGGGACAGGGTACAAATGAATTTTGCCAAGATGTGTTGCCTGCATAGTTATTTTTCTAACATACTCTCCAATAGTTTTTAAAAATGGCTGAAAAGGCCCAGCACAAAGCCAGAATGTAAGTTTATTGTTATGTTACTGTTGTTTGGGCAATTTAGAGTAAAACACTGCATTTATTTTGGAAGAGCCAGACTAAATACTAGGGCTTCGTGTTTCACTTCCCTTCTGCAGTTGCTCTGCATATCACCAGCAGTAACGAAGGAATAAAACTTACAGATGGTCACCTCCCAGGAGTGGATTCCAACATGAAAACAGAATCTATAGATGTGTCTTGTTCAGGAAACTTATTTTCTCAGTGGCTGATACTGCAACCAAGTTACAGAATGGTAATAGGTTGCTGAAAATAATCCCTATGTATTTTGACAGCAGCTTCAGAAAATCCCTATCTAGTCTGAGGATTATCTCAATCTGGGTCAAGAGATACTGCTGAGAATTTGCAGGAGGCAAAAGCTTTTTGGTTTTGTTTACTTCAGGCAGTTAAAGAGAAGTCACAGACAAATTCTGATGATAGTCTAATTACCGCAAATATCCAAAATGAATAAGTGAAGATGCTGTGTTTGGACTATGCACTGAGTCCTCTGAAATGAATGCACAGTGCGAACAGGATCACTCTTCTGTCTGGTGGTCATCCTGGTAGAAGCACCAGGGAAGCAGCACCTGGGGATGGAGGTTAGGTGGTGTCGGTCTTGTTCGGAGAAGGCATGGGAAGGTGGTGGGCTCAGTGACCTGCATGTTGCCCCTGTCTCTAACCCCCATGTTTCCGAGATTGTATAATGAGGATGTGGCCAGACTATCAGGTCATTGGCAAATGAAAGATGATTATGAGGAGCGTGACAAGACACAAACTGTGTGTCTTGTGACAAATCATGTGCCCCGTCACAAATCACGTGCGAGTAGCCTTTCAGGTGCTAGCGCAGACTGAAGGATTTTGTTCATAAGCAGAGCAGTAAGGCATAGCCAAGTCAGAAAGTGGGATGGACTGCATTCAAAGATGGTCCCAAAGTAGTTTTATATTCCTTCTGTCAGGGCCAGGAAGCAGCTCTTCTCTGTCAGTAAGCTTCTATTCAAGAAAGAGCCTTGTTCCAACTGGTGAAAGGGCCAGCATCGTCCTTCAAGGAATTGTATCCACCACAAAAGGTTTTTGTGTGTCAAAGGAGCCGGACCTGATTCATCAGGTGGCTGAGGGGCTTCTTTAATTGGTCTAAAATGAGGATTTTGGTGATAGACATGGGGAGCAATGATGTTAGGCTTGCTAATTGCAGGCTTTCTGACTAGCAATTAACATGTCAGAAACATAGTTATGCTTGAGGGAAATGCTGAAACTTTCCCTGCCTCCTATTAAAAAAAAAAAAAAAAGACCACAAATAGAAGTCTCCTGTAAACTAATGCAAACAATCTGGTAATGCTTTGGGAAGCATTTTGCGAGAACCTGTTTGCCAGTGGTGTGACCTGAGCGTTGCCTGTCGGAGACGGCTGTAAAGAGGGCTGCCAGCAGCTGTAGGGTTTGCCCTGACTGAAAAGGGAGAAGATCATGCTGTGTGGATGAGGCTTGTTAACAGCCCTGGCAGCTGGAAGAATTTCCAAGACTATAAAAGCAGCTTATCTCTCGAGGAGGAGAAGAGCCCCCTGACCACCCCCACCCCCTCCCTAAAATTAGACAGATTAACTTCCTAAGAAATGGAGAGTTTTTCCACCTCAAACCTCCGCTGCTCATTCAAGCTAATCTCTGGAGGGCTGAAAGGCCTCTTGTCTGTGATTGGAATCATATGATAAAGCCTTGCTTGCTTTCTCTTTTATTGTGCCAAAAAGTTTGTCTTGCTTTTGATCTAGCTGAGAGCTGAAGTCGCTTTTAGTGTGTTTGTGTGTCATACAGAGCCTTTCGAGACAAGAATATTGGGTCTGGTCTTTGGTGTGGTATCTCCTTGTACCCCACGTGGTGCTCTCAGGGATCTGCTGTACCTTCCCCTTCCTGGTGGTGTTTAATAGCAGCTCCCAAGGGGCTTCTCCCCTGATGCGGTGGGATTTTCCACACCTGGGGCAGCATGCAGACTAAACAGGGGGTAAAGTTGTCTTAATTTGTAGATTATATTCTGCAGCCTGAGAAGAGAATGCTGCAGGCCACCGTGGTCACACCTCCCCTCCTTCGTCCTGGCCCTGTGCTGGGGATGGCACTCGTTCTACTGCTGTACTCAAGCATGACCTGTAAAAATACTGCTAGTGGATGCTGAATTGTACTAGAGGCGTAGTAATCAATAGATTTGATAAGTATTCTGTGCACTACTCCTCCCTATAATCTACTAAACCTTGCCTGATGGGCACTGAGTTCACTTCTGAAGAGGTCTAGCTTCAGCATAGACACTATGAAGGCTGCCAATGTTATTTTTTATACTTTTCCCCCCAAAAAGACTAACTTTCCATTTTATTAAATGCTCGAGAGTCTTTTACATCAAAAATAGCTTACAGGTTTTTTCCTAAGAGCAAGCACTCTTTCGTCCTCCTACCCAAAAAAAGTCCCAAGGAAAAAAATAAGTCTTTCCAATGTTCAATACATCAGGGTTGTAAAATTACAACTAACACTCAGCACATGGGTAAAGTTTATGCTCCCCAGGACTGGTTCCTCATGGCTCTGCAGAGCTATAGCAAACAGAGCTTTGCTTGGACAGGCAAAGACAGCGTTTTAGAAGGAGGAGGACTTTTCCACACCATGTTTCCAGTGCTGATGCCAGATGCTGGTGTTGAGGTGTCCCCTGTGCTGCCGCAGCTGTGGGTGGCTGGTGTAGGAACCTGTCTTGCCATTTTGGCATGAAGAGCCTAGCCGGTGGGTTTATGGCAAAGCCTGAGTGTGCTAGCGCTGGGCTGGTGCCGGGGGAAGCTTAGGGACATGATGTGGGCTACAGCCTCCCTCCACAGCTGGTTACTCTGTGCTTTCCCAGGGTGCAGCAGATTGATACCACTCCTGCTTTGTTTATTGCTGGCTGGGATTGAGGGTCCTGGGAAAAACTTGTCCCCAAAAGCCCTGGAGGGAGGAGGAATAAAGGAATTGCGGGCATGTGGTTAGCTGAGCACTCTTTAGTTTGGGAACGTCAAGGCAGACTCCCAGGCTCTCTTCTGATAAGATGAAACACTCTAAACTGTGTCAAAAAATGAGGCTTCCAAAAACATCTGAATTTGGATGGTGGCTCAAACTTTGGCTCCCTTCTGACCTTATGTAAATCATGTAATTTCCCCTAAGAAACATAAGGGTCCTTGCCCTTTGAACCTGTAGTTCTTGGCTCATCCCTCTTCTGGCTTTCCTTTTCAGCTCCTGGAAGCCATTCTTGTTTGCCTTCGAGTTGGGAAACTGGCTGCTCTGTCTTTGGAGCGTTTTGCAGAACAATGCAGGAAGATTCATTCATTCATCTGAAAGATTTATCTTGTTTCTGTTACAACACAGTTTTTGCCCTCATTTTTTGTGTGTCTGTCTTGCTGGTCTAAAGTGTGAGTGAGTGACAATTCAAAGCCAGATTAGCTAATGTCACGTGAGGAATAAAACATTTCGGAGTAACGGAGGGGGGATAGGTATTGTTTTCCTGCACCCTGGGAGAATGTGTGATGTTCGGTGCAAGGGAGGCTGTATCACATGCTGAGCATCCTGAAACTCCTCTCTACCGGGAGGAGAGCAGAGCGCCTGCCTCGCTCGCTTCATGTGAAAGAAGCAAAAATGCAATGGAAAGCTTTTCACAGGTGTTTTGTGCTATGCCGCATGCACCTATTGGTATCATTCAAAAGGTTTTTTTTAACCTTTGCTGTTCCCCATTAATTGATCAGAAATGTGGTAACCAGCTTCACTTGGACGGGGGTTTGCTTCCTCCGTCACTCCTGTGAAGGTCAGCATGGATGTTAGGGTGATTGCTGTAGTGGAAGCTGTCACTGTGGGCTTCTATTAATTTTTTTTCTTTCTGCTGATTGTAAAACCTTTAAGTTTGTTAAAACATCTGTGGCATTTAATGACCTATTGTTTTCCTGCTTAGCAAGCAGGAAGGGAGAAATGTATATTTTCCTTTACAACAAATGAGCCTTTGTCAGATGCTGACTCACTTGGCCTTGGTGTGCCAAACTGCCACAAGTGAGTTCATTGTAAACGTCTCTACAGTGCTGAGTTCGTGCCCCGTGGTTTTTTTGGTTTATGAAATCATATACTGATACACAGGTATGAGAATGGCTCTGCGTCCATTCAGCACCGGTGAGATTGTTATCTGGGCAGCAATTAGCCTGAATGGGAGACTGGAATTAACTGTTTCCCTATGATAACTTTGCTCATTTCAGACACTGAGATGCCAATATTTTTTGCATTCCGCAGGTTCCTTTTCTTCTCATAGCTTATCTCTGTTCTAAATGGTTCAAAATAGATGGCATTTTAATTGTGCAGATGCATCAGATACTCTGGAATGAAACCAGATCTTTCCCAGTGAGGGTCATGCTGAAGTTTTCATGTAATGAGAATGCCCATGAATCAATTACTTGATACTTCATTATGACGTAAGAAAACAAACATGGCATCAACAGTGGGTTCAGCAGTCTTTGTTTCAAAAAGGAACTTGCAGAACCATTTAAGGCAAGATAAAATCCCAGAGAGGATCATCAAAGGGCTCATATGAGAGCATAAAATACTGTACAATGAAAAATGTCACTGAAGCTTCAATGTCTTAGATATGGATGTGAAAAATTTCAGGCTGAACCTTCCCACACTATGGGAGGTCATCAAGTAAAGCAGAGTGAGCTCTGTTTATCTCCAGTCAAAGCGACACATGACTTCATTTGGGTTTTAGTCTCATTACTGCTGAAGTGTGAAGTGTCAGGTTAAGAAGACTACACGCTTTTCACCCATAGGGATTGCTCTCTTTTAATGGGTCAGGTCAGCGCTATGGCTCAAAGCATTGCGAACGATTAATGTTTAATACATTTTAAACTTAAATCCTTGAGAATACAAAATTAACCCTGTGGACGTCTGTGATTGGGACTTTTTGATATTCACTGTTTCAAGGAATACAGTGTGCCGTTAGCGCTGGCAACAGAGAGCTGAAACAAAACCAGAACAACATATTTTTCTCAAATCCTATTGTTCTTCACAGAGTGGTCCTGGCAATCTGTGCTCTTGCATCCTCAAAGATTGCCAGGATGAATTATGTTACACAAACATGTCAGTCTTGGACTTTGAGAAGAGAACAAGTGTCCAATCTACGTCAAACAACAAAGTACTCCCTTTTTTTCCTCAAGACTTTCCCATTTCTGACTTTACCTTTCGAATTCCTCACACTGTATAACAAAAGTTTTAAAAAACAAACTCAAAAAACCCAACCAACCAACCAAAAACTCCAAACCAACCAAACAAAAACAACCCCCAAACCAAAACTTATCTAGAAAGGACAAGATTTCTACCCCATATTCTTGCAATTTTTGTGGCAAAAATTATCAGTCACAATGCCCTCCTAATGTCCACAGGTTAAAAACACTTGATGATGTTTGCTGACAGACCATGCAATATCTCTGGAGACTTTTGACATCATAATTGTAGTGGTGGACGTCTAAAATGAGTAACTAAGAAGAAATCGGTGTGTTCTTGGATCTTGTCTGCAGTGTTACTTTCCTGGTGGTTTAGCATGCCTTGTTGAGAATCAATAATTCAGAAAAGACTGGCTAGGGAACTGCTTAGTATACTGCCTTTTTTGGAGTGGCATGAGGACAATTTGCCTTAGTCATAATTTGAAAGGAATGCAATAGTCTCTGCAGTATAAAATCTAAGAGGACCGTATTTTTATGGTGGTAACGTTGTTCATTCAGGCTATTTTGTTTTTAACCTAGAGTACTGGCACGTTTATTTCAGAAAGGCATAGATAATGTCAGCGTTGAGTTCTGTGGCTGTGTAAAACAGTGGGATGATGAGTTAACTTAGTGTATATTGATTTGTGGTTTTTTATATGATTTAGTAAAAGGAAGCACGATTAATTAAATGTCTTAAATTTGAAGATTAACGTTCTTCTAGATGTATCATCTGTCAAGGTCCTCTCATGGCTCTTGTTCTGACATTGTATGCCAGGGGAAGTATTCTGATCAACAAGGCTTAACAAAGGGATGTTTCTAAAATGGGATTACAAATCTCATAAATCTTTATTTCGGAGACCTTTTCGGTGTCTTGAAGCTGAAGCCAGCATGTCAAAATCTGTTACTCTGAACTAAATGAAACGAATAGCTCAGTTGAGATTCTGGTTTTGAAAATTTCTTTTTTCTTTTCTTTTTTTTTTTTTTTTAATTGAACATTTGTTCTTAGGAAACAGGAGGGCTAAGAAAGATGTTGATATTTCCCCCTCACTGCGGGCACTAGGGTTGATTTTTATTTACTTCGAGAGACAACGAGAATTGGACAATTGTCTGAACCACAGTAACCAGCGTCATCCGCTTCTCATTATTTCTGATGCTTCCTTAAACTTTTGAAATCTTGAGACTGTAGAGAAAGCGTACAGTCATTTCTTTTAAAAACCACACAGAATCTGGCAAAAATTCCATTGCTTTCAAACAATGACGGGATATATACGCTGTCATCTTTGATCCATACATTGGGAAGGGCTTTGCCCCTACCCATCCCCACCCTCCTCCTCTTTGCCGTTTAACTTAGGCTGTCAGAAGTGGTTTCAGTGTATAAGCCTTTGCAGACAGAAATAGATGGGCATCCCCATGAGTGCTAATTTGGCTGTCAGTCCCCAAAAAAAGGCTGGCGGTCCTGACGTTCGCATCCCAGCTTATCTTGCTGGGCTGTGAGATGAAGCACTTTGTAGGAGATGAGCTGTCCCAAAGAGAAATGGAGGAACAGCTCTCGAGTTGGGAAAAGAATGCGCAGCAAGGATGTTGTTTTTCTTTGTGGTTGGATGCAGGCAGAAAAGGATGAAATTGTGGTTCGGAAATCAAATGCAGACAACCGCTGTTCTCCTCGGAGGACTGCACAGAGAGCGTGCATGTGCAGGAGGCACTGCTGACCACTGACCACATCCCACTCACCACCCATTAGGGATTTTCAGAATCCATAAGAAAGCAAATGGCAAGAGATTATTTTTTTTTCCTCCTCCTGATGGGTGATTTATTGTGAGTATCTCTCCTAAGCTTTTGCAGCTGGTGAGTTTGGGTTTATATCTGAATTTGAGGCTTCATCTAGGCTGAGAAGGGGTGGGAATAGTAGGAAAAGTTTCAATAGACAAAAGATGGGGAATTTATGCAGGGCATTTGCAAGCTCTTCCTGGGACTTTAAACTATTTGTAGACCTAAACTTCAGATTCAGCTGCCCTTATGTTAAAAGGTTTTGTCTTCTCTGTTTTCACTCCACCCTCAGCTCTTTGAATACAGTAGAATAAAGTTTTGAAAATACTGTACTGAATATTCTTAGTCTTAAAAGGCTTTATTTCAAAGCATAGTTGGCTATTTCTAGGCAGGTGGCTTAACCTCGTTCAGCTCCATCACATGCCGTATGTAGAAGTGTGTGTCTAACTCACTTAAAACTTGCATTCAGAGGTTGAGCTCTGCCCCACTGGGAACTGGACCAGTGCTCCCAGCCCACACCCTGGCACTCACAGCGTGCCACGGGCTTGCACAAAGTTGTCCTGCCAATCACCCCGAGCTTGCCTGAGCACTGGTGCAACTGAACAAGCTTCTGGAAATGGACTCTTCCACCAGTCCTCTTATTAGCCTTGCCCAGGTGTAAAAAGCCAAAATTCTCATTTTCACTCCTAGAAGCTTTTCACAGCTCCGCCAATTCTGTTCGATGCGCTTTACAACTGGCTTTCTATAAATAACATGATGAACCTTTTTCTCCTTGGCCAAGCAGTCAAAGCTAAATGCAGAAGTTGTTTGTGTTCCCAAAACTCTCTTCCCCCTGATGAACCCCTCTGCTTGGTAAGAAAAAGCCGGGACCTTGCCGTCGCTCTCCTGGTGCTGCGGGTGAATGTGCCCCAGCACATGACTATGGAACCAGTAACTGTTTCCCTCTCTGACATTTCAGGGTGCTGGAGGCAGACGTAATCTCCCCTCAGCATCTCACCAGTGGTCTCTGACGATGCAGCATACAAAACATCTGTTGCATGTTCCAAGAAGGGAAATTTGACTTTATTTAAATTTAATTTTTAAACAATTGTCTTAATCTTTTGTTTGAAGAGGTAAGATAAGTGGATGGGGTATATCTGCTACGGAGAATCTTCCTGATGGAGGCAAGTGCCTGTCATCTGGAGTTAGTGTAGCACCGTTTGTGTCAGCTGGATACAAAGCTGTGTCCCTCCCTAGATAATAACTGGAGGTATGGAGGATCTAAAAGCCTTATGATGTGAATGTAAACTCAAAATGCAAGGAAAGAGTGAATTTGAACATCTCCATAGACATACATGTTCCCAGTCTCTCAGCACCAAAATAAACTTTTTATACCCCATCCCGCTACTGTTGGGTTAGCGAGGGTGCGTATGAGAGCGAGGGGTAGCACACTTGTAAAGAAGCAACTCGGAGAGTGCAAGAACCACATGCACAAAGGTCCACTGAGATAAGAACCTACAGGCAGGAGCATGAACTTACACAGGCAGACGTGGTCATGAGTCCTGTCCCAGAAAATGGCAAGACAAGGGTTTTCTGTAAAGTGTTGAAGGCGCCTTGGTTGTGCTTTGGCAGTTCCTCTCGGTGGGGATGGTACTGGTGGTGCTTGCAAGGGACCTACAAGTACTCGTGGCATTTCCCACAATGGAATTAAACCACGTGCTGGTTCACTTGTGCCTGGGGGCAGCAAGGAGAGCTCTGACTCCAGGCAGGTTATGTGGGGGAAGGCAGTTACTTGTGTACACAGCGTTTGCCATCTTGAACCGTGGCGAAGAGGCAGCCAGCTGGGCGGGAGAAAGAAATGGAAGAGCGCGGTTCATCTGTGGATAACCCTAATTGCATTTGGTGATCGACTGAGAGGGAGGGTCTCGTTCCTTTATTAATACACCTGCATCGATACTTGACTATACCATCTGCTTCAGAGCTCTCTCCTGGTTACAAAACACCATTCCCTTCACAGTAAAAATTGGGACATGGTCTGCAACCACATTTTTTACCCTCTTACACATTTGTAATGTAGATAATAGTGCATGCATCTACACTGAATGAGCAGGGTGAAGAGTGGATTTTTTTAAGAGGTTAAATAGATTTTGAGCTAAATAGATGATGCAGTATTCGATCATGAGATGTGATTTTTATTTTCTAGTCTTTCTGAATGTCTACTCCTATACCTTGTGATGTGAATGCTATTTCCCACAAGTGTAAAATTTTGTTACAGTTTTGCTATCTATAGGAATGCAAAATGAACTCTGAATAAATGGAAACTTTCTATTACCTACAAAGACCAAAAAGCAGATGTCAGTCTTCAGTTGGTGGAGGTGAACAGCCAAATAAAGTTCAGCCAATTTTATTGGGAAATGAGGAAAACCAAGTAGAATATTTTCCAGCATCAAATTGCCTTGCTTGTCCAGCACGCTACTGGTATTAAAAATATAGATTTGTTACAGATGCCAGCAAAATATTTCATCTTGTAGAGGGAAAAGCATTGTGAAGGAAGCTACAAAATACTTTACATTCTAGTTTCCCAAGGCCTTTACAAGGTACTTTAAAAAAAACCCAAAACAACAACCAAACCCAAAAGCAAACAGACTTGTGTTTGTTTTTATGTCAGAAGCAAATACCTGCAGTTGGTCAAATAACTTGGAGAGGTCACTTTGTGGAAAGGGGCTTTCATGAGAGTCTTAACAATGAGTTAGAAGTGAAGAAGGGTTTTCATGAGACTCTTAACTTACCTGTTGCTGGTTTGTGAAAGGTGTGGCTATTATATCAGTAAATGAAATTACTTGTCCTACAGAACTTCTAGTTGAGGAACACTGTCTTGATTGCAGTATTTCAAATAGCTGACAGGTGTCAGCTTCTGGCATTGGTATGGATTTGGTTAAGCCTTCTTGCTCAAGCAGAGGTGTGTGCAGGACCTTCTGATAACTGAGCTCTTTGTGAGTTTGCTGAAAAGGTGTAAATATACCTCTGGGGTCTGCCTGATAAAGCAGCAGCCTCTGGTGAAACCAGATGGTTTTCCCTGAGCTCTTCCTCTTTGCATGCTCTGGCATCTCTAACGGGCAGTTTCACGCAACACGATGGATGTGCTGCCATCCACCCCAGTGTCACCCTGCGTTTGTGTAAAGCTGGGCTTATGTTCCTGGAGAAACCCCACCTGTATCTCTGGAAAGGACATTTTTTGAGTGTATCCATAAGAGGAAACACACATGGTGCTCTGTGCATCTCCCCATAGAGGACTAACCTGTGTTAGTGGCGGTGATGGTATTTCTACCTGTTGTGGAACCAGTGCCTTGAAAGTCCAGTGATGCCACCATACAGCCCAATGCTGTTAAACTTTTTGGACAAGGGATCGATGCTGTTTTGGAAGACCTATCCCCTACAAGCACTCTACTGCTCTGCTCATCTGCTCTCCCTGTGGGGATGGGACTCTCCTTGGTGGAGATAGCAGCCCAAGGGAGCACCCAGCACTGCAGCTGGGGTCGCAGATGAGATTGGATGGGCATCTTAGGACTAGATTTTGTTTTCCATTGGAAAAATAGTTTTGTTTCAAACAGGTATTTCTCAGGAGCCAGACAATTTAATTTTAAAAAAATTGTTTAACTTCAGAATAAACTGAGGTGAAATTAGGCCATCTGTATCTTTTTCATCTAGTGATTTCTGTTTTCTTGCAAATTTGAATTTTTAGGTACTGTCAGCATGAAACTTCTTGCTTCAGTGAAACTTAATTTCAACATTTTCATTTCCCTAGTTTAACTTTGTGATATTTTGCTTCCAGCCCAATATTAAACAGCATCCACTGGGAAGTGTTGGTGTTTTCGAAATGGGAGCTCCATTTCTCACCCTATTGTAATCCTGGGCTTTTTAAGTTCACTAGATGTGTTCCTGTGAGCTGCAGCTTTTAATGCGAAGGCACAGCTGCTGAAAAGGATTGAGATGCTGTGAAAACCAGGGTGAACCAGGTGCTTCAGTGAATTATGAATCTGAGGCCTTCTTGCTTTGGTTAATTCTCCAAAATAGAAGGTGGATGGGAATTGCAGAAGATGAGCAGTTTTGCAAAGTTTGCAAAGAATTTCTAATAAGAATAAAAATAAGACATTTTTACTGCTTATTCAGTAATATTCCTTAGTGAAGCTGTCTTTTCTAGTAATGTGGAAATCAAGCAAGACCATAACTTTCTGAGCCAAGGTGTCTGTGTTGGAAGGGAATCTGGGAGGCAGTTTCTTGACATTGCTTAATGCTGGTTAAGTTCGAGCTTGTAACGTATGTCTCCTTGGACAAGGAATGCAGTGTGGGGAAAGAAATTTGATGTATACAGATTATGACATGTATCTGTCCAAGAGACTTTTGATTCAGCCCATACTGGTTATTAAAGAGTGTGCAGCCTTTCAGGACCATTCAGTTTTAAGAAGAAAACTAATCCACATCAGGAAACACAACATGAAAGCTGCATGTACAAGAAATACAAGTCTTTGAGGAAGGATATAGCAAAAAAACAACCTTACCTGAGCCAGACCAGAATGCAACTTTAGCCTCTTCTGCTTGTAGGACACCACCAGTATGGAGCACACCATGTTAACCTGAGAGTTGGCTGTTTGTATGTATTAACAAATAGTACATTTTAAGGTATTTCACTGTATTAATTTTTCTCAGTTTAAATTTTGCATCCATTTACCTGTTTTGCCTCTGTTTTATAGGACTCCTGAGGTTCTGCCGTAATGTGGGCAAAGTTGCTCACACAGATGCAATCTATACAGATATTTTATATTATAATAGCAAAACTGGTTTTTATTTGAACTCAATCAACTCGTACTTGATTCCACCCTTATATATGTTTTAATTTATAAAGATTATCAGTGCACATTTTGCCGTTAGCAACGTAACAAAAAAAAAAATGTCCTTCTAAACTTGTATTTATTTATGGATAGACTAGCTTATGAACCTTGTCTTTTCTCTATCCCATCAATTCTGAAAGCGATCTGACTTTTAAAATGGATTTTAACAGGGAGGAGGGGGCAAAATCTAGGTTTTTTTTTAAGATGCCTTGCAAACTTAACTGTAAAGCTGCTGCAAATAACATACTAGTAGAGGGAGGTAAGAAGAGGGACGTAAGAAGAGACTCTTTCTTCACTCCATTCCATTTCACTTTATCCAGAAAAGTGTCGGAGTGGGCTTTCCAAGGTGTCCAGAGACCAGCTACCATGGACTTTGGCAGACACTGAGATTGGAGTAGTGTTTGCATGGTCTGGCCCCACTGCAGAGTGAAAGTGTTGGTGACAGCCCGGAGGGCAGCACTGGGAGCTGAAGCTTGACGTAGAGGCTTGGTAGATTTGCACTGAACAAGGGAAACAAAAAGACGGTTGTTGGATTTGCAGATCATTCAAGTCATCCAACTGCCCATAGGAAGGTTATTTTCTTGGAAAGTGCCGAGCAGCAGCAGTCTGTGTGCTGAGATGGTTCCCCTCTTGCAGGCAATTAGAGGCAGGGGACGGGAGCTCCCATGCTATATTTCAGACTTGGGTGCCTCTTCATATATTTTCCATCACACTTTCTTCTATGTGCAGAGGACAGTTGGCTTTTTTTTTTTTTTTTTGGTGTGTGTTTGTTTATTTGTGGTGGTTTTTAACTGAACAGTCACACTGTTTCAGATACCTGTCTAAAGACCTTGATGTTTATACTCAGTAATCCCATGGTACCCAAAGAGGAGTTATTTGTGACACACCAAGCCAAATCAAATATATGACTGTGGTAGATCACAGGTGGTAGTAACCTGATCTCAGATTGGTTAGACTGTCAATTATCAGACCACTGCCCATGCCCAGTTTCTTTTTGGCTTAGATGCAGCTTGAGTAGGTCCTATGGCAAATGATGCATTGGATGTAGGGTGACTGTCCCAGCTGCTGTTGCTGCCATCAGTGCTGCTCTTGCCGCCATGAACAGCTATGAAGAAGCTGCAGAAAAGCGATGGCAGAGGAAAAAAAAACTTTTCCTAAAATTGGGCTGGAAATATGAGGTTAAAATACATACTCGAGAAGGTTTGCATCAGCTTTGCTGTTGTTGAGCATCAGGCTTTTTTGTATTTATAATAAAAGCTAGTTTTTGAACAGAAATATTTCTTCCCACTAAAAATATCTTGTTGTGTGTTTTTTGTTTTCCCTAGTTGACAAAAGGCACCCAAAAATCAAAACATTATGAGCATAATTATGAGAAAAGCATTTCTAATGAAAATGCTTATTAGAAAGTATCTTGTATTGGCCAGTATTTTTTTACACCCCCTTATCTTAGGGGCCTTATCTCAGTGCCTACAGTAGGAGCTGAGAGATCTGTTTCACCCAGACTCTTCCTGGCTCAGCCTAAAGCAGAGTTGCTCAAACTTTTGATTTTTTCCACATGGTAAAGGCAGAAACTTTGTCCCATAGAAAAAGTTTTTAAATGCTGGATGGAAAGATCTTATAACACTTTGAATGGATGCTATCCCCAATAAGATAAACCTTCTATCTAAAATATTTTCCAGCTCGGATTTTCCTCTGATGGAAAGATATCGAGTGATTCTTTCCATGCATTTGGGTAACAGGGTGAGAAATAATGTTGCTAGAAACTCTTTGGGATCTTTGAAATACAAAGGCTTTATTATTCGGGTTGGGTTTTTTTTAATGTCTTTGGATGAAAAGCGTGGCTCAGAAAGAGCCTGCAAGGTTATATACATCAACACCTCGCTGAGACATCAAGCATGTGGAATTCTGTATTGCCATGATTATACGTTAAAGAATGCCTGAAAGAATTCTCTTTGGATACCCATACAAGTGCACGTACATCAGGTAGCCACGGGTCTTCAGAAAACAAACAAAGAAGTCCACCAAAAAAACCCTCCTTGGGGTTGGCCTTTTTCCTGTAATTTTCTAACTAGCATAAAGTAGCCAAAATCTGTGGTCTAGACTGGTTTGTTCGGCACTTGTTTTTTTTTCCTTGGGAATTTACAAACCACAGAGAGTTGGAATGGATCAGAAAAAATATTTGCTCATGCACCTACTGATTAGAGCTTTCAAAGTCCCCAATCTTGTTACAACACACATGTGAGCATTAGCATTCACGTAGGTTAGGTAAATACCAGGGGTTTCCTCTCTACCCGCTTCCCCCCCTCCTCAATTTCAGTTTAATGGAGACAACACTTTAAATGTGGTGTGTTTTTCTTTTGGTATCCCGCAGTGTTTTCTGCCTGGCAACTCTCTGAGAAACTGTTATTGTACCAGAGAGTGCATTTTTTAGAATCCTTTTTATCCCCCTCCCTTAATATTGAGCATATTATTACTCATCTTGGAGCACTTCATCACTGCTGTTTCTGAGTTGGAGATTTCTCCAAGTATGATAGCAGCTGCAGCTAATAACATCAATTATACAACATTTAGGATCCTGTTCTCCTATTTCAGCTGCAGGAAGTTCTTTACTAGGCTATGCCATATAATTAATTGCCTTTTTTTTCTTGCATGAAAACATTATATAAGGCTTTATCTTTGCTGTCTCTGTGAGAATGACAGTAAAAACATTGACTCACGTGAGCCACAAATCCACTTGTTAGGGTGCTTTAGTGTGCAGTGGTAAAAATGATTTAGATATGCATCAAAAAAGTTTTTGCTTGTCAGATTGCCCTAATGTCTATGTTTGTAAAGAAGGTGCCTTGGGGTGCTAGTCTGATCCAAACTTTCTGATGGTCGATGGTTTTCATACTAAAACACAAAGGAAAAATTACTAGGCATGGCAGCTATCTCCTTGGAGTCTTGCTAGCACTGAGAGATCTATAGCATTATCATCCTGTAGTAACCTTAAAAGAGAAAAAAAGTTTTAAAATACTTTTTTTTAAAAAAAAAAGCTCTCTTTTTTTTTTTACTTTTTCTTTTTTTTTAACCAATGTGCTCGCCACTGAGTCATAAACGAAAGTCTGTGTCTGGGCAATTCAGCTGTTGACAACATTAAAAACAATTCAGGCACAAAAGACAAAACGTGTATTTTAAGACCAAAATTTGAAATCAGTTGTGGGTATTTATTTAAATTGACCTCTCTCTCTATAGTTATATTTACTAAAAGTTGGAAGAACCTTGATGTTTTTCTCCAAGAATGGCATGTGACCAGTCAAGGCAGGAGAGGAGGGCATTACTAAGAGAAAAGGAGTGGAAAAATAAAATCAGTGATGACAAGGCTGGATTGGGTGGGGCAGAGAAATGCTGGGATAGCCAAACAGCCGGGACATGAATCGCCAAGAGTGAAGATATAGAAGCCAAATGTCTAAAAATTAATTTGTGGGCAAGCGGCTCTGCCGAGAGTTTTAACACCTTCTCTTTTGTTCATTTTAAATTCTGTCTCCAGGAAGCAGAGAATTTAAGGAAAAGGGTCACAATAGACCGAAAGCCAGAAATGCCTACATACCAGGTTGGTTTTCCAACCAGCGAGGTTTATTAATTTCCTATTTGTTAACCTGAGGACTTTTGGAGTCAATTTATGTGCTGTTACTTTAAGACCATTTGTATGTAACTTTGATTTTTAAATTCCTGGAGCCCAAGGATTGCTTTGTGTATTTGGTGAAAGTGAGAGGGGGGAAAAAAAAGAAGAAGAAAAAAAAAAAGTAGAACTTGGCAGAGGCTGTCTCTTTTCCTGCTGGACGTTTTTCAGGTGAACTACCCAGCTATGCTACTGTATTAAAGTCAGGCCAAGTATGTGGAACTAAGGATTATTCCACAAATCCTGTTTTAATAGTTCTTTTAATGGTGTTTTTCCTCAAGTCTTACTTTTTCCCTAGGATTTCCCACCTGAACCGGGACTCTCCAATATTTCCCAAAGCATTGCATCTCCATAACTTTTGAACGGGCTGGGCACTGCGCTCCACATCTGGGAAGAGGAGCCGTGTTCCCCACGGGCCTGGAGAGGGGCTGCAGCCACCGATGGCTTTATCAGATGGGCAGAGACATTCCAAGTATGCTTCTGGTCACTGGGGGATATGGGAATATAACAAATAATGAAAAAGGAAGACTTAGAGAAAAGCTCTTAGGCAGACCATGTCTTTTTATCAAGTTTAGGGTTTTTTTTCTTATTTTAATTTTATTTTTAAAGGGTGAAATTCTGTACTCCTGTGCAGATCATTAAAGCTGTGTGATATCATTTTCTTTTTTTTAAAGACGTGTTTTGAGAAGCTGAAAGGCTGCAGGTTAGTTAAAACTATTAATGACCATTTTGTGACCTCTGCTCCAACCGCCCACGGCGGCTGAAAATTTTTAAATGTCTGATGGCTGCTTGGCTCTCCGCAGCATCGTTACACTGGTCAACAGCAGATGATGAGATTTCAGAGGTAAAAAAGTCACCTCCCAAATCGCACCCTGCTGGCATGGCCAGTGTGCAGATTAAAAAGTGGGATTTTGGTGGTTTGGCAGGGCAGGAGACCTCTGTTTTAACAACTGAGGCACGCCAGGAGCTCTCTCGGGTTGACTCCGCCTGCATCCCTCCATGGAGGGTGAATGTGCCCAGAGCTCACCTTTTCTAATCCAAGGTCCATGTGGTGCTGGGCTTTACACCATGGCTTTTGCTAGGAGAAGGCTCTAGTGACATACTGCTTTTCCACAGGTGTCTTCTCCTGGTGGGTGTGAGACAGGTGGCAGGGAGCTTCGGTTGGAGTAGGCGTGGCCGGTCCCATGTAACATGGCTGTTATGGAGGAGTATGAACTTGGGGCTGTGCAGGGCATGGAGCAAGGCCATGACCTGCCTTGGGGGGAAAGAGTACGTGGTGGGCACAAGATGAGACATAGGGCAAGTGTGGGAAGAGCGCTGTGCAAGGTCCTACTGCTGCAGAAAGAGGGACAGTTACCTCACATCACTGTAATTGCTGTAAAATATTCTGGGATTTCTGTTTCTAGGTAAGTTTTTTCAGTATGCACGGTCAAAGCTCTTGACCGCTTCCCGGACGTGTCAAGGTTGCACAGTTGAGAGGCCCTAAGGGGCTTCATGGCCTGTCTGCCTTGGCTGTGAGAAGTCCGTGGAAGGGGTGACTTTCCTTCTACCATCCCTCATTCCTTGTCCTTCACTGTCCTTCCCAGCCCTTTAATTTATGTCTACAAGAAAAGCGAGATGGAGAGCAGGGTTACGCACACCCCGAGGCAGTCAGGCTCCTCGTTATCTGTGGGGGATGGAGGCCATATCTGCCTTCACAGGTGGTTCATCAGAGTGGGAGGAGATCAGGACAACTGGTGCTGGGCTCCTCATGTTTCCATTAAAGAGGATTTGCTTTGCCTTGAGTCCCCTCTAGTCCCCAGGACCAAACATGACACACAGGTGTTGGTCAGAGCTTTCTGAAAGAAGAGTTTCTGACAGATCCATGGTGCTGGGACCAGAGGACCCCCCGGGGCTCCTCTGATGGTTACCATGCCACCCACTGGACCTCCTCGCATCGTGGTGGTGGGAGCCTGCCAGGGGCTCTGCTGCCATTGTCCCTTTGAGGCCTCATCATCTGCAAACAAGCAGGAACCAAAATGAGTTGCTGCTGCGGCACAAGCCCTGAGCACAGTCCCACTCAGCGCAGGCCTGAGGGAGCCTGACAGGATGGCTAGGGCAGAAGGACAGGGAGAAAGGAGTGACAAATAAGGGTGATGAGAAATAGCAGGTTTAGCAAGGGTGCTCTGGGGTTTCTGCATAGCTCAATGTCTTCCAAGATTCTGGCCCTTCCAGTCAGCACAGGTGCCTGGTGACGTGGTGGTACCCAACCCCAGTGGTGGTTGGGAGCCTCCCATCCTGGTGACATGTTGGGGCCGCTTCCTCTAGATCAGTGTGCTGAGCTGGCATGAAGTAAGTGGTGGCAGTGAGGGGTTACACTTCCAAACCATGCTGCTCCTTAGACAAATATACATGCTCTGGAGTAATAATCTTTTGTTTCTTCAAGCACTTCACACCTTCGCTGTCCTCAGTCTTCAGTGCTGTGATGTCTTCTCGCCTTGACTCTCCCGGCGAGCGTTTGCTCTGTAGTTGTGTTGGACATTGGGAACTTGGGGCATCTCCAGACCATAATTTTACTCTTTTTATCCCTGACATCATTTTCTGCCCTCCTTAGGTGCAGAGCTTCCCCCTTTCTCATGTCTTCTCTTTTCTCTGGCTGATACCCAGTCTGGTGTCCTCTGTTCTCTCTCACGGGGCATCATGCCAGTTCCTCAAAGTCCATGCTCTTCAGTGGTCTTTTGGCTGGACACTGCTTAATGCAGTCATTTGAAACTGGAGCCCAGTGTAAAATGCTAAACACTAAATAATACGTGACACAACAGCATTTCATGGTGTCCACTGGAGTCATGGCAGCGGTGCTGCCATCACAGTGTGGTGGTGTAGGCCTCAGGACAGCATGACAAGCTCTGAAGTGTGGCTGTGTATCATTGTCTCATGTGCTGGATTAAAACTTTTCAATAATTTATAAAACCTTAAGAGCTCTGGGCAGTATTTTTACAGGGAGTGATTACAGGAGATGTCTTTCTCAGCTGGGCTATGTAATGGAAAGCTGAAGCCTGCCTGTGATGCTGAGGGAGAAGTGCTCAACAAAATCAACAAAAAGCGTGCAACTTATCCTGCAAACATTTCGATGTCGCCTGCTGGTTGATTCACAGTCTTACTGATGAATATAAAACCTCATCTGTGAAAAAAAGCAGAGAGGGAAATGCCTGTAAATTAAAAATCTTTCCCACTTTGCACAACCTTGGTTTTGAAATTTAGCTCAAGTGTGCAAGTGAATTGGTTTGGACTGCCTTAAATTCCTGCAGAAGGGTGGATAATTTTGAGAGATGATGCAAGATAAGCCAGGCAACTGCTACACCATTTAAAAAATCCTGAAAACATTTCCAGACCCAGTTGGTGCTCTTGGGGCAGCTGTGTGCTTCCATGGAGCTGCGTGCCAGTGGCTGTGCCAGCAGGAAATGCGACGTGACCCATGGTGAGCCTGGAGGGTGGGAAACACCATGAGCAGAAGATTTACACGGGTGGCTTGAAGTGTCGCAGGCAGTTACTGCATGGACATGGACCCAGGAGCAAACATAAAGCCAAGGGAGCAAACAGGAGCGTTAGGAGCATGCTCTTCCCTCCATGTGCGTAGCTGCTCAGCACTTCCTATGGTGTGCCCCTGACGCCAGGCTGACAACATCGCCTTCTTCCACGAACGCTGGGCCCGTGTGCATGAAACCTGGCTGTGAAGTAGAAATGGTTTCTGGAAAGCACAATATTATTTTAGTCATAAATTATTTGGAAACTCAATACAGAAATAGCTTCAGATCACTTCTTCCAGAGGGGTGTTTTTGCAGTCAGGGTCTTTATCAGCTTCTCGGTGGGAACTGCATTAATATTGCCACAAAAATGCAAACAGTAGTGCCTTTGATAAAGCAATTTGGCATCTCTTAAGCAGAAAGATGTTTTGTTTTCCTAAGATACAGCACTGTTTTCAGTGCAGGGACCTGCCGTATGTGCCAGCACATGGAAAGAAAATACCAATTTTGTTAACATTTGTGTTCAGAAGCCGTGGGGAGGGGATGTAGGAGGTGGCTGCCTTCACAGCTGCAAAGCGATCTCTGCTATTGCAAGGGGGACAGCATGGGAAGCCCAAAAGTGAGTGCCGGTGGTGGAGATGCCGGTGGCCAGCAGTCAGCCTCCCAGGCCTAGCTTCCCCCCAGAGCACTCTGCCAAGGGCTTTCCTCCTCCTCACCTTCGCTTTAGCTCTTCCCATCACGTGCTGGAGCGAGGCTGGTCCACACTGCCACCCGCCTCCCAGTGTAGAGTGGAAAAGCTTCACTGGCCATACAGTAGGCATCTTTGTGGATACTGTGAAAATGCCTTTTAGTACTTGCTCGTGTCCCGTGGGTATTATATATTTGGTTAGTGCATTATTTTGATTTTTAGACTGCCTTTGGTTCAAAAATCCTGAAAGGAAGCTGTTGTGCAACTGTTTTAATCTGATTTTACAAGCCGATTATAGCTTGATTCCCAGCACAAAGAAACAAAGAAGAGCTCAGTTATATTTTTCCTCCAAAAGTAAAAGGCCTTCCTCCTTTGAAGATCTTCTGTTGAGTGTTATGTTTAGGGAATGATTTGCTATTGTTTAAATTTAATCTCCATAATTACATTGGGGTTGGATTAATGATGGGTTATTTTTCTGAGTCATTCTTTTCTGGCAATCAGCTATCGAGCGTAACGCCAGGTCTTCCTCGGATGTAAACTGACATCGCTCCAGTGAAGTTAGTGGAATAATTCCACTTTATATTGTGCTGGCCCAGATGTGATATTACAGCAGTTTTGAAGAAAGCACCCTCTTGGAGTTTGTTGGCCTTGAATCCTGTTATTTTTAAGCTGTCTAGGCATATCTTGGTCATTTCTTCAGAGTAAAAAGGATATGCTGCAGGTCTCATACATGTAGATCCCTATGTCTGATGGTCTATATAAACCATTTTTTTGAAACAGGAGGCCAATTGTAAGATTCAGGTGAAAATTGAAGTTGGACATCCTTCAGCTTGGATGCAAGAAAGACGTGCATGCCTGAAAGCCCGTCTTCTGTCCTTCCCCACCATGTGTCTGTTAGTCTTATCAAAGTGCTACTAAACTTCTGTATGAATCCTGCCCTGTATTTTGGTTGTTACTGCCTTTTGCTTCTTTCTACAGCAACTGTGACCAAGGTTGAGGTTTTTTTTTATGCTTACGTAAATTTTGTCCCTTGTAAACTATTGACGGCTACCACTGAAGAATTCTGGTGATGCAGCTGTAAGGTTGCAGCAGTAGATCAGTCTTATATGTACATAGTCCTTTTATTAGAGGAGACTGTTGAAACTGTGGTAATGCTTAAAGTATTTGGGGCCTAATCCACTGCTTCATTGCTCCAGATGTGATAAATGCTGTTGACTTAATGCAGAAAGCGGTGACGTAAACCGGAAAGTGCCTCTGTGCTTCTTATGTAGCTATGGTGGCGAATCACCTGTTAACAACTCCAGTTTTCAGGGGCTTTCTCATTTTATTAGGGCGGTGGTCATGCACGAAGACTGAGAAGAAATGAGTAGGAATGGCTTATATTTGGACTCGAAACTGACTTCATGAACACTTGTGAAAAACTCACTCTGCAGTAGCAGGCTGTGAATGCTGACTGCTTTTGCTGGAATGTGGTTGTAGTGGTCCTGCAAAACCAAGCCTCCCAAGTCATCGTTGAAGATCCGTGGGTGCAAACAAATATTCAGAAGTTTCAGCCTTGCTGGGAACAGGACAGGTGCAGAATGTCCCATTCCAAATAGTTGTGTCTCATTCATCTGTGACCCCACTCCTTCTCCGCCCTCTCTGAGGAGCCAGGCCGCTGGAGAAGTTGTAATTATTTATATAGGCAATATGTTTTTAAAAGTTTGCTTTTGGAGCTCTAGGTTTTGAGTATACATATTAGTATTTTTGGCTTTGACTTGTAGAGTGTGAGCTAAAGACTTTCTCAAGCCACCGTTGAGATTTTCACCTGAGCATGTGACCTAACGCTTTTCTCAACAGCTGAGAACTGGAGAAACCCACCGAATATCGTGACACTTGGTGCTGTTGTTCCAGGTGAAAACTGTGTTTGCTTGGGAAAGCCTATTGTCCTGTTGTTTTTGCATACCAGTTATTTTAGATCTAGGAAAGAAATGCTGAAAATTCCTATGAACGAGGAGAGTTTTTTTCCATGACTGTCACTTGGGCTACATTTCTGTTGGTCCAAGGTGTATATGACACAGTCAAATGGAAGTGGAATGGTACAGTTACCAAAACAGATGTATTGTGTTAATTTCTTAATTAATTTTTTTGGGGTGTGTAGTGTTTTTAAAGTAACAAGTATTGTAAGCAGTATGTTATTTTTAAACCAAGGACATTTTGTGCTGGAATTGGCTGTTGCAACACTGGGTTAGAATTAGAATACACAAAATTCAAAACCGCAGTAACCCTAATTTTGCCATTCTTGCCTTTTTAACTGCTCAACAATAGTGTTGTGTTTGTATAGTATTTAAAAATATTTGTTAAGGGGAATGTAAAGAGCTACTGGCAGGCTTCTCTGTTAACTGTTTGTGCATGCTCAGCCGCTCTGCTCAGAAGTGAGCTGTAGTAAAAACTCAGGGGTGAGTCCTCTGGGTGTCCACAGCTCGAACCCTCCTTTGTTTGCAAGTGAAGGAGCAGCAGAAGCCCCAGCCAGAATGGGGACAGAGACCTGCATCATGGAGCAGGCAGTCCCTTTGGCTCAAAGGATGTGCAGCCAGGATGGGCTTAAAACATCTGTTTCCCATCTCCTTTCCCGACTCACCCTGGTCATACATGACTTGATCTGGATTTCCAAGGAGCTGCTCTGGCAAATGAGTAATAATATTCAGGATGATATAGTCTGACCACGAGGATGAATTGATGAATTTGTGCCATGACCCTACAGTCCCTGGTTTTGCCTGGCTTGGTCCTGGCATGCTGGCCAGCACTGGGGAGAGGTTACGGGAGCCCAGCACTGCTCAGAGCTGCTCCCTTTCAACCTGTCCCGGCTGTGAGCTGCCTGATTTTCCCTGCAAGGGCTTTGCGTGGTTGGGACATGCACGTGTCCATCTTTGGACGGAAATTCACTTTGGATTTCACGTGTCACTGAGCAGACCAACCTGAACAAATTCACGAGGAAAAAATGAAAATAATTGGAAAGCAGCTTGAGAAATGATTTTACTGTTGTCTTGCATTTTGGCATGCGCTGTCTGCATTTTGAATATGAGGCCATCTGATGCGTTGTAATGTGATAGCAATACAAACTGGGTAATCCTGGGAACCGGCAGCTCGGATCTTGCCTTTCCAAATGTTACTGTTCTAAAACTTGACTTCTTTGTTAAAAATGGACAGTTTCCAGGGGGTAAAAAGCCCCTAGAGAAGAACTGTTGGCATTTTATATTTTTAAGCTGTCTTGCTGAATGAAAACAGTTGATTATTAACTTGATGGGGTGACAATGAGTATATAGAACTTAAATATCTCACCACTCCCACAAAGAGAAAAAAAAACCACCCTCCATTGTATCATGGGAAGATACATAGCCAGAAAAACTTTCCAACTCAAACTTTTATACTTGCTTCATACAAGCTTAATGTAGGCTTTTTTCCATCCTGTGATGTTGTAGGGAATCTTCTGAACGCAGCTAAGGAGGACACCATCAACTTTCCAGTATTTCTTTCTGAATGTGCCTTTCTTATAATAGGAGAAGCTGAATTACTTAATCTGAAGGATTAAAAAAAGGTTTCCTTGTTTATGCATTTCAGGTTGTTTATTCTGCCAAGCCTGATAACGAAATCAGTCTGAATGTTTCCCTGTAATCAGTTCAGTCAGCTTCTGTGATTGTGTGGGGTATTCAGATAAGGATTGGGATAAAGGAAGAAAGCTTTAAAAAAACAGGAAAATGCTATCGTAAACATATCGGGAAGATATAAACTGGGAAAGGGTACTTGAAGTCGACATCTTACCTGCAGCTACTTTTGATACTCTGTGGTAGGTGCCTTGGTGGGTTTTTCTTCCACTTAGGGATTGTGTTTGATTTTTTTGAAGAGTGGTGGAGGAAAATACTGATTTGAAGGGCTGGCTATATTGCTTTTATACCACATACTTTATAGTAGAGACGAGTGGAGGTCAGGCTGCCGTAGCTGACTTGAGGTCAGAAAGGAACAAATAGTGATGTATGGGCTCCTTTTGAGCCCTGTCGTGGGTAGAATGGCTCTGTGCTCTCCCTCGCGTGCTTGAAGAGGCCATGTCACACCTTGACGTGGGGTCATATTCAATGCAGGAAGCATTGAATATTGCCTTTGTTTCTCTCTGGTGTAATTTTAGTTTTCTGGCACCCTGGTGGAGTTCTGCTAGTTCTTGTTGTGTCCTTCCCCTTAACCTTCCTGATCATCTGTTATCATCCTCAGCTGTGAGCTCAGGGGAAAGCCGCCTCACTGCATCTCACCCGCGGGTCAGCTCATCCCCGTGACAGTGTGGGAGGGGACATGGGTTTCGGCTGGTTGGTGCACCCGTGAGCAAGGACTTTGCAAGTTCTAAATTGAGAATCGTTACTTCATACATGTGTCTTTCCAAACCTGTGGATTTAGACATTCTCTCACCATTAATTACATCCTCTCGTCTTGCAGCAGCAAGTGAAAAGGCCAAGTTGGCTGTGTCGTCCTGCTGCAAGCTGACAAACGCAACTTCATGTTGGTTGGATGCTTGTGAGTTTCTGAAAGTACCTGGCCACTCTGTTTTGGGAAGCGCATCCTGCGGTGCTTACGTGTGGTGGGGAGTAACCACGTAGCTTGGGCCCCTTCTCGGAGGGCATACACACGAGGCACGCCAACCACCCGAGCATTGCCAGAGTCATCCCCAGTTAAATGCTTCAAAGGGAAGCCCAGATCACTGATGGCTGATGGCCAGCCACGTAATTCCTAGGTGGCATTGGAAGCGAGCAGTACCATCGTTTGCCTTGGTGCAACCTCTGACAGAGACGCTGGGTGTTGCCACCTCCTTTTCGGAAGCCATAGGGTCCGCTCACCCACATCTGTCAGTCATTTGACATCTAAACTGCTCAGACAGATGCAACATGAGACTGCCAGAGTCAGCGCTTTGCGAGTTTTCCTGGTCACCCGCGGCAGCTCTTAATGCAGCATCTCCAAGTGCGGTGTCCCACAAAACGCTCAGCAGCAGTCATGCGGAGGTGCAAAGATTTCCAGGCGAGCTTCAAAGAGAAGGATGTGACTAACTGTCTCGCAGGGAGCCAGGACGTGGACCCAGCCAGATGAGGCAGCTCACATGAAAGGGCTGCCAAAGGAAAGGGAGAGGACACAGACAAAACTGGGACTGGGGATGAGGAGGAACAAGCAGTTGGGAAAGGTAGAAGGGAAAATCTCTGTGGGCTGTTTCCAGCAGCTGGGAGATGTGTCTGCTCTTCAGGGAGATAACCTGTGGGTACAGCAATGAACTCCAAGCACATTGGCTGTCATTCCTGGCTCTGCCATGAGCCTCCGCTGCCTGTCCTTGGACAAGTCACTCTCCTGGTGACTCAGTATCCCAGCTGTAAAACAGGGATTGCTACTTACCTCATGGGATGTTGTGAGGGTAGTCTCGTGGACGCCTTTGCAATTTGATGTATTAAGGGTGGGGACCAATAAACTGAGCACAAAGATGAACGTGAAGATGGATCTGTACTTCCATCGCCGCCTTCTCTGAATGTAATCATGTCCCTAATGATAACATAATGGTGACTTATTCATCGTTGACATGCACTCCTTCAGCTGCACTGGTGGGAACAGTTTTTTGGTTCTGGTTTTTTTTCCCCTCAGGGCTTTAAAAATGTAATTTTCTCTGTTTATATAATATGTTCACGTTTTATGCAATTTCTACCAGAAAATTAGGTGAAATAATGAACAATAAGTCAAAGTCAGACTAAACCAAGATGTAATCAAGTAATACAAGAATGGGACTAGAAGTAGAGTTTGCAAAGGGGGCCTCAAAGAGAGAAAATGCAAATCCTGAGGCCTGAAGAGGAAGGGGTTCTGGTTTGCGTCTGTCTTAACCTCCCTAGCCGATGCTGTACCTGAGGAGGGCTAAGGCCAGAAAGCAAAAGGACTCAAATCTTTCTCGGCTCTGTCATTCTTAAATAAGCTTCTGCAAAAGGAAGGGGAGCTCTGGTTAACTTTAATCCTTGGAATAAATGTCATGTTAATCTTATTCTGCTCATAAGGCAGTCTGATAGCTAATGCACAAAACCAGGAGCCAGAAAACGGCATTTTTTTAGGACTGTTAGAGAATTGGTGTCAATGGTGCTAACACTTAGTTCTGTCTGTGCCTTCATATGCTAAACCAAAATGGAGGCAATTGTTTCCTCTGTTGGAAGAGGGGCACGAGGCTTAAGGAAATGCCGTAAAGAACATGGGAGATCCACAGGTGGAAAGTGCTGGGGGTGGTCACAGCTTCAGAGTTTTACAGGAGGAAAATGCATGGCCATATTTCACCTGTCAAAGCTGGCTTTGCTTTTAAAAATAGGAAATCTCAAAGGCATTGGCTCAAGAAGAGGAACATTCATCTTTTCTTAGTACTGTGTTTGAAAAGCCTTAACTGCATAAGCTTTCCTGGCACTTGCCAAGGCTATCTTTGGAGGAAAAAAAAAAAAAAACAGGACTCTTCCTCTTGAAGGAACAGGTGGCAGCATGTGGAAACCTTTTCTTGTTAAATTTTAGTCATGGTTCCTTTTTTCCTTTTCTTTCCTTTTCCCACCTGCAGTTGAGTATGACAAGGAGTTCACGCCTCACCAGCGGCACCACAAGGAGTTCAAATTTAATTTGTCTCAGATTCCTGAGGGCGAGGCCGTCACAGCCGCTGAGTTTCGCATCTACAAGGACTGCGTTGTGGAGAGCTTTAAAAACCAAACCTTCCTTATCAGCATCTACCAAGTGCTGCAGGAACATCAGAACAGGTATGCAAGAAGGGGGCTGGCTCTGTGCCACCAGCTGTTGTCCGGCGGAAGGCTGAGCTCGTGCATTCGTGTTGAGAGGACTGCTAAAGAAATGTCGGGTTTGTTCACATTAAGGGGGCTATATTATTGCCTGGGCCTTTCCTTGTGGGAAATGGGTATGGTAGAGTGCAAAATGCATCCGAGCCGGATAAAGTCCATGGTATTGTTTCCTAGGGTGTCACTTATCTGCAACCTTTGTGTTGTCTTTAAACAGAGCAAGAGTCTGATGTGAGGCAGTAGATTTTTAGATCAAAGTTGTTATGCTGGCATTGCTCTTGTCTACTGAAATACACATATCCCCTTTCAACTTAATACTACCAGCATAAAAAAGCATAGCCTGTTTGAAAAATACTGATAACTAGTGCAGACTTGACCTTCTGTCAGCTGGACTGACACTGAAGCAGAAGAAAATTCAGCACGCTGACCACAGGTACGAAATCTGTCCTGGGCTTTCAGTGGCAATGAGAGGCAAAAGAGAGAGAGAGGCAGAGTAGAAACTGTGACACAGAAATCCAAACAAGTGTAAATGGAGTGATTAATTTAAAAAGAGTAATGTTTGAGATGGGGGAATCGTGTAAGGCTAAAAGATGGAAATACGTGGTCAATTAAATGTCAGAACCATGCTGTGGTATAAAAGTGTTTCATTACTTCTGCTGAAACGTGTCAGGACTGTAACTGTTCCTGCGCTGCAGGCAGACAAAAAGAAATCAGAAACAGCAGTGTTTAAAAAACCTTCATTTCTTTTCTCTGTGAAGGTTTCGTGGGCGTTTTCCTCTCTTTCTCCAGCCTTTCCATTGATACCGTTTGGGAGGATCTGCCTGTGATGATTTGCTGTTATGAGGGCAACATCAAATAACTAGTGGTTGTTCTGTGAGGAGTGCGGCCTCTGGGGAAATCAAGAGAAATAGTTGGGTATATAGGTGGTGGGGAAGAAGGTATTAGTTTTAGAAGGTCAGTGTTCCCTTTGTGCTTTGAGTTACGGGTTGCTGGAGTGCCTCCTGGGGTGATGTGCTTGCTGGGTAGGATGTTACATCAGCACCCGCTTGAAGAGCCGATGGAAGGCCAGACGGTCATGCAGATTTCATAGATGTTAGCTGTATTGTTCATTGAGAGCCACATTGAATAAAAAATGGTGAGGGTTGGTCTGTTTTAAATTTCACAGTAGAGTTCCCACCTCTGGAGCTGGAGGAAAACCTCTGCCAAGTGTCTGTGGAAGTGATCAATACAATTCTCTGTGACGGTCACCAAAACAGGGCACAGAGTAGGAGAACTGTCAATTTTTATGTGTATATAACATTTTTTTCAGAGTAAACTGAGCAAGCAAGTAAAGGAAAGAGAATAAAGTACAGGATATGGCCCGTAAAGCACCCTGTTCCTCACAAATTTGCAAACACTTTGTTTTGAAAAAGGCTGCATGCAGCAACGATGCTGGCACCTCCTATCTTTGTTTCAAATACATTGCCAGAAACACGTCAAAATCAGATTGCGCTGGGAAGCTGAGACGCGTGTCCTTTGGTGCTGGGCCCTTCGGCATCCGCACATGCTGGGCATCGCTGGATGCTAGAGACCTCCCTATGGACAGAGCAGAGGTAGCAGCTTGGGTGGGGACCACCAGGGTGGTCTCTCTCCAGAGCTAGTGAGTATTTTGGGTCTTTCAGTTCTCTTCCGTCTTATTCCTCCTGCTGCTGCTGGCGGCCGTGCGGAGGGGATCCCGCTGTTGGGACTGGGAATCGTGAAGCGGCTTCCTCCAGGTCCAGACTGCCAGCAATTCGCCGTCCCTCCTGACATGGGCTAGGCGTGAACCGCTGACCCAGGGATGAGTGTCTGTAGTTCATTACTAACCTCTGACTCATCCAGTCCCTCAAGGCTCCCTTTTTGTTTCTTTTTCTTCTTTATTTATTTACTTTTACTGGTGGGAAGGAGGGAGAAGTTTTGCTAAAGAAGCTTCCGCTTCAGATGAGTCTGAGGGACTTATCACATCATCTGTGCAGAAGTGGGCAAAATGTGTATATATATTAATGGTCGTCTATATTAATTGTCCTCTCCATATTAAAAATATGCAGCTGTTAAGAGAGTTAAAATAAGATATTAGGAGCTGCTTCCCACTCTTCAGTGTTACCTTCGGTTTAGGTTCTGACTCCACAGGCTGCTACAGATTCAAACATGCAGCTGCGTTGGTGACCTGGGTGGACTTTGGCCTGTAAACATTCTTGAAAACAAATGCTAAGAAGTTGTATTTAGCTGTTCACTAATATCTCTGCATGGAAGGAAAAATGCCTCAGATCCTTCTGGAATGCCTTAAGGAGCTGTATTCTTTGAGTGGTTTTGGGTTTTGACCATCCATTCACTTACTTGCTTTTACTGGGGTGGGAATCCAAAGTGCTTTTTTTCTCCCTTTTTGTGTCAGTGGGTTAATTTGGAATAGAATGTTTTCTTTTACTGTTGAGAACACTAGAAGGTTAAGTTACAAAAAAAAAAAAAAAAAAGGCACTATTTTTTGAAGGAACTTGCTAAATATTTGTAAGGCTTCTGTTGTGTTTTAGCAGACATCTTCTGAGCCAGAAAATAACAGCTGTCTTTGACTTAAAAAAAATAATACTAAAAGAAGTTGTGTCACACTTCCTTTGGACTAATGGTTTGAATAACAGCCTGATATTTCCTGACATTTGATGACATTTTATTGCATAAGGAAGAGTCTGTACAGATCCTGAAGTCTAGCTGGTGAACTAGCAGGTGAAACAGAAGGAGTGGACGTAGCACCTTCTTTCATCTTGTTCTGCTGACAAATATTCCTTCTGGTCAGGAAAATTCCTCTCTGAAGGGCACAGAAGGTGCCTGTTCAGTCAACACTGGCAGTCTCCAGAGAAAGTTCAAAGACACCATGTTAATCTTGGCTTTTATGAGGTTAACAGTTGTCTGAGGTGGTTATTGGTAGCTAATAAAATACTTTCGGGCACCAATAATTCTTAACAGGGCAGCTGGCATGTATGGATTTAGACCAGCAGTCCTCAAGAGAAAGGCAGCATGCACCTCTGAGGGGAAAAAAAAAAATATAAAGAGACAGAAACCTGCCCACTCCTCTCAAAGAAATTACTTTGTGAGTGCAGGAGAGAAGAGAAACCTTCAGTGAATACAAATCTTCACCAAAACTCAGAGCCTGGAAGTATCATTGGAATTATCCCTTGGCTCCAATTAAGTGTAATGAAGTGGCTTAATTCAGTATTACTTGAGCAAAGAAAAAAAAAAAAGCTCATCTGGACAGTAAGACCGTAAGCGTGTGACTCCAGCCCAGATGTGCGTGCTTGCTGCACGGAATTGCAAGGCACTGCTGGCCGTTCTCTGATGGCTAAAAACAAAACCAAGCCTGAGGCTAAAACTTCTGCCAGTTACTGAATTATCAAACTGATTTTTGCCACTGTAGACAAGGCTAAAAGTAAGGATGATATGGGCCCACTGGAGACTGTCTCCTAGATAGGCGTGTACGTGGAGAGAGCGTGAACGATCAGAGATCAATGCTGATTGAAATAGCACAAAGCCTTTGGGGAGAAATTTGACCCCCTCCTTATTCAAAGCCATCAGAAATATGAAAGCGATACTCGTGGAGGCTCCAGGCAGTGAAACGCACATTGAGGACAGTGTGGTCTAAGTACATTCTCTCTTAAAAAAGAAAACATTTTTAATACTGACTCACTTGTGTCAGTAATATTTTCATCTCCCCATTCCTTCCACCCTTTCGTAAGGTAAAAAAAATAGTGCCTAGAAACTAGGCTTTTGTTTTATAACCAAACCGCAGTTAACGGCCACATTTTGTCATAACACAAGCTGCTGGAGTTGTCAGTGGGACGCTGCAAGGAGATTAATAAAATCAGGATAGGTCAGGCTTGTGGCCAGCCGTCAGCAGTATGCATTTCGGGTTGTGTGGGGAAGAAGCTTCACCCAACAGGGCTGGGGTGACGTCTGGTTTGCTCTGAGGGGGATGACTCTTGAGTTTTGAAACGGGCTGTGAGCCGTAGGGACTGATGTTGGGCGGGAGAACGGGCGGTATGTCTGCTGGCTGCTGCTGCCCTTCAGCTTCTGACCCCCCAGAGTTTAGGAAACTGAGCTGTTTGAAGGCTAGGGTGGGATTTTTTTTTTTCCCCCCTTGGTATGCGCAGAAAGCAGGGCAATTTGCCAAAGCACCAGTTTAGGAAGACCAGTGTGTCAGCTTCCAGGTGCTTATCCCACCTTGGCTGTCTCTGAGGGGGTGTTAAGTGTTCAGCAGGCAGGAGCTGCACAGCCTCGAGTTTCCTCTCTTCGGCGGTACTGATGCACCGTCCAGCCCTGCACGTGGGCTTGTTCCTAAGGTATAGTGCTGATTTTGTGGAAGGACCAGCAAAGCCCTCTGTGACTTCTGATACCTCTTGGGAGTGGATTGCCATGTAAGCGAACCCTTTGCAAGGGAAGGGAAGAAATGAGTTTGTCCCTGGAAACAGCTCATTAATTTCTTTTTCTTTCTCGAAACTTCCTTGCTCTCACCCGGAGAGGTGTCAGGTCAGGACTAGGGAAGGCAGTTTATGGTTGATCAAAGATGTTAGTCCTTGATTTGGATCATCAGTGTGTTTTCAAGTGTAAATATCCTGCTAATGCAGACCTCAAAACACTCCCACACTGTCCAAACAACTGATCTATGAAAAACACAGTGGCCTGTGTTAGTGATCAAAGGAAGATACGGTACCTTAATGGTCAAAGTTTATTAAACAGTTTCATTTGCACCCAGAGTGAAATATGAGGACTTGATGTGCAGAAAGATTCCTCCTGTATAAGACCAGACGTGTGGACATAGGTGTGCCTTGCAGAGCAACTGCCTGGGGAGTACATCCTTCTTCTACCGAACACGATTCCTTAAGGGTTAAGGCGCTCGTTGGCTTTTAGCTGCCCATTACAGTGGTAATAAAGTCTTCCTCTTTGCAACAGGATATTTACACAAATGCAATCCGAGCTTCTAATCTAAAGGGCAAATTGATTTGCCGGCAGTGTTTATAGCTTAGAAAATAAATAACAGTCCTGGGTTTTGGAATGGATTGTGTAATACAAATGACAAAGCTAGCATCAATCTGTTTCAAGTTGGGGTCAGATTTGTATATAGTGTGCATATATTTGTATATGATAGAGCTGTTTCCATGATGCTATAGAGCAGCATCTGTCAGCATTTCAGTTCAACACTCACTGTTCATATGCAGTTTGTTGTGTTTTAGGGTGGTTTCTTTACAGTAGTTTAAAAGTCAAAGTTATTCTGGATGAAACTTACTGGTTCTGTAATTAGCTGGCTTTTTCTACCAAAACTAAAGAATACTATGTCAGTCCCTGATTTCTTTTCTTAAGGGACAAAGATAAATAATACCCCTTTGCTCTCTCCCCCATCTTCATGCCTCAAACTGCCTTTAAACTCTGAGATATAGTACTGTCACCATCACTACCGCTACAATACCCCTTGGTCTCATTAAATCCTAGTCAAGGAAATGAAAAATATATGTCCTGTCTCTGTGACTTGGGACAATTTTCTTTCACTGTTCCTGTTGATAAAATGTTCATTCCTTAGAGCTCTGAAGCTGAAGACCTTGAGCTGGATGTGAGGGGGGCACCTTTGCACTCAAATATCAATGTTGGCTTTGCTGGGGGTTACCATGGACCTGTAAACTGAGCTTCCCACAGTTTTGGTGCAGGAAGACTAGGAAGACCATATCGTCTAGCTCAAGGCTCTGATTTTCCACTCTTTGCTAGATGGAGCCTTGAAACCAGTGTGTCACCCTGCTGCTCTTCCAGTGAGTCTACAAGACTTAATTAACCCCATGCCTCTGCAGACTTTACCTGCAGGGGTCTTGCCCACAGTGGTGCAGGACAGCTTTTATCAGACAAAGCAGTGTTGGTGTGGGATCTGCCTGTCCCTTCTGGTGTGTTCCTATGTCTGGATACACCCAGAATGGCTCTTTTCCGCCTGTGCCATATTGCAGACCCCCCTCCATAGTGTCCTGGCATGTCCGTTCTGTGCTTTTTTCCTCTGCTGGCTGTCCATCCCTGAGAATTAGTGCCCAGTTGCTGGTCTTCTATTTCACCTTGGAAGTAACTTCATTGGTAGGCTGACAGCTCTTGGTATTTCCTTCCTCGTTTCTAAGGAGCTCTTGCAGGATGTGCATGTCTCTCCAGATCCTCGAGCCCACAGATGATATAGCTTCTTTGAGACAGTTAAACCGAGCCTTACTTTGTCTCATCAAATGATAGAGCCTGCCTTTGCTTTCTGTAGCGGCTCATTCCAGGTGCTGGTGGTCTCCTGCCTGAGGCTGTATCATCAAGCACTGATGGATTAAGCTTGGTACAGTGCTTTTAGATCTTTGGAGTAATGGACACTTAGGGGTAGTAAGTTGTTAAGGTTTTGTACTGCATCTGTTGGCAGTGTCTCATGCTGTGTGAGCTCCACATACAGTCTTGTTGCATAAGTAATAGATACGTCTTTAAATTTGAAGTAGTGCTTACATCTACTGCAAGGTGGTGGATCTACAGTTTTGAAAGGACTATGATTTCAAAGTTTTATCGATGTGGGCCTCCATTCAACTGCAAGACCGAGTCAGTTGTGAGTGCAGTTATTTGTTGATAGTGGATAAAAGCAAATAATCTTGCTAGTTTGCTATGTACGGGATAATTTTTACATAAGGTTGATTTCCGTGCAAACTAAAGACCCAGATTCTGAGGTAGGCAGAAGAGAAGAGTATTTAGAAAGTGCATTAATTAAAATGTAAATCCCACATGCTTCCGTGCAAAATTCCCTTTTGAGAAACTGCTGCTAGGCAGTCTAGACTATTATGTCAACTTGTCTTTGAAGAAAAGTAAACAAAAAGGTTCAGCTGAGGAAAGTTTTAGAGACTTATAGTAATTAATGCTTTGGTAAATGGCTGTTGATGCGTAACAATCCTTTAAACACCTGGGTAATTGCAAGCTTTGAAGTTGGGCCAAAAATGTTGTTCCGAGATCTGTAATTAAAATAAGAGACCTTTAACTTGGTCATTTTGACGGTGAGATTTCTGTTTGTTCTCACTGTCTCTCTGGTAAAACTTCTGCCTGGTTGGGGAAAGAAGGGAAAGAGGGTGGGAAAGCAAAAAACCTTGTTCAACAGATGATTCTTTAAATTTAGCTTTTTACAGCTTTGGTGTTTTTCCTATAGCCAAGTTCCATGTTGTAATGTGTACCCAGAACACAAAAATTATTCTAATGTGAACATTTCACTAAGTATAGTAACTAAGATTAACCACTTGACCTGGTTACTAAATTGACTAAATTCTAACCTCATTAGTGTTCAATTAAAGTGAATTAACACCCAGAGACGTTTCGTTGAAAGGTTTATACAGAGGTTTCAGTTAACAAAATATTTATCTTACAGGGCGAAAAGCACTGAAATTAAATGCAAGCTGTTTCTCCTATAAATGCCCTGAGTACATGGTTGGGATGCCGCATTCAGAATAGCAGCTGTATTTGATATTTATATCTGACGAATCAGCTCACTCTCTGAGGACACTGGAGCTAAATCCTGCCTTCTGAATTACACAGGCCGTATTTCTCTGGTAAACTGTGTACTTCTTTCTGTTTATTGCAGCCACTTGTGATTGCTCTGTTGACTTTTGCTTCTCTGTCCTCCTCTGGAGTCTTCTGAAGGCCATGAAAACAGTTCCGTCTTTTTCTAGGGTCTTGAGACCGTCCTTTAGCGTCCTGGTCCAGAACCAAGAGCTCCTGTTTCCAGTTGGGAATCTCTAACTTGCATCTTCCCGTTTAATGTCCTCTCTTGTCTCAGGAAAGTGGTTTCAGCTCATTGCCTCAGTTTCTCCCATTCACTTGCTTCCCTTCAATGATCTAAGGTTAATGCGTACCATGCCCATAGCACCCTTATTATGGAAATCATTACCTGAACTCACGTAGATGGTTGAGCACGCTGAAAATGAAGATGAGACTGTTGGGCACCATAGTGACCATGAGGTGACAGTAGCTGTATAAAAACCCAGGGGTGGGTTTAGGCAGAGAGGATGTTAAGAAACTGCCTGTTTTGGTGATGAAATTTATCTTCTGTACGCTGAATATGAAAGTCCTGCTGTGCAGATGCCAGCGGTTCTGTGATGTCCTTGACATGAGGGGTTGCTTGAGCATGAAACCTCTGGGATGACTCTGCTTTCTTCAGCCTGCGCCAAGGGCAGAATACTCCTTCCTCCCTGCTCAACGATGCTGGCTCATACATTAGTTCCAGCCTTTCTTTTTCTATTTTTTCCCATTCTCCGTGCTCCCTTCCTGCTTCCTTCAGGTCCCGCATTGCCACTGTTCTTCTCAAATGCTGAAGTTTTCAGATACTCCTCCATTCGTGTGACAGCGCACGTGTTTGCATGCTTTCTCTTGGAAGGCCGCTGCTCCCCTCACTGAGCAGTCATCGATGTCATCACTTAATGACTAGATATTCAATACTTTTTTCATGCAACTTGCTCGGTACATGATCCGTTTCTCCCCTTCTTGTCCACTCTTCAGATTTTGCCTTGACTACGGGCTTGCATCTACTTGTGTGTAGCACTCTGCAGCGTGGGATCTGCCTGCCTCCTAGGCTCTTTCTTTCTTTGACAAGGCTATAGGGTGAAACCAGTGGCGTTGTTCTCGTCACGCAGATGATGCATATACCGGTGAGGGTCAGTTGTCCGCACTCGTTTAGTTGACACTTTCAGATGTCTTTTTCCTTTCTCCAGCATCACCCTTTGGCTTGCAGGAATCCCTTGCTTATCTGCTGTGTGTGCTCCAACTTTTTCAACGGGTAGGGCCACAGAGTGTGGACCTGCTCAGCAAACACTGATGGCAAAAAGGGTCTCTGCCAAAATCAGCTGACAGTCCAGCATCAGAAGTGGTAATAAGGCTCTGCAGCAGCTTCAGCTCTTGTGCTTCCCATCTTTCTTTTGCAGCCATAGTGGGAGAAGAATGGAATAAATATGTTTTGTATGGTCTTTAGAAAGTGGAACTGTGGGGAAAAAAAAAAAAAAGGAAAGCCAGTCATGTGCCTGCTTTTCTCTGTGAACACTGGGGCAAGACTGGAAGTGTGGGATTCACGTCGCTGACGTCTGTCACTGCGTTTCTGGGTGGATGTATTGCCACAAATGGCAGCAGCAGCACATTGCAGCTTTCTCTGAGCCATCAGGGCAGGAACATGCCAGTAGTTTTCTAAATAATTCTAGAAGCAGAGAGATGCTGTGCTGGGAATAATGGGCCTGATCCACAGAGGTGTAGGGGCCATGGGTACTTTCTACTCCCTTTTCTCTGCAGACTTTTCCCTTTTATCCAGGGTTTCCCCATCTAGCCCTTGCATGTCTGTGTGTCCCCCACAGCTGCAACACATACTTTACCCTGCCCTGTCTAATTAGGTTTTCCTTCCATTCTCCCAGGGGCCAGCCTGAGAGCATTCCTGGTCTCGTATGGCTTTTCTGCAGGAGTAGCAAGGCCTTTCTTCTTGGCCATGTGGCTGTAGGAAAGAGCATATTCCCCTCAGCTGATACGTGGTATTTGGTTTACCATGGGGGAAAGGAGGGGAAAGTATGTTCCTTGCAGACAAAAGGCCAGAGGATTTAGTTGCTAAGCTCTGAATCTCTGTTGAGCCTTTGTGGGCAGCAGTTTTCAAGTACTTACTGCTTGGCCAAATATGAGGTGATTTTGTTAAAGTAGGAAGGACATACACCATTTCTATTCTGAAAACATAAAAGAGTGGTTAAAAACTCTCAGGATAGTCGGGATTCTTTATGTGAATAAATATTTTTTTCCCTAATTCTGTCTTTGGAAATAGGTGATTGAACGTTTTTTTAAAACCTTCATGCCAAAACCAAAACTAGTAAGAAATGACATGAAATTTTGTGTAGCCTGGTGAGGTTTGGATGACAAACATTAATTGAAAACAGGCTTAAGCAGAAAGCTTAGGATGTGCTTTCTTCCCAAACCTGCTAGCATTACTACTATGACCTACAGCACCCGTGGGGTGAACCTTCAGTGTTGGCTCCAGCTGGTCGAACAAAGCAAGAGTCAGTCGAATAGCAGAGCTGATTGAAAACCACTCCTGTAAAAAACTTTTTGCAAAGAGTTAACTGGATTGGAAAGACCAGTTGTCCATTTTGCTGCATTTTAAAAAAAGAATTCAGATCTTTCCACAGTGTGTGTGACATACTGGGATGAAGCGGAGCGTTTTTGTTTGGTAGAACTGTGTGTTGGTCAGGCAGTTTGCTTATTATATTTGTGGAGGACACCAAGATGTGGGAGTCTGTATTTTAAGTAAACTAATAATGTTTACTTATTAACGAAGGTTCAGTCTGAGGAATGGAAGTGTGATTTGGAAGAAAAAAGAATTGCATTTGGACATGAAAAATCAGTGATGTAAATACACCTTAGGAAGTGTAGGATTACTTCAGACTGACTGGGTCCTGTGCAGTTCAGCAGCATGAATCTAAGGATTATAGTGGATCACAAGGTGAACATGAGTTAACGGTGTGAGTTTTGTGAAGAAGCCAAAACAGTATTCTGAGATGTATGAGTAGAGGCATAGTCTGTGTGATGCATCAGGATTATCCTTCCACTGCACTCAGCATCAGTGAGATCTCGATCTGAGTTGGGTCTGTAAAGAGCAATGAGAATAGTCAAAGTCTATAAAACATGGCTTGCAAGGAAAGGCTGAAGATCTTGTTTTAGTAAGGAGAGTTTGTTGTGGCAGTTAGATATTATGGAGAAAGGACAGGGCTGGGGGGGAGGGGGAAAGTGCTTCATGTGAAACCCATTCCATTTCCTGGAAAGATGACAGAGTTCTTGAGACTGGAAATCTATAAGATCAGGTCAGGCAAACATCTCTCAGGAGTGACATGGATGTAGCTGAACTTGCCCGGAGTTCAGGGGAGTGGGCTAGATGATGCCATGTGGTCCTTTCTTTCAGGCTTTACAGTTCTCTGATTTCCAAATGACTTCCCAAAGTGCAGGGCAGTAGGGATATAAGCTCTGAGCCATTTCTTTATGTTTTTTTGTGGACCTGACTGATCCCGTGTGGTTGAGTGTGCATGAGGGTTTGCTCTTACAGAGTTCCCCATGGCTCTGCAGCCAGACGTGTTTGGTTTGAGTGGACATAACGCCAAAATTACTCCAGTCTGGAGGCTCCAGTGGGACATTACCTGGAGAAGGCGAGTGCCATGGCTCTTTGGAGGAAGGGAGGTGGGACAGGAGATCAAAAGGCAAATGGTGTGAGGGGAAAGGTCAGAACAGGTGCTAGAAAAAACCCTTTTCAGATATAGGCCATTTCAAGCATTGGAGAGGACCAATGTGTTAGTCCCAAACAAAGGTGGGAATGATTTATCAGTTCATTCCTCTCTTTAACCTGGAGAGGGGAAGAGTGGTCTCAGCTGCAGCTGCTGTTTGTGGTCTCCTTTAAGCAGCACTTCAGTTTATACCCTGCCTGGGAAAGCCCCAGATCTCTCAACCTTAAGGTTTCCAAAACATCTAGCAGCTGCCCAGACCCAGCCACTCGCTGCTATTGGAGGTGAAGGTCAGAGTTGTTTCTGAACCCTCTTCCCGTTGGAAGAGCGGTGGCAAAGAGTCCTGTGGGAAAGGCTGCTGAGTCAACCACAGAGTGTGCGGCTACCAGCAAGGCGGAGGAAAGCCTCCACGCTGTAAAAATAGCTGCACTAGGAGCCCTAATATACTTAAGTGCTTGTTTTTCCATGTGTGATCTCATGCAAACCAAGCTGCTGGGCAGTATGATATAGCAGTTGGCCAAAAATAAAATGTAACTCAATCAAAAAAATATTTTTTTTCCTGACGTTAACCTTTGATGGGTGGAAGGGACAGGTACCCTGTTTTCTCATTTCCATTAAGTTACTGTTTTTAAAACAAACAAACAAAAAAATCCGGGGGGGAAGATAGATGATACTAGGGATTGACACCTAGTGGCCGTTTTGTGGTGATGGCCACAGGTTGATAGGAACTGTAGCTCTCTTGCTCTGGAAAGTTATGCCTATAATACAGTGAGAAAATGTACATGGGATTTGTTTGGGTGCTTCTCCAGCTGACTTAATTCAGCTGACTTTTGGTGAGCATTTGATGCTGTAAAAAATGTACAGACTTGATAGCATTTGAAGCTGAAACCCACGAAGGGGACCCACTACCAACAGCCTGAGAACAAGGCACTCTTATCCCTGTTGATAGGCCACAGAAAAATGTCTTTAGAGACCTTTAGAGGTTCATTTTCTTTCACTGTTCGATGCTTGGCTTGTTAGATGATTTTTATTTTTTATTTTGGTCAATTGTGTTAGGTCTGTGTTGTGGAAGATGGGCTGAAACCATGAAACCGCTCTGACACAAGCCATTAAGTGCCTGGAAATGCTGGGAGTTTGGCCACTGTCCTGCCAGGGCCAACATTACACTCCTCAGAAAGGAGAGTGCCTTACTAATCCTTTGCCAGAGGAGAAAAGGGTGGACCCGAGGAGTAGGATTTCTTTCCTCCAGCCTAGAAAATGGTGAAAAACCTTTGTAATCCTGAACTTCAAATGTGGAAGCATGTGCATCTCATGGCAAAACTCTGAATACAAACAGGCAGATGTGGGACATTGGTTTTTTTTCTAGCTATTAACATCTATTTTAATGGGTTTAGGTTTTGTTTCCGTAACAGTGACAATCCCACCTATCACAATCTCGTCGTTACTCTTGTCCTTTGCAGGGCCTCTGACCTGTTTCTGCTGGACACGCGGGCAGTGTGGGCGTCGGAGGAGGGCTGGCTGGAGTTTGACATCACTGCCACCAGTAACATGTGGGTGATGAACCCTCAGCACAACATGGGACTGCAATTGAGCGTGGTGACCCGGGACGGTAGGTTACGGGCCAGTTAATGCACATCACCTTGCAAGCCTCTCCAGAAGTGGTGCTAGCAGAGTCCGGCTGGGATGTGGGGGTGAGCACCCTGCCTTCGTAGGATGCTGTAGGCCACACCATGAGCAAAAGTGGCCGAGGGCACAGATTGACGGCTGTCAGTTCTTGGCTGTCCTATGATGGACATGTCTTTCCCCGTGAGCGAGTTCAGGTGTCTCTGAACAGTGCCAAGATGAGCTGGTGGAGGCATGTGGATGTAGGGCCCCAGTTCCTGGGTTGGAGGTGGAAGGGCGCATGGAGCTGGGATCCCAGGCGGCGTGAGAGGCCTGAGACTAAGAGAAAAGGGCAGGTATATGGGTATGTGCCTCCCCACGTGGGCTTATGGCAGCCCTCCTGGCTGCTGCAGCTGCCGTCACTGCTCGGACCTCTTCAAAACTGAGGTGGGAGCCCAGCACTGGAGAAGAGGTGTGGGGCTGGTCCCTCTGAGGGCGGCTGTGGTGATAATATTTCACAGCCCACAGAAACTTTGGAAGGTGGAAAAGCAGGTGCAAAAGAGGAGGAAATTCAGTGTTGGAAGATGAGGTGGGGGAAAGAAAGAGCGTCTAGATGAGCGGAAAGTGACCAGAAAGATGACAATGACATCTTTCCTCTATAGCAACAAGTTTCCAACCTTATGTTTTCTTCCTATCACTTCATGCTGGGGTTTGCTACACTTGTGAGGTCAAGTGGGACCAGAAGGCCTGTCCACTGTGCTGAGGAAATGTTAGTGCCAGCCCTCACCTCCCCACATGGGCCGAGAGCCCATCCCCATGCTCCTGACAGAAGCATCCCATCTCTTTGCTCTCTGCTTTTCCTAGAGGTCTCCTAATCTCTGCTTCTTGTGTTTCATGGGCAGCAGAACTAATTTCATGATACATGTGGGCTTTGTATTTTATATCTCTATACCTCTTCGATGCCTAAACCAGAGTAGAGATGCCATAGGGGTAACAAAGAACCTCTTGTCCAGGATGGATGGGGTGCTGTTGTAAAAGTGTCCGTAGGTCATGGTGGCAGGAGGTTTAATGATAAAAAAAGAGCGTGAGCAAGAAGAAAGGAAACACTGCTTATGGGGATGCTGTGATGTTGGAAGGAGCAATCCAACTGCACAGTTTCTCTAACACTTTTCTGTTTGATTTGAAGGTTTCGGCGTAAATCCCAGGGAAGCAGGTCTTATAGGCCGAGATGGCCCTTACGACAAACAGCCTTTCATGGTGGCCTTCTTCAAAGTGAGTGAGGTTCACGTACGGACCACTAGGTCAGCGACAAGCAGGCGCAGGCAACAGAGTCGAAACCGCTCCACCCAGGCTCAGGACGTTTCCAGGGTGTCTAGTGTCACAGGTAATCCTGCAACGCCGGTTTTGTCTGGAAGCCGGGACGACATCTTCTATGTTTCTGTTTGCTGTGGAGTGCAAAAGCAAGAAAGGGGATGTGAGGTGGGATGCTCTTCCCTGGGGGAACAAGTTACACCTGCAAGGGGCTGGGATAGGGAGTCTCATGTAATGAGACTTACAGAGTCCTCTTGAATCCAGACCCCCGTGTGAAGTCACAGCCAATGAATTCAGGGGAGTGTGGTGTGCTAAGAATGTTGTGCTTATAGGTTGCCTGCTATGCAGTAGTTGCCTAGAATTATGTCATATGAAATGCAGTATTTAAAAGACTCCATCTCTCCATACACTGAGATTTATGGTATTGCACATACGTGTTTCCGGTAGACCCCCCTTTTGGTTTTCTTTGGAAAAATGCTGGTAGAACAGCATGAGATCCCCCTTTTTTTTTTTTTTCTCCCTTGTGAGACAGCAATGCACACATGGTGAAGTGCATTGCCGGGCAGGCAAAGATGTGTGCCTGTTTGCTGTGGAAAGGTTGCATGTCACAGGTGGTGTACAGCAGCCTGGTGAGTGATGTTGCAGAATGGTGGGACAATAGAATAGCTCTGAAATTTTGACAAAAATTGAGACCATCCTGTCTTCTAAGTCTCGTGTGTTTTCCAGCCACTCTGCCCTGCATCACAGTTCTCAAAGTCCTTCATTCATTGAGTACCTTCTTTCCTCTCCAACATTTCAGCCCATTCCAAGTTACTTGATTAATTTGCTTATGCTGCCCCCTTCATTTCCAGCAGGATCCTTGCTTTTCCCATGTCTAGAAATGACTATACCCCAAGGAAGAGAGGCGGCTGTAATTTTTAGTCTACGTCCAGACACGGTGCGGGAAGACGAGCCAGCATTGCTGAAACTTTAGCTGTGTGAATCCACAGGCTGTCCCCTGCTCTCACGTGCTTGGGGTGTGTGTGAGCCACACTGCACCCAAGGTGGGCCTGTGCTGGCTACAGCACTGGGAGGATGCAGGGAGCCAGAGCCATGTCGGGAGCCACTCCAGGGCTGGCAGGCAGACTTTGGGCATGGTGATGTGCCCGTGCAGCCTTATTGCTCCAGTCCAGCATGGTGATGGACTTGCACTTTGGGCTAGTGTGTGCCAGGAGCAGTTGGTCCCTTGCAGCCCTTGTGTGTCCTTGTGGTGCACGCTGCAGCGTAGCTGTCGGTTCCCATGCCACGTTGCGCGAGTGCCAGACTCAGTTGGGTGTAAAATGTCACTTCACAGATTTTGAGGGCAGGAGGAATGACTTTGTCCTGCAGTCTGACCTCCCCAAGGGAAGATGGCCAGTGCCAGCATGGCACTGCCAGAGGAGTTATCATCTAATTCAGCTTGAGATCCCTATTCCAGCCCCACAGGTGGAACTGTCTGTTGGTCCCACTTGCTGGGACCCACTTTGGTCCTAGGTTTCCTTTGGCACCTCTGAACTGCAGTTTTAAAGGCGGGCATCCTGACTTTCCCATGTGATGGGCTTGCCAAGGGCATAGGTACAAGCAACAAGCCCAGCTGTTACGGAGGCAGCATGCAATCCTCCCTCTCGGGTGGGCTCGCCTGCTGCGCTCCATCACAAGAGCCAATTTTTTACTGCACTCAGAGAGCTTTGGGAAAGTTACTTGCTGTGTTACAGTTTCGTGGAGCTGGTAGCAGAGTCAGGATAGGCTCCAGTTTTCTCTCCCTAGCTCCACAAGCTTTGCAGTGCTAAAACCAAGTTTTCCCTACTATTAAATCAGGCAATTTTACTCAAAGCTCCAGAGGGAGCAGATATATTGGGCATAAAGGGCCGTTTTTACATCGCTGCTTTCTTGACTACACCACGCATCAGGTCATAAAATTATAAAATGACAAAAAAGGAAAAAATAGCTGGTCATTCTGTGGTCTCAAGGGCTTTTTTGAGCTCTTCTAGCTCAAAGCCAGCTTTAATTTAAAACCTGGAATTTGGCAGTTCAGTAGTCAACAACATATAGTTGAGCCTCTGTGGATTTAAGGCAGGGGAAAGGAGGGGAATTTAAAGTTGTGTGTTTGGTTGGTTTCTGTGTTTAGAAAAGAGAGGCTGCATCAGCTTATTTTCCTTTCTAAGTGTGACACTCTTAGACTCTGTTCACCTTAAGAAGTGGTTGATTTAATAGCCCAAGAGGCACCGGTGACCGATACGTGTTTTTGGTGTTAGAGAGAGGGATTTTTTTGGATTTCAGTTGTGTGGGTTCCTACAGCCATGCCCTGATGATGCACAGTGGGGCTGAGAAAGCGTTTGTCCCAGGATGAAGCAGGGGGTTGAGCACGGGGGTTACCCTGAAGGCTGCGTTGCTCTTCTGAGGGTGCCCTGATGCATCTGGACCCAAAGTGTGTGCAGAACAGGAATGCTGGGATCTCCTTCTGTGCATCTCCCCACCTGTGCATCTTCCTCTCTTGCTGCATCTTGTCAGATTCTGTGCTCTTTTCTGAGCCAGGATAGCTGCTGCCTATCAGAGCTTGAGAGCAGTTTCTCTCCTGGAGAGAGAGGCAGCTGGCTGGTGTTGATGGCTTCTTCGAGATTGAACCTTCCTTCTTCTGTGTCAGTGAATACACAGGGTTTTCTTTGGTCCAAAAACAAACCCTTTCCCAAAAGATGCTGTAAGTTGGGTTGGGGCAGTATGTTTACAAACACCCCATTTACTATCTAAATATGGAAAGCATTTCAAGTCCTCCAGCTCAGAGCGTGTGAAGTGTGCTGCTGGGCTGGTAGTGGATATAATGAGCTGGGGGGAGTTACGTGAAGGCACGCTCCTATGTGCGGGATCGGGACCCCGCTGTGCTCCCTTTGATGTGCAGTTGTTGTCCTGCAGCCAGTACCAAGCGCTCAGATGCTAAAGTTGTGGCTGTGGCATAAGAATCTCAATGGTCTGTATTTTCTCGCCAAGAATGCTCATTTCCCTGTATTATAAACATGTAATTAGGACTGGCTTGTACAAAGCAGAACGGAGTAACCCCCATGGTCATAAACTGCTTTGACATAGAGTCCTGCGTCAATACATTCTTGGAGCCAAGCTCTGTTGTTCTGCAAAAGGAGGATGAACAGGAAGAAAAGGAAGTATTTTTGTCCATTGAGGCAGAAGATCATACGCCAGCTCTGGCCCAGGACTTGGAGGAATGAGGAGGGTGGGAGGAGCGTGCAGGTGTTTCTCTGCTGTTGACTTCAAAATCCGGAGGCCCTCGCCCAGCCGTGTCTTGCGGTTGCGTTTAGCTCGTGTTTTCAGACTCCAGCCTGACCCTCTTGTTAACCTGACGAGATGGGGACACTCTTCAACGTGACAGACAGGGACGCTCAAGCCTAAGGACTCTGCTGCCATATGGCCAGTTCCTCCGTGAGTTTTGGTTTCTGTACGGGCTGTCTCCTTGTCCGGTGATGATAACCTTCATCTCCGCGAGTCAGCCTTCAGGCACATCCCTTCCCATCAGCCCCTCTTTACCAAGAGTTGTGTTTAAATGTCTGACCTTGGGCTGCGTGGGCTGCTCTGAGTGAAACTCGCGCAACACCCCTTTTTGGGTCCTTCTCTTTAGCCACCCTGGGGGTCTCCGGGACTGGTGTGAGGGGTGCTCCATGAGAAATGGAGGGGCCATCCAAGTGGCCTTTCCTTCCAGATGTGCACGGCACCAGGCAGATTTCCCCACGTGTACGGGAACTGTATACCGCAAAGGGCAGCACGGCCAAACACCGAAGGTAAATAAGGCCAAACGCTTTTGCAGTGGCAAGGATCTTGTTAATAAACATCGTTATCTCACAGCCAATCTTCCCTTTAGTAGAACGCCCAAATGTTGACCGGGGCTGTGTGGCCGGCGTTTCCGTATGCACCTTCACATGCAGGTCCAGGTCAGCCTGGCAACTTCCCTTCTTCCCACCCAAGCAGATAGCTTTCAAGTGAAGTGGGATGTTATTAAGTGTGTGATCAGTTTACACCAGCTTTATCCGGGCAAATCACTGAAGCCAAACACCAAGAAGAAGGGGCTGGCCTTGGAGACCCCTGTCAAGGCTATTTTCAACCACAGAAGCAATTAATTACCATGTGGAATTTGGTAAGCTGGCACTTTGGGAGCAGCACGAGTGTTCTCAGACGGATCAACCTCAGTAAATATTTATATATTCTTTGCCAGCACTTAACGTGGGAGAGGTTATAGGAAATCTAAGGTGGGTGCATAAGTGTCTGTAGGAGGAAGACCATTAAGGTCAGGCTATTCCCTCTCCCCTTTCGGCAGCCCACATGCCAGTGTCCAGCCTTAAGAGAAACATCTGTGCTCGCAGAAAGTCAGACCTGTGTCCTGGGGAAGGCAGACAATGTTCAGCACAAACAAGCGGCGGAGACAAGCCGTCTTCACTGCGCTGTTAGCTGCGCTGTCCTGGAAGTTATTTTTAAGTGCAGAACTAGGGGTTTAGGTTGGTTTTTTTTTTTTTCAATCTCTGTTTTAGACAAAATAGGTTGCTGTGTGCTTAAATGCAGTGCCCTGTAAAGGGCAAGCTAGTGTTTCTGAATTGGTACATTCGGGGGGAAAAAAGGGACGATTTTGCTTTTTTGAAGATCTCTAGCAAACAATCCTTGCAAACCATATCTCAGCAGCGTAAGCCAGCCCCGCAGCGGTCGGCTCCCTGCTGCAGGGCTGGCAGGGAGGGACGGACGCGTACCCACCCTGTTGCCTCTCAGCACCTGGGCCTTGCATGGCCAACCGCCCCCGACAGCAATTTGGGCTAGAACAGTTGAGCACGCTGGGCTGGGGTGGGCTGGGCCCTTTCCAGGCCTTGGAGAAAACGTATTGTGGAAGCCAACTTCAGTACCTCAGCGAGCTTTAGCTCACCGCCAACACCCCTTCACTGTGTGGATTCCTCTGTTTTTGAGGTCCATAATTGGACATAGGTGGTGGCTCCAGGGCATAGGCTGAGCCCCACACTGTAGGGAATGGATAGTGGTTATGTGCATCTGTCTTGTGGCATTTTTTTTCCCCAGTTCAGAAAGGCCCTGCTCAGGGCTGATTGAAGGTTGTAACATCCCTAAAGTTTGGCTAGATTCCATAGAGGAGGCATGGTAGGCAAACATGTAACAAGAAGAGAGGACAGGGGAGCTTGGGGTGAGGGTTAAACAGGGTAGAGTGCACTTCCCGGGAGCGGTGGTGTTTAATATGTTGACACTTAAGAAAGAGAAGGCTAAGTTTGGGCAAGTGAGGAGGCAGAGCTGTCTGCATCTGCCTTGGATGGCGAGTAGCCGCTGCCCGATGCACAGTGTAAACCGAGCAACTCGATTGCCAACCAGTGAACCGGGGAGCATCTTGAGGGGGACCAGTTTCAGGCAGTGTGAGAGAGGACATGATCATAACATGTTCTGCTTCATGTACCTTGTTAAGCAGCCCTTTTTTCCCTTTGTTTTTTTAAACTTGTGATTGCTGACAGCCTTCCTTCCCACTCCTGTTTTCTCTGCCTCCCTTGCCTTCTCCCCTTTCCCATAGCTGATTTGGGCAAGTCCTAGTGCAGTCCTGCCCGCTCAGTTGTGAATAGATCAACTCCACTGTAACTCCCTGTCACATGCAGATGGTTTTCTCCTAAGCCAACAACATATTTCCCATTGAACAACGACGAATTCGGGTTTTCAGGTACCTAAATGAAAACCTTTGACGACCGCTACAAGTATTTTCTGCTCATTTATTTTTTTCCCCTTGCTATGACCGGATTTAGAAACATCTCATGCTAGAAACTTGCTCCTGGGCTGAGCCAGGGACTGAAAAGCTTCATCTGAAAAAAAATAAACCCACCACACCCTGGTTTCTACTGGGATGTCTGGTTTGAAAATCTAAAGCTCGAATAGAGAAACTTGCCTCCGTCCTTGCTGCCACGCGCTCCTGAAAGAGCGAATGTTTCTGCTGCTGCAGGCTGTTCACCAGCTCTGCTCACCTGACTGAATCCATGGTTGAAGCGAAGCTATTGAAAGGCTGAAATGCAATCCTTGAAGTTTAAAACCCGAGCTGCTTCTAAAAACAACTCCCTAATCTTTGGTGGTTTGAAGGCTAGGTCTGAGGGGGTGGGTTTTTTCAGACCTCAGTGTTAACTGTGCCCAGCTGTAGCGCTGCGCTGCCCTCGGTGTCAGTTGGATGTGCTTTTAGTATTATAGTTTTTCTTTTGAATAAATATTTGCATTTGTAGTTCCCAAACTTGGGGAGGGGGGAGGGTGTGTGGAGGGAAGAAAAAGAAAGGCTTATTCAGAGCCAAGGAAAAAGTCACTAAAAATATTTTTCTAGCTCAGCTGCCGCCTTTGGGGAAAGCAATGCTGGGAGGGTGGGTGCCCTTCCGAGCTGCGTTAGGGGTGCCGGGGGGCTGGTTAGCCGAAAGGCCCGAGGCAGCGGGAGGCAAGCACATCAGCACGTGGTGTCTGCCCGCTGAGCGAAGCGCCTTTCCTTGCAAACGAGGCATTGGAGAGGAGGCCCCCGCGGGTAAGGCACCGGAGGAAAACACGAGCGAGTCTGGGTCGCGTTCCAGGACACGCACATGCGTGTTGCTGGATGGATGGACACCTGGGCTCCCACGTTGCTCGGCCAAATTTGCCGCCATCTCTTCCTCTCGCGCTTCCTGTCAGGCACGACGCGTGGGTTCGAGCTGCCCCCGCTGCGCCGGTGGTTCCTGCGGCTGCTGTGTTAAGGTCCGGCAGCCGCCTGGGCTGTGACGGAATCGGCCACCACCCGTCAAGGCTGGATCTGTGCAGCCACCCAGGGGTGAAAGGCCCCTCTGTCACGGCTCTGCTCCTCCGCTCGCTGCGGTTCCAGGTGTTCGCGTGCGGAGCCGCCTCTCTTTCCAAATATAAATGGGAAATTCCACTCGCTGTCAAAAGCTGCATTTTGTAGGGCTATCGGGAGCAGCTCCTGCGTGGTCGAAACATCCTCAGACGTTGCGCCACGGCAAGGGGGAGGGTCTCTGTTCAGGGTTTTGCACCCCGCGCGCCCACTTTTCCGGGTAGTGTTGGCACTAGGGAGCAAGCTAACGCTGAGAGTGTGTCAAATCCTGTGTCCTCTGCAGATAAGCAGGTTATGGGAAGGAGAAACTGGTTTTCCAGAGGATGGCTTGTAAAGGTCCAAGAGCGGAGGTGGTGCATGGAGCCGTATGAAATGTCCGGGGCAGGCTGGGGGGGTAAGGTACACAGAGGGACAGGGACATGGCTTTGCTGGCTATGGGAGTTCTTAGCAGTTTAAGGACTTGTGCTTATTGGTGCAGGGGCACAAGGCGATGATTAACCTTCCCGCGTTGTAATTCTCTCAGTGAGTGTACGTGTTTGAGCTGACCACCTAGCGCGGTATGCGTGGGGATCTACAGCCGAGGGAGCGGGGCGCGTTTGAGCACCTGGCAGGGATGTAGCCTGTGGCAAGCTGACAGAGCAGATTTATTTTTAAGAAGTCACTTTACTGGAGGTGTTTTACAAGCGCTGCTTGTCAAGTTTTTAAAGACAGCTGAAGGAATTATAACCAAGTCTCTGTTGCTCGGGTGCCTCCATTCCCATAGGCATCTCAAAAGCTTCAGCCCTGCTCTGGATGTCCCTCAACACCCTTCTCCAGTTGGCTGCTGAGGGAGCTCACCGTTTCTCACTGCTGAGCCCGCATCGCGCACACATCTGGCCAGCTGTGCCCTCCAGTATGCTCTGCCTGTTTTACTTTCTAAATTGCTGTTTTATTCTTTTTCCTTTTAACAGATTACAACAGCAGTGACTTAAAAACAGCGTGCAGAAAGCATGAGCTTTACGTTAGCTTCCAAGACTTGGGATGGCAGGTGTGTGATGTTTCTCTCTGGGTAAACTAGACATTTTGTTATGAAATGTTATCTAAACAGTGTCACCGTAATTCCACTCGAGGCTGCCATTATGCTTTAAAATGTCCCTTGTGCCTCCCTGCTAAAACCAGTCGCAGGGAAGGGCAAATAAATATTGATAGTTGTGACATTTGATGAGATCCAGAGGAAGCTTGATACTTTATGAGATTCAAATATACAGTCAGTCCCTGTCACTCATGGGAGTCATGGTTCGGGCAAGGGCTCGTGTCTGCGTAGCTCTAACGATAAGGAAAAGTGTCTGCTGTTGAGCAGCGATTGTAACCAAATCACTGTTTTTCCTGTTGATCCGGCCTAACCTTAACCTCGGCCCTAGTGTTGAAATCCTCCTCCCCTGCCCCACAGTTAGCACTGGCTGTGGTGGGTGGACCGAAGACTGGGTTTAGGCAACACCGTGAGGCCAGAGAGTTGTTTAGAGTAAGTTATTTAGGGCAAGTTGTTTCGGGCCAGGCCATCGTGTCATCAAACATCACGTTTCAAAGAATTCCCTCATCTTCTTTTTTAAAAATTTTACGTTCTTCTTTTTTTATTCTTTCATCCAGCACTTTTGTGAGGGAGGTCCCATTTCCATCGGCTAATGTTTCTACCAGGTTATAATTCGGGAGGCCAGGGCTGCCCCCGCTGCTTCTATAAAACCCTACACATGAAAGTCCTCTCCCAGCTAATCAGACGGCAGCATTTTTTTGTAGCTTATATCAACTCCATCCCACTGTCCACGACCACGGCTGCGCGCTGACTCCCTTCCCCATTACTTGGTGGCTTCTCCTTTTCCTTGTGCAGTTTTTTCCACCTCCTCCTTAGCTCACTTGCCCTGCTTCCAGGCAGGAAGCGTAGTCCAGTCGTGAAGTTCAGAGTCTCGAAGGCCCTGCCTTCACCTCTCTAGGTGAGCAGAAGGGTAAGATGCTGCCAAAGGAAGGCCACAGACCCTTAGGGCTCATTGCAGGCGGTGGAATCCACACCCCACTTTCTGTAGGGAGGTTGTGGAGGCAGGGCAGCAGCCCCCTGCAGTTGTTGGGCACCTTCAGAACGCCCATCATTCTTTTAGCATCCTTTTTTTTAGCAGAGCGCTTTCCTTATACTGCCTTACACCACAGACTTAATTACACGTACTGGCTGCTGTAGCAGGAGAGTAACTGTCTTAGGAGAAGCAGCTCGCTTTACCAGGGGCAAACTCTGGGTGAGCTAGCGCAGTAAAACGAAACGGTGGTTTTGCTATGCCCAGGTCTCCTCCTGTCAGCAACCAAACAGCACGGTTGGTTAGCAAAGCTGCAGCAACGGTCTCTGGCTGCTCAGGCCTGCTGTACCTACGTTCCAGCCCACCCGGGTAATTGTCAGGTAAAGGGGAAATCCTCCCAGAATTATGCGCCTCTGAAGCGTTCCAGCATGTCCTCCCACAGGGTGACCCCAGAGTCTGACACCGAGGGAGGAGAAGTGTCTGCTGCTAAGTGGTGATGCTTTTAATTCACCTTTGGCTCTTCTGTGCCAGCAGCAGAGCTGTGATTCTTTTTTCTTTTTTTTTATTAGCCCTATGGTGAGGAGTCACCTTCATTCCATGGCATGGCACTCAGACTGCCGCCGGGGCCACCTGCTTGCCCCTACACCTCAGGCTGGCTGCCCTGCCCCTCCTCGGGGAGTCCGGCAGAGGTGGGGAAGCCGTCACGCAGCTGAAACTTCCCACGGTGGCCCGAGCAGACTAGCGTCCCTCTGCGAGTGCGTGAGGGACAGTGTCCGTGAGGCGCCACGCGGGCTGCTTTACGCCCCCGTTCCGGAGCTCCCTGGTTGCATGGTGCACGGCTTTCTTCAACAGGGGACACCAGCCGAGGCTGTGATCCGACCTAGGAAAGGTAGTTCAGCCGGAGGGCCTAACCTGCAGGACACGTCGGAACATAGGGGGCAATCCAAACCGCAATCCCCACGGGGCAACCTGGCAACAGTTTTAGGAATAAAACTCGCTTAGTTCGCGGCAGTTAAGCTGTGCCTAGACGTGCACCGTTCTTTGGACATTAAAATCAGTGTGTCCAGGGAAAAGTCATGGCTCACACACACACACAAAAAAAAAAAAACCCCAAGCAAACAAAAACCCAACCCTAATAGTTTCAGTGAAAACACATTTTCACCCTCAAGAAAAAGTTAGTGGAAAATTTTCAGCTGCTCTTAATTGCATGCAGTTGTCTGTACAAGCTGGCAACGTTTTAATTTGAATCACGTTCTGTTTGTTTCCTAAAAAGGACTGGATAATCGCTCCAAAGGGCTACGCGGCCAACTACTGCGACGGGGAGTGCTCATTCCCACTCAACGCCCATATGAACGCGACCAATCACGCCATCGTACAAACGCTGGTAAGTCTCCGGAAAGCGCGATGCCGAAGCTGTAAGGTGAATTTACGGACAAGTTACCATGGTTTCAGCTGTGGGTTCTTTTTTGGCAACAGGTTCACCTTATGAATCCGGATTACGTTCCCAAGCCATGCTGCGCGCCTACCAAACTAAATGCCATATCTGTCCTCTATTTCGATGATAATTCTAACGTAATCCTGAAGAAATACAGGAACATGGTAGTAAGAGCTTGTGGATGTCACTGACAAACTGTCTTCACACGGACTCTGTGATTCTACCGTGTCCTTCCGTACTACCTTCCGTGCTTTCACGAACTACCTGACCTTGGGGAAAACAAAAAAACCCCGATTTCTGACCCACCTTTCGGATCACCACGTATGTGCCTTGTGCGAGGAAGGGGCGTGGGGACCAGGCGCCGGACTTCCCACGGACTGTCCCTGCATCGCAGTGGCTGCTCAGCTCCGCGGAGCCGGGGCGCTCAAAGCGGCAACGTGCCCGCACACGCCTCCTTCGGCTGGGATCGTCCGAATCTCACGTAGCAGCTTGGCCTTAGCAGTCGCTCGGATGTGTGCCGCGGTTGTAACAGACGGGCACCCAAAGCAAAGAGAGGTTGTTTTTTGGGGGGGGGAGGGGGGGGAAGAGACAGGGACGCTGGAGCAAAGGAAGTGGTGTTAGTACTTCATCATACATCTCTAGTTACTACACCTAGACTGTCGGTCTCCCCCTGCAATCTGTCACGACGGTGGGCATCTTAAATCGTGCCAAAGCAAACGTCTCGGCTCTGTTGTTCTCCCAGCAGCGAAGCCCGATGCTGCGATCGTACGACGGCTTGGCTGCAACCCCACGTTAGAAACACTTGGCTGGTCCTTCCAGTTCAGTATTCGACTGAGCAGCACCAACTTTACACGCTTGCTCTTACGCAACTTCCCTCCGCTCCCCGCGCGGAGCGGCCTCGTCTACTACCACTTGGCCCAGGAAGGAAGCGGGGACGCTTCTACAGCTGTAATTCAGACGTAAAAGTTTAGGGGGGCCATTCATTCTCTAGCTGGACAGTTTATTTACAGGAAGACAGAACGTCAACAACTTAGGCAAGTATTTGGCCAACCTCCTCCCCTTCAACTCACGCAACTAACGAACTGTATAAAGGATACATTCACAGCGTAGCCACGGTTTGTCTAGCAGAAGCTAACAGCGAATTGTTCTGATCCATATTAAACTTGTATTAAATGCACTTACCTCTAACTCTTGCATCTAAAAGGCTTCTTGTAAATACGAGCTATAATTTATTGCACTTGTCACTGTATATTCATCGTGCTGTACCATTTATAGAAAGACTGCTTTTTAAAAAAGTTTTTATTTAGAAAAAAAATCTCAGTGTAAACAATTGTACCACTTTGATTTTATACAAGAAACTCATGAGATTGTGCTTCACTAGAAAGTTGTTAAAAACGTGATAATAAAGGCTTCCTTTAAGGCAGAAGTACGCACACTGATCCGATACATCTGCCAGTACAACACACAGCTTTCACCCTGGCTTCTTCACCCTTACGCACCTTTAGACTGAACGGAATCAAAAGTTCTGGACAGTGAAGTACCAGGAGAAATTCACTGCTTTAAAAGTTCATTGCCGTTTTGCCTTTTTTTTTTTTTAAAAAAAACCCCAACCAACAACCACCCAACCTACTCCATATGATGGACAAAAATCAGCATCTGGACAGATTAGTCAAATCAGCCTGTAGCCATCCTCATTCCATGAGTTTCTGTGCACACGAGACGGCAGAGTTCAGTCCTCGGTTTGCTGTTGTCATTGCGTCGTGACAATCTCCGCCGCGTAAACTCTTTGGCTTTCAATTCCGTCTAACGTGGAACAACTTACGCACCAGAGAACAGATCCGTGTTGTGAATCCAAGGCACCACGGAGGGCACGGTCCTTAGCATTCAAACTTAGCAGCGCCTACAGCTCGGACAAAGGTTAAGGCTCAAGAGTGGGGAACTATTTTACACTACTACAGAACAGCCGAAGGGGAAAAAAATAAACACTGTACTACAGGTTGTTCTCCACGCACGCCGAAGCACGAAGCCTGGAATCAGGCGAGGGTAGGAAACGTACGTCATCAGCTCCGAGGCCTAACTGGGCACTCGCTATTAACGCAGCGGTTACAGTAGCGCCTGCTCGCCTGGGCTCTGCGCAAGTAGAGCACGGTTCCTCCTCTGGAGCCGACGGGCGCAGCCTACGAAAATCCACCTGACGCGTGTACGCTACGGCACCAGGAATGTTCAGGCACGTGTTACAGTACCATGGTTAAGACCTCCCACGCTGAGTGGATTAACAGGGAACAACCAGCTCGTGGGGGCGCGGTATCTTCCAAAGGTGTGTGTGTTCTCAACCTCCCCCGACTTGCCATTTCTCAGCCAGCAGCTATATTAAGACAAACAGGGTTAAAGCATGGTTGTAGAGGCAAAAGTGACTCAACACAGCTGCAGCTTTTACCTTTCTAGTAACGGTGGGCAGTTTGTAAGGATTGCTTTCCAACCAAATCTAACCTGAAGACAAAAATATTCTGCTGGTGCCCTTCAGTTGGTTTTCCTAATGTATTTTAGTCTCAAAGGAAACCATTTACACTTCATTGCGGGAACGCAGAAATGCAGCGACACTACCAATGCTGAAAATATTCTCAATTTGCACAGTAACTGCTTGTTAGTTTTCCTTCACACACAGCGTGTCTTTAACACACACACGGAGGGAAGATACCAATGTTTAGTACATTCAGTTTCCTAAAAACAAACAAACAAACAAAAAAATGCCCCAATTCCCACCCCACCCCTGCCCCAAATACACTATTTGAAAATTAGCAATGATTGAAATCCCTCAGCTACTGTACAAAGACAGCCAGGGACGGAGCATCCAGACTTTTATTACAATTCATCCCTTGCCTGACGCAAGACAAAGCTATGCAGCGACTCCAGGTCTCTCGTTCCATTGTGTTCACTGACTTTCTTTCCACCTCGGAAAAGCAGAAGTGTAGGATAACCACGGACCTTCAAAAGACACACACACGAAAAAGAAAGCGGTTACTGATGTCCAAACTTACTGGTACTCCTTGACTTGTATTTGCCTGACTCTGAAAAGCCAAATCTCTCTAAAACAATGAGGCATTTTAATTAAAACCCCCAAACCCCACACCAGAACTTCCAATGCCAACCTGCACTTTCTGAACATTTGGGAGTGAATGGGGCTGACACACGTTCCTCTAGGCTCTTCCACCAGCAGCTGGAATGGCAGCTCCAGCTCTGTCTTCGGTTGGCTGCCTACCAGCAGCCAGAGACGCCTCTGTTTTCTAGGAACGGAACTTTGCATCGGGCACCCCAAGGCCGATGCTTTGGTGCTTTCTACAGAGGGAGCCTTCTTAAATTAGGGACTTTGTCCAACAATGAGAATGGCTGAGTCTCAAACATCCCAGGGAAGAAGCAGTGTCACCAGGTGCTGTTCCGAACCGCCCCTCTTTCGGCTGACGGAGAATACAGCCGCACTGTCACCAGGCACCTCCAAGGCAGCAGCCGCCTCGGCTGCACGCTGGAGCCTCCAGCACTGGGTACACAATGCTATCCCGTTCACCTCGGGTCTTTCACACTTACAGAAAATCTGCTGCAGACGTTACGTTCCACAGTGCAGTCTACTTCGGCTATTTTGACATCAGTCAAACCTGGAAATTGCTCTTTGGCAAGGTTCTCCCAAGTTGGAGCCAAGTTCTTACAGTGACCACACCTAGAAACAGAAGAGAGAGATTTGTTTAGCAGATACACCTTCCAGTTTATCTCTACTGTCTTGCTGCAATGGCTGTAAGTTTAACTAGCTGCCTTTCCTACCCCCGAATGATTTGGCCCTCCAATTCCCTTGCACTATTATGTCAGTAAGTGAGCTAAGAAAATGAGCCATTTTCTGTAAGTTAAGCCCTGAAGTAGTTTCTGGCCTTCGTTAGTCTCATCTGGCGTGGTATTCTGGACGGGAGTGCACTAACGTTTCACCCTACAGAGGAACACGAAGCCAAATAAAGACGAGCAGAGAATATTTAAACTGAAAAAAAGAAAGATTGCTGAGAAACAAACACGTCGTAAGTGAGGCACAGAACGCCTGTAGTACTGATTAAATTATCAGGTAGTATATGCCAACCACGCTAAAGCTACGTGGCCCGAGTTTAATTATTTAAATGAGATTTTAATTTCCCTAGTACATTTCTTCCAGCCTCCTTGACCAACGCAGCATCGCCCGATGGTGGAAACTCAGGTGTAACAGACGCGTTTGTCAACGCAGATTGTGTTTTTTAAGGAACACCCCAGCAGTTCGATGCACATTTTCAGTGAAGGCACTTTGAAGCTTAACCGCTATCACTGTACTTTCAGGTGGATCCGCAATGGAATTCTCTGATACTCAACAAGCCTCGCTCCGCAGAGGGGAAAAAACAAACCCCAGGCCCTACTCCGATTCACATCAAATAGAAAATCATTCCACTTACATCATCAATAACACCAACTGCTGTTTTATTCCCTCCTGTCTCTACAGTACCGTGAGAATGCGGTCCACAGCACACACACTGAAACACTAGCGTCGAGAGGGAAAATGATACTCTAGAATGGCAGAAACTACAGTAAAGTATTAATTTGGTTTATATTTTGAACTTGGCTCGGCCAAGTTCCTAACTTGAACTTCTCACTGCCTTCAAGAAGAATTCCCGAAGCGCTTCAGACTTTTTTAAAGCTGCACCGCTCGTTCTCTTCTAACCCAGCTGCACCTGAGCTGGGTTTCTGAAACAGCCCCGCAAGTGCCTCGAGGCTGGGTCAGGGCGTTTCCAAAAATAATGAAAGATGCCTCTGCAAAAGTTTTCTTAGTACAAAGCCAGTGTATATTTAAGCCACCTCGTTAACGCACGGTGACAGTATAAAAGCATTTCTGACCATGCACAAAAACTACTACAAGAGGATGATTTTATGCTTACTATGCAAATTCACATTAACGTTTATCCAAAACCAACTGAAAGGGAGAACCAGCAAGCAACACAATAGCTTTTGCTGAGCCCTCCGTAAATTAATCCACTTGGAAGAGAAAAAGGTCATTTATACGGAGAGCGCTATGACTGTATACACAAGCTTGACCTTCAGAGCTACAACTAGGATACCGGCTACATAAATATAGGAAGTGTTTTCCTAAACGGTGGCTTTCTGAAGGCTGCAGACAGGGAGCACACGCTGGTTTAAGAACTTGACTCTCCATCCTGATTGACTGTTTCTCAGCCTGCCACCCAACGCTGGCCACATCTGTGAGAGCCAGCAGCGCTCCAGAAGAATCTTTGGAGATGAAGAGATGGTTGAAGGGTGTTTTCACTAAGACAAACTAATGAAAAGGGAGCATTTCTTCATCTCAGACTCTTCCAGAAGAAGTTTTCCAGATAATGAACTCCTACATAATGCCAACAAGCCCTGGGTCAGACATCCAGCTAGAAGCTGCTTTGTGCAGCTGGGATTTACTGGCCAGTTTTGCCAGTGCCATAGTGGCAGCACAGGCACAGACTGAACCTCAGTCTCTCCAGTGGGAGGGATAAAGGAAGTGAAGAAAAGAGCAGCAAACGTGAAGGGGTGTCTGTGCACCTATGGGCAGGGGTTTTCCTCACATGGCGGTGGCAGACACTTGCCCACATGAGATCTTTCACACGTAAGAGAGCACAGAAGTGGCTCTTGAGCAGCAAACCACACTGGGAAAAAGGGCAACGCAGCAAAAGCCAGCATCGTTGAGATTATGAAACACAAAACTTGTTGCCCAGGGAAGCTGGGGATGCCCCATCCCTGGAAGTGTTCAAGGCCAGGCTGGATGAGGCTTGGAGCAACCTGGTCTAGTGGAGGGTGTCCCTGCCCATGGCAGGGGGGTTGGAACTGGATGGTCTTTAAGGTCCCTTCCAACCCAAACCGTTCTGTGATTCTATAATTCCCATTTGTGCTGGTTTTGGCTGGGACACAGTTAACCATGACAACTGTTTAGACCCAGACAACAAAGACACGCAATTCAAAGACCTACAGCAACTAATGCCCTGATAGCTTAGACCAGCAATAATCCTGAACAAGAGGTGCAAACTTCTTACCATGGAGCGTAGAATTTAATAAAGGTGATCCCCCTGGCAATGGTGGCATCAAAGTCTTTTTCAGAGAGAGAGAGCACTGCAGCCTGTTGGAAGGAAAGAGGGGAAAAAAAAAGTCAAAACTTTCTGCATATACAACATCAGCCAAATGAGCTTTTTTAGCTACCTGAAAAGGAAATTCAAACTGGAAAAGGTATTGCTGATAATATAAACGAGAGTAGCAGCAGCACACCTCACTTTACCCCTCAGCTGCTTTCCTCCCTAGAAAAATGTAGGAAAACGTGTATTACACACTGAATCTCATCCATAACCGGAGAAGCAAAGCATCTCCAATTGCACACACAGGAAAAGCTGTTGCCAGGAGCACGTATTTGCCTGTCTGGAGGACATCACCACACCGCACTCGCATGGACACCAGAGTTTTACTCCTGATAACATCAGGTGCAGTGGCACAGGAGCGATGGGAGGACAGCGCACGGCTTAGTCTCACATGAGAGCACAGAACAAGCTTCATTTTTTTGTGTGAGACCCTTTAGAGTGGGAGGGATTAAAAATAAACAAATAAATCTCAGGCCTATAAAAGCTTCAAATGCAAACGAAAGCAAAACAAAAACAAGAGCACAACTGACAGTATAATGCCTTCTACTTTAAACCCAGTAAGAGCTTTATGAAGAGAAGCCAGAAAGAAAGTTGAAATTACAAACTGAAGGTACTGAATAAACATTCCTGTAAATAACTGTCAGTTCGTGAAATTAATTTATTCCATTAAATTGAAGTGTTATTACCCCTAAAGAATGATTTTAAAATTAGAAATTGTACTTTCTAATTATTAAGAAATTATAAATTATTAAACAAATTAAAAATGAGCAGTAAATAGGAATTCTTCTATTCTGAATTTCCTAAATGGATATCTAAAACAGATGTTTCAAACACCATTTTCTTAAGTTTAAGACACTAAATCAGAAAACCCCATAAACAATGTCCTCCCCACGATCCACACAGTAAAACAAGTTTTAAAGACCTGTAGGTTACTATTAGAATAACAAAGTGAACTGTATAACCACAAAAAGAAGTTTAATATCAGACAGCTCATTTAGCTTGGTTTCTTAAGACAATACAGCTTATGCAGCCACATATCTGAGCATCTGCTGGTCACTCTATCTGAAGACGAGCGACCGGGAAATGGTGGCATCCATAGCAGCGATGCAAAATCGCTCACTACGCTGCGCCTACTATTATTTGGCAAAAAAAAAAAATCCCCCCCCCCAATCTTTTCTTCTTTGCATGTGTGCTGGTGAATGCAAGGCCTTAAGCAGGAATTTACATCACATGTGGTTTGCGTTATTTCAGTATAAATAGAAAGACAACTAACTGATCTGCGTTGATCTTCCAAATATGAGGACTATTTAAAACAATAATAATCTGAGAGGGTACAAAAATCGCAGATCTATGTTGTCTATAATTTTTGGTAAGCCACTTTATGCAAGATGAGTAATGCTGCTGGAAAAGCCGACTGGCAAAGGTAATATTCTCCTGTGAGAAGCTGCATATAAACCACACTTATGCCACTCTATCTAAACAACTTACAGCAATCATAAAAAAGGAGCCACATTATTATATTTTGCCTGCTTCAATTCATCAGGTTAGTAAAAGCAGCACTAGGATTTACGGTCTGATTCCAACCATTAATTGCTAAGAAAAAAGGGAAAATATTTGGTATAATGTCCATCTGGAAAGGGTTGGACAGGCTGAACAGCTGTAACATCGCTACAGAACGGGAGAGCACCTACCTCCACGTGGGTGGGTTCTGCGGGTGCCTGCGGGGCTTCAGCGGGTTTATCTGCTGGTACCTCTTTCCCAGAGCTCTGTAGTTGGGAATCCACATATTCCTTTAAGGAATCGAAGTCCCTCTTCCCCTTGTACTGGTCACCCTGCAATTACCAAACAGTTTGCGCAAGTGTGTATATGCAGTTAATCTAGTACATAAATAATTAGCAGATAAATATTTACAGCAAATTATAAGATTGCCAAATGTACGTATATCCATAATAAATATGTTTATCTAGTCATAAAACCTCTCCATGGCATTCCATTCACTTCATGTCTTCAGGATTGGCCATAGATTCTTCTGTACCAAAAGGGAACAATCTGGAATTTCCTTGAAATTAAAGGAATTTTAGAAACGTAGAGGCAAATTTTAGAAACTTTTCCACTTTGACCTTCATCTCTCACTCTAGCCAGCATTTCCAAGATACTGTTTTTCCGAACCTAAAGCTACTGCCAGGAACAATGAGATACCCGTCGCTGTCTGGTGGTGGTCTCTGTTCCCACAACAGCTCTCTCCAACACTCTGACAGGGCTGAACGACTCGACTCGCACGTCACCTGACTACACAGCCACTCCTCTGGCCCACACACTTGTCTCACACCCGCGGAAAACCCGAGCAGTAAAGCAGAGCTCTCCGGGTGCCTAAGTTCACCCGGGGGCAAGGGACAGCAGCAGAGCAGGCATCTCCAACGGCACCACTCTCATGGAAGTTAAATCCTGGTTTTGAACCTGCACGGAAAGCCTTCCAGCAGCTAGGTCTTTGGGAAGCCACAGTTTGCCATCGGTGTTTCCCCGTATCTCCGGTACTTTCACAACTCAGGAGAACAACAAGTCCGAGCACCTCCGAGCGGTTTCTAGTCTCAAATCCGCTGTTGGCCATCTCCCACCCGGGTCTTGTGTGACTGCCCTCAGTGCTCTCTGTGGAAACTAGCACCTCTGTTCAAAGGAGAGATCAACTCTTCGAGACACTACACATCCATTTTGGATAACACTTGAGTTTCAGTCCACGAAGCACAGACTACAGGATGTACCTCCTCTCACATGAGGAGTAACTCTTCAAGAGCATACGATTTTCTGTACACTGGAAGACACTTCATCAACTACTTCCTGCGTCTTTGGAACTCTTTCTACACACTTTCCTTCTTTCGTCACTCATAATGTCAACAGTGACTCTAGCCACCTTCCCCACGCTGGGCCTGAATCAATCACAAAGGAATCAGTCTCAGAGGATGCAAGAAGCCTGTCCCTGCTTGTTTGTATCCCCGTCAGCAGGGCAGGGTCAGGGCCCCTTCACTCCCCCCAGGGTATCTGCTGCATCTAACCAAGAGGGGTGGTGTGATGCCAGACTCCAGTTACGACAAAGGCGATGACGGCATTGCGGACAACAGTGCTCTGGAGTGCTGCTGAAGCAGTTCTCCTCCTCCTCCCTGCCCTTACTGAACAGTATAATAGCAGCCAGAGAGATTTCCAGGAATTTCTGAGTCAGATTATTGGAAAGTTGTTGGGCTTGTTTTGTGTTTTCCTAAATACATTGCATCGGCCCACGAAGGACCATGTGATTCTGGTGGCAGTATGGGAATACCACACCATCAATGGAAAAAAGCCAGGTCGATGTCAACAGAAACAGATTGGTTCAGGCTAGTGACTGAGATTCAGCTTTACCAAACACAACAGCAGTGATCTGACTTTTCCTTTCACCGCACCCTTGATTCAAATAACCCCGAGCAACTCAAACTTCAATAATTACAGAGTCAAAAAACCAAATGGACCTGGCTTGTTGAGAAAAACCACAGCGAGCTTTTCTACATCAAGATGTTACGGCTCTGGCAAGGTATTCATTCTGGAGAAAGAACCGAACGCTTCCCGTTCGTCACAGTCACACCGTATCGAGCGCGAAGTTTAACCAACTGAAAACACCCCTAACCTTAGCTGTGTCACCTTGTCTGACTTGGGCACTCTCTCAGCTTCCAGCTCTGCTTCTGACACGTGCCAGGCACAGCTGCTTGAGCAGTAACAAGGCCATGTATTTCCAGTATGAATCAGGCTGGGATTCAAAAATCCAGGTGCTGCTTCATTTAAATTCCCTGGAGTGTTTGATCTTATAGGGCTGTTTATACCACACCTCACACAAGTATGTACTTAGGGCCACTTTCTCTTCAGAGTGGCAGAAAACGGCCAGAAGCAACAGCCACTCAACCAAACTGAGTAGCAAAGCTTACACCTCTGGCACTGTAGATGTTCGAAAAGGAACACGAGGCGAGTGGGGCAAAAGAAGAAAAAAACTCAGAAAATCTGTGGGTAAGAGCTGAAGGAGGAGTCCTGGGTTCCCTGCTTGAAGAACTATTTTAAACACCCATTTAATACATTTATCTTGAAAGTGTGAAACATATGGTAAGTAACAACTATTTATATGTGTATTAGCCACTGTTCGTGTATGTGGTATTTATAAATATTTTACTTCCCCGTAACTTCAGAACATTATAACACTTTCAATTGCTACAAATGTCAGCTGGGGCCCACAGGACTCTCACAGTGTCAGCGTCTGGATTTGTAAGAAGGAAAATTTGCATCATTCCACAGATGGGCACCGCTGACAGATGAGAAACTTCCTGATACATACTGTGAAAACTGTGCAATATGATTTCTATTTCACCTGTGTTTTTGCATTCCATAGGTATGGTAAGGCATTAAGATAAAGCAAATCCAGAATCCTCTCATGCAGTAGCCTAACTGGAGATACTACTTACGGATTTATGAACATCATACCAGTTATTTGGAGACTACAAAGAGCACAAAGCTCTACCTTTCATCTGTGGAAGGAAGATGCCTCCTCCAGTAAGCAGACTGAACCTCCAACAACTGTTGTCTCATAAGCAGACTTCCCTGTATGCCCATCTGATCTTTTTTGCCCAGGATGCAAGCACAGTCAGTGTTATTCAGGAACAAAATGGCCTGATCTTCTGCTGAGCTGGCAGACTCACCTTTTCACCATTCCTAAACCAGAGGAGCGTGGGATAGCCACGAACTTGGGTTTCGGAGCAGACTTCATAATGCTGGGTACAGTCAACCTGCATTTTGAAAAAAATTATAAACCATTCAGTGCATAAAATAAACGTACAACAAGCACCACAACCTCCCTTATGTTTAATATTTCAGAAAAACACAGGAACAAGCAATACATGGCTTGGCAAGACTCAGTACCAAGTATTGTCTTGAGAACGATTATGTCTGCCTTCCAAACTGTGGTTTGGTTGCACAATTGGGAGTCTCTGCGTGTGTTTCAATATAATTTGTTTTAAGGAGGGACTGGGGAGGGAGGTACGGGTGGAAGGAAGTAGTAACAGTTACAAGGAACAATGAAGACATAATTAAATATTCCAATTAAAACAAGTACTTGGTATTCTCAGACAATTTGCACAGACAATAAGACACAAAACGCTCATGTTGGTGAGCTTTAAAGTGAAGATACACTGGCTCATCCATTTTTTAAAAGGCTACTCTTTAAAGACTCCAGAAGACATGTCAACAGCTAGCAAGTTAACTTTGCTCCAAGAGAAACCAATCTGTAAAGTTACTAATCTTTTATGAGGCAGAGGGAAAAAAAGATGATTAATGCACCGGAGCCTTTGCTCGCCACAGCGCTTGGATTTTGAGTGTTACATCAGAAACACTCTACTCCAGATCACGGAAGATCAGTCCTAGAGATTAAACAGCACCTTGCCCGTAGGTATCACTGCTGTTAAATCACTATTCCCCCAGATTACACGAGGGTCATGATTCGACCTTCTTAGAAACAGTTGTGCTTCCTGTTTACTTACAGAGTTGCAATCTCAGCCAAGACATGTTTCATAACGTATACAGCTATAGGAAATGAATTAGGCATCCAGACAAATCTTAGTGGCTGTATTAAATAGCAAATACCCGTAACAGGGAACACGACAGACAACTGAATAAAACAGAAATTTTGGATTGTTTTTTGTTTATTTTTCTCTGGATAAGAGAGAGCGGTAACTTCAAGAAGATAATTAAGCTAAGCAATGGTTTTATCAGACAGCAAGCATTCCAGGTTCTCAAAAAGAAAATCCTCAGATGTAACATTTGGTACCACCAGTATCAAAGGAGCAACAGCCTCCGATACTTTATTTCAGTGGGAATCTAGTTTTATATCCACCCGGGTCTCAGAATGATACGCAAGTCTTCTCTAAAGTTCAACTGCTCAGTACATCTATACCGTATCCAAATCAGTGGATTTTCAAAAGCATTAAAAACACAAAATAATTTAACAGCCGAAAGAGCTATGAGGGCAGAGGCAGGGGAGACAGACGGGTTTTGGACCCCCTGCAAGACTGACAACACTGCCAACTGTTACGCATCTTTCAGATCAGTCGGATCACTGAAAGCTTAAGGATATGGAAGTTGAGTCCAGCCATTTTTCCACCGTTGGCAAACACAGAGGAATTCATATCACGAGCCACCTGGACTTAGGTATGGGTCAGCAAAATAAAGCCAGTAACTATGATTGCCAGACCAGCTCCATACCTCTGCACAGAAGTCACTCCATGTACAAGTAACAAGCTCCCATGGTAAATACACCACAGAACCTGGTTATCAACCCTAAGGAAATAGTAAAGCAGGACAAGGTATCAGTTTTTAAGATGGAAGACCCCCTGAAACCTTTAGAAAGTTCTATGGGGGTAAAGAGGGGGAAAAAAAACCCACCACCAAAAAAAAAAAACCCACCAAGCAAGGAATAATTTATCATAAGGAGCCCTGTAGGTCTAAAGCTTGCTAAGGAATCCAGTGCTGTAAAGAACAAATCAGAAGTCACTTTCCCACTCAACATAAATACTGAAGTGTATCAAGTTCTGACAAAAGGGAAGCATAATAAAAAAATCTCAAAATATTGTTCCCTTTATCTGAATATCTGACTTATTCCCAGCTCTCTCTGAAACACAGGGAGCTAGCTGTGTTTCTAATGAGTCCTTCCTTAAAACAAGGGAGTCCTGTCAGCTGTGGATGTGTGAGGAAAAAGATAACCATCCTGAAATTAAAACAGAAACTGTGACTATAAAAGGACTTGAGAGGTGACAAATGAAACCATTGTTATTTGCAAAGGACAGCACGAAAAACAGGACACTTGGCTGAAACATTCATTCACACAAAAGACGTTTTCAGACTGAGAGCAATTCACCTACCTTGCCAATCTTGACGGTTTCCGAATGCTCAAAGGCTTGAGCCAGCTGTTCCCAGGTTGGGGCCAAAGCCTTGCAGTGACCACACCAAGGGGCAAAGAATTTGATAAAGTGATTACCTTTTAAGTTAAAGAGAAAAGAAGAACAACAACAACAACAAAAAAAAAGATGTAACTCATTTGGAATGGATTTGGCTGCCATGAAAGACTAGGTACTAATCTCAGCCTGCAAATTTATCATGGCATTTCCCGAGTTAAAGATAGGAAACACTGTGAACCAAAGGCCAGGACAGAATACTTCAGCAATTAGGTTTTCAATACCGTGTGCAGTTCCACAGTGTTGCCAATTTCTCTGAAAATCCAACCAGCTTCACAGCCTCCAGCCAACAAATGAGCTATTAAACCTGGTATTTTTAACCTAGCCGTTTGCTACCACGTCTAACTCTGCTGTGTGGGTCACCTGCCCTATTACAGGGCAGAAAGGACCACCAAGGGATGTGTCTTTGTAACAGCATAAATGAAAGCATTAGATGCAGCTTAAGCATTGCTCAGGAAACCCTACTGCATTAAGTACGTGAACTACCTAAGTAATTTTGTTCAGCTTTCCATTCTCCTTTTCGTGCCCTCTGTATTTTCATGTCAACTATTCAGAAATCGCCGCCTTTTGTAGACTTCTGCAGTGTTTATTATAGAGAGGAGAGTCTCTCTACTATCTCCTGCTAATATTTAGTTTAAAAGTATAATCTTAATTGCAGAGTACCACAATATCTAATTTCCTTCTATTAAGATTATTATTAAAGATGCTGCACACTTTTGCACACATCAAGGCAAGGCTCCGTTAATACAAAATAGAAATTACCTTAATTAAAACAAGGGGGAAAAAAAGTCAAATTAATTTGAAGGAAATGCCAGCAACTGGATAAAAGCTCTTTATAACGGAATTATTCTTAATCCTTTGAAGGCTGCTTTGGGGCTGATATTACTAGAATTCATTTCTAGTCTGAGGGCTTGCTCACAAAAGGAGGTCAGAGGAAAGACACCAGAAAATAACTAGGAAATGTAAACGGCCATAGTAGCATACTATAACCTGCGTGTTCTGCACCAGGAGAACTGTCAAACTACGTGACATGCTTTTCTTTGGTCAAGTAAACTGCAAACAGAAGTTTCTCATGAATTGATAAGAACATCGAGTCAAAACCAGCTATTCTATACCACATGCTCTGTGATAGACGCTCCTCCTCGATAGAAAAAAAAAAAAGAAATTTAAATTCTTTTTAGCTTAGAGCACCAAAAAGGTAAAGGGACACTTTTCAACAACAAAAGTCAACGTTCCAACTGGAACTGCTACGCCTCCTGCTAAATTTAAGCACTGAACTTCTTGTTACTGAAGTGATCATAAACCAGCTCAACAATGGGATACGGCCAGGAGACTCTCTCCTCTCTGAATGCCAATGGATACTAAATAAAAATATTAAAACATTCACGCACACTTAACTATATTCTCAGGCTGTTAAATTGTTTAATGATTAGCATCTCCCTGGTAGCTTAGAGAAGAATCCATGAAGAATTCTTATGGAACTGTATTATGCCACGCAGGCTGGGAAATTTTACATTAGCTGCACAAAATGCTCTTTTGGATTTGAAATTATTTCTAATTAGTTATTGGTTACTTTAAGGAGTTCTAGTATCTACCTCGCTGGTGGTATCATATGGGCATTGATAGTGAACGCAGTCCAGCCTTTGTTTTTAGGAAAGCAGCCAGAGATGGTAAGATCATCTGCTGTTACAGCAGCCCCAAGTTTGTATTGTAAGATCTTGCTCACCCTCTAACAAAAATCCACCGTGTGGGGGGTGAAATTTCCCATGTTAGGTATCACTCACTCCTGTCATTAATTTTAAAGCTTCCCGACAAATTATTTTTTAAATGTCCAAACTGAAGCAAAGTGTTTTGCCCACATTAAGTTCTGAAGGAAGGAAGCTAAACAGTATTAAGTAAGGGGCCAGGACTGAAGTGGGATGGGGACAGTAAGGAGGAAGTCAGTGGATTACATATGTCTAGAAGAGTAGCCTGGGAGTAAGAAGCAGGCCAGCACCTAGAGGAAGATGAAATGGGACTTACAAAAACAGACTGAGTGGCAAGACTGTGACTGAGTGAGGAACTTGGGGAAAGAGCCAGCTTACTCGAGCGAGCCCCACTAGCTGCTTCCATGTGATAAGGGGCCTTAACTTTACTGTCCTCGGAGCAGAGTGCCATTCTTACACTTTCTCATGGTGTGCAGTATGTAATTTAACTACTGCACTTTTACAGTCTGTAGCTTCATCCTCTTTCACTAGGTATTACTGGAAAATGCGAGTGGGAAGGAGGTATCTTGAAAACGAACATTTCTGTTGCAGGCTTCCCACCAGCTTACGGAGACATCAGCCGTATCTCTTGCTTATGAAAATAAGAGTTACCTTCTGCTATGTGCATCTTGAAATTGTCTGTTGAGAGTTCATACATTCCCTGCTTAGGTTCAGGGGCTTTTGGTGGTTCCACATCAGCCTCTGGATCCTATTAATCAGAAAAATTAACTTTTATTTGTCTTGTACAGTAGACCCAGAATGTTTAATTTCTGTATCACACCACTCTGTGGTAGCGTTGTAAGCCTTGTACTCTACAATTTTAAATCCCTAAAGCAATGAAATTATTTAGCTTGATTTAGGTATCTAACGTTTCCTAATAAACAACTGCTTGAAAGCAAAATGTGAAAAAGACTACCACATAGAAAAGAGCTATCACAGCCGCCGGAGTAACAGAGACTTTCACCCTGCCGTAGCACAGTCACAGAGCACAGCGATCGCTACGGCATCCACCACATCACCACGTATCAATACGCTCTGATTAGATAACAGTTCCTCCCTAGCATCATACATCAGCCACATCTGCTGTCGCACCAGTTTCGGTGGTCTTTGGGCTATTTAAAATTAGCTAGTGAAAAAGCTATTTTCCGCTCCCGCAGTGCTGGCAACAACAACAGGAAAAGAGCAAACACTTCATAGGCAAGTTTATTTTGCTGAAGTGCCAGTGGTTTTGCTGCAGGTGACTACTTTCTAGATACCAGGGTCAGAGCTGCAAAGAATATTTTTAAGAACCTAAAAGTACATTTCTTAAAATAGTTCAGTATTCAGTGTGTAATTATTAGAAATACCACATTTGTTTATGTATAATCATGCTCTAATTGTGGTTCAGCAATCACTAAAGCTTTACCTTGATTAGAAACAGCAATTATAAATTTAATTTTAGACAAGGCTTGGCTACTGTGTGTAAGTGCTACCTCTAAACTCAAGGGTTTTCCTAGTGACGATATTAGCTGAACTTACCTAATCCATTACTTTAAAACCCTTTAAGTTACAACATTATCAGGCAATAACTGAGCTAAAGATGGTATCCACATTTTAAGAGGTAATTAAGCCCAACACAAATGCAATTTATAATGCATTACAGCTAAATTGCTTTTCTTATTCTAGAAACATTATGGCCTAAAGGTGTCAACTGAACTGACACTAAGAATTCTGTCTTAAAATGTCATAACGCGAAACATGAAAAACTGCATCATGTGCTGTAGTATTAAGCACAGGAAACAAAGGGCAGGTCACAGGATGACTGTTTTAATTACTAGTCTGACTTGTGTGGAAGCTGTTCCATTTTGTTGTTGCCACCTGACTTTTATTCTTGGGGGCAGATTTCCTCCTGTAAAATGAAACGTAACCAATACAAGTGATAGATAAGCGAGTCTGCAGAAGGGAGTATTTCCTTTTCTTACTTCCTTTTCACTTACAGATGGCTCCTCATTTAGTTTCTCCAACATCCATTTTTCCAGTGTCTGGAAGTCCCTAGGGCCTTGGTATTTCAGAGGTTCTTGTCCTGGTTTAAGCAGCTTTAGGCTAAAGGATCAAAATGTAGAAGAGAGTGAGGCAAAAATTTTCACGCAGGAAACATTCTTGGAAAGTAACACACTTTGCTAATCCACAGCAATGCAGCTCAGGCTGCAGCAACAGCTCTCTTGACTATTCACATCAGCATCAGGCATCCCCCTCAGCTTAAAGGGTCATGGCTAGAACTTAGGAGACTTTTTCATTCCCATGCAAGCTTTTAAAGGAGATTTTAAAAATAGGAGTGACGAACCAGGTTCAAAATCAACATAGCATAATATTACTTTGATCAATAAGCAAGAGGAAATAAAACATTGCAGCATTCAGCTGTAAGGTTAAACATTCATTATGCCTATGAATCTGATTTTAGTTTGTCAAGAAGTACCAGTTTTGGTGTTTTCACCCCTCTCCATCACCAAAGGAAAAATATCCAATGCTTATTTTCCCAGAAATTTCTTTCTCGCGTTTTGTTCCCTGACTGTTCTTGGAATGTAGGACTTTTCATGTGGTATTAAACTGATTAAAACATGCTGAAACAAGCCAGTAGGACAGGGAAATGAGTGACTGCTTGTAGGTATTCAAGACTTCATGATGATAACATTTAATAATTGCGAACAAAACTTTCCCATCAATTACCTAAAGCTTCTGTTATTAAATATTTAAAATTGAAAATGTATTTGGTAAAGGGGCAATATCGACTTCTGACTTAGTCTTATTTTTTAAAGCAGACCATAGTTTCAATTACTCCTGTCACCTAGCCCTCAGTTCTCCTTGCCAAGCTCTCATTTTGTATGGCCTTCTTTTTCTTCTTGAAATGTTTTTCTCTCTCTTCTTGTTCCACAGTTGGAAAAAATGAACATATGAAAGCGTTGAAGAAACACATAATGCAAATACATTCAAAAGAGCTCCCACCGCCTTTTCTATTTAAGGTATTGGTGAATATTCCTTGTGATAATAAAAGGTCAACATTTTTGGGGGTAAAAAAAAAGGCAACTTATTAATAAGAAGGAAACAACAAAAATGAAACAGAAGAACATCTAAAACACACCTCATGGCAATACTTTTGGAAAGTAACGAGAGAAAAAAAAAAAGATAACAGCTTAAAGAGCCAGCTGCACCTTTATTTTCTTTACATGAGGCAAAGTTTTCCCTAGTTCACTTGAGAGTATTTTGCAGGACCAAGTAGTCCCGAGACAACTGCACTAACGAGCGCAGGGAGCTGCTCAGCCAGTTTTCGCTCTCAGGGGATGGGAAGGGGATGCAGCCTTTCCTTTGACGGGTGTTTGGAAAAGCAGTGCAGGGACCAAGCGCATCCTGGACTTGGGACAATCCCTCTGTGCCTGAGGAAGCTGTGAAATTTCCCCTCGCTGGAGGTTTTTAAAAAACAGGCTAGTTAAAAACTGACTCAGACAGGAAGAGAATTGGTATAATGAATTCCCCTTCATCTCTGTATTTCTGTAAGTAGCAGACGACTGAGTTTTCATTTGTACTTTTCAAGTAGATGAAACCAAGCCCTAACTATTCCTAGATATTCAATGACCTTAACGAGGAGGTGGGTGGAAAGCAATTACACATCCACTCACTTTGTTCTTATTCAAAATCTCTGCCACTCTTCCTATTTTACATGGAACAGCACCACAATATAATCTAATCAAATATGCAAAGATGACCGACGCTTACTTTCGGGGATACTAAAATAGAGTTGTAATATTCACTGTTTCTTGGTATTTCGAGTGGAACTAAGCCACAAACTGCCCTTAAGGACAATTCCTACTTCAGCAAGGACTTTGCTATTTATAACTCTCAACTTGCACTCAGTTTTGCCTTCTGTGTCAAAGTGGGTGCAGCCAGGAGCACGTGTCAAGCTCAGGCTGTTGCTGGGGTCCAGCAGACAAAGTGAGCAAAGGGAAGGAAACTGAAAAATACAGGCTGTGGAAGGGCTACAGGAGATGACATTTTCCACTTATCCCCACTAAGATGTAATCAGTAAAGCAGCTGAAACCATCCCATCCATTTTTGCAAGAAGCTTTAAAGAAGACAGCTGAAAAAAATTCCTTTGCTCCTTTTTGGCAGCTAAAATGGGACCACTATCCAGGCTGGGAAGCACTATCCAGCCTGACCCCTCAGAGATACTCCAGATCATGTTCAGCCTACCAAAGCTGAGGTAGTAAGGCATATATATTTTATAACTGGATAAATTTGACAACCTTAAACCCCAAGTGAATTTCTCCTAGATCAACAGAAGCAAAATTACCTAGAAAAAGTCTGTACAACATCATCACTGCTCTGCTAAGTGATACTATTCATTTATCATTTTATGAGCATGAAGTTCCCTCAAAATTTGAAGAGATCACCTGTACATTAATTATGAATGGAGCAGTGTACTGACAAATTTATGACAAGTTATTTTTAAAGGTACCGTTATCAGAGACCAGCTCTATCATGCATATCATGGCTGCATGAGGTAGCCTTGCTTGAGAAAGAGGCACTCTCAGAGAAAAGGATAATTCTGGACTTCGTTTAAACACGGCCATCTTCCAAGACATAAAACAGTTTCTTTAAAAAAAGAGTAAGAGTATCACATAATACTTGGCAAGATGGTAAAAAGGCTTAAAATGAACATATGAGGTCCGAAGGGCTATAAAGAAACCCAACAAAAAATATAGCTTAGAAGTTAGCTTCAGCAAATTGGCAGAGGATCACGGAAAACTAAAAAGGAAAGAAATTGGAGCAGACATCCTTTTATACTTACGTAGGGTATCCTCGGACGCCAAATTCAGAGCACAGTGGAGTATTTGTAGTACAATCCACTTTAACAACGTAGACCCGTGGGTCTTCCATGTTGTTGTATTTATCTCCCAAATCATTCCAAGTTGGCTGGAGACGCTGACAGTGTCCACACCTGTAACAGATGGAACAAGATGTTTGCTCGGCAGTTGCTCACGTTTAGAGGGGAATGAATCTATGGAAAAGGGGAATGAATCTATGGAAAAGTCATACGCAGAATGGTCAGAGATTTTGATAAATTTAAAAACAGTTAAGTCAGAAATCTTCCATACTCAAGCACTGTTACAGTAAGCAACAACAAATGCTATTAAGTATTGTAGGATGCTGCAACCGCATCTCACGTAACAATCATCAAGAGATGAGAAGTTGTTCCTACCATCCTTTTACATTACAAAGCCTACTGAACACCCCCTGAACTTAGTGAGGCACTTAAGAAAAGCACTCTCGGTCTTCCAATCTTCTAGAAAAATCCTGCGAGGCTGTCTACCTTTCTTTCCCCTCTAATGTTTCACAATACCATATATTTTAGCCACAGGTAAGAAGATAAGGGTTTCTAGCCTCTTTGTAAGGCCACTTGTGCTTCTGTGCATTGTAACTCGCCAGCCATGAAGCACATCAGGACTGAGTTCCAAACAGGGTTCCTCAAAATCCTCCCATACTGAGCTTCGACCCAGCAGCACACCGTCAACCAGTTGTATCTGCATATACAGAGAAATCTGGCCTCACACTGTTGCTCTAACAGCAGCTCCCCAGAAACAGAAAATGGCTATTATTCTTCTCATCGTTGTCCTACTCTTTCAAGTCAATACCCCACTCCTGCAACTACGATGAAAAAATTTAAGGAATGGATTTTCATTTCTCTTTAATAGCTGCTTTGGCCAAGCCTCCAAGACATCTAAAAATACATAATTGGATTAACAGAAAACATTCTCAGCCTGACAGTATGAAAGCTGTTACTGCCCTTGGCATGACCTAGACAGCCTACTCTGTAAGTAACAATTACAACGCCATTAGGACTGTGGAGAAAGTTACACCCATTTTAAAATGGTTTCACTGCTACAACTGGTTTTGAGTCCACTTGTAGAAAAGCTGCATGGATTCACATCTTTCCAGGTATCCTGATATCATTAAGGCAAATAAACAACCTTGAGATTTACTTTAACATGAAGAACATCTTCCGACCTTAATAAGGTCCCGTTCGTCAGTCGCAGTGGGTCACACCATACTCCCACTGTGGGGGGGGAATACAACCTCCCATATGACCGTATTCTGAATTGTCATGGCAAAGGGATACAATGTGTTATTACTGAAATTAAATATTCCTTAAATATTTAACTTGAGACTGAAGCCCCTCCGTAGGCAACTCCTTGATGGAGTTTGAATTAAGAGGATGATTTTGGATTCCCTGCTCCCTTCCCCTAGCAGTTGCATGGATTTTAAACACAGAATGCACGCTGACTGCTGTTAAAGAACAGAGTACGGAAAGCCAGGTAAGGCACTCTCAAGTAATTAATCCGCTGATTTTTTAAGCAAAGAACAGAGATGCCTTGTCCATATTTAACACCGTGATCTCTGCTATACACAACGTTCCCCTTTCCCTTCCTTCTTCAGATTATGAGAACTAACATTGAAAATAAAGCAGGAAAAATGCTGATACCTGAATCAGTAATCAACTAGTCAGCCATTGCTCATTTTCAAAAAAATTCAGTTATGACACAGAAGAAAATACAAGACAAGGGAGTCCCCAGAACATTTTTTCTGGCATTCACAAGGTGTAGCTACAGAATATATAAAACCAGAGAAGTCAAAAATAAAAGACAGCAAGACGACACAACACCCCACACCTCCCTTAGCCCCATGTACCTACACAGTGTTGTGTTGCTACCACCCTACATTACTTCAGAGGGGCTGGAGGAGCAGCCAGTCACACCAGACACCGTGGACCGTGGAGACCTGGGCATCAATGGGGAGTCCTGCTCCTCCTCCCCTACACGGGCTAGGAAGGTGCCAGTGTTCATCATCTCTGTTTACAAATGTAAACGAAGATCCAGAAGACACTAACAAGGCTGTAGGCAAGATCCACCTTTCTGAAAAAACCCAAAACTTTCTGTACACCACTAACATCAGGAGGTATGGGTGAAAGGGTGTTATTTCTAAGAGTTTGCAAATAGGCTGCCTCATTTTAACTCAGGGCAAACGCGTGCCACCGGTGCTCGTGCCTGGAGATTATTTTGCTGTGGCATTACCTAGAGAGTACCAGGCTGCTCTACCTCACGCTGACAGGTTCTCCTCCCACAGTATCAGCACTTCTCATCTGGAAAACTGGTTAGCACACTTCCTGGGCCGTGACAAGAAGGAATGTAAAGGTACATAAGGACCACATACGTCAAAACTGCTGTTACTCATTGTCGTGGTTTAACCTAATCTAGCAATTAAGTACCACACAGTGGCTCGCTCACCTCCCACCCTCTCCCACAGTGCAGGATGAGAGTCAGAGGAAAAGACAAGGAAGCTCATAAAAGTTGAGATAAGAACTATTTAATAACTGAATATAAATGAAAATTATAGTGATACTGCTAACAATACTACTACTACTAAGTAATTAAAATAATAGAAAATGAAACACACGATACAATTGCTCATCACCCACCAACCAACACCCAGCCACGTCCCGAGAAGCGAGAGTCCGAGCCTGAGAGCTGGCACAGCCAGAGCCCCAGGGTAACAACCCAACCAGACAAAAGCCAGCCAACCCCCAACCCACTAACAAAGGAACCTGCCCCACTGCTAAGACCGTGTCAAGAGCTAACAAAGGAGCTAAGGACCCAGCTATCAAGCTAGCCCCAGTGTTAATAACCCCCCCCCCCAGGCCACGCATGTGCCCTGAGGCTGAGGTACCATGGAATGAAACTCCCTGGGCAGCTCTGGGCTGGCCAACAGCACTGTGAAGAAAAGGAGCTCGTTCCTGCCTGAAACCAGCACACTGATAAGCCCTCTGCAATTAGTGAGGAACACAAACATTCCTGGAGGCCACCAGTAGAGCTTGAGCTCTGCAGCTAGCGAGGGCAGCTCCACAGCACGACATAGCACAAAACACTATCCAATCGAAAATGTTGGTAGATCCTGGTGTAGATGGGTAGAATAGCACAAGCAGCACAGGACAAGTCTCACGCTGGACAAAAGAATCCAGCCAAGGTAAAATCCGGTTAACTGAGTTCAATTCAACAGCAACAAACTCTGGTGAGCAAGCCTGCTTCGGCTTCCAGAGGTCTACCAAGAGACCACATAGGCTGAAAAGGTCTGTAATTGCCAAAATAACGCAAATGAAACCCATCTGAGTTTCCTTCCAACTAAGGAACCAGGGAACCTCATTCCTCTGTAGACAAGCAAATGGCACGGCCAATACCTTAAGAACAGCTAGTGCCACCGAGAGAGTAACCCGCTCATGGTTCTGTGCCTTGTCAAGTGTCCCTCCACAAGGGGGACTGCCTGATGACTGAAAATCTTAGACATCTGATGGCAAATGACTTGGAACACTCTTTACAGACTAGCCCACAGTATTTGAAATATAAATATAGGACCTCACGTGTACTGCTGCTGTCTGGGAGTGAGGGCCTCAGGAACATTTATTCCAAGAATCTGGAAGAGAAGAGTCTAACCCAACTCTTACTGGCAGCACTGATGATGCAACATCAGCAGCATCCATAGCCATCTAAAGGACAAGTAGCTGAACACTGTGTTGTTTGCTAGGCTTCTCCTTGTAACTACAGGGAGCAGTGCCAAAACGCATACCTCTGTGAGAAGCACTAGGAGATTGATGAGCACATTATCATCACCTAGGAACAGGGCAAGAGGCTCTGATATACTCTCCAGGGCTGTCAGGACACAGACCCCCCCAACGATAAAACCACTGGTATTGTCTAAGCACCTCTCAAGCACTTGGATCTTCCCTCTTTTCCTTGTTTCTCCTTGGACCTGAAACCTGGCTCTGTTGCTGCCTGCCAGGAGTCCAGACCAAGCATCCTGAAGGTGAGACCCAAAGACCTGGAGGAGCCTTGCTAAGGGTGAGAAGAACGTCTAGAGAAGCCACAAGCAGCCTGGGAAATGACGCACTTTCCTTGCACTCGAGCTGGACATAGATCCTCAGCCCTCCCAAGGGCACAGCGTGGTCCAAATTTCCAAGGCCAGTGCTCTTTTTGATGTCCGCTGAGGATGTGCTGCCTATGCTGGACTCTGCAACAGCCCATTTGGCACAAGGTCTCCTATGAAGACTGCGCCAAGAAAAATGCTCATCTAGTTTTAGGGATGCCTGTGAAACAGTCAGTCAAAGGTAGGGTAGACACAGGTATTACCACCTGAAAGCAGAACAGAGCAGCAGCACTTCTGCTCAGCACGGGCATTTCTTAGGCCTTACAGCACTCTCAGGCAAAAGTCCTTCACCAGCAAGCCAGGCATCCTCCGCTCTTGTGATCTTCAGAGGCAGGCATCTGCTCGTCCAAGCTTTTGCTTAACAGTATGGCATAAACAGCTCTATGTTATTAACAAAAAAGTAGCCGTAGTTCCTCAGTTTTGAAAGGAAATCCTTTTCTGCTGTTGACTTCAAAGAGTGCCCTGACTCATGTATGCTCAAATGACACCACATATCAACAGATAACTTAGGATCAAAACATAACTTTTACTCAGTGTTCCCTTAACTTCATTTAATCTAAATTTAAGAAAACTCGGGGAGGACCACACGTGATGACAGACCAAAACCAACAACCAACCAAGCCTAACAACCCAATTCCCAGTAATGTCTACTGGATATCAGGAAGTCAGATAAAAAAGGACAATGGGAAGAGTGGAAGAACATGAACAAACGACTAGAAAGGCCCAACGATGAGAACATACCGTCCTCGTGGCAGCTGTGACATCCAGCAAAGCCCTGTTCTCCCACTCTTCTCCACTGTTGTGTCAAAGGTACCAGCCCCGCAGGTCTCTTGCAAAGCTGAGAACCCTCCAGCTCTGACTTGGCCACCTGCGGCTTTGGGGACACAGCACAGTGCTTTCGCTGCGAACCCATCTCTGAATTTTGTGACTGCAAAGAGAACGTAACGCCTGCAGTGAAAACATCGGTGAGGCTGGGGGGCACCGGGTAAGTGACGGCCACCAAACCGCAACTACTCCGGCACGCAGAGGCGCCACACTCCCAGTCTCTGAGGAACGGCGAGTAGAGTCCGGGGAGAGCTGCCAGGGCCGGCTCCAGCCCAGCTCGGCCCCACCAGAGCCCCACCGGCTCGGCGCAGGCCCCACGGAGGGACACAGCCAGGCGCCCGCGGGGCCGCTTCGGGTGCCGCCGCGCTGCCCTGGGCCCTCGGGGAACGTGGCCCGGCCCAAGCCCCCGCCAGGGCCAGCGCGGCGGCGGAGGCCTGGGCCAGGCACACGCCAGACTTCAGCCCCCCCCCCCCCCCCCCCCCCTCTTCCCGGCCCTGCGCTCCGCAGCCTCCGGCTGCCGTTTAACGCGTGTGTCCCCCCGCCGTCCCCGGAGAAGGCGCCCGGCCCTGCCCCGGCGGCTGGGGCTCAGGGCGGCGCGACCCCGAGGCCTCCCCCCACCCCCGCCCCGCCGCCGGCCCGGCCGCCTCCCGCCGCCACGTCAACGAGGGAAGAGGCGGGCAGGAGGGCGCCGCGCCGGGCCGCGCTACGCCGCTCCGGATACCCACCACGGGGCGAAGAACATAACGAAGTGCGGGGCGGCGGCGGCGCCGTGCCGCAGCATCTCCGCGCTGTAGAGGTGCCGCCCGTGCGGGTCCGCGGCCGACCCCGCGTCCGGGCCCGGGGCCGGCTCCGGCTCGGCCCTCCCCGGCCGCCCGCAGAAGACTGGGCCGAGGACGGCCAAGGAGAGGAGGCGCCACCAGGCCGGGCCGGAGCGGAGCGAAGCCATCGCAGCGCCGAGAGAGCGAGAGGCCAAAACCCCGGACGGCTGCTGCCGCCTCCCGCCCCGCCCCAGCCTCCCGCCCTCCGCGCCCGGGCCGGCCCCGGCCCCCGCCCCCGCCTGCCGCCCCCTCGGGGACGCACCGGGTCCCGGGGCACCCCCTGCACACCCCCACCGCCCCCCCCAGACCTAGCCTTTCTGGAAATAAAAATAGTATTTTATATAAAGAAAGCGCTATATAAGATATACGTGATTTTACATTCATCTATTAATTATATTAATATAGAGAGTTATATTATTTTCTTACAAATAATAACAAATCCTGTGTTTTCATACACCCCCCGTGATGAAGCGTTTCTTACAGTAACTCGGTGGAAACCAGGCAGGCAGGGCAGCTACCAGCCCGGTTGATAACGATGCTGTGCCTCCGGGAGAAAGCCAGCCGGGAGCAGGTCTCCGGCCCTCGGTTCTCCTGTCCCACGCTTCCCACCGGCTTCTGAGGGATGGGGACGGGTGCTGGCACTGCTGGGGGATGCTCGAGTTGCAGCAGCATAACAATAACGAGTAAATATTATTATTACAGTGATAACAATAATATAATTAGTATGAGGCAACTGCAAGCTGATAAAAACACAGGACGGGGTGTGGTATTTCCATAATTGCTCCAATTTTAATTAATTCTGGTTTAGATTTTAACCGCAAATCCCTGCGTTTGGGATACGTGGGTAAAAAACAGCGGCACACCTAGTTTAACGGGAAAGTTCTTTTTGATGAAAACGCCAGGCGACTGAGTAAATGGGCAGGCACACCTACACGCAGACACAGGGATGCAAGGCTGGCCTTCACACCCTGCAGAGACCTGTCCTCGGGTACCATCAGGGCTGACGCCCAGCAAGGCGGCCTCAGCCTGGCACCGTGCCTCTCCCTGACAAGCTGCTGCTCGCAGACTTGTGTGCGGATGTGTCCAGACAGGTAAGGTTTACTTCATACGGTGTCTTCCAGACTCCTCCTTTCGCACATCATCCCTTCCCTGAACTCTTCCCTCTAACATGACGTCCTCCACAGGACTAACGCCAGGAAAGAACTTGCTGCGCTGCCGGGTACACGGCAGGTTTCCACTTGGAGCCAGTGCTGGCTCTGGTCGCTCAGCTCACCCTTATGCTACAGCAATTTTGTAAGGATCATCATTAGAGCCAACAAGAATCGCCTATTGGGAAAAAGAAAAAAAAAAAAGATACTATCTTTTCTTTCGAACATTTAAATTACTTTTGAAAGCTACTACCCTCCTCAAAAACAGGCTTCCAGAAATCCTTGCTATGTATATGTGAAACAATTACAAAATACTCAAACTATATTTGTAGAAACACTGAATGGTTTGGGTTGGATGGGACCTTACAGGCTATCTAGTTCCAACCCCCCTGCCATGGGCAGGGACACCCTCCACTAGACCAGGGTGCTCAAAGCCTCATCCAGCCTGGCCTTGAACACTGCCAGGGATGGGGCACCCACAGCTTCTCTGGGCAACCTGTGCCAGTGCCTCACCACCCTCTCTGGGATGAACTTTTTCCTGATATCCAATCTAAATCTCCCCGCTTTCAGTTTAAAACCCTTATCCCTTGTCCTGTCACTACAGGCCCTTGTAAAAAGTCCCCCTCCAGCCTTCCTGTAGGCCCCTTCAGGTACTGGAAGGTGCAGTAAGGTCTCCCCAGAGCCTTCCCTTCTCCAGGCTGAACAAGCCCAACTCTCTCAGTCTGTCCCTATAGGAGAGGTGCTCCAGCCCTCTGAGCATCTTCATGGCCTCCTCTGGACTTGCTCCAATCGGTCAATATCCTTCATATGTTGGGGACCCCAGAGCTGGGCACAGTACTGCTGGTGGGGTCTCACAAGAGCAGAGTAGAGGGGGAGAATCCCCTCCCTCAACCTGCTGGCCACACTTCTCCTGATACAGCCCAGGATACGATTGGCTTTCTGGGCTGCCAGTGCACACTGCCGGCTCATGTCCAGCTTCTCATCCACCAGTACCCCCAAGTCCTTCTCCTCAGGGCTGCTCTCGATCCATTCTCCACCCAGCCTGTACTTGTGGTTGGGATTGCCCTGACCCAGGTGCAGGACCTCGCACTTAGCCTTGTTGAACTCCATGAGGTTGGCACAGGCCCACCTCTCCAGCCTGTCCAGGTCCCTCGGGATGGCATCCCTTCCCTCCAGTGTGTCGACCACACCACACTGCTCGGTGTTGTCAGCAAACTTGCTGAGGGTGCACTCGATCCCACATCCATGTCACTGACAGACATGTTAAACAGTACCGGTCCCAAGTACTTTATTGCCAAGCTAGAATAAAAGGCAAACCTAGATCATTCAGAACAGTAGCTGATCACCAGGATCAGAATTTATGTACAAAGCTGTTCTTCGACAGCAGTAATCTCTTCTGTAAACAAGGCTTATTTCTGTGCTCTTCAAAATTAAGTGCTTGACTAATCATGAATTCAAAATAAAGAAAGAAAAAAAAAAAAGACAAATGCAGATTATTTCCCTCCTTCAAAATATGAAAAAGTATCAACAGGTCCCCTTGAACAAAAAGGCAGGGTCAGAGAGGATGAGAATCACTAATTCATTGATGACTAATTGCAGACCTTGAAGAACAGTGTCCCGATACAACCAGGTGAGATATCTAACCACAGAAAGTACCTTTAAGCAAGCTGGTTTCTTTTCCATAAAGTGTATTTTTGGTCTGCCTTTTTATTTGTACATCTAGCACATTTAAAAATAGATTTTTAAAATTAATTTAGAATCTTAAACAATCCTTTAACCTTCATTAAAACCTACGTTGAAATAATTTTTAATGAAAGTGCAAATTTAGTGTTTTAATCCAAGATACAGGCCACACAAAAATGACAGAAATACAGCATCATTTTCAGTAGAAACACGAGTAAAATGCTTTTAAATTCTCAAGATGAACAGGTACAGATTACAGTTAAGCTCTTGTCAATTAGCAAGAAGTACTGCTAGGTCAGAACTGCAGATAAGAATAAATCTTTCTCTGAGATTTTCTTTCTCTTTTCTCTCCATAAAATGCTAATAAGATTAATATTGCTTATGTAAATTAGTGTTTCCTGCTCGCTGATTTGGATCTCAGTAAGAATTCAACTAGCCTATCCACCCTGCCTTTGGTGCCAATAAACTTCCTTGTTAGCTCTCATCCTGTTTTTATTAACTGCATTGGGAACACAGCAAGGATGGGGGGAAGAACAGTCAAAGTAGCTTTGCAGGTAGCCTAGTGTCAAGTACTGCCTCTCTGTGTTTACTAGGAAGAACACCCACAAAGGTTTTAGACAACCCAAGCCGCTGATGTCCCACCACACAAGGTGAAGGCACACCAGATAACAGGTGATATGCAGACAACTTCAGCCAATCACCAACACCCCTATTCCTCCACTTTCATTTTTCACCTTGTAACCCTCTTACCCTTCTTCTGCACCCATACTATCCCTCAGTGCAGCACACCAACATCACCACCTTCTCCAGCCATCCAGCCTCTGCCTCTTTTGCCCCAGATATCTTCCCAAGGATGATCAGTCCGTGCTCATCAGCAGGGGTTTCCTCCAGCTGCAAGTGACTAACCCCCAGGAGCTGAACTTCCTTGATGCCTGTCCCAGGGTAAGCACCTGAGCACCACCACAGAGCAGCTGAGCAGGCAGGACCAAGACGAAAGAGTCACGGGCGGCGGCAGCAGCCACTGCTTATGCTTGCTGCGATTGCTTCTCACTGAGCAGCAGTTCACTGCAGCTCGTGATGGGTGACCACATACACCTGGGGGGAAAGTAGCATCAAAGCCCATCAAGCCACAGGTGACAACTGCTATTTGCAACAACTGACCTAAGCTACCCACCTAATCAAAAGGAAATTGCCAATACACAGCAGTTAATCCACATTGTTTATCAGCAAGAGGGGCTCATCCTTGTGTTCAAGGAATTTACATGCCAAACATGGGTACGGCTAGGTTTGCTTTATCAACAACTCAGAGTTGGGCCGCCACCTCAGTGAGTGGCACATGGCCTAAGATCTCGCACCGTTTTTATGCCATTCAATCAATACCCATTATGTAAGGTCCAAAGTCTTTGTATATTTCCACTCGGCCTTTCAGTCCCCAAAGTTCATCGTATATCAAAGACCATCACAATCCTCTGTCTCAGCTGCATTCTTCTGTTCTGGTTCCAATCCTTCTTTCAGTTTCAGGGTCTTCTTTGGGTCGCCGTCTCCATAATCGCTCTTCTGCCATTTCTGTCTTGCACAATTCTGAGACAGACTTTAGATGCACTATTAAGGGTTTAACTAAAGCAAACAGTTTCTAGCCATTAACTTCCTTTTGTCTAGCAAAGCATCAGTGCTTAATTAATTAATCACTCTTTGTTAAAACTGTCACTGCATGATTAGCTTGACTGGGTTTTAAACCAGCCTTGGGTGGGACTGTACAATGAGCAGGTTGAGAACAAACATTCTGGGCCTGTTGAGCAGTATTTCTGCATTTTTACAAGACTCCAAACCCCAGATCTAAACCTATGCTAGAGACTAGGAGAAATTCCTTTACACCGTGGATATCAGGAGTCACTGCTGGTTACGACTCCCAGTGAATCCCACAGACCCTGTACATGTACACCATCTCTCAGGCTCCTCCATGTTCTTGCCCTCATCTCTGGAACCACAACTATTCTTAAAACCTTTGCAGACAAATAATACAGATACCCCAAACCCAGCCCACTGCCCCTTAATTCCCCAGGCAATCAGCTCCCCCTGGCTAAGAGGGCTCATTCCTGACGGGTCCTTTGGGCTGCAAAAGGCACAAACAGGGCATTTATCCACACGTTGTCCTTGGCCAAAGAAAGTCCTTGGTGGGCAGCATGTGGTCGGGGAGGCTGTGTATTGCACAGGCCCGATGTAAACACTTCGTAAGACCAAGGCAGTCTAGGGCTGGAAAGGACCTCAGAGGTCACAAAGTTTAGTCCTTCTTCTGTCAGATAACAGCATCGTACAACCCTGTTTGTAAACTAGCTTAGCTCTATCTTAAAACAAGTGAGAGTTGTTTTGCCTACACTACTCTGAAAGTTAGTTCCTTGCCTAGGGCTATGAATTTTTTTTATAGTCAGCCTGTATTTATTTATAGCTCGTTCATACCAGGCCCTTCCTGTGCCAGCATTGTCCTTAAGATGAAATACTCTTTTCCTCTCTGACAGTATTTAAAGGTAGCAGTGGCATCCTTTCTTGGCTTTTGTTCTGCTAGAGTAAACAAGCCAACAGCTCCTGTTCATTCATGAGTACCGTCCCACAGATCTTTTGCACAAACCAGGATGGCAAATTAAAAAAAATAAAATCAATCATCCACTCATCCATTCACACACGGCTGAGCAGAAAATGTGTTTTAACACCTGTACATCTCAGCTGCCTTATCCCGATGTTAAATGCCTCCCTAAAATAGGATTAGCATCTTATCTAAGAGTTTGACTGTTTTGCAGATGTTTCCCTTTCCATTCATGTCGCAGACGACTACTTCCCCTTTATGGCCCTGACATGAAGAGATGATACTATGTATGCATAAGGCTTGTTTGGGGTTTTTTTATTGTGGTTTGCTTACTGGCAACCAAAGCAATCTACAGCGTGTGACTGCCCTGCTTGATAGAGTCCAGAAATAGGTGCTCTGCAAACCAAAGTTTGACACACACCCCTCTGTGCTACACCTCTTTTCTCTCCTATACCATTCAAGTAATACAGGACTATTTTCAGGTTGAGAAAATGACCCTCAGAAGCAGTGTTGTTGTTCTATTTTCCCCAGTTTCCCATTCCTTGCTTATATTTTCCCCTGCTTCAAGGTCTTCACTAGAGCCAAGCTTTTTTCCTTAAGAGCTTCCCGATTCTGCATTTGACAACAGCAGCTAAAGTTGTGGCACTAGAGGATGCTAATACCTGGAAGGAGTGAGGGAAAACAAGAAGCTGCTCAGGATCCTCAGGGAAGAAAAACCAGGCATGTCATCCAGCCCAGCTAATGCAGTCATTTGAGCAGAGAAAGCTGAGCCTCCAGGTTTACTGTTTTAAGACCTGCATTGGTCAAGTTGAGCTTTGCTGCCTTCTGTCACTAAGACATGTTTTAACTAAATCTTTGTCTTGCAAAAATGGCATGGGCACACTTCTTTGCAATGCTGGACTTTACACGGAATAAAAATGGTGTTTAGGGAGTAGCTATGACCCTCATAAAATGGCTGTATGCCGTCCCGCTCCTTCAAATAAAAACTTGGCTACGTAACTGACTTGCTGTACTGCTTTTGGCTGAGGCAGAGTGAATTTTCTTCTTAGCAGCTGGTGTGGCATTGTGTTTCGGGTTTGTGACCAAACCAATGCTGATAGCACAGGGATGCTTTAGCTATTGCTGAGCAGTGCGTACACAGCGTCACGGCCTTTCCTGCTTCTCACACCCAGCGAGTAGGCTGGGAGGGAACACAGACAAGACAGCTGACCCCAGCTGACCGGAGGGGAAAGAGAGAAAGTGGGGACATTTGGAGTGATGACTTTTGGCTTCCCAAGTAACCTTTACACGTGATGGAGCCCTGTTTTCCTGGAGATGGCTGAACACCTGCCTGCCGATGGGAAGTGGTGAAAGAAGTCCTTGGTCCTTTTGCTTGGGCACACATCTTTCCTTTACCTATTAAACTGTCTTTTTCTCAACCTATGAGTTTTCTCACATTTATCCTTCTGTTTTTCTCCCTCATCCCACTGAAGTAGGTGAGAATCTCTGTGGGGCTCAGCTGCCTATCACAGCTAAACCGTGGTACTTATCCAAACAAAGATACTTTTTCCAACCTTTATCCTCTCCTTTTGGTCATGTTTGGGGAAAGCTCAAATTACATGAGTTTTTCCCTTCCAATCACATTCGAAGACTGTACTAAGACTCTTTGATTTAATTCTTGCTCATAATGATTGGCAGGCACTCGGAGCCAGTGTACAGCAGTGGACGGTACTACAGCACAGCTGCCTTCGAGGCCTCAGACACAACCTGGAAAATCAGAGCAGCTTTTACTGCACATCATGTGGTGCAATCGTACACAAAACAAAGGAAAAAAAGAGTTTTACCACAGGCTACCATACTCCACTGAGTCAGCGCAGTGCTGCGGTTTGTGTTAGCCCTCATTTTGGCCCCCATGATTTACAGCAAACACTAGTTATTTCAGTGTGTCATTTATCTCTCAGGTGTGCCACTTGCCATGTAAATGTAGTTTTTCTCATTTACATTCCATCGTTAACTCTATCTATAATCCCACACACATACAAAAAACCCCCCACAAACACCAAACTCACATGTACAACCCTCATAAGAGACTTCCAAAGCTCAGAACAGAGCAAGTTGTATTTTGACAGCTGTCCTTTGAATCCCAAACTACAACCCCTCAGGGGACGTAGCATTATGTAATTTTAGTGACAGCACAATTGTCATTCAGCTAGAAAGAAGGATATTGTGATCTCAATGGAAAAGAAAAGCGATACTGCCATCTGTAAGCTTATAGCCCTTTTTCTTTGGTAATTTGTACCTCTCATGAAGGGTTGGGAGTGGAAATTACTACAAGCTGTTGAATAAAATGACATCATTTTGCCACCCACAAAATGTTACGAGTTTGACAGCCTAGAAAATGGCACAGCAGTAAGGAAAGAGCAATCCCATGGCAAGTGAGTGCTCTTCTTTCTGGAGGAAACGTATGCTCATTGTGTTGGCTGACCTCTGTCTCTGTGGGACTCTGACCACTGTGGCCACAAACCCCAGTTTCCATAGCTGCTCTCTCCACTGGCCACAGGAAAGGAATATATATATAATTGCTGGAAATGCTGCTCACTGATGGTCCTCCGATTCTTATGGTTCAGTCAAATGAGACAGAATTTTGCTTTCAGGCAATTTACTCTCAATTGTAAGTCACTATGCTGCAAAATTAATAAACAGGGAAATTCAGTTATGCAATTAGAAGTTGTTAGGAAGAATAGGATAATATAGATTGAAGATTTCATGGATCATAAAGAAAGAATTTCCTGTCTATTAATTCTGCAGCTGCTTTAATGCGTTCCTCTTAATGATGGAATACTGGAGGCTATTTTTTTCCATGGTTGAATTCTCTTCCATTACACTGCACACACCCTCTTAAGTAACCTGCAGCTGCTTTTATCTGCCAGGACGAATGTGAGTCCATTGTGATATTTGACACATTACAGAGCCCCTGTGATTTCTCTGCATACCCCAAAAAAACCCCTAACCTGAAGTGCAAGAAGAGGGTCCGCAGGCATAAGCAGGATTTTAAAATGCTCTGAGACACACAGAAGGTAAATGAAGATCAGGAAAAAAAGAAAGCAAAAAGCACTGGTGTAGTCAGTTAACTCACTCATAGTTTCTGGCCAGCTCCACATGCTGTATAGCAAGAAAACTGGTTTTAATTATTTTTTAATCAGCACTTTCTCCCTGATCTGCCCTGTACCCTTCTGGTGGCTCATAACCAGCATACTCCAACATCCACCCAAAGAAAAGTTGGACTCTGATGTTGCTCTTTTGAAGCCAACTGCAATTTAGGGGAGCAATAAGAGCTCCCCCCCTCCCCCGCTTCGTTTTTCTCTCCTGAACTGTGACACCACCTCTCTTTAGAAAAGAAGACCCAAAGCTATGAAGGACTGTAATTCTTACTGACAGTGCTGCCATTACTTAATGTTTGTTTTATACTTTCAGTATGTCACATAATCTAATTTGGATGTTTTGGAGCAGTAATGAACTTAGTTTCCCTGTAGCAGCTGATGTCAAATTTACAGTTTCACAGAAGCAAAAAGGCAAGTCCAGAGATTCAAGAATAAAGCAAATAACCACCCTTTTAAATGGGAGTTAGCTGACTGGGATTTAAACACAAATGCCTGCCTTATGCACTTCATTCCCTTCAAACTTGGCTCTTCTGTCTCTACAATCTATGATTTTGCACTTCTGGAACAGGGACTTTTTCCTTTCTAGCTCTTACCAAGACAACAGCTTCTTTCTTTATTTTTATCTCTTCATCTTACTGCTTTGTCTTACTTTCTTGAATACAATTTGATAAAGCTCTGCATGTAGAAAATGATTTAAAATCTTACAATTAGGCAGTTATAACATTTTGAACAAATTACATTTTATAGAACCTATAAGCAGCCAACCACACAAGGGCAGCTACTCTAGAAATACCTATGTGTCTTCTTTTCCTCTTCCCAGATGGATATATGACAACAAATTCTTCCTCCAGAGAGATGGGTAATATTCTGAAAACAAAGGAAAAACAATCAATTATCTGGGCATAACGCTGCAGTTGTCACTGAGGTGTACGGACTGCAGTGTGGCATCCTGCAGGAAAACAGCAGTAGCCTGCAAAGAGGCTGGAGCAGTGTCCATCACTGATGACTCTGCTGGTTTCAGTCAGGACAGGCTCTTCGGAGTGGCTGGTGTGAGGCTATGTTTTGTGTTTGCCCTGAGAACAGTACTGATAAGGTTGTTGCTAAGGAATGTTTGCACCAATTCAAGGACTTTTTCAGCTTCTGATGCTTGCTGTGTTCCCAACTTTCTCACTACAAGCAGTGTGTGGGGTCACAGCTCAGACAGCTAACCCAAACTGACTGAAGGAGTATTTTATTCCACGTAGTATGTCATGCCCCGTACATAAGCGGGGAGTGGGCCAGGGGGTTGTAGCTCTTTTGCTAGCTCACTTGTTTGTTAGCTAGCTTGTTCATTTAGCTCGTTCATTCGTTCGTGAGCTGGTGGGTCAGTTGGCTTTCCCGGTCATGCTGTTGCTCGTGGAGCTCACTTGGACTCTGCTGTGATCACTCTCAGGCTCTGGCTCTGACTCTCGCTACTCAGGACCTGGGTGTGTATCAGTCAGCGGGTAGTGAGCAACTGTATAATTTGTTTTCTTTTCATTAAATGTCATTAGTAATATTGATAATATTATTAGTATCACTATAATATTAATTTATATTCAATTATTAAATAATTCTTATCTCAATCCACAAGCTTCCTTGCCATTTCCTCCAATTCTCCTCCTCCACTGGAAGAGGGGGAGAGGGGAGTGAGTGGCTACGTGGTACTTTATTGCTAGCTGAGGCTAAACCACGACAATGACTCAGAATGTCATACTAACTACCAACCCTTGAACAGTTTAATCTATTCTATTCCCATGTCTTATGCAGAAGAATATGTCATTGGACCCACCTCTATGAAGCAGGGAGGTACCAAGAGTAGCCAGGGAACGTTCAGCCAGAGGCATAACCCACCACAAGTCCTGTTGCCATCAAGTCTGGTTCTAATTAAGAACCTTTCACAAGGGGCTGCTGTCAATTCCTCCCACTCTGTCGGGGGGTCATAAGATTCCTCTTAGAGAGAAACATTCAGCAGAAAACACCTCTCTGAGACTTCGTTCTCTGCAAAACTTCCAAGTAAATAAATTGCCTTTTATTCATATACTTTTATATGAGTATTATTGCTACTCATCTTCCTGCTTGAGAAGGGGAAGGGAGAGAATCTTCATTTGTTTTTATGATATTAACAACTTGTTTATCCTCACATACTGCGTACTGCACTTGTATTATTTATACTGATTTATGATTTCATGTACTCAGAACTAGCAATTGGCTCAGGATCTGACTTTCTTTTGCACTGAAGAACTCTCAGCCTCTGCAAACAACTGAAACTGAGCTGTAACTACTTGCTTTTCATGTGCCAAAAGCACTACGTGGAGTGATGGCAAGCAGATTGTATCGCTAAATCAGTAATACAACGCAGGCGTCTAACAGTCATTCCCACTGGCTCAGGGCACGTGAGGCAGGGTAATCCAGGCGTGTGCCTCACCCTCTAGAAAAAGAGGTAAGCACCTTTTCTCTCACACCAGCAAAGTTCCGTGCAAAGTGGATATAATTTTTATCCAAATTACAATGTTATCTTCAAGAAATATGAAATTTCAGGAAATCTGACTCAAGTTTGAAACGGTATCTTGAGGTTTTACACTGTCCCTCACGAACATCAGGACAATAATGACCAAGGGCTAAGCAACGTTTTGGATGATGGGAGCAGGAGAAAGAGTAAACCCAGGGTTAAGGTGCAGCACTTTTCCACTTGACATTTAGTCAGTGTGACACTTAATTCTGATATAACTAACCTGTTCTGTGCATATTTTATTCCAATTCTAGTGTAAATTAGAAATAACTCAAGCAAAGAACAGAACTGTGTCTCCTGCCTACAGAGTACTCATGCTTTATCGCAGGGAAAACAACCGGGAAGAAGTGATAAACATTCACCATTCAGGTTTATGTGTCAAGGAATATTTCTGCTTAAAGACCCACATGACAGCCTTTCTTTGCTAGGAAATATATACCTGGTTCTAGGACTTGCAGAAGCTTTTAGCAAAAAAGTAATGTCAGGCTTTGAATTAACCACGTTAAAATGAAAGGACGTAAAACAATCAATGAAACCACCTTTTTCCTCTATGTGTGAATGAGATGGATGGGAACGAAGGCCACTCGAAACAACTGTTTTGACCATAGTATCGGCAGGTTGGTGTAAGTACCAGAAGAAGGGAAAGACATTTCGGCTGTACCTCGGGGAATGCACAAGCCATCCATCCCGCAGTTTACAGGCTCTGGATCCTGTTTGATACGCGGCAGATCCTCCTTGGGCGTGCAGCACCTGTGACCAGGCTGCCTGTTTCACCAGCTGGGATGTGGTCCTGGCTACGGTTCCTTTCTCTGTTATCTCTCAACAGACGCAATATAGGGTTCTCTAGATAAGGCTATGTACATAGAGCTTGTTTAGAAATGGAAGTTATTTTTTAATGGAAAATCCTGCTTTCTAAGTGGATCTTTTATTGTCAGCTTATGACTGACAGGCAGCTGACGAGCCTCAGCTCTCTCGGTCGGCAGGTACTGCCTGCACGAGACCATCTCCGTTGTCATCGGCCGGAGTATCCGAACAGAAGCCTCTGTTGCTGCTAGGTTTGGAGAGACACAATAAACATAAAACCTTTCTGATGAGTCACTGTACGGTGCAATTCTGTACTTCTGCTTCACTGACAAGAAATTTATACTCAATCCGTGAGTGATGTGAGGATTAATTTTTGAATATTTACAAATCACTTTGTAAAAAAACGTATCATAAAAAGTAAATACGTTCTACTGAGCCCTCCAGCTAGCAAATATCAGAACAACTTCTAGCATACGATTCACTTTTGCTTTATTCTTCCTTTAAGCCTGTTGTTTCCTGTTCCTTATAACATGTTCACTCAAACTACGGTGAGGTTACAGCTGCCACACAACTCTACTTGGACATCCCTAGTGAGCAGGTAAAAATCAAAATATGGATTTAAAAAATAAAATTATGAGAAATCATGCTACAAAGTAAGCTTTTTAATATCTGTTATTACCATTAACATCTGTCATCACAACGACATCTGGTTGGGACCTCTCTGTGCTGACCTAGGTCAGACACCATAAGAAGGACGTGTAGTTCCTTGATACAACTCCGTAAGTCAACAAATGTAATTGGCTTTATTACAGTGAGTCACTCTTTCAAGCCTTTGCATGGTCTATATCTGGTAGTGAAAGGAGACTTACCATTTCAGGTACTCTAATGTAACAATTACACTGTCGGACTACAATTACTGCTGATTGGAACGCCAGTCATAATTTCGAGGCACATATTCAAACTTAAACAAAGTTGGAGGACACGCCAGAATCAAGGACTTGGTGTCACTCCCATCTTTAGAGATACTGCACAGCCTCCAGCTGCTTACATCTTCAGCGGTTGTCCGAAATGAGACACTGAGAAGGAGGTGGTAGGGATTTATATGCCTCATTTCTCATACTGACATGACTGGAGTCCCACTGAAGCAAATGGACCTGGTCTTAGGGTGCAAACTATTAATTTTACATGGTAATACTGTGCAATATTGCATATTTATAACCATTCTTACAAGGCACCTCTCTGATGCTCCAGGTACCTTAAGACATTGCTTTTCCAGTCACTGACCACCACTAAAAGAGTAGTTAGAAAGGTCAGATAGTGGAATGGTTTTCTAACTTTGTCAAAGAAAACAGGGAGGTAAAGGAGAAAGGCATTAGTTCAGAAGACATACTTGGATTTTGGAAAAGGCTTTGACAGAAAGCACTCTCAGTGGATGATGGAAGACATCAGCCACTGACAGAGGAAGAAGAAAAATGTTGTCTTGAATCAGAAACCAACAAAAAGATGAAAAAAAACCTCAAAGCCACTGAAGTCTGCAGAAAGGAGCAGTCAATGGACAGAGGCATCCTCCTGCGTACGTTCTCCATGTGGCATAGATGTGATGTGCTCCACGGCTGGGGCCTTACACGCTATTACAAACTGTAGTGTAAAGCAACAAACAAATGCAAACTATGTGTAAAGCAAAACTATGTGTAAAGAGTTAAGACTGCAAAGCGTCCAGACTGGACTTTTAAATTAATGGCCTGGAAAAAGAAAGACATTTAAGGTGGCAAAATTTGTCAATGACACAAAAGTTCTTCAACTCGTGAAGAATAGAGAAGGTCACATGAAACTTCAATCAACTGAAGCTATACCTTAATTAAATATTTTCAGGTAAGTGCATGCATCTATTGCATTTAATGGACTTCAGCAGAATACTTCTTCGGGTATATTGATATATATCTCAATATTTATCTATCTATATAGATATCAATATATAGACATATGTCAAAATACCACATTTGTGTTTCATATACATATTAATATACAATAATATTCAAAACAATGGCCACAAAAGTTTATTTTCATAAAGGATAGAACTAAAAATTAACTAAAAACTTTCTTGCAATTACTTTTAATTTTCAATATGCTTTCAAATGTTAACTAATGAAAGCTGCTTCAAGAAGTGGAAAAGTCGTTCTTTACCTTTATGCCCTGAGATAGTGAGGTGAAGTATAAGGCTGGCATGTTGAGTCCCAGGCTGATCTAGTAAAAGCTCTGTCAGATTACAGAATCATAGAATGGTTTGGGTTGGAAGGGACCTTACAGACCATCTAGTTCCAACCCCCTGCCATGGGCAGGGACACCCTCCACTAGACCAGGTTGCTCAGAGCCTCATCCAGCCTGGCCTTGAACACTCTCAGGGATGGGGCACCCACAGCTTCTCTGGGCAACCTGTTCCAGTGCCTCACAACCCTCTCCATGAAGAATTTCTTCCTGATATCTAATCTAAATATACCCTCTTTCAACATGCTGAATCTTTCAGATGCTGAACTCTGCAGTGGTGTTCCACAAGAACACCTCCAAACAAATCAAAGTAGGGTCTTCTCCCTCACCCTTTGCAGCCTTACTCCCTTCCATCCGGCAAGACAGCCTGGAAGGAGAACACAGCCCTAACCTACCCACAACGAGCATTTTCAAGAGTACCCAGTCCTGACATTGGGGATCTTGTCTCTTCAGAGGTGAGGGAAACATTTTGAGGTTTGTTTCCCTTCTTGCATGCTCACGTACTAAAGAACCACAGCAACTGCTTAAGGCCAGTATCAGAAATGCAAACATGACACTGGCCTCCCCACCATCTTATCAGGGCACTAGATTACGCTCTTTCCTGGAACACGTCTATGTTGCTGTAAGGTTATTCTTGTGCTAAGCCCTGCACAGCCAATGGCAATAACTAAATACCTTTTATCACTCCAAAACAGCATCACCCCAAAGCTGGACCACTCACAGTTCATGAACAGGAGCCCCCTCTGAACTAAAGGCAAAGCTCTGTGAGATGAAGCCAAATTCCAGCTGGTGTTTCAGCAGCTTCCAGCCACCACCTTCTGAACCATCCCTCAAAATCAAGCTGCCATCCCACACATGGCTAGCTTTTGCTGGTGGCTCTCCTGGTGCTGTGTACGTACCATGTCTGAAACTCTGAGAAACCTTCAGTGTCCTCTGCAACAAGGAAGAAAACCGCTTTTTCACAAGGGTATTTCATTATTAATACACTTTGGACAATGCCTTCCTCGCATGGACAGCTCAGAATAGCAGTATTTGTTGAAAAGTTATGAGATCTCATAGAGCTCTAGGTCTCCGATCTGTGTAGATACCTTAGAGGATAATTCCACTGAAATCAACAGAACTGGGCTAAATTAGAATAGACCTCGACTTGACCTGTAGTTGGAGGAAGGGTTATTTGCCTTTGTCACTTTCAAATACTATTTTGAAGTAACATCAGGTGCTATACTCAGTCTCAGAAACGCCTCCCAGGTGCATTTGCCGAGTGTTAACAGATCAACACGCTGGGGAGGTGAGAAAAACCACAACCAGATGCATCTGCCCATGTCAAGAGGAAGTGAGAAGGCAGCTGTAAGTGTTACAAAACTTCTAGAGTCCTTTACTCAGTAAAAAAAAGACAGGCTACTACCTGGCATACACACCAGATACACATTTGGTTGTGGTCTTAACCCATTTGTGGTAAGAAAGGGCTTGGAGAAAGATGGGCTGACTGCCTAGAGTCCTCTTTGAGCCGACGTTACTGCGGTATGTGAAGAAGCAACTCTAAAAGAAGCAGCTGGGGGACCAAGTGGGAGATTCACTGATGGTATGCCACCAAAACAGAAATACCAGGATGCCGCCAATGCCAGTAGTGGTAAGTAGAGTCCCTTGAGCTCTTCGACATAGCTCTGCTGTGAATATATCTCAGTAATCTGTGACAGGATGAAAAATGCTATCAGCTGCCAAACATATCCCGAGGGTACAGATGGAGAAATGGTAAATTACAGTCCAATATGTCTGGTAATCGTGACTGCAGTATTAAAAACTAGAAGTTTTGGCACCAGACTTCCAAATCTCCATCCTGAAATGTAACTTCTCTTGTGGGCTCCTTCTTACTGTTATTTGGGACTGACCAGTGTTTCTTGGCCTTTCCAGGTCAGAAAGCTATCAAATGCATTTTGGAGGTCCAAGCACGCTCCTACACAGACAGGGTCATGCCGCACCTGAAGTGGCCGTATGTTTTGATCTCTTTGTAAAAAGACATTTATGACAACACTCCCTTCTGATCTCACGGAAGGTGTTTAACTTCCCCACCCCCTACATTTCTCTTGGAAATCCAACACAGTTCATGTTCCTTATCTATATTTAGTTGCTGATAAGATATCTATAACCCTTTAAATAATTTAGATAATGCCCATCCAGAGCGGAGAACCATGTTCCAGCTTCCACAAATCTTTGTAAAAAAAAACCAGAATCTGAATGAAAAGCAGAATTAACTTTTAGGCAAGGTTAAAATGACACTGCAATAGGGAGGCTTCAGGAGATACTAGACTGGAAGGGAAGAGGCACAGTGAACACTCAAAAGGCAAATCAATCCAATAGCACACCGCTAATATAAAAATAGTTGGTTTATATCAAATGCCAAACAAGTTGCAGCACTGTTAATGCTTATATGGCTTGAATGCTTAGAAACACGTGAGGTAACACTGTGGGCTTGAACCCCCCAGTACCTTAAGGGGAATGAATACTAACGGGTTTTTAAAGCCATGTTGGTGACTCTGGGCTAACATTGGGGACAAACAGGCACTCAGACACCACTTACCATGCTGGTGTAAGCAGGAAGTCATGCTGCTGCGAGCAGCTCCTGACCCCACTGCTCCCTCTCACCTCTTTGTGCCGACACAGCTGTGCATACCCTACCCTGGCAGAGCCCCTGGGGGCACTAATTCTGCTGGCAAACACAAGGGAAGGGCACCACAGCAACAAATCACTGAAGGTGGAGATCACTGCTGTTCCCTACTTGGAGATTTGGTAGCCCACGGAGCATCTCTAGCCTTGGCCCTGCCAGCACTGCCTGCCAGCGGCCTGCAAGGTGATGCTCAGTGAACAGCCCATAGTGCTGGTTTGCCTGGCCACTTCAGTGCCCCAAATGTCCTTGCACATGATGGCAGTCTCTTTAGTCAGGAACAGAGGTGCTACAGCGAAGAGATGAATTTCATTCACAGAACACCAAATGCATTGATTTCTCCCAAGAGTGGTTGCATTTTGTAAGAAAAATAACTTATTTTTAAGTTTGTTGATTTCTTATTTTGCCTTGTGATCTAATGTATCTTTTTCCTTTCCTTCTCTGGCACCACACTGGCTATTATTTATTTATAGAGCAAGAAAAAGATATGGGAAAGGTGTGGTCTCTTCCCCCAGTGCTAACAGTCTAACTTTAGATGTGATGGGATAAAGTGGGAGTGAGAAGACCGGAGGCTGAGACAGGCTCATGGATAAAGATTACAAGGTAAGTACATTTTGGATGTTCAAATTTTATAATAATACTGTTGATTCACAGGAAATCATTACTTTGCCACCCTGAGCTCAGATGTACCTCAGAAATCAGTAACTTTCTCATCTCTTGGTCCAGTGGTTTTGCAAAATCTTTATTGCAAGCTATCTCTGTGTTGTTTTCTACCTGTCTCCTTTCTGTTGCAAAACAAAAATAACATTAATGGCTCGGTAAAGCCTAACTTTAGAATTTAAAATACCAGGAAATTTAAAGTTTAAAAAGCAACAGTAATTTTGTGTCCTCGCATCGAGGGAACTAGAGTCCTGAACTGGATATGGTGGTACATGGAAGCCAGCTCTGAGATCTGAAGTGAGAAGTAGCATGATCAAACAAATAAAAGCGGAGTTTGAATTTAACACCTGTTCTTTTTGGGGGGAAAGCACCTGTCTTTCTGACACTTGCAAAGAGCACGTTGCAAGAGCTGAAGAGCAACATATGGTACAATAAAAGCACAAACGAGAGATTTGGCTGAAGTTATGGAAAAGACAGACCCACAGAAAAAGAAGTGGAAGGACCTCAATACGATCTAGCTGTATAGATGGGGGTAAGTATAACAAAAACTTATCTCTACCAAGCCAGACTGGAAAGATGGTTTCTGACACTGAGTCAGGGGGTGAAGAAAATTTGGGTATAAAGGATATATCTATCCTGCAGGACCAAACGCAGACCAAATCAACATGCTCCAATTTCTCCTTAATCTGAAGAGAGTTTGACAGCACGAAGGCCACCTGTGGTAGACCATCCACAACATACCATTTCATGCTGCTTCCCACTTTAAAATCCCCAAACTGCCGTATTTGTTTGATAAATGAAACACATTGAGTCCTATTTCATTAATCAAAACAAATTTTGTGTCACACAGAACTCAAACTTCATGTGTGTTTTAATTAGATTCAAAATGCTAGCTAATGTCACCTTTGTCCAAAAAGCCAAGCAAAGAGCAGCTGGACAGCTGTAACTGCCTGAGAGAGAGCCCATCACATTGGTGAAGTATGAATCTGACTAGCTAGCAGGGGCATCTTGTCTCAGAGAGAACCACAACGCAGTGACGTCAGACCGGTTTGGTATGAGAATTTGTCTCAGGTATCCTTCTAGTTTTTCTCTTGAGCAAAAGAGCCATCGTGGTCAAACACGGCGAACTGGATACGAACAGGCGCTCACCGTTTTGCAGGGTGAGACTTGAGAGAAGCAGGTTGCAAAAAGCAAATACGACGAGCTGTGAGCAGATTTTGTGTCACCCATAACGCAGGGCGATGACGACTCGGTCGCGTTGCAAAACGCTGCTCTTCATCCGAGAACAAACAGATTAACCAACTCAAGGACGTGTTTGCTTTCATGAGCAAAACACACCTCAGGACCAGGCTCTGTGCAGGTTCTTGTCAGCGTGGATTTGGCACTGGAAAAAGAGTCTGCTGCCTTCGTCTGCTGTGCCATGGGCTACCCAAAAGAACCGACTGGTGCCTGCCTCCTACTCCTCCAGGTAAAGCCTGCAATGCGAGCTTGGCTCTTGGTCGCATCCTGCTGTTTATCGGTGGCAGGCAAGCAGCAGCCTCTGCGCTTCCAGAGCTTCAGCTTCTCCCCGTGCCGGTGATAAGTTACGCAGAGTCCTTTCTGCCAATTGTTCTTGGCATACGGGCCGGGGAAGACTATTGTTGTTGCTGGCTGTTATCTCTGCCTCTGATTCCACTTGGCAGGGGTGCAAATCCATCTCTCTGGTGTGGAAACAAGCTGCTGGAGTCTGGATGAGTCAACTCATTAATAAACAAAGAGTTACAAAGGAAATGGGAATCAGTCTTAACAAAATAAATGCATTAAAAGTTTATTGGATGCTAGGGTGTTTGTCCTCCCCGGCGTGACACTGCTTTATCTTGGGCCCCAGCTTTCCTATCAGAAAACGGGGAAGTTAGTAGTTTATCAAATTTTAATCAGCTTAAATGTTGATGTATTACTTACATAGCATGGAAAGTATTTTGTGTTGTTACTGGTGAAGGTGGGTTATTTTTAATTATTCATTTATATCTGTTCCTCCATTTCTGTACCTTCGCTGCTTTGTGGAGTGTACCAGTGCTAACCGGAAAACCTTCCATCACTATTGCTTACCCCATCCCTGTAAAGGAGCCCGAGCCAGCTGCTCTGTGGGAAGCTCAAAACTCAAGTATGACATGCTCATGGAATTTTCTTGTGTTGAATTGGAAGTATGGGATCAGATTCAGGAACACCAGGCTTGGGACCTGGAGCCAGGGCTGGGGTTGCAGGTTTTGGGTGGGAGGGTTGGTGGCGTTTGGTTTGGTTTATTGCTGTGTCTTTTAAAAGAAGTAGAGTGGGTTTTTAATTTCTCCTTACAACAGCAGGCTTGTGCATACCTCACTCTAGACCAGGAAAGGTTTCATTTGGGTCGGGTTGAGCCTTAGCTTTGGCCAGAAATACCATTATAGTAGCACAAAGAAAGCCTGGCTCTTTCCAGGTCGCTTGACGCTCCATATACCCATAAGGACAGTACTACTGCCTTTCTTGCAGCAGCACTGGAAAAGCCTCACAGTTTCCTCGTCTACAAGATGTCCACTGCCGTATTGCCTTCTCTCATGATAAGAAGCTGATTTTGCTCTCCAAGAGACACTTCAGCTGCCAGCCTTCACACGAGCGCACAACTATTCCAGGGATGTTAAATTCAAGCGAGGTAGATGATACATTCCACATCAGAAGGAAAGCTAGAACCAAACCAGCTGTAGGCCACCATATGTTGCTGGACTATTAAATTCCACAGGAAACAAAGGTAGCTAGATGGCTTATTTACAGTAAACTCTTCTTAAGCAAGAGCAGACAGTATTACAAGTTTGGCAGAGACAGGAGCCACCATGCCCGTCTCTACCTTTGCAGGCCCCAGAAAATCTGTCTAATGGCATGGATCTGTCGCTTTACTGGAAATAAATGAGCTCCTTCATATTTTTCTAACAGAAATGCGCTCGTGCTCTCTCTCCCCTCCAAGTCAGCATACTATGTAGTTACCCCTTGTACCACTTTTCAAAGCCATGTTTGAGAAAGTAAAATCCATGGAAAGCACATACCTAAAGCTAAACGTCTGATGAGATGCACTCATCTGTGTTATAAAGGGTTGTGCAAAGGATGGTATAGAATCATAGAATCACAGAGTGGTTTGGGTTGGAAGGGCCTTAAAGACCATCTAGTTCCAACCCCCCTGCCATGGGCAGGGACACCCTCCACTAGACCAGGTTGCTCCAAGCCTCATCCAGCCTGGCCTTGAACTCAAGGCTTAGGGAAGGTCATGATGAAATTTGCCCAAAAAAGCCAATGGAAAGTTTCCTAAGTGGAGTCCTTCAATGAAGTGTGGGCAATTTTCCCAGGAAGTTCACCTAGAAAGCAGCCGGTCAATGGCAATCTGTATTGTAGACAACAAATCAATGGTGAGTTACGTAAAAACCATTTTTTTTAAGAAGTTGTAAAAGTAAAATAGATTTAATCAGTTTTCCTCTCTACTCTTGAATATTATAGTGAATAGAAATATTATTTACTTTCACTGTGCTGTTTACTGTATTAAAGAAGTCTTCTTTACTCTCCAACTTAGATCTCCAAAGGTTTCTCCCCACATACACACTTCTCCAAACTTCATTTTATTTCAACTGTACTTTTCCCATCTCAGTCATACCCCTTCCAAGATGAAGCAAACTGTATTTAGTCTTTATGAGAACATACTATATATCATGGTATTACATTATTTTGTTTTTAGTATTGCTCTCTACTTTTCTCTTAATATTACCTAATTTCTCATATACCCATTTGCTCTTTGGTCAACACTGCACAATGAAGAGGTGTTTTCACTCAGTTTTCTGCAGCAACACGTGTGTCTTTTGCCCAGCTGGTTTTATTACATTAAAATCCAGTATATATCAATAGTCAAATTGTTCTCTAAATCCCATTACACTGCAATCACAGCTCCATCATCATGTCAGGTTGCCTGCTCTTTGTTAGATCCTTCTACAATTCCTTCTCATCCTTTCTGAGTGTGACAGAGTAATTTCTTTGGTCATGTGTTGATTTTACCACCTCATTGCTTGTGCCTTCCTCCAAAGCAAATACTAGACAGTGCCAGCACCAGTACAAACCTTGGGGGAATTCTGCTTAACCTTACTTAAACTCTATGAAAACAACTTGCATCCACCTTTTCCATTAAAGCCTCAGACCTTCTACCATAAAGTAAACCAAACTGACCTTTTCATGTTGAAGAAAGAAAAAAACCAAAATAGAATCAGAACTCAGCTGTGCAACCCCTGGTTTAGTCTTGTTGAGGAAAGGCACGGTCAGGGATGAGGTGGGTAAAAGAGGAATGTTAGAGCTCAGAGGGTATCATTGTTCACTAGGAAGCCAAGCAAAGAACAGAAATGAGAGGAGGAAAATCACCAAAGTGAACGCACCCCTTGGGAAACAGCTCTTGAGGGAGAGTCCCACATCACGCGAGGCCCTACACATGATGTCCGCTTTCTCAGTCGTACCTCTGACACACTGCATGGTGAAAGAGGATACAGACCATTGCTGGAAGCGTCACGTGTCCTAGAGGATCTCGTCTCCTGCAAAGGCAGCTGTTGTACCCATTGCTGAGGGTTTACAAAATGCAAGAACCAAGTCATAAAAAAACAAAAAGGTGAGGAAAAAAAAAAAGTGCTAGAACTCTCCAATCCTCCCAGGTATAATTACAGAAAATAACAACAAAAATAAGGTGGCTTCTGGCACTTTTGGTGTTCCGAGGTGTTTACTGTTTTGAGTCTCGACTGCGGTAACGCGTAGGACGCATAAACAGTGAAGTTGGCCAACCAGATGGGGCACGCAACCTGCTAATTGGGGAAAGTCTGCCCTAGCATCCGGCCACCGGTTGACAACACAACAGCCCCCAGAAAGTAAATTTTTATATCGATTTTTTAAATTATTATTTTAAATGCTGGCTCAACCACTGATCTAAAAATTAAATGAATATGCATTTCATAGGCAAAAGAAATGTTTTTTTCTGAATATGTATTAGCTGTCATCACTTCTCTGCTTATAGCATTTAATAGCAAGAAGTATCAGAAGAGAATCTAACTGTAAACACCTTATATACCTACGCAGTACCACTATCCCTAACCTTTGATTTTATCCTTTTCCTTACTTACACAGAAGTTAAACAGATCCCAGGAGCAAGATCATGAAACACAGCTATTCCCATAAGATCTTCAGGGAAAAAAACCCAACCCCCTTACTCCCCCCAAACCGTACTACTCTTGGATGCACAGTACAGCTACCTGTTGGAAAGAAGCATGATTTGAGACCTTTTCTTGCCCTTCCAATTTTTCAGAAAATAAATGTTGAGCTTTCGTGACGGTAAGAAAAGGTGGTATTCCTATTTTCTACAGACATTAAAATAACAGATAATAAATTCCACTCTTCTCTAATAAATTCCATTATTTTATTAAGAACATAGATTGCCTAAGGCTTCCTGACCATATGTCCTACAATACACTTTGTTTTCAAGCACGCTGACACTTGAATCTTCTAATCTAATCTTCAGCAGTTTACCACTCGGATCAATTTCTTCCGATCAAAAGGCTTAGCAAAATCCAATATAGATAATATAGAATACCAAGACATAATAATATCTCTTAGTTTGCTTTACTCAACTCTCTGGGTCTGGTTTTTTTTCCCCCCTCTTTCTTCTTTATGATCCTGTAATGGAATGAGGGTCTGATTCTTAGCCCTGGTTTTAGCTAATAATCCTTCCTACATGCCTAATTGCATGGGGCCACGAACACTCAGAGTATTATGTAGGTAAACTACATACTTGTAATCGTGAAAGGTGGCAACTGAAATAATGTTCCACATTGTAAATTATCTGACCTTTCAGTTAAACATCTGTTACCGGCTTAATGGTTACTCAAAGTGTTCAAGTAACAGAAACCGTTTACTACCTTTTAGTCCTTTGAGATTACACTGCCAACTCAGCAATGAGCCAAAATGAAGCCGAAAAGCAGAGCATCAAGTCCTGCGGAGGGTTCGAATCCTACTATCAGCCACAACAATGAGGCCATTTGAAAAGGATGGGGGTAAAGCCTGCTGGGCTCCACCAAAACAAACTACTAGCACATCATCTCTTTATCATGAGCAAGAGGACAGAAAGCAAAATGAAAATAAGAAATTCAGCTGCGTATATCCCTGTTTATGCATCCAGGGATGGCAGGTAGGAAAAGAAAGATCTATTTAATACAATTTAAATATTATCTAAATTTAAACTTTATTATGTTCTGGTTCATATAAAAGTGAGCAATATTTTGGTAGTCTTACTATCTACACTTTACAGATAGTACCAACCAGTCTGCTGTTCACAAAGAGTGCCACGAGCCATGAGAAAGGTGTTTGACCTCAGTATTGATGAGATGCCTAGCAATTTTAAATGCTTAGAAAATGCTGGTGTTGTGACGAACTAACGAAAGCTTGATGCAGCAAACAGGATTATGCTTTTCCTTATTTCACAAAAGAGCAGTAAGTAGATAAATCACAAAGCTGCCCCAGCAGATTCAATTTGAAAAAGATCTGACTAGTGTGGGCATAAAAGTTAGGTGGTACGAGAATCGTGGTTGCACTAATCACATTCTTTTAGCATAGTTCAGTGTTGTTCTTTAAAAAAGGGACTACTTGCTTTCATCCTCAAGGGGCCCTGCCTGATTCCAAAAACACTAGCTAAATTCTATCTGCGGTGAAGTTAATGGGAATTTTGATAAAGATTTCAACAGCAGCAGGATTTCGTCCTTCCGTTTTCCCTGGCACAAAGAGAAGACACTGTGGATAGGCGCAAACCTCTCTGCCAAGTCGAGGTCTTCCTGGCCAAGTGATCCCTTGTCAGTGCTGAGTCTGCTTCAGGATGCCAAACACAGGGCTAAACTCTGCACCTCTGCCGGCACGCGGCAAGTGGCTGCCCGGTTACTCCCTGTAGCTGGTAGGACCACTCAGTCAAGTTCTCTCAGAGAAGTAACAGAAGAATAAGCATCTCTCAAAAAAGCCACGTGATACGCGTACCTTCTCATTGTATCAGAACTATCTCTTTGCTGAATCGATTCCATAGAATTCATGTCTCCGATTACATAGAATAAGGTCTCTGGGGAGACTTTATAGCACCTTCCAGTACCTGAAGGGGCCTACAAGGAAGCTGGGGTGGAATTTTGACAACGGCCTATAGTGATAGGACAAGGGGTAACGAGTTTAAATTGAAAGTGGGGAAATTTAGATTGGATATCAGGAAGAAGTTCTTCCCAAAGAGGGTGGTGAAGCACTTGCACTGGTTGCCCAGAGAAGCTGTGGGTGCCCCATCCCTGGAAGTGTTCAAGGCCAGGCTGGATGAGGCTTTGAGCAACCTGGTCTAGTGGAGGGTGTCCCTGCCCATGGCGGGGGGGTGGAACTGGGTGGTCTGTAAGGTCCCTTCCAACCCAAACCAGGCTATGATTCTATGTATTTCCATTTATGAGTATTTTATTCAAACTTCATCCAGAAGCAAGAACGAGAGCAGGTCCAATTAGGAGCTTCTGGTTTAATAGTATTTGGTGTCTGATGTGCACTGATTGGCTATTTTCCTGCTGACTTTTCAAAATGCACAGTGCAAGGTTCCCTGTGCTACCTTGCTAACATGCTTCACCTTGGGTGGAAAGACACATCTCTTCAAGAGTTTTCCATCTGCTTGATTACTAAATCCAAAAAGTGAGCTCTTTAAAGATCAGCAGCACCAACTGTTTTCTCAGGAGCAGCATTTCACTTTTCTATATGCCTGTAAGGTCTATCATATGATCCAAATTTACAATCCCATCTAAGAACTATTCAAACACAAATTAATGACTAAGCTGAATATCACATTTGACAGAGAACCTGCAAAAGCAGTATCTGAATCCTCTTCAGTGTATTTACTCTTATTTTCTTTACACTAACCAAAAAAGAAGAAAAAAAAGAAGAATAACGGGGCACATGTACGTAGTCATTTCAGAGGAACAGGAATGGGACCAGGATAATGTCAGTAAAAATTGCTTTCCTTGAGATGCAAGAGAAAAGGTAAAGATGCATTTTCACTACTCTTTTTTTCCCCATTTATTTTCCTGTTACAGTGCAGTTCTCAGACCATGCAATTGGCTTCATTTCATAGAGGTAAAATACTACTACTGCTAATAATAACTGACAAGCAACAAGCAAAGTAATTATACTTTCCTATCTCTAAACAAATTTTGTTCAAGGTACTTTACTGTCAGATTCCTGTTTCTTCTACACATAATTCACGCGGTCGCTGCTGAAAGCCCATTAAGAAAGAACCCATGCCTGTCACCGCACAAAGGAGGATGTAAAAGCACTTCATTGTTCCTGCGCTGAAGCAAAACAATTTGCCACCGCCAGACCCCCCCCCTCCTAGCAGTGCCAAGTGCACTGTAATTTATTACCTCTGGATGTCTGATTCCAAGTGAAGGAAACTGGAATGTCATACCTTCATTCATAACACCGTCTCATGGAATTATTTTTTCCGGATTCCTGGGAAGTTGAAATATTTGAGAAGAATATCAGGAACTGTTGTTTTAGCCTGTTTGGTGAGTAGATAATTGCCTTCCAACTCTATTCTTTCAGGAAATGATGTGAGTGCCGCATTGTTCAGCAATGTTTTTTAACAAGACACATACATACGTATTTTTAAAAGAAACAAAACACAACAAAAACATGCGGTCTAAGCCACTGTACTGAACCAGACTTTTTGAATCTGGCGTAGATAAGAGGTTGGCCCAGACAACGCGTCCACATTTCACATAACTAAGAACATTCTTTACAAGGGATGTAAGCAACACTTTTTGTTGAAGAGGAAAAAAAAAAAAAGAATCTAAAACAAACCCCTTTATGATGTGGGACTAAAAAGCTCATTATGTTAAGTGATATCAAACATGACCAGAAAAGACCCTAGGGAGAAATTACACTTTTTTATTGGTTTCTGTGGGACAAAGTAGCCTGGGAACTTGAAAGCACAGGGAAGGTGCACGTGGAAATCACATCACATGTGAAGAATAATTTCTTACCGTGTGAAAATTATTTGAAAATAGTTTTCAGCTAAAGTTTCTCTTTATGGCAGGCATTTCAAAAGGAGCATGCTGAGGCAATGACCTACAGTAGCACTAGTACAATAGCTGCTGGATAACCTCCTTGCAGAGCTATGTGGTCTTAGTTCAGTTGCGCGTTGACAGGCAAAATATAATCAGCACCAAAACTCGTAATGCCAGAGGCTCACTTTGAGCCTCATACTTTATCTTGACTGAAGATCATGGCAAAAATTCAACTCAGTTTTTGAATTTCAATTTAATTTTTGATAAAAGTAAAATTGGGCCTGGCAAGAGTGCAAAGAGGGAACTACTATTTCTTCTTCAGGAGAGGCTGCAAAGGGTCAGCATACAGGGACTCTGCTGTGACTTTTCATGCTCCAGTCTGACGACCACACACTTCTCTAGGACTTGCATCCCCTAAAAACAAACAACATGAAGAAAGATTCTGCATTTTGTGACCCTGTGGTGATGGCGACTGCCAACTCAGTGACAAACACCAACCGCCATCGTACAGCAACCCGATGCAGTGGGCTGCATCATCCATTTCCTCCCCACTTCAACATCAGGCTATGAAACAAAAAGTAATTCAACAGCTTTGTGACACAAAATTCTATCTGTTCATGCATGTTTTAAAGGAAATTGCATTTGCTGTATCATCTGCAAGTCACAGCTGCAAAATTTCAAACTGGTACATCCTGGTCACCCCACCTTTTTTGAAATATATATATATGTAATTTAGATAGTATTTATTTGTAATTATATGATAAATAATATAACTTGTTACTATTTTTCTATCTATATATAGGGTTTATTTATAACCAGAAATGGCAGCCTATGTCTGGGCTCACTTCTGAATACATGGACACGCCAAAAGCCTTACACAAAATGAGAACGGTACTGTTCTACACTAGGCGTCTGTGCAGTATCCTGCACTCAAGGCGTTCCAGACAATGAATTCAACACGTTTGCCTAACACAATCAGCCCCTCTGAACATGCTCAGGACACCGATATCAAAGCCCTACTACCTCTGAGCGTTCCTTGATTCCACAAAACTTGTCCACTGTTGCGATGTATTGCGGGCTGCTTATTCTAAAACCAAATTTTTGAATGATTTAGCCTTTGATAGTTTAAAGGGTAATTCCTCCTTAGGATTCCAAACGCTAGTTAGTTGTTTGAAACCAAACTGCTAACTAGGTGTCCTGCCATAATTCTACTATACAATTTTTAACATTGTTTACTAAATACTTTCTAAATTACGCTCATTTTTCTTACAAATCAGTACCTTGGAGGGACGCACAGTATTTCCTATTTATGTAATTCAGCTGAGAAGCTTTCTAGGTGACATAGTAAAGATCGGAACAGATTTAGAGCCATCTGGAAAGGGGATTTTCAGGAACCGGAATTTATTTAATGAGGGCTAAAAACATCTGGAGAGGACAAACTTGGGTCCACTCATAAAGGACTTCCTATGACCTCAAGCAATCCGGAACTAAATTTCCCGAAGCTGAAGCTGCTGAAAAGTGCTGTGCATAGTCTAGAACAGGTTACAACAGGCATTTCTGCATATCCTGGTTTGGGAGAGCACTCAGATACAACCGCATAAGCTCCTCAAAGCAAGCTTGCAAATTTATTTTACAATTAACTCAAAGACAACTAAAAATGCTCATCCAAGTCCTGCAGCGTTTGGTCTGGCAAGAGCAAAGGTTATTTTACTCCAGAATACAGAATATAGGGACCATATGTCATAAAATGCTGGATAGATTTATAGATTATATCCAGCTCAAAATGTGAGTAAGCCATAAATAGCGCTCTGGTTCTCACTAAATTCCATGACATCAAGTTAAACCAAGGTCTGTTAAGAAACCTAATGATACTCAGTTGCAGGTCTCCTTGGATCCACCCAGTGAGTCATTAGTGGAGAAGACTGAGGAAATACAAGGTTTTATTTAAAATGACAGTTTCAAAATACGGTATTGCAATAGTCTTGAAAGTCCGTATTGAAAGGGTCAGCTTTTCTTCACTGTCTATAAAATGCTAAATAAAAAAATGAACCATTCAGATGCTGATTTGGCCCAGATAAAGCATTTCAGAAGGCAATCTGAAACCTGGGTGGAGTAGCTGCACTAGATTCCTAGTTAGGAAGCACAAACCTGAGCCCTGGATTTTCAAAGCTACAGCTTTAAGCCCTAAGCAGGGCTTCTGCAAGCCTTTCTTCTTTCTAGTGTTCACCATTGTCTTGAGTAAACTCGCTCCTACTTTGCTCATTACTGTCTATAAACTACAACGGTACTGCGTGCAATACTGTACGCTCCTCAGAACTGGAAGGTACATACACATGGAATAATGTTTTTCTAAAAGATTTCTTTCAACCCTTTAAAAAACTCCCTTTGTTAATTGTCCCCAAAATAGATTCAAGCATTTTTGACTTCTCCAGTCTCTTTTAAATGCCTATGTTATTTGGAATTTCTGAATTATCCCAACACTAAACTATTTATGAAAGCTGTGTTGTTCATTAAAACCCTACTACAGCAGCTGCAATCCCGTCTTCCTGCAGATTCTGCTGTATCTTGGCACACAGACCGTAAAGTTTATCACCAACAGCACTGAGCGTACTGCATCCTCACTACTTTGAGAATTTAATTATAAGCAATTGAAATCATTGGCCTGTTTAAAAGTGTGTGGTATGATAATTTTGGCCACAATTCTTTTTGCAGAAGTCCCCATTTCTTCAGTATGGCACAATCTTAATAAGCATAAACTTTTCCCTCAGAGGCAGAAAACCTGATCCTCTAGACTGAAGAGCAGAGTAAGAATGCACCTTTTGTAGGTGTTAGTCTCTGACATTGAGCCTAAATTCAGATTATAACAAACCTTAATTAGAACGCGTAAGTACCGTGGACAACATTGTTCGGATCAGCACACCTCACACAAATAATTTTAAGAGTGACCTGTTGTAAGCTTTTTTGAGGACTAATGGGACAAAATGCTGCTGGTAACTAGTACCATCTTTTATTTAAATGCCACAAGATGTCTTGTATTTAGAGAAAACACTGTATTACAACCGAACATAAGCTTTTACCGTCTATCCCTATATAAAACCAGGCTTTCTAACTTCCCTTCTCAAGTCTGCACTGACACCTACTGGGGAATGTTTATAAATCTCAAAATCCATAGCCCTGAGATGTGTACACGGCTGATTGCGCCATGTATTTGCTATTTAGTTTGACTACTGAAAAAAAACCCTCTACAGTTTTTGAGGAAAGGTTTAACAAGCCATAAATTAAAATATCAGAGAAGATGCAATGTTCCAGGTGTGACTATGGATCTTTTCTATAAAAAGTATTACCTAGTGTTAGCATAGAGAGAAGCAGAGTAAGAGCAGATAAATGAGCATTCTCTCTCCTTCCTAAGATTAATAAAATTTGATAGGCCTTAGGCATAAAATGTTCCAAGGTAAACCGCACATAGCTTCGTTGTTAAACCAACGAACGAGTAAAAACCACAACAAACCCCGTGAGTGTTTCTCCAGTTCCTCAGTTTGTTACCACTCCTCAATACTGCAGCAGCAGATTTTGTACAGCAGTTCCAAGGAAGATACCGGTTTCTTGCTACGTATTCATTAGAACAGAAGGACTATGAAAATATTCCAGTGATTACGTGACATACAAACCCACTTCCAGTCACAAAGAAGAACCGTTAAACCTACAGCTCAGTATAATAAATAGCACTAGTAGTTAAGCAAAGAGTTATCTGCATAATCGGGTACAAAGACGGATTGCAAAACTCACCTGCCATGCTAGAAGTTCACTGAAGTGTTGAGGACCCTTTCCAGATCCTACTGGAATCCAATGCAAACTTGGATTTATCCAGTTTAACAGGGACTAAGTCAATTCCCAAGATTTTTAAACTATGGGATTCAGCCACGTAAATATTGCAAGGATAAGGTAAACCGCTTCCTTCATGCACCAATGACATGGAAGCGACATTTAAACTATGTTTTTCTATTTCTCCCAAACGGCAGAGACTTTTGAATAGCAAGAATTTGAATCCTACAAAAAAAGTCCCGCTGTGGAGCACTATTGTGTCCAGACAGACCACAGCCCCACCTTACTAAAAACCCGCTGAAGACAGGAATCTTTTTTTATCCGTCAGATGTATAATGTTTTTTGCGATAAGACTAGACACATCGGGTTTGTTCGGGGTTTTTTAAGCATTTGGACAGAAAAAACAGGTTTTCCTGTAAACGTCAGCCTGTTGCTTCAAAGAAAATGAAACATTTCCAAGAACATCAGCACCTATAGCATATTAAAAAAAGTGAGAGTTACTGAATGATTCAGCAATGGATGGTTTTCAGATAATCCCCACAACAGGGACACAGGACTATGAAGTGTTTTGAAATGATCTTCAACATGAAAGTATCTGTATCATTCTAAAAGAGTTATTTTCAGTGTCAGTATTTAGAATCTTTCCAAAGAATCGGCAGCACACATCCCAGAAGATTTTGGAAATACCGCTTTATTTTCCAGTGAATATCCAACTCGCAACACTCGATTCATTGCGGAAGAGCCCTCAAATCGACGAAATACCGAAATCTACAGCTCCAGTGCACAGTTCATTAGATGTCTAAATCTTAGTAAAAATTATCAGTGCAAAAATAAAAATGAATTCAGTATGCAGTTAAATGCATTTTGCTATAAAGATATTTGGGCTTTCAGCACATAAATAATCTGGTAAGAGAGAAGCCATTTTTCAGTCTGTGCTCAAAACAATCAAAACTATTCCACACCCAGTTCTAAAGACAGGCAAGAGCTAACTTTTTCCTTTTCGAACGAAAGTCTGAACTTAGTTACGACATTCATCACGGCTACATAAGCTGAAAAATATTACAGAGGTCACCCTCTGCTCAAACAGGGGTTGTTCTAAAAGAGGCTTTCCTATTTTTCATGCGTGGGACACTTTTGAGACATCTACGCTTTTTCCATCCACAACAGAGCGCTAACAACATTCCAGCGTGCCCCAGTGTCGGTAAGTCCTCTTTTCAGCCCAGATAGACGGTGATGATTGATGGAGCTGCTGGGCCTACAGTAGCGGGCAGAGCAGCTTGGCAGGAATACAGTGTTATTGAAAGAAATCTCAAATACTTATTCCATCTCCTCTACTAACTTTAATCACACTATCAACACGCTGCCAGCCACGGAGCCTTGACACCAAGCCATAAACTTACACAAGCAACCATTGTTGGCATATTACTGCCGCAATGCAGGTAAAGGGTAAATTCTGTTTATTTTTACCTGTTTCCATTCTATATTGGACACCAGCTAAATCATGGAAAGATATTTCCTGTACTGACGGTTAGCTTGCAGCACGTTTCATTAAGGTACTGTGTCTCATTTTGCTTGGTTAATGAACTGATTAAGTTAACTTCGTCAGTTACGTTGCCGTTAACTGCAAGTTTTAAATAAAAGAAAGCAACAGGAGAGCTTCATATACCCTATAAGAGTAACAGTAAGGAAGCAGATCAGTACTACACGCATTTTACCACTAATCTGCTCATTTGTTATGCTGATAATGAAACAAAAATCTTTCCTCAATTGCTTTATAAAATTCTGTCAAGCTTATCCTAAGTAAACCAGCAGCATGTCAAATGTTTAAAGTAAATACTGTACTGGCTGCAAAGCTAATACAAAGACCGATATGCTTCTCATGATTACTTTTGAGCTTGTTCTGGCTTTGCTTAGAACAGTAAAGCTTAAAAAGAGAGGCCTGAGACATTTACAGGGAGAGAAAAGAAATTGTTGTCCAAGCTCGCTTACCACCTTTATGTTAGCAAAAACCATTTAAATCTCAGCTCTGCTTCACAATACTGAGCGTGCGATCCCGAAGTTGGAATTGCAACTGGATTTAAAACTCTGTTGAGACCTTTCATTGCTAAAGCTTCAAAATATTCTGTAAAGCGAGTTGGTTTTCCTGAAATCTATGAACGGGATTTAAGATTTTCCCAGTGAATTCTCAGCTAACTATGGCTGGAACCTATTACACCTGCTTTTCGGGAAAGGGCTGTGGCTGCACACTGGGATAGTTAGTATTACATTAGTCTCTCATTTCCCAAACGACATGATACCCTCTGCAGATGGGAGAGAATTCCAGTTTGCAACTCCCTGAGCTGATGTAGTCACACAATGTAATTTCCAGCTCCACCTTCCAACGAGTGACGAAATACTGGCATTGTACCTGCCCTGAACAAAACAAGCAGAGATAGGCACTTGGGATGAAAGTATGCAAACCTTTTCTTCCCATACCAAACCTGTAGAGTAAACTCTCCCTTTTTCTTATGTGTTTCAGCTTTCCCAAAGAATCTCAATTTAAGTCAGAAGCAACCGAGTATTGGCACAAACCCAGCGTTATTAAAAAAGAAAGGTCTTAAAAAGAAGCGTATTTGGCCAGTTCCTTCTCCATCTCTGAATACTGCTCTTTGAGGCGCTCCATAGCTTTTCTGTGCTCTTCGTCCACCTCCGCTCGTTTGTTTTGTTGTTCTTCCATGAACTTCTCCCAGTGGGCTACGCACTTCTCTTCACGAGCAGTCAGCTTGTCCGCCTGAAGCTGACGGGAGGAAAGTCAGAAGTTTAACCATCATTTCCAGATCAAAACAGAGGGTTTAATGAGATCTACATAATGTTAAAGTACCAGAGAAACTGAGCTTTCATTTCAGTAAAGTAAAACTCGCAAGAAAACATATGAAAAGGTGAAACTAAAGAGAAAACATTTATTTTTATAACATATACTCAATTCAAAACAAACGATAAAATGTCTATGATACCGTTAATGTGACAGCATAAGCACCAATAACTTTCCTACGCTACAGTCTGGTGAGAAACAATTAAATAAATATATGGGAATTAAATAAATACATGAGAAATGATTAAATAAATAAATGGAAAGACACTTCAAAGTTACTAGTTCACCTAGCTTGCTGCTGTTAGTTTCTAAAGCTCACACTTGTTGCATTATATGCTCCTCTGACTACAGACAATGTTGGAAGTACTCTAAGCAGCTGATACAAATCTGTATTATCTCACAAAGATTTTGTTTTAAAATGAACTTCTGATTTTGGGAACATGGCATTCAGTGCTCTTAGCCCCTTAGTTATGGGGGGGGGGAGGGAGGAAATCAGTAAGTGGACACTGCTTTTTTTAAAATCCTTTTACCTCCCCACCCTCCCTCTTTTTCTTCTGTTCACACAAAGAGAAGCTGCCTGCTGACACAGACTCAGGGAATCCCCTTTTGAAAGTAACTGAAAGAGAAATAATTTAAACAAAGTGCATCTAATTTTTGATTAAGTGGTCTTAAAGAACTGAGAATCTGCGTCTAGTACAGCAAGCACAGGCAGCTCTGTTTTTCATGATACAGAGTAAAAATGAACTGGAAGCATTACCATAGCTGATTTATGAGGAAAATATTTGGCCCACTATATTTCATATTTGCAAGTGCTAGGAAAAAAAAAATTAGAGTTACATATGCTTGTTATTTAGGTATTTACACATTACTAGGGCTTAAAGGATCCACTTAAACAGTCAAGACAACACTTGAGGTTTTATGTCAAATATGTGCAAATAGAATGCTTCTGTGTTTCACAACGAATTATGATGGTCAGTAAAACATGTATAAATTACATGTTGGCCCACCCTTCAACATATTGCTCCTCCTGACATTTGCCACTTTCCTCTTAAAAGTCCCATTTGTCGAAACAAAATGTATTTTTTACATTCCCAAATACATTTTTAAAACTAGAAATGAACCACATTTCTATTTTACTACAATGCTTATGTTCAGCATAGTCATCGTATACTAGACTTGATGAAAAGCCCCTAACACAACAAGGAAAGAGTGAAATGGACTACAACAACATGGATATTCAATGTTTTTAAACTGGCAGTTTGTGTTTCTGCCTTAGCCAGCTAGCTTTCACTGTGATTAATGTCTTCCTTTATATATCAGTTATTTTTTCCCTTATACTTTCACACTGCTTGGCTTCTGGTAAGTCTGATCTCTTTCACTCTCTTATCTTGGGAAAAACCCACACAAAACCACCATAAATCTAGCTATCTAGAAAGAGAGATCATACACACGTCCAATATGCATGTCAAAACGAGATGGTGTACTTGTGTGGATTGCTTGCATGCAGTACTAACAGTCTGGCCTCCTTCTATCAAATGCTGAAGCCACAATAGATCTAGGCAGTTGTTCTTACATTTGCTCCATCTCTCGGCAAAAGAGAAGATTCATCCTTCCTTTATTTCCCTTTTTATCTCCTTTCCAATATATTAGCAATGATTATTTTTTATGTAGAGTACTTCCGTGTAGGAATAACAACTATCACACAGCTTCAGTAGACGTGGCATTTTTGTCAGCTAAAGGCAATGGGAACCCCTTTACGTATTCTTCAACACGCTCTACGTGGTGCTCTGTAAGATCACCATTGTGAGTTAAATATACCATTTTTGCCATGCAGCGTTTTATATACATCTTAACAACATTATGCCAGACCCATTGTGCTTGCAACAGGTCGAGTATCGCCTACTAGCAAAACAGACCAGTGTGTACTACTAGTTCAACCCGTAGACTATTACATAGAGAACAGGTTTTGAATCCATCAGTGTATCACAGGCTTACTGACAGGATCACACAGCACCCACCCAAACCACACCTGAGCTAGCCCAACCTCATCACAGCATCAACAGTTTGCAAGGAACACGAAACTCACGTTGCCACTTGCTATTGCCATTTTCCACTGCACCATATCTACCCAAGGGTATAAAATGATTTACCTGGTAAAACAACCCAAGACATTGATAGAACACGAGATAGCTAAGTTTAGTTTATCAGAAATCGGTAGCCTAGCTACTTTTTTCTCCCCAAAACCCTCTTGCCTTCCCCTGCTCAATCATTATAGCTTGTTCTGGCACAAGAGAAGTGATTGTGAAATGTATAGATATTAGCAGTCAGGCTAAGTATCCTAGAATCACAGAACAGTTTGGGTTGGAAGGGACCTTACAGACCATCCAGTTCCAACCCTCCTGCCCTGGGCAGGGACACCCTCCACTAGACCAGGTTGCTCAAAGCCTCATCCAGCCTGGCCTTGAACACTGCCAGGGATGGGGCACCCACAGCTTCTCTGGGCAACCTGTGCCAGCGCCTCACCACCGGTTGAATACTAAGAAGCAATTTCTGTCAGTGCTTGCTCTTTAAATATATGAAGGCAAGCAACATTCTACTGAAATAATAAACCTTACTCTATACAATTAGTTATGTTGGAAATAAAGTAACTCCATATAATTGCAATTTACACCTTTAATAAAGTAAAAAGTTGCAGATATGAATAAACATTTTAGAAAAACAGAAAATCAAGATAAGCTAGAGCAAGCACATAAGAACGTGAAGAAACACCAACTAAAACACACCAAGGACTTGAGTACTGCTTCCACTCTCCCACCCTGGCAGCGATTTGGAAAAGCCCACTGCAGCAGCTCGGTGCTGACCTTGGGCGCTGCAGCTCTCCTTCCTAGAAAACACATGCAAACCCAACGGTTCTCAGCAGCAATTCCAAATCATTAACACTGACGGCCGCTGAGGGGATGTGTGTGCGTGTGTGACACAGCCATAATCTTGAAACCAACGTTCCTAGACAGTAAAAAAAAAATTATATCACAGACGAACAGCTGTGTGAACAACAAAAACAAGAGTGTGATTCTTAATGGATGTGTGTCTCAGGATACAAACAGTTCAACCAAAGCGTATGGTGCAGTGTAAACTTGCTTCTAATAAGAAGTTAAAGAATCCATGCAGGAGGCATCCCATAGCTATGGCATCCATAGGTAAGCTTCACTGGGCACTTCGGTGTTATTAGGCATCACAGAACAATACGAGAGAAATCCTGAACACAGACAGGCTCCTCCTACGCCCACATCCAACTGCACGACCCCAGCTGCAACAGACACCATCCGCAGGGCTGAAGTACTAAGAGGCTTCCCTCACACAAGCTGCCTCCGCTGTCTTGGAACAGGTGTTACCCTGGTACAGCCTTTCGCTTAGCAGAACATCACTAAGAGCGTCCTGAGGATCCAGGCTCCCACGCAGGCATCGACACCTCGCGTTCCAGCCACCAAAAGACTTGGTTTCTCAGGACCAAAGGATGACTTTCACGCTGTAGCTCTGCAAGCACCCTTCAGGTTTGCCCTATATTGTGCTTTCTTACCACAATGCTCTCCGCTTCTACCACATCCCCTTCATGTCCTGTGCTACTAACTTCACTGCTTCATTCAACTGACCATAACACACAGGAGGAAAAACTAATGAAATCAAGACCCTATGCAAAAACACCCCTATTGTGCCCTACCTATAGCTGTAGCTGCAGCACAGCTAGAATGCACAGAGGCTCATGCAGGTAGATGAAACAATCTTTTACGTTAAATATGCCACTGGCAGTCACGAAAAATGTTTCAAATACAAAGATTTTCATGAAGTATAGACATCTTGGCATGGATTTGTATTGGTTAAGTCGAAATCAACCCTCAAAAAGCAAACAGTTTCCAAGAGTCAACATAATTACATGTATTGGTGGTCTGTAGGGATAATACCGAGTAGATTTTATACTTTCAATTCAGAATTTCTAAATGTATAGATTTGCAAAAAGTTTGTTTTCCAGAAAACAATACACCCAGGATTTGACAGTGTGTCTGGCAAATCAATTTCCTGGGTGATTTTGTAAAGGCAAGGAAAAAGACACCTTTATTTTAAGATACCCGATCTTCAGGTTATTTTCCACCAATTTGTTATTTAGGAAGCTTTCTATTTTGGGAAAAGTATTTGAGAAGTATTACACTTCTCACTCCCCAAAGTCTGACTACTTAAAACCAAAGAAATAGCCTCGATCAGTTTCAATATTAATACGAATTGGTGCTGCTTTCTTAAGCATCATGTTCCTCAGTTACAAAGACAGTTGCTTCAAAGGAATAGATGCCCTTTATCTGCCTCGTTATTGCATAGATTGAAAAGAGCAACACTGTCATTTCTATATATACTTACATCTATTTATAAATCAAGTCAATAGCTCATGTCAAATATCTTTATTTCCAAGTCAAACAATAATCCAAAGACCTACTTCAGTAGCTGGGCCCCCCCTACAGGTGACACACGACATATTAAGAGACTAAGAACTTGAAATTGCCTCTGCATTATGATGCTCAGTGAGGAAGCACTTCTGTCCTATCACACACAGAGCACAAAAATATAATATGCATTGCAAATAAATACATAATTCATATTTCAAAGAGGTAGAAGAATGGGTTTTTCTGAAGTCCAGAAAGCACTTGCAGTAGTAATAAATAACTTCTGATCTGTTAAAACTCTTTTTTTTTTTTTTTACTGTCATGAAGAAGGAAATAATGCCTCCATGTTTGAAAATGCAGGTACAGTTGCAGGAGAAAGCAATCCCTTTTGTTCCTTTAAGAAAAAATTTAGACGAAGAATAATTCAGTGTTAGTTTTCATTACTTTTAAATTTCTAACTTTGCAAAACCAACCCAACTATGTAAAAGATAAATTGAAATAAACTCTGGCCCATGCACAGTCAACAAAACATAAGTTTAAAAAAAATATTAAAAAAAATGAAACAAACAAAAAAACACAAACAGAAAGAACACAAGTTGAGTAGACAATCAAGTCTACCCCTTAAGTCAGACTTAATTATAAATTAGAAAACATCACCTAATAAGCCCAGCATAGCCATCTCAGAAAACTTTAGTTCCGCTGTTCCCCTCTTCCAGCCAAGAAGTGCCAATGAAACTGCTTTGGTATGTAATTGTATAAATATACCAGTGCATGACATCAAGACAAAAGCCAACATTACACCACGACGTCCAGGCTTCAGCACAACACATTCTGTGCTTAGGCAAAGCCCGGTGACCTTTGTAACATGGGAAAATTGCCCTGTGAACGGAAGGATGCAGACGGGTGTACCCAAGCCAAGAGGAAGCCTCAGGTAACTCGTGGTGTTGTATGGTATCGGTACATTATTTGGGAAGAACAAAACAAAGTCTTAATAATTAGCTATTAATTGTAATGTTTTAAGCATTAGACAATCCAACATTTCCCGCCATGCTGTAGATTTTTGTTTTAACCAAAAGATGGTTTAACTGTCAGCAACCGTACATTATGCTTTAGCCTTTTACCGTGTCACTGACTGGCACTTACTATCATCTACTGCACAGAGAAAAAGAAAAACCACTTTTTTACCCCACCTGAAGAGATCTGCAAGGTATCTCAAATGGTATGTCTCCATGGCTGTTAATTTGGCAACATTTGACACATTTTTGGGGCGCTTTTTTTCTTTTATTTGTTTGATCAGAGAAACATCTCCTCACCCCCAAACACTCTTAAAGCTCCAGCACTATCTTCCTCTCAAATTTCCAGCTCCAGACCACACCGATACAGCTTTATCCTGGTTTTGACTGCTGGTTATCCATTCTTTCAGCAATTCCTCTTCTCCAAACAGTATTTCAGCTGTTCTGCTAGAAGTTCCTTCAGTCACCCAACAGAACTTAAGCCATAGCAAGCTGCTAAACTTCACTTTTCACATGTAACCTGAATACTTGTCCTTAATTTCTGTGTTCCAGTATAACTTTATAAATCCAAGGGTTTGGGAAACTCAAAACTAAGCTTAGAATCTGTTCTATGTTTGCAACAATGCCTGCTACTTTTATGAGTAACTTTTTTAATCAGATATTTAGACACCACTAAATTTGGAAGATTTTTAGCACTCATGTTGACATAAAATGTTGAAAATAGTTTTGAGTTAAACTTGTATAATTTGGTTTAGATACAAACCAAAGCTTGTCTAAATTACAAACATAGTTGCTGCCTTATTAATTCCTGTTCTGGGAATTACCTCTGGCGTGTTAGCAAATTTACATATTTTGGCAGTTACGTCTTTCATATTTCTTTTCTATCAACACCCAAGTTCAGACATTAGTTATTTGGAAAAAAATCTAATCTGATTATGAAACCATTTTTTCACTCAATAGCGCGCACTGCGTGAACTTGAAAGACAGCAAAGCCTCCTTGTATACAGTACTGACTCATGGTTGTATTTATTTCTATCCTTGTTTTACTGAATGGCACATTAACATCTGTAAAAACATCAAAATTTGCACTATTACTTGGGCTACTTTTGTTGAAGTTAAACCACACAAACAAAAAATAAATGCACATGAAAAAAACCCCCACTGTTTGAGGGAGACGCAGGCTTTGAGAAATGCTACCATGCTAGTTCATGCTACGAGCAATTAAGAGGTAAGACCATCATGGGAAGTGTTAGGTAGCTTCCAGTATAAGCCTGTACCCAGCTACCTAAAGTATTTAAATTAAAAAAATAAAAACAGAGAGAAGGCAAAACCAGCTTTACAAAATTTCTTTAAGTCTTCTCTAGTTTCTCCCACAAGCGTAACGTAATCCACAGCTTGAACAACTAACTAAATATTACTGATCTGGATGGGGAGACTACTCAACGAGACAGCGAATTCCACGAATGCTTCTCTCAATGACACTCCTCTAATCCCAAATTATGCCCCAAGTGACAATGTGGTAGGGACATAATTTCCCTTCTGTTACTTGGCTGATACTAGTAGCTAAAAGGAGCTTCAGAAAAGATAACTAGTAAAGCAAATAATCTTAAAATTCATTCTACTCATCAGAAATTGAATTAATTTTACTGAGGGTTGCTAACATTAATCACTTGACACGAGGTCTTGCCAAAACCCCGTTCTTTTTTCAGAACACATTATTGCAGAAAGAAAAGTAAGGAAAAATAATTTCTCCTCACATGGCTGAACAACAGTGACACCTTTTACCTTCAATTTAAAAAAGTTACCTGCCTCTTACTACTCACATTTGGAAAGTTTCAAGCCAAAAAGTCTTACTATAGAAGCTTAAAGAAGAAACACTACGAATTGTGAATAGCTATTAGTATTGCTCCACTGCACATGAAAAAAACCAACCCGGAGTGGAAATACACAGCTAATATTTTAAAAAAGGAACAGTTACCATTCTTATTACATGACTGTTCATTTTATAAGTTATAACACTTTTTATTAAAGTTTTACTTCAAACAAACAGTAGCAGAAGTATAAAAATCTCCTACTGAAGCTCCCTACCAGTACCCACGCTAGCGTCAGACACAAGCAAAACGTTGTCAGGGTTCCGCAGCGCGCAGCTCGCACAGTGCCAGCATTCAACTGCCACCGGCCTGCCCATCTTCATCGATTGCAACAAGGAAAGAAAAACACGGCTATCAGCTTACATAAATCAACGCGCAGCCTGTTTGGCGTGATGGCCACGGAAACGTCTTCGGGTTTTCTGAACTAAATTATTATAAATAACATTTTGCAAGTAAAAAGATAACACAGGAACACAATCGTGAAGGAGTAATGGGAAAACATGAGACTAATTTCTTGTATAATTTTCCAAATTTTAGATTCAGAGCGCATGTATTTCAAATGAGCAAAGTGTAGCCAACTGAAAAGATTCCAACGATTCGCATGTTCCTATAATATAGCCCTTCATTAAATAACCTATCCACAAGTGAAAAACACACTTCCTTTTCAACAAGCAATATATATATAACATGGTCAATGTTCTCAGCTAACTAGGAAAGATTTACATTTCCATTCTGGTAGGTTAGTAGGTGTTTTTTGTTCCACAGAAAATAACTCTTTTTTTATATTTAAGCTTTCCCTGTATATGACAAATATTATAGTCTGAGTTAGGAGGGAAAATAAAGCAGAGGAAATAAAGGAAAAAAGTAGTTTCCATGCATCAGGAGATTGCAGGAACAGTTAGCGATTCATGAACTTCGCAGTCCTAGAACACACACGCTGTTGCACTTCGCATTTTCTAAGCGCAGCAATCAGACCAAAAGAAGTTTTTATTTCGTGTCTGTAAAGTATAGAAGAATAAGTGCTATACTGAAGGCACGTAGACTTGCTGCAGAAACACAGAACTCTTACTTAGGTCACATTATAAAAATCTATCCATCCATTCTTTACCTTCCTCTCTTCACGCTCCCTCTCTTGGAGTCTATGGATCATATTGTTGGCAGCTTGCACTGAAATAACAAATTGCAGTAGATCAGTCCGCTGTTCTAAATCAAAGAGAAACGCGCCTCAGAGGGATTTAAAAGACATGGGGCTGCTGAAAGTCAAATACTATATTCCACTGCGTCACTTAACTCCGCGTGAAACAGATTTTGGCAGTACTCGCAGAAAACGCTTTACGCTGATAGCGGTAGGCAGGCATATCACCCAGTTCAGCCCCTGTGCGTTCTAGAGGCCAGAAAGAGAAAGGCAGCGGCGTCCTCTGTACTCATATTCCTTAGTGTTGCTGACAAGCCAGAGTGAACAACTCAGCACCTCAGAAGACATCAAAAAACCTCTCAGCTCAGTAATTGGGAACAGGTGACCAAGCTCCAGGTTTCAGTTCTTTGGGTTTTTCCCCCATCAAATGTTAAAAGTGATTTAGTATAAACAATCTACATGGAGAACATCTTTATGCTGGAGCCAGCCTCTTCACTCACGAGACAGCCCAGAAAAACTTGTCAAAGGAAATAGGAACTCTATTGTCACGCAGGGTTTTTTTCTTAATTTATTTAACACTTAATTAGTGCAGAATTACATAAACTAATTTCCCCAAAGCAGTCATTTCTCCCACTAACACACCCTAGCATCAAGAAATACCCCATGTATTTATCACCACCTTATAGCTGCTGGCTTCTCACACCGAGAGGCAGGGTCCTGCCCTGCTGAGGACTTCCAGTTAGAGAGCAGGCTCACCGCCCGCGCGGCTGAAGAGCAGCCGCGAGACCACGAATCGGAGCATCGGGGCGCTGAGCCTGAGCCACTCAGGACCATTAGAAGACAGTGGCAATGGACAGTTGCAGCAGACTCCCTACGGCAGGGGACAGAGGCTGCCCACGCGTCGATATGATCGGTCATCTAGGGAGGTTTGTCGCTTGCCAGGAGCTCACATACGGGATGTCACAGAGAGGCTACCGAGGCTCGGACCATCTCCCCCGCTGCTCTTCCATGCAGACACCAGTGGTACTGCAGGGGTGACCTAAGAAAAGTCAGAAATGACTACAGAGATCTGGGGACAGCGGTCAAAGGCATGGGGATCCAGGTAATGTTCTTCTCAACCTTCCCGGCAAGGGGGACTCGATGGATCTTTAAGGTTAACAGCTGGTGGCACAGTTGGTGCTGGCAGCAGGGTTTCGGTTTGTGGAAACCGACAACCACGAGACCTATTCCGAGCACCAACAGCTGCTTGGAAGAGATGGAACCCACCGGACTAAACAGGGCAAAGTACCTTTGCCAACAGGACGGCCAACCCTGTGGGGACAGCTTTAAACTAGAAATGACAGGTGAGGGAGTGATTCCTCAAAAAACAAAGTAAAGACGCTGGTGACAGGGTAGGCAAACCAAGGGTCTGGGATGATGGTAAAAGAAGGGACACAGCAGCCTTTTCAAGGATCACCCCTCCGAAGCCCAATAAAGGTCCATCCCAACAAGTAGGAACTCACACAAAGGTGGCAGGAGGCCTGCATGGATGTGCAAGGAGCTCCTAACTGAATCCAGACTTAAAAAGGAAGCGTATAAGGAGGTGGAAGCAGGGTCAGGTGACCCTGGAGGAGTATGAAGTTGCTGTCCGATCCGATAGGAAAGCCAAAGTGGATCCAGAATTCAATCTGGTGAGGAGTTCAAATGGCAACAAGGATCCTATGAGTAGGTAAAATAAAAACTAGGGAAAATGCAGGCCCTCTGATGAATGGGGCAGGGAGCCGGTGATAAAGAACATGGAAAAGGGTTAATGCCTTCTTTGTCTTCATTTTCGCTATGAAGACCAGCCTTCAGTAATCCCAGGCCCCTCAAACCAGAGGGTGTCTGGAGTAAAGATGACCTACCTTCCGTGCAGAAGCTTAGGGAGCACTTAAACAAACTGGAAATATTTGAGTCTGCAGGGCCTGAGAGGCTGTTGCATCCACGAGTGCTGAGGGAGCTGGCTGATGCCACTGCGAGGCCACTCTCTCTCTTTGAAATATCACTGTGACAGGGAAAGCTTCCTGAAGACTGGACTCCTACCTTCAGGAAGGGCAAGAAGGAAGATCAAGAGATCAGCCCACCTCAATCCAGGGAAAGGTGAGGGGAAAAAAATCCTCCTGGAAGCATTTCCAAACACAGGAAGAAGGTGACTGGGAGTAGTCAGCATGAACTGATGAACGGGAAATGATCCTTAACCGACCCGAGAGCCTTCGACAACGCACCGACTAGCTTGGCAGATGGGGGGAAAGCAGGCAGTGTCATTCACCTCAGCTTCAGTGAGGCTTTTGAGACCATCTCCATAACATCCTCACAGAGAAGTTAACAAAGTATGGGTTAGGTAAGTGGACAGCGAGATGGACTGAAAACTGGCTGAACAGCCAAGTCTAGAGTCCGTGGTCAGCAGCACAAAGTCAAGCTGGAGCCAAGTCCAGTTCACCCCAGGGGTCAGCACTGAGGCCGGTACTGTTTAACACCTTCATCAGTGACTCAGATGCTGGAGCAGAGCGCACCCTCAGCGAGTTTGCAGACAACACAAAACCAGAAGGAGTGGCTGACAGATTACACAGTTGTGCTTCCGTTCAGAGGGACCTTGAGCAACGGGAGATCAGGCTAAGAGGAATCTCATGAAGTTCATTCAGCACAGGGAAATGACAAGTCCTGCACCTGGGGAGGAATAACCCCAGGCAGCCATACACACTGTGGACCAAGACCACAGCCTTGCAGCAAAAAGCACAGGCTCACGGCATCCTGGGCCGCATTAGGAACAGCACTGCCAACAGGTCAAGGGAGGTGATCCCTCCTCTCTGCTCAGCACTGGTGAGGCCACATCTGGGGTGGTGTGTCCACTTCTGGACTCCCCATAAATGAAGGAGACTGACTGGCACATCCATCCCATGGCCCCAAAGACTATTAAGGGACTGGAGCATCTTTCATATGAGGAGAGCCTGAGACAGCTGGGACTATTCAGCCTGGAGACAAGAAGGCCCAGAGAGAATCTCATCAGTGTGAACAAATACCCAGTTGAGGGGAATGAAGACGTGGGAGCCAGACTCTCCTCTATAGTGCTCACTGCCAGAAGAAGAGGCAGTAGGCAACAACTGAAATGTATGAGATTCCATCTGAACATAAGGAAACACTTTTTTCCTCTGAGGGTGGTCAAACACTGGCACAGGTTGTCCAGGGACGTTGTAGAGTCTCCATCTGTAGAGACAGTCAAAACCCAAGTGACACAGCCCAAACCCAAGTGACACAGCCCTGGGCTGTAGGTGCCCTTGCTTGAGCAGGGAGGTTGGACAACGTGACCTCCAGAGCTCCCCTCCCACCCCGACCGTTCTGTGACTCTGTTGCTAATGATGTATTGCACGGCTGACCGTTAGAATGTCAGGGAGTAGAATCAAAGGTTCACTTCATTTAGAAGGTGCTAGAACATGTCTTATTTCCATGACTAAATTTTAAGTTTCAGATACTATCCTTGCAATCATTGTGTGTGCATAACTCCATCTACCATTTGTTATTATTTTTATGGCATCTGACATATTGCAGACATCATATGAAATGAAACACTTATACAACATGCTATACAGAAAATACAACAAAACCCACAGTGGTAAGTTTCAACTGCAAAAATTTGGCAGCTAAAGCTATACAGCTACTCTCCCCTGAAATATCTTTTTTGAGAAACTATCCTGTTGAACAAGGTAGGAAAAAAATAGATACTGAAAAATCAGTGTAAAAAATTTTAAACCCTTAAAATCTGTGCAATAAAAAAACCGTATTAGGTGGTTATAACTATGCAACTAGCATTAGTGTAGAAGAATTATTACTACTACCCTATTTGTGACTAAAGGTAAGAAGAATAATAGCACATTTCATAGATACACACCTGCAAGTTTCAAGTCGCAGGGGACTATTATGCTCTCCTGTGGGAAAACTAAGAAACGTGAAGGCCACACCACAGCACGCTTGCAAAGAACCAGAAAAACGAATTTTTGTCCATGACTTGAACCAACATGGAGCACTATCTTGTTTCTAAGTGTAAAAGATTGAACGGAAATAGCTTCTACCCAAGGCAACAAAAAGCTTTAACGTAACCTTAGCAAGAGCTGTGTTGGCCGGACCAATAAATAGCCAAACACATCCCTGTTTGTTCTCATTTCTGTGAAATTTTAAAGGGGAAACAAGTATATAAATGGTATAAAATTTATCCAAGGATGGTATTTTCCCTACAAATCATATTCTGAACCCAAACTATTTATATTATGCCTCAAAATGATACAACAAGGGAGATAAGAAGCCACTTGCTTACATCTCTTCAACGTTTCATTCAGGTTGTCATGCATTGCCTGCTCACACTTGGGAAGAACGTGTTCGTCTGTTTCAAAGATTGTGTTCTTCAGATTTTCAAGTACTCTTAGTTCTCGGAGGCCTCGTTTTTCCTGCCAGAAGAATTAAAAGAAAACGAGTGGCTAACAAGAAACTCCACTTTCCAAAATAAGATGGTTTCCCAACCGCGTTATCTCAAGGACTATACCACTGTCTATTCAAATGTTACTCTACTTATTTAGCACAATTGATAAAGTAAGTTTTGTGATAAGAAAAAGCAACGCTCCATTCTTCACAGTAAAATACAGGAATACACTGAATGATGCTTCTGGTCCTTGTGAGAAAAGTTTGTATTTGCTAATAAAAACGTTGGGCAGAAAAGCGTGTTGTTTTGTATAGGTAATTCAGAGCACATCAAAACCAACAGAGAGAAACAGAGCTTGAAAGCACAGCCTTTTTATAACTCAGCTGTTACAGAGCAGTGTCATAGCACTGATTCTGCTTGCTTGAGGTCTGATTTGGCACGGTGCAGGGTTAAAACAGCGCAAAATTGTTTTTACTGAAGCAAAGCGATGAAGTCAAGACTAAAAGATAACACAGCTGACTAAAGAGGCAGCCCTTCTCCTGGCTCACTGCTGACCATTATTCATTACAAGAAAAGCAAGTTCTTCCTTTTTTTTGAATGTAACCAATAATCTGTTTTTCTGAAACCACAGCACCACTTTCACTGTAAATTTCACCGTCACTCGTACAGACAATGAAAAGCATTCCAGAATCTGCTCCAGCCTGCCGCCTGCCTCCTTTCACCCTTTCTCCCCTCCTCAGAATTATAAGTAGAGTTGCACACAAGCATTCCTGTACTGAAAGTTGTTAACCAATTCAATTCTAAACAATTGAAAAAATAGTGCATCACATGAAGTGGGCAATTGGATCACCACACTCATTTTAAACCTTCAAAAACCGAGGCCCAGACAAGTCAAATCACTTAATTAAACAGGCTCCAGACTTCCTGAATGCAAACCTACATTCTTTACAGGCTTGACGCTTACCATTGAAAGAAAAAGCGTGTGTCCTACTACCACTGAAAAACACCTGATATCTCAAAGTTAGAAACAAGTGTAATTTTTGGAACACATTCTAAGTTGCAAAAATGTAAATAGCCTTTGCTTTGCCATTTTGCCCTGAAAGTATAAACCAGAAATTAAATTTCAAGCAAAGATCTAAGAATGTATTAAATTAGTCTCAGAAACAGAACAAGACTTTGTGTGCAATGAGAGGAATATATTAATTTAGTTATAATTTTGTAACTGAGTTTAAAATTTTCCTTCTGTGAAAAGCCATGTAAAATTATTTACTACTGTAACTTACTTAGGGAAGGCAAAGAAAAGCAATCATTTCTTATGACTCTCAGGTCCATACGATACCGATCTGGCAAGCGTTTAGTTCACCTACTTATTTTGCTAGAGCAGCATGGAGACAAATTAGACCTGGTTGAAATATTAACTACAACTGGAGTGGGAGAAAACATTATAATGTCGGGGTTTGGTCTTCTTAAACCAGCTCTGCACACTAGAATGCTGAGGTATAACTGTATTTTCAGAACTGATTTTAAGATTTTAAATCCCACATTCTAACGAATGAAAATACTCTTTTGTTGACGCATGATTCTACTTCTGTAAAATTTTGCTGCCATCTTGTGGAAGCTGTATTACACTTAGCAGAGTTGTATATAAACACACACCTTCAGTACTTTAGCCTTATTTGCAGCCAATCAGATAACAGTCATTCAATTTTTAATGATTTTCTTACTTTGCATAGTGTTGCCCTTCTTTTCCAGTAATATTATCTCCTTTCACAGAACAACAATTAAAGCAAAATTAAATTATAACTGTGCCAGCTGAATCCAACCGAAGCACAAACTGGTTTCTTGGTCAGATGTCAACCTGTCCTGGCCAACAATATTTCCCTTGAGCCAACTAAACTTCTCTAAGATGTTAGGACTACATCATTCTCCTACATCAATACTCCTCCCAGTCTTTTGCAGGACAAATATTTATGCCCTTTTCAAAACTTTTTAAAAAAAAAGACCCAAATTACTGCCTTGTTTACTAAAGACACAAAGATACACTATAGATGTGTTAGTCATTTTGGGCAAGACACGCATGTCGTACCTCTCTGAAGCAAATTACATACATATTATAACCGCTGAAAAGATGCTGAGATTGTTTAAAGCCTCAGACTGTGATGGTTACAGCACCCAGTAAGACATGAATACTTACTTCAAATTCCTTAACGAAGTAGCGTATTTCTCCCTGAATCACTGGTCTGTGATCTAGTAGTCTCGAATAGATTTCCCCAACATCTAGAAGATTAAGGACAGATTTTTCAGTTTTTCTCTCACACACCATACTAGGCTACACAACACAAGGTCGCACACAATACCTGGATGCAAGAGGCATGACTGCTCACCAGATACATCCAACATCAAAAGAGCACCAGAATAGTACTTTTTGGCTATCCTATCCAGCCAGCAAACTACCGACTTAGATACAACGCAATGAATCAATAGTCCAGGGGCCACAGACACCTTCCCGTGAGGGTGAGCGTTCTGTGTCTCTCAGCACCCTGGGTTTCAATCCTCCTCAGTACAGTTTCCTTATCTGACTATCAACGGTGGGAAAAATTTGACGTAGGGCAGAAGTAAAGGCTGCAGCTCAACAGAGATGCACAGCTTCACACGTGGGAGCTTTCTGCAGCGCGAGACAAGAGGGAAGCTCACTGCAAAGGGAAAGTGCTAGCATTTTCTCGTATTCCAGAGCCAAAGACTTGAAACCTCCTCTCGCAGAAGAGTGTTTACAACATATACATGTATGTGCTTGGCTCTCATACAGACAAAAAGGCAGTTACATTTAAAAGCGCTCTGATAACATTGTACTTACAGACTATTTTAAGAAATACACCGTGTGGGTCCAACAAGCACTTGAAACTGATAGGGAACTGGTACTGCCATCTGAAAGAACAGGCCTACTTTTCCTCCTGTCCCCAGCTCTTTATTCCTACCTGTAGCTCTCCCTCTCTATTGTATCCACGTATATATTTGTTCAACAGCCTGAATCCCACTCCGTAAGGACAAAAAAAAATTAGAAACGTGTAGAAGGGTTATTTCAAACTCGGGGAATGACCCGACCGCAGTGAGTAAAGCGCAGGCTAAACCCCTCCTACGTCCAAACGCTTCCATGTGCTGCCTGAGGACAATCCGCGGGTGCTTGGGTGAACCAACGGGGAAGCACCGCCACGGCAGGGACTCCCTGGCAGGTGCAGCTTCCCAAAACAAAGCCAGACTTCAGGTACACCCCACTGTGCCCCCCTCGCCTGCGCTGTACACGGTGGGCTCGGCCACACCGGACACGCGGGCCCGAGCTGGGCCGGTCCCACTCCTTACCCTTTATGATGGGCTGAATCGGGGACCCGGCCGCCAGCGCCTCCACCTTCCTGTCGCTGGGCAACGGGGACGCCCCACCGCGGCTGGGGGACGCGAGGCCAGCCCCGCTCATGGCGCTCGGAGGCCCGCGGGCCCCCGGCCCGCCCCGGTCCGGTCCAGTCCCTTCCCCGCCCGCTGAACTTCCGCCTCGCCCGGCTCCCTCGGTGTGAGGTCATCACCGCGCGCCCGCCGCCTCGCGCGACGCCCCGCCAGCGCGCCCGCCGTTGCCGCGGTAACGGCGGCGGGAGGGCCTGGCCTCCTGCCGCCCCCGGGCCGGCGCCCGCTGATCCTCCCCCTCGGCTGCGCTGAGGAGGAAGCTGGGGAAGGAAGGGGAGGAAGCTGCTGCCGCCGCCTCGGGACCCTGCGCGGCCCAGGCCGGCACCCTCTGCCCCCTCCCGGCGTGTGCTTCAGTGCAGAAGCCAGCGCGTGGCTTCCTCTGGGCTCGCGCCGTGCGTGTCTGAAAAAAACAAAGCAAACCGACCAAACGAAGCAAACCAAAACACCACCAAAAACCCCCAGGGCTCGCTTGGTTGCTGTTTTTTGTTTTAGGGGAAGAGACATTCGGATAAATCAGTTGGCTTCGGGGTGTAGCGAACGTGCATAGCAAACGGTTGGCCTTGGCCTACAGAAATTAAGAGCACTAATTATTTTATAACTGGTAAAAACAAACCAAAAACCAAGGGACCCCCCCCCCCCCCCAAAAACTTAAAATCCCTATATAATTATTTCAAAACCATCTGAGGGTGTCAAGATATTTTGCATATATTTCCCCTGCCCCCTCCCCTTATAAATTACAGTATATTCTGGGATATTTTTTTTCATGCTGCATATACTCGCTTTTGGGACAGTTTGAACATTATTTAGGCCATTGCATCTATAGTTTGGGGTTTTTTTACACATCCTTTTTACTTGCAATACATACGACACTGCTCGGTGGGTTTGTACGGTCAACGGAGAACAGCACCACTGCCGCAACCTACAGCGTCCTGACCCGGAATACCTGGAAAGAGCCGGTTGAGCTCGAACAATTACCATTTTGTTAGTAGAAAATGGAAGTAGTATGTATTTCTTTGTTAGAAATTAGTTCTGCCCATGTTTTACCCTGCATAGCTTTCATAAGTAGGAGCAGTTGCCTGGCTGAGAAAAGAATTTAAAAAAAGGACTTTTTCCTTTACTGTGTGAAGCTATTACAACAAACAGAAAAAATGACCCTATTAAACTCTGTGTCTCAGCATCGAAGCTCAGAAACTGCTCACTGAAATCACTACAATTTTTTCTTTTTGACAACACATGTAATGTCCTAAACACAGCCTTCAGAATGAGCAAATTGGTTTTGTTGAAACAATCTCCCCCCAAACCAGTCAAAATATGGTTAAAATCTGTTTAAATCATAAAATGAATCTTACATTGGGAAGTGTTCAATACTTCAACTGAAGTTATTACTAAATTCAGGATAAATAAATAATCTAAAATAGTTTTTCACACCGCTGTCATTTAGTCTGTAAGTATTATGTTAAATAGGCAATAATTAGCAGAGATAAGAATCGTTATTAAAAAGTACTGATCCTTTTCACATGTATTTTTCTCCCTCCAGAGTAACCATCTCTTGAAACCTATAGTATTTACATTTTTCCACTTGGATCCAAAGCACGTAAGCACTTGACAATCACCCGTAAATGACATTGGCGCTCATATATTAATAATATCCGGAGGATATTCCAGCTGGCTTGATGATCACTAATAATTAGGGGTAGGATTGTTCAAACGTTAATTTTATCCCCTTCCAGTCTAGCTGCGATCCTTTCCGAGTCTCTCTCTCAGACAAGTTATTTCCCCCCTAAGCTCTACACTACAGCAATGTTTTTATTTGCTAAGGAGGAAATGCTGTGGTGAAGGGGGTTTGCAACTACTGCATTTCTAGGAAAGATTTTGTACATCATGAATTATGTCAGGTTCGGAATTAGGGGACTGCGACAAGGGCAAATCCTGTGACAGCTAAGTGCATCGTTTTCTAGGACTACTGTCCTGAAACCATTTCTCCTCTTTGTTTGAATAGTTGTGGGCTTTTTTTTTTTTTTTTTTTTAAAGAATATGCTTTATTTGCTGCATTTATGCCTGTTTTTTTTCCCCCTGCTACTCTGACTGCCCTGTCAAGCTTGTTCTCCAAACGTATTTTAAAAAATTGAGGAGGACCTGAAGAGGTGATGGCTATAAAAAGACAATACTTGTGGAGCCTGTCAGTTTGTAGGAAGTAGTCATCAAGTCACAAAAACATGGAAATAGCTACGGCTCGGGGCATGAAAATCAACATATGTAGTCATCATGTGTTTTTTTGGAAGACAGGCTAAACAACCTCTGTCACTTTTGCCGTGCAATGGAACCCGCTTTCTCTTTTAGGGATCACCCTGCCGCTTCCCATTAGTGTTAGCAGCACTCCGAATTGCAAAATCTTCGGGTGAAGGTGCCGAGTCCTGTCATTTCCCCCACAGGCTGTCTAGCGAGGATAATCCACTAAAGGATTGTTTCATCCAAGTGGCGGTGTCCGAGTCAAATGCCGGCAACAGGCAGGGAAGCCCAAACCTGTTGAGGCAGACGTCTGCCGAGACGGGAGGAATCGGAGCGACGGCCCTTAAGAGGGCCAGGCGGGGCACGTTCTTTGCGCCAGCAGGATAAGTCCATGGGCTGCACTCGTGATGGGAGACCGAGACCGCGGTCGTGATGGCTGGAAGTTTGCAGGCCGCGATGCTGACGCTGGCCAAAGCAGGCCCGGGGCTGCGCTGTTTGGAGGAGTGCCTTGTCAGATTAGCCGCGCGGCTACTGTATTTGATGCTCAACCTGGACGGACAGGCCTGCCAGGCAGAAACTGCTCAGGCAGATGATGCTGGGGAGGACAAAAATTATCCACCGCAAGACTAAGAAGACAGATGACACCCAGCAGGAAGAGCAAGCCAGATCTGCAGAATCCACAATGCAGCTGGCTAGCCCGAGGCCACCTGCCCCTTTGAAGTGGAATAGACATCACCGACGAGCTGTCAAATTAGATCACCAGCCTGGAAACCCTGAAAGAGGTTTAGTTCTTCCAACAGAGAAGGGAAAGTTTAATAGATGAAAATCTTCCTAAAGGGGCCAAGGTAGCGTGGGAGGGGCAAGGGGAATCCTTCGGATGAAAAACTACTCGCCTCCCACCCACCGGCGGGGTGAGAGACGGGACGCGCGGCGCTCTGCGACAGACGCGGCGGCTGTAGTCGCTCCCAGAACGGAAAAGAGAGCCCACGCCTGCAGGAACTCTGGAGCAGCAACAAGTAATTCGCACTGCAAAATCCGTCCCTCCCCACCCACATCTGTGGTACCTTTATGAGCTGCCCTGGAGCTGGGCTGCGAAGCACTGTACATCCAACACTCGAGGCACGCAGCGGTGGGATACAAAGACCCAGCCTCAATCCCAAAGCTTGGCGCGGCAGAGGCGCGTGACGGCATCTCCCCGCACACGCCTTCCGCGATACAATTCAAGCACAAAAACGTGCGAAATACAATTCCGTTTCGTTAACTCCAGAACAGAAATTGGGATTTACCAATAAGCTCACAAGTGAGTAAGCTCAGGTGTGTGGCGAACCCGAAACCTGACGTTTCCTTCAGGGATAGCAGCAGCACGATCCAATTATAGATGCAAAGAAGAAACACTGCTCTTAGGGGGAAAATATTAAATGTAGTAATCCATTAAGCAGCTGCACTGTTGCAATTGCACTTTGAAGTTAAAGACCGTGAAACACACCAAAGATTAAAAGAAGTGGTAGAACTGAAAACCAAAAGGAAAAGAAACCAAGCAGGCCTACAGATCCTTCCTCCTAGCAAAAAACCCCAAACCAACCAAACAAAAAAAAAAAGAGGTAAAAAAATTACATCCCAGTCTCTCTATATACAATTATAAAATCAATTTGTGGCAAAACCAAGGCAAACTTACTTGGAGAAAAATCACGGTAACATCTCCATTTCCAACTATTCATGTAGCAGACAAAGCACAAATCACCTGCAGAGATGCCAATGGAAGATGCTAGCAGATCAGAAAGATTATGAACCAGACCTCTGAATATAAGAGCTTACACTGTATTCCTTGACAATGATTGTATGGGTGTATCTGTTCCTTTATTTTCATCTCTCAGCTAATCTCATCTCTTTTTAAGTAACTTGTCCTCATCTCTTCCAAATCCATAGCATTCACGAGCAGTTTTGATCATCTATTGCTTTTTAACCCAGAGGAGACTAAAGATACCCAAGTTCTAGAGCTCTCATCTGTAATGTTACTTGGGTGTCTTTTATTTCATGGATAAAACCACATCAGCACTTCTAATTCACATTTTCATACAAAATAGTTAATATACATGAGTGTCTTACTTGAACTGCAAATTACTTATGTCCACCTTAAACCTTAGTCTCAACTCCCTGCTGGTAACGCAGGATGCACACCCATGCTGAAGAGTCTAGATTACTCTTCCATCAGCGGCAATTATAACTGAAATAAATACATTTGAGAGAGAGAAGTTGAAGAATTATTTAATCAAGGTATTTCCACGAGCTGTAACACCTATTGGGAAGTTTAAGATTGACCTTACAAAAAGTAAGCTCCCAATCTCTAGGCCTTTGTTCTTCCAAAGAGTCAGATGGCAGTAAGAAATTCCTGGGAGAAGGGCTGCTTCAGTTTAAAAACATTTTAAGAGGGTGAGGTAGGCTATAGAGAAGGATTATAAGGAAAAAAAAATTATAAGGATGTAAAAATATCACCTCTTACAGGCAAACAGCTAAGGTGCTAGCTAGGAGACCTCACACTCCACCTAAAGAATCTCTGGCAATTCAATAGGTGCGAACCTCTTGAAAGAACGTGCTGTGGGTGGGCAGCAAAGAAAGGTAACCAAGCTTGCTTGACTGGACAGCTTCAACGGCTAACCAGAAGTGGTGTCCCCCTAACTTGGTTTCTGTGTGGAAAACTGGGATGCCAGCAAGTTTGACAGAAAAGGAACTCAACAAAAAGCATGTTGCACATTTATGCTCTCATAAAAAGAATTCTTCACAGTTTCGCTGCAGAAAAGCCTACACTTGTGTTCCATCGGAACAGTCAGGTTTTTAGTAGCCAGGTCTAAACTGGAGCTAGGTTTTTTCTGTCCAGTGTTAACACAGATGATCTCAAATTTCTCATTCCTACTCACTCTTCTCTAATCCCATATAAACCTGGATTTTTCTATAAATCACTGTTGCCCAAATTTAAGTCTCAGTGCAGGAACTGCCCCCAGAGAGTTCTGAAGTCCAACTGAACTCTCGCTTGAAAATGAAGTTACACGTAGAAAGACTAAAAATCACCAGCCCATTTCTAACACATGCGAACAACACCTGTTTCAACCTGGCTTCCCTGCAAGCAGTGGTCATCTTGGCATCAAGGGCAAAAAGACAAGTCAAAGGGGAAAGCGTCAGATCTCCCTGAACACTTACAATTATCGAATTTATTTCACTGTTGAATCCTTCAGTTGCTGAAAGGTTGTCATGCAGCACTATCTCACCATATGGCAACAACCTCAAGTCCTAGAGGCACATACTTAAAAGACCATAACATGTCAGGCCCCTTGAATAAATTAGATAGAACAATTATGCAAAATAATAATACTGCAATGATGAGATACACTAACAAATGAGAGTGTCACTGTTCATGAAATGCCGTGAAAACAAATTCCACACATCACTGTGGTCACCATCATCATCAAACTGCAAAGCAACGAAAGTAGAACAACATCACAGTATTTACTGTGCCCTTCAGCAACTGAAATTTTAAGAAGGGGGTTGCAAGGGAGGAAAAGTCACTTTTACTAACGTTCAGTGAAGGTACAACAAAATATTACAGAAGCAGAAAGACAAGCGGTAGGAGCTTTAAGGACAGCAGAACATTTACCCACGCACACCCTTTATACAGACCATCAGTGTTAATTTGAGAGCTCACGTACACTACACGGCATCTGCAAGTAATATGAAGCATCATCTTAGAAAATGTACCTCTCAACCTCAGGTAGATCAAGCTACATTTTTACCATTTTTCAGAATTTTTTTAAGAGATTTAGGTGTTCTTCATGATCAAAAGGCATTAGACAGACAGGAGGAGAGGGGAAGAAACCACTACCATCTGGTTTTCCCAGTCATCTCTCTAAAGGCAAAGTCTCAAGTCATCCTTCTTTGCTTTTAACCCTCTACCCCCTTAAATTTCTCCGTGCAGGGGAGAGAAAACTGAAATCCTCAAGTTAGCATATGGTAATGACCAAATACCTTGTAGATAGCATAGGGTTAAGTTCTGCTAACCCGCTTCTAAACATTTCATCTTTCTGTTAGCTGAACAATTTTTTTAAAAACATTTCAGCAGCAAGTAACACACTTGTTCTACACCAGAGAAAATAAAACTGGCACAAGAGGCTAGGGGATACTGCAGCGGTAGCATGTAGCCACCTTGAGAAATCCCAACACTTGGAAACAGTGGCTGTTTGGGATTTAAAAGAAGTGACGCTTCGCAGCATCATCGCTACAAAACTTGTCTGAAAAGATGACAGTACTGCATTCAGCAGTATTGTCAGCGCTGGTTCCATGCCAGTGTTCTCAGCCGTAATGTAAGCTGCTATTTCCATGGATGAAGGCTTGCACATACACTTTACACAACTTCAATCATTCTCGTTTGCAATAGCATTTATAAAAACAAACAATCTGTAAGAGGAATGCAAATCTTCCCCAAACCGTGATGATTTGCACTCGTATTCCCCTTTAGAAACAGAAAATGGTTCGTTGGAGCAGAATTCAGCAGAAGTGCAGGTATTTTTCCTCAGTCTGTCACTTACTTCCAGCCATAACTGCAGGGAGGGAAGCAAACTCACTTACTACTAGGTAACAAGTGTTTGTATATGAATCAATTGGAAATAAGACTAAGTGCTGGCAGTAAAAACCTGAAGCCCTGTGGTAGTCAAATATCAAGTTTAGAGTATGAAGTTTCCAACGTACATTTGCACTAAAGCCCACGCCACAATTCTTGAACAGTTCTCAAGATTTCAGTGAGATCTTCATAACGAAGGACACAAGACCTGCTCCTAGGAAACAAGGAACAAGAGTAACTAACAGGAGAAGGAGGAGGAGCTGAGAATTAATGCCCTGGGAAGCGATGAGAACTTTTTCAATGCAAGCAAGAATATTTTCATTTTTAACAATGTAAAACATTCCTAAAAGTAACACTGCATGCCTGTAAACCCGCTAAAGAAATTATGTATATACAGAAAACACCTATTAGAGAGCCTGGAATAGTCCAAGTCCAGCTTAGCCGTGCAATTTTCTTCTGTCCTTTTATGCATTAGCATATATTTTCATTACCTTGTCTCATAATCTACCTGTTTTTTCTTAAGGCCCTGTAATACTGAAAACACCCAACTATCCAAGGCCTCTTTATATCTGCCTTACCGGGTAGGAGGCTCCTAGAGCAGCACACAAGTTAAGACAAAAGAATGTACAACTGAGAAGCAGCTTGCTGCACACAGTTGTAGGAACCAACACAGAAATGTACCAATTAAAATATCAAAATATGTTTGTATTTCTTTTGGTGTTTTAAAAGAAATGTGAGCTGAATTGTTCAGAAGGTAATTACCAATACAGACACAGTCTTAGAGCACTGTGCTAGCACATTTAAATTTGTTAAAAATAAAAATGGGGGGACCATTGTCCTTCAGTGGAATGACCCATCCGAATGCCTGACTCAACAACAGCGCCTTTGGTGGTAAAACAAACTTTAAAACACTGAGTGAACTTGACAGACCAGCTCGTTATTATCTTAAGATGTTTGGTTGGTTTTGGTTTGTTTGGGGTTTGTTTGCATCTTGAGACTTGCATTTGTACTCGTTTGGAAATACCGTATTCACATGAGATGGATGCAGAATCTTGAAACACATTGGCTTTGTTACCCAGTTTGAAAGGAAATGCTTCTAGAATCTAAATAAGAGTTCATATACCACAAAGTGAACTAGCAAGTGAACTACCCTTTTAAAAATCTTCATTTTCTTTACTGAAGGAAAGTTCCATAGCCAAATTAAGACTACAGTTTTAAAATAATTTATTCAGTCACATAAATACTTTGTAACATTTGCATGTTCCCTTTTTCACATCCTTGGCACACAATATAGCTCTTAACTTTTACAAAACTAGTGTAAACATCCATGGAAAATAAAATGAAAATAAGGTTGGACATATGTAAATTCAATAAATAGCAAAAGGAGTGAATAATCAAAGGAAAATAAGTAATTCTTTCCTACAAAGACCATGTAATTACACTTGAATGTTTAATTGAAAGAACTTTTCCTTTTTAAAAAATAGTGAATTAAAACTCCATTTCCACCTTTCTACCATAGTTGCATTTAATTGGATACACGATACAATTCTGTAACTAGTTAGAACTCTTGAACGGACAGTAGCAATCCAATGTAATTGTATTACTTGAGGCATTAACAGTTTTGGTTCACATACAGAAGGTTACAAACCAGTATTTGCAAGTTAGTGGTTTTGGACAGTACAACTTCTAAACTCCCACAAACCCTTCCAACATGACATCAGGATTTTTCTTAATGAGCATTAGTGTATAATCTGTTCTTGATAAAGACGACATTAGACAGATGTTGTCGGACACCTGGATAATGTTGAATGTGGTTGAACCAACGAGACACGTTAAGATATTTCTCCTTCTCTTGCACTGTGAGGTCCATCTGCGAGGGGAAGAAACACAAGGCACCAATAACAGAAGGCACTACAATCATTACTGTTAATCATTAATTGTTACAGTCCAGCAGCATTCTATCTTAATTTCACGTATTAAAATTCACAGCCCAAAGTGTCTATTTACTTTTAATTTACCCAAATCAAGAGACCTGGAGGGTGGAATACACATTTGTATGATAAAGAGGGGGAAAAGGGCATTAGCCTGCTTGAATTTAATGCATCTATCTTTTCATGGGGTTAGCATAAACTGTTGCGGGGAGGAGCGGGTAACGGGGGACAGGACACACGCAGAGAGACGAGTTCCGCAACATGCACAAGTCTTTCACATTAATCTAGCAGGCAGTCTTGCCTCACAGACAGTGACTACTTTGTATTTCAAGGTGCATTGTAAGTAGAGGAATAAGGGGGTTTTTTTTGGCAATTTCAACCTGGATAGAAAACTTGACAGTTGTTTTTGATTTTAAGCAATAGTCATACTATAGTTACTAAGAAACAGCACAGCTTAAGACTTACCTGTTCAGGTCTGATAGCTCACATGATTAAGACAGCAGTGGTGCGACCCAAATTACTACAGTAAAACAAACTGTCAACCTGTCCATACTTCATAACCACATTAAACATTATCACTTACTCCTGCAGTCTGAGGTGCTGTTATTCAGAGTTCTCAAGTCAACGGCACAGTTGCTTGCTTGAACATTAACCCAGCTTTGAACAGCTGCAAGATCAGCCAGCTCCGGATATCGCAACAGCTCCTTGCCACAGGAATCGCGGCTAAGGTTACTGAAGAGCTTCAAGCCTACTCTTACTAGAGGACTGGCTCAGATAACGTCATCTACAATTACAGATCTTAACTGTACCTTTGCCCAGAGAAGCTGCGGATGCCCCATCCCTGGATGTGTTCAAGGCCAGGCTGGATGAGGCTCTGAGCAACGTGGTCTAGTGGAGGGTGTCCCTGCCCAGGGCAGGGGGGTTGGAACTAGGTGGTCTGTAAGGTCCCGTCCAACCCAAACCATTCTGTGATTCTACACTGGTATGTTTTCACCACTTCTCAGAGTGTCACTCCTGGTCAGCATGAGCAGGTGACAAGTCCACTCTTCCAGATGATTTCCGTTATATATCCACCTCTTCCCTTTTCAGGGTCTCCTGGACAGCTTAAACCGACCAGTGCAGGATTCTCCTCACTTCATTTTCAGTTAGCTAAGGCAGCCATCAAGCTTAACTCAATCATCTTGGCAAAACCCACAGTCAATAAAAAAGGGCACACCTGTAGAGGACAGTTTTAACAGACAAATCACTACACATGCCTAATATTTTTCCTGTTTAGCCTTCTAAAGCTAATCAAGGTTAATCCTGTCCTCAAAAGCTATCCAGATGGCATATTCCTTATGCCTTATTCTACAGAGACCAAATTTCATGGGTAATGCAGGTTCACTGCAAATTTGATCTTGGGCACAGGACAGCTAGAAACAAGCATGTTCCAACAGTCAGAGTCATTTACTCAGCTGCACGAGTGGGAAAACTGGTGTTCGAAACTAACTTTCATGTTGAATTTCACCTCGTGACACACCAGCCCTTTTGATGTCAAGAGATGGCCACGACATCTGCTGCTTCTCCATACTGTTTTCTCACACAGCCCAGCACTCAGCTTAGAACTGGAAAGCTTTGAACACGTAGAGGTAAAAAGAAAACAAGGATATAGACTAGATGAACCACTGGGAAAATACTGAGGAAGAAGAATTTCAAGGAGTTGCAGGAAGCAATTCTAAACCAATGCCTCACAGCATTAAAGCTCTCTTAATGGTAAGTTAAGAGCATTGTAACTGTGGCAACAACTGAAAAGCAGGGTTGTTGCAGCTGCTTCTAAACCCAATCAGCTCTTCTTCCTACAGAACTCCCCTGCCAGAATACAGGCATAGCAGGGCACATGCATTTCCACAACAACTCGTGCAATTTTGAACTGTTAGGACCCCCAGTTCGGGCAGTAGGAGAAATTCTGCTTTTCTTGCTGCTGGCACAGAAATGTAAACACTATTCCTACAGCTGTACAGTCTGACAGAAGTGCACAGACAAATCAATTAAAGCACAGCCACATATTATTTTGCTGAGCTAGAAACGTAAGAGTTTAACCAGCATTAGCCAAGTGGAAGACAGTAACACTAATAAGGGGAAAAACTCCAGGATTTTTAAAGGCATTACAAACAAAAAGCGGAAGCTATTAAAATGTAACACCGAGTGCTTCACAAACTGCCCGAGCTTCTGCAAGTACAGTATCTTCAGGACAAAGCCCACCATGCAGTACCACTTAGGAGAAGATGCTTTTGATCACCTGCAGTTTGTTATAATTAACAGTAGTTGGAAGCTGGTGCTTGGTATAAAGCTGTAGACCCATTTACAAAGCAACACAGAGCACGGAAAGAGCAACATGTATAGCCTAAGGCCATCTAAACATTACTGGAAGTGAAGTATTTAAATATGAGCAGGTTCTAAAAATACTGTCACTAAGTTCCGTGAGTGATTTACACTTAAAGTTGTAATTACAATACCCTTTCTCAAAGTCTGTAATGGGTAAGCACTTGGTTATGAAAACGCAGACCTGAACTTCAGATCTTGCAGCAGACGGTATTTTCTCCCCCATAATTTTATATTGGTAATTCTCAATCTTCACATTTGTCTGATGTAAATCAAAAATAAAGCCTGGAAAACTAGTTCTCCTCCATTCTGTTAGCCTAGTGAAAAAAAACATCTGAAGGGCAAAACAGCTACTCTAATAACAAAACCCCTTTTTGTACTCTAGGCACAACAAGCAAGATATTTTTTACTTATTTACATAATGTACTCTATCAGTGAAATATATTAAAAGCTCTTTGTGGCATGCTCTACTTTTTACTTGGAACATAACTCTTAGGTTAATTGTTTAGAGATCACTTCCATGGCATTTTTTACAACATTTTGTTAGATGGGTATTTTCTGTTCTTCCTCATTAAATTAGATAATTCCCCCAAGTTAAGAAAGGCTGCTGTTCTGCTGTTAGAATAATTATTTGCTATTAAAGCAATTATTTTAATAGCAAAGAAGCAGACACTCAATTTGACAGGCTTTTTTTTTTTTTTATGTCATGGAAAAAAAAGGTCTTATTCTTCTGTCACAAAGCTCAAAGGGTAACCAAGGTGGTCATCATACAGTGCAACTGGAAGAGTTTCTAGAAGGGCTATAAATACAGAAGCTTTAGTTATATTTGCTTTCAATAGCATTGGGGAGGGAGACAAATTCCCATTCCCACACCCTGCATGTGCAGGGGAAGTCTAAAAATACCTGCATACATCCGAAGTTCTTCAGCATCAAGAAGAGGATAAGATACTACCTCACTTCTTAAATTCAGCCTTTAGATAAGAGGAAAAAAAAAAACCCAAACCCCAAACCAAAAACCCAACAAAACCAGCAGAATGGTGTATTTCATAAAATACATGTGTTTTCACTAATTTTGTGCTGTTAAAGGAACATGCTGAAAATTAAATATTTTCTTTAAAGTAGAAACTGAATTACAAAAAAAATAGTTAAGTATCATTTCTAGCATCATTCTTTAGAAGGAAAGCCTGTTATCCCAGTACTAAGATAAGCAGCCTATCTCTGAATATTAATGAAAACTCATGGCAGTGTTTATTACAGGGAATGTTCATTATGGAAAAAAATTAGCTGGAAAATATATTATGGCAGTCTCATTACAGTTCAGTATTAGTAGTTCTGACCCGAGGAGAAAAACTTTTTGTTTCGTACTTGATTTGACCCTGAAATTTTGACTGAGGCTTTTTCCATCTGCAGATACAAATTTCACTCATAAGTTATTTTCTAGACCTTATTAAAGAAATTTTCAAGTCAGACATGTACATTTGAGACTACTTCTTTGGTTCTGACAAAATTTTTGAAGTATAGGAACGGATCAACCTTCGTACTGATTATTCCTCTTAAGGAATTTTCAAACAGGACAAGCTCAGTTCTATTTAAGAATAAAAACATAGGGAAACTTTTATTTTAAACAAAAAGAATCATATGAAAACAAATTCATTACCACAGGGGGAATTTAATGCTTACTGATTGCCTGAGCTATCCTGAAGCAATGCTTCCAAATTCATGTTTTCTCCGCAATCCACGCTTTAACCTAGTAGAACTTCATTGTTCGTCACATTTACCCACATATGTATTTAAGTAATCAAAGTGTCTGAAGACAACAATATTTATATTAGATACATGGAAACATGGAATTACATTATGACAATATGTGGAGTCACACGGACTCGAAAAAGCTCATTTAAGACAGCTAGCATGAAGCATTACACTTCTGGGGTGTTTGTGACCTACGTTATGACACAGAACAATATATACAATTCCTGCCTCATTATTACACGTGTATATTTCTAATAGACTCAGTCTGCAAGAAACCAAGAACACTACCTGCGAAGCTGACTGTCTCCTATTAAAATACTAATTCCTTTCCCAAAATACGGATTTTTAAACACCTTATACTCTTGTGTTTATTAAGATAACCAGAAGGGAGAGGAAGAATGAAAGAAAGGTATATACAACGGCAAAATTGAGAGCTGATGCTGTTCAGTACATTCCAATGGATGAGACTGGACAGTGAAGAATCAAGTTCTAGACTCGCCCTGGACAACGGGAAGGGCAAAATAAAGGTGGGCGGAGGGGAGGGAGACCAAGACATATGATCTATATTCCAAAACACTGAGAAAGATGAAACCACGGGTGAAGAAGTGAGGAATAGGGCTGGGTGGTCTTAAAAACCTTTCCAATGAAGTGTGCATCAGAAGGTTTTTAAAGTTTCAATAATACTTTGTTCATTCAGGATGATCATGGTATGCCACTAACACTTACTCTATCCCTGATGTCTGTGTTAGCATGTAATTGTTAGTCTATCAAAAGCAGAGAGATTAATTCTAAAGGTCATTATCAGTAATACTTTCAGATCGATTACCTAAACACCTTGATGGACAACAAGAACTACGGGTTTCCCTCCCTCCCCCACTTCTACATCCTCTCTTCCAGGACTATAGGAAACGTAGTGATATTTTGCACAAGGCTCAGCTGAAACAGTGGTGGATATGACAAACTGCTTCCCTGGGTCACATTAAGACATATAGCAGCTTTCCCCACCTGCACCACCTTGAAGCTTAGGGCAGAGAAGCAGCTCTGGACATACTCTCTTCTCATTGCAGGACAAGTAAAGATAAAAATCATCATCACAGGATTCTACAGTTTAATATCTTACACCTCTACAGTTAAGTACTAATAAGAATCAATTCTGAAACCTCCAAACTACATGTAATTCCTAGCTAGCAGGCTTCTAGATTTTCCTCTTTATTTAGGATAGCCACCCCATTATTTGCCCTTTATACCTTTCCGATTCAGAAAATTATCTTCCGTGAAATCAAACCTTTCAGAAACAGATGTTGTACTATAAACTTGTCCCAAGTAGTGTCTGGATGGTTGGAGGCACCCAGGAGCACCAAGTCATTTGTTTTTACCATCTGTTCTATGTCCCAAAGCAATAACTTGTATCTTCTTCTTGATTAGGTGGTCTACTCTAGAGCAAACTCTAAATTTAAAATGTGCTTGATTTTCCCCTGCCTAAGTCTTAAAAAAATCTCTCATCTGAACTTGTACTCTCCGACAGCACATGCAGTCATATTTTATGGAGCACTTGCACGTTTTTTCTGTGTCTACATATCATATGAGAAAGGTAACCCGTTCTGACCCTCTAGTCAACACATCTATCCTACTGCTTAAGATACCTTACAAGGCAAATATGATTTAACAGAATTAATTCTAAGCGACTTACTCTAACATGTTTTCAAAAACCTTCTGAAATGAAGCTTCCCTTCCCCCTCTTCTGCTTGATGCTCACTCATTGAACTTTTACTCCTGGACAGTCAAGATGTATATACAAGTTCTCTGCCATTTTTTGTAGTATTTTATTACTTGACATCCCACTCCCTGCCCTCCTCCCACCTGGTCTCCCTTTTGAAGTGTAACATTGTTGTGCTCTTCTCCCAGAAGACTTTAAGGTGTATAAAATAACCATTCACCTAGTTGATTGAATTCACCAATTATTCTCAAACAGCCATGCATTCGTTAGAGGCATCTTCTTCTGAGTAGCCACTTCCTTACACAATATTCTAATGTAAAACTGACCCATTTTTGTCTTCTCCCAAGGATTTAGCAGACCTTTTTGTCCAAGTCCTTTGGTTTGTTTAGTAGCATTTGCTCCAGAGAAGGACAGCTCATTTACAATCACATTCCAGCCACCGAAACACAAATAGCTTCTACTGCTTCATCTTTAAATTACCACTTGGGGTTCAGAAGTGAGGTGCAGTGATTTAAGAGCACTTCACAGTAAATCCTGAGCTGACTATGAAGAATCTCAACATCTTCTCCACTCAGTACTAACTTTACTTTTTTTCCTCCTAAGCACCAGCTCCCCACGTTGTTTTCATATGCTGTACGTTACCAAGCCTTATCATTAAAGTCTTGAAACACGAATGACTTTTTGTTATGGCTGACGCTTTTATATGCATTCATGCTTCTGGAACTTCATCTTTCATAGCACCAGTAGCATTTTCCCAATACTAACAAGGTTGATACTTTCAGTTCTGACACCTCCTTTCAGTTTCATTTATCGATTTCCCCACGTAGCTCTCTGAGCAGTCAGGTTTCAGACTCGACCAGGTAAGAGTCCTCATACCTGGGAACAGAGGGATGGGTATCATCCTTGTTACAGACATTACGTAGAAGAAACTAAAGCATTCTGGACACTACAGGTAATCACTTTTGACAGATCCATAGCTATAATATTAAAAAGTAAAAAATTAGCAACTTAAACCAAGTTTTATTTGAAGTTCTTACACGAAATCTCTCTGGTTTTGTTCTGTAATTGTCATTGACCAACTCAGTAGGTCAACTTCTACAACAATAAACTGCCCTTTACAAAAAAACCCGACAATTATGAGAGTTGTACATGTAAAAATAATGCAAATTACACTTACCATGATGTGGTGCAATCCATAGTACATCAAAACATCTGCTAAGGTAAAAACATTTCTTGCAAGGTAGACTTTATCTTCAAGGTGTATGTTAAGATCCTAAAAAGGAAAAAGACATTATACTGCTGTAGTACTGGCATTGTAAGACACAACATTAAGGCTGGAGATAAAAATAATAGAAAACTTCCTCTGGAGACCATGTATGTAAAATAAATGCAGCTTTAATTTATCCCAACTCAACAAAGGAGAAATACATTAAAAGAAGAAAAAATTCCAAAGTGTGTCACGATAAGAAGCTAAAATATCATCGTTTTCTGACAGTGAGAATTCAATAAAATTTAAATGTTGGTCTCTAAACAAAGTGCTAGCCAGCTGGCACATAATTTTTCATAATTCCCTCACATCTACTCTAATTTTTGTAAATACAAGCGTGATTTATGTTACATATTAAGCTGACTCCACAGAACTACTTTCAAATCTGTCTCTTCTTGGCTTCCAGTTACTGGAATTCAAAAATGCAAGAGTTGTGCGTGTTTTGTTTTTTTTTAGTTAGTGCATATGACTCAGAAGCACTGCTGTTACACGTTTAAAATTTGCTAAGTGGAAAACACAGCCCTACGATCAAAGGAGACCATATTGCTCTACCCAGCAGCGGTTTCTCCTGTTCTCCAAGACTCAGTGCAACTGGTCAGCAAGGTTCTGGAACTGCGAATGCGTAAGAACCAGGGAAACACAAAGGGATTTTGGGTGGAGAGACAGACAAGGTGTTTCAAGCTCAGTGCTGGAAACTTGATACCCACCAGCTGGTATCATTTGACACCAGCTTTTATTAATGTTGAAATCACTGCTAGCAATTGTCAAAGACTGAGACTGTCAATTCAGTTGCTGTTTAAAAGCATACGAAGAGAGCACTGCTTCAGCATTTTAAGATCATCTCTTTCAACAATTCCATACCAGAGGCTATACGGGTGGGTCACAGGCAGCTTCCATTAGGTCCAGTGAATAAACATGTCAAATCTGTATTACTGAAAGACCATTTTTCATGGCTTTTTGTATTTTTTTTTTTTTTTTAGGTAATTCTGTGCTGGAAAACAGCAGGCTGACAGCCTCATCATTGCCTAAGTGTACCACTTCTAAAAGCACAGGCATCACACATCAGCTCTACCTCTTTACCTGTCCTTCCTTTTCTATGCATCTTAACCTACTTCTCATCTAATTCGTGCACCCTGCTGCCCCCTGCTTCCCTCTAAAGAAAGTAACAGGGGAAAAAAAAAACCCTACTTTAACCCTAATCCCAGCATAAGCAAGCTTCAGTTTTATAATATTCTTTTCGTAGGAAAAGAGTTTCCCAGCTTCTCCTTGGATTTGGAAACTCTCCATTAGTATTCCTCTGCTGGTTGAAAAAAACCCACTTGCAGTAAATGCACTCCTTTTTCCTCAGAGATCTCCTGACAGTTTTCTTAAACCACCTCCCCGCCCCCCCAAAAAGAGGCAAGCAGCTTAAACATAACTAGCATTTTTAAAAATGTCCCTAAAATAATTTTTCAGTCTCAATTACAGCCATGCTCTATTTTAACACAACCTTTTATTTTAAAAAGGAGTCTAGGGCAAGGAAAAGGGGTGAATCGTTAGTGAACAATTTATGAAGTACGTTAACCTCAAGCAAATCACAGTTCTGTGCTTCCATAATTTTACTGATGGAGATATCCTACAGTGCATACGATAAAAAACCCACATAAAATGCTGAGACTTTAAGACATCTGGCCTTGGATTTGCATTTGACAAGTTTGACTCCATTACACCACCGTACTGTTTAATGACAGCAGTCCCGGACTTCTGTTATATTTAAGCATCCTTATGACTCCTTAGATTTCTTTTATTAGAGCAAATCAGAGAAAAATATTAACCCCTGCATAGTTAAACTTCTGTAAGGTCTCTGCCCCAGCTATGCAGCTTCTTTTCTTTAGACTGGTTTACTGCTTTGTTCATGTTAGTTAGCTCTCAAATTACTTTAAACGTGCAACCACAGTCCTGTGGAATTTCACACACAACACAAAGGCAAATGCAATGTCACGAAGAAAAAACTTGCAGGAAATAAGCATATCTAGAGATCTGTTTACTAGAAAAAAAATCAAACTCATCTATTCTGACACAGGTTCTCCGACCAGCATTCTCCATTCTGATTAACCAGAAATACTACATACATTACAAGGAGAAGTAATGTCACTGAAATATCCACCATCTCCCACCTCTTTTTTCTTAGTCTAGGCTACAGAATTGGGATTTTGTAAAGTAAAAACCTCATTATCTCTGAAAACACAAGCAATGCAATTATGTTCCTGGTCTAAATTTTGGATTTCTGTATGAAAGACATCATGGCATGCTAATTCTTACTTTTATACGTTTTCAAGACGCAGAAATTTGTTTGCCCAGTTGTTCAGGATGAGTTAATACCATACAAAGAATACATTTGTTCTTTAAATATACTGTGCACGTATACTCAAAGTATTCATAAATGAAAAAGCCCTAAAACTTTAAAGGCAAGGCAAGCCATTACAGCATGAACAATTATTTATTCTGGTTTATCAAATTTTATGAAGTCTGTTAACTGAGCAAATGGAATTTGATAACAATGGTTTAGTCTTGGATAAAATTAGTATTAGCTTATAATTCTGTTTTTGAGCATTACTTCCCTCATGTAAAATACAGACAAAGATTCTGCTTTCATTATGGAAGTCAGGCTAATTCAGAAACACCACAGTACTTTTTTTTTCATGTGCGCAAGGCACATTTAGTGCATCTTGCCTCACGGGTTATACTTCCCATCGGTGATTATATTATTGGCTAATACCCTACTGTATTAAAATCCCTAAAAATCAAGCTTTCCTAAGTGACCACGGTATTAAACTGAAATAGTGTTCCTGTGCTGGAAAGATTAATGCAAATATGAATAAAAACCCCCTGTATTTGAATTTCTCTTACATCCAGATCTGTTAGCTGTCATTTGTATCGTTGTCTTACACGCACTGAACGCCACTGCTTAAATTGATTACGTATATACCATCCCAGTATTAAATGGGTGAAATAGTCTTGGAAGCTGCTTGTAACTATGAACTTAGTGTTGCAATCCCTCAGGGGACCCTTTCTCAAACTTCAGACAGGTATTTAAGGCCTAACTGCAGTTTGATGCACTAATATACACTGAACAACTGCAGCAATTCAAATTCCAATTTTGGGTATGAGAAGGGGCAAAAAAAAGCAGTGGAAAGAAGGGATGTTGCATTATTTATGGACCAACCGATGGCTTTCCATTTGCTTTTCTACAGGAAAAAAATCCAATTTACAGTCGTATTTAGAGTAACAGCTCAACACATCCCATCCACGGCATACTTCTGCCTACCCCACAGTGTCGCTCACTATCTTTTAAGTAGGCAATCTAATTGTCTGTAATCCAATTAATCCATTAAGGCAACTGAATCCCTCCCAGTCACCGCAAGTTGGGACAGCAGCTCAACACTAACTTGCTTCTTACAACTCAGTAGCTTACCACGCATCTAATCACACTCTGACCTCGTGGTGGATATTCTGTCCACAACACCACACTGCTGGTGTACATCCTTCCTTTACACATCCTTTCAGTCAGCAATATTCTTAAGGTCATTTATACCCTGAATGCCTTTATAACACACAATGCAAAGACAAAGAGCTGAGCACTCACAAAAGCCCGAGGCAAGCTTCTGACAACGCAAGACACGAGAAAAGGATTCTGCAGCCATACCCAAGAAAAGTATAATTTCACTGTTGGGGCACAGCCATATTTCTAGTTGTAATGCAAGACTCTTTTGTCTAACTAGCATACTATGAGCTAAACCTGGTCTGGGAAATTATATTCAACATATTCAATGTATTTGTATTGAGTTTCCTGTAAAATACAGAAGAAAAATAATAAACAAATATTGCTGAAATAATCAGAATTCCATCTTTTAGTCCTGCAAGAGCATAAAACCATCCTGGTGCTACCAGAAAAGGGAGAGAAGTCAACACTGAAAGTCAAAGTCCAGCAAGATTTTTTAAACAAGCTCACTAAAGTGGGTAGGCATCACATCCCAACCACAAGTACAGGCTGGGCAGAGAATGGATCGAGAGCAGCCCTGAGGAGAAGGACTCGGGGGTACTGGTGGATGAGAAGCTGGACATGAGCCAGCAGTGTGCACTGGCAGCCCAGAAGGCCAACCGTATCCTGGGCTGTATCAGGAGAAGTGTGGCCAGCAGGGTGAGGGAGGGGATTCTCCCCCTCTACTCTGCTCTTGTGAGACCCCACCTGCAGTTCTGCCTCCAGCTCTGGGGCATCCAACATATGAAGGATATAGACCAGTTGGAGCAAGTCCAGAGGAGGCCACGAAGATGCTCAGAGGGCTGGAGTACTTCTCCTGTGAGAAAAGGCAGAGGGAGTTGGCTTGTTTAGCCTGGAGAAGAGAAGGCTCCAGGGAGACCTTATAGCACCTTCCAGTACCTGAAGGGGCTACAAGGAAGCTGGGGGTGGATTTTTACAAGGGCCTGTAGTGACAGGACAAGGGGTAACGGATTTAAACTGAAAGCAGGGAGATTTAGATTGGATATCAGGAAAAAGTTCATCCCACAGAGGGTGGTGAGGCACTGGCACAGGTTGCCCAGAGAAGCTGTGGGTGCCCCATCCCTGGAAGTGTTCAAGGCCAGGCTGGATGAGGCTTTGAGCAACCTGGTCTAGTGGAGGGTGTCCCTGCCCATGGCAGGGGGGTTGGAACTGGATGGTCTGTAAGGTCCCGTCCAACCCAAACCATTCTGTGATTCATTTAAAAGCCTGTAAAAGAACAGTGTACAAGAACTGTGGATTAACGGCAGGGACAGAGCATGGATTAACCTGCTTACGTATTTGTGGAAACAGTAATTTTTCAAACAAGCACATTAAATAAGAATTAAAGCTCTCTTATTTCTAATTGGATTTCACGATTACAGCCAGACAGCACAGGAAGTTAGGACAAAACTAGATGAAACCATGGAACGTGTTTTCTATGAGATGCTGAAAGTAGTACATATTCTTGGTTATAATTGTCCTTCACAGGCTAGTGACTTCCATATTTCTGTGGAATATTTTCTGTGAATTCAAGCACAAGCTCACAGTTACTTTGAGCATGCCTTTGAAAGCTGAGGGGGGAGGAGGAACCCTCAAGTTTTGGATATCTAAAATTGACAGAGACATTCTCTCCCGAATGAAATTCACTAACACCTAAGTAAATATTTGGTGCCGCAAGAGTTTCATAAAGGTTCTTAATTCCTTCCCAGAAGAACAGAAAAAGCCTGCACAAATTACCAAGTACAACTACTCAGTAATTTTTTTTTCCTCCAATGCAGCTTGATTTAGCGCTAAGAAAACTTCAAAGCATCAGAGGAAAACACTCTCTTATCCCATGGAAAAGAAAGTTAACATAATACACTGGATATTGTTATCACTGCTACTGACAATCATCACTCCTATACATCTGCTGAGTACAGTCCAGAGGTATTGCTCCCATTTATTTTGCCCAATACAGGAGCTCAAGTCAAAGTTAAACAAAACTCAAAGAGCGCTTTCATGGACTAGTTCTGAACAGCATGGCTTTTGCTTTGAATGAATATAAAAAGCTTGGTTGAGATGGTCTGACTACTTCATGCCAAGTAACAGCTTCAGTCGACACGTCAGTAAGAACAATTAAAGAACCTATTTTCCCCAAGGCCAACAGAAACCCTTTCCTGTTCAAATTAACAAACATTAACCCCATTTTTTACAGATGCTTTTCAGAACCACAGCACCTCAGTTAAGGGTTAAACAGAGGGAGCCTGAAGTTTATAGCAGAAGTCACTGAACTGTTTTCGGCGCAGCTTATTATAAATCGTGGCTCTAGGCTGCAACTGTCCCAAGACTGCCATTGTGTATTCCAGACACGTCGTAAAACTACAATCTCAGACTTGCCTCCTTATTTTAGCTTTTTTTTTTTCAGCCATACTCCCTTTTGGCATAGTATATTTTAATGGTATGCTGCGTCTTTTTCTGATTAATCATGGTGGCAAGAGAACAAATTAAAAAAAAAAATCTTAATTGCTATACTACGAAATTATTAGTGCTGGAACAATTCCAGGCAGCTCTGTGTCAAAATAAATTCTGGCCATTCGACATCTGCTAAGGAAAAAAAAGATCAATAGGAAAATGTTAAAGTCATAGTATCTATTAGCATATACTTAAAGGTAAATATTCTCCCTTAAGTGACATTGTTTTTCCGAAAGGAAATTTTGTTTTCTTTGGAAACACTTCATTTGCCTATGTATTCACATTGCAGTTTTAGCCTTAGCAACACTGGCAGCGTAGAAAAACCAGAGATACCAGCTTCAGCATGGAACCATCGTATCTCAGTGTCTGGTTTTACTACTCAACTGCAGCTCCGCAAATACCTGCTTTGTCTGCACACACATGGAGTATCACCACATAAGCCATCCAGAGGAGATGTGCTGTGTCGTAACCAGTGAGAAAACTTGCTTTTGCTTTTTATATCACAGAAGGGCACAAAAGGCACGCAGGTTTGTTTGAAAAACAAATGAATTCCTTTATATAATATCTGTCATAAAGACTTTTTTAAAATATTAATTAGAAAAAAAGAGACCTCTGAGGGCCACCTAGTCATATCACCTGTTCAAAGTACAGCTAAACCTGAAGTTAAATTCCAATTAGACAATGCCTCATTCAATCAAGTTCTGAAAATCCCAAAGGGTTAGATAGTGTTCATGCAAATATCCATAGAGTGACTGTAAGGCTTTGATAGCATTTGCATGTAGAAAATAAGACCATAGATGTTAAAAAAGGGTAGCAATACAAACAAACTCATGCTCAACCAATGGAAGATACTCCATAGATTGAATGAGATCAAGGTAATTCATATAGTCTGGGGCATAAATAGGAGAAACAGGTCTTTAGGGCTTTCATCAAGTTGATCTTTATAGAGCAGGCATGATATTCCAAGCCTTCAAGATCAAGTAGGCTGTCCGTTTGAGAAGGACAGCAGGTTACTAACAAGGTTTTGCTTTGCACCATTGTAAGATGCAAGATTTTCCTTGATTTTAACTAACACAACGCATTAACTCTTAAACACTACTTCAGTTTATCTTCGGTTTCTGCAGTAGTTCTAACTGACTCAGACTCACCACAGCTAACACTCAGAAGTACTAATTAAGACTCAGCCATCCTCAACTGTGGCCAGCCTTCCCAATACCTTGCCAGCTCACAAAGCTGTTTCTACACCCAGACTCAACCAGTCGTGCTGAGTACTGTGTACTTTCCATCTAAAACATACTTGTAAAATTAGAAAAAATAAACACCCTAAAAATTGACTGAATTTCACTGTTGTTTCATACACACACAGTAAACAGAGCCCTTAGCGCTCAACAGCGTAAAGCAAATTTTCTCTTCAAGCTCTGTTGCCACAAGACTGCAAAAATACTACCTGCCAGTCACAAGGACTAAGAAGAAAACTAGAGTAAGCTTTGCTATCTATTCGCTGCTATCTGGCTGCTCAAATAACAGGGTGACCCTTGAGATTCTCTTTTCTTCTTCCACCTGTTCAAGAGGAAGTAAGCTTCGGACTACACGAAAAGTTTAGCAGAGCAGACCAAAGCCTCCACAGAAAGCAGCTCAATGTGAAGGGCAGTTATGCAGAGGTTCCTTCATGATTTCCCTTTTCACACACATTTCTGTCCAGTAACTCCTTTGGGTATCTATACCAAACACCACAACATCAAGTATGGCCTGTATTCCATAATTACCAAATCAATAATAACAGCTCCTACAGCAATCAGAGCAGTGTTACCTTGATATACAACACAACTTGTTTATAACTGAGGTTTTATGAAGATAGTAAGAAACTGGTGCCTTACGTGGCTAATAGGAGACCAGACAACTGAATAACCCCTAAACTATCTGGAACTCTCTAGGTAGTTTACAGCATTACAGCCATAAAACACTAGGTGCTCTGCTTCATATATTTTACAGTTTAAGCTGTTTTCCCTCCTGTTTCAGGTTGTTGGGGTATTTCTGTCAATAAAAGTGAAAAGCAGCAAGCAGAATAAAAATCAGTACTTAAGGATACTGTTGAGTATTCAGGGTTTTCTCATGAACTGGTTGTTCATACACACATTAGCACTGTAATCTTCAAGGTCTAGTCGGTCCAAAATGCAGTGGCAAGGTAAGTAAGTACTCCTTACCTCCAGAATTATTCTAGTATCTTCTTTACTAGCGCGTCCATCTACTCGAGTCACTCTGTATTCCAACCACTGCTGAACAACGGCTTTCTCTTCTGCAGTACTTCCCAGCAGTTGGTCTTTCTTAGCCTGTTTAACCAGGTGGGCAGCTATGGTAATTAATCCTGTCAGGCCAGGACCATTGTTTGTCTGAAGAACAGGAATCTAGAGGAGGAAGCACAAGTATAACACTAAGCAACTCATTCAGAAAGCAGTCTCTATAGAGAGTCTTTTTTTTTTTAATAACCCCTCAAAAGGGTTTTTAAAGCAATATATCAGAATTTAGAAGTATTCATACTAAAAGTAGCTACATCAAAAACATCATGTATGTTCTCTTTTTACTCTCTGGGCTGGTTTATTTTCGGTTTTTACAGAAGAAGTTTACTTAACACATGCACAAACCAAGACACCTTTACCTCCAATTAATCAAGTTCTGCCAACATTAGCACGAAATAGCGTTGCTCATTCTAACACTGGCGTAAATCATAACCGACTTTTAACTCATTTTCGAATTCAGGACGCTGACTCTGTAAAGTCAGTAGCATCCAGTTTCTCTCTGAGCAGACTGCAGTAGCCAGACTTACTGAAATGCTTATTCATACTTACTGTTCTATTGCCAAATACTCTGACATAAGTTAGCAGCTCACTGGTACCAGGGAGGGACAACGCAACACACCTCTTGTTTTAGCTCTGCTAGTGACATTACCCCATGTTAAACTGTGGGAAAGGAAACTGAACCGCTACGAGTCAGAAATGAAATCAATGAATTGGAACTCACCGCAGCAGACTAATGCCCATTCAGTCATTTATGACACCAAATGGTAAGAGAAACTGATTAAAATGCAATATTCTTTTTAAAAAACATATCTGACCCCACCGAGGAGCTCACCTATTTACAGATTTAATTAACCTAAGACACAAGTTGAAAGCATAACACTCATTTTGCAGGTGTACCAAGAGTCTTTGACTACTATTTAATTTTTTCACTGACCGGGCCATCAGAGAAACTGTGGCCAGATCTAGTTACATGCTTTTTCAGACTTATTACTGTAATATTAAAATACCAGTTAGGTTGTCACGTAATTAAGGAAGCTTTTGCAACCAAAGAATGCGTGTATTGCTGCTATTCAGGACTGTAATCGTAAACAGTAAATAAAGTCAAGAAAAGCTCATGTAAAAGCATCAGGCAACTGCACAGCTTCTTTTTCTCTGCTCTCCTTCTCTGACAGACTCAGGTAAAGGCCCTCACGCATCTGTGATGCCCTCAGCCCCACATCACATTTTTCCTGCCTCGGGTGCCTCTTAACCCACAAAGCTTTACGTATCCCAACAAACTTCAAAATGTCAAGACATATACTATGAAAAAGGAAAATATTCAAGAGCAACAGTTCCACACCAGCAGAGCTATAACTACACTGGCACCAGGAAAACGCAGGGAGGAGGAGAGTGGTGTAAGAACAAATACATTTTAAGCCGACACCGCTCCGACGACACACGATAACCCTTCCGCAGGCAGAGGGAAGACGCCTCCAGCACCTGCGAGTGGGTAGCGAGGCCACAACCAAAGGGGAGCGGTGAAGGACGGGGTCGAGGGAGAGGTGGCGAGACCCGGTTCCAGGGGATGAGCTACCCGTGCGGGGATGCGCAGCGGTAGCCGGCACACGGCCCCCCCACCCCAGAGAGGGGGCCGTGGGGGGGGGGCCAGCCGCCGTGGCGGGGGGGGCCCAGCCGCCGTGGGGAGAACTGCCGGGCCGGCGCAGGGCCGGGCCGAGCCGGCGGGAAGGGAAGCGGCGAGGTAAGAAGCCGCCGGGGAAGGGGCTCAGTGGGCACCCGCGCGCGCCGCTGCCCGCTCCCGGCCCCTCGTGGCTCCCTTCACCTTCCGCTCCCCCTGGACGCCGTACTTGTTCCCTTCCGGCAGGCCCAGCAGCTTCTCCAGCAAAGCCAGCTCCGCCGGGCCCGGCCGCGCGGCAGCCGCCATCTTCGGCGGAAGGACCACCCGCGCAGGGAGCGGCGGCGACCAACAACCGCCAATCCCATTGGAGGAGGTGACCGCCACGCCACCAAAGGAACCGTCACTGCTATTGGCCGGAAGGAGCCGACGCGTGCGCTAAGCCGAGCTTTGCGGTGTGACCCGGCGGGCGGGAAGGGGGGGAAGTGCTGCCGATCACTAAGGACGCATGCGCAGCCGCGGACACACATTCCCCAGGCACATGGTGGTTTGCGCATGTGCGCGCCGGGGTAAGCCGCACCTCCAGGGGGGCGGGCTCAGCCGGTGGGCGGGGCGAGCTCCGCCGGGGCGGGGCAACCGCGTCAGGGCGGCGAGTGCGGCGGCCGCTCAGGCCTGTCTTGGGCTGGGGCGGGGGCGGGAACGTAGGCGGCGTGGCCTCGCCGCTCCCCAGCGCACCGGCCCTGCCAGAGTCCGTTCGTACCGCCGATGGGTTTGTCCTGCGGTACCTCCGGGGAGCACCGTCAGGTTAACGCCACGGAGGCGCCTCGCCCGTGGCTCGGTTTCTGGGGAGCCAGGGCCGAGGCGGTGACGCCGCTTCTGCACGCGTTGGCCAGCCTCTGCCTTCCTCCACCCCATCCATTCCGAACGCGGCGGCCCAGGAGCGGCCCAGTTTAGCCCAGAAGCTGAGGTTGCTGAGCACGCGGCGTTCCTAGAGGTGGTGCGGAAGGACGGACGGGAGGTGGCGCGGTACCCACCGAGGGCACCGCGGGGACGGGAGGGGGAGAAGTAGCGTTGGGAACAGCGTGTTGATGAGCCGTGGTTAGGGGTGGTAGTCAGGAGCTAAAAACCGCACAAAATCCGAGCTGGCCGTGAAACGGTTGGATTTAACCGCACCTTGGTGTACCTGAGATCCGTCCAAGCCATGGTTTCATCACCTTCCTAGCTGAAGACAGTCTTCTGACGTCATAGCTCCACACCTGATCAGAAATGTCAGCAGTTAAGCCGATTTCAGGTTGGCGGGTCTATTCCTGCAGAATATCAAAGTGCAGTTCTTGACAGGAGGCTTTTAAATACCAAACTAACGTTTTGTTGTTTTTTATTTTGCACTAAAACCAATGAGCTAGCCTTGCCCAACTACTGACAGTTTCAAAATACAGACTCGGGGCTACCACTGCGTTAGCTTAAGAAGACCTTAAATAAGATGATGCTGCCGAATGCCCTGTTTTTTTCAGTGAAACGCTTTTATCTTGATACAAGGTGACGTTTAGATTTGTACCTTCTGTGGCAGAAGTCACCTGAAAGTGGCCACAGAGCCTCCCTCTAAGCGGGAAGCAATTCTGAGTAGATTTTTAAGCTTTTGCAGGGTTTTGTCCCATCTTTCATATTAACATCTGCGAAAGCACTGAATTTAAAAGGATTGAAATTGCTCTGCCTTGGAGACAACATTACTCTTTGCAAAGTTTTTTAAATTCTTTGGCCCCTTTCCTGCAGCAATGTTTTGAAATGCTGGCGTTCCAGCCGTCTTCCAGTGTAATATCAATGAATAATCTAAAATTGTACAGAAAGCCTTCATTTTCAGTGGGTACATTGATAGAAACATTTTGCCGTTTAAAAAAAAAAACAAAACTATTTGAAAGTGAAATCTTTCAATAACGGAACATCTATCGGTAAATACATACCTACATTTACAGGTTATTTTATATGTTTATAATTTTTAAATGCTTTCGAACCTAGAAGATGAGACTTACCAGTGTGAAATATTACTATCACTGGATCGAAATATCTGGCAGTTACAATAAAAAGTTCACAATTTCAGTCAGAGGGAAAGCTAAAGCTTTTTTTTTTTTTTTTTTGCTTCCACCTCAAAGTTTTAAAGTCCTCGGAAGGGGAGACTTTATAAATTAGGTGGAGGAGGTTAACAGCTTACCGTTGTGTAGCAGTTTTTCCTTGATAACAGTGCTTAGCAGTGTCTCTCTGCCATTCTTTTTTCTGTGCACAGTTCTCCCCTCGTTCCATTAGGTGGAGCTTTGTGATTAAGGCTGCAGAAGAAACTTGCTTCTAAGTGCAAAATAATTCAGCACGGAATGGCTGGGGGAGGAGGCGAACGAAGCCTACTTTGCTTAGAGGTATCCGCGTCCTGGACGCAAGCTCGATACGCAAAAATTTGAATCAAGACCCTCACACACGAGGAAAATAACTTGAAAAATCGATTCTGTCAAACAGAGCGCTGCTCTAATCTGCTGTTATCATAGTCAAGTTCCAAATCTAGAATACCTTAGGTTATAAATTAAATGTCAAATATAATTAATTTGGCACTTGAAACATGAAGTGGGTGACTGTCCTTTAGAGAAAGCCTGACAGCTTTATGTATGTCACATTGGTGGGTGTTGAAACGAGCTTTACATGCCAGCCGATCGTTGTGTGAATCGGATTGCTCTTAGCTGTACCAGGATTTTGTCAATGTAATAAGTCTCGCAACAGTTTTCTCCTTAATTGTCTGAAGCTTTTGCAAGACAATATAAATCAAGGGTCATCTGCCTCCTCTGTGCAAAATAGTGGGTTTATCATACAACAAATAAGCAATTTATTTCTTATTCATTACTAGAGAAGTTATTGCTGAATATTTACATAGAAATCTATATTTTATACAAATGGAGAATGTTTTCTGCCCTGTGCCTTGGACCCACTGCAGTTACAATTTGAATCCAGTTCTTCCACCACCTTAAATCCAGCAGCAGCGGCAGTAGTCCTTCAGTCCCCGTCCACGGGAAGGTCCGGGTTATGGCTGCAGGTACCGCTCCTTCCGCAGCCCACGGCCCCAGCACATGGAGAACCCCTCTTCCGTGCCCTCCTCCCCTGGCTCCAATCCAGAAGCAAAGAGGTCTTCCTTCACTCCTGGCATTTTGCGTCCCTGCTCTGCGCCATGAACTACGCAAGCCTCGACGCTGACGTGTCCACCGGCACCCCTGGGGAAGCGGAGAAGGCGTGTTGGCCCGGTGGATGCTTTTGCACAGTCGGTGAAATAAAAATATCGATAAACCACATTGTTCTCCACTAATAGGACCAGTAGGACCTTCCCAATCCAAACCTCATAAAAATTCCCCCGAGCAAAGGCTTAGTAGCAGAGTGCTGCAGTCAAGGTTTCGCTGCCGTAGTTTCACAATTCGTTGTTAAATACACGTGACAAACTGGCTACACGTTTGTGACTGATGCCCCTTACGCTGCCTGTGTGAGCCCAGCTATTCCTTTGGCTTAAGAGCGAAAAAACCCAGGGAGGCTGAGACCTTGCTGCTGTTGCTCCACTCGCTGAAATGAGGGGAACGTGTGCAGTCAGACTAAAAGATCTGTTCTTGTTCCTGGTCCCTGCGGTGGCTGAATGAAGCAAAAATGGAATTGGGGTTTTTTTTCTTTTTTTTTTCCCCTGAGTTCTCTTGGAAAATCGAACGCACGGAAAGAGTGATTCTTGTAACAGCCATCTCTCCTCTGCATCAGCTTCCCTTCGGCTCAACCCCGTGCTGCACAACAGAAACACGAGCCACTGGTCTGTGTTAAAAGTTAGCTGTTCTTGTACGCGTCGGGCAGAAAACAACTCAGAAGCAATACTTTAGACCTAAGAGGCACGATAATTTTATATTTTTGTCTCATTTCCACCAGGTTACACTGACCAAAGGACTTATAAGTAGAAGCCTTTCTGGAGGTGATGACTCGGAGGTGTTACCGTCCCGGCACCAGCAGCTGATTTTCGCCTAAGTGCGTATTGAAGGAAGCAGGGAAGGGAAAGTTGCTGTGGTATTACTGCTGTGATAGTGCAACACCAAAGGTAGGGCAGGGAAGACTTGCCATACTCCTGAAAAGACTGATCTCATGCACATGTATGTCTTAATTTAGTGAAATATGCACGTGTTTATTGAAGTCGGGGTGACAACAGGATTTGTCACTGAAGATTACAAAACCGACTTAATGCTTTTTGCCTTCTGTTCCATGGAGGAAACTGCAAGTCTTGGCACTGCCCAGGTATTGCAGGGATTTAAGGTCATCACCTTTGTTGCAAGGCAGTGCCAGCTCCAGCGGCAGGATTGCTGCATTACTGCACTGCTGCGCGACAGCTAATTATCCCAGGTAGGAGGCAGTTAGCTCCGCACTGCTGTGCCTGTTTTTTCATGTGTTCTCAGAGCTGACCCGCTTCCTCCTAGCTCAGAGTTCCCTGAACTTGGTCTGTTACAGGTGTGACTGCCTTCGGATCTCGAAAGCATCGTGCCAGCTTTGAGATTAAACAACTGTTGAATGTGAGTGTGAATTTGGGTTTGATAGTTCCAAAATAGCATTGACTATTTTCCATGGATTTGGAGACCAATCAACAAAGAGTGTGTATGTATTCACATATAGTGTGTATATATATATAAAATAAATATAAAATGTCTCATTGATGAGACACTTCCTTTGAAGTGGTTGTTTTTTTTGTCAGAAAGGATGTGTAACTTTATTGTTCAGTAAGTAAAGAGTCAAATCTTAGGCACCAGTTGTCACAGATTTCATTTCCCTGAGCCATGAAAATACGGACCTGCATGGATATTTAACTGAGATGTGTAGAGGCATATTCTACTCTCAGTTCCAACCTTGTTTCCGAAGTCAAATTTACTATCCTTTATTAGTCACTCCCCTTCCAAATGAGAAGATGCCATTAAGGAAAAACAGTTGAAATTGATGGGTTTAGGGAAATGAGGAATTATGGAAAACGGCGGGCGGTTTGGCACAGAAGGGACCGAACGGGTGTCTGACGCACTCATCTGAACGCCGGGGTTTGACAGGGCAGAGGAGCAGCGGTTTGTTCAGCGGCCGTGCGTATCTAGCGCAAGCAGTCCTGTTCTTGAGAGGCAGCTGAATAGGGGCAGCGGGTAACTAGTTGTGAAAGCAGCGTACCTACAACACTACACCTGTGCAACTGTGCTACCTGGAGTTGTGGAAAATGTAACCTGCTGCTTGTTTTACGGCTAACGAGCTGGGGTTTGCCTGCTGTGTGTTTGAGAACACCATCGCCGTAAGTGCATCGCTGCTGGCAAGCTGGTTTTGGGGGTGCGCGCCGTGTGCGTCGTGCAGAGTCCTGGGAGGAGGGGGCTAAGTGATTGCAGCGTACGCTATCAGTAACGTGCCCCGACAGCCCAGCCTAATTCCCTTCTTTGTTCTCCAGCTACCGCTGGGCTGGAAACAAGTCCTGAGCACGCACTAGATGGCAGGCGGGTCAGGCGGCACCACATCCGACACCCAGCCTTCTCTCCTGCCTGCGGATCAGCGGGTCTTCCTCCGGCCCGCACAGGAGCACCTTTGGCTCGCCGTACTGGGTACGAGCAGGCAGGCGGTGAGCTAGAAGCTGATGTAGCCCTCTGCTCGAAAGATGCTAGGCCACGTTGTTTCCGACAGATTTGCTTTTGCCTTTTAGCCGACAAGGAGAAGACGCCCCGATCAGTAACAGCTCGATCAGTAGCAGCTGTTGTTGAGAATAAGGCTTGTGTTAGAGAAGGGGATGTGTTAAAGAAGCGCTGTCAGCACCTGAGGCAGGCTCTGATGGCTTGTCTTCCGCAGCAGACTCCTGTATTTGCCCTGCAGGAGACGATGGCAGCTTGTTGCAAAATTTTTGTAGCAGAACATCTTTCCAGTGCTCTGCGTTTGCCCCAGGATGAAAGATGCCCTCAACGTTGCCCTTAAAGCGGAGATCTCGCTGCGATGCCAGCATGTACAGCCTTGAATACATCAGTGCTTCCTGCAGGATCCTCTGGGAGCTGTCGTGACACAAGGTCAGATTCAGCCCCCCTGTAAACGAGGTGGTGCTCGCTTGACCCGCAGCTCAGTGTAGCGGAAATGCTGCCAGCTTTCACCTCTCCTGATGTCCTTGAGGAAAGGATGGACGTGAAAGGAGATGTCACGTGACTGTCAGATTATGCTAATGTCATAGGTGAGTCTCACAGGGCTCTAAGACTAAATCACATTTTAAAAATAGTCTTTCCAATAGGTTGGTTGGTTTTTTTTTTTTTCCATTGCTGATATTCGTAGGAATGCCACGAGTGGCCATCGATTGCTTTTTTTTCCCTCCAACTAAAAGTTTCCTCAGTGTTGAGTTTCAGTCAGGTGCATTTAGGATTCCTGCTACGGTATGTGAATTCCCGAACTGCTGCACCTCTTCTGATTTTAAATCTCGATTAATCTCCACATTTTAAGGACACAACTGCTCTACAGTCAGACTCATGCTCGTGTCGTTACCAGCACAAATAAAACGGGTCTATGCTGAGAAGTTTGCTTTACCTGTTGCAAGGCACTTTTGTAGAAGCAAGATAGTTTTTTGTTGGCAGTTCATCTAAACCTGCTCAGCACATCTCTAGACAGAACATGGTGGAAAACCTGCTTTCTTCCCAGGCTTTTCTCTCGAGTAAACTACTGCTGCTTGTGGCTCTGTATGAGTTGAGAACGATGGAGAAGTAGGTGCTTGTGTAGCTTCAATTGCCAATAAGGCACCGAGTCAGCTAGTAAAATAGTTGGGACTCGTGAGATAAGGAATGGGAACATCTCAGTTTAACAGGCACAATTAGAAACTAGGAAGTTTAAACTTCGGTCTATAAGTGGCTCTAAATACTTTTGTGTCTTTTGAGTTCCAGACAGATTCATACTGAGGTGGGTTAGAACCACACCTGGATGCTGTACTACTGCGCTGTGCGTGGTTTTAACTAATTGCCCATCCTAGCAGCTGTCCTCCCCCGCTCCCTCCTTTATTCTGTCCATCTGCACAGACTACACGGTTATGCAAAGTTTTCAGAGAAACACCTTTTTTTGGAGGCACGTCTCGTGGAACAGCAACCCCGGCAGCTCTCCAGGGCAGGTGTTGCCTGTATCGCTGTGTATCGGATGCACTGTGGTTATTAATTGATGTGAGAGGATTCTGCCTCCTCCTTTATGCGTCTCTCCCTGATGAAAAGCCTTTCTGGCCTTCAGTACTGCATCCCCTAGCATTTAGAGAATGCAGTAGTTAAATCAGTAACAAAAAAAAAGAGGAATCAGGCTTCAGCTGTTGCTAATGTAACCACCTGACACTTCTAGGCTATCTGTACATTTTCTCTAATAGGATGCGGATGATCAAGAGCGACACACAAGCACATTTTTCTTTTGATCTTTCTGAGTCAATGAGGAACCACTGAATAAAACTAGGAGGTGTTGTGGAACAGAAAATCGAGAAAAAAGTAGTAATCGACGCAATGACTAGGCAGGTGTACTTACACAGGTGTGACCACCGAGAGGGTCCGCCGCGGGGCGGCAGCCGGCCTCAAAGGAAAGCTTACAAACCCTCTCTCCTGCAAACGTGGTTTGAGAAAAGTTGCCTAGAGATGACAGGAGCAAATACCAGGACACGACCAGGCGAATGAAAATGTGGAGCAAATGACTCACCGTAGCCTGAGTTCTCTTTCGTAGAAATGCAGTCACAAGGTTTCTCTGCAGCAAAGCCCCTTGAAGCCGGCTAGTGAAAGGAAATGTTACGTTCCTTCATTTGTCCTTTGCTTCTCTTTACTCAGTCTCTTTCAGCTTTTAGTTGCTGGAGACCTAAATCTACAAAGTAAGTAAACATATTACAAATAAATATAATTAAAACAGTACATTGTATAGATTTTAATTTTTATTTTTGTTCTCCATTAAAGCAACTTTCTTAAAACCAAGATACAGTTGGGATGTGCGTTATAGACCCAGGCCAACACCAACTCAGTCTGCTGGAGGCTGCCTTTGTGGGGAGAAATTCACATGGAGCTTTTGATCAGTGTGTGTGTTTGACATTAGCACATACAGCACTCAAAGGAAGACCTGGGTTAGCGTGGGGATGTCACAGGATGCTCTGCTACTAAGACACATGATGCTTGACCCAGGGCTGAAGGAAGGATCACGCGCAAAGCTTATGGGTTTAAGAATTTCAGATTATGTCACACCATAACCCATGAGTTTGATAATGGATCTAGCAGAAGAAAACAGGGTTGCAAATAGAAGGTTATCCTGTCCTTCAACATCTCTGCAAAATCACACAGTTCCTCCTTTTCCTAGCTGTTTTTTGGTTGTTTCGTTTTCTTTTTTAAGTTTAGGTTTTTGTAATGAGCCCTCCTTATTTTCCCTGTTGCTCCCTGTAGTGATCTCCTGTCTTCCTTCCTATCTCCATCCAAAACGTGTCAAAACCATACCCGGCAATGCAGCCTTTTTTTTTGTCAACTGTTTGTTTGCTGTTGTGTTTTGGAAAGCATTTTGTGTAGGTGATGAGCGAGGTTGATGTGGTGATGAGTATTTGAACTGATTACAGCAACGAACTATAATGCAAAAGATGGTGGTTATGAGTCTGAGCTGCTGCGTGTTGTTCAACACATCAGTGACATCAGGAAAAATCTGGTTTGGAATTCTTGGAGCCCACAGTCTAGGGGACTGTAATTGGGTTTTACTTCACAGATGCTCACAGAGGTTCAGACAATAGTTTATAAAGTATACACAGAGATCAAAGTGGTTTGAAATTCAGACTGATTTTCTATCTTTTTTTTTTTTTTTTTTTTGGTGCAGGGAAAATGAATAAACCCTCAAAACACTTTCATTTAAGGCCAGTTCCTGCCAGCAAGGGAAATTTAATCCACTCAAGGCGCCAAATCAGTGAGTACATTTATTCATTAAAGTAATCAATCAGTGGAAATAGGTTTTTCTTTTTATATATTAAATGGCAAAAATGATGAGTTCATAAAAATGTCAAGAAATTTTCATCTCTGCTATCTCTTTTCTTAGGTCAGCTGTCTTCAAATGTATTATCCCATTTGTGGGAATCTTACTTATTCTGTCTTTCTTGTAGAAAGCTGAGTACTGAGTATTACACAGAGATTAAAATTGAGTAGAAACTATAGAAAATGTCAAACATAGCAGAAATCATGACACTTGCTCTTTTGACTAGCCACAAAAGCATCAACAGTTGTTAATTTTTGAAGCTAGTACTCTGGCAGTGTTACATTAATACATCAGTCACAGCAACTTTTTGTTTACATATTTGCTAGCACCTACAAGTTGGTCAAGATCTATCATCTCGTTCCCTTGTGCAGTTGGCTTCTTTTATTTTGACAAATGGATCCTTGCCAAGAAGTTATGTATGTGCCTTGCACATCATCATTTGGCAGCAGGAGACAACACTGGGATTATCATTTTTCTCTACTATTTATAACGCAGGCTGCTTCTTTGAGATCTTTTAGTGGAAAAGACCTGCTGAAGAGAAACATCAACCGTCCACTTGCCATGGTTCCATGCATTGTTTGCCTGACATACTCTAAACCTAGAACTTAAGCTCTTTTCAGTTTGGGAAAAATGAAGCGTCTCCCAGGTTCTTCTTTGAGCTCATGTTCCTTTAGCAAAGTATGAATTAAAGAGACCAATTTTGTGTTGTGAAATTCAGTGTCTTATGTCTGCAGGAAGTCCTGTAACCTAGACTAGCCAAAATTTATAAAAAGCCCCCTAAGACCTTTGAATGAAGGACCTTAAAATTGTTATAAAGATTCTAAGCCTTAAAAATGGTGTCATAGGGAAGGAAGAGATGAAATAAAGGGCATTTTCAGTATTTTGGATGACACAGGTATTTCTTAGGCGATGTTTCCAGATCTTCCCAGGAAGTCATGGGACCACGGGCCATGCCCCAAGCTCCAGAGGAGGAAGGCTATTCCTAGCTAATTTCCTGAAGTAAAATTCCATCCTGAAATTTGTTACCAAACCATCAGTTTGTTCCTATTGAGTCTGGTGACAGGTTTAACCCTGAGAGCGGGGAAAAAAGACATGCTAAAGAAATACCTGATCTTCCTCCATAGTGCCAAGAACATCCAACACCTCCTGCAGCACCCCAGCTCCGCCTGGGGCCAGTCTTCAGAGGAAATTGATTGACAGCAGCCCTGAAGTATGGACTAATTAAATGTATCGTAAGTAGGTTGCGGTGAACACAAATCAGCTTGACCCAAAAAATTTTGGTTCCCAGATGTCACCAAGATCTTCTGTTTAGCTTTTTAATATGGGCAGGGTCCAGAAACAGTCTCTGTAAATAACAGGGACATCTCATTCCTTACAGTTTCAAAGCTGACCAACAAATATCTTTGGAGCAAACAGACTCTAAAGGGAAGACCAGGGCCTGTTTATATGGGGAGATCGGCATGTGGTAAGGTGAGATGAAAACTGAGGGTACAGTAACTGTCTGCACTCATTCTTCATAGGAGGGTGGTGAGCCCTCAGGGCGTGCTCAGATGGCCTCTGCCAGCGCTCACTGAGGTAGTTTAAGGGGTCACTGTCCCTGGATATCCGCCTTGTCCTTTTGCTGGAGATCATGGCCCCTATTCCAGTAGTGATGGAAAGGAGCACATGGCCACACTTCCGCCATCCTCCTTCACAGCCTGCCGCGTTCTTTGAAATTACTGATGACACAAAAGCCTTAAGATATCTCATTGTGAATGGAGTGGAATAAGATTTTGTGTATTTAATGATTGTACCCATCTACACGAGGAATGAGGGCAGAGTAGCTAGCGGCTTGCTTATTTGCTGTTTACATAGCTGTGTACGTACTGCCTTGCACTAACTTCTTGGGCACATCAGCGGAAAAAGCCCTGCAAGTTTCAGTTATTCAAAAACGTAGTGAAGCTGTTCAGTTTTGGACAGAGCGACACCATATTATCTAAGTGTTCAGTAGAACTCAGCAGTCCTCCTACTCTTGATGACATTAAACAGAGCAGAACTTTGCTTGAGTAAGGGTGCGCTGCTACAATGCGGCTGTCGCTGACATCTCCTAAATGGGATAACAACCCTTTCAGATCCTGCCGAGCGTTTCCTTACACGTCTACTGCATGCAACACAAAACCCTTTTTCTCTTTGAGATTTTAGTGCGGATCTACACGTTTCAGTGCATATTCTTTTGAAGCCTCAGGGTTGTGCTGCATCATCTTCCCACAAAGACGCAGTGTTTAGGTAAAGAGAGCAAAGAGGCTGAGACACACTCTCAAAGACCATCTGTGCAGCTTGGAGCTCATGCTGGCAGTGTGTAGTAATTTGTTGAACACTCAACACAGAGCTAACAGAGTATCTTCAACTGCTTTGCATTTGAAGGAGTTCAGGTATCTTCAAAATATCCAGAAAACACAATCAAGTTTCAAGCTACTGTAGGTTGGGCTCACAGCCTCAACATCTTGGCTCGCAGGGTCAAAATGACTAGTCTTTACTACTCATCAGGAATCTCTACAGATGAATGATAATTAACAATATTGTGAATACCCCTTCATACTTCCAAACTCAGCTTACCTCCTCATCATTGGCAAAACCAATTTTGGAATAAACGGGGTATACACAGACAAGACTGCTATATATGTGGCTGTTAAAAGTTCATCTCTCTCTTCTGTATCCAGATCTTTGACTATGTGTGAATGAATATACCCACCAGCTGGAACAACTCATCAGGTTGAATCCAGCAACACACCATGCAACGAATACTAAGGTTGTCTGTTGTAGCAACCTCACCAACATTGAAACTTTCCTGCCAAAGTTTCATCTGCACTTGTCTAGGTCTAGTTAACGTGGAAGATTTCAGGAACTCCAGGCAGATTTTTTGCAACCCGTTTCCTTATGTCAAAAGAATACCTTGCCTCAATACAAATTGATTTATGGACACCACGAATTCCCACCTTGAAAGGCAGCTAGGTCAATATTAATGGCAAAGAAGAGAAACCTAAAGACCTGCAGCTTCCCTCGGGTCCTTTCATGCGCCATTGTCGAAACCGAAGTGCAGCCGTTTGCCATTTAGCACGCACGAGGACTCTGCTGTAAGGGAGGCACCCAGCTCTGCTGACCTCGGCAGAGTTGTTTTACATCTTCCGCTGATACTGATGCCGAAAGCTCCAACGCGTCAGGTCGGTGTTTGTTTGATGGGCAAATACATGAAAAAGTCCCTAGGGAAGAAAGTAACTCTGGATTTTCACAACGTTTTGTCTGTTTCTATTTCACAGCTTGTGTCTTGTTTCTGCTGCCTTTTACAATGTCTGTACGGGAAACAGAGCGCATTTTGGTTCTGTCCTACGCCCTCCGCCGTGGAGCAGCAGCAAGTGCTGCTGGTCAAAAGACTTGTTTTGTAGGTTTGCCAAAGAGGGAATGCAAGTGGAAAACAGGTGGAAAAAGAATTGTCAGTGCTGCTTGAAAACATTCCTTTCCTATTCCAATACTGGGACTTCTTAAAGTTACGATATCTACTGGAAATGCTTAGTGATTCACACAGAATCCCAGGGAACAGGAAACCCTGTGAAAACGCACCATTCCAGTCCCAGACCGACTTCCGCTCTTGACAAGGAGAGTTTTGCCACCAGTTCAAAGGAGAGCTCTTGGCGTATGATCCAAAGCCTTCTGCAATCCCCAAGCTTCTCTCTCCTCTTCTAGCGCTCATTCATATGATAACAAAACCACACTAAACCAGAAGAAGCACTTAGAGCTGTGGGAGGGCACACAGGACAGGTCCTCGGGTAACCAGATCAGCACAGTTCCGCTACAGGCAATGGCATATACTGTATTCCCTGAAGTTATCCTAATTTTTCCTAGCCAAGGCTCAGGCTGGCAGTGTTTGAGCACAGCACTGTCCCATGGGCTGCTGCTCTGTCTGCACATCTGGGTGCAATAGGAACCAGAGGCCAAACGCAGTCCTCGGGTGACGCTTCGGAAGTTTTACGGAAGACTGCCTTGCATTTTGTATTTAAAAAAATGTACATTATTTTCAGAGTGAATTTAGTTCATTCTTTGTTTTACAGAGGTGTGTAAGTGCAGCTGGGCACTGTTTGTACTCGCTGAACTGTACAGCCATGGTGAGGGTCCAGACACTTGGAGGGCTTGGAAGTTCAGCTGATGGGTGCCCACGGCCAGACCTAAGACATCCTGGCTTTCATCGTCATGCTTAACCTCAGAGGGGAAAAGCAGACGCTTGTCACCTGGTCTGATACCTCACGTACGTACAAGCGCACACAGGCATTTATAGGCTGCAGACCATTTACGTATTTTAAACAAAATGAAAGCAAACACAAAATGGGGACGTACACTGTGAAGCACGCAAGCACATTGGAGGTAAAACCTGGGTTCCAGAGGCTACCAACGATTGCCTCATGCCACAGGGAGCGGCACCCCTTTCCGTAATTACGGAGCCAATTATACTAGTGCCTTGACAGAGGAGAGAGGGGAGAAATCTTTTTACTGACCCTGGCAGACAACAAACTTGCGCCCTGAAGCCTGATGTCTGATTAGTTGTTCAGTTTTTTTACACTGCATGGCTGTTAAGTAATAAAATAGTTTTTCCTAAGACCAATAGCATTTCATGTAACAATATACTGCTTGGTGCATTCCTCTGAGTTTGTTTGCAACATCAACTTAAAGATTTGTACCTCCCCTCCTGAAGATGTGAAATTGCAAACTGACAAGCCCGGTTAGTGGGAGCTGAGTCAGTAATACCTCCAGGGGTTAAGGGCACAGAATATTTATAGGCAATCTAATGTCTTAGAGTGCTTTTCATTTAAAAAAAATCTAGCAATTAGGTACTAATATAAAAAGCACTAACTATTAAATTACTAAAAGGTCGTGTTTACATAATATGTTTTGCCCAGTAGCTGCACAGAGAAAAAAGTGCTTGATTTCACTCTGAACTTTATGCCTTTGATAAATTTCAGATTATTGTTGTATTAAGCCATTTTATGTCCTCAGTGGGAGTTGAGGCACTCAGCACTTGTAGGACTGAGTCTGAAGTAAGGATGGGAGCGGTAATGGGACCACTCTTGAATCGTGTTTCCTAACATCTGAGAAGGATCAGGAAGACAATCCTTAGCCCAGAGCATTATATACAAATGAAATAGGGGTTATCTAGGGGCAGCATAATTCATTAAATGTTCCTTCTAAATGTAAAACACCAAATTCCCTTGACACAGTCAGCCTTTCGATCTGCAGCCTAGTTGTGACATAAAAAACGGTATTACAGTAAGAGTAAACTTAAATTCAGAAAGGCTCAGAAGTTGTCTGTCAAAGCTCATTCCATTTTCTCATTACATCTTGTAACAAACAGCCAGGAAAAACATTATGGATATCATAGTCCTGTGAAAAAAGCATCTGATTTTAGAAGACAGGACTAGAAGCTCAGCTGGTGTCAATCAGGAGATTCACATTAACTGTAATCCAATTACCCTGTAGCTCTATCAACTGAGACTATGATCCAGGAGCTGTAACAGGCAGTTAGAAATGCATCCGTGTATAGCTTCATCTTCCCCTTGTATGTCTTTCTCTTTTACTTCAGACCAGTGCAGGGAAAAATTTCAAATACTGTGTTCAGAATTTTATGAAGACTGGATAAAATGACATTGTGACTGAAAACCGGTTTATTTAAAGGGAGGATATGAGGTGATCGGACCCTACAAAGTTCAAAAAACCACCACAACTGCAGTGGTACTGTAAAACACGTACATCACCCCAGTTGCACAGACTGTGTCCTCTGCTCATCTTGGATACATTTATCCTTACATCAAACCTTCTTGTGAAACAACGACGGATTATTTGTCCGGTTTGGTCAAACAGGACACAACAGGGTAAGTGGTTTCCTTAAGGCTACGCAGGATACATGTATCAGAAGAGTGGGAGTCCTTCTCATGCCGGGCTAATGCCCCAGCCCCTGGACCACTTCTGCCTGTCCAGTTCACCTGTTGTTTAATTAATACAGGCTGTGTTGATAATCCTTGGAAGGTCAGGTGTTTATACTCCATCTTAACCAGGACAGAAGAGTTGAAATGTCTGCCTGGCGAGCTGACGGATGGAGGATGCTATACAGAGGCAGCGGCTATGGATTTTAAAGAGGCTGGTACCGTGCCACTAACAGGAGACCAGTCCAACAACTAGGATGATTCAAAGATGCTCCCCCGGCTCCACCAGCACTGCCCAATGCCCTGCTCGTATTCAGTCAAATAGTGACGCGTGTCCCTCTCCATCGTAGAGCCCCATCTGTCCTCGCAAGGCTGGGACCAAGTCACAAGGTCTGAAGGAGGGCTGCTGCTGACCCCAGTGAATATTCGGTTCTGCTAAAAGGCACTCACTGTCATGATAAAGTGCCAACCAAACGTGAAGGAAGATTTAAAGAAGTTAACGCTAAGGTGTTAAATAAAAGCTTTGTCGGAATCGTCCCAAATGAGAATATAAAAATGCTTGTGGAGAAAAGGAAAAACCTTAGTTAAAGAGAAACATTTATGTTTTCCTTTTTTTCATAATAGTGTTTTAAGATTTCCTCATGGAACTGCAGCTGATTTATGTATTTATTTTCTACTAGGGCCTGTAATGACAGGACAAGGTGTTAATGGCTTTAAACAGAAAGCGGGGAGATTTAGATTAGATATCAGGAAGAAGTTCTTCCCAGAGAGGGTGGTGAGGCACTGGCACAGGTTGCCCAGAGAAGCTGTGGATGCCCCATCCCTGGCAGTGTTCAAGGCCAGGCTGGATGAGGCTCTGAGCAACCTGGTCTAGTGGAGGGTGTCCCTGCCCATGGCAGGGGGGTTGGAACTGGATGGTCTGTAAGGTCCCTTCCAACCCAAACCATTCTGTGATTCTATGATTTGAAAAATACACTCTCTGTCTGTTCAGTCTCATCCAGAACGTGTCAGTCCTGGTTCACTCTCCACTGAAGTAGTCAGTTGTACTTCGGTGTGTTTGTGTTAAACTTAACCTAGGGATTTTGAAACTTTAATAGAAATACACATCTAGGCTCCCTCCAAAACATAGGATTACACTTTAGCTACAGATGTTTTTTAAGTCCTTTAACATAATAGCATATACCAACAATAATGTTACAAGAGGTTACTAGTAAGATTTGGCAATTTTTCAATCTGTCTGTGACTATTCAACATTGCAAAGGGGCCACTGGAAGAAACAGGTGAATCTGGCCATTACTGGCTTGTTATTACCTTCAGACAGTGAGATAAGGAACAGGGAAAATGTATGCCTTTTCCTGAGTGATTCCTTTTTTAATTGGAAATCTATGAGGGCTTACCTTAAAAATGTATGATGCTATCGAGTTCAGCAAGCTGCATGATTTATTAAACCAGTGTCACCATTTCTTCCTGTCAGTTACTGCAAGTGCCTATCCCTCGTTATGTATTTATTTATTGGAGGTTAGAGACGGTCTTTTAAGAGACTTTTACACACGGGTATCAGTGCAGACTACCCAAGAATTGACTTTCAGCTAGCTAGTCAAATAAATGTTTTGGGCCACATTATCAGTTGATATAAATCCTCGTAGCCTCGTGCTTCTGATTTACCTCCATCCCGAGAATCTGGCCTATTATCAGTGACCTTGTACCTGACCATTCTTGGGGCAGTTTTGCCCTAGCATGGTGTAGTGATGCTGAGAGTTTTTTCCACAAAAATACAAACTGTTATACACCATCTCGTGTCAGGTATTCTGTACCTCAAATTGGTGGAACAAAGCATGTTATTTCCACTTAGTGGGAAGAAACCAACATTGTTATTTCTACTGCTCTAGTGTCAGGGCTTTTTACTTCCACTGCAATGATTGTACAGGCTCTCATAACCAGTATGCCAACATCCACCCTGCTGGAAAAAAAAAAAAAAACAACAAAAAAAAAACCTTGGATGTCTGAAGCACATTAGAGCACAAAAGAAAACTGACTCCAAACTGCAGCTACAATGGAAATGTCTCTTCTCCTTATAATAGCGGTAATATTTGACTTTAAAAGTGACATTTTTCTCACACAGCAGCAACCTCTGGATTGTTTCTGTTTTTCCAGATGATGCAAGCAGGAAAAACCCCCAAAACAACAGACCAAGGGTGCATCTAGATTGCATGCCAACTTCAAAGCGGGGAAAGGAAGCATGTACTGCTTTGTAATACTTGCTTATGGTTGCATAAAATAAATGCAGTTCAGGTTTAAAGCTTCTAGACACAAGTGGTCAACTATAAAGGACCCAGATGCCCCATATAAGACAAAAATAGCCATATGTCTATAGCAGCATAAGTTTTAAGAGAATTTTCTCGGAACAAAGGACACAGCATCACTTCTCAAAGCTTCCTGCAATAAGAAGCAGCTCGAGGCTGAATCTGGGGCTCCCTGAAAACTTCTCCAGCGGAGAGCTGATGTGAACCGGTGCACTGTGAACACTGCCTGTGCCCCATTCCCAGCCCGCTCTTCCCACTTGCTAACCCAAACCGCCCTTGGTCCCCGGCCCTCGGAACGACCTTCTCTTACAGCACAGCTTGGTGCTGTGACCTCCTCCACCTCGCAACAACAGGCTTTCTGTTTCCCAGCATGTGAACCTGGGCCAGGAAGAGATGGGTTAGATTTTACAAGGATTGTGGACTATGGAGTCATTGCCCCTGGACACACAGAAAGTTGGACGCTTGGTTCAGTGCGAATCTACATCACAAAACAGATCTGTTTTAGCTGAAGGTACAATCTGTAGGTTCTGGGGTTACACAGGATTTATTTGCTGTGGTGAGAAATAAAATCGGTCTCATCCATGAAACCAAGACTCACTCGTGGTTATACATAGAGTAACCGGTATAAACACTAGTTGAATACTTGATGAATTTTAAAGGGAAACTAAAAGTTACAGTTTTCAGGTGAAAATGGCAATTCTGTTATTTGTAACTGTCATGATCTTCTCAGCTTGATAAATTAGCACAAAATGTGAGCAGAAATATGAAAATGAGCGCTTTGACCAAGATTATCTCCTTTCACCTTCAAAGGTGTATGTAAATGCCCTTCACAGCGTTGTTTTTCCATGAAGCTGTACTTACTCTGGACTGAGAGTTGGGAGCTCACAACATAAGAATACGATACAGGAAATTTTGCATAGCATAGCTATTTTTATAAAACAAATTGGCTTCATAGAGACTTTTCCCGACAATTATTTATTTCAAGTCACCACAACCCTTAAATTTGAGGCGGACATCAACCTAGGACGTACACTGCTTGTATTACTAAATGTTGGGCAGGAGAGGGGGGTTTGGAGGTCTCAGCCCAGCGCGGGCTGTAGCGTCTGGATTTGTGAAGGCGAGGGGAAGCGGCCCCACCGGGCAGGGAACTGCTAGGCACGGCCTTGGTGGGGGGAACCACAGGCGGGGGGAGCCATGGCCCTGGTCCCGCGCCGTCTCTCCGGCTGAGGTCACTGTGGCTCCACGCCTCCCGCTGCTCGGGAGCAGCTTTTGCTGCTGGAAGAAAGGGAACTGCAACAGATTTCTCTCTTTTTTTTTTTTTTCCTTCTTCTCTCCTTTCCCCAGCACATATATAGTTTATAAAAAATGGGGACTAGCTGATGGTTGTAATTTTGATGGAGATTTACCTGTAGGCGAGACGGCAATCAAACCCACACTATTAACGGAAGGCTGATTGAGTTAATGAATATAATTGTCAAGTCTACAAACTGATTCAGTCTGTCTAACAGTCTATCAGTTTGTCTTTCCTCTTGCAGTTTGTCCCCATTTATATCCTGCTGTGTGGTGACTCTAGGTGAATACCCCAAATCCCCATAAATACAAAATTGTTTGAGGGAGGACTGGTAGATGCTTGGGATAAAAGAGAGAGGATCTACTCTACAGGGGAACTGAGTTTATCACTTCAATTAAACACAGTGAATTTGGGCTAGGCGGCTGAACTAGTAGGTAATGTTACCCTTTATTGTACAGCTGGTCCGGACCAAATTCAGGATCTTTACTCATCGGAGTAATTCTGCAAATGACATATCCTTCACTTAATTTCTTGCAGTCTGATGGATAAGGTAGCGTACAGGAAGCTTTGCATATAGATACTGGAGACTGGTGATCCAAAGTAACGATATCATCTTCTGGAGAGCAGGGAAGAGAGGAGATATGAGGAAACATCAGAAATACCTTCTGTGGGTCAGAAATTCAGGGTTGTCAAGCCTGCAGCCTGCCAGCCTAAGCTGAAGCTGCACAGCCCATCACCTGATCTGCAGGATGTTTCCTTCCCTACAGGAACCCCAAGGGCCCGCCAGGAAAGACTTTCCATCCTCACATCAGTCAGGCTCAAAGTTCAGAGAGAAGGGAGTGAGGTGTTAGAAGATGAGGACTCAACTACTGAACAGTCAGAAAAGTTCTGACCGGGGTCCAATCCAGTTCAGAAGAGCCCTATCCAGATCAGGCAGCCCTTCCAGGAGCAGTGACTAAGCGACCTTCTCAGTTGTATCAAAAGAGGTTTACGTGCCACTTTTGAAAGAGGCAGGCATATTCTGCCTTCCTGCCAGAGCTTGACACCAGTGCTCAGAGCTGCTTTCACTGGAGAGGTGAGGGGCAGTGTACCGCAAGAGAGTTACCTGCCTTTCCTCTGGGGTCACACACAAGCAGGAAAAAATCAGAACACAGTACATGGCTGTAAATAACACTGCAGGGAAGTGTGACATGGAAACAATAACACATACCTTTTAGAGGAGAAAGAACTCCTGTGTTTGCTGGGAAGTCATCGGTGAATGCTACCAATAAAAGTAAGAAGCAAGAACCCACAAAGAGAGAGAGATATCAGAACTATGGTCCCAGGGCAGGAGCTGCTCTTTTTTCAGCAAAGTAACGGATGTCACTCACCTGCTTCAAGAGAAAGGCCAGGTGGAATCAGGTTTGCCACAGCTGTGTTTGCCTGTCTGCAAGTGAGGCACTTATTCCACTAACAGTGGGAAAGCAGGCAGGCGTAGGTGGTCCATAGCTGTGTGGACCTTTAATAGAGGGCACAGTGGGCCTCCTGTAGCTGAGCTTGTGGAAGAAACACAAGTACGGTTGCAGTACCGTTACCCTGTGGATGCTGTGAGGGATGCATTGCCTCACTGGGGGGCAAAGGTACAAACACTTGTCTGATTAGAAAAAAGAGTTGTGAGGAGACATGTAAAGTCTCCTGATGAAGAGGTGACCGACTCTTCTGAAATCAGTATCATACACCCGTGTGTAGGTGATGTGATGTTTTGCCATCTTCCCTTCACCTAGAAGGCGTTTTTCAACACATGTGTGATAATACAGTATCTATCTGTGTCCTGACATGAATCTGCATTCTTAACACCCTGTGTACAGCAGATGGAGAAAGATTTATAACCCATTTGCTCTCATTTAAGCTATTCCTTAACTAGCTCTTGCATTTTATTCTTTTTGTTTAATGGAAGAGTATTTTGCATGTCCTGTCATGCAACACTGCAAGCCTCTTTCTAGCGTGAAGAATCCTCCCCCTCCCAAATTTTCTTATGCTGTGTCACCGTATATGTATCGCAGCTAACAGTTGATTAATACACATTGTCTGTACAACTGCGAGTTTATCCTCAAGTTAGTTGGATTAGACAGGGGGTTCCAGGGACTACACAGCCACTGAATACACTTACTTCAAATTTAACGTGAAGTTTAATCAATAAAAGTAACAGCAATAAATTTGTCTCATTCTGCTTTTTTATGCTGTAGAAATGCTTGAGTATAAATGGCTTTCAGCTGTTCCTCAAGAGATACCTTTGTCATTTATTGAGCACTTTATGCTTCACAAGAACTCCTATTACAATGCCGCAACTTAAATTTGCTTTGCACCAATGCTCTTGAAATGCCTAGCCATCTGATGGAAAAGGAAGTATCATTTGGTGCTTGCACGTAGGCATTATCTAAATCAACAGTTTCTGTAATCTATTTGAACATGCAAACGTTAAAATCCCTGGAAAATAGAAAAAAAGCAGCAATTAAAACAAAAAAGTGAAAACCCTCTACTCCATAGAATAGCGTCTAACTGCTTGTTAGGAACTTCAGTGAATGAGTCAATATCCCGTGCTCAAAAATGAAACGTTAGCTAAATGTTGAATTCACTGAGTAAGCCAACTAATTGAAGCCTTAATCATGACCCGTAAAAATAATAGGATTGTTTGCTTTTTTTATTTTCTATGCATATAAAGACTGTCTGATAGGCATTTTTTAAAGGAGGTGTGGGGAGAGCAGGGATTTGGTGTTCACTGTTCAAGTCCTGTCTTGCCTGCCTGCCCGTGAGAACTAAAAGCTATTTCAGTTATCATATTGGAAGAGTCAAGAGCAAAAATGTCAAGTGTTTAGGAGAAAAAGTGGGTTTGGGTTTGGCTGTTTTGATTTTTTCATTTTGTTTAATTTTAGTGTCTAAAAAGCATTTGTAAAGAGGATGTTTTTATTTAAAATTCAACATCCATAATACTTACATTATGGTGTGAAAGCTGCACTAGATGAGTGATATCTTGGCAGATCTCCCAGAGGCTTAAGTGGGGCAGGATTTTACCCATTATTTTTAAAGCGAACAAGTATAGGAGAAGTAAAAAACCAAACAGAAGGAAAAGATTCACATTTTTCATCATACTAAAGAAATAAAAAGAACACCAGCTTAACGTTAAAAAAAAAAAATCTTTGGCAGATCAGCCTGTCACAGAAGGGGTTTTGACAGAACACTGGGTCAGGTTTGTTGTCGGAAAGTGTCAGCCCTAAATATACTTCGGAAATAAAAGGAGTTTTGGGGGGGGTGGTGGTAATTGATGTTTTGGACTCAGTAATTTGGCGGAGACTCAGCCTTTCATTTTACCTGGAGGATTTAGTAAAATTCACAGTCCGAAACAGTAGCTCGAATTCAGCCACGTGTACAGTGCCATGGCAGGCTGCTGCACGCTGCAGATGGCAAGAACCTTTCCCCTTACTTTTAATAGTTATTTAGTGGGTTTTATGCAACAGCAGTAACACCATTATCTCACCACTGACAGAATGAATATAAACTGTAAATTCTCTTATTTGAGGCATTTAAACCTTTGCTGCATAAAATTCTATCAGATGTGATACTAATTAAGAAATAATCCTGCACAATAGTAAAAGACGTTAGATCTTTATGAGTAAAAGGAGTTCCTCTATTTTTAATATTTTGAAATCTGTGGTAGGCATAGGATAATGTTCTTAATTTGTTACTTTTCAGTAGAAGATCAAAGCATGTTATAAATTAACCTTGAACAACACATTTTCTTCACATTCGCTAGGCCTGGGGTTTTTTGAAATCATCAGTAACCTTTGAGCGGGTGCGTAAAGCAACATGCGCTCCCTCTGTGGCCAAAAAGTAATGTAAGTAAATTTCCACAGTTGTTAACTAAAGCGTAAACATTTTTAATCTTAAAATCTAGTCTACTGTGGTTGACCTAACTTTCCAAATCTGCTCAGGTATTGTGATGATGGGCAAAGCATGACATCCAACCTCAGGAGGTGGTGTTAGAGAGAAGATTGTTCAGCACGCAGGTGGCTGATTTAATTTGTAGTTCCCCACTTTCAGCAGCTCTGGGATCAGCTTTATGCGGAAGAGTTCCCCCTTCACAGCCATGCCAAGGCGTGTATTCGGGGAGCTGTGTATTCACATGCTTATTTCATGTCCCTGGAGCTGAGCTTATTGATTACTCACATACTTAAGCACATGCTTGACTTTAACAGCTTTGTTAAACTGGGGACTAATTCACTTACAGTCTGTCTCAGTTTAGTGCAATAGTGATATAGACTAGGGAAAAAAGAGAAAAAGAAAGGAACAAACCAAAAAGGGTGCATGAGCTTAAAAGAGGCTTTGGGTAGATTGGAGAGATTCATGTCCACTAGTGAATCCAACCCCTGATGTTTCTGCCCTGTTTCTTCTATGGCTTTGAGTTAAAACTGCTTTTCTTCCCAACCATGGGCAAAACCATTAATCACTAAGGACAGAAATAACAGTGGCAGCATATGACAGACATTGGTAGTGAGAGAAAAGTAGACTGTGTAAACCTAATACTTTATTCAACATTGCACACTACTTCAGAGCGACTTGTCTTGGGAGGTTACAAGGTGTATTTTTGAAACAGCTAGGAAGTATAGTATGAGGTCGGATCCATAATATGCCATTTTCTCTCAGGTATGTTTTTCAATACAATTTGGCTGAACAAAGATAAATGTCATCACACTATTCCCACACATCTATTTTTTAAACTGTGAGATGTTTCACAGGTTGGCGTCATGTGAAATCACCTAATACTGTTCACGGAAGTATTTGCGTGCAGTAATAGAGAGGAGAGAAGTACCCATTAGAAAACAGGAAAATGAGCAGGTATACAAAACTAAATATTTTGATTCCATCTAATTAATTACAGAAGCAAAAATATTCTCTCAGTACCAGCGTTTGCAAATGCTGAGGCTGGTCTGTGTGTTCCAGAGTACAGTCCTCAGAAAGGGCTCCTTTGGACTAATTGCATCTACAGGATGGACAGAGTTTATTTCTCTACAAGTGGTTTTCTGAATAAAAGTAAAGCTCCTTATTTTCGACTTCCAACATTTAAAGCACAGCCGTTCTCTCTTCTCACATCTCTGGCCTTTATGCATTTATTTATTATTATGATTTCTTTTTGTTTGCAAACACTTACTCTGTCCTGGCAGGATTTACTTGTATCCTGCAGTGGGACAGTAAGCCCCCAAGAGGTACGAGTTTACAGGAACCTGTTATGTCCCATTTTCCAGCTGTGGGAAAGTGATTCTCAGGAAAGGGAAAATGACTTGTCTAAAATCACACAGTGAGATTAATGATAGAGCCAAGCATTGAACATTTAGGTTGTGGTCAGATGATCCCTAAGATTGGATTTATGCGTTGCTGGGTCACCTGGCAATACAAATTTGGTGCAGACAGGCATGCATTCCTGCTGAATTATTCACAGCACATCAGATAGTGCTTATGTCAGCTGGTGCCACGAGATAGCCCAGAGTGCAACGAATCCTAGATCTCTCTCAAGTGTAGTTTGAGATGATGGCCTGTTGTACTGTGGCAGGAAAGTTATCTCCTGCTTAGGAAGCTGTTACTACCACGGGAACAACTCTAGAAAGTCACTGTGTCACAAGTGAGGTGCCTTTTGCATGTTGCCGTGTGCTAGGGCATCACAGTTTCCAGGATGCCCCGTTGCTGGCTATGCCCCTGAAAGTGGCCCTTTCCCACTAGCAGCTGATGATAGGGACAAGCGGGTGTGATGCCCAGGGAATGGTGTGTCACGCTGGGCTGCATGTGCAGGGAAGGAGTAACTGATTGTTTTGCCAAACCTTTTCTTGTTGCTGATAAAACCGAGTACAATGAGGCCAAGGAATTTCATGTTCCTGTTTCCTGAAGCATCTGGGTCTGTGAGAGAAGCTGTGACTACCAGCAGAAGGTTATACTTCAAATATCAGGAGATATTTGAAGCAATATGGGGGGAACTTGTGAAGGGAAATGTTCCCAAATATTTGCTTGCAACTGTTTCTCAGGAAGGTGCCCCCCCAACCAGCGATGCTCACGGAACGGTGAGGAGAAAGGGACTTGAGCTATCTGGGAGGTGGCAGCTCTTGATTCCTAACATTCAGGTCCCAATCAATTTGGGGCTGAAAAGTCAGTAAGAAAGTGCTGAAGCTCAGAACGCTCTTCAGAAGGGCCCCAGCTCATGGTGTGAGCGTGACATGCAGGAATTTAGAGCAAGCGTTGCTCAACTGGGTACTTATCCTCTCCCTCTGTCCTGTGACCTGTCCTGAACAACATCTTGGGTCACTGCAACATTGTGCTGGGGTCATCTTCAGTTGATCTCAGAGACCTCATGAAGCTTGTGTTCTCTGTACTCCTCAACTGATGCCCTGGAGACAGGACAGTCTGCTGTCATGGTCAACCACTCCTGTAATTTGGGCTTCCAAAAATATCCCATGCCACACTTAGTTCTCCTGGGAATCCAGCTTGCAGCTGGTTGGGTTTGTCTTTCCAGAATCTGCCCACCTCGGTGGTTGAGCAGCAGGGCCTTACTGATCTGCTGGTCCAGGCCCTGGACTGGGGTGACTTCAGGTGAGACGCAGCAAGCTACAGCTGTCAGTATGGACGTGCCTCACTGCTCGACCTTGAGACAAAACCAAGGTGATGGGGCTCAATGAAAATAAGATCCTCACCTGCGGAATGTCCTAGCAGAGCATATGTGAGGGCATAGGTGGCAGGAGTGAGGTCATGGTGATCTCATGATCTCATGACTGGTGTGAGGATGGAAAAAATGACACTGGCAAGGAAAGTATCAAGCATCAGTAAACTTCCAAAGAGGTGGAAAAAGGTATGGGTTCAGTCTGCCCGTCACATCAACAGGCTGTCATTTCAAAGTGCAGGGAACAAGATGTGAGGGAAAAGGGAATGGCGAATGCTCTAGAGACTACAGAGGGATCTGCTGATAAAGTAAGGTGGTCAGCTAAGCATTAAATCATATATTCTGGTAAGTTAAAGTCCTTTTTTTTTTTTTAAATAAATGCCAATTATTTGCACTTTCGATCATCTTGTTTCTGGCTTGGGTTTAGGTGCTCTAAAATTGAAATAACCATAGCACGTAAACATCTCCTTGGCTTCTTTACATAACTAGGTCATATGTAGTCTCCCAGGTTCAGCCAAACTGAGATCAGTGTAATACATGCAAATATAGCGTGATGCAATTGTACCATATACTGTTCCTCATGATATCCTGAGTGGTTGAGTAGACAGGCAAAGCTAAAGTTATCTATCTTGATACATAAAAGTGTTCTTTACTCAGACAAGCATTAGTACCCATGTTTATCAGTGTGTACATATAGTTAATTTCTAGGATGAAATTGTGACCGAAACATTAGAATAGATTGCAGCTAGAGATGTAGAAGAGTACTCCAAGAATCAGCAATTTGTCACACAGGATGCACTGTTGCTTGGGAAATAGGGTGTAGTCAGGTTTACTAATGCAAATGCACCTAGAGAAGTTTAAGAAGTTACCTCTCCCAGATCTTTAGGACCACTTCTTAAATTTATGACAGAGCTGCCAGTACAATCCAGTTTCTGTTCATTCAGGTCGACCTAAATCAGAGATAGAATCAGAGAGTAGTTTGGGTTGGAAGGGTCCTTTAAAGATCATCTCGTCCAACCCTGCTGCAATGAGCAGGGGCACCTTCCACTAGATCAGGCTACTCAGAGCCTCATCTAACCTGATCTTGAATATTTCTAGGAATGTGGCATCCACCAGCTCTCTGGACAACCTGTTCCAGTGTTTCACCACCCTCATTGTAAAAGGATTCTTCCTTATATCTAGTCTGAATCTACCCTCTTTTAGTTTAAAACCGTTCCTCCTTGTCCTACTGCAACAGGCCCTACTAAAACGTCTGTCCCCATCTTTCTTACAAGCCCCATTGAAGTATTAAAAGGCCACAGTAAGGTCTCCCTGGAGTTTTCTCTTCTCCAGGCTGAACAACCCCAGCCGTCTCAGCCTTTCCTCATAGGAGGTGAAGGTGACTTGAGAAGACCTGGCTGATTAGGCATTGAATCTATTAGGATTTACATGATCTGTTCTGGTGGCTCAGTTCTGGGTTGGTAACCACCAGCTGAAAGATGGTAAATGACAACTGGGGACAGTAATGAATAGTTAGAAGTTGTAATATCTTGAAGGTTCCAATTACTGCCATTGCGACTCTGTAACTATGCCCGAAGATAGAGTGTGGGAGTGACTCAGCTCTGCCAGTGACTAAGCAATTAGCCCCAAAGGCGACATGGCACATTCCTTTGTGCCTCCATTTCCCATCTGCGGAAACAGAACAGTGCTGCACGTTCGCTTTCACTTAGTACATTTTGCTTTGACACTAAGTGTGAGGATTCAACATTAAACAGGAATTTCTCCAATGCATCTTGAGGGAACTAGGCTTCTACGGAAATACAACGAAAACGGTAGTTAGAAATTACTGGAGATGAGCCCACGTCCTTGCAGTAACAACAGTTACACTTCATCTCCTTCATATTCTCTTTTTCATATAGAGAGATCAGAAAGACCTTATTTCCCCATATTAAGATCACATGGGAAGCCTTTTCTTGGAGCAAAATGCCTGCTAAAACATTTTGGTTTATGTAAAGGCACAAAGTGGTATTACCTATGGGGCTTTGGGCTGCAGGGGCCTCCAGGCAAAATACTCTACATGCTGAAGAGGAAATGCAGTTACTGAAGTCAAGTTTATGTTTTTTAACCTATTTTTCTTGAGATAACTTTGTCAGATTGTCAAACAAACTCTCCAAAGGGATTTGAGTCACAACCACATTAAACTGGAATCCAATCTTGTTACGCTGGCCTCAGCGAGTGGATATTCCCTCTGAGCAAGCCTGCACTGTATTAAGCTGCCTTCTGTTTCTTCAACATAAGCTGTGAATGTATAATCATATTTCCTTTTGAAAATGACTTGTTTTTCTTCATTACAGAAACAGGATTGATTTTCCTACAGAGTGTTACACTTGTCGAAGCAGCTATAATCAAATTTCAGTGTAATGTCCCTACACAAGTAATTCCCACAATTAAAACTGTAACCGTTCCGGATACCTGTTGGCTTGGATTCTAATCTTCATATATATCTGGAACAGGTTGACTGAGAACATGGGCCAAATCCACAGTTTGTGCAAATCACAGTCACTGGAGGCCCATCTGTGGATACCGACTGTGGATAGAACTACCTACTTTCAATAAAATAAGCATAGTCGCTCATTAATACTGGTATGACAAAAGGAAAAAACTGGACCAATGAGTCAAAATAAATTCCCTTTCGCACGAGTGAATGACAGAAGCTACATAAGTGTTAAAATTTTCCAGTATTCCAGACATTCCCTCATGTAACCCTAAATAAAATTAGGGGTGGATACAAGGATAGTAATGTTTCACTAGTTACCTCAGGAGAGGCCTCAGTGGCCCAAGAACACCCATGGCCAAGCCACAGTAAGAGCGCACTAGGTCGGCAGGCTATCTTTTGGGTGGACAGCCTTGCAATTTAATGAGGATATTTAGGTCAGTCTTGAAGAAAGTACGGGCTAACGCTGCATCCCTTTATCTGTGTGGCTCTCAAGTGCTGTCTTTGCTGCCTCCTCTGCAGCAAAGGATTTTGGAAATCCTGAGATTAAGTTGCTGTATCTACTTACATGGGATGAGGAGTGCAAGATCTAAGCAAAGTTATTTTTGAAAAAATAAAAACCCCAAACAACAAAACCAAACAACAAACTCCAAAACATTTAAAAATTACTCTTCTAGGGTTTTACTTTTCCCCAAGTTTCTTCCACTCCATTGTGTTCTCTACCTTTGGAGGCTTTTATTCTTCCTTTGTATTCCTCCCTCAGAAAAGTCCCAACTGAGTGGACTTTAGTTCAAAGAGATATTTTCAGGATTGCTGAAGAAGTCCCCTTTAACCGACCTCTCCTTGAATATCCACAAAACAGAAATTAAAATCAAACCCAGCAAAGAGGTGTAAACCATTTTGTGATATTACTAAAATGGTCCTGCAGGTTGTTCTCCGGACTTCCAGTAATCATTTATTGCCCTAGTAAGGGTGTGCCTATTTGTTCAAATCCATGCTTCCTGGATAAAACTTCTGAGAGAAGGCAAATACGGCTGCTTTCCCAGGCACGTCATGCCCTTCTCGTGCACCGCTCACCATCTACGAAGCCATCCTTCATCCTCCTTCAGTCGACTGATGCTCATTCACATGCTCTGAGTCTCCCTCTTTTCCCTCCTACACACACACTAACACACGCACAGGCACAGCCCCCCACACTCCTGAAGAATGCTGAGAACCTAAGTTAATAGCAAATTATTAAGAGAAAAGTGCATTTTAAATATAAAGCTGAATCACATCTCCTACTGCCTGGCAGCGGTTAGGTGATGTAAAACGAACCATAAACTTGCCCTAAAGGGCAGCTCTGGATTTCCTTTATTACAGCGGGATCAGTGTTTAAAACAGTGCAAACAACAGTGCTGCTGTGATGAATTTGCAGATCCACTTATTTCCTCAAGGTCAAGCAGCCTGACCTCCTTACAGACCTATACTGCCGCGCACGGGTGTGCGCACGCACACCCGTACAAGTGAGTAAAGATAAACCAAGGGTTTGCCAGCGTGCCTTTCACTTACATCCACTTAGTATTATCTATTGTAGTTGTTCCATTGGAGAACATCATGTTATTAAGGGAGGGCAGCTCTGCCAAGTGTTAGTCCCCCAGAGGGGACTCACCCATGTGTTAAACATTTTAGCTCTCTTAATAGAATGCTATGCTCTATATTTCAGTGACAATTCACTTGGTGTTTACAGATGAGATACTTGGGGGGAACGCATCCCAGCAAGCAGTGTTTGCTTTTGATACCAAGAGAGTGGGCAATAAAATCATATAGCACATACTGTTTGTGAGACAGATGCGTCTTGTAGCAGCCAGCAAACCCGATACCCAAGTTCATCTCGCGCACTTAATGTGTACATCAGCCTTGCCCAGTTATGGAGAGCCCTGAACACACAGACACAGTGAGTAGTTAGGAGAGTGGAGTGGCTGGAGAGTTTCAGAAATGTGGCATCCCTTTACAAGTAGGCAAACAAACTGCTCCCTTCTACACAACAGTCATTCTGAAAGCATCCTGTAACAGAAAAGATGGAAATATCTCATGCTGCTTCATCTGCCTGAGAAGGGAGAGCAGACTGCACACAACCTTGTTGCTATAAGCAGAGAATGTGAAAGCATGAAGGAGGGAAAAAGCAGGGAGTTACAGGAGCGAATTAAAGATCCTCACGGAGTCTTTCATGCAGTACTCCCCTAAAACAGTCTGGCATCCTGAAGCAGCATGCACTTCGGAGGAAGGTTCCAATGTTTGTCTCCTTTAAGTGGATTTGACTTTGTCTCATTTAAAGCAAATGTGTTGCTTTGTTGACATGAAACTTTTGATGACACACCACCCTAATTGTCTGAGGCTCTAGAGAAGCACAAACCTGCGGACGATGCTCTATGACATGTTTTTGCGCTTCTCGTTGTTATAGTTTTCCACCAACTGATCATCACAGCAAGTCAACCTGCAAATAAGTACTCCTGAGCGCTTTAATGAGGCCCTTATCTCTGGCCAACTTAGGGACACTCATTGGGCTCTCCCCTGTTGAACGGCAGCAACTCCAAATAACCCTCCCATTAAAACGAATGCGCTGCTGTCAGAGATGTCAGGTTGAAGGGGTGGCAGGCTTCTGAAGCCGCTATTGCATCATGGTTTTTTTTTGCTGGGCCAAGGTACAATGCCTACCGGAGTGATTAGAGCAATTACTCAGCACTGTTTGTCACAGTCGATCAGATCTGACCAGCATGAATGCAGCCGCGACCTAGACCTGCCTCTCTAGCAAAGCATTGTTATTGGTTGTCATCTTCGCCTTCAGTAGCTCTATGCATGTGCCTAAGTTGGAAACACACTAAGAAAACTTCCTAGCAATTATTTCTCTTTTGTTTCTCTCCTTGATGGGCTTCTCCAATCATCGGGTGCATGCTTTCTTCTCCTTTTGTCTTTCTGCCTGTGTTTCCGCTGACATGTACGGTGACTTTCTGCCAACGAGCTAACTGGCAAAAGCCACGTGGGAGTCACTAATGTCACCCCTTCTCTGTCGTTAGTTTAGCACGAACTGGAGAAGGCTGTGTATTGGGAGGTAACAGGAAATATCAGGAGAAACCCTGCTCTTAGTAAGTGCAGATCTTTGTACATCTCCTTTACTGCATTTTCTATGGCAAATTTCATAGTAGACTGCTTATTAAAATTTAAAAATGCAGATAAAAACGTGTTGCTCGAATTCATGTAAAGAAAGTTGTGTGATTTGGTTTTGTATGGCTGAAATTAGGGTATTTAAGAAGAATTATGCTTGAACCACTGACTCAAGTTGCCTGGCCCCTGTATATGACCAAAGGTTCTCACTCTTGCTTTTAATTTCATCTTAAGCTTTGCTTAGGATCTGCAGGAAAACAAGGACAAGCACACCTCTGCTCTCTACTATTCCGCTTTCCCTACACAGCCAAAAGTATCCAGCTGCGCTGCACCTCTGAACTGTCACCTGCTCTCCTCTTGTTTTCCTATGCACATACAAAACAGGTGCTTCATCAGTATTATCTAAAAAAGAGCCAAAAGACATAGAGACGTGTTTTGGGGGGCAGAGAGGCCACAGTGGTATAACTTCAGACAGATGAATGGGTGAGGAAACTTGCGCCTGCCTAGTACTATACAGCAGCACAGTGATACAAATATCCCACATGCAGGTGTGTGAGGGAGACTACGGGATGTAATTTCATGCAGGTCATATCAGCAGAGGTTCTTACAGCGATTCCATGAATTGCTACTGAGGAAAATAAAAAACTCGTGACAAGCCTCTGTGTGTGAACAACAGGACTTCAAATCTCAGGGAGGGTGAGATCTTAAATGTGCATTATAGTGATTATTGTTACTAAGAAAAATGCCTGCATTGTTACTTTCAGCTATTACTATAATGAAGGAATAAAGGGCCTTCTGATCACAAACAATCCCAGCAGCTACTTTGTCACATTAGCTCAGTGATTTCAGTATTGCTTTTAAAATGGCTGTTCAAAGCAATCAGTTAGCTATATAATATTAACCACAAAATGCTTTGTAATTATTTTTCCAGCAAGTAGCTACATACTACATGGTTTATAATGTATACTATGCTCTCTGATGGTATAAGGACCCTGCGGTTTAGACAGTTTCCCAAATACTTTGCTAGAATCAGGGAACATAAACTACCTTACACAGACCATGTGATGATTCTTTCACATGTCCCTTAAACTATCTTTTCTTAGCTGGGCTGAATCAGAAGTTCAGCACTCTGATACTCTTTGGATACCATGGACAAAGGTACTGGGGTGCGGGGCACAACAAAGTGTATTTTAGCTCTCTGGCTTTAGGGATAAAAAACTGTGCTGCTTTGTAGTTTGTCAGATCCTTAAATCCTTTGAAAAGGTTTAAGGATAAAAACCTACAGTTAGCTAAAAAATAATACATATTTGTAATAATAGACTAAAATTACAAATACATGAAGTAAGAAAATGTATTACTAAGATTATACTTAACAATAGTAAGTATCCTTCTTAGCTGATTTAGCATCTCAGCTGCCTGTCAGACTGGCTGATTAGCCTTTACAATGTACCCTAAGGCTGGCATATTCTGGCAAAACTCTAAAGGTGTATCTTTTTTCTCACTAGTAAAGGTGGTTGCCAGAGCCATCCAGTGCAACTGCATGGCACTATCTGTTTCTTTCGTAGCTCAGAAAAGAGTAATTGTCTCTTGCTGTTTGCTCTCCTTCATTGACAGTAAGGAGGTAATGCAGGGGATCAATCATTTTACCTTTTCTTTAAGGTTAACAATTGCTTATCTTAATTAGCAAATTCCTGGCTTCAGCTTTAATCTGTCTATTCTTGCAATCTAGGACACAATATCAAAGCTTTATAAATCTTACAGCAATTGTCAGTAGATGCATCTTATTAAATGTAACTGTAATCAGGCTTTTAACACCACCTATGGCTGCTAGTTAAAAACAAAGGATGAAACCCTGGTTTTGATTTGGTAACATCTGCATACTTTCTGTTAGTTAAGGGAGTTCACCAGGGTCCTTTCACACTTAGAAGGCAAAGCTGGATACTCTGAGGGCATCCAGAAGCACACCAAAACTCTCATCTGACTCAGTCTCATGCCGACCATTGGCACTGATTGTTGTGACATTTCTTTAGCTTGAGGCAAGAAAAAAGAAAATGTTCATACAGACATACTGAAATGTTTCGGTTGCTAGCAAATGGGTGGTCAAGAAGGCAATATGGCATATAAAGTAACTAAAGAAATTCAAAGGTTCTAAATGTTCAATATATATATTCTTGAATCTAAGAACTGAGTTTAATTACATGGCTGCAAAAGGGGTTTTAATCAATTAACTTGTTTTCTGCTGTGCAGCCAACAAGTTGGGGCTGCTACTTCTGCTGCAATTTCTCCTCTTATAATAAGTGGTTTGGGATCATGTGCTGGTATCCTTAGAAAATCCACTGAATTCAGTGATACTCCATGTGGGTGAATGCACGGCAGGACCAGAGCCTTAATTGTGCATAAACTGGCACATGGTCTTCTTGCTGTTGGACTACCCTCAAGTCTGGGGATTGTACAGGTGGACACGCTTCTGTCGTTGGTGAAATACTTTGTAGTATAGACCCTACTTGTGAAGCTCAAGGACTCACTAGTGGAGACTAGTGAAGTCAGTGAAAGTGTTAAGTATTCATGGAAAACACAACCAAGACATCAACTTGGTAGATTTTTCAAAATGTTGAACTCCAGAAGATTTATCTGTCTGTACATAAAAGTAAGAAAACAGTAATGGGTTTTGTGTCCTAATATTTTCCTAAAATGTTCTGAGGTCGTACGTTAATTTGTCTCACGTTGGCAGTTGTTCCACTGTGAGATGGCTATTAAGCTCAATCAAGGATGGGTTTTTTACAAATGAAGATCTGTGAAAGAGCAAGGGTAAAACCTCTGAAACTTAATCATTTTCCTAGTGTAATAAGTTTACTAACAGACTGTTCTAATGATACAGTGTTGCTCCTCTCAAATTAATTGTTAGTAAAGCTATGACTGATTGAAACTTTGCCGCCATTGACCTAGAGGAAGAAGGGCAGATCTTAGTGATTCTGAAAAGTTCTGCAAATGCTGAGGAGAAGGCAAAGAGAAAGAAAAGTCAGGTTGTTAGATCTGATTCCACTGCAGCTGATTGCATGTGGCAGTCCGTCTCCATCTGAGTTGGTAGCTGAGTACAGTACAAGACTGCATCTTTTTGCATCCATTAAATATGAATGGATTAAATAAATTCAAGTATCAGCTTTCTTTTTCTTGCTTCACTGACTTTTCTCTGGTAGGAACTGACTTCTCTCCACATAGCTGAATCATCATTATTGTTATTACCTACTATTTAATCACAAACAATATGCCCAGTGTTGTACAAGACTAAAATAGTCTCTTTTACAAATGAATTTACAATCAAAACCATACAAGTTCTGTCTACATCACAACCACTCTCAAGAGAGTGACTGTACTTAGCCACTTGGAAGAAAGATTTACCAAAAAAAGATAACTAGCAAATAACTAAATAACTTTTTTCCAAGCCTTGTAGAGAGTTTACACTTTTCTGGTCATGCTTTTGAAACACCTTGGGGAACATTAGTGCTACGGACAAGCACATGGGCTTACCCAGGCCTGTTTCAAACAGTCTAAGGGATTAGCTCTGTCAGCCTGGAGCCCCACCTGAGTTAGTTACTTGCCTGAGAAGTAGAACATTAAAGCTTTTATAGGAATGGATTGCCCTTATACAAAGCAATGGTTAAGCTGATCAACAGCCCAGAATCTGTGTTTCATTCTGTTATTACATGTCAAACCTCTCCCTTTCTTTAGATATTAACTGGAATATCAGTAGCACCTGAGATTCAGCAAACCCCTACGATAAGCCCAGACAACTGAAAGGCTCGTCTCAAAAAAAAAAAACCAAACCCTAAACCCAAAAAACAACACCAACAAGTACTCTTTGCCTTAGAGTAGAAACTTCAATATGTGTAGATGTGCTGGGTGGTGGTCACCCTCCAGCTCTACACTGAGCAGTGCAGAGGAGAAAAGCTATTAGCTGAATACATTTGTGGCCACAGTAAATCTAACAATAGGGTGCTAATTCCAGATCAAAAACTTTTCAGCTATAGGATATAAAGCACTGAGCCAGGATAATCTCACTCCATCGATTTAAATGTGGTAAAGTATTTGCATGCATTAATTTCACACTGCTGGGGTTTCTGCCAAATTACATGCTGTCTGCCTGCTTCATTCAAACTTTTGCTTTAAACTAGTGCCCGACCTCTCTCAGCCTACTACAACATCCACAAAAAATAAAGCTCACACAAACTCTGTACAGCGTACACAAGCTAATTCAACATTAAAACAGTCATGTCTGTGTGCTTATCTAGGTGGGACCTGTACCACACTCTGCTCCCGCGGGAAGTGGGTCTGTTTCAACGAGTGCAGAACATCGGCCTTACGTTTAGTGTGGAAGGTGAATGTGAGGAAGTATTTCCCCTTGGCCTGAAACCAGCCTCATGAAATATCACCTCAGTTTAAGATACATATAGTATTAATTACGTACTAATAGTCTGTTCCTATGGTTATGGGAAGTGGGTTCCTTTGTATCTACTTCTGCTGGATTCTGATTCCTCAGTTCAGCTGCAATAATGTAGCTGTAGTCAATCCACGTCTATAGAGTCTGCTCCTGTTATTCCCCTTCCTTCGAACCCTTGGAGGGGTTCCAAAGAATGTTTATCAATATGGTGATAGGTGATTTATATATATATAAATATTACATAAATATAAAAAGTATAAAAATATATTCAGTTTCTAAAAGTACGTGTGTATCAAGTAGAAATTATCTGTGTAAGAAGCCTGAAACAAAACTAGGAGAATTATAAAGCTTTGGTCTGGTAATTAAACCAAGGAAATAATGTTTTTGTCACTTGTTTTTAATGGGAGAAGATTTTCCCTTATTGCTTTACTTATGCTGCTTTGGACAGAACAAGACACAGTGAAAGATCAGAACAGTATAACCAAACACAGTAAGGAACTAGATCAAGGTGAATTGCAATATGCAAATTCAGATTTCAACGACAAGCATTTACTTCTGTAACTTTTCTCTTTAAATGTTCTCAGCTGAGGATTTATACTTTCATCATACATGCAAAACCTGTCAAAGTTGTAGCTAGGTAAGTGAACACTGTTGTTTTAGGCTTCGTGTTTTATGCTGGGTTATTCCCTTTTGCCTTTGTGTTGTATTTCCAGCACATAGTTCTGTTATTCCTTACCACAGAAATTGAGACCTTGGCTCTGATCACTTCAGGTCTTCCAGACTGGTGCTATTTCCCCAGTAGCTTAATTACACTCTTCCCTGGAGTGTGTACACAGCAGGCAGTCTGCATTTGTAATTTAACCCTTCAAAGACATGCAATAGTAAAATACATGACACACGCAGACACTTTGCATAAGATCTTAAACCCAGTTATTCTCTTCCTATATAACATGAAGAATTCAGATCGGGATACAGCAATAAACTCCACACACATTTCATACCTCAATTTTTGTGTTACTCCCCAAAGATATTTTGATTCAGGCCAGTCCTCAATCCATTTTTCAACATAGCTTTCTGTTGGGGCCATTGAGCCTCTGTCTTTATTTCTCTGTTCTAAGTAAACTTGCTCTGCACCTAGTTTCTGCCTGATTTAAAAGGTCTTTCCCCGCAACAAGGGTATGTTCCTTTCCTCTTCTCACTTGCCGTGTACTTCCAGTCCTGTTACATAAGTTTCACACCCAATACTTCTGTTTCCTACTAGACCTTTTGTATTATATAATTCCTCCTCTCAAATTTTTCTCAAAAGTAAAATTGGATGGATTACTTTCCTCACTTTGACCACTTATTGTTACCCAGGGTTTGCATTTCAGCAGGAGACCACTGATGTTCAAGGAGTCGTATTTTCTCAAGCCTGGTCGACATATGATACAGCACAGGTAATATATGGTAGATCCTACTTACCCTGATGAGTTTGATGATAGTATAATTTCACAGTAAAATTGCAATTCATAAGCTCAAGATAGATTCCCCAGGGTGTCACAAATTTGTTTTAAAAAGCAAACACTTACTCAAGAGGCAGTGCTTGTGGGTTCTAATACGTTTAACGTCCTCAGTAATGAAGCTAAACATCAATTTGAATTAATAGTTTGAAGATGGTTAAAAAAACAGGGAAAAGGGTTTATGTAGCTTGCCTGAAGTCACTGAAGCAGAGTGCAGAAACACTGGAGTAGAATCATCTTCTGAGGCATATTCTTCTCTTTCAGCTATCTTGGCTTACTTACCTGCTACTCCAATAGCAGTTTAGCAAATTTAGGTCAGACTGTTGTTTCAGGAAAACATAGCTACTCATTAGTGGAATTAATATGTAGTTCCAGCTTGCATTTTAACAAGATTTCTATCAGGAACATGCAGTTGGGCAAACACAGTAAAGCTACTGTAGCAGAGGATGAGACTGGGTGATTATTTAACAATAATTTACATAATGCTTTTTTTATTTAAAGAAAGGCATATTGGAAGAACTGCACAGGTATTATGCAAGGGCAGGGTATATGCAGAAAGTATTTACTTGTATCACTGTATAAAGACAAGACTGAAAACCCCTAATGATGAGTAATAGGCTTTCCAAAAAATGACAAGGAGAAAATTGTGCAAAGTAAATACAGAAAAAAGTGCCCCTTAAAAGTGACTCTGTCATTACAATTTACCTGTTCGCTTGATATGCGGGACCTGAAGAGCACTTGCTATAGGAAGTTAAATAGACTTTATAGTATCTTTGTTGTTTTACCAGAGGCTGTTCACAAAAGTTTTTGCTCAGAATTTTATTTCAGGTCCTTCTGAAATAGGGAAGGTGATGCAAGACCACTGAATGTTTAAATCTTCGATGATGATTTAAAACTTTCACTTTAGCTGGTGATTACTTGCTTTTCAGCCCAGCTGGTTCTACAGCAAAGTGTATTAGCCATTTTTCCATACAGAATGGATTGCTATCTAATATATTTACATCTGGGGTGATCCAGCACTCCTTGCTAAAGCAAAACCTATAGTTGTGCTTAGCATGAAGTATTTCTTCTCACCAATTTCTTCATTAAATTATGGGTATAATTTTTACCGGAGTTCAAACTCCCCTTGCATATGATCTTATAAGTCACATCCACAACATCTTTATCATCCGTGTAGAATGATGACTTGTGGCCAGGCAGTATATTTAAGTTCTGATCGAGTCTGTCCTCTCCTCCCCGCTTGGGTCCCCAAGGCTTGGGTGTGCACTGGTATGTGTGCAGTGCTGGCAGTCAGGGGACAAGGACCCTGGCGAGAAACAGTGTCACCAGCTTGACAGTACTGAAGTGTCTTTATAGATCCTTCTGTCTTTAACTGCATGGTAACTTGCATGGTTGGGCACAGAGAATTGTCCAGTTCCACTTAAGACATAGTTAATTAAAATACTATCATTTTTTTGGCTGATATTGTTGATTATGAGCAATGCATATGGATTTCTCCCTGGCAAGCAAGTCCTTCCTCTTTTGACCATCTTGTTGCTGTTATCATTATTGCCACCATCATTAGGCTTCTGCTTTTGAAATGATGCCATGTGGATTAAACAGACCATTTATACCTAAATTATGCAAGCCATGTCTGTATGACAGTGCATCCTGTAACTGAAAAATGCAATGGAGTCCAATTCTCTGAGGTTGACAGTATTTTGCATGGCAGCGCAGAGTAAGCTAAACTATTCCCAATATTGTTACCATGCCACTGTTGCTGGTGTAACTGCAGCCATCCCTAAGGGTCAGTATGAAGTGTAGTCATACACATGGCCTCCTAATTGAAAACCAGCACTGTCTCTAAAACAACTTTGCTTGACATAAATTTAAAGCAGATTTCCACAGTAGCTTCACCTGTGCATTTTTAAATGTCAAGAGGCTTTAAAAATCTCAGTGCGTGGAGCCTCACAGCATCCTAAACAGATAGCTTCGCCAGTGGTTTCTGCCACTCCAAGGGTGGCAGAAAAGACCTACATCTGCAAATGGCAGTTTTCCTGTTTCACAGAAGGGCAAATCTGCACTCAGTGACTGAGTCAAATATGGTGACACAGGAAATCTGCAGCAGAGGTACTAACAGAACTCAGATCTCCTCCACTCTGTCCTGTATTTTATCTGTCCAAGGATTTCCTCATTTTTTTACAGCCAGCATTTGGGAAATTCCTGTGATTGTTACTGTCCTGCTTTGATCACATGAAATACCGTGACACTTGCTGGGAATAGCTCCATAATAGGCTTCTTTTAGTATTTTCTACCAAGTAGAGGAGAACAGGCATCCTGGAGGAGACTATCTTTACTTTGGGCAAGGAGAGGGAAAATACTTGGCCTTGGTTAATGTGGTGCTTGCTGCCCTTTTCCCAGTCCTGTTATTCGTGGGGGTCTTTGTCAATTCATTGCAAATCTGTAGTCACACAGTAAGAAAACCACCAGTACTGGGGCAGGGCATTAATTGTACATGAGATATACAGTTAGCACTACCCTCAGTAGGCAAGAGTACGTGGTGATAACTTACCTTAGAAGATGACTGAGCACTGTGAGTAACTTTTGCACCCATCTGATGCTGCAGTTGGTAATGAAAATATTCAGATCATATACACCATGCTTGAAAGAAACATGTAATAATGATAATTAGATGATCTTTATCTGATTAACATATTCTTGCATGATGCACATCCATAAACTAAGCCACAGGATTTTAGGGGACATATCCTGATGGGAAAAGCTATAGATAGTTATTTATTTTAAAGTAAGTAAATAAGGTCTCCTGCATATTAGTGTGGCTTATTTAGCTCAGCACTTCAACTGGTTGTTTGCCATGTCATGCTGATCTAGGACTGTTCTCTTATCAATTCTAAAGCTTTTGACATTCTGCATTCAAGATCACTTTGGATTAGTAGGAATTCTGGATCCTAAACTTATGATTACTTGTGACACCTTTGTTCATTTGGTCGACAAGCATGTACCAATGGATCATTTTATTTAAATTAAAAATTTCACTTCTTCTCCATCATCTTTAAGTTTATTTTTCATCCCCCATTCCCATGCTAGAAATATACACATAAGCACACGTGTAGCCAGTAAGACGCCCAGACACACGTCCACAGTAACACGATTCGATATCACTAACTGTAACAGGAGCAGAACAGTAACACTAAGGTCCCTAAGTGGATGTGGCATTGTTTAAGCCTCAGGCACACAAATTAAAGCACCTACTAGCTGGTGTAATTTGCTTGGTCAAATATCAAGAAAATTCTTCCACTAGCTCCATCCTGAGAAAAAAAAAAAAAAAAAAACCAAACTTTAAAACCAGCCTCTGCTTTCTTCTATTCCAGGTATCTTGGAACAGATTCCAAAGACTGCAGAAGACTTGCTGGTATTGGAAATAAACTGGTACTGGAAAGTAAACAATGCGTAACACTAGTAAGTCACAGAGGTCATGACAATCTCCAGGCATGGGGACTTCTTCACTGCTCAGAAAAGACCATCCCTGGGAAAAAAAGTAAAATTTGCCCAAGTAAAGTTACTGATGTAAAAAAAAAAGGCTGTAGGCCCTTTCAAAAGCAGCTTTCTTACTGCAGTACAATTAGATACCTAACACAGCAGTTAAAATTCAACAAGATTTGGTACTTAACTCCCTTAACTTGGCTTTTACTCAAGCATCTGCTATTCCCACTACCTAGGAATTACAGTCTTTCTAACTACAAACCTAATTTATCACAGCATGATTATTCAGGTTTCCCCTTGTTCAGTTAATTTTTTGAACTGCAAAACATGGGTCTATTGCTGGACAGAACCATCCGCTGGCATAATAGATGCATTTACTTATGTTGGTTTATACATGTGCTACTTGGCTATGTTGCTTTTCTCTCAGCTACACACAGGCATGATAACTCTGGCTAGTATCCCCTGAAAGAAGTGGATCAGTTAAAATGTAAGGATCCTGTCTTCATTAGCTATTACCTCTAATCCCTTTCAATATTATTGGTATTTGACTTCCCAGACAAGAGCAAAACAATGTTGTGCAACTGCACTTCTCATTCCAACTGATACACCCAGTTGTGCAGTCAACAAGATCTAGTTCTACATCGTTGGGCCCTTCAAGCATCTCTTTATAATTTTGGGTAAGCCATCTATTTTCCATTTTCAGGTAAAGTTTGGGAGGACACTCCAGCAAGACACCAGTTTTAGGATTAATTGTTTCTCAGAGAAAAATGTAGTAAAATAAAGTTGGGCTGAATCCTAAATTGCTTACTAAGTTTCTCCTCTCTTTTTTTCCAGTTAAGTTGTGACTGAGCTCAATAGGAGTTTGCTTTGTGAACACCTAAGGCCAGACTTTTAAATGTGTTTGAAGGCCCAATGTAGAATTCAGCTGGGCTACAGATGCAGAGGGTGTAATATAATCTAGAAAAACTAAGGAAAAAATGCTGAAAGAACTCAGCAATTGTGCCATTGTTGACATTGTCTTGTTTTCATTGTTTTCCTCCTTTGAGCATACTAGGGTCTTCTAATAGCTTTGTCTCGGACACGCTTCTTCCAGTGTGACAATAACTGAGCAGCTAAGGTAGTGTGGAAAGTTTTGTTGTAGTTTTATTGTAATGTTTTCGTCATCAGAAGATGAGGATACTGTTTCAAGAGGCTGGTTTGTTGAATTTAAAGTGTTAAAGTCCATTCTGGTACATATAATAAATATCACTTTGGTGCTAGACCTGATAGCACAGTCTACTTAACAGAATTGGTAACTTTTATAAAAATACCTGTTGTCATGGCAAGGGCTGAAATTATGTATCCTGCATGATCTTCAGTTTTGGAATTGTCGGTGTCCTTTACCTTCCACATGTCATTCTGTTGTGCTGGTATAAGTATGGGGCCTTTTGCTGGGAAGAGATGACAGCTAATGGACAAGACAGAAACATGGGCAGAGAGAGGTGAAGGAATTTGCTTGGGCTCACCCAGCAGAGCAGGAGCAGAGGTAGGAGTTGCACTCCTGGTCTCTGACCACAACCATAAGGCAAGCTCAGCATCCCATCCCATCCCATCCCATCCCATCCCATCCCATCCCATCCCATCCCATCCCATCCCATCCCATCCCATCCCCCAGCATAAAGGGCTGGAAAAAGGAGAAGAAGTTTTCATGAGGGACCTGAGTGACATGAGATCAGATGTTTAGAAGTGGAAACTGTTTCCAAGTTGCTAACTGTCAACATCCAAGGCCACCATACTTCCTCATGCGGCTCCTCAGCATCCTGTGACAAAGTCTGTTTTCCAGCTCTGCCAGTTTTCTTCAATACCGAAGTGATGTCGTCTCTCAGCTGCTCTAATCTTTGGGTTTTCCCACACAGAAGTTAACGAAGTGCCCTACTGTGGGACACTTATAAGTGTCCATTGGGAAACTGAAGAACTGAAAAAATTAATTTCAAATATGCTCAACCAGGTTGACGTGAATTCAGACCAGCTTTCACCTCCAGACTCCTCATAGGCTATCATATACATCAAAATAAAACAGATAATGAGTGTAGCATCTCACTTCATTGTGCTCTGGCTGGATAATTAACTGGAAAAAAAGGCATATTGCTTTTGTCTACTTACAATAAGAATTTGACAGGCTGATTGCAGAACATTTTTCTCTTTTGGCAATATTTCTCAGCTTGTCTCTCCCTCATTATTTTACTTGATACAGTGGAGCAGTTTGGCATATTGTTTATACGAGCAACATTACACAAAGCGGAGCAGTGTTCTCTTGTTTCTGTAATCTTTGCCAGTAATTTTTGAAAGCAGGAAGAGTTATTTAAGTGCCTAAAGGTGAGTATGTCATAGAACCTGGCTTCAGGTTCTTGATCTTAAAACCTTTAATTTTTCAAAATGAATTTCACAGACATCTCTCACACAGCTGTAAGCCAAGCAGAGCAGCTTTTCACTGAAAGAATGGCCTTTAGTTTCTGAAGAGGATATCTGGAAGCTCTGAGTCACCGGCAAAAAAACACCCTGCAATTCAGTATTATGTTTCAAGTTTAGAAAGAACACTGGAAACAGTTGTGTTGTAAAGTTGATTTTTGTGAAAGTAGGAAAATTACATTCAAAATGCTAATAAATTTCTAAAACATGTACAGCATCTTCCCCCCCCCCCCCCCCCCCCCAGATAATGGAATACAATTAAGAAAATATTATATTTTATGGAAGCTGAACAGGATAAAATGCATTTCTCCCCGTTCAGCAATGAGCCATTTTTTCCCCTAATGTCAACATACGATTTTTCCTCTATTGTGTTTTTACTATTCCTCTCCTATATAAACATAGGAATCATTATCCAGAGCTCCCTATACTGCACAAAAATAGAGCATAACAATGGCCCAAGATATAAATAATTTTGAAACCATGTCATAAAGGCCAGGAAAGACTGAAATACATCTTCAGAATTTCACTGCACCACATTGAAGTGCTAAGTGAACTGCTGCTGTTTATTGACCTGTCCACTAATTTCATAAGCCGTTTACCCTCTAAAAGGTAAATTGTGATCTACAGGAGCAGAGACTGCCTTCTTTTTCTCTTCTCTATATGGAGAGTAAGTAGCACAAGGTACTCCCTACAGTCCCTGCCAAACTGGATGTTTGGAGGTTTTGCTTATATAAAAATACACTTTTAATGTTAAACCACACAATTTATTAACAGTAACTGTTTTACTTTCTGTTTCAACTAAACAGTGGTATTTAGTCCTGAAACAGGAAAAATCCCCAAGCAATCCAACCCAAAATAGCTCACTTCTAGCTTTTAATAAAATTAAAAAATATCTGAAACATATTGGGGTCCACGTCACCTCTCTTTGTGACCAACTTGGGGTTCATTTTTTATATTTTTCCTATTTTTCAGCCTTGACTGATGGTTTATAAACATATGGTTTACAAAACAATGTGGATAGAAGATGCATTGGATAAATTAATCAATATTTCATTTATTTTTGTTCTTTTGGGCTTATCTTCATTAAAGTAATATCTCTTTTTATGTGTGGTCAGGGAACTCTTTGCATGAAAGCCTATTTGATAAGTCAAGATTTCCTAAACAAACCCCAGCTGAATTCACCTTTCTTTCTGAAACCAGAGTTTGCTCCTTGACATGAAATCCAAGACTGAAATGCTGATAAAGATTCCCAGTGAAATCTTCCAAACATTCTTCATAATATCATGTGTGATATAGTGACAAGCTATACGTTTCCCTGGCACCGAGATTGAAAATGGAAATGTTAAGTATAAATCTTTGTGGAAGTTTCAGTAATTTTTAATAATTTGTTCTTTTGTGGCATTCATATGTGAATGATATATTTGTCCTAGAGCAATGCGAATTCATTTCCCCACATCTATAATATCTGCAGTAAGCTAAATTAAAAATACATTTGTACTTGTACAGTTAAATGATCATATTTAATGAAATGTCGGAGATGAATCTTAGCAAATAGTCAGGAAATTATTTCAGAAAGAGCAGCATTTCATTACTGGCAGTCAGGGAAAAGCAAAGAGATTAAACAAACGGTTTACTACTCTGAGATATCAGAGGAGGTGGGGGCAGTTCTGTGGAGGGGGGTGGCTGTGAATATCAGACCGCAGTGAGAATTTTTACCTACGAGCGAGGAAGCATTTGTGCAGCGCGAGGCTGTGGTGGGAAAGAGCTGTTGGTACCTGGGCCTGAAGAGGCTGGGAGTGTTGCATGGGTGCTGTGTGTGGATGCTGGGAAACACGACGTCTGCATGCCGCTCGGTGCTTCCCACTGGCTGAGGCCCTGGGTGCTGGTCCAAGGGAGCCCATCGGCTGTCCGCCTGGTCCTTGAAGCAGCTCTGAAGCTGCACCTCCAGCGTGGGCGTGCAGGGCAGGATAGATGAGGGAGCAATGGCGTTAAAGAGTGTCTGACAAGGTCAAGGGGAATGGGGAGTGGGAGAGGGATTGCGCAGGGGCAAAAGAAGACCCGACAAATTGTTTTTGCTGTAAACATTACAGCAATAAATATTAGTTGAAAGGTGAAGTGTGGACTCTGATTTTTAAAGCCATGTAGCTACCTTGTGCTATCAACACCTTTCACCAACCATAACTTTGAAGAAATCTGTCCTCCAGCCCCTCAGGGAAACCTCTCTGTCTGGAAACAGAGTTGCCCTTGGCTCCTCCGTTAATTGATGGGGAGACACTCACAGATGGGACTCAGATCTTGGCATGATGACCTGGCCTCTGCAGGGCTTCATCTCCACCTGTTGGCTGTGGAAGGAGCAGGCAGCAGTGAGACACCCAGCGTACCTGTGCCTTAGCCAGTTGTGCTGTGAAGCCAGCCTTCCGTCCCTCTACCTATGGTTGTAAACTGGGAATGCTTCCCATGCTTCTCTCCCACCCTCCATCACTTTTGATTATTCAAATTGCGAGATCTTCAGGCTACAGACCATCACAGACCAAATCAGGGCTGTGTGGAGGATCAGGCCTAACAAATCTCTCTGCACTACTGTGAAACGACTGCTACTACTGCACGAAATGGAATAAATCAACACCTATCAATAGGATCAACATTTTAACTAGTTAATTTTTGTCCAGTTCTGTAAGGAATCTTGTGGGAGGACTGAACTCATCTGAATATCAGAATTAAATTGTAAACTAAAGATACAAATGTAACAAGAGATTATAGAAATGACAGAAAATTTGCCGATTTTCTGGATTCTGCAGACAATAAAGGTGAAAGGAGATGCTGGTATGAAAATTCTACATCAGAGACATGAAATAAATGGAATGTCTGAACTGCAGCATTTAATTATTGTCAGAGAGTAATATATGCCCATACACACATATGTACATATAACAGACAGCACAGAAGTGACAAAACTGTGAAGAAACAGGCAGTTTCAAGTCTCACCCATCCAAGCACTCATACATACAGGCTGCCATCTCCTCCTTTCTGATTTCTACCCAGTCTTGGGCCCTTCAACCACAAGGGTTTTATGAAAGATAGCCGAGCTTCTTGCACCCCATTATCCCTTTGAATTAATTTTGCTTGATTTTATAGCAGTAGCAAATTAACAAAGCAGACAATCTAAGTTTACAGTTTGGTTTGTACATCTGAGCCCATATTATTTTTAAAATAAACATCTGAATGCGGCAACTGGCATGGAGGAATTTACTTGAGCTTCTGATTTGCAAAGTGGAAAGAAAAGCCTGTTGGATTAGTTAAGAAATTAATCAGGTGTGTAAAGCCATCTGAATTCTCTGAACAACATGTTGTAAAAGAACTCAGATCATGCATACAAAATCGAATCATAGAAAAATGGTTGAGGCGCATCAGGTTTGAATGAGGAGAGTGTCAATCACTTCTGATTGTCAAGGTCCTTTGTGATGGGAGTCACCAACCTTAAGGACAGGCAAAGGATCTGTGTAGTATCAGCATAGTTCTCATGTCTGCTCTGATTAGCCTCAGAGATATACATATAGACTTGCCACACATTTCTAAAAAGGTCTTTGGAATCATCTCATTTCTCATTTGGATTTTTTCAGGGTTTTTGTCATTGCTGCTCTTCAAGGAACTGTTTCAGACAGACAAATGATGTCTTTAGTGGCCAGTCCCCACAATGCCACTGGGAAGGCTGAGGAAAGTGGGAGAGAAGGACTGGAAATAGGTTGAAAACACAGCTGCAAAATTGGGTCCACCATAACTTGTCACCATTCTTTTTTAGAAAGCCTGAGGTCTGATAGGATTTGTGGCAAGCGACAAGAGAATGTTTTCTACACAGAAAAGCTGCTAATACTCTTTTGCTCCTTATGATTTGGGGTTGGGAACTTACAGAGATTCTTCAACATAATTTTTTTCTCCTAATTGCTACAAAACAGATATTCACCTACTAACCACTGCAACACAGAATGACACTACTAGAACAGTTACTATCAAACTGTTACCTTGGAATTTCATTGAATTCTGTTTGGATAAAGATGTGCTTCAAATCTATTTTAAGCTTGTAATTTAAACAGGGCAGACTATACCCCAGACAATTTTACACAGGAACACAAGTTGGGATTGTTGGGTACCACATTATAAAAGTTGATTATGTAAAATAAAACTAAAGTACAAACTACATGCTGAAATTCATAGGAATCCTGAATATTCTTCCAGGATCTACATGTGTCACATGAAAACAAAACAGGCGTTCAAGAAAAACACATTTTCTTAAGTAGCAGATTTACCTGGTTACTTTTGGGCTTAATAACTCTCAGTGAAACAGCTGAGGTGTGCAATGGAGTTTTAAGCTTCAAGTTCTGATTCAGCAAATCACTTAATCATCTGCATATGTTTGATCAGATATTCTTAAATGTGTTACTGAACTGACTCCTTAATACTGCTTATATTTGTTTCTTTCCCATCCTACTGTCCAATCCCTACTAATCCTCTATCGTGCGTTCACTTTCCCTTAGCTATTGTTTCTTTAGGTTTCTTAATCACAAAACCATAGACAGACAGCACTCTAGCTCTGAAAATCTATGACAGGAACAAACCTTTCTCAAAGTGTATTATATTAAGAGCACTGCAAAAAGCGATGAATAGCTACTCAGGACAGGCAAGTTCACACTGGAAGACAGCAGCGACAGCAGCAGCCAGAGTTGTGCTTCCCTAGGAGAAAAATGAGCTTGTGCATTGGATAAACCACAACAACATCTTAAAATTTCATCCCAGCTGCACTAGAACAGCAGGAATCAAAATACTTGTTAATGTTGTAATATGTTTGCTTTCAATCAGACAACAGAAGAATTCATTCCATTTGCTCAGTATTTTGCCCTCCTGAACTCCATCTCCACAACAGCTTTGCAAGCACATCTGAGCAATTCCACAGTGGGTTTTACATCCATGATAAGTCATATCTGCTGTGCCTATATGCAGGACTTGTGTTTTACAGAGGTGGCAATGAATGATTCTTCCCCAGATTTGATTCTGTAAAAAGCTGCTTGACTGCTCCAAGTAATCTTTTTTATTCTTCATCTTAGTTTACTCTTAAGGGTTTTTCGTTTCATCTTTTTCTGCTGTCCTAATGTACACAAATCACTTTTAGAGATAGTGTCATGTGTATGAAGGGAGCAATTTATCAATGCAGACACCTCTTTGATGAAGGATGGTTTGTCTTTACAAGGCTGGACAGCCCCAACTGAATTTCAATTTGCTATGGCATGCAAGGGATTTAAGGGATTAAGGTTGGTGAGAAGCTTTAAGCATCAACCAGCTTATTATTGCTAAGGGAATATATGATTTGAAAACCTTGCTTGTCTTGATTTTTTTAGTATGTGGGGGTGAGGTGGAGAGGGGTGAGTGAGAAAAGCAATAACCTACTTGATGACTTAACAGTGATTACTTTTCTTCTGCTTTTCAGTCATACTTGGTTTATTTTGTAATGGGACAAGTAGAGTTTATGGGCCCAGATCCAGTTGATACCAACTAAATATCTGGTTAATAGTATTTTACTACTAATAACAGATAAAAAAACCCTTATAGGGGTAGGGGAGGGAGAGAATGGAGAAGGCAAGAAATATGTCATAAGTATTTATGTAAATGGAGAGGTGGTGAACCGCTACAAATAAATACTGTTCTGAGTGTAATGTATTGTCTGCTCCTTAATACAAGTAAATTATTAAGGAATATTATTTCCTGATGAAAAAATATATTAAATATCTAATTCACATGTTCTTTGTAGGAATGCAGTGTGGGAGGAAACCCAAAGGAATCTACTGGCTTAAAGCTATGTTAGTTCCTTTCTGCAAAATGATATTAGACAATTACCAATAAATACAAGAATACTGTGACTCAAACACCATGAAGTCTAATATTAAAGCAAGTACTACTATTTTTTGTTGAATTCTGATTCTTTTAAGTAACTAAACCACTACAGAACTCATTTACGTGTTATGCTAACAAAAGGGCCATTCTGGTTGGTGTTACACCATTGTGAAGCTGAGTGCAGGCAAGAATTACAGCATGACTTCCTTCCCAGGGCAAAATTCCCAGTTCTGCCAAGTAATCACTTCTGAGGATCTGACCTAGCTCCCACCAAAAATATTATCTTTTTTCTTTAGGAGGATTTCAGGTTGATCATACTTGGATGGAGAGTAAAAAAAAAATGTGTGAAGTAGCTTTTCTTTCCCATTTGTTCTCTTGGATCCTGTGCTTTCAGACCTGGAGCCTAAAGTCCTGCCTGCATCCTCAGAGCAAAACAACACCACAAATAGGAGATGGCTTTTATTTCCCTTCCTTCCTTCCTTCCTTCCTTCCTTCCTTCCTTCCTTCCTTCCTTCCTTCCTTCCTTCCTTCCTTCCTTCCTTCCTTCCTTCCTTCCTTCCTTCCTTCCTTCCTTCCTTCCTTCCTTCCTTCCTTCCTTCCTTCCTGCCTTCCTGCCTTCCTGCCTTCCTGCCTTCCTGCCTTCCTGCCTTCCTTCCTGCCTTCCTTCCTTCCTTCCTGCCTTCCTGCCTTCCTGCCTTCCTGCCTTCCTGCCTTCCTTCCTGCCTTCCTTCCTGCCTTCCTTCCTGCCTTCCTTCCTGCCTTCCTGCCTTCCTGCCTTCCTGCCTTCCTTCCTGCCTGCCTTCCTGCCTTCCTGCCTGCCTTCCTGCCTGCCTTTCTGCCTTCCTGCCTTCCTGCCTTCCTGCCTTCCTGCCTGCCTTCCTGCCTGCCTTCCTGCCTTCCTGCCTTCCTGCCTTCCTCCCTGCCTTCCTGCCTTCCTGCCTTCCTCCCTTCCTCCCTTCCTTCCTTCTTTCCTTCCTTCCTGCCTTCCTGCCTGCCTGCCTGCCTGCCTGCCTGCCTTCCTGCCTGCCTTCCTGCCTTCCTGCCTTCCTGCCTTCCTGCCTTCCTTCCTGCCTTCCTTCCTGCCTGCCTTCCTGCCTGCCTTCCTGCCTTCCTGCCTGCCTTTCTGCCTGCCTTCCTGCCTTCCTGCCTTCCTTCCTGCCTTCCTGCCTTCCTGCCTTCCTTCCTTCCTGCCTTCCTTCCTTCCTTCGTGCCTGCCTGCCTGCCTGCCTGCCTCCCTCCCTTCCTGGTAATAGCTTGCGGGTAATACCTTCCCCGTGCAGCTCCGGAGAGAGCCAAACTTGGTGTATGTGCATGGGCCAAATAGTGGACAATATAAGTCTGACACCTGCGCCCTCCCTGCCTCTGGACTAAGTAGTGTGGCTGTCTGGAAGGACTGGAGGTAATAACACAAGGGAGCAAAAAGGTGTTTAATTCATGATAGAAGAACACCTGGATCTTGGAAACCTCTGAAATTTCCATGTTGTCATGAAGACACTTATTCTGTCTGTATCCAGAAGAACCAGTCTTGCACGGCCCAAGCTGCCATGAGTTGTCTAATCTCTCCTCACAGCCCTGCATCCTCATTTCAGACCATCTTTCCCTCGTAATGCAGTGCATGTAATTAAGTAATGTGCTGGGATTTCTAGGAGGTGTCCAGTTCCACACCCAAGCTATGCCAAGCCTTGAAGAGTTTGTATTAAAAAAAATCCAACAAGCAAACCCATACACAACAAAAATTCCTGAGGTCTACAGCAAATAAATCAGATTCAAAATCCTTAGCAAAACACAGAACAACTATGCACAGCTCAGAGAATACCACATTAATGATGATAGTTAATTGGCCCGCTTTTAAACAATTTTAACAGAGAGGTATTACAGCTCAGCCATGAAGTCTGTTTTATCCTCCTTTGTTATGGTCCATGCTGTAGAAGGAAGGAGCATTATGGCAACAAAGGGACATGGAAAAGCCTATATTCAGCACTGACTGGACAGTGATTTAATCAATGCTAAAATTAAAGTAGGAAAATATACATATTTTTAATATAGCCGAAAATGTTGGAAGGAGAAGGGAAGCATCTTATTTCAGCTTGAAGATTATTCTACCAACATGCATCAATTTTCCTTGAGAAGGATGTTGTAGATTCACAGAACTGGGACAATTTTATTCTGCTTCTCTTGTGCACCATAGAGTGCCTGGATTGTAAAAGATCCCAGTTCAAACCCTGGCTTTCCTGGGAAGGGCTGAAGGGCTCTGAATAGTCTGCTGAGTATTCAGAGGAGGCTTTGTGTCCTGCTGAAATGCTTCCACTTCTTGTGAAACACTTAAATGCTTATTAGAGCACATCAAGGGGAGTTTGAGAATGACCTGATAGCTGCTTATCAGGAAACCCTTCCAAGAAATGGACATGATTGCAATAGCATAGGTAGGATAGGAGGATAGGATAGGATAGGATAGGATAGGATAGGATAGGATAGGATAGGATAGGATAGGATAGGATAGGATAGGATAGGATGGAAGGAAGGAAGGAAGGAAGGAAGGAAGGAAGGAAGGAAGGAAGGAAGGAAGGAAGGAAGGAAGGGAGGAAGGAAGGGAGGAAGGAAGGGAGGAAGGAAGGAGGAAGGAAGGAAGGAAGGAAGGAAGGAAGGAAGGAAGGAAGGAAGGAAGGAAGGAAGGAAGGAAGGAAGGAAGGAAGGAAGGAAGGAAGGAAGGAAGGAAGGAAGGAAGGAAGGAGGAAGGAAGGAAGGAGAAGGAAGGAAGGAAGGAAGGAAGGAAGGAAGGAAGGAAGGAAGGAAGGAAGGAAGGAAGGAAGGAAGGAAGGAAGGGAGGAAGGAAGGGAGGAAGGGAGGGAGGAAGGAAGGAGAAGGAAGGAAGGAAGGAAGGAAGGAAGGAAGGAAGGAAGGAAGGAAGGAAGGAAGGAAGGAAGGAAGGAGGAAGGAAGGAAGGAGAAGGAAGGAAGGAAGGAAGGAAGGAAGGAAGGAAGGAAGGAAGGAAGGACGCTCAGTCATGACCTGGGCAAGGTGAGAGGTGGAGGCACCCAGTGAGGCTGGTGAAGGCCATTAGGGTCTGTTAGTGCCCCCAGGACCTTGGCACCATTAAGCCTTCCTGCACAATGACCTGTTCCAGGAGTTATGTGAGAAGCACGGATCTGTAAACAGTTAATTCCTTTTTCTTCTCATCTTAGAAAAAGGTTTGAAGCCTTTTCCTCTATTCAGGTTCAGAAATTACCTACTAGGGTTTTGGAAATAGTGATGATTTGAGGATATAAGTTAAATTCAAAGCCTGAAAGCTTGTACTCTTTTTAACGTTATCAATTGGTGTAATACAAAGTGGGATTTTTCCACACAATGCTTGTTTCCCCTGGTGTGGAAAGGCATTGTGTATTGCAATCCTCTGTTAAACCACACACAAGTTCCAGTCCTGTTCACTGGAGTGATTTATTGCAATTTCTACACTGACTGTAGCATCCACATGGTGGTATACTCAATGCCACACTTCTACAGGGGTGATGATGCACATTATGATGTTTCGTTCCCTTATCTTGACTCTCACGTAACCTGCATGGGTAGTTCAGCACAGATATATTTTTCTAAAGATGTCACTTGGTAAATCACCACAACAACATCCCATGATCCATTCAACAGCTTGGGGAAAATACATACACTTATGTATCCAGCAACATAAACGAATCCCTACCTTCTATTTCAGGCCAGGCAACAGGAGACAAATGGGAAAAAAAAGAGACAACCAAGAAAAATCAGATTTTCTATAATTATATAAATTACAGCAAGAATGACTGTAATCACCTAAAATGCCTCTGGGGAGTTGGATTAGCAGAAGACAATTTCTCAGATCCACACTCCAGGGTTTAAACCTAGGGTTGATATTCAGAATTAGACTACCAAGCTTAAATAATTAACCCTTGGGAAGCTAAAATATGTAATTCAGTGCTGTACTATGTGGCTAAAAGAGAGGAATATGTGATTGATGTTATTTTAAAATTCCTGTGGATCCTAATATTTGATTCGGTCAATCAGACCTCATAGTTCATTTCAAACTGAAAGTATATTTAAATGCAATAAACTTTCCCAGTTTCCCTCCTCCTGACATCCAATAAAAAGTAACCTTTGTTCAAATAAATATATCTTAAAACTAACAACAGACTTCCTTCAGCAGTGTATATCTATGGATAAATATATGATGTAAATACAGATATAGATAAAAAAGATACAGAACTAAAACTGAAAGAAAATTAAATATTGTAAAGGATATTAAAAAATTGGCTAGAAAAATAATAAGGGTAGGTGGTTAGGATGTGAAAGTAGATACTGAGAGAAATAAATAGGAATGCCATGTTCTTTAGATGAGTGAGAGGTAAAAGACTGTTGTTTGGCATATGGAAAATATCCGTAATGTAAGACTTAAAACACTCCAAGGAGGTCCCCTCCATGCTTTCTACTTTTGTGGTGGAGGTGTGGATGGGGCAGTAGAAGAGGACAGAGTGAGTAGGTCAGAGGTGACTGTTCCTCTACGTGGATGTTTCTCTGGCTGTGGACAGTGTTTCTCAATACCTCAGCTTGGATTTCATGCTATCAAGTGTCAAGGGGTTGACCCTAAGCAGAACTGTGAAAGCACAAAGTTGTATTAATGCTATCTGAACCTCCTGCTTCTCTGCACTGCAAGTTCCATGCTTTGCCAGCATTTGAATCCAAAATACCACCACAAATATCTAAAACTTGAAGCTACTGAATCTGCTATTTGTGAATCCTAGATGAGATGTTACTGTTTATCAATGAAAACATCAATAATTCTCTTAATCATGGTGGAATGTTTTTTCCATGTAGATATTGCTTTGAGAATAGTTTGTATGAACAACATCAATCAGGGAGCTTGCACAAATGAATAACTTACAGTCCCACTGGCATATTGAAGATTAATGCTGATAAACACTACATTCAACATAAGATGTGATTTCTGAAAATAAATCAATTTATTGGATTCCCAGACATATGTATTTTGTACTCAACCATTGATTACTGACTCAGCTGATGGTACTGTTCATTCATCACGTGTGCTTATATAAAACCTGAACTATTCTCTTTCAAGACTTCATCCAATATATACAGCACAATTACTTGAGAAAATTACTTGAGAAGCAGTGCTGTTCTGGTTAAAAGAAATTACATTTGATAGCTGCACACTGAAGTGGCTCCATTTATGTAGCACGAACATAGACATACAGATACCTTTTGTGGAGATAGGCATTGTGAATCAAAGGCATTGTTGCACTTTGAACTGCACTGAATACTTTATGCTGCATACCAAGGATGACTCTTAACTGTTTGAAGAGTGTCAGTGTTTATGGCATTAATTTCTTATCAAACAATCACAGCAGGTGGTTGACTGTGTGCACAAAGATTAATTTTCTTATGCTTTCTCTAACACTAGTCTCTAATCTGCTTCTCACTCTAAGTTCTCTGCAGATAAATATCATTCATTAGATGTCCAACACTGAAGGTTCCTCAGGACATGTCCTTCTTGTCCATGGAGTTAGCCGTGTTACCATCTTTACTGGGGGATGCAGAATTCCATGTGTCTGCTTTTGTCTGTTTTCAGATTCACGAATATTTGGTGCCCATTTTATACACTTAACTCTATATACTTTGAATAATTCTGCAAAGGCTCCTTCTCACAACTGACCCCTTGCTGTAGTCATAGAAAGTAAGATACTGCTGTCATGACACACTGCTTAGCAAAACCTGCTACTCTACAGGGAGAGGCATGCATCATTCAATGCAAATTAAGTATAAACATTATTATTATTGTTATTATTATTATTACCAAGGAATGAGACCCTGAAAAACAGCTTTCAGTTCTGCTTTGGAACTAACTAAATGCAATGGGCTTTCTAATATTGTATAACTAAAAGAAAGAAAATCCTGTGAGTGCAATGCAAAGGAAGTCAAATCCCAACACCCGAAGAGTTTTGTTTTAACAAGGGACCAATTAAGAGCCTTTGATCACCAGATCTGAATGTTCATGAAAGAGAATGTTAAATAAGTAGATTGAAGAATACAGACACAAATGGGTTTATGATTTAGATAAATTTGTTTAAAAATCGTAAGTAAAAATTGAGATCAATGGAAATGATTGCTAGTCAGTCTAGAGGCATCATGATGACAAAATATGCTAGTCTGAGAAAAACTAGAAAAGAAATATGTGCAATTTTTAGTCCTGAAATAGGATGAAAGATTCTGTTCATGTGAGAAGATGCAAAACTGTTCTTCAGGAAGCAGGATGAAGCACAAATCGAGCAAGAGATAAATGAATGCATGGACACTGTGGAGGATTTCATTGTGAAAAAATAGCTCTGGGAGCCATAGAAATAATGACACACATTTCTACTATGGTGGTTCAATTCACATCTGCACTACACACACAAACCAGCATATCTAAAACAACTTCACCTGCTAATTTACTACTTTCTGTGGTGATTGGCTCATATTTACTAGTCTTTCTAGTCTGACTTAGGTAGTCAAACTGACAGAAATGGACAACAGGAAAACAATTTTTTAGAGTCTGCCAGAACACAAGAACTGTAGGATCCTTGTCGGGACACAGGGTAAGAAAGTCTGCACAAGCCATATTCCCTAAGCATACAATCGGAGTCTATTGTGAGTCCAGTTATTATAACAGGACACGTAGCACACTGGGGGCCAGCACTGCTTGCTCTTACTTTGTGCTGCACAAGGGAATGACCTTCTAGTTAAATTACACTTGATTATGTATTACAACATAAATGTATAACAATGGATGACTCAAAGTCAGAAGGAACTGCCAGTATTGCTCCTGGTCCTGTATGTCAAGTGGTGCCCTAAGAATAACTAATTTTGGCAAAATCATGACTAGTCATTTGAGTGTCCAATTCAATGTTTTCTTTCCATTTACAGCTGGTAATTCCAATGCAGAGTGCAAAGAAAGAGGATTTAGATTCCTGCAAAATGAGAATAGTGATATCTTCCATACAATTAACGGTAATGTAATATCTACATGTGAAGCAAATAATCACAAATTGAGCTGCAAATTTCTACTACCCAACTGGTCTAAAACTACTGGTACTGCTTTTCCATTTACAATAGCAGAGAACCCCTTCAGTGATCTTTGCTTAAAAAAGTAGCTTCTTCTTGGTGTATATAGTAAAATTCTCTTCTCTTCTCTTCTCTTCTCTTCTCTTCTCTTCTCTTCTCTTCTCTTCTCTTCTCTTCTCTTCTCTTCTCTTCTCTTCTCTTCTCTTCTCTTCTCTTCTCTTCTCTTCTCTTCTCTTCTCTTCTCTTCTCTTCTCTTCTCTTCTCTTCTCTCTCTCTCCTCTCCTCTCCTCTCCTCTCCTCTCCTCTCCTCTCCTCTCCTCTCCTCTCCTTGGTAATTGTTTGCATAATATACAGTAAACATTATTTCTTTGAAAGTCTTTTACTGGTATTATAAAAAATTCATAATTGCTTCACTGAACTGCTGTCATACTGCCATGACAATAACACAACTGCCATTGATTACTGACATTTTGTACACAGTCTAACTCTCACTCTTCCGTACAATCCAGGTTTCTGTTGATTTAAACTAAGCCAATTGCAGAACGGACATGGTCTTCAAAGACAGCATCAGTCTTCAACTATAACAACAGTAACATCTTTAAATCAGACTGAAATTTTGCTTTCAAAATGGCTTTTTACAGTGAAGGCATCTCTCCTCTCTGTACCGCACTGCTTGAATGTTTATGACAACCTGACTGTAATTGCAGCTGAGAAATAATTTAGGTTTAAAAGCTATTAGTCCCAGATGTACAAATGAATTCTAGTCTTCGTTACAGAAAACACGGCAGGCTGAAGAAAAGCAGACAAGGTCGGAGCTGTTCAAGGAACAGTGAGAGGAAAAGGTGATTATCCCAGAAAAAGCCCACAGGTACACTGCCTCGTTGAGCCGTCTTGGACTGGGGAGAAGCTACATCTTTAAGGAATGCTACTGTCCTTTTAGAGGTATTGTGCGGAGACAAATGCCAGGGAGATTTATGTGGTTCATTCTCTGACCTGTGATAATGCATCATTAGAGCCCTCCGTGTTTTCCACCTTTGTGAACAAAGGCTCATAACGGGGACGATTATGAAAGAAACAGGAGAAGCCTCAGCAGTGGCAGCAGGGGATGCGTAGCTCAGGCACACAGAACTTCACCCAGAAGTTGAAAAGGGATGTCTTTTTTTGCATTGTACCTTCACTCCACTTTATCCTAAGGATTCCATCTCTCCCTGCTTCTCTGTCCAAAGCTCAGACTCGCTGACAGAATTAGAACATAACACAAAGCCAAAACACTCCTCTCCCCACACGCCCCGTTATCCTCCTTGTTTAACCCTCCAGTTCCTTGATGAACATTATAATAAATTTAGAGGCATAAGAAACTTATAGGGAGAGCTGAGGTCACTCGTGATCCCCGGTGAGAGCTCTGTTGGGTCCTCTGAAGTGAAATGATAACGGCGAAAACTATTTCATGGCCCTGCGTACCTTTGCTTTTATCCTGACCCCAGGCAATCTTTTTATTTAGCTCACTGAAATGCAGGGCTGCTGCTGTAGCTGACTGACTGGGGAATAAGTTTATATCCATTTAACCAAACCAGACTAGCATCCCCTCTTCTCTGGCCATGGATAGATACGGATTCAAGCAGTTGTAATGCTTTTTTGAGGACATTACCGAGACATTTTAATCACGGCTTACTGCACTGGTAGATTAGTACCAAAATGCAATGACCTTCTTTTTGCTGTGGACATGAACATGCCAGGAAACCAAACTGTACTATTCTTTGTCTTGATCCAATAAATTAGGATTAAATAAACAAGAGAGACAAGTGCGATGTACTTTGAAAATCTGAGTGCACCTGTTTTGTAGTGGAAAATTGGATGTTCTCTTATTTTTCTCCCGTAAAAATGCTCCTGCCTGTGTTTGTCTCTTAGGGGGACGACATTATAACCAGAATTTACGCGTGGCTTCCTACATATTTTGCACTTGGAAGTTATTAAGAAAGAAAGCAACAAAGAAAAATTGCTGTGTGTTAGGAGGTATTAGAATACATTAGACTGACTGTCTGTCTTCTCCACTGCACTGGGGTCTGATTCCACAAATGTGCAAGAGAAAGTGTGTTGTGGGGAGACAGAAGCATGGAGGAAGGAGATAATTGAAAGCCTTGTAACTACATTTAAGAGCAACCATTATCCATTCTTTTGAACTGTTGTTTAAGCACTTCCATTGGAGAAAGGTAAGAATCAGATACCTCCCCATCAAGATACCTGTGATCTCTACCCACTTGGTATTATGGGGATATACAGAAAGAAAGCAAGGCCTGATTCTGAAATGAAATATCAGGTCCTTTAATAATGTTTCACCAAACTCCAGCTGAGGGTATTCTCAATTTTAGTTCCTTGTCCATACAGAATGAGATACATTCACACCATGGTGGAGGTTATGGCAACATGTATCAACAGATATACAAGTGAACAGGTCCCCAGGAAGCTCTGCCTTCTCACATGTCTTGGAAATAATCACAGCACCATCTTCCACCTTTGTGGAGAGGTGCAAGTGGCTCTGTTGTCCTCTTCAGGGAAAAGGTGGTTATATTTTGTCACATTCCACCTGTAAGCAGCTGGTGTACCATCAGCAATGCCTTAATACAAAGCCATGTTCAGCACATGTTCACAAATTTCATGTTCACAGATTTCAAAAAGGGACCACTCTGATCCAAAAAGAAGTAGTTTTGCATGGTAAACAAACCAGAAAGCCTCTATCTCTTGGAGCTTTTAGAGTGTTTGCTTGGGTTATCTCACCTGTTGGTTACTCTTTGCATGCTTATGGTGGTGTGGAAAATAAATAATTCAAAACAAACAAACAAGAAAAACAAGAAAGTGACATAAAAAAGTGGCTGTTTGATTTCGGTGAGGCATAACAGATGTTTTGCTTAAGCACAGTTGTATAATACTTGCATAAAAAAGAAAGTGTTTTATATCTCTTGTGTCCTGAAAGGTATGTAGTAAAAATAATTTTATTACTACCAGGTGTCTTTCTCAGGCGGTAAGGTAAGAAAATGAAAATAATTTTATCATTTAAATGTTATAAACAATTTTACAATATCTTATGGCTAAGACAGAGATAGTACAGAAATTTTTGATGCACAAGACTAATGCAAGGCAAAACAAGTTGCATTTCATACATTTTTGTTCTATGTATTAAATTCCATAGAGGCAGCTCTGCAGGGAGAAAGCCATAGTTGCCTTCAAAAGTGTATATTTTTATATAGTTCCTTTCATGAAAAGGCAACTGTAATTCTAACACTTCACTCATTATATCCTTGACTCAGCTAAGTGCTTAAGCATCAGGCTAAGCTGAAGTTCCACTGAGATAACCTGCTTGTGTAGTCAGTCATAGTTAAATTTGTGGCTCAGCTGAAGTCTGCTCCAGTGAAATCTCTGATACTTCTGGCATGTGAATATCTATTTATTTCCTACCTACGCAGGCAGGCGTTCCTGTGGAGAAGGTGCCACTGGTCACTGAGGTTTTAGGCATCTTGTCATGCAGAACCCTTCTTTAATAACATGACACGCTATGGCACTAAGTATGACAGGACTGCGTGAAACCACTGCTCCCATTGCTTTTTATCTTCCAGTGATGGACCTACAGCGCAGGTAGCAATGATGGAAAACATCCTAGCAGGGATGCTAGTCAAGGATGCAGAATTATTGGAAAAGCAGATGCTTTTCAATAAGCTGAAGAACCACGTTGCCAGTTCAAGATAATTCAAGCCTCATATGTACTGTCCTAAAATATTAAATGGTTAGGGTCCATTCCTATTTCTGTTGAGGACTTTGACTGTGATTCCAAAAATCTTTGTTAACAGGTCATTTCTTTCCTCTGCCTTCAGACAGTCATCAGTTTTAACAGAGGATGGCAAATAAATATGAAATACTGTGTTTCAATAGAAATGAGATACTCATGGTGCCCTTGAAATTCACAGTTAGTAATAATAATAATAAATAAATGGGGATTATTAATAAAGACTGTAAAAATACTGTCTTAAACTTCATTTCAGCTGTATACCTAGAAGTTCTCTGCAGGTGCAACATTCTTTCTCATTTTATAAATGTGAAAACAAAAGTGAGATTTGCAGCCTTGTGATAACATTTACTGATACGTTTCTATATGGAATTACATTTTGGCAGTGAAACCAAAGAGTTCTGGGTTCCTTCTTTCTTTTTCCTCCGATTCTTCCCCTCCACTGAAGGAGGGAAGGGGGCATTTGTGAGAGCGGCTTCGTGATATTTGGCTAGCCAGAGTTAAACCATGGCAGAAAGTCACTTATGGCCAGATCTCTTATTGTAGGACATTGGGGGCGGGGGGTGGGGGGTGGGGTGTGTGTGTGTAAGTGAGAGATTTGCTCAAAACTAGAAATGGAAGAGAGTTTGTCCTGAGTTTTGCTCTCAGTAGGTGCACCCTCTTAGAGCAGTGACTGAATTCTAAGTATTGCTGTGGTGCAAAAATTGAGGGATGTGTGGCTCACCTGCTGTGCTCCTAGCAAAGCACTTTAACAACAGGGAATTCTATGAAAAATCTATTTTTCACAAATACTGTTTGTACTTGCACTCCACTCCCTGTTTTTTGATCACTGTTCCTTTGAATATGAAGTGGAACTAACTGTTCTTTGGGCACCCACCTCTTCCCTTTCTCCCCCCCCCCCCCCCCCCCCATTTAACCTCTTTTATTACTGCATTACTTCTTTATGCAGTTGTGCTGATTTTGGCTGGGATAGTTAATTTCCTTCACAGTAACTAGTATGAGTCTGTGTTTTGGATCTGTGTCAAAAACAGTGTTGATAACACAGGGATGTTTTTGTTACTGCTGAGCAGTGCTTACACAGAGCCAAGGCCTTTTCTGCCTCTTTGCACCACCAGTGAGCAGGCTGGGGGTGCACAAGAATTCGGGAGGGGACACAGCTGGGACAGCTGACCCCAACTGACCAAAGGGATATCCCACACCATATGACTTCATGCTCAGCATATAAAGCTGGGGGAAGAAGGAGGAAGGAGGAAACATTCAGAGTGATGGCATTTGTCTTCCTAAGTAACGGTGATGCATAAGGGAGCCCTGCTTTCCTGGGGATGGCTGAACACCTGCCTGCCCATGGGAAGTGGTGAATGGATTCCTTGTTTTGCTTTGCTTGTGTGGCTTTTGCTTTACCTATCAAACTGTCTTTATCTCAGCCCATGAGTTTTCTCTTTGACTCTGCCGATTCTCTCCCCCATCCAGCCATTGCGGAAGTGAGGAGGCAGCTGTGTGATGCTTAGTTGCCAGCTGGGGTTAAATTGCAACAGGAGTACAGCAACAAGATGCCAGAAACAGAATAATACAGGAAGAAATTGCAAGCACCATAGCGTGCTAGTGATATAGATGGTACATGGGAGGGAAAAATGAATCTTTTCATTTGATAACTTCAGTGGTATGCAACTGTTCCAGGAAGGAGTTTCATGAAATATGTGGAAAAAGTATGTGGAAACATTACCTGGAGAAGTGTACTTGAAAGTCACTATGTCAAAGGAAGTGAATATATTATTTCTGAGGAGAGATGGACTAGATGGAGACAAGGCAGAAGACAACAGATTAATAAGAACAGTGATCATTATGTTGGAAGGACAAAGGAGATATAGATGCAGGAGGGCTTGCAACACACACTTATAAACTGTTGCTGTGTTTGTAGTTGTGAAACTAAAAATGTTGCTACTTATAGGAGTGGATGTTCAAGGTATCCTCTACTGAGTGAGATTTATAATCCTCCAGGTAAGGTGGCTTTAACAGCTTCAAACCACTCACCATTCAAACAACATCAGTGCCGGAGAGACCCTGCTGCCTCTCTCTTCACCGTCCACACTCTCCAGAAAGTACATACCTTCTCACTTCAGGGCAACTCACCTGCACAAGATATGGTAGGGTCTCAGTGGAAATATCAAGCACTGTAACAGTTGTAAGACAAGGGGATTCATTCTAGGAGATTTTAGAGATCCATGAGATGATTGTGAACCTGTTCAGCACAAAGAAGTAACATAGGCCACCTTTCTCCGTTCTGCTTCACATTTCTCCATTTCATTGTTCTGAGAGCTCCACCTGAAACTCGAGTACTCTCACTCAGAAATCACTGACTCAGCGTCCGGTGAGCAGCAGAGTCAGAGACAGATCCATTTCTCTGCTTTTATCAACACACACCACTGCTATCTAACTGTCCATTACAGTAGCAACACAAAAGTATTGCTTTGTATTACAGAGCATCAGCGGGTCACACGTGGGAGTCCTATATACCTGACTGATCCTTTTAGCAACAACAAGAAGTGTGGCACATCGTGTCAAGAGTAAATTACACTCACCCATTAGGACCAATATACTTGTTGATCCTGTAGATATTGCATGTATTGGTGAACGCTGATGCTCTTCCAAACGCTGGTGCTGACGTGCCCACACTTCAGAGATTTTCAGTGTGGAAAACAACTTGGAAAAAGAGGAAATGATCTTTACCCTCTTACTTCATTAAGTAACAATGAAGTGTAGCAAATGCTTAAAAAAATTTGCAATTAGGTTGCAAGATATCCTCGCATCCTGTTAAGTCATAACTGTCCACTTCTCATGCACAGGGGTCAAATGAGTTCTCTAATGTCGTACACCAGGATGATAGTGGAACCAGGAATCTGGATTCATTGCTCCAATAAAAGCAAAACGTCCACCTTGTGCACTGCTGGAAGGCCATGCAAAACAGGAATATATATTTAAACTCCTGTAAATGATGTGAAATCCACCTCACTCTTCTCACAGTTCTAGAATTAAAAAAAAATCATATCTATGTAGTCAGAGTTTAGAAAATAATGCTCCAAGAATTCCTCGTGTAAATCTTGACATTAAACCAATCTTACCCTTGTCTTGCCACTTGAATCATTTATTTAAGCGGTGATAATAAAAGGTGTCAGCAATTCAGTTGTAAGCTCTTGAAGATTTCTGTGCGCACTGACCTTTAAGTGTTTGCATCTTGACAGGTGAGCTGTTCTTAACGTCTCCTATGAGATATGGTGGGGGCAAGGGGTCAGGCACGCTAATGATAAAATTACCATTTACCTCTTACCTCGCCAGTCTCAGTGCCTGACATTATAAATGTAGGTAACCTTTCACCTGAAGGCTCTCTTTCTTCTGCACTGCTAGAGATTATGGAGAAATGAATGTGCTTGCAGCTGCAGAAGAGGCATCAGTCATGGAAAAAAGGTGCCTTCAGTGATCCTTTCCCTTTAATTTTCATTTTTGTTATTTTAAACCAAAACCATATTTTTAGAAAAAAGTATGAAGACCTCTACCCTGTTTTATTTTAACAGAGATGGTTGTCTGGATATTTCTTTTCTAGCATGCCATTCCTACTCGAGACTATTCTTTCTTATTAAAATGAAAGCACTATTTGTTAATTGATTAATGCAACTGATATCACAGCAGTCAATACCATTTCTTTCAGGGGTAAGCGGTCACATTAATGAGACTGTATTGACAACCTTCATTATTTGCCATAGCCAACAGTATCAACTTGTTCACATTTGCATCCTGATCCAAGTTCTCCTGAGCTTCAGCAATTTTCAGACTTGAGTCAAGACCCTTCTTCCAAAGGCAATACCGTTCGATCAGTGGTAATGGGCACACGATAAGAGCTTTGAAGGTATCAGTATGTCTGAAGACTATCTAAGGATTGCTGATTCCCCACCCAGTTTGATTGATCATTAGTAAACACTTACACAACCTGATATACCGTGAAGGTTAAGTAACAAGAGCGGTGAGTTTTTACTTTTCCACATAAAAACATGTAAGATTTCTAAAAGCTATGCGTATGCGGCTAGGGCAACTATCATGTCTAGGAGAAATGTTAAAGATGGTGCTAGGTGCAGAGCCTGTATTTGCCTGATTCATGGGCAGGTGATTCATATCCTGATTTGAAATATGTAATCTTCTTGCCAGAGTTACAGCATATAAGGGTGGAAAACATATGAAGAGACAGACACAGAAAATGAGATTCAGTTCATTTCACTGATCAAGAGCCAAATGATCACAAGCTTTAGTAGAATTACCTCCCAAGAAGAACAGCCCCTTTCTGATAAATGCAGCCATGCAACCGCTAAGGCATAAATCGTGCAAATTGAAGACTATAGTTCAAATATAAATCTTTATATTCAGTTCAGTGAAATTTGGTATTGTGTGAACATTATTCATATCTATGAATCTTCGGGCACAAATCTTGTTGCCTTTTATTCATGTAATAAGGATATACATTTTGCAAAAGTTTCATTCAATGGATATTGACCTTAATGAAATTGTATTCTGGGAAGTCTATAAAAATTGTTTCATCTTCTTCATATCAGAAGACCTGAGTAGACCTATTTCTAGTTTCATCTGTTCATATACAGATAAAGAGTATGCATGCAGAGTTCAAGCATCTAATAAATGAAAGGCACAACTTCATTACCATATTAAGCTGGCAGAGTAAGGAAAAGGCTTGGTTGGTACTATATTGAAAGGACATCCAGGTTACAATGCTGAAAAAAAACCAACCCAGAAGAAATATTGTCCCTTCAAGAAAGGTGTATAGCCCTCCTCTCACATCAACCTGCACTGCTTCTACCATCAGGGAGTTTGTAAAGTAGTGAAGCAGGACAGAAAGCACAGGAAAAGCCACCTTCTGGGAAGCTCGTGCTCAAATCAAACGTGTTGAAAGGACACAGACAGGGATGTCATTCAGGCTGGATAGCCTGGCAGAGTCATTTCCAGGCTTATCAGATCAAGTTCCACTTGTCTGAATACTCGTTTTACTTGTGTGCATCAACACAAACTCAGCCCCCAGCCTCAAATCCAGATACATTTCCACAGCACACAAGGCTTGACTGTGCTTTTCAGCAGGTTTTCCTCCTACCCCTCTGCCCATCTTTCTCCTGGAATGGATTGCTGTTACTGCATTCCTACGCTCAAACTCTGCATTTACTGTGGTGTAACTATTTTCTAGTTATGGCTTAGACCATGGGGGCATACACAGTCTCATACCGATGTGTAATAACTCTCAGAACCGTGTGAGAGGTTGCAGAGACACCACTGATGTAATATACATTGTTGGCAACATTTATAAATGGATTTTACAGGTTATGACATATTCCCATCTACTGATCCATTTTTCTGGGACCAGAACTAATATTCCATGCTTCTGCACATTTTCAAGCACATAGTATCAAATCTATTGAGGGGAAAAAAGAATCCTGCCGGTCACATATTATATCTTTCCCTTCCTCCAGACTGCAGCATGTTGAAGGATTAGTACAGGCCAGGCCCATTCCGTTCAGCCATCAGTTTCTGATTCAGAGTTAAGAAACAGGAGTACTGTGAGCACTGAAAGGGCAGATTCCTACATTGACAGAGTACACACATTTAGCCCTCAGAAATCCTGCAGAGTTTCTCAGCATGGACTAACCTGATCCTTGGAATATCGTGCCAGTAAAATCCCCCAAATGCTGGATTATGCTCTGGCTCATCCCCTTTGTGTTCATTGAATATATATGATGCTAGCTGGCTTGAAGGAATCTTTCTTTTGATTTCCCAAGGGATATCCACTGAATGTTTGATCCTGCAATACACTGAACATTTAAGGAAGCCAGAGGAATTAGAGACTGTAAAGCTATCTCCTGGCTAAAGACATGAATGGGAGATGTGTTGCACCAGCTGTGTCTTGTCCAATATCATGGAAATATTTCCAGGATGGCTAGACAAATCATTGGTACTTCAAAAAAAGAAAAAAGGTCTAATAAGAAATAATTGCTGAAGTCCTGGAGGGAACTCTTACCAAATATAACACATTCCTGAATCTGCAAGGAGGACCTGGTTTAATGGCAAGGACCCAGTCAGATCAGAAGACCTTCTACGCTATCACTAGCCGCACAGCTCACACCTATTCAGTCCAACGGGAAACGTGTTTTGCAGATTGACTAGAAAACTAAGATAATAGGACACATTTAACATACAGACGTATCCACTTGAGAGTATGTTTATTGATTCTTGACGCTTTCAAAACAACATTAATCAAACAAAAAAGGCAAAAATGTGACATGCCAGTTCAGGAATGGAAGAGAACTGACTTTTTCAGAGAAAGGTTTGTGTCAACACCTTTCTTAAAATTAATCAATAGTCAAATATCTCTAGTGATAGATTGAGCAGGGACTACAGGATGTCAAAAAATATTTTTTTTTACAGTTTATAGAACATATATTTTGCTAATACAAAGAGTAAGTGGATATCTCTTTTCATATTTCAAAAAGGCGTTCTGTTTTTCCAGTAAAAATAAAAATTAAAATCTTAGCAGTGCTGATAGGAAAAGTTACTTACAATTCAGCGACACTTTGAAATATATTCAGCTTGGAAAAATATTATTAAAGTAGTTTGTCCCCAGTATTCAAAGCTTTCCCTGTTCCAGGGAAAGACTGGTATTGACTGCAGAGAAGGACTTCAGTGGGGTCTGGATCTAGCCCTTACATATGAAACTGCTCCATGACCTTTACCTCTTACTATGCTTTATACATCACCAAGCCCATGAAAATTGCTTACAAATCAAGAAATGGATTTTATTATTTATAATTATCTGTAGCAGGAGGGATTTGTTTAAATGAAAAAGGCATGCTTCCTGTGTTCACTTTCCAGATTCCTCATAACGTGTAAGACAGAATCAGAGGATGGGTTAAGTTTCTTTCTTTTGACGTGGTATGATGTATGAATGTTTCCCAAATGCAAAGTAACTGAATGTGTATATGTGTGTGTACACATACATACATATATGTAAGTATGTATGCAGGTATAAATGTACATATATATAAGCATGTGGAAGTGCATATCTTTAACAGCAACACGAAGAATCAATGTGTATTACATTTAAATCCAGTATATATTTTCCAAGTTAAGATCAAGACCTGGGAAACAAAGTTTGTGTGCAGGGCTGCAGTCCTCTGGGAAAAAAGCCAGGAGAGTTGATACTTAGGTTCATTCACTGCTTCTTCCTGCTCTGGAAATGCTGAATGGGAAACTCGGGTGCAGCATCACCAAAGCCCTGCCCCAAGAGCTCTCCTGCCTGTCAAGGAATGTTGTGGGAAAAGCCCTTCAGCTCTCATGCAGACCTTTCACCTCCAGCCAGCCTTCCTGCAACTGCTGGGAGAAAGATGTCGAGATCCTAGGATGGTTGTGATATCCTAGGCAGAATCCTTTTTACTAGCTGCTTGAAAACAGCTTCTTCTGATGGGAAAACTTGGAGAACTGCTGAAATCACAAGGTTTTAAACCTCCATGGTTATCTTCTCATACGTTGCCACTGAAGAAAGTAGTAGAGACACAGGCTATCTGTGAGGACACAGTGCTGCTCATTTTTGTTAGACATTTTCATTTCTTCCAGGCTGCTTTCCTATACCTTTTCAGATTTATTACTGTGTGTCTATAGTACTGCAGTTGTGCCTTGATGATTTGAAGAGGGTTGAAGCTGGAAGGGAATGGGACGACCTTTCTAGTATAATTTGTTCTTCATAAAACCCATTTCCTTTAATATCCAAGTCCATTCAATATTTGTGTAGCAACTGGACCAAATCAGCTCATGCCAACAGGAACGCTCTGCTGACCGCTCATGAAGCTTTGCTGGATGTCACCAGCTATAAATTTGGGTCCACAATTTGAGGGAGGGAGATACAGAGATAAAAGAACTGTAAGTGTCAGACTGTATTTCCAGTTACATCAGATCAAGTCTCGAGTAAGTTCATTTAAAGCAAGGAATTTTTTTGAGTTTTTCTTTGGTGTAATAGAAAAGAGTTTGTCCCTGAGCATTTATACCTTTCAAAAATCCCAGTCAGGCAGAAGACACTTTTTAGTCAGTCTCTGAGATGCTAATGAAACCCAGAATAACCTACTGATATGCAAAGTATCTCATTTAATGAATTTACACACAGACACATGTATGTGTATATATATATGTACACAGTGCAACTGGAAAAAAATCAGAGAAAAGAAGAATCCTGAGGACTAGATCCAGTACCCTTTAAGTACAGAGCTGTTTAAAATATCAATCTCCTTATTGTAATTTGATGTGTGAAATTCAGGCATGCATTTACAATTCAGATCCCAGTCCTTAGGGATTCCCATTTAGGGCCTGTTCCTATGATTTATTTAGTGCCTTTCTTCACTTACTTATGCTTGAGATCGTTAGGTATAATGCACATATATGCACAGGGATAAAATGTTTATCATCATTACTTCAATGAAGTCATTTGCCATCCCTGACACCCTCTAATGTCCCAAGTGCTTCAACCCACTGGCTCATTTGCCCAGCCTTGTTCTCTCTTCACTTTTTCATCTGAAATTCTCAGTGTGTTCCCTTCATCAATCAGGGAAGTTTAGCGAGCAGCAGGAGTGAAGGCAGCAGAATAATTACCCAAATATAACAGAAGAAGGTCCCCTTTATGCTGCAGGAGGGACAGGGATGGGGGAACAGAGGAAGCATGAGTGTGTATTTCATGCTCCTCTGAAAACATTACTGATGTTTAGCGGAAGCCGAAGAGCCCACTGGTCTCAAAATTAGCCCACTGGTCTCAAAACTATGATGTCCCACATCACTAGTCTGAGTACCTGGTTCCCCTGCTGTGTGTCCTTTTGCTGCTCTGCCTCTCACTGCTCCAGGTTGCTCGCATTACACCACCACCGATGTCTGCAGTCGGGCACTACTTTTGGATCTATTTTTCAAAAAAAAGGATCCAAATCACTGTGCTCTGACTACATTCAGCTAATTGGCCCTTGCTTTCAATGACATCCATGGAGTGGGGATGAACAAATTGAAGATGAAAGGGTGGGCTGGGGTGGGGGCAGGGGGAAGTTAGCATGGCCTGGGGCACAGTGTCACACACAACTGGGGAGAGGGGAGGAGGGTGTGGGGTCTGGGACAGCCCCAGGTGGCTGTGTGCAAGGTGACTTTTTCACTTTGAGAGAAAGAAGATTGGTCTCTCACATTTCTCTGCCTCCCTGGTACAGACACCAACTGCCACACAGTATTTCTCTATGAGCTGAAAGCAGGAATATACAAAAAGCCTCGTAGAGTCTAGTGCTGGGGAGACAGATCCTATAGATGCTCACGCTTAGGAAAACAAATGCTTTCAGGGGAGCTTCAGAGCTCAGGGAAATGATGGTTGCTGATGTGTGCTAGGTCTGGGGAGGAGCAGTTTGGTGTAGCATTCAGTCAAATACTAGACATACTGCTGTGGCTTGCTCTAGGTAGGACTCTAGAAAAATGAGCTCAATAAAACGATAGCCCAGAGTTTGGACAAATTTAAAAAGAAAAGTCTTGTGCAGACCACAAAACCAACACACAGAATCAAACAACATGACACCCTTCTCCCCTTCCCCAAATATGAAGTGCACCCAGAGGATGGGGCTGACCTAATCAGGGAAACACATTACAGAGGGGATGAATGTGATCTCTGTAGAAAACACAGTAACAGTGGTTGTCTGCTTAAAATGTAGGAGATTCTGACCTTGAATGCATCTATTGCACCAATTGATAGAGGCAGATGTCCTTCCAGGGAATTCCCAAGGTATTTGTTTGTCCACAGCTGTAGGGGAAAGAAAGGGAAGATGAACTATGAGTACTGGAATAATGGATAAAAACTGTCCCTCTAAAGAAAAATAATTTTTCTTGATTTGCTCTTTTAGGAAAAAGTATAAGCCTGTATATATTTTGAGTTACTTGTTTTCTCCTCCAGTTGAAAGTTTGTGATCCAGAGGTCACATCTGGTTCACTAGTGGACCTTTCCCACATGGACTTCTCCAAACTTTTTGTTAAATCCATTTAACCTGTTAGTCTACACAACATCTGATGGTAATGAGTTCCAGAGCTTAATGGGACATTATATGAAAAGAAAATAATGGACTTTTCTAGATCTTTGGTAGAGATTTGTCATTTCTGCCCTTCTGAAAGCGAGAAGTGTGCCACTTTTCTTAGACATTTTTCATGCCATTTTTTAGCATGTCCAAATCAAAGTAGAAGAGCCAGTCTTCCATTGCTGCCTTCTCAGAATTATAGGTTGGGGCCTTTTTCTGCTTTTTAGAAATAGTCACATCCAGTTTAACAAACATTCCACATTCAATCACTCATTTTTCCTGTTAAATGGTTTGGGCTATTTTCTCTATTTACTCTTTCTGAGCCTTCAAGAGGAGATGATTAGAAAGACTATGCTTCAAGATCATTATGAAAGAGATAACATAAGCTACCATGGCTGCTTTGATCCTTGCAGTTGAAAGTGATGGTTTTGTTAAAAAATATTTTTTCTCCTTTTTTTTTTACTCTGAAATATAAAAATTATGCACTTTAGCACATAAATGAATTATAAAGCTATGGAGAAAATGCAGAAAGCAAATTTCTCCAAAGGGAAAATGAATCAGCATTCTTTCCAAGGGAATGGATAAACATATAAAGAAACATCTATGTACAGTACTCATCTGTGGCATTTATTTTTTGTTAATATGCCTCTTTTAAATCAATCCTTGGAGTGATTTAAGCACTTGTTTTTCAGTCCAACATGTAATTTGCTATCCTGTATACCAGGACTTGTAAACAGTACAAAACCCAAGACATTTTATCAAAAGACACTCAGAATGCTATTCATATCATAGAAATAATCGAAAGGAATTTACAAGGGTTGTAGGGTGGTTTTGTTATCTGATGTAAAATGTCCTGGATTCATAGACTACCAAATGTCCCTTCCACAACTTTATTTTCTAACAAGGACTTACAGTTCATGGCATTTGATCTGTACCATTTACTCTCCTGAATGTTTTTCCAAACAGGAAACACAGGAAAACAAATGTTTTTCCATAGGTAGCATCTTTCTATTCTATTCTATTCTATTCTATTCTATTCTATTCTATTCTATTCTATTCTATTCTATTCTATTCTATTCTATTCTATTCTATTCTATTCTATTCTATTCTATTCTATTCTATTCTATTCTATTCTACTCTAAAGTGTTGAAATTGTTCAAGACTATGACTTACATTTTCTCCATGTCAGACCCAGCTGTTCTTGATGAAATGTGCTGTATTAATAAGAGGTAGAGGAGCAATAACAGCTCAGAAAAATATTCCTTGTTTGAAAGCTAGGATGCTTCACCTACTTTCTATGAGTGACTGGCCTCACTCTATCCTACTGGTGTAAAACTAATGCAAATATTTCTGAAAACAGAAGTGTTCTGGATGGTAACCTTTTATTATTTGCCTTGCCAGCAACTCTGGCATGCATTTAGCCAACCTTATTTGTGTATCCAGGGAGATAATGAGGAAAACTTCTTTACTTTGAGGATGCCAGAGCACTGGAACAGGCTGTCCAGAGCACTGTCCAGAGAGGTTGTGGGCAGCCTGATCCATCTTCTCTGGAGATATTCAAAACCTGCCTGGACGCACTCCTGTCCAACCTGCTGTAGGTGAACCTGCTTTGGCAGGGGGTTGGACTAGGTCATCTCCGAAGGTCGCTTCCAACCCCTAGCAGTCTGTGATTCTGTGATTCTGTAATCTTTAGACACAGGCAAAACAGGTGTTTTCTGAGGATATGAGAAAGTCAGAAGCAGCAGTTTCCCCAGGCAATGCTGCTTATTGGGCAAAGCCAGAGCCCTGGCAATCATGCTGTCTTTGCCTCTGGCCAAACTCTGGGATTGGTGGCAGAGCAGAGAGAATTGCTAATGGCAGTGGTGGTCCCTACATTTTTGGAGGGCAGGCGCATGTGGTCTCTCCCCACCGGAGCAGGCAAGGCTTCCTCTGTGCTTGTGGTTCTGGCTGGGACAGCAGCAGCTACTCTGCCTAACTGCCTGGCCCTTCCCAGGGCAGGAATTATATGTCCCACGCCCCTCTTTCTTGAAGAAACAACATTTATTTCTACCTCTGCTGCTGGGAGCATCCTGAATTCACTCTACTAAGTCCATTTTATACTAGATGGTCCATACTTCAACAATGTCACAGTCCTAACACAGGAAGTTGTACAGTCAGAAGCTCCAGACACAGCACCGTAGTCCTGTTTTCTGCATTCCTCATTGCCGTAGTGTCTTTGCACTGTCTTAATATCATATTTTAAAAGTGCCAGGACATTTTCTTTACATTTTCCTTTACATTTTCCCTCCTTTATGCTCAGTGAAAACAGTGCCCTGTGAAAGAGGTTTTCCCCTTTCTTGGGATTCAGAAGCTGCAGCAATAAAACCTCTCTATGCCAAAAGAATAAATGCAGCCTTGCAGGGCTCCTGGCTGAATCTGGATGTTAATGAGTAGGGAAACATCAGTGAAGATGATGGCTAACCAATCAATAATGACTGAATTACAGTTTAAAAACTGGATGTGTTAGATAGTTATTAACACTGTAATTATTCATAAATGTGCCTAATTATTCATAATTATTCAGAAACCTTATTACTTCCCTGATTGTCATAAGTGATCTCCGAGGCCAATTATTATTTGATTATGGCCACAGGACTCTATGTTGGTATTACTTCTTTTGTCCTAGAAAAGTGCAGAGAAAGCTGGTGAAGTGAAGTTCGTGGAGGACTATCGGCACTGAGCAGGATTTTAAGAACAACAAGTCTGTGATTTGAAAGCCTCTGTTGTCTTTCCTCTTAGCTTTTTCTTCAGGTTTCTTTGATTCCTTTATTACAGAAGCTGCTGCTGCCTAATTAGGGTTTTCTTGTTGTAATTGCTGCATTTGATATCTTAATAGTGTTACAGTGAGTGTGCGGGAGGAAGGGGGAAAGGGGCAGAGGGACTATCAGTGCACATGTTTGTGGAGAAACCAAAAGCTCCCCAGGCTGTATGACTGAACCAGAAAGGCACAGGAGCCAAATCCCAGCTAGTTCAGGTATCTTGTAACTCAGTGGGGAGCTCCTTCAGATGCAGATACTGTAGTTGTTAGCCCCTGACAATAAGTGTGACTGCAGTGTCTTTCCCTTTAAACAAACAGATGAGCCTGGTTAGAGTCATTTCCACAGAAGCAACGTGAGAAAAACGTATTTCACATTTGCTTAACTCACTGGTACTTAACTCACAGGGATGTAAACTCAAACCTAACTGAAGCTTGGTCAAAGGCTGAACCAGATGTAGTTGAAGGGGGGGTGCTGATGCAATCAGACCTTATCATCAGAAAATCTGGGATTTTTATTAGAAGACACTGCACTAATCAAACAGAAGCATCAGCTTCTTTCCACTTTCTTTCTTCCCCTGAAAACGTTAGAGCCATTATATTGTGGGGCGGCATTAGTCACGTTAAATTAACATATAGATGAGTTCTGGGGGTAGGAAGGAGGGGGAGATAGGTTATGATAACCTGATGTTGTAATGCAGAAATCTTTTGGCTTATATACCAAGCCCCACAGAGCCCTGATCTTGTTACACGGGGGAAAATTGCAGTTTCCCAACAGGGATACAACGAGCTTCCATTGTGTAATTTTACTGACAGTGTTCAGTAAGAAAACACTCACCCCAGCACTGAAGAATCATGAACCAGGCTCCACAAAATCATCCAATTGTCTTAAAAATCATGAGATTCAAAATTCATTTGAGGTTTTCTTTTTTCCTTCTGGTTTGTGAATCAGAAGGGCTGGAAATCTTTTCTTTGAACTGATAGCCAAGGTTGTCCTTTTAATCACTTGAGGGGGTATAAGAAAAAACATTAGACACTGCAAGAGCTGTCAGGACCATTAGTGGCTCACCACCACTATGCTGTGAAAAGAAGGACTGTCCAGCTGTGTGGTCATTTCAGCATCCCGCGATCCAGAGTGTGCATGCCATAGCAGGGGGTTCCAATGGAAGCACCGCTGTTCCCCTAACTCTTCCCCATCCCCTTATCACAAAGTCTGTGGCCTGGTACTGTCATGCATGTATATTTGAGTGCCCTCCTCACTTCAGCGGACAAGGCCAGATTCAGATTGCAGTTACACCTCTGTACACCTCCCCGAACTCTTTCACTGATGGCAGTGGAATCTGGGAAATGAGATCACTGTCCTCTGATGGTACTCTCACAGCTGAAGAGATGGTGGAAAATAATTCAATGCTGAGAGAGGGCTACAGAATGTAGGAAACATAATTGCTCATCAGCAGTTGAAATGTGTATGTGCATAGTTCTGGGGATTTTAAAATCCCTAGGAGAGGTTAACAGGGGCATTTTCTTCTTTTCATCAAACTACATGATATAAACAGTTAAACACTGGTAACATTCTTTTTTTGGCAACATTCTCTAGAGTTTCTGTGATGAGGAACAAAAATATACAACAGAAATACTTGGCAGTAGGTCTCATTGCACAAGTTGCTGTGCTGAACAGTAATGTGAAAGGAATATACTTGATTTTTCAAGGTGTATGGGTGGGAATAAGACCTGCAAGATGTTTGTACAGAGTCTAGGTTCTTGCAAAATGTACAGAAGGATAGGAGGTTTATATTTTCTTTAGAAATATATAACTAAAAGGAGTTTCCTAGACAAAGACTGAAGACCATTCCCTCCTTCAGAAGTGTTTATTTCACTGTGAAAGTGAAATTTAGTCATACTTAGATATCTTCGGTCTTTTCTAATCAAAACCATGATGGCAATTCAATTCCTACAGGTGCTATGTGTGAATCAGTGTTTAATTTGCACACTGAGGATACTTCCAGGGACATGAAACATGGCTTGACACAGTAGGACAGAACTCTCCAAGAACTCTTCAGCAAGTTCTGGCAGAAAGAAAATCAGGAATCTTATTCTGTCACAGCTCAGTCCAAATCAGAGTCTATCATATTACACAATACAAGTCTCAGTGAGTCAGATTAGAATGTTGCTTCAGATTTTGCAAGCAGGTTCATGCATGTAGCCATGTATTTATTTTGTAATTTTGACATGAATTGATCTCTGCTCCTTTCCACCTAATAAACACTACTACAGCTAAGACCTGCTGCAGGTCTCCTTGGAATGACAAGTCAGTCTAGGCCCAGAAATGCAGTTATGGTAACAGCTAGAATCACTAGGCATATCTGATCAGAAATTAAAAACAGAGTTCACATATGTAAAGAGTCTCATTGAACATTTTTGACTACTCACTATTTGTTATTTGTTTCTCATCAATCCAGAAAAGCAGATGATTGTGAAAAAAATTATTTCACATTTAATAACATAGCATAATTGCTCAAGCAGGGCAGAATATCTTACATATACATTGGTGTGGTTGGTTTTTTTTTTTTAATATGGCTGCAGCTTTCTGACTTGTAATACAAGCTATAGCTACCACACGGTCTTCTGCCACCCTGACCTTCAATGAAATACATTTCACTGTATGCTAAAGGATAAGATGTAGACTGTTCTTAACTCACATAGGTTGACAGCCCAATTTTGGGAAGCCCTAGTGCCTAAAGAATTAAGAAGGAGCTTCCTTTCCATGAGTCTGAAAACCCAAGGCTGCTTTTTCACAAAACCCAACAAACAGCCATCAGGTAGGCTAGTGAAGAATTTTAAGTCTTTGTTGGGGTTTAACCTGAGCTAGCAACTAAGCACCACACAGCTGCTCGCTCACTCCCTGCACTGTGGGAGAGTAAAAGTGTGAAAATTTGTGGGTTGAGATAAAGACCATTTGAGCAAAGCAAAAGTCACACACACAAGCAAAGCAAAACAAAGAGTCCATTCACCACTTCCCACTGGCAGGCAGGTGTTCAGCCACCTCCAGGAAAGCAGGGCTCCATCACACATAACGGTTACTTGGGAAGACAAATGCCATCCCTCCGAACATGCCCACCTTCCTTTTTTTTGCCCTCAGCTTTATATGCTGAGCATAACATCATATGGTGTGGGACATCCCTTTGGTCAATTGAGGTCAACTGTCCCAGTTGTGTCCCCTCCCAGCTTCTTGTGCACCCCCAGGCTGCTTGCTGGTGGGGTGGTGTAAGGCACAGAAAAGTCCTTGACTCTGTGTAAGCACTGCTCAGCAGTAACGGAAACACCCCTGTGTTATCAACACTGGTTTCAGCACAGATCCATCACATAGCCTCTTATTAGCTACTGGGAATGAAAAGAACTCAGCCCAGACCAGCACAGTCCTTTACACGAAGTTAAGCAAAGATGTAAGCAAACCCACACAGGCAGCACAGAATAAAGGCCTACCTTAAAAAAAAAACAAACACAAGAGAAAATGGTTGTGTGTGTGTTATTTGTTTCCCCTCCCCTTGCGTCTTCAAAGGGTAAAAATGGAAGAATGTGACTGCAGAGCATAATGGGTCAACACTGCAGCTCTGATCGCTGGAGCATACACTCTAAATTTCATGCTGCATTAGGTAGATTTTAGAACCTAATCTGCTCCTACGAGTGTTTTATTGGTAATTCTATGAAGGTGCAGTTTGCTTGACAACAAGGGGGACATGAGAGAGGTACCTGATGGTAATCTACCACTTGGTGACACCCCAGTGACCTAGCACTCCAGCACCTCCAGTGCACCCTGGCTCACACGGGTGCACCGTAACAAGCCTCCTTTCAGGTCTCATTCCCCTCTGCTGTGACAGTGAAGGCCATTCATTTAACCAATTACATTTTTTTTCTTGGTGTCCACATAACTCTGATGCATTTACCTAGTAAGAGTGTATTCTGCACTGAAAGGTTAACAGATTGGCATGGTATGAAAAGCAGCTCTTATGTTCAGCCAAATACCGTTTGAGGGACCAAGAAGATTTCGGCTAACTGCCACAGGGCTGTTAAACTGCTGTGTTATTGTACAACTCACATTTCTTTTTTCCAATTTAAATTTCTCCAATTTAAAATAAACCTTGGCCAGACTACTGTAATCACTAAGCTAGAGAGGTTTTACTTACTTTTACTTTGGTTAGCTCCACTGGTCCTTAAGCATTCCACTAAAAACCGGGCAGCAGCAACAAAAGCGACTGGAGCTGCAGCACAACGACATCATATGCTGAATCAGGTCAGTTCTTTGAGTACCTCTTCCTATAGCCCCAGGTGCACATCCCCATTGCCAGCCTTGAGTTGGCACCAGTGCTTGTTTGATGTTTCCATTAAGTGCTTCAAGGAACTAATTCAGCTAAAAACTATTAAATTTGGTTTTGTACGGCTAATACTTGATTGATTTAACTCCTTGGATTGGTGTGTCACAAGATCATATCCATGCCAGGGCCAGTACTAAAGAAAAGGCAGGAACAAGTGGCTGGTAGAGCAGGGAGAAAAGGGGCCCACGTCTTCCTCCATTGACAACAGCAAGGTGACAGATCAGGTCCATCAATCCTGGAGCTGCAGCCTTGTGCCCCATGAGCCTGACCTGCTGCAGCTTCATGACTAGAGTGTTTCCCTCAGAGCTATGCACAAATCATCCCACGGACAGATGGGACCTTACCCCCATCTCTGGCTGAACATACTGCCTGGAGAGCTACTACACAGAAAGAGCAGAGAACTGGGGGAGGTGTATCTTCTGAATGTGCTTGGTTTTGTGTGAAGCCTGATCATCGTCTGGCTCTTGTCAGAGCTCTGAGAGGTGGTGGGGAGTAACTGGCTGTTTTGTAGATCCAGAAAGGGTTTCAAGATGAGCTGTGCAGTTCTGTCATGACTGAAGCACTTATGGTCTTGCCAGGAGACAGATGTGTTGGTGGTGAGTAAGCTTTACTGCTGAAAACTATGGGATTGGAGATTTTGAGTGCTACAAGACTCAGCTGGAAGTTTGGCAGGTGGCTTCAACATTAAACATGTGGTATTAGGAATCTAGAGTGTGGAAATTATGATACTCATGACTATCTCCACAACTAAATCGAGACCCAAACCTACCCAGAGCATTTAATTTATCATCTTTGAGAAGTTAACCAGTAATCCTTTCTAATAGAAGTGAGGATGGCAGGATTGATCCCTGGTTCAGTAGACCTTCCATGCAATTTTTAACACACTTTGCAAGCCTTCTTTTTCTATCTTATTCTCATTGTAATGCCAGCTCTCCTATAATAGTATAATTCTTCTGGACAAACTTTAATTTACGGCGCTCTTACTTTCTCTTTTTTATTGTAATAATTGTTTTATGGATGTATTACAAAAAATCAGGGTCCTGCACATTACAAACAACCACACAGAGGCCCAGATTGAATAGTCAGGTTGTAATTCAGTCTCCAGGCTGAGAGGTTTTCTACTGTACCCAAACCCTTAAGCTATATTCTTCAGTGTGGGACATTAGCAGGATCCCTCAATTGAATTACAGCATTGTATTCCATCTGGGACTCAGTCTTGTAGTGTACTTAACATTGTACTACATAGGGAGGCATGAGAGTAATGGAATTTTACAGTAATAAGGTTTTTTTATTAAATGAAAAGTAGGCATATAAGATACCCAATTATGTAGCATTAGTGGAGTGAGAAAAAAAAGACCCTGTACAAACATACCTGAAGAATAAGCTTTAGTTTTATTTTCTAGATATATGTACTGTTAATATACAACCAAATTCTTAGACCACTGAGGCTTTATCAAAATGTAGAACTTGCTATGAAGTCTTAGATGGATTTTTATCACAATAATTACAACATATTGGTAAATGATTTTCTAAATGAACCTCCCTCCCCGATCCCAGATCAGTAAAGTGTTTTGACATCTGCTTCAATGCACCCTTATCCAAACTAAGCTCATGTACATGTGCACATTTTAGATACTTTACATCAGATACTTCAAAGATGTTTTCTGAAGTCAGTGCTAAAAATAATTTTTTTCTTTTTCATTCTGCTTAACAAATCTATATACCAAAAAGAGGATGGTGGAACCGCACTGACAAGCAAGTAAAATAGGTGCTAACATCAGTTCAAAATTTGCTGCTTGTCTGCACTGACTTGGGTAATATCATATCATGTACTTAATAAGAAACAAACCAGAAAAGCTCAGACTTTTATAGGAAGACAAGAAGACATAAAACCCAGGCAGACACAACAGAAATAACTCCCTATCATATATTTTTCTTTTTAATTAATATTTCATGATCAGTTAACCAGCAGTCTGTTATCTTCCTAATAAAGTAAAGGTATTATAACCAATAAAAAATATTTATTGCCACATTTTATGTTTTAATCAAGGGAAAACCCCTCAACATATTCTTTTTTAGCTCCTTGACATGGTGAGTGATTAAGTAAAAAAAAATAGCTTTTTATGCTAAAAAGAAAATGCTATGCATTGATTAGTTAATTAACACAGCGTCCTTTGGAAATGCAATAAATCTGGGAAATGAGGAAGAAACAGAGATAATAATCTGAAAGATATAGTGTGCAACTCAAGTTCTGATTTCACTCTGCTAATATCAGTTTTGTTGTTGGCTTATGGCAGAGACGAAGAGTGTTACGGGATCTCAGAAATCCCCAGGGAAGTGCTTGCAAGTGCAAGCAGTACGGGCTTTATAGGTCAAAATCAAATCTTAATGAGCACCTAATGTACAGTGGGACAAATTTTCACTGTTGGGTGATAATTTGGCAGACTGAAGGAAGCAGACAACTCCAATCAGTTCAGACCTGAATTTAGATCCTGCTGCATGCTAAAATATGTGTTTTAAGTGGCCTTTGTTTCATTTTTCCCTTTATTGTTACTATGTCCCTGGTTCCTATTCAACCAACCAGTTTTTACCATTTTCTCTCAAGAAAATCCATTTTAAACTTTAAGCATGGGCAAGGTATATTTATTTTAGTAATACTACTGTTACTACTGCTGCTACTGCTGCTACTACTACTACTGTTGTGGCTGTTAATAATTACATGAATAAATATATCTAAAAAGCAAAAAATCCACTTTGAATAATGTTTTGGCAAAAGTCTTAAGAGACATTTGGTCCCTGTTTCAAAGAAATACATTGGACAGGTTTCCTGATCTTCCAGGAAGGATTTAACTGAGAAGGAGGTCAGAGGTCACTCTCAGTCTAGAGCTTTTCATGGGACTAGGATCCCAAATACCATGACAGACTAAAGGGAAAGATTCAGGTAAGGATTAGGTTAAAAATGAAAATATGAGAGACATGATGTTGTAAAATTTCTGGTTACCTGAGGGAGATTAACAGAGTTTGCAAATCTTCCCATCCAAAAGTATTAGTGCTTCCTTCTTCCACTTTATTCCCTAGGTAGTCACCCTGTTGCACAGCCAAGAGAATGACATGCACCTGCATATAAGGATTAATCGTGGACCATCAAAAGCAGGTGATGATGCAGAAGCTTACATATTCTGTTCTGTGGCCACAGGTATTGGGCAGCGACTTCTGGCAGAGTGATGGCATGCATGGCAAAGGGCAGAGATGTCTCACATCCCAGTAACTACCTCTATCAGTTGGTCTGTCCAAGTCCCTCGGTAGAGTGACGCTGAAGCCGACAGCCAATGCAAGTAGAAGGATTTTATGCACTTCTAACTTGGATAAGAGAGAATTGCTAATTTTGGCTGGTACAGACAGATATATCCTCTTTTATTTGCTACTATCTACTTAGAGTCATTTCTCAAAATGTATTTTCTTTTAAAAAAACACCTCATAATCCAGTTTGGTCCTATCTAAAATGGGCAGAAAGTTGTGCACCTGATCATATATGATGCTCAGCAGCTCACAAGCATTCCTGTATGTTCGAGTTTCACAGTGTTTAATATGGCGGGAAAAGGACAAGATGTATTATAGCACAACACTTTCTTACGTGTGTTTGTGTTTACAATATACAAATTTAAATCCTTAAGATTTGTAATCAAATGCTGATCAGTATTGTTGTTTCAGGGGATTGTTCCTTACCCACATGTAAAGATTTTAAATCTTACAGATTAGTATCTGATTTAATAGGTTCTAGAGTGAAACAACAATGATGAAGCTGAAAGATTAGTTAGGATCAATCCTTATTTTGACAGCAAGACTCTCTTTCTCCCTTCCTCCCTTCCAAGAAGTGTAGAAAGGGTTGCTAAATTATTTGCAGCTGTTTTAATAAATGGAGTATAACAGCCCGATAGCATATAACCAACTACAATTCCACCTACCGATATGGATCTATAGCATACACTGATCATATCTGAAATATGCTCATAACATCCATTAATTATTTATTAACCCTTTATAAACCATTTTAAAGTGGAATGTTAATATCAAGTACAATCTTGTGGGAACGAGGGATAATTTTTCCCAGCAGATAAGTGGTATTTTCAGCCTCTCTGTATCTTGTGGACAGGAGTATTGAGACAATCCATGTATTTTTGTACAATTCATGAAAAAATTAAGCCCTGGCTTACTGCATGCCTTAATCATAGCTTCATTTAAAGAGGTGCTAGCACATATCACTAGTAGTGAGAAAGCAGGAAGTGGACCAGAACAAAACTTAATATCATTAATGACTTCTTAAAGATACACATTGCTTTATCATACTTGCAGTAACAGGGCTGAAAGCCAAAAAAGAATTTTTTCAACAGCATCCCTCTCCTCTCCTCTCCTCTCCTCTCCTCTCCTCTCCTCTCCTCTCCTCTCCTCTCCTCTCCTCTCCTCTCCTCTCCTCTCCTCTCCTCTCCTCTCCTCTCCTCTCCTCTCCTCTCCTCTCCTCTCCTCTCCTCTCCTCTCCTCTCCAAAAATATTTTAAAAACAAAAGCCAGTTCTGATTGTATTCATTAGTAATTTCACTAACTTTCCAGCTGGAAATCATAAGCCATAGGATCTTAAACACACAGCACTAGTCTAATGCAGTTCCGCTTCAAACAAAGATAAAACTCACTACCAAATTTAGAGAAACAATGACAGAGCACTGAATTGCTTCTGAAAATCCTGCCTGAGAATTGCATAAGCAATACAGGAAATCAACTTTCTCTACTTTCTTTCAGACTATCAGCTTATAAACTACTGTAATCAAGACAAGTGATTGCAATTGGATCATACTGGGCTCTGCTGATCTCAGGAGCCACACTTTCATGATCAGGCCCATAGTTTATCTCATCAGGAACAACTCATTTTTAAGGTGTGTCATAATTGTGTCATCCACAATTCATTTTTAAATACTACCTACAGTGAAATTAATTCAAGCTGAAATTCATTCTGGTGCAGAAAGAGCATGTATGATATATACACTACTTGCTTTTGCATTCAAGCCTGGTGCAAGCTATCTGTGCAGGACTGACAGCATCCTTGTTATCGTCTAAAGGACAGTCCTCAGCAGTCAGTCTAAAACCCAAGGTTGAAAGAAGCTGACATAATGCCCATCAAAGTCTTCTCATTAAAACTGATTTCAGATTGTAAGTTGACTCTCCTTGACCAGAATTACTCTGTGGATGTTCATATAGTGTATGAGGCATTGCTCAGAGAGTTGGTAGCCCTAGCAGCAAATTGTGCAACATTCTGTATGTCCAAATGATCAGATGAATTTTCCTTCACAGGATGTTCCTTGCATGTCCTCTGGGACCAAAGGGATTGGTCTTCAGTTGTTTCTGGTTTATTAATTAGTGTGGGTGTTATTTAAGTGTCTCTAGATATCATTGGTAAGGAGGGCTTCTACATTAGCTGACTGGCTAATCAACAGTGGGTTATAAACTGTGCTACAACCCCTCCCATTTTATGCATATTTTCCTTCTTCCTATCTTTTTTCCCTGATGCCATTCTCTTCTCTTTCAAAAATAATCCTGCATCCTTGAAGTCAGGGTGTCTCACCGATGGAGCTTTCTATACACTGTACTACACGGCAGTGCACACTATTCTTTGTTTGTCGCATCATAATTACTTCCATGTTTTAGTACAATTAATCTGTTAACTCTGGTTATGCACTTTTGGTTTGTAATCATTGTGTTGGTTTTATCTTTTTCTTCTGTTCTTATTTTGCAGAATTGATTTTTTTTATAAGAGTGAATCATTAGTTTAAAAAACAAACCAGCTTTTTTGGAGGGAGGGAACAATCACAACAGAACCACACTAAACCTACAATGTAGTCGTACAGGATGGACTTCAAGAATCTCAACCCTATAAACATCCATGTACTTCCTTTGCTGGTTGTATTACAGTGTTGTAGTTATACAGCCTTAGTTCACCCTTGGAGTGTCATTTTCCAGTCTAAAAAATAGAGAATTTGCTGAGATTAGGCAACTTTTGTGCCACCTAGTGGCCCCTCCTCTCTAAATAAGAAATGCACTCAGTATTCCCTTGTCTAAAATTCTGTATGCCCTGATCTCTAAGTATGTAGGAAACCTTCAGGAGTAGTAAATTGTGAACTAAGGAATCAGAACCCCCTACTTTAACGCTGAAGAGTCTCCTTTGCTATCCTGCAGTTTTTGTTTACCCCTTGTCTCTCCAGGCACTTGTCCGTGCCTGGCCTCTGCTATGCAGAGAGGTTTTTCACAAATGTTAACCTTTTTTATTACTGCAGTTTATTTCTGGGGTGAGATCTTGTCATTTCTAGTCACTTTTCACTTAGGTATTTTGATGTTCTCAACAGGTGAATCCTCAGTTCACCCTTATGCTATGGTAGAAAATGGAACAAATTGCCACCACTGTCACTCAGGAGGGATAAGTCAGTATATAGTAGGAAAGTCGATGAACATTTACAAATAATTATACTGTTAAAGTACTAATCACAGTTTTTTAACCCTTGCTGTCTGAAGTTAGTCACCTCCATCTATATTTGGGCACAAAACCAGCAGTAAGTTCCCAGAGACTGCAAAGATGGACAGACCCTGCTGGCTTCAGATGGAATTTGAGATGCTGAAAATGTTAGCCTGCCCCACATCTGATCTCAAGATAATGGTTGTGATGATCCTAAAAACATAGTGTGTCTCTGTGGTCCCACTGTTGCACTTCAGACACTAAACTCCAGTACTCAGTCTAGCCAGGCTGGCTCCTATTTGGGCACACTCTTTAGGTGAGGGATGTTAAATGTAAGCCTAAGGCTAAGTGCAGAGTGCTTTCATAAACAGCAATGGATAATGAACAGGGACTGCCAAGCAGTGAGAAAATCTGTCTTGAGCTGTGTGTGAAAGGCTGTGCACTTCAGTTACATCGCCCCATAGTGACACTGAGTTTCACAGACCTGCTGAGGACGAACATGAATGAGAGATCTACTGCTGGACATGGGCAGTCTGACACATGCCTATTTGCATCCCTAGCCAGATTTTCTCCCGCAGTCTGCATCACAGCGCCGTCTGGACATGACCAAGAAATTCAAGCCAGGAAGAACCAGGTCATGGCTTCTTTTTGTAGCTGTCCTTCTGGCATTCACCTGGCAGAGTCTGATGGGTACTCTCTCCAGAGGGGGACTGCAATGTTTACTTGAATTAGAAGATCTAACCCCTTCTTCCTCAAGTCTCCACTGTACCCAGGGATACGCTATTGGAAAAGGGACTTTATTACGATTGTACTCATTTACAAAGACCACTGATTTGAGAAATGGCCCAAATAATAAGTGCTGTCAGAATAATTACAAGACTATGAGGCTAGCAGTGGTGAAGCTTGCTCTGCTAATTGTACTTAATTTACTGTGAAGTTTTTCGGCAGCTCCTGCAGCTCTGAGTGCACAGAATTGTGGTGCTGTTTTGCATATCAGGGGAGAAGATTACCAGTTAGGTGGCCCAGTGAGAACCATTACTGAAATGATCCTACATGGCAGGCTTTCCAGTGCCTTTTAGGCACTGCCAACAGCATGGGTAGCTATGCTGCTTCAGGCTGGCACATGAAGTGGGCCCTCTGCCTGGAGCTCTTGGGAATACAGCTGCTGCTCATAAGATGCAATGGGGAAGCAACTAATCTCCAAACTGCCACTGAGTGAGTGTGAAAAATTTATGCTGTTTCCTTCCTTGTGTAAGACCTTAAACTGGCCTTTCTGATCACAGACATTTAGAGATGTCATTGCCAGGGTCAGAACTGGATCTCTGTTTACAATGGATGCCAACAGGAAACAATGCTAGGACAGTCACATATCTATAGGCCACCATGAGGCCATGAACATGTCCTCTGTAGCTGGGTCATATGTTTACCTGTTATATGGGAAATTCTCTCAGGGGAGCTCATGTGAGTTCTTGAAAAGGAAGAGATCATCATGAGGGGGAAAGGAAAGGAAAGGAAAGGAAAGGAAAGGAAAGGAAAGGAAAGGAAAGGAAAGGAAAGGAAAGGAAAGGAAAGGAAAGGGAAAGGACACTGACCCACAACCCCAGCTGCCATTGACTGATTTTCATGCTGCTTCTCAAGGAAAAAGCTCATGGAATCATTTTCTATCTCTTTGCGTGCATGTGTGTATATCTCTCCCTACTTGGTAAATTTTTAGTCTATTGACCAATATCAGCAGAATTTCATGGAACAGTATAGATGTCTGAGAGATTAAGCACCTTTTATGAGGGCAGACTGAAGGAGAAAGATCCTACTGAGATTCCAGTCCAGGGAAAATACTTAAATCAGAGCTTACACCTTCTCAGACAGCAAAGCTAAAAGATACAAATCTGTAAACAGTTAAGTCTAGTGCTCATGGCCTTATTAAAAATTTTTCATTTGGGAGCTATGCTTTTGTCCTTTAAAAGCAAGGTAGGACCATGGTGAGTGTGGCCAGGCACAGGTCTCTGAAAACACCATCACTGTTCTGATTTAGATCAGCAGAGCCTACAGTAGTTGAACTGTGTTTACCTTCCTCCTTTTTCTCCAGGTAGAACAATGGACCCAAGTTATCCAGGAGGTCAGCAATGTTAAAAGCTTTTAATGGATGGACTCATGACCATCAAGCTCATCTGACATCTGAGTATGGGCTGGACAAAATCCAGTGTTGTGACATGTGCCAATTTGAAGGCAGTTGTTAAAGAAGCTCCTCTCAAATCGCAAGGCAGATGACAGGAGCTATTGCAATGGTTAAACCCTCTCCTCTTTGTTTCTTCTGCCTGTTACCTGTTTTGCATTACTGAGGCTGACAACACCCATAATAAGATCACCTGCCTGTTTTTCTTCCCCTTCCTCCCCCCACTAGATAGAGATCAGTGCAGGCAAGGGGAAGAAAGAGGATTGATTTAGATGGACCTCAGAAAGGTGTTCTCATCTGAAACCAGGTGTTCCTAATGCCTGCCATAAGATTTATTGCAGTTTGCATCAGGCAGCCCATGCTGAGCATTCCTGAGTAATTGGGATTCAGTATTCTACCATCTGATGGGCACTGACCTCTCCTTGTAAGCTCTCTTAAGTGTCTGAGCCTCTTTATTCCAGCTTCCATCCCCCAACCTACCTCTTCTGTCATATCCCAGCAGATACTTTATGACATATTGCCATGCCAGGAAGCCGGCATGAACAATATTACACTGCACCAAGCCTGGGGCTACTGTGAGAAATGGTCAAGTATCTGAAGTTTAAGCTAAATAATACGGTCTTAATGAGATCATGCAGGGTACAGATCAAAAGCATAACCAAAAGGTAAAAAGTTCAATCAGCTTTGTGTGCAATAAGAGTGACCACAACAACTTTCCGTTGAGTCTTCCTGCAAGGTTACCAGAAAACAGGTAGCTCAAAGGGACTGGGTAGAAGAAAATATTTCTCTTGAAAAGTTTTGACCTCAAATTAATGTAGGGAAAACGTTATCCACTGCTATATAAAATGAACCTGATGCTCTGCAGGCACTGACAATCCTTTTGACTATACCAGGAGTCCAAAGTTTCTTTACTCACTGTGGTTTTCATCAGAAAATCTGCTTTTGTTTGGACCTTTTTTGGTACTTTTGTGTACTTGCTGATTTTGCTAAGCTCCTGGTTCAAATGAAACTAAGAGCCCCTGTGTGTTAAAAATAGATTATTGTCTTGTGACAATAATAGCATAACTCAGCTCAACTGCTCCTCTTGTAGAGTCCTAGTGTTCATTGGCTCTTATTAATTATCTTTTCAAGAATTTCTGTTCCAGTCCTGCAGATCTAGGACCATACCAGCAGACACCAGCTATCCCTTGCATTCCAGAAATCAAGGAGAGGGAGACTGGGTAGGTGTGCTGGTTTTGGCTGGGATATAGTTAATTTTCTTTGTAGTAGCTAATGTGAGGCTATGCTTTGAATTTGTGCTGAGAAGAATGTTGACAACATACTAATATATTTAGTTGTTGCCAAGTAATGCTTATATTAAGCCAAGGACTTTTTCAGTTTCTCAGACGGCACCTGTGTTCCCAGCTGCTTCTCTACAAGTAGCTGGGAGGAGACACAGCCAGGACAGCTGACCCAAACTGATCAAAGGATTATTTCATGCCGTGAGATGTGATCAGTATATAAGCTGGGGGGAGCAGGCCAGGGGGAATACTGCCTGGGGACTGGCTGGGTATCAGTCAGTGAGTAGTTGTATCACTTTTTTCTTGTTTTCCTTTTTGTTACTTACTATTATCATCATCATCATTTGTATTAGTAATATTATTATTTTATTTCAATTATTAATCTGTTCTTATCTCAAACCACAAGTTTTCTTACTTTTTTCCCCTCTGATTCTCTCGCCATCTCACGGGTATATGGGGGGCAGGTGAGTGAGTGGCTGTGTAGTACTTAGTTGCTGATTGGGGTTAAACCATGACAATAGAACTTCTCCAGCTTCAGCTCACCAGTTTTCTAGTGTCTAGAAAATCCAGAATTGGTCATGAGGAATCTGTCTACACCTGTCTCTTCCCGGCAGACTTGAAGACTAAAAGAATTTGGCCAGTTAGCTTTGGTACTACTATATGTTGTTTTTCATAACGCTCTATTCCTCATAGAACAGTCATTTAGTTGGACTAAACAAGAGTATTTCTAAAAAGTCTGAATTTAAAAGGTCAGTATTTGGCATGATATGGAAAAGCACTACCGTATTTGTTTTACAGCAAATGGCTTTCATTTAACTGATGAGTGAATATTTGAGAAAATCATGTTCTGCCCAACAGTTTGTGCAGTATTTTTTTTTTCTGTTTTTTTTTTTTTAAACTGTTGGAGAAAACAAAACAGCTCTTTTGTACTTTAGTAGTTCAGTATCCTTTAAATGCCTAAGTTCCTCTAAAACGTGCCTTTTAAAGGTATTTTTTAAAGTTTTCACAGCTTGTCTTCAGTGGCCTTGGTTGGGGTGGCCATATTCCAGGCTGTGTCTGGACAAATACTATTTGCAGAAGGACTCATGTACACAGAAGTCAGAGGCCCTGAAATTTGTGAGACATTTTTCTTTTTCTTCCAACCATGACTTTTCTTAAAATGGAAGATGACAGAAGAATAAGAGTAAGTGCAATAACAAAAACTCCATGATCAAATTCCATAGTTAAAGGCTTTGCAATCAGTTGTTAGTGAATCTTAGCCTGTACATTCAATAATTTTTCAGTTGTTTAATTGCATATTATTTTTCAAATGCTAATTTAGCCTTATGGCATATATTTTATTGCTACAACTTTACAAAAGTGTTTGTAGAATCTCCCTATGATCTGCACTATGCTGCATATGCCCATGAAAACCATTTCCACAGCAGTCCTAAGAAACCGAACATACCAAAAAAAAAAAAAAAAAAACCCACCAGCTTAAATAAATGTATATAATTAATTCTCAAGTTTAGTTCTTCCAGTAAACAGAAAACTATCCATGGCACTGCAGAATCCTGGAAGACCCTCTTGGGTAATAATCAAAACCAAGAGAAATAGATCCTTTTAAGGGTTTTCTGTGAGACTTTCTACAACAGGTGAAATGCAGTAGGCATAATGCAATTCTCCCTTCCTAATGCGGGGTTAGGGGGGAAAAAATGCACCTTTCCCTCTTTGTAAAGTCACATGAATTTCTAACATGTCATTAGTAACAGTACTTTGCTGACATGTATCAGTGTCCAGACTGGGAAAATATTTTATCCTCCTTTTTCAGGATAAGAGGAGAAGAAAATTTAGCATTCTTCTGAGAGATGACCTGAACACTACTTTTGTAAAGATCAGTCAGCACCTGTGAACTTGCAAAATTGACTTAACTCAGTAGGAAAAGTGAAGATATACCTGAGGATGCTCACCTAGGATGCTTCCTGACTTCTCAGACTTGAACTTGTTCATGGTAAACTAACATCTGCAGAGCCAAATAATCTCAGTTTACCACTGAGACTAAAAGGGACGCATACACACTAGAAGCTGCTGGAACTGAAATCTGGGCTTAGCATAGCAACAGTTCATGGTATCATTAATCACCATTTACAGGCACAATCGTGTATGTATGTTTTGATGTATCTATGCCATATGTTTCCGCTGGCCTTTGTCCAAGTGGGAAACTTACTTAGGCTTTGTATTAGAAATCACATTTTGCAGAGTGGTGTATACCCAATCTATGTACACTAGTAAAAGTGTGGTTTTGCTGAGAAGTTTTACACAGAACACCTAGATGAAGGAAACAGCAGGAAGGCTATGCTGTTGTATAAATACATTTACACTAACACTTCTACCCATCTACCTGTGTCACTTTCATCCTGTCAGCACTGAGTCATACTTTCACTAAAGTTTAAGTGTAGGCCACTTTTGAATTCATCATCAGAAGTATTTGGCCATCTTTGGTATGAATGAATGCCAAAAGCAGTTAACTTTGAATGGCTGATAGAGATTTAACACCGCAACTCGATGTAGAGACAGAGCCTGACATGCTGATTTACCTGTTACAACTGATTAACATTTTGATGTTCAGGGAGATATCAGAAGGCTAAACTCAATTACCCAAAAGGAATTCTACTAAGGCTGATCTTTTGTTCGTGGCAAACATCCTGCTGATCTTATTTAAAATCAACAGTAAGATCAAACAACAACTGTGGTTTGTGCAGATCCCTGCCTACAACTGTTAATTATCAAACCAAAGGCACACTGCACACAGTGTGTGCAAACATTTAAATTTTTATACAAGTGGAGCTGATTTTGGAACACTATTAGTAATGTCTATGACATCCATTATCACAATTTCTAAATGGGTTTTCCTGGCCAAATGTGTTTTCCTTGTTAAATGTATTATGCAGACAACATGCTCCAACTTCCTATTGTAGGTGAAGACTAATGCAGGATCACTAAGTCTTTTACAGCCCCTGTGTGATGCACAATTTTCTACAATCAGTGATAACTATTTTGGAAGTTAGTATGCAAGTGTGAGCACCAAAATAGAGCATCCAAATCCCCCATGTGGTTACTAAGATTAGAAAGCAATACAGCCATGTCCATTTTATCTGCTGATCCAGACAATAACGGTGTGGATATTTTAGTCATTTTGTTAGAAACATAACTGACCTGCAAGAGATGATGGTATTTTATATATATTAACAATTCTTAAAATCGTCTCATATTCTAGACAATTTGCAATCACAGCAACATTTCTGCTGTTTCTAGCTATGACCTAAATCAGTTCATTGTCCCTTTTCCTCACATTAAAGTACTGGTAATTGGTAAAAGGCAAAAAAAAACAAGGCAAAAAAGTAAGTATCACAGAAGACTAAAAGTAGGATTACGACCCTGGCTCTCAGGAGAGCAGACTTTGACCTCTTCAGGGATCTGCTTGGAAAAATCCCATAGGAAATGTCCCTAGAGAGAAGATGGGTCCAGGAGAGCTGGTTGATTTTCAGGTATCACCTTTTCCAAGCTCAAAAATGGTCCATCCTGTTGAGGAGGAAATAAGCAAAGGTGGCAGGAGGCCTGCATGGACAAACAAGGAGCTACTGATAAAATTCAAATATAAAAAGGGAGTGTACAGGAAGTGGAAGCAGGAGCAAGTGACCCAGGAGGAATATATGGACACTGTCTGAGTATGCAAAGATCGGATAAGAAAAAACAAAGTCCATTGAATTGAATCTGGTGAGGGATGTGAAGGGCAACAAGATCTGCTAGTACATCAGCAGCAAAAGAAAGACTAGGGAAAATGCAAACCTTCTGATGAACCGGGCAGACAATCTGGTGACAAAGAACTAGGAATAGGCCAAGGTACTCAATGCCGTCTTCTGCTTAGGCTTTACTGGTAAGATTGACCTTAAGGAATCCCATGTTCCTCAGACCAGTCCGAAGCTCCCAGAGCAAGGAAGACTTACCCTCAGTGGAACAGGACTGGCTTAGGGAACATTTTAAAAAATGGACATACACAGATCCATGGTATCTGATGGGATGCACCCACAAGGCTGGTCAACCTCACCCCAATCCCTGGGGATCCAAAGGAACAAATCCTTCTGCGAAAGCATTTCTGGAAACATGGAGGAAAAGCAGCATGCATTTATGAAGGGGAAATCATACTTCACCAACCCGATTGCCTGCTGTGATGAGATGACTAGCTTGGTGGATGAAGGGAGAGCAGTGGTTGTTGTTGATCTTGGTTTTAATAAGGCTTTCAACACTGTCTCCCATAACACCTTCACAGACAAATTGCTGAAGTACAAGTTAGATGAGTGGACAGTGGGGTGGGCTCATAAGTGGCTGAAATGCAAGTCTTGAAGGATTAGGGTCAATGGTACAAAGTCCAGTTGGAGGCCGGTTATTAGTGGGGTATGCCAGAGGTCAACACTGAGGCCAATACTGTTTAAACCTCTTCATTAATGGCTTATATAATGGGACCCAGTTCACCAGCAAGTGTGCAGATGATACTAAACAGGGAGTGCCTGATACACCAGGTATTTTGCTGTCATTCAGAAGGTACGGGACAGGACCAGCAAGAACCTTATGACGTTCAACAGAGAGAGGTGCAAAATCCTCACCTGAGAAGGAATAATCCCAGGCACCAGTACACACTGGAGGCTGACCAGCTGGAAAGCAGCCTTGCAGAAGAGGCCCTGTGGGTCCTGGTGGACACTCAGTTGGCCATTAGTCAGCAGTGTACTCTTGAGGCAAAGAAGCACAAAAGCCTTGTGAGCTGCAGTAAGCAGAGCTTTGCCACTAGGTTGAGGGATGTGATCCTTCCCCTCTGGTCAGCCATGATTGCACACTTCTGGAGTTTTGGGTGCAGTTCTGGGCTTCTCAGTACAAGAAACACTGGAGGAAGTCTGTTGTAGAGCCACTAGAATGATTAAGGGATTAGAGCATCTGTCATATGAGGAAAGTCTGAAAGAGGCTGTTGAAACTCAAGATGAGCAGATGCAAGGGAATCTTATCTGAAGGACTTGGACTGGATGATCTCCAGAGACCTCTTCCAACCTCAGTGATTCTGAGACGACCTTCAATACAAATAGTTCTGTTGTCAAGTGGTAACAGTGAAAGACTAAAACACACTATGGAAGGTCCAGAGAAGTATTTAGAGTAACACTGTAAATAAAGAAAATAAAAACGCTCACCTTTTTGTGCCATGCATTTAAGATTAAATTTAACCATAAATTTAATCTGATTTTTGTGAGAGGAAAATTCTGACTTTTGTTTCGCATTAAATACTTTGTTCACTGAGAACCATGCAGTTATTTACACTAGCACTGAGAAAATAGGAGCTTCCCAACTTAAAGGTAGGAAAGGATTAGGGTTAAGGTACAGTGGCATTCATGAGGCCATTTATCTTTTTTGTTGATGGTTATTTGGGAATAAAACACAGATTTCCTGACCCCAGCACTAGGATTCCTCTTCAAAAGAAACCTGGAGTGAACATTTAGTTACCCTCATGTACAAGGATTTTGATTTCGAGCAGAGAAGCACTTTCTTGTTCCATGGCCTTTTTTAAAGTTTAAAAGAAGTGTTGACTTTTTCCTGTATTTCATGCTGAGGATGGAAGAAACAAACTTCTTCCTGAGCTGACCTTTGGGAGATGTTGTGTTGCCTCAAGCCCTGTCATTAAACATAGTAGCGAGCACTAATGTTTATGATAGAATGTTAAAAAAGGATCCAGACAATAGGAACTCCTCTTTACTTTTCTGCTGCACCCTGCTGTCCTAAAAATATACATGTATTATCCAGGGTCACTTAGTATTTTGCATGTATGCATGTATTTTATGCACATAGAAGAATCAGATGAATTATTTGTAAATATTTTTGGATATCCTAAAAATCAAAAGAACCTCATCAGGACAGATATCAAGCAGAACATGTGACTGTGCTTTCAGCACTGTTTTGCTGGTCTGTTTAGATCAGGAAAACTTCTGACTCTGCTTTCCCTTTTGCCCTCTATGCATTACAATCAACAGCGCTGGGTAAAAAAGGATAGGAAAAATACTTCCTTCTTTCAAATAGCTTCTGCCTTCATAAGATCACATCTTCTGATTTTTTCCTTAACTATTTTTTTGGTGCATTTAAGGCCTGAAAGCAGTGACCCTGTTGCTAAGCAACTGAGATGCTTAGGCCTCAGCCCTGGTGGTTGAGATGGAAAAAAAAGGTCAATTAATGTGTCAGGCCTGTCCTTATCAATATGCTACTGTGGCACCAACTTTTATTTCTTTACAGTAATATATCATAATAAGTTTTGTAGGTCTTTATACTGCTTTTTGAATAAAAGCATAACTAAGACTTGAGGGTATGTCTGATATAACAGAAAATGTAACCATAAAAAAAGAAACCCAGAATAGAAATCATCTGACTGCTGACTATCCTGCTGTGCTGCCTGAGGCAGTTACACATTTCCATTGAGTTATTTTATGATCAGGCCAGTATGTTATTGAAATATTATCTCTTTAGCCTTTCTCATTCTGATAAGAAATGACAGGCTCTCAGAACAGTAATACACATGGAGAACAAAATATGGAGCTGTGGAGAAAATTCAGTTGGGGTAAAGAACAGCAGCTGGAGCATATTCCTATTAAAACTTCCTCACCACTCTTGTGTTGGATTTTAAATAACTGTCCTTTCTTTATTCCAAAGTGAGCATCAGAAACCTCTACTACTAGTGCTGCTGCTACTACTACTACTAGTACTGCTACTACTGCTACAAAATTCTGTCAAATAATTCACGGTAGGAACTACTTGTTATATATAAAGTCTCCCTCACTGGGAAACACCGTCATGTTAAAAGGCAGTCAACTACTTATCACTGGATTTATAAAGCATTTAGAGATGTAACCTAAAATCTATTGACTGTTCCTACTGTCCTCATCTTCCTGTTGATCAAGCTCCTGACTGTGAAGATCTCCCCCTCAGGAAATTATCAAAGGTAAACAGCTGCACAGGCTTCTAAGGAGGAGGTTGTTGGCAGTGGCTCTGCTCATTTTGGGATCAGTGGGTGATAAAACCAGCCACCTGCTTCTCTTCCAGGGTGTACAGTGTCTGGGCTAGTGTCAGCAGGGGCCTTCTCCTTTCCCACATACTCAGGGTGGGAATGAAGCAGCACTCTGGCTGCCTCTGGAAATGGTGGTTTCTAATTTGACAGCATTCTGTGCACAGTGAAGGCACTGCCAGCAGGGTAAAGTGTGTGGGGTCACGCTGCCATTCATTACCTGTACTGGCACACTCAGGGCTCTGATGAACTGCCATAAGGAGAAACCAATTTTTACATGGTGACTTGAAAACACAGAATGCTTTGCCTGCATTACTGATCATTCTTCTTTAGCAAGGGATATTAGGCATACAAGAAAGCTCAGTCTTCCTTATTTTTGACAGTCTTTACCCAAATATTGAACTGTCAAGAATCATGCTCAATGCAGATGCTGATGGACTGGGTGTGCCATTTCTTGCCTGCTCTTTGACATTCCTTCAAGCTTATCCTGTTGTCTGTGGCAGGACAAAAAGGTCTGGGCAAGCTCCAAGTGTTTAATTTTGTATGCATTCCAGCAGTAAACAAGGATTGCATCTAGTTAATGATGGTGGTTTCCATGAATGATCCTTATAGGTGAGATAGCAAGGGAAAGGCTTGTTGAGGCTTTCTAATACCTGCTAGCATCCCTTCAAACTATCCTGTTCTGCAGAAAATAAAAGTTAAAAGCCAGAAAAGGCACCCTGCTCCTAATCCTATAGCTACTCCAGAGAGACAGCATCTAGAAGACCGTTTTGTTGCTGTCAGATGAAAAAAATTTAAACTGCAGCCCTTTATATCTTGTTTGCAGTCACTTCATGATTTCAGGTACATAAATGCTACCTTGTTAATTACTGTTTATAGATAAGAATAAAACTAAAGGTCTCACTCCTTGTTTTGAAAGCATGACTATCCCTTCTCTTTCCCACACCTTCTACCCAAGTTAAATAATTTGCATTCACAAAATTCCTCCTGACTTCACATTAATGTGAGACTAGACTCAAGACCTGCAGTTCTCACCCTGCTTCAGGGAGTGGGGTTTCGTATTCTCTCTGTTCTTACAGCCCATGTACATAATGGCATAAACTGACCTCCAACTGATTTGGAGCAAGGACTCTAAGCAGTTCAGCCTGGTTCCCCTGCAGTTATGATGCTCATGTGTGTTTTACTTCCTTGTTTTATAGCATTAATGGAGAAGCAGATGTTGCCTTCCTCCCTGCAAATGCTATACAGTGAATCATCTTAGCCTCTCTGTAAAATTTTAACTTAATGGAGTCCTGGCATTTGTGATGAGCTGAGGAACTTAATTTTATAGAACAACCTATTGAACAAGCTGTTCTTGGACATTCCCATCTCAACTAAATGTTAAAAGTATTAAAATTCACATTAGCACAAGAGGAAATTTTGCATGGGTAATCCTTTAATACAGTGTTTTATGGCTCTATTAGCTGCACAGCAGCTGGTGACATGATGAATTTAATCCATTAAAAAATTCAGTAAGAGGTTTAAAAGTCAGCTTTTTAAAACATAATCTTGCTGCAAGGAAAGAGAACTTCTCCTCAGGGCCAGAGACATGGTGAGTTCACAGTGTGGCAGGTATACGAAATACACCTGCATGACAAGCTTTCTTATGCTTATGGTTTCACACCTGGCAGAGAGCTTATGGTGATGAGAAAGAACTCAGGAGCACAAGGGAATTCTTAAGGAGTGTGTTTAAGTAATGTATCTGTCTACCTTTCTCTCCACCTCTTCATTTTTTTTTTCTGCTAAAGGATTTAATACTGTAGAGTTAAAAGGTCGCTGTTCTGCTTCTTATATATGTGTTCCATACAAAGACCATTGCACAGGAACTATTTACTTCTCTCTTGGAGATTTACTACCTGCCAAAGCCTGGTAGAACAAGAAAATTCCTGTGTTTGCTACACGAAGAAAAACTACAGATTTCTGAGAAGCCCTTTATTTTTCTTGTTTTCAGTACAAAGATAGGAGTTAACATGTTTGTGTGTCACATATGTTTTATAAATTTGTATGAGAACACAGTCTTGCCAAGTCATTATTTTACCATGATATTTAATAGCCTTCTTGAGCAGGCTCCTACAGCCGCATAGATTCAGTAAGAAAACTGAGCCTCCATTCAGTAGCTTTCCTTAAGTTTCTTTGCAAATGCAAAGAATCCCCTGAAAACATGATTTCATTCCTACAGGCTTGTAACCTAAAAAGTTAATAAAAAGTACCCAAAAATTAATTATTATTAATTTAAGCTGCATGACTTTTAGGACATTTTAATTATTTTAGGAGCCCTCCTCCAACACTGTGGGCAGTATTATTATCATATATCCTTACACCCTGCTAGTTCTCTGGAATCATCAACCCTTTATGAAATTAGACTGCTTAAAACTAATTTACCTTGACTGTGCAGTTGTTTCAATCATGGTTTCCTCATTTGAATATTTCACCAATTTCTGTGTTCTCCTGGATGACTGATTTTGCCAGGCATAAATACATTCTAGCTTCCTTTCCCAAACATTCACCTTTTCTAGGTTTCCCTGGGGAAACACTAGATCAGGGTAAGCACAGTTCTTTATGTAACCCCATTGGTAAATTTTATTTATTGTACATCTGATTGTGATCTACGAATTACTGTTGCAGATAATAAAACAATAAAGGACACTTTAAGTAAGTAATTAATCTGGTCTTTAGCCAATCCAGCTGCACCAACAAGACCCCACAGAACATTGTAATTTAAATTCTTTATCAAGTTTAAGACAAAGTCCAATAGCATAAATTGCTATTCTTCTGCATATCCTGCTCACTCTTCCCCCTGGAAATGGTTGAGGTGAAAGTGAGAAAGACAATATACTCTGATTGATTGAAAGCAAAACTGAGGGAAACACTTTTTGTTCATTATATTTGATATTACGTGACATAATTTTATTTGGTTTTCTTTTAATTGACTTTGTCCTTCCTACTGGATGAATACAAAGGTAAACTTCATTACAAAATGAAATTGATAGAAAGAAACTCTTGAAGAATTTGCATTCACTAAGAAACCCCAACAGGATAATGTGTGTTCTAATTTTGAGCTAAATAAAGGTATACCTACATACTCAAGTGCCTGCTGTTGTGCATTAACTATGCCCATATTCAAAATAAATTAATGACTTACAGTCTAGGAACATCCAGAGATAAAATGGAACTGGTATGTGTAGATATGCACTAACTAAAGGTTAAGGAGATTCATCCATAGAAAGTAATTACAGTATTCAACCTACTTTTACCTTACTTCTGGGGTATCTTTTATCATGTACTTGCTGATCTCTTGGAGACTGTATTTTACTAAATAAAGCTCATTTACTGCTGCACACATCCACTGTACTGGGACACGCACTATGTCAGTGTCTTTCTCACATTTTGGGAGAGCCTTTCAACATCAAGTACATATAACGCTGCATTACAGTACCCTTACTTCCTTCCTGCTTCATTACATCTCAGTTGGTGCGTGTGTGCATGGTGGGGCTTATGTGTGTATTAGATTCCATCCTGGCTCCACACTTGTTTTGCATATATTTTGATGGTTATGCCTGACGATATTTCTCCATTGCTATTGGCTGTCTTTTACTTTGTCACCTCTTTTGAAAAGCTGCCCTCAGTGCATTGAGTTGGGTGGCTCAACATGGAGGAGCGTCACCTGTATTAAACGGACTTGTTGCCTTGATGTGTACATCTAACCTCCAGAGTGTACTGTCAGGGTGCGTATTTAGTAATCTCAAACCACCTACTTGGCTGTCCTTAACAAAATCCTGAGATTCTGCAAAGGACAAAGATAATCTAAAAAAACACAGAGAGTTCAAAATAGCAAGCAAAAACCTGTTTAGAAGCGCACACGCTCCTCAAGATCTCTGCCATGCTTTTCCTTAAAACCTATTTCCAGATAAATTGGTGTGAAGGTTACAACACTAGCTGAGAGAAGGCATTGTCCTTTGTCCCCTGAAGTGCTCTGGCTGTTTAGAATGTATCAATTTGCATGGCTTTTTTGGTTTTTTTTGATTACAGTAGTGTGCAAAGCCATTAACATCTTCAAAAGCCCAGAATAAGCTTCTTTGAGATGAATGTAATTACTGCAGAAGTTAAAATACAAATTCAGACTATACTAAATCACCACATACAGTGCAATTAGTAAAGAGAGGAATAAGTTATTTGCCCTTTTAGAATCACAAAATTTGTTATAACACACCCCTAGCAATACATTGTATTTAAAATTGGATTTGTCGAAGTAGCATTTACTGGCAAACTTGATTCTTTTTTCCTTGTTACAGTGTGTATCACAGATGGCTGATTTATAGATATTCAAATAATTGACTGTATTTCACACTTTCAGTACCAATGATTTTTAAAATAAGATTTTGATGCAGGGAAGCGAAGAGTGAAGAAAGATTTAGAACTGCCACAATAATATATTCACAAAATGCTTTGCATATATATATGCCTGTGTATTTATACACACAGACACATACATATATAAAGACACGAATGCTTTGCATTTAAGAACTGTGGAAACTTGATAAAACATCAGTTAATAAATGCCCACATCACCTCTCTGAAGTAGACATTGTTATTACAGTCCACATACATAAATAACAGGGAAGAGCTTATCAAACGTAAATGGGGGGTTCTTCATGGTTTTATTACTGAGACACATAGTTTAAAGTGTTTACTGTATAGCATAGAAGTATGTGCCTATAAGCAATTTCTGAAAACATGCATTCTACTTATTATAATAATAAAACATTACAACCTTTATTTTATTACTGGAAACTGATATGGAGAAGAGCATTTTAAAGATTTCTTATACCTCTTCTTTGCTAATGTCATATAACTACTTTCTTTTAAGTTTAGGTTGTACATTCTTTCAAATCTTACATTTGAACCATGTTCTAATTCAGTGTGACAGTTTTGCCTGTTTGGCAACTCCATTTTGTGGAAGAAAACAGTAAGGATATTGTGATGTAAGTTGATGGTACAATTTCAGATGTTGCCTGTTTGCCATTTAGCCAGTTATTGAAAAAGCTTTGTAATTAAGAACACAAATTATCCCTTTAAAATTTATGTAAGTAATGGATTTGGTTTGACAAAAGTCATTGATTGAATCATCTCTGTGGACTGCCTGAAAAGGAGAATTCTGGAAGGCAAGGCAAACATGACTTTTCACACTGCTTTGTACCAGTGATTTCTCAAATGGACCAGAAATAAAACAAAATTACTAAATTTGTAAGAAAAATCCCTAAAGGTCTAGAAAAGAAAATTTTTTTAGTGTGTTCCAATGTAGTCTAGTCTTACAGGGGAGGACACCTGAGCAATGAGATGTCTTTATTATGTATAATAATACATGGTGATTGCAGAAATAAAGCCTGGGTTTAAAAAAGCCTCAAAATTAACCAAAATAGATATGTTGTTATAAAACCTAGTTAGATAAGATCAGAGCAACTTGATATTTTCAAAGTTTACAAAGTTGTAACCATCTGCTTCTCATTTATGATATCATTTTGACATTAAATTATTATGTTACCTTTACAAAGGTAAAATGGTGCAAGAAGCCACATATAAAAGGAGAAACAGGGCTTAAACTTATTGAAATTACTATGTTTCTGTCTCAATTTCATCACCTCAGGTCAGTAGTTAAGCATGTGCAGCTATCACACTCAGTTTGAACAGTACCTGCCCGTTGTCTCAGCTCTTATTGAACTCCTTACTGCAAGTGTCCAAACATGTGAGTAACGGTCAGGAATACTTCTGGTTTTTATTTCAGCCTTCAGTACCACTTTCATGGCCACAGTTATTCCTTGTAAGTTAATTATTTAGGTTGTTTTCCCTAGAACCAACTTTCAAGTCCACTGAACAGCTACAAGGGACACAATCAGAGGCTCCCTGGCTTTATTATGGAAGACAGACTGACTGCAACATGTTTCTGTAACCTGTGCTTCCTGCAGTTTCACTTTCAGATGAGAGGAGAGGCAGTGATCAATACGCGCAGCCTTCTTGTCAATGCTCCATCACAAATAGCACCACTTAGTTAAGAGTACTGCCGTCAAACAACCTAAGCTAAAGCACGTGGGAGATAGATGCTATTTTTGCCATCTGTAAAATTAGGATGTTAATATTTGGCAATAACACAATTCTATAATGATGAAACAAACAGTACTTGAAATGTTTTTAATGAGATAAAGAGGCTATAAAAGTATTCATTGCTCTTACTAATCAAGCATTCTGAGGTGAGCAACTTCCATACGTGTTATGTCAAAAGCATTTAGCAACAATGTGTCTACGGTAGCTGTAAGAAGGCATTTGTAAAGAAGGCATGGCACTAGTTTTTTATGGCTAGCTAATGAGGCCTCTCAAAAGCGGCTTTTCTTCGTGAAGAACCGCAAACCATCAGTGACAAAAAGGATGTTTGAAGTTGTCAAGCAAGACCAAAAAGGTATCGCAGGAAAATAAGAAACAGCCCAAAAATGGCTCAATAAAGAGGGTGTGGAATATCCCACCTGTGAAAGGGCAAACAAAGCAAGCAGTGAAAAAATGAGAGCTGACATGTGTGTCATATGTCAAGAATACGGAGTGGATAACAAGAACTGACACATAGGAAGACGCCTTTGTCAAATTGTCAGAAGTTCCAGAGCTGGGCACACCTTGCTGAAGGCAGATGGGGTTGGGAAAGATGAACGTGCCGTGCCACCTTTCAAAGGTCAAGACTATGCAACAGCATCGGTGAAACACTGCCACAGCTGCCACACAGTCTAGGTAGAGGAAGAAAACTTTCGTCCCTTCCTGCAACACAAAAATTGAAGGGAAATCTAATAATTAGCCTATTACAGGCTAGTCAATCATTTAACTACTGAAAATCAGGGGAGACGTATTCTAATCTCATTTCACTGGAGAAATCCTATTGCCTTTATTGGCAGAATTTGTGGCACTGATGGGAAATCTCTCATTCTGACTTCAAGAGCAGTTGTTCTCTTGCGGCCTGATTCATTAAGTTAATGGGACACTTTCTCCTGAGTCCTCTGAGAATGAGATCTATGCACTGATAAATCTCAGTAGTTTCAGAAGTTCATCTAATCAAAGGTGATCTGAATGTCTTCCATCCAATTACTGCACCAAAGACAATCAGTTTTGTAATACTTCCAGATACTGCTTTTTCAGCTGGGCCCATAAAGCCAGGAAAAACAGTTTCTTGCACTTTATTGTACATCTAGATCCTTGCCTATAGCTCCAGCCAACCGAGAAAGAGAAAGGGAAGGCTGTGGGGGAAGTGGAAGTGTAGAACAGTATCTTTGATGCCAGCACAAAGAAGTGGGTTTAGAGTTCAGAACAGATTCAGGGTTTGATGTAATTTTGTCTAAATTGCTACAACCATTCCTGGATTTTGAACCCCAAAGTGCAAAATCCCTTTCTGTGAAAATTCAGCGTTTTCACCTTTTCCATGATATCTTCCTCCCAGGTATTTTTCTAGTACTTCCTTGTCACTCTTTCCTCACAATTTTCACATTTCTACCCTTCACGATATGTGGGATAGTTATCTTCTGTTTGTTAATTTGATTCCATTGTCAGGAACACTTTTTCTTTTGTACACTTACATTACCCATGACTGCCAGGTTTCGACAGCTACACATATCTGAGGCATCCTCTCTTGATTAGAAAAATGTCAAAGTGATCTTTGCTTGTGGTGCACAATAATTCATTGTCCTTACATTCCAAACTATGACCAAGACACTGCATTTTGCTATGCATTTTATGATGTTTAATATACCCATGTGATATTCAGGAAAGGTCTTGCAATAAAAGCAGTAATCCCCATTTTACCAATGGAATTTAAATCAGGAAAACCCACCTGCTTTATACTTTCCAAGCATTGGTGATTAGATTATATTATGTACACGGCAGTGTAGGGGAAAATAGGCTAGTTGAAATTGATATATAAGCAGTCACACTCTTTGTAGGAACTCAGTGCATACTTCATGGTTCTTTGTCATGCTGTCTTGGATTGCTTCTCTTTATCTGCAGCACTGAGCAGCTCCATTTTTCTTGAGAAGCATAGGAAACTAGGTATTGCACACAGAAAAACCAAAGGAGGGTGCCTTGCTTGTCAAATTTGGCTGTTCTGATTGCAAAGCATTAGCAGGGGTGAAGAAGGTTGTAAAAAAGGTAATATAAACAACCATCATACAGCGTTGGTGTCCTTCTGCACTGACTGACTGCTAATCTTTCACATTTCAGTGCACCTAACGGAGATGAGGGATGGAACAGTTTAGCTAGTCTCAGTTACAATAGGTAACCTCATTGGGGTCATGTGTTTGGTCTGAGTAATTGCCAATGTGTTAACAAGGCCTGCATTTAAAGGAAGAGAGAACAAAAGGGGTAAGAACCAAAATTTATCTGCCTATACTATCCATTCTTACTGGGGACCAACTAAAGCAAATGTTCCTAAATCCATCAAGGGCATTTCTTCCATTTAATGAGCACATAGGAAAGAGAGACATTGTTCAAGTACAAGGGTTCAGTTTGCAGCAAGCCACAAATCACATTTCATTTATCAGGCCTACAGATGACAGGATATCATCAAATCCCTGGAGAGTCATATTCATTAAAAAGAAATCTTAAGTAATTACAACAATTAATTGACTTGAAACAGTTTCGGGTGGAGAAGGTTTACATAATTCATTTGCCAGACAAAACAAGCCTTATGAAGTCAGGGCAACATATTATTTAGAAGCATCCTCCCCTTCCTGTCGTCTTGAAAAGCACAGAATAACACCGAACACCTGGAGACAACTGACATGGCCAAACAAACAAACGAAAAGAAACAGAAAAAGCAGCTCAACTTTTATAACTTTATAAAAGGGATAATGCTTCACTGACCTGCTCATACTATTACTTACAAACCTGAAAATAAAATGGTCTCCCATTTCTCCTTGTGTTTATTCTAAATAGGCAGTGTTTATTCTAAATAGGCAGAGGATTTCTAAGGTTTAATTATGTAATAGCAAATCTGGGGAAAAAAGGTAAACTAGCACCCTTCACACAGGCTCTGAACAACACAAACATCATGTATGTCTAGTTGCAAATTCAGCTTGAAGTTTCCTTCAGTTTGTGAAGTGTGCAGACCTATTTTTCTGCTTCCTGTTGACTAATCCTGAATTTATAGATGTCAGAATGCCATTCTCACAGCCATGCAAGCAGTGAACAGAAAGATACCTCACATGACTCCTATTATGCTGTCTAATATATTCTTGTGTTCCATAATCTGCCGTTTTCTCTATTTTACTTCTTGCTTTATACTAATTTTACAAATCGAGGCTGAGGTTTTTCTGTTCTGTGTTTCATCTCCAATACAGTATGATGTTAATCCATGAGTAGGACCTCTATGTATTACTAGAAAACAGGTACAGCACTGATATTCCCACAGGAATTCCAACTTTTGAGTTGAAAAAGTTCTCTAAGTGCTCAGACTGTTTTTTAATACCTTATGGCTTCCATTGGTGGCCTCAATTGGAATTCCACTTCTCTGCACATACATATCATTATCTTTGGGGAAATAAAGAAAAAGAATAGTCATGCTTCATAAAATATATCTGCAGAATAACAGTCAGGGAAAGGTAAGTGCCAGAAATGCGCTGGGATGCTTATAAAAGTATTTAAATACAACGTGTAGGTATGCAATTCATCTACCAAATAGTTACACTTGAAGAATAAAGCAAATATTATTGTGACACTTAAAAAACTAGTTTCCTACCTCGTTAACTAAGACAAATCTGCATCTCTAACTAAAAATTAGAAAATGCCTAATTCGAACAATTAGTGATACATAGTGTCAGTGAATATGTTGATAACAATCAGTGCCCTTATTTGACAAGGCACAAGGCCATTTTTTTTAAACTTGACTGGTAAAGACTTGAGTTTGTAAAACTCATGAGTTTCTGGCCTCTACTACCTGCCTGATATGTCTTATCACTGACAGAAATCCTTGTGTCATTTGTGATGTTTATGGACAAGAAAAAAAAAATCTTATTTCTGGTAGTGCCATACACTGGCAGATAAATCAGGAATTTCCCATGTTTTCTGGCTATAATTTCAGAAGACTAATTTCAGATACGTTCTGTCTAATTTCCATATATTGTGAATAATCTTCAAGTCACCATTGTCTTCCTTTGAAGTGCATAGTTTGAGCTGCCTGCCACAGTGGAAAACTCCACATATTTATGAGTTTTAATATAGCATATTTTCTATACGTATGAACTTAAAATTAAAAAAAAAAAAAAGAAAAAAAGAAAATTTGCCTGAGTGAATTCCAGCCCTCGGATGAAATGCAAGTAGTGTAAGCCATTTTGTTTTTCCTAACTGATCAACCAGTTAGTCTCTATCCATCAAAGCAGGGTAACATTTATGAGTCACCTCCCTTACATTTTTATATGCATTGTAAATTTAATCTGCAGTTCACAAAATCAGAGCACAGCTTTGCTGCTGTGTACTGGTAGGACCACGGGAGTGTTTCAAATACGATAACTGTGTTTTTCTCAGATTCTAACCATAATAGGTGGTGTGAAAAAAAAGGACAGAATATATAAAAGTACTAGAAATGTTATTTTTGAATATTTCATACAAGGCTGAGGCAAGAAACTCATCACAAATAAGACATCATGACTGCAGTAATGATTAATGAGACGCTAAGTGCAAGTAGAAAATATTATTATTTTCTGCCTAAGCATACAGTCACGATATTCAGCAAATTTTTTTCAACATTGCACAGAGTTCACATGTGCTGAAGCCTACATGGAGGAAAGGATGCATTTAAGTAGCATAGATAATCCGCGTACTAAGTTTCAGACCATTACAAATGCAGACAACCAAGAAAGAAAACCTACTAAACCTTCGATTAAGCAAACAAACAAAGTAAAAATCTTACCAACAGGAGAAAACTGGAATTTAAAGGCTGATTGAAGATCGTGGCCAGTGTCAGGGCTGATTCCTGGTGCAGTTCCCACTGAGGCAGGTCCCACCTAGAAGAGCAAGGTATACCTCAGCGCAGGGCCATGCCACACCAGATCCTGAGCATTTGCCTGCCAGAGCCCACTTCAAAAAAAAAACCATTTCCCTATGCCCTTAAACTATCTCATCTTGGGAGTTTAAATCCAGATATCCCTTGGAGGGGAGAAAAGGTGCAACACTTTTTTTTTTTACCACTGACCCCAGGGGCTGGGGCTGTCCCCTCACTGCAGCTCCCAGAGACACTCTCCAGATGGAAGCAACTCCTCAGGGGGGCTGTCCTGTTCCTCACAGCCCCTGAGAGACACCTCTCCCCTCAGGCACATGCAGGGAGCAGGAGTGTTGCTCAGGGAGACATGATTGCACCCAGAATATTTTTTCTCACAGGTGTACTTTCCCAAGGCATCCTCAGCACCCGCAGCTCTGCCTTGCAGGCCGCTGTTGGCCCCAAGTGCCAAGCATGCGCTGCCGCCACATTTCTAAGGGGGCTGTTACGGAGAAGGAGCCCTGATGACAGTAGTATCAAAATCAGAGAACCTCACCACTGCATGACCCTCCTGTCATAATATTTTTTGCCTTTTTTGTCAACAAACAATTTAAGCAGGGTGGGATTTAAGTCCCAAGCCTCCAGATACTGCCATCTTGGGCCCTTTCCTTACTCCTCAGAGAATGGCTTCTCTCATTGCTGCTGCTTCTTCTGTGGGCCTCCCCTGCTGGCAGTGGTGGGAGTTGGCAAGATTCATGGTGGCAGCCAGTCCATGGGCTGGCTCAGGTTGTGGGACACGGCTCTTCCAGCTGCCACCATGCTTTCCCCCTCACAAAGTGCTGTGGGAGCTGGACAGGCCCGGGCAGGCTGCAGGCCTCTGATGGAGGGAGCAGCTTCCCCCCTGACCTGCTGCTTTGACACTCCCACCAGCATGGCCACATGAAGCTGTTGTTATCCATTTCCTTGTGAATTTGTGAAAAACTTGTGAGTGTGTCTGTGAGGCCAAGAACTGACAACACTCTGAGGTGGCCAGCCCAGGAGGGATGGCAGCCTGGCAGCTCTGCCATCTCTTCCCACTGGTATCCCCTGATGGAGGGGGGCAGCGGGGGGTCGGGCAGCCCCAAGCATCCGAGGTTTTATGATTTTCTGCGATGAAGTGGGAAACTTGTTGCTGAATGGGCAACATTAAAGTTCAGGGTCTTACCGTCCCCTTGTTATCTTCTTCCTTTATTCACATTTTACAAGGGCATGTAGTGACAGGACATGGAGTCATGGCTTTAAACTGAAAGAGGGAAGATTTCAATCAGATATAAGGAAGAAATTCTTCATGGTGAGGGTGGTGAGGCACTGGAACAGGTTGCACAGGGAAGCTGAGGGTGCCCCATCCCTGGAAGTGTTCAAGGCCAGGCTGGGTGAGGCTTTGAGCAACCTGGTCTAGTGGAGGGTCTCCCCGCCCATGGCAGGGGGGTTGGAACTAGATGGTCTTTAGGGTCCCTTCCAACCCAAACTATTCTGTGAGTCTATGAAATTTCTGGTTTTTTTCCTCTCAAATTTCTCCACAATACTGATGAGGTAGAAGGAACATTATTATTTTTAAAGAACTACAGCTATTTTAAAATATAGTTTTCTTTGTGTTACAAAATAAGGAGAAAATGTCCTAACCAGCATGACCCAGCCTTTTCAGTCACACAGGTGTAAACCAAAATGAAATCCAGGGCAGCAGAGGCCTTTTCTTTGTCTAACAAGGTATCACTGGGCGATGTTGGTGATAAGTGTTTATCTGCTGTTTGTGAAACAGATAAAGCCCGTTTTGTCTCTGTATAATTACATTCATCGTGTACTGTTTGACCTCAGCAGACACTACCACACTAGCCTTCTCTCCTTCTCTTTCTTCTCAGTCACATTTACAATTTTCCCATTCTCTGTACAACCAGAAACACTGTAGGAATGGATCTGAAGAGAATATGTGGAAGGTAAAATATGCATAAGTGAAACCTCTCCTTTGCCATTTATGCTAATTTCTTACACATTTATACATCTCACAATACAAAAGTGGAATATAGAATAACAAGGACTTAATTGAAAATATTAATGTATTATTCAGTGTTAGAAATGCTGAAATATAAAAATGGCATTGATATAACATCTGCATGCCTAACATTTTTGTGTATATCATGTATCAGCACTAGGAGATGAGTTAAATGTGAGCTATGCAATGTTGTTGACTAAATCTTTGGTTGCAATAAATCAGTTAAGCATGCTGAGGTCAATGAACCTATGTTGATTTACACTGTCTAAGAATCTAGCTAGGTGGATGTATATGGCAGAGAAAATGCTGGCAATTCTCAATTTAAAAATGTAACAAAACCCATTTATCTATGAACACCTAGTAGGAATACAGATTGTGCCTTGTAGAAAATCTATGGAAATTAGATTTAGTCTTTTTTTTTTTTTGTAGAGAAGAAAATAATTTTCAGTTTGAGCTGTTGAGACATTCATGAATTAAAATGAAGGAGACCAGAACAGAACTTTTCTTTGAGGTTGTAATTCTAAAGCAAAGCAAAATAGAACAAAGATCTGGATTAAAAAGGATCACTTTGTAGAGAAAACCCCAGGCCAGGTGCCATTTCAGAAGGTTTACTGGAAAACACAGCAATATGAATTCTAGACTGTGGGTTCAGAAGTAGTCTAACTCCCACTGAAAGGTGTGGGACACACATTCATTGTTAAGAAAAAAAAAAAGAAGTTTTAGAAATGCCTGTTTGCCAAATAAAACAGCAGATCAAAGTAATAAAGAAACAGAAAAAGAACTCCTTGTTGTGAACTCCCTTTGCCAAATGTGTAACCCTGACGAAATGGGGAGCTTTTCAGGTGGTGTAAATCACTTTAACTGTATTGGCTTCAGTGAAGTTACACTATCAGGGGATATGACCCTATTTGTATTTCTTCCCAAGGCACAGCAATAATGACTAAAAATGTAGAAAATTACCTAGAGATTTCCATATTCTTAAGATTGTGCTGCATTAATCCAAAATTCATTGAACTCAATAGGAGATTTTAATTGAATCTATCGGTTTTGGTTTGCCATGTTCAAGCTAAGTATGAATCTACAGTCATGTTACAAACCCTAAAAAAACGGTGTTTGTAATGGAATTGCTGACAGATCCTTAACCATAGCGGTGCTAGCGGGAGTCACTATAATATTGTAAATAAGGTGAATAGGCTCTTCTTATCTCATTTCACAGCTGAGCAGTGTATTGCCAGATAAATCAAATCAGGGTAAACGGCTTCATCTAATAAACTGGGTCAACATATAATATATTTGTTCAGGTTTGCACTTTCATTGATTCTCATTTGATTTAAGAAGAGATATTTCAGTTTGTGTTTACAACATTTTTAAATATCTCTTTTTCCCTCTTCTCTAGAGAACAAGCAAGTAAAAGAGCGTATGCAAGCTGGTAGCGTAACAGAAATATCAAGTTTTCTCTTTTCTGTAAGTTCTGCTTTCCATTTTTATGCATCTGGGAGAGAGTGGGGGTGGGGAATGAGGGAGTTACTATCTCTTATCTGCATTTTCTCAATAATGTTTTAGTGATGTTTGCTAATGTATCATTCATTAACCATCAGCCACTATAAAAAACATAATCTATCTCACAAAGTGGACATTATTATCGCATTAAATCATTTCACAATATACCTGAACGGTTCCACATGAGGGGCCTGGCCTGACTGAGCTCAAATGCCTTGGGGGCAAACTCTTCAGTAGTAATGAGATACGAGGTCTGTCTGTGATGAATATGATATTACTCGTGTCAGTGGCTGTGGACTGCACCCAGAATATTTCTTCTTACAGGGTTTTTTTTTTTTTTTTCCCTATTGCAAAGGAACTCAGGCAAAGCACTATTAACCCAGTAAATGAAGCTCTAAAGATCACAGAGTGTGCCCATTAGTCGACAAGATTGTGACTAATCCAATTTTTCTTGCAGGGAGCAATTCTAATGCCTCTGTAACATCTGGGAATGGCAGGGCCTGCATTACTGATGAACCTGGGGTTTTTTTTCTACCTTTTCCTTCATTGAAGAACAATTATTACACACACTTATTTCTATGCTTCTCCTCCCACTCCCGCATTTTGCCCCTGACTCCTTCTGCCATTATGACCTCTTTAAAGATGGTTAAAATAATATTCCAGGCTGACAGAAGAAGCGGAAAGGGTGAGGACTGTGAAAGAGGCTAAAAAAGAAACCCATTGTGTTTGTAGGAGTGTGGAGAGAAAATGTGCTTGTTCACTGCAGGAAAAGGATTAGGTTACCCCAAAACAAGCAGGGAAAGAACCTAGAATCTTTTACTATCAGTCACCACTAAAGGCATGCTGTCTTAAATCATCCCAGGGTTGGAAGAGAATGTCATCTTGCTTCTACTTACTCTGGTAAAGGCATTATGTGTTATTCTTTGTATGGCAGCGTCACATGCCAGGAACAGTAAAATCTTGCTTTTCTGATTTATGTATTGTCAATTATGGAATTTCACTCTAATATAAACTGCCACTTAGGACAGGCTCAGGCAATTTCATTTAAATGGAACATCAAACAATATTTCACGATAGTAAAAAATCCAGCAAATGTGGATGGCTAACATAGATTTTACAGGTTGATTTTTTGTGTTCAGAAGCAAAGCTTATCTTCACCTGTTCAAAGATTCAAAAGATACTAAATACCAATAGAGTTCTGTTCTTACAGGTAGGGAACAATGCAATAAGGTAGAGGAAGAATGGATTAAATACAGTTTACTGTAACTTTATTTGCAGCGTTGCAATGTGGGAAAAAGTTTAGGGATAGAGTCAGGGAAATCTGTGCCTAGTTGCTTAAATCTTTGCATGAAGGAAGTTATTGGTTTTCTCATAAATCAGCTGCAAGCATAAGAATTTTAGTAGTTGTTATATTGGAGTTTCATGCTTAATCTCTCTTGCGTATCTCTTATGCGAGACAATTTTATCGGGTGCCACACCAAGAATTAAAGTTTGTCCAACATTCAGAATGTCTGAGCTAGAACTCTACTTTTCTCAACAACTGCTATTTCATTTTGGTATTTTTTAAAGTTTTCTTATTTTATTACAGTGCTTGCATAGTGGCATTATCTCTGCTGAAAATAGTGGCTGTTTGTTTAACAATTCCCAAGTAGTCTGGGTTCGGGAAGTAGAAACACCTTTTTTCACAACGTATTTGTATTTCTGCTTCTAACTGAAACCAGAATATGTAGTTGTACATAAACAAAAGAGAAATGGGTTTAGACAACAACTGTTTTTCTTTTCTTTTCTGGAGTCTGAGGATATAATGAGGATTCTGTTAGCTGTCAGTACCAATTTTGCAGTGGCTCAAGAGTTTGTTACGAAATAAATCTGGGGAATGTCACTAGGTGATTTCAGCAAGAGTCCTTGAAGAGCTGGTGCTGTTCAATATGAGAAGGAGTAATAAAAGAAGTGAGAGACTGAGACCAACATTTGCTATTGTTTGTAACTGCGTAAATGCAGCAAGTAGGAAGGAAAAAGGCAACAGATTTGAAGGTATGTTAGCCACCTAGATGCCTGGGCCTTTAAACAGAAATACAGTTAATAATAAGAAATAATAGTTAATTTAGAGAACTAGAATAAAGCCAGAAATTCTGTGAACCAGACATGGGAGTATTTACTAAGTAGAACAGCGATGTGAGGTAGTGACAAAGGAAAGGATCAAGGCAAGAAATATCTTTGATGCTATCCATCCAGCTGAAATACTAAAACCTGGCTTTCTTCAACAGGAAACGGAGACACGAGCAAGACAAAGAGGAAATGCCTTTACTACATTTAAGAAGCTGTAGTTCAGTTTCACAGGGAACAATCATATTTAACCTGAGTCACTATTTGTCATTCATCTAGAAAGCAAATGGTGAACTATACAGTGCTTTGTCAAGCAGTTTATAAAGAATGTAGCAAAAATATGTATTTTGTTACAAATACTTCTGTCAGAGATTGCCTAAGTAAATTAGATATATTTTGAATTCTAATTACCTGCGTAATTTGGAAAATCTCTGTTTCTCTGGTTTGAGATTACAGGGAGATTTTAACTAGGTACTACAGAGATGCATACATTATGTATAACAAATACTAATAGCTGGAGTTAGGGAATGAAACCCTGTCCACTCCCAGGTCAGCACCAAACCACTCCTGGACCTACAGAGCCAAGATCTTATACACTGATCATTTTGGCATTTGTGTTCATCTAATTCTGTTGCTCTGTAGATTTTTAGCGATACAACTAGAAGAGAATTCACCCAATGACGTCAGATGATAGGTAGAGTCAGAATATTGCCATGCCACTTTCCAGATTCCTGACAGCTGTACGCATGTAGGATTGAAAACGAGCCTGCGCAACAGAAAACACTTGTGACTGAAATGATTATGTATGCAGGTGTTTGTTGGATTAGGCCTTTAAAGAGGATCTTGCCTAATAGCTGTAACTATCGTGGATATAAGTTGTGAATCAAATGGAATTAGTTGAGGTATGACAATGTTACAATGCTGGGTGAAGAGAGGTACTTATTTCACCTTTGAGTCGATGGCAAACACCATACATTTTACTGTCAACTTTTGCTATTATTGCCTCAGAAATTTAGTTTTATTTAAATTGTTTCTTTTATTTTTGTTATTTGTCAGAAGCCACCTTTGACATTGTTTTGAACAGCCGAATCTGGGTAAGCTGACAGCCAGCCTGTGTGAAACTGCAGCAAAACTGCTATTGACTTCAATGGTATCAAGTTTTCACTCGCTGAACTGACATGAAAATCCAAATTCAGCTATAAGATGACAACAAAGGGATTTTTTCAGCCTACAGATTGCTAAGCTGCCCAAAGGGTGTTGCTTTCTTACATACAACACGTCTGTAGAAATGTTTCAGAACCCATGTGCTTTGTTGTGCCTGGGTAATGTCGCCAGTGATAGAATCTGAGAATAGTCCCTGCATGAAGAGTTTGTTAAACATATATAACTGTAAAACACTGCCTTGAATTTTCTTTTGGTACTGGATTGTCAAAAATTGCCCAACAGTACAACTCAATAATTGTTAAATGAATTTTTCCTTCTGATGTTTATCATCATACTTGATCATTGGTACCTGATACTTTTTTTGCTGTGTCAAAAACAATTGAGTTTTCTCTCTTGAATTCCAAGAGAACTGTTGCAACTCACTTTAATATTGACTCCAAAGCTTAATTTTACATTTTACATGTCCAAGTCTTGAATTATTTTCCTGATAGGTACATTAATAGAGAAATCCAGCCACTGCAGGGTCCTGAACAGAACCTAAGGAGTCACTGAACTACCAGTTCTGTTTAGATATTGAACTAGTGGATATTGAACCCTGCTTGTAAACGATTTATTACTGAAGAATGTTATTTTACTGCTTCTAAAAAAGCCTCAGGTATTTGGACATGAACTGTGTCTGAGCTATTTAGATACAAGAGTATTTCTGAAGAGAGTTGTTAGGCAGACTTGGCAGCATGTAGCTGGGAATAAGAGCTGGGCAGCACTAGGAATTACTAGTTCGATCAGCCACCTTATATATCATCTAATTTTTAGTTATGCTAACATTTGCCAACTGAGTTTGTTAGGGTGTCCATCCTGGAAATAGACTGCTGCATGAGCAATTTGAGCTTTCTGGTATTTTGTGAATTGGCTTGATAACAGTATAGCTACCGTTGCTTCTACAGGTAAGTAGATGTGCAGAATTTCTGTACTTTAGTCTCAGCAGCGTTAAGCAATTCGTTTCAGAAGGTACACTTAGGAAAAGCACGGAACATTGACCGCTTGACTTCAGTGGGAATCTTCTTTCCCTTAAAAAAGACACACCGTATTGTGTTGCCTAATATCAGGAAAGGCACTTCACTTTTGTTAGAGGCGTTGAAAGTTGGAATAGAAATCACAGGACAGCAGACGGAAGGGAACATTTATGAAGGGTGTTATCCTGATTTACAGGCAAATGGGTTTTCAGGTGTTATAGCCATCAGAGTACAGCAACAACCCATTTGAAAATTATCGTAAAGGAAGGGACAGCAGGTATGAGGGGAAAGCAGCCAAACCTACGGGATGCAGTTGTGCTAATCTAAAGGGAGCTTCATCCCTCTGTTCAGGAGTACCTACAGTTCTCTCAGTGTCATCTCAGAAGGTGATTGAATGAAGTTTGTGCCTGATTCTGACAGGACTAATGGGAAAAGAGGCGAGCAACATATTTTTAAATAATAGCGCAGTACACGGAAGTGAACCTGCTCATGTAGTAATGCTCTATTAATTAAGATCATCAGGAGACATTAGGAAGGAGAAGTGGAAGAGTCGGAAATGTTTAAAAAAATTATTCAAGATATTATTTATGAGCTCTATTTCTAGGACTGAAGCTAATCTGATACCTCTCTCCAAAAGAAATGATAAGGACTGATGCTGCATAACGGGAAAATTTACAAATAGAAATGAAAGAAGTGTTTATAATTTTGACCTTTGTGACTCCAGTAAGATCAGTCCTTTACTGGTTTAATATTGTTTCACAGTTTGTGCTGTTAAATCAAAAGGTTATCTATAATACATCTGGCACTATTAATGCAAAGGATCAGGGGTATTCAACAGACATTTATTCATTATTAATATAGATAATAAAGGATCATTTATGAGGCTACAGATGAGATTTTTATCATCAAAAGCTTAAAAAGGGAAATTTATTTTTGCTTCAGGATAGAGATGAAAAGAGTCGGTAATAGGAAATGTAAGAGTCAACACAAAACTGTCAAATTCTTTCTTTTCCTGAAGACAGCTAGCACTTGATAGCAACAGATTAAAAACAAAATAAAATTCAATGTTTTTGCTGTAAAACCTTTTTATTGACAGGGAGGGGCTTTCAGTGCCGCTGTAGTTTGCTCTGGTTTTGTCATTTAGCAAGACCATTGTCAATGCTTTTCCTTCATGCAGCTGTGCTTTCCAATGCTTGTAAGAAGACCGAGAGTGGGAGAACGTATCATTGTTTCAAGAATTTCTGGTAGCTGTTTGAAATTGAACTTGACAAGAGTGAAAGTCAGCTCTAGGGACTCTTCATTGTTGGGTGCAGACATCACACATACATTTTGTGTTTTGGGAATGTAACTCTGTGCCAGAGGATGATATAACTCTAAATAGTGGTAGAAGGATGTGCACAGGTGAAATGGAAGTAACAAAAAGAGTAAAATATTTAATTTTGTGCTGTCTCATAATTGCCAGTAGTTACAGAGGGAGAACAAACCTCTAGTGTTACTTAAGATGCTTATAAAGTGACAGACCTTGATTCATCGAAGCCAGTGGAGATTTCTTCATATGACAGGACCCACAATATTTGATGAGACTACCACCTGCATTCCCAAGACTGCAGTCACCTAGTAAAATATCGCCTGTATGAATGGTGAATGCCAGAATATTCAGAGTTAAGGCTAAAACTCTCTCCTCGTTTCACCTATCAATCTTATCTAGGGCAGTTGCTTGAATCAGCTTCTAGGGTTCTCAGAACATTCAATTATCTTGTTTCCCATATGATCTGCAATACCCAAGGGTGGATTTGGAATTTGATGAAGTTGTTTCTGATCTCAGGGTATGGACTGACCAGTCTGCTTGAGATGACCTCAAATCCTCACTAGGAACAGCGGTAGTAGTAAAATAGAAATAGATGCGTTGGAAAATTAATTTCATTACTTAGATACTGTCCTTGCATTGTCTAGAGTTTGAGCACAACTCTGAAAATCCTCATTTATGGTCCCTTTCCCCCTTATTTTCTTTGGCCTTTTTCATGTCCACATTCCCCTTGCTATTTGTGGGATCTTAAAGAAATTATGTAGCTTTTCCTCAGTCAGATGAAACCTGGCAGGCAATATAGAAATGAGCCAAGAACAAATTTGAGTTATATGATCTCAAGGTTTTTTTGAAAAGTTTCTGCCTTTTGGGCCATAAACTCATTGAAAAAAACCCACCCCCATATATATGTATTCTAAAGACCTGGAAAAAAAAGCCTTTTGTGAAACTTGATCCAATAGAGAAAAACCCACAGGGTTGTATCTGGATGTGAAAAATTGGATCCCTTTTCCCTTCCCTCCAAACTGAAGAGGGTTTGAATGCTTTGGGTTTGAAACTGTGAATAGGACTTGAATATAGAATAAATATTTTATAAGCAAACAAATTAATTTTCCCTGAAGGTGAAGAATGGGGAATGGTCCCTGGATGGGCTTGAGAACTCAAATTCTTCATCACGTCAGAACTGGTTGCAAAATGATGTATCACAGGGGGTCAATGAGATACAGAGCAGAGCACAATGAGAATTTCTGTGTCAAACTTTCTTTCTTTTAGTTGCCATTCCATCCTCTAACTCAAGCATGATGACAGGCAAACCCCGAATAATCTAACTGAGCCTAATAAGTTCCCTCCCCAGCTGTCCATTTCAACCTTCTTCAGGTATTACTGTTATCATGGAGATTTAACAGGATTTAATGTGCATGTGCCTTGCTCAGCTGCTTTCCTGCAAAGTCCACTGAACTAAATTACTGGTCTTTGTGGTAAAGGAGCTGTAGGGTGACCATTCTGGCTATGCAGTGGGAGCAGTCATCTCTGGTGTAATAAACAGTTGAGGGTATCAGCATCTTAAATCCCTCTAGCTGTCTGCTCAGAGAATTTATGTAAAACCCTGTCGAGTAAATCCCGGGCAACATTAGCCCAAGTCCCATCTCTCAGGTAGACCACAATACCTGGAGAGGCTTCTCTTGAAATCAGTGGAAAGAACACAGGACGACATGCGGATTTTGGACCATGAAAATATATGAAAAAAAAGAAGAACTAAAACCAAGTAACCTTGCAAAGGCTAGGTTTGCTCCTTACATGGAATTTTAAGCCTTACGTAACCTCCTTGTAAAATCTTGTTAGTTTGGAATTCCTTCAACAGGAGATAAACACAGGAGATAAAGAGTGTAAGTAAATTTTGGCTTCAGGACAGCCCCTGTGTTGCGGATGAGTCTTAACTTTTGATTATCCGCCAGAGTTTATATTGAAAAGGAAGCATTTTGCCATCTTTTATAAATTCCTTCTCCTTTCTTTCCTTGTGTCTCTAACAGGAATAGGTTAATACATTACATAAAGTCACTGTTAGTCCCAGGTGCAGAATATTCTGCCAATGAACAGCTACATATCTAATTAAAGAAATTACCTTAGCAACATCTGTAGTCACTCCTGGATGCTGATGGAGACCTGTGAACATGCACTGATGACCTTCAAGCTGCAGGAGACTTGAGAGGGCATCAGAAAGACAAAGAAACAAGCAGCTGGTAAGTTTCAAGCCAACATGGGCTATTTTTTTAGCTGGGCAATGCCCTTTATTTCAATCACTAAAGATTAAATCCTATGTGACATGCAATACAGATGCCAAGGTCTTTTCTATCAGAGAAGCTTCTTAAAATTCATGAGAAGCAATCAGAAAGACTTTGAATGTGTAGAAAGTGAGGAGAAAGCGATTGATACATTAGACAAATACATACCTGCCCAAGTCATTAACATGAGGGAGGGAGGAAGGATACCATGGTTAATGCACAGAGAAAATGCAGTATATAGAAATATCTCTGAAAGCATTGAGCTAATTAAAGGCCTGAAACAGGAAAGTATTACTCACATGAGTAGTCAAAATGGTAATCAAACCACCACTGTAAGGACAACTCATGAGTAAAGGTTTGCTGTCAAGGTCTGAACGAAGTAAATGCGTGAAAAGCCTGCACTGATGATTAAATCCTGTGCTTGTTAAAATGTAATAATTCCAGTGACAGGGAAGAGATTTGATTAGTGTGCTTGGACAGGAAGGCATTACTATGGAGAAGTGATTTATGCTATAGAGCGGTACAACATTTTTAGATTTCTTTGTACATGTTTGAACAAAATCCGAGGGTAATTGTTTCACAGTATGGCCATGTGCAACCAAAAGCATTCATTAATTTTACTAAAGTGGATAGGTCCTTCTTCTTCTTTGTAGTCAAAAACGCACCAGTTCTTTAACTTGTAAGTGTTGGGTTGGTGGGGGTTTTTTTTGGTTTGTTTTTGGGTTTTTTAGACATATTAAACCAAAAGAAAAAAAAACTTTGCTCTTGAAAAATTGAGAGATTCCATGCAGATAGGTAGCATAAGATCTGTGTCAGATTTATTCCTGGTGCTGCAAATTGTAAAGAATAATAGTACTGAGTTAACTGAGTGTACATTTCATATATAGAGCACTGAAATCACTGTGAATCTTTCTGTTGGTATGGTGGAGTTTAGACTAAGCCAACGGAGCTGTGAGCTCTTCACAGAATACTTTTCTTACACATGTGAAAACAATAAGGATTTACTCTTTTCTGGGATGACTGAGAATAAGCACAGAGCTACACTACAAGCCTTCAGTGACTGGTTATAGTCTGCTCTTGTGGTTTGTGCAGCAAGTCATCTTCTCAGCTAATATAAAATTGTGTACTTCCATAGTCTTGAATGCAACTGTGTAGATTAATGCCCAGTGAAGATCAGGGTCTGCTTGGAAAGTAGCTCCACTATTGCTTCTACTGAAGGAGCACTATCTTTTTCCCAGTGCTCCCAGGGACTGCAGGAGCCAATCTCTTTTCAAAGGTTCATAGTGAAAGGACAATGGGCAGTGGCACCAAACTGTAATTAAAAAAAAAAGATTCTGATTAGATATTATGAAGCAAATTTTCACAATGACAGCAGTCAAATATTGGAACAGGTTGCCAGAGAGATTGCACATTCTCCATCCTTGGAAGTATTCTGAACTTGCCAGGCCAAGGGTTGAATCATCTTATTGAGGTTGAACCTGGAGTTCAACCATCTCACCCCAGCTGGGGTTGTACCATCCTAGCCCAGAGGTCCTTTCCAACCTAAATTATTCTATGATTCAGTGTAAGTACTTCTCATCTCACAAGCAGAGATTTGCTACAACCGAAATTTTCACACCACTTTCATATATTATCATGCACTGAAATAACAACAGATGTTCCTGTGGTGGGTTTTCAGTGTATTCAAGTTCTGTTTAACTATTCTTTACTGTATTTTCTTCTCAACAGTAGCTGGTGATGTAATTAAGTGTTGCTATTCATTTTGTACTGTGCCACAAGCAATAAAGTTTTCAAAGAATAATTTACTGAGAGTATAAGATGTGCATTGCTAATCGTTGTATATTTTTCTCATGAACAACAAAAGTGATTCAAACAAAGCGTGTAGTGTACAGACAAGGCTAAGCTGTGTATTAGGCAAAACAAAGCAATATGTTCAAAGTTAAGGCTATGGAATGGAGTGCTCTGGAGTTAAAAACACTCGAATCAGTAAGTCTTGTGCAGAATGAAAATTAAGTCCGTAGTCAGTTCACCTGAAAGGGAGATGAAATTCAGTGTAGGCACATGTCACTGGCAAAAGAGGGAGAGAAACGATCCCAGATCTGTATATAAGATGATGGGCTCTAGGATGCTCATTACCTCTCAGGAAGCAGATATGATGACAACAAAACCCGTGTTTAGATGAAAACACCAAAGCGGTTCCCAAACATTGGAGGAAAGAAACCAAACAGCATTAGAAAGAACTAGACATGAAACCAGAAAATGTCAGAAGACCTCTGCGGGTTTGAATCCTGAATACTGTGCACAGTTCTGGTCTTTGCTGTCTCTACTTTCAAAAGCAACCAAGAGAGATGGAGGGTCTCTGGAGGAGGACAGCAAAGGTGATCCGTTACAGGATGGAAGCTCCATACAAGGGACATTAAAGGTCTGGTTCATTTGCCTGCAAATATCCAGCAGCAGTTGAGACACCTTTGGAAATCCAACATGTTCACACCTTTGTGGCAGATATAATAATGAACTTTCTGTGCATGCCCTCTCGGTGAGGCAGTTAGGGCATGTACACTAGGGTATCCTATGTGGCATTAGAAGCCAATGTGTGGGCAACTGAGTCAAGCTTGAGGCTTAAATGGAATCAAGAACTGGATTGATGGAGGAGAAATCCAGTGAAGATTCCATAAACAGAAACCACATCTGACTCTGGATGTACCAGAGGTGTAAATTTTTAGAAACTTGCAGGATATTATTGGCTACTATTGTTTCATACATTACTCTTATACTTCTCTTTATGCCTCTAGTATTTGTTATCAGAAATAAGCTATTTGGTTAGATGAACTTTTGATCTGACTCTATGTAGCTGCTCTTTTGGTCGTTTTTCCTTTTTCTATATTGAGATTTATTTTTCTTCTCCTCAGGAGCTCTTGGCTGGAGAATTCCCAGCCCCCTGGGAGTGGTACGTGTGCACCTTGGTCGGTGCGTATGGCTACTTAATGTAGTCAGGCTCTTCAGAGACTTCAGCTGTCAAAATCTTCCCACTTCTTGACAGCAGACTTCACAGAGGGTTTGCAGAGGTTTGAGATTTGATCAAATTTGTGCTAAAGGCATATATCTAGTATCTTCTTCCCACTTTCAAACTTTTGCACTACAGCATAAAATGTGGGACATATTATCAAGGAATAACGCCAAGATTCTTTTATTAGAACCAGAAAACCACATTTTCTCTCAAAAATGTCTAGGCATTATTTGTTTTCAAACAATCAGTGAGACACAGAGGCTTGCCCTGAAAAATTATTGCACTCCAATAAGTTAATTAATTAATAAAAATGTGATGAGGAAATGAAAGGAAAAAAAAGGTTTCATACTGGAAGGTGTTGGACAGGTTTAATGTTAGGTGTCATTTATGTATACCATCACTCTGAGTTCTGCTGGCTTTTAAACCAGACAAGTTAGTGTGGATTTCCAGGGCTCACAGGCTGCAAACCAATGCAGTTTAAATCCCATTTAGTTTACCAAGCAAGATACAGAACTGCACCGAGGCACTGGGTGAAAAGCTAGGGAGAAAGAAAGAAGAAAAATTAGAAAAACAGGCTGATAAGCTCATGTTGTTGGTGACTATCCAATAACTGGAATCATGGCAAGTTTCAGATATGCCTGGCAGAGGTGCACTAAGAGATGCTCCCGTGGTAATTCTACGTAATGTTTTCCTGAGGGCTATGGTTGAGTGGAGGAAAGGGGACTTCATGAACCCTCTGAAGCCACTGTTTGGGACTGCATGCTGTTGAGAGGTTGAACACTTTGTAGGTTAGCCCAGAGCCTGCATATACTAACCAACTTGGCCGTGCTGCATACCAGGCCTGACCTGTCAGTCCACACTCCACAGGTTCACTCCTCCCCCAGTCTGCCATCCAAGCAGCGGGAGGTGGAGCAGCAACCAAGGGCTGCAGTTACTGTGACCCCATGACATCACACAGTGTTGTGGGAAACCCAGCTTCGTTACAACTGCAGGTTGTGAAACTGTTTGCTGCTGGCACACCTCAGTTGAGTCCTGGAGCCCAGGATTAAGTCCCCGGCTCCTTGAGAGGGATCTTGCATTTAAAGCTTGCAAGAATGCTAAAACCAAATTTCTCTTAGTTCTTCTCTTTGTTTTGCCAACCTAGTTTTTGGTGGGAAATATTTCTGAATGCGTATTAATGTAATGTAGATCGCATTATGATCATGAGTTCACAGAAGACCTTTACATAAAACAGAAATGCAAGTAAACTGGGGACTATATGATGCAAGTAATATGTTTTGGGTAGATGAAAAGGCAGCAAATAAAATATCCAGATCTGATATTAATTATTCAAACTTTTTCCACTGGGAAATATCTCTTGATGTGCAGTCACTTTGGCCTAATCTAGCCCATTCTTTGTGAAATGCTGTTAAATCGAATGGTGGTCCAATCAGGTTTACGTAGGCAAGCCGGTTGAGGAACCCAAAACAGTTACAAAAACTAACCTGTTTATGGCAGAAAAAAACCCCAGCCTTGTGGAGAAATTAATAATTTCTCTTCTTTGTGCTTTTGGTTTTGATTCTGATAACAGGTAAAACAAGAACAGATTTTGTAAACTACAGTAGTGCCCTACTCTGGTATATATAAAATTAATGAGAAAAAACAGTAGTTCACTTTCCTTTCCAACTCTGAAACCCAGTTTCCACTTTCAAAGATCCTCCTTTTGGTTCACAAACCAAAAAGAACTTGGACAAATGACACCAGATTGGAATAAATCTGTCACAAAGAGCTATTCGAGGCACAATGAAGTGAGCAATATGTGAAAACTGGTATATCCAACGTGGCCATGTGCATTCCTGAGATATATATCTCTATATACTTTTTATTAGTAATACTAACAAAGGCAGGACACGGGTGCAGCAGGCCTTAGTTTCCGTCTTTGGGGACTTTCATCTTTAATATAGTCTCTTAAAAATACATGCATTGCTACATTTTTCATTACCCTTAATTTTTTCATCAATCACGTTAATTTATACAGGGGGCACTTAATAATAGCTAATTAACACTTATGACTTTTTAAATTAAAAGACCTTCGGAGAGATTACTGCTGATTGTGAAAAGGTTTTTGTTCCTCCCATTAAAAAGAGAAAGAGAGACTGAAGATCTGGCTCGGGCATATGAGGGGAACTTCTCTCTTGCTTCACCGATCACACAACAAATGAAAACAGCAAAGGCCTGCACAAAGGCAATAACTGCTATTAGCCTACACTCTGAAAGGTGCCATTATTTTCACTGATTATTAAGTAGCATATATATTATTCAGAGTGACCTTTAAATAGCTGAAAATTAAATTATAATTTACTGGGGAGATATCTAAAACCATGTAGCTATTATTACCCCAAAAAAAAAAAAAAAAAAAGGACCATGGGCTTGTACAGTCTCCTGAAAATACATTTTTATTATTACCAAATGCAGTGAAGAGAGGAAAAGCATTGAATTCTGACAGTGAGAGGGCATTCATGGATATAAATATTTAAAAAACACCAAAAGCAACAACTGTTCTTACAAGGAGAACTTGCCCATGTTTAATTTTTGACTCTTCACTTTTGGATATATCACAGAGCTGTTGGGACTCACACCACATTCTGTCTCTGGTAACAACAATATGATTCCTTCCTTTAAGAAAATGCATTTCTCTTAAGTGAGTATATGTGTAAAACACTGCCAGTGTTCTCTAAATGTCCATGATCTGGCCATATAACTTTGATTTAAAGCAGCAGTGAGTTTTTTTGTTGGTTTTGTGGTTGTTATTATCACTATTCTAATAATTATTACTATAATAATAATATTGTGAAAATAATAACTTTTTTATTTATTATCAACATCACTGTCATGTCCCACCAGTAGATGTCTCCATTTCCTGACAAACCCCACAGAAATACTCAACATCTGTAACATCTGTCAGATCCTACATCAGCCTGGTGAAGAGAGGATGGAATCCAGTTTAGAAGGGCCATATTCCACACTCAGAGTAACCTCTGACCACCTTTTTTGCATGTGGTCTCCCTTCATCTGCTCAAGGGCCCTAGGAGAGGCTGTCTCACGTGTCCAGCGTTTCCTCCTCCAATCACCCAAGGCCATGATCCTTCTGCTCTTTAACAATGAAAATATATGGCTGCCTGTAGCAATTCTGTTTATGGATATCTTTTCCAGATAATATAAAGGTAGGCTCCTGCAGTGTAAAGAGACCAACATCATCCCTCTTTAAGAGTCTCAATGAATGCGTTGTTTCCACGTAAGAGATTTGCCTTCTGAAAGAGCACAGTAGAATTGATGAAAATCAAAATCTTGTCTGTTTAAAAATTTCTTAGAAAGCAGTTTAAATATTCAGTATTGGACTTTAGAATAATTTCCCCAGCATTCCATTAATTTATGTAGCAAATTCTGAAACAAAAAATCCTAAAAACAAATGGGATAACAGAGAGAGAATTTTCTTCCTCATTTTCAGAACAATCTTCATCACAGTCTTCCAGACCACGGTTATCTTATCATCAAACATGAAAATGATCTCACTGATTCTGTAGTGCTATCTGTGGACTTTTAACTAAAAATACATCCAGGAATAATCTTATCTCCAATTCTTGAAGAAGACATGGCCTGTAAAAGACAGGTTGTCAGACTTACAGAAACAAAAGAGCTGCAAAAAGCAGTGATATATTTAATACAATTTACAATTACAGTATAGGATATATATGTACATATATATATCCTACGGTACAGGATATATAGGTACATTCTGAGAGAGTGCACAGATACCACATTTTAAATAAATTAGGTTTTAAATAAGTTTTTACGAGCAATTTACCCACTTAGAACAGCAGGGTTGACACTAAAAGCACAATGAACAGGACTCACCTCAAGAGACGCATTCAAACACTGTCAGAAAACCCTTTAGATTAACCCATATTGCTGTGTGGTTTCCCCTTTCTCTGAAGCCCACAGAACTCAGCTTGCACATGCTGGTTACTTTTCATGCCACACAGGTAATGGCTCTTCCAGATGCCTGTGATGGTGCTCCAAGAAGCACAGTGATGATAGTAAAAAGATGTTGATATTCGTAATAATCTGAAAAGACAGTCAAAGTGGAATGGCATATCATATTGCATGAGAGTCAAAACAGGTGAAGTTGGGTAGGTTTGCAGTGACTGAATGATGAACTTGGTACGTTTTTGTCCTACCATTGTTTATCTATTGGGTCCAGAGAACTTTGGATGAGGTCCTACGCACTGACCATCCTGGCTAATCATGCTAGGTGTAAAATTCACTGCTTACCTGGAACAACTAACAACTGTACTTTTACGACCATTGTGAGGACTCTTTTTATGACTGCCTTAACTTTTGCTATATGGGATGACCCCTCAGCTCTCTGACAGCTCCACACTGGAGAAATAAGCCAGCCCACAGGGGTGCTGGTTCTTCTGGACATCACATGCCTGTTCTTCCCTTTCGGTTAAGATTCTCTGAAGGAATACTAAGCCACTGAACCACGTAGGGGAAAATTGGTCTCAGATGTCAAGACAGACTTCAAGTGGGGAAGCAGGAGTTAGCAGCGTTGTTATCAGAGGCAATGTTTGCCAGCACGGCTGTGTGGAGGGAGTTGTGAATGTAGTGAAGGCATTTGCTCACCTCTCTTCAGAGGAAGGAGGCCAGCTCATGTCAGAAATCAAAGTAGTAAACTCCATTAAGTGGGTAGTAAGGCAATGTAGTGGGGCTTTGAAATTGCTTAACACCCTGATGAACCAGAGCAGGATTTACATATAAACGATGTCATACAAACATATTCTCCATAACGCTTTGCCAGTAACCACCTCAGCATTATTCATTTTTATATCACCCCATGCTGTGAAAACATGCACGAACCAAGAGACTTTTACTGTGTTCTACAGGGTAGAAAAAAATAATTATAAATAAAAATAAAACCCAAATAATCATTATTATATATTGGCAATTTATTTGATAATGGCCCACATAGTTACAGCCAACATTCCTCATGTTAGGATTTCATGTTACAAGTGCCTTCATATTTAAAATAAAACTGCTGTGGTATACTGTGTTGAATGACCACATATCGGAATAATAATAGTTTAAAAGGAATTTGAAAAAGCTAAGCTTCAATTTACAATGGTTTGCAGTTGGACACAGTAATCCACGTTTCCAAAAGGTTCCTGATTTTTTTCTCTCCCTACCAGCAGAAATATATTTTTGCATCATTATCAGTAACAGCACCAGTGATTCGTACTCACTTTACTCTCTCAGAAGACCTCAAATGTTCTTCAGATTGTAGTGTATGAAATCCCGATCCTGCAAATAGCAGCAGGTGGTGGAAACTATCTTTAAAGATCAGGAAAATGGACAAATGCCTAAGCCCTTGATGTTTCTGCTATGAGAAAGGTAATAGCAATACCTCATATAACTTGAGACAACAAAAATGCAAGGGAAGTTGGAATTCATGGAAAGTGGTAGTGTGCTCTCAGCGAAGGGGTTAGTATTTTTATAAGTAAACAGCAGAATCACTTTATCAGCTAATTCATCTCTCTACTTAGCTATTCAACAATTTTAAATCATCATCCATTGTTTTCCATAAGACAGCAATAGAAATGGTGAAACCGTTGCGGGAGGGAATTTGTGAAGTCTTTGGCAAGTCTCCCTTTTTGGGATTAAATCTCTTCTTTGGTTCTTTTTGGGAAGTCGGTGGATGTTTAAGGTTCATAGTGGGTAAACAGTTACGGTTCAGGGGCTTAAACCACTTGTATGACTCAAAGTGGAGTTTCTCAGAAGGCTTGACTGTTTTCCCCGGAGACTTAACATCTGTTTGATCTCTTTTGGAAGACTTCCCCGCTGTGAGATCCCCCTTCCTGAAGATGTCCGCAGCATTTGTATGCTGCTTCTGGGACTTTGTGAACTGCTTTGTCCCCGGGGAGCACTGCTATCATGGCAGCGCATAAATCGGAACTGGAACTTTGATGTAAATGGGGTTGAATCCATTAATTGCTTTAAAAGTCTTTGTGATTTGCCTTGTCCCAGAGGACACACAGTTATAGTGGTTCAAAGATCATACCGCGCTTTGATGTTGCCAGGGCTGGATTCATAATTGCTTGAAATTGTAAGAACAAAGCTTTACATGGACATTGGAAATTAGCTGGGAGCCAGCGCAGGGATGTGATCCATGCTATTTTCTTCTGCAACCTTAACGAGCCTTAGAAAACCCCGGCACTTTCTTGGTATCCAGGAGTTTGGTTGTGGTCCAATGAGCTCCCAAGCTTATCAGGCACTGCCACATATCCCAAACCATGGAGGTTCATATTATACTGTCAAGCTCTGTGTCCCACAGAAAAACTGTATGGGACGTATGTCTTCTTGCGCTGTTTTGGTTGTGATTACCTGTTGCTTTTCTGGACCGCTGGCCGCCTGGTTTGCAATGTATCTGGATAACAGCCACTGCACGACTCTGACTTGCTGCACACACAAGCTGTCCTCTCTGCACATCCACCAGTTGTTTGTCTGGAACTTTCAAAGACCACATTCAGCTCTGGGCTTAGGGTCTCCAAAATCTTTTTAAGATATCTTTGGTCATGGACAGATCCTTTCAACTTCAGAGCTCAAGTCCCTTTGTTCAGAAACTGTACTCAGACTTGAGAGCCTGAAGTTGTAGTGTATGTGCAAATTGTAGTCTAGCTCTGTGGATCAGGAAAACAAATCGATTACCTTTCTAGGATGAAGTCCATTCATTATACCACTTACAGAGCTCACATACATCTAAGGAAGAAATCAGATTCATTTTGCAGCCTGCACAGAAATAATTTTAAAATACACACATAGGATGGAAAAATGGACAACATAATGACAGTAAAGAAATCAATAATAATAATAATTAACAATTCCTTTCTGTTTTCCAGACCAGGCAAGGAGGAGTTAAAACCGTTTGTACCAATTATTGACTACAAGATCTGCAAATGATTGCATAAAATTTCCAAAATATGCCTGCAAGCTTCTATTATTGATGTTGTGCCCTGGGACACACACATATGGATTTAATTGTCTAAAGTGTTTTATTAATTAAATTGCTATGATTTACCTCTCCCATGTTAGCATTTACAGTTTATGAAACAGCTCGTAATTAGGAAATGACTACACTGATGTTGCTTGTTTACTTTGCAAGCAATACATAATAGTGCCACATTCCTCTTTTAAACCCACCCTCCCAGGCTACCTTTTTTCTAGCCCGATTAATAGGCAACTGCTGCTGGTGCGTTAAATTGCTTTTTGGATATGTGCAGAGGGGAAGATAACTGCTGGGGTTACTGCTGCTGTTGAAGCGCACAGCAGCATCCTTCTTCCTGGACTGGAACCTTCATCCAGAGCTCACTGCAGTTTACGAACATCTTACATTGCTGTGTTTTAGACCTGTCCCAACAAGAAAAATGAAGATTTTTTTTCCCTAAATACAGTATCATATTGATTGTGGAACCCCCAAAAAACTCTAGCCAGGCTGACTCATAGGCAAGGTTTTGAGTTTCCTTTACTGACTCTCAGAAAGATTTTCTAGAATACTTACGAATAAATGTTCTGAAGCCGTGCACAATGGGATTTATTCAAATGAAAGTAAGTGTGTAAGTTTTATGCAGAAGAATATTCACCAGTAAGTAGTTATTACTGCATCAAAAGGTTGCTTAGCCTATCTATCTAAATGGTAATCCATCTCTGTCTGAAAGTTAGTATTATTTAGCCGATAATTAAATTCTAGTCTCAAATTTTGTACATTTTTAGTTATTTGGAGAAAGCAGACACCATATAAATGACCCATACATGTATGTGGAGGAAGAAGGAGAAGAAAGAAGTGTTATTATAGCAGGCAATTGGACTAGATGATTGCTGTGGGTCCCTTCCAAATTATTCTATTCTATTCTATTCTATTCTATTCTATTCTATTCTATTCTATTCTATTCTATTCTATTCTATTCTATTCTATTCTATTCTATTCTATTCTATTCTATTCTATTATCTAGTTTAAGGCCAGAATGGAAGGAAATGATGTCTTGGGTAAAGTATGCCACAAAATATCACTCAGTAATCCCTATATTCTTACTTTGCTTCCATTCTGCTACTTTTCAGACAGGGATAGGATCTTACATAGCCATGGACTCTTGCACTCCTGTGAGTACCCAAGAGCTTTACAAACTTTGTTGTTGCCTATCAACTCAGTATTCTACTCTCCCCAGCTTCTTACTGAGTTCACCGAGAGTAGGGATGGGCACAATGCATTGACTCAACTACCATATGGGCTGGGTTGTTTGTGATGCCAGCTAAAAGCTGCCTGCATCTTCGCTTGAAAGCTGCATTTTAAAAAACCCAAGACATCACAATTTTGCAAAGGAAAGATGATGATATGTGGGATGAGAATCAGGACAGATGTTCACATGGCAACTAGAATTTTCTTCTGAAAGACTGAATTTAACCCTTCTTATGACACAGGAAATCTTGCCCTGCTTAAGACTTTGTTTTGCTTAATTTTGCTAGTCTAGTAACATAGGATATGTCTGGATAGCGCCATACCTTGGCTTCCTCTGCCAATGTAATGCTTAACAGAGGCCTTTCACTGGACAACAGAGCAATCTTTGGGCTAGCTACTATAATTGTTCTTAGCAGCCCCGGACTGTTTTAATGGTTTGGGTGAAACAAAAAATTTTCTTATGAATGATTCCTGCCCTTCTGGCTTATTGAGTATTTGGTGTGTAGTGACTTCTAATTCAAAGAGGTAAATTAATAATGGATCTCTCTACATGCAAAAGTTCTTTTGGGAGAGATCATTAAATGGGATTTACTGACAGTGTTGTGTTGACTTTGTCAACAGTCCTATGAAACCTGCTATGTAAGCAGCACCTTTGAAAACCAGATCCTTTCTGTAGGTGCAAGAAACCTGAGAATGCTGACCAAAATGCCACTGTTCCCTCAGAAGCTGACTTTCAAGTGACACAAGTATTCCCTATTCAGACCAACCTTTTCAAACATCAATATCTTAGGCTGATGCTGTGTTACTATTGTAATTACACTAGTACTCTTACATCCACAGTTAGGGAATTAAAGCATAATTTCATAGGAGTCAGGATTGAAAAAACCACAAACATAAAAAGCACTGCACAAAAGAAGTGAAAGGGAGAAAAAACCCCCCACCTATCCTTTTCTGCCATTTCCAAAGTTGCAGTTGTTTAAGAATATGGACATACCCTAGACTTGCCTATCCTTAGGAAATGTAACTTGGAGGCTACTATACTTCTAATACACTTTCAGGAGTACCCAAACCATACTGGTTACCTGTCGTTATCTGTTAAGGCTCTTCTTCCTCTTTGACTGATGGAGATTGACAGGAAGGTGATTTGGAGGAGAAGCCTGATCTGGGTCTAGGTCTTTGTTGTGGAGCCCAGGAAAGCTCCCTTGCACCCTGAGCTGGGTCCAGGCCATGCTCTCTGCCAGCTCTTAATTTCATCCTGGGTGAAAATCAGCTGTGCACCTCTACCTGGAGCTCTGATTTTCCTAAGGGAGAAAACACATGAATGAAGGTCAAAGAGTCCTGTCACACTCGCCAGAGGTCCTTACACATAGCCACCGCTGCCCCTTGGAGGGGCCACTCTCTCTCCATCGACTGCAGCAGGAGCCTGGGAAGATATATTGGAAAGCTCAGCTTTCCACTCCAGGAGTGGCAGAATTCACTTTCTTGGCAGCTGGGAAGCTTTAAGTAGACACTACCTAAACCATGCCACAGGCTGTACTCTTTCTGAATGCAGAAAGTCACCTTATTTGCCATCATGTGCATGCTTCAGGCATCCCACACCTTCACAAGGTGATTTCATTAGGATTCCAATTAAATGTCTGTGAAGAAATATCTTTGTTGCTCTTTTCCTTGTAAATATTGTAACTTTGGTTTGCTACTGGAATTTTGAAGCTGGTATCTGTGCAATTAAAACACCAATTATACTACTTTTCAGTTTCATTTTGCCATTCACTCCTCTATAAACTCCCTCTATACCTAATCAAAAAAGAACTAATTAGGAAAAGAAAAAAAAAAAAAGCAAGAAATCCTCAGATATGATCTAACCTTTATAGTATTCAAAAAACCACTTAGTACCAGCACTTGGTATCATGTTTATCTCCATGAGGCCACAGCAGCGTATCTACTATAGTAATTGTTTTCTCTCTTCATAACATTAATTTATTGACTTTAAAATGGCAACATCAGTGTCAGCACGCGGTCTTCTTCAAATCCCTGCCACAGTTTCCAGTGTGCGTACAGAGCATTTCTGGGTGGAGCAGCATGTGGGCAGCCTCCGGCTGGGACAGAGCTCTGATGGCGGCACTTGGCTGCTGTAAGCTCCGAAGTGTTTTCCCCTTACAGGACAAATCACCTTTGCTCCTGCACGTACCACAGGCCATGCAACAAGCAGCCAGTACTGAGTATGGCTAATGCCACTTTGCCCTTCTGTGCCCTGTTGCAGCTGTTGGCTTCTAAACCAAGAATGGCAGAGGAAAATTAATGAAGTACTTCTCAAAAGAAGACTGTTTTTAAAGGCATGCATACAAATCTTGCCACCAGACAATGTTCTTCAAGAATAAAATGTCATTTTCTAACTGAGGGCTTAGTCTGAGGCCCAAGAGGGTCGAGGAGAATGGTTTCTGCTGAATTCTTCGTGCTATGGATGAAGTCCTTCACCCAAAATTTTCTTCTCGCACCCATAACTCATTTAAGTGGCGTGTAGAATTCCTGATTAAAAAAATATTCTTTAAACTGTAAGAAATAATGAGTTCGAGTTTTTCCTATGCCTTTTCACATCTCAAAGACACCCGAAGCTGTGAAGTACTGCATGTCGCTGTGGCCACCCGTGTAGAAAGAGCTCATCTGTTTGCAAGCAGAGCCAGACTTTCAGAAATGCTCATCCTGCGCAGAAGGACCAAACCGAGCAGCCGGAGCCATGAGATGAGTCCTCGGGTGCCATCAGCTGTAGCAGTCCTCTGGTGGCGTTAGGGCAAGATGTGGTGGCTGCAGATCCATTCTGCAGCTTCTAGCGGCCAACACCACATTAGTATTGAATTTGGGCTCTTTTCTAGGCCTTAGCCAAAGGTGATCATCTCAGGTGGCCAGAAACAGAAGCTGAGCCCTTTTATTTTGCCTTCACTTGAAAATCTGGCCCCATAGATGCCTCTGCCAAGCAGCCGTGAATGAATACTACCTTTAATAGTGAGATTGCAGTACATGTGGAAGCCACACATGGCACCCATGAAAAGATAAATTTATGTAATTTTCCTCTTCCATTTTATCTCTTGCGACAGTATTAATCGGCCTCTAGTGACACATTTTATGACGGCCTTTTTTTATTAAGTGCTAAGCAAAACCTGTATTTCTCCAGAGCACTCAGGGGCCACTAGTGTGAATTTGTCATTAACATGCTAAAGAGTTCTGCTCCAAGAATAGTGTGACCTGTTCGTTTGTATGTTAATAGAGCTCGTGTCTAGAAAGATTGGAAGGCAGTCTTCCAACAGGCACAGGCTGCCTCTGAGAACAATGCAAGGGGCTCCTGTGAAGTAATAAAAACAATAATAATGATAATAAGAGTAGTAATAATGATAACAGTAATATCAACAACAACCACCATTCCACTTCTATAGTGCCTTTCATTCAAACAACTCCAAGCACCCTGCAAATTAATTAGGCCTCACAGCAATTCTAGGAAGTAATATCCCCTATCGATCTGTCGTAAGAACTGAGAGGGTGTAGACGGGGAAAGAGTGAGATTTGCCCAAGACTTCATGTGAAGTCAATGGGAGAGCTGTGGGTAGAAGCTGGAGTCCCCATTCCTACTCCCGTGCAGCCTGACTGTAAGGTTACGTTGCTCTGTACAGTGCAAAGAAGCACTGTGGGTTTGGAAGATCAAGAACGGAAGTTCTCAGTAATAAAATACGAGTAATCAGTTGTTATTTTTGGAGTCTGGGTTCCTGAAATCAGCTGCTCTATAAGCACAGAAATTGAAGTGCCCTGCCGCTCAGTGACACTGAGCATGCACAGCTAAACCTCAGATTAAATCTAGGCACCTCAGCACAAAATTAAGTATCTGGCTGAATGCATCTGGGTTTAAAACTGTTGGCAATTCAGCATCACCGGTGGTGGAAACCGCCTACCTGGCTGTTACCTGGCGTACAGCTGATCTCTTTGTGAGACGTTAGTGTTACGGTCAAGGTGCAACTTACCTATGTTAGAATCATACCGTCCTCTCATAGGACCACGTCACGTTGCAAAGATGTACCGCTGGCAGAGAGAGACACTGACGAGAAGGCCTCCTAACCCCACGCGGTTTGAGAGGCGTCACCTGGGCGCAGGAGTGACAAAGGTCCGCGGAAGTACTGGGGAGTTTTCCTTGCGCTGTCCCCGGAACTCGAATCCTATAAACACAGGCTCATCTCTTTAAGTGTGGTGTAGGATCATCTCTCCCATCTAGGTTAGCCGCCACAGGATTTAAACGGATATAGAAGCACACTCCCATCAGCTCTATTAAATACTTTTGAAATAAATTAAAAAGGCTCACTGGAGAGAATGGAAAAGGTTATGCCTGGCTCTTACCACCCATCTCCTTATTTTCTAGGTAGACTTACAGGGAAGGAAGAAAACCAATTTCTCACCGGCTCCAGTTTTAAAACACACCTGCCCAGAAAGCTGTGAATTGCCTATTCCCAGCTCAGTACTTGTTCTAGGCAGCTTTTCGTGCCACACAAACAGCGTAATTGGGCTGAATTACACCCAGTAGGGCAGTGCGGGACAGCAAAATTCAACTTGTAGTTTTGCTCTGTCCCTGGATTTACAGGTTTTGTAGGTCCGGGTGTCTTTAACTCCCCTTGTCAGTCATTCATGTGGACTGATAAATGGAGCAAAGCAGTTGTATATGCAGAGTAGAAACAGGTACATCTGTAGTCGGAGGAGAGTACGTGGCTCAACTCTGTACCTGTGCTGATTTGTGCGTTTGCTATTGCGCTCGCAGTGGATGTAGAACAGAGCATGACACCAACAGTATCTCTGCCCTGAAGAGCATTTAATCTGAGGGGCAGTGAGAAACAGCAAATCATATCTATATCTATATCTATATCTATATCTATATCTATATCTATATCTATATCTAAAATTACTTTGCCATAGGAATAAGACCGTTTTATCAGGCTAAATACAAGGACACGTATTGAAAGGAAGAATTTAGGGGAAAAAAAGTAATTGCTTTACTCAGATAATGGCAGGTACCTGGGAAGAGATGCATAAAATGACTAAAAATGATTCATTAGGCAGGACTCAGAAGAGACTCGAACACACACCAAAGATTTTCTCACAGAACCTAGATGAAGCCAGAAGTTGGCACTACATAGTTTCCATTTATTTTTTTTTTTTTTAATTCAGATGGAAGGAAGTAAGTGTCTAAAACTGCTGCACACTGTGCTTCTGGCTCTCATCAAAGGCACAGTTTAGCCATGCTGTGTGGAAATCCTTCCTGGTTTTCTTTAAGGATTTCCTTTTTATGGTAAGTATTAATGTTGTCTGCCACTCAACAATATATCAAATGACATCATTTATCCAGCAAGGTAAATGTCAGACAATGCCCAGAAATATCACTCGGTAAGTTATCTGTGAGTCTAATAACAGGGTGTTTTATACTTAAAAAAAATAAAAAAGGAGAAGAATAGAAGGAGCACTGCAATTTCCACCTGGTTCCCTTTATGGTTCAAGGAATGGGTTGGACTTTACTTGAATTCAAGGAGATAAAATTAATCCAAACATTGTCTGTGTGGACTGGAAACCATGATGTCTAGGAAAGTGTTGAAAACCCAAGTGTTGAAAGACAAAAGAGGTATAAAATTTTTTTTTCTTTTTGTGTGGTGGTTTGTTTTTGTTTTTGTTTTTGTTTTTGTTTTTAAAAAGCAGAATGGAGGAAAAAAGGAAAAGTGAGAGAGGGTTTTGTATAAATGAATGTTTTCTGGGGCATCTTTACTTCCACACATTTGATGCAGAGTTCATCAAAGCTAAGGACCACAGCTAATTCACACACTGTTGCACCCCAGCTGTAGACAATTGCAAGCCAGAATATTTTTAAAGGTCATTTTACTAATTACAATAGTCGGAGTTTCCCATCAGCCACACAAGGCTATGCCACTTTGGGCCATTTGATGTATCTCCGCTTAGTGGTAAAAACAGAAATAAAATTTACTTAGCTGATAGAGTCATGTCAAACTCAGCAATACACTGCTGATTGCAATAACCCAATTTAGGAGTGACAGATCAGCTAAGGAAAAGTTAGCATTAGCTCACAAAGGCACTTATGACCTGCTTCCAAAGGGCAATGACAGAGCATTTTAGTAAAAGAATTAATATGAGTTAGATTAGGGTTACGAGTCGCTCTGGGAATTACCTGTCAACTAGAAGTAAAAGCGCTGATGTCTATCTTACCAAAGGCCGGAGATGCACACTGTTTGTTGCAGGCTGCATTCAACTGTTTCCCTAGGTATTTTTTTTCCTGAAAAGTAAATATATTTTTACATTATTCAAAGAGCACAGAATTAAGTAGCCAGGTTCTTGTCTTGTTTAAAAAGGTGAAAAACCCTTCAAAACTCCCTGCCTGTCATGCACTCCCGGCTCACAGGGCGACACAGGAGAACAGTAAGTGGGAAAAAAACCGAAAGGGAGAAACAGAGAATGTTTAACATTCAGAATTTGTCCACAGCCGATAATTTATTGGAACTCATCTGTAACAAGGCCTGGCACTGATTTATAAGTTGATTTGAAAAATAAATAAAAGTGATAGAAACCTGCATTCGGTTTTAATGATAGACTGTTGCAGCGTGAAAAGTAAGGATATGAAACATTGCAAGGAAATTAGATATTATGCCCCGAAGACAACTGCAGCTACCAGCCCATTAATTGTTAGATATTTATTATTAAAAATTTCTTTTCATGAGTGACTGCAGAATATTTGTGCTCTTAAAGTTGTTGCGTTCTGACATGAATGAAGCGTAGGAAGCTCATTTTTTTTCTCCCCTCCGTGCGTGCGTGCGTATGTGTTTGTGGAGCTGACAGGGTGGCTGACCCAAGAACGTGATGGATCTTTCCTGCACAAACAGAAACACACAAGGTGCTGCCTCTGAATTGACACTGAACAGGATAATGAATGCTGGGAGGTTTGTTACTGTTCTGAATGTCAATAGCAAGGGGCTTGAGAGTGCTCCGAAACAAGTCCCTCCGGAAGCCGAGAGGGCCGAGCTCCGTTTCCAGTGGGACGAACAGCTTCTCCAAAGAGCTCTGACAACTTGCGTGGGTAGCGATGTCCTCATCTCCTTTGCGCTCCCAGAGCTTGACCGATCATACACCAAGCGCTGCCGAAAGGAGGAGACAGGTAACTAGTAAAAAACCAGCAGTGTGTCCTTGACAAACCCAAAAGAAGGCAAGTGAAGTATCATTTTTAAAAGTGCTCTAAGACTTTTGGAAACTGAGGCACTGTCTCATGCCTTGAAAATACAGAGGAGATTTGATCGAATAAATTCTCAACCGAAAAGAGTTCACAGAAAGGCAAGACCACCTAGTATGTCCTTCTGCTTCTCCACCCCTGCCTTACAAGATAGACAGCATCGCTGGTCTTTTGAAAAAGAAGTATCTAAGGGAAAGAGCATGCACAGGATGGATGCACGTGAGGCATGGCCCGGGGAGCTGGGTCTCTGGGCGCTGACGGCCACGTTGACCTCCTGAGTGACTGTGGGTGCTGATCTGCCGCTAGAAATACAGACAATAGTGTGCCTTTTTTTTTTTTTTTAAAGCTCTGTGAACTTTCATGAAACAACAACTAATGAAAATGGGAGAGACAGGGAGAGAAAAACATAATGTTTTATTATTGCATGGTCATTATATTGCAGAAGTATCTAGAGTTACAAGACATTGCACAAATACGTAACAATAACCAGGCCCTATCTCGCTCAGACTGTGATTTACCTGTCTCAGACTTTGCTATGAATTATTAATAGCAGTTATAGTAATTAAGTATGATAATAATGTGGCTACAGGAACTTAATGGAGGAAAATCAGATTTTAAGTGCTTGCTACTCTTGACTCTGTTACAAACAAAACAGTATCTGCATCCTTCTTCCTTTTTTCCTTCCAAGTTCTAGAAGGCAGCTTATCCCCATTCCTCCATCCTAGTTTCACTTGGAAAACCGTATTTCTAAGGCCACATGCACTATACAAACGAGGTTTTCAAAGGCAGGGGTGTGTTCAGCTCACAGTGAAAGGTGTCTGGTACTTCATCTGTCCTTGAGATGCGGACATTTCTTTCTCCCTAATGAAATACAACTTACAGTCTACACTACTGCTATTTCCTTGTAGGTATTTCTTTGGTGTTTCTAGCAAACATAAAATCTGGGAGGCCCACATACTTCCTTTTCGGAACACAGACTTAAAAAGGAGGAACATTTTATGTGCTACAAAGAACACAGGCAGCTATTAAAGAAGATTCACAGTTATAGGCAAATACATTAATGGCGGGGTTAGCTCTTGAAATGAGAATTTATAACAAGCCTCTGCCTAATCCCTCATTAAGATAATTTATTCCCACCCTCAAGGTCTCACATCACAGCCAGCACTAGGCAAATAATTAGTAACAAACAATTCATTTGATCAATTTCAACTCCTCTTTTTTAATGAATTGTCTGCCAATGCAGCACCATTTTCTCAAATATATTTATTATTCACCATTATTTGTCTATTTTTGTAAAGAATTCGTAGCCTGTTGCTTATCCCGGGGGAGCTGGGTGCGCGATGGTAGCTTGTCAAGGCATTTTGAGGGGATGCAGAAGTCACATGTCATAATTGCGCTGTCTGTCTGGAAAGTGGGAGGTGCAGATCAATTTTACTTTGTGAACACTGAGGCTTTCAAGACCTGAACATTATTTCCCCTAAATAAAGTTGAGCGCATGAACATTTTAATCCATAACTCCCAGGTGAGGGTGGGAGCTCTTTGCCCTGGGGTCACGTTGCCCAAGAGCCTTGCAGCTCCCTTTGTAGCCAGGTGGGAAAGGGACCTACTTCTGTCTCGCTGCTGACAGAGAGCATCCTGGCATAGAGAAGGCTGCGAGCCTGTGTGCTAATTAAGGTGCCCGGAGGAGGGTACTGCATTAGAAGCATTTCCTGATCAATCTCCAGCAGGTATCTAAACACTTGCTGAAGTACTGACTAAGCTCTTTGCTCAGCTGCCCTTCTGCCTGCTGTGGAGAAACCTGGGGGAGTCTACTCAGTAAACGTGGCATCCAGAGGACTGAAAGGCTATGAAATGAATTGGGGTCTCTGACACAGCCCTATCTGGGCCACTGCAGCAGCCCCGGAAGGTATTTTCAAACTACATTTTTCATGTTGTATCAGCCAGAATGAGAGCAGTTATCAAGCTAATGAAATTCTTACATCTTTGTCAGCTGGTGGGAATAAAGCCATGCGATACCACTTCCTAAACCAGCAGCATACAGCCACCCACCCGAAACGCAACCTGTAGAACAAAGGAAGGGACGGTACAAAGGCAGCCGGCTGGGATCCAGCAGGCTCGCGTTAGTCACCCCCCACAGCATTCCCATGCCAGCCGTCCTCCCTTCTTTTCCTGTCACTGGGGAAAAGTGTTTTCTCCTTTCCCACACGCAGCTGCCTGTTGGCCCTGTCGGCCACCCACGAGGACAGCTTCGTACTGCAGTGCTGTCTGGGCACCGGCGAGGCAGAGCAAGGTCTGCGTTACCCCAGCGCAGAGAGCGATACCTGGGTGGTTCCAGTACTCTCTAATTCCAGAAAATTCGATTAAGGTTACACTTACAAGACAACAGAGAACAAAGCAGAGAATGTCACTGAAGCTCTCGGCCTCACTTCAGCCCTGCAGAGACACGAAGCTGTAACTAGTCAGGGACAGAGAGGCCTTTCAGCTCCTCAAATTAAGCACTCTTAAAGTAATGCTATATATTTTCCTCCAATGTTTTCTCTTTATCCATGCCTGGATGCAAGGCAGTGGGAAGGTGTAGGGGATCGGGGTGGAAGGATAAAGTTGCAAACTGTACTCTTCTGGCTGGGGATAGATACAACTTCTCTATAAAATTTATGTTCTGTGCTTTATATTATCAAAACCTGAACTTAATTTTAATTTAGCTCAAGACTTTCCTTAGGATAAACTATTAAAAATCTGTGACAGGAGTGCCAATTAAGAAACTCAAATAAAATACTAGCACTCAATATTCCTAATGAAGGCACCATTAAAAAATGAAAAACCACGCTCATGCAGTCTCCTACTACAAAAAACTCTAGAGCGAGAGCAAAGAAAAACAAGTTAGTATTTTGACATTTACTTGCTCTTTTAGAAGACATTCAGAGTGGCCAGATCTCTAAAGGATGGGTTAAACAGGACCCTATATTTCTCCACATCAAGAACGCACTCTTGACCTGCTAAATTGCCATCCCAGCCTTACTTTGGAGGAGTAACAGAAGCATAAGGAACAGATTCTCAGCTATTTACTCTCCAGCTACAATGATAGGGAAATACAGAGAATACAATTAAACGGAATCATTTGTAAATGTGCCGATTCAATTTCATCCTGTAAAACTGGTAAGATAGAATGCACTGTTTATAGAAAACCTATGCAGAAGACCTAATTCTATTCTTTATTTCACTTCTTTACTAGCTACAAGAATGGTCAAGTAGATTCCGTTGCACAATGTGTTGGGATCCTGTCCTTCCGTTTTTCCATCTTCGTATTTGAACCTACTCTATAAATTAATATCATCGCTGGCAATTTCACAGCCTTCTTGGGAAAAAGGGACTGAAAGAGACTCCGGCAGCCAAGACAACTGGCCTGGTAATTGGACCACTGGGTAAAAGTCTCCCGCTCCAGCCCTTCTGTCAATCTAGCGCTTTGTTTCTTTTGGCTTTTTAATGATACCATTAACTAAAAATGTAACATCCCATTTTAGATCAAACAGTATTTTCTGTTAAGTGCAAACTGTTCTTCCTTGGGTTTTGTTTTCCTGGAGAAAGCTCTTCCTCTCCTACCACCAAAATGCTCTGTATACTTTTCCCTAAGGATTAAATTTGCCCTCAGCCCAAGCCAAATCTTAGTTGCTTCGATTCAGCTGTTGAGTTTGAATGAGTTTAAATTGCTGACACTCAGCCCAGGAAAGAGCTGTTTTGATTCTCTTTGGCAGCAATCTGTACACCTTTGTTTTTTGAGAATTTCTACAGATCTCTGTTTGTATTCACAGTTTCTTTAAAAATTATTTTGTTAGATATTCTGCATAAACCCCTAATTTCATGCATATTAAACATATGGACTCATAGTAGTGCCCTGTCCTTCATTTACAACGCAAGGTCTCAAGCACTTTCTTCAGGAAAGATGTTGGTTTTTTGGCAGAACAGAAGCTCCAGCTCCTGTTTCAATAGGAAATCCCAAAGACATGGGATGCTGTTACTCTGAGGTTTCTGTTCTCTGCAATGTAAGTGGCAGTTACACTCTTCCTGCAGTGAAATAACAATAGATCTGCAGTCTATGCTGCTCATATGTCTCAACAGGCCTTCTGGTACGTTGTGCATGGTACATTCAATACAGTTTGTATGAATTTGCAGTTATTGCACTTTTTGCAAACTCACAATATAGCTCTTTATAGACAACTGTGGAGAAACAAGGAGTTGTGGCTGAACAGAATTTTATTAATCCATTGTTTAAAAAATAATCTGCAGTAGTGTCAGCCACAGACTTCTGAGTAAGAAATCCAGTCAGTTTCTTTTTAGATACCAGCATTCCAGAGGCAAAGAGAATAAAGTAAGTTAGAGTCAGGCCAGTTACTCCACACAGGCAAACCAAATTGTCAGTTCACTACACACATGCAGTGAGAGTTAAGAGTCAGGATGTAGCTCACAATGAACCAAGATGAAACTAGACCTGTTAGAAAAATGTCTTGGTTTTATTTATCAATCAGTAGGATAATGTAACAAGTATAAATTCATGCTTATTATCAACTGGTTTAGCAGAGATAAACCCCAACACCCAGTGTGCAACAAACAGGCTGCTGGTACTGCTGTTTTGATAGTTGGATATTAATAGACTCTACAGGCGATGGGACTTTGCAACGACTTTTTTCCATCTTTTCTTTTAAGGAGAGTTCTGAGCTTATGGAGGCTACAGGTGTATTCGGGGATGTACGGCTGCACCTCTCTGCGCAGTCCCAGATTTACTCCAGCTTCTTGCAAAATGTAACGCAGTTCAGATCACAGACACATGAAAGTTTCTGCGAGATAGAGAAGGCGATCTTACACTGTCAGCTGTTCCACAGCAACAACCTACGTGCTCAATACATTTGAGATAAGTTATGTTTACTCAGTGGCAAGTGTGTACACACGGGCAGTTTCCGCTGAATCTACCATGTGACAGCTTTCTGCGCCTCACGTCACAGAAGTATGTGGACACAAACTCTTAGGTGCCATCCATTTAAGGGAGCAAAACGTTCACATATTTTTGGGGATCTGGTCCTTATTTTTTCTGCAAAAGACCTTTGCAGAAAGAAATAGTACATATACTCTTGTCTCAAAAGGATAACAAAAGAATAAGACTAAGAACACTCAACAATGTCACAGTTGTCATGGTAAAAGGAATGCAAAGTGCTAGAAAAATGACTTGCGTAGTATAAACCTAGTAACTAGGATGTCAGGTTTTTAACTGGCACTCTCCAGCTGGACTACAGGAATGAAAAAAAACCAAAAAAGGGCAGGGCAGAGGAGCAAATGCGGAGATAAAATCATAAGCAATCCAGTGTGGGTGGCTCCTCTGACCAAAAGGAACAACATACTCCCAGAGGCCCACGTCCTCATGTACCTACCTGAGCTCTTTTTCTGTTGCTGCTCTATGACGTCCACGGGCAGAGAAACTAAGCTTTTTGTGAGAAATAACAGAGGTAATGAAGGTACTGCCAGGCCTCAGCCTTCCCTGCTGTGGCAATTTGGAGAGGATGATGTGTTATGCACCATCTTCTTTGCCGTTGTGGTAAGATTCAGACACGTACCATTATTTACTACACGGGGCTGAGAAAAATCGCACAGGTTACCAATTCTGTTGAAGAGAAATTGCAGTAACAGAATGGAACACAGGGAAGAAGAGATGTGGAATCTTACTGTGAGTCTCCATCAATAAACAAGACAGGATAAAAGGTCAATATTGAAAATTACTTTTGAAGAACCCCCTGCTCCACAGAATATTGATTGGGAAAAATGCAAAGAAAAAACATCAACCTGACACCTCCCCCCCCTCCCCCCCCCCCCCCCCCCCAAAACGTGCAAAACACAAGTATCCGCACTTTCAAAAATACACATTTTAACACTGTAATTCATTACCAGAAACAGAACAGTTAAGCTGGTGCAACAAAGGTAGCTCTGGCTGAAGAAATGTAGCAGACTGAAGGAACCGCACACTAAAACCTACACAGCTCCCTTTCGGCCACCTGCATACTTACCGAACGTGGCCCACTCGTTTCCAGTCTGGCACAGCTCTTCTCAGCTCTGAAGGACATGCGATGAAGACGACTGACAGGAGCCATCCGATTTCCAACCATCAAGTCTCAGCATTCCTAAAAAGAATGTCTTTGCCTGTCAATCAAGGTATTAAGATGAATCTGTCTTCACAGTGAGTCTCTGCACTCCAGGATAGTCTTTCTTTCCTTTATTGATCTTCTTTCCTCATCCTACCACCATGTACAGTGCAGAAATATATTCTGGTAAAAGATATTACATTGCATCTTTCTGATACACCCATTCTCCACCCTAATTTAGCTCTCAGTAGGAATCATAGAATCACAGAATCGTTTGGGTTGGAAGGGACCTTACAGACCATCTAGTTCCAACCCCCCTGCCCTGGGCAGGGACACCCTCCACTAGACCAGGTTGCTCAAAGCCTCATCCAGCCTGGCCTTGAACACTTCCAGGGATGGGGCACCCACAGCTTCTCTGGGCAACCTGTGCCAGTGCCTCACCACCCTCTCTGGGAAGAACTTCTTCCTGATACCCCATCTAAATCTCCCCGCTTTCAATTTAAACCCTTTACCCCTTGTCCTGTCACTACAGGACATGGGTATTTATTTATTCCTTGTAAAAAGCACCCCCCACACCCCCCCAGCTTCCTTGTAGGCCCCCTTCAGGTACTGGAAGGCTGCAATAAGGAAAAAAGCTCTCTCTCCGAACTAGTGACATTTCTATTTAGAAGCCAAACATATTGTTTGTATGCAGTCTGTGCTTCAAGTTCTTGGAATAAAAATGGGCTTCTTTCTGTGGAAGAATAGATTCTGTTGGAGCTGTCTTGCAATGCAAAATTTACCAAGTATCAGACGGTCAATTCAAGAGACCTGTACCTATGTGCCTGGGGATCCAAAAGCTTCGGGCAGTAACTGGTCATCCCTGGCAATCACGCAAGCCTGATTGCTTAATCTCAGGCTGCTTTAATCCCAGGAAAGATGGAGTTTGCAAACCAAGCTTGTACACCCAGGCATGACTCATTTATTAAGGAGTCCAGGGAAATCAGCTGTGACTCCAAGTAAGGATTAGCTACTTTTAAATCAGTTCTTACCTATGTAGTTCTATAGAATTTGTTTTCTTTTGTTGAAATCAAGGATGGCGATATTACCCAACAGCAAGAATACAGTCTTCATTTGAAGAGGCCGAGCACTCACCCTCAGATTTTACTATTAGCTGCACTGCACAGGATGGCGTAAACCAGGGATAGAATCCTACCAGCTGTTAACTTGAATGCTTATTAAGGGCAATTTTTAGCGTATTTCTCACTAAAATGATTTTCCAGTCCCCAAAATTGGATAGTATACAAAATAAATAATCCTAACTTTAGGCTAGAACAACAAAAGATTAAAGGCATGTTAAAGCCTAAAGAGCTTAAATTCTGCTTAGTCACTGCCTGAAGCCTATGTGAACTCTGCTTTATGCATTAAAGCCTTTCAGGGGCCCCAAATCCTCTTTGTGGACATGTCCATGATTGTCCAAATCCTGTGGCTGCAATGTCTATCTCAAACCGAAACACCCATCAAGTCCGAAATAAACAGGTATACCTCTACCTGTTTGTGAGCGTAAGCAGATTTACTGGATTAGGCAGGAGAGGATGAATATAGCAGGCTACATTTAAAGACACAGCGAGCAGAGAAGCCATTGCTATCTTCGAACAGCCCCGTTCACCTTTGGATGACGTGACTTTTCTTCTCCTCAGCCACAGCAGTCAGAGCCACGGCTCCCCCCCAGCTCCCTTCCGAAGGGGTACTTTTAACGCGTGAACTACAGGTCGTGCTGAAAGTCGAGATGGGGCACTTCCAATTACTGTTGTTTCACCCACGAGGGGTGACTGTTTAGCTGGACCTGGTGATTCGAATGAAGGCTGAGGTGGATTGGAGTAACTCACCTATCTGCAAATTTGGGTTGCTCTATTTTTTATAGATAGCCTATAACATAGCCTGTTGTGCCCTTCATTTTTCTGTGCTCAGGGCTCTTTACGTGTAATGCGTACTCCTGCAAAGCGCTGCGATCGTTCTCGTGTAATGAAACCAGCGTGAGGGCTTGCAGTTTGGGAAGTCACTGAGAAGCACGCCATGAGGAAGCAACTCCGTAGTATCCAGCCAACAACATCACGTTGTATGCGAGACTGGGCTGCGGACTGCCTGGAGTGCTGTGGGACCATAGAGGAGGAGTTCAGGAACATGGAATGAGGCAGAAGTGAAGAAATGGGAACTGCAGCCTGTCAGGAAAGATTAATCCTTCTACAAACGGTGCCAGGAAGTGGATCCTGTAAATGTGTCTGGAATCCCAAAGATGATTTTAGTGGCCAACTGAACCACTTGACAATTGCTTCACAGAGAATAACGGAAGCTGTAACCCCTCTTCAGTGGGGACGGAGTTAATTCTCTCCACAGTAGCTAGTATGAGGCTGTGTTTTGGATTTGTGCTGAGAAGAATGTTGATAACACACTGATGGTTTTAGTTGTGGCCAAGCAATGTTTACATTAAGCCAAGGACTTTTCCGGTTTGTTGGACTGCACCTGTGTTCCCAGCTGCTTCTCTGCAAGAGGCTGGGGAGGGACACAGCCCAGACAGCTGACTCGAACTGACCAAAGGAATATTTCATGCCATAAAATATCATGTTCAGTATATAAGTTGGGGGTGGGCTGGGGATCACTCTCCCTCTCTCTCTTGGGCCTGGTCTGGCTCTGGAACTGTCTCTCACTGCTCGGAGACTGGCTGGGCACCGGTCTGCAGGTGGCGAGCGGCTGTATCATTTATTTTCGTTTCCATTATTTCCATTGCATATTATTAGTAGTGATAGTATTACTTTCATTACATTAGTAGTAATACCAGTATTATTAGTACCATTAGTATTATTGGCATTGCTAGTATTACTAGTGTTATTTTATTTAATTTCAATTATTGTTTTTATCTCAACCCATGACTTTCCTTGTCCTTTCCTCCAACTCTCCTCCCCATCTCACTGGAGGAGGTGAGCGAGCGGCTGTGTGGTACCTGGCTGCTGGCTGGGGTTAAACCATGACACTTGTATTGTGTCCGTCCTTCCTAGGGAGAACAGAGAGTTCTCCTAGGAGAGCACCCTATTCCACCTTTATCTAAAAAAACACCTTCAATTTTCTTATGAATGCTAGAGACTTCTGGGATGTCTGTATTTCCTCAAGACGTGGACTTCACGGGAAGTAAGCACAAGCACACTTCTTAAACCATGTGTAAGGCTTGGCTTGGTAAATCTAGTTACCGCCAGAGCTACCTAGAAAATTCGGTAAGCTGAGGACCAGTACATGTCTTAGACAGCAAAGCAGACACGCCGGCAGCGCAGTCAACCAGACTTAGAGCATATCCAAATCCTGCTGTCCTGCAGCCCTCTCCCACGCCTGATGGGATATTTCGCCCACAACTTATCACCAAGTCTGTCCCAGGTGACAGACGGCAGCAGAAGCCAAACTTCCAACCCCCCGCATTCAGATGTACCGCCCCAACAGCAGCACAGGGGATATGTAGCTGATCACCTTCCCCTTGACTGCTGCAGTTACAGGTAAACAGCAGTTTACCACGTGACAGACTGTACAACGGGTAACAGTGGTATTTAGTGCACGTGCTCCTGTGATGGTGGGGTCGGAGTGTTCAAGCTGACACAGCAATTTTACTTCAATTTTACACCGAACCAGGACTACTACAGGATAGACTTTTGTACAGATACGCTCACGTAAATGCCCAGTACTACGGAATGGTATTTAAGTGGAATTTATACCTGGGTTTTGAACAAGTAGGAAGGCATCTACCACGTGCAACGTGCTGACAACTAACAGGCAGCAAGCGGTGCAGCGGCACTTCTCACAGACACCTGCCAATCAGGTGCTGCACTAAGCCACCCAATAGCACGGCAAGAGCTAAACGCAGAAAATCAAAAGCAGCTTTGAATTCCTTAATGAATACGTTAAAATAGTTCTGGGCTGACGGCATCAATTGCATCCAGCAGTTTCTCGCATGTGCTCCAAGAGATTCCCATGCTGTCATTTTGCACTGATCAGCAGTCAGCACACGGAGGTCTCGCTGCCAAGGGGATTGCGCTCTGAAACTACTCGCTGTTCAGCTAGAATCGCACCATCGGGCATTGTCAGCATGGCTGCTTCAGCCGAGCAGCCAACCGAAACAGGTAACGCCTGTTTTAAGTATGTTTATTAACACTTTGAAAACACTCAAACAAAATTAGAATCTGGACAAAGATTGTTAAGACTTACCATCACAGCCTGGTTGAGGCTGGAAGGCACCTCTGGAGATCACCTGGTCCAACCCTCCCTGCTCAAGCAGGCCCACCTACAGCTGGTTGCCCAGGACTATGTCCACAGCTTTTGAGTATCTCCAAGGATGGAGACTCCACCAGCTCCCTGGGCAGCCTGTGCTGGTGCTCCGTCACCCTCACAGTGAAAACGTGTTTCCTGGTGTTCAGAGGGAACCTCCTGTGTGGCAGTTGGTGCCTCATGCGTCTGGTCCCGTCACCGGGCACCACTGAGGAGAGCCTGGCTCCGTTCCCTTTGCACCCTCCCTTCAGGTATTTACACACAATGATGAGAGTCCCCTGAGCCTTCTCTTCTCCAGGCTGAACAGTCCTGGCTCTCAGCCTTTCTTCATAAGAGAGATGCTCCAGTCCCTTCATCATCTTCGTGTCCCCTTGCTGGACTCTCTCCTCTAGGCCCGTATCTCTCCTGTCCTGGGGAGCCCAGAACTGGGCACAATACTACAGGTGTAATGAAAACGACAAGGTAAAACTTTACACTTAAAATAAAAAACCGAGAGAAGAGGAAGCATCAAACTGAGAAATCAAACAAAGAAAAAAAGATTTAAATATCCGCAAGCGTAGAGAAGCAATACATTACTACCACACCTCAAGACAGCACAGCAAAACAGCTGACACTGATCCAGTTACAGCAGAGGCGTTAAGTCAGCATTACGTCCTAAGCTGGGTAGGAACGTTCTTTATTGCGTAACTGTCCTTGACTCCACACGCGAATGGCAAAAAGATACAGATCCGGCGCGACATCATTATGCTCAGTTCCTCACCGTTTTCCAACGGCAGCAGCTTTCGACCAGTGAACTGAATTCGGAGCGGTCACCTAAAGCGAAGGATATTATGCTTCTCTTAGGAGGGCTACTCTCTCTGCCTTTTTTCCGTAGCAGGGTTCACAGAAAACACAACAAACCAATGGGACAGAGCAACGCGCACAACGCAAAGAAGCTTCAAACGAAGTGCAGGATGCCTACTTTATGGCTCCCTTAATTCCGCTTTAAATGATACAAGCAGAGAACACACAAACCATTTAAAATCTCTAATACGGGGGTAAAAGAAAACTGGGCTTACGTTAGTACAGTTTCATGTCAGGTACAGAAGGGCTCTGTTGGACTTGGGGCATAGAATAACCGAGGAAATTAACTTCTATCCCTGCTGATCACAGACGTACGAAGGCAACTTTGGGCAAGTTACCATTTCTGCTTCCTCGGTGAAATGGAGATAGGATTTTTCTGCCTCATAGGCAAGACTAAAATTAATCTCGATAAACTGCTTGAATAGTCAGGAGTTTTATATTAAATATTGAAATTAATATAAAGATTTTTAAACAGGTAAAAGTGTTAAAAGAAAACGAAACGAAACCCAACTTCCACTAAAAATTCTGAGCTATTACTGAAACCGTATATAAAATCCCTCCAGGAAAAAAAACCCTGAAAGTATGAATCCATTTAATTAGTTCCCTAACTTGTGAAGTTTACTTATTATTTCCTGCCCTCCAGAGCACACATGCAATTCTATACCCCTTTCCAGAGCGGTAAACAACTCAAAAAATTTCCATGACCGAACAAGCAGTGGTCAAACATGAGAGAAGGGCTTGTTTGTGCCTGGGAGTATGGGAGGTGGAAAGAAAAGAAACAATTAAGACAAACCAGGTTAGTGAGGAAGGCATTTATGAAAGGAAAAAAAGACCACTCAAACTAATTTAGTTCCTCTTCCTTCAGTTCTCAAAGGCAAGCAAGGGAGAAGAGAGATTTTCTTGGAAGATGGAATGAGGTCAAGGAGTTAACGTACACATGGACTCATCAAGACCTTTGCAAACATAACAGAAAGTATAAAGGAAAGATTTTTTTTTTTCATGGAGAAAAAAGGATTTAAAAGAATCATCCAGAGAGTCATAACTGATGTGAAGCTGAAAATACAGAATGCAACCACCCTGTGATAGTATGACACGAGCCCTTAAATTCAGGAACAGAAACCTGAAACAATCCATACTGCATAGATGCAGCACGTTAAAGAAGGAGTAAACGTCCCAAAAGAAGACAGACAAGTGAGGAAGACAAGTAGGAATGACGTATGCCTAAGTTTTAGCTTAGAACGTTTGGTAAGTTCAAAGCAGGAGTGGTAAAACAAGAGTAAGAAAAACAGTTTAATGCAGTATCGGGAACTGCTGCAGGTTTAGGGGGCAGGTTCAGAGCATTAGTTCTTCCACACTTGTATTCACATACAGGTATCTAATTAGCATTTGGATGACACTGACGTACTGAAATACAGAAGAGATCCACTGCACAGCCAATTACTTCAGTATTCAGGTGTGCCAAATGAACGTCACGTGAGAGCAACTGCATACTAATTTAGGAAAACAGAGCTCCCTCAGTCCTGTAAAGGACCCAGAAGTAGAGGGTGTCACAGAGGTACATCGCCGACATCAGTGGAGACCTTGGGCAGCCTTAAGTTTTAATGTGAAGTTCAAACCCATTACAGCTAATTCTTCTATCACAGGTTTTCTGTAGAGAGGAGAAACTTGTGTAGCATAAGAATAAGAAGCAACTAATTCACATTATATTTAGGTAATAAATTTTATGGTGACAGAATGAATGTTTTTTTTCTGTAGGTTCACAACACCTACTGTAAAGAGTCCAGAAACCAGAGTATAAAATGCAAAAGTTGCTAAGATCAGCCAACATAGCAACATTAGGAAGGGTTAACCAACACCCCGATGTAAGTGCTCTTATATGAAAAATAAAGAATTTACAGTTTCTTTGTGGACAAGCCCTTATTCATATTCCATAGACAACGTAAACCCAATATACGTATATGGTACAGAAGATCCTAAACCAAAGTTTTGTGATAAGAACACTTGGAGGTTTGTAAGGTTTCTCGTACTTGCGTGCACTATACAGTTCATTGAAAACTGAAAAACAAACACACACAAACAGCAATTCACCAAAATTAAGGTTTTCTTAACGTCTCAATGAAAACGTGGAACCGCGCAGACCATGACAGGTGGCAAATTATCAACTACTGACACTTGTGTGTGCGTTTTCTTTATCAGGCTTACATGCTGTTGATTAGCAAATACTAGATTCACACCTATGAAAATAAAAACCTGACTCTTAAATTTATTCTATGAACACTAAACCTACAATATTCGTTTGAGTAAAAAAATCGTTTTTTAAAGTACACCTGTAAAACAAAACATACATTCCCATAGTTAAGAAAAATAATAAAAAAATAAATCAAAACTTCCCCTAATGTGTGTGCCATTAACTCATTCTTGTATACAATACAGAATAAATTAAAAAGGTAAATTATCGTGAACACTACGCTCTCCAAAGAGAGAAAATAGAGGCAAAACTGGATTATAGAAACACTTCGGTAACCTACACAGGACACGAATTCTAGTCAGAAACTTTGGAATTGACTTTGCATCGATTTATATAAAACAGATGCCAAAGAAATTATATTTGCTATGACTTTCGGCATGTATGGTAGCTTTCACATAATTTGGTCTCCTGAAGTTCAATAAAGTTTAGCAACAGATAGAGTTTGCAGATAGCAAAACCGAGACTGGAAAACTGTCCAAACGATGCTCAAATGCTGATTACCAAGTCCTACCGAGCTAGTGAACAGAGCACTAAATGTTCCGTAATCACTTTCTTTGCAATGGTTCAAACGCTGTCCCACTTTTAAGCTTGATAGATAACCTCACTGGACAGAGCAACTTCATTTAGTGAAAAGAATGCAAGAAAGAATACAAGAGTTGATAAATATTATGGGGAAAGAAATGTGTGTCAATCCCCTCATTCTGGGCAAATGCACTCGCATCAAATTTGAAATTGTAACCCTTTTTCATATTTTACCATCAAACTCTGGCTGCAACATGAAAATGGATGGCCATGGCAGGCCATCCTTCTCTTTCCAGGTGCATCTGTTCATCAAATTCACACCTCTCCACCTTATCCAGGGCACAATCAATCATGCAGCAACTGGGACTTTAGAAACCAAAATTGTCACGTGCAATAAAATCTTCTAACTTGGCTACACAGGCTGTATATGGGTCGAAAGGCTTTGCTGATGCACCAGAGTAGCTTGAGTGCTGGAAGCAGTGCAGTTACGTCAGCGCAGCTTTCCACTTCTTTGTGCCATCGCGCTACAATGGCTCTGTTATTCCACGTTCTACTTTATAACATACTTAGTACGGCACACGCTAGCTACCGACTCCACAAGGAAAATTTAAGGCACATTTTGTGTCTGTGCTTTGATTCCAAGCTCCTTGGAAAAGCAATTCCTCCTAAATGTCTGAAAAATATTTTGCACCTTTAGAATACTTCCATAAATTAGTATTTTTGGCAGAAGGCAATCCTGTGAGATATTTCAATTCTTGGTACGTTCTTCCTGACTGTACAATTCTATTACCCCGTTTACTTTTGGCTAAGCTGAAAGAACATGCACCAAGATGCATCTGAGGGACACAGCAACAACAAAAATGTCATGACCACAGGAGAACAATGAACTGTAAGGTGATTAGTATTTTTAAAGTGCTATTGTTAGATATATAAAATGAAAGAGAGGGCAAGCGATTCAAAAGCAAGTTGAATATGAAAGTAAGAGAGATAAATGGACTTAGTCTTCCTAAACACATGATGAAAAAGACACACTGGTAGTACATTGTCTCCTCCTGTCACTGAATGAAGAAAATTGTAATCTGTACCCTAATCCTCTTAAGCACATCACAGGACCACACCAAGACTGGCACAATACATATTCAAGAGCCATTAGCAGATGCTGTTATTCTTTACTCCAGTACTGAAAATGAAGAGTTTGGATTCGATGATACTTATTTAGAGGAGTTCCATCTCTCTGCACCGCCATGATACGGAGGGCCACAGGCCACTAAAAATTTTGTATTTCACCACAGAATAAGCAAATAACAGCTTCTTACACCACTGTTTCAATCACGACTTTTTCACTTTGTGTTCTCACCCTGTTCAGGCCCAAAAGCCCATTCTCCCCACGTAAAAGCATGGGTGTTGACTGCACAAACTCCATCTCATTTCTGTTACTTGCAAGCAATAATCAAAACGAGTAACACCATAAGATTTCCATAAAAACTGCAATTATCACAATAAATGCCAAGTTCTGTGATGATCTGATCAATAACTTAAAAAACCCCCACATTTTATTTAAAACGATAAAGAGTGACAACATAACCATATTCCAAACCTTCCACCTTTAAAATGGCAATTTGGTCAACCAGTTGCTGATTAGGTTCCATTAAATGTTAATACAGTAATACATTTAAATTACCCCGCCTAGACAATTAACAAAGAACCACTAATCTCAGATCAGCCACAGGGCTGATATTATTAAAATGCCCAAATTAGTCTTCTACTGTGTCCAACTTGGAGTGCAGCTTCTCAGCAGTTTGCCAGGAGCTGCTGTCCTTCATTGCCTGATAACGCCATCTGACAACGGCCTACAACACCTTTTACGATGAATTCAAGTGCTCCGAAGAAAGGGCTCACAAAAATGTGCATCTCTAGCCATCTGCAAGCAGACAATATGCCTTCAGCTCCTTTGGTTTTAACAGTGTTCCCTTTGGAAAGTGAATCAGTTGAAGACTGTTCCAATAAAACAGTAAGTCTAGACAAGGCATAAACCACTGTCTATACAGTCTGTGACAACGTCCTTGTTTTTCTTTCTTCCACAGTTTTTTTCCAAACACCATACAGTGAAGGCAGTTTGATTTTATCCATATTCTTACTGTAAACATTAAGGAATATACCAAGGACAACCAGTAAGCCTGACCACACGTACCTAAAGAAGAGGGAGAGGGCAAAACATTACTATTAGCACTTTATCTATGGCAATTCCATACCATATTTGTAGATTAAATATAAATAAAGCCCTTACATTAAGGAGAAAAGAGTTTAAGTAAAAAAAAAAAACCAAACCAACCCACAAATTAGTGGACCCTGAGAAAGAATTTGCTTGAATCTTTATTATTAGTATCCTCCCACCCTTCCTTCTGCTGTCCTGACTGGAGAGCTTTTTAAGGTGCATTAATAGTGAAATAACAGCTAAACAGTAGCTGTTCTTTCTCACATGAATAAAGTAGTTCTGAGGGGTTTTAGGACGTTTTCCCTTCCTACAGTTATGAGAGCTATGCTCTGTCTTACTGGTCCAAAACATGTACTCACTCAGTGCCTCATATCCATACTTCCCAATGTAAGCACATTTTTGTTTCAGCTCTCCATTATTTTAAGCCTCAAGATTTTTTAGCTGGACTAAATTCCATTTGGGCATTTGGCTGTAAGCTTTGTTCTCAAATCTCAAATAAATTTATACATAGCCATAAAATTGAGTACTATTTTGTTTCAAACCAGAAGCAATTTGGATCAATGTAGCAACTTAGCTGCATTTTTCAATGTAAGCTCTTTGAAAAAGGGAAGAAACCCAAGCTCAAAAATCCTGCAGTTTAATGTATCAAGATAATAGAAGCTTGCAGTTATTTAGATGGGCTAGCTAAGAACTCACACCTGAGCTGACAAAAGAGGAAACAATACTGAAATGGAGAAAACGCTTGCCTTTAGCCAGCTCTTCTTCCACAGGGAAATACCAGAACAATTTATTATGTATTATAAGCAATAGATACTATGTAAAAATAACAAAAAATGCCAACACATGGAATAGCTTGTCTTCCAGACCTTTAGAATATATGAAACTATTTTCTCTAGCATGATTAGCATCAACAATCCAGTCAATACTTACAGCAGATTGCCAACATTTGTAGAAGATACAAAATGAAAAGCATTAAAGCCTGAATATGATTAATTACTGTTGTTATATTTCCATGACCAAGAACATGATTTTTTTCTAAAGTATATAAATAAACAATTTAAACCCATAAATACTTACTGTAATGTGAATGGCTTTGCAAAGAACAAAAAAGAAAGCACAATGGTCATTGCTTTTCTTCCTGTTGTTACTGCAAAGGAAAACAAATGTTTACTTTAGGAATTCAGCCCCAGCACAAGAACATAATACAGGCTTCAATATTAGATTAGCTCGTTACACAACTAAATGTCTGGCTAAAACAACCATCCTCCTTGGTGCAAACACAGGCTGCAGATGCACCAGCCCAATACAAAACAGCGCTAGAACCATACGCTCTTTGACACAAGTACACTGCGTCAGTAGTATCAGCTCCAGTCACAGCAGAAAAACTTCCAGAACCAGATTTGCTCTTTAATATCGTCAAGCTTATCAGTTCACAATACCTGAAAGCAACAAACAACCCTTGCAAGTAACTGATCTTATAAACTAATCTGTTAAGGCAGAAAAAAGTGGTATCACTATGTGGATACACCAAACCTCTTGCCACTTCCGCCTCACGTTATTATAGTTCAGTGGTGTTTTGGGGGTTATTTTTAAGTGGAATGGGATCATCATCCTGTTATTCTTTTGAAGTTGCTGAAAATTTCCCGAACAGTGCAGAGAAATACAATTTTAGTTAGAAACCTAAGAGACCAAGGACGTCCGACTTCAACGATTGCATCAGGGAGTAACCATGAAAACCACCACGGGACCTTATTCTACATGTGACCTTCTCACCAGAAAGACTCAAGGTGGTAAGAAGAGTTGAGAACAAAATCCTGCTACCAAAATGGAAGTAAACTATCTGCCTGGGTTACTCTCAAATTAACTATAGCTCCAACAATTATTTGAGCAACTTCAATGCTATCTGCTACGAACAAAACCACAGCGTTGCTAGCAAATTGTGTATTGGGAAACATGTAATGACTCACTGAAACAAAAATCAACAAATGAGTGAAAATTATAGAAAGCGTTTTTAAAAAAAGTAACAGTGTAACCAGGCGCAGAAGTTTAGCCAGGGAGGGAGGTTAGGGGCCTGAGAAGGTATTAGTCTACATGGCAGCGCAGGTGTCTCACTTAAGGAATACCCCAGTACAACTGTCTGCACCTAAAGAAAACGATGTTTTTTATTAATGGAAAATATTTTGGTTTTTACTATACCACACTGGAAAGCCTTACTTGTGTAACCACATCCACATTAGTCTTACTGTAACATAATGACCAAAGGAACCAGTGACTACTGACACATGTTCTCGCTGTTATGGCTAGTCAAGCACGTTTCATTCACCCCAACCCTCTCCTACAAACAAATATTTACTCAAAAGCATGTTTAGCAGCGGAAGAAACAGCCCTCACCAGTGCTTTATCTGCCCCAATATCACGTTTTTAGTAACAATTTTCTTTACATTTTAAGAAATTTATGCGCATCAAATGATTTTCTATTACATGAAAAATTAAAGGAGAATGAAAAAGAAAATTGAGTTTTAATTAGAAAACAGTTTACAGATGAATAATTTAAAAAATGGTTAAATTACTTCAGTTTTTCTAATTACGATTATTTCTGTTCTTTCAAATCAGTTATTAATTAAAATATTTATGTAACCATTTCCTTCTAAATTAAGTGCCTTTTCTTCTTTTTCCCAATTAAATCTGATAATTTCTCATTCTGCTAATAGAAATACAATTTTCATTAAACTCTTTCACCCCACTCCCCCCCAAGAAGGGGGAGGGTGGATGGGGGGTGGGAGGGACAGTAATGAATGTGGTGTTCTTCCAAGGCACAATAAACATTTTCACATTGCTACAGGCAAGACAGAAAGAGCTCAAGTGTTAGGATTGTCAAGGTCAGGCATAAGAAAACCTGGGAAGGGTTTCCTATTCCACAGCAGTTTTAAACATTTTTCAGCAAAGTAAGCCTTTTTTAAAAAGAGCTATGTTAATACATGAACCAGCCTTCTCATCTGGGCCAATTTCCAGCCAGGAGATGTACTGAACTTTGTTAAAAACACACGTGAAACGGAAGATCTGCAGAGAAAATAATTAATAGGAAAGCAGAACATGCAATCCTCAGGTCAAAACCCCACTGTCTGTATTTTCCTTTCCACTACTGTGAATGACGTAGAACATCACCTGACAGAAAGCAGCTTTTAGGGGTAGAGGGATGAGAGGAAGGTACACCCCCCCCAGCCCACCCACCCCCATCCAGGCCCTTGCGACCAATGTTTGCAGTTTTAAGAAAAGGTAACCTGAGGAAGGAATGAGCCTGGTGTAACTTCTTCGTGGACTGCTGTAATGACCACAGAAGGGACAAAAGCAGCTAAACAGGCAATTACTGATTTTTGAAAAAGACATTCAAGTCACATTTGAAGTTTGGAAGCAACAATTTTCTACACACAAACAATTTTATGTTCTACAGCAGTTGAATACAGTGAAAAGTAGCCACTTAAGGGACAGACTGAAAACAGGTTTAGAGGAAGAGGATGAAAAATGACCATTTTTCATCAAGTGTCAGATGTTTCCTTTAGTGTTAGATACACTAAAAGTGTTAACATTAACTGCTGTTAAAACAAATGGCTGGGCTATTTCCCCTTCTTAGACTCACAGAACGGTTTAGATTGGAAAAGACATTTAAGATTACCAGGTCCAACCGTTAACCTAACACTACCAAGCCCACCACTAAACCATGTCCCTGTGTGCCACATCTACATATCTTTTAAGTACCTCCAGGGATGGTGACTCCACCACTTCCCTGGGCAGCCTGTTCCAATGCCTGACAATCCTTTCGGTGAACAAATCTTTCCTAATATCCAACCTAAACCTCCCTGGCACAACTTGAGGCCATTTCCTCTTGTCCTATTACTTGTTACCTGGGAGAAGAGACCAATGCACACCTCACTACAACCTCCTTTCCAGGTAGCTGTAGGGAGTGATAAGGTCTCCCCTGAGCCTCCTCTTCTCCAGGCTAAACACCCTCAGTTTCCTCAGCTGTTCCTCACAGGACTTGTGCTCCAGACCCTTCCCCAGCTCTGTTCCCTTCTCTGGACACGCTCCAGCACCCTGTAGTCTTTCCTGTAGTGAGGGGTCCAACACTGAACACAGGATTCGAGATGTGGCCTCACCAGTGCCCAGTACAGGGGGACAATCACTGCCCTAGTCCTGCTGGCCACACTGTTCCTGATGCAGGCCAGGATGCTGTTGGCCTTCTTGGCCATCTGGGCACACTGCTGGCTCATATTCAGCTGGCTGTTGACCAAGACCCCCAGGTCCTTTTCATCTGGGCAGCTTTCCAGCCACTCGTCCCCAAGCCTGTAGCATTGCATGTGGTGGTTGTGACCTAACTACAGGTCTGGCTCTTGGCCTTGAACCTCACTCAATTGGCCTTGACCCATAGATCCAGCCCATCCAGATCCCTCTGAAAGGCCTTCTTTCAGGCAGATCAACGCTCCCGTCCAACTTGGTGCCACCTGCAAACTTACTGAGGGTGCACTCAATCCCCTCACCCAGGTCACTGGTAAAGATATTAAAAAGAATTGGCCCCAGCACTGAGCCCTGGGGAACACCACTTGTGACCGGCCGCCAGCTGGATTTAACTCCATTCTTTGGGCCTGGCCATCCAGCCAGTTTTTTTACCCAGTGAAGAGTACACCCATCCACGCTGCCCTGAGCAGCCAGTTTCTCCAGGAGGATGCTGTGGGAAAGTGTCAACGGCTTTACTAAAGACTAGGTAGACAACTTCGACAGCCTTTTCCTCATCCACTCCAACAACGTCTGAGGATATTCTGACAGGTAAACACTTCAGTCACTTGACTGTTTTACAAACTCCTAATAATACAGATTAAAAGCATTCACTTGTAATACAGTTATGTCATTTGGCTGTAGCTAGCTTTGCCACACTCAGGTGGCATACTAAAATATGTTATGACTTTACAAATAACAGATACAAGGCACAATAAACTAGAACAAATAATTTCTAAGCTGCAATTTTTGTCACATCTGTCTTACAAGTGATTTAATCCTATTTTATGCTGCTTCTTCCATTAAGGATCTCCTGCAGACAAAGTCTCAAGACTGATCATACTTCCTTCTCTGAAGCCATACAGGTGTCCTTCCACAGAGAGTATGTTTAGTTTTAATGATTTTCATTGTTTCTAAGGCACACATCAGCCAATGCATTACAAAAGACCAGGCATAACCAGATGGCATTACTTCTCAGAGGCTCACCGTGCTCAGTGGCTTCCTCATTCATAAACAGTCAGCCTCAGCTAGTAGGATTTCAGTCTCTCCACGTGACTTTTCCAGATGTATGATTACTCAGTGTGAAGACTATGTCCACTTACATCCAGGATAAGAGTCAAGTCTAAGGATCTATAAAGGCTGGAAATCTGTAATGGTTGCCACTGATTCTTGCTTCACCTCCTCCTTTTTCTTACCCATCTGGACACATAACTGGAGCATGGCAATGCAGACAGGTCTGACTTGCATTTATTCCTAGGCAATTGTTACATAATTAGGTGAGAACACAGCACAGAAACTTTATTTGTGCGTGAACTATCACAGGAGCAGACAAGATGGCATGTGGTGACTTTCGTAGCCTTGCGAGGATTCCAGTAACTTTTGACATACTCAAGGGACATTGTTGCACATTCGCATGCAGCTAGCAGACACACCAACAGCTGGCCCAAATTTCTTACTCACATTACTGATCAGAATTCTTTACATTTGTTTCTTCTGACATGGTTGACAATCATACCCTGTACTAAGCATTTAACAGAAAACATGACTGCTTCTATTTTTTGTGGGACAGTAACATCAGAAGTCTGGAATAAGATCTGAAAGACCAGACAGAGCCTGCTTCCGTCATTAACAATAGGCCTGTGCGTGTCCCATGAATACACAAATTGCAATTTAGAGATAATACAGCAGCTGTTACACAGCCCACCAGAAGTTTGTTTAGTTCAAATCCTGACTTCCAAAACTAATACATACACTTTATTCCTGTCAGTTTAATAAAAAGAACTGAGGAGATCATCACAAATGCCACAGTTAAATAATACCCATCTTTTCCTTACACCTTGCTATACATTTCTATTGCAAATCCTCTGGTTAGAAGAGTGTTTCTGCATTAAAACGTAACACAGGCTATATACACAAGATTACTTCACAGGCTCTTCAAGGGGGACACTGTGGCACAGAAAGAAACAGGAAGCTCTCAAGAACACACTATTAGTGAAGGTACATGCTACACAAACTACAGTGTCAGCATAAAGAACAGAAGAAAAACCCAGAACAAGAACAATTCTCAAAAGCTTTGTCTTAAGTAATAGTTTTTTTATACTTTTTACACCAAAAGCAGTAAAGATATCATTTGTTCATACCTGTTACAGCCAGAAGGGCACCAAAAATTTTAATCAATGCTAGAACAAAGGATATGCCAAAATACCCAGTCAGGGAGAAAAGGAATGCGTAACCATAAGTCTGAACTGGATGCTGCAACAACAACAAAAAAAGCCTGTTAGGAAAATGTAAAACAAACCCTGAGGTATTGCAAAATGACAAAAAAACTACAGACTTTAATCAACTGCTTGAGCAATAATAAGCTGTTCAACAATGCATTCAAGCAAAGATCCTTATTTAATTTTAGTTAAATAATGGAAAAATAATAATGAAATTATAAGCTCGTAAGTCTGATCCTGTGATTTTTTTTTCAACATTACCCCATCTTATACATCAAAGACTGTAACAACTTGTTTAATGTATGAATTATACAAGTTAACCAGTTTACATGATAAAAATATAAGTTTAGAGAAGTGTTGAGATTTTCTAAATCATACAGAGTAATGCTTTCCAACGAGGTTCTTCATAGAAAAAAAGAAATCTTTATACCTACCTTTGAGCAAAATGTTACTGCAGGGCTTAATCCACTAGTGCATGTTAATCCAAATAAAATATACACAAAACCTATTGAATAGGAATACAAAACCTAGAATAGTTTAAGAGAAAATAATTACAAGATGATACTACACAAAAGGACAAAATCAAATGCTTGGCCCCTGTTGAATGTGTTCAGCTTCTCAGAACTGAATTTGCAGTGTTTGAAGACATTTTTACTAGGATTTTTAGAATAGCTGATGTACAGCGAAAAGTGTATAATAAGTGTTAAGAGACATTCTCCCTACCCACAACTACGTAAAAGAAGTTTTGTAAGCTAGTCAGTTAATGACATCCTGAGGTCAATGTTGGTTGTGGTAAATCCTTCAAATTCAGGATTTCACAGCCTAAATAAAACTTCACACAACTATACGATTTAATAGTTTCAACAATACAGTAAATGTATCTTGTTTTCTGTCACTTATCCTGCACAGTAAATATCCGTATTACATTAAATGTGCCAAGGGTAGCACATAATCCCCATGAACTTGCCAGAAGCGTCACTAAAGTTTCATCTCTCTCACTTCAGTTCACGTACATGGTGCACCTGCACTATGGTTATAGGACTCAATATGTTCAAATATGATCAGCTCTAGTTCAGTACTCCGAACAGACTATACTCGGCAAACGGGTAAGCTCTTCCTTTTGTCTGTATCCTTATTTAATTCATAGCTTCATACAGAACCAAAATCATCTTCCTCCTATCCCTTCCCATGCAGAGGCAACAATCGAAGCTGGAACTCCCCATCCATACACCCTCCCATGCAGCGGGAGGCGTTCAGCTGTTTGGGCAACATTTAGTGTCCTTTTCTTGTGAAAAAGGGAGACAGTGAACAAAACTGTTCTACACAGTACTAGCTAGAACACGCTGATCTACTACACTTTCAAAACTCAGTGTCAATTATAGGCCCAGTTCTTTTGACACAAGTTTTATCAGTCCTTCTTATAAGAATAAAGGAGGATGAAAAGACATTTCAAGAGCGGAACTGCTTTCAAACTCTGAGAAAAGAATGACTTGATCTTCAAAGCTCCTATTTTTAGGTGTTTATACACACAAAAGTTAGTGTCCAGTTCTTCATTTGCATCTGCATCCAGCTCTTCTCCCAAACTACCCACAGACCTCACTTTTCACAACCAGGAATGAACAGCACATTGCTCGTTCCTTGTTAGGCAGTGTGATGTAAGTCACTCCCTTAGAATCACACACAAGGCAAGATCAGGTATAAGCTTCCAGATCAGCGGTAACTATCTCAGCCACAAGACAACTTTTCTCTTTTCATAATCGCATAATCCAGAGCAAGTTCCAAATCTGATAATGAAACAGATCCTGCAGATGACAGGTTCCTTTACTATTCAATTGTATTTCCAGATCACTGTCCATTAAACATGATCTCCGATTCAGAAGACCTCTTAAATTTTTACCCAAAGTCTCAAGTCTAGAAAAATGATTTCTGAAATCCTGTTTGCACTTCTGCACTGAATTCTCCAAACAAAATCCTGGAGTTCAATCTCTAGGCTTCAAATAAACAAAACCTTTATATCCTTAATCACTACGCTGTGATCACATACAGGTAGTATGAGCACACAATATGAAGACTGACATTTGTCAGATTAATGCAGAATTAAAAACAAAGTTCTGGAGAAAACAGGAGCTTTGTAGATAAGGCAGTTAACAACCATGGAATGCCTGTTAGCAAGAGGCAAAGTGGGCAAGAAAACGGTTACAGACTGTACTTTGGTTTGGATTTCAGAGATTGCAGCTAAAGGAGACTGCACTGGGTCAGGTGAAGTCTAGGTAGCTAAAATCTCTGCCTCCAGCAGCAGTCAACAGTGAATACTAAGAAAAAGTACAAAAATAAAACCAACAATAAAGTGGCACTTTTCAGGTATATTCTTCAACTTCCCAGAAACATGCAGCTCAAACTTCTTGGGCCAACCTAAATCACTTTTAGCCTTAGATGAAACTTCCTCCTAACTAATTTTTTTTTCTCCATTTACAAGGCTAGTCTCATAAATGAGAAACTAGATTTTCTAGTCAAATATGCAAATTAAATTGCAATAATTTTTTTACTTGTGGCATATTTAAATAATGTCTGTTACAATAAAAGATTTTCTTGTATTTACTTGACTTTAGAGAAAGAGATGTCAAATTCAAACATAAGTTTTGTCTAAAAAGAAGTCAGACCACACAAACAGTCTGCATTCCAAGTAAGTATATAAAAAACACTGAGAAAGACTTTTTTCAAAATTATGTATTTCATTGAATCAGGAACACTCATATTCACCCATTCCAAAAGTCAGAGTTTTACATACTTCAAAAGCTTCAAAAAAAGGCTTAAATGCCAGCACACTCTAGAACTGGAAATCTAGCAAGTAAAAAAAGCAACGTGTTCCATGTAACACATGCTCATCCCTACCAGAAGAACAGTATAGACTTTTCAGAGACTAAGTGCATGATCATACAGAAAACACTCCATTGATTTCAGGCCTGCAGGGCAGACAGAAACTTGCTAGAAATGAGTGTTTCTGTAGCTGCAATACACATTTCAAGTTGCACACAGAAAGCAGCACCCTTGAAAGGTTAAAAAACAAACTAAAAAGAACAGCAAAAGCCCCAAACAAACAAACAGAAAACCCCAAGAATAGTACACCAAGAGCTCTTCTTTACACATGCAAGAGAAAAGCAGATTGTTTCATGTTTTGTCATTGTATGCCTTGTCTATTATGGAACACGTTCTTTTAAAAATCGCAAATCTGGTATTTACCATTTCTGAATTAGAACCATTGTGCAACTTCATAGCTTTTTCCTGTACATTTCCTATAACTGCATCTGCGCAGAGGGCAAGGGATATTAGGACCACACCTAATATAAGAAAAACAAACAAACAAACAAACAAAAACCTGTTCAGAATATTTATCAGCAGAGTAGTGATGAAAACCATACTGTACTTATCCTGAAAAAACCCCAAAATCTCAGGAATAGAAAAATAACAATAAAACCTCCTCTAGATCATATTCTAAATGTCAGCAAAACTATTTTATTATACAGTATAATGCAATGTCCACCCCCACTCACTCCACCTTGAGCACTGCGTGTCTCTAAGCTTGACAGGACACTGCTGTAAGAAGCCAGATGTAGTTTTTGTAGTAACAAGAGTGGAAGGATGTCAATTGCATTTATGGAGGTATTTTTAATAAAGATAAATAACCAGAGAACATATTTCTTTGAGCAGCTAATCCTAGATTATTTTTTTCCTGAAAAAGGCAAATAGAAATGTTAGCTGTAATAGTAAAACAAATGCAAGAGGATTCACAGTGGGAATATTTAATTACTGAAATGTCAATTTTTAAAAACTACTGTTCAGGTACAAACCCCATGATTTTAGGTTACCATATTTATTCACAAAAGTCACTACACAGTCAATAATGTAATCAGCTTTCCAATAACAAAAATTAGTAACTCCTTATCCTTGCCAGTCACAATTCATTTCCCAACCTCCAAACTGCGATTCTTTCATGACTCTGCTAACTGCTGTATTTAATGATGCACACGGGTTGAAACACCACTTTTCTTAGGAATACAACACTACAGATGTCAGTCATCAAAATCATATTTACTGTCTGCTCTAGACTTGGTTCCTTAAAACATTATATGTGTCAGGGAAGAATGAGAAGTGCAAAACTAGAAACAAGCAGGATTATATTTTCTCAAAACTATATTCTTACTGTGAGAGGCCTCAAAATAGGCATTTGGATGGACCAAGTGGAGTCCTGACAGAGGAGGAGAAGAAAAAAAAAAAAAGCCAGCTCCTAGGATTTTCAGAATTGAAAGATTTAACATTTTTAAGACCAATGAAATTTAAGGCAACATTTCCTTGGAAAACTTAAGAGGAAATGGCTTCAAGTTGTGTCAGGGGAAGTTTAGATTAGATATCAGGAAAAACTTCTTCACTGAGAGAGTGGTCAGGCACTGGAATGGGCTACCCAGGGAGGTGGTGGAGTCACCACCCCTGGAGGTGTTCAAGGAGCGTGTAGACATGGCGCTTGAGGACACGGTCTAGTGGGTATGGTAGTGCTGGGTTGATGGTTGGACTGGATGGTCTTATAGGTCTTTTCCAGCCTTAGTGATTCTGTGATATGGGAACTTCCAAACCATTGGGAACCATTTCCTTTCCCAAGCTAGACTTATGCAACTGAAGCAACAGAAAAAGGCTCTTCATTACACAAAGTTATCAAACTAAAAGGTACAAGTCAACGGAAATTACATGCTAAAGACCACAGTACAGATATATTAACTACATGGATTCAGCTCCAGTCCAAAGCTATAACACCACCTCCAGCTCAGCAACAGCCTTGCTGCAGATCACTTCTGTAAAGTGACTGAATAGGTCTCATCTGTGTTCTCTATCACGCTTGCTCCAGCAGCACTTAATGGCCCAGGCACATCACTGGACAAATGTATGGGGTTCAGTACTGGGTTGAGATGAAAAGGTTACCGGGGATCTGAAGTGCAAGTGTGCACAGAAAGGAGAAATGTAGCGACGAGACAAAAGTATTATGTACACACAGTTTGCAGTATGAAGAGCTGTTCTGCTCATTGTGATAGCACTGCCGTTGCCAAGCAGCAGCAGCAAAACCATGAATGAAGCCAGTAACGTTACCTAGTATGTAAAGCATGAGAAAAATGATTGGAAGAAACGGACCTCAACTAGCTCCGAAAGAAATTAAACCTGGAGGTCTTGCACCAACAGACTTGATTAAAACACTACATTACATTGTATTTTACACTATTAATGTGAGGCTTGAAGTCATTAAAATATTAACACTGCTTATACATTTATAAGCTACTGGGTATTTACATAAATTCCTCAACAATACCTTCTCCCTCTTGCAATCCCCACCACGTAAATGTGTTAAGACTAGTAAGTTGTTTGGAGTTTACCTGCCCATTAAGGTTTCTTTAATACTCCACATTTTAGAAGTCTGCCGTACATAAGATGAGAAGACACAGCAGGGGTAGCTAACCAACCAGTATTGTCTTAACAACAGTAAAGCTAAGGACAAAACATATCAGTCTGCAAAAGATTAAACTGTACCTGTACAAACCATCTAGGGTGGAAGAATCTGCATGCAATTGATATTTTTACTGTGTCTTCACTGAAAATAGTGAATTTCCACTTACACCTGTAATGCCAGAACAGTGGAAGTTTCCGTAGGAACAATGTTTCAAGACTGTCTCCTTCTGCACACCCTTCTCTTCCGATTTCTCTTTTGAAAGTCGTGTATCTATTTATCCACAGCTACTGAGGATATCTGCCACGACGTCTCCAATTTGATAATGCCGAGAGACGCTTTGAGCTCTCAGCACCAACTCCATCTTGAAAAGTATACCTCTTCCTTAGTTACAAACATGTACCTGTTCTGGCAGAAGGGAGATTCTGTTTTCTGGGCTGACCTTTCCTGTGCAAATGAAATCTGTGTAGATTCCTTTTCTGGCCCAGCAATACTAAGATTAGATTTCAATCGCAGGAAAAAAGACTTGTAAACCTCCAGATAGTATTTTACATCTTCTCATGCTCCATTTTTAGTATTTTCATCAGACAATGAAAATTATATATTTTAACTTCACAGCATAGTTTTGCTCTCTTAGAACTGTGAAATGTAACGAGCATTGTTCTTAACAAGCTAGGAGAAGTTATTTTCTATGAAATCGTGCTAGAATCATACTAGTTTGCATGGATCAGTCCTGCATAAGTGTGCATAAATCACAACGAACTCAGGAATTTACAGGGCGGCAAGTAGGCAGTAACATAAAACTGTATCTTTAGAAAACAGTAATTCTGAAGTTTAACATTTAATTTGGTGTTTATGTTTTTGAAAGTTTTAATATTGTTAAAAACTTTGTTATTTCTTTGAAGACACAAAATTAAATTCTGCCTCACCGCTTTCAGTTCTTGTTCTATGATTTACATCACGAAAAGTGTAATTATTCAAAAGAATATGCAAATTTGCAGAGTGAGCCAAGTTTTTAATAATTCTTATCACTGGTTTTACACTTCAGCAGCTACATATTTCTGCAATACCAAAAATCAGTACATTTCTTGAAGGAAGAGATCATCTGTCTCTATAATTCATCCAAGCAAAGGAAGACCTCCACCTTTACCATGATGAATGGGACATGGGAATAAACCAAAGCATTGCAAGAGGGAATAGAGAAATACAGAAAGAACCTTCTCAGAAGTGGAGCAGGAGAATTTTGAATCACCTTTATAAAGGAAGATCCAGACTTTTGAATTCTAGTTCTATATTCTGTTTTCACAGAACTAACTTCCTCCAAATGGTAGTGCTCTAAGATTCAATATATACAGACTTGTTTAAAGTGTTCAAAATAAATTAATAATGGAAGACCATCCTGTTTATTCTCCAAAGACATTTAAAGTTTTTTATCTTGTCTTTTGCAGATCTTTGAGGATGTCAGGACTTTGTTACATTTGCTGCAGTTTACCTTATCCCATTCAGATGAAGAATCAACTTTCCAAATCTTTACAGAATGAAGTCATAGCACATATTTATAACAATACAAATTTTACGAAAGTAAATATATTAACATGTGAATGCACTCAGAGGCTACGGTCAAAAACTGCTGTAATGGTAACATGTATCTGTACATTAGAAACACTGAAATATAATTACATGCTTACCAATGCCATACTGTACTCAAAATATATTGGTTTTTCCAAGTAGCCACCCACAAACACATTAAATGCACAGCAGCTTATGTAATTCAAAGATGTTTTAGTAATTTCTTCCACTACCAGTAGGTCTAAAATTACACTGAAAGGTATGAGAGTTAATTTATGAGCTAGGCAAAAGATACATACAATTTAGACACTATCACAAACTGATCATTACTAACACTAGATGAAACAGTATTTTCTGAGGAAAAAAAGCCTTTTCCTTAAAACTTAGAATTAATTCTTTTTAGGCAAAAGCTTCTAAATCAGCGTCTCCACTACAAAGACATAAAGGTTTCATCCTGAATGTCTGTCGTAACAGTTTTAACTCATGTCAGAATTTCAAAAGAAGAATACACTAGATGTTGAATATTCAAATTTTTTTTTCAAGGTTTGGTATTAATCCAAACACTGGCCAAGTAAAGAATGTGGATTTTATGAATAACCAATCCCTCCTTGTCATTTGAGAAGGAAATCCAATGAAGTTTTTCAACTATCGTGGTTTAGCACCAGTGAGCAACCAAGTACCACACAGACGCTTGTTCACTCCACCACCACCCCCCCCCAGTCAGGTTAAAATCTTCTCTTTGTTTCTGATTTTACTCACTGTAGAAAAGTTAGAATGTGGGCACTCCAACTAAGAACTAGTTGGAGTTCTGAGCGAGATCATCCATGAATATAAAGTAAATGGTTCTGAAACAGAAAAATACTTAAGAGATTTAACTAGAAAACACAACAAATCTTTTGAACTTTTAAAAAGGTCAAACTCAGTTTTATCATATTTTTTTAACACATCTACTGGGAAGTGAGTATTTATTGAGAACAAGCATGAGACATTTCAACCTAAAGGGTGGAACTTCCAGAAATTTTAAGAACCTAAAAGATAAAACTTAGAATAAAGGCCTCTTCTGCCAGTGACAGTTCTAGTGCAAAGCTACAATGAAAACTGCATTTTCCCTATGATACCTGAAGGCACTCCACCAAGAACTCTCTGAGCTTCCATGGAATGCTTATTGTAGGAAAAAAAGCGCATTTTGTTAAACTCTAGAATATAATATATCTTTACCTGTCAAGTTGAAGTTTGGTGCAACTGTGCTGTCAGCTAAAGTAAACCATATTAATCCAAGACTCATACATAGGGCAGCAGACACATCTGCAATATTATAACGTTTTCCTAGAAAAGCAACAAACAACATGAATGGACTCTTAGCACTCAGCATTTCACGTTTATCCCATTTAGCAGACTAGAAGACAAAGGAAAAACTGTTCCAGTGTCATTCTTTAACTTATGCAGAAGACTTAATGCTTGGCCTTTCATGACTGGAATTAATTTCTTCTGCAACAGCAGTTCCCAACATGTAGGTGGATCTTAACAGATAGTATCTGATTCTTGTGGTCACTTGTAGTTTTACTACTAGTGACATAAAGCGCATTGTCCCTGACAAAGCACCATCTCAGCAAATTCAGGACAGCTTAGATGTTTTCTTAAGATTTTCCTCATACAAGACATTTGGGCTGAGCTTATTGATTAGAGAGGAGTCATTACCAAACATTAACAGACTATTTGGGTACTTTTAGAATCCTACATTGTCTTTTAGTTTGGGAGAGACAGGACACGAAGGGAGGTGGAAAGACAACAGGGAAATGAAAAGGCAGGAGTTAGTGTATCATGTTGGAAACAACATATTCCTTTCCCAGAAGCTATACTTTCAATAAAAGCTTCCAGGGGAACTTTTTAGAACTGAAATTTTCGACGGAAAATTTTTTAAAATAGTAATAAAAAACAAAATCACAGCTTCTGAGAAGACAATACTACTGCAACACAATAAAAAGTTCCACAAAGCTTTAAGGGAATACCAGTTTCTCTGCATTAAAACAATACAAAATGACTCCTAATAAAAGGTAAATACTGTGCACAAATGTGCATATGTAAATTTGTAACCTCTTCTGAAAATTCAGTTACTATTGCAACTAGAAAGCCAGACTTAACTACAGAAACAGAAACGTATCATTCAAGATACTGCTCCACAACACTTGCCCACACTGAGCTTTACTGACTTAATGAAACCCTGTGTATCGAACAAACAGAAAATACAAGAATACACTTAATTCTTCTAAATCCAGAAGTACTCAGGTACATTTATTCATGTAACTGTAGACTTTATCTGTTGTTCTCCAGATCCCTTTTTCTGTTTTAGGAATATGAACTATGACTTTAGGACTAGCCAAAGACATGTGAAGACAGTTGTATTTTGATTAAATGTTGAATCAAAATTTAGGGATTTTAATTAGGAATTTAGGAATCAAGCTTTTCAAGCAAGATGAGTAGGCTATTTCTTCACAAATCATGGCTGGATTGTTTTTTTCTTTACCCATTTCAAGTTTTCCATTTCAGTACTGAAACTGTTTCATTTATGAAGTGATTTAGTTTAGAAAACAAAGTTACATTACTTAAAAATTAGGAAATCATGCATAAAAATGGTTTTGCAAGTGACGTGTACAACTTCTTTTTCCCCTCATTTGCTGTCCACCCAATTGTATTTGCACATTTTCTGAGAAGATGCTTCAGAAATTCATATTTTTCCTCCTATAGGAAAAATGTTACCTGTTCCTCTCTATCCAAGAGCCTCAGCGGAATTTAACAAAATACGGGATTCCATACACAACTTCCTCCCAAAGAAACAACAAAAAAATCCTCTAATTGCAAGACTAACACTTACCTTGTATAAAAACCCCGCCTATCATAACTGGAATCAGCTTACAGCACTTAAAGATGACTTGAGTAGGGTAATTCAGATATCCTAAAGAGGTATTTGACAAACCCATAGTTCCCACTGTTAAAAACGCTATTATCATGTAGGTTTTGCCAGGAATTCTACAAAATATAAGCATACAAATCTTGGTATTACAGACTCACCTAGAAGAGATTTAGTTTGCAACATGTGGATAAAGGAATATGTTTGTAATACAACTTGACCATCTTTCTCACGGAATTTTACTACGTAACAGAAATTTACAAATGCCCATAAATGACTGTTTTCAAACTTCTTTTCTTTCAATTATTGCAAATAAACAGCACTGAAATACAAGATAATAAAACCTTCATGGTTCATGAACTATTCAAGCAGTACTTCTTTAACCTCCTTCTGAGAAGGTATACTATTTACAGAAGAATCAAGACATAGGCTTCAGGTTATTTGTCAAATGAAACACAGGCCGGTATACCAAGACAACCTGAATCTTAGTCCTGTCATGGTTACCCTGTCAATTTTTTTTGTGAAATTTTCACATGAACACCGACATTTTTAGAATGATGAACACTGAAAAAAGTACCCTTGTTTTGTACTCCACAGAACTAAGACGGAAGTGATTCAGGTATCATGAACGGAGGGGCTTGTTGAACATTTTCAGATGTATTTTTTGCAATTTGATGTAATTATCACCTGACAACAGATGATCCAACGGTAATTTTTACCATTTGCTGCGCTCACATTGTGAAGTCATTTTTTCAGTTATTGCTGTGCGTATGTTCAGCTAATTTTTAGAGCACACTTAGAGGCGCATTAAGCCACATAAGGAGACGTCCTGCTGTAACCCTGTCTTATCCATTACTCATTATGTGACGCAGGCATAACTCTGAGCATGCAAGAAAAATTTAAAATTTAAGAAACAGAATTCTGCATAAAAATTAGGAAATAGATTTTTTTAATGTCTACAAGAAGACATCAAGGTCATACATACATAAAATAAAATGTAAAATACATTTAGGATCTACATTTCCAACACAACTTACTATAGGGTCATGCTCTGTAAGCATTAGCAACAATTTTGTAATCAAAACCTGAATACTAGTTACAGAATAGACAAAAGGCAACTATGCAATAGTATCTGATGCATCTCGAAAAGTCATAAAACTTGAAATAAGATGTTAGTGTTTAAAATAAAAAGAATAATTTATCAAAGTTAAGATTTTAGGTAACAGCATTCTTTTATAGCCAAAAGAGAAGTATATGCAAAATCAGTCAAAGCTGACTACAGCTAAGGAAAACTAGTTATGCTCAACAAGGATATAATGCTTTAAAACAATTTTAAAACAGCTGTACACCATGACAGCCTCTATCCCAGCTTCCAGAGGGCCTCAACATACGATTTGCAGAGGCTGTAGTTGGGCAGGAAGCCATAGAATTGCAATACTGAGTCAGATCAAACTATCCCATTTCCACAGGATTCAAGACAGCAAGAATCTCCTTGGCCAACTGCAGTGAAAAGACACAATAATTTTGTGTCAGGGTGTTGAGTGCTATCTCAAATGAAAAACGCAAAAACTAAGCACAACCTTTGAAGCAAACCTACACAGCCACCTGGCAAACAGAGAGACCTCTGACACTCCCCAAGACGCACAGCATGTTAAAGGAAGCTCTTGGTGAGGCACTGACAAGGTTTGAGGAAAAGGTGTTCAGTGACAGATGGCTTCAAGTGCTGTGAAGTGCAGTTGTCCTTATTCCAGACGTGAGAATCCCAAACACCACATACATGAGTCAGTCTGCATCAGCTACCTTAAGGACAGAATATGCTCTGTAAGTGGGACAAACGGACAGTAGAGTCAACAAGACTACTTACAGGTCTGAAATCCAAGTGGGTGCTTATAAAGTACTTTCTAACGTCATCCAGTAAATTCACGTTATTTTAACTATGGAACTGCTACCAATGCCTTGCGGTATTCACATTCAAACAACAGAAGTTAAATTTACTATAAATATCAAATGTGTCTAATTTGATAGACAGTGGGTAAAATACTTGGAAAAGCACATACCTTCTCCTTTTGTCCTGAATCAACTGCAATTCTATTAGTCCAAAAACGGAATAAAATCCAAATTGCACTAAAGTGAGGTACCAACCAAAAGGTTTAAAACCTTCCACTGAAAATATCAATTCCTACAAAAACAAAAACCCACCAAGATCACATACATACGCCAAAATATTAAAACAAAATCAACAGACTTTTTTCTTCATGTACATGCAAATCTAGCCCTTGCAGCTGCTGGTTACTAAGCAGGACTTACCTGCCAGACATAACTCACAAAATATTGAACAAGACAATTTAGGTTTTCCAAAATGCAATGAGAGAATTTACTGCTGGTGTAAATCCACTGAAATTAATGGATTGATTCATCAGGGGAATACATTTGATCCATTAATATTTACCTCAAATTATAGATGGTTTCCTGTCTGCTTTTCAGTTGGTTTTCAGTTAATTTTCTTCAGTAGACTGTTTTTGCCCAGAATTTATAAATAGCTTACAATAAATTAAATACAAACTTTCTGTAACAGACATATTTACTGGTAATTTTCATCTCTTAGCACCTAGTATTTTCAGTGCCTACGTCAAACAGCACTTGCGAGCTTGTATATTTGCAGGCTGTAGAAACATTTAAAACGACAGCAATTTGCCATGGAAAAATACATGCACTGCATAAAGAATTATGTAGATATGTCAGTTATAGAAATAAAAGGATACCTAATATTCTCCTTTTTTGAGACTGTGCTTTCAATTACCAACAACTTTGTCTAACTCTGTGTAGGTAATTTTATTTTTATAAACTTCTCAGCTGTTTCTGAAAACTGCATTGGAAACATGGTGATTTTTATTTACTAACTTTTTAAATCACAGCTTTCTTGAGAAGACTCACTGAACTTAAAAAAAAGATTTTAAAAAAGGAACAGAAACGTTCAACTAAAATGGCATAAACATGCTTAACAAATAACCACAGCACATGTTTCAGACCTATTCTAAGGGAGAGCAGAGAGAATAGACTACTGTCACTCATGGAACTTAAGGAGATCTAAAGGTCCAACACCAGTGAAGACTTACACGTCTGTACAGTTCTACAATTTGTTTGTTTTCAGAAGACTATGAAATCACACTTAAAAAAATACACATTCAAAACAATATTGAAAGGTATAGCTTGCACACAGAAGGAAAAGATTAAGTTATGATAGTCGAACTGAACCAAACCTCGTAGACACATGAACTACAAGGGAATCCTACGTTATACAGTTACTTACTGCTCTTGAATTCTGGAAGTTTGACTTTGCAATCCATATCTATTTTAAACACCTGCACATATTAAAATGCACATTATTATGCTACCAAAGAAGAATAGGGGCAGGAGGAACTGGCCTAAGACACAAGTTCATACATAGCATTTACCTGTAAATATCCATAGATTAGATAAAACATAAAAACTCCAGAAACGCAGATGAAAAATTGAGTAGGTTTGTTAAATCTGCTGAGATTCATGCCAAGAACTACAACATCATCTACTGATTTGATATGAGGAGACATAGTTTGAGATTTGGAAGGTACACTGATGGAAATGTATTTTCTTGATGAAGTGAATTTCAGATCCATTATTCCTAGTTCGCTGCATTCGGTGCTATTGTTGTCTCCTTTCTGCTCTTCTCCTTCTGTGTGTCCTCTGCCTGAAAGCTGAAAGAAATGCTAAAGTCAGGTGAGACATAAGATACAGCTTTCCAACAATAACAGTAAACAAATGTGACCTAAGAGTTTTGTTAGATTATTTTTAGTCACAAATTTTATTTATCTTTTCTGATGTTCAAAGTTAACATCAGCTAATATAAAAGGCAAACACCACTTTATGAAAGCACTTTTGCTTCACCTGGGAAGTACTATTCCTACATTCTACAAAACAAACAACCAACCCCCAAAACACCAGCAATAGAAAACCGGCTTCAATTTCACAATAGCTCAAACTAGCCCTTTTATGCTAGTACCTGCAGGAGTAACTGCTTGGGAGAGAAGTGATTCCCATGATCAAATCACAATGAAAGAATTGGTATTGAAGCACTGTGGTTCTGTCTGTTTTACTTTATTTTCACAGAAAAATGCACCAGACTACTCCACTACGTGGAAGCCCTGCTAAAAACCACAGACTTGAGCCAATAGTTGGTTACAAGTGCTGAACCAGATGAAGTTACCCCTGCCGTTCTCACATTTATTCACTATTTCTCACACACTTGTGAGTGAAAGAACACAAAGACAGAAACAAGAAAATTAAGAAGCCAGTCTCAGAAATTAGACTGGTTATATGATGAGGTCTATGGTATGGCAGCCCCTTTAATATTAACCACATGCAGCCATTTCCACATGTAATAGTAAACAAAATTGGGTAACTGAAGCCTGGAGAAGGAATTTAGCAGCTTAATAGATTGACAGGCAAATAATTATTTTCTCCAGCTCAGCAGAATGTATGATGTTTGAGTCTGAGGCTTCTTTGTGTTTTTCTTTGGTTGCCTTTTTTTTTTTTTTAATTTTTCCTTTTTAGCCTCAAGATAAACACACTGGTCAGTCAGTTGTCCCAAGATTTTTAAGTGTAGGTCAACATCTAGTTCAGTGACAGTCAGTAATAAAATTATGTTTGTCTCAACTATTTAGTGGTTTGTGTTCAGCAGCTCAAAAATACTTCCCCTCAGCACACATGTATGAAAAATGCTTTTCACACTGTTTTTAAATGGAAAATATGTTAGTGTATAAGCGCTAGATCATGCAATAAATGTAGTGAATTTTATCTGCATAGACATTGCTGATTCATGATATAAGAAATTACAAGTTTAGCTGAAAAATGAAGGACTAGTATAAAACTTGCAGTGTGGTTATGTTTCCTTTTCGGATACAAACTACTATCAGGTTGGAAGAAGATTCCTATTAAAGTTCTGAAAGAAGAGCTTGAGACTATAGCAGGACTTTAGGGACTATAATAATTATTTGTGTTTAAATTCAGAGCTCTTCAGTTGAAAATCAAAAGTGAGGGGTAAAAAATTTATCCTCGTGGATTGTCAGCTAATCCTAAAATGAGGTGGCCATAAAAAATGGGAAAAAGTTGAAGTAGACTCTTTTCAGTAGGAAGAGAAAAGTACCAAGGTCACGCAATGAGGCACTAGTGAGCCTTCACGTACAATATCATAGAGTTCTGATCACCCTCAAAGACAGATTCAAAGAACAACGGCAAAAAACATTATCGGGATGGTGGAACAGATTGCCCATCTTATGAACCGAAATAATGAAAGCGTAACATGTCTAGCTTACCAAAACCATGATGAAAACAGACTTGCTTTCAATAGAAGTATCACAGGATTACCACCAAGGAGGAAAAATAACTCTGATTTCAAGGACAGTAACATGAGAGCAAATGGGCATGAAGTAATCCTGAACAAACTTTACTAGAAACTACCCTAAACTATCTGTATTCGAGAGTGGCCTGAAAATGAAAGAAGGAACAACCCAACTGTTTTTAAGATGAGGTTTATCAAAGCAGTTATGTAGATCTGTTAAGACTGGGTGTGATGACTGAGCAGTTCCCTTTAGTCCTATGTCTACAGCATTCTACCACTATGGAAAGCAGAGTGAAGGTGTCTGCAGAAGACACACGGTGACCCTTACTTGGTCACTAAAGCAGGACACAAATTACTAGTCTCCCCAGAAGAATTGCATGCAAAGTTAGGACTCCGAAGTTCACACCCAGGGAGCAAATCATCATGAAGGGAAGACAATGTGTGTAGAAATCTACCCATTGCTGACAACTTAGCTGAACTTGTATTTTCATTGGTGCTTGTTCATATATTTCCTGTCCAGTGTACACTTCCTCTTGACAGACATCCAGCATTTGTTCATGTCACACTTCCTTAGCAGGAGCAAGAGCTGCAGAAGCAATCTGAGCATCATTTATCACCTACACTGAAACACAAAGAATCACGTATGTCCAGCAGAAGACACAGCCATGTACTGCCACGTGTGTTTCAAGAGTCCAAAAAAGGAATTAATTGTATAATGCATAGCTTTGTACCTGCATTTTCCACTCTGGCCACTAATTTAGATATTATTTGTGTATTACCTGTGTTAGGATTAGAAGAAGTAGAAGCAAAAGGAAGAAGAAACAGTAACAAGTGCCATCATGTATTGGGTCTGACAGGGATGGAGTTAATTTTCTTCCAGCTTGTGTGGAGATGCGTTTTGGATTTGTGACCAAAAAATTGCTGATAACACACTAATCTTTTAGTTATTGCTGAGCAGTGTTTGCACAACATCAAGGCCTTTTCTTTTTCTCCCGCTGTCTGTCCCCAGTAGTGAACAGACTGGGGGTGTGTGTGTGTGCAAGAGGTTGGGAGAAGACACAACCAGATAGGTGACCCAAACTAACCAGAGATATTCCATGCAATAAAGTGTCCTGCTCAGCAATAAAAACGAGAGGAGGAGGTTTAGGGAGGTTAGCCATGTTTTGCTTGGGAACTGGCTGGGAATCAGTCTACCTGTGGGAGGAATGATTGCCCTTACATCACCTGTTTTGTTTTCCATCTCTCTTCTTCCCCTTTTTCTCCGCTTCTTAAACAATTTTTATCTCAAGCCATACGCCTTCTTGTTTTTACTCTTCCTTGCCTTCTTCCCTATCCCTCTGGGGCTGGAGGAAGAGTGAGCAAACAGCTGTGTAGTCCTTAGCTGCATACTGACATTAACCCTCACGATATTTAACACAATTTTTCTGATTTTCAACTACTTATATTAAAAATATTTTCTCAGGAACACCATCAATTTTTACAATCTGCCTATTTAATTACTTGCAGACTTCCGAGTCTACCACTGAAATAGTAAGGAACAACACTGTTAGCTCTAGTCATGCCCAAGGCCATCCATAAGATGATGCATAGTAATTTTCTTTTCTCTATTATGTTCTAAAGGAAACAAAAAAATTACCATGTTCAAGGCATATTTTAAGGTACATATTTAACAACTAAAGAAACTTCAAATGTATGTATGCATCTGAAACATTCCCGACCAAGTAATTTCATTACCAACAGTGACAGACCTCTTCTGAAGCCCACTGTGATTTCTCAAACTGTTTTAAGTATCAAAATTACTATTTGTCCTCCCCTCACCAAAACCCCACAAGCAACCGATTCACCTTTTCAATGACCATGGAGAAAAATTATTTATGAAGAGTCAAGTGGCTTAACAGCTATCCCGATGTGTGTAAAATAGCATATTCCCCTACTTTTTTTTTCCTCCTGTGTGTAAAAATGTAAACAACACATTCTTTAAATCAAACACTTTTCTTCCTTCCCCTCTGAAAACAAGTCCCATACAGAGCAGGATTTTAACCTAGTAAACCAGAGCAATTATTTCATGAAGAAAACGCAAATGAACAAGTAACTAGAAAAGCAAAATTGCTTTGGCCTCCAAAAAGTTAATGACTCGTACCAAGCATGGAAAAAACATTAGGAAAGATCTGGGGCTTTTTTTTTTTTTTTTTTAATTTATCCCTGTAAAACATCCATTAAAAACATCAGCTTGGCAGACACTAGCATCTCAGTACTCTCAGAAAAATCGCTTGCATCAGCCACGCAAGGCAAGTTCCATGCTGGTCCTGGCCAAGATCCATTTCCTTTGCAGCCAATTCCACAAATGTTTGCTGGCAGGACAGCAGCCGGCACAGTAACCGGGATGCTCCGCGTTGCAGGAACGCAAACGTCGGAACCCCGAACAGATCCTTTGCTTGCCAGCACCTGGCTCCTGCCCCGGAGGCAGAAGAGGGGTGGGGGACAGGGACCAGCAGGATCCCTAAAGCTTCCTTCCTGCCCACTCGGCTGCGCCCAGCGCTCTGCCAGCCCAGCTGCCGGGGGTTGGCCCACGCCACACCCCGAGGCCAGGACAGACGTGGCTCTACCCGAGCACCTGCCAGCTGCCCCGGGCAGAGCTGGGACAGAGGCTCTCGAGGCAGGACAGGCCGCCAGTCCTCCCCCCGGGGGAAGGGAAAGTCTAGCTGCTTACGGGCTCCGATGGCCCAGCAACGCGGGACACCGCCTCCTCGGGACAGCCAAAACCCTCCCGCCGGTCAGGGTCAGAATCAGAACTAGCCTCATCTTCCTCCTGCTCCTGTCCTGGACCGGACCAGCCCGGCCCAAGCCCGGTCCCGGCCCCCCGCGCTCCTCACCGTCGCGCCCATGGCCCCCTGTTGCCGGGTGACGCTCCCCAGGAAGAGATCCCGCCTCCTCCCCCTCGCCCCCGGTGCGCCGGAGAGGAGCAGCCCCGCCCCCGGTACCTGTTTGGTGGGGGAGGAGGCGTGGGGCAGGAGGGGCACGGAGGCAGCGGCCAACCCTCCGCCGCCGCCCGCCGCTGCGCCCGCCCGGCTCGCTCCCGCCAGCCTCGCGCGCCGCCGGAAGTGGCGATGGGGATACCAGGGGTCGGCCGGAGCATCGAGCGCATCGAGAGAGCGTCTCTCGCTCGGCCTTCCGCTACTCGGCCTGAGGCGGGTGGTGACTCCCCCCCCCCCCAGCTCCCGCCTCACCGCCGCTGGGGCGAGGCCTCCGTAAGGACCGCCCACCGCGCCGCCAATGAGGGGGCGTGGCTTTCCGCGGGAAGGGGCGTGGCTGCGGTGCCACGCTGAGGGGTTCTGGGGGGTTTCTCACCCGCCTGCCCCCCCCCCCCCCCTACTCTCCGCGGAAGGGGGCGGAAGCGGGAAGAAGGGGCATCTCCGTGAGGGCGCTGGGAGCGGCGGCAGAGGCCTTGCGGCCCCGCGGGCAGGTGCGGTGACCTCCCAGCCCAGGTGTCGGTAGCCGTGGATGGGTCAGGCACCGCTTCGGGTCCGCAGCTCCCGGAGGCCGCGGCTGCGCTTCACACCGCGGTCAAATTGGAATAGTTTGGAGCCCTCGGGCCAGAGTTGCGTGTGCCAAGGTTTAGGCTGATGCTCTGCGATTCCGGCGTGAGCAGTAAATCACCCCCGTGAACCTACGTAACAGTCTCAAAACCCGCATTTTACTCTACAGAGAGGCCTCCTTGTCCTTCCACGTGAGGCTGCAGGAAGGACATAATAGAAGCTGTTAACAATGACAAGCGGAAAGGTAAATGAGAGCAGTAACAGCAAAATGAGAACGTAATGGCTGAAGAAACAGGTAAAAAGCTTAGAAGAAAGGTAGCTAAAGGCGTTTTTGGGAATATACATGAATTAGATGTAACTTCAACATATGTAAAATCTTGTTATTAGTCGTATCAGGCTGTAAAGTGCAAGTGCTGTGTTTCCAGTAACCCTGTGCAGATTATACATACACACCTTTCTGTTGTCCTGTGGTGGTTGGAAAATACAAGCTGTAACGTTTGCACTGTCCTTTACCCTTTCCACTGCTGGCCTAGTAAATCAGTGTGCGCTACGGATAGTAGCAACAAGTGCACCGGCTTTTAAAATCATATTTTTAACATCTTAAGTGACAAACACCAAAAATAAAGTGGGTGCTTGAGGTTGACTTTAAAAAAGAAAATGTTTTTGAACTGTCTCCAAACCTTTCAGCAAAATACCTGTTTCTGAAAAAGGGAATTAGGGATTATTGAGGAAAATACTGCAGCCACCTTCTTCAGAGGTTCCAGCTGCCTCTTGATTTGGGTTTTCTCTATCTGTGTTGAGGGATTTCACATTTAGCAAACCATTGCGCTGTTTTGCAACAATGGGGATGCTGCTTTTTCACTGTCTCCATGGTAGAAGTAACTACCACAATAATGCATAGAATCACAGGATGGTTTGGGTTGGAAGGCACCTCAAAGACCATCCAGTTCCAACCCCCCTGCCATGGGCAGGGACACCCTCCACTAGACCAGGTTGCTCAAAGCCTCATCCAGCCTGGCCTTGAACACTGCCAGGGATGGGGCACCCACAGCTTCTCTGGGCAACCTGTTCCAGTGCCTCACCACCCTCTCTGGGAAGAACTTCTTCCTGATACCCAATCTAAATCTCCCCTCTTTCAGTTTAAACCCTTTACCCCTTGTCCTGTCACTACAGGCCCTTGTAAAGAGTCCCCCCCAAGATTTCCTAGTAGGCCCCTTCAGGTACTGGAAGGTGCTATAAGGTCTCCCCGGAGCCTTCTCTTCTCCAGGCTGAACAAGCCCAACTCCCTCAGCCTGTTCCCTTAGGAGATGTGCTCCAGCCCACTGAGCATCTCCAAGGCCTCCTCTGGATTCACTCCAACTTCTCAATATCCTTCTTATGTTGATGGCTCCAGAGATGGATGCAGAACTCCAGGTAGGGTCTCACGAGAGCAGAGTAGAGGGGTAAAAATTTATGTACTCAAGTATATGAATCCAAGCTTGCACATGGTCAGCTGGGATTTTCTATCTTACTAAAAGTAAGTTCTCTAGATATATCATCTGTATTGAACTTTACTGTTACAGATATAAGTTGAGTGATTACATGGCCAGAAGTTGGTTTCTGTTGTGTTTTTTTTTTTTTTTCTGAGCTACTGCTATGTGGGAAATAAGTATTAAGAGGGATCACAAAGCTCCCAACTTTGTGAAGTTTGAAGGCAAGTTAAAATACATAGGAGGCAACATTTAGAGTAGAGTGGGCCTGCATGACTTCGTGGAAGCAGTCAGGAGGAAAAATCAAACCATACCACTAAATGGGATTGACCAAGTAATCTGTAACTGGAACAAGGAACCTGGGGGCATTGGGCTCTCATCTAGGAAGAGCATTGAGGATAGAGATGCTGGCAAATGCAATTCTGATATTCCCTAATATTTGAGACTTTGCAGTCTTGTTGCTGTCTTATTGTAACATAATTTTATTCAGCAGTGTGGAAATTAGACTGCTTCATTTCATCTCAGAAGGTGTCCTGGCTATTTGCAAAGAGCATGCATTTTGCCATTTGCAATGCGTTTTTCTGTTATCCGTATTCCATTTTTTGAACTGGAGAAAGTGTAGAGCGGGGTGTATGCTGGGGAATGTCCTCTTTAAATAAAGCAGAAGAATGAACCACGAGTAGGATGTTTATTATTGATCTCACAGATGTTTTTGCAGCCTGCAATATGAACACGTATGGATTACTGGTAAAGCTAGAAAGCAAATTACATTTTCTTTTATCGCTTTTAAAAATGAAGTTAGGGCTTATGAAAGGTACTGGATTCGGACTCTGGGGACTTAACTTCTCTGTTTATCCAGGAAATAGATATTGTACATCACTAGCAGAGACAGTGGAAGTATGAAAGAACTCAAAGTTCTCATGCTGCCTGTCTGTACTTCTCAACCAACTCAAGGTACCAATAGGGAAGCTTATTCTGCTTCCTTACTCTGCGCGAACTTAATCCTATGTCTTTCTTCTGGAATACGTAAGTGACGGTATGCAGTAATGATGTTGGCTGTGGTTTTTGTACACTACAGTCTGACTTAGAAATGCCAGCTTCATATTACTGTCCTCTAGCCCAGATTGTTTTTCAGCTCTTTGAATGTAAGCATTTCTAATTTTCAAGTGTAAAATCATATGCCTCTACTCATGCCCTAGACAGTAGGTTGGGAATTAAATAGAACAAAGGTGTTACGCATTTCACGTTTGTAGAAGGGAACACAAATATAGAATATTTTAACATCTTGTTTTTTGCTAGTGGATTATGGCCAATAATACCTTTGTGGCATAGCGTGTGTTCCTATTAAGAATTTAAAGGCGTAAAAAATATTTCCTGTGTGTGCAACAATTACCTAGTACAGGTATGTTTCCCCATGAAACATGTAAATAGGTGTACCATTAGTGACACAAGTATCCACAAACATTTTCACCCACGTGATAAATAAAATGGAGTTAATGAAATAATTTTAGAATCTGCTGTGTTGACTAGAACATGATGTATGCAAATGAGGATGCAGTTTGTGAGTATTGATACAGCTAAACCCGATGTAATTTACTGGTTTATCGTCTTCACCCAGAATGGTGTGGAATTACGTGCAATGCGTCCTATTTTTATATGAATTGTGCTTTAGTGCAAGACAACAAGTATTATGCAAAAATAAGTATTTTGGTTAGATGAAAATGCATTTTAGGATGTCGTAACTAGCCATACGCTGAGTTTGTAGGAGTTAGGTGAGTGTAGAAACTTGACTGACAAAAAGAAGAGAGGTTTTTTGGCTCTGTAGCATGGGCAAGAGGGGGCAAGAGCCTGTTCTCCTGTTGACAATTATCATCATTTTACTGATAATCTAATACCGTAAGTTTCACATTAAGATTTTTTCTGCCAGGTCTGCACACGTTTTTGTTGCTGTTACTCTGAGATGCTGTGGGGTGAGAACAAAATAAATAAGGCACATGTAGAAAAAAGGCTTGATTGGCTTTTTGCTAGTAGTACTTTTAAAATTAGGAATAAGTGCCCACACAAGCTGTGGATGGCTAGTTAATTATCACAATATCAATGCAATCAAAAAAGCACATATTTTATCTTAAAAGGTATGTGTTATTTAGGTTTCTCTAATAAATGTTTTCTGAATCCTTTCCTATAATTTTCTGTACTCTAATTCCAGCTGCAATGATTTTTCTTAGCCTAATTTTTAAAACCTTTTCTAATGTATTCCTTGTACTACTGCATTTTACTGCCTCAGAAACTAAATTGCAGTTTTAACAGTAACAAAAAGCTCTATGATTATAGAATGCCCAGTTTGAAATGTATGATACATCACTTCATATTCAAGGGAAAGCTATTGTATCTAGAATTACAAAGTTAAATTAAGGTTCTGCCTCTGACATTACAAAGTACTGTAATACTGATTTTTAAATTTTTAAATTGTACTTAAACCATGGAACATGTGATCAGACAGATAATCTATCAAGTGTTGATAACTGTCTAGGTAGAACTTCATTATTTCTGTCCTGTCACTGGTGCATACACATGCTGGTACTTGGAAATGCAAACAGTAAGTAATTTTTTTCAGAGAGAGTAGGTGCGCAGATGCATACTTTGCACTTGCTTGAAATGACATCATAGGGAATTTTGCCGTCATAACAGGCTGATATAAGGAATATTGTGCTTAAGCCAGGGTGTATTCAAATTATTTTGTACTTTGTGATCTGAGGGGGTTAAAGTAACTTTAGCAGTTGGTTTAGGTCACAAGCAACCTTATTCAGAGTAACTTCTTTTTATTCATAAACAGTTCTGAACAGTCATTATGACCCAGAATTGACAGCGTGACACTGATGACACGCCAGAGCACCTGAGTAAAAGCTGCCTCACTTGTGCCCGCAGGTCTTTTGTTACACTGGAGACAACGGTAGAGCAAGGACTTGTGAGACAGTTGAGTGATAAAATGTTTTCCATATAAAATTGTCTCACTGTCCTATCGCTTGATTTTTGCAATTGTTTAGGGCCTTCTAGACTGCACAGACGTGACACACCCTACTATTTGTGAAGTTTGAATGCAGGCCATGCTTCTGAGAAGTGAAGATGTGGTGGATGTTCTTTCCTGAAGTGTAAGGTCTGGGAGGTTTGCAGGATAAGGATGTGGCTTTTTATACATCCTGGAGATAGGCGGTGTGATGTGAGCTTTGACCAAATGAAGAGGAATAGAAATCTATGATTCTACATCTGGGCTTGAGAGCTAACCTAAGAACAAACATCGGATCAGATCAAAGGTCTGTTTAGTCAGACTTTATGATGGAGTCTAGTGAGGAGCATGGAAGCTGGGGATACATTTAGCATTCCTCATTTTAGCATAGCGCCCTGGCTTGTGCTAGTAACTTGTCTGGAGGTTGTGTCTAGATTGCTTAATGGCCACTAGTAAACATCTCCTCCATCGCTTTGTGTATCTTGCTTTGAAGCCATTTGAGTTCTTTGCCTCTGTGATGTTCAGCAAAGGAGCTGCTGTAGGGAGCAGCTTTAGCAGATCCTCAACTTGGATATACCTGGGCTGGAAGAGCACTGTAAAGGTCATGGAATGGGTAAATGGAGGCTTTATACAGTAATTTGGGATACATGAACTTGGACGGTAGGTGTTTGACAAGCAAGGTATGTTCCCAGAAGAAAAAACAAACAGTTTTGCTAGTGTCAGGTGGATACTGGAAAGAAAGGATGATATCTCTCAGAAGAAGGAAAGCAGAATACTAGGTCTATTTTATGTTTCTGATTGGTAGCTTTAGAGAGAGAATAGGTTTGGACAGGCTTGGCTGGAGAATGGCAGTTTTAGATATGCATCAAAATACTTTATAGTGTGTTGAAATGAATTTGAATAAAAATTCCTGAGTTTCTGAAGTTCATTCAGCATTACATCTTAATTCTGCTTAAAAGAGGGTTGAAGTAATTTTTACATTTCAGTGGTTTCTTCTGCTGAATTAGTTAATAATATTAGTTAATAACTGGAGTTGAAGAACTCTATATGCTTTGCTGATGGACTAGAAAAATAGTCAGCTGGGAATTAGCCACAATTGCAGTTAAAACCAATATATTGTACTTATTACAAAAGAACTGGTACGATAAATAATGGATTTTATGTGTGTTCTCAAATTTTCTGAAACCAGAAAAGACTATGAAAAACTTCATAACATAATGTAATCTGAGGAAACTAACATGTAACGCATGGGAAGGTGTTGAAATGAATTCTCACATCACTTGTTTTGTACTCATGGGTGTTTTATGGCATTTTATAGTGTCTTATGAGTATCTTGAAACATGAATTGATAAAAGAGCACTCATGTGAAGTAGTTTTGTCACTGCTTTATGGGCATCGGAACTGGTATGCTACAAGTTACAGTGGTACATCTGGGTTTATGTGGACTTCAGTGGCTGAGGTAAGAAGGGAATGCAGAACTCCCTTTTGTGTTAATTCTTGGTTTTTTTTTTTATAAGGGTTGAGAACATGTCATCTGTATGCCAAACCATTTTTATAGAAGGTTCTAGTTAGCTATCCTGATCTCTAACCTGCTATTATCTGAGAATGGATCCATGTGGCACACTTTGGCAAAGGGTATCCACTGAAGATGTTTACAATTAACTTATTTCTCCCTGCCCCAAATCAACATAAAGTTATATCTGTCATACATAAAAATATATTTTGGAGTCTACAGAGAATTTACTAGAGTAGTCAGAAAGTTGTCATCAAAGATATTCTCTACCTGCCATTGGATGGAGTCTCTTTTGAACTGACATGTGCCAGGTTCAGCTTCCTGTGGTCCAACAAATGAGAAATGTAGTTCAATTTCTGCAACAGGCAGATGATCAAAGCTTTCAAAGCCATAGACCTCTGTAACTGCCATCTTCACCCTCTGGCCTCTTCTTTGCTCTAAAATTGCATTCAGTTTGTTTTGAGACATTTGGTGTCATCAGTACGTTTTTCTGTTATAGGAGATGTCTCATCTCTGGTTTCCCACAGCATGGAACTGATGAGTTTTGTATGGAGCATAGCCTTCCTTCTATACAATCTCACCATCGTTTGCCATATGTTAACAGGCCATAGAAAAAATGGCCTTAGGTTGATGATTAATGTGTAATCAGAGGTCTGGGTCAGTGGTGATGTGCCTCCAAGACCATTGCTTTGCTTCTAAGTATTTGTCTTATGCTGAAACCCCAGTATTCAAAATCTTACCTTTCCCCCTCCCCCACAAAAAGTATAATTATTTCCCTCAATAAAGATGTCCTTAATCTCCCAAATCCTGTACTGACTTTTGATTGGTCTGTGTGGTTCCAATGTTACCATGATGTACAGAGACAGCAAGCAGAGTTAGTTGATGCTGTTCAGTGTTACGTTGTTAGTGCACGTTTACTGGCCTGGCCCACTTTCCACTACACTAAACAGGACCTCTGACTTCTTGGGCTAATGGTCTGGTCAAGCCAGTTGGTGGTTCTCTTGTAAGGCAGAGAGTGCTGCACGCTTTTAGACATGCCCATGATCATTGTGCAGCTACTGACCACTATGCAGACTCCTGAGGAACCATGTCTTTCCCATCTAAGAGCAAACAGCTGCCTATGTTTTCTGACTGGGTGAAACCCTGTGCATTTGAATAAATAATCAATGACATTGCTGGAGGTTGCTGCCTTAAGAAAGTTGTGACTAGAAAGACAGGTTTTGATTTAAACGAACAATGCCATGCCTTCACCCTCCTCCCCGTTTTACAACCTTAATTGTAGCACAGATAGAAGTATAAAATGTTTATTATGTAGATAGTCAGTGTATGAACAATTTATGTCAGAAAAGACCTCTAAGCATTTTCTTTGCATAGTATTGTCCTTTTATAGCAGTATTTTTTTTGAAATTTTGCACATTGGCATAATAAGTATCTTTGTTTTCCCATTAGTAAGAAAGTCTCCTAATCATGCTTGAATCTTCTTTATTATTACTACTGTAGCATCTAGATCCTTCAAGCAAGGCAGGGCTTGAGTTGTGCTCAAGCTTTTGTAAACTTACAGTAATAAACCTCTCTAACTAGAGGAGTTTATAATGTAGAATAACTTAGGGAAAAATAGAAATAAATACTAATTCATATAATATACATTCCAGTTGGTATAATACACCTTCTGGGAGGGTGACTATTTGGTATCTTTTACTATGCATGGAGAGGATGCAAGCTTATTATATATATAACTTTACAGTATACAGCAATCATCAGCTGCTAATGCACATGGTGGATAACTAGAGCTAACATGCCATGAGGTCAAGCATTAATATGTCACCACTTTCCATGCAGACATCTGGTGAGCTTTCTGGAAGATGTGGAAGTGTTGGTCTCCATTGTTCTTCGGAACAGGCTAATCTCTTCTGACTCTTCAGGTTTTTTTTAGGCTTTTGTATTATATCATGTTGCTATTTGTCACTTGAGCTCTTGAGTTATTATTACTATTTCAGCAGTTTCACTTAGTTTGTGTTTTCCCTTTTTCTTTCTTGCATGGCTTTAGCTTACAGTCTTTCACACTTAGTAAACCTGAATAGATACTACACAGTGTCCTTCTTAAACCTTGGCCATGACTCACAGATATAGAGTCATAGAATAATTTAGGTTGGAAAAGACCTTTAAGTTTATCAAGTCCAACCATTCAACTAACATTGCCAAGTCCACCACTAAACCACATCCCTAAACACCTCACCTACACGTCTTCTAAGTACCTCCGGGGATGGTGACTCAACCACTTCCTGGGCAGTCTGTGCCAATGCTTGACAACCCTTTCGGTGAAGACGTTTTTCCTAATATCCAATCTCAACCTCCCCTGGCACAACTTGGGGCCATTTCCTCTTGTCATATTGCTCATTACCTGGGAGAAGAGTCCAACCCCCACGTCTCTGCAACCTCCTCTCAGGTAGCTGTGGAGAGTGATAAGGTCTCCCCTGAGCCTCCTCTTCTCTAGGCTGAACAACCTCAGTTCCCTCAGCTGCTCCTCACAGGACTTGTGCTCCAGACCCTTCCCCAGCTCCGTTGCCCTTCTCTGGACACTCTCCAGCACCTCAGTGTCCTTCTGGTAGTGAGGGGCCCAAAACTGAACACAGGATTCGAGGTGCAGCCTCATCAGTGCCGAGTACAGGGAGGCGATCACTTCCCTAGTCCTGCTGGCCACGCTGTTCCTGGTACACGCCAGGATGCCATTGTCCTTGGCCACCTGGGCACACTGCTGGCTCATGTTTGCTACCTGTTGACCAACACCCCCAGGTCCTTTTCAGCTGAGCAGCTTTCCAACCAGGTTGTTGTGACCCAAGTGCAGGACCCAGCACTTGGCCTTGTTGAACCTCATGCAGTCGGCCACGGCCTGTCGATCCAGCCTGTCCAGATCCCTCTGCAGAGCCTTCCTACCCTCAGGCAGATCAACAGTCCAACTTGGTGTAATCTGAAAACTTACTGAGAGTGCACTTGATCCCCTTGTTCAAATCATTGATAAAGATATTAAACAGAATCGACCCCAGTACTGAGCCCTGGGGTACACCACTTGTGACTGACTGCCGACTGGAATTAACTCTATTCACCACAACTTTCTGGGCCGGGCCATCCAGACAGGTTTTTACCCAGTGAGTCCTCCTGTCACTGAGCCCTTGGGCTGTGGATTACACTGGGAATTTTATTGCTTCAAGAAATACCCAGTTAAGAGGTGTAGTTAAATCCTTCAGTGTGCTGTCAAACATTACATGTCTTAGCTTGTGAATATGTGATTTTAAAAACCAGACAAAAATCAACCTTTCCACACATTTTGGTAAATAAGTGGAAGGATAAAATTCGTATGTATACCTTCAGGCAAAGAGCACAGTTGTCTCTTTGAAGGTTGAGCTTTTTCAGCATTATTGGTATTATGATGATTTCTTTTTATTAGGATTAACTATATTAATAAAATTTCTTTTCTCCTAAAGCATTGTGTGTTGGTTTTTTGAAATAGGGTAAGATACAATGTATCCAGAGTCTATCTATCTAAAATGCTTGAACAGAAAAATATTTTGTGGCATAATTAATGCAGCTGACAAAGACAAATTGATATCTGGAATATTATTTTCAATGTCCTAAAAATTGTCTCATGTCATATGTGACTTCATTGGAGATTCCGGTAGATCCATCCAACATCCATCAACGCAGGGATGGTGCCCAACTTTGGGCTCCACTCATTACATAAACATTGAAGAGAGGACAATACAAAACCAGTTTTAAATTCTAGAAGACAGCAAGAAATTGGAAAAAGCATAGTAGAGTTATAAAAATATTTTGATATTATTTACATTGAATTCTGAATGTTCTATTTTATAATTTCATTTGCATCCTTTTTATAGCAACTGAGTGACTTCTGTAGGCATTAGGTAATTAAAAAAGCATTACATTCCTTTGAGTACTTATTGAGTCGTCATAGGTACTTCATTATTTATTTCATTTTTATTAACAACTCATGCACTAAATAGAAGGAAAAAGTTTAGTGATTTTGCCTGAAATTGCTAATTCCACAGTCTGTGAGTACCCATTACACCATGAAGCAAAGAATACGATTCTTTTCAACCTTCTACAAAAATGAATACATTATTTTTTTGAAAAATCACCACAATTTTTGACCCTTAATTTTTCTCTGGAAATAGAAATTGCAATAAAATAGCATACTGTCTCCAAATACGCTGAAATGTCAGACTGTTTGCTGCCATAGTAGAGATGCATAAAGAAACTAGTTTTGCTTTACTGAATAAACAATCAAGAACATTTTGATTATGAATATGTAAGCATCATTTATATGTGGGGTGACTGACTTTTTCCTGTATGTCAAATCTATACAGATTAAGAGTGTGATGTAAATGTCAATATGAATCCAGGTATGACAGCTCTATTTATTTCTAAACATGATGTACAGTGCAATGCCTGTTTCTGTAACCAAGTGTGCCTGAAAATTAAGTGTGTCATATGCATTCGTTTAAAGAAACAGCCTACAGTCTGCTAAAGACATCATATAAAGAAAAATATCCTTTTCAAGAAGGGAATTTGTTACTCAGCTATTTTAATGTGAATTGTTTCTTCTTTGCAGCATGTCTACTATGTCTTTGGTAGCCAACCTGATTACCCCATATCATAAAAATTTAGTACCTTTCTACTGCAGTAGTTACTGGGTTATTGTTCATTTTGAAGGTATAATCAAGTCCATAAATTGCTAACTCTGCTGCTGAACTTAGGCCAATAATCTAAAGTCTTTTTCCCCCCATGGTCCATCTTGCAAGCTTTTTTCCTTTGTTAAGCAGTTTAAACTGATATTTACAAGTAAGTTAAGTAGCTTTATACCATGCTCATTAGTCTCAATTTATTACAGTTGTATTCCAATGGCTTGGTTATGTTGAAGGTGGTGTGTTTTTGTGGGGCTTTTTTTTGGTGTGGCGTTTTTTTTCTTTATCTCAACCTACACAACATTATTATTTGGGATAATCCAGACAATTCTGCCAAGGCCTTCAGCATATTCTTTGAAGACCCAAATCACATTGTAACATGGCTGGGTTGCGGTGTTGTTGGGCTCCATTAATTATATTGTTTATTGTTTACCTGGAGCAATAGCATTATTAATGGCATGTGAGAAAGATGAAAATTACTTGGGACACAAAAGCTGTTGGTAGAAAATCCTTCCATGAGCAAGAACCAGCAGGGATCACTGTAAAGGATTAAAGGTAGTGTTCAACAGGGTTTTTTTAGGTAGAAACTAGTGGACTTTAGTTCCCATGCACCCAATGCGTTTAATTTTGATGATTGATCAATTCTTTTTTTCATATTTACTTCTGAAGAGAAAAATAAGTTAAAGGGAAAAATAAATTTTGTAGATTTACTAAAAGGAATAACCGTTCCTTTTACGGAATTGGCCATGGCAAACTCCTTGACTGGTAAATGTGGTTAGTATTATTCTGTTTGTTTGTGTGGGCATTAATCACCATCAGCCATTCTGAAAACATGCTGTAACAGTTGTATTAGAAGAGCACCTGGTTGTTTGAAAATAGTCATTTCATGGTCCTTTGCTTGTAAGACATTATGCTTCAGCTATCTTAAAGGCCATTCTTTATAGGAAGTAGCTAGAACTCTGCTAGTTTTCAACCTTCCTATTAGGAATTGTTTGATAGTTCACTCACCAGCAGAATTGTTCTGGGGCTCACTAATCAGAATCATTGCTTTTGGCTGAAGTATCTGGATGTATTTCAGTGACTCTTCCAAACGTGACAGATTGGGTTTTTTTAGATTAAACCAAATGTCCATTGTGTAATATTCCCTAAGATACTTCAGTCTTTTGATGTTCAGTGTTTTACATGCTAGAGTGTCCATGCAGATGTTTAAATTCCATGACTAGGAAACTGAACTGAATAGGAGTTCAGTTTAAAGTGATTGAGTGTGGTGGTAGACATGACCTTAAGCAATGAACAGTGATGTTTCATTACTTACATCGTTCATTTATAACATTTTCCATTATGAAAGAATGAAAAAACTTTCTGTTTGCTTGTTTCCTGAAATGAAAAGTGATCTGCATAGAAATGTGGTCTTTTGTCAGCCATTTATCTGTAATACTTTAAACTAGTACAGTGTTTGATAATTTCTGAAGGTGGCGTAAGCTCTCACAAGTAGTCTTTCAACACCATGCTTTTTTTGCTCCTGTCTATAGGTGAGAAAACTGAAGAAGTGAGTGAAGCATTTATAACACGCTGTGGAGCAGAACTTGTACTCATAGAGCTCATTAATTCCTTTCACAGCCCAGTGATCATTGTCCCAGAATGCTTCAGCTTTTGAGGATAGCTGGACTTCATTTTGCAATCTAAAATGTAGACTGATTCCTCTTTTTCTTTTTCTTTTTCTTTTACTTTTTCTTTTACTTTTTCTTTTACTTTTTCTTTTTCTTTTTCTTTTTCTTTTTCTTTTTCTTTTTCTTTTTCTTTTTCTTTTTCTTTTTCTTTTTCTTTTTCTTTTTCTTTTTCTTTTTCTTTTTCTTTTTCTTTTTCTTTTTCTTTTTCTTTTTCTTTTTCTTTTTCTTTTTCTTTTTTTCCTTTTCCTTTTCCTTTTCCTTTTCCTTTGTTTTTTTGTGTTTTTGTTTTTCTTGAAGGCAGATCTGCCTTAGTTCTCAAAATTTTGCTGGCTCAGTGCATTTGTCACTTTTTTAATTTACTCATATAGGTATGTTTTTGTTCTGTGAAATATTTTTTTTTTAATCTTTAAGCATGTAGGATAGTAATGAAAAAAGTTTTATCCAATCTGATTTTATTTGGATGAAATTCGAGAGTTAACCAGATTAGGAAGGCTTCTCTGATCATGAGTGTGAACATGAACAGTACTACGGGTTAAGTAAATTTTCCTCCTGGTATGTTGTGAAGTGCCTATTTCATAAGCGGAAGATGAAGCCTGTGGATGAAGTCATAAGTTTTAAGGAACAAAAATGCAACCGAACTACTAAACAAGCTTTTCATATAGGTGTCAATTTTCGTAATGTTTGTTGAGGGGTAAAGTGTCTGTTTCCCACCAAACTGAGAGTCTGAAAAATTGATCTTTGGTTCTGCCCTTTTTGTGGCCATGTGCTCAAATGCCATTAGTCTCAGCAAATATTGCCTGAATTTAATATTCTTTGGCAAAACTATTTTTCATTTCAAGCAATTGGATTATCAGTGTGAGGTTACTAAAAATGATGAGGTGTTTTCACCTGATACTGAACTGGAAGTCTGGGAGCAGGACAAATGGTTTCTGTATTCCTGCTGCACACGATGCTTGGCAGACTGGCTGGACTTCTGCTAGATTTAATTTTGCTGTACTTGAGCCTTGCTTGGCACTCACTGCAGCTCAGTACTCTTGGAGAAAGACTTTTTCATTCAGCTGGTTCATTACAAATACTTTTTTTTTTTTTTTGGTGAAAGTGCTTTTTAAATCTGCACAGTGCTGTGCAGTTTGATTCCATGTTTTCTTGGCTAATAGATTTGGATACATTATTTGTTGTTTTTCAGAGTCAGGAAGTGACTAACCTGATTTCAGCTTTGAACGTATTCTCCAGTATTGCTTATTCACTTATGTGCTTTGGATATTTGGCTGGTTGAACAAAAGGGACAGAAAGATTAGGGATGCATTTTACCATGCCCTGGAGAGATGCTCCTAGAGGCAACTTTGGTGTATTTTCTGGTGATAACTAAAAGTATATATAATACTGACTGACACAAGGCATTTTGCTCTATGTTTGTTATGAACATGTAAGAGAGTGTGGACAATCTTGAAGGAGAAGGGTAACTGCAGTTATATTCATAATGTCATCTCTGTTACAAGTACATCCAAAGCTTTCCAAACTTGCTCAACTCCTCCTATTGTTCACCTGCTAAACAGAATCTGAGGAGGAGAATACATTCATCATGAATAGTAAATACTTTCCGTTTATGAAATGAATTGTTTAATTTTATTTCCTTTTCTACTGTTAGTAAATCCTCTGCATAAATAGAAACACACAGTTTCATGAAAGCTTGTCTAAGTGTTATTTACAGAAATGTCAGTTGCAGGGTTTTTCCTTAGTTTCAGTTTGTTAGAGGAAGTGGTGGACTACCAGAGCTGCAATAGCACTTAGTGTAAACCCTCTGAAAAGTAGATACCACAGTAGTTCTTCATAAACTTTCTTGGTTAAACTTAACTATGTTCAGGTGCTGGGATTCAAAAGTACTAAGGGACAGGACTGGGGAGATCTATAAGCCAGGAGCAGGGGGTATCCCCAGAATGGTGACTGAACATGACTATTGAAAGAGATGTTACTGTACCATAAGTCCTGTGTCTTTCATCTCAGGGCATTGGCTGGCTAGGAAACACTCTTTTTGGCAAATACTGCTGCCGGCAACAAGGAGACCTTGCATGCTTGCAGTTCTCTGCCTGTTTTTGATTGTTAGGTGGACTAAAATATGCTGGGAATGCATGATAACTAAATTTTTGTCACTAAAGTAAGAATGCTTGGACAGCTGTAGTACATTTAAAAATATTTGTTAAACTTGCATATTGGTTTTGTAATTCTGTTTTTTTCTAACAGTCAGGATAAGGATTTGTTAGACTTTCCTTAAGAGATGCTTTTCTTATGCTCAGTTCATGTAGTGAGTCCGCACCCAATTGCTTAGGTGGTCTTTAGCTGTCATTGCACTGCTATACATTCTGCTTTGAGGTTAATAGTGAACAAAAATTTTTATGAGGAAGGCAGCCTTATTTAATAATAGAAAATACTTTTAAACATACAAAACATCAAGTGTGAACCCACTCTGCATGTATTTTATCTGTGTCTTTGTAGGTCACTTTAAGTGTGCATGTCCAGGCATGATTTTATTTTAATGTATACTAGGCGTCCCTGGTGTCACGTCTGACTGTGAATGATGTATACATAAGAAGCCTGTGCCCAGTAGACATAATCTACTCCTACACTCTGCCCACCACTTTCATAAGTCCAAGGAAAATTTTTGTCTTGTGTAAGGAGAAAAAAAAAAAGGTATACTCCTACATGACAGAAGTATACTGTATGACTTTCACTGCCTCTCGCTTGGCTAGCATGTTACTAAAGACATTTAGGTCAAAGAAACCTTGTTAGACTTGGTATGGATTATTTCCTCCTTGGTAGAGTCCTCCCATATGGTTGTGTCAATTCCAACACTGCAAATTTCTGCAGCTAGTTATTTACAAGAAATGCCAGCAGAGCTTCATAGGGAATTGACACCAAGGAAACCAGATTCAACAGTATGGTGTGATATAGGCATACGTATAAATGTAATGTGGTATATAAGTCTTCCATCCCTTTTTGAGTATTAATTGCCCCAGAAGACTGTCCATATTCTTTCACAAGGATGGAAACAGAGAACATTTATAGAAATTAATGCTGTGGTGTTAGCCAGCACCAAGACCTTAAGAACTTAAAAAGTATGAATAAATGTATTCCAATCACAGGCTAATGCAGGTAATGGGTTTATGGTACTTAGAGGGCCGGATCTGTTCCCTGACAGCCTGCAGACATTAGGGGCCCCTCATGACCATCCTGCAATGTAGGCATTATGGAGTGATTTTTACTTTACTGCCTTTTCCATCAGATCATCCCCTTTCTTTCACACACAAGGTTAATTCACTTCTTGATCACATTATTTCCTCGCTGCTCTTTGACAATATAAAAATTCTGAGTGGACAGCTCAATCCCTCTTCCATCTCAGATTTGATTGTTATGGTATTGCCTGGCGTCCCTCAGAGGCCTCCAGCAGCCTTTGCTGCACTTTATGACACTTAAATGGCTGGGCTACAATTTCTCCATCTATTCACGAAATGCTGTTAATAACTCATTTCCAAAGAGGCCCTTCTTTATGTCTTGGCATTAAAGGATTTTTTATTAGGTGCCAGGATAGGTGACACACAGCCCCAGTAACCAAAGAGTTAATTAATCTGTTGAAATTTATTGCCTTTTATACTGCACTCAGTGTGACAGTCCCTAAGAGAAACAGATACTATATTTACAACCAAGCTGAAATATTCAGTAATATAGTCTGCATACTGACCCACTCCATCAGTGTATGCCTTTTGCTGGAGTACCCATTAATCAACTAAGATGGATTTGTGTAATCTGTCTTCTTTCGTATTCTGAGATTCCAATAAATATTGAAATAATAATTTATTGATTACTCTGCAATATAAATGTGTTGTAAAGGCACCCAAGATATTTGCATAGTAATGCATTTCAAAGCTCTTGGCATTCTGTAGGTATGAGGAAGAGAGAGATTGTAACGGTGGTTGAGTGATGGAATTCCTTTGGAATGCAGAACACCAGGTCCAGTGTTAGCAGGATGTGGTGGTCCTCTAAGGTAATTTTTGAGATTGGTGAAGTGTAAACTGTAACAGGGTTATAGTTCTCTAAATTCTGTGTATTAAGGGTAAGCCTATGATGTGTTACTGGCATCTCATTTGGGCAACAATAAATACAGGGGCACTTGACTGTTTTGTTTCATAAACAAAAAGGTTTCAATTCTTTACAAATGAGGTGTTTATCACAAGATACTGGCTTTGTTCTTTTCAGAAATAACAGTGTGGGCTGCCCGCTTTATTGAAGTCCTGCTGTAAAAGATGTGTATTCCTGTAATGCACATGGCCCAGTGGGGCAGATTATTTGATGCAACTCTCTTGAGAGGTGAAATACAGAAGGTTCTGTCAAGAGAAGGATTACAACAGTTTCTGGCATGAATTAGAGAATTTTTGTAATTCATACCAGCCTTTCTTTAGCCAGTGGGATGCAGTATACCATTTATTTTCCCTAGCACTGTGATCCAAGGTTTCTACACACCTAACCTTGCTCTGTACTAGGGCCTGGCATGGAGCATAAGGCAGTATTTGTTTACTGCGCTGCCTTCCTGTGGTAATTTCTCCATACCTCCTTGTGGTTTACTCATCTGCCTTACCACTTTAGGGGTATAAAGTGGTGTATAAAGGCCACAGCAGAAACCCAAAGCAACTCTGCATAACTATTGAAATGTCATGTAGAAATAGAACAGTTTGCATTCATTTATAGAGCAAAACTCTTTGTTATTTATGACTTTGTATGGTACATAGGACTAAATGGGACTAACCCTGTGATCAATTTTAGTTCTGTTTTTAAAAACTGCTGCATCAAAAAGTTAAGGATGGACAATCTAATTGGAATACTACCTGCAGAATATTGAATGAGCCTTGTGAGGTAGTCACAATTTACCTCTTTATGCTTTCTGTTCTCATTTTCATCATCGTTTTTCTGATGATAAGAGCTAGAAGCCGCCTTACAATAGACAGTGAGACTGGTATTTCTGCCAGAGAAAGTTGCAAGAGAAAAGCTGGGCAAGTTTTTTGGATCATTCTTGAAGAGGTATTCTTTTACTGATTCCAATGCCCTTATTCGTAAAGGCTTCTGCCTTTGCTGACAATGGAGCAATGATTACCTAAGAGGATTTCCTGACTGTCATTTAGGAAAAACAGACCACTGTCCTTTACTTGAGAATGCATGCAAGAAAAAAATCTGCTCTGGCAAATCTTTTTCCCTAAGAAATTAGAAGAACCAGTCAGTATGGCTGATGACTTGCAGTTCACTTTCTAGTATAGCCTAAATTTGTTTTAAAGTTTCAGTGGCCTGTTTAAGAGACTCTAGTGTCTGAAAAACTCAGAAGGATCAATTGTCATATAATTAACACAGAAATACACCCCTCTAATGAAGTAGCTTTGTTATTAAGAGATTGCTTATGGTTAACAGCATGACTCTGTTGTGTAGTGTATGAGATATTTAGTTTTGCTTATTTCTTATGCTGTAAATAAAATATTTTTCTCTCATCAGCCATTCAATGCAACTGTTGGTCTGTAGGATAAACATGTCTATTTTGCCCTGAAGATTCAAATGCGAAATCTCATTGCTGCTTTTTTTTTTTTCCTAGATCCAAAATAAGTTACCAAGATGGAAATATTTGGTTGATTTTGCTTATGAAAAACTTTAAGGTGCTTCTGGGTGCTCTGAGCTCTGCTCTCCCAATACCTTGGCACCAACCAGTATTTTCTATTTCTCTAGTGTTTAACATAGCATGTTCTCACTCATGAAAACCATGATCATGACTGAAGTTTTGAGGAATGTTTTTTTTTTGTCGAAAAGTGCAGGAGCCCTTGGTTGAATTCAGTCACGAGTGGTTTATGCAGCGCATTTCAAGTCTCCATAAATTTTTTTCATAGTTTTGCGTAACTGCTTGTGATCAGAATAACTCAAGTGTAGATAAAATTGAACTGTACGGGATTTGTTTTCTAGTGTCTTGCTGATAAGGTTAACCAGATGGTGAAGTGTAATCATCGAGGCAGTACCATAGATCATTGCAAAAAAGAAAAACAAGGGACAAAAATGGAGGAGGAGGATGAATTTTCTGTTAGTTTTCTTTGTAAATAAATTGAAAAAGACTCAGAACCTACAGGAAGCCAACCTTTTAAAACTAAACAAAACCAGTACCATTCTTTTCTATATTTCTGTCTGTAGCACAGTACCCTAAGGAAGTCCAAACCTGTTGGTTGCACTTTTTTTCTTTAATGAAATGTCATCTATTGTGAATTTGATATCAGTTTTCAGAAGTGCATATTGTCTTCCATACTTTTTGACGTTAAGTATCTTAATATCAAATACAAGGGTTTAAAATATAAACTACTTAATATGATTTTTTTATACCACATTTCTTTGGATGATCTGAAGTCAATTATTGTAGGAACATCACAGAATTAAGCTGCTTTGTAGCACAGTCTGGCTGTTAACTCACAACTGTATAATGTTATAAATATACAATGCTTTTTCTTTTTTTTTTATTTTAATTATTTGATCCCTGTTCTCAGGGACAGGGCTTTCAGTGACAGAGATTCTAGTGATAACAAAAATGCCAGCATGGTCCTAAGGTATCTGGTGAGACCTCTTATTGTGAAAAATAAGTTCTCTGTTGTTTTTTTAGTCAATGTCATTCCCCAGGGATGTCTAGTGATTACACAGTTTTGATAGAAAAATGATTGCGGCATGCAGCATTGCAGGATGCACATCACTCAGGAACTATGCTTCAGTTGCAAATTGAGTTGTATATCGCTTGACTGTACCTATTGGATATGGTAGACTTGGGTGTTATGGGAGACGTTGCTGCTTCTGCCCAGTATTTGGGGAATTTTGGTTCATTGAAGCATTTTGGAATGCAAGATCAAGACTGATATTACATATTTGTAATTATGTTAGATATTGCGAGACTGGGGTTTGCAAGGTTTTCAGAAGTATGAACTTGGTTTTTACTGCGAGTTTGTACAGGAATTAAAGCACACTGCCTGACTGCTGCTTTAGTGCAAGTGATAAATAAAATGAATGGAAACTATAGCAAGGTGTTGCCTGGGCAAGAAGTTAGGTGAGTTGGCTGTTAGTAATGTGTGAGGGTTTGACTAGATGAGAGGAGTCAGGACAGGGGAGTGTTGCAGGGGTAGGTGTGAGAATTGTGCAGCTGCAGATTGTCTTCCATTAGCATAATAATTAAGAGTGTCAGAGAATTTATACAGGTTTTGGATTTGGAGATTTTGAGATTTAGTGTAGAAGGGGGATTACTTACGCTTCTAGTCTCTCTTTGTGTTTGATTTGCTGTTGGGTTGGAATCAGAGCTCTTAGAATGACTAAAAAGTAAGCTCCTTCAGCATTATGAGGACATTGCAGGCAGTTACTACGAACAAACTGATGGTCTGAATGAAACTTAAACCTTTTTTATCAGGTGTGTTAGAAAAGTCATTTAGCTGAGCTCTCTGTATGTTGCAGATGCTGGAAGTAGAATAAGAATGCAAGAGTAACAATGTACCTGTGTGCAAACATGAGGAAGTACTGATCGGTATAGTACGGTTTTGTGATGTTTTGTAGGAGAAGACCAATTATTTAAATTTCATAGATGATTGTATTTTTGGAAATACTTCTCCAGTCTTATGCAGAACTTTTTTTCATTGTCATCCCTACTCAGATTAAAAATATTATTTCGTATAAATTCACAAGTAGGTATATCTTCTAGTATTTTCAGCAATTGCTGTCTATTATTCAAATTGTGACTGAAGAATCATTTTCTAACCAATTATTTTTGCAGAAAATTGACTATTTCTGTTTCCAGATGTGCCTCTCTGTATGAAATTTTATTTTTATTTTATTTAGAGAATTTACAGTATAGTAAGAACTGTTGTGGGTGATTGAACTCATCATTTAGGCACTGAAATTGCATACATGTTCCGAGTGAATATATTCAGGAAAAAGCCATTAATGGCTTAAAGGTGATTTCTGATTCACTCTACTTCAAATACTTTCATAATAACCCTGAAAGAAATGAAGATTATATAAATGTGTGTGTATATATATACACACACAGAGACAGGCATATGTATATTTACGGTTATTCCTGTGCTTAACTCAGACATGAAGATTTTTTTAAATTGATAGTCGTTTGGGACCATATGTGTCTATGGTGTAAGGAAGTGTTACACCATCCAGTGTCAATGGCAGTTGTGCCCTTATATGCCAGGCCTGACTATGGCCTCTGTCTGTTTAGCCATACTATATTAATATCATTTGGATATTCCCAGAGGTTATGTTTTCTTACAAGCTACATATTACGGTTGGCAACATGTGACAGGTGTGCTCTGGTTCCCATATGCCTTATGCAAAACTGCAGGAAAATAAATCTGTCCTTTCACATCAATATGCCAAAATGTCAAGAGTCACCTCTCAGCGTAAAGACCCTCAGAAATACAAAAGAAAAGTGCTTGGCATCATCCCTTGTAAATGCAGGCCTGTCTGAGAAGCTGTCTGTAGAAATAAACCTGTCAGTCATTGTGGAGTGTTGGGAGGGAACACCGAGCAGTGCTGTCGCAACTTAAACCTTGCACCTTCCTTCTGTGTAATGTATCTATCTGGCATGAGTGCCAGTTGACCACAGAACTGAATGACACGCAAAGTGAGTTTGTCATTTGCTGTCAGCTTTATTAAGCCACCATCTAAAGGTGTAGAATTAAAGCTGGGCAAATTGTAATGAGTCATCTATGAGCCTATAGATGGTATCTGATCTTCACCTTGCTTAGGTTTACCTCTTTTAATTTTTGTAAATTTTGATGTATGCGTCTAAACTGCTTTTCTGGTCTTTGTTCAAGATACAACCTTATAAGTTGGTGCTATGTAGAGTTATCCTTTGCAAAAAGTAAGAAAACCCTAAGTTGTGTGGTAGCTGATCTCTGTATCTTACCCAGCTCTGATTTTGTTTCTTTTTTTTTTTTTTTTTTGTGTTTCTCCATAGGTGCTACTAGTTAAAAATACTTCATATTACATTAAGTTTAGAAAGTGAAACTGAAAGACAATATGATAATATTCATAATATTTAATTTACATCTGTGTTGATAGAAATTAAACTGGTGGAATCAATTTATAGTTTACATTGATATTACCAGAAATTGGAAGTTGAATTGTACCAAACTATAATATCCATGAACTTGACAGAAGAGAGAACTCCTGTCTTTTAAAAGTCAGGGTCAAACCTCTTAATGTTATCTGTAGGTTTGGTTTGGGGTTTTTTTTGAAGGTATGGTTTCCTTTTTTCTGGAGAACTATGAGAAATTGATGTATGAAACATGTAAGGGACAAGTAGTGTCATGACTGTTTAACAGAATTATTAGTAACTTTTTTCAGAGTAAATATTGATTGATAGAGCTTTTTCTTAAGGAATTGGTTTCTTAGGTCATAGAGGCAGATCTAAATACCAAGTTTTTATCTTTCACAAAAATTTGCTGCTCATGTGACTCAGGTTTAGAGCCTTCTGCTCATGACATCTGTCTCAAAAATGATGATAACATCCTCACCTGCTAAAAACTGACTGTTAACCTGTTTAAAATAAAAAAAAAAAATTGCTTGAGGGTAGCATGGGAAAATATAAGATTTCTCAAGTGTGAAATTTAATTTTTTTGATTCTTTGTTCTTATTTCAGTTATGGTGATAAACTTCTGTGTTTATTTGGGGAAATGGCAGTATCAACATTAATACATTCTGGTTCACTGTATTCCTTGCAACAAGAAAATCCTAGAAACTGGGTACAGAAGTGTGTAACTTTGGTTCAGAATCTAGAGAAAATTTAAATTGTGAGAAAGTGCCTAAACTAGAGCTGCACAAGACAGGAAAGGTAAAATTGCAGGGAGAAGCAAGACAGCTGAACTGCAATTAGTTAAATGTTCTCAGGGATTCAGGAGGAAAACCACTAACATGGAAAAATAGAAGTTAAAAAATGAAGATGGCAGGTGGGAACTCAATAGCATCAATGAACATTCCAAGGGGCAGCAGTGACCAGCCTTTACCCACGTGGCTGATATCTCCCTAGCTGGAAAATACTCCTTATTGTGGAGGTGAACATATTAATGCTTAGTTCAGTAGCTCATCTGTCCTTGTTGTCTTTTGTGTGTGCTAGCCAATAATATGTATTTTACACATGTGAGTTGCATGTAGAAGGTGCCTGAGCAAAGTGATGCAGAGAACGGAGAGTTACAAAGGCAAATTAATATTTTGTGTCCATAAAGCTAAACTCAATCTCATCCCTTCCTTGCCTGCCTTCTCCCAGAACAGGATGCCCTTATCCATGCTGTGCATTGAGAACCACCCCTGTCCTGTGTTGGTCCTCAGACCAAGTCTGGGCATTACCTGGGGGAGAGCTACTTGGTGTGGCGTGAAGCCTCAGCAGACAGCATGCAGCAGCTAGATATTAGAGATGATTATAGGTTAGTAGTACTGAATCCTGTGTCTTGGCTGTGCTCTGTTTGCTACTGTTGATGTAGCTCTTCATCCTAAGCAAGACTTGCTCTTTACCACAGTTTTCTACAGAACTTAATTTTTTCCTGCTGCATGCACACAAGATTCCACGCACCTTGTTCAAAATCTTCCTTTTCACCATCCATGTCTTGCCTCCCAGGTCTCCCTGGGTTGCTGCAGAACCTGAACGGTATGCTGTTTGCATTTAACTCTGTTGTTGCTGTTTTAACACTAAGCTTTTGTTGACTTGCTATGATTTTCCCTGAATAACAAAAAAAAAAAAAAGCAGGATATGAACCAAAGGTATTCAGTGTCTGAGTAATAAATTAAGTGAGGCAAGCGAAGGATAAAGGAGAGGTGCTAAAGGAATTCAGAATGATTTGGCCACATCAACTTGGAGGAGGGGGAAGGGATCCTTTTATGAAGAACTTTGGTGCTGTACGTTCATACCAAAATCTAACAGAGCATAAGTCCTAAAGCACTAGAGGACAGAATAAATATTTCATCATCTCCTTCCCCAATTTGTCATCATTAACCAGGTAACTCTTTGGTTTGTGTGACGTGTGCTGCACAGTGAAACCTCTGTGTTGGGTTTTTATTGTGGCAGTTAGGGCTGATAGGATTTTCACCGAATGAGCAGCTGCATGTCTCCTAGAAGAAGCAATATAACATCCCAGAAAAGTATCAGTTTGGAAAGCACGTTGTTTCAGCTCCAAAACTTAATGTTGGCTTTTGTCAGGAATGTATTACAGGAGTTGGGATTGAAAAATAATAATTGGATTTCAGGGAATTTCTCCAGGGTGCAAATCAAAAGAGAGGGATGAATGTGGGAGAAATGGTGCCCAAGGACAAGTAGGTGGTGTTCAAAGTAGGCAAATGGCTGAACTTTGCCTGCTCATAACAAACTGACTTGAAGGGTCAAATACGCCGTTTTATGTCTACCCTTACCTCTGCATGCATGCAGGTAGCATGAAGGTGCGTGAGGAGCCTGACTGTTAGCATCAGCCTCAAATTCTTCATTATCCATTAGACCTTCAGAATCAGAATACAACTTCAGGTCCTGTGGGTGTCCTGTCATTTCCATTTTCCCTTCATTTGGTGGGAGTTCACTAGTAAGTGTTTTGTAGCAGCTGTTCAGGTGGTTGTTGTTTCTTTGCCCACTTTTTTGCTAAATGTGTGTAGATGTCCCTGTGCATGATGTTCCTGTGGTTACCTGTTGCCGGTTGTGCTCTGAATGATCTCTCAAGCAGCTCTAACGCTGTTTTAAGATACCGTGGCGATTCTTAAGATGACTTTCTTCGGTGCTTTATAACAAATGACTATCAATGGTTCTTGCGTCTTCTCTAGTTTCAATGTTGTCTGTCTTGCTGATCTCATGTCCTTGGGTGAGGTCCAAAATAGCCTCTGACCATATAAAACCACACAGTTACGTATTTAACTCTAAAATTATATTAATAATTTAAATTTTTTTTTACTGATATCCCTAGGAGTCACTCTTTCAGTTCAGCTTGGTATTTCCTGACTTCTTGGTAATAATTCATATATTAAATTATCTTTTTATTTATCCTGTGGTAAAAAGATAATATATGCTCTTGAAGGAGCACTGGCAGTGTTAGTGGTGTAGTTAGGTTCTCAGGTGCAGCCCAGTTAGGTTCTCTGGGGCCTTTTAAATTTTTGTTTTCTTTCTTTTTTTTTTTAATTATCATTATTGAAATTACATTGCCATAGATACCAGCAGGTGTTTGGATTGGAGCATTGGTGGAAATTTCAAGGTTAGTCAGGTTCAACAAAGCAATGACTTTAAAAATATGCTATTAAATAACCTTTCAGTTTAGCTTTAACTGTTTCTTGCAATTTCTTTCTTTTGAAAAATGCATTTTCATTACAAGAACACTGGAGTTGGACACGTTTCTGGGATCTATGCTAATATTTACTTATCAGTAAGGCAATCTAAACATGGAGTGCCCCAGACCACATACGTGACCTTCACTAGTGTTTTGAAAATTGCCTCATCTCTGGACTAATTTCTGAAAATATATTGTAAAAATGTTAAGGAGAATTTATTTTAAAGTAAAATTAGACTGATGTTTTGTTTTTAATTCTACAGATCTCTAATTTCAACTAAAAAAAGTAAAATCAGAGTTTAGTCTCCTCCAACTTTGGCCAGAAGAGGGAACTATCTCACTGTATCAGCCGCTTCTGTGTCTGCACTTAAAAACTTTTTTGCTTTTGTTTTTATTCCTGCATTGCAACAAGCTCCAAATCTAAGACTGCCTAGCCATCTCAGGACTCCTTCAGGATCATAAAGATATTTGTGTACCTTAGGGTTTGTTAACACCTTGTAAATCACACTGAGCTTATTGTGTTCTGTATTTACTACCAGGAAAAAGAAAAGGAAAAAAGAAAAAAATACCTGGCTTGTTAATTTGATAGCTTTGCACGTTAAGAGCTTACGTCTATATTGTTTATGCACCACTAAAATAATGTTTTCAGTAGAAGTGTCTTTAAGAAGTGCAGTGAATGGGGGAAAAAAAAAGTGAATATGATAGGTTGAGTCATCCAAGGAGTGTGTTAATGCAGTGTTTGTTTCGCAACTATTCCACACATCCAGAGGATTTCCAGATTGCAGAGAATGGAAAGTAGTCAGAAAGGACTGATACAGTTAGGGGCTTTAAGCACAGGAATCTTGCTGCCAGAAACAAGTAATTCCTCTTCACTGCATAGAAGCGTCCTTGTAGATAATTGCAAATACTGGGTTTCATTGATTGAAAAGGGACAAAAATTATGTTTTCCCTCAGCACACAACAATCTTTTTAAAATATATTGAAATCTCATTTACTTTGATTGGGTTTCAGCACTTGGAAACTCAATCCTGGTCCTGCAGTTATGACATTGGCAGGAGGACACCACCAGATACAATTCTGAGGCTTCAATCAGCTGCCTGATATTGTTACAGCACCTGCTCTGCAAGTAGATGGTTGGAAGGAGAATGAATTCACAGGTCAATTTTTCCCATGTTGGGGGAGGACGAGATATGCAGATAGGCAGAGGGATACAGTATTGTGTCCTTATTCTTTTTCCCAATACCCCAAGACTTTCTGCAAAGTGGTTCTGGCACCTGGGAAGTGAAACGTGCCATGGTGGAGTATTTTGCAAGCCTTCTAGCTTTAATCCGATGCTTAAGTAATGCTAGTGTCTAAATACCAAGGTAAGTGTTAAAAAAAAAAAAAAAAGAAAAAATCAGCTTTGAACTGGTCTTTACTTGTTGAGTTTCATTGTATTCCTGAGATTATTCACTTGTCAGGATGCCACTTTGGTCTGAGATGAGTTGCAGAAGCCCTTGTACATTTTGCCCTCAGGACAGCAAGGCTGATGTTTTGGATGACACTGGAATGCATTAGCGTGTTATGTCAAGGTGTCTTTTGCTTTTAATTTTGTTTTTGGACTTCTGTTTACTGAGTTTGCCTCAGCTAATTTAACACAGCTGGTAATGATAAGAAGTGATCAACACTGAAATGTATAATTTGACTGATCAACTGTTCCGTAGGGTCAATGGCTCTGAACTGAAATCAGATAGAGCAAATTGTTGGCTGCTAAAATTCTGCCATTACATTCATAGCATCAAAAGATCCCAGCATCCATGAATAAGCAGTCTTTGGACTAAGGTTTTCTCATTCGATGTCAGATACTATTCATAGCATATCAAAATGATCAGACTTATTTTAAGAGAAATTTAATTTTTCAGTTGTACTGACTAGGTCTTCCACATATGTTTACTGGGGTCAACTGGAGCTGTAATGCCTGGCGTTCAGGGGAATAAAATTACTTGTAGTCCCTCAAACATGACTGTAGAAGTATAGCTTTAAGCACCTAGTTGTAAAAATGTTAAACATACCGATAGACATAACATTTTGAAGTGACATAGAAACACTCTTAGGCAGACCATCCACTTTAAGAAAATGGAGTCAAGGAAAGGTTATGACCCATTGAAAATGCTGTACTGAGCATAAGAAGGAGAAAATTTAATTGTCTGAGATGTACATTTCCTAGGGCACACGATTAATTGTAGTGGAAATGTTCAATTGCTTGTAATTTTGCAGAAAATTCCCTCCTGGGCTCTGAAACTTTACATGCTTAGTCATAGCCTAATGGAGCATTTTCTTAGAAAGTTCAGCTAATTTTTTGTAGTTATACGTATGGGAATAAAAACAGTTTTGGGGGACTTAACTAAAAAAGGCTCAAACTGGCAATAAAAATTTTGGATTTACATGAGGCTAATAAAGATCACAATTATTTTTGGAGGGCTGGGTGATTTTGGTTTTTTTTGGTTTTTTTAAGAATTTGATGTGTGATGTGTTCTGATGCAGGAATACAACCTTGGGAAAAAAGATTTAGCAAGAAGTAATACATATATTTGTCTAAATAAGCACCTAATATTTACTGTAACATTTAGTTCATAGCTACAGCAATTTCTCACAGTTAATGCTCAACTATATGCTGCAATATGTACTCCGTGTCTCCTAGAACAACTTAAATTATTCAGAATATGTGACTATTAGAAATATCAGCATGTAGCACTCACTCAATGTTCCTTTCTTTAAGAAAGTCTTGGGAAGTTTTGCTTGAACATATTCATCAACGACCTGGACAAAGGGACAGAGTGTACTTTCAGCAAGTTTGCTGATGACATAAAACTGTGAGTAGTAGCTGCCATCCAGAAAGCTGTGCTGCCATCCAGTGTGACCTGAACAGGCTGGAGAGTTGGGTGAGAGGAACCTAATGAGATTTAACAAGGGCAAGTGTAGGGTCCTGCACCTGGGGAGGAATAACCCCATGCACCGGTACAGGCTGGGAATTGACCTGCTGGAAAGCAGCTCTGCAGAGAGGGACCTGGGAGTCCTGGGGACAAGAAGTTGACCATGAGCCAGCAATGTGCCTTTGTGGCCAGGAAGGCCAAGGGTATCCTGGGGTGCATTAAAAAGAGCGTGGCCAGCAGGCCGAGGGAGGTTACCCTCCCCCTCCATTCTGTCCTAGTGAGGCCATATCTGGAGTACGGTGTCCAGTTCTGGGCAGTCTAGCTCAAGAAATGTAGAGAACCACTGGAAACAGTCCAGTGGAGGGCTATGAAGATGATCAAGTGAATGAAGCACCTTTCTTAAGAGGAAAGGCTGAGAGAGCCAGGTCTGTTTAGCCTGAAGAGGAGAAGACTGAGAGGGAATCTTATCAATGCTTGTAATTATCTAAAAGGTGGGTATGAAGAGGATGAGGCCAAACTTTTTTTGGTGGTGCCCAACAAGACAAGGGGCAATGGGCACAAACTGATATGCAAGAAGTTCCATCTTGACATGAGGAAGAACTTCTTTACTTGGAGGGTGCCAGAGCACTGGAACAGGTTGCCCAGAGAGGTTGTGGAGTCTCTTTCTCTGGAGATGTTCAACCCACACGAATGTGTTCCTCTCCAACCTGCTGTAGGTGAACCTGCTTTGACAGGGGATGTTAGATGAGGTGATCTCTGAACGTGTTCCAATCACTACCATTCTGAGATTTTGTGAATAAAGATACTGGCTAGAACAGCACACCGTGTGAGCAATAGGTAGGTTGTTGGGCTATTCACATGCTAGTATTAGTTTATGAGAATACCCAGAATGGTGACCTTGGGTTGAGGTATGGTATCCATCTGTCCCTGCACTGACCTATGTTCTATTTTCAGTTCATGTCACACTGGAGTTAAAGTCATAGTTATTTCATGATTAATCTTATTTTTAGTTATTGTTAGTTTCGGTGTTTGTTTGGTTTTTTTTTTTTTGGTTTTTTTTTTTGTGTGTGTGGTTTTTTTTTTTCTTGGAGATTTACATATTTAACAAACAGTCATTTCTAGCATTTTTTTCTTACAGAACTATGTAATCTTCTAAAAAGTATTAAGATTGTATAAGTGATTGTGAGAAAACTGAGTTGAGAAAACTTGTTTGCATGTTGTATTTGGATTTTACAGACTATTTTCAGCATCTAAACTGAAATGTTTCTTGTCTTTTAATGCTATATTTAATTCACATTTTTACTCTTCTGTTACATTTACAGTGTTTTTAAGTTGTTCACTGAAGGGCATCCACAGTGGACTTGCAAACAAGTTGTGTGCTTTCAATGGTGAACTAATCTTTTATGCTGTTAACTGGATATTATGAAAATAGAGAGCATGATAGGATGTAGAAGTCCTTCTATTTGTGGTGTATTATATCAGAGTTTATTATTTGGTATTATATAATTCTTCTCTTCCTTGGAGAGTATGCCTATATGGAATAATTTTTATTATCTATTTTGGAAGTTTTCACAGTAATTTTGCTACAATTTAGTTAAAAATGACCTTGGATGAAGCTAGTGGATTTTTTTGGTCCTCCTGTGGTTACCTAAGGCAAGTTTCATTGTATATCCTGCATCAAATCTTGGTGGTAAATCTTTAGTTAATGGAAGAGAGAATTTTTCTCTAAATGCATGTAATAGTAGTTGTTAAATACACATATATTAATATATTATTAGTTATGTATTTCTCCTTGCTGGTTGGAGAACTCTAGTTACAACTCTTTTATCTGACATTTTTGCAAATTTAGGTAATGGAGGGTTTAGAGATGAAGTTGTCAGTATTTATTGGAGAAGTTAAAAGTGACTGGATTAGCACAGAGATTAAGAATGAAGAGAGTAGCTATGTTCACAGTGGGGGTTATTTTGCCTCTCTTTTTAAAGTTGCTTTTTTTCCCAAGTGGGGAACTGTAGAATAAATTTTGTCTCGATGAGATGCTGTGATTCATGAAGCCTCTGTAACCATCACAACCTCCTTTCACCAACTTGTTTGTGCCTTTGCAGCACATAGGGCCATAAATACTCAGTACTGCACTGGCTTAAAATAATATTTGCTCAGATTCTGAAAATGCAAGAACCATTCTTCAGCTGTGGCTAACATTTGTGGAAGTAAAATGTTATATAGTTTGGACTTAATTTCTTTCTCAACTTTGCAAAAGCAGTTTTTGTGGTTAAAAAGAAGGCTCAACACCTAGATGTATATAAAACTTTATAATCTACTTCATCTGGGTTTAAATGGCTATTAAAAGTGTCATTAGCAGAAAACAAACTTCTTTCCTCATAGAATGTTTGTTATATGCTAACCACTGCTGAGAACAGAATAAATATAACAGAAAACAAGAACAAGTAAACCAGTAAAGCAATTTTACAGCTGTATGAGTTTTGGTTTTGTGCTTAAAATATAGAACTATAATAAATAATGGAATTCTGAGACTAACATGCATAAGTAGTTATGCAACATCCAGATATATGATATACAGGCTCAAACACAGTATTTGGTTCTCTTGCTGTCCTGTTAATGAATGTTAGAGTGAATTGCAGATTCTTCTTTTTATAAGCCAGTAATTCAGGAAAACATGTTCAAAAAGGCCCACTCTTTTGTGTACTCTGCTTCCTGTGTGCCTGCACTGAAAGTTCTTCAGCATGATTTTCACAGCAGGTGAATGATCTCAGCTCCTGTTAAGCTCAGAGCAGTGGGTACTGATTACCTTTCAAAGTTATGCTTTGGGAGTCCCAAAATGAGAATCCACATACTGAATTACTCAAATTTAGCAGATGGATTTAAATGCATAGACTGTGATATCTGTCTTTCAGTTCCTTCATTTACAAGGAGGCAGAACAGCAATTCCCCTGTCTCATTAGGGTGTTAAAAGGTTTAGTTGGAAGTCTCTAGGATAGTTTGAAAATGTAGAACATCATCAAAGAACAATTTAATATAAGTCAGAATCAATTGTGTCCTGCAATGCTGGCACCAGATAATAGAAAGGCGCTTCTTCCTCTTTCATGTAGGAGTTGTCGTGAAAGCTCAGAGGAGAATGGGAGTGTGTAATAGTGTGCCTCAGTTCAGATGCCCAGTATAGCCACTGGGAAATCTCTGCAGGGAGTTCTGGTTTCATTCCTTCCTTGGAGAAACAGAGACTTTGGAGACACCATTACCTCCTGTTGTTATCATACCTCCAATATGATAGCAGACTCAGCATACAGCTTCTATATTCTTTATTAATTCACATTAAAAGCAAATGAAAGAAAGTACTGACCAAAGGCTAACCCCTTTGTCTTAAGAGCTCAGGGTGCAATTAACCTTGGCTTTAGACGACAGTGTAGAGCTCTGAACCTGACCCTGTAGTTTCTGCACTTAGTCAGTGTAAAGAAGTGAACATCTCTAGGATATGATTCATATTGACCTTCCTCTTAAATATGAGATGGATCAAACCTACAACTACCATTGTCTGGATCATTATCAGAATTCTGTGTTGTGAATGTTTAAAAACAGAAAAGATGCATCATATCCTTGCTTTCTGGAAATCCCCTGAAGTTGGTAACTGCAGAACTGCTTGATTTGTGCATCTTAGCTGGACTCAGGTATAATGTGGGCATTGCCTTGCTCAGACTGGGCTATCCATCCTCAGAACTACAGTTGTCTGGGGAACTTCAAGGCCAAACAGAATGGCTTTACTTTTACAGTGGAGTGCCTTTGTTCTGTTTGTGTTTTTTGCTAGCTGCTTACATCTTGTGCTGGATTTGGACCAGTTTGCTTTTCATTCATGTTTATAAGCTGGGAGTTGCATATCAAAACCTCGAGTCACTAGAAAACGTTCAGTGTGGGTATTAAGCTATCTCATGGCCTGAAATTATCAAATGAAAGCAGGATTCAGTCTGTGGTAAACTTGGCAAGATATACACTAAGTAAAGTGCGCTCATTTTTGTGTCTACTGAATAAAATTGTCCATCAAGTGTGCTTTTCTGTATAGTTCTTTTTTTAATTGATTGTGGTAAGCAAAACCGTTCACTTGAGTAACTGAAAACTCAGCGACGTAAGGTCTCTACAATCTGGCCTGAGTTCTTATTACTTTTGTGACTGGTTCAAGAGAAATCTACACACTAAAATTCTGAAAATATGAGCCTGACATCTTTGAATAGTACACAGATTCTTGAAGAAAATGAATCTAGTCAAGAACAATTTATAAGAAGGACTAAGAAAGAAGAAAAAAAAAAGAAGGAAGAACTGTTTATTGGTGGATTCTTATGTGAGTTTCTTTCCAAGGATAGAGTCCTACTCAAAATTTCTGGGAACATACCTTTATACTGTGAAAGTTGCCTAAAAGGGTCTTTAATTTAAAGCCTTCTGTTTATTACTATATTAATAACCAGACAAACAAATTACGGACTCTTCTGAGAGAAACGTGGGAGGATATTCTATGTAGGGTCCATGGGTGCTGCTCCAGCATGTGAGTATGTGAGAGGATGCCTGTAATTGAATTAATACAAGTTTTTAAATATGTCATACTAAGTCTCTGTTTTTCACATTGTCCTTTACAAAGAGTCCAGCTGCTATCAGTCCATATTGTGTGTCCCTACGCAATATTGCATGCTGCTGGTCTCCTTAAGGGCTAGATCCTGCTACGTTTGCATGCCTTGGCAGGAATACGCAGCTGATGGAGGCTACCACTCACAATAAGGTCATAGTGGTAGTTACTCGCTCAGCAGAAGTCTGTTCCTGAAAGAGGCACCATGTCCCATATAAAGTCCCTATTATTTTAATGCAAAAATCTTTGAATATGTTGTTATTTAGTGTCAGACAGAAAGACGGATTCTTGGCCTCGGAGCGTGAAGCAAAAGCAATTTTGATAAATCAGGTGAGAGCTGATGACAGTGAGCTGTGAAATGCAAGGATAGCAGTTAGATGTTTAAGAGAAAGAAGTGAAAAGTTTGAAATCATAAAGAATTTTTTTCACTCCTCTGATACCTTATGTTGAACAGTCAGATCATTTTATTATTGGAAATACTGTGGCAGTAATCTTTTACTGCTTGCAGTACAGGCCTACAGCATTAAGTTAGTATAAAATTACATATAGTTTAATATATCTGTACAACACCTTTAAACAAGCTTCTCTAGGCAGGAAGGTTATCTGTCTTATAAATCTATTATTTCATTGTACATCTTGATAGCCTAGCATTGCTCCTAGCCATGTTTAAGCATTAAATAGTGCATTATTATTTCACATAAATCAACCAGAGATGTGTGAATTCATAAATTTTGCATTTGCACAGACAGTATTTTAAACGTTTTATGGCTTCGTGGGAACTTGGTATAAGAGCCTGTACACAAATCAGTGCCCAGGAAATTTCAATAAAATTTAATATCACAATTACTGCTTTAGAAAAATCATTGCTTGCATATTTTAGAAATATTTTAACTGCATCTAAAAATAAAAACAAAACTTGGAAACCAGGTCTCTGGTCAGATTTTGCTGGATAGCTCCTGTGCTGCAGTGGAGTGGATGATTGTTTTTTCTGATGTTCCCTCTGTTGTCATCTGTGTGGGTTTTTTTCCACTTTATTTGCCCTTTTTTTAATGCTCCAACTTTTTGTTTCTTCTTGTCTTTCGCCTCAATTCTTCTAAGCCATTAAACTCTAAAGAATCATGCTCAAGCCTGATTGTATTCTTTGAAGAAACTCCACTGATGGCAACTTAAATATGTATGTCAGGTTTCCCTTATTTGGAATCTTTTGATTAAAAAAATTGAAAATACATTCTCAAGACATTTTATTTTTATAAACTACATTATATATTTACTATAAGCAATGTAAATATTCTGGTGTTAAAAATGACAGTGTCAAGAAAGGAAAAAAAAAGAACTATTTTTGATGTATTATGCCATTGTATCACATGATGAGGTAGTTTTATGTTTTACAGAGGAAAACCAAGCACATTGGGGCAAGACATCCAAAAAACAGCTGATTTATTATTTCCTCTGGAGCCTGTTAGGTTTTCTATGTCAAGTTTTCGAAATTGGACCATTGCTTTATTTATCTGTAATTAAGCTCAATTCTGGGATTTCTCTGTTACAGTACAATTGCAAGGTGTGGTTCAGTATCCCCTTCCTTAACAGATGGGAAACAGGGAGTCTAGAAGCTATGTAGTCCCATGCCCATTCTGCCACAGGAATTACCTTTACTTCTTTCAGATAACTCAAAGAGCACCACGAAGAACTTTGTAGGGAATGAAGCCCAGCGGTGTTGGATCTCCAAATGAATGGAGATGGGAGGAACATGGAAAATCACTTGAAGTTCTTTTGCACTTTGCAGAAAAAATGGATCTCTGCTTTCTCTACCATTCTTCCTCCTGACACTTGTATGTCTGTAGAAAGGAAACTCATTACAATCCTCAACTCCAAATTGTACATCAGCAGGCTGAATCAGGCTCTGAGTATTTTACTTACAGGTTGCACAGATATTTTGTTGCAGAGCCAGCAGTGGAATCTGCATTTAGAAAGACTGAGTTCTGTTTTCTCTTTGTGGATCCATCTTCTTTTTCTTCCTTAACTCTGTCTCATGTTCCCCTCATGAATGGGAATTCTGCCATAAAAGTTTAATGATAAAAATATAAGATAAAGGTAAAATAAGATCCCATTATTATCCTTTGTGTCTATGCAGAAATTGTGAGTAATTACTTAACGAGAGAACTAGAGCAGTTTGGACTTTTTTGTTGGTTTGTTTTGTTTGTTTTTCTTTTGAACTCTTCCTTATGGCTTGGAATTGTTGTAATTGAGGTGAAAATACCTATGCATATGTAAATTCTACCTTCATGCAGTTCGTTTAAACATTATCAACTTCAATCATTTTAGTTGTGGTCAAAGATGTGGTCAAAAATATGATTAGATTTTCTCGTACCAGTTTGGAATGCTTTTTATCTTGCTTTCCCACAAATAATGTGTATTTGAAGGGAATTTAATAAAATGTTAAAATATTTCATCTTGGGGTAATTACTGAGCATAGAAAGTTTACCTCAGAAGTCAGAATATTTGGAAAGCATGGGAAACTGTTTTTTGGAGTTCATTAGAGTAGACCTAACTGAACATTGGGTAGATCCTTGGCTCGCCTTGGTTATTTATAAATATACATATTTATATATATATATAACATGTACAGTACAGAATTAACTTCCTTCAGGACAGAGATTGTGGGGCAGATTTGGTACAGATTCTGCTCTTGGTTAACTCTGGGCAGCACACGTTCTACTGATTAAATGGGAAATAAGAGTGACAAAGAGAAGACTGTATCCAGTCTGCCTAATCTGGGAGGAATGAATCTTCATTTACAATATTTGGGAGAAGTCAAGTGTGACTCCTCTAAATGTTCTGTCTTGAGCACATAGGTCTTTGTTTTTCATATTTCCACAGTAGGTGTATGGTTGCTGGTGAGGAGAGAGAAAAATAAATCAGCTTCATGTATGCATTTGAGTGGGATTGACCTTGCTCCTAAGAAAAAGCATGTGATGTCTGTGTGGGTGGCATGGTATGAGAACTTAACTGAATGTGAAGGAATGGATCCAGCCAGGAAGTTATAAAGTGAAATTCACACTCTTTGGGGAAAGAAGTTGTGAAGGGTGTTCTGAAATTGAATAGTGAAAATGGCAATACTTCCCCCAATCATAACTTTTGAAAGTTTTGTTTGCTGCCATTAAAGTTTCATTACCTCAGTAACAAATTCAGGGGGTTTTTTTAAGTTTGCTTTGTACTGAATGTACTGAGGTTGATCTGTGCCTGTCTGACATTCAGATTATTACATGCAGTTCTCCATTGCCTACGAACTCTAAGAAGCCAAAATATACTGAATGGAAGAAAACCACATTTAGTAGTTTTGCCAGGCACCAGCTTAAATGTATTAACAATGCGTCACCAGCAGTTCTGAGGAGCACTACACTAGCTCATGGAAAAAGCTTGGATTTGGAAGGAATATAGTTGTGAGTGAATAGGCCACTGCTAGACCTAGGCTGATCAGGGTAGAACAGTATTTCTATCTTTTCCACCAAAATTTTCCACCAAATTTTCATTTTAATGTAAAATGTTCTATATATTAAAAAAAGAAAGGTTGAAAATTAAACTCTTCAGTTTTTAGTGGGTAAAAATTTCTGCCCCCTTTTTTTTGTTTCGTGGATCAAGGAATATTTATTTCTTATTTCTAGCAAAGGTTATTTTAAAACAAGGGAAGTGAAAGGGTAGGATTGACAGAAATGTCATAGAAAGGTGAGTTCTGGAGTTTTTATTGGGGGGGTGAATATATGACCAGCTGAACATTTGAGTAGTGATTCTGGAAAAACTTATTATCCCTTGTCAAACAAAGATTATCTTTTTTTCTGTAATACAAAGAGGATGAAAACTTCTGTGCTATTTTCTGATGTGCTCTTCACCTGCACAACCGTATGTGTCATGGAGTGCAGGTGAAAGCCTGACACTGTGGTTTTCTACTCTGGCAGCAGCTATAATTGTATTAACATAAATGGAGTTGGCTTGGTATAAAAATGGGGCAGTGATGTGGAGAACAAGGCTGTCTCACCTAGGGTTCCATTTTACATCTATACGGTGCAGCAGTGAAAAATTACTCAAAGTGCAGAGTCCCAACAAATCAGGTCCCTGTTGTTTTTGAAGGCAAGGCATATTTTGTGGTGCTGTTCATTACTGGGAAAGAACAACAAAGAATTTCAAGACTAAGATTAATGTTATCAGCAGATCATTGTCTAAAGATTAATCTTTTTTAAATGATGAGAAAGGGATAGACACAGTGAGCCTCTAGCTGCCTACAGCGACAAAGAGTAATAATAAACATTACTATAGCAGGGCTGGCTCTGGAATACTAACAGAAGCATATCTAGTTATCATCAATAAACAGTAATGGTGGTTTTGTGCTGTTTTTTGGCTGCTGATGACTATTGAAAATGGTGTGGCTTTTTTTCCTCTTCCTAAAGCAACAATTGTGTGCTTCCTTTAGATGTCTGTCTAGTTAATATTCATTTCTTTGGGATCAATTCTCTCTTTCATGGTATTGCCACTGCACTACTTTCTCTTACAGAAACTTCTACATTATTGCCTGGGTCTAAAACTATCAGGGATTAAAAAAAAGGTTCATTATAGAAATTACATTTGCTCAGTAAACCCAGGAGGCATTGTCTTTCTGTTAGCTCCTCTATAACTAATCCTTAGTGCATGTATATTTTTGTGCATGTGCACTGTTTTCATATTTATTGGAATATGTATTTATACTGCGCAGGAGGTCCATGTAGCAATTGCATAAATCTGTTTGTTTTTCAGAGGCTATATGTCAGCAACTGATGGCATAGGAATGGTATGTATAAGTAAAACACAAATATGCTTTCTTTTTAATCTCAGCAATATTTATGCTTCATTTGTCAGTATTACAAACTTCCTGGTTTGAAAAGGAGTTGGGAATTTATGTTCAGAATTATTTGAGCTGAAAAGTCTGAAAATTTTGGAATTAATTTATGCTAGATGGTTCTTATTTCTCATTAAAAAGGCAATCAATGATAGAAGCAGTCTGCTTTCACATCCAACAACAGCAATGACAGTGATGATCTGAATGTCAGTGAGGATCAGGTTCTACCAGCCTCACTCAGACTGAGCAGTACATTACTGCAGGAGCAGCTCCACTAGCTTCAGTAAAGCTTCTGGGGTAGTAATATGTTAATATGATTTAGTAGTCGTTGCAGTGGGTGCCTGCATAATTCTGTGACATGACCAAGTTTAGAGATTATTTTGCTAATGAAAGCAAGCTTCTGTTCTTGCATTAAGACACAATTTTGACTGAGGCTTACAAACCTGAGCTTGATGCAACCAGATGTTTATGTATTATGAAGTTTGAGTTTTATCTACATGATGTCCAGGGGGCTGAATGGTACTCACTGTCTTTCAGAACTGGGCATAATGTTAGACTACACAAAGTTGCAGTATGATGATCACCTTCAAGCTAAGTATGGGAATATCTGAATGAGTATGGTCAGGTGAAAGTCATTAGTGTGGTACCTGTGTACATATAATGTATCATTATATATTATTTGTCAGGGCTTGCAGTGTTCCCAAACACAGGAGTGCTGCTGATAAGGATGACAAAGTAGGAGAATTTGAATACTTGGTCCAGAGAGGCAGTGTTGCAAAACCGTCTCCTTTCTTCAGGGCTGGGTGAAGGCTGTTGCTCCCTTTGAAATAACCTAAAGGCTAATTGCTCTGGTTTTGAACAAGGAAAGCATAAATCTGAATTGTTATAGTATTCTGAATGACTAACTCAAAGGACATACCTGATAGGAAACTTTCTTTACTTAATTTTAAAAGTCTGTAAACTTATTTGGGATGGAGATTGTGCAATGCCTTTCTCTTGTGGGTAAAATTTGATTCAGCATTTCACTGTGGGCATGTCTGATTGATAGTGTATTCAGCATAGGGAATTTCTTCAATGAGGAGTGAGTAAAAGACTTGGGGGGGTCTTACCTAACTTTATTGCAGGTAGTCTTACAACTGAAATGCATGTTTCATTTTGTTGTCATTGATTATGCAAATTATATATGTGGCTTATGCCCTGTGAAGATCTGGAATTTGTTTTAAAAGCCATCAGGGTGGAGATGCTAGCTGGAATAAAGCTAGTATTGGGAAGGTATGTCCAGATCATTCCTAAGCTAATGTCCCTTTGATTAGTAGGTCTTTAAATATTCACACTTACATTCTTGCAGTGATTTCAGTGAAGTTGCGTGATATGAAAAATGGAATGATGCAGTCCTTGGGCAGGTCTTCTGTTTAAGAAACCTTTTCTAACTGGGAGAAAAACAAACAAACAAATATATTTTGCCAGAAGCACACAGAAGTGTTTGAATAGCTCTTATCAGTTTTGCTTGCCTCTGTCAAATTTGGTTTATAACCTTTGACTGTTACCCTGGTTCAAGTTCTTATAGTCCATTACAGCTCAATGCAGAGCTCTGTTAAAATTTATCATTGCCTTCATGGCAACAGTGTAATGTTCCCATCATTCTTCCTGTGCTGTACACATTGGACTGGACAATCTTAAATTGTGCAACAGTATCCTCGTGGTAAAATCTTGTCAAAATTTGGTATTAGGAGTTACACTTGGGCTTAGAAGTTCTTTGGATGTTCCAACTGTGAACTGCGAAAGCCACTTCGGTGTGTAAGTGTTCGTTGCCTGAGACGTTGTGTATCACTTTTAAAAAATACTGAGCATTTATATTTGGAAAATATCTCCCTAATTGTATATATTGTTCTGGGTCATTATTTTCTCATTGTTTAAATTACAGCTCATTTATTTAAAAGAATACTTGTCAAAAGAAAGCTTTAAGTACTGATTTAAGAAAGCAGTGTTAAATAATTGAAATGACTGTGATAAAATTGCCTTGGTTTAAACAGACCAGTTTTATCAGTCTGTTTAATGAATTGTGCTTTTATAGGGTGAGATAAATCTAATGTGAATTCAAGTGGTTGCACTAGAAATACAGCTCTAGGTGGGATCTCTCGGTGGATTTAGCTAGCAGAATTAAAGAAAAAAAGGCAGTTGTACTGCGTTTCCTTTCAGAAACTCTTCATCTACAATAAGCTGTGCTGATATCTTCAGAGTGTTTTAATACCTTTGTATTTGTAATGCCTGGGTACTTACATATAGATTGCACAGAGCATCTTGGTCATTATTTGGAAAATATTTATGCCTCTGGATGTAGAAATCGACTTGGAGATGCATCCAGTTCTGGAATTTCTAATTTCCATGCACTAGAACAGTGACACAATCAATTTCTTTGTAAGCTGTGGTGACTTGTCAGGTTGGCCTTGCTACTTACTGATAATTTAGAAGGACCTTTCTCTCGTTGCAAGAAAAACAGCATATCTGCTTTGGAGCCATGCTGGAGACAACTGTTGATCAGTGGCTCACACAGGAGAATGCTGGGATATTTTGGATTCAGTTTACGGTTGTATGTATTTGTAGAACACAGCTTGCATACAAGAAGAGAAAGAGTCATTAAAAATACATACTAAATCTGTTGTCTTTAGAATGAAGGGACATCATCATCTCTTCTCATGGCTAATCCACTTAGGTTACCTACATAGCCGGATTGTTACTGAATTTGCGGGGATAAATAAGGGTTTCCTATAGGACCCAGTTTCATTGCAGTTTAAGGGAAGTCCTTATATGCTTATTAATACTGAGTAGCATGCATGATGCCATGAATTTCAATAGAATTTCTAGAAAGATATTATTCAATGTGTGAAATAGTCACGCATTCTGGTCCTGAAACAATGGTGATGTTCTTGTTGTCTGTTGAGTGAAAGAGTATGCACTTGGTGTTGTATAACTCTGAGATCACTGAGCCAGTAACTAGCATTTTTGTAGCTGGATGTACCCACATTGTGTTTCTTCAGGCTGATTTTAGGAACAGTTTAACTCATCAGCAATCATTGTGCATGTAAATGATATCTCAGGATACAGGGTAATGCTTTGAGTGAGGCATATACATGTGTCCTCAACAGCTTTCAGTCCTTTATAGTCGGTTTAAGGAAAGAAATACAAACTTCCAGTGGAATCAGAATTTGTCGGACAGTATGTGTCTGGCTTCCCAGGAAGTTTTACTCCAACTGCAGCTGAATCCATGAAAATGTTTCTTGTTTTCAACAAGGCCTTCACCACTTCTTCTATAAACAGTCTCTTCTGTCAATCCTGCAACATCACTTGTATTACTACAATTTCTAAAGACTACTTTAAAAAAAAAATAGTTGTTGAACTGGAGTCTCATTGGATTATACAAAACACTTTCTAGGGGAAGGAAGTGTCAGAAGATAAGTATTATGTCACTTTTCTCCAATAAAACAGGCATGTAGATTTCAAAAATGATGCTTGTCTTCATGCCTTATATTTTTAGTTTATTATCTTTAGGTTAGCCATTCCTGCTCAGCTTGTTTTCTGTAGGATGGCTGTGTCTACTGACTGATACCAGTGTGTTGGCAAAAGCCCCAGTGCACCTGCTGGAAATCTCTTGAGATTTCAGTTGTTTTGCTGTTCTGAAAGGAGGCAGAGGGGGGAAGATGCTCCCTCTTGAAGAAGTTGTGAAACAGGGTATTTCATAATTTAAGTTGGCTGTTGCTCCTCCTTTTCTTCCTCCCCAGAACAGTCTGTCTCCAAGATCCATGCTTTCCCGTTCTGTGTGAGCCGCTGGCTGAAACTGGTCTTGCAGTTTTTCCTACAGACTATCAGCTTGTCCATCTGTAGTAAAACTGACAAGATGCTGCTTTCACTTAACAGGTCTAGGGAAGTGAGCCCAAGTTATAAGTTTGTTGGAAGCAAGCTGCTTTGAAGAACAACTTGATTATGGTGGATTCAAATAAAGGGAAAATATCAGGTCTACATAGCTGTCTTTCACGGTGGTTTTATGATATGAGAGTGAATCAGAAAACAAGAGAAAGTCTGAAAAAACGCAGAAGGCATTTGAGGTAGAAAAGGTTAACATTTTTACTGTTTAGAAAGTGCTTATATTTTTATTAGACAATAGTCTTTTTTGTCTTTGCTTTCTAGCCATTTCATCTTTCTACTACAAACTTTTAAATAGTAGAAGGATATATTAAATACCAAGGAAAATTATTTTTAAAAGCTATTTAAAAAATTAATTTAAATGTAGACAGCTGTAGTATTATGGCATTAAAACACCCCAGGGTCTTTTTTATTGGTCCATTAATACTTGCCTCGAGTGGTAGAACACACCTGAGGCAAGATTTAATGAACCAATAAAACATGCCCTAAAGTGCCCTAATGCTATATTGCTAACCATTCCTATTACATAAATGTACTGTTTGCATACTTCCTTCATACATTTCAGGAAAATCTTCAATTAAGTGAAGACCATATGACAATTCTTATCCAGAGTTTTCATCAGGCTATTTTGGAGTGATTAAAATGATTATATCAGATATTCTCAATCAACCAATACAATATATTGTGCCTAGAACATTATGGACTGTCCAGACGGTGAATCCTTTAAGTCTGGTTAGGTTTTAAATCAGTGTATTTTCTGTCAGTTACTGAGAATTTTCTGAAGTCTTTCTAAATAATTTGAATGTAATACTCTTCTATTTCTGTTCTCTTGAAACTACCCCACTTGTTGTTTGCCTAGAATCCACCCCAAAGCAGAAATCTGGCAGAGGAACTAGTTGTAACTTCAGTCCCATTAAAATGCTCAAGGATGTTACTAACACGATGTCCAAAACCTTTGACATGGTTTATTCAAAGGATTATTTTAGTCCTTTTTAAGAGGGTAGATTTTTAGAGGTGTAAATAAACTTTAATGGAGCTAAGCTGATTTACGTCAGTTGATAATCCAGGTCTTTGCTTTCCAGCACATTCGGAAGGATCGGAAATGTCATGCTTCTATTAAATCAGGCAGCTCATATGGAAAAAAATGTGAAGGACGCTTATTGTATTTTACAATTGTTAATTTAAAGTCTTTGACTGGAGTTAGCTTTTGCACTAATGATTTAGAATGTTCATAAACATAAGCAAAAATTGATAAACATACCTAAGTTGTTCTGTACTTAGTAACAGGAAGAAGAAGCATAAGATTGCTTTTGAATGTCATCGCATGCAGAATAATAACCCTTCATCAGAGAATGAGAGTGAACTTTGTACACTATTGGTTTTGCTTTCCAACACTGTTGTGAGGTGAGATGATAGTCTTTTAAAGAAAGAAGACGAAGATTTACAGATGTAAATTGTAAAAATGGCTTATGATTCACATATTTGAAAATCTAACATGACATAATTTTTGCAGTAATGTGACTTCGTGATTGTCAGAGCCAAACTAAATATGACTTAACAGTATGAATTTGGCAGAATCCTTACTTGAAAGCTTAGGAGAGGAGAAAGAGAATCCCATGTTCTTGAACTGATACATAGGAACCAAAGAAATTACCACCTGGGCTTTTTCAGGGAGGAAGGCTTGTAGGCCAGACTTGATCTTTGCAAGAATATTTGACAAAGCTGAACATATGAGGATATGAGCCACACATGCTTGTTAGGGCAAAACTAACATTACTTACTTGTAAATCTAGATCCTCAGCTATTGTGAGTTGGCATAGTTCCATGGAAGCCAATGAAATTATACCAGCTTATACCAGAGAAGGATCTGGCCCCTAATCTTTCAAGTAACAGGCTTATTAAATGCTTAGGGCCAAATTCTTTCCTGGCATGACTCCATTGAACTTAATGGAATTAAGCCAGCAGAGCATTTGGCCATTATTTAATACAGATAACAATCTAAGGGGAACCAGGTTTCTGTATTTGTTTTTCTTTTGATATGTAGCATTAGCAAACCGTATGTGACTTTTATAAGACATAATATATGAAGTACTGGCTAAAAGAGTCTGCACAGATATCTCACGGGTAGACCACCATACCTTCTTGGTGTGCTACCTTATTTGGAACAACCTAGACTGACCTGATCACAGGTTTAAACCTTTCACTGACTTCTGGAGAGGTACTGCCCAGTCATCTCTTTTCCCTATTTCTTCTTTTCTCATCCTTTCACAGTATGGTCCTCTTAGAAATTTAAGCAGGGTTAAGCTTATTGTCGAAGTTAATGCTATCTGGAAAATTATGCCCTGTTCATCCTATGAACAAAGTCATTACTGGAATAATTATTTTTTTTCCCAAAGACCATGATGGGTGTATTCTGTTTAAGAATTTTCACTGTATCATCTAGGGGCTAAAAGGCTCAAATTAGTAAGTATGGCATTGATATTATCAGAGATTGTCTCCTGGAGCCACTTTCGTTTTTTGAAAGCTCAAGGTAGTCTTTAGGTTGGAGAAGACCATTAAGATCAATAAGTCCAACCATTAACCTAACACTGCCAAATCCACCACTAAACCATGTCCCTGAGCACCTGGACCACACGTCTCTTAAATACCTCCAGGGATGGGGACTCAACCACATCCCTGGGCAGCCCATTCCAATGCCTGACAGCCCTTTCAATGAAGAAACTTTTCCTAATATCTATTCTCAGACTCCCCTGGTTGCAGCTTGAGGCCATTTCCTCCTGTCATCTTGCTTGTCACTTGGGAGAAGTTACCTCAGGCAAAACTTGACTCTCTTCGCCTTCTTTATTGTTGTGATGTCTTTTTTCCATGTTGCTCCAAGATGTTAGGTGCTGTTCTCAGCAGCAGTTAGGTCTAGACTTTTGGAGAAAAAAAGCTTTCTTCACTCTGTTTTTGGAGCAGAAGTTTGGAAAGGGGAAGGTATGTGGCTACACACCCTATTGCATACATTATATTTACTACAGAAACAAACCTTTTTTGAAATAAATTTTTACCATTGGAGGTCTTGAGGCCTTGATAGTGTGCTCTGCAGCTAAGCTGAGGCATAGCAAGAGTGATATCTCAATGAGGATGAACATCCCCTACAAAGGTTATAAATCTAGCTCAGTGGTCGTTTTTTGACCCATATGCAGCTTTATAGAAATATGAGTAACCCAAACACTAAAATCCAAAACAGAATCACCAGCCCCTTCTACAGCATTCTTCTTAAAGCTGGGCCAAGAGAGATCACTGCAAACTATTTGCAGTTGGGGGTGATGTAACACAGCTCTAGGGCATTCAGTACCTGGCAAGCAGAACTGTCTTTGAATGGACTTAGATGAAGGACCACCAGGAAAACACAGAATGAAAAGCAGTGGAAGGGAAATTCATTGCCAATTAGTACCCAAAACATTCGTATGAACAAGAAGAGCTCCTTAAGCAAATGAAGTGGGAGATGAAGAGTCTGGAAACCAGGTGGTAGGATGAAATGACTCATTTGAAGTTATGCATGAAATCATAATCGAATGTGAAGGGGTCGATATAACTTCTGGCTTGCATAAGCAGGGCTAATGTTTTCACATTTCTTTTATGTTTTGGACTTGACCTAGGGCGTATAAAGAAGCAGGTATCTTTCCATGTAAGGGGAAGGGCACTACTGCTCTTCCAAATAATACCTTAACAGCCTTTTTTAATGGAAGGCCCTGACTTCTCTCTCTGCTCCCCTGACCCAGTTTGGATTTCTCTAAATCAAAATGTAGCTGAATAATTCATGATAAGTAAATGCGATAGAAGGGGATGAAGCTGTATGACTGTTCTGACACCACCAGCCTGCAGAGCTGTTTGCTTGTAGAAATGAGAGTTCCCCACATCTCTGATGAAGTGATACAGTGGAAACTACAGAGCATAATAGCACCAGGAGTTCTTGTTGGGGCTGGTGAGTGGCTTAATGGCACAGTCTGAATCTGTTTATTTGATTGTTTTTTTTTCAAAGAGTGCCTCTTCACGTGAGCATGTTTTCAGTTGCATTGAGCAGCTGAGTTGCAATCTTGCAATAGCTGTCTGTGCATGTGCAGGGATGTGTGTTTTACAATGAATCTCTTTTTGTGGCTGGAAAAAAAGCAAGTGTAGAGTTGTGTAGCAAGTTTAAATTAATGACTGTGCTTTAGCACTGATTTTTATTTTTTTCTGTCCATGTCTGAGTTGATGGTAACTTTTTCTTCTATGCCTAAACGTAACTTATGGGAGAAATATTTGTGTGAGATTGCCCAAGTAATTAGCAAGTTTACTCATGCAAATAAATATTTTTTTATTCAACTTAGAACATCTTTTTGGGAGCATTGCCTTTAATTACAGGAACATTTAAAGGAAGACAAGGACATACTGCATACTAAAAACGTACAGTGCAAATAGTGAGAGGATTTAGGTAAGCAGCAGCTCTGTAATTACCTTGCAGCCAGAAAGACCCTCACATTTTTTGAAGGCTGTTAAAAATAAGGAAAGAAATAATTTTCTTCTCATGGGAAAGGAATTAATTAGCAGTGTGCTGAGGGCCTTGGAATTGGTTCTCATCCAAAGTAGATAAATAAACCAAACATTGCTTCAGACTACTCAACACGAGCAAAAGATACGCTGGGAGAGCTTCTTAGTAGGGTTGAATAGCAAATCTAGCCCATGAGGATGAGGGCTAAAAGAATTTTAAATCGTCTTTCCAACATGGCTTATTCCAGAGGTTGCTGAGGCTCTTCGCCAGATAGAGCCAGCCCTGAGGGCCTGTCTAAGTAACTCCAGCCCCTTGAGTGACCTGTGGACGGAAGCAGTTTTGCAAGATTTGCAGTGCCACGGGTGCAGTTCTGCACGGGTCTTATTTTTATCTGTGTTCTGTCAGTTTGGGCTTGCACTGAGGTCCACAAAAGGCAGCATAAAAAGCAAGTTTGTGAGACATCTGCACTGAAGGAGACAGTCCTTAGCCATGTCATTAGATTCAGAATTGATTATGTTCCAGTGTTTTCAGCTGCCTTCAGAGGTCTAGATTCTAGGATCATAGAGCTATCCCTAAATACCAGTACAAGTACTCCCCTTTGTAAATGAACTGAGATTTATTAGTGGAAGGAAACAGCAAAACCTATAGCTTAGCATGGCTTCAGTAGGGAATAAAAGTTATCACCTTTTGCTTTCCCTGCAAATACCTGTTCTCCAGTGTTAACTTTTTAACTACTTGCCTAATTTCAGCTATATTTGACAAAAAAGCTTGAGGCATCAAGGATGATGGTTTTGTGCACATTTCTGCCCAAGAATCTCATAGAGGGAAAAAAATCTTTATTAATGGAGGTTTCTGCTGAAAAGAATTTATGGTGGCAGCATGTTTATTACCAAAAGTGAGAGAATCCATGCAGAAGGGAGACATTACAAATGCCCTAACTATTAGAAAAACTTCAGTTGGAAGTCATACCTTGTTAGGCAGTAGAAAATCCCAGTCATAAAACACAGACTCCTGCAAGACCAGTCTGTCTTGGTTCCTCTGTTCACAGAACTTTTGTTTTTTTCCTGCCCCCCTCCTCCTCCCCCCCCCCCCCCCCCCCCATACTGGAGCCTTACCTTTAGGACTGCTTGCATCTGTTAATGTAAAGGAAATTCAGCAATGTCTCCTTCTTAAGATTTTTCTAGCAAGTAGTTTTATCTGGTATTGGAGTTCTCAGGGGACCAGACCACTGATAAAATTTCACATGTAAGCAGGTGAGTAAGGTGTCCTAAAATTTACACTGTTTTCCATTTCTTATCATTCACTGCTATTTGATTCTGGTTCTGTAATAGCAGCTAATAGAGGAAATTACAGTGCCATTATGTTAGATCCTGTGAAAACAGAATACAGAAGTGTCAGACATTCTGTCTTTAAGCCCGCAACTGATATCACAGATTTATCTTCAGGGAAATAACTTCCTTATTGTAATTTACTAACAAGTCTCCAACAGCCCCTTTCAGCATTAAGATTACGAAGGCGGTCGTTTGAATAAAGCTTCGTACTTATTGTAGCTCTTTAGCGAGCAAGTTAAGAATCTGAAAAATCCCCAGTTCCACAGAATGAAGGGAAACTTGGTGACAAGATTTTGGATTTATAAGACTTAAAAAGCACTAAAGACTCTTAGTTTTAAAAGAAGAACCCAATTTGCAAAACTGTTTTTGAATATTTGCTTTTCTCTTCAGTGGCGATTCTGTTTTTAGAAACTTTTATGTCGATCTGTGCTTCTTTCATTGCTGCCTAATTTGTGTAAGTTGGGTAAACCTTATGTGTTGTTTAATGCAAAAGAAATATCCTGTATGTGTAACAGCAAACAGGTACCCATGGTCTTCAGTGTCAGTTCATAGAAGAGGAATGTCTGGAATTCTTAGAAAGATGAAGTACTGGCAACTTACATGAAATATCAGAGCTAAGATGCTGAACTATTGAGACTATGTTCCTTGTCAATACTGACTATCTATAATGTGTATTTTTTGAGGATATTTACTAATACAACCAGAAGATCCATTTAGTATTCGTGCTATGTAAATATGCTGAAAAGTATTTTGCAAAACAAGCATTTGATTAACTGCTCACATATATTTTTCTGCTATCATAATTTAAATAACTTACATGTGGAAATTTAAGCAATAAAGACTTAAGCTTAAATTATAGTTGAGAAAACACCATGAAAAAGGGAAAATAATATTTTGAGGATAATTTATCTTCTTTTTGTTGAGAAAAAAATATACTTACTTGATAATTTACCTCACTGAAAAATAAAAGATTTCTGCATAAAAATAAAGAAATATATGAAAATGTTAGGTATGGAGAAGATATATTAAATTTCAATAGCAATATTTGCAGTAGAAGAGATATGTATGAATGCATTATGATGGGTTGTCTTGCCCATTAGGGCAATGTAGTTTTGGAGTGGTAAGGATAAAAAGATCCACAAACAGAAGTGTAGGAGTGAGTTAGTTAACCCAAGAGGGCTTGCTTTTGGTGAAAACAGAGATCACTCTCATTAATTTTTTCCTAATAAATAGTGTAAAATAAAAAATGTTTCCAACAGTGGTTTTTGGTCACCTAGATGATTGTAAATATTTAATGCTTATTATTGGTTTTACTGCTGTTGTAACAGTTTGCAAGTACTCTGATTCCCGTTAAGGTGCTTAGTGTCTTAAGAGTTTAGGGTGAAATATACTCAAAATGTTCTAACTTTTTTGATGGGGCCAGAATTTTTTTTATATAGTACATGATTTTTCTTTTATCTACTAGTTTCTGAACCTTTTAAAATGAAAATTATTTCCATTTTCTCACATCAGCATAAATGCATTCCTATCTGACCTGACCCAAAGCCCACTGATGTCAGGATTTCTAGTGAATTTTTGGGCTGGGTCAAACTAAAAAAAAAAAAAAAAAAGGACTTTTTGCCGTCTTTGCAGGGGAAGGATTAAATTCAGTTAAAAGAACCATCTCTCTTGTATAATCTTGTACTGTACTGTTCTTCTCTTGGTTCATATATATTCCTGCTATTATAAACTAAATGCTTGTTTGAAACAAAAATTCAAGCCCCTTCATATTAACTTGCATAGTTTATTGTACCTTCAGGCTATAACTAGTGTGTACACTAGAAGTGATACAGAACTGTGAATCCACAAGAATCTATTACAGTGATATGATTCTGGATGCATCTTTGCACAAAATTAGTTGGTATACATTTTCAGGGGCCTGGGAACCTAAGATTCTCTCAGACTTCAACTTATTGGGTGAATCTTCAAAACATGAGGATAAAAAAAGATACTTACTGTAGGGGTGTACATACGTAAGTATTCAATCTGTTTTCATTGAAGGCAATGGTGTTTTACTGCAGTGGGATCGGGGTTTCATTCACATGCTTACACTGTGTGGTAGCAAAAAATGCACACAGACAAGTTTGTCTAAATATATAAATATACAATGTGTTTCAGTTATTCATTATATTCACCATATTAAGGAACAGTTGCAAATCCGTATGCCCATGACTATATAGTTAAATCATTTTCTGTAATCACAAGTATGTGGTATGTAGTAAAATTACCGGGTATTTGCAGTCCTCAATTTTCTGTCTAAATGGAAAAGCAATAACCTGTTAAATATTTTTAAATTGTTTCTCCAATTGATATTAGTAACATCTTGCATTTTTAAGGCTTTTGTTTTTCCAGGACTTAAATTTTTAACACAATCTTGCTTACAGCATTTTCTTTGCTTTGGAGATGACATTTAAAAATGGTTTTTCCTTGTCTCTGGTTTCCTAAGATGCACACGGTATCTAATTTCACTGAAAACTAATTTTTTAACCTGAAGTTAAAAAGTGATTGTACACTGGCTGGGGGGCTTCAGCAATAACACACTTTTGCCACTGAAATGATTCCAGACTGAGGAATGTAGCATTTGTTAGTAGCAGGAATTGCAATGAGGTTGGATGGACAAGGCAGGCTTAGGTAGCTTTCTTGTGAAAGACATTTCCACACCTTAAAATGACCACGTTATGTGCAGCCCAGTTAAAGGCAGCATGCTCCCTCATTGACAAAAATGGGAAGGAGCATCTATCCCCTGTATGTTGCAGATGGCTGGGCAGGATCTTTTTTTGATACTTGGACTGAAGGAGATCTATCCATGTATTCCTGCACTGCTGGCCTGTTGCTCAGTGAGTATTTGTCCTTCTTTGTGCTTCTCACAGTGCATTCTTAGCAGTTATAGCTAATTGGTGGGGATATACGCGTCTTTTGCAAGAGCAGTGAAAACAGTTTCAGAATTTCTTCCAAGCCTCCAAGCTTTCACCCGGAGAGAAAGTGCCCTCTTTTTCCTTCTTTGGTGAGGGCAGATTTTAATGCTGGTATTCTTAGCTTATATGATGTTCACACGCCGAGTTACCGAAACTGAATGGCCCCTGACACTCAGCGAAGTCTGCATTGACAACTAGAATGATGATTGGCATTTGAGATACTGCAAATGCCAGCAGCAATAAACTGAGTACAATCTGTGGTTGTTCCAGAGGTCAAAGGTCAATAAGGGTAAAAGGGTCCCTTAACAAATGTATTGGTTGGATTGGAAAATTAATACTGAAGGTTTGTGTGTACTGGGTAGATTTGGGTATATGATCTTCATCTGGAATTTAGATTCCTGGCTCTTCTGTGGGGTATGATAACTAAATGACTGGGAATTTCACCTAGAAAATACAGTATCTAAATCCACCTGGGATTTATCAATTTATTCTTCTTCACTCTTTTGCCAGTTAGCCTCTTGCAGAGCACCGTCCTTAAATGTGGCTCACAATGTGATTCCAGTTCTCCTTGTTGATTCTTCCCAGGGCTGAATTCCAATCAGGCATTTATAAAATCACATTCTTTTTTCTGGAGTCTACTGTGACATCCTTTCAAACACGGAGTTCCTGTGAGCCCTTCAGGGTTTAGCCTTCTGCTTGCACTTTCAGTGCTCCCTCTGGCACTCAGGCTACGGCTCTCACTTTCCTCTAAGCAGGGAGAAAATACTCCGTTTTTACTTTCTCTCTGGTCTTTATGGGTAGTCTTTTCTGCAGAGGTGGCATGGAACTCTTCCTCATTCGGTGCAAGGTGTGCGCCTTTCCCCAGGAGAGAGTATTCTGATTTTTACTCTAGGTCTGGTTCTCCTCTCCTCCTGGGGCAGGCATTGGGTAGAGCCAGGGCAGGCTGCTCCGTCCTGTGGCTAAGCCAGGAGCTGAGAGTGATGGCAAGGCAAGCACAGCAGTGCCCTCATCGTACAGTGACGCAGTCCCACAGTACTTGAGCAAGTAGTACACAGGATGGTAACGAGGATCATCTAACAGTGTAGTGACTGTCAGGCATGTCCTAGTGATGAGCAAGAGCTGAGGCGAAGCTGAGAAATCAACTCAGGAGTTTGGGACAGGAAGATACAAGGCTAGGGACAGGCATACCGCCCTCATAGCTCAGGTGAGGGCTGAGGGCAAAGCCCTGAGCTTGAATGCAACCCCGGTGATGCTTTTCACAGCTCTGACCCAAGGCTGCAAGGCTACAACATAACCGAGCAGGCTTAGAGCACAGGCAGCCAAAGCCCTTGTCAGGGGCCGTCAGTGCTCTCCAGACCCTGACAGGCAGGGGTCTGAATGGGATTTCTTACTCAGTGCCCTGCTTTATCGCTCAGGACATCGTTCAGCCCCTTGTTATGATCAGTTCTGCTGAAGTGTTGAGTCTGCTAATTTGCAGCCAGCAAAGCTCGATGCAAAGCTTAATTCTAAAATTAACTTGGCATGTAAATGATTTGATGTTCTTGCTTTGTTGCTGAAGTTTGCATTACCCAAACCTTAGTTTGTGACATTGTTTTATTTTAAAGGCCACACAACTGAGATTGAGTGAAAGTCAAGATTTGTATCAAATCATCAGAAAGTCTTGCCAGAGCTTTAGGAGTGAGTGCTGTGCCATTTGCTTGTCTCTGTCACAGTCCTGGAGAGCTAAGATATTTGTATATACCCGAATAGATTGCCAGAATCAATCCACTTTCCAGAGATGAACGTGGGCATGTCCTCTTTTCCACCGTAATGTGAATACTCAAATCTTTTCACATAAGAAACTCATATATTTGAGTTTCACAGCACTCCCTAATAAGGTTTTATAGCCATTAGTGTCAGTGCCATATATCACTGAGGCATTGAAAAAGTGGAGTTTCTTTCCCAAACCACCTTTCTAAGCATCCAAGATGAAGTGATTTTATAGCTTACACTTCCAGAGATCTTTCAAATCCCACAGCATAACTTGTTTCACCTGAGCCTCAAAGATTTTTGTAAATGATTTCCCAGAAGCTCTTGAGGGGTTCTTTTCTCTCCTTCTTTATTTAAATTTAAGCTTAAAATACGATTAGATTCTGTTCAACACAAAATTGTTCTAGAATACATCGCAAGCAAAGTGTGTACAAAAGGTAATCTACACTATCTAATAAATAAAATCATGTAAGAGTTTGAAATTTCAAATGTGACCATTTGCTTTAATATTGTGAAGTGTTTGTTAAACCTTTAAGCTTGTGACATTTTTCCACACTGACAGCTAAATAATGAATTAATGGCTTTAAAGTCCATGGCAGCCTGAGGGTTTCAAATGCATGTTTAGTCAAAATAATTGGTGCTTTAATCATTCTTTATGAACCAAAATTGTTCCTTAGTTATACAGGAGCAGTGCTAAAGCAGATATCTATGCTGTGAATGTTCTTTTGTATGTCTGAAATTATCTGCTAAGTTGGAAAATGGTGTCTGGATGCATTTTCTTCTTCGGAGTTGAAGAGGTTATGTTTTACTCCTGTAATGACCACCTACATGGCTATTGATTGTGCTGTCCCTTCACTGAAAGTGAGCAGCATATTGTAGTGTTAGTATGGGTCCATAGACCGCCAAGTTTTGAGAGCAGATTGGAGGGTATGCGGGGCAAAGGGGGAAGCTCAGACTCTGCAGTGTCAGATGCAGTGTGTAGCAGCCATGCATGACTAACTAAATTAAGGGATCTGTTCAAAGCAGAGCTGTCTCTCAACCAAACTGTGACACAGTTAAAAACTGTATCCATAACATCTTCTGTTAATAGTGGGAATAAAAATCTTAGGTTAAACAAGGCAGGAAACTGCGGTCCTGATTTTGTGGTTGGTACTGTGCCTGCACGATATTCCACTGAGGTGCTTATACTGACCTCAGCAATGCATCTGTGCCATATGTGAGCAGGAGAGTTAAAGCCTAACAGAACATGCTACAGGCCATCAGGGGTCTAAGGAGCCTTCTGTGCCTGGTACAACTGTAGCATAGATAGGACCTACTTTATGGCATGATGCTGATGTAACTTCTGGCTCAAGAAAGTTTGGAAGACCACAGATTACTATAAGCTGTAAAAGTATACTGGAAAAACTGTTAGTCTAGGTTTGCCATTTCTCCATTTTCTTTTGCTACACAGCCACTAGTGACCTGTGTTGGACTAGGTATGGCCTCAGGTGAAATGTTGCTGTGACCTAATCCTGTGTTACAACTAACTTGAAGGCCACACTGCTCATCACATAGCTAAAATGATTTTGCTGGAACTTTTGTGGTGCTTATTTGGTAGAGTTTAATAACAGTGTGGGCAGATTGCAAATGGAAATTAATTCTTTTCAGGACGTGCCTATCTATTTAGAATAAACACAGAGCATGGTCTTTGAGAATTCCTGCCACCTGGTATGGTTTTGAAGACAAGGTCTTTTAGAAAGAGCTTTCTGAGTATCAGAGAAGGTACTTCTGGCAGTAGTTATTCAGCTTTTGTCTACACGCAGTAAATCCTCGCAGTACCTTTCTGTTGTCACAGTTCTACATGAGTTTGAAATCGCCTTTCTCCATCAGCCATGTTGGGCTTTCTCTCTGAACCCCTTATGGGTTTTTGTGGTAGCCAAAGCACAGAACACTTTGATACAGGAATGAGGGGCTGTCCACACCTCTCTTTCTCCCAGTGCTTGTTAGGATTGACTTGGTATGGTGTAGATAGAGTGTAATTCTTTGAGACAGGTCTGCAAGCTGGAAAAAGCAAAAGCAATAGTGTGAATGACTGTAAAACGCAATTATTTTTTCTGTGACTATTAATGCATGAGGAAAATTGCTAATCTGTAGCAAATTTCTTCCTATTTAGATAGTGTGACTGTATCCGATTAAAATGGAACACTGCAGAAGTTTGACTTCCTGACTTCTAGCTCAGGATACAGTGTAGGCTGGTACATCAGGTTATTCCCTTTCTGCATGTAAAAGAGGAAGCATGGCAATGATGTTGGGGTAAATGTGGATTCTGAGCAGGTAAAGTGTCTTGAAAGAGGAGAAAAAAACCCTAGCAAAATTCAGCTGCCTCTTTTAAATGTTAGATATTTTTGACTGACTGCCAAAATGTTTCTGCATTTCTTTGAAGCTTTTCTTTAGCTTAATAATGTGTGGTAATTAAAGTGTAGAATTCCATATGTATTTATTTTTTGTCCTGATATATCCTGGCTTAGGCAAACTTTATATTCCCTCTTGTTTAATTCCCCCTACCTACCTCCTCCTCCCCACCCCCCTCCCTGTTTTTTGTTTTGTTTTGTTTTGTTTTGTTTTTTAATTTTATTTTTATTTTCTTTGTTTCCTTTCCTCCTCCCATTGAGTGATCAACAGGGAAAGTAGAAAGGGATAAGCATCTGCTAGAAACTTCTTTTACTTTAGGAGGTTAGGACAGACCATGTATCTCCCTGAATGATTGTTTATTTGGCTACACAAGAGAGCTTCACAGTTCATTGAATTGTTCAGGACTGGAAATTAAATGTAGAGTATGAGGCAATCCAGACCTTGTACCTATGTCTGGGTTTGCTTGTGGTGATGTGACTATTTTAGCTAAGAGAGGGATTTTATGAGGGGGTACCAGCCTCACTAAGGGCATACTCAAAAGTCCTTCGCACTGTTATAACTGTACCACATTACAGGCTTTTCACAGCTTGACAATGGTACAAGATTTGCTTACATACGTAAGTTACATACATAAATAAATATCTAATTCTATTGGCATAATTAAGACAGTGAATAGCTCTCTCTACTGTGGATGCAGTTATTTCAAACCCACAAACCCAGAGTTCTTTTCTAGTGCAGTTACACAGAAAAGCAGACCGGCTACATTGAATGCAGGTACAGATCATGTATCCATAGCTATATTAAAAGGTTCTGCTGTCTCAGCTCTACCAGGTAATGGTGATGGTAAGTCGGTCTTCCCTATCCTGCTCTTCTGGGCATATGAAAGTGGCTAGCTGGTATAAAGTGAGTTTTGGAATAGACAAAAGACAACGTGTTTGCATGGACATTACTTAACCTGCTGCCATTAGACGTTGGAGGCCAGAAATACAGATTGTTCCAAGTAAGAATTAGATATGTTTATGGAAAATTGGTGCATCGAAAGCTACCAACTCTGCTAGTCCAGATGGGTCCTACTCTGTCAGAAGTCACCACGCATAACCTGTGTCTTTGGCTCTTCCTGTTAGTGGTTACTGTCAGAGACAGTATGCTATATAGGCTTTCTGTGTCTAGTAGTATATCTGCCTCTATAGAAGAAACTGGTGTGGTAGCATATTTTTCACATACAGGCCTGAGACATTGAATGAGCATTAGGTCTTAATTCATTGCAACAGCAACAAATAAATGCTTATACGAGGATGTGTAGATGGCTTCCCTAAATCCAATGTCTGGATTTAGAGCTGGAGTAGAACATCATTACAAACAAGGATGGTACCAAAGGAAAAGGAATGGCTGAAAATTGGTTCTTGGAAACAATGGTATTTCTTTCCACTTGTCTATAGTAAGTTAAAGTGAAGCATGTTATAGTTTGAAAGGTTATAATTATAACATATTCACAATAGAGTTTACAGGATTTCCTTGTCCCTGATTTTGCTTTTCAAACTAAAGACCTTTTTTTTTTTCTTTTCCGTAAGAATAGTTTAACCTGGTAACAACTAATGAGAGTTTTAACACAACATACTAGGAAAGTATTTTAACATTTGACTGTGCATGCCTAAGACAGTTATTTTAAAAGCATATGCATGTAGGCAAGTGAATGGTCTTTCTTGAAGGAGGGGAGATATCAGTGCTTCTGGAAATTTTTCTATCAAATACTTAATTTTTATTACTGGGAGCTAATTAATACAAAACTTTCTTTACATGTACATCTGAGGTCATATATTTTGCTTTCAAAAGGGTATCTCAAACAGTTATGATTGCTATATTATTTTGCATTTTCTACAGTCTCTTTCATCTGTGGTTTTTTGTTCATTGTTTATGGGGAAAGCATGTTGATTGAATGCAAGGTTAAAAAAAAGTTGAAACTTGGTCAAACCCACTGTCTGTCTGTTTTCTTCACCAGAGAAAGAACATGGAGTAAATTGTGGAGTTACAGGTGATGTCTGTTTACAAGGTGGGATTCAGTCCTTGCAATTGGCTGGAGGGTGCTGTCTTTCAGGTGTCGTGTAGGAGCTCTTGTTTCATTATCTCTGTGCTAGAGAAATCCATGTTATCCCAACGTGGGATGTTAGCCTCTTGTCAGGGTAATTTCATTTGGTCTACCTGTTTTGTTATATATTACTGGTGGTTTATTTTTTAATGCTCGTAACTAGGTGTATTTTGCAGATGTTTCTGCATTTTACAGTTGCCTGACATTTTCAACTTTATGTTGAAGTGTGCTCTTCAGTTTTCTGGATCCTTTGTGTGTTTAAATATAGCTAAACATTCCCATTATGGTTTACTGTTTTTACTGTTGTATCTGTGACTTTTTTTTTTTTTCCAAATTACCTTCAGTATTGATGACAACATTAACAAGTTGCCAGGAAGACCCTGGAAAATATTTGCATCTTTATTTTTAATTTTTAAATTTTTTTTTTTCAGCTGATAGCACATTCCAATCATATTCTCCACAATTTCCTCACCAGAAATTGTGTGTATATGTGTGGTTGTGTGTTTTGTTCTTTCATTGGAATCTGTTTCGAATGCAATCTATAGATTACAGCTTCTGAAGCTCTAAAAAAAAAATAAAAATTAATAATCGTGTTGTAATATGTGAGATAAATCTGAGAATTGGCAAAACTGAGCCTTTCTTTTTTTATCCCAGAAATACGCTAAAGTTGGATTCCACTTTGATAGTAGGCATAAGAAAAACATGAATATTACAACTTGTCATTGAATGCATATAAAACTCATAAAAATGCTGTCTGTTTTGATTGTGTCTTCAGCTTCAATACTGGGACTCTACTTAAAGATAAAAATCACTGTGGAACTTAACTGAAAGGTGACATGTGGATTGAAATGAGAGAAAATATTTGTACTGAAATCTCTTAAGCTTCACCACTGTGTTTTCCCTAAAAAAAAAAAGTGTGTTGTACCTTTTGAAGGCTGTACTGTGAGTGTTCTAATAGAATCTGACTCCTTTGTCATAATCTCTTTGTCTAATAATTCCTGTGTAGCATTTTTTTTCCTTATCATTCACTCTGTGTTAATTTATGTTTTCATTTCTGTGTCCTTGACCCAAAACTGTCAGGCCAGGATGACACTATCATCTACAGCAGATTGTGAACTATTAATTCTCTCCTCCTTTATGTACAGTAGTGTACCATATGCAGATGGGGTTCCTCCCTGGAAGCTTGTGCTTTCCAGTCTTTGACGGTCCTCGAGTCTGTCACAGATGTTCTGTTCTGAAACAGGATCTCAGGTGTACGGAGCGGGTTTGTCTGTCATGCAGCTACAGTGTCAAGAACATAAGGCATCTCCATGCAGCATCTCACCAATGGTATGTCTGGCCCAGTATCTCCCTTTCAACAGTGATGGTTGAGGAAAATGCAAGAAACTTCAAGTGGCTGTTTGGAAATGATCTGTCCATGGAGGAATTTTCTTTTTAGTAACCATAATTTACCAGGCTATTTATTTGCATAAACACACATTTTCTAGGTGGCCTGGCATGTATTCATCTTTGTGACATATTTCTTATTATTCTGAGTGATTTTTTAGTGGTCTGTCTGAACCCTTGAAAAGAATTCCTTCCTGTGATAGATAAGCATGTGCCTAACTAGAATTTGATAAAGGAATTTAGAATGTTAGATAGAGGAAAAGCAGGTTGGCTTTGGGGTAGTCTGGTTGCTTGCACTTCAAGATCATCTTACAGTTTTTCTCTTGAATAAATTAAAGAAATGGAGTTTCTTGGTGAAGTAGAAGAGAATTTTAAGATGTCTCCGTCTGTGAGCATGTGTATGTTTGTGCAAATGTCTGGGTATGTATGTAAGTGTTTATGTATCTCTTTTGTGCCCATTCTTACATTCATGAGGTAATTTACAGTCTGAAGGACTGAAATTCAAATGCAGGCGTGAGGGAAGAGGAAGGGGTTGAATTTGGAATTTCGATGGGAATCAAGTTCTGATTTATGATGACAGTGATTATGCCGTAATTCCTTTCCTTAGCAATTAAAATATTTCCTAATGGGCAGATTAAAGCACAATAACACTTAGCAGGAACAGAAGATGGTGTAAAATAGGAGACAGACCAGAGAAATCCCTTTATATGGGGTTCATACATGCTCCTTGAGTTGTCTTTACTGTGGTATCTCCCCACTCAGCCAAGGCTGCTTCTTTTTCTGAGCAGTGTTGAAGAGGTGTGAAGGGAGAGTCAAAGGAAGCATGTAGTTATGACATGGATTCATAGAATATTTTAGGTTGGAAAAGACCTTTAAGATCATAGAGTCCAACCGTTAACCTAACACTGTTAATACCACAATTAAATCATGTCCCTAAGCACCTGGTCCACATTTCTCTTAAATACCTCCAGGGATGGGGACCAGCCAGCTCCCTGGGCAGCCCTGATGGACATTGGTAGCTAGCTCTCTTTACCATCTAGTTCTTTAACTAGTACCACCCACAGGGCTAAAGTCAGTGTTGTCTTAATTCCCGTGAGGCTGTTTTAACTCACTTGCCACATCTCTCTCTCCTACAGCGCTTCTGACCACACAGTTGCTTCGTTAAGTAGCTCTGAGTAATGTGTACCGTCTTGCCTTTTGAAAATGGCTTATTCAAATCTCACACTGTCATGGCCTCAAGAGGATCTTCCTCAGGAATGCTGCCTATCATTTGATAACATAAAACCAGAAAGCATTATTGTGTAGCCCTGCTGCTTGAAATCACGCGTTATTAATAGAAAACGCCAGATAGATTGACTGGTCATACCGTTGAACAAGAACATGGGTCATCCTTCTCTTTTTTCCAGTAAAAGGGGAGGATAATTAAGTGGACAGCAAGGATAACTTAACTGGTGCCATTCGAGATTGTTGCTGCATTCCAAACACCCCCTTTTCTATTAATCTGCTAGAAGAGAAGCTATCCACCTCAAAACCCAGTACTGACGTCATTGTTTCTTATGAGATGGAAAACCACACGGATTTACCATCATTCTCAGGTAACTGTTTTCTTTCCCCTGATCTCATCTATCTCGTTGCTCAAGTCATAAAATGAAATGGTGATATTCACACCTGTGTATGTCAGTGGTAGATGTCTCTGTACTACAACACATAACTGGTTACTGCTAGATGGTGGTAGAAACTGGTCTCATATTTCAGTTCATAATACAGTTAAGAGACTGCATTTCTCTTCATCATCCAGCATCATAATTTCATGTATTTCTAGAACTTTGATGATCCTGAATGAAGAGGTGATAGTAAATCTCACCAGTCCTAATTAACCATTTTTGTGGAAGTATTTTTCTCATTAAGCAGATGAATACTCAGTTTCGAACTGACTAGAGGTTTGTGTTGCTTATATTTATTCAGTGGCAAATGTTTTCACTGAGATTGCGGATAATGGATTTCCACTACACTTCTAATATGGTGGCCACGACAGAGATAGCACAAGAGCATCAACAGCTTCTGAAAACAAAATTGACCCTATCTGTCATGAGGCTGCAGCCTTCCTGCTGTTTGAGAAAATCACATTCCCCTTAACTCATCAGATATTCAGTGATATTGATGATCTCTTGAATAACAAAGCATAGCCAGCACAGATTTTTTTTTATAGCTACAGAAAAGAAACCTAGCCCTCTTTTATATTATAATATATGCATTCTTTCGTGTGTCCTGTTTTTGTAAAAATGGAACCACTTGTGTGGTTGATCAGTATAACAGAGGAGGACCATATGTCCCATTAATTTATTGTTGAAAATGTAATCTCTTATAGTAATAATAAAAGAAGCTGCAAAACTTGATGTTAGCTTTCCACTGGCTACCTTAAAGTTTAAATATGTATATAGAAGTAGTTTTGTACAGGCTTTGTGAAATCAGTTATATTATTTCTTAACTTCTATGCTTCAGTGATAAAATTCAGCCTGACTAGAAGAAGTCTTATAATCATTTTCACATTTGCTATGCATTACTCTCCTCTCCCCCTCTTTCCTTTTTTTAAATAAATAGTACTTTGCAACAAATTGATTTTGCTAGATAGTGCATTGATCATGCACCTTGCCTGGGGACAGAATATAGCTTCAAAAACAATAATAACTAAGACAATCATCTAATTTTACTGAAATAAAACTGAAAATGTACATCCAATGAAATAATCTCTGAGACTACTTTAGGTGCATTTGTGCTTGTACTTTATCCTCAATGACACAGTAATCTACTAAAGTTCTTCTCTCGATTTTTCTCTTTGCAATCTGGAAGAACAGATTCACCAGTGATTGTGCTCATTTATAAAAGCATCCAAAACAAAATTGAACCCCAAGGCTGATAAACTATAAAGATGCTGATCAGATCTGAGCAGAATGGACGGGATGCTTTGGGGCTTGCTCAGCTAAAGACGGCTCTACAAGACTGATGGTTTTATATACACAATTACAAACACCATAGCTTTGTCGAATGAATGGTAAATCATAAAATATGTTGCTTGCCCTTTATTAAGTAAAGAATGGTATTTTGTAAAATACTTGCAAAGATTTACTAAATTTCTGTAATGTAATTCTTGTCAATGTATTTTCTTTTCTTTGTAGAAAACTTAATCAAACAATCATTTGGAAAGAACAATCCAATAGAGTAAACCTTCTAGTCCTGAAGAACAAGTGGCTAATTGATTTTGCTTATCAATATATATCAGGTGGGTGCACAGTGTCTGCTTCATATAAAATTCATTCATTTACACTAGCTGTGTCATAATCAATAATGTTTTAAAAATTCGCACTAAAATTATCCTCTAAAGGAGATGCTGAATTTAAGAGTTCTCTACAAATTAAGGACTTACTGGAAATCATAAGACAAATGCAAAAGGGCAAATACTAAAAACTCATGTGGTTCTTCTAAGCGATATTTCCTGATATCATAAACAAGCTTTGGCTTAGTGATGACATAAAACGAAGTTATGATGTGGTGACTCATCTGGGCTCTGTAGTGACTTTTGAAATAAAAATATGTAAGACCTAACCACTTAACATTGTAACGGTAGTTTTTTAAAGCTCATGGATTTCCTAAAGACTGTCAAATTTTCTTTCATTTTGCAAGTGTACTAGTCTGAGTCTCTAGAAAGTCAGACATTGCTGTTTTAATTGTGAAATACACACTTGGGGAGGACGGGCAGCATCAGAGAAAAAAAAATTAAAATAAGAAGAAACCATTACAAGTTATCTATGTAGCATTTAAAAAGGAAGAACATCTCCCTAGCTCAATGGAAAGCCTAGCCATAGTAAAGTGAGAAGCATTTCTTGATGAGAAGGCCTGATAGGTCAAAATTTGTTGTCAAATGAGGATGAATATTGTGTTATCCTTGAAATTGAATGCTTTTAATTACTTCTTATTTTAAAATTAAAATCTGTGGTGTATCAGAAGTCAAATTTCAAAAATTGTTACCTTGCACAAGGTAATTTGAAGGAAGTAGGACCAAATACTGTTTTTTTATTTTCATTTTTTTTAACTGGCAGTCTTAGGATCATATTGGTTCCTTATAATCCCTAGTTTGTTTGTGTCCATCTTATATTCAAGGTATGACTATGCTACAGTCATAGGTGTGACTATACCAGTCAAACAAAAAGGCTGAGAAGTAGACTAAATTAGTTGCAGCTGCCACAGTTGCTTGGACATAGTTGCTCCATAATTTTGTGATTGAAGGTGCAATTGAAAAAGATCCTTCTTCTTACTCCAGCTGTGTGGTTCTCCAGAGGCAGAGCTGGTGCAAGGCTGTGACAAGGATTCCTATGCACCATGTAAGCATATAGTGCTGTAGCTAGTAACAATAAGGTCCTCGTGTTATGGGAGAGTGTTGATGCTTCAGTCTGGACATGTGCTGGCATCAAGTTTAGGTAACAGAGAAGGAAAAGCCTTCAGGTGACTCTGAACAACCAGGCTGGTCTGAATTATTTTCTGGGGGAGTGTGTCTTTCTTCATCAATTATGCAGGGAAATTAGCCTCGTAATTTGTGCACTGGGATTAGATTGTATGAATGCTCCCTTCTTTCTGTGTCCTGAATATAATTTTGAATTGTGTTTTGCATCTCTGGTTTTGATAGTGGAATCCAACTAACAAATCTGTCAAGAAGGTGTGGGGTTTTTTTTTTCTTTAATGGAGAACTTTTGCCTGTTGGGAAAAAAAAATCTTTTTAAACTGGTTTAGCTTACTTAGACTTTGTATATAAAATGCTCTTCTCTTTCCTTTCTTTCACAAAACACTAAATGCCCTGTTAATGACTTCTCATAGGTTAAGAGATTTGAAAATTTTGAGGCATAAGCTGAAAACAGTAACTGTGCTGTGTAGATGATGAAAAAATAGAGTGGATAAACAACTTTTTTTCAATGGCAGACGTAGGTCCGTCCTTCACGTTGACTTAAATCTTTCATGCATGATGACAGCACAGTGAGTAAAGGGAATAACAGACTGGCCAACAGTATACTTAATGCAATGAAACAGATTATCTGACTCTGATTTTTTTCCTGCTTTTCCAGCTCTGTGATATCACGTGTAAAGATAGTGTACTTGATATGCAAAGCTAAACCTATCATTAAAATAGGCAGTACTATTTTTTTTTTTACTATCTGTTATGAAATTCTCTTGATCTAAACCTGAGACACCTACATTTTTAAAAACATGAACTAAAAGAAGCTGGTTGTTGCTGCTCTTGCGCAAACATTTTTTTTTCTGAACCCTATAGGAGCAATCCCTTCCCTTCCCCTTTATTATTTTTTAATGAAGAGAACTGGTTTTAAATGGTATGGGCTAAGGAGTATCTTCATAATATGTTTGTAATTTTTTGTTTTACTGTTCTAGCTTTAATTCATAATTACAAGCTTATTCCAATCTCTGCATTATGGAGCCACATTTTAGACCAACAGCTGTTATCAACTTTCACTTGTAGCCTTGGGGTATGCATATTTTAATATTCATTTACTATGTGCCGATAAACTAAATACTTCCTACTGGAAGTCTATGAAATTAATCACAGTATCTTAGTTGCTGTTCTGTCTTCCATGTAGCTCATATTTTTTAAACATACTATGCTATATAAATTCCTCTCCTCCTCCCTGTAAAAAGGGGGAAGAGGAAAGGTTATTGCAAAATATGCAAACAGAACAAGTTGATTAAATCTGTGATAATTAGAAAATAGAGAGGAATACAGGGTAGTCATTCAAATGACACAACCTTCTCTCCTGTTCCTGTATCTTGTATAAAACTAGTATAAACCTTGCCACGTTGCCTCCAGCAATATTTTAATAGCTGGCTTTGTATTTGAAGGTTGTGGTTTTAACTGTTATTTAAATAGTATTAGGTCCTCATATGCATATAATATAGCCTAAGGATAGATATTTTCCAATCTTCCAGGCAAAATCACAACTCCATGCTTCTTTGTGTTAAAAGTATAAAATGTGTGGCAACTTTGGAGATGAAATTCAGTGAATAGGGACGAAATAAAAGTCATGCGACGCATTAAAGTTTCAGGCTCTTTGTTGTGCAGCAATGAATAAAGAATTGGTGAAAAGCTGTCGAAGGGCATGGAAACAGATTACTGCAAGGATGAGTTTGGTGATAGAAAGTAATAACATCTCCAGTCAAGGCTGGAGATGTTTAGATGGATTTCTCATATGCTTATGTTCCTGGAGTGATGTCCTCTTCCCACAAATTACAACTCAAGGGCAGCACTTAGATACGATAATAAACAGTAGGTACCTGCTTCTGCTCATATTAGAAACATTGGAGGACTTTGATACAGAATTTGGTGGGAGCAGTGTTATCCAAAATCCCTATGGGACGTAACATCTGTATTGTTAATGACAGAAGTTTAGAATGTGCTATTGCCCATCCTGGTACCTGAATATCGCCCAAGAGTGAGTACAAACACACTTCAGGCTAGATTCAATAATTAATTCCAATTTCCAAATTCCAGAAAGTCTCTGTTCAGCTGTTGGCTGGGACTGCAGATGTCTAAACTCACAGGGTACCACCCCACAGTTGTTCTGGTGTCCCAAGTGTACTGCGCTTGCTGAGAACTAGGGAAATCTTGATGATCTCTTAAGTCCAGTTGGGATGCAGAAACTGTTTTTTCCTTCACGTAGGTTTGCATCAAATGGTGCTTGAGTGAATATCTGGAATTCAGGTACTGTCACCCTCACTTAGATGCTCTAGCCATTTACTGTCTCTGAGCCAATGAATCTGAATTTCTACCAGTCCAGTTTCATAGATTCAGAAGGAAAGATGGAGACAATTCCTTCTTCCAGAACAGGGTGAAGTTTTGTGTTGAGAGTGCTCTCTGGAGATTTGGGTTTGAACTCCTTCAAGCTGAAGAGAGTGCTTTTGAAAAAGGCTCTTCCATTTCCCAAAGGAGCCTGCTGATCACAAGGTTGCTAATCGAAAGGCAAATGCCAGCACTACTGCATTCCACTTGCTTCACCAAGAGAACAATAATAGGGTACTGTCTTCTGCAGGGTACCCATGCTGAGAGAGCCAGGTGGACTGAGACGCCTATGCTTTGAAAAGTGGTGGAAGAATTCAGATGCACGCTTATTCTCAGTATGTCTTAAGTACTAGCCGGTTCCTTACTGAGTGTGGAGGTTCTCTTCAGTTTCATCCTTGAGTTCCTTAACATGAATTTGTTGTTATTGTTCTGGCCCTTGAAACCTTCTGAGAAATAGGGCTGGCTGCATTTAGCTTTTTGTGCTCAGCCAAATCAAACTGAATGAAAAATAGTGCTTTATTATGTTGGTATTAAAATATCTTGAGGAGGAGCACGTCATTATATTTGTAATCAAATTAAGACATAAAATTATATCCAATCTGAAATTTGTATCTCTCTTTAATTGACCTCGTAAAATATATAATAGCCTACAAACTATGGTTCACCTTCTCAAGATCATTGATATCCTTCATACTTCCTATGAAATGCCAACACGTCTTTGAAGGATAAAAAATATTAAAGAAAATTGAATGTTAATTGTGCCTCTTTTGGGTGATGAAAGACAATTGTCCTGAGTCATAAAACCATAAAACCCCACAAAATTATGTCCTAAAAATAAAAAGCTTGCAATGAAAAAATTGTAAACTAGGTTCCAGCCTGGGTCAAACTTTACTCAAGCTTCAGAAAACTGAACAGATGACAGGCCATTAAAGCTTTGTCTTAGCAGAATCCTGAGACTTTATAAAGCACAAATAGAATTTGGAAATTAGTTGGAAGTGGGTTTTTTTCCCCTGCACAAATTGGTACAAAGCACTCTTTTTGGCAGAGATATATTTAAACTCTCTTTAGCCCCATGTGGAGGTATCAGGTGGAACACCAGTCCTGTGGGACATTACATAGAAATCTGGTTTTGTATTGAACTTGTACGAAAGTAGCAAAATACTTGGAAGTGGAAAGGTCCACAGGTCTTGCTTCAGTGCTACACTGCATCTACCCAAAGTGCTTCATGAGAGCTGTCGTATGGCTGCTGTTTTACACTTCCTTTTGCCCATCAGTGCTGTTAGATTTCCCACGGTGGCTCATATCATGTGGTCAAAGCGTAGGCCACTGTTTGATGGGAGGTGTAGTCTCCACTGAAGATAATGGGGACAGCAGTTTGTATGTTAGACTGTGGGCTATGGCAGGTGCAGACTGATACCCAACAAAACCAGAACGGAAGGCTGTGGTTCAGTTCAACAAACCAAAATGTTTTAATTCACAGTAACACTAACTTGAAAAACAGTGCTTTTCTTTGCTTTTGTGATTGAAAATACCTGTGATAAAATTAAGATGTTTCTATAGCAAATTACAGCTTGCTGAGGAAATCCTCATTGCCAGTGTAATGTTTGATACGTGCAAGGAACTTTGTTTTGTATAATTGCATGTCTTGCTCCTTGCTGTAATTCTGTGACAGTTAAAGAAACTACTGAAGTGAATATTTGCATGATTACTATGTGATTTAAATTTACGGCAGAAATCAGGTAAGTAATGAAGACTTAATTTGCATCGGGCTCTGATGTCATTGTCAGATGTGTAGCATTACACACTTCTGAAAGAGGAGATTTTAATCTGTTTTAAGGAATACTGATATTGTTGCACAGGTTTTTTTGAAGTTCTTTGATATTCAGATCGCTAATCATTTCCAAGGGAATGTCCAAACCCTTTTGTAATTCATTTATTATTATTGATGCTAAGCATTTTTTCTTAGTTACCTTAGAACTTGCCTATGGACCATGTGTAAAAACATTGAACTGTTCTGCTTCCATTAATGGGAAAAAAAAAATTCAATAAGATTTTTAGGAGAAACCATAGTAGAACATAAGTGTTGGTCACAACAGACCAAGAAAGCCAATGGCATCCTGGCCTGCATCAGGAACAGTGTGGCCAGCAGGACTAGTGAAGTGATTGTCCCCCTGTACTCGGCATTGGTGAGGCTGCACCTCGAATCCTGTGTCCAGTTTTGGGCCCCTCACTGCAAGAAGGACACTGAGGTGCTGGAGTGTGTCCAGAGACGGGCAATGGAGCTGGTGAAGGGTCTGGAGCACAAGTCCTGTGAGGAGCAGCTGAAGGAACTGGGGTTGTTCAGCCTGAAGAAGAGGAGGCTCAGGGGAGACCTTATCACTCTCTACAACTACCTGAAAGGAGGTTGTAGTGAGGTGGGTGTTGGTCTCCTCCCAAGTAACAAGCAATAGAACAGGAGGAAATGGCCTCAAGTTGCACCAGGGGAAGTTTAGATTGGATATTAGGAAAAATTTCTTCGCTGAAAGGGTTGTCAGGCATTGGAACAGGGTGCCCAGGGAAGTGGTTGACTCACCATCCCTGGAAGTACTTGAAAGATACGTAGGCAAGGCACACAGGGATATGGTTTAGTGGTGGACGTGGCAGTGTTAGGCTAACGGTTGGACTCAATGATCTTAAAGGTCTTTTCCAACCTCAAATGATTCTGTGATTCAATAAGCACATGAACTGTTTTGTGCTTTTACATGTGTTCCTATTAAAAGAGTTGTCACATAGACTATTTGGCCAAAGAAAGCAAGCATAAAATATGAAACTTTGGCTAACTATATAAACAAAAGCAAGGAAATGTGAAAGAGTGCTATGAACCAAAACAGATCACTAAAAATACCCATTGATGCTAAAAAGCCCAAATCTAATAAGCTGTATTAAGTGTACCTAATTGTGAAATTTTGTTAGGTTTCATATTTACTTCCAGACTGTAGGTTCCAGTGTGCTGCAGTAAGTGAACTATTTTAAGACTGATAGGTGTTTTTAAGATAGGAGTGCAAGAAGTGGTACACATTAAAGCTGTTGCAAAAGTGACTTTGTGAAGGACAGGTAAGGCCTTCATGTGTTAGTACGTAGAGAGTGCTTTGTTGTGATGGCAGAGCAGTGTTCTCATGCTCAAAGTACCTGGACTTCTTTTCATTGCAAAGTAAAGAAATGTGCTTATATGATAATAATTTTATATTATAAATCATAAATGTATTTTTGTATCCTAGACCTGTAATGTCTCAGATTGCTGCCTTATTTTCTTATTCTGCCACTCAGTGGTTCATGAATGCTGTTTCAACTCTGTTAGTTTTCCAGTGTTTTCTGATGTTTTTACAGTATTTCACCCTTCTTCACTTCACCAAAGATCTTTTCACCAAGAATATTAACCATCATTTCTAGTTAAGCCAAAAAGACTTTTTTCCTCCCCAGCTGACATTCCTGCTTTTTCTGCATGTCTTTTGGCATCTTACCCTTAAACTTCATGCAAGAGAGGCTAGATGGTTCTGTCAGTGTTAGCTTATTTTAAGATTGATGGTTAAGTGGACTCTTTAATTTATTTAGGCAATTGTTTGTGTCATCAGACCTTAACCTTATTGATTGCTTGACAAATGGAATTTGTTATTTGGTTTTCATGATTTGTCTCCGGAGCTGGCTCATCAAAGTTACAGTCTGGGGTTTTTGTTTCTTGGGTAGAGGATAGTCAGTTACACAAAATAAGATATTTTTTTTTTTTATCTATGCAAACTTTCAGAAATATAGTTGTACATCTTCTCCAGCATATGAATAATAAAAAAAACCCTCTCTTCAGCTGTGAGACCACAGCTGGTGGGAATGCCTTCATCAATATTTATTTGGGCACGCCTTAGCTATTCTTAAAGTTTCTGAAAACATTTGTGTGAATGAAATCTTGGTCAGCTGAATTAGCCTAACTGAGAAAATGCCAATAATAAAAACCAAAGCAATGAAACAAACCAGAAAGTTTTCTGACTTTCTAGCTGCCTTTTTTTTAATTTCCTGACTTTTTTCCCCTCATTCCCTTGTTTTATGATGAAAATCAAGGAAGTTAAAGAAAATAAAGGAGAAGGAGGAATAAATTTCCCTCAGTGAAATATTTTACCAATTGTATCTTGAGGTCATATTTCACGATAATGTGGGGGGACAAGAGGAATAATGTTTTCCAGTATCACAAAGATGGAGCATCCTTACTATTTGTTAACCATATCCAGTTCTCATTCCTGATGAAGGACAAAAGAATTAGGGAGCCTGATCTTTCGTATTTCAAGGATCTGCAGGAAAACTAGGGAAATCCACACCTCCACCTTCCTTCTTCAGAGTGATGTTGTCAGGGAGAAAAATTAACAGTAGTCCTTGTCAGAAGTTCTGAACTCTAGCACTTCTTGAACTTGGCAGATTCAGATCCTCTTAGCAGTCTTTATTCTCTGGTGAATGTTCTTATTGATGAGACTTAGCTTGTTTCAACTGGAAAACATCCCTGCAGGAAAACAGTATGAGTAGCCAGTTACTGAGGAAAAAAAAAAAAAGATTCTTTTGTCTGTCTGAAGTGATACGGTTCTAAATTTTCTGTCTCAGTCTCATTAGCACTATAGTGTAAAGATCCAGAACAATATGTGCAGAAAAATACTAAATAATTGTACTTTTAAGGAATCTGTCCTAGGCAGAAATAGAAAATCTGAGAGAAGAAATATATACAGAATAACACAAGTGAAATTGTCACATCAAGTGCGGTTTAAGAGATAACATGGATTATCTTCATGTTGTTACAGATGATTAAAAAAAACCCCAAAGTCGATCAATAAATATTAAAAATTACTTTTGTTGTCACATGGGTAAGGCCACAACAGATTCCTGTAGCATTCATAGAGAGCACATGCAAAAATAGGAGACAGAAAAAGTAAAATAATTAAAAAGCCCAGTTCTCCTTCAAGAAGGTCAGAACAGGACCCTAGTTTAGGTGCTGTGAAAATTGTCTAAAGCCTCTAGAAAGAGCCTTCTGAAGGAATCTCCTTTCTTTCAGATATATAGGAAACATGAGAAGACAACCTTCTAACGTGGGTGCGACTGTCTCCATACTCTGATTGTTGGAACTGATACATAGTTCAAATGAACCTGACTGTCTCAGGAATATACTGTTTTCTATTTAAATTCTTAATTCTCCTCAGTTAGTATAGATCTATTTTTCTTTTATGACTAAATGCAGTAAGAGTTCTAAGCTTGTAACCAGAAAACTTTTGTGTGTCTGTTTTCTTCATGCACCCAAGGACTTTTCAACATCTTAAAGTTGCAAATATTCTCAAGCCTTTTTCTGATTCCAAAATCAACATCAGCTAAATTTTCACAGCAAGCTTCTTTATTTTTTGTCAGTTTCCCGTTTTAGATATTTGTGCTTTCCTAGGTTAGAATATTGTTTCTTTCCACAAAGGCATAGATTTCTATTTATGACATAGCAATAATTTCCATGGCAACAAGTCATGATATTATGAAGGTGAGCAAAATCCAGCTACAGAAAGCTGCCGGTGGTGGGGATGAATGCTTGGAAAAAAAGCCCTCAATAATAACAGGGCTAATAGAAAATTACAAACAAAGTGAAAAGCATTTTGTTTAAAACGTTCTTTATCTTCACATTTGCTCAAGGATAAGACTGTATTTAAGAGGGGTGTTCCAGTGTTGGAATTCAAGTCAATTCCAGAATTGAGTTTGCAGGGGTTTGGACTAGCTCTTGACAGAACTCTCCTAGCTCCTGTATATCTCTGTGAGGTTCTGGATACCTTAATCAGGCAAAATTCTCTAGGAATTTTTCATTAATGAAGATGCCTATATGCTAAGTTGGGTATAGTTACATAAGTTTAACCTATAATGTAACTATATAAGTTGTATAAATATATCAAATGCTAGCTCAAGATTTTCACGATGTTTCATCAAGCATATCTTATTCTGAGGATTGGTGTTCAGATTCTTGCCTATGATGTTTTAAAAAGTTCTGCAATAATTGGTTTCAGAATAATAATAGAAACAACTATTTTATGGTATTTTAAAGATGATTATGGCTGCATTAAGTACTGCAGAACTGTTTATTTTCTTCCATATTGATTTTTAATTATGCAAATGCTGCACATTATTTAAGAGAGGAAAGAGGAAGTTAAATCCTAATCTTATTAGCAGCGATATAAAATGCATCGAGTTCAATGGCATTTCAATTTGTCCTGGGTCTGATGTGACTGAGAACAGATGTGGGTCCTCTTGGGTTAGTTTGATTCGTTCTTATGACATAGTCATTTCGTTCTGGATTAAATTTTTCATTCATATGACATGGCTTTGGCACATGTTGAATTGATCAAAGAGTAGAGAAGGCCAAGCATATCTGATTATATAATTGCTTCATCTTTTGTACCACAGTTGCATAGAGCCAAAACCTGAGATCTCTAGTCATTTTGAGTCAGTCCTTTTTAGAACAGGCCTCAGCTGTCTTCTAGGTTTGTTAATACAATGGCATTGAAAACAGTGCAAATTTACCTAATAAATAAAAGTGGTTTAAATAGAGAGGTGTAAATCTGCTAGTTGAGTTCAGCTGGTAGATTTGTAACCAGGTAATTAAAACCAGAGGCTGACCATGGCCAAAAGAAGCAGGTTTCTGCTGTTTGTCTCAGCCTTAAGCATTTCTGAGGATTTTGGTGTAACCTTAGTTTGTTAGTGCTATTTTTTCATGTAAGTATCTTCCTTAGTTTCAAATTTTGCTGTAACATTTTTTGGGTGGGAAGTGCACAAAACAAAATCCAAACTGTTTTATATTCCCATTGGGAAATGCTCAGTAGAAAAGGAACATGGTCTTAGGGAACACTGTGGGATTTGAGCTCTGTTCAATGGCAATATGCTGATAGTAGTGTATGGCAAGCCAGCATTTTCAGTGTATGTGTGTACTGGTACTTTAGGGATAAAAGTCATACTGTGTCTTGTAGACCTCTGTTTCACTAATGGACTGTAAGTGCATTGCCTTGGTAGGTGAGATTTATGAGACATTTAGATGGCATAAAATAGTTCATTAAAGTAAAAATAATCTCCTTGTACTAAAAGCTGAGTTTAACTCGGTTACTAATTTTCTAAGACTTTCTGAAATTGTTCTTGTGTCCTTTCTTGTTGGTGTGTAAAATAACTACAGAGTCAACATAGATGATAATGTGTGTATTGCTTGAGAAAATGTCTTTCATTCTTCGTTCGTTCTAGAAAAAGCAACAGCACTAGAGAGCCCTCATCCCTGTATGTAATAATCACATTGTTTCACTCATTCATAGCTGGTGACTTTCTAAATATTTTTGATCAATAGAAAGAAATGTAAAAAAAAATCAGTAGATTGCAGCTTGTAGCTGGAATTGATAGATAGTTTAGGTGGAAGGCTTTGAACTCCCTTGGCAATCAGTAGTTGAAAGAAATTACCTTACTTCTATAGCTAGGATCTTCTGCCAAATTTACCCTGTTCATGTCTAAATCTCTTACATATTTTAAAGGATTAAAGTTAAAGATGAGATTAAAAACTTTCCTCTTGGCTTCAAAAAGAGAACAGAATTCTCTATACAACCATAACTGACAACCTCACATGAGAGAGGAGAAAAAAAGAAAACCACTAAAGATGTTTCTCCATCTCCTTAACCGTTTATTTTCCTTTTATTTTTTCTTCAACTAGAAGTCTCGCTGAGATGACTCTTTACAATATGGCGTTGTCAGACCTTATACAAAGGTTATACTTTATGATTTGACATACAGTATTTTTCTTCCTTTGAACTCTTCTTTGGATCCTTAATTCTTAACAGTGTAGTTAATTCTGCATGTTGTGGCAGAATTAATTGTGTTGCCATAACATCGCTTTCCCCTAATAAATTTTCCACTGTGGGGATTTCAGTACTTCAAAGACGATACAGCATACCTTTTGCTAACCAGATGATAAGGTTTCATCTATGCAATGGAGCCAATGATTATTTTTGAACCAACATATAATTATGAAGACGCAGTGAGAGAACTTTCAACATGCTCGCAAGTGGCAGAACTAAACGCAAGTAGAAATGTCATGTTGGGGTGGAGGTTCAAAGTTAGCATCCAGTCTTCGACTCTGCAGCTGCTATAATTACACAACTCTGTAAATTGGAATCATTTATCCTCTGCCAACTGCAATAATTAATTTTCTCTTCAGTCAGTGGAGGGGGGATTGATCTTTCCTTTATGAAAATCTTTCTCACGCAAATACCACTTTGCTCTTCTATGTTTGCAGTTCTGGAAATTTGTGTCTCTATACAACAGGTACTGAAAGTGGAGTTGCAGCGTCCTTGCCTGTGTATTCTTGTCTGTGTAGCAGTGATGAGAAATGAAGGTCTTCTGTGGGGTTTTGTCATAGTACTTAATTACTACCTGATTGTGGAATTAGGGTGGCTTGTCTAGCAGCAAATGGTGACTGGTGGTGTTCACCTGCAGTCCTTTGGCTGGTCATATTAGTCATCAGGGTAAATATTTCTTTTGTCTAAAGGTCTCTTGAAAAATCTATAATTCATGATTTGCATCTCATTCATAGTGCGTCTTCATTCTCACACTGCCCTTGTTTGCTAAAGAAGTGACACTTTAGGAAGAAATCTTGGAGAAAAAAGGCCATACGTGGAAAGTCAGGGGCTTTATCCTTAGAGGTCAATTTTCATTTGGGTTGTAGCTTCTTTATGCTGTTGCAACATATTTATTGCCTCATAGATATTGTGTAGAAGAAAAGTGTAGCCTACTACAGATTTTGTGTAGTATTACTATGCTAACTGCTTTGTGGTTAAACATAGAGGCTGTATGTAGTTAGGAATGAAAACCTGCTACGTCTCCGTGGGCGTCCAGTGTTCCTGATGGCCTGAGTGAACACGTAGTCAGTGACAATGCAGGTGTGATGGAGGCTTCTGTTGCTTCTAAGTGATCCTTTATAGACCACGGAGTTAAATCAGCAAGAATAAAGTCTCCTTTGCTCTCCAAAGGGCTGCTGGCTCCAAATGTGTGACTGAGCAGGATTCAGGACTGGGGGAGACAAGTCCTAACTCTTCCAGATCCCTTACTGTTGTCCTTCTAGATCAGAAGAGTCCTTTGGCCTTTCAGTGATGTAGGGTAGGAGAAACTTTTGTTACCATTACCCATGCTACACTTGTCCACAGAGAATATGGAAGGCTTTCTGTCTCATGGCTGTGCACAGAACCTTTCTCCTAAGCAAGAATTTTCTCAGGTTTTGTTTAGTCTTAAATGCTCTCTTCATTCAGCCTCTTCACATACCATCCTATATTTTCTGGGCCAGGTCTTCCATTGCAGTAAAGCTGTTGGTATTTTTCTGATGGCCTGTTTGGTTCTGGTGAATGCTGAGGTTTAAGCTACTCTGAAGCTACTTCATCATTCCTAGTAACTTATGATAGTGGACTGTACTAGCCTCCAGCTGCCACAGATTACCCAGCTGAGATGGGAGGTGAAAAGCCAAGGGAAAGATTTTTACCCATTCCTGGTACATAAGGTATTTTATTTAGGCTAGTGATCCCCAAGTTCTCTAGGACTGGATTTGCTCTTGTTGTGTAGTGTGAATCTGAGTGAGGATATAATGCATGAAGGAACAGGATCATCACTCTCGCTTGTGTATCAGTATGAGGGGTCATTTAAAAGATTTGTCTTTCTCTCTTTGCCACTGCCTGGTTGAACCTTTTCTGTGATCTGCAAATGATCCAGTGCTTCTGAAAGACCGTTTGCTGGCACGTAAGCGTAAATAAAGCTATAGGAATTAGGACACTTCTAATGCAAGAAGGAAAAGAAACACCCCTTTTGCTTTCTCTCTTTCAGTGGATATATGTAATTTTATATGTTAGTAGCACTACTGTATATACAGTAAAAATGGTGGCCGGTTGAGTAGAAATACAATTTTGTTTACCTTTTGATCATAAAGAAGTGGAGGGATTTCTCTCCAAGAAGAAACTCACTATATTCCGGTTTGAGATATTTGATAATCCTTCTTTGTATCAGAGTTTAACACAGTTAAAATACATCAAACATGATCAAGCTACATTTATCAGCAGAAAACAGCTTAAGTAAAACTATTAAAAATCCTTTGAATTTCAAAAGCAGGAATACAGTGTGCTCCTTTGGTGTTTAACTTGATATGGTGATTCAGAATGATCTGCTTCCAGGCCTTGATCCTTGCATATTTATACTTGCTTTATTGGTGTTGGAGGTTTTGTTTGCATTTAATAATTATGCAGCTCGGAGTGGTTGTTGAATGCATTTCTGGAAGTTTTGTAAAAAATCGCTATTGGTTTGGACAGACAAAGCCTGCGTATTGACAGTAGACATGCATTTGAAATCAATATGTTACTTGTCTTTGGGAAGCCTGGAGCAAAAATCCTCAGGTGGGGTAAATCACCATAACTCCTTTGACTTCCATGAGGTAAAGTTGATTTTCACCAGCTGGGAATCTAGACTTTGTTTTGGTTTCCTGTTTGACTAAATTGAGCCAAAAGAAAAAGAAGTGTTTTATAGATACATATTTTTCCTGAAAAAAAGAAATTAAAAGAAGAGGGGGGGAGGAATCTGAGTGGGGATCATAGTAAATGAGCATCTCTTGAGTGGAACAAAGGAATAGAAGAGAGGGGCTAATTGTTTAATTAGTAAATGTCTGCTTGGTTAATGACATATTAATGAGTTTTTAAGACAGTCATATCATTTACCATAAAAGACCCATGTGCGTATCCCTGGATGTACTGTATAATTAAGTAATGTGACCCATAGGAGTTCATCATTTAAGAACCTGTCAGCTGTCTCATGTTTGGTAGCAGATGAGTAAGCTCAGGAGGGGCTCACCAAGAGGACTCGGGCATTTAGGTCCAAAATATCTCCCTATATAAAATCTGTTGACCTGTCAGCAATATCTGTGCGTAAAGACAGCATGGATCAAGATTTGTCTGATTTGTCCATCGAGTTCTTTGTTAACAGAAAAGCTGTTTCTTTGAGGTGGTGGATCCCACAGGCTTCTCCCTCTCAGCTCAGTTCCATCACCTATTCGAAGTGAACAAGCAAGGTGCTTCTAGAAGGTGTTGGCACTGGGCTGAGACATGAGATTTACCCAGCGCTGGTGGAGTTCATGCTACTCTTTAGGTACTTTATCTCTGCCAGTAAGAACTTACCCTCGCCGTGGATGTACTTAAGGAATTGTACTGTTCTTGTCATAAAGAATTCTTCTGGCTGTGCCATCAATATATATCCTTTTAAAAATTTTCCGCCCTCCTTCTACACCACCCCACTTTACGGCAGCAGTAGGCCTAGGGATTTCTTTATCACAAAATGTATTCATCCTTTTCGTATTTGAATGCTGCTTTGTGGAGTGGTGCAGCAAGCTCCTTGCTGCTTATATTCCTTTAGTTTTTAAAAAGAATGTGAGGACATTAGAAACTGCTTGTCTTCACCTTAAAGAGGGCTGCAAATGTCAGGAGTGCTCATCCTTTCTGTCTCAATGTGTGTGTATATAATCACATGCATAAATATATTTCATACCTGGGATCCAGCTTTGAAGGTTATCAGGTTTGGGGTGAACTTCAGGTGGTGCAGGGGGTGTAGGTGTAAAGTTTATGCTCTCTCTCAGAGCTGTCTTAAGCCATTGGAAGACCACCCACAAAGGGGTAACGGTTTTAAATTGAAAGAGGGGAGATTTAGATTAGATATCAGGAAAAAGTTCTTCCCAGAGAGGGTGGTGAGGCACTGGCACAGGTTGCCCAGAGAAGCTGTGGATGCCCCATCCCTGGCAGTGTTCAAGGCCAGGCTGGATGAGGCTTTGAGCAACCTGGTCTAGTGGAGGGTGTCCCTGCCCATGGCAGGGGGGTTGGAACTAGATGGTCTTTAAGGTCCCTCCCAACCCAAACCATTCTGTGATTCTGTGAAAGTATCTGCATGATATACAGACAGCTCTGATTGCACACCTAGTTGATCCACACATGCAGATCCAATGGGGATCAGTTAGGCAGCATGTGTGGTAAATCTGATGAATCTGGTGTTGGGCTTCTAGACACAGGTGGTGGAGACCCTCTTAACTCCTGGATTTCAGGGCTTCGGCTTTGTGGGTGCATGATATACAGTGGCAGAGTAATCTCCTAATTTGATTCTTTTCCTGAGCAGTTTTTGGAGGGGTAGCAGGAGCATCGTCTCCAGAATTCCAGGTAAAAGCATTTAAAAATGCAAATCCAAATACAGCAGGCATAGAGTTGGGTAGGTCTAACTCTACTCTGCTGTGTTGTTAGTCGTTTGGAGGCTGGCTCTAAAAGAGAGCATGGGCACACTGAGAAAGGTCTTCGTGCACCACAATACATGCTTAGTAATTAACAGAAATATCTGTGTGGGGAAAAACATTAAGGAATATTTTATGAGACCATTTTTCATTTTCCTGTGTTAAATTTTCATGGAGTTCTTCCAAGTTCATGTTTTTTCCAACTACTGTAGTTCACAGAACACCTGTGGCAAAATATTGTAGGTATAGTCAAAATTGCGAAAAGCTTTTTTTCTAGATTCTGTAACAATACATATACTTATTTATGTGACAGAAAAGTAATTTCAGGAGTTATAAAATGAGAACTCCAGTTGGTTGTAAATCTTCAGGTAATTGAGAACTGGGTGTGTTCTGATGTTTCCCTTTCTAGGGTACCCCTCCTAGTCTCTTCAGGTTTGGTAATGAGATAGATAAAAATATCTAAGGTGTATGGATCAGATGCAAGCAGGCTAAATAAGGATTATGCCTTCCTCATACTACACGTCAATAAAAATGATGCTACCTTAGCAGAAAGGATGACTTACATTGTTAAGATGGCAGAATAAGCTAAATGCATCATTGGTCTGAATCACTACTGACTCAGAGTCATTCTTATATTCTAGTATTGTCTTCTGTATTGCATTTTTAGAAAGGCATTGCTTTGTCTTAATTTTTTGGTTTTGGGTTTTTTTTTTTTTTGAGAGTGTAAGTAGTATTCCAAGTATGGGCCCTTCTCCAAAGGCGGACACTGAGCACCACACAACTTTTGGGTTAAATCTATGCACAAGCAGAAGTAGGAGAGCATTCAGTATAGTACCTGTCCCAAGTACCTGGTGTAGAGGACACAGAAAGAAATCATACAGACCATATAAATTTTTAATTTGTTTCCAATTTGTTTTTTGGCAATGTTAAGTGAAGTACCGTTGCTCCTGACAGATGAAGTTTGAGAGCAAATATTACACATCGACTAAGAGCTTAATTCTGATCTCCCCTCTGAGGGTGTGTATCATTAATGATTCATTGCATATTTTGAATAATAAGCTGTCTGCATAGTGGAGGGCAGAACATAGTCCTAGGAGACTATTGCATGTGTGATGCATTAAGAATTATATTGAGAATGTGTAACTTATTAAAGTAGCTGTCTTGGGTTAAGTCACTGTTGGGGTGTATGTGTGTATATGTATCTGAAAATTAGGGGAAATTGAAAAGTGATCTTAGAGAAGGGAAAGAGACTGTAGAAATAAAAATTTAAGGGAATACGATTATTTTTTTAGACGGACATGAAGCATGACCTTCAATTCCTGAGTTAATAACATTCAAGCAAAACTGACAAAATGTATTTTTTCACCTATTCTAGTTGGTTTAGATTCTTTTATCTGTTTAAAGTGCAATATCTGCTTTGTAAAATGAATGTGAAAATTAAGTGACTTTGGCAACAATCTGCTTTCCTGAAATGATAAATATAATGAAAAATGAATGTTTTATTTGCCTCTAAAACATACTCCTTTATAAGAGAGCAAACAGAACTTTGGAAAGTTGCTATGTGTATGATCTGTACACAACCACGTACACACTCAGTGTTCCATATATATGTATAATTTGCACACATCAGATTGTCAAAATTTTTGTCCTCTCATTCTCAAGTATGGTTATAGGAAAGTAAAATGGAACCAAAATCTCTCGAACTCACTTTTTTTTCCTGCTTTTTTTTTTTTTGCTGCTTTATTTTTTTCCTTCTCCTGGTGTCTTTGGGTTAAGTGTTCCAACAGTCTGCCCCAGCTCAAGACCTGCCTCACTGTATGTACTGTGTAACCTGTTGAAAGAGCATGCTGATGCAACGTTACTTGACATTCTATTTTACTTTTAATGTATTTCATCATACATATTTTTATATTACGACTATGACACCTATTATGATCATGCAATACAAAGCTTCAGAATGAAATCCCAGCATGACTAATGCCAATTCACACTCTCAAATCAGGAAATTAAAACATTACAGCTCTAGCAACAATATTAATTTCTTACATTCTACACACAGATAAAAATCTATACTTAAAAGAAAATGCTATTTCTAAGAAATATCTTCCATTTTTCAGTTCTTTCCATAAGAAAACCTTGTCATCCTACTTTAGGAATATAGCAGGATTACTGTGTCCAGGTTGGAAGGTGAGGGGTTTTCTGTTTTTTCCGTGTTAATGACCGTCACTGAAAATGAAGGAAGACAGAAGGGAGAATGAGACAGAAGTGCAAAATACAATGACTTATGGCCTTGTACCCAAAAATCCATGCCTTTCATTTTCTAACCTCTTTTTAAGCACTGGCAGAAATGTTATTGAAAACCAGTACTTAGGCATAGGGGAAATTGGGTTTGGTCCAGCAATGCACAGATACCTTGAAGACTGGGGCTAGCCAGGGGTAGTGGTATTGTAGTTACATTGTACAGTTCTAGTAATTGCTTGAAGAATACGTGTGAGAAAGTGCTTTGCTTGAAGAAAAATATGGAGCCAGGCTTTGGCATTCTTATTGACAGTATAAACCATGAAAGAAGTAGTTTGTAGTAAAGCAGGGATATTTTGCTGCTCTATTGATGCTTCCATTTTCTAGTTCACTTTATGTATTGGGAATATTGGGGGTAAATAGTAGCTACATACTGGTTGTATGGATGTATTATATTTACTTCTAGTGTATCTTATTGTTTATGTGTACAATATACATGCGTAATAATAGAAAAGTAAAATGAAGTACAATTGTGTATAGACTAGTAGATGCAGCGTTGTCAGTGCTGGGAGGAAGGAAGGAGGGTTATTTGATCTGTGTTTTAAGAGAAAGCGATACTGTGAAGTTGTCTAACTCTGTAAGCTTTTCCTTTGAGGGAGATATGTCTGCAATCTGTATGCCTGGCTAGCTCTTTGATGATAAATTTGGACTCAGTTTTTAGTCAACTACGAGAAGGTGCCAAAAGCATTGGCATCTGTTTTAGAAAATTGGCAGAGTTTCCTTGGCTGTGAATTTCTTTATCCTTTCTCATTACTTTACTCCTATCAGCTTTTACCTGCATGAAGAAAGACCAGAAGAAAAGCAAGAAAACCCTTTAAAACTTAAGTAGCTATTACAACAACAGAGCCTAAGCCACTCAGGGTGAAGATTCTGTAATTTCCACTCTTTACACATACTAGGTGCAATCAAACAACTTGAAGCAATAACACAGGGGGAAATATGTTTTACATAACTTGACTTCCAAATAGCGATTATCCCTTCAAGGCTATTTGTTTTCCCAAGAATCCTGCTGATTATAGGCTCTATGTTAAACCTGTTTCAGATGATAACCTAGCTAAACCCTGGCTTCCATTGCCTTAACCAAATTATGGATGCTATGGATGAACAGGAATTATGGGCTGCTTCTGTATGCAGAAATGTCATATGCAGGCCAGTGCCCTGACACCAGACACTAGTTCCACGAGATCACAAAAGATGAGGTGAAACTCCAGTACCTTAAGTTCGGTAGCAGAAAACTTGCTGATTTCAGCACAGCCAAGCTGTCATCTCTGGTATTTGCAAGTGATTCTGCTCGTTGGTTGTATGTGACCTAAGATCCTAAGAACTACTGTTTTAGTTTTATGGTGAACAAGTTCACGGTGCTTGTGGTTTTGGTGTCCCATACCCCCTCCCCCTAAGATTTCATTTGGTTGTTTTGAAAATATGAGGTAGAGCCATATTCTGTTCTGAATTACATTGGAAAAAAAAAAGGAGATACCATTCTTAAATTATAATTCCGAAGGTAGAAATTGGAAACCATCTAGGCAGATCTGAAGTCATGAGATCCTACAAAGCTGTCAAGAATCTAGCCTCTGTCTTTTGTAACGATGTGTAGTCCCAAGAGAAGTCACGTTCACAGTTCGTACTAGAACCTTCTAGGAGAAGGAATATCTCAGTTTCACTTGTAAGCTGTTTGTTTTGCTTGTAGAGATGTGACTACAGAGCAGCTTGGGTTCTTAGTACCAGTATCAACAGCCCTTACTAAGTCTAAATCAAAGATGCTCCTTGACTGGCTCTCCCTTTGTTGAGAGCCCAAATGCCTCTTTAACTGGGTTTCCTAAGCCTGTCTTGCATTGTATTTCTGACGTTTGCTAGAAAGAAATTGTTTTGTAAAGAAACTCAGTGCTTCTTAGTTCCTGGAAGCTGCAGATCTCTCCAGCAGCTCTATCTTAGGAGTCTTTTTTTTTTTCCTAGTCGTTTTCATTCTGCCCTCTCCATCTTGCTGTTCCTACAATGGAAACTGATTCTACACTATCTCCAGCTCACGCTGCCTCTTTAAAACAGATGAATCTGCAGATGGATAACATTAGATTTGTGGTAGAGATAGAGACATCTTAGTTTACCAGATTGCCATATATAGGAAACTTACGTGCTGTGTATGAGTTTGATGGTATTTTAACATTGGAGAAATAGCCATACTTCTTACACTCATAGCAGATGCATGCTAAGAGTGTAAATCTTACTTCTGTGAGGCATCTAGGTATCCTTCTTTCTTTTTTTCTTATCCCTGGTGTGATAACATTTTATCAGCTGGTCATTTTCTTGAGAGCTATAGAAACAACATGGAGGGAAGAACCAAAGAATTACCAATCTGTTGATGTTTGAGACAGCAGAACAGTAAAAAAAAAAAAAAAAAAAGAAATTTACAAATGTTCTCTGGAAAAAGTTCCAAGTGAGAATCTCTTAATTGCTAGATTTTGATATTTAGGCATTGTGTGAGGATCTAAAATGGTCATGGATTTTGTTACAAATGTGGGGGTGTTTATGTGTATGTGATCAGAGAAGAGAAATAAATGGCCTATGAATCAACACAACAAAAATAACAAATATGACAGTCTTTTACCGTAGATGATTCAAGGAAAATGTTGTCTGAGAATTGCGCAAGTTATTCTAATATTTACAAGCTATATTGAAGAAAAAAAAAGAAAATATATAAAGAAAATCACAAATGTTTCAAAGTATATTGTTAACACAAACAAGGGCTTCATTTTTATTAACATGCTGTGTCAGTACCAGGACGCCTCTCTAGTTTTCACTTTCAGTAATGACAACTTATGCCTTTTTATTAACATAATCTTGTGTTTCATAATAGGGAGTGCTGGAAAAAATCTAATATGTCTCTTCAGAAACTTTTGATGTTTTCTTCATCACACATTAAATACCAAAAAGTGTTTCTTGCAGTCATTTAGGAATTGCTACTAGGTACACTTCCCACCACATCCATCCTGTGGTAGATATAACTCATAAAGGCAGCTCTGCAGTAAGGAAGAAACCTTAAAGAGTCAAAAATCATAATTCACATCTTCTGCAGTACAAATTGCCTGACAGTTGATTTAAGGACTTGGAACTGTATAGTTCAGCTTGGTTAGGGTAGTAAGGTGAAACCCACACCTCTGTGCATTTGCTGTAGCTGACTTCATAAGTGGTGTTGGTATGCTTAATATTTTGTGACAAGTTATGTATACACCTTTACTGTACCAAAATATCATTGGCTTTCCCAAGAGTTTGGCTTGATAAAAGATTGAATAAATTGGGCTCCTATGCCACTTTGCCTGTTAGTAAAACTGATAATGTATTTGTGTCCTTCATGTGTGAATTTATGAATTTGTAAGTTAAGCACTTAAACATTTTGAAATACACATGTGGGAAGTACTAATCTCTAAATGTAATTTCTTGTCACTTTAGAGACTACCTCTCTTCTAGCTTCTATGAGAGGTAGAACAGAGGGATGAGAATAAGAAGGAAAAGCTATTTATGGCCAGATGTATGTATAGCAGCTAAAAGGTGTGTTGTATTTAATTTTATTTCTTGGTTGAAATTTGTTAATGCTTCGATTGTATAATAATTACTAACAGCTTCATAGTAGGTAGTTATTAGGACCGTATTCGTGAAAGGGATAAAATTGATAAGAGGCTGTTATCTGTTGTGTGTACAGACATTGGCTTGTGAGTGAAGCACTAAGATGGATGTCCCCTTAGATGGGCGTAAGAATTCTTGACTTGCATATTTTTTACAAATATCTGAAGCAGTGTGGAGGAAAATGTTTTGATGCCGCAGCTTGTGGGGCATTGCCAATATGTCGGTCTATTAGTTTTATGGGGGGGGGGTTGTTGTTTGTTACTCTGTTTTCTGCAAATATTATATGTATTTCTATATCCCTTCTAAGTGTTACTGGAAGTTTCTCGATGGGTTGAATGATCTGCAGAAGTTTCAGGGAGATTTTATACAGTCTTTTTAAAGCCACAAATACATGAACAACTCTGGATTGTAGAATGAAATCATAATAGTGTGGTGGTTGGGTTTTAGTTTTTTGTTTTGTTTTGGGGATTTGGTAGATTTTGGTGTGGGTTTTTTTGGGGGGTGGAGTGGGTGGGGTGTGGAATATACTTAAGTAGATTGAGTACTGCCTTTCCAGACAGTATTGTCTCTCAGTATCCAACTACTGAATGGTTAAGAAAGTGGTAGGTCTTCATTTTTGTTCATTCCAGCTAAAATACAAACGAGGAAGAGGTGGTAACTTTACACTCTTTCCCCAGATTCCATAAAGTGATATTTGACGCTTTAGTATATGATTTCCTCCCCCCTCTTTTTTTTTCTTTTTTTTTTTCCTCTGGTCTCTTTCATGTCTCTGTTTTTTAAGACAGAATTACTAAGAAGAGAGTTTTGTGTCAGGAAGGTCAAGGCACTGAACTTTAAAGGGTATCAATTGCAATTGGATGGCAGCCCAGTAGGAGGATGTCTTAATGGGGTGGAATGAGAAACTTACCTCTAAGCAGACTAAAAAGTAATACTTTAAAATGTGTGCTCCAAGGAATCAGCCTTTGATTTAGAATATTTTGTCTCCTGCTTTTCTGAACATGCAGGCCTTAGATCTTTCTATGACTAAACTATTTTTTGCAGACAAGAATTCCTCTGAATTTGATTAGTTTCTTTTGCATTTAACCCTGTCTCAGCTGAAGAGGGGTACAACTGGGGATTTTTCTTTAGCTTTTGGTGTGTTGTTTGGATCACTTTCTCCTTTGTTCATCTTTATTTCATACTTACCAATAGCTAGAAATTATCTCTGGAAGTCAGAAGCATGGAAATGGTCCTCCTTCACTTGATTAGCCAGGCTGAGGAGCTGTTGAAGCAGGAACTCCTCATTCCCAACAGAACTCACTGATAGAACAACACATGGAACAGTTGGTCTCTTGTAAGGAAAAAAAGCACAAGTTTTCTTATGAAAAATTTCTCCATTGTTTTCTTTTCATAGATGTTCATGGTCCATATTTTAGCTGCATCTTTAATTCTTCTATGGCCATAGGACACTCACTGAAAGGAATTGAATTTGTGGAAGGGTGCAGCTGTGGATAAAAACATACAGAAACAACAAAAAATTATTTAAAAAATCATTTGGAAGCTAGTATTCTGTTACAGAAGTTGGTTTGTTGTTGCCCCTAAAAAAATCCCAAAGCTCACAGATAAAAAGAAGCTTAGATGAAGTGAAGCTAATACATCTTGTCTAAAGAAGTTAAATTTTAAAGGAATATAGACAATATAAGAACTGATTTGTATATAACCAAGTTGGTTAACTGAAGGTGGCATCCCAAGGAAAGATAGACAGCTCAGTAGTGGATGAGTTTTCTGCTGATCAACTTGACTTTACTGCACAATCACCCTTTTATGCCTAAAGCTGTGGGGGGAGATATCATTGATGTCTTTCTGTGTCAGGAAATAAAAACCATGAAGAAAAAAAGAGCAGCATTGGCATAAGAATAAATGGGTATAAACCAGCCATAATGTCATTAGGATGGAAACTAGAGGGAAGTTTCTGTTCTGTTTGAGAAATGAGGTTCTGAAACATCTCTCTGATGGGAAGTGTGTGTGGAGGGGGGGGCGAGGCGGGAACAACCACACAAACCAAAACCATATAACTCCTTTAATGACTGAACATTAAAAAAAATATGATAGCATTAACGTAATTCACATGCCTGGGCTTCAGCTTTCTGGCTTAGCAGCAAGGGTTGGCCTTGGTACCCTGAAAGATGCCGTCCACTCCAGTTCTCCTACAACTCATTCCAGTGAAATCACTGAACATGCTGGCATCCACTGGATCTTCATGTTGTTAATGAGATAAGCAATGTACAGCATCAAGAAGCTGCTGTATTGAAAATAGCTATGTAGATTGAATGACAAAAATAAATGAAAGAAATTTTCTAATTTCAAGCCTTACAAATCAGTTTTTTTTTCACTTCTCTCCAGAATTTAGAATATTACAGGGGGAACAAGAGGGGGGGCAACTCAAACCCTGAAGCTGTGACCTCCTTATGTGTGTGAGTGTTAATACAATACTAAGATATCAGACATGAAATGGTGATTATCTTCTTAACATCTATTCATTTAAAGGAATACAAAATGCTGTAATTTGAGCAGCAGCTTTTATCCGTGAAGCATTATTCTCTCTCTTAAGCTTTGATTAGATACATCATGTGCCATTAGATCCCACTACATTACATTTAATTTCTCTTCCACAAAGTAATAATGCCATACATTAAAGTTAAACCTTAAAAACATTAAAGCGAAGATACTTTAACCTGAATTAAGAGTATATTTAGCTACCCATAAAGCTTTTCTCTCCCCTTAAGATAAATATGCAAACACTTAAACAGGCACAATAGTTATGTTACAACAGATAGATTCCTATAATGAACTACATCTTTTTTTTTTTTTGATTGTATGGCAGGCTTGATACAATTATACTGTAAAGAAAGTCTCTAGATATATGAAAACAGAGAAATTTTGAGCACACCCCCCTCACCTCACAATCCCCAGGAACCCCTCTGCTGCTCTTAAGTCTTTTCTCTTTGGCCAACAGCCAAAATCCACTTTAATCCAAAATAGTTTAAAAACTTAGGATTTGAGCCAAAGTCCATTGAAGTTGGTGGAGATTTTCAGTGCCTTCAATGGCTTGAACAGGCTATTGAAACAAGCTGAAGGCTGACATCTCATTTACTTCGGGAATACTGTTATTTATGTAGGTTAAGAGTAATTACAGGTAACATAGTGTGCCAGACCCTGTAATCCTTACGTAATTCCTATTTAGGCTGAACTCCTATTCAAGTCATGGATAAAGACTGAAATATTCTAATTTGTGCTTTAATTTGCAACAAAAAACGAAGGCATAGAACTTTAATTTATCATTAGCTGTTGGTGTGTTAGACCAGATATGGGGGAAATGTGTTCAGGTTTTAAAAATTTGTCCCCAAGAAGTGATGTTCAGAGGATTATGGCATTCATTTCCTTGCCTAATCAGGTTTTATGCCACACCCTTAAGCACATTTCTGAAGTACCTTTAGGAACAGTTTGTAACAACAACAGCCAACAGTCTAATTTTCCTTTCTTTCCTCCTTGAAGCAGTTGGTGCTATTTGTTTTTCTTTATAATATTTATTTTCTTGCTTACCCAGTTTTGTCTTTGGCCAGTGGGTTGGCACACTGAAGCCAGTGTGGAGCCTGTTGTTACCCTTGCTTCACTTTTGACAGTAGGGAAGGTAAGAAGAGGATGCCCAATGATCCTGGACCAGGATGGTCAGATAGGACTGTCCTTTATTTCCATTCCTGAAGTAGTGCCCTTTTCCCAAGTCTCTCCAGTGCTTCACCCCTTTCAGTCCCTCATTGTAAATGGAAAATTTACAGAACTCTTTAAAAAAAAAAAAAGTCCCTATTTGTAAAGGAAGTATCCTGAAGACATTCCCTTCAACCCAGCTTGTGTTTTGACAATTTTCTGTTTTGCAAAGGAGTTAAAGTTTGTACTGGAAAACTTCTGATCACATTCTAGTTGAAGTCCTAGTCTCTCCTAAATAATTTTTTCATGTAGTCCACTCATGAGAGTGTCCACCTTTAACAGCTTTGGATTGATAGTGTGACTAAACTATCCTCTCTATCTGCTGTAGCTTGTCAGCAAGTGAAATCAGGTTTATGTGATTTTGTTATATTTCTTAAAAGTATGTATTTTAATCTGTCCTACCAACAGCTTGATACCTTCCTAAAATGCCTCAGAGACTTGTCTATTATCAACTGATTCTATTCTTCCATTTAGAAACATCATCCTTTAATTGCACAGAAGTATCTTAAATGACAAGGGTTGCTCAATTTGGTGCTGACTTTCTGTGGCATACAAGAAAGTCTTCAACAGTTTCTCATAATTCAAGATATAACCTCTTAGTCTTTCATGTTTATACATTCTCTGCTGTAGATGGCAACATCAATACCACTGTTCTTGTCACTAAAATCTATATCAAAGACATAAATTGTGAGGATACAACTAAAGGCAGCTTTCCAGGGGAATTCCAAACTGTATTTGCTTCTGAAACTGAGATGTAACAATGTTGATTCATAACTTTTTTCTTATTGTGTGTATACATGTGAAGGCTGTTGTTGAACTGCAGCCCTTCATATTCAGTGGCCATAGTTAAAATTACTTTTTTTATACTTATCAGTCAATGTTATTTACAGTATAGCCAGGATAAAAAGGGCAAAGAAAAGGACAGTCACTACTGTCATAACCACCAAGTATTTTTCAAATAAGGCCCTTGGCAAAAAGGTGGGAGTTCTTGACAGTTAAAGTATTAACACTTTGAATTGTTTTTGCATTGTGTCTACTGTGGTATTTTTAGGCAAGTGTTAATTATTTTGTGATTGCCACTGTTGCACTAATGTCCATAGGAAAGGACAGTTTTAACGAAGCCAGTGCATTAAGCCAGGTGTTCAGCAATATGCATTGTTGTTGGCTGTACAGAAATGTATTACCAGTTGTAGAAATGTTGGTCCCTGAATGTACCCAATGCCTTGTATGTGTAATATTCCAATGAAAAAAAGAAAAAAAGATGTAGGTCATAAAACTTTGGCCAAGCTTAGACCTCTTCCTGAGCAACATATATCACCTTTCATGGTTTGGTTTATGTTGAGCTTAGAATAAATGTGTGAGACCAATATATTACTTTGTTTTAAATTCATGCTTTAGCTTTTTATGTGGAGGAAGTATCAGGAGCAAGTACAGCCAAAATTTAGCAGAGTGGGCTTGTCAGTATCAACCCATTGATATGGCACTGAATTGGTGTGGATAATGGAGGAATCATGTTTTCCCTGTCTTCTAGCATATTAAAGGTATCCTGTCTGGGAGTGTTTGTCCAGAATATGTTCCTCAAGAGGTTAGATGCCTCCAGAGAGCTCATTAGGGTACCTTATTACAGTAAGTTTAATAAAACTAAACTAAAAATAAAGTTATGCTAGTTTATTTCTGCAGTCCATCAGTGTGTTGGTGCTACAGTTTTAGGATGTTTTCCACTGTTGAACAGTTACCAGGATGACTTCTCTAATTTTTGGGAGTGGAAGTATAGAGAGGAAACTATGTTATCTAGTCTTACCTTACTCAGAGAAGTTTCTATGACACTGAAGTAAAACGTGAGACTACATGCTGCTGACAGAGCTGTGCTGATGGATGCCAGAACAAGGAGCATTTTATCCAAACCAGTCAACATTATGGAAGGCTGTTTAGAGTAAGAATATTTGATTTTGGTGGAGACAAAAATAAGGGAATAAAAAAATAAACACCAAACCCCCTCAAAAAACCAACAAAAAAATAAAAAGAAACAAACAAAACAAAACAACCCACAACAACCAAACCATGCTAATATAAACTTTCCTCTGGCTAGTACCATTTTATCTTGAAGAATGACAGAGAGAATTGTAAACCTAACCACAAAGTGCAGAGAGATTACTTCACACATCATTGAAGTATATCCTGTCTCTGGGGCAAAAACTAGCAGTGGTTTAAGAGCATACAGTGATGCTGTACAAGAATTTTTTTGATACAGTTCCAGCTTCTAGATGTAATTTCCCACTATCAAGTTCAGTGACGGCGATTAAGCTAATGTTGCTGTTCTCATTTTAAATGTGCCAGAAGGCTCTTTCAAAATCCAAAATATTCTGGGGATCCTGACTGTATCTTAAAATCATAGGAATCTCTCTTCAGTGAGAGTAATTTCTGTAGAGTTCAATGGGACTAGGTGAATATAGATAAACTATATAGGCCCATGACATCTGTGCTGGTACTGTAGGGAGATTACTTGCCTCTTTATCTGCCCAGATAATTCAGATCAACAAGTCCTTAATTGGTGTTTTCTTTGCAGCAAGAGGGTGTTCTTGTGATGGCTAAGTACTGATTGACTTCAATTGTGAGAGAAGTAAATCAGCACAAAGTAATATAGCTGTGGTTTTGGGGGTTTATATATGTTGAGCTGGGGAAGGTTATGGCATTTGGTGGGTTAGAATGAGGGGTTAGCATTCTCCATGACCTAGCCTGCACTCGGTGTACAGTGATATGGGTAGTAAAAGACAAAAAGCTTTAAGAGAGAAAACAAATGAATAAATAAAAAAAGTGTCATGACCTGTAATAAATAAAAAAAAAATGTATCCCACAAGATTTTTTGAGTATTCACTTAATACATTCCATGTGTTGTAACTATGGCAAAACTTTCTGAGCCATGAGCTAGCATTCCTAAGTAATTCCCCAAATTGGACTAACTGGCAGGGATAATTTTTTTTTAAGTCAACATAACTGTATTCATAATGTTTGACAAACTAACTGTAGTTTACTTCAGGCTGTTGTATCTGGTTTCTTATGGTATGTTTCACCAGTTCACTTGATAGCTCTGTTGCGCAGAACTAGCCAAATCTAATTTACATACTGGAGGCTCTGTGGTCAACTGGAATTACGTCTTTGCCTTGTAATTCTGTGAACCTGGATTCACATGTGATGAGAGTTCAATAGAATAATGTGTTTGGTGGTCTCAGTTACCAGCATGTCACCAGAAGAAATTTGTCCGTATTAGACAAACTACCCGGATTTGATGGAGTCCTGGCCAATTCACATCCTCTGATCCAGAGAACTCAAGCAGTGGAAGAAAATGGCATGAGTTCAAAATAGATTAGCTCTGGTCTGGGTATCTCATGTTCACAACTGGTACTTACATAGTAGATACTGCAAGCTTTGTAGGCCTTAACAATAGTGTGAGGGTAATGAAGGACAGTTGTTGAAATGTTTTAATATGCATAGCTCATAGATTCTTTTTCCATCTTCTAGACTTACTGAACATCCATGGTTTGATTGTAAATACCTGAGAAAACACAGAGCAATACCCTGTCCACAGCCAATGTACATTTCTCCTAGTTCTGCATCAAGAAATAATTGCTGTACATCACACAGTAGAAATACTGTACTTTCTTCAAGATCTGTCTTTTTGGCTGGATTTCTTTGATTTTTCTCACTGACAGGAGAGCTTGTACCGTGTACAGTGACAGTACCTACTGACTTTGTACCGATGACTGTGGACCCTCTAACCATGTACCCCTGCTGTCACCCTTCCTCTGAGAGTGTGTAGACATGCAACAGAAGACTTGTAGAAAAATTTAGATTGGAAGGAATCATTTAGGCTTGCTTCCTGCTCAGGGTTGCTCAGCTTGCCCTGTTTGAAGTTGGATGAGGATGTTCAGGCACTTACACAGGGATCTGGAAATCCTCAAAGGCAGGAAGTTGTATGTCTCTCTGCGCAACTTTTCCAGTGCATATCCATGATTATTTTGAGGAAATTTTTTCTTATGCCCAACTGGAATTTCCCTTGCTGCTATTTGTAACTGTTGCTTTTTTGTCCTTTCATTCTGCTTCCATTGAAGGGGTTTGCTTCTGTCTGTCAGCACACTTCTGGAAAGTCACAACCAATTAGTCTCTGCTCCTTTACTTTATCTCCTTACTCCTCCTGTTCTTTTGTAAATCACTTCTACAGGAATGCTTAGCAAGTCTTTCAGGTTGGGCCTGAGACTTCTCTACTGTCAGATTTTCTTCTGGAAGGGAAAAAAACAGCAGACTCAAAATTGTCTTTTTTTTTTCTCACTCTTTTCAGGGGATTTCTTCAGATAAAGGATGAAAAAATTCCTATCTTGTGCCTGGCCTTCATCAAAATTGAGAGTGCACTAAACAAGTGCTTTTAGGAAATCTAGTACAACTGAAACTGTGAGCCAAGTCGGATCTGCTGGACAGCTCAAGGTAAAGGAGGCAGCTACACTTTATTGGGGTGCGAAATCTGGAGCCAATTTTTCTTTGGTAACAGTGCAAATCTTATGCTAAGTTTTGTGAAAGTCTTCCACTTAAGAAAAACTTTCAAAGTAACACCGGGATAGATTGGATGTTCTTTTATATATTCAGGGTAAATCCTGATTTGTAATGCAATTAAAAAGTTTTTGTATGTAAGTGTAACCAGAAACTGTAGAAAGTTGAGATGTTTTTTGAATACTTTCCTGTAAACTGAGAGTCTCTTCATCTATATGATCGTTAATATACTCAGACACAGAATCATATTATGAGATCAGTAGCAGATTATCATGTGCAGAAATTCCATTAAATGCCCTGGAAGGAGTGTGCTTCTCTGCCGAAGTGTCATGGTTTAAGACCAAATGACAGTGTGGAGGCTAAGTGGATTTGGGTACCAAGACACTTTGATCACAGCAGTTGCGCATTTCACAACTGTTGAGCGTAGTGGTTCCAGCCATGCTATATGTAGTACTTTTACAGGGCTATGGGGACTCTTGGGTTCTCTTTGTGGGATGATGGGGTATGTGGCAGTAGGGTTCCCTCCCCAGAGGCATTCTGGGGAGTACTGGGGAAATCTGGGTTACAGCAGTACTCTTGGGTGTCCTTAGAGAATTGGGTAGAGAATATCCCAGTGCTGAGTAGTCTGCATAAACAATGCTCTCATTTTCTGAGTTACTGACACCACCCATGATCCTCACAGTCTGCTTGTTCCAGACACTTCTAGAGATTTTTGCACTTCTTGATCAAGATCAACAGGCTGTTTGCATACTTGTCTATCTATTTCCTTGAGCACACCACAACTGTTCAGTTGTTTGGAACGGGTGGGTGGTTGTATTTCATTTACTTCTATTAGAGCAAAAAGTAGCTTAAAAATCAGACCTATGCTAAGAGCCAGGCTAGCTGTACCTACCTCATGCGATCTGCTACATGAAGTCACCACATTCATTAGCTGTCATGGTCTATGTGCAGTCTCAGAAAAGGACAACCATGGCAGAATTCTATAGAAGGATGTGGATACTTGTTCTAGTAATATTTCTCATATTAGTATTTCTACATGTGATAGAGCTGGCAAGTGTTTGACTTGTGTTGGACAAAACAGATGCCTGGTTTTGATGAAAATGAGTGGATACCACCTGTTCACAAAATGCTTGTTATCTGGACCAGCTCTCATCTTAAGAATATATCAGGAGGGAAAGGGTGGGAATAATAACAGAAGTTGTATGGAAAAAAAAAAAGTAGTGAAAAGGAATAAAAGCAAAATAACACACAACCCCCACACCCACCCAAAACACAACCCCAAAAAACCCATGAGCAAACACCCTGAAAAACAAACCCACTCTCAGGCCAAACTGGGAATATTGAAAATTACAGAAGAGTCCCCAAATGGAGATTGGAACCCTGCAGTAGTGGCCTCGCTATGGTAAACTAAATCATCTGTACAAGCTGGTTCCAATAAACCATTCAATGTGATAAAGGGGTGCTATTATATTACAAAGCCCAGAAGGCTCTGGTACTTCCACTGTCATGAACTGAATAGGTTAAAAGTATTTTAATGCAACTGGCATAGCTTTCTACAGTGAAAACAGAGCTACAGGCAGAAAAAATATCCCTTTATTAACGTATACAGTAGGTCACCAGGACAAATTAGAAGGAGGTAATCCGGTTTGTTCCGATCATTCAATACTGTGAAAACAGTTTAAGAAACTATGTAAAAGCAGCTGGGAAGCAAATAAGTTTTATAAGAAGTCTTGTAATAAAAAGTTTCTCTTGAAAAATGCATTATATGTTGTAATTGAAGGGGGCCTCTCAAGATGCGGTCATGTTTTCTACTGGAGGGAAAGCTAGCCCAGAATCAGCCTCTGAAGGGAGAACTCCTTGCCACCTTGCAGTTATTGTTTTATTCTTTCCTTCCTGGCTTCAGTACTAGTGGTGTGACAGAAGAGTGAGACAGTTGCCTGTGAACAATAAATACCATTTTGAAACATCCGCTCTTCTTGGAGTTCTGTATTGCCTCTACGGTCATCTGACATTCATGTAAATAGGATAAAGACAAAACAAAGTCTGTGAGCCAAATGCCAGAACCCTTACTTAGGCTCCATTCCCTGCTTGTTGATGAAAAATGTGCGAGAATGGGCTGCAAGGAAGAGGAAATCACTGTGAATTTCAGTTCCTCACAGTTTTCTTTTGAATTCTCTGATCAGAACAGTTTTTAAATCCCAGGAACCTCAGGCCTTAAAATTTGAAATTCATGTTTTAGGGGATCTGAAGGTGCTAAACAATCAAATATGCATAATGCAGCATTTTGACGATAGCTCTGTGGCAGCATAGTTCTACTGAATTTGCCTGATAGTGTTTTTGTATGGTGTACGCATAGGGCGACTGCTGGGCCTGGCAAGTTTCTTGGGAGTGTGGCTCCAGTGAATGGGGTGACATAGGTCCTTTGTATAAGGATCAGCAGGGCACGATTTGTCCTCCAGTCTATGCAGGCAAAAATAACAGTGAGCTCTCCTTACCAGAAAAGCCTTTGAATTTTTGGTGTGTCAGTTGTTGAAGTCACAGAATGCTTGGAAAGAAAGACTGTGAAGGAAAGTGAGGGAAATGCCCTGCTGAGTCAATATTTTCCATGCATTTTCTGTAGCTCTGCTGTTAGACCACCACACGAAGAGGGCTGCACTAAGTTCTCAGAAGATTCAATAGACATGACCCCTCCAAAATCCCACCCAGCCTTTCCTGGCTACTGTGGTTGAGGATCTAGCCTTTAAACACCATGTGGCTTCATGGAGTACCTGTGGTTTGTGTCAGGTCTTCAGGAGATGGAAATCAGTATAGCACAGCACATGTCTAGGGAGTTGTTTCGACACATAGACTGCACGTTTAGTTTTCAGACTTTACTCTGATTTACAGTGTCAGAGCCACAAATGGAGCCCTAAGTACATCATTGTGTCAGTTGCCCACATTCAGACATCACCGGCCTCCACCACAAATCTCCCAATGCAGTCATGGCAATTGGTTATTTCATGATTAACTTCAGAAAATATGACATGCTGTGAGCTATCTCCCTCCCCACACTTCCTGCATACCCTTGATCCTGTAGTGTTTGTGAGAGAAAAACGCATTCAAATACTAAGTATAACTTCTTGTCACAACAAATACAGAATAAAAAAATTATTTGAAATACTCAGTATCATTTATGATGTAATCTCCTGGCAATAGAAAGCTGGCAATGTGCTACAGTCATGCTTTCAATTACATTACTAAGTAATCACACATTAAAGTCTAATGGCAAATGATTCTTTATTCCCTGGGTGCCCTGTCCAATTGTTTTCTAAATTGGTTTCAGGAATAAGGATGCAAGCATGACTGCAAAAATATTATTTATAGTTTGGAAGTCATCTTTCGTATCCTTTTTTTTTCCCTGTGTGCTTTCTGGCAGATATTTCAGAATGTAGTTTATTATTTCTAGGTTCATGTTTTAGTTTGACAGTTAAGAAACGCTTAAACCTCATGATAAACTTGGTTGGATTGATAGATAGAGTTGTCAGATTTCCGCTGCCACCAAATACGTTGCTTGTCTCGTAGGAAATTAATATTCTCTGAGGAAAGACCTGTGCTAGAATTCGGTATTTTTGCCTTTCTCATGCACTTGCATCTCCCCTTCTCAGTGCCTGCAGCAACTGGTATACAGTAAAAAGAATGTACAGGCTTTGTGTCTTGACAACACAAGAGTCTTCAAATATGACAAAATGTAGGACTTATGGTCCTTTTCTTTATAAACCAAAAAAGATTACAATGAAATTACATGAACTCCCTGAAGAACGGAGAACCTCAAAGTGCAAGATAATTCTTACAGCTTTAGGAAAGTAAGAATTCAAATTGTGGGGAAAATTTATGGTAAATGTTTGAAGTTTGCCTTTATATTCCACTTTGCATGTTGGAAAAATATATTTATACAGCTGACATTTTCCTTTTTTCAATATCGCTGTGTTTAAACAACTTGGATGTCTTTTAATCTCATGTTAGTGCTTAATGAACAGGGTTTATGTGTTCATTGTATTTTTGCCTAGTGCAGAAAAATGAAACAATTTATAAAGTCTAATTAATCAAGCCATCACACGTTCATCAAAAGGATACTGTACCTCTGGTGGTTACTTGAGTACTACTTGGGTGCCACTCAGGTATGAAGAAGGCAGGCTTGTGTGAAGAGTATATTATTAAAAGATCATGGAGGGGGGAGAAAAAAACCATGTCTAGTTGCATAGGTCTGCCTCAGACCCAGCCAACACCATGTGCAGCACCTGTCCATCTATTGGAGCATTCTGTGCTCTGTTCCTGAGCATAGAACTTAGGTTCTGAAAAATCTAGATACTTTGGAAGGCCCAAATCTGTGTCTCTCTGGTTTTCTGTTGACACTGCTCCTAATTATGGGATACTTTTCCATGGACTGTAGTACTTTCAGAGAAACAAAGCTTTATGCTGCTGTTAAAATTAATATTAATGTGGAGAGAGAGAGAGAGAAAGAATTATATATTCAAATCTTATTTGTATTACACACAACTACTGTTGGGTTAGAATTTATGGAGCAAACTTACAAGACAGTGTACGTTTCTGTTATTTCCTGCTGCAGCCAGGATTTCTGCCTCCTGTCCTCCTTGTACTCCCTGTGCTGTATGGTTTGTTGTGTGATGTGGAGATATCATGGAACTGATTTTCTTCGTTTAATTCTTCCTTTGCTTTCACACCAAGTGTGTCATCTGGTGGAATAACACTGCTACCGGATACATAGACCCAGCAGGAGCCCAGTGTGAGCACCGCCAAGCTGCCCCAGAGCCCAGTATGAGCCCTGCAAGGTTTGATGAAATCTAAATGTTAATTAAGTCAGATGGCTAGTTTTAGTTAAGACCATAAGTGGGTCTGATCCCTGTGAGATTTTGCTGTAGTGAAAACGCAAGTACTAGAAATTACATTACTGTAATGACTTTCCCAGGGTCTATATGCTGAGACGGGTAGCGGAGCTAGTGAAAGAGGTTGCCTGCTGCGTGGGAGGTGTATTATGAAGACAGCATTAGACCATAGTAAAGACAGCGTTTGACACAGAAGTGGGCTTCAGATTAGTGGTGTTGGGGTAAATAAATCTGGTGGTTTGATTTGGCAACCTTGGTCTCTGCTTTGTTCTGCAGCACTTCATACTGTTGTGGGTGTGAGTGCAGACCACCTCTGGGTTTTATGAAGGAAGCCACCACAACCGGTTCTGGGAGAAGGGTATTTCTTGGTGGCACTTTTCTTAATGATATCACCTGAAGATTAGATAAGGTCATTTTTCACCAGGGGCCTGGCATTGCCTCTTAGCTCTCAAATCTGCAAATAGTATGAGGGGGTCATTTGTGAAAGCTGTCATGTTTGGGACCCACACCAGGGCAACACTGGCCTTATGCCCTACAGTGGTCTGTGCAAGGAGTTGTCTTGCCTCCATGCCGTGGATTTTTTAATGTAGTGAAATGCTGTAAGTACTAATGTAAACAAGTATATGAATAATTTCTTTGAGTCTTCCTCTCTTCCTATTTCATCAGTGCTCTGGAGAGACTTTAGCATTGAAGTGCCTTGTATTCAGCTATACTTAGGAAGGAAGTCTAGAGTATCAGCTTCTTGCATTTATTGGTTCAGTTCTTGACCCAAAACATGATCAGCTGAGGACGGACTCTAAACACGAAAGAACAAGGGTTCTAAAAATGGCAATTGCTGCAAGTATTTTTAAAAGAAATATTTTTGTGAGATTCTAACTATATCTGCCTCTTCGAGTGAAAGAAGAGGGAGCAGAGAAGAAAATGAGGTTGGAAGTGTTCCAAATACTCTAAGCATAATTTGCTGATGTTTGATTAGATATTAGATATTAATTAGGAAACTGTCAAAATTCCCTGCGAGTACACTGATGTGTTGTCTTTTACTAAAGGTCGTTGCTAACTGTAAGAAATGGTCTGGTGTAGAGCATATGCAGTGTGTGCTAAGTACTTACTCTTACATCACTTAATGTAAAGGTCTGCAGGCCTTATAATAATCTAACCTTTTTGTGCTAGGTGATGTGCAAGGAAAGTAGGGGACAAGGGAATAAGGAAAGGCCCTTGCACTGAAATGTGTGGAATCCAAAGAGGAAAAGGGGTACACAGGATGCCATTATTCCCAATTTATGCTGTAGGATTGGAGGCAGAGTGAGGTTTGCCCTGACTGAATAAGGTGCTTTAAGCATCTAATTCACCTCTTGTGAATGTATGTATGTATGTTAGTGCCTAACTGAACTAAGATTTTGGTGGCTGTCTAAAATCACGTTTCATGTCTATGACACAGGCGGCAATGAAATCCAAATCTCCTGAAACCCAACCCTGTGGTTTAGCAGCAGTGTCAGCCTAACTTTAAATATGAATCCACTACCATTTATTGAAGACTATGAAATATCTCTCGCTCTCAGTCTAGAGTGTTGAACAAGTTTTAAGTTTCTTATCGTTACGATCAGGGTGGGTTTGGGTGTTTAAAAAAAAAACCCAACCTTTTTATTTTCAGTTATTGTCTGTAGTGGCATAAGCAAGGTATGATCTAGTTCCAGTACAAAAGCAGTGTGATCATGGTCAATCTGCACAGATGGCTGTGTTTTGCAACTCAGTTCAGGTTAATAATTTAACCTCATTGCTGCAGAAATGCTTTGAGTCACAGAATTTTGGATCAGTTTGGACTACAGGGACGTTTTCTTGGGTGTTTGTGAGGTATGAGTTTACAAGTTACACATTAAAATACATATCCGCATTTTAGTTAACATTTGTTCTTCCAGTCTAAAGAGGTCCTGATTCTTCCTTTTGGTATTTATTTGAAGCATCAAGATTTCATTTTGGATTGCATTCAGGGATGTAATAACTTTGATTTGGCCTCATAACATATAGTTTTATGCTCTTGATTTTGCACTATTATGACTTCTAAAATTACTTAAAGATGTATCAATACAACACATTAAGATGGAACATGTCTGAGATTTAGAATTATTTTTGCTGTTAGTATGGAACAGAATTTTTCTTTCTTTCCAAGAGGGGATTTTTGGAGAAAAGTCATAGCAAATGAATGAACCTGTGATCTTGGAATAATATAACTTTATTATGGGCCTTGACCTCAGTAGACTGTGGACTAGTCTCTGTATGCATTTGTTTTTTTGGATTATAGGATTCTTGTGATTATTATGTACTGTACTTGAAATGAGATACTGTATGTTCAGTAATTTTGGATTTCAGGTCTATAAAGATTAGCATCTATGGCATTGAGAAATTGTAAAAGCCTCCAGGGATATTTCAGATATAAGAAAGTGCAGTGAGCCTGTCTTTATAACTGATCACACCTTGACTTAGAAGCTTATTCTGAAATCAATGCCACAAAACTACACGCACAACATCATGGGAAGGCTTCAGATGAGAATATAAAGTATGAGCAGTGTTCAAAATCCTAACTGCATCTTCTTTTCTTCAACTGAAAATGCAGTTATGGAATAATAATTTTTTTTTCTTTTAATTTAAGGATCATGGCCAAAAAGAACTAGAAATTGATTCAGTTTAATTGTTTTCAAGGAATTCTATAACTTATTTCCATGCACTCACAATTTAAGCCTATGGATGGGGGAGCTAGATGGTGAACACATACTTTCACATGAAACATAAGCTTGGGGTTTTTCTGGACTAAAAAAATCTCATTAACAACTTCTGCTCCTTTCTAAATTCAGTGCAATATATCTTCTTTTGTATTCCTATTCTCCAGATATTAAGTTGAAGCATTAAAAAAAAAAAAAAAAGCAGACTATTTAGTCCTATTTTAGATGAAATTCTGAAGCCTTGAAAGGAGACTGTTTATAGATGTCTATTCCAGTTTTGGAGCTTGGACACTGAGGATATGCATTCAGACTTCCAAGCTGAACCGAATTGTCTTGAAGCTTACGTTTTACAGCTGGAGATAACAACAAATTTATTCATATAACATGCATATATATGTACAAACATTCTTGTCAATCCATAACCAAGAATTGTGTACTGGAAATGCAGAAGATGGCAAGAAATAGTAACAAATGAAATGGTTCATCAGAGGGTCTGAAAGTGCTTCCCTAGTAGTAGTTCATTATTCCTGAAAATGCCTTTTATGATAAAGCTTTCCATTAAAAAATAATATTAAAACTAAAAAGTGTTTGTGACCATTTTAACTTATTCTGAAATTCAGCAGAATTTCTTTCTTATTCCCAAATGTATTCAAACTAATAGTAAGTTGTAAATATGTGGTAGGTATATGGGCATGAATACATAATTAATTTTTAAGGGACCTTGCTGAATAGATTTGTTTTACTGATTCAGGATCTGACTGGAAACCCATGACGCAGTTTTATACCACAATGAATATCAAAAGTCTCTTAAGTTCTCCAGAAACCATTACCTTTTTTTTTTTTATTAATGTGCACTAGCTCTTTCATTTAGGTTCTGATTCTACTCTCTGCTTATGTATTGCTGTAAATCTGGAGTAACTTGAGCAAGTTACAACATTAGGTCATTCATAAAACTATAAAAAAGGATTGTGCTGACTTCATCATATATACTGTATCTTTTCCTTGATGTATGTGAGCTACATTAATTGATTAATTACTGTGTGTTTATACCTAGGGATTGAAGTAGTTATCATGCTTTTGGAGTAGCCAGTTCCTCCCCTTGCTGATTCTTTTACTCTATACAATAAAAGAAATTCAAAGTAAAAGGCAATGACTGTATATCCTGTGCATTAAGGTTGCCATTTGGTGGTCTAATTAAAAAATTCTGCCAATTAGTAACATAATTTCAACCAAAGTTTCTATAGAGACCACTAAAAAGGCATTGTCCTAAAGCCTGAAGGCAGAGATCATGTTCAGAAACAATCCCTTTTGTCCATGAATTAATATATTGTTCATTCTTTGGAAAGCTGACAAAGATCCTGGTTACTGACGTTTACATTTCTGTTGAGCTGTATGAAAATATTCAGCATATTTATATCCCACATAGGCAGGCCTCTCGGCACCTTGGAATCCCAGTGTGTGCGATGGCCTGTCTTGGATAACATGAAGGGAGGAAAGGGTTGCAGACATCTGATCACACAGTGAGCGCAGACATACATGATGGTGGGACAAGAGAGAGACCCTCCCCTTGGATGTACCCAGGTGATATGGCAGAGAAGGAGCTGTGCTGGTGTTGGTTGGGAATCTTGGGATGAAGGAGTGTTCCTGAGGGCAAGTCTCTGCTATGAGACATGGGTGACCTAGCTACTATGTGGCACCTCTATGTCTCTGGCACACGCAACTTGGGGCGGCTGGTGAAGGCAACTGGCAGATGTCTGATCATCAGTGTCTGGTGCGTGGCATCTGGGGAGAGGCAGAGATGCTGTTCTACCAACATGTGAAATACTGTCATTGTGGTGAGGTCAAATGCATAAGAGGAGTACTGTGTGCATATGTGTTAAGCCTGGGAGCACCCTAGGACCCATTTGTACTGTGTCAAGGCCGTTAGTGCACTAGTAGCTGTTAGTGGCCCTCACCAACCTCATCTGGGATTTCAAGCCATACCGTCTGGAAGTTCAAATAAAACTTGCTCCTGGATCTTCAGTTTCTGCCTGAGCTATGTTGTAGGTGTGCTTGTCCCCAGCTCAGCTACAGCTATGCCTGTGCCGGGCTAAGAGCCCCATTGATCTGGACAATGACCCATGGGACTGACCTTTTGGCTTGACCTTGGGCCTGCTTTGTCACCATGGACCTTCCTAGTGACCATTGGGCTGTGTGTAGCCCCAGCTACTGCCACTGGACCGATCCAGTGGATTGATTTCCTGTCTTGACTTGGGCCTGCCTCATCACCTCAAACTTGCCTGGTGATCCGTTCATTGAACCTGACCACCAACCCTGGCTTGTGGCCCTGCTTGCCTTGGTTGAGGACAATGGCACACGTCAGCACTTTTGTGAAGCCCTGCCCTGCAAGCTGTATTATCACCCTCAGCTCTTGGCCCGTCATGTCTCAGGGTCAGGAGCTTGCAGCTTCCTGACATACTGTTTGCTTCTGCTCTTCATCAAGTCTCTCTTGTGTGGATGAAATGACCTGGAAAGGTGCTATATAACACCAAGCTAAAATTTACTTGCCACCTTGCAATGTTTTGGCCAGGTTGTAGGATTTAACTAAGAGAAGTAGGAAAAGACATGCTACCCGAGTGGGGAAGAAACAGAAAAATCCCAGCTATGCATTCATACCTCTTCTTGAAGTACAGTTGTCTTTTATTGGATGCACCGTATGCAGCTATTACTCATTTCTATAACAGCAGGAACTGCTGCCATTTTATTTTTATACATAGTCTCTAAATTGGCATGTAGAGGTGCAGGAGTCCCTTTGGTGACCTTTGAGAAACAAGTGGTGGCTCAGCTAAGTGCCCGAAGTTAGACAATATGAGTCTGGGCTTGAGCAGTTTGTGTCATCACCGACTGCACATTTGAAACGTAACATGAAATGGTAGACAGATTTTAAAAATCTATTTTTTAATCATTTTGGTTCTGTCCATATGTTTTTGTGCACATAAACCCCCAGGTCTATTTAAGTGCTGGCTGAAAACCTGACATAAATGGGTTGGCTTATAGTGACTGCTGCTCCCATTTTGTCTTTTGAGAGGATGTTTGCAACAGAGGAAAACCAGGCCACAGATGTCTTGAGTTCCTGTGAGTGCTCATGACAGAGGAAACTAGGTGTTTAAAGTGTTTCCAGTGGAATAAAAAAATCACTGCAAGATGTTGATGCAATAGAGTTTTTAACCACTAGTTTAAAAGCCTTGCCTAGAGTTGTCCGTAGTTGTAAAATGGTGATGAATTGTTGTTAATCCTTTTTCATTTGTGCATCCTGTATAATACTGTAATGCCACTTTACATAGTTGAACTGGAAGGTTATCTAAAATTCATCTTCACTCTGTTCTGACTAAACAATACAGGTATAAATTTTGTATCCTCACAGTCTTCAGATCGCATAGGACATCTTTGGAATTTCTCTCCTAAATAATTTTTTTTTTTCTGCTTATATTGTAACTTATCTGCAAATTTCTTTCCAAATAAAGTCTTCCCAAATAGCTTATCAAAATCATACCTTTAGGTATTCAGTCCATAGTGAAACTCTCTGTTAGAGCCTAAAAGCACTGTATAAGGCGTAACCATGCTCATTATAGTAGCTTTTTCATTAGAAGTCTACAGAAGTAGAACAATGTATCGGACATTGCATTTAACAGAGTTAATTAGTGCACAATGGTTATTTAATATGTTAATCAAGTTTTAATCATGATAAAATAGACTAATCTTGCCATTATTCTGCCATTATAAAAATGTAATTGAAATAGATTGGGAAAAAAATACAGTACACTCTTCTCAGTGTCTTAAAACCTCTGAGCTCAGAAGCACTGCAGTGCTCAAACACATTTCAAAATAACTTGTAATTTATCAAAGGAGATTTAATTAAGTTGGTGTTAAGATGTTAAAAGCAAGAGCCACCCATTTGACAGAAACAAGTTCAGGACACAGCATGTTTGCAGAACTCTCTCTTTTAGCTTGATTTCGTATGAAAGAGGCTCAGCCAGTTGTCTGTCTCTGACCGTGTTTATCTGAACATCCTCATGAAGCCCAAACTCTTGGAAAATTTCAGCCAAATTTATCAGAGGAGTAGTGATTCTGAAGGAATGAAGTGGCCACAAGCTTCAGACATATGGAAACGGACAGAGTTGTTACTAGTAGCTATGCTGGCAAAGTGGCTGCAAGCTGAGCTCGTACATTAAACTTTTGGGACCCTGCGCAAGATAGAGGCAGAGTGAATGCACCACAGGGTTCTTCTGACTTTCATTAAAAAAGTTGTTTAAACTTTGCAGCAGAGACAGTTGGTGGCGTGGCTTTAACCTTGATAGCTTGGTTACGCAGACCCACAGTTTTACCACAGCTTGCAATGATCTGTCTTCAGCTGCCGCTTGGATTATCTTCTAAAGGAAAGCCATGCAAGGTTGTCTCACACTTGAGGTCCAGTTAGAGCACACCAAGGATGCATACTTGGGAAGCAGGCCATGGGAGAGGATCTGCTGTGTAGACGTAGCCACAGGGCATCATATTTTATTAGGGAGGGAGAGGATGCCTTCTCGCTTAGGTGTGTGGTAGCCCAATTGTACCAGCAGCCACAGTCGATAAGTAACAGTAACAATTATAAATTTGTGATTAAAATAAATTATTTTCATTTCCCTCTGGCTTTTGGGGAAGTCTTCAGAGTTCATGGGTTTGGTCTGTTCTCTTCAACCAAAGGGTTATCAGTATTTTAAATATCTTCTAAAATAATTAAATCTGATGCATTTGTGACTTCAGGGTTGAATCTCTAAGAAGTCTGAAAAAAATTACCTGGTCTTGTGATGCTCCAGATAATATTGTAAGATGTGGAAGCACAGATATCTGCATTGATTTCAGATCAAGATTTTGGCTTTGTTTTAGCCAAAATCTTGTTGATTTCCAAGGTGTGCTACACCTTCATATATCTGTGAATTTGTTAGTGCCTGTGTACTGTGAGTTTAGTCTCTAATAATGTCTGCAGAAATATTGTTCTTTCAAGATCATAAAATGCACACTTTTTTTTTAACTATATTTCTACAAACTATGAGCTTGATTTTTGATCTACTGCTAAAAACAATGGTGTGGATAAAATCATACTCCTTTAAATTTTAGTACTGAAGAATAATTTCATGCAGACCTCTTTGTTAGCAGGCTCTCAGGAGTACGTTGTAAGGAAGTTTACAGTGCTGTATCTCTTAACCTGACATTTCTGTTTTGTGAGGCTGTATGCACTCTGTCCATTTCCTGACTGATCACCTCTGATATAAACTGTGCTTTGGATTATTTTCTATATTCAATTTGTTTTTAAGAATCAGTTAAACAGAATCATTCATAGTGATGAGATTAAAATAATTGCTTCTAATTTTTACAATACCTTCTTTTTATGAGGATCAACAAAGAACATTCAAAGATTTCTGATTTGACCTAATAGTGACCAAAACAAGCACCTGAGCCAAATTAAGTTCTGGCTCATGTAGTGGTGCAAATGATGTGAATACCTTTCTTTTAGTAGACAGGAGCTTTTTCTCAAAACAATTACTTGTAATGCTGGAGATCCCTGTATTCTTTTTTTTTCTTCATCTCTGCAGTTCTTGCAGACAGGGGAGGTAAGCTGAAGAGAGACAACTGCATATGAAGTATCCCCTGCCATGGTGTGGAGCAGCCAGAGCAGCAGCTCTGCCCCAAACATTCCCATCATCCACTGATCAGGTGTGTATTGCAGGGATGTTGTCTGGGTAGGCAAGTTTTGGAGTTGAAATACAATTGACGTGCAGTGTTCCCTTTATCAGTCACGTTGAGCCTGTTGCCTGCATTGATTAAGGGTTACTTCTGAGGATCCCTGCTTCCCATGCAGGAATCACCACTGCCCATGGAGCGCTTTAGTATTCTGCAACTTGAAAATGTATGTTTGCTGATTTCTGCAGCGTGAAGAATTTGGTCAAATTTTAAGTGAATGGCGTAGGAACGCATATTACCCAAATATTTTATGGAACTTTAAGTACAAAGGCTTTGTTCGATAAACTGAAATATGAGGTCATTTCAGATGATCAGGAAATTTAACAGGGTGCAGGGGTATCCAGTTAAATGTTGGTACACATTTTCTGATATATAATTTTTCCTCTACTGAAGCTGTCAGATGAAAAAAACCCCAATTGGTAAATTTAGTTGATAAATTCATTATTCCTCTTCTTTTTGATAGTTATTGTTGTTCTCCAGGTTTCAAAAATTACCCATATTCTTTCTGCATTAAAATTTCACTGATGACTTTCACTTAAAATTTAGTAAAGAATGGATGTGGATTAGTTACTAAGTAGCCCATTTTCCTAAACATTATAGTCTTGGAAGGGGCAGTATAGCTTTGTTAAATGTAACATATTGCTAACATTTTCTCCCCTTAAAACATATAGCATGGAAATGAAAGTTTTGGTTTCAGGTAGTCTGGACAATGTTTAAAAAAAAAAAAAAAAAAAGACAAAGCAACCTGCAGTGCTAAAAACAGTTTGTGAAAATCTCATATGGAAAAGAAAAATCTGTGTAGTTTTGTTGTTGTTGTTAAGCCGCCTCAAGAAAGGGAATAATTGCTAATACTGCATAGCCAAAATTGATTTGACATTCAGAGCGTGCACATGACTGAGAGCAAAGTATTTGCCTACCGTTTATTAGGAGCTTTCTTATATAGTGTTCTTCAGAAGACCTCTGTATTTATTACTTTCTGTTAGCACACCCCTTCACTTTCAAGATGGTGAAACTCCCAGAACACTGCTATTGTAAATACAAGAAATTGCTGATCTTCTATACCAGTTATTTCTTTTCCTATTAGTGGTTCAAAATCACAGGCGATAGGCCCTGAAGTTAAAGAGTAGTATGTTAAAAGCTAATAACCAGTATTGATTACCCCCTAGGGATTTAACCAGTTGTGGTTTAACTACGGTCAGTAACCAAGCACCACACAGCCGCTCATTCTCCCTTCCCACCTCCCAGTGGGATGGGGTTAAGAATCAAAAAGGCAAAAGTCAGAAAGCTCATGGGTTGAGACAAGAACAGTTTAATAATTGAAATAAAGTAATAGTAATGAAAAGGAAAACAACAAAAAGAGAGAAACAAAAGCCAGGAAAAACAAGTGAGGCAACCACTCACCACTCGCTGACTGATGCCCAGACAGTCCCTAAAGCAGCAATCGCTGCCCCTCAGCCAGCTCCCTGTAGTTTATGTACTGAACATGATGTCTTATGGTATGGAATGTCCCTTTGGCCAGTTTGGGTCAGCTGTCCCAGCAATGCCACCCCCCAGCTTCTTGTGCACCTCCTTGCTGACAGAGCATGGGAAGCTGAAAAGTCCTTGACATAGTGCAGGCACCACTTAACACACTGATGTTTTGGTTGTTGCTATCAACATTATTCCCATGCTAAATCAACAACACAGCACTATACAAGCTACTAGGAGGAAAATTAAATCTATCATCTCAGCCAAAACCAGGACGCCAGTGGAACGCATGATGGTAATTTTTGAAGTGAGAATTCAGGTTTGGACATTTATGGTGGTGGTGTAAACTTTGAGTTGCATTTTACCATTTTTTAGTGACTTTGAAGGGACATAAATTCATATGATCACAGTAAGGAAACATTTCATTTGGCCTGCATGCTTGGCTCTAGAGGATGTGCAATGGCTGTGAGGGCAGTAAATGCTACCTTAATAGCTATGTGGCCAGTTGTAGGAGCTGATGTGGCCAAGGCTGCTACTTTGACGTGATGGTACAGGAGTTCCAATACTTGTGAGGATGCAGAGGCACCCTGGATGAATATATCACCACTCAGCAAGTAGGATAAGTAAGAAATTACTGACTTTTTTTATATCAGCTACTGCGCTGACCTCACTGAGAAACAGGATAAAACTAGGTGAGGTGGAACACCAGTCTAACAGCTTGGGGATTTAGACTGGATTGGAGCTGAAATTCCTATAGCTTAATATCCTCAGATGCTAATTCTGGAAGTGCTGTGTTCAGGGAACTGTGTAAAGAAATCTGGAGTTGATAAGGACAGAGCAATCTGTCTTTGTGCATGAGTAGTTCCAGTGTCCCTGCGACTAGGATGATAGACTGGTCAGTGAGTGTTTTACCAATGGAGGTGTCAATATAATTAGTTGAAGAGCCACTAGCACTGGTCTCTGTCATAGCAGCAGCCACAGCAGTCATAGATAAGGCTGGTTGAAGAATGTTTTCCCTGCAATTTTTTTTTTTTTTTCTCAGTGCTACTTAAATTGTAGAAAGGACAAGTTTTAGCCTGTGAATCGCTGTCCAAATCTTCCCTCTTGTCATTTTATTAAATGCTAAGATACTTAGGCTGCATGATTAATCATCTAAATTATATGATATTGGTACTATTTTTTAAATCTGACAGCTTAAATTTAATGAGTTGTATAGTCTGTGAGCCTTGAAGTTCTACTGGACCTGTCAGAATAGTTTGATGTGTGGGTTTTTTGACCAGAAACGTAATATTATTCTGGTATTCATCCCAAAAGGAAGGTAGAATGTTAAGGGTTCCTTTTCCCTAAGAAGAGAATTTAGGTCACTGTGGAATATAGTTTTGTTGTGTGAGCAGCCAAATAGGGCCCCAAATTTGTTTCCTGTAAACACTTGCATGAAGGAAACTTTCCTCGCACAAATGCTTATAAAAAGCAAGGGCAGGTAACATTTTAAACCAAATTCTGTTCAGAAGTCATGGGTGTTTCTTCAGTGTTAATTTAAATGTTCTGTTGAAGTTATGGTTCTTCAACTCTGTGCAAAAGCCTTGAACATGACCATGGCAATGGCACGGTGAAAGATGTTCCGGTGTTTTTGTTACGCCTCATGGCTCGATTAATGTATTTATTGTACTGAGATCGGGAGCTTAGGTACATTTACCTCTGAACTTCTGGTGCCTGAGAACGCAGCACCGACTTTAGAAAGAGTGCTCGGATTGCGCAGGTTTTGCAGTCGGATCAGTAAGTCATGGTGAGGGAAGGGCAAGGTGGCAGCAGCCGAGTTAAAGTAACTCACGTGCAGCTGCCGGTTGCCCAAACGATCAAATTCCATTAAACCGGGAACTTGTGACGCTGTTCTTAGGGGCATAGGGGATAAATGAAAGAAATGGATGGCCACTGTGCAACAGCAGATCAATAATTGTCTTTAAAAAGTAAACACGGTCTCCAACCATGTTTGACAATAACTGGAAATGATTCTTTGGCAACCGGCGATTTACAAAACCCAGTGTGAACTGTCAGAGCTTGTTAGGGCTGGATGTGAGGCAGGGTGATGCGCTCTCTCAGTACAGTCAGCAAGGCTATGCTATGGTTTCCGCGATTAACACCATCCGGCAGCAACTCCTGGCCAGCTGTGCAGGAGAGAGAGTTCTCTTTTTCTGGGTGCTGTTGTGACACTTTACTCCTTTCAAAACAACAATGGTAACCTTTTTTCCCCCCCTTTTCTTATTTATTTCCCTCCCCCATGAGGTCAAACAGCATGATTTTTAGCTCTGTACGGATCGCTCGAGGTCGCAGAGGAAGCGGCGGCGGCGGGTGGGCTTTGATTCCCCCCCCCCCGCCCCTCCCCATGGGCGCCGGACCGGCCGGCAGGTGGCAGTGTTAGCGCGCGGATGGAGCCCTCCGACCTCCCCCCCGCCCCCTCTCGAGCTCCTGTAACGCGCCCAAAGAAACTTGGCTTCGCGGCTTAGAAGCGTTTATTAAACGAGCCCCATAGCCGTGGGATCGTCTCCTGCAAGATCCAGCAACCCACAGGTGCTGCTCTGCAAGTGCATTGCTGCTAAAACCCTGTCGGGAGCGGGGGGGGGGGGGGGAGGAAAAGCAAAGAGAACATATGTGTGCTATTCATTTATTCAGGGCCACGCAATCTGCCAATCATCCTTTACATCACTCGGTGCCTCGGGAAAAGCTGCTCAGAAACAATCTTTGTTACTCGAGAGAACCAGGCTTGTGCTTTTGTGCCACTCGGAGAAAGCGTGGAATGTTTTTTTTCCCCTTACGAAACTCAGCGTGCATAAATCAATTAGGAGAAGATCGGAGACCTCCGACCCTTGCAGATTCAGACCTAATCCGAGCTAAACCCTCTCCTTACCTCCTCACTCTTCCACTCATAAATAAATTGAAGTAAAATCAAGAGGAGGGAAAGGAAACAAGTCCGAGATGACAGCCCAGGCGTTGGAGAAGGCTTGTTTGTCTTCACTGTATGGCTATGCTGTCCGGCTGTGGAGATGCTGTGTGCGATGTCCCTTGAACACAACCAGAACGGGACAAACAATTTTATTTTTTTAACTAGCAAAAACTTGGCTTTAACAGAAATTACATTGTCAGCAATAACAACAGACAGGGATGCAAAATCTTTCTTTCCACCCTCCCAGGAGAGACCAAGAGCCCGTTGTCTTGGATTTGCAGCAAGATCCACACCTCAGGACAACAGGACAGCACTGGATGCCACTTTAGCATAATGGATCATGAAACACTGGTCAATTCAGATTCACCAGTCAACACAGATTTCTGTTTAGTGGTGGGGCTGGGTGAGGGTTGTTAAAGGATGATATAGAGACCCGAACAAAGGAAGCAATTTACCACACTGCTAGAAGGACGTATATTGATTCTACAAAATCCAAGAGCTATGCTACATATTTTTGATTATCGCATATTGACATCGTGATGTTAGTTTACTTTAAAAATGCCATTGCTTATAACCTGGGTGGGGTATATTTTCATCTCATTACTCAAGTAATTAGATTCATAGCTACTGTTACACTATGCCTTTCATGCTTCAGTGATCTTTATTCTCCAGTTCAATACATATTGAGCTGGGACAGCCGCCTTTCAGCTTGCTTTGCCTAAAAGCCACACTAGCCCTTATCTTCAGATTATCTAATCTTGGGATAAAATGTAGGTCTTATTTAATTAGTTGTGATACAAGATTTTCTTCTTGTACGTTCTGAGAGAGCAAACCTTGCTAACAGACCTCCGTGTGACACTTTGCGCTACCTCTGGCTCCAGTCGATTGCTGTCTTCGTGGAGGTATTAAAACATGAACGGACCTTCGGAAATCCTCTAGACCTTTCCCCTGGCCCAGCCCAGGATTGTACACCATAACTGCTCACAGCAGAACACTGTGTTTGTTGAGCCTCCTGACACTTTCATGAGCCCCTGCCTAGAGGGAAAGAATTTTCCCTTTGAGGAAGAATTCTCTCAGCGATCTCCCTGTTGTGGATTTGGTTTTTTTTGTGAAGCCTGCCAGTGAAACTCACCTAAGTGGAGCTTGTGATGAGGGTAGAGTGGGCCAGGATATATCCTGTGGTACTTTGCATACAGGTTCATAATAAACTCCTTTTCATGTGCTGCTTTTTTTTTTTTTTTTTTTTTTAGTTTTTTTGTAGGTCTTCCCATCTTACAGTTTTTGAAATGTCAAGTTTCCATTGAGCAGCTATTGCCAGAATCACAATTAAAAGATGTCTTTGGCTAGATCTGGTGTGTCACATGTATGATCTGGGAGTCACTGACAGTAGCCCAGAAAGTCTAGTGGATTATGGAAAAATAATCCTGGGCTTCAATCTTAGCATCATTCTCCATTTAAAATGCTGAAGGCTCTTGAGCATAGGGAGGGGTGCTAGAGGACAAATAATTACTTTTAAATGCTGGATATTCTTAAAATCAATAGCCTTCACTATCCACACATACTTAGAGAAATCAGAATCCGTTAATAAATTTTGCATGTATGCTCCTGAAACTCACTTTTTTTTTTTTTTTTTTTCCTGTAGTACCTTACTTCTGCCTCTGACAGCAATAGACTGCACAGGAGGTTTTTAACCAGCAGCCAAAATATGGGCTCACATGTTTTTCTAAGGTTAGTTATACATCTGTTTTGGGTAAAATTGTTGCAGGAATGGAATTTGACCTATAGTGTTAGGCTCTGTGTGATTTGTTTGGGCTGTACTTATAAATTGTTTGGTTTTGTTTACGTTCATGTGTGTAAATTGTAAAAGTCACCTGAATCAAACAGTGTACTTGTCTGCTTCTTTGTCTGCTGGATGAAGTCTGAAAATGAGAGGAGGGGGAAAAGAGCCATTTGATCACGGCTGTGAAGGAGACAAAAGCTCTCCCATTCCGGGTATGGAAAGTTTTTCTTATTCCTTCTAGTGATGGGCTACTCTCCAAAAACCTGTGAAGTGTTCAGTTTGAATAAACAATCAAAGATCTGGATGTTTATCTGAGGCCTTTCTGTAGCCCTTTGGGGTGGAAATGGGTTTGGAAAGGTTGAGAGAATGAGCTCTTTGTAGTCTTTGCATTTGGTGTGGTCCGGAGTACCACAAGCATAGCCTTTCTTCCAGTCATTTGGCATTTCAGCTTCCTGTTGTGGTCCCACATCAAGGTGTGTGATACTGAAACAAAAGAAAGAGTCTTAAAGGGACACTCTGAAGAGAGAAACTATAAATATATATTACATTTCTGTTTCTACTTTCCTTAAATTTAAAGGTCCATCTTTACAATCATGTCTATGAAGGGTCTATATGCAACAGTGGATTTTCCCTGTCTTGGAATAAGTGGGCAGTCACTTCGGCACAGGGGGCAACCTAGCCAGGTCAGGACTGCAGTGTTAGATACAGCCATGATTTTAATATATTTTTTCTTTTTTTGTTTTTAGTCTCTTTTTTATCCCCTCCCTGTTAGTGCAAAGTGGCTACCTTGTAACTTTTACTCAGTTCTATCGTTACTGATATCTTTAAAGATAAAGAAGCTTTTGAGTCTTTAACAAACCACAATGGAATGTCCGTTTCAAGCTGGATGGCATATTTGTTTTACCCCAGACAGTTTGCTGACTCCTACTTCTGTTTGCTCATTTTAAAATAAACCAAAAAGTTTTGACTGCTCAGTATTTGTGCTGCTGCTCCGAATCTCCAAGCTCCAGCTCTGTGCCGAGAAGTGCTTGATTCGGGGAGCTTGTCTGGCTGGCTAGGAAAAGCTGAGTGATGTAAGCCTGCTTCCCCTCAGGGGTGGTGAGCACCGTCCAGGTGTACAGCAAAGACTGTTGGCCAGGCAGTACTGAAGGACTGTGAAGCTTGCTTAAGCAGGGTGAGAACACCTTACAGCGCACGTCAGAAGTCCTTAGCTGTAGAAAGCTCTGGAGGAGTTCTGTAAACCACCCCTGAGCATGCAAGCCTCCCTGAATTGTTTCTCATTAAAGCAGACTGTGCTGACATAGATTTCCACCACCCCCCCAAATAAAAGACAGCTTCTAGGTATTAGGGGTTGGTCCATAATTTCATTCTACAGCACTGAGCACCAGTCTACCACTACAGGCCAGAGTACAGGCAGTCTGTTTCAAATCAGTCTGCAATATCAGTGAAAATCTATCTGGCACTTGTTCATTACCCTTTTTAAACCAAAGCAGATTATTCATTGTTTCCTTTAATGTCTTCTGTTTGGTTTATGAGGAATGTCTCAAGGAAGTTTTTCTCTAATTTGAAACAAACAGTCTGCTCATACACTGACTGTCTGAGCTTCAGCTGTCCTAGGGATCTGCACACATGTCAGGTGTTACAAGAGTGGAAATGATTTTCAGAATCAAGCAGGAGAAGAAATAGAGAGAAAGGTGTTTTAGGAAGCCACGACTCTTAATAGCTTTTCATCTCTAACCTGCTGTAAATACCTGACTGAAAAGTAGGCCCTTTGTGCAGTATACTGAGGTAGTACACTATTACTTACTTACCCCTGGACTCCTCTCTAATTGGTAGAAAAAGTTACATTACCCTAGGGGACACGGTCCAGAGCACCTTGGTCAGGATCCTGCTTCATGGTCCTGTGAAGGGAATGACTTTTCTCTGCTGACCGACTGCTGTCTAAAGTCAGACTGTGCATACTCCCCTTATGTCTCCCTGTTGTATGCCCAAGCTTGTGTATACTGCATTGATTCTTCATTATAAATTTCAGCTGTGGCTATACCATACTTATAAAATGCAACCTCCAAGTTTTTCAACTCGTACCATCATGTAAAAATTACAAATCATGCATAATTGGTAAGAAAATGTGTAGCTTGGGGATGAGGAGTGTGGGAACAGCCATTATAATGATGCCAGCCAGTTCAAATTCGGTCTGGCTCCATTGTACCTGTAAGATGCTGTCTTCCAGAGAGTGTGTGTTTGGCCCACATGAAGGGGGTTGAATATAACTGGTAAATGTTGTTTGTTAAGCATCAATATTATAGTCGATGCTCCATCAGATACAAAATGTACCTAATCCATGTAAAATTTACAGATGGAGACACCATGCTCCAGGAAACCCAGGAAAAAAAAAAAGTAGGTTACAGAATAGTATAAATAGTTATTGACAAATCTCAGATATTTGCAGAAGCACAGGCAACCTAACTGCATTGTAATAAACTCCCATGGGACCTAGATAAATGTTGATTGTTGTGCTCGTTAAAATAAGAGGTCTTTGCAACCTGGGAATAATGAGGACACATCTAGTTTGAAATTAACATCTGTACATAATATTCTTAAGGATATTGCCTCACATGGATTTATATTTAAAACAGATTGTAAAAATAAAATAGTAGACAAGTGAACGATGGATAAGTGCATGGTTTCATGCTGAATGCAACATGGTGGGTTGGAAGAATCAGGAAAATCAACATCAATTCAGAGGCAACGTTTTCTGTGGACTGGACAGGTCAGGGGAAGGACAAGGTTCCTGCTGTTAGGAGTGTTGTAAGTGGGGAGAGGGAGGTGGATAGGAGTTTCTACAGTGTTGTGACAGTGTGCTTTCTACACTTGTGTATAGTGCAGAGATATATATCTGTATGTGCACTCTATAGCTCACACACACTTCCAAAATGAATTGGTGGCAAGTAACCTCAAACTATTACAATTTGTAGGCTGTTTGACAGGCTTAAAACACGTAGAAACTGTGTGTGTGTGTGTCAATGTATGCTTCTGTCTGTGCCCAACAAGAGGTCTGTGACGCCACTAAAACTAGAGGAATGATTTCCTGCTGTGTGTGATGTTCTTTTACGTATGTCCATTCATCTTTGAGAATGTTCTTTTCCATGTGCCTTTTCTTTATTTCTCCGCTGTGTCATTCCTCCACACTTTCCAAAAGGAAAACATTACCATGTGACTGTGATGTGCAAACTGATACTTCAACTGAAACAAGTAGTTTCAATTCTCTTCTGCTAGCAGTGTCCTTATCAGTGGAGTTATTCTAGATTTTGGCAGTTGTAACTAATCAGATCACTAAAAGATATATAGGTATATATACAGATTCACATTTATCAATGGCTCTGGAGTGATATATGAGAGAGAATGCCGTATCTGAAGACACCATGAAAGACATTTCCTGAGAAGCAGTCTCTGTCTGACCCACTTAATATTAAAAATATTTGGTCTTTGTAGCAACCCTGTGGTATTAGGATACCATAAATTACCTGTTCCTCAACTCACAGATTAAAGTCTTCTTCATGTGAGGGTTATGCAGTATAATCAATAAAATGATCACTTGTAAGCATCTGAATTTCCTGGGTTCAGACGCAGTTTAAAAATGTATAAAAGGAAATTAGTGTAATCCAAATTGTTTTCATTCTGCAGAGTTAAAGATTTCATATATTATTTTCAAATGTAAAATACAATTCTAATGATGATTTTAAAAAGCAGTTCATGGATGTTTCATAGAATAATGGAAAATAAGGCTGAGAAGTATCAAGAGTAACATCAATTTGTAGAATATTGTTCTTGACAGACATTTGTCTAATATCCCAATGAAAACCTCCAACTGAAATTCCACAATCTCTCTAGGCAAACTATTTTAAGGCTTAACTGTTCCTACTGTTAGAAAGTTTTCACTATTGTCTGTGTCTCACATGCTGAAATCTTACTGCTTACCCTGCCAAAGTGCATGAGTAGACTAGATTATTCCCCTTCTCTTTGCGAATGTATGTCTGTCCATCTCCATTAAGACTTTAAAATACCCTTTTTCAAAAAATAAATTCTGGGCTCTTGATGTGCATGTTCCTGTTAAATATGTTTTCTAAAGAACTTCAGTGCATTTGGTTCAGTTATGTTACCCCAAATGCTTCGTTGTGTCCCCCTAATATTTTTTGTGTTGTTGCTTCTTTCACTCTGTGCTCAAGACTGATCCACAGCCAGTTTCTGCAGTGATTTTGCTCTCAGTTCCATTCTAAATTGCCATAATACCATACTCCCAGGACATCAATAAATCTGATGTATTTTGACTATTTATCTTGCAGGCAATAAATATCTGTTTACAAAGTGCGTTTCGTGAATTCACTCAAATTACATTTGGGCTGCTGCAATCCTGGAAAAAAGAGGTGCTAAAGGTTTGATGTGGGAGAACATTGCATTTAACTTCAGGGGAGAACTAAACTTGTGATTCTGTCATCAAAGGTGAAACAGCAAAGCCCTATTTCTTGCTAACGTTAAACCATTTATTCTTATTTAGCTGTCATTTTTATTACAGGCATTCAGTCTGATGCTCATGACAAAAAAGTTCAGACATGCTTCAAAATGAATTCGTTGCATACCTAGTGTAGAAAACTATACTTTATGGATGGTAGCTGGAGGTGGCTTGTGGTTTACCACTGATTATAAATTATTTAAAAAAAATATATATATAAAATTGAAATTCAGAGCTGGTAGCATCAATTTTTATTGGAACATACTCTCGTCTCTCTTTTATTTGTGATATAGGCATGTAGATGAACCCAGGCATACAGCACTTCATGTCTTTCTGGGCCCAACATTTCTTCATTTACACTTGATCTGTCAAACTGCTATTTATGCAAGTATTTTTAGGAAAAATATTAACTTAAAATTGGGAGTATACTTCTGTGAAGATGGCATAATGAAGAAAAACTTCTGTCTGATAATGTAGTATTTCCACTAAGGAAAAGGGTAGTTCCATAAACAGTTCACGTAAATTGGACTTACTCAAGTGAATGACACACGTATGTACGAAGCCGAATTTCTGAACTGGTCTGAAGTCTCTGCATAAATTCCACCCTTTCTTGCTACCTGCAATAGCAAAGATCCTTGCTATTCACAGCTGTTCCTAAACCTAGCCTGCTTTGATCCTTTTGAATCTAATCCCTTCAATTCTTTTGGTAGATACCACACTGAGGCTGCCGTACACAGTCCTTCCATTTCCTCAGCTGAGCAAGTGCAGCAACTGGCGGTTGTGTTCATTGCCAAAGCTGTGAAAAGAAAAGGCGGTGTTTGCAATGTGGATTTGAGCTGTGGCCCTAGTTCACGCTCTGGGAGGCCACTACAGGAAGTCCCATCTTCCTGTTTTCCCCTGGTTTCTGTGGTCATGAGGAGAGAGTAGTTGGGGTTTTTTTCCCACTGTGCAAATACATTAATGATAAATGTTAGATGTCTAACTTGCCTTAGACTTCATGGCAATAAGCAAATAAAATAAAAGCAACTAGTTTTACTGCATAGCAGCAAAACGAGCGTCCAGTGGGCTTTTGAACGCTGAACGCCTACGCAGCTCTGTCAGCCGTCAGGCCTAGGATGTTCAGCTGCTAAACTCAGATCATTTTTAAACAGTAGACTTAGACTTTGAGCACCCAGTGGTACTTTATTATTTCAAACTCTTAATTTATAGGCAAAATCATTAGGATCAAAGTGGGAAGATGTGCTTTAGCCACAGTTCAAAATGCCTCCGTTAGTTCCGAAATTAGTTGATATTTGCAGCTTGCAATGATTGTGTATTTAAAAGCTAAACTGAATGGTGTGTGATCATGGACTGCATAGTGCTGAGGTTCTAGGAATTTGTATTTAATATATGAATGAACATTCCTCCTGTTTAAATGTGAAATCTGAACTTCAAGCAGAAACTTAAGCAAAACTCTGAGGAGGTGCTGCAGTGTGGTGCAAGGTCCAGCTCATGAACTTCTCTTCTGAGGATGTGGGGAGTGGCTATTTAGGCAGCACATCGTATCTGAGTAGGCAAATGCTTTCTTCTCTGCTTGGTGTTTAAGGTACGTGCTGCTGCCTATGTGTCTGCAAGATAAGGCAAACTGGGCCTGGAGGGTTTGGTCTGGTCCGTTTAGGATTGCTCAGGCTGGATTTGGAAGAGAAGAGGGGATTTTGCTCTGATGATTAAGACTTGCATGTCTGTCGTAGAATAAATGTTTGGTAATTTTTTAATTTGCCTTGCACATTCTCCCCTTCTTTTAAATTATATATTTCCTGAAAATAATGTCTGAAAAGATGAAATACAGTTTATAGTGTAAGATGGATGCTCAAGTGCAGAGGAGGTGAGTTGTGTGGTGAAGGACCTTTCCCTTCTGTTTTTGACTCACATACTGGTTTTTGCTCTGAGCAGGTTTCCTGTCAGGTTCTCAAGAGGAGGATGGACCTCATCCTAAAGCCTCTGGAGCAAGTGAGAGGGTTACCAGCGTTTTCAGTAGATCAGTCGTGCTTGACAGTTTATTACCTATTCGCAATGCCGGAGTGGTGCACGTCAACTGAGCATGTGGCTTTTCTCTGGATCCACATGGCAAGTGACAGATCCTGCCCAACCAGCTTGTTACCTGAGCAGGTGAGGCTGGCACAAATCAAACAGTGAAGCCAGGAGGTGAAATGACACACCTCAGCTTACAAAGCAGAATGGTAGAGCTGAGAAAAGCAGGATACCCAATGCATACTCAGGATACTGCTTAACAGATAATACCCTTATGACTCATCACTGTTCCCCTGTTTCTGCCACAAAACACGTGTGACACTTTATTTGGCAACCTGGTTGATATTTCTATCTAGCTAATGTACTAACAAAACAACTGAAACATTCAGTGTAGTGGTCCTCTTGCTTACAGCGCTGCTTTTCAGTGCTTCAGGTTTTGGCACTCCAGTGTGGCACACTTACAAATCACCTGGCTTTTGTAACCTGATTGTCAGGGTCACTGAGAGTGATTTTAACAAGCCACTGAGTGTCACCAGTCACTATGGAAAGTTTTGTGAACATATGTACAAAATGGAGATCTGGACAAATAATTTTGGAACAAATTACTTGTAACCTCTAAATCCACTTAAGTGTTTAGTCTGAATAAGCAACTGTTAGATTGGTTGCTGCAGTTCTGGCACTGACTTTGGGAAGTTTAGCGTGCAACTACATCTAAACTTATGTAGGATATAAATTAGTCTGCTCTGTGTATTCCAAGTTCCAGCACAATAATGGAAACCCATTACTTCAGAAATTTTACTGTAATAGCAATAAAAAGTAATCAATAACTTAAGGATATCTGCTAAATAAATAAAATATAGAGCATCTGTGAATATTCAGATAAATTTTTGGCCACATATGTTCTCAAAAATTAATTATAACAGTTAGAGAATATATCTGCCAAGAGAAAAAAAAAAAAAAAAAAGAGTGGAGTAGTTTACAGAATTGGACATATACTGAGAGCTGTTCTGAGTCCAGTAATGAGTTCAGTTCAAAACGTGTCTGGCAAGTCATGGTATTTCCAAATCAGGTACTCAGCAGTCACAGGCCACACATCATCTTGGGTATATTTTTAGAAAAGTAAATGGACCCTTCTTAACAACGCCTTTCAGTATTCAGAAATTAGATTTTGGCACTTTTTCCTCAACACTGGACCCTCCTACTTTGTATGGACTAGGTGCCTTCCTGTGGGAGACAGATGTAACCGGGTAGAGATTCTCACTCATGTCATAGTGGATTATCCTTTACCCAGATTGACTGATACGTCACTGAGAATGCTGTGATATATCATGCCCAGATGTGTATGTGCTAATAGCAGTAGTAGCAGCTGGTAGCAAGGTCACTTGCCCCATATCACGATATAAATGAAAACCTAGCAATCAGTCAATACTGTGTCAACACTGCTGTCCTTCATAGTATGCTTTTATTTTATTTTTTGAAGCAAGAGGAAGAAGAGCAAAAGTAATACAGAATTTGAAGAGTCTCTTGTTATTTGGGTGAAAGAGAAATAAGACAGTGTCTGAGGGTCTCTGTGAGCTGCCTCTGTTTGGGGGCCTTTCACTGAGGACATATTCAGGAAAAACTGCCTCATAAAACTCTTAGGCAAATCATAGCTATAAATCATAGCCAGCAAAACAATTTCCCCCAAGCCAATGGCAAATCGTTGCTATATCTTGAGTGTAAATTACTAACAATCAGCAACACACCTAGGAAATGGAGCAAGTCTACAGTATATTTACGATTTATCAGAGGTGAATATACTTTTGACAGAATTTAAGATCTCCAGAAAAACATAAAGAAATAGGTTTGTTCCTCAGGTTGTACTTACCTCCCTTTCCTGGGGACCTTACAGCTGGTGCAGAAGCTGCTCAGTGCTACCTTTTTTATTGCCCATTCTCCAGTCTGATGTAGTTTGGGGGTTGTTTTTTTTTCTTTTGGCAAGGGACATAATCTGTTTGACATGATAATTAAATGCTTATGGGTGAGATTCTGATCTTATTTACAGAGTCTGCAGTATATCTGAACTCTCTCCAGCGACTGCAAGGGAGTCATTCTAGATTTATGATACTATAAATGGGATCAGAATTTGACTTGTATAAATGAATACTAAAGAGTGAAAAGAACTGATCATGTTCACACTCCTAGCCCCTGTCAAAGGCTAACTTAACTTCCTTAACCTTCTTCATTGTGCGCAGAGAGGTTCAGTCACCATTGATCTTTAGGAAAGGTTTGAACCTGGTTTTAGAGGTTTCAGAGAACCAATCATAATTATTAATTAATAGTATAACTAATTATAAATGCTGGACATTAATAGTATAACTGATTATAAATGCTGGACATGTTACTGCCAAAGGAAGGCTAAAGTAATTCTGATTATACATCTGTTTGTTTCTGCGGTCAGCTTTGGTTAAATTAAGGGTCACTTCTGTGCTTCAAACACGTTTTCTCCTTAAGTTATACATTTTTTTCCTGTCAATATTCTTGTGAGAAGTACTCTCTCACACAATCAGGTGATGCAGATACATGTTATTACACAAGTGGTCTGTATTTTTTGACAGTACTGATGAGCCAAGTATGGTGCTCAAGGTTTCATACCACCCTGTTGCCTTGGTGTCTCCAAAAAGTCCTGAATTGACTCTTAAACATGAAGCTTCCACTGGGATTGGCCAATGGCTGGATATACAGCATTGAAGAGTGATGAATTATTTCATACTTAAGGTTACATCTTCCCCATAGAGAGATATATTTTTGTTTTCTTTACTCTAGTGTGGTGGAGAGCCAGAAGAATGAGTTTAACATGCATTTTTGGTAAACATTTTTCTGAAAAGTAATTTTCTTTTAGACTGCGGTAAGTCAGTCTCTGCAACCACTCAAGTATGACCAAGAAATGATTCGTCCTGAAGACTGGGGATTGTGGTTAAAGACTTTTTTCCCCATCCTGTGACTGAAGGAACATTAATCAAAAACATTTTTTTTTCTCTCGGTAAACATAGCGTAGCTGTTAGAAAGCAGGGAAGCCAGATTTATCTCAGCTAACACTGAGTTTTGGAGAAAGATGGCTGTTTTTATAGAAATTGAATCTAAGTGGCTTCATTATTTTTGAAGACAATTATTTTTCTCCTCTGACAAAGAAGAGATCCTACAGTGGACACAGTTGGTGCCTTATTTGTCAGTTCTGTGTAGTGACTCCAAAGTCAGATATTCCACCCCTTTCCAATCTGTAAATAGAAAATAACAGAGAGAGCATGTAATCCTGGATTTATATTTTTAGTTTCCCCTTCTTTTTAATTTTTTTCCTCAGAAGACTGCAGTGTGTCTCTTTTGTGACAGTATGTGAAGATATAAATTGCCTGCCAAGTAACATCCTGTTCTAAACAGTGAATCAGTAGTTGGTTTGTTCAGAGGAAGACCTGAGGTGCTGCACCAGCATAGAGGACGTTCAGGCATCTGATTCTGGCATTGTCTTAGGTAGGGAAGGGTGAAGACTTACCTTTATAATTGGTATTTCGTCCCTTGGGTTTTCATGCTGTGTCACACGTCCTCACTGTGTGACTTAATGTAACCATGATCCTCTTCTAGCACCTGACCACCTGTGGATTTCCTTCTTTAGCCATAATCTTGTACCATTTTACTCTAACCGTAGACTTGTTCCATTTAGCTGTGAGCAACCTAAAAATGAAATGCTTTATCTGAAATTCCTCAAACTTGATTCCATGGAGTAGAAAGCCTGGTTAGCTGCTTTGTTAAAAAAAAAAAAAAAAAAACAGGCATGATTTCCCTCTTCATTTTTGTCTCTTGAAGTAGTTTGATTAGTGCATTTATAACATGGAAGTTGCTGAGCATGAATAAAAACTGTAGATTAACAGACTAGTTCTAGCTGATTGCACGTGGTCACTAAATTTTCCCCTTTCCTTCCTCGTAAGGTCTTCTCAGTCCATTCCCATGCCAGAAGTGCAGTTGCCTTGTACATCCCTGAGTTTATTTAAAAGGTTCCTCTTCATCTGCCTCTAGGACTTTTATCTAGGATTCCACAACAACCTGAGACATGATAAAGCATTAAAGAAAATTGCAGAATTGAAAGTATCAAAGTGTGGGGAGGAATGTCCCTACCACATTGAAGATATCTTTGCTTACAGTCAAACAGATAGTCTTTCATATTCTTGCAGTAGAAGTAAGAAAGAAAACAATTGTTAAATTAAACCACTAACAGGAAGACTGGAACTTTGTTGAAAGCTGTTAAGTGATTTAGAAAATAAATCACCAGTAAAAACACCCAACATTTTAGAGTTCAAATTCCAATGTTTATTCTACTTGTCACTATCCCTTAATGTATTTCCTTATAGAGGCAGGACAATCAACCTCTGATATCATGTAAGGCAGTAATATGGCCAGTAGCCATTCTCTAGCTTTAATGTACTGTGTGAACATTGGAGTTTTCATGTATTTCTTTTTAAAATCACTTAATCATTTTCCAGACAAGTAATAAATATGGTACATTTTATATGAGCAAATAAATTGAGTAATAGGCAGGGGAAAAAAATCAACTGTCAGATCCAAAGTACTTCTAAATGTAACTTTTAATTTAATTCTTATTTTTACTGCATTCTTCAAACTCTCTTTGGTATCATTGTGATTTTTGGGTAACTGACATTGAAGGTCATATTCAGTATATATACAGTTAGATATATAACTTTAGTTCTGAACTTGGTGGTTTGAATCAGTCCGGTGCTATACTAGAGTACCTCTGGGTTTGTTTGTTCTTTATCGTTCTTGCTTTCAAATGGAAATACAGCTTTTTAGTGAAGGTAACTGGTATTTCTTTTAAAGCTTCTTTTACATAAAGCACAGCTAGTGCCAATTTTCTTCAGGCAAAACTTTGTGGAGTTCTGTAAGTGTGATTCTCTGTGTAATCTCAGAGACCATCAGTGCATCTTTTTGTGTCAGTGATTTTAAGTCTTGGGTATATCTCACGTGATGTTTGTGGAAATTCTATTCACATAAATGTGGAACACTAGCAAACCTAAGTATAGATGTGCTAAATGTTACATTAGCGGTGGCAGAAGATTTTTCAAGAACTAGATGCTAAAATCATGTAGCACTCCTCAGAAGTCCAGTTGGTTGCAACATGCGATACGTATCTGGCTTACTGTTACTATACTTGTTATCCATCCTTGGAATTGGCTTCCACAGTACAAACCTTTCATCTGTCAAAAGTCAGACACAGATTACAAAATCAAACTGCCTCGCCGGCTTCCAGAAGTTCCCCAGTATCTAAATCCTGAATATCTGTTGCTGGGATGAGAGGTTGGAGAACTTCTTTCTGGTGGAAGAGCAGGGGCGACAAGTGTAACTCTCAAAGGCAAGGTTATTTGGGGAAGCTGTTGGGAAGGATGCACACTGATCTCTAACAAAGATTTTGCTCTCAGAAGTTCTTATGCATTCCCTTGGATGATCAGATGAAGACAGAAGGAATGTTATGCTGAACTGAATGATTCATGTTATCCATCAACTCTGTTCACTTCAAGGCTATGTAGTTAGAGGGCCATGTACATGGACCTTACAAGCATTTTTCTGCCGCCTTTTATCAGGTATCGGTAATCACGGATGAAAAGTGATGATTCCAAATGACAGTTTCAATTACCAACTTTTGGAAAGAAATCAAATGCAGGAAAACCTCCTCCACTTGCCCCTACCTACCCACCCATCCCCCCATTTTAATGAGCTTAGTTGGTTTTCCTTGGCTTTTGTTTGTTTGTTTGTTTTTGTTTGTTTGGGTTTTTGTTTGTTTGTTTTGGTTGTTTTTTTTTTTTGTTTTGGTTGGTAGTTTTGTTTTTTGGTTGGTTGGTATTTGGGGTTTTTCTTGGTGAGCTTTATTTGCAGTTGCCAGTGGGGTTAATTCCTTGGCTGTTCTGTCAAATGCTAGGTTCTAGTACAGATATTTGTGTATATATGAACAACTGTTTTTTAATAACCTGCCAAGAAGCTATAATCTTCCATTGCAATCCCCTGGGATTTAATTAGAATGGTTTTCCACAGCCTGACATGTTTATGGGGCATAGGTAAAGAGACAGTTCATAAAGCTGTCAATTTTCTGAGAAATTAAAGAAAAATTGGCCTGCTTAGTGCCTTGGCAATTCCATGCTGCTGATAGTGGCATTGCAAACAATGAAATCAAAGGCAATGTAACAAGATACTGATGCATTAGAGATGGGGAGGGTTTAAAATTATATACAAAGGCATTTGTCAATTTGAATTTGAATGCATAAGAGGAGAAATATGGAAAACAAAATATGAACTCCAGTAGCTGCACATTAAACTGCTCAGGTTTAAACAGTGCAAAGCTGAACAACAGTCTCTTCATTGCTTTAACAGTAGCTGTAACTTTCTCTCCTAGGGCAAGCGGGAAGGGATGAAAGCTGTGACAGGAAATAAGGCTGGACTATGAAACCCCTTGCTGATTTCTGTCTTCATTGCTGACTGGAGCCTCAGGATGCTTGGTCACGTAACAAAAGGGTATGACTAATTCTTAGAGGTACAGTTCACAGTATTTCCTCATAGCTGATGGAGTCCAGGTCTCTTTGAGACTGTTACACGCTGGCAGGTGAAAACAATCCAACTGCCAAATTCTGTCCTTTTTGGTATCTTTTCAGTTGAGCTATTTGGGTGTATCTGAGTTTGGCTGCCTTCTTTAATGTAAAATAACAGGTATTTCCCCTCTCAAGTATGACTGTTTCTTAAAAAAGGAATTAGAATTGCTACCTCTGTCCCTCACACAAATAATCTGTAACTTCACAGTAGGGTTAAATTGGTGTTAAGAACAGTGAGCAATGAGGGTCTGGGACATGGTTTCAATAGCAGGCCAACTGCTGTTGAGGAAGCTCTGTAGTGGGTTTGGCGTTTAGACAGAATTTAATAGGGATGGTTCGTGCCTGTGTTCAGTATCACGCATAAACTTCTATAACAGATTTTACATTAATATTACTGAATATCAAATCAGACACCTGTATCGTCTTTGTCATTCAGTTTGAGTGGCTTTTGTCCAGTATTAGGAATTACATTTTAGGAATAAATACAAGCAGGCTGCAAAGTGTGCAAGAGAAGGTTAACAGATAACACAGATAGAAAAGGTTCATAACGCATAGTTCACCAAAGAAAACCTGGCGAAAAAATGGGGTTTTTTTGATTTCCAGAAGAAAGAAGTTTTCAGAGTCACAAAGCAGTTTTCTGATGCATCAAGGGCTCATCTCCAGATCTAGTAAAATCATGTCAGGAAGTAGTTTGCTTATTAATGATCAACAAAAGTGACTGACATTAGGAGGAACTTTCTAACTGTATTGAAGTTAATCTCTGGAAAAGCAGATTACAAATTCTTTGCCTGTGGAGACTTTTAAGAAGCTTAGACAAACTCTTGCTTGTATTTTCTACCTGCAGTAGTGCAAAACAGAAGACTATTCTTGTTCTGATGTTTTGCATTGTACCATTCTGAAAATTGGAGAAATAAGAAGACACATGCCAAACCAATAATTTGTCATAGCTTCACTTCAGTTAATCAAGGGAAAACTGTGTCAAGGTGTGTACTGCATAGCAGTGATTGTGCTCTGCTGCCACAGATGAGGCAGTTGAAAACACAGGTGTACAGAAGTGTGTTTAGGAACTGATAAGGGAAGTACATTTGCTTTATCCAAATCTCAGGCTGCATGTTAAGCTGCTCAGGTGTGAAGAGCTAAATAGTCTGTTCAGGGCATATGGACTAGATCCCTTTTTTTTTTTCTCAAAGTAAGGTGAAGACTCTGTTCTCTCTCTATCTATGCTTGTCCACATAGTCACCTATTACACATTGTCATGATAGTTGAATGTCTTCCATGTCTGGTATTCATACAATGGAATGCAGTGCATAGTGCAATGAAACCCTGCATTGGAGTCCCTAGGCACTATTCCAGTAGCAATCACAATTAATACTGTCAACATTTACTGTGGATTTATTTGTTTATTTTCACTATGCCATTTCTTAATCCAGGTCATTTCCTTTTGTCTTACTTTGTGGCTATATCATCTCCTCTTTCACTCTTATTTATTTATCTTCATTAATATTTCTATTCTTTTTTCCTTTTACTGCTCAAGTCTCCCCTCTGCCCAGCTTTTTAAGTTATAGCCATCAGTCCTATAAAATATATTGTAGAGGCCATCAGATACAGAGTTTCTGTGATGTGTCTCTCATAACCATAAAACACCTTAGGGAGAATACTTCCACAGCCCAAAACATCATATTTTTGCTTCTTACAAGATTATTTAACTTCCTGTCTTTTTCTCATTTCTTTTTAGGTTCCTACCACACTTACTAGGTTGGTGAGGGTTTTTTTTCCAAGAAACTATAAAATAAAAGTCACCAAGACATTGGATATAGGGTTTTTTTTATATTCCTACACGTACATGATAAAAAAGGGAAAATAAAAGTTTATGAGCAGAGAGACTGAAAAAGAAAGAAAAGAGGGGAAGTCAAGGAGAGTCTGTGCTATAGGTCAGCAAAGAACACAGAGATTGAGTGCAGATCAAAGAAAGTTAAAAATTATTTGACAGCATATGATTTAGAACAGCCATGCTGAGAAGTCTCCTGTAATAATTTATCCTACCTTTCACTCATAGATTGCTGAGCTGTCTTGAAAGAATTCAGAGACTGTGGAATGCAGCCACTCTTTTCATTTATGATTTGAGAAGACGTGATGCAATGTAGTATGTCAATGTGTGATCAAGATGTCACCCGCTATCAGAACTGCTCTAGATGATTTTCTACAAAAGGCTGTGAACTGAATATTCATGGAAAAGAAGCAGTTTTGCCTATTCTTTATGAGGCTGATGAATGAAAACTTGGAGTAGAAGAACACCATGTGCATTCTCCTGAGATTGTTTCATTTTGTAGATGCTCTTTTCCAATATGAGTGATTCTGCTGTGGTGGGGAGGTATAATAAATATGAAATGCAATAGACTGTGCTTAAGGTTAGTGTGATTCAATACCTGGTATGTCCTGTGACTTAAAGGTTTTCTTGTCATCTCATACATACGTTAGAACAGTGATATTCCATTGAATGCAGTCATATTCTTCCTGAATTGGACCCCTTGACTCACTAGAGAGGCACAGAATATAAATCCGTAATTAGTGCATAGAAGAAGACAAGCTAAAATGGCACTCATCAAGACTGAACTCTACTATCTCAACTACAGAAATGTTTTACGAGAATTTTTTTAGGGTCCTAAAAATTTCTTACAAGTACTTCTGCTATTAGTTATTCAGGGCTGCCTTAACATAGGTAGCGTCTAGCTGCAGTGCAATATCCGTGTTGGCCCCTATCCTCCAAACCCATGAAATTGGCTTAAAAATGAGAAAAGTTTATACAGTGCTCCAAGATTTGTGGCTTTTAGAATTATACCAAATGGTACAGGACTATGTGACAAAACAATGTAAAGGTGTGTCATCAGAAGATTAGTATAGAATGCCCAAACATGCCCGAACCATTTATGCTCTCACCATCCTTGGTAGTGGCCATCTGCCAAATGACAGTAAATACAGATGCAGAATGCACTGTGGAGTGTATTTTTCTTGCAGTAAACACCTAATAATAATAAATGCTCTGAAGTATACTGTGACAGGTCCTTTTTGATTTAGACAACAGTAGAACTAGTGCTGCTGTTTTCACAGACGGGCATGGTCTGATTGGCAGTGGAAGGTAATTCAAATATAGAAGGATATGGCTGCTTATCACAAGAAATCATATCAAATAAGCTGGAGCAGAACTTCAGCAGTTTTCATGAAACAGTATAGGAAATATTTGTATAATGTTCCTTTATAAGGAAAATGACCTGTAGGAATTAAATTTGTAAGCACAAATTAGATGCAGACAATATGGTTAAAGGGCTGCAGTTTAATTTTTAGCCAGAACTTACTGAAGCTTCATCTAGAGAAAATAATGTGTTTAAAACAAACAAACAAAACCATGAGTACTTGTCTGACTGACAGGTTTCATATGGGAGAAAGACGTCTAAGAAATTTTTAGAAAAGGGTGATTGCCATCAGCTTCTAGTCTTACATTTTATTCAATGTAGATGGTGTTTCGCATGCCTTGAAGAAAATAAGTAAAGGTATGAAAGCCTCTTTTGCACACATTGGTTTTGGTCACAACTCTGTGCTGGGCACTTTTCTACTATATTGTGTCAAGAGTATAAATTATATTAAAAACCATTACAAGATGTGGGGTATTTTTCTGGAACTGTGCTGTGACTTCATGGCTAGATTCCCACTGTCTGTAAGAGGATCCTTGGATAATGAGCTTGGGTGTACAGATCTACATCATCCCCATGTACTTTTATTCAGATGTATCTGATCCTTAATCTCTGGTTTGCCTTTAAATTCTGATATGACTTCATTAGCAAGTCTCCTACACTCTTACTCCATTCCATTTAGAGACCATACACAGTTTATTAATATCGCACATTGATGATAAATCTGCCTTGCTGTTTATTGGAGTGTTTTGTCTGTTTGCCTCACCACCACATCCTGCGTCTTACTTTCAGGGCTTCCTCTGTTGCAAGTGTCCATCTATGTATAGTGGTTTTAATGTCCTTCCACTTCAAAACATTACTAAATTTTAAGTGATAAGTATGTCTGAGCTGCTCACTGTTTTACTGTATGATCTAATTGCATTTTAATTAGGTGTCTAATTCACAAGTGGGATTCATCTCTTACATTAACAAGAAATCTGAAATCATTGACTAGCTAAACCAGTCATGGTGGTGCTCACTGATGCCAGTTCATAAAGAACTTTACCAGGCTAACCAATAGTAAGTGTCTAAAATGTGTGGGTTTAGTCATTCTTTGGAGAGAGTAGCAATCTTTAATGGTGTCAGGCCATGAAAACTGAGATTCCTGCCAGAAAAATGTAGAATCTAAAACTTAGTTTTTTTAATCTAAGTGCTCCAGATTTCAGTGGAACTTGTCAAAGTATGTTAGTTTAAGCAGAGATGTAAGATTTTGTGCAGGCTTGTGTAAGCCTGTCTGACCAATCCGTACTTTTGCTGCTTTGAATTAAGACCGCTTTGATTAAAAAGTTCATATTATATTCAGGTCCCCACTGAACTTTTCCTGCCTTTGTGGAAAAGTCTTTTGTGGCTTTTAATATCAGATGTTCCTACTGTTTCTAACTGAAATTAGAGTATATGCAAAGCATGCATTTCCAAGATTAGTGTAAATGCTGTGACACTAAAGCACTGGATCAAAGGAATCACCAGTTACTGTGCAGATTTTACCATCCTTACTTTCAGTGTGACTTCAAATGTAATACCCATTGGTAATATTTTTGGTTTTCTGATTTCTAAATTGCAATCTTGAGAGATCTACTTAACGTCCTACTTCCTAATTATTTGCATAAAGCTTTGTGGCACAGAAACAAGGCCTACCTTTTGGCCTTGCTTTAGCCTGTTAATGCAGAGTTCATTTCAGTTCGGTGACTTCTGTATAGCTGGTGTTGGATGATGTTCCTTTGGCCACCTGTTATTGTACAGTGAAGAAGATGGATGCATCTTCCCGTTCTTCAGAGCAACATTTGAGCAGAACTTCAGGGAAGTTGTTCAAGTTGCTTATTGGTATGTGTGGGCCAGACTTGTGATGATTAAGTATTTTGGTATGGGCTCAGGCCAGGCACTAAAGACAGTGTCCCACGGCTGGCTGTATTTAGTGCAGTTTTCCAAACACTACATTTTGATGTGTGATTTATGATCCCTGGTTTATGTATTTTTTTAATATAGATTCACTGCCTATTGCACAGGCAGTTAGTGAAGTGTGAATTCCAGTTTCTCAGATAACCAGAAATCTTACTGCCATATGTCTGTGTTTGCCTTTATATCTGTATTTAGACATCTGTGTTTCAAGTCAGAATAAAGTTATTCTCTTGAATGACACATACCATGGACCCCACTCCTTGTAATCTATGTTCCTCAGTATTCCAGACTTGCTGCAACTACAAGTGTGTCTGCATGTATTAGTCATCTGGATTATCTGAGCTGAAATCAGCTGTGCTTCTTAGAGAATATTTTCCTAATTTTGATTTAGTGGTTGTATTGTTTATTATTGTTGGTTATATTTTTCCAAACCATGGTTACCTTGACTTTCTTAGGCAGTGTTTCCGTATCATTTTCTTCCCCCAAACCCTGGTGGTGACCTAGCTAAAGTGATCTCCAAGTGTGTTTTCTTGTGTTGGACACTACATGCAAAGTCCCGTAGACAAGAAATTCAGAAGTCTGCTACAGTCATGGGCACTGTGATGTACTGCCTTGCACAGAATGTTTGCTTGTTGACCTGTTCCCATAAAACCCAGTAAGAAGAAGATGAAGAAGTCACAGTGACATTTACCTATGTACTGTGAGCGAGGTAGGAAGCCAGCCCTGGCACTCACCCTTCTCTTCCTTTGCCATCTTTTTCTGCTGGGGGCTTATACGATGACTTTCCACAACACAGGTGCTCATCTTTCCTGTTCACCTTCTAATTCTGCCATTGTATGTTTGAATCATTTTAGTCATAAACCCTTCCTATTGATGTAATTGCTTCAAGCAATCTACAAATCACCTTAAGATTTGTGCTGGGTTTGGTTGTGATAGAGTTAATTCTCTTCACAGTAGCAAGTATAAGGCTGTGTTTTTGATTTGTGCTGAGAAGAATGTTGATAACACGCTCATGTTTTAGTTGTTGCTAAGCAATGTTTGCATTAAGCCAAGGATTTTTGCAGTTTCTGATACTGCACCTGTGTTCCCAGCTGCTTCTCTGCAAGAGGCTGGAAGGGGACACAACCAGGCTTTTGGGTCTCATGGGTCTCTCGGGCTCTGACTCACTCCAGCTCTGGCTCTCACTGCTTGAGGACTGGCTGGACATCAGTCAGCAAGTGGTGAGCGGTTGTATAATTTCAGGGTTTTTTCCCAATTATTTTCATTATAAAGTAGTAGTATTTTCATTAGATGTTATTGTTAGTATTATTAGCATCATTATTTAATTTATTTTCAGTTATTAAACTGTTCTTATCTCAACCTGCAAGCTTACTTACCTTTTCTTCTGATTCTCTCCCCCATCCCACTAGGGGGAGGTGAGTGAGCAGCTGTGTGGTGCTTAGTTGCTCTCTGGAGTTAAACCATGACAAGACTGTAGGTCATGTTTTGGCTTGCATTGTCACTGCAGAGTCCCTGAAGTCTCAGGTTCTGACACCATGTGTACTACTAAGGTTGTCTTTTAGTAGCTTTAGTTCAATACATTTGGCAGTCTTGAATGTATGAATACAAACAGCTTCCATATTGTTTTTTTCCCCATGGTCCCTGTCACAACACCTTATTTACGCATTCAGCGCTTGAGGAAAAGTTGGTGGCTAAGCAAACCCAAAAATGAGACAGTTGCTGTTTTTCTAAAAATTGGATTATAGTCCCCATTTTCTGTGCAGCAAGGTGGGCAGACACCCTTCAGTGTAAGCAGTCACCCTGTCTTTGATTAAGGCTTAGGTGCTGATATAATTGTGCGATTTTTAAATGTACTGTTCTGGTAAATGCAGCAGGGAAGCATGTTTTTTCATCTGCCACACATAAACGTAGCTATGGCTCAAATGAATGAGATCCATTTTAAGCTTGACAATTGACTGTGGCTGGAATGGTGGTGGCATGTCAACAACTGAAACAGGTCATGTGACTCTCACATCAGGAAAGGATTTTAAGATCTAAAGCTGAAGATTAGGTGTATTTGTGAAGGGGAATGCAATAAAAAAATACATTTTTTCAGTGCATCAGAGGAAGGGGCTCTAAACACCCTCTCCTGAGGAATTCAGCTGCATATCAGTGAAGGTAAAGTGGATATAAGAAAAATGCCATGTGTATGGAGAGCATTAGGAAAGGTCATATATTTCAAGAAAGAATATTGTTTACAAGGAGTGTTAATAGGTTTCAAGGGAAATGTTAATTTTTTTTTCCTGGCTGAAATAGCTACTGTAAGTTTTTAATGGTTAATCATTCATTCTTGAATTTTTATATTAAGCATTTCATATTACTTTATTGACTTAACTTTTATACTCTTCTTCATTTTGACAGTAAAGAATGACCAGGCAATACTCTTTGAAAATTGGAGACCATTTGCAGCTGCTCTCTGCTGAGGAAAGTGAATAATAGGGTGCCCTCAAGGAATTTCAAAGGTATCACTCAACAGAAACTTTTGTGTCTGAAGAAAACTAGATCATTTTATCATGGTAGGCATACTGATATGTTTGCTTTAATAAAATGCCATATTTCTGCCTTTAATCTCTTGTCAACCAGCTATTAAAACCCCAAAGTGTATGCGTGCAGCACATGTAAACACTTGTGGTTTCAAGTTCGCCACGCAACATACAAACAAAGCATGTAATTTTTGTTTTGTGAACAACCTGTAATAAACTTACTGAGTAATGGCAGTAACATTCTTTTTCTCACCCTCCTCTCAAGCCAACAAATCAATTTGATTTAATTCAATAATCCATGCAATTTTTTGAAAGCATTATCTAAATCCTGCAGAGTTCTCTGAAGTGGCCAGATGAGGAAATAATGACAACTGTTTTCCATGTAAATAGCGATGAGCACCTGAAATAATAGCAGTGTTAGAAGATGATTACTTATGAGAATTGACTTTATGTGCCTCAAGCCCCTGGAATTTTGCACCTGCACTGAACAGTTCCCCTTGTCTTTCAGCATGGCAATTCTGTGCTGTTAACTCACTCATCATTTCTTGCCTGTTAAGGCAAAGCTTGAATCGGTGCCCGCAGTAATAGAAGCTTGCTTTGCAAGTAAAAGACGTTTCTCGTGAGCAGCACTTGTGGTCTTTGCATCGTATTCATTCAGAAATTCCTGAAGCTTTGGGTGGATAAGGATACCTTAAGGACTTTAGGAATTGTTTCAAATAATAATAGAAGACTAAAAGATTATATCTTCTCAACAACAGTAAATAAACAAGTTCTGAACAACAGTTACATTGTTTATGAAATTTATAATAAAATAAGGACATTAACAGCTACTATCAGCATTATCAATCTCCATGTGTTCAGCTATTTTGCAAAGTGGTATAAATGAAAGAAGGCTCTCTATTCATAAACCACTGCCCCAAAACTGCAGTGATAAAGAGGCAAAACTGTACATTTAAGAATGTCAGCAGTCATACAGCACATCAGTGAACCACAATAATTTGGAAGTGTGGAAGAACAGAGCTTCACACGCTACAGGCTGCTGCAGAATAGACACAAACACTTGTTGTACATGAACAAGTTGGGAGCAAAGATTGAATTTCCCCTGAGTCCAATGAAAAGGGAACCGTAGCTACACTAAGACAACAGCTACACTGCCAATTGCTTGTCTGTACCCATTCTTTTCTCTATTATATTAGCTCTTCTCAGTGTTTCTCTCAATGGAATCGTGTTAAACTTTCTCATTTCTACTTCTGGAGAAGTTTTTCAGTTCCACTACAAATTTCTGTGCCCTTTCTCTTTCTGCTCCATTTTCTTTGAGATGGAGTTTATTACAACGAAGTTAGTGTTAGAAGTAAAAAACCCCATAATAAATATAAATAATTACTCTTCCATTATTAATATTAGTCCATAAATGGAACCTGTTTTCATGTGTGCAGGTGATCAATAATAAGGTATCTTTGTACAGCTGTCCAAATTGTTTTCCTTCTGTTGTTACACTGTTCTAGGTTTCCTTTTATTTTCACTGAATTGGGGTAGCTACTTACACATGTGGGGCACTAAGTAATTTTTTTTCCTTTCAGATAAAGTTAACATTCCTTTTCTGTGTTGAATTTCAAATACGTGGTACTCTAGGTTTGCTGGGTCCTTTTAAATCTGCTATTAACCTTCTTTAGTTTTGACTAGCTCACATAATTTAGCACATGTTTCCACCTCCGTGTTAACTTACCTTCCTCTGCCATACATTTTCTTTAATTAGTTTGTTGAACCCACATTCTATTTCTGCCTCATCTGAGAACTGGTAACTAATTTTTAAATGCTGGGAAGAAGTTCCTGTAATCTACTACTTTGTTTACCTCTTGAGTTTTATCAGAACTTTTTCTTTAGATGCGGTGTTTATCTGTTAATCCAAATGTCTTTTTTATTTTAATGAATTTTTGATCGTGCTGATCAATCCTAATGCATTGGAAACTCATAAGTTTACATCATACAGTTTATGTTCAACTGCTTGTTTTATAGAACTTCCTTTAATTTTTGTGTCAGTCTGTTAACTGAGTTATTCTCATAGCTAGGATTGCTGCTAGCACTTTTTCATTCACACTTCATATGAAAAAAATATATTGATAAAATGATTAGTATAAGTTAACCATTGCCCAGTAAGGACTAATTAATTATTGAATAGGTCGATACTGTTTTATATACCTCTTATAAACATAGCCTGTTACCATGTGAGTACATTAAACTAATTTCCTTATTGTCTATGAAGAAATTGTTTATTTTTACCATGCTATCAACTAAATATTTGTTAATATTTTGTAACATGTTAATACCTTCTGGCCGCATTTTTGCTAATAATTCAGACAATTCTGGTACATTTTTCAACAACTTTTAAGTTACTTAAGAGCCTTTGTTTTGATTTAGAGCTGGGTGTGTGAACACCATGGGTCATTCTAACCTTTTAGTTGAAACATCTCTCTAAACCTTTGGTTAGAAGTTGGCTGCCTCTGACTTCTGATTTAAATTATTTCTTTTTCTTTTTTTCAGTGTCTCCTGTTGTGACATAATCTTTGACAACTTTTCCATATGGCTAAATTACAGATCACCCACTGTTCCTGTCCTGTGATATATATGCAAAGGACATGGCTCTGGAAGCTTAGTAGATCTCTTCAGTCCCTGATTCCTGTGGTCTCCAACATTAAAAGTTCTTGTCTGAAGACACAGGCCTTGTGTGGGCAGAACTCTGATGGGAATTTTTCCCAGACTGTGGCTGTAAGGTTTGCAATATTCTTCAGCTCCCGTGTGAAATTATGGGAATTTTTTTTTTCTTTTTTGCTGGAAAAGGCTTCTTTATGGTAAAAATGGCTGTTCTTGCATTCTCAGATCAGAGAAACACTTCTAATCAACTCTTCTAGTCAATTGGAACAGGTTAGTGGCCTCTTGTTTTCCTGTGTTATCTTGTGCTTAGTCTATGGCCACGTCTCAGCGAGTAGACACGGAGGTATTTCTGGGTCCTGAGACAAAATGTGTATCTCAGACAATGTTTTAACCCCTGTATCTTTCCAACGTCTGACACACAACGGCTTCCTTCTTGCACCTCTGGTCAGCCTGCTAATTTTCATGATAAGGAAACCAAGGGATGTAGGCCAAAAGGAATTCCTACTGAGTGGTCCTGCCATATCTTTGTTCTGGGTGATTGATGTATGTCCATTGCTAGAGCTGGTTTTGTTCATGCGCACTCACATTAAATATGATTCAGTAGGTAGCTATTAAGTTTCTTTCACTGATCTACAATGTGTGTGTGTGAGTAGGGTTACTGCTTAACATCGAAAAGTGGAAAAGGAAAATTGTGGTATACAATTAGGAATTAATTAGGATATTATTATTCTATTATAACATTTTTACCACAACTGTAATCTATTACAAGCATTATGTGTCTCTATTGAATTTATTGCTGACAAATTGCTCTGTGTAGTCTGGTTTTAATACTTACAAAATGTGATTGCAAGAAGGAACTGCTTTTCTTTTCTGCATCTTATAATGGGAATTTTGTCAATTAATTTGAATGTGACAGGAGGTCTGACAGACAACTGATGAACCATAGCAGTTCTCTGCCTTAAAAACTGACTTTGATACAGGTGAACATAATTTTTCAACATTCTCAAAACATGCATCAAATATGTCTCGAATTACATATTCTTTGCTTCATGGAGTCTGACAACAAGCAGGCAGGCAATAATTAGGATGGAGCTACAACAAAAACTGAGCTGTGAGACAGTCTAATTTCATGGCTATTCTTAGGGTTAGACATTATTTTTCATTACTGGTAATGAAAAGTAAACTGTTTAAAGCCTTCTTATGTGCATGTGTCTGGTTTAGAGTAGCTCAGCCCAGATCAGGGAAAATGGAAAACTGAAATGTGACTTTGCAAGGAGTTTTGGTCATGATAACAGGGTGTGTTTTGCAAAGTATGCTGAGCATCTCCACTCACCTCATGCATTTCACTTGTGATGTTTTACACCTCTCGCTGCCTGCTGGCTGCCGTTCCTGAATAGTTCATTAGCAGCGGTTTGGATCTTGATCTTCACCGTGCTCCTCCATGGTATGCAGGGATACACAATTATCATCTTCCTGACACATGGGTTGCCTTCAGGATGTAGAACTAAGGTATCGTGCACATTTGCTTCCTGGGACATGTGAAAGAAGTGTCTCCTATTTCTGCACAAGAGAGATCTTGCAAAAAAGGAGATTCTGACATAAATTCAGGACAGGAGCCGTAGTGCAAGACTCTGTGGGAGCCTTTCATTTGAGGTTTTTTTTTTGTGGTAATCTTTGGCAGTGCAAATGTTGGTGTTTTCTCAAGAGATGCTCTTCCACTGAAAAGAGAACATTTTTCAGCCTATGCTCATTTTGAGTCACCTCAACAGGGGCAGGCAAAATATTCATGCAAATGAAAATGCACTAAATATTCTGTGCTAATTTGTACAGAGCACTGGCAAAACAGGATCAACTCCTCAGTCTGCCATCATCTTTTAATGTTTATTTAGGCAAATTGCGTGTCTGCTTCCTCTGCCGTCTGTAAACACTTTAGAACAGAGTCTATCTCTAGCAATCCCTATCGAGGGATGAGGGGTAGTGAAGCCCTTAGCTTTGTCGTCTGGAAACTATTTTCATAAAGGCTTTGTGGCATCTCTGTAGACCTGTGTTGCACTGCCAAGAGTCAAAGATAAAAATGAATGTTGTGGTCTCATTTGAGTCCTGTTTCTGTCCAGGCTTTGCTAACACATGTCTGTAGTTGGAAAGCAGGGGATTCTGTGGCCAGGGTAGAACGGAAATGTTTCTGGTAGTTCTGTATGGAATTACAAAAGTTGAAATTATTATTTTCCTCTTGTTCAAACTAAAAACTTAAAAATAAAATGCTCAAACTACTTGTAAGATATTTGGGCATGCTTTTTACTAGAGAATAAAGGATGGCCTTTTTGATTAGGTAAGACAGTCTTCATTCCTCCTTCTTGCTGAAATTGTAGTGGAATGCAGAAGTCCAGGAAGAGACTAAAACCTAGGGAAGGTAGATGGTGCTTAGATGGGGAACTAAAAGGGGGTTAGTGCATTTCAGGTGCCTACAATCCTAGGGCACAAGCAGTAAAAAGAAAGCTGTGCTGTTGAGCAGCAAAAGCAATGATGATGGCAAACCAAGCATGGTTTCTCCCAATAGTATGGTTTTTATTTTTCCATAGATAAAGGATGAAATAGTTGAGAGGTCTCCTTCTGTCAATATCCTTCTGGTATTCCTGCAGGGCAGAGACTTAAGATGCAGAGTGAACTTGAGCAGAGAGAGACAGAGCTGTGTGTCATTGGTACACTGAAACTCCTCTATGCGCACATGTAGTCATCCCAAGGAGCTGCCATTGAAGAGCAGAGTTATTTTCTTTGAGATTGGTGTTTTGCATGTCAAGTAAACAAGTGTAAAATCTCACGTAGGTGGAAGTGTTTGGTTTAGGCAGAATGTGGCTTTGGAAATCTCAGAAGGAAAAATCAAAGCTTGGGCAAAAAAAGGAGGCTTCCATCTGCTGTGAAGTACTAGGGGCAATGGCCATCAACTGGGAAACAGAAGGTTCAGCCTGACTATGGGGAAACCCTTCTTCCCTGTGAGGGTGACAGAGCCCTGGGACAGGCTGCCCAGAGAGGTGGGGGAGTCTCCTTCCCTGGAGACTTTCCAAAGCCGCCTGGACTTGTTCCTGTGTGCTCTGTTCTAGGGGATCCTGCTCTGGCAGGGGGGTTGGACTAGATGATCTCTAGAGGTCCCTTCCAACCCCTACCATGGTGTGAATCTGTGAAGTATTGCTGTATGTTCTGATACTAGGTCTATGCTCAATAGTTTTATAGATTTAAAAAATCAGCTGCAACAAAAAAACTCGCTCAGAATGAAAAATGGTAAGTGTGGTTCGTGCAAGGTGGCTCTCAAAATATCTACCTCCAATTCTTGTTTCACTTGAACTTTGTTTTGTTTGCAAAGACTGGCAGGAAGAGATGACAGCTTTTTCTGATGGCTTGGTTAATAGTTTTCACCAACAAGGAAAGGGGAAGGGAATAATTCTCTGTAATAATGTTGCCTTCCTTCACTGGACTATTGTGTGCTCAGCTTCCTTAAGAAGAGAACAATGCTATTTCTGTCCCTTGCACAGGTGTTATGACTGTTGGTATGAATGAAGGATATTTTGTTTTTCATGGGTTGAACCAGCACAGAATATTTTTAGTTCCCTTTTAAACAAAAAAAACCCAAGAATGCACGTGCTTGTTCAGCATATATGGAGTTGTCCCATTATGTTTTATAAGCTGTCTTTTTTTCTTAAAAAAAAAAAAAAGCTTTTTTTAAATTTTAGGTTATTTTTTAAAATGAAAGTTGCTCTTCTGGAAAGAACAATTTTCTTTAGAAAATGTTGAGGCAAAATGGTTTTTTCCATTTCAGCCAGTGAAACTCATAGCATTTCTGAAATAGCTCTGTCAGAAAAAAGAAAGAAAGAAAAAAAAAAAAACGAAAAAAGCAAACCCTACTGTTTGACATGTTCAATTACCTTTTGTTCCACACCCCGTATTTTTTTTCAGCTGAACCTCTGTGTGTGAGTTTATTATAACAGTAAAATTCTTTGAAAGATGTAGTGTCCAACTTGCAGACCAAGGTGCATAAAAGAAAACTGAGGTGACTTTAAAGTACCTTTGCAGCCTTTGGACTCCACTCTGATTTACAGATATTGGTATTTATGTGTCGTCTCTCCTAGGGCTTCCCAAGGAGTCATAGGAGTGACCAAATTTGTTCCATATTAAAAGCCAGTGCAGAAACTTTTTTCTAGAGTCCTGGCTATGATGCATGTTGTTATCTCGGTATATATATAGGGCACCTCAGAAGGCAGTTGTTGAGCCCTTTAATGCTTGGCTGTGGCCAAACTGCCTGTGCTGTCTCTTGGCCCAGAACACCACCTGCCACAGCCCTGGCCCTCAGCAGTTCCTGCAAACCTGACTTTCCTAAAAGCCCATGGAAGCCTTGATTCAGAGTTGTGTTTAGGCTGCAGTCAGCTATTTGGGCAAAAATACCTACCTTCTTGATCAAGTCATGAATGCTAATAAAGGCTGGTGGTTTGCCTGATAAAAGATTTACCTAGTGCTTGCATGGTTTTTGGTGAGCAACTCTGTGATTGCACATTTAATACTGAATTCCAGTTTATAAATTAAAAAAAAACAAAACAAACAAACAAACAAAAAACCAACCAACCCCAGACTGCTTAAAACGTAATTATTAACGTAACAAAGCAGGACAAGAACAGCATCCAAAGAATTTGTGTTTGAAGTAACAGATAATCCTGTAATTGCTACTTCTTGGTAAAATTCTGAGTATTTGAGAGGGAGCCTTAATTTTAAAATGGCACATACACATCAAAGATGCTTTCCTTGTCTTTTATATAGTAGCTTTCTTTCAAGTAAAGAAACACCCACACAGAAAGGGGAAAAAACCGTTCTATTGTGCTCTAAAGTCAGTTCGTTTCTACTCGAAAGTAAATGCTGGGGTTTGGCAGCCCACAGATGGAAATGTGTTTAACGCTGTGAAGGTGAATTACCGCTACAGCTAGGACTGGAAGCGGATGTCAGCACGAGGGAATTATTGTCAGCTTTTTGTGAGTGGTTCTTTGCTGAAGGGTTTTCGACAAGCCATTGCCAAAGCTTAGAGCGACGTTTGTTTCCTTCAGTTGCTGATCTTCATAAAAGCATCATGCAAAGAAAATTTGCCTTAGTGTGGATGTGAGCATATTGCAGGTTTCAGAATTCAGACTGGAATCCTGACTCCCATGTGCACGGAGGTTGTTAGCAGTCTGCTTAGCTTTCCTAAGAGTAGTGACTTCGCTATCTTGAGCTAATCAGAGAGGTAGAAGATGGCAAGAAGCAGCAGCTGCTGTGAGGGTTAGCCAACACTCGAACACCACCTGTACTCCAACTAATGTCTTAGAGATTAAGCAACTATGTTTTAATAGAAATCAATCTACCAACAGATGCAATATAATAGAAGATAGCCTATCTATACGTTTTTGAGTTCTCCTATGTAATTTCACTGCAGGGCATGGCGCTGTCTTTCCATCTATTCAAAATTTTACAAAATGACACAAGTATTGTCTTTCTCTGATTTTCCATAGGGCTTAAAAGTGATTGGCAGGAGCTGGTGAAGATTTGGTGAAGCCTCAATTCAGAACTGCGCTGACTTTTAACATGTTTCATTGTTGGCTCTGCTAAAGAGCCTTTTCTGAATTCCTGAGAAAGCTCTAGCAGAACCATGATGGTTACCTCTCTTCTTGCAGTTGATGTTAAATATAAATCTCTTGTATACCAATGTTTGTTTTTCCTACTGCCCACCTTCTTTTGTCTTGCAAATTTAAGATACCAGGACATGGATTCTCTTGTTTAATGTGTATCATCACATGCCCAACGAGAGGGCCCATTGCACTTTAAAAAGCAGCTGGTTTGCCTGTGCTGGGCATGGATCCCAGCACTTCAGGGCCTTGAAGGAGGAGTTCTCTGTTTTCCAACAGGTGCTAGAAATGATGCAGTTGGTATGGAGCACTGGGGTGCGAGTAAAGTGTTCGGTCAGTTGTCTCCCTGGCTGACAAAAACGTATTTCCAAACTATCCTTTTCATTAGTTGTTTCCAGAATAGAGGGAACAATGAGCTTCCCGTAGCCAGGCCAGGAGGGGACCCCATCCGCTTCTCCTGTAGCACCACTGAGGGATTGGAAGCAGGAGCCGCTCAGAGATGATGGAGATGCTGGAACTGAACATAAGCCTCTTCTACCAAATCACAGGCCACAGAAAGCTGCAAAACCTTGAAGGACAGTAAGTACCTGAATAAACCCAGTTGATTGCACCTATCTGATCTGGATATAAGGACACTCCGGGAGGGGGTTTAAAAGCAAGCAGTATAACTGACATAACTCATCCTGTTAAAATCAAGAGTTTTATCGTGGCAGTGTTTATGGTGGCAGTGGAGCTCAGCCAGAGCTGGGGGCTATGGACCAGCATCCTACTAAACACTGAATCAGAAGACCGGTATTTCTTAGTGATAGTTTTCTTGCAGTCATAAAACTTGCTTGCAACAAGTAAGGCTCTTTCCAAACTGAAGTTTGTTCTTTGAGCCAGATTTCTGCAACTCCTTCTTCCCAAGCTGTCATATCTGCCGTCAGAGTGCACTGCTGGGTACCTAGTAAAAACCTTTTTCAAGGAAAGGTGTATGCTTGTGAGAGTTTGAGTGTGACCCCATGCTTCAAACACACAGTCCCATTGTCATAGATATCAGCATGAGGGAAACATAGGGATTTAGAAAGGGAACAGAGAGAAATATTTATTTAGCTGTAAAAAGTGACCTTGGAAATGTGCATATCAATTAACTAGCATCTGCCAAGAAGTTATTCTACAAATAGAAAGCTAAAGAGCTTGCAGAAAAGTACTTTTTTCTTTCTGAAAGAAATGGCTGGATGCCCACATGAATACTGTATCTCCACCAAAAATGTGTATTTTTTTAAATCTCTATCAGTTATACCAAGATGAAATTAGTCTTGAGTAAAAATGCTGTTGAGAGCCAAGGAGAATTGGGAATAAGAAACTCCACAGTTGCAAATGTTAGTTTAGTGCATTTCATGTGAGCCTGCTGAGAGAGAGCAGAACCCTTGTCTCTCTGAAATGTTTTCATAACCCTTCCAATATCCAGCTCTGTGTGAGAAAAGGCTGTGGACATTCACCACATGTCAAGTGCAAGAGAGAGACGGAAGGTCTCAGAGCTCATCCTGGAGCAACTAAACCAGAGCTTTGGGTGATAATAGTACTGCCCCTAGACAGAATGAACCTATACGCACTGAATAATTAGTTGTGCTTATCTTCAGTGGTTTGGTTCCATATGTCTTCATGCTACAGTTTAGTTGAGCTTTCTGATAGAAGTTAATGTCAGGAATTTGGTACACAAGAGAAAAAAAATAAAGGGGGTGGGGGTGCGGAGGGTAGGAGGGGACAGTCCTGAGAGTGATGGCTGCCCCCAGGAAGCGGAAAAGGGAGGGAGAGATGGACATTAAAGTGAGTTGTGGTATTTCAGTTGGCCTATGTGATTTTTGGTCTATCCATTTTAAGCAAAACCAGTGATTCCTAAAGGCCAAACTCTATTGTTACTTGCACGACCAAAAGAATTTAGTTTATATACATAGCTTACTTTTATCCCCTCAAATATTATACATTGTCCTTAATCTGTTTCTCAGGAAAGGGAGGAGGAAATCTCCAGCATTTATTTGATCACTAAATGGGATAACATTGTCTCCATTCTGAAGGATGCTAACTACTTATCCTTGTTTGCTGAGCACGGTTTGATGGCTTGTGACCACAGGACACAATTTAATAGATTGAAATGTGTCAGTCACCACAGTAACTAGGCCAAGCACAACTTCCACCTTATTTTCACACACAGAGTTGTGCCTTAATTTCTTTTTATGTGAAGGACCAACAAAAGCTGGAAAACATGTTGGACTCTGTTGATTTTACTTGTATTTCTCTTTTAGCCTCTGCAAAAAGGCCATATGCCACCAACTTCAGTCCATTCACGTTTTTAACTCTGAAACATCCTTTGCCAGGCAGAATTGCTCATGAACTGCCTTGTGCTTCTAGTTGATAACTGATTCTGTCACATTTTCCTAAGATTTGCCTGATCAGGTTAAAGATTTAGAAAAAAAAAAAAAAATGTCTGATAGATTTAAAGGTGAAAGACCCCAAATAACACTCTTATGTAAATCAGTATTGTCTGAATCCTCAGCTATACAACCCATGCATTATTAGCTTGGTGCAATTTGCAGGTACGTAGCTAGCTATGTATTGGGGGGCTTAGTGTAAAATAGATTAAGCTAGAAATGAGGTTAAACCAGCTGTGGAAATTGCAGCAGAAAAGCAGTAGAAGGTAGAGACCTGTTATAGGTGTGACATTTTACATGGGCCATTTTCATTATTTCAAACCAAACTGCACATCGTACTGCAATTTTTCATGTCTCTTATTTACACAGCCCCTCAGCTAAACTTACAAAATTGTTATCTGTGCTGTGCTGGTAAGGACACTGAGGTATAGGAAGATGTAGAAAAATTGTTCACAGGCTTGCAGGAGTTCTTTAGCAAGAACTTTGAGGGCTATGATGCTGTCCCTTCTTTCATCCTCATGAAGAGGGACTTGGGTCCATACTCATCAATGCAGAGTTGTTTCATTTCTAAGGTGAATGATTACCTTAGGATCAGAGTTCAACACCGGTTACTTTATTTATGCTGGTTAGTACCTAATTTCATATATCATCATACTTAATATAGAGGGATAGCCTACAAAACATGAGGCATCCACCAGATTGTGAGATTCTGATCTGTACTCTTTCCTAGCCTGTAGTCCTCATCTGGGGAAGTGTATGCTTGTACTTGAGATTTGAATGTGAACACAGAAAGCAAGTTATGGGCTGCTTACATACAGATTTTGCTTTTGGTCCATTCAAAATCATTGTCTGGAGACTCTTCGAGTCCTGTATTACTGATATGGTGGAATCCAGTTTGATTCTCTCAGACCATATACTGTTGGAACCACAGGTAATTTCCAGATTCCCTGTAATGCAGCTTGCATCTGCAAACCCTGGCCTCTCTTTTGCCACAGCCTGTGGGAGTCTTTGCCGGTGTAAGGATCTCTCTGTTGGAGTGGGCAGCAATATGGTAGCATTATAAATGAATGATCAGCAAAGAAAACCTTTATTGCCCTCATTCCCCAAAAGGGAAAACCACAGTGAAAAGCTAAAACCCTGCAGTTACATTACGATGCCAGCATTCACATCATTTTACAGAGAACTTATGTCCTGGTTTTCACTGGGACAGTTAATTTCCTTCAGAGTGGCTAGTATGGGGCTGTGCTTTGGATTTATGCTAAAACAGTGTTGATAACAGGGATGTTTTTGTTACTGCTGAGCAGTGCTATACACAGTCAAGGCATTTTCTGCTCCTCCATCATCCCACCAGCGAGCAGGCTGGGGGTGCACAAGAAGTTGGGAAGGGATACAGATGGGACAGCTGACCCCAACAGACCAAGGGGATGTCCCATACCGTATGACATCATGCTCACCATCTGAAGCTGGAGGAAGTAGAAGGAAGTGAGGGATATTTGGTGTGATGGCTTTTGTCTTGCCTAGTAACCGTTATGCAGGATGGAGCCCTGCTTTCCTGGAGATGGCTGGACACCTGCCTGCCAATGGGAAGTGATGAAGAGATTCCTTGTTTTGCTTTGCTTCTGTGTGTGACTTTTGCTTTACCTATTAAACCATATTTATCTCAGCCCACATGTTTTCTCACTTTTAACCTTCTGAAGCTCTTCCCCATCCCACCATGCTGGTAGTGAGCAAGCAGCTGTGTGGTGCTTAGGTGCTGGCTGGGTTAAACCATGATAACTTACTAGAGATGGAACAAATATATCTTTGCCATAAAAGGAGTGGAATGAGATGAAGGTTTCCTTGAAGACTTCTGAGCCATGAAAGTTATAGCCATTCTACGGGAATGGCTTACACACTGTGCAAGTGCTGTTCTGCTGCAGAGATTAATGCTACTTGGCTTCAACTGCCGAGTTCAGTAACTTCCTGGCCTGCAAATTGCACCTGTTGAAATGCTACGGTTTGTTTTCTCCTTACTTAATTTTTCAAGTGAGGCTTTGGGTTTGCAAACAAACAAAAAATGCTTTGGTTTTTTGCTACATTTTTCATGCTGGACAGTTTTCTGTCTGGTGTCCTAGCTGGGTGATAAGAAAAGCAATAAGAATACTAGCATTTAGCTGCATATTAGCCAGGCATGACAAAGCATGTAGGAAGAGCTTTATCTGAGTTTTGTATATAGTACACAGTTAAATATAGATGTCACCTTCTCAAAAACAAGAGTTCATCTCTGAAAACTGAGATGAACTTTATAGAGAATTTTGATAGAAGTCTTTGTAAGCAGTGGAAAGGCTCTTTGTGACCTTGTCATTCTTTCCTAACTGACATCATTTTAGGATTAGGGAATTAATTTGAACTCAATTTAGTTAGAGAATGGTTAATGGTGTTCTTATATATGGAGTAAACTTGACTTGAGATCCTAAACTCATTGTAATGCTGGTAGCAAGAACTGCTTTTCTAACCTTGTATTCTCTTTTTTAAAACAGATTCTTTCCATGCAACTAATTTATTTAGAGATATGTAATAAAACTCTTTATTGCAGGGAGGTTGGACTAGATGACCTTTAAAGGTACCTTCAGAATATTATGATTTTATGAAAACTAGGAAGATGCTTAAGTCCTGGTCCTATGAACAGAACTTGGTTTGTGTCCGTACAACTGGTTCTTTTATTTCACAATCCATGTTTTTACAGGCTTTGCTTCCTCACTACTCAATTTAGAATCATATGGAAGTGTCTGCATATGTAATACAGTAGTGTGTTTGCCAGAAAATTTGACAGCTAAATTCCTGGTCATTTTGCATATTCATCTTCCAAGATAGGGTGATTTTTCACCACAGAATACTGCTGTGTCGTCTTGTGTTTTGGAAAATGACCCATGTGATAGCACAAATATCTCTAGTCTAGTTCCACTAACTAGTTTAGTTACAAATTTGATTAGACCAACATAGACTACATGATCTAAGCAATGCATGTTTACCACTTCCCTGGCATGTTTTTCCACTGGTACTGCCATACAGTGATCCCTCCATGGCCATTTAGGTACGTTTCCATCATGGTGCTGCTTATGTAACCACATACTTAGGTCAGTAACTGCAACTTAGATCTATGCTTGAATCTCTCTCTATCTATCACTTGTCTCCCTTTTTCTATTTCAATGTGTTTTAATCTGTGAGGTTAAAATAAAAATCTTTCCAGGATAAATGGCAAATAATTGACTTCAGCTTCCTTCCTCGTTCCTTTCCCCACTCAACCCACCTGGGCCTATGTTTATTGAACTCCATACATTGTCAAGACAGTATTTGTAAATGGAATTTAACTGTAGGTGAGCGGTACAAATGTAATAATATTACACAACTCTTGTTTAATTTTGAAGGCTCCGTCCTCAGCAACAGCGCTTATAATGGACGGTTCAAGCCGAATTATCCATTATTGCTCCCAAAGTTTACAATTAAACTATCGATCAAAGCTGGCAGAAAATTCTCAAGCAGGCTGGGTGTACACCAGCCTTGTTTTAGATGCAGGCTGAGGGAGAGAAACCCAGAAGCAGCCTTCAGCTAATCCTCTTAGTGCTAACTGTCCTGAATCCAGCAGTGATTATGTATCGTGCTTATACAGTTTTAATAGTGCAGGTCCTATGCAATTTGCGACCTCTATTTCTGCCCAGAAAGATTGGAGCTTAACAGGTTTGGATCCACAGGGAACCAGCTTCGGCTTTTAGGCTTCTTCAGACACTGCAGAATGCATCTTTTCTGGGGAATTCCACAATAAAATGACTGTTATTTATCATTACAAACCTCTTTATCATTTAGTCAATAAAAGGCCTCTCTCTCTCACTTTTTTTTTTCCATGGTGTGCTCAGAGTCAGAAATCTGTATTAGTCTCCCCTGGCCTGGAGGCAAGAGATGTCAAATGCTAAATCATGATCTGCCCTGGCTTTCTGGCTAAATTGTGTATGAAGGCCTGAGGCAAAAAGGTGCACATGCTCATTATTTGAAACAGAATGATTTTTTCCCCTTTCTTTCCTTCTTTTTTTAAAAAATACATATTGAGACATATATGGTAACACACATACAGTAAGCTTCTGAAAAGTATCAAACCTGAAACAAGCCAGCCAGAGCTAAATATGTCAAATATATGTGCTTGCAGATTGGGGAATAGAAAAGGGATTGTCAAGAAAAATCAGATGATCTTCCCCTTTTGAACTTTTTGTTAGCAGTGGGAAAAAAAGTGGTAGGACTTGACAGCAAGGTGACAGATGTGGTAAATAATGCATCTGGTGAATTCACCCCCATTTTTTTGGTGGGGAGAAGGAGACATTTGAAATGAGTCTTAGTTTGAAATTAGTCAGAAAACCGACATTGAAACATATATTAAAGCCTGTGATTGTTTTGCAAACTGTTTTGAGTGTGTCTTCATCTACTTATTTGTTTGTGATAGATCATCCCCCCCCACAGGGCACTCTTCCTACCCCAGGTTGGCTAAGAGACTTTTGCAAAGAGATTTTAGGACATTCATCCCTTGGGCAAATTTGTGTGTGAACATTTTTGCATTTATATGTCAAAGTCTCTCACTTTTGTAAATATTAAATATTCGTGTGAGAGGGGTATCGTGCATACAAAAATATTGGTGAGATAGTTATTTAAAGGGTTGCGTATGCCTTTGAAGCAAATTTAATTTTTTGAAATTTATTTTGACACTAGGGAAACGTTCAAGAATGTTGCTTTACAGTATTTGTTCAGTAGAAGGTGACAAGGGGCTTCTGTAAGAGCATATTAAACCGCACTATTTCCACACTCTGGACTAGAGTTTCAAAAGCTGCAACGTAAACTGGAGAGCTACTCTGGAGAATCTAAACAATGTATGTATTACTTCTAGTGCTCAATATTTTCTGTGTTTAACAACAAAATATTCTACGTGTTTATGCTGACCGTCTGCTCTCTTAATGTATGCAAGAAAGGGGCCACAGCAAGTAAAAGGGCTCTCAGGGCTATTATGTTCAGCCAGCCAAATTTTAGACATTGCGATTTTGATGTTGATTCCATAAAACTGGATTTCTTCAAGTGCTTTGTTGCTGGTTACTGATGTTGCGAATGAGCTGAGGCTGCTTGAATTCAGATGTTCTATTTCTGAAGGTTTCAGGGAAATTATCTGTCTGGATCAAACTTTTCAGGGAAGACATCTCAGTGGGGTCACATGTCACTGGCTGATACCTTTACCTAAGAAGCAAAGTCTGTGAGCTCCACATTTTTTGAGCAATTAAATTTCCAGTTCTTAATAGAGAGTTTTATTTTTAGATATATGTTAAATACAAATTTATATGGTTTAATGTGTTACTGATTTATTAGTCCTAATACATAACTTTTAGTTATGACTGATATGGTCAACATCATCAGTGTGATTTTTCCAAATTTACAATAATGCACCTTGAGAATCCTTATATCCTGGTCTTTGTAGTCAGATAAAAAATAAGGCTCCTCCGTAAACATCAGTAGTTCTGTATTTCTCCCACAGAAAGTTACGTCCTGTTGAAATTACTTGAGCTCTTTCTCCAGCTGTTATAAATATGAGTGAAATTAAAAAAAGGCCTATGGTTTTCAAAACATAACGTGGTCCCTGCTAGTTTGTAAAGTTCCATTAAAAGTGTCTTTTTTAATTTAACATGCAAAAATGGTGCATGAGATTGATCAGGCCAAAAGTGAGTGAAATAAGTTGTTGTTTTCATGTTTGCCATATAAAAAATCCCAACAGATTAATATAAAACAGAGGTGCCACACATGAACTTTTCTGCAATTTCACTTTTCCCTTCACATTATGGTAGAGCTTACTAGAAAAGCAAAGTCTTTGTCTCTCTAATGCTTGTGGTTATATTAAATTCTCCTCAGCAAAGAAGCTGACTTTACAGGGACAGAGCTTGAAATATTGCAGCGCTATGGTTTCTTCATAAATGCAGAGGCTGGTGCCATATCCCACATCAGTCATCTGTCCATTTTTTCCTGGGTACGTGTGAGTGACCAGCCGTTCCCAAATAAACATACAGATGGACTGGTGAGCCTTGCTATGCCCTGTTTCTGCGCACTCTCTTCTCATGCACGCAAGAAAAACCTCTGGCATGGCTGAGGGTAACAGCAGCTTCATTCCCTCAGGCTTCAAAGTACAGGTATACCTGCATTTCCCTTGGCAGTCTGCTGTCATTCAGGGCTGGAGAGAATGCGGCTTGTGGAACTGAGAGGGATCACATGTAGCGTGTATGGAGCAGCACACTATTTTGGTCAGGTTTTTGGCATCCCACCGTTGGTAATGAATCTGGAAAACTCAAGACCCAAGGCGAAGATCCTTCCCTCGGTTGAGTTCAGCAGGTCACATGCACCCTACGCCCGCATGGAGTAAATCTAGACCTGTTCCTCTTAAAACAAAGGAGTTACACAAGGTTAACCTGGAGCAAGTGAAGCTTTGCTTGTGTTAAGACTTGTACGCTGCACTTGTTGCCTTGCAGAGCAATAGTCCCATTGAACCAAAGTAATGGAAAATAATAAGCCTAATAAACCTGTACAATACCATGTTTGCTTCTGAGGTCTCTGCAATACCAGTGCTTGGGGTAACAGAAGAGTGTAAACATTGAGACCGTTCCAATTTAAAAACAGTTTAATGTTACTGTTAACACCTTGTTAAGGAAAAGGCGTCCTATGAAACATGTTCTTACGAAGCACAAAACTTCAAAGCATTAACTGTAATCAGTAACATTTAGCAGTATCTGCTTACTTCTACTCTTGAACCACAAAACATTTCTATGTTCTTTCTTTCATTCTGTATACAGTCTTCCATATTTTGCAAACTTCACTTCTCTCTTGCTTTTATGCTTCTATCACATGTCCTTTTTGTATGCTTACTCTGAGTTGTTCAGTAGAGTTCTTTATGAACATCAAGGAAATGCAGAATTTTGGAGCAATATTTGTTTGCTAAATGTTTTTTCAGAAGTCTCATGACTGTTCACTTGGCTTTTTTTTTTTTTTCTCTTTTGTGTTATTTTTCTTTAAAAGTGAATCCAGTGGGACTGTATATTGAGTATTTTTATTTAGTGCAATAGGTCCTGATTCTCCTTTCACTGTGGCTGTAACTCAAAATAACTCCACTGAAATCACTGCAGTTTCACAAACATAAAGCTGGGTATCAGACCCATAAATTCTTTATTCGTTACACAAGAGCAGAAAGCACTTGGGACTGATAGACTTTTAATTGTTGCCTCCCTTCCACTTAATCATGGCCTAACTTTCTTCGAAAGAGTTTTAAAATTTAAAAACAGAGAAAAAAAAAATAGTAGTATACTTTTCAGATGACACCTTATATTAACAGCTTTTGTCGTACTGTGAAATGCTATGCATAGTTAGAAATCTTAAAAATAAGAATAAAATTTGTAATGGAAAAGCTAACCAACACGTATGTGTAGCTTGATAGGACAAGAGGAAATGGCCTCAAGTTGAGCCAAGAGAAGTTTAGATTGTATATTAGGAAAAATTCTCCACTGAAAGGGTTGCCAGGCATTGGAACCAGCTGACCAGAGAGGTGGTTGAGTTACCATCCCTGGAGGGATTTGAAAGATGTGTAGATGTGGTGCTTAAGGACATGGCTTAGTGGTGGTATTAGCAGTGTTGGGTTAATGGTTGGACTTTATGATCTTAAAGGTCTTTTCCAATCTAAAAGATTTTATGATTCCAAGAAGTCTGAGTCACATTCATATATTCTCAACTCCCTAATTTGATTCTAAAATATTATATTTAATTAAGAATAAAATTGCTGTTGTTTTCTCCTTTTTTTTTTTTTTTGCCTCAGCTCAGCAATGTGCAGGAAGATAATATCACTGTCTGTGTTCTCCAAACTGACGCTGCCTTCAAAAAAAGAAATACTTCAATGAAGTAGACTGTTTTCATACTCTTAATGATGTGTTTGTTTTAATCTAGTTCTAAATCCATGCTTCTTTAGGATTCATCTGAATCTTATCCCCCAGCTATATGTGCAATTCAGGCTTCCTGTTTTAAGGCCATTCCTAACATAGAAAATTACCATTATATTGGATATAAATATAAAGAGGGATTTAAAAATGTTCACAGTCTTAATATAGTTCTTTTTACTTAAAAAGCCAACTTCTATTTAATTCCCATGTGGGATCTCTAAATAAAATTTGTGTTAGTATATATGTACAACTCATACAACTCTTAGCTTGAGAAGAAGAGAGGGCAGAGAGGTGTGAAGAAGGGGGATAGCAAAACTGGTTTGGGTACCACGACAGGAGGTTTGCATTTTTTAAAAGCTGATTCTGCTGGCACCCTTGGAACCATCTCTGGCACAGTGTTTTTGCAGCGGAAGAGCAGTTTGTCCTCTTCACTCCTCACCTTCTGTCTTTTCCTCCGATAATCCTAGATTATGTGTTGTCTGAGACTGGGTCTCTCTCTTTATTTGCAAAGCACGCAGCTGACGTGGCCATTCTCCGCGTTGTAGCCTGCCAAGTACGGCTGGGTTACAAATAGTGAGAAGCAGGAACAACGGACAGTTATCAACACTGTGCTTATAGGGCCATTGGCAGACTTGCTTCCTGCCACTTGGTAATGGAATTCCAATTTCAAAATCAAATATTATTTTCTGTAAGGAAGCTTTTCTTTTCAGAATCCTCGGCACACAGTGGCCTAAATAATGCAGTCCTAATTCTGGCAAAACTCCAACAGACATCAAAGTTACTTTTTCCTTGACTCAGGTCTGTAGGATTGTGCTTTTAAGCACAAACATGTCATATGTACGTGGCCTAATTCCCAGAAGTTCTGAACAGACCCCACAGTATGTTGCCAACAAAGGGAGTGGAAGGAAGTAGACAGCTTGAAATATAGGAGTTAATGAAATTATTCATGTTGCTTTCATAACTACATTTAAAACTGCATCATCATGATGTGATGTGTTGATTAGTATCCCGAGCAGTTCATGCAGTTAAACAGAGCATAGGGAATTAGCAGACTTACAGCAATACTGTGCTACTGTTCCTGGCACATTTCTGTTCACATCTGTTTGATGGATTTGGAGGTGACCACAGTGTGAGAACTGATGAAGAGGCAATGGCTTCCTTCCTTTGCATGCTGGCATGATCCTGTATCTGCAAAGTGCATTTGCCACTGCAGCATCAGTGCAGTGAGTGGCTGGGGCCGGCGCTCACTACTGAGCCTTGCCAAAAGGGTGTTTGATCTTCTTGGCCTGGAAGCACCCGTACATCTGTTTCTTCTTGCCGTAGATGTCTGCGAAGTTTGTGATGAGTCACTGCCACATAGCTGTAGTCATCAGCAGGCTGCATCTGGAATGCGGTGTAACAGTTGGTCTGTCGAGGTATTAAATGTGAGCGAATGCCCCACGTCGCTCAAAAGGGGGAACTCTGCATTGTCTCTGATCCAGGCTTTAGCTGTCCGATCACAACCAAACGGCTTACCTTCTCTGTTGCCGCATGCCATAGGACAGTTATATTGGGAAATACTGGCAGGACTGTGTAGCATGTGTAATGTACTTTGAACGTAGACCTTAAATATTACAGGTATTAGAGAATATTGACAAATGTTGTCTTTGGGCAAGATGCATTTTCGGTGAAGTTCTGTGACACAGACAGTCATCACATAAGTACCTGCTAGTGCAGCCAAAAACCAGTTCCTGCTAGGGAAAAAGAGTGACAACATCTTTTTAGACTGAAGATCAGCAGAAAAATACCTGGTTTTGGAGTTGGTCTGGCATATACAGACAAGACAATCTCATGAGTAGGTCAGATCTTAAGACCATCGATTCAGTATCCTATCTTCACTAATGGCTAGTACCAGATGATTCAGAGGTGTAAGAACTCTGATCCAATGGCATGTATTTCAGGAAAAAAAAAAAAAAAGGCATGAGCCAAAGGCTTAATTTTACCTTTGTAATGCTTTCCATCTTGCTGTATTATTTATAATCTCCTTTCAACTGTGTCATAAGGTGTATGCCACCTACAGGGTGTTCTTAGGGTTTTGGAGAGGGTTCAGAAAATTGTGTGAAACTAAACCAGTGTCCAATCTGCATTCTATGTGTGCAGTTAAAAAATGGTTCACAAGTACAATAAATGTCTTGTAATAATCCTTACAGGTTTTGATAAAAACATGTTTTAAGGCACTTCATGTATGCATGTTACGTGTTTCCTGGCTGAACCATGTCGAAATACAAAGTGTTGACACCTCTCTGATTTAGGTTCTACTTTTTACCCTTATGGGTATTTGAACTCATATGGCTGTTTCAATTTTCTGATGTTTTCCTTCATGGTAAATTTGCATTCTTTTTCTGGAAAATTCCTTCACATTCTCATGAAGTGTCTGCTATGTAATATTTATAACACAAGCGCAGGCACTTGTGCTAGTCTGCCAGCTTTATTGGACTGAATTGACCCTCTCATTGCTAGGTGTCAGTGTAAAAGTACACTTATTATTACACTTTATTGCACCAAAAAGACAAAGGTGGTAAATTATTATTTTAGACTGGATTGTCTCTGCCTTCATAGGAAAATCTACAGTCTGTATACATCACTTCAAAAAATGCATATATATTAACCTGTGGTAATGGTGCAGAATAAAATTTATTCTATGATTTTGAGAAATTATAGTTTAATTAACTTGATCTACTGAATGCTTAAAGGTAGCTTGTATGAAATTTTTATCTAGAATACAGTAAGTTATCATTAAATAATATTATTGCATAGGATAAACATGATTGACTAATTTCTTTGATTTCTTCTATTTTTGAAAAAATTAAATCTGTTATTTTGAGGGAATCTTTCCTACTGTTTAGCAGATTAATGATCTTTATAATTTGTGACATTATCAATTCTGCATGCAATAGATAACATTTGTATAGATTTCTGTACTAATACTGTGCATCACTGGAGAGTGACAGTACAACTCATCCCCTTAATGTTTGCAGTCTGATTCACAGGTATCTTACCTGACAGCATTCTAATTTCTAAGTGCTCATTTGTCATCTAAAGTCTCTTTTTCCCCACAATATTCTGTGCAAAAGAATACCAACAGTGCAGTTCCTGCCACTTACAGGGTATGATCTCTGATATTTTTACCATTTTTTTTGCTAGTCTACTTCTGACAGAGGCAGTTATTCACATTTATCTGAAAGAATTTCACAGAGGATGGTATGCAGCTCAGAAAAAACACTTAAGTGAGAAGCCTGAGTGAAGGGTCTTTTTGTTTGACTGTTCTTTTGAGTGGTTTGGGGTTGGTATTTTTTTTTCAAGAGGTGTGTAGCTGGATCAGAAGTGTCTTACAAAGCTTTAAAATAAAGTTATGATGTAAAGAATTGCTAGGCAAATTCACAATAGATTTTTTTTTAAGATGAAATTAAGTTTAGGACTGCATAAAGCACATAGTGCTCTGTATGCATGTGTAGTTACACTGCATTAAACTTTTAGGAAATTTAAATTACTTGAACTTGCATGAGAGACCTCCAGAGTCTCAGGTCAAGTTGTGCAGAGAATGCTCCCACCGGCTGAAGACCTGTCTCTCTTCCTTCTGATGGCTAAAATGCTATGTCTGTAGTAGTCCTGCTCATGGAAGTAAATAGGAAATTAATTTCAAAGCCTCCATGGCCTTCAGAACACTCACTTTTTCATTACTCCAGCAGTTGCTAAAGGTGAAGACAGCAAGTCCCATCTAGGACCATGATCCAACAGCCACAGGGTGGACTGTGCCTGTATTTTCAGTCATACTGGCAATAAAACAGTTGAAATAACTGTGTGTTTAGGTAGAAATCAAAGAGGCTGCATTCCCAGAAATTAGTTATTAGAAAAAATTAAGATGATTCTTGGGGCTGAATCAATTAAATTGTGGTTTTTTTCATTTTTGTTCAACTTGGAATAATTAAAAAAAAAATAAAAAATTGTTTGTCTTACAATTTGTCATGATAAACATGAATAGGTTTCTGCTTCTTCTCTGTGATACTGTTTCTGGATACCCGGATTTCCTCCAACTGTATGTAATTTTTTTTTTTTATTCTTAACATCCACTCATCATTAACACTAACATGTTGAATCTCTGCCTGTTTTTAAAGTCCTTTCGCTTCCTTTGTTAGCTTGTCTATTTGTTCCTGTGTCTTTTGGAGATTTTTCTCTCCTCTTCTCCTAAATAAGTCCCTTTTTTACTATGCAATTGCTTCAGTTCTTGGCTCAGCTTTGTTACAGTCTTCCAGCTTCAGCTTAGCTTCCATTTTTAATTCCCTATGTCCTTATTTTGCATGTGTAAAACTTGTCATGTATTCCAGATTTAATTTCAAGTAAATTCTTAGATATTTTTCTCTCCTCTGATTTGTGTCATAAGGTCAGTCAACTTCTACTGTTTAAGTAGTTTTCTTGCATGGCTGTTGCTCGTGAGTGGTTCTTACGTAGTTTTTTCTTATGTTTTGCCTGCAGATCTGTTTTGTCCACAGGGATGACCACTTCTTCTTGATTCTAGGCTACAGGAGATAAACATTGTACATTATGATAATAAATGAAGAAAGAAAAAAGGAAAAAAAGATAGATTTTTATACTTTTTTCCTACTAGCAGAGGTAAATGAAGCACAGTTTTAAAAAGGCTAGTCCTGCTTAGCATGCAGTTTTGTGCATACTCTTAGCATCCACATACTTTCTACATTTTTTTGCATGCCTAGGAAACTCTTAAATGTGTCATTTCTGTAATTTGCTCAGTGTCCGATATAGCTGACAGCTGTAATGCAGCACTTTCTTCATGACTGCTACTGCAGAATTTGAATCTGGATCCTGTAACTGTAGGGATAATTTGTGGCTTTTCATTAGCTTTTCTTTTTTATAGACAGTGAATCCTGAATGCTATGTGCCTCCCTAACTGTGTGATGCAAGAGAGTGTGATTTGCCACTGTAGTTCTAGTCTTAAATCTGTTCATTCAGCTTTTTGAGTATTTTAGAACATCCTCATGGAGGTAGAGATTGGGATTATGGGTCATAAAAATGCCATTTTATTTTCTGTATATATTGTGGTCAAGGAAAAAAGAAAGTAATGTTTATAAAAGAACACCCTGGGAAAAGTCATATTGATTTTATCTGGCCTTACCCTGCTTTTTCATTTTTAATCGTAATACTTTCTCTGCTAGACATGAATTTTTCCTCTTTTAGTGTTTTCAGTAGCTTAAATTTACTCCTTTGGTCACATCAAAGATGGTTGCCACAACTGCTCTCTTAGGTTGCTGAACATCCATGAAGATACTTGCTGTCATTCCTATAAAGGGGAAGAATAGAAAAATCAATTTTACTTTGATGGCAAGTGGAAAAAAATACATTTTTCTCCTGCAATTCTACTTTCAGGATGTTTTATTCAGCTTGCTTTTTTAGTGGTAGTGCTGTCTGACTTCTTTTGTGATTCTCTTTAGAACTGACTTCATGGTGGCAGTGCTCTTAATTTCTTTTCCTTAAGGTTTTGTTTGCAGTTTTTCAGAAAAGAACTAAGAGCAATGATGGGTTTGTGCCATGGCAGTAAAAATTTGCTGAGGCATGGATATCAATCATACTTATTTCAGCAGCTCCACTACAAATTTTATTTTAAAATCTACATGATTAAGCTGCACACTTGGTCATGATGATCCTGGATTTTCATGGCTTCATGTTTCAAGATTGTTTAAGACTGAGGTGTGACATGGAGTTATTCCATTCCCAACATGCAAAAGGCACCTCTTGTTTTCCTTTCCTGGTGTCTTCACAGAACATAAATTCAGGAAAAGTAAGGAAGTTAGTGCGTGTGTGGATACAGCACATGACCTTAGTCCATCAGTTTCTCCAGTGAGAGGCTGCGCATCTACCAGTGAGGCTTCTAGAGGGATTCCGTAGCTGGAATAACAGAATCTCATTTTCCTTTTTTCCCATATGACCTCTTTTCTTTATCTGTGTGCAACGTGTGAATGACAGAAAGAGAAAGGGAGAAGAAAGATTTTTCTAAATGCTGGCTACCAGGAAAGGAAATGGAACAGAAGTCATCTGTATGTTTTTGCAAGAAGGAATTTTACTGCATAAAGTGTGGGTATATGTTTATATAATTAAATAAATAAAGTTAGGTGTTAGCAGTAATCAACATGCACATACAAGGCCATATTTTTTTAACATAGGAGCAGTCATGATTGAAACTATTGTGTTGCTTTTTTTACAAATATAAAAATCGGAATAATGAAAAATTGACCTTTTTAGAATAAACTGATCGTATTCCAAGTTATTTTGATCTTTTCTAAATCCAATCACAATTTTTCTCGGGTTTTTTATGCTTTTGGGCGTGCAGATGTGTCTAAGGAAAACATAAGCTTCTTCTAAGTTTTTAATCTGAGTCTGAAACATATTTTTGCACTACTGTGTGGATGGGTATTTTTTTATTACATTTTTTGTGCAGAGGGAGTGCTGCTCTAATGCACTGGGATTCCCCTTGAAAAATCTCTCCACTTTCAAGTTCCAGCTAGTAGGTCCTCCAAAAATGTACACATAGAAATGTATGTGAGAGAAAAGGCAGGGTGTTACAGTGTTAGCTGAACATACTGTATAAAATCACTGTTATCCCCATATTCAGACACGTGCTGGTCCACCAGCAGTTTGGAAATATTTAGTCACAGGATTGAAGCTCAGGTCTCTAAATAGTAGAAAGAAACTTTTGCATGAGGCATTTTGTATCTTAAATAAAAACTCTAAAGCTTTTTTGGATGTTACAAGATTCTAGTCCATCAGCATGGTGTGACGTTACCCTGGAACATAAAACAAAAGCTGGAGCTAACTAGCATGGGTTCTCAATCTATTGTTAATGTTGTTTTGTTGTTTATAGAGAACACCAGGTCTCTGGATAATGAGGATGACGGAGAGATGATAGCTTGATTATCCCGCTGCTGTGCTTTTTCTGGGAACTGATGGATCCTTCACACTTTTTACTGTCTCAGGCCAGGGCTGCTGGGGAGGATGAGAAAAAGTCATAAAGATGACATGTTTGCTGTCCTGTTCCCTGATGGGGCTCCAATGTATTACCTGGATCTAATTATCTCATCTCCAGTTGACAGAGAGTCTTCCATGGCATGCTTTCCATCACGGGGAGCCTCTGCCAGGCTTCCAGTGGGCTGTCTAATAGCTTGATATATTTTTGGACCTCCTGCTCATTGGATGAACAAGCTGAAGTAAATCATGTGTTGACCTCAAAGCATTTATAAACTGTAGAACATTATATTCTCATCAGAGCCATAGGGGCAGTAAACTATAGTTTCTCTGCTGTGAAACATGGTTTTGGTTATGCACTGTGTTACTAGGGTTGTACTTAAAAAATAATATATCATTTGTGGCACATGTCGCCTTCTTTATTGAAAGGCAAAACAAAGAGTTGAGGACAAAAATCATTACTACTTTAGCAATTTTTCACAAAATGCTTTTGTTTTGTACTTGACACACAGATGGGACATTGTACTGCAGTGCAAGTGATGTATAGCAGCATGACAAATTTCATTTCCTTTATAAAACAAGAATCAGAATAGTGGATGAATTTGGGGAAATGGTGTTAACTTTTTCTGTTAGTGTTAAAAATAAAGAGAGGAATAAATAAATTTAAAAAAAAAACACAAACAAAACAAAAAACCAAAAACAAACAAACAAAAAAGAGATTGACTCCAAGGGAAAAATTCCTCTTGGAAACCATTTGAGCCCTTTAATTGTCTTGGCAGATATTGATTAAAGTGCTTAAACGAAAATATTGAAAACAATAAACTCACTTGTGTTAGAGCTTTTGTATCACCTTAATAGTGATAATCCATGACTGAAAAAGAAGTTAACACAAGGTGTTACACAGAAGCTGGACTAAGCAAACAATAGAAGATCGGTTCTAAGGAAAGCAAACTGTATTCTTAGTCTACTTTCAACCACCTATTCTTTGGTGCTTCCACCCTGTTAAAGAAATATAAATGCTACTTCTCAGCCTTCTTGTTTCAATTGAAGTCTATGTCACCGTATTACTGTTCATTATGTCATACTGTGAAAGATGTCTCGTTCTTGGGGCAGTGTTTTGGACTTGGCTTTGTTAGTGTGATATAGCTTTGCCTCTTCCTTCCACCAGCACAAGGATCCTAGATTATGAAGTGTTGCACACACATGAAACAGCATAAATGCATGAGAAAATTTCCACTGTTTTTCAAAAATTTTGGTGTGAATGCATTTCATCTCGGTCTTGTTTCAGGTGCAGCTGAAATTCAGTCCCACCCTCCTGCAGTACATCAAAATTAATTTTCTTTTTGTTTAAGCAGGCACCGAGTTTCACTATTTTCATAATAGCAAAAGCTAAGGAACTGTTTAACTATTTGGCTTTGTTACTGCAGAAACCCTCAGTCTGGACGGCTGTATCTGGATTTTAAACAATTAAAAGTTTGAGGTTGTTCACACCTACCAGTCTGGGGATGGTGTGTTGGAAAGATAAGGTCTGCCTGCAAAGTATGAGTCTGAGCATGAGCTGGGCTTTGAAGTCCTCTTTCTTTTCTGCTACTAAAATTTTGAAATATTATGAATTTCTGTGAAGCAGGTAAGAAAAAGATATCCATGCTAGATAAGAGGACAAAAACTAGGAAATTATTCTATGAGCAATGAACTTGTGAAATCTGTGGTTAACTCCTGTGTGGACTGTCAGGTATTTACCCGTGCAGGTGCTAATGCTGCTGTCTTTGCCTTAGTTTAGGTACTTGGTCTCTTTCCTCTATCCGTTTACCCCTTTCCATGAAATTAATTTGAATTAATTGCATGTGGTCCTCTAACACATTCAGGTCTCTGTTGTTTCTGGCAAATTTGGTTGATACTAGCCTGCAGTATCCAAAGTTTTAGAGACTCAGACACACACACAAAGGAAGAATTGTATATACATGATTTCCGTGGTCTAAAAACATGTACTGTGTTTGAACAACTAGAACGAGGGCCTGCAGAGTGGTGTGTTGTAATAACTAAAGAGCAATTTGTGTAGAAATATTAATTAAACAAACTTTAGGTATCATCATCAGTGTCTTGATACATCTTTTCCCCAGTGTTGCTTTGTTATATACTGTGGGCATGAAGCTGGGGTAAAAGGAGGCTGCCTGCTTTCCATGCAAATTCACATCACAAACCCATTATGGTGCCATTTAATTTGGCTACAATCTTAGATATGAGCTGTAATGATTTGCAGTATTTTTATTGTTTTGTGGTTAAGGGTATTTCCTTCCTTTATCTTCTCCTGTCTGTCTCTACTTATGTCATACAGACCTTGAATCTTATCCTCAGCTGGTCTAAGTTGACATAGTTTTGCTGACATCAACAGAGCTACAGTTATTTACATAAACTAAGGACATGGTCATGTATATGGGACAGGGCAAGCCTAGGAAATGACAGCCTAATTGCTGGGAAATATCCAGGCTGGAGGACTTGTCTTGAAGCTACTAATTTCTGCTTGGCTCTGTAGCCCTGATAATATTTTATTTTTTTTGCTCCAAATGGTCTCCTGACGAGTATATTGGATAAAGCTGCTGAACTAATATTTACCAAGATCTATTGAGATATTTGACCTACCCTCCTTGTTAGCCAGCATGCTGTCTCCAGGTTCCCCCAGGGCAGCAAGGTGCACACTAGCCCTGCAGCATGGCCTTGTACTCTGTTCGGTCCCTGAAAGTCGAGAGAGAGGTGAGATATATTGAAAGAGGAATGCAGGGGTGATCGCACATCTCAGACTTAGGCATAGTCTGGGCAGGCTGTATTTACAACCCAGACCGTACTTGGATCTGATTTTTAGGTAGCCCTTGTATAGGATATACAATTAAAAATCCTTCCTTACATACTAGGCAATAATAGCCTGAATATAGAAGATTTATTTCCCTGGCTTGCAGGAAACATGATTTTTCAGCTTTTGTCTAACTAGACATGGCTTAACCTTTTCTTTGTCAAAACGAGTTTCCTGGATGTCTTCTGTGTCTAGCACCATCCCCTCTGGCAAGATGGAAGACATCTGATGAAAGATGGAGAAATGCTGGTCTCTCAGCTGTTGCAGGTAGAAGCTATGAAAATGTGCCATTAGGACATCCTAAAAATCTCGAGAGACTCCTGGGATATAGTTTTTTCTATCTTCTGCTAACTTTCTGTGGGTAGCGGTTTTGTTCTGCTTATGAAAACATCTAAACTAAATAAAATCAGCCTTTTCATGGACTAGGCTACAGGATTTGTTCCCCAAACTGCTATCTTGTTGATTTTAAAACTTAGTTATTTGATTTTTTTTTCTATTTTAGTATTTATAACCCTGTCTATTGCATTGAAGTATCTTATTAACGTGCTGTGTGTTTTTGTTTTTTTGGTGATGCTCATCTGTTCCTGTCAGGGAGCTTCAGATAACATAAACCTCAGACAAAGAAAAATTAGATTTCCTATAATTGTATAGTTGACAGCAGTTGGAGTGGTTGTAATCACATACATTAGCTACTAAAATGCCTATCGGGGGTTTCAATTAGAAGGACAATTCTGACAATAGTGTTGAGAAGGTGAGATCCCAAGGAGCCCAAAGGATAGAGAAGCAGCTAGTAGTAATTATATTTTGTACCTGGAGAAAGAGAAGGTGTCAGGCAAACAAATATGCTTCACGGAAGCTATGTCTGCTTTCTGTAGGAAGATGGAACATGTCGAGACCAAGCCTTGTGATAACCATAATCTGCCAACTGTGGCAAAACCCATATGAATTACAACTTGCTATGGCTTGTTGTGTGTTGATGCATGGATAATAATAATTTAATGAGAACCAGTCTTTGTTTGTTTTCCTTTTGATATACAGCTGCAAGTCTAAGCCAGGCTTGACTGCACAGGACATGCGAATATCCAACCACACTCTAGGAATGACTGCAAAGCAGTGAACCTGGAGCTGGCCCAGCTTCAAAATGAGCAGCATGTCAAGAATGAAGTATATCTTTCCTTTCAATGACATGATAATGTGACTGAAAATTTCATTTTCTGGGCATCTATGCCATGCCCTCCCCCTCTCCTTCATTGATCAGTCACAATAAATGTTTATTTCTGTGACAGTGAAGCAATCTGAAAGCAGACAACTTAGAAACATGCTTAACACATCAAATCTCCTGGAAGTCTTTCAGTTGCTTCACACATCTATATTGATTCTTGTGTAATAATTGTAGTCACTGTGTAAAGGATGTTTTGTAAAATGCTTCAGAGTGGAGGTTTCAGAGACCTATTAGGATTTTGCATGTGCTGGCTACTTTGGGCACACTCAAGTCGGATGTTGAGTGACTTGTCCATAGCAGTGAATCCTTAGCATGGCACTGTCATTGTTTTCACAGAACCTAAAGTGTGGGTGATACAGACATTGCTGTATCATGCCATCACTTCCAAATGTCTGTCTGTCTGTCTGTCTGTCTGCCCTGCAGTACTATGGCTGCAGTCCCACTAGGGAACGTCCTTGAAGAACATCACCAGCATCTAGACTTATGGTGCTGGCATGGTTTGAAGGCTGGCACTCCATGGGAAAAGGATGGGGAGGGAGGATGCTGAGGGACAGTGAAAAGGCAGCTTATCTGAGTTTTCAAGACTGTCTCCTTTCTGGACAGGCACTGGACTGGTCTTCCCAAGACCACACACACTGATGGATGTGTGCTGCGTGCTTGGGTTTTGCCTTGAAGAGCAAGGAACACCACAATGGGAAATTACAAATGTCCTCACGGAAGCATGCAGCAGAGGCCTATAAGCCTGATTCTAGCACCACTCTGCAACAGGCCTGGTGGTTAGATCTTTGTGTGAACTTCTACCATATGGTTCACTTAACCTTCCAGCCCTTGTGGGCATTGTGTGTAAAGGTTGGCCCCTTAGGGCCTCTGGATTGCCTTCTCTACCCCAGTACTGGTTTCACATTGTTTCCCTGCTGCTACATGTGGTTTTCCTTTGAAAATGAGTTGGTGTGTTATGGAAGGCAGGCTGAGAGGGAGATGACAACTTAGTTTTTGGCTTTTTATTTTTAAGTCAAGTAACAATTACTTTTCACTAATAAGTTCTACCAGGCAGTGAATTCTCAAATCAATTACCTAATATGTTAGCCTGATACTAAATTGTAGTTGTTATCTGTTATATACTCATTGTGAAAATACCTCACATACTATTTCATCAAAACAATTTCATTCCCCCGGGTCAGCCTTCTGTGACATCCTGATCCAGTGGGCTATGACAAAAATCATGTATGAGTTACTACTGTTGTGCAGTGAAAAGATGGTTTAACTGGAGAAATAATATGAAAGTCAGGTGAAGTGAAATTTGGATTTCACAGGTCAAAAGGATTTTGCGTGTCTTTTTATTATTCTCTGTGCAGTATTGCAAGTGCTGACGACTGGAGATGCAAATAATATGTAAAGTTGGGGTTGTGCTTCCTGGTTTTCCAACAAAAGCAATGAGTACACCTAGAAATTCAGTAATTTAACCTCTGTATTACTTGATCTGTGTTTGCTCATTGCGTTATGAATGCAGATGTTGTTAAAGATATGGTGCTAAGAAAAGAACCCTTTGTCACTACCTGCTGTACACAGAGCACTTTAAATGACATAGCAGGAAAACCTTATCAGGTTTCACTATAGAAAGGCTGGGACAATGCCACTTCTTTTCAGGTGGGAGAATCGGATCTTGGTCATCTCAAAGTCAGTGGAAGTTTTACTGAGTTAAGTCATTCCAGGATTTGGCCTGAAGTGGCCTGTTCCTGTAGTTCCTTTGAAGTTTGTAACGATGAACAGTCTGCCCAGCATTGTGCTGTTATGGGAGCTGATTCCAAAAATTAAAGCGTCATGAAAACATGCCCTCATACTTTCTACCTGCACCTCAGGTAAAATTAATTTGGCTTTTAAACCAAAGTAAATAGACATGTTTCACAATGTCATAAAAATCGTCATGCATTAACATTTTTTTTGACTGTTACTAAGTTTTACCTCACATGTAAGTTCTCTCCCCACTCCTTGACTTTCAGTTGCAACGTCCATTTAGGCTACTAGCATTTGGGGCGATTTACATCTTATGCATATATAAAAGGCGTAACGCGATCTGCAGGCACACAGTACATACAACAGTATCCATAAACGCCTGCTGAGGTGGTGACTCTGGTTGTAATTAGGGTTCACTTGCATTAAACTAAAAATGCCCAGCCTCTGCCCTATGGAGCTAGCATTAAAGGAATTTGATGAAGCTGTGAGAGAAGGAAGGGGAGAAGATTCAGAGAACAAGGGAGCAGTAGCAGAGAGAGTGTCAGCACGTGCCAGGAAGCAAAACAGTCACTTGGGTCCGGCCACGCAGATGCGTGGGAGTGAAGGGCCATGTCTGCCCACACCTTGTATTTCAGCCCTGGGGGCAGACAGCAGGAGTATTCTGGTCAATCTTAACTGCCTAGTCACAGTCCATCAAGTTAGCTGTAAAAACTTCTGTTCCAATTAAATATAAGCTCATTGTATTTTCACACAACAGTTAATAAAATAAAACTCATTAGGAATATAGCATTTAGACTAGAGCAAATGATATTTTTTTAAAATGTCACACTGAAAACCACATTTCCTTTAATCAGCATCTGCTCTGTGTTAGACTGCCTATAAAATCCGGTGCACTGTTGACAACAGGGGAAGATGAAAACAAACAAACAGGAAAATGACAAAAGACATGGTTTTAACATCAAAGTACAATAATCCTTCTCTTTCCTTGGCATTTAAAAAATGTCTTTATTTTTGACCCTAAACAATTTAACTTTCTTTCCACCAATTTTGGATCTGGACAACAAGGAGAAGGGGGGTGATGGAAAGTAGGGCATTGCATGCAAATTGAAATATCAGATGAAGATACAAGAAAAGGAGAGGATAATAAACCACATGATTGAATAAATTAAAGACTTTTGTGAAAGCAAATCAGGTACATCTTTTTGGAACATTGATTGTACAAGAAGGCTTGCAGGGACAGAAGTCGTGACATCTTTGTGTAGTTTGTACTTGCACAAATAACGGTGTTTCTGTAAGAACTTGAGTATTTAATATGAAGAAGTGTATGAGAAAATTGTGAGAGTACACTGTGAAGAAAGGGAAGAATAGTCTCTATGTGTTTTTCTTCTTATCTAAATATATACCTATGGTTTATTATTCAGTAAATATTAAGTGTCGGGATAAAACTTCTGTAGGTGACTGAGTGTTACAGTGAGTTAAATGCAAGCAATCATCGGTATGTTGTATTTAGGCAGTAAACTGCTAAATACCTGGGGTGAAAGAAGGGAGGAGATTTCCTTAATCATTAAACTAGTCCTTGAATATGGAGGATAATCACATCACCTCTAATCCCATTCATAAACACATCACTCTGTAGAGTTAAAATCATTGTGGTTTTGTCCCCACCCCTATTCCTATTAAGAAATATTTCACTGCTCTCATGGTTAAAAAGCCTCTCATAATTTCCAGCATAATTGTGACTGGTTTATACCTATTTGTTTTGTGTCAGTGCTGTCCTTCAATGTGAATAGTGTTTTTGCTCCCTGCAGTTTACCGGTGATACATTTATAGACAGCAATCATGGCACCTCTTAGGCTTTGTTCTGCTCTGTTAAACGTGCAGTGCTCTGTTGGTCTCCTCTAATAAAATAGGTGCTCCTTTCCTTCACTTGTTTCTGTTCAGCACCTACTCTTTTAACTGGTTTATCTGAAATGTGGTTGACCAAAATGGGGCTTCGTGGTCCGCATAAGTCCCCTGCACAAATGCTTAAACGAGGGCTGGAGTTTTTTTCCTATTCCTGGAAATACTGAACATCATGAACCCTGGGAGAGTACCTCCTGCTTTGAAGGATTCAGTGACAACTGAGTCATGCTGGAATTGGCCACTGCAACTGCTTCTTTCTCCTCCTTCGTCTCCTCCACTTGATGATCCCATAGTTTATGGGAAGAATCATCAGCACTATTTCCTCAAGGATAGCAATCACTTTTCTTCTGATATAAGTTCAGCATCTAAGTGGTAGGCATCAGGTCCAGGCCTGGTGTGCAGGCCCCTATTGTAGGATGGGACTTGTCCTCTGGGGATACCTATTGCATTGCTTTCTCTGTTGGCTGAAGTACCAAACTTTTAGATGTCTGTCAGTAAAATGCGATGAATGCTGTGAGGGTGCATACCACTGCCATTTGAGCTGGTATCACATGTGTGCTGGTCATCAGCAGCGGTCATCTTTTGTGTGACCACCACTTCTGTGACAACCACTGCCTCATGACTGTTAACAGTAGATTCATTAATATTTTCCTAACTACTGATCACTAGAGTTATTCCAGCTCCTGAAGGCCATGCATGAAATACAGGTTCTGTATAGAATCGTCACAGAATCACAGAATGGTTTGGGTTGGAAGGGACCTTAAAGACCATCTAGTTCCAACCCCCTGCCATGGGCAGGGACACCCTCCACTAGACCAGGTTGCTCAAAGCCTCATCCAGCCTGGCCTTGAACACTCCCAGGGATGGGGCACCCACAGCTTCTCTGGGCAACCTGTGCCAGTGCCTCACCACCCTCTCCAGGAAGAATTTCTTCCTGATATCCAATCTAAATCTACCCCCTTTCAATTTAAACCCATTACCCCTTGTCCTGTCACTACAGGCCTTTCTAAACAGTCCTCTCCCAACTTCCTTGTAGCCCCCTTCAGGTACTGGAAAGTGCTATAAGGTCTCCCCGGAGCCTTCTCTTCTCCAGGCTGAACAAGCCCAGCTCTCTCAGCCTGTCCCCATAGCAGAGGTGCTCCAGCCCTTTGAGCATCTTCGTGGCCTCCTCTGGACTCGCTCCAACCGGTCTATGTCCTTCTTATGTTGAGGGCTCCACAGCTGGACACAGTACTGCAGGTGGGAACACAGTACTCCAGATGGGACGCAGTACTCCAGGTGGGGACTTTGTTTGGACATTTTATTTAATATAACATAGAAAAGCACTTGAAAGCTCTTAAAAGCAGTCTCAGAAGTGGTTGAACATGCCCTGTGAATGCTCACCTGTGCAATTTACACATCCTTGTGTGTATGAAGAGCGTGAATGCTTGCAGCCTTATACACACTGCTGATCTTGGTATGCCTGGTGACATGCTGAACTGGACCTAGGCATCCCAGAGCTCTACCTGCACATTCTCTGTACAAACTCCAATACTGACCTTATTAAAGGGTGTTGCTTTGAGCGGGGTTTGGGCCAGATCCCCTCTGGAAGTCCCTTCCAGTCTGAATTATAATTCTATACATCACGTATTGCTGCATTTCTTTTTCTTTCCTCTGAAGCACCTTGATGCTGCTTACTAAGGCAGAATATTTGACTAAACAGGTTTGAAATATCATCCATCCTGGCAAGTCCTGTAATACCATGTGCAAACAGGATTTATTAGAGACTCAATACATATTGAATGTAGGTCTTTAGAGATATCTTCTTTACTTTGGGCAGGTAAATATTGAATTGTCATGAAAGGCATTTGACTCCATTTTGAAACAAAGCAGAGAAGGTTAACAGAACAAAGAGAAGACATCAACAACAATGGTAAATAGTAACACGTTACTGTATATCCCCTTCTGACTTTGCAAGTGGTGCATGTTTTCCGTAGTTATACAGAGCAAACTTTGTAGTATCACAAGCCTCAAAGAGGTGAACCAACAGTTTAGAAGGTGCTTGTGTAATCTTGTCAAACTGGTTTGTGAGTTCCTTTCCCTGCCAGTTATTTTAAGTATTTCTCTTTTATTTTTTGAGAAACTCTTCTAGTTTGACCTCCTTTTTTTTCAGTTACAGTCCAGATGAAATCCTGAGTGCTGCAACTTTCATCGCCAAGGTGAAATATCACTGGGAAGCTGATGCACTCTGCAGGGTTTCTCACAAGCAACTCCAATATAAGTAACAGGAGGAATGGGACTGTAAGGGGTGTCATAGAGTACAGCTGCCTCACATCCCAGCTGGAGGCAGTGGAACCAAGGTTTCATCCTGCAACTGAAGTGAATAATCTCTTCACCCACTAGAGACGCAATAATCGTATGCTCATGGGAACATCAAGGTTCGTATATGTGAATGATTGGCTAAAGCAGCATCTCTAAGAAAGTTATTTTCAAAATGGGATGATTTCTTGGTGATTGTTTTTCTTAAAAACTTATCCACCAGTTTGTGACTTTTTTGAGGGAAAATAACAGGGATTAAATATCAGCTCCCCTCACACAAGTTTTAATAAGTATCTCAGTGTCCTGTGTCATATAAATGTCTTTCTGAGAATACCTATCCTTGTTGGTAGTATTAGAGGGCTAAAACAGCCCTTACAAAATTTTTTCCAATAAATACTTCCATTATATTTCAAAATGATGCATGCTGCATTTGCTGAAGCTTTTAAATTTTTATTGCATCTAAAGTAGATAAAGAGAATATGGAAATTTTTGGATACAGTGAGAAATATTCTTTCTACAAGTCTCTAAATCAGCAGAAACTGGTGTAGGAAAAATTCCAACTCACGCTTTACTCAAAACCTGGAGATTTTCAAGCAAGTTCATACAATTAGTAGCATCCACAGCAATACCTAAGATTACTTTTTAAGGTAGAAACTAATGGTACTATCACTGACAAGATAATTAACACTCTGTATGAAACTGTACATATCAGTTGCCCTGCGGTCCCTGTTTTTTTCTTTAAATGAACACTGCCCATTTAAAAATTTACACAGGAAGGAAATACTTGGTTTTACTGATTAAAATGTGTACACTATATTTTTAGCGTCCCTGACAGTGCTATTCTTTGCGCTCTCATCACAGCACAAAGAAACACTGTTATTTACCCTGGGAAACAGGTGACTGAACTTATAAAAATCACTACAGGACAAGATGTATTGAGGCCTGGCACAGAATGACAAATTCTGGCGGGGTTTGCCAAGAAGAGACATATTGATTTTTAAATGATTAATAAGGAGAATATAATTGTATTTCATTAAGATGGATGGGATTTCATTTAGTCTGTCTTCTCCTTTTCCACTTCAGATGTGAAAGGAAATCAAGTCATCAGCAATGGCACCTTGTGTTAGCCTGCCATGGAAACGAGGTCATTGATTGAGTAAAAGATGTTTCTGAGAGGCTAGCCTAGTCTTTAATGGAGTTGCTAGCATAGATAACGTGGCAAAGATAACAGCACTAAGTTCCCCTCACTGTTCTGAGAACTACCAGGACTAGGAAGACATTGATAACATCTTGGTTCTGTACTTTGATACTTTTAAAGTTTCATATTATCCCAAGTAAATTGAGTTGGGCCTAAAAATACACAGGATTTCTCATTTGTTTTTATAAAGTCATTTGAAGCCATGCTGCTCTCTACGCCTGAGGGACTCCTAGGTTGAAAAAGGGAGGAGTTCAAAATTCTGTAATCCGGATGTGTTCTTGGTATTCTTATCAAGAAAATCAGTGTATTCTCAATCATGTTTGTAATTAAGGTTTCTGTGGATTTCTATGGATTTTTAGGCTGGTGGTTAAATTAAACCTGTTCTTCCTCTGGCTCCCGAAATTGAGGGCTTTGTGATGGAAGATGTGCTATTTTAGATCAGCTTTTCAAGCAATATTTTAACAAATAGAAGATGAGGGACTTCCCTCTCTTGTTTTCAAGCACATGGGCCCAGGATGCTAACTCACATCACTTCTGAGTGGCCATTGCTTTTATTTTTCCTGTATACATCCAGCTTCTTTCCAGAAGTTTTTACTCTAGCTGGAGGGATTATTCGACTGTTCACATCACAGTGTTTTAAACCGCTTGAGTATGGCATGTCAAGTAAACTGATTTTCATTACATTTCCAGTTTCTATTTCCCAGCATTTCAGTGTCATTAATTGCATTGTTGCTGCAGTTGGGGAGTTTTCAGTCAGAGCCTCTAGATAGAATATTGAAAAGAAAAAAAAACTAGGAATGTTTGAGGTTAAATACGAGATATTGGATATTAATTAGCAGAAGGTGACAGAACTTATTAGTTCCTGAATTAACAGGGAGTAGAAGGAAGATATAAGAAAAAATTAAGAACAGCCAAAGATGACAATGAAGTTCATACCAGGAATGCTATGTTAACAAATATATCACAGTGCGACACTGCATTTTCATATTATTTTGGATTCAGTTGAAGACATGAATCACTCTAGTTCTGGAGACAGAGGAAGTTAGGCTTTTGAGTTCAACCAACATGATGATGGACAGAGATGGAGGGGTACAGCCATGGATTAAAAACTGATAAAAGGAAAAAATAGTTCTGGATTGAACAGGTAGAGGACAGATTTTCAGGTATCATAGATGAGTTGATTATATTATCTCAGAGCAACTACTCATGCATTCAGGAATTGTAAACTGCAATTTAAAACTACAATTGAAAACATGCAGCATGTTATCAAGCCCATTTTTCAAGGAAGAAAACTAAGACGATGAGGTGAGAGTGAGTTATGTTCTGAGGCAGGTCAGGAAGGATCCGTTAGTTTTTTTCCTTGAGCGAGACATTCATTTACTGTAACACTTTGGACAAATCACTTAGGAGTCATGCCAGAATGGAGATGTTGGTGTTTATTTACATGCTTCCTGTGAGAATTAAACAAGTTTGTACAGTTTCCTACAAGAATCAGTTACTCTGTTCTCCCTGCAACGTGGAGACACAAAAGTATGCACATATGCATGGCTGATAATGGAGAATGAGGGGAACCTGTTTTGCATGTGCTGGGTTTCTTGCTTTCACAGAAGCTGAGGAGAGCAAGATATTCTCAGGATATGCAAATACACGGGAACAGGAAGAATCTGGGGTGTAAAATGCAGACCACAAGTTTTGTCCATATCTATGGAGATACTGGTTTTGAAAGAAAGTGAGAAAACTGCATTAATGAAGCTCTCACACTCTACTGGGGGAGATTGCATAGTGGTCTCATCCTCCTGGTTGTAATACTTAATGTCCTTGAAGCCACGGTTTCAAAGGTCGGCAAAGTTACTTCATCCCTCACAGCTTGTGACGAACTCAGCTTCAGGTTGGTTGGTGGAGCTGCCAGCCCAGGCCTGTACAACTGAAACTGGCTTTGATGTGTGCAGCTGTAAAATGGCTCCTATTGCATTTTGTAACAGAAATGGTTTCAGCCTTGCACCCCTATGTTCTTCTGTAAATTTGGGGTAATAAATACACTGTATTTTATGAAAGTGTCTAATTTTAAGCAGAAATTCTATTTAACAAAGAGACACATTTATTTAAAATAATGCATAAACTGTCTATTAAATGCAGTCTAGGACGTGATGAGGTTTGTATCTTTATTGAATCAAGCAGAAAAGGTCCTGGAATCTGGGTCTCCTAACATCCAGACTGGTAGCTCTTTTGTGGCAGTAAAGGTAGTTTCTCACTTGTCTTGCATCAAATTTTATTAGACCCAAAAAACTTGAAAAGTTTTCTTCCAAAACCAGATGGAATACTCTTTAAGACTTCTGTGTGATGGGAAAAACATCTAAGACATCACTTTGCTAAGAATTTTTTTGTGATGATCTTCAAGTCATCTCTCACTGTATTCTTTTTCTAAGAAAGATCTAGTGTGATTCTCCTACCTCATCTTATCTGTATGGACACTGTTCCTATTAAAAATTATGCCTGAATTCAGACTAGTGTTAAAAGTAATCACTGCCCTTTTTTTTTTTTTTGTTTAGTTAAGTCCTTTATTCTTGCTTTTCCTTTCTTTCCATATGAAGCCTATGAATATGCATTCGGGTCTTCTCTGTTTTGTTTAGAAATGCCTTGGCAATGTCTGAGATGATTTCTCATGGGCTCTAACATCAAAACTGAAGGGATGAAGAAATTAGATATTTAGCAAAGGGTTCATTTGTTCTGTAAAGTTAATTAGTCACTCTTGACCGTCAGATTAGATTAAAATTAAATATGGGTCAATTAACACTTGTTACTTTTGTTAGCTTCATTTCTGACCAGTCACGCTGAAATTATCACTGAAAGTCACAAGTTTATTTAAGTATAAATTAAAATGCGGAATTAGCTTTCTCATTTTTACTGAAATCGCAACATTTTTTTCGGAGATTAAATCTGCTAATCCTTTTTTACTTTGGTAGGGCAACATGTCTAAATAGGAGGCAGAAATGTAGTAAGTATCACAGAAGAATCACACCTTTTTTTAGTCTTATAGTACGTATTAATAGATTTGTTCTCCAAGTATGCCTTAACCTTAATGTTTAATACACTACCCTGACTAAACTTTATCATCTGTGCAAATCACATACATTAGCATTTATAGAAGTATTGAATTTTGGAACTAAGTCTTGTTCTTAGTTATTAAGCTTCAGTCATGTGCTGTTTCTTAACAAAATGTATCATATCCTTGGTTTTTGCTTCTAGCCAACAAGTGAGATCCTTACCTTCTTTCTGGGTGACCAGATGCCTTCGATTTATCAGCCCACTCACCGTACAGTGCCTTTACACCAAGCAAACTTCTCGGGTATAAGGTTTTCCTTTCTCATATTTCTGCCGAGGTACAAGTCAGGATAAGGTCTCATTTCACTTTATTAGGAAAACACAGTGCAACATGGAACATTCGCCAACCTGATTATCACTTTCTCTGTTTTCACCTTCAGAGCCTGTGGGATGTTACCATTTTTGCACTGGTTATCACGGAGCCCGCTGATTAAGGCAAGATTTCAACTTGTGAATGTAATGTAAACACAAAGAAAGAAACAAACAACAGAAAAACAAAACAAACCCACTGTTTCAGGTTAGAAATTATTTTCAGTATTTATATTCCATTTTTTTCTTTGAATGCTGCTCTGGTTTCCCCACCATTTTTTCCATCCTCCCTTTCAGTCTATAATTTATTTTTATTGGTTACAGTAAGACTGCAGGCTTTTCTACAGCTGAGCACAGCTGCTAATGTTTTGCTATTGATTCCACATGTTAGCTCAAAAGTGTATAATAATCTGTTTTAATCGTTGCCTTTGGCTTTTCCTCTTCCCACTCTGAGAAGTGCCCTCTGCCTCTGGCCTGGCATGGCCATAACCAGAAACTGATCCTAATTACATCCAACCACTCTCTGCCAAAATGCCCAAATATCCGTAACGTGTTTGAATAACAACTGTTGGGAGACATAACTCCATCCAGCTCCCTGGAAAATGCTTCAAATTATCAACTGTAGATGTGCTGACAGAAAGAAAATCTTGTGGGCATGGTAGGAGGCTAAGCTACCTCTGGCCCGAAAGGGAATACCTCAGCCATACAAATGTAATGCTATTTAAGTCCCCCCCTTCAAATCCCTGCAGCTCTGAGGAAGCTCCAAATTATAACAGGACTCCTAAGGGAACGGCACATAATCAGCCCTGCTGAAAACATGTTGAATAGTGCTAAATAAATCCCAGGTCTAATTATGTTACTGAGACTGCATGGGGACTGCACATCTGGAAGTCCCCCCCAAAAAGTCCTGTGGTAGTTGCAGCGAAGCAGAGTCAGCTACTCCAGCGTCCATGGTAGCTCAACAGCCATCTCCAGGAAGGAGCTGTGAGAGTCCCCTCACAGCACAGGAGTAGCCCACATTAAATCACCGCTTATTTAATCTGTCAAACTCCTCTCCTTCAGTCTAGGGGGCATCTGCTTGGGCTGGCATGAGAACCAGAGCTATGGCATTGGGTGGGAAAGGCTCACCCATTGCTGCTTGGGTGCAGAGCCTGCAGCCACTCCCCAAAACAAAGCCAATCCTTTCCCAAACAGTCAGTATATAGAAATGATAGAAGCGACTTGCAGGGGTTGTCTGCAAATATAGAGGGTGGTATTTCACTGAAGTAAGCAAGAGCCTTGCCACTGGTTTCTCTGGGGCTGCATTTCGACCGCAGTGTCATGACACCAGCCAGCATTGGGAGAATTTGCACAAAATGCTCAGCACTCTGACCAATCTTTCCTATAGAAAATGACTGCTTTTTACCTCAGGAGGTGTAGTTCCTTATCCTGACATGTGGCACCTTTCTGAAGAGCCCATGCCTGTACTGTCATTTTTAGGTGCAAACACATGCTACCTGGAACAGGCCTCAGTATTGGGAGCTGACGCAGAATTTATGGCAGGTCTAAAAATAATGCCTCTTATTTGGGCTCCTGAATTTTCTCATGCTTTTGTGTTTTTCATCAGTGTTCCTGAAGAAAAAATACCAGCAGGCGTGTATCACGAATAGCTAGGAAAAGCTATTTAAAATTATTTGCAATCCTCTTTATTTTTGTTATTTTCTGCTTCTCTTATATGATTAGTTGGCTGTCAGAAAAGATGATGACATACTAATTACTTTTGTAATTGTTATACCAGTATAGTGTTGATAGTCAGTATTACTGTGGTCTGTAGTCAGATTGCTGTCCTGGTACATATTACAGTGATTCTTGTTGATATATGAAGTGGATATTACCGTTTTTTTTAAACTTCCCAAGGAGACCTGGAAGCACCCTGAGAATGTGAGTGGTACTTATGCAGACCACAGACACAAATTCTTTCCTCTTTACTGAAATATATCCATTAGAAAACAGTAGAAGCCAGAAAATTTTGGATGGTCAATAGTAGCTCTGTTTAGAAGAGCTTGTGGACAGTATTTCATATTGCTAAAATTTATGGGAGAAAAGATATTTAATTTTTTCTGTTCTGTGGGGTACAGAGAATATGAACTATTCTCTGATAAAATTCTTTAATGTTGTGCATAAGAAACCAGATCTTTCCTTTGAAGTCAGAAGGAAAAAATAAGGAATTAAATTTTCTGTTCTCCAGTTCTCCAAAACTTCAGCTAATTTATCTTAGAACTTTATTAAGAAGAGGATTGCATTTTCTCAGGTTTTCTTTTCCCATGTGCATGTTTTTTGTGGCTCATTGTATCTAAATATATTCCTGTTCCCTTTCTGTAGTTTGTAATTCTGCCTCCAGTATTAAGACTGATTTAACTTTTGTTCCAACAGCAGACCTTAGCAAGCTTATGTAGGTAAATTTCTATGAAAAAAATTGACGAGGGTGTGTTCCCTACTTCTCCTGTCAGCCCTTGAAGTGATATTATAGTGGCATGCGTTTGTCAACAAAGAGATGGAAGTTCTGTTTGTCAAGCTGTGCTCATAAAACACCCTGATACGATCAATACCATTCTTTATTAATTCTGCCTAATTGCATGCTCCATAACTTTAGGTCCCTTCCAAGCTAAACCATTCTATGATTCTATGATTAGTACAAACCACAGGCCTCACAGATCTCTAAAAGCTGCTTGATTTTTGTTCTGGTTTCTCAAAAAATAATTGTACTGCACAAAATGCAGCTTTTCTTCCACCTGTGGAGTGCTGATACCCTGTCACAATCTTTTCCTCCTTGCAGCAGCTCCTGGGCAACAAGTGGAAAAAGCAAGCTGGACCTTTTGAGTCCCACCTCCCTCAAACCTCAGTCCCATCCAGTGACACCTGCAGCACCTTTGCCATTGGTGTTTTCTGCAGTTTTGCTTGAACTGCGTGTCCGACTGAGCAATGAATCTGCTGAGTCTTTCTCAGAAATGAAGTTTCTAAGTGGAAACTTCAGAGGCCATTTCAGTTTCTTTTGTGGCTGGTTGTACTGCTGAGACCCGTGGTGTTATGGGTCTGCTACAGTCGTGCACTGAGGCCCCTGCTAAGTTCAGAGTTACCCTGTGGTAGCCATCACTCCAATAACCCCCGAGAAGGAGGGCAGCTCGGGTGAAACTAGCTGTGCACAGTAATGTTCACATCTTTCACAGCACTGCTGACCAGCAAGAGTTACAGTAAAAGCAGGTATTGCAATGCTCTTAAACCCTTCAAACAAGGGATGGGTAGTGTTTGGAGCTGTGACTGTGGGTCTGTCTTTCCTTCCCCTCGCTGCTTCCCTGTATCACAGCCAAACTCAACCGGGGGAAAGCCGCAGGACTGCTCTTGCAGGTGCATACGGAGACAAGACGCTTCTCCTTCAGCTCACCAGGGCATGGGTTCCTTACCCACTCCGGGCTTGTGCAGAACCAGCACGCTGCGCATCATGTGCTGCGCTTGTCCTGCCATTTCAAAAGAGTTAGGGGAAGGTGACAAGGGCATCAGAGGTGTGGAGCAGCTTCTGGCCAAGGAACTCCGAGGTAAGCCAGTGCACTTCAGCCTGAGACAGAAAGGGGAGCGGGGAGAGACATAGGTATTACGGAGCTGCCACTCACTGCAGAAGAATTAGGGGGTATCAGGTGAAACCACACTGGCCAGCTCAGAAGAAAACGAAAGTTGGTGCTTCTTCACAAAAGAGGCAGCAATGCACTGAAACTGCTTGTCGCAGGGTGCTGCGAACGCTAATGTTAGCATGGGTTCAAGAACTGGGCAAGTTTACAGGTGAAAACCATGATGGTTACAACAGACACAGAAACCTGCAGATTGATAAAAGCTGGGAGAGCATTTGGGGAAAAGAACCTTTATATACAGAATTTCCTATTACATGCTTCTCTCATCATCTACTGTTGGCCGTTGTCGGTTACATGATGCTGGGCTAACCACACCCGTGGTCTGACCCAGTCCGGCTGCTCTTAGGCCCTTGTGTTACTATGCTTTCATATAAATATCCTAAATTATAGAAGACCCACAGGATATCTGTGGAGTTTCTCAGAGAAAAAACTAACAGTGTTTCTTTTCAAAACTGATCTGTGCACCAGTGTGGCTTGTGCCATAAACCAGATGCTTTCCCAGGCTGACAGCTTCTCACCATTTGCATCACTCTTACCAGGGTCCAGGCTATCAAAAAAGGCCTCATGCTGCTATCCACTTTGTTAAACAGAAGTTGGTTTTATATTTAGTGGTGCATGGAGTGTACAGATGAAACAAATCACTCCTATAAACTCAGCAAGATGAATAGGTCCTGTTGAAAACTAGCAAGGAAAGCTGAATGCAAGATTAATATGCAGTCCCAAGTTATGCTTCCCATAACATTTATTGATTATTTCAAAAGTAAAAAAACCCCATGATTCCTTATATAAGTCAGACTGAAATTCTTGTGTAACCATTCTTAAAGGAGAAAATAATTTGTCTGGGAGGAGAACCCTTCGACTGGGTTCTGTTTGAGGGGGAAAAGATTTAAAAGCTGCCTGTCATCACTTTAGTGTTGTTTACCAAACAATTCTCAATATAAGAACAGAATTAACAAATAGAAAAGTTGTGCTGCTTTGAGGCTTCTCCACGCTAGAAGATCAGCCAGGGCAGTAGGAAAGGACCAGAAATCTTTTGGTTTCCACCACTTTTGGCTCTGAGGCTGATGTGTAACTGAGTAGGTGACTCTCACTGTGGTTATTGTAAAGGTGGGATAGTTAACATCTTTATTCTGAGAATCTGATAGGGAAATGGCATCGAGAAGTGCTTCAAAGTTCTGGGACTGGGTGAGGGATAGAGTGTTAGCATGTGGTGTGTTGTGTGATGCTTTGCTGTTTGAAGGTCATCCCTGTGATGGGTTAGTCCTTATTGGTCTTCTGTTCCCCCTTTTTTGTAGTTAGAGGAAAAGTGATTGTGTAATCCTACATCGTTTCCTCAGCTGCTTTGTAGATAACCTTTTTGAACATATATGCTTTCTGGGTTAGGGGAGCTTCTTATCTGTCAGAAATCTTACAGCAGGATGTAAATTGTCTAATTTACACAGAACAGAGAACCACAACATCTTCTCTCCTTTCCCAAACGATAAGAAGTGCAGTTATCATTCATTTTCTAGTCCTAATTATGGTTTTTTCTTTTATTATTATTATTAGTGCTTTCCAAATCATTACTGCCTGGCTGCAAAGGGAAGGTTCTGAACAAAATTTGAATCTGTAGCACGTCATCTAAAGGGCGTGAAAAATTATATCCTATAAGGTCCAATGCTTTATATTGATCTTACAGAAGAGACAAATCTCGTGGGTCAAAGTTGAAGTGATATGGACAAGCAAAATCAATAATAATTTTAAAAATAGGCATTTTTTTTCTTTTCTTTTACTAATTCATTAAAATAATACAAGAGCATCATAAGTCTTCCACATTATTGATGTTTTATGAATTGCTACTGGTTTTTTGGATTAATTAATTTTTGGAAATATTTTTTGCCAACTGGATGTTTGAAAATACTTTGAAAAGTATTTTCAAAGCTGATATCAAGCATTTCTATAAGATTAGATCTGACTTCTATTTTGGCGTAAGTAGTGCAAGGTTTTTTGCTGCCACAGACCTGTCCATATTTTCTGGATGCTTGTGCTGATTCTTATTTATTGAATCCTAGTCTTTTTGGATGTGGAAAGATCTAGATTTTTCCTTGGTTTATGCAAAGAAAAACAGATCCTCTGACCTGGAATTTTTTGGAAGCTTTCCGTAACTGAATTAAGGGTAGCAGATATAAAGCTGATCGCTTGAGAAACCCTGCAGTCACTGATCAGTCTTGATCAGGTGTCTGGCCACTGGGTATGGGATAGAAGGCATGCTGTCCTATCTGCCCTTAAACAGAACCAAAATCTAGGAGAAATCTCTTCGGTTGAAATTATTCCAGAGCTTCTCTGACTCTTGTAGGCTGGTTTGGATTTGATCTAGCATTATTTCAGGTTTCAGCAGGAAAATTTCATGCAGCTTTACCCTGTTAGCTACTCTTTGCCAGCACACAGAAATTTAGTTGAGAGCTGCTTATCTTTTTTGTTTTTCTCTTAGAAAAATCAGGCTGTTGTGGATTTCTGCCATGTACAAATAAACCTCCTCTATAAATTAAAGAGGTCCCTCCACAGTGATTTCCATGACACCCTGTCATCAGTGTCTACCTTCTTGAATACCTATGAGCTGGCATGATCACATTAGTGTCTTTGCTGATGACTAAAATGAAGGACATCATTCTGCAACATATGCCAGAAATAAATATCTGTTGGCAGGCACCCTGGAGACCAAGATCATGCATCGAAAGAAAAAAAATATTATAAACCAGATTTGAATTATTTTGTAGAGAGCTCAGGAAAATGCTTCATTTTCATTTTCCCTTTTTCAGTAAGTTCTCCTAGTATTTTGCTTCTTCCTAGGTCTTGTGTTGTGGCCTCTTGCTTGAAGAGGAAGAAAAATTGACAATGACCAAGAAGACATCCCAAAAATGTGCTCTGTACTGAAGACACCAGTGGGGAAAATGTCACCCCTAAGAGTGTTTTTTGGCTCCTACTAAGAACCTATTGCAAAGAGCATGCCTTGTGCTTTGTGTAGGATAACTCAGTAACCAGACACCACGTGCATGGGGCTGGGGACAGGGGAGAAGAATCCCATGCACCACTTCATAGCCTTTAGTATTACACAGCACTTAGCAACCATTAAACAAACAACTGTTTAATTTCAAAGCTCTTCTCATTAAATATTAGTCACGCACTCTCCCTTGCCCTGTCTTTGCTGTGTTAAAAATCATAACCCTAGAAGAGTTTACTTGAAAGATCCCATAATTAAGCAACCACTTAGTCCAGGAACACCAAAATCCTTTGTTCCCAGGGACACCAAATGTGCCCTCAGGTGAAGAGTTATGCCAGCATAGCCAGTGACAGAATCTAACCAGAAGTATATATAAAACTCAGTCTACAAGGATTTAAAAAGTGCAATGGGAAGTGGATGGAAGGAGTGTAGCAGAGCAGATTGAAGTGGAGAAAGAAAAACAATAGGTACAAATTTCTACCAGTTTCCTCAGGCATCCATAGCAGCTGCTTAATGATACATGTATCATTATATCTTGGAGTAGTTGGAGGGCAGAAGCAGACTTGATTACACTACAGACAATTGTTTCACAATAATTCTGGACCATTTTTTATTAGCTGTCTCCCCTCACAGCAAAATGAGGGATAATTTTTTTTAAAAAAAATCTTATACCTCTAGAAGGTTGTCCAACAGTTAAAGATTTTTAATAATTCATCATGCGAAACATCTTGAGCTAAATAGTAAATTTTCCAGCAATAACAACAAAAGATGAATGAAAGGAGCTGAGGTTAACTTGCTCTGGTAGAAACAAAAGGGTAAATAAAAAGAATGACGCTATCACTTTTCCGTGATTTATCAGTACATTTTTATTACGCCCTCCGCTTTGACATGTTTTGTCACTCAGTCTGTTGAGCCAAACCAGTTCATTCCAAGCAAGCTGATTAAGTAACTGATTAAAACGAAGCAGCAGATTTGTCTGCCAGCAATCATTTACGATCCCACAAGCAATGGGTGGCAAGCTTCATTGGTGAGTGCAGCTGCTGATGTTACCTTTTAGGAAAGATAAGGACTTTTGGGGTTGATCACCTGGGCTATCTCATCAGGTCACAGGGTGGCATGACTGCAGTGGTGCGAGCAATGACTTTTGTGGTAACTGCTATGTTTCCTTGCTTTTGAAGCCCCTTTAAAAAGAGATGACTCATTCATCATAACATTTAAATGTGGTGCTCCTGACTCATTAGACTGGCTTCTTGTATCCAGCTGTTAATGAGGAGCTCTTTGTAGGGGGAGAAGCCTTTTTACTTATTTTAGGTCCGCTTCCCAAAACACACTGTGATTGCTCCTTGGGGCAAGTAAAGGGGAATAAGACCTAAGTCCAGGCTGTTCAAGTCCTGAAAATTATATGACCTAAAATTGTGAACCCTGTTTGATGGCAGCTTGTTTAGAAGATTTCTTCAGATAGAAATGAGGAGGTGACGGGAGCTGAAGTGCAAGGAGTCATTTCAACAGTGGTAAAAACAGTTGCCTGCTACTGCAAGGATGGGCACTACCTTCCACAGGAGTCAGAGCAGGGGTACAAAGTTAAAGCAAAAGACCTGCTGCTCCAGACTTGCTGTTCACACTGTTGAGAGGAAGGCAAAGTTGTTAGTGCCTGCAGGTTTCCCCCAGAGATAGTTTCTGTCTTCTGACTGTACTCCCAGAGGTGGGAGCCAGCTTGGCTTTCCAGCACAGGCAAAAAAGGTGATGGTGGTGGTCGGCACTATTTGGCATCTGTTCCTAAAGCCTATTTTGGGTGCTTGAGGATGCAGCTGGATACCTTGGATTTAGCAAAGCATATTAGAGAATTGAAATGAATGGGAATGAGAGTAAGAGTCTTAAACCATCATCTATGGTTTTGAATACGCCATGAGTGTTCTATCTGTCTGCCTGCCATCGTGTGTTCTTAAACACAATAGGCTCTCCCTGCAAAATGTTTTGAGTACTACCGTGATTAGCTAATGCACTAACTGCGTGCCTTTTTGAAATGCCTAAACTTGGGAAGTCAAAAGAAGAGGTCACTGCTGTTCAGGATCCCAGTGTGGGACATCCTCAGAGGCAATAATGTGTCTCTGGAGCTCTGTTTCCAAGGTCTGGTCTTGTGAGCAGAACAATGTGAAGCAGCTGCTGCAGATGACATAAATGCTAAATTTTGATTTTTCATCTGCAGGTAAAAATTGCATTTTTTTTTTTCTTTCCTAAGAGGACCACAGATTTTCAAATTACTCCAGAAAAAAACCCACAAAAAAAGACTTGTAACTCTCAGGTGTTGAGTCCTTAAAATGTTGTAATGAGATGTTATACGATAAATCCACCCACATTTCTTACTTCAATTGGTTATTGATAAAATTAAAAACACTTCCAAGTATAGGGGCACTGGCAGTTAGATGCGGTTCTTAAAGCTGCTGGTTTAGCAAGTGATTCTGCAATCAAATGTATTTTGAAATAGAATCACAGGATGGTTTAGGTTGGAAGGGACCTTAAAGATCATCTATTTCCAAACCCCCTGCCATGGGCAGGGACACCCTCCACTAGACCAGGTTGCTCAAAGCCTCATCCAGCCTGGCCTTGAACACTGCCAGGGATGGGGCACCCACAGCTTCTCTGGGCAACCTGTGCCAGTGCCTCATTACCCTCTCCATGAAGAATTTCTTCCTGATGTCCAATCTAAATCTCCCCTCTTTCAGTTTAAACCTGTTACCCCTTGTCCTGTCTCTACAGGCCCTTGTAAAAAGTCCCCTCCATCTTTCTTGTAGGTTCCTTCAGCTACTGGAAGGTGCTATAAAGTCTCCCTGGAGCCTTCTCTTCTCCAGGCTGAAAGGGTGAGTTCTGCACTGGTCATTGCATTGCAGCCCAGACACTTCTTTCAACTTACCCAAGTCATCAATGTCTTGTTTGAAGACTGTAATTTCAGTTGGTTTTCAGAGAAAAGGAAGATAGTGGCTAACTACAAAGCAAACTGTAAAACATCTTGCCATGTTCACTTTTCCATTGTCCTAGAAATTGATGTTGTTGCTTCTCTTGCCCTGTGAGTTATTGTTTCAGTAAAGCGTTGCCAGATTCAAGTCAGCAGGCCTCTGCTGGCATCGCAGAATGACAATTCTTATCTGTTTTCTATAGCCTGACATTTTCAGTAAGGCCTGGAAGGTTTGGTTAATAGGGTTTGTCAAAAGGGAGCTACAATATAAAACATTGAAATATGGAATGAGAGCAGAGCAGAGAACCTGTGTCACGTTAAATGTTACCAAAGCAATTTCTAGGAGACTAATTATTCACAGTAGATAACTAAATTGTAAATCTCTATTACAAGTGGGGGACTGAACGTGAGTTTCCTTGGAAAGCAGTTCTGAAGTCTGCTACTTTAATAGGTAGAAAATGATAGATGCACCAGAGGCTTTGAAAGATGGGAGGTCAAAGGACGAAGGGACAATAACTCCTGTATTCATTCACTCTGCAAGTCCTGAAGAGATGTATCTCCATTATAAAATGCCTGATAGACTTTATTTTTTAGTAGTCTGATGTTGAAAGCGTTCTGATATAGCAGTTCCTTATGAAAGTTGCTAACTACAGAAAGATGAAGGGGCAGACAGCAGAAGATGGACATCTAGATATGCTTGAGGATGCTGAGCTGGATTTTCAATGAACAGTGATAATCACATACTTCCTAAAATTCCTTCACTAGCCTTTTGGATGCAAAGTCCCTTCTGGGATGGTAACTGTGCTTGCTAATGACCCTGTGAAATCCTGAAACCTATTACCACATAATGGGTAGTCTGTGCCTTGAGGAGGCATTTGTCCCTGTCCTTTCTATTACAAGGCATTTTGTGAGAGAAGAGGAAACGGTAGACAGTGCCCATGAGAAGAGGCTCCCTGAAATACCCTTTTGGGATAGTTCATGCAACATTTCTTGCTTCTATTCTCTGGATTGCTGCTCAGCCTTATGGATGCCTTTGGATGATTTATTACTAAGTGGTTTTTAATAAGTGGATGATGCATTGTGGCACAAACTGTGTGCCTGACCGTAGTTTTCCTGTTTTTACCTCTGGTCTCCTTTGTTATTGCTTCTGTTAGCATTTGTCGTGTAAATATATGAAGACTTACCAAACAAAGACAACATGCTATGGAACTCGAAGTGTATTCCTAAGAAACAGAGATGTAACTGTACTTCAGGGTGGCTGAACTCTTCTTTCTGGACTGAAGGGTATCATCCAACTCATTAGCAAAACCTCCCTAAAGAAGCTCTTGCTTCTTTATGGAAGTCCTAAAGGGGGAAACTGCGCAGAGCATACCAGGAAGGTATCAGAACTTCCTTCCTGACGTCTGTCTGTGCAGGTGTGAGAGGAAATAACTTCAGTAAGGTTATCTCTGTCAAACCATATGCTCATAAACAGGGCTTCAACTCTTGGAGTTTTTGGGGGTTAATGAGGAATGTTTTTGTCCAGAGTAATTGCATTAGACATGACATAAATGCAGATAGGGTGGAGGAGACATGGATTTTTTTTTTTCTTCTGCTTCCAAAGTAATATGTGAACTTTCAAGAGTTCACTATATTGGAACAAGTTTGCAAATTCCATTATTCTTTGCAAATAAACATTAAAATGTACTTTTTGCTTTTTCTGTTGATAGCCGACAGTGACCTGTATAAGTGGCAAAGAGCAAAACCAGTACCTTTGGCTAGGTAGTGACCACGATGACATTCCAACACTTCTGTATTGTGATAGTCCTGTTACCTGCAAGTGCATTTGTGTAGCTGATTAATTGCATGGGGTTTAAGCAACAGACCACAGATTTTTGTGGCCTGGACCTGGGATTAATCTGAGTCTAGTGTGGAGAAGCTGAATTTGTCTGGTTGAAGCTGATGGTCTCAGCAGAATTTCAGGACTTCATAGATTTGATACATTTTCAAGTATTCTGCTCTAACAGGCAGGGTGATTATGTCTGTGCTACTGTATACGTGAACATCTCTGACATGACCATAGCCAGTTAGTTACAGCTAATGTGCTTGAACTCTCCGCAGAACAGCCTTGTGCCATAAGCCTTAGAAAGCAGTGGGTTAACTGCATGCATCACACAGTCACTGTGCTTGCACAACCAAATTGATGTTTCTGGAGCTGACTTGTTAATTAGGCACCTCTCATTAAGACTGATGAATCCTAAGGTATCACATTTATATTGCTTCATTGTGAACCTAAACCAGAACTATTTATGTCTACAGAGTCATGAAATACAGCAGCTCTTGTCCAGAGGAAGTATTTCTTGTCTGTCTTGTATCTATATGTAGAGCATAACCAATGGCTTGTTACATCAAAGAATGAACTGTCAAGAAACTACAGGGAGGAAGTGTGGACTGTTTAACTAGTGAAGTCATTCTGTACACAGAAATGTTCCTAATTATTAAGCCGTTGGCACTACTGTACTGCAGATGATTGTTGAGCTTATTCTAGGAAATCACTGTTTTGGGGACTCTAGATCAGCAAGGTGAATGAATATGGTGATGCTCTCACCCCACAATTTTAGTATGTATTTTCAGAGAGCTTGCTTAGACTTTATCTGCAGTAAAGCCACTACCAATATGTGTCTTACATGAGCAGTAATTACTGGTAACCATGCATTTAATTCTTTCTGCACAATTAATTTGTATTAATTTTTATTTTGAAGAGTGGCAATAAAAAAAGTAAAGGATAGTATGGTACCAAAGAGCACAGTAAAATAAGCACAAAAGCAGTTTCCTGAGTTTTAGTGTGACATGATTTGCCATACAATGCAATAGTTCTTCCCATTTCATAGTTCATCAGAGTTGCAGGACAAGGCAGTGCTTCACAGATAGTCTACACGAGGTGTTTGCTACAGTAATAAAACATGAAGAGAGGCATGTAATAGGGAAAAGTCTGTAGTCTGGGAGATGGGCAGTGAAAAGGTGGATTAAAGGTTTAACCTTCTCCGAATAGTGTCCAGTGTTTTCCTCTGAGTACGGTGTAGAGATTCTCTTCCATCCTGGTGTAGCTGGTATTTCTGAAGTCTCTGGAAACTCTGGGACTTCTGTCAGTTCAGAGGCCAGTGGTACAAGATGGCATATTCACAAAGGTTTTGGTTGTAAGAACTGTCCTTCCAGTAGAGGACACAGAGAAGAAGCAAGGACTTCATCCTTGACCATTTGCAAATTCTGTCTGATTCCCTTACTCAACCAGTCTTACATGTTGTGGTCCATGTGATTCTCAGAACTGTGTTGCTCCATTTGGGAGTCAAATTCTATTTCATAATTAAATGTTTCATATATATTACTATACAGTGAAGAACCAGTGCTTGACGGGGAGGGTGAAAGTGGGACTTCTTAGCTTTTCTATTTTATAGCTATTTAGGCCAGACAAAAATGGTGGTTTGCATGCCCTAATATATACTGGGGTTTTGCCCATAGAGATGAATGCAGTAAGCATTCTGGATGCAATTGAAGTCTGTGTCATCTGAAACTCATAAAATTTTTTGTAAATGTGAAAGTTTAACATTTCCTGCACTATATGGGAGTAGGGGCTTTTTTGGTTTGCTTTATTTTTTTCACAGGTTTGAACTTATAATTGAATTTAAGCAGCTCTTTTGCACAGGTGATTTTCAAGTGAAAACTTGTTTGTTTGAGATATTTGGACTGATTCAATTTTTAAACTTTGATATAGAGCTGGTTTCATTTTACTCACCTCACTAGATTCTTTAAGAACTGCTGCAGTTTGATTATCATAGAATCACATATTGGTTTAGGTTGGAAGGGACCTTAAAGATCACCTAATTCCAACCCCCTGCCATGGGCAGGGACACCCTCCACTAGACCAGGTTGCTCAAAGCCTCATCCAGCCTGGCCTTGAACACTCCCAGGGATGGGGCATCCACAGCTTCTCAGGGCTACCTGTGCCAGTGCCTCACCACCCTCTCTGGGAAGAACTTCTTCCTGAAATCTAATCTAAATCTCCCCGCTTTCAATTTAAACCCATTACCCCTTGTCCTGTCTCTACAGGCCCTTGTAAAAAGTCCCCCCCCCTTTCTTGTAGCCCCTTCAGGTACTGGAAGATGCTGTAAGATTTCCCTGGAGCCTTCTCTTCTCCAGGCTGAACAAGCCCAACTCTGTCAGCCTGTCCCCACAGCAGAGATGCTCCAGCCCTCTGAGCATCTTCATGGCCTCCTCTGGACTCGCTCCAACCGGTCTATATCCTTCGTATGTTGAGGGCCCCAGAGCTGGAGGCAGTACTGCAGGTGGGTCCTCACGAGAGCAGAGTAGAAGAGGGGGAGAATCCCCTCCCTCACCCTGCTGGCCACACTTCTCCTGATACAGCCCAGGATACGCTTGGCTTTCTGGGCTGCCAGAGCACACTGACGGCTCATGTTCAGGTTTTCATACACTGTTACCCCCAAGACTGTATCTGCAGGGCTGCTCTCAATCCATTTCAGGGCTGCTCTCAATCATGTAAATCTTCTCAAACTTCCAAGGAACCAGTGCATCTTCTGTTTAATTAAGTATATATTTTTTGAAGATCTTGCGAATGCAAAGGTGCCTGGTGGTGCCACATTTCTATTTTTTATTTGTGACAATCTTTGCACTGACTAATGCTTGTCTGAAACCCATCTGTGCTATCCTTATTTTTGCTGAGATGCCCTTAGTCAAACACAGTTCCAGCAGTAAGGTATAAAATGGGCTGTGTACAAAATCCCGAACATTTCCAGTGATCTTTCTTCCCTTCCTTCTAGGTACTCATTCAAGATCCTGTTTAGCAGTCCACATATAAGCGAGGATAGAAAAATGAAATCTTCTCAGAGCTCTTTGCATTTACAATTATTTACTTCCCTTTAAAAAGCGTCACAGAACAGTGAAATAAACTTTCTGAGAAAGGTGTCTCTAGTCATACAGTTGTGGTGGAGCCAACTCACTCTGGAAATGCGATGGAACATACACCAGAGAGGTGGAGACACTGTGGTGTTGCTGAGAGACTTCCTTCTGGTATTAAATACGGAAATTAATATGAAACTTTCTCAACAGTGGCTGCCAGAACAGGTTGTAAGTGATGCTAATGTCTTTTGAGACCAGCACACAATAACGTGTTCTGGTCATGTCCTTATATTATATGGACTTGATAAAATCTAGGATTATAAATTGTTCTGCTAGACGTTATTATCCATACCAAAATGATTTCTTGATACTTCAAAAAAGAAAACTAATGCACAATTAAGAAAATGCCATTGCTATCTCTTGCACAAACCACCTTGTAATATCATCAGCTACAGCAAATAAGTCTATTTTACAACAGAATTACATATTTTAATTGCTGGTTAAAGTTCATTCATTTTAATATATTTATTATATAAACATCCAGGATGGCTGAGGTAGAGAGAAGAGAATTCTGGGTTGCATGTTCTTTTTCTTTCTTTATTTTTATACTCTGTTTTGTCATATATTTAGTTGCAGAAACAGTAACACTTTTAAAATAAACTTTGCCTGGCACTACTAGAAAAGAGATTATGGTTTTGAAGAGGCATTTACATTTTTTCCAAGAAATGACTCAGCAATTTACGTTTGCAAGGAAGCAATCATTTTTTTCTCTAAATAAGCCATCGCAGTCAAAGTTGATTTGTTCCAAGAAAAGGAGCTGAAATTAGTTACTGACATGCAATAATTCATTTCTTATTTTACCAACAGTAATTAAATTGCCCGGAACTGTTGTCATTTAACAGCCTATTAATTGACTAATGTGCATTACTTGCATGCAGGCTATAGGTAAAATCCAAGGATTAAGAACGAACGAGAAGAAAACCTCACTGATTTTCATGACCATCATAGATGAATGATTAATTTATTTCATAATGGAAATTAGTTTTTGCAAACACTAATAGGATAGATTTTAAATATGCAATTTCATCAGCAATAGCCCTAAAGAAGGAATTGGTAGTCAACTATTAATTCCTTGGAGGGAAGAAAAATGGCTAATTGGTTGTGCTTTCTTTCAACCAAATGAAGATTGTATAGCCCTTCCTTAAAAATCAATTATTTCTGCTTGGATCAGTATTTTCATTATAAAATTCCTTCCTCTAATCATATCATTGTCCAAACATTCTGATATTTCCCTCCTTTTGTTCCACCAACAGTGAAAAAAACTTTGTTATGTGCATTGGATAGTCTTAGCCTGATAGCAACTACACGCAAAAGTGGATATAGGCAAGTTCAGCAGCTTTGATTTTGTCCAGTCAAATATGATACATTCCAGTGCTGCATTAGTGGCCTATGTGGGGAAAAAAAATCAATGAGGTCAACATCTAGGTCCCAGCTGAGAATAGTCCACTTTATAAAAATAAACCAAAAAGTTCTCCATCATCACAGTAAACTCTAATTTATAGTGCTGCATGTTCCTAACAGAGTCTACAACTGTATGAATAGACAGGAAAACAAAGGTCAAGTTTTTAAATGGAGATTTGTGAGATAGGATTTTCTAAATCACCTAACCGTCGAGAGACTAGTAACAAGAACGTCTTTCTATGACTTGGGAATATCAGTTGGAAGACATGAGGAGGGAAATGAATTGGATATATTAGCTGCCTAAATGTGAGAGAAGCATGAAAATTCAGTCCAATGAAGTAGCAGTTAAGACACTGATGAAAAGAAAGAAAAGACAATATTAAAGTCATCATATGCGGCTTCTAGGAGTATCAAGGGGAATGGAATAGCTCTAGGACACAAGGCTGAAGAGACCATCCTTATTACTCAGATTATACACCGTGGCTGGGAGTTGTTTGGTCAAATGCAGGAGTCAGTAGTGCCCATGTCTACATTTTCTTGGCTTTCTTTCCAAGTCTGAAATGAAAAACAGGCACCTCTTTGTACTGTTTTTCCTCATTTAAGACACAGCAGCTGAATTGTGCTCTGCAAGATGATAAGTCCTGTAACTGAAATGGTGGTCTCTCATATCTGGGCACTTGGCCAAGTACTCTGTTCTTAAATGTCACTGAACCTGCCCTAAATATGGCTGTGGGTTTTGGGTTACCACCTTTCCTGTTGTTCAAAAGTGTCTTCACAGGTAAAGTGAAGCCTTCAGACTGCTGTGGTCATGGTGCCTAGAGAAGGAGGAAAATTGAGCGCACAGCCCCACTCCCTAGCATTTGCTAGGCTGTCTTTCAACGTGCGATTTCATGTAAACTCATAATGTGCTTGTTTTTATTTCAATAAAACAGTAATTTAGACAATAACTAAGTATGTCTGGAAGAATATATGGGAAGGCTATGAAACTATTAATAACATTTGGACACCTCCTGCACTGTTTTAATGCATCACAAGTTAGCACAGTATTGATTCAGTATCAAAGTTCTGAGAAACAAGCCTCTTACCAATATCTAGGATACGATGTTGTAATTGAACTAGAAAATGTTAGATTTCCAGCATTACTGCTGAGAATTCTTCCCAATAAATGTGTGTTTTCCACAGGGGCTGAAATCACTGCAAGTGCTAGTTTTAATTTTTTTCCTTTATATATTTTTCCTATCATACAAGTTTCTTGTCTCCCCTCTGTATGTAAAATAAACATGATGGGGCCAACTCTTGCATTTTACTATCTTGACTTGTGGGAGGATCATTTGAGATATTGGTTTAGATAATTAAATCTTTTGTGGAAGAATTAATCTTTGGAGAAAAGAAAATGGAAGGACTAGGAAACATTTTGTAGGAAAAAAGAGCCAGTAGGAATCATGGGCAGTAGAAGCCTTTGTCAGTGTGCAAAGCAAAAGGAGAAAGAACAGAACAGAAAAAGGAGCCCCGGTTACGATACTGAAGCACAAGGAAGAAAAAGGTGTTGAAGCTTAAAAGAGAAATTAAATAATGTGAAGAAAGGAAGTGACAAGAAGAATGACTGTGTATTTGGCCTCGTAATTTTGAGAGGGTGCTGGCATATCCAAAACCAGATGACACAGCAAGTTCCATTATATATACTTTTTTTTTTTTTTTTTTTAACAAAACTAATTTTGATTTTCCTTCTTAGGTCTATATAGCCTAAGTTCTTTCATAAGCCTAGTTTATTTCTGAAAACAAGATCATAAAGGGCAGCAGGAAGATACATATTTTTTTCTATTTTAGTATTTCAGCTTTGTTAGGTGCTAGTGGTTGTTAGTTTATGCAGGGCACCTGCCTTTTGTCCCAGTAATATCATTCTTTCTCATAGCAACAGATCCTGATAAGTGGCCTCAGCCACAACATTGTGTAATGTAAAAGCATACTGTCATTAGTCAGCAGAAGTCACAGATATGTAGAAGGGGCAACAGAAATGAACCAGAGAGTTAGGAACATCATTGCCATTGTAGTAGCACCTTTTGTGAAGTTACACTGGTAGATATAGTTATTTTTATTTTATTGTCAAAACTGCATTTTTTCAGTTGGCTCTAGTTTGTTCAGTTACAGTTTCTCCCATGCTGGATGTGGTGTGGATGCATACGCCTCTCTGCTGTCTTTCCAAAGTGCCTGGATTCCATTTATCTGAAGCTATGCTGTTTTGGTGAGAGTCTGTTCCACGTGAGAAGCTATGCAAAGTGCAGAAAAGCTTGTTTCAGGTAGAAAGCCAACAGTTCTTCCTTATCTGTAAATGGTTCATCACATACACGGTTAGTGCCAAGTAGCTGAATAGCCGTATCTATAAATAAAACTTGCTAATTGCATGTATTTTGTTCTTCGATTGTTTTTCCATAGCTGATTACATACAACAAATATAACATGTCAAATGTAGATAACCTCGTAGTTATTTATCCTCTTTCTTATGGATCCTAGATGGCTTTTAACCAAGAACATGCATGAACTGCAAACCACAAGTGGCAAAATCTGAACCTGTAAGTACGTGTGATTGACTTAAGAATAGGCATTTAGCAATTAGCAAGGAAAAAATGCGCTGGCTTTTCATAGCTCTGTTGCACACTCAACATGATGTATGACTAAAAAGTCAAAATCTGAAGAACTTCTCAGCCATTCATAATTTCTAAAGAAGTAGAGTCCAAAATACATTTTAATCTTTCCAATTGATTGGGTCACAGAACAGAAAAGAATTTCAGCAGTTGAAGTCCAGTAACATTTTGTCCTAGACCAAATGTAGTAAGAAGATATGAATTTTGAATTTTCTGGATCAGAAGTAGTTCCCAAAATCATCTGACACATCATCAGGTTCTGTGGTTCTTCATAAAGGTGTAGAGTTAATCTGTTGTATCGTTAGACTCGCTAAGTCTGACTAACCTCACCCAAAAGTACTACAGATCCGCATACCTCTTAGATGTAGGAGCACAATGGCAAGTGCACATGAGTCTTTCAGGGAGTTAACTTAGACATGATGCCAACCTCATGAGAAAAATACTGAAATGAGGTTTGTGTTTTGGTGGCTATGGCTGATGTCACAGCAATTTGTTTGAAAACTATCTTCTCATATTGGTGTATGCACTTTTGCACTATCGTACCAGTGGGCTTTGGTCATTCCCATTCCAGATCAAAACAGGAGGTTTTAAATAAATGGAGAAATATGACCTGAAATTTTCTATTATAGTCCTGAATGTTTGCCCTTTAGATTGTAGAAAAGCTATTCTAAAATAATTTTGGAATTTTACACTACGTTTGACAAAATAGCAGTAATTAATCAACACTCTGAAAGTTGACAACTGTTTTCTCCTCTATTTATGGGACATAATGCCAATACAGTTGTTTTCTGGTCAAGTACCTCTGCATGAGAATTTATACTTGTAGCTGTTCCTGTGATTAAATAGTTCCTTGACCCCGTAACATCATCATCCTGGGCCACAGGAGACGTGAGTTCCCATATACCTTTGATGCTCATACAGGGTTCCTGTCATTGCAGACACGGTCCGAGGTGTTGCCATTTTCCTCCACACTGTGGGGGGTGTTATTTAGCACACAATTTTCCAGTTGCCAGTGTCTGAAACTCATGCGGTCATAAACCAAAAAAAAAAAAGGAAAAAAGGGAACACATAACATGGGATTCAGAAATAATTCATGATGATTTAGTTTAATTTGAGTTACTATAACCCTAAAGCTCCATTAAAACCTAAAATGAATGCTATTTCCTCCTGAGAGCAGAGAACAATCTGCTAACTTTTGCCAAGATGAGAGCTATTATGGTGTACAACATGAATGCATATAAATTACAAGGTTTATATTTGCTGTTTTCCCTAATGTTAACTTTGACTGGCATGTCAAATTAAAAGCAAGAGGGGAAAAAAAAAAAAGGAAAACCTGCATCAGATTAAGAAACATGTAAGGCAGTGTAATTTCTAACTACAAAACACAAGACCTTCACACTTCAAACAATCCAAACAGGTTTTCTTTTAATGATTAGGTTTCACTTTTTTCCCCTTTATACTAGAGATGCATAGAGAACTACAGTAGTATTTGGAAATAATTCAGTAAGCCGGGTATCTCTTTTTTTCACAACTCTAGTAACACTGGGGATGTTTCAGGTTTCCTACTGTTTATGTTTGGTGCAAGGAATACAAGAAAATTAAAGTAGGTTGAAAATTCCTGATTGAAACTAATGTAGAAAATCGAAGAGAATTTTATATCTCAGGACATGACACTGAAATTGGCCTGAGCACACTTGTAATGGCACTTGCAGCCTTTTGCAGGTAAACAAATAGGAAGTTGCTTTCCATTAAGGAAGACAGATGCTGCAGAGAGCCTGGGTCTCCCCAGAGCAGCTGCTCTATCTAAGATCCAAATAGGTCATTTAAGCCCTGATCCCACAATGAGAACTATTGGGTCAGAATGTGCCTATCCAGGGATTAAGTCATGACCTGATAAAAGTGAAAAACTGGGATTTTTATATATACTTAAAGCATGTTTTCAGAGCATGAATATTTCAGAGGAAATATTTTCCCTGCCTCACTCTTTATATTTGATACAAAGAGCTTCAACTTTTGCTCATTTCAATTCAGCTGATTTTTGCTCCCATTGTTCAGCTCTTTTTTCATTCAGATAGTTTAATTTACCTGCTCTTTTATACACACAGCTACTGTGTTTATGGATAGTGAAATGTTTTTCTATATGTCAAATGAGCTTTTTAAAAGTATTATACTCCGCAGGCACGCAGGGGATGATGTTTAAACATAGCTTTCTCCTGCCTAGGCTTCCAGTCGATTGAATTTTGAATCTCCTATGAGCTAAAAAAATTGATTATGGAACATTTTGGATAGGGTTTGGAACATAACTGTATAGCTGTCTATTGCTGTGCATTACCAGAAGCATCATAAAGCAACTGGGCCCAGGATGTCCTTTTATGGAGATTATTGGGTAGGAAATGGTTTAACATTTCTATCTTCCTATTGAATATTGTGAACAGGGAAGTGTATTGCTGTAGAAGACTACATTAGTGGAATGTGATCTCTTTCTCACTTACAGAAGTTGAAAAACTCATCAGGGTGTAGTTGGAAAGGCAACAATTGCCCGTCAACCAGGGAGCAGCCGGGAACAGAGGGGCAGTGACAGAATCAAGGCTTACCTTCTGTCTTGGCAGTGAGCTGGGGCAGGTGATGCTGATGGTGAGGAAGGTGGAGGAGACCGACTGTCCCGTCGCTCTGCATTGCCTCACCCCTCATGCCTTCTCTGTCAGCGGACGGAGAACCTGGCTTAGCGCCCCAATCCTCTTGTACAGTCTGTAGGATCATTGCTGTGTTTTGTTATCCCAGCCCTGGCTGCTTGCTACTCTAGGAAGGGCAGGTGTAGAGACGGCAGTTCCCTTCACTACAGCTTTTGGCAACGGTGACGAACCCACAGTTAATGGCAACTCAGACGCCAATAAGGCCAAAAATATACTCTATCCATACAGTGTGCTTTGTAAGATGTCTCAGAGTTGTTCAGTGTGGGGTTAAGAAAATGCTGGGTCAAAGTTGTAATTTTGCCTCTTTTCCTTCTCCTGCACTGTCATTTGTATTTGAGCCCTTTTCCTACTGAAGAAAATGTGAATTCATATTCCTTGCAGCTTTGGTCCTTCCCTATTCATACATAGAATAAGAACCAACTTTTAGTGTTCTCACTTAATCTAAAATATTCTTCAAGTCTGTTAATTTAATAACTGTATTATTTTCAATTGCAAAGTCATCATTCTCAGTTCTGTGACTGCTTTTGGCTCACCATGCCATGCCCCCTCCCCCCTTTTGTAGCTTGAAGTTCACTCTTTTATTGCTGAAAAACCCGAGTATTTTTATTCCTGTTCTAAATCTGGCTGCTTCCAAATCCCTGGGGTTCCAAGTCAATATGTTTGGTAATGACTTCATACAAAGGCAAAAGAAAAGAAGCCAATTTGTGTTTTCCATTGTTGTGATAAATGCATATTTGAACTTTCGGCTGGTCTTGACTTCAAAAATAAAGTAACTAGCTTTGCTGGGTGACACTATGGTCTGAGGAACAAACCATGTCACGAGGAGTACTGTGATACCCCATTTTGTTTGTTTGTTTTTCAGTGCTCTGGTGATTTATCCTCCACATCGGAAAGGAAAAATAAGAGATGCAGGCATAAAGCTGAAACAGGGAGTTGCTTTAAACCTGAAATTAGGGTAAGGCCCAGGCATTTGAACAAAGATTAATATCATCTTATAAGAGGCACTGCATAAAATCCCACAAACGAAGGCCATGCCCGTAAAGACAGCACAGAGGTACATATGATTAAAAAGCATTTGAAATTAGCCATCAGAAATCCAGGTTTTAAGGAAATCAACATTTTCTATGGAAGGCACCAAATTTTATCAGGATTTTCTGTTAAGAGACATTTTGCACATATGCAGTGTGTGGTAGACTCTCAGTCATAGTTACCGGTACCCCTGAATTTTAGTGTGATGACCTTTGCTTACAGTTTCTTGATGTGAGTATATTCTTAAGGGAGGTGATCACAAAGCCTTTCTCATCTTCCCCTTTCATTTTATCTTACCTTGCGGTTTAAAAAATTGGATCAAGTCTTTCTTTCTTAAGAGTTCTTGTAGATTTATACCTATGCAAATCAGAACTGAACAGAACACACATGCAGCCATGAAACTGGAAAAATAACCCGAGCAAAACTCCTAAACTTCAGCACCACCACCCTTCCAGAGACTGCCAGGGGCCAAGTTTTCTGTATTGGGAGCCTCCCAATCCATTGTGTGTAAAACTGCATACCTGGAAACACTGGTTTGGGGGCAAAGCTCCTGGTGACCCCTTTAAACTCAGAGCAAATTTTGCATTCAGTGCTTGCAGACGTAGCCCAGTCAGCAGTAGTTTGACCTGAGCTGGCCGGCATACAGCAAGCTCATGTATCTCTGTTGTGATGCAGTCGCACAAAAGTGACATTAATGTAGATGTACTTAAGTAATAATATAATTCCGAGTAGTGTCCTCAGAGGATGAATTGTACTGAGAACCAGTATGCCGATGCTAAATTGAGCACTAAATTGGAGGCTTAAAAATGAGGAAGCTAGTAAAAAAGATGTTAAGGTGAAAAGTGAGGAAATTAAAGTGTTGCAACTCAGCATGGGGGCTACTTAAACATCCCATAAAATGAGTAATAAATGACTACCCCTAGGAAAAAGGAAAAAAAAAAAAAAGGAACAACTCAAAGAGCAGGATTGCAAATTAATAGGTATAGGTAAAGGCAAAATTCTGGAAAAGCTGAACATGTCTCTGTGCAGGAAGGGAAGAACTCGGCTTATGAAGAGGATTATAATTAATGGCAGGTAAATCCGAGACAGAAATATGGGGATACTAAAAGGCATTTTGCAAAGCAAACAGCCAAAAGCATATAAACAAATAACAAGGAACTGTTTAAATCTACAAAGAGCAGGAAGCCTGCTAAAGCAGACAGGGCCAGAGTCAGCTGAAGGACAGAGTACTACAAAAGGGGCCAGGATAGGAAACAGCTGCATGGTAGCTCTCCTGGCTGCTTCGCCTGGCCTGGTGTCCCCTGCTCTGAATATTTCTCTTCCTTGCCACAGGCCTTCTCATGTGACTTTGATTGGGGTTTTTTTCCTATTTTTCTTTGGTCTATGGACTTTCCTCTGTCACTGGGCACAATCTATGGCTTGTGTTTCCAACTGTCCCCTGGAGAAAGGGATATTTCCCCAGGATATTTAAGTCTAGCAGCATTCTGAAAATGGAATGCCTGTAAAATCCCAGACCCAAAAGATCCTTAGGGAATTTAATCTCTATAAATGTTTTGTCAACATTTTCTTTTACCTCTTTTGTGGCTTATATTGCAATGATTGAAATGTGGGAGCATATGGTATAACATAAGATATTAAAATGATAAAGAATACACAAAGCATCCTTGCAACAGCTTTGTGCATCTGCTTCAGCATCTTGGCTAAATTCCAATAAGGGTTATTAGATTCCTAAATTCCCTACTCTTTAATTGTCTCTGTGATAGGGTCGCATCGCATCTTTTCTAGTGTCCTGTGCATCTGTGCCTCAGTTTCCCAGCTGTACCATCCTCTGATAAAAGAGCTGATTTAAGATTAACCCTCAAGCCCAACTGCTAAATCTTGCTATACCAAAATGGTCCTTGAGAACAAATTCGTCTTTTCAGCCCTGCTTCTGGGTTGCTGGTAGTTTGATGGTGTCTTTGGGGGGCTGAAGTGTGTGTTTCTTTCACCTTTTTGAAGTGTCTTGAACCCTAAACAGTGGTAGCCCTGTGAAGCTAGAGTCTAGACACTTGAAGAGTAAGACACTCTGAGTCTGCTGTCTTAAATAATGTGTTGCTAGCAGCACGTTCCTCCCTAAGCGCTATATTATATATTGAACATTCACCAAATTTTAGTATTGCAAAAAAATTTGTGACATTTGGAGGGGAAAAAATTGTAAAAGAATGTAAGTTTATGGTGTGCAGCTTAATATTTTTCTAGTTTGTTCTCTGAATAATTTGGGAGTGTTTGGTATTTAATAAGTAGAATGCTGCCTTTAGGTACTTTCTTTTGCCTTAAGCTCTTAAGATATTATTCAGGTACTGAAAGTAGTGGAAAATCACTAGTTAACAAAGAAAAACTGATTTTTAGATGAGGTAACCACTCTAGTGTATAGAGTTTTATTCTATATTACACTATATTTAACAATAGAGATAGATTTGAGGATGAATGAAGGGAAGTAGTTGGTGAGAAAAAATGTTGATAGATCTACTTATGTAGTCGTGAAAATGACATACAGAATCTTGTATGTTCTGTACAAAAGGAAAAATAAGCAGTGGTTTTGAAATGTAGCTTAAGGGAATGGCTGGTAAAAAATCTGCTGAAAAAGGTTAAGGATATGTGCCAACGGTAACTGTCTATATTTGTTTTGCTTTCACTCAAAAATAATTTTAAATTGGAAAAGTAAAAATTTATGTAGTTGGGGATTTTGGTCGTGTGAAGCTAGACTTTCACAATTTCCACAGGACTTGAGAAAAGTGGAGATTTTTTTATTGTAAGGCATTTTTTTTTTGATGGTTTGAAATAATAAGTCTACTAATGTATACGTATATGTGAATGTCTGTGTGTATACACGATATCCAGGGAAGGTGAGGGTATGAGGAAGAGAAATTCCAATAACTTGGAAGTCATATAAAAACAAACAATAATCAGAGTAAGTTAAAATTTCACAACAGGAAATGTAGAGAGCCAAGTCATACTCCCTGTACACCAGTCGAGTAACCACACTGTGCTCTGAGGAGTCCTGGGGGCAAAGGATCTTCCCACCCAAATGTTCCACAGCTGCAGCAGGGTAGGCAGAATGGTCTGCTTCACTGAAGAAAACATGGTCATGTTGGGAAAGTGTTCGGCTGAGATTTGCAAAACCACGGGAGGGAAACGCTCAGGTCCATTAACTGACATTCAAACCAAGGTGACCTGGAAAGTCCCAGGCTTATCTGTTGGTTTTTTGCTCTTTCATGGGGAAAAGAAATCAGAGCTGTAATGTGACTGAGGGTGGTCAGGAGGTCATGCACCTACCCTGTCTTTCAGCCCACCCCTTGTCCAGTGTTGGTAATATTACCCCAAACATTGATTTTTTTTTTTTCTCCTAAAAAAATAAAGCTAGAAGCCAGGCATCACATTTTTATTTGTGTCTGACTTTCCCCTGAATCAGGAGTGTTTGAAAATAGGTCACCGCTCCATCCTCAGTTGTACCAGAGAACGTATTCAGCTGTGCATGTGGTACGTAGTTTTAATGGAAATGTTTGCCTAATGCATGTTACGTTGCGCTGTAGGATGGTTATGCCTTCCTTCTTCCTTCTCTTATCTCCTGTGTTACCGCTAATGTAGACCAGACAACACTGAACACCCATGATGGAAATGTATCTTTTTAGTTTATACAAATCACATTAGTGTGACAAAGCTTAAAATAACTGCTGTTAAAAGAAAAAAACATTTATGGGAAGCACTTTATTTCCTTGGCTCCTATTTCTCGTGCATTGATGATTATAGCTGCTAACAAATCACTGCAGTATTTCTTCTGCGTATCAAATTTATGGGCTTGAAATTCCTCATAGAACCGATCAGTGCTGAGCTCTAACAAATCTTGATGGAGAGGAGAAAAGAACGATAGTGAAAATAAGGGTCGCAAAGGAAATGAGTAGCAGAAGAGTATCCTAGAAAAGAACGCACAGCGTCAAAAAGCAGGCCACAGGAGTTATGTTTTTAGCCTGGGCATGGACCTTATGTTTAATGTCTTGAGCTACTTCTTGGCATGTCTGTCTTGTCCACAAAGGTGCAAATTTGTTGTTTCCCACTCTTTGTGGACCGTGTGCTTAGCCTGACAGGAGCTGCTCAGCCAGAGATACTGGCTTCTGCTCCAGCATAAATTGTTAAGTTGTGCCTGTTTGCATAGGGTTTTATTCTATATTACACTATGTTTAATAATAGAGATATATCTGGGGATGAATGAAGGGAAGTAGTTGGTTAGAAAAAATAAAGATACATCTCCTTCTGTAGTAGTGAAAATAACATATAGAATCTTTTCTCTTGTACAAGAGGAAAAATAAGCAAGCATACATGTTTGCAGTCTGCAGGTTGCCTACCCTCAGTGATGCCAGCCTCCAGATGCTGGAAAAATAGTGATAGTTCTAAGGCTTGTAATAGGCAGCCTACAACTTTGTGATGAATTGGTGCTTGCTTCACACTAAACTTGCAACAGAGCAGCTCACAGACTTTTTAAACCCAAGTGTGTAAGGTGAAGTTCAATAAGCCTTCAGGTATCTAAATTAGGGTTGGACTTTCCAAGATGCCAAGCATCTGCAGGTCATCTTCCGGCGGCTGCTTTTCCTCCTCACTCCTGTTGGGCTAAAGGTCCTCGGTGTCTCAGGACCTCATGCTACTTTTATTGAAGTAAAAACTGTTGGCTGTGAAGCAAATGAAATGTTTCTAAGCATTTGGTATGCTTTGTCTTATCCACTCACTCTGTTCACTAGCTCTTTCAAATCATAGGAGCTAATGAACTTTTCCAACCTGAGATTTTCTGCCCTCTCCCCTGTTACGCTTTCCATGAGATATTATGGCTAAGAGCAGCCAGGCCTATGTGAGGAAGAGTGTGGATCAGACCTTGTAGAATGAGACTGCACACAATGTGAGAAACAGCAGTGGCTTTTGATGCTTTCTGGCATACTGGATGATCCATCTGGAACCCACCAAAAATTGACTGTTGGTGAGATTTGGCTGCTGCCTGCCTTCCTGGTGTTTCCCAGCTCACATGCTATCAGTACTGTAGCTACAGACATGAGGATACTTGTGGGATCCCAGAGTTGTATGGTCAAATGTTCAAAAATAAATGCATTTTTGTCAATGCTGCTAATGCTTTTCTGCAGATTTCAAAACCATTTTCCAGCCTGATACTGGGAAAAAAGTTCTGATAATTTATGTTACCCAGATGTTTTAAAATTCAACAGCTTTCACTACCCATAAATTTAATAGCATTAAACACCTGCTGGCTCAGAGTAGCAGTTCTTGCCAAAAAGAAAAGCAGGAGCAGAGAGATACACTACTAATGTGCTCTCTTCCTTACCATCAGAGCTAAGGCTCTGAGCTGAAGCCCAGCACAGCATTACCCCATGCAGAGCAAGTTTTTCTGCCTCTGTGCTTCAGAGTAAAAGACTCACAACAATTCTAGCCTGCCAAATAATGAAAAATGAGGGGAAAAAAAAAAAAAAAGAAAAAGAAGAAGAAAAATAGTTTTGGAAAGTTAGGAAGGAGACTTTTCTTAGCCCTTACTGAAACTCAGAAAGTCTGATTATTGGAAACTGTGGAGAAATCTATAATGAAATATCAAAGCCTGAGGGCTGTTGGCAGGGATGAAGGAGCACAAGTTCGTGACAGTCAGTGGCACTTACACCACTCTGAGAGCTGGACCTGGGATGTCAGGGGAGCACAAAGGATCTGAATGCAACAAACAGGTATCATGGCGGTGATGAGTTGGAAAAAGCGAAATGCTTAAACAGTTGAATGAGATTGGAAGTCACAGAATAGTTTAGGTTGGAAGGGACCCTGAAGATCATCTAGTAAGTCATTTAAGAATACAGTTTTGGAAGCAGTAGTGATGAACTAAAACCAGAGAAAATAATGAGCAGAGAGCTTTAACAGGCTTGTCTGAATGTAGCACATGAAAGTTTTCAGTAATATCCTTGCAAACAAAATCTTCAGCCTGACGTCACCAGGTTTACAAGACCTTTATTTTCTTATTAATGAGCATTTGAATGGATTTTTATTTATAGCATAGTTGCTGGAAAGGAAGAGCATAAACAGTGATTCAGAGAGAGGTGAGTGTCGCCAGATTGCTGTGGGTGAGTTGCTGATGAAGAAACAGAGGATCTTGGGGAGGTATGCTAACGGAGGGGAAGGACCCTGAGGGTGTGTGAGGGAAGGGCAGCAGCTGCTGCCTTCTCCCAGGAAGACTTTGGGGGCTGGCAGCAGGGAAGAAGAGCGTGGTTTTGGAACAATTTTTGTAAGTGTTGCTGTTGTGTTTTGGAGGAATGGCTTAGAGATGAGGCCATGTTTGCAAGATGGCATTAATAAATAAATTGAATAGAAATATTTAAAAGTTTGAGCTCTGTCAGAACAGTCATCTGCCATCTGACTGCCATGAGATTGTAACAATCAAAAAACTGTGGTTCAGTCACTGCAGGCAGCTTAGAGTGTGGCTTGTGGTTACTCTCTTTCCCGTCAGGGAGTAGTGTATAGAGCCAGGAGGTTGCTTTCTCATACCTCAGTCCCTGCTGAAGGTCTGAACTGAAACAGCACCGCCTGTAGGAGCAGCTGATTGACAAATCAATGGGAACCACACACCTCAGACCAAGTAATTTATGTGAATGGATTTTTTCAGTGTAGCTAATGGTGGTCCTGTGCTTGTACGTGGTATCTTAGTTTGATTTGTGTACAGGAATGTGTCTGGAGGTTTTTGTTTCAAGAAACATCTCCAGGTAGAAGTTATAATAATAATGTTTCACAAATAGGAGGCAGTTTGCGTTCTGCTCTTGGAACAAACCAATAATGTACTTCAGACTCCAAAGGGAAATGTATTGTTAATGGAAAAATTGTCTTCATCCTCTCTTTCTATTTAAGGCAGCCTTTGCTGCCAGTTTATCATGAACACATAAAGGTCTAATGCAATACGGATTAGATGGTATAAAAGTAAGAGAGCAGCAAGAACTCCAGATGTTCATTAGTGGAGTGACTATTGTAAAAAGCCACTGAGGAACTTCATCTGTTCTGTTCCCTCAAGGATTTCCAGTCATTAAATAATTTTCAAGGGACTCGTATCAGCAGATTCTATTGTGTTTTATAAAATCTTTCCTTTTGAACACTGCGGGCTGAGTTCACCACTGGCATTGGATAAACAGTTTCACTGCAGTTGCACCCACTTATGTTTGTGCTGAATTTAGCCCTCTGCCATTGTGCATACATACTGCAAAGGCCACTCAGGTGCAATGACAGATGAGGCCTTAAAACTTAATTGCTTTGTATCTAGAAACATAAGTAATAGTCAGTTTTGCAATGCCCTAACATTTTTAAAAGTAAATTGGGTTTTTGGATTGTATTTCATTCTTACATTTTTAATAAAGTATAACAGGCACCAGCCTTAAAGCCACATTTACAAGATTAGATTTTCCATTTATATAAAGGGTTTTTTTTTCTCCAAAAAAGATGCATTTATGCTTGCAATTGCAGTGAGCTTTATCGTGCCACCTATTGTTGTGCCCTATGATGTAGAGAAACACCTTATCTACTGAGAGAGAAATCCAACCTGGATCTTGTTCAGAATATCAGAATAAATTTAGCCGTAGCTACAGTAAGAGGATAAACATTTATGTTGTTTCCATTTGCTTGTTTACGCATGTGAACATAACTGGGTAGGATGTTTAGAGTGCTTTTATACCTTAAATAGAGGGATGTTCCTCTGGGTCACCTAAGTATACTTACTTCTTCCCTTTTCCAAGCCTGCCTCTCTTTTTCTCCTCCTGCCCTCACCATCTGTTCTTTGTTTCAAAGTACTAATCTCATCCTTCTTTTTTACATAATTTCTTATATAATAGTTGTACAAGGAAAAGAACTTATTTTCTGTATGAAATTATGGACTGTTTCTTACAGGGAACCAAGTGTGCTTTGTAGCCTTGCTCATCAAAGAAGTTAACTTTAAGGATGTGAATAATAACATTGACCTTAGTAGTAAGCAGGCAAAGGAAGTCCAAGTACTAGGGAAGTTCAGTCACTTTGGTTGTAATTTTCTTTCCTTTTTCAAAATTGCCATTTTCTGCTTAAATTCAGTGAAGCTGTTACTTGTAAAGCCATTCAGACAAAAAAGTTTATCTTGTTAGTTGAGTATACAGTCCTCAAATGCAGACTTTTCCAGAAAAGGGAACAATTTGGCAGTCATTAATTTCTTAAAAGCAGTATGTTCTAAAAGCAAACTTAAATATACATATGTGTATATATATTGAGAGAGACATATCCCTAGCACAAAAATACACTATTTTCATAATGGTATAAGTCCAAATGATACAATGCTAAATATTGCTAGAGTTGGTCTTAAATACTTTTTCCTAAAGCAAATAATCAGTCAGGTAGTGACAGGACAGAACACTATTTTTGACTTCTATGCCTTCATGAAGCTCTTGTCTCTTATTGGCTTACAATTGTTCAAAATATCACAAAACCACTGAGACTCTCCTTTTTAATTGAAAGACAGTTTCTTACGGAATCAGTTTTTAAGAACTAGGTATCAAGCTTTCTAATTTCTGCTTCAGAAATGTTTCTAACTTGTACATGATTTTCTGTTACAGAAAACCCAACTGCTACTTTTCGTTCATTGTGTCGAAATATGCAGTACAGAAGGCACAAGCTTTCCTCCGTCTTTGTTGTCACAGGTGATGACACAACTGTTTGAGGCTGAATTCAATCCTTGATTACAATGAGAGGCAGGAGTATATGCCTTTGGGGGAAAAAGTGGTTTGGATCTCTCAAAACTTTTTTATTAGGCTTCTCTTTCACCATGTGTCTGTATTAAAATAACAAGACTGTTCAGCTAAGATAAGAAGCCAGACAAAATACACTCAGCCATATCCTCACATGCTTTCACTCAAAAACGGTTTTACTGGAGCATATTTGTGTTGGTAGAAGATGTCAACCATTCAAGTGCTGTTACTACCGAGTTCCTAGCTCTGTCAGGGCAGATCAATTCCACACTTCTCCTCACAGTGTAGTGAAATTACAGTCCTGACAAGAAAGCGTATACCTTTGAACGTACAGACATGAAGCTTAATCAATAACTGCATTATTGTAAATTATTTCCTAATTAGGTATATGGGTTTATACTGATAAATAGAATAGGGCTTCATGGAGCTGGTCCCTAGTTTCAAGGCTTGTGACACCGTAACGTAATTTAACGCTAAGTAGAATTCTCAAATTAGTTGTCACTTTAAGACTTTGACTTCCATTATTTTGAAACCTGAAAGTCATTGATTATTTGCACCTGACTGAATGCTAAGCCCATTTAGTGCTAGATCCAGTGTTAAACTTCTGGGCAGCAGCTGCTCCAAGTGGAGTCCAAATTCCAGAGTTAACTATTTGTTGTCTCTATATAATTCCAGGGAAAAGAGGGATTCCTCCAAAGGGCAGAAGAAAAGCAAAAGGAGAGAGAACTGCAGCTAACCAGGACAAAATTCTTAATGAAGGATTGGTTTTAACTCCCATCACTTCACAGAGCTGAACTGTTGGTATCACCTCTACAGGACATACCATCTGGCACCCTTTCCTGAGGGCAGGGGTCTAAAAGAGTTTCTTTCAAAGATCTGAGCTGGGATAACTCTCATAAAGTATAGCCAGCAGGTAAAATGAACCTTCTGTAAATCAGCTTTATGATTAATATACTCATCTGAATGCAAAGGCTCTGCAACCCACTCCTCCGAAACGGAGGTGGATAAGCACATCTCCCAAGTGAATGCCTCAAATCCCAGGCTGAGAGGGAAAAACAGCTTGATCTTTCAGGTGGAGTAGTGGCTTGGGCAGTGAGCAGAAACTGAGCAAAACTCAGGGTTCTGGCTCACAGACAGCATGTTATGAGACTGCACTTATTTATCTTGTACGCTTTGTTTACTTAACTGTAGGTGGTTGTCCTGTTCTTCATCTCTCTTCTCAGAGCTGTTTACATGCATTACATTAAACTATAACAAACTAAAAAGCAAAAATAATGTTGAGAGCGATACATACTTTGTTTCAATGTTCCCCTGGGGGAAAAACTAGCAGATTTCTTCAGAGCTTCAGGACACTGATAATCTTCACTGACTTCAGAGGACACCAGGGGCACATTGTGCTTTCAAAACCAGAAAATCATCTGTTTCATGTTGCATATGCCACAGTAAAGGTACAACCCTGGCATATTTGTGAAAAAACTTGGACAAAGAAGCTGATGGTACTTAGCATTTCCTTGTAGACTGGCAGTGTCTCCCAGTAAAAGGATTTGGAATTAACAAGAGAGAGTATTTCCACGGCCTGAAGGCTTGATATCCCTAAATAAGGATCTTTGCCTTGTGAGCTAAAGCCAATACTTTAATGGCAGAAACCTGGAGAGATCATAGACACTTTTGTGTAGTGCATAGGATTTGTGAAGCTAACTAAGTCAACATTTAGAAGGGATTATGATTCCTTTTTTTTTTTTTTTTATCATCTTGTTTATCTGGTTGATTTATCCTCCTGTCCTCCTTACACTGTCTACACTTTAATCTGTTTCTGGTTTATGAGAACTATAAAAAGTCTCTTACACTGAGAGATTTCTTTCATTTGAATGCAAATTAAAACTATTATCTTTCAGTTACAGGCCAAAGATTGCAAAATAATGCTTGTTTATAACTTAAAAAACCTAATCTTTCTTTAACTGTTCAGTTAAAGCAGAAATGTACAGTTAATTTTTGCCTATCATTTATGTGTTTTATATGTTAATTTGCTGAAGCAGATAACAAGACAAAAAGGGAGTTAAATTAGAATGATATGAAGCAACAATATACTTTGCTGCTGCTGAGTCTATATACACAGTCTTGGGCTCAAACTCCTTGCAGTGATTCAAGAAGTCAGGGAATTCTATGTCTGGCTCATGTTTTTAAAGTTAGTGCTTATGAGAAGATGAAATGGAATTGATGGAAAGTCTACAAAGAGAGGGAGAAGAACTTATGTTACCTTTACACAAATACTGTGTCACGATATTTTGAAGGGAGATTAAGAAATTAAATGTTTTTCCCAGACATTGGCCCTGCTTTTTCTGTCTGAGAAACTGTTGGTACCTCAATCAGATCCTTTTGGGGAGCAGAGAATCTGACAACCCCGCAGCTGTGTATACAGAGTGCTTGTATCCAGCTATTGAGCATCCACTAGGTTACCCTATGCCATGTAATACTGGCCCCAGGAAAAAAATAATTGTGTTATATTGTTGTAAACACCACCAGGTTTTGCTTTACTTTCCACTTCTGTACTTCTAGTGGATGGACTAAGACGTAGGAAGAAAGAGACTTGCTGCATGGAATGGTAACAGGTAAGCAGTAACATTACCTTACTGTGTCATTTATGGCTTGTCTTTTATGAAGACAAAAACCTTCCTGCACAGCCCCTAGAAAACACGCCAAGGTTCACAGAACAAGGTGCAATTTAGCACATCAGGGATTATGAAGGTACAGAAAGGGCAGGATGGAAACAGGGATAGAGACCTCTGGCCATCTTTGTCTCAATTTAGGCACACTGATCCAGTGTAAAGACTCAGCAGCACCCTAAAACCAGAGCTTGTTGTGAGATACGGCAGTCACTCTCTGATGCTCAAGTTCACCAGCTTCTACAGGGCATGTGAGCAGCTCTCAGCACACTACGTGGGGTGCATCTGTCCCTGGGCATTTCCATCCCTTCATGTCCAGGGAAAGCAGCCTCCTTTCCTGCAACAGCATAGTGTGCTCCACCAAAGGGGACCTTGGCCTAAGAAAGGAGCCCTGAACCATGTTTCTTTGTCACGTTTGCCTTTGTTGCTGAGGATAGTGATTATTCTGCTCATGGCCTGAGATCCCACATGTTCGTCATGCACATGTTTATGAACCTGATCCCAAAGCGGCTTCATGAACGTGATACAGTATGTGAGTGCCAGAGTCAGGAGTAAAAATGCAGCTTCTGCTCGCCATGTCTTATCTTGCTCTGGACAGGGCTTATTACTGTCTCACTAACTATTCCTTACTTACTTCCTGCTTCTCCTTTTTGTGCCTTTTAAAAAAAATATACATTTCTCTAATGCAACTTTTTTCTAATGCAATTTTTCTCTACTGCTTGCAGGGCATTGCTTGGTAGACTGTGAGGAGCTTACTTTCAAGAGTAGAATCACTCGTCTGCTGGAGACAAAACTATTTCTGTGTTTCAGTCTGGCTTTGTGGACTCTTCTCTGTGAGTACAGTGCTTTTGTGTCTTGTCTTTTCCTTGCAATGCATAAGTGGAATTATACCAATAAAGAGGTACTTCCCTTCTCCCACAGTTTCTCTATACTGGACTAAGTTCTACCTCTTGCAGCCAGAGCTGAGGCAGAAGTGAAGCAAGGACTGGAGTATCCCTAAATTCCAAGACTGTTTTGGGAATAAAAAAAGAAATTATCTGTGTGTCCTTGGATATGCACATCAGAAGAGAGGAAACCTGATTATCTTTATTTCCTCTGGAAAAGACTTTTAGTCCAGTCACACCTTGCTTGGATGTAATGACGTGGAATAAAATGCTCTAGGATTTCCTGTTGCCCCAATAGGGAAATTGTAAGAGGAGTGTTTGTTCATTCACATATTGAGAAATTAATGGATGCTCAAGGCCATACTGGTAACTCTGGCTTGATTAATGTTTTTAGCACTGACCAAGCCTATCAGTGACAGAAGAAAAAACATTCTTAAAGGTCAGACATCTCCAAATCACATCCTTTTTCTGCATTGCCAGTATTGTAATTAGCTGACATGGAACGTATTTGGAGCTGTGAGAGCAGCTTTTTTTAAGCAGTGACCACTACTTTGACTGCCAGCATTCCAGTAGTGGGTTTGGTATCGTCTGCTCATCAAATTAGAAGTTGGCTGAAGAAGAAAGTACTGTCACACTGATAGCTGATAACAACCAGTAACCACTGCCTTATGTGTAAGAGGTTTTGCTTTATCTGAAACTCTATTTTTTTTAATAAAGACTTAAAGTGTGAAATTTTATAATCCTGAAATCCTTCCAGAACTTGTAGAAAAAACATTGTATTGGTTTCTTTTCAACGTTTTTTAGTGGGTTTTCACAATACGAAGCCAGACTGTCAGCTGGCACAGAACATGCCAGTTTCTGCGGCCTGGAAACTCAGTTCATGGTTTTCATAGCATTTGGTAAATTCATTCATGGGACCTTAAGGTCATTGCTGAAGAACACAAATCAAAAACTTCGGAAAGAATAGTGAAATTACAGTCTCTCTTTTCCTTTTGTACTGGTTTCCTTAAGTCTATCAAAAGTAATATTTAAACTGAAAGTATGTGGGGTTTTCCTTTGCAGAAAAACGCAATGAAAACATAATGCCGCTGTGGTTTCTCAATGCCTCTGGAAGACAGCAAAGTCTCTTTCATTAAATTGTTTTTTCTTGTTAGAAATTTCGTTGTTAAAAGATTCCATAAGTAAAATTCACAAGAAAAGAAAGGTCAATGCCATTGACAGTTTTAGGGAACTGTATTGAGAAACTCAGAAGTAAAGATCTTGGTTAACTTTTTACTTGGAAATAAGTCTATGTAGATTTAAAGTGTCTCGACTACGGTATTTGAAATACCAGTATCTTAAAATCCCAAAATTGGTATTCACTGGAAATACTGATGCAGTATTAAGAACAAACGTTTCCATTTGGAAGAAATCTTGTGTGTGTGAGATGACTTATTCTCTGAAAAAAATATGAGATGTATCCTGTAAAATTTCTTTAAAGAAACCAGAGGTTTGCAGATTATTTCTGCTGGAGCTTTTCTTGATCACTGCCTTATATAAACTGACTTGATTCCTAAATAACTTGAATAGACAGGAAGGGGACTGGGGAATACAGATACAATCTTAAAATATTGTTTCTGTTAGTTCTATAAGAAGTAGCTTGGTTCATCTTGACTGATGTACTTTTATGCTCTGTTTTGAAATACTTTAATTTGAAGCTTGAACTGTGAAATAACAGGGTCAGAGGAATTTCCCTTCTGGTTTTTACTGCTTCCCAAATTAAGTCATATGGGTAAAGATCTTAAAATCCGGCACCAGTGTGTGGCTTTACTAATAGTATCTATGTGATCATGTCATTCCCGGGAAAGGCATGTTTCAAATAAAAAGGAAATGTCAACCTTGAGCATTTTTTATTAAATCCCTTTTCTTCTTCTCTTCAAGTTCAGCTTTAGCTGACCACTTCCTTTGTCTGGTTTATTTTTATTAGAAATGAGCAGATTCATTAACTGTGCAACTCAGTGTTCAGGCAGCGACTGGATATGTCCAATAATGGGTAATAGTTGTATTTTTCATTGGGAGACCAATGTTTGCTTTGGAGATGGCCTGGGGAACAGATGTAATCTGAGACGGCTCTATGTTTACCTCTTGTTCCACTGATATGCTGAGCATGTTTGAAACCAGTGAGAAAGAAAAACAAACATTTCATAAGAAAGTACCTGCAAGCACTCTGTTTCCCCACACTGTATTCCTAGGCTCCAGAAACTCCACCGACAGACGGTGCACATGCAAGCACACACGTATAGGCACATGAAATGCATGCTCGCACATACACATGCACCCACATATACATATACATTTCACGACACAGCCATGCCCTTTGAAACGCTTTCCAACTGATACTATGACCCACTTTTTTTGCTGTGATGGTGAATGAGCACTGGCACAGGTTGCCCAAAGAGGCTGTAGAGTCTCCACACTTGGAGATACTCAAAAGTTGTATGAATAGTCTTGGGGAACCAGCTCTAGGTGGTCCTGCTTGGGGAGGGGGTTGGACCAGTTAACCTCTAGAGGTCCCTTCCAACCCCAACCAGTCTATCATTCTCTGATTCTATGTGTATGTAAGCCATTTGATGAACTACTTGTCAACTGGCCTAAGTCAGCGTCAAGGCTCCTGCACGGTCTGCTTATCAGAAAGCTATTTTGTACATTGTTTAATGCAGTGGGATGAATTTTTTTTTTTTTTCTTCACTTGCATTCATGCTTAATTTCTCCTCTTTGCAGCTGTTGTCACTTTCTACATGGATACTTATTGGTAGTCAAGGACATTTGAAGTATTTGCCACATAGGTGACTCAGATGAAACAGAACAATGAGGAACATGAACAGAAATATTCCAATACTATACACAGTATTGAAATAATGAGATTCTTGTCTCCTCGTGTTTCTTTCAGCATTATTTTCCCTGTCAAAATGAGTGAATTTCAAACTGTAGTTTGCATGCAGGCAATAAGAAGTGCTAATCTTTGGTAAAGGAGGAGGTGGGTGGGGAACCAACAGCAATTCATATAGCCTACTTCCTAAAGCTGTCTCATTACTCTTTAATTGTTTCTTTTGCCAAGCACTCTGACTGTGGTGGCAGAATAAAACATCCATCCAAGCTTTACACAGTTGCCAGCTTACATATCTAGTTCAGTCTTAATTGGTAGAAATTACTATGGACCTACACCCTGGGAGGCATTGCCCACTTGTACCAGCTCCTGGATGGCCCCTGATGAATATTCAGTGGTCAGTTTGTTTCTTCCATATGGTTCTAGCAGGCATTGGTCTTCATTACTGTCATGCATGCAGAGGGAAGGAGTGACTTGTCACTAGGGCTCTTCAAAGTCTACAGAGAGCTGGTTTGAGCAATGACTTGTGAAATGAAACTCTCAAATGTGCTTGCAGTGATTGGTAACGAGTCACATTTGGCAGGAGGCAAACTCTTCACAAGGGTATCAGTTTCTACTTCTAGAAGGTAGAGTGGAAGAACAGGAGAAAGGCCAGATGTAAGGATAGAGTGAATCATCTTCAATTACAGCCAGGTAAAGAAAACTCTGTGAAAGACCAGCCTGACACCAGATACCTCCATGGCACTCTAGATGTGTCTTCAGAATGTCTCTAGGAAGAGAGATCCCAAACTGGTCAAGATATAACTAAGAGTTTTCCTGAGGAAACTGAAGCTGTTGCTGAGTAAACAACCTGTCATGGTAGTTAGCAGACTTTGGGGCTACTCTGCAATAAAAACAGTGTGTATTGCGTTTGGGTGGAGAGTAGGTCACAAACCTGAGCTTCAGATCTAGCATTCACTTCAAATGGAATCTGGGTTTGCTACAGGAACTTCACTCTGCTGGATGGTGGAGCAGTTGCCTTGTGGCAAAGCCACAGCCACTGAGGAGCTGGATACACCTGTCTTATTTACCAGTGACAAAATTCCTCCTTCCTTGTTCTTTTGCTTCATCTAAAAAAGCTGCAATTGAGTGAAAAGGAGACACTGTTAGACAAGCTACTTCTTAGTAGTCTTTTCAAGGGTGATGCTGTTAGATTGACCACTGAACCACAAATAGCAGGAGAATTCACTGGGCCACCAGGTGGAGGAGAGAGACAGTAGAAGAAAGATAGTACTCTAATAGGGACATTATTCTTCTCACTATTAGAAGCAAAATAACGATATGATCTAGTCGTGAGGGCAGTGTGTTTGTATGGTTGCTCCTACCCTCTCTTTTTAGAAGCGTTCTCTGGTCAAAAGCAAGGAAGCACAGTTACTCCTGTCAAGTTCAGTGGCAGAATGGATGTCTAGTGCCATAGTTCTCACTAGCTGGGTCCACTCTATTGTGTTATGGCCTCCAGGACAGCACTCCTATGTGGTCCATTTTCTAGCTAGTAATATTTTATTGGTGTCTGTAATGTCTAGGTCTTTTATCTGGAAGTCAGGAGCTGACAGGTAGTGGTCCCATCTGACTTCAGAGGAGTCTACCTCTCCAGGTGCTGATTCCACTATTGCCTGCGGTTTTATCAACAGAGAGAGGCTCTGGACTGGCAATGAAGAAGGAGAGTTGTTTAAAAGAGGAAGGGGTGGTATTCAAAAGAGACAAGGGCCTGGCAGAGGCATGGGTATTACCAGTCATGCTGCTTTGAGGAAGAAGTGAGGGAGACTTTGCCCATATTGACATAGCTAGCTTTAGTCATGGAACCTGTCATGCCAAGGAGTTACATCCACCAGTGCCTTACCAAGATGGCAGTGTCCTCCAAAGTTTTCCACATTTGGTCTCTTCAGTAAGTAGTGTAAACAGACTGTGACAGGTATGACCTCAAGGATGAGAGTTCCCTGTAATTCAGATATGTTTGGGTACATTAGAGAGGAAGGCATTTTTTGGGTCCAGGCCATGTCACTTAACATGCACAGCACTGTTATATTGGTTGTTGTCATCCCCTTTTTTCAGTCTTCTGTAACTACACATGTCCTAGACTCACAGCGTGTTGACACAAGAGTGTCTTCTGTAGCCTTTAGAAGCAAATCAACAAAGCAGATAGTCTCACAGCAGATGACCTGCTTTGGGAGTCTGTCTGTTAGACTATCGCTGAACAAGCCGTTCCGAGAAAACATGGTGTATTACACCAATTCTTATCTTTTCATCCTCTTCTATTGCTGTTGGAAGTATTTCAGAAAAGTTTTACAGGAAAGATGTGGTGGATAACTTTGACGTGTCACAGTAGGTGACACTCCCATATTCAGCCTTTGTGATTGTTGCTCTGTTGTTAAAATAACAAATTTTGCAATATCACAATCCTTCCAGTGGACAATTTGCTTTGGAAGCAAGCAGACAATTGAGTAAGTAACTCCTTTTCCCATTTCGTTAAAATGAAAAATGAACATTAAAAGCTATGTTCAGAAAAAGGTTTTGTTTTGAAGCCGCCTGAATATTTGATTCCCTCTGTCAACTCTGGTGCACTTGGGATTTCATGTGGAGCATAGTGTAACCTCTTGAGGCTTGCTGGTACCTAGATGCTCTTTGATAATTTTATGTCCTGTCTTTCTTTTCTAAGGAGACTTTCTAGACAAAGAATGTTGAATTGCTTCATGTTGTTGAATATGAAATTATTGTCACTTTTAGAATTGGAAAAAACAGATGAAACAATTTCAGGAAAAGAAGAAGACTGGGAGTAAAAAGAGTCCAGGTGGTGATTGTAATAATTATAATAATTAAATAAATGTACAGTACACCACAGTATTAAATAGCAGATGTGCTTCTTTACAGCTATATTTTTGTCAGTTTCAAATTAAAACCAAGGTGAAATTTCTGGACTGACTTGACTTACATCCCATGCAATTTCATTAAATGCAGAATGGTTCCATGGCATGTAACTTGGCACCGAAGTTAGTTTTCAGTACGTGGTTTTATGGTTCAGGTGCAAAATACTGCTCTGGCTTGTATGTATCTAAAGGTTATTATACTTTGGACTGTACTTCTTTTCTTTGTTTCAAAATTTAGCAGATCAGCTAAACTGTTAATTTTCTCAATTCCCCTCTGCTCCTTCCCCTTAATTCTTCCTTTATTGAAAACAGATTCATTAAAAAAAAAAAAAACCCTGGTTGTTAGCCCAGAATGAGGGCTAAGGTCAGCTGGCAATTTTAGAAAATTAAATCAGACAAATGAATCATATTTGCAAATTGGCTACTTGAGCATACATGGATATTTGACCATTTTTTTTTTTAATGTGAAGATCAGTAATAAGAATGTAATAGCTACCATTTATGCAATAACAGTAGGAAGGCAAGAGAAAGGAAATTATCTTCTTTTTTCTTTCTTTCTCTATGCAAAACACAGCGGCAAAAATACTTTAAGTAAAACTGATAAACGTTCTGGCTCTGTAGGTATCCTGTAATTAGGAACTGCTACTTCTCAATAAATTTTTTGGGTGTCTAACAATACACATCTAACATTAAATTCTTACATATAAGAATGTTTTGTCCAAAAGCGTAACCCCTGCATCACATCTTACATGCAGAATCAAGTAATGCTAGACCTGCAATCTACTTCAATATAACAGGTTATTTTATGTGATTATATTATTCACTATTAATTAAGATTGTTCTTGCCTCTGTTGCTTGAAGTCAGAAGAACCTTCAAAGGCTCCTACTGTGCTAACAATGATTCTGTATTTGTTCTCCTCTTGCATTTCTGTGCAAGGTTGCTGACACATTGCTAATAAAGATGTACACCTTGTACATCTCCTGTGGTGTGTGGGTGCTTAGCAGTCTGTTCTGAGGTGTAGAGTTAAAATAATAAAGCAGTTGCCTATTTTCATTTAGTTTTAAAATATCATACAGCTTTTAAATTGCATACAGTTTTTAAATCTCAAACAGCATTCTGGTCTAACAGCCTGCCAAATATAATTTTAAATTTACCTAAACACTTTTCTGAAGAAATTTTTATAGGAGCTGTATGCAGTATTAGTTTTAAAACTCTGTCTCAAGGAAAAAGCTGAATAGGTGAACACAGCAGGGCAGATTGCCACCCTGTTGTTGTGTTGGAGTCTTCAAAAGCAGAAGAAATATCTGCAAAAAATGGTTTACCACTTGACCATGTAATTATTTCAATGCTGCTTTCCAGGACTTGGTCCTTCTCCTGTTGAAAATTTTGTGATTTTTGTTTTGTTTTCACTGCAAGAGCTGGATGATGAAGTGGAGCTTAAGCAGTCTTCCTTGGCCCCTTGAGTGTCCACTAAGCACCAGACTCACTTGGAAGCTGGTATGTGGAAGGAAAGAAAGTTTGGAGGCCCAGTAATGTCCTTACATAGATGGCGTCGTTGAGACCACCTCAAGCTGTCTAGCTAAGCTGCAAACACCAGAAAATCCCCTTTTTGGTAGGATTTCCAGTGCCTTGGGATTCTAGTTAAATGGAAAATATTGAGTGCTTGCCCTCTCTGTGCCTGCTCTTCTCTTTTCCATCTGCATCTAGGGAGAATATGGAGTGTTTAAATGCAGCAAGGAAAGAGTTTTAAGTTGTATATGCGATGCCTGGTTTTCAGTGACTTTGTATTTGATATCTGGTTCATCCTGGCTCTACTACAGTATAATTTTTGTTGGAAGCTTTTGCTACATGAGCTGGGCTGCTTGTGATACCACCTTTCCCCTGTTCGGATCACCTTAAACTTTCGCACCTTCAAGCCTGCTGCTAAATATAGATTAAATGGTCCAACACCTGAGAATAAATGCAGACAGTGTGATCCCATTAGCTTAATTTCCTTAAGAAGCCAGAATTAACTTGTATAACTTTTTAATAACTTTTTAATAACCATAATTAGTATACATATATACATGTTATTTTAGCTGAATTAGTTTATTTATATGCTGTCACAAGAGAATGAAGTGAGTGAGTCTGACCCTGCTTTGAGCTGGAGGTTGAATTTTGTCCCCTCTGACCTGATCTGACCTATGATCCTATGGCCTAACAGCTCATTTCTGACTCTTGTTCCTGCTGCTCTAATATTCTTCCTATGCAGAGGGATGTGAACTAGTGACACAACAGAATATTTGACAGCATGAGAGGAAATGCCTCTCTCAGATGTGAAAATATCTCTTTATCTCATGTATTTGGAAGTTATTCTCACCGTATAGTAATGCTTCCTTGTCACCTAATTGTATTTGTCTTTCCACCAGAACTAGCTGGTGTGGGCCACACCTATCACCTAGCTGCCATCGGCTCATTGTTTATGTGACTCATATGAAGAAAATTGCATTTCTGAATATGTTAATGACAACAAACCTGGACTTTGAGATATGATGGGTAATATGTCGAGGGAACAGCTAAGCAGGAAAAGTAGGAAAATCAGTCACTTGCAAGATTATTTTTATTTTCATTTGACTGAGTTCATGCTGAAGTCCATGTGTTTGTATTAGCCCTATTGGGACATAGTTCACACATTATTTATACAAAGTTACTTCAGTGGCTGATTATTATTAATTACCATCCTGGGTTCGTTGCAAGACAAGCTGGACTCCAAATGAAATTTGATTTCCAAAGTAATTAGGAGTTAATGTTGCAGTGTGTGTTGCCTGTTGTATTGTGTTATTGCAATAACATTGAAAAAAAATTGTTCAATTGCTTGAAATCCCCCAAACTTTTCTCTAAAATATGGAAAGTATTTTAAAACTTATTAAAAAAACCAGGCCTTCCTCAACCCTATGCATGCTTGACTAGATCAAAAGAATAATACCAAAGAATCAAATTGTCATTACAGTTATTCTGCTACTTTATTGGTTTAAGATCCCTCACCAAAAGTAGAATGCAAGCTGAAACAGAACTTACAGGGTATGAGGTAACTTAGACTGTAGAGTCACCTTCTACACACCTGTAGCATAGATTCCTGTCAGACTGTCTTAAAGATATGTTCTTTGGTTCACCACTGATCTGAAGTTTGGTTTCACGTTCTCAAAATGTGATTGCTAAATTATTTTTTTCAACCAGCATATTTCAATCTTATTTCTGCGTTGTAAGGAAAACTGATGAATTGACATAGAGGTGATGCTTTTTTGGCTATCTAAATAATTAGAAAGGGAATACTGCCTAATAACTGATTTTCATGTTTTAAAGATTTCTGAAATCTTATTTTTTCTCCAGAGTTTACTATTTTATTTTATTTTATTTTATTTTCATTTTATTTTGTTTTATTTTTTTTAATTTTTTTTTTTTTTTTTAACTGTTGCCCTGCTTGTGGACTATATGCCAGGGCAAAATGTTTTCATGGGAAGGACATGAATCAAGGCTTCATGTTTTCCAAAATTATTCCATTGTTCCAATTTTGCATGCACTCTGGCACAAGGCCATCATATATTTTCTGGGCACAATTACAGCTTAATCAAACATTTTTCTTCCACTAGAAGGTACAGAAATGTCTGCCCTACTCTGTTGTGGTTTTATAAATGCTGCCAGAAATGGTAACTGGCAATGAAATTTCAATGTTCACAATTTATGCTTCCTGCATTTTTACATGTCTGGCTATGACTTTGCAATTGAGTGCTGGGTCAAAGGTTGAAGAAAAAATGCAATGACCTTCTGGCCTTTCCTTACCTATTTCCTGTAAGAGATTAACCTTTCAGCCAGCTGTGAGTCTCCTCAGAAATTTTGTTGTGATATGATGACTGAAATTCAAATATCATGGTATTTACGTGAAAAAATTTTGAGTTGGCAAGTCTGCTAAGACTCAGAAGAGATCACAAGATTGAGATCCTACTTCCTCTAAATGTGTGCTGTTCATCAAGTATCACAGTTCTCAGTTTCCCAAGGTTTAAGGCAACTTGCACACGTTGCTGAGAAAATATAATGACTTGTTTAAGGGCAGAAAGCACAGACCTTTGCAGAAATAGAACACGTGGTCATCCATTGTGGTAAAAACATTCCCGTAGTGACTCTGAGGACTTCTCATACACACTTTAATATCTTTGGCTTCACAGGATGAAGCAGTTGAGAAAGGTGCTGCAAAATATTCAGGAAGCAGAACCTGATATTTTGTTTTCTCTCACTCTGAGATCTTTTTGCAGCTACCTGAAACCAACAGCTCTCTTCAGGTCCTGTTCCAGGCTGGCTTCCCAGTACTCATTGCTCATAATGGGGTGGCTCTTGAGGTTAGGTCAATTAGTGGTACAGGCAACGCAATAAGGACCCTGACAGCCATTTAACATGTAATCTATTCCTTACACTACAGGGCTCTGAGCTATGCACACCGGGAGAGCTTATTCCTGGTGTCCCTGTTGTGTTATTTACCTCTGCTCTGAGCAGTTAAGTCCACCACAGCCATTTAGTAAATTATCAGTTTTCTTATTGGCCCTAAATTGCACCTAATTAAAAATCTGACCTCCACAAAATAGTCCTCTTCCTAAAGAGACAGAACATAAACAGGAAAAATCAGCTAATTGCTGCAAAAACTGCTTTTGTGGCGCTGTAATTGGACCTCAGTGAAATGAATGAACCCACTGGGGATTCCCTAATGAATGTTTAACTGCAAACAGTAGTCGGGCACTTAAGCAGCTAGGCTGATGGTCCCTAATGAAATCAAATAAAATCAAATAAAAGAATCTGGCACTTTACTAACCAGATTTCTTGGCATTGGGACATAAAAATAATATAATTCTGGGTAAATAGAATGTAAAAAAAAGTTATTAGTAAAGCAGTGAAAACTTAGCCACTCTTGCTTGGATCCTTTCTCTTTTACTGAAAAAAAAAAAAACCCAACAACCAACTCAGAAAACTCTACATACTGAGGTGAATCTTTCTAAAGAGAGTTTTCTTTTAATTTCCTCTTTTCCTAAAAGCACCAAGACCTTTTATGTTTTCTGTTAATCACATCCTCTGACTTTATTTTACAATATGTTTTCCAGAGGCTAGCTGTGAAACTGCATGATGTAGGTAATTGATTAACATCCTTTTCATTTTTCCAAACTTTAACAAGGTGCCAGATTTTGATGACTTCAGTAACTTGAGCTGTGATTTGCCTCCAAATATCTGTTTGGTAAAATTCTGACCTTACTGATGTCAGTTGTGTAACTTGATTTTGAAAATCAGGTCATTAAACCCGACTGGTGTAGGACCTCAAGACTGTATTAGTACATAGAGCAAGTTTAAAGAACCAGGGACATGGCACCATCACATAACTTTGTTTATTATTATTATTCTTATATTTTAATGCTCATTTGCACAATGATGGGACCGTGTAAATGATTTAGAGTGTGGGTTGTGTAGGTTGCTAACTTTCAAAAAAGGTCTTAAGTGGTTTTGTTTAAATTGCTATTAAAAATAATTTATGATATTCCATTACAATGGTTGTAGCATTGATAACATGAAACCCTGACAGACTGCATTTTCATTCGTATCTCACACCTTTTAAGTCTTTGCTGAAACTCAGTGTGGTTATGTGGTATTTTGCAAGTATTGCAATTTAACCAAATGAGTGTTGGAGAAAGTTAAATTTAGTCATGCACTGCCAGTTTTATTTAAATAGAGAGAAGTGCAATTCATCATTGTATGTAGCATTCATATACATATAGTTTGTTTACATATTGTAAATAAAAAGTCTGTTGCAATATATTTTCAGAATTCTGAGTTAGACTATCTGCTGGCTGTTTCATGATGTTTGTGATAAATGGACATTCAAACTTCTTATTAACCACAGTAGCATGATAATTACCATCGCCACTGAAAATAATTAATACAAATTAAGTGACGTTTACAGTAAGATTTCATTTCTAAACTGCACAGTTAGAGCATACTATACCTTCATTATTATATAATAGGCATAACAATAGATTTATAATGCTGAAAAACTGAAATTATGAAAAAATATGAAAAATTATGAATATATATCTCTATATATATGGTAGAGAGGGAGGTTTGAGTAACAGCTTTGCATACTGAATGATGAGTCATGGTATAGAAAGGAACCAGTGGTTAATGTCATGATAGTAGCTGTTGCTAAGTAGTTATTACTAAGATCTGAATGGTTCATCTGAACTATATGTGTCTAGGAGTAATCACTGAAACTGAAGAGTGTGAGTAAAGCAGATTTAAGCTAGAGAGAAATCTAGACTCTTTTGGTGGAAGAACGGTGCCGTGGATGGACAAAGTAGTTCAGAATATAAAAAGCTGAAAGTGTTGTTACTGCTCCTGTTAACATTCCTCCATTCAGACATGGTGTATGAGAGTGCAGAAGTGGCTACTGGCATAATCAAGTAAGGTTTGGTGATGAGGCAGTCAAGATTTTTTTCAGTAAAAAAATTAGGAGAGAAAGGGTGATTGAGTGTTAGTAACATCATTCATTACCAACCATCTTCTGGTTGTTACCCGTTCTGGTTGGTACAGTTAGTAACTTGCACAGCCCCATCTAAGTTTGCCTCACAGATCCAAAAAAGCTCCTGTGTGGACCCTCCACTTGCAGTGGTGAACCTAGATGCAAAAGCAATTTGTCCCTTAATGATCTCTGACTGAAGTAATAGTTGTCAACTCCAGTTATAAAAGCATTAAGTACTCAGACTTTCAGAAAGTAGTCAGGAAAATGTTTTAAAATAAATCAAAGATCACCAGCTGTTACCCATTTAAGATTTATTGAAATATAACAATGAGTGCTTAATGCAGCCTAAAGTACAAGCATTCTTAAGAAATTAAGACAGGAAACCATAGGGATATATATATTTCATGATGGGCTAAATCACAGCTATGAAATAAATCCCTCATTCTTCAAGGAGATAGTATCTTTTGAAGACTGTAAAAGCTGAGAAGTGCTATGCTGGAGCCTGTGTTGAAGAAAATTCACAGTTCTTGTAGATGAAATGTACCCACAGTGCTGGCTAATTTGCAGTGTAAATAGTTTTGAGTGTTTGGAAGTGATGGTGGGGAAAAACTCCAACTACATGCTGAAGATTCACAAGCTTACTCAGCATAGCAACGCTATGGCATTAGAAAAGGTCAAGGTTTCTTGCTGCTCTTGGTTTTGAGATAACCTTGGGTACAGAACAGATGAGCTGAGCTGTTGCTCTGGGAAACAGATGTGCACAGCTGGTCCCCCTTGTCTGCACTCAGGCATCACCCCCGCTACACACACACACACATTGATCCTAGAGAGTGCACCAGCTTCTGGTGGAGGTAACGGAGGTCCAAATCTTAATATCCCTGCCCATGGCATGGGGGGTGGAACTAAATGATCTTTAAGGTCCCTTCCAACCCAAACCATTCTGTGATTCTGTGAAAAAGAATGTGTTGGTATCTGCATCTTTGAGATCTTTGTTCAGTACGCTGGTGCTAAGCTCACAGGGCACCATACTTGGGCGACATGCATTGGCACAAGTGTTTGCTCCATTGCAGACATTTGCAGACTGACCGTACTGGAACTGAGGATAGAAGAACAGAGGAACATTCAACACGCAATTGCATCTCAAACTGCAGCTTTTTGCAACTGTAGCAAGAATAAATGGCATTGTCATATTATATCTGATTTTCAGTTGCCAGATCACACTTCTTATGATGCACAGTTTAGTAGTATTACTGTTATCAGCATCATATGGCATTGCACAGTACCACATTTCCCCAAAGAGCTTGTAGCGCTTTTGTGTCTTCAGTGAAGAGACTTTAAATTTTTTCTGATATTTTGTGAGATATTGGGCAGCACTTGCTAGTTTTACAATTTTTTTCCAATATATGTGTCATGAGTGCACATATATTAGAGAAATACCTAATTTACTGCTTTTAATTATGCTTTGAGTTGTGTGCTTTTTCATTGAAAATGAGACATTTTCAGCTGCTTTTTTTTGATCACAGTTTTTTAGAGATAATCTTGGTGAATAGCTGGTAGCAAAATTAGTGTTATGTGATGAGAGGCTATTTCAGGTCACTAGCTACATTAATCAACCTATGGTATAGAATAATGACAGTTTAAATGCACACATTCAGGTGTCCTCGCTCTACAGAGGCCCAGTTTACGATGGAGGTCCACCAGGTTATTGTGCTAAGCCACCAGAGCATCTCCATCAGGGCTGTGTTTAGTCCACTTGTCATCACAGAACCTGACTTACAAACCAGGAAATTCAGTGGCAAAAGCTCAATGTTTTCTATACCCAAAGATACAGAGGTAAAACATGAATATTGAAAACTCTTTAAGAACATTTTTAGAAAAGATAACAATGTAAATGATTGCTGAAGGTGTCTTAGCTTGATTAAGCTATTAATTTAATGAATTAGTGTCATGAAGATATACAAGTCGATATGGATAATCCAGAATTAATTCTTTGGTTCAGGGTTCAAGATGAAAAATTTGAGTGTATTTCCATAGTGTACTACACTGCTCCCAGATATGGCTCTAAACCACTAACCTTTTCCCATACATTGCCATTTGCCCAACTTTCCAGTCCAAATCCCTCAGGTCATTCTTCATACACAAATTAAAACTTCTTTTTTTCTTTTCTCAGAGGAAATGGTAATAATAACTTGATGTATCTCTGTTCATAATTTTACTAAACTAATCCTGTGTCAAAAGATGAATCTGTCCACATTTGGTACTCACCACAGAACCGATGGCCTGCTGAGGTCTTCCACACTGCTGCCACCCACCCTGCCATAGCCTTTTTATACAACATGATCAGTCACTATTCTGTCCCTGTGCCTGCCCCCAGGAATGTCCACAACAAAGCTACTGCTTACGCCAGTGGAAGGTGTATCACTCTTTATATAGAAGTACTTTACATCAGCAGAAATAGGAAAGAGAATTGTTTTCCTAGTATTGGAAAACAAGAGAAACACACTGTGACCGTAGTCTGTCTCCTTCTTTCAGCATGTACAACACTAGTCCTCATTTTTTAACTTCAAATTCTTCTGCATTTGTAACAAAGCCAAAATATTTCATTGTCTTCCAGCTCCAGTTATGGAAAAAGGACTTATATTTTTTCTGTACCAGTCCTTAATGCGTGTAAAGACAAATGTTAGAAATAAAATTTTTAAAAATCATGTCACACCAGCAGGAGTAATGTAGCCCTCTTATGTTCAGCATTTCATACATAAATATATGTATATATATATAGATATGGCTGTCTGGACTGTGAAGCAGCTGCTGGTCTGACAGATGGTACGTGGTACCTTTTGTCTGAACAATGACCCTCTGAGCTGTGGGCGACCTGTTTACCAGGGAAGCTGGGCTTTAGGCTCCCATGCACAGAACATGTGAGAGTTCTTTGGGAATATATGGATTTAGGGGGAAAAATTCTCAATTTGATATGTTTTCAGTGCACTGGAAGGGGCAATGAGATGAGGAGGACCTGGGGGAGGAATGTCAAGACCATTGTGGGCTCTGGGGTAAGTCACGAATTGAGCCCTGCTGTTCAGGCACCTTTTAGTATTTCTCACCACCTTTGCCCACCTTCCGGGCCAGTGGCACTCAGCCTTGGAGGCATAAGCATAGCTCTACTGCTTGCACATTTGCTGTTGTCATCCCTGATCATGAGCAGAAGGGAAAAGTAATTTTCACCAACAACATATTACGTGTTTCATTGACTGAAATGATGCATTTCTGAGGCAGTCCTTTATTATAAATCCAGCTGTGAAACACTGCTCTAGATTTCCGCTAGCACAACTGAGATCAGAGTCCCTTTCACCCAATGTGTCACTATCACAACACTGAAAATCAATCAGTGATTACAATTTGTGATTATCTGCATATTTACAGGAGTAGCATGTATTGATCCCCGATCTCTACATTGCCCTTTATGCTGGCAGCCATATAATGAAGAAAAATAATAAGGAAAAAAAGGGAAATAGAAGAAAACAACTCCTGTATAGTCTGTGTTGCTCTAACTGAATTGAAGCAGTGGTGAGCATGTTGAATGTCAGCCTCACTGATTTTATATTAACTTTATTTAGATTCAGGAAATAAAGGTAAAACATAAAATAATTATGCATTAATACATCACTGGAAATAGATCTTTTTTAATTTTCTTGGTCAGATGCCATAATAAGTGCAGTGTGAGTGACTTATTGATAGAAGAAGGAAAGCTACCTACAATCTGGGGAGACTACACTAGGGAGCTGAACAGCAAATGCACATAAATAACAGAGGAAGAAAATACATTTTTTTTCTTCTTCTGCATTTTAAGCTTCTGGGATTAATAAGCAAAAGGAAACTTGAGAGCTAAATTTTTTTATGTTAAAAGGCTCATTTGCAATAAGACAAAGTAAACGGAAGAAAAATAATTTATGCAGTGAACTGCTAATCCAGCTGTTTTGCTGCTGGGCTTAATTGGATTTACCTAGAATTGATATTTGGTGTCAGCATGTGTTGTATCATCAGCACAAGCAATAGTTACCAAACATAAAGAATCCTATCTAAGGCAAAATATTAATTTATTTGAGTCATACTTATTGTAATCACTTTTTATTCACGTATGTTACTACTTAGTATTTCTGCTTGATGCCATCTCATATATATGATCTAGTCTTAGTTATTCTATCTTAATATCTGAAGCAGTTCAGCAATGTAGAAGACTCACAGCCAAATAAAATGGGCTAGGAAATGGTTATTCATCTCTTGTTCTGCCTTCCAGGCAGCTGTACTGGCTATAAAAAGTTGTGCATTGTGCCTAATGGCAGGTGGGTGACATCTGAATTCTCGAGTAAGACATATACTGTAGGGTACAGTACCTTCAGTAACGAGAACTTTACTGGTTCAGTCTGGAAATGTGAAGTTATCCTCAGTGACTGAGCAAAATTTTTCAGCTAAGAAACCCTGCTTACATATAAATGTGAATCCTAATCTGTCCAGCAAAGCAGGGAAAAGATACTCTTTCTTCAGTACAATGGAAATAGGATGTGGGAGGGATGTATTCCACAGAAGGCATGCATCACAGGTTCATTGGAATGGCCAAATGAAGTTCCAACTGCAGGAGCTGATAAATATGGTGTTTTTCTCCTTGGTGAGATAATAGTGATCTGTGATTCATTGTATACGAGTATTCAACAGATATTTAGATGCTCTCTCCTGACCTACAGGGTTTTGATGATCTGTTAACTTTGCCTCATTTGTGGTGACTGGTTTCCTCAGTAACAGTTTGCTCTGGTTGTCTGCTCTGGTGACAGAAAATCTTGAAGAAGGCAAATAATTAATGCAGCAAGTAGTGCATGTTGTCACTCATGAAGGGATATCCCTATTTGTCAGTGAGTGCAACGAGACCCATTACCCTTTCTCTCCTCCCACTATTATTTAAAATTGTCACTCACGATGGTCCATTTCAGGGTGTTGGGTGAGGATGTGGCCTCTGCACCCTGACAGCAATATATGGTGGGCGTATAGTCCACAGCTCTCAGCACAGAGGTTGATTTTAACTCAGCAGAGAACAACGAAGAAGGTGATTGTGGCTGGGCATTCACAAGCAGTGTCTCAGCTGCATTTGACCAGCTGTGCTTATGAACCCAGCCACAAACCTGAACTGAAGCTACATCTCATCAAAGGAGTCCACTGCCTCACTCCCCATCCTCTTCTAATGTTTGTAACCCATGCTGTCCACCTCTGCTGGCATTTCCACGTGTTAGATGGGAGAGCACTTGGAAACCTCCTTGCTTGGCATGGTCTTTGGTCCAAAGGCTGCAAAGCCCTGGGTCTTGTGGCCCTTCCCCAGAGGACACGCAGAGACTGGCAGCTCTGCTCTCTGTCCTTGCACCATGGCCATAGGCTCACATGCCAGCGTTGCCTCCGTGCTGGGATGAAGAGAGAAAGCTGCTCTTTTAGCGGTGTGCAACAAACTGGGCCTCTTCCAAGCCTCCCGCTGAACCGCTTACTGCAACACAGGCAGCGTTATCTGTGCCGATGGTGTTTCGATGAGTTTGAACTAAATGCAAACAAGATCATTCCAAAAGCAGTAAGAGATTATTGTCACACAATTATGTTGTGAGCTAGCAAATAGGAAAACCTAGAAGGGACATCTTTTAAAATTTCTATCACCAAAAGCCAAACAAGTAGAGCTGTCACTCCTTATTAAGCACTATAGGTAGAACTGGCTGACTCACCAGCTGTGCAATGAAGAAAGCATTTCAGTGCTGGCTGCGGCTAATAGACCTTTGGCCACTGTCCCCCCTCTAAAGAAAAGGCGCTGGGAATGTGTTTGGGTGTTGGAAGTCAAACAGGGGAGGATGAATTTCTTAAAACAACTCTTGCCTCTGGGCATTTTGCAGAAGTGTCTCATCTTTGACCTCTGCAGAGGTTTCTCTAGGAGGTAAATTTTAACTTCATTTAGAGTCTTATTTTGCTTATAATGGAATTCATTGTTAATGCAGCTCCACTGATTTCAACGTCTTCCTGTTGAATGACCTGCAGAGGGGAGAGGTGTTCAGTAACGTGGTTCATTGATGCTTATGTTCAGGGGGTCATTATTCTGTCACAGCTTGCTAGGCAAGTGCCACCCTCCGAAGTCAATACGGTGTAAAAAGATGAGAAACACTTGCAAAAGTAAGTGACTGGAGAGAGTCAAAGTGGGAGAGGCAATAGTTTTCCTGCAGGTAGCTTTGCTCATTGTTAGGCTAATAAAGATTTACTGGCACTGAGCTCTTTGGATAGAATAAGAGAATATTTTTCTATGTACATTGCTGCTTTTTGTCAGGAAGTGTAGGGCTGATTTATTTTTCCTTCCACCGATGCACTTCTCTTTGATATGGCTGATCCCTGTGGATAAGAGCTGAACCAGCCCCATCTTTCAGAGCAGGCATGAATGAGGGTTGTTTCTACTGTAGCTTTCCTGACATGAGCAGTACTTCTGCCGGTGACATTTCACTGTTGGGAGCAGGTGGCAACGAAGGGCTGTGGTAAGGGAGGGACAATTTCAGAAAGTAGACCTGAGCAGTGGTGTCTGAAAGAAGCATCTTTCAGAAATCCTACATACTATTTTTCTCTTGTCTTCATATCCTAGCTTCTAGATACAAGATAGCTTTGGTGATCCAGATTTGTATTAGCCCTAGAATTACTGCTGTTTATGCTTATGCCTATTTAATGATTCAAACATGTCACTTAATCACAATTTAAGTAAGAAAAATGTCGCTTGCTCTTCATTTGCATCTAGTGAGCATGTTAAAGACATTACTGGATCTTTGCAGTACTGAACGAGGACCACTTCTTCCTGAACAGCTTCCAAACTGGGATATTTGAAATGGTTATTATTTGTTATAGGAGACAAATACTTTTAATATTTCTGTCTCTTCAATGTTACCATCTTTCTATCTGCTTACATTTCCCAGAAGTGCAGGTCCTGCCTTATTATTAGAAGAAATGCTAAGGCAGTAATTGTCATTAGCTGCTTATTTATTTGGTCATTTTGAGCATGTAGGCTACAATATGCTTAAGGTTATGTACACAGGGAATGGCATGAAGGATTTGTACTTGTATGCCTTGAAACTTAGGAAAATTTAGCAGTGCAGATGACAACAGGGCAACACAACCCAACAAAATGAAGGCACCTCCCCAACAAAACAAAACACAAGAAAACCTTGATTGAATGTTGCAATAGATAACTACCAATGCTGCTTATACATCCAAGAAATAGTTGCGGTAGAAGCTGGTGCCAGCTTAATGTTATAGACAAATCTATAATTCGTATTCTGGTTTATTGTAAAAAAACCCACCCCTGTTTCATTTACTGAACCAACCACATTGTGAGGTAATCCGCCCTCTGGTTTTCCTTGACATCGTCGTAGAAAGCAATATGGCTGAAGCTCCATAGATGGCAGCATTTCACAAAGAACTCGAAAACTGCTTCCTCCTTTTTTCCCCTTCTTTTCCCCCTCTTTATTTTTCCTCTTCTCTCCTCCCCCCCCCCCCCCCCCCCCTTTATTCCCCTCTTTTTCACCCTTCTTTTTCTTCACCCTCTTTTTCTCCTTTCCTTTCCTTTCCTTTCCTTTCCTTTCCTTTCCTTTCCTTTCCTTTCCTTTCCTTTCCTTTCCTTTCCTTTCCTTTCCTTTCCTTTCCTTTCCTTTCCTTTCCTTTCCTTTCCTTTCCTTTCCTTTCCTTTCCTTTCCTTTCCTTTCCTTTCCTTTCCTTTCCTCTCCTTCCCCTTCCTCTTCTCCTTCCCCTCCCCCTCCTACTTCCCCTTCTTTTTCTGCCCTGGCTCACCATTATCTTTATTTTTTCCTCTCCTCCTCTTCTTTCTTTTCTTTCTTCTTTCCCTTCCCTTCCCAAACCAGTTCCATAATCTGTTGACAGGAATAAGAATTCCTGTTGTTTTACAGGACCTAAATAAATACTTCTGGTATTTTTTAAACCTCTGAAGTATATTGGAATGGTTAGAAAATGCTTAAACTATGGAAAAGGTTTAAAATGGATATTTATAGCATTTAAAACATTACCTCATACTGGTGTGGAGTAGACTCTGAGAGCAGACTATTTGCATTATCTGCTTTCAAAGTATTTTGTCAGATCCTAGTGTGATGGGGCTAGACTTCAAGAGAACAATTTTGTATGTTTGTATGTTGGGTTTGGTTTTTTGTTGGGTTTTTTTGAAGGTAGAACAAGGGCCAGGGTAGAGAGTATCTCCAAGTAGGGTAGAAAAACATCAGAAGGATACATCAATCCAAATTAAGTACTCCAAGTTCTGTAATGTTTCTACTTTATTAATATATCATGAAAGACCTGCATTGTTTCATGACAAAAATCATTGCATTCTGGTTACATATGAGAATGGCCATTCATTATGCTGCAAACGTTCTAAGGGGGTTCTAAGTTTTACCCAAAATTAACTTTTAAACTGAATTATATATTCTTATTCTCAGTATTATTTGCATTTCTATAAACCTGACAAGAGAGCAATGAACCTATTTTTGAGTTATACATGCATGGAAAAGTTGATATTTAAGAAGTTAAAATCTTGTTGAGTAATAATTGAATATTGTAATTATAAACTGAACCATTTTATCACATAATTAGTTCTCCAAGAGGACAGCATGTTTTGATCAGATGGGAAAAGTAACTGAGAAACAAAATTTAGAAATGTGAAAATAGACTATACGCAGCTGGTATAAAATATTTAAGTCCTTGGTGACATAAGCATTTGACAAATGCAACTATCCAGTTGTTTTTACAGAGGATGTCATCTTATGTGGACAAATGTTTTAGTAGCTGGCTATTTGCCCACAATCCAGTTGGGTTTGGAGTCTGGATGGTTGTATTTATACTAATCCCTGCGGATTCTACTGAATTCTTCAAACCATAGAAATTCAGTCTAAGCATGTCAGACAATTGTGACCATCTTTCCATTTGGTCTTGGTTTCTCAGTGTAATATTTTGCATCCTCTGTTGGCAAAAACCATGAGAAATTTGGGTGGAGTATTAAGTATGTGTGAAGTGGTTCCTTCTGAAGTAGTTGCATATTTCTAAGTTTGTTTAATCTGAAAAGGCAGTATTTAACTGGGAAGGCTTTTTGATCAGCAAGAAGTTAGACATGCTCCATATAATTCTTCCCTAAAAATTGGTTTTGACTGTATTTTCGAGTGTTGACATAGCTGTTCTTTCTTGACATCTTGATAAATAGTAAATTACTCAAACTATATTGCAGAATTCTCAGAAGAGCCTTTGAGTTCCCTGAGAATAGCTGTGGTTTGGACACTCATTGGAAAGGTGGCAGACCACAGGTAAAATATCTTATTGCCTATTTTGGACATTTAAACCAGATTTTCATATACTCAGGTATGTGGTAGATTGGTGACTAATTGCCAATTTATTACACTTTTTGATGTGTGTGTGTGTCTCTTTTCTAATAGCCAGTTGTGGACATGCAAAACCTTTGTAACAAAATAGCTAGATTTGACTAAATAATACGTTACCAGCTATATGTAGAACACGTGGGTTCAAATCCTAGTTCTGCCACAAATTTCTCATGTAACCTCAGGCAAGACAATTTATCTGCCTAAAAATTAGGCATCTAATCTCAGCTAGTCATCTAGACTCCCTCCATAGTCAATGGTTAGAGATAGGCACCTCCAGAAGGTAGCTCATACTGCCTATTTTAGACCCCTATCTTTGAAGAAGATGAATCACCCCCTGCAGGTGCCTGTCTCTGCAGCCATTGATACTGAGGGAGCCTGGATGTCTAGTCTAAACCAGTTGCTTAACTATTAAGTAGCTAAATAAAGGTAAAAAGCATTTCACTATGGGTAGTTTTGTGCCTCATTTGCCTGTGTGTACTGAAAATAATTCAATACATATGTGAGGGATGATAATAGAGACACATATTGGCAAGATGATTGGGGGTGGTTTGCAAAACTTGATGTGTCAACATGAGAAGTTTTTCAGTGCCAACATGTAGTAACTAACTGGTTAGTTTGGTCTTCAGACATCAAAGTATAGCCCATGTTTACAAGGGGAGGCACTCTCACTTTCTGTTAGCTCTATGGATAAAGATACAGAGCAAAATGAAACATAGTCATGTGTTTAATCTAAAACATTCTTGTGGACTGTGATTATGTTTAATGAAATCAGTGATCTACACAGATTCTGTATCTTTGGCCTGTGTGTTAAATGATACTAAATGCATGAAGACTGACCTGATACTTTGAATTTCATCTGATTTCACAACCCAGTACCTGGCTAGATCCATTATGTCCTGAATCACAGTTTGGAGTGTCCTGCACTGTAAAACAAGCATGTGGAGTAACCAAAATAAACCAACTGCTGGTGGCTCTAAGTGAGTTGCATTCAGTGGGAAGGGATATGGTTGTCAGTGCAAGAGACCAAGCTATATAGTCTCATGCTACTGCCTAATACCATAATCTGAGGGTAACCAATGTAATAGTCAAAAAGGCAGTGTCACCATCAGGTTTGAACATGATTGCAGGGAGAGACACAGACGTTTATTCCTGTCTTTGTCCAAATGCATGAAATGGGGAAAGTGCCTTGGATGGGGGATCTGGGAGCAAAATGCAAAAATGGACAGAATGCTTTTCTATTTTCATATTTCCTTGGGACTGTTGTATCTCCACATCACTACAGCTAAATCTCTCTTACTGAATACAGAGGGTTGGGGAAGTGGGTACTTTTATGTGCATTTGAAAATACATGCAGTATGAACAGACAAGAACAGGTAAGTATATCAAATTGGCATTAGATATGTTTGAAAATGGTCTTTTTCATAAATGTGATACTACTTTTATCTGCAGTATGATTTTAGAATAAAGGATACAGAAGCATGGAGAACTTCTCCTTATTAATTCATTTAATTAACCTCTGAAATGGACAGTTAAAAATGGCATGAAGCAGAAACACTGGCTTAGATGCTGAAATACATATTTATTTTCAAAAAGAAAGATGTAGCTGAATCACTTGTACTTTGAAATCAGGCCTAGGGTGTCTAATAAAAACACTTGGTTTCTCAACTTTTAGACAGGGAACTTTGATCACATGCTAGAGAGTGAAGATTGTTCTGTGGAGGGAAAGAATAATTTGCTGATTTAAGCATATTCATTTTTCTCATATGATTAAGTGAAAGCTTATGATCATGAAGAGTCAATTTCTAGGTGTCCTTTGTCTGTCTCTGCCTTTCTTTTTGATCATCAGTAAAACAATATGAAAAAGTAGAAAAGAATAAGAAAATGTGGTATACAGACTGAAATAAAGGAAACCAATTTCTTTATTTTCTTAGAAAACAAGGCTGCTGTTTCAGATGACATTTTCGGTTTTGACAAAATTGTCAAAAGAGATTTAACTCCTCGGTTTCCAGTTCATAAGATTTCTGTAAAAGCAACAGCACCCAGCCAAGAAATTCCTCCGACTATTATTAAAGACAGATCGGGTTTAGCAAACTCTGTGTTATTTTGAGATAAGAAAATTGCACAGAAATAAACAACTTGACATTTTACTTCCTCTTTACACTCTGCCTAAGATGGAAACCACATGAGTGTAAGCATATTGGTTTGGAAATACAGAACATGACAAGTATTTTGCTTTGTTTTCAAACTTGAAACTGAATAAATTGTACGCTTCCCAGTGGATTACACGGGTTTCCCCAAGTAACCTATGATTCTTCAGAACCTGCTCTGGTGTTTTAGAAAACTGTTAAGCCACACTAGTAATTGCTTATTGGTCCTTAGTGTACAGTTCAAGACAAGTAATTACAAACATACCCATTCTTCTATCATCTTAAAAGTACTGATCATGAAGGGAACCTGTTTTCTCTTAGAGCAAAAGGCATATGGTCTTACTGAATGGGACAGAGAGTGATAGAGGCCTTGTTGCAGTCAGTAGAAGTTTTGCCCTTGACTTGGTGGGACACAGTTCCACCCACCTGGCTGTTACAGCCATTTCTGTATAGCGTCAATGCACTGCAGTGCTTGCTGGAAGCCGGACATCAGGTGTACGCTCATGAGTGTCCCAGTCCCAAAGTGTGCCCTGTTTTCCCTTTTGAAGTCAGATTCTGAAGGATTAGAAGAAGGAAATTTTGATAGATTTAAAAAATACCCTACTATTGAGGTGCGTATGTTTTTATGAGGTAGTGTTCTAACTTTACTCTTTACTCTCCACTCTCCATCAGCTAATTTTTGTACAATTAAATAAAGCTACTTGCTCTTGAATTGTCAATATTTTGTACCAGGGTAAAACATTTTCTGAAAGTAATCAATAAATTAGATATTCGTTCATGATGTGCTGTTTATCTGGAAAAAAAAAAAGTGCAGGTTATATTTTGGGAAAGTTCCTCAACTTTCTTTAATTTGTTATTGCTTGGCATGCGGCTCAGTGGTTGTAAAAGTTATTGAAGGATTTTCTGTGCTTGTATTATCAAGGACTGTACTTATTACCAAAATAAGCTAAATAGTTTCTGAATAACTAGGAGAGGAATGCAAATGAGCTAGACTTCATACTTCAAAATGCAGCAAATCACTCAGGCTTGGGTTGTAGTGCCACTGTGGGTAGAACTTGTCTTGTACTACAGACCATCTCTGAGCCTGGTCTTCGGAACCACTTTAAAGTGAACATAACCCATACACTTTCCTAGTTCATTAAAACAAATCCCTATGAATTTCATCTAATGTTCCCCATTTCTGATATTAGTCCTTTTGTATTTTTTTCTACATATGAAAAACTGAGATAAGTTCTTTGCCAGCCAGAGGATGGATCAGTTAATATTCAGACTGCATTTTGAAAATAGTAAATATAACACCATGTAAAACTTTGGATAAATATAATTTGAGATTCTGAAAAACACCTGCATGATATGGAAAACTACCTTACCAGTCCTCTTTAAAAACAGGCATGCTGATTTTATGAAGGCACACTGAAAGAAGCTATATTAACATATAGGAAAAAAACTCTCACCTACTCTGTTTTGTACAATATAGTATTTAGCTTTCTGAATAACATAAGACAATAGTTCTCAGGTCAGAATAATTAGTGTCTTGGATAAAGTGGGAAAGTCTAATGCTTGTAAAGGCTGCAACTAGCCATGATAACATTGGCAGAAAGAACGTGACATGTGAAATCACAGACATGTTGATGGAAAAAAGTTTTCAGGTAATCCACAGGGTGATTTTCAGAAATGTGAAAATGCAATTATTTTGGCTTTTTGCATTTTTTTTTTAAATAGATTTATTATCCATATTACAATAAGTCTTCACCTTCTGTAGTAGCCAATCATTATGTTATAAAGAAAAGAGGAAAGAATATACCTCATATTAAAAACCTGTCTGAAAATGCTCAACAATATGCTTTTCTGTTGGATGATCCACTGTCTTGAAAACTTGAAATTTCATTTAGGAAACTTTCAGGAAAAAATTTCTTATGCCAGAATATTTGGCATCCAAGCATTTTAATTTTAATTGTAATATATGGCCTGAATTAATTGAAGCATTAAACTGAAAACTTTTAAGGAATTTTCACTTATTATATTGCAGCTTGTTCTGTAGATTCGTTTCTGGAGATTGTACTACTCTTCCTGTAGTTCAAGGAAGAGTTTCTTTTGATTTAGTTTAGTCATATGTCATGAGTGTCACAAGCCTCTGAATACCATAAGGAACATATAGCTTGGTCAGGAAGACATGTCTATAGGACAGAATGAGTAAGTCATACGTTTATCTCTGACTGCCATGAGATAATCTACCTGAATGCTATATGCATTTTAGTAACAGAGCTGACTACCAGTGAATCACTTCAGATTGTTTCTTTAAACTGAATGAAACATTTTGGTAGAAGAAATGCTGAAATGATTGCTTTAAGTTTTAAAAAATATTGAAATTAATGATGCTGCTATTACCAAATCTTCTTTTTTTCCTTGATTTATATTCTGTGGTTTGCAATTCTTTATTTAAGAAAGGTTGCCACTTCCACCTAAAATGAGAAGATACAGAAATGGCAGTTTTGTCATGCTGGAATGTCTGTATTTTGCACTTCTCTCCTAATAAAACATACGTAATCCTCTGCATATTACCTGACTTAATATGAACAGACCTTACTGATCCCTGTGGTGACTGACTGAGTGATGAATACTCTGTCCACAGACCAGCCAGATATCCATACTGGTGAGTAATAATCTTCAACTCTGACACTTACATGAATTGCTAAAATTAGGCTAGAGGTTTAGCAACATATAGCTTGGGGTGGGTGTGTGCTCTTTTCATCCCCGGTTGTCTGCACACTTTGCTCTTTTATATTAGGTTTTCCCTAGAGAAGGGACTAGACTGTCCTAACTGAATGCCTTCTTCACCAAAGTGCATCCTTTATAGATCGGGCCCAATGGCCTCCATTTGTTTTTTCATCTGTTCCATGGGATAATAATGCTTTCCTCTTCGTATGTTGACCCAAAGATATATGTAGTGTCTTAGTGTTCAATACTGTATGATTGCAATCCATAGTTGGAAACAATTTAACAATCCATTTTTTGTAATCAAGACATCTCATGTAAGTGTTGTAATTCAGCGTGTTAAGTGAATGCTTGACTGTGTTAGCAAACCCAGATATCTGAGCATGCATAAGCTATCTGCCACAGTAAGCAGACAGAGGACCCAATCCTATTTTCCCATTTAAAAAAAAAAAAGAATTTTTCCATTGACTGTAATAGGAACAGGGTCTTTCTTCAAGATACTATGTGAAGGGTGGAAGAAGTCTTTTGGTGGTAATGGACCAAGACACAGTGAATTAATTATAGTAAGAAATCACTGCTGGGCCTATTTAGTATCTCCTGCATCTTAACCATGTGGTCTCAAGAGAAAAAGGGGTACAAACTTGCATGTTAATCATTTATAGTGTCTGATGGCAAAAGCAAAGTGGAAAGTAATGGCAATACTGTATTTAGTTTCTTCCAGATTTACATTTTATTTCCTTTGTTGTAAAGTTTCTATGTATGCTGATCAGCCAAGTTTTCCTCATTTTCTGACATCATTTGCTATTTACAAATTCCACTTTCTTAACCACTGCATGAAGCCAACCAACTTTTTTAAAAAATATGTAGTGCAACTTATCATACTATTCTGGAAGTCTGGCTTTTCCCATGCATTCCATTGGTGATCTCCATTTCCTCTGCTCTAATCAACACCATCAGCACAGGAAAAAAAAAAAAAAATCTGCTTCCTATTTGATTTTAAAGTCTCCTACATTTTTATATATTTAAGACACTTTTTAAAAGTTTTTCAATGTCTTGCCATCAAACAAACCCTTGTTTCTGTGGATGATTCTTTTCACAGGAATAGTTCCATTGCCTTCAGTTTTGCTTTAAGACAGGAATAAGTGTGATGGGGGAGGGGGGGGCGCGGAAATTGTCCCATCAGCAAGAGTGAGGTTGGATCCAAGAGTAAAGATTGCTCATCTGGTGCAGCTTATCAGGATTAAAGCCTCCTCATGTGTTTCAATCAGGTTTTAGAGTATCTTCCAGTTTTCCTAATAAGCAGCCTTCTCAGCGTTCATTTTCTTGTGACTTCATCTCTAAACTCCAGTGTCCTGAGTTTGATTATTTTATTTGGGAAGGTGGTCCCGTGCAGTGCCCAATCTTCAGTACCTGGTTAAAGGAGGACTGCCAACTCTTACAGGCCGTGACTTTTAAAGGCTTAATTCCACAGGCCTGGATTTAGAAGGATATTCCACTAGAAATACATGCATAAATAGAGATTACTTATGTAAGTAGCGTGAACTAACCCTTCCTTATTTTTTTGTCATGAAGTGCACTTGATCTTATTCAATTGCCTGGTGTAGTGTGGTAGAATTGAAATAGAATGGAGTGTCATATTGCAGAACTGTAGTGGGTTATTATGGTCACGGTCTCTCCTCTGACTATTTGCAAATTAGCATTTTGCTAACAGGGGAAGCATATGCTAGATTAAAAATGGGAGGATTTTTTTTTTCTTTTTTTTTTTATAAGAAAGGCAGAAATGGCAAAAATTATGCTCTTCAATTTCATTGTGAAATATCTCTCCTTTTCAGGGAAATATGCTTTCTGGATGGATTGTCACCTGCAGAGTATACTATATATCTTTGTTAAATTATTTTCTGTCTCTGCAGAAATAGCAGTTCAGTTTTGTAGTATTTTTTAAACAAAATGACTGAGCATTTAGCACAATTATGTTCAGTGCTATAATCTTTTTCTTTTTCTTCTTTTGTCGAGCCATCCTTTAACAGGGAATAAAAAATGAGACACACTGTAAGCTATTTTGCATAAATGAATAATTATGATTGCCACATATTGCCAATTGTAATTAGAGATAATAATGCTAGGGTTTGGAGCTTTTACTCATGCATTGCTTTTCCAAGCAAAACAGAACTTCTGAAATGTTCATCCAGTTAAGTGAACAGATTGCTTTTTCTCCTCTCACCAAGGACACACACGTGCATTTTTTTTCCCTGCAATTTTTTTTTCCTGCCTTTTTTTTTTTTTTTTAAATGATAGCTTTAATTAGTTGAAGGTAAACAAGTAAATAAAAGACACACTATAAATAGTAGGCTCTTAGCAAAATTAGAGGCACATTAAAGATAACACACTTTTGGGACTTGCAGATCAGTTAGCAAGTCGTCTGAGCATTAGAGGGAAATTGGCAGCTGCTTACAGTTAGCAACCAAAAATGCTGTAGGTAGTGTATGCATGTGCAGATCATTTAAGGGCTCAGTTTACCTTATTTACATTCCATCACCTCTGGGATTTGAGGAAGGGTTGGGTTTTGGGGTTTGTTTTTTTTTTTTTTTTTAGGGACAGGAGGTTGAGTCCTAAAAACTGCTGGGCTAAACACCAATGTTAAGCATATGTTCTCGCAAAGCGAGTTGCTCGCTGTTGCAGTGGTAAAACCTGCAGTTTGTACAGCTCTCAGATACTGTGCATCCACATTGACATGAGAACTTGGCATGGTGCTAGACTAAAAAACAATGCTGTTTAATCAGGTGTGGAGTGCTGGCTTATTACTTTTGCCAGCAGCTTTGTTTAGCTTGGACTGCATAGCCCTGTAAGAATTCAAAGCCACTGCAATATTGCTGAAGAAGCTTTCTGAGATGTGTAACTAACCATAATGCTGTATCTCCAGGGTACTGAATGAATGCAGCAAACAAACTGTACTCTGCAACTGTCTCATTTTCCTAGGAAAAATGGACCAACTTCTGGAACTGTTGTTCAGCTCCCAGTCTCAGTGGGAGTTCTGTCTGAGCACAGACAGGCTAGAGCTTAAACAATGAGCATTAAATTTGTCCCCTTCATCTCAGGATCTCACAATTCTTTTGGAAATGTTAACAAATTAAAGTTCACAACCCCCACCCTGTAAAATAATACTGTTCCTCTTTTACAAATGGGCAGAGAGGATCATGAATCCAGGACAGCAACAAGAGCTAGAGATCAGAAATCTGACTCTAGAGCAGAGTGCTCCATTGTCCTTATTGATTATTTTTCACAGCTCTATTAGATCCCCAGTCTCTCATTATGCTTCTCAAGAGTTTTCATAACTGGAGTTGAGGGTGTTTGGGCATGGTTTTCCATATGGAGTATTCGATGCAGTTTCATCATTCTGCATATCCCAACTTGGCTTTGTCACTTAAACCCTAATTGGAATGGTGCTGCAGTCATTACAGGTTACAAATTCTGCTGTTTTGCCTACCACAGAATGATTTAAATGTGAACATAATCTCTATTCCTTGCCCTGCAGAACCTTTTGCATGGCAGCACATCTCACAATTAGGCCACGCCTAGCTGAAATCTCCCAAAGGAGTGCTGTAGAAACCATCATCCTCTTTAGGGATTGGTAACCTGGCATAGATAAAAGTAGGGAAAAAAAGAGACCCAATACTCTATTAATATGTACGCATAATTTTTTTTATGGGATTAGACTGTTGCTGCTTTCCTTCCTAGGCTGGGGGTGTATCAAAAGGTTCTTCAGGTAGATTGTCCTTAAAAATCACGTAGCTTAATTTTCTTCTCTTGGAGCAGAATCTCTAAGATATTTTCATATACCAGACAAAGTTTTACAAGTGTATGTATTGACAGCTTCTTCCCATTTAAGATCTATCAGCAAGGTTGTGCTAACAGCAGTCACAGATTTTGTAGAAAGTACTATTAGAAAAATACTTTGTGTATTTAACCTGCTTTAATGAGATGTGTTTAATACCTACATGAATTCAGGAATTCCTAATTGCCCTTTCTATTTCATTCCTAGTAGCTGTTTTCCATTCCCCACCCCTTCATCATCATCTTCTTTCCTGAGACACACTTTCTGAAACCTCATTCCCTTTTTTCCTGTTAGCTGAATATTCTGTATCATTCCTTTCTCTTGCTGTCTCCTTTGAAAGCAGATTCATAACATGGTAATTTTCTTTCACTTGATTCTTTCTCCAGGGACCTTCTTGAGGTAAGTTTGTAAGTTTGCTGATTTTCTCTGTGTAACAACTCAAAATCTTGTGCTTATCCTCTATTTGCAAAGCCATTAACTGTTGTCTGGGCTCTGAATATGTGATGATTCAACAGCTTTTTCTGGGGGTTTGGGGTTTTTTTTCTGGACAAGCGCACTTCTGTGCTGGTACATCCTTTCTGATAATGTTGCAAATGTCAAATTTGTGTCCCTTCAATTTAACCATGGCATCCCTTCTAGTTGCATTGCTTGAACAGGTATGTTTACTTCCTTAGTTTATGTTCCACTGGTTTTACGTTAATTTTCAAACTATTTCTGTACTCTCTCTTATTCTGTCCTTCATTCGTAGGAGGAATTCAACAGAAATATTCAGGGCCACTCTGTTACCTCTTTGAAATCCTCCTTGCCTTTCTAAATTTCCTCAAATTTCATAAATTTGTCTATTGTTCACTGCTTATCCTTCTTATCAATATTTTCTCCTTGTTTCCTTTTACTCCCTGGTTATCCATTTGCTATCCATGAATAACTTTTTCTGTATTGCAGTTGTAATCTCTTGCAACTCTAACAGTCTCACGGATCTTTGTACAGTGCTGATTGCCGTGGAGCCCTCAGCGTAGGACTGGCTCTCTTAAGCACCGTGGTAAAACAGGTAAAAAGTTAATGCCACTTCAACCTTTTGTCCTGTGCCCCAATTCTCATTATCCAGGACCAAAAAATCTGCATATCCGTCTATCCTGAAACATCAAATTTACAGAGTTGGTTCAACCACTCTTTACTTCTCACATACAGTGTAACAAAACTACATGATTTGTCTGAATAAACTCCAGGCTTAATTAGTCAAGCTAACACTTTATTTTTCTTATAATAGTATATGCAAAGATCCCTGGCAAATAATTCCAAATGAGCCTGAGAAGGGAACAGAGCCACCGCAGTGATTGCAGGTTCCTTTCATTTCTTTTAGACCACTCTGTTGCCAAGTTCACGAATACTCAAGCTGAGCACACAAGCTCAGTTAAATTAATTGCTTTCAGCATTCAAGGATGAAGACATGCAAGTGCAGCAGAAAAGGGGAGAATGGGTCAAACAGGGGATTTGCAAGTGCCAATTATTTTAGAGATTTTTTTCAAAAGGAAAACCGAACCAGGAATGACACCAGATTACAATGATGCTGAGAGTAGGGCAGTTTGATATTTCGGTTTGCTGGGTGAATGAAGGAAAGAGGGAAAAATAATTTGGGTCAACACAAAAGAGAAAATGTTCCACTTTGCTCACCCAAACAAGAGCAAACTCCGTTTAATGACATCTTTCACATGATGAATCACAGAATCACAGACTGGTTGAAGTCATCTCGTCCAGCCCCCCTGCTTAAAGCATGGTCCTCTAGCACAAGCTGCCCAGGGCCATGTCCAGGCAGCTTTTGAGTATCTGCAAGGTTAGAGACTCCATGTCCTCTCTGGACAACCTGTGCCAGTGTTCCATCACCCTCACAGTGAAAAAGTGTTTCCTGATATTCAGAGGGAACATCCTTTGTTTCAGTTTGTGCAGTTGCCTCTGATCCAGTCACTGGGCACCACTGGAAACAGCCTGGCTCCATCTTCTCTACATCCTCCCTTCAAGTATTTATATACATTAATGACATGGCCCTAAGCCCTCTGTTCCGTAGGCAGAACAGTCCTAGCTGTCTCAGCCTTTCCTCATAGGTGGAATGCTCCAGTCCTTCCATCATCCTGGTGACCCTTTGCTGGAGTCTTTCCAGTGGTTCCCTGTTTCTCTTGTCCTGGAATTGTTATTAAATACTTAGCCCTTTCCCTTTTAAAAATTGTATTTTCAGATGAAAACATCTGACTGCTTCATCAAAACCATATGAATAGCTTTTATCAATCCAAATAATTTTCCAGAGGACAAAATATTGACCTTTTTTTTTAGCTCAAATTACATTGATGATTTTTTTTTTTTTAATATTTTTTTATTTTTTTACAGACTGCAGATTTCACAGGTCAGCTACAGAACCTAGATAACATCAATAAATTAATACAATCACTCCTGGCTTACCAAAGTGCAACTCTACTGAGATTTTAAAATTGATTATAATATCATGTAAATAGACTGGGTTTCTCCTTATCTGGAATTGAATTTAAGCTTTCATACTACCTTATTATTCTTAGTGTTATCCAGGAATTTGAGGCTCCTAGTATTTACACTGTTAGCAATTATTATTAATTGTTATCGTTAGGGGAAAAGGTATTATGATTTTGCAAAGCATGGCAAATGCAAGAAAACAATGTAGTCAGAGGAAAAAAAACCTTTTGCCTGCTAATGTTAGTGCACCCTTTAATTAAAATATATACTCCATCTTTAGTTTCTAGCTGTCTCGATAAACATATGAGTAAGAAATAGTATTTGACAGAAAGCTCATGTTTGCCTATACTCTTGTCTCCTTAAATTAAATTTAAAAATCCCTCAAAAAAATACAAATTCAGTATCTTTCTTTTTCTTATTTTCTGGTTAGCTATATTTTTTTTCCTGCAATAACAAAGCCATGAAAAAAGACAGCAATCCCCTTGCTCATGTGATATAATTCCACACTCTGAGTGTGAATACTGGCAGATCAGCAGAATGAGCCATCTGCAAGCTATAAGCTGTGTCTTTGCATGAGTAGATTTAGGATAAAAAAAAAAAAAAATTGTCTGACCTGGAAGCCAAACATTACTTGGCATCTTTACTAGAGATCCCTGCGAGGCCAGCCACTGCTTGTGCTGAATTTGTGTCCTTTCTAAAATATATGTCCCTGCCTCTTGCCATCATATTTTGTAGTACATGTACGTAAGTGCACACACAGAAATGCACACACACAGGGCTGCACGACGGGCCACCTCAGAGATGCTATACTGCAGTTTAATGAATATCAGACTTCATAGCTGGTCTCCGTTGGATTGCCGTGCTGGTGAATAATGAATATCATACTGCAGGGTTAATCCCAAGTGGCGAGTTTTCTGGTTTTAACAGGCTGGGTGTTAGTCCTGAAATGCTTGTAAATGTCTACAGTTCATGCATTGTACCGTGTAGGAACATGCACCTCTAAATCCTCACCTTACTCAGGCCAGTAACTCCCACTGAAGTCAATGGAGGCAGTCAAGGATGTAACAGAAGATGGATTTGTTCCTACAGTCTTCCCCTCTCCAGGTTATTATCTCCCAAACTGAAGTCCCAGCTCAAATAGAAGAGTTATACATACTGCCAATTTTTTTTCTTTTCATGAGTTGCTGTCTCCCTTCTAAGCTTGATCTACTGGCTCTGACATCCTGGTCCTCTGAATTATAGCTTACACCTTCAGCTAATGAAGTCATTGGCAAAATTCCCATTGACTTCATTCAGAGAGTGATCCAGCTGAACAGTGCTGACTCCTCAGAGCTCCTGAGCCCTTGTGGAATAAATGTGAGTTGCAGAGCCACGGGATTTGTAAAGACTTGGCCCTAGATTATAGAACATTTGGGGCAGGTGAAGTGTGTCTTTTCAAATGGTTCGTGAAGTGCCATTTTCACCTAAAGTACTCTAGAAATGATTAAGTGACAGTAACACTTGTCAGATGACAAAAAATTCAAACTTGTTGTGGGAGCAGGCAGGATAGAGTAGCCATTTGCTTTCACTGTACTTGTGGAAATGCATGTAGGAAGGAATTAAAATAATACCTTTAAAAATAAATCTTTTTTTTCCCCTCCTGTTTGTCATTTTGACTCCCTTCTCTATTTACCCCCATTGGGAGAATTAGAATCTGATCAAACCTTCCCAGTTGTTCTAGTGGAAAGCTAATGCATACATAGGCTACATTTTCTGTGCTCTTATGCCTGTTTTAGAAAAGACCTGCTTTGAATTGCATTAATTTTTTCCCTCCCATTAACTTCAATGGCAGCAAAACCGATTAAAACAAAACCAAATGAAAAATGACTTATCCAGCATTAAAAGACAAAGAGGTTTATTTAACACGAAATACTTTCTTGCATGATCCTTCTCCTGCAATTACTGTGAGCATCACTGCTGCCCCACTGCTCTTTTAATGTAAGCTAAAACAAGCTAAGGGGATTCTCCGGACTGTAGGTGATGATATTCTTCTTGCACAACAAAAAGAAAAAGGCAGTGGCTGGCCATGCTATTAAGGTGTGATATAGGCATGATAGATAATGAGAAGGAAATAGAGGATATCTAAATGTATGAACCTATTGGCTGTGCAGGAAAGACCTACAAAAGGATATTTCATCACGCCAAAGTAGGAGATAACTGCGAATCTGCGATGGGACAAGGGTAGTGCTTTAAAGGCTGGTACTGTGGCGCTTGACACCTGCTTGTGTGCATCTGGGAAATACTGGTGGTGTGTGGGAGGGCAAAATTCCCCTTCTTTATCCTTTTCCCCTCCACGCTTCGTAGTGACTTCAGCATTTTCCTTTAATATGTGTGCACAATTGGTGGTCTACAGAACGGGGTCTTTGCTCTACCCATGCTGGTATTTTTGTGCTATCCATCTTTGTGCTTCATTCATTTAAATGACAGAGTGCTGGACTGTGGCTCATTATAATAATGTGGTCTCTGTTCTACCTGACCTCTGGAGTTTGGGGACATGTTTTGAGCAAACTTGACTATTGCTCTATTAGCAGAAATGCTACAACAGGGGCAGAGATAACATTAAAAAGCATGTGTTGGTCCCAGGAGAGCTTTAGATGCCTAATGCTAAGTAAGCTAACAGCCACATATGGGCGACTTGCTTCCACTCTGTGTAGTGCCTCACTCTTCCCCTTCCATGGGGAGTTAAGGATGCAGATACTTAATGCTAGAAATAATCACATCCTGCCTTTCAGCAGAGGGCATTCAGAACAGCAGGCATGATTTCAAAACAGAAGCTAGAAATCAGTTATCCAAGTAGGTACTTAACTGTATATCTGCTGTACTAATTTCCTAAAGATTTTAATGTGAGTCCTGAAGTTTGAAGTCCAGCAGGACAGCAGGAGAGGCAACTGTGTTGAGGGTCAGAGGCCCCAGGAGGCAGAAACCTCTGCCCATTCCCTGACTCATTTGAGTCAGGCAGTGCTTACCAAGAGTGGAGAAGCTCATTAAGATGAGGAACTACAGGAGAGACGTTTGCTTTAGAGCAAGGAGAGCTGCAGCACACGAAAATGGCCCCTGCAGCCCATGTTTTTTGAATGATGGTTTCTTTTTCTTTTCTTCTTTTTTTTTTCTTTTTTTGTTTTTTTTTTTTTTCTTTTTTTGTTTTTCCCTGAATTAATAAAGTGAGCCTGAGGGAAGAGCCTAAAAAAGATTTTGGCATGATGTTAGTCCTTCCTGGCTTGGGGAAACAAGCCAATAGCCTTAGAGGCAGCTGACTCTTTAATCACATATTTAGTATCTGTGAGAAATATATTCTGAGGTGGCTGAGTGACCTCTAGAATCGAATCCTTTTCAAATGTTAGAAAGAGATTTAGGAGCCATGGCACCCTACAAAGCCCATCATCTTAGTCCTTCTAAGGGCTCAGAGTTGTGAAGATGTTTTAGTCCCTACTTTACTTATTTATTTATTTATTTATTTATTTATTTTTCTGGTCCTATGCCATTTTGTAACTCAGACTTCAGCCTCTGCGTGACATTGTCATGTTTGAAAATATTATCCTTGATTTTCTATGCCCAAAGCTCCAGCTGGGCTCAGTTGGTTTCACAGGTATTCAGATACTTTAATGACCTTTCAAAGGTAACTATGGATTTAAGTAGTTGAACATCAGTTTCTTTCTCCATGCTTAGGTCAAAGTATGAACATAATGAGTGAAAACAAAATAGGTTATTTCTCCGTTTTCCTGCTGAAGCTTATTCCACCATTAATGAGGAAGTCTATCTCAGATTGACAGGGACTACTCAGAGGTTCAGACACCTCTGAAAACACTTTAAAGGGCTTCAGGAACGTGGTCCAGGTGATCACCAGAAATGTGGGAAAAGTTGGGAATCAAACTGACAGTGTGAACACATGTATCCGTGTGCTGTAGTTCCTAACCTGATACCCCTGCTACCTGTAATAATTTTTCCTTTACAAATCATTCTCTCACACGAAAATGAGATGTTACAGAATGCAGTTAAACAACTTACCCCAGAATGAAGTTTTATCCCCTGAGAGAAAGTTGACTGAGACCATACCTAGGAAGTTTGTTCTTGTTCTAGCTCTGGGACCAGGGGTTCTTTCAACGTTGTGGAGTGGTGGCAGCAGTTGACTGTTTAATTTGATGAAAAATGGCCACATTTTGTCTTTTCTCTTTGTTCAGCTGAATTAAAATGTCTGAGAAATTGCAAAAGGAAATAGCTTTCATATATGTACGTGGGAATTAAAATGGTGATGCTAATATATCCATGCGTGCCGCTTCAAAATACGTAAAAGGCCCTCTGTGCAAAACCCAGGTAAGTTACAGAACATGTAAAAGGAAAACCTTTGTAGTCTTTTTTAATCTGGAGTTCAGTAGTTTAAGTTCTGACCTAAAGGAGAAATACAAAGCGCTCATACATTGCTTTTGGTCCCTAACTTAAAAATATTCCTAATTACCAGGAAAAGTTAGAAATTAAATTGCTTTTTTTATTAATAAAAACCCTGGAAAAAGTGGAAAATTATGTGAAATCTCTAGTAAGAGGCCTTGTTGGAGAGTTTCTTTTCAGCAGAAGTAATAATGAAATCTGCTAGAGGAATTCTCTGATGAGACAAAAAGAAAACTGAAATGACAAAGCATGTAGTGCCACCACAGAAATTTGGATCATGTTTTTTTAAAAAGGGGCTTTCTCCGGACTTCTTTTATGCCTTCAAAGCCAGGGATACATTTAATCACAGGAGCAGAAAATCTAATGCACTGGTAGCTGTCTGTTTTTTAGATTTAGTTATTTTGCATTTACATTTGAAATTGTTTGAAAGCATGAAACCGAAAATCGCGTTGCAAAAAAACCCACATGCTTTCAGTGACTAGTACCCATAAGAAATTAGACAAGTTCTGACCACAGCTTCAAACTGCTAACGTGTGTGGCAGAGGAGAGGGGAGTAGGAAGCAGACAGGCAGCTACTGATTCAGACAGAGTACAAAATTCCAGCACAATTAAGAAAGAACAGGAGTGGTGGCAGAGAAGAAAGCTAACTGCACTGGGTGCGTTGAGATGGGGCAATATCAGGTTATCATATTGTAGTTAAGCCAGGAGCAGCTGCTGCCAGCAAAACCAAACCTAGCTTGCTCCTTGGCTGAAAACTTAAATATCAACACCCTTTAATTATGCATAAAAAGATATACAAAGCTAGCAGCTTTAAAGTACTGTTATTAATTGCAGCAAATGTTAGTGAAAGATTGAATTATTCATAGTTATAGTTCTCAGGGGTTTCTTGATTAAGGGAAATAAAGAGAATTTGATGTGAGTATCTCATTTCACATAGCTTTCCTAGTTTGCCTAATCCAAGAAACAGGGATATATTTTACGTGTCAGAAAATGCATGTATCTGCTAGTTCCTTAGCAACCTTCTGGGATATGCCTGCATATATGCCCATAAACCCTGCATATCAGAAATCATCTCCAGTGGGTTTCCAGGGATCAGTGGATTTTGCCACACTAATAGTACTGTTCATGTGCAGTTAGAGTAAATAATTTTATTTACTTACAGGATCGTTGTTGTGTTTTGATTTTTTTGAAATGTGTTGCTAGGAAAATAATATGTAAGCACATTTCATTGAGATCCCTCCGCGTGAATGAAGAGGCCTGTAAGCTGTACTAGCTATCTATTTTTGTTTTTTTAATAACTGGAAACAAAGAATTCTCATTCAGAACTGCAGTTGTACTCATCATATCCCTGGTCCTTTTTCGTCTCGTTTTGTCTATTTTTTAGCTAGAGGTAGTAGCTAAACTTTTGGAAAGGAAGATTTTAAGAGACCAATGTATCTTTATAATTTGTGCATTTTCCTCTTCAAAAAGAGAAATCTCCACGTCTGCTATCCTGACAAGAGTGTGTGTCATAGATTTATCATTGTGGTATAATTTATGAGTGATCTGAACCTTATCAAACAACCCTGTACTTTGCTAAATTGCGTATGGTAACAGACAGTAGGCAAGAGACATCTCAGGTGAGTAGTTTTTACTCATGTGAGTGGTGGATACTAGCTGGAGCAGGGATTAAGGGTCTCTTGCTTGACACAGTTTTCAGGATGTATATCAGGCTCAAAATTTGCACTGCAGACAGAAGTATGTGGATCTGATCCAGTAGCTCATGTAGCACATAAGAAAATCTTCACTGAAACCAGCTGAAGGGCTTCTGTTCAGCTGCTCTTGCATCTGTGCTTTGTCAGTACTCTTTTGACACTGAACTCATTCTGGTATTGTTATTTAGTGTATGCAATACACTTCCGGGCATAGGAGCTCCATGGCTGTGGACCTCCTTACTTCTAGTAAAGTTGATGGAGTTAAGCCTATTTGTGGCAAGCAAAAATCTCATCTATTAATGTTAATAAACATTAAATAAAGCTGGAAAAAATGAGTCTTTTAAAGTCACTGAAAGCTTTATTGTTGCCTTCATGGAGTCAGATTCGCACTAAATATTTTTTGTTTATTAAGAATGAGAAGAAAAATGTATTTGTGTTCAATTTTGTCTTACAAGCAAATGGTGAGTCATAGTACTTCAAGTCACATTTGAATGTTAAGACCTGGAAGGACTAAAGAAAAATCAGGTCGGTCAGATATACAAATACCTGTGTAAATAAATATAGAGACTACCTATAGAGATAGATATAATGTTATACAAAACATTTATAGAGAAATATATTAAGCTTACCTAATTTTTATGTGATGAATGCTCTAGCTGTCCTTTCACACATTTGTGTAATAAGGTTGTAATTGTATTCTCACTTTCCTTACTGCAAATTAATAGTGTGTTTAATTACATGTAAATAAGATCTGTAAATGCAAATACCTTGTTACCTATGACAAAAATTATACTTTACCTTTTGAGTGTTAGTTCCTGTACAAAATAAGGTTTTACTCCAGGGCTGCTCACTTTCTCAGCCTGATGGTATTTAATAACTTTTCTGTGGCTAGGATCACAAGACGTGTCTGAGAGGAGAGAAATCTCCTGATGTGGTTTATAAGCAAGAGATGACAAAAATTTCCAACTGAGTTGCCATTTCCTTGTATGATGATGCTGGGCTGGGTATGAAGCTGGGTCCCCAGGCAACCTAATCATTGTAGGTCCTGATAGCACACTTCAACCAGCTCTGTAATCCTGTTGATCCTATTCTCCACCTGAGCAGTTGCTTGATCATCTTTAGTCTAGCAATTTCTTCAGAGGATAAATGTTCTTAAGAGAAATTAAGGCACAAGTAACTGATACAGATAGGCTTGGGCAGCAAAAGACAAATATGAGGCATGCAAAAGTTTTCATGAGCGTTGATACGTGGTTTGATTGTGCTCATGGTGGGGGCCGCTGTTCCCCATGGCATCCTTTTCCCTTGCACTGCCTCTGAGAGCTTCTCAGCCAGGTAAGAGTGTTTTTTCATTCAGTGCTGTGCCGACTGGCCCCACATTGACTCCTCAGTGTCTCTGCACTGTGCAATGATGTGGTGCAGAGGTGTGGGGATTAAATCTGCCCTGAGCTGTCATGTCCACCCAGTGCATTGCAGTGTCACGCAGATTCTGGCTTGCATCCCATCAGCAGTACATTGCAATAGTGTTATTCCATGACCAAGCTGTCCACAGCTCTCCATCAGCTCTGAGATCTCTTCCCTGTAGTTTCGCTGATAGATTGGGTCTTCGTTATTCACGCGTTTCTGATTCTTGATCATTTCAGCATGTAACTCCATTTTAGTTGTGACACAAATAGACCTTGATGGGACATGCTAAAAGCCTCAAATATTGTAAAAAGTCACAATCAGAAACAAGATAAGAATAACTTTTGAAATATACTTTGGTACTTGTGCCACATGCAGAAAATGACAGTGACTGTAACTTTTTAGAGATAAGAACATATTTTCTTGCTCATAGACTACGAAGCATGGCTGACTCCTGGCCCATGAGTCTTTCCAGTCCTACTGTAGAGCAAATAATAACAACAATAAAACAAAGCACTTATTTCTATGTGTGGGTTTACTGATATTCTGAAATATAATGTGATCAATATACAATTCTTTTCCCAAAGACAAATTCAGGCCAGCTGTTACTCTGTTGTCAGTGTTAAAGTACCAAATAAAGGAAATGGTGACTGAGACAATGACTAGCAAAACCTGAGCTCCACCCCACTACTCAGAAGAGCATAAAAGTTAGCCAGAACTGTGGTTGGCAATCCTAATACTGTTAAGTAGACTGAATTAAAGTTTCTTCTGGCTGCATTTTCACATTTCTTGCAATGTTGCATTCAGACCAGAAAATAATCATATTATGGAATTAATGTTTTTAGCGAGTCATTGGAGCTCATTGATTTAATGAATCATACAGTTTCAGGATAGATACCTTCAGAAGTGGGTTTCAGCTAAGTGGAGACATCCCACATGCTCTCTCAGAAGTCAACCACACTCTTGCACTGCTGTGTAAGGGGAATTGATACAGGATTGATTGACCAGATTTGCCCTGAATAGAGATAATCATTTACTTCTTAAACTTCCATCCAGTGCTTTGGCAAGCAGAAAGCCTGCACTAGTGCCAAATCTGTAATTACTTTCTAACAGCGATGACATGTATTCCTGTTCTGCATGATCTTCTTTTGCTGCTTCTGTTGTTGGCTATGAACAACTCAGTACTTCAGATAATAGGAACTTCATCCCTACATCTGTCTCTCAGCAGGGTGAGCTTTAACCTAGGCTTTGAGCAGGGTTTAAACAGGAGGGGAAAAGTACATCAAAGGAACAAAAAGGAAAAATACATGAACAAGTACTGACTTGGTAGATATTGCAGAAAAAGGAACAGCATGTGCTGTCTCAAGGATAATAAAGGCCACGTAGTTGTAGTGGGCTCTGCACATGCATGGGGACCATTGCAAGTTGGAGGCCGTCTTGGCTGTGAAAAGCTGCCATGGTGTCTCAGTACACCCATATTACATACGGATTATGCCACATGGTATAGCAACCACCAGTCCCTAAGTGTCTGGCTTCTGCCATCAGGTTCCTCTCCTCTCCTCTCCTCTCCTCTCCTCTCCTCTCCTCTCCTCTCCTCTCCTCTCCTCTCCTCTCCTCTCCTCTCCTCTCCTCTCCTCTCCTCTCCTCTCCTCTCCTCTCCTCTCCTCTCCTCTCCTCTCCTCTCCTCTCCTCTCCTCTCCTCTCCTCTTCCATTGGAACATTGACTAAATAGCTAAAATAACTAAAATTCAACAACAGATTATTCTTTTTTGCTGTCTCAGAGGGAGAGAATAACGTATGCAATACATAATTTTAAGAAGCTTTCATTTATTTCTTTTGTGACCTTATTGTATAAATGTGCATTGAATTAATTGATCATCTCCAGACAGAGGATCCTCAGATGAGGACTCCTACCTCTTTTGTATGTTTGACTACAGTGTTACTGCAATTAACAGAACTCTTTCATAATCCAATTCAGCTCACTGCTTTGTTCTGTTTTCTTGACAGATTTCCTTCGCTGTTTGTGCATGTGTGTATACAACTCTAAGGACACATGCATGTATACACAATGGGTCAAGTTAGCAAAACATTCATTCTCTTGCAGAAAAAGGGTCAGTGACCTGTAGGTGCCATGTGTAAGTTATTAAAATTCAATCTATGTTTATCTCTAATATTTTGTCACCTGCTTTATTCAGTAGAATACACATTTTTAAATGACCAAGCAGGCAATATATGTCCTTTTTTCTAAAACTTTATTTTTTCCTTCTGTGCAGCAGCAGCTGCCTGCCACGTTATTGTTTTTTTGTCGCTAGCAGGCTTTTTGGGTTTGCGCCAAAGTGTGGGGAGCAGGACGATTTGCATCTGAATGGTGAATGGCAAGGCTGGGTGTAAGTATACTCAGCCACACCAGGTGAGGTAGAACAGCAGCTTCCAACTCACCTGGAGTAATTAATTCAATAAAAAGTTAATTACAATGAAAGGGAAAAACAAACTTCCATATAACAGATGGCAAAGTTTTTGTGTGATGGAAAATAAAAGGATTTTTTTTAAATACTATTATGGTGTGACCTAAATGGTATACATAATTCTCTCCTCTTGCTATATACTTAAGCAATTGCATATGTTGTTTCTGTACACTGCTGTGCTTTTTGATACATATTTCCTCCAGCTTCAGATATTTGTGAGTTTTTAATCATAAAACTTTTCATCCCCACGTAGTTTTCCTGAGAGACTATGTTTGAGGCTTGGTTCCTGGAGGAGTTGCAAATCCTCATGTGTCCATCAGTCACATTCCTCTTCTAGAAATATTGGAGCCTGGGACTCAGGACACCAGCCAAATTGCAGAGAGGAGCAGATGCCTAATGAAAACTGAGGCAGAGTAGCAAAGAACCCCATCAGCTCCTCTACCCAGAAAAAGCCATGGCAAGTTTAGCCCTTCCCCAAAGCATTTGACTGGCCCAGCAGCTGAGAAGCAGAGACTGACTGGCCAGCTGGAATCCAAGTAGGTAGCTGGGTAGTTTACACAGAGGACAGTCCAGATGTATCCTGTGCTTATCTGATAGAGTTGGGTGAAGATAAGGACAAAGAGAAAGAAAGATAGCTAGAAGACGGGCATGAAACTCTATTCCTTAATAGGGTTAGGCACGCATGTTGATGGTAGGAGGTTGTAAAAGGTAAGGGGCAGAGCTTGACTTCTAGCAGCCAGGCATGTAGTAGAGGGAGACTTGAGAAACTGGTTTCCATTAGTTTCAATGTTTGTAGAATCAACTCTTCCTTAATAAAGAAAGATTATGGGTACAAAATAGAATTTGATGATATTAGAATAATGTTTAAAAGACTGAACTCAAGGTTCCTTGCTATGGTGCAAGGTAGCAACATGTTTTTAATGATTAGCTGTTCCAACTTCCAGAAATAAGAAATGCATATGAATGCATATCTTGGAGGGATCTTGATTTTAAAAAAATATTGAGTGTCCATCATCTGAGAAAGTTGTATTAACCTCAGTTGCTTCTAAAGTAGTGTTTCAGTGCTCAGTATCAACTGTTACAATTGATCCAAGATTTAATGTATTTTAGAACTAGAATATTGAACAGACTGGGGTTTTTTCCCCAAAACTTACCAAGTCATTCCTGGTGCATATTTGCATTACTCTCCTTTTAGTGACTTAAGCAGATTAGGCTCTTTTCCAAATCCTGATGGTATCAGACTAAACAAATATGTTGTTGAGTGGGCAAAAGAAGAAAGCCATTGCTGCTCTCAGTGATGGGTCTGATCATACATCTGTTCAATGCTGTACATTGAGCAAGTGCATACAGACATTTGAAGGTTTCCAGCTGGAAGAACTCTATTCAAAATATTGCCAAAATTTACACCATTTTCAGGACTGGAGCGCCAGTAGTAGGCTTAGGAAATCCTAGTCCTATTGTTGTCAGTAGCCAGACTTTGTGTCCTCTATTGGGTAAGGGAAAAACGGAAGGGAGGGGATGATTAATTCTGTGAGGTAACAATTTCCCCACACACTCTCACCCCATCTGTAGGTAATTAAAAGTTGCTAGCATAGTTTATCACACTGATAGTGAAGACAGACTTCCACCACAGACCTGGGTGGCATTGCTGGCAGCAGATGGCACAGCCCAGGTGTATTTAGCACACTCCTGGGGAATCCTTCTTGCCCCTGCCTTGCTGTGGCTCCAGGCACCTCTGGCAGCATGCAGACCCTGTACCAGCTATCAGATGAGATTCTCTGCTGTCTAAGAAATAGCAAATGTGGAGATATATTATAACAAAAACACATGTTGTGGCTTTGTTGAGAGCTACACATTAAATGACTCTGACGTGAATGTTTTACTGCTACATAGGATGAGAAAACCGGTGACAGTCTGCGTTCTGCCCTTCTCTGTTCTCCACAGAAGACGGCCATCAAGACGTGCTCCATAGTAGTCTTTCTGTTTCTATGATCCTGCACTAAATTAAGTGAACATTATTTAGTTTTTCTGCTGGAGCAAATAAATCTGTCAGTATTTTAACTTGAGCTTGTTTTATATGCCACAGTTAACCTTCCTCAGTCCTCTGTGTTTGATATTATATTTGGAAACTCACTTCATAATTATAGGTGGGGCTGTAGAGCTCCTTATTATTTAGGTTACTCAGTGCATGGGATGGGCCTATTCTGAGCCTGACTCAGTGTTGTGTAATGAAGGAGACGGTTGTCTGAGGGACCCTTGCTCGACTGTTTGTCTGATAGATTTGAAAGATGAAGGTGCACAGGGCAGGGGATTGCATGTGGAAGAGATTACTTCCATAACAAAGCCACTTAAGCATTGCCCAGATCAGTAGAACTCCTCTGCCTTTACCATCAGATTCTCTTATAACTTCAGGCAAGTTGTTTTCAGGGATGATTTCTGATTGTGGTATCTTGCTTCTTTTGTTTACCCAAGATGCGAGGTTAGAATAAGGTCAGAAGAAATATGTAATGCTTAGAGATGTAAATGGCAGCGCTGTGCACTTGAAAAATCTGTAAAACCCAGTGGCATCTCAGACTGGGCACCCAGAACGATGTTGCTCTTTAGATCTCAATCTTTGTGTCCTGCTTCCTCATTTGTAAAACGAGATAACCAATTGCTGTCTCACAGGGATATTGTGAAAAAAAAGTGCATTGATACCCGTCAGGCACTGTGGTACAGTAATGATGAAGACACAGAAAGGATTGTGAAAAAAATACTTGAATACCTAAATAGGTTGCCAACTGTAGAGTTGGGGACCACACACTGAGTAATAAGGAGACAGAGTATTGCAATGTCACTCATTAAATGCGCACCATCCAGTCTGCTCTGGATAAAGCGAAATTTACTTGACAATAATAGTCTTTAATTACTCACATGCTGTTGTAACACATACAAACAGTGTGGCTGAATTAGATCTGCAGAAAAAATCTGAACTTCCTAATTTTTGAATGCTTGATTTTGCAACCTAAGTAATACTATTCTGGCACAGGGAAAGGAAGGGAGATAGGGTTGTTTGTAATAAAATGTAGACTCATAATCATATGTATGGTTTCTAGTCTCTATTTGTTCCATCTGCAATACTCGTAGGATTATAAGTGGATGAAACAAGGAGAAAATAGCCTCTTGGTCATCTAAAATACTGTAAAAGGGAATGAAATTATACCCAGATCCTACATTTTTAATATGATAAGAACACATTTTAGAAACACCCCCAGGATCCCTTGAACAGTATCATTAGACATTTGATGTGAGCCATTATATTTATTTTATTATGAATAATCATTTGTGTTACAGAACTACCTCGAGGCACTGACCAAAAGCCAGTCTCTATTCAACAGGGCACCATGCAGGTATACGACAGAGGACAATCCTTCCTCCAAAGGACCTTTGAACTAAATAATACATATTCTGGGTTGGTAGAAAGGCAGTTGCTCGAATGACTGTCACAGCCTTGTGCTGCATGGACAAGGAAATGACTAATTCAGTGCATATATCTACACTGAATCTACAGTGATAAGGGGCTTGAACCCCAGAACAGCCACTCTGTCAAGGTACTTACCCACAGTTAATATCATCAGCTTCCTAGATCCAGCTCAGCTGTGTAGACAAAACTGAGCAGGGGTCATCAGGGGGCAACAGAGATGGGAAAGAAAAAGTAGCAGAGGCAGAATGGACAATCCTAGTGAACCAGGCTTGCTGCTATATCAGCCTACGGGTATGGAATAAGTTGGAAAGGGTGAAGATAGTGACAGTTGCCTCTGGGATGGTAATCTTGGTGTCCTGAAATTCCCATGCATCCTGACTCTCTCCTCACTGGTGGCAGCAGCCACTCTGTGGGTTTCCAAGGACTGGGAAAACAGGCTCAATAGACTGCTACTGTGCTGGCTGCGGCAGCCTTCTGCCTTAGTTCCATGCTTTGCTGTTGCAGCAGGGCCAGGAGGAAGCAGTCCAAGCAGAGAGCTGCTTTTTCAAACTTGAGCTGGGTTCTTCAGCACTTCTCTCCAAGTAACTCTGTAGAGCAGTGTATCGTGCTACAGCTGAGATACCACCTGTACCTCAGTATCCCTAGCCCAACTGTTTTCACCTGCATAGATCAAAATTCTGCTCAGTAAAATCTGCCTTGTGGCTCTCTTCTTTCAAAGGGACAGTTCTTGATTAAGTATTCCCTACAGTGGGGATTTTGCAAGCTGAAGCTGCCTCCTGTGGCCCGAACAGAGGTATATAGTCCTTTGTTTCTGTTTTGTTTTTATTAAGCTGCTTTACCCAGCAATCTTATCAGTGTTCATGAAACTTTAACTGTAATGCATTTGTTTCTGTTTAAATGCTTTTTTTTTTTGCAAAATGCTATTTTGTTTCTACTGCTTGAAATTATATTTAACAGTATCCAAACTAAATTTATGCACACGCATTTAAAGAAGGAGCCCTGGATATAATGCATTTTTAACCATGTGAAATATATTAGTAATGGTACTTACAGAAAGAAAAGAAAAATTATTTTGGCTTGCATTAGTTCCATCTTTGCAGTATGCAGATAAGTACCATACCTTTGACAGTGTAACTACATTAGGTTTGCCTCAAAGCTAACAGTCAGCAAGCCTAGTGCACAACAGCCGTAACAGGTGTCTTGTGTAAGAGATGCTCTTCTAGCATCTAGCTCCACATGCTTTCCCGTGCATCATCTGCCACGGGTCATAATGGTCCATGTGAAAGAAGGAGAGACCGAGCACGATGAGCATCCCACTGACGGTAACACTTGAAAAGTAGGGTATGGTTACCATTACCAGAAGTCATGAGGGGAGTATTAAAACAGGGGCTTGACCTTGCCCCATTCTCCAGGATTGTCTGAAGCAAGGAGGGTGTGCTCATTTGTATTGTTGGGATTTTTTTTTCCCCTTAACACATTTTCTGTGTCAGAATGGAAGCAGCTAAAGGCAGAAATTCATCTAAAGGTGGATGAGAAAAAAGGAAACAAATACTTCTTAGAATGTCATAACAGTAACATTAATGAGAAAGGGCGTGGTAACCTCTCAAACATAAGACTATTATTATATGTAAAACAACCAGCAATCAGGTGTGGGGCTGGCAGACTTCTTTACTTCATTAAAAATAAGCGAGCTCTTGTTTTCAGTTTTTCCTACCAGATTCAAACTATTTGGTAGAACAGATAGAAAATGAAGCATTGTGCTGACAAAACGGACGATGTTCCACACAGCACTTGTGTGCTGGTGATTGGGATGCCTGGCTACCAGGCTGGTTGTCTGCCCACGGAGGACTCAACCAAGCAGAGTACCTTCCCAGCTGCTGTGTGAAGCAGGCACAGCCTTCTATCCCACTGGCATGTGCAGCCCCCACTGCCCTGAGGTGGGTCTCACTGTTCAGGAGAGACTGGGGAAGGCTGGAGTGACAGCAGAGGGGTTTGGGGGTTGTGGGTGAGGAGAGAGGCCTGGGGGCCATTGCCTGCTTCACTGGAAGCCCCAGGCACATTGCTTTAGACCTGACCGAAGTCCGAGCTGTCTGTTCATACAGTCCCTTAACCTCCATGGGTGCTTTACTTTATCTTAACCGTCTCCAGATGCTGACAGATCATGCTTTGCTTGTTGCTAGAAATGCCTCAGTCTTCCTGGCGAGCCCATACCTAACCCCACCAGGAAGTCAGGAATTACACATTTTGCTAGGGAATTCCACCCAGGGGCCAGCCTTACAGCTGTCTGTGAAACAGGTCCAGGATGCTGGCCTCTGTGAGCAGGGCCAGCAGCTGAGAATCATCCTTCCCCAGCCAGTGCCCTGGGAAGCTGTCATTTGCCCAAGGGCCCTCAAGGACATTTCTGTGGAGCAACATGTGCTTAAGAGGAGGGAGGAGAGTCGCCTTGCTCTCCAGTGCCTGTCAGCATCACCATTAGGCTGCCAACTTGAGTTCCTGGGAGCAAGGTGTGCAAGGTTGTGTCCCCTTGGGCAGCAGGAGGAAGCAAAGCAAGGTCTCCTGCTCCTGGATGAGTGGTTTGATGACTGTGTGAATGCGTGAAGCCTCTGTGATGTCAACTGTGTGTTGCAAAAAGGAAAGCTTGAACCCTGCTCTGTTTCTGAGTGAGGCATGAGCTGTGCACGCTCAGCAAAGAGCCACATGCTGGGGAACAGGGGACAGAGGAGAGGGAGAGATTTAATTCCCATGTCTGTCCCCAGTACTTCTTTCTGGGTTGAGTCTCTCAAGAGCAGACATCTCCCCTTCCACATGCTCTTGGTTTTGGTGCCATTCTGGGGCACTTGAAATGAGGCAAAAGGTGGAAGGACAGTTCCTGTCTAATTGCAGACATCTCACTTTGCCCCAAGTAGCATCTCGGTGGGACACCTGTTAGATAGCTGAACTGCCTAAGGAAACTCTCCAGAGTGCTGCCAAGCACCACACAGAGAGCACAGGTGACTCATGAGGACTGGACTTGTCCCTGGGTCCAGGTTCCACACATGAGCTGCTGCTGAACCACACCTCTGGGCATCTTGGCTCTTTTTTGGATCTAATGCTTATTTTACCCCTTTCAGTTCACAGTTTATAGAATGTGGGTAACTCTGGGTGTGTGTCCCTGCCCCAGGGGACTCTTAGGAGTACAAGTAGGGTTGTGAGGCACATGGATCCTGTGGAAAGAGGAGGTGGAGCACAGAGACACCACAGAGATGCACGTTTCTGGACGGTTCTCACAGAAAATACTACTTCCACTTAACATCAGACAATATAGTTTGTCAAACAGATACTTCCCCCTGAGAAAATGTAAAGCTATAAAAATAGCTGTCAAAAATATAAGGTCCAGATTGAGGTGAAACCCTTGCCAGTGACAGACAGGAGCAACTTTGCATGCCTGCGTAGACCAACTTGGGATCCAGCCCTTACTTTGAAAGATTTCTTGTATGGAGGAGTGTTTTTAAAATCTACTGAGTCCAATCTGTCACTGTTTCAAAGAGAAGAAGCTGGATTCCAACACATTTTATCAATAAAACATCATACGTAGTCAGCACTACTGAATGACTATGTATGATTTTTTTTTTTTTTTTTTTTTTTTTTTTTTAGTGCTTTACATCATCTCTGGGGAAAGTATTTACCTCAAGAACGATTTTGCCAGATGATGAGTAGTACTTGTACTTATTTTTGTTGTGTCCAAGCCATAACTTTGCTTCATTTGCATATACTGACTAAATGGTTTAATTAATTTTGCATTGTGCTTACTGACTAGTTTTAATTAGCAGTTAAATCAGTTCAGTTAACAAAAAAATGTAGGTGTTTACATGAGTGCAAATCATGATAGGTTCTCAGGGCTTGATTCAAAAAACAGTTCCACACCATTGGTGCTGAATTTCTGCAGGCTTTATTCAGGAACTGCATGCTTCTTCTCCCCCAACAACAAAGTGTAGGGTTGTATGATTCATTAACTGGCCCAGGATTTTTTTTTTTTTTAATCTTTCCTTCCTTGCTGATGTGGAGAATGAGGAATGAAGCCAGATAAAGTGAGACTTCAATGCTTTGTTCTTAGGGCACACACTCAATAGTTGTGCAAGAAGGAACAATAAAGAATGTTGTTGGCTTGGTGTGTGCAGCTGTGTCTCCCTCCAGTGTCCAATTCCAGCCATTATTACAGCTTGTGCTATTTTTAGCCCCTTATTTTCCTGTTGGCTGGGTATTTGCCTACATCTGGCCAGGGCAAAAGTCATGAAAAATGGATTTTATGAGAAATGAATTCTGCATTCCACCATCAGACAGGCTCTGGTAGCACAGACACAGTACGATGAACAGGATATACTTTCTTATTTCGGTTGTCATTGGCCTTGTGTGCATTGAATGGAATTTATTGTGGAGAAGCTCTCCTTCTGGTGATGTTGGGACAGACACCAACAGCTACTGAATTGACTTTTTTTGAATGAGAGGTGCAGAACAAATCAAGAGCAATATGACCTTACCTCCACACAAAATTCATGCACAAACTGGAAGAAAATCTCCTGATCATTGGTATAAAAGCTGTCATGTGCCTGTGGTTAAACATCTATGTTTGCCCGGTCTCCTGTGTGTCATTATGTTGAGCTTTTCCCCACAGGGAGTAATAAAGTCTCTGTGCTCCATCCAGTCTTAAAGGCAAGTTACAATAGATGAGGATAAATTTGTCCTGAGACTACAGTTACCTTACTCAGCTTTCCCAATAACCTTACCCAAAAGGGAAGATCAGAGACAAGAAGATAATTGGTGAGATCATCAAGAAATGACTTCATAAGCCCAGGCCTTTCATTTGAAGGAAGCTGGCAACCTGCCCTCCTAGAAGAAGGTGTTATTCCACTAGTAACTACAGTTCAAAGTCAACAGGGATAATTATTTGAGGAGTTAAGTAGGTAATCAGTTTGGGAAACAAAAAAGAAAACAAAAAAAAAACCCTCAGTCCTTGGAGCCTGAAGAAAAATTAGCTGGAATGCGTGCTGTCTGTAGTTTTGTTCTAAAATTAAATTTAATTTCATAAATGTAATTTCATAAGCTATTCATCAGATGTCTCGTTGAGGGACCCTGTGCCAACCGCATGTGACACAACTCTCTTCCCAAGCCTCAGAAGGGGAATAACTCTTACATGTTGTTCCCTGTGCTTTACCATGGAAATGGAGCCCAGTCCCATCCTCATTCCTGGGCATTCTGCCTGCAAATCCCAAAACAACAAGATTAAATTTTTTTTGTTAATGATTCCAGTCTCCAGTGCCGCCGGTCTGACACTGTTTTGTAGTGCTTACACTCACAAAAGCCACAAAGAGAAAATGAGGTCATATAAAGGTAACCTTTTTCTCTGCAATTTTGAGAAAGCACGTCTTGCTCGTCCCATGAACCCAACAATGTAGCTGTGTTTGGGATGCAGGTGAGTGCTTGACCAGCTGGTGGGCTCCCCTTCCTATATGTCCTCCCCATGCTATCTGCTTCTTCCTTTAATGCTGCCCTGTTAGTGTTCCCCTACGCCAGGCCTTTACATTAATCACCAGGGGTCATAAGGCAGCGCAATGCAGAACCCGCTGCTCTCACAGCCCACTTCACACTCCTCTACAAACATCAGGAGTGTCAAGTCACTAAACCAGCAAATTTGTCTTTCAGCCAAAGATTAAAAGCCAGTAGTTAGGGGGCCTCATTCTGGTGTCGGTTGATTTCAGTGGTCTGAGAGAAGAAACGCTGTCCATGACTCTTAGGTTTTTACTGATTTTCTATTTGTGTATTTAATTGTTGATTCAAGACTCATGTGGATGTACGAGGCAAGTGTTGTTCCTTTATCTCTCCAGAATGTAAATAGGTGATTTCTGGAGCTGTTGCTTATTAAATTAGTAATTTCACATAGAGATTTATAAAGAGCCTTGTGCTGCATAGTTAAATCTCTGAGCAGAAATGTATCACCTGGCACTTGGTTTTTTTTCATGTGACAATGCAAGCTTGTTGTCTAGACTATATCACATGAGGGCACTGCATAGCATCATTTACAAGGATGCAGGAAGTTGAAAAGAAAGGCTCAATCAACTTCCAAAGCTAGCAGAGCTTTAATAGGCCAGCCTTTCATTAAATGAATTCCTAAATGTTGACCAAATTCTTTCAGATGTAGGCAGCTAATGGTTCAGGATGCATGTGATGCACTTGTCATTACACAGACGTTGATAAAAATCCTTGAAGCTGCTTTTTTCCCAGAAAGTTCACATAAGTAGAGGGGAGGGGAAAAAAAGACTTTTCTTCAGTGGTTTCTTTCATGTCACAAGAAGGAGGGTCATGTGTTTTAGTTTAACTGATACATTCCAATAAAATGATTTTCAAAGGGACAGGACAAATAATGGGCATTTTACATATGGTGGCTGGTGCACATCAGATGGAGCTAATTTTCTCATACACAATATATTTGTTATTTTTCAAGCTGGTTATAATTCATTTAAAGACACTTTTTTTTTTTTTTTTTTTTTTTTAATTTTACCTAATAAACTAATATAATAGCCCAGTGAAGCCCTTATGGCTGGTAAAATGTTGAGGAATTATTTTAGTCATCATTTTCATTAGAATATCAAAAAATACATGTCATTCTCTGACACAATTCCTATTCAACAGAAAAAAAAATCTGAAAAACAAGTTCTCCAATCTAGGCCACATTACATTTTTGTAAATCTAGATATCAAGATAACAGCTAGAAGAGACTGGTATCTCACTTATATATGACATTTAAACTTGCTTACATAGATACTTGTAAATAATTATCTATAATAACACTTCTGTGCCTGACAAAAATATACTGCTGCATTAAACCAGTGTACTTATTAAACAGTGTATCTGACATTTGCATAGGCTGATAAAGTTGTCTTTCCTTTACAGAGTCTCTTAAAATGAGGTCCTCCTAGCTGTCCAGTCACAGCAGATTTTCATTAGTGTCCTGATGCTTTGTATCTCAAGTTAGTGCATTTATCACCTTCCTTGTCTTCTGACGGTGGTATGACATCTTTGCCTCTCAACAGTGTGACAAAATGACAAACGAAGCATCCAGCTGGCCTTTGTATATGAGGGGATTGGGGAGGACGAAGGAAGAAAGATGAAAAAAACCCCCCAAAACTGACAGCAACAGAAAAAGTTTGGTGTTCTACCGCTTAATTATCGGCCAAAGCAGAGAAGCTTAATAGTCCAGCAATGGGTGGAAGGAGCTTCTCGGCATCACAGGAAACAGTATGCAATTAGTCAGGGTCAGGATGTCCAACATCAGGCTTGCTTAAGGCTAAAGAGACAGAGCAAGGCTATGGCAGTGTCACAGTCTGCAGCCCGCTTGTCTCCCTGCAGCAGGATGCCTTTTGCTTCAGTTTCTAATTAAACAACAAGGCAACCAAGCATGTCCACTCCTGGCTTACTTGTGTATAACTTGTTTTGCATTCAAAGACCTGGAGTGCTTGGGAGGGTATTTACTAAAGCAGAGGATTAGACTACAAATATAATTATTAGAAGTGGTGGATACAACAAATAGTTGCCAAATGAGAAATCCTGAGTTGATCTCCTAGGAAAAAACAAAAATCCAGCTTTTTAATTTCACTCACTGTCTTAGAATTATTATAAATTCTTCAGAAGAATATTAATGCAGCCCTGACTTTCCTTTTTGGTGTAATATAAGCACAAGTGTCTCCAACTGTGGTCAATATGCATGGGGAGTGAGGGTGACAGTGGGGCGAGCAGAGTGACACTGCCTCTGGCGTAGTGTTCCAGGCCTGAAAACCTGCCCTTCCTGTGTGTTATATTTCTGTCTTTGTGTTTAAGATGTCCCAATGGACCTTTCCTTCATGAGTATGTCGAAGGATGTTTCGAACTCATTTATACTTTTGACATCCCAAGCATCCCATTGATAAAACTGTGTCTCTGGAGAACAAGCACTTTCTTTCATTTGTTCTAAACCCGCTGCCTGTTGCTTTCAGTTGTGGTCCCTCCTTTTTAGGTTATGGAAAATAACACACACACACATTATAAAAAGGAAAACAATCTTAACAAAAAAGGAAAATAATCTGTATTCATTTTCTTCACAACATTGATGATTTTATGAACTTTGATCACATTGTAGCCTTTTAGGTGTCTCTTTCACAGGGAAAGCATCCCAGATTATTTAGTCTCTACACATAAGGAAGCAATTTCATACTTCTGATCATCTGCAGTGCTCTGCTCCCTACCATTCCAACTCTCCTAGATCTCTTCGAAGATGTTGGGTATCTAAAAGCAGATGCAGGATTGGACACAGCACAGTTATATACAGTGACATATGGTTTTCCCATATGCATTATTTCAGACTTATCACCAAGGTATTCCATCTGCCATATTTTTTACCCAGTCACTCAATACCATGATCTCCTTCTGCAGCTGTTCACAGTCAGCTTGATGACCACAGATCATTTTGTATCATCACTAAACTTAGTCACCTCATTGTTGACCCTGTCTTCCAAATCATTCATGACTAGGTTGAAGAACAGATGTTCCAGAGTAGGTTCAGTGGAATCCTGATGTGTCCTACTCCTGCTTGTCCATAATGTATTCATAATACTGAAATCCAATGCATTTTCTCTATGGATAAACCAAAACTAAATTATTCACTACAGAATATGTGATCATCATTGTCTATATTAGACTAATTTGCAAGTTGCTAGCTTTTGAACTACTCTGCTAAATATTTGATAATTCATACTATGGTGTGTCTAAACTCATCCCTTTCCCAGTCCACATCTTTTGACTGGTGGTGACAGCTCTTCTCATAGTATGTTTCATGACTACTATCCATATGGTTCTTCCAGAGCAACTCTCCTCAATTCCAAGAGGGATTGGTTGGTACAATACCACTCAGTATATTTTCCTAGTCTGTTAATATCAGACAATATTCCCAGTAGCCAGTTTCTTCCATGACAAGCCCCACTGTGCACCTACCATATGTTCGTTGTCTCCTATTTTATTCTCAGAAAAATTCAGAATCAGAAGACTTTGGGCTTCAGACTAAAGCAAGACAAATCCCATGTGTGTGGCACTATGTAAAACTCATTGAAGACCAATTGATTTGGGGGAGAAGGCGATGGCGGTGTTTGGAAGGCTCTCATCAAGAGACCTTCCCATTTGATGTTAAAGAAATAACAGCATTCTGGAGTATCCTATCACTCCAGAAGAAAAAATATTACATCATCTGCATATTTCCTGGAAACCAGTTTGTGGCACAGGTGGTTGAAGGTACTGCCCTTCCACCAGACCTATGGATCTCAGAATGCGTTGAAATGCAAACCTGCATTTCTTGAGCACAAGCAGAGGAGACAAACCATTTTTAGGCCATAGCTGCTACTGTGTCTCAGCCTTAGGGCTGGTTTCTGCTTCTCTTCACTCCTGATACTTTGCACTGGTCTTTAGTACATGTTTGGTTATCTGGTGATATTTTCCTCTGCACAAGAACAGTGATCATCTTCCTAATGGGAGCAACATAATTTGAAGCATATTTATATTTGTGCTAAAAGGCCACAGTCTCAAAGTATAATCCAAAAGATGGTTATGTGATAGATTGTCCCTGACAGGACTTAGGAAAATGTCATGGATCAGACATACAGGCCAGCAGTATGTAATGGGACTGCTGCCTCTGGCAGCTTATTTCTAGCAGTTTTCTAATAATGTGTATTTCAGGATGATAAGAGGCTTGCACAAATTCTTTGGTATCTTTTGAGGGCTCCTCCAGATCAGAATGAAAGGCACAGTTGGTTGTATTCCATATTTGAGGAACTTTTTACCAGCAATCCTAAAATTTGCTGTGTTGGCCCTTTTATTCTTCAGAGATTACCAGGCAGATACAACAGAATTGGTTCTGATGTGAGGTTTTCACGAATTTAACAAATTAGGTGCCACTGTATCCTTGGCTGCTTTTTCCTCCCTTCCTATTAACACACTGTTTTGTGACCACATTTTTGAACAGCACGTTTATCCTTCTCATGTTCTTCTTGCCTTCCTAGCTTATTGGCAGAAAATATCCTTCTCATGATCCACTGCAGTTTTGACTGCCTTTCCTCTAAGGTATCGCTAGGAAAAACAAACATATGCGAAAAGCTTCCCCACTTAATAGTGATGTTCACGTGCTGCCATTCCTTCCCATTTTCTTTTTTTTTTTTTTTTATCTCTTGATGCCAAACACATACCACACACCAGAAAGAAGGGAGAAGATGAAAGAAAGGAGAAATCCCATTCTACATGGAAGGTCTGTACATTAGACTCACCTTCTAAAGAGAATGGTACAGCTCAACAGCTCCTTGCCTTGTTCTGCCAAGATTATAAAAGCTTCCAAAACCTTGCCAGGAGAGTGCTAACTTCTGTTTTGGTTTGTTTTGGGTGTTTTTTTTGTTTTTTTGTTTTTTTTGTTTTTTTTTTTTTTTAAATGCAGCTTTCCAGACAAGCTCAAGGATTGGAGAATTGTTTCTAAGCTCTTAGGACTTGGCCTGTGAGCAACCTCTTTGCCCAAACTTGCTAGTAAGCTGGAAGGCTTAGCCCAGCATCCAAAAAAAAAGAAATACAAGCCCACATAGGTACCCATAGTGTGATTATTTATTGGAAAACCTTTAGCCTGGATTCCTTCCATTTTGTGGCTTTCCAATGTGCTGTAGTTGGGCTTGGTCCTGTCCTTGTGGAAAACAGAGGTCAAACTCTTCCGCTGTGCTTGCTGGCATGTATTGTGTGCGTTAGTGAAACTTGCTGTGTCTGAGGCTCAGAACACAGGATCCACCAGCTCAAGCTACTGGTTGACCATGGTCATTATCACATTTCTGGCAGTAACTGCTAGCAGATGCTTCAGAAACAGAAAAGGCAAACAACATAATGCATCTGGCCAAACAGGAAGTAGCACCCAATAGGAAGGAAAATTATTTTCTGACGTTTGCTTTGATCGATGTGTGCCTTGAAATGAACAATGCAGTTGGCTTGTGTTTAAGAATAATTGCATCTATGGTTTTCATGGAGGAACTTGATACATATTTTCCTGGAAGATAAGAATCATCAGATAAGCAGGAAGAGAAACATTTCTCTCTCTAGAGCATGAGAAATGGTGAGTTCTCTAAAATTCACTTCAAAGACTGATGAAAATTTAGTGGGGAAAAAAAAGACAAATTGAATTAAAAAAAATAAAAGTTGATTTTATTTTTTTGAGTGGGAAACAATTCAAAGACATTTTTCATTTTGCCACTGTAGTTTGTGATGAGGGGTTGAGTTTCATCATATGTTGCCATGTGATGTTTCATAAATGCAGCCGTAAGTACCAGACAAGCATGTGATTACTTCTATTGACCTGCATGTCATAGTGCGTGAATGGCTGCTCTGTTTGCAATGGGTCTTCAGATCAGCCTTGGATGCATTATCTAATTGACTGTCTGCTTGTGCCCTTCTCTTTGGGCCCGCTGTACTTCTTGTACTCTTTCCCCTCCCCCAGCCCTCTTCCTCCCCTAGCCCATACGCCTTCCTCAGATCTTTGTTTAGGAGGGAATGAATACGAAGCTGCTCTTTGTCTCATTAACCAAACTGTCTGGGTTTCTTGGCTGGCTTCTTGTTATATGGCAGTTTTGATTAGACCATATGCATTTGGGGACTACAAATACACTAAGTCCTCTGTGGGGCAAATGGGCAACATTTTTGGCTGTAGTTTAATTGGTGGGCTCATGGAATTTGAACTGGAGATTTGCTTTATTAAACTGACTTTGTAAATACGTGAGCCTTGTTTTAGTCATAGAATAGTTTTCACATGCTCAAAAGTACAGGCTTCAGTATCTTCATCACTCAGATACCTCAGTCCCAGTAGGGCAGGACCACTTGGAAGGAAGGAAGCAGTGACCATGGGATATAATTAATCCTTCATGTTCACTTCTATTTTGTTGAATCTGCCCCCGTGATATTTCTTAGTGTGTTACGGCCTGTCTACCTGCTATAGTTTGTCCACCTTGTTCTTTACAGGGGCCTGTAAAGAGTGGGCATGCAGTAACGTCTTTCAACCCCATTATAGATCCAGGTTTGATTGGAGGGAATGACCTGGGCCAGAGAGATTCTTCAGCTTTCCATTGTGCATGGAGTCATGATTTCAGTGGCCAAACATCTCTTTAGGGATAGAAAAATAATAGAGAATGTGAAGGAATTTTAGATAGAAGAGGGTCTTCATCTTCCCTTACAGATAAAATTAAATGGCCTTTTAGTCATGGTTTTATGCATAAATAAGTTTCTATAGAAAGGTAACACATTTAATTTGATCAGTATCTCCTGAACTGTCAGACTTGTTTACATTATTCTAGATGGAAATTACATATAAACCATATAAACCTGATGTTGCTCATGTTCTTAGGCTTTACAGCTACAATAGTATTGCTACCCATATGCAATACCAGGATACCTCATTTAATACCTCATTAATACCAGGATACCTCATTAATGAAAGGCAGTAGCTGGGTGCAACTGAAGTAACAGAGCTGGCTCTGCTGGTAAAAGAGGAGGCTTCGGAAGTTCTTTAGGGAGCTTCACACTGTGCAGGAATCCCCATCTACACAACTGTAGGCACCTACTAGACCAACATCCCTTAGAGTCCCTCACCCAAGAGCACAGGGAAGATGTTCTTCCCTGTGAAAAAAGGCACTAAACCATAAAAGTTGCTTTCCTTTGTAATTCAAGTTGTTTGTAGGCAGTTAAAAAACTGGTAATACTTACAGCCCAATTCCAGCATTTTTTTTTAAACAAATTATATATCTGAAATTGCTGTTAGTACTGTGCCAGCTCTGTGTAGAGGGGATACTGTATCAACAAACAGAATACTGCATACTGTTAGGATAAGACTCAGCAGGCAGAAACATGTTTTAGTGAGCCCAATTCACCCACACAGTTTTCTCCCTTCTTTAAAAAAACCCCAAACCAACCTACTTAAAAAAAAAACCCAAAAAAGTGAAGCTTTATTAGGCAGAAAGTGAGTTTTCGGATTGGTTTTCTGTGTGGGTTTAGGGTTTTGGGGTGTTTTTTTGGGGGGTGGGAGGGGGTGGGGGGGGTGGTGTTTGGGTTTTTTTGTTGGTTTTTGGTTTTTTTTTTTTCCTTTTGCCTCAAGAACTTTGAAACAGGAGAACACTTCCAGGATACTGGAAATTTTAAATTAGCCAATTTTTCCTCTCACCTTTTCACACTGGCCTGCCTCGAAGCTATACGTTCATCCTCTTTGAGGGAAGATTGCATCTTCAGCATTATCCATTGAAAGCAATTAGAGAGCAAGGCTTGCTCATGCTGAACTTCTGGGTCCTATGGAGTCAGTGCCAAAACGTCACTGAATGCCTCAGGATTTTGATCTGAGTTTTTATTCAAGCAGAATTGTCATTGAAACTCAAGATTTGCCAGAGGATAGACTAAGCTGATTCAGAGGTTATTCGTGAACTGGCAAGGCTGCTACCCCAAGTGTGTAGTTTTCTCCAGCTCTCCTGTGACTATTTTGCACATATGGATGAAATACAACTCTTAGAATACACGTCTGTGCATTTCTTACTTACCTATGAACCCTGTAGGTCAAGCATCAAGCGCCATACAAACTGTAGCTATAAATAGAGCAGAAAGTGTCCTTAAGAGAAACACTCTTTACCCTCCCTTATTCCCAGATGAGTGTTTCTAGGATTTGTGGTTTGGTTTTGCTTTCCCTGCGCCTCCCCCCCCCACCTCCTCCCCACCCCATGAATAGCTGGTAGTTTTCTTGATTGGAGCGGACAGGAACAGCCATTTTTGCTCCCTCGACCTTGTTCTGTGCTGATTTCCACTTTGTGTACTCACACTGATTTCACCGAAGTGGTACGGACAGGTCAGCAACCAGCCTCCATTTAGAGGGAGACTTCTCCATGGATCGACCCCAGTGTAACATGATGTTGGTAGGACAGAGAGTTCAGATCATAATCACACATCTGTTTTCCTGCGATATTCCCCGCACCCACCCTTCAGCTTGCTCGGTTCATAAAAGCATGGTTTATGAATTTGCCTGTTAAAAATATGGCCTGCTTTTCCAATGCACCGGTTTTGCTTTCTGATTCATATAGAAAATATGTTGTGACAGTGCAATATGTACTCAAGGTTATTCTTACTGGTAGTAAAAAGCAGATTATCTCTGAAAACATATGGAGCCCTGCACATACGCACGTCTCCTGCCGAACTGGAGGAGGCAAATGGAAACAAATGCAAGCAGCACTTCAGGAAAAAAGTTGCTACAAGTTGTTTCTAAACCCTGCACAGCGAGAAAGAATATGGTTAGTCCAGAGCGGAGAAAAGTTGGAAGGAAAGGCAGGAGAAAAACTACCTTATCACAGTGTGTGTTGGCTCATACTTGGTATCCTGTCTCAGTTACAACTCCATTCAATGCTGAAAGATTCAAGGACGTGTGACGTGGAGGAGCCCATGTCACACCCAATAACAAAATCATGAATCTGGAAAATGGGAAAAGATTCAAAGTGTCAAGCTTAGTTCAGGGACATGTGTACATTAAGACCCCAGCCTAGCAGACAGAATAAGGTAGGCAAAAAACCACAGATTTTTTTTTTTTCTCATGCAATATATCCCTGGTTTCACCAGATGCTGACATGAGGGAAGATGCCTGGTGTGGAATGGTATTGCACAGACAACCCACAGCTCTTTCTAGTAATTTTTCTGAGCTGAATGTCATTCGGAGTCCTTTCTGGTTTTAGAGATTGAAGATGAAATGACAGACTGTCTCTGGACAGTGGAGAAGGGCTGTCAGTTACACTGAAAATTTAGTTGTTTTGAGAATCATAAGGGAGAAGATAAAAATGGTGATGCTAAGAGTTCAGGGGACCCTGCACAAAAAGAAACAGGAATTTGTGAGGGATCTCTTTCCTTCCAGCAAAGGTCTTAAAGATACCTTTTCAAATGCACTCTGTAGAAGGAACAGGATCATCCTGCATCTGGGATGTTACCAAATGAACATAAAGAAATACGTGTGCTGTACAGAAGAGTTGCTGCATGAAGTGAGAGTCTGTGAGTCTCTCCTGATGCTTTTAACAGTTTTAGAAATTGCACATGAGAGGCCAGCATTTTTTATGTTTCCTTTGTTATTCTTACTGCTTTAAGTGATAACAAGCAAGTCTGGATGTACCCAGCTCAGCAAGACTGAGACAGAGTTTATCTAGTGGCTGCAGGACAGGTCATTTCCATCACTGCAACAGATGGGAGTTAGGGTACCTGTACCTGGTATTCCTGCACATTTCTCAGGTGGCTCTATATCAGGACTACTTCATGCCAGAGCCAAAGTATGTAGAAGAAAACTGCTGTATTCTTTTCAATGGGCTCTGGGTCAGGATAGGTCCTTTTGTATATGAACAGAATCTGCAAGAGCACACAAGGTGCCAGGAAAACCACGGTGAGACCCGGAACTGTAACTTCCATGTCTGTAGAGGCTTAGTAATGGAACTTGAGGGAACCCTTGCTACACTCTCAAGAAAGTGGCCCCAAGGCAAGCTGCCCTACTGAGCCTTTATTTGAAACAGGGCCAGTGCTGTGCTATCCACTGGGACGTGGGGATGCATCCATTAATGTGTGTGTGGTGCTCTGCTTCTGAGACATGGGGAACAACAGAGAAGTTAATAAATAAACACAATTAAAAAGCAAATCAGGTCTCTCATGAATGCATTGTCTTCACTCTTTGCTCAAATTCTTTACATTCCAAAATCATATTGGAAAATGGGAGGCAAATGCACAATAAATGCTGTGAGTTGCTTTTTGGGCCATGCTGTTTCCATTTCTATGGGTATTTGAAAAGTGCATGAATGCAAAGCACTTTTAAACACTCTAAAAATCAATACAGAAGAAACAATAGAAGCACATTTATTCTTGTTTTATTCAATGTCAGTATTGCTGAGTTTTGCCTGACCAGATGTTGTAGTTTCAAATCTGTTCAACCATAGCTGTTAACAAAACCATCCTTATTTCACCAAAATTAAAAAAAAAAAAAAAAAAAAGGCATTTATTTTAGAAGATGTCTTTGAGTTCTTTTTATAAATGAAGTTAGAATGCGATTTATCTGTTACCATCTGTATCAGTACTAATACTCATTGTGATCTCTGAGAGTAACGGTCACAAGGATTTTGCACGTATGCTGTTTGCAGAGTTATTTACAATTCTGAACACCCAGTTTTAACTCAGCAATACTGCTCCTGCAATTTCTGGTGGGGTTTTTTTTTTGTTGGTTTTTTTTTTTTTTTTTTTTAAGAACACGTGTTTGAGATAAGTAACGATTTTTCACATAGAGGCTGGAAAAGCTTAAGTCTTTCCTCTCTGTGTGGTAGTTTCCCTTCTCTTTCTTTTCAGGGACAGAACTGACAAGCAAGCATTGTCCCTCCAGTGAGCTCTGCAGTATTACTTTGACCCTAACCCATCAATCTGCCTCAATTGGATAATGATCTGTAATCACTTTCTTTCAGGGGAGTCTATAAATTTGCCAAGGCCCCATTCTTCTCTGAAGGCCTCCTTATGTTCACTCCCATTTGTGCAAATGCTTTCTCTTTTACAGCACTAAATAGCCATGCACATGGCCCTTTCTGTTCAGAGGCACCAGGCTGTTCACTGTTGATTTTCCATGGCTCTGCTCTCTAAAAGAAGGCAAAGCTCTACATGCCAGGACTCGGTAGGGTGCAGGACCAAGCCACTGCCACTTCAAGAGCAGCCGCTTTTCTCATTAAGACTGACCCATCATTAGGCTGCTTTGTGCCGGCCCTTGTAATCGATGAGGGGACTGTGTAGTGTGAAAAAGCTAATAAAGATGAGCGTGAGGTGGTAGAGAAGGGGGCGGGAGGAGCAAAGACACTAACCCCTGTTAATAGAGAAGCCCTCCTTCCCCAGAGCTTAGCCAGATGAGTGAGGGGCAAAGCTCAGGATAGCTGGCAGGGTGCAGACCCCTCTCGGTCATTTTTTTGATTACCTGGCACTTAATTCCCTGAGCATCCTTGTGCTGTTCTCTTTATTGGACCTAAGAAATAGAACAAACATGAAAGGAAGCTCATATCCTCCTTCATCGGCTAACTTCCTTCTTCTGATTAAAGAAGATCAAAGGCTGAAGAGGATCTAGCCGAACCTGTGTGCAGCACAAGGGAAAGTCCACACGCGTGCTTTTTTCCATATCCTCGCGAGAGTTTCTAAGGTGCTGAGAAAATGACAGAAGAGGTCAGAGAAGGTGAAAGATATTCAAGTTGCTAATGCATCTGGGAAAGCACCAAGTGTATACTTGCTCTGTGTCATGTCAGATACACTCTGCAAGCACTGTAGAGAAAAGAGGGAACAAACCTGAAAATAAGTAAGCTTTAAAAAATGTGCAGTGTCGAGGGACCGATGGCTATGGGAGAGGACAAAGATGATATTCTCTGTGTCCGTACCAGAGAGATAGCCACACATTCCTAGAAGTGCTGTGCATATGGAAACACACCAGAAATAAGCAGCAGGAATCTGTGGATATGATGATGCGCCTGTGAGAAATGAAAGGATCCTCTTACGTGGGGGAGGAGGAACGCGCCTGTAACATTGCGTACGCTGGTGAGAAAACACATGTACAGTAAGGTTGCAAAGGGATAGTGTCAGATGTTGTACAAATGTGGGAGAGATCAGTAAGGGACAATTTCCCCCTTCTGAACAGGTGGCCTGCAGAGCCTATACCAGCCTTGAGAGCAATGCTGTCCATGCTTTCACACATACTCTGGTTTGCTTTGTGTGCCTCCATGGACAGAAACTGCAGTCAACACCTCATCTTCTCTCTGCTGTGTCCCTCCCTCCTTACTTCTTCCAAGGGCAAGGAGGCAGAGAGAGGTCAAAATATGTTACTCATCCCCATAGCCTGAGCGCACATTTGTGGCTGGCTTTTGTGTGAGAACTGTAACGAGGGGGTGACCGCTTGCACTCTCGCTCATTTCTGTCATTCAAATGAGACTTTGGTAAACTGTTCAGAAGTTTTTTAATATTAAGTTTAGCTTTTCTTGGATATATGAATAATTACATATACAAGATCTTAAGCTTGTAAATTAATGTTTGTACATCAGTAAAGCTAAGTCCTGTCCACAGTCTTAATTTACTGGTGTTGTCCACAATAGTTCTGTCTCATCTTGTGACTGCAGAAAGCTTCCGAAAGGCTCAAAAAGGCTCATTTATTAAACCTACTCATGTGCCTAATCAGCACATTGCTGATATTATTGAATTCCACTGCTATTTTTTTGTTTAAAGGCAGCATACTTTTATAGTGAGTTGAAGCCTCTCTCTTCCACTAAATACCTTCATCCCACCCATCATGCACCATTTGGTCCTTTACTCCAACTTAGTTCTACAAATATAGTCCCTGTGCCAATGCCAGACTCTCAGAATTGCTGTGAATAGACTGTGCCTGAGTGTGGAATATCATCTGATTTGAGAAATATATGGGAATTGTGGTTTTTGTTTGCTGAGCCTTTTTTTTTTTTTTTTTTTTTTTTATTCTTTGAAAGAAGCAAAAGAATTGCATAACAGAGGTACCCGCTTCAAAACAAAAGCTGCTTGGTGCAGTATCTTCTGCTAGCATTCTGCATCAGCTGTGCCATTCAATGTGTTTCACACGGGATTTTGTGTTGCTGTCAAAGGGAAACACACAGATTTACTTGATTTGAAACAGGGATGCCTGGCAAGTCGTTATTGGCAATCTGGATGAATATGTGTTGGCATTTGCCTTATTCTACTCAAGATTCCAAATGATAACCATCTTAAAGGTAATTTATTTCCATTGTGTTAAAAATTCCATTGGAAAGTTGCTTTTTATTGTAACTTGTTAAATGCTTAATTGATATCATGTAATAAAAAGAATCAAAAACCCCTCTGGTCCCTCTCAGGAGCTCAAGTTAGCTCCGGTGGAGCCAGCTCTGTTGCCATTTCCAAGTTCTTCTGTAGTGATCTAGCAATTCATCAGTGTCAATGACACATGGGAACTCTCATGTTTGTAAAAGCCTGCAAGGGATCCATGTCCTACATTTCAACAAAAATCACAAAATCACATTTCAAGGTGGTCAAAGTAAGGGAAACATCAGGCAAATAATTGCTAGCCCTTTTCTGAAGTGGATAGTAAAACATGGAGAAACATGCAGGAGCAAGACGTTAGCAGCTGCAACAGGAAGGTGAATGGTCCTTTCAAGTACCTCAAAAATTGGAAAGGAAGCATATTGTCAGGATGTGAGAAGCATTTGGCTACTGCGGGAGGATGACTGGTGTAAGAACCTAAACAGACAAAAATCTTGATACATACATGTCACAGTAATCACAGTCGAGCAGTCATGGAGGGACTGATGAAGATCATCTGTGATTCACTGATTTATCTTCACCGGCCTACATCATGGCAGAGATTTTTCTCCACCCTCTCCATACTTGTCCCCACCTGTTTATTTACGTTCTGGTCAGAAGTTACAACAAGACCACAAAGATGTTAGCTTGAGCCCGCCTCATGCTTCACCATCAATGTGTAAGGACAGACTCAATCTAGCCTGTAAAGAACAGCATCAGAAAGTATGAGATTCCTTGCTGCCATGCATTGTGGTTTATGGGTAATTGCCTCTGTCTCCTATCAGTCAAGATGGGGCAGCTTGAGAGGAAAAACACATATTCAGTGTACTCAGTATTCTTGTTTAGAGATACTCCGATTTTAGAATACTACTGTAGGTGAACTGATATTTATACATGTCAAAGTTGTAGACTGTAATCTGGTTCCTACATTTTTTTCTTGCTCCTTACTTCGCAGGAGATATAGTCTACATTGTCTCAGGCTGATCAAGTAGATTTGGGTAGAAAGTTCAGACTCACATTGTTATGTTGTTTTCTAACTTACAGGTAAAATTTGTTTCTCCAGAGGACAATAATTAAAGGATGTGAAGTGTTTAGAGAAGATGAAGGACATCACCTGTACACATGTAGTCACTTACTTATTGCCATGTCCTTAACACTTAGAAACATGGCAGAAAAATCTTTTTTTTTTACAAATTACTGATCAAAAATGCCATTTGGTGGCACAGATATACATGATGATTCCTTTCAGACCACAAAATATAGAATGTACATGACATCAATTCATATTCAAAATAAGGACAGTGATGAGGAAATTCTTCCCTTTGATCCATCCGTGTGATCTATGCACTGAGACTGCATGGATTCCTTGGCCAAAATTGTAGTTTGTAATTTGCTGATGACCTCACTAGAACACTGAATCTTTCTGATTTATCTATAGCTTCCTTCATGCTGCAAAAGTAAAAATCCTGAAAACGTGCTCAGCACTTGAGTGCCAAGGTAAATTTTAAATGCCCAGCAATTGATTAAGTTGAATATTTTCTACAGTATTCTGACTAAATCTGTGTCATAGAGTGAAAATAGCAAGCAGTTACTTGCATTGTGAAAAACAATGTTCAAATTAACTTCACAGGGAACAGCTTTGTGTAGTCTTGGGTGTCCTCTGATACTAATTGCAATCTTCCTGATTTTCTTAATTCCTAATGTTATATTGCAAACACGATTTCTGTTTGTAACAGTTTGTTTCTGGTTTACGTCTGTTCTTGAAGTGGGTGCATGTTTAATGTTCCCTTACTCAGGATTTTTACTCTGGTTGTTGCAGACAAATCTCTCCCTGAAGATGTCAGGCCTTATACATATGTTTGAAGAAATGTATATGCCTCTTCACACTATATAAATGTCATCTTCAGGTCATTGCTTTAAAAAAAAATATTTACTATTATTTCAATACAGTTGTAATACTAATATAAATTCTCATATTTGTGCTAGCACATCCATTAATAGCAAAATCTTAGAAATTCATGAGTGGCAAATTTACTTGAACCTGGCACCATTGGTTAAAAAGGGTCAAATATGTCCAAAGTCTAGGGATGCTGTCTTATACTCATGTCTCAGAATAAATTACTGAAGGTGACTTTTTTTTGTCCCAAAGTTATCTTCTCTTGTTCTAATAATCTGAGTTAATAAAATGCTGTGTTCTGAAATCTACCTAATTCCCACCAGGAGCTGCATGATGCTGTTTTCTTTTTAACTAACTAATTATTATTATTGTAGACATTTTATTTACTCCAAAGTGGTTTTGGGGATAATTGATTAGGTTGCACCATGTCATGAAAGAACAGATGGCAGGCTATTCTGTCAGCTCATCCGCAGCGTACGAGAATGCTAAGAAAATTAAAAGAAAGGGGGAAAAAAAAAAAGAGGAAAAGAAAAAAAAAAAAAGGTGAATAGGATAGGGGAAAGGAATGAGCTAAGCTGTGCTTGCAACACAAAAAACTTCTTGTAGTGGGTGGTCCTTTGGGAAGGTAATCGGAGATCTGCAATATGTCCACTACAATCAACAAAAGGGTACAATACTTCTCTGCAGGGAATTGGGTAGGGAAGAACTTGTTTAAATAAAATTGCAGGGTTGTCAGAATGTTAAACTAATTCTCTAATGTTCTGTGCATTGTCTGGGGAATTTTGGCTTTGCATCATTTGCTGTACTGAAGTCCTGAAAAAATATTTTAATAGATGTGTTTTGGAATGTGTTAAAATGTGTTTTAGCTTTGGAAACCCTGACTGTGTTTAATGACAACTGAAAATGCTATTAAAAAAGCTGCACTCTCCTGTGTTCTCTCCCTGTGTTCTCTCCTAGATTTTGCATTCCTCTTCACTTAGTAGAATTGTTTTTCTCAATGCAAAGGGAGTTCGGTTTGTTGTTATTCTGATTTGTTGGCACCTGCATTTGTGTGTGTTAATTATTTATCAGTGATGAATTACCATGGATAAAAACTGTATGGGGGTTACTTGCATATAGAAGAAGGTAGTCTTGGACTGATCTCCCTTTAGCATTTGCATTTATGTATGTGAAAAAGAGTAACAAAATGGTAATAAGAGAAACATGCACTCTGCATCCCAGAACTCACCAAAATATTAACCATTAGACCTCCAGTATCTGAAGATCCCAAAAGGAGGGATCCAGAAGAAAGAAAGTGATTTCTATGCAAAAGTTAATCTTCCTAGGCCTGATTCTCCCTTACATATTAGGAAGTATTTATGTCTTTGCAAAATAGCATTAAGCATCAACAGATCAAAAAGGCAACACTCGCACCATCCTCCCTGTGAGGTGCAAAACAGGGAGCATCTAAGGCCCAGCCAGCAGTCACTCCAACGAGGTCGCTGCATCAGCTGGAGGGCTGAACCCAGCATGACTCTCCTCTTCCCCAGTTTATCCCATTTTCTTCCCCTCATCATCCTATCCATCAGCAAAGGTTTGCTATGGAGCTCCCACAGACCAGCAGGGAGGAAGAGCTCTCTCACTGTGCTTTGCCTCTTGTCTCTAAAGTGATTGTGTGTGATGACAGGAGAGAATATCACATTTACAAGTTTCTTGTTAGGCAGCACTACAAGCTTAGGTTTATGAGAAACCCCTCCTGTACCATGACCCCATTGGTTTAGGTGCTGAACAAATAAGTTTCTTGACCCTGGAAGCTTACAGTCCTGGAAGGAAAGGCGGTCACAGGGATTTGCCATTAAATGCAGAAAGGGACATGATTAAACCTTTGCAATCTAAGAGTGTTGGCTTGTCTAGCAGTGTATCATCTCTCAGCCACGTGACCTCCCATCCCTCAAGTGTATAACTGTGCTTTCATTTAAGTAATTCCAGTAGAAACTACTGGTTGTATTTTACATCCATGAGGTAATCTTCTCCCAGTAGTAACTGTGAACTGGAAAAGTCCTGCTTCTGATTTTTCTGGGTGTGCTGAGCTTTCCACACATCTGGAATAGCAGTTATCCCAGTGAATGGTTTTCCTGCTTGTCTGCACACCTTCCCCAGAACTGAGCAGCTCCAAAAAGATGTGCCCTCATCACCTTCATGAACCTTTTCTAATCAAAGGGAAAAAATGATCAGAATTTGATCACTACTTAAGTATTTGAATCTTCCTCTTTATCAAAAACTGTTGGTGAAAACTGGATTGCAAATGAAGGATTAATTACACTGACCACAAATGGGCACCGTGCAAAGAATGTCAGTAAACTCCCCACACAGCTCTGTAAAAGTACTTTAATTATGGCCTGCATAAATTTCTATTCCAGTTTTCGGACTCCCTTAAGCAGAGACTACCAACTGTCCTAAATTGCTTGGTGGTTTGTTGAGGTGGAAATGTATTCTCTGTGGACTAAACTCATTACTGGGAGGTTTATTAGCGAGAAGGTAGTGTAAGTCCATTAATAAATGAGGAGTGAGGCAAAATCAATTATGATTTTAATATGACTGAACCACTAAGCTGCTTTTTTTGAGTCTATCATTTAAAGGGAAATAAAAGCGTATGGGCAATTAAGAAGCAATGATGATCGTAGCTGGTATGTTTTTCGATAAATGCAGGTAAGTAAATACCTGAGAAAATTAAATGTACAAATCAGCAGAACACAGTGACGTGAGTTCCCTCATCTTAAGGAAATTTGTGAACATACTGAATCACCATGAGGTACTTCTGAAAGCTAAACCACTGGCCTTTGGAATAAAAGAGAGTATATAAAGCATGCAGTGTAAAGTACAGGCAAAGTGAGCAGGGGGAAAGAGAAATCCGGTCGAATAGCACCTAGTAAATGTAATCTGCCCTTCCAGTAAAGTCAGAAAACAGGTAGCAAAGAAGTGTGCTATAGAAGTAGCAGGCACCTATTCCAAACTGTGCCACAGCAACTTGTGTACCGCAGCTGTTCTCAGCTGAATGACAGAAAGGGCAGATGAAGGGAAGAAGACAGAGGTGATATTTTTGGATGTTAAAAAAACATTGTCGTGGGCTTCACAAAATTGCTGTTGGAAAGCAACACTGTTACATTGGCTGAAAATGGCTAAATGTTTCTGAAGGGAAAGCTGGGGTGAATGATAACAGGTTTCTGATTTGGGGAGTTTGAGTTTTTGCAGGAATTGGCATGGGGCATATTGCTTAGTTTTCTACAGCATCTTTTCTAACAATCTGGAAGATGGAACAGATAATACATGGATACAGTTTGGAAAAGATAGGAGGTGGAGAAGACCCAATAACAACAGTATTTCAACTATAAAGTGTCGTGAGGGTCTAGAGATACGAACTGTGTAAAGAGGAAATGAGTAGTGTATGGACCACTGATACACTGAAATGAAAGGGAGCACTGAAACGTGCAAATTGCCACTGGGCACGGCACTTATATGGCACAGCACAACACTTTCTGGAGCAAAAGCCTAAGCAAAACGGAACAAAATAGAGATGGGCACTAACAGCTGAGGTGGGAGTACAGCGTGGCACCAAGTTGCCTGTGCACTGAAGGCACATGATGGGGCTATCTAGCTGTGCAGGCTGAAGGCTTGGCTGCTGATCCACTCTGCTCTGGTATTTAAAAAAATGTGTGAGATAGAGGTGAGGAGCGGAAGAAAGGGACTTAAACACCATTAGGAAACCCAACAGTCCTCTTTCAGCCAGGTCCTGCACCATTACTCTACGCATACAGTGATTTACTCCTTCCAGGAGTCTTGGTAAGCCTGTGTTTGTCATTCCCAGTTGTTTCTGAGTGAAGTTTCATTGCTTTATTTTTGTACCTTCCAAAGGTGATAGTTTAATATGAGATTTCAGTTATCTTTTACTTTAATTGCTTCAAGGCCCTTTGTGGTTTTATATGGTGAAGATTTTTTTTTTTAAATGAACTTTGAATATTTTCTGTGCACTCTTTTTCAAACTATTTTTCACTAACACACACACCAGTAGTTTAAGACAGGCAGTATGTATTGATGAAGGCATGTATTTGCAGTATCAAGCAGGCAGCTAAGATTTAATTTACTCTATGCCATGATTGGATTCCTGGGCTGGTTTGGAGGAGACTTGATTAAGTGAGGATTTGATCCACTACTTACTTATACCAGGGAGAAGGCTCCTACTGTTTTCAGCCAATAGGCATCAGGCTTGGACATTTCTGCTTGACTTGAAAAATAGTCATCTAGGGAAACTTTTTTTCGAATTTGGGAAGATCATTGAGGGTAATTCTGTAAAAGGCAATGTGTCTTCGATTTTCATCAGTTCTTGTTGCTTTATTAGAAGGTCTTCTCGAACTTCAGGGTAAGATTTTGCCTTTTAGATCTATACTTTGAAATTATGAAATGGGGATTGCTGACATTCTTGATGGCTTTATAAGGAAATGTGAACAGCTGTAATTAATGGGATGACATGCTGCATTAATTTTCTCTACCTTAAATATTAGAAGTACACTTTCTTTGTCCTGGTTGAATGATTTAGTTACACTGGCTCAAATGTTTACGTTCTTACTGTAACATTTTGATAAATATTTATTTTAAAAGATTACTTCCTGGAACAATTTCTACTAAAAAAATTGGTAGCATGACAATTTATATAAGTATATGTAACATTTATGACTAAACAGAACCTGTTAAAAACAGATTTGTTAGTGGTTTAGCAATAAAAAGGGGCAAATTCTTTTGGCTGGAGTTTTGTAACCTCAGTCTTTTCATGACAGAGCTTGTTACAGCAATCAGCTGATTGCTTCCCATGTCCATTAACTTAGTCTCTATGGAGAGATCAAAACATCTGGCAGTTTGTGTCGGTTTTGGCTGGGATAGAGTTAATTATCTTCACAGATGCAAGTGTGGGGCTATGTTTTGGATTTGTGCTGAACACAGTGTTGATAACAGGGATGTTTTCGTCACTGCTGAGCAATGCTTATACAGAGTCAAGGCATTTTCTGCTCCTCACACCACCCTACCAGCGGGGAGGCTGGGTGTACACAAGAAGCTGGGAGGGGACACAGCCAGGACAACTGAACTCAACCTACCAAAGGGATGTCCCACACCATATGACGTCATGCTCAGCACATAAAGCTGGGGGAACAAGAAGGAAGCATGTTCAGATTGATGGTGTTTGTCTTCCCAAGTAACCATTATGCGTGATGGGGCCCTGCTTTTCTGGAGATGGCTGAACACCTGCCTGCAGATGGGAAGTGGTGAATGGATTCCTTGTTTTGCTTTGCTTGTGCGTGCAGCTTTTGCTTTACCTATTAAACAGTGTTTATCTCAACCCACAAGTTTTCTCACTTTTAATCATCCGATTCTCTCCCCCATGCCACTGTGAGTGAAGTGAGTGAGTGGCTATGTGGTGCTCAGTTGCTGGATGGTATTAAACCATGACAGTTTTATACTGAATCTTGCCTTTAACCAACTGGATTCTGAAAAATATAAAACTAAATTAACTACTACAGTAAGGGGCTAGCTTCTCTGCATACCAAGTTAAAGCCAGTGGAGATCCATCCCTAAAAGTGTGGAAATAACCTAACAATAAATCAAAAGTCATGCAAAGCAAAACTGGGAATTCTCACTGAGCTTTAAAAAAAATATATTGGTGCCAACAGTCTTGAAGATGATGACTGAAAAGAGGAATATTAATAAAGTAGATCTGAATAGAGAAACCTCTTGAAAGCCTGTGAGTCTGAAATATGGTTTAGTGATGTACATCTTTTTGAGATTTCAATACAAAAGTGCATTCCAGCAAAGGATCATCAAGCACAGTCACACTTAGTGGTTGTCACCCAAAGAAAATAGTAAAACACAGTGAAGTTACATCTCATTCTCTGAAAACTTCATAAATAAGGTGCTTCAACTCAGCACCCAGAATTTCCTGGCTAAGGAGCACTGTGCTGTACCCAGTCAGCATAGTGTTAACATCTACAATGAGCCACGTGCTGTTTGGCTTGTCATCAAAGACTCTAGCAGACTCTCTTCTGACCTCCAGTTCAGCTACTGGTGGCACCAATGCCTGCTTCACAGCCAGATGTTAAAAGTTCTTGGCCTGTTTCCTACATGCCATTGTGTGAACAGAAGGGACTGAGCAGCCTGTCTTTTTGGAAGGGTTCTCCCACTTGTGTCTCTGATGTGAACAAGGAAGGACCTCTGGTTTTGGTTTCCATCTCTTTAAATGATGCTTGCCATTTTTAGATATGTTTTGGTGTAGCATCTACTTTTTTTGCTGTACATCTTCAATGTAATCTCTCCCCTGCTGGTGAAACTTCCATCTTTTTCTTATTTCTGTTTGAGATATTTTTAGTCACCTTTAGAGATGACATGTGACACCTTACAAGCCACTCCCATGGCTATGCACTCTCATTGCAATGTAAACACATGAACACATCAAGGTATTAGTTGCCAAATATGTTGCCTTAAGTGACGATAGACATGTACGAGAATGGCCAAGCCGTGACACAGTGGAACACATGGAGAAAAGCTTAACTAATTAATTGCATCTGTTATGGGCTGCACATATGCACATGGCCAGCTAAATATGCTAACCAACTGGGGCGTAATTAGCCCTAGACCTATGACACCTTTGACTGTTAGGTTATGTCCCCAAGCTGGGGAGGTTCTGATATCTGTGGGAGAGCTGAGGGGTAAGGACCTGTGCTGATCTACTTGCCAGGTGTTTTTCAGGGAACCCACAGCTTAGCTGGGCAGTGGACCCAGGTGTCCTAAGCCTCCACCCATTGCCTGTACTGAAAACCACGTTTCCTCTTGGGAATATTAAGATAATACCTTCAAACCTTTAAGTGGAATAGTGGGGCAAGAAAGCATCTAGATTAAGTGTATCTTTCAGTTATGAATGTCTACAAAACAGTACACCACAGGAAGTCAAGAATTCGCATGACATTTTCATGTGGGATTTGGCTACTGGTTCCTGCTGTGCTCTCAGGTGTTACCACTCATCAGAGCCCTTTCAGTAAGCACCCACGAGGGAAGCATATCTGGCTTCGGTGTGATTCTGTCCAGCTGGGCTTTCTGCTTGTGAATTACCTTCTTATCAGGCTTTTAGCTCGTATTGCTCACAGCTCTGCTTGGCTGTGTAGAGAAGGGAGGTTGTGGTGTGGTAAGTGTGCATGTAGTTACTCACTTGGGAACCTGAAGACACAAGATACCCTTTATATGATGATTATTCCTGGACTGGCAGCTAGACCTATTAATTTGGAGACATTTTCAGCCTAACAGTGCAGCCTGCTCTCAAGAGAAGTGCAAAGTAAGGGATGAAACTGAGGAAAGCCCTGCAATATCTGTTTAATTTTAAACAACTGGTGAATGAGCTCTGTACAGTTTAGTCTGAAACACATGTAGGAGTACTGTCAGAAACAGGGATGAAAACCAAAGACAGCACCTTGCTGGCTGTAAATCAGAGCTGATGTATTTGCACATAGTGGTGGCTTGGGATTGCACTGTCCAGCAGAGTTGCTGGCTGAGCTGACTGCTTGTTTTCCAGCCTGAGGTTGCTGCCCTTCTCGCAGGGGCATTCCCAGGCCTCAGCATCAGTTCCCAGCCTAATATTTTCTCCCAAGGTTACCATTATGTGTCAGTGTAAAGTGATTGCTGTGAATTGATACGTGGCCTGCTGTTTCTTATGTTCTTCCAAGATGTTTCTGTGTTGTTTCCACAGAGATGTGATATTGCAGTAGGGAAGAGAGTTGGAGTTGGGAATCTTGCTAAGGTAGGACTAAACAAACTTCTCCACATACACAGATGCTCTTGTTTCTTTTTCAAAAGATGTGTAGAAAGAAGTGTGACTAACCCATATTATTAAGTAAACAAAACCGAAAAACCTTTAAACCAATTAAGCAAAAAACTCAGAAGCCTGGAGGACTAAACCATTCCATTTATCCCCTTAAAGCATTCTGCTGAATGTGATATATTGACAATCTGGGAAAACACAAACCCCACTTCCACCTGACAACTTGGTACTTTCTTTTTTTCACCCTGAATTGATGCACAGTTGAGAGCTTGTTTATGTTCTCATTGTATTTGTTTGTTGACTGTCAGTTACAGTTTCTGTTTCATCAGCAACTGATGATGCCACCTCTTACAGGGTAGTGCAGGAGTACATACTCTTTCTCCAGCCCAAAGGGAACAGCTGATGGTGATGACAGAAGTTGAAGCAGAAAGATAGAAGGGTCAAGGAAAAGTGTTATGAGGTCAAGCCTGAATGACGGTGCTGCTGTTTCCTCAGAAATCCCATATACACTACCAAGTGAGCAGAGAGACTTTTCCGTCTTTTTCACAAGTCAAGAGCAATCTCAGCACACTGCGCAGGCTCTCTGCGTAGAGGGTAATGAGGAGGGACTTGTGATCTAACACCAGCCACAGGATACAAAGAACACATGCCTGCTTGAATTAAACCCTCTATAAGCAGAGGAAAACAGATCTTAATTTTAAAGGTTGGATGGATAGGCAATGGAAAGATTAATTTTTAAGGAAAACTTCCATTTAAAAAAATGAGTGTTGTTATCTTTAACAGAATATGTAGAAAAATTGAAAACATGAAGTGAAGGTATTTATGATTTTCATTCTGACCACCATTAGGATTTATTATCACTGTTGCTCATGCACTCTGTAACAATTTGCCCTGAAAAGGGATGTAGTCCAGGGCAATTTGCTAAAGGGAGAGCAGATGCTGCACTCCCACAGGATGTTACAGATTCCTGGTTTACAGGTGAAGTGTTTACCTCTTTACCCTTTGGCCATTCCTCTTAGATCTTCATTTAAGTTTTACTTCATTCTTTTTCAGTAGATCAGAGTTTTGTGCTGTTTTAAAAAACGTGCCATAAAAAATCATGCAGATTGATAGTTCCCATGCTTCTTTCTGGGTGTCCCAAAGACACTGCCTTTTGCTGGTACAAACACTTATAATAGGTAAAACTTAAGCAAGCTGTGTATTCGTACTCAAACTGTGGGTGAAATTCCAGTTGTGTTGATGTTAGGAGTTCTCCTTCTCCATGTTCTGGTGATGGGATTTCACTCACAATTTCAAGGGAGAAAAAGCCCTTGTGCATCCATTGAGCTCATTGTTTCTCAATGCTGTGTAGCCTCTCCCGAAATCAGCTGCTGCTGGTGTCAAGGCCATTAGAGTCCTCATTAGAACCCTGATGCAGAGATCACTGAAACCCATGGAAAAGCTCCCAGTGACTTCACAGAATTTGGCTTAAAGCCTGTTTCTGAAAAGGTTGAGAGAGAGACTCTGGGCTTCATTCTCCTCCTGTCATAAATTGGACAGAGTACTGTTGTCATCAATGAACTTGTACTGGTGTAAATGGAAGGTGAATTAGGTCAGAATTTTTTTAGTCTTAGGATGTGACACAGGAAAAAAATATGTTAAACTGAGAGAAAAGCCAGTTTTACAGAATATAAGAAAATTTTGAGGGGGACTAGCATTCTGGAATCCATAAAAGGAAGAAAGACAGTATGTCTGTATGAAGATGCAACATCTGGAAGACCATAATATACTAAAACTTTAGTTACACATCCCATGTGGACTAAGTTAATTGCCTAACTATTTTGTTGTAGCAGGAATTTCACTTGCTTCTCAGGCCCTGAAATATTACAGACAGTAAAAGAGGTAGAACAATTTTCTTCTCAACATTGTTAACTGGCGGATTCAGAATTTTGCAAACAGCATCTTTTCTAGGTTTGGACCAACACATAGATTCTGAGGGGAAACCTGCCTAAAATGAAATTAATGAATTTTCAAGAAATAGGCAGTAGCTTGAACAGATCAAAACTACCAAAGGATTGAATTCGATCCACAGTGCAAATCAGCGCCCACATCTATTCCTCTTTCAGTTTGTTTCAGAACACCTAAAGGCTGAAAAAACCTCAAACCCTGAAATGCACTTTTGTATGAAAGAGAAGACAGTGATGGAGATTTATCTGAGTGGGACATGTTTTCTTGGCCTGCATCAACTAGATAAGCTAATGGAGTTGAGACTAGAGGAGAAGAGGTAATACACAGAACAAACCCATTCCTACAATCAAGAGGAGATTATTTTTATTCAGACTCCAAAATCCTTTAAAGTTTTCCTAAATGATTGCACTGTATATAGAAATCAGTGTGGCCATCATGGAAGAATAATTCTTCTTGAGAAAGAAGTACAACTGCTATTGAATGGAGCATGACCTTTCAAAAATTACTGAAATCTCTTTTACATTTGTTCAGACACCAGTCACTAAATTAACCTCTCTGGTAACTAAGATGAGGTCAATCGAGTTGTTATCTCAAAGATAAAATTCCATATTAATTTTTCCAGGTATTGACCAAGCATTCAATATTTTTAAAAGAGGACACAACAGATTAATTACCAACAACTTGAATGTACTGGAAAAGAAAGAAAAATAGAAAGGAAAAAAAAAATTAAGGATGTATCTTTGTGCTGTCCATAAATACCACAGATATACTGATATCTATAGTATTTCGTGTGTATACATAATATATACCTACGTATATACACATATGTGAGACAAATCTACTTTTAATGAAAGCTCAAACTGTATGTTTGATAAAAACAAGTGCACGTCCTAAGACACAGTCATACGAGGAGCTACATGAAGTCTTCAGTGCATGAAAAAGGAGAAGCAACATGTCCAGTGCTTTAGCCAATTGCCCTTGCAAAGGTATATACCCTGCTCAAGCGTGTAAGGAGTACATCAGAAACCTGATTTGTGCATTTATTTTGTGAATAGGTGCATATGTAGCCACTTCTATATTCAGTTTTCTGTTTTTCCTGTGCAAATTGGACGACAGAGATTTTGCATCATGTGCTGTCTAAACACCTTCTGAAATTTAGCCTGAAGTTTCTTTCCTGAATTTAGGATTTTTGATAACCTGTTGATTTCTGTGTTTATTTCTAATAGAAGGATTGTCTCTCTTCTTGTTTTCTCCTTCCCCCAAGAATTTTTCAGGGAAACGTGTTCTAGAAATTCTGATGAGATAACCTGACTAGTAGTGATTTATAGCTTAAGAAGTCATTTCAGCCAGTATTGTTTTATAATTCGAGTTGTGCAGATCCTACCTAGAATGTCAGAATATCCTCTGCAATCACAAACTTGATGATATGTGATCTCTGTATCTTTTAGAGACACTCTGTTACACAGGGCAGGACTGTGGGTTTAAGTTTAAAAGGAGCATTGTTAATCTCGGGATAACTTTTTTTTTTTTTTTTTTTTTAATCGAGGTTTTTATGCTGGGTGATTAAAGCGTCAGAACCTGCTCTGAGGCTAGCTCCCTTTCAGGGCTTTAAAGAAACTCACCACTGAATGAAAATAATTTCAGGAACAATTAGAGAAAAGGTCAGCATAAATTCTTCCTGAATCCACAGCATTAGCATCACCCAAGTGTCTCTTGCTTACAGTACGTTGTGACAAAGTAAAAGCTATTTCAGCTGTTATACTGTGATGGCTGTTATTTATGGAACATAAAAGGATACTGAAATACAAAAGGGTTTGAAAAGACCAGGGTAAGATCAGATAAAAAAAAAAAAAAAGGAGAGAAACAGGCATCTTGGGATGGTAACTACCCTGCCATGTACTGACAGGGAGGTTGTATATTTTTAGAATATACTGAAAGGAATGGTGCTTTTACTTAGGTTTTTATGGTTTACCATGAGATGCAATTTTCTGGCCTTATATGCAGTTGTAACAAAAGTCAGAGAGATTTTATGATAGCTGCCAGAGTTCATAAATGATGGCATACACTAAAATATTTATAGAACTGTAAAATCTTGATTTCTCTCTGGTTTAGCAGATGGGGTCCTAAAACTGGTTCCCAGATTGTCACATTTCTTTACCCTTTGATGACAAAGAAGCCTGTTATCACTTCTCCCTTCCACTCCCCCCCCCCCCCTCCCAGAAAGCAAGTTCACTAGTGTAATCAAGTTCATACTTCTATCCAATTATACACACCAAGATCTCATGAATTAAGAGGTGTCAGCCATATAAGATTTGTAATTATTCAGGCAAAGGGCCTATCGTTACACATCAGGATCTGAGCAGCCTTGCCATCTTCCTGACCAATGACCATTGACTCATGTCAGTATAATTGCTTGCCTATATAGTGGTGAAAATCTGCTTCCCAGTCATTACGCTGCATCCACAGTAGAAATAAATGTTACTTGTACACCAGAAGTGGTGATTGTAGGTGCAGTGATCAATGAATGAATGTGCAGCACCTACACACCTCTACCATATTTCCAACATTCATTAAGCTATATCATATATCCATATTTTGTGACAATAATTGTCTTACTATTAACAAAGTAGAAAAGCAAAACAGTGATTGGGATCCCATTTTTCTGGGGATTCTCCAGACAAACTAGAAATACCTCCACTATGAAGCTTTAGTGCATCAGGCAAGATATAAATTAGCAAAACAAAGAATTGAGATGGGAGGGTCAATAAAAGGAACAAGGGTTCTACAAAATAATTTTTAAAAGACCAAAAAGGTCTCAATTTATTGTCACTTCTCTGTATTTAAAATAAATACAAAAATCTGAATACCAAAAAGTATGAACCAAAAAGCATTTTGATTTTGTTATGGTGCTTTTGTTTATTGTTATTTAATAACATCTATTGCCATTATGCCTATAGAGGTGGAAGACATAACAAGCAGGCACGCATGTCAGAATGCCATGGTGAATTGCAGCAAATCTGAATATCAAACTTCAGAGTTAGGTCTTCTACTGAGAGATCCTAGCACAGAGCACAGCTTCACCAGCAGAGCTGAACCCGTTTATAACAGCTGAGAATGTGGTCAAGGTAATGGGTGGGCTTGTAATGGGTGGGTTTTCTTAGAATGTATGTTTTTAAAGATGGAAAAAGCTGTATTCCTTAGCATAATATTCCTACCTGCCTGAATACTCGCTTTTTTTCCCTTTCTTTCTCTTTTCTATCAGGAGAATAGAAGAACAAATAGAAGATAAAGATAGAGCAAGGGAAACACAGAAGTTGGAGAGGTATCTCTTATTCAGACTTCGTAGGCAGAGCTTTTATGCAAACTGCAGTGATTAGTATTTTACTTTATGTAGGAAATCTTTATTTCTTCAATAAAGTGACTATCATTTCTAAAAAGGCGGTATTTTGTTTCTCTCGCTCTCCTCCTCCTCTCTTTTTATATATCCCCTAGCACCTTTTTGTCACTATCTCAAAGTTTTTAAAAATAGATAGAATAGCAACAAAAAATAGCAATCTCTCCCTTTGGGGTTTGGTGTTTGGTTTTTTGTTTTGTGGTTTTTTTTTTTTGTTTGTTTGTTTGTTTTGTTTTGGTTTGGTTTTTTTAGTGGAGTTTGGGAGAAGTATCTTAATGAGTATTTATAGGGTTTGGTTTATTTGTGTGGATATGAGAATTGCTTTAACCAGCTGGCCTCATCTAGGCATTTTTCTGCTTTGGTTTTAAGTGAATTCTGGGAAATGATGTTATTTGCATCCCAAACAAAGACCGTGTATTTCTAGAACTTCTGCATATGTTACTTCACCAGGTCATTTCATGATTTCAAGTCAGACATGAAATAGTAATAGAGTATTGAGGGAAGACTCAGCTGGAAATTTGTTGATGGTTGCCTTGGCAATGAAGACCTGACTTCAATATGTTGGTGAGCTTGGTTTAGCAGGAAAGACCTGCGGCCGTTAAGTTCTCTTTTGGATGTAGAAGAATGGTATTAAATGATAGGCAGCATTAAGCATGTTGCACGGAAGGTGTAGAACTGTGTCTTTCTTATGAATGACCTCCTGCAATCCCTGACTGTTGTCCCCAAATCTGCTTGCCAGAGCTTTTGGACATCTTCAAATGGCACTGTTGAGTTTGTTTTCTTATTTTTATTTATTAGAAAACAGAGTTTGTAGTCTGGTTTATAGATATGGAGCTGTTAGTACTGAATACCTTTTTATTCAGTGGCGGATAGGGGGACTTATTATTATCAGTAGGAGCACTGCAGGAAAAGTAGGAATTAAGTTTCCTTTGGGAAATGGTGGGTTGAGATTGGTGCTACTCAGTCAGCTTTCTGTAATGTGGTAAGAGTGAAGATTCATACATCTCACTTGCCCTTTTCTGACTGTGCTTATTTAATTCTCAAGCATGGACTCTGAAGTCATGGACAGGTGTACCTGGCAGACACTTTCTAAAAAATGTATGATTTGGGATTATGAATCCACAAGACACAAGCTGTATAGAGTTTGTCACCGTGGAGTAGGTTTTCTGAAAACAGTTTTATTTTATGATTGGTTGGGTCTCAAGTGAACAGCAAGGTAACTTCTGTAGACCTCTTATGTCTCTCATGTCTCTTATGATGAAATAGTATATGATGATTATAATAATGAAATACATAGTAGAGTAGTGAATTATATAAGGATGAAAAAAAAAATAAAGTAGTATATCATATATACTATACTGTGTATATAATTCTGGAAATCTTGTTACCAGACATAATACCTGCTATTGCAGTTTTTGATTGACATATGTTTGACATAAAGATCTTATTACTTCTGTATCATTTGGTATTTTGATCTGGGACATTAATACCTTGTGCCATGTACACACTCAAAAATTATAAAGTGTCTGGGTCTTTCACAATAAAAGAATTATATAAATGGAAAAAAATACTGGGACCTAAGAAAAGTCCACAAAAATACATATAGATAAAACCAGTAAAAATACTTTGAAAATACTCAAACAAATGGTACAGTATTGCTTTGAAATGCTATTTCACAGGTGGAACTTGTATACATTTTTTTTTTTTAAACTGCAGTATAGATGCCCTAGAATATAATTTTTGTATTGCATGATTTTCTGTACAGTTCTGCTTGTGTTCTGGAGTGTACAGACTGTGAATTCAGCTGCCAGAGTACACTGTGACTCAGGCAAGGTTTTCAGTTCAGCAGTACAACAGGAAAAAATAATATGATGAAACGTACCAGACTCTGTGTGTTTGAGTGATTGTGTGTTCATAAAGTACGGGTGCAGAATACAGACATAAAATTTTGAGAGAATAGTATTATTATGAAATACCTGTGATAGTAATTGTTAGCATCACATAACTGTGAAGTCTGACGATCTCCCACAAAATCCTGAACCAGCTGTAAAACTACTTTACATATTTTATTGTGGTCAATACGGTATGGAAAATTAAACTTTTGTTTAATTTTGTCTTGCTGGAAGGTAATGACAAAGTATGAATTGACTGGTGTGTCTTCCATTCCGTCAGTGTGGCTTTAGGTTTATGCTCATGTTGAGGGCATTATTCTTTTCATAATAAATGTGTAGGCAATGAGAAATGAAACAGGATAGTAAGCTTGTTTAAACAAAAATTTTAGATGAAAAAATGCACAAACACCTGTGAAGTAGGTCATAGTCTTCACAACTGTAGTCAAAGTGCCATTATATTTGATGGGTGAAATCTTGCTCCCAGTGCGAGTTTTATCATTGACCTCAATTGAGTTAAGTTTCTCTATGGGGGTTTTAAGGCAGGGAAAGTAAGCAAGCTTTAATTTATTCAGTTTTGTGAATTCCTTATTTGGGACAGTGCTTTTGAAATTTTGGACTATTCATATATTATGTTCAGTATCTCAGAATGTCTCAGTTCTGCCTGGGAATGCATGCAGCCAGTGACTTCAGAGGTATCCACAATCCCACATAGGAGGGGAAAATTTTCCTTTATGCGCTCACCATGTAAGCACTGATTGAATAATGTCCCTGGACATTTTTATTTTGGGCATGACCAAAGGTGTAATAATTACAATTCAACTTGCTGTGAGGTGAAGCCCTCATGCTCAGTCCAACAGGAAACAAATTTCCTAGACAGAAGCCTCTCTGATTATTCCAAACCCTTTTGTGTAGTTCAGCAGACCTGTTCTTTTGCTGGAAGTAGGTACTTTTCTTTGCCAACACTTCCCATCCATCCCTGGGAACAGTGAATGGCTGGTAAATCAACACAATTATTATTCGATTCCAGAGGACATACAGTGATTTACATTTATATGCCAACACTTTCTTCCTTGTTGCCCCAGCAAGAGCTGGGAAATGATTTATAAGGATGCAGAAGTGCTGGCACAGATGTTATACAGCCTCAGCATGTTTGCATTGCACAGTGTGGCAGACTATTCTGAAAGTGTTGATGCACAGGTAGTGCGGAAGGCAGCACGTGTGCCAGCAGTGTCTTTCCAACTCCAGCATGGGGCAAACCTTGGCCCTGCTGCTGGCAAATGTATTTGGCATCTGTCTTTCTAACAGGTCATCCCTGCATGCTGCACTTTGGGGAGGAGGATTGTTTGGTTCTGGTAATTAGTTGCTTATGTTGAATTCCTAATGGACTTGTGGATCGTAAAAACCTTTCTATTGTGGAACAGTTGGCAGATTCATTTTATGTATTTATTTATTTTTCTTCCCCTCTCCCCTGCCCGCCAACCCCATAGAGGAGGCTTGGAGGCTGAATGGATACACAGAATAAAAACATACTTTGCGATGGGAACTATCTTTCTCCTCCTTCAGAGGGGCTGGCATTACTGGGAGGTTTGCTCTTTGCTTTTATCAGAGCAGTCAAAGATCTACAAATAATTTAAATTCACGTTTCAAATGTTAGCATTCAGGAAGAATAAGCCATTGGAAGGCCAGATCGTGATTGCTGTATTCCCTCTAAGAGATTCAACAGATGGAGTTTGAAGATATTTCATGTTTCATGGTGTACTGAAGGGTGGGAGTCCACCCAGTCTAACTGGTGCGGTGTGTCTTTTTCTAAGCATGGCCTTTTATAAAACTTCAATATCTGAGGATGAAAAGGGTGAGGTGTTGGGGACAGGTATGAATCCTGCTGCTTTTCCTCATTTCACCTGGTCTGTATAAGAAAGTCTGAGAGAAGTCACTATTTGGTATTCCTTTCAAAAATTGGCTAGAGCGGTGAAATCTAAATCTGAGCTCTAGTTTGTGGTTCACCTTGAAGATGTACAAGATCATTCTGGTCTCTCCTTTGGGCAGCGTACTCCGTGGGTGAGGAGCTTTAATCTTGCAGTGGATGGTCCCTAGGAGACAGTCCATGTCTGTGTTAGCTGGCCTTGACCTTATGGGAGGCTGAACTCCACAGCTCCAGGCCACTTGGCAGAATGGGTTTTGAGGGATGTGAGTAGCACTCTATTTTGGCCAAAATTACCATCAAGAGCAAAGAAAGACAAATCTCATGTCTTGCACCAGCTGAAATGTGCACGGTTAAAAAGATGAATCTACTCCGTGGATGTGCTGAAGGATGCAATGGAAAGGGAATTATACCTTAGTCATGGAAATGATGCTCTTCTTTGCCCGGAGTCAAACTTCTGCAACATCAGGTTTTATGGTTGTAACTTAGGAAAGAATTTAGCCCATATGTAGATGAAATTAAATAATTCAGCAAAGATGGGCTCATATGTGGGGCAGATTCCCTCCCTTTCAACTATACCCTTTCCATTGCAGGTGGTAGATTGTGCTCACTTATATCAGGAGTAATGTTTACTTTCTGATAACTGGGTATACTGAGCAAAACAGGCTTTAGTGACTCCCTGTAGTAGTAAACAACCTCCCTGTGGGTCCTGTAAAATACCCCAACTCCTTCATTCAGCACAGAGATCTCCAAACACTTAGTTCATAAACAACCCAAGCATTTTAACACACTTTCCTCCTTCTCCCAGGGGGTGTTCTTGGCTTGTGTTCTCTCCCTTTATTACAGCTTTAATCTTACGATGTGAACTGGGACTTGTTTACATTTTTATTTTTAAAGGCTTTTTTTGTGCTTGTGTGTGTGTGAGTCTATGCACTAAAGATCTAAATTGACAGATGCCTTTTTGTAGGACTGAAATGACATCTCTAAGTTTTACTGCTCTCTTCCCTGTATTTGCATTTTTAATTACTTGCATCATATTTTATTAGTGTGTTACCTGATGAAGAATTCCAACTAATTAATTTCACCTGGAATTATATGCTGGTATATGAAAAATTATACTTGGCCATTTGTGGAGACCAGCTGTGTATAAGGAATATCTGATCCCCATCTGAAAGATTAAAACAAACAAAAAAAAAAAGGCAAGCAAGGGAAAACAGCTGATAGTAAAAGCTAGTCCCTTTTTTTGTCAAGCCCTAAAGATGTTATTATTGGCAGATATCCTTTATTACTCACCCTATATACTATGCATTAACTCAGAAGTTTGCTCTAACTGAGCATCATTCAGTCAGATGACTTTCTTCAACCATTTCAGCTTTAATTTGTAGTAAAACTAATGTTGTTGTGTTCTACCCATATGCAAAGACTCATTTGTTTCCATTCCAGCATGACTCAGAGATACAACTTCACTTTGACCACGATGTAATTTTTTTTTTTTTTAAAGTAATTTTATTTTCTAGGTGGAATTAAGACAGGGGAGATGTTGATTTGGAATGTAGGCACATTATGAAAAGATACCTGTAAGAGAAGAGGAAGGAAGAAAAGAGAATATGAAGTGTGACCCATCCTGCAACACAGCTGAACGTACACAACCACACACACGTGCACGCACACTCTCTCCCTCTCTCTCCATGGATATTTCTGGGTTGATTCTTTGTCTGCACTGACAACAGATGGTGTTTTAATAAAGTCCAGTAGGAATATTACTGTGAGTAAACAATCCAATGCATGCCAATTTCATAATTGCTGGGTACTGATACAGCCTCTTACCTGATGAATCCAAATTGGGAGGAAACCAACTGTGCACACACCTACTGGCAGCAGCCAAATTCGCAGCTGTGGTATGCTCCAGCATCGAGCTTCACCACGGAAGGTAAATTGCAGCTCCAATCATCTTTCTTGGCACCAGGCTTGGGGAACAGCTGCCATCTGGCTTGTCATCAAAGTATGGTCACTGAGTTTCTGGGAGATGAAATAGCTTGCTTTTTTACCTTGACATGCATGAAGATTGCAATCTTCATCTTTACAGGTATCTCTTAAAATAACATTCTTGGCTTCCTGAGCCAGAGATTTACCAAGTGGGATTTTCTTCTTTAAGTGATTCCCACGCCTATAGGGACTTGAAGTCTAAACCTGTTATATGCTAATTAAAGATTCACACCCACATGACTTGTCAAAGAGATAAATCTTACTCATTTGTTTTCATCATTAACAGGGAAAAAATTGTAAGGAATATCATGCCTTACATTAGCAGATTTATGTGGAAACGTTTGTTTTTAATAGAAGTGGAGATGCGGTTAGAAGCGTTATTCCCACTACTGTCGATACAACCCAGTATGGAAATTATGGCTTGGCAGAGAAGAAGGGGTTGAAAGGAGAAAGAGGGAATTCAAATACTCAGGAGCAGAATTCCAGCTAGAAGTAACTAGACTGCACCCAGTAAGTGACTGCCTACGCAGTGTATTAGTGGTCACTAGTTACATATTCAGTCCTTTAAAGACAATGGCAGATTAAAGCACGGGAGAAGCAGGTGAGTTCCCCCCTCTAAAGAAACTAATCTACACTAGTATTTAGGTGGTTCATTTCTATTGGTTTCTAGCAGTCCCCAGTGCTGCACAGCTACAGACAGGAATAACTTTATTTCCATTAGTAATTCTGTGTTGAAGCATTTAGTCTGCAAATTCCATGCAAGAATCTAATCTTTCAAAATTTTTTTTCAGCTCAGATTGAGACACTGATTGAAATCCCAGATAAATCTCAAATACATTAAAATCCCAGTTTGAAATCTGCAATAAATGTCAATTTGGAAATTCATTTGACTTTATCAAATTGCTTTATGTGGATGAGAGCCAAGTATACTTTTTTGCATTATTGCCTTGTTATAATATATTGTTGTCTTTCAAGATATTTTTACATCAGAGAAATCTATGTTTTCAGATGGGAAACCAATAACCCTGGAAAATTTTCAGCTGTGGTACCATTCACAGCCCTTCAAGGGATCAAGATTTTTCTTTAGTGAAGATTACCAGGCTCTTAGCCTGAGAGCACAACTACTTTACTCTGGATTTGGAAATTGTATTGAATTCAGAACTTGTGACTACAGTTCACTTTGCCCACAGTAATTGATTTATGCAAGGAATTAAGTAGGAGAGGCAGAGAAAGCTGCTCCTCCTACTTAAAAAGGCATGCTTTGGAGTTGCAATGTGTTGCTTGGAAAGGTTTTCCTTCTGAGAATTCACAGTAACGTTTGCCCTGTCTGACTAGAGGGATTTTTTGAGGGGGGGTAGTGGATTTGGATATACAAATAGGGAGTCTTTTGGCTCCATCCAGTTTTTTTTCCTCACCAGGCCACAGGTCAGCATGGACATAACTTATGTGGTATACAGGGTTAAAAACCTGTGCCTAGATGTTTTATTAACTCATCTACTGACAGACTTCCGTGCTAAATACCTTTATGATGATTAGTCCAGCTGTCAGTGCTGGGCTGGATTACTTTTGCATATGCTTTCTGTGTCATGCTGTTCTATCCACAGCTAGACTAGACAACACTTTTAGTCTTTTTAATTTACAGCTGACAACATATTTCTTAACCAAAAAAAAAAAAAAAAAAAAAAGGCGATTTCTGAATAGGTACATGCTAGCCATCTCATACGTTGCTAAATAAAGGTACAAGAAAATGTTTTGGCAAGAGCTACTGTGTTGTTCAGTACCTCCAGCAGGACTGAGTAATCTCTCTATGAGAAAAAGCCTTGGTGGAGCTCCAAGACATGCGTTCATGGTAGCTGCCTGACACAGAAGTCTGACTGCACTGTGCCACTGATGGACAAAACATGAAGTTGTATGGAAATGCTTAACAACTTTCTGTTGGAAAAATCTGCTTCCAACAGAAGGTTATGCAGAAGCTAAAAAAAAAAAAGTTCCCTGTGGGTTTCTGTAGCTCTGGGATTGGCAGGCCTGGAGATGCTGGAAGGTGCTGACCTCTTGGTCACACCCACAGCTGGGTGGCATTTCAACACAGTAGCTGCCTACTGGCTCAGATTCTCAGCTCCTCCTCCCTTTCTGACCTTTATGTTCCCACAAGTTGGGATCAGGAGAATTAGGAATTAAGAGTCAGGTCATGTCAGCTCCATCCCAGGGTTATACGTTACAGTGATCCATTGTTTGAAAGCCATGAGAACAGTGGTTGGACTTGTGAAGACATTACATGCTATACACTGACAAATACTGAATTCAAGAAATTAGAATTTTCTTTTAATTGAGAGCAGAGGTTGTGAAATCGCTTTCTACTCCAGGACCTGGGGCTCTAAGCATTGACTTATAGTAGAACAACTTAATTTGGCCCTAAGCCAATGCAGAAAGAATGAGAGAATCTGAAAATGGATAGCAACAGCAGTCATAAATCTAGCACTTAACTAAAGATTGATCCAGCATGGTGATGAGTGGTGTTTATCTCATCCATCAGCTAACCTTGAGATCGCCTGACCTGAAATCCATTCGATCTTATACACTAGCAGTTGTCCACAGCTGTATAATACCTAATAACAGTTTCAGGTATTACAGTTTTAGGCTTCTATATAGAATGTAATATTCAAAGCAAGCTTTGCTGTCATTTCCTGAAAGAAATGCCTACTGTGTAGGCAAATATATGTCCTTGTCTCCCACCATCTTCATGGCAACTTGTAGGAGATTCCTGGCATCAGCAGCTCCTGGAAAAGGGTTAACATTTTTAACACCAGCACGTCAGCCCTAGTTTTCCACAAGTCAATGCAGTGCTGTCAGATCTGATGACTATTTTTTTGTTGGAATGCCATTTACAAGTACGGCTAGATCATTCTCCTGAATCTGAATTGGTATCTAAAGTAGATATATATTCCTCTAAAAGAAATACTACCTTACCCTTCAGTGCTCTAACCAACACTTGGACTTCAGAGAGAATGGAGGATGCCCATTTTTAGTCTCCATTAGAACAACTCTCTGAAAAGACTTCACCACCTGGCTAATAATTTTCTCAGATACACGTATGCTGTTTCTTTTAGTATAGGTCTGTTTTGAGTGGGGAAAGAGAGGGAAGGCAGTGTGATGATGTGACAACAGAAAGCACATGGGCAAACACTGAACCTTAGTTTCTTAATCAGAAATGATGGGCAGACTAAGTGTCCGTTCATTCCTGTGACTTCAGTGGAGCCATGGAAAGGGAATGCCTACTTTGAAAAGCATATATTCAGGGATGGATCCAACCCTGACCGTTCCCAAAAGCTGGAGTCATTTGGATTTGCTGGAGTAGTGTCCCATGACAGAGATCCATAGCTGGGTTGACGCAGAAACCTTCTTGAAGCCCTGACTTGGACCTATCACTGTTATTAACTGGCCTCTACAGATTAAACAAAAAGAAAATCTGTAACTCACATCATAATATATTCTATTCTGACTATTTTGTGATTGTTTTCAGAATAATATATTAAAGGACTAGGTAAAAGTAGTAAGTTGTACATCTCCTAGAGATCTTCTTTATATATAATGAAGTTCTCCTATGGGTAAAATTTTCTGTCTTGCCAGAAGGCCAAATCACCACATACACATTTACCACCTATGGTTACCAAGAGGATTGCATTCATCTCCACATGTTTAAAAGGGGTTTCCTCTATATTATACAGTACTCTAATATTCATTCCACTGTCCTTTGAAGCAATGCTGTGCTATAGCTATGTACATGAATTGCTTCCTCAGGTTTTGAAAAATACTGCACTTTTCAGAAAAGTAATAATAGTCAGAGCCACATAGCTATTCCAAAGAGGTGCAGGTAAAATGCTGAAACTTGATTTTGGGATGAAACAATTTTGAGACCTTCTCTAAACCTCAAAATACAGGCTATAGGGTATGCAGCCTTGCTTGCCACTGAACCCTTATCTCAGGTAACGCTGAGACTTGTTCAGAAAACCAAAGAACTGCCTGCAGCCCCTGTCCAACCCAGCGCCATGAAATGCTTCATAAACGTTTGGAAAATAATGAGTTCAGTAAATATGAATTTCCATTGCTGGCCTGCTTCACTCTTGTTGTCCAGGTCCAGAAGAAATATTGTCAATAATTTATCTAAAAGGACCTTCTCATGGGTTGGTTTTTTTTTGTGGCTCAACTGCCCTATTTAGAAGTTATCAGGAGAGCTTATTGCAAGGCCACTGTCAGAGTTATGCAGCCACAGCCATTGAGATAAGCTTCACTTTACTGTGACTGACCAGCACTCAGTCACATCTCCTCCACGCGTATGACCTGTTTGTAAAGACAGTGTACATTTCACAGCTAAACAGGGTGGGATTTCAAATGGTAAATTCAGTCTTCAGCCCAGAAAAGCACACGCTTAATTTAAAGCACATCAATATTGTTTAAAGGCAACTGGACTAGTTGGACGGCAAAATTTTAAATATGTGCTTAGAAGTGAAAAGCTCCACAAAACTAATAAACAACTTAGTGACATGAAAGATCAGTTTTCTTTTAAAAACAACAGAAAAAAATCATAAATGAAACAAAACCCAAAAAACCCTAAAACAATCCCCCCCGCCAAAATAGCCTCAGACCCAGACATTTTTTTTTTCCAAGCCAGCTCAGCACCCAGCATGGGGGATAGATTTTTTCAAAGAGCTCAGCTCCCATTTATGCTCTTAAATACAGGCCAGATTTTTATAAATGCTCACAATCTAATGTTTAGCGCTTTTTGGACATCTGGCCACTTATTTCTATGCCAGAGCTAAAGCCTTCTAGAAATCTGGTCCCAATTGTGGATGCTTGGCTCTTTTAAAAATTTCACCCCATAGAAACTACTTTTATAACGGCACTTTTTTTTCCCCCTGAAGGAAAAGCCATGAAATACAATTATTTTATGTACAATGTCCACACTTCAAATATAATTGTTTACACTTTTTCTTTTGCCTGTTAAAAGTTCTAGACAAAATTATATTTTCCCCTCCTCCTCAAAGCATTTGGAGCCTATATGCATGCAGAAGGATGAAAGAAAGTAAGTTTTATTCTATTATTACATGATATTACTTCAAGATTGAAACTAATGGAGGAGTTGCATATAGGAAAAGACAGGGAAAAGCTATTCAGACTGAATGGATATCATAGCAAGACCTGAAGTTGTTCTATCACTTGTAACAGAGTCAAGTGTTTTAGAAATAATTATAGAAAGAAAAACAATATAGTATCTGAGAAGACCTTGAAAGTAATCAAGCTACTGAATCTTCTTTTCCCTTGCAAAAATGTAACTGACCCTTAATTTTTTTACATTTGTCCCTCAAATACTATGGTTGTAATTGCTATCCTGCTGTGAACAAAGACCAATCAAGCTACCCGGAAAGAAGGACCTTTACTGCTCCCTGCAGAACTGCCTATCACATCAGGGCTACTGATCTCTCCACATAAAGAGAATGCAAGTGCCTAACTGCTAGAAATAAACATAATAGCACTATTTAACCAGCTCTCCCAGAAAGTGTGAGGAAGCACGCTTGTGTCTAAACAACATCTTTACTGAACAACCTGCAATGGACGTTCTAGTGGGGAGCTTGCATGGGGGTGGTTAAAGGGCCTCGTTTTCCAGCTGAAGAGACAGGTAATGAAAGTTAAGTAGCATCCTAATCCATCAACAGCTGTCTCTTCCTATACCTCATTGTTTACTAATAATCAGGGAGTCATAAATACTGGAGGTGGAAGACTCCTATTAGATCATGCAATTCATCTCCTTGCCAAGGCACAGCCATTCCCTCCAGTCCTAAATATCTCCCAAAGTTATTTCAGCCATCTCAGATGGAGATGGTTTCATTACACCCCGTCAGAGACCGTGTCCACAGAAGAAATGCTTCCTTGTTCTTCTGAGTTAGCCTGATGATGCTCTGATGGTATCCTTCATAAAGGATTGACAAATCCTCTTTCAGTACTGGAGCACCAGAGCAAGCAGCTGTGGTGCTGGCACCTGCTAGCCCCAGTCCCAGCGGAGCCACACTGGTGGCGACAGCCCTTTCCTGGAAATTCCTGCCTGCGAGTTGGGCTCTTTCCAGCAACTGGTGTAGAAATACATGTGGGGGACAGCCGTTCTTCCTCACTCCTTAGTCCACTGTGATTGCCCCACATGCTGGAGTGTGGCACCACATCCATCTGTGCATATTGATGGAGAAGGAGGAAATAGGTAGATATTGGCAGCCTTCTTAACCTCCTCTCTGCCACCTGTCTCCACTCGTGCTGTGAATGAGAGGGCTTCATCTGTACCTTTTAAATCCTGGATGGTAAATTATGGACCACCGCCAGCTCTTGTCCAGCAATAAGGAACTCACCTTTTCCTGAATTTCAAGACTTATTTTTATGTTTAAATACTTAGCCAGGATCCAGAGTAGCAGTTTTGTAATTAAAATGCACCCTAGGGAGCATATAGGCATATCAAAGACGTATCATATAACATATCAAAGAGAATGATTAAAAAGTAAATAACAATTAACCTGCCTTACTATTAAGGGCAGGAGAAGCTATCCAGGAACCTATATTTACACCACAAAGCTTATTTATAGCCTTGAAGTGATGATACCACATGCGTGCAGAGCTGCTCTTATCTTATTTGGATGCAGCATCGAGCATTGTGGAGCCTAAGCCCCCTAGGGCTTCGCAGCCTTACCCTACCAACATCTGAACCTCGTGATGGGCCCCGGGGGAGGTAGGTGTGCACCCAGCAGCACTGTCATTACCCCCATGCACAGTCGCTGTCATTCAGAAACATGGTGTGAATTCCTGAGGGGAAGGAGATGTGGTGGAGTCAAAAAGAAAAGTCTGCCTTTTGGAAAATAGGATTTGATTAGGGGGTTGGAGTCCTTGCACATGGCTGGGAAACCTTGCCCCCAGTTTGAAAGTGTTTGAACTTCCCAGGAGGAACACCATTCCTACCAGCTCATCTTCCCATCAGGAGAAATGAGAGTCATCTACATTCAGAAGATCATTTTATGGTTCTAAGTACAAGAGACTGTTTATTGGCTTCCAGTAAGAGTTTTAAAAAGCTGCTTGATTCAAGGTTTCAAGTTGGCAGCGCCATATGGCAGTGAAGGAAGGTTTCATGCATATGCTCTATGCAGCGTTTGTTGCTAATTTTTGATAAACCCTCTGCCACTCCGCTCAACGTTGGGGCTAGTGTGACTGGCTTTCCTGGACACACAACTTCTCCTGTTTGCTGTACGTGGGACTTGCCCTGGCTTTGTGAATTTTGTTCATGGAAATGGATACTTCCTGAACCCCTTTTAATCTCCAGTTCTTAGTTTGCTCTCTGTCTCTCTCCTCCTGTGCCTCTATCCAGTTTCCTTCCTATTTTCTACCAATATAACAGCTTTTGGGCTAGCAACAAACCACCTAGACGCTGTTTTCTTTAAAAGCAAGCTTTTTTGGTTTACTTTTCTCTTTGATATGCTTGGTCCAACTTGCTCTAAGCTGGTAGTTTCCATAATTAAATAAAAACAAATAAGTTTTTATAGTGATGGAACAAATAGTACCTATGAGATTCTTAACTATGAGTGGGAGCATAAATTGATTGTTTAGCTACATAGAAACTAATGTTTTGGTGTTTTGTTTTGGTTTTGGTTTTTTTTTAAAATAAGCCTTTGTATAATAGCAGCGAGCCTGACATATTCCTGGGGAATTGTGCCAGAAGATATATACCATCTTTCTTACATGTTTCTGTGGGTTCTGGGACAAGATGTTTCACTCATATATATGTAACCCAAAGGGCTTTCCCTCTTCCCACAGTGTTGTTGAATGCTATTTACTGAAGTACTTCATAATGAGAATAATAAACACTAGTGCATTTCTACAATAACCAATACGTACAGAAACTGGGGGGGTTTGGAATGAAAAGCTAATTAGCAATTTCACTATGATTTAGGTGACCCATGTAAACAAAGCCGTTTTAAAAGTTGTCATAAATTTGGCTTTATCTTAAATTGAAAGAGCTGCTTAGTGCCAGAGCAATTCTTTAAGATCGCTATTGTGAAACTAGCGATAATGCAGGGTTGGAATGGTGAACATTTCACAGAGTGGAGCACTTAGCCAAAAGATATAAATAATACTTGCTTGAGCTCTCACCTGAAGCTGGCTTGAGAAAGAGATAATTTACTCTTATTACCCACCCAGTTTCACTGGGAGCTGTACTACTGGCAGATTATGAGGACAGGACTGACTTGCTTACTTCTTTGGGCTTCACTGGCTCATGTGGCTACCTTGTGTGGGAAGACTGCTAGTGGGAACAAGGTACAGAGATGTGAGGGCTGGCACTGCCACAAGAGCAGAGAAAGCTATATCCTTAAAAGCCAACATTTCTGCTAAATGTGATGGTTTAATGGGTGATTACTAGGCTTATTTCCTTGCTAGTCTTCTGAAAACCCTTTTAAGATTTCAGTAAACTTTATGGTGCATTTGCATAGACTAGTTTGCATTCTGAAAGGGACTACCACTAGGACAAGCTAGCTTAAGATGTTTTGTTGCTGAGATTTGGGGCCATAGGGTAGGCTTGGTGTGAAAAGCTGCTGGCAAAAGCAATGGCTGTTGGCTCTGAACATGGAGGGACTGCAGGAGGAGACCTTTAAATATGCACTGTGACATCTACTGAGGAGTCATGGATGGGCCTTTCAGAAGCAGCAGTTGTCCCAAGGGGACCAGCACTCCAAGAGGCAGAACTCCAGTCCCACTCTCAGACAGACCCTAGGCAGGGTTTAATAGAATGGACAGACAACTTGTGCAAAATTAATAACTGGATATCATCAAAGTGCCATTGCAAATTAATAGAAAAGCAAAATAAACCAAAATGCTTCTTGTGTATGCATACGCAGCAAACACCTGATTGGATTTTAAATTACAAAATGATTTAGCCTTATTTGCCACGGGAAGCCTGGCTTCCTTCACTGCATTTCTACTCAGAAACCAGCCTCTGAATACCACAGTGACACAGTATGCATTCAGCAGAGCATTGGTCCCATCACATTAGGCTCCGTCACATCACATCAGTTGATGTGACTGACATAACCCGACGTCGCATGTCACAGCAGGGCACGTCGCCCAGCACCGTGAGTTACAAAGACACACTTTCTAGCAAAGTAAAATAAAGATGAATTGAAATGATGCTGGATGGGGGAACACTCTTAAGGTCTTCCTGGTCAGAGCAATCTAACGGCAAGCTGTATTTTGGTTCATTAATTTTGAGTAAGATGGGTGAGACTTACTGACATGGCATATGCAATTAGTTACTTCAATAAGAAAGGCTGGTTTTATTAAAATGCAAAGGGAGATGAAGAGGCAAAAGTTTCTTCAAAAAATACTTGAGATATATATATATGTATTCAAGTTTGGCAGGCATTAATCTGGCTATATGTGTATGCGTATGCTGTATGTGGTTGTCTCCCCATACACAGGTAGACAACTGGATAAAATGGCTATGGACACAAGCAAATTGGCTACAACCCTGCTTTGCACTTTACATTTTGGGGCCTCCAGACAATCACACTCCTGTATGTGAAAAAGCTGCTAGTACCATACTCAGGTGTACTGGGTGTGGAATGTCTGCCCTGCTTCAGACTAGGCAGGGTTTTTAAGACACAGGCATCTTCTACCTTTGACGGTCAGTCTGCAAGGTCCTCAGCAGATCATAAAATCAGAGAATGGTTTGGGTTGGAAGAGACCTTAAAGATCATCTAGTTCCAACTCCCCTGCCATAGGCAGAGACACCCTCCACTAGACCAGGTTGCTCAAAGCCTCATCCAGCCTGGCCTTGAACACTTCCAAGGAAGAGGAATCCACAGCTTCTCTGGGCAGCCTGTCCCAGTGCCTCACCACCCTCTCTGGGAAGAATTTATTCCTGATGTCTAATCTAGATCTCCCCTCTTTCAGTTTAAACCCATTACCCCTTGTCCTGTCACTACAGGCCCTTGTAAAAAGCCCCCCCCAGCTTCCTTGTAGCCCCTTCAGGTACTGGAAGGTGCTATAAGGTCTCCCCGGAGCCTTCCCTTCTCCAGGCTGAACAAGCCCAACTCTCTCAGCCTGTCCCCATAGCAGAGGTGCTTCAGGCCTCTGAGCATCTTCGTGTCCTCCTCTGGACTTGCTCCAACTGATCAATATCCTTCTTATGTTGGGGGCCCCAGAGCGGAAGCAGCTGGGGTCTGATGAGAGCAGAGTAGAGGGGGAGAATCCCCTCCCTCGATCTGCTGGCCACACTTCTCTGGATACAGACCACGATATGCTTGGCTTTCTGGGCTGCCAGCGCACACTGCCGTGTCAGTTTAAGCTTCTTACCAACCAACACTCCCAAGTCCTTCTTCTTGGGGCTGTTCTCAATCCATTCTCTGTCCAGCCTGTACTTGTGTTTGGGATTGTCCTGACCCATGTACAGGACCTTGCTCTTGGCCTAGCTGAACTTTATGAGGTTCGGATGGGCCCACCTCTCAAGCACGTCAAGGTTCCCCTGAATGGCATCCTTCCCTTTCAGCACCACACATCTCGGTGTAGTCAGCAAACTTGCCAAGGATGCACTCGATCTCACTGTCCACTGTGACAAAAATCCTCAGGACAGCCTTTAATTTCTATTTAGCTTAGCAACAAACATAGTTTCTTAACCACATTGTTGCTCTTATTTTGTTGTTCTGACATTTAATTGGAGTGCAGAGCTTTCTTTTCTGCTTGTTCAGGTGGCGATGGAGGAAGCTGTACTGCCTTAACACCCTGTACTGCAGAAACCCTGATAATGATGACATAAGTACATATAAGCAAGTAGTTATGTATTTTGTAGTTTATATGTATTACGTACTAATATAGAAGGGAAAAGCATATTTTACAAGAATGCCTATGTATACCTGTACATATTAGCAATTAATATACATTAGCACCTCACGATCATCAGAAGTTTTGCAGTACAATTATTCTTAGAGACTTAGCAGTGCAATTATTTCTTCATCTACAGATTGCATCCCACATCCTGCCTGGACACTTCACACTCTCTTTTACCTCTATGCTTACACCCATGCTGTCTTTTCTGACACCCTCCCCCCCATGCCTAGTATTCATGGACCCTTTTCTCACAGTCCTTTCAGACCCATTTCTTCAACCACTCTCAAAGTACTTTCTCCTTGGTGCTCCAGGATGTCTCCTGTTTCCCCTACTCATTTACGGCTGATTCCTTTAATCACTGTCTGTGGAAATCAGGAGAGGGCCCCCTACCCTGAGCCAAGCTGGATTTCCTCACTGCAAGCAGTGGAAGTGGCAGATAATATGATTGGGGTGGTCAGCCTACCTTTCACTGTGAAAGCCCTCTAGGGAGGACAGCTGGCCCGGATGAGATGGGCTTGGCACCTGCCCCAGAGGAAGTAACAGGCAGCAACTGCTCTTCTGGTACAGGGGAAACAACCTGAACTTTGACACTGACTGTTTGAGCTCAGCATTTTTAACACAACACTCACAGCAAGCTCAGGAGACTTCTTGTAAAGGGAGCTCCAGGGGTGTGAAAGGTCACATGAAGGCACTTTTACACCCCTGTTTGTAGGTGTTTAGAGCAGCTCAGACTTTTGGCCTTGATAACGGGCGAGTAGTTGAAATCACTGTGCATCTTGCTCTCCATCTCTTCAGAAACAGTGTTTTGTGAGTTTCTTTACTTTATTTTCTGTGTTGATGGCTTTCAAGACTTTGTGTCACCATTCCATCACTGATTGCTAATTTGCAGGGCATTAGCTGAGCAAATATTCATAACAAAATAAACACAAACTTGGCTATATGTGACAGTTTTTAATCAAACGCTCCTTTATTCCCAGGCTAAACTGTGTTGTTTGGTTAGCGTTTTGCCACAGAAACACTGTCCTGCCTAAAGTGTGAGCAAAATAGGCACTGAAACACAACATTTCCTGTTAGCTGAATACCCTTTCTCCGTATTTGTTTTCCTGTAGCTCCTGAAGAAAAGCTACGCCTCTAATATTTTAATAATAGGAAATTCAAGGTGGTTTTTGCAGCCCGATTCATACTTTTGAACTAAAACCTGACAGGGTATATTCCTTAGAACTGGATCTTGGTCCTCTGTGGTATTGAATTGTTAGCATGGGCTCTTCCGTGGCTTTGGACTTGCTAGCGCTATCAGCCAGTGCCATCCCAAGGCACATTTCAGGTGATTTTGAGGGACACAGATGATTTCCATTGGGCTGCCTGCATGCAGCTGTCTGGTTTAGAGGGTAAGAGATCTCAGGTATCATTTCAGGTAATACAGGGCAGTTTGTGCTAGCTAGTGTCATTGCCAGAGCATGGTGCCGTCTGCCCAAATTGCCTGTGCAGAGGCTGCCCATGTTGGTACCTGAGCTGACTCCAAAGTTGCATTGATGATTCAGTTGCTGTCACTGGCAGCAGTGGGAGCTGCCAGGTGCTCAGGGCTGTTGTCATCAGGCCAGACGTGCACGACTGTATTTAAGAAGCTGAGATTTGTAAAGTGTTGATTTATGTGTATCTGGTTCCATAAAGAGATATACAGACAAGTACAGAAGGCAGTTTTGAAATTCAGCAGTAGAAAACGGTTATGGAGCAGTGATTTGTGAAACAGTGTAGAGCTGCACACTGAGAGGAGGAAATCATCACCCCAGCTCAGTCACCCCAGTGTGTTAAACTGACAAGTTTGGTAGTCAGCACTCACCGCAGTAGGTATCTGTTCTCAGTGCAACGGATAAAACAGCAGTTATTTTAATTTGTATTGTCATGTACACTGGGATTTTCCAATATAATCTCTGACAGAATACATAATTCAATAAGATGCTGATTGTATAACCCTTATGGTCCTTTGAAACCCTCTTTTAGAATATTATTTGCTTTAGTATATAAATGCTCCAGAAAAATATTTATACTCAAAGGCTGCCTGATTTGCTTTTAAAGCCACCCCATCAACATCTTGGGACAAAACATTCTGAAGCTAAAATTGCACTATACCTTCATGCATATGCATGACTACTCAGTCGTCAATGATGTACACCTACTGTATTTCATATTACAGTTATCTTTTTCCTGAACAGACACGGGTATGTGAAATTGTGTAACAGTTAACTTTTTTCCTGACACATTCACCCCATTTTCATGATTACATCACAGTCATAAGCTCCATCATGGTTTGTTTGGTTTGTTTTTTTTTTTTTTTTTAGTTAAGTATTTTACTGCAAGCCTCTTTGTTCTACAATATATATTCTAAGACTTTGGTGAAAATTACAGTCCTATTTTCTGCATTTTCTTTTGTATGCACATAACTTCATTTAATCTGCCATAACTTCTTCAGGTATTATTTTTCCATTTTATTAGACATTTACATTACATTTTAGATGTGTCTTTTTAGAAATATTACAGGGTAAAAGACTATTGCTATTAAATTTACTTCCAGAGAAATTGTTACAGGAGTAACAGTTGTTTTGCAGAGCCTAGGGATATATTTTCTGAAGAATTTATTTTAAAAATAAATATTAATTTATGCATAATTGATTTAAAAATGCATATTTACAAGAGGTAGGGGTTTTTATAGAAAGTAGCCTTTTTTTTCTTGAATGTTTTCAGTGTGAGAAAATTATATATTAAATAGCAAATGTAATTAGGAATCTGATTTCTTGAATTCTACACATTCGCCCAAATCTGATGTTTTCTGCTACATGTCAGGTTATTTTAAAGATTTCCTGGCATTTTCACCATTAGTTATTAGAACTGAATTTTCTTCTTTTACCTTCTGGTAGTACATTTTTTATGTGGTGGAATTCCTTCAGATACAACCTTCTTTCAAAATTGCTTCCATCCTCTGATCTTTAGGAAAATGGTTTTATTTTTTTAATTCAAATTGACTAACTTTAAGTCAACCAATCCCAGAAAAGATGAAAAAACCCCTATATACTTCTTGTTTGTTTGTTGCTGTAGATTTTTTTTAAGGTATCACAGATATCAACATAACATTGACTGACTTAAGATACCTATTTTTTAAGCCAAACTTCACCACAACAGATTTAATATTCCTGATGTTCCTAAAACAATAACAAAAACATTCCAAGATTTGACTTTTCTAAGAAAGAGCCACTTGAAAAGGTCTTCAAGTGACAGAGGAAAGATTCAAAGGTATTAAGGGATAGCTTTTTAAAAATGAACACCTAAAATGGGAGTTATGCACAGGAATTTTTAAAGACCTACAAAACTCTCTTGATTCTTCTCTCTGAAACAAATACGGTTAACTTATGTCTGAAACAAATATTGTTAAACAGCTGTTTAACAGCATTTTGTGCTAGTGGAAGACAGAGAAATACTAGGCAAAAAGCAAACATTTAAACCTATCTATTGATTTGCATCTCAAAAAAGAGTGAGATTAAGTTTGTTCTTGTTGTTCTAGCAGGACACTCCCTTCCCCATTAGTTAATTTGGCTAATAATAAGGATAAACTAATTTTCTCACCCACAGTTACAGGTGAAACGTTTACTATGGTCTTGCAAGATGGAGAGAGGGTAGTGTTTCTTCATTATACTTTATAAACACACATCACCTAAATAAAAATTAATGATGTCATAAAAGATTTTTTTTCAGTATGTGTTTGGGCTGAATGCATTACTCATGAATGTATTATGCAGGTCATTCCAAATATGTGTTGACAATATCTCTGCACCACAACAGCATTGATATTGCCAATGTCAGGCTTTCAAAAATCTTGAGTCAGGTCACAAAATACTACAAGTGGATAGAAACCCAAGAAGTTTAAAAAAAAAACCAACCCAAAACAAATGTAAATTTTTATTTGCTTGTCTTTTTGATTGTGGAAGCTTAGAAGCCACATCCTTAAATTTTTCTTTACAGCTGAATAGTCAAGAAATGCATCATATTTAAATGAAAGCAGAGATCACCTTTTAACCACTTGACTGTAAGAATTTGTTTTTAGGGAAAAAAAAAAAACAACAACACGAAAAAACCCACAAAAACCTAACACCAAAAGCTAAACACTCTGTTCTTTATAAAACTGGTAATAAAAATGTAAGAGCTGGAAATGCTGCAGTGTAAATGCTAGGCCTGAGTAAATATGCTGCATCTTACATGTTTGAACTATTTTATTAAGACAATGGATTTCCTTTCTCTGCTTGCAAAGCCATCATTAGTGAAGCCCTGTTTCATGAATTCACGTAAATTCAGTGAGCTCCAAGAGCATCTCTAGAAGTGTTACAAACAAACCTAACCATGTGACAAGGTTAAAATATCTAGCCCAGATTTAGGCCCTTGCTGGTGATGATCAAACAGATCTTTGCACTGGTAGCACCAGTGTGTGCATTTGCTCTGTGTGGGTTTACGAGAGAAGCGTTAATGGACTGCAGCCACTGACACCTCCTGCATGTCAGGCGGATGTGCTTTGGCTGGGAAAGATATCTTTGCTTTTGGAGAAAAATTTCTCTGGAAGAGAAATTGAACTCTGTTCAATCTGAACACACCCAGTGACCAAGAAGCTGGGACCGTGTGGGTATGACTGCTGTGCGGTGTTTCACCCGTGCCTGATTGCTCCTGGCTGGGAAACAGGCTAGCACAGCCAACGGCAGGTCAAAGGGACTGCAAAGCCAGCACGCGCCAGCTCTCCCAGGTTGGACCTGCAGCGTGATCTCATATGGAGCAGCACCTCACTCACAGGAGCACTCACCCCTACTATGGCATTCCCATACAAAGGCTTTCTCTGACCATATCTCTGTGACAACACCCTCCCACTCCCATGCAGCGATACACCGTTCTGCACACCCCATCCTGCCACCGAGGGAGGGCATTTCTCACCGCCTACCTGACCACACAAAACAGAACATTCCCCATTAAAGAAAGGTACGCATTTTACAAGAGGCAGCTTTGCTTTAAAAAACAGACTAATTCTCTTCCCTGGATGTTGTGAACCAGGATGGGGAGCTGATGTCTGCGAAGGTGACACGGCAGGGTAAGACACTCACGAATTATGAGGGCAGATGTCAGTTCTAAGTGACATGTTTTCCATAACCTACTGCCTCTCTTTGTTTATCCATCAAATACAATCTATAAAGCTACTGCTCATCTATTTGGTCTTGGGTAGGGCATAGAAATGCAAGTCAGACCTCAAATTTAGTTTGTCATTTGCCTTCTCAAAAGGAGATGTGATTTATGTTTATAATAAAGTATTTGAAATGTCATTTAATAGGAAAACAAATGGCAGTTGGATTCCCATGAGCAAGGAGAGGGGATTGTGAAACTTTGAATTAAACGGTTTTATCTTATCACACTTTAAGTTACATATTTTTATTCTAATTGTAAAAATTATCTGCCTTGACATATCTTTTCCATTATTTTTGTTAAAGGGTATTCATCAGCGGTGTTAATGATGACACAAAATTTTAATATATGCATTAAACATTTAAGTTTTAATATGTTAACATGACACAGGATGTGAATAATAACAATGTTTTATATATGAAGTGAAAACATATTTTATGTTGGAAATAGTTAGAATGCCTGGCAAGTGACTTATATCCATAACAATTTCATTTAAATATTGCTTTTGCACCCCATCTATCTTAGATGCAATTTTATAGTCCTTTTTAAAAATTCATTTCAGCATGACCTCTTTGAGGCTGCAACTTAGTGCCTCTAGCCTACATATTCAATTGCACTTGTACTTGTTCCTATTCAATTACCTTTCAAAGTGCAGAAACCAGCAAGTGCCCAGACCTGAGCTGCATTTACCATTCTGGGACTCTTCAGGAATTACAACTTCTGAGCGGTTACACAGTAATAAGGGTAAAAGGCAAGAGGAAATCCATCAAATTGCTAAAATATGATGGTCTACCAGCTTTGATTTAGATCTTCATAATCTGAGACCTCTTGGAGCAGCCAGGTAGTTCCTAATACAAGATTATGTTCCCTTGAATATCAGAAGATTATGATGCATACATACAATAGCTTTCCTTTTATTTTTTCACATAACTTCTGTCTTGTGGCTTAACAATGAGTGTCCCAATAGGATCAGGGAAAGGAATATCTTTGAAAGGATACATTTGGAAAGGAAATGTGTTGGTGTTTTAATGTGCTTAAATGGGAAAGTAATTTACAAAAATCTCTGCAAATTTCCATTCTGTACTGGATTATTATCATAAGAACAAGTTGTGCTGACCAAACGAAAACTCTGCTCTCTGACCTTATAGGTAGCATAAATTCAAGTCTAGTTTTCATTCGTGGCAGTGTATATGCTTAAACAGACCTTGCTGTACCCCAAAGGTTCATACTTTCAATCTGCTAAGGTTGTGATGTATGTTAAAACAAAAATGAAATCAGAAAACAGGCATCATATTGATACCAAGCATATTATGGAGCCACAAACAGGCTCTCCTGTACGATGCCGTTCTCGTTACCTGTCTGAGAATTTACAGCTCATCACCGAGCACATCTCACCAACAGTGGCAGACAGTGCTGTCCAGCAGAAGGCTGGCTCCGCCACCTCCAGCAGAACTGAACAGTCAAGGAAGAGGGTCCAGAATAACACCAGGAAAGGGCAGAGGATACCTGCACATCTCATCTGGAAAAATTCCTCCTGCAACAAGGCTGAGATTTTTTTTGCCTGCATTGAATTTCAGTTGAATGTCGTGGTGTGATACAACAAGCAACGGGGAGATATGAGAAAAAACATCATTTCAGAAACATGGCTTAAGAGCTGGTACTGAATATGCAAATATTAACATGCAGATGTGATATATTTTTAGTTTTAGAAGTACAAGCTATAATTTGCTTCTATGTTTATTTGTGTCTCATATGCAATGTCAAACATTTAAAATATTTATGGTCATGTTGGTTCTAGTCCAGCCCTTTGATCTTTCCTATTTGTATCTTTTAAATGAAATTCCTTCTTAATGAGCTACAGTAGAAGTATTTTAAAAGATGGGGTTTCTTCTATGTTATACATGTGTATGTTTGGGTTTTTTTAAGTGCAGAAATGAATGGGTCAACATTTATTTTAAAGAAAATGTTTATTCTGTGTATTATTTACTCTTTCTTTTTGTGGTTATCTCATTTTAAAAATAAGGGTGTGAATAAGTTTACGAGGGTCAGGAGGATTGTTCTGCCTCTGCAGACAATTCACCTACAGAGGCTCAGTCACTGATGGAAAATCGCAAAATGGAACTTCTTTTTTTCCTGTAGTGAATAATTTATGCTTGGGAATGGTTTCATCACTGAGCACTCTTCAAGTCATTAAACTGAACTGAAGAAAATGGGGTGAAGTCATCATCAAAGAAGGTCAATTTATGGAAATACTGTTATCTCTTTTACAGTATTATTAATACCTACTGACACCTCCATGTTCAGCGGGGCAAAGCCAATCATTAGCCTGTAAGGTATAGGTAAAGTCTCAAATACATTCCTACAATGAGAACATCGTTATTGTAAAAGTGATCTGAATGCGGCAGCTATGAGAAGGAGAAGACAGGGAAAATGAGGGAGAGGCAGCTCATGATCTGAAAAAGCCACAGACATAAACCCTAATTTTTAGCAGGCTGCTGTATCTCTTGCCATGAATCAGCACGGTGCTGTTGTTACCCATTTGTAAATGCCTATCGGTATCTACACTGCAGATCGTTGTGATGTCTGAAGAACAGCCAGATTTGTCTTTAATTTTAGGAAGAACTAACTTGCCTGAGTGTTAAAATGAAAAAGGTATTTGCCTCCTTTTGAAATGTGTGTAATTGTAATATTTATAACATGTTAACTACTATGGTCTGTTTCAAGCACATTGTCATCTGAGAAAAGATTTCTTCTACAAGTCTTACTGTTTTCAGACTGAATGGTTTGCACGTAGATTACAGACACGTTCATCTTTGCAAAGCAAAGCATCCGTCATGACATGAAGGTTCAGATAAGGCTACTTTCTTAGCAGGGTTTTTGGCACCAACAATCACAAACAGTGCAAGTCAAAGAATTTGCTTAGCTGAAAATACTATTCCATTGTATGAGTTTAAAGGGATATAATGCTTCATTGACAAATTTATATACAGTCCATTTAGAAATTTCTCTGAAAATTCTACATGCAAAACAAATTAATTTGACAGCATCCCACCTACATACCATAGTATTTTAAATGAACATATAATTGACAGACACATATTGGTGTATGTGTTTAATAAGTATTTCCTTAGCCAGTCCCACTAACTTTGATTTGCAATTTTTACAAATCTGATGACAATCCAAGTGCACTTCCCTGTGATGAAACACAACAAATCCTGACATCACAGAATCTTCTCTTGTAACCAATACAGATCGTGCCTTTAATTTCAAAGGGAGTTGAACGGTTCCTTCATTTTTTGAGAAAGGTAAAAAGAGTTTATCCAGATTTTTTTTTTAAATGGAGGCTTCCTAACTTCAGCATAAATCCCAAATGAGCTATCTGACATTGACATGATCAATAGGAGCTGCTGAATGCATGGAATTTTTTTTTTTTTTTGGAGTTACTTAAATAAATAACTATGGATTTACGATAATCTAAGAATATTATATTCTAAGTTATTTAGCAATAAAGTCACATAAATTTAAGAATTAAAGGTGTCTTTAAAAGTCAGCTAGCCAATCTTCCTGCTTTAAGAGGTCAAATGTACTCAGACCATCTATCTGATCTTTGTCTAATCTGTGCATAGAAACATTCTGTTATGAGGTTAAAGAAGCTCCCTAGGCAGGCTCTTCCAGTACTTAACATTTGCAGCTGGGAAGTTTTTCTTTAATGTCCAATTTAATCTAATCTTATTTAGTCTAATCTAACCTTTTTTTTTTTTTTTTTAAAGAAGTTAAACAAGTGATTCCTTTTGTACATTGGCTGAACAGAGTGTGACTGATGACCATTCTTTTTAACATATTTAAATGTATTAAAAGATGATTACTGAATTGCTCTTCAGTCTTTTCTTTTCCAGCCTGAACAAACCCTTTTCTTTCAAACTTCTGTGACATTTTAAACCTCTTAGCCGTGTTTCTACTCTTGCCTACACTCTAGTTTGTCTGCATCTTTTCTGTAAGTGCCATGCTTAAAGCCAGGCTGTGTATTTTAGCTGAAAGCCTATTACTGCTGCATAGGACAGAAAAAATACCTCAATCTCTTACTTATGGCACATCACTTAACACACTCCAGAATGATGCTGGCCTTTTTACTCAGCATAGTGTTCGAGCATACTAGATTTTTTTCATTCACCATTACCACCAGATTTTTTTCTGCTTGGCCATCTTACATTTTCAGTTGGTTTTCTTCCTTCCCAAGCATAGCTCTCCTTAGAATTTCATACTGTTGGTTTTGGATTATTTCAGGAACACTTTATGATCACTCTGAGTACTAATCTTGTCCTCCCAAGTGCTTCAAATCCCTCCTAGAAAGATGCCATCTGCCAGTTTTATGTGTACTCCTTAATCCATTGTCCAAGTCAGTAATGTGACTATTCAGTAGACTGGACCCAGCACAAATTTGTTGTATGAGTTTTACAGCAAGCTGCTAAAAATGATGAAGTTTAGGGTTTATTTTGATTGGAATCCTTCACCCACTTCATTTGCTCATAATGACCAACCTAGCTCAACATATGAAGGCTCGCATCCTTATGATGTAATGCTTATGATTAAATCCCTTTACAAATGTCAGCATCCATAAGTGGCTGTGTTGAAAACAACACGTCTTTCATAAATTGCGCATAGAAACAATAGTACCATTGCTTTTTACTTTTAGTTCAGTCCCTTCCAGGAGAGAAATGCTAACTGCACAGTCCTTTGTCATGTTCTCTTTGCCCTGATTTATGACACACCTTTGCAGAGAGGCTTGGAAATAACTTTTGGTTTTACCACTGAAATTATAGCTCATGATCCATAATTTCCTATAGCATTTCAATAAGAACAGGTAAAACTGTCACTAGCAGAGTTTCTATGTATGCTACAAAATGTTCTTTTCTTACATATAGCATACAGTAATTTTACAAAATGGGAGTGTGGATGTATGCATAAGTATGACACTTGTTTTGTACTTGGAATTTGCATTCAGAGAAAGGCATAGGACTGCTGAATCACACTGTAGATTAGTTTGGAATGCCACTGGTTGCTAATTTCACCCACTAATTCACCCACGCTGCCATCAGTAAAAATGTACAGCAATAATGCATCTAATTCACTTAGGTGTTTTTGTAAATATTACTGATTGATTGACTGTATCTCTGGGTGCTGAAATGCCTTTTCATATATGGCCCCTAATAAATAATGAAATGTAGATGTTGCCCTCAGCTTACCAGCTTTGCTTTAGCATCGCCTGCATCCTGTCTGTCAACTGGATTTAGCATATTTGCCTAATTATGTTTCATTCATTCACTACTAGATTATTTTAAACAAGAAAGGGAAAACGAAACCGAACAAGGAAGCAGGGAATAGACTATCTGCATGAAGCATTTAAATGCATCCTGCTAGGCATGTTTGAGCAGATCCTATTTATGCACTTAGTTTGAAAAAAAGTAAAACATTTAAGGTAATTAAAATAATTCTGAATTCAATTTTAAATCCTGCTGGCATTATTTAGTGCTCCATGAGAACTGTCATGCAAAGAAAAAAAAAATGGGGGGTGGGGTGTAAATAATCTTCCTCCAGTACAATGAAGTAGCCCTGTTGCTTTGAAATGTATAAAGATCTTCTGGGGACTTTTCGAAGAGCAGTGAATAACTTCAAGTTTTTACCAAGGCCTGATTTTTAAAAGAATCCACAGCAGTTCAGTGAGTGAGAATCCTCTTTAACTGTCAAGTTGATGGTGACTGAGGATGTATACTATAAAAGGTTTGCTTTTGCTAATTTGGGGATTGGCAACTTGGAACAAAATTTTACATCATCTGCAGGAACAGAATTACTTTTCTCACTGCAAACTGATGAATTCCAATGCACAATCAAGCAAGGGTTTAGTGTAACTTTGCAGGGACATACTCTGGAAACACAGGAAAAAAAGAGCATAGCTTTGCACAGATATGGAAGAAGGATTATGGGGTGTTAATCTAGCTGTGAGACAAAGAGCATTTCCTTTTCAAGGGATCCAGAAGGAAAGAACAGAGGAGAGGAGAAAAATTTAAAAATTAAGGGAAAAAAATTGGAAAAAGTAAGTTTTTTTTTTTTTCCCCCCAAAACCTTCAGATCTAAAGCTGGTTAATTTACTCCCAGAGTATAAAAGCAATGGCTCTAACAGAAGTATAGAAAACAGGCTGCATCTCAGGATCCTGTATTTCAGAGCACCTGGTCAGTCCTTCCACCTTTCTGATGGGAACAATTACACCGACGTTAGGCATTTTCCCAACACGTTCTTAAAATACTCTGCTGGTAGGCGAAATCCAACAGTTTCTCTTGGCAACATATCCCAGTGTTTCATTACTTTTGTCACAATATTTTTTTCCCTGAAGTCTAAACCTGTCTTGCTAACACTAAGTTCTTCCTTTATCCTCAGTGGACATGAGAAGATGTTTTTCACTCCTTTGTAAATAGCCAAACTGTTATCATGTTCCCCCCTTGTTTTCTTTAGCTGTTGCTTTTGACAACCACCAGACTTCCAGTCTTTCCTTGCAGCCCGTGTGCTCTGGGTGCTTTCTCCTGACCTCACTCCAGCTGATCTGAATCTTTGCTTACCTGTGAGGCTTGGGTAGGTTTCCAGACCATGTGGCACCTAGAGGGTCTTTTGCACATCTTCTATTTAAACCTGAAAAGTCTGAGTGATTAAAGTTAAGGTGATCAGTACTGTCCTCACAGGGAGGTGGTGTTATAGTATAAGGCATGCTTAATTTCAACTGCTTGTTTGCTATATATCTGTCATTGTTTAACGAGGGATTTCAGTGACTGTGGAAGTGGCCCTGACATTTTCAGCAATTACAAGTTGGTTCAAAGTCCAGCTACTCATCACTCTCCATATTAAGCATGGCGATGAATTAATACTTTTATGTGTACAAAACAAACCAGTGAGAAATAATGCTGAATATGAAACTGAGATGAAATCCCTTCAGAGAAATTCAGATTTAGTGCTTTAGGATTTCTAAGACTGTCATGTCTGATTTTGAGCTGTTTCTAACACTAAGTATTAAAGCAAATATATTTTCTGAAACACTGTTGGAGGAAAAAATGGTTTTGTGGGATTTTGTGGGCATTGTGTCTTTGTTAATCAGCATGGAATACATTGCATTTACCAGTGAGAAATTAAAAATTAATTAATGCATATTTCTTTTTTTTTTAATTGCCACTCTTGGAATCTCAGTATGTTTATGAAAGTCAAGAGCACTTCTTTCTGGCTCACACACATCTCTCTACCCATTACCCAGAGCAAGCTGAGGCAAAATAGGTTCAAATGAGGTTCATCACACAAACTGGAGGTAAAGATTCTTCTGCTATAAATTAGCTAATAATGCATTTGACAATACAGAGAGCTAAATGAATGCCTCATGTCTAACAAACAGCTGTATTTGCACTCTTACAGATAATCGGTGAGCACTCAACCACAATGAATAGATTGAGTGAGGCTGATAGTTCTTTACCGTAAGACTAAGTCAGAGTGTATTAATGTAACACACGGTCATACATGTGCCCCAAAAATGTGGGACACATGTGCCAACCATCCAGCCATGCTGATCTTTGGTACTCTGTCACCTTGCTCACAGTGGATTACTGCTGACACATTGTAAATCCAGTTTGGCTGGATTCAGCTACCGGGTCTGATCCTTTGTGATGCTGAATACCGCTCTAAGTGATACAGACTGCCGACTGCAAGTCAGCACTTCATGGAGAATGTTCAGAAAATTGCAGAAATAAGTCCAGGGGCTGCCAACCCCTGAGAGGAGACAGGGAAAGCCAGAAGTGACTCAGAATGGTCCCCAACTCTGTTTTCTGATTTCCTCCAGTTGCTCCTGTCATCAAAAAATACCACCAAAAGGATGCAAAAATTGTAATTAATGGCCAAACTATGTGTGGGCCTCCTCCTGTGGTTCTAGGCATGAGGTTGTTGTGGCAAATTTAAGAAGGGGGCCTTTTTTGGGGTTGTTTTTGGTTTTTTGTTTTCTCTTTGTACGAACTGGACCCAATCTCTGCAGGCTCCAGGGTTCTATTGTTCAGTTTACTAGCCTTTCCCAAGAAATGTACTTTTAACCATTGAGGAGAAAGAAGCAAATAATTACATTTCTCTAGAGAAACCAACTACATTATGACTATGAAAAAATGTGAGGCCTGAAATGCTTTTCTTGTTTGACTCTTCCATTTTTCTGGGTAGGTCTACAGCTCTCAAGCTCATGTTCTGTAGGCAGGCACGCACCCATGCCACACAGCTGACTGTGCACTAAACTCCTATGCACAGTTGGCAGGATTGTTTATTTCCATCAGTTTGGTGCCTGGGACTCACTTTTTCATGCATGCAGAACAGTTAAGAGTCTCCAGTGCAAGACCGGAGTCCCAGTTGCTTTTCGTGTGGATGTGGGAAGATAGAGAATCCCAGGCTCCTTGGGCTTGAGCCCAGTTGTCCCAGAAGACCAAAGTTTAAGCTCAGGAATTCAAATATGAAACAACCAGAATCTTTCACATGTGGATGCAGAGTGTGCAAAGATTTTTTTCAGCCAAAGAGCAGGTTAAATTGTCTGTTTAGACAGAGCATACATTTAGTCAGTATAAAAGTGAAGTAGCTGTCTTCTCTCTTCCAACCTACTGATAATTCAGTCTTTCTGTTGATCTTTCACTTTTTTTGCTGCATTTTGTCAACTTCAGGCAATTTGCATGGATTTTTCATCTCCAGGTAAGGTGAGCAAATGGCCCTTTAAGCTGTAAAAATCTAGGAATGAATGAGCAGCCAGCAGTAGCTGGGATTACTTTATTTACTTTGAATCAGCCACGTTATGAGATGAGAGTGGTTGAAAAGAAGGGAAAAGAACTTATTTGCCATGATTGGCTGAGTTCATTAAAAAAAAAGACATATTTTCTAAGGAATACCAATGGGGGAAGAATGGCAAAATTATGATGAAGCTTAGATCCAAGGGTCATGACAAATATTGCCACATGTCACTTGGCCAGCTCATCTGAAAGTTTTTTTTTTTTTGCAAATGCATGCTGCAGCTATAGTGTAGACCAGGTCAGAAAGCCCATCCCTGAAGCATTTGTAAAGGGCGTGTTCCTTGACCTGAAATGGCCAGTTGTTTCCTATATAACTCGCTTCCCCTGTCATCCTTTAAAGCAGCAAGGTGTTTGATAACCCCAGGGCCTTTTTTGGGCAAGTGGACTCTGTGCACCCTTGGATGAGGAGCCGTCATTTGTTTGAGAAAACAAATATGAGTACTAAACTGGGAATTCTGAAACTCACTAGACTTCACTTATTGCCTTTAATGACTATATGAGGCACAAAACAGACCTAGAAAATTGCTAGAAAAACAATGATCAGTATTGCCATTTTGTATTACCTGTGTATAAAAAGCAGCCAGGGTGAATTAGAGACAGGCTGGACAGTCATACGGGAAATAATGGAATGTCATTACATAAATCACTAGCAATGCCTGGTCTCAGCTGCTGTATATGGTCATGTACTTCAAAAGAGTATGGCAGGATTAAAGAATATTTAAAGAAAGAGGGTCATGATGACATGTCTCAGGTAACTCACACATCTAACAGGGAAATTCCCCTTTAAAATTAGACTAGAGAACATAGTGTATATTCTTAAGACTACAGAAATGTTTAGAGGAGTTAGACTGAATGTTTCACAGTGAAAGAAGAAGGGAGCCCCTGGTTGAACTGCAAGATAACAAATGCACATCAGACTGAAATGTGCCTAAGCAATGAGGCCCAGAAGACAGAGAATTTGAAGAGGAAATTTCTCTGAACAGTAATAAGAGTATGCAAAGCTATTGCACTTTTCTTCTGAAAGACAGATTAAACCACACAAAGCTGGGTGTGACCATTTAATTCTTCTAATTTAGAGACCAAGATGAGAACTACTTCTATACCAGAGTGCCAGAGAGCAGGTGCTACGGTAGCTGAGCTGCGGGTCTGGTGTTGTCTGGCACTTCATTTGTTTCCAAAAAACAGTCACTACAGAGAGAGATTTAGTCTTGCATCAGAATATGGTTGCCAGAACCAAGGAATGGAAGGGAAACTAGCTGGCAGCCGTGTCGGAGACTGATGAGGCCATTGAACAGTCAGCAGTGGCACAGGCTCAGGATGTGGAATCACAACCATCAGGAACTTCCAAAAAATCAGCCAGGTTTTGTTTTCTGCAAAATCTGGAGAGTCTGGTGGCCTTTCAAGCCAAGGCTCTGATTCTGGAAAGAACTGTACAATGTGGCTCTCTGTGATGGCAGGAACATAATGACTTCCAGATTCTTGGATGCAGCCATCTCCATTTGTTCCTGCATTCACATGCCCATACATAATAGTTTGTTCCTGACTGCTACAGCTCTGAACAAAGCCCAATTTAAGATGAAAGCATGATGTCAGAGCTGCCCAACTCCTCTGAAGAGGCAACCATTGAAAGACTGAAGTTATTTCAATGTTAACAGAGCATAAGGATTCAAGCACAAACCATTGTTCAGGGTATGGTTTCTTAAATGTATGTAGTAAGATGTCATGTCTTAAAACTTAAAGCTTTTGTTTAAGTAGAGCAGACAAGCTAGGGTAGGAGGGAAAACTGTGCAGAGACCACAATTACATACCAGGGCGGTGGCTGAGCCAAAGATACACCTGTCTTGACATTCAGTCCAATCCCCCTGCACTAGGCTGCATACCAACTATTCATAGCAAGTCAATTTTTAGCCAGAAAAAGGCTGTGAAAGGACTTTCTTCTCTGTGTGCTAGTGGAATATTAATAAAAACAGCATTTACAAAAATGAAAACAAAACCCCCCATGTTTTGACCTACTGTAGTTGATTTTTTTCAGGTTCAGAAAAAAAGATCTCCCTGTGCTGATTGTTAAAAGGAGGGCATATGCCCCCTAATACCTTTAAATCTTATTTCTTGTAAAAAGGAGCTCTTACTATTTTTGTTTCTAATCTAGGCCAAGTTCTGAAATCCTTGTAAAAACCAACGGCTTAATAATGAAACAAAAAATAACTGGTAGCTTTATTTTTATATCAAAAGGAGATAAGGATTAAAAATACTAACGTGTTCAACTGAGTATATTCCAGTTTGCTTCCCCACAGAAAAAGAAAGTTTGTAAAGATTAGGAACCAGACTGTATTGCTTGGCACATGAGAACCTATGACCTTGACCACAGTCATGTCATTCTGGCTGCGCTCCAGCTGTCCTCAGAGGATGCCTGGCTTCAGCAGAACATGCAGAATAGGACTGGTCATTGACACAATCCAACCAGTCACTTCTTATTAGTAACTGTTTTTCATTAGAACCGTATAAAAACCTGCAGAGATGCTTTCATCCCTATGTCCTGAATTTACCATCTATGGTATGCCATCTATACATCTGTTTTTCCCTATGTTCTTTCTCCCATTGCTACCACTTTTAGACTAAAAGAGAAGCTCAAACTATGCCCCAAATTTTGTAGGCTTCATCTTCTTTTTTTTCTTTTGTTCTTTTCTTTCGTTCTTTTCTTTCAGACGTAAGCTTTCAGTTCTGCGGGAAACCTTGCAAAGATACTGAGCACTTGGCAGCCAAGAGTTTTTGCATTTTGAAGATTATTGGTGGTTCCCAATGAAATGTCATGTGGAGTCCTGGAGGAATTTCACATGGGAACTTCTAGCTGTTCATGCATTCTGGGAAAGCAGAAATTTACTCAGGTATCTCACTATGTTGACCATTAGCCAACAGCCTGTAGGACTCTAGCATATCAGCAATGACTATCCTTCCCAGCTTTCCTTGTACCCTGAAATTAAGCTTCCCTAATCTGGTTGCTGATTCTTGTAGGAGCAGATGCTGTTCCACTTTAAATACATAGTTCTGTGCAACCATGTATCACACCAGCTGATATTAATGTGTGGCAAGCTGGAGATCTTTCAGCCCCACAGTATATCTATGCAGTCCTGAGAATGCACACTTGACTAAAGCTGTAGACCATGGAAAGCCCCTACCTCCTTCACCAAGCTGAAAAAGGCTGGGTTACGGGGTGGAAGATGGACTGTGGAGGATGAAGAGAAGGCAGGACGGAGGTGGGAAGAATCCTACGTTTCATCCATCCTGCTCCTCTGAATCATGAATGACAAGCAAGTTTGGGTGATGCTAGCTTCCAAATATTGTTGAAGAGGTAGCTTTATTTGCTCTGACTAAAACACATTGATTCAAAATCCTTCCAGATCTCTATAAATAAATTCCAGAAGCTTTTAAATTAGAACCATTCAAGGCAGGTCTTTGTTACATCCTGATTTTTCTGTAAAATATGCAAATTGAATTATTCTATCAGGAAATTGTCGAGAAAGCAGACTTACTGGCAAAATGGCTTCTGACACATTTGAAAAAAAAAAAAAAAGCAGTCAGAATCTATATCTGTGGTGATCACTTGGTGTTCTGGGGCTTAACACCATACTGTATTATTTCAGCATCTTGGAAAGCCCATTCAGTATGTCCTACTTGAAGGGATATTTATAGATACCTCATGCAAATATGGTACCCTTCACTGCATTCCTTATGTTTATTCCCCATAATGAGAAGGTGTGAGATGGTAAAATGGATTTTCGGATTTGTTATTTCTCCTCAATATTCTAACTGCAGTGCCTATTATCAGTTACAGAAGCAGAGCTAGGCTGAAGAAAAGAAAGGCATTTTGTAATGGTCAAGGGTCAATGGCCCATTAGGGAGAAAACCTCGAAGACCACAGATATCCCTTCCAGAGCGTAACATTACCTATATCCTTCCTACCTTTTCTGGATTTGAACAGAGTTTAACCACTACTGTTTGCATATTTAGTTTGCTATAGTTTACCTTTTGATTCTTGCATACCTAATGTTGATAACAATTGATGAATGTCTTTCTTCTGCCCATCTGTCTTGTAAGAGAACATGCCACATATATCAGCTATTAATGAAATACCGGCTCTCCTCTTCCCTACGTATGACCCTCATCTTCTGTTTTCATGCATCAGCCCTACTGGTCATCAGCAGAATTGGCCAGAGAAATACTTGCATACATATCTCCCATTTCTTACTGCTGGCATTATTACCCCCCACAGTGCCACTGCAAAGCCTCCATTGTTGCTGCATTTTCATAACCTGAGATTGTGATAACATTATGGTACAGAGCATGTGCTAAGCAAAATGCAAAACAACTACCAAAACAGTTTGCTTCCAATGGGGCCTGCAGTGACATGATGCCAGGCCCTCTGCCCTACCAGACTTATTTGTACCTGAATATTGTTATAACCCTCAGTGGAGAATAAAGTCAGGGCCTGATCTGGTCCAGAAGGAAGGTTTTAATACCATGAGGTCTCCAGGAGTGATTTAAGTTACTGCTTACGCACAAGACCAGCTCCAGAAAGAAAGTTTGTTCCCTTTTGATTTTTGCTAATGCTTTTATATTTACCTGCCAGAGACCATCTGGGCCTAAAGCTTTAATCCACCTCCAGAAGAGACCATTGATGCACTGCGTTTCATACTGCAGATATGCTCTCATTTGGACTTCAGTGAATATCTTTACATTTGCCACATTGATCTGTTGTGTCATCTAGCCCTCCTGGCATGATGTATTTCTTTGTTTGATCTTCTATATGAGGAAGAATGGTATTTCCCATGATATTGGCAGAGGTCAATGTACAATTGGCTTCTGCTGTCATCAGACAGTAGCAATGGCACCCAAAAGCAGCTTGTTTTGTATCAGCCATTTGCCCACATGCAGTAGACCCTGCTCCTCTGAGAAGCACAAGGGTTTTTCTCCTGCTGTCGTCAGGACAGTAGGTCTGGCCTGCTACCACCTTCCCAAGTGCACTTGAAAAAGAGGCATGCTTGAAACAACCTTTCACTGAGTGGCTTGAGGTGGGAACTTGTGAATACTGGTAGAGTGGAAGGTGGAGCTGGCAACCCCCTGAAGAATGGGATTTCTAAGATCTGCTTATCTGAAAGCTATTTTCACTAGCATATCCTCTAACGTTGCGTCCTAAGAAATGTTTCAGATAAGGCCATAATTCCAAATAGTTTCACACACTCTCCTTCATTCATTCAGGTGGTGGAAAGGAAAAGACAAGGGCTGTATTAATTAGCCTTATTTCTGAAATGGCCTTTAGATATGGTTGTAAGATGTTGAGCAGCAGAGCAAATGCAGGACTTTTGTGATAGTGCATTAGTTTTGGTGGACTGAGATTTCTAGTAGAAACATAAAAAATCTGGCCATCTGTATTCACTCTGGTTTCCCTGATCAATGGCTTATTTTAATTAGGTTTCATTGAGTTTTGCATAGAATGTTATTTCTGATGCAATAAAATCCAATATGGGAGACACAAAAAAATGTAATGAAATCGGGCTCCAGTGCTTAAAGATTCCTCCCATATCCAGACACAGTGCATTAGGATGATAACATTTATTCCTGAAGTGTCATTAGGAAAAGGTCCTACTATTCTGTGGACAACATTTAGGTCTAAGCATCACAATGAAATTTAGAAAAGTAAGATATAACTTCAAAGTTACACTTTACACTCCCAATGAAATCTACCATCTAGTTTCTCACTAGCAGTACTTTCTCAAATCTGTAGTGCATTTGCTATGTACATATATAGCATAAATACATATTAAGATGATTAAAAAACAACTGTGCTGTAACATGTTACTTGCTTTATTGACTTGTTTGTACACCTACTTAATGAGGCTAGCTGGTTAGCTGCTTTAAAAAACAACACACAACTACTTAATCAAGAAACTGTAACATATATTAGGTAATCCTATATTGTCTGATACACTGAGCGTGATTCTTCTTGTTTCCTGCCTTCGCAGCCGAAGTGTGACACTGTTTCCTAGTAAAGGCAATAGCAAAACCCCAAGTAGGAAGATTATGATTTACAGGGAGTCTTAAATGCTGAGTGAGGCTCTTTTTGATCCATTTTGCCAAATTTTGGCCAGATTTGTCAAACACTGGCATACCTGGCCTGGTAAGATTTTGATGGTTACACTCTCTGCATTTAGCTTTGATTTACAGAAACTTAACTAAACCAGTCACAGTCTGCTAAGACCTGCAAGCTTCTGGTGGAAATATGTATCTATCATCTCATGAAGCGTGAATGCCTTGCCCTGAAAACACTGATTTTCTTGCTTTTACTTAAGTGTTATCAACAGGTCTGCAAACTCAGTAAAGTTCAGGGTTATTAATGAAAATCAGTGCAGCACCGTCACATAAGCTGAGACATCATTTGGGCCAAACAATGAAAAAATCCTTAACCTCCACTTCTTTTACTCATGCACATGCCATGTAATGCCTTGCGCTAGTGTGGGAAAGCCATAGGGGCATAATTTGAATAGGAAAGAGTTTGTGTGAAAAATCACCTTCTAGTTAATGGGCTTTGTACTTTATTCTGCTATCAGGTGGAGCTGCAGAAAGAGGTATGCATACCTGTACATGACTGGCATGACGGGCAGACCTTAGCAGAGGTGCTTGAAAGAAAATTAGTTGTTAGTGGCAGCTCTACAACCTGATGCTGACCAGTTAAACTAATCAGCTGGGCGATAACCCAGGCTCCCTCTGTGGTCAGTGAGACCAGATGGCATTAGCATCACATGCTCTTTTTCACCTCTTCCCTGACCTCAGAGGGTGCCTGGGGCAATTGGACCCTCACAGTGAGTGAAATGCCCACATTTGGGATGTAGGAATAACCAAGTACAGTATGTGCAAAACACTGTCCTGGCAACAATAGCCCCTTTCAGAACAATGTCTTATTTCACAGCTAGGTCCACGGCAAGTGTTTTTACTCAGTTTTGAAGATACCCACAGCAAGACTGCTTACGGAGGATTCATGATTAGATTGAACGACCGTGTGCCTGGCATTTCCACGGATTTCAAGCCTAGATAGTTTGGTTCCCAGTTTCCTAAAGATGTTGAGTCTTAAAAGCGTCTCTCCATTGGAAGTAACCCACTCAAGGCCACGGCAGCCGTGCTGTGTATGAAATGCCGGCTGCTGGGTTGCACTCACTTCTTTTCAGGACAATAGAGCTCTTTTCCTTCTTTTCATGTTGCAAACCAGATTCAGCCTGGTTGCATTAAATTCTTATGTTAATGTTCCATTTATTAGCTTTCCTTTCTTTATATTTGCTCTTCATTGTTCTGCTTTTACTTTGTTTCACTCCCTGTATAATTAAATGTTTAACATTGTTCCTTCCTGTGGTCAGGACACATTCGCTTACATCCACGTCGCTCCCAAGCCAGCCAGAGGCCAAATGGAAGCAATTAAAACCAAGAACCATGTTGTGTGTCCCCCTCACCCCAACGCCCAGCCCCTAACGCGGCGTCGTGGCCGATTTTCTAAAAACCCTCCGACCTTTGGCCGTCCCTCATGCCGGTGCCGGCTCCCGGCCTGGCCCCGCAGGCCCAGGCCCAGCGCGGGCCGACAAGCGTCGGTGGCAGCGCCGCACGCTCCAGAAGCTCGGGCACGGCTTGCCCGCTGGTCGTAGGAGGGCTCGGGGTCTTTCTGCTGAAATAAGGGCTTTTAAAAAAATTATTTTATTTGCTGTGTATGGGTATGTATGTGTTTGTACGGGCGTATACATGTACTTCTACCTCTACGCCGCTCCCCCACCCACACCCCGGGAGGGGCCGCTGCCGCCGCCTCCCGGTAGGTGGCGCCTCAACACCGCCCACCTGCGCGACGATGGCGGCGGCGGCGGCGCGGCCCGGCCAGGGCCAGGCCGGCGGCGGCGGGCAGGGCCGGCGTGAAGCACCAGGAACCGGGGCCGGAGCGCTGCCCCTTCGTTGTCTGGCGCTGCGGATTCATCGGCTGTCGCTCGTTTTGCGCTCATATCCCACTGGCAGGGAAGGGGAGAGGCGAGGACGCCGCCGGCCGGGTGACGCAGGAGCCCTGTCGGCATTGTGCTCACCTTCCTCGGGCCTTCGGTAATGCTTGTGGCCACATTAGCTTAAAACAAAATAAAGATTTTAATAAAAGGGATGAGCAGAGCTGCTGGTTGCTATTTAAGGGTGATCTGTTCCGAAGAGAGGAGCGGCAGGACAGCCTGCGAAAGGCCAATGCTCAGCCACCAGCACCGTAGGCTGGCCCAGCCTGCCGTCTGCCCTGCCTGGGTGCAGGTACTTGTCACAGCTGGTGTGGGTACGTGGGCATTAGGGGTGCTCATCCAACCAGTGTGCACTTTCATGTCTGCTGGCTTTACCTGCCGGTTGCGCTATACTGGCATAGAACTGATTTCATGGAAAGGTGAATTGGTCCCTTTTGGGAGTGAAAAGCTGCAGTGACAGAGAAGGTTGCTGGGCTGTGGATCCCCACCTGAAGTGGGGAGGAGTTAGGCACCAGGTTTAGTAAACATGAGACTAGCTGCATCTGTGCCGAGCTTCCCGCTCTGATTCCGGACAGCCTCATCCCGTGCCCTGCAGTACCTGAAAGTTACACACATGCTACATCCACTCCTCTGCGTGGAAGTCAGGGCTGTAGTTTCCACTCAAGAAGCTAGGACCTCATCTCTCTCTTGCTGTTTTGTTCCCTAGCTGTAAAAGGGGGCTGCTGATATTTTGCCTTCCCCAAAGGCAAACCCATTAAACAGTGTGGGACAGCCTACTACTGGGGTGATGGTAAAAGTAGGCAAGGGATATGATGGATTTTTAGAATGCTCATTTTCTACTTTGGGTGTGTTTGCTTTTTATTAAACACAGAAGTTCATTAAACCATGCTGATAAAATCAAGGGATTTGTTTAGGGGTTTCTTTGTTAGCACCTATCAGTTTATGAGGCATCTGTATGGTGAGGTAGTCTACTGCAAAAAGTGTGAGAGATTTAAACACCAAATAGCCATGTTTGGGAAAGAGGCAGGAAGGCAGTGAAAACAGTGAAGGTGCTCTGCTGTCTTTGTGAGTTCTTCATGGTTTGAGGTTTTTTTTAGTTAAATTTGACAGGGTCACTCTGGACTTTAAAGAGCTCACAGCTCAGTGTCAAAATATGCTGTTTTGGTTCACCTCTCCTCCTTGAAAATCCTTTCCTGCAAGCAATACAAACAATGATCCCAAAATGGTAGGACATTTCTAGAAAGAGAAAAACGTTTCTGTTCGGACACCCATGCTTCCACTTTTGTATGTTTTTAACAGAAGTAGCTAGGATGCTGGGAGGGGCGGTTAGTGGTATCACATCTTTGTTATTAGAATATTGACATCTCCTGCTTCATTGATTTTTTATTACAGTCCCGAGGTTAGAAATAATGATTGTCAGTGACAGTTTCTTTGCTGTTTGCTTTAGCTTCTACTGATAATTTCAGGCATATTTTATTTCATTTCTCCCCATCCATGCAGGCTCCCCGCCTTTCTGTCTTAGATTTAAAAGGAATAAGCAGTTTGTAAAAAGCCGCATCAGAAAAGTTGAGGGCTGCAACATGCCAGCATAAAAGATAGCACCAAGCCAAGCTGCCTTTGTCACCGCTACTGCTGCTGTCTTGGCATCTGTCGACAAAGAGCTGCTCCAATCTGGGGATCCCTGCCGGGGTGAGATATGGCCACGTCTCCAGCAACGGACCAGGCGACACCAGTGCCAGAACGCTGCGACCATCTGATGCAAGTCGCTCCTAATGAAAGTCCAGCATGGGGCTAAATGAGTTTTCTCCACTGCTGGGTGAGGGGCTAATGATAAAAGCACTCCCTGGGCTTGCCGCTGCTGTCGGTAGCTTTGTCAGGGCATATGGCAGTTGGCTAACTGCAGCTCTTGTGAGGTTTCCTCTCACCGCGTTACCTCTGGAGTTGGCTGGCGGGCTCGGCCAAGTGTCCTCTGCCCGCTGCCTGAGGGGCCTGCGGGTGTGTGGGTGCTTGCCGGGGAGCATGGCGAAAGGGCGGGGAGTTGCGGGGCGGCATTATTTTGGCACCTGGCGACTGTTGTTATTGCTGCTGGAGAAGAAGAGCTCACATAAAATCTGTACCAGGTTGCAGTGGAAAAGGCTAAAGATGTGCTAGTGGACGAGGTTAACTGCACTCCCTTGCATGCAGAGATGCTCTGCTGCCCCAAATATGTGGGCTGAGGCATTCTGCATTTCCAGTCACAGCGTTAGCGTTCACGGTTTGATTAATGTAAAATAATAATAATAATAATAATAATAATAATAATAATAATAATAATAATAATAATAATAGTAATAATAATGATGATGAAGAATAGGACACCTGTGGCCAGAAAGTCCCTAGGCAGCTCACAAAATACAATATAAAATAATGAGAGAAAGAAGGTAGATTCTATCTTTCAGTAGTAGACCTTTCATTAGGGAAACCAGTGAGAAACAGGGTGGAGAGAGGTAGATCAAAAAAAAAAAAAAAGCCAAAAGGCTAATGCACACACATGTACAAACACACACACACATAAATATGAGCGCGTGCACACACACACACACACGTAAGAGACAGACACAGAAGAAAAAACCCCAAAGCACTGTAGTGATAGGTGCTTGCTCACTCGCTTTTCTTCTTACAGCAATTTCTCCACCTTAACTTTTTGCAGTTAATGTTAAATGTGAGACCTGTAATTTCTTTTTTTTTCAAACAGAGCAGCAGCAGCATGTTCTCTGCACCTGTTGGTTTTATGATTTGCTTCTCACAACAATTCCTTTGCTGTTGAGACATGATCTGAATGACAGGCACTGCTGAATCAGCTTGTAAATAGAAATGGAGGTGGGGTCAATGCATTTTCCAAAATAACTTCCCTCTTCATGCCTTGTGTGACTTGCCCCTTTCCAGGCATGTTTTATCCCTCTTCAGCTCTTACCATTCGATTTCTTAGTTCTAATACTCTTTTTATCTCTCACCATTATTTCCACATTCTCGTCTCATTCTCTTCTCACTTCATTCCCCTGGGTTCCCTCCTGAACATGATCTCAGCAACTTAGATAACAGCAGAGGCATTCATAAGTGAAATGTTTAGTTAAAGCATAGTAACCCTGCCCTTGAGATGCATTCAGGGCAGGTCAAAACCATATAAGACTTTTTTTTTAGAGACCTTCAATTATCAGACTCATTTGTAAGTAGTCTAGTGCAAGTGTGAACAACTGAGAGACTGCTTTAAAGCTTGGGCAGCACAGTCACTGCTCTTCACTGACTACACTAACTCCATGGTGCCCTGGGAATAATAATTTCCCAATACTGAATTAGGCTGGACATTTGACTATAAGGACACAAAGCAGTTCAGTGGACAGCCATCACCTGTAACATCGTACTTACAAGAAAAACAGAATGAAACAAACAAAAAAAAAAAAACCAAACCGTGAACAAAACAAAATACAGCCTTACTACTGCAACCGCTGTCCATTTTCTAAAAGTTGTAAGCTCTTCTCAGAAGACTCCTGCGTCAGGATTTTATCATGCTTTTGGGATCTTTCAAGGAAATAGGTATTTGCAGTTTATAGTCATATGGCACAATCTATGCCTGTGGATCTCAAAGCACTTTAAACATTTTTATCATGTGGGCTCTTAACACCCCTGGCAGGGTAGGTTATTTCAAAGATTGGGTAACTTAGACATTGAAGACATGGTCTTTTAAAAATTGTATTACTGTTAAGATCCTTTCCAAGGGCACTATTAAAAAAGGGGGTTATGTACCTTAGCAGATTTGCCCTGGTTCATAAGTTTCTCCCTGGCACTATTGTCCATCTTGAAAACCAGTGGGAGTTTTGGATAGGTCAGGGTGGTCACATGAAGGCCCATCTGATAATATCAGATCAAAGCAAATTACAGATGGAAGTCTGCTGCATTTTTCTGGCCTATTGTTCCAAATACCTTTTAAAACTAACCTACATGTTTGTAGGAGAGGTTTAGACTGGATATTAAGAAGATTTCTTCACTGAAAGGGTTATCAGGCATTGGAACAGGCTGGCCAGGGAAGTGGTTGAGTCACCAGCCCTGGAGTTACTTAGAAGACATGTAGATGTGGTGATTAGGGACATGGTTTAGTAGTGGACTTGGCAGTGTTAATTTAATGGTTGGACTTCATGTTCTTAATGGTCTTTTCCAATATAAAAGATTCTAGGATTCTGTTGATTCTTTGGATTAAACCAACACATACATTATCAAGTGCTTCATGTGAGTTTCAGGTAATTCTTCTGTTGGTGGTATAATTTAAATGAATAAGTTTTATACAGGAATTTGCTGTTATTTAAAATAAATTTTTGAAAATCATATGGCAGGGAAGCTCCATGAAGTATGGGAAGCTTTATGTTCCATTTGTCTTGTTGATGTGATATGTTAAAGTAATACACTTTTCAAATGAACTGAAATAAAATGGAGGTTTCTGTGAATAGAAAACATTCTTTTCCAGGTATATATTTTTAATTTGAGGTTGATAGATTGACATATATTAGTAGAAACAGAAGGTATGTTGTGAGTGGCATTCAGTACCTTTTAGAAGCTATGGGAGAAGCAGCTGAGAGGCTTGACACCCTACAAGATATTCTCAGAGAAGTCAGGGCCCAACAATTCCCTACCTTCGTGAGAGCAACCCTGACCACTACTGAGAGGAGTGCAAGCCCAGCTGTGGTTCTGGGGATTGCCAGGATGTCCGTTACAAGTTCCTCTCAGCATAGTCCCACATTAGCTGTGCTTTATCACATAGCACTGCCTCACAGAATGGTTCAGGGGTCTCAGTGCGGGTGGCATCCAGTTAAGAGGTTACGGTCTGTTTCCAGCTCCTGCTCAGAAAAGTCTACTTACAGGCAGCCATCGCCGTCTAACAAAGCACACTGCTTACACTAACTGTGCATTTTAAAGATGCTTGCAGGAAGGGGAGGGAAATTTTTCAAGTAAGCTTGGCCTGTTAGAGCAAGTTTATATAAAGACTACAGGGCAATTAACTTCTTGACAACTGCTTTTTCTTGATGTGCCCTACATAAACAAACTAAGCTAGCTAAATGCAGAAAAATGAAAGTGATCATTAGTGAACATACTAAAAGTGTCCTAAAAGGTGTTGTTAAGTTTATCCCATTCACCTGAAATCTCAGGTTTCTCTGTGGATAAAGCTGCCCAGAATATCCTTCACTTTCTCCCATTCAAAAAAAGTTTCACGAGTAATTTTCAGAACAGGAAAAACAAAATTTCAAATGTACTTGGAAGAGAAATTTTTGGTTTAAGCCACTTTTACTCAAAACACTAATTTGTGAAATGTCAGCTTTTTTTCTTCTCTCCACCTTTGTAATTTTTTCACTGTTTTCTCAGTGTTTCAGGATATGTGGTAGCATATTCGCACTATTTCATTTTTCCTTTCTGACTTTCAAAGTCAAGGAAGATTTGAAAATTAAATGGAGGAACACAGAAAAGAAAGAGGGGAAGGAGACAGATGAAGATATGAGCAACAGAAATATATCCGGGGCTTACCCATTTTATTGCTAATGTGGAAAAGATATGAGGGAACGAAGTGGGAGGTGGGAATCTGATTTAATATACTAATGTTGTTCTTTGAAATCCAAAAGTAAACATTTCAGTTAGAAAACAGAAAATTAATCTGATTTCAAAATTTCCAGTCTGAAATATTTGTAAAAAATTCTCAAACTAATTTTGCTTCAGAAGCTGTTTTCAATGGAATGACATTGTTCTTGTGAAAAATTCCATTTGGTTCAACTTTTGACTTGGCCTGCATTATTCCAAAGGCTCCAAGGGAGCTGTGGAGCCATTGTTTGTGGTCTGTGTTAGTGCGGCTCTTCGACACTTCAGTAGTGGCCATGTTTTCAGTAGCCACTGGCACTTTGTATTCCTGAGAGGAAGATTAGCTTGTCTAGAAGATAGTGTAGCCTTTTAAACAAGAGAGTAAAAAAATTGGTTGGTTCGAAGTAAAATGATGATGGAAATAGAAATCCCAGTACTTTATATGGAATAATGCTTCACTGAAAAGATTTTTTATGTGAGTGGAAAGAGAAAGGAATAAAAAGCTGGACTATGGATGAAAAGTGTGAAATTTTACAACTTTGTTCTGTGCCCCAGTATGTTACCAGCCACAGGAATGGGTTGGAAGAACTCCTTACTCCACTGCATATTCTGTTTCCTGTGGCCTCAGTAAATCACTTAACCTTTGTCCCTAAGTTTCCTTATCCAACAAATGGGAATTTTAATACTTAAATTTCTGCCTCAGAGAAGTGTTGGGAAATTTAACTAGTTAATGTCTGTAAAATGCTTTGAAGCCTCACAAAATCACCACTTGGGGATTTGTTTTGTTTGTTTTTGGTTTTTAAAGGAGGAATATGACGAATCCAGGGTGGAAATATATAAATAATATAAGTATATAAAACAGTCCTTTTTTCTCTTTTTTTTTTTTTTCAGAAACAAGAGCGAACAAGTTGAATGTGAAATCAGTGCTGCCGTAGAGTATAAAGAACCAATGACTGAATAAATCTACTTTGGAACACACCCTGGTAATTCACAATTCTATCAAACAATCTTCCATCTCCCCATTTTGAATTACTGGCATTTATCATGACTCTACCATGTGTTTTTCCTTCTGATTTTAACTCCCTTTTCAAAAACACAAGTATGTGTCTGCCCAGACAAGCAGGAACATTTTCAGCATGGAATATCCAGTGAATTAATTGTTTGATGGGGTTTTTTGCCATGAAAATTTTTGCCATCCCAGTAACATCTTCTGAAGTCTACTTCCAGTGTGCTGTTAGCCCTACACTTATCAGGTGCCATTTCTTTTTATTCAATAATGATGTCATTTTTAGTAGTGCTGGATGAATGCTTCAGAAAGCTGTCTACAAATACTCATTCCACCTCTTAAATAAACTCATTTCAACTCTGTTCATACATATTTCATGTACACTTTACCTGATCATTCTAATGAATGATTTGCTGGCAGGAATGTTAGCCCAAATGAAAGATTTTAAGGTTCAGGTAATTTGCAGGAAAACGTGAGATCTGCATTTCTAATAAAAATCTGTAATGTAAACCATAACTAAACTCAGGATCAACCTGTTACTGTACAGATGCATGAAATATTTCATGAGCCAAAGTCCAAGAAAATCCATTCTAATTTAGTTCATTTGCAGTGAACTAATCTTGAGCAAAATCAGACTAAGAATGATTTTTAAAATAACATTTCACTAGTTCACAATTTACACACGGAGTTGCAATTCACAGAGTAAGTCGCCTGCAAATTGTTTGGCATAACTTACATTCTTCTTCACATTTAATTTCAGTGTGGTCATACACAACTGATGCATGACTTATTTAGCTGAATTATTATTGATTAAAATGGGAAAAGAGCTATGATAACCATACTGATGAGTGCTATTGCAGGGTGACATTTAAACTGTCAGCAGTGCTGACAATCAACAAAATATTTCTGTATTTCCTTCTAAGAAACACTCATATATACAGGATAGTTTGGAGAAGTTCCAAGTACTCTGAGGACAAGCAGTCTAATATTTGCAAAACCCTTAATGTCATGATTAAGATTTAACCATGTGAATTCACCAAGTGACTTACTCTTATCCTTAAGATAAGAGTATTTTGTGACAGTATATGTAATTTTCAAATTTCAGAGTACAGTGAATAATCTCCAAGGCACACAGCCAAATTTCTCTCCTCAAAGAACAAAATGTAAGTCCACGGATCAAGCAGGCCAAACAACACAACTTTCTGTAATAGTTTGTATTTCCTCCTGTCAGCTTATGTTTAGACTCTTACAAGAGTGCATTTGCAAAGGCCTGAGAAACATTACCCTTTATAATCTGACATATTTAATAGGAAATTTATCTGTCATTACCATTCCTTTCCCTCCTGTGCTCCTTCTCCTTTTCCACTTAAGAAAGTAAGTCATAACACTACACTGTGTGACAGCTCTATCATATGGGGATTTGGCCAAGCAAAGAAGCCCGTGCCTGAAAAGAGAATATGAGTAGTTGAACAGTTCTGTTGCGGTTGGTGAGGTTACTTATTCTGAAAGTCACATTGTTGTCTTGCAACAAGGAGGGCAAGGGACAGTCAATAAGAAAATGTCAGAAGTGACTGGTGTGTTGAGGGAGGAAAAGAGACATTTAATTATTTAACTGAGAGTTAGACACTGAATGCTGCACCATGAGGTGTTTCACAGCCCTAAACACTTTAGGTATTCCTGTATTACAGGACAGTGAAGGAAAGGTGACAATTCCATGTTACTAAAGAACAACATTATTACTGTGGTCCTTAAGGATGGGTTGATGCAGTAAATCACTCTATGGAGGTTGCAACTATTTCAGCTGGGGGTGTAAAAGCAGTAAAGTCCTACATTACTATTGAGAAGAATTAATGGACTCCTCTCCTTACCCCTCTCACCTCCCATCCTTCTATGTCAGTATGTTGTGGAGGGCTGGGTATGTTATGAGTGTTATGCACTCATAACACTGCAGGCAAGATGGGAGATGACTACCTGATATGTGGATCACAAGAGAACTTCAGCACAAGAAAAAAAACATACCAGAGGCCAGTATCCTGGACAGACAGGGATCTCTGTTAGACAAGCAGGATATTCCAGCCCTTTACAGTTTTGCAAGTTTGACCAGAATCAGAATCATGGAATCGTTAGGGTTGGAAGGCACCTTAAAAATCATCTAGTTCCAACCCCCCTGCCATGGGCAGGGACACCTTCCACTGGACTAGGTTGCTCAAGGCCTTGAAGACAGCCAGGGATGGGGCATCCATAACTTCTCTGGACAACCTGTTCCAGTGCTTCCCCTCTCCGTGAAGAACTTCTTCCTGATATCTAATCTAAATCTCCCTACTTTCAGTTTAAACCTGTTACCCCTTGTCCTATCACCCTATATTTTGGTACTGAATTTGGTACAACAAATACCAAAGAAAGAGCCTTCTCTTCTGCAGTCTGAACAAGCGCTATTCTCTCTGCCTTTCTTCATAGGAGAGGTGCTCCAGCCCTCTGATCATCTTTGTGGCCTCCTCTGGACTCGTTCCAACAGTTTTATATCCTTCTTACATTGAGGACTCCACAGCTGGACACAGAACTCCAGGTGGGGTCTCATGAGAGCAGAGTAGAGGGGGAGAATCATGTCCCTTGACCTGCTGGCCACACTTCTCCTGATACAGCCCAGGATATGACCAGGAGATGCTTTTCTTCCTAAATTTGGGCCTTGGTGGCTGTTGCTTTTAGTTCCTACCTGATTTTATTATTAGTCCTTTTTAAAAGTTACGAGTGGTTTTATTCATAAACTGGAATGTTTATGTGAGGTTTATCAGGATTCATGTCTGCAGCAGTTGAAGGTGAAGAAGGAGTGATAGTCACCAGGAGTAACCTAGTGGGGGAAGTACCGGAAGTGGAGAGGCACAGGATGCCTGAGAATGTGAATCACAGCAGGCAGATAACACCCCTGTTCTGAATGGCCCTGTGAAAGAAGCAGTCTTTTCCCATTGACCTAGGGGTTGCTGGAGGTCATTGGGTATGCTGAGGCTTAAGCTAATCTTTCTGTATACCCCCTTCATGGAGAACTGGCCCTTTGGGTGGTGGCGTCCTAGCAAATGCATGGTAAGGGTGCTGTGTTTATGGAGTCTGACTGTCTTAAATTCTGAAACATTTGGAGTTTTCATTTCCTTCCAGAAAGAAAGAAACAAACATTTACTTCTTTCCTAGACCATCATTGCTGATTGTACTCAGCTTCTTCACAATTACTTGCAGCTGGAACCATTAAAAAAAAATTAAAACACCCTCTCCCTTTTAGATCATACACAACATGAGGGCAGAAAAATTACTCTGACTGCAGTGGGCTGCAGCTACATTAATTTCATCCAGTGCTATCTTCAATTCCTTCCTTTCCCACTTAGTTACGTAATGTGAAAATTGGCCTATTTTGGTATTATTATGATGATTTTATGCTTCTCATTCTTCTCTCACATAGTGTTGGCTGCCTAAGATGACCTCAAAAACAATCTGGTTAAAAAAAAGAGCAGAAGGAAATGTTCCCTTTTAGTGGCAGCATTCCAGGGAAGAGTACCAGTGTACCTCCCACTAACTGAATACTTTCTGGGACTGTTCTGAGAATCTGGGACACTCCCGCTTAGTCTGATCAACTTCTGATTAAGGTAAAGAATGAAATTACTGTAAAAAAAAATAATCTAGTGTACTGCTTTGTGTATGAGATGCCAGCCTATGGGCCAAACAGGGACAGAAATAAAAGCTCTTTGGTATTTATTTCTAAAAAAAAAGAATAAATGAGGCAAATATTGCTATTCAGGCTGTAGCCTGGGTTGTATGCCCGTCTGTTCATAATGGGTCTGAAGTGGTAAGAGCTAAGCTGGTGGCAGAGCCAGATCAAGCCTTCTCAGTAGAGTAGGCAGAAAATTAGTTTTATTGATCCAGGAATGAGGGGTAGGAACAATCACTGTGTCTGTAAAAAAGGAAAACCTGGACCTGGGTGAGAGAAGCAGTTTGGGCAGATCAGAACGCAGTGTCCCTCCATAAATTTGGCTGCTGATTCTCAGTGGGCAGCTGCAGCCATCTTGTCTTTCCTCAGAGGCACAGGTGAAAAGAGACAGTGGGACCTGTGCCATTTCACTATAGCAGCCTGCTACCCTGTGAAACTGCCTCTTTTCCCTACGTCTAGAATGTGTCTTCTTGACTGAGCAAGTTTTTGTAGCCCAATTAAGTGCTATATTTGTGGTATTTACTGCAACAGGCCATTATTTCTGTTGCTACAGTATTGTCTGTGGTATGGGAGGGCTAAATTCAAACCATGGTTCTGCCAACCAGAGACCTCAGACTATATGAGGCTTTGAGCAACCTGGTCTAGTGGAAGGTGTCCCTGCCCATGGCAGGGAGGTTGGAACTAGATGGTCTTTAAGGTCCCTTCCAACCCAAACCATTCTATGATTCTATGACTTCACTAGGGTGGGAAAAAAAAAAACCCTAAGCCAGCCCTTTGCTTACCTTGCATTCTGTGGAGCCTAAAATCTTGAAATACATTATTCTAAACCAACATTGTAACTTTGAATATCTTTCCCGTATTAATGATCACACTAAAAAAAAAATAAAAAATTAAGGTTTTGTTTACAACCAGATTTCCATCGATGCATGTGATCATGTTAACCTAAAGGACACACAGGGAAGGAACATATGAGGCAGCCAGGCTGTGGAAGAGCAAATACACGGTGAAACTCAAAAAGAAAACAAACATTTGTTTCTTCCAGTGCGGTCTGTGTTGAATATCCCATTACTGTTGTGACAGATAGTATAAGTTTGTATTATGTTAACATGCAGGAGTCTCATTAACACTGGATCTTGGCACTCTCCAGAGTGGGCTTTTAGGATACATGTTCTATTCAGATTTTCCCCAAATCTACAAGAATACAGACATCAGAGTCAGGACTTGGGCTAGGATTGTGGGTATCTGGATCCTGCAAGAAAAACTGAAGATAGTACATCCTGCACAGCTGTAGTTGATGAAAAGATCATTTTGTCCATGTTTTTCCATTTGGGCAGAGGATCAGGTCTACCTGAACCGTTCCTGACATGTTTGTATAATTTGTTTTAAAGTCATGTTTCCTTTTTTCTGACCTCTCTATTTGCATGATACTAAGAACTAAACTACTTCAGTAAAGAAGAGAAAATAACTGATGAAAACCAAATGGCATACGTATTTTGTGAACTGACATTCATCCACAGTGTAACATGTATTTGTATTACTCCAAGTCTACACTACTCCCTCACTTTGGACTTCAGATACTCTTCCCATTATTGCTTATAAGAGACACTGTCAGGCACTATCAACAGTTTTACATAACTTTTTTTTTTTTTTTAATGAACTAAATAACACTGCTACACTGTAACATACATAGGGAGTAAGGAACTGAGAATATGAAGGATGTAAAGTATCAAGTAAGTTGTTCTCTCTTGTCAGAGTCAGTAGTCTGGACATTATATTGGCAAATAACACTTATGATGAATTGCACAGCACAATCTGCAGCTCATACATGTATATTGGAAAACTGAAGAGAATTAATGTGAGCAATTTTTTAATATTAAATTGAAAATGAGATATCTTTTTTTGCCAACAGAATATTACGTCAAATTGTTTTCTTTATTGCATTTTTCTTTTGAATATGATTACTATTTTCCATTTTCTTTAAGAATGCATGATCCTATTGTTTCTCCACACTAAATATTAGGGATTTCCTTTGATCTGGAGCAGTTTCATTTAATTTAACAGAACAGGAGTTGGGTTCTCAAGCATTTTATCATTTCCTTTGTGATGAAATCTGATCCAAAGTCCATGACTTCTGTAGAAAAATGTGCTGTTATTGACATGAATGTGCATTGTGTCAGGCCTTCACATTTCAGACATTTTTTATATGTCCTGACAATAGTTCTTCAACTGTGTAGACAGTACTGATGGATTATCCATTCTTCAGTGTTTCCAAATGGAAACAAACAAGTTGGTCAGAGAAAAAATCTTGGTCCCATTGTAGTCAAGCAATGTTCATTACAAATATTTCCAGATTCTTTTGTTTTGAACTATAATTCAAATATATAGACTTTGTAGAGTTCACTATAACATAAAAATTAATTCCCTTCTGACTGGAACTGGCAATGGTTGTCTAAGGATCAGTGCATCCGATTGCATTGAATATAGGGTAGCCTCAGCCTAAAGCATAGTTATATTACATATGATGAAATGAGTTTATTAGGTAGGGTCATCCCACATACTGGTACCACAGGAGGTCAGCTAGGAGGAGTGCACAAGAGTTCCTTCAGTTGTTGCATGCAAAAGAAAGCTTGGTGAAGGCCAGAGATAAAGAGAATTACAAACATCTGCCAAACTCATACTGGTCAGCCCTAGAAAAGGCACAAGAGATTCAGAGATGTGAGACTAATGGCAATTGTATGTCTGCTTAGATGATTTTAAAGCATTTAATTAGGAGAAAAAAAGTTTTGACTTGAACTTGACTAGATGTTCACTGTGTTCAGATGACACGTTACATGTTCACTTGACATGTTATTGTGAAAAAAATATTATAAATGTGGTTCGTACTCCAGAAGGGGGTGAGGCAGCAGGTTTGCTCTTGCTTTATGTCTTTAGTATACTAACACAGATGACCACAAAGAGATACTACACAGTGAAATCAAAACAGACATTAGGTTTATCAATAATTTAAGGAAAAGTACTGATTGCCCCATTCACAGAGGAATTACATGCTTGGGGCAGGGGACTGCATCTCTGATGGGGCAGAACAACACAAAGTGTTCTAGCAGGAATGAAAACTTCAATAAGTGAAGAGTTCATTTATGTATGTAGCATTAGTCAAGATAATTCATATGAATGAGATTTTCAGAAAAAATTAGCCACGATGAAGTCAGATTTGGGAAACTCACTATGAGTCAAGGCTCATTATGAACTGAATGCTCAGCTTTAAAGCAAATAAGGGAAAAAAATCACTTGTCTGAAGGAAATTGTGTGGAGAACAGCCATTTACAAAGGTAAGAGCAGGATCTGGGAGCGATCCTATAAACCTTCAAAGTTCCCTCTTCACAGCAGCAATCAAGAACCACAATGGTTCTCAGTTCTGTTAATTCCTTTCTGTCCCTTGCTCAGTTCACAGACATTCAGTCTTTTTCCTGTCATATTTCCTCAATGACTGTCTTCTGTGGGACTGTCATTTTAATTACATGCTCCATATTTTAAGGTCTCTTTTAAGGTCATACAAATTTTTGCAATATTCATTCAATCAGGTAACAAGATTAGTAAGAGACAACTGGAAGAGATTTGGTTTATCATGCCACTAAATCTCACATTGACAATGATTGATAATAATGATGTATATATGTGCACAAATACACCATGATTTAAAGGAGAAAAAAGCTGGTAAAATCCTAAACAAAATCTATAAAGAAACATATGAATGAAAATATGGAATTCTCTGAAAAAATCCTTAGCCAGAAATCATGGCTTGATGCATTAAAAGAAGGAAAAACTAGTAATCTAAGTTTTTCACTACAAATAAGGCAAACATACGTTTGGATAAAGGACAAATAGTTATTGGATGTTCTGACTTAGAAATCACATAAATTGAAGCTTGATGACTAAAAACATCAGAAAGAGCATGTCTGTCAATGTTCAGCAGGTTTGTCCCATCAAGCTGGCAACAAAAAACAGTAGAAGGGAGGTGGCAGTATTATTCAGGATGCAAAAGGGACACAAATGTTCAGCAAATGTTTCTGTCCCTGCATTTGGAATTAAGGGGAACGTTATCTTTCTGTTTGATGAAGGTGATGAGGTATATTGCCAGCCTTCTTCATTGCTAATGGACTAGCAAAAAAAGTTCCTAGAAAATAAGCATCTTTTAAATTTGGGGGAGAAAGAATGATTTCACTGCTCAGTTTTGAGTTTTGATTGATGGGATGTTCTGTAAATGTAATGGACTTTTGCAAGACCTTTGAATCAGTGGTGCGTAATATTCTGATTACAGAGTCAATGCTGCACAACATCAATAAAGAATTTGTTAAATGGATTAAAAATTGGTTAAATGACAGCTCTCAAAATTGCAGTTGTCAGTGGTCCATGGTCAATGTTGAGTTGCTGTTGAGTAGTTGTGTCCTAGTAGTGGGAGGTTTCCATAATGATCAGTACTGGGCCAGTATTGTTCAGCATTTTCAGTGCTGGGAATCAGAGACTTAGAAATAATGAATTGCAGCTGTGGAAGGTTCTAGGTGACTGAGACATCACAGAGGCAGGCACACAAAGTGATCTGGATCAGTTGTAGCTAAGCTTATTCAAATTAACTGTTTTGAATACAGCTAATTAGTCTTATCTAAGAAGAAAAATAGAGCTCATGACAAGACAAGGGTGAGAGTAGGAGGTGCCCATAGCCTGGAAACAATGCAACTGAAACAGAGCACATGGACAAATAGCTCTTGGAAAGTTCCCAGAACAACTGAAAGGCTAAAGGAACTCCTGCCATCCTTGTTTAGGTGAAGGAAACAGTGAATATGAATAGGAAAGTGATTTCACATTTACATATGGCCTTGGCCAATGGGTGTAGAAATAACTAGAGTTCTTGTGGCCATGCTTTTTTATTAAACAAAAAGGATGCTAGAATAATGGAAAAAAGTGTAAATAGGACCACAGAAATCATCTGAGAGCAAAAGTGAAGGATTTAGTGAGAACAATCTCTTTAGCTGATCAGAACAATGGGATGTGATTTGATCATAGGTGGTGGAGAAATGTTTGGTACTAAAGGACTACTTTATTAAGAGGGGAAAAAAATCATAACCAAGGCCAAAAGCTGAAAGTAGACCCATTCAGATAGCAAACAAGGTGCACATCTTTAACAGTAGTGTTGGGGAGGGATAAATTACCACAGTAAAGCACTATTTGGGTGGGATCTTAAAATCAATACCTCTTGTGAACTTTCTATGAATTGGTGTTTTGATTTGGTATCATTTTTATTTTATGCATAACAGTTAGCTCACACCTTTAAAAAAAAACCACACACACACACACACACACACACAAAAAACCACCCAAAAACCAAAACTACCATGACTGGTAAGAGCTTCTTAAAAACACAAGCTGAGAAGGGAAATGACTGCATCATTACCCACTAGTTACCCCTTACTTTTAGAAGACACTTCACCTCTCCCATGTGCCACACTAATGCTAAGTAAGATAACCATCTTAAAACTCAAGTCAGGGAGTTTTCTGGCAGAAATCCGGGACCTCCCAAAGTCAGGGTTTGGTGAAATCCTGCCTTCTGAAGTGATCAGCAGTATGACTATGTACTCAAGTCTCTTTTTTTCTTTTCCTTTTTCCCCCCTAATTTTATGTTGCCATTTCTACCTTCTGCTCCCACTTTTTTATCCCTCTTGGACCCTTTTTTTTTTAATATTTGATGTTTTAAGTTCTCCATGCAAGGTATTTTTTCTTGGCATAACTAGATCCCATTGTAACAAAGAGGAATTTCCTAATACTCATAATATTACCTAGCCTCTTACTAGTAGTTAAGCATGGAAAATTTCAGATGTGTTTGTGGCATGTAGCTGATTTGTTGATATTATCATTGTAGCCTACAGACTCTGATTGCCTGTCTCTACATGCAGATAGTGATGAAGCAGCAAACAAAAGCTTTCTAAATGAGGGCAGAGACATGGTACAATCTGAAATTGTTAACTATGCAATATAACAAAGATTAAACGTTCCCAGTTTGAAAACAGAATATAAGGTTACAATTTGAAAAGAAGATAACAAAAAGTGTGGAATTATTTGTAATAAAGTTATTTTTTTAAGAGCTTGCCTAATTTAACCCCGTAATACCATATGTGAGCATAACATTGCACAGTATCGTTTCTAAAAAAGTTGTTAGAGCTGAAGACAGATGAACTGTGGAGCAGCTGACATGAAGAAATCCCTTCTTTATTCACATGTAAAAGTGTAGAATTGGATCAGATTTTGGGATGAAATTATCTCTGTCAGAAAGTGGAGTGTTGGCAGCGCTGTCACTATTTGCCCTACTACTTGATACAGGTCACGTTTAGGGAGGGGATTTTGCTGAAAAAATAATTGCCTCGGTTCTAATTAGAAGACCTTCTCTTTTTCAAGTGTAGTTCCAGCATTACTATCTCATACTGATGAAAGGAAAAGCCCTTATTCCTAGAGGTTCTCTCTCTTTATTATGGAATCACCTACTGTACTGTCTTCCTATATACCTTGGGCTGACAGTAAAACACCACTAAGCAAAGGAGTTCTGTATGTAGATCCTTAATATTCCAGTTAGTAGAATAACCCAGGCTTGGTGTCCATGTTGAGTAAATAGTCATTTGATGCATACAACACTTAATGGAAGTTGAAAGAGTCCAGTGGTTCAGCGGGGTACATTTTGCATGTGCAGGAAAAGACCACAGCAGAGATGAATCACTGTATCCTTATTTACATGGTTTCCCTTGTCACTGCCTCCTTTAGGGCTGTTTTAGTCCCATCTTGAGCCAACAGTAGGTGGGAAGGCGTGTGCTGCAGGAACCGCTCTGCTGATAGACCTCGAGCTGCTCCAGAGAGTCACTATCAGGACCTGGGGGAACCAGGATAAGCCCTGTGATGGATCTAATTCTCCCTCTTCCACACTTCCTCTCATTTATTTAGATTATGCTTTGATGCTGTTAAGGTGTGCCTATGGATATATAATATGCTTTGCATAAGTGGGTGTGGTGTTATTTCCTCTGCCCAGTTTTGCTTATGCAAATTGACAACGTACAAAATCCTTATTCCAGTGCTCTAAGAACCGCATTAGAGAGGAAATGTGAAATGTATCTTCTTGAACAGAGGGTCCATGAGGCTGATGCAAGCCCAGAAATGGAGATACGACAGTAGCATTTCTTAAGTTTCGAGAAATGACCACTCACCTGGGTAGTGCAGTCACAGGTCAACATAGGGGAATGTAATTCAGCTGTCCCTAAGATAGGTAGAAGAGTGATTAGTCCCATGTTGCCCACTTTGGAAGAACAATTGGGTGAGTTTTTCCATTTCCTTGTTTACCACTATACCACTGAGTAGCACAGAATGCCAAGTTTTTTTTACTTGGGAAAATTATTGTGCTCAGACCTTAAAGATAAATTTAGTATAGAAATCTAACCTTTTTAGAAGTTTTAACTTAAAAGCAGCTATTCAGTATGGTTAGGAGATGGGAAAGGGTAATCCAGAAGATGAAGGTGAAAAAAGAATTACAAAAGCCTTTCGCTTTGGGTGAGCTCTAGGAAAGTGCTTATGTTCAACAAGAAGCTGCCAACAATGTTAGTACTTAGCAACTTTCCCTCTTCTGAGAATTGCAGTAGATCCACTGATAACAGAATTTATGCTTGAGCACGCAGCACTGACTTAAGGTTAGTGCTTATGAATATATTAAAGTTCCTTTCAAATTGTAAGGAGCACAATGACTTTAAAAATAATCGTGTATTTGAAAGTCTACTGCTTTTTTTATATGTTAGGTTATTTTGTTATTTGGGGATTTTCCTCTGATGGATTTACACTATAGCACAGCTAATCAGCAGGCTACACACCAAATGGCTGTGGCATGGAAAAACCCGTGAGTCGGGTCACTGAGCCCTCCTCACAGCTATGGTCTTCCACTGCATGCCAAATGTTTAGAGACTAAACTGAGAACTAAAGCAATAAACAGAACCAAGGACTGCTGAAACAAAGAAATTAATGAGCTGGCCTATTTTTCTTTTAATTTAAAAAGAAAAATTAAAGCTGCTCTTTCTTCTTCATGACACATGGAAGTTAAATCAGAAAGGTCTGCCTTGCACGACATCCCAACACCAATGGTTGGAGCCTCAAAGTTTAGCTCTATACCTGAAACTGGTTTTGCAGTGGAGGCATACTACTAGTACCTCTCATCTTCCCAGGGAAAGAGGTTTATTGTCTTCATTAAAAAACGAATGTGCTTTTTCAGGCAGATAACTTTGTGGCATTATCAAACTGTAAACAAACTAAAAGTCTTGAAGCAACTTTGAATTCCATACTGTATATTTGATTGCTTCCAAGTGCCCTTTTAAGGCTTACTGGTCTTCTTCCAGTCTATAGAAATTATTTTAGGCCACAGAGACTAAGCATTTTTCCGTACGTGTCTCACCAGGACAGAAGGACTAGACATGTTCACCTACATGTTCCTGTGATATAGAGAGAATTGACAATAATCATTGTCAGTTCTCTCAAGTGATTATGATAATCTCAAATGATTATGGTGTTAAGCAAAGTTGGGAGGCTAAAACACAAAATTCTGTGCCTTTGCTGATAATATCAGTGGTATGAAGTGAATTACACCATTTTTCTTGTGCTTTATTTTGTCTCTTAACATTGCAAGGTCTCCAAGGAATGGGTTGATGCTGATTGTGGATGTATACATCACCATGTGCGCTGGAGCCCAGTCACAAGCAGCACTTCTAAGAGTTATTATGGAACAAATAATAAATAGTATTGATGAAGAAATATGGACTGCTAAGAAGTGAAGGAAAACACTACCTCTTCTGCTGTGAAGTCCAAATTAAAAGAGCTTATGTGCTCTTTGCTTTTCTCCCTATGGGTGTTGCGTATTCTCACAACCTTCACTAACCATTTCAGAGCAGGACAGCTGACCTTCAAAAGTAAATACGATTAAAGCTGAACAAATCAGGTAATTACAATAAAAACATGACTTGACAAGCAGCCTCTGGACAGAATTACAGTTCTATACACAGCCTTCACATTCAATTAAGATGATTGGAAATGGCAAAAATATTTATTTTACTTTTGCTTGGTATTTGTGGGACACTGCTTTTCTAAGCTATATTAGAGTCCTTTAGTAAAGAAAAAATAGTTCAACTTAGGTACTGAGTTCTGCATCTGTCACTGGAAAGGATGTTAGCAAGGTGTTACCAGAGGTACTTGGACCCTCTTCTCCATTCAAGTCCCTTGTGACACAGGACTTCCCTCCCTGGTCCCTTTCCTGCTTTCACTTTCTACAGCCTGTTGGCAGCTCATAATTTGCATGGCCGCAGAGCCGTGCAGAGAGAAGGGGCATGTGTCTGTCTCCAGCCTCTCCCTTCTCCTTTTCTTGCTGGGGAGAAGTGCAGGTAGCAGCCTCCCAGTGTTAAGGGAACACACAGAAGATAATATGAATGATGAGAACCAGAGGTGGCAAAACATTAAGTGCAGAAAAAGAGGAGGACACAAGACGAATCAAGAAAGACCGTCACCTGTCATTACTGCATTGCCGAAGCTGTCAGATGTTTCCATACCAAGGATGAAATGCAAGGTCCAGACAGAAATGTTGAGCAGAAAAACAGGTGATCCATGACGACATATTACAGCTCTATGCATTAATATCTTGGATGACTTCAATGCTTTTAAAGATTAGGTCTGTGATATTCCCTGTTATGATGAAAGTTAGTGGTGTATAACCCTCTGAGTATCCCTTTACTTTGAAATTCTGCCCCCATGTTGACAACGTGCAACATGTCACTCTATAGAAACAAACTGAAACACACAACTAAGTAAAAGAAGGAGAAAATATGCTGAAAGCGCTTGGGGATCTTGCACTGCTGCAGTGTGCACAGCAGTGCACATATTGATGTACCCCAAGGACAGGCCTGGCCGAAGTGGGAACAGGTTGATAGGGGATGACTCAGAGAAGGACGATCCTTTCCCCACACAGTGCACTACAATCTCACTGTCCAAGGGCTTGGAGCAGAGCAATACTTAATAGCATCATGATACGTTGCTTTCTGGTGACATGCTCAGCTGGAAGCACTCTCACTGTGGAGACAGAGAATTGAAATAAAAAACGTGCCACTAGAAACATGCAGGTCAACCCTGAAACACGGGGTCAGAGGGGGGAACCAACACTCCTTGGATCTGCAGAACACCGGTAAATTCCTATGACCACCGTAGATCTTAAAGCACCCAAAAATATTGGGGCAAATTCCTATAGAAAAATCTTCTAAAAGCCCTTCAATACCCCTGAAACCAATTTGAGCAACACTCTGTAAAGTATAGATTGATCAGACCTACAATCAAGAGAGCATTATAATGTAGTTAAAAAGATTAGATAGGTGAACTGGTCTTGTGGAATCCCTGGTGCTACTTCCATACATAAGAGTTTAGCAGGACCAGTCATATGGTGGAACCCAGTCCCAGACTGGCAGCAGGTCTGGGATGAGTCTGGCAGAAGGACCCGCTTGTGCAGACTTGCTTGGGGTCCAAGTCACAGAGAAGCATCTGCAAGGCTGTATTTATTAGCTATGTTAGTGTAGAGTCTTGGTGGTTAAGTGCCATTCTGTCCTGGACTATGACCCATGACGCAAAGATTCTTTTGCTAGTGGAGACCCAAGCTGGCACATCTGGGTGGCACAGCTCTATGCCATAAGGCTTCACCAGCGTGGATCCCAAAGCAGTGTGCTGGCACTGGCAGGGCACAGCACCAAGCTTGTCAGAGACAGGCAAGAGGCTGGGGCTTTTTCGATGATGCAAGCACAGCGCTACATGGCTGTAGCTGGGTTGTCTCTGCTCCCAGCTGGAGCTGCAGTGCTGTTGGCCCAGGCATCTCACCACGGTGTAAAAACATCTAGTCACAAACCAGAACCCCACCGTGCAAAGTACTTGACAAACACAGCACAGAAAGATACCTTGCCCTAAGGACTTTACTATCTAAATAAAATGGAACTAGTGTAAAGTGCACATTGCTCAGTATATAAAGCAGTGTTTGTCACTTTTTCTGCCAGCAATGTGCCAGAAGTCAAGCTATTAAATTTCAGTTAGCAGATGGGCTAGGTACTCCCATTGCTTTTGCAGAATACCATGCAGCTACCAGGGCTCTTCATCATACACCTGACTCCATCAAAGATCCATAGTTATATCCTAAAAGAGTGATAGAATATCTCCAAGCTCCACGAGTTATATGTTTCTCATTAATATACCCTTTATTTTCAGGGAGCTCACATCTTTTGAAAGGGTGAAGATTACTTGAGGTTTTAATAAATGAACCACTGCAAAGGAACATGTTGCCTTCCTCCTCCTAAAAAGATGCTATTTATATCAATAATCCCATTGCGGGTGTTACTCCGAGCCTCAGAACAGAACAGTGACAAGTTAACCAACCACTTTTGTAATAACATTTACTGCCCTTTATGAAGTTAACAAATCTATTTTTCAAATTTCAGTCATTTAAAATACAAAGGGAAAAGCCATTTTTTCATATGATAAAATGCAGCTGCTGCTGGAATCAAAGAGTCAACCACATTTTTTTCATTAATTTGATTATTCTGAAATGATTGATAAGATTAATTAAAATTGGCTTGATTCAGAGATCTTCAGAGGACTCATCTACACAACTCTTGCAATTTCCACTTGAATAAAAATGGAACAGCATCTATGGGGAGACAGATATACCCAGCATGCCTCTTTTTGTCTCTAACTGTATGATAGTTATTATGACTATTATTCTCCTTGTGAAGCTTCAGTCTATCCAGAATATTTTGAGATTTTTTTTAGTAGGGTGTAGAAGAAAAAAAAAAAAAGCATGTGAGAGAAAGAAAAGACATAAAGAGGAAATTATTAGGAAAATAGAAAAATAAATTTAAAAATAAAGAAATAAAGGGAAACAGAGAAAGGGAGTGAGAGAGAAGGAAGGAAAGAAAAGGAAAAATTAAAAGAAAATGAGGTAGCATTTCAATCAATTAAAAAAGCTCAGCTAGTCTGCATTGAACCTTTTGGGGAACAGATAATTTCACCTTCCTGAACATAATGCCTCAAAGACTTCCTTTAAAGCTGTGACTAAGCAGTAGTTCTTCACCCCTTTCCCTCTCCATTTCTTGGGCTGGGATCTAGATTTAAGTGTTCCTAATAAACTATTAGTATTTATATGAATAAAATCAAGCTTATATTACCAGATCAAGGCTAAAATCTTCAATATTATTCACATAAAAGGTCATGCTTAGGCAGGGCTTAACCCACTCTCTGGAGTAACAAATATTTTTCTTGAGTACACCTATGAAAACTTGTTAGCAGGCATTTAGTTTCCCATTTCATGACATGCCCTACTGTTGACTACTCTTCGGTGTAAGCATCTTGCTTCTATAAATAAAAGAACCTGCAGATGGGCACAGGTGACACGAGTTCCCACCACTACCCTCCCTTAGCATTTTTTTTCCCCAAAATGTCTGTTCCCCAAGACAGTTCTTCTGTAACATCTCAGTAGAATCAGTCTATTCAGACAAATTTCAGTGATCATCAGGAAAACATAATCAAATAGACACATCGCTATGCCCTACCACTGTTAAGATAGGTGAGGACATAACCCAGCCAAATTTTAGGTAGGTGCGTAATTGAAAAAAAAAAAAAAATCTCAGTTGATTGCTATTCAGTAAATGGGCTTCAGTGGGCTTTCATATTAGCCACACATTAATGTTTTAGTAAGTTGGGTCTCAAAAGTGACCACTATATTTACTAGGTATCACAGGGGAAAAGTAACTTTTAGAAAAAGTAAAAAGTAACAAACTACCACTTCAGGTGTCTGAAGTGACACTATTGATTAGATAAAACTGCTCTTGGTCTAACGTTGGTAGTCCTAGTCATTAAACATTATAAGACAGCAGAAACCTTTTCCTCATCCAAAGTCATTGGGAAGTTTTGGCATTTACTTTACTAGGCCCAGAATTTTTCTCAAGACTTTTCTCAGCTGTTCCTGTGCTTAGAGTAATGCACATGCATAACAGGTGCACTTTACCACAGCATTACAGTTTAGTCAGAGTGCACATTATATTTCTCTTTACAGTACTGGGCAAGGATTTCCATATCTGCAGGAGTCTACGTTTTGTAAGCTCATGTGCAATGTAGGCCAACATTTGCATGTGAAAAGTCATCAAATATCAGGAGAAAAAGTGCTTAACTCAGTCATTTTTAAATAACTCAGGCCATTAATTGGTAACCTTTGTTTCTGCTACTTGCACAGCCATAAATTACTTTTATGGATTAAGTATATTTGAACTTTAAAAAATGCTTTCATAGCTTAGAAAGCAAAACACTCTATTTGCAATCACACCACAAAAACAGTGGAGAAAAGGTGTGTGCGGGAAAACTGGTTAGGACTCTGATAACTTGCATCCTTATTACAAATCATTACTGGAAAAATCAGTCCTGTTCGTAATTGCAGTGCCAGCTCAAAGGTTCATGGAAGAAAATATTAGAATTAGCAAAATCAGTTTTCACAAAAAAAAAAAAAAAAAAGAAAAAGCAGTGTGTCATTTATTTATAAAGGAAAGTTTTAAGAAACCAACAGCCATCAGCCAGCTTTACGGCGCTTACCAGTTAGAACAGAGAATATGACAAACCTCTGGTGGCATGAGAAAATTGCAGATTTCTCAAGTCCCACTTGTGATTTCATTACTACTTTGATATCCTTACTTACTGAGCCCCAATATGATCTTTCAGACACTGGACTAATCACAGGGTGTCTTCCCCTTCCCGGGCAGGTGTGGTGCTAATCAGTGCAAAATGCATCCACAGAGCTTGGGACATGGAACCAGAAGGTCTGGCCCACATGTGAGCATCATGCTGCTGCGAATGGACTTGTATGCTGCGTGGCTGAGGTTTTCTAGGACCAGTTTATGGTTTAAAAGGCCTTGTATTCCGGTTTCCAGAAGGGACCAGAAGCGAAGAGGTGGATTCTCAGAGAGTAGTTGCTCAGCACTTAAAATAATTTCATTTGGTACAATTAAGTCTTGTGCCACAGGCCTCTGCTGACTTTGGAACATCTCCCCACGTGCTAATCATTCACACAGTATGGGTATGAAGCAAAGTGGTACCACAGTAACAAGGGAACAGCTGTAGACATCATCACAGTTGATGCTAGTGCTTGCTACAGAAGTCCTCTGTAGGAAGCTCTCACTACTGCTGAAGAAAAGCATTCCTGAATTCCCTACCTCCATACCCGCGTCATGCCGCTGAAAACCAACCAAACAATGAACCCCTGAGTTCCCTTCACTTGCCTTGTGCTTTACCACCTTCTGTTCCCATTTCCAACTTGTCTTTTTAACCACAATATGGAAATGTGGTTAACATCCAGGAAACCGTGGATGTTTTGCATAATCGCGTGACTCCAGGAGATGGAGCCTTAACAATACGATTTCTGGGTGTACCTTTAGTAACTTCTGCCTCTCTCACTATCCTTGCTTTGAAACAGGCAGTAGCTTTGTTCCTGAACTTTCTTCTAACAGGGGAGGCAAAAGATACACGTTTTACATCTGTGAACAACTAGAGAGCTTCCCAGACTGAGCAGCACCATGTGGACAGAACTGGATATGTTTCCCCAGCCACGACTGCCTTGCAGAGCAGATTCACGGGCATATTTTTCCCTTCCCAGCATGGATCTCCTGCCATGAATTAGAGCTCAAGAAATTCCAGAGGTCATCAGAGTATCTGCTTCTGCTCCACATGAGAGACAAATCAGATGGAGAAACCCCTTGGTGGTGTCAGCATTAGGAAAACACGAAGCCAAATAACTGTCCCTTGGCAAATTTTAAGCCTACAGTGGTGAGTCTCCCTATGTTGGACAAGCATTCTCTTGGCCAGAGCATGTGCCGGTACTCGTTCAATTTGGGGTCTTTGGTCTCAGTCTTTTGGCACATACAAGGTAAAGTGACGAAGTGGGATCAGTGCTGCTCCCTCACTGTCACCCCATTGCTTAAGCTTATCATTTTTCACCAGCTTTGTAACAGTTCTGGTTTATGGTTCACCTCTTCATAGATGCTCTGAAGCATGTAACACAGCAGCTTCTCTATGCCATTAGTCCATGCTTCAGGAGAAAATATAAATGGACCCAAAGAGAATACTGAAATAAGCATACATACTCACTTACCTGAGTTTTTTCCTCATTCTTGAACTTTTAAGGAGTTTTGGATCTTGCCTTTCCCCTTGCATATAGATTTATATGGATTTCCCTTAACCTCCTGGCATTCCATCTTACTCCTGGAACCTCTTAGGTAGCTCAGCACTTCTCCCCTTTTCCTTCATAATTGACAGATTTCTTTGTCAGATAACCAGTTACTTAGTTACCAGCTCATGAGGGCAGGTGATTTTTCTGGGTGGCAGCTAATTCTTCACCTACGAGTAACTTTGTGAGAAGAGATGATAATAGAGGCTCAACAATTGTTATTTCTGTTGTTATTTCTGTTTTCATCATGCAGTCTAAGCAGGAGGTAAAAAGAATAGCTTATTCAACCCATTCCTAATGGATAATTTGATTTAAAAAATCCATATTTCTCAAATATATATGCAAAAATTCACTGCCTCAAAGTGGAAATTAAGATTTGTACAGTGAGGGATTCTCCTAGCTGTTTTAGGGATACTGTTCATACACATCTAACTTGATTATTTTGTTCAGATGAACAGTTTTACCTGATTGGACAGGTTTGTATCTTGATGCAGCATAAGGCTGATGGAGATTTTCATCAGTCAACCTGAATCAATCCATCAATCAAATATTGGCACATGACTAGCAAGTGAAATCTATCCTTAGTCTACCAGTCTTTCATTCCTCCCTATCTTCAAAATTACTCATTCCTACAGACCAATTAATCCAGAGTCTGACAGTGGTAACCTTGCTTTGATTTCTTTGTGACAGAGTATGCAAAAGTATTTCTTGGCTTGTTCTAGCACTTACTTTCTTTTCTTAGTGGTTCAGCAACAAACATGCACACTATTGCTAATTAATATGTTTGAAATTCTATCCTGGCCCACAGCACTAAAAAAAACCCCAACATCTCAGAAGTCTTTGACTGCAGTAGCTATTAATCAGCCCTAAGCCTTTGCATTTGTCTTAATTCAAAGCATTTGTTTCACAACATATTTTCTGCATACCACACCAGTGTTGATCAACGTAGGTTTCAAAATTCTTGTTTATTTTATTTTACAGCATGTCAGTCTGGGAAGTTAGACAAAAAGGCAAAAAAAAAGAAGCAAAGAAAAAAAAAAAAAGGCTGTTTATTTGCCTCACACTGGGGAATTTCATACTCCAGCAGGGTTCAGTGGAATGTGTGTCACCATCACAGAGAGTGCTAAGGAGGCATACTGAGTGGGAGCTGGTGATGAGAGAGAAGGGGCAGAAGAAGTCTGCGTTTGGCAGCTGAGAAGACACAAAGGAAAACAAACAATACTCTTTGCAGAGAAGCCTCTTTCATGCTGTACAATGGATGCATGTTATTATTGGCCTGCATTGTCCATTCTGATGCATAAAGGGAAGTAGCCTCTTTCTGCAAAACTCGACCCTACCACGCACAGAAGGTGTCAGCTCCATGGCCTCTGCTCTGTGGCCTCTGAAGACCTCAGAGAAGACACTGGGACTGTCTCTGTTTTAACTGAGTCACTGCCTGGGATATGGGGAGGAGCAGTGTAATTTGTCATTCTCATCCAGCTCTGTAATACTTTCTCAAGACAACCAAATAAAACAAACCATTATGCAGATACGGACATCCCAGGGCTTCTGACGTGCTGAGGGTGGATCTAGGCAGCCTCTTTCTATACTTTTGCAACCAAAGTAGAGGGAAATCTGAGAGTTTTTCTTTGCCTCAGATCTCTCCCACACACAATGACTCTCTGGATAAAGGCTAAAACATTGCTGTGAGCAATGCCTATCCCTGCCTTCTTCAAGATACTCCTCCATAGGAATATTTTTTTGCCCCCGCAGTGAACTGGATTTAGTCAAATAGCAGGTATTTTTAATGTTCTGAAGGATCTGCTAGCACTAATGCTTGTTCTACAATAATACTGTGTTGTTCCTGCCAAAGGAGAGTATATTTTTAAGGAAAACTGTACCTGTCTATTTCCAGGAAAGTGCAAATGTGAGAGAAACACAATTTAGCTGCAGCTGAGGTTCCTCTGCCTATTCTTTGAAGTAGATACTTGAAGAAGACAGAAAAAAATCAGAACTTTATTTGAATGAAAGCTAGCAGCTTTTAAAAACTGATAACTAAATAGATAACAGATTGGGGGGGGGGGGGGGGGGGCAGTGCGGTGTGGGAAGAATAAAAGAAGGAAAATGCTTAAATCCAACTCTGGTCTTTCCCACTCTGTCCTTACATTTGCTGTGTTTGGGTTGCAGTGACTCAATATTCAGCAGCTACACCTGCCTCATCTCCTGGGAAAGCCTTCCTTTCACCTCTGAGGCAGCCAGCTCCCACCTGCCCCACAGCTCTCCTGCTCCCATGAGCAGGCACAGCAGCTTGCTCCAGAAAGGGGCCATTTCCCCCACCCACCCAGAGCCCATCTGACCTATTCTTACAAGAATGTATGATACATTCATAGTACAGATAAATCAAAAAGATACTCCCGTTCACAGAGACATGATATTGCCAGCTTTCTAAACAGTGCTTTCACCTCACCTTGGCTATGTAAAATTTTTGTGACTTAAACAGCAGGAGATGTTACTTATTTGGGTGATTCCTCCTCCTTCCCTCCTGCGGGAGCACTCAAGGGCAGAGGACTTATCAGAGGGCTGGGACAAAACAGTCTTATCTATAGCACATCACTGCTTATGGCAAATATTGTTGCTAGCTTCTGATTCTGTTTTGCCTTAAGGTAAATTAAACTCTCATTTAGTTTAGGCATTTAGTTTGCCTTTCCTTTTTTCCTTCCCTAAAGGTTCCCAAAAGCAAATGATAATGCTGTGTCCCTCCTCCCTTTTGGTGCAGAAAGATCTGTACATGTTACCCACAAAGAAGAAGAAGAAGAAAAAATTGGTTGATTTCTCTCTGTTGTGCTGGAAGACTCTAATCCTGTTTGAGAGGACAACTAGCAGGGATATCCCAACAAGGAAAACCTGAACATCCTCAGGCTCAAGATACACCAGCAATGTGGCCATGTCTTTAACCTTGCTGCCATTTTTTCCATACACAAATGTCCATCTGCAGCTTGAACACATCCTACTCATCTACTTACACAGCTGATTCACTGATATTTTCATCTTGAACTTTTCCAGAACCCTTGCAAGGGAATGAGGAGTTTTAGGCCTCTGCATCTGTTCTCATTATAATTCCAGTAAGCCATACTTTGGAAAAATCTACCAGTGAAATAGCACCCTCATTTCTCACATGTACTGTAAAAAAAATAATAATAATAAAAAAAAAAACAGGTGAGGGGAAGGAGGGGAAAAGAAAGGGAAAAAGGAAAATATATTTGAACTTCTGTTTCCCGATGATGTAAAATTTGTGACAGGAGTTATTTTTTTAAAGAGAGCGTTTGGGACAAAGAAGAAGGGAAGGGAACAGTAAGGAAGATCTATATGGGGTTTATTTTTCTGTTCATCTTCAGAATGAAGATCTTCATCTTCTTACTCAATATATAGGTGCTACATATTTTCCCACATCCAGAATTAATACTCAGTACTTAATTCTTGCATAGACTATTTTCCCCCATAGCAGTAGATCACACAATAAATTGCAAAGTTTATCGTAATTGTGGAAAAGGGAGGGTTTGTTGTTAAAGCAGCAAATACAATCCAAATTTCCTAATTCTCCAGATCAGTGTGTGTACCTCTAGACCATTCAGCACTACAAAAATCAATGAACTACATGATATAATACAACAGTGGGACTGTCTTACAGCTTGTCCTTGACAGGTGGTTGTATTGACAGCAAACAGCCCAAAAGACAAAGCCTGCACCATGACAATTCCACAAAATCACTTAAAAACCAAAGAAGAGTAAAAATCCTCAGGGCTCCAAACCTTCCAAATTAAGGAATTAAAATCCCTATAAAATTTCTAACCCTGGGGGCTTTTTACTGTAGAATTATCACTAGTAAATATATAGATTATTTAATTAATCCACTTGGTTTTAAGTTGTCTGCTCTTTTATTTTCCTTCTGTGCCTCACTTTGGTGGTTTGAGCCCCCTGGTACCATGAGAAATTGCTGAGAGGTGTCTAGCAGGAAGGATCAGAAGTTCACAGGCACAGGTGGGTATGGTGTAAGGGACCTCATCCCAATGCCTTCAGTCCCATCTCCGCTCAACACTTACCCCTCGGATGCAACCCCAAGTTCAAAGGTAAACGCAAAGTGGCACCCCAATGGTACTGTCTTGCCAGCTTTGCTTTTAATGAGATCAGGGTTGCAGTAGGCTCCGGAGTCTGTGATTCAAATGCTCTCCTCACTGTTCAGTTAATGGGATCAGAGCAGCTCCATCTGTAATGTGCGGGTTGTCTCCTGGGTAATCTGCCTCAAGGAGATGGATTGAGAAGCTTACACCTTTAAATATGATGCAGTCAAGGAGAATTATAATTATTGCATGTATTAACACTGTGTACAAGGCCCAAATTACATGGCAGAGAAAGTATGAAATAAATTGGAATATCGCAATAGCCAATAGTTGGGAAAAAACCTCATTGGTAGATCATTATCTATGCTATTGGAAAACTTTACTGAGGAGGAAAGAAACAGAAGATACATTCTCTCTGAAATGACTGGGAGTCCTTTAGGGCAGATCATCATACTTAGCTTATATGTGGGAGTTGGAAAGAACTCTGTCAGCCTTATACTGCATTTCTTCTTCCTCAGGATCAGTTTTTTTCCTTAATTTAAGATCAGAGAACAACTTTTGCCTCTTGCTGGCCATCCTGATTTATCCATCTAAGCACACCAATCAGTTAATTAGCTCATTTTCTCGTTTTGGAAACAATTTCCAAAATGGAATCGTTTCCAAAGGTGTCCATTTGTTCTTTGCACTGGTAGAGTAAGGAAAAAGTTGAGTGGATTCTGGGAATTGCTAGTATTTTTGAAGTTGACTATAGGATTTGGGTGACAGTTTACTTCTCTGTTGCTTGGAATTACGCATATAAATCCTTCAGCATTTGAAAATCGTAGCCTAAAGGCTTGACCTGTCAGTCTTACCCTAAAGGAATGTAGGTGTAATCAGTCACAAATATAGTTGTTGGCATTTAGCTATCAAGCTACTTCATTTGCATGTATAAAAACTGTTTTAACCTCCAAATATTAGATCTCCTGGTGTTGCCTGAATTGAATACTGAGCACAAAACTGAACAGACAAGATTAGACTCGGATACCTTAAAGAACCTTAAGGAAACAGAGACTTTGCCTACATAGTCAAAGGCACTGGAAGCTGAAAACAAATGACTTTGAGCAACCTGACCTATTGGAAGGTGTCCCTGTCCATGGCCAGGGGGTTGGAACTAGATGATCTTTGAGGTTCCCTCCAACCCAAACCATTCCATTATTCTATGATTTTATATTTTACAAGATGGTTCTATGCCCTATTTATTTGGCCCAATAAATCCTGTTATCTGACATACTGACTGTATTAGAAGTGAGCACTGATTTTAACTATTTCCATATTTCCTCATTTCACCACTGGAACACCTAAATTCAGCACCACGTAAGAGACTGAGTCCTCATCAAAGAGATTTTCTTCCCATTATGTGCAGTTTAAGGCTCATTGTAATTTCCACAGTAACAGTAACTTCATTCTTCCGTATGAGTTCAAATATAGTAACTGAAACTTGTATTTCTCTGCTTCAGAAATCTGCTCTGAAGAACAGAATCACCACGTTGTATTGCACATATAAGTAAGGAATTTTCACTTCTTTTGTTGAGGAGGGTTTTCTTCATTCTGTATTGAACTTTTTTCTTTTTTAAACCTGGTTCTCACCTCATACACTACAAACGTGAAAGTTACAATAATAAGTACCTGAAATTAGCTAAATGCTTTCCAGTTATTTTAGTTTCAAATGTTTTACTGAGGATCATAAAAAAGCACATTAGGGACCAGCTTCAGAAAGGACTCACGTTTGTAGTGAACCTGAGCATGCTGTGCGGTTTCATTAACATCAGGGGGACAAGAGTAACATACATCAAGTGGGGATGAAAGTCGTAGCAGTAATGCATCTATTTTTGAAAGTGACACGCTCTATGTTTGTGAAAGGAGAAAACAAGGTCTCACAACTGCCACTTCCAGATGCAGACTGGTACAAAGTTTTTAAAGCCTGTGGGAGGCTGCATGCTGAGTTAAAGAACTTGATATGGAAGTAATTAGGTAGCAGAAAATAAGCGAGATGATAGAGAAAACAGTGGAATAAAAGCTTTTAAGAATGTTAAATGGCTGCTCAAACCTCTCCTCCCCTTACCATTCCTGACCTCCCTTAAGTTAAGGCAGGCACAATGAAAGATCTACACACTTTCTTCTAATAGTAATTTCCTCAGTAATCAAGCAGCGGAAGTTGTTAAGTGTAGCATGATCGGTTGGAAGAGATTTGCTCCAGCATTTAGTTCTCATGCCAAGAACATAAAACTGCCTAATAGGAAGTCCTCCACATATGAGCAGGGAATAGAGCTGAAGTAGCAATCAGCAGCTGATTGAGGCTATCTGACCACACCAACCAGCTGTCCAAGCAGGAACTTCAGCAAGTGGTTGTTGAGCTCTTTTAGTCTAGTCCATGCATCGGATCCCACGGGCTCTGATAGCAGCTCTATTCCTTGGGCAAAATCCTGCAAGTACTTGCAAGGCTGTTCAAGGACCAGGGTGCAAGCCAGTTTGGAGGTAGAATAGACAACAAAGAGAATTCATTGTCCCAACAAAAAAGGTGAAATTTTTCAGAGACCTGTACACTGGGAAGTGGAATGTGAGATAACTTGGTGGGATAGAAAACTGAGGAAATGTGTTCTGTGCTTCTCATTCTACCATCATTTTCTACCTCCCACTATGAGCAAGGAGCGTTTGGGTGGATAAGTGGATCCTTTAGCTTGCTTTAACGCCAGCAATGAGAACATTTGTGAAGCAATGCCAAGCATGCTGGCAAACATCCATTGATCATCCCTTCCTTCATTAAAGTCCTCTCACCTTGTGAGAATAAATTGATTACGCTACCATAGGACATGCTTCCTCTAGTACTTCAAAGCCTGCAGAGGTGGAAGCTGGATTTGGGCCATAGTGCCTAGAGCCTTCAAGAGTTAATTAAACATAATAGTAACCTATATATTTACAGGTCCCTTTTTGATGACAGCAACAGAATAGAGGTTAACCCCACTTTTCAGGTTCTCCCTCAGGATTTGTTTGAACTTTACTCTTGTTCCACCTCTACATCAGGCATGAACTGAGCTCTGCAAATCAGAGAGAAATGTGTGCTGAACCTCCAGCTACACACGTGGACTGCAGGGATGAGAAGACTGAGGGATTTGCTGAAGGTTGTACATGAAAATCGTGGCAAGATACAGTTTTATTATTTCACCCTTCTCTTTTCTCACGAATTCCCTGCCACCCTCCCTCCTCTGTAATGAATCATGAGAATACCAATACATAAATAACTATAAATGATATGTAGGCACTGGCTGAAATTCTGCAGAGCACCTTACTGTGGGTGAGGTGGTAAAGAATGAAGAACAGAAATCTTTCAGAATTACCAGTCCTAATGCAAACAGTATTTATTTAAGCTACCACATAAAGATCAACTAAGCAGCTTTAAAGCCATCACTAAAACCTTCAAGCTGCGTAACATTGATGAAAAATCGACCTGGAATCGACATGCTGCACTGTACTTACTAGCCCTGACAAGGCGGATAAAAATAGCAAGGAAACAATGGTGATGTCAATCAAAGACTGGGTGAGCCAAAGAATTTTGCAAATACTCCCACGTGGAATGAGTCAGAGATGGAGTGGAGAGTTTGAGAAACCAAGGGAAGCAAAATCTCTTTAAAAGAAGTTTTCCTGTGTGCTCAGAAGCCTTAGACAAGTTAAATTTAAATCAACAGAGAAATTTTCTTTAAATAAAGAGGGGGAAGTTGTGGGTGGGGGGAAGAGTCTTGGTGTTTCAGTCCATTGGCATGGTGACAGGCTCTCTATGATTCTTTTCCAAATGAAATGTTAGATGCAGTACATAAAACCAGATCTTTAGGCAGCATAAATTTCCCAGCTGACGTTTTGACAATGAGAAACCTGATCCCTACATTTTCATGTCAGGATGTGATCAGCACACTGCAGGACAGATCTAGTACAGAATACTGATGTCTTCTATCAGTGAACAGAGACAAGGACAGGTTCAGCAGCTGTTCAACAGAGCATGGCATGCCATTATATGGTAGATTAGGATGGGAGCTAAAGCAGCACATTATAGCCAATAGGAAATTTGGAGCGAATTTTGGATGGTAGACAGTCATAAAGTTATTTGAATGTTTTGCAGAAAGAGCAGAATAAAATAAAATTTAAAAAACCTCAACCACAAGTGAATATTGTACCTCTCTAAACATGTCAAGCAACCAAAAATGTGCCAAGGTTTACAGAAGTATTTTTAGATGTAGTATTTTAAGGTCTTATACACACATCAATGACAAGTCCTTTAGTGTTTGTGTTTGCTTTGGAGAAATATCACATAATCAAGTTTTGTAAAATCTCTGGTTCTGAAATTCAACTAGGTGTCTTTTGCAACATCTGAAGAGCTAGTCCCTTATAAAAACACTCAGCTTCTTGCTGACGCAAGGAAAAATCTCTAGGATTAAGAATTTAAGGTGTAATGTTTTGTTTTTAAGATCACAGAATTAATCTATGAGTTTGGTCATCTTGATCTATAGGACATAGAGGTCCTGCAATTGCCTCCACAGTAGTCAAATGAGGTATTTTCCTAATTTCACTAGGTCTGGGACCAAGTTCCTTAGCAACATCATGCAAATGGATTTTTTTTTCCCCAATAGTACAGGTGTGTAACTGTGGTGTAACACGCAGGAGCTTGAAACGCCAGCTCATGTCTCAATAAGCATTTTTCCCAAGGTGAGGAAAGAGGTTTCTTTCACAAAGCTTTTACCTGCTCTCTGATTTTTTCCCCCGAGTCAGGCCTTTTCCCCACAGACACTTATTTTAGCAGCCCATTTTGCAGCATTTGAAGTTTACACAATGCAGTCAAGTGTCCTGAAAAAAATCCCCCATAATAGCCAATCTCTTTTCCATTTCAGATTTGATACTTATTTATAATGGACTCCCAGTATTTTATTTAATTTTGTCCTTTGCTGCAAACAGCACCAGTTACAGAACTGTGAGAACTGTGGAAAACCTGTGGGTTCAAATCCAAAGGGCCTGAGAAGTTCACACCCATTGATAAATGGTCTTGCAGCAGAAGGTCCTCTATTCTCGTACCAAATTTGGGTCTGGAGCTAGAAGACAGAGCGCCTAGTAAGGGTATAGCTAAGACACTTTTTCTTTTTTTTTAAATTTTCTCTGTTAGATATTCTTCATCTTTTTCCTGTATTTCTTTGATGTTTCAGTCTTCTGCAACTGTTGAGTAAGGAAGATAAAAAGCTGTTATTGTTTTATTAAAAATTCAGTGCTCTTTGCCACTCCTTTCCTGTTTTTGAACTCAAAAGCAAGCCAAAACTAAGATACTATCTGTGGGTAGGAAGCATCTGAACTCAAAATGCCAGGGTCTCCAATGGTTACGTGGAAAAACAAATATTCTGGTGTAAATGCACCCTAATAATTAGCACTTTTAAAGACAGCAAGTACTCACTTGCAGTGGAAGACCCATCCTAATATTATATATGTAGTCATACATCATATCCTTGAGACTACTTTATAAGACAGAACAATGAGTATTTTAAATGAAGACTGCAAATGTAGTAATACTTTCCTTTTTAACTTCCGGAATCAATGATGTACAACAATGTTTAATTTTCTTTATGACACATGAAATGATTCTATCCTTCTTCTACCAAAATCATAAACCACTGGGAAAGCATAACTGCTCTTACATGATGGTTTTGGAAGATGAGTTAAGTACCAAACCATAGGTTAAGGAACAGTATAGAGGCCTCAACTGGATTAACTGAAGGCTTTGGTTGAAGGTGGAAGCTTTATTATGGCCCAGGCATGACCTCTGAAAGATACAGCACTCTCACAGCAGAGTAATGACTTATCTGCATTGTTAATGTAAGTACCGCAAGGTTGTGACGTGTCAGTGTAATACTACGGTGGAGATACTAGGGGAATACATCTGCTCCACTTGATAAACACACGTGTTGTTAGTCAAAGCTTTTGCTGATGGAAAGTGTCTGTGTAGCTCTTCATGGGAAAAGTCTTACTGTTTATCTAACTATGAAAGATTGAGATATTATTTTATTCTGTAAGACTGATACCATAATTTAAATGGTGACTGTTGAAGGATTGCCGGGTGAAATCTGACCAACAGTTGTCATGAAGTTCAGTGTTCAAATAAAAATAATGACACATGTTTTAGGCTATAATATGCAAAGATGCAGGCAAATCTGACTGGGTTTTTTCAACAAATCAATGTTTACTATTCAGAATAGCAAACTGTGTTGTAAACTGTCAGCAGGATCAGGCCCTTAGGTATTGCAAAGCAAATATCTACATATAATCTGAATAATGTACGTATTTTGTAAGCAATTACTATCGTTTGTCCTCTGACAGGGCTTTCTGAAACATTGCAGAGAAATGAAAAATACTTTTAATTTGTACTGTATTAAATTATACTTGTATTAATTATTAAATAAAGATTATGACTAAAAATTAATGAAAGAAACTATCATCATTATATCTGCCATAAATAAAAAATCTACCTATTGTATTGTAGAGATGATGCAATCCATTAATTAGTTTACAGACCCCGAAACCTAAGGGAGTGTCAAAAATTTGCATGATTTCCCTAAATCCATCTTGCTAGAACTTATATGAGATTTCTGGTGCAGTTGAAAGATATGTGCTGCATATTAGACTGAATGTTTCTCCCTTTACTATGCTGATGTACTGCCTCCCTCCTTCCAATCACTAGATGTTTAAAATTATTGAAAATAAATTATTGGTTCACATCATATACATTTTGGGAATTAGTCCTTGAAAATTCTCAAGGTGTGAGAATTTGACTGATTTTACATTTTGGGGAATAGAAGCCAACTCTCTGATTAGAAGTTAAACTCTAATGTTGCTTCTTAGTCTGGTATAACAGGTTTGTCCAGTATTTTAGGTGCAGAGGAAATTTTTGGGTAAAATTATTCTGGAACTGTATATATCATGTATTTTTCCTTGCTTTCCTAAAATAGTATTTTATTCAAGGATAATTCCAACAAATTATTTTTGGTTACTATTCGGGGTGACTGAAGGCAAAAGAACCTTGGTCTAAGTTACTTTGTTACACTATGCACCATTTTGAAACTTGTACATTTTACAGGGAAGCATTGCTTGGTTGCAAATTTGGCTGGATTCAGGGAAAGAGATATTTTTAATTTCTCTTTATGCTGAAGGAGAAATTGTGTTGCTTGCTGTTTGAGTAAGTGGGTGGGGAGTTGTGTTCAGAGAATAACAGATTCACAGAGCGTTAGGGGTTGGAAGGGACCTCTAGAGATCATCCAGTCCAACCCCCCTGCCAGAGCAGGATCACCTAGAGCAGATCACACAGGAACAAGTCCAGGCGGCTTTGGAAAGTCTCCAGAGAAGGGGACTCCCCCACCCCTCTGGGCAGCCTGTTCCAGGGCTCTGTCACCCTCACAGGGAAGAAGGGTTTCCTCATGTTCAGGTTGAACCTTCTGTTTTCCCGTTTATGGCCATTACCTTCTGTTTTCCATTTTATAGCTATTTTTCCTTTTTTCCTCTGCCCCGCAACATACAGCACCTGTGATATTCTGTGCCATGTAGCAGGTTTACCATCTATTGCTGAAAAAGAACCAGAATACGTTGGGCAGGAGATGCACCAATTGAGTTGTCCACAAAAGAAGTCTTTGAGGGCATGGAGCCCTTGAGCATAGATCCACCGTGCAGAAAGGGAAACCAAGCCATTTGCTGAAAGCCAGTGGCCTCTATTGCTAAGCACTATAGTAGTTTTCTTCCACTAGAGGTTGGGCGGTTTTTCAGTGTGGGCATACCTGCGAAGCTACACATCACTGCCCACAAAACCAGCATGGTCACATGTGTCAGCAAGTACTGACTAAGGGACCCCCACCAAACTGAGGGAGACATCCACTAATCTCATCTTTGCTGATCTTTCTTACTGCCAGTTGCTTCCACTCATGCTTTGAGCAGGCCCCGGGGAATTCACCCTTACTAAAAAACTTCAGAAATGGGCAAGAAGGACATGCAGCTTTACAATTTTGATGTTTTCAGAAGGCCATACGAACACTATATGAGCATGTGAGGTACTAGATAGGGAGACAGTTTCACTTAAAATAGCTGACATACTTATCTGGAAAGATAGATGAACTATGCTGGGCTGAAAAGTATAATCATGCTTTTAATATTCATGAATGGTATATGGCTATACAGCTCTTTAAGGACAGGACAATACAGAGCCAGATACGTTCAGAAAAGTTGGATGTCACTGGACAAACACACGAATGTGTTCCCAGAAGCAATGCTTCTCAGGACATTGTTTTCTTATAGGGATAATGTCCTTGATCTTGAATGTCTGCAAGTTTTAAGTGAATACAGGGTAACAGTATGTCACTAGTTTCCACTGAAGTATTTGACTTGACAACTTTAAAATACACAAAACATATTCCTCTGATAAAGACATATATAAACTACTGGAGCCCAGAAATAAATACCTGAAAAAATAAATATCTGGTAGCATTATATGTGAATTATAGATATGCACACACCCCCATACACACATGTATACATATGTAACACTATACACAAATGTGTATAGAAAACCAAATATATAAACGTATATATATGCACATTTACTTAATATTCCTACAGACTGTTGACAGGAACAAACTATTCAGAAGGCAGTAGGTTCACTTTTAACAAATAAGGCATTTTATCACTGTGTTTTACTTGCTCATTTTTTTACCATCATCTTGCCTGTCTTCTTGAAATGTTCCTTCACATTGTGGTAAAAAACTAATCTCACATTTCAAGCCGCTGATTGGAACACCTAGTAATATGCAGCACTGTCTGTTTCAAAACATACACAATCTGATCTTGTAAGCCATCATGATGGGAGCTGCAGGTGCTGAGCTCCTCTGGAAATGCAGACCTAGTATAAAGAAGCCTAAATAGAGGTACCTCTATCTTTACGTTTTGATATGGTATCTGACACCTGGCTATCAGATCTTGGACATCTGTTTGACAGTTATGACTTGTAATTATTATGCTAAATCCTTAAACAAACAGATCATAGTAGACAGTGGAAAATACACTAGAGCAAAGTAGAACCTGGTCTGTTGCTTGGGCTGATGTGTGTAAAAGGAATCAACAAACAATAATACCATATTTTTTTAAATAAACTATCAATTTGTTCTACTGTTCTGCCTACTGAAAGCATACAATGCATTTGGCACTGCCAGTTTAAACTGAATTATGTGGTAGAATTACATCTTCATAAGCAAAAAGATATTATTATTGCTTTTACTATGATGTATTTACTGTGGCACATACTTGCAAAATGAAGAGCCTGAAGTAATACTTCTAACACCCTATTCAGACACTCAGACATAAGCAGACTGAAATCAAAGCACCAATTGCTCTCCTTTAATTCAATAGGATTTGTGAGAGTACAACACGTTAAGAATATAAGGCCATTTCTACTTTGATTCCTTAATAAATGGACTTAGGATCCTTACTGGAAAGCTGTAACTTATGTGCATAGCAAGGGGGTTAAGGTGGCACAGGGTTAAGGTGGGAAGGCATCATAAGTCTCTTTGCTCTGTTTCAACCTTCTGATATTTGACGCCATTCACCAGAGGTCTCCTAAGTGTAAAAAGTTTGTCTCTTCTTGTTAAATTGCCACCTGCTCAGGGAAAAGCTAATCCATTAAGGTCAAGCAGTTCTGAGAAGGTGCTGCAGTGCCTGGGGCAGCCTCTTGAGTTTCACTTCTAGCAGCTGCAGGAAGATGAAGTCGGGATGGTCCTTGTTACTGAAATTAGACAGATCAGGAAGTAAACAGAGCTCGCCTTTCATCTGATCTGGCTTTGAGATGGGAAAGGTTGGGGAGGGGGGCAGAGAAGAGGGTGAATTCCTCTTCTAATTACTTTACGGGTCAGTTCTTCAGACTTTATGTCAATGCCCGACATGCATAATCTTTTTTATTTTTAAATGAGAGAAAAGGAAAAAAATCTCATGAACTACTAAAGCTTTTAGGGTTTACTATTATTTAGTTCTCAATACCATGACTTTCATGGGGATTATTATATTTTCCTTCAGGAATGAGCAGCCAACAGAGCTAAGACCAGGGAAGAGCCATGCTGTCTGCATAAACTTCTTGTCTCCTTTATATATTGAAACCTTTGCCTTCTGTATTCATTACTCGGCTTCTTCCCTCTGAAGTGGATTCGAGGCTCATGAAAGGTGCTGGACCGACAGCACAGGCTGGACCCCTCTGTTTATTCACACCTGAGCTGCTGTAGCAGCCCTACCATAAACGGCCATATCCTCCCTACAGAGCTAAAGGGACAGCCACCAACAATAAAGAAGAGTCGGATGCCACCTCCATGGCAAAGGCTGCCTGGTCCCGCTCCTGTCCCTACAGCCTGTGCAGAGCCCACTCAGGGCAAATTGCAGAAGCCCTCTGGTCCATCACTTTGCAGAACCCCCTGAGTCATGGGCAATGCCTTCGGAAGAGCGAGAGAGAAAACACTCAGTGATGGAAGATGGTTCAGGAGCAATGCATAGGTGTACTCAGCACGCGCTGTAACGCGTAGCAGCCTTTCGGATGTGCTGCAGCAAATGAATGATCTAGAGTCGATCTTGTTTTGTCTCACTGAGAGACAATATTGTCTGGGATCAGCTGGTGCAAAAGCAGACTTTTCAACACCTTTTTTTGGGTAACATGAGCTGTGATTATATGAATTCCATAGGCGCAGACAGCCTTACTGCTTCAGTCCCCGCTTCTCACACACCCACTTGGAGTCCTATTTTCACAGGGTTTTTAAGAGCCGCTTTAGAGAGCTGTGATAATCCGGGGGATTAGTGAGAGCCAGAGGGGAGCCAGACACACGATGCCCCACAACTGAAACATGCAGATGCTTTGCTTTGATGTGATAAGACGCAATGAAGCCTTTTAAAACTGAGATGAGGGAGTGTTTCGTAGAGCATTGCAGCATCCTAACTCTACCAGGGCCATCAGAAGCTGAGATGCTGTGAAGACAGCTGGTCAGCTACTTGATTTGATTAATTCTTTGCCCCCTTGATTCCACTGAACCAAAGGTCTCTCCTTCACCTTTCCCCACTCCTTTGTTCTCCCGGTTTATGGGACAATGGTGGTGAGCAGGCAAACCATGTTTTACGGTTGGTGTCCTAAGTGAGATGGAGAGAGACCCTCCTCCAGAGCCAGCTATGCCTGCATTATAGCTAGCCAGAGAGAGCCTTTTGAGTGGATGAAAACAGACATGTTCTAAAATCCTCTTTCTTCCTCTGACTTGCAGCAGGTGTGTGAGTATCCCAGAGACAATAGATTATTTTGAAATTTTCTCTCTTCTTCTGAGCTAGGCAAGATACCCAAGGTGCCCGCCTTTCCCCCTGTAAATTCTCATCATGTTTCCCCACCAGAGAAAAATGCATGTAACTACATTTCTTTTTGCAGAACTGTTTCTCCAGTTATATACAGAAAATGTCCAACGTGCATGCAGATGCAAATAGGTACATACATAATCATATATCTATATTTCTGTCTCTATATATATACAACTTGCTGAGGGATCAGCACGTTCACTTGTCAATTTTCATTCAGGCAAGAAATCTATATGCACACAGTTGGTGTCAGTTACGGCAGCATTAGCCTCTAATGAGAGTTACATCGTGCTGAACATTTTATAGAGATCAGAGGTAAAACAATCCCTCTGCCAAAGTACTTACAACCTACATAGAGCAAAATAGAAGTAGTGGATAAGGTGATGGAAGAAAACCTTTTTCTAGTTAACAAATGCATTTTTCTAAGACTTGAAAATTCTTTTCTTATCCAATGTTAAGAAAGCACAAATGTATAGTAACGCTTAAATTTTTAAGTAAATAGTTCATAAATTCACCAGCAACTCTCAAGATTGTGTTTGAATCTCCAAGGGTGCTGCTCATCATCAGGACTCTTTGAAAATACGATTCACTGGTTACAGTGAGTCTGCAGGTCACAGACCACAAAGTGTGTTTTAAGATGCCACCAAGCTCTGTCCTCAAACCCTGCAGAATGAACTTTCAACTAGAAAATACTAACTTCATTGAAATATCGGTAAAATATCATCACAGACCCAAATCCTGAAGCCAGATCTGTTTGCTTCGATCTTAGAATCTATACAGACTGAATTCTGAATGATGTTATTAAGAACTAACTCTCAAGCTCAAAACAATCGTATGGGACCAGAATGCTTGTTAAAGTCATCATATACTTCCAAATCTCAGCGTGATGGATAGGATAGGGAAAGACACTACTCTCTGCTACTTTGTGGTACTTTTGCACTGTTTTTTCCTTTTTATTTTAACACTCCATACTTTTATTTCTCACATCTCAGGTGAGAGTCCTAATTGGCAGGGTATAGACTATGATGGAGTCATTACTTGTGTGTGTGTGAAAAATTCCTGAAGATTTTGTTTTCATTCTACCTTGGGATGGAAATAGATCTTGAAACCTTAACATTTGTCATTAAATAGAATTTGCTGTTCTTTTGGCCAGCCGAACTTTTCTCCACCATCTGCTTGGCAAACCATCTTGTCTTTGGGATGCAGTTGGAAGAGGCCTATTATGATTAGTATAAAAGTTGCTGGAAAATAAACTCTTTATTGGAATTTTTATGTTATTCCATCAGACAAGGAAACTCTTGCTAATTGGATGCTATCCCCCCACTGCCAGTTTCAGTTAAGAAGAAATGTAAGCACTACACAGTTGGGATTTTGTCACTGTGATTAAACACATAGTTATTTAAATGCAGTCTAGAGCAGATACATCATTCAGTATACCACTAGGTATAGTTCTTTCCTTGGCAAAAATGTTTGCTTCTTGTTATCTGGCACATTCTTGAAATGCATGTTTAGCCAAAAATGCCAATGCAGTTCCAAAAGAGCATCCAGTCAGGACTGGGCACAATCTGAATGTTTTAAAAATATTGACAACAAACCACCAAACAAACCAAAAGCATTGTTGGAACAGATCAATAATTGTAAAGAAACTGTTCCTCACATGAGCCAAGGTCTGTAAAAATGGTGTTTTGTAATAGTCTCACATCAGCAAATCTCTTCAAGATGCTCTTTTTAATCTGCAATATCTTGGTTTCAAAATCCCTGTAGAATAAGTGATTACCTCTTTCATTTTAATGTTCCAAAGGTACGGTACCATATATTATTTCAAAAGCCACTTGACAAAGAGAACAGAAGATGTTAGTCCCCTTGCCAAGTCGAAAGCTTTAAAAAGCCCTTATTATTATTCTGCAAAATGCAAACAAAGCTCAGGAGGGGTCCCTGTTAGGAAGCGATTTGCATCTCTTGGAATGATTTAAAACTGACGAAGACGACAACTTGACTGACTTCTTACCCTCTGTGGACCTCGAAGGCTCTGGCAAAAAAGGAAGTTAAATATTGAAATTATTTTGCTATTGAAAGACAAAAAAACTGATCTGATGTTTAGGCCTTCTGTCCCTGCTGCTGAGCCTTTGGCACTTTATCATCTGTGACCTTGACTCAGGGAGTCACTGATCTCCATTTTATCAACAGCCAGTGGCTGCACAGTCTCTTGCTGATATGGCTGCACATGGTAATGCTTAAAAAATGTCACTGTCTCAGTTCTTGAGACATTAGCCCCTTTTTACAAATTGTTTTATCTACAGGCAACGTTAAGTTTTGGAGGTTTTTTTTTTTTACAGCAAAGCCCATGTAGCTCTAGGAGAGTAAGCTGGATTCAGTGACTACTCGTAGTCAACAGAATCATGGGAAAGTAGATAAATCAGTGTTTGTGGTCAATTTACTCTGGGTAGTTTCACATGTGTTAAGATATTCTGAAGAACACGAGACTTTCCTGAACTGGAGAAACAGTAAATGGCAAATGACAACAAAAAATGCATTTGTAGATTTGTTTTCTTTGTAGAAGGCCAATGGACCAAATGGTACTAAATATGGTACTAAACCCATAACTTTAGATAAAACTTACTGTGTGCCAAAAATAGGATAATATCTTTTCTAGAGAAGCACATCAGAAATGCTAGATAAATATGTGGAGGACCAACAAATGCTTCGATCATTAGAACTGATTCAGTAATGTGTAGAGATAGATACAAAGTGGTAACCCAGATGCCGTAACAGGAATTATTGATGCTACCAGATATTTGTTGTATAACACAATTTGACTGAAATGAACCCAAATTTCTAAAATATGATGCTCGTCTAGAATGGAAGTTTGCCTGTGCAGGCTGTGAAGTCAACATAAGCTTCACCATTGACTTCAGCAGACTCAGAAAAAGGTCAGTAAGGACAGAGAAGAAACAAAATGGGAGCTTAAGCAGTCACACAAGTGCCAGAGAAACTATCCATCTCAATTATCATGCAAATAACATGGCTTCGAAAGAATCCCAAACCTCAGTCTGCTTTCCTGGATGCAGTTACTGTCACGATGTATGGAGCCACAGATTGTCATAAACTAAAAGCACACTTACTAAAGAAAAAGCTATAAGGCCATGCCAGCCATCGGACACACTCTGTTCCAGTTTTGTCTCCTTTGGGCCCACCACACCCAGCCTGGATCCCTGTCCATCCGCCACAGACAATGAGTGTCTGGGCTATATGACACAATAAGCATCTGTGGCGAAATCATAGCCCATTGAAGTCAACGTCAAGTCTGCCATAGACTACCACAGGGGCCATATTTCATGCAGTCACAGTTGTCTGCACAAAATGGAATAGTTTTTTAGGCTGCCTCCTTCACCCTTCGGCTTTCCATCTTCTACAGCAGTGCATTTTGAGGTAAACTGGGACTAGCAGGAGCCAGTGAAGTATTTTCCAGCACACCCTTTTTAGTGGAGTTGCCTTCTTCTGGCGTCTGTGTCCAAAGATGCAGAAGAAACCCTATTCCAACCAGGAACTTTGTATAGCTGTGGTTAATAGCCAAAGTTAGAGAGTCCATAATAGGTAGGCTGACAGTGATTGTAAAGGAATGAGATATTACTACTTCCCCTTACTTGAAATTGAAACCTTATTTTAGCAAGGTAATAAAGATCAGTTTTCTTGCAATCTGGAAGATAGGTCTTAATTAACCTGAGCGTTGGTGAAATGCTAAATAAAAGCCAGCCAGCACATAGCACAGTAGCATTCTGAGCTTGATTAGAGCTTCTAGGGACCACAGCAAGTAAAATTAATAAACAGTAGTCACAGCAACCAGTGATGCCTCTTAGAAGATTGAATATTCAAAAAAGCAAAGAAGAAAAGAATTCTTGAAAAACTGAACTTGATGTCCACAGTGTCAGGTGAGAAGAAGTAACACTGGGAAAATTCAACATGTAGAGTTACACTAACTTTTCAGATGGACTAGGATGTTGCTTTCAGCTACATGGAGAAGCTCAATACCTTTTGGATTACATATCTAGAAACTTGGTGGCCAGCTATGATTGAGTAATTGAGAATAAAAGCTGTCTCTTCTTGGCAGCAGGAACACAATAGTGCCTCTGTTACTACACCCATTTTTTTTTCTCTTTATCCTAGGCTTTTTGCTTATGTCTGATTCATGCTGAAACAGTAAAGATGTGCACTAAGATCAGAAAGCTGCATGCAGGAGCAAAGATATTTCTTTTGCAGTGGAGTGGCACTGCATTTAATAAATGTCCTCAGCCTCAGTTCATTCGAATGGATTTTGTAAGGAAGCCCAGTTGTTTAATCTTCTCTCCTCCCATACTTAATAATATTCTAATTATAATAATTATTATTTCTTTGCATTTACATAACACTTTACATCTTCAAAGCATTCTCTAACTATGAATCATCTTGCTCACAATCTAAGTTATAGAACTGGCCAGGATTTCTCTGCTAATTTTTTGAAAGGAAAACAGTTTTTTAAAGACTTGGTTTTATGATGTGGAGAGGTACAGTTTTTATTAGCTCATATTTGAATCTAAATCCCTGGGGGATTTTTTCTGACAAAGTAGCCTGGTTCCTTTGGGAAATGGACCACAACATGTCTATTTGTGACATTCAAACAGCCTAGATGAATATTGAACAAGGCCAAAAAGGAATATGTAGATTTGGTTCCACAAAGTGAAATGGAATATTTAGTTGATTATTATTAAAAAGGAATGGATTTTTTTTTTTTTTTTTAAACAACGGGGGTGGGGGTAGGGTGTGGGGAAATAGCATGGAGGTGGACTTTTAATATTGTACTTTAGAATACATAAATTTCGAAGTAATATAATTTCCTTCAAGATGAATGTCCAAGTTTTCATGAGCTCTGTTAAGCCCAAACTTGTGACAGAGCATTGTGCCATTTTCCTCTCCTCTAACCAGTCGCTGTGTGAACCATGATCTCAGAAAGCAAATGTCTCCAGATCCATCCAGCTGAAGAACGAGCACAGGCAATGGTGTTCTTAAATAGGAAAAGGCCAGTGCTGGGATTTGTGTCCCCAGCCTTCAGCTGTATACAAATACCTTGCCAGCACAGGAACACGAGGCTATTCACTCATCCTTGCTTGCCAGTGGGCAGAAAGGAGAAGGAGGCTTACTAGTCTGTGCACAAGATGTATGACTAACAGACAGGTCAAAATCTCCCCAGAGCTGTCTGTTTCACTCAACTGAGTGCTGAAGAAGCTCTTTTTGTTAGGTCAGAACTTTGAGGTGGCTCTAGGTAGACAAGATTAATCTCTTGTGGCTGAGGAAAAGTGACTAATATGGTTTTACTGTTAAAGAAACTTCTGTATTGACCCAGAGAACAAAGTCTCCTTTCTTTCCAATTTGCACTACTTTTGACCTCCACACAGAAAGACATGACTTTTTGCCTTCTGATGGCCTCTCTGAGAGCCAGACAAGCTTAGGTTTGGTCCATAGATGATATTAAACTATCATATTCAACAATAAACCAGGTAATCTGCCAAGAAAATATGCACTGCTGCATTTAACTTTATAGGAGATTATTACTCCTGAACTATGTATATTAATGGGTTTTGAATGAGTGACGTTTAATAAAATATTCACTATCTCTTCAACTTTCTTTCATTTCTTTTCTTGCTGGAGCTCTTTCATATTTGAAAATTAATTATGCACACCATATTTAACCAGGGTGAAAATGAGACTTACATGGAACCTTTCCAGCTCTTCATTACATATTTAATTGTTAAAATAATCAAGCTATCCATCACACATTCTGCCACCCAGTCGTCTGTCACCTTGGAACCAGTCAAAGAGATCATAGACACAGAATTCTGAAAACCAAAATTTTACATCTCTCATGCTGAACAATATTGCCATTGAGAGGAATGGTCTTGGGATGGCATATCCATATCATGTTTGCAGAAACAGCGAAGAGCAGCATCTTCATGGCATCTTCTACGCTTTGGGTTTCCCTCCATTAAGCAGTAAAAACTATGAGCATGTTATAGAAAAGTTCTTTAGCACAGGATAAGTTCAAGCTCCTGTGTCTTCTCACCGCTTTTAGAGCCAGGCCAAATGAACTTTATAAAGTACACAGTGATCTGACCAGCATCTAATAATCTACATGTCATGATGTTTTTTATAAAAAAATTGTCCATGTACTTTAATAAAATGCTACGTAACATATTCCTTGTTTTATGGATAGGGAAACAGAAACTCCAGACCACTATCAGGCTATAGCAGTAATCCATCAAACATATCAAAGCACTTTGGAGCTGCGTCTTATGTTCCGGAAAACCACAAAGCAAACAGGAAGAGGGATGAAACCTCCGTCTTCTGAGTTTGACCACAGTGCTCTTTCCACTGAGCTTTCCACATATCAAGAGCTGCATCAAGGCTGCTGGGATGTTTCCTTTAAACCCAGGGTTCAGTGTTGCAGGATCAGAATTCAATGTGATGCCACGACAGCACAATATTTGAAAGATGTAAAGTACAAAGAATTCAACCCTGTGGATTTTGGATGGGCCCCTAGATTTTTAGAAAGAGGAGTAAATGTACAAAAGGATGGACTATTAATTTCAACAAAGTTGTTTTACATACACAGCTGTCACTCCCCAACTACTTGACATGCCAAGTGTTCCTAATATCAGCAGGAAAAAAGTATTGCACAAGGCAGCAAGAACATTTTTCAAGTATACGTATTTTTCAGTAGTCATAAAAATACAACTAATTTGTTGCACCCATGAATAGGGTGCAAGTTTTTACCTTTCATATTTTACTGAAAGCATCATCATCTTTTATGCGAGAGATACAAGGATCACAAAGAATATCTAATTCTTACACCCCATCCCACAGTCGAACGTCAGACTTTCAGAGGCATTTTGATGAGAACAGGGTACTCAAGTTAGTTAAATTAAGCCCAGTCTCACTATGTATTTCTCTAGAAATTATTTCAATTTAATACCCCATTTTATAAAACCAAGAGTGGGCTTAAAACTAGACAAGTCTAACAGGGCTCAGCAATACTGTAACTTTAAATGACTACTGTCTAATGTTTTAATTGTCCCTAGCATTAGTTGTACGTTGCCCTGTGGTCTAAAGGGAAAACAAGTTTTCTCTTATTTCATGCACAAAGGTAGAACAAATGCTATTAAAATCTAACTCAAGAGCTTTCTAGAGTGTACTAAATAAATCTCATCTCAGGCAGGCTGTGATGTATTGTGAAGGTCAAAGCTTATATGAACAATGAACTAGCTACTTGCATAGAAATAATGTATTCAGATAAATAAGTTGTGCTTATCAAATAGGGATATGAGCTGGAAAACAAAAAAAAACACCAAAACAAACTAAAAACCACAGAAGATACAAGAATCACAAAACCAAAGTCACAAACACCAGCAGTAGCTTGAAAAGTATCAAGGACAGAACCAGTGAAGCGAATGATCTATCTTATAAATTAGACTTCAACTAGTGTAAAAGCAGCCAAAGTGAGGGCCCAATTGTTTTTGTAGCCTGTCGGAAATAATTTCAAACCTGACAGGATACCACGGCTCGTAGTGTGATCTCACAGATTTCAGTGGTCATGCTGAGAGATAAGCAGAGAAGCACAGTAAAAACCCTGATAGCAAAAGCACTGCTGCCAGCTTTGCTGTACTAAGAAATTATCATTCACTCCAAATAGCAGATCGGGTGAGTGCTGAATGACTTCCCTTTCCTCCTTGCTCATCCTCCTCCACCTGCCTCCCTTCCTCCCCCCTCTTTCTCCCCCTTTCCCCTCCGTGGAAAGACATGAAATGTTGTTTTATGGTATCAAGACCAGCTGATAATCCAGTAACAACAAACATCAAAAGAAATTACACCATTATCAAAGTATCTCATAATATCCTCAGTGTCCTAAATTAATGCAAGATGATTGCCCCAGCAGACAGCAACCAACCATACACAGATACTAATAATGCTACAGGTAGGTTCTAGTGCTCCATCAGAGGAGAAGGTGCCATGCACTCACGCTGTAATTATCTTGGGAATCAACTGACGAAGCTTTTTCTTCAGTTACAGATGTCAACAAGCAAAGCTCTTAACTTCATGTGCATGCCTGGAGTTAAGACCTGGTGCCCATTGCCCACTCCTCCGCTCCCCAGCTGCTTGATCCCAGAGGGCTCTGCCAAACTGCCTTAGAAAAGGTTGGCCACACTCAGAGGGGTGAAGGTCAGGTCTCGGCACCCCCTGCAAGACCGTTCAGCTGCTGCCTGGAGTGATGTGCCATGGCGAGCACCGAGGGGAGCCCACGGGAAGCTGGGGCACCTCTGCCACTGTAGAAACCGTGGAGCTTCCTTGAGCAGTGCAGCAAGAGGGACTGAAACATCCCTGGTGTGGATGAAGAGATGGTAGCAGAGGCATGTGGTTTGGAGTGCTGGACCCTTGGGTGAGGGATGATGCTGTTGACTGCTTAACCCATAAACCTCCACCCTGATAAAGCCACCTCTGGCTATTGACCTCTTTTGGGAGCTGCAGTGTTGGCCTGCAGAATGGCAATGCTGCTGTTTTATGGGTCAGGGAAGATTTATTTCCTCTGACTTAGAGCTTCATGTAGTTGGACTAGTATCATTACTATTTGCATTTGCATTTCTGTCCAAAATAGAATCCCTGGAGATTAATATTTTCCTGGCAGAAACACCCAATAATTCCACTAAAGGTACAAATTGAATTAAAGTATGTGCACAATCTTTAAGATGGTGTGGAGGAAAGAGGGTTCTATGAGAAAAGTACTAAGCAGGGATTGCAGGGAACTGATTTCAGTTCTTAGTGTTGACACCATTTCGACTGTTAACAAATTACTTTATTAGTCTGTACTCACTGTCCCAGCTGGAAAACAGAGGTATTTTCTTTGTTCAACATATCAAATTCTACAGTAGCTGTTCAGGACAACAGTTATTTAACAAATTCTTGCATTTCTAGAGTCTATCACAATTTGAGTCCAATATCAATTTGGCTGTCTAACTACTGTGAGGTAAATAACAACTGTGCTGGTGAGACTTATGTGCAACTAGAAGATGGGGTACCATTCCACTTAGTTCCATACCATTCAGTTCAATATCCATCAATTTAGCAATCTAATCCTGGTTAAATGTCCTTGCCTTTTTTTTTTTTTTCTTCTACAGATCCTGCAAACACTTGTACTAACACAACTAAAGGGCTGGAAGATGAAGAGCAGAAAAGAGGGAGGAATTTTCCTTTCAAAATTTTACCTTGCTGCTGAGAAAAGATACTTGGCAATGTCCCCCTGTAGACAGACAAAGGCAGTACCATCTCCATTTTACAGTCAGGGAATGAAATCACAAAAGTATTAACAGGTTTGCCCCAGGACACACAGGAAGTCTGTGGCAGGGCCAGAAATTTGACATAGATCTCCCATGTCTCAGATCAGTGCCTTAATCATGAAGTAATCACCAGAAGGTTGATTACTTAGGCTAACTGTAGAAGAGTAAGGAGCTTTTTTTCTATGACATATAAAGAGAGAAATGACAGCAATGCATTTCTAGTTCCTGGAAATCTTTAAGTTCATTTATATTCTGAGAACTGACTGGGAAAAAATGACACTGTGGGGTTCTGTTTATTCCCTCTCAGTTACTTTCATATGAAATTTGTTCAATTCACGTTCAAAGGAAGGTGTTTGCTGAATGCCAGCACAATGCAAACTCAATTGAGGACCGAAAAATCATACTGTATTCTTTGACTCATGCATCATTAGTAGCCAGAAAGTGTTTCCAAAAATATTCCACAAATCAAAGTTCCAGACAAAAGACAAAAAACATGAGATTTGTTTTGATTTCACCTGCTCCTGCTGGTGGCAGAACACTGTGTAAAATCTGTAGGCCTAATTTCTCCCAAACTTACTCTGAAATTAAAGAGAAAATTTTTCCACTTCAATCCAAGCTATCTAATTTCCAAGATGGAGTTACCTTCTATAATGAATAAATATTAATACTAACAATAGCAATACTAGTAATAGAATAATAATGTTTCTTTCTACTTGGTTTTAAGCAATTATTTAATTTTATTAATCCCAATAGAGCAAGAAGGACAGTTGCCCATTTCACTTTCTGTTTATGCGATGGATCCTCCTGATCCCTAAATTTAACTAACCTGCAGTCTGCTGTCCTACAGGTGCCAGACAGGCAAGAGTGCAACTCTGCTCAAGCACAGATGTGCGGTGAAGGGGGAGGCTTGTGGACACCTTTCTGCACAAACACAGATGCAGTAAGTAACTCTTTGCTGAGCATCCACCAGTGTTCACATCACTCAACCTATGGTCCCATGCCTGCTGTTGCAACAGCCCTTGACCCCTAACAGAGGAGGCAAAGGGGTGTGATGCTGCTAGGAACAGGGCTTCTGGCAGTGAAATGCTTGGTCAAGCCCAGGTTTAGCTGATCCAGCTCTGGTAGACCTTAAGTCCCATCAGGAAAGAAAATGTTCATGTGGTGTAAAGTCCCTTTTTCAGATTTTGAAAGAAACACCCAGTGTTCTGTCCCTCAGACTCAAACTGGCCCAAAATTTCATTTCATTGATCAGGCATTTACTATGGATTTTGTTTTCTCCTCCAAATACTTGACAGATTTCTTTGTTACTCTGATCTCTATTCCATGTAAAAAAGATAAAAATGAGTGTAGGTCTCAAGCTACTGCCTGGGACCGTCAATGTCTTGGGATTTTTGGGGGAGTGTCCAAAGACAAACTTTCTTGTGAACATTTACATCCAAGACAAAGCTGAACTTTTAGTTTATGGGTATGGTCTGCGGACTTGTGTTTGCACAAACAGGCAGCACAGTGGGACAAATCCTTCCTCATCTCCAGGAGCTACATCCTGCTCACATCCCACATAAACCCTACCTTAAAAGGCTCCGTATCTGACTGGAATTCACTGCAGGGAAGTGTTTCCACTATAATGCTATTGCCTCTTTATTGCTACGTGACTCCCCCTCTCCCCCTCCCCCTTGAAAGTGTTCTCAAGTTGCTTTTGCAAAATAAATACTAAGGGAGCATGATGACAAAAAATTCAAAGGTTAGGAAGGTATAATAAAATTTAAAACCCGTAATAATAGAGTAGGAGTATTGCAGTTGTGTAGTATCTTTCAACAGAGATGGCAGAAGAAAGCATTAATTAAACTTCAATCATTTAACCTCTGAGGTAGGTAGTATTACTATACCCACTTCACTAATGAGTAAACAGAGACCTTGGCAGGTTACATGCCTTGTCTGAAGTTACCCAACAAGTCAGAAGAAAGGGAAAAGAAGTAATGAAATTAACAACAGCAGTAAATATTTCTAGTATGACATCATGCAAATTCTCTTCCTTTCTTCCAGCAGCTAGCATCATTGTATTTCCCAAATTATGGTATTTTTATACATATAACCCATATGTTAACCATCTTCCTGCCATGGTTTAGGAGAAGCTACAGCTGCACTTGTGTCTAAGGGCACTTATTCCAGGTTTCCCCTTTCCTTCACTTACCCCACTGACTCCCCTCTCCCCACTCTGATTCATCTTCCTCAGCATACTCCTGAGCAGACAGCCAAGGCTGCAGGTAGCAGAGGAGTCTTTTTCAAGTGAGGATACTGTTGGCAGGCTGCAGGTTTCCAAATGGGTGCATTTAATGCCTGAATATATAGCAACAGGTTGTAAACTGCCTTTTAACAAGTTCATAGCTGCAGCAGCATCTACAGCAAGGAATCCTCTATGTGCATTTTACATGGGGTAAAGCTCCATCTCCCAGTCACCTCTTGCAATCGACGTAGATTCAGGGAAGTCACCCCCAGGAAGAGACAAACAAGTGATAGTTTCCAAATAGACCCTCTTAATCTAAAATTTCTTCATTCACTTCCTAGAGAAAATAGAAGAAGTAGGGCTTCAGACAAGTAAGGTAAATTAGGATGGACAACTTTATCTACAGAGGAAAGAAAACCAACCATCTTATCTTTACAGACTGGGCTTTTGGGGATGAAATGTAAGCTTCTTGCTCAGACCTCCAAGAGTTCCAGTGGGGAGACAAGCTTTCACCCCAGTGCTGACCTATTTGTATCCATGAGCAAGCCACTATTATGCTAACATCACAGATAATGCTGCTTACCTAAGAATGACATGGAGATGAAAAATAGTTAGCCTTGCGCATCTTACAGAACCGAAAAAAATATAAATGATAGTAGTAATATTAGAGGAGGTAGTTATTGAACCAAAATTGATCAAGGATCTATCCCAGAGTTATTTTAAATTTTCCTTTTTGCTTAATTTCTGCCTTAACTGGTGAGGCTTCCTTTCTTCCTCATTTTGATTCAGTAACCATGACAGAAGTCCGCAGCTCCCCCTCTCTCCCATTTATTCCAAGGCATAATGTAGTAATTATACTTACATTTTTAAAGGTAGACATTTCTCCATAGGCCCTATCAACCTGTGGCCTCATGATTATAATTACTTGATCTACAAACTGCTAATTTTTTATCTTCCATAGGAATCAAATAGCACAGGAATAGGACGGAGGGAAATGCAGAGAAGTGGCAGACAGATACCAGGAATGTTTCCCTAATGACTACCATATATGACAAGAAATACGAATATCGGGAGCATTAGAAAATGCATGCTTTTACTTTTATTTTTTACTTATTTCCTATTTCTCAACATGCCAACAGATTCAGTGAAATGGATTCAATTTTTAGGTGTCTTCCTGTGTTATAAGCAACAAGAAAACCATCCAAGTAGGTTTCTGTTTATTACTTTTCCAATTTAATTTGCATGGCATTGATGCTTTCTCTCAGGAGTCTATTTGCAATATTGGGAAAGGGTGTGAGTGAAATGAGGCCAAGTCCACGACAAGTTTCTACTTAGCCTAATTTTCCCTCAGTTGCTTAAGACATTTCTGTTTTTCCAGCCTGTAAACGAGATGAAAACCAGGAAAAGCAAGACTTGGTAATAACAGTACTTACTCTGGCTGGAAAAAACTGGTCCAAAACAGCAAGCCTGGCTTTGATTACATCTAGTAATCAAGCAGTGTTCAGAATTACTTGACTTAATGTCTCAGGAAATGTTAATCTGCACATGGAAAGCGTGGTTCTAGAGACTGTGTGATCTACTGACATTGGGTAAGAAGTTAAAAAGTACTTCATGCTTTTTTTTTTTTTTTTTTTCCTACTGTAGCCTCATGTTTGGGGAGGTCTGACAGAGATAATGGAAAAGCTGGTTAATAAATGAACATTTTTATCTTCTAGGTCTATATGGTAACAGTACTAAACAAACAAAAACCCACATATAAGACCTGGTAGCGAGTCAAACAAGCTGTGTGTCACTTAGTCAGGAGGTTGTTTTTGCACTGGACTTAAAGTACACTAACCTGACAGCATATATTTGAGTATGCTTCAGAGTTCAGCGAACTAGAAGGATACTTTGCTTGCCTAGGATAACACAATGTAGTAGTACTAGAATAATGAGGGTGAATCATAATGGTGACTGTTAAGGGTAAACTGTAAAAGCACTTTCCCCAACGTATCCTAGAGAAAGAAATATGGTAGATCTCAGGACTGTTAACTATGACACAGTGAATTACACAATTGCACATCACATTCAAAAATAAAATAAACTGTATAGTCCTGAAGCAGTTTGGTTGGGAGTGGGAGGTATGGGGAGACTAACAAAGCTCCTGGGATATGTGTTGTCTTTTTCACATGATGGAAGTACTGTGGTACTGCACAAACTCTCCCAGTCCCCATCAAGAGTTTGACTGCATTTGGCTAATTTATTTTTGTTTGATATCAAATACCAGTTTCTTCTTGGACTCTATAAATACCTTTCCTCACTGCAACTGTCCAACTGGTTCCCATTGCTGTCAGTTAGACACACAAAGAGCTTGGGAGGAAGGGGGAAAGAAGCTTGGAGAAAATTCATACTCATTATTCAAGAAAAGTGAAGAAGTGCTTAAGCTATACTTAGGTTTATCAGAGCCAGATTTAACCTATAATTCTGTTATCTGGAGAATGATCTAAATAAATTGTCAATCATTATTTTGACACATGCTTGACTACCTGCTTCAAGTATTTCAGAAACTTGGACATTATTGCGTTTTGTTGTCAGTGAAGCTTAACATAGATAAGAATGATTTTCAAATAATCGATGCAGGTATGGATTTTCGACTGAGAATGCTGGGTTATGTTCAGCTGTCAATACATCCTAGGACTGCATTTGCCTTTTCCACAGAATCAGCCTGATAGGTCTCAGTCATCAATGTGATTGACTAATTATACACCAAATTCTTTCCTTTCTGTGTTGTCATCTAGATGATGAGCGCTAACAAAAAGCATCTGCAATTGTGCTTCCTGAGTGAATGACCAACCACTTTGTGCTACTGCTTATCTCTGCATGCTCTCTCCATTGCTTAAGATTCCCATACTGCCTCTCTGGTATGTATGCTATTTCTCCTCAGCCTTGACAAGGTTTCCCAATGTTAGATAAACCTCAACATATTTCATTAGTGCTTTCCTGCTTTTTATGACACAGTCAGTCATGAAAGTATTAAGTAAAACCCGTCCTAAGACTGAGCCTGCAGGAACCTGTAGCTGCAGTACCTATCCTTTCAGCACAAAGTACTATCATATTCCCTTGAACCTATCCTGCCCCACCTCAAAAGTTCTTGACCAAATCCTCCCCTTTATACCTCAGTAATTGTCCATCAGTGTGGTATCAGTGCTTCATGAAACTCCAGACAAAGTCTCCTGCATTTCATCTATCTAAGAAAATCTTACCAAAGAGTAATATCTGTTTAGCTTGATACCTATCTACATTGGTAAACCTGTGGTGCGTTTTTCTCCCCCTTTCCACATGTTTGCACACTGTATCATTATTTTCTCCAAAAACACATTCCAGAGACTTGCACACTCCACAGTAAAAGTACCAGACCTGTAGTTACCCAGATTCCTGCTTTAAAACCTTTCTTGAACAAAAGTAACAAATCATGACCCACTAGTTTTTTTAAATGATTATAAGGAAACCATTTAGAGTAAACAATATTTTCTAGTTAATTGTTCCAGTGATAATCAGCATAAAAAACAGTTTCCCACAGATGTCAATAGCTGTTCATAAATTTTACTTAATTATCAGAGCACCTGATAACTTAAACTGGACCAAATCACACTATTCCTGGAAGAACCTCCCCAATAGCACTTACATGCGAGCGGCATTGTCACAAGCGGTGTAAGTTGGCACAAGCAAAAATGTGGTGATGCTTACATGTAAAAAGCAAATGAAAGGAAGATACCTGACCTGAATATCCCAAAATCCTTTGCTCTTTATGACCAGAATTTAAAAAATACTGAAAAAACAAATCAGCCCATTTCAGAGCTGATCCATGTATAAAACTTTGTCTCCACATATCTCTACCTCAAAGATATCACCGTGCTTGTTGCAAAATGCTGACTGGTACAACCACCTTAGAGTGAGTAATGTATCACCATAATCAAGGACAGCTGGTTTTCTTGTGGAGTTACCAAATTCTCTTCAGGAGCCCCAGCTCCTAATTATCTAACTAGGAGCAGCCTCCACCTTCCCCTCCCTTCCCTCCCCAGCAATACAAGACACTGTCGTGCAGCACCACCAGCCTCCAACTCTTGTTCCCACACAATGAGATGCAATGTATTAAACATACAATGCATGTTCTAATAAGTGGAGCCAACGAGAGCTAAAGAGCTTGCAGCTGCTGATACCACCTGTGTCCCTCAGCTTCCAGCCAGAACAATCTCCTCTCTGCAGTCCCTAGTTGTGGCGAGAGATAAAAGAGGCAGAAAGTGAGAGTGACATGTCTGGCTTGTGTCCTGCTCTCATCATGAAGGAGCCAGTTGATTTGGAAAGCTTGGTCGCTCTCTCTGCAAAGTGTGGATGATTGTGCCTCTTTCCCCCACAAGCACGCAAACACAAAGTGGCCAAGTATGAATTCCCCATGTATTCCTCTGTGGAGTACGTCCCCTGTGCTCATTGTCATAGTTCACCTAAGTGCAATTTCATTAGTTATCGTTGTTGGCTCTCCTGAGTCATGTTGATTGCTGTGGGACAATAAACTTGGGCCAAGCAGGGAACAGACCTGGTGGGTAAATGTGGTTTTGGCAGACAGAATGGAAATCTATCCTGAGGTCCATTTTATTTTAAGAGACATTTTTATAAAGGCTTTTGACAGAGAGCTGGAGTTTGGGTTTTTTTTACCCCTTTTTAAATTTTTTTAATATGCTGTTTCTTTTCCCCTTGCCTGACCAAGTGGTGATATGGACGCCTTTCAAAGTTTGGAATTATCTGTTGGCTACTTCACTGCCTCAGGACAACTGGCATCCAGTTAGGGACAGGAGAGACCATCAGTTGTTTGGATCTTTTTCCTTTCACATGGAGTTTTGTTTTGCTTTTTCCCTTTCCATGTATTTCATTTCTGAGTCAGCTGTTTTGAATCAATGCCCATCTTGGGCCAGATTGTGCCATTAAAACACTGGCCAGTATTATAGACTGGATGGAAAGCAAGGTTGGCAGAAATAGGCTGTTACATAGATTCTCACTAGATTATTACCAATATTAGTTATCAACAATGAGAACTGAAGCAGTTCCTTACATAACTTCTGCTGCATCCTCAAACTAGAATCTCCTTTCTGCGAAACACTTTCCGCAGCTTCTCGACTGTTTTTTGTTTACTTTATTTACATCCCAATCAAGAGTGGTGGAGAAAACTGCCTCGGTCACATTGTGAGGCTAACACCTGTATGCTTACAGTCTTGCCCATTTTTACCTCTCAAATACAAGGGTTTTGTCCCTTCCTTTCCCTTGCATTGTGTCAGAATATTGCTGCCAGTCTGATAAGGACAGGATGGAATGGGCACAACATAACGTTTCTCCTTGTGGTCCAACATGGAACTGGCTTCTTCTGTTTCAATTTAACATAAACTAGTAATCCAAGTTACAAAGATATTTGAGCTTTATGGTATAAAGCCTGGGGTCTTAGAGCTATCACAAAGCTCTGGTTGTAACACCATGGATAACCTGTACACATACCTTCTCTTCCACATAAAAATACTGTTCACAAACGTTTGGAGGATTTCTTGTGCTTGCATGGTATTTCCGAATCCATCAAAGCATTGGCAGGGAGGTTTTGCACAGAATTTTCTCTTCTAATTAGGACCGCTCTCTGAAATAAAATGCATTTCTCACACAATTTAAAAGGAAAACAATTGGATGTGGGTCTATGATGCCTATTCCTGTCATTACGGCAGTTATCCTATTACTACTTTATAGGGAGTCTTCGGAATACCCAAATCAATTTATACAGTAGAAGTGATAGAGTAGAGGAGGAGTTTTTCTTTGCTTCTCTGAATTGCCCTACAGTGGACTTCTCCCTCCTCTCTGATTAGATAAAAGAGCCTGGCACTCCTCACCACCTAACTTAGTAGGTGACTGAAGTTGGTGGTATGAATATTCCTCTGTGCTACTGCCTATTTTCTGTGCTGTCTGTCATTTGTTTGATATTCATTGTTACATGCTTTGCTCTCCTTTGTAAAATACTCAGTAAAACCCTAGGTGCTGTGAGTAAAGACACTTGCATTCATCGGCCTGACTGTTTATGGATAATCATGGAACAGAGGGAGCACAAGGGGTAGTACAGTGAACACTTTAGGGGACAACATAATTTGATATTCCTGCTAGTAAATATATCAAGAAGAAAGTGACCATGTTAAACAAACAGCCTACTCTGTATCTATATTATTAGTTCTTCTAGTAAAGAAGGAGTAAAAAAGTTGACCCTCCAGCTTTCTATGTTGTTCCATGGCAGCTCCCAGCGTTTGATTTTGTATTTGCACTGTAGCTCATTCCTTTCAATAATTGCAAAACTGGCATTAGACCAATGTAATTTCTCTTGGACTGCTTCTTGCTTATCCTCTGTATGCACTGATGGCCCAGTCCTATAATGTGACAGATGCTGTCCTGGAGCAGAAAAAAACTGAAGAGCATTGGCCTTCACCTTCCAGGAATGAACCATAAGACAGCCCAGACTTTTCCAAATGTTGCTGAGATACTATATCTTATCTTGGTGGGGATTTTTGTGGTGTTTTGGGTTTTTTTTGTTTGTTTGTTTTGCTGCTCCACACCCCCCCACACTCCCCCCCAGGCGTTGGAGACGTACAGTTAACAGCATGTTGCAACTGATACTGAAAATCTACTAGAAAGTGTTTATTTTCTTTAGGAACAATTGGGTCATTGCTTTTATTGTGTTCCTCTATTCCTTTTACAAACATACTATTTAATACAAATCATTAAGGGGGGCAGATATCCATCCATCCATCCATCCATCCATCCATCCATCCATCCATCCATCCATCCATCCATCCATCCATCCATCCATCCACATTTCTGTACAAACATGGTTTGCATGTTCAAATGCAGATGTGTTTATGAGCACGAGAGAGAAAATATTAATGTACAACGTTGGGTGTAACTCAACAAACCACATTATTGCTCCTGTGAAAACGTGATGCAGTATTTAAAAAACTGTTGACGTGCTAAATTAAGAAATGTTTTAAAGTATTTAATATTACAAATATATCTTTATTCTCTCCACTTAGCGTATCAAATTATAGATTCAAAACTTAAATTAAAGGTGTTCACATTGCCATCTCCTGTGAAACATGTTGGGGGGGTTTAGTATAGTGGTTTTTACAGAAGTCTGCATGAAAATTATTTTTCAATAGCACTGTTGTGTGGAGCTTGACTAAGAAGTGGCAATAATTGCCATTAGCTACTCACTAGGCGGTGTTTGGGCAGAATGTTAAACATTGTTTTCAAATCACTCTAGTTTAATTATTTTTCATTATAATAATGTTAACATTGGCATTCTACAGAACTGATGCCTTGGTGGTTGAGTTATAAAAGATTCAGGTCTTTTCTTTTTGTGTGTGAATGTGCTTATAGTCTTTCTCTGCTTACAGATTTTTTTCTAATCATTAGTGTATGTGCTGTAATGGCCAAGTTATTGAGGTCTCATTTTAAGTTCTTATGCTTCAGCTAGTCCTTTTTCACAGGAAAGACAGACCTGGAGAGTTACTGTTCTATGCAAGCTTAAATCATAGATCTGGGTAACTGGACCTCATAGTTGCATCCAGACAGCAGTAGTTGTGTGAAGCAACACTATGGCTGGCGTGCGGGTGACTACAGTTGTAGGCTGTTGAAACCACACACCATTACTGCTTGTAACTAACACAAGCTGGGCAGAGAGTAGATGGAGAGTAGCCTTGAGGAGAAGGGCTTGGGAATGTTGGTTGATGACAATCTCGACATGAGCTGGCAATGTGCGCTTGCAGTCCAGAAAGCCAACTATATCCTGAGCTGTATCTAGAGAAGTGTGGCCAGCAGGTCAAGGGAGGTGATTCTTCCCCTCTAGTCCACCTGGAGTACTGCATCCAGCTCTGGGGCCCGCAACATAAGAAGGATATTGACCTGTTGGAGCAAGTCCAGAGGAGGCCATGAAAATGATCAGAGGGCTGGAGCAACTCTGCTGTGAATACAGGCTAACAGTTGGGGTTGTTCAGCCTGGAGAAGAGAAGGCTCCAGGGGGACCATAATGCAGCATTCCAATACCTGAAGCAGCTACAAAAAAGCTGGAGAGGGGGACTTTTTACAAGGGCCTGTAGTGACAGGACAAGGGGTAACGGGTTTAAAGTGAAAGAGGGGAGATTTAGATTAGCTAACAGGAAGAAGTTCTTCACAGAGAGGGTGGTGAGGCACTGGCACAGGTTGCCCAGAGAAGTTGTGGATGTCCCATCCCTGGAAGTGTTCAAGGCCAGGCTGGATGAGGCTTTGAGCAACCTGGTCTAGTGGAGGGTGTCCCTGCACGTGACAGGGGGGTTGGAACTAGATAATCTTTAAGGTCCCTTCCAACCCAAATCATTCTCTGATTTTCCTATCCTCTTCACATGGACTCTCCTAGTAGAGGAGAAATTGAGGTAATGTTTTACATAGTCTTATTTCCACCTAAGTCAGCTTTTTATCTTGTTTTTTATATAGGGTATACAGCAAACAGAGATGGAGAACAAATGTGTCAAAGCACCTCATTAATTTAACAGTGTAAGTCCTGTTGATTTGCCAAGTGCGCAAAACCTGCTACTAAACTTAAGGAACCTGGATCATGGCAAAGATTTTCCTCATTGATGTTATTTCTGTAAATTGCCTAGAGTAAGTGCAAAGAGTATGATACAAAACTGTATAATTTTCTCACAGAAACAGAAAATTCTCCATTCTGCCAAAGATTCATAACATATGAATTTCTGAGTTACTCTTGCCAGCTTCTTGTATTGAGTCTGGCATTAATCAGTTTGTATGCATATTTAGCGTGGATTTTAAAAATTTGGACTGATTTTAATTGTATTTTACTGTTAAATGCATAAGTATATTCATCTTTAGACTGGATTTACAACAAGTATCTAAAGATATAAAAACCAGAAGAGACTCCTTAAGTTTTGTGTAGTTAGGGCAACATGAAGGTATGCATGAATAACCAGTTGTCACACATTTAACTATTTTGTGCTATCATCTTCTCAAGACAAAAGGACAGGCAGAGCAGCATTTTCACACAATTGCCAAAGCTATGTTACAGCAAAAGTGTTCAGTAATTATAGTGCACATTGAGATACTGTAATTTCTCCCCCATCCTTTTATAGTAGTTATTTTGATAATATAATGACATAACCAGAAACAAAGATTTGTTGTGTTGGAATTCCCTTTTGTAGTAGCCATTTTCTGTTGAACTGATCTTGTGATTTTTAAAAAATGCATTTTCTTGTAGAGTCATACACAAGACACCTGCAAAGTAGGCAGTAAAGTTCAGTCTTAATGTGGGGAAATATACGTGGACTAAAAAGAGGAGAAAGAAACACATAAAGAGAATTATATGGATTCTGGGTCTGATTCACTGCAGTAGCATTCCAGTGAAGTATTTCAAAAGAAGTTAAGCCAGGATAATGTTGGAAGAGATTCACAATGGTAAATCAGTACTTCTTTTGGCATGCTCATGTGCAAAAGGGAAATTTGCTCATTGGATTCTCCTCTCACTTTCACAGCATAAATCAGCAGTAATTCACTGCAGTGAGTTAAGCCAGGTTAGAATGAAGGGGATATGAGAATCAGATTCGCAAAGCACAGTTTGCTGTGATTTAGCACACAAATGAATGCCTTATAATCTATTTACTAACAATGGATGAAATATGCAAATTGTCTTTTTGGAAAGCAACCATGAAAACTGAGCTTCACAAAAGCAAAATGAGGGGTGGGAATGTTCTTAGTTCCAGACATTCGCATCCATAGTCAGAGGTCTGATACACAAACACCATCTCAGTAAGAACAAAACTGCCAAGTCTTCACAACACATGCAGAAGTAAGGTAGATTATAACAAGATGTGAGACCGTGATTTGGAATGGCAAACATCCCTCACAGACACTGGGATAATCCAGCAATCAGGCCCCAAACAATGTCCCTCCAAGCAAACGCCGGCACGCTGACCATGCCATTTCACAGCATGGGCTGCACCCTAAATGTGCTGCAGAGCCATGCAAACGTAACAGGGTCCAGGTGGGCCCAAGAAGGAAATGTTCACAAAAAAAAAACCCCAACTTTGTGTTTACTAAACCACTGAGAATTTAAAATGGCTGCAACTGAGAATCCGAGTGTGTAAAGTGATTGAATAAGAGCTCCCAAAATAACAAGACAGTGAAACGCTTTCATGTTCACTTACCCATGGAATAGACAGGAAGACTTAACTTTTATTGGCTCTGAACAAATGCTCATTCTGGGATTCAGGATGCTGTTGTGCTGAAACTGGTGAAACTGCACATCATGATTAGAGAGATTATTTCCTTATGCCAAGTCTTTGAATTGAGACTTACTTATTTGGTTTTTTTTTTTTTAATTTTTATTTCATTTTTTGTCATTCTGATTCTTTCATTCTGATCCAGGCTTAACATAGATACATATGTTACCTGTAAGAAGACATTTATAATATGACATCAATATCAAATTTATTGTGCAGAACATGTACTGCATGGAGAGATTGGGCTTTATGCTAGACATGTCCTAAAGCATTTCCTGAGGAGCACTCCAAGTAGCTCACAGGAGCTCACGGTGAAGGAGCTTATCTTTTCCCAGCAATCTTAAGAGCTGATGACCTCATATCTCCAATTCCTGACTTCTGTTATTTTCTAATAGATTTGGGAAGGACAGTCTTGTGGTTTGAGATAACAAGGTGGACAGGAGCAGGCAGCAGTGTTCATGGGGTCTGGTTGGTGCTACCCATGACTAGTCAACAGCTCACAGGTCCTCAAATCTTACACAGCTGGCTGTAAGAGTATGAGGGAAACCAAAAAACCTGCTGTCACAGCAGGCTCTGGCGTCCTATTGCCCAGAAGAGGGCAGACCTACAGTATTTTTCCTTAAGACAGTGGCATTCTTGCACATCTACTTCTCTTTCTTTTGTCTGTCTAGTTTGCTGTGTTGGCTGGATAAATTAAATACGCTGCAAAAATACCGAACAAACACAACTGCAGAAAAACTTGGGCAGTTGTCTCAGTCCACGGGCTCAATCCTTTACCTTTTTAGTCAGTCAAGGTTTTCAGGCAAGTACATTTTTCTGTCTACCTAATGATCACTGTGGTCAAGGAAAGAGATGTGAACTAGGTCCATTTCACGGCTGCACATCAAGTCAAAAGGTCTGCCATGAATAAAATCTGAACCTTAGGACATAAAATACTAATTTTAATGAAGTTCTCAATTTGCCCCCTAATTAAAATGAAAACAATCCTCTAAACTTCAACTTCTGGTTAATTATTTCCCTTTTTTCCCCTCCTCTTTTCCTTCTGCTCCCCCCACCCTGAAATTATTGAAAAAGAAGACCTGAATATATGATAAATCATCTATTATTTATTAAAGAATATCTAACTCTCCAAAAGAAATATTTGAACTTATGTTTCTATTTCACTGATAGTGCAGAGTGGAAAATACAGTGAATTCTTGACCAGTTGAACCTACGAATCTTAATACCAGTATTAGCTATGATGATACTGAATAACATCTCTATGAATCCAGTTCTTAAAAACACCTCTTTAAGAAGAAGCACTTGAACAGCTTTCTTAGATTCCAAGCATTTTTACCTTCTGTCTCAGGAAAACTATGATAAAAAGACACCTTTTTTTGCTTTAAAACAAGTAAAAATTCTGCTCTAAAGCAGGCTGTGCTGGTAGTAAAATCTGTGCTTGTCAGGTCTTATATCTCTTTCCCTTTTTGCAGTTGTTCTTACTGTTCAATGCTATTGCTCGTCAGTGAGCGCTCACCTGCTCTTGTAATCTGCTTAACATCAAGTTTTATCTGGGGTACAGTGCACCAGGGGTGTGCGAATGGAGGTGGGGTACTCCCTCAGGCAGCCCAGCCCAAATGGACCTCTAGCTAAACCCTTGCCCAGTGAAACATGTCACAGGGAGAGCTCCTTGAGCTTCTCACTGTTCCTTGATACTGATCTCCCTCTCCTTTCACACACCTTTACTCAAACATTACCTAAAAACTAAGCAGAATCTGGCATAAATTATCCAGTATAAACCTACAGTTGCTTATGTACGCTCACCACAGACTAGATTATTGCAATTTGGTCATCATCAGGATTCCCTTGATGTTGGGTGGAAAGCTGCTGTGGTTGCAGAAGGTGGCTGCTCACTATTCAGACAGATGTGTATGAATCAGACCTGCACTCTTTTTGAACAACTGCAAATGACCTGCTCCACTAATGCATTAAAACTGAAAAGGTAAGGAGAAGACACATACAGGACTACCCTTATGTCACATTAAAGCACTTGAAATCAGATGAGTTGTTTCTGTTCCCCACTCCAAGCTTAGCACAAACCAAAACGATGCAGGGGTCTTGTTATCAAACTACCATGGCGATCTCTCTCTAAGAAAGAAAGGGATGATGCAGCTAATCAGCAACATAGTAGACCTGTGTAAGACCACATTAGGACTCAACTGCTTCAGAAAGAAATAAATGAGAATATGTTGTGGTTTAACCCCAGATGGCAACTAAGCACCACACAGTCACTTGCTCACTCCCCCCTCAGCAGGATGGGGAAGAGAATCAGCAGAATAAAAGTGAGAAAACTTGTGGGTTGAGATAAAGACAGTTCAATAGGTAAAGCAAAAAGTGCACATGCAAGCAAAGCAAAACAAGGAATTCCTTCACTACCTAGCACTAACAGGCAGGTGTTCAGCCATCTTCAGGAAAGCAGGGCTCCATCACACATAACGGTTACTTGGGAAGACAAATGCCATCACTCTGTGCCCCTCTTCCTCCTTCTTCCCCCAGCTTTATATGCTGAGCATGATGTCATATGTTGTGGGACATAACAGAATCATAGAATGGCTAGGATTGGAAGGGATATTAAAGATCATCTAGTTCCAACCCCCCTGCCATAGACAGGGACACCCTCCACTAGACCAGGTTGCTCAAAGCCTCATCCAGCCTGGCCTTGAAGACAGCCAGGGATGGGGCACCCACAACTTCTTTGGGCAACCTGTTCTCGTGCTTCACCACCCCCTCCATGAAGAATTTCTTCCTGATATCTAATCTAAATCTCCCTGCTTTCAATTTAAGCCCATTACCCCTTGTTCTGTCACTACAGGCCCTTGTAAAAAGCACACTCCACCCCCCCACCCCCATCTTCCTTGTAGGCCCATCCCTTTGGTCAGTTGGGGTCAGCTGTGTCTCCTCCCAACTTTTGTGCACCCCCAGCCTCCTTGCTGGTGGGGTGATGTGAGAAACAAAGGACCTTGACTGTAAGCACTGCTCAGCAATAATGAAAACATCTCTGTGTTATTTACACTGTTTTCAACACAAATCCAAACCATGGCCTCATACTAGCTACTATGAAGGGAATTAACTCTATCCCAGCCAAAACTTTCTCCACTCCTTAATCCACACTTTACATCATGCCCAGGTCCCACACTATCCAATAAAATCTCATTAACCACCACCCCACTTCCCATCCTTTGATACAATACACAAATATTGCCCCTGTAAAATGTCTTTTAAATGTCCACAAAACGTCCATTAAGTTCGTTTAGTCCGTGACTTTGAGCTCCCTGTGTTATGGTGGTCACTCAGGACAGGAGAGGTGGAGTGTTGGATTCAGGACAGGAGAGATGCAGTATGGGGCCTACAAGGAAGCTGTTGGGGAGAGCTTTTTACAAGGGCCTGTAGTCACAGAACAAGGGGTAATGGGTTTAAACTGAAAGCAGGGAGATTTAGATTGGATATCAGGAAGAAAGTCTTCACGGAGTGGGTGGTGAGGCACTGGAACAGGTTGCCCAGAGAAGCTGTGGGTGCCCCATCCCTGGCAGTGTTCAAGGCCAGGCTGGATGAGGCTCTGAGCAACCTGGCCTAGTGGAGGGTGTCCCTGCCCATGGCAGGGGGGTTGGAACTAGTTGGTCTTTAAGGTCCCTTCCAACCCAAACCATTCTATGTTGTGTGCAGTTACTGGGCACCAAAGCCAATTCAGGGCCGGGTCACTGCTGCACTTGCACCGCTTCTTGTAAGGTTTGTCCTCTATTGATTCAGGTAGTTCCTGCTATAATAAATCCCATACCATGCAACTCAAATCATGGGTTACAACAATTTAAAGGTATTTCCATTACAATCTCCACCCCCAGTCCCTTTATACCAGGTTATAGGGTTTAACATGGCAATGAACTTCTATTCTTGCCCCAGCTCTGACTTGGAATTAGCCACAGCCTGCAGTCCCTTGTACAGGGGTGTACCTGCTCCACATGGAGCCTTATCTGTGAGCCACAGTCTCTCCAGGGGCATACCTGTTGTGATATAGATTTATCCACACCCACAGTCACTTTGAGGTGCACCTGTTCCATCATGGCCTTCTCCATGAGCCACAGTACCGTCAGGGATTTACCTGCTCCAGAGTGACCTTACCCACAACCACAGTCCCTTCAGAATTAAATCTGCTCCAACATGGCCTTACCCATGGCATGGCCCATTGCTGTTATCAAAATTTTCCCAGGCACAGCAGAGTCAGATGATAGCCACTGAGGCAGCACAGCAAGCAGAGAAAGCAAAAAGCAGCCACTAACGAGCACTAGATTCCAATATACAGTAAGGCAAACAAGCCCCTTGGCAAGAACAGAAGCCTGCCAATTAATGACTAAAGAGCAATATCAGCTATAAATTCTATCTAGCACATTCAAATCAAACCTGTCAGTATCTTGAACCCCTTGAGCCCCACGTTGGGTGCCAAGTAGGACTGTTGTGGTTTAACCTCAGCCAACAACTAAGCCCCACACAGTAACTCGCTCACTCCCCTCGGTGGGATGAGAGAGAGTATTGGAAGTGTAAAAGTGAGAAAACTCATGAGTTGAGATAAGGACAGTTTAACTATCTGAGATAAGGCTCAAAACTGAACGTAGACCCTTCAGAGTGCTATTCAAGGAAGAAAAACACCTATCAAATAGCATTAATTTCTGGCCTCTAAACATTTTCCAGAAAAATAAAACCAAACAAATCCTCCAACTATTTAAGTCAAATAGCCATTATGGTTCCAAATCTTTTGACACAAACTGTTGAATAGTTCTACTCGCCGCTCGCTCTGTCTCTAAAGCAACAGACACAGTGTTAGAAGATTAAAGGTTTAGGAATATCCCTTTTAAAACTTGAAATAACCTAGGCACAGCCTAATGTAACCCCAGGAATATTGGCTGTTGCCTCAGAGGCAAAGCTAGCAGTTGATTGCTCCAGCATCATGCAAGCCAGGCTCCACAGCCTAAACCTTTTTCCAGTTTAGAGATCTGGACCAGCCAGTGCTTCCCCAGCACAGAACTTGTCCCTCCTCACATGAGGCAGAGCCCCTCAGAGGGCCAAATAGGCAAGAAAAAGTAAGCAGGATTTTCAGAAGCAACAGTTAAGCATCCATGAAACTCAATAGGAGCAAATGTGAGCATCAGCGAGATGCTCACTTAAAACCTTCCCCTATTCTTGGCTCTATAACAAAGACAGAGCTTGCAGAATGACTAGTTCATTTTTGGGAGACAGACTAGGTTGAACAATGGGGACACTTGACCTCAGACCACACACATACTCCTTCGCTTGGTTCCCAGATGGTCTCTGGGTACCAAGTAATCACTTCTCCTGTAACACCAGTCTCTTCCCTCCCCAGAATTATCCCAGCTCTTCCCAAGGCATTGCCCTCAGTGAATGAAAGAACACCTCACAAGTTTTCAGAAAGTGCATCCAGCAGAAATGGGACACCTTTTCATCTGTATGCCAGGAACCTGATTTTGTCAATTATACACTGTATATAAAAAGCCTCTGCTATCTGCTTTCCCAGTACTCAGGGGAATGTGTATGAATAATTTTAAACTAGGAAAATGCTGTTGGGAATATTGTTTTATTTGAGAATCCTAAACTTTGAAACACATCTACAAAGATTATTTTATAATTAATAATATTTATTTTTTATACACATATATATGCATGTATGTATTTTGGATTAAAATAAATAAAGGAGGGAGAATACATCTTAGAATCACACAGCAGCTCATGCAAATCTTGAAAGATAGGCAAAAGTGCGTTAGAAAGAAATATCTCTGGACAAAAGTGGTAGGCACAGGAAATCCTTCAATGTTCTTGGTGTAGGCCCACAGGTCATGTGGGCGAGAGACATGCTATCTGTGGCACAGAAATTATTCCAATTGTCAGCTATATACATTTCTTGTGATGTCATAGTTATGTAACTATCAATAGGAATAGATAACTACAAAGAATAATTTTGGAAAACTCTAATACGTGTCAGTTTACAAAATTTCCACCTGGCTTTTTAGAGAAATGAGCATGTTAAGAAGCTGTAAAGAAAATAAAACTGAATGCTGACCTTATATTGTGAGAGTTAGCTTAGGGTGAGTTGATCTGTGATTGTACAACAGATCATTTTAACCTTTGCACTCTTGTGGACCTTTTTGATGCCACGTCATCGTTACAGTATCCTTGTTCATTCGCTGTGTTGAACAATGGTCACTTAAAATCTTTCATCTCTGAAACTTTACAGTGATGTCGTAGAGACTGCTGATACAATACTGTTATTCTTAAAAGAACAATTTTTAGAGCAATACACAGGGGAATTACAGTTTCCAAACTGCAATTGTTGGCCACTTCTTTTGTATTTCATGCTATTCTTTCTGGTGATTTTTTGATGTAGCAAACAAATTGAATTCATCTTGAAAAATAAATTACAAACTGGGAGTTTTCTGAGCTGGCCACACAGTATTTGTTTCATATTCCAGTATATGTTCCAAGTGCATCACTGGGACTGACACTAAGAAAGAAGGTGTTTGCCAGCTGTCACCACAAAGTGGTTTCTGAACTGTAGCTTTCTTGCTGGATCTCAAATGCTATTGCATAAAAAAATATTAGCAAAATCTGATCTTTTACAGATGACCAATATGAACTAATGATCAAAGTTCTGAGACATTTTTAATGCTAACTTTTGTTCTAAACAGATGATTTTGTACTAAAAAACTAAGAGGATATATTTTTAATTTGTAAATCTCAGCAAACTCATCTGTTATTACTTTTTAAGCAGAGGAAACAAAATACTTGTTAACTGAACTTTTTAATATTCATGTATATTGAATGGCTTTATTATACTGCTGTACTAAAAGATATTTTCTGTCTTCTCTGAGCCCTGGATTATTTATCTCTAATGTAAGAAATTCTGCAAATATTTTTGAAACAATGTTACATTAGTTGTTATATTAAAATCTGAAGAGTACAGACATCTCAGTCTCCCAAAGGCTCCCTACACATTGCATTATATTTCTCTATTTATCAGCATTTAGCTAATGGATTTGACTCTCTAGAAAACACAAGGTTTTCCTTGAAAAGTAACACACAGTTTTTCAGGTATTTTTCCAGTTACACTGAATCATGTTTAGCATTAAATTTACAATATTTACAAAAATAACCCCACCCCTTCAAAACAGCTCAGAATCAAAACGTTAAAAAATAAACCCAATGTTTGATGTGGAGAGGTAGATGACAGATTGGGCAAACACAAATTTGTATCTGGTCTCTAACTCTGGGTATAAGCTTGTGATTTTCAACATTATAAAAGACTAAACATTGGCAGATTTATGCTGGATGGAACTTTCACTGTATCTACCTGATTCACCATCAGCAAAATTCAATGAACCTGCCCTATACATATCTTAATGAAAGTGTTTAATGATGTTAAATCATGAGGGGGGGGTGGGGGTGGTGGAAATTAAAAATTAAAATTGAAGATCCATTTCACTAAGGGCCATATTAGGGTGTCTCATTCTTGTGAGCTGCCATCTACAGATGCTGTCCAGTACTGATGGAGGTACTCATATAAGCTACTACTCTGAAGGGAAAATACATTACCGTGATATAGCCTCACAGTTTTTAAACACAGATCAATAGACTGTGTGTATTCACAGACAATCACACAAATATAGTTAAAGTATCTTGACTTAATACCCAGGACATCTGTGGTAAAATACTGCAATACAAAATTGGTAAACATATACTTTAAATCAAAGAAAAAGAATGACATAAAGTAGTCTTAAAAACATTTCTTAATAAGAAATCTATATTGGTTCCTACCATTAGGTATATCCTCCTTCAAGATATGTCATTCTTGTGCATGAAAAAATAGTGCTATTTTGCAAGGAATTGTGGATGCCATGATATGCGCATGCATCATGGGTTGGAAAACCCCATGTTTACAGTATGGTTTACAGTATGTTGACAGTCTAGATTATGAATTTTACCCTTTCAAATATGAGTAGGAACTCTGAGTACTTTCCCAACTCCAAGTTTCTTGTTCGGCTTGAGACAACTGAGGCTGAAAAGATCAAGCAGAGTCTTGATGAATCTGTCGCCTTTCAGGTGTCTCACACTATGTGCATTCATGTGCCACCATGACTCACTTTTTAAGAACATGCTGGGATGGGAAGCACTTTCCAACCTCAGCCTGAACTCTGAAGGGAACCCTGGTCTATCCTCACTCACCTGGAAAAGTAGTCAAAAGTTTGCTTTCTGACCTTGGTGGTACTGGACTGCTTTTGAGCTTGAAAAGTCCTGCCTGTGCCCTAGACAAGTTTCTTCTCCCTGTCTCAGCTGTGCAAGCTTCATCAGGCTGCCACAGAATTGCCTGAGTTGTGGGCACTCCTGCTGTCAGTGGGCCTGCCCTGAGGACCCCACTTCTCCCCCCAGCATCCCCTCTGGGGGCCTCTATACTTATGATTCCACAGGGAACTTTGATCCATGGAAATCCACCAGAGCTGGACTCTGGTATTACCCCAGAACTTTTTACATTGCATTAAAAAGTTAGGATGGATAAAAATCTTCCTTCAGAAGCAGAAAAACAAGTATGTTGTTATGTCAACATTTGGCGAAATAAAAAAATACCAACTACCTCAAGAAGTACCAAAAAATAAATATGGGTCATCTTAGCCTTTCACACTGAGCTCTGATAAGCCTTGCTTAGCTCCCACAGAACTCCCCATACCTCCAGCTTCATCACCAGGCAAGGTTTCGAAGGTCTTGTGATATCTCAACCATTCAAATATATGAAAACAATTATCATGTTAGCACTTACAATTCATAGCCTATATGTTTGCAAATAATCTATATGATGATATAACTATTTATCCCGTTTGGGATTTAAAAACTGCCTAAACATTTGAAAAGGATTAAAACTAATAATAGGGAAAACACATGTTCAGTCATTTCAGTTTGCATAATGATTCACCCATAAAAAAAGAAATACGATAACCAAATTGAGTCTGTTCTGTACAAAACATTATTTTGTCACAATAAACCCCTTGAGACAAAGATGTAAATATTCAGGCATTGCTACATGTAAGTGCATGGCAGAAAATAAATCACCTTGCTGCTAATATTTAAAATTAATGTAACTTCAGGTAAAATTATTAACATAGACACAACAGACCAGATATTCAGTTGGTGTAAATCAGTGCTGTCCCATAGAAATATGTAGCTCTATGACACCTAAGAATTTGCTTCAGAAAATTCATATTGCCGTAGACAACCTCACATTCAGAAGTTCAAGTAAAAATATAGAATGGTCATTTTTTAAAAAACAGATTTTTTTCAGAACTTATCTTTGCCCTAGTATAGAAATAGGATAGAAATTTTCGGTAGAGTGAAATTAACAGCTTTCGTATCACAGCAGACAAAATAGTCAGTAACATAGTATTTGAATAGGCTTTACATATTTCACAAATAGTCTTTTAATCCCCAGAAATTAAATGGGATCACTCAGATTAATACTGAAGTACCTTGCAAACCATACCCTTACAAAACATATCCGAGCTGAGGAGGTATTGTATTCTTGTTATGGAAATAAAAGATATAAGAGACAGGGATTTGTGCACCAAAAGCTTTGGCATAAACCAGAAATGAACTAGAATTAGTTGGGGTCCCACTCTGAAACAGGAGTACAGCCCCCTGTCTCCTGCAAAATTCAAGTTCTCATTTCTTTGCTATTTCCAGTGAATCCATCACATTAGTTAAGATAATTAATTGAACTAGCAGAGCAAAAAATACATATATAGGCCTTGATCTCATGCACTCTCACCACAGTGGTAGAGACAGAACTAGTTCCACATCCCCTCCCTTTTTGCATGGAATTTGTAATAACTAATACTTTTTTCCCTCCATTTACACACTTAATGAGGTAAAGTGGGGCAAGACTGAATACCTGTTCCATCCAACACTGGTTTCCAACTCATGATCTGCTGCCTATGCCTAAGGTATCCACAAAGAGCAAGAGAAGCAAATTGTTAGCTGTCCATGAAGAAAACTGAACCATCCCTAAACCATTCCTGGATGCTTCTTTGCTACCTGAGGATGCTCTGAGGAACATCCCTGGGCAGTGTTTTTGCAAGCCACACAGCTGGCCCTGAGAACATGCTGGAAATCCCAGGGCCATACCCTGCTGCAACCATCTACTCACTCAGAGGTTCTTGTGTGTTGCCTGTTTAGGAAGAATTGCAATTTTAAACTTAGCTTTATCAGATGATTTTTAAAATCTTCTATCAATGGTCTAACTGCAAAACAGAGGGTAAACTCAAAGCAAACTCCTTGCTAAATATGATGCCAGCTAGAGAGAACAGACTGTTAACTTTCCTCTCCAATTCTTCACTAATAGTAGTCTCAGTGTCTTCTTTATGCTCCAGTTGAATGGAATGAAACAGTAAATTTTATTTTAGGAATAAAGTTACTACAAAATACACAGGTTTAAAAAAAATGGAACAAAAAAAAAATCGAACTCCTACACTGACAGTGACTGCAATTTTATTCTTGACTGCTGTATCAGGAATTTTCATCAGGAAGAATTCATATTTCTCCTCATTCTGTGAAATAGAAAAAGGCTTACAATCCTGTGAAATGTAATGTACAGGTTTAATAGGATTGTACTCTTGCCTAATGTCACAGTAACAAATAAATGCAATAGAGACTTGCTGACACAATAGAAAACTGCTAGTTCAACACAAATGACTCTCTGTAAATAAATCTGAAATAATTTCTCTATACATCTTGGCTCCTGCTTTAATCTCTGCTTACAGTCAGGAGGTGGTATGGCAATAACAGTGAGGGACAGGGGGGAAAAATCTTACAGCAACCTTCTCAGTGTGTTATGGCATGCTGCAACTCAAGGGAAGAGTGTCTTGATGGTTCGACTCTGAAACACCTTGTTTAGGCACAAAGTCCCCTTGCAGACCACATATTAAAAAGTGAAGAATAGAACACCCTGAACTGGTGGAAACGGGATTGTGAAGGGACACAGTGGTACTCCTGTGCTCTTGGCAATGGTCATATAGTCAGATTCAGGGCTGTTGCAACACGGTTGGCACCATGTAATCCTGGGTACAAGCAATGAAAGCAACTCCTCGCCTCCCCAGGCAGCAGTTCTTGGCTCTTTCTGTCACCATTTCCTTACTGGCACAAGCTTACTTCTGACTAGCAGATCCAGCGACAGTTATGCAGGGGAAATACACATTAGCCCTACTGCAACCACCTTCCGTAATGCTCACATTGAGTCTTTCCAGTGTAAGACAGGACTATTCCTTTCCCACTACCAGTTTTAACATGACGTGTCTGCCAGAAAATCCACTCAAGGGGAAAATATAACATGCAGCTGACACTATTACGCATTGTATGAGACTATGAGAGCGCCCTATATGGAGTAAAAATAAGGAGCAAATCACCAAAAATCAACAGTGAATAAGTGGCTGTTGTTAGTATGAAATTGTAATGGATAAAACCAGCTAGCCCTCATATCATCCTTTTTCTCGACCTTGCCCTCTATTGGCATGTTTCTTAATCTCCTTCCCCCATCAGTCCCATATGGGATACAGTTCTAATTAGCACGTAACAGTAAGCATATATTTTTCATCTCAAGGTATCAGCAGTTTATCTACTGAAGTCACTCAAAATGTCATGCTAACAGCACAGGTAGAAATCGCCTTTTCTTTTTCAACATGCACAAGTGCTCGTTAAACAAGATGGCGGGTAATTCTTGTTAAGGGATACATAGGCATGCTGGGAAGAGACATCATTTTGTTTAGCACAAGGCAATAGCTTACGCACACACACTGGATGGTTTGTTCCAATTATTTTATTACAAACTATATCATATAGCCATAGATTGACTCCAGATATTCAAAGTGTTATAATCGTGTTTGTCAAGAAAATCCTCTTATTTCCTGCCATCGTGACTTTCCTTCTGTGGTGGGCTGGTCTTGGCTAGACGTTCACCCAGCTGCTCTCTGCTCCCCCTCCTCAACAGTACAGAAAGGAGAAAATAAGATGGAAAAGCTGGTGGGTCAAGGTGGGCAGATCATTCACCCACTGCCCTCATGAGCAAAACAGACTTGACTTGGGAAAAATAATTTTATATATCGCCAGCTAGAGTTGAATGGTAAGAAACAAAGGCAAAAAAAGTAAAACACCTTCACCCTCCTACAACCCTTCTCCACTCTTTCATTCCCAACACCACCTGTCCCACCACAGTCTCTCCAAGGGCTGCAGAGGACACTCTGCTCCAGTACTTTGAACACCTCCTCCCCTCTTTTGCCCTGTCTTAAAAAGGCTATCCTGGAGGCACCCCAGCCGTGGTTGAGGGGCTCAGACATACCCTGCAGTCGATCCACTGAAGCCAGCTGGGACTGAGTGTGTCCAGCACAGGGCAGTCCCAGGCTCACCTCATCAGTCTTCCTGCAGCCCCCCAGGCACCCACACCCCATCTCTCATGAGTACCTGTAGCAACAGAAATCTAGAGGCAATTGAACAGGGAGACTGAGGTGCATGTCTGTACAGCCATGGTAGGTGGTTTTGGGGAGGGGAGATGACAACTGCTGCTGAGCCAAATGCTCAGCTGGTGTGAGCATCCTTCTCACCTCACCTGCAGCAACTGGCCATAACTGCAGCCATTTCCAAGGGGCTAAACCCACTCACGTGTACCAGCTGCCATCCAAACCATCTTAGTTGGAAGACTAAGCTGCGTGACACTCTACAGGAAAACACAGAATTGCTGTACGGGGTTGAAAAACCCTTGTTAGCCATCTCCAGCGATCTGCTTTCAGTTAACGGCCATTACACAATGTGACATATAAGGAATAAGGGGCAGCATGAGGACCTGGTCGTTGCAGTGTTTACAGACAATCTCCCTGGGTGGTTTGATTAGCTGAGGAGCAGATGCTATTTTTCCCTCCTTTCTTGATCTATTTTTGTTTGGAAAATTTGAAGCTGATTGCACATATGCTAAAAGTTTAGGTATGCAGATTTGGAAAAATCTAAACAAGTAAATGCATTTCATGAATATTACCAAGTAGGCACCAAATATTTATTCTAACCATTGGATTTCCGTGCACGAATGTTTAGCTGATGCAAACAAAGGGACTCAATTGGTCAAATCTTCTTTAGGTTATGAAAGGAGTTTGTCTTTGTTTCTGTCCTGGTTTAATTATCTTCCTTGGTCCAGATGCCTTCATTGAGCTGCATCTGCAAAATATTTCTCAGCTGAGGTATGACTAAATCCTTCCTATGATTTGACCCTGTGGCCAAGATCCAGAGAAGCTGAACACCAGCACTGCTCTTCCTGTGGTAAGATTTGTGAGTGCTCAGCATCCTGAAACATTTTATAGGCAGTTTTGCATATCTTACTGCTGCAAAATTTCTCTACAGAAGAAACTGCTTGTGGACCACTCCTCAGCACACATACATGCATGCATATGCGTACCCTGAATCTCATGGGGTGAAAACAGAAGGGACGTGACTTCAATGCTCCTTGCAGGAAAGGATGAACAAGGGGAAGCAAGTCTTCAAGGCCAGGCTGGATGAGGCTTTGAGCAACCTGGCCTAGTGGAGGGTGTCCCTGCCCATGTCAGGGGGTCTGGAACTAGATGGTCTTTAAGGACCCTTCCAACCCAAACCATTCTATGATTCTATGATAAGTGCTGGCTAAGCCCATGCTTTGGTCTCAGAAGGCAACTACTCTTCCGCCGTAACAGTCTTTTTATCCTGGAGGGAAGGTGGGGGAAGGGAGTGGGGCAGGAATATTAATTGATATTTTTAATAAAATGAATAATTTTTATATGAAAATATATAAATGCATTTTTGTACCATTTCCCACATTTTACCAGGAAATAGATAGGTACGTGTTTTGTTTCTGTATAAGGTTTTACTTTGGTATCTATTTGGTAGCCAAGTAGAAGAAGCTGCATTTTCTTTCTTCTTGTGCTGAGTACACTGACCTGAGTGTGTACATCTTTCCAGCTCTATCTGCACTGAGGAACTGATGTCAGGAGTGTTGGCAACAGTCATATTTTTAATGCTGGAACAAGTGATCTATCTGCAAAATTAAAAGACATCTCAAATGAAAAATTATTAAACAGGAATCTCCATTATTAAGAGGAAGAATAACAGCAAATAGGAAAGTAGAATTTTGAGAAAAACAAAACCAAAAAACCCCAAACAAACAAACAAAGCAGAACTTGATCAAAATTGAAAATTTCCAATAAAAATTATCATTTTTCATGACATTTTCTCTCAGGCAAGTCTAAATTAAAAGCCGCCTTGTGACCAGCTGCAGTCGCTCCTTCTTTCAGAATCACCTCTTTCCCTGATGAGAACTGCAAATGGTAGATTAACTTCAGTTCACCCTCTGACTTTGCTCCCCAGCCAGACTATAGGCTGTGACACACCACATTCCTCCATGGTGAGTCCACCAATGGTGCATCGGATGTTTGTCACACTGGTGACAAACTAAAGTATCAAATAAAGTACTTTTTTTTTTGGTGGGCCACACTTTTGCTTCCAGTAGATATTTCACTTTTATTTTCCTCTCAACTTTCAGGGGCAGAATGCCAAAGCAGTAATTGGAAATTCTATCATCTTATCTTTTCATAACAATGAACCAACCAACAGAAAGAAGCTCTTAATAGATACAAACATAATGAGGTGCACTTTGGTTATTACTAATGGCTGTTCATTTAATGTAGACTTGTAATATCATGGCATCTATTGTGCCTTTATAGTCACAGGCATCATTTAGAGACTTCAGAACTCATTAAGAACAATTGTGTCCAGGTTCTTCAGCTACCTGTGTGGCTGAGATCTGGCTGAATAAAACAAAGTGAGCTTGAAATGAGAATCCTCACAAATCCAGAGTGTCAGACAAGCGTTATGATTGGAGAGAAGGAGTTGGTTTGCATTGTCTTGCACAGAGCTAACAATTTTTGGATCATCTAATGGTGGATATTTTTGCCTTCATGTCCATAACTTTCTTTTCCTTTCCAAAATCCATCCTCAATAGAAAAAGCTGCTTCTTCTCCTACTACGTTTGAATGCAGTTTGCTACAGCCAGGATGGCATAATATAGTTTACCCAGATGGTCTGAATAATACTGAATGATTCCAGCCACTCTAATTGCATACAATTTTGTTGTAGATGTTGTTTTGTAGAAAAAAAAAAAAAACACAACAACAAAAACCAAAAAACCAAAACCTCATACAACTGATTTTTTTTTTTTTTTTTTCCTTTCAGAAATCGACTTAGTAAAAATTGGGACAAGATTTTCAAAAGCAACCAGTAAATCTGGATGCACAGCAATACCTCAAATAAAGAGTTGGTGTTCAGCATCCTCAGAGAATCTGCTCTCCTGGAGGCATCCTGACTGGGCAGACTTTTGAAATCATGGCTTAACATGATCAGAAAATGGTTTTAAATTGTGGCTTATGCACAAATAGTTACGTTTACTTTGTTCTATGACTACTCTGTTCTGTGATGTTACACATATTTAAGGCTAAAAATTGCCCTGTTTTTTTCAATAAAAATGAAAATCTGCTATTTCTTGCAAAAGGTTCCTTTTTTACGCTTTTTTTTTCTTTTTTTTAAACTAGAGATTTCAGTTTGGAAATATCTGGGGTACTGATATTTCAGACTTCATTTCCCAAGGGAAACCAATGGATTCCATAATTCATTGCAGCAGCTCAGCAAGAGGTGAAAACTATATGCAATGTAATCTGTTCAGCGAGAATCACACAGCAAGAACAATGGTGGGATAAAGATCCAAAATATAACTCCCATGAGCACTGTGGAAATATTTTTCAAATAAAAATGTTCAGTTTACAATTTTTGGTGTAAAGACAACATATTCTAAAGATCAGCTGCCTACTGCAATCCAGTGTGGTTAACTCCTGTGTAACTGTGGCAGTGGACACAGACACCAGCTCATTTATCTGTGTAACATCTGCATATACTAACATGACTTGTATTTCTCTTTTCTGCAACTCAGCGGCAGATTATGGTGCTTACAAAACACCTGTCTTGTTAGCTGATATGAAACGTGGTAGGAAAGACATAAAACTCCACTAAGTTCTCCAACCTACTACTGCAGTGTTGGTAGTTTCGTAGTAGTGAACAGAAGTCAGCATTAAAGTCTGTCTGATTTAATTTTCCACTTACCGGATATTCTGTACGTCAGTCATGGACTATGAGACTACATGGCCCCTTCCACAGGAGGAAGGAGGATTTCACAGGTAGGCCATTAGACTTGAGTTTAAGAGATTTGGGTTCATTTTCCAGCTCTCCTATGGGATCTTGGGAAAATCTGTCAGTTCCTATCCCCCAACTGAGAAGGTGATAATGCTTCTTTCGTCACTCTTGTGCTTTATTCACTTACAAAGCACTTAATGGCAGCATCTGCCCCACGGCGAATGTCTGTGTGCAGGGCCCCGCACTGCAGAAATCCAACCCTGCTTGAGGAACCACTGCAAGACCACAGTAGTAGCAATGATAACCTATTTCCAGTGATATAAATAGGCAGGTTGACTTGAGCATGTGCTTAAGCCGTGCTGGAAGGCAGGCCTGCAAGCAGAAGACACGTATGCGTTGTCTTTGACAAACTGGCAAGCTGGCTGTAGCTGTGAGATGGGTCGTGCCCCACTTCAGCCTTTTGCAGCAGGTGTCGGAGGAGCAGCAGTGTGATGCTACCTGGCACCTCCAGACTTATGAAGCCTCCCTGCCTGGTATCTTCACCCTTTACCTGGAGAGCACTTGACTGACAGGAGCTGAGCAGTGTTTCACCCTGTGGGGCTCGTGATAGCCACAGTGTCTGTCAACACATTCTATCACTCTCTGCTTATGCAGACAATTTTTTTTCCTTTTTTCTTTCTCTTTTTTTTTCCTGATGTATTCATCACTAGGCTGCAGACACCTAGTTAATCCATTTAGAACCTATCAGCTCTGTTCATCGGCTCATAAACCCATTACCTCGGAGGCGCTGTGCTCAGGGACACAGGTGCCAGACCAGTGCACAAAACCCAATTGAGTTATGTAGCAGGCGGCAAGGCCCTCGGATTCATGATTCTGCCTGCATGGGGAATTGCACGCGTTATGTGGCAGCAGCCACTTTATTAAATATCGATTTAAATCACAGCCTTTAATCAAATCTGATAGAAGACCTTTCTCACCTCCCCGCCCATCCCTTCTCCATGCTCCACTTCTACCCCAGCCCTCCCCAGTCCCCTCCTGCCTGATGACAGCGAAGCTCAGGAATGAATAGTTAGCAAGTAGTTCAACAGCAAACCCTTATCAACTGTAATGAGGCATTTGCGATAATCGAGTGATGAAATGTAAATGGGCAGTAATGAGCACAATTACATCCACTGGGGAACCATCAAAGCTGCTTCTTTCCTTGCAGATGGATGAGCTCCCTCACTGTCACTGCCCATTGCTGCCTTCGCTCTGAGCATGGCACAGATGCAGGGACCAGTGGGGAGGGAGGTGGCACAGGGAAAAGCTGGACCCAGCGGCGCAGCGCCAAAGGAACTCGCTGAGAGTGGCCAGGTAGCAGCTGGGCTCCCTCCGTGCTAATTCCACCTTTGATGGTTATCCTTCACCTCCTTTTTCTCCACCCTTCCTCCACCCTCTTCTCCCTCCCTCCTGGTCCTTAGGGATGATTTGATTTGCTGCAATGTTTGAAAACTGCCTCATTGTACTAACAAGATTAACTTGAGCCTATGTCTGTTTGATACACTGGAAATGTGCAGGGTGACTCGGACTGGCTTTCAGCTGGAGCTGAAAAAGCCAAGAAATGGGGTGGTTGCCAGGGAACAGGCCCAACGGCAGCTTATGTCATCCTTGCTGACAAGGGACCAGCCGTGAAAAAGGGAAAAATACCAACACGTTCAGGAAAGGGGAAAAGTCGTTGCTTCCACAATCCGTCCGGAGAACATTCTCAGATCCCAGAAATTGCTCACCCAGAAATAAACACATCAAACTGCATAATCTGACCCAGTTACTCAGTTTATCCTGGATAATTTCTGCAACTAAATAGTGCTACAGAAAAGTCAAAGACCCAGGGTTAAAAAGTTGGGTTGCAGAAAAACCCGTGTGGAAAATACCCTTGTGCCCGCTGTGTGTTCGCCAAACCACCTCAACTGTTCATTTCCTGGGTCTCACAGGATTTAGCTGTGACATATAACCTAATTGTCAGTGTCCTTATTTTCCTGTTTTAAAGACATGTTATCAATGGAGAATTATCACAGGAGTTTGTTTAAGAAGTGATCAGCTAAGAAAGGTTCATCAGTTGTCACAGAAATACCTAAACCCTGACAGGATGGTCAAAGTTATGTTTCTGATACTACCTTGCAATAAAATCCTCTTTAATTATGCATTCATTGTATCACATGAAGAATTCCTGTGCAGACAAATCTCCTCCCTGCTGGATCACACAGTTGAAAGCCAGGCGCAGTGCAGATGGTCTACAAAGAGCACACTGCAGGACTTTTGACCCTTGGCAGATCTGCAGAGGAGGTTAGGTGTCACGTTCAGCATGGCCAAAAACGCGCCAGCCCACTGAGGGTACAGAAAGGGGCTGTTGGCAGAGCTGGAGGCGGGGAAGAGAAGTTCTGAATTTATACACTGTAAAGATGTGTGTCTCATTTACAATAACACCATTTCACAAACTGAAAGGGGAGGCTGTGTACTTTGTTTTAAAGGCATACACGTTTTGAATAATTTAAATGGCTACAAAGTCTCTGGGATGACTAGAAAGTCACACAAAGGTAAATGGTAAAGCAAGTGGTAGAGCAAACTACTGGTGGATATAGACTAATGGAATGGGAAATGGTGAATCTTTGGTAGATGTCTTCTTCCAAGGACTAGAAGGATTGTAATAGGTGGGATCTGAATGAAAGCAAGGTTTGGTAATGGAGAATGCTAGCCAGAGAGCAACTGGCTCATGGGCAGGAAAGAACACTCAAGAGGAGACTTGAAATAGTGACTAAATGTTTTGAACCAAATCAGGGTGTCAGACAAAGGCTTAACATACCCAGGGTACCACAATGAACGTTTTCCAATACCACGGAGTTTTTTCTCTCATTTCTAACTTTCCAGCTCTCAGAACATGTCAGCTCGTGGCAACGAACTCCACCAGTTACCTCTCCTACCAAGCAAAAGAAATGCTTCCTCTCATCACACTTTAATCTGCTGCTTTTTCGCTTCAGAGTACATTCCCCACTTCTTGAGTCAGAGGTGGCTCCAAATGACTAATCAAAGTGCAGCAAAGTAACCCAAATTCTGGCAAGCAAATCGCATCAACGCATCTGGGGACTAATTACATCAGTGCTGCATCTGAAGACAGATGACCAATGCATGGGTTTAGGAAAGATCCCACAGATAAGCACGCCTGGTGCAATAGTCCACCCACCCTCTCTCAAGGAAGGAAACAGCTGAGCCCTGGACAATCAGATGGATTGGGATGGTCACCTCCGCTGTCTGTCACAGAAGGTCTTCCTGATGTTCTAAGGAGTTACTTAATATTATAGAGTTCCATCACCCCCAGTACCTGGGTGTTTTTAACTGCACTATTTCAGTGCACGTTGCATTTAGAAATACACTAGGATCTTTTACTTATTAGAAATGCAATAGCTGTTAAATTGTATTAGTTATTGACTTCAGCAGCAATAAACTGTAGCAAGAGTAGCCTACAGTAAATGCTACTAAATCATAATCAGCTGGCACAGTGCAGGTATTTCTGACCATTTGCACTATGCTCTGTAAAATACATTTGATCACAGTATATAAAAATGTGAGAGTACTGTATATGATATTGAAATGTACTGAGTTTAAAGACGTACTCAACCAATTTATCATTTGACTTACAGCTTCGCAAAAGCTATTAAACAACACTGTGAGCCTGGAGGCCACACATATGCTACAGCCCTGGAAATGTAAAGAAGTTCATTTGAATCCCTTAATAATGACCTTGACCTGTAGAACAAGGTGTACGTATTGTCAACAACTCATCTCACTCTTGACCCTGGCAAAATGCCTAACCCTTGAATACTTACAGTGGGGGAGGAAAAGCTTGGGTTGGTGTTTTTTTTTTCCTTTCCCCTGGTGAAATGGGCCAATTTTTTCCCCTGTTTAGCAAAATCTGGAACACAGATCATTAGAATGCTTTTGGCAGCTAATTTGAACATCAGTGACTCAACTTTGAGAAGGAAGCCTTTTTCTGCCCTAAAGAATCTCAGAGAGTTTTCAGACTACAGTAATTGAAAAATCCCTAAACACTCACTCACAGAGGAGATACACATTACTGCAGGAACAGTCTACAAATTGTAAAGTATTCAATTTACATTCTCAGTACCTCAGGGCAGTTGTGAAGAATTTATATCTTCAGAAACCTTTGAACTAACAAAAGATAACATTTCACAGCAAAGTCTACTTGCATAAAAGTTTTTTAACTCCCTTCATTCTTATTCTGAAGGAAGTGTCTTTTGCACTTCTGGAACCAAGGCTCAACACAGGTATTTGAGATTCTATAAAGGAGATGGAGATGGAAATAGAGGTGTTAAAAAAATTTAATGGACATACTGCATCTCATTTAGAACATGAGTTCATTATTCACCAGTCCACACATGATGTATTCTTGCTCTGAACCTGATGTCTTTTTAAATGATACTTCGGTTTGATCAATGTGCAAAGATTCTTAGTCATATTAAGGCCCTTTATGCAAAGGGCTTTATAATATGTAGGTAACGGGCACAGCTACATGCTGCCTGAGGGCAAGCTACACACTGGGTGAGGGCAAGAGGACCTTTATTCTTTGCTGGGTGCATCGGTTGGGGCAGGATGTAGTGTCACATCTAATGCGGTCAGCTGGCTACATCACCCCTCTGTTTGCACTGAGTCTTCATCTGCTCGGGGACATTACATTAAAAAATAAATTCTGATGAGCCTCAGACCTAAGACTTTGTAAAAATGAAGAGAAAGTCCTTCTCTTTAAGAAAAGAAACCTTTTTTATTTTTTTTTTTTTTTATATATAGGGTCACTTCACATACTATAACACTTGGACCTCTATCAACAAACCAACATTTGCAGAGGTTCCATTGTGAACCACACAAAAAGCTGTGTATTTATTTAGGACTAAAGAACCTCAAGAGATTAATGGAGCAGTAGGTAACTTTAATGATGTGCTTAAGTGACACAGAAGTCAGAGTTAACATCCAGCTGGCACTTGAGTATACCAAAAAGGCAGAGACTGCTAAATCATTTGGGTTCAAGATCACAGAATCAGGCCCCATTTTTGTGAAGAAAATTAGTAATAGAAACAGGTATCACATTTGCTAGCTAGAAAATGATCTTTCTCTTCTTCTGACCCTTTTCTTGATCAAAGAATATTGAATATAATTAACAATCTAATGATGGATGGACGAACAAACTGATGGAAGGGAGGAAGGGAGGAAGGAAGGAAGGAAGGAAGGAAGGAAGGAAGGAAGGAAGGAAGGAAGGGAGGAAGGGAGGGAAAGGAAGGGATAGGGAGGGAAAGGAAGGGAAGACAAAAAAACCTCTGCTTTAGGCCAGCCCTATATCTGTGATTACCATATTCGTGTCCAACACTAAGCATTATGTGGAAACATTAATGAAAGTTTTAAAATGCAATCATTGGTTAAAGTGGGGTTTTTTTCCCCTACTCTATAAAGAAATTGATAAATGTTTCTATTAACTAATAACCCAGGAATCAACAGTCTTATAAAACTGGTTTATTCAGCCCAGAAAATTAGGCAATCCATCATGACTGATTTGCTCACATTTTCCCCTGCAAATAAGTGAGATGAAAACTTTAAAACCAATAAGATAATGCACTTAACAAATTCAGCTGAGAGAGATGGATAAACTAAGATGCCACTGGCATCAGTTAAGGAAAATCTGTCGTGTTTCCAATTATTTGAGCAGATTTTGTATCCCAATTTGCTGCCAGACTGGCTGCATCCCCCACTCCCCTCTTTCAAACCAAATCATCTGATCTTAAATCAGAACAAGCTCATCATATCACACTATGAAAGGCCAACAGGGGATAAATGACACCAGATGTTATATGAGTTTTCTTTTAGGCTTTCATTTCAGACTTACTGCATTCCCCATGCTGCTTTTTACTTGTCAAAAACTAAAATGTGCTTTGATAGATAACAACCCTATTTTCTTCACTGCCTGAGCTTAGAGAATACCATTAAGTATTGATATTGATGGTGCTTAACTAGGGAATGCAACCTGGGACGGCAGAAAGCAGGATCCTGGGATCCTGAGGTATCTTTCAGTCCCACAGATACATTTTCTGCTAGTCCCAGGGTTTTTCTGCTGTTGCTGCTGGGGGTGGTGTCGGGATACATGCTGTGTGATTTTACAACACAAAATGCGAGCGCACAGACAGACAGGAAGAGCAAGGAGGGGCAGGCACACTCCGAAACATAACTCTTAGGCCCATCTGCTGCTGCTGTCTGAGCTGCTGAGGGAGCCAATATCATACTGAAAGACTAACAATGAACTTCTGAAGCTGAACTGAAGGTCGCTGGTGCAGAATCCAAGGCACATCATTTTAATTTGCGTTGCTTATGGTCTTCGGGAGTCATTGTGTGCCCAGACCAGTAGGGAGAGACTGGAGAATGGCAGACACAAAGAACAGCACAAGCAACAGCGGTGGGAGAACCAGGCATGCACAGTAGACAGCACACATGGCTTTTCGGGTCTGCGGGGAGCACTGTACCCAGCAGCCCAGGTCTGCTCTGCAAGGCTGAAACCTGATGAGGTTGCCAAGGTTTGGGCAGCCTTTTAAAAGTTAGCTTGGCCACATGCAATGTAGTAACCATGTTTCCAGGCTTACAATGGCTGGCTGCTGCTGCAAAGAACCTGATATAAGGAAAATGTGAACCACCTTGGTATAGGGCAAAGAAATAAATTGATAAATAGGTTAGTCTGGAATGTGAAGGAAAAAACCACTTCTTTCTATAGTGTCATAAATGAATGATTTTAAGAGTATAAAGCCTTTCATAATAATTTCCATAAGTACTTTCTTAAGAAAATACCTAAGTAGTGAATGCACTTTAACCCTTAAACCCACAGTGACTGGTGACATCACATCATAGTGGTGTTTCATGTCAAGATGATGTAATTGTCTCCCAGCTGACCTGGTGTGTGTGTGTTTGCATGAAGGCACTACCATGACTTCGAATACTTCAGTCTACTGCGTGGGAGTAGCTTGTTTGTCTCATGGGTGGCTGTAGGAGGTGGCAGCTTAACCTCATCGACTTTTCCTTCCAATACACCCTGCAGATGCATTGAGGGAGCATATTCACACATACTCTGACTGCAGCTGCTGGCAAGCAGCTTGCTCCAAGGTGCACTGAAGTCCACAGGGTTAAGCCTCAGGAGCAAAGAAAAAGATAAGGGTATGGTCAGCGTTGAGTGACAGCAGCAGAGGCTCTCCTTCACAGGTCAGAAATGCTCAATCACAGATTCTGAAGCAGAATTCAACTACATTCAAACACCACAACTTTCCCCCTTCAACACTTTCCGCTACTCCGGTGCTCTGCTTCTGCCTGAGCATTTCTGCCTGCCACCGCGACTCCACTTAACGTCAGCTGATACCATCACCTTTGTAACACATGCAAAATATGCTTCGTGAACAAAATACACCAATAAGCCAGCTGCTGTCAGAAACCATGACATAGCATTAAACATCATCAGTTTGGTTTGTCTGACACTCTGCAATATCTACGTAGCACAGCTTCACTTGATAGTAAGAATGAGCTGGCCTCAGCTCCCATCCCAGCAAACTTTTACAGGAAAGTAGAAATCCTCACCAACTGACTTGTGCAATGAAGTGATAATGCAGAACACCCAGGACACAGGGAGGGGGGGCTGGCAGTGGGTACATCAATGTGTTTAGTCTAAAGACCAGTGGCCTTTCGAGCCCAGTTTGATTCAAAGAGCTAAGCAAAACACAGTGTGAAGAAAGGAGCCAACAACAACTCTTAAATCTGGAATGACAACAAAAGAAACACCACTGAATATCTCACAACAAAGTTGTTCCAGATTTGCCTCACCTTTAGCTGCCTGTACCACTGTATCACATCTGTGATTTTCAGAAATGGTAAGCAAGAGCCTGAGTTGGTATCTTAATGCTCCCCCCTTACAATATTCAGCGTGATAACAAGCATCATATCACTTTATTGCCCAATCTCTAAATTTATTTTATGTCTTTTATAGAAACTAGCAGAATAGGGTAGAAGGTGACAAGTTGATTACTAAACTAAAAGCAACTAACAGTGGAAGTTATTTAGGCAAAACAATAACAAAATCCATTATCTATTCAAATTATTTCCCCCCAAAAAAATGATGGAGTAATCTTTTCATATTTTCTAAACACCTAATTATTACAAACAGAGTCAGATATGCAGTTAGCAGATGAAAGATCTCCCATCCTCCCATGGTCACTTTCAATGCTAATTTATCTTCCTGCACCTGACTATGCACCTGCTCACATGCTTTGTGGAAGAAAGACAAATAGCTGCTTTGGGATCCATGGGCACAACAGAAAAAGCCTGGGATTTGGCAATCCTCCAGCATTCCCTCCAGGAAGGGTCATCCCCACAGTCACCAATACAAGACCTGTGCCCCCCTGGTAGCCAGGCTAAGTTTGGTTCAATATGGGCCATGGCAGAGAGAGACATCAGGGATGCCACCTCTGCTCCTCCTCCATGTTAGAGCAGAACTAAATGGGATTGGAATGTGTTGTCCTGCATGCAGGCACTCAGCATTTTCAGTCCATTTGGGCTGGGTCTCTTGGCACCTCTGGAGGTCCTTCCTGTAAGGATTTTCTCTGTATGTGTTTCTGGCAGAAACTTTTGCCCAAACTGAAGATTTTAAGTGAAATTGGAAAAACATCTGTGGAAAGTGTTTCTGGAACATCTGTTGGTGGACAGGTACCCTGGAAAGCTTGTTCCTCAAACTAGGAAAGCAAAATGGCCCTCGTGACAGTGTGAAATCAAAGCAGTTTGAACCGCGGTAGCAAATGTTGACAACAAACTGCTCTCAACCAAACTCCATGCCGAGTATTCCAAGCAGAAATTAGGCAGCTAACACTTTGGCATGACCAACTGATTTAGGAAAATCAACACTTTACTGACATATAAGCCCTGAAACAGCAGCAAAATTAATCAAATTAATGACTTCCTTCACTGTGTGATATTCAGCACGGCTAAATCCCCCTCCATCACTTGCTTAGGCCGCCAAGACAGTAAAATTGCCATGTTCTGTCACTGCCTGCCTGTGGAAGCAAGCGCCTAGTTTAATTACTGCATACCCTCTGCTCTTATTACAGAGCTATTTCCTTTTACATGAGTTCTGATCTAAGACATGCCATTTCCTGGACTGAAGATAAAAGAAACAACATTGAAATACCCCCAGCAGTAACCCTCTTAAAATGAAAGTCTGGGAATTAACAGCAGCCACATAGGTATTTTTGCAGATCACAGGAACAACTCTGAATTTCCCAGCATACAATTGTATGAATATTTGCCTTCTTGTATCTTTCCAGTTGAGAATGAGGCAGCCAAGTAACGGGATTTGAATGCATATTGGCTTGCTGCCTCTGCTGTTTTGATTTGCAGACTGGCCAAGCAGAACGCAATTAGTGGTTATTGACACCTTTACAGGAAACACTCATAAGGGAAATGGGAAATTGAAAATGTCCTTTAAAAGACGGAAGCAAAATACTGTATCAAAGCTGGCTGGTAAATAAGACGAGCCCAGAAAAGTGCTCAGTCAGAATATTTGTATTTCTGTATCATTTAGGAAAATCCTATTATGGCTTTAGCCACAGAGACATCCCTGGTGTGCAAGATAGAGGCAGTTCATAAAATACATAGCATTTTCAGCTTGAAAATAGGGCAACCTATTGCTTTCTGTAGATGGCTATGTTACACCCCAGTTCCCATCAATAGAACATAATCTCATTGCAGCAGGCAATACTCAATATCAATGAAACACTGGTATTGTAGGTATTTGCAGACTGCCAGTACCTAAAGGACAGAAAGACTTTGTGTTTTTACAAGGGCCAATATCTCTGAAACACATTTATGAAACAAGGCAGCACACCAAGGAGGCAAACGAGTTATATGCACGTGTCCACAGAGCTGTCTGCAGGCATTTCTTCGCTCTGTCTCCACTCTCTCCCTTTCCTGATACTTTGTACTGTCCCTACTTTATACTCTCTAAGTTTCACTAGCAATGTCAGTTATGCAATTAGTCCCCTGCCAATTAATGCCAAATTAGATGCCTGCTGTCAGCATTCCCTAGCACTGATGGAGTGTATGGTAATAATCTGTAACCAGGATAAAGCTCTAAGGAGACCGCATTGTTCTCTGGAAAAAAAAAAAAATAAAAAGAGAAAGAGAAAGAAAAAGTATGTTGCACGTCCACTTAGGCCACCAGCAGTTAGTGCAAAAATAAAATAAGTTTTGTTGTGCAGTTATCCCAATGATTAAAATATAATAGGCTAATGAGATTACAAAGCTGATTGTGAACAAGACCAATTGTGCTAATTGGAGACTCCTGAATGGCAATTTGAGCTGCTGCTGCTGCTGAGTTTTGAAATATAATCAGTTTTACTAATTTTATCTGATTTCTTAATGAAACTTGCCTTGAGCAATTGTTCTATGTGTTCTTTAGCAAACAGCGTGTGTCATAACTGCTGACATTAATCTTGATTACTTTAGTTAAAATAAATAGTTATACTTGGGCGGCTTTCAGAAAATACATCAGAGCAAATGTAATGTTAGGAAGAGATGGGGGTTCACTTCTTATATTTGTTGCTTTTTAGATACTTTATTTGCAAAGGCACAACTGTGAAACATCTTTCTTGTGTGACCTGATCTCTTTCAGACTCCCCTATCTTTTGTCGGCCCTTGCAAAGACATTTTTGACTTCCACAGAAAGAGGGATAAAAACTGTCTGTATTACAGGAAAATCTTCACTAAGAGTAAAAAAGGAAATCTACCAAGATGACCCATCTCACAAAAAAATACCACAAAGAGCTTTTTCATGCATGAATCTCAAAGTTGGCACACACGTTGTCACCACCTCATGCTCCAGCTGCCAGTACTAACACTCAAGCCTTACAGAAATGCTCTCTCTCATATAGCTTATTTATTTTTATGGAGGATTAATATACTTAGGATGGCTCTTTGGAGCTTTCACAGTGCATTTGATGGGATGCTGTACCATATTGCTGTTTACAAAGAGACACATAAACATTAACAAAATAAACAGTAGAAAAGGGGAAATGGGAATATAAGTGCAGTCTGAATTAATGGTAAACATAGCTAGAGATTGTTCATATTTCAGAACTCCTATTATATTATGGCCTTGCTGTTACAGGGATAATCCTTTCATAATTAAGATAATGGCTAACTACTCTGATAGGTATTATATGTCTTTTTGAGCCAGCATGCTTAGATGACAACATAATTTGCATGTACTTATTACTAGACTATAAAATCTGTGGATTTTATATGTAGTTGCATTGATTAGGTACTTGGATGATAAATAGAAACCATTCTGGGAAAGATGATATAGAATATATTAAACATTTATTTCACCCTCTCTTTATGGCCAGCACTGGTCTGGTAAATTAAAAGTATTTAGTCTGTCCTGGATAGTAATCTATGTCCAATTAGGATCTAAATATGTATAATACACAGTCTAGCTTTTAATCCATATACATGTAGCAATTTCTTTAGTCACGGGCTTTTAGAAAGAATTGCAAAGTTTTTTTCTCCAAGACACAGTATTCTGGAACAGGGCAAGGTCACGGGCAGCAGTGCAAGCACAAAGAGCACCTTCAACACAGCACTTCTGAGACCTGCACCCAGTACCAAACACCAGCATTTTCTCTGGACACATATAAAGGGTGAAGGTTGGATTTCCTACTCAGGCTCTGCTTCTTCAGTGCTTAAATGCATTCTGGATTGGAACACTGAAGATGTTAGCTTTTTAAGGGCCACTACGATTTTTATAGAAAAGTTGGCATCTGACATACAGTGTTTTCACTCCCTGACCCTAAAACTATTGCCTTTTATGTAAAACTACTTCCTGTCCTGCTTAAAAATGGAGCTAGAAATTTTGGGGAGAAAAAAACCCCATAAGTAAGATATTTACACATTGATCTTCCCTTGAAATAATCAGAATTCATAACCATCATTCAGACCCTCATCTAGAACAGTGGTGTCCCATGAGTCCGGGTCCCTCAAATGCCAAATAACCCTTTTCAGACAGGTTTTAAGTCTCCAGTGAGTAAGCTCATGGCTTCATTGGAAGGCCTGCTTCACTCAATCAGTAAAAAATACATGTGAAATTGAATTTGTGTATTCTCACTTCTGCTTAATAAATATGAAAATTTATACTTAATGAGAATCTACTTTCGCCCCTCTCTGCCTTCCTTAATGAGAGCTAATTGAATAGAACAATCTTCATCTGGCAGGACACATCACGAGGGCTTGTCTATACTTAGAAATTTACTGAGATAGCTAATCTAAAATGGTTGAGAAATATCCCTACAGCTTTCTGCCCAAATAGCTGCTCCAGAGCAATTATTTCAAATGAGCTATTTTTGTAAGTTTTCAAGTGTATACAAGTCTCAAAACTAATATCTGTCTGGCATTACATATCCAACTAGTTGTTATGGATCAACCTATTTGATCTGGTAAGTCACACTGTAGTAACAAAAAGAATATAGTAATGTTGGCTCTGATTTGCCTTTATGCTAGTACACAACACCATAAAAAAAAAGCATGAGTGCTACTGATATTTTGACTATATATGACCTGAATATAGATTTCACAGTACCAGTTGCAAATTTCTAGCTCCAAATAGTTTAAAAGGTACCATACAGGCTACTTTGTAATAAAATTTTTCACATTTTCACTTCCCATTAAGACTGAATGATTTATGTCTCAAGTGCTTTCCCTGCAATTTACAGACAGCTAGGCTGCTGTAACTTCCAAAGGTACATTAGTGTGTGATAAGCCCTATTTTAGGTCCTTGCTGTGCTCAGTGCAAGAATGGCTACCAAGTTTCAAAGCTCACACGTATTTCTTTGGGGTCTGGCAGCACACCAAAACGGCAGCCTCTGCTAAAATATCCTGAATTGAGCAGACATGGGTTGATCCTTTCTTGTTACGTGTGAGAACCATTTCCCTCAGCATGACCACTGCTTTAATCTTGTATTTTAAACATAAACAGAATGACAGATTTTACAGTATAATCTGGTAGGCACAGCAGCCTTTTAGAAGAATGAATCATTAACCTAGAAGCTATGCTTAAGTAAAAAGCACAGACAACAAGAAAGGAGGAGAGAAGGGGAGGGAGAAAGATTGGTTTTGTTCATGATTTAACACACAACTGTGATCCACCCGCCTCTACACTGCATTGCTGGAGCAGAAATAAGCCTCACTATAAGCAGGGCAGGAAAAAGTGGCAGTGCAAAACAGCTTGAGGATCATGAGGACAGAAGGAAAAATGAATTTTAAAGTTTTCTCTCATGATGATTTTTTAAAATGTAACACATACTTTCACGGTAGCAATGTTCTTGTTGCTGTGCTGGTGTAAAGAGAAGGAAGATATGTTGAGAAAGGCAATGTCTCTCATTAGACCAATGGATATAGGTGGAAAAAAACAGAGAAGAGCATATATAGATGTACTGGTTTTCCTCATATTCAAGTCAAGCAGTTTAAAAGAAACTTCCGTTCTATTACAACACTAGGTCATTTTTGTTTAGAGGATAACTAGACTGCAGCTAACATTGACATATTAATCAATTTGCAGAGGGAGAGCTTCTGGGACAGTTTCTCATTTATACTACTTTCCCTGTTGTATCAGGCTGGGCAGATTAAATGTAATTTACACCCTTGTTTAAGTTTATTTTACATTGCTATGTTGTTAGTGTAAATAGGAATCAAACCCTCTGCTCTTAAACTATTCCCAACGGTGGCTTAAATAATAGAGACCCAAACGTGAACCTGATACTACCCATTCATTATCTCCTTTGTCTTAATAGAATAAATTTTGCTCTCAGTTTTGTGAATGTGTGTGTAAATGTATGGACATCACAGGTACATAGGTGGAGCAGTAGAATCTGTGTTAGCATGGCTATAATTACAATATTTATGTTCGTTGTGTACACATGTAGCTTTCCTTCTCCTTGATCACAACAAGGAGGATGTTAGATTGACCCATTATTATCTTTAATATTTTGTTTGTGGGTTGCATTTTCAAATTTGACCCCTTAAGAAGAAAGCATGGAAAAAAATAAGCCTTTAAACTTATGGTTAGGGTTGGTACAGTCTTAGGAAATATATTTTCTGATGTGAGACTTAAATCCTTTGTGTAACTTGAATTTGTGCTGCACAATTGTTCACTGCAGTTGGTATTCCCAAATGCACATGCAGCCCATGTAATCAGCAGTTCTTTTCAGCCATCTCCTGGGAATTGTTTTATACACCTGAGTCACCAGAAGTGATTGAACTAGATCAAAGTAGGGCAAGAGTGAGGTCATCCGGTTGGGTGCCTGTTGTCATGTGTCCTAATACAATTTGGTGGTGCAGTCATAGAACACATTACTGTGACAGGATGGATTGAAAGGAAATGCGATATGTTTGAAGGGAGTTCATGTCACCAGAAAGCTTAGGCATATCCAAGTGCATGTATGTACATGGAACTACCTGAGGAGACACCCATGACCATCTATAAATGACATCCTGTGACCTGCCTATGATCGAGGAACATCATCAGCTGGATTTCCCATTTGCTTGAGGGAATGAGCAATAACTTTTTTTAATATTCTTCATTCAAACTAAGGCATTTGTAAACAAGAAGCAAACTCATACCAGATGGGATCTTACTTTTCATAGTGCAAAGACCAAATTGTTATTTAATCATTCCTAATTGATTTACTATGTCAGGCATAGTAAATGTTGCTATGTTGCTAACAGTAGGAACTCAAGGATTTTGGGGGTTCACTCCCCAGAATGCAGAGTAACCTGTCTCCTGGTTCTTATGACTCCTCTCACACCCACAAAGCTGAAACCACAGATGAATCAATCATACTCCTGGCATTAGAAGCCTCTCCCAGAAGACATAGGTGCCTTTACCATCCTTTACTCCTTCAAGCCATTCTACATGCAAGAAAAAAGGTGGCATTACAACTCCTTTATTTAATTCTTCACAGACTTTTTTTTTTTTAATGCTATCACACCTGCACTTCTGAGATGTTTTGCTAACCTTTTTCTTTTTACCCTTCGTTACTTAAGTGGATCTGCTGAAAACAGACATTTTTCCAGGCAATATTTACTTAAATTATGTAATCTAGTCTACATTCAGATTTCTCTTTCAAACGAAAACATTGCCTTAAACTGTATGTACATGTAGGTAAAATAGCCTTGCTATATTTAGATGATTTAATTTTCTCTCTAGCTAGGTTTTAAATCTTTCCATATAGTTTTCATACTGCTGTTTCTTTATATTAAGGTTTTTTTAACGTATTTTTCATGCATGGATATGGTTTTCTCTGTAAGCCTTTAATATATAATGGAAGCTTTTTATAAAACAAGTAAGAGTTATCTAAATTCAGAAAACAAAAGGAAAAAAGCCCAAAAGATTAAGGTGGGGTTAAAGACTAAAATTTGCCTGTAAATGCAGTCTAGCACTTAAACAGGCACATAGTTTTAACTGTATGAATATTCCCACTGAAATCTAGGACAGGGAACTGTATTTAGAACAGTTTTTAAACACTCTTCTGACCAACTGGGGTTGTAACAAGTTTTGCGTTCAAGCATAGCACGATTAACAACCATGGAGAAGACAGAAAAAAAAAAAAAAAAGTAGGCTAGAGTTATCCTGGGTGGTCTGTAGAATGGTTTTATCCCTGATGCCTTTCTTCAGTTGGACAAACTGTAGTCAAAGCACACTAATGCAGCAGAAGCAATGCTGTGGAGTAGCTTGCCGGGTACCCAGGGTTTGTGGGACAACTGCTTCCGAACGCTAGAGCAAAGGCTGATCTGCCTCTGCTTCCTGCGTGGACAAGACCCGAAGTGCTGGAGAATAGAGGGAGAGGTTAGACCTTGGTTCTTTAGGTTTGTGGGGAGTGCAGTCAACCTCAGTCAGGCTGCTTTCTTACCTTCCTTTTCCTCCAGAATTAAATCAAAACTGACAGAGTAAGGAAAAGATTAACACATTTGGAGTTTGGGAGTAGAAAGACTGACTCATTCTTGTTTATGATGCTTGCCTGGTTTGTGATTTTGAACAAAAGAAAAGTGTTCAGCTAGATTTTTCAAGAACATGCCAAGCATGAAGGGTTGCCAGGCTTCAACCTTCCTTGTGACATCATCTGAAAGGCTGTGATATTCCCTGCAGCAAAATATCCACAGAGGTCATGGCAGCTTGCTTCAGCAGCTGAAATCCGTTTGCTGTCCTCTACACACTTGCATTTGGAGGAAGTTTTATGATAATTATCTAATTTGGGGTATGGAACAGTTCACAGGCTATTCGTAAATAAACAGTGGGGAGAGATATTAAAACAACAGTGTGATCTAGTGGCAAAATCACAGAACCAAAGTTGTTTCTATCTTTCTTCCAGAAGAATTGTTGATCTCCTGAATATCTAATAAAAAAATCCTGTAATCATAAGCCATCTGTGAAAAATAGCATCTCAATACTGCACAGATATTCTCAATCACTGTGTTTTCAAAAATATTTATGTATTTCACCACTGCTAACCTAGTTCAGTTAGTTTGTGGGGCTAGCCTGATTATTTTCACCTTATGGAACAACAGAGTTTTTGATTTAATTCCAATTGTAACTTTTGCCATACTGAAAATTTATATGCCTGGGAGAATACCTTTTAGCTTTCAGATTTCAAACCAAATGTTATGCTTTGCATGTTTTTCTGAGAGGGAAAAGTTGAATCCATTCTTTTGATTTAAGAAAGATTGTGGTAACAGGAACTAACACAGATTCTATTGTCTTTTGAAAAATCCAGTAAACCTCCATTTTCACCAGACTTCAACTTTCAGATCTGCAGACTTCAAGCTTTAGAAAGAAACATGTTTTCATCAACTGGGCCTTGTCTTTTCAGTTTCTTTTTAGCTTTGCAATGCCACATGATTTTAAGAAATGCTATTCTTAATCTGAGGTTTTAAAAACATGTCAGAACATTGACCTTATGGATTTACTAGTAAGGAACTATAAAGTTTGCAGAATTTTTGTCCATGGAAAATTTTTACAGGAATAAAGAATTTTTTTTTTTTTTTTTTTTGCAAAGTATTCAGTTAGATCCAACAATATATACTTCAGTCAACATTAGAAACCAATTTCAGGTTAAAAAAAAGTAAAGGTCTTGTTTTTGTTTTACAGTTATGATGTATATAGTACACTTAAAAGGTTGAGCTCTACCCTTTTGAAGGCCTTGATGGACATTATGAACAGAAATGGTTGGTTTACCTGTGCCATTACACCACTTTGTTTATTTAATGTACTTGTTTTAAATAAAAAAAAAAAAAAAGATCTGTTCAGGTAAATATATGTTTCCCTTCTGCACATCAATCAAGTTCAAGATAGATTTATTTACTTATTGAGAACAATTTTAAAGTGATCTTTTTTTCCGCTGCAGTTGTAAAGATATTGTAAGTACTATATAGTGTTTAACACAAATACCAAAGAAAAAATAGTATTCACCTAATGAAGTGGAGGCACAGCACTCACCATATTCTAACATTATGTAAAAGTAAAAAATGAAGACGATGATAGATTTTTAGTTTAACATAAATTGAATTATCTGATTAAATGCACAAAGTTATAATGTACCTTCCTGAGAGACGCCTGCCCTTCTCAACCCTACAATCACCATCAGGTGACAATGACCAGCCTGTGTCCCTCAGAGCAGAACAAGGTGGAAAAATCATGTTCTCCCAGGATCTGCAGTGACCAGTTTTATGAAGATGACCGTGAACTTCAGGTTCAAGGGTGTCAGCTGGACCTCTCCCACTCCTTGCAATGAGAAGATCCATGCCCGTCCCCGTCCAGGACCTCCTCATAACTGGATGACAGTGTCACAGAAAACAATCAATAGGCTTTTGGTTTGACAATAACTCTCACCAACATTTAGCCTTTCTCAAATATTTCTTTCTCATAGGGAGCTGCCTGCAATGACTGCATCAAGGTAAGTTTGGAGATAAGAGCATCTCCAGATTTCCTGTCCCTCTTCTGTTTCAAGCCAGCCACTGTGTTGGAGTTTTAATTTCTCTAGCACAGAGTGTGACCTACCAGTAATAAAGATCACCATGTGGTAGCTCTGGGGAAGAGAGATGCAATTTCTTTGATGCTCTAAATGCATCACCTGCAACACGGTGATGATGAGTCATTTGGCACTTCCTCTTTACTGGAAACCCACCAGTTTCAACTTTTAATGAACTCTGTCTTGCTGGGATTGAAACCTGAGTGAGTGAAACACCATTCAGATCCCACAAAAGCCTCTAGTCAAGGGGCGGGCTTGATAGCTGGTTGCACAATAGGAGAAATCTGTCTGGTTTTATTTCTGGCAAAAGTCACTTTTTTGAGAAATTGGCTCTATAAAACTGCAGGGCATGATACAATGATAATAAATGCATAGAAGCTTTCATATTTATTAATTGCACATATTACAAGATAGAAACCAGCCAGAGTAGCCTTCTAAATTGGGATCAAGATTTTTTAAAGCAGCAGCTCTTTTAGCTGCAGATTCTTCTGCAAAACCCACCAGTGTAGTTTCTGAGACTAGAGAGACTGCAAATTCTGTTAGTATTTAAGATAAGGCAAAGAAGGCCATCACATGAAGTGGAGAGGTCCTTAAAATTACCTAGTTCATGTGTACCAAGATGGACATTAAAAAAACAAAAAGCAAGAAGTGACACTTTCTAAAGTCTTGTCCCAAACCAGTCAAAAGAAGTGACTTCTAGGGATCACTTTCTCAAAAATGAATTGCAAGCTTACATTTAATGTTCTGAAACATGAATGATAGGTGGCAAGAAACTGCTGTTATTTCTAGCTTAGAAAGCAGAAACTCAGGCACAGAAAGTTTATGTAATTTCTTCAGAAGTCACAAAAGACTCGGGCATACAACTCCTGTCTTTAGCCTCAAAATAGATCCTCTATCCATCTCCCAGGAATGGGAGATGTTACAGTAATGACTGTATTGTTTTCCTTAGAGTAGGGGGTGAGTCGCCTCCCACCCTATTTTCTTGATCTTGTATCTTTGATCTTTCTTGTCAAATCACTTCTTGTTACTGTTGATAGGGCATTTAAAAAAACAAAATTTGTAAAGGAAAAGCTATGCCATATGGCAGGTAAAAAAAGCGACAGTTCTAAGGATTCATGCAAATATTAAAATATACCTCCTGCATTTAACTTGTTGTCACGGGTGTTTTTCTGTTACACTGTCCAGTGGTATTTCATTGTTTCCTACAAAACCACAAAGCAAAAGGAAAAATTTAAATTTTTCCTTTTGCTTTTATCCCAGTAATTAATCATGACTGACTTTTAGACATATGCAGGGTGAGATACCCCCATGCATTTTCTTTTGGCATCCCTGGAATTAGACTCCAATGCTAAAAGAAAACATTTTCCCACTCTCCTCTTCTATATTTTTAAATGACTGTCACCCAAATGGCATTGCCATTCAAATGTTACAGTGAAATTCCTCACATGCTGATAGTGCAGTGCGGGAGTCTCTAAAATTGTCCCCTGTAGGTTCAAATTCAGCTCCTGAAGGTTCACTTGAGTTTAATTTCACTAATCACACGGGGACAGTTATTTTTTCCTCTCGCTCAGCTTCTCTTTCACATGCAGGCGGGCGCACGCACACCCCACACGCACACACACACACACAAGCATGCTGCATCCCTCCCGTTCTGTTGCACTAAAGTCCAGATTAGCTCTGACCATTCCCGCATGCAAGCAGAGCGCGGCACAACACCACGGTGCTTAAGACCATAGGTGGGTCGTTTGCTTCAAGCCAATTTATTCACATTTGCGATGGTAAGATTGATTTTTATCCTGCATTTCTGAGTTTATTTAACTGATTTCAGAAACTGCCACAGAGGTGGGGGCAGAGATCGTCTTCAAGGTTGCTGTCATCTGGAATTTTATGTCCTTCATTTTCTTTCACTCTGTATGCCTGTCACATCGGCTTAACTGTGAGTAGCGTACTAGCCAGTACCTCTGGCATACTGTATATTAATAGAATATTGATATAGCCCAAATACTGTTGTGGGATTCATCATTTGGTAAATCCTCTGCTGTCTGCAGTTTTACAGAGCCGTTTAATTAGCAATTTTACAACCTCCTATTCTCTCATTAAATTAATTAATAATTAAGTTCAAATATAGGCATCTTTAATGTCATAATTATATTTCAGTTTTATGGTCACCAGAGTTTAGCTCATTAGGCAAGGTAGTCATAAACCATAGCTCTATTTAGGGGCTGAGGCACTGACGCACAGGTAGTCTGCTTCTGCTTGGTATTTTGATCCTTCTCACTTTCTCCTCTTCCCCCCCCTCCTGGCCCCCACTTCTCCAGCTCCCCTCCCTCTCATTGCTTGCTGCTAGCACTGGCTTTTTTTCCTGTGGCAGTTCTTTCTCATTCATATGTAAGGTTTAAAAAAATCCCCAACACACACCCTCACAGTCCCCCCTCCTCCCCATTACACTCTCTGGAGCAGCATGGTGATGCTGGCCTGTCGTGGGTCCTGCTTGCTTGCAAGCCTCACGGACCACCACCTTCAGCACTGGGCACCCAGCAGTGGCAAATTTTCTGTAGCATCATATTGGTGACAGTGTAGTCCTGTTTGACTGCATGATTTACCAAGGCATGGGACCTAGTAATGGCATTTCACACAGTACAATATGTTGTGCGTTGTTTTATATGTAGTGGATTTATTTCAGTCATTATCACTGATTAAACCAGCTTAGTTGAAAAGGCAAGGCAAAACTTGGCTTTGAAATTGTTCTTATTTAATTTTGTTTGTGCTCACATAACCCAGGACAGCACTAATTATCTCTTTAGTGTAGCTCATATTTCTAATGTAATTCATATGTAAATTGTAATTTAATTCATATGGGAATGTTTGTGTTCCTTGCATATTCTGAGTAAAGAGCACAAACAGTGAATTAAAAGTGTTTGGAAATGAAAACTTTATGTTGCCTTTTTTGAACTGTCTTTGATTTGGTTTGGCTTGTTGTTTCTCTAATGAATCGTGATTCAATTGGATGGCTGAGGCCAACGCACTCAGCCTACTCTCTCTGTATTCAGTCACCTTGCTCACTGGCCTTCTTTTCCTTCTGAATGCAGAAGGCAGGGAGGAGCTTTCTGCATTCTCACTACCTCTGAAAAGAAAAAATCATCCTATGATGACTATTATTAATAACAAATAATTATGGGGCACATTTGTATGACGACAGAGCCTACGAGCATGGCATGGCACTATTTGTACCACTTTGCTACCCAAACAGAACCGCAAGAGAGCACAGCAGGGCTTTACGAGTGTAATTTCTGGTTCAGAGTATCTGTTAATGTTAGGTTAAAATTTTAAGCCCAACCCAAATTTTCCATCTAATAACCTTTAGATTTTTATTGACTTTTAAAACCCTCAAACTGCTTGATGCAATATTACCGTCATCTCTAAAAACTTATGCTGCCCACAGCAAAGCAGGCTTTTGACAGGGCAAGTCAAAACTTCTTATTTGTACGAGTGAAGCCTAGGACGGTAAAAGTTGTTCCCAGACTGCCGGATTTTCAGGACTGCTTTGCTTGCTGCTCGTGGGAGTCACGCTGAGGTACGCTCTAATGCTAACGCCAAAAGCAGAACTAAAAGTAACAAGCAAAGGCAAGGAGCTGGGTGTCACCACGAAGGTGAGCTTGAACGCACGAGAAGTTACGGGTGGCCGGTGCGGAAGTGCTACCAGCTAGTGTAGCAGGCAGGATGGAGCGAAAAGACCTGGAGGAAACACCAGGGGTAAAAAGTTCAAATGAAAGAACTTCAAACCTGAAGAGCTGGCATGTTGCTGAATGATGTCACCTACAGCTTTCTTTGCTGGAACTGCCCTTCACATTTCCTAGGCACTCACAGCATCAGGGAGATAAGGAATGTCTATTTCTTGTCCTGATGAGAAAGGTCTTTGCTTGGTCCTCACCAAAGGAATCCACCCATGCTGTAAGGGCTGAGGCCAGGCCCAGAGTCGCTGCTTTGCCATGGCTAACCGTGACCGGACCTGCCCACAGCTGCAGAGAAACGTATGTGCGGTGCCCCACCCCAAGCTTGGTGCCACCTTGCCGTGCGATCACGGAGCAGGGGACTTGTGACACGATAGTCCTGGAAGCCTCTTCCCGTGGACAATTACTGCTCATGCTGGGATGAAAAGCTTTCAGGGGAAATACCTTGGACTCACTGCCATCCCCTCTGTTGCCCGTGGGCATTGCTGTGGCCAGGAAAGGTAATACTTGTGTATCAGTCCCTGGTGCCATAATGCTGAGCTCTGGGATAGGTTGGCCTGCCCACCGGTGGGAAAGGTTGCATGTACCAAGAAAGAAGGCAGAGAGGTCACAGAGTGAATGGGCTAGCCTGCTTCATAGCATCCCTCTGCTGCCCTCCCCATCACGAAAAGCGCTCCCGATTTTATGGCAATTTCGTCTTTCTCAGGCTTCAGCGACACCCTGCAAAAAAGCTCACCTCGGGAAGGTCAGGGTGCAATTTAGGGGAGCTGAGCAGAGGGTGGACAACATGGGCAAGAGGGACGACTGGTCAGGTTTGGCTGTGATCAAACCCCCCTCTTTCAGCCAGGTACCCTCCAGGGAGGGACACTGCCACATCTAGGTCACACGTTTGAAACACGCATGTCCGCATGCACACACACACACACACGCATTCCCCGTGACGACACAAGAGCTGTCCGAAACTATTTTCAATAATTGATTTGCTGTTTAATTGAACATCATGACTGACTAACATAGCTCATTACTTTACTCATTAGTTAATTATCGAAGAAAGTAGGACAAGTCAATAAAATGGAAGGCTGTAAATTCCAATACTAATTAGCACCATTTCCTCAGAGACATATTTAAGGGCAGATTGGCTACCCGAATGTCCCTGGACCTTGTAGATGAAGGGAAAGGGTAGACTTACCATAAATCTAGATTACCGGCAAGCAAGTCTCGTCAGCAGTAAGTAGTCAAGTACGCACACAGGTGCTGAGCTACCGCCAGACACCCTGTTTGAACTGGAATATTGGAACGCAAGCAGCACAGAAATTCCTATTTTTAAAATAACAGGCAGGGGGCAAGGGAGCACTCACACACCAGAGAGGATCCATATTTAAAATAAATTATGCAAACTGAACTACTTCTGCAGAGAACATTTGCTTTTCCTAAGCTCCCTCTTTCCCAGTCTCTCTCATACGCACTCACTTCATACCCTTTTAATGGCAGCCAAAATCATAGTCAAAACATCAGTGCATCCTTTTTGGAGTGGGCACATTTTTAATGTGTGGATTCTAATTTATATATCTTATTTTGTGTAAAATAAATTTTAAAATATCTCCTGTTATTACAATTATTTTTTCTATTACCTGTAATTTAAAATAAGCCTGAAATACCATCACAGACAGAATTTAGTAAGTCCAGTAGAGCTTTAATTGAGCCAATACGTGATTAAAAACAGCTGAAGAGTCTGAAAGAAGACTGGGAGAAAAGGAGTCAAGGGGAGTGTACATATGTGTATGCTTGTTTGTATTCATGGTATATATTTTATATATACATGTATGCATACTAAAATAAGCATATGTATTCATTGTATATGTATATAAAAACATATGCGGACACATACATACATCCACATACATACCTATCTACTGCAATATGCCTATATTGGGTTCTTTTGCTCAATAGGAGGAAATTAGCAAATTCCTTGTGTACCACAGTTTAAAAGCCCCCAGGTCTTACTGGCTGCCTTTTAAAAATCAATACAAGAAGACTCAGACTATGAAAAGGTTCTGTTGATATACTGGTGCACTGTTGAACAGTTAGTCTAAATTAATTATGAAATAACTTGCCATCACTAAGGGATCAGGACAGATATATTATTTTAATACCTTTTGAGGCACATAGAATCCTAGAATAGTTTAGGCTGGAAGGGACCTTTAAAGGTCATCTAGTTTCAAACCCCCTGCCATGGGCAGGGACACCTTCCACTACGTCAGGTTGCTCAAAATCTCATCCAGCCTGGCCTTGAACACTTCGAAGGAGGGATCCACCTCTCTGGGCAACCTGTTGCAATGTCTCACCACTCTCATTGCAAACAAAATTTCTTCCTTATGTCTAGTCTGAACCTCCCCACTTTTGGTTTAAAGCCATTGCCCCAGGTCCTATCGCTACAGGCCCTTGTAAAAAGAGCCCCTCCAGGATTCCTGTAGGCCCCTTCAGGTACTAGAAGGCTGCAATAAGGTCTCCCTGGAGCCTTCTCTTCTCCAGGCTGAACAAGTCCAAATCTCTCAGCCTGTCCTCATAGGAGAATTGCTACAGCCCTCTGACCGTCTTGACGGCCTCCTCTGAACTTGCTCCAACAGGCCCATGTCCTTCTTATGTTGGGGGACCCATAGCTGGACACAGTATTGCAGGTGGGGTCTCACAAGAGCACAGTAGACGGGGAGAATCACTTCCCTCGACCTGCTGGCCACACTTCTCTGGATACAGCCCAGCATCTGGTTGGTTTTCTGGGCTGCCAGCGCACACTGCTGGCTCATGTCCAGCTTCTCATCCACCGGTACCCCCAAGTCCTTCTCTGCCCAGCCTGTACAGATACCAGAGGTTGCTGCAACCCATGTGCAGGACCTTGCACTTGGCCTTGTTGAACCTCATGAGGTTCCTGTGGGCCCACTTCTTGAGCTTTTCCAGGTCCCTCTGAATGTCATCCCATCCCTCAGGTGTTTCAACAGCACCACACAGCTTGGTATCATCTGCAACCCCACATCTTGTGCGTCGTCTTGTCAGAAAACATCCACTTTTGAAAAACTAATTTCCACTTACGTGAATGAAAATGGAGATCAAAAGCATTACCTGAGCTCAACTTAAGTAAGGAAATCACCCCAAGAGTACCTCTCAGTCTGGAGCTTTAAATATATTAGCAATTTTAAAAATATATTAATGGATTAATGTAACAAAAATGCTAATAAATGTCTATTACTTGACTTACTATATTTTGTGCCTGCAGATCTGATTATGAAGCCACAAGCTGTGCTTTATTTTTCAAGTGTTTTTAAAAAGTACCTTGCCAAAGTGTTCTAAAGATTGCATGGATTTTTTAATCAGCTGTTTTGAGAATCTGGCCTCTGGTGCTAATAAAGCAAGACTGAAATTTAGGGCAGAAGGAGGAAATGTGGTTGTTTTGCTTAATAGAAAGGTCCTGGTAGAAATAATACACAGAAAATTCTCTAATGATTTTAGTAAAACCTGGGGGATGGAAAAGTGATATTTTATTATCCATATGTGGGAGGAAACATTTGTTTGGAACATTCTCTTCACATGAGTGGAGGGATGAAAAAATACCCGCCATGTAAAATTGACTTGGGACAGCATAGGGAGAAAGAAATTTCCCCAATTAGATGTTCTCTCAGCATAGGTGTAGGCACAAGGCATGTACATCATATGCAATTAACCTGTACTTGCTAGCAGTTGGAAGTTACAAATGAGTACATTCAGAAAAGCAGGAGATGTGCTGTCTTATTCCCAGACAGGGCCAAGCACTCTGATACTGAGATTTAGGGGGTTTTTTAAATGGTTCTGGTTAGGTCACACTGGTGGATCCCTTGCTGTGATTGAACACCTTGGCCTTGGCTACAACACGTAAGGAAGAGCTCTCAAAATGAACAGCCAACATGCTCAGCCTACAAGGTCTCAGTCTATGTGTTTGGTATGGAAACAGGGAGAAGGCTGGAAGAGGACCCGACCTAAAACTTTGAGTCACGCTTTAGAACCACAAATGGCTCCAAAACGAAGCCTTAACATATGCAATGCTTACATATTATGCTGCTGTTTGTCTTATATAATGTACATACATAATGCAAGGCAATTCTCATTTGCATTTTTAACTTCTTGTCTGTATCTGCTATCAAACACTCCAAAATTGGAGGCAAAAGTTGATTACCGAATGCAATACCTAGAGTACTCCATGCCAGCCAGTGTCGAACAAGCAGACTGGAATTGCTTTGGTGAATTTGCAGTGGTCCTGTTTTCAAGAGGGGGCCCCCAGGCCCCTGCAGCCTTTAATCAGCTGTAACTGGAGTGAAGCTGTCAGCTCCTGCTTGTATTCTGTCAGGTTCAGCAACACTTAGAGCATCCTTGACAAACGCACAGTGTACATTTTACAGTCAATCTGTGAGCGAGCTTTTGATTTTTGGAAGAAACTTTCTAAGCTTCCACTTTCTACAAGAGAAAACTTGTAAATTATTAGGGAGGAAAATGGAGGAAAACATCCTTCAGTCATACTCTCTTGTTTTATGGAGAAACTGAGCCGTTATTTTTTTCTTTAGCAGGATGATGGATTGGCTCAGTCCAAGGTGAAGTCCCAGGCAGTGGAAGACCAAGCAAGGGCTATTGTATGACAGTGACACCTCTCATCCTCTGTCAGCCAAACTGTGCTAGCCGTATCGTGAATTGCAGCACCTGCTATCATTAGTAGTATTGTCATATAAATTGTTCACAATGGAATACTTGTTCAGCTCTGGTGTGTTCATAAGTTTCCAATTAAGAATTCAGATTTGAAGATCTTTTCGAGCTGCACAAAATTCCTTAAATACTGTTGCCCACTCATCTCCCTCTGGTGTTGCTTCAACAACATACAGGTGTAAGTGTGACTGTCTGGGACAAGTAACTTCAAGCAACCTGTTCCCATGTTTTTAAAATACTAAATGCATTTCAACCACATCCACACCCAAGAATTCTTTCTTATGTGTAAGTTATTTGAAGACTTTTTCCTTATCCATTCCCTTCCTGATGCATGGTGATTTTTTCGGGTTTTTTTTTTGTTTGGGTTTGCTGTTTTGTTTTGTTTTTTAAATTCTAATATTATTTCTTAGCAGAGCTCAATCCTACATTATCAGTGCTGTAAGTGCAGCTGAATCTTATCCAATGGTGACAAAAATAAGGATGTGACACATCTGAGCAGACTAGAAGGGTACAAGGGGAGAAAGGGACAGACACAATTTCTTTGCAAGTCAAAGCAGCCCGTAGCATTCAGTTTCCCCACAGTCCCCAGAGTAATGTCATTGCAAGAGGGAAATTATTGTAACATTACAACACTGAGCTCCAATAACCACGCTGACCCCTGGGGACTTTGCCATCCCACAACACGGAAAATTCCCTGAATAGTCTCCTTCCCTAACCCTATTAAAAACACAGTTTTCCCAAGGAGAAGACAGAAACTTCCTTAAGGTCACTCTAAGACTTTAGAGTCCTTGGAGGACAGTATTTGAAGCCCTTCTATGCCACTTCTGTAAAATAGGAATGAAAACACTTCTGGTCTCCTAAAAGCACCACATGAAGATTATGGCAACCTCATCCAGACAGAAATTAGGAAATTAATTCTAAATTAATTAGAAATTAAATTAAGCATTGGAGTAATTAATATTTATGTGTCACCAATATGTAACTATTTATTAATACTAGTATTACTGTTGTTGGTGTCACTTTTACCGTTTTAATTATTTTTTTATCACTGTAGCATTTAGAAGCTACAGATGAGACCACTGTTGCACTAGCCAAACAGAACAAGTCACGATCCCTTCTCCAAAGGGTTAAGGAGCAATGACAGTACTTATGGAAGCAGTTGTTGTGCTCCTACCAATGCAGAGAGTTGCCTAGTGAGAGCTAGAAGATTATTCAAAGGAAAAAGTATTAATTCATATTGATTTCAGTGAGAATTAGGTGCCTAACATGCATTAAAAGCCAGGCCTGGATTAGGCAATCACAGGTAGTGACAAAGAACATCTGCTGGCAGACTTGGTAAACTGAAGTGCAAGTCACAGCTTTAATTAAAAAAAAAAAAAACCAAAACTAAGAAAAAAACCATCACACACACACAAAAAAAAACCCCACACGCCAAAAACCTGAACAGTGACAAACTTTTGCAGACTTCAATGCAGGAACGTTTCCAGTCACATGTAAAGAGTTGCACCCAAACCTAGGCATACCCAGTCACAGTGCAGAAGTCCAAGGAAGGAGCCAAGTGCCAAAAAGAGTCAAAGTGAAGCCACCCATCTCCATTACACATTAAGTAAAAGGCAGATAAATGAGGAAAGAATATATTTCTGCATATATTTGAAAAACTCTTCTTTCCTGCAGTTAAAATTCATCAGATTCTCACTGCTTCTCCCAGTCAATTCTCTTCTTCAATTAACCAATAAGTCAATTTGTTCTTTCCCCATCAGAAAAATCCCCCTCTAAGCAAAAAAATGCAGCACTCCACAATTAGATCAATTCACCTTTCTTTCTCACTGCTCAATCAATATACTCCTCCTCTGCATCTGTTTAACAACAAACAGGTCACTGGAAAGAAACCTGCCTAGGAATCTTCTCTCCTTTTATTTGGCATACTACGTAGGTATGAGTGGCTCGCCAGGCAAGCATGGCAACCACTCGAAACAATAATGTACAGAAAGAGATTTTAAGGTATTTCCAGTATAACACTGTGGCTGTTTAGATAATCAGTGAAATTGTATGTTAAACTAGAAGGGCATGCAAAATTTCATTATATAAAAACAAACGAAAAGTTGAGGATGCCCTGACAGACTGCGCCATTTTTAGACAATATACAGATTGCACAAACCATTCTATTCCACTGAACTACTCTGATTTAGTTTGATAAAAATAAGAAGTGCCTGTACACAAAGCTCTTGCATCCTTAGATTGCAAATCGAGACAGCTATGCAGAAAGAAAAAATTGTATTGAAATAAAGAATGACTGTAAACTGGGGATTTTTCATTTCACTTCACCAGACACTATCAATACAGTTCAGTAAATTCAAGATGTCTTTGCAAATCAAAAATTGAATTAAATATGGTATTAAGAAAACACAAGCCTATCTAAGAGGTAGTTCCTTCTATATAAAACACATTCACTGTTACAAACCCAGAGACAGCTTCAGCATGGTCAGGCATCCAGACCTGGGTGAAATACAATTCCTATATAACTAGAAAGTGTCAATGTTCAGCAGGTTAGAGCTAGAAGTAAAAAATCTGAGAATATTAGATGGTATAAAATGATTACCCAAACTGAGTACTGATATCAGCATCCTAACCAAAGCAAAGAATGGACAAGGAGCTGACTTCCAACAGGAACTTTAAGCAAACTACAGTCAGCACTCCATCTGGTGATTAGGAAATAAACTTTGTGAGATTGTATTTTGTGGGCTTTATCCTCCATTTAGAAGTGTAACAACCTGAAAAATTAATTGTGGAAAGCAATAGATCTTTGCTTAATTTAAAAAAAAAAAAAAGTTCTGCCATGTCTTTTCATCTTGGGTTTTAGTTTTTTCGTCCATTTGAATTGATTGCTCTCTGTAGCACTTAGACCAAACGCAGAGTACGTTTTTTACTTCCCAGTTTATCAAACCAAAAGTGAAAGCTACAACTTTTTCTCTGGGATCTCTTAAGATTTGTGAATATTTTTCATAACTAGAGCACCATTTGAATATTTATGAATAATAATCCATGGAATACTAATGAGTTTAACATTCTCTTCTGCTAGTCTGTTTCTTAATCTCCTTTGCCATTAACTGATAATATCAACATAGCAGTCCAAGGTAGTCTTGGGCAAAAATGTTTCAGCTGGGTATTTTATTTAGGGGAGAATGCAAAATTGGGCCAAGCCAAACTATTCATAAACTTGTGCTGAATTTTGTTAATAGGTCACCTGAAACTAAAAAGAAAGAAATTCACAAAAGTCACACTGCCCCTTTCCCCTCATTTCAAAACCATGTTTCCAGTTACTGTCTCAAAACTGATCCTTTTCTCTTCCAGTGAGAACCAGGTCTCAGTTTAACCCACTTAAGTACTTTCTGAGCAATTGCAAATTTAGGCACCAAGATCTACCTAAAAAACACCCAGGGAGTTGTAGTCTCCTCTGGGAGCCCGACTGTTTTCAAGTGCCTTTCAGCTGGGTACATTGCTTGCGTCAAAGAGCTCCCAGCGTGAGGGGTCCACTCTGCAAGGATGCCTCATCCTAGTTTAGGCACTGACAGTACCGTTGCAATGAGGTGGGAGATCGCACAGTATCTCCAATTTAATTCTCCACAGGATAAAAGAGCCGGAGGTCAGGCTTGTAAAAGATGCCACAATACAAACATTAGAAGCCTTTTCTACGGAAAAGCTAGAATGAGTTACAGCATCCTTGAGACAAAAATGTCTTCACTTTTGAGACAGCTTCAGTCTGAATGTATATACATATGTATTTTATATATTTCATATTGTGCACACATTCACATGCATTGCTAATCTCTTCTGGTGCACTTTTTTGGGGGACCATCCCGCAGAAGCTGAGACTTTGGCAATATCAGCACCGTGGTTCCGTTCACCACTGATTTTCTGGGATATAGGAAATGGAGAACTTTTAAGACTGAAGACTGAGTCAGCCGACTGCGCAATCTCTCCACGCTGATCTTCCATAATATAATCAGCTGTGACCAAAAAAAAAAGAAAAGCATGTCTATATGTACCCTAAGACTCCATCATAGGGAAATAATATTTTACCTTCCCTGGGCTGGATAAACACAGTTTTCACAGTGTTATCCCATGGCCATAAAGAGCTGCGTGGTGGGGAGGAAGGGGAGAGCTACTCTGTCCATGAGATTACAAAGAGAGAGAAGATTGCAAAATACAGACTGCACCCACCACACTCTTTGTGATCATGACCCAATGGGTGTCCCTTAACCTGGGAGAACAGAGAAAAAGAGAGGATACGAGATCTTTTTTTGGCCAAGCAATTTACTTCGGCATTGTGTGGTACTGGGGAACAATACCCATACATCACTTGACCAGAAAGATGTTTTCATGCTGTTACCCTCAAAATAATTATTTTTTGTTAACCACAGTGCTTATGCCTTCACTCCCCTAGCCCTCCACCTCCTTCCCTTTCAGTTCCCGACAGCAGGGAAGGGGTAAGGGCAACCTGTTCCTGACCCTGGGGAGGAGGTGGCAGAAGGCTGGCCTTATTTACCTTAGCCATTTCCCCGTGTAATCTGGGTAATCATGTGGCTAATCAGCAACGTGGAGGAGCCCCCCATGCCGCGATTCATAATGCTGACCCATTCATATTTCGTACAATAGGGTATTTAAGTCATCCCATGCTTGCCAAGGCGATTACGTTCCTTTTGTTCTGATGTTTTGGGCAGGGGTCTCCTGTCCTTCCCCCTCTTTCATACTGGCATATGTCCTAGCTCTTGCCTGCTGCAGCTGGACAAGGGCGTTGTTTTTGTTTTGTTCTTCGAAACCAATGAATCGATTACGGCAGTGTGAAATGTGAGTTAAAACAGTCCCTGCATGTATGCATACATTAGCCATTTGCTATGTTACAATTTCACAGCAAGGTGACTAAGGAGGCAACAGTGTTCATGCTCTTCCATTTTGAATAGGCAATCTGTTGAGCACAAAAGGAAATAATAAATAAAAGACTGAAGACTGACTGTATGTATTGTTTCAAAAATGGCTCGCCATGCTATATCAAACAAAAACACCTCTACCCCAGTGTACTGCAACCATAATGAAAGCTCAAAACTTGGTCTGTAACAGAAAATTACAAAGGAACTTAAACCTGTTCATATATATGGACATGGAATATTAAATTCAGACTATATTTCTACAATAAATATTGCTATTGCATACACATCTTTACTTGCTGCCCATCTCACATTTGGGATATGCTGAACTCAACAGCCTTACAAGGAGTGACAGGATCTGGCATTGTCTTTGAAAAAAAAAAACCAAAGCAAAAATCCTGCAGTAAACACCTGCAGTTCAAGATTTACCCCTCACAGGGTGTGTTGATCTATGGATCAGATTTGGCACAGAGGTAATGCCTTCATCTGCCAGACTACACCATCATCTCTCTTCCAACCCTGGCTGGCAATGACAAAATGTCAATTTGCTGAAAAAGCTCTTTGTAGGCTGTGCAAAATTGGTGTCATGGCTCCATTTCTCTCTCAAGGTGTAAAGAAATGATACATTATAGTGAATCCCTCAAAATTAATATTACAAGCTAAGGTTAAGGTCTGCAACAGAAATGCCTTCTTTATTTTTATTAATAACCTGAAATGAATTATAGTGTAATTCAGGTAAAAAGATGTCTTTTAATGAAAATGGTATTCATTCCTAGTTCAAGTTCATGCTACTCCATGGACATACTACTGGTGCAGAAATGCATCACTTGTGACTGTTAGAAATTCCTGAGACATGTTCTTTGGCTTGAATTCAGCATTTGGAAGTTCACACCTGTGTTATGTATTACAATAAATTGTCATTTTTATTCCTAAAATTGAGGAATAAATATATAAATAAATTGAGCCTCAGTCTTGAGAGCCAATTTTCCACACGTGCAATATTTTATAAACTTATAAATAATACTGTATTGCAGAGTATGTAAAAGGAAAAATTTGCACAGCATGCTCACCTAGCTGAGTGCTTAACTGTAAAGGTAGAAACCAGGAAATGCAAAGTCTTGAGAGGAGCAGAGGGCAAAACAAAAATGTATTTAAAATTTCAGTTTGATGATCAAAGAAGTTACAATAACTTTTTTTCAAAATCCAACATTTTCATGTTAGTATTTTGAAGCCCCTACATCTTTTCCTTTTTACTTCTCAAAATCACAGAGCAACAAAACCAATTAAAGCTTCACAAGACTAATCTTTCAGGGTACTCTCACACACAGCATCAAAATTGTCTATCTGTACATCTCCTGCTGAAGAAAAGGGGAATTTGTTGAAATTGCTATCAGTAGAATTTATACTACTTGAAAATGATCCTAATACAGCTAAATTTGTAAATGGTTGCCTCCCCCAGCACCCAAACAGCAGGGACACAACTACAGCAATATAAATGCGCTAATCCCAGCACGATGTATTCCCACATCTCCCTGTATCAAATCATTCTAAAGGGTTTTCAATATACAAGTTAATTAGCTGCAATGAAACAGCAGAGTAACATCTAATGAAGACCGGGGCTTAAAATACCAGAAGTGGCCTATTGTACCCTTTCCCCTCCTCTTTAATATTCTTTTGAAATGGGTTACAGATATAGTTCAAGTGTAATTTAATGAGATAGAAGGCACTTAATGAACAGGATTGTTTTGATTGCATAGTAAACACAATGAAGATTTTTAAATATGTATATTCAAGAACATCAAGAATACCATTTCTGTATTAGCACCTCAAAATGCTGCTGCCGTACAGTAGCATCTATGTATAAATATATCTATACACTTCTAAGTGAGCAAGAAGATGACACCATTTTGTTTCTAAACATATAACAATATATATGACAATATATTCTAATTACATACTCAATTTCTCATTTCTTAAAACAATCAATGCATGGAAAAGCAGTTGTGTACATTCTACTCAAAAAATTAAATCCCTCTAAAACAAATCACACAAAGTTAAAATGACACAAGCAAGAAATGTCTGCAAAATACAACTTGAAGGGAGAAGATCAAAAACAACATAAGAAAGTAAACTTAATTACCTAAGAAATATCTGCCACTTCCAGGAACACAGAGCTGCCACAACTGCATGTTTCTGATTTAACTAAGAAATGAAAAGCTCTAATTAATTAAATTAAGGTCCTGATCCTGAATGGATGTAGAAGTCAATGAGACTTTACCCATGTGAACCTCATTGCTAGAGTGGGACTGAACACTACCTTTTACTATCAAGGATGAACCTCATCTTGTAATCCCACCACTTCATTAGCACCTTTCCAGCACATTATCTTTGCCCTAATCCCCCTGTCACTTTAGGGATTCAGGGTCATTAGAACACTTAAAGGGTCGATGTTACTGTCATGGAGGTGTGAATTGATCACTAAGATGACAACTGGTGACAAGTGTACTTTATTAGTCTGCTACTTTGCCTCTTAATTGCTACTGATTAGCCTGTCTGTTAGAAAGGAAATTTGGACTCCTTCTGCCATTGCCAAAGATTACACTGCGTTCTAATAGGACCATCTAACAACCTTCCCTTCTCCCCTGCAATGAGTCCATTTAGACAGTCCAGTCACCCGATTCAAAGGCACTATTAAGTGAGTAAAATCAACAAGGTAAAATCCACACTTTAACCCTCCCACTATGTTTTGTTTAGCTTTTGTTTAATAGGAGAATTTCTCTGTTAAAAATCAAATATTTCTGACTGTTTCTTTTCCTCCCCAAAGGCTTGAATAAGATCATCTTTTTTCTAAAAATCCCATTTTAGACATGGCTGTGCTTACTATTTGAATGGATTTCCCAGAGGATGTGCTGTCTCTCCAAATACCACATTGCATTTAAGCTACACATTAAGACAAACCAACAAAAACCATTGAACTTGTGCATCTTGCCAGAGTTCACAGGCTTCAAGTCTTAATTGCTGTTGACCACAAGAATTGAATGTTGAGTCATACAGGGCACATCTGCCAGCAACAAAGAAGTACACTTTGTATTTAGTTTTACAGAACTCCCTGCTCAAAGAGGGGGGGGGGGGGGGGAAGGAAAGGGTGGGGTGGGGTGGGGAAAGAAAACAACTTTTCAAAATAAGTATCTACGATAGTAGAAAAATTTTTGTGCAAAATAAATATACCGTTGTACTTGCTCGGCAGTGACAATCTTTGCATTGATGGTGTTTTTGTTTCATAGCAGGTTAAACATATCTAGGAAGGGATCATGCTCAGCAGCAAGATAATACGAATGCAGATCTCTGTAAGCTGTGTGTTCATTTTTATCCACAATGATTCAAAAATAACAAGGACAACAAAAAGAAAATAACTCCCAGATCTCCTGTTCCTACTCAAAACCCGATAAAAATCATTATCTGGATTACACTGTCTTCCAAAACAAAGTGATAAACCTAAATCAGCAAAAATTAAGAACTTTAACAAATGCTTAATCTTGAATTGTGCACTGGAGACATTATAATATGAATCTAGCTGTTTGGGATGAATATTTGACCTTCCTGGAGTCATCTGAAGTGTTCAGGGTTATTTTACAGGATCAGTATTTCACATCCTAATTTTCAAGGATGACACATTTCCCATGAAGAAAAGCTGCTGCATAAAATTCAATGATTGGTTCTTTGAATTTAACTGTGGTCAAAAAGAACACTTCAAACAGCTTGTGCAATAATCTGATCCCTCCCTTCCTCTTTCAACCACACTTACATAGAACTTCTGCATAGGCAGGGGTTTTTATTAAAAAAAGCTTGAAGATGATGGGAACCTTTAATTATTTTTTTATTTGATTTCACTGGAAAAAAATAGAAAATGCCTATGGTATTAGTTGTCCAAGAGTATGACTGTTTTTTATAGATAGGTGTACGTGCATAGTCCTGCTCAAGAAAAACAAAGGTTCTTTCACTTTACCTCCACAGGTTAATACAAAGCACGTCTTCTCCTGCCTAGTGTTTGGTCTTCTGGTCCCACTGTCTTCTGCAAAAGAGATCTTGCTCAGTATTTGGATGGAAGTCTCTGTAGACCCTATTTTAAATTGTGGCTATATTAACTTCACTAGTTTGGCTTTTGAAGTATTTTCATTTAAATAAGGCAAGGCCTATGTGTGATCAATATAATTTTCAGTCTGGGTGACTCACCTCAGTTTTGATTAACCAGTACCTAAACATCTTTGTTTATATGAAACAAATTGGCCTGTAAGGAGATTATACCCATATCGACTACAAGAAGTATTGGGTTGATGAGCAAGAGAGTTAGAGCTGGTATCCTAAGTACTTGTTACCACCAGCAGTTTTAGCTGGAATTGGAGAGATGTATGCAATACCTTTGTGGGCCCAGACTAAGCAGTGCCATACCAACTGGGAGACAGGACATATCTGGGAAGTAAATGGCAGCAATGAGGGCTATTGAGGTCAGCTTTGAAACCAATGTCTATGCTTGCTTTACATGGTCTGTCCTAACAAACATAGCCTTAGGAAATAACCAATATCCTTCGGTATTTCTGGCCGAAGATGGCTATTAGAAGATCGGTACTAAGAAACAGAAGTTTCCTTACCATTGCCACTTGATTCAAAATTTGGTTCCCACAGAATATAATTGCCTTCCTGCAACAGAAAAATAGGGAGCAGCCCTTCCTGGAAGGAGACTGGCTGACTAACCCTAACCTACTCATTATGATTTAAGTAAATCATAAGGTCAGGTAGATTTGTGGGTTTATAGATAGATAGACAGACAGACAGACAGATAATTAAAAATCAGGTAAATGATCCCTGCTTGTCTGGGGAGCCTTTCCAATGATTTGAGATTCTTCTATTTTACATCAGAAGACATGGACTCTCCTGCTGGACAGCCTTTAAGTTTTAGTAGAAGTAGGTGTCAGACAGCAATTTCTGTTGTCGAACCACTTCATGCTGTTGAGCTGTTTGTTCCACAACTACTCATAGATCAGAAAGGTATCATCCTCTTGTTGGAGTTTCTACGCCAATAAAATCTGAAAAGTACAAGATCATCTATCTTGCAATATAATAATTCTGAGTAGGTCCAAAAATTCACAGGAAGAGGTCTCAAGAAATTCCTATCAAAGAAGGTAGCACTTACATGAGATGGGAAACAGCAGCTCAGAAGAAAGGCTGCTGAACACCTTGGGGTGGGGGATCTTAGTGTACTGCAGTGGGTAACTACACTAACTCGATGGCACAGAAAAGACAATGTAGTGCAGAAGCAAATAGGTGATGTTACCTCTACATCTGGCAATGAGAAAACTATTGAAATGTACATTGATGTCCATACTTAAAGGATGAGGCAGATAATTTGAAAATTTTAAGAGAAGAATCACAAAATTAATAGACTGAAAAATATTTCAGTCTATTCTTCTTCAGGAAGAAGAATTTAAATTTCTCCTGGATGGAAAGACCTAGTATCAAAAGAGAAACTAGGACCTCCTGGCTAAAAGTTGGGACTAGCCAGACTGAGCCAAAGTACAGCATGTATTTTTCAGCACAGGAAGGGTACATATTCCTTGGTGACAACTGAACAGAGACTATTTGATAACAGTTCCTTCCTCACAGGCAGAGCTGAACAGTTTTCTCAGACTTGTTCTTTTCAAGTAGAACATCAGCAGATGAGAAGGCACCACAGCTAGGTCCAGGGTGCCTGTGGCAGAGGCCATACCTGATGATGCAGTGATCAGTTCTAGAATTAGCACCTCTATAGGAAATAATCACTAACCCTACTAATTTTCTCCAACCACCTGAATAGCTCCAGGGTTTCTTCCCTTCCATAGCCTTGGCTTCCCAGCCCATTGCTAGTGTGTAACACCCAGGCACAATGCAGCTACTATGCACCCAAGGCCCCCTCACAAACAGCCCTAGTAAACTAGCCTAAGGATGCCACATAACACGATCATAAAGAAATGAAGGTTGTAATATTTTCCTAAAAATTATGCTGGTGTTAGAGGGGCTTCCAGATCAAGAGATAACTGTTCGGATAGGCAGAGTTCTGGTCAGATTGATAGCTTAGCTCAGAACTCTGGCATTTGGATTAAAGCAGTATAGAAATGAATCTTATATTTGACATTTAAAACACTTTCAAAGGGAACCTTTTCCACTGCCTGTAGTTTCTTAAATCATAGCAGGAAGAACTGCCATGGCAGAACGGTGTGAGGAATTACTCTCCAACTGCTTCTCTGTTTTCCCACATTATAACTGGAGACATTAGCCCCTGAATCATTTTACATCCTGGCATTATGTGCAACAACTCTGTGTGTAATAAACAGACGATGCAACAGAAACAAAATCTGAAAATTCATTTCTCCTTTCTTTTGGACAACATCTAGAATATAAATATAGTTGGCGGCAGTGCCAGCTGAAAGAAAGGAAAGGGCTGCTTTTGGAGGGCTAGCGTGACTAAAAACTTTGGATTTATACAGTCTGACTCCCATTTCCTGCACAACCTTGACAAAGTCACTTATCGTAATGTTTTCAGAAATGGATGTTATTTCTTCAGACTTTCATTCTACTTCTCATCTCCCAAGTGTCTGACTCTTTTGCATGTACAGCCAATAGGAAAAGTAAATGGCTGAATGTACTTTATGGAATCCTTGGATCTTGGCCCTTTCAGGGCTTCAGAGCTGTTTGATGTAACATATATATGGCATGATTTGTTAGCTTGTTGCAGGGCTTCCCCACAAAACCTTGGTTTTATAGAAAGCTTTTATGGACTGCCAGAGTTTTGAAAGCTCAGTTTGAGGCAGCTAAGTCATCCAGATGAAGGCAGAAGGAGACACAGTAGTTCTGAAATATCAGATCTTTTCCCAAATTAATTTCTTCCCATGCACATGAAACGTTTAACAACTGACAGACACAAAACTGAAGAGTGTATGTTTCATCTCTCATTTCTCAGCTCCCAGATGGCAGGGTTAGCTATTCAGGAATGGTCTGAGGCAGAAGAAAGGAGATAATCACTGAGAAGACCTTCATATTTGGAGGTAATGTGCTTTATAAATACGCTTTATATATTAAGTGCTTTGTGCATTTGCTAGCAACTTGCACTGATTTATAGGAACTATTCTCTCAAATACAGTTATTCAGGTTAAATCAGTAATTGCAATCTTACGTTGCTGCAGTGTTAAATAGTACATACTTGGACTATTGAACTACTGGACTGAAAGAATCAATCCAGCAAGGAAGGACTACATCTGACTATAAATATGAACAGACTGAAGCCTTGCTAATCTGTCAAATTAGCTATTGTTGGAGATTCAAGTACACTACATACTTCTTTATCTTGACCAGTCTTGCTTCTGCTTGAGTTCAGAGTGGGGTGGGCTATCAACCTTCAAAATCACCAGAAATCACATTCTGCTGAATGATCAGGAAAGTCCAACAGAGCACAGTAACTCAAAGTGTCTTAGCAGAACATCGGACTCTCTGTGGTATTCATGCCATGAGCTTTAGATACTTTCCAATTTTTATTTTGGGACAATTTCGGTGATGCCATTTTATGGTTCTCACTGATTTTTTTTCCATGTATGTGCTCTACATTTTACCATGGCCATAGGAAATGTCACTTCTCATTGCCATGGCTTGAACTTTCATTTCTACTTTCCTCCTTTCAGTTGTGTGCACATGAAGCTTTCACTGGCTAACACTTCTTCCCCTCTTCTTTCTTTATTTAAGAATATATGTAAGCATGTCATCACTTAAATGCTCCACATAGTCCTTAATAGGTGTTCCAATAAGTCAAAACCATGCCAAGGTGAAAAAATCCCCTGATTTACATGCCAGATCATAAAACAGGTTAGCTTTTCTTAAAATTCTCGATATAACATTTGCTCATAAAAATTGAGAAGAGTAACAAATTTCTGATTAACCTGTTCTTCTGTTCCTTTAACTGCCAGCAGCAGGACAGCAGACAATGGTGTCTGCCGCTCTCTACCAGCAGAACCTACGCAGGTACAATAACCAAAAAAATAATGGAAAGTGCATGTATTTGTTCTAGTAGTTAAAACAAAATGAAGCCAAAGTCTTCTGTACAGGGGAACATAATACTGCGTACCTGTTAGTGGAATACTGACAAGTAACTGTGTCAACCACTGTGCTTGCACTGACAGATTCTTACACAAACAGATCCAGTTGTACCTAGATTAGCCAAGAAATGTAATAAAAGCAGATGAGTAAACTGTGACGCAGATATGAAATACACCAAAGTAAGCTAAACTATAGGGGTGGGGGGCGGGGGAAGAAATGACAACACCTGGAAAACAACAGAAAGCTGCAAAACCAGGATCTGAATAGGATCAGACGAATTAGCTTTGGCATTCGCTTCACATTCCCTCAAAGCATAATGAAAGATATCATTGTTTGTAAAGAAAAGAAAGGGGACTTGGCTCCAATAGCTGTCTTAACTGCCACGTTCTAATATTTTGGAAACAAAGAAACTGCAGTACACTAACTGTTGGAGCTGAATGGGAACACAAACTCCCTAACACCTCAGTAAATACTTGAAAGAGAGCATTGCTCTAATATCTGTAAATCAGGGCACTTCAAATTAACCCCATGTTCATTAAAAAGCTTGTTGATTTTATGTTTTTGTTATCATTCTGATACAAGTCTGAGAACAAAAGTGCTTAACAATTCCAGTCAAATAGGATAAGGGCATTAATTCTTGTTTGGATGCAAAAGCAACATAAATCATCTGTTTCGAGCTAACAATTTAAAGAGTGCACAGCACATTATGTTAAATAAAGTATTAACACTGAGTTAAGAACACCTATTAAGGGACTTTGAGAGTTCTGGCTCACATTACCTTACACCGTTTTTGAAATAACCTTATTCCAGCTTTTTAATCCCATAATTATTCCACAGCAGTATTGTCAGAAAACTCCACTGCTTCTAACAATTTATAGCTGTAAGACATTATGTGAACCACTTCAGTTAAATTCTTGTACTTAATCATATTACCAGCCTGGCCCACATTAATGACTTATCTTTTAAGTTTTAAGATATATAACTTCGTAATTGCAAGACGATTAAATAAAGTGTACTTGATCATTTAAGTTTCTGTGGGTTTTGAAACAAACTACTGAAGGACTAAAGAAAAGAATCAAATTCTGTGTGTGCATGCACATATATGCATATACACGTATACGCTCACACTTACATTTAATACGTACTTGTGCCTGGCCTTCACTCAGTCATTTAACAGAATGTTTTCTTCCCAGCAACTTTCAAAGTTTATAGGTGAAGTATGTGAAGCTTTTCTTCCAGGACCTCAGTTTTCTTCCTGAGATATTTTCTCTTGGTGTATTCCCAGTTTCAGTGGATGTAACAGTTCCAGTGTTGTGCAGATATTCTTATTTGACATTGCCACAAAATTATTTTAGAGCCTGATATGCTGAGAGGAGCTTGTAAGAATTCCTTAGCAGTGAGGCTGACCTGGCAGCAAAAGGGAATGGTGGGTGGCACATCCATGAACTTTGGCATTGGCTTGTATATGTGGTCTGACAGGCCATACCCATCACTCGTTCGAAGCAGTGCTACCCTCAGTACCTTGTTCCAAGACATTCTTCGCAGCCTCCTTTAACAGAGTTATGTCTTCCTCAGTGACACTTGTGATCTCTGACTCAAATACGTGGGATTATGGTGTATGGAGTATCTATTGGGGGGTATGCCATCTGTATAGGTTTATACAAATATATATCTACAAAAAGCTCTCCAATGTTATGCATTATTGATGTTTAGCTAGAAATCAGAGAAGACTTAGTAAATTTTTCTAGTGGCAAAATGTTCAGATGGTCTGAAGTCAGTACTACGAAACAAACCTAACCAAAATATCTCCATGTTACTGTAGTCAGAGATAGTGACTAACAACCTTGAAAAAAGCAGGTCTCTTACTGTGTCTAGTTTTTGGACGTTCAGTGCAAGAAGAACAGGGACAAACTGGAGAAAGTCTTGCTGAAGACCATTTGGATGGGCCGAACATTGGAACTGTACAGGGAAGTTGGACTGGATAACCTCCTCAAGTTCCTTCCAGCCTGAATTATTCTGTGACTCTGGTAGCCTTTCTGATATTTCTCTTCTCTAGACATTATTTGGAATATAACCAGAATAATATAAAGTGGAAAAAGGTCCCAAGGATCATCCTGGTCTACCCTCTCCATTCCATTTCTACCCTCTCCTTGGCCAGATTTTCCATCTGACATAACTCTATAAAGCTTTAAGCTAGCTAAGAGCTGAGTCTAGCACCCTGCCCTATTGGATTTAAGTACATTTGTCATAGAAATTGACTGGGACAATTAGCTGAATAAATAGATATAGCATATCTTTAAGTGTCATAAAAGTGACATGACTGCACGTAAATCATTTGAATAATTACAACCAGGAGTCAGGTTTACCAATCACTCTCCGTACAGACTTTGAATAGAAGGACTTTCTGGTGACTAATTTGCCAGGTTTTGTAGAGAAATTAAAGAACAGATTTGCAGTGATGGTCAAGCTGCAAGGTACCAGTGAATGAACAGTGAAAGTGCTCAAACATGACACTTTTAAGAAACACTGAATTTTGCTTCATCTTTGTTACTTCTCACATATATTAATGTGAGCACAGAATTTTTATGTATGGACCTGAGATTAATTCGTTCATGAAATGAAAATAATCTTGTAAAACAAATAAGCCTTCACGCAGAAGTGAAAGCAGTTTATAAAACTTTACCCAATCAGAGAAAATAAGAAAACTGCATGATTTAGATAACCGCTCTGACTGTATGAACCATTTAATTCTCAAAGGAACATTCTGAGCAGTGTATCTGTGGGAAAATCAAATATGAACACTGTTTACGTGACACATCATTGAAATTTTTTTCATTTGACATTTCAGACAAAAATTCCATTTAAAAAAAAAAAAAGACTGATTCTGTTGAAACAGTTCATTGTCAATTTAAAATGAAAGCTAAAATGGTCATGAAAAATAAACGGAACAAACACAAAATAGTTTTTTTTCCCCCCATTTTTGTACATAGCTCAGTTTAGCTTTTGAGCTGGGAAGATTCTGAAAATTTTTGCATGTACTTTTAAATACATATAGAGCTTGTTTTAGCAGAAATTTTTCAACATCTGACTCCCCAGCCAACTCTACTTCTCACAGAAATGTTTACGTGTCTAAAAAATAATAAAATTTGCACTGAAAAGTCTAATTACTATTGAGAAAAGAGGACTAAATTTTCTGAAAATAATAAGCTGCTATTACAGACAGATTTTCTAGCTCATGAATTTACCAAAGAGATCCTGTCTCTTACATCCTGCAGCAATTAAATTTTTTATTTTTGATTTCTGATCTTATCAATTTCTTCTTCATATGCATATGTGTGTGTATATATGTCTCTCTCTTTTGCTCACTCTTTTTTCATATATAAATAAACAGGATTAATAAACCTGAGACAAGCTCCAATATATAAGAAAACTTCATGCAACTGTTTTAGCTAAGCTTTTCTTTCTCCCCTTTTAGCTTGTTTTATTTTTGATTAAGACAATTATGTCCGAATTCACTATTATTATTTATTTGGACTCTTTTCTAACAATTTTAGTAAGACCTGAACTCTACAACAAGCTATGACTCTATTGGCATGAGCAAAGATGTACTCTTGTAAAGGGTATTGTGAAAGAAGGTAAGGTTTTTTGCACCTTTCCTGTTTCAGATGAAAATTACTGTTGTGAAGTATAGCTGAACTTCTACTTTGAAGTGTCCAAGGGAGAAGATGCATACTTATATTTCAAAACTGACTGCCAGCTTGGCCAAGAAATCCAGAAATATTCCCACCACTGCTGGTTTTCAGTCCCTCTGAATGGAATCTTCCTCTAGATGTGTTCACAGTCCTGGGTTGATCAAAATCATTTGGAAATGCCAGGGGAAGAAAAAGGAAAAAATTTTTTTTGCATCTGTTTGGCCATTGTTAGTTGTGGAAACTGGACTATAACATTATTGACCCAGTAACACTCAGTTTATACAAACATGCAAAGACTGGAGGGTTACACATTGCTTGTCAGCCCAGGAATCTGGTGAGGATTCTCTTGCTGGGTCACTAGCTCAAGCTTACGACCACATTCATGTCAGGCCCTCAGCTTCTGAATGAAACCAGGGTGAGCTGCCAACAACAACAGACGAGATAACTATGTTTTCCAGCCCCAAGAAAAATCTAGCTCAGATAGATACACCCTGAAATTTAGGCCACAGTTAAGATCTGTTACTATTTTATCTGGTCTCTGCGGGCCTGAGACACATGAATAATTCAGATTCTTTCTTTTATTTGCCAAAACAATGCTAATATCAGGTCACTGAAGATAAACAATTTAAAATAAACAACTCTGAATCTTGGCCTAAACTGGAAAAATCTGTAAAAAACAGCAAGGCTCTCAATAAAGCAGATGGCTGCAGTTAGTCGAGGAGTGTAATATCACTGATACTTACTATACAAAGCACAAAGGTTATGGAGCTCCTTGGGCTTCCAGAATTTCTTCATTAGACCCACCTGTTCTCTTCATTTTCCTACGCCAAACACTAGCCCTTGGAGACAGGGTCCTTTGTTTCTCATACAGACTTCCAGATCCTAACACAGTAGAGTCCTACTTCTCAGCTGAATCTTACGTGTTATTTCAAGAGGTTAAACCACTCACATGCGATGGAGCCACAAGGAGGCAAATGCTGACTCTTTCAGTCTGGTTTGAAGTCTCTTTCAGTCTGGTTACTCTGGTTGAGTATCAAGACAGCACCAACAGATTTGACTACAACACAGAGACAACAATGCTGCAATTAAGTTCCTTTTAGCTTTATAGGGTTGAGAATACTGTTAAAAAAAAAAAAAAAAAGAGTGGGGGAAAGTGAGGAAGAAAGTATCATCTATTTCTGCCAAGTTTTTGGTTTTGGTTTTTTTTTAAAAAAAAAGGAATTTACAGAAAAGAGTTTTTAGTTCTGCCTATCAACAGACATATTTGGGCTAGTTTCCTTCCATGTCAAATGACCTTATGTATTGTGCTTGGTTTGAGTGAATTGCTAACACAAGAAGAGGAGGGGCTGGGGCCTTTCTAAGAGTGCATTCATTTGAAAAGGTATTTATTCAGTATATTAAATCAGTTTTCCACTGGGGACGGTTTTGTTCTCAGCGTTCCTCTCACTGAACCGATTTGGAATCAATGCCTGATCTTGTGCCTTTCTTGCAGCTTGCCTTCAGAGTCTTCTCTTTAAGGAAATTATGCATGGAAATTCCTTTTTACGAGCTTCTACTGAAACCACAAGTCTGTATCTGAAATATATACTACTGCAAAATTTTGCCCAAAGCTTTGTCTTGGCTATATAAAGAAATTATAGGTGTGGACCAATTTTTGAATTAGCATGAAAACTGCTTTTATGTGTATATGAGAAAGGCCTTTGAAACATCTTGCCAAAGGCTTTTTTGTCTTCTGGTTGTTATAAGAAAACATGGTTGCCCAAAAGAAAAAACCTGATCATGGTTCCACCTTAATCAGATTCACAATCGTGTCCTAATGCAATTTGTCCTAATCCATTTCTAAGGAAGACAACCATTTATGATTTGGAAAGACATGTGGGAATAAATGCGGCTATATGGAAATCCCCTGAGTCCTTTATGTACTATATTTTACCAGTTCATAAGAAAAACTAATTACATTTTAGAGAAGAAGGCATTATAGATGCAATGTATATTCTAATATAAAAAACATCTACCCGGATGTCCTACAATCAAACTGTGCTCAGTCTGCAATATTACAGTGCATTTTGTATCTCTGTGGCTGGTTTTAGAATAATGACGCCATGCTTAACACATTTTAATACTGATCACACATTTCAGCACATGGCTGAAAATGCTGCTACGCTTGTTCTGTTTGGTAAAAGAATACCTTCTGCTTAGTATGGCAGCAAATTGCCCTTGCAGCAAAGTAGATAATTACTTGGTGCCCATAGAATAAATTAATTAATACTTGTGCAAGCATCTGTATATTCATCCATACACAAACCCCTATATAGTTCTATCATTAAAATTATGTGCTCCAGAGAATGAAGAGCAAGTTTAATGTGTTCAGAAATCTGTTCAGACATATCTACCCCACCCCGTGCACATGCACATCAGGAAGTGAAGGGTGGAATGGGAAAGGGTACAAGAAAACCCTTAAGAAAAGACTTAGCTTTAAACATATGAGCTGTCCCATTGGAATTGTGTGAATAAAGTTAACCATAATTGTTTTGAGGACTGGGGTCCTAAAATAATACAGTGGAGTTCCAAATGTAAAATGGTCGAGGTTTATTTGCACTGAAATTCTTTCATGTGCTATTTCCCTCCATACACACATATTAAAATATTATAAATGTTATTGTTAGGAAAATTTTTGCTATAAACATGACTGACTGTAATGAATGGCACAAAACTGGGGCAGGTCAGCAGTATAAATAATCAGAGTCTTACTGTTTATCCATTTGTAATAATTAGGAGATCACGTAATTCATGAAATCACAATTATCCAACATTTCATCGTTTGGTTTTTACTTGAAAAGTTTGTGAGGGAATGTTTTTCTTTTGCACGCTTGCATCTGTGCATGATCATTTGTTCTTTAGCTGGTGAAAACAGGGGTCCTAACTAACAGCTTGTTAGAAAGGTGGTGGGATCTCCTTCTGTGCACACTTTCAAAAGCCACCTGGACTTGCTCCTGTGTGATCTGCTCTAGGTGCTCCTGCTCTGGCAGGGGGGTTGGACCAGATGATCTCTAGAGGTCCCTTCCAACCCCTACCATGCTATGAATCTGTGAATCCACCCTATCCTTTCTATCAGGTGTTTGGTTTCATGTACTGGAAAAGTTGCTGTTGACGAAGAAACTATGGGTTTGCATACACTCTGTAAAGAAATTATTTTGTTTCTTTGCCTGATGAAAAATAGAGCTCCACTGAAGTCAAAGTTTTGTTTTACACAGGACTGCAAGACAGAAAAACTTAGTGCTGTTCCAAACGGGAGTAAACCACAAAATAGTGGAGTTGCCTCTGAAGGAAAATTCCACTACTTGTTCAAAACACGTTGATCTTATTTTGGGTAGCTACAGTGCTAAATAAGACAAATGGGGAGAAAATAAAGTGAAAGGCTGTTGAAAATAAAAAATCTGTTTGAATCCCAAATTGTCAAAGCAATATTTAAAAATTTTAACAAAATTTTAAAAATTATTTTCAAATTATTTAATTTTTTAAATATTTTTCTGAATAAAAGCGATATTGCAAAGCATTTAAGTCTTTGAAAATCTGCATATTTCAAAAGAATAGCTACTCAAAGTATCTTAAATCATATATATCAATATAAAATTAAGTTCTTCATGAGACAGAATGTTAGAGGGTTTTCCTTTCATTTTTTAATTATTTATTTTTAAACACACACAAGTGCAATATCACCACTTGTTCTTATAATCAATCTGTATGTAGCGCACCATGTGACTAAAAAGAATCTATTTACCTCTTGAAACCTTATAATCACCACCAGAATGAATTTTGGTATGTAGAAAACTTCATGCCTTGACAGCAGCACTGACAATCAAAGATTTGGAACAAACGTAAGTCAGGGAAAAGGTGCATTATAATTCCGCTGGTAGCTTCTAACAAGAAGGACCAAGATTAAATGCCTCCTGATGCATAAGCAGAACTTGAAGTAATTCATAACAACTAAATGAAGTTTAATTTCCAAGAAAATTTAAAGTCTTCAACACGTTTACAGTTGAGTAGAAAGTGAGACACGTTTTTGTTTCTGTGTACTGCATGAGTATGCCTCCAAACTGAAGTCCTAATTAAACATATGAACCAGACATTGCAGCAACTAGAAAAGGAAAAAACATCTCATATAAAGTTACTATATATACACACATACACAAAATGAAATTATTCTCCTTTGATTTTTGGTGGTGGTGGTTTGTTGGGGTTTGGTTTTGGGTAGTTTGGTTTTTTGGTTTTGTTTTGGTTTTTTTGCTATATTGGTTTGCTATATTGGATCTTGCTTTTATTTGAAAAATCATTTATTCCCATGTAATCAGTTCCAATGCTTGGCATATATTTCTTAAGCACATACCACATAACATGTAGGCCTGGACACTATCATTGATCTAGACAATACCACTAAGCAAACTTTGCAGTCATGTGACAAAAAGAAACTTTTTAATGTTGAATAATATTAGATCTAATACAGAATTGATGTGTTTTGAGCTGATGGACATTCAGTATTCAAAAGTGACAAATTTAACCAGGTATGAAAATAAACATGTTCTCAAGACATTTCAGAAACAGCATTTGTCAATCAATGGACATTCAATACTTTCTGAAATTCTGCCTTCTTTATACTGGATGTCCAAAACCAAAGGTAGCCAAAAAAAACCTTTTTCCTTTATTTTTTTTTAATACTTAATTTTAGATTTATTAAATCTGAAAGTTGCAGACATACTTTTTGCAAGCTCAGCATGCTCAATGTGTAACTTTGAGTACCTTTAACAAGACAAGACTGATTTTCCTATTGGGAAGATTAATTTCTCATTGCTGTTGTTGTATAAGCACAGGCCTGTTTTCCTTTGTAATAAATAAAGCTGAAGTCAACACATGTAACCACCGGTATAATACGTGCATGTTGTGAAACTTGCCTTGACTCAAATCTGTTTAATGGTTTTCCACTGAAAATTCAACATCTGCCAACACCACACAAATCTTGATAACTGATGTCATCATGAACCCATTAAGCCTTGATTTTTAACATGTTAGGAAAACAAAGGGTTTATGGAAGACTGCTAACAGAGGGCTAAATCCTGGAGCCCTTATTCAACAGTAGGAATTGTTCCTTAAGTAAGGTGTGAGTAAGAACATCTTAAGCCTGGCAGAATGTAAGCAAGTTCTTGTTCCACATTAAATTTAATTAGCCAAGTCATTCATGAAAATGACACCGTGAGATATGAAACCTGTCACTGCAAATCACCTGTGTTTGTGCCTTTCGTCACTGCGGCTGATTTGGGAATGCATGTCCTGCCACACCAGCTACTGGCTTTGATGTGTCACAGCTGTGATACTACAGCAAGGAAAACCCATTTAAATAGAGGGGGAGCTCTGGAGGAGTCAGGCATTTCCCTCTTAAGGATCTGAAACTTAGCAGAAGCCATACAGAGATACATATTGAATAAAAAGGTCCTCATACTAAAATCTCATAACATGCCTTCAGGATCCCTATAGGTGTAGCTAGGGCGAATGCTGTGAAGTGTTGAAACAGTAAGGAGCATCCATCCAGATAAAGGAGGAATCCCTTGTTACCTCTAACATCCATACACCTGCACATCTGACAATGCCTACCCAGCAGTTGGTTTCCTGGGCACAAAAGTGGTTAATCACAGCTACAGCACAAGACCTGTGGGGGAGGGAAAGTCATTTCATTAATGTGCCAGATATCCTTGCCAAAGCTTTTGCCAAGATTAGGTTCAGATTGTAAAGAAATCTCCAAGAGAAGGATAATTCTCAACACCTGCGGGCACTTTTATTAGCTGCTTGCACAAAATAGAAAACCTTATGTTAAAGTATTTGTCCCCGCTCTACCAAACTGACCTCACATGCTTTTATCTGGCCATAACCATAAGCAGATTTTAAAGCAGGCTGCAGAAGAGATCGCTAATGGGCTAGTGCTGTGTGGCAAATCCACTTGAATAAAGTAACCTGTGGATGGAAGCAATCATGTAAAGCTGTTCAAAAGCAATGCCATCAAAATCCACTGTCAAGGGTAGGTTCAGGTGCACAGAGAAGGAAGAAAGCGAGAGGGAACACTAGTATCTATAACACATACCAGAATAGGCATCCACCTAATGTATCATTAGGCTAAATCTAGGTCCAGGCCACCAGGGCAGAACCTTGAATTTGTTAAGGAGAATAGCAAAATTCCCCATGAGCCTCTAATATTTTTTCCCCTGAGAAAACTTCACTGTTGTTTTGGGTTTGTGTTTTTTGGGGGTTTGTTATCTTTTGGTTTCTAGTGGGTTATTTTTTCCAGAGGCAGTTGATTCTACAACCCTCTACAGAACAAGTTTCAGAAGTTGAACGCATAGCTGCAATGCTTTTAAGGAAACAAAACCTCAGTAAACACCTGATGTGTTTAGAAATGGATTACAATAGATCTAGGAAATTATGTTATGGTACTGCATAGTGTAACTTCTCATTAAAAGAAATTGAAGTGAATTTAAGGTTTGTTTATCTGTATTATTTGTTGTGAAATAATTTGCTTGCATCTCTAAGGAACAGTTCTAACTGTCTAGGAGAGTTGTAGAATTGTTACGCTGATCCACCAATATGCCCTTTCAGCACATATAAACACATGGACAGATATATGCAACCCAATTTCTGTCACTGTTTGTAGCAGTGAAACATGAGTTATCAAATATTCATCATTCCAAGCACCTCAAACAGTATCTCTTTAATCTGTTTTATCCATTTAAATTAGATTTTTCTGAGCTTCAGAAAACTCCTACCTTTTTTCTAGCTAGAACAACAGCAAACAGGCTGTGATTTCCATTCTAGTGCTAATGAAATAAAAATACCAGTAATTATAAAAAATACCAATGTCTGCAACTTTGGAAAACATACAAAAAATCTTTAGCTTTTTCAACAAACAGTCTTGAAATGTTGCCCCGAGTTTCGGTAATGTTTTTGTTCTGGTTGCATTTTCTTGTCCCTGTCTCAGCTCCACCAGACTCCTTTAAAATAAAACATTACTACAACTCACAGCTCAGTAATTTCAGGTCAGATTCTACTCTCTTGACTCATCCTAACTAGTACCTGATCCTGGAACAGTCTAAGTCACCTAAAAGACTGATGGTGATAATGAATAAATGACCAAGACCATCAGGAAAGCTGCAATGAATCTAAACCATAACTCATCTGTCCTTCCACTTTCTCACAGTAAACATCACAAAAACAGTGAATCACCCTAAATAGTGATTACCTTTTACATCAGGTAGGGTAATTAATGGCACTTACCACTCACAGTGCTGGCGACGTTGCATGTTATAAGGTGCTGCATGAGGTAAGGAGAGCAGAGCTGTGGCAGAGCTGTGACAGAGCCCTGCCACTTGCAGTCATTTGCAGGGGAATTAACCCTAAAAATCAGGAGACAAGGCCCTCCCACAGCCTCTGAGAATATTGCAGCTAATCTAACCGCTCCTGCACCAAAGCAATTCCTGAGCAAATACTTCAGTTCAGAGCTGACGTCGCTTCTTAACTTTCAAAAAGCTGAATATAGTCTTAATTACTACTAGTTTGGCACACGTTATACAGTATAAACCTATAACTATGATTAGCTTTTACAAAGCAGATCGGTGGGCGGGGGGGGGGGGGGGGGGGGGGGGGGCGGGAAAACAAGTGTATTAGAATACTCCTAAAGGTATTCATGCTTGTCCAGGAAGGTATAATTGCTGTTAGTGCTGTTACAGTAAACTTCCTAATTTTCTAAGTCAGAGGAATAAGAGCAAATCCAGCATTTCCTGTTCATTGGTTTTCTCCACAATAAAAATTCAAGGTGATGGCCTTCTCTTGCCATTAGGTTACTACTTAAAATAATTTTAAACCTATCCTTAGAAATCTACTTTGAAAACAATTCTGAGTATATATATTGAAGACTCCTCTTTTACAAGACCAGACTTGACAGTGTTTAACACCATTTTTGGTACAATAAAGACCACAGGCAGTTGTGCAGTTATGCTTGGTAACATTGCTGATACAGGTTTATCTGTATAAGACCTAACTATTCAACCTGCTATGAACAATGGAATAAGAAATTATGCAGACTTCTGTAAAACATAACACACTTCTGTGTTCTGTGGAATTTGCCTGGGCCTCAGCCCTACAGAGTACATACATGTGACTTTTACACCTGACTAGTTCCACCAGTTGAGAGAGGGTTACTCATGCATATCATGTTAAATGTGAAAATAAGTGCCTGCAGGATCGTAAGGAGCAACACAGTCACTGAAAAGACAGCATAATCTTGATGGGCAAATAACAAACGTGTTCCTCCATGGGGGAAAAAAAAAAACCAAAACCAACAGGTAAGCCTGCCATAATAGCTTCATCAATGCAAATTTGGCAAACACAGCACCATGGAAGCTGACTGCAATTTTTCCACTATAAGCCTGACCTGTAACTTATTAACCTACCACTAAAACAGTATTCACCTCTTGTTCAGTCCTTCCAAGCACTCAAAGGAAAAAGGAACTGGAACGAATCTGAATTCCCCTCCCCTGGAAAAGGGGCAAGGCATACTGTATTTGTAAAATTTCATAAACACTAGAAAAAGAATATAAAAAAACCACCCCGTGACTGACCTTTTGGATGTATTTAAACAACGCTTAGAATGGCTTTCCTGATTTTTTGCCCACATTAACACCATTAACCTGTAACTCTTCTTTGATATTGCATTGCTCTGACATAAAAATAAGCAAACCCTCCTGTAACACCAGAATTGCAAAGGTCCAAGACCAATGATAAAACCGCTTCTTCTTTATTTTCCTGGGTACTTGCCACCTGCCCCATGGCTAACACAGTACTCCATAACACTTCTGGGTATTTCCACAAAGCCACAAAAATTACTCCTAAACCTTTTCCTAAAACTTGAGTTCATGAATGACTGTTAGTTTAGAAAGTATTAATGGGAGCCATTTGATCAAATACTAACACTGATTTCTCTTTTGTGGGACCGTACTGGATTTAAGACAACCTAAAACTGACCCCATGGTGGTTGTTTTTGCATGAGTTTATTAAAGTCTGTCTAATTGAAGACAGGTCCATAAATAAAACATTGGGCCATTTATGCTGCTCCCCCCCATTATTATCCTCATTAAGATAAGATTAAATCACAAAAAGGTCATAGTATGTGAAAAATTGTGAAGCATTAGGTTAGACTCCTTTACGGGAATAAACCCAGTACTTCCCAAATTCCTCCAGGAAACTCGGATGTGTTTCCTGGAAATTTCCAAGCAACTGGATGAAGAACTTTACTCAAGCTTCCACAAACAAGTATAAGCTGTTAGTTGTTGAAGAACTGTAGAGTGATTTCCTTACTTTAGTTTTGGTATAAATCTCCTAACTAAAGCAGTGCAACTTCTAGATAGAGGATCATAGATCCTTGCAACCTTGGAAACAAAAAATTATGTTACTTTCTTCGATAAAATGTAGTTTTTCCTATCTTGAATCCCCCTATCTCATTATTTACTTTTATTTTAAGATCACTGGATTTTCAGGTTTCCCCTTCATGGCAGCAAAAGTCACCCATAAGTTACCCATGTATGGAGACTAACCAACCTATTGCCTTTTCGTTGTTCTGAAAATCACCTAGTTAATACATCGCCATCAAACTCAAGAGATTCTTAGCCTTTACTTTAGTGATTTCTGTTTCTTTTTCAGATCACAGAAGACTCCGTTTGCTTTATAGCCTGCCAGGTTTCTTGCAGCCTTATTAGCTGATGTAAAGAAGGAAGATAGGACTTCCTACAGTCCTGGGCAGTAATCTGCACATCAGATCTGAAAGACTGTGGAGCTTTCTGGAAAGAATCGTTGGGGTTTTTTTGTTTTATTTCTGCACTCCAAGACATGTAATTAATCCTGCACAAGCACAGATACACGTAACACTGTTTTTCAGAATTGATGCCAAAATGCAACCTATTGTGAGTTGTGCTTTTAAACTGTGTAGCAGAGGCTGATCAGCACTGTGTCTGCAATGTAGAGGCAAACTCCTGTGCTTATACAGGCGAACTACAAGTCTGGAAGAACAGCGACAGCAAGCTCTTCATTCCTGCAGGATTTTCTCTACTGCCAGGTCTGGTTCTATAAAATGTGACCTTCAGATCGAGAGTGGGGGCTTAATCCTATTCTGAGTTACGCGTGCCTAATTTCAAAGCTGTATGCTCTGGTGCTATCCACATTGAGACAGATACGGCGTGTTGGTCACTCTTCCTCCTCTTCACACACATTTATCACTGAGATGCAGCTCTATAAAATTGCATTAGAAAACAGTAATTTGAGAGACTGTATCCCCATTTCCTCACGTAATGCGTAGTCATATGTACATTAAAAGAGTATCATTTCTGCCTTTCCTATTCTTTGAAATGTTGGTTTATAAGGGGTTAAAACTCTGCTGCTAAGCACTGGCCATTTTAAGGTGTATTCTTCTCCCCTGCTGATTTGCCCTCTGACCTTCTGGGGGCCAGGGTGGCTGCAGACTTCATTTTTAGTCTATTTCCTGGTCTCTCTCCTGACTGTGCACTCAATGTTTCCACAGCAGATTAATGACAGCTAATAATATCTGATATATCTGGACATTGCCACATAATGAGTTGCAGTCCCACTGGGTGCCCAAAGTGTCACTACTAACAAATTCACCAGAGCTGCACATAATTAGCATGTAAAGGGAGTGATCATGCAGTAAATCTGGAGGGGAAGATGGATAGCCCACAAGGAAAAAATATAAGGAAAAAATACTGTTCTTAACACTCATTGGTAAATGTATGTTTCTTGCCATGAATATTTTCTTGATAACAAACTGTGGACAGGTTACCTTTACAGTAACATTATTCCTTCCACGGCTGATAGGCAGAATTTCATTATGCCACTGCTAATGTTACAATATTTCTGCAAAATGTCACCATATGTAAATTAGAAGAGGTTAGGGTTTCCGTCTTAGTTTTCTTTCAAGATACACTGTCCCTTTCTGCTGTGGCCTAATTCTCCCTTCTGCAAGTTTACAGACATGCTAACATTGACCCAACCCTTGCAGAATAAAATCAGCACTGAAGGATCTTCCTTCTGAAACAGTCAAATAGGAATGAAGAATCTCGACACATGGCAGAGAGCGCTAAGATACAAGAGTAGAAACTAGCTTACTTGATGAGGTTCTATACAAAGTATAATCTCTCCTGACACATCAGAAAATACCCAATAAAGCAAAACAAGATGCACGGGCATTGTGAGTCACCTGACCTGATATGAACACAGGTCCCTGCCTTGTGACCACATGGCTGCCCATCACATGCTAAGTGCTGCCTATAGTCTGGATATGTACAGGCAAAGAGGCTTTCCCAGGGGAAAGAGGTTGACAAGGAGCAGATGAATTGTCCTGATGGGCTGTATTCAGCCAGAGGAGTCCTAAACAGGGCAGCTCTACTCTAGTTTAAGTCATTCACTCCTCATTACAAGACATTATTCACCAGTGCTAAAGACTTGATTTTGGTTTTGAGTTTGTGTCATTTGCAGGCCTTTTGCTTGTTTGACATCTGGGTGGGAACATTTCATTTAAATGACTCCAGATCAAACATGGTTAATTCAAAGTGCAAGGGTTTTTTTTTTCTAAATTATTATTATTCTTTTTATTAATCGAGAGGCCTTTGGCCCTGAAGGCCTCAGCCTTTAAATTGTTGTTCATAAGGCACTTCTTCTGTTATCTGAGGAAGAAAAAGTTAACAAGGAAGCCTCACTTCAAAAAACCAAACCCAAATTACAACAAACAAAAAAAATCTGTCTATAACACATAAATTTTTCCATGATAAATAACTATTTAGAGATGTGAAAAATTCATGAGGGCTTCCTGCAATCTCTGCAGAGAGAGAACTTGGCCAGAAGAGCATTGGGATCCTCAGGCTGAGCAAGCATGAGCTGACTCAGAAGCAATTTTATATCAAAGACAGAAATTGCGTAGAGCCAAGGTACTAGCCTGTCTGTAATGCTGATGAGCAGTATCAATAAGCCTCAGCACTTTCGAGAGTATTAACTGCTACTCAGCAGTGCAGAGAAGCACCCTGGAAATTACAGTCGCCATTCCTGTTCACTATTGCATTCCTGTTCCCATTTGCTAAGTGCTTGTGGGCCCCTCAGATCAGCTCAAAAGCTCTGAAAATTTCTGTATTCGCAACTCACACTGGCTCATGTTCTGTTGAAGAACTGCCTTTTGGAGTCATGTGACTTTAGCTTTTATCCTTTTTTAAAAAAGAAAGTTTCCAAACTGGATGTTACACAGAACAGTATATACCCTTGAGCCTTAAAACCAGCACAGTTTATTAAGAAGTGAGAATTTATTTTTAAAATCCCATGTTTTGTACCTTAGAAAGGGAAAAAAAAATCCTTACACTCTTCCTGACAAATAACAACTTTATGTTTGAGTCCCTTGTTCTACTAGCTTTTCTATGCAATCCATATGGTAAATCTCAGCACAGTTATTCATTTCAAGATTCACCTTACCACATAATTTCCTTGTATGTAAAAAAACACATAAATGGAAAAAAACAAAAACAAAAACAAAAACCAGAAAGGCTTATACTGTTTATCTTGTTTTTAATGAAAGAACAAAGCTCACAGAGTACCCAGCTCCCATGGGGGCCTTTTTTTATGCAGTCTTAATGATAATTAACTGACAGTGATTGATGGCCAGTACTGAGGTAATAGAAGATACAACTGCACTATTCTATCCAATTCACTTTTCTGTATTTTTTATGAGTCCTTGTTTATTTCTGAATAACATCAAATGAATTATTTGTCCAATTTTAATTTCACATTTAAAGTTCATCTGAAACATATTTGTCCAATTGTTCTGTCACCTTGCTGACTAGGATTTCATATCCTCAAATTTCATTCTGTGTTTAGGGAAGGCAACCAGTTTTGCATTAGAAATAAAAGAAAACACTCGCGTACATTTCCATATGTTTTGTAGGTAAAAGTATTTCTACTGGAAAATGGGCCCCAGCACACTGAGGCCATACAGAACTTTTGAATATGTCCACGTGGAATTTTGTTGAAGGGAGCATGAGTCTTTTTTAGCTTAATTTCAAAATATTGTTGTTAGCATTGTAGACATCTCTAGGGCTCTTTTTTATATGCACTGAAACGTTTTATTACAAAATCACCTTTGCTGAAAAACTCCCAGTCTCACATCCAACTTTGGTCTTGTTAAATCTCGCAGCATCTCCTACATTGTCTAGAATGACTACATGAAATGACTACATTTTATGCTTTATTCTTCAAATCCACTGTTTTAAATAATTGTTTCCATTATGCTGGTTGTGTCAGCCTTAAAATTTTGTATATATATCAACTGTTTTAAAATCTTTTTGAAGAGGTCTTTTGCTTTACCTGGAAAATGGTCCAATTTGAAATATCTATGTTACACAGACCTCAAGTTTTAAATTTCTTCATCTGACAGGTGAATTCTCTCTAGTATTTTATCACTTGCTACATTTAAATGATATTATTTTAACTGCTTTTCTGAAAGACTCTTTCTTTCTTTTATTGGTTGAAAGAAAAATAAGTTCGTTTAGACATGCAGCGTTCCCTTTACAGCTTCATTGCCCTTTCAGTGTGTCATTACATATAACAAAATGTACACACAATGCACCCCTTGGGAGTTGAAGCTTATCACGGTGCAGTACTTTCAAAGTGAGTGTGTTATAGCATTTGGCACCCTGAGGACATGTGAGGTGACACCACTGATCTCTCAGGAGAGATATCACTGATTCCTTACAGGTCTCACTAATGAAGAAATTAGTCAATAATTATATTTTGTAAATTCTGGCAACCCTTTTTTTGTTGTTTTTTTTTTTTTCCCCTCCCAAAAGACAGAGGTGGTGGTACAACTGCATCTGCCTGGGCCTCAAGGCATGTTCAGTTTTTGCCCACCTTTATGCCCTTCTTGATGAGAGTAACAAATCAAGTTCAAGCACCCTGTACTGAAGGATCCTTCACCAAGTCAGACGCTGCTAAGCCCTGACTACTAGGTAAGACTTCCATGGAGGTCTATCAACAAGTCTCAATCATCTGTACAGGTTATTGCTCAGGGACAAGGGACACCTCTTTCCAGCCAGGGGCTGCCTGCTGTCACTGAAGCGTCCTTTTCCAATACAATCAGTGATCATTTGACACACAGGGGACTTCCAGGATTATGGCCAATAAACTTTCCCCACTAGGAGAAGTACAACTAGTGGCCATGAATCATGCATTTTCCAGCACTAGAGGAGATGGGCAATGCATAAATACCTCCTTACTTCAATGATTTTCGAGGAATGCTCTCCTTAAGAATAGGCTGGGAAATGTTGGTCTGTGAACAGAAGAGCATATCTGTCCCTAACACAGAAATGACATTGTCCCACTGCTTCACAAACAACTACAAATGGAAAAAAAGAATTGCAAGAAAAAGAAAGGTGATTTTTTTTTTCAGCTGAACAAAGCTGGATCAAAATAAGCATTCCAAGTGACCTGAAATTAAACACACCCTTCTCACATACTGTGAGCAAAGCAAAGCACACGATGCACTGAAGTTCTGACACGAGCTGCGAGGGTCATTTTTACCTCACCCTACTGACTGGCACTCAGGTACAAACCCATCTTCCTCCTGAATTAAGTTGATTCAAATTGCCCTTGCCCTCCTCAGGAAAGGATCCTGACCACCAGGCAAATGTGTTTTTCTATCTCTGTGTATGAGGTCAGGGGAAGGGAGAGCGTTCTTGATATCTCCTGTAGAAGCACTGCCATGTATTGCCATAGAGAGCAGCAGCCACCCAGCTGGAGTCCTGCCTTGCCACTAGGCCAAATTCAGATTTTTTTTAACAGAATGAGAAGCAGCACTAATAGGAGAGGCTGAGGGACTCCACACCACTTTCCTCAGTGTAAAATATAGCAGTTCTGACATTCTCTGGGCAAAGAGAGGACTTAAGTTCAAAACCAACCAGGTAAATGTAGGAAAGGAAATGAGTCTTAAAGTCCTAAACTCTGTGATGCTGGAAAATTTGAGAGGCACAGGCAACTTCATTTCCCACATTACAGAAGTTTAATCTCAATTTCTTTCATGAGAGAAAAGTTCTTATGAACATGTGTTACTCATGCATGTAACAAATCAATGCTTTTCATCAAGCCTGATTCTAATTTTGTGTATACTCATCTATCGTATCTGTATAAGTAACATCAGGAATCTATAGTAATGAAAAAAATCATCTTCTTATAAATCATCTGGTATCTGAAACAATCTTAGGTGTCTCCACAACAAGCAGGAATTATGCGCTGCATCCAGGACTTACTGAGATAATGAAACTTTTATATTCTATGGTGCTCACTGTGTGCAAAATAATGTCTGAGACCATTAAGACATAATGCCACAGTGTAAAAGACATCCTTATTTTTATGCTGGTGGCCCAATATAAAACAGTATAACAGCTAGACCATTCTTCCAGGTCCCCTGTGCTGAGCTATCGCTTGCTTTCAGCAAGGCATGGGTACAGATTTGTGAGCTTCTCCTGCCAACGGAACCACCTTCATGTTTTGATCCTTTTACTGCTTCTAGTGGAGTCAGCTGCCAAAGTGCTTCTTAGCTGGAGTCTAGATCTACAAAAGATTTGGAACAAAATGGCTTCAGTGGGTTTCAGGATGGAATCTGATTTACCTATAAAAGTCATCAGATAGATCATCCTATACAGCAGAATCATAGCTGCCCTCTTTACTGTCTAAATCAAGCTTTCATTTTTCAGTTCAACTCTTAGGTCCACAGAGCAAGGAAAGATGAAAGGGACTTAATCTCATTGTGTCTTGTAAACTGTCAGTTTAGACAAATACGTTTGCAAGTAGCAGCAGGCACCCAAATGCACTGGAAGCAACAGAATCCACATGCACTGAAGAACGATGTGAAAGGATAGCAGTAAACTATATGATCCAGTCCCCAGTTTCAGGTTTCCACATCTGAAGATTTGGACAAGGCCTGTTCTCCTAGCTCCTATAGCACGTGCCTGCCACGTGGACAATGACAATCCAACCTGCCAGTTTGGGATAACCCGGAGGACACCAAGAATGCTTCTCTGTTGTGACCCCAGTTTGAGGAGCTGAGATCCTACAGACAAAATGGAAGAGACGTTTCTTCAGCTGCACATACTTGAGACAAATGAGAAGAAGTAACACACATACCCTATGTCACTTTCTCTGGGAAGTTTCTTTTCAAAACAGAAGTATTTATCTAAAAACATTTCCTCTTCTTCAAATTTTAGATAGGCCAGGAGGAGAGCTCTCCAATTTGAAGCAGGATGCTTGCAGGATCATATGAATGTCCGCTCCAGTTAATGGGTACAGAGTATATTTCTGGAGAAAGGTGTACCTCCCTTTGCCCCACTGAGTTTCAGGTGAGGTTTTCTAATGCAGTTCGAAGGATGTTATCAGGCAAGCAACCAGCCTCTTTCCAGAGTAGCCAAATTAAGAGATTAAAAGTCCTGCTAGTGTCATGACTCTGTACAACCAATTCTATTCTTACTGGGCATACTGCTTGTCAAAATAATATCTAGTTAGGTCTGGATTTGTTCAGGCCCATTTGTACAGGCACTCTTTAATTCTGAGCTAATGTTACTTTGCAAACTTGTTATATAGGAGAACTGGAAGAATGGAAAACAGCCCCTACTAAACTTGGATATTCATCTAAACAAGTTTTGTTTCAGTGAAGCAAAATTTGTACCAGTCTGCATCCCAATTACCTCAGACAAATCTGCCATGATTTGTAATTATATTATTGTTTTAAATTAATCCATCCGTGAATTACAGTTGTCTTTTGTTTATTCACTTGTTTAGACTGGTCTAAAAAAATGAGCAGAGCTTTCAGCCCGTTATAATAAAAGCAAAATGACTAAAAGGAGCTACTTTTTTTTTTAGTTTGCATTAATGAGTTCATCCCAAAATATATATGCAATAATATAGGAAATTAAGTTATAAATGTAGGGATGTGCTCTGAGTCACCATGAAAATCTGCATGCAAATGCATAATAATCACAAATCTACATTATTACAATATTAAAAAATACCTACAATTAAATTATCATGTGGAAATAATCATAATGTTATTGGAAACTCAATTATTGTGGCAACCCTTGTCGGGGAATTAGCAGGCTATGGCAAAGGCAAGTCAGACCTGAATTCATCAAATATATATTATCACAATATTACATGTTCACTTCGATTCCATGCAAAGACAAACATCCTCACTCACTAGTATCTGCTCAATGCATTTGTATTATTCATGAACAACTCTGTGATCTATTATACATACAAAACTGATTGTACGCTGCTTGCCGGAGGCTACAATGCAGAGACACAGAATTAATTTTATTATATACACATGCATGATAATTGTGTAGAATTCGGTCAAATATCAAACTCTGCTCCTGTGCTCCATTATTTTACTTTCCAAAAAGAGGTCTAAGGTCAGCAGCAATTTCTCTTTGGCGACAGTGAAACTCTTTGTCATTTAGAGTAGAAAGTTCCTGGGTACTAATGAGCCTGGAGCTGTGATGAATGGTCACACATTCCCCTTCCTTTCCAACCCCCACCCATCAAAGGGAAAATGTAACTTTTATTGAGATTATCAAGAATTCCTTGCCTTTCATGCACACAGAAGCCACTTTGGCCTGTCGACTCAGAGACTTGATTTTTGTTTGTTTTGGAGGCTTGGCTAAAATGGTGTAAGAAGATCATCAGTACAATTAAGAAAACTTGTTTGCAGCTGTAGTTTTGTTCCTGTAGGAACTGCTGTTATTTTCAAGACATTCAAGCAAACCCTCCAGATGTGTTTCCAGAGGGCCATCTTCACTGCTACAAGTTTTCATCACAACCAACCGACTACCTCCTTCTTTCTTCAATAGCACAAGAGAGTGATAGGAAGGCACTTTTCCTCTTCTCCCAAATCTTCCAAATGTTTTTCCAGAAAGACAAAGATCACTACCATCCAAAATATTTGTAACTGAAGACAAAGGGAGATAGAAAAGCATCAAATGGAGAAGGGACTTGAACAAGGCACACCACTTCAAAATCCTGGTCTTGATTTAAATGTCACTAAAAATCAGCAGAACACTAGACTTCAGCATCTTTCAATTTAGGTAAAAGCCAGGTATAGGGTAGTAAGTGGTATGTGCCAGTTTTGACAAAAATAACTACTGTCACTCAGCTTCAGAGATGGGTATCAACTCTCAGGTACTGCAGTTACGCAAACACTCTTTAGTATGCATCCTACCCAGTAATCCAAAAGAATTGTTTCAGGAATGAGAAAAAGGTCATCTTTAACTGAGCTAAAAAAACCCAGAACTGTCTAGTGTGCCATTCTCCACACTGCATTAAAAAAATCAAACCCTGAAACATCTTTCCTTGTAGTTCCATTCACTCCCACTCTACATCCACCTTCCAGGCTTTTGTCTATTGTGTTCATCTGACTCTCTGAGCTTTAAGACTGAGGAACATTTACTCCCTGCCTGGTGCATTCAGAACAGGGTTCCATTCAAGCATTTTCCAAACCCACTCTTGCTTTAGTGCACTGCTTTCAACAGTCATAAGCAAAAGGCTCACTCCAATGCATTTATATTCCAGATTCATAACATTTATAAAAATAAAGTGTAACAAGGACTCTAAATGGTTTCTCTAAGTCTAGTCATGAGTCAGGGCTAAACCACCTCATTTTTAAATCTACCTTTTATATGCTTATGTCATGCCCAGGGTCCATAATTTTCATGGCTCTGAGAACAAGGCAGGATGATCCATATTCAGTAGTGCATGGCTCACACGTTTACCACGATATAATGAATTTATTACAAATTGGTAATATCGTCACTGCCCTAATTAAGGAATGTGATTGATGCACAAGAAAATCTCAGGAAGGAGGAAGTGAAGGAATGCCCTACATAACATGTGGTTCCATCACAAGAGGTAGCAGGTGAACATGTTAAGCTGAGCTGTTTATCTTGGGTGACTCATAGCCATCAACAATAGAAACAGTAAAAACACAGCTCTGACCGGGCTCTGGGACAGCAGTTCAGATATCTGAAGTGCTTGAGGTGCAGAACAAAAGCCCTTCCATTAAAGAATATCATACTAATGCATTTTGTCTCTTAGTTGTTTATAACGCCGTTCTGTTCTTAAAGATTTCTGGTTTTAGGTAGGTACAAGCTACACCTTTATAGTGACAGCAACTACTCCAAGGGAGCTGTCATCTTAAACATTCTTACATGGTAAATCCATGACTATTTTCTGCCTTGTCAGGCTGACTAGGCAATTAGGTGAGCAGCAGGACCTTAAGGTTCAGGCAGCATCATTTAACTTGAACCTTTGCTGTAAAATTAGGGAATGTAAGCTGTTGGGTCAAAGAGATGATTTCTCCTGGAGATCCTTAGCTTGGCACATTCTGTCAGACAGTAAGATAACAGGACAGAGGCCCTACCCAAACTACCTCTTTTGTCATCATCACCCAAGAGCCTGAGGTCTTAGGTACATATATGAAATTTCAGTAGTTCAAGTTTGAACTGCTCGTTCACACAAAACAGTTTGGGTTCAGATAAAAATACAGAGTTTAAAAAATTTAGTTAAACCTCATTCAAACTATCAAATCTCTTAATCACACAGGAAATGGAACAATTTGAGAGGACAAACTTTTATTAAGCCTGAGAGCGTTGCTCTGTCTGGTATACCTAAAAACACCGCCATGGTTTGCCCATGTTATTCTGGCACCTTCCCACTGGCCTTCAACTGCTAAAGCATACAAGGGAAAAACACAGCTGTTAAGCCACATTTTCCAAGCTTGTAAAATGAGTTTTTTTGTAAAATCATGTAGCTTTTAGTTGGCTTGCACAGCTTCAGTTACGAGTAGCCACACCAGAACCACCAGCTAAATGGCAAATCGTTGCAGAGACCAATGTTATTTCCTCAGTTAACATTTATTTGCATGTATCCATAAAAGCGCTACATGGAAAGAGTGTGCACACACAGAACAAGTCTTGGCTTCATTTTCTTGCCAGCTATCAGACAGCACTGCTCATGCACAAATCTTTGGGTACTTATTATTCATAGTGCAGAAGCTTCTACTGATCCCAGTTAGGATCAAGAAATTTTAGCAGAGGTGTTGTACAAAACAATGATTGTCACAGTTCTGCCACAAAGCACTTCTAGTCGGATAGCTTGACAACTCACCTATTGCTGCAATGTATATTATGTAAGAAATATTTTTCAATGTTATTCTAGTCAGCCTTAAACGCAATTCTGAAACTATAGGTAGCTCTATATGATAATAGAGAGCATTCCACTTCTTGCAACAAATGCAGGACAACATTCTAGTTCAGCAGCTACTGACACAAAATAGCTACTTTGTCCTACCAATTTTTTTTATATTTTTGTGCATATATTTTAATTCAGTGGAAAATTCAATGACATGATAGTATTAATTAAGCTGAAACTAGTTTAGAAGATAATTCTTTTTCAAACAAACCAACAAAAAATTTGGCCAAAATCAATAAAAGTATATATTTTTACTGTCTTCCTAATGGGAACAATTTGACATTTGATTTCAGTAATAGTTTTGAGAGATGCACCCTTTCTCCAACACTTTTGCCCCAAGAGAGGCAACACTGTAGTGATTTACTTGTGTTTGATTTAACAGAACATACTCTCACTCTTAACCAATGACAAATAGGCTCTTGTAGCTCATGAAATACAAACAAAAATCTTAAAAATCAAATCTTTGCATAGCCCTATTGGCCACGATCAACCTTCCTTATTGTGAGGCATATTAAGACAAAACAGTTTACCTCTGAGGTGAGTTTAGTACTTAAGCTTTGTTTGGGAAACCTGCATTACTGACAGAGAACAGCTTTCCAAAGGCTGAGCGGAGAGTTGGATGGGATCAGAGCTCAGGAGTAACGTCTCCCAGTCACAAGTGACTGCCAGCTCTCTTCTGCAGCCCACTAAAGGCCCCTGGCAACCTGAATTCCCCCAAATGAGGCAGTAGAGGATGCTTCTTCAAATACCTCCTTGATGCCACGGATATTTCTATGGTAATTCTGCATTCAAAGTTTCAGGCTCGTGCTGCGTGAGAGGCTACACCAGGGCCCAAGGAGATGAATGAACCTATCTAAGGTTGTGCATACCCAGGGGGCTCCCATAATTTTGGGTGCGGAGAAATACAAAGACGGAATAATGACAATGTTGCGCTGCACTTCAATTGTTGAATTACTTCAATACCTTGCTCACAGATGTGTGCATGTGAATCTAATCAACCAAACTCCTTGCAGACAGCAGAGATTATTTTGAGATATTATTCCTGCTTCTGCTACAGAAAAAAGAAGTAACAGCCTTTCATGACCTCTTGTATACAGGGATGTGTGTGTGCATGCGTATACAAATGCACACACCCTCTCTGCATACACAAAAAGGCTGAGGCTAAAAAGTTTCCTATATATAGCATATTATTCTCAGACAGACCTAATAACAGAATTGCCTTTTCATGCAAAAAAAAACACAACAAAAACCTGTGTGATTGTTCATCTACCTAAATATTTCTAACCCAAAAAAAAAAAAAAAAAACCAAAACCAAAAAAAACCCAACCTAACAGGGGAAAAGGAAAGGTAGCATGATCAGAAATAAATATCTGAAGAAAATGAGATTTTTCCATATCATTTTAAATCCCAGAACAAGAAGCTTTTCAGTATCTTTTCTTGTTGATTTTTTTTTTTTTGCTTTAGATCCTAATACAGTACATTCAACTATTCAATTTGCTGTTCAATAATTGGTACGCATATTGCCTTTTAAATGCATACAAATATGTTGCATCTTTTTGCTTTCGTTTTCCCTGTGTGTTTGTTGCATACTGACATCAAATTTCCCGCAGGCATCTTAACCTTGCAATTGGAGAAACAGTGCTCTAGGGTTTTCCAAGTGTCTAATACACCTGGATAAAAAGTGCTAATTGTCACCAACTTCCATTAAATGACAGCAGTAAGGCACAAAATATGCTTGATCTGCAGACACAAGTGCCCCTGGGAGTTAACAGCAGATTAATAATTGTGCAGACCTCGAACATTCCCCCGGCACTGCCAGTCTGGGTTTCAATGCAACACCAGCTTATGAGGCCTTTGTCTTTAGTTCGCTTTCTTAAGGAAATAAGGCTTAGGCAGTTGCACTGTCTCCCTGCGCATGTGTTTGACTGTCCTACCTTTCCAAAATAACATCTGGTCAATCCGAATATCTTTTACAGGAGGGTTGAGGTTGCAAATGTACAATGGCCTTAGCAGTTTTTTTGGAAAAACAGGCAGCTAGGTAGATATAATCAAGCCTGAGCTTAAGTGTTTGAAATATCCTGGCTTTCTAGATTCAGGTAGTATTCTTGCGGACAAACAAAACCCTAATTCTGCACAAGTTTTGTTAACGCTGAAAGCAGAAGGGAGATGTGCCGCATCACATATTCAGCAGACAGCAACTCTTGCATCTGACCACCTTTACAGATGTTGTGTCAGATCAGGATCCCAGTTTGCTTTTTTTTCTTTTTACAAATTTATATGCCAAATATCCTACTTCAGCTTGAGGCTTTGAGTGCGCATCAGGAGTCAGCTTCTTGCACAGGTACAGTCTTGCTCCAGTTTCCTCCAGATAAGTTTAGAAGCCAACACTTTACCTTCCCCTTTCTTCTTGCTCCGCTGCTGCCGTTTCCTCTCTGCTCTTGGCGCACGTGGGCACATGTTCTTGGGTGTGAGGACACCACCCCTATGGCATGCAAGCTTATTGACGGCTCCGGTGGCATTACAAAGCTCACTTCTGCATGCAGCAACATGATTACGGTGAAGGTGAGGGTGAGGTTGAGCGAATGTGTTTCAACACTTCTTTCTTGGTATGTATTACTGTGCCATAGCATTCCTGCAATCTGGCCTGCTGCTGCTCCAGCTGCTTATGCAAGCTCCTGATGGAGCGCAACAGCAGAAGCCGTCGGTACATAGCTAGCTGGCGCCGGTATTTCTCCTTCTCCTCCTTTTTCTTATTTTCTAAAGTCTCCATTACTTTTGCAGTCTTCGTCCAAATAATCTGGCTCAGACTACAAGGAGACGGATTGCCCCTGGCGCTGGTCCCCACATGCTGCATGTGGCAGCTTCCAGGGTTGGTCCTGGTCAGGTCAGTGACAGCCTGCGGCATCTTGCTGGCTCCACTGGGCACCCATGGGATCTGCGGTACCTCCAAAATCGGGTCTCCATCACAGCAGGGGCTTTCAGAGCACGGGGAAGCAATGCCCACATGCCGCAGGTTATTGACCTCCGCAGAGTACAAACAGCCATCTAATGGTGCATTCACAGCTGTTGGATGATTCTCAGCCAACCCAGAGGCTGCCCTTGGTACCCGGTCACCACTAACCACCTCTGGACCAGCAAGCACTTTTGCCTGGGCCACAGCCTTGCTGGAGAGGATGGACAGTCTTTCTGGCACTGCTGAGCTTCCCTTGTCTTCATTAAGTCTGACTAACGAAGGGCTGGCAGAGCAACTGGGGGATGCCGTTACAGCGTCACAATTCAGAAGTGGGTCTTCACCATCACTGTTATTTTGGATCTCCTCTTCATCTCTTGGCATTACACCTACTGTCCCAGCCATTTATTGCAATGAGCTACTGAAAGTTTCTGTGGACAAAGTGGAAGCAAGAGGATTTCATTCCCACATGCACACACACACAGAAGCCCAGTGCAGAGTGACATTTGAAGAAAGAACCTCTCTTTATATTTAAGCAATGGACCTATTACTTTTCTAATAAAGCACAACCCTTGGGTCACTTCAGGCCATTTCTTGTGATTTGCATTAGATGTTCTTCGAGACACAACATTAATCCAATAATAATTAAAATGATATACTGTACTATTAACATTCTCAAATCTTTAAAGGCAAGCGATCTATCCCTGCAGCACTGGCTGTGCTGACTAATTAAACAGCATACAGTTGTAAATGGGCATTGTAAGCACTTCTTCCATTTAACAACACAGCTCTAACAAGTGTAGTTTGTAGAGATGGGCAAGTTATCAGGATTGATCAGCTTTAAAGGGAGGTGGATGTACCACAAACGGCATGTTGCATTTAAACGCCCTAACCAAGATTAATCTGCCTGCTACTAGTTTGTTTGCAAGGTTGCCTTTTCCCCTCCTATTAATCTTAACAGTAAAGCTATATTAACACCACACTAGCCATAGACAGGAAAAAGAAACCAGACACTTACCGAGGTAACTGGGGGAAAGGAAAAGAGTTACAGTGCATTGTGTCTGTGTATCATGTTTTCTTGAATGTGAGTCAGCACAATCTGGAACTGACACATCACGGTGCTGGAGCAGGAGCAGCAACAGCATTACACTGTTCCACCCAGCAACAACACCGTCAGTCCCAATCACAGAGGAGCGCAGGGCTGGTTTCTTCCCCCCCAGTGGATACGCTTCCCTGGCACCCAGCTTTTATGTCATCTTTGGACACCAAAATGAAAACCGGCACTTCTTTTCCCACCTCAAAAACAAACATATCTGATTCACTCATTTTACAGGGAGACAATATCCCTGTAAGTCACCAAGGAGGTAACACAGCACCAAAAAGAGGGTGAAGCATTCTGGACTCCAGCATTCACATATTGTCCTTCAGAGAAAATAAACTTAGATAAACTTCAGCTACATAAACACAGTAAAAATTTAAACAACCATTCAGCACCAACCGAATGCTAAGCATAAACGCAGGCAGAAGCTGTAGATTTAAGTGTCTAATGTACTCCCATGTTTAATTAGGCTGGCCTAATCCTTAAGAAGCAGCTTTACAACCAACTGAAGTATCCCACAGAGCAATAAACTTTATCTGCACCCTTGAAGTTCAGAAAAGCTACCTTCAGCATCTTCTCTCTTGCTAGTAGCACCAGGAACAAAATTCACAGATACAAAATTCACAGATCATCTAGCTACAACTACTTCAGTGAATTGATCACAGGGTTTCAGTTGCCCCAAGACTTTCTCTGTTCCACAGCTAATATAAATAAAAGAAAGAACCAATCCAAAATACTATCTAGAATCTTCCTGGAGCTGGAAAAGAATGAAGGTAGATCCTATCTCTACTTCTACATATGCTGCAATATAGATAATAATTTCTTACTTTTCATCTATACTGAATATCCTTCTTTCTGGTAAATCTGTTAGGATACACTTCCAGCCCTGAACATATGAAGTAACCAGTTAACATAAATTCAGATTTGTAACCTGAGGTCTAACTTCAATACATTTTTTGGTGCCAAGAGGTATTTTACACTAAATCGGTAAAATAAACTAAGCCTGCTATGTTTATGTGCCGAATCATGCTGCAGATTATATAAATAATACTAGGAAGAGATTAATATCCAGTGAGTTAATAAACTCTGTAAGTTTATATCTCGGTGATTCCCATTTATCTGAATCACAAGTTACGGTAAATGAACAATATGGAATTCAGATAACGGATTTTACTGTACTACACACAGAAAAGGTTCATTAGAATACAGCATTATGTACACAGTCTTTTTGTTTCAGCTTCTCTCCTTTTTAAAGCACTTCAGGCGTATCTTCCCATTATAAAGAGGACAGCAGATTGGTGTCAATATAGTACACTGTCTCCAGGTATGTCAACACTTTTCGATCAGTGATAGCAGTCTGTTCCTCATTTCTAACTTTGTAGTAGTTTTCTGCAAAATAACTATTCTATAATAGTCTAGCAGGGCATGATAGACCAAAGTTTTGATTATTTTTTATGTTTTAAAAAACTTTCTGCAGATTTAATTTTTTTCAGCAAAATTTTTACAGGCAGTGTTGTTGTTTGAAGGGATAGGAAGGAGCACAAAAAAACAGTTTTGCACACAAAATCAGTTTAATCAAAAAAATATTTAAATGTTTTATAGGTGCAGATCTGGATGGAATAAATAGCATCTGATACAATCAACTAAACAATAAAACTACAAATAATCAAGGCTCATTGAGGGAGATGGCTTTTTATAGAATATTATGACTTCAGCTGTAATATATGAAGTTTAATAGCAAAATATATTCAGTCCATTGGACACAGAGATTCAGCAGAATAGAAATACCATAAGAGATACATATTTATTATTGCTAAAATGTAAGTGCCATTTATGGCTAGGGCTGCATACATGTTTCTGTTATTAAGCTGCCTTCCATTTTTCACAACTTTCTAAAATCCCACCTAGAGCATCAGATGGAAATTTTCTAGATTCAGTTTCTGCCTGAAGGTGAATATATAATGAATAACTCAGCCAAAAATATTGAGACACTCAAGTACGAAAGCAGGAACAAAAACAGTCTTATGGCTGAAGAGACTTATGGAAACCTTTCAGGAGAAAGGCCTCTTGTGTAACTCTTAGACTGGGAAACAAGACCACAGCTCATTTCAAACTGAAACATGTAAATTCTTGTTCTGAGATGATACAATAATCCTTCTTTTTCCCCAAGACTGTTACCTTGACAAAGTGACTCCTGCAGTTTAGCTCCCTTTTATTTGCAATTCAACAGCATAATAAAGAGACCTGAAAAGACCTTACATTAGTTTCTTCTGCAAGAGGCACACTGTGCCATTTCACTGGTGAAGAAACACTTTGAGAAGAGTTTGCTGTTCCTAGTGAAAGCCCGTCACAGACAGACTTTGCTCGTTGCCTCTTGCTCACTCCTGGACTTGTTTTCCTAGGCAGTATTTGTGGGAACCTTTCCAGGAAGAAGCTGCTTCAGATTTCGCGGTGAATACATCTGTCAGTCCAACACGCTGACACTTTCAGGTAGGTAAAACAAGACGCCTCCAGTTGAGGTTCATTGCATTTTCTTATCACCCACTTGCTGGTAGATGCTGCTGCAGCACTTTCAAGGTGTAGACCCTGGGGAGACACCTTCCAGCTGTCACACCCCTGCAAGGTCTATGCCAACACAGGTTTCTAATCCATTGCACTCCTTCAGATATTAGGTAGAAGAGGCATTTGACAACCTGCAGGCCCCTATCTGTAAGCACGTGCTCAAATACTCTGTGCTTGCATTGCTTATGGAACGAGGGCTTAGACATCACAGCTGTGTCTTGCCTGGCAGCAGGAAAGAAATGGCCATGGGAAAGTCCCTGCAGATGGTCATGATGGTTATTTCTCCTTTCTTTGCCAATTATAATGCCATTCCGAGCATGGACAGATGTGAAGACAGGAAGGTGCTTGGTCTTGGTTTTTTATTCAGTACAAATGTTTTACTGAAGTTCAAAGTGTAACAGCCAAACACATTTACAAGCAGTGTTAGAAGGTGATAAGCATTAGCAAAGATATGCTGTTATAAGACCATGGCCTGGGAAGCTATGTTGTTTTGTATTTGAGTTTGGGGAATACTTTTAACAAAGTAGTAAAAAAATACCTTATTACACAGTAGTGTATTTCCATATTTTATATTAATTGCTCTTAAAGATCAAAAGCCATAGTGTGTCTGTTAATGTACACACTCACATGGCCACCTATGAAATCAATGAGATCCACATGTGAACATCTGAGGCCTAAATTTTTCCCCAAAGATTCTTTAAAATCCTTTTACAAGGCAGTAACTCATAGAAGAAAGTCATATGTTCCCTTTCGTCTGCCTCCATACCCAAAGCAGACACAAGTTATTACAGGCTGCTCTGCGTTATGCTGGATGGTAATGGTACCCTGAGGGGCCACTGGCCAGCCAGGGATTGCCATTGTTCTGCTCTCACCCTTGTCTACACCTAGGCATTTCTACAATCCTTCCATACCAGTAAAGAAATAAGACATGGAGCACAGCTCCATGTGCAGGCCACTGATGATATCAAGAAGTGCACTAGATATTAGAGTGGCAGGGAAAAGCACAACAGGACATCTCAATGGCTTTCCAAGAGAAGGAATTGGGCATCTGTACAGAGCTGCAGAGCAATTGTGTGCGGATAACCTGGAAGATTTTATGAAAAATCAGAGTGGATACATGATTTTATCAGTGGGCAAGTGTTCAATGGCCTGAAATGTGAAAATCCAGGGATTCCTGTAGACCATCTTTATAGTAATGGTAAAAACCATTGAAACCACCTACCATGACTGGCAAAAATTGGCAGGCTTGCTGTTAGTCTCAACAGAACTGTGTGTCAGAGGTGCAAATCTCTGAAGGAGTAGCTCAGACTGCATTCACACTAAGGTTGAGTGGACTTCGAAATCTTTGAAATCTCAAGACTGCAGGTATCAAAGCAACCCAAACGCTAGGAATGCCTTGATGACAGTTCTCACTGCAATATTTCAGCAACTCTAGTCCTAATGCTGGCTTAAATGTTACCAGGGACACAAAATGAAAAATATATTTATATGGCTTTATAAAGATATTTTTAAAGTGGAATGTTTTGATTTTCCTCAAGGCAGCACCTGTTCTCCCTACCATCTATGTGGAAAGCATTAGATTATGATTTGTATCTTTTCTTCCCAGAGAGGGTGGTGAGGCACTGGAACAGGTTGCCCAGACAAGTTGTGGATGCCCCATCCCTGGGAGTGTTCAAGGCCAGACTGGATGAGGCTTTGAGCAACATGGTTTAGTGGAGGGTGTCCCTGTCCATGGCAGGGGGGTTGGAACTAGATGAGCTTTAAGGTCCCTTCCGACCCAGATCATTCTATGATTCTACAAATCACCATTAACTGAGTAAAAGAATAACAGCATCGTTGCCTCAACCAATTTATAGCCTAAGTCCACGTTCCTGCCACCCAACCTATGAAGCTGTGTTCAAATAGCCACAAAGAACTTTCTAAAGTCTTCTTATGTACTCAGGGATCTACTTCAGCTCACACAGTAAGCGGTTAACATTGGCGCAGAAGCCAAGGTGGAAAGGGAGAAGCCATGACCACACGTAGCTGGGCTTTTTCTTGATTTTCTCTCATCTGGGCAAATTGATCTGTATTGGGCAGACCCAGTTGGCATCAAATAGGACAGCACATTGCAACACAGAGCAAACTGCATTTCTAGAGGGAGCTAATAATGCTTCCCCGTGGACACAAAGGAGGAAGGCTTGCATGATTGGGGCATCTGCAGCATATGCTCTACACACTAGTGGGGGAGGACTGGAAATGCTATACTGGCTTTAAAAAAAAAGTAAAAAGCAATCTTCAGAACGGCCAGTTTACCCCATTTACTATATTTTCTTTTAATGGAGAGAATGCACTTGTTTAAAATTCATTACAACTGTACTTAAAAGGAAAATCTGATTATAAACTGAAAAAAATGATGGATTGCAAAAAAATAGCTTCCCTTACATGTTAAGTGTAAAGGCAATTCTAAAATATGAGCAAGGTTTGATTTTTTTTCCCTTAATAAAGCCTGTGTTTTATGGTAGTAAAATTAAAAACAACCTTCTTCAGTGTAATGCTTCTGGGTCTTTTTTTTTTTTTTAATTTTAATATTAGTTTTGCCTATAATTTTATTCAGCAAAAAATAAAGTGTGGGAGGTGGGGAAAAAAAAAAAAGTGCAAAAGAATTTAAAGTAGAAAGATCGTGTAACCTGAGATGCGATTACAGCCTTCCTGTGGAGAAGAGACTAAAATATTCTTCCTGCAGAAAAGATGGTACTTGAAGTATATTTGAATAACCTCCAGTATTAAAAGATTTAAAAATATTGCTCATGTATTGCAAGAACTCCATGCCTAGCAGGTAAATACTGGATTACCCAACCTATCTGTTAGATTTCAGATGTGAAAATGAGTATGTAGACAACTCACATGTCTAGTTACAATTCACATCCGGTATGCATTGAGAGGAAAATCCTTTCTGCTATGGAATATGTAAACAGACTATATAGTTTTTGATAATTGATGCTTATGTTTGCTTTCATTTTGACACTTGATCATAACTGACAAACCCATGGTTAGGAAAGGACAAAACTTTAAGCTGTAAGAATAATAAGCAGAGCACTGTGAGAGATGGGGAAAAAAAAAAAAAAAAACAACATGCAAGTGTCAGGAAAACTTCAGGAATCGGGGCTAAGCCACAAATGGATAGACAAGTAATTGTTTGGTGTTTTACCACAACTTAAAATGAATTTACAGACTTTTCCAGAAGCCATTTTTTTTAAAAAACATTAAATGTTTTAAAAAGGGTGTGCATTTTCTGCCTTAGCTGTTAAACCAGAATGGTATGAGGCAAGAATATTAAGAAAATTACATTTAACAGAAAGATTTTTGTTAAGAAACAGGTTCAGATCAAGTGGCTAAAAAAAATAATTAATAAATGGATGCATTCATGCTGTTTGAGCCTAACCATTTCTGCAAATCTTAAACTGACTCAAAGAGCTCAACTTTACAGATCAGTATGGAGTACTGAAAGGACTGCATCTACAAACTCATTCAGTATACCTTGGTGCATAGGCCACTGTGGTGTCGCCTGCATATCAACCCTTCCATAGCACCCAATGCAATCCAGCTTTACTCATAGTGCCTACATAGGCCCACCTGCTGCCTGTGTTGTCCGCACAGCAACACAGAGTGAAAAACGCTTTCCCCAAGCTCACCTGGGGCTGAGAAGAAGGTCAGGCTTGCTCACTCCTTACAATGCCTTTGAAGCTGCTAACGTGGCTGAGATGTAGGAGAGTAAGATACAAGCCTGTCTGTCGGCAAAATACACAATCTCAGCAGTATGTAGTCATTGATCTAAATCTCAGCTACAGCAGAGTTAATAGACTCCAACAGGTAGAGAAAGCATATGGGCCACAGGGTTTGTTGTACTTGACCATGTTCTTACTTTGCAACATTGCTCAGCAACCTGCATTTTTGCAGCCTGCTTCCAGTGGTTAGTAGAGATAATTCTTTAACACCAGCAGTTTCATTTTTACGTCCAGAGGCTCTTTGCTGAGTGTCTGTCAAAGTCCAATTCATTACCTGTAGAATTATCGGTTAAAATCCTATCACTTTTCTAGAAGTAAAATTTTTAAGAGATTAGAAAGTAACAGAGAAAAGATAGCCATATACAATTAATAAAAGATAAGCCTCCAAATGTTTGGAGGTTTATTTTAGAGATGTATATCTACAGATACTTATTTCTTAAAGGAAGAAGAGATATGGAGTCCAATTTTTACTTGATTGAACAGAGGACAAGCTAAGAAAGAAGAATATGAGATACCAATCCCGCTGAAATCTCAGGCTGAACAGAAGATATAATGCATCCTTCCCAGAAACGGCAAGCCTAGTCAGGTTCTGGTTGTCAAAAATAGGTAATGCTTGCTTGTACCACTTCAATTCCCTGCAGCTCTGCCTGCTCAAGCCTTGAACCCTTGTTGAACCTCCCTGAGCCACAGGCAAAAGTCCTGCTAGAACCACACTGGCACGTGTAGTCCTAAACCCTCCTTGCACCCAGAAGGCACTAGCAAGCTATTATTAACTCCAGTGACACCAGGCCAGAATTTTATCCTCAGTCATGCTCACAAAGACCCCTGGAGATCTACCTGAAAAGTATTAAAAAGACACAGAGCAAGATCATTGACAACTATCAATGAATTATTGCCACCTTGCAAACTTTCTCCCCATCCTTTCTAAATCCTCTGCCAAGGCACCACCAGCAACGCCTTATTGACTCCTGAGGAGATCCCAGCACTTAGTGGAGGTATGGTACTAATTAAGATCTTGAGAACAGTAAGCGAAAACATCGTGTTTGACCTCACACTTGGCAAATTACTCACAGTTCCCTGCTTCACATCACAAGATCATCTTGATAACAAACATTGCCAGCAGGGATCTGAGACAGTGAGTGCAGAAAATAAATAAATGCCTACATAGGTAAACTCCAATTCCTTAGGCAAAAATGATGAGTCAAATGAGTGAAGGATCTGCTGCTGTCTTACGTTTGGAAGTCGTACATACACCAGTGTGCAAGAATCATAGAATCATGGAATGGTTTGGGTCGACAGGAACCTTAAAGATCATCTAGTTCCAACCCCCCTGCCATGGGCAGGGACACCCTCCACTAGACCAGGTTGCTCAAAGCCTCATCCAGCCTGGCCTTGAAGACAGCCAGGGATGGGGCATCCACAGCTTCTTCGGGCAACCTGTTCACATGCTTCACCACCCTCTCTGGGAAGAACTTCTTTCTGATATCCAATCTAAATCTCCCTGCTTTCAGTTTAAACCTATCACCCTTTGTCTTGTCACTAGAGGCCCTTGTAAAAAGTCCCCCCCAGCTTCCTCGTAGGCCCCCTTCAGGTACTGGAAGGTGCTATAAGGTCTCCCCAGAGCCTTCTCCAGGCTGAACAAGCCCAATTCTCTCAGCCTGTCTTCATAGCAGAGGTGCTTCAGCCCCCTGAGCATCTTCGTGGCCTCCTCTGGACTTGCTCCAACCGGTCAATATCCTTCTGATGTTGAAGTCCCCAGAGCTGGACACAGAACTCCAGGTGGGGTCTCACAAGAGCAGAGTAGAGGGGGAGAATCACCTCCCTCAACCTGCTGGCCACACTTCTCTGGATACAGCCTGTCATTGCTTGGGTAATTGATAATTCAAATTGCCAGTCTACTGATTTCAGGAGCTTGAATTACTTTCAAGGGAAGGTTGCTGTTTTGTCCTTCTAAAAGGGTGGCACATCTCTGCAGCTTCTTTCAGTATAGGTTAAGAGAATGAGTGCATATCATGTATTCCATAAGGATGTGGAATTGGCTAAGCTGAGCAAGTTAAGACAATCCAAAGCTTTGAGACAGGAAAAATAAATCCATGTAGAAGGACACATAGTACACGTAGGAGCAACACCCACACAGATTATCTGAGGTCTTGCTTTCTTTCTCAGAAGGACTAACAGTCTTTTCTGAACCCTGCTCATATTTACAGACAAAACCACCAAACTCACCGGACAAAAGTACAAGTCATAAGAGAAGTACAGGGCACCTAGTCTAGGTAATTTATCTCATCCTAAAGTGTTTTAAACACAGACAGGAGAAACTGCCACTTGGAATAGACTTTCTTTAGCTTCAGTTTCAAATGATGTAACTTTTAGATGACTAAGCCCACAGTAGTGCACCTTAACCACAAGACACTTATTACTGAGAGAGGCTGAAAGCTCAGCCTTAACACAGAGCAGGAATTCTTGATCGCTGGAGAAAGTGATCCTTCCACTGGTATAGCCAAATAGCTTCTAGCAACCACTGTTTTAGGGGGTTCCTGAGCTTGATTCCACATCTAGATAACTCTGTTTAACAGTCATTGATGGAACAAGTTGCCTAATTCCCTTTTGAAGGTGCTTATACCTTTTGGCTTCTGTAACATCCTATGGCAATGCATTCTGCAATCTAATTTCATGTTGTATGAAATCCATTACCAACAGAGTAACCACACCTTTCCAGGGATTCAGTAATATGCTGACACCATCTTACTTTTGTCTTGTTTAATCTCATGAATCACAAGCAATACAATGAAGATTTCTACATCTCTCTGCTTTTTTCCCAATATAAAAAAGCTCTCATAAAGCAATGGCTATCAACGGGCACATGACCTGGTAAACTTGTGCACAGGAACGTGTATTTCTTATGTAACTCATGCTACCATAGACCCTAGACTGGCTGAGGCTATTCAGCGAAGATGACAGAAAAAGCAGAGTAAATAGTTATTTGCAGAAAGAGACGAGAAGCTGGGAGGGGACAGGGAGTCCCCTTGCTCCTGGAACAGCCCGAGTAGGAAGCAGTGAAGTCTCCCTGGAGGAGAAAAGCTAGGAGAAACCAGCAGGAGTTTTAGAGGGAGGGTGAATGAGAAAAAGAGACCGGGAGAAGGCAAAAAGATGTCTTCAGTTTTCCACAAGAATTAAATTGGAGAAAGGGGAGTGGGAGGGACAGGGGAGAGGCGGGTTAAAGGATTGTATTCCTGTCATTGTCAGCAGAGAGCGAGCAAGAAACGAGACATGGACTCGAGCCTCTCCCCCAAGTCTGCTGCCCTAGGCGACTGTTTACTTTGCCTTTGCCCAAGCCAGCGTGAGACATTATAAAATGAGTTTCCAGAATGCTCTGAGTCACCAGAACATGGATGAGATCTGTGGATTCAAGCCACCTTTCAAGATTATGAATCTCTTCTGAATATCCATTAGGCCGATGATATATAACAAAATCACTACTGTAATGTGATGCACATGTCAGCTTTAAGGATGCAGTCCCTGCTCAGATGGCATCAGCAGAGGGACACGTCAGCATGGTGGATTACCAGAGCAAATGCTTTAGCATGCAAAGTGATGCAATGTGTTTTAACAACAATTGTTCCCTTATGTTTGTTTCGGTGTCAGGTTTGACATGACTATCTGCCAGGACAATGCTTAGCATCCTTTGCCTTGCTTTGCAGAAGCTGATTATGTGATCAAATGCTTAAAGCACATAAAATCACTTCCAAGATTCAACGAGATAGATGTGCCAGAAAAGTCAGTAGGTGTTTGAAATAATTTACGCTAACAGCTAGACCTGGATTTTTCAAAAGAATATGCTTTTTTATTATTATTTTTTTTTTCTTCTTCTTCTAATGCACTATCATATAAACTGCCTAGAAATTCAGACTTAGCATAATGTTCACATCAAATGAAATTCACCCGTTAAGAAAGAACATGCACAGGGTCCTCCCTGAAGTGGAAAAAACAAGTCCTTGTGTAGAGCAGATACCCTGTGAGCCTTCTTACCCTGTGCGCATGCCTAGAACACCACAGCACACTCCAACAGCATAGCAGAGCTGATGCTTGTAGGACTGGGAGGCTGTAGCTGTAGCTCTTGGCAGCCCTTTCCCCCCACCTGTGACACTAAAGTTTTTTCAGTGAAGGCCCAGACCCCCATAGAAATGTTGCATGTGTAGGTGACTGTAGAAGAAAGAGGAGGGTTATCTGGTCTTCTATTAATCAACTTTATATTTTATTTCCAGCCTACCCTGAACTCTCACACAGTGCCCAAAGTGACGAAGTTTGGTTGGCATTCAAGAAATAAGGGCAGAAGGCAAAAAGATTGTGGCACTTGCCCAGAAGTCATGATCTCATATAGAGGCTTCATTCTGTGTTCCCAGTTTTGTGTCTAGCCTGGCACCACTGGCTTACTACACAGCTTTTCAAGAGCTTCAGTCCCTCAGAGGTATTTAAGCACTGAAACCAATGAGAAGTGGTACCTATACACTTTCTAAAATCTGTCTTTAATTTCATCATCGCATAAATCTCTTTAATGGAGACATCCTTCATCTTTTCTGCTTCACAAGCCAGTTGCGAAGCTTAATTACAAGATGATTATGAAGTCCAGTAAATACAACATATATTAAGAGTAGTTAATGAGATTTCTGTCACAAGCAGACTCTATCTCTTGTGAAATATTACTCATGTGTTGCAAAAAAAATTGTTTTCAAAAGAAAAACACAGACTTATTCAATATAAAACAAATCCAGCTTGATTACTTCTGTAAATAATACGTTATACAACTCTATGGTATTTATTAACATGGCATGGAAAGTAGCATAGGCTTTTCTGACCAATGTGGAATACTGTCTGCCCATCCACATGTCAGCAGTTACTTGCAGTGCCTGGCCTAGACTGGGACCGCAGACCCACAAGGGATCTAGTGGCTTAAATAACTCCAAAGAACTGATGTGAGGTCACATTGCACCGAGTACCATGTAAACACACTACAAAAAGACTGTTTAACTCTGTTTCAAACTGTGTATACTCGGTAATGCAGCTTTACCTTCCCACTGGGCCCCATCATGTGGCATCACCGTAACTGCGAAGTGTTCAGCCAGTTCAGATTCTTCACACTGCTTTAACTCTTTGTCCATAGTCTTTGCATGACCAAAGTAGCTTATGTTGCCAGAAAAGAATGAAGAAAAGAAGAAAAATTTCAAAAGAGAAGGTCTAAAACCTTATGCAGTATTAACTATGAAATGACTGGAGGGGGTCCAGTGCACAAGATAGAAATATTTTCCTAACAGACATTGACCAATCAATTAATTTCATTGCACAGTGGACCTTGACTAGATGACTATTTGCACACATAAGTCTGCAGAGAAAGTGTTGCTTGCATATTCAGTGCTTCCTCAAGCAGTAGTAAAGCATATAGCCCAACAAGGGCAGAAGGACTCAAAGGGGGAAGGTGTGATTCCTTAAAAAGACAAAGCTCTTGGGCATGCATCCTTCCTAGGCAGAACAAATATACATCCTACCTATGCTGTATCTGGACGAATACATTTCCTGTTAATAATTATGGTATGGAATTCATAAATTAATAAGACTTTTGCAGAGCTCAGGCAGGAGTGATTTTCAGCACACAATGCCTGTTACAGCAAGTTCTATTAATATTCACCAACGGAAAACCTGTTTGTTGACCTAAAGTGTGACTGCTTCCTATTCTCTTCTTGTGAAATTATTTAGGTCCTGTGGGACAACTGTACTGAGCTTTTGACGCAAATATTAAAATTCTATTTAGATGTACAATGTTTTAATGCAAATTTTTACCATAAACCCAAATGCTCCATTCAGTTAAATTAATAGAATTACAAAAAGATGTAATGATAGCAATTAAGTCTTGAAAATGCAAATTTTATAGTCAAGGACAATTACCTCATTTATAGTATACTGGAATGATGCCAGATGAAGGTAATTTAGATCCCCGTAGCTCACAGTTATATCATGAAGGATATCTTAATTTCATTAGTACAACAAAGATGGGTGAGAAGTTAGAGAATACAAAAAAAAAGGGGGGGGGAGGGGGGAGAGAAAATTTGACCTTTCTCATTTCATTGCAGCTAGAATACATAGATCTTAATAAAGTATTAGTAATATTTCTTTCTATTCCCATCTCTGAAAAAATGCCTTTCTTTTTTTTTTTTATTAGCAGCAATGGAACATTAGTATGTAAAAGGTCAGCTTAATTCAGATACTTAGAGCCAATGTGCTCATACCACAACAGTTATGAACCTCCCATTATTTCAGCTTTAAGGATGCATACAGTGTTAGCTCTTGGCTTACGAGTCTCAAGTCATAGGCTTAAGGATACATGGGTTTGACTCCAACAGGACTTAAAACATTCTTGAAAAATTCCACTCACAAAGTATTCCTGCCTCACCCAAACAGGAAAGTCGAATATAATTAGTTTTTCATTAGCATAGCAAAGAGTGATGAAGTAGATGCAGAATACAGTGAAATACTACAGGTTTCCTAGCCTGCTTCGGAGGACAGGGAGGGGAAAAAGAAAAAAAAGACTATTTCATACAGACTGTTTTGCACGTTACCAAGTTCAAATGGGAATTTGAAACTCCAGAGGTTCTTCTTTCTCTCCTCACTGCTCTAGTAGCTACACCTAACCCAATCATGTATACAGGAAAAGGCATATTAAATGAAGATTAAACAAAAAATCTTTACATCCACCATTTTTATTCCACCACCTAACGTAGTCACCACAGGGAAACCCAGGCCCAAGAGGGATGGACTCACTGAAGAGCTGTATCCTCCTAAGGCCATACCAAATCACCTTCCCAACACCTAACACATGGGCTCTGGAGGGAGCTGAAATCTCCACAGGTAGAACAGCAAAATTTTCCTCCTCTTCCTTCGCCCCAAGCACAGGTAAGAAGGACAACACTCATTGACAAGGGAAGAAGGAGCTGCTTACCCACATAAGGAACAGTTTTGCATGCTAGAGACATCTACAAACCTCCAAACCCACCCAGCATCCTGAGACAGGCTGGTAGGGAGGGACCAGCTTTATATCCTTCCACAGCTCCACACAAGGGGCATGGGATTTTTACCTTTCATCCCACTGTCATCATGATAGCTGGTGTAATATTTTTAAATAGTAAAATGCATCTGTGCAAGCCTTCCTGGGAGAAGACCCTGAATAAGTTTTGTTAATCTGACCTACAAGTTCACTAAATTAATTCTTCGGTGATTTAGTTGAAGGCACCTTTTACCATAAAAATAGGCATCTCAAAAATAAAAGGACAACTATGACCTGATTTTAGTTCATTAATGATTTTAATAACAAGGCTGTTGGCTATTTTAAGAAAAAAAGCCTATTCTGAAGGAAAAATGTACCCTGAGTAGGGTTTGTGCTCTTTCCCCTTACTCCTGTAGTAAATACAGCTGAGTGCACATGGACACATGCTGTTTCTGATTCCTTGGATGTGGTCTTGTGAAAACAGGAACACGTCCAGTGCTTTTTTGACCTCTACTTGTCAAGACGTGCTCAGGCACACCTGTAGTGCCATTCTTATTTTTACTGATCTTACAAGTGAATGTCTGATCATGCTGAAGTGAGCTGGAAAGATGCCATTGAATTCAATGACAGCATTTCACCCTGTATTTCTTCCAGTCAAGGATGTTATCAGTCACCCCTGCTGCTTGAAACCGATGGATGACATCCTGGCTCATGAAAAGCATTGGATCTCTGTGGGGTTCAGATTTCCTTCAGTGAATTCTGACTTCTATCATCCAAAAGAAAAATTAGATCTTGTACCAATATTGACTTTATCCCATGCTTCTGATCATTATACCCCTATTATACCTGACAAGTTAATCTGAGCTTGTGATTTTATTTATTTATCTATCTACTTATTTATTTATTTATATGCAGCATTCTAAAGTCTCAAAAATTCTTTATGGATGTCATTTGGAGGTTTGGCTTAATAAGGAGTGCTTGAGTGAGTTAAAATTGTGTATGTTTGTACCATATTGTACAATACAGCTTAAACTTCCATGTCATTTTATTGAAAAGCATAGATTTAACAAGCTAATAGTTTGTGAATCTGCTGAGTCTAAGCCATTGCAGAGAGAAATGTTTTGTCCAGGCTATTTCCAGTATGCCTCAGTTGTGAAAAAACAGGCTGTGATCGTAATAGGATATTGATTGGTCTGGATCCCATACAGAGCAGAACTTGATTCTTTGGTGGACCACTAAAGGTCATATTGCTTGATTGCTCCATAGCTTCTAAAATACAAGAAATATTGAACCAAAATTGCTTTCAATTATATTCATGTTATCTGAGGCCTGGGAATGTAACTGAGGACAGCATTTGGCTCATTCTGTTAAAAAAAAAAAAAAAAAAAAAAAAAAAGGCTGATTCTCAGCATTTCATTTTGTCATTAGCAGAGCTGAACATCAGCTTTTGCCTACTGTAATTGGTGTCCTGAAATGAACTTAATTCCAAGGTAAGCAGGTGCAAATGTGTTCAATCCATGGACTTACTTTTGGATGGACCTGACATTCAGTGATTTGTGCATAGTTTTGCTGGTTTTGGCTGGGATAGAGTTAATTTTCTTCACCATAGCTAGCATGGAGCTATATTTTGGTTTTGTACTGCAGTGTTGACAATACAGAAATGTTTTCATTATTGCTGAGCAGTGCTTACACAGAGTCAAGGCCCTTTGTGTTTCTCACCCCACCCCACCAGTGAGATGTCTGGGAGTGCACAAGAAGTTGGGAGGGGACACAGCTGGGACAGCTGACCCCAACTGACCAAAGGAATGTCCCACACCATATGATGTCATGCTCAGCAATAAAACTGGGAGAAGAACACGGAAGGGGAGCACCTCCAGAGTGATGTACGATGGACCACTGCTTTCTTTGAGATGGATGAACACCTGCCTGCTGATGGGAGGTAGTGAAGGAATTCCTTGTTTTGCTTTTCTTGCATGTGTGGCTTTTGCTTTACCTATTAAAGTGTCCTTATCTCAACTCGTAAATGTTCTCACTTTTACTCTTCTGATTCTCTCCCCCATCCCACCAAGGGGTGATTGAGTGAGCAGCTGTGTGGTGCTTAGCTGCTGGCTGAGGTTAAACCACAACAGCGGTGGTATCTAAAAATTATATTGGGTTTAAGTCTAGTTTTGGTCAACATCTTCAGATGCCTTTCTGCAGAACAGTATTTACAACTGTTTATGTATCCCAGATCTCCAAATTCCCTACCTGACCTGTCACAATGATCTTAGGTTGGCAATAAGTTAACAACTTGCTGTTAAATAGAATTCAATCAAAGCATGATGCTGTTGTCAGCGAAATGAATTATCTTTTTGTGCTAATGAAGATCCAGGCCATAAATTATATAATTGTATCAAAATATATTGTGGAAAAATTTAGAGATCTAACTTCCTGTTATTACTCTGACACCACTGAGATTGTAAGCAGAGAATCAGACTTCCATGAAATGTTATAAGTGAAGGAAAAATTTGTCCTACCTTCTTTTTAAAAATTCATTTTTCTAGTCAGAACTGTAACAGAGAAATCCAATTTGCCTTCACAAAGACAACTCAAGACAACTCTGGAGAAAAATTCTAGCAACAAGTCCATTATTTCTTTGATTCTATCAGGAAAGTGAGTTAGATATAGCTTGGTACTAAATTCCACTAAATCCTAAAATGCAGTAGAGAAAGAAATAGAGAAGTTATACATTTTAGTTAACACTCTTCCTAGTTGTTCCATCACTTGGTAAATTAGAAAGTAACTTCTCTAGTGCACATTTATTCCAAATTTATAGAGAAATTCTGAAAAAAAAAAATTAATCATTTTTATGTATTTATGGTACTGTTTATTTATTATTTCCAATCCGTACTTCTATACTTCTTGTGGAATGCAATCCCCTTTTTATTCCTGACGTACATCTGTTTTGAAAGCTATATGGATGGGATAATTTCTTTTCTGTTTTCTAATATTTTTCTTCTTACTTTATGAGCGCTCAAAACCGAGGCAAATTATTTCTTATAATTTTCCATTTTCCCAGCTTCCTGAATGCTGGAGTGGGTTTCTTTTGAGATGTGATTTTAAAAGGATTTGAAGACCTGTATTTAAAAGTCCATATTCTCAGAAGTTGCCCACGATTTTTGGAGACTTGGCAGTTTGCGCATTCAGTTTAGACAACTGTTTGATTCTCATATCAGAGCTTTCACAAAGACTGTTGAATGTTCAAACAAGGGTTTCACTGTCCTTTGGGTCATTTAGACTTATTCTCTTCACTAACTACAAATGGAGGTATTTTGGAAAACTTATTTTTAAAAACTCTTACCTTCAATGAATTCCACAGTCCTGTGCAGAAAATCAGTGGAAAGACCAGGTTAAGACCAGGCTTCAAGTTTTCCTGATTTTTGCACAGCTTCTTGTCTATTGGACAGTTCTCAGCAACTAAAACCATCTATAAAATTCAACCAATGGTGGAAATCATTAGCAATATTCTGTCCAGATAATGAAAAGCCATATAAAATGTTAATTTTTTTTAAAGGTGAGGAATTACTTCCTTAGGTAATATATGCATATATTTGCCTTTTTTTTCACTTTGTGTAAAAGATATATTATAGAAAATATAGTCATCAAGTTCAACAAAAAGAAGGAAGAGAGTATAGAACAATCTTTGCAAAAGCAGTTTGCAGATCCACTGACACTATCTTGTTCATAGTAACACATCAAGTAATTTTGTAAAAGAGAGCTTTCAGGTTGTTCATTTAAAATGCTCTAATAAAACATTTAGCTCGTAACATTACAGTACGCTGTAAGGGCTTTCATATGCTTTCCAATATAGCTTCTGACTGAAAGTATTAGCTGATGCAGCAGGATAAATAAAGAAATGTCTAGATTGCTATGGTTCCCAAAGGTCATTTTTATGAAAAGATCAGGAAATATGTTTCATTGAAATTAAAAATAAAACCGTATCAAGTTTAATAACATTGTTATTATAATGACATAAAATTCAGTGAGAAGGTGTACTTTATAATATTTGACTGTAAAGTTTCCACAGTGAAGCTGAGATGTGTGGGAGCATTTAAACTTTTTAAAGAGAATTTGCTTTCAATTTTATTTCTGTTTCATTACCTGCTTCCTTCCCCCCTCCCCCTGCTGTAAGACTGCTTGTTTCTCAGTTGAACCTGATGTTTTCAGTAAAACAATAAAAATTCACGGGGGCAGCACCTCTATTCCCGGGAAGACCTAGTGTGAACAGACATCCCAGATAGCCCAAAGCCTTTCTACTCTGATTCATTTTCTCCAATAAGAGAGGACCCCAGCAGTGGTTTAGGGCATGGTAAGGGGGATACTGCCAGGACACATCTGCCTTCTGAGTTTTCTCAGTGACAACATCATCTGAGATAGTTTAATAGCAGAAGATGTATCTACCCTCAGCCATTCTGGAAAAGGGAGAGGGCCAGCTGGCATAATGCCACCACTCACAGGTCTGCATTGACATCATCAACTGTAAAGACGACCGAAGCCAACAATTGCGAAGTCAGAGTGGGCTCTGGCTACATGCAGCCTTTTGTTGGACATCATGCTGAGTGCTAGGATCAGAGAACTGAAAAGTTTATAGCTTGGAACAGCTCTACAAAATTTGGATTTTCAGATAAATAAACAAAACTCTGTATCCATGCCTGGGACAGAAATTCGTCAATACACATAAATAAGATGGAACATTTTGAGATCAAATGCTTTTTTTAAAATACAAGCTTGGTTTGGCACATATTCCCAGGACAGATTTTACCAGGTTAGTGTCAGAGGTGTTTGGATTCATCAGTATAGAAAAGAGATAGCTGTCAAAGTTCTTGAAAGATTTACTTGATGCTTCTGATAAAACAAAAGTCTGGGTGTCCAAGCTGCAAGAGTTACTCTAAATGTTTCAGCAACTGTAAAATCCTGCATAGCAAAGTAATTGGGGCATTTATGACAGTCTCTGGAAGCCTGTTTGTAAATGACTACATGAATTAAGCTCATATACTGACCTCTGTTCTGATGAGTTTTTCCCCACCCTCTCACTTAGCCACCTTTTGGCAGTAATCACAAGACCACATACATAGATGTGTGTGAAAGAACAAAAGGGGAGACAACAGTTACCAATATCCATCTATACATCCTTGTTTGTTTACTTACGGTGCCATCTAGGTCATGTGTCAATTGTCAGCGGAGGTTCTATACTGTACCTACCAAAGGCCATCTATTAGGTGGGTTTCAGTGCAGCACAGAGGCTGGAGCATCTCTTCTGCTGCTCAGCCCTGATATCCCTCCTTTCTCCTCACCCCTCTCCAATGGTCCTTCAGTTCTCACTTCACATGGGCCAGGCAGCACTCCTATACCTTGAAAGGATACAAAGATGCTGTTGTTAGCTACTATAATGCTGAGCTTTCAAAAAAGCTTTGTCAGCAAAAGGACTCAAGGAGTCTCTGTAAAGGAGGTTTCAGAGACAAGAAAGCAGGCAGAAAAGTTACTGTCTCAGGATAACTTCGCAGACCCTGGGTAGCAGATTACATAGACCTACATATATCCTTGTGGGTTTGCCTCAGGCTTTCTCTATCAGCTTTGGTCACCAACAGATGATGCAAAGATCGAGGATTTAGGCTTGCTTTACTTATTGTCCTTGTTTGTCTTTTGTTCAGACTGGCTCAGATGAGTAGGTACTGGCTGAGCACAGTTTGGTCAGTTGTGCTCATTCTGGTACATAGTCTGGTTCATTAAAAGAAGACTTGGTGAGTCTTGTTACCAAATGCAGATACCGTGGATTTTATTAATGCCTCAAGTGTGATACTGCCATCTTGGACGCTGGTCATTAAGCTAGTAACATGATGTGCCATAACATGTGGGTGGAGAGCTCTGAATGTACAGGTCCACGATCTGCTACCCTTCATGAACATTAACTCTCTGTCATTTGTGCCTGAGGTTAGTCTCTGAGCTGCATGGGTCATTCATCATGGAAGCTGGAACTGTGAGCTATTTAGCTGCACTTAGGTTTGTTCACAAAGGTAAAACTAAAGAGGCCTGACCAAAAAAAAAAAGGAGGAGGAAGGACTGTGATTCTTCTTGCAGCTGGTTTTGTACAGAGATTAGCCAAAATTGGACATTTGCTCATTCCTTTCTCTTAAAAGATCTCATAGAAGGCAGAAAATATGATGCATCTACATGAGCTGGCCTAGGCTGATACAGACTACAGGCTATACTAAAACTGTCACCGGTCCGAAATCCTTAACTGTAGGACACAATGAGACCAATGTATTTCTGCACATCTGACACCTATACACTGAAACCTTCTCTCCATTGAAACAAATGGCAAAGCTTGTGGTTGTTCGAATGGAGGTGGAAGTTCAGATACAGAACTGACTCAAGAATGATATACTTGTCATAGATCCACCTAGCCAACATGAAAACTTCTCTAACAGGGATGGAAATAAGAGTTTACTTCTTTATTTTAGGTTGGGGTTTTTTGGACATAAGTCAACATTATTCAAATGAAATATTTGAAAGGCACTGTGAAATCATGAATAAAAGACTCCAGTGTTATTTCATGGAAAATCTATTAACATAGAAGATCAATATTTATTCTTTCTACAGTTTGTTTGGTTTTTTTGAAGCATCCTGTAAACTTTAATAGTAAATTACAAGCCTTGTACAGAAATGTATGGGAAGGGTTAAGAAATTTGTATAATGGATGGCTTTCTTCTTTCAACACTATAAACTGAATTCCTGACTTCATTATAGTTTGCCGCTAATTTCAGCAAAGTCAGAAGTTCACTTCGTCATGTATCGGAGGCAACTATCTATCACCCTGTTGAATTCTGCTCTTTCTTCTTCATAGATGTATCTCATCCTATTAGTCATGTACGTGTCCACAGCTGGTGTGAGTACAAAAATAAGTGATGTGGGGAAAGACAGATATCTAGGGGCAAGAGGAAGACATAATTGTTTGCTGAGATCAAATAGAACAGGCTATGGAAAAGGGAGCATGACTTGATGAAAGTTTGGGGATTGGTGTAAACTCAGCAGTTCAAGCCAAATGCAGGGATTAGGGGGTCAGCAAATTAATGATTTGGTCTTCAGGGAGGAAAAAGGAGCTACTAAGTAGTTATACAAAGGTACTTTTTATTTGTCATGAGAAATGATCAGGTTTTATTATGACAGGACAAGAAGGGACTACATAGCAACATAATGATTTCCTTAGCCTTGGTCTCTTTTTGGATGCAATGTTCTCCATTATAACACCCTGAAAGCTACCATGTCATGGGAAAGGAGCAGCCCTGGGGCATAGGAGACAGAGAGTGGGCAAAGGACTAACAATAGGACGTTCTGATTATCCCCCACTTTCCTGTAGACTATCAGACTGGTGTTCTGAGCCAGAAGGTGAAAAAAAGGCCAAATCTCACATTAGGAAGGAGTCCTCTAGCTGTTAAAGGGACAAGTCATCCTGGGCGAGGTCAATTTCTCATGGTGATTCAAAAGGACAGTGTTGCTTCTGTCAGCAGGAGCTTAGCTATGGTCACAGCCATGCAAGTGTGGGCACAGCTTCTCTTAGTGAACCACCTGGAGACTAGACAGGTTGCTGCACGTAGGGAAAGAGTTCAAGAAATCTGGGAAGAGGTTGAGGCGTCAGTATGAACACCATGACCCCTTCCAGCCCAAGGTTACCAGTGAAGGCAAAACCACACTCTGTACTTGGCAGGGCCAGGCATGTTGTGGAAAACCCTGGGCAGCAGCAGTTTGGGTTTTTTTCCTTGTTCAAAGGCCTAACCAAGTCATTTTGGCTACCACAAGCATGAACAGGGAGAGCCCAACAAGTTGCTGCCAGCACTTTGCTGATCTGAACCGTGTCTGCTTTTCACTTACAGGAGCTTTGTTGTTTCATGTTTTTGTAGAACTAGGGTACCCAGTCCTTGGCACTATGAACCCTTAACTATTATAAAGCAACTAAAAGTGTTCCAACTTTCAAAATATCCATGAGAACTCTTGGGAAAACATACTGAAGTTTTGGATTTCAGTGGGCTCTCACTCAAGGTCTGAAAATTCAAAATGCTGCAAGTTAGGTTTTGGGTCCCTGAAAACAAATAATTTTAGAGTGGCCTAGCAGTTAAACCACTGGCAGCTATTTTCTCATAGCAATGGATGTGCCAGGTACCATGCCAAAGGCTCATTTACAGAGCTGCGCCACGACGGGCAGAAGCTCGCTGTTGTTGCAATGGTCCTTAGCGCAAAACTCTTCCCTCAAAAAAAGAGAGAAAATGGTTCAGAGTTATATCATGGAAAACAGGCCTGGTGTTTTCTGGGTCTACTCTAGTGAGGAAACAAATCTACAAGAAAATGAGCATAAAGTGATGGAGGGTAAGACACTGCTAAATGGCGGCTCCCATGGATGAGACATGAGATAACGCAGACCATCAAATGATCTTCAAAGCTCAATAGTGGCACTCATTTGCCATTATTTGTTTTCATAATCAAGGAGAACTGTTTATCTGAAGAGTAAGCTACAGGGAGGTGGCAGCCTAGCTGCCCTTCCCTGCACACTGCTCATAAATGCTATGGTCAAAATGCTTGCCAAATCTCAGTTGCCAGGTGACATTGTTGAACTTTCCCGCTTCTGAGTGCTGCAAACTAAAAAGGCTGCAATAGCAGCTTAAATCACAAGGCCATATCAACAGCATTCTATATGCAACACTGATTTTGAGAAATCATAAACTGTGCTGTATTTATGACATAGGCAGGATCCAAAGGCAGGCAAGATTGCCAATGTGCTGTACATTGGCTGGTTACTTGATTTACCTGTGTCACTATCCAGCCAAGACCTAAAGATAATTTGTCATGAAAATCTGAGGGCTTGGACATGACGTTAGCAACACGCTAAAATACACAGATGCTCTTGTTACTTACCATGCCACATCTGCAAGAACCAGAGAAGCAGTCTCTGAGGGAGAACAGTCTTTGCCACGTCACAGAGAATCTGTCTAACTTCAGCATCCAAGACAGAAAGAGGATTCCTACTCTTTGATCACTTGAGCTATTTACCATTTCAAGCGTTGGCAAGTATTGGTGGTATTTGCTGGCAAAATTTTCTTCTGGTTCTTAGAGAAACAGGTTTTGTAGCACACAGGATGGTGATGCCACAGCAAAATCTGGAGCTAAAAATCAAAGCCATACTCACCAACCTGTGGGGTAGGACTTGAGCTGCTGGTGTCGCATGAGGGGAAAAATGACAGGAGGTGTGTCTATCAGCAGAGCATTACAGAGTGTACCAGATCACGGTACTGCAAAACCAATGGGCTTCCCTTTTCTTCTCACTTTAGTCCTTCCTTGTTTAATGGGCAGTGAGTTACAGTCAATTAAAGGTGACTGATAGGAACTGCAGGGAATACCTTCATAAACAAATATGAGAAATAGCCGTATACCTTGTGATCAGGGTATACAAATTACATCATAAAGTAGTTATGGTTGATTAGAGCAATTAGATGTTTTCTTTAAGAAAAGAAAAAACCCTCCAGTGAGAATATTTTAGAAAATTACTTTTTAATCATCTGTAGAACTGCTAAAATTACTGTCTCCTAATAGTTTTAAAGTGTTCCTTAGTTAGAATTAGCTGTAATCCCTTTGCAGAGCAGCCGAATGCTTCCCCAGAACCTGTTTACAGGAAACTTTATTTTTAATTACAAGATCACATCCACAAGCTCTTACATAGTCCAAAGGAGACCACAGCAACTTTGAGCATATTTCCTGCTGTGCAAACAGCCACACATTTGGGAACCCTTGCCTGGGAAAGAACAAGTCTTAGAATTAGTCCAAGAGGACACAAGATTGACTGCTCAAGTAGGAAACATTAGGACTGATTCAAATATCAGGTGTTTCCAGTGCTACCTGATGCATGCTATCCAGAATCCTGCCACATTAATAAACCAGTTAATTCCTTCAGTCTTGTCTGTTTCCTCATCTACCATCATCCCTGCATATATGGCTAGTTCTGCGTGGGTAAGAACAGATTTGGGGACAGGAAGGACTGTGGACGAGCAGTCTCTGCCCAGAAGCATGATGAGAAGGACATGTGCCTTGTGGGCAAATGGCAGGGAACTGCTTGGAGCCAAACAGAGGACCTCCTGGGCATGGTATGCCCCAGTGCTACACTTCTGCCTGCCCTTGCATGGGAATGCTGCCTCTGCACAGCCTGGGCACAGGCATGGCCTTGGTCAGCGAGGGACTGACCCCTGCTAACAGTGCCAGCCCACATCCGGCACAGTACAAAAAAACAGACCAGATGGGACCAAGGAGATCAGAATTGGACTCTTAGAAATGGTTGACCTAAACTGGACCTATCTGAACAGAGAGAATACAATTGGTAGATATAGTCTACCAATTGTCCCGTTTCAAGAATGCTGCTCAGGGTGCCCTGACAGTTCCAAACTTGCCTCAAGAAGACTTGGGAAAAATAAAGGAAAAGGTAAAAATGCTGAAGACAACCTGTTTTGGTCAAAGAAACCCAGTGCAATTTGCATATAATTGTAGGGTTTTTTAATCTTGTTGGAAAATTCACAAAATTCTTCCTTTTTTTGCCAACTTTAACCATACCCTCCCTTTGTGTCTGCAAAACAAAGATGATTATTTTTTACTCACCTGCATAAAATGCTTGAAGAACTCCAGATGATTGAAGATATAAAAATGGAAAGGAAATGTGTGTATATGCATGTTTATATATAATTGTTATTATTGTTACAGTCTGCCAAGGAAACAAAGATTATTTCTACGAAAGCTTCAGGGTTTTTTTATAACTTCAGAAGCTGTTTAATAACTAGTGATCAGATGAAACCTAACTGCTTTTGAAATCAATGAGAACTGGATTATATGCTGGAGAGAAGGAAGCTTTAGCAGAAAATGTTTATATTACTGAGTATTTGTTATCTTAGATAATCACCTTTTCTTCCTTTATCTTCCAAGAAACTCATTCCATGGCTATGAAAAATATGTAATGATTTGAAGATCATTTCAGAGAACAAACCCCCTAAAAAACTAAACCCATTATCAAAATACTTGCAAACAGGGTCTTAGGTCAGTAAAAGCAGACTGAAGAGGACAAGAGGAGAATCATCTGACCTCAATGAGTGCAACACATTCATTCTGTTTTCTTCTCCTAGTTTTGGTCTTCTTTAGATTTAGGATTTTAAATTACCTCTTTTTTAAAGTATATGATAACAATCAGTCAATATCAATAGAATATCTTCTAAACATAGCTTAACTCTCTGCCTGTTGACTTCCTCCACCATAAAAGGTAACAGCGACTAAAGCAATTCTCTGTATGGACTAAATCCTGACTACCGCCCATTTCCATTTAGTCCATGGCCCAAATCCTGACGACTGTCCATTTCCATCTAGTCCATGGACTAAGTCCTGACTATCACTAATTTCCAGGAAAACAGGAGCAGTGTCTGCAATTTCATGTAGATACCGTAAAATGGACATACCATTAAAGTGAACACTGGTACATCTATATAGTCATAATGTTCGCCTCTGAGCTTATTCATGAAGTGCACCTCTTCCTTGCAGCTAAACTATTCTGTGATTCAGCCATTCTGTGATACCTCTTCTGTGCTCATCAATGCCTACACTAGAGATGCTAATAGCTGAGCTGGTCCTTATCACTCCACAGCTTCATGAACGGCCTCTACTTCACTACAGGTGTATCTAAAACAAGGAGAAAGACAGATGTTAACTTACACCACCATCTCTAATTAACCTATCTACCTTCTGAATCAAGCAGAATCACAGCACTTCACAGTAACATTTCTCAAATGATAGTTGAAGTACTAGACTTTCCACCCATAGCATAAACTCATCTGCACTGTGTGGGGACTACGCTCATCCTTCAGGCCTTCAGCTGTTGTTCTTCACACCTCTTAGGTCTTGGTGATGTAAATGACATATTGATGTCAGGCATGTTAGCCCACCAGTTTGGGTGCAAGGCCTTGCCGGGCCGTGTGGACATAGTCACTAGCAGTGTGGGATAGATTTGCGGTCAGAAGACTTCAGTAACACCCTCAGAAGGAAAGCACTGGGCTAATTCCAAAGACTAGGAGTCTGAAAGAGTGGCTGGGTTCACCAAAAAAAAAAAATATATATATATATATATAGTTTCCACTACAGCTTGTCAATGAGTATTGAAAAAAGATGAGTGATGATTAAGAGTTTAAAATAATCTCCTTTCCACCCTTTCACCTGCCTCCAGTCAAACCACAAAGCCAACCATGCCCCTGGCTTACATTATAATGGAATTATTGTTCGTGGAGGTTTGGCCAGTCAGCAGTCAATAGTGAAGAAATGACAAACGTGTGCACAAGGGAGAGCCTTTGGAAAGAAAAGAAAAAGGAAAGAAGAAAATTTATTATTGCCAGTCTACTGATGAATGCAGGCATTAGAATAGCAGATGTAGAGTGTATAAGGGGCTGGAGAGTGAAAAGCTAAGAGTTGCCTTAGAGCACCAGGAAATGGAGCCTGGGTTGTGAAAGCCATCAAGCTGCCTGAGCCCTGCATTCCTTAATGTACAACCAAATGCTTTGATAAGCAAAACCAAAAACCCTAAAGTGGCAAGGGCTTCCTGGAAGAACCCTTGAAATAAGTTTTTCTGCTAATGTGGAGTAGTTGTCAGTGTAAGGGAGAAAGATGGGGGAACTGGAACTCCACGTGTTGGAATAGGGATGTTTGCTTTGGCACATGGGACTGTTGCTTGGGATACACCAAACAGCAAGAAAGTGACTAGGAAGGATGCAGCCTTAGCTCCAAGGTAATGGATAATCCAGAAACAGCTGTTTCTCTTCCTCAACCCTTTTTAAACTGCCACAGGAGACCTCTTTCCACTCAGAGCTCAGTTATTCTTCAGCATCGACTTCTCAACACACCACTTTGGCTTTCACAAGTAATCTGTTGGACAGACTAAGAAACCTGTGCTGAATTCCCTCGTCCCCAGTGTTTGGCTTCAGTTAGGAGAAGATTTGCCCCAAGACTAAACATGTGTAATATTAAGCATAACCTTTTCTTAGCTTTATTACACTTGCCTCTAAATCTAAATTATGTATACCTTGTGTGTGTTTATGTGTATGTGAGTGAGGGAGAGAAACTCAAACAGGCATGGAAAATGTAGACTCCATTCACCCTGCATACGCCGTAATATGAACAGACTCACAGAGGTGTGTGGGCATATATAGACTTAACCACATCTACTGTAAAGGGGAAAAAAATGCTGAGAAGCATTTTGTCATGTTTTCCATTTGAAACGTGTGAGCTGTGGAAAGCCAAAGCTATAATATTAATGTTTTTTCTGGTAGTTTTTTGCCTGTGCTATTTATTTGCTATCATGTTTTTGGGAACTTGACAAGTTTGTGAGGTGGGTTTTCCCCCCCCTTTCCCTATATCTAGAAAATGTGCACACATTTGAATTATTACTTTCCTACAGGAACTAACAGCTGTATGTGCAAATCATGCATATAAATCAATTACCCAGGCCTATGTACTATAAATGCACCCATTAATTAAGCAATGTCAGATGCTATGAACCATGAAGTTCATTACATCTTTAGCATTCAAACCAAGGATTATTTGAAGAAGCAATACTACGTTTACCTAATAGTTAATGAAATTAAGTCGGTTTGTTGCCAACATTCTTATTTTATGCCTAATTCAGTGTTTAAATGTTTATGAATAAAACACTAACTGCTGAAAGCAGAAATGTTGAAATGTAATTACTGGTAAGTTATAACGCACTTGAGGACTCATTATACCAGACTTGGGAGTTTTAAGATCACCAGTGTAACACACTCTCCAAAAACACAGATTTTTTATGGGCTAAAAGCTGGAAAGACATAAATGCTGTTGAATTTGTCCTGGCTGAGTGGAAATTTTGATGATCGTGGTAGTATGATTTATGGGTATAACATTTTCCAGTCATTACATGGTTGCATTTCAGCATTGTGACATGATTTGCATATGTGAATATCCCTGCAAATTAACTTCTGATGAGAGCTACATCTGCCTGGATTAAGAAGATCCTATCTTAAAACCAATCCAGCTGCTACCCTGAAGGACCTATTTGAAAAAAAAAAAAAAAGGCAATCTGCAATGTCATCATATATAGTTTTTCCATATGTATGTCCTGATTTAGATTTAAATGTAAATATTGCATGGCAGTATTGGTTACTTTGTTATGGTTTATTCTGCCAACTAAGAGGCACCCAGTGATGTCAATGTTAGGATTATCTTTGCTGTGTAGCACTCTACTTTCCTCTGTCTCATTACCCTATCTACAGACAGCTAAGAGCCAAGAGCTAGAGTAGGATCCATCACTGCAGTTCAAAGCCATTCTTAGGCACGTGAATAAATAAAAACAAATTTAAAAGAAAATAATACAAAGGAAAGAAACAAAACCATAAGACTCTCCAGAAATAACAGGAGAAGAGAACAGCAAAGACCTTTACCTGAGCAACACCTTCTGCTGCTGGTTCAGTATTTCCCAGGAGCAGGTTTTTCTGCTGGGTGATATGTATTCACTGAAAAATGGTACAGCCTCTGCCACAGGGAACTTGTGAGTGAGCTCTGAATGTAACTGATAGACAAGAGAGGTAAAGTCAGACAGGCAGACAGACAGGAGCACAGAGAGGTAATGAAGTAACATTTTTTTTCAGAATAACAGTAAATTTGTGTCAGACTCTTGCTGAGCACTTTGCAGACCCCAGAAATGTTTTTGGTGTTGGGTTTTGGTTTGGTTTTTTTTTTTCAGCACAGTAAAAGAGGAACTTGAAGGAGAAATTTAAGAGAGAGGTGTGAGGCAGAGTTGTGAAGGCATTGTGAGAAAAGCAGCTTTTGAGCATTGCAAAGAAAGGGAAACCAATGCAGCCGCTTGATGCGGAAGACTGAGAGGGACATGGAAGAGATGCTTGGAGGGTAATAACACAGTCAAAGCAACAGACAAATAGACTTCTCTTTGGGGTGGGCTTGCAGCAGTTTTCCAAGGCAGTCAGATCATTTTGGATGGGCTTGGAGAAACCAGCACACTCTCAAAGAGAGGAAGAGTTGTAAAGGCAGGGATGTGACCCAGCTGTGAGGCTTAGGAGGGAGGGTCACAATGCCTCGGAGGCTGGGCAGTGGTGCGGGGTGGCAGAGGATGGAGAGGTTACACTGGGGAAATGAAGAAACTGTGTGAGACATGGTCTTCAGAGCCCCTAACACTCTTCAGAGACAGTGGAGAGGGAGAGAAACTGGTATTTTAGGGTATGAGGAAACAGGTCTAAAGAGGCAAGGGAGTGACAAGAGTCAGTAGCAGAGCAAGACAACCTGAGCTTGTGCTTGTGTTGACACTACGCAGAAATAGGCATAGAGACGATCAAGGATATGAGCCTGTGTAAAGGTAAAGAGATACTAAGAGAGTGATGAGTTAAGAGAAGAACCAGAGAAAGGAAGAAGCACTGATCTGCGAGAAAAACATATTTAGCATTGGATTTGTGTGCTATTTTAGGAATGGAAGAAATCAGATATTTTTGTTTTGTTGGAGGCATTTTGATTTTTACTCATATCAAATTTTTAAGAACTATAGCAGTTATTGCACTAAATATATGATCTCATCCTTTCTTCTCTCTCAGATATACGCTAACATTGCTGATGCTGCTTGAACACACTGCTTTTGCTAAAAGCCACTGCAATTCAATTGAAATTTTTAAATTGTGACCACATTGATAAATTCGTAATTAATTTCACTTTGCATGTGAATTGAAATCTTGACACACAGAAGTCAATGGCCAAACCCCAAGGAGTGATTGGAAACTGTTTCAGCAGCTCATATGTACAGTCTTAACTGAGGCTTAAATACGTAGAAACCAAAACCACATAGTAATATCCATACCACATTTTTAAGTGTTTTTCATCCCAGTGTTGTAAACTAAAACGTTAGTGAAAATACAGTTCAAAATTCTTAAAAACAGAAAAAGTGTTTTCCCACCGATTCAGTAAGGGGCAGTAAATACCAGTGTGTTAAGCAGCAAAGTCTAGAAGCTAGAATAACTTCATTAAAAAAAAAAAAAAAAGTTAGCAAAATATCTGTAGGCAAGAGCATAAATAAGCTATGCTCCTGGAGCTAAACATGTGCAAGTATATGATCCCACCCGTTCTGAGACTGAGCAGTGGCTTACTGTGAGATCAATCTTCATGCAAATATAGCGCTGAATGGGAAATGGATGACAGTCAACACCACAGTATATTTCTATATGCCAAGCAGGACACCTCAGCATGGATACAGTGCTGTGCTCTGCTGTTCCAGGCTGGAGCTGGATCGCTCCTGGGGGTTGGTGCGGAGGTAAGAGAGCTTGCTCTGCCTGCATGCCCCCTGTATAAATCTCAGTTGCTTGCAGTCTCAGAATCTGCAGCTGGTTGTTGCCTAATATAACAAGTTATTTACTTGATGGGTTACGTCCAACAATATTCAGTGCTGCTGAATGCAGTCACATGTGAAAAGGTTAACAAGTGACAGACATATATTCAATCTTACCAGTGTTCATGAACAGCAACGAGATTCAACCCAGTGCCGGTAATTCTTAAATCAAGACCACTGTTATCAAAGATGAATGCAGACTTAGAATCCCTCCTGCCTTCCCTTTCTCTAAAGCACAGTTGATCTCTAGAGTTAAGGAGGGATAGAGAGCAGCCTGGGGAAGACCTTGCAATCTTTATCCAGTGCAGGCTTTGCTTCCTCATAAAGCAGCTGCTTTCAGGTCCCACAAGTTAGAAAGGCAGAGTCAGCAGTGCTAAATGAACTCATTGCCTAAATATAAGTTCCTTCTTATCTTAACGTGCTGGGTTTATTACATTTTGTGATGTCTAGGGGTAAAATCCCTGATATCACGTGTTCCCAAGGAAGTTTCTTTTACTGATTGTGTGCAGTAAGAAATTTCTTCCAGTAAATAAAGTTCACAGTGTCCGTATTCACATAACCATCCTGTTGTAATTCCCAAATGGTTTTGTGAAGGCCTGAAGAAGCAAAGGAGTAAATGAACTCATTCTCTGTCAGATTTACAGTTGCTTCTTCAAGAAGGACTGCCTTGATTGCTGTCTGTCTGTGTCATTCCCAGGTGGGTTCACACAGAACTCCTTAAATGATGTCAAGAGCAGAGGGAGCTAAAGCAGTGACATATATTGGCTCTCGAGTTATTGGGAGATATCTTGATTTTATTTCATCTGGCACCAGTAGTCATTCTTTGTCTTCTGATTAGTGCAGAGAAACACAATGTAATATGCCCTCACAAGGGAAGAGTGAAAAGGAATTGTGTTATATTAGAGCATCAGGTGCTCATTATAACTAGCAATTAGCAAATCTCAGCCGTTAAGATGCTTATTAAAGCCTTTAGATTCTATACTATTAGATAAGAAATCCTGTGAAAATCAGATGTAAGAGTGCCAAGGCTTTTTTCTTTCAACTGAGCTCAAATATATTTAAAAAAAAAAAAAAAAACCAAAACCCAAACCTTTTCCCCTATGCCTTGGCACTTCCAAGATTGGAAGGAACAAAGTGCTGACTCAAGTATACATATTTGCTTTTGGAAAGGTTAATTCAGAGGATTTAACTGTAGGTATTCCTAAGGTTTTGTTTTAAATCCTTAATCTAACATGCTGTCAAGAAATCTTTCACCGTTTTAAATCGACTTTGAGCTACAAATAGTGACAGCAACAAGACCTAACTTTTCCACAGGGCTGAGCAGCTTCCGTTCACTCAGGGCTATGGCTATGCGGAAGTGTTTTCTAACAAGGATCTTTTAGCCCTCTAAACAGAGCACCCCAAAGGCCAGCCTCAGAAGCCACTCGCCATGTTTGCAAATACAAACCAATATTTTGCATACTGTATATTTTAGAATGGCTTTGAACACTGCAAATACTCTCCCTGTAACATATGGATTCAGTTACAGTTTTGTCACTCGGACATTTATTAATTTTAGGTAGCTGCTTCAGAAGGAAGACAAAGTTATTGCAGCACAGATATCTCTTGTATGGTTTTCAGTTGATAAAATCTAGCCCAAGAGCACAAAGGACCCAACTGAAACTAAGTGAAATATTCCCTTGGTCTTCTATGGACACTGAGACAGGCTTATAGGTGTTTTTACAGCTGGATGATTACCCAGTGGCCAATGCAAAATACTGGTATTTTTGTCTCATTCCTCAGAAACAGGACACACAGTCCTCCCCCCATTTAGTATCATGATCCAGAGTGCTCTAGGACAGAAAGAATGAATGATCATCCCACCTTTAGGGGTACATAGATTAGTACGACAAAACAGAAAGCCTGTACTAGCAATACTTGAGCTGTACTTGCATGGTGGATAAAGAGAACCCTTTCATTTCTGGATATGCCCATGGGAGGCCAGAAAGAACAATGAAATAATCAGCATTATAATGTAAAACCTTCATTAAGTGTTCCAGATATGCCCAGATGAGTATGTGGATTTACTTTAAAACTAGATACTCTGATTTTTCATAGCTCTGTTTAAATTCAGAATAAATTTCTTTTTTATTGTTTTTAAACAATAGAAGAACTTTTTCATTTATCACTGCACTGACTTCCTCTGAGACCATGTCTGAATATATGAAAATTTACCTCTTATTCCTGCAGCTCCTGCTCAGTAAGCTCAAGAAGTTTGGACAATACAGGCAGAATCCCATTTTTTACCTGGGAACTCAGACATCCAGGGTATGACTAACCTTTTTCTCCACTTTTTGCATAGACCTCTTCACACAAGTGGCTTTTCTCAGGGCATTCCACCAGCAGCCCTATCTTTTTTGTCTTAATTACCTAAGAAGTTTCACTCTGCCTTAGTTGCCTGAGTAATTGCTGATTAGTTGTCTGAGTTCCAGCTGACTTGGGAGAGGGCAGGTTTTCATCCAAGGGAGTACAGGGAATCTCACATCTAGTTGTCAGGCAGGGTGGGCATCTGTTACTCTCTAGTTTGAAATAATGGTTTCTGTACTTTGCAGGCTGCAAACTTTAGCCTGATCAAAGCCAACTTTGGCCTTAAGGCCTGCTGCCCACATGCTCATGCCTCTCTAAGTCTCATTCCTCTTCTACTTGTGTCCCTGGTGCTGTAGTCTGGATTGCATAGAATCTTCTGTCAGGTTCAGTGGGCAGAAAGCTGATGTGGTACTGGTGAAGAAAGGGTTTGACTCGTCTTTCTGTGAAGCGTTGGGATACTCAGAGGCTCTTTTTGGTTGAAAATGGAATTCTTTTCAGTGGCATTCCAGGGTAGCAGATAAAACATAATTTGTCCCTGGGATACCTGCAGTATTGAAGAAAAATCTAAAAAATCTGTAAGCATTTCAACAGCAACAACAAAAATTATATCTCCTTGCACTATGTTATGAGCAGCCTCATTAGTTTTTCTTTGATAATTAGCTGTAACTGTGTAAAAGTTATTAGCTGTATTGAAACAAAGGGACTTTTGAAAGAGAACCAGCATGAATACTTATTGTTAGTAAATTAATTTGGAAAAGCCTTGATTAAGCAATGTACACCTAATTTCACATAAAAATGCTGATTTTTTTTTCCCCTGAAGATTAACTGTGAATTCCATTAATATGAAAAAAGTCATGTCTGAATATCAATTAGAGCTTTGAGAAAGTACGGTCATGTGCTATATTGGGGAAAGTCTGTGTCACATGCACAGAGGACCCAAAAAGCGTGGAGTTAATGACTTCGGCTTGTCTTTCTTTGTCTAGGTGTGACCTGCACAAAGGCTAAGGAGTGTCTGTGATCTCTCCTTAGATCTGGATTTTCCTCTGGTCTTGGCATGTTACTTTGTGCTCAGCTGCTGCAGCACAGAAGAAGCAGCAGCAGCAAATCTCCTGCCAAAGTCAGCCACACCGACAGTTTACCCATTTTGGGGTTACTTATACCCCAGAAACTACAGAATTAGAATACTCCCTTTGTGGGACCAGTACATGTTCCTTCAGTGTCTCAGTGAGCCACTGAGCATGGCGGCACGGAAGAATGAGTTTTGGCTGGGGAAAACTCAACTAGAACTTCTCCAGAAGCAGGGACACACATGCCTGGTTGCATGTAGAGTTCCTCCTGGATGAGAAAGACATTACAGCACTGTTGCTGGTGGTGCCTCCACCACTGCCACCAACAGCTGAATCACTGCCTTCACACACCCCTGCCCCCGTGACAATGTCTTGGCATTCTGAGGTGTTCCACTGCTCCACAGGCTCCTCAGACACCTCCCATATGCCACCACAATTGCTGGCTGTCCCTTGCCCTCCTAACACCCTGGCATTGATTTGACTGTCTCTCTGGATGCCCTTTGCCCTACCTCACAACCAACATGTGCATGAGAAGTACAACTGAGGATGCTCACAGGTGAACTGCCCAGCTGTCTGTATTGCACAGTAAGGGCTGGGGTGATTGTCTCTGGGTTTCTTACCCAGGTAAAATAACATGCAAAGATTGCTTCCAATGCAATACTTGGCTGCCTAATGACTGAGGATATTCAAAACTCACTCATACATAAGTTCATTTTTATTATTAAAAATAATGTGGAAAGGATACGATACAAAAGCATCTAAGAGATTTGTAATTAATTCTCCTTTTTCTTCCCTGGAATTCATATGTACCTCTTAGAACAAATGAGCTGAGGCTTGGGACAGTAATAAGTCTTTGATTTGAATATCATTTGGAAAGAATCACACATCTCTGAAAGATTAGGGAAATATAACTTTTATTTTAATGCGAGTAGTATTTTACTGGACCCTGGCAGGGTATTAGAGAAATTATAATTTTCTCATTAGTCTAACTGCCAACTAGCTCATCTTACTTTCCTTTTCTTCACTATGGAGGGTGTCTCAGACAAAATGCTACTTAATCAAATTAATTAAGAGAAAGTAGATTTCTAAAGAATGAGAAGGAATCAGGCCAGGAACTTAGCATATTCAAGACTTCAAATGCTTTCTCAAGTTCCACAAACTTCAGTGGGATCTAATTGCTTTCTTGAGTCAGGTCCTAAAAGTATGGCTTTGGGATTAAAGCAGGAAAATTTTTTGTTAGACAGAGATGTGCCATCAAATGGATTTATGAAAATATGGAAGTGTTGCTGAACTTATCATCAAAGTAATTTCCTTCAACAACATTCAGCTTTGTCAGTCCTTCATTTTTTTAATTAAACATTTTGACAATTCAGGTTGAAACAACCATTGGTTTCAAAATTCCTTTCTGCTGTACAGTCATGAAGTCTGAAGTCCAAACTACACCTGACTCGATCTTCTTCTAATCAGCTGCTGAAAATAACTGAGATCTGTGCCAAACTGAAATAATTATCTTTGAACTGTCAGAACTGCTGATGAATGCAACAATGAAGCAATGAGAATAAAAGCAGTCCATATATAGGACTCAAAGTTTGTGGGCAACAAAAAGAAAATCCTTCATGGATATTTTAGTATAACGTAGCTTATTCAATTGTCATATGCAGTTATGTTAACTGCGGTGAATACAGAGTAGTTATACATTTTATTTTAGCATATATATTGAAAACAATATTTATTTCTTCAACTATGACATATTCATCTGCATCTTATTCTATGAAGATACATCTAGTTGTTAGTCACTTGTGATTAATACCTCATTATTATATAATGCTTGCTGTAAAAACTCACACAGGCACCTGCTGATGTGTCAGGCTCTATACAAATCGTGATTGTGGAGCATCACAGTATTTATGCTGCTGCAGAGAAACTTCAGGCTGGACTCAGCCATACAGGCCTCAGATTGCAGATGTCATATCTGACAGATCTGGCCTACCAAAATCCTGCCCATCTCCCTGTTTGTTCATACAAGCACTCCTGTTTGTCCACTGGATACGTTTTTTGGAGACAGCATGATAGTAAGGTACAGAAACAAAGGTATAGCACACATCCTCCTGTCTCCTCAAGGGTATAAGAACTGTGTAAACCTCTGGTAAATATCACGTGGCTTAGTGCTGTTCCCTTCAGACTGATCTCACCTCCCATGTTCAAGTCCTTTGTGGAGAGCCAAGTCCTCACTGCTCACGTTCAAGTCCTTCCAGGAGAGCTGGTTTCATTTGCAGTTATTTGGAGTGATCTGATGCTGCCAATGAAGGCAACTCTCTCGCATGAGGAAGCACATCCGTGTGAAATGGTTTCTAACCTTTTTTTGGCAAAGAGGTCAGCTGGGGAAAATCAAAGGTGTGTGCCATGTGTCAGAAAGTACACTGAGGTGAGGGGATGGGGCACAAGGCAAGAAGGGGAGGAAGCATATCCACAGCAAATAGTCCTTTCCTCAAGCAGAGTTCTTGAAGGCAAAACCACCAAAACTAATGAGAAGAGAGCTTTGTTTTCTTTGCTCTTTCCCATATGTGTGATTCAGAGGGTGTAATGTGAAAATGTGTGATTCTCTTTTGAAAGGATAGATATGGTGTATGTGATATTCATGAAATCCACTGGAAACTGTGACTTGCAACAACCTCTGAAAGCTCATCTCTATCTCCATTTACCGATTCTCTCCCTTTTTCTCCTGTGTAGCACCACCTTATTGCAAAGTCTCTAAGGCGAGGTGCCAAATAGAACGAAATAATTTTAATATTTTCATAGAGAAAGAAGAGGTACCTCTTTCAGAAGTTATATTTTTAAAAGCTTTACAAGAGACTGCTTTTTTTTTTTTTTTTTTTTTAAGTAAAATGAAAGCCCTAATGAACATTGAGTGGAATTAGCTGAGATGAAGCAGAAACAGCCCAGCTAGGATGTCTTAAAAAAAGGGGGGGGGGGGGGGGGGGGGGGGGGGCGGGGAATGGACAGAACTGTTTTTTGAAACTAGTTATACAGAAATGAAGAAAGTCATGTAACCAAGTAGAGCAACATACTGCAGATTTTTGTTCTAATTGTTCAAAAATGTTCTCTCCTACTCTCAGACCTTCTAGTCCAAGTTTGAGCCTGAAGCAAATTTTTACAGTAGAGTTATAAACCCATGAAAACAGAGGTTTATAATGGAAACACTGGCACAATCCTAAGTAATGCTGTTATGCCACGGGGTGCCTCGGTAATAAAAAAAGTGTCTCTGAGCCTGTATGCCAGCCAGAATAACTAGCAACAACCAAAAAAAATAGAAGTAGAGGGAACATCAGCAGCACTAGTTTTCTGATATAAAACAAGTACACAAAGTCCTACACTGTAAAGGATTACAGACAAATAATTTGTCACAGCTTTTAATAAATACAGAATAGGAATTGTGCTTTGAGAAAATGATGGGTTATTAAGGTATGGAATTTAATATCATTGTCAATCTATAAAACTTTTACAACCTAGTCTTATTTGCACAGAGATTACATCCCCAAAGCTCAGTGCCAAAGACACATGTTAATAAGCTCACAACTTTTAATTAAGCAATATGTATAAGTAGATTCCCATTAAGCTGTGATTTGTGGGCTAGTTCATTACAGTGGGTTCCAGCCACCAGACACATATTCAATACAAATCAAGCAGCCTGCATATTATCCAGCTTAATGTGAGCCTACTTGGGATATTTTATCACCGGTTCAGATTGGCGGTTCAGAGAACTATATTTTTTTCTAAGATTGGGGGCAGCGACCAGAACCTTATAATGACCCCATGTTGTTTTCTTAATGAAACTATCCATCTGAATTGTTTAGTTGCAACTGGTAATTATTCATACAGCTAATCATAGTTCTATCATATACAATATATATATGACATTCAGACAGAACACATTTGCTCTCATTTGAATTAAATGATTAAAATAAGGCATAAAAGAAGGAAATATTGATTTTAAATACATGGAATGATAAAAATAATTCACACATTTTACTCCAAGGAGATCGATGACAACATTTTCCAGATCTAGGAATAACTTTCTTTTGAGTTCCTGAATTATGCTAAAATTTCTGCCCCCAGTTTGTGGCACAGGGTGTCAAATACAATTTTTTCTATTGGCTTTACTCATGACAGTGTGGCATGAGATTTCACATCTTTACTACTTAGATGGATTTCTCATTAATTACATCAGCAGTGAAGTTTGTACAGCAACCTGATGCACCAGTCTTAAAAATGAGATGGATATCCTACAATATTTAACACTTTTTTTTTGCAGGATTTAGAAGTTCATGGATCATTGGATCATAATCTAAGAGAAATTACTATAGTCAGATTTCTGGAAAATAGTACTTCATCATAGCATTTTCCTCTTGTATTCCTTCCATAATAATAAGTTAATGAATTACTTTGCTGCTGGTTTTAACAGCCTTTTCAGTAAAGATTCTACTGTACTTCACTGCAAGGAAATACTCCTTTTATTTACCAACTGAAGTTTTCCATGTAACCCCCTACATAAAATACTTAGGGTTTTTTGTTTTTTGGTTTTTTTTTTTTTCTGTTTTGCTACTGAAATATTCTCTAAATTTCCAGATTTAAATAACATAATGATACCACCAAGACCTGCCCAGTATTTCTTTGGAAAGCAGAATTTGCCATCCAGCCCCAGAGCAGTGGTCCATCTTATTCAGTATGTTGTTACCAGCAGCAGCTTAGACATGGGGTTGTATGACAGCAGGATGGGAATGAGTTCTAGTAGAGGAGACTCTGGTCTGAAAAGAAAGGAGGGAGCTCCTGAGAAAGAGATGTGAACAACAAATCAAGGAGACGAGGAGAAAGATCATAATTAACTATAGCTCTAAATGTAACAAGAATTTTTCAATCAATATGGTAAGCTGCTTGTAGCCAATTAAAAGACTGTAAAGTAGGGACAATACCATATGTAGATTAGGCTAGTCTCATAAAAAGAGCCTTAAAGCAGTGTTGCAGAGTTCATGAATTGATTTTGCTTGAAGGCCAAGGAAAAAGGAGCTGCAATAAGCCAGTCCTATAGTAACAGAAGTGGTACCTCGGAGAACTCCGTCACTGGCAAATTATACACTCAGAGGAGTCTTACATAGCCTTTTTTTACCAAAGTTTCACCCCACCTCACCGACTTTCATAGGATCACACTGGCACAAACCTATAATGAAGATTTTTTTATGATTACACTATTTTTGAACCAACTAGTGCAATGCAGGCCTGGAAAAAACTGCACCTCTACCTTCAGCTTCATGAAATCCCAACACTTCGTCTTTGACAATTCAATGGGATACAGCAGCATTTGAAGGAGTGAAGAAACTACCACAGATGCCAGAAGCTACAGAGTTAAAAACAGTCCTCTGCAGCCTGCAGAGAAAGCGTAGAGTCAAGGAAAACACAGAGACATATAGCTGTTGAGACAGGAGCAACATTACAGCCATTAAAATCAAATGTCAAAGAAGGAACAATGCCTATTAGCTTTTAGAAACCAAAAATGAACAGTTCAGCTTTATCAAACAAATGGGTTGCACTATCCAATTACTAACTTCCGATAAGCACCATGTCAATTTTGAAATTTTACTGCTGAGTCTGTGGAGAAGAAAAAATAAATCTGAGTTATCCACATAACAAGGATAAAAGGAAGCCAAACTATTACAATCCTGACCTAATTACCCAGGCAAATCACTCCCCTTTCAGGAACATTGTAAAGCCTGTAAAAAGACTGTAGCCTGTGCTGACGAAGCTCTGACCTTGTATGAGGCCCCTTTCCTCTCCCATTCAGGGTCCATCTGATCAGAAGCCTTGAGGAGTCCTCTGACTGGGTCCTTCACTTGAAGCAGTACCATGCACATCATATTTTTGTTTCACCTTACCAGGAATACCACAGCTAGGGCTGTTTATACCCCAGCTCAGTGAGCAGGAGAGGGCTACTGCCTGCAGGGTGAATGGGACTCCCCACCCACTGCACATAACTAGGCACAGTCACATAAGGTGGCTGGCAAGCGTACTAGAGAAAACCAAGGGCATAACCAATAGCCTATTTGCTTTTTTAGAATAACGTCCATTTTGTTCAGGGAGTGTGCAAAGGCGTTCAGTCCTTCTTCGGTGCTGAAACTGGTTGGCAACTCCGATTTTAGTGTTCGTCTCTATCCCAAGGTAGATGAGCTGTAGATAAAGCATGGGTTGAATTTCTCTCTGGGAACAGACGAAAGAAATTATGAAAAAAGCAGCATAGTGTATCATTGAATTAAGCGAATAATAATAATAATTTAAGAAATCCTCATAAACTATAGCTGGGTTTTTTGGAATTTTTTTGAAAATATGTTTATGTGGTTAAAAATAAAGCACACTTTTCATGCATTCTTATCAGATATATGGTCGTCACATTCCTGGATGAATGAAACCTTGCACTAAATAGAGCTAATGCTCCCTTTGCCTTCCCCCTGTGCCCTGACAAAGTTGAAAGAGGGCACACATCACCAGAGATATGGCAGTATTAGAGAGAAAGTTAATACCTTAGTAGGATTATTTATGATTTTTAAAAGATATCATTACTTAATGACTTTGCTGACAACCCTAGTAGTGCTGGGAGTGTAAACCACTTTAGAGCTAAACAGGTTCCCTTACTGGATAGCCATCAACTTTGATCTATTAAATGGAAATTTTGTGTCTTGCCTGCTCCCAGACGATGTGGCATGGACAGCTTTGGACATTTCAACATTAGTGTCTGAGATGGGCTTTCAGCTCAAATCCTCCCTATGTCCCCACTTACTGTTCTTTCTGCTTCACACTGTGGCAGTCCTAGGGCACATTCACTGGGTTCCTTAGTTGAAGCTAGGCCACAAGATTATTCCAATTTATTCCATAAAGTTTATTCCAGGAATAAACTGGAATCTTGTTGCAGAGCCCAATGGGCATTAAGTCCAGAGGACCAGACTACAACTAGTCTGAAGTAAAACCCCACAACCTGTGTGGCATGGATGCTAGACCTTCAACGCCAGCTGTTTCTCTCTGCATGTATGCTCCTATCGTCATGTTCCTCTGTTAATGTAGATGTAGTCGCTTACTGTTGCTTCCTTGACCATTCTCACAGCATAAACTTCCTGCGTTTTTTTGGTCTCCGTCTAAAATGAGCATTAAAGTCCACATTTCATCCCTAACCACTTAGCCATCTTTGAGGACTCTCACCTTGAAGATCTGTCTTACCACTCACACCATTTGTAGTCAAATAGAAACAAGGGACTTCCAAATAAACCTTTAAACCAGACAGACAGACACACAGAGCTGAAATCCACTTCAGTTACAGCTATGCTGGATGGAGGGATAACAGCATCACCCCCACCTGCCCTCATCACACTTCTCTCAAAGATACCTGCACTCAGAGCTGCTAATTGAGTTGCTCATGCAAATTTTCTCTCACCTGTTTTGGGTAAAATGACCCTGAAAATCTTCAATGGCTGGAACAGCAGGTATTTGCTGCTCATCCCATGGGAGCTGCTCCTGCATGACAAAGCAACTGCAGGTGACCTCTTCAGGTGGTGCAGCTGTGCTCAAAGAAGAGCTTATGTGCACAGCAATAGTAAAGGTAGAAGAGGAAAGCTAAAAATTAGAAACCTGAATGCAACAGTTCTTAATCTGGCCTCTCTATTTTCTTTTTAGACCAAGTTGTGCCTCTACCAGCTCTTTCAACAATCCTTGTAAAATCCCTCTGGCTGTCAAAGGAGCACAGAGAAGCCCCCAGCTCGTAAGTACAACCCCAACCTTGTATGAAATGTTGTGTTCCTGTTAAGCTGCATTCATGTGCATAAGGCCATCGATTAACAGGGAAAAGCCAGCATTTAGGAGTTGTTAGTAGGTAGGTCAGTGTAACGTGGTAAGCTTTCCAGTGCCAATGAAATTTTTGGAACGAAAGTATAGGATTCTAAATGGAAACAGGAAAAAAATAAGGGGAAAAAAGGAGGCTGTACCCAGTTCCAGCCCACCACATGTTAAAGAAAAAAAAAAAATCACGTGATGATACCATTACAAATTTTAGACTTTTCTATCTCTAATTTGAAAGATTCTATGGAAAAGTAATGAAAAAGAGCTTGTCTAATACATGCACAGATAATACTTGTGGAAAAGAACAAAAGGCTTCAGATACTGATTTTTAATTCAAAAATAGGAAATAAAGACTTAAACAGCATGGACAACAGAAAAACCTCTGAAAAGGTTTGAAATACAGAGCCTCGCCACTGAAGCCTATCCTGCTATCATTCTATACACATCAGCACACACATACACACACACATGCATGCACTGGTATTAGATGCAAAAATAGTTGTCTATTGCTCCAAATTCAGTGTGGTTACGTTTTCCATTGGATGGTGACATTCTAAAATTTGTCTGAAACAATGTTCTGTGGAGTGCTTTCTTTTATATTTTTACTATTTTATGATGTAAGGACTCCGCACTTTGGGAGTAGAAGGCTATTATAAATATATGTTGTAGTGCAGATGAAGAACTTCTCCAATTTCATTAACAAGTAGCAAGATCTGTGCATATACCTCCCATACAGAATGTTTTAGAAATGTGCCCTATTATGTCTAGTTAAGTCAACTTTGTGTCATTATTTCATATTAGTGTATATGACAGGATTGGCATACCCAGAAAAGATGCATCAGAACCATTACATGTCATGCAAGAAAATGAAAAAAGGAATTCTATATATTGAAAACTAGGTTAAATATCATCTCCTTAAATATTTTGAGAAGAAAAGGTTATATTGGTACCAAAAAGAATGTGTTTTGGTTTAAGGTTTGAGGAAGTACTTTGAATAAAGATCTTGTAAAACAATAAAAAAAAAAAACCAACAACTTCTGAGTGCATATCTAAGTTGAAGAAGAAAGGGAAATGAGAATGAAAATCTGCTGCACCAAGAGAAAGAAATAATGCTGAAATGCCTTCGTTTAGAACATATATTGTAAAAGACTGACAATTTTTTTCACAAGGAAACATTTTGCAATAAGTCAAGATTTTACAGAATACTACCTTCAGGTTGCTTATCATTATCTTACACTATTAGGGGAAAGAATTCTGCTGTATAGGACTATACCAACTTCCCTAATGTGTTAAACACAAATGGAAAAGCTACTTGTTTGGGGCAGATGCCATAATTTTCACAGAACTCCAGAAAAGTAGGGCCAGAAAAAATTCAAAACATCTCCAGCCAACCTTTTTACTAAAAACAGATGAACCATATCTAGCTTACCTCTTGGGTATGGTTGTTTGCCCTGTCTCCAAAACCCAGAAAGAAACAGTGTTTGAAAGAATTTTAGACTGATTGCCCCTTATCCTTCCTCCCCTGACCAGAAAAGACAACTGATTGCCATTTTCGCAATGAATCCCAGAAGAGGTGATATTTTACTCCATGTATGAGCTCCTGCAATTATTTACTGACAGAAGGTTCTTAGTTTTCATCTTTTTAGTTTGTTCCTCACTTCCTTCCCTTTTAATAAAGAAAACAGCTTTCAAATAGTTATAAAAGAAAACTCAGTATAGGATTCCCCAGAGAATGATACTAGGGGAAAAATTAAGGACTCAAGACAGCTTCATGCATAGTCTCTCTAATCTTGTAATTGTGATACTTGAACTGTAGTTTTCTCTCATTTGAATGTTTGGTCTTGCTGGTGAAGATGCAGCTGTGGCTTACACCTTGGGACATCTCCTGCATGTGTCATTCCCAAGACTTCTGCTGTGTGGCTCCTGCCAGGTGACTCCTGGTTAGGAGGAGGAAGAGGCTTAGGAATGGTCTGAGACTCAGAAAGTTTTACGACTTCTTACAGCTTCCACATGTTCAGAAAGCAAAGTTGAGTGTCTCCCAATGACCATCGCTGTAAAGGAAAGAATGCTGCTACGTGATATAAAGGTAACCCTCAATGCCAAAACCTCTTCTGGTGTAAATTCTTATATCTCCATTGTCTTTAACTGAGCAGCCAAAAAGTACCTGTGCTGAGACTCCCCATCTCTAGATTACTGGTTATAATATCCTATCAAGGAGATATAAGAGGGAATCAGGAAAGCTCATCAAAATGTTCAGTGACATAGCAGCAGATTTATGAGAAAAAAAGATGTCATTATAAAGAAGAAAAAAAAGGAAAGGTCATATTCATTAGTAAGAAAGGGAGGTCTAAAGAAGGTACAGGAGACACAAATATTACAGATCGACCAGCACTTCAGAGTTTTGTTGTTAAGAGAGAGTAAGGTTTTCTTAGGGCATTTAATTAAAATGAGGTACTGCTTCTCTTTATCTTTACATTTTCAATCTTCTTATTATCATAGCAATACGTCTTCCACTGCTTCCTTAAGCATTAACAGCTGATTTATTTAATAAAACTGAGGACTGAGCATCACTGGAAATACTGCTTCCAATGGAATGCTCTCATGCTGTGATTGGTGAAGTGCTAAGTAATTTGCTTTTAATGCTAGCAGATACCACTTAGCACTATATTTAACTGAATGATGAAAATCACTCATTTTTCATCCCCTTGCTTAACTGGTGCTCAGTGTCATCTATCTACTGTACTGTGAGCCTAGCACCAGATATATTCTAATAGACCTTGCTCTCCAATCTACAACAAGCATTTTAATTTTTAATTCATACTTATGTCTTTATCCTTTAATAGAACAGAACTACAGATGGGGAGTATGTTTTAGATAATAAGAGCACAGTAGGTACCTAGGGAAACTACACCACTAAAAGGATTCTTTATTTACACTTTTCAGTAATGACTACATATATATAGCTACACGGGAGAAAATTGTTGTAAAGGAACGCTGCATAGACAGGCAATTACTATCCAACTATAACTGAGCATTATGGATGATATTGCTGATAACAGCACTTCAGCAAACAATTCCAAAGCTAAGGACACCCCCTGTATATTGACCAACAACCATGGGGACTCACGGGATGCAAGTAACCAAAATTAATAGGTAGAATGCTACATTTTCAGCAAAAATATAAGGTATTTAATATTTAAGCATACTTTAAATTCAGCTTTCAGGAATATGTCCTGTTGCAGAATTGTACATCTCAGATCAGACAAAAGTCAGTGGAGATGTGCCAACACAAGTGAGGGAATAAAAGCATTCAGTCAAGTCCTTCATACTGAACAAAGTCTCAGGATCAGATCCACATTTGTTAAAAAAAAACAGCATAGTGCTATCAGAACTGAAGGAGGTGTGCCTCCACATGTAAAATCAGTCTTGCCATTGGACTAAATAATAGCAAATTACCAATACTAAAGTCAAAATCTCACAGAACCAGACTGGGATATCTTAACTCAGTGGTGGGAAACCAAAAGTCTTTTCACCATTATATTCAGTCATGCTCAAAAACAAAACCGAGGCCAAGAAGATACACACAGCATGATGCTGCCTACAGCATGCTGTCTTCTTGGTACTGTTGCCCAGGATCTGCAGTACATTACAGATCACCACCTTAACTCACAGCAGAGGACAGTCACATACACAAGCAATCCTAGCAGCCTCCACTGCATTGTTTCTGTTGTTCAGTATTGTGGGGTAGTCCGCATTACCCCAGCATCTGAGGTAATTGGTGAAAAGCACAACTCTGATCAGGTGGAAAAAAATCCACAGAAAAATTTTGGGATTGGACGGTTTCTCTTCAGTTAAATTCTTTTTCATAATTACATACAATGAAGTTTCAACAGTCAAGGTAAACATTAAAAACGCAATTTTATTCCTGTTATGACAGAGAGAATTCACCCAAGTAATATCTGATACAATAGAATCACAAAACCCACTTCACTTCTTGTAGATATTCAGAAAATTTTTAACACCATTTAAGTCTGGGTGTGACACAGAAACACATACACACACATATAAATCAATTAAAAAAAAAAAAAACCAAAGAAAAAAAAACCCATGGAAATCAAATTGTTATCTTGCAAACCCAAAGAAAAACTGTTTTCAGGAGTGACACTTAAACCTTCAGGTTACTACCTAATATTATTTGATAAGTATTCAGAAGGATGAGAACCATAGATTTAAATATCAATATTGATCAACAATGTTCAAAATATTGGAAAGGACCCTGCAAAGATAAAGGCATCTGAAAATGTTTTCATGGTGTGAACAAAGGAACACCAGAAAAACATACGTGTTTGACAAATTTCACTGATTACAGTGTTAATTGATTACAGTGTTCCACATGAATGATTCAAAATAGCAGGAAGGTAAGACTCTTCTCTTTTCCATTTGCGTTTCCAGGACAAAAAGTATCCTACTACAGGAAGATCAAGAGTCGGGACACTGGCAGTCTGCCCTTTATTTCTGTGTTTGCCTCTCAGTTTGGTGACCTTGGACAAATGACTTCACCTGTCTTGTCTTTTTTCCCCTTCTCACTTTCTCCTTCTGTTGTCTCTCACAGTCCTTGCCTTTGGGGCATGGAATTCAGTTCTTACGCATTTGTATGAAGGCAAATAGAATAAGCACTGGCTCATTCGAACTACTGAGCAATACTTTAATACTACTAAGAAAACATGAGGATAACCTCCAAGTTGCTTTAAGCTGCTGTAGTTCCCATGGAAGCTGATCTGACCAACACTAAGACCCCAGCAAAGTTATCATCTCTGGGATCTTGTAAATTTTGCAGCCTGTTGGGACTTGGCTACAGAACTGGTGGCTTGAAGCCATCATTGTTCCTCTTCTGGGCATCTTTGCAGCCTTGCAATTACAATAGTGTTGCACTCTGAACAATTACTGAAGACACTGTCAATGTTTTAGTCATGAAACTTGAAAGAAAAATCAGCAACATTTCCCCACCACCACTAGCAGGTACAAGCAACTCTGAATAAGCAGAAACAAGCAAACCTGAGAAATCTAGGAATGTCCCACTAATTGGAAAGAAAACGAAAATCATACAAAATAATTATATTTGCATGATCCAGTCTGTGATCTAATCCAGTAAGCTCACCGCCCTGAAAAGCTTGTTGAAGACACAGAAGAGTTATGAACGGAGCATTTGCAGGACAACACTGTAGGCACGGAGATGTGGACGTCAGAACCGTAAATCCTGTCAGAACGTAACCATACCATGGATGTAGATCAGGACATAAACTACTCTGTTGACTATGTATTACTGCAGAAATTCACTCTTGTCAGCGTCAACGTGATTTCCTGAAGATTAGAAAAAGGGATGTAGAGAAAGACATGATGTAAATACACGGGTGACAGTGTACCAATGACCACCCCTCCCCCAACAAGAGGGATACAGGAGCAAGAGCTCATACCCTAATTTGTCTGTTTTCCTTCGAAAAACTCTTGTCTGCTCATGTGAACTTTTCAAAATTTCACAGTCAGCAAACAAGATTACTGTGGATTAAAAAGTAACACAAGGTGATTTTAACTGAACTTTAATTCTCAGAGGGCATCAGAAAACTGACACCAATAGGACTCAGCTGAAGTGCAGGGATCCAGTGGAGCCATATTTAGTACTGAGACCCTGGATAAGGAATAAGAAATTGATATCTTGCAATAACAGTGACATCTAAGGACACCCAGTGTGTTCCATAAATCTCTGTCATCAAACACCCTAATACTACAACCTTTGGTCAGCAGCAACTTCACTTTGCAACTTGATGTCCATGAGCGTGTTCCACTCTGCATGTACCTCTCTAGGCAGTGGGAGGGCTCCAGTGTCTCTCAGTACACAGAGGAAAACAGTGCAAGTCTGAGAGACTGGGACCTTCACACTTAAACCAGTATGTGTGGACACATACCTAATTATATATAAATTAGCTGATTTAAGCCTGCCCTCAGCATACTTTAAATGCTGGCCCTCGCTTCAGATAGATTGGTCAGGATTGCGTTACCCTACTGAATTTCTGAACTGAAAGTGTGACAGCGCTTGGGTGAATGACACCTCTTCAGCCTTCATAGAATCACAGAATGGTTTGGGTTGGAAGGGACCTTAAAGACCATCTAGTTCCAACCCCCCTGCCATGGGCAGGGACACCCTCCACTAGACCAGGTTGCTCAAAGCCTCATCCAGCCTGGCCTTGGACACTTTCAGGGATGGGGCATCCACAGCTTCTCTGGGCAGCCTGTTCCAGTGCCTCACCACCCTCTCCGGGAAGAATTTCTTCCTGATATCCAATCTAAATCTCCCCGCTTTCAATTTAAACCCATTACCCCTTGTCCTGTCACTACAGGCCCTTGTAAAAAGTCCCCCCCAGCTTCCTTGTAGACCCCCTTCAGGTACTGGAAGGCTGCTATAAGGTGTCCCTGGAGCCTTCTCTTCTCCAGGCTGAACAACTTCAGGTCTCTTGCAACCGATCTATGAAATTACCCAAAGATGAACACCCACTGGAAAACACAAGTATGAAATTTCAGCCCTAACCAGTACCACTCTATTCTTTCCAAGAGAAACAGTGTTTTCAAATTATCTGTTTTTTCCTATCCCTCCCATGGTTTTATGCTTAGGTATCAGCATTGTTTTTCAACTAAGTACAGAAACTGAAAATAATACCTTTCCACCTTGCTGTACTCTTTTTCCTCTCCCTCAGTTTGATACGTGAAGATGTATGCAGCATGCTGTCCATTCCGTTTGTGCGCTCTTGGGCTGTGCTCATTTCATTACACAAAAGGCTTTCTCCAGTAATATCACCAAATGCCTGAAAAACAGATCGGACAAAACCAACGTATTATTATGGCAGCATTCAGTGAAACATCAGAGGGAACGTAGATGACTTCGATTGCACTTCCCCACACTTCTCTTCTTGCTTTCAAAATATTGTGGCTTAGAAGCTTGTGTGTGTGTGAAATTTCATTCTGTCATACTAATAACCCAGCTTTACAGCATCTTACAGTTTAGTTTTCATGGTTCAGTTCCACTCCTAGGCTCATAGCAATTTTTCTAACAGTTCTGCCAAAATATTATAAAGTAAAGGTTACTGTAAATGTATTCACAACTACAGATAGAGCAGTGAGATTAGCAATTTAAATGCATGTGAAATGTGAATTTGCCTAATTTTTCTCAGACTCTAAACATTTTAGTAAAACTGGAATGGAGAAATTTTATGCCCATTGCTTTTAATAATTTCTTCTTATGATGTCTTGACACATGGAGAAGATTTGAGTGAATAAAGAATAGACCTTCAAAGAAGAAAATCACGGCCATGAGGAGGAGATGATGTGTTATAGGATTGGAAACTGGTTATAAAGCCAAGGCGCTGCATCAGATCCAGCTCAGTTCATTAGCCCTTACCACATCACATGTCAGATCCTCAGCTTGTGTCATGTGGGTGGCATTTTGCACTAGAGTGCCTTGGCTCCAATATTTTTCACTTTCTGGAGTGTCCATATAAGAGAAATTTTGCTCAGAAGAATGTGAGCAGAAATCAAATTTGAGATGCTGAGAAGTAGCAGAGCCTCAGCTCTGTCTAGTTGCGATTACTGAAATGCTAGCATGGAAAAAGCAGATTGCTGCAGTAATACTGTGATGTTTTAATGAATTTTGCTATTCTCAACCTGGTTTAACACAGCTGTAATAATAAATTATACAAGCACTAGTTTATGTATGGGAATAATCCCTAATTTCTGTTGTATTTTTGTGTACTTTTATAATGTGTCTGATAAAGGATCTTAAAAACTTTGTTGTACTTCTGGGTTTGATACGCTGTATCAAACTGGGAAGCAGTGTTATCTCTGGAACAGGGGGATACTCCCCACCTCACATAAAAACTGTGATTGAACATTGGAGTGGTCTTCTGCATGCTAAATTCTAGGCAAGTTTCTTTGTATCAGGCTACTCTTTCTTCTTAGTTAGGTGCCACTTACACAGAACATCTAGTACTTTATTTCTAGTTTTATTCTTTTACACTAACATACAGTCCAGTTTCTTGTTGTCCTGCACTGTTTCTCTCATGGCATAAATTATCTTCAGAGCATGTCAAACGGAGATATAACATCATTGCAAGGCTTCATAGCAACACTTTTGCAATACAGGAAGTCAAGAAGATAGAAGACAAAAAAGGGTAACATCAGTGGGCTAACAGAAACATCAACATTTTTCCCATCATAATAATCTGAGAAAAAATATGGAAATATCATCAGGGTATACCTGGAGATTTAATCCTAACTCTCCAGAAGTCAGAACACTAATTTCATAGAATCACTTAGGTTGGAAAAGGCCTTTAAGATCATCAAGTACAATCATTAACCTAACACTGACAAGCACACCCCTAAACCATGTCCCTGAGCACCTCATCCACACATCATTTAAATACATCCAGGGATGGTGACTCAACAACCTCCCTGGGCAGCCTGTTCCAATGCCTGACAACCCTTTGGTGAAGAAATGTTTCCTAATATTCAATCTAAACCTCTCCTGGTGCAATTTGAGGCCATTTCCTCTTCTCCTATCACTTGCTACATGGAAGAAGAGACCAACATCCAGCTTTCCGCCACCTCCTTTCAGGTAGTTGTACAGAGTGATAAGGTCTCCCCTGAGCCTTCTTTTCTCCAGACTAAACAACCCCAGTTTCCCCAGCTGTTCCTCATAAGACTTGTTTCTATGCACAAAAGAAGATAGAGAGGATATTCAGAGTTCACTGCAAAAGCCTTTCCATTGGTGTTGGTTAACACACACCAAAGGCTCTTTCAGATTTGATAGTTGACATACCCAACATGACTGACCAAAGCAAGAGAAACCCTTTACTATACTTTTACTTGTGTACTTTAAATTGAAGCTTGTATTGATATGTCAGGTTGTTAGACTTGATGAGATGTTGTGCAGAGTTAATTTAAAGTCCAAGTTGTTGTTGCTGAGAGTGACTTAATAGCAGTAACCTTACGGTTAATCAACCGTGTAGTAAAGTTCACTGTGCACTTACTGCAGTGTAATTATAAACTGAGCAAAAATATAATTGATGCATTTTGTCAATCTATATAGCTACAAGGTACTTTTTCAATGTTGGGGTTTTTTTTAATTCGGATAAAATAAGTTAATGCTGTTTTGGCAATTATCCTTTGACTTCAGAGATTTTACTGCTGATTCAGGTAAAATTACATAATAGATGAATAAATATAAGCATTTAAGAATACAAAATACCTTCTGCAGCAACCAGTGGCTCTACCCTTGCAGCATAAAGTCATTCAGCAAATCTGAATGTTTACAGTGGGTTGGTAAAAAAAGAAAGATAAGTGTTTCAATAGAAAATAGCTCTTTTAAAGTACCCTTAATTATCAGAACTGTTGTTTGTTATACAAGACAAATACAGTGATATGACATTTTTCCCGTGAGCATTGGCTCAGGCTGAACAGATGTACTTGAACTTGCTCCCATCCCTTCTATGAACATCTGAAGGAAACAGCTCTAACTCCTCAGGCCCCCATGGAAAAACAAATATAAATATCCATGCCCATAAAATATTTGTGTATGTGTTGGCTAGGTATGTAATCCTTGCCCCTCACCTGATATTTTCTGCTAGTAATAAAGAAGCCAGCATGATTTAAAGTTTCATATGCATATACACAACAAGGCTATAATGCTGCAGCATAGGTATTTCACCCATTTGCTGGTTATCTGAAAGCCTGAGAGCAGTGGTGAACCTGTCTCATCCCTTTCCTGGTCCTTCTATAGGATCACAGCCTCCACCACAGATAAGCAGGACATGGCATCTTGATGGAAATACATCTTTTTCCCCATGGGTCTGTGAGTTTCTGGGGCAGAGAGTATATCAAACATGGGAACTGGAAAAAACTAGAGGGGAGAGAGATGGACACATGTTTCAAGGTTGCCTCCTACATTTCCATCCTGTTGCATGCAGCACCATAGTCTTGACTGCGGTTAATAATCTTAATAGATTAATAATAGACACAGTTTCCATTTTAGACTATACCACAGTTTATGAATAAAAACCCCAAGGATTTCATTTTATGCTTGAAAGAATGGACAACCCAAAACAGGAGCTGTAACTTCTCGTCTGAGACACAGTTTGTGCGCTCTCTTCATCTCCAGCAAATGGGTTTGCTTAGTCATCACAAGGGCAAGAAGCAACAGACTGGGTCCATTTTCAGGACAGGATTCACATGTCACATGCGAGATGAGCTGGACCATTTTAAAAGAAAAGCATACAAATCCAAGATTTCTCCAGGAAAACTCCTTCTCTTGTTTCCATCTTTTCAGTGGGGCAGAAAGAGCTATTTTATTTCTTCAGCTGATTAATTGAATAGCATTAAAGGAGAAACATATACTGTTGAAGATAACTTAAAATATTCTGGGTTACTTTTTATTTGCAGAGTAACTAGCAATACTGCTATGACGCTCAATGAAAGGGCTGTAAATTTGCAGCCTGTACTGATTTGATTGCCTGTGTTCATGGAAGTACCCCTTAGCTGACTTTTATCATGTATGATTCCCAACTGAAACTCAGTGTATGTTGAGAGGGATCATCCTCCTGCTGAACACCGTTGCAAAATATTTCTTGTCTTCACTGGGACAAGATTAGATCTCAGCATTAAACAGGCAGCATGTGGTGAAGCCTATTCAGCCCGGGAGTATGTACACACATGCATGCATTAATGTGGGTGGAATCACTCTTGTGAGGGATAAACTTTTGCCGTTAAGTCCTACTTTTACAAGCATCTCCAGGAAACCAACTCATTGTAAACTGGCCATGTTTGTGGATGACCTGGCATGACGCTGCTGAAGCCAGCTAATGTGGGTCAATTTACACCAAATAATTACCTTTGCCCAACCTTTCCCAAGCCAAGAAGTCCTCACCCAGTCACCTCAGCTGATCCAGTTTATGGTTGGGAAAGGACAGAGCTTCTCTACTTCTTCTGCAGCGTCTGGCAAGAGGATGAAACCATATGGTGATGAAGCCATTAGGTAGTGTACCAACCTCAGTTACTGAGCTGCAGCAATCCTCACTCCTCTTCTCCATAAATCTTTAGTGACCACTGCGGTGAGACTCTATGAAAACAGCATGTGGGGCTTTTGCGGCAAACTTGGCCAATTTATTCCTTTAATGAAGTTAGAGCTGGGAAAATGCTGCACCCAGACACATGCATAAACTTCACTGCAGTCAACTGTATGGCTTATGCACATACAGGAAAAAACAGGGCCCGATATTCATAGTAACATTGCGTATATAAAAAGAATTTGTGGTATTAAGAATAAAACATGAAGCAATTTGTTGATTTGCTCAGGGAATATATGAGAGCGGCAAATGTGTAGATTATTCTAAGGTTGTTTTTTAGTGTTATTATCAGATCCAAGGACTGTATATAAAAGCATGCAGTCCTTCACATGCTAAAAGTATAGTTTGCTCAAACAATTGTAAAATATTCAGTATTCTTAAGATTAAATATCTGAATATTGCTTCTGAAGGAACAGCTGTCAGCTTAAATCTAAAGTCTAGTTTGTTTACTGGCTGTATTTTGTATCTGTTAGGAAATGACACCAAATGGCAATAAAATTGTTGTAAGTATTCTACTGGGGAATATAAATGCCCTTTGGTTACAGTGTACATATCTTTATACATAATTCCAGTATATTTTCCCTAGAATTATGTTAAATATGTAAAAAGCCTTTTCTCATAAAGGTAAAAATGCTAGATGTTTCCACGCTGTAATTTAGCATTAGTGTCAAGATTGCTTCAGAAAATAAGCTACGGTTACTGTTTCATTCTTTTTAAGTGTCACTCAGCATACCGTATCTGATCTTGTATTCAAAATAAACTTATATGATTTTATTCACTTTTCCACAAGTGCAAGAGAGTTTAGACATAATTTATAGCATATGTATTGATGTAAATAGCTTAAACTAAGTAATTGGCTAGTCACCTATGCTGTCTTATCCTATTACTACTGGGTACTTTTCAAGTAATTAGGGAAAACAGAACTCTTTTATCCAGCAAATTTAAATTGGACGAATCTTTGGCATTTGTGTAGGTTTATTTGATAGATAAAATCATACTATAAAAAACTTTCTCTACAATGCTGAGGCTTACTGGGTTTATAATAAGAAACTGATTTTTTGCTGAGTTAAAGTGACTCATCTTTGCCCTTTTAACAAGAAATCAACCCCAGTCAGCAAAAGTCAAGATAATAATCACCGAGTTGGTGTTATCATCATGTAGACAGCAAACACATATCACTATCATTAACTTTTCTGTGCATGGATTTCAAATATATTTAAAATGCTAAAACTCAATAATTTCCTGTAGATTACAATAACATAAGATTAATGAATAAGGGAAAGCATGAAAAGTGATTTATTTTAGGAAGGTCATTCCTTGGTTATCCAACACTTAAACTGAATATTATAAAAGAGAAATATATTATAGGTAACAAGGAAAATGTGTTTTACTGCATGTGAATTCTTTGAGTTTTACAATGCTTATGATAAAAGGACTGCACTTACATGTTTAACCTCTATAATTTTTATGCTGTACATTTAAAAAAATCTTTTTATTTAACATTTCTGGGGCAATTTATACATGTCACCTTGTACTTAATGTTCCTTTTAAAACAGTTATTTTTGCCTCATGCTTATGAAGCCTATAAAACTACTTTTCATACCAGACATTAAATTTCTAGTTATACCAGCAAAGTTGGACATTTAATGGGAATACCATACTGAAAGAAATAAGTATTTTAAAGAAGTTATTGCATAGAGAGACATTTATTCCTGGCAAGTGTACTCCTGCACACAGCACTTACAAACTGGCCTTACTTACTATTAAAAAAAAAAAAAAAAAAAGGTATTATTAAAGTGTGTGTTTTGATTCCTTGACTTAAATGAAGTTCACACTAAAGTGCTTTGCTGAATCAGGGCTACGAGAAAATCTTGCCTTCACTGAAGTAAAAGTAGGATGGAGGTGTGAATATTGTGTAAATGCCTTATGAGCATCCAAGGACTTTAAAGCAAGTTTATGCAAAATTCCTCTTATGTCTGCTGAAGAACATCTGCAGATACAGAAACATATCCGAGGTCGAAGTCAATAGGAGTTGAACACATGAATTTCATCCAATGATTTAAATACTGTTCTCATGTCAGTGCGTTTGACAAGAGATACACTGCCACTCCAATAACCCCGAGCTCACTAGCCTGCATACACACTTCAGTTCATTGGACACTAAGAACCTACTGCCCATGCTGGTGGTACCCTATGAACAATATCTATATTTTCATACACTTTTCAAAGTTATTATGATTTTTGTTATTTTCTGCCAAATTGTTCATTTCCTCCTAGTGTACATATTATTTCTGAAGAACACCTATCAATACCAGCAACCATCATGCTGTAAAGGCACAAAGCATTACACATCCAATGGAGACATCTTAGTCCCCAAATGCTTGAATTAATGAGGTCCCACTGCAGTAATTAGGAATAGTTGTTATGGCTCTTTCACGTATGAATCCTGAAAGTCACAGAAATTAAAAAGTCAAAGCCTTTTCATTTTTCTGTCTTCAAAGTTACAACCCTTCTGAGTTTCTTAACAAAAGTGAACAAACAGAGAAATAATTACATCTTCACCTGTGGTAGGTTACTGTAATAAAAAGCAAGGCTGTTTTGCATGAAAAGGGTAAAGGCAACTGTCATTTCTTAGATGCTGTTGAATTACTCCATATATTCTGCAGTTGTACAATAGCACTAGCCAAGGAAAAAGAAGTGAAATTTGGTTATTTTCTTGCTCTGCGGATGCTGCAGACAAGGTAGATGTTTACACAAAGTCAGCACACATCACAGTTGCCACAGACCTCCCCTGTTCCTACATTCCCAAGACAGCATCTTCTCTCTGGTGGGGAGAAAGAGGCTTGCCGATCATGAAGAAAGAGGAAAGGCAGCTGTTGTCCCTACAATACAGACAGAATAGGTAACAATCTTTGCCTTTGCTACTGTGGAAGAACCCTCCCTCTTTCACCACTGCTGGTAGTGTGAGGAGGGGAATGAAAAGCAAAAGGGGAGCCTATCTTATTTCTTTGGTGAAGTGTTGTACCCATTCTCACAGAAAATGGATAAGATCATGAAATTAGATTATGTAAGTAAACTTCTGGAAGAGAAAATTGTTATTTACACAAAAGGGTGATACAAATAAATACATGGAAAATGACAATGAATAAACTGAGGCTGGAGAATAAGAATAGACATCTGACCAAATGGACTGTAAGGATCCAGAAAATCTTTCCATTAAATCACTGGGGACAAAATACTTACCTAGACTAGGTTTAAGTAAATTAAACCACCTGAATCTTTAGGACTAGCTCTAAATATTCAGACTGAAAATGCTTACACACCATGACTTGTCAGCAGAAGCAGCAGACCAGAGAGAATATCCCAAAAAAATCCAAGTAGTTATCATTTCCTACACCCTTAAAAGCTACACTTAAGGTTGCAATGCAACCTCTTAGCTCCAAAATGCTTTTCTAACCCCACTCACGTACCACTGCTTGTCTAGCTGCAGCAGAAGCAAAAAAATATTCCTGAGGGTCCACAACAGTAACAAGTGGTGAAGTTTAGGTGTATTTGCCCCAAGGCAACAAACTTCTCACTAGTCAGTACATAGTTTTAAAATTCATTAACTCATAGGATATTCCTAATTTGGAAGTGGTGTAGAAAGCCGTGACCTATAAAATATACAGATGTGTAATTACATCCAATATCAACTAAATGTAAGATCTGTATATAAGTTTTACTGCAAGCATTAGTTAAGCACATTTCTTGTACATAACTGTATTTAGATACACAAGTTAAGATGCTCTAAAGCATGCTTTGATCTCCTAAATTAGACATACAGCTTTCAACATAAGACTCAGCACGTAAATTTTAGGGATTTTTGTGATCTGTTGTGGGAAACCATGCAGAAGAGTCTTGAGCCACTGTGCAGTGCTCACCTTGTGGATGCTGATAAGCATCATTCAGAAGCTGGAAGCTTCTGGGAAGCTCACCTGGGCAGACAAAATTACAGTATATGGGAATGCATTTCTCCTCTCTCAGAAATACAAGAAGGGATTAATGAACTGAAGCAGTGCACTGGGTTAAGATTGTCTTGGGTGTTCAAAGTCTCTCTTTCCACAGCCTTGTTGAAGCTGAACAAAACCTGATGACCAAAATGCTGAGAACAACTTAACTGGGAAAAACTGTTCTGCAAAGAGCTACTGTTTGCAACAGGCAGAATGGAGCTGCGTTTTTGACCTCAAACAGGAAAAAGGTGTTGCAGCAAAAATCTAGCCAATGATTTGTATGAGGAGCTTCTTTAACAGACTTAGGCATGGATCTGGATTTCCGGTTTCTTTGTTTCAATAATTAAGCTCTACTTCATGTAGGCAACATGCCTTCTCTTGTTTTCTTTGGCCAGCTCCAAGACTCCGGTGTCTTCACTCTTGGTGAATCACAAGTTCCTGGGGCAGAAAATTATGTTTAGATTCCTTGAGGACAGTTTCCTTTAAATTACATTTTCTTTAAAAAGCCAAGTAGGGCAAAGACATGAAGAAGAAAATCTTTTAATGAAGAAAACAGCCTTGAAACATTAACGAAAAGGAGCAGAAGAAATATTTGCCTCATGCTGGAAAGAAGTACTTGAACCTTAGCCTTAGAAATGAGCAGCTGAAAACTTTGTACTTCAGCATCATTTGTGCCAATTTTCTATGGTAAACATTCCGTGATGATGCTCCCACTTCTTATCTGGGTAGGTAAAGTAATATTCTTTCACCCTGCTTTCTCTTCAGTGCCAATTTTTTTTAAAAAGTCTCTCAACACAAGACAAAATGCAACAAGAAAGTGCACCTCTTCTGAGCACTTAGAACACAAAGGGCATGCAACAAACAAAATGCAGCCTATGAAGCAAGTAATAGGTGTTACTTCTTTTTAATAACATCCTGTGTTGTATTTTGGTGCACAATCTGCTGAAAATCTGACAACATCCAGGATTCAACCTCAAAATTGTAAGGTGCTAGTAAGTAAACTAACTGTGCCTTATATCTGTGTATCTGTGAGGAAAAACGAAGTGAATGACCATAGCTGTAGTAGTAGCTGTATAATAAATGTGCATAATACTTACATTGTGTATTTATATATATATTTATAATAATTCCTGTACAGACTGACCTTATGTGGTTCTAAGTAATATATATTTATAAATAATCTCTATGTGTGTAGTTTCAATGTATATCTTACATAATTGCCTTTAAATGACTCTATAAACAATATCGAATTGCTACTTTGCACTGCAAACGCATTAACTCATTGATTTTACACCACAGTTTAGGAGTGCGGTCTTCCTACAGAAGGTCTCAGTGTAGGTTTTGTGCAGGGTCGGACAGGTCTATTTGGCTGTTTTGATGCTGACTCACTTCTGAAGTGCACCCCTTTGCCTTCAAAATCTGCCGGTGAGGAGTCTGCTTGGACCTACCTCAACGATAGCCCCATCCGGTAGCCTGAGGAAGTGTCTGTAGAGCTCCTGGAAGCCGCTGAGGTAGACAGTGTAGACAGAGATTTGAACGGTGGTGCTACCTCCCCAGGTGGCTGCAGAGTCAGGGATTTCATCCTGGTGCTGGAGGTCACAGCTGGAGACACCAGGCTTGCTGGCATGGTCCTTCCAGATGTAATCAGACACTGCCACCTAGTGAGACAGAAACCCCCCCCCCCCATACACACACACAGAGTCCCCCCCACCCCCCCACCAAAGGAACATATTTAATTAACTTCTGGCAAGAGCTTAACCGATTTTAAATGATTTTACAATAAATCTGCAAAGCCTGTACCATATGCAGTGCTTGCACACAGTTCTCTACTACATATTTTTTTATGACATAGATCTAAATAGAGGAGATAGACAAATCCCTAGTGCATATTCTATAAAGTTAATTCTGCACAGATGAAGCTGTAATTGACTCCCGCATTAACCAAAAGTAGGGACATCAAGCAGGGTAGGTTAAAAAATAAAATGGCAATGCTGATTAAAAGAAGAAAGCTTCCCGAGAATTTTGTGACCCAGTATTAGTATTTCTCTCTCTTTGCGAAGCCTTTGCGCCCGTACCCACAAGCGCTTTTTAGTCTCTGATCTCTGTGTAGTATTAAAATAACCTTGTGCTGCTAACTGAATTGTAGATGAGCCAGAGTAAATAAGGTGTATTTTAGTGCGTTGTACAAAGCTAGTTTATTGACACAGTTACCTAGTTTCCCGGTTTGCTCTAAACACATTTGCTCAGGTAGCTTTTGTACCTCCCTGTGTCAGTCAGAATTTCTGTCTAGCCTTTTTCGTGTTAATTCTTTACACAGGCTGAGCAGAATTCAAGACTTCAGATGGATGGTAGCACATGGTTTAAGCACCCCTTATCCTTAACTAGAACTGATGATGAGAAGCATTGTTTTTATACTCTCACTGAAGTGCAAGCTTTTTAACCCTTCACTTTTGCAAGACCTTTGCGTAGCTCATTTTCTCCCATGAGATGCTGCTCTTGGTTACAGTAGGAAAGGATTGGTTATATTGTTATATCCTTACAATAGATTGGCATGCTCTTCCCAAACATTTCTACTTAATGCAGAGGAAATAACTCTTTTATTGGTCTAGCACATATCTTTTCTTTCAAGAAAATCTGGCTGATTGTAACTCGCCCATGAAACTAGCCATAGAACACCTCTATTTTAAAATAGGCTCATTAAAACCTCCTTTTGCATAGTTTTCTTTTTGCTGAAATGAAGAGTTCAAACTCTTAAAAGAGATCCCAAAATCACCAGATATAAATTTTCCCAAGTGGCAAGAAATATCTGTATTTAGCTCAATTTGCTTGTGTTCCAGTTCACATTTCCTCAGCTGTTCTTGTGCATTACGAGGAATCCTGTAACTAGCACTGTGTGCCAATGCCACGATCCTGACGTACATGCTGCTATTCTGAGCAACTGCCTTAGGAGAGGATTGGTTTTAGGTGAGTTAATAAAGCACTGGAAATTATCTCCAACTCTTTTCCAGGAATGACAGAACTACAGGAAACTTCATTTCAGTGCCAGCTCTCATTTACCTCAGTCCTAAATTACTTTAAACATTTTAAAACAGGGAAAGGTCACCGGAAATTTAAGGTAAAATCTGCAGAGTCTGAATTTCCCACACCAAAGTCTCTGGGGTTAAAAGGCTTTCATTCAGAACAACTTCTTAGGAATACACAGCAGCTACAAGGACAAGCCCTGCATTTTCTACTGCCTACAACATAAATGTGTCTTACACACCCGCCGTTTGCAGTTGCTGCATAAGAAGTAAGGTGGCCAACGCTCTCATGAAAGCAAAAAGGCAGGCACTGTTCAGACAGTGTTGGCCAAAGCAGGGACAAGCAGCTGCAAGAGCTGCCACACCTCAACATGTGAAATAGGAACAAAGACGCCACCACGGTTACTCTCCTGTCTCATCCCCGTGTCCCACCAGCAAGGGCTCTGAACTGCCTAGCCAAGAGCCCCTTGTGTCTTCTCCCTTATCTATGACTTTGGGGAAGAGAAAGGGCTGGGAGATCCAGCTCATAAACACAATCTGTAGGGGATCCACACATCAAACAGATGATTTCTGTCATGATCCTTCTTTTATGATAGATGCATTTTGCCCTGTACTGCTTGCTTCCTTTCTTCTGAGTGTTTTCCTCCCTCCTGAATCAAGCCCTGCTTCTTCTCCGACCTTCGTCTTAGCCCACTTTCACTAAATCTGCTTGCTCTTCTTTTGTGTTTGTCCCTACCAACAAGTAGGAAGGGTTATATACCATGTGTTTTGCAAGCCATGGATCATTCACCATGAACATTGCATGCTTCTCTGCAGCTCTGTTTTGCCATTTGAGCTGTGAGCTCTGGGGCCAAAAATACGCATACTGTGCTTGCCCAGCACAGAGGACAGCATGGAACCTTAGACTGCCTTCACACAGGTAAATTACCACATGTATTCTCAATCAGTGCAGACCTGAGTGTAATTTACAGCATATAATTACCATGCTGGAAGCCAAAGCCAAACAGTCACACAACCACCTTTGTGCTTGAGAAAACCCTTGCCTTGCCAGGACAGAGACCTACTTCAGGAGTTCCCCCTCTGGGTGTAATCCCTGTGGCACCTTATGCATACAGGTCCAGGTATGGCATCAGAACCTTATGCCTTGCCACCCATCCTGAGAGCAGACAGGTCTTCAGGGCAGCGGAATTATACAAACCCACATTTCAAGATCCGGACATTTGTGTGACTAGCCAAGAGTATGTGACAACGTTGATTGGCATGTACTCCCCTCCCTAAAAGCACAGCCTAACTATCAGACAACTGACAGTGGAAAAGCACCACCGAAACTGATGGTGCTGTGCTGTATTGACTTGGTCTGGGCTAGGCACATGTAGAAAGGAGGGAAACGAGATGCTTGGCTGGGGCATCACTCATTGATCCTTCCTCAAAGTTATCGGGTAGCATGAATCTGCCTGAAGGCAGACTCTGCAACATATGGTGGGCTACAACCTCTGAAAACCAGCCCTGGGAAAGGAAAGAGCAGTACTGGGTGTAGCTGTGGATTTAGACACCCCAGCTCAGAAGGACTGTTCAATTCCCTCCTTGCTAATGCCATCTTAAACTATTTGGGCAGATGGATGTCCACTGCCTTGAAAATTTCAAAACGCATTTCTGTGAAGTGGTAGGTCACTAGAGAGCTGCTGTGGCCTACATAACCTGAAGTAAGCTCCAAAAGTAAACTCTACTGTCATCTGAAATTTCTGTCATTAAGTTAATAAAAAATGTCCATTCATTTCTACAGGAATACAATATGAGTTAATAAATCCACCGAGACAGGCTAGTCAAGAGACCGTGCATATAGGACATGTCAGAGGAACTGAAGTTAGCTATGATCTAGATTCACAAGGGCTGACAAGAAACCACAAAATGCCAGAGCAGTGTACAGTAATCCTTAAATGAAATTCATCTTTCAGCAGAAAAACACATTAAGGATGGTAATTCAATGATAAAAGAGGCAGGCCAGAACAGGTTCAAATGCTGAATATTTCACAACATAACTTAATTAAAGCAGGAGTGTGAGGCTGTTAATCGCTTTATAATAGTTCAGCTTGAAATGAGGTCTGATGTGAATGCCCTTATAGTTTATTTGTTTATAATATTATAATCACAAAATGTTACATCAACCTAATGCAAATATGCAGTTTTCACTGGTCTTTACTGTCTTGTTTTTTTCCCCTTCCAATCCTCTTGTCTTTGTGCAAGTATGCAAAGGGAAGAACTGGGAGGAAGGGTCATAAATTTAGGTCAGATCAGATGATTCAGTAAGTCTCATGTGGGTTTAAGTCTTATTAATAATTTTAATACATTCTTCCTTGACAACAATTATTTCAATCACTGCTCCTTTAACGCACAGCGTGACGTAAAAATACATGGACTTTTAAAGGAATGGAACATGCTTCTCATACAAAGAAGGTAAATTATGTCACCCTTTGGAAATTATAGTACATAACCTAGAACAAAAATACACTTGTAAGTAAAAATACAAACGTACTTTGTTGTATAACTGTATCATGCCTTACCAAGTGTACAGAAATACGTTATTGAAGTAGAACACAACAACATTTTAAATACAACTGTATTAATAAATGTATATTTATAAATATATTACAGACTTGATATGCAGCCTATTAATATTAATATTTCCAAGGTCAGGATACAGAAAATGCCACGCTATTGTGTAAAGGTACTATGAGGTTTTCTATTCTTTCACAGCTTTTGTAAAAGAAGAAAAGAATGAAGAATTCCTCAAATTGTCCTATCTACAGTGGGAATGACAGGAAGCCTGACTTTCAGTGTCTTAAAAGAAGACATCAGCACAAAAAAAAATCATCAAAAATAGTTGAGAAATGTACATATCCATGTGTGTCCAAATATTTGATTATGAGTAATACTGATTCTTAACTGATTGCAGCATTATTATTTACAATGTCATGTGAATCAATTCCAGATTCATGCATTGCAAAATGTATAAAAAAGTGTTTGAAAGCAGCATTGAAAGAAAATGCATAAAATGAGCAATACAGACCAAACCAAACAGCTGAAAATGGGAGGAACTGTGAGCTGGTCATGACAAATAATTAGCAAAAGTTACAAGCTGTTGACTTTAAGCAAAAAGGCAAAAGTGTTGAAACTGGAGGAAAAAAAAAAAAAGACATCAAAAGTCAAGGGTGCTGTATTTACTTCAAGTAACTTTCAGAAACATGGGAAGTACATTTTCTGTGGTAAGAGTTGTAAATATGGGAATTGCTGTCCTGGAGGTAAACTTTGTTAAACCAGTGTAGCTCAACAATTAAAAAAATCCCAAAAGCTGGATAGCATTAACCTCTGAGGGAAGCTCAGCACCCCTTAAGCATTGTAAACCCTATCTGACACACTGTTGCTAAATACCTTGCCAGCAACTCCGGGAAAAGAAGAATTTACATGGACATGCCTAAAAACACCTTTGCAGCCCATGACAGGGGGGCCTTGGTGTCATCCAGGTCCAGGTGAGGCTACCACTGAACCTCACACAGACCTGGCTGTGGCAGTGGGGAAGATTTTCAAGCCACCATAGGAAGGATGGGATACTTCACAAAGAAATTAAAATTAACTTGGTTCAAGTAAATTCTGAAATCGGATAAATGGAAAGCAAAGACATGAAGAAGAGAAGCTATTAGGACTGCCAAAAGTCATACCATCATGAGAAAGTCATGACCAGTTACACCAGTGCCCCTCCTATTTAGTACTTAAAGCATATAAACATTTACACATGCCTATACATACATACACAGCACCCTTTGGTGGGGTGATAGCATGTGCTCTCATGCCTGGGGCAAAAATGCAGCATGTAAATGTCCTGAGTTAACAAAGGCCTTTACTCTGCTGTTAGCAGAGGACCTCTGCCATACACGTGTGGCCTAACTCTGACCTACGGAGCTGGATTGGTGGCATCGCCTTTGAACCAGTACGATATCCCCACCTACAACTGCCTGTAGTAACTCTTCAGATAGATAACTTGTTTCTAAATCGTCCTATTTATGAACATAATGGACCAGCATAATGGACCAGTAGTATCCAGGAATTGTTTATTTCAGTCAAATTATGAATGCCTGAAGCATTGTTGTTACAGTCTTCCCTGATTTATTTAATAAACTGACATGGACAGACTGAATGATGAAAATAACCGTATACAGAGAACAACCTCTTTGTAAACGACTGAGGAGAAATCCCAGAATAGATTTACGGCAAGCTGCTCAGCATCATAACACTAGGAAACAGCAGAGGGTCTTTTTGTTTCCAAATTGCGATAGCATCATGTTTATGGATATGCCCAAATGAACAGTGATGCAGACCTTTTCTAGGGGTTGATTTTGATCTCCTATTACAAAGCACAGTCACATATTTCTTAGCCACTGTGCACCCGTTGCTAGTGTACTCTGCTGCTTACCATCCCATCATTTCAGATCTAAATCTTACATGGTTTTGTCTCCACACTTGAGTCATCCATAAGTAACATACAAATGTAGAAACAGGCCCTTCCAAACAATTATAAATTTGGAAAAAATTGTCATCTCAAGTATTAAGTCAAGGAAAACTGAATTCAATTCAGCAAAAACCTTAGTGAATGAAAATTAAAGGCCACAGCTTTCTTGCATTTCCTTGTGCATAGCAGTGCCTTTGTCCATTGATTTGCCCTAAGGAAAGGAGATAAAATACCTTCCCTTCCTATTCCAGAGAATCCTGCTGTATTCCAAGCCCAGAATGGGTTTGGTTCAGATGGGTAAGATAAATCTCTCTCCACGCCTCATTTCCCGAATTTATAAGGGATGCTGGAATCAGTTACTTAAGAAAGCATCTTCAGTAACTTCAGACAGACAGGATTTTATATACAAAAGTGTTTAGGAAAAGCTATTTTCCCTATGGAAGTCAGGATTTTAATGCATACAAGGGCATATCTGTGTAAATAAGAGTGTCTGCTATTCATTATCTGCTCATCAACATTTGTTATTCATTACTCATGTGTTTACAAGTGTAATGCAGTCAGAAAGCAGAAATAATACTATATGACTTTGGTGGCCAAACATACACTAGAAACAACAAATAATAAATAGATCAACAGAGCAGTTCATCTTATGGGATAAAATTTGCCCACAGAAGACATTCTGCAATAATTTGTGAAAATAGCCCCAGCAGATCTGTAGAAAAACAATGTGGTTAAAAAAGAATCTGTAAACAGAAAACAAAGGAGCTAATTGTGTCAATTAACCTATTTGCAATGAACATTTTATCTTACACATTTACAGTTTGGAACAAATTAAACACAAAGAAAGAATAGTTAAAAAATTCTGCGTTCACAGGTTTCGCTCACCATGTCCAAGACCACGTGCATACAAGATGTATGTCTGGGTATGAGACACACTTTTACTCACCTGTGACTTATGGCAGACAGACAGATCTGTTCCTGACAGTTAAATGACATTTTTAAGTCTGGATCACTACATGGGCAGTGTATTAGCTGAGAACTTAAATACATTGGTCTGGTGGCTTCTAGTTGCATCTTCACATGATTTCCTCCTGTGAAGGTAGAGGAATTCTGTATTCTTGTGTCAGTGGGGTAGAAAGTAGTGTAAGCTGTGCTGTTGTGGAAGGTGTATTTTGTTGGATACCTGACCAAGTCTGGATTTTAGATTTTTTTTTTTTTTTAATTAATGTTCAAACAACAGAAAAAATGCAATGAGATTTTTCTAAGAATCAAGATATTACTAACTTGCCTGCTTAGACCCAGCTTTTTTTTCCAAGTAGATGGGAGGGGCCTAGGAAAAGAAGATGAAAGACGAAAAGAAATCTCAACGCTTTTGGTAAAACATATATGAAAATCTATGAAAGGTGATTGCCCTCCTTTAGAAATACTGCATTTTTTCTCTGATCTTTCTATAGTTCTAATGAGTATACTGACTACTCCATAGTGGATATTAATTATTAGCAAACAGATTTACCACAGCGGTCTCTAGAAACTCTCACACCATGGCCTTATTGCTCCAGCTGCTGTACTGACAGGTTGAAACAGGCTGCCCACAGAACAGAGTTAACAACGCATGGTGAGATCAAAGCAATACCTGTATTAGCACTTATATGTGGCTGTTTGCTTAACTATCCCCAAGTTATCTGTTTTTCCAAATAATCACCAGTAATTAGCTGCCTTCTTGCGGATATTAACAAAGAATTAGTCCATGAAAGAAGCAAAAAAGTTGAACAACTATCTTTTTGGCAGGACGGACAGTAGTGGAAGTGCCTGACACATTTGTGTAAGAATTTGGTGTTTCATGGCAGTAAAACAAATGCTAGTTTCATTGGAGAAAACAAGGGAAGAAAGAAAATTAACAACAAAGGTTCAGGTCTTCCTTTGTGCTCAAGACTGGCATTCCCATTCCATCCTCTCTGTCATCTTCACCCCAAGGATATTTCTTCTGTCTCCATAGGGCCAGCACCCCAATTGCAAGCTCAACGGAACCTAATCAGAAAGTGCCCCAATTACTATGGCATTTCCTTGTTGTCAGTTTACTCTTTCCTTTTTCTGCACCAGGGTTTTATTTTTGGTTCTTGTAAACATTTCAACCTCACACTGAAGCTTCTCTAGAAATACAGAAGTGGAAATACACTGTAGCAAGTAGACAAAGGGTCAAAAGTTCAGGGCAGTTGGCATAAACCTTCAGATGGGTATGCAAACCAGTTGGGTCTGCAAAACTTCACAAAAGAACTTGCAAGGTCAGGCTGCCTCCTGAGGTTCTCTGACTGCACCAAGAGCCTCTAAGCAATGTCTTCTTCCCTGCTTGAATTAAGAAACCAGATAGCAAGAATTCTTCTGATCATAGTATTTCCCATTTGTAGCACAGTATTGCAAAAACAGCCTCCTTTGTGGTATTTAGCAGTTCTGCATTCAGTTCAGGCAGGAACCATGAAATGTACAAAAAAAAAAAAATTTACAAAGTAAATCTGACTGCTAGGAAGCCAAACAAATGGTTTATAGTTCATCTTCAAGTTTTGGGCAAAGGTGTGGTAAGATTTTATTCATGGAAGAAAGATCCTGGTCATATTTGATTTCACCTTAACTAGTTTGCCCTTCCCGAATTAAAAGTCACTATCTAAGATATCCGGAAACAATTGCACTGTATTATTGAATATGATGTACTCGGTTTGTAGAAAAATGTTTTAGTGTATTGCGACCAATTGTCTATTATAAGGAAGCTTATTATTAATGGAGTGTACTTTTGTATCCTTATTTTTGACTTCTTGGAAGATAGCAGAGTTCAGCATCTGATAAACATGAAAATTGCATTTTCCTTTTCACACAGGACAGATTTCAACTTCTGAACCAGCAGTCAACAAAGATTCCCCCAGCTGCTGGGAAAAAAAGTAAGTATTTATGAAGAAAGGCATAATAAGATCAGAGAGAAGCCTGTCATAAAAATGCACATTGCATAATACATGATGGATCAGTTCTATTATTTAACTTTTGCATAGATATAACAATACAGAGATATGCTAACCATCATAGTCAGCATTAATTTACAGTGGGAAAAATAATTAGAATCTCACTTTTTCTGAAGAATGGAGTGAAAATGTAAACAATGCTTCCCTCCAGGCAAGTGCTTTATCAAGTTGACAGGTACATTTGAATTTCCATGGGTGGGGGACATAATAGGTTATTTATGTGTCATTTTAATAGAAAGGCCCAACCATCAAGATGGACAGGAGACTTTATCAGTACTGCTGTTTGCAACTAATCCACCAATTTAATACCCCATGAAAATACCTGCAACAAAACCTGGACATTTTTCTTTCCGACTCCATTATAGGCAAATCAATATGGGTGCTATTCATCTCAGATCTTTGGCTCAGCAGGTGCCCACTACACAGAGCTCCTCGAAACACTGGTGTATCAGCACAGCCGCATAAGCGTAGAGACTTTGACTTGTGGTGCAACCAGTGACTCCAAGGCAGGATCACAAAGGTGTACTTGGACCACTAGTTCACCCCCAAATACAAGTAAGCGAACAAAAAACATCTTGTTCTTTTTATTTTTTTTGGAGAGAGGAAGGGTGACAACCCGCAAAGTTGTAGCAAGGACCCTTCAGGGTGTCTCTGCCAGTCAAGAGTTCTGTGCCGTCTGCTTTACTTTCCTCTCGGAGCATAAAGATTCCTACAGTAACTGCAGTTGTTGCATGGGCCAAAGCAGTGAGCCTCCTGCAATGGATACTGCAGTAGCGTCTCCATGTCATGGCTGTGGGCTGAGGCCTGTCTTTTGTGAAGTGCTGGACTAACTCATGTGCAGAACAAAAAGACAGGTCTGCCCCACAATTCAGGTACAAACAAGACCTGATCCTGCCAGACACTTCAATATACCATCAATTTCGTGACAGAGTTTTCTTGGAAACCTTGACTTTTGATGAAGGTTATGAATTCTGGTGTCTTTAGAATTGATTTTTTTTCTGTGTGGGTGTAGTATTCACATCTACACAAACATGCACATACTTTATTGCTAATATAAAAAAAATCTTGCTTAATTGTTATACTATCAATTAAATATAATACAGACATCAACAGGTTTTATTTTTAACACTGAAGAAGAGTTTTTGACACTGTAATTGTATTTAAAGTGCACATTCCTTAATTTTCACAAACAAGCGGCACATTCTTGGTTGCAGAACAGCCAAAAGTCAGAAAAAACTTATGCATTTTGTAGATGCAATAGGTTTCTTTACACAGATTTGCCACTCCAGTCACACCCTCTAGTGCATTAGCTCTGCTAAATGCTGCCCTTTTTTGTCCTGTGTGGGACTGTGAGGTTCATTGACACATAGCCTTGGTCTGATCCAGAGTAAATTTGATAGCCATGCTCCAATTTCTTTTCACACGTACCAGCACACATTGTGCCCCGTACTTGTCTACAGAGCTATTCCTGCCACATTTGTAGCACAGAGCATATGCTGACAGTTCCCCAGTTCTTCACCGGTGGGGGTGTGTGTGTCTACACAGTCAAAGTCTAGCCAGATCCAAACAAGAAAAAAGAAGTATTTTCCATTAGGGAATATTAAAAAAAAAAAAACAAAACTTTTTCAAGACCTGAAGGTTTTCATTATTACAAAACCATACTCTGTGTGAAATAGTTCAGTTTCCAGATTCATGACCCACCAGGGTCTACATGGGCTGGAAAGACAGTTCGTGTTGAGATTGAAAAGCCTCAGAACAGATCTGAGGATAGAGGTAATGAAATCATCCACCATTCCCATGTCCACTCAGAAGCATGTTCTAGTTCTGTTGAAACAACTCTTTTCCAAGAAACACAGGTACAGCTCCAGAGATGTTACAAGGACATAACTGGGAGTATCTTCATGCCCCCTGGGTAATTCCTAAGACTAGCTACCCCAGAAACTTTTTGCAAAAGCAAGCAATTCACAACAACATAAATTTGATTAAAAACAGACCTGGGACATTTTCTATGCTCAGTCTTTCAGTCTGCAAAGCTCATGCATCCCTGTGGTTAATTAGAAAATATTACTCATAGTAAGATCCAGTTATAATAAAATGTATGTTGCCTGAACATGGCATCTTAATAAGCTTCAGAAACAGCTACGGCCCCATTTTTCTCCCATTACTTCTAAGTTGGTGACTGTGTTTTCTGGTAGGTGGACAATGCCACTTCTCTCACCTACAAAAGAGGACTGTATACTGTTTCCTCAGCCAGGCCATGTGGTTGAACCTCTGACCCAACATAAAAGAGGAGGTCCAACTCCAGGAAGCAGAGGGTTTGCTGCAGACATCTGCCCTGTTAGCCTGAGAATAAGACAAGATATGCAACACTATGCATTGCACAGATATATACTCCCCACGGCACCAGCTTGTGGGAGTAACTTTGAACAGCCCATAGCTACAGCTGAAAAGAGAGCAGATGAGACAAAGTCAGTGCTGCCTGGGAAATTTATCCATAACAGTCTTTTCTCATGGAAGTCATTCAGGAGCTTACAGGAGCCAGGTTGTAGGCCAGATGAAACCGCCTGGGAGTACTAGTAAGCAGTCACCCAGGGTCCAAGAGAAGAGAGCCCCAGGAACAGCACAGACTAGGAGAGCACAACTAGAGCCCTCAAGCTCCACAACAGCTGGAGGCAGTATCTCTTCCTTGTGTGAAAGCACCTTATATTTCACTGGTATGTTAGCATAAGAAGAGCATTGCAAACTATGAATGGTAAAGCATGGGAAAGAAACCCAAATAAATTACTTGGCTTAGTTTTAGTCTATCGAAGGGCAGCTCAGTCTGTGTAGAAGACTATAATAGCAAAGACACACATCTGTAGGATGTTGGGTTGACAAAACAAAACTGGAAGTCTAAATTTTAACTAAGTTTTATACCAGTGTCCATTTGGATCCTCTGCTCGGATAGTGACTCCTTCCACAAGTCATGGAAGGAATGTAAGCAACATGTCAGTCCACCATCTTCATTACATCAGACAGCAGATACTGGAAAGGAAGATGACTGTTTACTCCCTAATGATTTTGCTTCAATTCTGATAGCTTAGTTGATGACAGGTTTCTTCTCTACTCACAGAACTAATGAGATATATTGCTATTTCATACTAGATTTTTGTTACGTAGTGAAGATATAAAAAAGGTGAACATTGAAAATTATTTTGGTCTAAGTAAGTGCAAGTTGAATCAGTTTACGCTACAAAGAAGAATACAAAAATAGCATCTGTAACTGAGATGTTTCTTTTCAAAAGGGCAAGTTTTGAGAAAATTATTAGTAAAATCAACAGAGCTTTAAAAATACAAATGGAATATCTTTTCACCATTTATTCTAAGTTTTATGCCTCTTGCAGTGGGATTTGTATCACGTTATATAAATTTTTCATTTAAATGAAAAATGTACACTCTATAGTAGTTCAGATAATATACCAAAGTAGTTTCATATCTCATTAAAAATTGTTATGTTTTCAGCTTTGCACGTGTGCTTGATGCAGTGCAACTTGGCCACCTTCATGCTGGTGTATCTTCTTTGATCAAGTAGAATTAGAGTAAGTGATAGCAACAAAGGAATGAACCATGTCCATGGCATTTTATGTTATCTAACTGTAAACAGAATGTTTCCCCAACTTAGTAGAAAAACATATCAATCAACGGAATGCTAAGCATAGGAAAACATCAATCAAATTGTTTGAGTATTCAAGAAGAAAAGGGGCAAGTATACCCAAGAATAGTGTAATGCCTTCTTAAGTCAGCAGTCACCAAACTCTTGGCTGATACTTTTCAAGGCTCAAAAGCATCAAGAAAAAGGCTGGTTGCTGTATATTGACTGCTTAAAATTGATTTAGCTGACCACCCCCCCACACACACATCCCCCCCCCCAGGTTTTTGGTACATGTAGAAGTGTGAGTTTCCAACCAGGACATTCTATACCATTTCTCAGTTATTTGCTGGTTCTTTTTCTCATTACATGTCCTATGCAGATGGGTGAACCCTATTTAAAGGAGATCAGAAAACACTCAGTGCATCTCCAATTTCAAGCACACTTTGATGGCTTGTGTTTATGGAAATACTACCAAAAGACTGTTGACTTCAAAAGTTTTAGCAAACAGAGAATGGGGATGCTCCAGTTTTTCTCAAGTTAAAACATATTTTGAGCAAAATTACTGAGGAAAGTATTTTGGGATCATTGCTGGGTGTTAAGCTGGAGAAATTATATTTATGAATCATATTAAGGATTCATTTCTCATCATTACAAGAGGATCAGCTATCTTGCTTAGATCCTCCTTTGATTTAATCAGTTTCCAGTCAACTGTACCTTGCATTTCTAGTTAACATTAAAAATCAGGCTATGTTAGTAAACAGTCACCCATCAAAAACACTGCTCTGTCTGCCCAGACTATTTGCTTTCTCAAAGCAGGACCAGGTCCAGGCATAAGCAAAACGGGCAGGTGCCTGGGAGATGAGTTTTGCTTCCCTGACTATTTTACTTGCAGCAGTGCCCTAGCATGTCAGGCTGGTGGCTGCTGCTGCAGACAGGGATGGTCCCTACCCTGGGTCTGTTCCTCCAGAGACAGCAAAGGCAGAGGTAGCTTGGGAGTCTCCATCATAACTGCAGCCCAGCAGCAGAAACCATCCTGTTCCTGTGGTAGCAGCATCCTGGTTTACCTGTGCTGCAAAGAAATCTTGACTTTGACATGCTGTGGACATGGACTGATGACAACAAGGTTTGTTATTCTGGATGTAGTTTAAAGCAGTCCAGTGCTATCATGTCCTGTGTGGCAGAAACCTATTCAACAGAACCCTGATTTGCCTCCCAGAACTACACCATGTTTGGTCCCTTGGAACTGGACATATCTTAAAACCTAAAGTATGTGTTTCATAATAATTTTTGTAATAATATTTTTTAATAAAAATTCTTTAGTATGAGGGTGGTGAGGCACTGGCACAGGTTGCCCAGAGAAGCTGTGGGTGTCCCATCCCTGGCTGTCTTCAAGGCCAGGCTGGGTGAGGCTTTGAGCAACCTGGTCTAGTGGAGGGTGTCCCTGCCCATGGCAGGGGGTTGGAACTAGATGGTCTTTAAGGTCCCTTCCAACCCAAACTGTTCTATGATTTTCACAATCCCGTTTTCATTTCCTGGGATAACACCAGTATTTGTGAAATAAATGTCCTCTCCAACTTTCAGCACATATGGATTTATATATGCAATAATTCATTGATTTAGAATGGCTGGAAGTACTACTTTAATCTTCTAAGCTTTGAGATGTCACAGTTCTCCTTAAAAAAACCAACTTTTCTATAACTGTGGTTTCCTCAGTTTGTTTGTACCTCACAAATATATTCTGCATGTGATACATGACTCTCTACTGATCCATTTATCTACCCATAACTTTAAGAGATAATTCCCTTTCTTTACATTCAAAGCTTTCATCTGCACATCAAGATCTGCTTTTAGTACTCAGAAGTGACATAAGAAAAATGTTATCAAAAGTCCCTGAACAGATAATGTCCTAGGGAGAAGCAACCTGATTAGATTCTGGTGCACCACGCTGCCATGTGTCCTCACATTCCTGTTGCTGATTAGGGAATTTAGAGAATGCCTGCTTATAGAGTCAGTCACTATGTGGGAAGAAAAAATAAACCGAAATAGGCACCCAGCATCATTACAGTGCAGCACAGTGAGTTGGTCTGAGTCAGGAGGCAAGAACTACAATGGGCTGAAACCTCAAAGATACCATACAAGGGACTACATCCAAACAAACAGCTACATTATATAGCAGGAGTTTATCAGCTGAACTACAAAACTACAACTGTACTGCAGAAGAAAGATGCATAAACTCAAATGTTTTGATATTATTATCATCTTAAATGTTTTAAGTTTATTACTGCCAATACCTGATGGAAAAAAAGTTATGCTTTTTCCATGGCTAACTTGCAAGCTGTATTAAGTTCCACTTCTATACTGGTTACATTTGAAAAAAGGGCATATCATAAACTTACTACAGACGTTATTGAGAGTTTAGACAGCATGAGACGCTTGGCTATCTAACAAATTACTTTGTTCCTTGTTCAGATAAAGGATTTAGAGGTGGCAAAGTATAAGGAAAAAACAATTGAACTGGTATGAACAAACTACGTTGATTTAGAAACCAAGCCAAATAAAAACCATTACAGTAGAGTTTCCAAAAAGTTATGTTTGCAATTTTAAATACCCATAGGGGAGATCTGACTTACGTGACCAACCCTTAATATATAGTGCGTGATAAGATGACACATGCAGTTTTGAAATTTGGCAGTATTTCAGAAAAGGAATACTTTGCTGGCCATTAACAGTTTCTGAGCGATGTATTCATATTTATTATGTATGCCTGTAGTTGAGTTCCTGAGTGATTATAGTTATAACAGTGTCTTCTCATGTAATCTTAGGACACCAAAAGCTGCACTGCAAAATGAAACTACGGAATAATAAATAAGCTATCTTTTTGCTCATGCTAACAGCACACCAAATTCGCATCTTGAGCTTGCTTTCTGTTAGCAAATACAAACGAAAAGAAACTGCCACAGATCTATAGGGGTGCAAATAATACAAGAATTGAGCTTGCACTTTTGTAAAAGCCCTTGAGGGGTCTGACGGTGTGTGTGGGAGCAGGGAGAGAAGCAGCATGAGCATTATACTGAAATAGCTTAGCATGCTTTAATGCACTTAAATAATCTCATACAGGGAACTCAAACTAAAATAGCAGGCAACAATGAGCAATAGCAATTATACTTTCCGTTTTATGCTGGCAAGGTTTAAATAATATATTAAGATTTTGGTTTGTTAGGTTTTATAGTTTTGTTTGGGGAGGGTTTTTTTAAAAATGTGTGCGTATTGTCCAATGGAGCTGGTACTGTCTTGCAGCTGTTTGATATTAGATGCAAGACCTACCAGCCCTCAAACCTCACATTAGAAACAGACCTTTGGCCAAGCTGTGTCTTCATTTAGACCTTGGCAACCCTGCTTACTTCAGTGGGGGTAATTTGACCTCTCATTTGAATAACGCAGTGCAGTGATATGGTTCTGGTTTTTATTTTCCATGACTGTTTCAGTTGAAATGCAACAACTCCCTGGATTGTGTGTGAGATGAAAATGCCTTCCAGAGGTAACAGGGCAGATACAGGAATCACGTCTGATCTGACAAACCATGTGGCAGGGACAGGTTACAGCACTGTGCCAGTCCAGCCACAAAAATATCTGCCTAGGACCTCTCCTGATAACCTTGAACTGAAAGGATCAGAAAAAGTACCATGGGCAATGGCAAGGCCACAGGAACTCTTGGAGCAGAGGGTTCAGCTTCCTGGCACAAGCAAAGTATACATTTGTACACGATCCTTAGAAACAAGAAGTGTCCCTTCTCTCTCTCTCCTAGCCACAGTGAAGTTTTAAAGTGAGAAAAATTCAGCCCAGACTAGAGAAGAAAACTTATATTTGGAAGAACTGCATTAGAACAGGATTATTACGATGGTAACCATGCTTTAGTAATCCATTTAAGACATATCCTAGTTGGCTGAATAATTGTTACTCTGAATTTAGGAGGTTTATGGAAACGGGTGTTTGTGCGCTTTTTATGAAACAACTTTTACTCCCTTATGAAAAAAAGGAAATGTAGTATTAGAGCCCTTCAGGAAATAAGCAATAGCCTGTGACCTATGGTAACTTTGAACTCCACATGCTTAATATAGATATGAAAAACAAAATTTCATGGAGTTGAAAACATGAAAAAAATACTGTGAGGTCTCTGTTTATTTTTGTTGGTTTGTTTGTTCCATAAAGCATCTCCTTGCCCAATTGCAGTGATAATGATTCTCAAAAAAGCCTGGGCTGGGAGTCTCAGTCCTGAGCTTTTAAGTCAGAATCTTTGCCTGGCTACACATCAACCAGAAAAAGAAACAACAAACTCTAGTCATAACGATGCCACATCATTACGAAAACAAAATGAATGTATTTGAACTGCAGCATCTTTGCCTTATTCAGGAATTTCCATTAGGTTTTGTTTAAACTGTACAACCTTCTTTGTGCAGGCAGAAAAGAGGCTTGTTCCATGAAAATAAAGAAAAGCAAAACAAACTTTTAAAGCCAAAACATTTAGCTTAATCCATCTCTAAAACCTATTGCACATTCAACAAATTACAATAGTAACCCTTAGTGGCCACAGATAAAGCAATATATGGCAGAAGAGAGTTACTCCATGGGTAGCTTAAAGGGCACAGTCAGGTTTGAAAATCATAAATTCCTTTCCGTTTGTAGACTCAGGACTTTTCACACAGCTCTGGCACATCATTATACCCATGCTACAGCTTTGTCAAGATGCCAGAACAGCATAAATGAGAGTCAGACTCCAGCCATTTAATACAGACACAATTACTTGCACCATCACCATTGCAAAAGCAAAGGGATTTTTTTTCTGGTAAATTTGACTTAGTTATTTTCATGTTGTTTTGCATTCAGCTTGGACAATGAAGTAAAAACTAACAGGCATTTATAGTAAATAATAATGAAGGAAGAGTTGCCTCACTTCCGATCACTTACCCTCTCCAGTGCCCCAGCATTTGGACTGTAAACACTGCAGAAATGTCATATTTACACAAAGATGCTGTTATTGTAATTGCATTTTGAGGCTTTTTGTTTGTTGTTTTCAACTGTTGTTGTTTTTTCCCCTCCCTCTTCTGTCCCCCCAAAACTCCCTTTCATTTGCCTTTAGTTTTCATCACAAAATATGCATTTGGAAGCTACCTGAAGGGTTGATTTCAAGTACTTAACATCACATACAAATAAATTAGCACCAATGAGACACTGCAATCAATGTAAAAACTGTTCCTGTAATATTTAAATGCTGATTATAGCTCCTCAGGCTGGATGTATACATGAGTGACAAGAACCCTGGTTCACATGCATACATTTCAGAGTGTAAATGTGGCAAGAGGAAATTGAGGGTAAAGACTCCAAAACAGTCATAATCCGCTGTCATATCATTCTCACTCACGAACATGTGTTTACACTTTACTTGTAAAAACTGAACAAGAAAATATTTTGAATACTCTGCTATTGCTGGGCCTCCTTTTCTTTTAATCACTCCTTGCAACATCCAACTCTGTGCCTTGAGCTGCTTTGCAAGAGCACGGGGCTCCCCGACCACGACGCATGCTGCATGGGGAGCCGTGGCACTTTGACCTCTCACCCAGCACAGCTAAGGACCTCCATGATGAGAAGTGGCCATTTCAACCTGCTGGGAAACTTTGCGATAGATTTCTGCTCACCCCATGCAAGCTAGAGCACCCTCTCCGTTACTGGCATGATGTCTGGCCAGTTTAAAGCCATCACGAATACAGCACTTTTCTGACGGGCACTACCCTCATCTGTGCCACAGAGAATGCGCATCCTCCTTCAGTTATATGATGGCACATCTGTTTTCTTTGAAGAGTGCTTCTCAGATCTTAAAATCACCCTCCTCTACACACCCTTACTGAACCGGCACAACCATGGAGGTCAGGACACACTTGTGCAGGTACAGGACCAAAACAGTACCCTGGTCCCCAGCTGCTTGCTACATAGCTAATGGGACAGAGAAGGCAGAAATGGCTGAGCAAGCACAAGGAAGCCATGGTACTGAGAAAGGAGACCTAAACCCAGAGAATGCACAGATTCTGCAGGAACCTGTATCCAATTTGGTTTGGAAGAAGACAAGAATGGAAGGGGCTGTGGTGGAAAGAGCAGCCCTTTTAAGATGACACTTTTAAAGTCAGGCACCCTGGACCTTTTCTCGTTTCAAAAGATCTTTTTCTCTGTCACTGGAACAAGCAATTGGGTGTTGTGGTCACCACAGACTCAGATATTCTGAAACAGGGGACACTGCCACTACCAAGCAGCATAAGGTCACCCCGTAGAGGAAGGTGATGAGGCTGTGCCAAGCTGTAGGTCAACATGCTGCTCCAATCCTGGCACTGCCATTTGAAGGGGAGAGCAATCCACAAAGTTCTGCTGCATGCTTTGGGCTGCAGCTGGAGGAGGTTGTAGCCCTCTTGCCCTGTGGAAGGACCTAATGAATTGTGCAGGACTCTCCCAAAGTTGTATCAGAATCACACTTACAGACAGGACCAGAGGCACTCACTGCATATCTGTAGCCCTGAAGGTCTGCAAACCTGCAGTGGGCATTGTCCAGACTGCAGTGTGGGATAACATTTGTCGGTAAAAGATTTCCCATCTGTCTCAAATACTACTACCTGAACCACACCAAAGCCACTTGAAAAGACACTAATTCTCAAACAGCAAATTAACTAACATCCTCCAAGTTGTTATTCAAGCTGCAGTACACACTGCTTCAAACAATGCCATTTATAAAGCGATAATGAAAGGCACTAGTCTATAAACCTTTCCTTAGCAGCAGGAGGGCTTAGGCTCCCAGGTTCACAAGCTTTCAGTTTATTTGAAGCCCATCAGACTTCAGCAAAGAGGAACTAATCAAGGGAAAGAGTAGAATAATCCTAAAAAACCTTAACAAGACACTATCAAGCATGTTTTTTTCTCCATCTATATTGACTGAAAGAGACAGAAACCAGCTTTCTACCTTTACTACATTATCTCCCACTTGTTAAATGGAAATACAAAGTCCAAATGTGTTCAATAAAGCTAAAACAAGCACCCTTCCTTGTGAACTACTAAAGTAAGGATCCAGTTGGCAGGCTTGCTCTCTCAGGCAAGACACATTAATACAAAAGGGGGGTTATATGAGAAAAGTCTGAACTATGAATCCAAAATGGGTAATCTCAGCTGCAAAAGAAAACAAGGCTGGGGAGGTTATGACGTGACCGAGCTTAAGCTTTAAGCCTGCAGGATAGTGCTACTCAGAGTGTTTCTGATAAGATAATTTTCTATGCAAAAAGACTGATTCAAAGAACTACTCATGTCATGACCAACGTGACGATTTCGATGACCATTCATCTGACAGGAGCAACAAAACTTTGAGATGTGTTAAATGACCAGGTTAAATTTTCCTATTTTTAAATAACTCTTCACAGTTACGCTGGGCAGACAAATGCCCTGCAAAACCAGATGGGCTGCTCCCACTGCTGTAGCCTGCGGAGGACCTGGGGGGAACCCAACTCCCCAAGGCACAGCTTAGTTTTACCCTTTCCTTTTTCCTCTCTCATTTTGAGGACACAGGTATTTGGTCCTAGTACTTGATAGCAGCCCTAAAAGTTTTACATCAACATGCTGATGCTAGTGTCACTGGATAAATCATGTACATTTATGGCCATAATCAAGGAGCCTGATGTGTAAATACATATGTTTCCATCCAGTCAGTGGAGGGAGATGAACACCTCAGAAGACCTGTCGAGGAGGTCCCAAAGCCTCTTGTTAGGTGCAACGAGAGGTGCTCAAACCTAGCAGGAAAGGAACACCTAGGATTCATGTGGAAAGTTGATCATCTGAACAGGGACTATTAGGATCAAGGTGATGTGAGGCTCAAAGTTTGGCTTCATCTTTGTGAGAGTATGTCAAAGGTTAGAGCTGCCCACCTTTTCTCTTGATCATTTCTCTACACCCTCTCCAAAATGGCAGGATTTCATTCCAGAAATGTTGATTTTTTAAGAGTCCATTCTGTTTTGGACAAAATGGAACAATAAATCCATAAAATCTGCGGTAGACCTGAATGGCATTATTATCCTACTCTGACCATCTGACCCATCCCATTTGCCATTAATATTAATGCACATATCCTGGCAAATGCAACTCCCATTTAACTGTTTAGGGTAATATTTTGCAGGATGAAAAGAACAGCTTTCAAAATAGAGGGAAAAATCCAGAGGACACGACCACATTTCACAGGTCAGTGGCTGGGATAGCAGGAGCTGCTGAAGGAGAGCTGAAGGAACATACTTGCTCAGGGGCATTTTAGCACTCTTGTGATACGATACCCATATTCATCAGCATGCAACAATCCCCTCTCCAGGTGAAAAACCCTACAGATCATGTTCCTAATAAAACAGTCAAATTGCCTCCTTCTCTGTTTTGTTGCTGGCAGGAATTCCTTGCAACTCACCTCCCCGGGGCACGGCTTCCTCTCCCCCTTTGCTGATCAGGAGAAAACAAGGCTCCATGCAACAACAAAGTCTCACTGGATGGCCTCAGAGACACATGTACCAGGTTTCAGACAGACCCAGGAAATTACTGTTGTTTGAGATGCCCTGATTACCACTAAGACAGAAAAATGATGTAGACGGGTATCATGATGAGAGCACATTTCTGTCCTGACAAACACGCCAGGTTGAAAATCACAATCCCTTCAGAAAGTTACAGCAAATAAGGATCTGGACAGAGCCATCAGGTACCAGCAGAGGAAATCTAACCCAGCCCCTGTTTCTATAGCTTCAAAGGGTAATCATTTAAAAACCTGTGCCAGAGTTTGGCTTTGTAGCCCACTCTGAGACCACAGTGTTTGGCATATCTACACCAGGAAGGACGAACGCCCTTGCTGAGTCCTATGAACTATGTGCATTTTGCCCACCTTGGCTTTAGCTGAGCTAAAGCTCACCTGTAAGGTCAGACACAAAGTTTAATTTTCCATCTGAGCTCAGGTTAAGATAGAAAAGAGGATGGACATATCTGGGCTTGAGAACAAGTGTGCGTGTTTGCTAAACTCACCACATAGACAGACACAGGGTGGCATGACCTCAGCCTTCCCATTGAGAAAACATTAGATATCAGAATAAACGTAATTTATAGAAATCAAACTTCAGTCTGCTTCAGTTTTGTAACATTGCTCAAGTATTCTCTAATGCACTTCTATCTGAAGTAGTTCACTATTTGTTGACAGTCTGTTATTTGACAATCACACAACGGTAGTTAAAGCCATTTCCTCTAAAGGAAGAAATTCAGAGCCTGATCTGCAAAAACATGCTTGCAATTACATACATAATTGGCACATGAACTTCATGCAATTGCATATGCGAGCTCACACCCACATGGTGATTTAGATGTCACACTAGCAGAAGCATTTCAACTACCCCATGCCTGAGTAGATGAATGGGCATTGGCAGTATGCTGCCCAAGCTCAGAGGATGACTGATGCCAAAGAGGCAAGAAGGAGGTGAGATGAGCCAAATAATTAGAGAAGGTTGAGATTTTTTAAAATCATGTAATTGGAAAAAAGAAATCAGGACAACACCAAGGAGTGTAAATCACAAATAAGTAATCAAATATTAGCTTTTAATCATCTACACCCACCCATAATGGACAACAACACACTAACTTTTCCATAATGTGAGTTTCTTCTTAAGCCACATATGTTAGCAATGATATTATGTTTTTGAATTACCAGGGCTGATATTTCATATAAAATTTTTACTCACTATTATAACTTTTAATGTTCTCATTATTCAGATAAATTGCTAAGTCTTTTCAGAATCCTGCTAAGCTATTGGATTTACAGATGTTGTATGCACCACTGAGTTACCTGTATTATACACCCAACAGAACAAATGAGTGCAGAGAGTCAAAGGTGTGAATGTAACCTTGTTTACAACATTACCTGACAACCATAGGAGAGACCTGTTGGCTAATTCTGGTTTGTGCAAAATGAAGAGTCAGCTGATTTTTGTTACAAAGAATAGGAATCACCGTTGTTAAGTAAGTGACTGTCCTGGGGGTTTTCAGAACTGCTCACATCATACTTCAACCTACCAAGGGGAGGAGGGAGTCATTGAGTGAATTACTCCTGCAATATTTCATGAGCTAGTAAATTTTCTATGGAAATTATCCAGCTTGATGAAAATGTCTGTATTTCAAACCTCACAAGAGTCTGATTTAGAAGAGAAATAGAGCTCGTTTACTGCAGCTTCATTGAAGACAAAGATGGAGAGAAACTGAAGTGTTGAAATGTTAACATTCCAAGAAAACTAATTATCATATTTTCACTTGCAAACTTCAAACCTGCTGCTAATTAATCTCTGTGGAAAGGCTGTGTATGAATCAAATTATAATGTAAGTCAGATTATATGGGATGAGATGTATAACATGCCCTGCCACTGAGGAGAAATGAAATAGATCGCTTGCGCAGAAATGACAAAAAACCCAAAGAGCTTGCTCTTCATTAGTGCACCGATCTGTACCAGCCAGCTGATGACAGATTCACCCCAACGGAGTGTTGCAAACCACCTTGGATTTTCAAAAGTTTGCCTGTGGTCACAAATTATCTAGATGCAAGGAGAAAAAAAACTACTTGACTGAGCAAACCTTGATGTGGCACTTGCAGAGTTCTGTTGTGAAAACATCTTGAGGGCAATCAAGTGCCATTAGCACATGTCAATGAAGCTTCCCATGAATTACTACAAAAATTACAGTTAAGTGTACTCCTCCTCCATCACTGTCCAACCTCGCTGACAAAACAGTTTGGATATCTGTTGAAGTATTACAGAAATTAACACCTTTCTGCCAGTATAGAAATCAGAAGAATGTCAGCAGACAATTAATTTGGTCCATCTACACTAATGCCTTTATATAATTCATGTATTGATTATAGGATTAAAATGATTTGTTACCATTGTCTGGAAATACTATATTGTAGATATAATGGGGATAGCAAAGAAGACAAATAAATCAGTTCTCATTAAAAAGGGAAACAAAAGACATTTTCTAAAACCAAGAGTGTGTTTACAGCCTTCCTAAGTAAATTCCATGGAGTTTAACTAAATAATTTTGTTTTCAATTTATAGTCTTATCATATGAGATATCACATGGCACCCAAAAAGGAAATGCTGTAAGTAGCTCATTATACTTGCTTCTGCCGTTTGTCTTTCTTTTTATTATTTTTTTAAATTCTATTAACATATCATCATACAACTTTCAGAGAAGCTTGCACACATTTTTGGATTTTTATTCATTTAACAACATTTTTTTCTTCTTCTTCAAGATGTGATACAAGTCCTGTGCAGTGTTACTCTACTGGCTCAATTTCTAACTGAGCCGTTTTCATTAGCTTATTTCTTGATTATATCCATTCTACCTTTGTAATTTATTACAAGGCTTCTTTTTTCATGCACATGTGTTTAAGCAGTTGCACCCATTAGACCTATCCACTCAGGCAAACAAAGCTTTTCCTTTACCTAGGCTGCATTACCTTGTTTCCCACAGCTTGCACATACACACTTTGTGACAAATTGCTAATCAGTTGTTAGGTTTAATGGCATGCCTGGGTGTGGTCATCATAGTTGGCTGTTCCAGATGCTTCCAAGCATTCGCAGTCCCCTCTCTCTTCTTTTCAGCCACCACTCCCTGTGGACTAAATACTCTAAAAGAACAGCAAGCGAAGTGTTTCAGAACCATCTGGCCAATTTGATCCTCATTGTTTCATACAGGAATAACTTTATTTTGAACCTAAGAGGCGAAGGAATGCTACACTTTTTTCTGACCTTATATTTTGCTTTATTTTCTCTAACATCCCGTTACTGGGCTGAGCCTTCCCTCTGCTCATCTCATGACTTTCAATCTCTATTTAATCTTAAAAAAAAATACAGACTCTGGCTTCAATAATTTATCCCAGATGAGAATCTGACCTTATATACACAGATCACATATAAGTTCAGTGAGACATGGCCCTATTTCCTCCCTTCTCCCTTGCTAACACAGACAGATGGAAATTCTGGCCCTAATGAAGTCAGTGCATGTTTTACTGTTGACTGCAAAGGGGTCAAGGTTTTCCTCCTACAATTTCTGTAACAGATAGGTGATTATTTCTTACTGCCTAGCCTTGTCATCTCAACATGCTGAGCTGACTTGTCCTGGACTAGCGGGGTAGTTTACTTGTACTGGTCAAAATAATTGTGCATTACCCCAGATCAAAATAGTGATTTATTCATACCTGCGCTTAAGGAATTAAACTCTATACTAGTGCTAATTTTTTTGGATATGCTCAAAGTTGGTTATGCTTTTGGTTTCTAATCTCCAACGCTACTCTTACAGAAAACTTCATTTTGATTTTTGTTAGAATCTAAATTGCTGGAGACACTGTATTGAGAGCTCCAGTAAGCAGCTTCAAAATTTTTTACAACATGAGTTAAGGTTAAGAAACAGAAATCTGATACTGAAATCACACAGTGCTAGGCTTCTAAAAGATAACTGAAAGTAGTTTAGGGAAAAGAAACCACAAATCAAAATTATAAGACCATATCTCCTACTGCAGCTTGAGTGATCTCAGCCATTTGTTATTTCTTAAAGGTATAATACAGAGCACATGAGGTAGAACACTTAGATACATAAGGTATAACTCGTAGTTTGCAAAGTGTTTAAAAAGGAGAAAATAAAGAGAAATAAAAAGGAAATTTACACTTCCTAGTCTTTACTTTTCTCAATGGGTTTTACTTCTCCATTTGCAGACCAGTGATACCTAAATTAGCAGTTTGAGAAGAGGAACATTCTTTTAGGGGAACCAAAAGCCACAGGGTTGTATAGGTATATTTTCCTATCAATTTCTCTTACCTGACATTTCACTTTATTCCCATTTTCCTTGGTACAGTAGTGTCTTCTACACAAATTCCTGAACCACTTTCCATTCTCTTCTCCGGTGACCACCTTATTCTTTACTGACTTTTCCTTCAGGAGCCCACAGTTCTGCACCATGGTATTACCCCTTCCTGCTCATTTCATCCATCGGTCAGGGTTCTTTTACTTATTTTTTTTTAAAGGCCAAAATACCCCTGCAGCTTTTCACCTATCTTTTGGAAATCAAGCTTCCTGAAAGGCAATGGCACAATTTCTATCTGTGTTCATAAGGGAAAAATCACACTGCATCTACAAAGATCAAATTTAAGATTATCAGATCTATTGGATCCACAGAGTCAGGCTGATGTTCCTGTTCAGCGTTTGGCCTGGTCTCACTGCCCATTTCTAAATGGGATTTTGGATCAGGGCAGGGTAGGGTAGGGGATCTTTCTTCTTCTATTTCCAATATCCAACAGCAAGAAAGCAATGTGCCTGTTTCCATTTCTCACTACATGCTATGTGCCACACCTTCCTCTGCCTAGCACCAGCTCTTGGAAAACATTCTTTGCCCCTGGCTTCTCCCTATCCATCATCCACCTGTCTTTGCAGACAAGGTCCAAACTCCAGCAGGGAGCAAGCCCAGGACCATAAGAATAGCCAAATGACAACGATCTCAGGTGTGGTGCTTCCTGTCTTCAGCAGTCTCCACCTGTGGCTGAGCCACTTTCCCGCAGCTCAGGCTACCTGGATGCTCATGAAACTTCCCCTGAGACTAGATGAAAGGTTCACCTCCTCCTGCTAAGAGGGTTAAATGACTAAGCCTCTGCCAGATGTCCTAACGCTGACACGTCTGGCATCAGTTTCCTTTCTTGCCACTGCTGATTCCACTAACAAGGGCAGGATTTTGCCCTCAACTATTCACAAGTAATTAATGTATTATTGAACAGGAATAAATAGATAGCAATTAAATAACAAGTATTAATGACTTATTTATTAACATATTAATAGTTGGCCTGAGAGTAATAAATGCAAATTAGTGTAAAGTGGTACCTAAAATTGTGTCGATAATAGGCCCTGAAGTAATCTTGTGTGTTCAAGATAATTACAAATATATTTTCCTTTCAAAAAACTACTGCTGGGTAATTTTTTATGGTTTACTATAATATCATTTTAGAATTAGAAAATTAGCCCTAGTCTCATTAAAATAATTTTGCAGTGCATCAGGCTTTATTTCAAGTGTAAGTTTCACATTATCCTCTTGCCTATAGAGCTTGCTTTTTCTCTTTTTTTTCCCTCAGAAACCCTTTCTGTGTGCAAATGTTTCGGGGCCATGCTTGGTATACTATTGGGTTTGTCTCAGCTCACTGTTTGTACAACTTTTGTCATCATTAGTATTCTCATGCAAAAAGTCCCACTGCAAGCAGTGGTGGTACCTTGAGGGCTAAATCCAGTAAAAATCACTGAGGGACAGATTTTTTGTCCTTTTTACCCCTGCTGATAGCAACTCACCTGATAAATAGTTCAGAGGCTTTAAACATGAGCAGAGTGATGCACTGAGCACTGCACACCTAAAAACAGATCCTGCCGCAACAGATCCCACTTGGAAAACCGTCCCTGGTCACAACTTGTTTTACTAGAAATATTTTCCTTTTTTTTTTTTTTTTAAGTCTTTTATTTTTTTTAACTCTTACCTGTTTGGGCATAAGAAAACCCCACTTGATTGCTTGCTCTGAACTGTGACATTACTTTGGGAAACTGATAACTTGGTGAGGACAGCAAGATATTGTCACTCTTGTTACATCTACCAAAAAGGAAAAGGGTTGGCTAAAATCCAGAGTCCTGATGTCACCACTGCCCCGCTGTTATCAATGGCAAGTTAATGTATTCCTGTCTGCCACTGGTCCTGATGTTCCTGATTCTGGAATTTACATTCATCTAACGTGCCCATCTCCAATAAAAGCCCAGTAAATATTCAGCTCTGTCTCCATGTTTATAACAAGTTGAGGAAGGGGGTCCAGGCTTCCCCCTAGCAGAGGGTGCCCAGAACACTGTTTCTACAAATGTTTGTTGCTGTGAATTTTGTTTCTACAAATGTTTGTTGCTGCACCTCTGTAGATGGCATTTTTCCTTCTTTGCAGCTTTCCTCATTCAAGGCATTGTAAATGACTTCTCCCAAAATAATCAAGTGTGTTTCTATATCGTACAGGGCTTTGGTGGCTCTCTCCCCACAGTGCCTTCCGAACCGCTACGTAAATGTGATTGTGGCCGTGTAATCTGTGTACCTGGAAATATAATTCGTTTTGTTGCTAATGAAGGTCCTACGGCACAAATTTATTAAAGGTATACTTTTCCATGGGATAATAATTGGGTCGATAATATTAAACTCATAGGCTCATTATTTAATTGCAAGGGCAGATTATGAATACAGCTTCTAAAATGTATTTTAATGAAAAACACTACATCCTGACCTAATCATATCAACCTTATGCTATCTAATTAAGGATGCAAAAAATCATTATAGTTGCAAAATATTAGTTCCAGCTCCATCAGGCTGCTAGCTGCCCCTTCATGAATATATATATTTTTTTACTCTATGATAAATAGTTAATGAGGTAAAAATGACAAAATTTGCATGTAGGCAAATTAGTTTAACAGAGTGATGTCTTCCTGGTCTACGGAAAGTGACCTTTTTCCTATCGAAAGAATGACTAAAAATACTTTGAAATGATGGCATGGATGTCATTCCACAAATGACAAATCACTTCTCTGAACAATATAAAAATTATAAAATGCAATAACCTTAAATTCTCATCATACTGTAAATGTGTCCTCTGCTGCTGCATTTATCAATTTAATAAAAGGAAATTAAGCATATTATAAAATACCCATTTATGGGGCAATTTTTAATCCGGGGAATAAAAATGAGAAGCACATGGTTAATAGCAAGAAAATATTGCAAAAACGTAGACCTATTTTTTTCCAGAAGGTTTGACTGACTATTTACTTGAATGACCTCCATTTAAAATATATTTTTTATATGGAGTGATGTAAGATATGGCAGTCTCATACTTCCCTTTATAAAAATTGCTCACAGTTAATTTGGTATCTTATTTAAAAATTAACACATTAATAATGCACGCAATAAGGCCTAGTGATGTGTCTTCCATACTGATTACTTTGTACAATTAGACATACAAAAAGAAAGGGACAAGATAAATACCTTATGCAAATTTGTGGGGGAAAAAAAAAAAAAAAAGGATCTTTCAGTATCTGCAATGCTTAGGAGCATCAAAGACCTGAAAATATAGTTTCTGGTCCTGCAGGGTGATGCTCCATGTGGAGAACGTATTTCTGGAATGGAACAAGTTTTTATTACAAAACTGAATTTCCTAAAGAGCTAACAAAATTTGGTCTGATGATTCTCTTTTTCATCAGAATAATGTAAAGAAGAAATTGGAGCAGAAATGGAAGATTCCAGGTTTCTGAAGAACATTGGGCCTTTTTCCACAACATTTGTGTTTCATACAGGTAGCTCGGGAGTTTTGGACAGCATTCACTCACAAATTTTCCCCATTGTGAGGCAGATCCTGTGCCCACTGAAGTAAATGGTAGAGATCCTACTGCTGCCAGGGGTGCAAACTTCATCACTCTTTCTGCCTTACTCCTATCTGCTTTTGTCATATAGTCTGCACCCCTATGTCCAGAAGAAGGACATTTAAGACTGTCACAGCCTTACATTGGATTAGGGCTGATATAAAGGAAAATGCATGATATTCATGCAGATGTAGATAGAATAGGAATCAAAAATTTGGGGACTTAGGGTAAAAACAAAAGTGTCCATCGCTCCGCTTTGTCTAATGAAACATGCACTGCTCACTATGCTGGTAGAATAGCGAGTCCTTCCTTTGGCTGCACCGTCCATGCTGATGGATGTGGCTGAAGCTGGGTCCATTTTAAAGGGTCTCAGGCTAAGGTCAGGTAACCACATTTCAGTATGGTGTTTCATACGTGCCAAGCTGCATATTGGGACCAAAACTAGCACACACATATGTCTATAGCTATAGGTCATGTCTTTCATTGTTCTGTCCTCTGAAGTGTTTTATTATAGCAGTGGACAATCCAGTTTTCTTCTATTTAGGAACAGAGTATTTGTATACAGAGAAGTAAATTTTCTTTCCATTCTCTTCCATTTGTCTTTGTCTCCATTCTCTCCTTCTTTTCCCTCCCCCCTTTTTTTCTTTCTTTTTTCCCCTTTTCTCATTCAGCTCTTTCTGTACTGCTGCAAGAAAAAATATGTTGGTAATATAATTAGAAATTATTTCAGCACTTGAAACAGAGAAGTAGTTGTTTGCAGTTGCCTTATCTACAACCTTTTCCATATGGCATTGGTAGTCCTGGCATGAAAAACGAGGTTGGCAGATACATTCTTTGATGGACCTTGCTCAACTTGTAACAAAGGTAATAGAAACCAATCATCACTAGCTATACTTTGTCTGACTGTAGAAAGTTAAGTGCAAAAAAAGGGTCATTTTTCTTACTGGGGTAAAGCAAATAAGTGCTATCTGTATAAAAAGTGGGAATGTCTGAGGCAGGTGGCTGTGGTAGTGCATTGACTCATTCAAACCTTTTCCCTCCCTGTTGTTGAAGTGCAAGGTGGTGTTCTGCGCTTTCCCACAATTACTGAGTATCTGCTTTTTCATTCAAATGGCACAGTCACCTTTTTATTTATCCTTTCAGGGTCCAAGCTGTCATCACGGAAAAAAGGTGGAAAATAATTACAGCTGTGCCACATGTTTATAGCAGTGACAACTGAGGCTATATATTTATATAAACTGCTGATCTTTCAGAGGTAGCTATAGACACTTGAAAAACCTGCAGACCCTAATCTGAAATCACTTTTTCCAGTGTGTTAGAAAGGAAAACAAAACAAAGTACTCATACATTCTTAAGAGGACTGACTTCCTTCCTATCTGGAATCTTCAATTTTACACTGAAGCAGGAGTTACTGAACAAACCATTTTGCACAGAGGCATTCATAGATGTATAAATCCAATTGATGAGCACTTTAACTGTTGTCCAAGAGCAGTTTTATAAGACAGTCTTGTGGGAATTAATAATAATGCTGGTGCAAAGCTAGAAAGCAAGGAAAAACATTTCCCTCACAGAAGGAGGACAATGTGCCTCACAGCCCACTGAACATGTTACTTCTGTTCATTTCAATCCCCCGAAAGCAATCATGACCAGAAGCCTCATTTGTGGATGGCATCCCGAACACAGGACACTTTGCAAACACAGATATCTCCTGCGTGTCACAGTTTAAAGCCTTTATATGGGACTAGAGACTAATGGCACAGTTCCAACTCAGCCCACTCCTCTGGGCGATCTTGGAAGGAAAGGGCCAGGAAGGAGAACCTAGCTATCACATCAAGGAGAACCTAGCTATCACATCTAACTCATCAAAGTCACACACCCTCCTCAGGGAAACCCCATCCATGCCCTTGCAGGGAGCAAATTTGACTTGTCCACAGAGCTCTCCCTAGTTTGCCGAGATGGCTGAGAAATTATCTGGGATAGTACTGACATGTAAGCAAGGAGCAAATCTCTGACCCAGTCAAGAACTACCAGATGGCACAGATAATTTTTTACACCAGTGATGCAGATAAGCCTGTGGATCCTAAGCAGATTGTAACCCTTCAAGATGTTCAGGCAATGCATGTACAACCTCACAAAATTCTCCTCAACACGCTGCATTCAGAGAAGAACCCTAAGAATAATTTTTTTTTATATCTAGGTCCTTCTAGGTAATATTCAGAAATACAGAGTGTTAATTTGTACCAGTATGTCACTAGACTCCTTTTGGAGACTCTGTTTGCCACTCACCATCCGTCTTTCACCGTTGATTCCTCTCCACTGCTCAGCCCTCTTCATAATGTAGCTCAGCTCCTGACCGGAAATCTCTAAGTCCAATGGAACAAAGAATGTGCCTTCCTCACCATGAATGCGTTGAAATACATCCAACAGCCAACCTTCGCTGTGTAGCCTAAGGGAGAGAAATGACACATATGTTTCTTCTACCTTGGTGTAGTTGTTTTCCCCTTTTCTAGACTTCTAAAGCATGGTTCTCCCTTAGTGACTATATTCTCTACCCACGAGTAAGAAGCTTCTTTCCCACAAGTTCTCCAACATACAACCCTCCCCAGCTCTCTAGAGACTGAATAAAATCACATAAACTTAAGCAGCTATTTCTTTTAATTATTTCAAGATACTGACTTCCCAAAAAGATCCTGATCTTCCTTTTCTTCAGAAATGTCCAATGTCTGTCCCTAGCACTGGGCTGGGAAACTAGTTCCAGTGCTTACATAGAGTACCGCAGTTAGGCATGAATGGAAATCCTGCTGTGCCAGGGTTCAATAATGGGCAAACCACATCATATAGAAAGGAACAACTCACTATTTTTTTCAACCCCAAGCCTGAAGTCTATACAATCTAAACTTCTCTTGATGTTAGAAAAGTTCATTTCATTTGTTGGCTTTGTTTTCCTATGACATTTCTGTGCTGTGGTAGGGAATTGAATAAGCACTACACAGTAAAATTCTCTACCACAAGAAAGGCTTGCTGTGTGGTATTTCTTAATGTAGGTGAAACCAAGAAATATTGTGAGGCTTTTGGAAAAGCCTAGTGTCACATTTTTAGCCTTAGATGAACTGTAAAACTTCAAAACATTGCTGTTTAATTCAAATGGGACCTCTCCAAGTTCATCTCTTTCTCATTCTACTTTTATTCCAAAACCAGGGGTTCAGAAAATAAAGATCAGAAAATGTAGAATCTCAATCTTGGATATTGAACTGAGGTCTTTCCTTTTGTACCCTCTTCCATGCTAATACTTTACTACAATTCAGACATTTCTTGGTGCCAATCTCCACTTTTCCATCCTTACCAGAGACTGGCTGGGTAGTCATGAGAAGCGTAGGGGTTGCTGTGTGTCACTGCAACCACAAAAACCCCAGATTTCTGTAGGGCTGTACAGGTCCTTCATATCTTGGCAAGTGGGAGAGAGCACAGGCACAAGTCCTCTGACCCACTGAACTCTCATCCTTCTCATGTACTGCAGTTCTAAATGGCTGATCCTTATTCTTGGGTCTTGTATTGGCATGTGTGCACTAACCAACGTGTGTGGTAGTGGAGGACAGTGAACTGTTCAAGTAAATCAGAATGAAGTTCACATTTACACCAGCTCTACACCTCACCCTACAGTCACACAGCAATTGCAGGGAAGCAAACTCAGTAAGCTGCTTGGTACAGTTTTGCCTACAACTGAGATTTAGTGTGGAACAGAAATAAGGAGATGTACCAACAGACAGTTTTTCAACTTGATCTCTGGAGGAGTTTTAGCTGTCTCTTCAAAGGGAAATATGTACCTTAGGGTCAAGATTTATATCCAAGAGTTTCTGTGATGGAGCAGCTACCCTGATACAGAAACCTGGCAGCCTGGTCCAATATCAGATTAGGGACTTACATCTCGTGCTTTACTACAAAGGCACTCTGTACTTTCTTCCCCACCTTTCCTTTTGAAATATTCCTTTTTGAAGCTGCAGCCCTAAATTTGCTGTAGTTTCCAATATGTCATTTTGGGGTTCTCTCTTATCAAAAGAGGAGAGCAGCTGGAAGATAATCTAATCGAGACATATGTAGTCCTGGGAATATAAACAATTTGGCTACCAAGAAATAATAGGAAATATTCTAGAGTGCGAAAAGCAAATCAGAGCTAAGGCAGAGTAGAATAATACAGTATCTTAAAACATGCTACAGAAGAGAAGATCTTTTATAAATAACTAATACCCTCTTTGGAGTAATTTTTCAAATTCCACAGCATCTTCAAATTAAAGTTTGTCTCTCAATCCCTGGATCCACGTTAGATGTTCTTTCGACACAACAGATACATTTGTGCAAGCAGTGAGTCATAATTTAGAATTATATTGTGCTTTGTTGAAAAACTAGTGGTCAAACTGGTGGGCATTCTGGCCTTCCGCTCATCTTGAAACAATAACGTTCTATGGTGTTCATCTTTGAAATTCCAGGTCAGCAATTTAAATTACTTGCCACTTATCTTGCTAAAGAAGAAAAAGACCTTGCCAGTTATTTAAGCTCACTTAATGTAACATTCTTATTTCAAATGAAGTAAAATTTAATGCAGTTAAATTACTGTCTATTTGCTGCCATAAACATTTTCTATATGAAGATTTTAAGCACATGGTTATAAACAATATAATTAACTTTGAATTAATTAAGAATCATGAAGCCTGTCTTCCTGCTTTGATCCTTTTGCCCAAAAGTACTCAGCCTGCTCCTGTTACCTACTTTAATTTCTTTTCTTTAGCATGAAAACTAATAAAACACTCCCTGCATCTTAACATGGCTTCTTATAAATATGACAATAATAATTATTATTGCTAATGCAATAAAGAGTAAAACAAAACTCAGATGTTATTTTCTCGAGATATGAGACCCAGTATAATACTTTACAAGTTCATTTACTTATCAGAAAGAACAGAAGGAATTTAAATTATTTTCTAGACAGCCCGATCAAAAACTGGGCTTCTCAAAAATTTATGCAAACCAAAAATTGAAGGGTAGAGTGATTTAAAACAAATGTTTTAAATCATTAAAAAAAAAAAGGGTAAAAAATATAAAAACAATTTTGCTGTTAAGATTGGAAAATGTAGATTTTTTTGAAGCTTTCCCCCCAAAAATATTTCAGTACCAGGAAATTTAGGCTCTCCAGCAGACACTTTTAGATGAAATGGGTCTGCATTTTCTCACAGTGCAGAAAACATTTCACCAACAAATTCCTGACTGTTTCTAATGTCTAGTGGAATTAAAATGAAGGATTTGCAGCCAGTGCCACTTCTTTTTTCCCAATAGTAATTAGAATATCTCTCCATGCTAGATGTACTACAGACTCCCAAGACACCCAAGGGGAGCCAGATTTATTGAGGTATGTTGGTTTACAAAGACACAAATAGATGCCTACTGCTTTTATGCCCTGCCCATGATTTCGTTAGCTCCCTGCTTGTTCATCAGTGCTGCCATGAAGCTTTCTAGCTGTGGCAGAAACAGACATTCCCCCTACTTACTTTGGTGATGTGGTGGGTTCACTGTCCTTATCCCTTTTTTATACTATGCTGAACACTTCCATTAAAGAATTACTGAGTAATTCTAACCAATGGCACCAACTCCACCATCCAACAGCCAAAGTCTTCCCTGTGGACTGGTGTCTTAGAACACAGAAGACATCCCTCAATATTTATATTGGTTTACCTTACAAGAGAAAGATGTGGTGGATGCCTCTGTGAAAAATATGTTTTCTGAGTCATGTAACATTACATTTGAATGTCTTTGACATGTAACACCTGAGAAATATTAACATAAAGAGATACTACTGCCTTGGTTATAATACTATTTTCTCTTGAAAACAAATGCCGTTATGCCAATATTCAGGAAACTGTTATGAATTACAGAGATGCTTTCCTTAAAAAAACATTTTTAAAGGCTTTAATGCTACCATTAGTACGTCAACAGTGTGCTGTTCAAGAGTCCTAGCCAAGTCCAAGGTTCCCACTATGTTGGACTGTGGACATATAAGGAAGAGAAGGTTGATCCAATTTCAGTAGCTTGTAGTATATCTTTACTCTGCACAGACTCCAGTATTCAAAATGCTTCTTTGTGTTATCAAGCAAAGAACTTCAAAGACCTTATACACTGTAACAGATTTTGTTGTCTTCCCTTTGCTTTTGTATTTCGCTATGAATCATTTTTAAAATGTGTCGTACTAAGACAACCTTTTTCCCCTAGTAACATTTTCCCCCCACCCCTTTATTGGAAAACATTATGGGAAAATTGATCCAGAAGGAAAGGAACCTTTGATGATCTTGCACCTGTTCCCCAGACAATGAAGATGTTGGTAATATTCTCATAAAAACCTGCCTTACAAATGTTTTAATTTAAATTAATTTTCCTCAGTAATAAACGACAGCAGCTGAAACTTATGAAGCTATTCAAAACTATTAAGTCAATGATTAAGAAGGCATTAACATCTCAAAAACTAATTAACTAGACTACCAGTACATTGGAGTTGTGTACAGCTTCCAGGAACACAGGAGCATTGAAATACTTTGCAGAAATTTAGATTGCCATTTATCTTTTTCTGCCTGCTGCAATGGAGTTTGTGGAAAGGAGACGGGGGGATGACTCTGTCAGATGGAGGGTGTATGCTGTTTTTCTATTCTTACACTTGCCTGCATCTTGCCTTTGCGTATAACTTTTTACTGGTTCGTGCCATCACTCAAGATTTTTCACTGGGTGATCCAAGGCCCAGTCCAAAATTCATCTGGCATTCTAGATGAGTCACTCAAAAAAGAAAATACACTTTTTGATTAATATATTAGACAACTATCTCATCCATTTTCAGTGTCCCACACCTGTCCCTATTGACTGGTACCTACTAGAAAGGTGACAGGAAAGTTGGCCAAATTTCATGATGAACTGAATACAGATAATGGGCTAAAGCCATGGAAATAATATTTAGATTGTGTCATGCAGTGGGTTAAAATCTGTCACATTAAGTCAAAAATCCTGTATCACCAAAAGGCTGTAAGACTCTGGGAGCCACTGCAGACTCAGAGAAAGATTTTGCACTTCACACCATATGCAGCTTTCTGAATTTTTCCTATTTCTCACAAAAACCCTGCTTGGAAGAGTAAAAACACCATCCTCAAAAATACCTATATAAAAGTTACACACACTTTAGAGCTTAAACCCTTGACACAGACACCCTTGTCTGAATTCAAAAAAGCAGAGGCTCCCAGGGTCTATGAAAAATTATATCATCTGTGTTCCTGTTGAAGAAATAAGTGGCTCCCTCTCTGAGTTGCTGAGCCCACCAAATACCAGTGCATGAAAAGTTAAGCAGGAGCTTACCTCTCTTTGATTGTCTGCAGTTCTGAGCTCTGGATATGTGACACTGATAAGTCTTTTCTGATGTCACCTTATTTTATAATACAGGACAAGGGGCTTGAGCCTAAGCTCCTAAGGGAATAATGAGATAAAGAGACATACCTTAAAAAGTACAGGTACAACACAGTTGATGAGATGATGAACAGGATTGTGTAAAGCATCACAGTGATTAAGGCACCAGGAATCCCTGACTCCTCTGCTCTTACAAAGACCCAGTAGAGCTTTGCAGCATCAGCAATGGGTTTCTCTACACTGTTCCCAAGTCGCTGTCATGAGGAGGGAAAAAGTCAACATAAGAAAATGCCAAACATGATTAGGCTATTTACCTATAGACAGAAAAGAACCTGACTTTCTTCATAAGAAGGAAAGAAGGATTTAACTGTAATTTGTGAAGCACACAGCTTGAAACAGAGGAGTCTGCTACACAAAATTTGAAATCAATCATGAGATGTATAATAAACCATTTTCTGACTTATTTTAGTACAATTAAAGTGACTTATTGAACAAAACTCATGTCACAGTAAAAGTACTCAAAGTGAACTTCATTAATATATTTCAGAAAAAGTGGAAGGGTAGGAAGGCTGCAATTTGCTTTATTTCAATGACCAGAAAGGAAAAATATTGAATGATTTATGCTGCTGTTTTCATGAGTGTTGAGTGAGCAGAAAGCATTTGTACCAATGCATAATTTCAAACTGCCCAGTCTCAAAATTACTTGCCCTTGTCACAAGAAAAATACTGGGTCCCACCAGACTCAGCAAGTAACCCATACATCATTTTGAACGTGTGTGCTTTGGAGGGTGTACACACGCCAATTCCCAACTTTAGATCCAGTCAGTGTTTGGTGCTACCACCGGAAAACAAAAGTAACCGCCGTGGTGTCTGAAATGCCAAACCGAAGTATCAGGGCATGCGTGTGTGTGTGACACCTAGCACAGCTTTTCCACTAGTCTTGCAAACAACAGCATCAGTCAAAGAAGGTTGTGGATTCACAAAGCTTCACTGAGACCCAATGAGGTGAGGAAAATGGAGAAAGCAACTACAAGTAGATCAACAGGGGACACCAGCAGGGTTTTGTTAAGTTTTGCCCAAAGGGGTTGACCTTTTTTCAGAGCAAAAGAGACAAGTTCCCCCTTATGAAGCAGTATTTTAATTTATGTGCATGCATTATTGGATCTGTCAGAAACCTTTTAAGTCAGAAAATCAGATGTTCCCCTCTCCCCTTATTCCTAGTGTCCACTCAGTCCAGTTTGGGAAGCCACAAGGACAGCCTGTAATACTGAAGAACCAACAAGCATCACCATTATTTTATAATATAGTGCTCATTTAATTTCTTTTCCCTCCTGAGAAGAAATAGAGACACAATGAAACCAATAGCTGTGAAGAAATCTGACTGTACTATACTTCCACTGCTGTGGTGGAATTAAAGATACCTCTTAAAAGTGCAAAGTAGCAACTGTAAGTTTTATCATTAATAGCTTCTCCAAAGGTACGTGACTGTCATACACCCTGCTTAGTTATGCTATTAATAGTTTATGTTCAACTGCTTTGTAAATAAATAAACATTCATAGCTATTTTCATTCTACTGAAGACAAAACAAATCTTCAGCATGCTAAATATTGGTAAGGACTTAATATTCATAGAATAAAAATAATTTAATTGGGAATAAGGCAGTTTGTGTATTTTTGCAAAGATTCACAAAGAATCCTAGAGGTTTTGTAGCACTCTGTTTCATTATACTTCCACTAAAGCATGGAAAAACATTTTCCAAAAATCTGTTGTTTTCCTTTTTTGGTTTTTTTTTCTTTGCATATCTAGTTCTTCAGAGCTAGCTCCTGTATTGACATATTATTGCCCTCTGCTGGATCGATTTAGAAGAATTCAGCTATATACCATGGGTCTTCTACTGCTCAGAGCCAAAACCAAATTCCTCTCTTTCCTTTTTGCTTTTTAAAGTGACACAGTGACAGCCATATCCATATTAAATCACGTTAGCAGATTTTGCAAGGGTATGAAACTACATCACCAAAAAACCTAGTATTTGTCATTCAGAGAGGGAGTCTACGACCTTTAAGCTTCAAGAAACCTGCAACTTCTGGAGCAACTTGCCTGGACTAATCCTTAGGAAGAGTCAAAACTTTCTCCCCATTTTTGGCTACCTTTGCATGCACCGTAAAGGAGGGACGATTAAAAGTGAAATGATGAGCTGTACAAGGACTGAGATTCTTGAGTATATTTCTCTTTTCTCTCTCCACCTTTTGCAACACTGCCAGGTTTCTGTAATGGAAATTACAGGTCCCAGGAGACTGGTAATGGCATATAAAGACTAGTCACTAGTTCAGATCTGTCCATATTCTTTACAAAAAATTAAAATACATTATCATCTGGTTCCATTCTATCTCCCTGTTCTACCCTCTCTTCTTGCAAAAAAATCTGTCTGCCTCCATTGCTTTCTTACCAAAGAGACTGTCTACCAAAGCAAATCCTCTGCACAGCAGTCACGTCCTGACATCCCTCCAGGGAGGCAAAAGTCTGAATGGCAAATAGGAATAAATTTCTCTCTTACACGAGCAGTTCTGTACGGCAAGGCAAAAATGACGTGGGGGAAGTGTATCCTTCTATCAAAGAGATTGCGTCAATTATTCTGTGGTCCTCAATGATATGATCCAAGAAAGTTGTCTTAATTTTAAATTGTTTAAATAACATCTGTCAGTAGCTGTCTTAGGTACTTATCACACCACAGAGAGATGGTCGCGTGAGCACTCTGCAGTCTCTAATGTTATTTCTGGCAACAGGTATCCGTGTGGCTAAAGAGACGTTACTCTCTGAATTTTACAAGCTACAGAGAGACAAAGTGACTGGTCCCAGGGAAGCTCTGGCAGAACTGTAACTAGGGCTGCGTTCTCCAAATCATAGGAAAGTTTCTCATCCTTGGAATATCCTCCTGCAATCTGATAGTAAACCAAGCTTGGAATCACACATTTGACACAGTGTCTCGTACTATGAGTTGAAACCCCCCAGACATGCAACTGGTCCTCTAGTCTTACCTTAACAATTTAAAAAAAAAAAAAAAAATTAGCTAGTAAACAGAGAAACCTTTGTCTCCAGGCTTATCTGTCATCTTTCATATGTATTAAGGCCATTTAGAATACTAAAATACATTCTAGCACTAAAATAACCCATATTACCACAACACAACATTTTAAAAATGCTTGATCTAAAATAGATTGGCAAGTAAATCTGAAATAGCTGCTGAAAGAATGCCAGGAGAAAAAAAAATTACAAATGCAATAGTGAAAACACATGTAAGGAATATAGTTTTATTTTGGAAAGGATACATACAGTGTATTTTGAACAAATTAGTTTCTACCGAAGATAATCCTGGTGGGTAAAACTGCCAAAATTTCAGTTTCTACTCAGTACTCTGAAGTACAGAGGTGTGCTTTTTATATGCTGTAGTGAAAAACTTAGTTACTTTATTCATATCTGACATTTCACTCTGACCAAGCAAAGAAGCCCTTTTTGAAATTGATAACAAATCCAGTCTGACTAGAACTGAACACAGTTCCACTAAAGTCTGTGGCAACAACTTTCTCAATGCAAGTGTGGGAAAGACAAGGGAAATCTCAGCCTTTCTTCCAGTTTTTATGAATACACCAGTATTAAGGAGGAAAAAAAAAAGGCGTTTTGAGCATTTAAATATTTCCAGCCTGAACACTGGGGCAAAACTCCTTTTTCTCCTAGGAAAAAGAATCTTCATGAGAATAATTACAATTAAAATTCAATTCTGTGCACGGTTTGCACCATAATATATTTTTAAAAAATTTAAAAGTCAGGCTGTCCAAGTGCAAACTACAATGTGTTGCCACATGTTTAAAATATTGCAAGTGAGCTGCAATTAAATTTCCTCAACAGATGAATTTTAATCTTCAAAAACCACTCCAATGGGAAACAGCATGTAAAGAGTAAAAATCATATTTTAACAGGACTTCTTAAAAGCAGAGCAGAGGATAGTAAATGAGGAACCAAGAGTCCTGAGAAAACCTGATCTACAACAGGGACTGCTGATACTGTCTAGAGTGAGCAACACAAAGAAAGACACGGGCAGAACAACAGCAATGCCCCCAGAAAAGCTCTCAGCGCCCTACACCTATTGAAAGGTACCCCATGTCACCTACACAGTGAGAGCCAAATCTGAAACCCTTGCTCTGGGAGACTGGTTGTTACCCCATATGCAATAAAGACCCACGGCCATCAAAATACAGGTGGGCTACACATCACACACATATGCACAGATAGACTTGGGAGCTTTGCTCTCGTGATTTTATGTGTGAAGAAGATCCTTCCTTAAAGATACCTGTCTTTGAATCTCACCAGTTTTCCTAGGTGTGCCAGCAAGTTATATTAACTACCTTCAATGTCAGAGAAGTGCACAAGAACCTCTCCTTTTGCTTTTGTTAGTTTTTCGGTTTATTTGTTTCAGCTCTTTGAAAAATCTAAGTGCTCATTATTAATCAGGACTGCTCATTAGCCCATCTCCATTAACATCCCAAATTGCAGTAACCTTTTTCAAAGCAGATGCAATCATTCCAGTGGTGGATTTACTTTCTTATCTCCATATATGGCTTGTACAGCGCTCTTAATTTTATGCAGAAACACAGTGACTTCATTAGATGGGAATTTGTTAATAAAAAGGTAATGTATAACATTACTATTTAATTTCTTTTTAACTTTCATGTTCCATTGCCAGGGGTGGAATTTCATATCTTTCAGTGATTCGCTGAATAAAACAAACTTCTACGTCAAGGTCTCATGTCCAAGTTATTTTAAGTGACTTACCCCCAGGACTGAATCCACTACAAACACTGCCAAGGGGTCCAGCACTGTCCAGAGTCCCAGAGCTATGATAAACTTTGACAAGAAGGAAGGGAATGAGTCAAACAGCTGCTGACAGCCCCATCGCATCAGGACCATGAGAAGCAGCCCTGCATTCAAGGTTAGGGGTCCCACCACAACCATGACCAACTCTTCGCTGGTCTGCAACAAGGAGTTCTGGTAGCACAGCTCGACAGTGTGAGGGAAAAGCTGGAATCTGTAAATAGACAAAAGGAGAGAATTTGTCTGTGCTCCTGGGCAAACCATTAAAAAAACACCCACCATAGAATAATGCATACAGCAGATTGCATTATCAAGCTGCATCCCTATCTTGGTCACAGTCCTCTGACCAAAAACCATATGAAGATACTAAAGAACAAAAAAATTTTTTCCTCCTTCTGCCTCCACATCCTTTGATCCCCTCAGACTCTCAGTTCAGTGGATACACATCCAGGCCCTTGGGACCATGCAGGCAGGCCTGTAGGAAGATCTTAGCTCCCACTAACACCAGTGTGAGCACAGGCCCGATGCAGCAGATCTGGACACTGCACAGACCAGAAAAAGTGTCATGGAAAACATCAGTTTTAGCATCACTAAAGTGACTGAAAACACCCCTCTTGCCACCATGGGATGGTGGGATTTGAAAAACTCGCACAGTGAGCATATTTGCTGGCACTATAGGAGACAGGAACCACTTGATATTGTGAGCTACCTGCAGATGCTGAAACCTATGTCAAAAGATTCAAGAAAATTTTGCTCCTAAGTAAAGGTGTCGTGGTTTGATTTTCACTTTGGCTACAACTCATGAGTGCTACCACAGTATTTGGTGGGACTAGAGAGCGTTCAGTTCCATCTCTTGTTCTGCAGGCACACAGCCACAGATCGGGATGCTGATCCAGGACATCTTGGCTTGAGAATATCATCCTTTATCTAGCTGACTGCGTGGGACAGCTGTGATTAGTGGCTTTGAACATGAACACCTCTCTGTCACACGTTGCTTCCTTCTGTTGTGTTTCTTTGCTTTCACAGACCCTTGATGCTTGTCCTTCCAGAAGGTTTAATGCCAGCTGGCTGAGTCTGCCTGGTCTGCACAAGGCCAGAAGCGAGAGATGGCTGGCTTTGCATTAAGATCTAGAAGAGCACCTTAACGATACGGAGTGCTGAACAGATATCTTGTTCAAATTTTAGCCAATAATCCTAGTATCACAGCAGACATAGGACACAGAGCTGCATATTACTGGCTCCTACTGACTGCTTCATGCTTTAAAGTGAGGAAACAAGAAGTCTCTATTGGAGAAATCTTCCCTTACCTAAGCATGACTGATCTTTTTCGCTCTGTAAACCCATTCTCTACCTCACAGCAACATAAGGGGAACTAGGTATACATCACCTTGTGGACTTCTCTTTCTGTCTGTTTTTTTTTTTTTCCCATGAAAACTAATGATTTTCCTGTAACTCTAAAGAGCTGTGGTTCCCGAGCTAAATCAGTGTATCACGTAGTTAAAATACGTCAACCTGTTGTATTCCTCACAATAAAATTGATATATCAAAGTGAAGTTCTTCAAAGTATTTTACTCATAGATGACTTTGGTATCATTAAATATGATTCAATGCTTCTTCAGTTTTGTGCACTACTTAGGCATTGCTAAGTACTTGATACAAAATGACAAATGATTCTTGTGGAAGTTACATAACTTGCAACATACCTCAGAGGGGAGAGAGTTAGTCATGACATAAGATGAACAAATGGACACATCCTGTTCTGGGTTGAAAATTTACATTATTAACACAGGGTCACATTTACATACACATTTACATATCATGTCTGAACATGGTCCTTGTTCAAGTTTCTGCAGAGGCTCCTATCAGGACTTGCATGCAGAACACAAGTCTTAGTCATCAGTTCTCTTCATAGTATGAAAGAACCACCTTGAATCGAGGTATTTGTAGAAATATTCCAACAGGCAAAGAAGGAAGCAGGACTTACTTTGTAACAGGAACCGAGATGGTCTGAAGGAAGAGCCATTGGCTCAAATAATGCAGGTACAGTCTCACAAACCAGAGCAAAACCACCAGCAGTGTGAGCAACCAAAAGTCCCAGGAGCACCAGCCTGTGGTTCCCAGCTCTGAGAAGGCTGCATATACCACAAAGTGGACACGCTCAACAACCCGCCTGGACAGTTTCACTTCAGCAGCCGAACTGTGGCTGGAAACATATGGAAATAAAAGAGAGTTGTTTGAAAAAAACCCTACAATAGCAGTCCCTAAAACGCTGTAGAGTCCTGTTATTACAGATAAATGCAGCACAGGTTCTTATCGTAACTTTTGATTGACTGACGCATCTGCCAAGGAAAAAAGGAAGAGTCTTTTTCCATTGAAGTCTAGATGATACGTGGCTTCCTCTCAGAAATCCTGCTGCTAATTTTATAAAAAAAACCAACAAATCACATTAAAACCAAGTTTTTAAAACTATTTTTACTTCATTTTTATTTTCATTTTCTCACAAATTGCTCCCTGAGGAATACTTTATTACTTATTATCCTTCTGAAAAAATGGTAAAAGAATTTGTCGTATTTGTGCTGAAAAAAGGTATTAATTTTGTTGAAAAACGTGAACAAGTTTTTAGCATTTGGGTTAAGAAAACTTCATTTAAATATGTCAGTACACAATGTGGACTAAAACTCCTCTTTTAACTAGTTTAAAATGAAAGACAAAATAGAAAGGAACTTGCACTGTACAGTCTTCTGCTATTGATTGTGGTGTGATTTGCCCTTTAAGTTAATTACTAGACTGCTTCAAAGGGGGGGGAAAAATGAGATTCAGAGATGCAGCCTTGGCATTATGTTTCCAAGAAAACAGAGTCTCTCAGCTGATTCAAAGCTGAAAAGACAGTAGTTTCTTTGACCTTTTGAAACTTCTAACTGCTATGCTTACTTCCATTGATTTAAATGACTAAGCAGCTGAGATGCACAATTCGAGGACTAAATATGACGTCATCATGCTCAAACTGTTATTTATATTGATTAAGGCTTCTGAAAGTTCAGAAATATAAAGATCTTTTTGTGGGAGAAAACATGCTGGTTTTTTGAAGTGTAGCATATGACTGGGGAAAAAAGAGACAGCAATACTTGCACTCTATTTTATACTCTTTTAAAGCATTTTCCTGCCTCCACATATGAATTTCTTAAATGTCTGTGGACATTTCTTTCTGCATCTGTCACAAAGAGAACTGCAAATAGAAATGGAGTAATTTAAAAGGTTTCTGCATTTAGTCTAGGTTTGAATGATCATAAGAAACAGAAATCCCAAACTTGCCAGCGGTAGGTCTAGATTTTGGGACCACCATTGGCATCATGTTACACTTGACTCTCAGTGTTGAGCCAGATGCATACGCAGGAAGAGGCATGTTGCCAGCAAGCCCCTCTTCTCATGAAGAAGAGTTTTCTCATCTTTAATTACCTGGTCATACTTGCAGTGACTATAACTTGAGTGGTCAGGGGTTTTGAAGGGCTTTTTTGAGACACTGCAGTCCACTGCTTATATCCTAATCCGTCACAAAGTCCAGCTTTATAGACTTAGCACCACATCATGAATCACCTTGCTCATATTGTAATTATTTACCTACAGTGGTCTACAGAAACATCACAATACATTTCATTAACATTATGAATTCATGGTGTAGACTTGTGTGAGAAAGAAAAAAAGAAAAATATAAAATAAGAATCTAACTCTGACATTAGATTGTACTACATTTCCTTTGATATAAAGCATTTTTTGTTATATTTAAAATTTTCCATCAAAGCTTACTCTTGAGGTAGTCACCCCTTGAGGAGAGTTAATAGAGCAAGATTAGTCACACAGTTATTTTAGTTAGAAGGAATAGTTCGCTGTTGTGAAAAAGAGAAGAAAAAGAAAGGGGGGGGGGGGGGGGGAACATGACTATCTTAGCTCATAACATGGTTCTCATCTTTCTTCAAACAAGTAGAATTGCACAGATGTCCCACTCAGCCTCAGCCATGTCAGAAATCCACATTTTATAGAGATCACTGCCAACCTTCACCTCTGTGCCAGGAGCACGAGTAACCAAGTATTTTCTACAAAAGTGAAGATTGAGATCACCACCATATTTCATGTGAGAGTCATTTGCTACTAGATTATTTGGGCTCACTTTATTAAATGAAGTTACCTCCAAACCAGCAACACCATAGTGAAGTGTTCAATATGCCACCTGTAGAAAGACATAACTCCTTCCTCCAACCCGACACACAGATTGAGGAGTGGGGTCTGCAGCCCAGTGTGCTGAAAACACCGAGTCCTCTTCCCTTCACAGCAGTCTAGGAGCACCAGAAACACTGAGAAACATTAGTGACCAACATACAGGGTTGGGAAGGTGAGGTAACATCTTCCTTGTGGAAGCAGGATCTGGCAATGCAATCAGTACTTTCACAGGAGTTTCCTGAATATACTTACTCCAGCTCTGTAACTCATGGTGTGGAAGCTGCTTGTGTAGGCACACGGTACGAAGTGTGGCTAGCGAACTTCCCTAAGAGTAGACAGCAATGAAAATATTCAATCCGTGCCTTCATTGCTCCCCAGTCTACTTCCAATTTGAAGAGTTCAAAAGAGAGCTAATATCCCTAACTGTAACCTATGTCACCCCTGCTGAGATGCTGGCTCTCTCAGTCACAGGAATCCACCTACTCAACAAACTTCCAAAGGAAAGTAGAGAAATTCAGAGCACGTTTGTTGTTCAGCCACTGGTAGAAATTGGTGGAAAATATAGCATATCCAGTGACTCAGTGAAGATCCCAATCCATAACTGGAATCTCTTAATTTACTTCAAAACAAATTCAGTGGGCCCCAACTTACTTTTAAGTTACAGCAAACTATTCTTGAGTACTCATTAATCAAGCTATAAGGCTGTTTACTGGTTGCCACTTCAAAACACTGTGTCAAAAATCTCTCTCACTGACTTATAGATATATTATAAGATAGCTCTCATTGACTTTTTTGAAGAATGAAGAAAGGAAGAGACAGAAACACGAAATTAAATGCACCAAACAAGAGGAAATGCCCCCTTTAAATATTTTTAGTTGATGCTACTACTGAAAGCTCATGGATGGAGTGACAGTCCTGGCAGATACAGTTTTCAGAAGAGATTTATATAAAGTTCCTCTAGGGCAGAGAGCATGAGTATACCTTTCAAAAACAAAACAACCCCTCCACCCACAGAAAAAAACCCAAATCTAATCCCTTAGGTGATAACTACATAAAGCTCCAGACGAGAAGCCACTTGAGCAATGAATTTAGCCATGATTCCTTGGATTACTGGTAAGTAATTTGGCTGAATGTTTCTGTTCTAGGGCATTAGTTTTGCATTTTTCTTTGCAAAATGCTGCAGTAACAAATAGCAGAGAGCGAATTACCATAAAACCAGGTCAATTATTTCAATGGAAATTGTTCAGAAGAAAAGAAATGATGCACAGATTCTCTTAAGCTACACTTGATGATGATGACAGAAAAGTAATGGCTGGTAGAAGGCGGTGTGTACTGTTGGGTGACAGCTTTGCTGCTAACAAACTACGGCGAACATTTGTATAACGCACTGCAAGACTGGCACAACTGATGGTGGGGCAAGATTCTCAGATGATGCAACCCTGCTTGCTCCAGAGCTACAGTGGTGTATACCAGATGAGGCTTGCAGGATCTCATCCTCAACACATCTATTATTAACATCATTACATAAAATAAGGCAAAGTAAATGTTTTATGTTACCAATACAGCCACAGAAGATTTAAAGAGCAAATGCAGACAGGAATGACTTTATGTAAATAACTTTCAAGGAATCACAGTCCTCACAAACCAAGAATCTATGAACCATATTTACTCAGTTTACAAGTAAAAAGAACCCTCCCCATCATCACCATACCTTGTAATCATTTAGACTTAGCCATAAAGACCTTCATGGCTTATCAACAGTAATAAAAATGGAAGAAATGCTGCCCAGTGTTACTACAATGAAATGCTATTGGTTTCAGTGGAAAAGCATACCTGGAACTGAGGGTACATCTAAAAATAATACATTAATATATATAGCCCTTAAAATGGAAACCAGTTAACAGCATCATTGATGAAACATGCAGAATGAAATCCGGTTCATTCCACCGTGCAAAACATAGATCTATCTATATATAAAACATATAATTTTACTATCATTAAAAAAATTTTATTCTTATTCTTTCTGCATAATATTTTTCCTTTATAGATCTCATATTGCATTACAAAGAGAGTGTCTTTATCGCAGACTGTATGGTGATAATAAAAATCACTTTGCCCAATAAGCCAACGGCAGAGCTACGAACTGAGCTCTGCTGAGTTACAGTCCATTATTCTATCCACTGGATTCCTAATAAAACAGTACATTTTTGTTTATTTGTATGAAAAGTGAATATAAACAGGAAGAACATTTGCCAAGGATGAAGCCACTGTTTTTTCTCATCTGTTTCAGGACACACCTATGTTTCATATTCTTTGTTTTGCAAGCAACAAGAAAGCAGTTACCACAAACAGTTACAGGGGCTATCTGCTGTAATGGAGGTGGCAAAAGACTAGAGGGGATATTCGGTAATTCCTTAACATACAGATACTCATAGGAGAATTTATTCTACTGCTTGCTGAAAAATCCAAAATCATGGTACAGAAGAAATGCTGGAAAACATGACAGGTTTATTTTTCAGGTACACCTGCGGTGGAAAAAAGAAATTGCCAGAAGCATGCAAAATCCAAAAACACAGAAGGAAGGCTTTAGGAATTAAACATTCTTGCAAAGCAGGAAAAATAGTCAGCCAAGAACGGCAATAATTATTTTGGGTTGCTGCAAAGAACATGACACAGGTATGTGAGTGCACCTGGCAACACCCACACAGCCCCACCAACCTGGGAAGGAGAAGGGCAATCGTGGCTGAGCTCCTTCCAGAGTCCATGGTGTGCCAGCTCAGGAGGAGATGGCCAGCAGGCAGCAAGCTCTGTAGCAGCAACAGCCCAGGTGTGTTTGCATCACTTGCATAACCAGGAGCCAGAACAAACACATCAGCTGAACTTTTCCCACAGCCCACTCACACCAAGAAGCTCACAGGCATATAGGCTGGCACAGATGTTACCTTGGAGGGACCACTATGTTCTTCCATAGTGGGGGATAGACACTGTGGGTCAGTGGGCCAAGACAAGTTCATTAAAGAGAAAGGGAAGAAAGTGCTGGAAGCTTCATATTCCTCTGGATACATCTGTGCTAGCCTCAAAATGGTGGATACTCAGCATTCACTATGAAAGTTTATGACAACAGAAAATTGGCAAACAGTAGATTCCTCTCCTCAGCAGTCCCTTTACCCAGTGGTGTAAGGCTGGCAGAGGAGCCCGTTGCCTGCCTTTAGCTAAGAATTTCCTGAGTGAATTAACTGAGATGTTCACAAGAAGAGATTTCTTAACAAGCTGGGGAAGGAAACATAGCAGGAAGGAAGATCACAAAATGCAAGCAGAGGGGCTATAGGGCTGGAGGACAGTGTGACTCCTTGTAGAGGGCTGGCACAGCTTTGAGCAACATCTGACAATGACAAAGCAAAAATGACCAAAAAAAAATCCCCAAATTATTATTGTCACGTCTGCAGTTTAGGTAGGCAACTAAAACTTTGCCTGTTTCATGGTTAAGTGCATTTTCATGAGCCTATTGACTTGGCAAAACTGTCTGGAAATCTTACAAGAACAGGCTTTGTTAAAATATTCCAGCCTGTCTGATTCCAGCTCTGGATGGGAAAAAACATGAAACGAGGAAACTTGAATGCAGCTTTCAGAACTTTTAAGAAGCTCTGGTTTATATTTCATTCTAGAAAGGAACAAAAAAGGCAGCGGACAGTCTCTGTTATTCATCCTCATGACATGACTAGGCCAGTCAAGCAGCAAAAGAAAGCATGTAACTCCTTCCCTACTTCTTACTCTCTGATTGCTTGAAGTAAATAAGACAATGAATGAATAAGAAAAAGACACAGCTCATACACAGGAGGATGCGAGATGTCAGCGGAGGTACAGATCTCACAAACAGCACTGTCTCTAAAGCTGTTCTACCAGTAAGTAAGCACAAATTGTCAACCGTGTGCATGAGCAATAAAGCAAAGAGTTTAGGATCTGAAGAAGAACATTACAGGGCAACCAGAGTAATAAATATACCTTCAAGGTCATTGCAGTTAAAAATAAAAACTAAAGGAGGAGAGGACATCTGTAGAAGTTCAGGAGAATTAAGCTAAAAAACTTTTTATTTATGTTAATATTAGCAGCATACCCTACACAGGAAAAAAAGAAATACATATAGATATTTACGTAGTACTCCTGCTTAAGCTAAGAGTCCCCTGTACCTGATGTGTGGAACGGTTCCTACCTTGACACAGAAAACATCCCCAAGGACATTTGTTCTGTCTGGAGGAAAAATGTAATCTTCCTCCTGACCAAATACATATCTACTTCTGAGAGCCACTAAACACTCAAACACCATCTGTGAGCTGTGCATTCATCTGTAACACACCAATTTAGCTGGCAGGCCATTGGGAAACAAGGCTCTGAAGTTGCCAAGTTAAAATGGCAATCCAGCCCCAGCCAAAACTCCACCAAGCAAACAGGTGAGGTTTCCAGTGAATGTTGTAGCAGAGAGCAATGAAGCTTCAAAATAAGAAACAGCCTTGTGGTGTGGAAAAAATAAGAAGGGGGGTGGGGGGGGACCAAAAAGCATAGCTTTGATGTTTTCTATCCTGGATTTAATTAGCAGCAGCATGGCATTAGGAGCGTGTGTCTGTACAGCTGTAGTGAAACAGCCACCTTCCTTCACTGAGATCCAACGGACTCGCGGCTGCTGTGGATAGAGAGGGCAGGAGGCGCGTATCACAGGATGGTTCTATACTTCATTAAGGCCTTTTGCTGGCTGGCTGCACAGCAGTGAAATTTCATCTTATACAAACACAGACAAGCCCTGAGTCAAAGACCCTCCACCTCTTCAGTTGTATCTGTTTTTCACTGCAACAGGCAGAAACAGGAATTGTGCTCCTGCATGCTTGCGTTGTTTCCCTTGCCACAGTTAAATGGTATGTGTATGAAGATGCTGGGGTTGGGATTGTTAAACTGAATGCACCGTTCACTCCATTTGCAGATTTATAACACTCATGCACCATAGGAATAGGTGAGTATAAAGATGAAAGAAAAAAAGTGAATCTACAGCTTAACTTGTACCTAAAAGCCCTTCTAAAAGACCATTTGTGTCATTCCAGTCAGACCTCCAGAAGCATCTGTATGACCTGATAAGGATGACCTTTCCTTTTTCACAGCAAATTTTACAAGGAAGAACTAAGCAGGCAAAAGAGATGGAGTCTGGAGGAACAGTAGGACCTGTATTTAAAGCAATTTTGACATTGGGAATTAATTTTTCATTTGATATCAAATACTTTTTCTTAGTAATATTATTTGGTGCACCAACACGTCCATGCACAGAAGAGTTTAACACAGGAACACCAATCCATGAAGAGAATGAAGTATGATGTGACCCAGGTAAAACCAATTAGAATGCAGTTAAAAATAAATCCTTGCAGATTTAAATATGGCCAGATAAGGCAATTAATGAAACTACTAAGAAAATGTAATACACTGAAAAAGAAATTGCACAAACAGAAAATTGCCAGAACCAGCAGAATATTTCAGGCAATCTTCTGTCATTAAGCCATGGCAAATATTTAGAGCATTTACAAGGCATACTTTTTCCAAATGTAGCTATAATGAGCCATTTTGGAAGAACTCTTCCTCAAGATTTTGATGAAAGAGAACAATCTCAGGTTTGAGCAGATGACTGATGTTATGACACTGCATTTAAAAAAATGTTTTTGCTTTAATGAAACCTATGTTCTGAAAGAAAAAATATCTGTGTTAGGCCAGCTTAATTAAATCTTTCAGAGCGAGAAGGGGAAGGGAAAGGGATGTGCATATGCAGAATACTCTAGGATACTATTATATTTAAAATGTCATTAAGAAATTATCAAGATGAGAAAAATTACATACTGTACAGATATCTTAAATTCAATTACATTATGGAAAAACACAGCTATAGGAAATGTTAAACTGAAGTCTTTTTAAAAGATCTTTATAAACACCACTGAAATTATGCTGAAAATTATCCATACAATTTAGTCAAACAAAAGGCATTGCATAATAACGGTATTAACTTTTTCTTTTCAGTTTAATGCTGTGTTATTATATTTAGCTGCCTATTTTAGAAAGTAATTTGTGTTGATAGCTCTGGAGAAAAAGCAAGCATTAAAGAACTAATTTAATTCCTTCTGAGCTATGTTTGATTCAAAAATATTTCTTTCAGAATGTCCCAGTACTGCAGAATCTGACTAGAAATCCACCTTGAACTATGTGCACTTTGACTAACTCTCTCCCCAAGGCAAAATGATCCTGCATTCAGCAGGGTTTTATCCCAGTCTTCTAAAGGACTTACACAGAATGTACCTGATATAACTGGACCAGAATGTCAACCATGATAGAAATTATGATCAAGACATGGAGGATACATAATGAGAACCTTATCTATTTTACAGTGGACTACTATTGGTAAAGGGAGTACCTTTAGGGGGTTGTTTACAGGAATCAGGTCTCCCTCCTTTAAAAAAAATAAAGAGAGAAAGAGTGAACGAAAGAGAGAAATGAAACTGCATAATTTCTTGCGCAGTACTCTCCTTCCCGCTTGACATATGACATAATGGATACTAGTTATGTTTAAGGTATTCAAGAAGTGTTATAACAGGCTGCCTGGCTGCCATTGGAAAGACATTTTACAAATTTACTTTCAACATGAAGACAAGATATGGCTTTATTCCTCTGGTTCCACAGTATAAGAAGGAAATTAAAAAATTGCCATAGCTTGTGTCTCAAAAATCAATGCACGATTGCTAGCTGCACTGGGAGTTTGAGGGATAGCCCCCTATCAGAGACAATCTCTAGATAACATACTTTCCTCTATTGCCCATAGCTGCATGTAAGACATGGCAAGACAAATGCAGGCTTCCTTTTCCATTGGTGTCATCTATTGATCCAGTGAAAGGCTCTTCATCTGAAATTTCCTTCCCAAAGGGGATGTTTGCTATGAGAAGCAAACCTTTCTGCCTGATGCTAAGAAATCCTGAAAATTCCTGCTAATTACTGCACAGTGTCATGGTAATACATAGCTTTAACAGTGTAAAAAAAATAAACTTGAATGAGACAGCAGCTATCCTTTTCCTGGTATAAATGTTGCTGTGCAATACCAAGGGTGTAAAATAAAAAAGTGTAATATAATAAGCTCATTATGTGTTTTCTGTGCGCTCCAGATAAAAATGTGCTCTGGGTCTGTGTTTTACTTTGGGGGCATTTCCTCTCAGACACATACAAAACTGCTATCCCAGGTGTGTCTAAATGACCTCCAATATGAGCCAAAACACAAAACAATGTCGCTGTGAGAAACACCCGTATCAGAAAATAATGAGAAGCAGAGGGGTAGGTAAAGGATGTTGGGGTACAAAAAGAAAACTGTGCCTACAAAAAAGTCCCTGCAAAAAACACATTCCTTTGTGCATCTACAGAGGAGAGAGAGATAGCATAATATGCTGGCCTAAGACACCAGCACCCTCAGAGAAAGCTTTATGTATGGACATAGCACAAAGTGAGGATGTAGGAAAAAAATTCCTTTAAAAATAAAAATTGACTTGTAAAATACATAGCTAATCAAGATCCATATGAATCTTCACGGTTTTGAAGAGCTTTTGGTATGGCTCTTAGGTAACTTCCATTTCATCAGACTAAAGAAAGAAAGTATTTGTATTTTATAAAATCAAACATTTAAATAGCTGTAGAATATTTTGGATTTGTCACCCTTAAACAAAAGTTTTGATCAAGAATAAAAAAGGAGCACGCACTTTTTAAAGATGACAATAAACTTGTTCTTTCAGTTCAAATATAGAGAAGCATTACACTACTTACCTGCCACACGCACAGTTCCTAAAATGGGATTTTCTAAAAGATACTCAGCTATGAGAATTCACCCATATACTAAGGATTCTTAGGAACAGGGGAATTGACTTTGTATCAGGTCACACCTCACTATTTCCCTCCACTGGGACAATGACTGAGGTACTTTACCCCTCTTGCTAAAATTGGCCAACAAGTTCAAAAGTCACTAGATGTAAAGTGACTGGCAGCCTTACTACATATACCTTGCTTCCTAAAAAACCTGGCTAAGAAATAAACCTCGATGTTCAGAAGCCATTAGACAAAAGCTTCCAAAGCAAAAGAATAATGCATTTGGGTAGAACAAAAGCCTTTGTTATTTTGCTGCCTCTGATAAACGGTAGTTGGCAGGTATTGAAGTTACCATGCAAATAACTTCTCTGATTTTTTGTTGGTTTTTTTAACGTGCATATTCGTTTGCAAGTGCATTCATAAACAATAAGGTTTGTTGAAATTTCTTTTGTAAAAAGTCTCAGAAAATATTTTTGTACTGTCTTTTGATAAAGATACAATTCTGCTTTTTCATGGAAGCTTTACATATTTTATCGAAGAACTTCAAATACCTGAAAGACACAACTACAGTTTTTCAAAGAGCTAGGATCATCCAGAGGGTAAAGGTAAGAAACACTTAAACAACCTCCAAGAGGCACCATAGAAGTGGTTCTGAATTTAAGATTTAGGGTTCCCTTATTCTGCAGAATGGCTCGATCATTGGAGGGGACACTGCAGGGAGTCAGTTCACCAATCAGCCTTAACACTTACTAACTTTGTACCTTTCTATCTGCTAAAAAGACAACCACACAATCCTAGAGGACAAGATCCCATTATGTTAGACCCATAAGGTTTTCCACTACTGTTCTAAATCCAGACATGATTTCACTGACTTGCATTAGACTGTGCTCCTTTGACTCAACACAACTGGTAACTCAATCAAACGGAAGCACCTATGAAGTAGTCTTACCTTCCCCTCACAGACAAACCATCCCTTGTCGAAACTCAGTGTGATAGGCTAACAGCACTGCTGAGTTTGGTGTTTCTTACCCCTCCATCAGTTCCTGCTGCAGCAGAATCCTTCCTTTGTTCCTGTCTAGATCTTTTTTTTTTTATTATTTGCAAAGTCTAATAATCAGATATGCTTACACAGTACTAATTCAATTTAGTGATGTAGCCTGCTCACCTTCCCATGTGTTCCAGTAGGTTTGGTAAGCAGTGTATGGATGCCCAAACCTCAAGGATTGAGGCAGGGCAGTCAGGGTGAAGTTTCCAAAGATACAGAAGGAATTCAACTGCTGAAATGCAACTAGAAAGAGCATTGTGGTTACAGAACACAGACTACTTTGGAAACTTCTGCCTTGGTTCAGATAATAATGTTCTCTCAGGCTCTCAGTACTTTATAGCCTCTTTTTCTTACTTAATATGTAACTTTAATAATCTTGATTTCCTTAAGGATCAAACTAAAACTCACTTGATCCACAATGCATCAGAACTTACGCTTATGTTAAAACTTTAATTTTCACATCTCCTAGTTCCTTGTTGGTGATATTTTAGTTGTGTAACCTTAAAATTGTGTTAACGCACTGTGTTATTTTTTATTTTGCTTCTGTGCTAACCTGAAGGCAAATTGGTTCACAGGTCGTATTTGATGTTATTCTTTCAGCTTAAAGACTTCAAATCATTACAAAAAAGAGAGAGGGAAGGTTTTGGTGTTTTAGGGTGTTTTGGTTTTTGGAAGTTTTTTTGGTCTGCTTATCAAATAGTTTTTGCTTTCTGGGCTCAAGGTTTGAAGGTAAAATTTATAAAGACAATGCCTTTTGTCAGTGAACCTTCTGCTACATTTTTAGAGGCACTCAGCAAATTCCAGCAGTGGATTTCTAGACATAAAAGACAAATGTGACCACTCCATGGTTTAGATTGGCTTTCTGTTTGTGGGTCATGAGACTCACTGCTGAGCATGTCAGAAGTTGACTGCAGCATTTAATGAAGGTCATCAGCAACTTCAGAGTTCCCATAACAAAAGAAAGAGTGTGCTCTGGCTTCGGTTTTGGGGTATGGGGGGAGTTTCCCCTTCCTTCTTTTGGGGTTTTGCTTGGGCTCTGAGACTGGAGTTAGTGGATAAATTCAGTTACTGCAAGGGAATCAAATTAAAAGTATGGAACAATTTAGGGCTTTGAAAAAAGTTGAATTGCATAGGTTTCTCTATTTCAGAGACATCATTTAACATTAGAAATAAGTATTAAATTTCCCTTCAATTCAGAAGAGTTATTCATGAAATTAGGAACAAAAATCATACTATATTATACCGTCTCATGTATGTCTCAGGAGGGCTGTGAATTGTCATAGCATGAAGGAACCTGGAAAAATGATTGCTTGCTGCTTCAAACAGAAGATGCATAGCTAAGATGCTCATTAATGAGGCAAAGGAAAATTAATTGACACGTCTAATAGTTCTTTTAATATAGCCTCTAAGCCTTGGCGTGTCAATTCTCAAATTACCCCTGACATATGCTCTTTCTCTCAGTGATCTTGTGCTGCTCTGCTAGGACAGAGAAATAATATTTCTTTCCTTGGTCTTTCTCAGTGCACTTTCTGGGCAAGGGTGTTAGACCTCCAGAAAAATGAGATGCAATAGTTCAGCTGCCTTAGCCTCTCTCCAGGTCAGGTCCAACCTCCCAGACTGCAGTACTCCAGCTTTGTGACTGCTTTGTGTTAAAGATGCATCTTTCCTGGGGCATATGTAAAAATAAAACCTTAAAAAAGCCTAAATGTATCATCCTTTCTGCATGTCCACACTGCTCTTGAGCATTCCTTTGACTGTGGTCAGAGTTCCTTTCAGCATGTCAAGATCTTCTCTACCTCTGCTTTCCCAGAAATGATCCCTCCTCTGGAAGAGTCTGCCTTTTCCACCCTGAGATAGTCTTTCATAATTTCTCTAACACAGTCAATGAAAGAGCATTCCTCTTAACACTTCCATTCTTTTCACATTATTATCACCCAATCCATGCTGGAAAAAAGCTGTTTCCAACCATTTGACTGTTAGTCAACTCGTTGCCTGACAGCAAACCCGTTGATCAAGATGGTTATACTGTGTATATAGGCTCATCTAAGCTTATTTAAATGGATCTTTATAATTGCCCCTGATATTTCAACAGTTGGTATTTCTGTTCTACATGAAATTAGGAAGAAAAGGAAATACAGGGAAGGCAGATGGGTCACATATTGCATCTTTAGATTGTAGTCTGGCACAAAATTCCATGGGATTCCCAACATTAAACAGCATTTCAGAACTTAACATTGGTAGATTCTTTAAGCCACAATTCCAGAAGATGAAAAAAACCCTGATCATATTAATAAATCTCCTTCTACAGATTCTAACTGGAAAATACAGCTCTTAGTGCAGAATGAAAATCAATGCATAACAGTATGTCAGATCTCCATGATTTTGTAAAAAAAAAAAAATCACTAAAAAATATATCACTAAGATACTTTTCACTTTATATTGAATGATCTTAGCTGTTCTGCTTAGGTTATTCATATCTCTGGGCTTTCCAGTAAGAAACAGATCTGCATGCATTCCAGACACACACTCAGACCAATAGTCAAGGAAGTACTACAGAAGTAAGGTCCATAAAGCTGCATGTGTGCAGCAAGTCCAAAACATCTAGAGACCACCAGGCTTCCTGCACATTTGAAGGCTATTAGTCCACACACGATAGATCTAACATGTCTCAGGCACAAAGAAGTCCCTCCCCATGTGCTGTAGAGAAAGTCTGTACTGCCCAGTGAATGCATTTGCCACATGGTCTGTCTAAGGTCCAGACATCTCGAACAAATGCTGAAATTCTTCAGCTTCCACCCAGTCCCAAAAGGGAGAATCTGGAAAAAGACAGGTTCTATGAAGTTGGGTGAGAAAAGAACTTAAAATTCAGTAGCATTTCTCTGTGAATGTCTTTGTATTACCTGATAATTTCTGAACACTCCAAGCAATCAGTACTAAAAATTCAAGGAATAGAATAGTTACATTGGGCCTGAACTCTACCGATTTTGAGAGAAGGTGAAAGAAGAGAGCAGGGAAAAATATAAGAGAATGAGCAGAGAAATGACAGAGATGGAGTTTGTGAGCAAGAATGAAGGCATGTAAAAACCATCCACAGGAAGTGTGAGGGTATCTATAATGTTTGTCCATAATAAGCATACAGTAAGGATGCTGAGGCACAGGCAGCAAGAATATTCTCCAAGATAAATTAAAATAACAGCAGATTGGGGAACTGTCCTTACCATCCATTTGTTCTTCTCTCATGCTGAATCTAATTCTGTGTTGCTGAAATGTGGGAATTACACAAGGTCATTACCAATGAAGACAAAGTGAACCTGTATTACTCATTTCATATTGCATGGGACCTCACTTTAACTAATACATGAAGGTCTCTTAGAAGTTTTTCGTTGCAGAATAAAAATGGGTGAGAAATAGATTTACCCTTCATCTGAAGATTTTGAGAAGATAATTCTGATCCCAAATTGGGATGCAAATGTTGAAAACAAAAATATTATTGTACAGATATTTTGGTTAATGAAAGAATTGGTTTTAATCATTTAAAATGCTTTGAAATTACTTTGACCTTTTCAATAGAAAATGAACACTTCTGTATACATTAAAACATGTGAAACAAAAGTAATCTCAAAAGTAATGCTCTTTTCAAAATATCAGGATGGAATATTTCAAGAGTCTGCAAATTTTGTTCCAATTATCCTTTCCTGAATTGGAAGAAGCATTAACACCAGCTCTTTCTCACAACCTCATTTTTTTTTAAATCTTTGTTTTCTAGTGAAAAGTGGGTTTTGTTTTGTTTTTGGTTTTTGGTTTTTTTTAAACTTAACCACAGCAGTAATTCTACATATCCTTGATTCTGATGCAGTCATATGCTTCCTTCACTTCAGTGGGTAGCTTGAGACAGATTGTAAACTACTGGTGTGTCACCCATTCCAGCACCGCTCTGGCAAGCATTGTGGAAGACCATGAAGACTACTGAGATTGCCCTCATAGTGAGAAGGAGGAGTGCAAATTGAAAATACATCTTCCGTTGTCTGACCCAAGCAACTGTCCTTATGCTGAGAGACCATGGTCTGACTTGTCCAGAGGGCTGCCGGAGGCTGCGTGGGAGGACTGGAGAATGCTTGGCAAGTCCTGGGAAAGAAAGAGAAGGGGAGAACTCTGCACTGAGCAAGTCAGCCCCCAGGAATGCCACCAAAAGGCAAAACCAAGTTTTCACCACACCAATCAACTAGATAAAAGGTAATTGTGGATCCATTTAACCAGTTAAAGTACCAAAAACCCTGGACAGTTTTCTGCTCTGGACTTCAAAAATGTGTTTCTCACAAATCTTTTCCTCCTTAGTAACAAATAAACTGGGACTCAATTGTAGGCAAGGGCTTGGTGCAGAGTCTTGAACAATAAGCTGGTTAGATTTATTATGAGCAGAGTTGTATGACACAATGCTGGAAACCTATGCAGCCAGCCTATGAGACTAGGCTTGGTTACAAAAGCATCCACCACCAATCTATTTAAATTCAGAATGCCAAAGATGAGGAATGTTTGCTGCGAGCTACGGTTACTTGGGCTCTTTCACTGTAAATATGAACAAATCAGCACACAATCACACATATGTTTCTTCTCACACTTCCTTTCTTTAAACAGCACATATTTTGTCTTGTAAAAAGTGCAACTAAACTGCAGTTTTTCAGCTGACATAACTGCCCTGCAGAAGCCACCACACTTGCAAGCTAATTCACACTGGGGAAATATCTGATCTGTTTTCATTATGCTTATTTTCTTAATATGTATTTGATGTTTTTTATCTTACCACTATATTTTGAGATTTTAAAATTAATAGTAAGCTATTTTTCTATCGCTGTGTAAGTATCAAAGCAATACACTGCTTTTATTTAGCAGAATTATCAGAGTTCAGTTCTGATAAGTTAGTAGTAGAGCAACCAGAAAAGGGTTCTTCCGAGTACAAACCTATTAATTTTCCACTTTACTTGTGTGCAAGTTTATCCCCGAATAAAAGCCATCTCTAATGGGTGAAAACACACTCTCTGTAGTCTTTGCCTGGAGATTTCTAACAAACACAAGGAGTGAAGGCGTGCTCTGAGGCCAACACTCTTACGCTATCCAGACCTGCAGGCTCAGACCCAGCAGGAAAGAAGGCAACACTCAGTAAACCTGGTTCATGTGGAGGCTGCAACTTTATTAAATGTAAACCACATTATGGGCTTATTTAAATTAATGGGCACAGTAGGTGCTCAACACCTCTGAAAGAGTCTGCACTAGGGCTAGCCATAAAATTTTCCATTGAGACTGTTGTGTGAAGAGGAACTGAGACTTCTGACTAGCAGCAGTTGCCAGAAAACTGCCTTTTGTGGGATATTTTTTTTCTTGATAAAATGTTCAGATTTTGGTACTGAAAACAATAAAACTGTTCTTTTTCAGCAGTCCCTCCCATCAGAATTGGTTACCAGCTCTTCGTTTGCACATCCCACGTGCTGTGTGAGGCACTCTTGCCAGATCACCTCACTTGGGTATACCAGAGACAAACGTCCCAATGTGCAGTGCAAAGCTTGAGAGACCACGCTGCGTGGGGGACCATACATGCAGCCTGCCCAGGACACATGGCTTTAGAGGAAAACAGGGAGGTGAGACACTATGCCACAGCAAAATTACTGGGCAAATGGTTTTAGGGGTAAACCACGATCTTGTGTTCCCCTGATGCACACCCTGATGATCTTCTGACTGAGTGAGACCCAAGGGCCATCCCCTCTACCCTCACCCCAAGTACCCAAGTTTCCATCAAAGAAACTCAGGACAGGCAGGGTAGGAGAACACCCCATGACCTACCTCTGTCAAGAGGAGTGGAAGACAGGGACTACGGAGGGTACCAGGGCTCCTGCCTATGTCATGGCAGGCATGCAACCAAGGGACAACCTTTTTGAACTGAGACGCTAATTCTTCTGGACTGGATGTTTCAACTTCGTTAAAAAGCTTTTGGTTTCTGGAGAGGGAAAAAAAAAATCCTTTCCCTAAATTTCATTAACAAATTAGGGCTGTTAACTTAAGAATGGCTAAGGGAAAGTAGTGGGTGGTGTTCTAACGGCAACTCACAATGGCTACGAACAGTGAAAATCTCTACAAAATACACAGCTGAAAACTGATGGAGACTCTTTTTCCAATTAAAACACGAGCACTGTATTGTAAATGATTCTTGCAAGAAATACAAATATCTTAACTGTGTGAATGACAATTACTTGCATTACTGTCGTACTTAAAATGTCAGTGTTTAATGACTGCTTTCAGCTCATAATATTAAATTCTAGACTTCTAAACATCAAAACCATTAAAGCTACATGGGTAGAATGTTTGTCATTGAAATAAAAATTATCCCACATATAGACCCGAAGCACCTTTTTTAAAAATAAAAGAAATACTGCTGAAGTCATTTTAATAGCAAATAAATAAATGTGGGAAGGATCATACAACTGTGGCAATTAAGAAAATTAAATTAAGAATTACATAAATTGGTACATTGAACTGTACCCAAGTGCAAATATATTTATACACAAATATTTGTAAATAAATAGATATACATTTATACCTTCACATTTTGTTTAATCCCCAATCTTGTGGGTGTAAAAAAAAAAAAAAAAAAAAAACCACCACCACACATATTAAGGATGTCCTGCAATAACTTAAAAATGCAGTCTTTTGAATTAAAATATTTAAATTCCTATTTCCAATCATTTATAATGACAAGACAGGGATTCACAGTATCACTGATAAACAGCAACTGTGCCCTTTTTATTTGCTTCCTAACACTACTGGAAAGCTTTATAGTAAACAATTTAGAAGATAATGAAAGGTAAAACTTCCATCTGAAAAGGTTTCATTCAACAAAATTATTGGGACAATCACTTAGGTTAAGTGTTTAGCCCAGAGGGCAGTATAAAATTTCATCAAAATTCAAACAATGCATAAATGATCTCAACCTGCAGTGTCTGTTTATACCACACAACATGTTAGTCACATTTTTCACTGCAGACTGAAAGTAATGATGAAGTAACAGATAAGGATGAAAGACTGAATATGTGCTATGCCACCCATGTATAATTCAGTTACTGGCAAACATGGATTAGAAAGTATCCTGCAACAGCATATGTTTTTCAACGGCTTCAGAACACCTGTGAACCACTAACGAGGAAAAGGGGACAGCAGTGAAACCAGAAATACTTCACATACACAAATTAGCCAAGTAAGGAAGAGTGAGTTAATAAATCAGTGGGTCTGAAGCAAGGATTCAAAGACAATGAGAAATGTAAACATAGATCAAATGAATATTAGCCTTTTTAGGTTTGATGGTTCTTTAAAAAAATGAGCAGGTTTTATAAATCTGGAAACAAAGCAATGTCAGTGCAAAAGACATCATTTTTGCAAAGCCAAAATCTTTAAATTTCAGTAAACACCATATAAAGAAAACTTCATTGCAGATTCTCCGTTTAAAATGTAGAATACTGTCCTCAGCTCTAGGAAGAAATAATCACAGGAGAAAAAAGTATATGCTTATTCTTTTTCCTGTTGAAATGTTTTTGCTTCAGTTGGAGAAAAGCTTTGAGCAATGAATTAAGAAGGAAGATCTGTGATTTTTCATTTTAATCTTAAACTAAGTTAAAATGTTTCTCTGATGACAGCCACCGGAACAAAATAATAAATACAGTGCATCATGTTATTTATCTGCTGATTATGGATCACTCCACTGAGTGGATCAGCTATTCTCATACGCCTGCTACAGTGTTTGCCTAGACTATTAGAATCAGCTTCTTACATGTACATAACCATTGAAATGACTGCAGTGACACTGACCTTCAGCTGCAAGTTCTGTTGTTGTCAAATAGTAAATGCAAACGATTAAGGGACATTCCTTCTTTTATTATTCTAGAAGCATCCAAGATGCTGGATAAACCAACAACACTGCCAGTTTATGCTTCAGGGAGATCATAATCTAGCATTGAAACTACATGGCAGAGAATTAAACACAAATGAAAGCCATGTATGGGGCTGTGCTTCTGTTCGACATCACACTAGTCTCAGCAGTCTCAGGTTATCGTTGCTAAGCAGAACTAGATGTTAGTGATTTGTAGCCGCCTTTTGCAGAGGATGGGATTGAAGGAAAGACTTCATAGATACCATGAGGAGTTTTCCCCAAGTAAATAGGATAGGTTAAAGCTGCACGTAAGTGTGGTGGTAAGGGGAGACCAAAGCTGATATTTTTGGATGTAGACCAACATCACCACAAGACAGGCTATCAAAAAGTAGAAGGAGTCTACATGGTAGAGAACCTTACAAGTGGCTGGGAAAGATTATAGTAGAACAGATGCTTCCAACAATAACTAATCTAAATACCATTAGGTGTGTTATATTTCACATGTAGACAGTCTACGGTGTGATGGAAATTTTTACAGTAGGTTAGCATGAAAGTTTACACTTCAGTCAGAGTAAATTGTCATCATTCCACTGCAAATGGCACTTAACCAACTTACCTCAGTTGAGGATCTTCCCCTTTATATTAATGAAGCATTTGCTATCTTTAGCAAAATACTCAGAGCAGATGTTAAAGCTGGTGGAACTTAAGCAAGTTTCTGCTGACTCATTACCCCAAAAGAGAGTTTAGAGCAAAGTTAATGAAAGTTCAAGCATTATACAGCATTTTTAGTTTATCTTGATGTTCTGAGCTTCCCATTCTTTTTTCAAAAAGGGTGATATTAAATAAAACTTCTTTCCCAATTAGCATTTTTACATCTTTATACTTAATGCAATGCTGCCATTCTTCCAATGAAGTTTAGGAAAATGGCAGAATGAAGTCTGGAGTACGTTATTTTGAGATTATTTGCTTGTAATGTTAGTAAACAGTTTGATGTCACTAGTAGCACTATTCTCTCTTGTCTTCCCCCATTTAATGAAAATCTGTGAAATAAATGCTACAAGGCAGTACTGCTGGGATGACAAATTCCAAGCCAATAAGTCTTGCAATTGCCAAGATGCAAGCTCTGAAACTTGGCATTTGGCATTCAGAACTAGATAACCTTACTATAGTAACTACATTCACTGTATCTACAAGAGGGATGAATAAATCAACAATAATTGAACTACTAAAAGTGTCTAATTTCCAGCACAGTGCTTCAAGCAACAACTGAAATTAAAAAACTGTTAAAACACAGCTACATACCCATACAATCTTGTCATGAATGCACTGAAGCAAAGGTTAACAAAAAAGAATGAATATGCATTCTTTGCTAAAAGTAGCATTCCTTGATCTACAATAGTGGTGAACTGTATAAATGTCAGGTCCCGTCTAGGTCCCACAGAGCTTCACGTTCACAGTAGAAAGAATTTTTTATTGTTCCTGTAACATTACTCAAAGTAGGGAAAAGGCTACTCCTGAAGCATGTGGAATGCAGCCCCTGTTCTGAAGCCTGGCAGTGTTTCCAAAGTTAACAATGATCATAAACCCTTGAAATATGGCTGGTATCTCCATGGCCTGATACAAAGCCCAGTGAAGGCAAATGAGAAGATTCCACATGGCTTCACTTTTGTGTGGGCCAGGTCTAAATATTACTTCTCTTGTCACTTGTTTCCATAATCGAGAACTTCTTACATTGCCCAAGCCATATTTCACTGAATTCTTCATCTTTTCTCCCACTGCTAATTTCTATTTAAAAAGTACAAGACTGAAAATCTTTAGGAAAGTAACTAGCACAGTAGGTTAAATGGACTCAGTGCTTTAGAGAAACAGGATAGTCTAATAAACAGAGTTTTTAATGTAATACATTTCCACACTAATACACAGGAGGGAACCTACCATGGGGACAACCAGCCTGCTTTATGCCGCTTTGAAAACTCTTTCCCAGAATTAATTCAGACTGATTATTAGCATAGCATTTATGTGTTCACCTGGGGAACTAACTAAAAATAATAGCCAATTTACCAATGAACTAGAGTAGGATTTTTAATCTCCCATGCCTCTGCAGATTGGTGACAATACACTACAGAGTCACATCCCTGTGACTGCAGCACAGCTGGCGTTAAGCTTTTGGGTATACACAATCACAAGGAATTGCTGGAAGCCACTAAGATGTTGGATTGAGCCATTCCTTGGGCCACCATTTGGAGGGTCCTGCTATGATCTTAATATCTGGGTTGCTGGTTTATTAGGGACTGATTAAAAATATCAAAGAAGTGTATTTCCATCAAAAGCCACTACAAGTTAATTTGTTTCCAGGACTAACTACTGACCTTCTTTTGGGACCTCAAATTTGGAAATTCAGCCTTGAGGAAAAAATACAGGCATATGGTTGCTAAATCATTCATTTGTCATGTTTTTCCTGAAAGATGAGGAATAAGAGAGACACTACCTCAGTGGCGATTCTGGTTCTTATAACTACCTCCAGAAAACTGGGGACCCCTTCCAAGCGGTTTGTGTACTTGCATATCCAACACGTGCACAGAAAGGAAAGTATTTCTCCACATGCATCATGTGGGATAGCAAATTCTTTGTCATGTGATTAACTGGACTGAATATGCTTCTTTCATCCTCTTCCGTTTTGTAGATCAAACTCTAAATATGATGTACATATGTTAAAGTCTGAGAGGGAAAGACAGATACTGAGAGACCAGAGAATCTTTTCTTTCTTCAAAATTCCTGCCATGTCTAAGACTAAATTGAATACTTGTGGCATGAACATATATCCAAGTGCCTTTTAGAAGCTAAGGATCATGATGCAATGTTTTGAAACGGAAATTATTCCAACTTTGAAATACTATAACTTACCAAACAACCAAAGATGCTAGACGGTCCCTGTACCACATTTAACTGAAATGCAAGGCAAATACAAACAGACAGTTACCCTGCATAAAATGATACACATGATGGTTAAGGGTGGCATTGTTTCCTCTATATAAAGCAAGCTTCAAAGGGAACAGTAATTTTTGGATTAATGGGCAAACAATGCAGAACAAATTGCATCAGTTGTTAGTTAAAAGCTCTGTAAAATAGCTTGTCTTCTGTTTCTGAGTAATGGGACTGATCAAGGAATGGGATTTTTTTTTTTCTTTCCATCCCCAGCTCTCTTCCCCTGCTATTGTTTAGACTAGAGGATTAACAGTCAGAGAGGGCATCTCTGCACATTTATGAGAAAGACACAGCATTCAGTACAGCTGCAAGAATGGCTGAACCAGGAGTGTCATCATTGTGAACCACATGAAACAAACCCTCTGGCATGTTTTCAGTCATTATCTCTCAGCAGAGACCTAAAATAAAAAATGGGAAAGATCCAGGTACCAGCCCAAGAAGCTTATGAGGACAAAATACACTAGAGAGCTACCTAGCCTATTTAAAACTAACTTCAAGACAGTGATTCACACCTTCATAACATTCAAGCATGGCTTCTTCAAATTCCCCATTTGCTGGACTTCCTCTTAAATCAAAAGGCAAGACAGATCGCAGTTTATTCAGAATTTCGTGACCAAAGTCCTATTGAGTTGAGTTGGATTTTTGGATCCAAGGCCACGCAAATTGCAGATCCTCTCTGTTCTTTCTCATACAACTTTCTCATCTCCACCCTGTCCCAATTTGATTTTGTCAGGGAGGGATATAATGCATTCCGCCTGAAGCAAGGACAAAATACATGGTGTGAAATACTAGTCCTGCTAAGTCATTGAGGAGGAGGATTTTGACAGTCATCCTCAATTTTATCATCACCTCTGAGGTAACAAAAAAAAAAAGAATCAAAAGTTACAAGACCCATATTTGCCCAAACTTTCCTGCTTCTGCTCTTTTCAGCTTACCATCACTGCTTCTTGTTCCCACCCATTGCAAAGTGTCTCAGTTTAGACTGGAAACCTGTGAGGGCAGAGACTCTCTAAGTTATCTGGCTGTTTTGTCACACATCACTGTATATTTAATAATAATTATTCTTCTGCAGAGGTATTTTATTCTGATAGATTCAGAACTATCCCACCAGTATCTTCAGTTACTTATTCATTTTGCTACAGGCTACAACAGAAAGAGTTAGAAAATTTACTGAAATAACAAAGTCATTTTACATACATATGGTCTATGCTTCTGTGTCACAGCAGTGACAGATAAAAAGCAGCAATCTATCATATTTTCTCTCCACACTGTACTCAATAGGATCCAAAGTGTGGTACCCATTTTGCTACTAATGCACATGTATAACTCCCACTTATTTACTGTAGTGCCCTGAAGATGTGACAGTTAGCTATGTAATGCACTTATTATTTTTATTCATTCTATTCATTACAGATGACCGTGTATGGCGCACTTATAGCTATGCATTCCTCCACTAGTCATCAGTAATGCCATCTTTTCTAGCTCATGAAAACAAAATGTGTATTAAATTACAAACAACAATGACATCTCTTTCTACCCGATGCTTCCCAGCCAGCCTGGCCAGTCTTCTACCTTCCTATGAGTCTGAATAAACTCAAGAGCAACTTAGCTATTTCAAAAAGTGCTTTTGTGCTGAGCAGGAATCAAGGCTGAATGGCATGAAATGCCTGTGAGGGTGAAATGCTGGAAGTACACTCTCTGAGGCACTTTAACTGCCCTCATGGCAAGGGCTCCAAAAACTTTGGGAGCCTAGACTGCTTGTTGATGGGAGAGTCAATGTTCCTAGTATTTAAAAAGAGAAACTAGTGATTTCTTTCAAAAAGCTGCATGATAGCCATATTCTGTCATCGTACTCAGCTTTCCCTAGTTATTGCCAAATATGAACCATCTTCTTTCACTTTTACTAAATAGGAATTCTCTAAGGGAGAGATTGAGAACAGGGAAAAAGGCATTTTGGGAGGGAATTATAAACCTGCTCTCCTGGAGAGGGCTAGGTCAAACTGTGAATTGCACCAGGGTTGGGGAGCATTTGCCTGGTCTTCCACCTCCATTGCAGATAATCATATAGCAACCACACAAGCCCCTTGCCAGGATCTCTAGGAAAAGTTGGGTTTCATACTGAAGTTGTGAAAGGACTGAACTCACAGCTCCTTTCAGCTCAAAAACATTAAAAATAAGTATCTGGTGCACCTTCAGTGAGTGATCACTCACTGATCACTCTCAACTGAACGATTTGTTTCACTAATTTCTCCTCTCCATTGCGCAAGGCTATCTATCAGCTAGTGGAGTTCTGCAGGTCTGGAACCTGCAGGAGGATAGGCAGCGACAGCCAACTCTTTTCATCATGTTGAACATATACATACAATTATTGATGACCATAATTGCACTGAAGTTCATAGGTACTCACAAAAGTAAATGTCCCCCTGTCACTATAACAACATCAAGTTCTGGCAAAATCAAAGGTGTGCATAGACATTGGAAGGCTTTGCAAAAGACCCCTGTAGAAGTTCTGAATACAGACTCATGTTTCCTTAGCATGTATTTTCAATCCTTAAATTGTTATTTCCTGTTTTTCCAACCGTTTAGATAAATCTTGACATAATTTAACACATCGTAATATTGAGGCTAAACTGAAGGCAGTTTAGGCAATACTAAATATTGCATATTCCATGGAAATGAGTGGGTTGTAACTAAAATGGGTCCCTAATGGCCATAATTTGCTGTAGGTAAACATGGCTAAAAATATTGAAACAGGCTACTATAGGAGGAACCAAAGACAGAATTTATAGATTATAAATATAAACACCCAACATTCTCTCCGGCACTTCTAGGACATGAAGGTAACCATGCTTTTGTCTAATCAGCTAGTTTCCTTCCTGGATTTACAAACTCCTTATTAACTCTGAATATCCAAATCTATGTTCTTCTGCTGCTTAAATTATAGGACCTGAATTTGGATAGAGAGGGAGTGGACTTCAGATGCCTGCACCTTTTTGTTGATTTCAGATTTGTTTCCAAAGAGTTTGGCCCCCTCCGTCTTCACCTCTACATCTGAATCATCAGCAGGAGGTACACCTTATTTCTCATTCGCTTTTCACTTGCACCATTTTACCACACTGCACTGGCACATGGATATAATTCTGCAATTGCACAACACATTTGCGCAAGACACAAAAGGAGTTCATGGGACCTGAGGTTGCTAAACCTCTATACACAATGTTCAAGAAGTCATGGCAGTCTGGTGAAGTTCCCACTGGTTGGAAAAAGGGAAACATAACCCTCATGATTCTATTACCTTGCCCATTTTTGAGTTATGTTAAATAGAACAGACAAAGCAATAGACAGCTTAAGACAATCACACGGGGCAGGAAAGATATTATAGTTGTATTTAACGATTTGTTCATGGAAGTTTCCCAAAAGTAAACTCCTACTGCAACAGAAAAATCCCCCACAAAACTAAAACTAAAGCAGAAACTCCACAGAAATATGTACCAATCTGCTGTAAAAACTCCACCTGCAAAGATGTGAGGACATGCACCAACATAAACACTGATCTGAAATCTGAATGCATTAAAAAAAAAACAAAAAAAAACCCACTAGCACAAATCATGACCTGTGTCCTCCTTTGACTTGCCTGCAAAACAAAGCTCCCACAGACACTCCAGAATCAGGCCCAATCCTGGTGACACTGCATGCTCACGTGGCCAAAGCTTAACCAGTTTTTTGGAATGACATGTGAAAGATTTGAGGGTATTAAAAAAAAAAAAAAAAAAAAAAAAAGAAAAAACCAAACCAAACAAAAAAAAACAAACAAACAAACAAAAAAACTAAACCCGAACCTAAATCCAAACAATGGAACTTCTGACTTCTCCTAAGAGGTGAATATTGGCCTGCCTTTAAGTCTCCATCTTGAAAAATTTTAACTAGACTCCATTTCAGAAGGGAAGTAGAAATAATGAAATGGGGTTTAGGTGAACTATTAGGAGTTACTGAGAAACTCTTTCTTAAAATAATTTTTAAATTATTAGCACTTTTTAAAACAAGCAATAATAAGCTAGTCTCCTTTTTACAAAGTTGAATGTCCACTCTCAATGGCAATATTTTATCTATAGTTCATGAAGCAAATCCTACTAGGACAGCGATAAAAAACTGGTAAAATTTGACCTTTGATTTTAGGTAAATGTTACGTATTTGAATAAAAGGTTGCATTTATAGGCAGTCTCAGAATTCTTTTTATATTTCAAAGGCATCTTTAGAAGAGCTCACGGGAGAATCTATGGAAGTTTTTTAAACAGGCAACACTGATTTTTAACAAATTTTAAACACTCAGACAAGGATTTTCCTCCAACGTATAATTCATCACCTTCCTTACTCAGTGTAAATTCAATCTGTTCTGTTTGTATGACATAAACAACAAGCAGTTTCACAGGAATGAGGCAAACCATATGTGAAGGTGTTTTAGAAAGCACAACAGGGAATACACCAAGCAAAGAAGCATCTGCATTTATTTCAATGTCAAATCACATGTGTATTATAAGGGGAAAGTTTATTGTTTTTATTAAAAAACAATTTTACTATTCTGTGCTGTTTACAATTAACTCTTCCTGCCCCTCAGCATTCTCATCAATTTGGAAAAAAAAATCAGCAGGTAAGAATCATAAAGGCTACAGGTTCAGAGGCAGGACTGAAAAGCTGTCTTCAACCCCCTCCACCTTGCTCAGGGGTGATGGGCTGACCATGGCTAGAGGCCTGGTGCCCACTGAATCCACTGTATCACTCCTCTTCCTCAGCTGGGCAGGGGAGAGAAAATATAACAAAAGGCTTCTGAGCCTAGACAAGGACAGGGAGGGATCGTTCAGCAATTACCTTTATGGGGAAAACCAGACTCAGTTTGGGGAAATTAGTTCAATTTATTACAACCAAATCAGACTAAGTTAATGGGAAATAAAACCAATAATTTAAAACACCACCCCACCTCTCCCTTCTACCCAGGCTTAACTTAAAGCAAAATTTTCTCTACTCCTTCCCACCAAGGGATGCAGAAGGACGGGGAACAGGGGTTGTGGTCAGTTCATCACACATTGTCTCTGCCGCTCCTTCCTACTCAGGGAAGGACTCCTCACACTCTACCCCTGCTCCAGCATGGTGTTCCTCCCATGGGAGACAGTCCTCCACAGACTTCTCCAGCATGAGTCCTTCCCACAGGCTGCAGTTCTTCCCAAACTGCTTCAGTGTGGGTCCCTCTCACGGGGTGCAGTCCTTCAGGAGCTGCCTTCTCCAGCCTGGGTACCCCTGGGGTCACAAGCCCTGCCAGCAAACCTGCTCCAGCCTGGGCTCTTCTCTCCGTGGGGGCCACAGGTCCTACCAGGAGCTTGCTTCAGCACAGGCTTCTCATGGGGTCACAGCCTCCTTCAGGTACCCTCCTGCTCCAGTGTGGAGTCCTGCCCAGGCTGCAGGTGGGTCTCTGCTCTACTGTGGCCCTTCATGGCTGCAGGGCACAGCCGGCCTCATGATGGTCTGCACCACCAGCTGCTGGAGAATCTCTGCTCCAGGTCTGGAGCACCTCCTCCCCCTGCTTCATTGACCTGGGTGTCTGCAGAGTTGTTTGTCTTACACAGTCTCACGTCTCTCTCCGGCTGAAGTTGATGTTTCACAGAGGTTTTTTTCCCCGTTTCTTAAAGTTGTTATCCCAGAGGCCCTACCACCATCTCTGATGGGCTCAGCCTTGGCCAGCAGCGGGTCCATCGTGGCTGGCATTGGCTCTATCAGACACAGGGGAAGTTCCTAGCTGCTTCTCACAGCAGCCACCCCTGTAGCCCCCCTGCTACCAAACCTGGACATGCAAACCCAATACACCAGGCTGGAGTATGCTTGCAAGAGCCTGTTTCTTCTCCACCCTCCCTCCTTGCTACCCTTCCTGGATGGGGGGCTGCGTCTGCTCCTGGCATCTACAAGTGAGAATCAAAGCCTGGTCCACCCACCCTGGGTTTCAGAGGTGCAAACATATAAATCCATGTAGGATTTATTTCTTACTGATGCTTGCATGCAGTGGGACACCAGCTCATCTCCAACCCAAGATGCTGCCTGATCCTGCACTGATCCTGCACTAACCAACTTACAGCCAAGCTACCATGGGCAATGCATGGCCCTACTGCACGGGGTGCTGGGTATACCCCACAGAAGGCAGCACCCTACAATAAATTATTTTACAGAAGCTGGCCAGAGCCAGCTTAACACATTTGGCGTTCAGGAGAAAATATTTCAAAGCAGCATTTACCCTGGGTATGAGCTACAGGCATGTTGTTAAAAAGCTAATTGCATGGAGACAAAGGATGATCGTTACTTTTATGTTAGCGTACAATATTAACCCTTAAGAGCTGTGCTTGATGATAAGTTGTTGGTGATTGAAAATGCTAGGTCATTATTTATATTTAAACTCAAGGCTGAAGATTCCTAGAGTCACAGAAAGTGTTTATGTCATTATTTTTTTGCATTAAGACAGATAAAAGTTTCTGAAATCTGGGATGTTTCTCCTATTTCCAATACAACTGCACATAAAAAGCAGTGTTAAAGTGCTGAAATGCTAAAATTATTTCTCAGATCTCTCTTTATTATGCATTTTCTGAAAATCTGGCTATATAGTGACAAATAGGCATGAAGAACATTTTTTCCTCAAATTTTGCTTGTTTCAGGGAACAGCACAGGGCTAGAAAGCTCCTGGCAGCAGGTTTTGGGCTGCAAGTGTCAAAATTCCTCCATACATTATTCCTCTCAAGGTCATAGGTTTCATTTGCCTTATTTAGACAACAGTAACTAAAAATATTATTCTGCTGCAGGTTACAGGGACTTTTAGTTGCAGAAACAGAAATTTTTAAGAGAAGGAAGGTTCAGTGGCACCATGGCGGGAGGCAAGATCCTGGGGTTAGCTCTCCAGGAAGGTCTGCAAAGCACTCAGTGACCATTTAGCAGCCACAGGGTCCTGACTGCAGCCAACCACCTCAACGGCGCGCACCTCCCTGTAATACGTGATCACGTTCGTCTGTTGTCTTAACCTCTTCTCTCTCGTCTTATGTTTTGGACTCATCCCCCTCCCCACCAATTCGCTGGACCTAAGCAAAAGCCTGCTGCTTTCAGCAAGGCTCTTACTCGGGCACAGTGGGAAAAGTCATTCACGTAGGCTGCAAGATCGAAGCTGAAGGCTGCGGGCTTCTGCAGCCAGAATGATCTTTTTATTACATATGTGTACAATGCCCACTGTAAGGAGGTTTGACTATGGCCTACAGATGTGAGACACCACTGTCAAGTTAATATGAATGGAAAAGGACAAACATGCAATAGCGATGGAAACAAAAAAATACCACAATTATCTGAAAAATAATTGTGATCACAAAAGAATATTTTGCTCATACTCGCCAATCTACCCTTTGGCAAGTCCTACCAGAAAAGAGAAGATGAGATGGAGGAAAAGAAGAGGGAGGATAGAAGAGAGAAGAAAATACAAGGATAGGCAGGAAGAGGGAAGGAAAAAAAAGAGACTGTGACAGGGTGAATACTTTTAACTTGTCACAGTACAACACTAGCTTTTAATTAATACAGGGTATGTACAACTTTGAAGGCTGTTGGTCGTGCAGCATTTTATGATAAATACATTTTATGGGATTTTTTTTCTAAAGAGGATTTTGTAAATAACCTACCCCAATAAATGATTTACCAGCTGCAATAAAAGATCAAGGAAATTGCTCAGATTGCATCTTGGAGCATCTAAAACGCTGAAGTTTATGGAGATCTAAGCTGCCCCCAGATCTACAGTCCTATTAAAAAATTTTGTAGTAGCTAATTATCTTGCATTGCATTTTTTAAAAGGTAGCAATCCTGGCAGATTGAAAGGTCTGGAAACAAAGAGGAGTTGATGTCCTTTGATGGAGAAAGTAGGAGAGAAGGAAAGGTGAAGAGACATATAGAAGTGAGTAACAACTGAAACATCGTGCTGGTATGGTAACAAATGGAACTAACAACCCTAAGGTATCAGATACTCCCTTCAGTCACACTGAGAAATTGAATTAACTCTAAGTTTTAAAAAATATATTAAGAACACATTCTTCACATGGTATTCTAAGTGTAATATCTATATTGCTTGATCAAGAATGGAGTAAATTTTTTCCTTTTTTTTTTTTCTGATAAAGATGACATTTTACCACAAGTGAAGCAGAAAGCAAAGAAATGCTTTCTAAATTCTGTTTTATTCTAATCTCATGGGATTTTCACATAATAAATAAGTAAATAAGGCAAGCACTGGTCCCTATTTCAAACTGGATGACAGACACAATAACTAGAATGGCATATTGAAATAATAAAATACTAGCTTCAGCTGCCTTCACAGAAGGATGGGCAACACAGTCACCATGAAGCATGCCTTATAGCCTTTGTTTCAAATCAGGAATATACAGCTTGTATCCTACAACTTACTGTGTTCAGACATACCTCTACCCCACAGGGAACACCAGTGAAACCAGCATCCTCACAGGTATGGGCCTCCAAAGTCAACTGGACTTCTTAAGAAGGGATGAAGAAAGGAAAAGGAAAAACAAAAGAAAAAAGGAGCCCTTGTTTATTCCTGGTATCCAAATCAGACAGTGAGATGCATGCCAGTGGACACAAATGCCTGTCCCTCTGCTCCTCTGGCCATGGGCTTCATAGCCTGGGGGCCAGGCTGCTGCAGGGACAGCAAGCAGAAATCAGTATGTGATCCAGGAATGGTCCAGTGCTAAGGAAGCATGGACCCGGGTCCCTCTCCCAACACTTCCAAGCTGAAAAACTTTGAAAAGAATAAAGGACCAATGCTGCTGACTTTAAACATTCATTGTACCACAGTAAATCTGCAAGACACAGAAGAGAGACAATGAAGTTCACCCACAGAAAACAAGCAAGATAAAAAGGGTTGATGATAATTTGGTTAATTCAATTTGAAAATTGAGGTAGGTAAAATAAAACAGTGGGAGATGGCAAGGATATTTGGATGAACACTGCAACTCTAAAATCCATTCTTAAATCACCAGAATGGACGAGTCCTTAATTGTCAAAAATAACCACAATTAATTCAGCAGAATTATGGCAGTCTAATGGTCATGTGCAGATTGCTGCCTCCTGAAATACTCATGGACTGACCACCTCTAGGGTTGAGTTCAAATTTCTATAGTGAAATGCACTTTGTGTCTGCAGGGACTGTACTTAACTTTCTGCCAAACTTTAAAGGCACCAGGTGAATGTAGCAAGGGAGAGCAGGGAATGACAGGACTAGTGATGCTGAAGGCTGTTTGGCCTGCCTGATTACATAACTCTGCTTTTAAATGTTTTGATAGGGAAGGCATTCAAATTTTTCAGAGACGTCCACCCTATTCTGATGCTCATTTCATGAGTGCTTTATTTGAAATTCTAGGGTCTGATTTGTTGAAGATCACAGGTGCCAGAGATATACATTACAGCTAGGTTTTCAACATCCAAAACACAATACAGAGCTATGTGAAAGATTATCAGATCATTTCATTTAGTGAAGGACTGGGTCTTCATTGTTTTCTACTAATTACAATTAATTGTTCAACTTTTGCAATTACCTTGAAGATGAAATCCAGGGAAATATAAGTAAATGGAAAGATTTCATTTTGATGCAGCCTTTTTAATTTCATTTTAATTTATCTTTTCATTTTAAGTCATTCCCCATACGTGTATTTTATAACAGAGAAAAGTAATAATATTTAAAGTAACATCGAAGAAATGCATTGCTGTTAAAACACTGAAAAGCTTTTTCTAGAAATACTCTTTCATTTCTTCCCCAACACAACTTCTTAATACAATATACCAGTTTTAAAACTGCATTCTCAGACATAAAATGCTTCCAAATTTTTTCTGATCAGCTTCAACCATAAATAATACTAAGGAGTCTAAGAAAACCCAAGTCTTTGATTATTTAAAAGTGCTAGAAATATCTTAAATCATATCCCATCTGTCAAGATGAAATAACACCCCTTCCACAATATTTCTGTGAAGAAAATGTAACTCTCATTTATAAAGTTCTATTGGGAAGGAAAAATACAAAGAAATCAGTAATTCTGAATTCCAGGTACAGTTTGCATGTTGTAAATAAGGCCAGGGGCCACAGTGTCCAAAAAGTAGAATATTAAATACTTCATATTTACACAAATATATAGCACAAACACAGGAAAATGAGCTCTGTGGGAAACCAGCATGTGATGTCATAATCATAACCTGCATGCACAAAGGGAACAAATAGCATTACTTAGGTAATTCTCAATGTATATGTTGCATTTTGCAGCCTAATAACATTCAACTGAATACAGATACCTCTATAAGACAAGAATAACAATGCATTGGGTTGTGAAACTATCTGACTCTCAGATTACTTACCACACAGAAAAGGTGTATTTCTCTAACTCCTCCAAGTAAGAATTGCTCTCTGCAGATGTTTTTCCTTCTTTTGAGCTTGCATTGCTCCCAGGACCTGATTTTTCTTGATAATATTGGTCAGATGGGTCATTCCAGTTGATCTTTAAATGAAAAGAAAAAATAATTCAGAACAGTAAGGTAATTAGCTGGGCACAGCTAGCAAAGGTCTGCCAGTTTTGAATTTCTAGCTCTGTTTTACTCCTGACTCTATAACAAACCTGGAAAATAGCAGTGGCAAAGCTGGCTCAAAAGACTTAAAAGTGTTGTCTTTTAAGTGTTGTCATTGACATATGTTCCTATAAGGCTGTGTTTTGACAAACCCTCTCTAGGAGGCGTAAGCTCGTGCTCACACCAGAAGTCATCCACCCTTCCTCTATCTCTTCATTCACTTTTTCCTGTGTTGCATGCCGCGCTCAAAGATTTGGACATCCACATTGTAAAACATACGGAGGGAACCAATCTGGGAATGGAATTAATGCTTTTTGACCTCTTTCTTTTCTTTTCTCTTTATTAACTGGGTTAGCTCTCAGCTGGACCCATTCTGATCCAGGCCACCCTGCACTGGTGCCAGCACAAGGGAGGAGGGGGACAGTACTGCATCTTTCAGTGCCAGTTTATGCTGATTTAAACTACTCAGTGAGCTACAAAGTACAGATTCCTAACCTGTTCTGATCTCTGGAATAACATTTCTGCATGCCAGGGCCTAATTCAGCACTGGTGTCACCTCTCTCTGGGGTGATGGGCTGGTTCCTCAAATGCTTGGCGTTAATTGCCCCTGGACAAACACCACTTCCACCAAGAGAAAAAATGAGGTCATAACTTATCAAACTTCCACAGGTGACTTTATGAAGCAACCTATTAATACCTTCCCAGGCACAATACCAAACTCTGTAAAGGGTTTGTTAACATGTAGTTAACAGGGAGAAGAAAGGGATGAAAGATAAAACCAGTCATGTTCAAAACAGCAACAGGACTCTTTCTGTGCTTGCTTTTAGATAGGGAGATGGAAAGTGTAGTGTTTAGAGGTAACCACAAAGGGAAATTTTGCTTGTCATCCCTTGATGCCTTCAAGATCAAGACTAGATGAATCTCTGGAAACTATAAGACTTCATTTGAACACATTACTGATCTTATGGAGCAAGCGGTTGAAATTTCCTAGCCTACGGTAGAAGACAAACTAGATGCTTGAAGGTCCTTCTCAACCTTTACATTTATGAAATCCATAAGGAACAAAATATCCAGGTTTACTCTGTAGATCTCAAAAATCTTAGTTTCCAGGGAACATAGTTTTAGCATCACATGTAGTCACATCACTGAACACTTTGCTAACTATGAAAACCACAAAGATTGTTTTTTCTTTTAATTCAGTAAACCATTTTGTTGTAAAAGGAAAATTTCTATTCTAAAGTTTGGATTGCATAGAACTCGTCCACATTTTGAATTTTAATTTAAGGTTCATGGACATAACACAGGTTCATATCCATACCTATATAATGTTAAATATGGTTTCAGTAAACATGATACAATCATTGTATGTTCAGCAGTTGTTGGAAAAGCTGCCACACAGAATGGAATATATTGTCAAAGAGTGACTCTGTGTACACATGAATAGTCAAGATAGAGTAGAAGTGGATAGCATGCTCAAAGCTGTTTTAAAAAAAATAACACCAGGCAACTACAGATAGCATTGCTCTTCACCTAGCCACATGACTGTCCAATTTAATTCCCTAAAAAAGTCGAGGTTTCAGAGCAGCTAGTGTGTGCAAGGTACCTTGCTTGAACTGGTGTTGTCTCCATGAAACAGCACCAGTTGTTTGTACTCCCTGTGTAAAGTACATATAAAAACACTATTTAAGATATAAATCCCAAAGGCATTACAGAGTACTGTGACTTTCTCTGAGACTGTGTTTGAAGCACAGTCATCTGCATGAAGATGGGATTATGGCCACAGAATAGATTTTACTTCTCTTAGAATCACTGACCAGGACCATTGTGCCCTTCATAGCCACCATTCAGTATCTTGAACACATGCAAAGGTGTGCACGCTCATCACAACAAAGACCGTGTTGTCACTAATGGCCATCACTCAAAAGATACTCAGTGGGAGACTATTTTGCAACTCTGTACCACAGATGAAATAGGGAGCAGGAGGGGCAAACCTTTGTTTTTGTTGATCTCTCCTATATTCTCCAACAAGGTGAGGTGAGACCCAAAGGTCTTTCTGCTTGCTTTCATTAAATATATATATATATAAAATTAGAAATCTCTTTGCAAAAAGAAAAGGGACAGCTGAGGTGAACAATCCACTACATGACTTTTTGTATTCCATCTAAGTCTGCTGTTTACATTAATTTGTAATCGTTTCCAATATACTATTGTTGAGTAATATTATTTTAGAAGGTTTTTTCGATTCCAGAGTTACAAGTGGACTCAAATGACATAGTTCAGATCAAGTGTCTAAATCCTGAACATGCTAAAACAAGGATCTCTCTGAACATTAGGGTTCACTCATCCCATTAAAAAAGAGGGGCTCTTACAACATTTAAAAGATTTTGTATGCTCACATTTCTTTTGTGCAGAAGTATTCCCATAAAAGGCTCATTTCAGAAATCTATTTAAACATGTCAATAACTGTGAGCTTGTGAGTCATTTCACTGAGTCCACAGGGACGAGACACTGCTGAATTGCCCATGGGTTTACTCACCTTGTTGAAACCAGGTCACTTTAATGTGGCTTTGAGAGGCACCCACAACTGAGGTTCCTATAAGAGCGTGGCATTTTGTTCAAAGACAATGTGCTATTATGGGATTGTAGGAAATGAATTTCACTCTGCCACTCCCATGGGTTGGGTTGCTTTGCCCATTACACCCACTCCATCAGTCCTTAAATCGCTATTCCTATAGATATAAGACTAGACACACACACATGAACACATCAGTCTGCAGTTATGTTTATGTATAACTCTGGTTTCTCCAAGTTATTCTTACCTCCCTAAAGAAATAAATCCCTTGAAAACTTAGTCATTGAAAATTAGGGAATTTCCAGTTGGCCAATCTGGTTTTGCTCATAGATATTTATATGTAGATCATTACACTACTAAAATCAATGTTATGATAATAATTCCCAGCTATTGAATATTTGTGTCACAGTATATGTACATGTATAAACACACAGTACACAAGTTTGTGAGTACTCTGAGTACCATCATGACTTTTTTCCATGGGCAATCAAAAGCATTAAAAATGTTTCATAGCACATTTAGAACAGGGTGACACAAAATACCACAATGACTAATTTGAATATTCATGTTTGCAGTTACAGTTCCCTGCAGCCATGTTGATCTAAGGAGGCCAGTGTAGAAACACTTAGAAAAACTGCATCCTTCACTGGAAAATATCTAATTTGGAACAGATAATGCAGGTAGAAGCAATTCTCGGGAATGAAGAGTCATCTTTGTGTCTTAGTTCTCAGAATTTACATTAAATCTTAAACTTCCAGGGGTAACTCATCCAGAAAGTGTTGGCATTATGCAGATGTGATTTCATGGTAAGTTGTACTGGTGACACAATATTTGTTCACAAAATAATTATGTCCTTGACCAAAGTACTACAAATAAGGACACTAAAATTATCTGATGATAGGAGTCTTCCACCCATGTACATGAGAGCTTGAAGGTTATAGATGCATAGGAAACTTATCTTACGTTTAAAAATTACTGAAATAACACTGTCCTGCAGTGCAGCCTTGATCAAGCTGCTGTTGTCTGATTACTGGTTGTTCTTCCCTTAGTCCTTTGAAATTCTTTTGCTGAGAGAGATTAGCTCCTTACAGATCTATGCAGGAGACAGTAATACTCCTGGCCATGTGAAGACTTATAGAAGCTATAACAAAAACCCCAGTGATAGATTGAAAAAAAAGGAAAACCAAGAAGATGAAGATGCAAACCCACGAAACTTTCACAAATGGTGCAGGTAGAGTCTCCAATGGTTTCACTGAGTGCTTTATGGGAGATGGTGACATTCAGACGAGTACCTTTTGATATCCTCCTTGGTCGTCCTTCAGGTGAAACGAGCTGCAGTGCTCAACTGCACTGCCATGGCAGTCTTGGTAAAAATCGTCCTCTGTAAGAAAACAAACCTTTTTTTTTTTTCCAAACATAGGTGCATTAAGACAAAGGTCCAGAAGGGAAGGAGCTGGATTATTTTCCCTCTCCCACCAAGATCCTCATGAGTCCAGGCAGGTAATTTTTTTCCCCTCCATACTTGTTAGAAACAGGTGGTTAGTTCTCTCCTACCTTCCAGAAATCTTAGCATTATGAATGCAGAGAAGGCTTGAGATACTGTGGTGCTGGAAATAACAATTGCATAGATACAAAGTGAGGAGAAAAGTAGAAATAAAGAAACAACACAAGACACAAGAACAAGAGTGAAGGGTATTTTAAACACCACAGGATGTGTTCTTCAAAGAGAGAAGGAAGTTTGTTTTCTTGTATAAGCATTGTTGTGGACTGAGAATGAGACACAGGGATCCAAAGTACTCGTGTTTTCTAAGCAATGTTTACTCAAGCAGTGTGTCCCTCAATCTCCTGAAAAGCAGCGGAGTGAACAAAAATGTACTCCCACATCACAGGAAGAAGTGGTGTGACAAAAATAAAGATACATGCTACACTTAAACACCACATGGAGGATATGCCAAAAATATACGTAATGATTATTTTCACTTTTTTTTTTTAGTTACTTCCACTTCCCCTCAGTAAAAGACAGTCAAGTGTACTTAAAATCACAGTACAGGCAGGATCTGCTTTTAGGTGTTGTAGTTGTAGATATACAACATATACACATATAAAATGTCACAGCTTTCAGCCTGTGTGTTTGTGTATTTACCTATGGATATATTTCTGTTTACTGCTTTCTATACATAAACACATGTATAGGTGTGCATATGCTAAGAATTCACAATAATGAGGTATTTACAGGTATTTACCTCACCTAGGGTGAAAGAAGAGGTCTACTGAAATCAGTAAAAACTGCATAAAATACTGCTGCTGGGTATGTCACATGTGTACACACATGCAGTGTAAACAGGTAAACAGTTCAAATTGTCTCCACATATTCCATATATGTGATACATGTATGAACCCACAAACACATATTAAAACTAAACATACCTTTGTAAAGAAGGTTACTGTGGTTTTCTTTGTTGTTGTTTGTGGTTTTTTTTTTTTTTTAACGTTAGCTCACTGAAATGTGTTTTCAAATAGTTTTGCTGAAATAATAAGGACTTTGACAATGTTTTTGGAGACAAATAAATAAAGCAGTAATTACCTTGGCCAAAAAAAAAAAAAAAAATAAAAGTAGCACAATAAAAAGCATAAAGAAAACTGTAATATCCTACATTTGAGAAATGGGAGGGAGAAGGAACTCCCGTTTGTTATTTAATCATGACATGCTCTTTTTGTATTTTTTTGTAATGCTGTGAATGCTTTTTTCTTTCTATACCAGTGAGCTCATTACTTTAATTCCTCATAGATTTCTCTGAACAATTTTTGCTAAGTAAAAACACAATGTAATTCTTCAATGGCTGTAACAGTAAGAAGCTGCTCAAATTAAAGATCAATAAAAAGTACAGAAAAAATCTGTATGGAAAATAAATAAATAAAGGAGAAGATGGCAAATGCTTGCAATTAGACAGGATGAAAAATCTAAAAAGAAATTAAATTTAGTTGTAATACATTTCCCATTCTTTTCTTCATGAAAATTACTACTGAAGTGTTTTTTTTTCTGTAATTTAAATGTTAAGCTGCCAGATGTGTGTCTCATGCTTGAAGAGTTGAAGCTTTGCATTATTTAGCATATTAAGATTCACAGAATTTAAAAAAGGGCTCCTTTATTGCCTGGAGGTTCTAATTAAGTAAACCTTAGCCTGGTACATTTAAAACTTGCAATACAAGAGATTTTGCTTCCTTTTTTTTCTCTGCAGCCAAGTCTCATCAATATAATAAATATGGAAAATACTTAAGATGATATAATTTTTCTTTGGCTTGAGGAATTAAACCTATCTATTATTTTAAGAAGTTTTTAATAGAGGGCAGCAATCAGAAAGACATTTAAAGACTCCAGTCTACTTTTTAATCATAGGAGTTGCTCGTAGTTAGTGGGGGGAAATGTGTCTTATAAAACTGAGCTATGTAGAAATTGTTTCTTCCTCATGCAGAAAACAAAGCAGTTCTGAGAAAGAAACAAGAATCACACAGTTCTTTATTATTAAATTGCATTTTACTTTTTTATAACTTGTTATAACTGACCACAGAAAACTAATAAAGCATTAATTAGCTGCACTATCAGGAATTTGTTTATTGAAGGGACGGGGATGGTTGCATCAGAAATTGTAATAACATAAAAATTCCTTTGACATACTGTACCCATAAATCATACCTTATATACAGTTATTTTTGTCATTTTAGAAAATGTCAGAGGTGTCAACTTTGTCCAGATATAGCACTTAGCAGTGACTATTTTAGTAAATTGACTCAAAATACATTTTGTTCCCTGACAGGGGATCATAATACCATTCATGATAAAAATGAACAATTTGAGAAGGAGAAAATAGCACCAAGTAAGAATGATCAAAGACAGGTATCATAGATATGATAAAGGTACAATTGCAGGTGTAAACTCTCTGTTAATGTTTATTTGGGAGTCAACAAGCATGCATAAGAGCAGGAAAATGTGATTACACAAGGGGTTGGAAAAGGCAATAAAATTCTTAATACAATGCTATAAATCTGTGGTCAAGTATGAATAAGAAGTCCAGCAGAATAGTTTTAATTCTGTAAATCTGTAAGAGAAAAATAGGGGAAAATGGGTGGCATTTTTCCTACTATTGTGTAATGGACATGATAAGGGTAATGTCTGGATTTGGGAAAGTATGGTGAGATAAGTTTGTTTCCAGACCTTGACAATGTTGTGAACAGTCTTATTTCTTGGTGATATTAAGTCCCAACAAAACAGTTTAGATGCTACACAGCTCACATCTGATTTGGGATGAAAAGAAAGTGTCATCTGTACCAAGTCCCTGAGTTCAGCTGGGACCTACATTTTTAAACAGAATGGAAAGAGGTTGGAAACTGTTAGTGTTACTCCATTACCTTTCTCAGCATCAGCCTTCTTGGGGAAATAACTGAGAGTAGTAGCATGCTCTCTTCACAATGGAGGGTGTCTTACTGCTTCTTAACCCTTGTAGAGTGTAATGTAACCTTTTTTACCCTCTATATATTCTCAGAACATATATATACTCAGAATCTATATTCTCTATTCAGTCTGGAAGTTGTCCTCGTTGGTTATGTCTTCAGTTACAAGCATTGTAGTGCAACAGGAGTGGATCTGTAGAATGAAGCCAGCACTTCAGAGGACACCACTAAACATTGGGGACCCCACTGTGTGTTGAAGAGTTTATGTCAGACTAGCTCTAGTCTGTTCCTGAGAACTGATGGCCCAGTAATACCCAATACACACACCTGAGGTGCATCCCGCTGTTTAGCTTCACCCTAAGGAAGTCCAGTGCTTGTCCTCCAAGTTTACTCCACAATACGAACCGGAGAGCAGCAACTGGGGCAGGGCATTTACTTCCAAAAGTGCTCTAAAAAGCTGAACGCAAATGCAGATAGACCCCTTGTGAAACGGGATATGAGAGGGTTTGTAAACAGATGCTCTGAGATTTGAAACTTTCAGAGGCTGCATATAAAGGTGATAATAAGAAATTTTGATGTACTGGGGGGGAATAAAAGACACATTTTAAAAGATTTTTTAAAATATGGACAAAAGAAACAGCACAGCTAGGAAATTACATTGGTTTGGTGGGAAATACTCTGACATATGGTGGCAGAGTGGAGAAGGATGAAGTGGACTCCATTCTGACGCCTGCAATCTCTCCTTCAGTCAGTAGGAACAGATTTTAGAGTGGTGCCATCCAGGAGTGGGGCAGCAGACAAAGAAATCACCAGATTGGTTAAATTACAGTGGAGAAACAGAAAATAATATGAAAATCCACTCTAGACTCCCTTCCTAGTAATACTGCGGTCTGTGGGAAGTCAAAAAGCATGGTAAGAGTTGGAAAAGAGTTTGGATTACATGGACTGCGCAGCCGTATGTGGGAGCTGAATTTGATCCTATCTTCAGGAACTAACCCTTATCTTTAACACAGTCGAGCTCAGAGAAGGAAAAGACTAGCAGTGAAAGAGAAGGTTCAGCCATCCGAGTCTCTGTCTCTGAGGCTCTACCTGTAGAAAAAATGAAGGGCAAGCAGTCTTCATTTTAAAACATCACTTTGTTCCCTTTGATGTGGTACCCATGAGGAACTACCAATGAGAATAGCTTTGGGTTTTTTGGTTTAGGTAATTATTTTTGCATCTGCATACGACTGTTATGTAGAAACAAACAGTGTGTCAGGACAATCACCTAGTTGCAGTATAATGAGAAATATTGCAAGGAATGCTCACTGGTTTTCATTATTTTGTTTCAGAAGTGACTGTGAGCAAAAAACAACCTTCAACAAAACTGTTTCTCACATATGCAAGCATATTTTAACAAATGAAAAGCTTTTTCTCCAGAAGTAATGATAAAACTAGAATGAAGCGGTCTCTGTGTTTGGTATTTTGACATGGAGGGGACATCTTAATACATTCTGAATAAACTTCTGAGTGTTTATCTGCTAGTGTACTAGCTCCTCAGTTAGCCTAGTGCCATCTTTGCTTAGGTGTTATTCTAAAGCTTTGTTCAGAAAGAAATGTTGTTCGATGTCACAAAAGGACACAATCCACTTCTCAACATTTTCCTACAGGGTTTTGAATTGAAGACTTTACAGATGATCAATATTTAATATAAAATATTCAATATTTGGTTTATTTTATTTTAGAAGATAGACATTGAGTAAAAGAATCCTTCTGAGCTGGTTGGTTTGAAAATCAGGGGCTAAAAATTTGTCCCGCGTGTTCCATAGAAAGGTGATAGAGCACAGGATTGAAGAACAACAGAAGTGGTGTTAAACCCCAAAAATGGGCAGAATGCAAGTTGCTTGTAACAGGCTGACTAACAATATTTATGAGAAATAGTTTACATGTTTCCAGGGTTTTTACTGTGGTATGTGCATAACTGGGGGCTTTGGAAAAAGAAATCAGGTTTCATATGAGAGGAAGGCTGGGGAGCAGCTGCCTGCTGGGATGAGCGTTGGTGGAAAAGAGAATGCAGGCACTGTTGAAGCTCCAAATTAAACATCAATTACAGTATAAATCTTAGTTTATACGTGGTTCTGCAGAAATTATCTGGGGATTTCAAAATGAAGCTTTTTCCCCTTCCTAGTTATGAGTGCAGCTATTGAGTTTAGTGGTTACATTACTGACAGTGTTCCATCACAGAAAATCTGTGCTTTAGTGACATGCCTTTTGAAATCAAAGTTTTGCACTAAATTAACACATAAGAGACTTACCAACTGAGCTCATCAAGAAAGACTTCTGTTGTCTTGTGAAGGAAGATAAGCAAAACCATTTTTCACCTAATTCAAATTCGTTGATGCTTTTGGAGATCTACTTGTAGTTCAGGTAGACTCTATTATACAAGACCTGTTTTTAAAATCCTCAGTACATTATAGTATTATGTCAAAAAATGCTGAGTCAGATCTGATGATGCAAAACAATACTCTTTGAATCTAATCTTGCTTTGATAAAAGTTGTAGGAATTCAGTACCTTTCAAATTCAGGCCACTTCTGTAACTGCATTTTTTTTCAGAGTATTTGCAGGAGACCCTCTTGAATTGAAAATGTGGACTCTAAAATGCTTTGTTTGGTGCTGGATGGTAGTTTTAGACCTAGATAATCATTAGTCACGAGGGTAGGTGGAGAAGGGGAAAAGGAATAGCTGTGTACCTGCACAACTAATAATTGGGGTTTGAGACATACATTCTAAAGGTAGAAACATCCAAATGTTGGCAAGGAAAATAAATCAGCAGAAAATTTATAAAGCAGCCAAATGCAAGTGTCAGATACCTTTAAATGTTATATAAAACAACTTATAAAACAACTTTTAAATAGTTACTCATGTTTTAAATACTATGAGTATTCTAAGCTGCTTTGCACAACTAATGTTCAGCAAATTAAATAAATGAACTTCAAAGTAGATTCCACGAACATAAAAGTTGGAAAAAAAAATTTTCTAAGCTGAGGCTGTGATTACATTCTTGGAAGGACCAACATGTAGCAAACAAAATGTTAATTAAATGTTGGTCTTATTAGGAGGTGTATTGAGAGCCCTTGAAAGATTAGAAATTTTTATTACTTTCTTTTTTTTGTAACATGCTTAACCTTTTATCACCAGCATCAATAACAAAAATTGACACCAGCTCTGTATTCTACTTCTTACACATCTATGATGGTCAGTAGCAATACTCAGTGTTTATGAATCCTGACTAAGCATTGCCATAACTTGCTCCTACCTCTACTTGTACCTGCTTAACATGAGATATTCAACAAATGTACCTATAATAGCAGATGCATAGTCCTAGCCTTCCCAGGCAGTCAACAGAGAATAACAGCTCCAAAGAAATGGATTTTGAATTAGATTTCACAGATTGCTGTTGGCTTCAAGTCAGCATCCAAAATTCTACTGCATAATTTGGGGAGCCCACAGATTTGAAGATGACTACAAACCACAGTTTACACAAATAAGAGGTAGCTATCAGACCTCAGGTAGCTATCTCTTACCTAATATTTTTCATTTCAATGTCTAAATGTGACCTTTTATAACGTCCTGGTACAGAAGGAAGGTCACCCTTTACTTTCAAAAGGAGGGATTAGTTTATTTTCACTTGCACTTTCAGCTCGCTCTATACACCAGCCAAAGGAATGAGAATCACCCTCTCCCTAAAATGAAAGCTGACCCTCACCTTGTTTGCAGCGGGTGTGAGAGTCACAAGCAACAAGCACAACTGTTGATCTCAGATCGACTCCCAGTGCCCTCTCTGCTGCCTCAGCTACTCAATCTGCCTGTTCATATTAAACATCTGTACCATGGCCAGGATGGATGGCTGGCACCCAAGGCAAGTGCGTGGGTGTGAGCATGAAGGGGTCATGGGCAGTAGCGGTTTCTGTGCCTGCACAGAAACCACATTTTCCTGTCTTGGGACAGAGATAGGAAATTTGCTACCGAGATTAAGTGGGGCTGGCTGTCTATAACCTTGGTACCTTCAGATCCCTGTCCCATGGTAAATCTGCCTCTGGCTATTATGGTAGCATTTGAGTTTTACAGGACCTAGGGGTTGTGTTACTCAGTTCTCAGACACATACATTTTACCTGGGATTTAAAAAAAAAAAAAAAAAACACAACAAAACAGTGCAACTTGCAAGGCTTTGCCTTCAAAAGAAACCCCACATCCCAGAAGAAAATGCTACCTGATGTTAATACAGACAGGCACTCTTATGTAATTTAGCTCAGCACAGTTAACAAAGGATATTGCTATTAACATGTTGCAGGAAGAAAAAATACTTCCCAAGCACCTAAGAGCAACATGTTGTGATCCATGGATATAAATGACCAAATAAAATGAAAGGATGTAAAAATGTCACGGAAACACCAGCCGTAATCTAATGTTGTCAGTGCACTCCACACACACCTTGTAATTACTAACACATTTGGCCTACAAATACTTTGTAGACAGAGGAGCCCACCACTTCTGTACCTTTTCGCCTAAGCTGCTTTTGATCCCTCACAATTGATTTAAACTCTTCCATCGCTTCCTTTGCCCAGTGAAATAATGATGAGATGACATCACAGGGAGAGGGGGAAGGGAGACGGGGACAGCAGTATTTACACACATGCCAAGCAGATCTATTTACAAACTTTCAGTAAATTAAATAACACAATAAAAGTCCTAACCTGCTGGAAGCATTTTATCCTCTTCTCTTTTCCTCACAGCTTCTTCTGACACAGACTCTTCTCCTCCTTTCGCAGCATTAAACTGCTTTTCCACTTCCTTTACAACAGTGGGAATACTTCCCTTATGGGTGTCAGGATCTTTCGGGGAGGTCAGAGGTTGCCCTGCAGAGGAAATGACAAGCTGTGAAATGTAAAAGAACAATTCCTTCCACATGTTTCCTTGCTCCAGGAGCAGTAAGGGGTTGTCGGCTAGCATCACGACGTGATGGGCCAGGCCTTTGCCTAGCAGTCCTGTCAAAACTAATTTACAATTAAAGACCTGCGCAACTGTTTAAAGCTTTACAACTCTGGCAAGTTTCAAGGACTGCTGAAGCCAAGTGGTACAAACCAACTTTATTTTTAACAGCCAGGCAGGCAGACAGAAGGAAGACAGACCAAAAACTGCACTAAATTGCACAGTAACCAGATAAATTGCATACCTGAAAATCATCCTTCTGTTTAATATTTATTTCTGTTATAAGTTCATAGCTTGGGAACTGAAAAAAATTCAGCTGTTTAACTTTTCCTCTGGTTGATTCACAGGGCACATGAGCCACATGTGCCGCTGTTAGACAGCAAACCTTGTAGGGGGAGGGAAAAAAATACTTTACGAAAAAAATAAGCTACTTTTCACTGTAAGATAAGTGTCCTTAAAACCATTTTCAAACAGCTGAGTTGCTTTCTTCTTTCCAATTCTAAAGTAGAGTAGAGCAGGAGAGAATGAGGGAGAAACACACTTTCTGAAAAGAAAATGTTACAGACTCAGAAAATCTGCATGTAGGTGTTTAGGCCAAAGACAGCTGAGTCTTTCTATGTGACAAATCTACTCAGTAAAGCACTAGCAACAAACATCTCTGCTGGCCCAGATACTGGAAGCAGCATAGTCATGCTAACATACCGCTGTACCCAGGCTAATATTAGACTGTGTCACACCTCTATTACAGAAAGATCATCCAGCTGCTGGGAGCAAACTAGCCTGGCTACCTTTGAACATTCCCCTTGAAAATCTTGGCTAGTAACACCTTTCCTCCAACACTGCCAGGCTAAGCGAAACCCCCATCTTGATTTCACACTTTAGTGCTTGGGATAACTTCACCTTAAAAAGATGTACAACAGTTTATGGCTGTTTAGGTACAGTACGTGTAGTGATTTCTGCTGTAATTTGACCAAAAACTACACAACTCAGCACTAAAAAAAATTATTGTTTCAGTATCTTAATCCTCATTGAGAATCTTCCACCCTCATCCTTTACTTTTAGGTCTTGAGTGCACATTGTTATATACTAGTACAGTGCTGACTATAACTTCAGGACTTCAAAGTGGCCAATATTAAAGAGGTGTGAGTAAGTCACTAGAATGAAAAAGGTTTTCCTTTGGTTTTACAAACTACAAAGGACAAAATCATCTCTGGTTCTCTACTTTCTAAAATTTTATTTGATCACCGTATCTGATGGGCACAAACAGAGGTTTGCATGTCAAGACACAGCAACATCACAGACAGAAGAGAAAGCATTTGGAAGAATGTTTCAAAGAGTGCAGAGTAACACTTCCCAAATGAGCCTGAGTCTGACCTAAAAGTGTTTCAATTGGAGAACAAATGTATGACTGCTGTCCAGCTACTTTTCTGAGGATGAAGGAGCTGCCACTTTCAAAAAAGTCCAAGTTGCACTGAAGTTCTGCCCATGTGAATCCCCTCTTCTATGGACACTAAAGTCAGAGGATCTTGCTGTGGATTTCATAGTGAGAAAGAGGGATCTCCTGAAGAATTCATATATTTAGTGTTTTATATGAAGTTTCATATTTCTGAAGTTTTCATGCATTTAGAAGAATAGGTTACTTAGATCCAAGCTGTCAATGCCATCTTTCTGGTAGTTGCATCAAATTTTCCTACCTATACTACTTCTATTAGTAGTTGTTACCACCTTCCACACAACAGTGGTTAATGAATGCCACAGATAAATTGTCATTTATTTATTGGCAGGAACTGTTGATCCCTTAATGGGGCAACAGATCAACACCACAATCTTTTCTTAAAAAATGCAAAGGATGATTGTTGTGAAAGCAGAAGCTGTCTTCTTCCATGAACCTTTCATGGAATACCACTTCAAAAGAATGGAGAGAAGATATAGTTTGGACTAAGACACACACTAGATCTGATAATGTGCATCTGTGACCTACAAAGGAGGTGGAATGGGAGGTATTAGGTTGCATTCCTCTGCACTGTACTCTGGCAGAGAGATCTGCAGCAGGGAAGAGCCATACCTAGCCCAACACAGAGCTGTGGTTTAAAAGAACAATGTAGCCTGGAGTTAATGGAAATAATATGAAGGTTCTGTCTTAAACTTCTAAAACAAAGACAAATTTGAAGTGAAGGTTAAAACACCATCTTCTAACCTGCTCTATTTTGCTTATATGTTGCAGCACCACATATGGTATTGATAGATAAGATCACTCATTATTTAGACTACTGCAGCAGAGTGAGTTACAGAGCACTGGTCTTCATTTAGACTGCTCTTGCTTTCTCTGGTTTGTGTCTCAAACTTAATGTCACTTTAACAGAGGGGTTTTTTCTCCCGCTTTTGGTGGTTTAACAGATATAATATAGTATTTATAGAGCATATCAATGTGCGACAGCTTGCCACAGATCATAAACACATTTTTCTGTTGGAAATGTTGAAGTCGTGATTTTCACCACGTGATCTCCAGTTCCCTAAGGTTTGCTCCTTTAATTGTAAATAGCCAGAAAGTCATCAAGCTAGCGTTTAATAAACTTTTAATTTGAAATGGATTACCACATGTTGTGTTTGTTTACCCATTATTAAATCTCTTAGCAACATATCACCAGCAGAAACAGCATACTGTAGCACTGCATAGATACATTAAAAAACAAACCCATGGGGGATATTAACAGCTAATAATATCTTTAAAGAAGGTTCCAAGAAAAATAAATAAATATGAACAATATAAAAAAATTACTCTTAGAAATTTTGTTACTGCAAATCTGTTTGGCATGGAAATTGAAGATCTTCCATGATCAGCTTATCAGCATATTTCAGAGGTCTGCACGTGAAATAGGACATATACTAATGTTCTTTTTCAGTTCTTAGAAATACATCTTCCTGGACTTCTCAAACTGAGTATTACAAGCTTTTCCATGTGTTTCCAGAAATGTGACCTATTTAGTTGCAGACTCTACATGTATGTGTGTGTCATGTGAAGACTGACGGTAGGACCAGTCACAGAATCACAGGATGCTGGGGGTTGGAAGGGACCTTCGGAGATCATCTAGTCTACCTCCCAGCCAAAGCAGGACAATGGTAAAGACAAATTTAATTTATTAAGAGCTTGTCCCTAACTCTTCACTGTTGAGAAAAACTGGCTTCAACTGCACCTTTTGGATCTGCTATTGATGGTTTTGTGTTGCATCTCAAAGCACCTTAGCAGATATGTAGAAGATATATGGCAAAAAAAAGGACCTTACTCTTCAGTACGTGTTTACACCTCCATGTTTCTGGTGTCAGGGTGGTTATATAAAAGCCTTTTGATCACAGTGCAGTTGCTGCTTAGCCTAAAAGTGTCACAGGGCAAGCCTCATTTTTTTTATTTCCTAAACCATCACTCACTGTCTGAAAAATCTTTCTACTGGCCTCTTTTCATGTGGTACTTCCAACCCAAGCTGCACATTTGCCACGTTAAGCAATTATTGCTTATCTGCTCTCTTTCTTTCTTTCTTTCTAATATCCTCCTCTTTCTCCTCCCATGCCTTCTGCAGTGCATCACTGCTGCTGTTGTCAAATGCCTGAGGAATCTCTGTCCTGGAGACCTAAATCTCTGCTTCAGATCTGCACATAATATTCACACAGATACTAACTACAACCTGTGGGTTGGCTGCATCCTTCAGTTCATTAAACAAGAGAGAATATAAGAATGTCTGTATATCAAAAAAAAAAAAAAATATTTTTGTCCATGGCAGTCAGATCCCACATGCTGGGGAAAAACAAAAAAACAAAAAACAAACAAAAAAAAAAAAAACCACCAAACAACGGCAGTGTCCTGCCATTTGTCTCATTCCTGGATTTCTAACAGAAGAGTAGAGCAATTTGCAAGTCCATTGCAATATGGTCAATTATGTCTTTAATGTAGCTACATCAGGAAGCTCACAGAGGTCAGGAAGGATAGTCAGTCTAAAAGTAACATTCAGCAATCTTTTGAGAAAGCTTCTGGGGAGGTCTGCTGCATATAAGCAAATGATAATTTGTCTTTCCTATGGGTTACCACTTGATTGAATCTTAATAGAATTTCATAGGAGCAGCATAAGGCATGCCTCTGATGCCAGAGGTAACTCCCTGCCAAGTCGGAAGTCCTTGTTGTAACCCAGGGAGGTGCTAGGGTTCTTCCAGAAACAATTAGACAAAAAATGTATCTTTTTTTTTTTTCTTCTTCCTGGAAGCTGGGTGTCATAAGCAGCTGTGGCTTTCCAAGCATTATTCAGCCTCAAGCAGAGGCCAGCATGGAAAGTTTCATCCTCAGTAACAAGGCTGGTTTAAATTTCACACAACTGAAAACAAAGTTAAGCAATCCTAATAAAAAGAATCACAGTATTTCTGCTATAACTCACGTTGGACCAATGTCTGAATGAGTAAAGTCTAGCTGAAAAAGAACAGTAATTACTAGCCAACACTGAAATGAAACTATGGGTTGCTCCAATGAAAGCCTGAATATGGAAGTTTGAATCCATCACCTTGTGGTTCGGACTGTTCAACATTCTCTGAGACATCATTCTTCTCAGCAGTGGTTGAAAACATGAGAAGTTCAGGTGGGACATGAAGATGCATATCACACTTCTTTTGCTTATCTGAATCCAGTGGTAGTTTAATTATCTATTAAGAAAAAAAATCCATGAGCGTAAGCAGTTCAGTATGCCGCAAAGCCAGAACATACTTGTTCATAGACATTTGTGAACCATGGAAGTTCTTGTTTCTCTGTACTCCATTTACTACAGCTTTTTCTCACGTCAGTTTCCCATGTATGTTTTGCCCATGCTTACAGACTAAAGCAGACATCCCAGTAAAGGGGGGTGACTCACAATCCAAATTCAGAATCATCTGGTAAACTATAGGCACTCTGGATCAATAGATCATATCAGTTTACACATTGAATTGAATTAATCGAATTGAAAGACTAATTATGTAGCTTTGGGGTCTCCCCCTCCCCCTTTTAACCATTTTGACTCTTCTGTTACTGTTTACTATAGCTCTATTAATGTTTTTCTGACATTTTCTTTCTTACAATTTCTTAGGTATATTTTTTTTACTAAATTCTTATTTGTCTACATGATTTTGAAGCTATTTTTACTTTCTTTTACTCTTAGTAGACCCAAAAATTAAGACTGACTGAAAATCACCACTACAATAAAATGAATATTAAGTAAACCCAGGTGTTATGATAAAGATGTTTTCCAAATTCACTTAGTTCAGTAAATGTTTTTTTTCCTGAGCCAGGCATGACTAAGAAGAGGTATAAGTCTGAGGTATTGTTAAGATTCTGAATGAGGGAATGTATGTCCGTTACAATGAAAACCTTAATTCACCAGTTCAGAAACAAAACTTCCACTGAAGGGAATTTTTTAATTCAGGCCCTTTTTCACCAAAGACAAAAAATCCCACGTCTGGATTATGTCCAAAACCTATTCAAAAGTAAGGTTCCTACCACAACTCAGCCTTGCTCGCTAGCTGGGGATCCCAGACATACAAATGCAACAATAACATAAACAACATTATTTTGTAGCCATGTGAAAGCATCTCTGAGATTCACTAAAACTGTGGAGGAAATTAATATGTACAGGTGGCAGACTCAAACTCAGAATTTCAACTTTTGATCCAATTACTCAACATCCCAAACAATGTTTTGATACTTGAAATAATCCTAAAATCAGCTGTAAAAACCCCATGAATTTAATTTAAAAGTTGGAGATGCATGTGATTTTCATTTTCTTTATATACCTACCTTGTAGGTTGATACACTGCTTTTTAGAAAGTATTGATTTTAAGGCTGACAGATGGAAAGTGGAATCTCTTCTGAGGCACAGTGACTAAACCAACAGTCCTAATTTTTTTTGAAATACAAACCTGAAAGTAGAAGTTGCATAACCAATGATCCAAGTCTCGAGAAATAAAATTTTCAATTTTTTTGAATCGGTCAACTTTGGAGTTGTAATGGCCTCTGAGAAAAGGACACTTAAATTTTCCCTCCAAAGCATTAGAATTGTTGTCACACAAGGGAAAAGCTCCCCATCCCACTTCTCGATCAATCCACGTACGGGTCCCACGAAGAAGGAAGAGCTCAAAGAGGAGGATCATGCCTGGTTTTATAGCCTTTCTAGGTGGCAGAACCTTAACAAAGGAGGAAAAGAGAAGATTTATTAGTTATAAAAAATCACAAGGGAACCAGTTTTCTTTTATCATATAAAGCTCTACAAACTTGATAAATTTTTAACAAATGTTGCACATTAAAGCAATTAACAACTCTTTTCTTCCCACCAAATCATGTATTTGAACTATTTTCTACTCTGATAGAAAATGCTGTATGTTTTTGATGCTAATTTTCTGATTTCTTTTTTTCCCTTGACTTTCTGAAAGTGTGCATTTCCTGTCTTTATTTACCACGGACAAAAAAACTTTGCCACTAGAAAATGAAGACAGAATAACAAAGCAGCCTGGGAATCTGAGGTGTCCCTGTGAGGGGGAGATTCACCACTGGATTCTTCTTGGAGCAACTTTGCAGACTTCATCCAAACACCCAATGAGAACACTTGCAGACTTGCTCCTCATGGAGTCATAAACTCTCCTCCACCCAGTTCTGGGAATGATATTGGTACACAATAGCCTTCTTCCTTCAAATTAAAGCAGGGAAACTCTTATTGCAAAGTATGTGAACCTCAGGGTAGGGTCAAAAATTATTTTGAGACAGTAAACTCTCAGCATACCAAAGACAGGCAAATACTGTTTAGACTTTTCACAAGATAGCTGGAGATATTCTTCTGTGCAGCTTGGCCCTTTGGAAGAGGGTTACCCATGCCTTAGGTCCCTGGAGCAATTGTGTTTCCATGGCTGGAAAATTAGGGGTGAAGAAACACCCTGAAGTAAAATTTATGTAAGTCCCTCTGTAAGGTTTGCTGTGTGAAGCAATGCAAGAAATCAGTCCTATGCAACAGTTGTGTTTTCATTAATTAATGTGGGGGTTGACCCAGGTCCTGTTCAATAATTCTAATACATCCAATAGGGCAAATAAAACAAAAACCATACGAAAGCTAGAACATGGAAGGTAACTACCATCATACGCTGGCTAAGAGCTCTGAAGGGTAGTCACCTGGGGACAAGGAGAGCAAATACGTCAGCTGTACCTCTCACACACTGAAACACGTGCTTCACCACTGCTCCTATACATTCTGCTGGATTATAGAGAACTGGGACTGCCTAATCTCTTAAAGAAACTATCTTAGATGTTTCTCTAACAGAGACATTGTTCTGTTATTTGAATGCTTTCCACCTTTTGTTGTTCTCATTTCAGTCTTCAAAGTTCACAATAGCAAATGCCTTGGTACCTTTGCCTTGCAGAGATTCCTGTTCAACCTTACCTTGGCTTCTAGCCAAGGTAGAGAAAGAGGAGACTTTCCTCTTTCTTACCTCCCTATGAATTGGCTTATATTTGTAGAAGTCCACAGTATTCAAGGGTATCCCCTTGACTCTGATCGTCCCATAGGATATACCCTCAGTACTTTCTGAAACTCAGAATAAGACCTCCAAATAGAAGACATCAATCCAAACTGATGACCCACTATTAAAAGCCTAAAATGTCAGTCTTCTGAAATTACCAGATATTTCCTCAATCAGATGACATTCTGCAGCTGATAACCAGCCAGAAATCTTTACTGATTCAAATATTTCTGCACATAAGTACGCAACTCATCACAGCTCTTTCTTGACTGATATTTTTAAATAAAAGCATCACTTTTTTTATACTTATGATTGAACAGTAAGCAAGATAACAAGCACAACTCAAGTACAGCAAAGCTTTTTCTCTCTTTCTGAAGCAGCTATGGGATTTACCCTTACTAATATCTGTTATGTTAGGAGATGATACATGTTCATAGTTGTGATGAATTCTTTAAGTTTTTGAAGAGGTGAATATAAATTATTACTTCTAATAATATGCCTTCCTGTTTCAAGTTATATGTTGGATTAGACAACAGCAAGAGAGAGGAAGTCATTTAAGGAAATCTTTTAAAACTATAAATATTGTCATTATTATGTAGGTATACTTTATATTAATTATGTAAATATATTCTAAGACTTAGTGTAGGCTTAAAATGAAACAGAAGCATCTGTTGAAAAAAGCCATAACCCTGTGGCAGCTGCTATTAAACCATTAACAGTATCAGGTTTCATTTAAACCAGATTTACCATTTTCTATAACAGCCCGTGGGAAAGCTAAAAACATTAGGCACAAATTACTGACAAAAGAGATCCTTAATCAAGCCATACATTTCATTTGGCTAGCTGGGTGCTAGATAGTAACCTCTGTGCTACAAATTAAAGGTCGTGGTTACAAGGCTATGATCAAAGACAATTACCTGCATTATTGAACAATCCCAAAGCATACACAGCTGAAATCACTGCATCCCTTTCAGTTCCTCTCTTTTTCCCCAGACTTAAATTTTTTCTTAAGTCAACAGTATATGCTCTTCTGCCAGCCTGCCTATAAACAGACAGTGGTCAAGCAGTTGCTGAAAGGGCTATTCGTGAATCATGACTATTAAAAGTCTTAGGAATTTGGGGCACAGCCAGTACAACCCATAGGCCTAGATGCACAAAGGCATCCAATTGAAACCCACAGTGCATGCCTTTGTGGGTGTGGGTTGCCATGCTCAGGTACAGGGCAGGGAACAGCTCAGGTGGTTAGAAGAGGGGAACCAGTAATTGCTCTCTCTCATAAGAGATGATCAAGGCACACACACCTCCAATGGACCAGTTTGTTTTGATGTACTGTTTATTATTCCTTAAGGGGAAAAAAAATATAAAAAAGCAGTGGTTATATTTTCCCTGCTGGCAGCAACCTCTTTTGAGGCACTATTTGGTAAGTTCGTCCACAAGTCTGCACCAACGCTGTTGATGTGCAAGGACAGCACACTACGTAAATACAGATTCCGAGGTTTTAATGGGTCTGCTCTCTAACAGCACAGATCATTGCTTCTCCTTGCTTAGGTAAAATTTCCATTGGGGGTCTTTGAGGTATATAGCCTTTTACAGTACCATGAAAGCATCCACCGCACACTTTTTACTGGTGTAATTTCTTCTGCAAAGAGAGATGCAGCAAAGAATAAATAATGCTTGCATGTGCCTGCACAGGCACAAATAATTCTTCTTAGTCTGCAGTTAACAGTGTTGCATTTAATTGAATTAAATCATAGTGAACTAAAATTATCTCTCACCACTATTTCTGAATTCAACTGTTTTATATCAGTTTTATTGTAATATATCTTACTTCCCCATATGGCACCATAATTTCAGCAAAGAAATCGTTTACTCTAGAGAGAGACTGAATTCTATTTGAATATTTCAATAAAGAATCCAGTGTGATGATTTGGGGTTTTTTGTCTGACTTACTCTTGGGCTTTAACCTTGTCATAGAAGAAATAAACCTTTGCTTCTGTCCTCTGCACCTTCAAATGCTTTCAATTTAGAAGAGAAAGGAAAAAATTACATTGCTTAATTCACATAACACCAAAATTTGACCATTAAACATATACAGTTCAAATGGATTAAAGTGAACTATAATATGCAAAAGCAATTCAGTGTGTACTTATTACATAGACGAATCTTGCAAAACACCAAATAAATTAATGGCTCATCGTTTCCAATTATGAAAACTGTGGCAAATGAACCCCACTGGTGCAAAACAAGGGTAGAAAATCTTTTAAGTAGGAAACAGTTCCAATCAAGCTATTTCATCAACAAATACAAAATTACTTCACTGCATAAAATGAACAGTGCTGGATACAAGGCTGTTATTGCCAAAATAAGATGGAGCTTTCAGAATCAGATCTCAAGACCTCCCTGTTTACGTGCAATGCCAGCATACAGGCAGAGGGAAGGGCATTCTCAGGAAGTGTTAGTGTAACTTTGAAATTTATAAAAGGCCAGAGGGGAGATAGAAACATGGACTGAAGTAAAAATAAAATATCAGGTTATTAGGGTTTTCCAAAAGTCCTATCTATCATCAGAATGTCCTGGAGTAGCTGGAAACTTACTTCCCCAGCTTTCCATCACTGCTTGTCTTTGAACAGGTATCTCAATGCAAAATAACACACAAATCAAAGGAGGACCGTACAGTGCACTATCATTCATTTCCCCATATATATATAAATATTTCTGTTTTCTGAAAAGGAGAACAGACCTTTCAAGCCTGGCATAGGTCAAACAACCCCCCGACTCCTCTCCTTGCAGCTTGCAGATCTCCTTAAACCTTTATGCAGGACTGTCATCTTTACTGTGACCCAGTGTCCCAACCTCCCTGATCATGGGGGAGCATGGAGCAGAAGCACATGAGGTGCAGCACATGAGCTCAGGATTGTGGACAAGCCGCACATAGCACAGGGCGACTGTATCTGTAATAAGCAATTTATCCATCACTCCCAGTCCTGCAGCAGCGTCTGCCTGACATACTGTGACAAAGCACCCCAGCAGCATCCCCGAGCCACAGCGAGAGTCCTGTCCCATGCTATGGGAACAGCAAGGATCACCCACTGCCTCTAGGAAAGATAGCTCAGGACATAGTTAACTCCAGCAGCAATGCATGCGGCACAACTACCTTACACCAGAGGACCAGAATCTGGCCTTTTATCTTCCCAAATACAGGGGAATAATGTTTGCATTCTGTGAGCTTTAGCCTCTGCATCTGTTGCTAATTGTCCTGGCACATCTGCTGCTAATTCTTCTCTGTTCTTTGACCAGCAGGGAGTAGTAATGTATGGTACAGCCAGCACTAGCCTCCCTGAGCATTTCTGGTGATATACCGCTGGCCTGGGCAGATTCTGACCTCATCTTGCGAGGAGAGAAATTGTCTTTGCAAGAGGAAGGCAGAAACCCCAGCTCCTTCTCCTGCTACTCCAGTCTCACTCATTTGTTCCTGAGATTGGTTCCAACATGGTCAGAGCATGAGTTTCCCAGGATTAACGTAGGCCGCCGACATGAAACGGCAGTTTATTTCTTTTGTGTCAAGAGGACACGTACTTTGCTCAGAAACCACTCGGAGCCAAGGAGTCTCATGAAGACGTGGCTCATCCAGCACAAAGGCTGAGTCTCATGAGTCACACAGCAGCACTGCTCTGCCTGTCCCGGGTTCCAGGGCAGGAGCAGCCAGTTTTCCTCTCCTTCTTGCTCCAGCAGCTGCTCCGCCTCGGGTCTCTTTCCTGATGCTGTTCTGGATTCCCCATCACACCTTGCATAGCACAGCATCCCCTTCCTCCTTAAGCTTCTGTCCAGCCTGGGACACAGCAATGTTTCTTTCACTAGGGAAGCTGTGCCAGTGTGGAGTTCACTCTCCTGCAGTTATCTCCCAGATGGCTCAGACCTCATTGGGCTCTGCTTTCTTTCCAGGGGCTCAGCTAACACCTCTCCAGCAAAGAAACAGGAAGACTAACTCCTGATAACAAATCCCCTTTTCCTTGTGTTCTCTGCTTAAAAATCGCATGTTTAAACAGGATCATTTTTTTAAATTTTGTGGCATGAAGTACTCTTCCCATTTCTGTAGTTCAGCTTTGCAACTATCCTGCTCATCCCGAGTTCACAGATTAGTATTTAAAACAAGAAATGCTTCAAAACCAGATGTTTCAAAGGAAGAAACGTGTCTTCTGAAAATGTTTTGCTGGCTTCCATGACTTGTAGATACGGATCAAAACACAGCTTAAGCCCCTTTTCACAGTTCCAGGCTGTCAGCTCTGCTGAGTCATGGGATTGCTCCATTTTTCCACTCACAGCATTTTTTGTTGGGGTGGGAATTTACTTTGCTCTTATTGTCCTCTGATTTTTAGAGTTTACTTGGGATACAGGCAAGGGCTGCTGCATTCTGCCTTCTCTCTGACCTGCCCCAAATAATATATGACTTTTGTACAACTATTGTATCCATTGGCTTATGTCAAGCTCTCTTACAGATATAATTTCCCATTAGGTAGGGAATAGGCCATGGTGTGGTCCAAAATAAAAGCCTGTCCCTAGACACTCCTGATTTTTATCATATGTCTGCTAGATTCTCCAATGCAGACCACATACCTTACACCCTAGTTAGATATGATGCATTATAATGTAGACCACATTTCTGAGGTCTTTGGGCAGTATACATTGGTCTGAAGCTGAAAGAACACATACGGTACAGTCCAGTGAGTGTTTTCCAGAACTCCTCCACTGGATGTTGACTAGACAACAGATGAAATGCAATGACAATTAATTACTGAAAACAAACCTGGGGTAAGTAACAACCTTTTGCATAGGTAAATCAATTGCATAATGCTAAATACAGTAGGTGTAATAGATTCTAATATACCATGGGTTTGTAATGTCAGCGCATCAGGCTTACTGAATCCCTTCAAGTCTTCACACAGTGTTGGAAATGGAGCTTTCCCCATGACAGTTTCTGCTGGGCTTACAGCAGGGAGAAAGACTTGGCTGTTTGGGGAGAAGAGGGCTATTGAAGGTCTAGCAGCCAGCCAGAGCAGAATGGGTCCCCGACCCCGTGGTGTAAGCAGCACCCAGCATGTCGCAGAAGTCTGTCCCCATGATGGCACAGGAGTGTGACACAGCCAGGACAGGATTGCTCTGAAAACATGTGTTTTGAGGAGCTGCTGCAAAAAGACATTTAGGAAATAGCAGTCAAAGACTGAAACCCCAAACAAACTCAGATAAACAAAATAAAAGCAGTAATAAATATGTTTTCCCTGGGGGTGGGGTGGGGGTGGGGGAGGAATCAAAACTACAGTTTTCAAATAAATACAAACATCTGTCTAAGCTTAGTTCTTGCATTTACCAAAAGGTTCACGTAGCACCTTACCATCCCAACTACAAATAATTGCATTCAATGGAAACTTAAGTGGCTCTCATTTTAAAAGTCCTCTGGCACTCCCAAGCATTATTACTTCCTATCTTTTTTCATAGTGTATCAAACTCTCATGTTATGTCCTATAAAGTGTCCTAGAGCTAAATGTTCCTCATCCATGCCATTGTTTTGCTCAAGAATAAAATTAAAGGGGGGGGGAGGGGGGGGAGAAGAGAAAAAAGTTTGTTCTCTACTTTTCCTACCTATACCTTTTTTTGTAATTACTAAAATTATCACAGTCATTAGACAGCTGCTGACATAAAGAAAATAAGGTCCTTGAAACTGTTTGTTTCATCATATTTTAAGAATTAATACCTTAGGTCATGTTAATCAGCTTCTGATATATGTAGTTTTCAAAATGCACTTCAGGGAAGAAAATGCTGGAAATGACTAATAAGAACAAAGATATGAACTTTAATCGTTACATATTTAACTCTGAATGCGAACATTGCCAAGTACTTTGCCATCTTAAGTATTTAGGAAGCCTTAAATAAAAAATAAATACACCTCATTCAGTGAAATAGAACATCCTCTTCTTCCAAGCAAAAGAGTTCAAATTTATTAATTTTGTAGCTATATTTTAAAATGAGTGTCAGCCCCTGCTAGATGACTGCATGATAAGTGTTCTGAAACTTCAGGAAAAGGCACTAAATTTTTCACAACATTTGTGTTTCATTTTCAGTATAATAAAAATATGGTGCCCTTTTAATAATGAATAATAGACCTCCTGGTATGATTTACATGTGTGGATTAAATGTCATGTTTGAAAAGTTGCTGTTTTATTCATATTGAATTTCCCTCAAGTAAAACAAAATGGCACCCAGCTACTGTTATAATATTGCTAGTACCTTGCCACACTGATACATAAATATTAACTGGTTGATATACTCCTTAAAAATCTACAGATATGTGAACTGTTCTGTCAGCAACTGTGGCTTTACATGCATATGAACTGAGTTATGCTATCCCCAGTTCCAGGCACATTGGGGAAAATGTTTAGTACCCATGCTCACATACTTCTGAAGCTCACTTTTATTTTGCTAAAGGGCCAGTTTTGGAAGGCTGGCACAGAATAAGGACCGATGCTGAAAGGGTGCAATGGGACTGGGGTTAAAAAGCAGCTCGGGGAGCCCAACAATGACTTGATTGTTCTCCTCAGCAGTACAGGAGTGACAGCTCAGGTGACTGGACAGCTTAATGAATGTTTTTTAAATGTCACTTGCAGGCAGTCTCATTGGCTTATAATGCTCTTTGCAAGAGCTGAAAATTTCCTACTTGAACTTCTCCTGCTGAACAAAAACTCACTTCCTAAAAGACTTTTTTTTCAAAAAGTGTTCCAGAAATGTTTGTAATTCATTGCAAATACTTGAAATAGGAACATCTTCCTTAAAGGTTCCTTCTCTTAGTAGGTGAAACTTGTGATGTATAACAAAATCTTTTGGTCCTTATAATCAAAATTATAGCTGATTTTTTTTTAAAGAGAAGCATTTTAGCCACACTTCAATCTTTATTCCATTCAAGCCAATGAGTATTTTAACTCTGAAAAGTGAGGATTTGTTCTTATTATTTTAATTGTTTCATAAAACTACTTTAATGTTTACTGAACTAACTAAGAAAAGCTGACTAAAACAAAAACACCACCACTTTTTATTTTTTTGAGCAAAATTAAACTTTCGCACACCACAACTCATCTGTGCTCTTCAGGTCATCATTAAGTTGAAAAATGTAATCTAGACTTGCTAACACTGGGACATAAATCCTATGAAGTAACAAGACACTGCTTTAAATACACTGTGAAGGCAAAATGTTTACTGACTACTCTTGGTCTTACGTATTGCAGGATCTTAGCCACCATGGGACAGGAATAATGAAATTATAGTAGTAAAATCCCTGATCTAGTGTAAAGATGACACAGTCACATTTGTGCAGGTGCTGCCAAGGACAGTCTTATTGCGGTAAATGCCTTACTAGATGCTCAGTTAATGTCTCATCTCCTTACTCAACTTTCATTCATGACCTGAGAAAAATCAGGCAGTGCAAGAGTACAGTAAAAGTTTAAGAACAAAACTTCTTTACTGCCAGAGTTAACCTAGTGCATTTTCTGAATCTCAGCTTGAGTTCACGATCAGTTTTTGTTATAACCTAGGTGAAGCTTCAATATAGCTCTTGCTTCACCTAAACCAGACAGTATTAACCCTTCTAAGTCTAAAGCTCCCTTGCATAAACTAAATATATTAAAATGTCCTTGAAATGCTGGGTCTAAAACAAGTCACCTTCAAATCGCACTGTTAGCTGCTATTCTTAAAATTGTAAAAAGTAATTTGAAACAACAATTACATTTTATCCCAATCCAAAGCATTTATATGTGTTTTTTACAGCATAATTTAAGGAAAAAAAATTACTTGTGTGACTGCCTGGCCTTACTGAAAGCCAAGTAAATTCAACTGGAGCTATTAGGAGCCACTGTCTAATATGTAGTCAGAGGTTATTGGGAGAGGTAGGTTGACAAACTAAAAAGGAGGACAGTGAAGGAGGGGAAAAAGGGAGCTGGCAGGCTGGAGCAAAGAACATTGATTAATGAACAAAAAACATTTTTGAAAGGTCGGGTGCGCAAGTCAGACTAGCCCTGAGGCAGATCTAACTTACATGACCAGCACTTTCTGTACGCAGCAGGTAACCCATGCTGACACCAACTTTACCGACATGACAGGGTTATTATTTTTGGAAGAGTGTAGTGTTCTGGAACAATTTCTCTAATATATTAGTTAAAACTAAGCTTTCCTTCAATATCAAGCATGCATGTCTTCATTTTCACCATGTTTACACTGAACTCCTATCATTATTCTAGCCAATGAAAACAAATGCTTATTCTTCATTTGCCGGCACTTCTATTTCCCCTCCTGAAATATATCCCAGGGCAGTAGTGCTGTATATGATTGCATTCAAACCCAGGTGCTCATCTGGAGTGCACAACTAAGACTTCACTACTTATGCTAAGTTTTGCAGTAGAAGTTAACCATCTGAAGCCTATAATTTCCGTCATCTCAGCACAGATCCTAGGGGGTTTTCTTGAAACGTATCTTAAGGTTAAAGTACAACACCAAGGTGGAAGAACAGAAAGGTAGAATTGTGCAGATATAACACCCATGTCTCCAAAATAGGCTGGTGGAGGAGGTTCTCTAAAATTATGACGTTAAAATGTTGCTGTCCGTTGTACAGTGATGAAGACAGGGAATCATCAGGTCATTTAACCCAACTTCTCCTCCAGGTCCTGCATTTTAAGTGGACTTGCCTGAGACCTGCAACTTGGTTCACTAAGACTAAAAATGAAGTTTGGTGAAGATGCTAATTAAACATCCACTGTAAGACTCCAAGCGGACTTTAAAGCAAATTCTTAAAAAACAGTAAAACTACCAAGTATTTCCCTCAGACCTTTGGATGAAGCATAATAGCCACCCTTCTAGGTGTTTACTGAGGTGTCCGCACAACCCAGAGACTAACAGAAAGACAAGGATGTGGACTTTGCACATACTTCTCACAAATCTATGTCAGGAGTTCCTTTGTGTTGAGGAGCAGCTGGACAAAAGCCAGGTCAATCTGAACTAGCTCTTGCTTACTACTGAGAACAGGGATACACAGTTCTGAACATGGGACGTTCCCCAGGTAGGAGTAAAAGCAGAAGGCAAGACCCAGGAGAAACAATGCTGAAAGCAAGAGGCAGAGCATGCTGGAGTCGTTCAGTCTTACTGCCTATAGTCTTCTCCTTTCAATGAAGCCTGAGGAGACAGTACTTTGTCTTCAAGGCAGTAAGTGGGATGTTTCCATCCTGCCTAGGGAGAATCCCAGCACAGTGATTTCTCTGGTGGATACATGTATTTCTTTTAACATCGTGTAACGGTCACATTCACAATTTCCCTCTCTGTATGCGTGATTCTTTTCATACCAACAGCTGTATTTACAGGCACTGTTCATTATCCATTACAGATTATAAGAAATTAAAAGGCAGAAAATGTGACTTTGTAGCACTTCATATATCACAAACCCAATACCCGAAATGACCTATCCACAAGTAACTGGAGGTATCAGTGCCATACATCAAGTTGCTTTATCTGAATGCTGTTTGGGATAGGGACTGTCCGTTCTGTACCTACACAACACTTTGCACAATGGAATGGGTAGAGGAGGAAATCTACCATTCAGGTCATACTGCAAAATAAATAATTGAAAACAGAAAAAACTCTCTTTGTCATTGTATCAATGTCTCATAACACACAAAAGAAATCCCACACAGAGAGATAGGGGTTGTTTTTCAAACCATAAAGAAGCTTTCATGTGCCAGAAAGTTTATCTGAAACCAATGTTTCAACCAGCACTAGGCATTAGCTACAACAGTGAGCAACTGACACACAACAATCCTGCCATGCACAGCATGCTTAGGCAGGAAAATGTGTGTGTCTCAGTCGCAAAAGACAGAATAGAGCCTCAAGTGTTTGGGCTCCTTCCAAAATAATCCAAATGCTGCTTTTTTGGCAAATGGGGGTCAATGGAGCTAAAAACTCACAGAAGGATTTGGGCATTCATGTGTTTATATACACCCACTCGTTCATTTATTATTCTAAAGCTACTTTACAGAAATCAAATTACATAGCTGACAAGCTGCATAGATAAGAGAGAATAAAAGTAAAATTTAAAATTAGCTGACAACACTATATGATGTAGTGTATATTTGGCACTTTTAGAGTGAGTGATGAGGGTTAACCTAGGGGAAAAAAAATTGCACCTTCCTAAATTGCACCTTAAATTATTAAATAAATTATGAACATGATGGAATGCATTAAATATATAAGCCTGAAGGAGAAAGAGCGGATGTGTTTTAGCTTTCAAAGCAAAGACAGCATATTTAAGACGCGTTGCTTACTGTCTGGATACTTTGTCCGAAGTAAATTTCAGTGTTGTAGAAGTTTCCATCATGACTAACAGGCAATGTTGTCCTGGTCCAAGGCTGCCCCCCTACTTCGGGCCACTCCAGCAAGCCACCACCTAAGTGGCTGAGAACAGAAATTTTGAGGGTGTAGTGGCCTTTAGGGACCTTATCTTTGACTCCCCTCAGGCATTTGATGTGAATTTCTATCAGCTGCAGTGTCTTGGAGCAGTCAACCTAGGGAGAAGGCTCTGAGTTACTGACCTGGGTTGGGCCAACTTTAACCATACAATTAGCAAGAACAAATTTCTTCAAGAAAATAACTACTGAAGAGCAGACAACATGCTTCTTGTTCAGCCTGCAATTACCTATTGCTAACCAAGGATCTGCAATTAGGGAGGTCAAAAGTCATAGGGATGACAGATAAAAAAATAATACAAATACTATTAATAAAATGTTCAGCTTCCTTGGGGGGAAGGCGGAGTTGTTGAAGTATGACACCAGAAGTCATTAGTCTGCAGTAGTAAGGCAGAATTAACTGGAAAACAACACCAAAAATACAGTATGTGTGGCAAGACAGGCACAATATGTGATATGATGAGCAGGCTGCAGGCACAGAGTGAAAGACAGGGCAGGTTGTGTTTTTACACTAATTATTGGCCTTGCGAAAGCTATTATTACTGTGTAATATGCAGACTATCCTTTCACCTTCTGATTATCATATAATCAGATTCTCTTAAAAATAGTAATCAAAGTGCAACACGTGTAGAGTTTAATAACAACTCCCTACAGGCACCTTTGTTCCAAGTCCAGACAAAAGGAAACATCTGCTGCTTGCTGTTGACAAGATGTTGTCTGAGTTACAGAATGTTTAGTATGGAATAAGTGCTGTGCTGCGTATCAGAAATGCCTTTCTGGTGCTTTCCTTGTACGCTCATCTTATAGCACAAGGGTTGGCAGAGTGGAACCGACACAGCATTACTCTCCTTACACATCTTGCCTGAGAAAAGGCCTAGGGTTCGCCCCACTATGCCAGCAGATACTTCAGTGGTGCCCAAATGCAATCTGCAGGGTCAGGCACATAAGAGGGAGTCACAGTTTAGCTCCAGTGTTGACTTCAATGGATAAAATTGCTTCTGCAATAACTTATTATTTAGTGTTTAAAATCAACAACGGTATTTTTTTTCCCCCCAAGGAATCCATTTCTTCCATTATTATGAGAAAACACTAGTGCTAGGTCGTCTTCTGTGATACAACAACCTATGCCACACTTCAGAATCAAATGGCTACCTTGACTACTAGGTTTAGTAGTCTCACAGTTTAAGCCTACAGTAGCTAATAATCTCTTCTTTAATCCTGTCTTGGATTTATTTTGGAAGAGATAACATATTTCCATATAGATAGAAAGCTTCTGGAATTAAATTAAGCAGTTAAATAAACAGTTGAATTTGTTAAACTTCTTTTGTTTCTCAACACAAACCCTACTTAACAACTAATCTGAATGACAATTATTTTCAGCTTAATTAGAAAATCTTAATTAACAATGAAGATTTAACCTTAATATTTTTGGTTTCTGAATCATATATAAAAAATTAACATTATGTGAATAAATAAGACAATCTTTTTAAACCTCAAGGCAGGATTACTGATGCAGGCAGACTTCGTTATTAAACACATTCTAAATTAAACGCCTCTATGAATTTTATACTGAAATATATTGTGATAGTTTTGCATGCCAAATGTGACATTTTGTATTTTAGATTCATCTTCCGTAGTAATTTTGGAAATGTCATACAAACAAAGATTTTGTCATTTACCAATGGAATTACTATGCATGGCCGGTTAGCCATCTCTTTTCTGGCTCTTCTGGTTGTTTCAAGTCAGCAAGCTATAAAAAATCTTTATCTCTCTGAAACACAGCAATTTGGAAGATAATCGAATAGTGACTGGGGGGCAGAAACGCCAGTCTGAGGAATTATACCACAATCTCTCTTGCATTTACAACCTTCCTCAAAGCGAGTGTCAGTCGAGTAGGAAAAGGAGATAGAAGATTCATCATATTTCAAGCCTGTCTCATTTGCATGGTGGCATAGCTGTCTCATCTCCTGCTGAAAGACTTTGCTTGGCCAGCGCTGACAAACTGTTTTGAAGAACTCTTGCCATGCCCAAATGATTCATCATTAATAGCTTTAGACAGTCTCTTTAAGCGTATGGTTGCTTCTGCTGGAAAGCATATTTTGAAACCTGCTACATTCTATCCTCTTAAACTATGAAAAGAAAAAATTAATAATAATAACAATGCAATTGATCTAGCCATTTAGCGGTTCGCACCAGGGATAAGAGCACTCATGGGGAACTTACCTTCCCGCAAGGTCCTGCTGCTCCGTTTACTCCAGTATTTATACTTGCAAGGTTACCAAAGCTGGTTATCATTTCTTCTTCACATTCATTCTCCTCTGCTTTCAACGGCTGACATCCCATTCTGCAGCAGTTAGGGAACAGGGAAGAAGAACTGAAAAGAAATTAACTACAATGCAGATACAGAAAGATCTTGCCATTGGAAATGTATTGCAGTTTGAGGTTTTCCTGGACTATATCATAAGCCCTGGGGGACACCCAGGAGAAACAACAGTGTGCTCAGCAGAGAAATGACCAGGCTTCAAAAAGTGGCATATGAAAAATGAAGTCACAGCCCCAGTAACACAACCAATACTTGTCAGTCGTGTGCCACAGGTTGACATAAGAAACCTGAAGTTTCACTGCCCATATATAATCAGCTCTGTCTGGTGTTGGGGCTTGGGTTCTAGGTTAAGAATATTAAAGTAGGAAGCTATTGCCTCTGTCAACACTTTCAGGACCAATTGCCAGCTTCAATAAACTGGAACAGGTTTTTGCAAACCACTGGTTCCTTGGGGACTGGGTTGCTTTAAAGCACTGAAAAAAAAAAGTCTTACCATATATAAATCTTATCTTCTTTTAAAAAAAATCTTATAAATTTATATATAAATTTTATATCATTTATCGATCTTCTAAAAGATCCTACTTTATATATACTAAATATATATATATATAAATTATAAAAGTCATATATAGACACACATACATGCACATATACAAATTCTCAGCTGTATGTGAACTGCTAAACCTTCCTTTGACATTCATACCTTCACTCCTTGTGTAGTTAAAGTAATTTTTGGGGTAATTATATCAACTCAAATGTATTTTTTTAGAGAGGTCACAGTAGCAATGCAGAACTCCAGCGACCAGCATAAGAACAGCCCTATAATGGACATGCCAGCACTGCTCTGCTTAGTGCACAGGATACACAAAAGGTACGGTACCTTATGGAGAAAACCTTGTTCCTACAGCACAGCAGGAATAAATGCAAAATGAAGTAATTTACAATAACTACTATAATGCTGTATGCTTTGGCAATCCCATCCCATCTTTCAAGACACAGAACCCTGAGCAATTCCTCAGCCCCTACTCGGCACCAGTATCTAAATAAAAATGGCGTTAAGTAAAAACATCTGTAGACACTCTCCTGGCTTCAAAACCCTTCAGCCCTTGCCTCCACAGCCCACTGCAAAGGGCTGGGGAGGTTTAGTCAGCCATACCAGCGCTGGCGGTGCTCCAGCCATTCTTGCAGGTGGAGCTGGGTCAAGTAGCAGAGCAGAGAGAAAGATAGGGCAACTCTCAGAGGCTGAGGGGGTTGTTTGTGGCTAAGGCCCAGCTACAGGCCACCCTGAAGGTCAAGGGAGCTGCCTGCAACGTACTGAGAGGGGTCATATGGCTCAGGAAGAAATAACTGCATCAGGTACAGTTGCAATTCAGGATTAGCTTGGGCATCTAAAACACAGGCAATCAGAGGACAGGCTCACTTAGGATGCCAAACCATGTATTAAGTTGAGTTTTCAGCCACAAAAGAAAATGCTAAAATTCGGTGTTCATTAAAAAAAAAAAAAAAGACAACTACTCATAAACAGTATTTCCCTGGACTGAACTTCCAAAGCATTCCTTCAGTATTTTATTACTTGCTTTTGCAAAATTCAATTCCAATGTCTTCATTCCTTTTTCCTCCTTTGCATTCTAGGCGATAATGTGAGAAGCCTCCACATTTGTACAATTAACATGGTTCTTTATCAAGAAAACCATTTACAGAGACTCTGCAAATCATGCTAAACATCCCAGTCTGTCTCCAAGTTCCTGGCACATTGCTACAAATCTGTTTCTACTCAAACCTTGCTTATGCCTTTTTTTTTTTTTAAGGAAAATATATGAACATTTATAGCAGTAAAATTACCACTGGTGCATAGCTAAGCTGTTTGCCAGATTCCTCTACCAGTAGAATTGCATCAGGTAAATGCTCAGGCAATAACTAAATCAGTGGGAAGGTCTGTGTAGATACTAGTCCCAAACACATACATGGGAATATTGCCCAAGCCGGGACTCATGAGAACTAAGGACAAAATTTTAGTGCTAACGGCTGAGTACCAGAAGCACAGCGTCAACCACCTTTGATGTTTTGTCCTTGAGCTGCAGTTAAGCTAACTTGGATCCAGTTTTCCTAAATGGAAGTAACAGAAGATGCTCCTTGAATGTATCTAGCTAATTTGTAGAGCTGAAACATCTGAGAAGTTAACTTCTCTCCTTGAGAAGAGTGGTGTGTTTGGAACTTTGTACTTATTTAGTTTCTCATGATGGAAATTATTTCACTTAATTTGGTAAGAGCTGCATTGACACAGGGGTTCATTAGGACAACCATTTGCTTGCAATTCAATTTAAAATTAAATACACTTTGTTGTTGATTTTATTACTTTTAAACTACTGTATCTATTGCCTTTGTTGGCAGCTAATACACAATTATGAAGGTAAACAGTTTTCATTACTGAACATCAAACATTTAAATAACCGCATTCGATTTCTCTTTGCGTTGCATCATTTTTCTCCTTTCCCTCCTTTTGCTGGGCATTAGATTCAAGAGAATAATTTATTCAGTGAAGTTAGGCCTCTTTTGTGCTCACCAGCATGTTCATAAGCTGTCACAGCAGAACACAGCTTCCTTGGCTGGATCCATGAGGACTATTTATTTCTTCCGTTCATTTCTTTACAGGCAATTTAATGCATATATTTGTCTGAAGGTGACCTACAGCTTGATCACAAAAACATTTCTTCAATTCATATTTCACTCAGTCTCTAAGGTTAATTCAGAGACAGGGATGAACGGTGCTGGAAGAAGCCATTTGATCACCTTTTGAAGCGTACTGTGCATAGCACTTAAAAATTACAGCCCAAGCTAGGGATCTAAAAATGGAGGTATCCAAAACAGAGGCCTCTTTCAAAAGCCCAGGCTTAATTTTTCTGTGCCTGAGGTCCTTTGTTTAGGAGAAGTTCCACTCATTAATAGCTGTAAAGCACTGAAAGACCTTTGGAAGGAAAAGCACATTAGACAGAAGTACAAAGTAGCCCTTATCTGACATACCTTTGAAAGAGTTCATGAATCCTGGCTCCCAACTTCTGCTTCTTGTGGTAAGAGACTGCCTTGTGGTGCTTTGAGTCCCATATACCGAAAAAAAAAAAAAAACAACAAAAAAAAAAAAAAAAACAAAAAAAAACAAAACCTTACATTCTTTTTCTAAATGTACAAAAAGAACACAGAAATAAAAGCTATAGATGTGCAACTTTCCAAAGGTTTGCCTTAGATCTTCTGCTGAAGGTCTTCAGAAGAACCAGGAATTTCAGTCACTGTTGCTTTATACCATTATTTTTCCATAACATTTTCCATGTATTTTTCCATATGTTTAATTCATTATTTCCAAAGAAAACTGAGCTCTAACCTTGTTTTAAAAGCTTGATTGCTATTTATTCATGGCGATGACCTACAGTCCTCACTTTTACTACACCTAACACTGTCATATGTATGCACACATACCTATATGCACATGTAAGTGTGTTTGTACACACAAAACAAAATGTAACATGCAAAATAATTAGTCATAGATGACCAGAGAGCCCACAGCTTGACCCATTTTAACTCTGCTCTAGATCTTGAGGTCTTGTATCACCACAGCTGTTTTTAAATGTTTGGTAAGAGGGATTGACAATTTTAGATGTTGCAACCCATAGGAGACTAACTCACATGAGTAGTGCTTTCCCCCAGTGGTTCTGCAGCTCTCCAGCTTGAACCTGGAAGGCCTCAAAGTTATTTTACTCTGGCACGGCAAGATGAAAAATTCAGTCCAATGAGAAGCCAGCATCCACATAGTTTTGGATTGTATTCTCTGTGCAAAACCTGAAAACAATAACCCTGTGGAAGGTTGTAGACTCAGGAAGACAGAATTATTCTCCCTGACCTGCACTGTTCAGAGATCTTGTTGAATACCCAAGGGCATATCTCGTGCTTCCTACCGGTGTCCCTGAAATCATCATAAAATGTGCATGCCACACTGTCAATACACAAGGAAACTTCCTACTGTATACCATATAGTGTCATTTAAACAGTGTCAAATTTTGTTCCCCTTCCACTCTCATCAAGCCTTAAACCCAAAAAACATTTTAGTAGGGAAACCGTATAATAGTAAATGGAGAAAAAAATCCGCATCAGAGGCTCTATATCTGGCTGTTGAAGACTCTCCTTTCTTCTAAATATCTTTTTTTTTTTTTTTTTTTTCACAAATATCTGGCTGTTTTCAAGGAAGCTGAGAAATCCCTGTTGAAGACCAAGGCATTAAGAAAATTACTTGTAAAGCATTCTGCTCATTTCCAAAATGAAAAATATCAGAGTATAAAAACAGACTACAAATCCATACTACAAAAGCCTGTGTGAGTAGCTTTTAACGTAACTCGTTCAAACCCTGTAAAGTTTGATTCAATTACAAAGGTGACATGACCAAACTAGCTCAAAGCGAGACCTTCCAGCTCTCTGCGTGGCAGCTGTGTCATGAGCAACACTCCCTGCACGAGTCTTCCTCAGATAGTGAGAACCAAACCCACCCACTCCCAGACAGTTTTGGGCTGAATTCCACTAGGAGTCCCTGGAGCAGGGAGAAGGACTCATTTCCTTCCTGCACCCCCAAACACTGGCACAGATTTTATTTCCCCAGCCCAGTGAATCACCATGTACACAGCTTCCCCAGGAAGGGCTAGGAGATGGCTCCCATCCCGGCTCTGCTCCAGCAGAGCTGGCAGATGTCTGGTTGGGGTGATCAGACTCCTCCTCATGTCACTTCCCGCAGTCCATTGGGGACTGCAGCTGCCCAGGAATGCTCCAAAAGAAAGGACAGGTTGTTCCTCGCCAGCTGCCCCACAAGGACATGCCTTCGCAGGTGTAGGGAACCCATCCCAGCAGCAGGAAGGACCAAGCAGCAATGTTCATAACCCCCGTGAAGCACAGGCACCAGTCTGCCATGGCTGGGGTGTTTGGGAGGGTGCCCAGCAATAGAGCTCAAAGTCCTTGAGAAAGTTTCATGGCAAAAGACGTCAGGCATCCACAGAGTTTGGTGGTATGTGGGAAGGGATTTAAATTTTGGCTGAAGCGGTTAAAGCTAAAATTCAGAAGGTGGGAGGAGGGCTTTGTTCATAATTTGACCGCTGCATCCTACTCATGGTGATACCTGGGATAGAGATTTTTCTGAGGTGGGCACTTAGATTAAGAAATAACATGAAATAGAAAACTCACTCCATGTAAAATATCGTAATATTACAACCACATTCAGACATTACCAATCCAGGCTTATACTGAGCCAGAAGTAGAGAATTTGTTTTTAAATGTATTATATTACCAGACTCCCATAGCTGTCCAATCCCCTTGTTTATCTTTCTAATCTTAATTAAATAATGAATATTCAAAAGAAAACATGAATCGGGGTTCTCTGTATGAACTGCACTGTTTTCCATCTCTCTGCCTCTGAAGTGGCAATGGGGATATGATTTAAGACTATTTCTTCTGGATCTTAGTAAAATATTTGTCACAGTGTGTCATGGTAATTTTTAAAAAGCTCTATCATCTACCTAATAAATTTGTTAAGTTTATTCAAATCTTATTGAACAGGAAAAGTGCAATGAGTCATGGTTAATATTTCTTTACCTATGAAATAAAATATATCAAAAATTCAATGCTTAGGGTCCTATTCAGAAAACCTCTATGAGTCTGTAATACATCTTCTACATGATTAAAAAAAAAAAAAAAAAAAACAGGAAACTTGCTTTAAAATGAATTATTCACCACCTTGAATAAATTTCCATCTTTCCTATTTGCAAAACCCCAAAGTCAGTTATGTAAATTTTAACCTACACTAATTACCTCAGGGGTGTGCAAGCTAAAGGAAAGTAGATGCAGTAGAAAAAAAACCCTCAGACATTTCCATCACCAGGAAGCAATTTAATAGAGGAAAATATGTGTAAGTTTTCAAAAACAGAGCAGCCCATATAATTTTTTTTTTTAATGTGGAATAATAATTGCTGCAATATCCCTTGAATCAGAGATTTACTGGAATAAACCCAAGTGCTTTTTCTCAATGGAGTATACCATCGCACACACAGCTAAGTGCTTGTTTCTCATCATGACACCGGCATAGTCTAGACTGTAAAAATGACCCATGGTTGACAACGGGCGTTCCCCACAAGAAGGCATGAAATCTGGTTTAACTTCGAGTCGATATAGACATTGAGGGCCCCTTCAGGAAAAAAAGTTACTAAAATCTGGGAATAACTGGATATCCTTCAGAGCTTGCCTGGGATGTACTGGAGAAAGCAGGGCACTGTTTGAAGGCAGAAGGGCTCGATCACAGCACCGCCTTGTCCTATTCCCCGTCCTGATATCTGGCCCTGCTTTAGCTGTGAGCCAGCTCCTTCGCATGTCTGTCTGAGTTTCCTCATCAGCTATATTGAGGTTTAATTACACAAATGGCCCATCTACGCATTTCAGAAAGCATGACCAAGACCAGTATTTTAAACAGGTCTTTCAGTCTGGGCTCAGCCTAGAGACACACAATGGTAAGTATTGTTTCTACTGCAGACAAAAACAAGAACCTGACTCAATACTGTTAATCAGTGCTGACTGGCTATTTTCACTGTGAAACTATTTCACAAATGGTAGGACTTGATTCCTATAGGAATTTTCAGTTTGGAAAAAGTTAAACAAAACCCTGCCCAAACACATCCTGTCCTCTTCGAAGAAAGCCCACAAAATTCAGCAAAGCTTAGAGGGAAAATGGAATTTGTTTTCTGTCATTTAGTAAAAAGATAGTGTTTAGGGAAGACATTTACCCTCCTCTTCTTGGTCAGTCCTAGTACTGGTATTACAACCTTCTGGTGATGTACTCCCCCCACTGTGATTTGAAACAGCCAGTTGAGCCCTGACCCTGAAGATGTACTCCCCAAGGGGAGTGCTGTATGGGTCCACCTTTCCACAAATGCCTCCTCATCTTGTCAAGGCACTGCAGAGGCAGCGTGGAGACACCACCAGTGGGGTCTCCAGCAGCCTCCCACCACCCACCGGGATCCCACACACAGAGGACCCTGATGCTTCCCCTCCGTTCCACTCCTTGAGAAACCACATTGGTACATCACAGTGCCTGCAGAACTGGAACCATTGGAGATGAAGAAAAAAATATTGCCGAAAAGTTAACATTCCTTTCAGGCAAAGTGAGATATTGTGGTACTTATCCTCTCCACATTAACTACAGAGACATCACAGGGAAGTGAGGCATTGAGAGGTGAGTGGGATTATTGCCCTTCATTCAAAGCAAAAAGTCAGGTAGCTCGATAATGGCTGCTCTGAAAATTGCACTGCCCCTTTTCCTGTTGGAATTTAGGTGACCTTGTCTCAGAGATGGCCATAAACCAAGAGGTAGATTTGTGACAAAATCCTGGACACATGGTAGTATTATTCATGGTGTGGTCTGCCAAAAATGTGGCACAAACTCTGACATGTTTTTAAAAGGGAAAGAGAAAAAGCAACAAAGCAACTGCCCCCACACCCCATGACTTTTCTTCCAAATAGAAAATTAAACTAATTTACTGTTCATGAGCGTAAGATTGAAAACTTAGACAGTTGAACCATTTGTAACAGCTAGGGGAAAAAAAAACCAAACTCATACTCTCTTTTAAAATTGATACAGCAGAACACAAAGTGAGATTTACTTTAGTCATGCTACAGCCTTATTACACTGAGTAATACAGATACATTTAGTGACAACATTATAGGCTGATCATTTTGATAAATTTGTAAAGCATTGCATTATCTCTACAATGCAGTAAAGGGTGACTTACCAACCAACTCGGGAAGCTACCTATTCTGCTACCAAGGTGGGCACTTTTATAAGACATATATATTAAATACACTAATTTTGAACAGTTATGGTAACTAGACCTGGCTGTAAAGCAGGTGTGATAAACCAGGACCTGAACTTCCCCAAAACTCAGAGATATTTTTATTCAGGATTTTGATCCAACATAATAGTACCAAGAAATTGAAGAACTTGAATTATTTTGCTTAAGAATCGTTGAAGAAATTGTGGAAGGGTGTCTGTTGCAGAGCTACCCAGCTACTGCAAAACAAAGATTTTGCCTCTCCAGCCTCCAATCAAAGGGCTTACCCTTCTCATTCCTGTCTTGCCATTCACAGAAAGACCACCTAGAGTTTCTTCAGAACCAACAGGTACTCCCTGCTTCTTATTTCACAGTTGAGAAGATGTAGCTTCAAGGTCATAAAGCACTGAATGTCCTCATCAAAATCTACACACTGTTGAAAGTGTATGCAAGGCCATTTATCAGAGTGGCTGACAACCATAGCCAAGCACTGAAAATACACAATGCTGAAATGGTTCTTGCCATTGATGAAGAGATTTTAAGCAGAAATGCGCTAGCCTGTCAAATCTCCTCAAGTTCAGGTGTCTCCAGATTAGCCTAGAAATCACCAGCTACTAAGAAGCTTCAGCTGATTTAAGCCTAAATAACAAGATACAATGGAAGATGCTAACAACGCTTTACTAGGGAAAATATTCCCTCCAGTATAAACTCATGTAGCACGAACAATGCCAGTGGAAACTAAGTGAACTATGCCAATCTGTGGATCTAAAGTGAATAGTTTACATTAAAGACAACAAAACCTCAAAGTTCTTACGCTATGTAATGAACTTCATGGTTTTACAATATTTTCTACTTTCTAGATGCTGACAGCAAATCATAGCCTGAACAACCAAAAAGAAACTGAAAGGAAATACCAATCGGAAATACTAAGACTTTTTTTTTTGTGGTTTTTTCCCCCATTCCTCCTCAATTTAAAAATGTTTGTTAATTCCAACACAGAATGTTTTTATTATTTCTATAGCCCTTTCAAAGTCCCTCATGAAACTTTACTCCTTTAATCCTCTTACTCTTCCCTAAAGCAGGTATCTAATTTTAGGTCTGTTTTGTAGATAGGGAAAACTGAGTCATAATATCTAATTTGCTTCTTCCAGCCCTGTAAAAAACCTGATGTTTAGGTCTGAGGTTACAGTCTACCCCATCTTTCTGAGTCCTGGTTCTTTTTTCTGACTGTCAATAAAGCATTGCCTCTCAAATTTGTCTATGTAATTGTAATCTAAAAGCACAGGCTTTAACATTATCCAATAACTTCCATTTGTAGTGGCTTTCAAATCATCTTCTGTTTCAAGTGTGCAGACATGCACTTGAGCACCTTATAATTAAGAAAGACATTCACTTACAATTAGTATATGAAAATTACAGAGAGGGAAACAATGCTTTAAGTACAGTTTACTATATGATTGTCTTAAACACAACACTGGAAGTGACAAGTTGCCATGCCTAATGATTTTTCTCTGTAGGGAACAGACCTCCTCCTGCAAGCCCACATCCTGCTCCACTTCTCTGCTGAAAGTTATAGGTAGAAATCATTTCACGTTCTCAAGTGGAATGTAAGCCCTCCTTCTCTGATTTGAATGTTGACATGAGCAATGGTATCATAACATCATACTACTCTGACACGTCTTTGAGTGGGTGTGAGCCCTTTAGTGTACGTTCTCATTGTAACCACCTAGTCCTGAAAGCAGCATCCTGTCTGAGGGTCTAGCACAGCAGTGAGAGAAACCAACTGTGTGAGCAGATTGCCAGCAGGCTGAGCAACAGGGATGATTTCTCATCTTTGTACTAAACAAGTAAGCAAGCATGTAATGCAACTCGACTGTCTTTCCCACTATTTCTACACCTTGAAACTTACAGATGACCTGGTTATGTTTCACACTAACAAACAGGTGTGAACAACCCCAAAGCCCTTAAAAACTCAGATCACACGTGGAAATCCCGATATACCTCAAAGTTAGCCCTGTCTTTGAGGAGGAGGTTGGACAAGACAGCCTCCAGAAGTCCAGTCCTTACCCAGACGAATTAATCTGTTCTATGAAGTAAAGGTCAAAAGTAACATCCAGCATAGGTTCTGCTCAACAAATTCAGCTCTACCATAAGACTGCAGAAGCAAAAAGTTACAGGATTTAGAGCAATTCATTTATCTGTAGCTCATAAAATCTGAGTAGCATATTATTGCTGCTAAGCAGTCTCGGCCATAAAAGCTAACCAACAGTAGTCTTAGCTACACCTGTGACTATAGTTTGGCTCCAATTGTACTAAAGGTACAAATAAATCCTCTCCCTTTTTTTTTTTTTTTTTTTTTTTTTTGGGGGGGGGGAGGGGAAAGGAACCAAACATATAAGTAATTCTGGAGAATACATGAGCAACTAAAAATTTGTTTTCATTGTACTTATTTTTGCAGGTTCATGCATCTTTACATCAGCAATGCTCACACTTTCATTATATTCCCCAGCTAAGTTCTGTTTCTTTCAACAGGTGGTCAGTACTTGATGTAGTCACTTAAACTTCAACAAGACTTGGCAATCTCTGATTCTCTTTGAAGAATCTTTCCAATTGCCTCTGTTTATTGAACCATAGAAATAGACTTCCTTACTGGAGTTTGCATTAGGATAATGAGCCAGAGAGCTGACCAGTCAGATTACCTTAAGCAGCAGCAAATACAGTATCATCATTTACAGTAGCTGTAGGATTCATTGTTCCAGCTCAATAGAATACCAAGAATTGTTTTAGTTGTTTAATTGCCCTTCTGATCTTACAGAATGAAATAATGCAGGAAAAACTAAGTGAACTCCTTTTTAGTGAAAAACAGAAGAAATACAGAAAATTTTCATTACTTCCATCTAAATATTTACTTAAAATGTACATAATTCCTGAACAAAGCAATCAAAAGAGCATTATAATTAAAAAGACCAGCTATAATAATGCTAAGGGTATAGTGACAACATACTGACAGGCCCTTTATGTACATATAAAACATCTTTTCCACAGTTCTGCTTATGCTGACATTCTTATCCATACTTCTCCTTCCATCCCCTCACCTTTAAAAGAAACAAGTGTGTACATCTGAGCGTCCGGCAGAGATGAGGTGGAACCCTAGAAATTGAGAGGGTTCCCAGCTTTCCCACTAAGGAAGCAGGAGCAAGTCTGATAAAATACAAATACTTAGAAATCTCAGGTTGCCAGGCAATAGGGTAAGCAAGTCCTCTAGTTACACATACTGGCATCTTGATCAGGCTTTGGTTCTGCTGTGTGTGTGCTGATGCACATCTGAGGACCATGGACATTCACTAGGCAGGACATCAGAAGAACCAAGGGCCAGAATCCCAATACCCCAGACTTTGGGAAGTTCACCTTGTGTTTTATCTCCTCAAAAATGGGTTTCAATAAAGTACTTTTTCAACAGTCCAGGAACAGTCTATCTGGCAGGGCTATAAAGTCAATGAATTTGGCTTAATAACAGATTTCAAAAGTAAATTAGATGCTAAGCCTTTCTTATGGGTGTAGATTTCTGTCTATCCATGCCCTTGTTCTTCCTCTGTAAAACAGAGATACCCATAATTCCTACTATATCACATAAATGAAATGGAAAACATTATGCTAACCAGACTGTAGACATATTTTGACACCCAAATAATAAGTGTAGCAAACAATAAAGTAACTCAACTAAAGTGAAGTCATCCACTTTTAAGCCATGGTGTAAAAGAAATATTGCCAGCTTTTGCATTCTTGACCTGTAATTCTCAGTAAAGCAAAAAAATTACTCATTTGAACATCAGAGTCATTTCAAATCTTGGCAAATGTCAAAAAGGAATAGCCAGGTTTCGGTTGAGGAAAGGTCACCTTCAATTCCACATTGCTCTTAGGTGCATATATTCACACAAGTATTGTATTCACAAAGAACCATCACACAGGATTGTACAATGCTTAGTTACAGCTACCGCTTTGATAAGGGGAGGGCTGCAGGTACCATCAGGATATAAATGTTATCCAACAGGGTCGAACACGCAAGCAAATGTGCATTGGTGTTTTATATGATCAAGGCCTGATCCCACCACTCACTAAATTCCTGGCTGAAGGGTAGATTTGTCATCATCTTACGTAGTTCCAAATTTTACCCGTGTGTTGTCTCCCATTAACCAAAGAAGAACTAATCACTTCATCATCATCATATAAATTGATCTTGCTGTGACTTAGCAAGTAGTCAGAGCAGTGATGATATTGACCCTGTCAGAATAGTAGGTCTAATTCCCAGAGGCATTAACTTTTGTTTAACCAAAAGGTAAGTATCTTGATGAAAGGGAACATTTTCTTACCATCCACCTGCAACAAATAGCTCATTTCTTACTACTGGAACTCAGCTGAAGAGCAGAACTCGCACTTTACTTTCAGAGGCTTTTGAGTAATTCACATCAAGGTCATGGATCAAAACTATTATAGTTGTAATGACAAGTCCTGCAAGGTGTTACACCCAGCACAGAGGGTTGGATCCTGTAGAAAGGGACAGAGCTTGTGAACCAATCATGTTAGGAATACTGACCAAGTTAGAGGAAGAAGATGTCCAAGCAGGAAAGATGTTGTTAATTTCTTACAATTGTCACACTAATAATTTATTCTGAGACAACCCACATAAAAAAGAGTAATCCCTTTTATTGTCTCAGTTTAGAAACAGCTGAAAACCCCAGAGCTGGTATTTTTTCCATGGCATTTGAATTAACAACTGGCAAGATAATGTTGCCAAAGGCCCATCAAGTGCAATCTCACCCCAATCACCAGTGTTTGCTTCAGCCTCAGCACAGTCGCTCTTATTTTGGAAGCATCTTGCCTTTAATCAAACATATTAAGCCAGCATTATGTCGGGTCTTTTCTTGCATGTTTCTCTGCTGTGTAAGATCAAGTTCTGCCCATAAGCATGTGTCCCTGCATTGTCTCATGACAGATGTTTTTCTGAGGCATGCTGCATGCCCTGCATTGGCTGTACCTGCTCAGCTTCTACCACAACACAGTCCCTAAGTTATGATTTTCTCTCAGTAGAGTTTATTTTACTTTATTAAAAGCAAATGTCATTAGGGCTTTTGAAATCTGTAGGTCTACATGGTAGGACACAGGAAACAGTACTGCTTTCCAAATTTAATATTCTTTAATGTGTTTGTTAACAGAACATTGACATCTGCTTAATGCTTTCTTTACAAGAATCTATCAGATCTCCCCTTATGTAGTTCTTGCCAACCTCAACTATCAGCTCGTGCACTTACAAAACAGAACATGAAGTAAGCAATGACATAGCTTTAAGTTCCAGAACTAAAATCTTGAATAAATCTATTTTCTTTTTTATTATTTTGGAATGTGCATCTGCTCTTTCAAAAACTTTTAATCATGGTGATCTCATGCACTGAGCTGCTGTTTAAACAGAAACCATCCGTTCACTGTAAAGATACAAGGCAGAGAAGAAAAGCAATGATCTATGGGATAGATAGTTAATACATCACTGTCCTCTTCATGCCAGCACTGCCAGCAAAGCTCTAGAGCAAATGAGGTGCCTCATTGGACAAAATTTTTGGCAGACTGAAAAGGAACAGCAGCAACTCACGTGTGTTTCTGAACCTCACTTATAAAACCAGTCTCACGTATTGTAAACTCTCACTTACTATATTTAACCTTTGGGCTCCCATGTTTTGTTTTCATTTTGTCAAAGCAAAGGAATGTAAGAAAGATGTCTATTACACTCCTCCACTCAGCCCGAAAGTTAATTACTCAGCTCGGTAGACGTTTGAAAATATTATGTTACCTCTAACGGCAAAATTGATAGAAGCTTGTTTTAGGCTCACTTTATGTCATTCTGGCAGATCAAATTAACTAACCATAAATGATGCTGGCTAAAGTACATCTGCTACTCACTAAACCTGCCGAAGAAAGGGAAGGGTTTTTGGTTTTTCCTGAAGAAGAATTAAATCCTATATGGAAAATTAAATACTTTTTCAAACCAATAATTATACACTGAAACAATAAAAGATGGAAGAGTCCCAAAGATAGCAGCGACAGAATCTGATCACTGTGGCAGCAAGTCTAACACTGAACCCGTAGCTGCTGTGGAAAGGCATCAACGTTTGATGCTGTTGGGGTATATCCACAGATCACAGACTGTCCATTAAAGAATAAAGAAGGTCAATTAAGGAAGAATAAGGCATGCTCGCATTATTGTTAGATGTCTTTGAATACCAGTATGATGTAAGACGTGCATGTTTGCAGCCTCTAATTCCAGTGTCACCTTCCACTTTCTGTTCTGAGTGGATGAATGCACCATTTCTACACATTTCTAAGGAAAGGGATGATGTATACGCCACTGATTTAGAAGCATATATAGGTTTTATAGTGATCCTCCTGTTACCTTCCACACTGCATGTTGCAGATGTGACAGATGATACCATGTCAGCATGACTAGATTCCTAAAGAGGGCATGGACAACTGAAGTTAAAGATGTGTGGGAGGAAGGGACAGAAAACACAGACATTGAAGACCACTTCTGTGCGGTATAAAATATTGATAAAATATTGATATTTTTACAGATATTTTATAGCTGTAAGCTTATGGTAGATAAGCTCAATCAATCATATTAAAGGATCATTTTCTTTCTTCTGCAAAAAATAAGGAAGAAATGTATTATTATGTTGTATCGCATGTGGATTCACATATACAGTTGTCAGTTACAAAGCAGAATGTTGTTTTGGGATGGCCAAATAGCTTGCTTCTGTCTAGGACACAAGCTTTGGTGAACACCTCCAAAAGGAGTCTAAGACAATCAGTCTTTCAGTGACTGTGTTTAGAGGGAGACTGAACAAAGGACTGACAAATCTATTGTGTCCCTTCAGGTGCCACAGAGCCTCGTGGACATCCGAATAGCCCCCACTTATTTAAAATGTCAACTCTCAACATATTCTAAAGCCTTCTGGAAAGGTGCAGCTGTTCACTTGTTCCTGGATCCCTATTCCCAGTCTCCTGAGTCAGGTGATGCCCTTAGTGCAGCAGAACCCTTCTCTCTCATGTTTCTTTCCCATTTCATATTCCTTGAACAATATTCCCCAAACCATCTTCCATGTGTGCTGCATACAGCTATGAAAAAGTCATCAAGAATGAAATACAGCTACTCAAGGATTTATAGGGGAGCAGCAAGTAAGGGAATAGTGTCCCTCACCAACAAGCAGAAGGCAATGATGAGGTTTAGTCCTGCAATGAAAAAATTCTCAAAACTTCCTCTGAAAATAAAAGAAGGCTTAGATCACCATCAGTCACTGGATAACCTATTTTAAGCCCATCAGAGCCAGTGCACTGTTCTCATGTTGCTAATTAAAAATGATAGATTCATCAATTAATCTCTCTTCCTGTCCCCTAGTTTTGGTTCAAGATTTTTCAAAGGGACAAATGGTAGTTAGGTGACCAGAAGTATTATTTCAGCTCTGAAAACTCGTGTCTCTGTCAACATGAACCCAACCTTGTTTCTTTAGACAATGAAATGACAAAAAGGAAACCATAAGAAACTTTGCTACTCTGAAAAACCCAACAGATTTTTAATTTGGAAACAATCTTATCCTCTGTACAATTAATATTGCTACATAAATACTTGCTCATTGATAGACTAATAAGTCACTGTTAAATTTGGCAGAGAGAGATGTCCTGAGCTTAGGCTTCTGATTGAAACTCAATTGCAATACTTACTACGAAGCAGTCAGAGACACTCCACTATTTAAGAAAGAAAGAACGAAGGCAATCTATTTTTATTCATACTGAAAGGGAGACAAAGATAAAGGTCCTGCTGTTAGCTAAGCAAAGTGCCAGTCACATAAAGCAAGCCAATGAAATGGGTTATCTTTTCCTCTTTCAATATATGTATCACCGGGCAGTGAAATAGAATTGGGGTGTACAAGGTTAACAAGCCAGCATCATGTTATGAAGCAAGCAATAAAATTGTCTTATAGTTCTTAACTCTGACCTGTTCCAGTGAAAAGCTGCCAAGCAGAATTATGTCATCCTGAACATCTCTCTCAAACTGTTCGATATATGAAGGAATCACTTCATCTTCAAGCTCCCTGTGAAGGTCACGTGCCTTACTGGAGTTGACAGGCATCACAGAGCCTAAAAAATCTTCACTGGCAACATGGGCTGCTTGAAACAAAAGTAGCAGATTATCTGTTAGCAAATGGAATTTCATTCACTGGTTAGTACCTTCTCAGTTAACGTGTTTGGCCCACCAACATATTAAGACAATTCATGCCGTAAAATGAACAGTAATAAATAACAGTGGTAGAACAACTGGCAGGTCCTCGGTCCCATTACCAGGAAAACTCTCCTCAAGAGCAACACCTGCATACAGGGACAAATTTGTCACATGCAGCTTGTTCCTTAAATAACTTTTTAAAGGGACACTCTGCATTTCCACAGTCACTTCTCTCCCCTGTAAATCTTAAAGGAATTGGGATTTGGAATGACTTGGCTTTCATTCCTGAGGAAGAGGGGAAATAATTGCAGTTCAAAGGGTGTTTAGGCAGGGACACACCAAGCATTTCATCTTCCTCCCACTCAGCTTGGAGGAATGGATTCCTCCCCCAGGTGTGTGCACACAGCTCCTGCCTAATTAATTGGGTCCGGTTCTGCTCTCACCCACATCATTCCCCTGATTTCACTGTGGTGATGTATGCAGAACCAAAGGGTACATGCTGCACATAAATGAACTAAATCCCATTCAGAGTTGACCTTAAAGAGCAGCAGTGTCTTTTTTTCAGTTTAATTCATCACGCTGTGTAAAAAATAAATCTTCTCATTGATTATACAGTAATAATACTAGTTTGGGTCATAAATAATAAAGACCACTGGTTTTTCTCATCTCTCCACATTAGGATCACTTAGAAAGTACAGATATCAGGTTGTCCACATCTATCTTTCTTGTCTCATATTTATCTGTGTAAGTGCATGTTTTTACAGTTCTTTGTGCTTTTCTCTGCAAGAAACTACCATATCTAGTTATTTGGTTTTCTCTTTGTCCATCGTAAGACATGAAAGCCGTTAAAAGGCTTTTTTTTTTCCTCACTCTCCTTTGAAGTCTCTCATTGTCTAATGAAGACCAGAAAAGGAAAGATAAAACTAAGGCTATTAAAATTTTCAGTTTTGCTCACTACTCATTGTCTAATGACTTTAATTGTTGAGCCTCCCAAGTACTTAAATCACCTCGGTGCCACCAACACACAGGAAGTGGGGTGGGGTTTTTTATTTAATTACAACAGGATACGACTCAAAATCATGTTGGGGGAAGTGTACAGTAGATGTAAACAACCCAAACCATTACCTTAGGGTACACAATCTCTTCATGTAGCATCTTACAAGACTAATGAAAAGTGATTTGACCTACAACAATTAACTGCGAAAACAAAACAATATTTACATTTAAATTTACTGTAACATTAAAGGTTTGGCTAGGAGAGAGAAAATCCAGGAAGTGCTGGAAAAGGAAACATTGCCAACAGCAGAATGTGCAGCATCCCTTCTTCCCCTCAATGCTGTGCTGTACACAATGGGCCATATGCTCAGCTGGCATAAATCAGCTGCTGTACTGTTTTCACAACAACAGTGCAAGTTTGCATCCTGAGAAGACTGTGCATTCCTATCTCAAGTTGCTCTGGGTATGGAGAGAGAGTCCTTACATATAAAAAAAAAAAAAATATTTAAAACATTTGGTTCACACGGATGACGATGCAGTGATTCATCAAAAAAATCCTTTTTTGTTTGTTTTCACTATATTTGTGAGGAATTGAGTCAAGTGAACTCAGTGTTGGTGGAAGACACTGGGCTCATTAGCACATATTTTGTGGAAAAAGAGCAAAAGAAGAGAGAGAACATTCCCAAAAGCCCTTTGAGGGAAATAAATGCTAAAAATACAGAGGTAAATTACAACTCAGATTTTAAAAATATTTGATGTAAAGATACATATGCTAATTTAAACACAGTGGGAAAAACTGTTGATTTGCCTGAGCTGGAGAAAGGGACAGAAGAGGGTTGTTCAGCTGGTCTATTCCTTGCATTCTGGCTTTGCAAAGAGACCTCTGATACTCAGTCACAACACCAGGTTGCTCCTTGTCTGAACTGACCCATAGGTTACAGGCTTGAGCTGCTGCCCAGGGGCAATGCTCGACCAAAACAAAGCCTTGCTGTACAGAAGTCACCACAGTGTTAAAAATGTTACTACTTCTTCAAATTGATAGATTGGATAAACTAATTAAAAACTGCCTGCTTCAAGTTGTTAGGATCTGCATCAAAGTTTTCATTGCGTCAGATGTACTTTCCACATAGTTTAAATCACTTCTCCTTAGCACACGCTGTATTTACAGATGCTGTGCTGTAATTAAAGCAATCTCTCTGATATTAGCTTGGCTGAATGTAACTTCATTCACACCTGTATTTGTCCATCAGATAGGAATGATTTATATACTGAGGTAGGAATTCAAGGGGCAGGTTCACCAGCAGACTACACCTCAGCATGGGTTGACTGTATAAAGCGGCTATAAACTCCACAAGGAAAATGCACTTTGGCTGCCTGGTTCTAGAAGACACTGTGTATAAATTGTAGCTTAAAAAGGTACATCACCAAAGGCTTATGCATCAGTTTCAAACAACTAAAATTCTGCAAAACACCGCACTTCAATTTTTCAGTTGTTGCTGAAGAATAGTGTAATAGAAGGCATTTTTTATGGTATTCACCTAGATTTGCATGGATCACAACTTCATATTGTTTGAGAGATTTTATCCCTAGACAAAAAATACACAGTCTGTATCTTTCTCTAAAAAGCAACCAACATTGCCTTATAATATCAACTAATACGTACCACAAGAGTGACCAACAGGTTACTCAGTGACAAAATGCTTTAAATACACAATTACATAAATTCTGAGCCATGTTCTTTCCTTTCCTTTGGGGACCATCTATTAATTAGGACTGTATGACTACGTGATTTTTCAGCTCAGTGGTCAAATGAAGAAAAGAAGCAGTTCTGTAAGAGCGAAACCAAATGAATCCCAGTTTTCTATGGATTTTCTGATGTCTAATAAGGGTCAAACTCCCATATTATCTTTTCCCTCAGTGGAGACATTAATAATGCTTGTCTGCTCTGCTCAGCTGCCCACTTCCGTAAAACTGGTAGGAAAGTCAGAGCTGTGAGACTTGCTCTCTGTAAAAAAAATAGGGTTTTGTAGTGAACAACAGGTTCAAAAATCAGGAAGGAGAAACAGGCAGAAAAAAATGCAGCCCAATATATGTACACAGAGGTGCAGGCTGCACAAGCTCCTCTTCCACAGGAAAATTTTGCTCTTTTCTGAATTTTATTCACCCGAGCCAAGAATAGTGAAAAATTCATCTAGGACAGTGTACAACATTCACCACAGAACTAGCTCTGATAACAGTTATGGCACTTTTAAGAAATAAAAGCACTGAGGCCCCACTCAAGACACAAGACAGCAGCAGGCTGCAGTGTCTGTCCCCCACTCGCTGCCTTCACACCTACACAGGGGGCTCTGACGTGCTCCTTGAGTGTGAGACACACGTGTTAATGCATTTGCTTGCCCTTGAATCAAATCGGTGAGCTGGCAGCTCAGCAATCTCAGCAGTCTCAGTGCAAGATCACCATCCACAGAGCACACCACGTATATTCAAATGGCTTTGGATGGATGAGAGCTTTGAACCCATCTGACACACCACATAGCCAAATGGTAATAAGAGCATTCCATGGTGGCTTGATGAAACGACTTGGGGAGAAAGATATTTTTAGTTCAAACATACCTGGTAAGATTAAATTATAAGTATTTGAGGAGATCAGTGAAGCCTTATTTCTCTCTAAATATGCTATTTGTTACTATCCTCCGTAAAGCCTGTGTCCATCTTAATAATATTCATTAATGTTATTTATAACATAATATAAAGTTTTAGAGCACCTAGCTGAAGGAGAGAATAACCACTGAGGGAGGGGAAAGGCTTCCTCTTCACTCCCTGGTTCCCTTGGTTCAAAGTGGACAAATACACTTGGTGCAATTCGGTTCACTTATTTTAGCCATGCAAAAAGCGATGGCCAAATCTAAATCAGTTGTCCAAGAACATTCTAGAGCCAAAGGAACAGCGCAATTTGTCTAATCAGATAAGAGGTGTCTAGGCTGAACCACTGCCCAGAGGTGTTTCTCCCTCCCACTCATACCAGTTTGGGGGAGGCCCAGAACCTAACCTTCAGAAAGATAATGGAAAGGATACTGGAACCCAACCCCCTAGGTCAGACTGTAAAATTATATCAGGACATTTTCCTTAATCATACAGAGTTATTTTAATGATAAAGCTACTGAAGAATATGAATAGTTATAAATATTTGTAGATGGAGACTACATAAGTACCACAGATAAACACCTCATGTCTACTATAGAAATAATGTTGACTTCACAACCAAGTTTGCTTTTATTTTAACGTATGTTGTTGCAGGATAGAAGCAACAATCAACCACCAGCACTGCTATAATATTACTCAGCAACGTAGGGCTCTACTTTAACATGCAACTAGAGAGAGCTTGCTAATAATTTGTTAAAGGTTTTTGCTTAATCTATCTGCATGAATTTAGCTGTGATGGTTGTACTTTCTTTTACTAACATTTAAAATGAGACAAAATTGGTTTCAAAGATGTTTCAGATATGATCTGTGCCAATTAAAGGGATTTTGCAACCCTAGGCAAATAAAAATGTTTGCATCTTCTAGAACAAAGTTGCTCACAGACTAAACAGTCATAAAACATGTTGCAGCTCCTGGAGCTCCAGTGCCATAGGCAAGCACCTGCTCTGTCTCTCTGATAGAGTAGGTCCTGTGTATAACTGAAATACAACAGGAAGCTTCATACAGATACAAAGAGCATAAAATACATTTGCACAAAAGACCTCTGCTGAAAAAGGGAAGGGGTGGGCGAGGAATATCCCAAAAATACAAGTGCAGCCCTGAGCCAGGGCTTATTCATATGTCACTTCTCCTGGGATGAACCAGAGGAGAACAGCAGACATGCACTTCATGTAAAGGCTGTGGTGCTAACGGTCTCATGAATCAACTGAGTGTTAAATAACGCCTGTAAATGTAAGTAAAGCTAAAGTAAGGCTGTTGACTTGAGGTGAAAAAATCTCTTCTCCTACACTTGGTTGTTTATACTGTAGGTGGAACATCAATTTTTATTTTCTAACAAAGCCACAGTCACAGCCACTCACCTGGTATGTAGATAACCCCAAACACTGTTACAAAACCCGCACATCTGACAAATGGCCGACCTATTTATGGGCTTAAATGATGGTTTAGATTTGTAGCTGTGAACATATAAGAAATTGTATTTCCAGTCTTCTTTCATAAGGGTGAAATTCAACATGCAATGAAACAGCTAAGAGAAAGCAAACAACTTAAGTTACACTTAAAACCACATAAACATGACTCAAACCAAAAACATTTGGGGAAAAAGATCTTACAGGATTTCATTAAAACGCATGTCCCTTTTTCTTCTGAGTTCAAAGGGATGGATTACCCATTCTCCTCCCCACATCCAGACTCAAAAGAGTTTTATTTTTCTTTATGCAAATAATTTTGTTATTTACCTTGGAAGTCCAGCATCTTGTTTTCTTCATCTAGAAGCTTCATCAGTCTACTGTACAGGATTTGCTCATCAAATTTCACAGGATCTTAGAAAAAAAGCAAAGTCAAACATCTATTGTTTCTTCCTGTAGTATTTCAGGAAACACTATTTTAAACTATAAAGAAAACTCTAAAAATACTAAAGTTAAGAAAAAATTTTACACTTAAACATAGTTTCATAGTGCTCGTTTCATAGCAGAGGCAACTGTCATAATTCTTCTGAATTATGAAAGACACTTTAAAATACAAAAAATGTAACCATATACTTTTAAGTGGTGACAAATATCATATCTTGATCTGAACTGAAACTGGTTTACTAATTCTGCTAGTAGACTAGTTGAAGTGATTATGTGTATTCAAATTGCCAGATGAATTCTATTTGACTCTTAATAAAAATCACAGTACCTAAACCTTTTCTAATTTGATTTTCAATATTTATTAGAAATTTCAGCTTGCTGTCCATAATACTAACACACTTTCTTGTATGAGTAGTCATTACAGCACACAATGAATTTTGATTTTGTGGCTGGTCTGTCATTCAAATTTCCTGTAACATCTGCAGGTTTTAAAAAGGAGCAAGGGACACACATACACAAACCTTTTTTTCATGAGACCTAAAAGAATCGCTTCAAGTGTCTATATTCAAGCGAAAAAACGAACTGTTGAGACTGTCTTCTCCAGATCTCCCAGACCCTGGCTTCTCTAAGTTGTCACTGAAGACAGGCAGGTAGAAGACAAGAGAAATGCATATAAGGTAGGTGAATTGAAGTACAGCTACAAGCCACCTTGGGTGGCTCTTTCTAAGTGCCTGATAGAATCTCAAATAATAAATTTTCTTTAGCATGAAGTTTCAGAGCCAAATTTTTTAGTTACACTGAGCATTCAAAGAGGAAGGCTTCTGCAAATCTCCTCTGCAAGTACAGAACCTTTTACATTTCTTTTAGCATCTAACATTGAAATGTTCCCTTGACAAGCGGGGAAGCAAATCCGTAGTGGGGTGTTGTTTGTTCTCAGGGCATTATCAGCTCAGACAAATTTCCAGACCAAATTTAATTTATCAAATATAGAAAAGATAATTGCTAATGTCTTCATTTTCACAGAATAACCCATTAAAGAATCCCATATGATGAACACATTAAAATTATATTTAACTCTGTATAATAAAGTTAGTGGCTGAAGATTTGCTTTTCACCATCTATTCTCTTTGGGCATTAGGCCTGACTCACTTAAGACAAGTGTAACTTTAAAGCGTGCCCTGATTTCTTCATCTTGTCTGCTTTTGTCTCTTGTTAATGACAAGCTGTTAGCTGGAAAGAGGAGGCAAACAAATATAGTTTCCAATCAGGGGATGACAGGCAGGACCAGATTTCAGTTCTGACTGTCCTTTTAACTCTGTCCACTACATACAAATGCAGTTCCACTTACACTTCTGCAAGGAAAAGGAAACCAGACAATGAGCCTGGCTTGTGAGTATCATGAAATCAAACTGGTTGAGGTGGGAAGGGACCTCTGGATGTCATCTGGCCCAACCTCCCTGTTCAAGCAGGGCCACCTAGAGCCAGATTGCCCAGGAAAATGTCCAGACCTCTTTTGAATACCTCCAGATGGAAGACTTGTTCTTGGCAAATATAGCATTTTAACTGCTCTGCAGATGTCAACACAACCAACCTGAGGCTAGTGTCATTGCTAACAGACCTTTAATAAACAAGTGTTACCCCAACCTTTGAGTGACATTTTTGCTGGGAAGAAAAAGGAGGAATGCCAAAGGACAGCTGTCATGGATTTCCGGTCTAGCCTGATATGCAGGTGACTACAGCCATCTCTCCACTCCCACCCCCAGAACTGGATGGACCTTCTGAGACCTTTTATCTGTTCCAAATTAAAAAAAAAAAAAAAAAAAACCAAAAACCAAAAAACACCACAACATTTAAGGTTAAGTGTGTATCACTCAGCCTCCTTGACTCAGATAAAGAGAACATTTTCCCCCAGTGAAAATTGTACTTCCATGTATCCCTTATGTCACCACTCTATCTGTACGTGTTTTTAGGCACTCACAGTAACAGAAATCTAATTGGCTTTTCATTCTCTGGTTATGAAGCAGATCATGACTCATGAAGCCTATTCATAAGATGAACCAAGGCAGTACCAAGAGGAAAACAAACCAAAAATCTTTCATTTAAAACCTCTGAGACAAAGTTGATGTCCAGTGTATTACATTGCTGTCCTATACAATGAATGGGGAAATTATAGGGTTAGATGTAATTCACCCTCGCTAAACCTTGATTTTTTTCACCGATACACAGAAATTCAGGTTGCTGACATGAGTGGGAGCCTGCTTTTCTTAGTCACACAAGTTTTTGCCTCAAAGGTTTTTAACCTCCATATCTAAAGTTTCTCGTGAATTTAAGAAGTGACCTACTTTGAGACTCTTTTTTGAGACACTTTTTTTTTTTAGACTTGACTACAACCTCGTGTCTAGAGACTCTCTTCAGTACAAATATGCATAAGGTTTAAAAAAAGTGAAGGGGTAGGAAGGTAACACAGAAGAACTGGGTTTTGCGTGCTATCGGGTTGTTAGTGCTTAACAACAGGACCTGGGCCAAAGCATTCAGTGCATACCTAAGCACTTCATTACCATGATGATGTTCTTACTTAAGTCCATGCAAATTCAGGCAGGCCCATTCCCACCCTTTTTTATCTAAAAGCCATGACAGCGAAGCAGAATTTCCTCCGCTAGACAATACCTCCTGGTTAATCTCCCTCATATTTATGCATAACTTCTGCTCTTCCAGCCCTGCAGAGACACACCCTCCCACTCCTCCCTGTCGCCCACAGACAGCAAAACTGGCAAAAAGAAAGCCAACAAAGCCTCCTCTTGTGCTGGGAACTTTTGCAGACTCCGGGGTTTCCTTATGCTAGGCAAACACAGGTTCAACTCAGTGATAAAACTGCTCTCCAAGAAGGACTTTGGGAGCAGGGTTGCAGAAGAGCTACAGCTTAGTACTCAGTTCTGGACTAACTTCGTTAATTAAAGAGAACACGGTGTAGATAATGTTCTCAGAGTGTGCTTCATTTTGCTGTGGTGGTGGAGTGAACACAGCACAGCCTCACTTTTACCCGTCCATTAACTCACTGTCCTTGATCAAAGACTGTGTATATTGCCTATCGTGTTCAGAGCAGTTAGAGCTTATAATTTAAATTGTAAACCTCAATATTTAAATAGAACTGCATATGTGATCTTTGTCACCTCATTTTCATGAATGGAAAAGAATATTCTGACACTAAAATTACATACTTAATTCTGCCTCACCTTCTTCACTGACCTCCATCCCACACTGCCTTGAGTTTATTTCCTCATCCATCAACGGGTCAAAGTAATTTCTGCTGTATTCATTTCCTGTGGAAAGCACATGAAGTAAGGGTCAGCGATTATTAGAAGCACATGAACCAAAATGTTAATTTTGAAATCGACACCAGCAAGCAAAGGGGCATTTTTTTGGTACTTTATAAGCTTAATTTTTTTAACAAGTCCTCTCAGCCTACTAGTACTGCAATTATCATCCTGTGAAAGGTCAGAAAACGTAATTCTGGAAACAAGTGCACTTTATGTTACTTTCGCTCAGGAACTAATGAGAAAAATTCTCAAATTTAGATGACAGAAAGATATGAAAAATTTTTAAAATCCAGCCTCTCCAACATAAGCCAAATTATTCTTGAAACACAACTTAGAAGTGAATTACCCATTTTGCAGAGGAATTCGTGTTTCACAGCTGACCCTTCCAGTTTCAACAGTTTTAAATTTCACCACTGAGGTTTCAATGTCTGGTGCATCTTTAATACTGTATTCAACCAGAGAAGTGTTTAATTACAGAGGAGATACTAGAATACTGCCTCATTAATCCAAACAGCAATTATATTCAGTTGGGCTAAGTACCTAATCCAAGATTTTGATGGGATATACCCACTAATTTTAGCACTTTCCATTTCAACAACTAGTTTTATCTGCTGTTTAGAAACCAATCAAGTTTACAAGAAAAAGTCATTTGTTAGACTTGTCAAGGAATAATGCAGCATCTAGCTGCCTAAAGGAACTCCCAGTAAAAGCCAGAATAATTTTCTTTACACAAGAGGAGAGGGAGGGCTTTTTCCTCAAAATATGTCCTTCCTTCAGCAAAAGAGCTACACTCCATTAAAACCATCCTCAAGTTCATTGGGTTTGCAAACACAGTAAGTTATCGTCAAATAGAGAAAAAGTAAAATAATTAAGTCTATAACAAATTTTAAAATTGCTTGAATAGACATAGATATATATCCTGGAAGATACATAAGAGGGGGTTAATTCATCCAAGATACACCACACTAGTCTACAGTGTGTTTGTTTTAGGATCAAAAATAATCCGAGCAGCAGCTCCTTTTCAGAGACTAAATGAAACTTTGATATGAAACTAGGTTTAATTTATATTTCTGGACTGGCACATTTTGACTGTCAGTCCCTGTTCCTTCAACATAGTAAGTACAAGAACTGAAAATTTGCTTTACCTTGAGGTCTCAATAAAGAAAAAATAAATGAGTTTCATTTTTGTTACTTTATCTGTCAACAACTACTAGGCTGGTATGAATCTTGGCAGTATGTAATCAAAGTCTTATGTACTGCAATAACAGAGCCATTCTACCTTATTCACTGTAATTGTTTTTCTCAAGCACAAAGCACCGTGATGTTATATGAACATCCCTTCACATGTTGGTAAAATAATTCACCCATGTGCTAAAAAAGAAAATGATGATGCATTTCTCTATTCAATTACATCATAGTTGTAAATTTAAATTGCTGGAAAGTACATTGTAACCATACAGCAATACTCAGCTTTTTGCACAGTCTTAATATCACAATAGTTTTTACTGAATTTTAATACCCAATGTTTCTTTATCCTGTGGGTCTGGTGTGAAACTGAGGAGTAGACTTTCAGGCAACTCTTCTGAACAGACTAATTAGCATTTAGGAGGAAGTGTTGTGTTATATTTGAGACAGCAAGGCATGGAAACTATTATTCAAAAAAAATATATATATAAATTGACAAATACCATTAAACAGCTTGTTCTTTGGTCTTCTTTTTAAAAAGAAAAAACTCAACCTTTCTTTGAGGAGTATGAGATATGTCATCCAGGGCTTTAGCTCTGTCAGAACCAGAAGACAGAAAGATATACGGAAGTAAAAAGAACAACGAGGTTTGATTTCTCCAGAGCAACATACACACTTTGAAACCTATGGGGTACAATGAGTGGTAAATTCCAAAATCACCTGCTCATCTTGATTCTATAGATAACGAGCCATTTTAAATTGCAGGACTCCACAGAAGACTTTCAGTGAGGCTTTCTGAAGAATCGAAAACTGCAAACCTTAAATCACTGCTCTTTTGGGTTTTTTTGGTTTGTTTTGCCCCCCTCAGCTTACATACACCTGGAGAACTGGTGTGAGCCAGAAGTCTGGGCAGGTCCTAAGATTTGTTGGGGGAAGTTGCTTTAGTTTTAAAATGCAAAATTATCAATGTTAGTCAACATAACATACTGCCCAAGGCATTTTGCTAATAACATTTTGTGAGCATGTGAACAGACTACTAATCATTTCACATTTGCTTTTGGAAATATTTGAAAGTGTGTAACATGTAAATTAACAGTCCACTAAGGAATTCACATCACTCTGCTTCGTGGTATAAACACAGGAAAGTAAATGTTAATACAGAGCTGGCTTGCAGGTATTTTGAACAGCAGTGTATAGCTTGGTGCTTTCAGACAGCAAGTTACTTTGAATACCTGCTGCTGCAAAGACTTGGCCAACTTTATAAACTTAAGTCTTTTCTTTGATCCAGAGGTTTGCTCAAACACATTAACTCAATTTGAAATCCTATTCAGCCCTCAAAATTGTATTATTTCATGTGGAAAACACAATGGATAATTCAGGAAAACAAAATTGAAGTGCAAAACCACAGATTATCTATAAATTCAAATAAAAATGGGAAGAAGGGTGTTGGCACAACAGTGACCAGGTGGGAATTTGTACAGTTTAATTAAAGCAAGAGGAGTTGCTAATAAAATTAGCATAATCCTTGGATGCAGCCCATGGGACTGCACACGTATTACTAGAACTGGATGAAACTCTAAGATGGCTTTTAAGCTAAGATGTCTGTAGTCAATTATACAGTCTATGTCCTGAGAATACCACAGAAATTGTATGACTGAACTGCACTTCTACAATGTCTTCTACTCTACAAAGAGATCAGGTAGCCGGTATCAATATCACATCAAGGGTACAGCATGGAATTTGGATGACAGGCAATTATTCCATTTATATTTTATTATTGATCTAGGTTTTTAGTTTCATGAAAGAATAGACAAAACTGTTGGATTTGTTAAGTGCCTTTTGACCAATGTAAAAATGAAGGAATAACAGCCAGGTGACTGATTACTAAAAGCTTGAATAAGCATTTATTGGTGCTTGTATTCAAAGTGATGTTGGGTTTTAGGGATAAAAGCAAAAATTTTTGCATGAGACAGCTTTCATTAGAAGACAGAATGAAGAGTATGGTCTGAGCAAACTTGCTTTATTAAGTAACAACTCTCTTTTTTCAGGCAGCAGTTTGGTCAACATGTGTCTCTATCAATGACTTGATGGAACATTGCTGCGCATTACTAAGGCAACTCAAAAAATCCTTTTGCATAAGATAGAATAAGGCAGAGGCACCGCAGAAAGATGAAATTCCAATCTGAGACAGCTTTTTGACTCAAATTTTTTTGAAATATATTGATGCAGCCAGGAATGGAAAAGCATAGTCCTCCTTTCCACACAGCTGTCTTAAAGCATTGATTTCAGCAACAATTCCTGTGTGCGAACATCATGGTAAATCCTCGCTGTCTCCATTCAACAAAACTGAAGTTATTTCCCTAGGGATACTTTTCATTTTACTTTGCAGATATGTCCCTTTGGGCAGCCCAGACATAAGGTTCTGTGCTAGCATATTTCCGGGTTTCTTTATGAGATGATTATGCGACTGCATGAGCCAAAAGACCATACTATGGTCAGACCTGAATCTCCTAAGAGGGGTGCCCATCTCAACTTGGCCTGCAAGAACCAAGACTTGGGATTGGGAGGAAGGAGGGAGAGAAGGGTCCTACCTCCTGCATTTCCAACTGCTTCACTTATTCACCCATCCTCAATTCATGGTGGGTCTTGTGACTAGCATTCCCACTCACTGATTTTCATGATTCAGTACCTACATTGGCAAAGCTTGATATCTGCAAGTTGCTTCTTTGTAGATACAGACCTTTGCTTCTAATCTGCACTTTGCAGAAAAAAAAAAAAAAAAAAATCTATAAATCAAAGCATAAGAGAGGAAAAAATCTGCCCCTTATTAAAAAAAAAAAAACCAAGCAGAAGTGAAGAAAAATAAAAATCATTAACTAAAACTACATAAACAGTCAGAGTTCCAGGACACTGAAAAAGCTGACTGGATTTCCAGTTAATTTATAGGTTCTTAGTTAATTTAAACAATGATTTAAAACTAGAGAATCATTTAGGAATGTTTGAAAATTTAGAAGAAAACATTTTGAGTTTTTATGTCAAAATTTTGTCTTGCTAGATTTATTCACATCTAAGTGTTATAAAGATGTTAAAAATAAAATTTCAGTTTTGAAGAACATAGTAAATTGATAAGTAATCTACAAAACAGTGTTAACTCTCAGTTGTCATTTCAGAAAGAAAAAAAATAGATTATTATGAGTTAACCAGAAGTTCTACCTTTGGTTTGGATTTTTAACTGTCATTACTGAACTATGATATGTTTTCTTCAGCTTTTGTCCATTACAAATGCCTTTGATTAAGTTTATATAGGCTGATCTAGATTACATATAGAAGCTGAATGCCTTAATTAAGATGTATTATTACTAATTTAGATTTACATCTAACATTATCATCTATGAGCATAGATAAATATTACTTATATTATTTTAGATGTAGATCTAAAATAAGATTTCTGGGAAGCACAAAGTTATTCCAGATTACCATCAAAGACATGGGGGGTAGAGTGTTGTAGAGAGAGTTTCAGATTTTCATGACTGTCAGGCAGAATTCAATGAAAAAACATGTATTAACAGCATCCTCAAACTGAACATCATTAAGCAAGTGACTGGACAGTAGATTATATCTTAAAAACACAGCTTGTTAAATACTACCATCACTGGGCGACTTCTCAATCTTTAAGAACTTTCAAAGGTATCATATGTCATTTTTCTTATCCTCAGCAGACCATAGGTAATGAGTAAACCACATAACTGTGTCTTGTGTTTATATTTCAAGCCTTGAATAAACTCACTTGTCAGCCTTGACGTGATGCTGGCAAAGGGGCTGTTCACGAGCCCGAGCAGCGCAGACCGTGCTGCACCTTCCCCAACGCTTGAACACCACCTCACCACATTCATGGCACCCACTTTTTTCCCCTCCCAGTACTCCACTCCTGGAAGATTTACCACATTTGCTGCTGTTTAAGCAAAAGTACAGCATGGGAATTTATTTATTTATTTATTTTTCCCTACAGGCAACAGAGGGCACTGTGCCAAGGGATGCCAGTGCGAGACCTGCTGCTTTTCCTGGGGAAACGCTGTTGGTCAAAGGCGTGAGAAAAAGATTTACTGATGATGATGGAGTTCATTTAGGAACACTATTAGATAATGTGACACATGTCAATGGGGAAAATGGATTCTGGGAGCTCCCAGGCTGGCAGGCTTGGCTAGTCCCACGCTAATGCAGTGAGAGAACTGGCTGAATTTCAAGGGTCCAACAGCACTATTATGAGGCAAACAATTTCCAAGTATAATAAATTAGCCTTAAAAGTATCTATTCAGGCACCTTCTGAAAGAGTATTTCCCAATTATAAAATGCATCCATTCTTCACAATTCTTTTCCCCCTACCTTTCACAAATTCAATTTTAGCACATTACTTAGATGAGTGGTACAGTATCCCTGTTGTTGAAATTGCATGCAATGGATCACGTTTTGCACACTACATTACACCTTGTGCCGTTCTGCTGATTTCAATTGGATTACACATTGTGTAATTCAACGCAAAATTACTTCCAATGACAACCCTTTTTATTCCTATGCATACATGGTGATCCATCATGCCCTGCATACCGGGTTTGGCATTTCCATTTCAAGTCCCTGTTGGAATCAAAAAGCATGGAACCACATACACAAAACTTGAATTATTAGATATAAACTTTGCCATTGTTTAAGAAAAAAAAGGGTATGGTTTTGATTCATATTTCTGGTCCCATCCTTTATGCAAATCACTTTGCCCAACACAAATGTTGCAAGCTCCCATTTCCTTCCTGTGGAGCACAAACATGAGTTTCCAGCAGATGCCAGTTTTTTTCATCTGTGCTTACCGTCTCTCCAGTGGGTAACTAGCATTGCTTTGGAATGAAATTTGATCCTGTTCAAAAAGCTTCAGCCTCTAGTTTTCTGTAAACTGACTGAATCTGATGTACTTGCTGATATTTTTATCATCAAATTGATATCCCACATGGTTCCTTCAATAAAGCCCCTTTTTTGCCTGTGGATTGCCAGGTCAAGGTCTTCATGCAGTTAGGCACTTGAGCAAGGAAGGGCTTATATTGCTTTGCCACAGTTGAACCATCTTTGGCACAGTTCCTTAGCAAAGGCTTCTCTCTACTTTGGCTTTTGATAAGGAGAACTGCTCTATTTACAGTGGAATTCCTCACTGGATGCACGCAGCACCATGTTAGGCACATCCTACCTAGCTCTGCAGCTACGAAATGGTGCAGCAGCACGCCACAGAGACATTAATTTACTCCCAGAAACAGTATTGCCATGTTAATGCCATACTGTACCTGGGCTAATTAGAAGAATAGTTTCTGGTCTTCAACTGTATGAGCTTTCTTTCCTTTTTTTTTTTTTCCTATCTTTTTTTTTTCTCCCTCAAATGTTGTTAATCTCTGTGGGCAAATTTATTGGAGCATGATATGAGATGTTAACAGTGCCTGTTGCAGATGAAATGGTAGAATTAATTAGAGCTTTTGATTTAAGGAGATAATCTAGTTTTGAAAAAAGATTTGAGTATTGGGGATGATAGGGGGGAAAAAATGAACGTTTCTTGTCATCTGGAGGCAATTTTACCTTGAATCATCAACATTTAGGGTCAGACTGCCTCTAGCCTTTGTACAAGTGTGCAGGATACAGGAGAAGACAATTAGACTTTCTTTCATCTTCCATGCAAAAAAACAGAGTACCCCAGTCTCTGAAGGTGTCTATGCAGCCACCAGGTAAAAAAAGCTCCGTACCTGGATTCCACAGCTCACATGCGCAGTCAACACCCCAGAAAGATCACAGTAATCTCTTCTGACATGTATTCCCCTCTGTATGCTTGGGCTGGAAATTTTACCTATCTTGTAGAAATGTGATCAGTGCCATCCCACAGGGCTCTTCTCAGGATTAGTTGGACCAAATCTATGTAGGTCTGGGCTGTGGAGAACACTAAACACTACAAACTGGGATAAGCCACTTGCACATTTTCTGATCACAGCAGCTGAGGATAAAATTTATTGAATGTTAAAATAGATTAACGTTTGCTTTGCAGGCCTATGATCAAAATGCTAAGTACAGTAGTCCTGTGTTAAGGGATTGCATGTGGCACATGTCATCCAGCTGAGGTTGAGCAATTGCCCTCGTAGTTTGCCATCAGCCAAAGACGGTGTATTCCTGCAGGTTTGGTGCTTCCGTCATGAAAGTTTGCTGGAAACCCTTTGCTGAGCAGAGACTTTACCAAGCCAGTCTCAACATTAGGACACTCTACAAAGGGTTTAAACACTTCTGAAGAAGAAAAAAAAAAAAAAAAGAAAAGGAAAAAAGCCAATATTGGCTCACCTTGAGATCAGATACCTGCAATTGAGAAACAGATGGACATACGTTCATGTCACTCTGGATTTGGATGAGCTAACCCGGCATATCCTTCCCAGAGAAATTTGTCTATTAGACCTCCCATTGGCATGATCAACATGAAAATTTCTGGCAAATTCAATATATGGTGAGGAGAGGAAGTGCAGAAGTGTTGGTTGGATTTAGTCACAAGGAAACACTGAATACTTTCAGAAGCAAATAAATTGCAGAGTTTGGCAAAGATAAAGCCACTGCTAAATGACCTTAATTTCACAAACAAAGATGTAAGAAATTAAGGTTATAGGAGTGATCAAAGAGTCAGCACAGAATCAAGAAGAGAAAACAGGGTAGAAGCCACTGTAACCAATTAGCGGCTGAAAATCAGGAGATTAACCTGAGTAAAGAGTCAGCCAGTTCCCCCAAGTCACTATTACATGCAACAGCAGTACCAGGTCTTCACCATATAAGAGCAACAATTGGGAAGCACACAGCAGAAATTGCTACTCAATGGCCTGTTCCTGAACAGTGGTCTACAGAAGACAGTGATAAAATTTGGAACTGTCTCCCTCATGGGAAATACAACAGTGCGAGACAGAGAATGACCTAATAAACAGAGAGACGGGCTAGGGATCAGAGGTTTTATTTCTATTTCCATCACAGACCTGCAGGGTGACTGCAAAGAAGGTCTCATGCTCTGCCTCTGTTTCTCCACAAGCAAAACATGCACTTTGAGTCACATGAATAGTTCCCATCAATCTGGTTTGAAAAGTGAAAAAGACTTGGGGGGAGGGGGCGGGGGGAAGCCCGGAAGCCCAGAAAGATTTCATCAGTTTCTTGAAAACAAGAATCAGTTCACAAACTCTCCTTTTAAGGAGATGTTCTGTTATCTGAGGAAAGGGAATGGAAAAGTCAACATAGCACAAACATACCTGCAAATTAAGATGTCTGGGGGCAGGGGCAGAGGCAGGCAAGTTGCAATACAATGGACCTCTGCACTGTCCCCAAGTGATGCGTGTTCTGCAGAGTAGCCTTTTGTGCAGACAGAGCCAAATTCCAGAAACAGGTTTTAGGGCTTGAACACAGAGCTGGCTGTTCAGACTCCTTCCTGGTATCCTTAACATGGAGGTGTATGAGAAGGCTTCCCAAAAGTAGGTGGAGGTTTTTCTAGAGAACATTTCCCCCTGCAGCAATTGCTGACAGAGGAACTGGCTGTGACACTGTTGCAAGATGGAGGAAATGATAGCAACCCCTGCAGCTATTATTTGCTGCCATTAATGACATGGGCAATGGGTGGAAAGATAATGGAAAGGCAATGGCATCTCCATGCCCTGCCTTCAAGTTCACAGCCTGAAAATCCAGCCTGATGTTTATATAGCGTTTTCAACCTGTAATCTGTTAAATGCTGTGATTAAATAATTGTGCTTAAGGTTATAACTGCTTTTAAATTGTACAGTTTGACACCGAGCATTAGAATTGACAAACGCCATTCTCCATTGAGTAAGTAACCGAACCTAAGCCTGGGGGATGAGAGCTGGAAGAGCACCCAATGTTTGTGAAGGGAAGGAAACCCCAAGAGGAGGCATATTTTACTGTCATGTGGGGAAGAAAAGGGGAGAAAAGCAAAAGGGAGCAGTGGAGGGGTGTAAAACACTTTTATTTTACACAGGCTGTGCTGTTGTGCTCGGCAGGCATGATCCTTAAAGTAAGGAAGTCTGGCATGAAGTGGCAAAAGGACTGGCATTGGCAAAGCCATGCCAGCAGGTGTGGGCATCCCCTCCCAGAGAAATAGCTTCCAGCGTGGGGTGTAAGTCTTGCCTCCTAGGCAAAAAAGAAGACCTGCATTAAAATCTCTCCTGTGAACTGCACAGTGAGTCCCGAGAGCTGAGAGGCGGGAGAGGAAGCTGTGGAAGAGCTTCCCCTGCGCTCTAGGATGGTGGCACTTTTTACCACCACTTGTGCTTTTGCTATGAGCTGAAATCACAGCAGCTATGCAAAACCACTATGAACATGGAGCAAAGCAAAGGAAAAAAGGCTCAGGGAACCGACCTTGTGGGCTCTGGCAGTCCCAAATCACAACAGATTGTCACAAATAGGGGTAAGCTACCTATAGACTTAATCTTCACTGAGGACTGTGAAATATGACCATTTATTACATTACCACATTCATGTGGTACTGCACTTACTTATGCAGTTGACTTTTCCCTTTCCCTCTTTAATGAAGTATTGTTACACTTGGGAATGGAGAAAATTAGTTTGTGAGGTACCAGAAGGTTACGTTCAATTTTTTTCCCAGGTTTCTGGACAGGCTTGAAGCGCTTGTTATATTAGCAGCCCTTGATAAATTTGAACTGGCCCCTGTGACTGCCAAACAAGTTCTGACATAAGTTAGAATCAAAATAATTTAATGCAAGGTTGGATCAGTTGATCTCTAGAGGTCTCTTCCAATCTAGACTTTTTTATGGTGGTATAAATGGATGATTTTTTTTTTTTAAAGCTGCATGACTTAGAGACAGAGCTATGTGAATAACTGATCTTTTGGTTAACTGGATGAACAGAAGGTTGAGGAGTGAGACAGTGTTGGGAAACAAAATTTTCCAACTTTCACCAAGATTTCCTCTTCCACTACAGAAACACTTAACAGTGTATCAAGGCATTGCATTCCAGGCAAAATGTACCAGTTTCTACTTCTTTCACAAAGATTATATTCAGTTAGGGTTTTTTGAACAAAACGCTACTTAGGATGAAAAATCAAAATGTTTAAAAGCACATTTCAAGCTTTTAAAAAAAATGTGTTGTTTTCTTGAGGGAACTATTCATGAATTTCTGAAGAGGCGACTGAAAGCAGAGATAGTCTCCAGCGAGCCCAACTTCATTTTTTGCCAGATAGACTGTTTCATTAAAAAACAATCAATCCCTTTGTCTGCTTAATCACTGTTCTGACAGGCTGCAAAGGAAAGACGAAGAATTCCTGCTTCGTGCAGCGTTACACAGAGTCACATGAAGGCTAAATCGAAAGCCAAACCTAATTTTGCAAGGGACCATTAAGAGCCGTGGGCTCTCCAGTCCCACAAGAATAAAACCTTATGGCAACAAGGTCCAGGGTTTTAACAGCGAATACCTGAAGTTCCGCTCACCACCCTGCACTTACTCATTTAGATGCCTGGGCTGGCACTAGCAAGCAGCATCGTTGTATTCAAGTTAACGGGAAATGCTGAGCAATCAGGACTTCTCAAAGCCATACCAGTTCCTTTTTTGAAGGTCTCGGACCTTGGATGCACATTTACATATTCATGGATGCACAGAGTCCACTTGAAGTTCATGGGACCACTCTGTCTAGTAAGGGGTTTTTTTGGTTTCTGAGTTGGTGGTGGGGTTTTTTCGTTTGTTTTGGGGTTTTATTTTTAGGGTATTTAGGGAAGATGTGGGTATGACTTCAGGCATTTTTGCTTTTACATTAAATCTTGGGTCAATGTTTTCCTCATATAGCCCACAAAATGCCTTTACATTCTTTTCCTTACCATCTTCCTCACTGGCTTACTAAGTAAAAATAACCATTCGTCATATCATTCAGCATTAATAATAATTCAAAGTTGAGTATTTAAACAATAGGTTAAAAGATATCAAACCTCTGAAAAAGGAAAACTGACATCAGTAAAGATCCTTATAGCCTGTTTGAATGAACATCTATAATAACCAGATTTCTTCATGAGGCACTGCATCTTTTTGGGTGTTGCAACACAGCATAGCTCAAAAGCCAGGATCACTCCTCCTGGACAAGCTGAGCGAACAGGATTTTGCTCCCAGTATCTGGCCAGAAAAAAATAACGAAACATGAAGCAGAGGCAAGATGCTGATTGACTGAGGGCATATGGGACACCTAAGGACAACAATCAATCATGGATGTGTAAGCTGTTTAAAACAACTCAATGCTTGGGAGCCAGCGAGGGAGCAGCATCTGTGCACTCGGACCAGCTGCAGTGCCTCTGAAACCCAACCTGACACAAATGATGGGGAAGCACTGCTGTGAAAGCCTGCTCCTTGCACCCTCCATTACAGGGATGGGCATGGAGACAGAGCCCGGGTCACTAAATATTTAGACAGGCAATGTTTTTTGGCATTATTTTTGGTCTCCCATCCAGGGTTTGCAGGGCCACCTGTTTAGACAGGTCAGTAAGGAAACGCCCAGCACAGGCCAGGGAGCATGCAGGTTGGATTGGGAACACAACCACCGTTGCTGCATTTGAGGCTAATCGGGTTTGATGTCTCACCTCTTGGTTCAGCATGGGCTTGCAGCCCGAGTTTTTGTTGGTGAGCTGCAAGGGTGCTATCTGGCTTGTCATGTCTAATAACTTTCTCTTCTGAAGGCTGATATGCTGAAAGATCTGTGCTGCTGATGTTAAAAGCTGGATTTTCAATGCCTTCTGTTGCTGCTCTCTCTTCTTTTACTACAGAAAACAAGGAGGTCAGAAGAGCACATTATAGCAAAGTGTATTTCAATGACAAGCAGAAAATTCCTTCTAGTAATTCCTTTGCTGAAAGACTCAAGTGTATCGTCCTCAAATGTCGCCAAAACAGAATTAGGTTAAAATTAACTCTAAAAAAAAAAAAAAAAAAAAAGAATAAATGATTAAAATAATTACAAATTGCACCCTGACAAGCAAGAGCAAAATTTCGCCCACAGCCATTTGTCTGTAATTAGTTAATTAATCCTTACACAAATTATGAGCAATAACTCATCAAGCAAGGCTCACCCATCAGAAATTCAGCCGACTTGGATTTCTTCTGCTTAGTTTGCTTCAGAGCCTTCTGCTGGAACTTCTGGAGGGAAATTGTTAAATGAATAAATTAGCTAAAGAACGAAGATCATCCTTTATGATCCACAACTAACACAGTATTTTAAATATGGGATGGCATTGAAATGTCATTTAATTTACATCTCTGCTAAAGGGGTCAAACACTAATTGAACAACAGAAGTGGAAGAATTAAATAAAATAGGAAAAGAAAAGTTAAAACAAATGCCAAATGAAGGTCACATTAAAATACTTTGTTTTTTCCCAGTTTTAATTAATGCAAAGAAACCTCAACAAATGAAGAACATTAAAAGACTTGTCTTTACAGTATACATTCAGCAGCAAGTGCTGTATTTCACTTGCAGAACTGCAGCGCTTCATTTAGAAAAGTTTGGTTATGCAGCATATTTATAGACACAGCCTTCCCTGACATCCCCCATTCTCTTATTTTCTAGGGCTGCTTATATAACCACTATATTTGTTCATCACAGAGCATCTAAAAATGAATGAGCTCTACTGTTCCATACAAGGCAATAAACCAAAAATAAATTCAAAATAATTTACGACGAGATGTCACAAAAGAGAGATCGCAGCCCAGGAGAGAGTGGGAGCAGGAATCATTACAACGATAAAAAGTTCATTTAATATTAGAGTGATGTCAACAACAGTTACAGCAAAAACAAATAGCAGGAGATCTTGGAGGACCTAAGCTCTGACGAGTTCCATGTCAAATCCCATGGGGAAACAAGGCTCAAGAAAACAAATGCAGTCACATTACTACCGTCATGAAGGCCCAAGTGCTCAAGATGTCTTTGTATAATACCTTGAGTCGCACTGGCAAGGGAGTCACATGTGGACTCGTGCGTGGCTATAGATCCCCATAACAGACCCTAACAGTCTAAGCAGGCAGAGATCACCTAAAACAAAGCACATCTGGGAGTATTAATCAAAGCCAAAACCAAAGTAAGAAAACAGTTCAGATCCATTTATTTTTCAAATGTCACATGACAGTTTCTGAAAACAGCATTCTTTTTTTCAAGCCAGTTGCTTAATTGTCCAGTGATAAAGACTACTCCTGGCAACATAGCTCATGGAAACTGTCAGCACAAAAGGATTAATTACAAAAATCATTGAAAAACTGTACTTTTTACAGCATCCATCTTTCCTGTTTGATTGTGTCAATTTCCAGTAAAAAAACAATGCTTGCAGCAGACACAATCAATAAATCTGTCAAAAATAACTGAACCATAGCACTGACAGATTAATATATATTAATATCTTCATATATATACGTGTATAGAGGCACACGCACATATATGTGTTAGTCCAAAACCAGTGGTCTTCCTCTACAATAAGACTACTACAGAATTCATTCCTACAAGCCACATACAGCAGAAATTAAAATAATGATTATTTTGACAGGAGTTCCATAGGTTTGGAAATCCACCCTACTGCTTCTGGGTTTTTTCCCAACTGAAAAATCTTTCAAACATACATACTAGTTCAGTAGCTTTAGAATTTTATTACTCTTGAAATATTAAATATTGCTGTGTTCCTGCATACTATCACATTTTAATTGAGTCAGTTTTAAAGATTCCAGCAGTATTTATAACACTGCTGTGTGATAATTTTTAGGCTGTGTATAATTACCACACAAAACCTCGAAGTTTATGTTAACAGCTAAAGAAATCAACATCTAAACAAAAAATCTGGGACAAATTTTCAACTGGTGTAAATCAGTATACAACTGTAACTTCAGTAGAATTAAGATGATCTGCATTACATTCTGTATTTTCCTTCTGTATTTCGGATTCCCCTGGCATAACCAATTGCAGGCGATATTGAGGGTAGTAGACTTTCAATTGTTATAGTCTGTAAAACACATAAGCTCCTTTCAGAGCAAGGAGGAAAGAAAAGTATTCCTCCTCCCTTGGATCTAATAAAGAAGCATAGTGGGTTTCGATGTTTTGGAGTGTGTATGTGTGTGGGTGTATGTGCTTGGTTTTGGGGGCTTGGTTTTGTTTTTGTTTTGTGTTGTTTTGTTGTTTGTGGTTGGGGGGCGGGGCGGGGTGTTTTTGGGTTTTTTACAATATCCAGTATATTTAGCACCAAGTGTAGCTTTTCCAGGGACACAACAGACTACACTCTTCAGCACTTCAAGACAAGTTAGTATTTTTATGTGGTTGATATACAGGCTTGTGACTCCTTACTTACAAGGAACTTCAAAGGAAATTATGCCCCTGTCCCTTAACATGACCAGGTTCTGAAAAGATGCTTTCCATGAGTTCATATTTTTAGAATAAAAACAAAACCTGATTTGCAACAACAGAGAGGAATTCTTCCAAGGTTACTTCTCAACATAACTGAATAAAGGAGCACTTCAGTGGTGGCCTTTGTATAATCAACACATTTTCTTGTCTTTTTATGTTTCAGAGGAAATTAGAAGAGATTTTCCTTTCATACCTATCTCAAGCCAATTTCCTCATCCTTCTCTCTTTTACACATGAGCACCTTTAAGTAGCGTAAATTACACTCTTCCCCCCACTTCATTTTAGGTTTCTTTCCCCAGCCCCACTACCTTTATGATACTTTGCCTTCTTATCAGAAAATAGGCAGGAAATTATCCAGTGGCATTTTATATTCAGTTTATCATTAGTCACTACTAGTTAATTTATGTATTTATGCAAATTTATGTCTAAAGCAATTGCTCTTCAATCAGTTCACACATACATGCAAAACTTAGGTTTCCAATAGCAAATTAAACAGAAGTCTTTCAGTGACCACTTGCCATATTTGCAGGCAAATTCCAGTTGTGTGAGCATACCTAGACAAATGCACACAAATACACATCTGTACAGAAAGCTGCCATTCTAATTATACAACATTATCCAAAAATATAAAATTGCATTCCTACAAAAAAGCAAAGTTACACAACTTGAGGTCAGAGCCTCAAAGGCTGTGCTGGCTTACACCAGCAGAGGCGGTGGTCCAACATGCATCCACAAACAATACACGTCAGACCTGTCCATCCACAGCCAGCACATAGAAAAGGGTTGTCCTTTGCCTGTGAAGTCAAGTTTCAAGGGTGATGCTGCTGCTGATAGCAATTTGTCCTATCTCAAAGCTCCACCGCAGTTGGTGAAAACAAAAAAGTTTTGTCCTTCAAGTTTTTTCTTTAAATGCGTTTTTACCTTGAGCGTGCTGCGTTTTGGCAAAGACAAGGGGAGTTAGAAGTGTCTGAGCATGATGCAGACTAATCACTGTGTCGTTCAAAAAGTGACCTAAACCTTTAAATGACTTCTTGCATGCCGTTGGCATTAAAACGCACCGCTTGCTTTCCAATACCAATTGAAACAAAGGAAAACCAGGAGTACCAGGACCCACTGTACTCGGGTCTGTGGCAGAGCAGTGAGCTCCACAACAACAGCAGCAGTAACGGCGAGGGAAAAAACCCTCATTTATAACCAGTGACAACTAAAACCTATGAAGTTTTTAAAAGAATGTGATTGTTGTCAAAAGGAATTGGGTACAACAATGCTGCGTTCAGCTCTGGTTCCACTCAAAGCCGTGGCTGAGGGGCTCTGGGAAAGCTGCTGGAAGGCTGGTGGGCACAGACCAGCAAGAAAGTGAATTTTGCATACTGTACGGATCATCGCTCAGTTCAGGGCAGTCATATTGAATCTGTGATCAACCAATTGTGCTTCATGAAACCGTCAGCCCTCATTTATGTCTAGCTGTTTTCTTCTGTCCTGCTGTAAACAAGCTCTGCTCTGAGCTGTCTTCCTACCCTTATCTGCTTACGAAGATCACACAGACAGACCTCATCAGCAGCCTTAGAGTTAAAGTTAAAGTTACTGCTTCCAGACAGCAGTCCCCATGCAAGCTGGAAGTCAAAAAGAAAAGCAACTTTGGAATGACAGAGTTTTAGTTCCTTTTAGGAAATGCATACCTTAGATTCATACACATACTGGCATGTTATGTCTCTTTCATGAAATTAAATTAGGTGTTCCTAATATGAACAACTGTTTCTAACATCAGCAAACTAGCTCAGCAGATTCATCCATGATTTTTTTTGTAGGTTGGTTTTGGTTTTTGTGATGTGGGTTTTTTTTTGTTTGGTTGGGTTTTTTCCTTTGGGGCCTTGTTTGAATACAGCCAAAAGAGAAGTAGCTGGAAATATTGTCAATCTGGTAGGGCTCCAAGAACCTAATAACGCCTGAAATGCTCTAAGGAGTGTAATGATGGTAAACAGGAACAGGTATGTTGGCTTCTGTTCTCATTCACTTCAGCGAGAGCATTAGCCTTTCAACATAAAGCAGAGCACAGTTTTCAAAGAGTGATCCTCTTGCATAAAAAGGGATGGAGCCTTACTAAAAACATACTCTTCTGTGAAAGCCAACACACAAATGAGTTAGTTGGTATTTACAGCATTTAATTCCTGCAACCAGCTGCTAAGTCCCTGTTAAGGCTTTCCTTTATGCAGCTGGAGCTGGAACCTTTTTCCTTCTAGCCTATTACTTTGCCTATTTAAGGGATGGCAGGCAAAGAGAAACAGCTTGTAATTTGCACCTGTCTGCTTTAAGCACTCCACATTAGATTTTTCAGAGAGCAAACTCTTCATTGCTAATGAGAATGACACTTAGTAGGGTCAAACGTATTTTTTAGCTGACTCCACAGCAATTAGAAAATAAATAAATTAATAACCACTTTGTTTAAGCCTGTTCTAGCTAGAGAATGAGGCTAAAGGAAAAGCTTTGTCTAAAAAAGGTTGGCTCAGTGTGTAGGTGGAAGACATAACCCTGTGTGTCTAGTCTAATATAATACTAGGCACAGTAGGTACAACTGAACCTGTACACTGCCCATGCAGGAACAGTAGGAGACCTTTTGCCTCTTCCCCTATAAAATTCAGAATTGTTTCAGAAAATAACCACCTGCAAAGAATGCTTCTGAATTTCTACATACTGGGCTGCCTTTTGAGGGCTGACAGTATGCTTTGCTACCTACAAGGTCAGGCCTATAAGAAAATTGTTCTCTGAAAATTAAAAAGAAATGTGTGCTTCACACCTGATCCAGAAATATGCAACACTGACATGCAGAGATGCGCTAGGTGGAACATACAGCAGTGAAGGTGTACCTCAAGCGAATAACCCACGTGTGGTCTTCCAGCCTTACATAAACTACCTTAGCATGCTTGCTTCTTGCTAGAAAACAAGCATTGGTGCTTTCAGTCAACTGTGGTAGCGCTTAAAATTATATTGAAAGAAATAAAAATTACACTGCCATATTAGCTGAGTTACTAAGAAGTAGTCTTGCTTGCTCTTAAAAGAGAAAAGCCTTCAAAAACTCAAGCTACAGAGCTAATGACAAGAACAACAAAAAAAGGTGGAGGTTGGGGAGGAAATAGAAAGGAAATAAAACAAAGTAAAACATACTATTAAAGAAAACATTGTTGCTGCATTTTGATTTCATAAATTGTCCCCATTTGTACTTCCTGTTTAAACAATAACTATCACGATGATGGGTTAAACGAAGTTGAGATTGTCACAAACATGGTCTCACTAGTAATTAATGCAGTTAATATGGTTGTTGGCACACATCTCACATGACAGATAATGTTCCAACATGTCACTGATAGGACCTTTCAGCACAGCTTTAGGAGATCTACCAGGCATTGCCGAGGTTGGTTAGGTCAAAGGGTTGAACCATGTGTAATTCAGAACAGAGAAGGTCCCACGGTCACTCCACACAAACAATTACACTACTTATTTCACTCCATCCCTTGCCCGAAATTCACAAGCCTCACAGTTTCAGCGCAGTCAATCTCACTCTGCCCTGGGGCTATGAGCCACATGAAAATATGTGGTGCTGTGTTTATAAATCTAATCAAAAATAGAAACAGTAGACAAGCACAATGAGGTCCTACTATGGATCATGGGAATTCTCTAAATTCTGAAGGCACTTTTGTTTAACTTCTGTGGGCCTTCTCCTACCATTACATTGTCTGGTACTCTCGTTAATCATTCCCTTGACTTGTCAACGATATAAAGGAGCCTACGCGTCTGCTGACTTCCCTCCCATCACACTACAAATAATATTATGAAATAGCAATGCTAGGAGTAGCCTCTTTAATTTTTCTGTTTTACAGCGTGGGTTTTCTTCACTTACCTCTTTCTCCATGCCAGCCTGCCCTTTCTCAGACCTGCAGCAGAAAGCGCTTCCTCCTGCAACAAAAGAGGGAGCACATCTGAATTTTCAGTCTGCACACTGTCATTAATACCCTTAGGTTTAACGCACAGGGTTGCAGAGCACCAGCCTCAAAACCTGCCAAGATGGGATGCCTTTTCCTGCTGCAGTCCTTGATCCTGCCTTGCCAAAGAGCAAAGGGAAGATATAGTGATGCTCCTTCAGTTCATCTTTTTGAAAACAACTTTGCATCAGATCACATTAAAAAAAAACATCTAACAAACAAAGATAAACAAGAAAAACATAGTTTAAGCTCAGATGAAGTAACACCAAAGATGATGTTTTGATTGGAAATAGCCCAGAACTGGATAATTCCTATTCACATGCCGTAACTACTAAAACAATGCAGAGTTTGCCATGGAATACACCTAATCTGAAGATTACAGTACCAAAGCTTTCTCGATTTTATACCAGCTACTTTTATCTCTATGTGGGGAAAAATAATTATTCATTCCAAATGGCTAGACGGGTTGCCCCTGCACTGATTGAAATAAAAGGCAAAACTCAGTCTGACTCCACAGTCGCAGGACCTGAACCACAATGAATAGCAAGCTTCTTTCTTTGCCAGCTTTTCCCTTATGCATTTATACAAACAGACATTCAGATTATTTTGCAGGGCCTGAAAACAAAACAAGACCTTGAACAATTAAAAATATCCCTTCAGAGTTCTTCAGAAATTTTAATTGACCTTCTGGGTCAGAAGATGCCCCGTACAAAGTACATGTTTGGCCCCACTTGAGGAAACTCTCCTGAGGGCACCAGGCAAAGAAGTGCTTAATTCTAAGTACACACTTAAGTTTCATTGAAATCCATACAATGGACAGTGGACAGGGCCACAAATTCTCCATGGAAAAAGGATGCATTGTCTCTTCAGTTCCTCAGTAATGAATGAAGGGCTGAGCTTTTGTCCAGGCTTTGCTGACGCTGAGAGTCCGCTGACCTTTGCCATCAGTCCTCAATTTTAGTGCCCTCCTCAAGGTGCCAAGGCCATTGCAGTGATGCTGGGGGCTGTGATTCTGGCAACTCCCACTCTTCCTGCAGTCAGCCCTGCCCAAACAGCCCCTGCACCATTGCACATGGCTTTTGCAGAAACCATGCCAAAACTCCTCTCCCCCACAGCAATCTGCAATATTGAAAAGAAAGCCCCACCGAGATCCTACAGGTAGGTTAAGGTCACGTACTTAGTCATCATACGTCTCAGAAAACATCCCTGGAATCCCAGTTCCAAAATCCAGGATGGGATTCTAGGTCAAGGTATTATCTGCATAACTTTTCCAACTGCTGCTCTAATCTGATTGCATGTCCACAGAATGCAGCAGGTAACTGGTTTTGAGTGGGATGGCATGGCACATTCCTTGTTGTCTCAAACAGAAGTGGAAAAACACCAACCAAGAATCTAAATGAACCAAAGTGAATAAAGGCTTGAAATGGCTCCCCTCACTTTCAAGGTAGAATCACAAGAAGCTGCCAGCAGAAAGAACTGATAAAGATGTAAATTCAGCATTTTCCTCTATGATCAACATCTGTTCATTGAAGGGGAGCCAAAGATGCAGCAATAAGGACTTTCAAAGCCACAATAGTCCCAGTAATCCAAACATCAGTGGGAAGACTTGGAGACTTATCTTAAAGAATGTGATTGACCAAATTAGGAAAGCAAAGGCAAAGATACATAAACAAGGAATTCAGAAGATACATTAATAACATCAGTGCCTTAACAGTGATTTTCTTAGAGTTCCAGAATTTCCCTTTATTTGGGTTTTCTGGGAAATTTGTTTGTTTGGGTGGGTTGGGGACGACTTTGTTGGGTTTTTTAAATGAAGGTGCTAGACATTGCTTTTCCTTTTTTCTTTTTAATACCAGTCAGGCAACACATTCAACACTGCATTAACTGGTGTTGACTGTGGCCTTACTTAACCTCAGTCTATTTTCTTTAGCTGGATAACAGCTGAATCATTAGCGCTAAACTGGCTTGCAATCCTGAAAGAGTACAGCAAAACCAAAGTACGTGATTTTTCCATCAGCCAAAAAAACAACATAAAAATTATTTCAGATGCCACCAGATATTTTATTTTATACCCAGCTGATGTATGATTTAGGGCTGGACTTCAGTTATTTTTAAGTGTATTTGTAGTAAAATGAAAAAATAAAGCAACCCCTTAGAAGTTATTAAACTGGATGCTTCCACTTTTTTTTTTTTCCTCTTTTTTTCCATTTTTCCCCAGTTGTGCTAGTTTTTTCATAACAGTAAGAACTCAGGAAGCTACATCAAACATGCAACATATCTGAATAGCTTTCTGTAATTAACATGGCCTTGACTTTTAATACAAAGGTAGTGGAATTAAATAGAGGGAGATGCAACAAAAACAATTCTTGTAGCACCACAATTGCATTGATGAGCTCCTGTTGCCAGTCACAGAACTGGGAGAGATCAAAACAACAGACCTTCCCACTGGAGCAGGCTGAGGTACCTCTTTCTCACACTAGCTGATGCTTTATACTGTATCAGCTACCAGAAATGACTTGAGTTTCATGAAAAGCCACTACACAATAAGGATCTTGCAAATGTAGCCATAAAATGGCTTCTTGCCATGCTGCCATGCAAAATTACAACTGTCATTTGTAGCCACGTACCCAGCATCTCCTTAAAGCTCTCCCAAATGTACTGGCGTGTTACCATAGGCCAAGGAGAGCAACACTGAGCACAGCTAAGGTGCTGGGGATTGGTGGCTAAGAAATAGCAGGTTCATAGCAGGAGTAGCAAAGCAACAGTTTGTCACCACAGTGGCTGCCCTCACTCCTTTCTCACCTTCACCTGGTACACAATTTATCACATGCTAAGAAGAAGTGCTGTGGAATCTCTGTGCTACAATATTGGCAGAAACCACTGAGTAAATGATAACCCTAACAACCTACTTGTAATTCCCTTTGGACTCTCTCATAAATACCAGCTAGCCAGCATTGGTCTTTGCAAAGTATTTCTTCAGGGGAAAATTGCACCTCTGGTGAAAAGAATCCATCAGTCACTTAAATTCAGCAAGACTGACCTTTGAAGCTGCAAGCACTGTGCTTATCCTTCTTTAATCATCAATTTTGGGAGCAGGTCCTTCAAAGTAATCTCAGATCCTTTTCTAGTCTTTTTTTTTTTTTTTAATTTAAGAAGTCAGGAGTTTACTGAAAACATGTTTTTATAAAGATCATTAGCACTTAAAATTAAGCTCACATTCAATTATTTTGCTTGATAGGTTGTAATGTTCCTAGCATTTTTCTATGTGCTTGAAAAAGTAGATAGATATGTGTTTTCTATAGATAAACCTCAGTAGGCAGCTAAGCACCACACAGCTGCTCACTCACCCCCTCACCCAGAGAGAATCAGAGAGGGAAGAGTAGAAAAACTCATGGGTTAAGATGAGATAGAGACAGTTTAATTTATTGGGTTTTTTTAAGAAGAGAAAAAAAAAACAGAGGGAAAAAAAATAAAAACAAGTGGTGCAAAAGAAAACAATTCCTCATAACCAACCTACTGATGCCCAGCCAGTCTCCAAGCAATGGCAGCCCCAGACAACCTTAACCCACAGCCCTAACCCTCAGTTTTATTGCTGAGCATGACATCATATGGTGTGAGGTAACCCTTTGGTCAGTTGCAGTCGGCTGTGCCAGCTGTCTCCCCTCCCAACCGCTTGTGTACCCCCCAACCTGCTCACTGGTGAGGTGGTGTGAGAAACACGAAAGACCTTGATGCTGTGTAAGCCCTGCTCAGCAATATCCAAAACATCCCCTTATTATCAACATTTCTATCAGAAGTACAAAACATAGCCCCATACAGGTTACTATGAAGTAATTCAACTCTATCTTGGCCAAAATCAGTACACTCCATCATGCCAGCAATGCCTGTGGAAGTAGCAAATACCAAGTGCCACCATTCCAATATTCTAATTTCCCACAAAATGGAAAGTGCCCTAGAGGAACACTCATCACACTGCTTCGGAGTCTGGCTTACAGATGATCATCTCCTGATGAAGTCCCAGGGCTCATGTTTGAGAGCACTGAAATTTTTAGTGTTTTGCTTGAACAAACACAATACTGTAAAATCTAAGGGGATAACATATGCAAAGGGAAATAAAAGCATAGACAGGAAGAATATAGTTACCATCAGTAAACTCCAGACCCCACCTGGAGTACTGTGTCCAGATCTGGGTCCCGCAACATAAGAAGGACATGCACCTGTTGGAGTGAGACCAGAGGAGGCCACAAAGATGCTCAGAGGGTTGGAGCACCTCTCCTGTGAGGAAAGGCTGAGAGAGTTGGGCTTGTTCAGCCTGGAGAAGAGAAGGCTCTGGGGAGACCTTACAGCACATTCCAGTACCTGAAGGGGGCCTACAGGAAAGTTGGAGGGGGACTTTTTACAAGGGCCTGTAGTGACAGGACAAGGGGTAATGGGTTTAAACTGAAAGCGGCGAGATTTAGATTAGATATAAGGATGAAATTCTTCATGGAGTGTGTGGTGAGGTACTGGAACAGGTTGCCCAGAGAAGCTGTGGATGTCCCATCCCTGGAAGTGTTCAAGGCCAGGCTTGATGGGGCTTTGAGCAACCTGACCTAGTGGAGGAAGGTGTCCCTAGTGGAAAGTGTGTCAGGGTTTCCTCCCTAATTTATTTTAGGGGAGCAAATAGTTCATTTTGTGACTGTCTGTATTAGCCATATATTTTAGCAATTCTTCATGAACTCCTACTATTACACTACTACTACAAAGAAAAACCAAACAATCAGAAACTACTTTTATACACTCCACAGTATAGGAAATAAGCATGAATATTGAAGCATGATTTTCCAGGGAAGTATCCCTGCAAATAGCACGTGTGATCTATACTAGGAAAAATTATATTTTGCTGTTTATCAGCTAGTGATTAAAATTTCAAATATGCCTATGAAAACGTAATGTTAAAGGGTTTTTCTCCTACATCTTATCGCTGAAGTCCTCTAAATTGGGAATATAAGCAAGAATACACTAACAAATACAAAAACAATACATCTTGTAAAAGTAATGTATTTTAGATATATATGTACACACTATCTCAGATATCAATACTGTTGCTAATAGATCAGTAGAGTTTGACTGAAAGCAAAGAGACAGAAATCATACCATATGAGCAATCCCAGAAGGAATGCCTCTAGTGGTTCAAAACATATTTCACTCGCCTCTGGCATGAGTTTCTGGATTAGTGTCATATACGTGTCAACATTAAACAACATAGGCTATTTGTTTATACATTCACATCACTCCACCTTATGTAGTTCCGTATGCCAGTTGACATCAACTATACATATATATCAATATATTCAACACAGTGAGCACATTCCTCTGTCAGGTACCTGTTAATGAGACATAACCACCGAGTACAAATGAAGGGAAACTGAGGTAATGATGTCTCTAACTGAGGAAGTGACACAAAATGGACAGAGACTTAATAGTGTTGTTTGCATATTACTAATGACAAATAGCACTGTGTAAATATATGTTTTCACTAATAAGCAAACAGGACTGCATCTTTATTTTAAGATCCAGTTAGCTGATAAGACCCAGAGACACACAGCCTGAAGACTTTGGTGATTTCCGTTAGTTTCCAATCAATAATAGCAGGAAAATCATGCCTAGCAAGTTTTAAACATCCTTAGCCTTCATGGCCGGGTGTGAAGTTTCTTTGCTCCAGCCAGAAAAACAGCAACTGAAATTCTGACTCTGGGATTTGAATTCTTGAACCAAATCTACATTTGAAACAAATGCTAGCAATGTTTCATTTATTGCACACAAAAAGCAGCCACCTTAAGACCTTGAGCAGGCAAAGAACAGTCAAACGTAAAATCAGCTGAATTCCTGCATTTTGAGGTAGAGGGCATGTCTAATAGGCTGGAAGCTGGTTTCTAACCAATGGAGTAGCTGTAAAAATGAGACGCCCTTTGCACGACTCTGCATGATCATCTGATAGAGTAGAAGAGTCGGCAGCAATCCCATGACACGTTCTCCTTGGTGACGAAGCAGCTTAATAAGTTTCTGCTCTCTGCCCCCTTAATCTCTCCAGCCATTCATTCCTGTCCGTGGGCTGCAGCTTGCTGTGGTCTCATTGGGCTGCTATTACTGTCGATCTAAGCTGGGTTAAAAATACCTGTCCCAAAAACACTTTCCGTTTTTATTATTTACCTTGAACCACTTCACTGGTCCTGCACATAGCTGTACCACCACAACCAGGGCACAAGGAGCTCCAGCAAGGAAAAAGGAGATCCTTAAGTGGGTTTTCCTATCAAAGAAAACATATCCTGAAGCTAGATTCTATAGAAACATTAGAGTTTACTGTTAGCCTTGTAAATAAGGATCCAAAAATGTTTATGTTCCTCCACTATCAGAACAAGGAAAAAAAAAAAAACCACGCTGATTGACAAGATGAGAACTAGAACAAAATCTACTAACAATTCCCTATTGGAGTAGGCATTGCTAACTTTTTTTTTTTTTAACTAAAATAAGGAGAGGGAGAGAGAAAGATTTCAAAGTGGTACGCAGTGATGATTTGAGGATATAGAAGCAGGGAGAAGACACACTGCCATGCCCCAGCAGTCCAGCCACCTGTTTCCAGAGAGAATGCCCACACATAGAACACCCTCTTCTCACTTGTACACTGCTAGGGGAAGAGTGGGGTATCCCTGCTCTCACACACTTGGGTACCCCTTGTTGCCCCACAGCTGGTGGTACAGTTCAGGACTGGTGCAGTCTGAAAGCAAAAAGGCAGGAAATTTGCCTTTCTGTAAAGGGTAAGCAAAAGGCTTTAGGGTTTTAACAGCATACTAACATTTAGATAGCCTCACTCAAAAGAGCCAGTTTCACTTGAGAGAGGCAGGTAAACTGAGCCAGAAGAAGCTGCTTTCCCAGAGAAAGAGTGAGTTTTGGCTTTTGCTAGCTTGGGCCACACCCATAGTTCAATCTAAAATTAGCTTTTAATACTACATTTTTCACTACTACAGAAGAGGAGTTTGAAGAACAGTTCTACAAAGCATGTCATTACTCATTTCAGATGCTAAAGTCTACAAACTGGTTGCCTATTTAGGATTTGGTTTGGATGATTATTACAATTGAAAAACATATTACGTAATAAGTGGAAGAGAATAATTGAAGCCTAGTCTACTTTGTAAGTTATAGTCTCAATTCTGGAAAACACTTATGCACACACATCTCTGCATGAATTACATCTTTGAATACAACAGACTAATGTGTAAACACACTCCCAACTGAGAACGTTTGTAGTAAGGAAACGTGAACATTTCTACAGAACTAAAAATGCAGGATTGTGCTTCATTTTTCCTGATACCCTGTCTGTCCTTCCTTCCTCCTTCCCCCCAGATACCAAAATTAAGAACTTAAGGACCTCATTCTAACATCATTTTCAGCAGTTTCAGGTCAGTATAATTTCACGGACTTGAGAGAATTATTTCTCATTTGAGGAAGGTGAAAGCAGTTTCCGGCACATAGTGCTGGTCACAGTCACACTCTAAAAACTAAAAGCATTGAAGTGGACATAAGATAACTCAAATACTGAGATTTTTTTCATCTGAACTTTCAACATGGTTCTTTCCTACCTTGAAAAGCAGAGGATTTCTTAATGCAAATGTTAACAGCAGAGTTAACACAGACTCAAATAGGTTGCTGCTGTAACACAAGATCATACTGCTTTCTTGTTACCATAATTCACTTGCGTTCATTTATTGACAAGGGGATTAGCTATTTAACTGAATCTAAAAATTATAATTGACAGATTAAAAATTCTTACCAGTGGCCATTTGCTACTGCTTTTGCTTATCAAGTGAAACCTATGCTGGCCCAGTTTACTACATACCCACACAAGAGGAGTTGCGGATTAGTCCCTGTTAGTTATGACAACTCAGCAGAGCAGTAGTAACTTTCAGCTATTAATGAGCAACAACTTCTCAGGTCAGACTGATTCTGCCATTGCAGGCCATCCAACTGCAGCCCATACATGGTGCTGTGCAGAAGTTATATAAGGCACCAAGCTCACTGGAATTAATGAGAAGACCACCACTGATTTTGAAAAATTTAGAGCCTGCCATCAATACTACACAAATCCTGTCCAGAATGCAGGGACAACCAGAAGCCTCAGAAAGTCCAGAGAAACTGGTAGAAACAGCAGAAATGGCCTTTGTAAAGCATCAAAACTCACACAGTGGTGTGTCTCAGGTTGGACAGGAGATTGGCAAGCTTCATGTATACCACATGCTTATTTTAGGTGACATTTTCTTGTGGGTTTTTCTCACGATATCTGAAGATATTAAAACAGTCATGTCTGTTTTACTTCGTTCTCTGTAAAGTCAATTCACCTCCTAAAGTGCTAACACCAAAACTAAACAAGAATTTGCATATGGTCATGTTAAACTCTTGTAGATTCAATCTCTCCCCCAGACTTCAGAAGCTTGTTGAAAGGGTAAACACAGCCCTAATCCACATGGGAGAGAGGGGGTGAGGCTGCACAGTGTCACCATGCCTCATCACATCAATACTTGGAAGAAACCTTCAGCTGACCTTAGTTCCATCTGACCCATACTCATTTTTTCTCTGTACTTGAGCCCTCACAGAATGAGGCAGTAGTAAAATGCAAAATATATTGCTTACAATGCCCCTTCCAGACCCTGGCTCACTGATGTGGTCTTCCCAGCTGACTTGGCATGTTGCGATTGGAAATTGTATTCCAAGTGGCTGTTTGTCTCAGAACGGATGGATTCATTCTTCTCCATTTTTCACTTCACTCATGAAATACAAAGGAATGGCATTTTGGTTTGAAGATACTGATATGTTAAGTTTAAGTCTTTGGTTAGTTACTTTTAACACTTCACACTTCCCTGAAGGTGATCTTTAAGGTGAAAGAGAAAGGAGTCTGACCTGTTCTACTTTCTTAAGATCCATAAAGGATGCCTAATTTTTTTTTTTTTTTTTTTTTTTTTTTTTTTTTAATATCTGCATTAAGAATGTCAAATCCTGTCTTTCAAGAGTTTCTGGAGATGCTTCCACAGCACCAGAGAGCTGGATTAGGAAATATCTTCATCTGTTGGATGAGTAAGGCCAATGGATCTTTCACATCTTTTTTTGCAACTGGTTGTTGGGTGTTTGAGTTAATTAAGACCAAAGAAAGCAAAACAAAACATGCCCCATTACAGGAGTTTATGCTGCAAGTTTATGAGCAAGTCACTCCTCAAGCAAAACCCATCAGGACTCTGAGATCCCATAGGTTCTCCACAATGGCATGACTGCAGGAATATAGACTGAGATTAACATGAAGCCTGTCCTCTAACTGACTGGTCATACACTGTTCCTTCAGCCGCTTACTTGCACCAGATGAACAGATTTTGGATGTTCCGCTTATATGAATAAGAAGGAAGATCAGGCATTGTAAAGCTTGCAGTTAACTTTGAGGGCTTTTTTCTTTCCCTTGTACTAAACTACGCCACAGTATCCAAGGTAGCAATAAATATTATGGGAGTACTGGCCCTTAGTAGCATGCTGTAAACTTCACAGTACTTTATTCCTGCCCTGAATACATTGTTTAATGCCAATAAACCAGACCTATCTATGGTATTAGGCTAGAGATTCTGAAGTCCACACTTTTGGACAAAAGGAAAGTATGCAGAGTCTTTAAGGTGCTGGTTTTATGATGCCAACAATGACGCTTCACTGTATTGACTCCTTTTTTTCCATCGGCCATTTACAACACCAATGCAGAAAAACAACAGCACAGATCAGAACCAAGAGTCCTCTTGATCATCCCATCTGCAAAAACATTAGGCATAATATTTTTCAAGAGAGTTGTGTTGTCATTTTGCAAGAGTTATAACTGCTTTGTAGTCTTTAATATTGAGTTCAAAGATGGGTTCACCTTAACAAAAAGATGGATCCAGATGCATGCATCCCACAACAAAGCATGTGTAGACATTCAGTGTGTTAAAAGAACTAACTTTTCTTTTTTCCTCCCCCGCCCCCTAAAGGGGAAAAATCACAGGAAGGAAGTAGGTTCCAGGACCAAATGTTCTACTTGAACCCAAAAAACTTAGATTCAGTTCTTGGTTTTGCATCAGGTTTATTGTGTAGTCTCAGACAAGTGTCCAAGCTAAACCATGAAGTTTGGTGGAGAGCATGAGCATACAGGCCAGGAAAGGCTGAGTTGAGCTGGCCAGTCCAGAGTAACTGTTTCAAAGCTTTGGAGTCTGCCCTGCCTGAACCAGAGACTGGATTTTGGAATAGCCACTGGGAAAGCATCCTTGCACCAAAGCCATTCCCTGGAGGGGAAGCTGCTTCAGCAGTGCAGAAAAGGACACAGCGCTCTGCCCTGGCACAGGCCAGCTGGAACAGGAGCTGAGCTGTCCCCCATGCATGGCCACCACTGCACCTGGGCACAGCTACTGGGGTCATGAGTTTCCTATGCTGAGGGGAAAGTATTTTTAGAAATTGAATTTGGGGTGAGAAGGGAAGTAATCTAAAGAATTTCAGCAAGATGTAACCCTTGCTTCAGTTTCAAGAGCAAGTCTGTATGGCATTCTTCAAAAAGAAATCTCAACCGTTATGCTGACATCTGGGTACAAGCTGATCAGGAACATGCAAACCCCCTTCTCCTGAAAACATGCAAGGTAATTGCATAAGTCTCAATGCAAAGTTTACACTTCATACCTTACTCACCAACTAAGAAACAGCTTCCTTTGGCATGTAGACAACAGGAACAGGCTGGTTTCATATCAGGGTGTCAAAGAATTTGCTTCAGTTTGGCCCATGAATGCTCAGCCTTGACACTAACAAGATGCCTCGAGAGCAGCTTCTTTCACACCATCTGCAAATGGTGCTACTGAATACTTTCCAGCGTTGAGCCCAGGGGCACAGTTTGTATCTGAACATGCCTGAATGAGGAAAAATCTACTGCAGCGTCCTAAACCAACTGCACTACAGGTGCAGAAAGTTACTAAACACTAGCAGCTGCTTTATATAGCACAAGGATACTTGAAAGGGGCAGTGGAGGAAATTAAGAAATCAGGTGTGGGTGTGAAACAGGTTGCCATGATCACAGATATGGAAGAAGGAGGCTACATGAAACCCAATCAGATAGGGCTTTTTATCAGCAGTAAATTTGCCTGTTCTTACATGAAGCGCTTGTAGGTGATGGCAGAAAAACAGTGGATGTTAACAGGGATCAGTTGCCAGGTCTTCAGCCTCCTTAAGCTGTTACCCACACTTCTTAGTAGAGTTGCATCATCCCATACGTAGAGGGGATAAGTCTCAGATTGGTGGGGGCAACCTCTTGAGGGTTTTTTTTTGTTTTTTTTAAATGCAATTTCTCCAACCATTTGTAACCCAAGGAGAGTGCACTTGAAACCCCAAATATTGCAGGTGGCTGGTAGTGATAGTCCCAGGTTCAAACTGGCCAGCCAAAGCTGCACACCATGTGCAGCCAAACCTCTGTTTGCATTTGCAGATGTTGTGGAATCAAACGTTTCACTCCTACTTGTCCCTGTTCCCATGTAACAGTATCTTAATAACCCAGATACTAATAACACAGTGTGCTATGAGCTTACATGGTTATATTTAAATATTTTTTATATATAAAAGTTAAATAAAACTGAATTAAAAATGACTGATAAATATCTTCCTTTTTTCCTTTGTATTGCTGCCATTAATACTGTAAGTTGCTGCTTAAATAAATACTAGCCAAACAATTCAGACCCATTTGGAAACTAGTCAAACTTGTGCTCCTGGCTTTCCAGTAAAAGTTGTCACAAGTTACAAGACTTAAATCTTCTCAGCTCCTCCTGCCACCTCTTGTCCATCATTATCCCAGATTAATGCCTGTGCCTCCTTTGTTCTGTGTTGGCCTTTGCTGACAGTTCTGCAGAAAAGTATTTTGCTGTACCACATGTTGAGAAATGCATGCCAGCAACCATCTTTCTTATTTAAATTACCATAGAGGAGTCGCATCATGCCGTTTTCTCTGGATCGTTTGTGTAACATCAGGTAAGGCAGGATGTGACTCAGCTATGACTCGGTTCAGAAGCAGGACTCTGTGAAATCTTTTGGTTTCAGTTCACATCGGGAATTCTTGGGACCGGCAGCCAAAAGAAATTTCACCAAGAGAAATTTCATGATAGCTTCTCTAAACTTTGGTCTTCCACCATGCCTCCATGTATCCCTTCCCCAGAAGACATAAGTCCCCCAGTCCTCTGAGGGGAGAAGGGGGACAGGGAAACTGATTTCCCCTGGTTTTATTCCTTTCTTTCCCCAGGTCTGCAGGAGAATGTCTCTTTCCTCCAGCTCCAGGCTGTTTAGCATTAGGAAGCAATTGGGCTGTCAGCAGCACCTAAAGCAACTCTTCCCAGACAGGAGATCATGTGTTCTCTTTCCCTTCTGGTGAGGGTGGCTTAGAAACCACCTTCTTCTCATGAACCATGCCTTAGCTTCCATCTTTCTTTTGAGACAAGCTCTCATTATACTTTGCCTAAGGAAACTCTGAATTTCCTGTGCTCTGAAAGATGGCTTGAGGCCTTACACTTTAAAAAGAAAAAAAAGAAAGAAAAAATTAAAAAACCACAGAGAACCTTGCTTAGATTTCCTAATCTCAGAGATACAGATGTGCACACACTCAAGTCCTGACCAAGGCCCTGGAAGGCTACATCTCTGATAGATCTGAAAGTTTAATATAAAACCATAAGATACATGTGTTCACATATCTCTAGATTGGAAAGTCACTTTTTCCTAGTAGTTGAATGAATTCACAGCCTCTTTCACACAGTGTAGTGAAGATGAATGAATTTTACAGTGCTAAGTTTCATAGACTCAAACTGATTCTAGCGTGACTTGCATATGGATGGGATTCCAGATATGGCCACATTTTAATCCTCTACTATTATGGAAATGAAGACCATGTGCCTATATCGATTCCACCAATCCAAACTAATTTTTGAATAGAATACTTGTCATTAAAAGAAAATATTACTATCCAAAATAAGCAAGGTGATCCATTTCTATTCCATACATTGTTTTAGCTCAGTGGATCCCTCCCACTAGTTTTCCTTAGACTGGCATGACTCACAATCATCTCTGCAAGCACAGTTCTTCCATACAGACCCACATGCACAGAGGGACCCCGTAGAAAATACAGTGGATCCAAAGAGGGGACAGAGTGATCAGAGAGGAGAGAAATACTTGAGAAGTTGGAACACAATAACTTTTTAGGACAGTTCCCAAAATTTTGGCAAGCAAATGTGTCTGATATGAGCACTTCAGTCATGTACAGATAGATGACACATTTGTGTGTGGGCAGAGGATGAAATTGGGTGTGGACTGCGTGCCTCTGCAATGGGTACAGTGATAGGTCTAACTCAGCACCAGCAACACTGAGTCATCTGTTCAGAGCTTAGAGTTCCTCATCATTCCCTTTATGACATGGAAAAATCCTGGCTGGATTGCCTACAAATTTAACCTTGCTGACTGGGGCCCAATCTGAGAGAAAGGTCAACGGCACAGTGGGGTTTCTATGTACTCAGAAACCCTCCCCAGAGTCCACTGGTTTATGCAAAAAGCGATTGTACACCCTTACTACAACACTGAGAACTCAGAACAGTTATTTTGCCTAATTCATCCTCTTACAAAATGAACATGGGTGAAAATAAAGACTTTGTTGATCCTAGTGATCATTGCCAAAAGTAAGATACTGCTTGCCCTCTACACACTTCTATACACTAGGTTAGATGCTTGGGTTTTTCCAATTTCCTCCGAGTTCAATCTTTCAAGTGACCCCTAAGATAGCTACAAAGATGCTTATAGTCAGTAAACAGCTCTATATTCTGAAATCATGCCCAATATCAATTTCACATTGTCTTTTGCCTATCTTTTAAAGACAAATTGGTAAATTATCCACATGCCAACAAACACAGTGGCAGGATTTCAGACAGGTACTCCTTTATCCTCAGAACAAAAACCACAACTGTGGCCAATCTTAACAGCCTGAGCCAAAGAAAAGCTCAGGAAATCTTATGAAGAACACTATAAACTGAAGTGGCTCTACTTCTTGTACCATCTGGTAGACTATGGCATAAACCTGGTACAAATAAATACTCCTGCTGTAGCGAGAAAGGAAAAAAAATGTTATTGCATAATTTCCAGGTGCAGGCCTTTACCACTTCCCACAGGCAGTCAAGTGTGAAGCATTACAGGAGAGGAATTATATTACCCCCACCACTAATAAACAACAGGGTGGGAAAAAGGTGGTGCTTGTTAGGTGTTGTTCCCCATCCTCCCCCTAGCAGATAAAGCATAGTCATTTTGTGGCAAAAGCAGATTTTAGGGGCTGAGCAACCAGAGTAGTGACTAGTAGAGAAGCTACTGATTAAATGTGCCAAGAACAGGGCTCTAGGCCGGACATCAAGAACAGTTTTCCATCCATTCTTCCTGCTTCTGCTGTCCCTTAGAAGTGGCTTCCACATCAGTAAAGTCTTTCAGATCAGATCTCCTAGATAATGTCAGTATCCAACTCCTTTCTAGACATCTGGCTTTGTAATAATCTCAGTTGGTAATCAAGTTCTCAGAGAACAGTTTTTCTGTTGAAGAAAGCATCAGACGAGCATGCAAAATGCTGGGTAACCTAGAGCTACACATCCACAGGATCTGTGCCTGCTTGTCTTTTACTTAAAGAGGCAGATGGCATTCAAGAAATTGGAGGGAGACAAGACAAAAGTTAAGAAATACTTTCAGGGAGAAGGTAAAGTTGAAAACCGCTTCCCAAAGGATGTCATGAAAACAATTTAACAGGATTCCAAAAAGGATAGGATAATTGCATGGCTTGAAATGTTCTCATGTGTTACATTAAAGTATTTTTTTTAATTATTAAACACTGAAACAAAGTTTCTATTAGACCTTAGAGAGAATGACAAATTATCTCCTTCCTGCCCAATGCAGGATCTCTTTTTCTTTCCTCTGAAACATCAGGAGACCACCAACACAGGAGACAGGGAACTGAACTGGATGAACTCTGGATCTAATGTAATCACAGTTTCTATTTTCCCTAAAAAGCATGATCAAGATATTAATTAAGAGAGTGTGCCATAACTGACACATAGGCTGGTCCCAGAAAGTGAGTCAAGCCTGAAAGTTCATCAGCACAGAATTTCATATCCATACCAAAGATCAATTTGGTCAGAAGGTTCCTGAAACAGAAGTCAAGGTGAATGACTAAAATCTGGGTAGGCAAGATCCTGCAGCAGTCATCAGATAAAATCAGTTAAAAATGCAGTTTGTTACTGAAGTCAGCCAGCTAGCTGCATGTCCCAACAACAGTACCCCCAAAAATGCAAAACCCAGCTGCATGTAGAGAATTCAGTTCTTTGCATACACGCTGGTTTCTTCTTTCATTAGCATCAAGCATACGTGTATTATCATGGTTTGTAGACATCTGACAACGGCAGCCCAAGCAATGTTATCTCACAGTTTCCTTGTGCCCCCCAGGCACTGTTTGTGTCCCCTGCTCTCTTTACACAGCAGTTGGACCATAAGCTTACTGTCTTTTGTTCTGTGTTTGCAGAAAACGTGTGAGTGACGACAGCAGTAGGAATAATAAATACAAATGGTATTACGCGCACAAGCAAACACACCCGTGGCAAATTCAGCCATGGGGTAAATACCAACATTTTACTTGTCACTTATTTATAAAATCAAAGAGACCTAGAAATAGCAAAAAAACCCACACATCCTTGCCAAAACCCTCTCCCAGAGTGGACAGCCGCAGGGGCTGAGATCTGAGCTCTGCTCCAAACAGCAGTGGTACCTCCCCTGCGGGGAATTCCCAAAACAGTAAAGATACCCCAGAGCTGACACAAAGCCGGTAGATTTGGCTCCCATACCAGACTTCCTCCAGCTCTCAAGGCAAGGAGTGTGTCATGGTTGAAAAACCTGCTGTGCTCTGGCCATTCCCCGCTGGAGCTGTGGCAGCCTGGGCAAAAGAGGAGCTCGAGGGCTCTGCTGAGCATCCCTGGCCTGAGATTAGAAACACACATTCAGCCCTGTCCATAACAGTGGCACCTAGCACTGCATGGTATCACAAAGTCTTTTATAGGCCTTCTACCACCATTTCTGCAGTAATATTTACATCGTGTTATTCATTAATAGTTCATTTGTTGCTTTGCTGGATGGATGACTCCTTGCTACCACTCATGTCCCCTCAGAGCCATACCCATCAAGTTATCATTGGCTTTCAAGGTATGAAAAACATCCTTTCGGGGCCAGGCCCTTGCTGGGGGTCATAAGTGTGCAAACTGAAGCTTTAAACAAGTCCATGCATCACGGAGGTTATATCTGCAGGTGATGGGGTAAGCCATCAGGAGGGGCAGTTTTATCTGCTGATACAAGAGTGGGCAGAGAGAGATTATTTGCAGGCTGTTCTGGACCAGTATAAGCCCAGGTTTTATCAGTCCCGTGTGGTTAAGTAATGACTCATGGCTGATCCCTATCTTGCTTGTCAACACTCACCATTGCTATACATCTGGTATCATTGCTAAAGCGCAGCGGAAGACCACGAAAAGAGGCAGAAGTGAACAAAGTTAATTTACCACACACCAGAGCTCACTCAGCTTCTGTGCAAAACAGATAAAATCTTGAGGTAGTGAATATTTTACCATCTGTAAAAGAAAAATCAATTGGAGGAGCACAAGCAGAACACTAGGAAGGTCTTTTAAAAACCTCCATTGGGTTCTTTTGCATCCAAGTCTGTGCAAAACAGTTCATGTAATTATGCAAGCATATAGGTATCTTTATGTGCACTTATCTACACGTGTGCATAAATATACAGTAGAGCATCCCTCTACTATGGCATCCTTTCAAACACAGCATCATTTTAAAATCTTTCACGAGAGTTGTTAGACAGACCCAACCTTACCTTACCTTCCTAATCCCCAGCTTCTCTTCACCTTTTGAAACCAAATCCTCATTGCTGTCTCCATGGTGACAGTGACGTCCAGGTCTCCCCAGTGAGACGGCTGCTGGCACCCGTGTCATGTGCCAGAGCGAATCTGTCAGCACCAGAAACCTCTCCAGTTTCCAGCTGCTCTTTGGGACGCAGTGGTGGTCTTTACAACTGGGTCTGACAAACATCCCGGTAAAAGAAGAGAGTGTTAAACGACCATTCCATGCCTAAAAGAAGGGGTAAACAGGATCTAAATATGGGGTCTAAAAGCTCTTTTAGTTTTCTCTTCAATAATAATTACTGCTGCTTTGGAAATAAATGTGGTAGCACTGCTATCAAAGAGTGTATCTGGATAAGCTACACTGAACTAATTACGGGTAATTTCTCCCAGAAGGTTTGACAGTGAGAAGGTATTTGCGTCATGAAGTAGAAGTAGCTGATAAGCAGCATGAAGAAAACCTCCTGCAATGTCCATCCGCCTGGCACAAGGAACCAGCAGCAACAGAAGGATGTTTCTTGACTCCTGGTTAGTGGATAGAGGAGCAAGAGGGGAGAATTTTATTGAGTGCGAAGTGAGGAGCAGCAGGTGGGCCCTGCAAAGGTGTGCCTTTAAGGCAGCCACAGGAGGTGGCTCCAGTGGCTTTCTCTCCTTAGGAAAGACGCATTGAGTCACCGGGGTTACAAAACACCAGCTATTATATATAGTCCCGGTTATATTTTATGCTGCATATACCTAACTGCAATATAATGCTGAATCACACCTCCATTGTACCATGTCTGCTTGTAGCTTATAAGCACAGCAAAGGATGTTCAGTTCCCACTGGCGCTTACCCTCTGAGATCCCAAATGGGGGGAGATGTGTCAGGGAAATAGCTTTGACTTTCTGTCACAGCCCACTGCCGACACCTGTTGATACAGAACAACCTGTAGATGCTCCAGAGCACCTTTAAATTTCACTGATCTTCTGTAAGTTTGCAGCTGAAGGTGTATGGCAGAGCTCTGTGTCACTGCAACCTTGCTCCCCACCGCAGGGGAGGAGATGAAGTCCAGCAGTGTTTGCGGCAGTAGGTCTTGCCCAGAGGATTCAAATGTGTGTAACTGCTGCAATCAGTTCAATTGTGATTCCTTCCTGATAAAATCATCTGCTCAAAATTTAAGAGTCTTATTCGATCCAAATAGATATTCAGAAAATGAAATAAAGACATAGATTAGTCCTGTATTTCCCTAAGTTTCCACATCTTTTTTAACCAGGCAGCCAAAAAAATATACAGCCCATCATCTTCAAGATGATTTTAATAGCCCAGCCCACATTAAGTACAATCCAGAAAATACATAACTGCAATAGCATATTACTAAAACTTGCATTGCTGTAATTAATGTTAAAAATCTAGTCCCAGAGTGTGTTACTTGATGTGCCATGCCTACTCTGTGGAGATTTTTTTCCCCTCATGTCCTTTCCTTGATCCCAATTCATGTATCACCTCTTTTCTAACATTTGGATTGTCAGTGCTTGGGATTAGGGAATGCTTGTTGCTCTGTGTACTGCCCTTCCTGTGCTGGGTTGCTGGCCCCTGCCTGAGGCTTTAGATGCCACAATAACATAAAAATAAAGCAGTATAATAGGAAACACAAGAAAGTCCCAAAGGAGACAGTAGCACAGGATTTGGTCATGTATATAAACCCCCGATAAGTGAGGATTGCCCCCAGATGATGCAATGCCTCTGTCTGCACAGTTGGTAAGCACAGCGATCATCACCTTTTCATCCAAAGTGATGGAGGTTTTGCCATATTTTCCTCCTCACAGGAGCACCGGCTGTCTGGGACACTGGAGAAGCCAAAATACTTGCTCACAACAGAAGTGCAAATAAAGAGCTGTCTCTCCTAGTTCATAGAGAATTAATTTCTATTTCACAGTAAAGAGGTACAAAAAGCATCTCTCAATCAAACTACAGGATTCAGAGGTCACCAGACTAAGAAGGGTTGTATGTCCTGATGTCAGCAAAGTTGCACTGGTGCCTGCAAGTCCCTTTCCATCAGCAACCCAGCAATGCAACATGGCAAAGCAGACCAGCAAAGGTGATGTTGGCAAGTCCATGAGCCAAGAAGTATTGGTAACACCCAGGAAAATAAGGTATAATTTAAATCATTCCTTCTCCTTCAGTCTCCATGGATGTTTAACAACAAAGGTGACAACAGGGTGCAGCAGCATCTAGGTGACAACACAGTGTAACTCCACTGTTAGAGCAGATTACACCAAAGGTGAGAGTGTCACAGAGCACCGTGGAGCAGAGATCAGTCTCCAAGGTCTAACCTGTAACTCACATGACATTTTGTCAGGAGAAGCACCACCAGAAGAGGAGCAGGCTATAAAGTAACTAATATGAAAGATAAACAAAAGTTTTCCACAGAATGTCCACAATGAAAGTTGTGATTACAATCGTTTTGGATCTGAAAACAAGTGATATCATAGCATTGTACCATATCATGTACACCATAAAGAGAAAAGGAAATTTCAAGGCATCTTATATCTACACTTATTAAGGTTACAAAGTGATCTTTCAAAGAGACTTCAGCATTTTCCCCCCTCACTGTACAGAATCCCATCAACTCCATAAGAACAGCATATACTCCCTTCTCAATCTATGTCCATCTATTATATTTCATGGGGATTTAATGTTGTGCTAGCTAGACTTCACGCATCCAAGGATCATACATCTCATAACACCAGTAATGCACATGGCTAGGCATCACATGTTTTGTACATGAACTAATTACAGCTTCAAGCGTTATTTTTTTATTCTGTGGCCATAACTGTTGTGACAAAGGCTGTGACTTTTAGGATTTTCTTATCAGGGGCCAGGGGGAGAAACCAACCTCCTGACCCTCTATCCCTCCTAAAAATATATGGGAAGGGGGGCCAGCAGAGGAGCAATCCCTGTTTCCCTGGTGCTCTGTTGATACAGAGCAAAATCACGATGAGGGTTTATTACAGAACAAATTCTCTAGCATTTTGCTGTTTTCATGCTTCTAAACTTCTAATGGCAACTGTTTAACACATTTCTAATTGGAAATGCACAATAATAATTAAAATAGGTTTTTTAATATAAAAAGGCTATAATTATGTCTTTTGCTTTGTTTGACAAAACTATGATTTCTACCAAAACACATGACCAGCCCTCGGGTGGTCTATTCACAGCAAACAATGTATTGTCCTGGGCACACAAGAAGAAAGACAAGATGTGGTTTAATTGAGCCTCAGACTTCTTTTACTTTACGTTTATGGAAACTACCAGTAATAACTCGTAGAGGACACACCATTATTTCTTCTTTCATCATCTCTACATGAAGCTGCCATTATTGGCTGCTTCTTTCTCACACACTCATTTACATTCATCATGGGTACACTACTGTCCTCTTTGTAGAAGGGTTAAAAATCCAGGGGGAGGAAGTAGCTTCCTCACTATATCCAACATACAGAAATGTCCAACACCCATCATAAAGGTTTCCAAGAGTTTTATTTCTTGAAGTCTACTTTTAGTTCTTAAGCACAGACAACTTGGTTGCTTTTGCTCCTTAGACCCTGAACCTAGATGAGGCACCAAAAGATGGCCAACTCCTTTCCTCATATCAGGTAAAGGATGCCATCTCTACAACCAGAAAACAGTACTTGTACATTTCTGGGTTGTCTTTGGTATCAGAATAATATTATGAAGTTAATTATTTTCCCCATTCCCAGAGGGTCAGACATCTTGGGAAGTGCCCTTTCCAAGCTGACCAGACCAGCATGGCACAAAGCCACTTCAAAGCTGTTAACTCAGAAAACAGCATTGCCATAAGAGGAGTGTCTGAAGACATCTGCTGTTGAGGTCACACGTTTGAAGAACTTCCATTCCTTTATGCTGGATTGGTTACACCTACTGCACAGAAAACTGGTCAAGAGAGACAAACAGGAGCTCTCTGGGCATAGGACTTTTTAAAGAACAGTTCATTTCCATGGAGTTTAAGAGCCAAGTGGGGTGAGGCGAGTGGTGAAATGAGTTGACGTGCCAAGAGGGACAGCTCTACAAGTAGGCCATCATAATCTGTTTCCTCTTCTTCCCTAGAGAGTCTACCAGCCCTTGGTAGAATACTAAAACTGTTCCCATGGCCTCCAGCTGCCCCACATCCTTGCACCTGCAAACCTTATTCTGTAACTGTTGCTTCACTTACCTAGACAGAACAATTGCACATCTTGTCATCCTTGAGCAGAAGATGAATTGGCCATGCCCATCCTGGCCAAAAGCCATACTGTCCTCAGTTTGAGACTGCAGAGCCAGGATACCCAAGACAGCCCATGTTCATCCTACCTGCAACAGCATTAGTCCACTTTGAAGTGCTGTCTCCAGCAACGCCTGGAAAATAAGTTTGCTTACTTTATACAGGAGCCAGCATGAAAATTACCTTATAACCAATACAGACATTCAGAGACTTTGGGACTCAAGCCTTACCTCAAATTCTGAGTCAATATGACAGCATGGATGGTCCACAGCTTCCAGCATCACAATCACTGTAGTTGTTCACCAATGGTTTGACACCTGCTAAGAGTGCCTGTACTTTACAGAACAAACTCAGAACAAGCACATGTAGCCACACAATTATGCCTGCCCATAAGGACTCAGATGTAACACATTTTCCCATTTACATTTTCCCATTCCACTAACGTTATTGAAGAAACATATCATTTTCAGCTGTGTTTTCAGAAGGCTAACAAGGGGCTCATGAATACATCAAAGCAAAGTCACATTATTCATTTACACAAATGTTTCTGACTACTTTTCCTCCAACCACTCAGACCTAGGGGGGGGGAAAAAAAAACAACCAGAAGAAAAATGGAGTGGTCTTCAGGACTACCTCTCATAACCCCTAGGTCCTGATCTATCCCCAGATTTGCAGATCATCCACAGGACATGAAATGAAGCACAAGCACCAGCTCTCTGCAAACCTGAGGTCTACCAGAAAACCTTCTTCCAGCTGAGAGGGAGCCATCTCCAGCAAATACAATTGACAATGAAAGCAGTGGGAAGTACACTGTTCTACACACATTGAAAATATGTTCCCTTAATGGTCTCACACAAACTACACCTTTGGTTGACTTCTGAATAGAGTCCCCAGGTGGTTAAAGTGCTGATACTGCATTATTTATGGTGATTGAAATGCATCTGAGTAGTACTTTGCAATAGAATTTACACAAAGTCACTTGATGGAAAAAAATACAGGGTGGGGGGAGGAGGTTGTTTACAAAACAAGTTACAGTAATAAAGCTGCTAGGCTGAGCCAAGAGACCTCTTAGTAAATCATTTATTCCGCAGTTTGACAATATTTACAAAGGTTTTTACATGAATTATTTACTCAAGCTTTTATAACTTGTAACGTACTGTACACAAAACAGCAAAAACACATTAGAGCTACAAACCTGGGAACATACAGTTATGCAATGACAGATGGTGGAAAGGGCTCTGACAAAGGGAAGTTTACAACTAACACAAGCAACAGCCTTTTCTGTCTGTCATCAATAAAGGGATGAGGACTAGCAGGAAAATGTGATTCAAGGAAACAAGGCAATTTTTCAAAAACTACATTCTTTGTGATTGCTGGATTTGGTTATTTAAAAATGAGTCTTTTGTTTTGAGTGTCTAATTCTAAGAATTGCCGTTTCAGTGAGTTACCACCCACCAGTGAAAAGCTGTATGGCACAAAAGCCAGCATATACATGAAGGAAACTCCAAAATTCTCCTGCTCACCCTATTAGCTTTAGGTCAACTCAAGTGTTAATGCATATGTGTCTAACAAGCCTGCCCAGAAATGCCATGTGTGTTAGTGCTTATGCTGGGAAGCTTTATACACAACACTTTGGAAGAGAGATTCATTGCTTAAAATATTTTTAACTGAAATAAGGAAAAAGGCAGAGGGACATACGTTCCTGGCCACCTACTACACGTGGGGAACAGAGATAAGCACAATATCTGAGGTGCAGCAAAGAATCTTCTGCACTGGTTCATGAAACTATATATAGAACTGGGTTTTCCATCCCCTTCTCTTACTGTCCAGCATTGGTGAACAAAACAATGGCTGAAAACATCAGTCACTTTTCACAGTGTGAAAAGGTATTCCACGTGATTTCAGCCTGCCCTCCTTCTACCAAAAAATAAAAAGCAAGGAACCCCACACTGTGAGGCACAGGATTTGCTGTTGCTGTCACATCACATTCAGTGCTTCTTCCACAACCTTCATCCCCATGTGAAGCCTCCTTAATGCTACTCCTTGATGGAAGGCAAAGGGTATCCCACACTCGGTCTTGCAACAGAGGAGCATGTGGAGCAATAATGGAGAACTGTCCCTAGAAAAGACTTTGAAGCCTCTAAGGACAGCGCATCATCACACACCCTCTTCCCATCCCTCGTTCAGGTTGGGACATAGCATACAAGGGATCTTTTCCTTCTTGTTGACTTGAGAGCTAGCAGGTGTTTAAGAAGATAGGCTGACCATGACGATGAGCTCTGTACAACTGGGATTGCCAAGACCCTGGAATGAAGCCTAAATGCTGGGACTTGAACAAGACTCAAAGGAAGCTTTTGTCCATGAAGACAGTATAGCTGAAGCTACAGCTATTAACAGTAAGGAACCAGGAATTTGTCTGTCTGTGCCCAGAATTCTGGAAATGCCTAAAAGGTGGCATTCAGAAAAAGAAAGCAGGAGTGCCATGTGTCCAAGCACCCTGATGTCCCATACAGAGCTCAGCAAGACCCTTCTGACTGCTTCCACACAGGGAAAAGGCCTGGACACATTATCACATGGGACTGAGCCCGTCAGTTACCATGCATCAGCTCTAAACCCCCTGCCAGAAGCTCTGAGCACTCTACTTTTAAACAAGAGGTAGCAGAAGAACACAATCATCTATGTTCAACTGGTGAGGAAACCTCTCTAAATCTTTTTCATGAAGCTGCTTGATTTTTCATCTCAGAACAACCTTTAAGATCTTTTTCTTTCCCTTTGGAGAAAGAAAAGGACAAATATTTATTGACGTTAGCTCGCTTTCAGAAGATTCTTTTCCCAAAAGGATAGTAATTTAGGTCTTTTTTTTTTTTATCAACCAAATTACCACCCTCAAAACCCTCAAAATTTTGGCCTAAACTAATGACTTATGGTTTTAAAGAATGAAAGAGAATTCAACCAAGACCATCCAACCTCAAGCAAGACCAACAAATCCAGGTGAAAAATTAAGAGAATAGAAGACATCAAAGCAAAGTTACAACAGTAGTAGAAATGCAAAGGATTCTTTGACTAAATGAATTACAAAATCAGGCTGGACATAGCATAACTGAGTCACTGTGACATAGACTGTATAGCAGAGGTGGTGATTAAGCAGTCTGATAAGCTGTTGCCAATGACTACAGAGACAGTAGCCACTGTCTCATTCCGGAATGCCAAATCAACATTTGATGCATGGTTAGAAGAGCAAACATGAGCACAGATACAGGTACAGTAAAACTGGAAAAGGTATGTAAGAAGGCAAGAAAGAATGTCAAAGATATTGCATGGTTTCTGTCTAAGAAACAACTAAATAGTTTTTCACTGCAAAACAGATCTGAGGAGGCATCTGATGGAGATCTGTAAAACATCATGTGGCATGGAGAAAACACCATTGTTGACTGTTTCTTCTAATGAAAGAATTACCGGTCACCCACTGAAATTAACAAGTAGAAGATTTGGAATAAAGATGAGGACTTTCTGCACATTGCATAGTGAAGTACTCTCTGTCACAAGATGTTGTGGATTTTACAAGTTTACATGGGTTTAAAAACATGCAGAATCCTTCCTGGAAGAGAAGTCCAGCAAAGTCTTTGAAGACACAAATAACACCGCTTGTACCAGGAGTCCCTACACTTGGGAAAACACAGTGAGGAAAAATTTTGGAGATGCCAGTCATCCTTAGCACATTTGCATGATAAGAAAGCAATGAGCAATGCTGAACATGGGGCTAATCTGATCTTGTTGAATGTTCACTTCAGCTTTCAGTTCTTTTTAAAGTAAAGATGGAATGAGTAGGAGGAGCTGGATGGTCCTAGTGAGTCCAGATCAAAGAAGGGGAGAGAGCACACTTTGAGCTGGCTAATGAATCAGAAAAATTAGGAGTACTTCTAGAAACACACCTGGGTTTGGAGAAAGACTATCAAGCTATTCAAAAGCACTGTAACTAGAGCAAGTAAGTAAAGGAAAGAGGAATTGCACAAGAAAACAGATGCTCATTCCTCATTTTTGTTACAAGATGAGCTTCATTGAGAGACTGTCAGGTAAATGACAGAAACCTCCAGTCACTAGATACAGTTCACAAGCTTTACTTAGTTTTCCTTCAGGTCTTAGTATGCTGTAGGTCTAATAGCAATGGATGTTTTTTTTCCTCACCCTTCTCCTTTTTTGACACTTCCAATTAGGTTTTCTTCCTGATGGTGTCTGAGGATCATTCCCTGGAGGCAGACGTGCATCCTTGCCCTTGCTAACTGCTTTTGAAATATTGCTGCTATTGTCCAGAACTATGCTATTGACTGAACTGCTCTAGAGTCCATTTATGATATCTCATGTACATCTACCCCTTAGAGAAGGTACTATTCCTCAGTACAACTCATCTATAAGATAGAGAGAAATATTACTGTGATTTGTATCTAGTCAAAGTGTGCAAAGCCTTCACATCATGAGATGGATGGATGGAGCTGAAGGACCCAAAACTTTAAATTACTGCAGTGGTAGCTCAGATGGTCGCCACTGACTTTAATGAGGTAGGATTGTACACAACTACTACTTCAATGAGTAGTTGTGTACTTTCACGCATCACATGCAATGGATTAGACAACATCAGAGAGCTCTCCGAATGCTCCTTCAGCAGGAAGGTGCCATAACAAACCTCAGATCACTGCTTTTTAGTTCATAATTGCCTCAGAAAATTGAGAATACCTGTGGAAAGAGGGTATTGGGGTTAAGTTTTAAAACAGTGGGTGTACAAGAAACATGATACAAGTTTAGCTAATATTATACCAACTGGTGTCAAAAATCTCCTCGTCTGAATCTGAATTTGCACCAAATGAAATTCTTGCCCAGTGACTGTGCCACAGGCTGTAAACACAGCTAGAGATCCAATAAGAAATTCATTTGTTTTTTCCTATAAGTAAACATCTATTCATATATGCGTTTCAGATAATGCCTTCAGTGCTCCTCATAGAATAATCTAACACTCCCACAAGATCAGTCACAAGGGCATCCTTCATGACGGGGACTATCTTTCACAATTATAAAAGTGCAGAGATCAACATCCCTGTTTTGGCAGGAGTACCCAAGTACTTCTATATTAAAATAATTATTTATTACAAGGACAGGCCCTAAGACAACATAGAATCAAATCAAATAATAATAGTTTGCAGTAACATGCTACCCTAAATCAACCTAGGGTAAGAGTTGGTGAACTGCATTTTTGGTTGTTGACATTTTAGACATGATTTGTTTAAAGAAACCAGAGTTAAGTGTTACACCTTACATAAGGCCCCTTTTCATCCCAAACTGGACTGCAATCATGTTTATCTCAGTGCAGTCAGAAGGAAAGGAATTTGTCAAGAGATTTTAATCCTGTAAATAATGGTTTCATTAAGAACCATACACGACTCCACAGGGAACTCTAAATATTAAGATTGGTAATAAAATCATTAGTTGTTGCAAGTTATTCAGCATATCATGGAGCCCTAAAAAGTTAATGACAGTTAGTTAAGAGCCAGCTACAGATGGACCAAACATTAGCCGGATCATTTAAAATTGGGTTGGAAATAGTACTTCACACTGTGGGGGAACAGTCCTCAACAACAGAGCAATGAGCTCAAATACTTAAAAGCGCCTTTTTGATCACTAATTTCTAGTCACATAACATTTTTTGTGAGGTCTGAGTTAAGGTTTTTTGAATGCATAACAATGACTCATAAAAGCCTTATGAAATCAATGTAGTTATTAAAAATAAAACAAATGGTTTGGCCTCCAGATTTCAAACCCTACAGGTTTCCTAGAGCATGGTCCAGATAACTCGAAAGGTTAAGGTGACCACTTTTCTCCTGGTGACTTTGAGACAAGATTTTACACATATGCACATGTATATATATATGGGATTTATTCCAGGTAACACTTCGGACAGTAGTCAAGGTATTTCAGCACATGCTCAGATGCACACAGATGTTTTCACCCACCTGCTAAGCGAAGGCTTTAACAGCAAAGCCACCTGGGTGCTGGTGCACAGCTGCAGAGCTACGTGTGGTCTGCACAGAACCACAGCTCTGCCCATCATGCACAGGTAAGCAATTCGGTGCCAGACACAGGAGGGCTCCTCTTCCCAGCCCAACCCCTCATCTCGCTCCCACAGGGACCAGGAGCCGTGCCAGCAGGCTGGGGTCGCAGCAGCCTCTAGGCAGGAGTGGGGCAGGTGGGCAGCCAGCCAGCACAGCTGCCGCCTGCATCTTACTGCCCCTGGGCGCCGAGGGTCTCCCCACGGGCTGGTTAAGCATCCCTCACACCTGCCACCCACTCCTGCCACATGCCCCACTGCTGGCGGGCATGGGCATCCGCCGGCGAGGGAGCCAGCAGGTCACCCTATGTTGTCACAGCCCCGTGGGGGTCGATGGATGACAGCAGAGTGCTGGGGGAATCCTGCAAACAACAGAGCCACCAGAGCAACCTATCTGGAACATGGTTCTTGTAGCAATGCAGGTTCACCAAGGGAGCAAGAGATGTTGTGGCTTGGGGATCACGGGGTGGGGGGATGAAGGTCACTTGGCAGGCTTTCCTCACCTGGTTGGAAGCATTCTGAAACTTAAAAAAAAAAACCAAAAACACCACACCCACAAACAAAACCACCAACCAAACAACCCAAACCACTTCTACCAGGGAGCTGAACTGCAGCTCACAAAGAGCATCTCCTTCCACAAAATCCTGTGAAGGGTTTTTTCCCACTGCTGTGCAGAACAAAATCATGCCCAGACCCTGATGGCTGCAGTGGCTCACCTACCCCTCTAAGAAACACTTTGCTGAATTATTAACACAGCCAGTATGAGCTGCTACTGAAACCAATGAGGTAGTATTAGTCCCACAACAAAAACATACTATCAGTGTTCTACACTGCTGGAGTTTTCCATAGTTTTGAATACTTTTGACAGTTTAAAAAGACAAGTTAATAGCACATTTTGTCCACAGACATTTTTCACATTTTTATGGAGAACTTCTTTCATTGGAGCAGACTGGGTGTCTCAATGCACAGGAATGAAAACAGGACTCCTTTACTTCTACACACCTGTTTTCTTCATCAACTTTTCTGGATTTTCCTCATCAAAAATCACAAATATTTTAATCTGGTCTTCACAAGGCAAAATGCTGATACCACTTCTACTTAAGAGAGTGGAAAAAAATCCTGGTAACAAACAAAATTCGTAATTTGGACACTAGCTTTAGACACAAATATTTTATCATATTTAACAAAAAATTGTCCATTAAAACTCCAGTCCCAACATTATATAAAAGATACACCTCACTTATGCCAAAATGCATATTTATCTAAGAAACCTGTTCCAAACAAACAGATAGCATTCCCATTTCTATTTTTGTATGCATCTACGTATGATTGAATCCATTCTAACAATTAGGCTATTAAAAAAAATCTTCCACACTATTGTGCTAACAAGCTTCATAAGTGCAGTGACAGTGCTGCTAAATTAACTATACTTTGGGCTAATTTTATGTTTTTATCACAATACTGGAGAAGTATTAGGAAGCTATTATTTTGTCAGCTTTCTCATTTAGCAAAGCAGCTTCAATTTATTAACAGTGTGGAGTGTGAATGAATCAATATGTTTCATTGGGCAATGTGTCATTTGTTAATCGGATATTGATGAGATTATTGACGCGCAGCTAATTAATCTCAAACCCTGTGCTAGCCTTCATATGTTTCCTTAATTATGTTCTTCATCTTAGTCTTCCAACTTTGGCATGCAGACGCCGGCTTGTAGACAGTGAGTGAAGTAAGCTGTCAGAGGGTCTTTTCACACATTTACAATCCCTTGGCAGCAAAATTATTTTCCTACTTGTAAATAGGTATCAAACAAATATTTAATAATATTTGCCAGAAAATTGATATTGATTTGGCAGGGAGTCACTCCAAATTAGCTTAGCAAGACATCTTGCATCAGAAGAAGCATACTTAAATAGATATATCTAACGAGGATTAAATAATTATGGAACTATAAACCTGAAATCATCGGGAATTACTAAAATTGCTTCATCTACAGTCATTATCACTGGACTCCTGGCTAAAGAGACCTACTCTGACAGGGTTTAGTTTTTCCCTCCTGCTGCAAAAAGACAAATATTTTTGCACTATTATTTTTTTTTTTACCAGATGGACAAGTTTAGCAAAAGGAAAACTGCCTTTTGAATGAGATATGAGAGACAGAAATAATTTCACAGGGTGTGACAGGGGTCATGCACCCTAATTTCATAGGGTGCCAACAGAAGTCTGGCTGAGGAGGGGGCAGGATGGGTTAGTTCATTTTTGAGCATCTCCTTCTGGCTGAGGGCACAGCCCTGCAGTAGGATGTGAAGACCCGCCAAGAGCTGTTTTGCCTGTTTCAGCTGGAGTCAACTGAGGACACCGGCATCCCAGGCGCCACGGACAAAGGGAGCTGCAAAAGCACAGCTCAGTGTGGTGTCGCCAGGCTGGAAACCCTTTGTGCTACCTACTCAGGCACAATGGCTTCAATGGATATACAATTTTCATTGGATTTACAATTTCCATAATTTTTAACCCACCAAAACACATGCAGTGGGACTAGGAAGTAAAGCAAATCCTGGTAAGGCCTCTGTTAAGTAAAACACTACAAATCCACTCTACCCAGGCAAGGGTCCTCTCTGAAGGGCAGGAAGGTAGATGATGAATACATTTTGATTTATGAAAAATATCATTTAGAGTGTCAACCTCACCTCTACAATATCTGCCTTAAGCTTCATGACAATTCTTTTTTTTTTTTTTTTTTAAATAAGGAATCTGGCGCACTCTAGAGTAACACTATCAGTTGCCAGCTGCAAACAAATGAGAGAGCAAAGACAGTTTTTGTTCGCTCTCCGCTCTTTTATGCCTAGTGTTATTTCCAAGGAAGAAGAAAAGAGACTTCATAGCTGGAAACAAGGTGGACTGGTGCTCCTAGTGTTATTAAAATCTCCAGGGTGACTGCCTGGTACATCCTGCTCACACAGGACTAACCTTACCTGAGTTTAGACTCCAGTAAGAAATTCCCTCAGGTACATATGATGATGACTGGTGGGGTATTTTTTGTCCTTGCCTACAACCACCAGGATAATGTACCTTAGAAATCCCCCTCCTATTGTAGGCCCTGGCACGCTGATGATAAGCCCTCCATAACAACACATCTTACCAACCTTTATAGCTTTCAAGATGGGTATGACATGGCATCTCATGACTCCATACTTACAGGCACTTGGAAAATGCATTTTTCTCTGGATTAATCGTGTGCTGTCTGTGATTACCAAGGTCTCATGTGATAACTCAGATGGGTCTTTCCAGTCTCCTTACAGGTAAACTTAAGCTTTAGGCTTCTTTGCACAACAGCTGCGAGGAGGTTGAGAGGGCAGTGCACCTGGTACCCTGGGCCATGAGCTCCACTAAACGTGAAACAGGATTTGGAGTAGAAAGGGAAGGTCAGGTTAACAGACGATGGAGAAAGGGTAGGGTGTTTTCAAAGCCAGTTCAGAATTGGGCCTTCCAGATAGGAAAGGTAATCAGAAATAAATTGTAAGGTGAAAATGGTCTGTAAAGAACGACGGAGGCATTTTTTTTTGCGTCTCCAAAAATTCGGGCAACAGAACAATAAATATTCCTTAGCTTTCAAAACCAAATCATTCCAGTAGCAAGTCATGCTGCTGGGGGAATCCATGTTACCCATGCATGTATCATGTGAGAACAAGACTACCAATGTTTCAGCAAGCAATGTTTCAATTCATTTTAGCAAAGCAGACTTTAAAAATGCTATCACAGAGCTCCTATTTTGTATATATTGAAAGAAAGCCAAGAATACACACACAACAACTGTACAGCTCACTACACCTTGCAAGATAAATCAAATACACTTTAATATATCTCTTATAGTAAAGTACAAGGCTTACCCCCAAAAAAAGGAAATCAATGTCAATTTTATTCCATATTTATAGACATCCTTCTAAAGGGAATCAATAGGCTTCTAAATCTTAGATAACCAGCACTGACTTTGTCGGTAACCTTCAGCATCGTACCAGTATTCACAGCTGTTCAGTTCACTGTTTTCAACATGTTGATCAACAGGTTTATGTTGTGACTTATTCCAGAGAAAACAAGAATGATAAAAACTTCATTTAATATGACACTACAGCAGTAATCGTCCTAATTGGCCTTTGTTTCTGTTTGTCATCTATAATTATTCTCTGCATAAATTATCATGTTTGACTACAGCATTTATGATCAGTGAGTTCCTTAATATGCCATTATCAAAACCTTTACAGCAATACATCTATTCATTAAGTTGAAAATCCAGCCTGAAAGAAACACAAAAGTATATTTTGTTAAAAGCTCCTAGAACTGATGAAAAGAATAAAAAACTATGTTATTCCTGAGAATTATGTCTTGGCCAGTTATGATCTGCACAAAATTCACCAGAGAATTCATGGCATCCCAAAACGAAACCATTCCATGCCAAAATAACCAGCCCATGTCAAATCTGGTCAGCCCCTGCCCCCCCACCTCAAAATGAAGAAAAAAAATTCAAAATCACATTGTGAAAGTAAAGCAGAAATTTTGCCAATAAACTTTTTTAATTGTTTTGATTCTTTTTCAAAACACAGGTTCTGTTACTGATACTTACTTCTCAGCCAAACAAAAATCACAGCATTATTTGCATTACTCTATGGGAAAACACTAAAGAGAGGTGCGGATATTGGTGGTAGTGGTGGTGTTTCCTGTGGACATACCAGCCCTGGGAGAGAGACATCCCACCCAACTGCCCTTCCCAGATGACTGAGCTGTGTCCAAACCAATATGACTTTTTCAGTGCATTGTCTACTCTGCTTCATCAAAAGTCTGACATGGGATTTTATTCTATTTATAAGCCTTAAGATATTTCTGCCATCACTGAGTGTTGTTATACTTCCACAATGCTGCTTGTAATTTTACACAAATATCTCACACAGTTGCTACTTCAGGGGTGTAGTCTCAGTTTTCCACACATTTCCCCCAAATACTAGTGCTTGCCTAGCATCTTTGTATATTTGTAGAGTGCTTTAAAATAGTTGAGAGCAATTACTTACTTTATTCCTAAAACACTATATATACACAACAATTCTGTATCGTGTCCAAGGAGTCATTCCCTTCCTAATTCCCCATTAATGGCAAACTTACTTCAGCTTTACATCAGGGAGAAACCATAGGCTCTGCATTTGGAGGGTATGATTTTACACTGAAATAGAAAGCCAAGCATACATACAAAATGCCTTCTAAGTAAATATAATTTTACATTTGATCAGAGGATTTAAAAATCCGAGTCAGAAGTCATGGCCAGACTGTGGTTTCACTGTTACACCTGCATCAGTGCGTTGTTTATTTTGCAATGGAGCTGCTCCAAAAGCAGGGGTAAGCAACAGAAGAATCATACCCCATCAGCATGGTTTTTCTACAAACAAAGCTCTTTCTTTAATACCCATTCTCTGAATTTCCCTTCATGCTGCAGATTCTACCCAGTAAACCCTACATTTTCAAAGTCTATTCTACATTTTCTTAATTCTAATTAAACAAATCTTAATCTTGACTTTAATGGCTGCAATTATGATACTTCATTATGTTAAATGTTAGTTGCAACATAAGAATAAATTGTATAAACAGTTTAGCTGCAATTGCATGGAGTCTAACTGTACATTACTCATTAACAAGATGTGGGTAGCAGCAATTATAACATTTCCTCCTAATGTCCCTATTTATTGAGTCTCAGCAGCAAGCCCCCTTTTCACAACACACACTGATTGACGATAGCAGCTTTTGTACTTCTGAAGAACAGGCACAGTAACCTGCTGTGTGCCTGTAACTCAGATCGATGGAAGTACACATTAGCTCTTAGCCTCACAGGCCGGAGTTCCTGAAGGTCAAAATAGCCATCAGCATCACTGTAGGGTACAGAAATCATTTCACAAATTGTGAACAAAAACAACACAACTTGCTTTGCAGTTTGATTATTGTTTATAGATACAGCAAGCCAAGAATTAAAGCATAGCCTTGAGGCAGCGTAATTATTTACAGCTGAAGACTCATATCATTATTAGCGTGTTCCTAATTGCTTGAAGTTATATCAATGTTAGCTGATTTAACACATTTTTGATAAGAGGCATGGAAATTGTTTTCTCTGCATATGGAATCTTGGATCATTTCTTTATTTTTTAAGGTCTTCCCTCCTCCCCTTCCTTTCAAACTGTCCCTTGTTTGCCATGGAAAAAAGCACCACACCCATAAATTCTCCTTTATTCTGGATGTCTGTAACTATCACTGCAGTGCTTTGTTGTGTTTCTGTGGAACCGTATATTTGAATTTAGCTGGACAAAAACCATGCCAGGTTTTGGCTTTCACTAACAATGGACTTGATAATTTCACATCAATACCAACTAACTAGAGGATAAATCACACTTTGCTTTGGGTGGCACCTCCTCATCTTTCACTTTTCCCTACAGTACTTGAGGCAAAAGCAAGCTGAAGGAAAGCAATGCTAGTTTCTTCATGAAAGGAGATAGGGAAAATCTCATAGATTGAATTGGGATCTTCATTGGGCTGATATATACACCTGTTCTTGAAGGCAGACAAGGATTATCTACTGTAACATCACTGTGTCTAGTTCCCTTGACCTATGGAAAAGACAAATTAGATTTGCTGTTGATAAACCAGAGCAACAAATGATTTGGGAACTTTTCATTTCACCCGTCCTGTAATCTGTCATTCCATTTGTTCAAACCAAGAGCACAGTCAAGCACAGACAGAGGCAAAGCCTTGAGCCACTGCTGGTCAAACACTGGGAGAGGTGAGTTAATGCTGGCAAGGACAGGAGCCAGGGACTCTCTGGGAGGCAGGCTGGGGACGCTACGGATAAAAATCACAGTGTATGGGGAAAGGTACCCTCACGGGCACTGAGCAAAGTCGCACGAGTAACTATAAACTTGACATTTCTGAAGCTGGGCAGACTTGGCTTGACAATCTTGAAAATGTTATTTCAACATTGTGCATAATGCAGTGCAGATTTTCTCAAGCTAAATAAAATACAAATAAGATCTTATTTTCCTTCTATAAATTCCTTCCCATCCTCTCGTTAGAGCACTTAAGTTTAATCTCCATGTCAGGTATTTCTATTTCTTGACTCATGCTGATTGACAGTAGAAAGAGGCTGTTATTTTACGATGGGAGCCAGGGAAAAGCAGTGGGTATTGCCCATGGACCTACAGTGGTCTTTATCTCACCCTGCACAGCAGTGTGGAGACCTGGCCCGAAAGACCACCTTCCCTAGCAGAGCGAGCTCAACCCAAAATGTAGAAGCAGCATCAGACAGCAAGAGGATTGATAGTTTTGCTTTCCTTAGCAAAGTGAAGGCTGACAGGGACAGGACTGGTGTCAGGGACGGGCAGAAATGTAGGAAATAGTCACTCTATTTCTACCCACGCTATGTGCAGACTTTAGGTCACAGAAGTGATCCTATGATGTGACTGGAAGGGATGCTGAGGATCCCAAGCATTTCTCCATGTCTCACCCAAGCACAAAGTTAATTTTATGTGCAGAATTTAACTAATCACATCCTTCACTGAATTTTGGCTCAGCTACCTAAAGATTCATCTAATTGGGCTAATTCTTTTATAGAAGTGTAACAAAGAACAGGTCAAATAATTACAGGCCAGGCTATTTTAGAATAATGGTCCAACTGCTGGAAGTTACACCATCTGGCTACTGAGAGGGGTGATGCTAGCTGAATTATATATTACAGTTTCCAGCGAGGAAAATCTTCCATTTTTTTCTGTGAACGGGGAAATAAAAAACTGCAATAGCGTGTGAAACTGTCATAACAGCTTTTCACAGTTGAGACACATTAAATTACCAGCAATCAATATCCTGAGAAAAACTTAAAAGAAATAGATTTGCTAGGAAAGAATAAAGAAGTGGACCCAATTTTAACTTGGAGCTTTAGTTTGCCCAGCACTAAAGAAGATGTAACAGCTGCATAGATTGAAGCTGAGAGAAACAGGAAAAAAGCCCAAACCTACTGACTTCACAGGGGACTTTGTCTGGGAACAAAAGGACGCAGCTTTTAGGAATTAACTTTCATACACACAACATGGCTTTCAGAGAAACAAAACTGGAGGGAGAATTTTATGCAGGCCAAGTAAGAGCATGTCTTGAAGCTGCAAAAGACCAACTCTGTTATTCCTCTCCCATATAATTAAAAACTAAATGACTGCCGGTTGTTCCTCACTAGGCACTTGGTACTCTTGGCATCTTATAAATGGATCTTCTTCAACCTGGCCCTATTTCCTGACCTGACAAATCATGGATCCTGTGATGACACATGGGTTTTCTGCTGCGTGACTCATGTGCCTCGTACTTCTTAACAGTTTTTGTTTTCTGAGCCTGGCTAGAGTCGCACGGCACTAACCGTCAAAGAGAGCTAATACAGTAAATGGAAACTGCTGTCAGTATGAACCAGATTAGTCAATCCCTATAGCACAAGTGAATTTCAGATAGCAGCTCAAGCATGACCACTATGATCACAGCCTAGTGTTTATGTATACACAGAAACAATGAAGTGGCCTGGCAATTACTGGAAATACATTCCTCAAGCTTTCAGGCTATGCCAAGCTTAAAATTGTGGTCAGCTCATGTGGGAGAAAGTAGATCAACTTGGATTGCATTGCAGCAGTTGTAATTGAATTGTATATTTTGCCTTTCTATAAAACTTTCAGTGCTAAGTGCACAGCAGCTTAAATGACCGTGACATATAGAGCTTTCTGCGCCTTCAAATCTCACAGGTACACAGCCATGCTGCCTCTTCCCATCTCACGCACCCCCAGCCGCCACAGCCAAGCACGACGCATCACCCTGCCTCTCCAAAGCCATGAGGGAGCCAGACCTGAGCCCACCGCAGTCAGTGGTGGGGCCCTTGGGATTTGCAGTGACTCGTGATGACAAAAACGCCCGTTTGGAGCACAGTCTGGCCCTGCCCCAGTCAACAGGAGCTCTGCATTTTCCTTCAGCTGGGCTGGGGTCAGAGCCTGCAACTGCACACAAGCAGCTGAGAGTTTGGTGCTTATAGCATGTACCTACCTCAGTGAAGTTTGCAAAATAAGGCAAGAAATGCCAGCTTTTTCCTTGGGGTTTTTTTTCTCTTTACTTTCAAATAATTCAGCCAAATTGTGTATATATATGTATTTTTATATATGATATATACATATATAAAATCATTTCTTTGTCTCATGTATTGCACTGACCCATATTCGCTCTGGATGCTGGCAAAGCTTGGCCACCTCCATGCTGTTCTCAGTGTCTGGCTGGGTCCCCAAAACACTGCACTCTGCTCCACGCACCGCTCACTCACCTCAGCCTTCCTCAAGATGCTCCACTACAACCTGGCAAACAACGATCTCACGTTCACCTTCATAACATTTTAAAATTATCAACTTCTGACGAAAATACTAACTTTTCCTTACATTTTTCTCCTTATTTGATATGTCAAAAGACTTTTGCAGAAAGTAATTTGGCTAAGGTTCAGTTCAAAACAAATTTTCTATGTAAAGCTGTTTTGACCTGAATTCTTAGCTCAGCTTTCGTTTTGTTGGCTAAAACACAGAACTCTGCAGCTTCTCCACCTGCTGTACCAAAGGAGGGAAAAACCAGAACCAATTTTTTCCTTACCTATCCTTGACAGAGCCAAGACAAAATGCACACACCAGTGTTCTGGAAGCGCTTGCTGTACAGATAATATGAGCAAATTATACAATTTTTTTAATAGGATTACACAACTCTGGACTTCTGCTTCTGTGACAGTTGAAAAGAACTACTACCTCTTCCATTCCTGTTTCCCAAAATTTCAAAGCTGCAGTAGCCAGTAGTTTACCCAGTTTCACTTATCAAAGCACTCTACATTGTTTTTCTTATTTAGAATTCAGTTTTGCAGCAGTATCAGACAGGAATAGCTGGGCCGGGAAAACTAAAGCGAAAGCTATAATTTAAACAAAACCCTGCATGAATTTAAATCTTTTAGTGTATAAAACTAGTGTTCCACTTAATACTTGGCTAGGCTTCTTAAATACTAAAATTCATGTTGGAAAGAAGAAGGGAAGCAAGATACAAATTTTACTTGCTCAAGAGAAGAGGGTAATATTTACCCAGACATTTTAGGACATTCCAGTATGCTTTAGCTGGCATAAAGCTTTCAGTTAAATAGTTTTCTTCTCTGAAAAGACATCAGTATTCCTAATTACAAAGCTATGCATGGAAGAACGTTTATGTTATATACCAAAGTTGAGGTGACTTTTACTGGGTGAAGGGAAATGATATTTCAGTAGTTGACTTGTCTTGTATTCTATCATTTGGCCCCCAGATCAGAACAAATAAAACATTTTCAATGAAGCTGCTTCCTCTGGCCACTTTTTCTTGCAGAAATTTGTTCTAAGGCATTTCCTGTCAGTGCTTCCCATCGTTCTCCAAAGCTTGCATTTTTTTAATATATATAAATTTTACTGTCCATGGCAATAAATATCATTTCTGTCATCCGCAGTTATCAATATGTCGCAGAGACTGCTTTTCCATCTCATGTGGTTGTGACAAGCTTTCAAATTTGGCTCCCAGCATTCATCTCTTCTTGGCTCAAGAGCAAAGTAAATCTGCAATAGCCATTAACTATTACTTTAACCAGATTGGAGGCTTTGAGTATGTTACTGCAGCCTCTTAGCTCACTGTTGCTCAAAGAACTGCAAATGCCAAAATGATGACGACATCAAATAAAAATTATATTTCCCAAAAGGTCCAGGTGTAATTGTCAAAATCTTTTCCATGGCACTGAACATTAATCTCACAGGTATAAGAATGATGCTGAAAGTTATAGAAATCAATCCGAGAGATGGAACCACATATAATACTATGGTGCATGTCTGATGGGAACCAGGCTCATTTCCCAGCCTCATGTTGTAGGGAGATGCGCATCCACAGCCAGGACCCACAGCAGGATGGGACTCTGGGCAGCCAGAAAACAGGCATGCACCCAAGGTGGAAACACACATGGATAGAGCAGAAATACAGGCAGAGTGTAGCACATACCTTGATTTGGGCATCAGGGTGAAGGGTCATGTGATCTCTATGAAACTCTTACCTCTAAATAGTAACAAAAACACTGCTATGAAAACATTATTATGGTTACTATTTAAACGAAAATTTGGGTTTATATGATTAAGCAAGTGAAAGTCAGAGGAAAAATACTCAACAGTTTAAACACCCTCCTCTTGCACATATCCAGTAAGACTTTATGTATCTATATAATATAGACCTCTTACATTATTCAGCCAATAGTCTGTAATTAAAGATCAAAAAACGTTCCCACAGCTCAAGATACACACAGGCATAGTGTTTATTCTCTATGTTACTATGACCAAAAAGATCAGATTTTCAATCATATTGCAGCAGCAATGTATAGTGCATATTTGCTAGAAATATACTATAACCAGCCCAAAGTTTCTAGCTAGAAAAAGAGGTCTTCTTCACCTTGTCTAAAGTAAAATTATCTTTTATGTATATGACACACCTTAACTCCACTTTTGCTCTGAGTTCTGGTAGAGAAGCCAGCTAGTCAAAAGCATGTGCCCCTCTGGTGACGTCTATGGCTTAAGACAGCTGGTTTGAAACAGAATCAAAAATCTCCTTTCTTCTTTCTGATCAAAGTTTTAACTTCCCCCATATTTTCATGCTGGCTTCACTTTGAAAAAAGTACATGGCAATGTCGTTTTTATCACTGGACACAACTTTCTCATTTACAGAATCCAGTTCGTAGGACAACACCTTGGCAGAGTCAAGCCTGCCCGCTGGCACCACCCAGCCTGTCGCTGCCCCGCTTCATGGCTTCAAACCGCCTTTTCAGTCTGCAACTTCTCAGAGCTCTTGCATCAGCTACTACAGCACTTGGAAACTTGTTCCTGGGAAATCTGCACAACATCTCAGAAATGGAAAGAGAGAACTCCAAAAACACACATCTGTGGCCACAGCTTGTCATTGTGGACATGGATGTGTCTCAAAGTGGGCTCAGCCTCTGTCTCCATCATCCCAAGGACCATAGGTAACCTCCCCCCATGGAGCTTATTCCAACCAGATGTTTGAATAGAAAGTAGGTAGAGACAAATGTCAGCGTCACTTAAGCAATGCCCAAACATGTTTATTCACACTGCAGACGTCTCGCCTCTGCAGCACTGTGCCTGTCCCTAGTGCTTCAAAGAGACCCTCAGAAGCCAGCGCTTTGTGTGGTGTGGTGGAGGCAGCATTGTTCTCATTACCGCTCACAGAACTCGTATCCAACCATTAAATTATATAGCTTTCATCTGTTTCTTAAGGAGACAAGGCTAATGCAATCATGCTGAGTGTGTTTGTGCGTGTGTCCATCCATATATCTCCCAGCAACTTCTGAGCATCTGCCTGACTTTGATCCCAGCTGGCAGAAGGTCAGAGACCTTGACAACACCAAGTTCCTGCAAGTCATCAGGAGCATGGGCACCTGCTCTGAGGAGAGGGAGACATATTTATGGTCCACACGCAGAAAAAGCCTGCAATCCTGGCTTAGCCTTGGACTCCAAAGGATCCAGCATGAGTCACAACACCAAAAGAAACCAGGCTCTGCCAGTCCTGCAACTTGTTGAAGCATCACAGCCCAGCAGCAAGAGCTTTGTGAGCCATGGCCATCCACAAAGCACCCTTCTCCCCCAGGTTCCACAGATCTGTCTTCAGGAAGGGCTTAAACTGCCCTTGGTCAATGCAGTTGCCTCGCACAGCTTCATAGAAGAACTATTATTCCAGACAGAGAGGACCACCACAACACTTCCCACCTGCATCATCTCTGTAAGGTAGGACTTCTCTGCTGAACTCGACATGCAGGTGGAAGCGCTGAGAGTTCACACCATAACTCTCACAGGCTACAAGGAAATTGTGGCCTTACAGAAGTCAACAGGGTCTTCTGTTTCAGAAGAAAACAGAGCTGTAAAAGGCATACATGTTGGGGAGGAACTAATATACAAAATGAGGTGGGGAAAAATTGTCACAGGATACTTTCTTGCAGACATCGCTTGAAAAAAAAAAGAAAATAGTATCTTTCCTTGAAACCTGCTACAAAGATAATTTTAAAAAATAACATTGCAGCTCCTCTGGATTCAAACTTCTAAATTCACACTGCAAACTGATTTAAATATTTTTTTTTATCCTCTATCCTCTTCCCTGGCCAGATGCATGGTGAGCCGGTCATCCCATACACACACCATGATTCCACATGTGCTGCAGAAGTCCTCTTCCTGCTCCTACTTTCATCATGCTTCTGCGTGAATCACGAGCATTACAACTAGCAGAGGACGACCAACACGTGTGGAAGTTGCCTTCCTTCAAATATTTTCTTGTTGTTCAGCTTCAGAGAAACTATGCATCAACATTAACCTTACTGAATAAAATATCACTCTGGAAATGCTTTGTTTATAAACATAAATGTATGGGCATGTATACACCTCTGTACATACAGACACTACACATGTTTTCAACACAACAAAAATTACCAGTTGTTACACCTTTGTATGCCATGCACAGCGGCATTCTCACAGTTGCCAGAAGAGTACCCTTCTGATCTACAAATTACTGAGATAAACTAGCTATTTTTAATAAAATACAGCAAATGCTGCTTCTGGCAAGTGCTCTACAAAAGCAAATATTTAAACAACTGTAGCAATAAAAGGTATTAGTTCTATGCTGTGGAAAAGATTTACATTAAGATAAAGAAAGTTATTTTTTCTTTTTTTCTTTTTCCTTCAGGAAAAGCTGTGGTTTAAGGCAACCACTCACACCAGTCAGTAGTGCCTATGTTCTGTTTGGTGGTCTGCATAGCTGCTGCTTGGGCACATGAGTCTAAGTCCTCGTACAAATCAGATTTTAATCCCCCCTGCTGCTGTAGTTGGGGGTTTTTTTAAGCATCTTATTAATGCACCAAAAAAACAAGTGAATTATCATTGCACCCTATTCCTCCACCACTTCTGTTGTAAGCTTTGCTTCATTCAGGCACTGAAAAGTTTAAAAGCTAGTTTTAAAATCATTTTACCTACACTTTCTTTTTTTAATACATAAAATAATTCAAATTATTTGATTTGGTCAATGAAATAGTAAAAGTTAAATAAAATAGTTGGTTGCTATCTATACTAGTCCTCACAAAACAGTTTCAAAGAAAATTGCACAGAAGGACATTTAAGTCCCAGCAAAATCCCTCCATACCTTCCATTCTTGACAGATCAGGGCACCCTGGAGAATCATTCCCAGCGAGCCCCCAAATCTGGATGCCAGCCACACTCCCTGCTAGTGTACTGTTGGGGTGCTGTATTTCCATGTGCACCTGGTGCATCTTTCTGTGTAATTTTAGCATCTCAAGACTTAATATAAGGTACTGCAGGCCAATGGTGTTCACTCCACTGGTTCCAAAAAGAGCTGTGCAAATCTTGAGTGCAAGTCAAGATATATCTCAGATATCACACATACACCAAAGAATATCACTTTTGAAACTACATCCATAGCATATTCCAGATGTATCAGCAAGGTTAATTCCTTTAGTATAAACTTATTTGTGAATAACATTTTGAAATGTTTTGCACAGAGCCAGGCTTGAATTTTAATTTAAAATATTCAATATTATTTTTTCTAGTTATCCATTCTTTAAAAGCTCCCATCACAAATCTCTTTAGGCTGCCCCTCCGCAACTTATATAGGGAATTATTAATGTTCCTGACACACCCTGACGTAACTAGCAACTGAAAGGTCCTTTTCAAGCACAGGTTCAATGACAGGGCAGCACTGATGCCGACTCTGTGCAGGAGTGAAATGGATATAGATCCATTCTTTGTGCTGCACCCAGCAACAGCACACACAAGGACACAGGTCTTGCGGTCCACCTGACACCATGCTTTTCTCAAAATGTATCATGGGCAGCTATGCAATGTTCAGCATGGGCTTGCACATTGTCCAGACCCTGCCATGTTTTCCCTTGTTTGCTTTCTCGTATTTGGTTAACAGGTTACCATGATTATGGTTTTATTCAGATTAAGTGCTGTGCTGCCACTAAAACCAAGAGAATGGTCATTAAAAAAAATTAAAATTTACTTTTTTGTAGCTGACCGCGTGAGAGAATAAATGTTCACTTCCTTTCTGCTATAGTTAAATCGCGGTACACAAGTTGTAGCTGATGTACCTGGCCTCCCAGGTAAAATTAAATTGACTGAAGGCAGACTGAAATTCCCTTGTCACACTATTATCTCTATTTAAGTTCACATGAAGCCCTGTAATTAAAAACAGCTTTTAAATTCCAGTGAAAACCAAAAGGGTTTAGATTGTCTGGTAGAAGTGAAATAACAAACAACAACAAAAAAAAGAAAGAAAGTAATTCTTGGAAGATGCAAGGATTAAAGTTCTCTTTAAACAAAAAGCGGCAAGTTTTGCCAAGACAAACCAGACTGGCTGCTGGTAACATCAGAAGTTTTCCAGTGATACAGGCTACAGATTAAGTGAGGCAGATGAAGACAAACATGACAGCTTGGAGAGATACCAGAATGCTTTCACTTTTGCAGAACCATCTCTTAAGAGATCCAAAATTACTGTCTTTTAACTTAGCTGGCTCTTGTGGGAAGCATGTAGAAGGAGAAAGCTGCTCAGGCTGTTGTACGTGGAGGAATGGTGGGCATGCCTACCCTACCCACACTGGAACTGGACCCACACAACTCAGAAAGGCAAGTTGTCCTCGTTTCGCCCATAGCTCAGAACACAAGCCCTTCACATCACAGCCCCACCTCCAAAACCTAATTCACGCCAAGTACCATTGAACAGATAGGGTGAATTCATCTTTTAGATTCTATTTTATTGTCCTATTCCTCTGTGTACAAGCAGAGCCCAAGCCGCTATGCTGACACGACTTCTATTACGGTCAGCAACTGCTGCCACAGCTTTATTAACCATGAGGTAAGATAAAACGGCATATTCCCCTTCTGGTGAGTATTTCCAGCTTAACATTAATGGAAGCTCCAGTCAAAAATAGGAGATGCATCCTTGCAACTACTGGGACTCCTGGATTTTCTCCTCCACATTTTTGCTTGGTGGTTTTGAATTAAATTGAATCGGAGGGCTGAGAACCAGCGGTCTCCCAAAATAGCGCAGCTCAGTCTCATGGCAGGGAAATCGTGGCTCTCCAGCTTCTGCTGCGGACACAGCCTCTGACTCGGGGGTGCCAGTCCAAAGTCTCCCGGCACAATTTCATCAAAGCCTCTTCAAGTCAAGACAAAAGTAAAGCCATGAATGCTCCTTATTGCATGTGTCTCTGCTGAATAGCTTGGTATTGCCCTATTCCCTATGACAATGGAGTTAAGGGAATGAAACATGTTGTTTGGAAACAGCAAAAAGCTGTCAGCAGTAACCACTGTCAATACTCATGCTGGGCTAAGCTTGGTACTCCTGCTTGTCATTTATTTATTTACTTATAAAAAAACATGTTTGATATAAAACGCTTCTGTATGCAAGCAACAATGCCAAACTAATAAGCCAGTGATTAATTTTGTTCTTGTCCTAGGTTTGTTTTCTTCTTAATAATCTACATAAATACATTAGAGAAAACATTCATTTGCCTAGACTTTATGTGGTATGAAACAAACCCAGAAGCATTTTGCACAGGCGGCTAGTTGTCACAGAAGAACTGGGCGGGTGAGCAAAAAAGAAAGACATGAAAACATATTTAGAGAGCTGCATGCAAGCTGTAGAAAGGCACAAGAGACATTACATTTTAGAAAATAAATAAATAAATAAAACAAAGGGATTGCTCAGCACTTCTGAAGATGCTGCCAGTCTAAGAAATGGTCTGGCAGACTTCAGTCACGATTACCACAGATGGCAAGCAATAGCCAGATGGGGAAAAGTAAAAAGAAAACCTAGTAATAATTTTAGAGAGAAGAATAAATAAAAGGGTTTTAATGGAGGTCTTCACTGGTCACTTTGTGTAGACAGTGGTATTTAAGTTTTTTAATACAGCATTAACTGTATGTTTTTCCTTCAACAGCCAGCAAAAGGCTTAACTTGTATAGAGAAATATGATACTTGTCACAGAGACTTTGTTTTTATTTCTGTGCCTGGGCTGTAGCAGAACAGTGCTGGTAACAAGTTTTCTCAGATTGTTTTCTGTGCCACCAACTGCCTTGTTTCGAAATAGTAAAGGGCACGTTCCTTCCGAAGAGCAAGGAGGAAAGTCATTCACAGAGTACGAGAGGGCTGTATCTGACTGTATGGCAAGTCAGATCACTCCAGATCTCAGAATATTCTACATATTTCTCATGGTAACTGTTTTACAAAGGAGAGAACTACTTCGACAAATTAAATCCCGCCTCATAAAAATTTTTGAAACTGCAGGAAAGCTTGAGAAACAGAACAACATCATGTTCCATCTCCCTTCAGTGCGGTAGCAGCAGAGGACCCACTCCCGCTTCCGTTGTGTGCCCTTGGTTATTGCCAACTCCAGTGGCAACTTGGGTCATGCAAAAAATACCGAAATAGAAAGAGAAAACTGTCATGTCCTCCATGCTGGATGGTGGGAGATAAACAGTCCCCTAACAAGAGGTGGGAGTGATAGCATCATTTGCAAGAGACACAGCCCCAATGCATAAGGAGGTCATTTAAAAAAAATGCCTATAAAACATTTATGTTCTATTATACTTCTGTGTATTCTATTGTACAATAGAAAAAATATTGTGTATTCCATTTCTTGCCACATAGTATTGGAAAACTATTTTAAAAATGCTTTGAAGAACACTCCAAAATGTTGCTGGTATTGTTTTCGTAATTCCAGCTTAGCAGGCTACAGAGAAGAAAATGTTAATGAATGAATTAGAGAAACTTCAAAAAAAAAATGCCCTAAAAGTAATTTTTCTGAAAATTATATAAAAAATGTCACCCCATCCACCCAGATATTTGTATGGCCACCTAGGCCACACTGTGAAAAACTTTCCCATTTAAGAAAATAGATCCACAAAACCAATGTGTCTTCTTTCTAGCCTTTAAGAAAAATAACCGTAGTTAGTGATGAGCGAACTTACTTCTATTTTATGCTGTGCACATGAATTAGTGTATGAGATGCTGGCAAGAAAGACAGCCAAATTCACAGCCAAGGCTTTTGTGTTTGGTTCTAGATAAGACATGGGGATATCCTATTGTTCAAGAAAGATGGTTTAATGCCCAGCACCATCTCCCGCTCTAGGAGTCTCTCTTTACTGCTTCACAGTTTCTGGTTCCAGTGAAGCATAACCAGCGTTGGTAGGAAGTCATTGCCAAGGTTATCTCTGGTAACAAAATCCAGCCTTTATGTGGTTTCAACAGACAATTTGAGATGGAGACAGACAATTTCTTCCAGGGTGAGCCAAATAGCTGACTTCCAGGGTGATGCAATCCTGGAAGGTTACTGCAAAGTAAATGCCTAATTGCCACAGTCTTTATTGTTGGGGATTCTGCTGCCCCCCTACCCCTGCCCCAAACATGGAAAATAGGAGTGAAAGTCTTCAAAGCGCACAGAGACCAAAGTGAAGCCTGATAACTCCAGATATACCAATACCCACAACAAGCAATAGGGCAGGGCTGAGAATCTTCCCTTTCTAATAACAACATTTCCAGCTCTCGCTCATTACTGACGAAGGAATGACTCCTACTATCAGAGTCCTGATTCACCACCATAAAGACCACGTAATTTGGACAAGGGCCTCCCTTCTCTGTTGGTTGCAGTTTGGTTTTTTAAAACCCTATTTTAAGATCCCTAGAAACTGATGGATAAGCAGAATTCGAGTGAGTTGGTCCAATGTAGATTACAAATGCAAATTATTACTGGGATAAGTATGCTATGTGCATGTCTATCCCTTGGGATGACTGATATTTTCAACTTCTCCACAACTTTGAGCAAATATCATGTTGTTGGGAGCTAAAGAGCCAAAGCTTCTCAGGCAAACCTCAAAGATGGACTCATCATTAAATTTAAACACAAGCGTTATGCCTGATAGTTACACTCTCTTTAACCTGAGTGAAGGGTCCTTTACGCAGAAACAGCAGCCTGCAAAGACACAGGATCCATTTGCCAAGCAGGTGGAGCTTTGAGATTGTGGTGCCGGTGGCAAGAGCAGCAGGGAAAGCATGAGGAGGGTCTTGACTCAGGCTACCAGTGGCCACCCTGGTTTCCCAGAGCAGGTTGAATGCGCAAAAAGCTTTCCCTGACCCTCAGTGAAAACATAACTGGAGACAGCCCTTGGCACTGGGCTGCATGGGCATCACCACCAGCCATGTTTGCCCCCATCCTATTTCCCAGCATGGGAAAACAGTCAAAAAGAGTGTAGTGGGAAGCCACCCTACAGGGCCACTAGTCCAAGTGCTTTGAGATGCCCTAATTCTTCCACAGTTGAGCATGAAGAGCTGCACTGTAGAAACACAGATGAAGCAGGGTTTTCAAGCCAGAATGGCAAACCAGGTACCAATGCACACTCTTTCCATGGGTTTGTACCGTGTTTCTGCCATGGTTTGGGTAAACAAAGGCAATATACACAGTAGCTGTTAAAGGAGTTCTATGGATTAACATTACTTGAATTTTTACCAGTTCCCCTGAAACCTTCAAGAATCTATAAAAAATTTTTTTAAATCTTTCCTTGGCTTTCTTGTTCCCCATTTTAACTTACGATCTTTACAGTCTGTACTAAATAATCAATATTAGTTAAAATCTTCGATTCTCTCTAGAGGACAGTGCCCTCCAGGTTTTATAATAAAATATCATGATGTTCAACCAGTCTTGTATATCAAATATATATTGTAAAATAAACATCTGAGGGCAGCCATGATTGAATCTGAACTCCATAGAGCCAAAAATTTTCCACTGCTTTTTAGACAGCAGTCTATATTTATTCCTTCCTAAAGTTTCTGCCTGGTGAATAACATTCCTTTCACACATCCTTCCCAGGATTATGCTGCATTCTTTGCTAGCCCTCCATGCTTCCTTATCTCAGTTTGCATGAAATGCAATCATTCAAAATAGCAAACTTAACGTAATTGCCACAGACAAGTGTTAATAGATTTTAATAATGCTTTATTAGAATTTATGCAAATTAGACTGCATTGAAAATCTGAATAAAATCCTAGCTTCAGCAGCCATTTTTCCCCCTATGTTGTCTCTAAACACAGAGCAGGAAGAGGAAGCTTTAATTAGTAATTTCTGATGGAATCTGCTCATGAAAATGCTCTTATGAATAGCTATAGGTGTCAAAGATTATCTTTAAAACTGTGAGCTTCATGATTCATTAATTAGCACTGAGGACTTTTCCCAAGGGCTGGTTTAATACTAATACCAGCTGGCAGATTTTTTACGTTAGGATTTTTATCTCGATAGAAGGGTAGAGATGATGTTGCAGAACAGTATTATGTTGTTTCCATTTTAGAGTATTCAGTTGACCCACATTTTAGTACATAAACAGTTAAAATTACACAGTTAAAGAGAAGGGGAAGGAAAAGTGGTGAGTGGAGGTTTTTTAAAAATTAACACAGAAATAATCCAAAATAATCTATGCTAGTAAGTAAATCAGAGTTAAAATCATAATATAAAAGCTGTTCAAGTTTAATAACTATTGCTTTATTCTACATTTCCTTTTGTGGGTAGCTTCTCCTTCAGAACAAAATCCTACAATGCATGGAAGGTTTTTGTCTAGAAGATAACTTGTTGATCTCAGTGGGAGAGGTACACAAATCAAAAACTGCAAATGACCTACATATAGTGAGTATTATTCCATGAGTTTATAAATAACTAGATAATAAAAATGAGCACAATGTTGGAGCTATTTTTATCTTTGCTATTATAAATACCAGCGGGCAAGTATTTCAAAACAAAAAGTTCTTCCTTTTATTCCCACCTATCTTCATAGATGCTGTAATTTGCACGCCAAGGAGTACATAAATGCACCATAGTTAGGGAATCCTGACAGGGCAGAGCTCCTTTGGAAATATTGCTTCGTGTTACTGACAAAGCTGTCCTAATTATTTCCTCCTGAATCTGTAAGAAACGTAAGAAATCCCTAATGCCATAATGAGCCAAAGTGATATAGTGTTACTTCACGTCTTAGAAACGGCCAACCAAAATATTTTCTGTTGACATGCTCCACTGAACAGTGCAAGAGCCAAGCGTTGTATCACATACACCAGATAACACTTCCTCTTGTCCAGGTTAGGAAGATCTGCCAACAGAATGTTAATAGTTGCCTCATTTAAAGATAAGGGGATGAAATTACCAAAATATTACTTAAAAGGAGTGAAAGCCTTGCTATGTTTAACTTGGTGGCAAAACTTCAAGAGAAGTAGGCTTCTACCTGCATATTTACTAAACCAGCTCAAATCCTTCCTCTCTTCCAGTCCTTACCGCTCACCATACAGCAATTACTAGTCACAAAACCAGCCTTTCCCTACTAACACAGTACAAATCAATAGAACTTTAACGTTCGCATACAAGATAGATAAACAAAGATCATTTGTAGCAGATATACAGTGCTGTGACACGAAGCAGCTGTAATTAGGAATGTAAGAGAGTATTCAAAGTAAAAATGAATAGAATTCCCTCCTACCAAAAACAAAGCTGAAGAGCAAACCTGGAGTTTGATCTTAAATTAAAATGGCATGAGCACATTGTTGGGCGAACACTAATTTTAATAATCTTAAAAGGAGGTATGAAGGAGCATAAGGGAGTATGAGTTTTACCACTGCAACTATGCAGATACCTAGTATTTCTCCCTGCTTTTGAAAGTCTCCACCCACATACCTCACCAAAAGATTTACAGGCTCTTTCCGAGCCATCTGAACTAGCCCTGCCACTGCAGCCACACCGTCTGAAGGGTGTGAGCACAGCTTGGAAGGAGAACTGGTATCTCTTATTAGTGCAAACCTATAGGCTGCTGCTGAAGTTAAGTCCCATAGAGCCAGGGACACTGGGGGTCTGAGACAAGGGGAGGCTGCTGTCTTGAAGTCGGTAAAGCTGTACCAGTGACACATGTGATCCAGTTGCTTTGATGGTTCTTTAATTGCATGTAACCTGACAACACATAAAGCTAAAAATAAAAAATATAGCTTTTTCAAATGGAAGTGATGACTAAGCCTTAATGATAATTAATACCAGACATTCTCAAAGACCTCTTTTCACCTACAAATGAAACTAATTACTAGGATTTCTAGCTCATAGTTTGTTGTGTTGCAGAACAGCAGCAGCTGGGCCGTCTTCTTTTTTTTTATTATTATTTACTCCTGAAGGGCTTTCAATAAATCTGTTTCAAATTTTGTTAACCCTACTCAACCTCCACATCCTCCCCTTTCTACTCACCTCCCCCACCCCCAATACTCATTCATGAGTTACAGCTGAGTAGAGTGATTTATAATAGTGCAATGAAGTGCAAAACATGCTCTGGCAAAGGAGCAAATTCCTCCGCCTTTCCTCAGATACCATCAGGTGTAACTGCAAATCCTCCCATACCCTTAGTGTTGAGAGAGGAGATAAGCAAGACTGTGACTTTTCTTCCACCAACTTGCCTGCTGGAGTAGGATGCAATGGAATTACACCCTCCTCCCCCAGTACTAGCCCCATCATGCCCAACCGTAACACAGAAAGGGAGGAGGTCAGCTAATCCCTGGGGCTTCTTTAAAGTCCACTTGGATACAGGCAAAGGGAGAGGGAGAAAGCCTCTTTTACCCTCAAGTTACATTTTGCAACTTCTCCAAATCTGAGTGTGCATACAGAAAAGGAGTGGTTAGCTATGGTAGCCTCGAACTACCTAACATAGGTGCATCTGGTTTGTTGACTAAAGCGCTCCCCTTGTCCCCGCAATATTATCATGCAGTAACTATCTGGACTGAAATAAAGTCATAGGACTACGCATACAGCTCTGCAGGGTGTATGATTTTATTGCACATCTGATATTTCATTTTATTTTGTGTCTTGACTCCTGAAGCTAGGTCAAATTCCCAGCTTTCCTCAAACAGGAATAAGCTTTGAATTCAGCTAATTTTGAAGAATGTTTTGTAAATGGGAACCATGAATACAAAAAAAAAATAATACGACTAATTGTTGTTAACCTCTATCTCAGCGGTACTGAAATATACAGCTGTTCCCACAGTGGGCAGCACAGTTTGACCATTTTAGCCACACAAAGTCTAGGAGAAAATATCAGCTTGCAAAGGAATTTGGTCAGCCTTTCTAGCTGGGAACAAGTAAGTCAGACGTGATGTTGTTATAGTTAGTGTTATGGTACACAAGAGCGGGCTGTGTTAAGATGTATGGGTTTACTACTGGAAATAATTTGGTTTTGTTTGCCTTTTAAAAGGGGCCACAGTTTCATTTTCTCTTAGGTCTCTGTGGGGAGGTGAAGGACAATTTTGAAGGTAAGTTTTGAAGAGCAGTTTGAAGGTAAGCAGCAGCAGTGATTTGGAAATTCTCCTGAAGAAGCATACGGAGCATAGACAGGTTGCACCAGTCCTAAAGATGTCAACCCTAGCTTTTATCAACATTAAAAAAAAAAAAATGCAGAGTTTGCCTACTATTGGCAATAAGGGAGGAGGCAGAAACTGCTTCCATCAGCACATCAGAACACCAATTGTCATGTTCACTTGAAATGAAGCTGAACATATTTTTATTTTAACCGGATGGTCAGTCATTTGTGTATTTTATTTTATTTATCATTAACTTGTTAAATAAAAGGGAATCGAGAAAAGCTTGCCATGGTTCTTGATGAGGCATTTCATCAACTCACAGCAAAACAATGGAAAGTTTTCCAGAAATGTTCAATAAACTCTCAGGATACTCAGGTGACTGGAAAATGGGGAAAAATCTTCTAAGTGACACACAAAAATAATAGAAGGACTTGTTTAATCTTGCAGACATTTTTAAAAACTCTTTTTGATAATGACCTCTTCTAGAGGTATTTTCTGTTCAAAAAGTCACTTTTCAGTCACCAATGTCTTCTTTATAGTAACTTCAGTCAAAACCAAGAAAAACAATACACAACCAGGACACCCTGGCAGGGCTGTCTGGGCCATTTTCCAGAGTTTTCACTTCAATTTTCATAGCACCTGCTGTCACTCATATTTGCAGTAGAGATCAGCAATGGCTGTTCCAGGATGACAGAGCCCCACTGAAAACACCAGCATTACTGTACGCACCCATTCTTGCAGAGCAAGCTTTAGCTCTTGCATATGTAAAGTTGCCTTACAGCTCAATCAACTCAGTAAAACACACCAAGAGGAAACGTTACTATAAAGCAGATCTTTCAACATGTTCCTGAGAGGCCACCTATGTTCTCACTATTAGGGTTGGAATTTTACAGCATGATCTTCAGACAAGATGATGCTAGAGACCTTCGTATACTCAAGTCCTGATCTAACAAATGGCTCCAAAGGAACTAGGGTCTGCTTCGAGATGGAAGAACTTGGGGGTCCACACACAGAAGAACCTGTGTCCACACGCAGAAGTCTCTGACTCAGAGAACTGCACCTATCAAGAGTGGTACAAAGAGTTCCTCTGCATCACCCAAACACACAGCAACACAGTTCAACAGCAGCATCTCAGTAAAAATCAGGTAGCACATTTGCACTGAGATTAAAATGGCAGTTTTTTCTCTGGGAAGTAACTCCATATTTAAAAAAAAATAAATAAAAACTAAAAAAAAAGACGACTACTACATAGGTCTGCTTTGTGGCTCTGGCATTACATTTTTTCCTTCATCTCTGCAGACCCAGCACAAATAAAAAGGGACAAGCTGGAGGCTAACCCACTTGTGCACTGTCAACACAAGGTCTTCTGACTTGTAGCCCCTTGCCCCTGTGCAAGCAGACTTAAGGACAGGGCAACAGCAGCACCACCAGGAATAAGGGAGGACTTATGAAAACCAAAGCTATGAAAGATGACGTGAAACTTGCCTGACACATGGAAGTACAGCTATGTTTCCATAGTAGGAAGCAGCAGCTTGGCTTCTCTGCCCACTCACAAGACGTGCAAAGCAGTTGTTCTACTAATGTGGGTGATGTTCTCATGATTTTCACTGCCCTGGGTGAAAGGCACTCAGATTGAAGGTCTCTTCATCAAAAAACATGAGCATGAGCTGCAAATGAGTCATACGCAGTAACCAGGAGGGTTTATCATTCTTACCTTAAGGCTTAGGAAAGTCTAGGTGAAAAATACCTAGAAGATATCAGACAGTCATCATGAATGGCCAGTCAGAAATAAGCTTTTCCTGGGTTTATTTTGCATCTGAACAAAGCACTGGTGTACTGACACATGACCAACATGTAAACCCCTTTAAAACAAACTATAAAATGCTCTGTGATCCATAACGAGTACTGACACTCTTCCCCTTCTCCCTCCCTGCAACATATAGCCACAGAAACCAAAACAAGAGGACTCCCGCAGATAAAGTTTCTCAGCTCTGTAAAGGAGGGAGAAAAAGAAGTTTGCTGTCACAGTCAATGAGCCACTTGCAACCACCAACCTGAATCATTTCCCCACTTGTTTATGAAGCAATATTTTACTTATGTGAGATGCAGGATTCCTTATGAAAAATAATTTAAATAGCACACTCTGAAATGCAGGTTGAGTGTTTTATCCTGTCTTCATCTGTGAGCAAAGGAGAAACTGCAAGGAAACACTTATTTCCCTTCCAACCACCACGTCTACCTTGTTGTCAAACAGACCCCAACTGACAACCTCAGGACCAAATATGTTTCCTGTACCAACACTTTGATCTCCAATTGCAACTAACCTAGGAGGGTAATAGTTACATTCAAGGTCACTAGGAGGTCTCGACCTCAGTTATGTCACCCTTCTCCAAAGAAACTTCCACTTTAATCATCAACTTCCGGGTAATCTATTAGTAACTGGCATAAATCATATATTAAAACAGGCTGAAGCATTGTCACAAGAGCTAGAAAGTGATCCAATAAGCTCTTCCTCCCCAAACAAACACTGGATTCTAACTTTTTGAAAATAAAAGCAATCAAAAGATTTAATCAACAATGTGTCTTATATTTTCAATTCCTGTTACGTATTTATTCCTCTTGAAAATAGGCAGGAAGGTGGGGAAGAGTAACCAAATACAGTGCTTTAGTGATGCTGTTATGAACGCTGTGCAGTGTGACAGACAACATCTCAAAAAGCACATTTGTACCCCCTTTCCCCCATGCTTTCGCCTGACCACCATCCCAAAGATGCGCAAAACTGAAGACTGAAATAGTTCAGGGGGAAAAAAAAAAAAGGTGAGACTTGGCACATGTAAATTTTGCTGCCTGACTTCACCATCACTGATTACAGCTGACGGAGAGTTAATAAAAGAGCAAAGCTGGCTGTCAGAGCAGATTAGTGTGTGCAAAAGACAAGACAAAAGAATAATGCCGTCATTATTATTTATGGTCATTAACTGGGTTGAGTTCACTTCTACAGTACCCTACCTGAGCAGTAAAAATGATCTAAACATGAAATACTACATTTGGAGATAAAACAGTAATTTTGTCTGTGTGTTGGCTTGATCTCTTTTATAAGAGGTATTTGATCCTGGAATTAGCCAGAGCAGACAACACAGATTTAGCTAATGTGAGTAAGAAACCCATCAGATTTTTGACGTTACAAAGAACAGTGCTTTTCTAATGAGAGAGCAGATAAAAGCTCACTGCCTCCTTGTCAAGAACTATTGAGAGGCACTAGGGGAGGGACAGGGGAAGCTGTGGTGGAGTGCAATGGAGGTAGAAAAATATAAAGTAAGAGAGGAATGGGAATCCAAGGGGCAGTAAAAATGGGTGTGCATGGGAAGCAGGATTCTTGGTGGGGGAATCCAGTGGTAGGGACTTGAGAAAGGGCAAGATGATGGAGATAACTCAAGTGGCTGCTTTGAGCAACAGATGAACTCCAAGCACAGAACAGGGATGGTGGAGGTGGCAATCTGACTGGAAGAGGGTAAAAGGGAGACCGGGGAACAGGATCAGAGGAGCGTAAAGCCTGAGGGGAGCACAGTGGCACATCTCACAGAAAGCACCATTGAGAGGCATGGTGAGAAAACGTATACTTCTGGGGCCTGTGTCCAGAGGAAAGTGAGACAGTGTCAAATTCTACTAGCTCAGCAGCTGTTCTGTGTCTACATAGTCAGAGTAAAATGTGGGAAGGCCTACCTGCAGGTCAGAAAGCACAGTTTTCCTGACCTGGCACTCCAGGAGCACTCAATATCCCTGAGAGGGCTGAAAACTGCATCAGCCCTTGCCGTCTGTACTGCAGCCTCTCCTTATCTCATTTGTTCCTTTTTATTTCTCTCAAATAAGGTCCCAGGGCTTTTCTTCTAACAAGGCCTGAGCTGAAAACACCAACAAACTCTTTTTTTTTTTTTTTTTTGTCCTTATCTGTCAGGGTGATTCATTTGGCCACAGCTTACTGTCAAGCAAGAATGTCCATGAGATACATGTGGACTGTGGACCATGGGATAGGACATTCTTTTGTGCACACCTTGAAATCCCTTCTCTTCACAGGGCAGGGTGGTGTCCACCATGTAACTGAAGTCACTCTTACCTCATTTTAGTCATGTGAGGTATGCTTCATGGGACAGGGATGGGTACAACTCATTCACTGGTGAACCCTAATTTTTAGCCTACATTTAGGTATAGTTATTAAAAAAAGCCCAGAACAATGGCTCAGAGGGAGAAAAGTTAAGGGATCCTGAGGTGTCTATCCTTATTATACATGCCACTACACCCTAATTCAGAGAATGCCTACTTTCTGTTATCCCTGAAGAAAATTATTTTTGTCTGTTCTTTAAATAGAGAAAACGTGGGTTTTGACACTCAGCGTTGCAATTTGTTATACCTGAACTACAGAGAAACTGAAGTTGCTGATAAATGCAGTAGCACCTCAGCGGGAGTTGTCAGTGCCAGACCCCTGCGTTGGTCTGCTTGTTTATTTATTTCCAACATAATGCACTGTTGGTTTAGACCTAGAAAGACTATATGGCTCTGCCTGTGTGAAAGTGTCTTTATCCTGTGCAGCTACAGTTGTTGTGGGAGAGCAGTCAGATTCATGCTACACTCTCCTTCATGTCAGAGAGGAAGAAACCATCTCATCTTCAGCAACAGGCTCTAAATTTTGAGATTAGATCCTTCTAAGCAGATTCAGAGTAAAGAAAATGAAGAGATAACTTCATTTTTTATATAAGCAGATTTATTCACTGCACTTTTTTACACCCTTTGTTTCAGCAGATTTAGTTTGGATGATACTTCTGTGTTGGTGTTAAGCAGGTTATAATCCCAATATATTTTACATTCTTAGCTATTTTATTTCTGCTTACTTCTAAATAACAATGATGCCATGAATTAACAACCCTCATACTACAGTCTGAAATGTGATGCAGTTACACAAACTTAGCCAGTGACAGAGAAAGCTCAGCAGTGGCATTCATCACCACACCATCAGCAGCACAGGGAGACACCAAGACACTGTAAAATACCAATATCTACAAATATTCATTCACATAGACTGCCTCCTCCCTGGATAGCTGTGGAGCACCATATACTCTTCACAGAGAATGGAGCAGTTTCATTATTTGTGGCAAAAGCCCCTTAGAGAAATAGGGTGGGTCTGAGTAGTGCAGAAATACTCTTATGAAAGATCCTCAAATTGAAGCCTAGATTCTCATATTCTACCCTACTTATTTTCATAAGATTAGGACAAATGTAATCATCTTTACCTATTTTGGCAGCTCTGATTCAGAATAACATCTAAAACCTGAAGAGCAATCCATCATACTCAAAACTCAGTTTTTTAGATCCAAAAGTTTCACAAGAGCAAACCTGAGTATACTGCTGATTCCAAGTACCAAACCTAACTCTGGTCCAGTCCTACATTCGCACACAGCATTCACCATACTGCCTACGCTGAGCCCCAGAGGTCATCACCAGGTTTCCGCAGGTAACCAAAGGATGATGTCAATGAAGAAAATATTCACATACATCTTCAGATATATTGAACGATCTGCCTAAACCATTTTTTCCTGACCCTGGAAACTGAAGGAAGTTGTTTTGCAGTTTTATGTATCTAAATATCTTTGCAAACCTAACAATAAATGATGATGACACACACAAACCCGTGAGGAGGAATTCTACATTTTCTTGATGTCTTACAACTGTAATTTAGCAAGCCAAACAAAAGATTGGATGTATTAAGGATTAGTTTTTCGTAATCTTACTGCAACTTCTGGTGAGTTTTTGGTGAAATTTGCCAGTTTCCAAATCATTATCTACTGTCATGGAAACAAACTGGAAGGGCTGAGATGATTCCTTTTATAGATAAAATGTGTCCTTATAAAGTGTGACTGTACCTTATAAAAAACGAGCTTGGCAACACATTATTCAAAGGAAGTTAAAGGCCGTTGAGCATGATTTGGGCAGACCAATGATGGCATTCTAATATCTTTCTAAAAGAAACACTATGCCCAGAGGACTCAAATATACATATGGCTAAACACATACTATAAGACACCTCTGCAGAAACGGTATGCTACAAAGCGTGAATTCAGTGCTATTATTATGTAGGCACAGCTCAGGACACACAGGCACTAAATGTTTATAGATCCTACGAGTAAAAGCAAATCCAGCATGCTTTCATCCTATGGCAATACCACATTGCTGTCTTTTCCAAGGAAAACTTTTGTAACTCAGCAGCTACCAGACTGAGTAGACATCAGCTGAGTCACCATACATTCCTCTCGTGGTCGCTTACATTCTTGAGGCATATTTTGCTAAGTAGTTCGAACTGCTTTTTTAAGAAGTATGGCAGAGGGAAATGTAATCAACTCATAGTTTTACAAACAGATCTCAAGGCTTTTCAGTAAAATCCTGCTTCTGTGCAAGCTTGCAGAACAATGACTAGATGGAGTTCTTCTTTTGAAGTTTTGTTTAAGAAAATTCTCCCAGGCTAAAACCCAGTAAGTTACAGTTTAGCCTGGAGCAAATTTTTACAACCAAGTTATAAACCCCTGAAATAGGAGTTCATAATGGAAACAGCTGCTCAACCCTAACTATAGCGGGTGCAAGTATAATAAAAACTGCAGGAGTTCACATTAACAATGGCGTCCCCTTACACTCTTTCCTGTTACCCATCCATTAAACGAGCAACACTACTTAATAGAAGCAAAGGCAACAGGCTTTTCTCTTTTCCCTACACCCCTGCTTCTTCCCCTCAATAACAAGCTAAGCAATTTATAGGTGGTAAAGAACACACTCCCCAACATCCAGATCTCACTCAGCAGAGTGCACTCAGGCTAGGCTCTTCAACATCAGTGTTATACCCAAGTGAGAAACCACTGCTGTTCATTCCAAGCAAGTACTTCCTATTACATGATGCACAAATAATGCACATGACGCACACCTGATGACCTGATACTTGTGCTAGGGAATTCCCACTGAATCGCACAACCGTCACAGCTCTTCTTTTTTCTCCTCTCTGGGTGATATTTGCAGCATTTTCACACACAGTTTTGCATGTTGTTTGAGGGATTTAAAAATGCCAAAGAAATTCAGTGCAGACTATGTCTATAGGTATGTAATGCAAGCTCTGCAGCTATCAGGTTGCTTCCTTTCCCTAAGCTGGCCCTTGATTTTCCACATGCTGCTTTCTCTACTCTGCTAATCCCGTCTCCTATTTTCAACAGGTTATGAAAAGACTTTTCCTCAAGTTCATGTACTCTTAAGGGATGCTGGTTACCCAAGCTGCAAGTTCTGGTTGTGAAATATGGTAACTGTTGAGAACCAGCCCCTGTCCCCCATCGCTAGTGTAGCGTGAGGCAACATGGCTACACAACCAGGTAGAAAAAAAGCACCAGGAGTTCCCAATGACAGTAGTGTCCCTTTAGACATCTTTTTCCTTTCCGTTAAGTAACAGGATGTTTTTACACAATAGTTACCAATAAGCAGTATACTAAACATATTTTGGCTCACAATGACACAGTGAGACCGTCCCCCACCCATGCAAGCAGTTCAAACTTTGTGCAAAGGACATAAAACCAAAACTTTCTATAGAAGCTTACTTTTTAATACAAGTAGGCTCAGGAGAGAGCTATCAATAATATTGATTTGCAACAGAAATGTTGTTAGAAGGTGAACAACTTGAAAGAGAGGAAAGGTGCTCCCTCCACAGGAAAGTAAAAGACAGGGATCAAAGCTTGTGATGCTAGGCAGGGCTTGGAAAAATCTTGACATATTTGCTCTTACTTTCTTCATCTCTACGGGTTTATGTTGGAGACTGTCACAGAAAAAAATGTGAATCTCATCTCCATAGCCACAGTGCATCTGCGAAGAAGCAGCTTATGCAGCTTACTTATAGGCAATAAGTGAGTGGATACAGATTTGTTAAAATATTTCTTCCCATCTGTCACGGTTTAATCCCAGCCAGCAACTAAGCACTACAGAGCTGTTCACTCACTTCCATAGTCATAGGATGGGGGAGAGAATCAGAAGAGTAAAAGTGAGAAAACTCCTGAGTTGAGATAAAGACAGTTTAATGGTTAAAGCAAAAGTCACGCACACAAGCAAAGCAAAACAAGTCATCCATTCACGACTTCCCATCGTCAGGCAGGTGTTCAGCCATCTCCAGGAAAGCAGGGCTCCCTTACGTGTAAAGGTTACTTGGGAAGCTAAATGCCATCACTCTGAATGTGCCACCCTTCCTTCTTCTTTCCCTAGCTTTATATGCTGAGCATGACGGCATACAGTGTGGGACATCCCTTTGGTTGGGGTCAGCTGTCCTGGCTGTGTCCTCTCCCAGCTTCTTGTGCACCCCCAACTTCCTTGCTGATCGAGTGGTGCGAGAGGCAGAAAAGGCCTTGAATATCTGTAAGTGCTGCTCAGCAGTAATAAAAACATCCCTGTGTTATCAGCACTGCTTTCAGCACAAATCCAAAACACAGCCCCATACCAGCTACTGTGAAAGAAACTAACTCGATCCCTGCCAAAATCAGCACACTGTCAAAAATAAACCTTACTTTTTGTGACTCACAAGCAAGTAGCCTTCCAGACTATCATTTGCTATCTGTAGAAGGAGTTACATGTAGGATCTGCTTGAACAATATTTTTTCTCTAAACAAGAAAAAGATGAATTCTCAATCTTGACACTGATAATAGTGTCTTGTTTACCTAACAGCAACAATACCAGGCCATCCTAGCTATATGATTCTCTCCTCTGCACATGATCAAGCAAGTAATAAAGTTCAGTTCTTAAAAACTTTTGCTACTTAGTTAAGAAACAAGTCCAGCTTCGGAGTCAAGTGAATGTAGGAAAGAGGTATGAGGGCAGGTGGCTTTGGTATCATGTACTCCCACAACAAGGGAGTGTAACACTTCCTTAAACACAAGGGGAAGCTCACTCAGGAAGAAATTCTCAGATCTATAAGGCTAAATGATTCACCTCCCTAAGTGGTAGAAAGCCGCAGTGTTGATGATGATCTAAATTACGGTGGAGCCAGGAGTCTCTGGCAGAGACTGGACCAGCTCTTGCCCTGAAGAGTTAACAACCCCAGCCAGCAATGCTCCTTCCCATTGCATAACGCAACAATTTTGTTTCTCTTACTAGACTTCATCAGTACTGTCAACATATTATACAATCTAATAATACATCAGATACCAGAAGATAATACTGTTATTATATGCTAAGTACTAACACTGCTGGTTTTGGTAACCAGTGTTGGCAGTGCAGCTCACTGTGACACACCCACTCGTTTCCTCCTAATGAGCCCAAGCACCTGTATCTGGGCGCCATCTTCAAAATTAAGGTGAAACAATGACCATATTCCATCAGGGAATGAGGCCTGCCCTCCCCAGCAGAAACATGGAGGCAGGAGCTCCTCTAACTCCTCCTAGAGCAGGCGAGGTCAAGGTCGTGGTGCTGGTGCTCTGCCCTGGGCTCACAGGTCACTCCCAGCCCAGGGGGCTACTAGAGCAGGGAATATTCTCCTGTACTGCTGGGAGCACAGATCTTCCATAGCTTTTCATGAACATCTAAGTTATTTATCCTATTTCTTCCTTTTGATCAGCCTTTCTCCGCCATATAAGTGGTGGTGCATACTAGTAGGAAAACACAGCCCTTAAGTCAGGCTCACAACATGAAAAACGCTGTCTTTTCTAAGCTAGCATAGAAAATGGTGGCTTCTTATAGACGGTTGATGGTCTTCTGTGTGTAAATTACACTGAAACCTACCAGAGCAAATTACTGTCATCATTAATGGTAAAGTATTTATCAGCAAGAGGCTTTATCACCTTGGATTAACACTATGAGTCAATATTTTTAAATGTAGTATATTTCATACATAGATGTGATCATTTTCCCTAGATGGACATCTATGAAGGAGGTACTTGGATCCTTCTACAGCTAAAATGAGGCCCTAATATAAAACTTAATAAAAGTCCTACAAAGAGCATGCATCTACACAGAAAGTCTCACAGGAACCTCTTTTTGATAGGGATGGTGGCTTCTAGGTGTGCTGGTTTCAGTCAGGAAAGAGTTAACTCTCTTTACTGTGGCTGCCATGAAGCTGTGTTCCTGGATGCTGAGAGCAGCACTGATAAGGTCTCAGCTGGTGCTGGGGAATGCCTGCACCGAATTCAAGGTCTTTCTCCACTTCTGATCCTGCAGCTGTGTTCCCAGCTCTCGCTGTCTCGCTACAGGCCGTGTAGGGGACACAGAGTTCAGACAGCTGACCCAAACTGACCAAGGAAGTATTTCATTCCATAGGACGTCATGCCTGGGGCTTAGGTGAGGAGGGGGTCCAGAAGCCATTACTCTCTCTCTTACTCCCTTGCTCATTTATTTCCATACACTTGCTAACACTCCCCCTGATTCCTGCATTAGCTGCTTTGCTAACTCCTGTGCTGGCTCCTTCATGAGGGAGTTGGTGGGTTTGTTTAGTGTTCCTGGTTGTGCTATCACTGATAGGGTTCGCTCGGAATCTGCTGCGATGGCTCTCAGGCTCCGGCCCTCGGGCTGCAGCTCTTGGGCTCTCTGAGTCTGACTCTCACTTCTCAGCACCTGGTTGTGCACTGGTCTGTGGGTGGTGAGCAACTGTATCATAATTGTATCCTATTGTATCATATGTTTTATTTCCTATTGTTTAATTACTTATTATTAGTAATATTTGCATATATTAATTTATATTCAATTAGTAAATAGTTCTTATCTCAGTTTTATGAGATTCCTTGTCCTTTTCCCTCTGATTCTCCCCCTCCACTAGAGAAGGGGAGGGGGAATCTGTGAGAGAAGCTTCATGGTATTTTGCTAGCCGGAGTTAAACCACAACAGTAGGAGAAAGCCCATGGGTCCCAGGAAAAAAAGCTAAAATTCTCCCAAGATGGGATTTTACAGGATATAAAAGCAAGCTGGTCGCACCAGCTCCCTGCAAATTTGCCAATAGAAGTAGATGTCCCTGATTTGAAAAGACAATTTTCTCAACAGTAAATATTTTCCTACTAATTTAAGCAGCAACAAACATCAAATACAAAAAGACACACCCTCCAAATTAGACATGTAATTCCTAAGAAACAAAGACTTTTGCATTTCCAGCTGATAAAAGGAACAAACAAAAAATCTAAGGAAATAGATAAAATCTGCCAGCTAGGTAGCAAATTAGGCTCAAAATGCCCCCAGAACGTGCCAGATAAGTGACTTCTGCAACTACTCAAAATTAACATAAGGCTCCTATTTATCTCCATCTGAGACCCCCAAACCCTGAGGTTCCCATCAGCCATCTCACTGGTTAATGACAGTTTCTTTCCGCCCGTCAGGAGAAACGCTGTGTAATTTGTCTGATCAGACCCCATGCAGCCACACAACCTAACTGTCAAAGACTGAGCACTTAGAGTAAACCACTGGTAATTAACTCACAGAGTAAAGGAGAAATTAAACCTCTGTAAATTCCAACAATATAAATGCAGGGGAAAATCATAACCTCACCGCAGATGCTCTATTAGCCAGTAAAGACCTTGCATTTGCCCGAGTGTGTTATTCAATCAGCCTACTGCTTTAAATAATAATGAGCTATTTTCTATTATAAAGTAATAAATCTCAAGAGGACTTGATCTGGAGTGATGCTGAGGACTTGGGTCCCAGCTATTCTCAAAGGAAGCAGAATGAACGCAGCACCTCTGGATTTGGCCAGTGATACCGCCCTGCTGAGATAACGCAGTACGAGACAAGCAATTGGTTTGTTTTCTGAAACATGTAAAGGATGGGGGGGAAGGGTTTGTTGGGAAACTGTCAGCCAACAGGGCTCCAGTTGAACTGATTCCTTAAATGCTGTCATAGGTGTTTTGATGCACCATTCAGTATACAATAGCACTGTAAACCCTATATAACCATCTTCATATTGTTATTTAAAGAACAAGTGAATATAGTGAATACACTTTCTCTAGACAAATACTTATTGCAGAATCTTTCTATCTACTAGACCAAATGTAAAGACTCTTTCCAGGACTTAGAAATTTATCTAAGTTTTACTACTTAATGTGAAATGCTTGCAGCCTAATACTTAAAGAGTAAAATTCCTCTGGAAGTCTGAATGAGACAGCATAAGGTTGTAAACGTACAATTCCAAACTTTTATATAATACAGGAATTCTATACCTGAAACTGTATAGGGAATTGATTTCCAGGGTTTGTTTAAGGAAAATCTTCAGAGGAAAAATTTCATTTGTTTGACAGTGTGACAAACTACTACCACGTTTTCTGCAAATTATTTTGAAAACCTGAATTAGTAGCTTGCATATTACCAAATCCAGATAATTAGAAACAACATCTAGTAGTTTAGATAATCCCCTCCACCAGTTTAAAATAATATGGCTCAATTGATTTGATTTGCTGTTTGATTTTGGTTCTCAACTATAAGATGTTCCACAGAAAACTGGGAAGGCATAAGAACCCTTAGGAAGGCTGCCAAATGGCAATTCAAAGTCAAAATACCTACAGTTAGCCTAAACCTGTGGTGTCATAACTTTTCCCTATAGCACACTAAATACAAACATACACATACGTGTTTAAAGGTAGCATCTTTCCAAAGCGTTATTTCAAAAACCCACTGTCCACAAGCCATCGCTGATGCCAGCTTGTGTCTCACTAACAAACAATGGCATTCGTGTTCTGCACACACCTTATTTTTAAGTCCTTGTTTACAGTTCGGTTATGTGAAAACTTGCTCTTTGGTATTTTATTCCATACCCTTTCCTGCTACATCCTGTTTGACTCTTAGGCAATATTTTAGCCTGATAGAAGCACAGCCAGTTGGCCAGTGTCTGTGGGCTTCTGCTGTGGGTAAAGCAAAAAGGTATGACCCTTAGCAGCAGTTTTGTTGATATGTAAGAAGTCTAAATACATGTAAATGACACGTTATGGGTGCTCAACTTAGAGCATTACTTGAACTCATAATGCTATTTCTTCTTAGCAGCCCACCCTTTGGAGCAAAACTCTGAATTTCTCCTTACCAATCAACATCATTATCATAATGAGTTCATGTCCTAGAGACATCCCATTAAAGTAGCAGCTCATGCTGAATTCACAGATTTGACACAATACTAATCCACTCCTAAGTCTCAGCCTTATGTTCAAAATATTCATTTTAAATTAAGCCTTGGGAGAGGTGTTGTTCCTGAACTCAAAGCATTGCTTCTCTGATTTCTTCCCTTTCCTCATGACATCTTCCAAGATGTCCCGCATTTCAGGCTTGGTTTCTTCTTATTGGAGGTCACAAGTCATCCCAGGTACATTTCCATTCTCTGATATCTAACTCTTTAGCCCTTTCCAGACAGTTTGATAGAGCTAACAGCTAAAACAGTACACAAGCAACGCCTTCTGGTGCAAGTATTGCTAAGTCCAACATGACAAGTACAAACTCACAGGGCCACACTTTAAAGTGGGATACATCCACATCACAGGTTGAAACTATAGTACAAAAATCATGCTTTTGCATAGCTGAATCACTTACTAAACAACCTTTGTGGACTGAAATTGTCTGACATACACATGTAATGTGCTTGAAAACAGCCATGGAAACTGGGGCTGTTTCAGGAAGCAGGTCACCATCCTTTACATTCTGCTGCCTGAGCAACACACAGCATCATTCATAACCCAAGCCACAGGGATTTACACTGGCTGAGTGAAAATACTGCCCAGAACAACCTGCTCACTGTGAGATTTACACACTAATGAGCACAAAAATCCATAGGGAGAGGTTCCAGACATTCCCTCCCCCACCTCCATGTGAGATGATATGCTCTTCCAAATCATTTTGCTGGGCGACATGCGCATCCTCAGATTTTCCTCTACTGGGTTCACTTCCATCCACCTCTCTGGTTCATCAGCTGCTGCAGGGCATCTACAAAGCGGTACACGATGCACTACCATCAGCAGTACACTGATGACACCCAGCTCCTCGATCTCCTTCCTTTCCTGACCCAGACACGGTTGCTGCCAACCTCAAACAATGTCTGGCAGAAATTGGTTTCTGGAAGAAGGCCAGCTGGCTGCTGCTCAACCTGGACCAGGCAAAAATTATGCTAAACAGCAGGAGGAAATGCTTTGAGGACCTGGTGAAAATTGTAACTGCTCCGTCAGCTGAGGGCATATGTCTGGCCAGCATCCTAAGAGGTGTGAATACAAGCTCCAGGTCAGAATTCAACTTCCTCCCAAACACGAAACTCCAAACTCACCAAAGAAAACTCACTTACTTTTTGTTAGAGTTCTGCACCATTTTTAAAAACCTCACCACCTTTCATTTGAGTTTGACTGAAAACTGCACCAGGAGCCTAGATAGATGTCTGAGTGTGCCACTCCTGGCCCTCGACTGGATGGCAAAGCAAAATGACTACAAGCCTGTTCTCTGGTGCCTAGAACATCAATCATTATATGCCGTATGATCACCTGGAAAAATAATAGTTACTTCTAAAAGTGACACTCATTGATGTTTTGGATAAAACTTTACAGAAAAGCAATTTATGTCCTGCTTGTGAAAAGTAGCAACATGGCTACCTTAAAAAAGGAAGGGGAGGGAGGGAGGGAGGGGAGGGAGGGAGGGAGGGAGGGAGGGAGGGAGGGAGGGAGGGAGGGAGGGAGGGAGGGAGGGAGGGAGGGAGGGAGGGAGGGAGGGAGGAGAGGGAGGGAGGAAGGAAGGAAGGAAGGAAGGAAGGAAGGAAGGAAGGAAGGAAGGAAGGAAGAGGAAGGAAGGAAGGAAGGAAGGAAGGAAGGAAGGAAGGAAGGAAGGAAGGAAGGAAGGAAGGAAGGAAGGAAGGAAGGAAGGAAGGAAGGAAGGAAGGAAGGAAGGAAGGAAGGAAGGAAGGAAGGAAGGAAGGAAGGAAGGAAGGAAGGAAGGAAGGAAGGAAGGAAGGAAGGAAGGAAGGAAGGAAGGAAGGAAGGAAGGAAGGAAGGAAGGAAGGAAGGAAGGAAGGAAGGAAGGAAGGAAGGAAGGAAGGAAGGAAGGAAAGGAAGGAAGGAAGGAAGGAAGGAAGGAAGGAAGGAAGGAAGGAAGGAAGGAAGGAAGGAAGGAAGGAAGGAAGGAAGGGAAGGAAGGAAGAAGGAAGGAAGGAAGGAAGGAAGGAAGGAAGGAAGGAAGGAAGGAAGGAAGGAAGGAAGAAGGAAGGAAGGAAGGAAGGAAGGAAGGAAGGAAGGAAGGAAGGAAGGAAGGAAGGAAGGAAGGAAGGAAGGAAGGAAGGAAGGAAGGAAGGAAGGAAGGAAGGAAGGAAGGAAGGAAGGAAGGAAGGAAGGAAGGAAGGAAGGAAGGAAGGAAGGAAGGAAGGAAGGAAGGAAGGAAGGAAGGAAGGAAGGAAGGAAGGAAGGAAGGAAGGAAGGAAGGAAGGAAGAAGGAAGGAAGGAAGGAAGGAAGGAAGGAATGGAAGGAAGAGGAAGGAAGGAAGGAAGGAAGGAAGGAAGGAAGGAAGAAGGAAGGAATCTATTTTTCTGAGTCAAGTCCACAGATTTTAGGTAAACAGTGAGTTGCACACACTGGGACATTCAGTAGCAAGACACAAAAATTTTGGAACCCAAGAAGCAGAATCTGTGCAACAACTACATTTATTACCAAAAAGGAAGTCCAAAGTAACATTTTATCTTTGAATTGCACTTGTGAAACAGGCTTTTGGGGTGTCTTCCAAAAGCCATGCTGATCACTCAACTGCTATTAGTAATTGTTCTTGCTCTTCATCCTTTTTATAGTTTTAAATGCCAGCCTGCGTGCTCTTTTGCCACCTAATACTGGACTTGAATTACACAGCGCTGTGTCCTATTCCTGAGCTGCCCACTGCCTTTAAAAGTATGATACGTCTTTTCACTGTGCCTCAGTTTTGTACCGTAAAATGGGAATCATAACTCTTTCCTTCTTGAAGAACTTACCAGTGGGAAGTGCTGAGAAAATACAGGAGAAATAAGAACAGCTGTAGCTGCCTCTCCACATCTATCTGACATCAGCAGGTCAAGCTTTATGGCCAGTTTGACACCTGGAGCTCAGCTGATCCCAAACCAGCCAGGAACACTGGTGGCATAAAGTGGATGCACCACTGTGCAGATGGTGTTCAGAAACTGGTTTTGTTTGTGATTATACAAGCTAAACTCAGGGTTTACAGCAGCAGGTAATGCCAATGAAGTATGCTGCATTCAAGCAGGAAGCAGATTTTTACAACTTGCAGAAACTCAGCATCTTCAACATCCAAAAAGAGAATTCAGAAATGTCCAAGACACCCAGTACTTTGGCTGAAATATTACCATGGATCAGCTGAAATGTTTTGTGTAAACAGGTTTTTGCACACCTTTTGCAAGGATTACCCCATGGTCTGGCGTTATGCAAGGGGTGTGGGCAGGAGGATGTATTTCTCAATATTCCTTTGTCCACTGGGTCAGTTGCCCCTTTATCAGCCACATCTGATAACTCTCCTGACTATAACAGTGACACAGGTAAGAAACTAGACTGGGACTAAGACTTGCGTTTACACTAGAGGTACCCAACTCAACTTCTTCGTCTAAGACAACTACATTATACCTTTATCCTTTTCCAGATCACAGTAAAGGCACAAAAACTGCAACAAGAGGCTCTTTCCTAATAAGCAGCAGTATCAACAGATGATAAAGCTCCTGAGGACAACGTATTTTGGTCAGTGTGAGGAAAGAGAGGACAGTTTTACAAGCATGGTTTGTTTCCTTTCTATAGGTATCTTCTGTTAAACAAACTAATCAGCTTTATTTGTGCTTATTGTCATCTTCAGACAGATACTTGACAGCGCAGGACAATGTTAAAGAGGAATTTCTATTTCTTGCCTGTATTTGTTTAAAACATCTATTCAAAATGACATACATTGTTTCTACCAAATTATGTTTTAAAAAAACCATATTCCATGGTTCCTAGGTCTCACAGGAACTCAGAGGCTGATTATTGGCCAAATTTGATCTGACTGTATCCCTTTAACACTGAGCAGAGGCAATGACGTTGGTAAAAGCAGGCAGATTATGCGAAGCCGAGCAGATATCTTCAGCACAGTGTGCATGGGACAGCAGTTTTCCAGGGTAACAGACAATAGATGCATATTTTTTTTTTTTTTTTTAAACCATACAAAGGAGAAAAGCTGTGGAAACAAATTAATTTGGAATACGTAAAGAGGATTATGAAAGCAAGCACAAACTTTCCTCCTCTGCCAAAAGAAGCGATTTACTCTGTGTACATCTTTGCCTTGTTACAGTTTATTATGGAATTGGGTAGCTAAAAGAGAAAGAATTCAAATAAGGAGAAGCTAAAAAAAGGCTGGCTCCTACTGTGAGCATAGGGGTGAGGAGAACATGGAATAATACATGAAAAAAGCAGCTCATTGCAACAAAGTGACTTGTTAAGCCTTCAAAGTCTGTCACCAACGCTCCTCCAAGCAGTGTAACTGATTGCATAGCACATGGTAGGGGTTCAGTGGTATATATTTCTGACCTCCCTTTTCTAAAAAGAAATGCTATAGAGCCAAAATACAACCTTCCACATGCACCTACATGCTGTGAACACCAAAAAGCAAATCAAGTTGCCAAGTGCGGTACATGGCAGTATAACAAGGGGTCATGGGATGAAAGCAAGAAAGAGAACATTTTAGGCTGAACATCAGGGGGGAACAAAAGGAAGCAAAAAAAGAAAGACTTCTGTTCAACTGTGAAAACACTACATGCCCACGTTAAAAATTAGCTAGACAAAGCACGAGAAATTACTTTGTATACTACAACTCTGCACTGGCAGAGAGATGGAGCAGAACTAATTGGCCTCTGCAAACCCTAACTTCTTATGATCCTTCATAAAAACAGTCTACAACAGTTCCTAGATTTAACAAAGGCTTGCACTTAGAAGAGAAAATGAAACTGGGAAAGCAGAACATCTCCTGCAAGCCTATTTCCACTCAGAGCAGCACAGCGTGGGAGGTGCAGTCGTTCAAGCGCATTATGTTCTGGCTTAAGTTGAGAGAATCATTTACAGTGAATAAACAGGAGTGATAACTTTTTAGCATTTTTATCATCATGACTTTCTTAGCACACCAGTTTTGGGGAAAAAAAATTCAGCCCATTTTCTTTGAGAAAAGATGGGTCACTTTGCCTGTCTCCTAAATCTTTCCTCTTTTCCCTTTTCCCCACCTATGCATTAGCACAGACAACAGTCCCACCAAATCCAAAAGAGGACCTGATGTCTCAGCAACCATCACATTCCTACACGTTTTATAAAATGCAACATCTGGGAAGAATGGAAAGACTCAGATTAATGTTTCCACAGAGTCCAAATTCAACCATAATCCACTCTTTTGGACAGCAACTGGCAAACCAGTAAACCGGTGCATCCTGGCCAGTAGGTCAATGGTTATGTAGCTCTGGGCTAGCACCCATGCCTTTTTCCCAGTGGGAATGTTCGGGGATGGTGCAAGAGGGACTTTGGAGAAAAAAAGACCTGCTCACATCCAGAACACATAGTGCACATACACACATGCACACATATATATATACACACATGCTCTTCATATTGCCGATGTTTATCGCATGGATGTTCCCTGTAACAATCAGCAAACGAATTCTTGAATTCTGTTGATTGCAATTTGTCACAAATATGACAAGTGAATGTCATTGGTATGCAATTGGAGTCACATATTACATGAGGAAAAAGGATCTGAATATCTGTAACAGAGGTCGTAAATAAAACAAACTAGAACATGTGAAATGAAATACCTTTCCCTGGTTTTGGTATGGGCATATGATTTCCATTAGTAAAAGGACCACTGTAAAATTTACTGCAGAGGAGATGATTTTTCCCTTGGTAGCTTTCTTCGCTACAGATCTTCAGTATTGTTTGCATTTTGTTTTATGTTTTCACAAAAAAAAAAAAAAGTATAAAATATTTAAGTGGCTTCAAATGGGCAGAATTGGTTCCTTTTGCTCCTTATATGCAACAACCTGGAACATGTGCTCCATCTTTCAAAAATATTGAAGTATGTCAGCTTGAAATTCAGTTTTTCAGAATTATCCAGGACAACAAAACTCAGCCCACTTAATTCTCTCACACAGAGAGGCAAGAACCTGCAAGAAAGTTTTACTCTTAATCCAAGCAGATATCCTGCTCATCTCTGGCTTTGTCAGTAGTACGTGCCGCCCTTCCTAATAAAACTTCTATCATCTGGTGCACTTTGCAAGTGTTTAAATAGTACAAGAGATGAAAGCAATATGGATTATGTCCTAATAACTGCTCTTTGTAAATGATTGAAAAAAAAAAGTATACTGCTGGCCTCTTTCCTCTGAAATCTTAAAACCAGTCCCAGCAAAGCTCTAGAGAAAAAGTTGTGCTTCAAGTGCTTATGTGCCCATGTTAAATTTAAGAATTGGTTTAAGTACCTTCCCTAGACCAAGGCCTGAGTAAGTGAAATATGATTTTCTATTTTAAATATTAAAAAGATACAGGCTGCCCAAGTGTTTTACATTTCTTTTTCCTTCTTGACTTCTAATTCATTTCTGACATACTGTTTCCTTTCAGTCTCTTGTCTGTATCATAAATCTATCTGTAATAATTTGGCACAAGTCACATACTCTGCATGGAAATGGATCTTGCACCCTCCCAGTCACAGGCTGTGAAGGACAACGTCCGTAATAAGTCATGTACAAAGTACAGTTTCAGTGACCAAAATCTCTCACTTGGGCATTTGTGACTTTACATCCCATTGTGTATCCTGATGTATCACGTAGACAGCTGGAATTAATTTGCTATTTACTCCAAAGTAAATCGGTGACCTCCACAGAACTTAAGCAGCCTAACATCAGGAGTAAATGACATCAAAATTAGGCCATGTTATACGAACCTTGCCTTGTAGAAACATTAGTTGTATTTACTGCATTGGGGTCCCCATTATTTACAGGCATGGGACACCACAAACCATAGTAACACGTACGCATCTTACAAATGGAAGAAAGCATTTGAAACTTATTTTCAGAAAAAAAAATACCTTCCAGTTTAACTTCCTATTTTCCTTCAAAGCTTGCAGAGAAGTATCTGGTCTCTGCACAAACATGATCCAAAATCAGCTGGGGAAAGCAGGAAGATGCTAACTAGGCACCTGGTCGGGCAATAACCCAGCAGTTGACATGCAGTTTCACAGCACTCTCTTGGTTCTGTCTGATTGCACATTATGTCTCTCATCAGGCACCCTGACACACAAGGGTAAACATCTCCAGTAAATTATACAGGAGTGACAGCTCGAGAAGATGGGACACACATCTTTCAGGACTCTTCAGGTGCAGAAAATGTTTCTGGAGTTACACCCTGGATGGAGTTAGTCTCTTAGTTTCTGTAATGGAGAGGAAAAGAAAGGAAAACTGGAACAGTAACTCACTGTACCTGCCCCTCAGCTGTTGATCTTAAGACCCTTGGGGTATATATGGCATGTTTGCTGCATGCCGCTGTACGGGGCCCTTCATATTTTGTGAAGTAGGATCAAGCTTTGACAATTCAGAAGGCACTGATAAGCAGACACCTGTCAAAAATCAGTTTTACATATCTAAGATCACAATTCTTTCTTCACATCATTAGGAATTTCCGGGGAACATTAAAGCCCAGATTTCTGACAATGCCTTCCATTTCTTAACTCATTTATTATGTTTTTAATAACACCCTTTTGTTTACAGCTCTGCTCGTCAAATTTACACAATGCTGAAAATATGAAAAAAAGCCAGAGAAGCAAACCCTAACTAATTGACAGCATGAGCATGTTTCACATGAGCGTTCATTACACATAGTGTTACTGCTGAAACTACTGGCCACAGGCCCTGTTTTAGTACCACTGACCTTAATAGCAGGCAGATGACTAGCAAAACTGACATGTCAAGCATGAAGCTATAGTAATTTGTACTCTTATGACCAGATCCTGATCTGGCACAGAGTGAACATAGCTTCAACAGCACGAGGTCAATTTTTTTTTCTAGCTCAGTCAACAATTTTTAATCTGAGTACTGCCAGGCAATCAGAGAGAACATTCAGCATTTGTTAAACCACTGAATTAAAACTTCTGAGTCATAGTTTCTTTCATCTTGATATCCATGTTTAAATAGATATTTCATATTACTAGAACTGTGAGAAAATCAATTATTTCAGATCACAGTTATTTGGGGAAGCTCTTCCCCTCTCCGCTTTCAATTCACAAGAACTTGAACATCTCCTGAAACTTCCCTGTGGAGTATGTGTGCAGGGTTCAAATAAACCCATACATTCAAAGCCTGGTTTGCTAATATAGAATAATACATCCTTTTCTGAGTGAAGAGATGGTGAAAATCAATTCATTTTCCTCGTGGACTTTCTGGAAAGGAAACTGGGGTACCTTGTACCCCATGGTACCCTCGTCTTCCCTACAGAAAAGAGGCTGTGCTATGGAAAGCCAGGTAAGGTCTAACTGACACAGAAGCCAGCTAAATCAGTAGAAGCACAACAAGGAGTTGGGCCTTTTCCCCACATTAAAAGCACACACTGCCTTGCCTTCACCCTGAGGCAGGGACCATGTCAGCATACACCAAATTAAGATGACTTCCCCATTTACCTAAATATTCCCTCCATCATTGTGAGCTGCTTCATACTTCCCTGACTTTCCGTATGCGTTCCAGTTTGTCTTTCAGCGTCTCCTTGTAGTTCCTTGCCAGCCCAAGGATTTCTGTCCCACAGCAGTTCTCCAGCATGCTGTCCCACTTAACTCCTCCTCTTTTACAGTGCTACAGGTGATCTTATCCGTTCAAAAGGATTCAGTTGTCCCACTGCCAATGACTCTCAAAGTCACCTCTCCATAAGTAACCTGTCACTCGTCTTCCATTTATCAGCACCTGCTAACTCTACCCATGATGTATATACGTAATAGATGCAATCAAAAAGTTTGCAACAAAATAACATATGTAGGGCAGTGAAACGTCCCTTTTCTTCTATATGGAATCATGTTAAAAGGTTGCATTTTCTTTGAATTAAATTTACAGAGACTACAAAACCCACAAGAGTCACAAAACTAGTAAAGCCAGAGAGACTGCTGAGATGCAGAGAGACTGAAGCTACAAGCAGAAAAATTGCAAGATGAAATTCAACTCAGAAAAAAATATGATACAGTTTTGGGGTTTTTTAATGAAAAGGAAAAAACCTCCAGACCACACAAACCTAGAAAGCAGCAATGGGTAGGAGAGACTGCGGGTCAGTAGCAGATAGTAAATTAGACATGAGTCCACAATGTAGTCTGACAGCAAAAAAGGTCACCACAATTTTCAGCTGCATATGCAGAGACAGCAAGTAACAGGGAAGTAATGGGTTTTATCTATATTGATTGGGTGCAGTCTACTATGGAAAAAACATGCTCAATTCTGTGTTTTGTGTAAACAAAAACTAATGGCAGTTTGGAGGGAGTTCATACAAAACAGCCACAGAATAGCTTGGAGGGCTAGCAGAACTAACCAGGAAAGATGAAAAGCTGACGAAAAGGGGGAAAAAAAAAGAAAACAACCCCACAGTCATTCTCTTGCAAAGCAGTTAGCACAATTTAAGAAGCTGAGACAAAATAATTGATTGTTGAGGGTAGGCTAGGAAAACCTGCTCACTTTTGCACCGTAAGCAGTTGGGACTTGCTTTGAGAATTATCAAGTTTGACTTGGAAGAGTGTTAACATTGATGGGGCAATTATTTCCAGAATGGTTGTCGTGTGTAAGCGTCCAGCTTCACCCTGGGAGTTGTTTCTGGCTAACACAATAGCTAAGGAAAGCACAACGTGAAAACCTCTGAGAAGTAGATGCATCAAAAAGGAAGAAAACTTATTTAGCATGGCAAAAGGGAACTTTAGGAGAACTTGTGGAAGAAAAATTAAGAGGCAGACCTGGGCTAAACTGTTGGGCAACATTTCTCAAGGCTGAGATCAATCACTCAAGATGACCTTGTATCTCCCTGCTGCCAATATGCAAACCCACAAAGTGGGGTTTAAAGGCTTGAAGCTGCATGAGAAGGCATATTATTGAGTCCAGGTTGACAACAAAGGCCAGTGTATTTTGACTGAGTGACTCAAGATGACTGATGTAAACTCCTCCTCATAACATCTGTAGCAGTAGGATAGTCCTAACATTAAATCCCACTGAAAAAAGATTCCTGACAGTATTAAGGGGCTTACAGCAACGTTTCTGCTTCCCAGGTTTCTGAGGACAGCCTGATCAGTTCATGCTCTGCGCTGACCAGAAAGCAGTAGCAGTCATTAGAGCACCCAGGCCAAGCTAATAAGCTCCTGCATGAATCGAAACCTACGAGCTTGGGCTCTGCATCACACTGTCCTCACATGGCTCCTGAGTGGGATCAAGGCGTGGGATGAGTCTGCTCCTGTTTGCAAACCCAGCTCCTGATGAAGTAGTGAAGAAGTCAGAGAGGGTCCACACAACGGAGCATCTGTGTGAAGAGGGGAAGCAAGACAGAAAAAAAAAAAAAAAGAAAAGAAAAAAGAACAACCACCCAGCAAGAAAGCACTAGCATCTCAATATGCCATCCATAAGTAAACCCATCTTGTTGTAGTGCAATATAGCTAATGGAAGCAAAAGGACTGCTCTTTATCAATACCCTATGCCATTTACAATTCATTTAGGCAGTCAGGATATTTCAACACTCCTTTTAAAGCCAAGCTGGAATTGCTTAGTATTAAATTGGCACAAGTTTAAAAAAAGAAAAAAAAAAAAAGGAAAAAAGCAGCACCATAACAAAAGAAATCCCAATCCATCTTTTCACTGAGGTGCATTGTCTTGCTAATTTTGCTGTGGAAAAATGAAAAAAAAAAAGCAGTTCTGGACAGCTGGTTAAAAAAAGCTGTTAATTTAAAATAACCTGTTTCTTAATTGCTTTCAACCTTGGTCAGTTGGTTTCTGCACTCTGAACCCTAAAGGTAGCTTGAAATGAATGCATCTAGGGAGCAAGAAGTAATTAATGAAAGCAGGCAGCCATGGCTGGAAGACAGAGGTTACGGTGAAGGGAAGAAAGGTCGGAACAAGTGCGTGTGCTCCTAGGAATTGGTCCTGATGTTTTTTTCCCCTCTCCCCTCCTTTTCCTTTCTCCTGCAGAGCTGCAGCTACAGCTGGAGCCCTCTGCCAAAGCCGGGGTATCCCATCACCGCTATCAGAAAACAATCTGCAGGCAGTGGATACAGCAATGGCCAAAGGGGCAAAGACAGCAAGCTCCCGGCACACGGCCACACCGACCTCCCCAGCCCTGCCCTTCTCCTCGCTGGGACCCATGGTGGCCACCTCACCCAGCACTACAGCATGGGCCCCTCAAGGGCAGGGCGCTGGGGGAAATATCCCCTTGCCCTCCAAGAACCACAAACCACAACCAATGCAGACATACAGCCTCCACCAGGCCCCCACAGTCAGAAGTGATGATTTTTGGCTCCTGTGCAGCTTGCCGGTCCCCAGTTGCCAGGGAAGGTTGCCCCGTGACCATCTCTGGGGAGAGCGGCAGTGAGAGGAGGGGAAGGAAAAAAAAAGCTGGAAGTTAGTCACTCGTTTTACAAGCTGCCTTAGCTTGGTTTGCCACACGCTCAAAATAGAAAAACAACTGACCTGTGAGTTATTTAAACATGAGTGTAACATTCAGAGGCACAAGGCAGGGTGCGCGGATTTTATCCGATTAATGCTTGCCTGATCCCCGTGAGTCCTCGGGTGACCCAGGCATGCATGGCCACATGCTGCGGTGGCCAGTGGTTCCCCTCCACTCTCCCCACCACCTTCCTGGGTGCCAAGCGTGGATTTGGCACTGGTTCATGCTGTCTGAGGGGAAAATTTCACCCAGAAGAGCAAGCAAAGCTAACAGGAGCCAAGCTCGTTTCCTTATAACAAACATGGCATCATCCTCGATAGATAGCGGTTCTGGCAGCAGCCTGGTGTATTTTCATTGCAACAGTGAAGCAGTTGCACAGCGTTGTGGGGGGAGCTGGGAGCCACATCTCTGAAACAGCCCTTCCTTCCAGCAAGCTATATATGCTGGGACTCGCTGTGCTTCCAGCTTGCAAGGGACAGTAAAGAAAGCTGTGTTCAGGGAGGAGTTGGCAACAGTCTCTCCAACTCCATCCCTTTGATTAGTTGTTACCAACCGATTCTAGCTGTTATGGTTATGTTCTGACTTTTAATCCTTTTAAAATAGGGGATCATACCCACATGCCTTGATTTCATGATTTGTATAACTACAACCTATGCCAGAAACTACATTTAGAAAGGAAGAAAAAAGGGGGGGGGGGGGGGGGGGGGGGAGGGGGGAATGCCTTGATAAAAGCTGGTCCCAAGCTTCTACCATAACCTAAGTATAAAATCTTTCCAACAGAAAGAAATGGGATGTTTAATGTGCTTAAGGAAATCTATGTGCCTCTACTGCTCTGAAAACAGGATTTAAGCATGATTTAATTTGGGGCTTAAGTTGCCCAAATGACTCTGTGTACAACACTGAACTTTACAACACATACGTATCTTGTTCTCTTGAACATTCCCCGCAGGTTTAACAGCTACATAGGTCCTTACTTGTACCTGGGACCACCAAGGTCAGACATGATCCGGACAGCAGATTGCATGATGCTGCACAATCAGTTTCTATTTTAAAGAAACTCCACTAAAGACTTATTGTATCAGAGCTATGGTTTCAAATACAGTAATGATTCCCAAACCCTTTCCCAGGTAGAATATTGTGAAGGCTAGAAAGCTAAGCATTCAAAGTACAGGAGAGATCATGAAGACAGTTTGGTTGCAGCTCTGTCCCAGGAGGCCACTACTCTGAAATGCGATGTCTTCATAAGATTATAGCTTGTCAGCCATAGTAACACAGCACACAACACTGACAGAAAGATACTGTAATATGTGTATATACACACATATATATTCTTTGGCCAGCATCCCACACAGTTCTCAGAAGCAGGAGTACAAATCTTCTGCCTTTTTTTTCTCCTAAACACAGCCCAGCTCCAGGTTATCATTCCTCCAGGCACACGCACATTCCCGTTCTCCCTGCACTGCTAAATCCACTAGTGTCTTAAGAGGCTTTGCCTGAATAATTTTCATCACCATTATTGATAGCTGTATCGATACAGGAGGTGGCCTGGGCAGGTTGTAACGACTCTTTGAACTCATGAGTTATTCATGAGCAGCTGCTAGTCTGTGTCACGTGGATACTCTTGGTTAAGCAACACACACCATCATGTAAACTCCGTATCATGTCACGAAGAGTACAAACTACCCCCCTTCAAGAGGACCCCACAATACACACATGGCCTACAGAGAAATCCCAAAGGTACTATAATAGCAGAGGCCAATGGCAAGACAACAACTCCTGGTTGCCCCTTCACTGTTAACACCCAAGAGCACCCTTTCAAAGGTATTCTCCTGGCATTTTTTGGTCACAACAGCACTGTACAGAAGAACCAGGTTAGTTGGGATGGGAGGTGTATTTTTCCAATGATGAAAATATTTTCCTAAAGAAAAATATTTGTGGAAAACTTAAAATAAACCTGAAAGGAGCTTCCTGTATCTTTGTATCCTCATTGTCAGAGAGCAGCCACCTTACCTAGTCCTTTCTGTTAGCTTCCAGGCTGAAGGGGAGCAAACATGGACTTCCATTTTAGAGCAGAGGTAAGCATCAGCCCTCGATTTCTATGACAACTGCAAATACTCAACACATCTTCAGATTTGGTTGCTAGTGTTTCTGTCTCTTGGGCCAATCTAACTCTAGCAGCAAAATTATCATGCAAAGGCATGTGTTCCATTAAAAATACGAGTCGCATAGAGTTGTAGGGTGATGTCACATCAGCTGCCCCTAACGATAACTATCAAAAGTTAACACAAGCCTCCAAATCACAAATGCCCTGGCTCGCATCCCATTTTAATGAATCTGCTTTTATGATTAAACCATCACTGTAATTGGCACTGGAAGAGCGTTGGCAGTCTGCTGTGGTTGCCTTCCCTGCAAAGCGTGTTTGCGATGCTCATCTCTGAATGATGCATAGTGTCTGCCTGCCTCCTATTAAAAAAAAAAAAGGTCTGAACAGCGGCTGGCAGGCAGACTGGTCAGCAGTGATTCATTCCCAGGCAGCCATGATGAGCAGCATGGGCTAAATTCAGCCTTGGTGGAGGTGGGTATTTCTCCATTTCCTTTCACGGCATCGCATCTACGGTACCTCAGGTAGGAAGTTTGGCCTTGTATATTTAAGTATAGTAACTGCCTTTTACTTACTGCCAGCTTTTTGCAAGCATTTCTCTCTAGTTTGGGGAACAGCTTGTTAGTGCAGCTGGAATTGCACTATACTCCATTGGAAGATAGTGGGGAACAGGCGGAGAAGGGAAAAAGAGGGAGCAATGCATCTTGTGTACTTAAATAGCTGGCTTGTCGGAGGGGGGAAAAAACCCACACAAACACACACAAAAAACACAAAATATGGCCAGTAGCAAAAACATACACCAATGCCTAGGAGCTGGGAAGAGGAATTTACACACTTTACATTTTCTATTTCCCTCTGGATAAGAATTGTATAGTTTATTTAGCCTTTTAGGCTGCAGAAGGGCAGGGGGTGGCGGGGGCTATGAGTTTTTGAAAGCACTACCATGCATGTGCCTGCATTACAAAACCTGTCTTTTTTTTTTTCCCCAAGCACAAATGGTAGATAAAATTAAAAAAAAAAAAAAAAAAAAAAAAAAAAAAAAAAGCTGACATTGAGTATTGTGGCATACAGGGTGTTAAACTTTTGGGAATTTGTTGAATTTCTCTAATAAATCAGAAGTTAGCATAAGGCAATTTAAAATAACACCACCACACCCCTCACCACTAGATAGCGGAAGGGAGAGGCAAGGGGGGGGGTGCAATCTTAGACATTTCTCCTCCCCTCTTGCTGTCCCCCTCCCCTTTCCCGATATTGATATTGCTCTGCTTTTTGATCTCTGCACTTCTTTGTTTTGGCTTCACAGGTATCAAGGGAAAATGGCTAGCAGTGGGTTCTGTAGCTTTTCCTGCTCTGCAGCCCCTCTGGCTTAGCCAGCTGGATCACACTGAATTAGTCAAGTACTTCATTATCTCCCTTCTCTGCACATTTTGCTCCAGGTAATAAAATGCCCAAACAAGAGCGCCAATGCCTTCTGCTGCACTGTCTGTGAAGTTTCGCTGTTTGGGCCAATTCTGCATATCAGCATTGTGCTATGGGAGGGCATCACTTTTCATCCCTTGCCTGCAGTGCTTCCCAATCTCCATTTAGTCACAGCAGTTAGCTAACCATGTAGCTGGTGATAACATAGCGCGGTTTTGGAGCCCCTCAGCCCTCGGGAGGTCTGGGATTTCTCCTCGCAGTGTGGGTCTACAGGAGGAGCAGCGGCTAGCTGTGAGAGCCAGACCAATTACATTGTGGGGATGGATGTAGTGCTACGTGAGAATTGCTCTTATTAGCAGTCAGTGGGATAGGAGTTTTGCAGGAGGGCATTTTCTGCGGTGGTGAACCGCTAGCCAGATATCTAGGTCAGGTAGAGAGAGCCATAGACAGAAATCCAGGCGATTACTTTGCGCACCTTTCTTTCATGAGACGTGCTGTGCAGACAGAGGAAGAGTTTGTTATTGTTGGCGATTGTGGTTTTATTTCTTTCCTCTGACTCATTCCAATATACTGTCAGCTTCTCTTTTGCATTTGTATTCTTCAGAGCAAACGCTTAATAGCCACTTTCTAATGGTTTGGGGTTTTGTTTTCTAAATACGTTTGTCTCCTCCCTCAGCTCCATGGCTCTTTTTTTTTTTTTTCCCCCTAAGATGACCTTTAGTCAAAGCCATAAACTAGCTTGAGGCAATCTCTGGCAGCTCTGTCATGTGATGGGCAAAATGGGCCATATTTAAATCACATGGAAGAGAACATGAAGAAAGAATCTAGTTCACCTCTTCAGCATTTAACCTTATTCACAATGGCCAGTGCTGAAAAATCTTTAAGACGTTACGTATTTGGGAGTAGGCATGTGAAAAATACATGCTGGAAAAAAAATTCTGCCTCACACTGAAAGCTAAGTTGCAAGAAATCAGTTTTCTCTGTGTGAACAGAAACAAACGTATCTGAAAAATAAGAGTAGATAAGTATTTCTTTTGGCAACCACCTTTCCCTCATCCTTCTTCCATCAGGTTCTCTGAATTTCTTGCCTGGGACATTCAGCCTACAGGGATGTGGGGTAGAAGGAAACATCTGAACCAAATTCCATGCTAAGGCACACAGTACTAAAGAAATTCAAATTCAGAACACTGTGAAAAAGGAGAGCTATATATGCATATTATAAATTTGATTCACAGCCTGCTGAAGTAAACAGCTGACTCCTATTGATTTCAGTGATCTGTGGATCGGTCCTTAGTGACAAAGAGAAGGATCTCACGACAACAAAGGTCCAGACTGCAGCATTTAGATAAAAATATTAACTGCAAAATAGTGCTAAATTAATCCAACTTCTTTTGATTATTGATGTCCTACTGTTTTCTGCCTGAAACAACATACACGATGCATCAGTCATTTATAAATAATTCATTCACAGTTATTTTGGCAGCAGCTTCTTTCCATTTATCAACTGATAAACGTACAGGAGATAAGACGGGTAATTTTATAGCCCCTTGACATTTACCTTTGACATGATTTCCATATTTAATAAGGCAAAATACAAACGGCATTTTGGGGATTCCAAAGTCTGTATTATAAAGCTTTACGGTAACTTCTGTATCCGCATCGCATGCGATGGGTGAACCGAGTACATACAAACCTTACATGGAGACAAGTCCCTCCAAATTCACTTCCCAAGTCTGACCTCAGCAGCCCTGAAATGTGCCCGTTGTGCCACCAAATTGCAGATCCTTTTCACGGCTGCAGTGGTAAAGATTATGGTTGACTTCAGAGGCTTGGATAGCATCCAAAGAGTCACAGCTCTGGGGACTGCTGAAACCATGAGGCATAGCCAGGTCAAGAATTTACTGTTGTCTGGCCTCGTTTCTAGAGATCTCATCTATATTCCCACCCGCACAGCTCTTGGGCATTTCAGATCTTTGCCCAATATGACTACAGTAATAATTCCAGAAACTCAGTGAAATCACATCTTATGCACCCTGGGGTTAAATGTGGGGAAAATCAGGTACCACATATTCAAAGACCACGTCTATCTCTCCTTATATATTCATCTGTACTTTTGTTATGTCTGCAACACACTGGGCTACGGTACCATGGCACACCACATGTGGCTGCCACACGCCACCAGCAGTGTAAGCCACTCCAAGCAAACAAAAAGCGAGAGGAATGACTTCCATCCTAGCAAAGAATGACACAGCCTTTGAACAGCATCTGTCCTATTTTTTTCCTTTAGCCTATGAGACAATTGAAGACAGACTTCATTAAAAAAAAAAAAAAAACAACACATATTATTTTAAAATAGCAGAGCAGGAATAAATTATAACAGTACCATTAATCCCAAGATCTACAGAGACTACCAAAATCCTCCACACCTGATAAAGTACCAGGAGACTACTGTGAAATTTGTATGCCACTTCTACAAGTCCTATAAGTATTGCACATTATGCATCTAGAAGTAATTACAGCACAGCCAATTAACTGTTGACTTGCTCTTGCCCTGTAATTCTAGACAGTATTCTTTGTGGAGTTGTACTTTCAGGAGTAATATTATACAAGAGACATTAGCCACTGTTTCATACCTGCACGTACTTTAATAAATCCCGCTACTGTTCATTTGCAAAACGCTAGGCACTGCATAATATCTGTAAGGACACAGGTACACCGTGCTGACAAGTCTGCTACTACATTAAGGTGTCTTTTTCCTAACTGTTTCTGCTACCCCTCCAGGTAGAGGGAAAAAAAATCTCCATTCTTTCCAGTTTTCCAAGATGGGAAAACTTAAACAGAGAGATTAAATTGGCTGGGACAGGTTTCGGAAATAAAAAGAAATTTTTGGCTTCTGGGATCACATCATACCCCACCCACTTCACCTGTGCTCATTTTAAAGGTTAAGTGTCAAGGAGATGAACATAGTTTGATCACCAACAGCATCCAAGAGCGGCATCAAGGGGCAGTTATTAAGTGGTCACATATGGCCCAGCCCACTTCCCCCAACCAAGTGGTTTTCTCCACCCTGTCCTTGAAAAGCCAAGCTAAACAGTCTCATGTTACTTGATGGATGTTAGAGTATGAAAGGTCAATTAGAAGATGAGTTACGGTATAATTTTTTTTTTATATAAGTGCCAACAGATTAACGTATTCTGCGCTTAGGAAAACAGTTCAACAAAAACACCCCACTCCCAGAGATGCGTACAGCTTTTACTCTCATGGTTGGGATGAAGGAAACAGGGGAGTAAAGGTGGTGAGATGTATTTTCTGTCATCAACCTATTATACATATAATTAATTCAGGTGTTATTACTATTATTTATTCTGAAGAAAAATTAACACAAGGCAAAACTCTAGAGGTTTGGGTTAAGTGTTAAGGGCTACCCAAACCCAAACTCTTACACAAAGCTTCACCTTACGTCTGGGGAGATTTCGTATCACAACTTTTGTGCTGGTGAAATCCATTGGACTGACAACTCTGGAGGCAAAGACCTCCTGTTTCCACAAGGAATAGGGAAGTACGGGGAGAGCCATACACCTTTTCTGCAGCAGGCCAGTGAGAAACTCAGGTCTATAGATACAGATGCCTTTGCAGAACTGGAAGCAGTGAACTAGGGCTGGAAGATACCACCTGGATCATTGGGCCCGGGGACATAAAGGTTAGAAGGATCCCCTATAAGAATTTCCCATATGCTCCACATGTTATAAGACACCTGTAATGCCTCTTCTTCCTGCATCCTGTAATAAACTTTGGAGATCAACTAGAAAAGACCAGGTACTTCAAAAAAAACTATGTTTTGCTGAAGTCCTTTTCCAGACGTTAGGCAGGACTTTGCCTGCAGAGAGGTGGTTTTCGATCTTAGTACACCGTGGCTGTTCCATTTGGATATGGTTCGTGCTTCCATATTTGTTGGTTTCTTAAGTAAGACTTAAGTTTTATTCCAATTATATGGCAAGCCCCAGGGCTCAATTCAGATAAGCATGCTTCTGTTCCGGTGCCAAAAAAAACATCCTTTTTTTTTTTTTCTTGCAGCCATCATAAACCAGTCACCCTAGAAAAACCAGCTCTTTGTTCTTGGGGAAACAACTATTGTCAGAATATTTTACATGTAAATGAAACATGGGAGCTCATCTTCCTCTTTTATTTGTCATTGCAAGCTTTCCCCATTTACCATTCTGCTCCAATTTTCCCATTTAGCAGTGTATGGAATCTGCAATAGTGCATATTGTAATATGCAAATTGTATATAGCATTTTGGTGTCAGACACACTGAAATTAAATCAAATGGAAGAAAAAAAAGGAAAGAGAGTGTAATAAAGGTACCTTTATGGCCTCAAGCTGTAGATAAATTGTGGTCTGTGGTAGTTAAACAACAGCTGTTCAGATTTAAAACAAAATTATGATAAGGATCCCCAGAAGATAACACCTCTTGAGGTAACAGCATTTACCTAAATGCATCTGTTAGCTGCAAACACCGTGACTTAAGACTGTTTATGTGATAGTTTATTCCCATTTGTTTTCCTTCTCCTCCCCCCAGCTCCCATTCTTTAGCAAGAACGAACCCTTCCATGGCAATATGAACCTCGGGGATCCCCACGCCACCTCTCCACACTCATCAAAAGGACAGACGGCCTCTCCCAGCTGCCCACAGGTGGAAGCAGGCTGTGAGCCCTCCATGCTGGCAAGTGCAAGGATTAAAGAACAGCAAGAAAGCAAATTGCTACAGTTAAAGAAAGAAAACAGCAGGACTAACACGTTTTAGTAGGGGTACGTACGCCGAGACTCAGGAATCTTTATACTCTTTGTGAACAGCAGTTCTTTAAGAGCTTTACACCCAATAAAATTTAAACTTTTATATATATTTTTTTCGTCGTTTATTGCACAGGGGGGTTTTATTGCAGACATGTAGCAAGCCACCCATATGGAATTTCAGAAAGTGGCAACCGCACTCAGCCTGAGCGCCTCAGACCTGCCCAAACCGAGCCCTGGGTCAGCAGCTTCAGGAAGGGATTTTTTGCTTCGGTTCATTTAGTTCCTTCCGGCCCTTCCTGCTCACTCACGGCTATATTGCATCGGCTATCATTAAAAAAAAAAAACAAACAAACAAAAACCGGGAATCCCATCCCAACAAGAAGGAAAGAGCATTAGGATTTTAGCTTCAGTCCCACGGTGGGAAAAAACCTGCCGGGGAGCGTGAGGAGAGCCAAGTACCCAATTGTCGCCCCTTCTCCCGCCTCAATTCCCCCATTGCTCTTACTCTGAAGGATGCAGGCGGCAGCGTGGCGCGTGCTGGCAGTGGCAGCCCTCCATCCCGGCTGCTGCCCATGGGAACACCTACACACCCCTCCGTCTCCTTGGCAAGCACGAGTTTAGCAACAGCGATTCATCATGAGGAGAAACATTAATATTTTACCTTAGTTACCAAGTGCACCCGTTCAAACTTTTATCTAAAACATTCTTTATCATCTTTTCATTAAGTTCTCAAGAGCTAATGGTTTCTGAGTTCCTGGGGTAAGGATGATGTTCTGAATAATGAAAGCTCATTATTTCTCCACAGAATGCTTGTTAATTCAAATGATGATATTAAAACTATAGTAGCCTTTAGCGCTGGGGTGATTTCTAGCATACTTTATCATGTATCAATATATACTCTGTTTGTCAAAACTGCCCAGGGCTGGGGCTGACATTCTCTCTGGAGGAGTCTAGTGCTTCAAGAGGCACTGAATACACCAAGGTGACAACTTGCAGAGTTTGCGCCTCTAGGAAATGGAAAGATGAAACTTGAAGTGCCATTGTCCCCCTTGATTTCCTTATTAGTATTCATAAAGAGACAGTATCCTCCTCTTTTTCTAGTCCTCACAGGCCTTCCTTTTGAATGAAATAAAAGGCACACACACCACAAAAAAAAAAAAAAAAAGCAGAAGTTTTACATATAAAACATACCCCTTTGCTGTAATTTAAGTAATCCAAAATGTGTTTTTGTCGTTACAGGTAGACATGCCTATTGCTTAGGCACAATGAATTATTTATTTAAAAAATAATAATAAAACCCACACATTTAAAAATGTGGCAAAGAAATTTTTTTGCACCCTATTGTTTTCTCTGAATTCTTTTCTGCATCTCCCCTTTTTCCCCCCTTCATCTGTCTCCATATAGCCAGGCTATGCTCCCCAGCAGCTTAGCTAGGAGCTCCTTGACATTACTGCCCTCCTTTCAGCTTTGATCACCAGCGTACTGTAAATGTTGCCAATGCCTCACTCTCCTCAGCTCTCCCACCATTCTGGTCCCTCTAGGAGGAGGGGAAGGAAGGAAAAAAAAAAAAAATCAAGAAAAATCTCCATGCATATGGAATCCCTTGGTGAGTGCTAAAAATAGATTTGCAATGAAAAGGCCAATTAAAGTGGCCTAGAAGCATGTTTCTCCAAATAACATTACACCTCTTGCACAAGGGCTCTTTCTCCCACCTCCTGCAGCCTGCATAAATATGCACATCCTTATCTGACTGCAAATTATATCATCACCTCCCATCAGGTGTTTTGCGACAGCAGGCTTTGACATGAAGGGCAGAGAAGATGCTCAGAGATTCCAGACTGGTCACAGACTGCTCTGATCCCTCACGTCACCAGCAGTTATTCCTCCCAGTGCTTGATGGTGTAAAATGTGAGGGTTTGGAACTGAGCGAGCCCCTCCTGCCTCTATCCCAATCCCTGAGCCCTTCCTCCTCCAGTCTCCCAGAAGGAAATGTAATTCCAAGCATCACATCAGCCCCACCGGTGCCAGGAGCAGCCAGGTCAGCATTCACATGGGCTACAACACACCATCCCCATACCATCATCACATAATTATCTCGCTCATGAAAGATTTGTTGGACTTTTGCCCACAGGCTAAAATGATAAGAATATGGTAAACTCTTTCCATCTTCTCCTACCGGCCTACCCTTAGAGCAGCAATTAAATATTTATGTGTTTTAAAACACCTAACTGGCTGATATTTCCTCAGTTTTGCACAGATGTAAGACTGAATCGCAAGTTTATTTATGCTGCCTCCCATTCTTAAGCAGAAAATAAATTTTAAAATTGTTTTTTCAGCCCTGTTACACAAGCCTGTGGGGGGAGGACAGCCATGTGACTTCCACATCCCTCTTGACCTGGGGGCATGACAGACACATCCCAGCAGCGTCGGTCTCCCTGGGAGGACCCCAAGGCTGGGCCAGCATTCAGCTTGGGGACACCGTTCCCAGGAGCAAAGGGGCTGGCTGGCAATGTGGAGTTTCCACCACACTTAAAAGTCCTGCTTACGCCAGAGTTCAAACCACACTGGTGAGAGCAGGAGGTAGAAGTGTCTCTTGCTGCAAAGTTGCCATCACAGGTCCCTCAGCCACAACAGCGGGGTTTGCCTACAACAGCAGGATCGTGCCCCCAGAGGAGTCGTGCTGTTGAAACGACTGTGGCAGGGGCACAGGCGACAGCACGGGGGCCACCAGGTAGTGGTAGGACAGCAAGAACAGTAGGATGCGGTGTACCAGCAGTGCTTAATCCAGGCCCGTGGGCATTGCCTCCTGTAAAACCTGCATCTGGGCTCATTGCAGTGCCAATGTTGGGGGAGGCCACCAAAAAGCACAGCCATAGTATTTTCATACACAGTGCTCGAACCTCAGCCTACATTTGCACTTGTGGCTAAACCCAGGAGTACCTCCTGAAGGCTCTGGGGACAGCTTGCAGACTGTTGTGAAACTTGTTTATCTGAAAGAAATTAATTGTGATAGAAAAATAATTGTGTTTCATGCATGCTTATGGTTTAAAACAACCCATTGGTATAGGGCCAGATTTGGTTTGCAGTTTTAGCGCAGACCCCAAGAGCTTTTCTGCAACACTACAACAGTGTTTGCATGGCAAAAAAAGAGTTTGGTTCTTTCATTGATTTTATTCTACTTTATGCCATCCTTACCATGCAAAGTCCAATTGACTGGTAGAAATATGCCTGATGAGAATGGGAATAAACCCACATATGCCTCTCAAGCTGTTCCTATAGTACTTTCCAGTTTTATATACAGAGCTGCACAAAAGTGGTGAAGCAAGCAGGCTAAACTATTAATTACCTAGTTCTGTGATACAGGATGTAAACCTGCAGACACTTGGGTAATTGTACTTGCTGGAGCAGGGCGCTCCGCACTTTTCACACGTACATAAACATCCACAAAACCCTCTTGTCAGTCCACTATTCTTTTTTAGCAAATACCAACGACACAGCCATTTTCTCGGGGGGGGTAGGAAATACATGGCTTGTGTTTTCAACACAGATTTATTCCATTTCACAACAATTTCAGAATTAAACATTTTGACATACTCAAATTTTCCAGGCAAAAGATAGTGAATTTAAGCAGAATGCAGCATTCCAGCTTTTTTCCTGAAGCTGGACTGCTTCCAGCAGCTCCAAACACACCCCCATTTCTTTCCTTTTCAAAAAACTGTCAACGCTCTAAGTTTTCACACATTCTCAATTTTTCCAAAAATCCTGGATATTTTTCTTTTTAAAGGACAAACACTGTTGACAGAGTGCAACACTGAAAACACTCCACTTACGAATCAAATCTAAGGTGGTTCCCGCCACCCCTTCAGTTTCGGGGTTGAGTCTATACCGATTAGCTCTTCTTGGCAAACCTGGCATGCTAATGATACCAGAAGGGAGTGAAAAGGGGACATGGATAGTAGTGTGGTGAAGAAACTTTTTTTCCCATAAGTTATGTGGCCAACCTGACTAAACCAAACTGGTGACGTAGGTTGGCTTTACACGGCTGTTCTGACGTGCTGGGCTTTCAAAACTTTTTTTGAGGAAGATTAGCTAAGCAAAAAACATTTCTAATAAAAGGTTTGGCAAGATCAAGGCCCTAACTAGTTCAGTGCTCATTTCTAAGGCTGACTTTGTGTAGAAGCTTAATTTGCAGGACAGAATCCTGCAAAAACTTGTGCAGATTTCCTCTATGCACTGGCACGCACAGAAGCATCACAAAGGAAACATCTGCAGAAACAGAGCCCAGAGAAGCCATCATCATTGCCCACACAGTGTCACAGCGAGGAGGCTATTTGCCCAACTTGTCTAGTTTCCAGTCTAACCATTTTAGGATCACTGCTTGCAGTGGCTACTGCAGCACTGACAATGTCAGTTATTTCAAATAATTATGAGTCACTTGTTCAAAGACAACATTTAGGGAAAACAAAAGCAGAAACTGAAAATTATTTATAAATCTATTTTTGCTCCAATGAATTTAAGCTTTTCTTCATCACCAGAACTAGAACCATATTTTGTGCAATCCAAGATTCCCACATTCAGAAGATCTTAAGACCCTGCATTTCAAGGAAAAGCGCCAACCATCACAGGACAAAAAATGTCAGGGGAGTTGGCAATACCCCCCTGAGAAATTTGCTGGAGAAGCAGGAGCATTAGAGGTCCCAAATACAACAACGTACATGAAAAAAAAAAAAAACCAAACATGAAATGAAGGGTTTTCCTTTAGGAAGACATGCTTGGCTACCAGCTCCATGACCACGATTCGAAACGGTGCTCAGCAAGCGGCCAATAAACCCTGCAACACTGTATGGTGACAGCCCTTTGAGAAAAAAGAAAGTTTCTGAACTCCTCGTCTACGCCCTTCCCACAAATCAAGAGCACCAACAGGCAGATGCATCACGGCCCCTTTCATGATAGACCTTGGCTCCGCGGCACGCTGGACCAGTGAAACTGGTTCTACACGCCCTGAGAAAAAATGACAGCTTCTCCTTGCAAGCTGCACAGATCATAAAAGGTGGAAGAGGCTTCCTTGCATGCCCAAACCTGCCTCTTTCAAAATGCCTGCACACCCAGCACGGCAGGAAAGAATCTCCAAGAAGGGCTCCTGGCCACTCTTCTCTAGGTTGCTTTCTGGCTCAGCTCCGCGTGCAGCACCCCCAGGTCACAGGTGAGGACGTTGCTTCTCCACTGCCCAACTCCACTGGCCGCTCTCCGGTGGCGTCCCTGTTGTGCAGCTGCCTGCCCTGCCTTTTGTGCTTATTCCCCCAGACTCCAGCCCCCTCACTCTCCTCCTCCTTTTGCAGCATTGACCTCACTCTGCAAAGAGGAACAAAGTGTCCAAAAGGCAGCAAGGGGCCAACCTTGTTTTGCCTGAAGGTAAAAGGAGACAACTGTTTTTCCTGGAACATGCTCCAAATTTCACACCCTTTCTTTTCCCCACAAATGTGGGAAAGAAGGAGACCTGCATGCACAAAAAGGTATTTTCACACATGCAGATAAGACGTGCTAATGCACACTGTGCTGCTCAGCATGTCCTCACCAAACCTGAGCATTACTCGCCTCTGGGAGCCCAATTCCAAAAAAAAAAAAAAAAACCAACACCTTAAATTGCTGAAAATTCCATTCCAGCACATTCTGCCCTACACAAAGGCTACCCAAGGTCCTGAAATTCCCTTTGAGCCTCTGCAAACCACACAACCAGAGTCACACATGCACCAGGCTGAGCATGCTGGCAGTGAGAGCAGAAGCAAGCAGGCTGCTATCTCTCCGTCGCATCGCTGAATGCAGGCGTGTGTGGCGGTGAAGCCCTCATACAGCCTAGCAGCCAGGTCAGCCACTTGAGTTCCTGCCTCTCATCTGAGTCCAGACCAAAAAAAAAAAAAGAGAAAAGAAAAGCAAGCAAATATCGGTGCTACTGTGCTTTCAGAGGATTCAAAAATTTAAGTCCTGCCCTCAAACTCTGCCAAATTTCACACCTGACCTCCTCCCCGGTCTGCAGTGTGGCACACTGGGGTCCTTTGGCAAGCACATGAAGCTGAAAGGGTGTTTGGGGCTGGGCAGCACAGAAGAAAGGGAAAACGTGTTCATATACATGATGAGGATGACTAGACAAAGATACACCACCACTTCACCAAAAGAAAAAAAAGAAACCACCAAGCTAGCAGGCCACCCCAAGCTGCACAAACCAACCTCACGGTGGAGTTCACCTTTCCAGAGGTGCTTGGTCTCAAGTCGGAACTTTATTTGTTTTTTTTAAGAAAGTCTTTCAAGTAAAGGCAAACAAGCAGTATAAGACAGAAGCAGCAAACCTTGAAAGCCACAAGGTTTGGGGCCTTAGGCTATTCCTCAATATCCCTCAAAAGTTCCAGGCATTTTGCCAGCGCAAGAATCTACCTTCTGGTGTATCTTCGTTTAACTTTGCTTACATTCAACACTATACTTCTACAGTCCTCTGGCTGCTATAGTGATTCATTTAAACATCAGTGAGCCTCCTCCCTGACTTTTGATAGCCTTGTTTGTGATTTTCTCTCCGATTAGTCATCAATATGAGTGTGGAAAAAAATCAGATCATTTTTACACTTTAAAGGGAATTTCTTTTAAAATGTCTTCTAAACACAGGATAAACAGAGTGGAAATAGCAGCCCCCTGCAAGGACAGAGTGCTTTGAGATTTTTAAGTGAGAGTGGAAAGCTGTAACTACAGCAGGAGAAAAAAAAAAAATAAAAATCTGTACATGGATTTCCCCACTCCTTCCCTGAAATATTCAGCACATGAGCCTGTATAATCCATTGCCATGAAACATCAGCAAGGCCCGACTGCTGAGGGATTCACATAGGTGTGGCCAAAGTATAAGGGTTAACAAGAGTATCTGGAGCTAATAAATAGCAGAGGGGTAAAGCAGCAGGGAGCAAGAGGGCACCCAAAGGGCAGTTCCTCCCTCACCCTGCTCCACCTGTGGGAGAAAAGGCCAGCAGGGTGTCTTTCAAGACCCACTCAAGGGACACCAGCACCAAGTAGTGTGTCTTGCCAATGACGAAAAGAGGGAGCAAGCCTGCTTGGTTCACGGTCCTGTCTGCAGCCACACCATTGCCAGGTGACCCCCTCCCTTCTTCTGAACCCTCCTCAGGGGTAAAGGCAACCCCACAGGGTCCCTGCTAATGACTGAGGGCAGCTGTGCCTGTCTGCCATCCTAAGACCCAAGAAAATCGAAGAGACAATGCATTTGGAAAGGATGTCTGCAGTCATCTTCTGGAAGGAGCTGTAGGCACCCAGGGACACACAACATGGTCTGGGTGGGGAATTTGTGCTTCAGTTTTGGGCAGAGACGGAGAGGAAGCAGCAGGGAGTAGCTTAGCAGTATTGGAGGCAGCACTGGAAGTTACCACGTAGAGAGGTTGGATGGGTAGTTATCAAGGGGGAAGGGTGAAGGATGACCTTTTAGTAAGTGACAAATGTCGGTTACTATATGAAGACAAAGCTTATTTATTCAACAATAGCAGCTAACCAATTTCCAGGGCGGCTTCCAGGAGCACCTGAGGCAGAAAGTGACTCTTCCCAAACTGTACAACAGCAGGACTTTGAAAAAAAGCCAACTCCCCTTAAGTAATTATTGGATAGATCTGTGGAAATTTTCCACGAAATCTGCTTTTTTGTCAATGAAAAACAAAGATATTTGGTCAAAAGTAAAAATCTCCATTTGAAAAACTTAGCATTAAATTTTTCATAGAAAGGTGGGTGGGGTTTTTTTTAATACCTAGGATTAAATACATTCTATGTAAAGATTTAAAAAATTTATTTTCCTTCCAAAACCAATCAACAGTTTTCAGCTCTAGAATATGCTGAAGTGATATCACTGAAGGAAGAGCAAGTGAGGAGCGACTTTCAAAGCAATAAGAGGTCCAATATAAACATAAGCAAAGTCCATCCCATTTCAGAAAAATTATCTTCATGTCTCACATGGGTTGAAATTAAGAGGAAGCAATTGGGAAGCCAAACATGACCAAATGGACCACCGAAAAAGACCTAGGTAAGAAAAATTCTTGGAAGGCAGTAGAAGACCAAAGGTGAACAAGTGAGATGAGAAGAGCAGAAGGAAGCTGGACCCAAAGCACAGTGAATTGGTAGTTCAAGAGCTAAGAAGCTCTGTAGGAGCAAAGAAAAGCAAAAGCAGTTGCAAAATGGAGATGCAGCCCCCGGGGCAATCTTAAAGTTGGTGGGACTGAGGTGATATCATTCATTTACATGGATGTATTTTCTATATTTCTTGGAAAAGATGGGAACTGCAGAAGATGTATAGGATTCTATTATAAACCATAAACACAAAGAATTTCTGCAAAAGAGAGTGATGGCACAACTTCTTATATGCATGTACGTCTTACCAGCACAAGAAGAGTTATTGTGTGTTTAACAAGCCTCGAGTATATTCAGAACTATTAGAAGCACCAGACTGTGGAAACACTTAGAAACTGAAGATTAAAAGAGAAAGATCAGGATTTTCAAACCTTTTTAGACATTCAGAAATGTTAGATGTCTCTTTCAAAGCACCTAAGCAGGTAAGGTATCTAATCCCCACTGAGGTCAACAGAGCAGAGTGCCCAACTCCAGTTTTGCAATACTCTCAGGCACCTCCATGGGCTGGAAGAAGCTAAATCACCTTGCAGATCTGGGCCTGGGTGCTGCAGTTGGGAATCAGAGGATGTCCTCTTCTGCAGCTGCCTTCAGCCTAGACAGCATTTGGGCAAGAAAAAGCCCAACAGACCTGATGAGCGGAGGCTATACAGGCTGTGCTGAGTGATTTGATCAGTTTAGGGGAAAAAAAAACAACCACCACCACAAAACACCACACAACTCTAGGAGACCCCCAAGACCCCCAAGACTAACCTAGACTTTTCCCCCCAAGAACTCTACACCAGGCTGGGAGGGAGTACGAGTCCCTTTCCACCACGGGCAGCCTCATCCAACGGAGGCAGGCAGGCAGCAGCCCTGGCAGCGGCACTGCCCTCGCCTGCTGCCTGAGTTTCATGACTGCTCATGTAATTGCCCTGCAAGAGGTGCCAGCTTGCAGATAATAGCTCTTCTGAATTCAGGTGGCATACGTGCGGTCTGATGAGCCAAGTTTCTCCGGAGCTGTCAGGGCCTGATTTTTTGGGAAGGTTACGCAAGTACACGCTCAAGGAGCACCTACGCAGCACACGAGCCGGCCAATCTCACTCTCCTCCCCCTGCCTGCTGCAAAGGATCAGGCCCGCCTGTGGCTGGGAGATCATGTTGCCTGTCTTACGCAAAGTTTGGCTTGCTTTCCGTGCTGCTTTAAGCCTCAATGGAAATGGGGAGGTAAAAAAAAAACAGCAGCAAGTAAAATGGCAAGAAGTACTGCGAAGTCACCAAGACATACACAGTAGCATCACCTGACCTTCTTATGTGCAAATTCTCTTCTCTGAAGCATATTAATTCAGTTATGCTATTCTTCATATTAAATACATACAGTATATTCATATATCCTTTAATATCATTGTTCTTAATTTTTACATTGTTCCCTGTCTTCTCTACATCAGCCTGCAACAATTGTGAATATCTGCAGAATCCTGGTTTCCCCCTGCATTTTCCATATCTAGCATAGGTTTTTTTGTGTGCTGCCATGAATGCAGCAATTTAGAACTTCCACTACTAAGGTCTAATTGTGGCCTCTTAGATAAGGCCTGAACAAGTTCCAGGGTAATATGTTTCCAGAACTAGATGAAACAGTCATATTCCCTCTGTTTTTCACATGCTAGGATGCAGTTTGGATCACCGCCTGATTCAGAGATAGAGGGAAGCTGATCCAGTACAACTGACTGGAAAGACAGCAAGCATATGGTGTGTATCAAATGATTAATTTTCAACATTAATTTTTCAACATTAATTTCAGCTACTTTGGAAAGAAAAAGAAAGCAACTGCCAAGTTTAGTTAATTTTTGTTTGTAATAACTACACATTTTTCTTAAACTGCTTCTCCTATAGTAAGTAAACTGCTTTGTAATCCCAATTTAAAAAAAAAAAAAAGTATCATCTAAAATTTGGTTAGAAACTACACAAGCTGCAAAGCCCCTAAGTAAATAACTTACACTGAAGTGGAACCAATACTTAAACAATAAAACGTCAGCAATACAGAAGTTGTAGAGATAAAGTTGAAGTTCTTGGTACATATCTAAACAACGGTTGTATTTTCTAAGCCCCAGACATAATTCTTCACAGTAAAAGGGGAAAAGGCAAGTTGAAAAATCACAAAATACAGCTTGTCAAATGCAAAATAAAAACTTCCCCTAGCTGCTGTTTCTGTATGCTGGGAACATAAAAATAATATATGAGCAGGGAACGTGACAGCCAAAGATGGCTTCAATGATTGTTAGAGCTAAGAAAACATTTACTTCTGCACTTTGTTCTGAAGTGCTGCTGAGTTTACAAAGTGTGTCGGTTCAACAGTAGCCAAAGCGTAACAGTGTTTTCTTAAAGAATCCAATTAATTTGTTTTTCAAGCCAGCCCATTACATGAAGCTGACTGTGTCATGTTTTGCTCCAGCCAGTCCTCCAAAGTGCAACAATTACACGAAAAAAAACTATATATATTTTTTAAAAACTTAACACCAGATCAAATTAGACTTTCCTAACTCCACTGTATATCCAGTGGAAATCCAGAAATTCCAGTATAACAGTTTTAGTCAGGATCTACATGCCATAAAGAGGGGAAAAATAGACCTATTAAATGGATTGGCAAATCTCCATTCTATGATGTAGTGCCATGCAAATAGGTACCCCATGCATATTTTTCCCCCTCCCCGCATCCCAAAGAAAAGTTGAAATACTTAGGTTTAACAGTATTTTTCTTCACTCTCCCTACTATCCTTCCACATTATGGCACTTGATCCCTATCTTCCAATGCTCTCAGCTTCAGTGTTCCCAACCTGGTTTCATATGCCCTTCCCTCAACCCTACCACATTTCTTCAATCACGGCCCTTCATTATTCCTGCCAGTGCTTTTAATGTGGAAATGGAACAATTTAGTTCAGCCTCAGATTTCCTCAGACTCCAGAGAAGCTCAGAAAGAGAGCCAAGCACCCCAACCTCCAAACCTGGCCAATCGACCTCACAGAAGTAATATTCCTCTGCTACTTTCACCATCCCAACTTGCCTGAGGCACACAAAACACAAGATGAGAGACTGAAAACCTAACCTGTGCCAGGAGCTCCTTGCACAGCTCCTCAACATTGTCTCTCAACAAGGAGAAAAACCTACTATGAGACAAGCCTGGAAGTTACCTCAGTTACAGAAGACCAATAACCCAACAACTGCTAAGCAATCATGAGCTAACTGTGTCGGGGAAAGACTTCTTCCAAGTTCTGAATCTATTTTTATTCTTTTCTTCCTGCTGAACAAGGGGTATCATGTGCTAGATCATTATTCCCTCCTAACTCTCTTAGTTTCCTACTCTTGTTCTGCATCCGAATTCCATTTGACCCTACTGTTCCCTTCTCCAGACCAGCATAAGCTCATGCTGGTATTGGGTTGCTCTAACCTACCTTGCTGATGTAAAACTCCGGGAGAACTTTACCTCCAACCCCAGGAAATGGGAAACAGACTAACCAGCCCAAGGTAAAGAAAGGCAGCACAACACTGTGTTTTGTACATCTCAGGTGTTCATGCGTCTGCACAGTAGCAATGCTCAATATTTACTTTACAAAGACTTTTTGTCTATCATTTTGGTTTTACTGTCTACAGTTAATCAAGAGTGAAATTAGCCTAGATCTAATCAAGAATAGTTTGAAGTCCTGTAACTGGATCCAGTCAAATGATTGAAGCTGTGCAAGTCTATAGTGAGTTTCCCAGATCCAGATAAGAATACAAGCCAAGGATAAATGTTTCTTACAGTAGCCTGAATTAATAAATACAGGATTAAATCAATAAGATGTCAAGTGTACCACTGATGTGGTACTGTATGAAGAGTTATGGGGTAATTCACTGTAGAAAAGAAACTGCATGGTACAAGAAAGAACTTTCCAAACTTGGCCACCACCAGTCTGGTGAATATAGCAGTATGAATTTTCCTCCCACTTAGACAACATTTAGACAGTGCTTCTGTTGCATTTGCAGTACCAATTCTTCTTCAAGAGGCACCTGGTTCACTGAGGTCTTCCTTGGCATTTCAGACAATAAAGGTCCATTTTGACTACACTTTCAATAGGAAATAATTTTCTGGCTTGCTTGACAAATCACGACACGCAACATGGCTATAAAGAGGCTGAATATCTTTTGTTGCTATTGTTGGAATCCAGAATACATGAGCAGTGACTTCACGACCAAGTAATTAATCTACTAAATGTTAGCTCACAAAACTGTTAATAAGTTTCACTGCTACTCAAAAGTTACTCCTGAAAAAAATACATTTTCTTTTTTGGTTGTATGATAATATAAAAAATCATCATATCTTAGAGAACCAAAGCTTGATTAGAGTAAGCCATCCTTAGAGACAGAGTATAAAACCATCCATTCTCAGAGTCCTCCAACCCAAAAGATGTGGGAGGGACACTCATTCACAGGTTAGCCGTGAAAGCTCCTGAACATGCAGTTAGCACATGTAATTTTATGCATTGCATTCAGTTTGGCTTATCCTTCACATTTATGCGTTTTCACCCCATGCCTGCCAGACACCAGTGGGACCGAGGGTAGGCAGGTAAGAGCAGGATCATCAACTTCAGCCCATGCAGCAGAAGGCTTACTGGCTCTGCTGCTAAACCTCTCCATCCGGAGCCTACATGTGCTGCAGCCTGACCTCCGTCCTGAGTCTATATGCACTGCAAATGACCAAGAAATTAGCTTTTGTCAGCTTTATTTAAAAGCTCATACTGAAGGTTTGCAAGGTCAAAAGCGGGCTCGAGGGCAAACCCCGCCCCTGGCCTTACCGACCTGTTGAGATGCTGAAAGCTACTCGAATGCCTCAGGTTGCCAGAAACACACCCTCACGTTCAAGAGAGGAGAGAAATCAATAGTACAGGTTTGCTTTACCAGTCAGGCCATACCTGAGTCCTGCTTTCAAGATACTATCAGACATGACAAAAGGGCATCAGAAAATTAAAACCTTACTGGGAGGAGATAGGCGAATGAGCTAAATTCCAGTGGCCTGATATCTACGAGATCTTCAGCTCACTGATCTTAACAAATTGCATTCACTTTCTTGTTCACCGCTACACTATTGTTGAACAACCTCCGTTTCAGTACTTTCAGGTGACTACTATGTAATTCATTAAATAATTACAGATAATAACCAACCACTTTGGGACTACAAATAGCATTACGTCTTTCAAGGAAACTCAGCGTTTGTGAAATGACATGTAAACCCTACATCTCTGACCACTTGCTGAGATGCAGCAGCAGTTTAATAAAGTGAAGAATGCATTAACCAACAGCCACTGTCATAAAAATACAGGTAAATCCCACACTGATATCACAGGAAAAGCCCGAGCAGTTTTACTACTACTCATGACTTCAGTTTTACATCTCCTCCAAAGAGTCAAACCTGCTCGAGGAAAGTGAAACATATTGCACACAGTAAATTTACTGCCTTTTAGACAAACATTTCCGAATTAACTTTATATTGCTAAATGCCACTCAAGCTCTGCCGACATTCTTTGTCCACTCAAGCCACAGCTTTCTGAGATTTATAAAGTTAACAGAATAATTTGATTGACTTCCTACTTATTAATTCAGAGAGCTGTGCATTATTCAGATTACTTGAACAGATGAAAACATTTACTTTATTCTAAATTTCCCTCCCATTGCACTGATGACACAGGGTCTGTCATTTTCATTTAGTTTTCTGTTGCCACTAAAATGCGCTTCCAGACATATCGCACTATTTTGAACTCACAGAAAACTCGGAAGACAAAGCGGGATTGGGGAACTTTTGTTTTTTTGGTCTAAAGCTCAATAAATGCTGAACAATGCTTTAGTTAAATTATTTTTAAGCATTTCAAAACTTCTTAGTGATTTTATGTTCCTTCCGTGCCAAGCAGTAAAAGCCCATTAGAGAGTCCCCCATTACTGAATGTTTTGTGAGTGCTCTTTATATGAAACTATATAAGACAACTGTACCTTGGCTGTAAAATAAAATGTGTTCACACCTATATATTATTCATGTTTTGCTAAGACATAAATAGCAGACCGCAAGCCCTTTCTGCTGGAAGGCAGCTCCCATTGCACACCTGTCCCAGGTTCCCCAGTCCTTACAAAGTGTTCAAACCTAAACTGCATTTTGTGGAGCCCATCAGGTTCTTCGGTGCAGGGTTTGAAGACAGGTGGGGGGATGTTAGTTATTGGACGAGGGGGAAAATACAATGAACAGAGGATAGCAGGGCTCAGCCAAGCCCAGACCAAGACCCCTGAAACAAGTACCTCTAAGCTTGGAGGGCAGTATTTTTCAAAGCCCTCAAGTCACCTCAAAAACAACTCTCAGAAGGGACACAGACATGATAAAGACTGATTTATTTAGGCATTAATCACCCCAGAATGTTAAGTATTTAAATAGTCTTAAACGCCTGGTCCTTTGGCATTTAAGCTCTACTGTGAATTAGTCAGGGATGAAGCCTTTGCAATATTTTGAGGAAATTCAGACACATTCAAACCCTTGGCCACCATCACTGCGGCATCTAGAGGAAATTCCAGTCCAGAACAGGTATTTGTAACTGAAATCTCTGGGCTTTATGGTCAACAGGCCACTACAAGTTACAATTATCTTTGTTTCTCTGGGCCTGAGAATCAAAATCACCTTCACTTAACTGAGTGTAGTCTCACTCATATGTAATTGAGTAAGTGATAACCATCGGGTCCTTTGCCTGGAGAAGTGAGTGGTTAGCTTGCGCACATCAAGAGACTGATTTAAAAATCAATTAAAACTCTGACGTGGGGCAATTTTCCCTCTTAAGGGATTTCAAATCTGCCCAGCCGGTGACAGGGATCCTGCAGAACAAAGAACAAGCTGTAGGATGGTGGGGTGTGCAGCAGGCACACATCAAGTGATGCGAACGGCATTTCGAACAGCTCACGTATTAAATTAAATGTTGTTAGGCTTCAGTGGCTAAACTGGACACAAACAAGGCATCCTGAATACAAGACTCCTTAGAACGGATGACTTTACATAAGGGTAACGGATGCAGTTTTCTAAAGCTTAGAAAATGTCACGTCCATTTTAATTAAAATGTTTAAAAGAAATCAAAAACCACTATGTTAATAATGAGTTAATAACCAGTTTCCCGTAAAGAGCCAGGCACTTGCGGATACTTGTGGTTCAAAAAAGGAGCATCATGGTATTTCTGCAATTAAGTTCCTTCACCAGTGACATCTAGCAAACAAAACGTAAGTTATGTGCGACATAAACTACACCAACACACAAAGTTATGCAGGGCATCAGTTATAAGACAGAGACAAATAACAGGAGATGTTTGTCACTCTGCAGCATAATCAAACAAAAAGAAGTCATCTGAAGAGAAACATTGAAAGGCAGAATGATGGGCAAGGAAGAGAATCACCACAAACAAATACAACCATCTGTAAAACGTAGTCAGGGAGGGAGGAGACACTTAGCACCAGGAACATACAGATTCTTGTTGCAGTCCTGGAAGGAGCCTTCTTCAGCCCTAATATTTCAGCATTATCCCAAACACTTAAATCTGCTCAGACCTGAAGCTGGCAGTGTGATAAATGGTACTAGCTCAAATACCAGACTCTATAGAAGTATCTCATACCTGCGTGTTGAGAACATGATTTGTATTCTCTAAACCACAAAAACTCCTTAACCAAGATTTCTCAAAAAAAATTATTGCTTTTCATGACAAAATCATCTTAGCTACCAAGATTACCTAGCAACTTTCAGATAGTATTATATTCAAAAGTAGGTTTCATTCCAGTATCTAGTTGATATCAGAGTTTAGATCATGCTACTTAAAATGAAAATAACTGATTTTTTAGGGAAAAAAATGCTTAAAAATAAATACTTAGATTAACAGCCTCAGAGGCAGTCAGAAGCAAACATTTAATTCTTTTACGTATAGAAGCTTCTGTACATAAGTATACCCCTGGGGCATGCCTACACACACGTGCTTTTAAAGTGTGGCGGATGGCACAGAAGAGCCAAAATTAGTGAGACCAAGTTACCTCTTCCTCACATCTTTTGGCCTCTAAATAACACGTTCCATAATATCCCTTTTTGGCACCTCCACTTGGCAAAATGCAGCCTGCAGCTTGTTATGTCTGGAGTAACACAGGTTCAGCTCTGTGTACTGTGTTTGGTACAGGAACTGGCTGCAGCTCCTAGAGGAAGAGCATCCCTGATCTCCTCTACCTCTCCTGACAGGAAAGTATAAGGTCCTTATCCAGCCTCCTGTCCCAAAAGCAATCGCACCACTTCTGTTGTCACTGAATCCCTCTTGCCACAGAAAAGATAGGAAGAGACCAGAAGAGAGAGACTTTAGGAATGAGGAGGGGTCCCAGCTGCCTGCATTTCTCCTCTGTCCCTGGTGTTACTTCTGCCTTTATGCAAGTGCTACTTCCAGTTAGATTAGATTATTTCCCTTCCCCCATCCCTTCCTTGGTTTGGCCATGAGACTAAAAACCCATTATTAACACAGTTTTACTCATTAATCAAGGTAACCTTTTTTTTGCTTTCCAAAGTTTCTCATGTTCTTATCTTTGCATAATTGAGCATTTAAACTTCAGAAGAGCATCACCTGAGGGAGTGAGGGCAGATTTGGAAAGGTTTGGTTTTTTCCCCTTAAATTTCAAGTTTAAAAAACAAGGGGAAAAAAGCAACTTTGAAAGGAGATAAACTTAATTACCAAAGCCTTAGGGCAGAGTAACTTAAAGACTGATAACGTGTAAGAGGTTCTCTCATTCACCACAGAAACTAACATTTTGCATGACAGGAAATCAACAAGCAATAAAGTTATAACATTTTGTCCTTATATAGGAGCATCTTATCAAAAGATACCCAACAGCCTCCCAAGCCTTTGTTTTGCAGTTATCCCTCCAAGGCAGAGACAACAGTGGATTTTCCAAACACTTGTGTCAGAAAACTCCACCTCATCAGATCTGACTGGTTCCATGAGATGTCACAGGTCTGAGCAAATTCTGCCCAGTCACAGGCACAGTCCTAGCAGTTTGCTCTTTTCTTGGCTGGGATGCTCTGTGGACAGGTATTCTGGGTTGCCAGGGCCTCAGGCAGCCTTACCAGGAAGGTCTCCCTTTAATCAGGGCTTTTTTTCACAACCTGAAGGCTCTAAAAGCCCCCAAAGTCAACAACCCTGAGCTTTTAGCCCTGCCCAAATCCTGACCAGAACAAACCAGCACAAGCAGCCCAGGTGAGCCAAATGCCTTGTCCACATGTTTTGCACGTGTGTTATAAGCACATTGTTTCTGAAAATAATTCTGCTTAAGGCTGCACTCATTTCTTCCCATAGGTGAATTGTTCTTTATATAACTTTAGTTTCTTCTACAATAGCCCTTTTATACTCCCCCTTTCCATAGACCAATAAGATGCGGGTTTTTTTACTACAGAAAGAAGAATTAGAGTATGACAGTTATGAAAGCAGGGAACAATTACCGGCAACAGTTGTCTTATGGTCTCATTTTATCGCTATCCTGAAAAAAAGCCATAAAAGGAAAAATACTGCTTCCAAACGACAACCACATAAATCCACTCTCAATGATGCAGCTAATTTGTTATGGGATATTTGTTATTTTAGGCTTGATTTTCATGGAGGAAAGTAATGCACTACCTGCTGTTGTTTCTGGTGGTCGGAACATAATTCATCATAAATATCAACAGAATCCAGAAAACAATTCACCTGTAAAAAGCTGACTGCTGTGACCAAGAAAATATCTGAGGCATTGAAGAGAATCAAAAGTAGTTAGTAAGACTAGTAACCCTCTTTTATTCTCTCCACAAGTTGCAGAATATTTGAAAAGCATTTCAATTCACCATTTAATTCAAGGTACCCTGGAATAGAGGTTATGTGGGTGAAACCTTGTCCCCAGTACTGCAGGGTAGATTTATCTCAAATTTGGATGAGGGTTTTCTCTCTACAAAAGCAGAGGGCAGAGACATACTATGGCCCAGATCTGGGCTCTCAGGCAGCAAGTCAAGCATTTTGCAGATCAAACAGACATACAACAGCCAAACCCTTCTTCAGCATGATGTGAGCTACATCTCTTTGCATTCCCAGCACCACACAAGCATTACACGTTCTCCTGCAAGGTAAAAGTCCATGGAGGCAGAAGAATCAAACCCTTCTGATGGGTCTAAACTAATCTAATAATCTCAGTTTTGCATGAAGAGTCGTTACTGAAGACTGCATGCCTTTCCTACAGATAAACGCGCTCACGCTAGTTCCCAGTTCATCTTTCCCTGGTCTGTTTCTGTTTGCTTGTCAGATATCAATGGACATCCAGTCTCACATCTAGACACAAGACATTTCTACTTAGGAGAGGCTTCTGGCTGGGAGATATTTTAAGGCCAGTCAGTCCGGAAGTCACACTTAAGAACTTGTGTTCTCCGAACAAATCCCAGACAACTGTCTGGACAGCACCCCACAGCAGGCTACTGAAACCCTAGATCAAACCCAGCACCAACCCTTCTTAATGTACAAATTGGTTTGTGTCCCAGCCTCCCAAGTCAGAGAGCTGGGGTGCTGCTTCTATAAACTGGGGATAACCCAGTTCTGAGCAACACCCCTGACATTCATGGATCCAAATAATACAAACAAATAATAATAAACTCCACAACCCGGAAACGTTGATGTATCGACTGTATCAGAAATGGTTCGAATTTAAACCCTGAAACCCTGTCATTGCCCATGCCAGCCCCTTCTTAAGGGAAACAATGGATAGAGATTATTTTCTTTCTGTATCACAGAAATTTATTCACTACTGCCTTGCTGCATTTTACAGCTTCTATGGAGCTACTTACTGGGATTTAGTTTCTTAGCACACCTTGTTTCAGAAAGTTTGAGAAATGGAAAAAAAAAAACCATTCAGAAGCCACAGTAAAAAGTCTAGGCTAGTTTGCGTTTGTTTTGAAGACAGTTTAAAATATAAACAAAAATCTCAGAACATCCCAAGCACTGCTACTGCGACTATTTCCTCTAACACGTACAAGAACTGATTCAATTTGGGTTTCATTCTACATCTTGCAATACTTGGGCTATGCTTTTATTCACAAATAAAATTTACTGAGCATTGGAAGATTAGGAAAAAGCAAGATGCGCTTAACACTTGATGCACTTTATTGAAAATTTAGAACAAGCAAAGCTTAACTTAGCTCTAAAACTAATAAATAGTTGTTTTGCATTATGGGTAGTGTTCAGTGGCTTGCATGACTAATTAAACAATCTTGAGTTTGCTTTGAAGGCTAAGCCATCCTAAATGGCTTTAAATTACATTCTATCAAGCCAAGCTTAGAATTAAAATCCTCATTTGTAATAAGGAATTTTACTGTGTATAAATGCTATTAGAGGGGCTGTATTGAAACATTTAGTTAATTTGTGTGGTTTCTGGCCCTTGCAGCAAACATACAGAAATCCTAGCCTTCTCACAGCTGAAGTCACTAGTCGGTGTTAGGAAGTGAAGCTCCTCCAGGAAGGTACAGGAAGAAAAGTGCTTCTGGGGGAGTTTTGCTTAAGATGGCAACTCAGGGAGGCAGTTGAGATGTAAGTCAGGTTGTGGAGTGAAGGCAACTGCTTGGGGATGATAGTGGCAAGAAAGGACATGCTTACCACATAACAAGAAGTACTCCGATATTTCATCTGCTAGATGTGGCCCATAAGCCAGCACCAGGGAGGCTCGACTGTAATCCATGACTACCAGCACTGGAAAAAGGAGTCACCAGCACATCTCATATCCACTTTGGTTTATGGAGTCATAAACAAATTACTTGAGATCACAGGTCTTCCTTTGTATACAATAGCCAGGTGTTCATTCCCTCTAAACAAAATGCACTGAGAGCAGTATTTTTTTCTATCTACAAACATGCAAGACCTCCCCTCCCAGGCATGTGGGGAGCCACTGCCCAGGTTGCAAAGCAGAGTCAGGCATACACACATCACTTGGAGCAAAGATGGCATATGGCTGCAACAGTTTTGCACCACTACTGCTGACTATGCCTTCAAACCTTCTTTGCAGGAGGAGGAAGAAATAGCTGCGTGCAGTAAAAACATATCCCGCAGCTCTCGGTCTGATGGGTGGTCCAAGCAGACGCCAGCCCCTTGTGCCACGCTGTCTCCCATGCCACCTCCCCAGGATGAAACTGATAACCCACCCACACCTGCTGCAACAAGCATGCCAAGGACTTTTCTGAGCATGGCAGTTTTGATCCCCAAACCATCTAAAGTCAGTGGAGGCATTCAAAAAATACAAATGGTTTTCCTCCTCAAATAATTAACTCATCTTTCTCATTCATCCAGCAGGACTAGAGCTGTGTCTGCCATAGGAGAGGCGTAACAGACTACTCCAGCCTGCCACACATGTGGTGCGCTTAGGCAGTTTGAGTCACTGCCCATTAAACATTAGTTCCTCCTTGTCCTTCATTAAAACCACCCTCAAAATCCTGCCTGGCATCTTCCTGCAGTTATGTGGATTTTTCTGTGCCTGTGCATGTGGAGTGGAGGAAGGGAATCTTTTTTTTTCCATGATTATGTTCCCTGCTGACCTGGTGGTTGAGACATACCATACATTTTCACTGTTTGTCTTTATTTTCAACTCTTCCACAAACCAAATGTGAAGCGATCCGTGCTCTCACTGGCACGGCTCTGCCTTGTTTTCTTTCCCCCTTAATGGACTCATTCATGTGTAGGAGGCTTTTGATCCCAGGTTTAGATATTCATCCTTACTTTACATAACCATAAGCAATGGCAGGTACTTATGTAAACCACATTTAGGTCCTTGCACCCAGTGCACAGCACACAGAACTCTTAAGCCATCAACAGCTGCCCTCTGCTTCGAGCTGCCCCTTTGCAAATTAAGCCACTGGCAGAGAGAGAGAGACAGAAACAAGGCGTGTGTCGATGTACTGCAAGCAAGGGCAAGAAACTTCACCTGGGACCTCCTGACCCCCCGTTTGCTTTTTGTGCTGCTGTGCTGGTGGCTGACCAGGGACCGAGGCCACCAGTCACCTCCAGCACACATGCATCACTCTTGCTTCAACCCACCACCCCACTGATGGAAGCTGCTGTGGGTTGGGAGGGGGCCCATCCAGTTAAACTCTAGTGAAAAGAGAGGCATAGGGAGATGTTTTATTTTCGGGGGTTTGGGGGGTTTTTTTGTTTGAGGGGTTTTTTTTAAAGCTGCTACTTAGTAGCCTGGTGATTACCTAAAAGTGGAAGTTGGGTTCAGTGTCTTTCAGACTTGAAGAAAGACTACATCCCACAGCTCCTACTTCCATGGCAGAGCCTCGGTTATCTCCACACGGGCAAGGGACAGGCCCCAGGGAGCATGGAATCCCTGAAGGGACAACCTGTACTGCTGGGCCACAGAAACACCTTTAAAAGCAGTTCCAGAGTTTTCTACTTCATTATACAAAATTTGGTTAAGGTGCAATGGAGATTGTCAGAAACAAAAACATTTGACAGTGAATATGTTAAAAAAATTACTTAGTTACTTCAACCACTAAACTAACTTAAAAAAATGCTTTTCCACATTCTCAAGAAGTTCATCCTTTCCACAGCTCCACTTTGGGAAAGGCAGGACATTCCCAGCACACACATTTTATATTTGCCCCAGCTCATCACTACAGGAGGAAACATGCAGCTTTCACATGCTACCTGTGCAGGAACACACTACACAGTCACCATACATGAAATTAAAGTTACTCACCACGTGACATCAAAGCTCCAGCAAGCCAACCTCTGAAGGACATCCCTGTGCTCCACCACAGCATTTTTTTAATATACAGCTTTGAGATAGGAAAAAGTCCCTGAGACTTTAAGGGCTTGTAGCAGTTTATGGTCTCCTGTCCACTCCAGTAACTGCAAGCCAGTGGCTCAAAGCCACTGACCCCCCATCCATTCTTTACTGTCAAATTCACATTTAATCCCCTTGACACGAGGGCACGTAGCTAAAGTGTTTGTAGCCCCTGAGCAGCACTGCACTTTGGTCTCTTCTATTTTCTGATGTATCTTCTTTAATATCTGCTGATGACATCTTTGAGCACCTGTAAAACCAATATGAGGTCTAAGAGAAATCAGTGCCTTACCTTCCACTACACAGCAAGAAAAAGAAAGAGAAAATAAATGTTGTTATTAGATATGGATTTACTTAAGGAAAATATTGTTAGAATCTGAACAAACCCCTACAGTTCTGTGCTGTGGATGGTGCAATAATGAAAAATATTATTGGATATAAAGGAAAGTTATGACACTATAATGTAACACAGACAAGTGAGAAGACGTATCAGTCATTATCTAGAATACAATAGACTCCTGTGGTTTCATTTTTCATTACTAATTTAATGTACTTACAATGCTACATGATAAAAAGTGAAAAAGAACAATCAGAAGTGAGCATCATGAGAACAAAACAGGATCTGCAGAATTCAGATTACAATAAGTTACTTGAGAAAATGCCCAAGATCCCCCGAGAGCTGGATAACATCCATTAACATCCAATAAAAGATCTAATAATAGAAACATAAAATAAATGTGAAAAGAACATTTTAATAAACACCAATTATGGAACACATTTCTTTACATATCACAGTTCTGTTATAGAAAATTATTTCAGACAGAGAAAAAATCAGGTTTGCTGAGAAAAGATGCTTTGCAACCGTTACCTTGAATCACAGGAGTGTGATTGCTGAGCTAAGCAGTTTATTCTGCACTCTCACGTGAACCCTTAACCTTTAGGGTCTTGCAGTATATTCTCTTGCAGCAATATAAATGACAGACTCACACATTCACAGAGTGTTAGGGGTTGGAAGGGACCTCTAGAGAGCATCTAGTCCAACCCCCCTGCCAGAGCAGGATCACCTAGAGCAGATCACACAGGAACAAGTCCAGGCGGCTTTGGAAAGTCTCCAGGGAAGGAGACTCCCCCACCTCTCTGGGCAGCCTGTTCCAGGGCTCTGTCACCCTCACAGGGAAGAAGGGTTTCCTCATGGTCAGGGTGAACCTTCTGTTCCCAGTTTATGGCCATTGTCCCTAGTCCTGTCACTGGACACCACTGAGAAGAGCCTGGCCCCATCCTCCTGACACCCACCCTTTAGATATTGATAAGCATTGATAAGATCCCCCCTCAGCCTCCTCTTCTCCAAGCTAAACAGACCCAGATCTCTCAGCCTTTCCTCAGATGAAAGGTGTTCCAGGCCCTTCTTCATCTTTGTGGCCCTGCACTGGACCCTCTCCGGTAGCTCCTTGTCCTTGTGGAACTGAGGAGCCCAGACCTGGACACAGCACTCCAGGTGAGGCCTCACCAGCGCAGAGTAGAGGAAGAGGATAACTTCCCTCGACCTGCTGGCCACGCTGTTCTTCATGCATCCCAGGATGCCACTGGCCTTCTTGGCCACGAGGGCACACTGTTGGCTCATGGTCATCCTGTTGTCCACCAGGACTCCAAGGTCCTTTTCCCCAGAGCTGCCCTCCAACAGATCAGCCCCCACCCTGTACTGATCCATGGGGCTGTTCTTCCCCAGATGCAGCACTTTACACTTGCCCTTATTGAATTGCATGTGATTTCTCCCCGCCCAGCTCTCCAGCCTGTCCAGGTCACGCTGGATGGCAGCACAGCCTTCTGGCGTGGCAGCCACTCCTCCCAGTTTTGTGTCATCAGCAAACTTGCCGAGAGTACATTCTATCCCTTCGTCCAGGTCATTGATGAATATATGGAATAGGGCTGGTCCCAGCACTGACCCCTGGGGGACACCACTAGCCACAGGCCTCCAACTAGGCTCTGCCCCATTGACCACAACTCTCTGAGCTCTTTCCTCCAGCCAGTTCCCAATCCACCTCACCACCCAATGGTCCAGTCCGCACTTCCTAAGCTTGTCCATGAGGATGCCATGGGAGACCATGTCAAAAGCTTTGCTGAAGTCAAGGCAGACCATATCCACTGCCTTCCCCTCATCTATCCATCTAGTGATGCCGTCATAAAAAGCTATCAGATTGGTCAAGCATGACTTCTCCTTGTTGAATCCATGCTGACTACTCATGATGAGCTTCCTTTCCTCAACATGCTTTGAGATGGCACCAAGAACAAGTTGTTCCATCATTTTTCCAGCAATGGAGGTGAGGGTGACCAGCCTATAGTTACCTGGGTCCTCCTTCTTGCTTTTTTGAAAACTGGAGTAACATGGGCTTTCCTCCAGTCCTCAGGCACCTGTCCTGTACTCCAGGACTTTTCAAAGATTATGGAGAGTGGCCTAGCAATGACTTCCGCCAGCTCCCTCAGCACTCATGGGTGCATTCCATCAGGGCCCATGAATCTGTGGATGTTCAGTTTGCTTAACTGATCTCTAACCCAATCCTCTTCAACTGAGGCAAAACTTTCCTTTTTCATGACTTCCTCTATGGTTTTCAAGCTCTGGGACTCCTGAGGCTTAGTCTTAGCAGTAAAGACCTAGGCAAAGGTGGTGTTCAGTAACTGCCTTCTCCCTATCCAGATTTAGACCACAGTAAAGTTGGAATGAGAGGATAATCACATCTTGCATTGTTTGCTGGTAAAATGTTTACAAACACACCCTGCATGTCTTCTGGGGCAGATTCATAATACAGCAAATACAAGCCAGTACCACCTCTAGCTTGGCGGTTGGGCTCAGGTCAAACAGGTTTCCAAGGCTAGTCAGAAAGAACTGTCACAAGAGCCCATGTAGCCACAAATCAGCTAGTAGCCATATTAAAAAAAAAAAAAAAAAACCCACACACAACAGTATCAGGGATAGACTGGGGAACCCTGACCCAGACCACCATGAAATACAGTCATAGGTTGCCTTGCAAGTGTGTAGGACCCTTGGTATTTTCTTTGCCCCACATGAAAGTCACTGGATGTCACAAGTTTTTGAAAAGTCTAAATTATGATTTGTGAATTTCTACTTTTGTGAAAGTTTTTTCCTGTATCCCATAGAAGTAAATTTCAGTGACTTCACAGACACCTTTCAGTGATGTTTGGGTACCAAACATCCTGCTATGTTCTTCAACATCTTAGCAATAAACATCCATGTTTGAACGTTGGCTCACAAAATTGAAAATGCAGAAAGCCACAGCAGAAACCACTACATCGAGGAAGAAATGCTGCCTACGTGTACATAAGGAAACTGGGTAGGAGGACTTAGAAGATACTGTGTTAACACAAATGAAGGAAAACTCCATTTGTCTGCAAAATTATCCTCACCAGTAATATTTCCTTCAGAGCAAAAACTTTCTCACAGCTGTTTTGACCAGCTTGTGCTGCATTGCTGCGTCTGTAAAATGTAATTAAGGACTTCCTGGTTGGGGGAAATGGAGAATTTGATTAAAAGTTACAGAAACAAATGGAGGGGGACAGGTTTGGGGGAGATGCTAAGGGGGTCGCAATCCAGCAATATTGGAAATAAATAAACAGTAAAAATACTTTCAGACATGTAGCATTTTAAAATGGAACCATCTTTTCCTCATACCCAGCAAAGACATTTTTCTTAAATAAGGAAAGTCTGGGAAGGTTTCCCCAAATTACCTGTAGCATAGGCAAAAGCTGTTGTTTTCCTGGATATCTCTAGCCATATTATTTGCCATCAATTTCTAATGTTGCTTTTCACAGCATTTTGGGACACCTGAAGCTTTTAATATTCATGCCGGTAGATGCAAACCACCTGTCTCCTTTTCAAAGAGTCAAGCTCTCACTCACAAACTCTCCCCCTCCTTTCTTTCTCACACACTCAGGGGAATTTTCACCACCTGAGTTTTGCTTCTTTTTTCAGCTTTATGAGCTGTGTCATCTGTGACTGAATGCCATCAAGTATCACTTAAGCCCATTTCCACAGTAAAGAAATATTGGAAGAAAAAGCTGTTCAGGAAATGCTCTCTGGTCCCCTTAGCAATACAGAGCTTGATTTGCAGCAGTAGCGAACAGTAAAAATTTTGGATGGAATCTGGAGGAGTTATGTTTGCTCAGCATCCCTGAAAAATCATACTTTGGGTATCTGGGGTTGAAATCCAGAAACAGAGGCAGGAGAATATATTTTTGAAAATATAGCCTTATGTGCATTTCAGAGTGAAAATCTTCACAATGGTCTCTCCCTGAAAGAAAAATCTCTCCAGAGGGTTTCATAGTATCCTGTTAGATGTTAGGTGCTTAGGGAAGTTGGAAAAAAAAAACAAAAAACCACCACAAAAAACCCCATGTATTATAATTGTATTGGCTTGTTTATTTCTCTTGGAAAAGCATGTTGAAAAAATAACAAATGAATTTCAATGGGCAGTACATATGTTTGGTAAAATCTATCTTAAAGATGGATTTAATTGACAGGCCTATCACTATTTTTAAAAAATGAAAAACATATGAAGCCAGACATAATTTTTAAACTGTTAAGTGTGGATTCAGAGCGGGACGTAATGCCTGTGTATGCACAGTTGATTAACTGCATAGCTATTTGGACCTAGGCATTTACAAGCTCTTCTGTGGAAACTCCAGGAGAAGGAACCTATGAAATCTTTCGGATTTACAGAGCAGTGAGCAGAGCTTTTAAATACAGCCAAGTGCTCAGCCTCAGACTAAACTCCTTAAAGCGTGTTTGTAAATCCACATCCCCATGAGGTATGGAGAAAGAAGCCATTGAGGTTCCTCTGGCAACGTCTGTGGGACTTTCCAAGTCGCACAAGCCTTTCAATTGTGGGTCAAGGACTAAACAGCTAATTGGCAGCGGACAGTAAGCTGAGGTTCTTCTTTGTCACCCTAAAAAAAAAAAAAAAGTGCAAAAATAACACCAGTGAAAAGCGAAGGCTACAAAAAATCACATGCTTGTAAGTCAGGAACGTGGAAGTAATTATCAAGTCCTGCAACATTAACGGTACCACATTGCATCTTTGTAGGATCTTTTTTTTCTGTTTCTGGTTTAAAAGTGAAATGCTGTGCTTTGCTGGCTGTGCCAACTTGACCTCCCATGCAGCTGTGCCATAGGCACTAGCCCCTAGGATTTCCTGGTGCTGGTGGAGCAGCAGGATGCCCTGGGTCCTCTGGCAGGACACAGAGGGTAGGCGAGCAGCGGTTATGCCTGGACAGACACCCTCAGTCTGGGAGCAAACCCCGCAGATGGAGCAGGCTGCCGAACTCTCCCGTCCTCCCCTTCTTCTTGTGGTGCTCCATTGGAGACGGCAAACTCGGGTACAGGTGCAAAAACCAGCTTAAACTTTGCCACAAGTTTGAGGTTACGCTTGAGGGAGCTGGCAGCAGAGGGAACAGAACAGAACTCAGGTACCGTAGTACTGGGTTCGGCAGCTCTCCTCCCTGTGGTGTGCTGTACCTACTCCCAGCACACGCAAAACCTGAAAGGGGACAGCCAGGGCAGGAGAGCCAGGCTGCCCTACCAAGCCATCTACTTTTGAGGCAAGGTATCTGAGGAAAAGGGCCAGGTGCTAAAAATGTAAAACAACTTCCAACCCACATTGAATGGATAGGCTTTTCATTTTTAAGGCATGCAACTGATCCCTACTTTTGAACACATTCTCACTGGCATGGCTGGAAATTGCTAAAAGCAGGTGACCCTCCCCTGACTCTGGAGTGTGCAGGGCTGACATGTTCCCCGTGAGCTGCAAACATGTCCCTGTACTCACCAAACATTAAGCGCTGGACAGGTGTAACATCAGAAAGTCAGTCCTTAGTCTTCCTCTGGTGGAATATTCAGCATCCTGCTCGCTCAGCTATTGACAACATGTTTGCTTGTTTACTACATCCATTGTTTCCTTTCACAGACACATCACATTTGTTTAAACTATTTCAGAAATACTACATTCATTTGAAGCTGAAACAGTTTCCATAAAGATTGCAGCTAGACCACACATTTACACACAGAAACCAGATTTGTGCTTGGTGTGGATTGTCTGCATATTTACTACAATGCTCATTTTCTTCTTAGAATAAAAGTGCAGATATTTTTCCTCCGTTATTTGCCAGCGCTATTAACTAGCCACATTTTTCCTTTTGGTTGTATAATCTGTGTCCTTCTCTGATCCTCTCCAAAGCAAACAAGCTATTTCTTACTCCAGGACACCCTGCCATTGCCACCACAACCCTTCCTTTGCAATACCTGTGTTGTAAGTAAAGGCACTGTTGGGTCCCCAAGAAGAGACCTTTTTCGGCAGCGGTAGGTCAGTGTGGCTCTTGGGGAGTCGCTGCTCTGCTATTTACACTGGCTAAGCTCCTGCCCTGACTCTTGAAGCACACTGTGAAGGTCTTCAGTGCACAGGATGATCGTACTCACACCGGAGGATGGACTTGCACTGTCATCCCGAGAACCTGTAGCAGGCGATACCACAATCATCTCTCCCTGCCCGCCTTTGGTTTGGCAGCCTGGGAGAGAGGGGACGGGCTCTCCTTCCCACGCCAGGGACCTCAGGGCTGGGACCTAGGGTCTGGGGGCTCACAGCTGGAGGGTGCTGGGGCTCGGGGACGTGGAGAGTGTGCAGTCTGTATGGTCCTTTAAGTGCACATCAGGCAAGGGAGCTGGAGGCTTTGCAGGGGGATGTACAAGCTGGTTTTAATGGACTTTTTGGAGTCTGAGAGCTGACTCGGCTGCCTGTGTAAACACAGCCAGTAATACCACTGATGTAAAACTCATGTTGTGAGACAAGAATCAAACCCTTTTTATTCCCCTCGTAACTTGTTCAAAGCTTTATCAGTCAGATGAATCAGATCTTGGTCTCCTAATGTCACAAGCATAAGGTTTCACTGAATGTTCCACTGTTGCCCAGTGCGTCAGCTCCTGGCCACCCTTCCTTAAACTTTTGTTGGGGTTGGAGGAGCCACTATAAAGTTATTTATTCCCACTGCAGCCACAGTGTGCCATGAATGGGCTTATATTTGGAAGATCTACCTTGGGAAAGAGTGTGCAGCTCATTGGGGCTGATTTGGGAAGTGCTGACGGTTTTCACTCTGCACCTGCATCACTGAACGGATATTGGAGTCACACTGATCAGGTGCGGAGTGACCCCTCGGCGTTGCTAATAGTCCTCAGGTTCCTGAAATCTGAGGAATTTGGGAACTCCCTGGGCCAATTCTGGGGGAGTGCACTTCTGGATCCAAGAGGGGACATTCTGCCAAGTGGTACTGTGATGTGTGAGAGCAGATGAAATAAAGAGAAGTGTTTCTTTCTGGGTTCTCCTCATGAGCGAACACATTTAAGGACATCTTTTTAATATGAGAAACTTCTGACTGGAGCTGTGACACATTGCCTGCCCTTGTAATCTTCCAGGTGTCCTGTTCACTGGTGGTTTCCTTCAGGAGTGGGGTAACTCCCTTGCCGCACAGCAGCTCAGCACCTCGCCTCCCATCAGTCTCCCACCAGGCAAAAGACCCCATTGCAGCTACATCCCAGGAGAGCTTGAGCAACTCCAAAAGGCTCGTGAGGGTGTATTTTTGGAAGAACAATTTAGTTGTGACTTCTGAGGCACCAAGTGCAGTAGCAAAACTGTTCTCTTTTGATACCACTTTTGTAAAGGTTTATGGCTTGGTAACGCTACTTGAGGTGAGGAAACCTAGTCCTAAACCTCGTGGGCATGCTGCAATGACCAGGGTTTGGGGTTTACAGCTTAATTATTTGTAAATTGATTACAATTACGGGCGTTAAAAAAACTTGAAAGGGGAAGCTAGGGAAGCCCTGTTGATATGGATTTTTTTTTCAAGGACAGGAATTAAAAGAAAGAAATTTAAACGGTGCCACACAGGTGGGTCTTAAAACAAAAGACATAATTTCCATTAATAAAATACTCCATTTCCACTAATACTCCATTTCCACTAATACTCCATTTCCACTCTGAAGATTGATACTACGATTTGCGTAGCTCAAAGCCACTTGTGCCTTTCTCACTCTTTAGATAGATAGATAAAATTCCATTTCATTTCAATTGAAGGGTTTCTATTTAAGTGCTGTTGGTATAATCAGTCTATTAAAATGGGAGGTGTTAATTTTCCAGTAATCACTACACTATCTTTCTCTTCCTATCTCCCAGTTGAAAGGACAGCCTCATCCTGCATGGTTAAAATGTAGTAATGCATTTAATGCCAGGCCATGATTTTAGACCTCCAGCTGTTTTACTGGTTGTGTAAGTAAAAATAAGATAATGTTATGCTTGGTAACCATGGTTTTTGTAGGCATTCACATTTTACAAATCACTGCACAGTATGCAAACCATTATATATATTTAAAATGTTTAAAATCAAGCCTACCAGGAGTCTACCACTTCCATTATTTAAGGAGGGGGACTGCTAGACTGTGAAGAGTGATATATTCTATCAAGCTACTCAGTGGAGTTATATTATCAGTGCAAATCATGTGAAAATATGTGCTTCAGCAAGACAAGAAAGCAGTAGTCTCTGCTATAACAAGTGTGTTGTGGGAAGCTAGATGGAGTCATTGGTTTGGCGTAATATATGAGTAAAATCTTATTTGTTCAAATAATAAAAAAGGGAAAAAACAGAGCGCAGAGAGAAGGCAACCATGAAGTACTTGTTTATTCTCTCCCTGTACAAAAACCTGCTTCTGCTTCAAACAAAGGAATTGAGGCTCATCTCCTGCAATTTTAGCCAGGTGTAACTACTCATCTGAGCAGAGATCTTTCCTGATTTATACAGGCAGGAGCAAAAGCAAAACCAGGGTCATGAAGAAGAAGGTTATTGATTTGTTCCATGCACGCAGGCAAAATTATTATACCTCACCAGCATGATCATAAGCATGTAGTTAAATCCAAGTAAACCTTAACTGGAATATTTCTTTGTAAGAAAACACTGGTAAGTGGAGCTATTGACAGCTACATTTTCAAGAGCATCTGCTTGCAGAAACAGCAGCCATTCAGAACAAATGTTTTTGGAGGCAGATTGTGCTGCTCTGATTAGGAGTACAGGCAAAGATAATGGATAGTATTCGACTGCACCTGAAATTGCCTTTAAAGTTCAGTATGGGATTTGTAGCAGGAGCAGGAAAAAAATGGCCTCTGCATGTGTTGTAATTTTTCAGAGAACACACATGTAGCACTCTGGACAGTTAGAGCTCTCAATTTTAATTAAAAAATGGTAAGTATTATGCAGTACAGTCAGACCTGATTAATCAGGGTGGAGCTGGTTTATGTGTATGTCTGGGAATACAAATGCTTTGGGTATTAATCAGGCTTGCTGTATTTATTTATTTTATATATTTATTCAGATTGATCCCTGTTTGCCAACCTCCAGCATTCAAAAACATCAGTCAGGACAAAATCACAGCACTGGCTTACCAAAAAAAAAAAAAAGGAGAGGAAAGAAAGAAAATACATTCTTTTTCAAACCATGGTCTTTGTGTTCTTTGTTCTTTTCATCTCTCTCAGGATGCGTTGGGGTTAACTTCAGAGCTCTTTCTTCTCCACTGAAAGGAATAGAAACCAACGTGTCCCACTCCACCCCCCAATTAAAAAAAAACCAAACTCTGAAGTTTAAGCCAATAACCCTCTTCATGAACAAGAGTGGTAATTAAAATTTTGACTACATCAAGAAAAGCATATGAGAGTGATGGCAACACTAGCTTTAATAGGCATCTCCTGATCCATGCCCAGAAGGTCCCCCGAAGGTTACTGTAGCCCAAGAGCTCAAAGCATGCATTCTGCCTGCAGTGCTCTGCACTACCTGTTTGAAAGTAGATTTCAGCAATGTAAAGAACCCATTTGCTTAGATTTAAGTCAGGAAAATCCCCAACTGTTGCTCTTCATCAGAGAAAGAATTTCAGCCTCGTGTCCTGTTCATTTCCTCATTTCCTTGGGAAACCAAAGCATACAGAGTTCTCCTGAACTTCTTCTGCTTCTCATGTGGTCTGTAGGTTGCCTCCTTCTCCCAGCAAAAGATGTCCAACACGGGAAAGAAGAAGCGTTTCAGGAGCCTAAGCCAAACGGGAGAAGGAGAGTGTTTGAAGACACAGCAAAGTGGAAACAGCTCCCCAAAACTGACAGAACCAATTTCCATCAGGAGTGACCACAGTGGTCTCACATCATGGGGGTTTTTGTTATTTACTTCCCTGGATTAGTGCCTTCAACTATCAAGACAAACATCTTGAAATATTTTTCTTCACAGTGGACAATCTAGAAGTCTCACAGAAGGAAAACCACAGAGACATCTGAATTCAAATTCCAACTTTCTCTGTGTTTTGGCCACAAGATAATAATTTCACAAATCACACCCTATTCATTCAGCTGGAAATGTCTTAGAAATGCTTTAATAATAATTTTCACACACTACATCTGTGAAAACCTGCTATGCAAGTGTTATTTCCCTTTAACAAACATCTGACAGTTTTGCTCAACAAATGCACCCACACAGAGTGGGATGTTATCTACATGCTTTGCATTCATGAATTCCCTAGAATACTAGGAATTAGTTATTTATATAAACAGGTTCCAAATATTACCTTGTCCCCACACTCTTTTGTGAGCAAATCTGCCTGTGAAGTAGAAATAACGATTTGCCTGTATATCGTATTTTCAGCTAGAAACCAATTTGCTTCTTGCAGAATAGTAGCTGTGTCTTTTGGTTTGTTCAGTGTCTTGTAGATGTAAAAAAAAAAAAAATAAATAAAAGTACTGTCATTAGAATAAGTTCAACTTCTCAGACAAATAACATCTGCTAACAAGATGCCCTTACACTGGAGATGGCACTTGCTTCCAGATTCTAACTACCACTCTAAAATACATGTTTATTCACAAGTTAATGAAAATGTGGTCTTCCATGTCTGTTTTAACTTCAGTGGGGATCACTTGAGATTACACAGGTTTTCATCTGATGAAATAATGTGTTCTCATCACATTATACTTGCTGTGTTCCAGAGTGAAATGCTTTTATGTGCCTGAAGAAAGTGAGAAATAAAAATGCACACGATGTTTCAGACAACAGAAAGATAGGTCTGTGCTATAAAGGACTCAAATTTGAATCCAATCTTTTACTGGCCCACAACTCATCATCGGCAATCAGAATAGCTTATGTCATCAACCTCTTTAATTAAAAAAATAAGATTAAAAGGCCAACTTATCTTCCTGAGTTCCCATCCTGGGAAATCTAGGCAACCTTCAGAACCCCCAAAGGATCTCTAAAGGCTCCTCCAGGGCTGCTGCAGATGAAGAACCTCTGTAGCTCAGCAGCCACCTGCATTTGGAGGGGTACCCTGCGGACAGCTTGCAAAATGGATTTGTCCTCTGATGCAGGCATGGCCCTTCTATTGGCTTCAAGAAACAAAGGAAACCTACTTCTTTCTCCTCTGCTGGAGCGTAATGTGAATTTGTTACGGAAAGGTTCTTCCATGCAGGGTCCTGCAGACAAAAGGGCAGCCAGGCTGAACCCCCTAGGTAATATCTGCACCGTGACTCCCAGTCAGTCCTCAGTGGGGATGGGCGGATGGAAATATCACCTAAAAAATTACCTAGGGGGATACCTATCTCCGGGCTGGCTTCCACACCAAGGACTTTTCTAAACCTGTCAGAAACATTGACATTATGTACACCCTCGACGTACAAAGACAGGTTCGCTTTACGTGCAACAACATGGCAGGGGCATGTTGTTAGCTGTCCTTACCCCTGGACACCCCCTGTGCTCTGAGATGGCACAGGAGTGTGCTGAGCCACAGCATGGTGTGGCGAAGATGAAGTCTGGTAAGGGTGTCCTCGACAACGGCCGTGGCATCCATGGCTCTGATTTCCTACAGACACAGGGAGGCATGCTGTGGTTAGACCTCTCTGTCCCCTCATCTTGCCCAGCTGCTTTTGAACCTGTCGGTTGAGCTCAGCCAATCCAAGAGATAGGATAAAAGTGTCCCTGTAAGTTTTATGAAGAGAGGTGGCCAGGAAGATGCAAGAACTTACTAGTGTCAACTGAGGGAAAAGCTAATGACATCTGTCTCTCAGACCACAGAGGATCCACACAGGAAGGAGATATTGGAAACCACGCTTCATTATTCCTGGTGCTCATGGAACTATTTGTTTAATCATGTTTTGTATTCATAAAGGATTTCTATGCAAAAGATGAACACCAAAGCAACCCTTCTTTTGCGACATGCCCATCTTTATGAAATCTTCACAATGGCTGATTGTATTATTTAATGTGCTCACACTCAACAGTTTTGGATCCTACACATGATATCTTCCCATCGGTCTGGTGATTTGCAGATTTTTAACTTAGACCACTGCTGATTCATGAAACAGTCAGTTCTGCTTTGGTGTTTGTGACTTCAGCACTAAACTCGATCCATTCTAAATACTGAGATTTGCCAAACAACAATGCCATCCACAAACAGGGATGTAGGGGCAGACAGAGGACAGTTTTAAACCTTCTTTTAAATTATTATTATTACTATCAAGAACATGGAAAAATGCAACACCCCCAAACCTATGTTATGCATAGATATGGGAAACAAACATACAGCAAAATCCTAATACCTTAGTAATGTAGGTGGCCACTCCACCTCTCCCCAGAAGGGAGAAATACTCTAACACAGAAAGGGAGAAGACAGCAGAGTGCTTTTCCCTGCCTGTTAGGCCCTGGAATACCACAGTCTTTAAACAGATTTGTCTGGGTGAGAGGGATGGAGCTGAAGATCAGCTGGTCTACGTGAGATGATTCCCAGGCAGTTTAGAAATGTCTTCCTAAAATGGCCAAAATCTGTGACATTTTCTTACTCTATATCAATTGTCAAGTAATTTTTAACAAAAGACAGGGAAGAGGTAGAAGTGTGTCCTGAATAAATCATAGTATGGATCTTGAAATATAAAATATAACAGTCTTTTCTGATATCTGTGTCTCCTTCTTCATAGCTCACCAACCCCACAAGAGGAGTTAGTCTAAATCCTCTGCCAGCGCTCAGCTGGTGAGCCCAGCAGAACACTATGCAGTCCCTCAGGCACAGGAGTTCCCTGGGGTAAGGTAATTTTTAGCCAGGGAAAGCTCAGCAAAAGTATTCAAATAGCACAGACTTGCCCAGAGGAGAAGCTTGCTCTTTGCCTGGAAGGCTTTTGGAAGACATGGTTAACTGGGTGAGTGAGAGTTACCTCATTCCTGATATGGGAAAGATTTGCTAATAAGTGGGAACCGACGTGAGTTGTGTGGCAGTAGCACGATCTCTTGAGCAGGTTCCACGTTTGTATGCATGCCCTGGTCAGCGGGGAACAGCTTACTCACTGCAGCCTCCAGCAGTGTGTAAACCACGGGTCCTCACCTCCATGTTCCCCAAACTGAGGCCCTGAGGGAGGAAGAACTGTTACCTGCTGACCTCAGGAGCATCTCTAATGTGAGTTTTGTGAGGGAAAAAAAAAAACAGGACGGCAAAAAAGCACAGTGGTACCTGACCAAAGAGGTAAGTGGCCTTGTACAGAGCTGCAGAGACCTCTCCTTCCAGCATCATGTTGTCGTCGTGATACCAGTCTTGGTGACATCGCTGCAGGAGGTCAGCAGGACTTGGGCATCAGGACCGGCCTGTGCTCCATCACCCTCCTTTACTGAGGTGTGACTGTGAGGACACCACTCAGCCATTGCCATCTTCAAACTGCAAGGCATCAGAAAATGCCCTCAGAAGACTCCGTGGTGAAGACATTGTCATGCTCTGAAGTTGCTTTAATGACAGGTTTTCCCCACGATATTCCACTATATTCTAGTTCTTGTTAGTTTTGCAGTCCTGGGTATTTGACAAGGCTCTCTGTACAAGTCACCACCAGGTAAAATTTCAAGCAAAGGCTTCAGTAGTCCACACTAGCCCATCTTTTGGACAGACCTTCCTCCCAGATGCTGCAGTCAGCTGGGGGGGGGAGGGGGCACTGGGGAAGGCCATCAGCACCCACCCAGGGGTTGCTGAACCAGAGCTCTGTGAGACAATCCCTGTCTGGAAGGTGCTGCTGTGGGTTTCTCACCAGAAAAGTGGATTATTACCCTAGCTTGCAGCTGCTCCTCAGAAATAGGTCAGCCTCAGGAATAAGCTTTGTCTTCCCCCACTTGGCATCAGAACCACCCAAGAGGAAAAGTGGCTGCTTGCAGGATCCTTGTGTAGGGACCATTAAAATCCTGAACAACGGGTCGCCTCTCTCAGTGTCTCCTAAAGAGGGAAATGTCCTTAATGTCACAGTCTGTGGTATTCACTGTGTCAGATTTAGACGTAGGTGTATGTCCCATGGTGGTGAGATATTTTCTGTGTTTATGCTTGCAAAGTCCCTGCTGAATTCAAACTGCTCTGAGTGAGGGAGACATTTGTTGGTCCTTCCTGGGTAGCACTTCACTTAAGGGACACCCGGACCCCAGGCACCTCAGCCTCCCATCCACTTTTGGAGGGAAACTCCCATGCTGAGGGAGTGTGATGGTAGAACTGTCACCAGACGTGCCAAAACAGTAGCAAGAACAGTAGAGTCTGCTCACAGCCTTACCTTCCCCATATCCAGCAAAGGTCACTCCACCATGAAGAAATGACCTCAAGCCGGCTTGAAGGAGGCTGATTTGACCCATGCTGCCCACGCACTGGGCAGCCGGCTGTGCAGGCTGTGGCACAGCGTGCCGGCTCCACACAGCAGCCAGCACACGGAAAAAGTTGTTGCCCGCTGCAGTATTCCTTCAGCTACCCGGTTGAGTCCTGCAGCACTCTGCTGTCTTATTTTCTTCTGGATTTCTCAGTCCACCAGCTCAATAACTGCAGCTAACACCTCAACACCAACCGCCTCCTTTTTCTCCTTAGCCACCATGTATTTGCACTTTGAAATTCTGTTCAGCCCAGATTTCAAAATGGGGTCGCAGGTTGAATTAAGAGGGAGGTGCAATGTAACGGCAGCAAGGCAAACTTCAGGTCTAAGTCTCATGTCAGTCGTGTCTACCACCAAAAAAAAAACCCAAAAAACAACCTGTAGAACTGGCAAGAAGAGCAAAACAAAGCATTGAAATCAAGGATATGCAACTTAGCTTTGATATGAACATTTCTCCATCCCTCACTCCCTTTCCATGCCATTATACCTCACCTTACGAGTTTGCAGCACAGAAAGCTTGCAAAGTTGTCATTATTGCCTTTTTTTTTTACCCTCATTCCTCTGCCCATCTGAACTGTGGTTAAAATCACTGAAAAAAATTAGGATAAAAGCCTCTTCCCATTATATCTGGTAAGGCTGGAGAAAGAGACAGGGAAAGTCTTACAGGGACCATTCTTGTAAGGATTCCAGACTGAGAAATTTTGGTAATTTCCCATTTTTGGAGAGTTTATCTAAACAAACCCTCTGCACATTTAGCTCCCACAGGCACTTATGCAGTAAGGGTCTTATTGTCAGCTGGCGTAAACTGGCTTATCTCCTTGAGTTTTTAAGGAGCCAAACCAGTTCCCCTCGGCTGAGGGTGTCCCCTGGATGGTCACCCCATGTACCTGAACAGCTCTGCACAGAGGATCTGCCTGCCGTTTTCCCCAGTGAAACCATACAGGAGGCAGATGCCGGGAAGCACATCCCTCCCCGCCTGTCACACAGCAGCAGGTCCAGGGATATCTATCATTTGGGTCCACAAATTAATTTGCCTCTTGCAAACGGACGCGTACTGCGGAGGCTGCCACACACGGCTGTTTCTGGAGCGGCACGGCAGATTTAGAGCAGGCTTCGCCGAGCCCCTCGTTTTCACGTCCCAGTAACCACATGCTGGGGAGTGTGGGAGAGTCGCAGGTGACTGACCCTGAAAGGCTGGCAGCTTAGCAGGGCCTGAGCCCAGCCGGAGACAGCAGCCAAAGGAGGGAGGACAGGCTGCAACAGCCCAGGGAACCGCACCGCGGCCGGCAGCCTGCCGAACAGGTTGCTCCCAATAAAAGTGCTTTGCCACTGGATTGAGGCAGCGGATGAATTAATTGTGCCATTTCCATGACATTCTGCTGTAGCTTAAAACTTATTAATAACTGTTCATCCCCGAAACAGCTTTTTCCTCCCACACAAGGGGGAAAAATATCCATCTGAATTTTTTAGATTATGTGACAGGCTTGCAAACTGTTGTTAACTTTATCATTTGGGATATGGATTAGACTGCAGCACATTAATTTATCGGGAAGTAAGAGCCGCCTGTTCATCTCTTTTCTGTTATGACATCTGCAGTGAAAGCACGATGGGGGCCAGACAGACAGTGAATAATAGACTAGAATATGAAGTTTGGTGGGGGAAAAATGGCAAGGTTTGCTACAGATATAATTGAACCCATTAAGCAAAAAATAAAAAAAACAGTCAGTGGTCCTTTAGCAGATATCGCTCTTAATGAAATTGCAGATAATGAAACCTGCCAGTTAAAAGCTATATCAATTCACATCTATTAAAGTTGGCACAGAAAAGTCAAGCAAAAACCAATCTTGCAATTGAAGACATTTTTCTGAAGTCCCCAGGGCTTTGCAGCCACTCCCTTTGCTCCCCACCTCTTCAGCCCCCGCAGCGGGGACACACACACACTGCCTGCCCTGGGGCAGGGCTCCGGCACAAAGGGCAGCTCCCACTGCTTGCCTTTAGCTCCTGTGTGATGGATGTGGCCAAAATGGTGGGTAAGGTGAAAGGCTGTGATTTGTGGGCCAAAAGACTTTATGAAACATTAAAGACAGCCTTGCCAGCATCCTGAATTGTTAATGCAAACTCTCCAGCTTTGCAGAAAACATCTTCCCATTGTCATTTTCATTCCCCCTTGGACTGTTAGTCTTCCGATTATGTGAACGGCAACACGTGAACAATTACACGGCACAAAATTGTTTGGCTTAAGTACTTACGTTTGGCCCATTAATCCCAGTGAGCAAATCTATTTACATTACCTATATTTACTATGTGAGGGTCAATGTCCAAGAACTTGTACATTGAACTTGCCAAGCCATGACAGTATGGTAAGGCTGTCACCTCACAGCAATTTATAAGCCTGCATTTTATTTTAAGGCCTAATGCTGAAGACAAATCAGCTACAGGGCATAGGGCTTGCTGCCGCTGTGGGTACCACCCCTCTCTCTTATTTCCCAGCTTTCCAGGGACCAGACCTGCTGTCCCAAATCCTTCAGGATTTCTCTCCTCATCAAGGTATGTTTGCGTGTGCCTGGATGTGGTAAAATTCAGCACATGCTTCTGAAAACAGTTTGCAAGCGTTTAGTCAAAGTAAATTCAGTTAATTCATGTTGAAGGTGTTCCCAGGCACTTTTTAATTCATATTATGTAAACAACCCCAGCAGCGACTTTTTCTTTTGTTCCTATTAATTCACTGGGTGCGTGCGTGTGCACAAGGCAAAGATTTATGTCAGGAGTGTTCACATAATCTCACATAATCTCTTTGGTTTCCCCCTTTCTATTTGTAAAAGGTATCCCTGGCCCTGCCCCGATGCAGAACAATGCCATAAGGGAACAAAGGAATGGCCGGGTGCCGGACTGGGACATTGTTCTGCTGTGCTCCGTGATGGTCCCTGACAGCGACTGAGACCAGCTGCCTCACAGGACAGCAGAAGAAACCCCCTAATGAACCATCATGGGATGATCTGCCCATAGGGGAAGTTTTTTCTTACTTCTCATCAGTTAGACATTTCCTAACACCGTGAAGCATGAGAGTTTGCATTCCTTATCTTTTTTTAATCGAGTCTCATGTAGTTCTCGTTATCCATACCAATATCTAGTCCATTTTGGATCCTGCTAATCTCGTGGGCTCAGTGGTATTTTGTGGCAATAAGTTCCCAGGGTTAGTTAAGTGCTGTCTAAAAATATTTCCTTATCAGTTTCAAATCTTCTTTTTTCCTTTTGTGCTTCCTTAGTGTGTGACTCTTGCTCATGAATTTAAAAACAGCTACATGAGATCATCTTTTCTAACCTTTTCAGTATTTCTCATTGTCCACCCAGTTTCCCTCCTTTTACTTTTATCATCCTTAAAAAGAAACAGTATGCACCTTTTGGCCTCTTCTCATGAAGAGCCTTTTCCAGGACTAAATGACACCCCCTTTTTATGTATAATGCTAGCCACCATCCAGTCTATCCATACAGCCTGACCCAAAGAGCTTCACAAAGTTTCCACTGCTATAATAAATAGATTAGACAGTCTCCAAAGACAAAGGCCTGCAGCACCGAGCAATTCAAATGCAATCCACCAGCCTGGACAACATCCACTGAGCATAGATCATCATTCATTTGGGACCGATGAGCTCAGACCCACCAGAACCAACAAGTTTGCAGGAAACTTGCGAAGGAAGCAGCCAGAAAGGTAAAGCCACCTATGCCCGTCAATAAATCCAACAGGCTGGTTCACCCAGCTTTCCTTTGGTCATGCAGCCTCACTGGGCTGTGTAATTGGTGCCTTATCAGAGAGATACGAGCCTGCCTGTCGAACAGATGCAAGTTTCCCTTGCTCTCGTTCAGCTGGGAACTCGCTCGGCAAAGCAGAAATAAATCACGGGGAACTTGCTGTCATTTCCCCACCTTCCCGCACACCCTCCACCACTGCTGCCTGACTGGCTCGAGCTGGCGTAGTTTTTAAATGAAATCTGGGAGACTGGCATCAGCAGCCTTGCCTAATTTTTAGCTAATGCCTTGGTGGGTTCTGCACTCGCATCTGGCCGGCGCCGTCATGCTGAGCCTGATGATAACAGGCTGCTGCTCTTTCCGAGCAGGAAGCTGGGGTACTGCTACCGACAGCCGAAACGGGGGTTTGTTCCAAGCACAACAGCACATCGCAGCCAGCGAAGGGTCTACAGCGCGGGACTTCTCCCAAGGCATAAAAAAAAAACAGAGAGGGGGGAGGAGAGAGAGAGAGAATGTGTTAACTGTGCTAACAGTGCCAAGTAATATGCTTCGTTAAAAATTTAATCACCTGCAAGTGCAAAACAAGTGCAAAGCAATCATGTTGTAATTAGCACAGCAATTAACACCTCCCTTTTCGATAGCACATGCATCCTAGGAAGTGCATGATTGCAAGTGTTTATGCTGCTGACAGACTAAGTTCCTATAGAGAGGAAAAAATTGCTTAAATAGATTTTTTTCTCCCCTCATTTTTTTGGCATTTGGGCTGTTATGCGTCCATGAAACCACAGCACCAGCTGCCATGTTGGTTTTGTGTGAGTGTTGCTCCGTTGCATAGCATAACCAGCAACTACAACTTGATCTGGAGCCTCCTGAAAGATGGCTACAAACCCCTAGAGACCCACTGTGAAACAAAGTTGTAAGTATTAAAATTATGAGATTATTTTTTGCAGACTAATACTTGTCAAAGAGCAAGCACCAAGACTGCACTGAGATCTGGGATGTTACAGCAAAGGACACAGGACAAACTGGAGCTGCGGCTTCAGGGTGGGTCTGCAGCCAAAATATGCCCGGCTCCATCGTGCCAAGGTCTCTCTTCAAGCTGTCCTCCCATTCAAACAACCACTTCTCCCCTAAGGCTGTGCTGGAACCAGTTTGATTCAGTTTGATAAACTGGCCAATGCAGAGCTGGCTTGGGAAAACACCCTCCCGCCAGTTTTGTCCACACAACTGCTGCTCCTTTCCCCACTCACTGGAGTGTCCGTGCATGTCCCAGCAGGCTCTCCTGCCCCTTGTCACCCCTAGAAACCTGGGATTTGATCATCCCACTCCTGTCCCTCTCCCAGGACTGGCTTCCAGTTCCTCATGAGACCACATGAGGAAGGAAAACTGACCCTCAGCATTAGTGTGAAGAAGCTATATAGGCTTCAATATTCAAATATACCCCATAAAATACCCTTATTTAGAGGCTGTTCAACTATAATAAGTGGGCTGTGCTTATAATGGAACACCACGCTTGGCATCCTGGCAGGAATTCAGCGGCTCTTGTGGTTACTCAGTACAGCCAAAGAGCTGGCCTGGGAGCTTGGCATCCAAAAGCTGAACACCAGAAAGTAAAAGCCACTTTTGAAAACATAAACTGTGAGGCCAGTCTTAATGTTCCTCCCCTCCCAGACACTGAGATGGTTGAAAAGCATTTCCATCACATGGTTCAGTACTGGGATTCCTATTTGCAAAGTACTTTGAAGATGTTAAAGCCACAAGCAACATTACTATCTATCAGGTCTGAGCCAAAGTAGCAAATAACCCTGCAATAACCACAACTCCTGAAAAAGTTATTTCCTACTTAAGTTTGCTGCATATCCTCAGAAATTCACCTTTTCCACACCATTAATTCCTCAGATTAAGACAAAATTGGAACAAAAATTCAGCAATTGCCATAGAGCCAGGTAGAAGGCAAGTAAAAACCAAAAGCAGTGGTACCTTTGCTATATCAATATATTTTCCTATTTCTTGAGCCACTTCTGAACTGAGGCAGAAGCCAAGTCTGACATAGTACCAGCTTGATGATAATTTCAGCACAGTTTCTGACAATGTTGGGGCCCCACATTCGCTCCTCTCCCTCCAGGAAGTTGACCTGGTTTTCATCATAGACCTTTGGGTATCCCAATTGTATTTTAATTGAGGTTTTTGTTCAAAGCTCGCACTGGCCTGCTGGTACCATTTTCTGCCTTCAGCGAGCACTTTCTTGAAACCAAAGGTCTTTGAGATGTTTCCATCTCCCTCTCTGTGAGGATATGAACACGTATTCATGTTTTTTTGGCACGATTCCCCCATTGCCTTCCTGCCGTTCAAGCTAAACATGAGCCTGCCCTGACCTCCTGAACACAGTTCAAGCACCCAGGTTTTGATGCTTTCAGCTGGCAGTGATAGGCACTTACCTCTAGCACACAACACATTTTACTTTAAGTCTCCAGTATGATGTGGGCTATAGAGACCTGAAGTGCATCCCCTGGGGCTGTGCTGGAGAGGGGCAAGAAAAGGCTCTCGGGATTTTCGTTAAAAGGTCTGCCGCCACCTTAGTGAGAGGCTTGGGATGATTCCCCTTCCTCTGCTGGAGTTCACCTTCTCAAAGGCATACTGCTAAATCATCCCTGCCAGAGATGACTTACCCCCGAGGCTCATAGAAGTGCTTCTGAAGAGCAGTCGTGTTTGTACTTGAAATGCACTGAAATAAGCCATGTGTGAGAGTTTGGGGTGCGGGGATCCTGAGGAGAATACCTCTGAAACACCGACCCAGGGTCCCCATCTCAGCTGACAGCACATTTCCAATGACACAAGTACAACACCATGCTGTACCACACGTACACGTAGCACGTTTTTCAAGAAGATCTCACAAAATGTGCAGTCAACACCCACACTAATAAGCCACGGTTGGATTCCCTGGTGTCAAGTCCCCTTCTGAATACTAAAATGGTGTTCATCGAATAGGGGGAAAAAGTTTGTGTGAGTTGCTTGTTAAAATGTTTGCAGTACAGCAGAAAGTTTAAGTAGTGGGAGCTCCTGTTCTCTTCAAACCACAAAAAGCTGATAGTTATCACCAATAAAAGGTTAGGAAAACCACTGGGGGTAAGGAGAGCCTCTCACGCATAGGAAACCACAACTCAGTGCAACTGTACAAAAGCTCGTGGTTCCAAACACATGCAAAACACACCAGAAACCTTTCATCCTGGGAACAGCCAAAACAGCTTATGCCCATGGGAGGCAAGCACAGGGGGGAAAAGCCTCTCATGCACAAGGGCCACAGCAGAGAAAAATGTCTGGGAAAGGCTAGTAGGCCCATCACTTGCCAGCAGCTGTCAGCAGGGAGTTGTTACAGGACCCGACAGCAACCGCATACACTTGGCTCTGAAAGGAGAGGATGCTGGGGCAGTTAGAGGGGCAGTCTGGGACCTGTGATCTGCTCAAGGACACAATCATCAGGAAATTGCCTGGTCCAGGAGTTGCTTCATGGAATATGGAATCACATGTCTCTCAATGGCTTTGATGGTGTCTAAAAAAAAACACCAAAAAGATAAATGTGGCTTTATCAACTATGAGCAAAACAGCCTACAGTCCTGGACTAACCTCCTGTGAGAACTTCCTCACAAGATGGGGCTTTGTAACACTAAAGGAGTCCTGAAACATATCCTTAGAGATGGATAACCACCACAGCCAAGCTTCACCAGTAGGATTCAGCTGTGGCCAGTGCTGTTGCTCCCTGAACTGTCTGACCAAGTCATGAGCACCACCATGAGCATGTCCCTTGGGCATAGTTCTCATACCACATTATAGATGTTGTACTCACGGCATTCAAAGGGGTGAATGTGGCTGGTGAAAAATAGCTTTTTCAGTTAGCAAGGCCTACGCCTTAAAAATAAGAGATGAGATGGGAAGGAAAGTACCAAAGCAGTGAAAGGAGATGGGAAAACCAAGAGTACCTGAACTGCAGGTACAAAAGTCTTGGGAGGTATTTAGGCTTTGGACTTATTAAGGAAAATTAAAATTCTGCTCCATTGACCTATAGAGCAAATTTTTATGGATTGTCTGTGCTAGGACCATGAATAAGATCTCAGAGTCTATGGCTTGGCTCCCTCTTAGTGGGATCCGTGGAGTTTGGGAGGGTAAGACTCCTGCCTCCTCAGTAATAACCCACCTAAACTTGACAAGCACTGCTCTCCCACAGCTGGGGAAGATAACCCTTCTCACCAATATTTCTGAGTCTGGAAGGAAAGAGTGTGAAAAACCCAGAGAAAAAAACTAAATCTAGATTCCCACTCATTTTGCATATCCAGGTTCCCAGGCACCCATCCCTTTTTTACTAAAGGGGGGAAGAAATATATTTAATAAAGTTCTGGCAGGAGTATGATGAAATAATGAGTAGGATGAGACCATGTTACATAAATTGGCAAGGATCCAGCTTGTAAATGATTAAAACAAAAGAAAAAGGGAGTTTCCATGAAGACTAACGTAAAAAGCATTTTATAATCAAAAGGCCTGAAACTATGGGGGCTGATGGGAATGTCTAGCAAAACAAGCCTGTTCTGAAGCTTCCAGATGATACATGGAAACTTAATCAGCTCATCTCAGTCAACCTTAAATCAAAGAAAAGACTGATTGGAGGTTCAAAGGGAAGAGTGGTTTTGTGGCTCAAGAACAAGAGCAGGACGCTTTCCCGATTCTGCCACAGATTTCCTTTGAGATCTTGGGTAAGTCACTTACTTGTGTGATATTAAATTTCACAGCTATTGGGTACAATAGTTTGCCTTATATGCATATTCCAATTTGTCCCTGGAAGTGGACTATTGCATATATATGCCTGGCTCTTTACACCCACACATACCATTCACACAGCACTGTTGCTAACAAGCAGACCTTCAAATTTCCTTCTATAATTTTTTCCTCTGTAAAATGTGGAGAAGCCCCATATACCTTTATGGCAATGCTGTCATACTGAATTAGTGCATAATATTCCTAAAAATCTTTGAGTAGATAACATTATGAAAGCAAGAGAACTCTCTATAATCTACTACTATGAGATTAATAGTGAGTACTTCCCTCTCAGATAGACACGAAAAAAAGGGAAGCCGCTTAAATGCTTCAATTTCTCTGCTGCTAAGAAAAGCGTCCCTTCACAGTTCACGAGTAACTCTTCCTCCTTTACCCCAAGCCAAAATCCAGTGACATTAAATCTGAGAATTGTAACATCAAGAGAGACATAGTTCTAATTTCTGTTGGAACAGAAAATTTGTTACTCAAAATCAAATGCTAATTGACTCCATCCTTTTAAACTAAGCAAGCTAAGAGGCTGTTGAGAACGTACAGATCTTCAAGGGGAGTTTGCTAACCATATGCAGTTAGAGCCCAACCTTAATGTCTTTTTATCTTCCAGGTTTACAAGTGTATGTATATGTGTGTGCACATTTCTGAAAGTCTATTCTTCTGTACACTGAAAATTCAGATGAAAGTCAAGAAAAGGAAGGTTAGATCAGGGAATGAGGACTCCTTTATACTGCTTCCAAGCTCTGCCCTGATGCATTGTGTAACCTTGGGCAAGTCATTTAACTTGTCTTGCTCATCCATCAGGTAGAAAGATGATGCTTATCTATTGCATGAAAATGAGTTAATTGCTGTTTGCCAACTGCTTTCATCTCTTTGGATGAATCAGATCCAGTCCATATATGTGAGTGTATATAATTTTGCATGTGTATTTTTATTTGGAGCTTGCTTATGTCTTGGAGCGTAACTTCTTCAGGTCAACGCTGGTTATCTGCTTGGCAGGGAGCCCCTATTGTACATTTCTGATGTAATGCAAATCATAGCAATGAGAAACACATAAGTGAAAGGTCTCTTATCATCATCATTAGTTGTTGTTGTTGTTAATATTATTATTATTATAGTTTTGCACTCGGATGCAGAGATAGGACCACTTTAAAAAACATGGCCCCAAGAAAGAAATCTGCTGTTCTTGAGAATAAGACTCTAAAAATAAAAAGAATGGGAGAGGCATAGGCCTGGAGCCGCCTCTACACACATGTGTTGATGTAAAGTTTCCCAGGGGCATCACCAGATCTCTAAACTAACTTATTTATAGGCTTTACCGCTCAGAAACTGACCTATGCAAGTGCTTGGCCAGTGGGTGGTTCTCACCAAAACAATAAATCTCCTCCCTCAGGGAGGAGTCATAGCATTCAGGACTTGTTTGATTTTTAGAAACAGAAGGAAATTGAACTGAGAAGCTCAGAGACAAATAATGAGAAATTCTCTAAACCATAGACACAGCTCTGGAAAGAAGTCCAAGGTCTGTATAATCCTTGGGAGCAAAGTCCTTTTCTTAACCATCAGTGGATGCACTACAGACTGTGCCTTGTCTGTGACACATGGAGCTGACACTGCTGTTCAAGGATGTGGAGTTGCCTGCAGAGGCCAAAGGGGTCACCACTGCTTTAGGAAGCAGGACTGGAGTGAGCAGCAGACAACAGCAATCTGGTGTGTTTGAAAGGTACGGTCTTTAAATATACATAAGTGTTAACTAGAAACTCTTGTTGTTCATTCACGCAAGGTGCTCCGCCATCAGAGAGTTTCTTCAAAAGAGGCCATGTTCTCCAGTCCTATCTGACCTGTGTCCTCACTACCAATACTGCTACCTTTGTTGTGCAGTAAGAGTCACTTTTGTCTCTCTGGAGTGGTAGCACCAAAACCACTAGCTCTGCAACTAAGTTTAGGCTCTAGAAAAAGCTTTAGCCTAGTGACATTTCTTACCAGAAAGAGACTCAGTGGGTAAAGGACCAAAATCCATATTTGCTGTCTCATCCTCTGCCCCAGGTACCAGGTTGTCCTTTCTCTGAGGTAAAATCAGCTTATGTCTGTGTATGAAAGCACTGCAGAGAAGATGTTCCTCCCCTCAGATGGGCTGCAAAGTTTTGAAATAGCTGCTCTTCCAGTCTCATGGACCACAACAGCAACACAGCATCCTCTATATCAAGGTGTTGCCATATTGTGTTTGAACTCATTCCCAGGCCACATGGTTCTGCCATCCCTCTTTACCTTGGAGAAACACACATTTCCTACCCAGTGGCTCTTCTAGTTCCTCCTTCCATAGGACTGAACAAATGGGTAAGATTTTATCAAGCCTTTCCGTGCATGGTTGTATTTTGCCCGTAAGGTTTTGTTTTTATTCATCCCACACTTTTGCCACACCAAGTACGAAGACCTAATAGACTGAGATGCATTGCATGTTTATTGGATGAAATGGCGAATGCTGTTAAAGTGTTAATTTGCATGATTTTTTTCTTATAGATTGCAGTGTTTATCAGTTTTTAAGTTAGATTGGTTAGCTCATTTTTTTATTCACTCTGCTTGTTTTACTTACTATTTATTGGTTGACATACATAATGAGTATGATTAATAGATTTTAGAATGTAAATTATTTTCTACTACTGTTTATTAGATACATCTCTGGATAGGGTTTAAATAAAAACACAGCCTGAAATCAGAATTATGGTGCATTCTAGTCTTAACGAATGGCATGGACCTAACTTGCTCTTTGTTACATCTGGATATCTGGAACAACTCTCTTTGGCCCACTCTCTTTAGTCCACCTCTGAAAACCACAAAGGGCAGATGTTGGCACAAAGTAATCTTTTTTTTTTTTTTAACAGGGGCCTAACTTTGCTCAGATACAGATGTTCAGCTCTCAGTGATCAGTTTCTGTGGGCTAAAGAGGACTCACTGTTGTAAAGGCTCCATAGAAATGCTTTCAGCACAGGTTAGGAACTCCCAAGGACAGCAGCAGAAGATACTGGTCACAATGGCATAAGAATAGTTTAAGATTGGCATGGAACTCTTGAGAGTCATGCTTATCTGAATCTTCAGGTTGGACGGCATCAGGAAGAAGCAGTCTTCCCAAAGCATCTTGCAGTTCTTCTCAGGTATTGATATGATATCAGGTCTATTGAGATTTCAAGGAGGGTCATCCTGGCTTGTCACACCAAACCAGACCCCACAGAATCAGCTCCCCAGTTCACAGCGCAGCCACCGACATTGAACCAAAACCCATGAAGTGTCCCTTGTGCTGCTCTGCTCATGGAGAACCAAGTCCTTCCTTGCTCCTTCACAGCTTTCCCTGTCACCCTCACCTTTTCGCACAGCCACATCTGCCCAGACCGTTTTTGCTTCACAGGGTGTTCTGCTCCTTTAAAAGCAAGTACTGGGGGAATGTTAGTGATGTAAACTTGTTTAAACCTGAGCAGGCAGTTAAGTCAGCTTTGTAATTAATTGCCTCATCACTGCAGTCATCCTTCAGGAATGCTGCGCTGCTGGTTCACGCTGGTTCATGATCAAGTAAGAAAGGGCCAGATCCCCAGTGGAGATCCCCAAAGTGAAGAAAATCATGAAGCGCTGCAGTATTTCAGGCTCTGACCCCCAGAGGGAGTGAAGAGGGAGAGGCGTCTTCGGCCCACCACCACCACCATAGCATGCAGAGGTGGGCAGGGGTGCACTGTGAGAGCCCCCAGTGCACAGCTGGTTTTGTCCTGGGGAAAGGATGTGTTTCCCCAAGGCATGGCCTCTGCAGATGTCCTCAGGGGTGCTCCATCATGACATGACCACTTTCCACCATGTCAGGTGCCACAGAGCACTCCAGGGCTCACACTCATCCCTGCCATAGGAAGGAGACACCGTAAGTAATGAACTCACTAGGAGCACGTGAGAGCTAATGGAACTGAAAAACGTGTCGTCAGAGATATGTCTAGAAGCACCAGTGGAGGATGCGGAGGCATGGTGGAGGTACCTTCTCCCCCACGTACCCACAGTAAGAACTAACAAAGGTGAAACTGGCTGAAGTCATAAAACTCCTACTAGAATTATCTTCTTTCCACTTGCATCTAAATGCACTGCAGGTGAGCGTGCCAAAAGGTGGTTTTACCCGTACTCTGTCTTGTTGACGCTGATCTTTCCTGTGCATAGGAAAGGGAGGAAGAGGGAATAAAAAGAAGAATCAGCTTCTCTAATAATGGCAATAAAGTGAAGAGAGAAGAAGAAAATGAGTAAGTGAGAAAATGTAGGATGGGGGGACCTGTGCTTACAAGGAGAGAGCAGAGAGTGACAGAAAGGGGTACCAAACTGAGAAGTGACCTGGACAACTGGATCATTTCATGGCCATGTCTCCAGCCTTTGTACCTCATAGAAGGCTGCTGCCCATTAAGGAATAAAAAAAGTCTGAAGAGGAGATAGCTATTTCAGATAAGAGCTGCTGTGGCTACTTTATAATTGCTATTTACACTCCAATTAAATAACTGCATAGAGGAAAAGACCAGGGTCTAAATTCAGTACGAGCTGAATGATGTGGTCAGTATAAACCTCAGCACAGGTCCTGCGCAGAGAGTAGCCCAGGACACGTAACAGCTCTCATCTCCATGTCTGCCAGTGGCTAATGCGGCCCCGACACTAGGTGCCTTTGGTGAAGAGAAGACAGATTTGCACGGATTTCCGGGCAGACTTTCCACTGCTGGGGGAAAACAGTGCGCTTTTGCCAGTTCTCCTATGTAGCTGTCAGTCTGTGCAGAGACTCCAGTTCGCAGTCCCTCTCCCACACTGGCAAAGTGGCTCTTCTTTGGGGATCTGAGGGAATTTTAGCACAAGGAGGCAGAAAGGGCAATCAATGCCTATGATAAGATACACTCGAGCAAACTGTTTATAATTTTTCTCACTGGGTTGCAGATGACCTAATAGGCTCTTTTCCCATCTCTAATTTCTATGAATCTGCAATCCTATTATTTATATTATATCTTGAGGGTTTCTTCAAGAGTAAATTATGTAATTATACCCTGCACCATAACATTTCAGGATCTAGTGTAATAGGACTAAATATGCAATTATGTGGTTAGTAAACGTAACAGTACAAAACTCAAAATCTATACCTATGTACGGTAGCTTCGTAAGAAGAATTAGTTTACTGTTATGTACACAACAGATGTAATGTAATTACTGCTAACTGAAAAGTATCACCAGACTTCATATGATACCAACAAAAAAATGCCCCTCCAGCCAATTCTTCATTCAAACATATGAAAATGAGAGGATTCCCACATTTCTGTCTTACCAGTGAATTCTAGGCACATACATTTGATCCTCTGCATATCAAATCAATACTTCCTAGGCTTATAGATGTGCAGAACCCCCATGCTTACGCAAAGTGAAGGATCAGATTCATCTCTGGTGTTATTCCAGCAATTTGAGCTGAATTACAGGATGGCAGAAGACAGTCCATTATGCAACCTGCACGGATTACGGTTGGAAGAAATAAAACTGGCCCCCAACATTTATACAACACTGTGTGACAAGAAGAAAACAACATGAAAGGAACCACAGCCCTGTGGTTAAGGAGCTAATCCTGGACTTTGGAGATACCAATTCTACTCAGAGGTTTGTCACAAGTTTCATATATGAAAAAAGAAAAATAGAAAGAAGAAGAAAAATATTAAATGGGAAAAAGGAGGAGCAAAGCGAGAGGAGAGGAGAGGAGAGGAGAGGAGAGGAGAGGAGAGGAGAGGAGAGGAGAGGAGAAGAGAGGAGAGGAGAGGAGAGGAGAGGAGAGGAGAGGAGAGGAGAGGAGAGGAGAGGAGAGGAGAGGAGAGGAGAGGAGAGGAGAGGAGAGGAGAGGAGAGGAGAGGAGAGGAGAGGAGAGGAGAGGAGAGACCTTTATTGTGAGCCTTGTCTGCAAGAGGACATGTTGCCAGTAAAAAGTGTGACTTTGCACAGGCTGCGTTCACCTAGCACAAATGCCTTTTAATTTCCACCTAAACCCAAATGTGAAATGGGCCTAGCTGTACCAGAGGAAAGTACCTTCACTATATGATTCCTAACACTAGCTTAAAAAAATTATTTGAAGGTTTGTGACAGTTCTAGTTTTAGAAATCACACATGGCTTAAGTAACTGTGGCTTAATCACACCTTCTCTTAAGTAAGGCAGCTACCCACTGGTTGAGTGGGCATGATGAGAACCCTCTGGTTCAGTGCTTCACCTTCAGGTGTAGAGGGAGGGCTCACTGAGCCACATATCCCCTTGTACCAGAGCCGCTGACTCTTGATGGAGGGGTAACTTCTCACAAGTTTCATTAGGACCAATACACCAGAACCTAAAGAAACGCCAATGTTGTTTTCCTCCAGAAACTGTACTTCAATTACCCAAGTGTAAAAACAGATGATACTTCAAAGGAGTGTGTTATTGCTAAGCAAACACCCATCAGGTTTTCAGCTACCACTGACACCAGGCTAAAGACATCCCTCAGCAAATATATGCTAGACCTACACCTAACAGGGAGTAAAAGCCTAGTAAACGTTCCCCACCACACACTACATGGTGTTCCAGCAAGCCACATTTGCTGTACACTAGTACATGTCTACAGCAGTGTCATAACATTTAACCATAAGCATGAGAGGAGACAGTCACAGTGGAAGTGTCAGTTGTGCTGGATGCACCAGGAGGATACTGAACCTGTGTGAATCTTGTATGTCACACGTAAACACAGAACAGCCCTTTTTCAGACTTTGTCCCTGGCAATTAAATCTACCATGCCCTTACTCAGAATGTCCCCTGTGATGAAATCAAACTCCCAGAGGAATGGGATCCCTTCATTTTGTGTTCAGATCATAGAATGGTTTGGGTTGGAAGAGACCTTAAAGACCACCTAGTTCCAACCATGCGCAGGGTCACCCTCCACTAGACCAGGTTGCTCAAAGCCTCATCCAGCCTGGCCTTGAACACTGCCAGGGATGGGGCACCCACAGCTTCTCTGGGCAACTTGTTCCAGTGCTTCACCACCCCCTCCGTGAAGACTTTCTTCCTGATATCTAATCTAAATCTCCCTGCTTTCATGGACAGAAGATGATGTGTTGTCATATTAAGAAGTATTCAGGAGAACTCAGTGTTGCCAGAGAACATCATCTTGCTCCCTACAAGCAATGTGAACCAGCCACCACAGTTGCCCAAGTACTGAACTCCCTAAGACTGAAGACCATAACAGAGCTCTGAATTTTGTTGTGTTTTACTTTCCTTTACACTTCTTTGCAAACTTTCCATTTACCACAGGATGATAAATAACGTAACCTCCCTGCCACGGAGGGACAGTTCACCTGGATGCCTTAAAGAACCATGTTGTTGTTTCTCGCCTTGTCTACAGTCAGTGATGGCTTCCGGTTCACATGGCTGAACCAGTAAGAAAAAGGTTAAGTGATATGCTGTAACAACGTGTAGTTGCTCCACTTTGAGCTGAAATACTTGGTCACATTTCCTCCCACTCCGTATTTCTGTCATGCTATTGGCACTCGAAGCGTTAGCTTTGTAGTCACAATTACATGAGAACTAAGTAAACTGCAGAAATTTGTAAACTGTTGTATTGCTAAATTAAATGCTGTTTTAACTAACAGTTAATAGTGTTTACTGCTGTGTAATAGTAATTTTCATTTTTTACTGTATCTAATGACTTTCTGATGACTCAAATTCTCTGTAGGGATACCAAATCATTACATTAAGGATGAGTGATTTTAGTATGCAATGACTGATCAGTACAATAATATGTAGACTCATGCTTCAGCTAGTAAATTAAATCATTTACACCAGAGCTTTTGTCAACCAGAAGAGTTCTATTACACTGCTGCATTATAATGTAGAGTCTGCTCAAAATAAAACACATGCTATATTAAATCTGTGCTACTTTACATACAAAACCCTTAAGGAGCAAGGGTTTATCATATAGTAAGGCCATGGAAAAGGACTGGTTTTCACACAGAGTGGATAAATCCAGAATTTTTTTCATTAATTTGTAAAAGCACCACAGGCAACATACAGGTATGAGCCTACTAGGTCGCATTAGACATCCAAATATCACTTGAACACTTCATTTGGTACTAATGAGACCTATGGGAGTGAAAATGGCCACAGACAGAGCTTGTGAACTTTCAGATAAACATACATGTGAGGCAGCATCAGGACTTCATGCGATCACCACATCAACCCCAGCCATGAAAAATAAAAAGGTAGTTTATTTTGGGATACAAACTCTTGACAGGTCTGCTGAAACTGAGTGGCAGAATGCCTCTTTGGTGAATAGCTCATCACGATTCTATTTTAAGAGTCTAGATCAATTCTTTGCTTGAACAGGACTTAAAATGCAACCTCTCCCACCATTTAGCACAGTTTCCTAGTGTAGGCTTTGGTTTGGACCCAATAATTATTTTGATGTCAAAATGTTCAGAAGAACAGGGAAGATGCTTTAGTGTTTTAGGAACTTGTTCTAGTCTTTTGCTTGAGACACTAAAGGGGCTAATTTCCACTAACATGAAAGCATCAGAGTTTCCATTCACCATAATTTGAACAAAAGGTTCTCCATCATCTGGAAAAAGCAGACCCCGAAGTCTCAAGGTTATCTCCAAAAGGTCACGCACCAATGTTAAACCAGTGTTAAACTCCATTGACTTTGACACAGTCACACTCATGTAAATATATGCAATGAATCAGAACCCCAGTTTCCATCAATATGCAATAATGCCAGCCAGAAAATACCTGTAGGGGCATAATGCTTCCTTAGATGAATTTTCCCTTTTGTCTTGTGACACATCCTGTGTCACACTCAAGAGAAAGACTTGGAGGACAGTAGGAGATGCTTCATCATTTTTGCTGAGTTCATCTTCCAGATGTGGCAGCTTTACTGTCAGAGGGCAACTCTGAACCTCTCATAATGCACAAGAGTCATGACAGAGGGGAAGGCTTTCTTTGTGAACCCACATTAATATATTGCTTTTCAGGAACTTAATGACTCATTCGATTTTTACCCTTGGGACATCCAGAGTCACAAAAACAGTGGAATTTTGACTTGTGAAGTCTTCATCACAAAAAATGCTTCCTGTGCTACCGTCTAAGAATTAGGTTTCTCTGGCAAGAGCTAAAAAGTCAGGTTATCATAACTAGTTTACTACTTAGCATGCGTCACTGAAAAGCACTTAATGGGAGATAATAGTTGCAAGTCAACAATCTTAACACCTAATTCCATGGACATCTCCTGCGCAGAGCGTGAGACCGCATCCATAGCTCTACATGACACATCTGCGTATAACATATACTTTCCCCTCAGCAAGGCCTTCCATATGAGCCAGCTCAAGTGAGATTGGCCCCTTGAATTTTTTGCTGTTGATATTTCCCTAAGCATCCCCTAAAAAAAAGGCACGGCGAATGCTTTTGAGCTTTTTGTTTAAAATGTAAGAGTGTTAAAATGTCCTAATAATCTGGAGGCTTGCCAGTTTGTAGGAAGGCACTAAGTGAGGTTTAATTTTTGCACAGAAATCAAATGTTAGCAAGGGGAACATGAACACATACAAAAAGACTGCTCATCTGGCCAACATCTGGTTTGATGGGGCCATTATTTCAACAAGTACTTACAGGCAGTTTTTTGTTGTTGTTGCTTCCTCCCAGAGCAGCAACAAAGTAGTAGTAGAGATTAAAATTTCCATGTCATTCCCACACACACAGTCATGCTGTACAAGTTGTCCAGAACTCCTAGTATTTCCTCTTTTTTTGTTTTTTTTTGGTTTTTTTTTTGTTTAAAAATCACTATTATATTTAACTAGATGGGAGGGGAAAGTGAGAATAGCAGTTAAAATTCTTACTTTTCAGGACATTCTTGCATTAGAAGTTATGGCAGTGTTTATTACACGTGTTTAACGAAAGAACTGGAACACAAACCTGAAAACACTTTCTCCAGGTGTAGGTTGGAAGGTGAAATCAGCCATCTTAAGACTCAGTGGCTCTGAGTTTCATAAATGCGCACCTATTTGGAAGTTCAGGGTGTCCTGTTGCTTGTGCTGGGTCTATTGGTCTCCATCTGGAAAGGTGTGTCCTTTTTTTCCCCACCAGAAGAGAGAGATACTCTTTCTGGAATAATTTATGGTGGTGGGCAGATTTAAATGCACACAAATCATTTATTGCTGTATGTGCAGATGTATCTATGCTTGATTCCAGAATCCCTCTTCTCACTTTCAAGATGATGGTAAGTGTGTAACTTTCTAGGTAAAGCCAGAGACATCACCAGTCCTGAGGCTAAACTGAGCTTGTGATAGCCACATTTGCTCTGCTGGGTGGTCTGTATCTACCAGGTCTTCCATTGTTCAAAACTTTCAACATCTTCTAAACAACAGCCATGCTCTCAAAGTCAGTTAACCACAGGGAAGCAACCAACCACTCTCCTCGTAAAGAAAAAACATAAAACCCAAGAATAACCTGGGTTATAGATTGTGAACTAGTGACAGAAAGAAGAGCAATGCTGGACCACACCTGTATGCAAAGACGGAAATGAGAGATTTATCTCCATCACTGCCCTGATTAATTTGCTTTTCTTGGTAATGCCATTTCTCCTACTTGTAGTACCAGCTGTCTTTATGTTGTTTTTCCTCTCTGGCATGACTGTGACCATTTCCAAGGTTTCCTTAATGCATAAGTCAAAGTTACAGTTTGACTTCCCCGGAGCAGTTGCACGGTAAGCATGGGCATCCATTTACTGCAATCAAGCCATTCCACAAAATTTATGGACACAAAGGGCGATGAAGGCTGGTCCGTCTTGCCACGAAAGCTCAGGACTCTGGTTTAGATTTGAACCGAAGCTCTCACCTTCTCTCTCTAACTCTCATGTCACCCAGAGCAAAACCCTCAGCTCCCCTGGGAGTGAGGTAGACCATGTCACACACCCTGCACGTGGTGCAGCCTGGCTATCGGACTGCTGAGGCAGAGGGTCTCCTCGTCCCTGGGCTCCATTCTGCTGGCTGCCTGCAAATGGCTTTCTCCAAAACAAGTAGGCATTATGGTTCCAACAGGGGGTTTTTTGGGTGGGGAGAAAGGAGACAAAACAAAACTCCGCCGCTATTCTGGCCCACTGGTTTGAGACACAGCTTTCCTTCTGAAGGTGTTGCTACATCTCCAACTGGCAATAGTCTCAGGTTTGGGGGAGAGCTGGCAGGTGCATGTTTGTATGAAGAGGCTTGCAAGGGGTAGAAGGTGGGAAGAAGATGATGTACTGTTGCCAAAGAACATGAGAAAACAGACAGTGAGTTCTTCCCACCCCAACCAGAGCAGAGGTGGAGTCAGCTGGGAACACAAAACCGAGGCAATACATACCAGGTTGCTTTGGCAGCAGGAAGGGGATAGTGCAGCAGCAAGGCTGAAGCCTAGAAAATGAGCTTAGTAGCTGTCTCTGCAGGCCTGGGTAAGGCTCTTTGCTGCAGGGAAGTCTTCTTTCAGGCTTTCCTTGCGTAAATAAACCACTAACACAAGAGGCCCAGAACACGCCTGGGGATCAGCTTTTCTTCAACTGCCTTCATGCAACTTGCTACCCTTCTCACTCTCTCTGTGCTTTCAGCAGGCTGCCTCCCTGCTTACGGCAACTTTGTCAGCTCCACCAGTGACCATCTCTGCTTTCTGTACGTCCCAGGCAATAATTAGTTGGTTGTTTCTCGTCTCTGATTGACATAGTTCCTATTCCAGCGCAACACAGAACTTGTTTTCGTCACTTTGCAACTTTCTCGTTAGTGGGCAACGTGACACGATGTGAGGTAAATCACACAACACCACCATAAACACAAAAGCAGGGCCAGATTCACGGCTCCATCGTTGCAGTTTCACTCTACAGGAACTCTGTTGAAATTAGTCTTGTCACACGTAAGACCAGAGTTGCATATTCAGCCCACGGTGTGGTCATGAGACACCGCAAAGGAAGAGCACTCATTTCTATTACTAGAGAGCATTTGTGCCATATAACTGTATTTCTGTTCTGTGAAAAAGTAAATATAAGGCAGGAGGAATACATGCACAAAGAGGAACAGAGTTGGGGTTTCTATGGAAACTCAGAATTTCTGACTGATATAGTTAAAATCAGCCATAGTCTTGTTACTGCGGTTGTGGGGACAAAGAAATGTTGATTTTGTTTTTCACTTTATTACGTGTGAACAATTTCAGTTATCTTTCTTTTTTCTCTTTGCCTCTCTCACATGTACATGTTCATCCACGGTTTTTTACATTATATATATTTTATATACTGTGTGCACTGTAGCTTTCCTAACTCCCAATAATATTAACAAGAGTTACTCATGTAAATCTCCCATTCATTGTTGGGACAATAAACCTCAGAGAGTGTGAAAGCACTGCATTAAACTCATTTTTCTCAGTACTGATACGAATATAGGACACTAACATCCAGATTAAATGGCACGCATAAACCTAAGGACCCACTATTGCTGGATATCATGCATCATGCACTTATCTTTCTGTCATATCCAACACTGAGGGAGAATGTTCTTAGCAAAATACATCTGTATTTTCCAGAGCAACCTCTCTTCCTAGGAAGGTGGAAGCAGCACCAGTACTTAAAAGCTTTCCACACTAAAACACCCCAGTGACTGCCTGTAGCTTAAAATCTTTGGCTCCTATTGTGCCATATATCACATGCCAAGTAGAAGTGGGACAGATCGGAGTTTGGTTAGAGGACCTCCAAGGAAAGCTTCCATACAGCAGAACATGTTTTTAGTGGCTCGCTACACGGTGTATATCCCTAACGCTTAATATTGAGCCAGTACTCCAGCTGTGACCCACTGGTGATGATGGAGGTGTTAGTTTTTAAAAGAAAAATAAAACCACAGCTCCAACCCTTTTTGAGGAGAAATAGTAATATATTGCCTCCATTTTTGCAGAGTTTGGCTTCAATTGCAATGCTGTGTGTATGTCACAGAATTAATGCACGCAAAATCCATTAGCAGCTGCAAAGCAGTGACAAAGAAGGACTAAACTTAAGGACACCACTGTTCCCATGCACAAATGACCAACAGATAAAACAATTAAAATTAAGAAATTAGAGGATTTAGCTGTGCTGGAGTTGGGAAGGAGAGAATTCTCCCTGACAAACTTACAGTCCTATTATCATAATAAGGCAGGATGATAGCCGTATTCCAATCCCAAATGGTTTATTTCAGGAGTGGGCATAAAGTGAGCCCTTGTTGTACCATCTGCCAAGTACCTTTGGGATCTGACAGCGTGGAAGGCTCATTAAAAATGTAAGAAGTTACTGTTTACATTAATAAAAACACTGGTTCAAAAATTAGGTTGAAAAAGCAACAACATTGTAAACATGCCTTTAAAACGAAAGCCATTTCCTCTCGTAGTGAAAAGCATGGTTTATTTTCATCTGTTGGGATGTGACTACGCCAAATCCAGCTTCTGCTTCCTGGCTGTGCCACTCTAATGGAATTTGCACTCGGAGAAATGAAGCGGGCATTGTACATGGGACTGTCTCTGACACTTTCACCTGGGCAGAAATAAAAATAAAACTCTCCTGTTAGCTGTATTTCAACCCCTATACCATCACTTCCAGCATTCTTATAACGAGGGTTGAGTCAAATTGAAGCCTATAATAAGAGTATATTATTCCTGTTTTAAAAAGCTGACCTGCAGTTCTGGTTTACAAACCAAATGACTGTAGTCAGGCATATTAGTGCTTTAACATTTTTATTACATTACATACATGAAAACAATTAAGGCTGGGATTCTTTCCAATGTATTATCATTTTCTGTTCCCTCTGGCCTTTTTCCATCCATTTCAAAGAATGTACATAACATCAACTGAACATTCTCTCGTGTTTTATTTTTTTGTTTCTTTTCTTCTTAACAACTGTCATGCTTTCAAGATCAGCCAACTATAGAGTATCATGCAACAGCAGCAGTCGACAGCAGCAGTGGCAAAAACAACAACAAAAAGTTTGGGGGTTTAAAACTCCTCATAAAATTAAATCTGAGATTTAAATTCTCCCTCATATTTTATTGTCTTTTCTTTTCTTTTTCCTGTGGTAAATGGTAATTAGAGTCAATAATCTTTTGCTGAGAGAGCACCTTGTCCTCACAGTGTTTATATCATCATCATCAAAGATCTGCCTTAAGGCCCTGGCGTGTTAATAATTTAAGGTGTGCACAGCCTAGTTATAGCAGGAAGCCTAGTTATTGAGTTTGTAAACCAGCTGATGATTTATGGGAACACCTTGCATGAGTCATGCTCATTAAATAAAATACTTCAGTTTAATAAGGAACATGGGGTAAACAGTTCTTCCCGTTACTGGGTGACTGTGCAATTGGAAATTGCTGAGTTTTGTCACCAGCTTCACCACTGCTATTTTGTCTTAATTGTAGCGTCAGGGTCAGCTTGTCTGTATGCACGTGCACGCGCATGCATGTGCATACACGTTTCCCCTTGAAGCACAGAGAGAAAGTCTTTCACTAACGCTCTTCTCTCCTGCCCTCTGTGTCTCTCCCTCTCTCTCTCCATACAGCTGTTTCATAAGTTACCCCCTGATAATGAAAATGTTAAATCTCTCTTTAAAAGGCTACTAATTAAGAAAACAGAAATGTTCACAGAAATAAAATTACAAGGGGAAAAAAAATCAATATATGGTTGTTAAATGTAGCTTGCATTTGAGAGCCATAACCATATTTTACTTTTAAACACTGGAGTTAACTCTGACTCATTAGAAATTCCTTGGGAAATTGAGGCAGTAAAAGCCCTACACATTGGCCTCTTCTGTTTTACCAGAAGCAAGCGTGCTTTGCCCACCGCTTTAGAAATCCACAATATCTCCAGAAGATTTCAGTGGGATAAGGTAAAGTGTCAGCATCTACCCTCAGATGGCAAAAATGCAGACGATAACATCCCCTGCACCGTCTATTTCTTACTGTCTGCATTTTCTAGCTTTTCAGAAACCAGGGTGCAATTCCTTCGAGGCACTGAAATCCCCCCCATTCCCAACAAAGCCAGTGGCACTTGAGCACTGGGAATGGAAGGAACCAGTGCAGCTGAGGCTGGAGGCTTCCCTAGGCTGGAGACTGCTCCGGGACAAAATCACCATTGTCTTCAGTGGGGGGAAGGTGGGACTCATGGAGTTACAAAATTTCTACGGGATGAGGGGAGAAACAAATCGAGTAATAACATAAAGGTGTACATACACTTTTCTTGATGGATTTCAGTCTTATCATCCCAAACCAAAGGCAACTCAACTGGGTTTAGTTAAACTGATAAACAAAAAATAAGAAATCAGTTTTTAAAAAAAAGCCAACTTTTCCCAGCAACTGAGTATTAGCAAACATCCCATTACCCCTGTAATATTGACTTTTGTGTTCATTATAGTTCTTTTTAGATGTACTTTTCTGATTCTTTTCACATGGGTGACACAGCTGTAAGTTTAATTTTCTGACTTATAACTGAACATCCTCAGATACAGACAGCCTGTCAGGCATCATTAACAAATTTGTTAGAGAATATTGGGCCAGACCCACTTGTGGTGTAACGAGTTTTGCATTTAACAGCCCTACACAAGCCAGTGATGTGACTGCCAATTTGTAAACAATGGTTTGAGTCCTCCCTTTTTTCCAGGGAAAATAAAGCATGACACAACAGGGTAAACACACCACTCCGGGCTGCTTCTTTGAGGTATCTAAACACTTTCCATTGCTCTAATATTTGGGTTTTGCAGTCTTTTGTTTGTTTCCACGACACACGTGCCAGCGTAGGGGAGTACCGTGACCTCATTTCGCAGAGGGAGAAGGCGGCATGGAGAGGCGGCGTGGAGAACCGCTGGCGAGACCCACAAACAAAATTAGGTTCCTCGATGGCGAGGGATTCAGGATGTTCTGCTGACCAGTGCAAGGCAGATGCAGAGGTAGAACCACTCCGACATGGTGCTGGCACTGCCGGCCAAATCGCACAGCCAGACCAGCCCATAGAAAGACTCAGCAGCCACCACACTGCAAGGGATGCAGCCCCATGGTTCTGCTCCAAGTGTCCACCCAAAGCCTTAAAGGACAGCGACAGTTAGAGGAGAACAGAGCAGGTGAAGACTCTCTCTCCGAGTTCACCTCTTTTGCTATTCTCCACGCCAGAACAGCCACTACTGGTCATCTTTAATGACAGTACGGTGAGCTGGTCAGACCCTCAAGGGATTCGAGTTGTTCCTTCAGGCACACACGTTGGAGAGGCACCCAGAAGCTGACACCAAAAGCAAAGGTGTTTTTCTGCACAGCAGGTTTGTGTAGGATTACTGAGCCCTCCTCGCAGCGGCTGCTGGTTGCACAGCTGCAATGGCCTGAAGTGGCTTGCGCAGCCGTTTGGCTGAGTCCAGGGACAGCTCTGAGCCCCATGTCCCTGCAGCACACTACCAGCAGCTGCACTAAATGCATCCTTGGGTGCTTTCAGATTTCTGTTGTCTCCAAGTCAGGTGGCAGCTCAGTTAGATGTTTAAGAACCCAAGTTTTGCAAGTAGTAGGAGTTAGGAATGTCCTCCTCACCAAAAATGTCCAAGTCACTGACTCAGAGGCACACAAGAAGCCTGGGGCAGAGCAGAGATTAAAAATCAGCTTCTGCAAGGCCGGAATAAATGCCCTAATTCATAAACTTGTCTTCTAAAGGGGGGAAATCTTTACAATCTCTCAGCCATGACACTCCTTACTCCTGGAGGCTATAGCAAAGGTGATGTGGGAAGGAAAGACACTGCACTGGGGGAAGAGTATCCTTTTTATAATGCTGTCATTGTACATAACTGCTTTGGATTTTTTTGCTCTTCAACCTTATACGGTATGGGTTGTGGTTGCCTGTTCGTAACCACACAGAAGGCAGAAAACAAAATATGTTTCTTTATTAACTTTATGCTGTGCTTAGTGGATGCAAGAACTGCATCAGCTTCACCTCCACTGGAGTGACCACCTCATTCCCGCACAAGCTCCCAGAGGTTGTATCCAATTGGCCTTTGCGCTGTGACAGTGCTGGCAAAACACATTCCTGATGCTACCCGCGAGCGCTATAGAAACTACCACCAAATTCAGAAAAGCAGTTTAATGGCATTATTTCTATTAGTGCACTGGTCCGAGGGCATAATGTGGCAAGGGAGTTCATTCAAAGGACTGGGAAATGCTCCCAAACCTGGTAATACAGACCCAGACTGAAGTATGATGCTCTTGACTCAATGTGTCCTTCTGCCCATCTTGATTTCACATTATATACAAATAGTTTAGATCCTAGTGAAGTCAATGAAATCTTAAGCGCAAGCTTAACCTTAGGGTGAGCTGAACCACAGCCATACAGCATCTCTAACTCCCAGCACGCAGCTCCCTACTGCTCTTCACTTTATCCTCCCTAATGCCAAGTCTCAAAACCAAACCATAGTCATTAACATTTTGAACATCAGCGGATATTAACAAAATCCTGCTATTCTCCATTGCAAACATGAGGGCTCCACATCCCATCTGAAGTCAATGGCAAGTTTGGATGACCTAATTAGTGATGTCAGCCAGAAAGAGCGGTAATCTGAACTGTCTCATTTCCATACCATCAGTCCTGGCTGCTGTGGGTTCCTGAACCCTGTCATGTAATAAAGCATGATCTCCAAACTCTGGCCCACACTAGACAATTTGAGGCATGATTAGTTCCTGATCTCTCTCCAGAGTGACACTCTCTTACTGCCTTGTGCCCAGAATATACAAATTGTTGGCAAAAAAAGGACCAAATTAAACTATTCGCATCCTTCTGCACAGAACTGGTAAAGAACAACAGAGGAACCCATGCCCAAGCTGCACTAAAGAGGAATACTTCCACTACTGGAGGCCAGCAAATGCCTTTAGCCAATCTGAGGTGCTATAGGAAAAACATACCATTGCTTCTTCCCTTAATGGCAGATACAGTATGTGGGTAAGTGGCTTCCTTTGGAGATGGACAAACCGTTAATTATGATTATTCGCATTGGACTAATACCTAGAGATTAGATCCCTACTGTTCTAATCTATATAGCAAATGATCTATACAGTCAACATAAGGGATTTTCAGCCTAAATAATAGAGAAAAAGAATGTTTTGGGTCTTGGAGGTTTCAGATGAGCTGACAAAATTTTGGATGATCCTTTGAACTGAGGTCAAATACAGTCACACAATGTAGAATGAGCATGAGTATGGAACTGAAAGTATAAGAAGAGGAAAAGCTAAATTAGGCCATTAATTTATAAAGCAGGTATTGAGTGAAAAAAGAGTTTGGCAGGATCTGAGCAAGCTGTAGGTTACGTAATGGAAAGCTACCTAAACAAGGCAGCCTCCTATACATTCACAGGCAAGTTAACATACCTAAGCAAATTCATCCTCTAATTGGCTTCAGTTAAGTGCTCTATTCAGAGCATCTTTGGGATAATTCAGAGTGCCACTAGGATGCCTGGCAAGTGAAAAGCTTCTGGGAATTAAGCAAAAGAGTCACAGAAACACCCCTAATGAAACATCTCGAGAGTAACAAAGAATGTGATACAACCTCACCTGGTTTTGAAGGCTGTTTGTCAGCAAGACACAATAGGACTGGCTCCAATTGAAAATCGAGGGGACAAAAAAAAAAAGAACCTGCTGATGAAACTCTTGGATTCATGAATATGGGCAGAAATAAACCATTAGTAAGTTCATAAAACACTGGAAATCATATTAAGGACACCATTTATCATGTTCTGCCCGAACTGCACAAATCTGTCCAGAAAATTGCAAAATGAGCTCATGCTCAGTATAAAGGGAGGAATTTCAAAAGACTAATATGAAGCAAATGTTAGTCCTGCATTTCCTCATATTCTGTTTGAACCAAAGTCAACTTGCCTCTGTGCTGGGGCAAACTCAGAACTTGACCCAACCTGACTGGATTTTGAAAGCATGGCTCCAGATGAGCAGCCAACAGACAGGGTCCTCATAACTCCAGATAAACGTTTCCTTGGCTAACAGAAGATCAAGGCACTGAACTGCAGGTCAACCGAAAACAGTCAGAAATCTTAGTCACAGCCTTCAGTGTTTGGCCCAGACATAAAAACAGAGCTGGAGATGTTCCTTTGTAGATAGCAGTGCTCCCACCTGAGATAAGATAACCGAGTGAGTGATTCTGTAATAAATAGCAGGAGCAACATACAACAGAATCGGTGAAACAACAAGATATTCCTGAAAATTTTTGGTAGATGACTGATAGATACCCATGTGAGTTAAACCAGAAAGGTCACTGAGTAAGCTGCCTCTTATTTGCTGTCTTCTTCTGCTCACTTTTGGGTGTTTTGATAAGGTGTTGCAAAGCACATAGCAAAGGAGTAACAAATTATAAAACCTAGTTTGTTCCACATGCATTTCCAGTTAAATTAGAAATAACTAGCATAGATTATAAGTGGTTCGTCTGACCAATTCTCTTTAATTTATCAGTCAGGAACACCATGACAAGCCTACACTTGCAACATCAGACAGCCTGGCAGATAGCAAATAGTAAAGAACACGATAACAAAAAGTCTTGGTTGATTAAACAGGTTGATATTTGTCATCGTTAAAATATCATAACACACCTCACAGCGCTTTATTAGGCTCACCGGTTTGGGGCAAGTATGCAGAAGGCAAATCACAGTCCTGCCAACTTCTTGAGCAAATACAATTAATTTTGAGGTATAGTTACAGAAGAAGGTTATGCCAGGACAAAGCAACATCCAAAGTTGCCAAATAGCTACTATCTAAATAGGAGAGATTTCAACGAGTATTTGGGAACCTGACATACTTACAACCATTGTGGCTGAGCCAAAGTCAAATATGAGAAACCTGGATTACAGGAAGGCCTGCAGGAGGACCTGGAGCTGCCGGCTGTACCTTGAAGACATCCAAAACCAGTTGGCATGGCTCCTGTGCTAGCAGCAGCGACACATGCCCACCCCGCTACCGACAACAAGAAACAAGATGGGAAGGCGACACAGCTGCCAGGTGCTGCTGAACAGATGCTGGAGATGAGGAAGGGAGCACATGACAGGAAAGTCCCAGAGGTGCTCAGGACGTGGTCGCTAACCCAAACCCTGTGAAGCTGAACAGCCTCCTGGCATCAAGGGGTTTCTGGTCCCCCATCCCCCCCCTACACGCACAATATGTGCATTCATTGGAGCATGTGTTTTGGGGGCAGTGGGAAGAGGTTGCTGCTATTTTGTCATGTTTGCTTTCAATATTTTTCCCTCTTTTCAGAGGTATGCTTTAACGGCAGTGACAGACACTGACCCCTGCCTTGTGGCAAGGACCTAAGTTCTCCTCTCCCTGGCCCAGTGCAGGAGCTCAGGGCACAAGCTCAGCAGAGCTCCTCTATGTCACAGATGAAAAGAGCAGCATCCTCCAAAGGCTGCTGAAAGGCATCAGCTCAGGTGGCAGAAGTGGCAGTGCAATGGTTCAAGGCCCAAAAAAAACTTACATCATTCCTGTATGAAAGGGATGGCAACAGTGATCAGCTGTTGGTACTGGGCGGGAGGGTGTGTGTGGAAACATCCAGAGAATTTTGCTTTCAATTATTATTATTTTAAAGGACTTCCACATAACATAACATAACATAACATAACATAACATAACATAACATAACATAACATAACATAACATAACATAACATAACATAACATAACATATAACATAACATATAACATAACATATAACATAACATATAACATAACATAACATAACATATGATTTAATGAAAGGCAAAATGTATGGTTTTTTTACAAAAAGGACCCCGAGAAGGAAACATTATGGCAGCCAATTGGATCTGGTCCACTGTTGGGCAAACACATCGCAGGCACTGATCAGGGACAGTGCACTTGCTATGGGCCATGTCACGGACATGAGACACACAGGCTGAAGCAAGCTCCGCACTGCTATCCCCACAAAAAAACCAAGTGCACCGTAAATCACTTTGAATGGTCTGCCTGGAGATTTCTGAAGGATCCAGTTGCTCCAGGAATGAAAAGCAGGCAGGGACACAGTTAGCCTGGAGCAGCCACAGAGCATTGAGGGGACCGGGGAGGGAAGCTTTTTAAGGTATCTGGATGGGGGAGCACACCAGAAACCTGACGCATCATACAGAGTGAACTACATGGGGATTGTCCGTGCTGCGATGGGAATACAGTGTGCGAAGAGAAATTAAAAACCCAGGGCGTGTGGCTGGGAGGTTGATGCCCTTGCTGTCGCCATGCCTTAGCAGCTGGGGACACTCCAGCTCGCTAGATTAGAAACTAACATGCAGTACTTGCACTGAGGTCAGACTCCTAGTTGCAATGCAGATGTACTCTGACTCAGACTGGGGAAATAATTGACATGGGAACAATAATGAGAAAATCAATTGCTAAGTCAGATATCATCGACTGCAATGAAAATTTTGTGCATGGAGGATTTGCAGGATAAAGACCGAGGTTTTCTTTTAGGCTAGATGAGTTGCTAGAGATGCAAGAAAAGACAATGCAGTTAATATTGCCATCCTTGTTCCCCTACACTTCCAGTTAGAATCCAGGAGCATGGCCTGACGGCTTCCCAGGGTGATTCTTTTAACCAAAGTTTTAGGTTGCAATTCTGTAAATGTTCAATGATGTGCAAGACTGAGCCCTTGTGAGACCAGAATATTACACTAATGGTGTGGGCCACCACACAGCTGCATTAAATTTAATGTTAGAGCTAACGTATGGGCAAAAAAACCAGCTCAGTGTCACCCTGAGTATCTTTGCATGTATGAGGGACACTTCACCACAAAAGTGTGGCCAGCAGGTCAAGGGAGGTGATTCTCTCCCTCTACTCTGCTCTTGTGAGACCCCACCTGGAGTGCTGCATCCAATTGTGGAGCCCTCAACATAAGAAGGATATAGACCAGTTGGAATGAGTCCAGAGGAGGCCACGAAGATGCTCAAAGGGCTGGAGCACTTCTCCCACGAAGAAAGGCTGAGAGAATCGAGTTTGTTCAGCCTGGAAAAGAGAAGGCTTCAGGGAGACCTTATATCACCTTCCAGTACCTGAAAGGGCTACAAGAAAGCTGGGGGGGGGGGCTTTTTACAAGGGCATGTAGTGACAGGGCAAGGGGCAACGCGGGTTTAAATTGAAAGCGGGGAGATTTAGACTAAATATCAGGAAGAAGTTCTTCACGGAGAGGGTGGTGAGGGACTGGAACAGGTTGCCCAGAGAACCTGTGGGCATCCCATCCCTGGATGTCTTCAAGGCCAGGCTGGATGAGGCTTTGAGCAACCTACCACCTTCTAATGGAAGGTGTCTCTGACCACGACAAGGGGGGTTGGAACTATAGTCTTTAAGGCCCCTTTCAACCGAAACCATTCCATGATTGTATGATTCTAAAGGGCCCACGGTTCTTGTGTAATAATTTGCAGCAGTTTGCAGGTGTACTCAAAGCCTTTAGTCAGCCCTCAGTGAATTCAGTCAGGGTCTAAAGTGTAAACGGTCACTCTTTCCCCAAACTGAACGCTATCTGAGAACACTTAATACCATCATGAGCCATTCACTCTGTTTTGCATGATGTTATCTTCATCTTCTGTCAACAGTATCTACCGAAGGATCGATAGTAAACCTAAAGAAATGTTTATTATTGTCTTGCCTCTCACACCTGCCCGGTTGGCTCTTTGTCTCAGGGGCAGTAAAAGCGCAGCAAACTACAGCAGAGTCATGCCTTCCTCTTAGGGTGCTGTATTTTTTGTTGCGGGATTACAGTGCTAATTAAAGGACTGTGTGTACACCACCGCTATTTCTTGACATGGAAGAGCGGAGTATTTCTGCTCCGGGAGCTCTCTAGAAATACATCCATATGTACTTGAGCACGCGTGACAGAGATGCAGCACAACGTAACGCCAGGCGTGGTTTTAGCCTGGATGTGCTTGCGGGTACTAGGACTGAAATCTTCCTCGTGGCACAAAACAGCGGGGGGAAAACCTCAGGTGTGAAGGTGGCAACGGGCGTGGACGCGCATGGGTACCCCGGAGCAGTTCAGCAACAGACCCGGTGGGAGCCTCCATCCCTTCCCTGCGCTTCTCCCTTCGCAGACCGGTTAAAGACGCACCCGCCAACACGCACCGTTTGCGGGTTGTTCCCTGCGCGCACGCTGCGCCCGGCGCGGCTCTGCGCGGCTTTGCGCGGCACTGCGCGGCTCTGCGAGGGAGGGGTTCCCGTGCTGAGTAGCAACAGCCCCCAGGCGGCTCCCGGCCCGGCGGCGGGGGGTCGGGAGCCTGTCGCGACCGGGAGCGGCCCCCCCCCCTCCCCGAGGGCGAGCGGCGGCGCTGGCGGCCCCCGCCGGTGGCAGCGGAGAACAAAGCGGGGCCCGGTGGGAGGGCGATGGGCGCGGGTAGCGGCCCCCCCAGGGACGGGGTCGTCACCCGGCGAGGAGCAAACCCCGGGCGGGGTCGGGAGGGCGGTACGCGACTCCCCGACTCCCTTGGAGGGGGGGGGGGGGGTGTTGCGTTTTAACCCGCTGTCGCGATTGTCGCGGCACAGCAACCTGCGCATCCACCGACAGGCAGGGAGACAAGAGGTCCCAAATTAAACATATCGATTTCCCTCCTGTTAATAAAAACCCTGTATGGAGGCAGGAGCGTGCCGCTCCCCCAAAATCAGAGCCCGGGACTGACGTCACCTGATCGCCGATATATTTTTTTTAATTAGGTGGCAGCTAAATGAAGAGCCATGTAGAACATTGTGAATATAATTATCCATTGTGCTGTCGAGAGCCGCCTATAGATCCCTTTTTTTTTTTTTCCCCTCCCTCTTTGAAAACTATGGAGAACCTGGGGAATTCAAATAATCTCCCGACCCCCGCGCGCGGACGGAGCCTGTCAGACCCTGTGCAAGGGCAAACACAAAGGAGCAACAACAACTGCACATCACTCGCAGCACTGCTAGACTTATTCATTCATCGTAACGTAATAATTTGAGATGGTCGTTGAAGAGAAGCATATGTTTGGGGCAGACATCAAAAGAACAACCAGGCGTTTAGATAAGGCAACTAAAAACTCTGTTTTAAAGTTTCAGATCTAATCCTGGGTAAAGACCGAACAAAGAGTCAGAGAGCAGAAACCACGTTATTTAAACTGACACCACCTAAATCGGATCCTTTCTTCCGCGATCGCACATAAACACGGCGCGTTCGTCACATCCAGCCAGCTTCATTACTATTTATATTACCGTACACTGGCTGTGTGCAGTCAATTCATAATTGTCCAGTTTTTCTAATTAATCACAAAAGATTTTTGTTTTGCCTACAGCTAGTTCTGGGGTGACTCACAATGGCAAGCCAAAGCTCATACATCAAACACAGACCCTTCTTTACTCCAGCCTTCTGCTGGAGGAGGCTGCTGGGCTCCCTGCTCAGGGGGCATGCGCGGCCCCGGGCGAGAGAGGAGCCCTGCGCTCTGTCCTCTGCCGTGTGACTTGTTATTTTTATCTGATGCTTGCATTCTCAGCCCAAACCCGGCCTAGGGATTTTTTGGCAAGATTTCTTAATTCAGAGCGGTTGATTTCCCTCCCTCTCTCTCCGCTGCGTGCGCATGCTCCCCGCTCCTGCTCCAGCAAGCTGCTCGAGATCCGTGCAGCTTCAAAGGAGGCGAGCTGGATCAAATATTGCGTGAACTCCTGCGCTATCAATATTTTCTTAATGAGCTCAACGTAACCAGGGGATGCTAGCAGAGAGGCTGAGCCAGCTGCTGCATCTCTCCAACTCCGCTAGCGACAAGGCCGGCTGGTGACATTTGCAGTAGGCCAGGTCACTCGTGCTTCTTCCGCCCACACCACGAAGAGCAGCTACTCAGATGAGTAAATCCTTTTGGCTGCAAGGCCGTCACTTGCGGAAGTCGCAGCTTGGAGCCAGAGGACAGTGATTTGACCTCTGTTTCTTGTGCTGCCAGAGGTTTAGGCACACATTCACAGAATGGTAGGGGTTGGAAGGGACCATGAACAAAGAAACGATTGGGCTGATAACACATGGCAGTATGTTCTTTCCCCACACATGTAAAAAAAAATTAATTCTTATTTAAAAAAACTATCACTATTTTTTTTCCTTCTTTATCACTGATGAAGTTTGTAAGACCTAAAGTCAGGCCAGTTAAGATCAGCAGGATTCACGTGAAGAGCAGAAAGCAATAGATCCACACTGCCTCTAAAGCGCACTCCAACTTAAGGCTACAAACGTCGTTAATTATGCGGAAGCTTTCTAGTAAGATGCATCTATCGATGCGATCTTCCTTGATCACATTCTGCCCACTGCTGGGTTTGCAAGGAGTCAGCACAGGGGTGGGAGAGGAGCATTTGATGAATAAACCTTGCGCAGAACCCTGCGCTCGGCCTGGGCATTTTGGAATGAAAATGTCTGTGAAGCCAAAGCTGGTTGCTGTATGAGGAAGCATGGGCAAGCACATAGCTACTGAGAGCAAAATAGGTAGGTTTTTAACAGCAAGGAAGAGAAAAAAATATGGTTTCATATCTGATGGCATAGAGGAAAGGGTATCTCTGGTTTATTACAGGAGAGTTCAAGTGGAGTTGTTTGGGGAAAAATGTTATGTTTAGAAAACAAAAAAAATATGAATTAGCAAAACAATGTTTTCATAAACTTCTGTCATGTAGATTATTTAGGGAGCAGCAGACCCCTTTCTCTGCAGAATAACAAGTTCAAAAAAAACAGGGGGGGGGAGAGAAGGCTCCTTTGCTCAGGTCGCCAGGGAGATCAATTGCAAAATTTCTTAATGTACAGCCATACCTCCCAGTGTAGCCCAGTTGAAGACATCCTGGTCTCCTTGCTTGGGAACTTAGAGCACCGCCAGAAATCTGCTATCATTTTTAAACTCAGCCAGGAGAAAAGTACAGAAACTACTGCAGGACCAGAGTAAGGTTTACACCTCTGCAGGTAAAATAACCTGTCAGATGTCAGATTCAAAGGATAACCCATGAGAAATATTTCGAGGGATCAAGCCAAACTGTTTTATTCCCAGTGCCAAACCCTGGTTTTCCACTGCAGTGTCTGCTGCTTCGCGTGAACATGCAGAGGGACCGCACGTGACAGGAACACGTCCATCAGCCCAGCATAGCGGATACGCTATGCTCTGATGCGAGGGATGGCCTTTCAGGAGCCACTGCAAGCCCTGACAGCGCGCTTTGCTTTCCCCCTTCCCACCCTCCTGGTTGTCAGCCCTTCGCTAGGACCCACCTTTGCCATGGGATGTCGGCCACAATCATAGGTGAATCCCTGGCGATAGCAAGGCCATAGAGCCTGTGCTCCCCCCTTGGCTCTTTTTAGCCACAGGGAGCCAGAGCCAAAGCTCATTGAGCCCACGGGAATATTTTTCAATCGGCTCCGGCACAGAGGTGAGGCTCCCATGGTCTATTGCCACCTCGCTCTAAAGACCGTAATTTTGCTGGGACCAACTGCTTATTACCCAGTTGCAAGCTTAATAATAACCTATGGGCTGTGATTCCTCCTAAGGAACTGAGGACCTGAATTAAGTTTTATTAATACCAACAATATTGCACTAACACAGGAAAAATAGCGGTATTAATAATAATGTTATCTTAACGGCAGTGTAAATATAAGGTAAGTAGCGTACCTGGCTTCCAAGGAGTGCGAAGCCAAATGATGATTTCCTCTCAGGGCAGTGATAAACAACTCAGTCATACTGAGTTTACAGTTTTAGTAATAACTGGCTTGAAGGGGAAAAAAAAAAAACCATTTCAAGCACAGTCACAGGTTAACTACATTATAATTACAGGGTGTAATTTCAGCCCCTGCTCCTGGAGTGGAAGGCACAGTTTTTATCTGATCAGCCTCCACGTGTAATTCCCTACTAGGTTCGGGGCTAAGCATTGCTGTGCTGGTTTTTAAAAATGACTAAGCTGATATACAGAGACTGCAACCTGCCCTGGGTCATGACGAGCCGGTAACAGGTTTGGGAGCAGAACCTCCAGCCACAGGCACGTGGTCACTGGAGCTGGTGGCTGCATGTCCACCAGCTCACGCGTGTCTCCACGCCGTTCTGGAGCTAAGCCTGGTGACGCTGTTCAGGGTCGCTCCAGCAGTGCCCAGATCTGTGGCTATGCAGGTCCCGACCAGCAGGGACTGGCACAGGGTGTCTCCAGACAGCTTAGGAAATCCTCATGCCTGGTCACCTTCCCAAAACACTCTGCCTAATTCCTCCCGAAACCAGCAAATGGGCCCAAACTGGCAGAGGTGTCTGCTGGCCCTGTGGGGCAGGGTTATCCTTTTTAAAGTGAAAGCAACATCTCTATCCTTAAATGAAGTGCACTGCAGATGGAAAGCTTTCTTGGGAACCACTGTAACTGCTTCCCAGTGGCATTATATCAGCTGCAGCGTTAAGCTATTCCCTCCCAGCCTCCGTGACTTGGCTCAGCACCCTCCTTCAGGATGCCCCGGGTCCCTTCTTGCTTGGTCAAGGCAGGTCCAGACCCAGAGGAACTGTTCTGGTAGCGTCAAAAGGTTCTGCTTGCTGGGTGCTTTGAGATTGCTGTAATGAGTTTGTGTGGTGGAGTTTTGGTAGCGGGGGCGGTGTGGAGGGGGGGTGTTAGAGGAGTGGCTTCTGTGAGAAGCAGGTAGGTGCTTCCCCTATGTCTGACAGAGCCAATGCCAGCCGGACCTGCTGCAGGCCAAGGCTGAGCCCAACAGTGATGACGGTAGCACCTCTGGGATAACATCTTTAAGAAGGGAGAAAAAAAAACTGCAACAGCAACTGAAGCCATAGAGAGGCAAGAGAATGTGAGAGCAACAGCTCTGCAGACACCCAGGTCAGTGAAGCGGGAGAGGGAGCAGAGACTCCCTGGCAGCCCGTGGTACAGACCATGGTGAGGTTGGCTGTGCCCCTGCAGCTGTGGAGGGTCACGGGGGAGCAGAGACCCTCTTGCAGCCTGGGTAGGACCCCACACCAGAGCAGGGGGATGCCCGAAGGAGGCTGTGACCCCGTGGGAAGCCCACGTTGGAGCAGGCTCCTGGCAGGACCTGTGGCCCCATGGAGAGAGGAGCCCAGGATGGAGCAGGTTTGCTGGCAGGACTTGTGACCCCACAAGGCACCCACACTGGAGCAGGCTGCTCCTGAAGGACTGCATCCCACAGCAGGGAGCCACACTGGAGCAGTTCATGAAGAACTGCAGCCTGTGGGAAGGACTCCACGCTGGAGCAGCAGAAGAGCGTGAGCATCAGAGACGTGTGATGAACTGACCGCAACCCCCATTCCCCATCCCTTGCACCGCTCTGGGGAAGGAGGTAGAGAAATCGGAGTGAAGTTAAACCAGGGAAGAAGGGAGGGGTGAGGGGAAGAAGTTTTGGATTTGTTTTTATTTTCTCATTACCCTACTCTGATTTGATTGGCAATAAACTAAATTAATTTTCTGCAACTTGAGTCTGGTTTTGCTCATGACAGTAACTGTTGAGTAATCCCTCACTGTCCTTATGTCAATCCAGGAGCCTTTCTTTCTATTTTCCATCCCCTGCCCAGCTGAGAAGGAGAGTGATAAAGCATCTTTGGTGGGCACCCAGCCTCCAGCCAAGGTCAACCCACCACAGTTGAAATGAAGAAAATTGTTTCTCCAAGAGGCATGAAAGCAACTCTCCACATCCAGTCTAGCTCTGGTGGTGGACAACTGGGAGTGGGAGCAGAGACAGGAGTGGGGCACAAACAGCAGGTGAGACCCCACAGCAGAGCAGAGCTGCCCTCCAGGAAGGGGGAAGAAAGCACAGAGTTTGCAGAAGGACCTTGTTGTAATAATCTGAGAATTTCTATCACAGAGCCATATGAAGCCCACTTCCATGTTTTCTTGACTGAAGCATCCTCCACTTGTGCTGTTTAATAGGGAGCAACTCAACATGTTGCACAAGCAGATAATAGATGTGCTTAGTCTCTAGCATCTGTGCCTGTCAATTTTTTCCCTCATTCTTGTATATGGGCAAGTCTCTGGGCATTTCCTCACCTCCTCTTGTCTTTTAAATCACTTTTCTCTCAATCTTCATTTCTGCTATAGAGAATCTCCATGAAAGGGATATCCTTGCCCCATTTATATTACCCTTGCTAGCCTGTTTCTTTTGTAAAAGGACTTCAAACGTTGACTTAAAGACAGCATAATTTCGAACAAGCCATAGCTGGATGAGAACGAGGAAGCCCACCCAAAATGTTGCCATTTACCCCCTTGCAAAAGGCTCTCAGGCAGCGGTGGAGCCCACACTGCAGTAACACTGCCAGAACTGTGGGTTTCCTTTTATTTCTGTGAAAACCTTTCACAGGAGCCCAGGTAGTATAAGCAGCAGGGGAGGTGGCTGGAAGTGACTTTCTGTCACTCGTGTATTAATGGCGTGGTAAGACAAATGTAACGTCTTGACATGCCGAACGTTTTTGCCTGCTGGTGCTAAGCTGGTTGCTCTTGGATGGGGCTCCACTGGTGCAGGGATGCCTGCTGTGTTGTGTTTCTGCCCCCGTGTCCTTGCCCCCTCACTAGTCATCCAGTTATCCTAACGGATTCTTTAAAATCCAGCATTTTAGTAAGACCTTTGGTCACACCTGGAGCATATTTACATTGCTAAACACATATAATTTCAAAAAATGGGGTGACTTGGGGGAAAAAGCCTGGAAGAACTTCCAACAGACTCCAAAACAGCAATACCGAGCTGTGGGGCAGGGAAGCTGCTTTCCCTGGGATGCTGTAGAACAGCCTGAGACTGATGCGCTGCACAGAGATGATTTCTGTCACAGATGCACCCCATGAACGACAGGGTGCAATTCTGGTCAACCCTTGCATTGCTCACAGTGCAAACAGGGTGTCCTTCCCGCTACACTCGGTGTCCTTCCTTGGAGAGTAGGCCTTACGCTGTGATTTTTTTTTTTTTATCAGGCTAAAGAGGATATATTTTATCATAATGGTTTCAAATCCAATGTGTACAGGCCAACACAAATAGGGTATTACAAGTTGAAGAACTGTACCTCAGGCACCATTTTATTAGAACTAGTGTTTACATCAAACAATACATCCTAAGTACTTCATATTAAGCTTGGACAAATCATTTGCCTGAGGATTAGGGTGTTGTGCCATTGAAATGTAATCCTTCTGTTGATTTTTTTTTTAAACTGCCAAACCAAACATGGTAAAATCAGTAACTGTTAAAAACACAGAAAGGTGAAAACCTTAGCCTCAGTCTGACATGTTAAATAACACAAAGGAAAAATTACAGAGGTGGGTTTGCAGACAAGTATCTGAACAGCAGGTCGGATTTTCTCCTGCGTAGACTAGCAACTCTGCGGGAAACAGAAAAAAAACCCGTAACGGTGGGTTCCATTGTTCCACCACAGCGGGTGAGGAGGGAAGAGAGGGCTGGCCTGGGTACGGCCCATAACAAGTAGGTGACACTAGCACATGGGCACTTGTACTGAGCGGAAAATTTGAGAAGCAGAGCCAGGGGCAGGAGCAGTGGCGAGAGCAGGCTGTGTCCCCCAAGGCAATGCCCCCTGTCCCGGCACAGCCCAGGCAGCATGCCCTGCCCCAGGAGAAGGATGGGCTGGCATGAGGGAGAGGTTCGCTCTTCAGGCGAAGCACATGGCCTTTGCCCCCAAAAATGGAGGAGTGGGTGTTGAGACATGACTCGCAGATGTGTAACACTGGCTGCAAGGAGTGGCGGGAGGTAGGGGCCCAGCCCAGCCCAAATTTGCGGTGTTACGCAAATTGGAACCAGACTCATCCCCGCTGGCCTCACAAAAGCAAGATGTGCCCCACAAACACACCTTATCCATTTCCACTGCCCAGGAAAGCACATTTCTCCCCGTGTCTTACACACCCACGGTATTTGCTTTTACATGCGTGTACAGCTTGGGCCCCTTTTAACAAAAGGCACCCCCAACAGATGAGTCCTTGGGCACATGGGACACCCCTGGTGGGAGCTGCCATCATGTACTGGAAGGCAAAGATTGACATCAGGGTGATCACAAAACACCTTCCTTCTCCTCACAGGGATTTAAGCTCGAGTCAGAGGCGATGGGACTACTACAGAGACACAGTCCCTGAACTGAAACCCATAGGAATGCTGTGGAGACTGTTCTCAATGGAAGCCCCATAGCAATGGCCAAGGAGGATACGTTTCCATCCCAGGTAAGAAAATAAAAAGCACAGTTCAGATATAAATGTCTGGTTCTACCAAGAGCAAGAACTGGGACCCTGGCTCCAATGAAGGGAAAGAGAAAACTTCCCCGGACTTCTACAGGACTGGCGTTTCACCTGGGGGTTATCTATCTCCAGCAACGTGACAGTCCTCACACACCCACGTGCACCCTGGGCTCCGCTTCCCTGCTGTGTCTCCCCTCCCTCCTAGCAGACCCAAGTCTTGCTTCCCCTGTGGGTGCCCTTCACCCACCCCCACGCTCTTTCCCAGCATGGGCACCCCCAGACATTGATACCGAGCTGGCGGCTGATCGAAGCTTCAGGAATCAAGTGGGAGCAAGATGGGCACCAATTCTCTGTCCCTGCCTCTGCTACTCCTTTGCCAAGCAGGTTCAGGCTGTTCAATTCCCCAGTTTCTCTAGAGCATCAAGAAGGTGACATAGGTGCAATGTCAGAAATCAACATCTTGGTTTGGGTACCAGTGTACCAAAAATGACCATAGTTAATAATTCCAGGAGCATCCATATTTGGGAAATCTAGGCGCCTTTCAGGAGTACGAGATAACGAGAGGTGAACTGGGTTGTGCAGCCACCAGTGAGTGCCAATACCAGCACATGGTGCACTGGTCACTGGCGTTCATGACTGCAGCTACAGCAAAGAGCTGCTCAGGGGGAACTGAGCCCAGTGAAACTCTGCTTCACGGCTAAAGGCATCTGCACCGCACAGTGGTCAGAAGCAATGGCGTGGATTGCTCACAGAATGTGCCTTGGAACATACTGGTACTTGGTGTTTAAGCGTATCTAGGTTTCCCTAAGACATTTTACAGCCAGAATTCTCCAACAAATTACATTAGTATGCTTTGGTTTTATATATGTGTGTCTGTGTCTGTTCATTTCTCTATTTATCTCTAATACTGCATCTTTGGGAATGACACACTGAATAGATCTAGATCTTGACAGAGATGCAGATACAGATATGAGACATCTATGAAGAGGTTACCCAATGCCGTGACAAGTGATGACGTGTACACATTCGGAATCCATGGGGCTGACCCCACAGTCAAACAGATAACTCCCAAGTTTAAAGCTAAGGACAAGTGTAAGTGTTTCTGCATAAAGAATTCAGCCATCACTGAGGCAATTGACTCTGTCCCTTTGAAAACAGAGTCACTGAAGACCACAAGGGGGGGAAAAAAAAAAAAAAACAAACCCACAACACAAGGACTTGCACTCTTGCATGATTAGGAAGAAAACCAAGGATTGTATTTAAGAAACTAACTAGTAATTTGCTAACATGCTGCCATACATGAGTGCACACATCCCAAACTTATTGCTTGTTTTACCATAGTTAAAAAACAAAATAAAATTAATAGAATCACAGAATGGTTTGGGTTGGATGGGACCTTACAGACCATCCAGTTCCAACCCCCCTGCCATGGGCAGGGACACCCTCCACTAGAATTAATGTTAGTTAATGTTAATTGATGTTCTTCTACCAGCCGTGAGTTACAAGCATTGCTAACCCAACTCAGCAGCAGCTCTTTACCTGCCGAACTTTGCAGCTGTTGGGGTAAGTCACAGACCTGTGAGGCCTCAACAGCTGAAAACAGATGTGAGAGCCACAGAGGTGCGTCACACACTGCAACCCACCCACCCTCGTGGGCAGCTCACGCCTTGCCATAGGTGGGCTGAACACGGAAAGCTGTGTTTGCTGCGGAGTGCCCACTCTCATTCCCATGCTCCTGTCTAGGACTTCTGGATGCACCAGATTTTTTTGTAGGGGCACAAAGCTGCCAGTTTCATTGAAAATCCATAAAGTTCTACTCAGGCAATGCTCCCACGGCTAGATGTCCAAGCATTTGGAAGTCTTGTGGCTGGGACTATGCTTGCAGAGTCTCCATCAATGCATCTGGTTTGAGGGGGATCCACAAGATGCGGCATAGGTGCTGCCCATAAACAAAAAATTCATTTATGAGTATCAGGGCATAGAAGAACTATGCAGTGGCAAGTACTACCATTTATTTGCAAACAGCACAGTTAATATTTTCAAAAACAAATCTTGGGCTCAAAATTACTCTCTCAGACTTAAATTTTTCTGCAGAGTCGGAACTGCTGTGCACAGCTCAACATTTTGTTAAACCAAGCCACGTACTGAGAGGTGTCTTGATATTTCCTCTCCTTATGGACCCATTCTAGAAAGCCATGGTTCCCAAAACAGCAGAGGAGAAGGGGAGCGTTGACTCACTGAAGCAGGGCTCGTACTAATTGGATCTCCCAGTAGATCCCATCCTGTCTGCAGTCTCGGCGTAGTACCTCTGAACAAGGCACTGCTTGAAGACCCCCACTTTGCTGAGACTCCAAGTAGCACTGGTGGTTGCTGCTAACCCTGCTTTAAGCAGGAATTTCAGAGAGCTCTCACATGGGTAAGCAGGTTAAAAAAAAATTAAAATTCTGCAACAGGAGGTAGAACCTGAAAAATTAGGAAATTATAGGCAAATAGGGAACACAGGCAGGAGTGTTGCACACAAAGGGCAATAAATATATGTAATAAATTAGGGGAGTAGGCAATGGAAGCAAAGCATGTAAATTAATTCCACAGACACCTAGGTTTGTAGCTGGAGAAGGAAGGGGGTGGGGGAGGAGGATGCAAAAGGAGGAAGGTGGAATTAAATGGGCCTTTTCCTGTTCCCATGGCCTTTGCTTGTGGTTCGTATGCTAAGATATTGCTGAGAGCCCAGATCAACAAGCAGGTGATAACTTTAGGTACCATATGTACAAGCACACGTAGGCACACAGTTTCTCTTGGTTTACATCAAACACCCGCCCACCTTCAAAGAATAGCATTAGGGTCTCTATCGAGAGTCAAAATATAAGTGTCTTAATTTCCCTGAAACCTTGAACTCTCAATTTTACTGTTCTCCTCTGAGGACAGGGGAGGGTATTGAACACCCCAAAAAAGAGAAAGTAGAAGAGAAAGAAATTCATGGAAGCATGTTCTGACTTGAAAGAGCAAAATACAGGATGCCTATTCATGGGAGGGGAGCAACAGATTTTATAATATTAAAAATAGCTTGGTCACAAGCTGGAGCTGCCAGAGGTAATCTTACAGCACTGGTTTTACTGGCACTTTGATGTCTTACCCAGAATTTAACACTACATTATTCACCAAGAGGTTTGTTCCCACCGCGGGACATACAAACATCACTGCTATTAGCACGAACAGGAGAGACACATAAACGCAGCAGAGAACAGCCCCTTGTGCACATCTACTTTTTACGATAATGTTGCAGAGTTAACTTGGGTAGGGGGTCCCTCTTGAGCCCCACCAGGCTCACTTGTGGTGATGGGGTTGTAGCTGTGGCCGGGTTTGGCTCCCAGCCATGAGCTCCTGCTCCGGTACCAAGGGGACATCACCTAGTTGGCAAGGCAGAGCGGAGGTGAGCCAGAGCTACCCACTGCAGCGGGGAGACGCTAAGTATAGGCACGCTTTCTTCTGGGTTATGCAGGCATTTTAATTTATCCTGGAGCTAATAAAGCATTTACTGTGGCCCAGGCAGCAGACAAGGCTGGGGAACGGCACTGGTGGCTGCTGCTGACAGAAAGAGACGGCCCAGGCTGTGTAAATCCAAGGTTTCACATGCCCTGCAAAGAGTTTTGTTTGTACAACATAGAGAGGTAGGAGACCATCACGGACAACCTCATCCACGGCTCGCACACGGGGGACGAGGCTGCCAAATGCCATGCCAGCCCATCGCAAAGGGCACAGAACTTCAGCATGCAGGAGGCTCCTCAGGTGTGGCTGTCACAGGGGACACTGACCCCAAGGCTGGACCCATCTGCAAGGGCAGGTGACCCACACTTCACACGCTCCGGTGAATGCATGAGCCTTGCGGGTGGTACCTGCTTCCAGGCATACCCTTACTTTCTTCTGCTGCTAGGTGAATTTGGGATAAAACAGGCGAGATTTTACAATCCCATTTGAACTACATCTTTAAAAAGCAAACCGTGCAAAAGAAACACCCACCACCACTGTTCAGGCACTGCAAATTCACATCTCAGGCAGGAGTTAAAGTTTAATGGGAAACCTCTATCCTCTCATTTTGCATTTGCAATATCCTTATGTTTAACTTTTCCATGTCTTGAGCAGTGAGTTTATAACTAAAGTTTACCTCCTGATATCAGCAATACAAGCACACAAGACTGGCACGTTAGTGGGATTTAGTTGAAGCAGATTTTATCCATGATTCTGTCCATGGATACAGGCCAAATCCTTCTTTTCACCCAATAATCTAAAGAAACAGTTACAAGGCGCTTATAGTTTGCTTCCTGAAAATTCACACCCTAGTGCAAACTCCTTCATATCTTTCTTTTCCTCTGTATGTCTATACCATGCTTATTTCCTCCAGTGCAATGGAAATCGTACGCCACTCCACAGAGGGGGGAAAAAGTGGTTTACACCAGAGTCTGAAAGGCAAGAGGCTTGCATTTCTTCCCAGCTCTGTGTGGGGCGGGATGTTTGGCCTTGAACAACCCCTTTGACAACTCGGTGCTTTGATTCCCCTCTCACTGAAGGGCTAACGTCAGCGCTGTCCTACAAGCCTGAGACGGAGGTGTCGTGCCCTGTACATGCACAGCACTCATGGCTTTTGTCCCTGCTGAAGCTGTTCTACTGGCAAGCAAAACAGCCAAAGCTCCTGCTTCCTCCGTTCAAGGCTGCTCCTCGCCCCAGATCCCAGACGGCCTGATCCCAAGGCCCTTTCCTGTTAACAAGAACTGCCCGAGTAGAGGCTAATTTAGGGGTAAGCCAACTGAGTGGGGTCTGCAGGCCACACAATTCCCAGGGAAATTGCTTCTGTCATTGTAAGCCTCAGCACTGGTGAAGTTTACTAGCTCTCCTGTCTTAAGATGTACCATTACAACAGGAGGAGGAGTAGCATGCTCAGCTGTGGTTGGGGTTAACCGAGTACCTCGATGGACACTTAACCACCTAAAACCTCTGCCCAATCCCTATGCAAAATGCCTCGCTAGAGGATCCTTTTTCTTAGGAGGGGATAGGCTATGTGTGTCTTCTGCTGCCTCAAAAGTACATTATAATGGAAAACCCCATCCTTTTTCCTTGCCTTCATATCATATGATATCCTGTCCTGTGCCTAACAATGGATAAAATAAAGACCGATCTAAATATAACACCAAGTAACAATGGAAACAGAAATTACTTTTTTAGAATAAAAACTCCTTCCTACATCGGCGGCCACTTCATGATAATTGGTAGAGGAGTCGCTTCTGGATCTTGTCATACTGCTACTAACACATCGCTGTATCTCCGGGTACCGACACTGTCGCAGAAGGTACAGCTAGATACCCTGACAGCTCTATTTTTACAGTCAAGGGACCCATGAAAATCACTAAATTAGGAGCCTTCCAATCTCCTAGCCGTGAGATGTTGAAAGTCCTAGGGTGAGGGACACCAGGATATAACCCTACACCAACATGGAGAGACAGAGAGAGACAGAGAGACAGAGAGAGAGAGAGATGCGTTTAAAAGAGGACAGACATTTGTATCACCCACTCTGCAACCGGTTTTAGGTAAAACCAAAAAGAAGCAAAGTCTCTTAGTAGCAAGACCACCCTAACACCGGTGGGGCCATCTAGCTTAAATATCCTGGGAGCCACACCGGAAAGAAAACAGGAGCAATTGTGGAGTTTGGCCACTTTACGCTACACAGGTTACAGCCTCAGGTGTCGGGGTGTTGCCAATACCCCACAGCACCCCAGCAGCACAGAGGTTCCCGGGTGCATGGCTGCAGAAGCAATTTTCTGTCTCCAAGCAAGGCTGTGAGGGGCACGTAAACACTGCAAGTCACTGCTCTCCCTGACTTGCAGAGCCTCTCCTTGCCTGACTCACTCAGAACAAAATTTGGAGGAGGACTGATGATGCCCTCACTTGCCTGGGAGGCATTGCTGAACCATCGTGAGCAAGGGGAGGCACATTTTGAAGAGGCCTGGGCAGGGGTGCCAAGACATATCAGGCTGCTCAGCTGTGTTCACAGGAGGCGCTTAGGGACAGGACAAAGAGCAACGGTTGAGGAGCCACAGGTCTGTCCATCACTCAGAGGACCCTATAGAAAAGGCCACCACGATACGTCCTGTCACCAAGATTCATGCTGAATACCAGAGACTGGGGCTGGGGGAGGCCATTGAGTTTAGGGACAAACAGCCCCTTTGAGGAGCAGCCGGAGAAATGTGACACAGCCGCAGAAGGAACACGGCCGTAGATGCGTGCAACCATTCCCACCCTGGACACTGCCAGGGCGACAGCGAGAAGAGAACCTGAAGTGACAGTACTGCTTCCTCGCTCAGCAGGGTGAGTCCAGGACACAGGCACAGCTTAAAATGTGACTTCCCCATCACTTTGGGTTCAAACCTTGGTGTTATTTTTAAGCAAGGTTGTGGGGTTTGCTTCCTTCCCTTGAGAATTTTTCCTTCTCGTGGATTTTATCAGTAAAACTTTAAGAGAAGGATCTGCTGGTAGGGTGCAGGAGATGACACGATGCCTCAGCAGCTCAACCTCTTTGTCTAGATCTCCCAATCCCAAGGTCTAAGAGCAGCTTTCCTAAAGTGAACTCAAAGGGTGCAGACTGTCCCATGTATCATCATCTGCAGGATGCAGCTCTCCATCTGGCATTATTAGATGCTCCCCTGACAAATGTAGGCTTGAATAGCATAGGCTCAAAGTACCCTTTTGGTCTGTAGTTGCTCATTTATAAACAGGCCGGTGAGTGTTTTTGTTAAAATTTTCACCTGCTCCAAGCCGGTTAGGCTGATTTTAAGACAAGGACATGGACACAGAGGGATCAGATTTTTAAAGCGCAGAAGCACCTGAAAGTGCAGAGAGACACCTAGCTGTTTCCCATCGTTCTCGGTGCAGAAGAACTGGGCACAGGCTTCTGAATTTAATCACAGTACCTCTATACTGGAAAAAAAGTGAAGAACGAACTGTAGATTACAGAAGGGACACTGTGCCTTTCATTTCTCTGAAGTGTCAAAAGTTTGCAAGTCATGTTTTGCAACTTAATCCACAGCAGACAGCCACGTGTGTGCTGTCTAATCTTAGTACAGGAGCCTGTGCTAATCAGTTATAATCCATTATATTCCTCAAACAGACACCAAAAGCATGGTACTTGTGTACTATGTTATGGCCCCATCTCCCCCTACCTATTCCCTATGAGAGAAGTAACAGCAGAGAGTGTAGGTGTCCCAGTTTGGTTCCCAGTGTCCCCACCACCATCACCCCCACCCCCATACCAGCGCACCCACCGCACCATCAAGCTTGTCAAGAGGTGAATGCGCAGCCCCCTTAAAAATATGCCATTGCAGAACATGTAATGAGTGTTTGCACTAATAAAAGTGAAATGTTGACAAGTTTGGGCCCTAAATATTTTTACGGCTTAACTAATCATTGTGCATAATGTTGGTTAAGAAAATTTACACTTTCCAGTGAATAATGCATAAACCCAGGCTCACATGAGGGCAAATTTTTACAAAAAAAAAAAAAAACAAACCCCAACAGTAAAACGCTTCAATATTGTACTAGCAACAGAACTGCAACCAGCATGGCAATTAGACACAATGTTAATCAGATATGAGCAAAATGAACTAGAAGATTATTTTATTAGCCTGGGAAAGATGGTCACACTCCTTCTGGCTCTCATTTCCCACTTCCTTTAAGGTGATAATGACAATAATTTTATTATTAGTTTCAAATTCCTCCTGTTGTTTTTATCTGGAGAGTCCTACTGGCCTTGAAATTGAGTAGTTACTTAAGTCACTCTCTCATGGAATTAATTGTGTACAAAGCTGCTGTTGCACTGAATCGCTTTTATTTTCAAATCAATCTGTCCATTGCTATTTTTAATGTACTCATCCTGATGAGAACTGCACCCACACCACCACACCACGCCTCACACAAGGGGGACTAAGGAAGCTTCTCCAAAATCAGTGTTCCAGGCTGTGAGCTTCACTCAAAGCCTGTCGTCAGGAGACAGGCAGGGCACTGTGGGCACCCTCCTAGCTTCCAGCTCAGCTCCTAAATCTGTTGAGCGCTTTACCACAAAGAAAAACATCACAGTGTCAGAGCTGCCTCGCAGGGCATGGGATGCTTGAAGCCCTGGCTGAAGTAGGGCTTCTCTCCTTTGGAGATAGCATATCTTCAATCAGCCCATTGCAGGAGCCTGCATGCCCTGGAGGGATGCAGAGCAGCATCTATTCCAGTGAATGCTTGGGGAGCACCCCTGCCATGCCAAATACCAGGGTTCATCTCCCCATGGTACACTAGCCAAAGACCACTGCGGGATTAAGTAGCGTGAACCTACGTCTGCAAGCGGGAAACCGAGCTACAGCATCCCTCCCTCTCCTGTCCTGCCAGCGCTCCCTGCAAAGGGCAGTGGGATTGCTCTGCAGATGGTCACTGAAAACAGCACATAAATGTTTCAAAAGCTACCACACAGGTGTCACTCCGAAGCCATAAAGAAAACGGAAGGCGGAGACCCCCAGCGCAAGCCCTCAAGTATGAGATACTCTTCTCCCCCCCTGTATGATTTTACAGGCTGAGAAGCGATGTGAGCTGAAATCTCTGATTGACAGTTTTTCTCAAAAACTCAGCATAAAACCAGCCTCGGAAGTGTTAGCGATGTTGCCTGGAGAAGACCTCTTGGATTTATGGGCAGTAATTAATACTTAACCTTTAACTCCAGCGAAGCAGCTGTGCTGTGGGGTTAGTAGGAGCCACCGTGTTGGTAAGCAGTAATTGCACCACACATACGGCCCTGGGCTGAGCACCCTACAGTTATGGGGGAAGGCTTCCTGAGCCTCTTGCAAAGGCCCTCAGGTTAGGAAGGTCTCACCAGGCAAGCTGGAAAGACCCTTCTCGTTGTGAGACAGATTCCAAGGCTGGGGCAGCCTGGGCAGCTAAAGTCTCTGAGGACAAGGCAGAGACAGCACCTAAATAAGAAGGATCCATCAGGCTACCCATGTCCTGCTGGTAACAAGAGTGTGGGGTGCTCTCTGCTATGTCTTCATACACTGCAGCACATATTCAGTACCTTGAGGCACTCTGAGTTGGTCTATCAGACCAGTTGAGGAGGGGTAAATGGGACACTGAGCTCAAGTGTAATTTGCTCCCTGTGCATGCCATGGGGCAAGAGAAGCACTGCACCCCTTCCACCTTAATGGACTTCCACTTTCCACCAACTTTGACTTCCACCCCAATTCTGTCCCTTCTCTGAGGTGGGAGTACCATCCGTAGGTCTTCTCAAAAGCTTTGGCTGAAGGAACCCCTTCCCATTGCTTGCCACACCAGTGGATGGGAATACCTTGGGTGTAGCCCGAGATGCCTGCAGGCACCAAGAAAGTCTCCTGTGAAGATGGAAAAGGGTTGATGGAGAGCAGCAATGCTGGTGACTTCACAGAAGACCCATCTTCTTGTCACCTGGCCAAGTCTGGCTCCTCTGGAAATAAAATAAAAAGTGTTAAAAGCGGTCGTCTTCCATATGAGCCAAGGAAAAGACAGTTTGCCTGCTGTTCGCTATCAGTAATACCAGCCAAACACCGCTGTGGATATTTGTAAGGAGACAAATCACCAAGCCTTGAAGTCATACACCATGGCCACGAGGGCTTCCTCTGACCGCTCTCATACTGCGGGCTGTCGTGTTTTACCACGTTACCTCTGTATTGAGCCCAGTCACTGGGATTAGACTCAGTCACATCTTCTGCGTGGACATCCACTCTGCCAAAATACAGGGAGGAACGGGGCTGCTGCAGCCCTCAGTAGCTTGTTCAAGTGGTTGATCGCCTGCATGTGCCTTATCTCGCATTTGGATTTGTCTGGCTCCAGCTTCTGGCCTCCAGTTTTGGAGAAGGTCCCTCCTGCACGAGGCATTTTCTCCCCGGGGAGGTATTGTCATGCAGGGCACTTGTTGCTCACCCCAGGCTTCCTCCGCCCCCCTGCCCCAGCCCCAGAAGCCGACTCACAGCCTGACACTAAGTAAACAACCCCAACTCTGTTGGAAAGGGCGGGCTGCCCAAGTGGCCTCCAAGCACAAAAATTCAAAAAGAGCGGGGGAAAATGGCTTTCTGGGCTCTGCCGTATTTGTTTTAGCCCCGCTCTGCTGTCTGGGGAAGTGGAAAGGAGAGGACAAGGGTCCCTCAGCCCCCTCCTGCCAGCCCGGGCCGGGCGTGCGTCCGTCCCACCCTCGCCCCTGCGCCGGCTTTCGGCTCCCCTGGAGCTGCACGGCGAAGGAGACCTCTGGGGTCTGGCCTCTAAGCTGATAATTGCAGCCCCTGCGCTGGCACAAGGCGGCTCTCATGCCATTTTGACCCAAACTGTGTCTTCTTTCTGTATATTTTTAATTAGACTCAAGAATGCAGAAAAACCAGCGTGAGATCCTTTCACTCCCCTTTGTTTAATATCTGTTATTATGACATTAAGTGCAGGGTTTTGTTGTGGTGGAGAGTTCAAAACCCCCCTCGGTTCTGCTGCCGTAGCCATGGGTTGGTGTACATTAAAGCGGTCATTTTCGGATTAGCTCTCGCTTTCCCTTTGATGCGTGCGGGACGCTGAGCCGGTTCGTTGGGGGAAAAAGCATTTTACCCCTTTTGTTGCCCGTCCTCGCCCACCGACGGCAGGGAGAGGGCGAAAGCCCCCTGGCTCTCTTCAATCAGAAAGGAATTTCCAAAGAGGTTTTAAAGGTTTAGTCGCCACTTCTGTTTGGGGTTGCCTAACGGGGAAAAAAAAAAAAAAAAAAAAAAGAGCAGGGTTTGTTTCCAAAGGAGCAAATACGAGCTTCCTGATCGCCTGCTGGCTCCGGTGAGCCTGTTCCCTGGGATATGCGGGAGTCCCGGGAGCAGAAGCGGGGCTGAGCGGCAGCACAGCGTGGAACTTTCCTCTGGGCTACCCGTGTTTCAGCGGTGCGAATCGGCGTTTTGGGGGCCAAAATCCTTTTTTTCCCGTCTTTTCTCTTCCTTTTCTTTTTTTATTTTTCCTATTCTTTTTGATTTTGGAAGGAGAACGAAGGTTTGGTTGAACAAATGCTAGATTTCACGTTACACCCAGGTTTCTTTCCACCTGCGTAAGACCCACTCTCTGCGCGGTTATTTCTGCGGGATGTCTGGTATTTTCTGCCGAGGAGACAGCGTTTCCCAGCCTTGAGCCCTTCCCACCTTAACCATTCATATCATTGCAACTAATCGTAAGGGCTCTCGGTTAAAATAAGATTGAATCAACTAGGAAAAAACGGTCAATCGGGGGGGGGGGGGGGGGGAAGACTAAAACAACCACACGCACAACTTTTCTGTCACCCTAGGGATCATCCCAAATATTCGTGTGAAAGTCGGGTAAACCGGGAGAAGGGGGGGTGGCAGAAGGTCGAGGATGTTTGTGTCAACACCGCTCGGTGATGGAATAATGCGCCCCCAACGCGAAGTCACAGCCGCGGGGCATGTGAAGTCACAACTTCTCCAGGTGACAGGTGCTGCGGCAATTCAGATGCGAGGGAGCCTCTCCCGCTCCCCTCCCGCCCCCGCCAAAGGCATCAATAACCGGGCGGGGGGAGGCTGCCCCTGCAAACGCTTCTCCTCTGCTTTACATACAAATAGGGCAGCAGGGCTCATGAAATATTCCTGATCCACCAGAATTATTTTTACCTTGGGAAACCTGCTTTTTTTTTTTTTTTTAAGGCGCTAATACGTGCCTAATCAGCGAGATATGGTTTAATTTAAAAGCCAATAGACTGCAGCTGAACTACGCTACAGAAATCCGATGTAAGGATAATTTGGAGTATTCAAAACCGCTGAGTCAGCGGCGGAGCCCATCTCTATGGTTAGAATATTGTTTCTAACTCCCGCTGCTGTGTTTCGCTTACTGTTATACCGATTGTATCGTGTAATTATTGTTTGTTTTCCAAAAATGTAATTACTTCTTCCCCCCCCCCTCCTTTGTTTCCTTTGCAACGTTAAATCTGACAAACGCCTAAGGCAGCTCCAGAAAATAAAAAGGGGAGGGAAAAATTATTTTAAAAGCTAACGAAAGGGGAGGAGGTCTCTTTCTCTCTCTTTAGCCAAAGATTTTTTTGTCTCTCAGGCACCTTATTGCATCGACGGTTTAATAAAACTACCGGCACGTGTAGAACAAAACGCCCAGCCCGGGTTGAGGAAGGCATCGCCTCCCGGGCAGCCCCACGCGTTTCCCGGGTGGCTTTCCCTCCATCGCCTCGCGGGGCAGCCGGGAGCGATCCCGCAGAGAGCAACCTGCGAGGGGGTTAATGGTAATAACAGCAATAATAACAAGGAAGCGGTTGAGCTGCTTCCAGCCTGGCGCTGGAGCCGGGATGCACGGCCACACCGGGGGGATGGTCTGGGGGGAGCTGGGGGGGGGGAGGTCCCCTCCGCGCCCGCCTCCCCTCCCCGCAGGCACACAGCGGGGGCGCGGAGCGGTTGCCAGGCGGGAGGCGACGGGGATGGGCGGGGATGCCGCCCTGCAGCCAGGAAAACCGGTCCCCGCCCCGTCACCGGCCGCAAGTTTGGCTCCCGGGCCGAGGAGAAGGGAAGATGCTGACCTCCCCGCCGGAACGTCGCGTTGTTCTTTTTTGGGGGGGCAACCTTAAAGGGTCGGCCCGGGCGCTAAGAGGGAGGGGGGCTGGGGTGCCCAAATGCGGGGTGTCCTTCGGCTTTCCCAGCGCCGGGGGTGTCTTGGCCAGAGCCGGAGGAGTAAAACGCCCGGAGTGGTGTTCAGCACTGCGCCGGCAGAGGTTACTCACCTTTCGCTCTTTAATGTAGGGAAGAGCGACACCGTGCCCAGTCTGCTCTTCCCATAAATTATACCTGCTTTAGCCAAGCCACCAAACCTCCCCTCGACCTGCCCCGAGCAAGGGCTCGCGGAAAGCACCGGCCGGCCGAAGGCACCTTCTCAGCGCGCCGGATGCTGCCGCTGCCGGGCTGGTTTGGGGAAGGGGACGGAGAAGGGTTGGGGAACCTCGCCCTCGCCTTGCCTTGGGTGGGAGGATCAGCCGCGGTAACTCCTGTCCTCAGGAGCGTGGGTCTGGGGTTCCTCAGCACGGAGAAACAGTCCCCGAAACCGCAGGTTTTATTTCTGGCCAACAATGCTTCGCCCCCCCCCCACCCCCCCCCCCCCCAGCCAGCGCTCGTGTGCGAGACGAGTGACTGCGCTCCCTTGCTTAAATAAATCATTGATGGGTGAAATTACACATGCTCACTTAAAACGTAATGTGATTAAGAGATTATGGGATCGCAGTTAATACGTCGCCTCACAGCTTCTGGACCCAATTCCTGACACCGGGAATCTATCAGCCTCAAACTGTCCCTGCGTGCGGGGAGGCGGCTTCTCCTGCCACCGGCAGCCGGGGCGTGGGGGGGGTGGGGGTGGTCCTCCCGCCTCTGCTCCCCCCTCCCCCCGTGGGGGGCAGAGAAGGTGAGAGGGAGCGTCAGGCTTTGCGTTCAAATAAATAACTAACTTCTTGTCGGGGGGGGGGGGGGGGGGGGGGAGTTAAATGGAAAGGCAGGGGGGTGGGCGAGAGGCTGCGCCTGCAAGCTGATTACCTCTCAGCTGAAAGCTGCTCCATTTCCTCACACATCGGGTAAGTCCTTTATCATGAGGTGGCACAAGCCCTGCCGGGGGCTATTGGTCGCCCGGAGGAAGGAGCCGGGATGGCAAGCGGGATCCTATCATCAGGCTGCATAATAACCCCGGGCTCGCCACAGCTGCGCTGTGACCCTTTTGTGATGGAGCCGATAGCGCTCCCGTGAAATAATGTCCTCCTTTTGGGTGTGAAATCACCATGTTTATTAATTGAGCTAGACATGAGGGTTACCTTTTTCTTTCCAAACCATGAAAATTTGTGATTCAGGGCAAATGGTTCCCCCTCTCCACCCCCACCCCCCTCCAGGTTTGCGTTGCCAAGGGGTTGAAGAGAGCAGGACCAGCTGGGGAGAGGAGCTATTTTGGAGGGTCGGGTGAGACCGGGCTCCACGGCAAGTTCAGAGCAGACACCCCACACCTACAGACACCCCACACCTCGCTCAGCCGCAAAAGCAGCTCCCACACACTCCGGGCAAGCACCGCGGGGAAACGCAAAACGCACCCCAAAAGGATGGAGGCCGGGATGCGGAGGGATGCGCATCGCGTAGCCTGCCCGGGGCTGTCCAGCGTGGAGATGCGCGTCACCCCGCGCCGAGGTCGTGCCCCACGCAACCCCACGCACGCACTGGTCGTGCCGAAAGAGTACGGCTCTTCTTCTCTCTCCCCACGCACTTTTTTTCCCCATTTTTTCCCTGTTTTTGCGTTGCAATTAGGCTTGTAACGAGTTTATTGCAGTATGTGTTTCTGGGCCAATAATACTTGTATTTAACCTAATTAAACTCGACCTTTTAAAAGATTTGAAATATAAACACGCCTTTTTTTTTTTTTTTTCCCCTCTCTCTCCCACCCCCACCCCCCCTTTCCCCCTTCCTACTCTGGTTTAGTAATTTAACGTTTGAATCTCTGGGCTGGAAGATGCAACCTTTCACCAGAGCGCAGAAGGAAGGAGGGAGGGAGGGGAGAAAGTAGCAAAAACCCGCGGATGAGGCGGAGGGACCGGCTTTGCCCGAGCATCCGCGACAGGCTTCCAGGTAGGCATCCCCCCTCCTCCAGTGGGCAGGGAGCAGGCCGGGTGCCCCGCAGGAATGGGAATAGGCACCGCTGCCCTGCCGGGGGCCGGGACCTACGCGGGGACTCCCAGATCCCGGATAGGGGGGTGGTGTGGAGAAAGGGAAGAGCTTCTCCCTGCGCGCCGCGCAGCCGCGCGATTTTCAGCCGAGCGCTGCCTGCCGGGGGGCGGGAGCAGCTGCGTGGGACGCGACACGAGCCTCCCACTGGAGGCAGCGGCACTCCTGACGCTTCCCAGCCGGGATGAGGCTGAGGTGAAGTCCCTGAAATAAGTCGGTAACGAGCGTGTGCGTTAATGTCTTTTACGCCCATCACACAGGAACCGAACGAGCCTGTTTCCCGTGAAAGCCCACCCTCGCCAAATTTTAGCGAGGGTTTTTTTTCTCCGATCAGTGGGAAATTTAAACCTTTTTTTTTTTAATGGCAAACCCGAATATGCTAAATTTTTAAATTATTTTATATTACTCTTTTTTTTTAAACTGGTGATCAAAATTACCCTGTGAATTTTTTTTCCTCGCTGAATGACATTACAAAGAATTTTGTTAAAGAAAGCCAGACTAATTGCTGCCAGAAGAGTCTTTTCATAGAAAAGTCTGGTTTTCATAAGGCAGTTTCTGTGGGTGTTGCGGTTAAATCCAAACCTAGTGGAAAGGGGATTTTTTTTTTTAATTTTTTTTTTTTTTAAGGCGATTTTTCTCAGCAGCAGGAAAGACGCACGCTTTAGTGGAAAACTATTCGGGGACTCGCGGGGCGAACATCCCGAGGAGAAAACGCCGGCGCTCTCCCGAGCCGTCGCATGTTGGCCGGGAGGCTCTCCCCCCTCCCCCTTTCCCCAGTCCCGGGCCGGTGTGTCCCGGCAAAGCCCCTCGCAGCTCCCGCGGCGGTTTCGCTGCCTCGGAGCCCCGGGCGAGGAGGATGGAGGGGTGTGAAGTGCGGGCATCCCGGCGGTGCCTCCACACCCGGCTCCCTTGGCAAAGTCCCGGTCCCTCACCTGCGGCGACCCCAAAGAGGTGACGGGGGGGGGGACAAGACATCCCCCCGGGGTCCCCCATCCGGCCCGGCTCCCCAGCAGCAGGTTAGCAGGCAGCCGCCCTCCTTAGGGAGCGCAGCGGCCTTCCCGGGAAAGGTGGGTGCCCGATGTGGGGGTCAGCCCCCCATCAGCCGTCCCAGGCAGCTGCGCAAAACCAAGAGGTGAGAAAGAGCTGAACAGTCAGTCCCCCAAGGATGCAAAGATCGCGTACATCTTGCCCCCCTCCCCAATTTTAAATCTCCCTCGGTTAACCATCCCGCCGCCTTCTCCTTTTACTCCCTCAGCTTAGGGTTCCTGGGAGGAATTTTTACTCTCCTTCGCTCGCCTGAAGGCGAAGGGAGGGAAAATAAATACATAAATAGAAGACGGAGCCCTTGCCTGCCGCGGGGCAGAGCCTGCCCCACGCTGCCCCTCCCAGGGTCCTGGCCCCACTCCCGCCGACCCCCCCGGGCCAGCCGGAGAGGGTAGGGAGCATCCCTGCCCCTCTGCCGTGCCCAGCGGCTCTGTCCCGCCGGGCGAGGGGGAAAGAGGGGGTGTGGGCAGGTTCCTGAAAACCTCTCCCCCCACCCCGCTTCTCACGGCCACGGGGAGTCGGGGGAGTTTTCCAGCCGCCAATTCCTAGCCCTCGCCCCGTCACCAGCAGCACAACTACGGAGAGGTGGAGATTTCGCACCCACCCTCCCAGCCCTTCTCCCTGCCCTGGAGTGCGCGGTTTGGCTGCCCGGGCTGGGTACCGGGGGTGCCCGTCCCCACCGCATCGGTGAACAGAGCTCAGCCACCCGGCGGGATGGCTTTTCTTCTTGCGGGGTGGGGTTTTGGTTTTTTTTCCCCAGCAACGACACACACAAACGCCTTTGCAGGCACAGCAAACTCAGCCCGGTGCTGCTCGGTGGCCCCTTTTGTCCCCGGTGGGGCGGGAGGGCCACCCCCCACCCCCACCCCCCACCCTCCCCCGGGGGAAAGGGGAGCCGGGCCGGGCCGGTCCTCCCCTCCCTCCTCTCGCCGGAGCGGGGATGCGATAAAAGGAGACAGGGCTCTGAAAGGATTTGATTGAAATGGCGTGTGCCAAGCTGATGGGAGCCAGCGAGGGACAAAGCGCCGAGGAGCCATGGACACTCGAGCAATTATTCCTCCACGCTGAAGGTGGATTAGTGCAATGGAAAGAAGCATATGTTCGGCCTGGGGCGACACTCCCCCTGGCTGGGTTTAGAGAATGAGAGCGGAGAAAGAGGCTGAACCTGGAATATCAACTATCCGGGAGACAGCTCACCCCACCCCCCTCTTCTCCCAGCCTCTCCAAAAGTCTCAGGGACGGAGAGATAAATACACACGCCCATAAAGATAAATAGATACGCGCGCGCGCACCAACACCCGAACAGAGAGATGCACGCGCACCGCCACGCACGGCCGCGGGCGTGCGCGTCTGTACGCCCGGGCACGCAGGTAGGCAGGGGAAAAGGGGTGCCCTAGGTGAAAAACCTCCCCGAATATGACAACAAATAAACAGCCGGCCTCTGAGAGGCTTGTAGCTGCAGCCGGTTCTGCTGGAGGCTCCAGTTTTCTCAGCCCTTTCCCAGGAAACTTTCCAAAAGCAGCTGTAGCGAGGGATGGGGTGATCTCCATCCCCCCCCATCCAGGCTCTCCTGGAGACACAGACCAAAACCCTCAACTGCCCCTTTTCCATCTGATTTTCTCCCAGGACACACATCCATCTCCTGCTTTTTCTCCCTTTCCTTTGCTCCCTACAAAACCCCAGCCTGACAGCCCGCACCCCAAACACCAGCTCCCCAGCAGCAGCCTGCACCCAGGCCCTGTGGCAACAGGACGCCCGAAAGGTTCTGACCTGGGTTATCTACAGCTGTACTGAGAGCCACAGGCTCCAAAACCTGGGCAGGGGTGGCAGGAGGCACCTTGTTATCACTAGTACAGTGTAGCTCATCAGGTCTAATGAGGAAAGGAGCACGGAGGCCAGGCGCAGACCTTGACTTCTGCCCCCAGCACTGCCCCACCGCCCTTCCCCTGCCTGGGTGCACCAGTGTCTCCCCAGCTACCGTCCAAGCCGCCCCGCTCGCAGGGCAGAAAGATAACCTCCATCACAGGAGAGGAAGGGGCAGAGCATCAGAGGAGAGACAGGACAAGCACAGGGAGCAGCATCCAGCAGCAAGGGAGAGGGCAAGGAGGTCGTGCAGGAGGGAGGGGAGGCCGCCAGCAGGCTTAACAGGGAGGGTGGGGGAAAGAGAGAAGGAAAGGAAATGCAAGTCTCCCTTTCTCCTGGGAGCTCCAAAAAATGCTCTGCTCTACAACCAGAAACATGTCCCACATATTTCACACCTCCGCTTCTTTATCCCCAGCTTTGGGGATCAGGGTGGATCGTACACAGAGAGGAGGGGGCCATCTGTGCCCAAAGCGGTGCCGAGGCAGGAAGTTTTGCCGGATGAACAAGCCGGTAGGAACATAACCAAAACCATCGTGTAGACGCAATATACATCCCTCAGCCTGCGAGTGTGACTGCACGGCCCACGCTCCTGCTAGAAAACAACTCTGTTCAGGGCCCCTGCATCTGCTTTCAATAGAATATTACAAAGGGAATTAACTACACCACAGGCAACAACAGCAACGGGGCTTGAGAGCATCTCTGGACGGGGAAGATCTTCGTGTAGATGCTGCAGATCTCCAATAGAAACCAGGATATCTCTGTGTGTGTGCACAGCACACCAGCAAGGACGTGGTGAAAGGGCTTGTACTTCACGCCTGGCAGTCCTCCACCCTCCTCTGAACGCCAGGCGATTTTTTCCTCACCTAGGCTATGCTTTCCCAGTTTACCCTCCTCAGCCTGGTTCGAAGGTATCTGTGCAAACAAGCCCTGTGACTACACAGAGGACAGTAACGATGGAGCTCGGGGTAACCTCAGGGCCCTGGTTTCGAGTGGGAAGGACTCACATTACTTGTGGAAACGACAAGGCTGTTCAGGGACAGTCTCCGGGTGCTGGCACCCACCTTGCAAAATCGCAGCCTCAAAAATAGCTTCTACCCTGCCAGAAAGCTCTCGTTAGTCTTAGTCTGCCTTCCATGCTCAGTGAAGGTGCTCCAACTGCTCCCTCGGTTAGATGAGACCACCAAAGTTGAACTCGACATCACAGAGACACAACTACAGCGATTGTAAGCGAGAATCAAAGACCACAGAGTCGCTTTCGCATTCACAGCACCAAGCACCGGAACAGAGGAGGAACAATTTAAGGACACAAATGTTCCCTGCTCTCATAAGCTATATTTCTGTTTATCCTGCCCAAAATATCAGCTGTTTCAGCCACCCAAGAAAGCCTAGAAACTTCACCTAGAAGAAGAGAAACAAGGCGATGTTTACTATTCTGAAGCTGGTAAGGCTCCACTAGTAATGAGTCACGAAAGACTTTTCCTCTGTTTCCAATTGCTTGCTTTAAACTACTTATTTTGAGGAGTTTGGGGTTACTAAACTAAATATTGCAAATAAGGTGGCCGCAACCTATGCAGAATAAATGATTAAAGAACCGGGCTCGGCTGATTTCTTTCTTCCTCCATACTGGAGATAAAAAAGAAGGAACACATTCTAGTAATCCCTGCTCATTTGCGCTGCCATTCTTGCACCTGTAACTCAAATAACGAAGCCATTTGTTATTTATATTGTGCTTTCCCCTCCATTCTAGATTTCTAACGATCTGACCCTGTTTTATGGCCCTGACAAAGCCTGAAACCGGTGTGGACTTGCAATAATTGAACGATATAGGGAAAAATCTTTAGCTGGAATGAAGCAGATGTTAGCTTCACGCAGTCCCCTAACTTGATTATTCTTTGGACACGTTAGACAAGCATTAGTGATTGATAATGACGCTAATTAACCCCTTTCCTTTCCAAAACCGCAAACCAAGGCCAGCAGGATTCCACAAACAGCACACACAGAGTACGGCATATATCAATATCCATTCAAAGCGGGTCGGTGACACAACTTCATTGCCCAGTGCTCGACAAAAATCTTCTCCTGCTGACACCAAGCCGGCTCCAAACCCGCTCTAGGACTTAACCGCTCCCGCCACTTGCAGGGACGCAACCCTTCTGTCCAGAAGAGGTGCATGGGACAGAGATACCATTTATTTTTTATGCTCCCAACCTCTGGCGTTCGATTATCCAGCCAGTTTAAATCGCTCTGCCCTCACTGCCTGGGACGGGCTTCACGTTGCTCCCCGTTGGAAGGGCGCTTGTTATTTTAGCTACATGTCAGGAGCGCGATGGCTGACGCCCTGGGAATCCGGTCTGGGCTGAGACATGCACGCACCGAGGAGGGAAAGGGAAGTTCACGTTCTGGAATTTAAATGCGAGGCAGAAGACGAGTAAACAAACAAGGAGCTGATCTGATTACGCAGTCGAATTTATCATGGACAATAAAGAAATCGCTTTTAAATGTAAGGGTTTGGATAAATGAATACTCCTAGCAAGTGAATAAAATGTATTCAATTAACTAAAAACCTCGTGCACTTCTGAACTGAAGTGGAATCGACTGTAATTGATTTATTTGAAACCAGAGGTTAAGGACTGAATTAGCTAAGTACAACTGGGTATTTCAAGCCACTGACTTCTCAAATGTCAAATCCCTTCTATTTTAAATATTATTTCAGCTGCGGGGCATTGCTGTCCTGATGGCTGTTCCACCAGTTAAATCTCAAATTATATTAATATTCGATTTTTGGAGGGTGGGGTAAATTACGGTACAAAGAGGAGGGCTGTCCTTGTTCACGGTGAAAGAGCACTGGGCTGTGTTTTGGTTCACATGCAGGAATTAGCTTGGCGTGGCAGCAACGGTCTAACATTCAGCCGCCGCTCACCCTCATTTCAGCCAATCTGGGGGAAAAGAAAAACCCCAACAGCAGAAGATTTTTGTTTAGCGTATAAAAGCATGACCTAGAATTTCACTGCTGCGCCTTGATCACAACGTTAAAAACGCATCCAAAGAACGCTAAAGTAATTAGCACGTTTTAGTAACTGCATATTGGTCACAGCAGAAGAGGCTGAACCGAAGCTAGTCTGATTTCCATTATCGCCTGTAAAATCCTGCCTTAGAAATAATAGTAATAAAGGAATCTACGCAAGGTCATTTCATTTCTGTTTTCTGGTGGCTTGCTAATGCAGCAGCAGGATACTTAAAATGCGCTCTCCTAGCATAACGTAGCTAATTATATCTTTAAAACATTATTTATTACGACCTTATAATGTTCCAGCATAAGACTGCTTTATACATTGCCCAGTATAAAACGATTATATTGGGTACAGGTCTCAAAAAGTAACAAGCATCTGTAAATCCAGATATGAATGAATGGTATTTAATAAGATTGTTTTCGTTTAAAAATGAGTATTTATGTGTTGCTGTGGAAAGAGCAGCAATGTATTGCTGTTTATGAATGCTATTGTGCCTGAGGTTAGGATCCCACACACAATCTGAGATGCAGCCAAGAAAAACAGCCCTGATAGACAATGCTTCACTTCACCTGCTACAATACTGTGCATTTCATTTATGTCAAGAATATGTACAGTTAGGGTTCATTCACCTCATTATTTTGTTACATCTACTTTACAGTTAACCAGTCTCTCTTGGAAATAATAAATAACTGTTTTTAAAACAATTGCAGCTTTGCATTCAAAAGATCCACTTTCAATTTATAGGAAAAAAAATATTCACCATTTTTATAAACTGGCTGGCTCTCGAAAATAGAATTTAGACTCCACCAACTCTCTTTCTGCTTGGCAAGATTGATTTTACACTGCCTTCCATAAGTAGATTACCAAAGCAAAATGAAACATCTTGGGCTTTATCTAATGCTTTGCTTCACCAGCCCTACCAAACGTCAAAATATATGAGCAAATGTTAATTCTCTTTGCAGCTTTACCGTAAACACCTCCCTCTTAACCTCCTCAATTTCTGCCTGAGCGAAAAGGGGAAAGGAGAAAAAAAAAAAAAAAAGGAGGAGAGACAGAGTCGGGGAGAGTCAGGGAGGGAAGGAAAGTGAGAAAAATCAGCCACCACCACCAAAATATCATCAGCACTTAAAGGAAACCATCTCTTTAAAATGCCTTTACATTCTAAACAGCGTTAGCCTCCCTTCCGACGATAAAACACAATCCAGCCTGATCCTGACTTCACCAACCCCTTGGGCCAAAGAAAATAGATCCAAAGTCTGAATTCTCACGTTTTTACAGCCCATCTTCAAGACATACGCTCCATGTTTTGTTTTGTGGGGGTTTTTTAAAGCAAACTTCCCTATTTTACAACCGGTTTCTGCAAGAAGAAACTCAAGATAAAAATTTCAGTCCCTCACAAACTGACACAACCATCTCAAAATGTCAATCTGCGCATTCCACTAAAACGTGAACCATCAATCAGAAATAATCTGTCTCCTGCAAGATTTCACTAAAGTTCACAACCGTGAGATGATTTTGTTGGCAGCGACTACGGAGCTTTCCTTTTTTCTGGAGGGGGAGGGAGCACCCGGCTCAGATTCACCAGTACATAATTTGTTTCATAGCAGCTAATTTTCGGTGTCTGCTCGGCAATGATTCTTTTTAAAATGTCCTTCTCGAGATAACGTTTATTTTAATCTCCGCTCTCCGTTAGGACAACTACACGTACAAAATTTTATAGGCTTATAATTCTGCATGCTATAGATGATAAACGTAAATAAAAACCTAGAGGTCAACATAAATAAAATAAAACTTTATTTTTTAAATAAAATTATGTTTTGGTTGAAGAAAAGATAGTGTGTCATTTTGTTAGTAGTACAGACAATTTTTTATCCAAAAGAATACATTGTGCTTTATTGTGTCATTTGTCTGAATACAGACTCAGTGGAATATCTAAATGATACCCTGCTCTGAACTCCAAGTTGAAAGTAAGTTTTTATTATACTTGAGGGAAACAATGGGTTCAGCTGCTTATTGCAAGGAGCAATTGTCAAGGGAGAGTTAAACTCAATTACTGTAACCATACTGAATAAAAAATACTGCCAAGAACAAAAATACGCCTGGGTAAAGACAGCCACTGAATAAAAAAATCGACATAAAGCGTATCAAATATTTATTTATCTGGGCAACAAAGGACTATGATACATTGATAGGCATGGAAACTACTGCCGGCACAACTCAATACAATACAACTATAACTGCTTCCAATATGGCCAGTGGAAATACAGGATACCAGGTGGTCCCGAATGTTTGAAGTTCTTTGGAAAAGAAAAAAAAAAGGAAAGAAAAAAAGGAGAAAAACAAAAGAAAGGGAGAAAGAAAAAAAAAAAGGGGGGGGGGGGAGGGGGGAGAAAAGCTAAATCTTGTTTTAAAAGACAGTATTAATTTATTGCTTTGATGGTGCTTTCGGGAGGACAGCGGATGAAAATAACTTCTTCTTTCATTTTCCACAACACATAAGGGTTGTAAAACCACTAACATGTTTAAAAACCTTGCCAGGGTCCAACATCACTTTATTTTATCTTCAATGAGAAACTATATGTCATACTAATTATATATAAAAATTCATGTCCTTTTATTTGTTCAGCTGCTTCATTGTCGCCTTTAACATGCTACAACAGGGCTAAAAATGATGAATCCCAGAGAAAAACCCCCAAAAAACCTCTGATATCTAAATAAGTACCATGAACCACATGATGAACTAAGAGGGGAAGATTTAAAACCCACTAAACAAGAGGTAAACGAGATCACCAGATAAATAAAAAAAGGCTTAAAACAGACTCACCATATTTACAATTCCCATTAAATTACACATAAATAAATATATACATACATGAACACTGATTCCCTTATATAATAACCGTGAATCGTGTTGCAATAGAAAGTTCAAGTTGGTCGCTTTACCTTGGACAGGAAAAAGTTCTACCACTGAAGATATGACATGGAACTGCTTGTGTTTTGTGTTCAAGTTTATTCACAATACTGATAAAATGTCATCAGTCCTTTTTGCCTTTTGTTTGCTGTCGCTGTTGTATTTTTTCCGCTTTTGTTTGTTTGTTTGTTTTTAATATGGCTACAATCTTAACTGAAGTTTATGTAAGGGAAGGTGGTGATTCAGTCCGGTGAAGCTCATAGAATTTTTTAAGTATTATTTATTTTCTTTTTGGTTTTTTTTTATTTTTTTTAATATATTTTTAGAAAAAAAGTCCTTTTCTTTTTTTTCTTTTTTTTTTTTTGTTTTGTGTGGTTTTTTCCCTCCTCCTTTTGTTTTCTTTAAAAAAAAGTTCACAAACTCAAGACAGAACTTTTTTTCTTTGCTGGCTCCGTCCCCCTGTTGTGTTCTCTTAAGACTCCAAACCGGGGTAAAACGATGGGATGGTGGCAGTGGGCAGAAGGGTGGGGGGGGGTGGGGGAGAGTTAAGAGGGATCAAATGGAAATGTGGCTGCTGGGAAGGGGTGTGGGGAGAGGGCAGTTCAGTCCTGCCGAGTCAGAGAACAGGATTGGCAGAAGGACGCTCATTCTGCTGCTGTAGCCTGGGGTGCTGGGTGCAGGGGAGAGGGAGGAGGGAGATGAATGGATCGATGGGCTATGAGGGGGAAGGGAGAGGCAGGGGGGGGTGGTGCTCCTCACTTTCGGTGCTTCTCCTCTTTGTCGCCGCTTTTGGTGCTGTTGTCTGTGTGGCTGTTGGGGTTGTTGCTGAGGTACATTTTGTCCATGGCCTTGAGCGCCTCGGTGAGATAGTTCTGCAGGGCGGTGACGGCGGCGCACACCGCCGGGCTCCCGAAGCCGTGCGAGATGAGGTTGAAGTGGGTCAGGCAGCTCTGGATGCCCGGCTCCAAAATGGGGTTGGGCCGCGAGTTCCCCAGGGGAGATCGGTCCTGAGCCAGCAGGTCGGTGAACTCTTTACAGATCTGTCTGTGGCACAAATGGAGCAGAGAGACAGAGGGAAGGAGGCAGGGAGGTAGGGAAGAGAGAGGGAGAGAAATGAACCATCGCTGGCCGCAGCAAAGCCTGTGCGTGCTCCCTGATAGATTACACAAGCCCCTGGGTCAAGGGGACTGCCGCCCCCGAGAGCGCAGGCGCTCTCTCGCCTCTTCCCTCTCCTCCCTACACATCCTTCCCCCTAATTCTCGCACCTCCCCGGCGCACATAAACGCCTTCCTTTCCTTGCGCACACACGTCACGCCCCGGCCCAGCCAAGGCCCAGGCAAGTTACGGGCACGCCGATACACACGCCGACCCCCGCATCGCGGCTCCCCCTCAACTCGCACCCCTGCCCAGCTGGGTTTCGGAGCAGACACAGAACTTCAAGTTTCCCGTCAGGGCGTAAGGGAATAGGTGGGGTGCGATATCCAAAGGGAGGTTCAGGGATTTATCCGCGTCTCGGAAGGCCCTTTTTATTTGGAAACGTGATTGAGGCACAGGCCTCTTCCTTCACGAGGCTAAAACACGCCTGTGCGTCGGGAAGAAAGACCGAGGGCAGAGAGGGGAATCCAGGCTTTAGGGTATTCCGAAACATTTCTATGTGTACACCTACGCCTCCAAATCCAAAGGGACCTTCCCACAGAGGGGCCGGCTGACGCTAACTGGGGTCTGGAAATTTCCTTCCAGGGAGGCGGGAAAAGAGGGTACGAGGGCAGGGTGCAGAAGTTAGGTTACACCATCCCCTCGCTGCACAAATGGTTGGGGAAATAACACACCTTACAGCGAGAGAGCTCAGGGGCGTGTGTTGAAAACGGTTTGTGTTCTAAAACCCGCGTTAATGTCTTCCAGCCATAAAGCGGCTCCCATCTTCTGCCTGCGCCCTCTGGCACCGTGCCCTTTGGTGACACCTCCATTGGTAATTAAGGGCTACTAAACAGCCCTTTTAATTTCCAGCGAACATATCAAAACAATCATTTTCTTTTCACGCACCACCTGGAAGTCTAGGCAGCCCCACGAATGATAAACTCGGCTAGCATTTTAACGGCGTACAGATTGCCATTTAACATATATTTTTAATATCCCTATATTCACTAAGTAACAGAGCTGCTTAGGCAGGAAGAACCGTTGCCGATTTTAATGAACTGAAATCAGTTTAATGTGCCAGTTTTATTTTACTGTCAATGGGAAGCCTTCCCCTTCCACCTAAATTGATAAGCTAAGTGAAAAGGCCCGGAAAACACGTTGCTCTGACGAATTACTGCTTTTTCGTTAACTAAACATCCACCCTCAATTTTCACGACTCGCTCTCCAGGTAAGCCTCACGAACCGACTTGATGGAAACCAAGCTGAGTTGTGGAGTTCTCCTATAGCAGGAGGGGCAAATACACCCCCTCACAATCTGCAAAACCATCAGCCACCGGGTACGTGGCAAACGCTCACAAATAAAAGCCCGCAAACCCGGGTTTGTCGCCCTCCCCTCACTTCTGAGCAACATGCCAGAACGGTAAATGTCTTACTTTGTAGCTAGAAGCATGTTTTTTCTTGTGACTTGCTCGTTTGGATCGGAATGTTGTCGGTTGAGAAATTCAGCTACTGCTTTGGCAGGAAATTCTGTCTCACAAACGTACCCGAAATCTCTAGCTAGATGTACTGCTTCTCCTGCAAAGGGAGGCACGGGTGGGGATGGGAGGGAAACACACAGCTCATCAGTACACATGGCACAGAGGCAAAAACACATCAGGAAACAAACAAACAAACAAAAAAAGGCAAAGCACTGCATTCTACCTGGGCTTTTCTTCTAAAAGGGTTGGACTTTTTTTGTCTTTGAAAAAGGTAGGGTAAGAAATGCTAATCACGGCTTATCTCGCAGGAGTTTTCTTTGCTTCAGTGGAGGGCAATGCAAATGTGTGTTTTCATGACAATCCTTACAAGTGAAATCTCAAAAAAGAATTTTTTAAAGTTTACATCCAGGAACAGATACTTTTAGACAGGCAGGCTCCATCCACCCAGAATGAGTGCTTAGATTTACATATCCATACCTACACACAGCCATTTAGGTACATTTGATTCACAGCTATTTACCCTGGAAACGTTTGTTTGCCTCTGCCCCTGTCTCTATATCCTTTTGCAATGCATCAATGATTAATATTGATCATAATTACTCCTACAGCTCTTCTAAATAAAATGCATTAAACAGCTAAGTGTTTAAAATTTAACTTGATCGCATATAATTATATGTTCACCCCCAAACGATTAACCATGAGAATTTTAGGGTCATTCCACCGAGTCTGTCTGTTTTGTTGATTTTCAAATCTTTGGTTTTAATTTCCTGAACCAGTTGGTTTTTACTGCAGGGCTTCCTGCCATTAGCTCTAGCTCCGGAAGAACGCATGCGCCAATTAGAGCTTCAAAGCCTCAGTCCAGTGAGCTTGTTTCCATAAAATGGAGCGGATCATAAACAATAACAGTACTCCAGAAACTGCCTCATCGCTACAGGACTCAAAGCCCCAGCCATGTTTATACTATCATCCCCCCCCTAAAATTAGCCACCATCGCTAAGTTATCTGCAGATCGGGCCTCTGGTTTTGTTTGGGTTTGGGTTTTCTTTAAAAAAAATTTTAAAAAAATCATTCGTTTAAAGCCTTTGTATGTGAAAGCCAAACAGAACAATAGATTACCATAAAACCTTCTCCATATTCATTAACATCCCAAATAATGTTAAGCATCTACCAAACCTAGACTTTTTTACAAGTTTTCCCCTCCCGTTTTTTTACCACAGCAAGGCGGGGACACAATCGCAAAGCCTTTTCAAAAACACGAAGACGCGGTAATTTTCACGCCGTGTAAATGTAGCGCGGCCACTAATCCTGATGTTTAAAAAAATTAAGCCTGGCCTTGCGCAGCAGCGCTTCGTTCCCCGTCCCTTTGAACCATGAAACATTTCTCGCAGAACGCTCGGCGGCAACAAAAACAAAGCGACAAATTCCCTCCTACGCCACCAAACTCAGGCTAAACCTGCTCAGCCCGGGCTGATCTTAAAAGCTCTTTGCAGACTGAACCGGCCTAAAATGCAGTCGAACCCCTAAGTGAGGGGAAAGGAGGAGAATCTGTTTGGTGGCCGTGGGCTTACATGGTGCCCAAGTCAACTCTGTGATGCAGCAACTGCTTCAAAACTAAATAACTGCAAACTCTTGAGCTTCCCGCCTCCCCGTTCTGACAGCGTAGGGCATCCCGTGGCGTTAAAAGTTAAGTTGCACCTTTCCCGGCCAAAGCAAAGCAGGGAATGATACAGCCATGGGAACACGTGTTCTCAAAATGAGAACCAAAAGGCGGTGGGGAGGGGGGTGGGGGTGGTGCAACTTTGAGGCTTTCAGGACATCATCAATTCATGGTGGAGGTCAAGGATTCCCAAATTAATTCAGGAAGTAATGGTCACGCATTTCTCAAATGCAGATGTCAGAAAACTTAAATGATTTACTGTTACGTGGCTGTGGGCTGGGAGGGAGAACTAACCAAGTAGCTGCAGTTTCTGACATTTAAAATCTCTTGGTTGTCCACCTGTGGCAGGAGCACGGCAGTGAAGCACTAGAGGCTCTGCTCCCTGAAACTTCCAGCAGGGCTCACGGGGGTCTCTTACAGGGCTGAGCCCACAGCCCCTGTTCCAAGAGATCCTTCCCATGCTGCTCCCAGTAAGATCCACTTACTCTGGGGAAGGATTACTCGCTTGAACAAGGGAGCAAGATGGGGCCCTGAAAACGTCTAGCTCAGAGACTTAAAAGCAAATAAATGGTAGAACACCACACTGAGTCTGCAGGACTCACGCCAGCCCACTGCAGGTTAAAACAAAAAGCAAAGACACACAATTAACGTCCTTTTTCCGAGGCATATAAAATAACGCACCTCCAGGTTCCAACAAGCAGCAATGACTTGGAGGGGGAAAAAAACCCCAACCCAAGTCTTCTCCCGTTAGGCAAAAGCAACAGGCACATTTTCCAAACGAGCCCTCCCGGTTCTTGAGTCACTTACCCTCCACGAGCGAGGTGAGCAAGGTAACGTTAGCAGCTTTACGCCTCCCGGCTGGCAGGTTTAATCCTATTTTGTCCAGTTTCTCCCTCAGAGATCTCCCTCCGTTTTTAGACTTCGCCCTGCTCCGCACAGAAAGGCAATGAGAAACGGGGCTAGCGGGGGGCACCTGCTCCAGCTTCGGCTCCCGCCCACGTATCGCCCTGACACATCGCCTTACAGGGGGACACGGTTGTGGGGGGCTGAAGACTGAGTGTTGCTGAAAGCTGAGTCTTGGGGATGGGGCTTTAGATGGCTCCATGTATGGGAAACACAGGCTCTTACTAAGGCCCAGAGCAGCGCCCTGGCTGGTGGGGCGCTCCGGGCACGTCATGGCCGGAGACGGACCCTGGAAGCCACCGTGGACCCGGGAGCAGCTTCTTCGCATGCCCCATGGGCAGTAGCCCATGCACTATGGGAGGAGGCCAGTTTGTAAGGTCAGCAGCCCCCGGAGCATCGCTGCCCTCACGCTAATCCCTACGTGGTCCATCTGCAGCCCTTCGGTAGAGCCGGACCGAGCCAGGCCGTGAAGGTGGTAGCTAGCTTAATTAATCCTGGATGTTATTGCCTGCCCGGGCCCTTCGGAACTGCTTGGGTGAGGCCGCAGGCCCGGGGCGACGGGCGGCAGGGTGGGTGCCTGTGGCGGGGCACCCACCGATAACCTCCCCACCTTGGGTGGGGGGGTGTGTGTGACCGCCGTGATGGGACAGTGTGGCCCGGGCGCTGGGCCCAGGCCCCAAAAAGCGAGGCGCGGGGTGGGGGGCACACAAGGCTGCGCGTTGCCATGGCTACAGCACCCCCCCCCCCCTCCCCACCACTTCGTTCCGCCGCCTCTCAGCGCTGCCCCGGCGGCCGCGCGCGCCCCGACCCCTAGCGGCGGGCGCCGTGCGTGCCCCCCCCCCCCCCCCCCCCCCCCGCCGCCGCCGCCCCGCGTGGGTTCTCCTCCCCCCTCGCCCGGCACGGCACGGCACGGCGGCAGCGGGCGTTATCCGCCGCCGCCGCCTCCCCGCCTCCTGCGTTCCCCCGCCCCTCACCTCCGGAGCACTCCGCCCAGCAGGGAGGCGTTGAGGCACTCGGGCGGCGAGAGGCGTCTCTGCACTTCCGCCACCGTGACCTTGTACTTGGAGGTGGAGCTGAGCAGCGAGAGGCGGCCCGGCACCGAGCAGAAGACCTCGTTGGGGTTCACCACCCCGCCGAAGAGCGCGTCCTTGTTGATGGGGATGGAGGAGACGGCGTTGTTGTTAGACTTGGAGAGGGACACGGGGCCTGCAGGGAGGGAGGAGCAGGGAGGTGAGGGTGAGGAGCGGGCGGGGAGCCGGGGAGGGAGAAGCCGCCGCCGCCGCCGCCGGGCATCCCAGCCGCTCGCTGCACCGCCGCCGGGGCAGGGGGAGGAGCGGGGGCGGACGAAGGCAGGGCGGCCAGCGGGGGCACCCGTCCGGGAGTAGCAAGGGGAGAGCGGGACACCCGTCGGCCCGCAGCGAAGGACATTCAGAAACCACCCGCCCCATCCCCGGGGCCGGAGCGGGCGCACGCCGTCGGGGGCACCGATGGCTTGTTTGTTAAAGCACGGCAGTACCGGCGGCGTTGGACATCACGGGGGCCGCCGGCTGCTCTGCCCTGCCCCGGGGAGCGGCACAGCCGGCGGGACCGGGCGGCGGTGAGGTACCGGCGGGCTCCCCTTTCCAGCGCTCAGCTTTGGACGTGGGAAAAAAAAAAAAAACCCAAACCAAACCAAAACACCGTAAACGCGGCGAGGAGCCAGCATCCGCCCGTCGCTCCCCAAAACAAAGCCTGTTCCCTTCCCGGGCGGGCCGCTGCCCGGCTGGCGGGGACGCGCCGGGGCCGTGCCGTGCCGCCTTTGGGCTTGCGGTGCCCGCCGGTCCCGGCCGGGTCCGCCGTCCCCTTCCCTTTCTCCTCCCGTCCTACCCCGCTGCTCTTGGCGGGCGCAGCCCAACCGAGCGGGGGGCTCTCTCCCGTTTTGGATAGATCACTTGTGACATTAATAGCTCTGGGAAGGCTAATAGATACAACAGGAGTTAAACGAACTCTTGAGATTACTAATAAAAGAGCCAATTATCGTGTCGACTTGGAAAGAGCATCTCTTAAGATTTATCCCTTGCACATCTAATTTGACGTGACAAAGGCTTCACCGACGGAGGGGGGGGGTGGGACACACACACACACACACACAAACGAAACTCGGAGCTCGCTGGCTGTGCAAGTGAGATTAGGGTTAGAGAGCAGCTCCCTACAGCACCTTGCTCCGGTCCCGGCCGGGGTACCCAAGTTCCCCCCACGGCACCCCTCAGAGCAGGCAGCAGCTACACGTCCGGCCCCGCGAGTTTTACTCCCACGGCAGCTCCCTACGCAGCACCCGAAACGCAAACCTCTCGCTTTCCACCGAAACCCTTCCTTTACAGACTGCCCCGCGCCACCTTCCCCGATCCATCGGCCGTCCGAAGACAGACGGGAACAGAAAACCGAGTGAAAACAACGCAGTCAATATTTCGCACGCTTTGGGGTACCGTTCCCAAGCCAATCCGTTCCGAGTGAAGCAAGCGCACAAAGCCAACGACAAAACCCAACCGCCCTGACGGACAGCCACCAGCTTCCCGAAACTCGGCCCTTGTTTTCCAGCAGCCCACCTCACCGCCGCCCCGATTTCAATAGGAAAACCCGACGGTGGAGGAGGAAGGTTTTTCCCTTTCACAGCCCAGTTTTACCGACAACGATTAAACCCCGCCGCTCAGCCGGATGCACGGGGCAAACCGTGAAACCGAATCGTTTGCTAACGCGCTCAAACACCCGTTTGGATTTTCTACATCATCTGCTAACGTTTTCCCTCGTTAACGACAACAATAATTAAAATACCCGGCAAACGTGGCCCTTTCAGAGGGCGGATTTCAACCCCGCATCACCCGGTTTCTTTCTCTCGCCTCCAACCTTTTAGCCAGAGGAAGGAGCCGGGGGACCACGGGGGGACCGGGACGGGGGGGAGGGGAGGGGGGAGGCTGGGTAAGTCCTCCCTGCGAGCAGTCCCCAGCCTGTGACGACATGTTTGGTATGCGCAAGGAAACGGCTTACCTTTCTTAATTACAGTTTGATCTGGGATGTTAATACCGGGGTCTTCTACGTGCTGCAACAAAAGGAAGAGGGAGGGATGTAAATGTACAGCCACAACAAAAGGCGGGGAGGGCTGGGGTGAGGGAGAAGTTGTGTCCCCCCCATCCCCGGGCACGGAGAGGGGAGGGAAACAACAGATCCTGCGGCGGGAGTGCGGAGTGTGTGTGGGAGACGGGATTTAGGAGGGAGTTTCCTTTACCGGGAGGAATCCTGCATCCCTCCCCGCTCTTCCCTCGTGCTCAAAAAAGAAGAAAAAAAAATTCAATAAATCACACCCCCGGGGCCTGCCCGGCCGGGCCGGACACCCAAGTGTCCTCCAGCTCCTGCCGGCTTCCTCCTCCTTCCCTTCCCTCCCCGGGAAGCGGCCCCGGCCCATCCCCGCCGCTGCGCCCGCGGGAGGGAAAGCACAAAGGAGCGCAGGGGGGGCGGGGGGGGGGGGGGGAGGCCCGGCGGGCGGCCCCGCGCACCCCGCGCTCCCCCACTATTGTCCCCTCGCAGGTTCCGCGGTGGCGGCTACAGCTGGGGTTTCGCGCGTCGGAGTCACGACGTGATTAGAAAGTCAAATGAAATCATGTTTTCTAATTCCAAAAACTGACAGGCAATATAATGTCTGGCTGTGTTTACAAATTAACACCAGTGCTGCTGAGATAGAAGATTTCGCAATCGTTACAAAACCCAGGCATTACCATTTAAAAAACTATTACTTCCTCCTCTAGTCTTTGTCCAACAATAATACTGATTCTAACATTTTCCATTCTGTCTTGGATTTATGCTCCTGTTAATTGTGCCTGATCTCAATGATTCCGGGTGGATGGTACTAAGTTGCTTTATTACAGGTTTTATTATACTCAATGCTCTCATTTGTAACTTGCCTAAAGTGCTTCTGGATTTAAGTATAATTAAATTGAGAAATGTTCAGAAATGACTACTGCTGCAGTTCTTGTGTTTTAACTATATGGGGAAATATGATCCCTTTATGCATGCACCCTAAACCCATAAAGTAAATGTAGTGTGGCATAATACTTTTATTTGTGTTATTTCTACACATATTCCATACAGGGAGGACTGTTAAGTTTAAAATCCCACCGAGATATTTATGATTAAATAATTTTCACCATCTACTTGATTTTCTTAAATATTTAGCCATCGTTTTTATTAAAGGTTAACTGTTGCAGCAACGGAAAAATTAAAACCCGACCCTTTCCCGACCCGGATTTCTGTGAAGGATTTTTTTTTTTTTTTTTCCCCCAGAACTAGATAAAACATTCCTAAAAGATACTTCCTCTTATTTTTATGCTTTCCTTCATGCAGCCTGCTGATACAGTTTTGCAGGGGAAAAAAAAAAAAAAAAAAAAATTGGCTGGGCTGGTTTAAGGATTTAAACCAGATGGCATTTGGTTTTCACGAAGTATAGTAATGCTATTAATTCATAGATCCCTGAAAGGCAAATCAAATGATTTGTACTTAAAATATCAGCGGAGGAGACTCCCCGAATCAGCCCACTGCTACGGAGCACCACTGAGGAGAGGGAGGATTCAGGAGAACGTTTTAGGTCACGTTCCTCCTAGAGCAATCAGAGGCTCGCAGGCAACAAATTAGTTTATTCTTACTATTGCCTCCATGTTATTTTATATCAAGTTTAAAGAATCGACCTGCTTTTAACGGATCCAAATTGCTTACTAAATCCTCCACTTTGGGAAACGTATGCGTTTATTGCAAAACTGCTAAACATAACCAGCAATTTTCTGTGGCTAATTTAGCCAGATGAGGGCTGTAATAAATTCACTATTTTCCCCGAGTATAATTTACAAAAGATTTCAAAATGACCCCCAAAAAAAGGTAAGTCCATCTGAACATTATCCTTGCAACACGAAACTGTACTCATTAAACTGTCAGCGAATATATTGTTGTAATATTTGATCCTGTAATTTGGGATGGCATTTCAGCAAAAATCACATCCAGATACCACAGTTCCCTCCTTCTCTTTCCTCCTGCAAGTCAAGCAGCTTCAGTCCCTCAGCACGAGCTCTGTGGGCTTTAATAAATTTATTGCCATGTTCTAATTCCATTTTCGGGCAGAAACCCAGAAAGATGAACTTTGGTCGCAACCTCTCGCGCTGCATAAGGCCACTTTCCTAACTGAACAATAGCCCCGGCTTGCTTTGTAAATAGCCCGTGCGCTAATGTCATGCTTAATTAGAAATCTTTTTTAAAATCTGTATTTATCGATAACAGAATTAGGTCCCCCGAATTATGCATCCTCCAATAGGCTCCCAACATTTAATTTAATATAGGGTGTAGCAGGTCTGGCTCGAATTTGATAACCTATAGCTAATGATTTATGAGGTCATCCCTTTGCACCGCTGCTAAAAGAAGGCGGCAGCGTTTTAATATACCTCTTTCCTGATTTGTCAATTAATTCCTTTAGAGAAGAGGATCTGCCCGTATCCTCTTACAACTTTAGATGTCGTTATCCCACATGCCAATTCCGTAATCACGGCAAACCGATTTTTTTTCCTTCTTAGGCCACTTTCACCCACTTTTTTTTTTTTTTTTTTCCTCCTTTTTTTTCCCCCTTTTACGTTTGCCTGGGAGGACATTTAATGAGATCTCGCGTTTCAGGCTTGTGTTTTTCCCAAGGCAGCGAGAAACCCCCAAATGCACGGCCTTGTGGTGATATTATATATTCTTCCAATCGTAACAGCTTATTGTCATTGAGAAGGAAAGATATTGTTAGCGATGACAGTAATTTGATTTATTTATATTTTAGCGGGCGCGTTAGCGGGGAGGCATCGTGCGGGGACGAGCTGGGAGAACCTATTGTTCTAGGTGGGGGCTTCGCCTTTCCCGTGGGGGGGGGGTGTGTGGATGAGTGTCCCTTCTTCCCTCCCCCTTTTTTATTTTGGGGGGTGTCCCTCTCCCTCCCCCCAAAGTTCGGGTCCAGAGGGGAAGGGGGCCAAGCGGGGGCCCCGGGGCTGCCCCGTTGCTTACCGGCACGTCCTCGATGGCGTGGGGGATGGAGTGGAGGGGCAGGTCGGCCAGCCCCGAGCCCAGCCCGTGCGGGGCGTGCAGCAGGTCGTCGTGCCGCCGGTAGTCCCTGCGTGGGTCGAGCCCCGAGAGCTGATGGGGCAAGCCCCGGTGCGTGTGGAGCAGCCCCGTCTCCTGGCTCTGCCTCTGTCCCGGCCATCCTGGGTGCTGGGGCTGCGGCTGGGCATGGAGGGGGTTGAGGCTGTAGGGGTCGTTCACGTGGGAGTAGGGGTCCTGAGACTGGGGGTAGATGGGCTGGTAAGGCGGGGGGAAGTAGGGGGGCTGGAAGTCGGCGTTGGGGGTGTGGGAGAGCGGCGGGGCGCTGGTGTAGGGAGACTGACCCACGGTCCCCAACTGGGGTAGCCGGGCTGTCCCGTTGCTGGTACTGTCGTGGCGCTCCTGAGGTGGGGGGGGGAGGGTTGGGGGGGGGAGGCGGCGGGAGGGGAGGCGGGGGGGGGGGGGAGAAGGAAGGGGAGGGGGAAGGCGGGGAGGGGAGGGGGGGGAAGAAAAGAAAAACAAAGATAAAGTCAAACTGTTTCTCCTCAAAATCGGCTCGCGAATTTTACCTATGGGGCAAAGATGGGCAATTCGTCCGCTCCGAGGCGGAGAAGAGCATCTCCGGGCATCTCCCTGCCTCTGATTTCCCCTCGCACGCAATGAAGAGCCCGTCTCGCATTTTAAATAATAATAACGGCAGTAACGATAACAGCAACGATAGTCATAATTATAACAGGACTGCTTACAATAATTAATAAAACATCGCGGCGATATAGCGTGGAATCCTAACAGATCGCGCCCCGGCATTTCAGGAGCAGGTATTTCCCGCAAATAAATAAGAATAATTCGTAAGCGGGCGCTATTAAAATAATAATTCCACCACGACCCAAAATCTTCCCGCTGGCCCTGGGCAAAAACGAGACAAACACTGTCGCTGGGGTTACAGATAGCGCATCCTAAGAAAACCCTGGAAAATTCAATCCCACTGCCATTTTGTTACCAGAAGACGCCTAAACCGGTTCTAAACAAACCCGTCGTTCCCCCCACACCCCCAACCCGCGAGGTTTACAAACGTTTCGGGGCGAAGGCGCTGCCACGGTCCCCCACCTACGGGGAGGGCCGCCCCGGTGCCCGGTCGAGCTCCCCTGCTCGCCAGGCGGGCGATTTCGGAGCGGAAGGGGCGGCCGGGGGAGCGGAGGAATGCGCCGGGCAGCCCGGGGCGGGGGGGGGGGGCCCGAGCCCCGCCGCACCGACGGGCCGGCGGCACTGAAAGGCGGCCGGGCGTTTCGGCACGGCTCTGCGGGCTCCCGCGGGCGTACGGTATGTCCGGATGAAAAGGCATGGCTTCCAATGGAGGAGGAGGGGGATTCAAGGAAAAGATCCCGAAAAAGGGAAACGAGAAAGCTGAAAATATCCCGTTTGCAGGTGGCAAGGTGAAGAAACCGAAGCGGTAGGGTCCGAGCAAAGCCTCTCGCCGTTCGCTTCAAGGTGACCAAAACAAAACAAAAAAAAAAAAAGAAAAAAGAAAAAAAGAAAAAATAAAAAGGAGAAAAGGTGTAGAGAAGAAAGGTAAACCACCGAATTTCTAAAAATGAAGGAAAGGAAAAAAAGGCCCTCTCCGGAAAGCAGGGTGCGAAATCCCGACCGCCACCACCGACAACAATAGCAACACCCAGCACACACCAAACCCCCTCCCAGAGAAACGTGAAGCAACTCACCATAGCCGAAAAACTGTGCACTAACATCTGCGAAGAGTCGGGGGGTTACAAGTCAGGGTAGAATAACAAAAAGCAGAGGACAGTGACCGGCGGAGCGCGCAGCCCCCGGCGGAGCCCCGCGGGCGCGGAGGGAGCGCGGCCGGAGCCCGGCGCTAGGCGCGGGCGGCGGGACCGGGGCGCCGGGGCTGCTCCTGCACCGCGGGCGCGCCACTATAATCCATCAGAACTTGCACCGATCTCTGCTGCCCTTCATCGGGTGTTGCCAAGGCGAGCTCTCTATCCTGGCGTGGTGTGAGGAGTCAAAGTTGGTTGCTTTTTTTTCCCCTCTTTTTTTTTTTTTGTTTTGCGCTTTTTTCTTTGCTTTTTTGTTTTGTTTTTAGCGTGTGTGTGTTTCTTAATCTCTTTCTTTTTTTTTTCCCTCTGTCTCTTTCTTTTTCTCCTTTGACTTAGCTGCTGCTTCACTTGAGCTCCTAATAACAGATCTGCTGCCTTCCTGGAGACTCCTAATAGCAGATATTCATGACTATTAATATTACACGAATACTTAATAAGGGAAGAATGGCTGGAAATCGAGCGTGAAGCGAGAAGGCAACTCAAGGCAGAGCCTGTTCTAAATGACGTCCATTGAATGAAGAATCAGTGTATCTAATCAGAGATGGGGGAGAGGGAGAGGGAGAGAGAGACAAAAAGGGAGAGAGAGGGAGCGGGAGAGAGAGAGAGGGGGGACATGCTGCTGCGTCTGACGAATCACAGGAAAGGGGCAACATTTTAAAAGGTTGCAGGGCATGCAAAAGTGAAAGAGAAAGAGATCCGGAGAGAGGGAGAGGGTGGGAGCCGGGAGGGGGGTGCGGAGGGGGCTGGGAGAGACGGGCAGAAGGAGAGAGGGGAGGGGGCGCGGGATCCCCCCCTTCCTCCCCTTCCCTTCCTTTCGCTTCCCTTCCCCTCCCTTCCCCCCCCCCGCCGCTCCTCGCCGCCGCCGCCTCCCCCAGCCCCGCGGTCCTTCGCGGGCGCACCTCGGGCTGCGGCTGCTGCGCGTAGCCGGCCTCAAAGCCCAGGGAGAAGAGCGGCTGCTGGCTCCCCGCTTGGCTCTTGCCGCCCTCGGCCGCGCCACCGCCGCCTTTGCGCGGGGTGGGCTCCGCGGGGCCGCCCGCCGCTGCCGCCGCCGCCCCGTCCATGCCTCGACGGCGCCCCGCCGAGGGGCTCCCCGCGCCGCTGCCCCCGCCCCGCGCCGCCGAGCCGGCTCGCCTCCGTGCCCCGCGTCCCGGAAACCGGCTGGGAAAGTTTTTTTTTTGGGTGTCTCCCCTTCTGGGTGTCAGCCCTCCTCCTCCTCCTCCGGTTCGAACCCAGCGCCGAGGCCGGCGGGCGCCCGGGGCGGGTGGGGGGCTGGGGAGCCCAAGGAGCATCCGCCGGGCTCCCCGCGGCCCCCCTCTCGAAGGATCCGGGAAAAGACTTGGGGAAAAGGCAGGAGGAGGCGAGGCGGGGAGGAAAGGAGGGCGGGAGGGACGCGGCGTGGGGGGTGGAGGGGGGGAAGAGGGAGCCGGGAAAAGAGGCAAGGCGAGCGCTTCTCCCGGCCCAGACAAGCCGGGGCTCCGGCGCAACCCGTCGGACTGGCTGTGCAACTCCCGAACAACTCCCTCAAACGGGCACCGCTCCACTCGCCGCCGCCGCCGCTGCCCCGCCGCAGCCTCCGCGCCGCCGGCGTCCGGCCCCGCGCTCCGCCCGCCTGCTCCCGGCCGCCCCGGGCACCGAGCGCGGCTCGCCGGGCGCTTAGTCCGCTCTGCCTTTCCTTCTTTTTTTTTTTTTTTTTTTTTTTTTAAGGCAGGTCCTCTCCCCGCCAGGGTAAAGCCACCTTCTTTTCCATCCTCTCCTACACGTCACCTCGCGGCCGCTGCCGAGGAAAACACGGAGGGCCAGGCGCGCCCGCATGCACGAAAGCCGGCGGGGCTCCGGTGGAGCGGCCGCTGCTCCCTCCGTGTTCGGTGGCACCTCTGGTGCAGAGTCCCGTTAGAGCAAGGCAACACAAGCCGTCGGCGATGAAATCCACGCACTCGCACGTGTGCACACTTGAACACCGATCCTGGGGGCAGGGAGGGAGAGAGAAACTCTTTCCTTCCGAAATACAGCTGAAGAATACTTTTTTTCTTTTGGTCCGGCTTAAAATTAAAAAAAAAAGCCAAACAAAACCAACAAAAAACCCCCCAAAACCCACCCCTGACACCTCACTCCTAGAAATCAAGCATCCGCCAGCGAGTAGGTCTAAGAGATCAACTCCCGCACCGGGAGACAGCTTTATCCCGAACTCCTCGATCCGGGACTAAGCCACCAAATCATTTAGTCGTCGGTGAGTCTGGCGGGTCCTCGGTCACTTTCCTAAGCTACAGCATCGCCCAAAGCAGCTGCGGGGTCGGATGGGAGCATGAACCCCCCCATCGCCCCAGACATGCACGTCTGCAAGGCTCCGCCGAAGCTGGGGGGGGGACCTTCCCGCGTGGGTCACGACCAAAGAACTGCGTTCATTTGCAAAGTGGAGTCCTTTATTGCGCGGTTTCAACGCACTGCACAGGCAACTTTTGCGAAACGGGCGACAATAGTATTCGTTGGTTTGAGACTAGGCATGAGTCCTGGGCTTCGCTCTTCTCTCTCTTCTTCTTCTCCTCTTTTTCGCCAGATTAAAAGACACTTGCCTGTTTCTAAAAATATGGATGCACACACAGTCACACAGAGAGATGTGCGCACACAGGCTGTGCTGAATGGCTCCAAAACCAAAATAAGTGGATTTAATTTTTTTTTTCCAAGCGGTTAAAATATTACTGCTGAAAGCCGTGGGAGCATGGCCCTGAAAATTAGGAGGTTGGGGGAACACCACTCCCAAACCCGTGATTTCAGTTCAGCAGCTGACCCCTGCAAATTTGTGCAGCTCGGTATGATCAACCCGCAGCTACATCGAAAAGGCTGAACTTAAGCGTCGGTAATGAGCCAATTTATTGGGATGCCTCGGGTACCTGGCGTGTAAGAATAATTCTCTTCCCTTTGTCTCCTTGCCCTTTCATTCATTCACCCATCCGTCCGTCCGTCCGTCCATCCATATGGATGAGTGTAGCATCCTGCAGAGCCTTATCTACGGAGGATCTACCTATAGACCAGGCTGCTGCTGGATCCCGTTTGCCTCTCCTCACACACTTCTGACAAAGCCGGGTTTCCACAAGCCCTGAAGTTAGCGGGGACGGACCCCAGCCCCTCTCCAGCGGCAGGACCGCCGGGAAGCCTGGCGAAGGAGCAGAACTTTTCCTAAACGAAATTGAGAGACGGAAGGATGCCGCAGGCTCCCACCCGCAGCTGCGGGGCCGGGGCTCTGCCACGGCCGAGGGGATAACGCTTACCTCACATTCCTCATACTTGATATTATCCGTCAGTTTCCAAAGCATTTTCATGGATTGGCGTGAAAGAGGGAGAGAGGGGCTTTGGTCCTGCCTGCCTTTCCCCGCGGCGGCGGCGCGGGGAGCGCGGTGGCGGAGCCTCGGCGGCGCTCGCTGCCGTCCGCGCTCGGAGATCTCCCTCTAATGGTGGAAACTTTTCCCTTCTCCAGCTCTTTACCCACAGCCTAATCGCCTCATTAGCATATCAACAACAGCCCAATTGCTCGCCAGCACAACAACCTGCAGCGATGGACACAGGTAGAAGGGACCCACGAGCGGAAAAAAAAAAAATAAAAAAGGGCTTTCTCCACCCGCTGAGCCCCGTCGTGGGAGGGGGGCGGCGGGGTGGGGGCAGCCCTGCCCGTCTGCCTGCGGGAGGGCGAGAGGGGACCGCCGGGTGCCGCTCCCCCCGGGGCTGCTGCCCGCCAGCGGGGAGGAAAAGTGGCCAGCGAAATCAAAGGGACGACCGTCCCTTCATCTGCAGAGTTTGGGGCTAGCCATGAAGCCAACCCCTTTTTTTTCTTCCACACACCCCCCCTCCTTTTTTTTTTTTTTTTTCCACGGGGTTTAAAGAAAGCAAAGCGAGGAGAAAGGAGACTCGAGTCGAGGTTATTGTCTGCGGAGGTTTCTGTTGCCCTCTGGATTTGATCTTTTTGGTGGATATTTGAAACGCTTCTTTCTTTAGCGAACTGTTTTGGTCCTCTCGGTTCTGTTGGCTATTGGTCTTCAAGAAAACCAAAAATGTACAGAATTACCGCTTGCCCGCTCCTATCTGGGAGGTTACGTGAATGCAGCAGGAGCCAAAAAGTCCTTTTGCGAGCGCTTGAGCAAAGGGACAAAACAATGACCGTAATAAAACTTTGATACTTTTTTAGGTGGAGCACTTCGTTTGCTTAACAATGCGCCGCTAAGCGAGGGCTCAGCCCGCCCTCCCGGGGGGCTGCTTTTCCACCCTTCTCCTCTTTTATTTCCCCGGGTGTCCAGCCTCGCTCCATCCACCGAAAAGCTTCGTTTTCCCCAATTTTCTTCTTTCCACACACGCCCCCACCTCGCTGATCCCGAGACGTTCCAAACGTCGAGGCATCCTCTTCTCCGTGGGGGCGGCGTGTCGGGCCTGGCGCGGCTTCCCACGCCCGCCGGGCCCCCCCTAGGCGTCCCCCGGAGCCGGGCATCCCCCCAACCGCAGGGGATGGATCCTGGCTCCCCGAAACCTTCTTCTGCCAACGGCAAAACCCGTCCTGTCAGCCTGCGAGACCCTCCCGGGGCCACCCCTCGACGTCGGGGGGAAATTTACTGCTCCCGGGAGTAAACGGCCCTCTCCACGCCGCGTGGGAGCCGCTGTGGGCCCGCGGGGGAGCCCGGCACACGCGGCCCCACGCCGGGAAGGGCGGCAAAGCCCCCGGGCTCCCGGGCCTGCTCTTTCGCACACACATCTACATCCCCAAAACGCATTTTTTTTTTTTTTTCTCTCCCTCCTCCCCCCCTCCTCCACCCCCCGATGCTCTTTTTCACCAGCGCTTTTGTCTGCAAGTGGCAGGAGAGTAAATTGTTGTTTTTACTCCCATTGAGGTTCAAATGGAGTTGGCAGATTAAGCCTAGTTAATGCCTCGGTGGGGCTCGGGGGGATGAGAAAAAAAGGAGGGTAACAAAGGGGCCCATCGCCCCTTAGCGCCGTCCTGGCCGGGACAGCCTCCCACCCGGGACAGCCTCCCACCCGCGGCCGCACGGGACTCCCGTGGGCCAAAGGCATGGCCTTTGTCCCTCTTCTCCCCCAGCTCCGGGCCGGCTGAGGTGCTGGAGTAGGAGGGGAGGGGGCGGCTTTTCCCCCACCCCCCTCCCGAGACCCACTGGGAGCCGCGGGACAAGACCCCTGCGCGCCCCGCGGCCGGTCCTCCCGGCCGGGCCCCTCCGGCCAGGCAAGAAGGTTGGGGGGGGGGGGGGGGGGAGCCCCAGCGCCGGGGAGCGGGAGCGAGGAGGGCCGGGGTGTAAGGAAAAGTCGTGAATAGATTTCAAGGCAGATAGCCCGTAAGAGCTATTACATAAGAGTTGACTCCAGTGAAGGAAAAAAAAAATTTAAAAAAATTTCCACTTTTGGTCGCTTCTGCGCACTGACCTGATGGAAAGACGCTAGTTCTAACCGTAAAAAAAATAGTTAAAAATATACTTTTCATTATTGCATTTTTTTCCCCCAGCCTTTCTTTTATTTTTTGCAGGCCACTTACCCTAAAAAAAAAAAAAAAAAAAAAAGGCAGCCCGGAGAAAGACTTAGTCGCGGGATTTGAAAAGTTGGGAGCAGAGAGAGAAGCCAGGCTCCCACTTGCCCTGGACTGTCCTGGGGGTAGGGGTTGGGGGGGAAGAATCAAAGGAAGGAGGGTCGTTTTCGGTGCTAAGAGCTCGGGTGCTTGACCGGGGCGGTTCGCCTCCCCGTTTATCAGCCGGCACACCCCGGCGGCCCGGCCCGAGCGGGGGGACGCCGGGAGGCTGTAGGGATTTCCAAGCGTCTCCCGCTTTGGGAGCCGCCGTAAGTCCACACGTGTCGGCTCGCCCGTGGTGCGGGCAGGTCCCCGCGGGTCCCGCGGGGCTGGGCGAGGCCCCGGCGGGCCGCGTTTTCCCCGCCTGGCCGCTTTCGCCGGTGGGTGCTGCTTTTCCCTTCCGCGGGCGCGTGCACCGCCGAAGCCGGCAGCGTTATTTTTTCCACGGGACGGGCTCGGGTGGGAGCTCACAGCGACGTTCCCGACGCGCGGCCCCGGGACACGCCGCCAGGGCGCTGCCCCGCGTGGGGGCCCGGAGCGTTCCGGGGGCCGCCCCAGGGCTCCGCGGCGGGACGGACGCCGCCAGCCCCGGGCGGAGGGACGGCGGGCGGGCACACGCTACCCGGTAGCTCACCGCCGGGACCGGGACACCCCCGGCGGCGGCTGCCCTCGCCCCTCCCGGCCCCGGCCCGCCGCTTTCTACCTGTTGCGGCCGGGCCTCGCCGGGCCTGGGCGGGGGGGGCCGGGGAAGTCGCAAAATCACCAACCCCGGCGCCGGGTCTGCCCCCGCTCCCTCCCGGCCCGTCACCTTTTCCCTGCCTTCCGCCCCAAAACAACAATAAACCCCCCAGGGCAGGAGGGTCCCCTTACCTGCCAGTCCCCCATTTTGGCAAGGATAGACATCCTGGCTGCGGGCTCCGGATCCCCAGGTCCCTGCTGGTCATGGACTGCGAGGACGAGTCACCCGCCCGGGATGCCTGTGGGTAAATCCTCCCCTTACCTGCGCCGGGACTCTCTCACCTGGCCATAAAGAGCTGGGTGCTCCCTGCACGCGCCTGCGCGCTGCCTCCGCGCTGCCTGCGCGCTGCCCCCCGCCACCGCGCTCCCACGGCGCCCGGCACCCCCCCAACCCCTCCCGCTGCCGGGGATGCACCGCCGCCGGACCCCCCCGGGGAGCCCCCGCAGCCGCCGGGCAGCTGTCCACTCCGCGGCTCCGCTGCTCCCCAAAACCCCGAGCGGGGGGCAGCTCTGCCCGCCCAGGGTGGGGACGGGCGAGCACCCCCTTTCTCAAGTCCCCCGGGGGGGGGGCGGTAGGTTTCCCGGGGGCAAGTTGCCGACGAGTGCGTGATAATAATAATAATAATAATAATAATAATAATAATAATAATAATAATAACAACAACTACTCAAAAAGACAAAGCACCGGGGAGACTTGAACTAGCCCAAGTGACTAACGGAGGCGCTGCAAATGGACAGGGGAGTCCGGGGGGGCTGGAAACTAAGACACCCCCTCCCAAATGCAGACGGTCTTTTCCCAGCCCGTGGTACGCGGACCAGGCGGGGATGCGGCGCCCGGAGCGGCGTCTCCCGGCGGGCCGGGGTCTGGCCCGTTGGGCTGCACGGGGTGATGGATGCCATCACCCCCCAGAGGAGGCCGGTCTGTGGCCCTGGGACTTCTCGGTGCTCGCACCCCTTGTCCCCGCCCGTGGTTTTTCTTTTTTCCTTCTCCCTCGGGAATTCAAGTGCCGAAGTGCCCTGGAAAGTTGCCAGCGCGTAGGGCAGCTCTGGTTTCACGCCCCGATGGATGGGGACCACGGTCCCTGCCCCATCTCCAGGGGCTGGGCACAGGGGGTTAGCGGGGGGTGAAGGTGGGGGGAAGCAGCACTCCAGCCGCAGGATTTTGGGGAGGGATGCAATTAATTTCCACTTGGCAGCTGCACAGCAAGCTCTTTGGATTTCAGAGACAGGGGAAAGTGGCATCTCGTCCCAGCTGAGGGTCACCCTGAGGCCCCCTAAAAGCCGGGACGCATTGCACCCCCCCCCCCCCAACAGCAAGCCTGTGCCAGGTCTCGTCTCGGGGTCCTGGGCTGGTCTCAGCCTCCCGTAGGAGGAAGGGGAAGGCACCCCCTTGCCCTCACCCTAAAAGCTCGGGGACAAGGACCTTGCAGAAGAGGGTCAGGCCCTCTCCACAGGCAGGTGGGAAGGGGGAGGTGAAAGCCGGCACCCGCAGCTATTCGGCCCCGGGGGAGCATTTGAAGCCCTGGAGGCTCCGTTTTCCACCACCCCGCCCCAGCGAGTCGGGGTCGGCGGGGCCCTGGCCCCCTCCGCGGTGACCGGCGGCTCCTGCGCGGCGGCGGGGCGGGACGCGGTCAATGGGCCTTTCGCGGGGCGCTTCAAACCGCCGCTGCCAGCGCCTGCCCGCGGTGTACAGTTAGCGTCAAATTACAGCAATTAGCCGGGCACCGGATTTAATTACCCAACCCTGCCCTTCCCCGTCCGTCCCCCCCCTCCGGTCCCGGGGAGGCTCCCGCTCGGGGAAGACGCGAAGCAAAGATTAGCCCCGTGCAAATTGTGAGAGGGATGGGGCGCGAAGATTTCGTGGCTCCGGGACAGTGTCTCTCCCTTCCCGGCCGCCCTGGCCCTCCGAGTCCACTCCGGGGGACGGCAATTTTGGCTCCGTTACGATTCTTTTAAATGCTACTTATTATTATTATTATTAATTATTATTTTGCGGGGAGGGGCGGGGAATCAATCCGATGTGGAGTTGGACTTCGGCGAAACGTTGCCCGTAAATTTGGATGCCACGTTTCTCTTGTCCTCCCGATGGGATCTTTCCCTTCTCCCTGCTTCCGTCGCTTTTCCACGCAGGGTTCCGTTTTCCCGGCCAGGACCCGGTTCCCGCAGCCCGGCTCTGCCCCCGCGCTACTTGGCGGAGAGGCGGCCCCGGCACAGCCCGCCTGCGGGGCGGGAGCCGGGTTTTGGGGTTACGGGGCAGTCCCGGCTCGCATCGGGCTCACCCCGAGCTGCTTTTTTTGGGGTTTTTTTAGGGCAGGGGAGGAGGGCATCGGCTGGGCGTGCTGCTCAGCCCGGGGGGAGGGAGTGTGGGGCGTTCCTTTTCCCCTCCCCGGGGCGGTTGGTAACGGCACTTTGGGAGTTAATTCGGCTTCCCTGGCCCGGGAGTTTAGAGGTCTCCTTTCCATCCTTGAGGGCAAATTCGGCACGTAAAGGTGCAGGGGGCTGAAACCTTTCCCCCCCCCTCCCCGAGCTGCTGTCATCCCGAGGTGCCAGCTCCCTCGGCTCTGCCTGCCCCGCCGCCTGCCTCCTCCCCGTGCGAAGGGAAGACGAGCCTGAGGAAACTTCCCTCCCCGTACAAAACAGCCTCTTTTAGCAAAGCAAAGACACGGGCAGCTTTTTTTTTTTCCCCTTTCCCTCTGTCTGTCACCCCGCCGGGTTCACAGCTCGGCAGCGACTTTGGCAGGTGGATCGCAGAGAGTCACCGCGGAGCTCCATCCCCTCCGATTTATTCCTGATGGGTGCGCCGGGTCCCTCCCCGTGTGTCACAGCGCGGGCAGCAGACGGGATAAAGCCCTGCCCGCTCCCCTTCCCCTCCACCGGCAGCAGCCTTTTGGCTAAACCCCGCCACGCATCTCTCCTTAGCCTGGAAGGGGGGAAGAGATGCTCTTGGGGGGTGGGGGTAACTTTCCCCCGCTCCGCGTCGAGCATCCCCAGCCGGTCCGAATTACCCACGGGTCCTTGCACCCGCAAGAACTTTGGGATAAACCCGGCTCCCGATGTTCTGCGGGGAGTTTAGGGTTGGTTATTCCTCTCACCACTGCTTTCCCCTTCTCCCTGTCCCAGTGCCGCTCGGCTGGGGAGAGGCTCGGCGCGGCCGATTCCCATCAGCTCGCTGCCACATACAGCGCTTGGGCTTGTTTTGTTGTGATTTTTTTTTTCTTTTAAATCATTCTTTTTTGGCAGTGGCCGATCTGCGCCCGTGGGGCCACTTGCAGTCCATCCAGCGCCAGGTCCGACGGAGGCTCCGCTCCGCGCTGTCCCGGGGCGGGCGCTCCGCGGGGCTGCGGCCGGCGGCGGGGCCGGGAGGGGGAGTGTCCCCCGTCCTCTGCCCAGGCTGAACTCCCGGTATCGGGGATTTCTGAGGGAGAAAGGAGAGGTGGGTGTGGGTCTGCCTCGGCTTTACGGGGATGGGAGGGAGCGGGGCAGCGGCTGCCCCCGGGAGGAGGGTCGCCTCCGCCCCGTGGACGAGGCGTCTGCCCGGGAGCATCTTTGAGCCGTGCGGGGGGAGAAGGAGCAGCAGGAAAGAGTCAAAACCCGCAGGACACAAAAAGACCTCCAACATCCCAAACGTTACAAAATAAAGACAAAAAAGGGGAAAAGGAGCATCAAAAAGCCACTCCTCGCCCTTCCTCGCACTTCGCGGTCCAGGACGATTCAATTAGTATTGGGCAGCTGGTGCCGGAGAAGCAGGGGGGATGCTGCGTGTCGGGGAGGTTATTTTCCTCGGCTGATTTGGGGGTTTGTGCGTCCTCAGGGTGGAGCAGCCTCAACCCTCTCGCCGGTGGATCCAGGGAAGCCCTTCCCGTGCGCGGCTTGGGATGGTGTGAAGGAAAGAATGGGTAAGAGAAGAAATCCACCCGCGTCCACCTGCCCGCGGTGCTCTCTCCCGGCTGTTCCTTTCGGCAGTTTGTTTCCTTCGAGCCCGTTTCCCAAGAGAGAGAAGCTCACCGAGGGAAACAGGTCGCTCCAGCCGCTCCCGGGACCTCACGAAGCCAGTGCCCCTTCCCTCTCCCGTTCCCCACCCGTCGCGACTTTGCTCCGGGACACGCTTTGGTGGAGCGTCACGCGTGGACCAGGCGCCAGGCCACGGAGTGGCCGGCGCCCCTGCGTAGCCCCCTCCGAGGAGCGGGAGGAGGAGAATGCTGTGAGGATGAGTACGGCACTGCGGTACCTCTCCGGGCATCCTCTGCTACCCCCCACCCCGAGACTCCCGAGGGCCCCGGCCCGGCGTTTGAAGGCCCAGAGTGTTGTCAGGGGGTTAATCAGTTTGGAAATCAGCTCTGCATATAACTAGCTACCCCCCCACCCCACCCCCACCCCCACCCCCCGATGCCAAATGAAGGGGCAGGAGGGGTATTTGGGTGCAACTTTTTGGAAGCGAGATGAAAACTTTTTTTTTTTTTTTGGAGTGGGGGAGAAAAACAGCTTTTCCAAGGAGCACGTGGGTCTCACCTGCTCCTTTAATATTTATTTACTAAACTAATTACACTAAAGCAACTAAACAAGCAAAACCGGGAAGAACTTGGGAGTTAAACCTGAGCGCGCACCGCGGTACCGATGCAATCCAGCTACAGAGGACTGGCTGGTATTTGCATGAGCAACCACATGGTACAAATTCCCATGCTGCAGACATCCGAGGGAAGTGTAACAGGTAACATTCTGCTTCATCAGGTACCTCTTTCTCCACCCAGGCCCTTTAGTACTAGGTAACTGCCGTCGCCATCTCTGGAAAACGAGCTCCTAAAAAGATCACCCCTATGAATCGATGGGGTAAAACTCTGTGCTTCTGCGTTTTTGGGTTACTCAGGGAGCAGTTGTATGGTCTCAAATACAAATGTTTGTGAGGAATTTGGCCTTTTTTTTTTTTTTTTTTTTTGTAAAGCACAATAAATCCAGGCTAAAACCACCAAGCACTATTGTCTTTGGAAAAAGAAACCTATATGCATGTCAAGATTCTTTGTTCACTCCCACCTGGCCACTTTTTTTGTTGTACATTTCATTTCCTAAACAGAAAAAAACCCCACTCAGTTTTAAGAAAAATGTTGCATTTGCAGTTCAGACATAAAATTTGAGTATTTTCTGGACAATTCTGACTGCTCACCTGTCCTGCAAAAAAGCTCTTGCATTTGAAACACAGGCAACTACTTTGCCAGCAATGTCATAGCTGCAAGTAGATCACAGTTTTACTGACCATGGTACCCAAAAATGATTACAAATAAGTTTTATTTTACTTTTTTCTTTCATCAATAAAATTGTTCGATGAAATCCAGAAAACAGTGTGCTGCCTAAGGTCCTTCAACGTCACCTGCCTGACCAAAGTGTTATCGCTAATATGAATGTTCTAGGAAGGGCTGCTTCTCCTTAGGCAAAGCCTCACTGCTTTCACTTCCCTCCATCCTAAAATCCACTGATGCAACCGCAAAATAACCACCCAACTGCACATATCACGAGTATGAAAACACAAAGTTACGCTCTAAGTGTTAAGTCTCTACATGGGGAGTTTTGCTTGGATTAAGATTTCGAAACTGAGCCCATAATAAGATATGCCATAAAACCTCAAACAACCCTCCTCCCCCAGGGATATTTATCTTACACGTTTAATTGCCCAGTAAAATAAATTCTGTATGTGTACACTTATACGGGAAGGATTTTGATCTGGTAATTTCGGTGTATCTTCTGATCTGTAGCAGCTTAGAATGAGTCTGTACTAACATCCTCAGAAACTGTGGAGAAGCAGAAACTGTGCCCTGCTAAATAATGCCTATTCAGCTGCTAAATATTTACACATAGGCAGGAATGAGCTTTCCTTGTAATGCTATCTCTTAACTAGCATTCAAGACAACCAAATGCAAGTCATTTAAGCATAGGCCAAATCCCTCCTTCTACTAAAGCAAATAACAGAGCTCCACTGACTCGAAGGGAGCAGAGTGGGGCCTCTTCATGTTACCTTCATGTCATATTAACACTGTCGTTTTCATAATGACCTCCCCCTCAAAGCACTCGCTACTGTATAATAAGCTTCAACAAACCCTCGAGAGGTGCAGTGTTATTAGTTTATCTGCTTTACAGATAAGTAAACTGATGTAAGGGGAAGATAAGGGATTTCCCCAAGGTCTTGCAGTTGGTTTGCTGGAGATCAAGGGAAGGAAAGTAAAGTAAAGGAAACCAAGAATTGGGGCCAAACTAACCACCATACCAGTACCCACTCCTCCTGCTGCTGGTGACAATGTGTCCTGTAGCCAGGAAAGGGATATTAAGAGGAGCAGCAGGTGACCAGGATCTCTATAAAACAGGTCGTTTCCAGCCAGGTGTCTAATTATGGTCTTTGACAGCTAAACCTGGACACCCACGTTTGAAACTCTCAGCTTCTCTAACAAGACTTTGGTGTTGCATCCATCCTGGCATGACATGATATATCGGAAGTGGAATTTCATTCTTTAGTGCATTGAATAAAATACCCTAATAATTCCAAGACATGTTTAAAAAACAAAGCCTGGTATTACCCACAGCAGAGTTTAAATAAAATCTACTTTGATATGTCTATGCTAACACTGGAACTGCTCTCTGCAAGGCATATATTTTAAAGTGTCGGATAATTGCAAAAAGCCGTATTACTGGAAAATGACTGTTGGAGGCTCTGATGTCCAAAGCAATATTAATCTGCACACACACACACAAAACCCCCTTCTAAGTGATTTTTTTTTTAAAAAAACAAGAAACTTCCAAAGCTGTAGTCTTTATTCTAGCCCAGCTTGCACGCAGCTGCAATACATTTACCCTTTAACATTAGCTCTAGCCATTGTCCTAGCACATGCCTACACCCCATGACACTGTATGGTATTAAAAGCAATGCTGTATGGCTAGAGCAACTTGTCACTAAGATAGATCACTTGGTGGAGAGCAAAACAAAACAAAACAGTGAACAGCATGGCTTTTTTTTTCCATGGCAGCCTATACTATGGGTCTAGTTTGCTTGGCTCAGTTGCATTTTACGTGGTGTTTTATACGAACATGTCCTGCCTGCCTCCCTGACAACTATGGAGTAAAACCTCTGGAAGCGAGTGAAAGAGTAGGCCATGCACTGGATAATCCGGTACAATCGTTCCATCTAGCCACCGAAAGAATACCAACCCGCTATATGTATAATCCAGTGGCAGTCAAGAGTTGATGTAATCGCTCTTACGCTAGCCTCCTCCCTATGTCAAAGGGAAACCAGGGTGCGGTTGGAGGATGGAGGTTACGGCTGATGCGCACCCACGTTGCAGCCGTCCTGGGGATTTTCACCTTGGCATCCATTAGAGCAGCTCCAGGCACCACCACCACGACGGGATTGAGCTCATAAGGACAAACCGACCAGACGGAGATTCAGACCGTCGTCATCCTCACACCCAGGAAAGCACGTAAACTTTGTATTTTCCAAAGGGTGGTAGTACCATACCGATACCATGGAGCTTTTCCAAATGTAGCTGGGAAATTTGTTCAGAGCGAGTTTGAGGCCGTGCTGGTGAGTGCTGTGCGAGGAGAAGGAAGCGATGCCCCAGCCTCCCAGGGGAGTGAGGTCCCCCCACACCATCCCTCCTTGGGCAGCAGCTCCCCAGGACTCCCCTTGGAAGAGGCAGCGGGGCTGTTGGCAGCCAGCAGCCACCTAGTCCGTTTGCACCAGGCAAGTTGAAGCGATTGCGAAGCCTCAGGGCGTTTGCAAATGAAAGCCGGCCCGGGCTGATGAGCTGCTCCCTGAACACTACCCGCTCCAGCGCAGCGCCCCTCCGACTTCACGCCGTGAGGAGCCTGCCCAGAAAGCAGCTACGCAGAGCAACGCTCCGGCTGTGGCTGCTTTTCCTAAGCCTTTGGCGCCCCTCCGTGTCTCCTTTTTGGGAAAATCCGTGGCAGAACAACTCCAGACCCTTCTTTTGACCTAGCACCGGGAACACCGCGCTTCAACGCGGGAGAGCTCTGCCTGGGCAACGCTACTCAACAGCCTGACCCTAATTTGAGCTGTGCAGTTTCCCTCCTTAACCTTTCCTCCTTAAGATGCTGGAATTGCCCTCTTTGGCAGCTTTATCCGACGTGACTAATGTTTTTAAGGCACCACTTCCTGGAGTCATGACATTTATCATCATCTTTCCTGCATCCCTGATAGCTCCCAGTATGCATGAGGTGCAGACTGGAAAGAGCCTTAAAGACAAGAAGTAAAAATGAAGCATTTGAAGTATGTTAGGCTCTCAAGGGGTCAGATTTACAAATTGGACAGGCTATATGGTACTGGTGGGAAATACACACCTATATATTGCGATCCTGATGCAGAGGTAAGTCCCTGTGTTCTTCAAATGAGAAGGCAGAAGGAGAAGAAATTAATCATAAAAACTTGGGAAGATCTGAACAGAAACTGTAAATATTTTTCTGTGAGGCAGGTGGCATTATTTATCCCGCATCTTCAAGAAAACTGGGACACAAAGGAACACAGTGTGTTGCCTAAGGGTATGGGGATGTGGTGAGACAGCTGGACGAAGAGGAAGGAAACCCAGCCAGCCTGAGCTCTGGCGAGATTTACTCTGTCGGCGGTCCTGGTATAAACTGACTCTGCAGAAGTGAGTCTCCTAAATTTTGTCCCCTTTCCTGTCTTCCAGCTGTCAGTACTTATTTCAACATATAAGGGGTGTGCACATCTGAGGGGGTGCAGTGTTTATTTGAGGCCATTCAGAACACACACACACACACGCTCCACAAAGTGTCACTGGAAAAATATGGTATGCAAACACAGACAGGCCATCACTTGCCTCGGTGTCAGCATCACCTGCTTCACACTTAACCTCACTCATCTGGAACAGGCCCTCCTCTCCTGACACTCTTGCCTGCCTTTAGACAGATGGCCCCAGCTGTAGGCCATGTAGATGTAGGCCTGCCCTGCCTGTATTTATAGGTGGGTGGTTGCCCTACCTTTATTTCCCACCTGGAGTGCTTATTACTCCTTTCACCAACTCTTCTGTGGCAGTCTCCCTTGTTGAAGGTAAATCTGGCCCTTAAGGCCACAGCAGGGGAAACTGTCCCAAAAAGCATCTCTCTCCACCCCCTTCTTCATTTCTTGTTGTTTCAACCCTTCCCCTCAAACAGTATCAGGTTGCCCCAGCAAAACTTTTGGGTAAAGCACGCTGCTTAAGTCAGACACGTGTCTTAAAAATAACCTTGGAGAAAAAAAGGAAAGGGGTGGTTAAATCGGGGGATTTATCTTCTGCAAGGACCAAAAACGTCTGCCTTGCTGCCTGCTTCCCTGTTGGATATGGGCATGTCTTAACCCCTGCCTGGTCTTGCACGCTGCGGGGTTGTGTTTCAAAACCTGAGAATAAGCTACTTCTTAATCTTCTTTTAGACCCATTAAGGATCCTGAGCTTTTTTAATAGTCCGGTGTTCATGTGGAGCCTCCCACGGAGGAAAGCCTTTCTCTGTGTTCCTGGGAATCTAGTTTCTGGCAGCACAAACAGTGGGAGGATGGTCTTAATCTCAACGGGGTGAAACTCTCTTGCTTACCTCCGTTTTGTGCTCTTCCAGCACAGAGGGAAAGTAGTGCTTCTTCGTTTTGCAAGGTTGCAAAATTGGTTGCAAAAGCTGGCGGCTAATAAAGTGGGTAAGTGTGGGGTCAAACACAGCCTGGCAATCGTATGGAATTGGTTTCCAGTGCAGGAAAAGGGTTTCTATATTTTTCCCCTACAACAGGGCCCATTAGCTAAATAGGGGATATATCTCGCTTGTGAGGGAGCACAGCACAAATACAGAACTTTAGGGCTGTAAGCCCCAACTGCCTACTCTAATGGGTCATGTGTTGGCTTGACCTGGTTTACAGGCTGTTGATTGAGCTTAAGAATTTAGAGCAGGAACAAAAAATTGTCCCATAAATAGGCTGTCTGTATTTTAAACTAAATTAGCCCCACAGTGAAAGGCCTCCTCTACTGAATTACAGCATGACTGAGCCTGCGTTGGGGATTGAAAGGGATTCATGCGGCTGGTTAAGAGCAACATTATTAAGATTATTATTGGGGGCTGGATCAGTCCCAATATGAATGCAATTATTCAGGACCTTTGAGCTACAATTATGTGTGACAGAAGAAGATGAAGTAGCTGATGGCAGAGAGTATTTGGCCTTTACAGCCATGTAACTCATATACAAGCAGACAGGGCTCAGAGCACTGACAGACGGGTTGTGGTGAAGCTTGCTGTGCTGGTTGAAGATGTTTCCATCTCCAGCCGCTCACTGCAATAAAAGAACTGGCAGAAGGGAATTGGTTCCTGAGCCTCAGTTACTCTGGGGAGAAGCTCAGCACCTCAGGCTGTAGTTGCACACCACAGAGAGTTCAATGACAATAGCAGCCTTGAGGGATTCACACCCTCTTCCTCAGCCTCCTGTCAACTTTTTTCAGACCTGCTGGACTGATTTGGTTCATTAAAGGGGGGGGGGGGCGGGAAATAAAAAGGAGGGAAGGGGGGTAATTACTTTCCCCTCCAAATTTAAGCAGATGAATTCCTGAATCTGATTATAGTCTGGCCCAAGATCTCCAGCCCGAGGAGCTGAAGGTGTAGGACTGGGACAGCCACCAGTTTGGAAACCATGGCCTTACCTTAAACTGCTGTGAGGGTGTTTTTTTTCCCTGCTTCCCTTCCATTCCTGTAACTGGAAAGTGGCTTTGGTGGTGGAGAGGCTGCCCGCAGTTCTCCTTGCAGGATGAGAGCACTCACCCTCCCAGGGAATCTCTTCTGGCTGGACTGTGCCCTTCAAACAAGGAGACAGAGCAGGTACGAAATCAGAGTGGAAGCAGCATGGAAAAGAGTAGAGTGTTTGGAACAGCATGACATTTTGCATGCATTTTCATCTCCGAGAGTTCGTCCCAGCCGGTTTACACACAGCGGAAAACACTACCTCTTTATAATGGGTGACTACCTACAATTTATTGGAACTGAGCTGTTGCTAAACACATGGAGTAGCGATGTATTAACACATTGTAAAAGGCTGTTTGATCACCATGGGATTCCAGATGAGCTAACAACAGAAAATAAGCCGTGATTCAGAAATGACTCATTTCAGCATTTCTCTTTGATGCAGCAGTTCAAGCAAGCCCTGCCTATGCACATTCAAATGAGTTCACTGAACAGTCATTGAGCCCAGCAATGCCATGCTTACAAAGTCGGGTTTACAAAGTCTAGGTACAGTTTTTAAGTATAAAAATTGGGCAATTCCTAGCAAGCCGTGCCAACGCGTGACTCCCAGGCACTCCTGCCGGCAATCCCTTCCTACGCTTAACACCTCAGCGCCGAATACTGGTTTTCCATTATCCAAGTCCTCCAGACGTGGGGGCCCCGGAGAAATCACTCCACGGCGAATCGTGCCTCTCCTGTCAGGTTGGGAGTGACGGCAAAGGGTGCGATGTCCCAGCGGGACGCGTTCCCTACGGACCCGGCACGACTGTGCCCGCTCCTGCCTCGCCCTTGCCCGTCTGCCGGCGCTCCGAGCCCTCCTCCTCCTCCTCTTCCTCCTCCTCACCCCAGCCTCCGCTACCGCCGCCAAACCTCGGCGATACTTTAGTCAGCATTGCCATCCAGTGGCACAGGGGACAAATGACAGCCGAGAGGCTTGCGGGTGGGACCTTCTCCCTTAGCTTAATGGCTATACCCGGCGACGATGCGGCTCGGCGGGTTGGCCCAAATTTGGGCAGCAACCTAACGGTTGGATGTAATACATCATTTATTGACAGCCTGCAACGCGCTGTTTAGTCCCAGCTTGCAGTTCACCGGGATGTCGCGGAGAAGGCGGTGAACGTTGAACGTAACCAGGGGACGGTGTGCTAAACGAAGGATACCCGTACAGCTTCGGAGAATGGCTGCCAGTGGATCCTAAATCCTGTCTGTAGTTGGAGTTGGTGATTCTTTTTTCCTGGTGTAAGTTCCTGAGGCTTTAGAAGGCAGAAGTTTTGCTTTGTTATTGCCCGATCGGTTGCGGAGCTCAATACATTACAAACGGTCGCTCTAAATGCACTCATCTGGCCATAGAGGTTTTTTTGCGATGCTGCTGGCCAGGATACTCCCCGAAACCTCAAGCATTAAGTAACCAGTGGTGAAAACTATTGGTAAAAATAATCTACGAAAATATAGGATCATTCTTTTCCCAAGAAGACGTGCGATATTTACATTGATCCGGTCCGGGCTTTGGAACGTATCTATCACCCACCCACTTTTCATGGCTTGGCCATGCTGCCATTTCTGGTTGCCCAGAGGGAAACCCTCTGAATAAGCTGGGTCACAAAGGACCAAAGCCCAACCCAAAGGAGCCAATGGCAGTCAATTTCCACTACTAATTGGATGAAAACCCCGCAGAAAGAACTGCTTGGGTTTAACTGGTTGCATAAGAAGAGTCAAAAGGACAGTTTTCTTTTTGCAAAAGCTGCGTAGATGGGACAGCACAGGGGTTACTCTGCACACCCCAGTGCAACCCTCGTCGTCAAGCAGGTCCTGCTACCACAGCGGAGGTTATCACCGCAGGACAGAAGGTACTGGCTGGTGAGTGCCAAGGACAGGCTGCTTGGGGACCCGCAACAGTTTTCCAGATACACAACCCCAGCGTCTCTGCAACTGAAACCAAGGCAGAATATGTGACACTCAAGACCAGGCAGCCATCAGGAAGAGGACCACGCTCCTGGTGTCTCCATGGAAGCAGTCAGGTCCCAGCAGAAAGTGAGAACCCACAGAGGCTTCACACATAGCTCCCCAGCTGGCTATGTAGTTTTCCACATTGTTGTGGCAACAGCAGGACTGGCAGAAGGAAGCGAGAATAAGAACCCACCTTTGCAAGAGACAGGTAAAGCAGGGGGACATCAACAGGCACAATGTGCTTTTAGAGCCAATCCGATAGGATGTGAGACACCACAAATTTCCTGCTGTACACACAGCGGCATCACTACTGCTCAGTCCCAAAGCAGGCTGGATATTAAATTGATCAAACTGGTAATGAAAGTGGGAATTACTCCATCTCAGCTGACACAAGGCAGGTGACCTTATTAAAAAATATGCCAGTGTATTTAATGGGGTAGGGCAGTTTCTTGGGGAATTCATGATTAATGTGGCTATAACTCTGGAGATCCCACAGCTAATGCCCCTGGAAAAAGTCTTACTTCCACTATGAGATAGCCTGGCTGAAATTTTTGACATGGGACTGTCTGAATACTGCGCACGAATTCAGCCACTGTTTTCTGACAGAGAAGCCAAGTCACTCAAGAACTGCTGCATTGAGTAGAGGACAAGGTGGCCTCATGCTGGATTTGGCAAGCTGGGTGTGTAAGAAACCTCAGAGTCTGTTGAAGGGTGCAGTGTGCCACTCTGTGGTCCGTCCAGGCTAACCGCCTGAACTCCCATACTGTTTAGTCAACACCGAAACAGCAGAAGCCACTGTCTGAGACACTGAATGCATGTAACGTCCTGAGAAAGACCTGACTTGGAGAAACCTCGGTATCCGCTGACGATCAACGGCCTGGAGCAGGGCGGCGTTTGCAGCTGTGTTGAGCTGTATGCACGTACATGAAAATGATCCAGGAGTGAGACCAATTGTCTGTGCACCTCTGAGAAGGAGCAGGAACTTAGGAGGGTCATAACGCCCCAGCCCAGTATTGTGTCCCTAGCAGGTGCTGAGGACTGTGGAAGAGCAAAGGAGCAGGGCAAGCCAATGTAGCACTTTTCCTGACACCCTTCCAGCCTCCAGCCATGTGCAGACCAGGGTCTTGGGAGATGGACATAGTTGCTGTGTATCCAAGAACGATGCTTTCTCAGGAATGTGTTGGGCACAGCGCACACAGAGATGGAGAAGGCAGAGGCTTAGGACTAAAGTTTGCCTGTTTTCTGCTTGCTCAGGAATAGAGGCCTTTGTGCACATTCTTTGCAAATAAAAAGGAGTCTAGCAAAACCTAACCTAGATACAGGCTTGGACTTCAGGCCAAGGAGTGTTATCAGTGTGAGCAACAGGCAAGAAGCTGTAAGTGGTTCCCAAACAAAGAAATTGAGCCAAACTGGAAGAAAAGAAACAGACACTTACAGAATTTTGGGCCCACTGAGTGGAATTGCAGTTCAAGGCAGGATCCAGGCACGCTGCAAAAGGAAGGTCCCAGAAAGCACTGTGAAATAACCTGCCATGGGACAGAGAACCCATGCCAGGCTACCAGCTGCCAGGTATGTATGGTAACTGGGGAACCCAGTAAGAAAACCCATGCCTGGGAGAGGAAGTTTAGCGGGAAGGGACCAGACAAGATGAAGCTGGCTGCAGGAGCTGAGGAATGCGATGTTGTGCAAGGCAGGAGATTTCCAGTAGTTTTCTAGCCTCTTTACAACCTTCCAGTGACCCAATATGGGGAGACTAGATTGTCCCAGCATCGGTAATGCCATCAGCATCTGTCTTCAACCCCATGGTGATTGCAGCCACTGCTTTTCCCGTAAGAGAGCCATAAAAAGTTTTTGTGTAAGCAGCAGAACAAGGGACCAAAACATTATCATGAGCCTCCACCCAAAGCAAAAGCAAACAGGAAGGTGTTTGGCAATTTGAAACACCCAGTATTAGAGTCTGAGGCTTTTGCTGATCACTGTTTTGGGTGTGCATATATCAGCAGCTCAGGAAGATAATCAGGAAAAAGACATGGAGATGGATGTGAAGATAGAGCCCAAAGCAGGGCTCCTCCTGAAAAGGATGATACTGATTATTTGGTGCAGATGGCAAGGACGGGGCAGGGGGGAAAGGCTTGTCTTCACAGCAGGACAGTGGCAATTTCAGGTGCATTTTTGGGCCTTACGCAGTATGAGGCAGAAGGCTCTTCCACACAAATTGCTTTGCTCAGACTGTTGGTTATACAAAGAGGAGACCTTGGCATACAGCAAAGCCTCCAAAAGGAAAACAAGGCGACAGAAGTTGAAAATCCTAGGCCAAACCTTAAGAAAAACATTATACTTTGGACTACAAAAAGCAGTATTTCGGCTGGTGGGAAGGTGCTGCTGTGCAGCTGTGCAGCACTGGCCGACTTCTTCCCCAGTCTGGCATCCAGCGTTGACAGGCTCTAATGCTAATGGATGTCTAACATTATCTCCCGAGAAGACCTGGAGTGCAGTGTGATGGAGACACCTTCAACCCTAAAGCCCTTTGGGAGACTCTGGAGCCCCACAGACCAGGTGGCACCTCATTGCTGCTCACAGCTGGGTGAGGTGGGAAAGACACTTTTTCAAGACAAGTCGTGGCTTGGTTCTACCTAAACCTAACAAAAAGTCTGTCCCACCCAGGAAGACTTTAAGGACGACAGGTACCTATCACAGAGCCTCTGAAAGAGGGTCCTGATAATTCACTGAAAGAAAACTAAGCAAAGAGATGGAACAGGCATCAAGCTGATTTGTGTTCTGATGAGAAAAGACATAAGAGGTGAAATACCCATCAACTGATAAACAGTTACACATTTATTTCATGAAATTATTTTTCTTTATGCTTAGGATGAATCACAAAAGTATCTTAACAAATGCTTTTCGTTCTAGAGTGGTCCAGGACTAATCTGAGCTTATAAAAATTGCAATACTAATAGTAATTGCCAGGGGTGAAAAGCATATATTCCAAGTGATGACAAAGTCCTTTTGTTAACAGTTCCTAGGTGTAATAGGATCCCCAGCCCAGCTACAACCAAGCTATGAGATACTGTAATACAGACAATCACAGGAAAGAGAGTTGGAAAAGACCTAGAAAATCACCAGGGCTGGACCAATATGACCTGCAAAACTGCTGAACAAGCAATGCCTAACCTGCTCCTGAAAACTATCAGCGGGAAAATTCCAGCCTCTCCAGACAATCTAATCCACATTTAACTGTTTATCACTACAAAGCTTGCCTAATGTCTGATCTTCACCTCTCCTGATGCTAAGATAATTAGTTCTTGTCCTATGCACAGAAAACATGGAGAATCAGCTACTCCCTTTCAGTTTGCATCAGGATTTGCTTCTGGTTTTGCTTTTTTACATATCTGAAAACTTTCTGGCTATTTCCGTGTTTTTCAAATGACAAAATAACCAGATATTTTCCCCTCATTCCTTACAGGTAATGTTTTCTAGATCCCTATGGACTCTCTGCTCATTTCACACCTGGCAACAAATTATATTGCCAGAATAAAGAGCACAATAATGCTAAACGTTTAGCGGAGCCATTAGAAATAAAAGGAGTGATTGTTGCAGCTGCTTTCTCTCTGGCATAGCCAGGCCCTTGAACCAGCAGGTAAGGCTGTGGTCAGCCATAGGCGGCAGAGCAGGTCACTCCCAACATGCTGATAGAGTTGCTTTACTCCTCTAGCTGCTAAGGCACCTGCAGCTGGAAAAGGACCATGTGGAGGCTGGGCTGCAGGGACACTGCCCCGACTTGGCACCTCCCTAAGAGTCCGACACCAGCTGCCTCACTTCACCCACCAAGGGGAACACCTTGGGTTCATGCTCATAAAGTTAGCAAGTTCCCAAATGTTTGCAAAATCCAGCGTAAGCTACTTTTGGACACTCCTTCAGTGCAAATAATAGCTGCACATGTACATTTGTACTTCACCGTGTAGACTAATGTGTACATTACTCTGCAGTAAGAAGACAATCTCTCTCCATGCCGCCACTACACCAGTGCCACCTATAAAATCCAGTCATATTTAACAGGAGAAAACCAACTTCACCACCATAGCCTGCCTGTCCTCTATTAGGACATGTTTAATTACGTCTTGCTGTCTCTGCGCAGGAGGATATGTGAGCAGGGAAAGAGCTGTTCCTCCTGAGCAGCTGATGAGCAGCAGTTTGCACAGAGGTGAGTACGTGTTCCTGTTGGAAATTAGTTGGAGAAGGGACCAGTAGCATGCTCTGCTTTGGACCAGGAGCCTGCTTTGAACGAGTAGCGTGCTCTGCTTGAGACCAGTAGCAAGTCTGACTTGCAAAATGCATTCAGCTGTAGACTAGGCAGCTTACCTGTTCCTGAAACCTTTGTATCTGAAAGCCTACCAAAAATTCAGGCAAGCACTGAAGTTCCCGCAGTGTACGAATCTCTGTGCCTGGAGCTTGAGAGCACCACAAAGACAAAGCGGGTGAGATGGTGCGTTGCCTGGCTCCTGCTGTTCGTGCAGACAGATGTGCTCACTGGCTGTGTACGATTAGATTACTCCGTGACTCTACTGGACCATGTGAGCTGAGCTAGCGTTTGCCTTGATGTGTCATTTCATCTCTCCTCCCATTTGCTGCCAGTGCTGCTGCGTTGTGACTGTCTGGTGTCGGTGCGTCTGCCTGGGAGCTCCTGTTTCAGGTAGGCTTGTGTTTTCTTCCCTTCGAATAGTCAGATTATGGCTGGCTGGGAAGCGCAGGAATGGCAGGGACTGCTCTGAACAGGAAAAAAGGGAGGGCAGAGGAGAAGGGATAGGAATAAACTTTAACTGCTGCTGCACTCAGACTCTGCTTTTTCTTTCCCTGGGTTATACGGTGCACATATACCTTCCAGCTCAGGCAGGGCATGTAAGGCATATGTTAGGGAAGACTGCTGCGAGGCAAGGCTGCTCCAAGAGGAGAGTTCTGGGGAGACCGTGCACACTGCACGACATCCCATGGGAGCACAAGGCCAAAGAAGTTTCTTCTTGGGGTGAGAAGGTATGAGGGATGAGGAGATCCTTCACTTGGGCACAAAACAGTGGACTGTGGCGCTTCCTAACCAGAAAAACCACACGGAGGAGAAATTGTTTGCTCACAACAGCCTCGCTGTGATTCCAACAACGGTGCCGATTCAAACTGACAGCTTTGCATGCGAGGGTCACAGAAAGGAATGTCATGATACGGATGGTTTTGTCCTAACAATAGAATAGAAAATGCCAACTGACTCCAGACAGACATGAAATGCATGAACTGCTGACCGAGGCCAGACTGGAACTCAAAACTGATGGGCAGAGCCTGTGCATCTTGATTTTTAATTTGCTAGCAAATTAGCCGAAACCAATTACCTATATTTATTAAGGCCAGAGGCAGTTTACTGAGTACTAAACATATTCCTAGGATAATATCCTCATGGTCTGGAAAGGTCTGTTCCAATTCATCCACAGGGAAGTCATTTCAATCCCTAATCCTACCAGGGGGTGTTTCCACTACAAGAGCCACACTGAAAGTTCCTCTCGTGCTAAAATGAGAATTGCTACAATGCAGGTGCAGGGAACAATCGAAAGGAACAGCACTGCAAGTCTCAGTCAGAAACAGATTTAATCCTACCGGCCTAGACACTCTGGGTAGGTCTGCGGTCTCTAGGACACCATTCACCAGTAAGTGAGCTGGGACATGTTTTCCCCTCATGGCAGTGTTTGCTGTACATTTCTTTGCTAGACTTGGATAGTGGTTTCAGCTCAGCATCTGTTCATCTCCCCGAACCCTCTTTTATTTAACAAGCCGTACTGTCGGGCTGTGGCAGCATTTTCCAGGTGACTTCTCAGCAGCATCAGGTGAGTCTCCGTTACTCCCTGGGACTTTGCACACCCCCGTTCCAGCCCCTCAGCTCTGTCGGTGACATCCTCCTTCCAAAGGTGCTGGTGTCCGTGAAGAAGGCTGCACTGGACCTCCAGGGTGACCACAGCTATCCCTACCCATCCCAGCTGACTGCCCAGTGAGGGGTGGCCACGCTGCTTGCCATCACTGGTAAGCTTGACTGCCAGGGCTGTGCTGTGCTGGTGCCCCTCTCAGGGAGTTTCTAGCTGCAAGTCCTTACAAAGCTTCTCCAGTGCTCCTCGTAACACCTTGTGCCTGATGGGCTGAAGCCACTGCACACAGCCTTCAGTCTGAACAGAGGATCCCGGAGACTGTTTGAGGCCAGGACAGGAGGAAAGTGCAGCTCCTGGAAGGGACGTGCAAGCGCCTGAGGTGAATTGTCTGCATGAGTCGGAAGGTAGGTGATGGTATTTCTGCCTCTGTAGCATGCTGGACTGCCCAGTTATGCCATTTATTGGCATAATCTCAGATCGTTTGATATCGCCTCAGAATTACTCCCCATGGGAGCAAAATGACATGATGCTGGAAAAAGTTTACATGCCCAAACACGCTGTCTCGTGGCAGGAGATCCACATGAGCAGACTCATAGTTGGAGGAGACAGTTCCCAAACGTTTCATTTTAGTCAGAGGCATGCAACGAGCTCTCATTGCATAAGCATGTTGTTATACCAAATGTACGCAGGGCTCTTAGAAGCAAGAATGTCTCATCAGGAAGCCTAAGGTTAGCTTAAGTTGTTTAAATAGCAGGTTTCTCTAACCCCGCTCCTTGTGATGGATGTAAGCCCGGAGCTCATCGCAACTCAGCCATTACACTTGGCAGAAACTGTTTGGCAGATTTCAAATTTAAAAATGAAGAAAACGTTACTGGAAAAAACTGATGGCTCTAATACAATTCTACACAGAGGCAAAAAAGATTGTCCTGCTGCTTCTGTGGGAGTGTTGGTGGCCTTACAGGGTAGCACGATGCGCTGAACAAGCCTTTCATAATATTGATGATGGCTGATACGCGTGGGTGGTTCAAAACCAAAGTTCCGATAAGTAAAAAAGAGTTATACAAGAGGTAAATACGAAGTTTTCCTGTCACGGGGCGCGTGGACAGGAAGGTTTTACAGCTGTATGATACATATTCAGGGACACTGTGAAATATGTAGTGCTGGCTGTTCATTGCCAAGCCAGTAATTATACAATATGTCTGTTTAATCTTTAGGCTGCTGCGGAGCAGCTTTCATCTGCAAGTTGTTTGTTACTTATGCTCCTTCCACACCAACAGTGACTATGAAACTATTAGTACTGAAAGTAAGGACAGCAGCTGCATACTGTGCATTAGATGGATACATGTGTTCTCCGGCAGGAAGCAAGCGCAGCCAGCAGGACAAGCTGTTTGTGGTGTCCGATCTGACCTCTGCAGTATTTCAAGTGAGACTCTTTTTCTGAGCAGCAATGAATACACTCAGATATTGCTTCTTTGCTGTTCTGATTCTCAGCATTTCACTTCCATTTGTTTTCTACACTGTTAATTTGCATGCGCAAAAATCTCTTAGGAGGCTGAACTTCTCGGTGAGCTCAACTTTAGCAGAAGCCTGTAAAGCACTTACTGAAGATAAGGTGCCCTTTCTGAACGAAGATGCTTTAAACCCATCATTCAGAGAAGCCAGTTGCACAGAGTACATCACGCAGAACCACTACATCACCCGCGCCCTCTCGGCTGAGGAGGACGCCTTCCCCATCGCCTACATCATCACCCTGCACAAAGAGTTCGAGACCTTTGAGCGGCTCTTCAGGGCAGTGTACATGCCCCAAAATGTCTACTGCGTCCATGTGGACGCCAAGGCGCCGGCCTCCTTTCGGCAGGCGGTGCGGCGCCTGGTGGGCTGCTTCCCCAACGCCTTTCTCGCCTCCCAGGCGGAGCGGGTGGTCTATGGTGGTATCTCCCGGCTGCGGGCCGACCTCCACTGCGCGAGAGACTTGCTGGCCTCGGCCGTGCCCTGGCGCTACCTGCTCAACACCTGTGGCCAGGACTTCCCCTTGAAGACCAACCTGGAGATCATCCGGCTGCTGAAGGGACTTGGAGGGAAAAACGTCACCCCTGGGGTTCTGCCGCCTCCCCATGTCACCACCCGCACCAACTATGTACATAGGGAGCAGTTATACCCTTTCTTTTCTTTCATGCTGTGGACATTCATGCGCAAGGCGCCCCCGCCGCACAACCTGACCATCTACTTCGGCTCCGCGTACGTGGCTGTCACCCGGCCCTTTGTGGAGTTTGTGCTGTCGGACCAGCGTGCCATCGATCTGCTGGCGTGGTCCGAGGACACCTACAGCCCCGACGAGCACTTCTGGGTGACGCTCAACAGGATCCCGGGTGAGTATGTTTTCACCTCTGTTTTCTGTAGATATTGACATGCACGCACAGGTGTGCGCACAGGCGTGCACACCCACAGGGACATATGTCTGAGGGTGATTTTGACAAAGCCTAGATGAAAAATGTAATCAGATCATAACTGATATAAAAGACTGATCTATCAAATAAGCTTACTTGCCCTTTTGGACCATTGAAAGAGAGATCATGGAATCATAGAACGGTTTGGGTTGGAAGGCACCCCAAAGACCATCTAGTTCCAACCCCCCTGCCATGGGCAGGGACACCCTCCACTAGGCCAGGTTGCTCAAAGCCTCATCCAGCCTGGCCTTGAACACTTCCAGGGATGGGGCACCCACAGCTTCTCTGGGCAACCTGTGCCAGTGCCTCACCACCCTCTCTGGGAAGAACTTCTTCCTGATATCCAATCTAAATCTCCCTGCTTTCAGCTTAAACCCATTAACCCTTGTCCTGTCACTACAGGCCCTTGTAATATGTTCCCCCCAGCTTTCTTGTAGGCCCCCTTCAGGTACTGGCAGGTGCTATAAGGTCTCCCCAGAACCTTCTCTTCTCCAGGCTGAACAAGCCCAACTCCCTCAGCCTGTCCCCATAGCAGAGATGCTCCAGCTCTCTGAGCATCTCCATGGCCTCCTCCGGACTCGTTCCAACTGGTCTATATCCTTCTTATGTTGGGGGCTCCACAGCTGGATGCAGTACTGCAGGTGGGGTCTCACAAGAGCAGAGTAGAGGGGGAGAATCCTCTCCCTCAACCCGCTGGCCACACTGCTCAGGATACAGCCCAGGATACGGTTGGCTTTCTGGGCTGCCAGCGCACACTGCAGGCTCATGTCCAGCTTCTCATCTGCCAGTACCCCCAGGTCCTTCTCCTCAGGGCTGCTCTCGATCCATTCTCCACCCAGCCTATACTGGTAGTTGGGATTGCCCTGACCCATGTGCAGGACCTTGCACTTGGCCTTGTTGAACTCCATGAGGTTGGCAGGGTCCCACCTCTCCAGCCTGTCCAGGTCCCTCGGGATGGCATCCCTTCCCTCCAGTGTGTCAGCTGCACCACACAGCTTGGTGTTGTCAGCAAACTTGCTGAGGGTGCACTCGATGCCATTGTCCATGTCACTGATGGAGATGTTAAACAGGACCGGTCCCAACACCGACCCCTGTGGAACGCCGCTCAGCACTGGTCTCCACTCAGACATTGAGCCATTGACCACCACTCTCTGAGTGCAACCAGCCAGCCAGTTCTTTATCCGTCGAGTAGATGGAATCATCATCATATATTAAATGTAACTAGCTGACTTTTCCAGGAAGCTGATTGCTGTGATGTTATTATAGTCCATTGCTTCTGAAGCAACAAAACAGGGACCAGATATGTTCCCCACAACCCAAAAGGTTTAGGTGGTTGCCATTTGTTGTACTGCATTGTGTACCGTCATTATTTATTTCCGTGATTATCACTGTATGCTTGCCAGTTTTACACATTGGCGTAACATTTTTTTGTGCTTATTCTCTGCATCCAAAAGATGCAACATTTCCACAGCAGATATGTTTCCTTCCTCGTCCTTGTTTTCCCTGCCATCACTTTATGGTGCATGGCCAAAAAGTGGCCACACAGCTCTGACAGATGTACTCAGGGGCTGCTGTTGTCCAGGATTTTGAATCCAAATTTGTAAGCGTAGCACAGGCTGTCAGATCTGGAACGTATCCAAGTCAGATCCAGAGCTCTGAGCGGCTCTGGGGTGAGAAGTCATCCCTCTTAGCACGTGGGGTGTTAGCCTGGGAATCAGTTACCGACTCTTAACAAAAACCTCTTGTCCAAGTTTGACCAAGACACTTCCTTTTAGCTTTTCAGGCATATCAAAGGGAGATAATGGTGTCATGCAGTGGTCCAGCTGTTTGAACAAATAGTTGGAGGATTCCAGGCAAACTGAGAGATCATTTAAGGACCGGTTTGGATGGACAGCATATCATGAAAGAACTAAACCAAGCAGATATTTGTAGTTTCAGACAGCCATGATAATCTCAGTTCAGATTAAAGATAAAAAAAGACTGTTTGGTCCCCAAATCTTAAAATAGCATGCTTATTACCTGGAGTCATGCAATGAAGACCAAGATTTTTTTTTTTTACCCCCCTAAAGGCTAAAGACTTTCAATTCCCATTCAGCTGGTCTTCAACCAACTGTCTTACTTTATCTTTGGTATTTATGTCAGGCCACTTATCTTCCGCATGACTCCTGTGTGACAGAAAATTCTTGAAAGTCACTTTTCAGATAAGGAAGAGAAGCATGGGGAAATTAAGGGAAAGTATTTGCAAAGTATGTAGGCCTGAAGTGAGCAGCCCTAAATCACTTTCCCCAGGTCTCACAAGAAGGCCCCACCCACCACAGTGCAGGTTAGTGGCCACGTCCCAGGCCAGCACCGTAACCGCTGGGCCACCTGTCCCCTCTCTGCTCACACAGAGCAGAAAGTGGGTTCTGTTTGCCCTGGGAGAGGTGTGCATCCGCAGCCCATGCCACCGAATCCTTCAGGGCAACTTTACCGAATCCTCTTCCATGCCCAAGTCCGGTCCCAACTTTCATGGGATATGGCCACAGCATACGCATGACTTGGGATACAGGCAGTCTCAGGTGATAATCCCTCAGGGTACACACCAATATGTACTTTGACATACACAAACACTGGTCTACTAGTAATTTACACATTGTTCAAGTGGGAAAATAAAGGTCAGGAGAAGTAATACCAGCACTTGTCATTCAGAGAAACCAACACGCTTTCATGAGGGAGATCAGTGCTATTATTTCCCATTCGCAGAAGCAGGTAGAAAGGGGCAAAATTATATCCCCATCATCATACACCAGGCCCTGGGAAAAGCCAGCACTGAGGCGCTGACACCTGACTCCCAGCCTAATGCACTGGATTAAACTGCTTTTTCAGAATTGGCTCACCCACAGGATAACAGGGCATGGTTGCTTTGTCGCTTCTGCACCAGCCCCATGTCTTTACTAAGGGTGAGGGAAGGAGAGGAGGAACAGGAGCCAGACCTTCCCCTTTTCAGTGATGGTGAGCCACGAGCCTGGCTCAAACCACCTTCTATGACACCACCTGCATACAGGGATTTTTTACCATCTGAGCTTGGAAGGGCAGAAATATTTAAAGGCATTGTGTGTGTTCTACCAGAATCAACAGTTTCTGTACAATTTTCATCCCAATGCAGATGTGATGTATTTGGGGAATGCAACACTGCTAGTCGAACATATTTTTGTTACTGCATTTAAGACATATTTCTAGAAAAATTTCTAGAAAATGAGGATACGGAGATACAAACTTTAAAGTCCCATGGGTTGTATCATTCTTGCAAACTTCACCTCTTTAAAACTCACATGCTCAGGTCTTTGTGCTAAAGCTTTTACCTATAGGAAGTTCTTTCTAGGAAGTTCTCTCACATTGATCCCAATGAAACAAGTCATAGCACTGTCTGCATTAATCTTCAAGCTTATACCATGCACACCCTCCATTTGACAAGTAAGCTATGAGGAAATATTCAAGAGTGCACCCTCAAAGCCAAAATAAATATGTCAAAAGGGCTAGCCCATAGTCTGATGAACAAATGCCATCTGTGTGCCACAGGCAGTTTACTGCAGTATCCTGTAAAAATAGCATCTATTTGCTACTTTGACATTTCTGCTAGGTGCGGCTGGCACCAGGTTCATCTGTACAGATGATCTTTCTGTCTTAAATGATCTGGGTTAACACCTGCCTGCAAAATGTAAAAGAGTTTATCTGTAATCAGTCCCTTGCCCTGGATCACCCCATCATCCTATAAATGGCTGTACTGGCAAGAGTGAAGGGGCTCGGTGGTTATGGGACTGAACAGACAGGGTGTTTGGGGACAGAGGCCCCAATAAATCACCAGTGGCCAGCAGTACGTATTTAGGCAAGAGGCTCATTTCCCAGAGCGCTTTAACCACCACCCTCATCACTTCTTTCAAAACTGCACCTGAATACATTTGTGCGCATGCAAATTAAACCTCTTTCCTTGTCTCCTGCACCTCTTCTCCAAGTTTCTTGTTCAGGTTTCATTGTAGGAAATTTCTGCCAAATTCAGGCATGCCAAGAATGGCTTATTTTATCCAGACCCTTTCCGGAGTCCCTCCTGACAGCTTCTTGGCCAGTTGGCCTCTGTCCTTTCTGCCCTCTTACAAAGAGACCAGAACCGTTACTGCAGCCTGGGAAACATATCCAAGGTGTTGCCTCTTACCTGCTTTACCAGGGTATGTGCAACAGCTTCTGCTGTTGTGTTGGGGACAGCGATGTTTTAATAGTCGCCACCTTTAGCTTCAGGACATAACCAACACGCATGGAGATGCCATACCACTGAAAAAGCAAATAAGGTCTTAGCCATTAAGTCACCAAGCGATGCCAGCAGAGCATCCTTTTGCCCACAGAGCCTCTGGCCAGAGCCTGCCCTGAGGTCCCTTCACTCTGTTCACTCGTGGGTAAGAAGGACCTCTCCATTCCTAGGGCCAGGGATTGCTACATCTGGGGCCATGGCTACAGCTGGATTTAGAAGTGAACTGCAGTCAAGACTTAAGAAATTGGGTGAAGAAGCAAAGAAGTTTGGGAACGCCTCTTTTGGGAGCACACTGGACAGGCACAGTGGAGGGTTGTTGCATTGTGATATCCAAGCTGGCCAGATATTACAAGCAGTCTAGACATAACAAGAAACCCAGCTATCACCATTTGCTTGTACAAACAGACCTGTGTTTTTTCCAGATGATTTAGCTTGCACTGAGCTGCTCACCACAGCAACTTATTCATTCAGAACAACTTTGGTACCTCCCCATCCCGCTGTTGCTTGTAGACAGGTGCTTGGAACAACCTTCTCTGCGACACACACACATCATACTAATAATGCACTATTGCAGTTCTTTTCTGCATGTTAGAACTGTTCCTTTTCCTTAGCTTAGTGCCCACCCTTCAAAAGATAGACAGAGAGACAGAGAAGCTTTTCAATATGATTCCAGACGGTGATGCGAGTTGAATAAGCCATGTTCTAGAAAATGTATTTTGTACCTATGTCTGTGGCATTACTCGTATAACTAAACCTTGTTCTCTTGTTCATATTCTCCATTATTTCAATGAGACTTCCTGATTGAGCAAGAACTTCTCATAGGAATAAGGCATAAAAAAGGGGGATTTTTCTGTGACTGTTATTGAGTCTCATGCCACAAAGCTGTTGTAATCTCATCATCAAAACCTTCCTCTTCTGAAAAACTTGCTTAAGGGAAGGTCTTGCGACACAGTCACAGCAATCACAAAAAATCACGGCAGAATATCCTGAAAAATTACTCTTGTTCTCTATCCATCATTCAGATATTATAGTTCATCTGAGAAGATATAACTTAAAATAGGGTTTGATCTCTGTGCAAGCCTCAGTCATTGGAATTTAAGTACTGCTTTCATGAGGAGGAATGCTTTGCTTCACAGCCAATTGTTTGCTTCTTACTAAAATGCTACTTCGTGGTGATGGGATAAGGAAGAGTAAGTCTTCAAGAAGTCTTTTTGAAAAGCCACAGCTAATAAATGGGCTTGTGTTCCTTCACCTGATTGTCTTTTATCTTTACAACTATCAGACATTGGTGTAATAGGCTTCCAACAGCACAACCCCTTGAAGAACAGAATCAGATGACAGCAATTTAAGGAAGAATTTTTTCTTTCTGAATTCTGGCATTAGGTAGTACCTGTCACCACTCATGCATGTAACCAACTAAACTTCAGTCCAGCTGCAGTAACAGATGCTTTTCTTGATGTTTGCAGGTGCTGAGTTGCCAACAGCTCTTGTTTTTGTTAAGGGGGAACTCCAGTCAGGCCACCTGAACCTGCCTCCTCCCTTCACCTAAGAGCAAATTCATCTGTCCACACCTAAAGCTGCATTATGTGTGCTGAGAGACAAACCCTGCTGCCAGCACCCTGCCTGGGTAGCCAGGGTGGAAGCTGGAAGAACTATGCCTCAGTGGGTGCCGGGGTGGGCACCAGCGGTTCCCGCAGAGTGGATCTCCCATTGGCTGTCCTCTGCACCCACCTGTGTCCCCACAGATCCAGCTCACTCCTGGTCTGGGAAGCAGGTGTTTCCTGAACAGCCCTGTAGAGTTCAGCTCCTCTGATGCAGGACCTCTACTCTGCCAAAGGCACTAGAGTTTGTTTATGGGTCCACAACAGCTCAGAAAAATACTCCTTCAAAATATTTAAGCAAATAAAGCTACTAGAACTGAAACCCTTTCCTTATTATCCTGAAGATGATTCAGCACAGGAGGTGCAGTTTAGCTCTCTTATGACTCTCAACAGCCTGGCTGCTCAAGGGGTTAGCATGCATTGCTTTAATTCAGAATGCTGTCTGGAAAGAAGTAGTTTAAAATAAGCTGCTTCTTTTTCCTGAGTTTTATTTCCTTCTCTCCAGCTCTGCTTTAAAGTTTGACAATCTTGAGTTTATTTTAGTTAACCCCTCATCCCTCCAAACACATTTTTGCATTCATATATCCCACTGAAATTAACATTTTTGGCAAAAAAATACAAAACTCAGCCTTTGTACCTTTTTAAGGAAGGGTAGTGGGGTTTTTTCTCCATTGTTTCAATTTAATCTTGAAAGAAAATCTCTTCTTCTAAGGACACCCCACTCATCTTTCTCAGCCACTTCCCTCCCATGGACAAGTAGGAGAACTTGTCCTGCAGGACAAACAAGAAAACAGACAATCCAGGATTTCGGAGCAGATCGTTCTTGTATGCTGTCTTACCAGCCCCATCAGACAAATTCTTGTTGCTGTACAGGGTTAAGAGGTGACCATTTCCAATCCACCTGCATTTGCTCATCACATTCTGTCCATCCTCCAAACACTGACAGTTTAACTCTTTGTTTTATTCCCCTGAGCAGTTCTGTAAAATGCCCCCCCACAAAAGCTGGGGGGAAAAAAAAAAGAAAGAAAAATTTACTGCCAGAAAACCTAAAAATAGATTGGGTGAATCTGGGAATGAAGCCCTGCGTCCACACACGGGACTTCTCTCACAGCTGGGAGGACTACAAGCACGTAGCTGGCCTACGGGGTGTGCATCCCCTTGCCCCCAGCGCTGCCAGCACCAGCCCACGGGCTCTGTCTGGGAACATGCCACGAGGCTGGCAGGTGCAGGGAGCACCCCAGGGTGGTGGGCCAGCTGCAGATGGTGGCAAGGCTGCCCTTCCTGAGCACGGGAGGCATCTCGAGGGGGTGTGTTTCATGGGTCGGCCTCACATTTGTGTCCCCTTGGGGTGGGACTGCCTGGAAATGCAGGCCAGGTCAGGGACAGGCTGGGGCTGGTGGTGTGGGCTGTGCGGCTGTGAGCAGTGGGGCTTCTGGCAGCTGCTATAGTGCTGCTGGGTGCTGCCACACTGCTGAGGCCCAAGGGGCAGCCTCAGAGTGCTGCTACCCCTCTGTGTCACCGCGCGCACCAACTATGTGCACAGGGAGGGGGCTGGTCACAACACTGTGAGGATGTTCACGGCCTGGTGCCCCCAGCGCACAACCTAATCATATACTTCACCTCTGTGTACGTGGCCATCAACCGGCCCTTCGTGGAGATAGCGCTGTGAGACCAGTGCGCCATTGATCTGCTGGTGTGGTCTGAGGACACCTACAGACCTGATGAGCACTTCTAGGTGATGCTCAACCAGATCATCAGGTCATTAGGTCCAGGGAGGGCATGGGGTTCCTGGCACAGGGGTTCCTGGCCTCGCTGCCCCAACATCTTCTGCCGCTTGGCTGTTGCGTGCTGCCAGCTATTTGTGGTGGCCGCCACGGTTCATCTCTCCATGGAGGTGTTTCCAGCTGTGACTCTTAGTGGTGCCAATCAGCATGTTGTCACCACTCCTGTTGCTTCACATGGAGAAACACCCAGGAAGGTGACAGCCCATGTTGGCAGCACTAGTGGCAAGTGAGGAAGGTGTACTGAGCCTCCTTGAGTTTGACATCCTGGACATTTATCCACCCGACTGAGCTGTCTTCAGCAGGAACAGTACCCCTGACTGGGTATAGCGAGGTCCCAGGGGTAGTGGGCTTTACAGTGTGATGGGTTCAGGGACACCGCACACCTTCCTGCTTAGCAGCAGCTGCCCTGTCCCATGAAGATGCAGGGATGCAGCTTGGAATCCACTTGGCTTCCACCCTTTTGGCAATACGGTCTCACTAGTCCCACATATACTTCCTTGTACCATCTTGCTTCTCCAAAAGCCACCAAAGGTGCTCGTAACTTCCAGGTGTCTCTCACACACTGGTGGACTGCACACCTGCAGTCGTAGGGGAGAAGGTATGCACACCTATACGTGGCCCACCCCAAGCCCTCTGGCTGATTTCAATCAGGCCTTGAAGAATAATATTCCCAAGGGTGATGTGTACACCATCTCAGGCAGATTTCTGAAGTGCAACAGCTTATAAGAGCAGGAGAAAAGCTCGGATCAGTTGGTGGCACAGAAGCGTAAAGAAGTTATACATTTCCCTAGAGAGAGATTCTGATGAGAAAGCACAGGCTGTTTCAGGGGACTGGTGGAGACTAGCCCGTTGGCAGAGATATTTTAACCCATGCGTTGCTCTGATCTTGGAATTGCAGGTATGGCACTTGGAAGGCCAAGGCAAACCAGGCAGCCTTTTATGCTGCAAGATTTCCAGCCCAATGTCGGTGCATGTGTGTTACAGAAATGCCAACGCAGTGACTCATTTTGTGTAAGCTGCCTATGTTTGTCTTCACAATACACGGTAGCGATGCAAGGAGGAAAGGGAGTGGGCTGCCTCTTGGAGCCAACGCATGCAGATCAGCTCTCACTGGAATTGCAATGGCAAAAAACCAGGAAGAGCTTAGTGGAGAAGCAGGTTGTAGTGCCTTTGTCCTGCGAATGAGATCCAGGCTCTGAAGCAGTGTTTTTCCTGTCTCCAAACCTCTACCACCAAGGGAAGACATGAAATTAAAGGCATTGGAGGGGCCGGCCTGTCTTTCTAGTCACGTGAGGCTGTCTTCACACCCATGCGGTGCAGTTCTGCTGATGGCTGTTTCTAAGACCTGGTGGCAGCAAACTTATTTCCAGGGCAAAGTTTATATTAACTTTTACCATCAGCACCACTTTTCAGACAAACTGTATTTATAAGAACAGGACCCCAGAACAGCTTCTGAATCTGAAATAAGTTGCTCAAACAAGTATTTAAAGGAAGATGTGGTAAATCCATTTTTTTCCCACTAAGCTGAGCTACAGTTTCCTCCACTCTTTAATTAACTTACAAAAATGCCTAGTTTACTCAATTTGGAAGATGGTGAATAATGTGAAGTCAGTAGTTTTGTATTCCTAGAAGGCAGTGCCTTCCAGTGTTTTAGTGGATGTCTCGGGGTTGTTCCTGTTTTGTCAGTCATCATTCTGCTTTCCCACCGTGTCAGCGTTTTCCAAGTCTTCCCGCACACCACATTTACTGCCATCTGTTATGAACCGGATTTTAATTTGGGATGGTAATGAACGTCCCAGGCCATTTAAAGTGTTTATCCCCTGCCATCACTGCCTCTTTTCCTCTTTTATAAAGTTATATCTTTAGCTTAATGCTTTCTGCCAAAGAGTAACGTTTTCTGAATTTTCCCAGGGACAAACCCACACTTTTTGGCACGTTACTTTATTTGCTAACGGCCCAATATACAGAAGGGGAGAAATAAAGTCATGAAGTTCTGGTTATAGCTACCATTTATCTCTGTTTATGGCAAAGTGCTACGGTGGATCTGCTGTTGGATCATACCATCTTTTTGCATCTGATATAAAAGTCATGACTCGGTGTTTGCAAAAAACCCTCCTTACTTACCAGGAACAAACTATCCTTAAAAACACAGAGCAAAGCAAGCAAACAGAAAAAAACCCACCCTTATGTTTAACCTTTCTCTCATCCAATTTCTCAAAAGACACCAATGCCAACCCCCCTGACATGATGCAGTGCCTTTAGGGTCGGGTCTTGTTTGTCCTTCACTGCACTTCTGTTCAAGCTCACAAGCAAAATAGTTGTAGGGTTACGGTAACTGTAGAGGTACCGTACTTGTTGCCATCTAGGCAAGGAATGGAAAAAACCTCAAAATAGTAACAAAATCTTACTTTGCTTCCACCTTTATTTTTTAGAAGACACCAAGGTTAGGACAATGACACACTCTCTCAGCTACTGTTTTGGCATCGAGGGCTTCTTGCCTGTGTGGTCACCAGTTGAAACTGGGCTTTACAGAACTGCTGGCAAATCCCTACGTTTAGGATTGTGGTCAACCAGCAAAATAAGTAGCCTATATTAAAGTCATTTTAAATGAAGTTATGAAAATCAGGAAGGTATGCTAATTAGCCTTAAAGAAAGAGAGAGGTCAGAACTGGAGATTAAGATGTCAATTTGATTTTAGTTACAATTTGAAGGGCATAGGTTCCCTGTCTTTGCACAGGTCCCACAACTCCAAACCAGTGCTATCCCGCATTTCGCACAAGCTCTAAAAGGCTTTGTTCTCATCTCATTGTAAATTGAGGAAAATGACTGTCTTTTCAGTACACACAGCTAGTACAAATGACAATAGTAAAAACGTTGTGAAGATGTTTTCATAAAAAGCCTCATGGTTCCCTCTCTGCCACTCACACAAGTGTTTCCTTTAAAAGGAAAACCGGAGGAAGTTGAAATAACAGGCTTTAAATAGAAATCTGGAAGAAAAACACTTGAACATGTTAACTTAAACAGCTTTAAAACAGCTTAACTTTTGCATCAACTATGAATAAGCTGTTACCAGGGGTTATCAGTATTTATTAACAGTAATAATACATCACACTGTTATCACTATCAGACTCCCCGCCTGCTGTGCGTACAACTCATCTGCCGTGTCACCCCCTCGGCTCCAGCCTCCCGCTGTGTTGGGGTGCGTAGGGAGCGGCTGGTTTGGTACAAATCCTCTCCCCCCGCTTCTGTTGTATTTTTTAAAAAGCTTGAGCCCCAGGTACTCCTCAGCAGTAACACTGAAGTTAGTTCTTTGCATTTGAGCAAGTCGGTCTTTTCCTTTGCTTTCAGCTTCGTTAGGGGAAAGCAGAAATAACGGCTGTGGTTTTGTACCTGCTGGAAGGACGTTGGCTCCCCACACGCTGCCTGTTCCACCTTTTGATAGCTCGGGTACAGCATTGGTGATTGACTGCTTGCTGGGCACAAACCAGTGAAAGATGGTTAGTTTTTTTCCAAGCAGGTAAATAGTTTACGTATGAGCGTTTTGTGTAAGTGAGAACTTGGGGCTTTTCCAGCTTTTCTTTGCAAAGTGGTTTGTACATCAGGTGGCAGCTACACAGTCTGTTCTTCAACAACTGATTGAGCCAATAAGAAAGATAAAATATGTTGAAAGGGATGAGTTCACAGAAAGCTTTTTTTATTTTATACCTTTGCTGGTGTGTCCCCCCCTTTATTCTGAAGACATCTTTTACTTCAATAAACTTCCTTCGCAGAATTGAATGTGATACTGCAGCACAGATCAGTCGGGGAGGTTTCCCTAGCTGCACCTACCTATCAGCTCTTGCTTTCCAAGGCAAAGACTTCATCTCATGGCGATAGTCTTTTATAGTTACTGTTGGATACTGAAATTCCTTTGGCTCGCAGCAGTTGCCTACACATCGCATACATGTTTCCTGTTTACTTTTCAGCAAATACTGAACACTGAGTGTTCAGCATTTCCCCCTTAATTACTTAAAATGGATGTTTGCCAGGTTATAGCAGGACTTGTTCATTTGCTGATGAGGAGTAAAAAAAAAAAGATAAACTCTTACCGGTTCATCTCCTAGATAAGCCCAGTGATCTGCCTAGGATTATGTATATTATCATGTAACATTATAGGCTATAATTGAGTTTCAACAACTCCATCCAGTTATATCATGCTTGAATTTGTCCTGTTAGCCTCTTTCCTTAAAAAAAAAAAAACAAACAGGAAAGTGTTTACCACAAAATTCACATGAAGGTACTATGTGTTGGTGGCCCAGTGTTCAAATAGCCCTTGGAAGGCAGTGCTGGTTGGGAAGGTGACATGAGTGATCGTACATGTAAGCAGCATCACACTGAGGCTGTTGCAGAAGAGGATTTTATATCTCAGGTGAAGAGTTTAGGTCTCTTGGGCTGACATCTTGTCTGGGTCACGAAAGCTGTTTTCACTGCAGAAACTTGACAACAAGGTTAGCAGCCAGGTATCTGTTGATGCTTGTTCCCCAGCATTTCATTCCAGTTCTGTGGAGAAAGGTCCCAGAGAGTGGACACAAACCTGAACACATAGTTGTTAAAAGAACTAATTCTTGGATTTTCTGTTCTCTAATGGCAGGTGTCCCAGGCTCCATGCCCAACGCATCATGGGAAGGTGGCCTGAAAGCAGTGAAGTGGATTGATATGGAAGAGAGCCATGGAGGTTGCCATGGTAATGTATACATTTTTCTCCACTTTTCCTTCCTGTTCATACAGTAGAAAACACTCGACTGTTGATCCTGTACTCCTACAGCCTCTGATCGTAATGTGAGATAGTCTAGGCAGCACTTCATGAGAGAAAAGGCACTAAGAAGGCGTCATCTCCTTCATAGTCCACATGCAAATGTCAGTAGCCACAGAAATAGCGAGAAAGCTGGAACAGTTGCTTCTTCATCAGGAATTTTATAGCATAGATCATCCTTGGAAAGAGGGATATTTGGCAGCGTTCAGGGCCCACATGAGTTAGCTGACTATTTTCTCGAAGGCCTTAGGGGAATTTACTCACAGGCGGGTGGGAACAGCCCACGTGTATGTCCCACGCTGGGAGGCAGATGCGCTAAAGCCAGCAGCAGCATGCAGGGCAGGTGTCCTGTGTGAACTCGGACACATCCCAGCCCTCAGCTGGGTACCGATGCCTGCCACAGCCACAGATGACAAGGAACCTAAGGAGCTGCGGGCTGACCGATGGTGGTTGAGCTCTGAGATTTCCTGTGTCACGTTACTTCACGACATGACGTTAGCAGTAGAAAATCTTCCACACGGCACACTTTGTTTTTGTCACTGGTTTGTACATTGTGTAACTGCTGCTACTTCTGACATATCCAAGTGGGGCAAGAAAGGGAATGCCAAAATGCTAATGATAGAAATTTTATTTCAAGAGTTTTTAATCTGTAACACAGTTGTTTGTGTTAAGGGGAAAAATTTTGAGAACTTAATTCAGCCTCAATTACAGCAGTTTCACATCAGCATAACTACATTGAAATCGGTGAAATTACACCAATATCACGCAGCGTTAGTTAGTACGAGTAAAAGTATCATTTCCTCTCCACTGACAGAATGAAATTCCCCTTCACTGTGTTTAGCTTTGCCTGAGAGTGAGTTTCAAGCAAGGAGACTTCTTTTCTGATCAATCTCCTTATTTTGCTCATTATTTATTCTGAAGTAACTTCCTTAATTTCCTCCCATTATTCATACTTATTCCCACGGCATGTCCAGTAGGCCTTTTAGCGTATTTGCTGTGTAGGAGATTATTAAAGTGGCTTTGCAGATAAAATTTCTCAAAACAGAATGATCTGGATCCTTGATTCTGACATGGCTTTTTTTTCCTTTTTCTTTTGGCAGGCCATTATGTCAGAGGCATTTGTGTGTATGGAACAGGCGACCTCAAGTGGCTTTTTAACTCCACCTGTATGTTTGCAAATAAGTTTGAGCTTAAAACATACCCCCTGACTGTGGAGTGCCTGGAGCTGAGACACCGGCAGAGAACCTTGTCTCAGAGTGAGGTTCAGGTGGAACCCAACTGGTATTTTTAGCTAGCAAAACCTCAGGCTACAACATCAATTAAAGCGGTCAAGAGAATCTTAATTTCTGCTGTGCCAGAAGCACAAACTCATGAGACGGGTTTCTTTAGGATGTTCTATAGATGCAGCTCAGGTCAGCTTGTCTCACACCGCCTGCAAATCTCACCTTCCACTTTACACCCAGAGGCCAAAGCGCAAGAAATCCAAAAAGGGACACCAGGACAAAGCTTCTCTGCAGCCGGAGGCGCTTTGCACTTTTACCATTTTTAACGGGCTGGTTTTCAGCCTCAACTTTTCCCTTTCTACACTGTCATTGCTATTTCAGGGTCATGCACCCCTGGCACTTCTCGGCTCTAAAAGACAAGTGTTTACATTTGGTGAGCAAAAAGGTAATGAATCACAGTCAGCAAGCTCTTAAAGCAGGAACACAGCCGCTGGCTATACACACGGATACTGTTTTACCAAAGATACAGCTATTTACTGCAGAGAACTGACAGAAAAGTACTGGAAATGGAATAAAGGTGCTGCTCTCCCCAGATCTTCCCTGTTTTTTAGATACCTGTTTGCACAAGGTTTGTAAGAGAAAACAGCATCTTCTACTAGATCAATGGGTGTGGTTAGAAAAATCAGGAGGGTTTTCAGGCACAGGAGCCCTTCTTCATGTCTGAAAAGTGGCGGCTCGCATTATTTGTCTTACTTGGCCAACTAACAGAACTGGAAAAAAAAACCCAAACCCTCTCTACATGCAGTTTTTGGCCCACCAGTGTCCTTAGATCGTCATGTGTAAGGACACAGAGGGAGAGATGGAAAGCGGGGAAGGAAGTAGCAAGATAAATATTTTCAGGACTGAGAGGTGGCAATAACTCAGTAATTCTGTGTCATATTTTGATATGGCAACAGCCTTCTTCCCAGGTTTACTTCCTTTCATCTTCATATAATGGTTAAAGCACATACTTAACCTTGGGGTTCACTTCACCACAGCCCTATTTTTATCCCCCAAAACAGCCACTAGAGGGAAGCCATCGAATATCTCTGCAGATTTTCCCTTCCAAACCAGCATAACCCTTTAAAGCACACAAAATCCCAACGGATTAGGCATGCCACAGAGAAGAAAATCAGTGCTTGGGAATATTTTAGTGTGGCAAAAAGAAGGTAAAAGTTACGGGCATCGTGTCCTAAAAAACAAAGCAAGGAGACAAATCTATGAATGCTTCTTCCTGTAGCTGTGATGGTTGTATTTACGTGGCATTTTAGCGGCACTGGTGAGTGACCTCTGCCCAAGAGACAGTAGAAAACCGGATGCCTGAATCTAAGAAGAGTGCGTGCTGCTCTCCCAGCTCTCTTCTGAAAGAGTGATGATGGCCCAGAGTCCCTCTCGAGTAACAGCAATTTACCACCAACTTTATTAAAACCATTGCTAATTTCAGGGTCTTTTGACAAACTGGATTGCAAACTGCAGCAGTTCAGAAATGACAACACATCACATTTAGATGTCCTGAAGCATGCCTGGTAACCCCCAGGGAAGGTTCTGAACAGGCAGGATCTGCCTCAGTCAGCTTATTCCGCATTTATAGCTGCCAACACCAGAAAACGCAGATTCCTGCAGAAAGACACCAAGAATTTACCTCCAAAGCAGAACTTTAGTGGAAATCCTGCTCAGTTTTTCAGGAAGGGGAGGAGAAGAGGGCTTTGCTAACTTGCTGCCATGGTGGCAGATGAAGAGAGAAGTATTTCAGAGAGAGTCATTCTTTTAAAGACAGTGTTTTAGGGTCTCCAGCGTGAGAGGTTTGGCAACAGCCCCTGCCCCGCCCCCCTCTTTGCTCTAACAAGATGCAAGTCTCCCAAACCAAAACATCCCAAATAAAATAAAAGCATTCTCACCATTTTATGTGAATATTTAAAGTAGCCCAAACTACAATCAAGATAATATTTAATTGTTCAGACTCCACAGGAAAATGGCAAAATACCCCCCAACAGCAGAAGCAATAAGCTTGGTAGTTTGAAACTACAGATATAAAAGGGTGTTGTACTCAGAGCCTGAATAAATATTGATATTTTAAGATTGGGTTGTATTATCTGTATAAGTAAGCCCCCAAAAAAGCATCAGAGTTTTCTGTGCTGAAAACTGTCCTAGGAAAGCCTTAGGACAAAAGTAGAGAGGAGATAGGAGAAGGAAAACAAAGATGGAAAAAGGAACACAGCACATGAGAGAATGAACTGAGGATGTGGAGAGCTTGTCAAAACTAAATAAGATAAAAAATATTGGTTTGGTAAGTGTCATTTGGTCAGTATGAGCCTTCTTTTCCAGATAACCTCGGGCAAAACAGCTAGTTAGCCACAGAGCTCATAAAACTGCAATAGGTGGCCCTTTTTTGTTTTGTTTGTTTAGTGAAAGCCTGACAACATATTAACTTTCTTTTGGTCCAAATATGTTTGTGCTAGTCTCTTAACCTTTCATATGCAACAAAACAAAGGTGCAGCCCGCACACCTCATCTTCGGAGTCTTTCATGGAAGCAAGTGTGCGGGAAAGTTTATTGCCTTGTGTCAGAGTTTGCAGCATGCAAGCTTCAGATCTTCCGGTGTCTTTTTTTCCTTGCAAATATATCCAGGCCCAAGCATAGCACCGGTAATGCAGCTGGGGGAAAAAAAAACCCAAACCACCAAGAAGAAAGCATGATCAACAAGTCATTTGAGTTGTTCTACAGTCAGGCCTTGAAACTTGCCAAGTTTGGTAAACCTTTGGGTACACATTAATGAACAAGCTCTGCCAAAGGTCAGAAGGTAACTTACTTCTTTGTGTCAGGGGGACCTCATGATATTTTCCTTTCTGTAAAATACATAAAAGATCTTGACACAAGCCCAAGACTCAGTGCTCAGTTCTCAAAGCTTGGCCAGGAAGGAAGGAGGCAGAGATCTGCTGGGAAACTTGCACCCAACGCACGGAGCCTGTGTCATGAAGAATCATGGACCGGCTGAGGTTGGAAGGGACCTCTGGAGACCACTGAGTGCAACACTCCTTTTCCAAATCAGGTCAACTTGCTCAGGGCTGTGTCCAGTTGGGTGCTGAACATGTCCACGGATGGAGCCTTCATGGCCTGCCTGAGCCTCTTCCACTGTCTGGCCACTTTCACAGTGAAAATGATTTTACGTATGTTTCAATGAAATTTCCTGTATTCCAACTTGTGCCCAAAGTGCAACTGCCCCTTGTCCTGTCACTGGGTACTGCTGAGAAGACCCTGGCTCCATTTGCTTTACTCTTCCCCATCAGATATTTATATGCATCACTAAGATGCCCCTGAACCTCCTCTCCTCCAGTCTAAACAGTCCCAGCTCTCTGACACTTCTTGTATGAAAGATGCTCCAAGCCCTTAAACACCCTCATAACCGTTTGCTGGACCTGCTTCACTGTGTCCATGTCTGCTTTGCACTAGTGAGCCTAGAACTGGTCCCAGCTCTCCACCTGCATCTTGTCACAGCGCAGAGGGGAAGGATCACCTCCCTTGACCTGCCTAATGCAGCTCAGGGTGCCGCCTACCTTCTTTGCTGCAAGAGCGTGTTGCTGCCTCATGAGCAACATCTTGTGACACCCCGGGATGCCCAAGGCCTTTCCTGCAAAGCTGCTCTCCTGTCGACCAGTCCCAGGCACCTCTGCAACCTCAAAACGGGAGAACTGCATCCTCCCTCGGGAGCTGGGACTGCGTCCGGGGCAGTGCTGGGGTGGCTGCTCCATGTGGTGCCGGAGAGTGTGCCCCGTAGGACGTCACCGCCGTCGCTAAGCATGTGCATGCTGTTTTCAGCAGAGTTTCCGTGCAATCCAGATGCCTTCTTTCAACACCTGTACTGGGCTTACGTGGCAAGGCAGTGGTAGCAGAGGGCTTGCAGGGGTGGCTACAGTGAGAAGATGCCAGAGCTGCCCTCCTGTTGGGCAACGCCAGCTCCAGCAGGACCCACTGCTGGCCAAAGCTGGGCCCATCGGCAACCCTGGTGGTGCCTCTATGGTAACGTATTTAAGAAAGGGTAAAAATGCTGCACAGCTGCAGCTGTGGCAGAGGAGCAAGAAAATGAGAGAGAAACAGCCCTGCAGCCACCTGGGTCAGAGCAGGAGGGGAGAAGGTGCTCTACAGGCCCTGGAGCAGAGGTTCCCCCGCAGCCTGCAGTGCGGATTGTGGCGAGGCCGGCTGTGCCCTGTAGCCACGGAGGGTCACGGGGGGAGCAGGTGGACATGCCCTGAAGGAAGCTGCAGCCCGTGGAGAGAGGAGCCCAGGCTGGAGCAGGTTTGCTGGCCGGACCTCTGACCCGCGGGGTACCCACGCTGGAGCAGGCAGCTCCTGGAGGGCTGCACGCTGTGGAAGGGACCCAGGCTGGAGCAGTGTGTGAAGAACCCCGTGGGAAGGGTTCACGTTGGAGAAATTCGTGGAGGGCTGTCTCCCGTGGGAAGGGACCCCACGCTGGAGCAGAGGCACAGTGTGAGGAGGCAGGAGCAGTGGAGAATAGGCATAATGGACTGACCGCAACCCCCATCCCCCGGGAGTCCGGAGTGATGTCGAGGGAGGAGGTGGCTTTCTTCTGCGTTATTAACTGGCAATAAATTAACCTCCCGAAGCCCAGCCTGTTCCACCCGTGTCGGTCACCAGCGATTAAAGACCTTCACTCCCGCGGAACCGCAGCACCAGAACGCTCTGCCCCCCACGCACCCAGCCGGCACCGCGGCGGTGCAGCCCCGGCCCCGCCTCGGTCCGCTGGGCAGCCGAGCGGCCTCCCCCCGGCTGCCCGTCACGGCCGGCGGGCGGGACCTCCGGGAGAGGCGGCGCCGGTGAGGCGAGAGCGGCCCAAGGTCGGAGCGTGGGGGGCGGCGGGGCGAGGCCAAGCGCTGCCGGCGCTGCCCGCAGATGGAGTACGACTGGCTGGGCTTCGGCTACGCGGCGCTGGTGGCGGCGGGCGGCGTCGTCGGCTACGCCAAGGCAGGTGGGTACCGGCTCCGGCCTTCCGCTCCGCTCTTCCCGGCACCGGCGGCGGGTGTCCGAGCGCTTGGGGAGGGAGGGCTGTGTGGCTGCCGGGCCGGCCTCAGGGCCTTCAATCCCGCCCTGGGCGGTGGCGGGGTGTGTGACGGCGCCCCGCGGGGGCGGCCTGCGGCCGTGGGCCCGGGCCCGCTCCGCTGCCAGGAGTGACCCCGGCAAACCGTGCGACATCCTCGTTGCACGGAGACGTTGCTGAAGTATCTTACTGATTTAAAAATCCCCGTTCCAGTATCTCTGGAAAACAGCTTGGGTTGTTTCTGTGGGTTTTTTTCAGTAGCGGAAACTCGCAAGTGCCTTTCTTTAGGTTGCAGACGAGCTTTATATGTGCTCTTTTACTGACTGCTTCGTCTTTCATTTCATTCAAGGCAGCGTCCCTTCTCTAGCTGCTGGTCTTCTCTTTGGTGGCTTAGCCGGACTAGGCGCTTACCAGCAGTCCAAGGATCCCAAGAATGTGTGGCTTTCCCTCGGTAAGTTTGCCTGGCACCCGAGTACTGGGCTCTGCTGGTGGCAGGGGCAATAGTAACCTTGTTTTTCTAGCACGTTTCAGCTAGAAAAAACTGTGCCTGTTTTCCTGTTCCCTTATTGTTTGTACAAGTGTTGTGTGCGGTGGCAGGGCTTCCTGCCCACAGCCAGGAGATGTTTGTGTAAGAGCGTGGTACCTGGTTCTTCTCACCTTCTGTTTGAAGCCAGAGCTGGTGAGAAATACCTGTCTCCTCTGCCAGATTAGAATCACAGACTTACAGAATGGTTTGGGTTGGAAGGGCCCTTAAAGACCACCTAGTTCTAATCCCCTGCCATGGGCAGGGACACCCTCCACTAGACCAGGTTGCTCAAAGCCTCATCCAGCCTGGCCTTGAACACTGCCAGGGATGGGGCACCCACAGCTTCTCTGGGCAACCTGTGCCAGTGCCTCACCACGCTCTCTGGGAAGAACTTCTTCCTGATATCCAATCTAAATCTCCTTGCTTTTAGCTTAAACCCGTTACCCCTTGTCCTGTCACTACAGGCCCTTGTAAAAAGCCCCCCCCCAGCTTCCTTGTAGGCCCCCTTCAGGTACTGGCAGGTGCTATAAGGTCTCCCCAGAGCCTTCTCTTCTCCAGGCTGAACAAGCCCAATTCTCTCAGCCTTTCTTCATAGCAGAGGTGCTCCAGCCCCCTGAGCATCTTCATGGCCTCCTCTGGACTTGTTCCAACTGGTCTATATCCTTCTTATGTTGAGGGCTCCACAGTTGGACACAGAACTCCAGGTGGGGTCTTAGGTACCCTGTTAAACTAATGCAAGCATAGGAAACGTACCTGAAAAGTGTTCGGTAGTGACAGCACTGTGAGTAGAGGTATGTGGCTTTATGGAATATTGGTTTGCATGAGTGTCTCAGAGAATGGTGTATGTTTTAATGCATCATTAATGCATCCTACACTGTGGAATAAACAGTCTGAAGTATGTAGAAGAAAGGAGGAAACTTTCTGTTCTGCTTGCTTACTGTAGATGGGACAAGAAGTTGTGGGTTTAGCTTGCAGTTAACCCTTCAGGTGAAGGAGGGTGACAGCAGAAGGTATTATGAAGCACTAGAAAAGACCACGTGAACCTCAGGGACTTCCATGTTTGCAGGACTTTAGCAGGTTAAAGCAGCATCTGTCAGGGATTGATCTTGCCTTTGGACACTAGGTTAGCCTAGATGATCTCTTGAGGTTCCTTCTAGTTCTGTAACTACGTCGTAGTACGAGTAGTGTTGCGATACTGTAGCGTTACAGTGATTTGAGACTGTTTAAAACCAATAGGACGTGGTCACGTAACGTGCCGTCAGGTTTTACAAAGCCTCCGGTAGGTCCTGCAGAGGACCAAACGGCCTCGTCAGTGGGGAATGAAACGTAAAGCACAGCTCAATGTGAAGCAAAGATTCCGTCTGTGAGCTGTCTCTGGCATGCCGTGGGAGTGGCTGCGCGTCTCCGGCGCGAGTTTTTAGGCAGTGTCATGACAGAAAGCTTCCGTGTGTCCTGGTGCAGTGCATGTAGTGCTTTCAAGTGGACCTCTTGAAAGCGGTGTTGTGTCCCAGTCTGGTGCAACCCTTTATTCACCTGTTCCCCCTCAGCCCTGCTGAGGTGTGCCACTGGGGCTCCTGCTGAGCTTTAGGTTGGGCACAGCACCTCACGGATAAAATCCAGAAAAAGAACCTTGACGGAGTATCTTTAGAATACCTGTTGCCCTGTCTGATGCAAACAGACTTGAAGCTTTGGAGAAAGGTATACAGTACCTCCACCTGCCTTTCTTCTTCGAAGAAATGACAGCCCTGAAATGTTTATGTGGCTAATGATGGGATTTTTTTTTTTTTCAGACTTAAGAGGTTAAATAACGTGGAGTAACATTTAAAGTGTTAGTCGCTGTTTCACTTTGATCCCTTAGATTGCTGTTTGCTAAGTCGTATTTTGAAGTAGGGTTGTTTTATTTCTACTTGTAGTATTTAGTGCCACCTTCCAGTTCAGAATGTGACAGAGAAATGAGAACTGTAACAATATTTGCCTCCTACATAGTGAACTTTGTCACAGTCCCAGCTTTCAGGCAGCTTTGAGCCTATCTGTGTTCAAGGAAATAATAATACTTTGGCAAATAGGGAGAAACCGAGGGAGAGTTTAGGGATCTGCTCGGAAGATTGGAGGTTGTGGGTGATTAGACCCTGGTCTAAACCCTGATGAGATCTATTTGCTTCTGCTGAGCAGCGGAGCGTGCTTACCAAAGCAGCTGTGAGGCTTGCAACAGCTCTACTGTTGAACAGAAATCAGTGAAATGTTTGCATGCGCTTCCTTGCAGAGAGGCGGGAGGTGTTCCTGCCTGCGGATACAGGCCTGTTCGCTTGGCACTGCTCCGCCTGCAAGCGTGTTTCTGTTCCACGTGGTTCTGACTGGGCTTCTTTTCAACAGTGGCGTCTGGAACCTTGTCTGCTGTTATGGGAATGAGATTTTACAACTCCAGAAAAGCAATGCCCGGGATAATTGCTGGTGCCAGGTAGTCACCTGTCTTTTGTTCTTGTCTGTATTTTTCAATAAGCGTTTTATTTAGCTTATTTGTGGATTGTATTGTTTTAAATGTGTTACGTGGTACTACGTTCTGTGAAAAATGAAATCTTCTGGTGGAGTTCTGCCAAGTGAAATCACGTCAATTCTTTTCTTCCTTCTCGTTCTTTATGGGATTTTTGCCTCTACCCCTTTTATATGTAACAACTGTTCTGTTCAACAGCTTACTGATGGTTGGACGGCTTGGACTGCAGCTCATGGAAAAGCCTCTTAAGCCGTAAGTCTGCGTCGAACCCCTTGAAGATACGTGCTTGAGAAGCCTGAAAATGCAACTGCCTAAATGTGCTACGCGAAAGTGGAAAAGGCACCGCTGTCTGCGCACTGTGTTTTTCATTTCCTAACGCAGCACGTGGGTTGTGTTTTTAAAGGACTGACATGGAGAGCCCTTGTTATGTCTTCCAAAATGGTATTTGTCTTAACGTTTTCTGCACTGAGAAGCAAGAACATAGGAGCACGGCATTAGTTTAGCTTCCAGTCCTGCAACTTGCTGTAGGCAAAGAGCTCCTGGCACTTGCTTGCAGACTGTTGCAGAATTGAAGCTTAAACGCACATCTGGGTCTGTCATTCTAAAATCATCGATACCTCTAAAACAAGGGGAGAGGAGTTGCAAATTTGTCACTAGTAATTAACATAACAAATGTATCTATTACATTAGCTCTCCCTTTCCTTGCCAGTTTATCCGGTTATGATGTTTGTCAGTCAGGGACTTGGTTCTCCCAGCGCTGTGCAGTAGGACCTGGTCACACAAAACACAATCGTGGAGCAGGCTGTCAAGGTTCTGCTGTAATGCAGTGAATGCCAACCTGTTAACTTGCAATTACCTGCAAGCAAAAGTGCCCAGCTAAACGTCATTCATTTCACTTTTACAAAATATTATTCATAAATCAAAAAGATGCTTTATTAGGTAATGCTGAATTGTAGGCGTAGCTCTTGCATTTCACAAGAATTAAAATGTTATTCTGAATAAATAACAAATTATTATTACAAACCTCTGCATTCTACACAGCTGGTTTTTTTTTCTTGTTCATCTGGATTGATACAGCTTGGTGCTTTGGGTGTCTTGATATATTTGCGAATATGAATTGTATCAAATCACCTCTATTCCATTCCCTGAATCTAGTGACTTGTAAATAGAAAGAAATTCTGTGAACTGGGGAGAGGTGTAGAGCACAAAAGCATACAGACCACGTGTTCAGGCAAGCGTTCTAGTGAAGTTTTGGGGACTTTTTTCTGAGAGGAATCATCTCTTTTAGATTTGAAAAATGCTCTGTGACAGTTTATTTAAAGACTGAAGGGCTCAGTTGATCAGTCTTTGTCCTCAGTTGATTCCCTTGATGCCTGAAATCATTCTAAATATAAACCTGCCATACAGAAATAATCCTGGGAGCTACACATGGATGGTAATGTATCCCTTTTCTGGTCTCATTTAACTTGGGTCCCTTCTGTGCAGATCCTGAGGTCCAATTTCCTCAGCCTTTCTTCTTTGGTGGCTGGTGCTGGGACAGATGGAAGCAGTGGGGTTGATCCGTTAGATTGGTGAGACTCTGGAGTTGTTGAGTTCTAAATATCAGGCTCATACCTTAGCAGGAAGGTGACAGCTTGTGGTCTTCTTTCCTTCCTTGTCACAGCAAGACAGGCAGGGCAGCGGATGGTTTGCTTATAAATCGTCCTTTTCAGTGCGGGATCCCAGGCCGTGCACCCAGCGTTGATGGGCAGGTGTCTGAATATCTTTGCTCTTGGTTTGAAGAGGTTAGTAGGCCAGAGGTTAGCATTTAAGACACTTCTCTTTAACCTACTGTAGGGGTTATTTGCCTTGTTGTAGTGCTTTTGAAGCAGTTACCTTCTGTGGAAGCAAGGTGCAAACGTACACGCCACCTCCTTCAGTACACTGACAACGGCCACGATCCAGCAGTTTCGTTGTTGCACGATGCTGGTCTCAAACCAGGTAACTTGCAGATTTGGGCTGCAATTGTTCTTTAGTGGAATAAGGGCAATGGGAAGCAGGGAATTGGACTGATAAGCTTTTAAACTCTCAGACCAGTGTTGAGCCTCGCTGCTGTTTCAATGAGCTTTGGAAAGCAGTAGCTTGAATTGCAAACTGCTGGTAGAACTCATTACGACTTGTCATGTTCAGGAGAAACAGTAGTGATCCAGACAAAGGGAGGAGAGAAAAGCTTTAGCCTTACATGCTTTTTTACCCCCTTAGAACTTGGTCAGTGTATTTAAATTTCTTCAGCATTAGATGGCATTTCTGCACTAACAGTTCAATGTGTGTCACTGAATTAAGATGAATTAAAATGTTTGCAAGAAGAATTCCTTAACACTTGTCATGCTTTGATTAGGGACAAATAAAGGCCATTATGGTTATGTCAAAGTTGTCTCATTAGCATATCATAAGCACAGCACGTTTCTTATAGGTAGTATTTATGGCACTAAATATGGCTCTTAATTATTCCTGCTCGAGGTGACTTAGGGACGTGTGAGCTATGGACACATTACTAGTTAATTCCTTGCCCAGACTCTGATTTTAACTAAGCCACTGGCATCTTGTGTTTCATTTCTCTTGTTCTTTAATTATAAAGCCAGTGCATTTATACCTGTTATAGAAGGTCTGAGGTTGTCCTTCATTGCCACAGCCAGTTACAGATATATTCTACAGGTAAGTTAGTTAAGATGGGTTTAAACAGGAAGAGGAACATCTGTTAGTACCTAAGGGAATGACAAATACTGAAGCCTGGACCAATGGCAATTGAATGAAACTCTCTAGTGCATTACTAGCCAGATATCCCTATCCTCACATAGCTCTCCTGGTATTAAAGTGGCATTTTCCTTAGATGCACGTTTCATAACACAGTACTTCTTGCTACAACCATTTCAGATTAAATTGATTCCCAGTAAGTTAACATAACCTAACGTGTCATAACATATGGGTTAACAACAACAGGAATTTATTTTTTGATATGCAGTTATAAAAGCCATACAAATGCGTTTCTTTTTAACAGTGCTTAAAAGTAATCATTAAGAGGTTTACATCTTTAAAGAACATCCTCATTTTGTACTTTAAAATGGAAGGTTTAATGTAACTACTAAACCTACAATGTCTATTTCTAAATGCAGTTGTTAACAGAAGTAGCTTAACTCAACATCCTGGAGATCCACGTAGAGAAAAATGTCAAGTGAAATCTACTTCTCAGTAGTTTTGGCAATATGTGTTATACAATACTTAATAAATCCTACCTTATAGCCAGTATCCTACATGGTATTTTATGTATTATAGAGGTAATAAAACACAAGTTTGGTTTTTTTAAAGTTTTTTACTATTGCATAGTCTTAGGAAAAGTTAAAACAAATAGGCATTTCAGGTTTCCAGTGCATTGAACACAGCTCAGAATAGCATTTTCTATTTGTTTCTTCCGTATTTGGCCATCCAGTCGGTTCTTCCATGTACTGGCTGAGTTGTTGGTGTGTGAGTTAAAATATTCATGTTCTTTACTACTGAACTGAAAGTAGGAGCCGGTAACTGAGTACGAGTAGCTTTGGTTTTCCAGGAATAATCTGAAAGGAACAAGAAATCAGAATTATGACTCAAAAGGTGTATCGCTTCTTTACAGATAAAAGAATGAGAGCTTAATGATGACTTGTGGTGCTCAAGGATGTTAACACCGCAGGATGCTTTGGTCTGATGTGCTGTCTGTGCTTGTTTTCAGGCAAGGTTAGTGCTTCCTATAATTTGTGTGTCGTATTAGTAATTCTCATCTACTGGATACATGTTTTGCAGCAATCCCTTAAGAAAACATTGAGACTGAAATTCAGTGGAAAAACGGATGTCTTTATAACTCTATCTCCTATTACAAAACTGCTACAGAATGGAAGTGTTCTTTCCTCTATCTCAAATATTTAAAAAAGCACGTAACTGTAACATTGATAAACTTACTAAGGCCCAGGCAGCCGAGACTGAACGACAGCTTCTGGACACCCTCTTACTCCTTTTGAGGTTTTGTGCCTTTTACTCCTCTCCTGCTTAGCTGAGAACTCTTGGTGTACCTGGTGGCGAGTCCTCTTCATCTCCATTTCTCATTTCTCTGTGGATTTCGTAGTTTTGGTTCCAGATCTGCTGGTTTTTTTATCCCTTAATATTGGCATCCACCTGGTCTTGGGCACTGGGAGCACTACCGTATTCCTGGCCTTCCTCGTCAGATTTCCCCTGTCTGCATTTCCAACAGTTACTTTAATCCCATGAAGCGTGAGGAATTAGTAACTGCCTTGCTGCAGGGGCTGACAGCTCATGGTTTTCTTCATGTTCATCACTGATTCTGCCATCCTCCCGATTCCTTAAAGTCAGTCATTTGGGACCTTTCTTATCCAGACTCCTGCTATTCCTGCCCTTTCCATTCCTACTTTGGTAGTTTAGTCGTCTTTTGTTAGGTATTACTGAGACTTTTTAATTTGAGATAATAGTTTCTTATGGAAACCCACCTATTTTTGGTCATATTTTTCAACAGGGAGTTGAACCTGTTAAGGAATAGGTGAGGATCAAGACATTTAAAAAGGAGGAATTTCAAGGAACTGTAACGGGGGGGTCAAGTCTCCACATCTTTGAAAACTAGCACTGTTCCTTTCTGTTGTAGGCTGGCATTCCCTATCTTTCATCAGCAAGTATGATTCCAACCTATCCTCTTGGCAATGAAGGTCATTTTTCTCGGGTCTTGGCACTGCATTTTCCTCAGAGAAATCGATCTTTTATACTACATTAAATTATTTAAATTATGGCATTAAAAAAACTTAACAGATGAAGAGAGCAAAAACAATTGAGAGCATAACTTATTTCAGTTTGGATAATGAAAAGCAAAGGGTCACCAAAAATGTTAATGTTCCAATACTGACTGATAGGAGATAAAACCTGCCATTTGCTTCATCCTTATCTCCCTCTTCCCATGCAGGTCTGCAGAGTTTAGGCTAGATATGAAGGGTCTAAGCAATAGGATTCCCGCTCTTCTCCAGGACGTGGAAGAGTCTCTTAATTGACCTCCATCTGCCAGCCTTTCTGACTTTTACTACAAATTTTCCATTTCTAATTACAGATTAACAGTGAATTTGTTTCCCTTTGGATCACCGTAAATAATTCCTTTTCATTCTCACTATTCACAGCAGTCTGGAGATAGTTGCAGATTTTGTCCCTCTGTGAACTTCTTGATCCACACACTGTGACAAATCAAAAACTCTCACTGCCGCGTTTCAGCGGTGAGGTGATAAGATAACAAAGTGCAGCTCCAGCCTTCCCTGGTGGGCTTCTGATCAGCTCAGCCTCAGCATATGCATACATCTAAGCGTGTGTTATGTGCATGCCATCTCCCTTCCCTCCCTTTCTCCTTCTCAGAAGTCCCTTGCAAGTTCCTAAGGGGAACAGGTAACTCAAAAGAGCAAATCGGCAAAGAGACAGCCCTATAAGGCAGGACCGTGTCAGGCTGGTCTGCCACGGGCTCCTTCGTTAAACAGTTCACCGTTAGTCATTCCGTTGCATTAAGTGACGTTAAACTGATCAAAGATGCACACAAGACAGCCCCGTGCTACGTGAAAGTCATTGTCAAGAAAATTCCTCTATAACCATTTGAATATAAGGCTTTTTTTAAAACCTGAATTTATCTGCTTCACATACTTCATTGTTGGTGACTGTAACAATTCCTACTAGCTCCATAAATCACGGATTTATATTTGCATCCAGCCTACTTGACCATTTACTATAGAGGCGTAGAGTTACATATTTTTACACTTCTGCTTAGTCCTTCATCACTAATGAACAGTAGTTTAGCAAACAGTCCAAACCTTCTAGGATTACAAAAGGTTTGCACCTTTATGTTGTCTTTTACCTAACGGATAATAGTAGCAATAGTTTCTTTAGCTATCAGGATTGCCTCTAGACATCTGCATTTGCTTTGCTTACTCGAGAGCATTTTATGCCCAAGAATTTTATTTACAAAACTTGAGGAAAACCTTACTACGGGCTAGTAAATCTTTGGAGGAAGCATGGGAAATGAACATTTCTGTCCCAAATGTGTAAAGTAAAAGGATGCTTCTTACCTGATACAGGCGCAGCGGAAGGAGCTAGCTGTATCCGTTGGCCAGCTGACCCAACTTCTTTTTTACGAAAGGAAGGGACATATACTCCTGATGGGTTGTAAGCAGCACCACTTACAAAGCCAGGATTTCCTGTTGACATTACGGAGTTTTAGTATTTTCAGTTGCATTCAGAAAACCTTGCCTATTTTTTATAGTCACTTCAGAATACATTTGCAGTACCACAAGAGTACTAGGTATGAGTGTTCTTTAAAAACTCCCTAGTTCTTGTCTGTTGAAAAAAAGGACATATCCATTTTTTGCTTTGCATATTGGACCCTTAACAGCACCTCACAGTCTAGCCAATTTGCAGATCCAGTATATCTGATCTGCAGTTCAGCAGGAATAAAGACAACGGAGGAGGATGAACATTTCTTTAATACTTTCATTAAACTCAGACCAACTAGAAAGGTTTTACGCTGAGTTTTAGAGGAAGGTAGGATCTTACCTTTTACTTACAGCTATTTGCTTTATGGGAAGCTGGTTTAAGCACTTCACTGTCTGAAAACTAGCGCTCAACAGTACTGCCGTTCTTAAACATCTCTGGCCTAAATCTATCTGCAGCTATGCAACCAAACTACCAATCAGTGTAACAGGTGGAGAATCAGAATATAGTCAGCAGTGCAACTCCCAAGTGCTGGAATGAACAAGCAGTCCTTCAGGAGAGATCCATATGCTTCTTTAGGATCATGTTTTCACCATTATCCAGCAACAGTGCAGTGACATGCTGTGGATTATAATTTGGATAATTAAATATTCTCTGTCTTTTAAAGCACAGTAAGTGCCAAGAGTCCAGAAGTGACAATGAAGAAAGCAAGGTTTGACAAAACAGACTACGACTGAAAATGAAGTATATGATCATCTGGAATCTGCATTAGAAGTGCAATTTTTACAAGAAAATGTAAAACATAAATATGAAGAAATGTGCAAAGAACCAGGCTATAATTGCTACAAATTACCTTTTGGATCCTCTAACTTTTCATTCAACCTTTCTTTGCATGATAGCTTTTCAATAGGTATAGTTAAGTTCTCATCTGTAGACAAGGAAAATGAAAGGAAGAAAAAGATGGAAAGAAAGAACTTCAGAAAAAGCGTATGAAGAACCTGGCTGGGTGATGTAAAAGAAACGAGGGAAAACAAAGCAAGAAAGAATAATGTCTGACTTTTTTGTAACTATAATGTCTCATTCCTGTTTTCTCAAGCAGGAAATATTACTCTAACTAGTTCCTTTACAAGGTCCTTCCTAATAATGCAGTAAAAACGCAGTTTACCAACAATGCAGTCACATTCCAGTCACACAAATACATAAATGACAAGTTTAAGCACTCAGCCATATCCGCAAAGTTGACTGATCATAACCTTACAGTTCTTCATAAATAAAGCATTTGTAACTACTTGCTCTTATCTTATTTTACCTTAGGGCAATGTTGAGGATAAGGGAGGATGGGAAAAAAAGCACTTGTATAAACTAAAAGTAATTATTTAAACAGTAAACAGCATAGTGTCAACTTTCAAATGCTGTCAGTATGAAAAAAGAAAACATACATAAATTTACGTGTGTTGTATTTCTGTGATCAGTGCTCCAGCTATCCTGGTTTCACGAGTGTCTGGCTTAAATGTTGGCTCCCCAGTACATGAAACATCACATGCAGTTTAAGATAACTGATGGGAATAACACCCAAGTATTTTCAAAATAATCAGTTCTATTGGTTTTGGGTTTGCTTTTTTTTTTCTTTAAACTGTTGGTAGATACCCACAGTAAGCCAGTGAGACAAAAGCAGGATTTTTAACATTGGCATTCCTCTTAATTTTATTTTCAGTGCAAGTAATTCAGTAGGTAGATGTCTAATTTATTGTTGCAAACTTTTGGAAACAGCTCTTTGCCTTTTTGTGCCTAATTCCCTTACAAGGCTATTTAATGAATATATTGCCTGATTTTGAGGCAGATACTATATTTTGGGGAAAGAAAAAGGTGCATATGATGATTGCTTAAATAAGTCTGTTCTATTCCATCAAAATTCTGGTAGGTGCTGTTATTTTTCCATCTCCTAAAATCGTTCACTTAACTTCAGGTGAACAACTTACAGCTCACCTGACTTTCAGAGGGAAGATCAGGTTTGTTGACACTGCAGAATGGCTACTGAAGTTCTGTTAAAAAGGAGTGCAGCATCTGCATGTACACAAACCTAAAGCTCTTTCTGTAGAAGCATCTAAGGCTCAGTGGTTTATTGGCACCGAAGTATTTGGGAGTGACTCATGCTAGCCAGACAGTGGCTGCAGTGTTCTTAGCAAGGCAGCCTCCCATAACAGCGTGATGGGACTGGGTACCTAAAGCATAGGACTTGGGGGTCGGAAGATGATAGATAGATAGATAGATAGATAGATAGATAGATAGATAGATAGATAGATAGATAGATAGATAGATAGATAGATAGATAGATAGATAGATAGATAGATAGATAGATAGATAGATAGATAGAATTTCAGCCTTCAGTTTGATGCTGCTGTTAGTGAAATCTTAGATAAGCCGTTTTAACTCTTCATTCTATAAAATGCTGATAACTGGTTTTCACAATACGTAGTACCAGAAGGCACCTTACTGCAAGTTCCTTGCTGAAAATAAGGGGACTTTTCATGCAGCAGAGTATTTAGGACAAGGCTGGTAGATTGCTAAAAGACATGTCTAGGATATTAGGCAGTGTTTTTATTATATGGTCACACCACCAATGATCATATGCGAGACTGCTGTTTTATAGTGTTCCACGGCACGCTGACCAGGCAGTAACGAGGTCAAACTATTTGCCTAAATTAACACAGTAAAATAAGGTCTAAGAGGATTACGGACAACGTTTGTCTGGACAGAACTTTGCAATAGTGACTAGTCTGTATTTCCTTTATGATCTGAAAACATAATACAGAGTTTATGTATAAAGAAGTTGTTATTGTAAGAGTCTGTGGTTAAAATAAGAAAAAAAAAAAAAAAAGCTAGCCTGGAAGCTAAGCCTGACAATAGAAGTTTAACCAGACGGTCTTAACTGAATTAATTACATAAAGTCTGATGAGATATAGTGTGACCACCTTTACCTGTTGTAATTTTGTTGAAAGTCGCTCCTCCTCCAGTAGATGCCAGTGGTTTAGAAAGCTGGTTGTTCCAGGTGTCATGTGATCCTTCTTTATTGACTGCTGCTACTAAAGACACACTTTTAGGGTTTATACCTTAGAAAGCAAATTATGAAAAGTGTTACAAATGCTCAAACATAATTCAACCAATGAAAAATGGACATTTTAGAATAGTAAACCAACACTGAATTATTCATGGTATAACGTAAATGCCATTAATTTAAAAGAAAAATGTCTATCGATTGGGTTGGATTTTTCAGCCAAACCATGAAAACCAGAGACATTGATATAACAACAATTCTCTTCATGCTTTCAAGAGAACTTCTTTACTTATTAGAGTTACTTGGTTTCTGTAAAACCATAACCTCATTATTGGTATTTCTGACTCTCAAACAATTAACACCAATGAAATATACCTATCAAAAAATGGGGTTCTCAGGGCTGAAAACAAACTATTTCTTCAAGGGGTAAGTTAAAAAGTAGGACAAAGCGGTTCTTGTTACTTCAGTGTGTTACGAGCATTACAAGAGTTAGTGGGATTACACAGCGTGAAAGCAGTTCCCAGATCTAGCGGTAACAGAACGAAAGGAATAAATAACAAATATGCTCCTTGGAGCTATTATTCTCTTAAGTGCTGAAATTAATTATTTTTTACATCTGTGTCTTTCTTCTTGAAAGCCTCTACTAAAACCAGGGAGACATTAGACACATGCTTAAAAAGAAGATAAGAACTTTCATATAGGGATTACTGTAGAAGTCATGATACACTTACTGTGATTGTGTGAACATCACAGTAATAAAGATACTAAGTAAGACACCAAGGAAGTAATTTGATTATAGAATATATACAGAATACTGAAAGAAACATTCCATTTTTTTTTCTCCTCCTTCCCATTCTTCTTCCTAATGTAATTTCATGCTGTCTTCCTGATAAAATCAACCAGATTTAGACTAAGCTATCTATTTTTAAGGAGGATGACTGCCTTGGAATGGGAAGTGCGTGTGTGAATTCCTACCAGCGTGAGTGGCTGATATTTCTGAACACTTCCTACCAAGAAGAATAATTGTGCTTATCAAAGTTCAAAAAGCCCCAAATCTCCAGATACTGCAAAACTGAGAACTATATAGATGTGTGTAGGTTCTTTAGTCCTCAGATCCACTTGCTTATAGGCAGTGAGGATATATTCCTAGCTATCCAAGAGCTGTTGGATTCATACTACTGAGGGGTTTACACAATACTGGCCATAAGACGGCCTGTGAACTTTTATGGTGTACAAGCAGTTTTGAGATCCCATTTACATAGCCGGAACCTTCTGCATCAATTGCGATGCAGTATATTCGTGGAAAGGTGTTTAGTCCAAAACTTGAAAATTTATCCTGGTTACGAAAAGTGAAATTCTCCAAGTGTTAAATCTAAAGTTCAAGTGGACTGTACATAGATTGTTCACACCTTGTATTTTCCATGATGCATTGACTTTTATCCTTACCAGGCAGGTGTCTTGATTGTTCTAGATAGTACTGTTTTGCTGATGTGCTCGTTCTTCCAGAATCATTTCTCATAAGATCCTTATTTTTCCCTCCTGGCTGGATACAGCATGAAGCTTTTGGTTCTGGGACACTGAAAAACCAAAACAAGCTGACCCTAGCCTGAAGAGTACAGTGCTCCTCTCTTCTTTCATCATTAGAGTTTATTCCTACTCCTACCTCATGAGCGTTTGACCCAGGACTTTGTCAAAAAAAGTGTATCCAACACGACAGAATAAAAGCAATTGTGGATAACTGTGGCAGAACTTAGTACCAAACTTAACCGACAAAGGAAATGAAATTAGTGTACCAGATTTTAGTTAAACACGCCATTTCCTAACAACGTAGCAAACACCTGAACCAAACAGTGCCTGAAATCAAATTTGATTCAGTTTGGATATTACTGGCGCTACATCAACACCGCACACAAAGCTGCCTCGCTCATACAGCTCTTTGCATTCTCGCAGAATTTTGGTGACGTAAATTTTAGCAGATTTATCTTAATCAATCTGTAAATCTACTAGATGCTGTTTGCTAAGAAAAAAAGATGTGGTTTCGTAATTATAGGACTTACCTAAAAAGACATTCCTTGTTTTTCTTTTCTGTTACCACTGCAATGCTAGGCTTCTTTGAACACGACATCCCAAATTCACTGTCGTCCAAGTCCTCCCAGCTATCCACAGCCTTTACCGAAGTCTGATCCCATCGTCTTCTGCAGCTTTTAGGACCTGCTGCACCATTCTGAGGGCCACTAGCTGCTTGTTTCTATTTTAAACAGGAAAAAGAAGCTTCAATTAAATTCTAAATTGTTATATTTTGTATCTAGCTCACTTCCTGACTACCGCTTAAGAACTTTGAGGGAATTGTTCCCATTGTGTTGTGCCTATATTTATCATAGTCTGAGAATAATTTTAAGCACAAAACATAAGCATAATGCCAGCAGGTATTTCGAGTGTGGCTCTTCTGGAATGTCATCCTTAAAATGCTCAAATCTACCTGAAGTAGTGAAGTTAACATTCTGCTTGCAGACCCAGTTCAGGGCACAGCCTCTACTACCGCTATCTTGCTGAACTCGTGCTCTCAACAGTGGCAGATGCACTGTGAAGAAGGAGGTCACAGGGGTGCAGATTATTCACAGCAGTCATGCTCAGGGTTTAGGAAAGCCAATTGCTGTGGCCCCAAAGTAAATACAGAAAATAAAAGAAGTTAGCCAGGCCTTTCCTTAATATTATTTCCCAAAGAAACCATTGGATTTTAAAACTGTCCTTTCATCTGACTGTGGTTTGCTTTCCAGTATTTTCTAAATACCTATTATTTTTAACACAGTTTATGTTGTAGTTCAGTCAGTATCATTGGAAAGCAAAATGAAGATTACAGAACAAAGTTTAATACTCATCTTGCTAAAATTATTACTTGTTAAATTTTTACAAGCTTAGGAATTGGATGAACTTTCTCAGGTATTTTCCTGCTTGAGGCAAGCGAAGTTCTCTGTTAGTATATAACAGGGAAGTGGAAACAATGTTTTTGTGAATTGTTTCTCAAAGGTAAATAAACGATAGCTGCCATAACTACATTTCTGCATAAGCCTGTCAGTGAAGGCTGTTATAAATGAGCATACATTTTTGTTACAAGCGATCTGTTCTTCTGATTTGCTGTAAAATTTCAGAGCGGCCAGTTATATTCTTAATTAGCCCCTAATTTTATTACAGGAAATACTGGTAAAGGATGACAATTTTCAAGACATCACCTAGTTGAACAGCTTAAGAACTTTCATTAAAACCATCTGAGTATTTATTGAAGATAACTTACTGCTAATGAGTTTTTAGTGATAGCTGGAAAAAATGATTGTGCTTGTGGCTGCTGCTGTTTTGGTACTGGCTGGTTAGCTGTATTCTGAAGCAACTGAATTCGCTGGAGAGGTGGGTGGTTAACCTTCCATGGGAGCTGTGGCTGTGTTTTTTCAGGTACATCAGGAGAAGAGAGAGGTTCTGGCTTGGACACAGGTTTCAGTTTAGGTAAAGTTGGCTTTGGTGCTGTTGGCTGAACTGGTTTAATATGAGTCTGCTTCTCCAGATACTGTGGAGGTGGTCCTAAGACTTGGCCAACTTGGAAGTAAGGGTACTTCAAAGCCTGGAGAAGAAGTTACACTAGTTTTACTTCCAAAAGTTGACTTTGGCAACCTCACCAAGGATCTAAGCAGGTTTTGAGCAAGCTCTACAGCACAGATGCAAGGCAGATGCATGAGAACATATGCAAACAGAAATGACAGTTATCCATACACGCTGTATTTTAAACTCTTCCCACCATATAATTTAGTAAGATGGATCCACTTATACATGTTACAGCAGTCACATCCCTTCTTTCCCTCCTTTACTTCTGTTTTGTGGAGTCTGTGTGTTGACGTGCATTTTACATTCAACACTGTTCTGTATTCATGCAATAACAAATTTCAGTCTTAAAACAGGTGGTCTCTGCTACCTTTAGCACATGCTTTATTACAAGTTTCCACCGTTAACTATGTTTTGGCAGCTCGATGAACAGCTATTTTTTTATTTAAAAAACCCAAACCCAAAACTCACAGAAGTGTGATGATTGCCTTTTAATATTAATGTATGGGGTTTACAATTTGAGGCTGTTAACGAGCAAAGTTTCTCCTTAATTTTCTTGTCACCAGCTTTCCCTGGTTTTGTTTGGCTTTGAAGTACACTCACTGTGCTTGCTGTGCTTTCATGGCATGTATTAGGAAACTTCAGTGTCTGTCTTCAGGCAGATGTCTATTGCATTCTTTTTCTCTGACCCTTTTGTGTCCACCACTAGACCCACAGCGTGGACATTCCTTACTAGCACAGCTCCTCCTGTGTCAAAACAACACACTCTGATACTCTTTCTGGGTAGGATCCTACTCTTTGTTAGTTCTCAAAGAGATGTTTTGCCTCAGCTGCACTTGAGAATTGCTGCCATTGTAGGCAATTCCATGTACATGCATTAAACTCTCCCTTTCGGCTGTGGATTACACAACTGCTGCAGCTGCTTCCTTGCCAACTCACTTGGGCAAAAACTGGTTATTTGCTTTCATGAAGCACCATGCAGTCTTCTGTGTAAAGATATACAGCACCGGACTACCGTTAGATGTCAGTGACTGTAACAATAGATAGGCTTTATAAAGCGGAGACAAATGGTTTCTCTACTTGGTACCATCTGCTTAACCACTTCTGAATCACTTACATGACATGCACCTAGGACAAACTGCAGTATGTCCTTTTTTCCTTCCCAGTAGCATTCCCCTTTCATACCTTCTGAATAGGATTGCATTAGGTATGAATTAAAAAAAAAAATTAGAAAGAAATCAGTAGAATGTAACCATCTTTGGTACTTGAAATACATTTTTTAAAATTAACTTAGAGAAAAACTGTGACCTATTGGTATGTTTTTCACAAAGTTCTTACCATTTAGTACAGTTTACATCCCATCTCTAAGTAAAAATAACCCCTAGCTCTTCCGTAGTGCCTTCCATCTGCAGCTTCACGAAAAGCAAAGCTTAATTTTCAATATCCCCCTTCATACAGATGGGGAGGAAAAAGAAAAGTGACTTATAGTTACAATTCGGGAAACTCACAGCTCAGATTTTTCTCTATCCCAGAGAGAGAAAGTATTAGGACATGCCAATACAGAAGACAACATTGCAGAAATAACTGAGGAGTTTATGAAGTCTGATAAACTAGGTTAAAACTTTCCTCACTACTCAGACTCATTTCCAACAAGGTGTTCAAAACGACAAGACGTTGCTCTGGCCATCAATTGGTTACTGTATCTACATTTTTTTTTAACAAAACAATAAAATTCAGTCTTATATTTAATCATTTAGGTTCTCAGACCTGACTTGCTGTAGGTCTCTTCTTTGGATTCCAGTTCAGCATATCACTCATCATCAGTATGGCATCATTGCTTGCATTTGGGATGAGAGTTTTCAGACTCATCGGGACACATTCTGGGAAATGGAAATTCATGGCAGAAGCAAGGTGGTGTCCTTCTGGCCAGTCACTCTGTTTCCAAGGAAAGAAAAATGAGTACCAAAGAGCAAAGACTATATCTCTCACAGGTATTAGATCAAATTTATTTTATGCAAGTCATGCTTGGTCTGCGTAGCTCCTTTCCTGTATAGTCGAAAACAGGCATTCCTATTTTCCATTACCATTATTACAACACCAGTGACCGTATTCTGACGGAGATGAGTGTGCAGCAGTACCGGGAGCAATACCGAACATCCCATCTACCACAGAAATGAGCTCCAACAGCTAACTTCAACATACCTTCTTTACGGGAATAGTAGAGGTGAGGCCCTTCCGCCCAGCATACCATGGCTGTGTAACCATGTTGCAGCCCATACAATACACCACCCATTCCACCATTAAGGTAGTCGATGATTACGTTACAACTAGACACTATTGGAACAGAAAAAAGCTGTGACCACCCAATGAAAACTTTTTTTTACTTTTGAGTTTAACTTTGCAGTCACACAGCAGTCAGCTCAGTGCTGCTCTGCTACTACACGAGGTGAAAACATCTCCCTGATCTCCCTGCACTTCCACAAAGTTTTGAGGCTATACATTGAAAGCGTTCCAGAAGCACTTAGTATGTCGTGCTCTCTCACAGATATTCTTCACGTGCACCAAAACGTTCTTCGTACTATCCCAGACTTGTGAGCTGCTGTGTCAAACAACTGCGTTTGAAAACTCAAGTTATAACATACTGCTCACACTACACGCAATTTCTGATGCACAGTTGTCATAGCAAAGCACTGTTTGACACATCACAGCAATTTTCACTTAGCTCTCTAGACTCTGTTTTCACCTCCACAACGTGCCATCTATAACTCTCCACCTCTGACCTTTTTACTCTCTGCTCTGTCATGGGTTTGCACCTGTTTCTCACTGCCTTCTCTTGGACGTTTTCCCACTACTTCAAGCTCTGCATGTTCCTAGCTAAGCTTAAACTATTCCTGTTTTGGGTTTCCTGTTCCTCACTTCTCTATTGATAGCAGCTCCTTCGCTGGACCATACGTTATATTTTATATCAGTAGAACACTAATGAAATTGATCAGTTTCCCCCTCCCACCCTTCCGTTTTCCAGGTCTAGAGATTCTGCGTTCAGTCTAGTTGTTTCACCCAGTTTTGTTTACACCCATAAAGTGCTGATACACATCTACCACCTGTCACCTTGTTCTACCAAAAATATTTAGCTTATAATGGTCTTTTTTTTTTCCAGTTTACTCAACATTTTTAAAGTAAATTTATTCATTTCTTGCATGTTCATATATCCATTTGCTAAAACAAGTTTTTAATTGAATATGATTGCAAACATTTTCATATGCACTACCCAAACCTTCCTTGTAATTTTAAATAGTATTTAGCCCATCCAGAAAATAATTGTTTCCTCTCTGAAATACAGCACATTTTTTCCTCCGTTACTTTTTTGTTTCTAATAATATTTGAGACGTGTTTGAGATCAAATGTTTCCTTTATGCTTTAAAAATCAGAAAAGCATAATTTATCTTATTTATATCTTCTACAAGCTCCAAATTCTGTGTGCCTGCCCTAGAAGAATGACACTTTCAGGAAAGGAAAGTGAATTGCTGTGGCAAAATGAAATCTTAGGAGACTTCTGATTTACTTTCCAAAATGCATAGCTTTAAATAACTAAATTAAACAATTTTATCTGGCTTTCATCAGAGGAGAGCAAGGCTACGCACAATGTGTACGATACACAACACGTGCTAACATACCACAGAAGACAAGCATTACTTGTCTTAATGGAAGCTTAAAAGAAATACAGTTGAGAAAACCTTAAGTCTGCAGGAAACTTCCTAAAACAGTGATTTATACGTATGTTCCAAAAGAGACCTCACGACTGTGTAGTTTTTTTTTTTTTTCTAAGTCTTACCTTCTTTGGGGTCCCTAATACTTGGCAAATTTTGAAGATTTCATCTATTTCACTTGTGCCTGGGAAGAGAGGTCTTAATGTATATAATTCAGCCATTATGCTGCCAACTGCCCACATGTCAATAGGCGAGCTGTAAATAGACGATCTTAGCAAAACTTCAGGAGCACGGTACCTACGTGGATGGAAAGAAATAATAGATATATTAAAGCGGTAAGAGAAAGGCAACTAGTTAATATATTACCTTCTTAATATACTTACCACCTGGTGGAAACATAATCTGTATAAGGTGGCTGAGATCTTAGTTCTCTAGCCAAACCAAAATCTGCTATTTTCACAAGTTCTGGTCCAACACAGAGAATGTTTTCAGGCTTCATATCCCTGTGAAAATATCCTACAGAAAAGAAAGTCAAATTACTGTGTCATCACTTCTTAAACAGCATCCTCTGGTACAGTAATTGAAACTTTACTTTGAGATGTTCTGGAAGAATATAGCTTTTTTTAGTCTTTTTTCTTTCTTTCCTTTTTTTTTTTTTTTAAGCCAACATGAAGGAATGGTAACCCTTCCCCCAACAAACACACACATTTTCCCTCGAGTGATTATTACACCAAGTCTTCTTAAAATAAAAATTGTAAACTGGCATTAACCCACTAAGGAAAATGAACTATTGCAGCAATATCAAACAACAGACCAATTTCAGAATGAAATATTCTGCAAAAATTACAACTGTTTTTTCAGTTTTGGATAATGGAAAACTGACCATCTGACACACTTACTTGAGTTAAAAATTCTTTAAATGATGTTTTAACTGGTATATTTGTCTTTGGGACCACAATTTGCAGACACAGACATATGAAAGCTACCAAATTTCACTCTGGAATGCTAATATTAGTAATACAAGCACATAAAGTTTCTTTCCTGCTTGCCATTGGCTTGAGCACCTATATACCTGGACAGTGGTGAAGTCACTAAACAGATCAGTTTTGCTGTTTAATTTCTAAGAATATAAATCAATTTGATTATAATTCACTTCCTACAATAAAACATTCCATTTCTGTATGCAGAAGTGGTCAACCACTAAGAAATTGGCTGAAATCATTACAGTAAAATGTAAATGTTGAAATTTATTATACCTGTAATTCCCAAACACTTGCGGTCAAGACAATGACCATAATTCATATATACATATATTCATATTGTAACTTAGAAATGGCAGTTTTTCTTAAATTCTAATTTTCTCCTTTATTTTATGTAGAAATGAAGAAGGAAAAGAGGAGGCTAATAATCAGAGAATAGTACATGATCTTGATCAGAAAGACATGAAATGGCAATTTCTGGGTATTTGGTAATACTGAACAGAACTAATTATTTATTGGAATTCATCAACAGGCTTTTCAGGGTACATGAAAACCCATCACAGATCACTGGGAACACTGTTTCTTATTTTATTTTCACCTAATATTTTATCATCTTTGGAAAGTTTTAGGGGTACCAATGTGATGTGAAGGACAAGTATAAAATGAAAGAGTTGAGCAAAAGAGGAAAAACTGATTATAGGAAAACAAAGTGTAACTTCAGGTATGGTCTAAAAATGCATCATACTTGAAACAGCAAATTTTTACTCGATATAATTGATCGCCTTTGCTAGATGTTTTTATTCATGTCATTACTGTGCATTATCTTATTTTCTAGAACAGTGCTACATGGTTAAACTGCAGTATGAAACCTACCGTGTTTATGGATAAAAGCCAGCCCCTGTAAGATCTGATACGTCATGTTCCTGACCATTGACTCAGGGAACAACTTGTTTCTGTGAAGAAACAGATTAACTTCAAATAAGTAAAAAAAAAAAAGAATAACGTGTTTTCAGAACATACACGTCTCTTCATTACGCACAACGCATCACGAACAGATGAGAACAGACCTGTCAAGTCTTGCACACAAAGTAAGACAGATGCAACTAGCTCTCGTCTCAAAACTCGCTTGGTGCCAGCCCTTAACCTCACTCACTTTAAGCGCGGCAGAGGGACTTCTCTGCAGAGAGGTTCGTGATCCTGTCCCTCTGTGGAAGCTGCTTGGCCAGCAGTGCGCTGGACCAGATGAGTATGGAATGCAGGCTAAGGTAGCAAGGAAGAGACGGCACAGCGAAGCACTGTGGTAGGCGTGTTACCCAGGGGTGCCCTTAAGGGAACCCTGATTGAGAGCAAAGCTTCTCAGCTGTGGGGTAACGCTGCGCTAACATCACTAGCGGCTATCTCGGGATTCAAACCCAAGAGCTTTGTGCATTAGGAGACACAGGTTTCTGAAGGAAACACATTAAAGGCAAGAGAATTTAGCAAAGCGTTCCTGGAAAGGCAGGTCCTGTTCCAAAGTCCACCTTGCAAGCCTTGCTGTGTGCTGTTTGTCCAAGATTGCAACACCACGCAGTTAGTCCACGTGTAGGTCTTTCTCACGAGCATGCATGCATGCACATGCAGATCACCATCCCCACCTTAAGCCAAATCCACGAGCAAAAGCAGAACAAACCGTTGATCCAATCCTTCATACATTACAGTGAAGGCTAACAAAATAATAAAAAAAGCATTTGGAATTTCTCTCATGGCTCCACACACCAAAGACATGCAAACTCTGATGTTAACAACTGAACACTTAATTCCAACGGCATTACGATATGCAATATTGTAATGCAGGATTCTACCCTCACATAAGCAGGTGCAGCAACTCCTGTCCACATCAGTGGGGCTGCAAGAAGAGCCAAAACCAGAAATTCCAATGTGTTCTTCAAGGTAGCATCATAATAATGAAATACAGCATGATGGCACAAGATTGGTTCTGTGGAAACGACATACCTGTCCTTCATTAACTGGTAGAGATTTTCCTTCATGTATTCAAATACAAAGTAAAGGTGGTCATTTTCTCGGATGACTTCTTTCAGTTTTATGACATTTGCATGATTTAGCTTCTTCAGAGACTGTAACAGAGCAAAATATGGCTTCAGATAAGGAATCAGTCACTGTTGAGTTATCAGAGCTAAATTTTTAACATGTAAGAAAGTTTCTAGCAGTGAATTTACAAAACACGTCCATCTGATAGTCCGTATTTATCTTGTAATCTCTGTTTCAAAGAACAACAAAGAAGCATTTTAAATTAACTTCAAATTTAAAGCAGCAGCAGTATTGATAGTAGTTTAAAACTTCTATTTCTAGGGATGATGTCATAGCTAAAGATTAACACAAAAACCTAATTCCCTACAAAGAAAGACTGTTCTGAAGCTCTAACAGCTCTTGCTCACAGAGCTGAAAAAGAAAACCCAACCATTTTTTTTGTTATGAAACTTTCATGAACAAGGATTCTCTTACAGGTGTTCTTTTTGGAGATAGTGATTATGTGCAATCTCCAGGAAGTTAAACCTAAATCATGGATACCTCACTCCTTTGTTGGTGAGTTTGGTATATACAGAAAATCAGATGGCTGAAACATGGGATGACTTGGAAGCCAAGCCCAGGATTTCAAGTGTTATTATGTCATTTGGCTAGCCAAAAATCCCAGTGCTTTCTACAAATGCTCCGAACACAAGATAAAAGGACTGGGTATACACCTAGGAATCTGCCAGTAAAATGGAAGGGCGGGATGGTAAACCACAGAAACACACACACACAAAATCAATTTCTTTTTTATCTCTCAAGGACAAGAGGCTTGGCTACAAGACATAGCCCCTGCTTGAGAATAGCGGGATATTTCACAAAGCTCTTGGAGTGCCAGCAGCCCACGGTTTCGTGGAATCTGTCACCCCCATTTAAGGAGTTTGGCCTTATGCTTGGACACTGTAGATTCCCTTTTCCTTCGTGCAAACCTAACCAGACACTTATTTTTAAATGTGACGTGTTCACCACTTTACCTTGACTTCTCTCAAATTCATACATTCCTCCCAGGAATAGAACTTTTTTTTCATTCTGAAATACAAATCCAAGATAAAGTATTTTCAGTGAACAGCACAGAATGCTTTTAGAACAAAAAAAATCTAGACATGTTATTTCCAAGGGTAGCATTGGCTATATTTTGAACTCAGTTTAAAACATTCCAGAATACCCATCAGCAGCATAATTAAAACCAAATTCAAATTTCTAGCAATTCTAAGAGTTAAGTGTTTGATGATTAATCACTGCAAACATTTTTTAGAGGTGTATTTAGCCAGCGAGACCATGATACTCCAAGGTATTTATAAAAAACATCAGGGAGACAAAAATCCCTTTGTATAGCTTGAATTATGCTCTTAATAACAAGGAAAGCAACAGTGCCACTGCACATAAAACATGGTTATTTCACACCAGAAAAGTCACTTCTTTGTGCCCAAGTTGCATATTCTAGGAAAACAAGAAAATTATATTTTTGAAATCTGCAAAGTGCCTTGACTGCTTAGCGTTATAATTAAGCATCTAATTTGATAATTTGTACAAACTTGTTCCAGTGTATTAAACACCAAATAAAAACGGTTTCATTTTTTCACACAATACTCATACATACATGTAACAATTATTTTAGAGAATATTGTAACAGTGTAATACATTTATTTGTAAGTCCTGCATGGATACAAACAGGAATATTCGGTGTTGCTCAGATCTTGGGACAAGGTTGCGAATGTCATGTTATCTGCTGTTTCTGTAAAGTTCTAGCACCTGGAGCGAAGATTTCAATTTAAACTACATGTATCCAACCAAAACTGTCCCCCCTCAAACCCAAAACTTAAAAACCACACAAAAGAATTCCACATCCTGCAATCGTGAGAATAAAAAATGCTTCCCAACAAATACTTGTTCCTTTCGTGTAAAAAGAATGTAAATAATCAATTGCAGATTATGGGGTTTTTTTAGCTTAGATTAACATTAACAACCTAAGTAACAGTAGTAGCAGTATGTGGAGAAACCTGAAATTCCCCAAAATTCTTAAACCAAAAGTCAGTAGATTCTATTACAATTATCTTTCTGCAGTAAATCCATAAATGGAGAAAAAAAAAAATCTCAGCAACATACAATTGCTGGCATTTCAACTTATGCTTTACATCCTGCTTGCGATTTGGTAGGAATACAAGGGGAACTTCCCCACTCCTCTAGTACAATTTGTGTTGTTTTGTAATAATCTTTTTAGGCAAGCGTGATGATGCTGATGATTATGCACAACAGACCCAAGGAGACAGCCTTTATTTACCCAGTCAGATGGTTACCCGGTATTTATCATTGTAGCAACACCTGAAACTTAATGCAGTACCTAAAAAGATCTGGGGACATGGGAAGGCATTTCAAATCCATCCGGTAAGACGGGTATTCTTACAGTTCACATAAATAAACGAGCGCCATAATTCATCACCTGCACATTCAGGTTTGCTTTTCCATTGGTGTTAGCCTAGCAACACTTTGAGAAGGAAGCATTTTCGAACTGAACAAAAGCAGCCTGCAATTTTATAAGCCAAGATAAATCAGTAACAAACTCATGTCTCTGTTGATCTGTCAGCTGAAGTCTGACCCATAATCACCTTGTTAAACATCTTACTTCAAAAATGCATTTGTGTTAATTTCCTTAAAAAGAAAAGGGATTTTTTTCTATTCTACACGGATGGCAGACAACAATAAAGTTAAAGTGAAAATCTTCAAGCTTTTTGTTGTGGTTTAACCCCAGCCAGCATCTAAGCACCACACAGCTGCTCACTCACTTCCCCCTCCCCAGAAAATTCATGGGTTGAGGTAAGAACAGTTTAATAATTGGAAATAAATGGAATAAAATAATGATACTAATAATACTAACAGTACTACTAGTAATACGTAATGAAAATAATGGAAAAAAACCCAAATGAGACAACTGCTCACTACCTGCTGACTGACACCCAGCCAGTTCCTGAGCAGCAAGACAGAGCCTGACAGACCTGAGAACCAGACCTCCCAACTTACATACTGGGAATGACATTTTATGGTATAAAATATCCCTTTGGTCAATTTGCATCAGCTGTCCTGGCTCAGTCCTCTCCCAGCCTCTTGTAGAAAAGCTGGGAACACAGGTACAGCTGGAGAAACTGGAAAAGTCCTTGAGTTGATGTAAACATTGCTTGGCAACAACTAAAAAATATTAGTATGTTATCAATATTCGTCTCAGTACAAATCCAAAACATAGCCTCATACTAGCTACTGTTAGGAAAATTAACTCTATCTCAACCGAAGCCAGCACACTTTTAAAATACCTTTACTGAATGTAGATGTTACATACCTTTTGATAGCCACAAGTTCTCCTGACTCGTTACTCTTCCCCATCATCACACTGCCATAGGTTCCATCACCTAGTTGTTTTATAATTGTGTAACGGTTCATTTTTTGTTTAAGACACGGATAGCCAGAACCTTATGAAAGTCTGTATGTCTTCTGTTTTCTTAAGGTGTTAGAAGGATTCCATGCTCTTGGATTTTCTTCAAGAAGTCTTCCAGAGTGTATTATGCTGGTGAATGTCGTCTCATAACAAAGCAGGGTAGTCACTAGTCGCCTCCAAATTACAGATACTTGGAGATCCAGATACAAAGTTTAAGAGACAGAAGAACCTAGATCCTATTAAAATAAAAAAAAAGGAAAATATGTAATTCTACAGTATTTCAGGAAAAAAAGACACTCTACTATATGTATCTAACAATAACAACCCCCAGCTGTGTATGTGTTCTTTAAATAGAACACTTCAATATAACTAGTTCCTTTAAATACTCCAAACCACAGAAGGTGCCTAGTCTAGGATTAGAGGAAGCAAGGACTGGAGAGTTAAGATTACTGTCATAATTCCCCAGAACAGGAGAAGTGTGTTGAAGGCTGGCGTTCTCTGATGGAACTCCTTATTCTTTATTTGCATACAACAGCAATGTAATCTGTAGCAAAAGCAAGGCTGAAATTTGGGAAAACAGACAGAAGAACCCAAATTATGCATGGGCTTCTATGGTAAACCTAGGGTCTGAGTGCTCTGTTTTGGACTGGTAGTGCAAGCAGGCTTGCTATTATTACTGAGGAAGGGAGGTGAAGAAGCAAGATAGACGCTGCACTCTTTGCCAAGGTAAATCGAATTGTTATAAATATACTTGCCTATCTTGCTGTGAAGTTCACAGAATTCTTACTCTGTAGCCAAGGTAGGATTAGGCACAGTAACGACTGAAGAGTTTGGTTTATTGCTCAGTTTTACGAGGCCTGCAGAGAGAAGTATAAACGCGATCCTAAAAACTGATGCTAAGGCACTTAGGTGAACTCACAGTAGTCATCCACTTATTACGTGGGCCTAGGAAAAACTAACCACCACTGTGGCATTTACTGATGTTAAACCAAATGCTTAAACACAAACCAAGCATTGTCTGCTAAACGAATTACAGCATTCTCTCTACCTCTTGCCTCTGCTGTCTGAAAATGCAAAGTAAAGCTCAAGCCAACTGGCATCCACTGTCAGCCTACCTCTGTAGGAGATGCAGAATTCAGCATGCAACTCTCCAGTCCTTATCCTTATGCCAGAACTAGCTACAGGCTGGTAAGGCTGTTGAAATAGATTAAGGAACCCAAATTCAGATGGTAACGAGCCTCAGACCTGAGACTTACAGGCCTGGCAAAATTAAAAAATAAATTTGGCCTTTTACAAGTGTGAACACAGCATTCTTGAACAGACTAACCTGCTGCTTAAAGGAGACATCTGCCTGGCCAATACACCAATATTTCTAAGCTGTTATTACTTGAAATGCTGCTTCCTTGGGGAAGTTGTAACGTGCACCTTGTTACTCCCTGTTGCTTCTGTTACAAGGAAGGAATCTTACATCATAGAATTATAGATTTGTTTGGATCATCAAGTCCAACTGTCGACCTGGCACTGCCAAGTCTACCCTAAACCATGTCCCTAAGCACCTCATCTTACAGATCTTTTAAATACCTCCAGGGACGGTGACTCCACCACTTCCCTGGGCAGCCTGTTCCAATGCCTGACAACCCTTTTGTGAAGAAATTTTTCCTCATATCCAATCTAAACCTCCCCTGGCACAACTTGAGGCCATTTCCTCTCATCAGTTTATCAGTTGTTAGTTAAACTCCAAAGCAAACAAAAAGCTTTCTGAAAGTATCGTAACACACATTTTAAAACACATCATCTGCATCTAAAGTCTCAGCAATGATAAACTGCGTATGTATACATAGGCATACAACAAAGTTAAATATAACTGGATTTGGGGGCCTGCATTTCTTTGTTTCAACAAACATCATTGTACATTGTTTAAGACGTGGTTTTCAGAGGAGATTCAGCAATATCTGCCAAAGACGGCCCTAGCCTGAACTCCTAGAGTTACACACATCACGAATTTGGAGAATTTGCATGCATTTCATGCCCAACCTTTTGCTCTCTAATGAGATGAACTGAAATAGCAAGATGAAAACATCTGTATTTGCAATAAACAGACCCAGATCTAGACACAAATCTCAAGTTTTATCTATAAGTCTTCCAATTTTGGTGCCTAAATCCTATCAACTTTTCAATTAATTTTTAGAGCATAAATTAATTACATACTTTTATTTACAATTACTCCATTTGTACGATTCTATTATTTTGGCACGTGCATTTGAAACAACATCACATAAAGTGTTTCTTCCTGCCACAAATCCAATGTAACGTAACACATCACTGGCATAATTGTGCATTTTGCCTGTTCTGTAGTATATTTTATTGCCTTAATCCTTTTACTGCTGTATACTGTTTTAGGGTATGAAAACAATCAAGTAAAATACAGAAATGTCAGCGCGTTGCTTCAACAGTCAGATGGAGATGTCCAAATTGCTCAGTGGAAATGCACAAATCCAGGTGTGAAAACTACGTACCCTGACAACAGTATCTATGTACCATCATACACAGCGCGTACATTCACCGCCACACTGTTGCACGCTAAGCCATTCCACTAATGGCTCTTGTGAAAGAGTTGTCTTGGTCACTTACAGGTAACGAAAAAGGCAAACGAGGCTACTCCTATCATGAGACATTGTCAACTGAAAACTAAGCAAACACAGTGAAAAAAAGGACTGCAGGTATCACACTTAACCCTAAGCTCTCCTCCCACTTTTTAGGGAATTTATTCTCTGCGCAGAAGTATCTAAAAAAATTCACAGAGTTCTGTGGAAACTAAGCAGTCAATTTTAAGGCAATGCTATAGCACACAGTAGTCCGTAAGAAACGCTGGAGGGTGACATAAGCTTTATGACCATCATAAAGCTTACGTGGTAGTATTATTTCCTCAGTTATATGAAGCTCTGAAATGTAAAATTGTCATAGTAGTCAGCTACCAAACTGAAAAGAGAAATTCTGCTGTAAACAACAGCTTGTTTTATACTCTTAATGACATACTGCCCATAATCTCTTCACACAGGATTAAGGAAAGATTAAAGCAGGGGACAAATAGAGGACAAAACACAATAGCTTGAAACAATCTAGTAATTTGTGTACATTTAGAGAATCTGCACAAATACTAAATAATTTACACTTTTTCTCACTTTTACTGTATTACTGGTGTTTTAAGCAGCAGAAACAACTTTAAATTAATTCACATGTCTGAATCGCATGTCAAAATGTAATGAATAACAGCAAATCATTTGCGTTTCTGCCGTACAAGGGTTACGCATTACCAAAAGTTTAACACTTGCGTGCTAAACAGGCTACTCTCTACTTAAAATACACACTAGGATACACGACCCGATACAGACTTCCCACGCAGATAAACAAGCAAAACACAGCCCAGTTTCACCAACCTGTTCACAGCAACTGCTGAAACCGCCAAAACCGTTTGCAGGGCATAACCGGCAGTATTGCATGGTACAGAATGGATGCTGATGTAAATTAAAGAAATTAAACAAAAAACCCCCAAACCAAAACTCACAAATTGTTGCTACAAGCACCTTCTTGTTAGTGACCGTATATTACCAAAGCTGACAGTAATCGGGTCCCATGGCAGGTGGATCCAGTTCTGGAGATTAACTACAAATCCATTATTCTAATCAAAGACCAGCGGTTATTTAAAAGCGTGACTGCTCAGCTGCAAGAACTTAACACTGAAAATAAATATTTATGCTTTCAATTACACTGCCTTACACATTTTTTTTTTTTAAAGCCACTTCAAAAGTGTAATAGGTTGTTCCACTTACTTCTATCGGGCATTCAGGACCAGGCATATAAAAAAGCAGGAACTCCAGTATTTTCCCTCATTTTGCTGCAAACCAGCTTTGGTTTCAAACCAAGGTGACCCACACCAACTTGGCCGGGATGTTTCAACAGTGATCCGCTGGAATGCTGCCGCTCGGTGCCAGCCGGGTTACCTGCTCCAGCAATGCAACGAGCGGGGCAGCGAGGGTCGGGGCAGCGACCTTCCAGCATTGGGTGGTGTCCAGAAGGAACGGCATGCCCATCTTTCAACACCTCCACAACGCTGCAGGTGTCAATAAATGCCCCTTTCCATGACAATTTTAGCGTCACCTGATGCCATTCAGTTCTCTCCCGTGTGTGCGGTTACCTCCCTTAAGGTACTCGGGGTGGAGAGGGGAGCACAGGTCTCCTCTCACTCAACACTGGCTGGCCTGGAAGTTTCACCCTGGTTCTCTTAAATAAAAATCCACCTCCTCTCATTAACCCTGAACGTGTCGGGCTGCCGAGGCCAGACCTGCCTCACTGGGGCCAAGGTGGGCAGGATCCGGACCTCCACAGGCCGCACCCCTGGTCCCAACAGAGCCCTCACTCCTCAGCCCAGCACTGCAGGGCGGGCTACCTCCTCGTACACGCGAGGAAAGGCCCGTCTCAGCCCAGCCTGGGAGTTGAGAGAGGCCACGCTGTCCGGGGACAGACCCCGGGCTGCTCCCGCTCCAGACCAAACCGGCAGTTCCTTCACGCCGGTGGGACTCTGTGGCCAGCCTGGGGCAGGCAGGACTCCAACAGCAACACACGCCCGTTCAAAACTCCCCCCACCGCCGCCACCGCCGCCACCGCCGCCACCACCACCGAGCGCGGCCGCCCACTCACCGCAGCGGCTGCGGGCGGTGCCAGACCGAACGTCCGGACCGCCCTCTGGCACCAACCATCACTTGGGCCGCTCTGCCTCGTCGCCGGGGCAACGGCGCGGGGACCTGCCGTCGGTCCCGCCCCCCTCTCGCCGTGATCACGTGGGGCGCTCGCAGGTGTGGGTGTGCGCGGGGGTGCGGGCGCTCACGCGTGTGCGGGCGTAGGCGCGGCTCAGCGCGCAGGTGGGGGCTCGGGAGGGTGTTCGGAGCAGGGCAGGAGGGTAAATCCGGGCGTGGGAAGCCGTCACGAGCCAAAACGCTGCGGGAAAGCGGGTTAAGTAAAACAGGACCGCGGCCTGACGGCAGGAGCCACGTCACGTGTTTCCTGAAGGTGGCACCAGAATACACGAGACCGTCTCGAGAGTGTCGTCACTGTCGTCGGTGTTAATGGTGACGATAATCAGGTGCTAAGTAAGGCCACCAGCTGAGCCGCTGCGTCCCTAGGATTCCTACGGAAATTCCTATATGAAGCTTTTCCCTGATGTGGGGTTTTTAAAATTATTTATTGTGGAAAACTGTGTCCAGGCCTGGGCTCCTCAGTTCCAGAAGGACAAGGAGCTACTGGAGAGGGTCCAGGCAGGGCCACTGAGATGATGAAGGGCCTGGAACACCTTCCATGTGAGGGAAGGCTGAGAGAGCTGGGTCTGTTTAGCGTGGAGAAGAGGAGGCTGAGGGGGGATCTTATCAATGCTTATCAATATCTAAAGGGTGGGTGTCAGGAGGATGGGGCCAGGCTCTTCTCAGTGGTGTCCAGTGACAGGGCTAGGGGCAATGGCCATAAACTGGAAACCAGAAGGTTCACCCTGACCGTGAGGAAACCCTTCTTCCCTGTGAGGGTGACAGAGCCCTGGAACAGGCTGCCCAGAGAGGTGGGGGAGTCTCCTTCCCTGGACACTTTCCAAAGCCGCCTGGACTTGTTCCTGTGTGATCTGCTCTAGGAGATCTATAGAGCTCCCTCCCAACCCCTTCTACTCTGTGAATATGTGATTCTGTAAGCAATTTTTTAAAATGCACATTGCTGATAGTGATCGAAGGGGGAAACTTTGAATACTGTGTGCATTCAAATATATATATTTCTATTATAATCGTGATGTTTCTTCTTGGTCCTTTGTAACCCGCTTTTCTCCATCATAGTTAATAAAAATTGCACATTTAGTGTTTGAGCTAGTGATTTTGGCAGCAAAGTCTCATTTTAAGCTTTAATTCGCAACATTAGTTTGACTTTCCTTTTTTATTTTATTGGTTTTGAGACCGAGGGGCAAGAAAAGGGGGAGATCTTTTCAACACGGCAACTACTGGTGGCACCTCGGAGAGAAAGGGAGAAAATTGTTTTAGAAATTCAGATTGCTATCAGCTTCACCAAGCTGGTGGCTCAGACCTGCTGGGCAAAAGTGGGAAGCTTAATTATACGTGTTTTTTTCCCCCCAACCCTCTGTTCCTCATTAATGGTGTGGTAACTTTGTGATGGTTTAAGCACTGTTGACAGATTAATTGATTCTACCTCAAGTCAACTGAGTGGAAAGTTGAGCTATGTGGGAATCGGTTTTCTGGAATCCAAAGGATTTGACCACTCACACGTAATGTGCTGAAATGGAAGTACAAGAAAACAATGTTGTATTTTCTGAAACAGAATATGCTCATTTCCGTTATTGAAATAAACCATCAGAGGTGCCTCCTAGGTAAAATGAAGTTCAAAGGTGAGACTTGGCCGTGGGAAGGGAGAAGGTACGATCACCCACACGAGCAGTTCAGGCAGAGGGTCAACAGGAGCTGATGGTACGTAGCAAAATGTTTAACCGTGCATTCACCAGCAAGGATGCCTTTGAACACCGTCACGTGTATACATTATGTGCATGGAAGTACCTCTCCGCTGTCGGTGGAAACGGTGCAGCAGTTGCCCTGTGATGTCCTCTGATCTCTGCCCTTGTGTCCCTTCTCCTGCTCCTCAGCGTAGTCTTGTCCCACTGCCCTTCCTTCCGCTTGGACTCTCTCCTCCTCCTCCTTTGGTGCTGCCACCCAATTTCCACAGGCTTCCCTCTGGTTACCTTCCCTGACAGGGCCATGGGGCTGACTCTGGGCTTCCTGGGATCTTTTGTGCTCATGTGCCTGAGTGTTACATGGCCTGTAAGACTGGTTTGTGAAACTCTAATCCCTTCTCAGAAGAGAGAAAAGGAATGCAGCTGCTTTAATGCTCTTATCTGGGAAGTCCCTAGAACAATGTTCTTGGTTGGTTCTGGAGCATTTGCAGCTTAATTACAGACACTTGTAGAAGATCTGGCACAAGCTAGGTGTCTGACATTTGAATCATTTCAGTGTTAGTTTGCAGAGGTGCAGTGCTTAAATCTGAATTCTGTTTCCGGGACCTTGTGTCCGTCAATTGTCGGTACTTTCTGTACGTGCCCTGACATTTCACATGCATGAGGACAGAAAGGCTGCGGACAGAACTTGCCAAACTGCAGCATGGTGAGGAATTGCAGGGCAAGCACTGCAACCCAGTCACTTAACACTTCATTTTGTCATGAAGACAGGAGAGAGGTGCCGCGCTGTGCTCTTGCTGTGAACCGGGAGAGCAGAGGAAAGGCAACAGGCTGGAACAAAGAGGCCCAGGAGCTGCAGTGATGTTTGTGAGCCTTGGGAAAGGACCTCCAAGAACACCCTCGTGCAGCTGGTTCCCTGCTCGTTTTACACAACGCGGGCAGACTGGCTGCTAATTTCCTGTTGAAAGAACTCTCTTTGGTTGTGATCCTTAAAGGTCTCGATGCTTTGCTCAAATGCCAGCCCAAGTACCCGAAACCGGCTTCATGTTGAAGCTGACAGGGGATGTGTAAGCGTCATTTGGTTTCTGTTTGTTTGAGCCAAGTGAGCGACGTTTCTGCATGATGCTTAACTCGCAAGTGGATTGCCCCGTTGACCTTCGTGTTGCGTATAGATTCTTGTGAGCCCACGGAGGTGTTGTGTTGCAATGCAGCCTCCGTTTTGCACAATCCCAACTGTAGCACCACGTTAACAGTAACAGGTTCACCCCCTCCCTTTGCTTGTGAGCGAGAGGTGAGTGTTTACACAGGCAGAACACCGAAGACAGCCATCCAGACCTGGGATGCCGCTCACCGCACCCCGCTCTCATTGCTTTTTGGGCAGAGGGGCTTTAACAGGTCTGGACTAACTTTTCACACTGTGTGTTGGGAGGAACTACTGCAACGTTAAATGTCCCAGTTCTCTTCTTTTTATCTGCATGTGACTGTTACTGATAAGGGTGGGAATGATGCGAAGTTTCCTAAATGCATCTCTAAAACTGCATTGTGCATCCTTTTAAATGGTGTCTCTGGGGAAACATGATCTACTTTTGTGAATGGGAGTAGCTCGGTTGCATTAGATAGCTTCCCCCAAAAAGACACAAAGAAAACCCCTAGAAATCCAGAAAAAAAACCCAACCAGAAACCCTCCAGGAAAAAACAACACACCAGTCTCAGAAGTCGTATCCTGCTCTGTTGCATCGCCAGTGTCTCTAGAGTAGCTCTGCTTTCCACCCGCAGAGCTGGGAGGAAAGCTTGCCTCTGTCTTTAAAGATGATAGTCTGTACCCTGAAATGATGAGATCAACCACTTCCAGCTCAGTAAGCCCAAAACAGCCAAGGTTCTGAACACCTTATTTGTAGCGTTTAGTGTATTTGCAAAGCCTGGAGTTAACCTGCTTTCGGAAGAGGAGCAAGGGAGAAGCGAATTGCTCAGACTGTCACCAGCGCTTTCTGTCAGGAGTGGGTGGACACGCATGGCGGTGGAGAGGGACAGCGTGCCAGGCTCTGTCCTACCCGCAGGAGGTGGGACCACGAAATGATGCCCACGTGAAGTCACGCCTGTCAGACGTGTGACATACGATGGCGGTCGGCGGGTACATGGTTGAAGAACATTGTCCCATGGCCTTTTGTCTCTGGGAAGCATCCGTTCAACACTTGGGCTTTTAAACTTTGCCATTAAGAGGCTGCTGTTTCGGTACAAAGGGCAGCCTCCGCACGGGGACAGATGGTACTTTACCTCAGTAGGGCCCTTGTAGGCCATATGAAGCTGGAGCCACAGGTGGCCAACGTTTGAAAGTACCTTCTCCCCCCCTCCCTCTGTGGCTTTTCCGTAACAACTGGAATTTGTTAGATGAAGATGTCAGGATGCGGGCTGGCAAAGGGCTCCTCTCATGTGCTCAAGGCAGGACCAGAAACCGCGCTTGAAGGGGATGATTAATGGAAAAGAAGCTGCTTACTCGAGGACTGATGGGAGCGCGTCTTTCTTCAGGATGCTGCTTTGCTGGAGAAAAACGCTTTTAAAGTCAATTCTACAGCTATATAAACCAACAAGGAGGCATTCAATTTCAGCTTTTTTGTTACAGAAGCTCACGTTGCCTTTACATTTATATATTTTGCAGAGAAAACTATGTACAGCACTTTATCCATCTGATCTTTTATCTGAAAAAGGTAACGTCCCAGACACCTGTGCATGAAAGGGAGCGGAGACTGCAATAACCTTTAGAGTGGTTTTATTTGTTCTAGTGCTACAGATGATGCTACTGTAGCTTTCTACCCTGCTTGAACAGCTGTCATGTTTACTAGAAATAAGCCCGCACCCAAACAGTAACATCTTAACACAATTGGCTGCATTCTAACTGATGTACAAAGTTCTTCTTAAAAGCATAGCAAAATGATTTCAGCATACAGCTACAATGACAATTTTTATGCCAGGAATATTAACAGCACACCCCACCCCCCCACCCCCCCCCAGCTTGTTTGCATGTTTTAATATGCTTGAAACTCGAGTTGTGGTTGTCTAACTCCTCTAAAATCAATATAAAAATGGGGCAACTTACAGCTTTAAAGTTTTCTTTGACTTTTGCATCTGCTGTGAATCTTTCCAAAATTTTAGTCATTTTTTTCAGCCTTATTCCCCTCCAATATGTTTCTTTTAAACTTAGAAGGCTGTAAATCTTAATTTTTATTCTACACACCAAATGCCTCAGTATGATTGGGATTACAGATGAGAAATCTCAGTTCTGTTAACAGGTGGTGTTATATATTCCTAAACTCTAAAACTTTGCATCAGTCTTTCTGGGTGGTAACTTGGGGTTTCTTTTGCCTATTTTTTTTTTTTTTTTTTTTTTTTTTTTTAAGGTGAGTACATGGGCTAATTTTCAAAATGATGTTGCTCACCTGAAACTGTTCTTGTCAGCAATTTAAAACAGCTGATGGAAGAATTGCCACCAGAGTTTAATGAGAGCTAAGTGAAGTAGACAGCAAACACCCTAAAAACCAAGGTAAGCTTGCTGCAGATAAAATCACTTAGTCTTTTTGCAAATTCCAGCTTCACAGGATTGTTCAGCATTTTAAAAATTCAAACCCACTACTGAAACAGGATGCTATGAGCTGAATTCCTGTGGGACTCAATTTCACTGATCAGATAGCACACATTGTTTTCATAAAAATACAAAAAAGAAAGAAAATACTTACACCAGAAATCATGATTTTAAAAACTGTGGTATATGCACACTATGCTTCGCAAGCAGTATTTGATTAGTGGTTTGATAATCACGCTACAAGGTTCTGTGTGTTGAAGCCAACCAGCCAGCAGGTCATGCTAGTGTACATCAAGCATTGTTTTTAACCGTGACTTCATGTTTATTGAAAGGGTACAGTAGCATGCTGTTCTTCAAAACATAGCAAAAATATACATAGAACAGATTTTTCAAAACTATTTATGTCCAAACAGTTAAAAATACTTGGTAACTTAATAATAACAATGATGTTAGTAATAAATTCTGTCACTGACCAATCCCCTGCGTCTACATAGCTCCCTTGCTCAGCACGCGTGGTTTGGGTAGGAGTTCCATTCCCCAGTACTAAGCAGCTTTCAAAATACCTAAATATTTTAAACCAGCAGTACTCCTCCATTTCTTCTTCTTCCTGGCCTACAGGAGAATCAGTTCAATTCGCTCAGAATTTGGAGATGCAAGTCTTTATGTTTTCTTTGTTTAGCTCAAGGAGTCCAGAAATTTTGTTTTCTGATCTCTCAGTTTGTTGGTTGCTTCATTTCCAGGACGGTGCTGTCATGGGGAGTTACGATTGCCAAGAGAAAATGACTAGGAGAAAGATCCAACAGAGCTGCAGCGCAGCAAGGCAAGCCGGGAAGGTGCGTTCAACACTGACCTGCACTGCTAAGCAGCTAGGCTGTTGCAATTTTTAGGCAGGATGGAGTTGTATTCGTGGGTAAGGCGAGTTTCTGCAGTAATACCTGCGCAGTACTGGTCTGACCAGCTTGCCAGACCCCTATAGACAAAAAGCAGTTTCACTGCAAACGGTTTTCAGTACCATATATACAACCCTAACACCCACGCCATGCCAGGTCTGCTTGGTAGGGGTCACCTGGGCCTTCTTGTCTCCGGGTGGAGTGTTGCAGGGGGTCAGCTCCCCATGGTGGTGGGCCTACACCTGAGCTTTCCCTTTTGCGTAGAAAGGCTGGACAGTCTGCAGCCTTGATGCAGGGGACCAAAAACCAAGATGAAGATAGCACGTAGGTTTTTCATTTCTTATTTCAGAGAAACCTAGAAGGTCTTCCCAGTCATTAAATGGATTATGGCAGGGGAATGGACCCCTCAGGTAAATTGTTCTGCAAATTGTCTTGCTTTCTTTCATTTCTTTCAATTGACTATACTCTATAGCCACCTTCATCTTGTTCCCTCCCCCTCCCCCATTACCTGGTCAGCATTTTCTTTACAGATGGAGCATTTTCTCTCAAAGCTGGAGGCACCTGGCAGGAGTTGTGGCTATAAGCCCATCACACACCCCTGTCAGAGGAGGCTGTTGACTTCCAGAGGTGCCATGCCTCCACGTTGCCTTGTCCCAGGCACGTTTGGGGCTCAGCTCCTTGGGCCATTTTAGAGACTGGGTGGGGTTGGTTTGAAATTTTTGTGTGAAATACGCTTTGCTCAACACAGCTCCAGAAAGGCACTTTTGGGGGATAAGCTGTTGTGATGTACTGCTTCCTCACCTCTCCTCAAATCCAAACCACTGGGGTTAGCATGCACATGGTCTGCATAAGAATGTATTTTCTCATTTGCTTGTATTTACCATTTAGGCAACATTTAGTCAATATTCAGCGCCCTCAAACCTTAAGGTCTGGCCCTCGTGCTCAGCATAGCTGTTCCCTAGCGGTGGCCCGTATCGATAGGTCTCCACACTCTCGGCTGGTTCGGACTTTGTGGGGACCGGGTCATGTTGGTAGAGCAATGCCGACTTTATCATCCCAAAATCTTCCTGAATCTTCATCCCTGAATAGATAGCACCTGAAACATTTTCTGCCACGTGCGTATAGCTCTGAAGATTTTTCATATCGCAGAGGTTGTCGGTGTATTTCAGTGCGGACGGCTTGTAGGCCTGGTAGGACACCTTGGTGGTGGTTGTGATGACGGTTTGCAATGGCGGGGCTATGGGATTGGGGCTGGGACCGTACCTGCAGGGGTGGTCCCCACTATAGTAAGGGTGGTTAGCACTCATTTGCATCTGTCCATAGTCACTCCGATCTCCACTGCTGGTTTTCCCCCAAGCCGGTTTCAGTCCATAATGTCTGCCAGGGCTATCAAAGCTCTTATCATGGGCGGTCGTGGTGTTGTAGTGAGATCCGTTCAAACCGAGGGGGTCAGCATCGACGGCAGGACTTGTCAGATCTTTGTAAAACGTTGGGTAAGGGCTGGAACTTATAAAGGTAGGAACACCAAACTCGTAGCTGCATGGCCTGGGCACATAGATCCTTGGATTGGGGCACTTTGGGTATGGCGATAGCTGATCCTCTTGGAAGTTGGCTGAGTCATAAGATGCTTTGTAGAGGTCGGTGTTTTGCAGCAATGGGTAAGACTGAGCTGGAATCGAGAAACTGGTGTCTGTGATGATACCAACTCTTTCTGGGCCATCCATGCAGGACAGGTTCTGCAGGTTATTGATGCAGGTGCCGCTGTCGTGGTACCTTCCTGCCTACAAGGGGCAAGATACTTGAGGTTTGGGAATGGATGCTGCCCACACACATACACGTCTCGACACTCATGCTATTGCTCATTTCAGCCTCAGATGGAGAGACGTAGTGTGATGTAAAGCTGTGGTTTGCCCTGGTATCCCCAGTACATACTTACAACACCTTTTTAATTGACTAATAACTTTGACTTACCTCCGAGTTTAGAGGTCTCTTTTTCTGGGAATAGTGAGAAGAGGACATTTGCTTCTTAATTGCACTTCGCCTTGCCTCTGCCTCCAATTTACTCTCTGGCCTGGGGTGGTCATGCACTCCTTTAGCCTAAATTAGGATTAACAAAGAATTAGATGTGAACTGGAAGGGGATAAAAGAAGAGAAAACACACTAAGTGGAATGAGAGGTAGCCACAGCATGGTCTGTGAGTTGGCACAAGAGAATAGGGAGGAAAAACTAAACCAAAATGAGGGAATACATTTAAAAAAAATTAAAGTTAATCGTGGTTTGCAGGTAGATAGAAGCAAAATGTGAGGGAGAATCAGTGAGGACTGCAGAGCTGCAAGGCTGAATGATGAAGAAGCAAAGGTGTTACTTATGTCTAGGACATTCAGGAGTAACTACTGCGAACTAAGGGGGGGGGGGGGGGGGGGGAAAGGGTTTATAAATTAAATGTAGTTGGTTTTCTGCAGTCCAGGATCTCAGTTCTGCTTTATGGCAAACCACCACCAAACCAGCATAAATATGCTTTAAAGGTTTCACACCACCAGATCACAAATATTCCCTACTCTAAAAAACAATAAACACCTTCATGTCTAGGGCTGAAAAGTATAGCCTGGAAAGCCATCCAAAGATGCTCTGAAACTTCTGTGGCTAAACAGATTTATGAATCCAAACCTATATTGTCATATGGTAAGACAATATATTCTACATGTCCTTATCCATTACATTTCCTTAAATGAACTTACATTTTATCCCCAATACAAATTAGGAAACATAAAATTGCTTTTAAAATGCTTTCCTTTCTCAAATAATAATTAACTTCTAAGTGAGGATTTATCAGCTATTGTGATGGTAAAAATCTTCAGGTTTTGCAGGTCTGCAATAGACTATCTGAATATAAAACATCCACCAAAACCCATGTGAGAACTTGGGAATGTGGCCAATTTGCTTCCATTTACTGACTGGAGAAAAGAATTCACTGCAGTTTGAGTCAGGGGAAAGATTAAAAAAAAAAAAAGTCTTCCAGCAGAGAGCGTGATCTCATAAACCAGAAGTTTTTGTGAAATTTTTTCTCCTAACGTTGCTAAAGAAGAACAAATCGACATGAAATTTCAAAATTTTAGCCATCTAAATTTCCTTTTTTTCTGGCAAGTTTTTAAATCCTTTTAAAATTTACAGGTTATTTTTACACGAAGTGGAATTTTCACATTCGAACTTGTGCAATCTAAGTGAGGCTTTCCTTTTCCCACTTATTAAATAGAAAATAAATATTAGGTCCTTGGTGAGATTCAGTTCTCAGACATGCCAGTGTGCAGGACAACTTTTTAATCCATATTTCTGCACTGTAATCAGGAGAATTTTAGACATCTATAATGATGTTGTAATTAAAATTGAATATAGTTAATCTTCAAGTACTGCTTTTAAAAAGACAACCGAACGTTACTGGTTTATTTGTTCCTACCATGTTTGTACTACAGAGGAATCCAGTCATGGACCAGAACTCCCCTGTGCTCACCATGCTCAGTGTTACACAAAGAAGAGAAACAAGGGGAGGGGGAAAGAAATCTCACTCTATATATGTATGGTTATAATTTATATATATGTAGAGATAGCCCTCTGTGTAGAGACAACATACATAGATATAAAAATATATACATAGTCTGTACATATATATGTGTGTGCACACGCGCGTATGCATATTTTTTACCTGGAAAAATATTGCTTTGCCATCAAGCCTCCAGAAGTTAGTGACTGGATAGCCACTGTGTCCTCGGCAAGGAATCAGCTCAAGGGCAGAGTTACAGTTTGGGCAGGCTTTCTCTGCAAATAGAGAGAAAGAAATTACTGAAGACACTGGTTAAAGGTGAGGGGGTCATCCAAGAGCTCAAGAACAGCTTTCGCTGAAATTCACATTAAAACATGGTATTCAAGGAAACGTAACATAGACTACCAAGCGTAACCGCGTGGTACGGACTGCATATTTGATATAAATGCTAACGAGACGCAGGATTGTAGCTCCATTTCCCCTGAAGTATTTACAGATGTTGACGAAATTTACAGCTAAATATATTCATCACTGTTTGCAATGCACGATGCCAGGTTAGGAGCCAAGCCCAGCTGAAAGAAACGGGGTTCCCTCGGTCATCCCGCCTCTCACTTTGCTGCTTCTGCCGAGCCTTGTCGCATATGGCGGGGCGAAGCTGCAGCCTGGCTCCCCCGGGCAGAGCGCAGCTCCTGGCACACACCACCACCCCCAGGCAGGACTTCTTGAGGATCTGGCAGTTGTGGTTGTTGGTGTTGCGCATGGCCCAGCCGCTGAGGTGCCTCTGCGCGTTCTTCTCCTCGCTGGAGTAGATGAAGCGCACGTAGCCGTCGGGCCATTCCTGGAAGGCGTCAAAGTGCTTGGGCTCCTGCAGCAGGGTGAGGCACCAAGGAAGAGAGCAAGAGATATTAGCAGGATATTGCAACCTGATGGTTTTACCCTGTTACAAAATACGTAATGGGAACAAAAGGGCTTGTTCCATAGCCACCCAAGCCACAGAAAAAAAAAAAAAAATGGAAAGAATAGTTTATTCAGAAATGCTTTCTAAAAGGGGAAAGGCAGTCTGAGCTTCTGTGCCTCAAGAGAACATCAGGATCCCTTCTTTTTCATAGTGATTCATAATAAGACTCTCTGCTGTCACAGATTCCTCTTAGCAGTGAGGTTACCCAGCTGTAAGGTACCGGCCTTGTTACCAGAAATTACTGATGGGTCAACCGCTGATGCACCCGAACAGAACAGAAGCCACCCTGCTCACGCGTGCTATTGAGTTCTCGTTGTGGAACCCGTGGACCTGCAGACTGGAAACTACAAGTTTTAGCTGAGGAGTGGTTTTTTAAAGTGTGTTTGAGTGGAATAAGGCTTTTGGGGAAAAAAAAAAAAAGCTATTGCAAACATCCTTCCAATATACGTGTACTCATTCAGAGAAAGAACGTTTCCATTTGGGATCTCACTGGATTTCTGAGGTTCCTTACCAAAATATAGTTACTAGAACAATGAAAGGATGACTAAAATTTTAAACTCAACATTTACAGTAAAAGTAAAGAGTTCTTACAAGGCTCATTTAGTGTACACATATACCACATGTGAGCAATTCTAGCAAATGCAGGTGAACTACCTGCATTTACAGCATTAAACCATTCTGCAATTGCCTGGGTTCTGTGAAATTGAATAAACTCCAAGGTGAGAAGTATCACAAATTAACAACTCATTTGGAGCACACAAGCAGAAAAAGAGCGGACTGCAGATTGACAATAAAAGATCACATCAATAAACTGATTAAATATGTAGGTAGCTTGAATTACAGTAGCAGAAAATAATCAGTTTAAGCTTCTTTTCAAGAATTTTTTTTTAAAGAGGGACAAGGAAACTGGCCAGAAGAGCTCAAGATTGCTTTAGGAGCTCATACACTGCTGGCCAAAGCTGTATTTTTATTAGAAACAATACCCGCAAGACCCATGTAACTGGAGTTGAAAAGGGGCAGGAGAAGTAAAGCAGCCATAGAGGAAAGCTTTGCTCAGGGGGAGGTATCCCAGCCGCCTGGCCCCAGGGGGATGCTCTGCCCACCCAGCCCGGTACCTGCGGCAGTTTGGGGTCGTTGATGTCCCAGGTGAGCTTCATGCCGGGATGCAGCAGCGGGTGGCGACTCCCGCTTTTTTATGCGGTCGGGACGGCCCCGGGGTGGGGGGGTGCTTGTGGCGGGGAGGGGGCTGCCAGCCGGCTCCCCGTGGTGAGGGGTGGGCGGGACAGTACCGCCCCTGCACCTGGTCGGGCAGGCTCTGCTCTTCACAGACGGACTCCGTTCCCGTTACCTGGAGGCGGGGGGGGGGAAAGCCCAGGGGGTCTCACTCGAATCCCCCCCTCCCCAGCACCGCGACCTCTGCAAGTCTGAGCAGGGCAGTAGCCGGGCTCCGCCGCTCGTTCAGGACCGGACGGGTGCCCATCCCTGGGTGCAGCCCTGACCCATAGGGATGCTCCTAATGGTCGGAGCTGCCCGCAGCTGGAAAAGCCCTCGGAGGGAGTTAAATAACCTGCTTTTTCTTAGATGCACACCTACACCTGCTCTGCAGGTTTAGCTGTAAACGAATTAAGCGTTACTAAGCGTGTTCTCCCTTCTCGCTGCGCTCCGGGGCACGGTGTAAAACGCGAAGCCAGAGCCGGCGCCGTCTTACCCGTCAGCGCGTTTAACTTATTGCGAAGCTATAGGTAACCTTTTTATAACCACCACGTTTTACGGAAAAAGAGCCGATGTGGCCTTTTTTTGGGGCGGGCCCGGAAATTAGAAGTTTACTTTTAGCTCTCAGAAACAGAAAGAAAAGTGAAGTACGCGTGACGGCCAGCGCTGCTGTAATCCTTCAAAGGATCCCGCACGTTCTGAAGGATTTTTGCATTCGTTTCCATGCTTTCTAAAAACCTACTGCACTTCACCTTGTGCAAAATAACCCCCAGCCTGTAGGAGAAAACGCCGGCTGGGATCCCCTCGGACAGGGAGGAGGAAACGAATGAGGGTCAAACGCCGTCACCTGGGGGCCGAGGGGCCCTGCCGACCCGCCGCTCAGGTGCGGCTTCTTAGTGCGGATGCCAAAGCCGGCTTTTTTCCACCCCCTTTCCCCCCACCCCCCGACAGAGTTGGGTGTGTTAGGGAAAGGAGACTGCTTGGAGCCTTGAGAAACATTGATCCAGCGTCTCCCATCCATCTCAAACGCGGGTGTATCCAGTAGTAGCTGGCCGTGGTCGTGCGAGGGTCGCGGAGAGGGAGCGAATCAGCCCCAGCACATTCACGCTCCCGGGCGGCCGTGGAGTCGCATCCCGGAGCTTCCCCCTCCCCAGAGCCATGGCTCAGGTAAGTGCAGCTCCCCGCGGCCGGGAACCGGCAGCCGCGCTGGGGGGCACCCCCCCTCTTCCCCCCCCCCCCCGATCTCTCTAGTGGACACAGCGGGGCTTCCCGCGGTGGCGAACCTCTAGCTTGGAGGCGCAGGGGGGATTTTGAATCTTCCTTTAGGAAACAAGGAAGGAAAACCAGTCCTTTGGGAAAGATGGGGTGAACAAGCAGTCTTTGGCTTTTGGGCAGAAAAAGTGGGTTTTTTTCCTGTGTTTTTCCCTTCTTTTTCTTTTTAAAGGTAGAAGAAAGTGGAGAGCAGAATGACGAGGCGACCGACAACGCGGCAGCTAGAACAGAGGGTTATGTAAATATCTTTTAAATGCATCCTTAGCTTTATTTTACAGTTCACTGTGAATATACTTAAAGGTGTATTCTTAAATGGATATGGCATGGACTAGAATTTTCAGTGGCTTAACGGGATGCAGGGGATGCAGCAGACCCCTTAATCTCTTCCTCAGTAAGCGGGAAGGAACGATTGTAATAGTTGTGGGGCAGGGTAAAAATTACAAACTGAGTGTACTAAAGGAGTTACTGATTTCTTTATTCAGCATCCTTTAGGATTATTCTGTTTCAAAGGTCCTGTCTCTTTTGGATATTAAGATATTTCACTTTCAGATACAATAGTAAAATGAAAGTAGAGAAACAAAGTAAAAATAAACAGGCAAAAAGCCTGTAACTTTTAAAATGTCATTGCGAGTGTTTTCTTGTTATCAGTGCTGCAACAATTCAGGTGTCTGCTTATTTTTCTCACTAGCTGTTTTATTCCCCTCCCTCCACAGCTTGAATCGCTTCTCATTGATGCTTTTAAGGGGAAGGGATTTCAGAATATAAGTGAACTGCTTCAAGAGGGAGATATAGAGCCTCCCCAGAAATACAGCAAATCTCTTCTCAACCAGCTGGACAAAGCACTGAGGCAGGCAAGTACTGTAATCTTATGCACCTTAATGCCTAGCTCCATGGGTGTCAGACTAATGAAGAACAGCGCTCTGTGTTTCTGTAGGAGCTGGACAGGAATGAATTCCAGAATGTTTCACTCCTGCTGAAATGTATTCAGCTGTACTTTAAAAGTGATCTTCAAGAAGAGACGAGTTTGTTTATTGAGCAAGGACTGGTAAAAAAGATGAGTATAATACTGCATACAAGTTACTAATGTGATTTAAGGTTGCTTGTGTCAGGAAAAGAACTCCAAGGAAGTGAGAAATAGAGGATGGCTGCTTGGCCACACACAAATGAAGTATTTCTATGATATATTGCAGGAGTTGAGTGGGGAAAAATGCTTACTTCCATTGCATTGATTTCAGAACAGTGGCTAATATCATGCCTTCACTTATTACCTGACTTAATGGGGTTGTGTACTTTGGGTGTGTGTGTTTAGTTTGGTTTTTTTTAGCTGGCAATGGAAGGAGAAGATGGGTTTTGAAGAGTCCCATTTGTGAAATGATATAGAACTTCTAAATGTGCTTTAAGTGCTCCAGCAAAATACAATTTTAGTAACAGAATTGATGAGCAGTTTATACTTTTATAACTTTTTTTAAAACTGCATACTTCTTACGAAAGCCCTTTTTTAGATACACAGTAAGCCAGATGTATTTAATCTGCAGTTGCAATTTATCTTCTGGCACACCATTGATTTCAGCTGCTAATATTTCTAGTAGCAGAAATGCACTTGTGCCAAAGATGAGTGAAACCTGGATCTAGCATAGTTAGGAAGTGACAGTTAACACTTGCTCTGTTAGCAGATTTGTACCAAGGGGTCTTCAGTCCAAAATGTTATAATCCTGTCGAGTAATTATGCTTTTCAGGGATATAGTTCCTCAAAATTTTTATATGGAGAGATTGTTAATAAAATTTCACCAACCTGAGCTCTGTACCTCTATTGAAGCACAGATTTCTAGTTAGCCTGAGGTGCATGATGCTATGTAGTATGTTTAATAACAAAGTATTAAAATAATTACTTAAAATTTGACAAACTTTAAAAACATTATTTCACTGTGAACTGACGTTCTCGAGAAACTTCCCTAGGTGTTATGATGCTATTGGCACTGTGCATTGTGTCAAGGAGGTCCTGAGCACCATGAGTGTGTGCCTTGAAGTAAGAAAGGGTGACAAAAGGAGGGCTGGGGAAGGAAAAGCAGGGGGATAAGCCCTGCTGGGTGGGTGTGAAGGTGGCACTTTACATGTCCTCCTAGCAAAGCTCGAGCTCCTTAATGCTGTGTAGCTTTTGACTCACTACATGGCTCTGACGTTTGAGGACTCAAAAAACTGTGTGCGTAAGGTTTCCTGCAGATACATCTAGTTTAAGGATTATTAACTCTTCTTCCCAGGTTTTAACTGATTCTTTTAACTTTTACCTGGTGTCTTGGTTTGAAAGAGCAAGAGAATTTGTGATCCTTGACTCGGGCGAGAATAAAGTTTTGATGTTGCTTCTTGAAGAGTTCTTTGACTCTGCATTGGTACGTATGCACGTTAAGAGGGCAGAAGGGTTGCTCTGTTGGATGAGAAAGCCATCGTTCACAAACAGCTTTCTGTTAAAAGAATTAATAGTTAAGCAGATCTTGTGCCCTAGGACTGAGCCTGGGACGCAGCTCAGGTGCTGGGGACGGGCAGTGCCCAGGTGCCTGCTCTGGGCTCGTGTTGGGCCCAGGTTTGGCACACCTGGGAGAAGCTGCAGAGCTTTCTCATTTTCTAATGTGAAGCCAAATGTTTGGAGTTTTTTGCAAGAAAATGGGTGAGAGGTTTTGATGCATTTTTGTAAACAGAAGCTTTTGTGCTGAAGCCCCTGTTTAAAAACAGCAGTTCCTGATGCCACTGGGCTGCAACTGGTGTGCAAATGTTTTGCCAAGGTGTGGTCCTGCAAATTTGTTCTGATGGTGTTTGAAACAGCCAATTTAAAGAATAATCTGAGCTGCTTACAATTATCATTCAGGTTTTTAATTTTAAATATTTATAACTTTTTAAAGGTATTGGAGGCTTAGTGATGCAAATTTGCAATGGGAAGAATGCTTTTGGCTTCTTTCCTCAAACTCTTTCCCCCAGTCTTGCTGTCTGTACCATACTGGAACTGTGTAACATTGTGCATCAGAATTTATTTGAATACTTATGACCCTTTAGGAGACTTGATAAAAGATATTTGAGTAAAATAAAATTTTCTTCTTTCTTTACTTATCACATTGAAATCATATGAATTACTTTATGAATTATTTATTTGTCCATATTTGATTTCTTTGTCTTCCTGGTCTGTTTCCTCCATAAGCTTTCACTGTGGAGGATGAAGTGTTGTCTTATTTGTGTTGGTGTTTTTCTTTTTTATTTTTAGTTTTCTTCAAGGGACTTTAGTACTCTGCAGACACACGTTATGATATCTAGTCCTGGAGTGTGAAAACGCAAAATGTGTTTTTTACATAGACCCATATATGTAATAGAAGTAACAAAGTGATGCCACAATGTGGGTTTTCCAGGGAATCTGAGGGCCCTGCACTCTCTAGTGCTGCTGAAATCCCTAAGGGAAGTGAGTGCTTAGCTCTCTTTACCCTCCCTGCATAATGCCAGTCTGTATGATTGGGGTGACTGTATGTGACATACCTGTATCAGGTGGCACTGCTATTCTTAATGTGGGCGCAATAATGTGTTATGATTAGCCCCTGAAAGTTGTGATGGTGGGGGCACAGACACCTCAGCACTGTGAGTATTGCTGTTCTTGGTCTGTGGTGTGTTAACGAAGGCTTCCTTTGCTTTTCCATCAGGTGATTTGCAAGTGCAGTAATGAAGGTCAGTATTTTTTTTCCTTCTGTTCCTTGATATCCTGAATCTCTGTCTCGGGAGCACATTTCTTAATTCTGCTTGAACTCTAACCCCTTTCTCCTCTTCCCTTCACTCCCTACCTCCACATCTTCTCTGCAATGTTTTTCATTAATATTTATATCAGAGCACAAAACCTTTTACTGCTTTGTTTTGCCTGCTTGTTTTGAATATGCTGTAACAAATATATGTAATCTAGCTGTGGTATCCTGTTTAAATGGTCAGCATCAAGTGTTTCCCTTGGGCAGAGTACGTGATGCTTCTGAAAAGAGTTCAGGCTACACGGTCTGTTTTTGCACATCTAGTTGTACTGGCTTCAGATGTTATTCCCTTGCTGTAGGCAACCGGTTCCGCAGAGTAACCTGGTAACTCCTTCAGCCATCCTAACTAGGCAGAAGGATGTCTGTCTGTCACTCGTTTTGGTGGCAAGATTTTGTCTGTGGCTGGCTTTCTGTTAGGGTAGGGGAGCAGGTGCTTTCTAGAAGGGCAAGTATCTGTCTGCCCAGCTATCCAGGCTCACAACTCATGTAAAAATGAAGCATTACATTGTGGGCTGGGTAACTTGAACTTATTTGTCCTTGTAGCTTATACTAGTGGGAGCAGAGCCAGCATGAGCATCTTCTGGTTAATACTCTAGTGGTTTGCTTTGTTGACTTTGACAAAAGCTGTTTATTACAGATTTCTCTCTTGTGGTTAGTAGGTAACTTCTCCTCTCTGTACCTATTTAAATAGTTACTTTTAACTGCTGACCTGGGTATCTGGAGCTTTTTCTACAGAGAAGCTACTAGTTCCCTTTTCTGTCTAGGATTAGGTGGTTGGAAGCTTTGTTATAAAATGAAACCATAGCTGGGATATTTTAACTCCTTTGGCACAGAAAACTGTTGCTGCTTTGACTATCTTTTATGTGGAGACCAGCTCATTGCTAGCTGTAACATTTCAAATAATCTTTCTAGGGAAGAAAGAGCTGGTGAATTTATTTTTACCTGAACTAGGACATCTAGTGACAGAAGCAAATGTGTACTGGGCTCTGCGGCAGGAGGTAAGACTCCTCCTAGGAGAAGAAAATTAGATATGTGCATGCACAAAGTGTGTGTAATTAGATACAAAAAGTGAAAAATATGTTACTGAATTATTTCCCTTCCTTTTCTGCCCCCTCTTCTGTTGGGGGTAAGGCTGTGAGGACCCTCAACTCTATACTCGACAGTATCCCACGGGAGGAGCGAAAGAAATTCCCTCTGTCTGAGGAGATGTGCTCGCTCACGTAAGTGGTTTTACCTCTAGCTCCTGTAGCTAAACAGTCTTCCCTGCAACAGGAGTTAAAGGTATTTCCACTTTAACTCATTTCATTATGTTGTTTCAGGAAAGACCTTGCAAAAACTATACTGGAGGTTGGTGGTAAGAAGTATTTAGTGGTTATTCTTACGAAGCTGGTGTTTTCTGGCTTTACTTCATCTGCTTATTTATTGTAGTTGAATTACAATTTAAATTATTTCCTTGTTGAAGAGTTGATTTTTTGGGAAGGAAAATCAGACGGTACTTTAAGAAAATATTAACAAAGATTTAGATGCAACAAGGCATTACTTTTTGTTAGTTAATATGAACTATTAATACTAACCAAGAAAAGCTGAACTGATGTATGTAGAAAGGTAATTAGGTTGGCTTTATGTACATGTTTAAAGATTATGCTGGTTGTTCTTTAAAAGATAAAATTTTACTACTTTGCCATGATGTGGACAAACTTCATTTAAGGTTTATAGGCTCTGGAGTGAATTTTGTTTTGTGTTCTCCTAGCAGTAACACTTCTTAGGGCATTACTGTGGTATGTGAAATGTAACTTGATCCTAGTGAGTTAGTGATGAGGCTTTGTTCCCATCCCCTCTCTGATCCCCAAGAACATCTCCTGATGAATGCACGCGTGTTGTGGTTAGCAGTGCTCTGCACCTTGACGTCGCTGAGCTGAGGGTGCCTGGAGCTAACGCTTGGTTCTTGCCCTCCTCTGTTTTCCTAGGTGAAACTGAATCTAGCCGCTGAATACAACTGTGTAGTATAGGAGTACAAGAGTAGCAATGCTGTAGCGCACAGTTATGCTGGGGTGTGTGTGTGATATTTAACCTGTGCTTATGTTTACCATGTAGATTATGACCTTCAGGTTGCCCTTTCAGAAGCACTTTGTAGGTTAATGATAAAAAAATGGAGGGATGACCTTGTTCACCACTGGTTTGAAGATGATTATCTTGCTGAAGCTTTCAAAGAGATCAAGGATAGAGAATTTGAGACGGTGAGGGTCCTTATTTTGAAAACAACATACTTGACAAGTCTGTATAGGGGCTAGTTTTGTTTGAGTTCAGTCAGGTTGTCCTTGGAAGAAATTCCTACAAAACTGATCTTATAAATGCACAAAGTTATTTAGTTATTTGTGGATGGTGTGGGGTTTTTTGTCAGTTTGTTTTAAATCTGGCAAATATAAAATGGCACACTGTTAAAATAACTCTTTTTTCTAAATTATTTTACTTCCAAAGCATAAATAAGTTAATTCTGGTGGTTTATTTTTGGAGGCTTGCTGGTCATAATTTGGGTTGAACCATTTGTAGCAACTTGGGTGTTTCTTCCGCAGTGGCTTTTGACATCGTGCTGACTACTTAAAAGCTTATAACTGGACTGGAGGTTATACAGCCCAATAGAATAACTCTTTGTGAAGTACATTTAGCCTGAGTTTTTAATAAGATGTCATTTGTCTTAAAGGACTGCAGAAAATTTCTTAACCAGCTAAATGCAAGGATTGAGGATGGAAGAAGGTGAGCTGTGAACCAACAGATGAAACTGGTGCTGTCAGTACTGCAGAGGGGAAAAACTAGGATTATAAATTGACTTGGATTATATTGCAAAGAGAATGATTTACATCATATATGTGACTAAGTTCTTAAGAAATAATTTTAATGGTGGTTCTTCTGAAAGTGAACCCAGTGAAAACAATTCCCTAAATACTGCATTGTCTAAGCTAGCTTTACTTCTAGGAATTTATATATTCTTTTTTGAACAGTAAGATTAGTAACCAATATTAATGATTTTCTTTCATAAAGCCAGACTCTGATGTTGAATGTATAACGAAGTCTGCGTTTTCTTCCAGAGTCTATTCGCTTCCTTGCATATCTGCTTTTGCTGACATGAATGAGGTAATGGTCCTTAACACTGTGACACACCTTCCCTGCAGTGTTACTGCTGTTAAAATGTTACATTCTGTGGTATATGTTGGGGTTTTTTCCTCTTCTTTCTCATTAAAGAGCTTAATTTTCTGGAGGGCAGAGTGTAACCTTCAATTCCAGCAGGCAAGTTTGCTTGTTTGTCACTTGGCTCCCAGCTTACTGCTGCTGACTTTGCTTTCGTATCAGCCAAATGATACAGGCAGTGCTTCTCTTCATGGTGATGACAGCAGAGACATCTCTAAAAAGAAACAGGAGGATAGGGCAACTCCTGATCCCTGCAGCAGAGCTACTCCCAGGCTGATTAGCCTGATGCTGGTGTAGGAGAGGTCATAGTTGCAGTTACAGATCCTGCAAATTGCTTTACTGGTCTTTAAGTGAAGGTATTTGTAGTGCTGTTCCTGACAGTTGTATTAAATCAAACCCAAGATGATGGCAGCTGGTTCTACTGCTTCTGCTTGGTTCAAGTGCTCAGAAACACAAACTTTTACAGACCTTTTCCCGTCACAAGCATTTGCATGTTGCCTTTCCCTTGGCTGGTGTGGGGGGATGTCTGACTTTGTGGGCACAGCTGGGTGAGTGGTAGGCTGGCAACTCACAGGTTGATCCCAGCTTCTGCAAGGTGTACATACGTGTACACACACATGTAGGGCAATGTTTTCCAGTTTTGCATTGTGAATGATACAGCAGTTGTGTGTGTGTTTTTCTGGGAACAGCAGCAACGCTCTTGTGCATCCCCAGGTGAAGAAGCCGTCGGATGAGAAACTGGAGGCGTTCTGGATTGACTTCAACACTGGTAGCCAGAGTGTGAGTTTCTACGTGGCCAGTAATGAGGTAACAGCAACACCCCAGGTGACCTTGGGTTGTTAGTCTAATGCAGTGAGTGCTTGCTCAGTCCTTCTGATGTGGTGGCTTTGGTTTTCAAAGGGTACTCTTTGGGAATCTGTGAAGTTGTTGAAAGAAGCAGTCAGCAATTACAGCCTGAAGGGTAAGGTTTTTCCAATTCTGTTTGCCTGTGGGTTCACAAGACACATGGAGCCAACCTAAAATCTCCCTGTTACCGAAATGGGTTCTTGTGTCTCCTCCTTTCCCCATTATGCACTTCCATGGTCACCTTGCACCAGCTCTGGTTTTTGGACTGTTTGTGGGCCTGTTTTTCACAATAACCTACCCCCCTACCCAAGAGAGACATCTTGAAAGGTGAGGTTATAGATGTGCTAGGGAGTGGCATGATCATCTAGATCCAATGGAAAGAAATGAGGGAACAGGGTAACTGGAAATGCATGGGCAAGATGTGAAAGAGATTGTTTTAAAAAACCCACAAACATTACTTTAAATGTTTTTGGTGAGATAAGCTGCTTTAGAGCAAGTTATTCAATCTAACTGCCTTTTTTACACAGAGTTTGATGGAGAAAACATTGTTAAAATTTATATGAAGATTCCTGCTACTTTTAACAAAATAGAAGCAACAAAAATCCAAATATCTTTTAGTGCCGAGTTTGAAATCCTAAGTATACTTAGAAAAGTCCTGGGAGAGGAAAAAATGATGGTAAGCTCTTAGTAGTGTTTTATTTTTTCTTTTCTAAACTGTATCTTTCTTGATACACACTGGGCAAAAAAATTGTGTGGGGTTTTTCTATGTCTTTTTACTGTATATCTCCCTTCCCCTTGAATTTGTGACTCTCCATATAGAAGTTCTTTGCTTTGGCCTGAAATAGACTTTAAAAGACTAAGAAATAGATTTCGAGGGACTCAAGTTGGTGGTTTAGAAGCTGCAAGGTTAATCTGGTTTGTTAATCAATTCTGTTGGTGTGCTGTGAATACTCTGAGCCTTTGAAGTAGGAAATAATAAAGCCTATGGCATTTAACTGCATAACCTGAAATATAAATGTGCTCTAACATTAGCTCAAAGAGTTACACTGCACAGGATGAGCAGATTTTGATATGAGAACCTGGAGGAAATGGGTGCTGCAAGTTGCATATCTTAGATTGACTCTGTAGATAGTACTTCTAGATTAAAAGCAGAGTACCTTTAAAACCTCCTTTTTTATATATAAGCTAATGTAAAAACATGGGGGATGTGAATTTTTTTTAATGAAAATGTTATCCTGGCTAATTTTGTGTTCTTGAGACTCATCCAGATGCCATAGGATTTGCAGAAGACCTTACATGACAGTCAATAGTCATGATATAGTAGCTGTCATTTGTCCTTGCAGTAGCTGAGGCATTTCCAAATGGTCAGCTCAATTACCATCCAACCATTGTTTGTTGCTGGTGATTAACAACTGTTTTGTTATTAAGCAGCTGCTTTTACTAGATATCTACTTCTTTTAAGGCCACTTTCACATGAGATTAATTCACATCAACAGATAAATGTGGCTGAGGAGTCTGTCCATCCTGGGAAGCAAGTCAGCCAGAATGAACCAGGTGTTTTTTTTAATTATTATTTCATTTTATTGAATTTAGACTGTTCAGTTTTAAAATAAATATTTTCCCTTACGGTCCACAGCTTGCCCACATATTAAAAAAAAAAAAGGCAATTCCCCAAGTTCAGTCTTCTACTGTTTGTATCTCACAAACTTGGTAACTGGTGTTTGGGGTGGATGCAGAGTCCCTCTAGCCCATGGATCGAGGATGGGCATGGTGGCCATGTACTGCTGGGGTTGCATTAGGCAGGGAATCCACTCATGGAGGTTGGATCCATTGCACTGGCAGGTAGCCTGGCAAGGCACATCTCGGGTGCTGGTAGACCTCTGACACGCAAAGAATGTGTAGTAGTGCTTCTCCACCTGAAGATGCAGTGGGATGCACCCATCTATCCTCCCTTGCTTGCCCCATGCAAGGCTGGTTTGGCTGTGCTGTTCACGTGCCTGTGGGAGACACCCTGCAGGAAGGCACAGTGGCATCTGTGTGCCAATGGAAACGCTGGTCCTCTGACGGACCAGTGCTTGCACCTTGGCACTTAGCATGCTCCCATCTGCGCACTGGGTGGACGTGTGGTGGTGTAGCCTCTACCAAGGCTTCCTGAAGGGAGGTGACTTCAGTCTCTTTCTGGCAATGTGATGGGGTAGAGAATGGTGCACTCTGGTCCTGTTAATCCACATAGGTGCATGATGCCCTGGAGATGACTGGTGTGTTGTGGAAGTGCAGCTGGGGGAGCAGAAATACTCACCTGCATCCCTGTTTGGAGAGAAAGATGAGCAGAAGATGACCCACTGCCATAAATACCTTGTGTCTCAGGGCTGTCTCCGTGTGTGCCCCAACCACAAACATAGCTGTGTGGACCTCAAATAGCTGTTATTTCCTTCTCCTTGCCAGCCTACAGCCAATGTGTTTTATTTCTTTGAATTGGGCACATTGCATTTTCTGTGATCGAATGGTGTTTGTGGTGCTGCCAGTGAACATGTCCTGCAAGGTGTTTCCTTCCAGGATAGCTTGGCTGAGTTTAATTTTGTTCCAAGGATGGTGGATGTAGAGGAAACTCAAAGCCTGAGAACAGGCATGATGCTTCAGTGCCCGATTCAGAGTAAGGTCCAACCTCAGCAATGGCTTGAGAGGAAGAGAAAGTAGCTCCTTCCTTTCCCTCTATCCTGCTCTGAAGTTCTGTAAATCCCTACCAAGGCTATGACCCACAGTCTGAGGGAAATGCTGTGTTCAGCACAAAAGCAAAAAATGCATGATCAAAATTGGTCTTAAACAGGAAATGTTTCCTTGGCTCAATTTTAGTATCAAATTATTTTGGAGGTGGGTTTTTCCTGCATAGCAATTTTTTTTCCCCTCCTGTTTGAAGGCTGAAAAACTAGCTGTATTTCAGGTTTTTTAAAGCGATTACTTCTTTTGTAGATTATTCTTTGGTGTAAGTTGATTAACAGATATTTCTACATCTTCTAAGGTGGTGAACTCGCAGCTCTTTTACTGCTATCACCCATCATCTTGTCAACGAATCACAAGTTTAAAGAGCCCTTAGGTTCGGTAGCATTCTTCCTGTGCTGGTGTTAAAAGCCAATTTTTACTTTCCTCTTAGTTACTGTGCATTTCAGATTTCTCCAGGTGAATGACTCAAAAGAGCTACTTCCAGCTCTAAATGTCTAAGGCACTAATTTCTTCAGTAGTCCTCCCCGTTTTCTCCAGTTGCAACCCAAAATGAGCTAGAATGGAAGTCCTCCAGATTCTGGAGGTGCAGGTGAGGGAGAAGTTCCTTTGTCAGTGTCCACCACGAAGCACACACGGAAGTGCAAGGTGGGCGCTACTACTTGGAGCAATCAAGGAGTACCAAGGGCAGAAAATAGTTCATCTGTAGTGAAACAACTTTTGCAGTGCTCGGTGGAGATTCAGTGGAGGGGAATGGAAATGGTGGAAGATCCTGCTGGTCTGTTGCTTTAGGCAGAAACAAAGGGTTGTTCCACGTCTTCAAGAGCTAAGAGTCAAGCTAGCAGTAAGGTGATAAACTTGCATGTATTCCTATAGTATGAAGGGCTTAGGGTAGGCTCAAGATGCTGTTTAGCGTCGCAGTAGTGCACTAGGTAATTTTGGAGGTGTTTGGTTTTGCTCTATTAAACGTGATCTTGATGTTTGAGCCTGACAAGTTGTACTGTTACGTGTTTATGCACATGTGTAAGGGTGGAAGGGGTGTGTGTGCATGTGTTTTTAATTATTGCAACAACATTCTCATCCCGATTGGTGTTCTGCAGTGATATCCGAGTCCACTAATCCACAGAGGAGTAAAGATTCTTCGGGCTCGAACAAGGAGACGCTGTCAGACAACTTAGCTGCTCAGCACAGCCAGCAGTTAACAGGCACTGTAGCAGTAAGTGTGTGATGAAACAGCCTTTGTGCCCCCTTTCCCCTTGTGGTTTGCTTTTTCTATAGGTGTGGTCAAAACCTTTTTCCAAAGAAAACTAGTTTGTACCCAGTGTTTTCACACTCCATCTTATATCGGATGGAAGTCAGTCCAAACGCTTGCCTCCAGAGCTGCAATTTTGGCAAAACTGCTTTAAAAAGAAATTTTGCCCCCTCTTATAAGGGGATGGTGGGATGCTCGTAGTATCACTCCCATGCAATCTAAAATGTTTTTGTGTGGTTAATGATGTACCTGTCATCCAGCTATTGTCACAGGCTAGCACAACAAAAACCCACTTCTGTATTGGTGGTATGCGTGCCCTGTTCATGGTTTCATGTCTCCGAGCAGAAAGCGGTTAACTCTGGTGTCACCATGACTGCAGTGAGCCAGCAGACCGATGTGGAAGATGCTAACCAAGACTCAGGTCAGGCATGGCTCCCCTCAGTTCCTTAAGTCTGACTCAGTTAAGTGTCACCTGGGTGACGTAGTGAAGGCTTGGCTTTGGTGGGCCTCATAGCAAATGCAGGTGAAGTGTTTAATAGTAGCTCCGGAGGGTGAAGCTGTAGTTTCCTTGCCTCCTTCAGCAAACAAGTCCAAAACTCTATCTCCAAGGATGAAAGCTAAGCCTAGGTGAGTGTCTTGCAGATTAAAACTTGCAAAGTGTTGGGTTTTTTGTTTGTTTTCCTCCTCTGGGGTTTTAAAGTATGTGATTTTGAGGTTTATTACTTCAATTATGAAATGGGGGGAAAAAAATATCTGTTTTTGCACCCTGGCTAGCAAGACTGATTCCTCAGGATTACAGCATTTTGGAGTTACAGAATGGTGATATTTGGTTACTGCTACTTTGGTGTGACTTTTCTCTCTTCAATGATATAATCCAAATACAAGATGAGCCTACAACTGTATTAGAGGGTTTAACTTCAGTTGTGCAACCAGAGCTCACCAGATAGATATTCATAATGAGGGTGGTGATTTTTGTTGCCCAGGGAAGCTGTGGGTGCCCCATCCCTGGAAGTGTTTGAGGCCAGGCTGGATGAGGCTTTGAGCAACCTGGTCTAGTGGAGGGTGTCCCTGCCCAGGGCAGGGGGGTTGGAACTGGATGGTCTTTAAGGTCCCTTCCAACCCAAACCATTCTATGATTTTATGATATTTGTGAAAGATATGTGAATTTGGGTTCACCTTGGCATGAGCAGTACCTTTTTCAGAGCTTTGCAGGACACTGTTTCTTACACTTAATGAATTGGATGTTTGTAGAACTACTGATTAAATTTCTTCCCTACACACCTTTTAAACCCCTGCTTTGATGCTAAGTGGCACAAATCTTTCTCTTAGTACTTCACAAACTGACTCTTTGGGCTTTAAATGAACAGCCCCTCAACACTGTGTTTCCCTCATGTGTCCTCTTCTTCCCAGTGAGAAGCCCACAGAAGCACCCATAGAAAAGTCAACACCAAAGGTATGTTTTCCTTGGGGCCAACCTGAGTGAAGAGAGGTGGGGCAGGGAAGAGATGCTCTGGTAGAATTGCAGAAGCCAGCTTGGTGGGATAGACCCACTCCTGCACTTGAGCAGTGTCCTAAGCTCACGTAATGTCACTCGTAGCTGATGTGTAATGTGCTGTTTGGCACCAGGAGCGAGCTGCAGAGGCAACAGCGGCCAACTTCCTTCTAGTGTGGCCCAAACAAGTAATTCAAGCTCAGCTGAGTTTATTCAGTGTATATACCCCTGGCAATGGTGTGCTGTGCTTGTGTCCAGGACCACAGCATGTGGACAACCAGTGTGGCCCTGTGTTGGGGCACTTGTGTGTTGTCAGACCTATGTGTGGTCTGCAAGAGCAAAGATTTGCTTCCTGAAGGGAATCGAGTCTTGGAAATCTACAGATGTGTTTGTTCAATTTTGTGTCTGAGCTCTAAAGATCCTCCTACACTAGATCTCTCTCTGTACTCATGGCACAGGAGCCTGCAACCCGGGCAAATCAACAACTAGCTGGGAGCAATCTGCGGTTGCATTTCTTTAGGCAACTTGAGCCCTTGGAAATTTCTTCACACCCTTGATGTGTCCAGGTATAGGAAAACCCCCAAAACACAATATCTATACACTACATGAGATAAATTAAGTTCCCAAAGCAATAGTTTTAATTTGGAGAAGGTACTTAGCTTACACAAGAAATCACACTTTAGACTGTTCTTGGGTTTACATTTTTAGGTACCAGGTTTAGTGTTTGTCTTTTTTTTTTTTTTCCAAATTACTTTTTAACTGTCAGTTCAAAGGTTTTGTAAAACTTTCCAACTGCACAATGAACTCAAAGCTTTTCAACTACTTCCTTCTGTATCCTCACCCCCGTTGGCTCCCCAGTTTCAGCTCTAGAACTCTCATACTTTCTGGTAGGAAAGAACTGCAGGAAACTGGACAGCTGTTGTGATAGGAGGAAGGATGTTTCCTGGAACTCCTTATCTCTGCTTTTAGCAGGCTCTAGGATAAGAACATGACTTTTCGTATCACGGTTTCAGATCCTGTGACTCTCTTCTTTTCAGAAGGGTGTTACGCAGAAAAAGAGAAAGAGAAAAACAAGTATGGCCAAGCAGAGGACTGAAGGCAGGTATGATACATGAGTCCTGTGCCCATGTGGGGACTGGGGTGTCAGTTGATTTTTTTTTTTTTTTTTAGACCATTTCTAGCACTAATGAGGGAAGGGAGTGCCCATGTAGTGGTCTGTTTGAACAGGACCGGCAGCAAAACAAGCAGGAGACTATCCAGCATCAAAACTTGTCTCTCTGGGAACTTCTGGATCCCTGAAGCAATAAAGACTTCAGAAACTAACTCTAGTCTGCCAAAAATACCCTCCTCTCTGTAGTATTGTCATGTTGGCTTTTCCATTTTTCATCACCCAACCCTAATCCTCCCATCCTCCAGTGAGTTGAGTTGTCCCAGTTTTTTGACATCCTGTGTCCTAGAGTTTCAGGACAGGCTCTGTCTACATTTGTCCCCTTCCTTCACTCCCATACATCACTTTGCTTGTGTTCAAAGTTAGGGGCACTGTGGGCAGAAGCACTCAAGGGTTGGAGGACCATATGCAGCCTGCGGCACTGGGAGCCTGTCTTGCTGTGCTCTCTGCCAAGTGTTGTGTGCAAGTTAACGTCTGCTGCTGGGCAGGAGAGCAAGTGAACTGTACACCGGGATCCCTGCTGAGGTTCTGGCTGTTCAGGGCTTCCTTGGGTGTCTTTCTTCGGTCTACTGGCACATAGCTCAAAAAACCCCAAACACTTAAATAATATTTAGCGTTGTTTTATTTCTTGTAGATAAGAATGGGGAAAAAGATGCAGAACTTCATTGTTACTACAGGTTCTGGGTTTTAAGATCAAATAACTGGGTGCAGCAAATACAGGTTGTAAAACCGGAGTGGCAGTTGGAGATGGAGAAGGTCTTAGTTCGGTCATTCTGCTCCCTCTAGTGTTTCATCTGAAAATGAGCGTTTCCATCCTTCAGAAAGCTTCTAACGAGAAGAGCTCAGTTCTTCATTCATCCTATTCTTTCACTAGTAGGAGGGGGGAGGGTGTACTGTAACTATTAAAATTATTGCTCAACATATAATTTGGAGAAAGAAATAAAGGTCCAGTTATTTGTAAATGTTGAAAGACATAAACCCAAAATCTAGATCACTACAGGGAAGGGATTAGAGAACAAACATTAAATCTTGGCATTTTCAAAAGGGAATGGTGTATTTTTTTTTTTTTTCTCTTAGACACCTCTGGAAATATTTTCGTGATTTCTTCCTACCACTTACTATTAATGGTGATGAGGGGAAAAAATGTCCACTACATAAATAGGGATAGGTTAACTTATTTGTATCTTCTGAATATTTATCTTAAAAATTTACAATTGAAAGACAAGTGAAAATCAAGACAGGCAATGACAGAGATTAGCAAAGGAACAAATTGGTTTTTAGAAGTTGAGAAAACAGCATTTTTAGGCATATAAAGTATTGGAGTGTTTACTGTGTAAGAGTTCACAAACCATGTTATCCCCCACTATATCCTTAGTGAAGTTCTACAGGGTGACTCTTCATGATGGTGTGTCACTACCGCGTAACTGTTGTCTTGCAGGAAGGAAATCTATGACTTCGAAAATTCGGACTCTGTAAGTCATGACAAGGTAAAGTTGAGTTGGAAGCTGTCAGGAGATGCGTGAAGGTCCCAGCTTGGCAGCTAATGGGGAGCAGTAACCTGTAATGGGGGATATCTTACTGCAGCAATGCAGGAAGGATGGTTGTCCTGCTATAGCAAACCAGACAGCTGGGAATCTGGGGTTCCTGTACTGTTGTGTCACCACAGATATGGAAACATTCTTCTGGAATGAGGATAGGTGCTCCTCACTCCTTAAATCTTGTGGTGGGGAGCGATACTCCGTGATAAACCCAGCTGCAATAGGAACGTGAGCTGTTGCTTGAGTGAGTCTGTAGGATATCTTTGCGATTGGAGGCCACCGTCTGTTTGCAGTTTACAGAATAGTGAAAGCAGATTGCTGAGCATCCTTCACTTTGTACTCCTAGGCTAAACCAGAAGAAACTGGAATCTCTTTCCAGCCACATTTGGCACGTTGGGAATCCCTGGTTAAAGCCAGTCATTGCAAAACTTCTGTTGGAAATTCCAACTGACTTATATTTGCAGATTATTAGAAAAATTGGATAAAAATGAGTTGCTCTGCCTGCTTTGAAACTGTGAGCGATGTGAGTTGTCCTAGGAATCTGAAAACTTGCTCCTGATGGCTTCTGTTAAGGTGGCTCACTGTACAGACTCTTTAGCTCTCAGTCCCTTCCTCGGTGTGGGTGCTGTCGCTGCTGCCTGTTAATTCAGAGGCAATGGGTGCTGGATGGGATGCCCCAAATTTCTCCTAGAAACTGGGCACTGTCTAGTCCTTGCTACTACCACTGAGTGTCAGCTTAACTCTGCTTCATGATACCCTGCCTGGTGCCTCAGCAGCCCTGCCCAAAGGCTGTCCAGGTACTGTGCGCTGCATTTACAGCAGTGTTATTGCTTAAAATTATGTTTCTTAGGACGCTGTCACTTAAAATGAGAGTTATTCATACAGCAAGGAGAAAAGAGAAAGTAACTCCATCTGATGACAAATGTTTGTTTACTATAACATAGGGTGCTGTTTCAATCAACAATTCCTACTCCATTAAAAAGTTGAATTTCCCTTCTGGACTCAGAAGGGCTAGAAGAGGAATGGATTATGAGTTCTGATACATTTTAATATTGTAGATTATTTTATGGGGTAACTGGACTTTAGGACAAATACCTGCTTCTCTTTTAGGTTGCTGAAAGCAAAGCAAAGATTCTTGGCCAGAAAGCTTCTTCACAAAACCAAAGGTACAGGATTATACATGCAATGTTTAGGAACCCTTTGCTCTGTGAAAGAAGAATTAATTGCCTTGATTAAGCTGTTTTAAGTTGCAATCAAAAAGGCTATGTAATATTTCTAATAAAATAGTTCCTTTCTTAGCTGCCGCAGGATTGATAACATTCACCAGATACTAATATTTAAACAGTACCTGAGAATATAAAAGTTACTAGAGATAATATCTCCTGTACACTTTGACAATAAAAAGACTTTAACGCTTAAACATCCCCCTTTCCTGATCATGCACCTAAAATACTGATTTAATTTTTGGAAAATTCTTAAAACTCTCTCTTGCTTTGGCCGCCTCCAGTTATAGCAAGCGGCCAGGGAATTGCCACTTCTAAGTATGCAGCCTATTTTTTCTTTTAAAGGGCGCTAATTTGCAGGTTTTCCCAGATGGCTACTTTCAGAAACCAACCCAAGATGAAAAACTAGGCTCCTGACTGTGCATTGACAGTCTGGTTCTCCTGCTAATCTCTCAAGGAGCCCCTTGCCTTTGCTATTTTGGCTGTGCCCCTTCTGCACTGCTGTGGTGTGCTGTCACACTGTCTGCTAGTCTAACTTGGGTCTTTATGGGTTCCTTGGCAGGAGTAATGAAATAGGAAACAAGAATGAGGAATCAAACAATCTCAAGAGAAGGGCGGTAGGTTGTCTCTGATTTTTTTCATGCCCAGAGCCTTTGATTGCTGTGTGTATGAATCGCACACCTGTACGAATCAGTTGCACCCTCAGAGGCTGAAGTTTAAGGCTTACCCAGTGCAGAGGTGGAGGAATGTGAACCTCAAAATAGTCTGCTTGTTGCTACTGAAAGCAGTGCTCAGGGTGCACTAGGGCTGCCAAACCAGCGACTGAATGTCTGCGTCCATTTTTTCTTGCTCTTGGCTGCAGCTCAAGTGTGCTGAGGCTTTCCTTCTTGTAAGAAATCTTTTTCATCTTGGACGTAGGAGGGAGGGGAGGAGATGAGATGGAGGATGCTATAAACCCCATGCAGGCAAAGGGCAAGGATCTGCCTCGAGGTGGTTTTATACGGTGGTTAGAGAGTTAACTGTTGCTGGTTTTGGAAAATTTCACAGTTTAAATTACTTTAGTATTGTACTGGGGCGGGGGTGGGGGGAAGAAATAGAATAATTTGGTAGTAAATGAAGAGAAATGGCGGTGGGGCTTCTGGGTGGAAAGAATGAGCTGAAAGATCAGGACTCAGTCTTAATATAGTGTATTTAGTCCAATTACAGGAAACATCTTTTCTCTGAAAGCAATAATGAAAATACAAGTTCTGGTCAGAGTGAAAAAAGCTGGATTCTTAATTCTCAGAAACAGTCGTTGCCAAAATCTCTTGACTATACCCGAAAAAGGCCCAGGGTGCGAAGCAAATTAAAAGGTAAGCTTGGTCCCCGCTGACACTTAGCTATGTGTGATGTACTGTCCTGCAGGTATGGAAGGGGCTGATGATGGTTTGAGAATGGGATTTGGCCAATTCCTGTGGGGAAGAGCAAGCTCGAGGACAGCAGTGAAGGGTACCCTGTGGAGGGGGTGCATTGAGCATCCTTATACTTGATTAAACAGGCTCCTATCCCCTTCCCTCTGGTGAATGTACTGGGGTTCAAATTTCCAGGTGGAAATTGGGCACCTAAATGCCTGTTTGGGGGCAGCCCTCTGTGTAATGGGGCTGAATGTGCTCAGCTGATGGCTGCATTGGTGCTTGAACACAAGAGGAGGAAGACCTCTTTGGAGCTGCCTTACCCTCCCCCTACAACTTTCCACTTCTCAACTCTTCAGAAATACAATTGAATTGGGAATAAACCTTGGAAAACCCACACAGTTTGCAAACTGTGGCACTCTGCTCCCCTTTTTATATACTGACAGGCCAATTGTCCTCTGAGCAATTTACAACGTCAGGTGTGATGGTTTCTGATAACATTCTCTGCTCAGGCCTGACCAACAGCAAACCTCCCCTGTGGATATGCTCCATGGCGCTGTTGGCTGCTGGGACTTCCAAATTCAGCCTAAATTGCCCTGAAAGGGCTGGGATCTCTGTGCCTCTCATGGAGGATGAGTGTTGCTGAGGCAGCTGTTGATTTCTGTAGGGGTGAGAAAGCAAAAGGAAGTTGAGGCTTTATACCATGTTTTCATAGGAATTGTTCTCACTCCAGCGGCAGCCTGTGTGTGCCAGCTGGGGCTTGGGTGCCGCTGGACAAGCTGCTGAGCCTGCCTCTCTGCTTTGGCAACTGCTCAGGATGCAGGGAGCCGTGTGTGTTTGCATCACTTAGAAGCTTTGTTAGATGGGGGTTTTGAAGCTTAATGCGACTGTTAAGTTTTCTCTCATAAATGCCTAGAAAACCAAACTCGAAACCGAGTGATTTAGCTGTGATGCCAACCTTAACTAGGCAAGGCACATAGGTAACGCTGTCAGTAACGAGGTAAGCTTTTCTCCTTGCAGTGCTTCCAGCGTCTTCCCCAAGTAGCAGTGGTGACTACCAGGCAAAGAAGGTAAGGCGCTGCTGTGCTTAGGTGCCTCAGATTTAAAAATTATATTTGCAAAATGGGTGCAAACGAGTGGGAATTAAATAAACTGGTGTTGTCTATCTTCTCAAATGTTCTGATGGATAAATTTGCTTACTAAGTGTTGCTGAGGCTGGGGAAATAAGGAGGTCTTAGGAAAACACAAGAAACTTCATGGAAACAACTGTGTGTGAGCCCTAAGCAAGTTGTTCTATAACTATAATATTTACCTGTGATAGATGGAAAATGGGGCAGGAATTGGCCTGCTTGGTGTGCCACCTGCCTTGGTTGACACAGGTGTCACTCCAAGAGGAACGAATGTGGCTCTAGGGCCATGCGAAGAGCTAGCGCTGCCTATCCAAATGCCTGCAGAAATCCCAGATGGGTCATACCAGGTTGTGTCTCCATGTTGGCCTCTTCCCTGTCCTGCCAGCTGGTGCCTTGGGAATGCTCATGTTTTCCTTTGTGCTTTGCTGGCAATTTTCAGGGCTTTTACTCCAACTCCTGTACTTATGCTGAGTCCTGGTTCATGCACTGCCCTTCTCCACTTTCAGCTATAGCTCTGGGTAAACAAACTATGGATTATACTGATGGGGGGAATTAGCAGACTAGATGTACATCAAGCCAAATAAAATACAGCCAGACTTTTCCAGTGGCCCGCTATTAAGTGCTATGTATCAAATGATTTGGAAAGTTACCCACATAAATGCAGAAAGTTTTGGGGGAAAAACTCTCCAGAATTGGTAGTTGCATTAAAAGCTTGTATTTCTCCCTGGATACCTTTTCTCTCTTGACTAACATGCTTTGATTCTGCTTCTGACAAACTTAATCCACTAATGGGTAAAGGGAGAAACTTACGGAGAGAGTTGTCATTATGTTAGGCATATTTCAAGTGTGTCTCTACTCTGTGTTTAAAAAAACCAAGCAACTAAAAACCACCCAAAACAGACAAAAAGCCCCAAAACACCCCAAAAAACCACCACCACCAAAAAACCCCCTTTGTTAACCACCAACCCAATACTCTGCTTGTGTAGTAAATAATGTATGTGCTTAGGCTTGGCTTTGTTTCAGCAGGGAACATCAAGGCAAAGAACCCGAAAGGAGACGCAAAGTAAAAAAATCATGACAGACACGCCCAGCTCCAAGGGACAAAATTTACTGACTGGGGATGTTGCTGGTATTTTGTTTTTAATAATCTTCAGTGCATTCAAAAAGCCATTTAGATAAGTGTGGGAGTGTGTGTTTTGAGTGTTTGGCTGTTGTGTTTGGTTTTTTTAATTAAATTTTGCCTTTTTCCCCCTCATATTTTCTTCATAAGCACTCTGCCTTGTGATCTTTCTTGTAATGGCTATGGAGGCTGGATACTGTTTGTAAGTAAAGTCTCTTGAGTCAGGGAGGACATTAGCTGGGACTAATAAGAGGTGATGGGAGAAACTTACCTGGCAGCCAGAAGTAAAATAGCCTTTGGACTGATGTTTTAACCACCGTTTCATCCCTGTGTGAAGAAATAAAGGATAGTGTGGTGGTTTCTTTCTTTTTTTTCTCTACATATGTCATTGAGTTTTCCAGTCAATGCAGGATTCGACCTCTATTGCCCGTGTCATTTGGCTGATCTCTCGTGCAGATAAAGCACACCTAGAGGAGCACAAAGGGACCCCGCCATTGCTTGATGTGTCTTCCAGGGATGATTCCAGTGATGAGGAGGTGGCCACGCAGGTATGATACGGAGCCTCCTAATTTGCTGTCAGGCGGCTGCTCATCTAAAACCAATGCATCATGTCATTTCCTATAACTAGACAAGGCCCTGATAGCTGCTTGTCTGCAGTGCAGGGTGGGTACCTTCTTACAGTGTTGTCCTTCTCTCCTTAGAAGTTTGATGTATCTGGCAAATTATCAAGAGAAGAAGAAAGTCTTAAGCGTAAGGAATCAGGTTTGTCAGTTTCAACAACATGGAAGAACCATTTAAAAAGTTGAAAGGGGTGTTGCAGAGTTGTTATTATTTCAGGTGTGGTCTTTGACTGCACTTGAACACTTGTTCCGTAAACCCTGAATCTAATTCAGTGTGCTCCTCATGGTCTGAATGCCCTCCTTGTCCTGGGTTCCACCACCTTCCTGCCATATGGAGACTCCAGGCAGGTTGTTGGTCAAACACGGACACCACATTAAGCTCAGAAAACTGAACAGTGAGACAAAGGAGTGATATTTTTTTTTCCAGGCTTTCCTTAAAATATGGGCTGCAGCTTTCCTTACTGTGTTCTTAAGGGTTTTCTGGGGTTAAAAGTAATTGTATGTCAACTCTAGAGAAGCTGCAGAACAGAAAACTGTTATGGGTGTGAATAGATTTTCTCTCCTACGTATTTATGCAGTTTTTTTTTTAAGGAACAGCTGAAATTAGCTCATGAACAAATGAGCATAGACAGATTGTGAGCTTGGGCTAGAAAAGAGAAGGGGAAGAAGCTGGGCAAGAGTCGAAATTGTCTTTAGGATGAAGATATGTAGCTTTCCTGTTACCTGCATAGCACTAGGCAGTCTAGTTGTCAGTTTTTCCGAGGGAAGAGACTTGCTGGTGAAGGATCGTCTACTCTAGGTGACCCTGCTCTGGCAGTGGGGTTGGACTAGATCTCTAGAAGTCCCTTCCAACCCCTAACACTGTGAATCTGAAGTCTTATTCTGTCCTGTAAGTTTGATGCCAGACCCTAAAATGAAGTTGCCAGCTTTTCTGCAGGATTAGTAATTCCAGTGGTGATTTTTGTCTGAGTAGCTGGCAGGTATTGCTACATACCTCATGCAAAAGAACAGGTCTGTTCTGAAGCATCTGTTCTCTTTCTAGATACGTTAAGCAGCACTGTTATAAAAAAGCCTAAATTTTCCAGTTGGGAAACAAGCCATCGGTCCTCTGATGCTTCCTATAAACCGAGAGAACTTCTTACTTCAGCAGGGAAGGAAGAGGAAATCCAGACAGGTAAAATCAGGTTGGAAGTTAAGGTGGAGTGTCTAAATGCTTTCAGTGTTTCTTTTTTTTTGATGGTAGAAATCATAGTCATGTGGCAACTTGAAGAGATGTATTTGTAGGGAGGATATTTTCTCCAAAAGTCAAAATATAGCAGAATGTGTGTATTGTGGCACTGGCATTGGACGCTATGTATGTAGAGGTGTGAGTAAGGAAATTTGGGTTCCCTAACCACAATCCACTCAGGAAGGTGCTCAATGATACAAGCACTTTCTAGTCTTTATTGAATAGTGGTATTTTTCCAGAGCTATTAACAAAAAAAACCCCCAAAACCACCCCACAACCAACTTCCCCTCCCCTTCACCTCCCTTCCAAAACCCACCCCACTGACCTGAAAAAAGAGTGGAGGTAATGGACAAAGTAACTGCAAAGTACTGCTAACTCTGAGTGAAAGGGAGGTTTGTCTTTCCTTGCAACAAATAAGATGATGACAGTAAAGCAGTGGTCTGATTGTTTTTTCTCTGTGCTGTGCTTTTGCCTCATTATCTGTAAATATGTTGTTCCTTTGGTTAATGTTGTGCCTCTTCCATGCTGATTTCTATAACAAGACTTTCTCACTGCCTTTTGGGGCAGCTTCCCTCCTGCTTGTGAGCTCTAGAAGAGTGAGACTCAAACTCCAGCTCTGTAACAAATGTTATCAGTCATATGAATGACAAACCCTTCGCTAGCAGGAGGGTTTATATTTCAATAAGCCTCCTAGCACGATACGAACTGGGCATATGCTTTCTCCTAGGTCAGGAAATGGATGATGGTGTGGATAATGCATTTTCTTCCAAGATGCTGCGTGAAGATGTCAGTGATTCAGGGTTGATTACTGCATTTGAAAGCTTTATCAGCCAACTAAAGAAATTGTTCTGGGTAACGTGCACTCTCTTAACGTGTGTGGCATTTTCTTGTAGTACATGAAGGTACTTTTTTATCACCAGGGGAGTTGGTGCAAATATCCCATCTACAATTTGCTCCCAAGAGCAGGGTTTTGGCTGCAGTGTCTGTTAGCCTGGAGCTCTTAAAGTATTCTGCACAACGTGTATAACCTAAGTAGTGTTATAGGAAAGGTGTAAAGGAAGCTTTAACTAGCTTTTTTCCTTTTTTTTTGTCTTGTATGTTGGAACATCAGATTTGGTTAGGCATTTGAAATACTTGGTGGGAAGGGATCAAAGCTTTTTGAAAGGTAACCCAGTGTAGTGACAGTGTACCTACACTGGAGCTGTGGGTTGTTGCCCTTATGGGTATGTACCAAAAATATAAAGACTTCCTTTTGGAGCACAGACCAGTTTTGCTGTGATCCAAGACAATGCAGATTTTCACAATGAAAACCAGAAAGCCGTACAGTCTGCACCTGTTGACTAGATCATGTGTAGATTCATAAGGATATGCTTATATCTTTGAGAGGAGGTGTTGGATGCACAATTGGTAGTATATAGAATCATAGCCTGGTTTGGGTTGAAGGGACCTTAAAGTCAACCCCCCTGCCATGGGCAGGGACACCCTCCACTAGACCAGGTTGATCCAAGCCTCATCCAGCCTGGCCTTGAACACTGCCAGGGATGGGGCATCCACAGCTTCTCTGGGCAGCCTATGGCGGTGCCTCACCACCCTCTCCCTGAAGAAAGATAAGCTGTGTATTCTTGGTTTACTCAACTGTATAGACATACTTGAGATGAAGTGCAAGCAACCTACTGCTACTGTTGATGTAGCTATAACAAGTAATGTGGGCATTAAACCAAGTTTAATATGAGAAGAGACAGGATCTGCCCCATCAAAATCTTCTTGTGTTTGAAAGCTTTGAACAAACCAAATGTGGCAGGGCAGACTTACAGTGGATCAGCACTTTGTGTTGTGCAACCACAATTTTCTAAGCTGTGCTAGGTGTTCACACTAAACGCCTGGTACTAAGTCCTTGAGTAAACGCTGGAGGTGGTTGCACTTACAAAGCAGTTATTAAAATGTACACAGCTTGCATTAATACGGATCTGAAGCAGTACTAACAAAGACCTGTCTTTGTGCAGTTAAGTGTATTTGAGTACGGGTAAAGCTCACTTTTGTGCTGGCTGGATAGCATGACCCTGACCAGAATTCACCTGGGTTACACAGAGGTCTGTTGGTGTAACTAGTGTGGCTGAACAAAATCAGTTCATATTTCTGGTATACCGCCTATATGTCATCTTGCTTCAGTTAAACTTGTCTTAAGAGAGTTTCCACTAAGCAGAGTGACAGCCCGTGAAGGTGTTTGCTTTCCAGGGAAAGGTTTTGAAAACTAGACTTCTAGGTTTTCTCTTGGGCCATTGCCCATTTCTAATGGTATGTCCTGTGGTTAGACCCGGTACAAAAGGATGGAGACGAGTGTGCAGAACACCCTGAGGACTTCAGAGAAGAACGTGTCCACCCTGCTGGACCGGATACATGAGTGCAGGTAAGTTGTCTGCTGCTGGCTAAACCTCAAGCTTCAGCCTTGTGTAAATTTTGATATGAAAAGGAATGCCTCTTTGGAAGCTAACCTGACAATAAGCTACTGCACTTATTGTGGTTTGTAAGGCAAAATAGCTTGTGTGTGTGCCTCTCGCTTTATTTTTAAAAAGAGTTTCAGAAGTGTAGCTCCTGTGATTTATCCTGCTTTTCCTGTAAGGGGACAGCAGGTGGGTTAATGCAAAGCAAACAACCCACCCCCTTGTTACACTTGGTAGTTTCTGTTTGTATATCTTTTAAGAAAGAAGCCAAACTCAATTTACTTAATGAAGTGAGGGAGAGAAAAAGTAAGGGGTCTGTTAGAGACCCATTACTGTAGGTTTTTTTCACATGTGCATGAAACAAATGCCAGCAAGTGGTCTTAACAGGTACCCACCAGATAAGGCTTTAAACAGATCGTTTTGCTCTACAGGTTGTCAAATTTCTGTGATGGGTACTAAATTCAAAAATGAATTATAATAGTTACGGTTTTCTTATATCTCAGGCTGTGCTTGCATTTTGCTTATGAGTAAGTCTATCAGGCCTCCATATCTACTCTACATTCAGCTTGCAGGATTTAGATCAAACGTAGTATGACATGATAGCTTTTAAAGTGCAAAATCTCTTGTATCTGTATCTATGAACAGAATTTGCTTGTCATTAATGTATGTGGAGAAGTTTTGTGTTCCAAAAACAAAACCGGGGAATGTCTTGGGGTGGAAGCTGAGTTAGTTGATGGCAGTGAGCTGCTGCCATGCTTTGAGGTTATTCACTATGTAACCTGGAGCCAACCAGAGCCACAGGATAATGGGAACAGAGCTGTGCCAAATCTGTCCTACCCCAGATGGGTAGTTCCTAAAGTCACCATCAGGTGATATCTTGACATCCCACTGCCGGGGGAAAGGTACAAAACTCAAGCAAATAAGGACGTTGCTGGTTAAAGCTTAGAAAAACAATCAGAAGCTATTCAAGCCAAGATGCTGTCCTCAGCCTGGGGAAATCTCTCCTGAATTCCTTGGAGGCTGGGAGAGTATGCGGGTTGAATATTGCACCGGGAACCCTGTCATGCACTCTGTCCTGAGCCTCTGTCACTGACTGCTGTTTGAGATAGACTAATTAGCTAAACTCATCCTCACTTTGACCTGGTACAGCTCTTCGCATGCTCTGTCACATACCTGAGAATGAAACTGCCCCATATAGTTCAGTGAGGACATTCGCTGCTGCCTAACGGCAGGTTTGGTGATGAATGGGTTGTCATCTGCCTTGTGCTACTGCACCTTGGAGTGTCATACTCGTTTCTGTTCTCCATCGCTAGGATGAGTAAGCTAGAGACCTTCCACCAGACTGTTGTTGAAGAGCTTGCCAGTCTTGAGAAGGAAACCCAAATCTTGGAAAACATGGAGAAGGATGCAGTGGTGTGTACGACTTCTCATGTGTCAGCCCATGGAGAGGTACCCCTTCCCAAGTAATGGAGGCATTTTGGGGGGCTCTTTTCAGGATTTCTGGAATGCGCAGTTGCTGAAACTGAATTCTTTCTGCAACCAGCAAAAGCAAAGGTATGTTTTGCAGGCTCACAAGTCTGCTGATGCTCAAAGAGGGCACTAGTTAGGCTGGTGGTACCCTCGCTGGTATATTGAAGTACTCTGAAGCCAGTATGGCATCTCCACTTGGTTTCTACTGACAGAGCCTTTTACAGCCTCATGAGGGTTTTGAATTGGGGTACATAGGATACAATGAGGGGTTCTCCATGGGAATTTATGCAGGGTGGGCACCGTACCTCAGGAGACCTGTGCCAGCATCTGGAACAAGGTACAATCTCTGGTCCTGTCTGTTAGAGGAGGTGATCCTTTCCTACACAAAAAGATACTGTTGGTACATAATGCTGGGTAAAAAGCTGCAAAAGGGGAGATGCTGAGGTTCTTTTTAATTAGTAAATATCTGAGTTTCATCAGCAAGTACTAACGCCTCAGATAAACTAGCCAAGCTCACTTTTCTTCCAGAATTCAGTCTATTGACTCGGGCTTGGGTGAAACAGCAAAGAGCTTTGCAGAGGCTGTCCAGAATACAACGGTATGTGCACTACATGAGTGGTTCTGGGCTGTGGCCCAACTTGATAAGTGTTGATAGTGAGAAAGTGAAACTGAAGTCTTGGGAGGGGAAGCCTTTGGTTAGTGCTCTCTGTGGGGCTGGTTCTTTATGGGATCCCTGGTCCCAGTGCATGGAAAGCATTGAGAAAGCTGTTTGCCCTGCCTAGGGACAGTAGTCAAAAACACTTGCCTAGGGGAGAAGGTAAGGATAAAGACCATCAAGTAGTGATGCTTCTACTGGGTTCATATTTCTGTGATCCCTTCCTCCCGAGGCTGTTTTCTTTGTGTAGTTGGTTGACCCTTAGTGCAGTTCTGTCACTTTGTCCCACTTGCCCTTGGGGTTGTGCACCTATGACATCGTGTGGTTAGGAGCTCTACAGCCTAACAGTGCCTTGTGTGCTTTCTCTTACCTGCTCTTTGGTTCTGGCCACACCCATCCTTGGTGACTCCAAGTTTGATTTCTTAAAAAAAATTTACCTTGGATGCCAGTTAATTATTATATTTGATATTGTTCTTAAACTCCTCGGAGCTTAGTCCCTAACTTTTATGCTCTCATTTTAATTTGTAGGCTAAGTTGAAAACTCTAGCTTTGATACAATGCTTAACTTCCAACTTGTCCATCCCGTCACTTGTACATATGTATTTTCTACTGCTGCTGTTCCAGCTTTCACGCCCAGACCTGGTGGCTTTGGGGCTTTGGCATTCCAGGGTGGTTGCTACGATGTGGGCAATGCTGTGTCTGCACTGCACAGAGCTGAAAGAAGCTCCCTGTGCCAAAGGGACAGCTATAATTGCAGTCACTACAGTAGGCTGGGCCTGGGATTTTAGAGAAGATGCTGAAAATCCAGGGCTTGTTTCCCTTAGTTGTTACAACTGGTATCCTGAGCCTTTCCTTAGGGAAGAATTTCCACTAAGAGCACTGTGTTGCTCAGGGACACAGGCCTTTCCCTTACCGCAGGTTCTCCTGATGAAGGACACCTTTAAAGAGGGTCAGGGGAGAGGAAGGAGCCATTGCTCATCCTGCAGCACCTTGTTCCAGTCTGAGTGCTTGAGAATTAAAAGCTGAATCTAAATGTGCTTCTAAGATGCCTACTTTTTTTTTTTTCTTATGCAATATAAATATTTGTATAAGCTTTTTGAAATGCTTTTAATTATATTTTTTTCCTTCCCTGCAGTATGAACAACCAGTGAAGAAGGCAGTAGAAAATGCTGTGCTCATTATTCCTTCTGACTAGCCAATCCCTGAATTCATGAGAGCTCTTAACATTTGAGCACCATATGCAGTGTGGAGAAGATGCTCCTGTGAAGGATGTTAATCTATTTTACTTGGGGGAGGGGGGAAAAAGGGTGGGGGGTAGGGGGAGGAAAATAATATTGAGCTTTTTTTTTTCTTACAAAAAATATGCTCTGATGAGTGGTCTGGTCTTGACCTCCGTGTTGGTAACACCAAGTTTTTCTGCAAAATTGCAAGATGGGTCCATTAAATATGAAAGAAATAGAAAAAATGAGCTAAATATCGTAATTTAGCCACTGAACTTGTGAATATACTGGCCCTGAGTATTCTTCTAATATCTTTATCAAATGTAAAAGCATTGAATGATTGATTCTAAGTAAAAAGTTGCTTGCATAGCATAACATTCTCATTTCTTTCAAACTGATGCACTGTGCATGTCTGGAAAGGTACTCTAGAGTCTTGTATACCCTGCGTGGGTTGTGTTAGGGGTAACCTTTCTTGTGTGCATGCAGCAGTGTGGGAACTGCTGGCTTGAAACCAGGGCCACTCAATTCTGTATTGTGGAGGTGAAAACATAGAGGGATTTACTGGATATTGGCCAGATGCCTGATGGCAAACTGGAGACTGGAACTTGGAACATTGCAGAAAAAATGGCAAGTGAAGCTGGAGAAATTACTTCTAAAACCAGTGACTATTGGTTTCTAGGAGAGTTCAAAGTACAGTGGACAATGTTAAGATTAGATAAGCTACTATCAAAGGTCACTTGAAAGTGAGGAGCAAATAAACTGTGCTATTTGACATCTGCTTTGACAGAGCTCCCTGAATTGTGGTGGCTCCCTGCAAACTCCCAGCAGTGCTGTGGCAGATTTCACATGCTATAGTGCATCTTAATGAATTTGTGGGAACGTGGCATGCTTCCAAGCTCTGTTTCTACTTGCCTTATAAAACCAACTTCAGATTGCTGTGTGGGTTGGAGTGGAGGGAATCATTCCTTGCACACGATGTACAGGGAATTTGTACAAGCCTACTTCTGCTGGGGTTTGTTTCACTGCTGAATGTCTTGTGGGGCTGAAAGCATTGAAACTCTTCCTTCTTGAGAAGATCATGCAGAGAACAGTGAGAAGCTGCTGTTGCCGTAATTTAATAATGTTCTGGAAATTATGCTTCCTCTAGCTTGTGTAGTCCTGACTGGAGCTGGCATGAGTCAGGCCTCCACCTTCATCCATGTCATAGGGGCAGCTGGTTCTTTCCTTCTGGGCTGTTTTGAAAGAAAAGACCTCTTTAACCCTGCCATTCCCAAAGCTATAGATCCACTAGTCTGCCCTCTTCTATTCACAATGCAAAGGGCTGAAACTGGTTTCACATCCACTAACTTGCACTTATTTCTTCTGGGGCTGACCCTGGTGGCCTGACCATGCTACATCCTTCTGCTGCTCTTCAGTGTCTTTCCAGTTGCCTTTTGAATCTGGTCTCTCAAAGCACTCAGCCAAAGCGGCTCTGTCTTTTGGGAGAGGACGTTGTAACCTCTGTGAACAGCTCTGCTTGTGCCTGGTGATGCTGTTAAGTTTTGCAGCCCAGAACCAGAGCTTACAGCATGGTTTGTGTCCCGCTCGTGTGGTGGTAGGCTGTGGTTGCACCAGCAGTGTCATTAACCAAAACGGGCTTTAAGATACCAGCCTGAGTGATCTGAACATCCCTTTCTATTGCCTGGCTATACCAGGTCCAAAACAGAAAACCTTTTAGGGCTTTTACTAACAGAGTAGTCATGCGAGGTGCTGGGCCTAGGAGGGCTTGAACTGCCCTGTTGCTGGTTACCATAACACAGAGTTCACACTAGCAAAAGCATAAAGGGATGAGTTGTGCAACATTGTTCCCAGTCCTAAGTACCAAGGTGAGCCTTCTAGTAGTTCCTGGGTAAATGCCTACATCCCATGGTGTTATTCCCTGTGACCTGGCCAAACATGATGGGTGCAACCAGGCCTAACAAGGTGCTTGATGTGAAGCAGGCCTAAGAACTGAGAGGAGTTTTCCATGCTGGGGGCGCTCGTGTGTAGCGAATTCTGCAAAGCCATGGACACGGCATTAGTAACCTGCATCCTTGGGGTATGTGTCATCTGCTTTGGGGTGGATGATGCCTTGGCTGGTTTAGCCTTGCTCACTTGCATCTCCAGGCAGCTTACTGCACAAGGGGAAGGTTTGAAATAGGAAGAGGGTGAGATGTGGTGGCTTTTTTCATGTAAGAATTCTTTTAATTTTTAAGGTTTTTACTAACTATGACGGTTGATCTTTCAATTCTGAGATGTTATTTGATGGCTTCATTGCTCTTTGTTAGAGCTGCTAAGCATTAAATTTTGCCAGCACAATGGAGTAGATGTGTAGCAAGTCTTGTTTTGCTACGTTTTTCCCTGTCCTTTGTGTGTGCTGGCAGAATGCTCTCTTGGTGTCTCCTGTGCCTGTAAAAACTTAGGGACAGTCATCATCCAAGTATCTTTGCTAGGTAATTTATGGAAGGGAGACTGATGCACACTGTATCTCTTACTGTTGAATCCCTATGTAACCTGTCACTACAAAGCTTGGAAGGCGAGTGTTGAGCGCTTCAGAGGGCGTGAAGAAAGGAGAAATCAGGATCTCTTATTAAAAATTATCATAATGTTGTATGCATCTACACTTGCTTTTAACTGTTTTATTGGAAAAGTCTGAACCCTAAAAGGCTGCTTGTAGTGACAGGTGTAGGAGAGCAGCAACGGCTGCCATACAGTTTAGATGTCCCTTAGCCCTGTGCTTTTTTTTCAATCCCTTGATATGAAACACCAGCTATTGAGAGAGAAGCTCAGTGAGTTCTAGCTTGGTAACCTGTGAAGTGCCCAAGGTGGGAGGACATGCTGTGAGTTTTGACTACAAATGAAAAGGCCATTAGGAAAAATCAGTCACAGCTGTGTTTGGACACAGCATCTGGGGCAGGAATGACTATTTCTCATATTGCTGCCTGCACTGTTGGGTCAGTTCAGCGCATTTGGGCTGAAACCCCCTGAGGGTCTTAAGTACATTTGGCTTCTGCAGATGATATCTCAGCAACACAGACCTGAAACTGGGTTACTCTAACATTTCCTTTTGGAAGGTAGGTAGTTGACCTTGGCAGGTTTCTTTTGGCTGCTCACTTACACTCTTTTAAGTGTTATTTATTCAGCTATTTATTTTCTTCTTTTCAGCATAAATAGATAATAAAGCTCAATTTTCAAGCTATTCTTCTGACCAAGACAAACAAAGATAATGTGGGTGCTGAAGTGCAAAACCCTTGCATCGGTATCCTGAAAAAGAAATGGGAAATACAAAGTGCAGGTTAAGGCCAACTACTTCCTGAATTTTAAGCTCTTAACCAGTTTAATATAAAACCCTGTTATAACCCCTTCTATCTTTATGCTGTATCTTTTTCAGGGCACGATGCTGTGCCAAGTGCTTGCTTCCCTGTGTGTTCCATAGCAATACAATGGCCCATCCAAGGTCTAGAGAGCTACTGTTACCCTGTGATAAGGCCATATGAAGGCTTCACAATGCCAGTGAAAAGGGGTTGTCCTCTGTAGTTGGAAACGGGCAGAGTGACCAGAGGAACTGGTGTGTTTGTTTGCCCTGGCCTGGGGTCAGCTTGCCCTGCTCTCACTAAGGTGGGCTGGCAGTGTGCTGGGACAGGTGCCCCTTCTGCAAGTGATAGGACTATGTCTAAAAGGAACAGTGCACTGGAAAAATTGACAGTTTTCCAGAAACAGCTGAGAGCTGCTATATATTGGAAACAAATACAACAACAGAGCCTTCCGTGGTCATATATTACAAGGTGTTTTTTGTATTTTGAGCAAGAGTTGAGAAAATATTACTTTCTGCTAGACCATGAAAGAAGCCCTGTAAAGCTGAGTGTTGGCAAGCATCAGTAGCCTGATTACTCTCCTTTAATTCCAGTGTTCTTGAAAGGGCCTTAGTAAAGCTTATTCCTTCCTCTTCATTCCTTGGGAGGCTATTAACATCCAAAACTAGTGAATCAAACTCAATGGCTTTCTCTCTTCCCTGTCCTCTCACGCACACCCACTGGTGAGCCCAAACCAGCAGGATCGAGTGCTTACACGTCTTGCCCCTGTGTTTGTGTTTTCAATCTGAAAGAAATTATATTTTTGAGATTGATTTTTCCATTGCCTCTCCTCCCAGTTTTCTGCCATCAGGTCCAAACTGAAAACAATCTGAGGATCAGAGGATGACTTGCTGGGTAAGTACAAGCCTTGAACAAACATATTATTACAACAACACCAGCTTTGTTCAAAACCCAAGCTTTTACAGGTAGTGGGGCTGTGTGTGTAGGGAGAGCTAGGAGTTCCCAGCTACAGTGCTGTGTAATAGAAAAAACAAAGTGCTAATTGGCTTGGTAGTTTGGTCCAGTCGGAAGAGATGCGGTGTATACAGCATTTCAGTGGCACTGTATTTAAGCCTAGAAAGTGCAAATTGGCTGGAGGTGGGAATGTTAAATATAACTCCCCAAATCTCTAGTATCTTTTTGGAGAACAGCCCTTGTTCTTGACAAACATCACTCCTTGTAATGATAACTAGTTAGGCGTTAGACTGTGGAGTGATCCTTCTTGTGCTTTGGCTTCTGATATTACAGTCTTTACAAAACTGCTAGCTATCATCCTGCCTCACCTGAAGGAGCAATCTGACCTTGGAGCCAACTGCAGTGGCAGGGATGTTTTGTGATGGCTTATTTCACAGTAAATGAGTTGTTGGAAGTATTTTTGAATCTTGTCCTGGTGTACATTTGGCTGCTTTAGCCTTCCTTTACAAGGGTAGGAAGTGCTGCTTGACTTTGTTTCATCCTGGGTATTTGTGGCTGAAGGAAGTTTAAAGCTGCGGTATCGGCTCGTTTCATCAGTCCATGATCTTTGCTTGGATGATGCTGACACCTACCCAAGGCACTCATTTATCTGAGAGTCTTCAGGCGTGCCAAAGGTTTGAGCACCTTTCCTAGGCTTGGGTGCTCTGCAGGACAGAGGAGTTTCTGGCAACATAAAGCTCTTGTGTCTGTTCAGAGGAAAGGCAATGCCCTGAAAGCACATTGGATAGGCCAGGCTGGATGAGGCTTTGAGCAACCTGGTCTAGTGGAGGGTGTCCCTGTCCATGGCAGGGGGTTGGAACTGGATGGTCTTTAAGGTCCCTTCCAACCCAAACCATTCTGTAAAAGGTGATTTGCACTGCCCTCATGTTTGCAGTATTGCCAGAAGATGAACTTGGTAAAACATGTTGGCTTGTGTTTGTTCCTTGCCCTACCCACCCCCCCCAATTTTCCTTAGTGAATGCAGGCAGTTATACAGTTGTGGTTTTGCCTGTTGGGCTGGATGAGGTGCTTCCTTCTCTCCCATTGTCTTGGAATGGTCCGAGCATGCTTCTAAGTGAAAACATGCCTGACAAACTATTTTCCGCTGATAGGATGTGGAAATTGCTTCTAAATGTCGCATGAGAAGAGAATGTGTATGGGAGGAGAAAACCCCACACAATTGTGTAAGACTGGTGGTCCTGGAAAAGAAGTCAAGTACAGAGAGACAGGATTCCTACTCAGTTTATATGTTTAGATGGGGTGCTCTTTGCTGCCATCATCTGTTATAGGTCTTGTCTCTTTCCAAGAATAATACCAACTTTTTTCAGCCTGAGGCACTAGACACCATCTCTGTGTGGTAACATCCAGTACAGGGCTTTCCAGCAGCACTCAGAAGTGCTGTAGCTGTTTGGGATTGCTTCTGTTCCAATTCAACTGCTGTACTGGGACTCGCTGCCCGTTTGTGAATGAGCATGTTAGCCACACAGCATCCCTGCCTTAGTGTTTCCCATTTCGGTAACTCAATGCTTTCCAGGTTTCCCTTTGTGGCTGGAGCTGGGTGTCAAGGATTCCTTTACATGCTGTTTCTGGATTTTTATGGACAGGAAACTACAGACAAGTTGAGGCTGAACAGCTCAATCCAGAAACGCTTTTTCAGTGGGATCCTCTTTGCGAAGGCGAAGGATGCTATACGATGCTTTTATTCTTCTTGCACTCCGAGTGATTAGATAATTCAAGTGGCATGTGGAGAAACCTGATTTCTGTTCTCTGATGAAACAAACCCCATTTCTCCCATCTTTTAGGACAGCAGCTGACAACTAGTCTATAAGCTATTCAAGTATAGCTTGCAGTTAAATGACTCCATTGCATTTACATGGAGCACTTTATCTTCTTTTAGGCTCAAATAATATTCACCTGAGACCAAAAAGATTGTCCTGGAAATGGAGAGCTGTAGGTTCTGGTCTCCTCTGCCAGAGTGGGAAACCAAGTGTCTGTTTTCTATATTCTTGAGCAAGGGCTGTTAATGCAACCTGGTAGTCTAGGAGGGGGAAGAGAAAAGCAACACCTGCCTCCGTCTTGTGGTGTTGAGGTCCTAGTCCTTCACCCCATCCATATGGTTTTACTTGAATGTGTTCCAAACAGTAATGAAATTAATTTTTCAGTAGTTAAGCATTTTCTCAAACCTCAAATATTTGTTTTATAAGGATAAAATCCTGAAATGTTTGCACATATTGAGAATAATCTCAGTGCTTCGTTTTCTTGCCCTAACTGAAATTCAGCTGCTGAACTGGACCAGACTCCCCTTTTTGTTGTTTTGAAATAATAATTCAAGCCTAGGTTTTGTCTTTTTCCAGGAAATATGTGTCAACTAAAAGCCTCTCAAAGCTGCGAAGTCTGGACAGGAGTTGCTGTAAACTCACGTGTTTCTTTCTAGGCTGTGTTGACTGCTGGTTTATTTGCTTATTTTTGTCAGGTAGCACTCTCAAATGAGATATTTTAAAGTCTTTGCCTAACAGAAACAGCAGGTGTAAGAAGCTTCATTGCCAGTAAAGAAGTCTGGACTGACGGACAGGATTCCACATCTTGGTAAATAATGGGTAAAACGGGCTCTCTCCCCTCCAGGTTGGTATGTCTGGGTGGAGAGCTGATGTTCTGTAAATTGCATCTCCACCCTGCCTCCACAGTGATGCTCCGGTTATGCTTCACTGTGCCCTCACACTGTTGTGCACAGCGAAATCTAGAGATGATGTTGGTATTGTGTGCACAGAAGAGGGGGTATTAAATTAAATGTGAATAAAACCCAGGCGTCAACCTTATTTGAACTAGCAAGAAGGATGCAGTGGTCATTTTTCCGTGAATTATTTGGAAACTTTCCTCTGTCAAAGTCTTTCTTACGCATCTATAATAGATTAATTAAAAGGCTTTCACCATCCAAAGTCTGCAAAGAAAGAGAGCCTGGGATCAGCGAGGCAGCAGAACTACACAGGGTCATTTTAACAAATCTCTCCGGGCTGAAAGTGTTTTCTCTCTGCTGTAAAAAACAAGCTCAGTATGAAGTATTCACAGCATCTACTTTGTGCATCTGAAATAAAATCCAGAGGAGCAAAGGTGGCAGCCTGTGTTGCCTGTAGAGCTGCGGTTAAGAGGCAGGACTTTCTAGGAGGGACAGGGATGTTCAGTCTACCTGGGAAAGGTATCTCAAGGAAGAAGTGTAAACATGCTGTGTCCGAGTGTTGTAGAAAGCTCTTTCCTATCAATCTAATTGGTACGCGTGTGTGTACGAGCATGATACGCAGAAATACCACCTGCCCAGTCACGGAGAAGGGCAGAGCACAGCCAACCGTTGGGCAAAATCCACTGGGGATCTTTACATCAACACCAGTGGGGTTGGTGTGTGAAGTCACAGAGGTTGTGTCTCGGTCTGAGGTGAATGCCTCAAAAGCTTGCTCAGAAAGTTTCACAACAGTGGTGTTAGCCACTTCCCAGCAATTTGATACCTTAAGTAAAGGGGAGTGGAGACAACCCGATAGTAAAATCTGTTTATTTACAGTGTTACGTATTACAGGACAATCAGTTTAAAAAGTCAACGCTTCTTTTTTTCTTCAAAGTTGCAGCATTTTGAAGATGTTAAGACAGATCTGAAGAATTTAAAACATACCTGATTCCAGCCTTCCTGGCTGGTCTGGATCTGCAAGGTGAGACCATCTTGATTTTTTTCTTTCTTTTTTTTTTAGTTTTCTTCTTTTTTTTTTTCCCCCCCCCCAGCCCTTTAAGTTTCAAGTAAGGCATTTGTTTCTTTCTTTTCCTTTTTAATGAGGTTTCAGCAAAACAAAAGATAGTGTCTGTGGGTTTGGTTGCTGTAGTAAACTTTAACACTTAGCATGCTGACGCTGTCCACCTTGATAGTGAAATGCATGCTTTTTGCCATCAAAAGGTTATGGACTCTGTTCAGCCTAAAATCCACGCTGGGCCACACAACCACTTTGTTGCCTGCCTTAGACAAATGCTTCAGCTGGTTGCCCTGTGCGCTATCTTGTCAGGTCTTCTGATTCCCTCTGCTTTTACCCTGGTTTCCAGCATCAAACTGGTATCTGCAGAGCTCTGAAGTTCTCTGTTTACTTAGGGCCACACGCAACACTTTCAGTCATACCCACTAATTTCTTACAGCTTGGGTTTTACTGTGTCAACCAGAACAATCTGCAAAGTTTCTGGAAGGGCCAGTAAGAACTAGCATATACACACAGTCTAGGCTTTCAACCATGGGGTTTTTTGGGTTTTAATTGCTGCGTTTCCTCTTTATCATACTGTAAATAAAGCAGAAGGTTGGCTTTTGTTGTGGCCATCTTCATGAAAAGTGAGCAGATGTGAATACGCACTGGTCAGCTGTATGTCTGCGGTGGTGGTGTTACTGTGTTTGAACATTGCAGTTATTTTGGTCATCCAGCTCATGATGATGCTGTTTAGCAGCCAGGCTGTGCTTCAGCATTGTGGGGATTTCTGTTTTCTGCTGGAATAGGAAGGTTTTGTCCACACTGTAAAGAAGCAGGATCTGGAACTGGCTGGAGACAGATGGGATCCTGTGGGACTTCCAAGCACAAATTCAAATTGAGCTACGTGCCACTTTTTCCTTTTTGCTGGACAAACTTGTCTGTTCTTCCCCCATGCTGTATCACTTCCTCAGCCCCTCTCCTTCCTATCCATGAGTCCTCGTGCCTGCAGCACCTCAGGCTGCTCCCAGTGAGGCTGGCTGCCATGTGTCCGCAGCCGGTGTTCCCTAGGACAAACCTTCCAGCCTTTGCACCTGCAGTCTCCAAGACACCCTGATGCCAGATCATCTAGAGGGGATAACTGACTTGGGAGGTGGAGAAGAACTAGAGGAGCAGGATTTGGGTCAGCTTCTTCTCCGTGTGGGACCTCTGCAGCTCCTTGGTCCCTCCTTGCTTGCTGTGCATGTGGCTTGTCCCCTTCCTGTCCTTGGGATCCCGTGGGGTGATAGGAGGGAAGGACACAGTCCCTTTATGGAATTGCTTGATTCTGGGGGTCTTGATGAGCTGGGGTGACTCTGAAACATGTTTTTAAGAGAATTTGTACATATGAGGTTGGAAGAGACCAGAACTAGAAAAAGGGAGTGGAAAGAGCCTATGTCCACTTTTAGCAGGTATTTCAAAGGGGACTAAATAAGAAAAGGGTGAAGACAGATCTCCAAAGCTAACCTTGGGTATTTTTAATTTCTAATCATTTAAGTGGGAGGTAAATGCAGGTAACCGAAGCAGCAAAGATGGTTCCTGCCCTCTGTATGATACACACCATTACAGCTGCAGACAGCAAGTATATCCTTGCTTTCCCTGCAGCGAACTGTGCCTCAGTCCCATCTGTTTCTTCAGTCTGAGTAAGACCCAACTAGCACAGAAATTCATATATATTGTACTTTGCTCATTGTTGAATTCACTCTTAAGATTTTCTGTGTCTTCCAGTCTAATATGTGGCATGTCATTTTGCTTCATATTACCAGTGTTTGTATAGGATTAACTTTGTGCATGTTTACACTCGAAGGATTTATCTTCAAGGTGTTGAGCTCCTTGTTCTTCCAAAATTCAGTTAGTCAGAACTCCTATTAACCTGGCACATCCAAAGTTACTTGCTTTGCTCTGATTAGAGCTCAAAACCCCACATAATTGTGTAATGTCATGTATTCTATATACCATACTGGGCAGCCCCCTGTGCTACCAATCCAGCCTGCTGAAACAGCAAGCTCCTGCCGGCCTTCGTGGTGCTTGAGTCGGGTTGCATGTACGTAAAGCAAGTGAGCACAACGCGTGTCTGCTGCAGGCCGTGGGATGGTGCGCCTGGGCTCTGCCCTTCCTCAGGGCTCCCATGGGTCCAAAAGGACAGCTGCACCTTGACAGTGCCCACAGAAGGGAACGTGCGAAGAAGGAGAGAGCGATACAGTGATGGAAAAGCTATGATTGTGAAGCCTTGCCTTGAGATCTCTTGCACGCGCAGAAAGCGCTCAGTGCATTAGTCTGAGCAGAGTCCTAACCTTTTGAAGGCATTGATGGATTTATCTGTCGAGTGTTTTATAAGGCGTTTATGTGTCAGCATTAGAGATCAGGAAAATTTGCTTTTTCATGTGAGAAAGACCTTGGCCTTCTTGTTCCGATGGTGATCTTTGACAGGACAAGTATTTCTATTTGTTTTGTTAAAACCTAAATAGCAGTATATTAATAAGTGTCTGGTACAAAGAACTGATAAATGTAATCAAATGGGTTTTAAGCTAAAGCTCGCAATTCAGTCTTTTTCTTGAAAAAACATTGTAGGAAATACTATACTTATTGTTGTTTCTTATTGTTCAGGAATCCATTGGCAGCAGCAAAGTAGTCCTTATGGAAACCATTCTTGATTTCTGTTGTGACAGGGGTTTCCTTCACAGCTGTTCTTGAAGGTGCTTTCTGGTATGTCTATAAAAACAAAATCCAAAGTAAATACTTGGATTTATTTAGTGTCCCCCCCCCAACACAACTTGTGGTTAACTGTAAATTGGAGTTTTCTGGTGTTTGTTGCAGATATATTTACTTCAGACTGTGTTAAGGGAGCTATTATTTTGAGTGCCGTGGCTGATATTACCTTACTAGTATTGCTGTAATACTTTTTGTTGTCAAAAGAGATTTTAAGCCCTTTACACTAGAAGCTCTACGTATGCAGGCAAGCTGGAGCAGTCTCTGCTAAAAGAGGGTCGAAATAGACTGTGTGAAGACAGAGCTGTTACTTTTTTTTTTTTTTTTTTTTTTCCAAGGAGGGAGGAAGACTCAAGAAGTTGCCCAACGGAGCGAATTCAGACCTCCTAAGTAGTACCTGACTCTCTACACAAGTGCAGAAGGAAGAGCTGAGCGGCAACGGGGAGGTCGTCGTTACTGAATAACTATCTGTTGCAGACATTACTGCATCTATCATTCTTAACTGACATATACATTTTAATACAAACATATTTTAAATACTGATGCTCATTCTACATGGGAGTTCCAGACTGTTATCCAAAATATTCTCTTCTTTTTTCCCCCTTCACCCTTGCCAGAAAGCTCTTGGAAGACTGCTCACCTTAATGTAGAAGTTGATGAAGAGGAGGACCAGTGTGGCCATGTAGGAGGACTGGAACATGAGGCAGCCAAACGGGAATCCACATGGCTTCACAGCGGCGCTGAGTGTGTGCACAATAGTGAGCAGAAACTGGATCTGTGGAGGAAAGACCATGTGTGAGTATTTGCTGAGGAAGGGTCAGTGCTAGCTGAATCAGATACAACAGTGTCACCTGGTCTGCTCACTGAAAGTTTGAGTATTCTTGAAATACGATCCGTTTCTGAACGGGTGAATGTATTGTGAGGGTTAAGTTAAAATGGCACTCTTATGAAATCATAAAAAACCTAAGGGGGCAGAGATACCTGAAAATATGAGTTTATAGGCCTAGCTGGCAAAATAAAAGCTCTTTTATTTCAATAGGGGTTTTTCTATCTTACAGTGTTGTCAGGTACAACGTTATCTCTGTTACTGGTCAGAAACTCCAGAAAACTCTGAAGACTCCGGGCAATAGCTTTGGAAGTCTGAACTGAACATGGAAGTCCCAGGTCTGAGAAGGTCAGGTATGCCGCTGTTTGCATTAATGAAGTTAAGATGGGGACAAATGAAGCACAAAATGAGCTGGAGAAGGAATTGCAAAAGTCTGTCTACATTTGGGACTGTGAACCACTGCCCACACAGGTACATCTGATTCTCCTCACCCAGCTGAGCGTGCCCTCACACACAGGTATGGTCTCAGCTTGAGAAGAAGCATTTGCTAAACACATTTCTACAAAGGTATTTTTAAGCTCACTGCAGATGTGTGAACTCTCAGATAATATGAACTGTCCCTAAGACAAAAAAGCGAAAGGAATTATATTTCACATCAAGCCTTATCTTGTTGATAGGAAGTTTTGATGTGGCTCAGCTCTTTGGGTACAGCAACTGCTGGAGTAGACTTAGAATTCAGGCAACTTCTGTCTTGTCTAAGAGTTTGTTCACATTATTTGGCATTTTGTGGTTGTATCATGGTGTGGTGGGTTAACCTTGGTTGACTGCCAGGTGCCCAGCCAGTGACTCTCTTGCCTCCTCAGTGGAGTAGGGGGAGAAAATAAGATGAAAAAATCTGTGGGTTGAAATAAAGGTTGGGAGAGCAATTGCTAAAACTTACAGAATTTTTACGTCACAGGCAAAACAGACTCAACTTCAGGAAGGTTAATTTACTGTACTGCCAATTGGTAACAGAAGGATGGTGAGAAATAAAACTAAAACCACCTTCCTCTAAGCTCATGTTTCTTCTAAGGCTCAATTTAATTTCTGACTTCCTTCCCCAAGTGATGCAGGGGAATGGGGGTTGCAGTCAGTCCATATTGCTTTGGCTCTGCTGCTTCTTCCTCCTCACGCTCTTCCCTTGCTCCAGCATGGGGGCCCTCCCAAGGGAGACAGTTCTGCATGAACTGCTCCAGTGTGGGTCTTTCCCATGGGCTGTGGTTCTTGAAGAACTGCTCCAGTGTGAGTTCTTTCCATGGCGTGTAGTCCTGCAGGAATAAACTGCTCTAGCATAGGACGCCTTGAGGCCACATGTCCTGTCAGAAAACATGCTCTTGTGTGGGTGCTTCTCCACAGGCCACAGCGTCTGCCAGGAGCCTGTTTCTGCTTGGGGTCCTCTGTGGGATGTAGCTTCCTTCAGGGCATATCCACTTGCTGTAGTGTGCAGTCCTCCCTGGGTTGCAGGTGGGTCTCTGCTCCCCCGTGACCCTCCATGGGCTGCAGGGGAATCTCTGTCCCTCCCCTCCTTCTGCCCTGACCTTGTTAAGGGTCTTCAGTGCTGTTTCTCTCACTTCTGCTGTGCGGTGTTTTTTACCCTGTATTAAATAAGATATCACATAGGTGCCCCCTGCTTTGCTGATGGGCTCAGCGTTGGCCAGCGATGGGTCTGTCTTGGAGTTTGCTGCAGCTGGCTCTGTCAATTTTTAGAACTTTTTAATCAGTCCATTTGGCATGATAAAGCAGTGTCCATTTTCTATGCAGGACATAAAAAATAATGGAGATTTATGGACTGTAGAGTTTCTACTGTACTGAAGAAACTATTTGAACTTCAATTCCCTTACTAAGTTATACCAAACTTTACTAGTGACTTATTCTGCACGATAGCTTTGTTGTATTTGAATTCTTACTGGCTTAGTTCTGCAAATGACAATATTTATCTATCATTCATTTTGTCCTCTCTGGCATTTTGAAGGATTTCTGGTTGTTAAAAAGGAGATTAAAATAGATACACACCAGTTGTGCCTGAGTGAGGTATTTCTTCCACCACAGGTACTTGTGCATAGAAGGGATGACTGACAGTCCATAATAAGAATACATGAGCACGTGGATAAAGCTATTCAAGGTGGGTCCAAAGAAACCTATAAAAATACAGCAAGGGAAATGTTTTATACCAACTGTTAAAAGGGAGAGAAGATATTATTGTTAACAACGTTCCCTGCATATACAGTAAGTCTGTAACTCTTCTGCGCTTATCCTTTTGCTGAAGACGTTCCTGATGCAAAGAGATGCTGTCCTAGGGCTAACTGACAAACTGAATGATACTTCCAATAGGGTTTTTCTCATGCAGAATATTGTATTTTCATCCCATACTTTTCACTTTCTCCACTTTTCTATTGTGTAACTTACAGGTTATTGCTTTTGTTCCCCTCCCAAACATTATTTGCATGAGTCTCTCCATGATCGCCATAACCTTTGGATACCACTGTGTGGGTGACTCTTCTGCTGGTGCTGCAGCTTATGGCGCTGGGAGGCACCCATTCTCCTGCCCCCTGAGGCAGTAGTAAGCGCTTTACTCTGAATTAAACTAGCCTGGTGTGACTGTGTTTGGGCACTGCTCTTGTTTTCTTTAGCGACTCCTCTGCTAGATGCAGTTTTCTAGAATTTCCCAGACAATATCTTGCTACTCTGATTACCTACACTTAGTAAATACTAATTCTAGAGCAAATGAATTGCCCTCACAACCTTACACGTTATTGAGAAGTAGCAGCGCTACTGTCTGCTACATGCTGCTGTGTTTGATGGCAGTGCTTGACAACTACAAGATGGTCTCACTGACTTTGATTTTTCCACTGATTAATTATTTAATAATTACTGATTAATTACTTAACTGCTGATTTTTCCACTCTGTTAACTCTAATAGGGCAAAGGAAGCCTCTGGCTGTATGAAGCCCTGGGAAACATGCATGTTGAGACACCTGAAGTAGTTCTCTGGTGTTTGGACTTAAACAAATGACAAGTGACTGGCCTGTGGCACTGTACATCTTTCTCACCTCAACGGGGGAGGTGATGACAATTGCAATATCCTCCTAAGTTGTTCAGAGATTACTGTTGTGAAATATATTGAACCCAAAATATAACAAAGCCAAGGATGCTGCTGCTTAATGTTTTTCAGTATGAAATGTAAGGCTGTATTGATCAATTCTAACTTTCCAGTAGTTCTACTACTTGAATGAGATGTTTTGAATGAGGATACAAACTCAAACTGGTATTTTAATTAGTGATTATGTAAGTAAAGTATCTTTCTAAAGCGTAATATTAGGTGGATGCATACAGGAGTCAAACTTAGATGCTACTGAGATCACTTGCCGTGGTTGACACTGACATTACTAGGGACATGATTTCCTCCTACATCTGCTTTTGGAGTAGGTCTTGTATGTAGTTGCTCCTGTGTACTACTCAGTAGAGTTATCCTGCCTAAGAGTGGTTTGAAGAGATGTAAATGTGGGAGGTTTTGGCAGTGAAGTGGAAAACCTAGGGTCTAACACTCGTATTTTTTGGCCTGAACTTTTAACCGTGCTTTTGACTTTACTGCAGCCTGCAGGAGTTCAGCAGTTCTGAAAAGGCTGTGAACCTTAAGGGTGTTATCGTACAGCACAGTGACACCCTTGCTTTGCGTGGTGATGTGATTCTCCCTCCAGCAGCAGGTGATCTGTACCCTGGGTGATGAAGCGAACAGACACTTACTTTGCCCACAAGGTATCCAGTTCAGAACGCACCACCAGATGTTAAACATAGTGGCATGGTGATACACGTGCAGGAAGGTGATCTGGCTGTTCTTCTTTCTCAGTACAAAGAAGATGGTGTCCATGAATTCAATTACTTTGGAAAAATAATACCACCATAGCACCTTGGCTACCTGTACAAGCACAAGAACAAAGGAGCAGGAGATCAGTATCTGTGCATAAAAAGGCTTAAATATTGCTGTACTTCATCAGTCCTTAGGCATGCAACTTCCCAAAAGGCATTAATGTCCTAGTGAAGGAGACGCATAAGCTCTGCGCCTCCTTCAACATTTATTTCCCTTTTGAATGACGCAGTTTAGAAAAAATGCATAATTTTTAGATAAATCATATGTTTATACAATCACATAAATATGCTATAAGAAATAAACTTTGAGGAAGGGTTTTCTAATTGTTTTTTTAATCAAAGATACAGCTGTGGGGGTGGTGTTGTGTTATTTTTTTAAGAGTGATACTGTTTATACTTTCTTGGGACTAAACAGATTTTGCTGGCAGCTGCCTTGTTTTTAAGTAATCCAAATTTGACACTCAACACAATGGACTAAAACCTCCTCTAGAGCTGAGACACTTTATCAGAGCTTGGTATGTCCCAGAATAGTTACAGGCCATTAAAACAGAAAGGGGGAAGTATCTTGTTGGTGGCAAAAGGTATTTAACTGACTTTTCCCTTGTCAAAAACAAAGATGAATTTTGAGCATTAGGGAAAATTATATAAGTTAACCAGTCTTTCTGCCCTTGAACTCTAACTATCTGGAAAGAAAGCCTCGTGTGGGGATTCACAGAGGGTTGCTGTGATGCAGAAATAAGTGTTGAAACTTGAGCTGAGACAGCACAATAAAGCTTAGAGCTAGGCTTAAATAAGTTTCCAGCTAGAGCCCAAGAAGCGTTACATTTTTAGATGATAGATTTCTACCCCCCCACACCCTCAGTTTCTTAAATGATCCATATTCTCTGTTTTAATAATCAGGCAATGCCGTTTTGATCACAGGTCTTGATATATGGCTTTTCAAAATACTCCCTGTCGTGTTTTCTACAGCAAGGATGCATTGGTATCGAATCAGAAGGGTAATGCTTTTTGTTTGCTACTAGCTGTTGGGCAACTTGATTAAAACCCTCATCGTAAAGATGCTATCAGTAACATCCTTATAACTGCTGAGAACGCAGAAGTGTTGCACCGAGGAGGCAGAGGGAAAGACTGCAGCGGATGCTGGGGGCTGAGCTGCTGCTGTCCCTCACCCGAATGTCAGCCTCCCCTGCGCTGTGGAGGTTCTGGCACTGCAAGTTGTATCCTCCTTCCCATGTGGCAAGGATGAGCTGGAACAGAAAACAAAGCGATTATGTCCACGGACAGACGTAGCATTTTTTACCCCTGCAGTTGTTCTGTGCTTATGGAAAAAAGCAGCATGGAAGTACAGTAGGTTCCCACTCCTTCCATGAACTGATGCTCTTAAACCAGGCCACTTGCTGATATCTTCTGGTTTGAAATGTGAAAGGCATCAAGTTCTGTTGGAGAGTATATGTACTGAAATGGTATATCTTCTATGTTTCTTTGTCTTTGCAGCCTTCAAGGCATCCATTAAAATCTCTAGTTACTTAGTGCACTGATCCTCACTCCAAATCTCTTGCTTGAATATTGTATCTCTGTCCTGAAGCAGTATCAAGAGAGCTTAACACAGCTGTTTGTACCAAATTGACCTTGAGAAAAATTCCTTGATGCCAAGCAAGCAAACAGAAGGCAAATCCAAAGCAATGCAATGGGAGAAACACTTCCTAATGCCACGCATGTGTCTTTATCCTACCCCGTTAAATGCAGGAGTAAGCAAAGGAGGGCAGGCAGAGTGCTCAGTGGGGACATGAATAGGCACACAAGCAAGTTGTTTAGCGCGTGTCGCACTGGGAAGCAGACAAAGCAATAAAACATCAGGCTACCATGCTGATGGAGCAGAAGGCTTCTGGCAAGCCATATGCTGGCTTTTCATGTGGAATGTTTTTGTAGTAATGCTCTATATGACGTGTGCCTATAACACTTTTTTTAATCTGCACCTCTTGAACAATTTTACCTCATAAGAGGTATGCAATTTTAATAATTTTTGTTCCAAGATTAATTGAAACAATTTCACCTTATTGATTCTACTGCATTCTACACCTGTAAATTCACGTTTCTTATGCTTAAATTGGTCAAACCCTTTCATTTCTCTTTTTATGTATCTTTGGGGATTTGCTTTTCTCAGGTTCCAATTGCAGGCCCACTTTACTCTTTCAATCCTTTTTATCTCCTCTTAAAAACTGATTTTTTTGCTTTGCTGAAGATATCTAACCTCATAAAATCCTCTGCTATAGTACAGGATGCATTGATTCACAGAAATTCCCTAGAAAAAGTTGTTACTTTAAATCTTTTTGATTAGTCTGTTTTGCCAACATTCTGATTTGTGTATGATTACAATAGACTGACTAAAAAAACCCCACCTGTGTTGGGTTTTTTGAGTGTGCTACAGGTTTGGAAATTTTCCTGCTGATGCTGTATTGAACTGGGCTGCTTGGTTGTATAGCAAGATTTTTTTTTTTCCAAGGATTCTATTCATAGCTATTATGTTGGAAAATGAGATAAGTAACTTCTTAAAGGCTTAGGAATAAAAGAGAGAATTATTTCTTTTTGATACCATGGATTTTTATCTTGGCACTTGAGAAATCTTTAACTTGCCACAGTTGGCCAGCATGTAAATGGAGAGCAAGTTTTGGGGTAAGAATATCTGCAGTCTCTCTGACTGCAGGGTTTTCTTTAATTTCTTCTTTTGTTCATTATTCCATGATTCTGTATAATCCAGACTTGCCGATCATACTGTGTGCCTAGTTCCCTGTCATTTGTCTTGGCAGAAGAGTCCCCCTGATCTCTGTGTGTGTTTCAAGATTTTGAGTGAAGATCTGTTTTGACTGCCTTAACCTTGCTCTTTCATGGCAGCTTTTCTGTAGCTCAGCATTGCTATTCTCTGTTGTTGGTGCCTTATTGCTAGGTCTCCTTTAGGGAAAAGATGAGATGATCCACTTTGAGTTTCGACTGCTCTGCTCTGCTCTGCAAGGTAATTTTCAAGATGTCTGGTTAACTTCATAATACAAAAATAGTGGGAAAACTCAGAAGGCAGAGCGTGCTTTTTGGGGATCCTGGTGGTTGTAGGCCAAGACTGTCATGTTGGCTATCAATGATGTGGAAGGCAAGCAGCTTAACTGATGGTGCTACGTAAGACAGCTGCATATCTGAACAGATGCTGGTACTCTGGCACAAGATGTTCAGTTACTAGGTTTCTTCTCTGATACCAAACCAATTTGTTATGTTCCCTTTCACATCCTGAGCACTCTCAGGACTCCGCAGAGCTGATGGTATTGTTAAACATGCAGAGATGGTGCAAGTACAGGATGTGTTAAAGAGACGAGAAATCCCCTCTTTCTTTCAAAATACAAATTCTCTCTCTCTCTCTAGAAAACAATTCTTTGAATGCTCTGCATTCTTGGCAACCTATCCTGAAAATAAGATTAATGCTTGCATTGTTTGAAGCTATTCAGAAAAAACAGATGATGTAAAGAAGGAAATGCTGCCTTGTGAAAAGTTTCTGCTAAGTAGCAACATTCTGTTAGTCAGGTTTTTATATTTTGCTGTTGCTTTAATGTTCATCACAGATTCCTGTTGTTACACCAACAAATGACCTTTACTCATCTGCTTGAATATAAACAGCACAAGGATTCATAACGCTTGCTTCACTGCAGCTGTAACTCTTGCCTTTTTCTTTATAATAGAAAATCACATTGTTCAGCAATAAGAGCTGGTTCCTCTGTTAGAAATCTTGGCAGGGGTAGGGGGCAGCAGGTTCTGGAGGACAGTGCCAAAGACCCTCACCTTGCTGAGTAGCAGACTAAGCACCAACAGCCCGGACCCAGGGGCCTGTGCCCTGCTCATTTCAAGCTTTAAACATCAAAAGCATCATAGCTGTAGCTTGTTCCTGCATCTGTTCCCTACAGGTAGGAAGGAAAGTAATGTGATTTTTTTGAATGGGTATTCCTATTTCTGCTGACTGCACTTTCTCTGTGCTCTTTGAGCTGTGCGGAAAGCTCTGTTGTTTGGTAGGTTTTCTCAGAGAGAAAATGCTTGGAAGCAGCAAGATATTCCACCTTGGAGAAAGAGGATGAGACAGCAGGACCTGGAAGATGAGTAAGCCTTGTAAGGCATTCAGCATATTTTCAGTTTACCCAGAGAGAGGGTTGGTGTTTGCAGTCTCAGGGGAATGCACAGATCTTTCCCACCACACCCACCTTTCTCACTTTAGTTCATTTATTTGTGCTAGTATTTATACCTTTGTTCACTATTTACTTTCACCAGTTTTTTAGCTCATAGTTATAATTTCAAAATCAACACTTTAGCAAAGCTTTGTAGGTAGTGCTTTACCCTTCAGAAGGATTCCATTGGATTTCTGGTTCATGACTAATCTCTGGCTTGATCTGCCCTGATTTTTCCCTGTCAGAGCCATCCTACTAGGCTCTTGAAACACTTTGGTTATCTGTGAAACAGTTCAGAAGGGGAAGCCAAAAGCAAATATTGGAATTAGTGCTTGAATAATTGGAATTCCTCTCAAAGTTCAGAGTGGGAGGTCTGGATGGTGCTCTTGGTCATATGGTTTAGTTTTAGGTTGTCCTGTGAGGAGCAGAGAGTTAGACTTGACGATCCTTATGGGTATCTTCCAGACTGAGATATTTTACGGTTCTATGACGAATACTAGTGTCCTTCTTGTGGAAAAAAACTGAGCAAGAAACCTCTTGTCATTATGTATATGATGTTTCAATGGGTTTTCTGTGGGACTCTAGTCCTCAGGCCAATTAAAACATTTTGATCTGATCACTGTCCTCGAGCGATGGAGGCTTTGCTATACTAAGGGGACTAGTCTATCTAGTGGAAAGAAGGGTCTAATTTGCAGTGCTGTGAACCACCTATTTCCCTTGGCTGTAGGAGGAGATTTTTGGTCATTGTCGTGAATAACAGCTCCTCCCAAGATCTCTAGACTTGGACAAAACAGTTCTAAAGCAGTTACATGCAGGTCAGATCCCAAGGAAAAGGAGTTTAAGCAAAAGCTCAGGTCAGTGTCTCAGGAAGGAGAAAGGAATGATTTTGTTGTCTTTGCATTTTTTATTTTAAGTGAATTTTAGCATTGCCTCAGTGTCTAAAAACAGAGGCCAAATACTCATAATCTCACCTAACTTTCCTTTTTTAGTCTTGAAGGAAGAAATCAGCTCCTTGACTGTAACATGGCTCAGTCCCAAAAGCGTGCAACATCTGAATTGTCTTCCCATCCCCAAGAGGCTGGGGGAAAGGCATGCTGCAATGCTACTGAGGCAATGGTGCTTTTATCTAAGAAGCGGCTGAATAGAGGAAGATACCTTTAATCATCCTTGATTTATCATTTAATCATGTTAAGCAATAACTAAAAAGCTTTCAAATGGGTTTTCTGGCTAGGATATTCGGTAGTGAATCTGTGAACGGTGTTTGAAGAATGTCTTTCTATACAGGCTGCCTATTTTTAGGCAAGCCTCTAAGAATTGTGTTATAATGCCAGATTTTAGATGGGTAACTGAGAGAGAGAACAGCCTGTGTTTCCTGATTGCTGCTCTTTATGTCCTGAAGATGTTAAATAAGCTGTAGCATGGCAAGATCATAAACCCCATAGGGAAGCAGTGTGGGCTAGACTGTTCAGCCCAGGACTGGAGGATTCCAGGAGCCTAGTCTCAACCCTGCCACTTGATCAGTGCCTCCGTTTCCCCAGATGTAGTATTACTTGGTAATGGTGTTGTGCCAAACAAGAAACAAGTGCTGAATAGGAAACACCCACAAGATTTTTCACAATTCAAATATTTTGTTGTCCCTCTTTATGATGCAGCTGAGATTTGGTTTTTTTTTTCATGGGGACAGAAATGTAAAGAGCATGCTTTGGGCTACTCCTTGAAAATGCTGTCTGTCTCTATACAGGTCTAGTTAGAGGTCCAATAATTACATATGTGGTGGTCCAAAAACCAGATTGACTAATTCTGAAATATGCCAACTGGAGTTTGTTATCCTGACCTGCAATATGTACAGCTGGGTTCCATGTTGGGTCTCTCTTCCTGCCTGGGCATCCAAACTGGAAGGATACTGGTTATTCCAGAATGGAGGAAGTGGCCCTATGTTTTCTTCTTATTTTGAGGTCAGAAAGTTCATTATTTTGATAAATATCTGCACTGAATTTTTTTTCTGTCAACAGAAACTTTTTCAAAGAAAAAAACATCTTATTGAGAAACTCCTAGCCTGTTCCATTTAGTACCCCTTATGTAAATGGGAGACTGCTAGAAGGATTAGCGAGCTAATGACTTCAAAATTACTTGAAATTCTGAATGGTGACTGTTCTGTGTGTTGCTGTTGTCTGGAATAGTGAAATAGGCTAAAACAAATCCATTCCAAGCTGATTTTCCATGGATCTTTGATTATATGTCCTATTCTGAGTAGCTTCCGTATATGACTTTGTAGTACCAGTGGTTGTATTGGAAGTTTTGCACATGTGAAAAAACCCTCACCATATAAAATTTTACTCTTGATTTCCAATAAAGTTCTGCTGAAATATATTTGAATTGGGCAGGTGAGATCCAGAATACTGCCATTTCCATGAAAAGGCTAAACATTTGACCTAAATGCAGAGCTCTCAGAGGTCAGTAGAAAAGATGTGGAGAACTTCTGAAGGTGAAAACTGAGAAGTGAGGACAACATGTACAGTTAGAATCAGTGCAGGTGAGAACAGCAAAGTCAGCTCCTTAGTTCTCCAACAAATTATCTGATTAAGATCAAATAACAACTGAGAATTTAACTCTATCCAGACAAAGTTCTTACTTGCTCAGAAAAAACCTGTTTACTTTACAATACACTGTTGGTGACCTTTTGCTGTCTGGTTTGTCTTTCTCACTTCTCCTTTCTTTCAAATGATGGAAAAGTGCATCTGATTTCTTCTGGTTTCTCACTTTGTTCTCTTTTTCTTGCTCCCCTAAGGTTAAGACAGTCTTTCTGCCCTAATTAAAGAATTATTCAAAGAAGCCTTCACCTCAAGCACCGATTCTTATGGATCTCGAATGATTTCTTGCTTCTCTGCTAAATGTACACTCGCTAACTTGTAGACAGTTAATGAAGGACTAAAGCATTTATTACGTTAAAAAAAAAAAGGGAAAAAAAAGTTGAATTTGGGTTTCTTATAGTAAAATTCCAGGACTGTCAAATCAACTAGTATTTATGCCTTTTTTAACCTTTCCTCATCACCTGCGCTATTAAAATTTTACTTAGACCTTCTGCTGCTTGAGCTCTACCCTTTTAACATTTGCACAGTTAGGAAGAAAATTTTTGTCATGTCAGCCATTGGAATGTTGGAATAAAACAGATTTGCTCCTATTTTTGGTTTGTTCCTGTCATTTTTCCCACAGAAATCCCAATTCCAGGCATTATACTGGGCTTTCTGGTAATTTGTGAGATACATTCCCAGTTGCAATGTGTAGGGCTAAGACCGGTGGCTGGCGGACCTTACTGTGTCAGTATTGTGCTTCTGACCTTTCCATCCTATCAGAGGATAGAGAAGGCAATTCTGGTACTCCTGGAAATCCTCGTGTTGTCTTGGCACCAATGGATTTGCAAGTCATGATTCCAATTTAGAAATCTGACTTACTGAGGGGTGAATTTTCAGCTTCTGGAAACAGGTAAAGTGAAGGTAATTTACTCCTCTCTTTTAAGTCCTGTAAGGTAAAAGGCTTTTTCCTCTGTCTTCACTAACAAGGTTAATGCACTGGGCTTAGCCAGCACTGTGTAAAAGAGGAGCTTGTTCCTGCCTGAAACCGGGACAACAGGTTAGTGCACTGCACTTGCAATACTTGTGCAGTTCTGCTCTTTCTCCTTTGCTCTGAATCAAGGGTTCCTCACATGCAAGCCCTGCTTCCCCACATGGATGTGGTTGCTTGCTTACAAATCCTATGGATTTGTAATAAGTCTGTGAAGCTACCTGGGGATACAGGCAGATTGAGACATCACGCCACCCCTATGCTAATGCCACGTATCTCTAGATCCCCTTTTTTAATCTGACCCAGATGGTGTCAGTGTCCTGGTTTTCTCAGTGCCTGCTCAACAAAAGGTCTTGGGTAAGAGCTTGATGACTAGCCAAGGTTTAATTTAAATAGGGCAGAGGTGATACTGCTGTAGAAAGCAACCTACAGCCACAGTGGAGATCATGTCTTTTCCTATTAATGAGAGACAGTATCCTCACCTGAGTAATTTCACAATTCAGAGATCAGCATTGGTCTCTTTTGCTTCCAGCTTTCATTTATCATTGGAGTTGTGACAGTTTTATCCTGTGGTGAACTTGAAAACCTTATCTTGGCCTCTTGTGCCTCATATTGCATCCCTGGAGTATAGTTTGAGTTGACTTGCATGTGAAATAACTTTAAAATATGCAAAGACCTGATTGCTTTTCACAGCAAGCTGGTTTTCTGCTCATAGTTGGTACTTTTAGGATCTTAGGCAGAGATTTGTGTGGAGGAAAGGCATATTTTCCTTCAGTGAAATTGTGAAAAGTTTTGATTTTTATTAATGTAAAAAGGTGGTGTGGTGGTTGTTTTTCTTTTTTGCAGGTTTTTGGCAGTGTTACTGGAATTTTTAGATCAGCAGACTTGATCTGCATCTATGAACATTTAATGGTACAAAAGAGTACACAACCAATAATAAACCTCTGATGCAGATTTCTGTCGTAGTGGCAAGGGTAGAGAGAATTGTCTTCTGGCTCCGCAGCAGTGCATCTGCAGCCTGCCTAATTTAAGCACAATACTTGTGTCTTAGCTTCAGGTACTTGAAAAACCCATGCTCTGAAACCAAGTGCCCCACTTCTTTATTATATTCACTGGGCAGATCTAAGTGCCTTTGACTTCAAGAAAATCTATTTGTCTGACTCAGAGGTCTAAATTAAGATCTAATAAACTTCCCTTCTGGGAAACCTTCAGAGCCACCTAACTCTTTCTTGATACACAAGTTTGTGTGACATCTCAGTAGGACGAGGGCAGCTGGGTAGAGCTGTTTTCCTTTAGACCTTGTCCCTCGTGGATAATAGAGGTATCTGACCTTATGTTAATGCAACATCTTAAAGTTGTCCTGGAGCTGTTCCTCCAAGTACTTTAGGGATTGGTTGACCTCAAAGCTCATGGAGCTAAAATCAGCTCCCAGATACTTCATGCCTATGGTGCAGTGTATGGAGCGCTGGCTCAAAGGAATCTGACCTTAGAGATTTAAAAGCAGCCCTTTTGTTATGCCTCCTTGTTTAGGGCCTTTGTCATCTTGCCTTGAGGTTGTACAAATCAACTGTAGTAAGGGACGGCTAAACTAGGTGAGGAGATGAAGAATTGCAAGCACAGGTACCCATATCAACTGGTTTATTGTGTTTGTCATTAAAGCCGTTGTGTGGGACAGTCTGCATTTGGAGATACACCCTTTCCTTTGAATGCCTAAGAAGCACCCACTCCATTCTGGAGCTGTCACAAGAAAAGGTGTGTGGCACCTTATAAACAAAACCAAGAAGAGATAAGAACAATGCTAATAACTGGGGATGTTGTGGTGGTTTTTATTTCTGTGTGTGTTTTATCTCTATTCTAGAGTTTATCATTTGGTGTTTTATCTCTGTTACAGAGACCAGAGGTGCAGTGGGAGAATGGAGGAATAAGACAACTGTTATAGTAGCTTGTAACTAGGAATTAATCCTTAATCACGCTCACCGGTGTGGTCAACTGTGTTTAGATAAGAAACCACTGTGGATAATGCTCTGTGTACAGGTAACTCTTGCCTTGAAGAACTTTTTGTCCATAAAAGACAGAATAAGGGCCTGAGAGAAGCTTTGGAAATGGGACATTTTGCCCTGTTGAGTCACCATAACTTTAGTCAGTACTGAAGATAATTTCTGCTCTCCCATTTGCCTGTTTCCCTTCAGCAGGGAGGTGCAAACTACCTTGGGCAGGTCTGCAAGTCTTAGCTTCCATTCTGCCCCTTCACAGTTGAAGCTGTGATAGGAACCAAGCAAGTCAACTACGGAAAACCTACAGAGCCACTATTGCGGAAGAGTGTGGTGTAGCGTGTAAAACCAGCCTGACTGACAGTCCAGAGCTAAGAGTGAAATCTGCAGTAAACCAGCTGGCAGTGCAGATCAGTTGTGATGTCCCCTGGGTTCCCCAAAAATGCGGAATGTGGAGCTACGAGTCACTGCCAGCTGTGCCCAGCTGCAGTCTGGGAGGCATAAATCAACAGCCTACAGCTACTGAATCAAGGTCTAAAGGAACTAATCTGAGGGCTAATGCAACTCAGCAATCGTCTGCAGCTATGTTACCCTCCGGAAGGCCAGGGCAGCAAGGCAGCGGAACTGGAGCTGGCTCAACGCAATTCCTACAAGGATGTGAAGGTGGCAAAATCCAGGTTTGCCTGGTTCACGTAAGTGAGGCTTGTTAAAATTCTCTTTGTTCGTTCATTTACTTGTGGCAGGCCAAATCAGCTTGCGAAGGGAACTGAGCAGTGTGTTTGTTTTCTGTTCAGTTAATCCTTTTTGCTGAGTCCTGCTACTGAAGACAGTTGTCTGTATACCTCCAAGCAAAATAAGGATTTCAACATCAAAGTGCTTATTTAAATTCTGGAGGACAATCAGTATGGAGTCATCAAGCCTTCCAGCAATTGTGCTGTCTTCTAGTGCTTGTTTTTTAGGGCCACAATGGATGGATGTTAACGCTTTTAATATTAATGTACCTCAGTCATCGCAAGGCTTGGAACAGGGAGCTCCCAGATAATACCAACATAGTCTCTTTTGGCTTCTGCTCCACACTGTGGAGGTGAAAACACGGATATCTTTGCTGAGGAGCACTGAGTCCTTTGCTGATGCAAAATCATCAGATGCATTCAAACCTCTCTTCTGGTTCTGAATGGATCCTGATTTCTGTGAGCATGTTTCTTCCTGATAAGTACTTGGGAAATAATCTGTGTGACAGTATTCATGCTCCAACTCCCACAGCGCTTGCTTTTGGCTGAAGTGGCAGGTTTTTAATATCTGCCTGTTACTGTCTGACTATATAAGGAAAGCTTCTTAGGAGAGAAGGAAAACAACATTGAATTGCCAATACTATAAATAAATCAACCCTTACTCTTCTCTATAAATCTGTTCATGTTTAAGCCTGAGCATTTGTACCTAGAAAAATCATTCTACAGACTGTCATACAAATAAAACCCTATCCGTGGACATACTAATGGGTGCTGAAGAATGAGGTGTAGGCTTGTTTGAGCTGTGCAACTGCTGCAGATTCAAATTCATGCTTGTAGACACTGTTGTCCTGACAGCAGCCAGCTGTCTCCAGGTGGGGACTGTAGCTCAGGAAGGACAGTTAAAACATGCTGAGATCTAAGCTAGGAAGGTTCTGTACAACTCTCTGTCCAATTGCTAAGAGACTCTTCTTGATTTTAATTTTACTTTGCTGTTGATGTTAAATTTCCTGGCAAAACTATTCGTTCCTAAGGTATTTCTCATAAAAACTGTGTATTTTGCAACTTTCTCAACCACACTGCATGGAAGAACGCTTACCTCTATGAGCATGTACAAGGAGAGCAGCGTAATCCCAAGATTGTACACGATGAGGTGAGCCCTGAGAGAGAAAGGAGGCCTGTCTTTCATGAACTTGTTGCCCAGCCATATGCAGAGTAGGTATGCTCCGGTAAGGAAAAATGTGGGAAGGTAAGAGTCCAAAAGGAACCATCCTCTCACCCTGGCATCTGAAAAGAAACACAGGCAGCAGGCAATTAAGATGGCTATGGTGAAGTATTGCTCAAGTAAAGCACACATTGTGACTAAAAAGTCCCCTAAGAGCATGAGAAGGAATCTGCTGTGCTTTGCCTGCAAGAGCTACTCACTGCTTTTTACCCCAAAACTTCACACTAATTCAGAGAACATGTGCTGAACACTGCATGGAATATTCCCTAATAATTTAAGGTCTCTTAAATAGCCTCATTTTAACAGGAAAGAGAAAATGACAAGAAGAAAACATTCCTATATGCTTTTTAAAATTTAATTTGATGTTTTCACTTAGTAGTTAATTAGATCATATTTTAATCTGCTCAATCGGCAACTTGCAGATAGTGTTAAATACAAAGTATTTATGTAAAGTTGCCAGTTCATACATTATTTTAGTTCTGCATATAAGTATGAGGACAACATATAAGTATGCTAGACAACATGTATACAAGTGGAGTTTATTTCAAAAACATTAATTATGAAAAACAAATGGCAAATGCTTACTTAGATAGTTATCAAAGCTATTTGGCAAGGCAAGGGCTTGCTTTCTCACAGTTTGTCCCATTTGTCTGGTCCTGAAATGAAATATTAAGGTCAAATCCTGCTTGCCTTATTCACACAAGTAATCCTATTGGCAGTAATCAGATAGTTGAATGTATATAAGCAAAGCCTAATCCTGTATGCCAATCTGGAGGCACTTCGTTGTCCTATGAGTAACTGGATGCCAGTTGCTCTTCTTTCCGACTCTTCTTTCTTTAGAATTTTATTCAGACTAATGTGTAAAGTGAAATTTTTAAGTGAGTTGGAGTAATGTGCTTATGAACAAGGCTGTGAGCATCCACTTTCTTTCTCCTTAGCCTCCCTCCTCTTTCCACCCTGCTTCCATCGCAGTGGCTGTAACACTTGTCTGTTGGATCTGGGCTCCACACGGGATGTTAGCTCTTTCACAGGTAAGACTGTCAATCAGACCGAAGTTAACTGAAAGTCCAGTGCTCTCCTGGTTTTCACTTTCCCTTCTGGCCTCCCAAAAACCAGGTGTAGAGGAGATGCGTAGGATTACAGCAGTAGATATAGGATTAAAGAAGTCACAACAGCACAACCATCTATGACAAAGCACCGTCCTTCCTTTAGGGTGGCCTTGCGTTCCTGTGTGTTACCAAGCTAGAATGCCTGTTTTATGTCTTTAGACCTCAATGTCTATTTAAGATCACCTCAGTGTGAGAGTAAAACACTTCCAACAGCCCTCTTAAAGTTCACAAGCCACATCTGAAGCTCTGGAATGGATTTTTTTTTTTGAAAGAGTTTCTGCTGCCATGTGGGCTCCAAACAGTTTCTTCTCCTGTGTGGGCTCTAAACAGAACACAGGAGTTAGAGGACAGGTAAAGGTTGTGCATGTAAGTGTTGATCTAGTGTAGTTTTAGGAGCATAAGGATTTAATCTAACTGTTGCCCTAAATGAAGATGTAGAAAGCAGTCACGTCAGCAGAGCTGCTACCTAGAGGAGGGTCTGCCCATCTGAGGATTGCGACACTTGGCGCATAAAGATTTCCTACACGAAGGCCAACTGTCATCAGTAGATAATGAAACAGTGTGTTTGCTCAAAGAGGAAAAGTAGCTGGAAAAGATGAGAATACAAATGAAACTATACAGCACTGAATGCTGCCCCTGTATGCCCTCAGAAAGTTTTGACTCTGCTGTGAGTGGCCACAAGCATGTGGGCTGATCCATATGCAAACACAGAACTCGGGTGCTCGTTCAGGTCAGCGTGTCGAGTATTTTTAAGATCTGTACTGTGTCTGTTTCATGAGAAATTTATTAAAATGTGTACCTTTACTGATTATTTTCCACCCTGACCTTGGTACCTGGAAGGGTAAGACAGTTATTGGCAGCAAGTGTTTTATAAACAGCAGCCAAGGAATGTGACTGTTTTGTTTCCACTTCCGCTTATCCCTGAATGACGAGAGCAGTGAGGTTTTTATGTGTTGGGAAGCGAGGGGAAAGGAAGTGTATTTCAAAAGAAGTTATTGGAAGAAGAAAGGATCAGAAGTATTTCTGTTGACTGATGGCTTGATCTCCATGTTCAAATACTACAAAGGTATGCTGTCAATAGGAGAAAGGATTATTTTTACAATGTTGAACCCACACAGCATCTGAATTTGGGACCCAGGCAGTGAATAAAGGCACAGTGTGAAAGTGCTGGGCTGCAGCAGGGGAAGGAGCAGGCAACCGCAAGCCCTGATCGCTCTGTGAATAAGCTCATTCACGGTCACTGGCCGCAATGTGCCAGACCCCTGGGGTGAAATCTTGGCTCCTTTTAAATGAGTGGCAGGCTTCCCAGGCTCTTCAAAAAGGTATCAGGCTTTTATTGGCAAAATTTAGATACATTTTGATTCAGGTTTCTGTATAGCTTGGGCCAGCTGGTGTCTGAGTAGATTCAGACCTGTTTAGGTGCACAGGGTAGATGGTTTTGCACCAAAGCCTTGCTGCTGCCCATAATCAATTAAGAAGGAGTGTTTATCACTTTATCATAACTATTAAAATATATATCTATTTTTGACCAACTTTGTTTCTTTCACAGATAAAACAAGAAACCAATTAACTAAGTTTAGCTCCTGCAATTCAATATTCCTTAATTTTGTGTAACACGAAACAACACACTGCAGAAAGAAATGCTGGAAAAATGCTCTCTTATAGAACAATATTGCTCTTTACTGTTTCTCGCTTTACCTTGAGCCTAGATAATCTTTCATCTATAATGTTATGTACCAACACCAAACTGTAAGATCACTTCTTATTAAGACATGCAACTGATGGGTGTATATATGGCTTTTATTCCCTGATTCAAAGGACTTGGTCTGCTAGTTCAAAAGCAAATGTTGAAGTAAATTTGTGTACAAAGTGTAGCTGACACCAGGGAACTAAGGCACAAAACATGCCTACATAAAAATCAAATTCAGATCTTTGGCAGCACGCCCCTTATTCTAGCAGTGCGGTGCTGCAGCTTGTGTTAACCTGGTGCTACCTGTGTGAGCAGAAATTGCCTCAGGGAAGTGTGTGTCTTTGTCACTTCTCATGGCTTCAGCCACACCTGGTAATGATAACTGAAGCCAGTGCAGTGATACCAGTATTTCATGAGTTACTACCCAAAATATAAGCCCATAAATACAGGATTGACTTTTAAAAAACAGAATAGAGCACTGTTATCTACCCTTTTAAGCCATCTTGCTGCTTAATGAAGTGTGCATTGTGGATGAAAATCAGCGGAGAGAAAGAAGGGAACAATTTGTTGGGTTTAGACATCTGAGGAAGCTCTCAAAAATTAATTATATCTTAAATTGTGAATTATTTATGTATATAAACACATTGGAGGGAGCTATGTTATTCACGAAATGCATGATACCATGTCATTATACCACCAGTTGAATTAAAGATCATAGTGAAGACACACAGACAAATAAGTGCTATTTTCAGCACTGATGTCTGGAGAGGGATGGTGATGTACTTGACAAGTAATACTTGTTTAACTAAAGCGCTTTCTGAAAGCCCAAGGGACCTGTGTGATATTCTCCATTGGATTAACCATAGTTTCTTCCTTTAAATTATTTGTTCTGCACTAACAAGGAAAGACGAATGAAGGAGAACATTGTGTCATTTGAAAAACAAAGTAGTACTTTTATGCTTGTGATCACATTTCTTTGTTAACAAAAAAATGCACTATTGTAGAAACAATTACTAAAACTTATTCTGCTTTAATCACGTTTGCTGCAGTTCCCAAGCTGTTCAGGATTTCTTCAACAGAAATCTTTCTTTCAAGCTTCACGTCTATTGCAGAGATGATGGAAAAGATTTCGTAACCACCCAGCCAGCTAAGAAAAATGAGATTTTCTTGGTTTTAAGAATGCTACAGATTTCATTTCCTTTTACTCCTAATTCAGCAAAATCTGTTTCTGGGACCTGGAAGATGTATTATGAGAACACATAAGCATATGTCCCTCTCTGCAGGCAGCAGTTCTGGATTTTACCAAGGCAAAAAGTTTGCAAGGCTATTCCTGAAGATGTATGTTTAAGCCCAGCCCTATCAACAGCAAGGTGGCCTTACAGGGACCTTGTCTGAAGACTGTCTGCTGTCTAAGCTCCTGACTTTACCCCTTCCCTCTAATTGCTTGGTTCTCTTAGCCCTGACATCGATGCTTCGTCCTCACCTTGACATAGTTTTCCTCTTTCTTTTTCCAGACATCAGGGTGGGGTGTTGTTTTTTTTTTTTCCTCCAATATTACTTGTTTCAGTTCTAACAAAATATGAGGCACCTCTAAGCTACAATTATTCAAGCCCTTCTTGTCCAAACTGTTTTAGAAAACAAGAATAGGAAGTAAAAAGTTGCATCTGTCCTCCTACCCCATCTATTGGTTTACTGAAATTTTGAATGTGAGCCTGCAGGGTGTTAAAAGCCCTTTCCTGTTTTTTTGCTTCAAGCACTCTTCTGAATTAGGTTATTTGATAGGTAGCTGGTCCAACCAATAAGTAGATTATGAATGAGAATCAGTCCCCAAACAGATCTTCCACTTTCAGAAAAATCCAGGCTTTCAATTTTTTTATATCTATGTTACAATGTAAAACCTTTGACATTCTCAAAAAAAAAAAAAGGGCTCTCAAATCTAGTGGTTTTTTTTAAGTTACAAAAAAATTTTGGTTTAATTTCTTTCCCTTTCAGGATAATCTGTGATTGGGTGTAATTTGTATTACAGATAATATGTCAAACAGTCAAGCTAAAAATCTATTGGCTCTCTATAAATGCGGCACATTGATAGAATTCCTACAATAACAGTGTTCCTGCAAATACTGTGATTCTGCCTAATCCACATTTTTCAATGAGAAATTATTCAGGGTAGAAGGTCTTGACTGGTTCTGTTTATCAGAATATTTTTGACTGGTGAACTGAATAGCTCTTTTAGGAAATAATAGCCATAGGCAGAGCAGCTTACCTCGAGGTCCAAACATATAGTCCACAAATGCATTTACTTCCCGGTCAAAAGCTTTCAGGTGCTCCTAAAAAATATAAAAAGGATATGTGACAAAGACATTATGTCATGACTCACATAGAGGGTACAATTAAAGAAACCCAACAAACTGGCAAAGAGCATGTAATGCTCAAGTGTTTCCAAAATACACAATGTCATGTCTACTGAAAAAAAACCCCAAACCTCTTTAAAAATTAATTTAGGGTAGATTGTGGTGTCGATAACAATAGAGGCCTTGTTACTGGAAACTGCCCAGACCAGAACCCTTTAGTAAGGGAAATGAAGATTTTACAAATGAAAAAGAAAGTATTGCAGCAAGCCTGTCTGTGACAAATGTTGTTTTCACTCTAATAAAGATGGTATTTTATTTGTTATGTTTCCTCAACTGTTTTTTTTTTTTGTTTGTTTGTTTTTTGGTTTTTTTTGTAGTAGGGGGAAGTTGGTGATTCCTTTGGTAAGCTTCCCAAAGCTGCTTGGTTGCAATCAGCCTAATGACAGCACTTTAGCTGAACACATTGATGCTTTAATCTTAAAGAAAGAAACCTCTAGGGTGAGCCAGCTGAGATTTCTCTTATTCAGGCACTGAATTCCTAAAAGTAGTCTGCAGGGGAACCCAGACCTCTCGTAATGAAGTTCAGGGCATGTAGGGAGGCAGGAAGAGGAAAGCTATGTGACAGAGACATTGGGTTTTGAGGTCTAAGTCCATGAAGCTGCTAAGCTGGCAGTCTGTGATGGAGTTGGGAGCTAAGCCATTATCTACACAGTCCATCCCTCAGTTGGACATGGTGGCCTCTCCAAAAGACTTTGTCCTAGACTCCACTTCTAGGCAGTGGCTTCCTGCATGCTGGTGCCTGAACCAGTCTTTGCCACAAGCCTGAGGTCACCCAGGTTCTTCCTCTGCTCCTTCCAACAATGCCCTGTTGTGTTTGTTGAATTCCAGCACTGAGAAAATGTATCCAGGCTGAGAAGGAAGACACAGAGTGACACCGAGCATCTCCACAGGGCAAGAGCTGCGCAGGGCGGTGTGCACCTTTGACTGCCAGGTATCTCCACACCAGCCTGGCTGCAGTCACCATTGGCAGTCACAGATTTGCCTTGTGAAGAATCACATTTGCACCCTGGCAGGTCCAGCGCTGGCCTCTGCATTCCACTACTGGGGCTGGGTTGTGGTGCGAGCAGGGGGAAGCTCCTGGTGCTCCCTAAGCCCCTTATGTGTCTTCCCCTCTTATGATATGGTCCTCAGGTTGTTCAAAGTGGACAGATTTTTTGTAAATATGTGGCAGCAAGAGGTTTTGCAGCATCCCAGGATCTCAAGGTCTGTCTCTGCCAGATGCTGCTGTGCTCATCTTATCTTAAAGAAAAACCCAACAAACCCACAGAAAATAAAAGAGTGCATGTATATTTTTTAACAAAAAAATAAAGGACTTGCTCTGAAAAAGGAAAGCATGAAACAGTTGATTCAAGATACAAAAAAATTTTTCATATTTTGCAGCACTTGGGAAACTCAGAACCCTTTCCTAAAAGCTAGTAGACTACTGTCCCTGGAGAAAGGTGATTTCTTAATTTCAGGAAATTTCCTCAGCAGCCTAAGGATGGCTTCTGTCAAAGGAGGCAGCTCTTTTTCCAGGTGTGCAACCTGTGCAAAAGACCTGCTTCCATTTTTACATCCTTGCACCACACAGCTTTTCTGCTATTATTCCACGATGATGGTACTGCCATTTGGGGAATGCCAGACTGCTGGGCAGCATTTAAATTCATTAATTTGAAATGGAGCCACTCTTGTGCTTGATGGTTTTGTGGTTAGACTTAACAGACTGCTTTGGAAAAAATACCTTAATGGATTCAAGTGACTTGTAGGAATGAGTATGCTATGCTACTTACTTTCATGCTTACATTATATAAACAAATATTACATGTCAAGAACAAAATAATAAACCATGTGTGTTCCTTTTATATTAAAATACTGTAGACAAATTTAATCTTGGCTGCTTTGAAATGGAAATTAGGGAGTGAATTCTTCTAACAGGTAGATGGAGGAATTAGAATTGTAGAAGAGTTATTAAGGAGAAAGAGCAGAATGATGACATTAAAAAGAAAATTAGAATCACAGAATCATTTAGGTTGGAAAAGACCTTTAAGATCATCGAGTCCAACTGTAAACCTAACACTGCCAAGTCCACCACTAAACCATGTCCCTAAGCACCACATCTACATGGCTTTTAAATACCTCCAATGATGGTAACTCAACCACCTCTGCGGGCAGCCTGTTCCAATGCTTTACATCCCTTGCTGTGAAGGAATTTTTCCTAATATCCAATCTAAACCACCCCTGGTGCAACTTGAGGCGGTTTCCTCTCATCCTTTGACTTGCTACTTGGGAGACCAACCCCTGCCCTTCCACAACCTCCTTTCCAGGTAGCTGTAGGGAGCGATAAGGTCTCACTTGAGCCTCCTCTTCTCTAGGCTGAACAACCCCAGTTCCCTCAGCTGCTTCTCACAGGGCTTGTGCTCCAGACCCTTCACCAGCTCCATTGCCCTTCTCTGGACACACTCCAGCACCTCAGTGTCTTTCCTGTAGTGAGGGGCCCAAAACTGGACACAGAATTTGAGGTGCAGCCTCACCAGTGCCCAGTACAGAGGGACAATCACTGCCCTAGTCCTGCTGGCCACACTGTTCCTGATGCAGGCCAGGATGCCATTGGCCTTCTTGGCCACCTGGGCACACTGCTGGCCCATATTCAGCTGCTGTTGACCACCACCCCAGGCCCCTTTTTGCCAGGCAGCTTTCCAGCCACTCTTCCCCAAGCCTGTAGTGTTGCAGCGGGCTGTTGTGACCCAAGTGCAGGACCTGGCACTTGGCCTTGTGGAACCTCATACTGTTGGCCTCAGCCCATCGATCCAGCCTGTCCAGGACCTTCTAAAGAGCCTTCCTGCCCCCAGGCAGGTCAAGACTTCCACCCAGCTTGGTGTTATCTGAAAAATATACCAATTGCTTTTTGCACAGGTTACTGTTTTCATTGATCCAGCTGGTGACAGTTGACCTCTCACACCTGGCTAGGATGAGCAGGCAGCCCACTGAGTAGATGAGCCAGTCTAAAGTTAAATTTACTTCCTTATGAATGTGCTTAAATGACGCAATGGGGACTCATAGTAGCTCCTAAGCCTGCTCTGGTCTGTCTTAATTATCACTGGATCAATTCAGTGGCTGGTTTGCTTTCACTAGTAATTTGAGAGAAGAATTTTTTCTAGAAGATGCAGCAGAAGAAACATATACACTTAAAAATGTGCCAGGATTTGTCTCCCTTCTATCTTTTTTACGGCTTATCTTAGTTTACACGAACAGAAATAGAGATTTACAAGATACAGATTTACAAGGTTGTTAAAGACAATATATTTGTTTATATATCTAATACTATTACTAGCAGTTGGAGAAATAAAATGTGTTACTTTAAAAAAGGTAGGTCATTTTGTGTGACTAATCTTGTCACTTTCCTGTCAACACCACTACGACCATACTGTATTTCTGTGTTTTAGAACATGTCCTTAATAGTGCCTCTGGGCAGATTAGATGCCAATGTCTTGCTCAACATGATCTGTTGTATTTCTAAACCAAAACAAATAAAACCAGCTCGAGCAAAACCACATGCTCTCACAGCTCACTTCTCTCTGGCAAATCACTGTGACAGCCTTTATCAATGAAGGTATTTGAGTTGCAAGGCTAAAGATTAACATGTATTTCATGTTTTCCCTTCTGTTGTACAGGACGTTGTTCTGGGCATTGGCAATGCTAGCAGTTTGGCAGGATTTTGGACAGATTTGTGGAAGATCTCTTAAGGTTATCTGAGCAAATCAAATCACTCAACTGGAAAGATGGGGAAGGAGCATAAAACCAATGATGATAAAGGTCTAATGATTTTCGATATTTTTGCAACACAAACGGAAATAAGTGAATGAACAGCATGGTGCGCATGTGTGAATTACTGTTTTCATGCCCATTGCACTTAAACACTATTTCAAGGTCAGCAGGTATGGAAAAAAAGTCACTTCTCATTCTGTGCTTATAACGTATTTGTTAGTGTTGGTCTTCACTGAGACACCAATGTCTTGTAATAGTCTCAGTAAAAGTAGTATAAGCTATGCAAAAATTATGTACATGTTATCTAAACAGCACAGGTATAAAAATACATTTATTTTGTCCAAAATACTTTTGATTTAACAAAATACCAATGATCTGGTTTTGGGCATCATCTACTGCCTGCTGAAAACACTGCCTCAAGTGATTTAAGTTTCCCTTAATATAGCTGTGAAAAACAGGCTACCTGGATCCAATATAAACATGAAAAAACTCCTTTCTTCCACAGAACCAAGTAGATGCTTGTCCCTGTCAGCTGTTATTCCCAGTGACAATCTTCAAAACTCCTCCAACTACTACTTTAGTGAATGAATACCACAGTCTAGAAACAAAGAGTTTATAGCCAAAGTAAATTGTCTGATCTCTTGGGACCAGAACGGGCTAGGGAGCCCACCAAAAGTCCTAGATCCTAGTGGCTGTGGTCACAAAGCCTTCAGAAGAAGAATTTGCCCACAGGCACAGGGTGTCCATAATTCATGTTAGTCTAAGGATGGATATTCTAAAATTAAAGGCTCTTTGGAATTCAGAGACAGCAATACCAGGCTTTTCTGAGCTGGCATGAGGAGCTCATATTCAAAATGTTCTTCATGTGCATAAAGTACCGTTACAGACAATAACTGTAATTAAAAGACAAATGAAAGTCAATTATTAAATATATGCATACATGATGAGGCTTTTTGTTTGATTATGTGGATTTCAAATGACTTTCTGAAATAAATTTCCTACAGATGAGTAAACTACATTCAATCTTACTAATGCTATCTGGACACTTTTTGTATTAGTGATTTTTTTTTCATGCAAAAGCCTTGAATGTAATTCAGTATCTCAAAGATCCAAGGTAATTCGTTGCTTGTTCTTACCCAGCCATACAGGACTTGTAATACTCTGTATACAAAGAGATCTCATCTCAGGCTTCAAACAAGAAACAGAAATAGGTGCCAGCCTCTGTTCTCCAATACAGCTTCTGGAAGTAAACATGGTATTCGAAACAACCGTAATAGAAAATACATATATTAAATGTATGGTGATTCTTATTATTTAGATGGCAACTTTAATTCCCTGAAGATATCTGCTCCATAAATAGACATTGACTAACAGTACTGGAATGAATCTGAATTTATCAGCATGTTTAAAGAAAGTAATTTTAGATGCCTTTACATATTTGAATATACAAAGCCAGAGATTGCTATGTATTGTGTCACTGACAAGGGGGATATTCAGTGAAACTGGGAGACAGGACATCCAGAAGTTGGTAATAAACTGTTGCTTTACGTAATTTGAAATTAATGTATGGAACTCACTGCTAGATAATCTCGCTGAGAGTAGGAAGAAGCTGGAATTAGGTTATGAGAGAAACAGACAACTAGCTGGGGGATAAGACTGCTGCTACATCCCATGGATAAACAGGGAGGGAGGGAAGGAAAAAATATGGCTAGAAGGGACATTATCTTAGACCTTTTTTAGCATTTCTGATTAATCTTTTCAAGAGGCAGAAACTGGACTCCTTATTTGACATGGTAATTTCTGTGTCCCACATTCTGGGACATTCTTTCCACTCCACTGGCTGACCAAGACTGGGGGCTGGCTACACTGCAAAGCCTTAATCAGCACAGCTGTACTGCCAGAGCTCCCAGTAGAAGCACAGCCTGCGTGACCACAGGACTGTGGTAAACTGGGCTGGCTGAAGGGCCTCTCTGCCCATGTAAGATGCATCCACGAGAGATGCTTCTGCTAGTCTAACAAACTCACTGCCTGATTCCTTCCCAACAAGCGGCATTGCGAAGCTGTCAGAACTTTGTAACTGGATCTGTCTTACAGAGGCACGTAATTTGGTGTGACAGAAGTGACCGAAGCTAAGCAGTGCTGCAGCAAGACAAGTTCTGCTAGTGCTCCGGGTCCAGAATGGTGCCCATGTAATATATGAAAAAGTTTGGTAATGCTCCTGTTTTGTGGAAAATAGCTAAGAATAGCTAATAAAGAACTACTGGTGAATCCATCTAAAGATATAGCTATGTCTTTTAGAATTCCAATAAAAGAGAGGTCTGTATCTTTGTTTTGGGAATGCAAATTGTGTAATACAGGGACAATGGACAAGGGGTAATAGCTTTAAATTGAAAGAGGGTAGGTTTTATCAGGAAGAAATTCCTCACGGAGAGGGTGGTGAGGCACTGGCACAGGTTGCCCAGAGAAGCTGTGGATGCCCCCTCCCTGGAAGTGTCCAAGGCCAGGCTGGATGAGGCTTGGAGCAACCTGGTCTAGTGGAGGGTGTCCCTGCCCATGGCAGGGGGTTGGAACTAGATGGTCTTTAAGGTCCCTTCCAACCCAAACCATCCTGTGATTCTATGATTCTAATATATTTTAATGTAATGCAAAGGTCTCTGAAAAATACAGTGTGGTGGAGAAAAAACAAAATATGTCTGTTCCAGATTTAGCACAGAAAATATAAAATGTCTTCATAAGTTTCTTTTCCTATATCCTTTCTTTTAAAGTCTTTCACAATAATCTGTAAGCACTTCAGGAAAGAAAGATGCTATGGTGGTCAGTAAATTATTTAAAAGACTTCAAGAGCAGCTTTGAAGGTAACAAAGAATAGCACTGCTTATATTTGAGAAACATATAGTATTTATAAAATATATCAGTAAAAGCCGTGTCTGTTCTGAAAACAATTTATTTGATTTTCAATGGTTTTTAACCAGATTATATTTTATTCCTGTTATTTGCTCATACTATGCCATATATGATCCATTGCACTGCTAGAGCTTGTGCAAATGGACATTTTCCAGCTGACGTTGCCAAATTCAACATTTCTTTCGTGAGACAAAGGGCAATAGCTTTGCAGCTGGGGGTTATTTTTGTATGCATTTGGAAATCAGTAACTGCAGGTTGACATCCTGTGCAAGGCTGGTAGCTTCCAGGCCTGCCTGTTATCTGACAGAGTAAGTCAGTGGGGGAGCTGATTCATCAAATAGGCTGGTTTTCTCTAGAGGGGATTGAGAACAGCTGTTTGAACAGTGATTACAGCCAAAAGTGCTGAACACTTTCTCCTGTGCTGATTTAGTCACTGCAGAGAAAGCTGGGTTGATGGTGAAAAGATAAGAAGAAGGTTGCTGCAAAGGAAAAGGAGATTCACAGATTTTTGCCTCAGTAGCTGTTGAGGTTACAATACCTGTTTTCAGTGACTTCTTCAACAAGAACACCAGCTAGCAATTTCTGATATGAAAAATTAATGGAAGTATGTACAGTGTGGTAAGCATGGGAAGACACAGCTAAATATAGCCAGAGGTTTTATCTTCAGCAGTTACTGCACTTGGGCTGTCTGGGTGGTTTGACTTTTAACAAAAGAGAAGATGTTATTTTTCCTGAAATGTATAGTTTCTCCTATGTTCCTGTAATTTGAAGTGAGGGCACTTGTGTCGAAAGGTTCTTTTATTTTATTCCCCATGTGGTTTAGCAATGCCTGCAGGGAAGGGGTAGGCTGCCAGCAATACCTGCACCAAGCCTGAAGCAGAATATTGGACTTGCCCGAGTTATGGGGCATGCTAAAAGATGCTATTTACACAGGGAAACTGAATTTCTTCAATTTCATCTTGATTTTTAGTTCTGTGTTCTCTTTACTTGAACATATCTTGCAAGGAAGTGTTAAGTCTGGGGTATAGTGTTGTGGTGCATGATGCTGAGGTGTCTTGTTGAGCTTCATGGTCCCAAGTGAGATGTCCAAGCTTCCTGTGCAAGGCACAAGGGCTGGGTACCTGGCTCCCTGTGCTGTGCAGACAGATGGGCTTGGAGAGGGTACAGCAGCTCCCTTGCTGGAGGGTGGTACCTAAGAGCAGTTTGAAGCTTGGCCTCTGTCGTGGTTTACTCTGGCTAGCAAAATACCACAAAACCGCTCTCACAAATTCCCCCTCCCCTCCTCCAGTGGAAGGGAAGAATCAGAGGAAAAAGAAGGAAGCTCGTAAAATTGAGATAAGAACTATTTACTAATTAAATTTAAATTGATATAGACAGATACTACTAACAATAAATAATTAAAATAGAAAACAGAGCATACGATACAATTTTTCACAATCCCCTGACTGATTCATAACCAGGTACTGAGTAGTGAGAGTCAGACCCAGAGAGCCCAAGAGCTGCAGCCTGAGGGCCGGAGCCCGAGAACCATCACAGCAGATGCTGAGCGAACCCTATCAGTGATAGCACAACCAGAGAAACTGAACAAACCCACCAACTCCCTCCCAAAGGAGCCAGCACAGGAGTCAGCAAAGCAGCTAATGCAGGAGTCAGGGGGAGTGTTAGAAAGAGTACAGGAGTAGATGAGCAAGGGAGAGAGTAATGGCTCCTGGATCCCCTCCCCGCCTACAGCCAGAGCATGACGTACCATGGAATGAAATACTTCCTTGGTCAGTTTGGGTCAGCTGTCTGCACTGTGTGTCCCCTGCACTGCCTGTAGCGAGACAGCGAGAGCTGGGAACGCAGCTGCAGGATCAGAAGTGGAGAAAGACCTTGAATTCAGTGCAGGCATTCCCCAACACCAGCTGAGACCTTATCAGTGCTGCTCTCAGCATCCAGGAACACAGCTTCATGGCAGCCACAGTAAAGAGAGTTAACTCTTTCCTGACTGAACCCAGCACAGCCTCCCATGAAACAGGTGAGGGCTGCATGCATTGAATTAATAGGAACAATAAAGTAGTGGGCTTTGCAGCATCACAATTACTTAGTTTTGGTCTGTAAGTGGCAATCTCAAATCCAGGCTTGGAAAACCATGTCCCACAGGGCAGGGAGGGTGGGCAGGCAGGACAGGCATGGCTCAAGAATGCTCCTGGGGTTTAGGAGCTCAGATGAGTGCAGCTGTATACAGAAATACAGGTGCTGTTAGTACTGGAAACATGAACACCTAAAGAATTTAGGAGCCTCCAATATCATGTGGCAACTAGGTGTTAAATTTTTGGCATAGTACCCTGTAAAAGAAGTTCAGTGGTTGAAGGAATAAAGCCAAGAAACAGCCCTGTGGCAGCATCTGCTTCTCCCTTCCTATCCACCCCTGCTTTGCCAGCATTTTTGTAGGGCTCAGTAGTTTCCTAGCATATGTGCTTCAACCAAGCAAAAATCTAGTAGCACGATGCTGTTATGTGTCAGATTTAAACTGCAGTTTTGAAAAGGAACCCAGAAGAATGGCACTTCAAAGCATAAATGCTAGCCTGTTGGATGTTTTTTTCTTGGTGTGCTTTGACTTAATGTTAGCAGTTTGCTGTATTTTTGTTTTCAAAGCATTTCTACTTTACCCCTAGAAACAAAAGCAACACCCAAACTGCTGCTTCCATCCTGCAGTTGTAGTCAGTTTTAAAAAACAGAAAAAACCTTCCTCTCCCAAAAAAACAAAAGCCCAAACAACAACAAAAATCCCTAAACCAAATCCAAACTGGTTAGCATTTTATTCATGAATTACCCTTACTGCAAGCTGTCTTCATTAGGCCTGGGCTTGCAGAAGAATCTTAAAATGAGCAGGATTTTATGCGAGAACCATGAAGAGGATTTAGAAAAAATATTCCTTGCTAGAGTCTGGATTGAGAACTGCAGCATTTTTGACTGTGTTTGAAAATAAGGGCAATAGTACGTCATCCTGTACTATAAAATCCCATCCGCAGCATGCCCCTGCTCTGTAGCATCCTGCAAGGACTGATGTTAGGGATCTGCTGTACATGGAACCCCTCCTACTCCTTCTCTCCCACTATATTTTTGGGGGGGTATTGCTGTGTTCTAGATACACCCTGCATAGCTCCTCTCTAAAGCGAAAGGGCTTCTCTGGGGGCCTGAAGGCTTAGAGGTGTGACCACTATGTATTTAAGCAGTGGCAGTCTTGAAATACACTTTTTCCTTGGAGTACAGGCAGGCAGGCAGGCTCTGTTGTAAGGAAGGGTGATGTTTCTCAATTAGTTTGTAGCACCAGCTGCTCCCTGAATGGTCAGGACTAGTATTTCAGAGTGACTATTGTGTATCTGTTTTCTTCGTTATTTCATATAATCCCAAACTCATATTCAACATTAAAATAGTCACTGCCTGCCAGAGTTGATTGCAACAGCTCAGCAGAAATGTTTCCTCTTGATAATATATCTCTGGTCGTTTGGAAGTTAGAAACTGGTCTTTTGGCACCTAAACCAAGTCTCCTTGTGGTCTCTGCGTACCTCTGGTGAATAATGCCACCTTTATGCAGATCCACTTGTGCTGATGGTATTCCTTGTGGGTGTTTCCCTGCCAAACCAGACTGGAATATTATAGCAATGGGACCTGTGGACCCAGAAGACATCCCTCCTCACTGCTCAGGGTAGAGAAAGAACAGAGTGCCTCAAATCAACAGCTCTCATGGGCAGATCTAGAGGCTTCTACAGAAAAGAGTAAGGCCAGAAGGGGCTTACCACAGACCTGCCCTGGGTTAGTTCCCATTTTTTGCTAAAGTAGCTAGTAGCAGAAAGCCAACCCATCCTTTGGTATCTGTTCCTGTGTTATCTTCAGTATTTTAAATAAAAGTGCTTTCCTTCAGGTGAAAGGGAAGCAGATGACTGAGGCTTGAAGGCTGAGAAACTTCCATGTCCTCCTCTGTGAAGTGTGAGTTTGGGTGGCCTACATAAGGGTCAGAGGACACAGGTCTCCTAACAACCCCCTCCTTGGGCATCTTACGGCTCTCAGGGTATTATTCACAGAGAACATTAATAGAAATGGTGGCCTACTAAATGCAGAGCCTTTGCTGTGCTGCCCAGGTTGACACTCATACCTCCTCACACCAAGGAAGCAGAGCCCTTTGAGCTTGCTCACTGCCCCCCAAAACAGCTTGTGCTGTGAAAGAGGGCTTAGTAGCAGAAGCAGCATGTTTCCCCATCTCCCTTCTGCACCGCAGCCCAGTTTCCAGCCATGGTTAAGTCAGTCATAGTGGAAAAATACAGAGAGCTGTGTAGGAACAACCACCAGCTCCAGGTTTATGTGCTGAATGCTAACAGAAAGCCAGCAGCATGTACCAAAACCAAATTGGGCACGTTTCTCTCAGAGGTTCAACACCTTTGATTTCTGCACCAAGACCTGCTGTTGCTGATGGTTACTGGTAAACCTGCCCTTTCTGGGAATCGCTTCTGATGGAGTAGGAGGGAAAACACCTCTTAGGCTTGGTTTCCCTGCCTGCAGGGGTTGAGCCAGGAGCAGAATGGGGCAGGGGCCTGCTTCAGACTTTTGAGCTTCAGGCAAGGCTTCAGCTGGTCATGGCAGGATGGGAGACCGACCCAGGGACCAGCTATGCTTGGTCTTTCACGCAACACACCTGCGCTCCTTCCTGCTCACAGTCCTAACTGCAGCGCAGACACACGCCCCACATCGGCTGTAACCCATCTCATCCTTATCTATAGCTGCAATATCCACCCTCAGTGCTGACTTTTTTTCTTAGTTTTTACAGGTGTGAATCTATAGGTGCCCCTTGCTGCTGAGATGCTTCTCTAAAACAAAAGCTGATGGAATGATCAGTTTTCTTGCACATAAACTGGTTGTGGGAAATGCAATAGATGGTAACCCAATACAATGACAGGAAGAAATTAAATTTACTTTTGGGCTTTCCTAATGTTCACCTTTCTAAAAAACTGTCATATAAAATGAAGTTCAAGCTGTAAAAGCTTTCTGCATGTGTTTTCATTCCCTCTTCCTAAATAACAAAAAATACCCAGATTTTTTTTTTTCTTCCCCCTCCAATTGACTGGGTTTTAAGTCTTGATACTATAAGGTTTCACAAACTATCGTAGTTCTTATGTCTCTCTGAAAATGCTGGGTTCTAGCTGTAGTGAACCAGAATAGCAAGTTCACAGCCAGGAGACTCAGGAGAAACATCTCAAGCTTTATCACTTCTTGGTTGATGACTGGTGTGCCCCCTGTAGGAAATGGGTATTTCAGCTGTTTTCATTTGAGAAGCCAACTTAACTCCAGGCTTTTCACTTCTGGAAGCATGGCACTAATATTTAGGATCCTTCGGCTTTGGGTTTTTTAGTTTTGGTTAATGAGGTCTCTTTTCGCTTGGTTTTGTAGTCCTGCTCGCTGCTACGCACGTCCAAGCCACACAGGGGAATAAGGACCTAACTGGAGGGATATCTGCTTTATGGCTTCTGTCGGGACTCGAATCAGGCTGAAGCACCATCAGTGCCAAAGGTGAGTAAGCCTGAAGAGGCAGAACAGTTTTTCATAAAAACATTGTAAGTAATTGAGCTCTTTCATACGTCAGTCCTTTTTTCCGGACTGTTCAACCTGCAAGGAGTCATAGAAAATACCTTATTTATGTGAGAAATTAGTAAGCCTTATTTTACCAGCCACAGTACTGTCAGATCATATATCATGGTGAGATAAATTGTCCTTACAAAATTAATCAGTTCTTTATTTTTTTTTTTTTTACATATGAGGAGAAGGAATTTAGAAGGTTTTTTGTGCTACAATTTCATGAGACAGTATGAAAGTGATTAAAGAACCAATTAATATTTACTCAGTTTCCAAAACATCTATTAATAATTTAAGTACTTGAAAGCATTTAGCCTATTGCACAGTTTTTCATTGTTTTATCTTGTAAGTGGCTGAGTGGTTGCATTGTCTACAGGATGAAAAAATTCCCTTTCTAGAATCACTGCTTGCAGGATTTTTCCTTCTACAATGTGCAAACATTTTTGCTCTGTTCTTTGTAATCATATTAGGTATTCGCTAAAAAAAAAAAAAATATGGCAACGGCAGCGCTCAAAATAGAACTCATCTGGCCTTAAAAGAAGGGTGGCTGCTGTGGCCCAATTTGCAGTATGTGTCAGTCATGTACACTCCTGAGAACCATATCTTTATAATCCATCCTCTTGCTTGTTATCAGAGTTTCAAAATGAAACTGTCACCAAAGCAGATCAGTGCAATCCTTTTAAAAGTAATCCTGCTCAATTCTACCTGCTACACAGGGGAACATCAGCTTAACTTGTAATTAAAGAAGATTTCTCTAGGGAGACCTCAGATGTGGCCTGTCAGTTCCCAATAAAATGGTAGCAATTATTGACCTCATTTTTCCTTTGCTCTAACAATCAGGTTTAAAATGACAGTATGACCAGAGATGGAGCATAATTCCCATCAGTGCTGATGTGATGAGACTGTATGACTGTGAAGGAATAAACTAAAAGGAAATCAGTCAAAAATGAAAGGGTAGATAAAAATTCTGCCACCTTCTAATAGCCTGAGTTGATAAATCACTTTCTCAGGCAAAGCAACAATCGTCAGGAACTGGTCCTGGCTTGAACAAGAGAAAGTTTCCTTTGGAGAAGCAAGGACCTTAAGTTACATACTCAGTGAGGTTTTTTTTAGAGAGAGGTTATTTCTGTTACAGTTGCTTCTTTAATGATCTGTTCAGCTGTTGTTGACTTTACAAGGCGTTGGGAAGACAAATCAGTATCAGAATTTTACATCGGCAGTACGAAAGCCTGCAGAGCTTAACATACCTGCTTCCCTACAGCTAGACTTGGTAAAGGATGCCCAACCAAACTGCGTAATGAAGAAGCAGCGTATCACTTCTCATTATATAAAAGCAAGATAGCCAGCTGCACCTTGAGAAGCATGGGAAAATAATTCTACCATAGCAAGGGAGAGTAATTAACCTTTTAAGGCTTTGGATTTACCAGGTGATTTGGGTTTGGGACAGAATGTTGCGCAGAGATGTGCCTGGGTATAGTGTCTGTCCAACATGTGCCATGTATGCAGCTACATACTAAAAAGTGTGTCGTTGCATACATGTGTTTAGACTACACAGTGTGGGTCTAAAAAAGCTTGCATCCTAAATTTAGACCCATACAATGAATAAACAAGATGGGGACAGGGAGCAAATGAAACGGTGGGGAAAATTACAGCAAGTTTACAAGGCAGCTCAGTTTTATCAGTATGCCATATCGATGATTTTGTTGCTGCTGAGAAGCTGATTTTCTAAGTCAATGTAATTCATGCAGGGCTTTATTTTGTACTTGGTGCACGCATTCAGCCATTCTCTTGCAGAAAGCAACCGAGACAGACAACATATCCTTTCTAGTACTGTGAAAATCTCTATTTTCTACTGTAACAAACTTCAAGATCTAAGATGAATAGAAGATCCTAACCCTCTGCACAGGATCTCATGGCTTGTTGGACAATGAACATTAAAAAAAATAGAAAAGCCAACCCCAAAAGCAAGAGCTCTGGCTTTCCCACAATCCCGGCAGTGCAGTGAGACAAAGGGCACTCTATGCTGAAGAAGTAGGTTTCTTGGTTACCGTCCCAGATGTCTGCAACGTTAACGCTGTGTCCCCACGGCAGGGATTAATGTGCAAGGGACTGCTGGCCCCTCCTGCTACAGGCAGGGAGGATCAAAAAGGATTTTCTAAAATGTGTTCCCTGACCGGGGCTCTCCCCGACTTGAACGGTTTTGCCTGAATTTCTTAAACAGCTCGTAGTAGCGCTGCGGGGCACTCGCCTACTGGGAGGGGGACAAGAAAACCCACAGGGGCAGCATTTCTAGTTCCTCTGGGCTGACATAAAAGTAGGGCTGTGGGGTTCTTGAAAATACAATAAATTACATTAGCATATAAACACACAAAAAATAAAATAAAGCCTTAGGGGTTTTTCTTCATATCTTTTACTCCTTGGCACAGTTGTCAGCAGCCCTTCAGAAAACTCTTGGTCAGAAACTTAACTTGTAAAATATTAACTATTATCTAATTGATTCCTTAATTAAGCCCTTTTCCTGCAATGATAATTCTCTTTATAGAAACACTTTTGCTAGGGACAGTGGTGGTAGAAGATTTAATACAGCCTGTGAAGCACCTAACAAAAAAAAAAAGATTCCAAGAGCTGTTGGCAAAACCAACAGCTATATACATATAAGTAATTAATACCAGTTTTCCAAGCAAACCAATAACCAATTCACCTAGTGGGGATGTAGGGGGTAAAAATAGGTTTCTAATATATGTAAAATGCAAAAGGTAGCATACATAAGAAAACAAAGGAAATGCAGCACATCTTGTTTGCATCACTTAACTGTGTACTGTATTTATAGCCAATGTATTATGAATTTCTGAAGTTTACTACTATTAATTTCATGCTCTTAAAGCATTTTACAATTGTCATAGCTATTGAATGTGAACAGAAGAATATTTTAAGTATAAAAACTTTTAGGAGCAAACAATTATAGCATAGGATACCTTAGTTTTTCAGAAACAATAATGGTCTTGAAAATACTTTCATCCTTATGAGCAAAAACATCTCCAGTTGACGCAGTTACTAAATTGCATCAAGTTCCTTACAAACATAAATAAAAAACAAATTTGAGCTAGAGACCTGTTCCATTTTCGGCACCATGAGAATCACTGTGCTGGCTGGAGAGTTGAGTTTCCATGCACCAGCTTCTCAGCTGTGCTTCCTTTGGGATGGGAACACCAGCACGGACCTCTTGGCCGTGCTGGTTGTACAACTGTACATACTGCTGCTAAAGTGACTCTGGTTAATCAAAACTATGCAAATAGGAGCTCTTTGACAACTGGGCTCATCCTGAGTAAAAGTAGTTATGCAAAGTTCACGTGAGGAGCTGTGCAGGAGAGTGACCTGCAGCAAAGGGATGGTGCTGCATGGCTGGGGGGGGTCATCTGTTTACTGGCACAGCTGGAACAGGATCAGACAGATATTCACATCCTTAGCTGGCTTTCATACGAACTTCTTCAGTATAGAACCCCCAAACTGAAGTCCCTCCCATGTGCATTTTTACCAAGCTAAACCACTAAGTTCTTAGTTTTGTAAATTTATGTGCTCTAGAAGTTTAAGTCCTATTTTCACCGCCACAGTAAAACTAGAATTCTATTTAAAAAGAATACCTGTAAATTAACATTATCAGTGTAAAGTCAGAAAACGTAGAAAGGAACAAAGTTGTATTAAAACCCATAGAACATATCTGTAATAATTGCCTATGTGTTTGCTTTGTTTCCCAAGCCCTCTACTGAATGTCTCAGGTAAAGCTGCTGAGATTTATTCTGCCCAGCCGTATTTCCTTTGTAGAAATTGTACCTATAAACATTTAGTCAAGCTAGGCTAACTACCTTCCAAAAGTCACAATGCATGAAAATCTACCCTGATATACACCCTGTATAACCTGCCCAAGTTACTGAATTATGTGTTATAAACCGGGACATACTCCCATTCCCTTGCTACAGGGGAATAGGCCTGGAAGAAGGGTGAGATTTATGAGGGGGCATGTTCATTGCCTAATTATAACTCAACATGTATGGGTAGATGCTGTGCTGGCTGCTGAAGAAACCAGCAAAGTGCCACAGGGACGCAATGGTCCACTTGGCCAGACTCCCCAGACCCACTGCCAGGAATGGAGCTCTTGTATTTTAATTTCTCTTCAAAACTTGGAACGAAGGAATCTGGCAAAGTAGCTTAGCGCTGCAGGTTAATGTGTATGTGTGTTTTCTTTCTGTTGCTCTCCGTTCAGGCGCTGGTAAGATAGGTCATGTAGCCTGCTTTAGCCACATCCTTAAGTGTAGCAACACTCAACTTAGACGTTTGCTCTTATCGTGTGGGTGAAGGAAGTCTGCTTGTGTTTATTTGCCCATTAGAGAAACGGGTTGTTCTTGTTTTGCAGTCATTTACTACACCATTTCTTGTCTAGCTGCTGCCCAAATGCATGGACCCTTCCCTGAACTCTTTATAGGGATGTAAGTGGAAAAAGGGGAAGGAAAAGAATTGAAGAGGAGGAGGTGTTTGTAGCATGCTGATGTGGATTACAGAGTCCAGACCCGAGCCTCTAAGGTTTCAGCCTTAATCTTCCAACACATGCAAAGCCTTTCAATTTCACTTTGAGGTCATTACCCACGTACAAAAAAGTAACTGCCTGTGAGGAATGCAGGTACAAAACTTGGTATAGCAAGCTTTTCAATGGGTAGTATTATAACTTATAATGGGAAAGAAACCTGAGGTTTTAGTTCAAAATATCTGCTTATAAAATGTAAAATCTGTATGTTAAACTTGAAATCAAACAGATTTCAAGATTATGAGTTTTAATAAACATTTTTCTTCTAATGCATTGGTTTGATGCTAGATTTCATTTGCAGCTAACTGCCCATTTAAAGAAGAAAAGCAAAATGAGAAAAATTCTAAAGGATGAGCATGTCAGAATATTTCATGTCATGGAAAGAAAGCACAACTAGGAGACATTCACTGCTTCAGTGGTTGTGCTGGTCTTGCAGTACATTTTGTGTTTTCTTGATTATGCCCACCATTAGAAGATCAGCTTTTCTGTAGAGGCTTTTCACACAGCTTTCTACATCATTTGGGCAGTTATCTGATAGGATCAGCCTAAGCTGACCTGTAAAATCAGGTGTCGTCAAAGTTGGGAGTTTCCACGTGACATCACATCTACTTGAGAACGCTGCAGTGCGGTGATGGCCGTGCCCATCTGGACTGATTTAATTATTAATTGATTCTTAGAGCAAACAGCCATCAGAAAGATAGAGATCATGTGGGAAAATACTATTTCACTCAATGGTTAAGGTAGCGATGAGGTTCAGCACTGCCCTGTAGTGGACAGATAGTTGACAAGAGGAAAACAGAGCTGCTGGCAAGGTCAGCTTGAACTGCCTGAGACCTGATATACATCACAGGCACCGATCAGGTACCTCTTTCCAGAAAATGTATATCCTGATGAGTTCAAGTTTCCAAGAAGTGAAGCTGATGCTCCAAGTCTCTCTAGTTCTACTTCTCTTTCAAAAGAAAAAAGCCATCACTTCTTACTTTGCATTGGATGTGTGTTGCTGGGAATAACTATTTGAAGAGATAACAATTTCTTACTAGTAAATGTAATAAATACGTTTGTTTTACAGGACAAGGTAGATGTAGCATTGATGGCACCTGCAGCTGATTTAGGTATCACTACAAATATCCTTAAAGACAGATAAAATGGGAAGCTTTTACCCTCAGAAAAAAAATTCAGGGGTGAAAAACTGACTAGCAGACACAGAATAATTATTTGCCAGCAAAACGTGTTGTCTGACAGAAGTGACAAAGGTAATGATGGCAAACCGAGTTATCAAGTATCATGGAGAATTCAGCTATTACAAAAAAAAAAAAAAAAAAAAAACCAAAAAAAACCCCAAGCAGCAACAAGAGACTTTCCCCTGGAAAACTGTCTCTAACAAGAAATACACATCTCTGTGCAATCTGTAAATGTGGTGAGGGAGTAAATGCATGATAGTTGTGAGAGTTAAGTCAGCAAGTAAAATTGCAAATGTTACTTGTTTTAAAGAAAATCTATCTGTTTGACAATTATTTATTTTAGGAAGATGCTAAGAAAGAAACCAGGAGGAGATGCCTGAAGATGTCCTTTGGAACTTATCCCAGCTAGGTATAAGCACTGTGTTGTTTGAGGGCACTATTTGAATTGAACGTTTCATTCATTCTGACTACACACACTTCTTTGTAATTTAGACTCAGTTACCTGCAGTATTAACCCAAAGATCTGATCAAATTAGTATTGATCAAAAAGTATCCCAAATGGGTTTATTGAATCAAGTGCAAGATCATTTCAGGTAACAAATTCTCAAACCTCTTCTCATTCTGGATAGGTGAATGAAGCATCCTAGGTGTTTAATGATCTCACTTTGCTTTCTGCCACACAGATGCCCACGTTGCAGTGAGTACTTTATTTGGCCCAGTATTGTTAGTTGACATGACATCAATATTTCGCATTCTCTTCACTTACATAACCACCTTACTGCATCCAGTGAGAACTGATGAGAATCACTTTTGCACCCGTGTCTTCATCAATGCAATTTATATTAGGAGGAGGAGCACTGAGGGGACACCTTTGCAAAAGAAACAAGAGCACATGGACCCCCAAATTTGCTGTAGACTAGGAGACCGATATGGGTTTCTTGTTTTCAGCTGATCAGGATGTTCCTTGTCCTACTGGGTGCTCAGGAGTTGAGTATTTTTGAGTGCTTGCAGCACGCGTATCAAGTTTCAGCAAGACCTAGGGTTTAACGAGCCAGAATTTAAAAATATTTGTACTCCGTTAAACTCAGGAAAAGACACCTGGAGGCAAAATGAGATAGTGCTGTGTTGTTTCCCTTCTACATCATCCTTCTGACATTGTTCTCTGGCTTGGCTTTCAACTTTGCACCTTTCCATCAAAGCACTTTCTGATCTGAATTCTACCACCTCCCAAAGGTCTCTGGCAAACAGAAGGAAATGGCTTCCTGCCTGATGAAAAAGAAATTACTTTTTGTGGGGGGAAAAAAAAAAAAAGTATATTAAATGTAGTCCTGAGGGGACACCTCAGTGATACCTGTTTTGAAATAAAATTATACTTAGTAATTTAGTAAATGTAAAAGGGGAAAAAAGTAGCTCACTTGCCTCCAGGGTAGGCTGTGGGGAATATTTTTGAGTTTTTCTTTTAGTTATTGTAAGCAAAATAACTCTCATCTCGTCTTTTATCTTTCAAGGCTTTTTGCAGATACTACTAAAATGCAGGCTTACACAGTCTCCAGCAGTAAGGAAGAAATAACTACATTAAACCCAAAAGGTTCTCAATATCGCTTTTCACTGAAATGGAGAGCTACTGCTATTTTGCAGAGGAATAAAAGCTAAATGAGACCTTTTCCATTTCCTTGAACAAATTGCCTATTTTTGAGCCAAGTTTCAAATGTGTTTCAGCACCAAGAAATCACAAGCCCTTTTCTCAGCTTTCAAAGGGGAGAATGAATATCCTGTGATGTTTTTGACATATACCAGGAAAAAAAAAATAATCTTAGGGAGGATGCATGTAACTAACCTGCCAGAAAAGAGAGCTCTGGAAATTGAAGAGAATGCCATAAAACTAGAGGTGTTATATACCTGACTTGTCTGTTCTGAGGATGGACTGTTTCAGTGCTACCTTCTCATGGCTCTTAATCAAGCTTCCAGGTAAAGCCCGTAGATGCAGTATTTGAAGAGAGAAATTTTCCAAGGGTGTTTTTGAGGCTAGATCCAGGGTCTTCTAATACCTTTTTCAATGGAAGGATCTGACTTTTGGGAGATTTGGATTTCTTAAGTAGCTCATATAAAATAAGGTGTCTACTATTTGGAGACGGATGATAACTGCTGAAATCGAAGCTACCTACATGCTGGCAGGTTGCAACACATTTCATTTCTTCTTTCAGCAGCAGAAAATGGGAAGAAAAAAGGAACCTATAAATACTTTGCTAATCTTGCCTGTTTTTTGATAGGTTCGTTTTCCAATGTCTTTGATTTTTTTTCTTCCATAAGCTTGGAAAGATGGAATTTTTGTCTGGCTTCATGCATAGCCTTCTGTCAATATTAAAAGATACGGCTCAGAAATAAGCCTGGTCAAGGCATGAAGGGCTGATTTTAAGCCGCAGTTCAGTCTTTGGTGTAACAGCAAAGTAACACTGAAATGCTACTCTAGGAAGGCACAGAATGAGAGGATTGCAGAGGATGCAGCCGCTCCTGTAACCATTGCAAGGGATATTTTTCATACTAGACAAACTTCTGAATTTGGAGAGGACGGTAACTGTGAGTAGCCAGTCAGTAGTGAAAATGGCTTAAATTACTTAGTACATAAAAAGATTTGAATATTAGATTGACAAGCATACAAATATGAAAATACGACTTCATGGTTTCTGCGTGCCCTGGAATTGCACAGACTATTGACAGATACTGAAAAAATTAAACTGCGTACGTAATAAAATACTGTCCTGTCACAAATACCAACTTCTAGCAGATGCAGAACTCGCACGACCTCACACCTGACCTTTTAAACTGCAATAGAGGTAACTTGGCTGGCTGCAGCCAGCAATTGGAGAGAAAGCGGGTGTGGATGGTGTTATTCAGAACTGCTTTACCAAAAGAAGTGCCAATTCCCTGACATGGAAATCACCCTCAACAACTTTGCCAACCATTTATTCCCTGCCAATTTGAAGGCATTTTGCTTTTTGGCACGGCTTTATCCATGCTCGCAGCAAAATGCAAGAAACAAAGTTGGTGGTGGTTTTTTTTTTTTTTGCTTCAAGCTGGCTGTGAAAATGCATGTGTAATATAGGGAAATAAAGAAACAGAATCTGATGCGTGTTTTCCAAAGTGTCACTTGAGACCACAAAACAACATTTGAAGAGGAAAATATCTTCTTGTTCTGTTAACTAGTCCTTAATCTTTTTCTTTCCATTTCTCCCTTCAGTCCTTGAGGGCAAAACCTGGATTTCAAATGCTAATTCACCGTTTGGACTTCAACCATGATTAAAGAAGACTGGGTGAAGAGAGGAAGGGAAATGAGGGTTGATTTTCAAGTTTAGTAAGGAAGACAAAAAGAGAGTATGGAAGTTCTCTTATGCCTCCTCCTCCAAAACTGTTCTAAATGCACCTTTTCTAAAACCCTAAATCAGACTAATGAACTCCAAGAACACCTCTTCTCAAAAACGTGTAGAACCTCAACAATAGAGCCCAGTCTGCTGGCACAGGATAAGAGGGTGGTACAAGCTAATTCGCTCCCTTCCTCCGTCAACTCTGACAGTCAGTATCCTCAAGTGTAATCCACGTATAACTGGAATTTTAAAGCCCCAAACTCTTAAACCCATTACATCATGGAAACACCAAGACTGAGGCTTCTCTCTCTCTCTCTCTCTCTCTCAAAAAAAAAAAAAAAAAGCTAATGACTGTACTGCATGGCAAGGCTCTAATGACACAAAATGTCTGTAGATTGCATCTGTTACTGTCACAGAGGGGAAATAAAAACAGCTGCAGACTTTTCTTCACGTGGGTAGGTTACTTGCCTGCTAGGTTGCTGTACCACATTGTCTTTGCTAACTGCCAAATGTCATGGATGGTAACTATTGACTAGGGGGCCTTTAAGAACTAGGAAAAGAATGGTTCTGTTGAGTTTCCTTAACTCTGGTTTTAGGATATTTATTTAAAACTTGGCCACCTTCCCTCCAACTACCATTTTCTTGCTGTGTTTGGCTTTCAAATAGTGGCACAGAATATGAAGTACTTCTTGTTTCATTTCCACATCTGTCCTTCTTAGGGGAAAAAAATCAAAATGTCTCCCAATAGCGATGAAAACTAGCTTGATTTTTTATTCCTTGGTTACACATCTTCATATAGAAATTTCTGTCACATGCAGTTTGACTTCCTTCAGTTTGGGACATCTGACCTTTACCATTTTATCATGGTCAGTTTTGACTGGGGAAGGGGAAACACAATACAGTCTAAAAGTCACCAGCTGGATGAACTTAATATTTTTTAAAAATCACTCAGTTGTTGTTAGATTGACATCAAATCAGAGTACTCTTCAGTACCAATGCCAATATGATGTTGTCATATTCTTGAAGATGTAAAGTGTTCCTTCTTTACCTCCTAGATCTGAGCATTACTAGCCCTCAAAAACCAAACCGTTTTTTTGCTGTTACAGAGGTAGATGAGAAGCCCCACAGAAGATATATTTATTCACTTTATTTCATATGGAACTCTACTCATCAGCTGTGCAGCAGTCCTGTGGGTCACTCAGATATTGTAGCCCGTGTATTTAGTATATGATAAGGCAAGGCATGGCGGTGTGTATGCAGATAATGGATTTATAAGCTCAGCTGTTGCCAGGCGCTTACAAATTGGCTGATAAATTTGTTATGCTCAAAGTCTGAAGCATGGCATTTATAAAGCAGCAGAGCTGCAGGCCCCAGTCTCTAAAGGTGTTTCTTCTCTGTTGCAGCTGGGCAACCCTTCTCATGTCCTTCCAACCATTGTCTCACCAGGCAGATTCATCCCAGCCGCTTTCTGGCTCTGGACAACAAGTGGTATGCTTAATTTCATTCTCCTATTTTCCCTCCCTTTTCCTTTACCTTCTTTAATTACAAGTCAGGCTGCACTTGTGACATATTGTCACAACTTTATCATTGAATATGGGCTTAATTTGTACAAGGCTTATCAATGCTTCATCTTCTAAATCAGTTTTACAGGCAGTGGTTAATAAAACTCTCATATGGCACAGCACAAAAGCATCAGGAATAATTCCTACCTGATGTGATTCTGTTGATTTATACTTGAAGTTGGCTTAGACCAGGGAATAAACCAGCCCTTTTTATTTACATTAAGTTGGAGTTTACTCATACCTAAAGAAAATAGAACTGCAGGGCTTTTCGCAATTTTTGAGTCAGAGGTTCAATTTTCAAGCATTTGCATCTGATTAACTTTTTTCTTTAATAAAATCGAGAGATGCTATTAAACTAAACGAATGTAAAATCGAGTGCCTGATGAACAACAGGAGTCTGTTTCTTTTCATAGGTCAGACTGCTGGTAATGAAGATGCAATGGTCAGTCTTAAAGAACCAAAGGATCTTACTAGAGATGAAAGGGATCAACGCCGAGGCCAGCATGCAGGTTTTGATAAGCAGGTATCTATAACTAGCTATGCAAATGAAAGACTGGACTCTTACTTCATGTCCTGGAGGTTTTTCAAAATCAATCCCATCATGTGCAAAAGGCTTCAATATGTCTTTTTGAGTTTCTGTGCAAGTACTTACGTCCCTTTGTCTGTTCTATATGCAGTTTCTGAGCATGATTTCTCATAGCTTATGGATTCTGTACCAGCTGGCACAACCCTGGCTTGCTGTTGTGGTTCTGGATGGCAGGGCTGCTGAAGTCTGCTACCTTTTCGCTCTGATGGAGCTGGAGAGATGTTGTTGGCAGTGTTGGCAGTGAAACGTTGGCTCCCATGTCAGTCATGGATGTGTGCTGGATTGATCCCTGTCTACAGAAAATGTTCTCTTCCAGTTTGTGTGTCAATGGCCAGGGACTGGAACATTGTCTTTGCAATACTTTTTTAGGAGGTGCTCAGGGCAATTAACAAATACTAACAGACAATGAGGCAGGGTGTTATTTTGGCTACTGCCAACAAAGAAGAGAGATTTGTTGCTGCCTAGGGTGCGTTCTGTATGACCAGCAATCAACGTATGCCCACATCAAGCATCGTACCCTGATACGGTGGTCATGATGCTTATGAATCCTTAGAAGAGTTAGGTGTCTGTCTTCACTGATTTCAGATTACAACGGTTACCAAAATCTCTTAGCAAATTTAAAAAATATTCTATCTCCTGTCTATATACACAAACACCTCTGCAACTGGATTATTGTAGTTACAGATACTTGAACCTATTAAATACAGCTTCACACCGTCCTCATGTTTATGCTTACCTTAGTGTTACCTAGCCTCTTTGTAAGTATTAGTTGCCATGCACTGTGCAAGGTTATTCACGTTCTTACTCTGTAAATGTGGGATTTGACCCCACGGAAAATACACTGACAAATCAAAATTTGTAATCGGTTTAAAGTTCAAGGGTGCAGCCAAATCCTGAGCGAGTGTAATTTGACCTAGATTCACTGGAGTAAGTAGAGCTGCAGTGAACTACATAAACAGAAGAACCGTCCCACTGTGGTTGCCCTCAGACGGTGGCGAGGCCGAGGGAACGCTTAAAGCCAGATGAAGGCCACAGTTTGCTGCTTCAGCAAAACAAAGGTTTTTTTTAAAAAAAGAAGTTTCCTTATGCTACTTTCTACAAATAATACCACCCAGGATGCTGAGGAAACTCTCTCAGTTGAGCTGAAGGCACACTAGCAACATCCACCTGCTTATTTCTATGCTGCTAGAGAAGGGAGTACTAAAATACTGTTCCCACTGCTGGGCCCCAAAATCTATGTTTGTCAGTAATTTGCTTCTGATACCTTTGGTAGTATCCTCCCGTGTCTGTGTCCCCAAGCTCCAGTTCCACCTAGACATTGATGTGCTGTAACTTTTAACCCTGAATTAGTGTCATTGCAGCAGTTTTCATTCAAAGTTCAATTTTAATTTTGGTAGCTAATGCTCCAAGGACATGTTAAAAAACTTCTAGAGCTAAAGCAAGCTTCAGCCTTTATACTGCTTTAAGGATTTTCCCAAACAGGCCACTCTCCCCCCCACACCCAGAATGCCTGTATGTGTGAGTATTAAGGCTTGTGAAATCTCAGCAACTTTTCAACACTAAGGTTATTGGAGAAACAGAAGAGCAAAACTTGCTAATAGAAACCCTTGAGTAGCTCTGAATGGTGATTTCTGGATATTATTGCCAGCAGTTTCAAGAATAATTTCAGGTTAATGAAACAGCTCTAAGAAGCAGAAATAGTAGGTTGAGGATAGGTCTCAGCAATCATTTCCGTTACTACAAATACAGAGTTGCCAATGCCTATGGTACCAATGAACATTGCCTTGATTTGTACCAGTATAACTGACTTCATCTGAGTCCTGGAAGGAGTCAAAAAGAAATATTTTAACCAGTTCAAGCGATTTTACCTTTCTTTGCAGTTGACTTGGCACTTAGAGCACTGGATGTTAGCTATACCAGTTATTGACAAATAATGCACATTACCTCCTGTAACACTGGTTGTCTTTGTAACTGCCTTCACTATGCAGTAAGGAAGACATCATCAGTGGCTGGTATTAACTTGGGCTTTATGCACTTATGGCCATTTAGTCGCAGAGTCATAAACTACTGCACCATTTCTGGTCTTTTTCCATAGGGTCTTTTCCTACTTATCATCTAAATTTGAGTTGTTTGCAAACACATTAAATAGGAGAAATAGATTTAAACTGACAGCAGATGTATACCTGACTTAGGAAGAGGACTCAAGTTAATTCATGGAAAGATTATTTGAATATTATTCATGTCTGACCTGGGGGAGGGGTGTGTGTGTGTGTAGTCCAAACTGATTTTTATGCAAGGTAGACAGAATTTACTATGTCGATGCAAAGACATTTGGAGAAAAAAAAAATTGATGTTAAATCACAAGAAAGAAAAACTAGGTTCTGTTGTCAGTCAAGTCTCAGGCTTCTGAGATGACAAGCTTGGACAAATTATTCAGCCCCACGGTACCTCAGACTTTAAGGCTGCAAGATACCTGTATGATACCGTCCTACTTCGTACAGGTCAGCGTTACATTTAATGCGTTACTGTTTATAAACAGGATGAGCCCCTATGGGGAGGTTACTATGACTGCAAAGACACAGTGTGCTATGGGGAAACGGTCCTTCTAGCTAAATAAGTGAGCGCATTGTTCCAATTTAACTCTCTTAAATGCTAAACTGGAATCTAAAACTCTATTGTTCATTCATTACATGGAAAAAAAACCCAACCCACAAGTGTTCCACCGGCGACTGCAAGGGTAACACAAGAGCTGCTATTAACATACCGCCGGGAGTAATCTGTTTATGTAACACGCTCAAGCGCACCTCTAACAGGGAAAACCGCACCTGCTTGGAGCGGGGGAAGGCACAGGGGCTGCGGGTGCCCAGCACGCTCCCGCACGCCGCCTGGGGAACTGTATGCCCGGGGATGCGCATCGCTAGCCCACCCCACCCCCCCAAGCCCTTTCCTCTATCTGCCTGTCCCCGCACGTCCCTCGGCTTCCCGCACCGTGAGCACAGGGCTCCCTCCCTTCCCCCCCCTCCGCCGCCGCCTGACCCGAGCGGGCGGCTCGGGTGCCTCGCCGTGGGGTGGGGGGCAGCTGAGGGCATTCCCCTCCCCCCCGAAAAAAAGCACGCCCCGAAGCTGACCCGTAGGAGCAGAGGGAGGGCAGCGGGGCCCCGCTTGCAGCCGGCCCTAGAGGAGCCGGGACGCAAGCCGAGGAGCGGCGGCTGATCCCGGGAAGGGGGTGCAGGGCTGCGGTCAGCCCGCGGCGGGGAGGGGCGGGCGGGGTGCCCGGGGCGGCGGGGGGACACTCACCATGGCGTCGGCACGGCGAGGCGCTGTCCAGGGTACCGGCCGGCTCGGCTCTGCCGCCGCTGCCCGCCGCCACCGAGCTATAAGGCGCCGCCTCCTCCCCGGCTCCGCCGCGCCCGCCCCCACCGGCGGCCACGGGGCAAGGAGGGCCGGCGACCGGAGGCATGGCTGCGGCGGCGCCCCGGTTCGCTGGGCTCCTCTGGGGCAGAGAGGGCAGGGAGCGCCGAGGAGGGTGGGATGGCGGTGAGCAACGGCAGAGATGGGAACGCGGTATCCGGGCAAGAGGCTCAGCGATGCTATTCCACCGCCGCCCTGCGCGTCACGGGAGGGGGACCACCGGCCTTTGGCAAAACGGGTGGGAAGACTCAACGCAGAGAGGTCTCCATCGACGGGCCCGCTTGGGAGGAGAAAGGGTCACCGGGTGGCTACCGTGACCCTGGTGGGACTCTGTTTTAACAGCGGTTTCAGTCTGTAGCCCAGCACGCGTATTTGCAGGTTAAGGTCTCTGACCTGGAGCCCTGAATCCTTCACGTGCGATGCCCAAGTGAGATCTGTGCCACCCTACCACCTCGGACCTCCCCGGAGATCTGTCCGCTCGGGAGGAGTTGATAAGCATGCGCTTATTAAGGTTGGCGAGGGAAGAGGCAAAAATCACGCAGGGCGGGAGCTGCTGACCCCATCACAACTCTGCCACTGATAGAAACCAGAAAAAAGGTCAGGGAGAGGCTCTGTGCCTGGTGGGACAAACACGAAATCTCGTGTCTTCTAAACTGATCTTTGTTCTAAACGCTAACAAAGCTTTATATCTCCTATAAACCATTTAAATAAACGATCAAAGCTTATTGAAAATGCCCTGCAGCTTTTCCCCTGTTTTCAGTAAAGCAGTCTTTAGCAAGTGAAATCAAAATATTCTTTCTTAAAATATTACAATTCTTCATTTTGTTTTATTTTCTAAATGAAAACCTGTCAAAAATGACAGGCTCATACACGCGCTCCCATGGCAGCCCTCTCAATTCTGTCTGCAAAATGCAAAATTCAGTGTTTTGTTGACCAGAGCTCAGACGAACAGTCCCACTTTCAGTGGCACAGGCAGTGGAAATAAGCCAAGGGCAGCCCATGCTGTGCATGACAGGTAATACCTTCGCAAACCAAAGCGTACCTGATGTACAGACGAGATGTATAGCTATTCTGTCCACAGAGAAGTTGTTTCCTAAGCAGAAGATTGCCCTCCTAGTTCAAGATTACTCTTCAGGTGCTGTAGAGCAAGGAGCAGTTTGGAAGGTGACAGAGAAACATGGTAGTGATTCAGTTCATTGGAATGCCTCAGCCTCACAATTTTTATTCCAATTGCTTTTTAGTCCAAACAGGCTGCAGTTAGTGTGTCAAGCCACATCCAGACCTAAGAACGTGGTAATACAAATAATTTTTTTCTTTATTTTTCCTTTGCCTAAAATAGAAAGGAAACATATGCTCAGGTTTGGTAAAGTTGTAACATTTCTAATTTCTGGAGTTCCTTGTACCTGACACATTATATTAATACTAATTAATGTAGTTTCCTTGTATAGTAGCAATTTCATTTTTTGTCAGAACAACAACGTCTCCAATGAAGACACACGTAAGAAGCAAATAGGATTCTGGTGGCATCTAGAAGAAGCTGTAATAGTATTACGGATATTTTTAACATCTATCTAATGACCTGATTTTGGAGATTTAAGGGCTGTGGCAGGATTTGGATTCATCTGTTTTGTGTGGAGGGAGGTGCCATGTGTTTTGTTGGATCCCAGGCACTGAGCACAACAGACCTCTGCCATGCACGTTAGCTTTCAGGTGTTGCTGAACAGCATGTTCTCCTGAGAGGAAAGGCAGAAAAAGAAGTCAACATGTGGAAAATGGAATTGTTTTGTTCCAGCTGAACTTCCCTGGAAACAAGCAGAGTAAGTGGAGGCAAAAAAAGGACCTTTGAGTTGCAACGACTCTGGAACTGCCAGGTCTCACTGAGTTTGCAGCTCAGCAGAAACAGGCTGGACAATGTACCGCTGACCAGCCAACTACCGGCAAATCTCGGCTCCTGCTAGGTTTCAAACAGTAGGATAAAGTTTTATTTTGGGAAAGAAAAGTTAAATTAGCCGTGTCTCCCATTAGCAATCACTGCTCTTGATCACAATTTCCTCCAAAACTTGGAATTTAAACTCAGGACCTGCCTGTTTCACCGAACTGCCGTGTCAGTAGCATCTGCCCAACTCACTGACAAAGTGTCTTCTTTTTCCCTGAGCAGCTAGCTCAGAAGAAAGAGATTATCTTGCTTCTGTTATCCACCCATTCCCTAAGTTATTGGCACAGAACGCTGGTTACGTACCTGCTAGTGACATTGTGGGGTGTTATGAGGTTAATGTGACAGAACTTCTTAACTCTTAGTGAGTGCTTTAAAACTGTCGGTAACAAAACTGTGCTGAATCAAACCCGAGTAACCAGGCTAAAGCCAAAAGATTTGGTAATTTATCAAAACAGATTTGAAACTTTGTCCTCTTTTTTCCTCTGGTGTGGTGAGTTCTTTCTATAATGCCATTTTTTCTATGCTTTTCGGTTTTGAAACTATAGCTGGTGGTCTGTACAGCTAAAACTAAAACTTGTATTAGACTGCCAGCTCCGAGCACGTAAAATAAAAACTGAGCCATAATAAACTTAGGCTGGAGGATGCATTCCGTTGAACAAACGCTCCGCTTTGCACTTTTTGTAATAAATACTATGTTTTAGCACCCTCTTTCGGGACAAAGTAATACTGCCGGTATTTACTCTTCAAGGCTTTGCTGAAACTGGAATGCAACTGGACTGCGTCCGGGAAAGTCCTTGGCTGCAGTCACAGACACCGTTCAGTTGTGTAGTTTGATATTTTCTACATTTGCCTTAAAAGAATTTTCTCATCCTTCTCACGCTTATCATCTTTATATAAATAGCCTGTATTGTTTGTTTAAGTCAGCCAAGAACTGGGAAAAAATTGGTGGCTCCAAACCAAAAACTGAAGCTGAGTTGTTACCAAAATGGGTAGTTAAGATGGGCTTACTGTCAGCACGTCTCCTTGGAGGAGCCTGGTGGCTGTGAATTGTGGATGGATCTGAATGATCGATATCTCTCCTACCTGCTAGTGTTTACTGTTCGGGTAGCATACAGAGGTCCTAGCTCGGGATCATCACAGCCTTGCTGTGTCGAGACCTACACCAAAGAGTGACGCCTAATGGTGTAATGTAGAGGGAAAGGGGTGGAAGCTGTTCTCTGTACTCCTGCTCCGGGAAATACAAATGTATTACTTCCAAGAGATAGGTAGAGGGGGGAAGGTCACCAAGTATTTCTGAATAGAAGAAAGGCTACACTTTGTACCTTCCTCATGAACTATCACTACCTGTCTCATTTCTGGGGTACAAATGATAGGCAAAGCTCCTATATGTTGTCTTGGCTCTTATAGTTTGTATGGTCGCCAGTTACCTTCTAAGATATTGTAAGTGGCAAGAGAAGGATTAAAAAATTAGGACACCATAGAACAAAAAATGCCAGGATTACTTTAACTTGCTCTTCTAGTGCATATTTGTTTTAATTAGCCTTTTTTACAATAACAGCTTTGGCAAGACTCCTGCTTCATCAACGCATGGTGCAGGTGATAATAAACAAACAGGAGGCCGTGAATGATGCAAGGGGTAGGAAAAGGATAAATGATAATCCTGTTAAAGTGGCTGAAATTCCTTTTCGGGACTAGAATACACTCCTTAAATAACATAATACAAGAAAGCTGGAGGGGGACCTTTTACAAGGGCCTGTCATGACAGGAAAAGGGGTAATGGCTTTAAACTGAAAGAGGGAAGTTTTAGATTGGCTATGAGGAACAAATTCTTCCTGGAGAGGGTGGTGAGGCACTGGAACAGGTTGCCCAGAGAAGCTGTGGGTGCCCCATCCCTGGAAGTGTTCAAGGCCAGGCTGGATGAGGCTTTGAGCAACCTGGTCTAGTGGAGGGTGTCCCTGCCCATGGTTGGAACTAGATGGTCTTTAAGGTCCCTTTCAGCCCAAACCATTCTATGACACCATGATAGTTTTTATGTGGTTATGGGAGAGCATTTAAATACTTTTTTCTGCAGCTAGTCAATGATGTTATTCTTCCTTCTGCTGTCTGCCTCAAGCAAGGAAGTGTAGATTTGTCGAAGTGCTGAGCACTTACAGCTGTACCTGGTATCAGCAAAAAACTGTGCTACAAATAAATTAAATGCAAAGGAAACATGAAATTTTCCCCATATACTAGCTGAAAAGGACGCCAAAAGGGGCACATCCAAAATCAGTTGAAAATTCAAATGTGTATTTCAGCCTCAGCCTGGCGAACGAGGGATAGTAACACCCCTCACCTTGTCTTGCTGCGCGAAACCAAACACTAGTTAACTGCTTGGAACAACTGGTTAGTCTAGATGCATCGGCTCTTGCCGCATCTGCATCCCCGGATGCATCCTCTCTTATTTGCAGCATTGTGTGGCCTTGCTGCTCTGCGGAAGGCACTGTGGCCTGGTGCACTGTTTGCAGAGGCACTCTAAATGCCTGCTCACCAGTCTTGTGCCGCAGTCCCTTTGTGCTTGATGACCTGACCATCCTCTTTCCTCCACTCCCAAAATGTATCTCAGTGCCTACGTGGTCGTACACACTGAGAGAGATGATGTGAACAGTTTGATCTGTATTGAGCATCACAGGAAAAATTACTAAATATATTGATAGTATGCAGTGAGCAAGTGTTGCAAGATAATGGATAAAAGACCATAACAACATCATTGTCAAGTTTTTCCATCCTTTGTGGGGAATGGATGTGCTACAGTCAATTCTGTAACTCCATATTGCACATATAAACACAAGGAACTGGATAGAACAAGCCTAGGTTTGTATAAACAAACACTGTTAATATGTTATTTCTGAACTTCAGTGATTAGCAAACCTCATCTGTCCAACACTCATCTTTTTTTCTTTTTAGTGATTTCATGGGCTTTTGAAAAATAACAATACCCACATGATAGCTCACTTATCCCAGACGCATCCTCATTGGTGTTGGCACAGATTTCTGGCACATTAGAACCTGAAATGATATCTAGCAGGAAGGATGTGTATGTGTTCATCAACTTGGGTCTGAAGAAAGATCTTAGGTAAAATACACACAATATTACGGCTTTTTTTTAAATTCAGATGGAAATCTGCATATATGTTTCGACTGACACAACATGCTCCAAGTGGCTCATGCTTATGTGAACTTCTTCCTCCTATTTAAGTGCTTCATCCATTATACTAGAAAGTCTTTTTTACTCGCTGCTTGTCTGTCCTGAGGGCAATTTCAGTAGTTCATCCATGCTGGCTCTGATCAGGCCACCAAAATCAGAGGGAGTCTGGAGCAAGGAAGACTTACCCTCAGTGGAGGAGGAGGAGGTTAGGGAGCACTTAAACAAACTGAAAATAGACAAGTCTGTGGGGCCTGAGAGGTTGTGCCCATGGGTGCTGAGGGAGCTGGCTGATGTCACTGTGAGGCCACTCTCAATTATCTTTGAAACACTGTGGTGATTAGGAGAGGTTCCTGAAGGCCAGATGGGACCAAGCATCTTTCCTATCTTTCAGAAGGGCAAGAAGGAAGATCTGGAGAACTACAGGCCAGTGAGCTTCACCTCAGTCCCTGGAAAGATCATGGAGAAGATCCTCCCGGAAATTGTCTCCAAACACATGAAGGTCAAGAAGGTGACTGTGAGTAGTCAATGTAGATTTACGAATGGGAAATCATGCCTAACCAGCCTGATGGTTTACAACACAGTGACTAGCTTGGTGGATGAGCTAGAGAAAAGGACTTTCTTTACATTCTAGAGAAAGGGACACTTAAATAAATAAAATTAAGGTTTTCCAAACCGAACATACATAGATTAAAAGGCTCTCTACCTGTGCAGCGTAATATGAGAAATCTAATTGCTACCTGTTTTCGTCTTTCGTTCCTCGTATATTGCCTTGGATGGTATATCCATCATCCACATACATGGATCATATGTATTTATCACTCCAAAATGACTTCATTCCAAGATAATTCTTTCTTCAATTACAAATGCTGGGTGGTTCTGCAATGCTTGGGGATGTGGTGTGAATTAATCTGGTGCTATTAGTAAACCAGTTTGGAACCACAGGATGATGTATATTAAATATTTTAATAGCCCTAAAATGTGACAGCTGTTTTACAGGAAAGAGAAAGTGGAAGTCCCATACCCAGAGAAGTTACTCTAACTGTAGATGATAAGTAAAAAAATCAGAGAAACAGAACAGTGTAACTAGGAGGGAGCATCTTTTTCAAAAGTTAATAGGGTAGTAACCGTTACTGGTTTGCAATACAGAAGAAACCTTGCTTAACTATGCGTAACAACTGCCTAGGCTAGAATCAGAGGGACATTTAAAGATCAGGAGATATATTAAAGTACGAAGTTATTGAGAAATAACAGAAAACGTGTTTCAAATCAAATGACACTTGCAAAAGTCATGATGAGTGGGTTAGGCAGAATATCAAACCAGGGCCAGGAATGCTGGGAAAGAACTCCAGTTCAATTTGGTGAAGTGACAGCACATTTAAGGATGTGAATGTGTGACTGCATGTGCACAAAATTTTGGCTTACAGGTATCCTGAAAGGGGAGGCATGTGGCATGTTCAATGAGCAGGAAACTCAAAAATTTTTAGCTCCTCTTAAAGGGGGAGATTTTTAAATAATCCATAAAAGAAACACGAAGGAGAACTGGATTAGCTTTCTCTGCCATCTCACTGCGATGGTGACATCTCCACAGGAAATTAGGCTTCTGTAGTACTGGGTTTAAACACACACGTTCAGTTGTTTTAGAAACATTAAACAGTGTCTCTCACACTACAAAGGAAAGTTATGACCTTATTCCAGTGCAAAAGGCAAAGTCTGTACCAGAATCAAGATTATCACACACTTACCTCACGATTCCTGGAAGATATTATTTCCTCAGATTTCCCTTAAGTGAGAAGGACCAGCTTTGATGTATCGCTACGTCAACAGAGGGCAAGAGCCAAAGTCATGTGAAATTTGAAACACGCTGGGGTGGCACAGATGTAAAAGCGCTGCCTTGGCTAAGGCCTGGTAGCCCGGCTGTCCCTGTATCGATCAAAACGGGGGAAGCGAGGGCAACAATGACAAGGGGGAGAAAGTGTGTACAGAAAATCACACTACCAGGAGTCAGTGTTCACAAAGGAGACAGAGGAGTCCTGTAAAAAAATAATAAAACTTTATTCGAATAAAGGGAGAGTCCATGGAACATATTCCTGTGGGGTCTCTCAACCTACAGGGGGATGCAGCCCCCTTTTATCCTACTTTTCTCGACTGCAAGACACCCTCCTCATTTCCCCATTGGCTGAGGTACTCTGAGTGTACAGACTTCCCGATCTGCCTAAGACATTCAAGACAAGACGTTCATTTGACACATTCAAGATATTCATGTCGTTTAGCTATTCCAGATATTCAGGTAGTTAACACATTCAAGGGATAATGTCAGTTAGCTATTTCAGATATTCAGGTAGTTTACATATTCAAGGGATCATGTAGTTTCGATATTCTTCCTTATCTTAAGCCTGAGTTTGCACAGGCTTCTTTTGTTCCTTGTCTTGAGCCTGGGTGCGCACAAGTTTCTTTTGTAAAGACATAAAACTGGAAACTGGTGTTCCTGTCAGTCTCTCCTCTTCTATTTGCTCAATCATTGTCTTTACAAAATGTGGCAACCATCAGTTTGATTTTTTCTTCTTGAGTACTTCTTGGACTGCGTACAATTTCCAGTGGCAACATCTTTGGTCCCTTATACGCTGTCTCGGATATGGCCACCACGTGCATTCCCTGAACTGCATATTGAATTAGTTGGATAAAACAAGGTATCATACATGGTGCAAAGATCAGAGCTGCCATTGCACAGAGAAAGAAACACAACGTATGTTTAACCCATGGTCCACCAGGCAATCGTGAGAACGTGTCCCACTCCCATCCTTTCCAGGCTTGAACTGGCACATGGGCCAGCTTTCTCATCTCTTTTGGTATTTGCTACTACCTTCCCGTTATCATCTATTTGTAAACAACAGTTGGATTCGTTTAGTTTTCCACAAATATCCCCTTCTGCTAACAAATAATCTAGGACCATTCGATGTTGGAAAATTGCATTTCTCATTTGAGTAGCTTGTTTCACAAGGTGATTGAGGGCCCCAGCTGTTTGGATAGTTATAATTTCTAAAACAGCTTGTAATCTAATTATCCTGCTCAGATTGTAAATTGGTTCCCTTGCTCCAGAAATCACCTCGTTGGGATTCCATGTTGCTGGTCCGTAATATTGTATAATTCATTCAGGTGCCCATTCATCTTTTCCCCATGATTGTGTACTCCCCCTTGTCAGGAATGCATCAATTGATCTCTTTTCTTTTATTAAACCATCATATACTTTAATTCCTAATCTGTTCCCTTGAGTTTGAGGCAATAGAAATAATACTGGTCTAATATACCCTACACAGCATACTCCTGACCAATTTTTAGGGAGTTTGCGATAGGCATGTTGCCCACAAATCCAACAGTGATCCTTCAGAGCCCAAGTCCCATTAGGAAAAGGACCATTCCAAGTCTTCTCATCCTTTGGTTCTTCATAATATAAAGTATTCCCAAACCCTATGGGTCCACCCACAACGATTGCATCGGGGGATATGGTGCCACTGACACAATAAATACATCTCCACGCCCCTGCCTCCGATCCCCACGTACAGTTACATCCCCAATTTGTTCCTCTCCATGGCGGTTGGTTGGTGCTAGACCAGAATTCTTGGAAGCAAGTTCTAGTCCCACTATAACGCTGCCACGCCCAACGAAACAGGAACCAGAGGGCAGGCTGCCCCATCCTTACTAACTCTGAATCGCTGCACGGGAAGCAATCTGCCCTACCCTCCGTTCACCTCAGGGTTCCACACCGGCGGCCCCTCTCCGCCTCGCACAACCGCTGCGGGCTGCGGGCCGGATCTCGTCCAGCCCACCCTGCCTTCAGCACTACCTGCATGAGGAAGCGGCGCCACCGCGGCGGTAAGGCGCTCCCCGCTAGCCCAGGCCCGCTGCGGAGGAGCGCCACCCGACCACCCGGCCGGCCCCCAACCCCTCCTGGGTGGGAGCCGCCACACGCCACCGCGAGGGGCAAGAGCAGCCCGGGCCGCCGGGAGCGGGGGACGCGGTGCACGCCGGGACTCGTGGTCCCCGTTGGGGGAGGCCCTGCCCGCTCCGGCGGGAGGCGAACTACGTTTCCCAGCATGCACCGCGCGCCCCCGCGCGTCACCGTGACGCGCTTTCAGGCCCGCCCCGTCCCCCCGCCGCCGCTCTTGGCGCCGGGCTGGTAAGCGGCGGGAGGAAACGCGGCCGGTCCTGCCGCCGGTTTAGCCTGGGTCCTCTTGGTTCCGTTCGCCCTCCCGGCTGGGCCGCGGAGCTGCCCCCTCCGCTCCCCGGAGGGGCAGCGATGCGGGGCGCGGCCTCCTCCCCGTAGCCGCCGGCGGGCCTTTGCCCTCACTTCAACCCTGAGGGGGCCCGCTGCGGGGTGGGTGGCCGGCCGGGCCCCGACTACCCCTGCTGCCCCTCCCGTCGGGCTGAGCGGACCCCGACGGCCGCCGGTGGGGCTCGGCCCAGCCCGGCCGAGCGGGGTGGGGGTGGTCTTCGAGGAGGGGGTCCCCCGCCGCTGGTGGGGAGGAGGCGGCGGGCACCATGTGGCAGAGCATCGGGCTGACCTTGCTGGTGATTGTGGCCACCCTGGCCTGCGTGCTGCTCTTCATGCTGTGCGGTGAGTCCTCCCCACTCCCATCGGCTTCGGTCTGCGCGGCTCGTCCCCTTCCCCCCCCCCGGCGCTTTCTTAATCTCAGGTGGTTCCTCTTTGCTCAGATTGAAGGAAGTGAGAGGGCATGACGTCCCGCGGTGGGGGAGCGTGTGTGGTTCACAGCGCCCCCTTCTCTTTGTTTCCAGGTAATTTAGAGTCTTGACATGCTTCCGGGGCTCAGGTCGGTGACTTCATCTGAAGCTGACAACCTTTTCGGTGAACGGGCTACTGAGCAGTGGCTGTGCAGCTCGGGCACGGGGCTGAAATGCCAGTGAACGGAAGAAGTAAACTTCTTACTGGTACCGTCAGCTTTGGACATCTGTTTGCTGGAATAGATTGAGAGCAGCTCTTAGATGTGGCTCCAAGATCTGCCCTTTTTATTTTTTTAACGTGGAGAGGGGTTGTTTCTGTGGGATGCACGACTCGCAGGTCTGTTGGAGTTCTTGGAAGGAATCAGGAGTGTAGTGCGTGTAGGTATTACGATCAATATGCTGAAATTAGAGCTCCTAAAGAAAGAAAAAAACCACCACCACCAAACTCGAACTATGCCATAACCTGTGGTGATAGACTTGTGAAATATAAATCCACCTGGTATTTGCTTTTTAAGTTATTCTGAAAACTAAGGGAGTGAAGTGAAGATTTAGCTGACAATACTAAAAAAAAAAGTTAATTGTAGTGAAAACAGCAAAGCATTGTGAGAAGATTTTGCAATATCAAGGGGCTGGGTAATAAACTGGGAGGTGAAATCCAGTATTAACATGTGTGGAGTAATGCACATAGAAAGTGCAAAATATGCATGCATAATTGATGTGGGAAAATATAGTGGCTTCAAACTGAGCTGTTTAGTCTCCCAAAGAAAGGTTTAGCTGAAGTAATTGCAGGCATTTCTCCAAAATACCTGTTTAATGCTCTGTAGCAAGCACATAAGTAAATAAAACATGGGAAGCGTAAAGTAAAATAGAAAATATTACAGTGCTATAGGAATCTACCATTTGCCTGTGTCTCATTGTATTTTCTTAAAGCGTGCTACCTTATTTAAAAAGAAATAAATTCTACTTCTTTGTAAAAAGCTAGGATGGTAAGAGCTAGGTAATGACTTCTGCATGAAGAAATTCTAAATAGGTTAGAGCTGTCTAGCCTGGAAAACAGATGACTGAATGAAGGGTGATGGTTATGAAACTGAGTAGAATGAAAATTGTGAACCTGGAGTGGCTGTGAAATTTAATCATTACAGAGGAATTGGAGTACATGAAGTTAAATAATCAAGTAACAGGCTTAAACCAAAAAACTTTCTTGCACAATGGATAAATGAACTGCAAGCTCATTAACAGAATATTTTGGATGCTGAAACTTTTATCACTTGAAGTTCATGTAATAAGAAAGGTCAATATCTTTAAGCCATAGTACTAATACTAAGGTAAGGAGGTTTTGGAAGTGTGGATAACAGGGACTGCGAGGGTATGTCAAGGTGCACCTTGTATACTTCGCCATGGTCTTGTGCTCTTTTTTGCTCTCTTCTGTGCTGTCCATTGTTATGGATCAATTGGTGACTTAACTGGATATTTACTCTCATACTTTTTTAATTCAAGTTTCTATATGCTTATTAGGTGTTGTCTGGCCACTTTTCATCTTTTAGAAGAGGAAACATGGTACTTGCGAGGGTTTTAATATTTGCAGAGTATGCGTACAAGATCTTTGCTTACTCTCTTGCTGGCAGATTAAGATGATTTTAGAATAGAGTAGAATATTTCAGTTGGAAGGTGCCGGCAATGATCATCTAGTCCAGCTGTCTGACCGCTTCAGGGCTGACCAAAATTAGAGCATGTTGTTAAGGGTGTTAACTAAATGCTTTTCAAACACTGACAGGCTTGGGGCATCAACCACCTCTCTGGGAAGCCTCTTCCAGTGTTTGACCACCCTCTCAGTAAAGAAATGCTTCCTAAAGTCCAGTCTAAACCTCCCCTGGTGCAGCTTTGAACCATTCCCATGGGAGAAGAGCTCAGCACCTTCCTCAGGAAGCTGTAGAGAGCAGTGAGGTTGCCCCCTTAGCCTTTTCTCCAAACTAGACAAGCCCGAAGTCCTCAGCTGCTCCTCACAGGACATGCCTTCCAGCCCTATCACCAGCTTTGTTGCCTTCCTGTGGAAGCCTTCAGGGACCTTCACATCCTTCTTAAGTGGTGGGGCCCAGAACTGCATATGGTACTCAAGGACGCTGAATACAGTGGGATCATTCTGATTTTGCAGCATGCTGTTCAAAATCAGAAACCAGGATCATTTTCTCCAGGCCTTTGTTCTGTCTGTTTGTGACAAAGGAATTGCAATGCTAAGGATCTCTAACTTTGCCTGCTAACTAAATCATCTCTCTACTGCTTTCTTGCTTAAAAATAAAGTCATTAATAACTTTTTAAATGCTCTTTTTAAATGGCTTATGGATACTCAGAAGTTTGGCGTTCTGTACTGTACATTCTACTTGGAATCAATGAGTACTTTGCTTTGAATATTTCTGTGTTTTACTTTCAACAGTATCAGAGCTTATAAAACAGTTGCTGATAGTCACCTAGATTTCAAAAGTACTGGACACAGGGAGCTGACATGTTCATTGTTTGGAGGGCTGGGTGGATTAGAACTGTTGCCCTGTTAGTAGTGACTCAGTAGGGTTTAATAATGATTCACAGCATTGGTAGTGACCTTTTTTCCATCACACAGCATTTATTAATTAATATTGGTACACTTCTAGCACTTGTGCCATGATTATTAATGGAAAACAATTAAGGAAAATGGTGTAAAGGCCACTGCTAGAAAAAACTGAGTACAAGCTACTTCCAATTTCACTGTTTATCTGTGCCAGTGACAGGCAATTTCTTACCCACCTACTGGTCTCTGTTCTTTACAGCCTGTTAGCCTCCCAGGGCAACGGAGTGCTGTGTATGACAGGGTATGAGTACAGGCCAGCCTGTGAGACTTATAATGGGCAAACCTGACACGAGAATGGCTGGATATAATTAATCTTGAGTAAACTTCACCTGATAAGAATATTTTACAGCCATCTGATGAGAGGTATTGAAACAGCCTTATGAAAAGGAATTTGAGGGTCAAGAACCTGGAGAGCTATAACTTTGATTTTGGGTAACTTATAAAAGGATTCATGGTGTGAATGCTTGCAGAGAAAAATAGTCTTAAATATCCAGGAGACATACTAGGATCATATAGATTTCTGCTGCTTATCACAAATATGATGTGATAAATGCTATCAAAACTTAAATAATGGGAGCAGGGAATAATTTTCCTCATTTTTCTAGTGAAAGGGCAAAATTCAACATAAACTATCAGAAGTAATTTGGACCAGTTCTTCAGCTATGTGTAAATTAAATGTTTATGCCTGAATTAGGCATTTATGTCTATAAAAGTACTTTGAATAAATGATCTGATTTCTTTCTTTTAAACTTTCATGGATGCTTGCAACTGCTACTTGCAATGTTAATCTGCATTTGTTAGGAAGCCCGGAAGCCTTGCAGCCAGCAACATCTATTTGTAAACAGATCACATCTGACACAGAAACCATTGAGGGACTGTAAATTTAGCAATTTTTCAGTTACTCTTTTAAAAGTAGGACTAAGGTAACTTGCTTCTACATTTTTATTCCCACTTCTTCTGATCTCCTCTTTCTGGTTTCTCTCGGGTGGTCTCATTGCTGCTTTTGTGTATTCCATGTTCCTCTGCAGATGGGAGGAATTCATGCATAGTCAAGCCTCTAGGATAAGATGAAATGCCAGCCAAGGTGAACTCTTGTACTGCTCACCTCTGTGTACTTTCGTATTTTCCCAGTGTAGTAATGCATGGAGCCAGGTGAAATTGCAGAAGCGCCTTCGGCGGAACAGATGGAAGTGTTCATCTCATTTGGCAAGAGAAGCTAATGAGATGTGGTTTGAGAGCCATGACCTTAACACAAAAATCATTTAGCTCAAAGTGCTGAAACGAGTGTGTGGTTTGCTTCACAAGTCTGAATGCAGTTGCAGATGGGAAAACATTTGAGCCCCAAATTTGATCTGAATAACTTTCTTTAATGCTTTGTTAAAACAGTTTTGTAACTGTCTTAGATGAGTGAATCTTGTAGCATACCTCCAAAGGTGAGCAAAGTCATGCTTGATTAGACCAGCAATAAGGAAGAAATACCAGTAAATCTGAAGTTGAGCTTTGAAACTGTCACAAAGGGGAGATCCGAAGATGGCATGTTTCCTTGCTATCAGTCAGCAAGCAGCATGTGGTAGAACATTGCGTTGAGTGGGACCGGGTTTAAGGAGCTGTGCAGAACCAGGCACTGTCACCTGGTGCTATCTGTTACTCCAGTGTCCGAGCAGCGTGTGCTGCCTTCAGTGTGATCGTCTCCATAGCACAGCTATCCGCTACAGCAGTGTATTATCTGTGTCTTAAAAATGGCACAGCATTAAAGAGACTTTTCTGTTGTCACAGAAGATGTCTGGCATGGACCTTGGGGTAGAATCCTGTTCTCCCAAATCTTAGGTTAGCATCTAAAGCTCTATGCTCCTTTTTTTTTTTTTTTTTTTCCCCCCCAGATACAGCTGCTTAAGATACTGTGTGCTGTACGCCTCAGCATTTGAACACAGGCAACATTCACCTTGGTAATAACCCAGTTCTAAATTAGTCTTCATGTGCTGGAGTAGGAGTATCCTATTTTCAAATCAGTAGGGACACAGAAGTAAAGTCGTGCAAGACTGCACCGGAAGCCTATGGTGGGGTCGGAAATAGAAGCCAGAACTCAGACCGTGTCTTGTGCTGTCACTGCATCACCTTCCTTCCTTTCTTGGTTTCACTTTTATTTCTCATAAGAAAAATGACGTTGCTTAAGCCAAGCACTCCATATTACCCCTGGGATTTTTGTTTTGTTTGCTCTTCCTGATACAAATGGAAGAAGAAAATGTGCTCCAATAAAGAAAAGCCTCCCTGCGTTAGCTTTTTGTGTACAAGCCAGTATAAGGTGAATAAAAAACCATGGATCTGAGACTTGTACTCCTCCCCTTTTGAGGGGCAGCAGCGTTGTAGTCACGTCACACGGTTTCTTTCCCCTTTTCAAAGAACTAAGAGCTGGTGTGGGAAATAACAGGAAAGGCAGCTTTAATGAAATATAGTCAAATGTTTAATGAAACATAGTCCAAAAGATGTTTAACATCCTGGTATTACACAGATGTTATGTGCATCTGTGTGTGAGTCAGTACAAGAGCCTTTGGCTCATGGGGATGTCTTCACAAACACATTGCTCCATGATTTATAAGAGGGGTTGACAATACTGATGACACCTGGCTGTGGCACTTTAGGTGGGACAGTGGTTCCCAGCTTTTAGTGAGTGCTGAACTCTGCAGAGGCTGGGAGCTGCTGTTTTGCCTAAATGCTAGATACTGGCTGTTTGTGGTGGACATGGGGTTTCCTGACGCTCTGGAATCAGGTATCTGCTACACCAGGAGCTGGACCCCCTGCTTTGCATTGCAGTGATGTACTGCTGGACCTGGCTTACTTCTTTGAGGTGCAACTTCTTGCACCAATTCATGTAGAAATATTAAGTACATTACAGTCTGCATGTCATTGTGGATATGCCGATTGACTTCCACAGGTTCAATTGAGAGCTAAAAATTATTTGGAAAGGTAAATCAGATGGCTAAAGAAAACAAAGGGAGCGCTGGAAGACTGATTCAGATCAAACATTTGGTGTGTGGTGAAGTTAAACCAGTAGGACTTCTTTTGAGAGTGGCTTGTCTGAACAAACTGGAAGCGTTTGAGATGCGAACTGGTGGTGTCAGTTACTTGTCTGAGAAGAGCTTTGCAGCAAAACAGTTGCAAAGCTAAACTGAGCTGCATAAAGACAAGAATGCACGGAAATGCTCATTTCCCCTTTTTGTGTATTTTAAATTACTTTACCGTTACTTTGTTTTTAAAAATACACCATTGTGTAACTTACAGTCCTTCAGTATGGCGTGATGTTGAGTGTGTCAGCATTTTGCAGTGTTCTTAAGAGGCTGCAGAATTAGTAGAAAATGCGTAGTCTTCTGATTCAGAAGCAATTGAGGACTCTGAATCTGCCTCCAGGTTTTGTTTCTCTGTGTGTGTGGTTTTGTTTAACGGTGTCTTTAGTTAATATTGTTGCTGGAGAGAGTTCTCTTACCCAGAATAACTTGTTCTTCAGCAGTCTGGTTATTTCCAAGGAAATTCTTATTTAAGTGTTTAGTGACAGTGAGGCGACAGGGAGTCTCTGCTGAAGAGGCAGCAGTATTGATTCAGACAGTTATGTCTGTTTTGGGGATTTTTTTTTTTAACTTTCCATTCAAACTGGCACTGTAACTACAGCAAGTGAAAGAAAGAAATCTTTCTGCCTTGATTACCGTATACCTAAATGGCTCTGGTACAAGCTGGGAGATCTCGTGAGGTTTTGAAACACTAGTTTTCAAGCCAGGTTACCCTCCCACTATTATCATCGGCTTAAGCCTGTTGTAATGTTCTTTTCAGTACATGCATTGGTTTGTTTCACCTGGCTATTAGCTTTGGTCTGGTGGTTTGTTGACTGACTATAACCAGTCTTGTTGGCCGATTATTTACGCTGCCTTGTTGGTAGTCTTGAGCTAGAGAGCTCTAAAGTTGGTTTATGGTACTGAGTATTTTGAATACTGAAACTGTTGTGCTCTAACTGAAACCAAACATGGAAAGAAATAAATGCTGCTTTTCTTGAGGGGGTCTGAGAATGAGCTGTGAGTGTTCTTTAGTATTTCTTCCTCCTGTCAATAATAATTCTGTGTGTTAAGTGACCTCTTTGCAGTGATAGAGGAAGCATGTGGTCCACTTTATCTAGCCTAAGTTAAAATACCTCCTTTAATGGAGTATTTATTTATACCAAATATATTTAAGTCATGCTTCTGTAAAGTGCCCTGTAATTCTTGTGGGAAGGCTCTGAATATTTTTGGCTCTTCCTCCCTTCTCCCTGCTTGGTGGTGTTCTCTGGAAGTAATGTCTGTTTCACAGTGATTCACTTTGCAGGTGTGTTAGGTAGGATTTTAAACAGCCAAGCCAACAGTTTGTGGCTGAGTTTCTCCCCCCCACACATACGCTTCAGTGGATTTAGTAGAGTGTGCTGTGTGCTTTTCATGCACTTCTAGGTGCAGTGCATGAAATTTTGTCTCTGTCAACAAATTGGGGAGTTGAAAGCACTCTTAAATGGCTTGTAACGTTCTGCTTAGGTCTCACTTTCTTGTGAGTATCCTATATTCACTTGAAATATTTTATGCATTTTCTTGCCTACATGGACTAGAAATGAGCATGGCTTTTTTTGAAATTTGAATTCTTCTAATGAAGTTTGACGCATAAGAATGGATTGATTTATGGTCTTCAGAATGCACAAGGTATTGAACGCCCCACAGACCTGAAATACCACTCAATGGAAACAACTGTCAAAAGTTGTTACTTCGATTTTTGCTTCTAGATCTGAAAGAAAAAACCTGCCAAATCCAGACATCTGCTGTTGAGGTTTTTTCTAGGTGCAGGGGGACTTCATGCATTTGTGGGACATCGGATTCAATTTAATCGCAGGTCTTTTAAGGGTTTAAGTATTAATGGAAAAGGAGTTAATTTACATCGTAAAAGTCATCATATAAAAGCTTTCCTCCAACTCTCCTCAGCAGCAGACAAGTTATGGAAATTAAGTCTGCAGGATGTGAAAAATATTCCAGGAGGGAGGGATCTCATTTCGTCCTAAGCAATCGCCTGCTTGTATTGGCATAACTGATTACAGAAGAGGAAGAAATATAGTGGTGCTGTGGTTACTCAAGTGCCACTTATCAGTGCTTCTTCCCCTTCTCTGTTGTCCACACTCTGAAGTCTGTTTTCTGCTGCCAGCAGTGTCATGGGGAGGATGGGTTTCCCTAGTTCTGTACAGCAGGGCTCTTAATATTTGTGTAGGTTAGCAGTATGGGCTTGAAGAGCTAGCAGGACCTTCTGAACAGAGAACGGGAGTATTAATTTATAGCTCTGTGCAAGTCAGATGATTTCTAGTGTTGCAACTGCTGCCTGTATAGAGTATGTTTTGAAACAGCTGATTAAATTTTGTGCCGCTTAACTGTATTTCACAAACAAGTTGCATTCCCGTTTTATGTATGGTGAAACCTGACTGGAAAGGGTATCGCTAGTTCTTAGCTGCGTAAAGCTCCAGTCTCTCTGGACCTAAATGCTTATGTGAAGGAGACCTTTCAGAAGGAAAATTCTGGTTTAGGTTTAGATACATTCGTCTGTTTTTTTAGGTTCCTTGGTTGTCTGTTAGAAACACTTGAGCTGGATCTTAAATGTTTTTTAAGAGAGATTCTAGTAACGTGACCGTCTCAACTCTTCACCTGCATAGCTTTGGGATCCCAGAGCATTTTAGCAGTGGAGCAGAACACAGATTTGCCAGAGAATGTTAATTTTACTTTAATGGGATTTGGGCATGGTGAGGGAACACCTTGAATTTGGGGGATGTGGTCTTTTAGTGAACAACATAAGATCTTGTGCATTTCAGAATAGGATTTATTATAAAACATGGTATTAATTTCAAGTTCTCCACGGGTGTGCTTAACAGTGATTATGTAATTCAGCTTTTAAAATGTGGTTTTCAGAATGATGTGTTTGCTGAGTGAGTGTAGAAACCCTAGTGCTAATTTACAGTCTCTGTGTAATCAGTCCTGACTCCTTGTTTTAGGTGTAGCCACAGAAATTCATTTTCTCCTGCCAGTTAAGACCCTTATCTGTGCATGGTGATCTCCTACCTGCTGCGGCACACAATTCGAAATGTTTAGGTCCTTGCCTGGAGCTTAAATGTTTGCTTCTGGGTGAGGAGAAGCTTTATCGAGTTGGTATTTATAGGGCTGTGGAGAGGAGTGGCTGTGATGCCGGAGGGGTGTTGAGGCTGAGAGTTGGCAATTAGAGGATAGGGAGATAATCAATGTTTTTCTCACTTTTCTGGTGTGCTTTGCCTGAGAGCTGCCTATGGATTTGTGTAAGGTGACTAAGCAGTACCTTTTTTTTTTCTCCTGCAGGTTGGTACGTGGTCTGGCAATTGTTTTTGTCTAAATTCAAATTCTTGAGAGAATTGATAGGTGATACGGGGTCCCAGCAGGGAGACAACGAGCCTTCAGAGGCTGAAGCTGAACAGGAGACTCCACCCTCGCCTCAGAGAGGTAGACAGAAATCTGCTCGGCAGCGAAGGGCACCTGTAGAAGACACAACTGAAAGTACTCCGTTGAGCTTCTGATAACTACGAGTGGTTAAGCACCTCTGCACTGTGTCGTTCGGTGGTTTGATCTTACTGAAAAACTGACTTAAGAGGTAATAGTAATACCTGTGGACCTTTACTTCTGAACTACCAACGTATGCGACTTCGGTAGAAGTTCAGGGAGGGCTTCAGCAGCGAGTTGTAGAATACCGGAAGAAAGGAGGGATGGAGAGAAATCTCCATCAGAAAAATGCTGAGATGCTGTAGCTCCTGTCTCTGCACACAGATTAAGAACAGGTCCTGGACCATAGGCTTAGCCTTTATGTTAGTCTGAACATAGTAAACATTTCAGACTTGAAACGGTTTCTAAATTATTTTTTCTTTACAGCACTGTAACTACGTATAGTGAAACTGAATTTTATTTCCTTAGCTATATATGAATATATATTTTTTCTTCAACCTTGAAAATGCATGTGAACTTGACAAACTATTGAATATCCTGCTTTAGAAAGTATTCTAAAGTGAGGTTTTAGTTATGTTCTTGTATATATTAAAATATAAATGAAATATGAAAAATCAATATTAGATACAAATGATTTGGAGGTTTTTATTATCTCCTTTAAAAAAAAGGCAAAAAAAGGAATCGGGTGGTAAGACCCGTTTTCTTGGCTTTGATGTAAGAAGGGTTACAGGTTAAACAGTTCTGCTAGGTTTCTATACATTTCTCCTGAACCTTTTACTCCAAGTCCAACTCATGTTGGTAAGGAGAAGGTGCCTAGGTTATGTACTCACGGTTTAGTATTCCAAAGTGTCATCTTTGGTTTTTTGGATACTAAGCACGTCTCTCGTTCACGTTGTACACCTTCACATCAGGTACATGATACCTGTCACAACTTCTTTCCTGGAACCAGTTAAGGCATTCTGACCAATTTGGTAGACGCGACCGTAACACTTTGATAGTGTCACTGCAATGAATTTGGTACCTCATGTTTGCTGGAGGGCTTACTGATTTTTACTGGTAATAAGCAGTAGCTCCTGTTTCCTCCGAGAATGCGTTATACAGCTATTTTGGCATTGCACTTCGGAATGAAGAGCTCCACGCAGCTCTGGAGATTGATGCGCGAGATCTTTGGAAAGAGGAGGAACGTGCGTGTGCCACCTCTGGTATGTGTATGAGAGCTACAAACATGACTTGTCGTGAACAGCTTGAGTTTTCTCTCAAAGCTTGGGTGCGTGGTGGCGTTTGACTCATTGTTCCCTGTATAAAAACTGTTAAATAGGACTACAACACTGAGCTGTTAAGAAGTTTAAACCTATGACTTCCAAACTTGTGGCTTGGTCCATTTACATGACTAAAAGCAGCAACGTTTAGCTTTTTTTCTCGAGCAGGCCTACGTCTGGGAAAACGGCACTCTTGTGCCTTTATGTTCTGATCTGTCATCTGTGAATACTGTTCAAAAAGCTAATGAGAGCGTTCACTTCATAACATGATTTGGATGTTTCAGTATTCAAATCTATGCGATCAGCCCTGACCTTCCTTCGGAGTCTGAAAGCCTTTGCGTTGTTTACTAGCATGTATGTGGAAGCGTGCTTTGTGTTACAGGGTTACGTTCTCGAGCATGATTACGCAGTGCTATGCACATATCCCCTCAACACGTGTAGAAATAGAGTCTCCTTCCTCTGTCCTCTCTGCTGGCAAGGGAATGCCTAACGATGGGGTTTTTTCTTATGCAGTAAAATTCCCTTTTATTCAAACTGAGCAAAAGCAATCGGATTCGATTCCCAGCTGCTTTCAGTTGTTTGCCTTGCACAGCTTAATGTCACAGTAGTCTTGTGTCCGTATGTCTCCAGTCACATGGCGAGACTTTCAGTTTAGCAGTGCTAACCGAGTCTTGGTACATTTTTCGTAAGAAAAATCTTTAGTGTCTTTGTCTTGAGCTTTGCTAATATAGGCTTACAAATAAAGACTGTATTTTTTGTACTGACCTTGGATATTGACACTCCACTGCGCTTCACCTAGACTTTAGTGCGCAGAAGATGGCAAAAGGCTGATGCTTGTACTATCCCCGGCTGAGATAAGTTACAGTTAACTCAGACTCTGCTTCTAGTAGCTGTGAAGAAATGTGACATTACAGCAGTATACATGGCTAGTCAGGGTAGCTCTAGAATACCCGAGCAAGTTAATGAAGGAAAAATCCATGTGGGTTTGAATGCTGACACTGGTTGAATATGCAATAAGATGGACATGGGACCTCTGGGTAGTTCATCTGCTCCAGCCAAACGACTTCCTTCACCCTTCCTTGCTGTATGAAGGTGTATGTTTCACTCCTGACAAAGTTATTTTCAGTATTTTTTTTTAAACAGCTCATGCTATTTTTTTTAATGTTGCTGTGACATAGCTGCCAATAACGCTGTCTGCCTAGTGTATGACTTTAAGGACCTCAGTAGCAGGCCAAAGGTTTATACTATGTGGTTTGGAAGAATTTTGGAATGCTGATGTCTTCTGTCAATGCGTAATGTTTCCTGAAGGAGTCTGTAGTAAAACCTTTGTACAGAGCACTTTGTGCAAACCTGTGAAAGCGAATCTATATGTGTGAAAGCGTGCTCGTGACAGGACTTGAGTTGTGATTGCTGGCAGTCAATTATACTCACGTCTTTGAATACTTTTACCAATGTATTTTGAAATGTTACTGGTGGGTAGGCACTTAACTATGAATGGACCCATTCACGTCTTTCAAAACCTTATGAAGGCAACAGGTTACACAGTTGGTCTTGTTTTGTTTATTAAGGTCTGTTTTTAAAACTGTTTATTGCCTTATTGTTGCAGCCATTCTCTTGAATGTACTTTGGGTTCTTATTTTAAATACAGTCATATCACCTTTGTTGCAGGGGCTGTGTAACTTTGAATAAGCAGTAATTACCTGTGTTGTATGTGACAGTTAATTGAAAACAGTTACTGCAATGAAGGCTGGAACAAACACAGTGTGGGCTGGTGGGGAAAAAAGATTCAAAAGCTATTGCTGAAGTTTGAGGAGCATTAACAATTTTGTTCATGCTGAATTGCATAATTCAGGCCTGTTAGGGAGCCACTAAGGTTATTATTGTGGTGATTTAATGTTGGCCCATGAGGCTAATTCTATGCAGTTCATCCACTAAGCACTGCTGCTGTAGCTATTTGCAGTAAATGCCATATACTGTGCTGCAATTTGTGAGCAACTTGCTGCTTAATACCAGGTTTGACACTGACCTAGACCTGTGTACGTACTTCTATTTGGAAATGACCAGCATAAAGAATGTGTTTGATATGGTCATTTGCTTCTTCAATGTTAACGATACTGTACCTAAAGCTTCTGTGGTTGTCTGTTTTCATCGTTAACTGTTCTTTTACCTGACTGCACAGACAAAAAAAATAAAGTAACCAGACCTGATATGAATATTTGATCCGAGTGCTTTCCTGGCTTTTGTTTTGGAATGGGATTTTTGCCTGTAGGATAAGACTACTTGTATGAGCGTGCAGTGCTACAAAAGCAGACTTGACGTAAGTCGCATCTGGCTGGCGTACCTACAGATGACTTTGTCCTAAAGTGCGGGTTAGTGATGTCTTGTAGAGCAGTAGTTATTAAAGGTGGGTTTTCTGCCTTTTCCTTGAAAGTTGTCAGTTTTGGCAATTAAAAAAACCCCACAAAACCAACAAACAAACACCCCCCCCCCCCCCCCCCCCCCAACCCAACCCAACAAAAATAAAACCACCTCCTTTGTTTTTGATACTTCTAATATTGGTTGTAGACTTGCAGTTAGTCTAAAAGTAGGTTGGTAAAGAAGGAAGTTCTGGTTTGGAAATGATGTACAGAAGGAAATAAGAACGTGCTTCCTCTGATTGATTCTGTTAAGTAAAGTGCATAAACTGAATTCCTGGGTCTTTCATTGAAAAATAAGAGATTAAAAAAAAAAACTTAAATGAAAGAGATAAAATGTCTTTAATCTTGAGAGAATGAGCTGGTTTGCTATCGTCCTGCTTTCTCACTTGTAAAAATGAGCTACTAACAATACAGTAAAATGCCATGGTGTTTTCCACCTTGAGCACTTGGGTCTTTTCACTCAGAAAGTTTGTTTGAGGGGGAGGATGTTTGGGGATGTGTGTTAAACCATGACAGGGTTTAATATAATACCGTTTGCTGCTCTACATCTCCACTGTGCCCAAAGTTCCACCAAAGCTTCTTTTAATTGGTACTGCTTGTTCCCTGTGGGCTCTCGTGTGCTGTCCTCAGGGTTCCCCTGTGGTCTTGATCTTATACAGAGTCTTTGTGAAACACAAGCGGTGTTTCACCGTGTTGGGTAATACTTATGTGAGGACATTCTAACGTGGGATTGGACTGGAAGTAGGCAGTGTGAGTATGCTGGGGTTTATATTAGACCTCACCACCCTCTCCATGAAGAACTTCTTCCTGATATCCAATCTAAATCTCCCCACTTTCAGCTTAAACCTGTTACCCCTTGTCCTGTCATGACAGGCCCTTGTAAGAAGTTCCCCCCCAGCTTCCTTGTAGGCCCCCTTCAGGTACTGGAAGGTGCTATAAGGTCTCCCCAGAGCCTTCTCTTCTCCAGGCTGAACAAGCCCAACTCTCTCAGCCTGTCCCCATAGCAGAGGTGATCTATGTATTCTTCACGTAGATGAGAAGCTCTGATGTTCTGAGCATCTCGGCTATCCCTGTAGGTGTTTGTAATCAATAAAACAATATCCCTGAAAGCTGGATAGGATGGAGGCTTTTGGAGAAGGTATGGCTATGGAAATCTGGGGAAGAAGCCTTTTGAAGGCTGGGGAGCTCTCATCAGTAGAACTTGGAGACTAACATCCTGGTTTTCACAAATGGGGATGCTGGGATGAAGTCCATCTTGGGCTTTATTTTCCTGTGTTTCTTTTCACAGGGCTTTTCAGCTTCCACAATGGGAATGGATAATACAAATGTTCCTTTAACTGTAGTAGCAGAGAGAGCCTAATGTCTAGGGGAGGATGGGACAGGGCCAAAAATGTGGTTGCTTTGTGGTCACTGCCAAAGTATGGCACGCGCACCGAGTGTGGTGCACTTCCCTGTGCTAGCACGCCTTGTGTGCACAGCCACAGGGGCTCATCCTGGATGCTGGCAGGGCGCTTGAACATGGAAGGGTAAGAAGATGTGTATCTTGTACCGGGAGCTGCAGTCTGAGAGGTACTCACCTGTGAATTCCTCGTGCCTGGGTCTGTGCTCCGGCCTTCCACGCAGATGACTGAAACAACTTCCGCACAGGTGACTTTGGAAAGGGAAGGTGTGCGTATCCCGTGCCCTCAGAACCACGGAGGAGGGTGGCGTCCTGTACATCGACTCAAGTTCCTTTCCTCTCTCCTAGGGTATTTTAACAACTTATACAGGGAGTTGAAAGCCTCCTATCAGCAAAAGTGCCTCTACACCCTGGATGCTTCCTGGATTTGGGGTTGGATGGCACCGCATCTACTGTGACTTCTGGTCCCGGCACAGCCTGACCATTGTCCTTCCAGGAACAGAACCGCTCTGACTGACTTCTGGTGCCGGTGGGCTGGGGGCACCTTCCCAAACAACTGGCACAGGTACTAGTGCCACGTGGGAAAAGGCTCATCCTTCCAACCGGTGGACGGGCATGCCGAGGCAGAAGGCAAGGAGCTGGGAATTCCGCTTTGTGGCTGTGATTTGCGGGTCTTCTACTGTGTGTCAGTGTTGGCATCTTCCAACATCATGAGGTTTATTTAGCAATTTTAAAGTTGAACTTCTACGAGCAAGGCTTAGTGCAGCCTTAGTTTTTACACTTTCTGAAGGATTCAGATACTGAGGGCTGATTTGATTTTTCCTTGTCCAGATTTCCAGGGTTATCCTCACGTTTCTCCTGAATCCTGCAGTGATTGGATGGGTAAGGGAAAGTGCTTATCCCTGGACTGGCTGCTTAAACAGGCGACTTGCTCGTGGTGTAGATCCAGACTGAAACCAGAGAGGATTTTGGTATCCAAGGTGGGTAGAAAGGGAGCTTTGGGCCTGGCCTTTCACCACTAGATGGCATGGGCCTTCAAGCTTTTAGAGGTCCACCTTGCAGGAGAAAGGTAGAGCATCCATCACTGCTCACGCCCTTGGGCTCCTCTGTGTTTGCTGTTTTTTAGGAATTCTGCTGGTGTTCAGTGGGGTTGGGAAGTAGGAGGGCAGCTCCTTGCAGGGGTTGAGCCTGGTTCTTGTTTGGCCGTATGCTTCACTCCAAAAAAAGCTGCAGGTCATGTGGAGTCTCGTGTCAAGGGGGCGCTTGTGCGTCGCTCTGCGGCACAAGAACAGCACTGGGGTTTGCTTTGTAAAGGAAAGTGACCTCAAAAATCATCTGTCCCAAGAAGGGCAGTCTCAAAAGTATCAAGAGGGATTTGCTTTTCTTACCTTTCACAGTGCTTAAGAAAAACAACCCCCAAACCACACAGCAGCAGCGCTTCTTCAGGTCTCGGGGTTACAAACATGCTGTGAAATTGTGAACGGCAGCTTAAATGGGTTGGTTTTGTGGGTGTTTTCCCCAGCCTAATCACAAGGGCGAGCTTCCTGCCATCCATATCTCTTACCAACCCACTCATGCCTGTGTGCCCTCATGCTTCCCATGGTTTTGTTGCAGAGGTGGGAGGTGAAATGCCACCCCACCAGAGCTGGTCTGAATCCTGCTGGTTACTGAGCAGGTAAAACAAAGGCTCGTGATCAGCTCACTTTGAAATCCCCTCCCCAAGTCTAATATTAATGTTAGACCAATGGCAGCCTAATATTAATACTATTAATAATGTAACATTAATACTAGACTTGAGGACAGAGAGCCTGTGTCACATTTCCTTTGCTATAAAGACCAAAATCCTTGAGAAGAGCAATGAGAGAGGGATACAGCGGGGGCCTTGCCGAGTTCCCCTGCTGATGAATCTCTGCGTTCAGGCTAAGGGAGAAGCAGGGAGCACTTTGTGGCACACGGCTTTGGGGAAACCTGTTGTCCCTTTATTGAGCCCCTCACTTACTACCTAAGAGTAACAGCACATCTCCATTAGCAAATCTAACATTTACACTTAGGGAGCAGCTGGCATTTAAAAAAAATTTAACCCTGACCTTTGCAGTGTGTGTGGCTTGAGAGGGAAACGAGGCTTATTCCAGCTCTGTGGGTGTGCTCCTGAGGAGTCCCTCGTCTGCCGCCTGGGTCTGGAGGGCTGCTGCTCTTGTGCTAACGATCCCTAGGGCTTGGTGAGACCACCTAGCTCAAACCTGAGAACAAATGTGTTGGGAATAAAAAAAAAATGGAGTGTCTGTAATCCCCTAGCAGGGCTGAGGCTGACACTGGCTTTTGCACTGCTGCTCTGTCGGCAGGCTGCTGCACGGGGAGCCGGATCGCTGCTTGGGACACGGGACCACCGCTGGGAAGGACTTGCCCATGAGCTGGACCACTGCAGCTATGGCCTCTGCCCTACAGCCGTCAGGACGAAGCCAGCCTCTTGCATGTGTGTGGGTTTCCGTCCTAAAAATGGACAGGGCTTCTGTTGAACACAACGATCACGCTGGGTTTTCTCCCCCCGCAGATCATGTTAGGTGGGATGTGCTCGTCATCGGCACTTTAACCAGGACCAGGGGATGCTTCAGAAGTAATTGTGAGGGACAGTGGGGTGAGGCTGCCCTGGGGAAAGGAAGGATGTGTGCTGAGAGGAGGGGAGCGTGGGGCTGGTGGGGTTCTGTGTGTGTTTCCTGCTCTGGGAAGAGGGTACAACAGGCTGAGGACATGGTTTCAAGCTACAGGTACATGACAGGAGCAGTGTTTTGTTTTTGTTTTTTTTTTCTGGGAACACCAAGCACTTCAGTGGTGGCTGCAGCAACAGGTTTCTCGAGATGCCCCACCTGTAAACAAATGCACTTCATGCAGTAGGTAACGAGAGCCAGCAGCCTGCTGGCACAGGGTGTCGTGAAGGCTTATTTGTGAGCCTGCAGGTACAGGCTCACCGAGGCTTCCATGGGCAAAGAGAGTTATAGGTGCTCGGGAGAGTCAGGTTTGTGGGTTTACCCTGAACGTACCCATCTGCCCCTGTTAGAAACAGAATATGGGGCTGTGTGAACCACGGCCTGATCCAACAGGGCAGTTCTTCTCTCCTTAAAAGCTGGCGGGCTCAGAGGACAAAACCAATGACATATCGCACACACATCCCCTCAACTGAAAAAGTCTCCAAAATACAGAATAATAAAAAAAAAAAAGTCCTTTGTTTTACAAATGTCATGTTTATGGCTACGAATGACCACCAAGAGACCAGTGTTCTGCACAGCACATGGGGGGGGATCGCAGCCTTTCCCGCCCACCCATGGCCTGGGATGCTCTGCAGGAGGTCAGAGCTGGGCTCTGCTTGTGGGCTTTGTGCTGCAGAATGTGACCGTCCCCTGCTCTGTGGGTGCTTTCACCTGTGTAAGAGAGCTGTGAAAAGCTGAGTAGTTCCTACTTCGGCAAAAGGTGGGGTTTAGGAAGCTTTTTTCTTTTAAAATTTGTGTTCTTTACCTACAGTGTAAAGGCTAGAGTCAAATCAGGCCTAGACGACTCGCTGCTGTGTGCATGGAATGAGCTGTAAACAGATGCATCTCAGCTGGTGATGGGGCCACAGCTGTGGCTTTTCTGCACGTAAGGCTTGTGCCTTCATCTTTGTGGAAAAGCAGCGTTGCTGAGGGATGGGAGTCTGCTGAAGTGTTCTTCTGGCTGCTCCTCATACAATTTCCTCCTGGGAAGACATGGATGCATTCAGGTAGAAATCACTGTGTTTTGCTTTTCTGCTTGTTTGGGTTTTTTAAGGGATGGGAAACTGAACAACATTCATAGGGCATGGAGGTTTTATTCTTTGTTGCTTTGCCTGGAAGCAGAGGTGGTTGTTTTCTGCTGAAGTAATTTCTTGTGAAGTGGGTCGGATGGGTTACTCCAAAGATTTTGGTTTACTATGGAAAAGATGCCATAGGCTTCTCTGCTACTGCCCTGTTCTTGGACCTGACTGGACAAAACTACCTGTAGTGGAGCCCCTCTGGTATGTAGCTGGTGAGATGTAATGGCTCCATATGAAATATACGAATTGTGGGATTGCTCCTTGTGCTAGCACAGCCTGAGGCAGGTTTATCGGCAGGAAAACTAGCCAGCTGCAGGAGTCTGGATTGTATGGCAAGGGTCTGGTATTTCATGCTGAGTGGGTGCTTCTGTTTCCACCAGCAGTAGCATTATTGGTTTGGGGTACTGGAGCATCATGTGAGTATCTGGGCTTGTTCAGCCTGGAGAAGAGAAGGCTCTGGGGAGACCTTATAGCACCTTCCAGTACCTGAAGGGGGCCTACAAGGAAGCTTGGGGGGGACTTCTTACAAGGGCCTGTCATGACAGGATGAGGGGTAACAGGTTTAAGCTGAAAGCGGGGAGATTTAGATTGGGTATCAGGAAGAAGTTCTTCCCAGAGAGGGTGGTGAGGCACTGCCACAGGTTGCCCTGAGAAGCTGTGGGTGCCCCATCCCTGGGAGTGTTCAAGGCCAGGCTGGATGAGGCTTTGAGCAACCTGGTCTAGTGGAGGGTGTCCCTGCCCATGGCAGGGGGGTTGGAACTAGATGGTCTTTAATGTCCCTTCCAAACTAAACCATTCTATGATCTTGATGCTTCCCTGTCTGGTTAACTGCCAGTGAGTGCGGTGCCCAAATACCTCTCTCTTTATTCCTGTGCTGCCAACTGCCCCTGCGGTTCCTGGCTGATAGAAGGCTTTGCTTGTGTCATTAGATAAAGCATTGAGAATAAGCTCTTTGAGAATTTGTTTCTAAATATTGTGAAGAGAAAAATGAAGATGTGCAAACACTGTAGAAGTGAAAAGTGAAAACTCCTTCAGCTGGATGTATGTACTCAATGTGTAAGGTACATGCTCTTTGCAGTTGTGGCATCCTTGTTGAGGGAAAAAAACCAGGCAAAAATAGGATGAGGCATATGTGCTGGAAGTGGAGCAGCAGTCAGAGTAAATGAAAAAGAACTTTCACAAAATGTTTCTAACCAATAAAAGAAAGCAAACTCACTTTGTCAGAAAATCATTTGGAAACTCACACTTTAAAATTAAATGCTACTCAGTTGCATGAAGCTCCATTAGTCTTCCTTGGTGATTCAGCTCTCCCCGTGCCAAGGGACACCCGGTCCAGATGTGTGGCTACTTAGCTCCATGTCTGGCACATGCTCTCCCTGGAAATGAGTGTCTGAAGCTGTCTATTACACTTTTCCAGCAAGGCAGGGATGCATGCAGGATTGGTTTTTGAGGGGGAGCTGAGCATCACCTAACAACCATCTCTGTGACCCTGAGAACAGCTGCCTGGTTCTCCTTGTCCTGACTCCTGTGTTTCTCTGTCCTGGTACGAGGAAGAGCAACTCAACCCTGGAATGCATTCCGTTTGGGAGCGGTGAGCTCCTAAGCAAGCCCCTGTAACTACCTGCGCTGCTACGAGCCCAGAGCAGCAATTAAGCTGCTGGGAGAGCGGGGACAGAGCTGTGAGCTACCGGTGCGTCCGGCTCTTCCCCTGTTTGGCACAGAGCATGTTTTGGTCAGTGAGACTGATCCTGGAGGTGGCCTGAGCACAGGGGGAGGTGGCAGGACTGAGGGGATTCAGCTTGGACTTGGGTTGTGATGTTTGCAGGCTCCAGGACTTCTCTGACTTACTGAACCCTTGAGACCAATGCTTTGATGGGACTGATCCCAGCTCCAGGTTTGATGGGCTGGGGAGAGTCCATGAGTTTCTAAGGTGTTTTAGTGTTCAGGTTGTGGCTTGAGCTGTGCATGTGGCTACACCAAGTTTCAGTAGGCAGGTCTGTGGTTAGGATTGATCATCCTCAAAATTTAGGAGCCTACGATATGGTCACTTACAGCTGAGCTACTTGTCTCAGCTACCACTGAAGACCAAAGGAGACCTACTCATTGGAGCCTGGAAGGGTTTATCTTGTCCTAAAGTACATGTAATCATATGGCTTGGTCCCTCTTCAGTTTAAAGGGGACCCTGATGATCCCTCACATGCAAATGCCTTCAGGTAGGCATCTGGGGTGTCCCACCCTGGGAGCAGAGATGGGCTAGTCCAAATGGGGCACTTCTGAACATCACTATCCTCACGGAGAAGAAAGGAGGGAGGGAGAAAGTGGCTTTCTCATTTGCATATCTCGGTGACTTCAGCAGCTCTACTCCTTGGACAGAGCTGGTGGTCCTGTGTACTGCCCACATTTGTGGGACGGATGGATTTCCACCTGAACTTCTCAGTGTGTGGAGGCAGCTTCACCTGCTGCTGGATGGAAATCACAGACTCATAGCTTGGTTTGGGTTGGAAGGGACCTTAAAGACCATCTAGTTCCAACCCCCCTGCCATAGGCAGGGACACCCTCCACTAGACCAGGTTGCTCAAAGCCTCATCCAGCCTGGCCTTGGACACTCCCAGGGATGGGGCATCCACAGCTTCTCTGGGCAACCTGTCCCAGTGCCTCACCACCCTCTCCGGGAAGAACTTCTTCCTGATATCCAAATCCCCCACATGGTGGATCCCAAATGTACCTCTTCCTGTGCAGGCACACAGGGGAATGAGGTGTCCTGTGGAGCGCAGCCTCCATCTAGGAATGCCCTTTTGATCATCGTAGCAATTCCTATGGAAGCCATACAACTTGCCAGCAGGGCTGTGCTCGTTCCTTAAGTAAACCTGCGAGCAGACAACCGAAAGCCACATCTTGAGCAGTGAGGCCTGAAAATAGCTGCAGGTCAGGCGCTGCAGAATGCACATGCTCGTTCTCATTTATCAAAAATTAATTTCCCTTTGATATGCAGCATGAAGAAAAGCCAAATAAGTTAACTTTCTCCCCCTGGAATGCAAGTTAATTACAGGTACCTGTTCCCAGCTCCAATTGCTGCCTGAGATAAAAGGCTTTTGGGTGGGCTGCTCCTACCATCCTTCACAAAAACAAAGCATGGGGTGAAAACACAGTAAAAGTCTTTCTTTTTCATGTTCATGGCCACTCACCCTTGTGGCTTTTTTTCGTTTGTACTTAACTGGGAATAAAGGCAGACTTGAATCACTGCACAGGGAAATGCCCTGGAGCCTTCCACCTGCACAAAAAGTTTTAAGATATACTTTGATTCCTTTCTGCAAGACAATCTAAAGCCAGAATGGCCTTTTTTTTCCCCTCCCTTTTTCCCCTTTCCTTTCTGCTCTCCTGTTTCAGATTCTTCTGCTTTCCCTGCACTGTAACCTTCGTTCAACCACGCTTAAGTCTGCCTTCATGCAAACAGGGATGCTTCTGGGATGTTGTTTTTGTGCCTTCCTGGCTGGCAGTGGTTTGGGTAGCCCTGGCTGCAGCGTTGAGCAAGACAAAGCTAGCGAAGTAGGAAGCTGCCAAGGGACTCTTGGATTTGGTTTCCTGCAGCTTTGCGTCAAGGAAAGAGCTCTGATCACTTTTCCTGTAATTAAGGGGAAAATACAGGGAAGGCGTGGGGGGGGGAAATCCTTGGGATCTCGGGCGACACTCCCCCTGTCCCAGCCCGGCAGCAGGATGCTTACAGCCCTCCCTTGGCTGAGAGCAGCTGATACCTTGTGTGTTCGAGTGTGCATGGAACCAGGGAATCGTGGGGTTTCTTGTTTGGGCTCGTGGGAGGCTGCTTGTGCCCCAAAGCCGAGGCTGTGCGTTGCAGATGAGATGAGCTTCGTGTATCTCCTGCAGACCCGACGCTTTGTGCTCTGCTGTTCTGTTTTTGTTGTCGTCAGCCTGACGCGTCAAGTTGCTGCTTGTATGGAAAAAGCGTGCCTCTTCGTGTTCAGCAGAGAGAAGGAAACCCCTTTCTTCAGGCGGGGGGTGCGTACGCTGAGTCCATTGTGGCTGCAGCAGTGTTCCTTGGGTGCAGGTTTCCCTCGGCGGGGACAGAGGACTCGTGGAGGTGGAGGGGTCAATAGCAACAAGGTGGACTCCTACAAAGAGCATAGACTTGATGGACTTTGCTTATGGAGATGCGGGGACAGAAATTAAAGCCAGGGGGGTGCAGAGAGAAGAAAGCAAGCTGCAGATCCGTTCTGGCTTGAGGTGAGCTCGATGCTGTCTGCTGAGAAGACAGACTTGAAAATTCCTATGAGGAGGTTGCTATTGCAAGTTAAACCCCTGGAGAGGTGGGAAAGTCCTGTTCTTTCCTGTTGGAATGTTCTCAGCATTGCCTCTCCATCATAGCACTTCAGCTTCTTCTGCTCAGAAATCAGCAACTGTGAGTCAAGACCATGTCACTGTAGAGACATGAGTGTATGTGGTGGGCTGACCCTGGCTGGAGGCCTGGTGCACAACAAAGCTGCTCCGTCAATCCCTCTTCAGCTGGGCAGGGGAGAGAAAATATAGGGTCAGTCCGTCACAGGTTTTGTCTCTGCTACTCCTTCCTCCTCAGAGGGAGGGCTCCTCACACTCTTACCCTACACCAGCGTGGGGTCCCTTCCATGGGAGACAGTCCTCCATGAACTTCTCCAATGTCAGTCTTTCCCGTGGGCTGCAGCTCTTCATGAACTGCTCCGGTGTGGGACTCTTCCATGGGGTGCGGTCCTTCCAGAGCAGCCTGCTCCAGCCTGGGCTCCTCTCTCCATGGGGCCACAGGTCCTGCCAGGAGCCTGCTCCAGTTTCAGCTTCCCACGGGGTCACAGCGTCCTGCAGGCATCCCCCTGCTCCAGCGTGGGGTCCTCCCCAGGCTGCAGGCTGGTCTCTGCTCTACTGTGACCCTCCATGGCTGCAGGGCACAGCTGGCCTCACCATGGTCTGTACTATGGGCTGCTGGGGAATCTCTGCTACGGGTCTAGAGCACATCCTCCCCCTCCTTCTCCACTGACTTGGGGGTCTGCAGGGCTGTTTCTCTTGCGTATTGTCGCTCCTCTCTCTGGCCGTAGTTGCTGTTGCACAGTTCCATCCAGTCTCCCCCTGTATACATTACCCCGGAGGTGCTGCCACCATCACTGACAGGCTCAGCCTTGGCCCATGGAAGGGTCTGCCTTGGAGCTGGGGAAGTTTCGAGCAGCTTGTCACAGAAGCCACCCCTGTAGCCCCACCCCGCTACCAAAACCCCTCCACACTAACCCAATACACTTTACTGGGAGGCACAGGGAGGTTTTGTCTCCTTGCTTCTTGCCGTGGCGTTGGCAACTCCTGATTTTTCCGCTGCCCTGCGAGGCTGAAGAGGGCTCCGCAACAGCCAGCAGCGTGCGACCCCAGCCGGGCCCCAACGTTTGGACCTGAAACCCTTTGCCCATCCTTTGCTCTGGGAGGCCAGCCCTAAGCAGCTGTAGCCACTGCAAGGGGGTGGGATGAAGAGCACCCTGCTCTGCACCCAGCAGCTCCCTGGAGGTGCAAAGCAATGCCCTGGGAAAGGTGTCCGCTCTGAGGTTCAGCCGCTGACCCAATGTTTCACCGCCTCCATAACTCACAGGCGTCAAAGACTAACTGTTTGGTTTTTGAACCAGGGATGATGTACTTGTGTTTCTGAAGCAATTCCCATGGCCAGCGTCACATCCAGTGTGATCAGGCCTTGCTAATGATGTGAGCTTCACTCCAAATTTGGCTCAAATTTGATCAAAATAAAATGGCCTCTGTGCAGTCAGTTGGAAGGAAACTGAGGTGGTATGAGCTACTACAGGTTGGTGCTAGCCCTCATGCTAGCTCCTAGGAGGTTAAGTTTCCCATCACTCCTGCTTTCTCTGAAGTCAGCAGGTTTATGTTGAGGCTGGATTAGATGTTCCTCCTGCTGCTGTTTGCTTTGTCCAGATACTCTCAAGCCCAGATTCGATGTCCTCTTGGAGAGGGTGATGAGGCACTGGCACAGGTTGCCCAGAGAAGCTGTGGGTGCCCCATCCCTGGGAGTGTTCAAGGCCAGGCTGGATGAGGCTTTGAGCAACCTGGTCTAGTGGAGGGTGTCCCTGCCCATGGCAGGGGAGTTGGAGCTAGATGGTCTTTAAGGTCCCTTCCAACCCAAACCATCCTGTGATTCTATGACATTGCAGCGCTAGATATAACTGTACAGTAACTGTGATGCTGAAAAGTCCCATGGATGTATTCAGGGCTCCTCAGACAGATAAAACTGCTGTCTTAGGTGGGATTTGGGTGCAAAAAGAAATAAAAAAAAAATCACATTATCTGGACTGATTTTTCATCTCTGAGAAGGAAGAATTTTCTAGCAGAAAAAGGATTCTGTTGATTTACGAGTGGAGTGTATACATTGCTTGTGAAACTGCCAGTGTAACAGCTTAAGATGGAATGAATAGACACGTTTCAGAGTTGAGAGGAACGCGCTGTGCCGTCCTCTGAGACTGGCAAGGCACGCTGTCTTTGCCCTGGAAATGTCCCTGCTTAAACGTGGACTAATGCCATGAACATTGTGAGAGGGGCAAGGGCGGGGTTAGGAACTGCCTTTGGGGTAAATCCTACAAGTTCCTAAAGCCTTTAGATGGCATTTTAAGATGGAGTGGGGTTCAACAGGGAAAAGCTGGATCTGGGGCAGAACAGCTGTGGACGCTTGGCTCGCGGGCAGAGGGAAGGTGTTACAGGTGCAGGAATACTCCGAAGGGCACTGCTAGGAGAGGTGGGGGGATGCTTTTGAAATGTAGCCCAGTGTCGGAGGGCGCCAAAAGCTTCAGGGTCTAGAAGTTAGGAGGGATGTGAGGATGCTGGGATGTAAACCAGCGTCAGGCATGGTGTGGGAACTCGTTTCCCTTCACCCGCGCTGCCTTTGCCGGAGCGGCAGGCAGCGGGCTGGCCGAGGTCTCGGCAGCACGCGGCTGATGGAGGCGCAGAAGCTGTGTGTCCCCGGCTTGGAGAAGGGCCGAGGCAGCGGCAGGGGGGTGTGCGGCGTGGGGCACAACGAAGCGCGTTCTGCGTCGTGTATCGGGGTGAAGTGATAATTTCTCTAAACCCTGTCCTTTCCGAGGGTGGCTTTTGTCACTTTCTCCCTCGCTCATCATCCTGGAAGAGAAAGCGTTTTTCTAATTACTATGAATTAGTATTTGCTTAATGTCTGGAGTAAGGAGCCAAGCGTGTTCCGAGTTGCCAGCAGAGTGGGGCAGACTTTCACCCGGCCATTTCACCCGGTCGTTTCACGCTGGCCATCAGCTCCGTTGCCAAACAGCAGCAGTTTATTGGCAGCTGAGTGGGGACGCTGTGGCTCAGGGAGGAGAGCCAAGAGGCTCCGGTTTCCATTCCGAGCCGTTTTGGTTGTCCGGCCCCTCTTTTATTGTTAGTTAAGCTTTTTAAATTTAGCAGAGGAACAAAACGGAGCGCTCTCGGGAGGCAGCCCTGCGCGACTGGCTGTCCCCTCGCGCGGACGCGACGAGCCAGACGAGGCGTTTCGTTCTCCGGGCGGGGGGAAGGATGGTTACGCTGAGGGAAGTCGCTCTTCCATGTCCCTGCGTGGATCGTGGCTTCACCAGTAAATGCTGGCGAGGGGGCAGCGGGCCAGAACGGGCGGACGGTCACATCTGTGTCCTGATGCCCACCCTTACTGTGGGATCACGTTGGGAAAAACTGCCCCGCTCGCCCCAAGGACCGGTGTGATGAGGTGCTTTGGGATGCAGCTCGCGCAGCCGGGCCAGGCACCGGGAACATGGCAGGAGCGTGGCCCAGTGTGCTGTGGACACTGATGGGGTTGTGTTTTGGATTTGATGCCTTGTGTAGGTGAGTTGGATAAATGCTTCACCTGCTGCTTCTGGACAGGCAGGGAAACCGTCCCTTCCTCTGCACCCGCGAGTTCTCACCTCACGCTACAAGCACTGATCAGTGAAAGGATGGAAAGTGAACCCCCCGTTTTAGAACGGCAGTGTTAGCAAGCAGCAATATTTCCTTTCAGGGTGCTCAGAGGACTCAGAAAACAAAAAAAAAATAAGACCAAGTCTTGCCTTTTTTAATATAAAAAAAGCTAGTAATTTAATAACTTTTAAATGACTCTCTACAAGATAACAAACTGTGATACAGGCTTGCAGTAAAGGTTCTCCTTTTGAAAGCACAAACGATCAACATAACCACTAGGCTTCAAACCACTTGGTCACTTTCTAAGAATACACCGTGGAAAAATGGACAAGGAAATCCCAAAGAATCCCAAACAACACTAGTACAAAACGGGTTTGCTTGGATTGCTTTTCGGCAAGTGGCTATCGGTGTCCATAGGATAACCCCCCTTTCTGGCTGTTGGGGCAGAACCAAGCCCTGGGGTCGACCCTGGGACGGCTGAGGTGGTGCTGGCTCCCGCGGGCCTTCCTGGGAACGTTCCGCAGACTCCGGAAGCGACGTTACGGTAGCTTTGCTCCGAGGCGATACGTTAAGGCTGCAAGATTTCATACGCTGCTGAAACGGTTTTGTTATCCAAGACGACAAATCCCATGTCAGGAAGGCACGTGCTGGGATGTGAAGTGGGAAAGCGAAGCGTTGGGCAGAAGTCCCTGTTTTCCAGGCGCTACGGATCTCGCGAGCGTGTATTTGCTGGTGATCCGCTCACGGGTGCAGGCACTCGGCGCACGTCAACGTGGGACTACCTTGAACTATGCAAGGACAGTAGTGTTTCTGCTTTTAAAAACACCTGAATCACCTGGAATTTACCTGAGCTTTTGCCCACTTCGAAGCGCGGCTTCTAGTCCGAGGGCCACAGGCAACCGGAGTTCGCCGCCTTATTTTTAGGGGGTTCACAAAAGGCAACGAAGACAAACGAGTTTATACGTGTTTTGGAGCATCCAGCATACGTGAAATTTCTAAAGGAGTCTACCACTCCGTTAACAAGATTTAAGGGTCTAAATTGAAAACTCCTGGGATTGTGCGTAGTTACCGACGGAAACAGCCCCGTTAAAACGGGGGGTCAATTTTTGGCAACAGTGTAGTGCAGAAGGACCAGCACCTATGCAACAGAATTTGGAAGAAAGCCCAATAGCCGAATGGAAGTCGGAATTGCAACAGATGCCGTTAATTCCCAGGAATATGTCCCAGACAAATAAGTGCTATTTGTTCATTAGATTGTGTACATGCTATAGAGATGGTTAACTGTTATCTCCAATTCAGCTCTTTTCTTTCCATACAAATTACAATTTGTACATTAATCCCTCCGAAGGGGGCTGGTATTTTGAGACGTTGCTCACCTGCAGCCTCAGAGATGACCCAGTGGATCCTGAGGTGCTCTCAGGATGCCTCTTGAGTCCATGAACAATAAGACTTTCGAGCCCAACTGTTAAATTTAATTGCCGGTGCAAGGTTATGCAGGGGAAACGTGTACGAATTTACATTGCTGGGAATCCATCCACGTTTCGAAATCCCATGTTGCGCGGTTATTAGAAACAACGAAATCCGAACGCCACAAGTTACTAAATATATACGATTCTGCCTTCCTCCTTCGAAGGTTCTGTTCCTTACGCGGCCTACAAATGCTTTTCTCCCGGACGCTTTGCCCGACGCGTTGCTTGTTGCAGTTGTGCGTTCACGCTACTCGGAGCGATCAAACGCCGTACGTGACAGAGTAACGTCAAGAGGAGGGTTGTATTTCATGGAACTAAGCTATAGAAAGTAATTTCTAAGAAGGGAGTGGAGTTCTATGAGAACCATTACGCTTGCTTCGTGGATTGCTACGAGCAGGTTTCACATCCGAGTCCGTGTGCCGACATCGATGTGGAATGAAACAAGAGGAGCGCAGCATCCAGTTCACAAATACACTGAGGAAAGGGGCAGTATGTACAAAAGGTAGGCACTGCTTACCTGACGCGTAATTTTTAAGGTGCTTAATTGACGTCTCGGGGAATGTAGCAACATATACATATATTTGCAGTGTATACATATCTAAATGCGTATTAGAAACATAATACCAGATATATTCCCAGATCCCTGATTTCATTAGACTCTCTAAGGCGTAAGAATGTATTTAAAATATTTCATAAAAAATATCTAAAAAAAAGAACCCCCAAGTGGTAACATTTACATAAAAATAGCTCCAGTTCTTTTACTGCTTTTCTGTTTCGTCGCTCACGGGTTGGATTCCCCTGGGTTTCATAAAGACGCCATTTGGACCAGCGAGAGTTTGAACAACTGCGCGTGACGGGAGAGCTCCGTCACTCGGTCCACCATCCTCTGCAGGGCTGCCGTGTTGGGGTAATGCAAGGCAGCCATCTTGGTAGCCAGCACGACGCTCTTCAGCAGCTCGCACAACTGGTTGCTGGAGTTCATCACTTTGTTGCGGATGTCCTGAGTCGTCACTTGCCTCGTGAGCATGTCCCCGATGAACACGAGTTTGTGAGCGCTCAGAATGACAAATTTGCTGTGAGCCACGAAGATTCGGGGGGGCTGCGAAGCGTTGACGCAACTGAAGAAGGCGTCGATGGCGTTTAGGAGGGAGTTGAAGTGAGTCTCGCATTGGTCAGAATAGAATAAAAGCAGCTGGCTGTCACGGGAGGTGGCGGCGCTGTTCGCGGTCTGCAGCGCTTGAGGCGGCTTCCACTTGGAGATGTCGTTCTCCACCGGCTTCGTGATCTCTTGCTCCAGACGCTGAAACTGATTAATCTGAAAGGCAAATAAAAAGGCTCTCTTCAAAGAATGTTCCTGGAAGATGTTGTTACGTGTTACAATTTCACCGTACGCCTCGGGATAGCCACGGGTGTCCTGGATTGGCCTTACGCTAAATAAAAACTAGTGTACGTGTTTTCTAAGATCTATTATTTTGGAGAGTGAGGGGTAATCAAGTGCTTTGGTTGCCATAAATTGAAACACAGAATTCAGAAGAGGAAAAACGTGTCATTTGCACTTAAAAAAACCAACCCTCCTGAATTTACAGGCTATTGCTCATTTGGAATATTCTGAATTCACAAACGAGAGAGATGGATCCAAGCGGCAATGACTCCTACGCGATCTTTAAAAAGCTGCCATCTCTGTGGGATTTTGAGATGACAGACCGTAAAGTCTCACCTCCACGCTGCTTGTGCAATTTTCTGCCGTATGATAGGGCAACAACAGATTTAAGAATCAACAGGAGGGCAAAGCAACGGCCCCCAATCTTAGGTGACCTGCTTTTTTAGCACTTACAGTGGGGTTAAGCACAGTATTTAAGTTTATGGTATTGATGTTCACTGAACAGATGTGCAGGTGTATTCAGTGTGGCCCGGTGGTTAAGGCCCTGGATTTTGCAGGTCAGGAAAGCCAAGTTCTCCAGCTGGCTTTGTGACTGCCACACTGCAGAAGTCTGTGTCTCCTCTGCAGTAAATTTTCGTAGACAGAGACTGCTTTTCTTTGTACGTATGCACTGGGCCCATCGTAATGGTGCATTGTATAAACATGATGTGAGACTCTTAAACTGGGATGGTTGGAAAATGTTTTCAAGGGAAAGGCTTATCCTGCCACAAGAGATGTTGTTCCAAACACCGAGGGCTGTGGCCGTGCTTTTGCTCAGTGGCAACAAGGCAATGAACAGGGCAGAGATGCTGATCTGCAGAGGAGCTGTGCTGCAGTAAATAGTTAAGCTGCCTCTGGCAGAAGTGATCGCTGACACACATGCTCGGGTCCAGGAAGGTGCTAAAGTGCTAAAATCTTGGTGCTCGCAATTCCCTGTTTGGAGCATGACAATGCTCGTCCTTGTCCTTTGCATTGCTAAATCCATTAACGGTGGAGCCTGACTGGCACAAATACACCTTGGAAAGAAACTAACCTGGAGTCACTGTTCAGCCAAGACCTAATACCTGCCATTGTCACCATCTTAGCGCCTGGGACTTTCCAATTCCGCGTGCTGGCGCTCGCAGCCGTTGCACGCTGCTTTGTTTGACCAGTACTCTGTGCAAGGAACGCTGCATTTCAATGCAATTATTGGACGTGAGTGAACATACCTGGTGGTGCTCTAGCTCCATTTTGCTCTGCTTGATGATATTTTCTTTTTCCAGCAGCTCCTTCTGTTGCCTTTCAAACTCTTCTTTCCCCTGTTGAGCATAACATGAGAAGACACGGTGTTAAATCAAAGCCGCTCCTGAGCTAAACGACAACTCAGGTCAAAAACCAGGCTGCTTTGTATTGGCTTTCTCACTGGTAGCACACGGCTGGGAGTATGGCGAAGAAAAGGATAGTGTGGCAGAGCAAAAGGCTACTGCTGTTATGTATGCAACAGTCCTCTTTGAGAGCAAGAAATCGTCCTGGTGAAATCACTCTTGAATGTGCATTAGTGTGACAAGCTGATTGCTACCCTCCCCAAACAGAAGGATCAACAACAACTGCTTGGCCTCGTGCAGACAAAGGCGTTGGGTTTACTTACCTGCAGGTGAACGTAATCGTAGTCGTCCATCCAGCTCTTTTCCGAGCTCTCACTGGTGGTGTCGTGGGGGTGCTGACCTTTGCTGAGGAGCGGAGGAAGGGCGCTGCAGTGGTTCTGTGCTTTTTCCCCAGGATGCTGCACATGAGGATTGTCATACACATAGTCAGGAGCATTCGTGATGTTCTCTGGTACGTGCCTGAAACGTGAGCTGCTCAACGCCTGTTTGAAGAGCACCTCCGCGTTGACGCTGATGGTCGTGGTCAGCTGCTTGGCATCATCCGGGACTGTCCTTGCCACCATGACGAACCGATCCAGGTCATCGCACTTGTTCTGCAGCCTGTTGACAGCCAGAACGTTCAAAGACCAGTTGTAGCTGTTCAAGTCGTGACTGGTTTGGGTAAGGATCTGGTGGGAGTCCTCCAGCCTCTGCACCTCCCTCCTCATTTTGTTCAGGAGGCTGAACTCGGACAGGCAGGAAGCGTTGGCTGCCGATCCTTTCGCAAACTGGAGGTACTCCAGCAGCGACTGCTCTACCTTATCCACAGCAGCGTGAATTTCATTGATGTGTTTCTCCATGTATCCGTAAGACCGCCACTCTGCTGTAACGAAGGCCATGAGGTTATTGACAGCTGTCTCCACCGTCTGCTGGAGGCGATAAAGCCTCTCTATAGCAGTGTCTGGATCGAGGATTAGTCTCTTGTCCTGTGCAGTCGACGCTGAGAAAGAAGAGTCTTTTGACGTTGTTGAAGACGTGGACATGTTACTCCTTGTGCTTCCCGTGCTGGAGAAAGACAGCCTGTTTATCCCATCAGTCACATCCTGTAAGCCTTTAGTGTCTTGGAGGACTGGTGGTGGTACATCATATACACCTTCTCTTCCTTCTAGGGTGAGACTTTCACTGAGTCCTGTCTGTTGTCCTGGGAATGCAATTCCCCTTGGGGTATCATAAACATCTTTTTGAGGTGCGATCTGCTGTCCAAGAAAATGGTTTTGATGGTTCAGAGGGATGTCATAAACGCTGTGTTTCTGCGGCACTCCATCTGGCAATAAAAGGCTCTCAGGAGAAAACTTATTAAGTTCTTTCCCAGTTGCTTTGGTGATGGGAGGAGGAATATCATATGCTCCTTCTGGTCTTACACTGTGGCCCACTGGAGACACAAAATCCGGCAAATTTTCCCTCAGGCCTGTATCGCTTCGGCATGCAGATGGAGGTGTAGCGTAAACCTGAATCACAGAGAGCAAACCATGAAATGTTTGTCTAGAACAGCAAGATATTTTACATCTTCCATATGGCCTATAGAATCCTGGGATGGAAGATCTGCCACTGACTTTCACGGAGTCAGCTACTTATCCTGAGTTTCACCGAGTGTCAGTTTTAATATCTCGCTTTTTAACGTTCATCTCGATGCAAAATCCATAAGGGAAGCATGCTGCCACGAAGATAATGTAGGTCTAATTACCAATTCCCGCTCCATAACGTTAAGAATTTTGATGCTGTGCTTAACTCTGCCAGTTTTAACAGTTTAAAAACCTAAGGAATTCTCCTTTTCCCTCAGGATCGTACATGAGCTCTTGTTTAAACACATCCTTGGACAGACATGAAAATACAGGATCTTGCGGAAACAACATAATACTTACCCCTTTGGCAGGTGGTATGTCATAGACTCCTAAAGCTTTTGCTTCTCCCACAGGAACCGGAAGTGCAGGCCCCTTAGCCGATGTGGGGGGAATGTCGTATATCTAAAGAAAGAATAAATTGATTATGCAAACCGGTCACCTCAGGAAAGCTCTGGCCTCAGATGAGTGTTCTTGGTTTCTGTCTTTCCTCTCAAACAGCCTGAATATGATCACAGCTCCTCAACTTTGTTTCATATGGGAGACCTGCTTAGGTTTTCCTGGTATTTTGGACAGTTAGGAGGAAATGCACTTTGCTAGGCAGGTGGGAGAGATGAAGTCACAGCTGACTTCTATCTCGAGGGTTCAATCCAGGCCAGTCTATTACAGACACCTGTTGGGGAGAACAGGGGAGCAGCACGTTCATGTGACCACCACTGATCACTCCCTTAATGAGAGATAATAGAGGGATTGAGGAATAAGCTTGTACTAGCACACACTAATCTCTCTGGAAGTTCCCCTGTCAGCATCACCTGTCTGCCTTACTGGTTGCGGGGTGAGCTGTCTTACTAGCAGGAAGTACAGCTGTCCGAGGATTCAAGCGTCCCACTCGGTGGCATGTCCTAGGTTAGGGTGGGTTCTGTGTGTGGTCTAAGGGCACTGTCTGAATGTCTCTTAACTCAGACTTCCCGACAGCTCCAGCCTTTTGGCATCAGTGTTACGCAATATTGGGCTTCCGTGCTGTTCCTCGGAGGAGCCATGGAGAGATGCAGCGCTGCCGAGTCCTGCAAGCATCTGCTCTAGATGTCTGTGGTCTTGGGGACCGAATGCTAGGGGTGTTCCCCAGAACAAAGATATATTTCAGTGACATGGTGAAAACAACTCCCTGCATAGCAGCCGTTCATCTCAGCGATGATTTTACCCTTACTGAGTGAATTGCTGTCAGTTATGCAACAACAAAGTAAGAGGGGGGGTGGGAAATAGTTCCCAGGCAGCAAGTTTATTCTGTTTAGATACACTCTTTGATCAAAACACAGAAAACAAATGGGACTCTCGCGTTTGGTGTGCTGCCAAATCTTAGTCAACATCAAATACAGCTTTGACATATTTCTGCGCTCTGCGAGTAAGCCGCTGCATCTAATTAAAACATATTTTCTCTCTGAAATGAGAGAACTTGCTTTGCTCTTAAACTTCTGGTGGAAATTCGTCACCTTTTGTGACCCGTCAATGCTTTTGGCAGTTTTATTGGTACTTACCCCTTGGAGAGGGCGAACGGGGGGGATGTCATAGGTATCCTTCTGATATTTGGAAGGGAATTCATAAACATAACCTTGTCCTGACCTGACTGGAGTTATTACCTGTGGGATAAAAGAAAAAAAGAGGAAACGTAAGTCTTTGAGGATCTTGGCATGTTCTCTCTGTAACTGCACAGGGCATGAACAATCCCGTACCATTAACATTCACGCTTCATGTGGCAACGTTAGTAACACAAGTCTACATACACTTCTAAGAGTTGAACATGGCAAAGTTACTACTGGTAGCTATAAATGCACCACCTTTCCCTTCCAGACCCGTTCTGACAGGGCTGCTTGCTGGTGCTACTGTACCTCCTACCTGTCCAGCACAGATTCTCCAGCAGCTCTAAGAGAGCTGGGTCCCTCCTTCCCACTGACTGCCCACGAGCACAGACCACGCGATGTGCTGGTTACACCACCCTCTCACTGGGGTCAGAGCTATGAATGTTCTGCTCCACCCACTGAGGTGCTGAGTGTCCCCATGTACTGACAGAGGCTTAAAATACTATGTTCAGGTTCTTTCCCTTGTGGAGGTATTTCCCACCTACTCCATCAGGACTATTATTGTGATCCATAGCACAACATCCTGGATGTGATCGAGTGTGAGCTGGGGCTTTCGAAACTGTTTATGTAGAAAGGCTACGCTTAAACCTTCTGAAGCAGGGCATTCTGTCTGTCTTCAAGGCCAGGCTGGATGAGGCTCTGAGCTACCTGGTCTAGTGGAGGGTGTCCCTGCCCAGGGCGGGGGGGGGTTGGAACTAGATGGTCTTTAAGGTCCCTTCCAACCCAAACCATTCTGTGATTCTATGATTCAGTTTTGCTGTCTCCATGTGGTTTGTCCATATTAGCAGCTAAGAGGAAATGTCAAGCCATTCTTGACACATATAATGCAAGAACAGCCTCTGGGGGGAAAAAAAAAAAGGTTTGAATTTATGTCAGTTTGCTACCCATGAGAGAACGCCCACTGAATTGGGTGTGGGGTTGATGGGGCTTACACACATCAGAGCTTCTTACAAAGAATCTAAAAATAGATTGAATTTATGACAGACCGTTCCTCTCCCACAGTCACCTATTGCACTGTGAAAGGCACCTACAGATAAAACTTTTAAGACTGTTCTCCCTGAAGTTACTGGAAACTTCCCATAATGGGTCGCTCCAGACATTATCCCTCCCAGGCCACCCTTAGGTAATACCGGGATTATGTTGTTTGCCTGAGAAACTTTTAGCTTGCATCAACATCGCTTCCTCCTGCTTTTTCTGCCAGCGAGGGCTAGTGGTCAAACTAGCAGAGTTTGCTGTATGTTTTTTGCATCCTTTTTTTTTTTTTAATTTCCAGTTGGGTGCTGCCAGTCAAATCCTTTCCAACAAGTCAGGAACAGAAGGATTCGGTTTTAAGCAATATTTACTCCGAGGTTCCTTCCAGGGTCTCCAAAATTACAACCATGGCGTTGCTTCAATGAGTCGCTGGGTGTTTAAAAATGATCCTCCGGCAGAACGGACAACGCGCAGTAAAAGAAAGGGCTGTTTCCTGGGTAGTCATCTCCACGAACCCTTTTGCTACTGTTAATGCTGTGGCATCCTAGGTTGCTTGCTAATATGGTGGGAAAGCGCCCGGCCATCCCACAGACAAAAAACCCAAACCAGACTGTCGATGGTGGGCAGGCAGAGGCCCTGGAAGCGGGGAGGGCCGGCGCACCGCTGCACCTGGGCTCTGCTTTACCTGCCGATTGTTGCCTGGTCTGACAAGGCGGGAGTCAGGCTGCAAAAAGACGGGTATTGGTCCCTCGGTCTGAAATTTGCATGAAATCCTGCCCAGTTGTGGTCTACTCCAGAAGCTGAGCTCTATCCCAGATCCAGAGCAGGAGTAAAATTTGACCAGATCTCCTCCAGGAGAAATCCAGATCCTCCAGATGCGCGATCCTTCTTACAGTCCTGCCCGTGGAGGCAGTGTGCGGCACCTCAGCTCTCCGAGGTCCGCTCTGCGCTTTAGAGAAGCGCCTTCACGCAGGCTCAGCAATAACTGTCCTACCCACCTCATGCCCCAACTCGCTCAGGATACAAGATGCCACCTCTCTCTCCTTGCTCAGAGAATTAATTTCCATGAGCAAACTCAAAGAAAAGTCACAGGCCTCTAATATAAAAAGTGATCTGATCCGAGCGGCACAGGTAATAAGGGATAGAATCACAGAAGGTTGGAAAAGACCTTTAAGATCATCAAGTCCAACCGTAAACCTAACACTGCCAAGGCCGCCGTTAAACCATGTCCCTAAGCACACGCGAGTAAAACCACTTGCTCTCATCGCTACACGTAAACGTCGTATTTTGCTTTTGTAGAAAGAAGGCCTGGTAGCAAAGCGGATGATATCCTTACGCCTGGAACACGCGTGGAAGAGAGGCTGTGCTCATGCCCAGTGTTTACAGAGATCCTCCCTCCCTCCCTCCGCACACAGGAGTATCATCCAGCTGCGATTATTGTTGTAGCTCATCCTTAGAGCCCTTTCCCCTTATTCAAAAAAGGCTGACGTACCAGATGCTATGTGAAAGGTTTACAGCGCTAGAAAGCTGCTGGTTTTATTTACTGCGCTGATACAATCTTTAAAAACTGCACTAAAGCTAGACTGGCCAGATGAAGGAAGCCAGTTTATCTCGACACTTTCACTCTTTCCCAGATGACTAACCCCAAGTAATGGTCAAGCAGGGTAACTCCTTTATTTGGGTAAACCAAACCGCTGCTCTGGGTGCTTCCGGCTGCTGTCGAAGGAAGCGAGAGGTTAGAACGCTGGGCACCGGTGAGTACAGCCTGCCTACGCCAGTGCCTGCGGGCAGGAGACACGGGCTGCCTGCAGGGCTGTGCTCAGCAGTGCGCTCTACTGAAGGTGACGTTTATTTTCCAGAGAAAAATGCATCAGAGGCTTCTGTGTCTGCTCTCTTTTAGGCTTCTGAAAAAACAGTTGTGCAAAAGGCAGAAAATACAACCTTAAGAAGCCCAGCAACACCCAAGGTTTGTTGATAACATGAAAGACAACTTTTGTCTCCCAGTGACTCAGGTGTATTTTCCTGTGTGGAGGATTATTATCCAGTAACAACACGTTCTGAGCCAGTTCATCATAAAATCTTCTACAAATGCTGCTCTGCACTGAGTACAAGAACATTTCCTGTTGTACCTTCCCTCCTCTTCTCTTCCAACACTTTTCATGAGGCTAAACATGCCCCTACACCGCTTGTTCCCAGTCAATTCGGAACAGCAGCAGCTCATCACCAAAGCCTATTTCCAGGGAACATTTTGCAACAGTAATTAAAAGAACACCCACGCTACTTGACAAAGTGAAAACGTGGAGCATTTGTTCTGATCCTCGCGTCCCCAAGACGTGACCTCACATGGGGAGCCAGGACGTGTGGTCTCACTGCTTCTTCTGTATGAGGAAGAGGGAGGCAGCCAGGTAGGGTTAGGGTCTATTTTAGAAGAAATTTCTGATATTCACCCATAAATTATATTAATTCAACCTGCTGCTTCTGAACAGGATGCTCAGCTCTTTCAACACTTGGTTGAACCATTTTTATGGTTCTGAATGGCTGATGGCAGTTTAGTCTTGAAGACGGGCTTCAGAAGGAAGGAGGTGGCTGTAAAAGAAAAGGTCCCCTTCCCCTGCTTCTGGAGCAGGGATAGCCGCCCCAGCTGGTACTTCGGAATTTATTTCCTAACAAATGTCATTTAACGTCAGACCACATGAGGATTCTTTTTCCTTTTACCTCTTCTCTTTTAAGAATGCCTGTGATCATCCGAGTTTAAATAATCCTGCATTTCAAACCAGCAATTTTCCTTGTTTACGCATTAAAGGAAACAGATGGTGTTCCCACAAACTATCTAGCCCAACATTCTCAAAACATCCTTAACCACTTAATCCATGCAGAGCAACTAAGGGCAACCAGGTTTGGCTGTGGTGAAACATGCAATGAGCCTATTTCAAACTCTGAGTGCTGCAAAACAAAGACAATTGAGGAGGAAGTTTGTTCCGTTCCTGTTGAAGACGACGCTTTTCCAACAGCAGTTACTTGGGTCTTTTCCATGACAGTGGCATGCTCCTTACCAAGAAGAAAGAGCTGAATGTGCATGTACTTTTCAAAATATCCAGTCCTGTGGTTCATTACATCCCTCTTCCTTAAATATAAAGAAAAAAACCCCAAGCCATTCTATTTCTTCTAGGATTAAAATGGACGTTAGGCTGCAATAGAGAACATTCCTAACTAAGGGCACAAGAAAAGAGTCCTCGTGCTTACGGCAGATGTAGTTTACATTGTTTAACACGGACAAAGAAAGAATAAACCTACCAAAGCCAACAGAATTAATCTGAATGTATAGCAGCCACTGTGGAGGGAAGCATTCAGCCCGTTCCCACGAATAGCAATGTCTGATACGCAGAATGATGAGAAGCAATCTTTTTCGAGTTTTACAGGTGAGAGAACTGAAGCAGAGGCATGTTGAACACCTTGTCCCAAACCAGAGGCAGACAGGGGAGCTGAAAAGAGCAGCTTGCTGCTTCTCAGTACGGCCTCTTAACCCCAAGAACCTACTGACCCCCTCTGACTGCTTATAAAATAGATCAGTGCTTTTCAGAGGTGGAAAAGAGGAGGCACGTGAGGTAGATATTATATGCGTGTATGTATGTATATATTTTAGACCAAGAGGAAGAGCGATACTGAAATATGTTTCCTCCCATGACACTCTCCTCTCCACCTCATGGGTAAGTCTCAGCAGCTGACGAGCTACTGCCATCAACTGCTGCTAATGTCAGCTGTCATTCCTGTGCCTATTAAAATCAGCTCCAGCTTGCCCCGGGAAAAGTACTGTCCCGCAGGAGGCCAAGTTCTGGTGCATCAAATGGGGCTGTTACAGAGCTTGAGCATAGGTAAAATGAATCAAAGTGTAAGTAAAAGAGTGTGTTTATCCTTTGCTGTAAAGTATTTCTGCAAGTTTGTTTAATACAAAGCTCCAGTTGTTGAAATTCTGTTCCCAAGCCTCTTAAGCGGATATATAACAGCAACATGGGCGCTCTCAGCTTTGCGAGGAGGATGAAAGAGCCAAAGAGAATATTGGGAAACTATATCAGAGAGAGAATTAGAGTGTCGGGAAGCAAATCCCTACTCTCTTAAATCGCTAGTCCTTTGGAAGGCGGTGGCAGGACCTATTTAATGATGCTGGATCAGGCAGCGAGCCACCTCTCAGCCCTTCTTTCTGTTTTGCTGCATGTAGTTAGGAAGCTAGGTGCATCTCCTTAAAGGTTTCTCCTTGGGACTGGTTCTGTGGTTAAGCTGAAGTGCAAGAAAGTTGTGTTAAAAAGAGAGGGTCTCCAAGGTAATCTGTCTATTTGAAAGAACCTGGCTAGCTGGCTAAAACTCTGCCCTCTTCACAGAAAGCACACAGTGTTTCCTCTCCTTTTTCTGTTGCGATCTGCATCAAGATCTCCAGTGACTGATAATGAATTTCCTGACAGTGATGCCTATTGTATCAGTCTGTACCATCTGCCGTAAAAAAAAAAAAAAAAAGGAGCAAAAAGGTTTTTATGAAGCAGTTGCCTTGACTTACTTATTTGCTATATAAGATGACATCCAGTGTGTTTCTCAGCTGTCAGCGAGTAAAGGTTGGGGTTTCATTCTCACATGTGCTAAGGATACTTGCTCTTATAAATATTTAGCTTTCTAAGTTGCTGTAAGTCTTAGGATTATCAAATCATAACACTCTAAAACAAATAATGTATGAACGTCAGGTCACTATAAAATGTTCTAGTAGAGTATTTTCTGCCAAGACTGAACGGCTGGAGAGCTTTTGATCAAGGCTCACAAGCTGAAGGAGAGGGGAGAAAGCCCACAGAGTTCTTTCTTCTAATGCACAAGGCTTGTAGCTGTAACTGTAAATTGGTTTCTAGTGCTACGAGCCCAGACGTTTCTGCAAGGCAAGAGGAAATCAACAGAAATGACTGTATTTTCTTTCCTGGGCTGTGTGAGTTTATCAGCTCTACCGCGTGGCAGAAAGAAATGCAGTACCAACTCGCAGTGACACTGCCGCTTGTCTTTGACCGGGTGTTCCCCAGTGAATTTTCTGAGAAGTGAGATTCAGATGTGTGATGGTAAGGATATGTGACACATACTACCCTGACACAGGCCTCATTTATGTCTTGATGTTGTTTCCATCTTCAAAATACACGCTTGTTTCCCCCATGCTTCATGTCCAGTTGTTTCCCAACACCTACCAAGATCTACTTTTCTGCTGTGACTGTACGTACTGTCAGGGCTAAAGCATGTCCAGATGTCACGGATTCATGGCATGTTAAACTAAAAATGCTTAACTTTGAAGGCTCAGGGATTTAAACAGAAACCTTTAAATGTGGCTATAAAGTGCCTCACCAGTAGATGCCCAGCCTCAGAAAATGCCCTCGCGGTACTGTAATGTCAGTAATGACGAGTAATGAAAATGGATGTAACACTTTTTGCTTTTTGAGGTCATATTATTTCAACCAGATTTACGCAAGCTTTGAGTTGTGAGTCTTGAAGACGTAGAGCTGAAGTTGTGAAACCAATTGAAAATTAAAAAATGTGAAATCCTGAACCGGCCTCGATTCAAACTCTCAGCTGCTGGCGACATGGGTATAGCCAACTGCTTTGCATAGCCTAAACCTAACTTTCTAACTTCTGGTGTGACCCTTGCTATTAACCAAAAGCAGGTTCATTACACTCTTTCTCAGTTTTTACATTTTTCTTAAATCTGAAGCACAGGTTTACTGTCTTTCCAAATGACGGGGTGGGTTTTTTTTTTAATCGATGGGGTTCCGTAAGTGACCTAAGCTCCAATTAGCACAGAACGGCCAGGCTGAATTAAGCGTAGTGCAATGGTGCTGACTTGCATCAGCTGTAGCTTTGGATCGTGGTGTTGAAATTTTGCTTGCCGCTGGCATTCATGATCAGAAACTAAATGCAAATGCAAAGGTCTCTCTCTCTACAGACCTTACTGAATGAGCAGTACGAAGCACAAAAAATGCTCAATAATTTTGTCACTGACAAGATTTTACTGCTTTTTCTTTTTTGTTTCTTTTGTGATCTGATCCTTGCTCACCCCAACTCTAGGGGCTTTCTGCCAGCTGTGTGATGAGCAACATTTCTGCTTGCTTCAGTGGAACAGGCTTGGTGCCGGCTGGCCTTGAACTGCAAAGCTAACTGGGAAGGGGTATTTCCTAGCTTCTGATGGAGTCGTTCTCGCTTACAAAATGCGATTAAAAAGAGTGAAACTAACACTTCTGAGGATGTCTCACTTTTGAGAGGAAGAGAACAAGAGAGATGAGCAACACATACCCGTTATCATTATCAGCATTAAGACAAGTGTGAAAGAGGATACTTGTCCAATATTTTTGCTAAGAGCTTTACCAGTGCCATCCCCATGACTATTGCTCATTTTTAGACAGATGGTGACATCACCATTTCTGCATCTGCTGGCCAACGGGGCGAATGTGCTGACACGTTACAGTACTGGTGATACAACAGGCGCGCACTCTGAAATAAATGTCTGCGGACTGATCTTACAGAGAAACAAAATCCCCAAATTATTGTGTGATAAGTTCTTCTAATGGAGAAATGTGTGTAGCTGGAAACGTGATTAAATTTGAGCTGGAGTTTTGATTAATGAGAAGTGTGTGGCGAAACTCAGCACCTCAGTGTTTCAGTATCGTGAATACTTGAAGCAGCGACTTGCTTTGGCCATCCCATTCTGTGTAGTCTTCCCACTTAAAAAGGGTGTCACGTGAAGAACCATTTGGCAAACGTGGACTTCTTTTCTGTGCTGGTAGTACTATGAGTGTCTCTTCTCACAGACAGAAGCCCGAGCTTAGGGCAGGTTTGGAGGAGGAGAGGAAATGAAGAAAAAGGATGAGAAGATAAGGTGCTGGGACAGATAGGGCAGAGCACGGTCTCACTGCTGTGAATGACATGAAATCCTAAAGGCTCACAAACAATAAACCAGTTTGGTTTATTATTCAAGCTCACTTGAATTCTTTTGAGGAGCTTCATCTTATTTCTCTTATTTCTTCCCTCCTGTATTGAATTTCCAGATGGGAAGTTAGGGGGGAAGCTTCATTTGGGAATTGTTCAAGTAGGGTATTTCCATGAGTTCTTGTTTCCCTTCAAATATTTTTTCTTTTTCTTCCTTTAAGACATTTCTCAGAACAGATCCTTCCCTGTCAACAGTTTCAGTTTTGGTGCATTGGTATTTCCCAGTAGGCAAAAAAAAAAAATATAAACGGCTGAGATGAAACACTGTCAAAGAGTTGCAATTCCACCAGAGTGCTCTCGCAGGTAGGCTTGGGCAGACAATGAAAGTGTCCCTAAATCATTTAGGTTGGGAATCATGTTGCCCTGAGAGAAGCAGCCAAAGGAAACTTTCCACCGGGAAGAAGCTCAAGCTAATTTGATCTGTAGAGGTTCTCTGGCTCACAAACATTCTTCTGGCTCCGTTTTTGCGGGGGTTTCTCAAGGCAGCTGTACAGACAAGTGCTCCTATTAACCGGTGTTTAGATTAGCATAGCTTGCTTTGGCAAGTTTATGGAAGGTACAGACGGCTTTTAAACACATATAAACTCCATCCTCAGTTGTCGGTTGCGTCTATATAGTAATTATACCCAGACCTCAGTCAGGACTGATTGTGCACATAAAAAAGTTGTGATGGTAAGATCCAATGGGAATATGTTAGTGTATTTTATGGATTAGGGATGGACTGTTTTATTGAAGGTTTTTGTCTCCTAAGAACTTAACTACATTAATTTCACTTTGATTCCACTCTAACAATTTGTTTTGGGAGAAAGCTTAACTGAGATTGGGGTTTTTTTACAAAACTGATGCAGTAGTAACACTGCTATTTAAAAAAGAAAAATGGCATCAGAATATCATCATTCCACGTCCAGCATGAAATGTTTCCAATCAGTTTTCTTCCAAAATAAAACATCTAGAAAATCACTGAATGCCTGCAGAGACTCCAGATTTCAAGAGAACTATGGTTTCTGACCGCCACCGGCCAGTCTTCATCTATCCATTTCCTATCTCCAGAAACCACACTTCCTCCTTATGATGAGATTCACTTTTTGAATAACCAGTTTTCCACTCGCGTTTTTGTGAATGCTCTGCTGCTGTGCTTGGGTTTTAGTACTTACAGGGAAAAGCCAAATTACCCAAATTTAGTGTTTGGTTAGTGGGTTTTCAGATGTAACCAAAGGTCCAGTTAGATTTCTAACCACCATGAAACAGCCCATAAACTCACATTTTTCTCTTTATTCTTATTACTATTTTGTCAGCGAAGGTTATGAGCCTGCACTTGCGCCAGGGCAGGCAGATTTGTGTCCCTGGGGACCTCGGCTGTCAGATGAGATTGCAGGACTGGCCTTTTTTTTTCTTGATACTAGAGGGAAAAAATGCGTGGCTGTGGTCTACAAATAGAACCGATTAAAAAGAGCCTGGCACTTAGGGAGAAACAGGGAGTAATGTTGAGCTCATGTGTTTGCTCAGCCTAATAAAATGCAGTCTTTTTCTTAAAATACTCCTCTACAAATCACATCACTGACTAACCACTGCTTACTCTGACTTGTGGATGAGGGTTTCTTCACTCAGTGGTTTTCATGGAGATTACTGAGGATACATCAATTGGACAGGCTTTTTATCAGTAAAATGGCTTTTCTGCTATTAATGGCACATGGAAAGTTACAAGTGAAACTCCACAGTCTAAGGAAAAGGTTGTGTGCTGGTTTTGCCATTGAGTTTGCATTTAATTTGAGAGAATTTCATCTTTTAGAGCGCACTTCATGAAACAGCGCTGAACGCTGAGGTATGTGTTACCATTCCTCCTGCACTCAGCAAATTTGCTGTGTGTTCAGCACTTTTAACACTGAAGCAATATTTTGTTATGAGGGATACAAATCCCCAAAGTAGAATTTGTAATGTGAAAGCAGAAGAAAAGAATGACTATAAGATGACCGTTTGGGCCATTTATGTAAACCATATCACAGGAAGTTGTGGTATTTTAGGCTTGAGGGTAAATGGGGACATTATTCTATCTTGGAATGTAAATACATCTTGCCAACAAATTACAAAATATTAGATATGCAACTGGTCTTGTAGATGACAAAATACATCTGTCACACAACTCTTCATTATGCTTAATGTATGTCTCTTCTTCAGAGATGTGAAAATAGGCAATAAAAAAGATAATAAAGTAATGGCAGGATTGTTTCTGGAACAAACGTTATATGCAGCCGTTTGTTTCCTCCTAGCTAAGACAGTACTTGTTTAATTGGAAGGAAAAACATCATAATGTGGCTAACTGGCTTCTGGTACTGAAGTCTGTGCCAGAACTGTCAGGGTGGTGCTGCTCGTGGGGTGACGTTTCCATTTTCTCATGGATTCGACCAACATGACTCTAATCTAAATAAAGACCAGGGAAGAAGGTCCGTTCCCTCAGCTGTGATTTACCCAAAGCTCCTGCTGAAGGCAGTGAACTCTTGAAAAAGGTGGAGGTGGCAGGATGGCGAGGTGCGAAACCCTTGATCTGTCAGGGACATGTTTATACTTGGAAATAGGCCAGGGACGTTCACGTGTGAATATGAGTTCCTTCCCTATTCTGCTTTATCCACTTTCAGAAGGTGAATAAATCCGAGTGTTTCCTGACCTGTCAAGTTCTAGTTCAAACAGACCAACAAACAAAAAAGCTGATGTGTTCCAAGTTGGCATTAACCTCTCTTTGCCTGAGTGAGTCACGTGCCTTGTGGCAGCCGTAGCTCAGGGTTGGTAACCCCTGCAGTGCAGCCTCTTCCCTGGTCAGACAGCTGTGGAGCATCAGCCTCATTCTGTTTTGGGCTGATTTCCCTCGATCAGAAGTTCTCCTGAAAGCTACTGGTTCCTACAGAAAGCTTTCAGAATTTGTCAAAACCTGTTTTCGAACTAGCTAATGTTTTTCCTTACATTTTTTTGGCCAGGGCTGTTTTCAGGATGGCAGGGACAGCACAAGAGACCAGTTAGGGGAAACACTAAACCAGAAACAAGAGTATTTAAATTACAGTAGTGACTTTCTTAATACGTAACTTTCCCTAGTTTAAAGCTCATAAGTGAACTAATGATGAATCACAGATGCAAAAGAGACTTTGCTTTGACAGCACCTCTCCCAAAGGATGCTCTCAAAGCATCCTGTACGGAATGAGTTCCTTCATAATGACCCCCACATACGTTGCCGGTGAGATTGCTGAGGTGCAAAAACACCACGCGAGTGTATGCGGAAGCCTGTGGCCAGGATAAAACCCAGGTTTCCTGAACGTCGGATTTGTCTGAAGGTTCCTTCTCTTTGCCAGCTGCAGCAAAAGAGAGTAAGTTAGAAGGCAGCGTGTAGAAAGAAGAAATAAATCCTAAGATACAGCTTTCGTATCTTCATGCTCCTCAGACACTCTTTACACGTAAGGGTGTAACTGGTGACTAAACTTGCAGCACAGCTCTAAAAGCCTGGGGCTAACCAAGGCTAATTTTAAACCAGCTCTCATTACCGCTGTCATTTGTAGGGTGAGTTTTAGAAGGTGGTATTTTTATTTGATAGAAGGAGCTGATACGGTTCTGTTGCCAACAAAAGAGTGGATCTGTTGGCCAGAATCAATTCATCATGATAATTACCTGCCTCAGGACTCCTTTTCGACTTGCTTTGCCTTTCTGGCTAGCGAGATGCGTTACCTCAGCACAGCTTTATAACGTGCCTGCTGTTTTACTGTTGCTTGAGGCTACACAATTCCTGCCTGACAGCAGTTCCTAAGCTCTGCCTGCAAAACTTGTATGCCAGCCAAACCACACATTTGCACAAAGAAAAGAGGCAAACGTGCACAGAAATGGATAGGTTAGAAACTGCTCCTGATCCTGCTTAGAATGGTGTCTAGAGGACACGGTCTTCTCTAGCTACTGCTAGGGGAAGGGAGGCGGCTTACAGCATGACTGCGTAGCAAAACCCTTCAACATCCTTAAAACTGCCAAAATGTGCCCAGCTTGCTAACTAGCTGTTTCTACATATGGAAGAAGGTGGAGTGGCTCACTTAAGTCATCGGGACAGGTGTCACAGGTCTGAGAAATCATTTTGGAAGTCAAAGCAAAGATTCTTAAAATCAAATGCTCAAGATTTCCAGCTTTCCAAAATATTACAGATTGTTTTAGTGGTCCCTAGGGGAGAAGGCTTTGGAGGGCAAACTGTTTCCTCAGACAAAGGAGAGAAGTGCTAAAGTGCTTCCCCTTAATTAGGTTTTTCTCTCACACAGGCATTAGCAGATAGTTGCAGCTGCAGAGGTGAAAAGCAGTTTTGCAAGGTTAGACAAAGAACGGAGTAGGTTTAACCTCAGATTTACCCTTACTAATAACCCTACCGTTCTCTCTTGCCTACCATGGTTGCAATCCCAGTAGGCTCTTTTTAGTGTAGAACAGGGTAATTCTGAGGGACCGGAGACACCTCTGCCTCTGATCAAAGCAGGATGCTGCAATGAGGTTTTGCCATCCAGCAAGCCTGCCACTAAGACACAGTGACGACTGAGTCCCGGGGGTCTAAGGCCAAATGCACTTAGAGTCAGGATTAAAGCGATCCTGTCCTAAGTTACAAAATTGGTTAGCACTAAGCAGGTTGGCCGCCACTTTGCTGAGGGTAAAGTGCTTTGTAAATGTGCGTGGTTAGTTTATTCTACAGTTGGCAACGTAGCTGTCGTGGTTTAACTTCCCTAATTAAAGCTTTCCTGACTGAACTCAGCACGGTAGCCATTTGTTTTTATGCAGCATAGCTGACCGTTCACAGGTTTCAAGGAATTAAATGAAACAAGTAATAAGCCAGTCAAATGAATGATCTTGATTTTTTTAAGAAGTTGACTTGAATTCAGAAAAAAAAATGCATATTCAAACTTGCTGAAAAATTTTTTAGGCAGAAACTTGGAGAAAAAAGATGCTTTAGTGCCTCTGATTTTTGCATCTCAACAAGAAGTTTGCACCTACACTGAGAAAATGAAAGATTTTGTTTATCTAGGTTTATAAATGCAGTCCCTGTAGCAACCAGGTTTATGCAGAATGCCCTATTAATTTCAGTGGAATTGTAGAGGATGGGGGGAGGGAGGGGAGAAGAGACTTTGCATTCAGTGGGAGAAATTTTTCCTTTGAGGCAGACGCTGTGCAGAGTACACACACACTTGCATTACGCTAAGTAAACTATGCTCATGGACATTTAGGCAAGGCAGGTCCTAAAAACAAAGTACATATCACGTACTCCGAGCTAGTATCTTGGGCTTCCCAACAGACCACCTCAGTGCAGGGCTGCAGTATGGTGCATGTCCCGTGGCTCAAGCCGGCCAGCTGAGGCACCTCTGCACGGCGCTGTAGTGCTTCACGCAGGCATACACCAAAATGTGATCCCTTCTGGGCTGTCACACCGGGAGGCTATTCACCAGGAGTTCACTACCTGCCTTGGAGGGTGTCCACATGCCACTGTGGATGAGTAAACTACACTGCTCCTGAAAGAGGTCTCACTTCATTTGGTCTACAGGGGAAAGGAGAAAAGGAGGGAAAAGGTGTGAGATTGTTCAAGAAAACCCACATAATCGCTCCAACAAAGATCCTATCTCTACCTGTGCAGCAAGTGAAATTTTCTCATTTTATCCTCCTGCACATCCTACAAAGAATAATTGTGGCAAAGCTCATCAAACCAACCTCTTTATAACTTGACTTGGAATGATTTCACAGATCTTTTGCTCAGAAGGGGAAAAAAGAAAAAGAGGCATTTATTCTTATCAATGAGAACAAAAGTATAATAAGGAAATAAAAGCACTGGAAGAATGTTTCCAAAGGCCTGATAGGAAAAAGGCTGAGTTGGGGGTGAGGCGGGGGGAAAAACATGAAACAGACTGCATTGCCAATCTAAATTAGGAGATGAAAGTTTAAACCAGTCAGGAACTTCTCAAGAGAGACATCATCTGTTTGCATAACTTGGATATAAATACTATGCTTTAAGCTCTAAAGGAAAGGAAAATGCTAATAGCTGGAGCTGTTGAGGTAGGAATGGAGGGACTGTAGGAACTCCTTGCCAAGAAGAGGTCTGGAAAGCCAGGAGGCCTTTCCCTCCCTCTGGTACCTTCCCTAATCCTTTTCAGCCACCAAGGCACTGGTGGCACTGTTTACCACACTAGGATACCTAGTAGATACCTTGCGAAGGTAAAATGATGGAGTGGCAGAAGGTGGGGAGGGCCTGAGATGGTCAGGAGGAATAAAAGGGCACCCACGTAATGCAACACTTCTCACTGGAGCCTTTGTAGCTCTTGGCTGCTGCAGTGATGGCTGCCCCATGGAGCTGTTGCAGCTCTCCCAACCAGGAAATTTAGCTGTAGATAAACATCATGTTTATCTATAATCTTTACGTTTGGTGTTAAAACATCCCTCAATATCATCATCCTCTTGCTCCCTCATTCTTCCAAGTATTGCCCTTGTGTCATCAATCACTGCTTTCTCTTTATAGTTTAGACCCATTGGCACTTTTCCAGCAAGGCAGTACATCATTTTTAATTAAACAAAAATTACTTGAGCAGATGAGGTAACTGTTCATTAATTTGTGGGGGTGTTAATCTTGCCATAGCAGCTCTCTTCTAAGCATGTGATGCAAGAATGCCATAGGCCAGGTATGCTTCAGCCTCCCTGGGGAGCCCTGTGAGGACCCAAGATCCCATACTTCCTCTCACCTTTATCAGCTGTGGTAGCACAGCCAAAACGCTCTACTGTGTATCTCGGCTGCAAATTAAACAACTGTTACGAACTGGGCCCTTCTTTTCCTCCCACAGTAGTAAAGTTACTGCTGTAACTTTATATAGCTTTTATATAAATATTTATCCTTCTTATATCTTAGGTCCACAGGCTATCACTAGACATTAAACACTTCTCTGGTGGTCAGCACAAGCGACCTGCTCTGGAGCTGTGACATGAAAGCAAATGCACGCACCTTGTTAGTCAGAGCTGGACCATCAACGCATCTCTGCATGGAAGGTGGCACCTGGTAAATGTCTTGTCCTGCCAGACCGTGACTGGTGGGTATTTGGTAAATTCCCTGATTCAGATGGGAAGGTGGCACTTGGTAGACAGGGTCCCGTGCTGAGGCATGTGAGCTTGGCACTTGGTAGATCTTTTGCTGGTTGAAGGATTGATGCATCAATCCTGAATTGGACATATCCTGGCCAGGAGTACTGTCCTGTACCACTGGACCTATCAGGAGTTTCACCCGGTTGCCTGGGACGATGCCTTGCCGGCCGTGTAAGGAGCAGAGCCACCATCCTTCAAGACCTTCAGTGTTCTGTTCGATCACTGTCAAAATGTCTCCTTTGCGGAAGGCCAACTCTTCTGCGCATTCCGGGACGTTATCGTACAGGGCTCTTGCCATAAGATTCTGTGGAGAAAAGAGGGCAAGAAAAAAGAAATTAACCAAAGCTTCAAGCACATTCTAGGTAGACAGAAGTAAGAACTGAAGTGTGCAGGAAATCAAAATAACATGGCAAATAACGTAGCACAGGATTCCTCTGTCCCGAGCTGGAAAAGTGAGAGACTTATGCATTCACAACACTGACAGTGAGAACCCTTCCAGTAATACTAGGTCAGATCACATGGTCTATGACTTTTTAGATGGTCTAATTACCTAAACAGACAGAAGTCAGGAGAGTTTTGCTTTCAGCGTTGAGATGCTCTTCCTGTGACCTGAGGCTTGTACTTTCCTATTTTGACATCGATTTCCCTATAAACATGCTCTGTGTACTGCTACAGGTAGCTAGTTGATATTTAAAATAAAACTTGAACAAGACTCTTGGGGACATAATCCAAAGCAGTTGTTTCCAAACATTTTTCCAGTTGCAGGGTCCCAAAAGCCTTTCCCACTAGAGGTGCAGATCCCATTAGTGTAAAGGCAGCAGGCTGGCTTTTTGTGACGGTGAGAAAAAGCAGCCAAACCCCCAAAATGACGCAATATCACACCTTTGGAACTATGATGTTCACGTTGTATGTAGCTCGGTGTCTTCTCATTCCTTCTGCAAACTCCCTTGGTGGCACAGAGCAGCACAGCACTAGCTTAATAGGTTAAAAGCTTACCCTCCCCCCAGTCTCAAAACAACCACCACCAAGCCAACCTGAAGGGACAAGATTCCTCAGAGTCCTACTCTCTGTAGAAAGATCTTGAAGAGAACATTATTTTAAAAATCATGTGCCCAGTGGCCCCAGCTGGAGTCATGCCTTTGCCATGGGGAAAGCTGTACCAATCCACATGGGCCTGTCCTTACATTGGAAGAGCGTAAGAATTTAGGTACCGAACGTTACCACAGGGTGTACCTATATGTAACTTGGGAGGAGTCAAAGGGCAGTCAAGGAGTGTCTTTGACCTCTGTCAGCATAGTTTAAGCAGTTTTATACGTGTTTTGCTTGATGACGTCAAGCAGAGCTGCGACATTAATACACGGAACTTCACGCAGGCCTATTCCCAAGCATGTGCCCCGTGTTTCAGGCGGGCTTTGCAGCCTGCCCTGCCCTCTGTTTTGTGGTGGCCATGCTACCAGCAGTACCTCTGCTAAGAAGCTTTAAGCCAACTCCAAGTTGTAAGACTGTGGTCTGTGAGGTACAGATGTGTTACTAACAAGGCCATCTCCTCTCACGGACTGAACCAGTTCCCTTCCTTCTCTCTCTGCAGGCCTGTATGGCACATCCAGTTCCAAATAATCGGCCAAGCTTAGGTATTCAATGGAAAGTAGGCAGGCTGGCTGTACTGACATTCTTGGACCTCTCACAAAGGCTGTGAACATTTAATTTCTGGGCTCTGGTGATACTTCCAGATGCATTCGCAACAACTGCTCTGTGCCTGCCTGCTTTCGGGTGAAGGCAGTCAGCAGAGACGGTTATAAACTAATTGTAAGCACTTAAAAAAGATATAGGGAGCCCTGGATCTGGGGCGTTCTAGCTGAAGTATTTGGAGGCAGTACACAAACTGAAATGGTTCTAATCCACTGTAAGTTAGGATATGGAGCTGTCTTAAAGATTTATCTTCCCTCTGTTAAAGGGATAGTGTCAAGTACTGTTTAGTGGGTTTTATCTGTCATATTTATCCTCCTTCTTGGACATATCAAAACTTTTCTTTATCCCCCACTTGTTATATCTTTCCCCATTAACACCCATGAATGTTTTCCCTGTGCTTCATCAGGACAGCAGACTTCCATGTGACCTTGCTCAGTTCACCTCCTCTTCAGTGTAGCATACAGCCGGGAGGCTGACTGGTGGATGGAGAAAGGGTAAGCTCATATGTCACGTAAAAGGTAGATGAATACGCTTTTCCCAAGACGTGGTGTTGAAATGGGGTGCGTGAGATCAGTTTTCTCTTCTCTGAATGGGGGATCAGTTTTCAAATGTGTGAGAAACACTGGCTTTGCCTTTCATCAGCATCATTAGTGAGGTCAGTATGAATTAAGCTTTTGCCTGGAAAAGCATGACTGCCATGTTGAACTCCCACGTAAGCAGCAGCACTGGGGCCCACCATTCTCTCTGATGTATGTCTACTCAGCTCATCAGTCAGCGACACTAAGAAACGTGAATAGAGGTAAAGCAGGGACCAATTTTGTCCATGCCTTGGCAGAACTACAGAACTATTTTTTAGCCTGGTCAAAATGAGTGGTTTCTTCTCGAACACTACATCTATGCTCTGGTCGTATTGACCTGGATGCTCAGCTGAGCCCAAGGAGCTCAGAAAAGTTCATGTCTAGTCTGAATATTCAAGTTAATTTCTTACCTTCCAACATTTCTTTCTAAGGTGTCTTTCACAGGAGAAACCTGCTAACGTGACTAGCTCAGTCTGTGCAGCTGACTATTTAAAGGAGACTTTTGCAGAGGAGGTTGTTTAAAACAGGAGGAAAATTATGACGGGGAGGACAAAACCCAAGAGGCTAAATCAATGATAAATGCTTATTCTTCTACACTTTGGTGATTAAAGGTATTTGAAAAGCCTGATTACATTCTACAGCAAAGCAATGCTCAGAACAAAGCTGGAATGGCGGTAGAATTAGAGCAGATAAAAGTTCCCATGTGAATTTTTGTTTCAGTTGCTCATTATCTCTGTCCCAGTGACCTTCTCACCACCTGGCGTGCAGCACATTAATACTTTCTGGAGGCGCTTCAAGAACTTCTTTGCTGCAAACAGCTTCAGATTCTCGTTGTCAGTGTTAACTCAGGCACCAGTATGTGAATTACACTAATTGGTTGTCACTTGTTACGCAGCACTTTCCCCAAAGGCCTTTTAAATGGGCCGGAGCTGTGCCACCAGCATCAGTCACTGACGGAGCAGTGAGGCAGGCAAAATATTCCTCTAAATAAGCGCTGGGACCAGAAAAACTAAGCCTGTTGGTTGTTGCCAGCGACATAGGCACTGTTCCTGCTCAGCAAACCTTCTGTGTTTTGAGCATTTCTCTGACTTCATTCTTCCCTTAGAGGATTTCTTAATGGGAGCTTCAGGATTAGTGTCACCATTGCTTTTATTAGTCAGCGGAGTCAGTTCTGAGAAAAATGACATCGCCACCACAGACGGCCATCAGGAAAGCTTTGGAAAACCGCAGAGGTACCTTTAACCTGCTGTGATGATCAAAAAGGTAGTCTCTACGCACACAGATATAAATCCTGATCAAAGACTCCTCTCAACACTGGTGGGCTTTAACTGGATTGATCTGATAAACTCCAATAACTTGTGGCTACCGTGGGCATCACAGCTCACATGCCGCAAAGCTCCCTGATCTCATCAGCTGGGGAGGGTTATCTGGAATGAATTGGACTTGCTCTTAAAGGCATGGATCTGTCACTCATCCGTCTGTGAAACAGGCACCAAACAAGCACTAACATCTGATAGGAGAAGCAAAGGCACAGCAGTGACCTTTTCGTACCACTAAGTGCTAAAAACAACTCTGCCATTTCCTAAACAAATTGGCCATAGAGAAAGGGCTGACGAGAAGCTTGTCTTGGGGCTTGTTTCGGGCAACTTCTAATACAAAGAGAAAGTAGGAGGGCAGCAGATTCAAAGCTACAAATTAGAGTTCTGTAATGGCAGGGAAGGAATGATCTGATCCTAGATAGGGGAAAAAATGATGGTTTCCCACAGAAATCAGCTGTGTTTCATACAACGAACAGACTGACAGCTACCGCCTTCTTTTTATAAGAATAAGGATGTAAGTCTGTTGTTCTCCTTTAGTCCAGTTACATTAACTCTGTGATAGGTGCAGTGGTGCTCTCCTCAAAACCTGAGAGTACCTGTGTGTCTATATAGTTCCATTCTCCTGAGCCCTCTGTGTTACAGCAGCCATACTTCAGTCCACGAGTGCTTCCTTACAACTAACCATTGACTGGAAAGATTCAGGTCAGGTTTTGTATCCTCAGGCCATGCTAGTGATACTGGGATTTTGGAAGTCAAAACCAGGGTGAGACCCCCACTGTGTTAATACTCTGTACAGGCAAAACAAAACAGAAACCCCATTTGTTCTCAAAAATCTTAAATTCCTCTTAACCTTGAACTCTTGAGTGCAGTAGAAAGCACGTTCTGTAAAATCACTGAATAAAAACCCGGAAGTTTTTCAGTCTTCTGTTAAATAAAGTGCTATCCCAGTCATCAGCAGGTCAGAGTGAAAGAGAGCCTGACCTTAATGACTGCTGCCTGGGGATTTTATCTGGAACATTGTGCAGGAAAAGGCTCGGCAGAGTTTGTTGATGCCTTGTGTCAAAAACTGTCTGAAAGAACTAAAACCGAAATGGATACTCTCTAGATTAAATGCAGATTACGGTGCCCGCGGTCCCAACTTTCTACACCGGCTGAGACAAAGGTAAAACTTTCAAGCTCTCTCTCGGTAAAGTGAACACAGGACTGGAAACTTCTATCTGAATTTTCCTTTAACGCCAGTTGCAAGTCCACTGGATAAACCCTGGAAAGGTGCAATTCATATTCTCTGCACACCTTAGATTTTTCTCTTTTGAATCCAGGATGCATGTCCTAGAAAAACCTGACTGAAAGGACAAGATGCTGACCTGAAAGCTGTCAGCTGTTAGACAGCACCTGAAGCCAAAAACAAAAAAACAACTCACAACCCCAAAGACTCTGTAAACTATTTTTCTTCTCAGATGCTGAAGGAATTACAGGCCAAATTCAGATGCATAAATGAGTTCTGTTACAGAACAGTGAAAGGTGTCTACTCTCTCCTCAGCCTACTGCAGGCTAACATGCCTGCAGCTGAATAAAGGCACACGAAAATACTTGGAAGAATATGATCTGTTTTGGTTGGCCTTCCCTGCAGCAAAGGGAACTTACAGAACTCTGTAACTTGTGGTTTGGAGGATGAAAAGGCTGTTTGTTGATGAGGCTGAGTAGCAGAAGAGGGGAAAAAGCAAGAGTTAGAGAGTGTTGGAAACATCTACTCCTTCTGTTAGAGTAAACACATCCAGTGATGTGGGTAATAAGAGCACGTGAGGTGCCCACAGCCGTGGAAGCAAACACAGGAATAATAAATGACATGCTATGAGATTAAATACAATGGATTCTTTAAGGGCTGTGTGTCGTGGTGCCAAGCTCCTAGCGCAGGGCTGCCAAACTGACTCCTCAGCCAGCTCTGCGATGAATGAACGCTCGAGGAAAAGGTTCAACCAACCATAAGCTCGAAGAGTGTCAGTCACATCCCTCTAGAGATGCGATACGAGGATGTTCCGGCGCACGCAGGCTTGCGGATACTGATCCCTGCTCTCTGCTTGGCTGGTGGAGCATGTTGTTTTGTTCTGTTTTGTCTTGTTTTTAAACATTGCTTCCTATGTGTAGAGTTTATGTGAAAACAGAACCAGGGAAATCACCTCTGCTCTCAACTGAAAAAGGGTGGGACCCCTTCTTCTCTATTATTGGCCAAACTGTTTCTTAAAATGCCAAACAGCTTCTCTTCTATGTTTAGCTAGGTTAGGAGAAGGAAGGAAGAGAGGAACAAAGGAAGGAAAGGTGGGGGGAGACACCCCAAAGGAGCAGCTATGCACAAACCACTAGCTTCATTTTGGTTGGATCGCTTTTAGTTATCCATCACATCATATTTTTATACAGATTCTCATCTCTTGATTTTCATTACCCCTTTTTTTTTCCACTTTAGGTTTCTTTAAAATGAATTACTGTTGTCCCAAAGTAAGTGTAACCATTTATGTACCCCTGTGATTGTAATAGGCCCAACAGTAATGATTTGCCTGTCAGACTGAAGAACCAATCTGAAAATCCAGTAGAGTTTTATTCAGAGATAAACAGTTTGAGTACAAGCAGTGCTGGTGGAGGAGCGGGAAGCACAGGCTCTGTTGTGCCTTCTGACAAAAGGGCTTCAGTGCGGAGTCACTGGACAGTTTAACATCGGTGCTTTTTTTGGCCTATTCAGTGGCACCTTGATGCTCGGCCGTAACAGCCCCCACACCTGTACAGACCTGGAAGGGCTAATCACTGGTGACGAGCTGTGTGCAGGTACTCACTTCTTATTGTAAGCTAACAGCTACGCGGGGGAGGCAGGAAGTGCTACCACGGCACGTACAAAAGAGCTCGCAGCGCTACCGGGGCGTTGCAGCCACCGCGACTTCGTCAGGAGGGCTCCGAAAGGCCCTCTGCATCCAGTTCAGACTGTGGGTCTGCCCGCTGGTTCTGGGAACGGCAGGCTTTCCTGGCTCACCGCTAAGGACAAAAGAGGGAGCCTGGTTGCAAATGCTCAGCACAGTGATGTTTCAGTTGACTCTCACAGGCAGAGCCTACACTTCTACTTTTTAGGCACTCTCTTGCTTTCTTCCACCAAAAAACAGGTTTTGTTTTAGTGCAGGTACTTTTCTGGTCAAGAGTTGCTAGTCTAAATAATTACAAGTCCTGCTGGATGGAAATTAAGGCAGTTTTCCATATACAGATTTGGAAGGTTGATATACAGCTAATGAGTGAGGTATGGATTAACAGCCTGAGCACAGGTCATCTTCCATCCTAAGTATCCTTGCGGTCTAGTCCCATGCGTCTCTGGAACAAAGCCTATCGGTCATTCATAAAGTATGCTAAGCTGCCCGGAGCTTGTGATCTGGAAAAAACTTGGGTCTGCAGGGGAGAAAGGCAAGTATCTCCTTTCAGTGTTCCACCGTGCTGTCCCAGCCCCTCTGTCTGGCCCAAGAGGCCTGGATTTCAGTTGGTTCTGGTTGTGGGGTTTTTTGGTGTGGTTTTTTTTTTTTTTTTTAATAGTGTGACCATTACACAGAAAGTTAAGGATGAAAAATGGGAATGTCCCCTCCTTACTGGTTCACATTTGGGTAAGCCAAAGTAGGCATTGTGCCCGTCATGGTCTGGATATATTTGCCATCACTTTTTGCAGGCACAGTGCCCCACCAAGCAGGGCTGGCTGGCAGCCAGCCAGCAGACTGACTAGGACCCAGGCCCTCGAGGTGCTGATGTGCTCCATCGGTTCACCCTAGACTGGGATTCAGATGTAACATAAGCATGTGAAAGAGCGAGTGCTCTCTGGCCTTTGCTGCAGCATAACTGTTCAATTTAAAAAAAAACCAGGAGATATTTGTGTATCCAGTTTTCTTAGGCAGTTGGCAATGTACTTTGTGAAACAGGCACAGTGGCGAACCTGCAACTCAGGAAGGAATCTGAATGTGTGAATCCAAAAGAAGGCATTAAGAGGGTATAAAAGGTGGGGAGGGGGGAAGTAAAAAAGGAAAAATGCAAAAAGGTTGGAGCAAGAGAGCCTAAGTGAAGCTTTGGCCTGCATGAATAAAATATTTCATTGTTCTGCACTGAGTGCATCAGCTTATTGCTGCGCCTGACCCTTCAAACTGGGTAATTGAGCTGAAAAGAGTTTTCTGGCTCTGTGTCTATTAAAAGCCATGAAATGATAACTGCATTGGCTAGCAGGACAGTAAGCTAGGCTTTGTTTGTAAGCTCGGGTGATATTCTTTTGTCTCTTGGCTGAGTTTGGGGTTTTGGCTGGTGTTATTTTAGTTAGAGGGCATGTGAGGTGTGGGGGTGCTGCTCTACTCTCCTGAGCATTACAAAGGTAATCATAGAATTCTAATTTTTGGTCAGATGTTACTCAAGGAGTTGATTTACCCCCTTTCTGTTTCTGGTGCAGTGAAGGGTGGATGTGTTGTATCACAAACAGCATTTGAATCGCAGAAAACCTCTGAGGTGCTCACTAACAGAAGTGGCAACACCCTTTTACTACATAGCAACCTTCTGTTTGGAGCCTGTGCGGCCAGACACCAACAGGCCATAGCTACGCTAGAAAAGGGCAGATCTGAGGGTCCAGCTCGCTGGAGGAAAACAAGCTCTTTTGCTCAGCCCTGGGGAACACCCCTGAGATTAATGTACTCTGCTCCTGTGTTGTCAGACCACCCACCCTGTTTTGGAGCTATCACCCAAGACCAATACAGTGTGTGACAGTACCACTTAGGGTGAAACAGAGCAGTGATTCACTGGTGACGTATCCTGATCTTTTTTCCCTGCTTCTCTGAGTTTCTGGGGTCTTACAGGATTGGAGAAATACCATTTTCTTTGCTCTTTCTGGGAATGCAAACCACATCCCCTGACTTACCTTCAAGATCTATTAATATTTTGGGAAATTCCACCACACCTAACTCGCAAAGTTTTCTGTATATGTTTTATCCTCGTAACCGGTTTCCTTTCCCCCACCCAAGGAAGGGTGTGATCTAGTTCCGTGACTTTAAAAGGCCTTTTCAAATCTGAGGGCTGTGTGCCTTCTGTGACATCAACAGGGGGGAGAGAGAAAAAAGGGGAAAAAATAAAGCATGCAAACAATAGCCTTAGAGTAAATATGATCTCACTGTGATTAAACCACAGTACATGAAAATCAGAAAGCAGATGGAAAACCTAACCTCTTTCCCTCAGGCAAGCAATTAAAAACTTAATGAAAGGAGATCGGATGTTAAATGCTTAAGAATTATAGGAGCAGAGCAGAAGGGAAAAAAAAAAAAAGGATGGAAAGAAAGAATCCTGAAACGTGTGTTTTGCGTTCTCAGTTTTCCATCTTCTGGCATTTGTGAGCAGTTTTCTTCCAGAAAAAAAAAGTTTCCTTAAAAGAACCCCCTCCTCCCAAATTTAACCCTTCTCTGTCCAGTTCCAGGGAAACAATCCCAACTCGATTGTCAAGAAACCACAGCTGTGTAGGCCTAGGACCTCAGTATTGTCACCAACTTGTTTCTATCTGATGTCACCAGTTTGGAAAGGATGATTTTTTTTTTTTTTTTTTAATCTAGAACTTAGCTGAACTGGAACAGGCACTTCTTCCTCCCAAGTCTTTCCAAAAATCCTCCCTAGAAGGGAAAGCCACCCTTCTCTTGTCACTTTAGCATCACCCATCAGGAATACTACACAGCAGTCCCAACTTGGGACGCCCTGAGTCCAGCTTACTGGAAACAAGCAAGCTGGGGAACTCATGTTTCCAGGCTCTTGCCAGCTCTCAGCGGGCTGGTGGGGGGGACAGGCTGTAAGCTGCCTGCAAACCCGGCACACTGCCAGGGGACCTGGGCCTGGCTGGCAGAGGAGCTTTGCCAGGTCCGGTCAGGGTCTTCTCCCACAGAAGAAGCCACCAAAAAATCAACAAGCCTCTCGGAACAGCTGCATTTTGAGAAGCTGATGGTTTCTAGGGAAGCGTAACCCTGGAGAAGGGAGAGCGTGTGGGTGCATTTTAACCAGTTATAGATACTATGCTTAGTCTCAGATTGAAATACGACTTCAAATGTATTCTTGATCGAATGAGAGATTGGTTTGTGCAGTTTCTGGGCTGTGAACAAGATAAAGCGCTATAAGCAGGGAGAAAGAAAAAGATATCTGCTTGTAAACTAGGCCCTTCTACAACGGTAAAAATTGGTTTATTACTCTTAAGTGTTTTAACTGGATGTAAAGTCCATAGGACAAGGGAATTCATCACCCTACATACTGCAAGCTGTATGATAAACAGGGTGCGTACTTCCAGTTGTTTTGTGCTTAACCCTTTGGATCAAATAATTCCTTTGAAAGAGAATCACTGAATTTTCATGGTCTGTATTTTCCTCCCCCTGCCCTCAATGAAGCAGGACATCCACTGGAGGAATTGAAATTTACTCCTAGGATCCGTCAGCATTTTCTAAGATATGTTGTCCCAAATGATTCAAAGTATTGCTATCGCTAAAATTTTCAACCTTGCAGTGAATGAGGCCTGCTTAAGAAAGGGCTTCTGATGCACTGACTGCATTCCTGTCGAGTAAATCCATTCTTACTACTCTTCCCTTTCCGGGCAGGCTAATCCACTCTGGCTGTGAATGAAGGGTTTTGAAAACAAACACAAAAATAGAAAGGTGAGAATGGGCCTCATCCCTGTAGAGTGGAAAAAAAAAAAAATAGACAATTTTTGTCACGCTATGCACTTACGTTTCTAGGACTGCAAAGTATAGCTTTAGCAGCCCTGTTTCTTGTCAAACGCAAGCTATGTCCAAATCTACTGTGGAAAAATGAACTTAAAATTAAGACAGTTTCCACTACTGTAATGTCTAGACCAAGAGGCAAAAGAAAACGGACACTTGCCAAGAGCAGCCTGTGACAGACAGGCAGCAATATTCAAGGGCTGTACTCTTAGCTGCTATAAAGTGACAGAGCGTCACTGATCCCGAGAGCTGCAGCCTGAGTTAGCAAATATTGCTAACTATGCACCATAAATAATCTCTGGAATACAGTTCCAGAGGACTGTCTGATGAATCCTACTGAACACCCAGCATAAAGCATCTTTCCAGGGGTCAGAGTGCTTTTGTAACAGGTAAGCATCCATTGCTCTCACGGACACGTAGAGAGCACCTCTTACATAAAGCAGCATCCTCAGAAGCTACTTGCACACTTATAATCCCAAATGTCACTGAATGCGGGCTCCTACAAAGGTGTGTAGACTTTAGTGTCTCAAGAAGTACAGCTACTTTTCTCTGCCAAGGGTAGTCAGAAATGGGAAATGGCAGGTGAGGGTTCTCCACAATTGCTGAAGCTAAGGCAGGCACCAGCGAACGCTTCTCTTAATGAACGCTTCTCTTAAGTGCTTACGTAGTTTGCAAAGGAAATTGGATCTTGGAGACGGGCAGGTTCCTAACTCCTGTTGGTATGAATGGGATTGAAGTACTTAAATGTCTGTGATAAGCTGGTCCAAAGAAAATAAGCAAAACAGAAGTGACTTTAGCTAGGCCTCTAAGTGACCTAAGCCCATCTACTGTACGCAGAAGTCATTCCCCTGGCCATAACATCTTTGCTAACAGCAATATGACAAGGAGGAAGATGATGCTCCAGTCATGGTTTTCTATTCTTTGTATGCATGGAGACACAAGGCTGTTTGCTATTTCCAGATACTGAGGGAACATCCTCTTCTCCTGCACTTCTGTGCCAGAGCAGGACCTCCCGCTTGGCTGAGGTCTACCATGAGTGCAAGCTCTTTGCGAGAAGACCTTGTCTCCTACCGTTCCTCAACTTGGCCAAAGTAGCCAGCAGGTACACCCATGCCAGCGGTGCATGGATGTGTGTGGGACTGGTGAGAATTGCCTCGTCTGGACTCCTACTCGGGTCACTAGACGCACCTGCCCTTTCTGCAATGACTCTGGTATTTGTGATGGAGCACAGGCAGCTCAACAATATAAGCGTCTCCTGAGCCACCACATGTAGGAGTTCAATGTTCAGCGATAAGAAACCAGTGCAAGTATAATCTTTTCTAACCCTGCTTGCTGCTGTCCTTAAGACAGTCAGATTCCAAAGGTGAGTTTTTACGTGGTATTACGAACTGTCGTCCGACACTTAGCAAGTTCGCAACAACTCTTCCTGGGACTTCTCCAAAGGCTAGCCTGTATTCTGCAAAATGGTGGTTATCGGCTTAGAAGGGGGCATAACTCTCCTGAAATGTGCTTTTTTTCCATTGCAGAATGTGTTTCCGTAAAGTCTTACTACTAGGCAGTTCTTCTGCTCCCTGATCCAGTAGGATCCTCTCCGATCAGGTCTTTTCATAGTATGGCACTGTTTGGGATCACTAATGTTGGGTCAAGGTACCTTCAAGGCAAAATAATAGTTTACTGTGACTGCAACCTCTAGCAGAATCTTAAAAGCAAACCCCCCAAATTGGTATCCAATGCCTCTTCTACTATCTAGGGTGAAACTGAATTGGAACTATCAAAAACATAAGGAAGACACACAGAGGCCACAGTGGGGAAGAGCAGGAATCTGAAAATGACAGTCACCCTCCAAGCTTTGGGAAGGAGCCAGTCCTGCTGCTGCTACATCTCACTAATGCTGCTGCTGAGGTAAGCCTGACCCAGCTAGACTTTCGCCACCTCTCTCCGTACGCCCATGCAGAAAAATCCATCGCAAATCCACGACGGTAACGGAGACGGCACAAACTTGAACAGTGTTTCCCCTTTTGTTGGTTTGTTCCTCTGGTGTTACCTTTTACAAGGTTTTACGGTTCCTATTTACTATTTAGTTTGATTGTCAAGCTGTGATTGCTGAGATACCGAGAAAGAAAAAAAAGAAAACAAAAAGGAGTGTGAGGAACAAAGGAAACAGAGAGGATTTGGTTAGTAAAGTACAGGCAGTTCTTTTCCCTTGACATGGCCCGACACTTAGTCTTTCATTGCCAGGGTTACAAGCAGCTTTTCACAAGCATTTCTGGTTGGGAATATAGTATTTCTTCCTAGTGACACTATTCTGTTTGTCTTGGCGTGCAGGCATTGTAATCAAGTCTACATATTACAGGACTGTGCCTTAGCACAAATGGCAGGCATTTCAAACCCTATTTACTTAGGTTTCCTCCTTGCCCAACAAATTGTCTAAAAATAGATAATCAAGACCTCATACTTTACATCTACGTCATTCCTTCTGGCTTAAATGAGGTAAGGAATGTAGTTTTCTTTGCCTCCCCTCTTTCACTAACTGTTTGGATCTTTTAGTAAACAGATAAGTCCCACTTTCTCCTTCTCCCTCTTTTTTTGCCCTGCTAGTAAACAGCCAACAAGCTACAAAAGCCTTGTTATGATACTGTCTTCTCCCTTTTGCTTCTGTCACACTTCTGTTGCCTGAGATAAGGGCATTGGAATTTCTGGCCGGATATATTCTCTCCCATCCATGTTCTTCTCTGATCACAGTAACCCACTGGTATTCCTGTTCCCACATGGTACACTTTAGCTGTAACTGCTTGATCCTGGGAATCAGAATCTGGGTTTTGTTTCAGAAAGGGCTGATCAAACCTTCCGGATTACAGAATACTGCAGTGGCATCCCGTGAGAACTTGACGGGATGCAGTTTTGGGGTACGTGGAGATTTAGCGCTAGAGGGATCTGCTGTCACCACATGAAGAACTGAGGCATTGCTCTAATAAGACTACACCCCACAGGAATTAGTTTCTGAAAGCAGCTTTTAGACAAGTTGTACCAAGAAATACAACAAACATACCAGTATTTGCTATGCTTAACGTTTCCTATGGCTCAGTTATTCTAACTTTTGTGTTCTCCAGTGCTTAATTAGCGATGAATGTCAGAACAGGACCTAACTTGGGGACAGAGATGTCTTTGGTTTAAACAGTCACAACTTTACCAAATTGCACACAGTGCGCAAAAGATAGACAGAGGTGTCGAGACATATATAAGGTAAAATCTGGAACTTGCCGAAATCCACAAGGATTTTCCCACTGGCTTTCAGAGGACTTGAGTATTATGTTGGAAGAATGTTTAAAGAGTGGGATGGACAATAAAAGAAACTTAGATGAAAGAAGAGAGGAAACAAGTTTTCAAAAACCTTTATGAGCAAAAAGAAAAAGGGCAGACTGAGTAGCAGAAAGGATTTCTAGAGCAGAAATGACCTTGGGTTTAGTCACACTGAAAGTGAAGCCAGCAGTGATGGAGGGACGTACTCAGGGACTCACACGTCAGTCAGTTTCTGTTCTGTTCAACTATTAATACTCTGATTAAATTACAACAACCATCTCAATCATTTCATTAAGTGAGGACCTATCTTATGGACCGTCACAATGAAAGTGAAGAATGACAGGCCCCAATATAACACCAGGAGCAGTTAAATAGACCCAACTCTGCATCTGGAAGTTAAACCACTTCTTCTGAAGTGATGGTATGTCCCCGGGCAGGCCATAAGCATGTTCTGTTCTTTTATTTTCTGTATTCAATAAAAACTAGAGGATTTTCATTTTCCTGTAGAAAATTGAAAGAAAGCAAGTACAAAAAGAAAGAACATAAAAGAAACTGAATGAGGAGATATTTTCTTTGTATGTTACACCAGGGATAAGAAATAAACCTAAGTATGTTTGTCCTAGTTAAACAGTGTAACTACTTCACATTTCCCAGGAAAAGTAAACACCCCAGTCTAACAAGAAAGTTTTTGAGGCCAAAACCCTCAGACATCTCTCTTTTTTTAAAACAGCTTGTTCTTTCTTTGTCTAACTTTCTCTGTCTCGAATTAGTAATCACAAACCCAAACCAAATTGCTCATTCCCACCAGACAGGGCAAAGGAAACATTACAGAGCAGGGAAGACTTCCCCGTTTTGAGCCACCTTATCGGTCCCTATTCTTGCAGTGCCACTGGGCTACATAAGAAGGATGATCTCCTTGAAACAGAGGACAGATGGATGGGGAGAGTAGAAGTCAGGAAGTTGTATAACAGCACAGGACCATTATTTTGCCACTGGGATACAGCTGTCGGTTAGCTATGGGCAGTTGGAAAGCGGTTCAGGAGGTCCAGACTCACGCTGACACTACTGCTCTTCTACCCTCAAGCACCTGATGTTTTGTGGTAAGAGTCACAGCTTTTCCAAGCAGACATCAAGTCTGTGTGAACTGATTTGAAGGGGAGTAGGGAAGGGACAGGAGATTAATTCGATCTCAGACTTCAAAATCAGTCAGTCATATGAGGCAGAATTAAAAACAAAGGAAAAAAAAAGCCATCAGCTTGAGATCAAAATTTTCAAAGCCACGGACTATCTCTGTCATATATATAATCTTACACGATTTATTTTTCCTGGTTATTCTTAACCATCGTGAGATGGAGAAACTGGCAGCAGCTTTGGAAACTTGTCTCTGACCTTTCCCAAAGTTTGGGTATGAGAGATCCTGAAAACTTGAGCTCAGAGATACATGGAAAAGCATGAAAATCTGTGGATATTTACCTAGGTATCACTCGCACACCTCGTTCTGCCCAGGTTTATAAGCCTTACACAACGTTATAGCATCAGGGCTCTTGTACGCTACCCTGCCTAAATTGAGGAAGACGGACTTCACTTCCAAAGCAAGTTAGACTCCTCCAAGTAAGCACATAACACGTCACGATTCCAAATCACCCTTTTATTGATGCTGAAGTTATTTTTGGCGAAGGACGGAAAGTTTTTTTTCTTCCCTCCCCCTTTTTTTCCAATCACACAAGATTCCGGTAGGTCTGTACAGTAATCTAATGCCCTGGGGGCAACTCGGTACCTTGCCCAGGCGTTTTTAAGTAGAGGAACTGGAGGATGAAAGCCTCCACGTTTGTGGTTTTTTTTTGGGGGGGGGGGAACCCAAACGAAAGCAACTCTTTGGTAAAAGCCAAATCACTTAAGATGTGAAAGGGGGATAGGCTACCTTTTTTTGGTTTTTTAATATACGGTTGTTTGAGGGTTTTTTTTTCTTGCTTTTGACCCACCAAGCCAGACCACGCTGACAACCTGCACCGTGATAACGGGATGTTTACAAAGCGGGTGAATTTACAGCGCGGCGATACCTGTCCCAGAGCGATGCCGGGCATCGCGTACAAACCCGCCTGTTCCCCAGACACCGCCGGAGAAAAGCCCCTTCTCCCCCCACCGAGAGCACCCCTAAGCCCCCCCGGGGGGGTCTCCTTCGGCCTGCCCCCCTTCGCTGCCCGCTCCTTTCCCCTCCCCTCGGGGGGGCCTGTGCCTGCACACCCGGAGCCGGCGAGGCTTGGTCACCCCCCCCGCCCCGGGCCAACCCCTGCCTAAGGGGTGCCGAGGGGAGCCCCGAACCGCCCGCCAACGAGGGCCGCCAGAAGGCGCTGCCAAGCCCGTGCGCCTTTAAACGCCCGCCCCAAGCCCCAGCACGGCTCCCCGCCGCCGGCTCACCTTGTACTTCATGACTGCGGAACGCCGAGGGGCCGGCGAGGTAGTCACGCCGCCGCCCGCCGCATCACCGCCGCCGCCGCCTCTCCGCGTCCCGCCGCCCGCCCCACCGCCAGGCTACCCCGCTCATTTGCATAGCGCCCTTCCCATTGGCTACGCTCGGGGAAAAGGCGGGCCCGCCGCGGCTCCGCCCCCTGCGGTGACCCGCCGCGCTCGGGGGGCCGTCGGTGAGGCGGTGCCGCGGGGAGCGGCCGCGGGGCGGGTTGAGGGCGCGTCGGGGTCCCTCACCCCCACCTTCGCGGGGAGGGAGCGCAGCCCCCCACACAGAGCGAGGGCTGACCGGCCCGCTCCCCGTGACTCCGGCTGCGCCGTGTCACAGCTCATCACCCCGAGTTCCCCGCGTGAAACGGACACCGGGGACAAAAGGCCTCCTGTCTGCCCCCCCCCCCCCCCCCTCCCGCCGCCTCCCGTGCTGCGGGTCATCTGGGCCTGTCAAGGTTCAGAGCGCCCAGGCTGTTGGTGGAGGCAGCCCTGGGAAGAGTGGATGTGGAGCGACAAGTGGGGAGGCACCAAAACTGCCCTTGGAAGCCAGGCCTGGGCTGGGGGCTGGGGTCTGCCCGGCCGGCCGTGCGGCTTTTGGAGGGTTTGGATGCTTTACGCAGCTCCCTTCCGTCTTACTGACGATTTTTGTTCTCAGTTGTCCCCAGAAGGTTGTCCTAGAGCTACTGCCTTTCCAATCAACGCGCCAAGTGTTCGCCTTGCCTGGGAATGCCTGATGAGGCACCAGAGGCCGAGACGGCTTTAATGATCTAGCAATGTCCATTATAAAGAGTGACCCTGGCAAATAAGGATCATTTGGAAAAGAGTAATCATTAACCCTGGTATCTTGGCGGCAGGAGAGAGCAGGGAAAATAAACGTGTGGTGGTCCTCCATGCTTTTGAAGTCAGGCCCCTTAATCAGTCATGATTAACGCCGTGAGCATAAGAGGAATCTTTGTGTATGGGACACACTCCAACTTGTTTAGATGAAGAGGAAATAAATTCTGTCCTTTTCGCCCGAGTTGGATCTTACCCAACATTTCTAGGTCACAGATGGACTCGACTATTTCTAGTGGCCTAAGGAAAAACAGCACAGAATAATGTACTACCAGATTACAAACATAACTTCATTCCATACTACAGCAATATCCTTAAATTGTCATGTGACTAATCCTCTGGAGAGGGATCCTATTGCTGACATGGCTTCATGGCTTCTAAAGAATGTCATACTTTTATCTGTAATCTCTTCTCTAGTTCCAGCATGAAATACATGGTTGTGCTATACAGGTTTACTAAATGCATGCAAAAAGGTATTTTTTCTATACCATCTTCTTGACTGCAGATGCCCTAATAGTTCATTGGTATGAGTCCCTGTCAGCACAAAAGATGTCTCCGTTATTAGGAGAAAAGTGAGCTTCTGCTTTCTGAAGTGCAGAGCGTGCCGCTATGATGGGGCTCCCTGTGCTGTGCTATGGCTTCGCTGACTGCTTGGCCTCGTGGTGTTTGGTTTTTTTGGTTTTTTCTTTTTTTTTTTTTTTTTTCCTGGGTTTTCTTTCTGTTGTTGCTGTTGATTCTTCTGATTTTCCAAGAAGGTACTTGAAGCAGGTAATATTTTACATGCTCTGAGTTTGGGGCAGTGTTGTTTTAAGTGTAGCATCAGAATAAATATGGGTAGTTTCAAGAGAATAAAGGTTATTTGTATGCTGTATCCTTAGACATTTTAAGCAAGAAAAGAATTCTTCCAGCGATTATGCAAAGCCAGCTTACTATTAGGAGACTGCAAATCTCTTTGGGGTGTTTCTTAACTGTAGAGTTTGACCTTTGATTTTCTTTTTGCATGTTTTTGCCCTTCATACTCCGAGGATAAAATTTTCTTCTGGGAGGAGAAAAATTTCTCCTAAGTACGGAGGATGGAATGGCTAAGGTGTTAGCATGGTATTGGACTAGCATCCAAATCCCATTCCCTGAATAAGGTCTGTATAATCTTTATATGTGACACCATTCTCATGAAAATAAATGCATTAAAGGTTGTAAAACTGCATTAGTAAGAACTGGATAAGTAGCAGAGACAAAAATAAGAAAAGTAGAATCATATTTCTGACTTCACCAATGTTTAAATGCAGGGTGCATCTGGTTTCCAGCCATCCCACCAGCAGTGACATTTTTCATGTAAAGGGTGTTTTTCAGAATGCTTTAACAATCACCTTATGAAACCTAAGCGCATTTGGGAAGCTGTGCCTTCTGCTTTTGTTTTAGCTTGCGTTACTTTTAACGTATGTAAAATGTCCCTGACTGATCTTAGTATGAGGTAACAGATGTGTTCGTGTAAAATTCTAGCTGGGTTGTTCCCTTGTATGTATTGTTTTGCCTTTATCGCTCTCCATAACTCATATTAAAAACTTTCGAGTAGATGCCACTGGAATGACACTTTGGGCATGAAAACGCAAAGCCTATCAGTGTTGACAGCTCTACTCCACAGTTCTGAAGAAGCAGATAGAGCAATTGGTATTTTACAGGGAGAAGAAGAGATTGCCATCGCACACCGCCTCCTCGGTGACATCCCGCTGCTCACTTTATTCGCACACCCTCCCTCCCCCTCCCTCACCGACTCCGTTTACCATCTTGGGTTTTATTTGCGCTTTGAGGGGGTTTTTAATTTCCCCAGGGATGAAATACTCCCGCTTAGTGCAACACTTCTAGCAGAGCTAGCAGCGTTATGGAGCAACCCCGTCTGTCACGAGTATCGGGAATTAGATATACCTTGAAAGAGAGATTTGTAAACAGGATCCCCTGACCTTGACACGTTACTGTAAGAAGTTGGGATTGTGGCGAGCACGTATTGGTGGTTAGTGCGAGCACTTTGCTTTCCTGATGACCTTGTCGACTGCCCCTGCCTTTACTGCGTAACACTGTGTTTCAGGCATAGCCTAGGAAAGTTTTGAGTTGGTTGCCTTGGATAATCGGCTCAGTTATACAATGGAACATGCGGATGAGGAAGCCAAGACCTGGTGTTACTGATGTCTGTGTGGTAGAGTCAACTTGAGCTATAATGCCAGGATTTATAACTACAGGGCCCTATTGAAGTTCTCAGGAGGGTAATTCACGTAACATGTCTTTTTGCTTCACAGCACAGCAATGGTTCGATTCACTGCCTCGTATTTTATGCCGCTGCAATTCTAGCAGAGTAGCAAATGGTTTCTGTGGCTTTGTGTTGTGCCTGCATCAGTGGCTTTTGTTTGTTTCTTTGCTTTTGCCGAGGTCAATTAATATTACTCTCTGCTCATTTGGGCAACCTCCTGCTTGTCTCCTACTCTCAGACACCATCCTGGTGAGCTTATCGCTGGCTTTATTTCTCAGCTCACCACCGGTCTGTGTCTCCCGGTGCTGTCTCGATTGCCAGTTGGGGTTCTGGGGCACCTGAGGGATGGCAGCAGGTGAAACGGCAGGGCAGCCAAAGGGGCTGCTTGTCAGCCAGGCTCTGTGGCTTCCCCGCCACAACTCTCGGCACACAACATGAAACAGAGCTTGTTGGCCAGGCTGAGAAGAGAACACCCATTGAAGCGAATCAGCCAGCTATTGCCCTGCGACAATTGATAGGAGAAGAACACAAGACAGATATCCTGCTCTGAAAGGTTACTCAAACAACAATCCCTTGTTCCTAGTTCCCCATGACACAACCTGAGAAAAGAGAGACGCAGCAGAGTGCCTCCCTCACAGTTGAGAAAGTCTTTTCAGGAAGGGTCTGCAAGCTCTGTCTTTGGGAAACACTGAGCTATCTTTTGTTTCATTCCTGCACAAAGCCCTAACTATCCTCTGGATAACGTTGTGTGGCATCTGCATCACTTCTTCCTGCGATACCTGGCCAGGGGATTGGGATTAAAATTGATTTAATTATAGTGCCACGGCACTTTACGTGCAAAGGAGTTGTGGTAATTATCTTTGGTCCTGCTGCCTCTATAACACTACCCAGACTGGTTCAGTGTACGCAGTGGATGGAATTTCTTCAGTAGAGAATGGTTTTATACACACTCGGAGTGGTGGAATTTGCTTGCTTGGACAAATCTGTTAAAAAAGATGAAACGCTGCTGTTTCCTGAAAAGAACATTAACAAAAATTCGCCACTGACGTGGGCAGGCTTCTGTGTCTGTCTGCACGGAAAGGCCCCCCTCTCCCACCTCACTAGGAGATAATGAGAAAAAGATTTCATTCTCACCCAAAGAAGGGAATATTTTGCATTTCAGCAAACCAAAACAAAGTCTGCCCTGTTCTTTGACCAGCAATGGAAATCTTTTCAAGCAAGCGGTCTGTTCCATTTAACAGTAACAGAAGCCTGTCCTGGCAGACGGAGGGGTGGGTAGCGATTGCTGTAGTGGTCAGGTTTAAAGGCGAGGGTCCAATTGTGAGAATAAAAATTGTTAACAGAAGCATCTTTTTAAATTTGACTGTCCTTTGCCGTTCCACCCGAGATGCCTTTTGACCGCAGAGCTAGTTCTCTTGCCTTGCTCTAGAATTGTACATTTCTTTAATATAGATGAACTAATCTTGCAGGCATCCCACCTCCTTTCATGGTAAAGCACAAAAGCTGTTCACATCCTCAAGGAGGGCATTTAGTGCAGTGTTTCTTCAGGAATCGCTCATGTAACTTTGTAAGTCAACCATCAAGGCCCTGTTTAGTGACCCTCCTGCAGATAAAGGGAATAAATGCCGCTCCCTCTGTCCTCTCTGTTTTGCTTCAAATGCCAACCAGAAAGAAACATACTGGTATCCTCCCACCCAAAAGGTTTGGAAAGTGAATCCAGCCTTTGTTAGCTTGAGAAATCCTGGGAGGCAGTTGGAGTTTAGATATTCTGGCACTGGCTATCACTGGGCCACCAGCCTAAGCCACTGGCCTGACCCAGTGAATAAAAACTGAAAAGTCTATTCAGGTTTTGGGTTTTTTTGGTTAAAAAAAGGAGGAAAATAAATACGACAGTTTTCACTTGTTTTGAGAAGAAGGCAATCACCTTCTCAGGGAAAATGAACATGGGAAGTGCTGGAATCACTATTAAAACAGCATGAGGGACCTACCTCACCCTGAAGAAAGGAAAGGAGAGAAAGCAGAATCGAAATCAAATAAATTTTTCTGTGGTCCAGTGCTGAGTACTAACTGCAGGTGAGGATGGAGAAGAACAGAAAAGAACGGTGCCAGCAATAGGTGCCCAGAGCCTGGGGAAGGATCACAGCTCAGCAGGAGAGCACCACACAGGAATTCCAGCCACTCCAGCCAGTGTCAGCTTCATCAGGGGCTCAGCTTCAATGCCTCTGTGCAAACGCATGTAGCATGAGGAATAAACGAGGAGTTAAGAGATGTGTGCACTCCTGCAGGGCTATGATCTTACTGGCATCACAGAGACGTGGTGGGATGGCTCCTATGATTGGAGCATTGGAACGGAAGGATACAGGCTCTTTCAGAAGGAAAGGCATGGAAAACAAGGAGGAGGTGTCACCCTCTATGTCAATGACTCAGTGGAGTGGATGGAGCTCCACCTGGGAATGGATGAGTAGCTGACCGAGAGCTGATGCGTCAGGATTAAATGGAGGGCAGGGACAGGTGACATTATAGTGGGGGTCTGCTACAGGCCACCCAGCCAGGAAGACCAAGTGGATGAGGCCCTCTACAGATGGATAGGAGCAGCCTCACATTTGCAAGACCTGCAAAACATTTGACGCTGTCCTGCATGACATCTTTGTCTCTGAATTGGTGAGACATGAATTTGATGGATGCACAGCTTGGTGGATAAGGAATTGGCTGGATAGTCGCACTCAGATTGTAGTGGTCAGTGGCTCGATGTCTGAGTGGAGACCAGTAATGAGTGGAGTTCCTCAGGGGCTGGTATTGAGACTGGTGCTGTTCAACATCTTTGTTAGCGACATGGATGGTAGGATTGAGTGCACCCTCAGCAAGTTTGCCAATGACACCAAGTTGTGTGGTCTGGTCAACACGCTGGAGGAAAGGGATGCCATCCCAAGGGACATGGACAGGCTGGAGAGGTGGGCCTGTGCCAACCTCATGGAGTTCAACAAGGACAAGTGCAAGGTCCTGCACCTGGGTCGGGGAATCCCAAGCACAAGTACAGACTGGGTGGAGAATGGGTCGAGAGCAGCCCTGAGGAGAAGGACTTGGGGGTACTGGTGGATGAAAAGCTGGACATGAGCCGGCAGTGTGCGCTGGCAGCCCAGAAAGCCAACCGTATCCTGGGCTGTATCCAGAGAAGCATGGCCGGCAGGTTGAGGGAGGGGATTCTCCCCCTCTACTCCGCTCTTGTGAAACCCCACCTGGAATACTGTGTCCAGCTCTGGAGCCCTCAACATAAGAAGGATATCAACCAATTGAAGCAAGTCTGGAGGAGGCCACGAAGATGCTCAAAGGGCTGAAGCATCTCTGCTATGGGGACAGGCTGAGAGAGCTGGGCTTGTTCAGCCTGGAGAAGAGAAGGCTCTGGGGAGACCTTATAGCACCTTCCAGTACCTGAAGGGGCCGACAGGAAAGCTGGGAGGGGGACTTTGTACAAGGGCCTGTAGTGACAGGACAAAGGGTAATGGGTTTAAACTGAAAGCGGGGAGATTTAGATTGAATATCAGGAAGAAGTTCTTCCCAGAGAGGGTGGTGAGGCACTGGGACAGGTTGCCCAGAGAAGCTGTGGATGCCCCATCCCTGGGAGTGTTCAAGGCCAGGCTGGATGAGGCTTTGAGCAACCTGGTCTAGTGGAGGGTGTCCCTGCCCATGACAGGGAGTTTGGAACTGGATAGTCTTTAAGGTTTCTTCTGATCCAAACCATTCTATGATTTTATGAATATATTTTCCAGGTCTGTGGCGCACAGCAACTCCCCAGCCACCTGTCTAGCGGAGTGCGTGTTTGTCAGGGGGTCTTCGTGTTCTCAGCAGTATTGACAGTATTGCACTGCTGCAAATAACACTGGGGCATTGGACAGGAGAGATGGCAGAAGCCGGTGGCTTCAGGATTGGTGCAGGACTGTGGCAAACTGGGTCCCCAGTGCTTGCCTGTCCAGGAACCAGTGGTGCTGGGAGAGCAAGAAGAATGTAAGGCATGCGGGGAAGATTGGAGAGGGAAAAGAATGTCGGGATGGAGCACGCACTGGCCTATTTCTTCCAGAGATACTGTCAAAGGCTTATTCATTTCCCAAACAAACAAACCAGTCTAACAGTTATGCTCACAGAATACACTCCTGTATTTTCCCCTCTGGCACTGAATATTTTTAATACATGGGTTAAAAAATACAGGCTTGCTTCCAGACGTGTGGCGTGCATGCCATCCAACCTACTGATGCCAAAGGAGCGTGGTTTTTTTTCGTGGTGTTTTTATAAAGAAAAGCTGAGAAATAGCACAGCTATGGAGACTGCAAAAGGCTTCTGTTCTCTCTGGTTCACAATTGTGTGCATGAAATATGGAAAATGTAATACAGGGAGGTTGCTCAAGAGGAAATGTATGTTTAGGCATCACAGCTCACTTAAGATTAAAGGAATACACAGTTGGCACCGAAATGGCTCAAAGACGGAAAACTTAGGCACAAAGCTTAGGTGTGTTAAGCTTTTCATGCAGTGGTAAGAAGTCATAGGGCTGGCACCCAAAAGCTCAGATCTTCACCTGAACTTTCTACTTGAACTTTCCCTAGTTTGGGCAAAACTCTGGAGCTGAGATTTTATCCACGTGGATCATGTTACATTGTTCCCCCAGGTATTAAAATTGTTAAAATAGGAGTGGATTGACTGTTTTTCTCTTCTCTTCTCTTTTTTTTTCTTTTTGGGTTCATTTGGGGTTTTGGTTTTTTTTTTGGTGGAGGCCAACCAGCCCACCACAGCACTGTGATCCCGGTTTGGAAACACCCCAGGCTCTTCTAAATATCAGGAACACTAGGTTTGTGGGAATCAAGTCCTGACTCAAATAGCACATAACCCACCCGCAAAGGAGTCCTTCATGAAAGCAGGAGTATGATTGTGGGCATTAATTGTCTGTAGTCCAGGTGTGGAGTAAAAAGTTCACTTTCCTGTGATATCCTCTTTGATATCTAGGAAGATAAGGTTTTGTACAGTAGCATCAGTAAGTTTTTTCTCAACAGGTGCCATCTTTTTTGCCTCCACACATGCACACATGCATGTATGCAGCAATTCTCAGCCCCAGAAGCTTTGTCTTGAATGTGGTAGCGCCTGGCTCTGCTCTTTCCAGCCTCTGGTACCCTTCTCCTGCCTACTCTTCCCGCCTGCCTCTCCTTCCCCTCCTCCTGCCTGTTGTCCTGCAGTTGGCAGGGCGGAGAGCCCCACTTCCAAACACAGGTACCAGCGCCTTCCTCTGAATTTGTGTGGAAGGAGGTTGTACAGAAATATGAAGCTACAAAATATCCTATAAAGAGGAGTGTGCATTGAAGTCCTTCCATGTCTGTTACACAGATATGAAATACAGCATCAAATTCCTTGAAACCCCGTGAGTCCTCTGTGCAAAGCATTTCTGCATCTTAGCCCCTGCTCAGGGAGCCAGGACCAAAGAACCCCCCGTCTAAATATGCTCTCCTTCTGCCTGATTTGCAAAACGCACGCTACTTTAACTTGGCAAAAATTCAAACCTGACCCTAAAATACAATCTCTCCCGTCTGTAAATTGTCAGTTTTACACATCATCCAAGGAATCGTCCCGTGTCTGGACTAGCCAACTGTGTCCATTTTGTTTGCAAAGCCTGTTATTTTTGTTCTCTCTGGTTTTAGGAACCCTTTGTTGAATACCTCCTACACTTCTTTTACTGCAGGTTATCTGCAGTTGTTGTATTTTATATCCTCAGGGTTTCCCTCTCCACATCTCTTACCAGGGACTCTTACATAGCACCAAAAGCGTATATCTTTGATGGAGCCTGTGGGCTGGTTGTTGTCTGCTAGCCAGCAACCAGTTCTTTCCAGTGGGAAGTGGGGAAGCAAAAATGAAAATTTAATAAAATGAAAATTAGGGATTAAAAAAAAAAAAAACCAAAAAATGAACAATAAACCAAACAACAATTCAAAGGGGCAACTCCTGTTTTGCCTTTACCACCAAGCTTCCCATGAAGTCTCAGCCTGGGGGTGTTCTGAGGCTTGAGAATTTCAGGCAAATTTGCTTATTTCGGAAGTGTTAGGAGGGAGGATATAAGGATAAAAAAGATAAAAAAGTGATCATGTTTTCTCTCTCACCTCAATGAGACCTGTGGAGGTCAGTTGATGTCCATGACAACAGAGAATAGCACGTGAAATGTCTCACACTGTCTGACTTATTTTTCTCTTCTTTGGGTGTTGGTGTTTAAGCTATCATCTCATTCTCAGTGTAAATTTGCATCTCCACAAAACTGCCAAAAATGGTTATCTTTGCTGCCATCTAAATCTGCTTATGGTCTGCTCTCCCAAAATCATTCTTTAAAGGGAAATGACTGATTTCCAAACCCCTCCTACTATCCTGTTATTTTTAACAAGCAACTCAGTCCGACGTCGTTTAAAGGAAAGATCATTGCATGACTGCGTGTTGCGGGACTCTGAGGAAACAATACTAGAAGAGAAGGAACGTGGGAACTGTGTTCTCTCTCTTTCCGTTGCTATCGTTTGCGAACTCTGAACGCTTCCAGCAGCGGGGTAGCCAAAGGCGGGGTGAAAAGGACAGAGCACGTTCCCATTGGCAAAGCTTCCCTCGACTTCGCTGGGACCAGGATTTGGCCCACGCCGCGTAGCATCCCCAGCCTTGGCTTTGACTTAATTGGCTCCTCGCAGTAGACTGTCTCTGCTGAGGGCGGCAGCGCTGCAGATAACTCAGCTGTCATGAGCGTCCACCACAGTTACTCTTCTGTGTGCTTCAGGCTGGGTACTTCCACTCTCACAGCTCATAGAAGCACCAGCCTTGGGGTCACATGGAAGGAAGGCTGCACACAACAGTTTGCTGGTCTCTCCTTCAACACCTCCGTTCTCTTCTCTGTCTGCCCTTTCTCTCACATCCAAATTGACTCATGGTGTTTGCTTTTGAAGTCTGATGAGGGCTTGAGTCATAAGGGTTGACACAAGGATTTGACTCCTCACCTCCTCAAAGTTCAGCCCTGTCTGGGAGCTGTAAAGATCTGTCTCCATGTGTGTGCTCATGGCTTTTGAGAAGGGGCTTAGCTCATTTGTTGTGCCATAACCTCCTGGAGAATGTATGTCTGGAAGCCATTGCTAAAAATCCCTGGGAGTGTCAGGGTACTGGAGAGGCTCTCCTTGAACTTCCAAGTTTTGAGATACAGTGTGTTGGCTCTGAGCCTCTAGACAGTATGTAGGCACGCTTTCAGAAGCAAGGCACTGTAGTGCGGCGTAGTGAGCCCAGCTGCTGTGGGATGCGTCCACAGCAGCTATTGCAGAAGCTGTTGTTCTAGTGAAAGATCATGGTATGGATGAGAACCCAAAAAAAGACCATGGAGGCTGTACACCTGCAATCACCTCTCCACGGTGGACAAGGAGTGGTCTGACAGGACTATCTAATGGTGTAAATGCTGGCGCAGAAACGTGAAAGTCAAAGATGGGCTGGGAGAGCAGGTTTTGGGTATATGTGTGTGTAGATAGGGTCAAAAGGTTTGGGGTAAAGCTGGTGGAATAGAGTCCTTAGGCTGGACTTGCAATTTCATTTTCCTCATTTCTCAGAGATGGGCCGTCTGGTGCAGAGATCAAAAGTGGGAAAGCACAAGAAACACAAAGTCCCAGATGTCGACTCATGGCCTATGTACATGGGTGAAAGAAAAGTCTGTTGGACCAAGCAGCATTTGTAGGAATCCTAACTGCTGTGGGGAGGAATGGAGGGAGACATTTCTTTGAATCTGTGGGAAAAGGAAAAGAGGGCAAGAAATGGAAGATGGATAGAGAAATAGACTATTATTAATCAAAATGATGAGAGGGAAATAGGGGCATTAGGGATACAAAGCACCCCACACCTTATGTGTATCAGTACAGATCCTAGACTTTTCTGTCTTTAGAGAAATCTGTTCCCCTCCTTACTTTGATATTTAAAACATTCTGCGCTTGATAAATAACAAAAAAGTACGGTTCTTAAAGACCAAACCACATTCTGGTAGCAGCCAAGATAACTTTATGAAGACAGACAAACTTATGTTAAATTAAAAAAAAAAAAAACAAACATATATCACCCTAGAAAGTTATGTAAGATTCTATTTTAAAATCATCTGGTCCTAATTTACTAAATTTACTGCCTCAGAGCTAATGCCAAACTGCTACATTTGATTTATAGAAATACTTTAGCACATTTTTCCATCAGGCTATTGTGCAGTGTATTTACTGCCTTTTTATTATTGTTAAAAATGCAGACTTCTTTAAAGGAAAGGAACATTTTTGAAGAGCTTATTGATAGTTCCTCACAGGATGCCAGCAGACATGCAGATAGTAAACAATGCTGTGTGCTTAGGAACATTCCACTCGGTTTTCAACTCCTTCACCATTTATTTTTTTCTTTGTAATTGAACAAAGTGATCCATCTGGTAAATGGATGTTTGAAATTGTCCGGTTTGTGCCAAACCACTTTTCTTAAGCGCAGACTACATTTTTTTTTTCAGGCAAATATTTAAACAGCAGCCATACTGTGATGCATTGCTAACCATTAAAAAAACACACACGAAACCCAGACAGCGGGCAGGGGGGAGTCGTGGTGGAAGAAAGCTTAATAAATATTCCATTAAAAATCTAACTAAAAATATCATGTTAAACAACTCTCCTCCTTCCCCTTTCCTTCCCTGACAAGGGTTTCCAAATGGGAAGTGGCTGCTGGCGTCTCGAACCTGTGCCCTGTGTTCCGCAGAGCAATTGAACATGTGCTTAACTTTACGCATATGCTCAAGGCCCTTCTTGTTGGCTTGCATGCGTGCGCTTCACTGGGCTGGGTCCATCGTGGGTCTTTATCTGCTCGTGCAACAAAACTCTGATCCAGAAGAGTTATGATTTTGAAGGGTTTGAGACGGCATGGCGGCTTTTTTCCCTCCTGTATCCACATCCTATTGAACTCAGCTGCAAAGTTAGCACCAGATGCAATGAGTTGTCAAATTTATGGATGTTGGGTGGACCTGTGGATCGGGCCTTTCTCTAATTTTTATTCATCTCTGTATACCGATCTTCTGAACCCAGTAGTGCCAAAATACCACATGCAGATGGAATTTTTCTGCTACTTCCAGCTTGAGCAGAAGTAGGTGATATTAGACATCCCCTCTTCTTCTGCGATAAACTCAGACTAATTCAGAATTAATCTAGCAGTCAAACCTCTTCTCCAAAAGTCCCCATGCAGTTACCTGCAACTTGTATTGCCTGCTTTCATTTTGATACCTTTCCTTCCTTGTCCATCTCCACAATTTGTGTGTGTGTGTGCTTTTTATAAAAACCTGTAGTGACAGGACAAGGGGTAACGGGTTTAAATTGAAAGAGGGGAGATTTAGATTGGATATCAGGAAGAAGTTCTTCCCGGAGAGGGTGGTGAGTTACTGGCACAGGTTGCCCAGAGAAGCTGTGGATGCCCCATCCCTGGAAGTGTTCAAGGCCAGGCTGGATGAGGCTTTGAGCAACCTGGTCTAGTGGAGGGTGTCCCTGCCCATGGCAGGGGGGTTGGAACTGGATGGTCTTTAAGGTCGCTTCCAACCCAAACCATTCTGTGATTCTATGTTACAACTTCTCTCTGTTGAGTCTTAGATTCTAATTCAGAGTCTTCTGAAGTCACACACCCAACTAACCAGCTTCAGGGACGTTAACTTCAGCCCGGGTTTGAGTCCATAAACTCCCTGCCATTTTAAAGTCCAAATCTCTGAATAATTTTGAAGCTCGAGGAACTGATATTTTTTGTCTTGATGCAGCAAGAGATCAGGCTCTTAATGCTAGTGTCAAAAAAGCATCAGTGCTTGTAAGGTGTCGGTTCTCAACAGCAGTACTTCCAGATGAGTTGGGCTTGCGCAGCTGAAGAGGCTGTTACTTCAGTAAAAGAATGAGAGGGTGTAATCCCGATCTGAGCAAAGCTGACTCATGGCTGTGACTTCACGGTATCATCTGTTTAGTCACAAGACAGAGAAGCCTACCCCGATCTTGCAGTGCTAAGCAAAATCGATGTCGGTTTTGTGTCCGTGGGTGCCTTGCCACTGTGTCTGCTTGTAACATCCCAAGATTTTAGGGCATTTCAGTTTTGTGAAACAGGTTACTAGGCTGTTGTGTTTTTTCTAGTTGTTGTTATGGTGGTTGTAGACTGTCAGAAAAGGAGAACTGTGTGTGTTGCCCATCATGAAAGACTCCTGGCTGAGAAATTTTCCCTGCAGCTCATCAAGTACAAATCCACTGCACCATCTCAAACGCTTCTGTGATATAGATGCATGAAGAGCCATTCATGAAGAAATGGGCTGACATGAAAGGGAAAGAGGGTAAGAAGGTCACAGCTGGGAAAAGAAATGATTCAGCACTAGCTTTCATGGGCTGGCATTTGTGTTTGCAGGTCAAAGTCAGTGCAAAGTTGTAAATGTTCTTCTGTGTTCTGCTCTGGAAAGGAGATAACGGCACAAGACAAGCAAAGCGCCGAAGTCTAAATTTAATTTGACACACCATGAAAATGAGACAATTGTGTGCTAGCTGTTTGAGGTCCAGAGATGTCACCTCCCATTACTATCATTTGTTGAGTGGGGGCCAACATTTGTCCGTTTTCACAGCCCCATCAGTGCTATAGAAGAATATTTCTGGGACTCCTCAGCAATCTGAGGAAGAGAGGAGCTTTGTTTTTTCGGGAGCTAATCCCCTTGAACCACTTCCTCTTCCCATTGGAGTAAGGTTTTCTTAATGCCTTTTTGTGTGTTTTGTTTTCTTTTAATGCCCAGTGTTCTTGAGGCTGTTTCCAGGTCTCCCTGAAAGGTCAGGTCTGCTTTTCTCTTTGCTTGCCATTCATATGGTGAGTAGCAAGTGCTCCTCTTGCCCCCTTCCCTCAGGCTTTGAGGCTGCTCTGTTTGCTGACCTCGGTTCTGTTCTTTGGGGTTGACAGTGGTTATTTAATTATTTCACTCTTTAGAAAAATAAGAAAGTTCCTTAAAAACTCATGAATTTATATCCCTTCTTGCTATTTATCACTACCTCGTCCAAACATATAGGTAATAAAAAATGCATCTGTATCTTTCAGCCTTTTCTTTGCACAGTGACACCATGAAAGACCCTGTTTTTCTTTGTTGTTTCCTCTTGCAGGGTTTGTTCCACATTTCAGAAAACAAAACCAAACGCGAATGTGTCGTTTATGTAGTCATGGTTCTAGACTTCATGTGTATTGTGTGTAGGCAGGTGCCCCCAGATAATCTAAAATATATCAGGCATGAAAATTTTATATGTATATAAGATATAGCCACTTAATTAAACTAGGCATACATCCTAAAGGCTGCATCTGTCTTTGATTCGTTGATGATCTCGGTGGTGTTGAGAACCCACAAGCTATACTGAAGCTACTTAGTTTTATGCTGCCTCTCGGGACCAGTCCAGCTGATAAAGCTTATGTTGAAGTAGGTGACAGTTGCATTACTCTGTGTTGGGTACTCATTCTAACTTACTACATATAGCTGAATTCATACGGATTGATTCTAGATGCTTACCATGAATGATGTAGTTAGATGCAGAAAAATCTGTTGGGGGTATGAGAAGGCTTAGCTCAAAAGTGAGTCCAGCCCTCAAAGCATCAACTACCTGCTATCCAATCAAGGACCTGTCTTTTTATAATGGTATTGAGTTCCAAAGTTCAGAGCCAGGTGGCTATTATAGGCTGGATGAATTTTGCTTCCTTCTGGCTCCATTACTTATGGAGAGAGAAACAAATTGTTTACAAACAATTTGTGCTGTTTCTCAGGTTGGCTGACTTCTTTTCAAAATAACTGGAGGCTTTTTTTGGCTTATACCATGCATGGCTCCATTTAATTAGAAAAATAATCTGAGGTTTTTTTCTGCTAGGCATGACTCATGATCCATTCCCCTTCAAGGTTTCAAAAGGGAATTGATGGCAGAGAGTGCCACTTTTGGACCAGATTAGCTTAGAAAGCAAGTGCTGAGATGTTAACATTAGCTCATCTCTGGATCACAACCACCACTGACACAAGAAAAGGAGTACTGGAGAAGTTGGTTCATTAGCTATGTTCTTTAGCAGAGTAAAATAAGGGAAGGATTACATACATTACAGTTTGTCAATGTTTTATTGACCACACTGTGGTTCAGTTTTCGTTAAAAGAAGTGTTTAAATATATATCTTCCAGTGTTTAAATATATATTGACCTAGAACTGTATATGACGGAGATATAATACGACTATCTGGTCATGTAGTCCCTTGCATTCAAGAAAATTTACTGCAGGTTTTCTGTGGTGTTTGTGGTAGGTCAGTAATCTCTGAAGTACTGGCTGTTCTTTGGGATGGAGTAGTAGTATCATCAGCATTTTGCAGGAAGGAAAACAGAGGCACTTGGCGATTTGCTCATTAACACACAAGAAGTGCAAAACAGCTGAGGTACTGGTGGCCGTGAGCTGAACGGCAAGGAGAATTGGCTGCTTGGCTGTGACGACACTGCTTAACTGGGGAGCACGGACATTGCTTGGTGGGGCTGCTGTATCTTCATGGAACCTCCCTCACTATATCCTTGGCCATGCTGTAATGCTGCAAATGGCACCTAGCTGGATTTCCTTTGCTCTCGGGTCTGCGCCGTCCTTCTCAGAAATCAAAGTGGTTTGGAGGTTTGGCTTGCTTAGGCATGTGAATGTTTGAGGGCTAGGTTTTTAAAAGTAAATGTGGGTCTGCTAGGGGTGGGACTGGGTTGCCTAAGCATGGAGTCTGTGGGCTTAGGACTGAGACGCCACCTGGAATACTGCATCCAGCTCTGGAGCCCTGAACATAAGGAGGATATCCACCAGTTGGAGCAAGTCCAGAGGAGGCCACGAAGATGCTCAGAGGGCTGGAGCACCTCTGCTATGGGGACAGGCTGAGAGAGCTGGGCTTGTTCAGCCTGGAGAAGAGAAGGCTCTGGGGAGACCTTATAGCACCTTCCAGTACCTGAAGGGGCTACAAGAAAGGGGGGGGGGGGGGGGGGGGGGGACTTTGTACAAGGGCCTGTAGTGACAGGACAAGGGGTAACAGGTTTAAACTGAAAGCAGGGAGATTTAGATTGGATATCAGGAAGAAGTTCTTCCCAGAGAGGGTGGTGAGGCACTGGCACAGGTTGCCCAGAGAAGCTGTGGGTGCCCCATCCCTGGAAGTGTTCAAGGCCAGGCTGGATGAGGCTTTGAGCAACCTGGTCTAGTGGAGGGTGTCCCTGCCCATGGCAGGGGGGTTGGAACTGGACGATCTTTAAGGTCCCTTCCAACCCAAACCAGTCTATGATTCTATGACTTAGGGTATCCCCACTGACATATAGCTGCTACTCCAGGAAGACTGGGGTATCCACTAGGTCCTATTGCGTTATGCCCAGCCTTTGCATGGATGGCTGAGAGTTCGATGCCTGAGACTTTTGAATCCAACCCATAAACATTCGTTGGGATTGTGGCCAAGACATATAAACAACATGGCTTAGCAAAGCAGAACTGGATTTTGAGACCTGCATCTCCCCTGTCCACACATGCATTTCTTCTGGCAGAAACCAGACATGCAGAGGAGAAAACACATAAAATAATAATCATCACATCCTCAAATTATATTTGAGCTGTTTCCAGGTGACATTTTTGTCTAGGAATTCTGGGAGCACAAGAGATTTGTTAGTCAGAGTGGTAGTAGTAGAAAAATCTGTGCCGGTTTCTGGTCCCTAAGGTTAAGCCAAGTGAAAATACATCCATTGTGAAATTGTCACAGCATGCTTGCTTAGGCGGCCATGACCTCTGCCACTTTCATCCTGTAAAGACAAAGTGGCCTCTTCTGTGGTCCAGCAAGGAACAGAAAATGACTCATTGCAGTCAAGCATCTCAGTGCTCAAAGTAGTCAGTAAGTTTTTCCCAGGACTTCTGAAAAGCCTGTTCATTTGATGGAACGCACACAGAAGGCAAAGATATGATAGAGGGAAACTACTGTTTTCAGTTGCTTTCTGTTTTCTATTAGTTTGTACCATACTTAAAAACAAAAGACCCCTAATTCCATTACTGATGCAGTAACCTCTGCATCAACATCCTACTCTCTGCACCAGCCATCTAACTACCTTGCTAGCTGCAGCTACAAAATGTGTCTTTCTGTTTTTTCAGAGTGAAATCACACCTCACACTGGGAGTTTCTAGGTCATATGCTCACACAGAAAGGATGTGGGTTTCCTGTTCTGTAGGTTGCACGGAGATGCACCAAAATGGATTCTGAGAAAGCTTGCTGTGTAGTGCCAGTTGTGACAAATGCTTCACCATTATTCTTCACAGAAGCATGAAATCCACTGCTTTAGTTTTCTGAACTGCAGCTAGCTTGCTAGCAAGGCTAGACTCGGGTTTAACTTGCATGCTGAGCACAGTAGGACAATAAGTAGCAGGACAGAGGGACAAATGGAGACATTCAGCGCAATGATTCATGCCCAAGTGCTTAGTAAAACTAGCTTGCCCTTACTCTTTGCTTTGGCTTCTGCTCATATTGAAGGCACCACCATGATAAATCTTGACTCTTTCATCCTCCATGGCGGGTACCTAACTAAATGTTGTGTCTTGGCTTGACTCCATACTCATAGAGCTGTACTACAACAAGGAATCCTTATATGCCACCTCTTTGCTTGCCAAACATCTCCTAAGTCCTTGTCAGTGCTTAGAAGGTCCAATCTGAGCCTGCTGGCTTTGGGGTCTGCAAAGGGCCTCACTGTGCTTGCAGGATCTAGTTTCTGCAACCAATTCTTATTCAGCTACAAGAGACTTACAAGACTTCTCAGGAGCATGGAAGAAATGTAGGTGGGGACATCTGCTCCTTAAACCAAATGGTGGGGAAAAGCAGATGCAGTGGTTCCTCTGAAGTTCTTCCAAAAGCATTTCTAAGAACACAGGGCTCACTGGGCAGTGACTAGCTGTGTCACTGAAGAACTTTTATTCATTTGCTGTACCCCATCCTGATAACTGTCGTAACAAAGAAAAGATTATCTTTTCTTTTTGCTGTCAGGGAGTCATAGTTCATCATCAGTGCATTTATATCTTCAGGGAGGGATACGCTGTCCTTTGCTGGGAGCCCAGCAATATGTGGGTCTTTATTCATGAGGACCAAAGTTTCTCTGTCCTTACTGGTAGGTTTGTCTAATAATTTTAGAAGAAAACAGGCTCACCACATTAATGACATTCCTCTGCTCACTGGCAAGCAGTGTACACCTCTTGTGCTAGGTGCCGAGGATAGTCCTGATGTGACTAGATGTGCATGGATGTGCCACCCACGTCCTGGGGACATTCGCCATACTCCCTGCTGTTGGCCAGTGGGTTGATGCCTGCTAACACTGCTTGCTATAGCTGCGGTTGCACCATATTTGACAGGATGGGAACTGCTGGACAACAGTCAGCACAGATTTCTTTGCTGCTAGACCTGAAATCGTGTATCCATCTTTCTTTTCCTTTAGAGAACAACAACAAAAAAATTAGCTTCATAATCTAAAATCTCTCAGTTTTAAACTGCTACCAAAAAGAAGCTTTAAGGAAATATTTGGCCAGCCAATTAGACAAACTCTTGAAATTATTGCATATTTCCCGGTCTCAAACCCCATAATGAAAAAAAGTAACTGTCCCTGAAAACCACCACCTGGCTACACATCAATATTGAATTTCAAGGAAAAGTTGATGTTAAAATAACTAGGCCAGTTATATGCATTACGTTTCAATAATCTTCCAGATCATCATATTTATGCTGAAGTGGCTTCTCTTTTTCTCAAAAAAACCCTGTTTAGAGCATAATCATCATACATAGGTTGGGGTTTTTTTCCCCATAAATCTGGTTTGAGTGTGAAACACGGGCTTTGCACTGATTTGCTTTTGGTCTTGATTTCATCTGGGTTTTTAATGGGATGCCCAACGCTGCCAAACTGGCTTCTGACCCAAACAGCTCGTCATTCTCCTGGTAGGGCTGGAGACTGCATGCGATGACTTTAAGAGACAGTAATTGCTGGTGGATCTTGGGTATCTTCTCACCCTTCTAAGAAAAGGTAACGTTTTAATTGGAGAAGATGTTACTGCAAAATTTCAGCCCATACTGAAATAAATAAAGTTGAGTCAAGACAGGCATGCTAGTGTGAGGACTGGAAAAGCAAAGGGCTCGATCACGGCACGTTTGCACTCACCCAGAAGAACTAGACACGTTCTCCATCTCTTTTTTTCATTCAAACATAGCCTCAGGTCTGCTGAACTGTTTATAACCTTCAGCAGCAAAAAGTTGTTAAATCTGGTATTAATTGAGTTTTCACAGTGCGTCTTCCAAAACTACCCATGGCAGTATGCAACGCTGATATCCAAGCTAATATTCACAGACCCATTCTGCAACTGTACAGCTTCTTCTTGGAACAGTGAAAAAGCTATTTCCACTGATGGGTGGATCTTGTGGTTAATGTGCCAGGCCCCCAGTTTAACAGTGAAACAGTTTGATGTGCTAGCGTGCGAGAGTCTCTTTGCTCTCTAGTATAAACCTCCAAGTACAAAAGAATACCAAACAGAGATGAAAATGCCCCTGACCTTTCCACCACGCCAGCACAGTTGCTCCATTTTTGCACTTTACTAAGCCGTTCTAACAGTTTGAAGCCCACCTGATTCTACACACATTTAGCCATGTTTTGTTCTGCTAATAGTGTAATTTATTTCATGTGGAGCAAAGGCTGCCAGGGGAAGTGGATGCTCTTCCCCTTGAATAGCACTCTCAGGGTCTTCTCCCAGGTCATTCTTGTCTCTGAATATTTTCTGAACCCTTAAATTTCAAATTGTTCCTACCAGCCTGGCATGTAAATATATAAGCGGCGATGCACGCAGCAAATCTTAAAGTCTTGAGACTTCTCTAAGATTATTATATGGCCAGACTATTAAAATTCTTTAAATAAAGTATTCTACTTTATTTGTGAAGTATCTTAACGGATTTAAATGATGCTATGCATCAGCCGAGGTGTTTTCAGTCAGAATAACAAAATACCGTATTTTGTACCTTCTATAAAGGATCCATGCCTTCAGTAATCTAGTTTCTAAATGATAATGAATATTAAAATTTCTACACATGGGAAAATTACATCCACGTGTAAAGACACTAATTTTACTGTTTATCCTGTTTACAACTAATACGGTAAAACACTCCCCTGCTTTTTAAATATCTTAAATGTACCTTCACACGTACTGACTGCACGCACGCTTCATTCAAAGCACTGGTATTTTCTTTCTTTCTTTACCCCAGTTGGGTAATAATAATTCATCTTAAGTTGTCTATCTTCTTTCATAAGTCCAACTGAGAAGTAAATATTCTGGTTGAGAAAGAGTAACCAAGTCTGACTCAAGCACCTGTTGAATAATATGGTATGTCATTTTGCAGCAAGCACCTCGAAGAAAAAGGATGTGAAATCAGCTTGACATGTTTATTTCCTGTTTTATGCCATATTGCATTGATTATTGAAAGGTTGAGTTGAAGGTTCCAACTTAAAAAGTATCCTCCTGAGTAAGGAAAAGAAATGCCTAAAAATTCTCTATTTTTTTTTTTTTTCAACAATAACCTCTACAACTTGATTAATCTGCAATATAAAGTCCCACTTGGTGTCAAGTGCAGACTGAAGGGTGAGCATAACAATTTGAGGCTTGTCCTTTACCTTAGTGCAAACCATCCTAGTTCAGCTGATTTGAATAAATCGACACACATCTTCAGTAACCGAGGACCTGACCTTTAGAAACGGCTGTGTGAAATGGCCTCTACTTTCACAGTATCCATGACTGAATCTTCTGTTAATTTGAACGGCATTAAGGTCCAGTGTCTTTCTACTAGACTGCAATAGATACGAGACCTCCAGTTTACCCTGCTTCCCACCTTTAAATTGCTTCTACACTGAGATTCAAGCAAAAAACTTCTTTTCCCTTCTACTTGCATTTAGGCCTTTGGCTTCTGCAGTTGTTGCTAGTCCTCTGAAAAAGGGCAAAAATCAAATGGAGTTTGTGCAGCTGTTTCTAGTCGGAAGCTGTCCCTAGTCCTTGATGGGATGGGTTTTGGGTGGCTACTGAGAAAAGTATTGTCCGCCTTGTCCCCTTTGTGTAAATTGCACCTGTGAATCTTTCCACCATTCTAGTTCAGCATTTAAAAAGCAGTAAATGGGTGTGGAGAAATTTAACTTGATCCCCATCTGGGTGACAGAACTAAGGAAGATATGGAAATGTCAGGATGCTCACCATTTTCCCTCTGTAGGTTTTGTTTAAGCCAAAGGATTTAGTTGCTGAAAGTCATTGTTCCCTACATTCTCATGCCTCTTCAAAAAGTGTTTAAGAATTGCAATTCACCTAGCAAAAAAAAAAAAATGAGTATTAAGGAAAGTGGGTATTTCCCCTTGCCACTGCAGGTGTTTTTAGAGTAGCAAGCCTTCATTTCTCCTGGAACATAAACAACTCGCATCCAGCTGGCACGTGGTTTTGAAGATATGTCTATATTGTGTTTTTTCTCTATGCAGATTTATAAATGGCTGCTGCTTTAGAACACAAAACTGTTTAATCTTGTATATCTTAAAATATTTTGCTATGAGCTAAATTAACCTTACAGAAATGATCTATTTCCTACTTCACGATCGAAAGAAGCCTGTAAGACAATGGGGAAAAATGCTTCTTCTTTTCCCTTTGCTCCATGCTATACCTATGAATATTGTATTTCCTACTAATGTTGTCCCCTTATATTGAAAATGCAGGCAGATCGGATGGGAAATAGCATTCACATAGCTCCTTAGGACACCCCAACTTGTGATTGCAGTGTGTCAGACTTGGTGTATGAAATCAAATGAACATGGTATCCTGAGGATAGTGACACGATGGCAAATAAGTCCCGTGTATCCAAAATTGTTTGTATCCTGCAGGTAATAATAGTGAGGCAGATTGGAAAAAACCCCACAAAAACAACACAAGGTGAGTTGCTACAAGAAATTGTTTATGTTTTGCTGGCAGAGATTTTTAAACAAAGCCAGATGATCCTTATTTCAATGTAATTATTTAGTTTCTGGGAAGAGAAACAACATGCTTGTATTTGGAGTAATTTCTACCTGATTTCTCTCCTTTTTCTTTCATTCAGAAAAGGAAGATGAAACTGTGGGGTTTCTAAGTCTGAGGAAACACCCCTTTTACAGTTGTGAAGAGTATAAATGTATGAAAGACTATTTTATTCCCTTTTCCTTCTAAGCTTTTAAAAATATTTTCCTGCATTTTTAAATGAGAGAGAATAAAACCTCTATAATATCTGGGGGCTTTCCTATTTTTTTTTTCTTTTTAAATTTTTAGATGTTCTACACCATTTCAGAAATGTAAGCTCTTGATCTACTTCTCCCTCTTCCAGGAGCTCTTGGACTGCTAGCACCACTCATTTCTCTAGTCCAGTCTTTTTATGAATGTCCATCACCGTAAACACCATCCACTAGAAGACTAAAACTTCATATATTATTACTCATTGTAGCATGGTTACAGCTGAAGCACTTAATTCACATTATCTAAAACAAGATAAAGGCCATGTCTCACTGCCTAGCAAAACAGTTCCTACTCTCTCAGATAGTGCTGAAAAGGACCTTTGCCTGTTGTGAATAAGACCTCACCTAAAATCCAGGCTGCCATAAAGGAGGCAACTAAAAGCATTTGCAGGACACCATAATATCTGGGACTCATCCACAGAAATGCAATAAAGTATTTTTAAATACATATGAATCTTCCAAATCTTTGGAAATCTGAGTAGTTTGCTTTGAGAATGCTCATAAATTAAATATCTCCCAGACCTGCAAACCCCATCTGTTGCCAAAGTTTAATCCCAAATACTAAAAGTGCAGCAAAAAGCTAGCTCACAAAGTGTGCAGGGGTACTCCTGTGTGCAGATAGATCATCTCCTTTTGCAAAGTCCCCAACAAATCCCCAGCATTTTTAATATGCAAAACTAACTTGCAGCTGCGTAACTGCTGCAAAGGGGATTTCTGCACTGCAAAGGGACGGGGTTTGGGGTGGTACTGACTTATGCACATCGAGGACTTTACAGGCAATTTGGAATTTCATCTCACTGTACTGGAACGTGGGTGAGCTACCAGCCTTGGCTCTGTGGAAGTCAAGAGTTTCCTAAGCTCGGATGAATGGTCATCCATGCACATGGTGATGTTTTCTAAGAACACATACATGCACAGAGTGTTAATCCCTTAAGCTTTCATTTCCTTAGGAAACCCGACACACACACACACACCCCCCTTCCAAGGAGGTGCACACACATACAGATAGACATTTTGTGGATCGATTTAAGGATGGGTTTGACAAGTTTACCAAACTGTACTGGTCCCTGAAATGCTATTTTGTCCTGTGGCACATTTACATAGGCTGCATTGGTAGCTGATTTTGTGAACTAAATGCAAGACAGTGTGTGTGGTTGCTGTAATGCTTTCAACATGTGTTACTGCAAATCTCTACTTCTCTCCATGTTAACTGGACTTGTGGGGTTGGTAGTGCTTTTGCTAGCTTCTCGTCATGCAGCTGAAAATCTCTCCTCTTCCTGCATAACCGAGTTCTGACCATTAAAATTAGAACTGAACAAAAAAGGTCAGCATTTAGCAATCATCCATTGTAAAAAATGTCCCCATGTCGTTTCCTATTCCCTCCCGAGATAACTGGGATGGATTTTTAGGTACTTTTTAGCAGACAGTTGACACATGCTTATCATATAGTTTGTGTCCACATTCAGGTATTTTGAATCTCAGATTGATTGCTTTTATGTGATTTCTTCTGTGTAAGGAAAGGAGGGTCAGACTTTTCCACCAGTTTCTCAAGAATAATCTCAGTCTTCTGTTGCTGCTGGTGTACATGACTCTTTATACTGCGCTGAGATGGGACCGAGTTAGACTGTTCATCTAATGTTTAGTTCCTTGGATCCTTCCAGCAAGTGAAATGTGCAATTCATCAACTATTCTGCAGAATAACATTATGAAATCATACTTTTTTTTTTTTTTTTTTTTTTTTTTTTTTTTTTTTTTTAACCAGCCAGAGATAAAATGACAGCTCTCCCTGTGCTCTGGAATGTCATTGTGGTGGTCTCTTTTACGAGTTTCCTCAGCTTAAGTAAAACAAATACTCTACTCATTTGCCTTAGGTTACAAAATAACAACTAGGCACTTACTGTTGTTTTAGGGAACCATCATTATTATCAATTACTGAGTATGCAAACGTATTTTGTATGCTCAATGGATTTAGACCTATTTTCATTCCAGTCTAATTAGAAAACTAAATGGTAATCTCCAGCCTCGGGCTTTTCCTACCCATCCTTGAGTGACTGTTTACCTTATCCCTTCAAAATAAACAAAGAGCAAAACTCCAAAAGGAAGCTCCATACACAGTTACACAGCATTAAGAGATGACTTTTTTTAGTGATTCCCCTTCATTTTGCTTTGCAATGTTGCCTATGAACTACTAGCTTCATGGGAAGATTTAACTTCGAAATTTGCTTTCTGTATTTCTAGACCAATTTAATATAGGAAGAAAAAAAATAAAGCAAAGATTGCTAGTTGAGTATAAGACAAAAAAGATAAATTCTGAGCCTTTACAGTACTGAAGCAGGTATCTGAATGAGGTTATGGGCTCTCCTTTCCCGTATGCTTTCCAGGGCATGTTAGACAAACATGAGTTGGGGTTAGCCTAGGAATATCAGACCCTGCTTCTGGGTAAAAAGTGGTATTAGATGATCTCATGATGTCGCTTTCAGCCTTAGTTTTCTACATCCTAAGCGAGTGTACAGCTTGCTGGGTTGCCGATCGGCCCTCTCGCTTTCTGCGTTATGTTATCTCTGTCCCAGTTTAGGTGCGGGAGCAGAATGAGTAAGTAAGTCCAATCTGGTGAGACTGTGGGAAGATTGCTCCGGGACAACATGTAACATAGTGGCTTAGGTGGCCTCCTAAGAGTTTGGGAAACTAGCATCGAGTGCCTGCTTCACATCAGGCAAAGAAATGTTAGAGGTCTTGCTTCTGGTACCTCAGAAATAAGCTTTAACCAATGGGCTTCTTGATAAAATGGAGGCATGGCTCTCGTAGCCTCCTCTTGGGTGTGGGTTTTTGAGGGTTTGTCATGAACAAGCCTGCTGTAGGACCAGCATTTAACATGCATTAGGCACTCCAAAGCAGTTTGGAGGTGAATGAAAGAGAAAACGGGGTTCAGTGTCTCCAGAATGCAAACCTCGGGCTTTGTGCAGAAAGTGGCAATTAGACACCAAACCACCCCCATGAGCCTCATCCCATCAAACTGCGGTGTTTGTCTATTTATGTTTGTTTATGTTTATATTGTTTATATTTGTATTTCTGAGGGAAATGCAAACAAACCTCTTTAACCTAAGAAAATTGTACAAGCAACATTTCTGACAGGAGGAAGAAGGGGCCCCATGTGACAGAGGATGGTCACAGCACCTGATGTGCAACCAGTAGGTCTTTGATGCCACAGCAATGATGCTTCCATGAGAATTGGAGTGGTATAGAAAAGAAATTTCAAGCTTCAGCAAAGGGCAGGTGGGTGTATATATCCTCGTGTTCACTGCTGAGTGCATGTGCATTTCAGTCACAGGATGGATATGCTTTTTGATCGTGGGAGAACCCAGAACTGCTCGTGTCCATTTACAAGGTGAGGTAGCCTGACTCTGGCAAACAATCGGACTCTCTCTCTCTGTATCAAGTTTAGTGTTTCCACTCTGGGATATGCAGTGACTTTAGGACCTCAGAAAGAGCTGTTTGTGCAAATTAACAAGCAAATCAATGGTATGTGCATTCCAAGAACTCATAACTCAGGCAGAAAGGGAAAAAAAAATCATCACATTGCTCAAAGGAACTTGTTTAGGGTGGCAATTTCCTTGCCATATTTCAGCTCTCTGTCTCCAGCTATTCAGGCTGTCTAAAATAAATCAGTGTCTTTTTTTTTCTTCTTTTTTTTTTTTTTTCTGAACAATGGGGGAAGTGTGATCAGTTTTTTTCTGCTCTTTTTTTTTTTTTTTTTTTTACATTCTCCTTTTCCATAAAACCAAACTAAACCTGTGACTGTTTCTGTTGACAACTCTACCCTGAGACCTAAATATGCGACACCTTTCAGTGGGCTTAAACCAGTATTTGAACCAGAAAAAGTCAAAATGGCGTAGCTGTTTTACCTACCACTGGAATGTAACGCAAGCTATGTACACAAACCAGGCCTCACATATTAAAAAACATCAGTAAGAAGAAGTAAGATCCATTCCCCCCTTTAGAAGCTATGGATTTCATCCTATGCTGGAAGGATGCTGAGTCCAGACTCCTGTTAGATGGCCTCATCCCAGACAGTGGTGAGTCCATATAAAATCACAACCAGTTGTGGTGGATTTTTTTGCCAAAGCTGAATATATTTCCCTTTGAAGTACTGTTGGTGAGCAGCATGTTTTATTATGCATGGTGTTAACACCAGTTCAAAATTTTAACTCCTTTTTCATATTAAAGTAAGACATTGTGTCCATGAGAGCTTGAGACCGACCGTTTAACTGCAAGCTGCAACTCCTTTTTTCTCAAATGAAATAAAGGCCCTGCTTGGGAACAGGAGACCAAAAGGATGTTTCTAAGCTAAAAGGCAGGCAGAGTAAGCTTGGCTTGTCACCAAGTTGCACTGAATTTGACAAATGAAATTTCATTAGAAGTGTAGGGGTGGTTGTGAAACGGCCAGTAAATAACTGTCTCCCCAGAGTCTCACACTTTTTCCAGATTCTATTTTCTCTTCGGACTCCGTTCTGCCAGGGACAATATTTTAAAAGCAAAAACCAGAGCTAAGCGTCAGAGTTAGAAGTTAGTAGATAATAAAGGTCAAATGTATTTTTTCCAGGAGCTACTGGAATTTATGCCATTATTTTATCTTTTCTTCCTCCCTTGCAGTTTCTCTCACAGTTGTTACCGCTAATGGGTCCAAGCCAAGGCTATGAATCTAGACAAATTCGGGGATGGCTCCAGAGCTAAATTGCGTAGCTGACCATTTTCTCTCCAATGAAACCGAAGCAAAACCCAAGCCCCATCCCCATGACCCTGTGCTCTGAAATGCTTGGAGCTCTTTCAGACCTGGATCTGAATTTCATGGCTGATGACCCTCTCTAGTCATCATCCTTCAGTAATTCAAAATATAAATTAGGCGCACATCATCATTCATCCACCAAACCACATCTGTGCATGGAGCTACTTTTTCTCTCTCAGGGCATTACAAACCCATGAAGTATCTCTCCTCCTGGCTGTTACTGAGCAAAGAAAAAGGGTCCTTTGTATTGTTCCTTGCTGCTTCTGTAAGGAAAGTTTTCTACTCCTTCTGGCTCAGTGATGTAAGACACTTCCATTTCCAAACAGAAGGCTCCATCATGACAGTTTGTGTTTTCTGTAAGGATTAGCAGTTGAATTTACTCTTCTGTACCACCCCTTGCTGCTCCTCAGCTGGAATGTGGGCTCGGGTGGCCCTGACAGTGCAGCTGCTTTTGCTCCGAAGCCAAGGTGGGACGTCCAGTGACGGTCCAAAGTCTGGGAATGCAGCTTTCCTGCACGGATGCTGTCACTTGTGACTGACCGAGAGTGGCTCGATGGAACACATGAGCTCTTTTCACAGGACTCTTTCCTTCCCTGCATGCAAGGAAAGAACTTTTCTTGGTAGGAGGTAAAGCCAGGCATGAGAAACATGCTGTTCCTGAACTGCACAGCAGTGTCTCCAAATGGACGAGGGACAGAAAAGGAGGTGCCCTCTCTAGTTTCCTTTTTAAAACCTTGAGACCATGTGCTTTGGGAAAAATTCATACTTGCTGCTGTCAGAAGAGTAGCACTGGGATTCCAGCTCCCTAATTTGATTGATAGTTTAATTTGAAGGGAAACGAGTCCTGTGAACCACATGCTTCAGCTGATAAAGACAGCAGGACTTTACTACCTTCCCTCATCAGGCCACGCTCCACCAGTCCCTGATGTAAATGGAAGTCATTACACCAGTTGTTTATGGGAAGAGGATATAGGTTATAGAGATAATAGATATAGGTTATAGAGAGAATAGTTATAGAGCCCCAGTCTTTGCTCCTCCAGGTTTCCTAAAGCCATAAATGCTTGCAGAACTAATACAAAGAGCATATTTCCAGTGTAGATGAAGTTGGAGGACTCAATTTCTTGGTATAACTTCTGTTTTCTAGAATTTTCAAAATTCAGTGGTAACCCAGATGTCTTGCCACTGCTCTTAGTACAAGGTAATCCTAGATGACCTTCCACAAATCCCTTTTAATTAGCCTCTTTCCCAGAGAGTGCCATGCCAGCGGATGATTAATACATCAATCTTACTGTATTTGCAGCTGATTCTTTATTCCTTTCCCTACAGATGGAATTTTGTTTTGAGGCCCCATGAAGTTTCAGGTTGTGATCATCTACTGTAAAATATACTCTCACCCTTAGAGAGTCTAGTCACATTTTGGGGAGCACGGATCTCACAGACGATATTGCACAAAACACCACACACCATCGCACACAACAACATACACAATGCTGCCAGCGGTCCTGCTGCTTAAGAACAAAAACTGTCTCTCATGAAATCTGAATTTACAAGTCGATTGTAATGCTATTGAACAAGCTAATGAATGCCATACTATTGTACAAGCTCACGCAGAAGGCAGCACTAACACATTTGATAAAGGTTCCAAATTGTTTAGATTGTGATATCAGATACACTTTTTAGTCTTGCGAAATAAGAATTTATTTATGCTTCTTATTGCTGAGAAATAATACAATATGGTTCACATGAGAAAAAATTCCCATTGTGGCACTTGATATTCACCATTGTACTGCATAGAAAATAGCCAGGTGAAAGAAAAATCTGGGGGATATAGTTGAGCTAAGTAGATCTGATGGAAAACGCGTCCTGCATACCAGCTGCTGGAAATTTGATCTGCATTTGGGTCATCAATCAGATGTTAGACTGAAAGGTAACATAACATTAGGGAGGGTCAGCAGAACACTGAGCTTTGTATTCAAAATATAACAATCTATGTCAGGCCTTAACTACATCAGCTGCTATACGTGGTACTATGGAAAGCATTTTGCAACTGAACTCTGGAACTCTCTGTGAACATTTTCCCTGAAACTTTTTGTTTGAGGGGAAAAACGTAAAGAAAGAGGTAAGTGTGCTTTTGGCATCTCCGGGCTTTATGAGGGTATGACTCATGGATGGTCATGGGGAGTGAGGATGGCAAGGCTCTGCATAGCGATTGGTCACATGGACCATGGGGAGTCTGGAAGGAGGATCTATCATTTTGCTTCCACTGAGTTTATGTGTCCCAGTGGTAATCTGGGTACCAGCAGGTATTTAATGGCTTTATGGTAGGCGTGGGTTAGAAGCCACTGCAAAAGCTATAAATTCTCAGACTTGAGGCATGAACTGACCTGTGGCCAATGGAGGTTAGAGAGAAGCTTCCCCTTTGGGGAAACTGCTAGGTGATTTGTGTCTTAGCAAGGCAGCTAGTTTTACATCAAAACCAGCACATGGCTGAGATGGAGAGTTAGTTGTATCGAATACGGTGGTTCCTGTGTCCTCCAGCTGTCAGGCTGGGTGGGGAAGCTCTGTCAGATGGGGAAAGCACACAGTAAAGAGATCTACCAGTAACTTCTTACAATAGCGCTATATACACGGTATAGTTAAACGCTGAGAACCAGGTCCTACAAAACACTACCAGTCCTCTCATTTACTGAAGTCCTTGTAAATGAAGAGCACACCAAACCTTGCAGATTGGGAACCCGGGGCACATGTCATTTGAGGGCCGAAGGGCAAAGTGAGAAAACCAGGAAATGTGATGGCAAAAAAGTCTGGGAGACTTTCAGCAGTGGTATTTTGTACTGTTTCCCACTACATTCTGGGAGCCAGTAAAGATTTCTGAAGATATTTGCTTGATAGAACACCCACTGCTTGGTTTAATTAGCTGGGTCTCATTTTTAATAGGCACCAGCTGAAAATTTTGAGTGGGATCTTACATGCATTTCAGTATTAATGCAGAAAGATGGGTCTGACAGAGTTCAAGCCTGTATCCCAGTTATTGCAGGCACAGTTCCACACGTCTGGGCTGGCACAATGCAGGGGAAGCAGCAAGGCCCAGCTGAATTAAACTTTGCAGGTTGGGGCAATCTATTGCATTTCACTTGAAAGACTTAAAACATACAAAGGCCACTGAGGTTCTGTTTTGCTCATCTCTGTTAAGCTTGCTGAGGTCTTCTGCTGAAAGCAAATAATGATTGCCTGTGGTGGACAGCTTTTCTATGAAGAGATAGTTAAAGCATATCAGCAATCTTTGGCTGATAGCAGACAAACCAAACTCTTCTCATGTTCTCTCACACAGAGCCTTTAAGACTTGCTGACATGTCTGGAGTTGAAAAAGCCAAAGACGAGCTGTGATAATAGCTTGTAAACAGACTGTGGCCACACCTTGCAGTGTCTACAGCCTAAAGGAACAGATGTGCCAACCCCTACCTGCCCTTAAAGGCCAGGAAACAAATCATTGGTAATAAAACACAATGGCCATTCCCCATCTGCAATCAATTTTTGTTTAACTAATGATGTTTAGTAGAAAATAGCCACAGTCATCTCTTATTAGGTCCTTGAATAAACAATGGCTGTAGCTCAAATGTTTCATTAACAGGGAGGAAAGCAGCCACTAGTTCCTTTTCCAGGTGTCTGTAGCTGCTGCTAGAGTTTACATAGCTGTGGGCAGGCAAGAATAGCCCGTGTTACTGCCATCGTCCTCTGCTTATGTGATGATGGGGCGCGTGCTTCTGTTTGCTGCACCGTCTGGATCAGTATGGTGCGTTCTTAACAGCAAGCAGGATCTTGCTCAAGCAACCCAGTGAGAAGAGTAAGTCTTTGTGCTAGTTGCAAATGGTTTGGGGCTCAACTATGAAAAAAAGTCAGCTGGGGCAGGGAGAACTTCGGGGGGGAAGTTGTGGAGCTAGGCTGCCTCTAAGCAGAGAGCCTGAGGCAAGCTGCCCTTTGGGTTTCCTATCTCCCCGTTAAGCAGGCTTGGGGTGTAGCTGCTGATGGTGTTGGGGTTCCCTCGAGCAGGCCAGCTGCATGCAGTCAGGATGGTTTGTCAGGCTCAATAGCAAAGGGAGGTTCAAGATGTAATGTTGGAGTCCGGGTCTAGTGTAAAGGTTGTCAAAAGCCAAAGGTGATGACATGACTGTGATTTAACTGACCAAAAACCATACACAGATAACACCTCTCAACTTTTCTAGGCTTAAGGTTATTCAATCTTTTAGTTAGGGGTTTTTGGGTGGGTTGTTTTTTTTTTTTTTCAGTGCCATCTATAAATTACAAAACTCAGCTCTCTTAAAGTGGAAATTCTGCGCTGTGTATGCACACAGGGCTTGGCTGTTCTCTTACAGCAAAATGTCATGCCAAATAAATAATCATGAGCATAAGGAAATGTCATGAATGAGAGAAGGGAGAAAAAGAATAAAATTAAATAAGGCTCCTTAAAAATATTCTGGGAAATGATCAGACACTGAACAAGTAAAGACATTACCATTCGTAGGCACACTGGTGAATCTGTGTTCTTTAATGGGATTCTAAGGCTGCTGATAGGAAATGCACTTATTCATGGAACCTAATTAGATACTAGATTCTCTTGCTTTAGGGTTAAAGCAAATAAAGATTTAGGGTATTTTCAGAAAGCCCCATCACTTCTAGCCTGCTCTTTGTTAGTTTAAAAAAACCCCAAATACAAACCCCAAAAACACAAAACAAGAATTCCTAGAGGGAAATATTTATGTGTATTTGGAGCAACCCAAAGCCTTCCATGTGTCTTTGCTTTGAAAGGCAAATGTTTACCCTGAGCCTAGCCTGCAGGTGTTGTGGCTGGCCCTACTAACCTGCACGGGCCTGCTCAGGAGGGCAGGCAGCTCTCAGGGTGGCCTGCCCCACTGCACTTCTGTCTTTGCTGGGCGCGTCACGGATCCGTCTTGCGAAAATCTGAGTATTTCTGGCTTGGATTAAGTTAGAGAAACTGTGAAAGGGAAGGGGTTTGGGTTTGTTCTGGTTTTCCTTTTGTGCTATTCAGTACTAATGGCATCAGCCAGATCAAGAAAAGCAAAAAGGATTTCTCCCTGACTTCTCTCCAGTGCCTGACTGCTTCTGGCACTGAAAAAGTTAGTTCTGAGCATTAAATATTAGCACTGATCTATTCCAGCCCTTTTGTATATATCTGTATTTAGCTTTTTCTTCTGGTCCCCCCTCCTGCAACAGAACAGTAACAGTGATAATTCATTTATATAGTGATTTATGTAAAATAGCCATCCAAAGAGTGCTATATATTGCTACAAAAAGCATTTACTTTGGCTGCTTCTAACATTTAACTGCTGATTACATGAATCCTGGTGATTCACGTACCCACTGTGGTAACCCTACACAACAGTGAAACATAAGAACTAGAGGCTGTCTTTAATTAGACAAGGTAATATTAAACACTTGTATGAGAAGTCACCGAAGCTGGAACAGCCCAGCCCTTAAACATCTGGTTACTCAAAAGCTGATGAGTGTGGCATCTGGGTCCTTGGGCTCTCCCTTCTGCACTCAGCCTGGTAACACCTTCTCTGTTTGGTCAAGGATGCGTTAATCCATGATCCAAACTTCAGCTAAATGTCTCCTTCAGCTGTATCTTTGGTTCTTGTTGCTCTCCAACAGGCTAGAGCTTGAGATGTGCCTCACTTACACTTTGTCATGCTTGGAAAGGAGAGAGAACTAAGCTGGCTTTAAACTGGTACCTGACCGCAGTCTAGGAGTTACTGGGTGGGGTGCAGTTATAAAACAGAGTGAGTTTAGGCTTTTTTTCTGCACTTCGGTTTGTTTGCCAGCACCTCCTCAGGACAACTCTGTCATGTGAGGATTGTCAGGGGGTGTTCCTCCCGCTTACGAGTTGTCCCTGAGGCCTTGAAGAACAGCAAATGCAGGAGCTGCTCCCCAGGCCAGGCTCTCTGCAAGGATTCCTTGAGATAAACTGTGACCAATCTGTGTTGAAGAACCACTCGCACAGCAGATGAGAAATAAACGGAAAGCATACAGAACTCTCTATCTACATGGCATGTTTGTATATTTTCTGCCTCCATTTCTAATCCAGTCGGAAGTTTGGTTTTTTTTTCTTTTTTCTTTGAAAAAAGAAAATAAATCCAAGCACTTGGTATTTTTCTTCAAGTTCCATTATGAGGTACCCTGTTTTTCTTGCTGCTTCACTGGATGCTAACCCCAAATTTCTCCATGGTGACTTTTAATGACCTAAAGCTCTGTACACAACGTTTCAGTGATGGTGTGTATTTCAGGCAATCGCTACTTCAGGCCTTCATCTTCTGTATTTCAGTGAGAGAAAAATAAACATTCAATGTCAACTGCAGGCAGAGGTCATAAAATGGAAAACTATGGCTTTGTGAATGAATTATTCATGAGGTGAGATGTAATCCCCAAAATCCAGGCTGGGAGAACTGCTGCTCAGATGAGGCCATGCTTAAAACCTATGAGGCAACTTGCTTTCCTTATAAACAGAGGAATCGGGTATAAATACATTTTACTGTGCTTTTAAAGTACAAACAAAACAGATGTTTGAAAGGTAATGTGCTCTTGTCAGCATTCACCCTCTTTATATGAACTTCTTCCAACCCTCCCAGTTTTCCTTGTGGGTGTTAATGCAGTTATTAGTCCCAGCTTCCCAAGGGGCCTTTCACCTCGCCAGTCTCTGGTCAGACAATGCTGTTGAAGCCTGATTCAGAACCTGCTGCTGATGCCAAACCTGGGATTAGCTATTGTTTGGAAACCCTAAGAATTAGGCAGGGTGTATACCTTCAGCTGGAAGTGAGTGATCTGGTGCAGGAGGTCAGGGATGACATGCTGGAAAAGTGTCACAGTGTGGATCAGTTTGCTGTAGTGCAAAGCGTCAGGGGATGTGCAGCCAAAATCCTTGATGACACATGGGGAGAGGACATCCTCAGGAAGGGCATGTTGTACTGCAGCTGCCTGCGTAAACCAGGGGGGTCAGCTTTGTCGCCTGAGCTGCAGAAGCAGATAAAGCACTGAGGGCTGAGTTAAAAAAAAATAATATAAAGGGACTTAAGAACACTGGGGTGATTGGTTCTAGGATCAGGAGCACAGGTACTATTTTCCTCAATCCCTTTAGTGGCAGGGAAGAATACTGGAAGGAACAGGAAGGCTGAGAGAGCTGGGCTTGTTCAGCCTGGAGAAGGCTCTGGGGAGACCTTATAACACTTTCCAGTACCTGAAGGGGGCCTACAAGGAAGCTGGGGCAGGGAGCTTTTTACAAGGGCCTGTAGTGACAGGCCAAGGGGTGAAGGGTTTAAATTGAAAGAGGGGAGATTTAGATTGGATATCAGGAAGAAGTTCTTCCTGGAGAGGGTGGTGAGGCACTGGCACAGGTTGCCCAGAGAAGTTGTGGGTGCCCCACCCCTGGGAGTGTTCAAGGCCAGGCTGGATGAGGCTTTGAGCAACCTGGCCTAGTGGAGGGTGTCCCTGCCCATGTCAGGGGGGTTGGAACTGGATGGTCTTTAAGGTCCCTTCCAACCCATTCTATGGTTCTGTGATATATATAACTTTCTCTAATCAAAACACAATTGAATGATTCTTGCAATATCTGGGAGCTGGCAGGGCACTGTAGAAACCAACACATATTGAGAGTCTTGTGCTCCAGAAAATGTGTTGTTGGCTGACAGTACTGGACAGTGGAAGGCTCATAAGGATGAAATATTAATGATGTGTGCTTTAAAGCACTGCATACCAAGAGGGAGGTACTTGATTCAAATATAAGTTACTTGGGGGCCATCTGAGCCTGCAGACTTGTTCCAGCCTGTTACTATCTGCTGTGCCTCGTTTCTACACTCTACCTCCAAATAAGCAGCGAAGCAATTTAGTTATGCAGCTCCCCTGAATCCAGACATGGGCATGGCTTTGCCAAATGAACTGGGTTGTGCACAGAGGGCAAAATGTTGCCTGTGCCCCATTACAATGCAAGCACTAAGATGTGTGGGCGGAGCCTAGTCATCTCTTGTTTGGAAGTGTTAGGTACACTAACTAATTATATTTCTCAGTGCAGGCAGGCTCAAATTTATCCTGCCTGAGATGCTGAGAGCTAGGCCTCTCCAGGGCCTAGCTGTAATAGCAGTTTCTGCTGATCGCTAGGAGAACAACCTAGGCTAGTTGTGTCTGTTAGGTGAGGTGGATGCTAATGCCTCAGATCCTTGAGTCCAGGTCTGGATGGAGGAATAAAACACCATGTTGCTGGCAAGATAGCCCAAGACCTCTTCTTCCTTGTGTAAATCCCAAATATGGAGTCGGGAGATGTCTGTACGGGCAGACACTGGGACAGATGTGATTACCCTCTTTCCGTTGACTGTATGGGGCTGGAGTGATCCTGTTCCTCTCTTTGGTGGGCTGGTGATGTACTTCACCTGGGCTGGGCAGTGCTGCAAGGCAAAGACTTCCCATCCTTGTTCCAGCTGGGCAGTTCGGCCCTAGAGCAGGATGTTGTTTTGTGTTTGGACTTTGGTCAGTACGTGAGCGTAAGCAAAAAGCTACATCTGAATCCTGCTGTCTCTTCTCAAGCACGCTCCAGATTTAAGCAAGCATAGGTTTCTTATTTGACCTCAATTTATGCTTTCCTAGAGAGAAATGAGGAGGGTCTACAACTGTGAAAGTCCTGACCAGAAAAAAGCAAAGTCTGGCACAAGCACCTACCTACTTGCCTTAGTAACTGGAGCGAAGGGAAAGTCTCTGTTTAAGGGAAGGAAGTGAGAGCAGCTAAAACCCTGCTAAACATAGGGAGTCACTTGCTACCACCTTTCAGCTCCTGCTTACTCCCTGTGATTTGGCAGCGCTCCATTCTGCCAGCACTGTTTCTTCAGCGTGACTGGGCTTTGCAGAAAACCTCCTTAATCCAACACAGAAAGGTTTTATGCAGTTACGTCCAACATGGTCCTATTTCACTTGATTTCAGTGAGGAAGTTAAATCTCAGTCTAGACGGAGTACTCTCTCGCTCCTCTGAATCTTGCACCCGGTGAGATGCATTATCTATGAGTATGTTTCTCATTTTCCAGATGAGCCCAGGGGATCTGCATCCCCACCCCCCACTAAAATTCCTGTCTGTGCTAAATTGCCTTTTAGTCCTGATTTATACCTCAATAAAACACATCATGAGAAGGAGAAAATGTTTAATTGTATAACTGATGTGACTTACGCGAGACATTTTTTGTGGTTATTTATGCACTTGTCTTCTTTAAAAAGGGTATAAAGACTTTATTTGCAGTGGGAACAGTAAAGGGTGAGGAAAATAAATGTGGAGAAGGACAAGGAGTAAAACTACAGCTGGTGTGGCTTCTGGAAAAGGACCTCTGTTAAGAGAATTGCTGAAGAATAAGAAGTGCAGTTTGGGTTTTGGATCTTCAGAGGTCCTGAGAAAAACTTGGGGATTCCTCCTGTCCATTAACAAACCAAATCAGAAAACAAGCTCATGTTGAGGCTGATGTTGAAAGCTGGAAAATGTTTCTTTTCTCAAAGCAGTAACAAATTAAGAAATCTTTTATGTCACATATGAAATGACTGAATCTTGGGTTCCTGTTTGATTTGTTTCACCAAGACCCCTTTCAAAACTGTGCTGTTTTGTTTTGGGTTTGTTTGTTGTTGTTTGTTTGTTTGGGTTTTTTTAATAGTTTTTTCCCAGGGTGAATATGGTGCTAGAGACCAAAACACAGGCATTCAAGCCTGTCTTCAGTTTTCTGCTGCAAGGTTTCTACTGGCAACCTAGTCTGTCTGATGACAGGCATTCTGGCAGCACCTTAAACAAGTGTTCAAGCGTCACATGCAAGATAAGAAGACTCCAGGATAATTAGAAATGGGCTCGTTACTGGGAGGTCGGCATGATTTACTTAATTACATCATAAGTAGTGTTCTTATCTTTTCTATCGCCTTTGTAAGGATGTAGCTTCTAAGACTGTTTTTTGGGGGTGAAAGCTAAGGAGTAATGTTAAGCTTGTTGTTCAGCTCCAATTTGGTCTCATTACTGATAAAATGTTTATTATGGCACGGAGTTAGTGTTGACATGTGCTTTGTTCTGCATGACGTGACTCTTGCCTCAAGGGCCATCTAGTCTTCAAACGCTGGAGAGTAGGTGCGTGGTAATGCAGGGACATGCATATATATTTGCATACTAGTCAGGCTGATAGAGAAACCACTTCATAAATAAGCAGGTCAGCAGCATTCTTATCTCCTTATCTTTCACTGTCTCAGCCCCAAGCATACGTGCCTTACTTGCAATGTTGTCCTCTGCATGGGAACTCGGACACTGTGGTGCTGCGGACCAGCAAATGGGGCGTGTGAATTTGGGAACTCGTGAAAGTTTGAGTGGTGGGGTCTGCGCCTCCTAAAATGTTTCAGATTGTGCCAGTTTCCCAACTGTCCATAGAAGATGCTGAATTCTTCCTGTTAACATCTAAAAATTTCCCTTAAAATATGAGAAATGATCAACACAATCTTCAGAAGTTCCTCTCTGACAGGCACATGGACAAAGTCGCTCATGTCTTCGTACTTAGATGCTATACCAATCCCCTGAGCCATCATTTACTGGAGAGGTACCTCCCTCTTCTTCACCGGAGGAAATCCTCCTGGCAATGTGGTTAGTAAAGATACATTTACCACCAAGACTTAGTATGCCTACCTAGGATACCAGCTCTTGCTAGCTTTTCGCCAAGGCTGGTTGCAACCAAGCATAACGAGCGCTCGGCCTGACCTCTGAACAATGTGGGTGTTCGGTCACCCTCTGAGAGAAAGAGAGTATTGTCTTGCTGAACTTCATGAAAAGAAAGGCAGTTACCCTTCTATTAAAATGGCTTTTGACTTTGTAGAAAGTGAAACTTACCATTATCCAGCGTTTTTGGCTTCCACCTACAGTATGTTAATTGGAGGAACACAAGAGCTTTGTGCATCGACGATGGTTATCGCAATTTCGCCATAAGAAATCCAGAATTGTGGCTACACTGGCTGGTCTTTTGCCTTTTCCGACTGTAGGACTTCTTTTCACTTGCAGGATTTCCTTATTCCAAATATTTCTTCATATACCGAAGCACATTTTTTTTTCCTCCTCTGAAAGAAAAGGTCAATGAAACAGAGATGAACAAAGGAGGAAAATGTCTTTCCATTTACTTACTGTCCTGCCAATTCAAACAGTTCTGCGCTGCACAGGGTTTCCCTGCACGCCTCTCCTCATGATGCGCAAGACTGCCCTCAGGGAAAAACTCTGATCCTCTCTAAAATATGATTAAGTAACTTTGCCACTGTCAGCTATATGTGTTTTTAATCAAGAGCATGACCTTTTTTATATCCCTGTTAAGGGCTAAGGCATTTTGGCAGGTATCATAAACTGATGCATGCGGCATGGCCTTACTTTACTACTCCCAGTGCATTTATCAGGATGGCTGGTATCCAGAGTCCTTCAATAGCTCTGGAATGCTTATTCCAGCAGTTAATTCACCTGCAAATCTGCAGCCTAATATTGCAGCTTTCTCTTGAAGAACCAGAAGGTCAAGCAGACCTTGTCCAGGGTAAAATCCTCTACTTCGGGGGCTTCACTGAACAAGCTGTGGGAGAAATGCAGCCAGTTAACCAAAGCACAGCCAATCATAGAATCATAGAATTGTTTGGGTTGGAAGGGACTTTAAAGATTATCTAGTTCCACCCCTCCTGCCATGGGCAGGGAATCCACAATTGTAGATTGAAAATATAATATTTTATGAGTTTGAATAGCTTAGTCTTTAAAAAAAAAAATGTATTTTTGTTGCTTTTCATACTGGGACAGTGCCTAGAGCCAGATCGCCATATGGATCATGCAAAGACAAAACAAAGGGTTGATGTCTATACTGCCGATCATTAATCTAGCTTTAAAATGATGAGTTGTGCTTTCAGAGGTCATTTTGGTTTGTTTTTTAAACCTTATTGTTGTCTTGAGTAACCCAAACATAACATTGCTGAGGCCCTGCCCTTATTCTGATAAGGGAGACAAAACCTGCTATCATACATGGTATTTGCCTCCTGAGCATTCAAGGATATAAATGACTGTCCACTGATAACCACTTCCTCCGTGCGAATTTTCCGAGACGCTTTATGTTACAAAGAAAAACCTGAACCGCCTGAAAAAAAATAATAAAGCCCAACCCATGGGAGTTGTCAGGAAATAGCTGAGCAAGCTTGTGAGAAAATTTGCGAGTTAAAGGAATGCATGAAGGGTTCAATGCCACACGTGGAGGGTGTGAAGTTTTAGATGGGCTCAGGGTACGGCTTCAGTAAACCATAATGTAATTCTTCTAGAATGCGACGCGCGGGATGAGCTGGAGGTTGAGTAGAGCTACTTGGCTTTGGGATCTTTTCTCTTTGCCAGGAGAGTCAGTCTGAAGGAAACCTTGGAAACAGAGTACGCTTACATTTATTTTTTTTTTTTAAGAGCTCAGTAGCTTTCACTATTTGTACGTCCAGATCCAGAAAAGTGGTTGTCACAAATGACTGTTCCTCTTGACTTGTCAGGGCAGTCTCTAAGGTATGAGCGTGGCTCCTGAACATTGAAATGTTTTCACTATCCTATTTGCAGCACAAGGACAACCTAGGAGGCGTGACCACTGCCCCCCTCCAGCATTTTTCTAGACGGCATTAACATCTCATCCATTGATTATGGAGGACACAACTGCACAAAACAAGGCAGAAGTGACTGCCTTCTTAAAATATGTTTGCATCGTGGCACTGACACATTGGCCCCCAGGCTCCCAAATGAAATAGACTTATAACAAAGGCATCGAGTAAGCTGTAGAGTCCTTCAGCTGACAGTGAGACTGCTGGTGAAGGTTACACAGCAGTCTCCTTTATCTGCTCCCAATAAATGAGGAAAACTGATGTCCTGGCAAGGGTTTTTCCTGTCTGTCTGGGTCTTAAGCACAGAAGCAGCACTTCCCAGGGAAGAAAAAGAAATTATATTTTTGTGTGCAAGTAGCAGCCAGCTGCTGGTTGTGGGTTTTGTTGTTTATTCTCTCCCTCTCCTGACTTCTAAAATGTGTTCAACATGTTGAACCCAATTTCTCACCTCTCTTTGAACCTGTAGAAGATTTAAAGAATAGGATCAAAACCTTCCGTCTATGTCAAATACAGCAAGTGTCCTGAGGGGTGAAGGAGGACAAAGGCGATTTGTTGCACCAAGCCCAGCTTATTGGGTCAGTGCACCCAGAGCTGTGATCAGACATTGGGCCAAAGGGTTTGGCTGGGTGGGAGACAACTTCAGGGAGACTCTGCATGGAAGCAGTATGCGCTGTCTTGCTGCAGGACCGCCGGTGGTGGCCTCGCTCAGTTCGTCTCTAGGGAGTCTTGTTTACTAGAAGCTTTAGCAATTGCTTTGGCTCTTCTCATCCTCCTCTCCAGACCCTGTGGCATGAGCTTGTGGTCCCTCCTCTTAAAGCGGAGGGCGAGAATGTTATTTCCCTCTCTGTCTTCCCACCAGGCCAACTTTTTTTCTGCAAGGTGCAACCTTGAGGAAAGCCAGCCTGTGCCTGAATGTCTCCCATCAGGGGAGTGACGGGGACAAACAGCTCATGGCTGCTCAATGTTTCTTGTACGGCTTCTCTCCTGTGACCTGGGAGATGCGGTGACACCGCTGGGGTTTGCCTAGGCGTGGGGAAGCTTACAGGCGTAGATGTAGGCTGCAGCTACGCCGTCACAGTAATGCCGGTGCCCGTCCTTTGCTTGCAGATGGAGCGCGGTTTGGACTGTTTGAGCTATTTCTGAAGCGATACCTCTCGACTACAGCAGCAGAGGCAAGCTATTCGATCCGAGCAATGCCTCTGCTTTCCCAGGATGTGTTACTGACTGGCCAGTGCGTACTCAGCCCGGGAAGGACCATATGGCTGGGGGGGAGAGTCGCTGGCTGGGGATTTGTACAACAGAGTAAACCGAGGTGGCCTTTTGCTAAGGGCATCAGGTAAGAATCTGTAGTCTGTTGGCATGTTATTTGATCTGTTGTTATGGGGTGGGTTTTTTTTCCCACTGGCCAAGAGTGAGGCATGAAACCTGCCTATGAAGTGCCTACAGCATTCATTCTTCTTGCTTACTTGAGAGAGCCTCAAAGGGAGTTGTGTTACTCCCTTTCATGTTAGGCAGCGGTAACTTTGTGCTAAATCCTGTGAACCAAAGGCTGTGGGATACTTGAGCTTTCAGCCAGCACTTGACTTCATAGCTTAGGCAACCAAATAGCACTCCAGAAGTAAAACAGGGATTCTCAAATGAGTGCTTTGGGACTATTACCCGTACATATCTATTCATATGTTCGTTTCTGTAGCGCAGACTGAGGCATACAGAAAACATTTGTTTTGCCAAAACGGTACCAAGAGCAAAATTACCCTTTTATGATCCATGGGGTTTTCCAGGGTAAATCACAGCACTAAAAAGTGATGGAAAGACAGATCCAATTAAAATTCTTTTTTTAAATGAAAACACTAAAGAGATAACCTTGTCAGCTGTGTTTAAGGAAGAAAGGCAAACATAAAATCTTAATCCCCCCTCCTCCAAAGAAGGACACCATTGTACTGAAAGGGCTAACTGCTGCTCTATATACTGCACAACTTTACTTTGTACCCTTTCGTAGCATAGGGAAAGAAAATAAGGTACGACCCACACGCCTTCCAGTTCTGCCATAAGGCATTTTTCCCCCGTCTTGCTCCATAATGAACAAATGCTGTGTGCCTTTGCTTCACAAACAGGTTATTTATTGCTTGATACTGAATTTCCCTTTTATTTTCTATATTATTTTCACCGGTGTATTTTGAAAGTTTCTCTTCCAGGTGTCTGCTCTCCTAGCAGTCAAAAATGCCTCTTTGAGCTGAATGAAGTGCTGCAGGAAGTTGTTAGTTTCTAATTAGGAGAACAGCCTGAAGGATAGGCTGTATGGGCAGTCCCTGCGACTTGGGCAGGTAACAGTGAGAAAGCAAGCACTGGTGTGAGGACCTGAAGTGATCCGATCCAGGCAGATCATCAGTGGTGGCATTAGGAACAGCGTCCATGCTTCCTGCATCGCAGTAGGGTCTCATCTTTAACTATGGTGGCAGGATTTTCAGGACCCCAGAAAACAGTCACTGTTGTAGCTGGAAATAACCATCTAAACTAGTCTCTGCTCACAGGGGAGCTGGTCGGATGAGTTCTTCTGGCCAGATGGTTAATGGGCTTAAACTGAAAGAGGGGAGATTTAGATTGGATATCAGGAAGAAATTCTTCCCAGAGAGGGTGGTGAGGCACTGGCACAGGTTGCCCAGAGAAGCTGTGGATGCCCCATCCCTGGGAGTGTTCAAGGCCAGGCTGGATGAGGCTCTGAGCAACCTGGTCTAGTGGAGGGTGTCCCTGCCCATGGCAGGGGGTTTGAAACTGGATGGTCTTTAAGGTCCCTTCCAACCCAAACCATTCTGTGATTCTATAATTCTGTCCAGAAGTGGAGAGGAAAGTGTTGGTAGGTAGGGGTGAAGAGAGCTGGGAGAAGTTGACAAAGAGCTGGGATAGAAGGTTGAGGCATAAAGCTTGATTAACGGGTGTTTGGTTTCACTGTTCAGAAAGTGTGTGGGAGCTGAGAGGTTGCAAAGGCACGTTTAAATTAAACTGCAGGAATGTGCCTGAATTCCCAGGGCAGTCATAGTGTAACCTGCAGTGAGAACCACCGTGTGCTCCTAACTTGGAAGATCCTACCTGAAGGTGTTCATGTGTCTGCCAGGCTCTGACCAGGTGGGTTGGTGGTTCTGGGGTCAAACCACCGCACATATCCTGTAATTGGCCCCAGTTCCTAATCCGAGTGCTGCTCCTGCCGTGGCTGCGTGGGATGGGCCTCACCTCATGGTTGCTACTCAACTGTGACTTCAACCACCATGCCTAAACCATAAATACCTCTCAGTCTGTTAAACAAGCTGGAGGGTAAATGGTTGAAGAGTATTACCTCAGAGATCATTCTCCTTCAGGGCTTGCAGCAGAGGTCTGGGTTGCATTTCCTTTCTGTGCAACAGGCTGCAAACCTACTGGAAGCTGTCTGTCTCACCTCCTTCTGGGATGTAAAGGGAATAATGATGGGTTATTGTACTTGCTGTAATACAGAGGTGTAGATGTTGCTTGCAAAAGCCTATTTCACATGTGAAAGTCTGTTGTTCCCATATTGTCCTTATAATATATTAGGAAAGTGGTGTTAGAAGCATCTTGTTGTTTAATTGGTGTTTTTTGATTATGTTAATGGTACGTTTAAAAATTAATCAATGTGAAAATCAAGGTCATCTGTATGACCTTTACTTGAAGTTAAGTTGCTTAAATGATAAAACTCTTCTCCTTATCCCTCACTCTGTTTCCTTTTCATGGTGCATGGCCACAGGCAGTATCTATTATAGACTGAATGCCCTCCTCAGCCCTGAACGACATACTTATTTTTCACTTTTGGCTGTCAGCTAGCACTGTTGATGTCCATACAGTCTTTATCTGCCTAGTTATGACAGGTGATATACTGGAAAGAGCAGAGAAGCACAGAAAGTTAATTCAGCATCATCCAGGGCAGGGTGTGCTGCAGCTGCCATCAGGCATCTCATCGGAGCTGCTTCTGAATGGATGGGGAAAGACATTTCTAAAACTTTTTTTTTTTTTTCCAGCTGAAGTCTACTTCTTTCATAATTTTTGGGGGGGAAAAAATATACAATCTAAAACATTTCTTTTCATTTCCTTGTAAAACATGCTTTCTATATTAAACCTTAGATACTTGTGTTCTTAGACAGTTTTGTTTTGGAAAATAGTAAAACCAAATGTTTGAATTTCTGGTAATACTTGCTGACAACTGTTTTCTGACTTTGAACCAACTCTGCTCACAGGTTCACTTAGCTGAAAACTAGATTTGTTTTCAGGTCACAATGAGCTGTGAAACTGAGAGGCAAAAGTCCCAAACTCTTCTTACTTGTACATAACATTTTTCTTCTACTACTCGATTAAGTATAGCCCCCTACTTTTTGTTGCTGTTGTGCATGCTTACCATTCCAGCAAAGCAGGCCAAAAATGTTTCGGTGTAATTAATTGGAAGTAGATGAATATGAAGTATCTTTTTTTTGAAAGCCTGGGGTTAAGTAAGGTAATAGACATTTTGCAGGAACTGCACAACTCTTATGGATTCAATCTGAGCCTATGGAAACTTTTTTGTACAAGACAGACCATGACTTTTCTTTCAACAAACTGTTCACTACTTCAGCAGCACGTTATGACTTTATAACAAATAAAGCAGGGGCCTTCTAGACAGGATGCTTAGGAGGGCACAGCCTCTGACTAACTTAAAATACTTGCAACGAAGGAGGCAGGGCATTTATAGAAAAATAGTATGTGATAAAATGCATATGGGTGAAGGCTATTTACACAGTCTCAATTCAGATTGCTTTATAACTACAGTATCCTTTTAATCTGCAACAATTTTTGATGCTAGGAGTGACGGTGTGAGATGTGGCAGGGAGGTTTGGAGTATGTGTGTGCACACATATATATTGTGCGTATATGTATATTTAAAACATATATATTAATCTAAATCCCATGCTCTGTTGTTCTTCCAACCTGTATTCTCTCTGTATGGAGAGAGTTGAGAGAGAGGGGACCTGGGCCTTCTCAGCCTCCCTGAGAGGTACAAGAGAGCAGGCTGATGCAGGGCCCTGCAGCACCAGCTCTGTGTGGCAAGCGTGATGGCAGATGAGCTGCTTGAGGGTCAATAGGACTCCCCTTGCAGTGGAGCTTCGCTTACTCAGACAAGGGGAGAACAGCAGTTTTAGTGTCTCCCTGTGCTATTTAGCCTCAATTATTCGCAATAAATAAATAACAATTAAAAAAAGAAACAACCAAGACAGTAGTTTCTGGTGACAGGTTGCACCAGGATGGTAACTGCCTTGCCTGAGGCAAGCAAGAGGCCGGAAATGAAACCAAAGATTAATTTTTGTATCCTTTTGCTCCAGGAGGTGGATGAAATCTGTTTGTATTTCCACGTCAGATGAACGTGGACGTCGCAGCCGCAGTCCGCGTGCCGTGTGGCACAGCAGATGCTGGCGGTGCTCTGCAAACAGCGTGTGCTGTAGCTCCCGGGCTGAGCTCTGCTCCCTGAGCAAACTGTGCCGAGCCTGTTGTTAAGTAACTCAGTGCTCAGAAAAAACAAGCTGGGCTAAGTCTCAGGACCTAGTCTACTTTGTCAGCGTTTTTCCCTCCTGTTGCAGAGCAGTAGGTGTTTGAGCACGGGCCCCGCAGTAGGTGGATGCCAGCTCTGAAATACGCTTCTGTACTTTGCGGTTTCATGAACTTTGAAGTATAAACTGTTGCTTGGGGCCTTTCTCAACATATTTGCAAATAATGAGCAATGTGGAAGACATTGCTAGGCATTAAAAACTAGTTGGTGCTCAGTGTGCACCAGCCCATGCCGCTTTCTCTGTTCAGGCACATCACGCTTTGGGAGGTGCAGCCTGGTGGTGGGAAGGTTGGAGACATGCCTCTTGGCTAGGGTGCAAACCTGTGCACTTGCTGAATGAGTTGCCTAGGGAGTATTATTACACCTATACACGTACTTGCTCCTGGGCAAATCCACAGGCTTGCGTTATCCCATCCGTAGTGCTGTAAGCATGATGTTTGCCACCCACCGAGTCTTTAACTGTGCACAGGGGTAGGAGGAGGTAAGTCATATGGAACAGGAGGTAATAAAGAGCCTAATGAACAGCAGGCAAAGCAGACATGAGTTAATGTAAACACAGAGTAAGTAGTGTATCTGTAAGCTAAGGGAAAATAAAACTTTGACTGTCCTTTTGGAAGTGCGTGTATCAGCAGCATTCCCCGTGTTCTTATTTAAGTGAATAATTAATCAGAGGCAGCACTGCAGAGCCTCAGCGGGGTGAAACAACGCCCATAGCTGCCTCCCAGAGCCCCACGCTTCCCATGCTCATGCCAGAGCACCCTGATGTCTGCTGGCGGGCAGACAGGCGTCAGCCTGTACCCTGCAGTCTCTGGCTCACAAGCTCAATTTATCAGGGACCAGCTTGGTCCCGGGCAGTACGTGAGCAATAAAGGTTGGCGTGGCAGCAGAGAGGAGCTGCAGGCCCTGCAGTTCTGCCTGGACAGCTGTTAGGAGCATGGAGTTCCTCCCTGTGTAAGCTCACGTGTTTGTAAGGGGGGTGGGAACGCCGACTGGCGCCTGTGACACACAGGCAATATCCTTGAGGAAGTCATCGTCACAGACTGCATTGCCTGCATGAGCATTACCCAGAACTGCAGCCGTGATCTTCCGCCTGGCCATCCGCTGGCACACGCTTGCTCTGTGCTGTGCCAGAGGCAGAAGAGAAGGTTACAGGTCAGGAGCTCTGGCTTCAAAACTGATGATACACAGAAGTGACTTTTCCCACACCCCTCTTGGAGTCAGCCCTTATGAACAAGCCGTTCTGTGTTAAGGCAAGACAAACATCAGACACGTGAATTTACCCCACTGAGTCCAAGGCATGGCTTGCAATGCCTCTCAAGTCTAGTTCCAGCAGCAGCTGGTGTTGTTGCCACCAGTGCTGGTGTGCTCGACCCCTCTGCCAGCAGCTGCCAGCACTGCAGCAGAGATGACAAGAAGCAGTGTGCTCCCCCCTTCCCAAGGCAGCCGCACGTGCTAACACCGGCTGAGGTCAAGGCTGGTGTGAAGGGGGATGCTGGGCTCTGATATGTGCGGCTGGGAGCCATGCTTCAAATTTTTCTGTTGTAGCAGTAGTAGCTGAATTTTACCCAGCCCTGGCAAGTCAGGAACAAGCTTTCAGTCCATAGGGGTTGCAAATTGCTTCTGGCCTTGCACGGTTTACCTCACCAGTTTTATGAGAGGTACAAAAATTGCTATGCAGACCCAGTTCTGAGGCAACCACTTCGTCATCTGTGCTCAGAAGTTATGTGTAGGGGATATTACTTAGATCCAGCCCCTCATCCCGCCTTAAAAGCTTTATGCTCCTAAATGCTTGTGGACCTCCTGGTCCATTTGCTTCCCCTATTATGACTTCACCTCTTTCCTGGTTTTATTTGTTGTCTTCCACTTTCTTAGGATTCCATATCTGCCTAAGTCCATACTCTAAACAAAGCATGTAAAAAAAAACCCAAAAACAAACCACCAAAACCTGAACAGAACCAAAGCAGAGCATCCAAGTTTAAAATTTATCACATGCTTTGGATGAGTAATTAGCAGTTGCATTGCTCAAGAACTATTTTTACAATTGTCATTGAAAGCTCATTACAACTTGTATTTCTTTTTCAGCAGTGATGCATCAGCTCATTGAATTCATATGTCACTTGGACTTGTCAGGAGGAAGACAAATGATCTAGTTAAATAGTTCGGTTGTAAGATGCTGGGTTAGGTAGTGATCTGGCCTAATATAAACTTTCTGGGGGAAGGAGCGTGAAATTAGAACTATAAAAAGACGTAGAGACTGCCATAGTTGGCAGGATAATGACTAATCTCATCACTTGGCTAATAGCTTTTAAATTTGGTTCCCTCCACCACATGAGGTGAACTGGGATCCTCAGCACGGCTCTCCTGGTTTTGCACTGTGTCAGTGGAGACTTGCTCTGTGATGTTGGCCTGAGTGATAGGGCACTGTTGGACCAGGAGGCCCGTTAATAGTGAAGAGCTGAAAGCCAAGACTTTGCACAAGTACAAAGATGAGTACTCCCTCCTACTTTTCCTGCAAGACTTTACAACTAGGTGGTTTAAGTATGTGCACAAGAATTGAGGCATGGGTGATCAAGTGAGACAGAGGAACAGAATTAAACATCGGTTTCTTTGCATTGCAGCTGAGCTATAGGGTACGAGGAGAACCACAACCTCCTCCAGTTTTGTTTTATGCAAACCTGTGAGTAATAGCTCTATTTCTCTACTAAACTGGGCCTCTTGGACAAAGTAGGCAAATGAAGTCTTAGTCTGTGGATCCCCTCTAAACCTGAACTTGAGCAAGCCAGCAGGTTGTTCAGCTGTAACTTAGTTGGCCAAGATGTTTGCCACTCTTGCTTTACACAGAAAAGCCTGCCATGGTCATAGGGGGTGTTATACAAGGTGGACAAGGGTCTTGGCTAGCAAAGTCCGTCTTTCAAACATTACGTGTTACAGCGGAGGAGCTGCCTTTGGCTGAATGCTCCTATGCCTGCGCGCTGGCGGAAGTATTCTAGCTCTCTCAGCTGCTATGAATGACTTTTCATGTGAGTTTAAGAGACTTGCTGGACTACCTGAAAAACTGTAACATTAGTGGAAGGGGTTTGTGTGTAAGGTAACAGTATTTTAAGTGATATGTGTCATGAGATGAATGACTGCTAATTACGTAAATCGTAGTTTGAGCTGTCAGGACTAATTGCAGACAAAAGGACTAGTTTGGATTCTCATGTTAAAAATTAAAAAAACCCCAAGCATACCTTTTTATTGAAACCAAATGTGTTTATGCAAAAAGGAGGAGTTAACTAAGATACATATTTAAATGTGCATAGTCAGGTGTCAGTTATCAGCTAGTCATGTGAAGCCCTATAAATAGTACCTCATCCATTTTTGTGTTATGAGATGTGCATGTGAGAGTTGGAAGTTAATTTGGATGTGCTTTCCTCTCAGTGCCAATCCAGTTCTGTTGCAGAAATATCAGTTCATTCCCTTTCATGCTTATTTTCCCCTGGCTTACTTGCAGCACTGTCAAATAATCAAAATCTGAAAGTTTGCCAAAGATTGAATGTTTTCATCATTGGGATAAATATGAAAACACCACTTGTAATATTTTGTCATTAATTTTTGGTTCGTGTTTTTGTTTTTGTGGTTTTTTTTCTTCTCACACTCACAGCGAGTTAACATCCCTAGGTAAACATCTCAGTAGCATGCCAGTTAGACGGTCATCCAAGCCCAAATGTATGTTGGGTTTGCTGACAAAAGAAGGGCATGCCACTTGGCAGCAAATGCTTCTCAAAGTTCAGCAAGCCTCTGACATAAATTTTTATATATGTAAGGGGGTTTGGGTTGGTTTTATTTTTTTTTTAATTTCTGGAAACCATTTTCCTTAAACTTCAACAATAATGAAAACCACTTGTTTGTAGCGAGGTCTGCACTGTTGCATGGGAGGCTCGCCTGGAATGCGCTGGCTCGGGGGTCGGATGAGCTCACGGCAAAGACGGGGAGGTGAGCACGCGGCGACATGTGGCTGAGCAGCCCAGGCAAATAACCCCGGTGTTCACCGTTTTCTCACGTACAAAAGCAATTCTTGAGACTTTCATGCTCCAGCAGCTCCGCTGCAGTGTAGCACCTCTAGGAAATGGTATGAGGAACTAATGCCCAACGACAACTTGGGCCTGCTCCAGGGGAATTCGGCTCGTGAGAGCCCTGGCTGCGGCACAGTGTGGGACTGCTCTTGCGCACAGTGGTGCAAACTTGGAATCACTCAAAGAGTTTGATAGTCAAACCAGAGTATTTATTTCCCTTAGCAGGTCAATAAGCCTACTTCATGCTTACGTTGGCACGTGGCAGAATGTGGTCTTAAGGGCTCAGTCCAATGGTATGTCATATAGCTCCGACCGGGAGTGGAATGTTCCATTTTGTGTGGAAGGACCATTCCTTTCACTTGGTGTGTTCAGGACCACACGTGCCGCCTTATTTCGCAAGTGGGAATATGAGCTGTTGTATGTGTTGCTCTGATCCCTGGGCCATTTGGACTCATCCTGAGCAGTTATTTGTGTGTGGAAGCATTTTTTTATGTGTGGTGACAAATAAATCTGGTAATCGATCAGGTCACTGTGGTGTAGTTGTGGAGAACTAATCTGGGCAGACCTCAAACAGGGTGTCATGTCTGCATTGCAAGTCGTTCCGTGGAGGAAAAAGCCACCTTTTGCAGCACCATGGAAAGTTGTGGCTCCCGCTTTCAGAGATCTGTCTCTGGAAACGCTGTGCTTAGCTGCAGCTGAGACTGATCTCAAAGGACAATTCTCCTACTAAGATGGGTTGAGAGGGTTGGGCTTGTTCAGCCTGGAGAAGAGAAGGCTCCAGGGACACCTTATAGCACCTTCCAGTACCTGAAGGAGCTATAAGGAAGCTGGAGGTGGACTTTTTACAAGGGCCTGTAGTGATAGCACAAAGGGTAATGGGTTTAAACTGAAAGCAGGGAGATTTAGACTAGATATCAGAAAAAAAATTCTTCATGGAGGAGGTGGTGAAGCACTGGCACAGGTTGCCCAGAGAAGCTGAGGGTGCCCCATCCCTGGAAGTGTTCAAGGCCAGGCTGGGTGAGGCTTTGAGCAACCTGGTCTAGTGGAGGGTGTCCCTGCCCATGGCAGGGGGGTTGGAACTGGATGGTCTTTAAGGTTCCTTCCAACCCAAACCGTTCTGTGATTCTATGACAAATGTGAGTAGCAAATGGAATGAAAAGGTGGTGATGTGTTTTCTTGTTTCAGCTGCCCTGGCTGCGCTTGTATAAATGTGTGATTGTCCTTATATGCAACAAATTTTTCCTTCAGGATCCCCTGGTGGTTCGGTAGGGATCACCTGCATTAAGACAAGTGAATCCCATTGCTTTTGCCAGCTCCATCAAATCTGGCAGCAGAATCAAACCTTGGGAGAGAGGATGTGAATTTGCCCTTCATCAGATGGCACATCTTTCTAACATGCTAAGTGGCTAACACTGGACAAGACTGGGATCTGGTGGCTCTGGCAGTGTTCTGCCATGCATGCAGGGCAATCAGAAAGCAGCTTCAGTATATCTGCTTCACTCTGCCAGCGGTCACAGGCTCACAGTTTCATATAAGCATTTTTTTGTTGGACGGATGACGGAGGAGGAGACTGTATGTTCAGAGGAGTATTACAACAGGTCTTTTGTGTGTGTGTGTGTGTGTGGCATTGGAAAGTGCTTTTTTAAGCGTGGAAGCTGTTGGAAGTCAGAGGAGTGTCTTCCTGATTTTGCAATAGCAATAAGTTTCAATTTACAAAATAGTTTCCCTTGGAAACGAACACAAGGCATTTGACAGACTTTTTAGAGAGAAGTTGTTTGGGAACACTGTTCTCCAGATCATTTTTGTAACAAAACAAAATCCTATTTTGTCTAAAACTCACATTTTTGATGAGAATTAATGATGATAAGAAATAAATATTATAATTTTTTTAATTGAAATGTTCTATTTTGATGTTTTTGTGTAGAAAAACTCTAGCTCAAAACTAACATTTTAGCTCAAAATTACCTTCATTTTAAAACTTGACCTAGTTATAAGAACCCTGAAACAAGAAGAAAGAAAACAATTAAGTGCTCAAAGCTTAAAAAAAAAAAAAAAACCCGAACACAAAAAACCCCCCCAAAAAAAACAACAGCGTGGGGAAAGAAGGGATAAGTGGTTTTTCTATTTTCGTTTTTTGCAAATCTGGACTTTTCGTTAGAATAATTCTCTCAAAGGCTTAAATATTTCCCTCCACATAGGAGGATTGTTGCTGGTCCTGTTTGTTATGGATTCAGGAGTAAAGTTGTCTCTTCCACAGCAGATAAACTTACAAATACTGTTTGAGGAAGGGAGGGAATCTGATCCAGTCAGTCTCTTAGTGAAGTTATTCAAACCAGGGGCCTTTCCTACATGATATTATGGGTACCTGCTTTCTCTCTGATACTCTCCAGACACCACTCCTAAAGAAAAAGGGATGGCATCCCTGCAGAGAGGGCTGTGTGGTTGAGTGCTCTTGAATGCATGAGCATGTACCCGGGGCCCGGGCAAAATGAAAACTGAGTTTTGTTGAGTTCCACCCCAATCCTACCGCCATTGCTCTCTTCTAGTGATGATTTCTCCCTCCAGCCTTTCCAGAAATCCTACAGGAAGGGAGAAAAGAGGGAGGAACCAGGGTCCAGCCATAATAGCTGTGCCCAGACCCTCTTGTGCCACTCTGAGGAGTGGGGTAAAACTGGTATTGCCCCACACACCACAAAAGGTGCAGATCTTTGAGATCCCCTGTGATGGCCATAAGGACTTTCAAATAGGCTGTAGTACCAGTACTGTCCCACATTTAAGTGTTTTCCACCAATCCAGGATCACCAAGTGGGACTGAAGCAATTCACCTTCCCTGCCCACTGCTTGTCCCACAGCCATCAGCCATGCTGCATGGTCTGTAGGGCTGCTGGCAGCACTGGAAGATGGGCTGCAAACAACCCTGAAGGGAGCCTGGCAGCGATGAGCTGTTTGCTGATGGGGAGGGACGTGGTGGAGGTTGACCTAGTCCTCAGCTCTCCCACCTCCTGTAGGACTTGAAGAACTCTCCTCTCTGTCCCTTTGCTTTGGTGCTTTTTTTTCCCTCCTGCAGAGTTTTATTCTTACCATTTTTATCCCCCCTGCTTTCTGCTGCTTTTGTGTTTTGAGACCCAGTGATGAGAAGTACCAGCCTAGGACTTGCAATGAGCAGAGCCTGAGCAAACCCACCCATCACTGCAATCACAGGCTTTCTTATGGTTTGTTTGTTCCGTATTGAAGTTTTCAAACTTCCGGCTTGAAATTTTGGAGGATTGTCTCGGAGGTGGGAGAATGGCAGTGGAGCTGCTGAGGACTTGCTCTGAGAAGACAGCATGGACTGGGTTGAAAGAGGCTTTATGTCACGATGCTCTCTCCAGCTTCCCCTGGCACTTCAGATGAGTGGTCCTCACCCTTTCCTGAATTAAAAAAGGTTGACCAAAGAGGTCCCTTCCAGCAGGTTGGCGTGCCTGCTGCTTCTTGATAATTATGCTTTATGTCAGATAACTCAGTGCAAGTTTTCCCTGAGCCTCTCTCCTGTTGCGATAGCGGTTGCTGCCCTTCCTGCTGGGAGTGAGCATGTTCGTCAAGGGGAAAATGCCAGGGCAGGTTGTGGGAGAGGAAACATATCCCTGACAAAGAGGAAGAAGAAGGTGAAGGCCAAGACTTTGCACAAGGCCTCCTCCCAGAAGCCCCTTAATCATCTTCGTCACACCCCTGGGGCCTCCTGTTTAATTCCAGGAAGCCCTTAACTCTGACCTTGTTTCTCAATTATTGCCACCAGTAAGGAAATGGTGCTTAAACCAAGTGTTGCCGGGGCCTCCAGAAACCTTGAGTTGATCCTTGCTGGCTTGACTCAGGAGGCAGCCAAGGCTCAGTGGATCATCTCTTGAAGGTTGGCCATCCCCAGAGTAGCCCTGTAAGCTAAACCCAATGAGCAAATCGGCGTGGAATGGCTCCATGCTGCAAAGACTGTTTCATGTTGTTTTAAACTTGAACGCTGGAAAATTCAGAGCCAGCACTGAATATTTGTTACACTTTCAAAGCTGAGTATCAGGGAGCTGTTCCTTAAATAGTGGATGTCTGTTCTCTGAGCCCAGATGTGCTTATAGCATAGCTTTTGCCAGAATTTTCCCTTCCTCCTGCTTCCCACATGAATGTGCATACAGCTCTCTAGCCATCCGTCTTTACCCTTTAAAGTTGGTGTGAGGGTTAGCAGCTGTTCCTTCTTCAATACAGGTGGCAATAACATTGTACAAATTGTTTTCGACCTTGATCAGTAAAGCTTGCCACACAAGTGATCCTATTTCTTGCCAGAAGTGATAAATCGGACGCAATTTTGGAACAGATGAAACATTAGACAAAACACATCAGTCAAAGACACTTCAGAGTATCAGTTACTTTCCTGTGGTATGTACGTAATAATTCAGTTCTTAAAACCTTCCACCTGGATTTGGAAGGTCACCTGAGCTCCTGTTGCAGGCATTTAGCAGCGAGGTAGCAACGTTAACTGGTGTGTGAGTTAATGGACAGCATCGCGTTACCATTTATGTAACTAGAAACAGCAGCAGGCTCCAGCCTGGAATTCAGGATACTGGTCTTTACTAACCCATCCTACTGGGCCCAGGCTGGGACGTTCCTGTCACTGGCTATCTTTTTACACAGGCAGCCAATCTCAAATTATCACAGCTTTATCCCTTCTTTAAATAGCGTGCGCTGGGCAGACCCAGGGCAATGACAGCTCACAGAGATGCACCAAGGACAACTGGACATCTCCCCAAGGTCAGTGGTCCCTTCCTTCTGCCTCCGGTGGCTGCCTTCACCTAGTGCGTGCAACAGAGATGTTATCCTGAATGAACTGGAGGCACCAAGAGCTGAGGTGCCTAGAGAGGGGAGCCTTTTCGTAAAGCTTCTGCAACCTTTCCTTGCTCTGAGTAAACCCATTGCTCCTCTGAGGGAGAGAAGGTGCTGAAGGAGGGCAGTAGGGTTATCCTCTTGTTACTGGCCACGTGCTCTGCAACACCAGTAAAGCGATCTGTCAGACTGGGCCTTTTCTGCACAAAGCTGAACAAATGATGTGCTTTGAAGTGGTGGAGTTTCATCACGTCAAGTAAACTCACTAAGAGGTTGATGTGAGAGGGGATAGATTCCCCCCCACTGCTTATGGCAATTCCCTGCCCCTGACCAAAAGAAGGGCAAAGGTGAAAGTTCTGAGGGTTTTAACCAGGTTCCCTAGTTTTTTTTTTTTTTTTAAAGCAACCATGTGTGCAGAAATTTTATTTCTAAACAAGCAGAGGTGACAGTGTGTAGAGGAAGTCAGAGTGGCCAAGAGAAAATCACAATATTCTCTGCTGTGGTCTGACAAAAAATGTGCTCATGTTTATTGCACCCCTACCGCCATCGTATTTCAGAAAACACCAAGAACTGGAAAATAATGAATCAGTTGTCAAGGCACTGAGGCCAAAACCAGCCAGCTGAGTCAAATAAGGAGAAGACAGGGGAGGGATGACTCAAATCATTGAAGAGCAGAGGGTTATCTGGTAAATTCTGGGGCAAATCACAGGAAGGCTGATAAGGAGTTGAAGTTAGGAAGGGTTTAGGAGGTGGTAATAACATTTGTGGAAGACATTGTAGTTCTGTGAAAACTGTCTTGTCAAATAATTGCAGTGTAATTTTTGCAAGATGCCACCTGTTTGGTTGGTAGATGTAATGGTTTTGATATCTACTTAAACATACGTTGTTGAAATTTCTATTAGGTGCATGATTTTGTTTCACATGATCTTCTGACTAAAAACAAAACTAGAAATATATGACTAGTTCAAGGCATTAAACGAATTGCAATATGGCTAATAGTTACACTTTCTAAAGCATTTATAAATGGGGAAGCCTTCAGTTCCTGACAGATACACCAAAGGGCTCATGCTTAGGCTCAGAGTTATTCAGTCGCTTGGCTTTTGACCTCAGAGCATTAGGGTTACTTCATTAGGCAAAGACAATGATGATGCAACCATTGGTGAAGTAATAAGGGACAGTGTCAAGGACAGAACTGTTCTTCAGGGTATTCTGGATTGTCTGGTAAACTGATCTCATCCAAAAAGGTGTGTATTTAAATCTTTAGTCAAATTCAAGGTACTTGCAGACCAAAACTGTTCTTTTAGAGCCTTGCCATTTGACTGGGATATGGTGTTATGGAAACCAGTGACTCAGGCTCACTGTTAAAATGGATAATCAGCTAAACGCGCTCTCCCTGTGTGATACAGTACACCTGAAAGCAAATGCTACTGTCTCAGAGCAGATTGCTGAGTAAAGGTCAAGGAGGTGATATTTCCATGTGTACAGCATTAATGAGACCGTTACTGAAATACTGAGTCCGGTCCTGGTGTTTACACTTTTAAAAGGATGTTGACAGATGGGTAGAGAACAGAGAATGAGCAGCATGAGCATAGGTTGCTGTCTAAAGAGAGACAAGGGAAGCTAAATCTATTTATTTTGTTGAAGCGGAGGTTTTATATTCTTCCACTAATACTTGAAAGCAAAGAGATAGTTAATAATCAAAAACTATAGCTGTGTATAGCAAGATATAATGGTTAGGTGCTGAAGGTGGACAAATTCAGATTAGAAAGCAGGCAACTAAAAATGTCTTTTGCTTTCGGTGTCAGCAATTAACCAGTAAACCGGCAAGCCCCACATCCTGAGTTATGTGCAGTCTAAGCACTGAATCTTTTTCAAATAGTTTAGACGCTGGTGAACAAGACTTTGTGTGAAGCACAAGTGTTGTGATAAAAATACCATGGCTGTTACAGTTCAAGCAGGTCAAGTGGATTTACTAGTTTCAGTGGCTCTGGACCGAGAGGAAGGAGTTCTCCCACATAATTTTAGCAGTTTGGAGTAAAACCACTGAATGCCTGGAAACGATCAAATGCTGTGGGCAGTGGTGTTGGGGAACTTGGTTCGATGTGAGCATCGCAGGTGGAAAGGGTAAAGCAGGCGAAGCTCCTTGGGGACGCTGCTGCTAAGCACCGGGCAGCCATGCAGTAGTCCCTGTTCACCTGCACCGTTCCTGGTGTGTGTTAAAGTAGATGGGCACCCCCAGGTTCTGCGGTAGCGATGCAGGAGCCCTAGGGGAGGAAAGGCTGTGGCCCTACGGATGCTTTACGCTGTTCTAGTGATTACATTCCCTGGAGAGAGGGTAAGCCAGACTTTGGGTCAGTATCTCGAATCTGTTCAAAACACAAACAAGGATGAAATCAGGTTTTAATAATCCCTTTCGCCTCCTGGCTGCCAATTATTTCTATGGATCCACCGCCAGAATGTTACTACTGGGCTTGTTGTACTTCTGAACACTGCAAATACTGAGCAGGGCTGAAGCTTTTCCACCATTGTTTCTGAGCTGAAGACAGCCTTTCAAGAGGGCAATGAAAGGTCAAAGTTCTTAATATACAGGAAACCACCAGGATGGCTCTTTTGTGGGTCCATGAGGCACAGAATATTCATGCCAACTTACAGCTGGTTTTCAAATTTGGTATATGAAATAACATAGAACATAAATCATGTAGAACACAGTGTTAGGCAAACTGTGCATAAATACACTGAAGACTGAGATGTACGTATATATGTAGGAGGGTCTAGATCAGAACTTCTTGGTCTACTGTGGGATCTGAATCCTGGTTTTGGGACAGCAGGAACCTGTCAGTGACTGAAAGCACTGGCTTGTACGCATGTGAAGTAAGAATCACCATCACCAACTTCCTCCATAGGTGAGTAGGAACAGCAATGTTAGACATTTGGCTGCGCTTGCATGCAAGAGGAGGCATTTTATGTGAGGTAGCATACGGAGCCTGAAAATCTATTCCTTGCTAACTGGAAGAAGGCGGCACACCTGTCTTCATCATGTGGTTTATACAAAGTAATTGCACTCTGGAGAGCGTGATGTGTGGTGGGGGTAATGCAGGGGTTCACTAAGTAGGCAGGGGTTTGCGAATTTCTCAGACAGGGAGAGAGAGGTTGAACGAGAGTGCTGTAGAGGGATGTTACTCAGTGTAGAGATAACTGGATTTCTCATAAATGATGTGCCTCCACCACAGAGCTCAGCATGGACTATGTATGAAGCTTGTCTGGCATGTGTGAGCTGCAGTGGTGCAGTAAAACGTGTGTGTGAGTATCCATCCTCTGTGCGAGTGCTTTGTACCTGAACAACCCTGCTTAAGGTGCTGCAGGCAGGGAATAAGTGCCTGCAGCACTTGAAAAGCCTCTTGATGCCTTCTGTAAGGCCCTCCTCTTACCTTCAGCACAAACACTGTGGAGCAAAGCTTTTTGCACCAGCAGTACCACATCTCGTATTTGTCTGATGTGCTTTGGCTTCTCGGGAGGCTGGAAGAACCTTGACTTTACACCCATTTGTAGCTCAGATTAATTTCCCAAATGGAATAAACTTTCACAGAAGAAGGAGGACTTCTGATGTTAGTATGATTGTCTACACCGGGCCCTTCACTATGTTCAATATTTTTGATAGGGTGATTTTTTTAATGTATTCATTTTTACAGCTACTCTAGAGCCAAGGTACAGAGTAGGTTTAAGGACTGGTGTCCTACATATCTTCCTTTCATAGCAATGGCATTGGCCACATGTTTATTCTGCTTCATGGGACAGATTTAGAAAAGCTTGTTTTGATAAACTGTTTGCTTGTTGGGCTTGGCATTCCCAAACACGGTGTCAGCTTTCCAGAGAGCCGTCTCGTTTGGGTTGGTCGGGAAATTCAGCCTGCTGCTCTGCAGCACCCAGCCAACAAGTGGCATGACTCAAAGAGAAGATAATTGGGGTTGGTTTGGTTTTGTCCTGAGTAATTATACAAGAATTGCAATGCTACTTTCCAAAAGTGGGAGGAGAGGGTCTGAAATGGATCTGAATTTTCTGCTGGGTGTTTGAAAGTTGAGAGCCACATTAGGCAGTGGCTAATGATGGTAATTGTAATACTTTCCTTTGGGTGGGGGGTGTTTCTGGATGTGTGGCTTGTCAGTGTGTGTTTTTTCTGTGGCTACGTCTGCGGCACAGGCCAGTTTCTTGTGTGGCTGCTGCCAGATACTTAGAGAGCAAGTTTTGGGGCGTCTGCTCTTACTCTAGCAGGAGGAGAGAGGGAAAAACACGCAGGGGGAAAGCTAGAAAGCTCAGAAACCTGAGCACTGGCGGAGTGATCTGTATATAAGGATTTCTGAAGTACAAAAGACAAGTGTCTTGGCTGCATGGAGGACCTTTAATGGCTCATGTCATCCCTCCTCATCATCTCTCCCATTTTAACACTTTCTCTCATGAACTCCATTACGTAGGTACTGAGGTGGTGGGTGCCTGGAAGTGTCTTAGTAAACACAGGAAGAATGGAGTGATCAGCCACTGTAAAACGAAGTAAAATAAAACGGAAGCATGGATAGTGGGAGCTGGAAACTAAACAACACTGGAAAGAGAGGGAAGGCTCATAGGGGTAGTCCAAAGTTTCTAGTAAGCGGGCATGTTTGCTAAGAGAAAACAAGTAAGATTTGGACACAGAGCATTCCTTCAGGCCTGTGTTCTCGAGAGCTTGTCTGTTGTTTTCTTAATTTCAGTTTGCCTAACGCAAGCTATTGCTTCTCTGAGACCTGTCATTTACGTTGTATACTGCTGTGGCTCTGCCTGTCACTAGGATGCTGACAGAGAAGTTGTTTTGCAGGGAACGCTAACAATGGGTGGATGCCAAAGGGATTCCAGTTTGGGCATTGTTTTATTTGTGGAGGCAGAAGTGCTGGAGACTGAAGAAAATAAGTGAAATGAAGAATTGAAACCTCATTCTTATTTCCAACCTTAAACATATTACTGACCAGGATAAACACATTTTCAGGGTGTGGGAATAAGACTGACTTTCATCTTTGGTCACTCACTCTTTTCTGACGGATTTCTCCACTGTGGGTATTTTTAGGAGTCAGACCCTCCTCTACCTTCCCTCACTGGGGTCCCCAGCTCGCTGGGTTTCCACTGGAGCAGGTCCCAGCCAGCATGAGCTGGTGGCTGCTGAGAGCAGTAGTCCCACCTTTCATCCCCGAGCAGCGCTGCCACCCTTCATCCTGCTCCTGTTGGGGCCCCTGCCACTTCCCAGGCATTTGTCGGTCTGGGAGCAGAGCTGGCCGCTACCCTCCTCTCCTCACCCTCCAGCCTCCCTCCTCTCCCACGCAGTTATTTTTAACCTAGATCAGTGTCTCAATTCACTTCACCCTGTGGCCTCCTGCTTCTGCCAACAGAAACAGGCTGTGAAACTAGAGTTAACCCCAACTTCTTCAGGCTCCCTGCAGCCCTTTTCACCCCAGGCAGCTTGTCCTCATCTGCTGGAACCATCTCTCCTGGTAACGTGGAAGGCAGAAGCAGCCTTTTCCACTGCTATGGCGCATGAGGACAGGCTCGTATTGTCTGTGTTGTGGACTTGGGAAGAAGTATGGCACAATGTACTGTAGGCTTCAGAGAAAAGTTATTGGATCCTGTAGCACATTCATAACTTTGTGAGATGTATTTGCAGGGTCGGGTGGGTTTCCCCTCTGCTTTCCTCATGTTTTTCACTATGAAATCACACACAGTCTCTTCTTACAGTCCTCAAGACTGTTCCACCCATGATAGTCAAGAAGGAAAATCTCCCCAACAAATAACTGTTACAATCCCAAAGCTGTGGGAATAAAGATCTCAATTGAAAAATGCACCAGAAATGTATTTCTGCATGGAGTTTGTATATTTTACTCCTGAATCTGACTGTGCTGACCTCGATAGGCTCCAGGCACAATCCACCCCACCCCCCAAAGAAGTCCGTAGGGGTAGGATCAACCTCGTCTAACTTCACAGGCACGCACTACATGCAGCTATATCTGGAGTAGTCAGACTCCCTTTGTAGTCAGGAGAGAGCAAATGTGTTTTGGCACTAATCAGTCTGATCTATTTTAGCTTTCTGCCTAAGGATGTGGACTTAGGTCTTTTCACAGAGAATAATTTGGTTGCCAGTAATGAGTTCAGGTTTGGATATCTACATCTCAAGTCAGCTGATGTGTACCCTCAGACTTTCCGGTTACTTCACTTGGCTCCAGACCAGGTCTTGGCAGACCAGCTTTTAGTCATGACCACTCCCATGGCTATAATGACAGTAACCTTTGAGTTCTTGCCTCAGAAGATCTTAACTAAATGGATATGATGATATTGGAGAGAAGGCCGACAGGTTATTACGGTTTAACCACCCTGTGTGCTCTTAAGAGCTATCTAGTGGTGGCTGACAATGTTTCTGTACCTTAACGACCAATGACAGTTCACAGTGCAAGAATCTTGGAATAATTCAGGTAGGAAAAAGACCTCTTGAGCGCATCTAACCCAACCTCCTGCTCAAAGAAAGGCCTGCCATGGGATCAGCCCAGGTCACTCAGGGCTTTGTCTTGAAAACCTCCCAGAATGGTCTCTCTTCATGGTCTCTCTGGGCAACCTGTTCTACTGCTTGGCTGTCCTCCTGGGGAAGATGACTCCTCACGTCAAGTTAGAAACTCCTCTGTTGCGATGTGCAACCTTTATGTCTCATCCTCCCACCACGCACCTCTGAAGACCCTGGCTCAGTCTTTGTGATAACCTTCTCGTAGGTACTATAGGGCTGCTGATAGGTCACCCCAAAGCCATCACTTCTCCAGGCTGAGGGAGCAGGGCTCCTCACAGGTTAGGTGTTCCAGCTGTGACCATTGTGGTGGCCCTGAGCTGAGCTCACTCTCGGCTATGGGTGTCTTTCCTGTGTGGGAGGCATGTGAAACTGGACACGGTGTGTAGATATGCTCTAATGAGCACAGGATGAAGGGCAGTAAGGAATTTCCCTATCTGCTGGGTGTGCCTTTGCTGGTGCCGGCCAGTGTTCTGCTAGCCTTCGTCGCCGCCTGTGCATGCTGCTGGCCCACACGTAGCCAACTCTGGCAGGACTCCGTTGCAGCAGTCAGCTGCTGCCCAACCTGTACTATTCCATTACTAGGATTTTGGCAGGAGTTTCGTAGTGATTGAGAGCTGTGCTAAGAAGTAGCAGTCGCTCTTATTATTAATTATCCTTAAGCCACGCATTTAGAATAGCTTCAAAAATCAAAAGTCCATCAGTATTTATTGGGAATACTTCCCTGAAGCAAAATACTCACTGGGATTCATTAAACTCAATGTTAAAAAGGGAGAGACCATGGTGCAGAAACCCGGGCTCCTCTGACCTGAATTTAATTGTCAGAAAGTGAGATATCCATAGTCCTTCCAGAGAAGGAGAAATAGGTGTTTTCTGGGATTCCTGGATTTCATCTCTTCCCTACTTGTTTCAGGGTGAGAAATGGCCTGTCTGCCTCGACTGACACAGGCAGAACCTGAACAGTCAGTCTAAATTATTAGTCTTTACCTGAGACTCGGTGCTAAAATCCTAGTTAAAGCTGAGCCTCGGCATTACCATTTAAGTGCTTCTCCCCCAGAATAGTTGCAGACAACTGTGAGTCCTCCAGATTAAGCAAAGCCTCCAGATCGTTCCTCGTGTAGCCTGCGGGCTGCTATGGAGATGTAGGGGGGCTGACGGAGGTGGTGAACAGGCTGTTCTCCTTCTCCCCCCTCACTCCCACCTTTGGCAGGACATTTGCACTCTGCTGGTGTTGGTGTGGGTTTGTTCCCGCTGGAGAGGCAAATGGGAGGTTGTAGTTGATGTTTCCATTCCTGTTTCCTTGCATCTGTGGATGATCCTGGCAATGGAATCTGCCCTCTGCTCCTGTTGAGAAGGGACCTAACCTGTTTTGCTACAGAAAATGTTGCCATTTAGCTGCCAGAGTGCTTGGAAGTATCCCAGAAATGGCTTGAAATATCCCTAGTTTTCTCCCCCGTGTCAGGGTCTTTACTCCAAATTTCGGTGACACAGTCATCCCAGCTGAACCACTTGTCTTCAACACCTCCATGGGCACCTAGATGAAACCCAGCTGCTAGGGAGTTTTGCTTGGGGGATGGAAGGTTTTGGGATTTTTGTACAGTTCTTGAGAGAGAAACTTAAGTCTCACGTCACAGGGGAAAAAAATCACTTGTGTGTGTGCAGCACAAAAATGACAGCGCCCTGGGACACAAACCACCAGTTTTATTTCCAGTCTCTGGGAATCCTGGCCAGGTTACACCATTCACAGGTTTCATTAGGAGAGCACTTCGAACAAAGGAACTTTGATACTGAAAAGAAGCTTTGATTGCTTTTTCCTAACTGTTGAAGAGCTCTCTGGCCCAACCAGCTTGCAGCAATGAGAAGTGCTCAGGGTCCCTTGTCCCAGTCCTTCCTCAAAGGTGCCCCGGTGCTTTGACTAGAAGAGCTGTGCGGTAACCTAAGTGACAGCGAGTCTCAATTAAGATTTAGTTTGGAGGCTAAAACTATCCAATGATTTAGTCTCAGGGATTAAGGAATACAAAACCTTACCGACGGCTGGATAAAATTCACATTCCTTTCAATTGTGATCATCCTACATCAAGGAAATGTTTGAAATGTTGGCAGTCTCCTATGATATGCCTGTGAAAGTTATTATATTGGTTTAAATAATTTAAGAAAAAGGAACCAAGAGCTATAGCACAAATGTGTTATATAAATCTTCATTGGGATCACTGTTGTTTTTACAAAAATAGTTTGATTGATGTTGGGTCCCAGTGGGTGACCTTTAAAAGAGACCACATCAAATGGAGGGGCAGAGCTGCAGCTCTCCACCCCCACTCTGGCTGTTCTCCTCCTCACTTCTCCTCACCACAGTGCCTCTAGACAGCTATGTCATCTGCAGCCATAAAATAAATTGAAGAATGTCTGTCTCGCTAAAGGCAGAAAAGGAGCCCTTTTTGTCTCTGCCGAAGCAGGCCACATCCCTAGCCGAGCTGCAAAGTGAGATGTGTACCTGCACAGGGTTTTAAACAACCATAAAGTCCTCTCCTCCTCCTCCCTCAACTCGGATCAAGGCATCCCTGGGTAAAAGTGATGGTTTTTGGGGGCCTGGGCAGGGAGCAACAGGAGTCATGCCTCTGTGCCACCTTTAATTTGCTGGTTTATTAGCGTGGGAACAGCATAATTTGCTACTCATGTTTATCAACAACAAACTGTTAATGCTAGAGGAAGGAGAAAGTTTGAAATTTTTTTTTAATTTTCCGCCAGAGGGGCTTTTTGAAGCACAGCTCCTCCTAGGAAATGCATGTCAAACAGAAAATCTTTTTTGTACCACTTGTAATCAGAAAGGTGAGTAGAAATAACCAGTGCTGTTTTTACACAAAGGTGTCTTCTTTTCAGAAAGCAGTACAAGGGGATTATAAAGCAAAATAAAATCCTGCTGTGAGGTGTCCTGTGTGAGATGCTCAGAGATGCTGTATTGGCAAACAAGAGTCCATCTACTCAGATAGAAAAGGCACGGGTGGGAACACACACTTACTCGGAAGGAGATGAAGTCTTAGTGAAAGCAGAGTTGTTTTCTTGTGGCCTAGTGGTCAAGGCAGGAATAGGGATGTGGGTGCTTCGTGGCCACCTACTCCCTTTTGGCCAAGTTCCTGCACCGGGCCATCGTGTGAGCGTGTCTCAACACATCATGTGAAAACTCATGGAGAAATGACACGCTGGTGCCCGTCGAGCTGAGGCAGCCCTCCTCACCTATGAGTCAGGGGAATGGGGGGCACCTCTTGCAGTTCTGGTGATTTTATAAAATAAGATTCCTTCTCTCTAATTCTTTCCATGAATGAACATGAACAAATATCCTCGCCTCAGATGTTTCAGTCCCTAGTAGTCCCTGCCACTCTCTAGAAGAGCCCATTGGTCCCCCTCTAGTAGCAGACAACCAATGGGAGGAAGTCAACAGGTTTAGAAGCTTCCTTAGAGAAGGAGCAAACATCACAGAGCTTATACCAGCTCTGATTTAAGCATCCCTCAGAGTCACACGATCTTTCGGAGGTTTCCCTGCTCGTGCTGAATGCATGGATATTGCAGTCATTTCCATCACAAGTAAGGTCCAGAAACCAAGATGAGGCTTTCTATGAAAGACAAGCAGGAGATGCAGCAGCGGGCATTTGTTTGGGTGCCCTTTTGTGCAGGGAGCGCAGTGCAGGGCACAGGACAGGAGGAACTTGATCAGTAACTGCATGGAGTTAAGGACACAAATATACATCTGGGTTTGTTCCCTGCTTGCTCCTTACCTCAGGGAAGATGTCTGTGCAGTGTCTTGAGAGTCTCTCCAACAAAAATATAGGGTGGGTCAGTTATGGTGAATGTTGCACTTACAGCTTGTTTTTCTGTCCTGCCATGTGGGCGCAACCACGGAGTTTTAAATGACAGGGATCGCAAAAACTAATGGAAGATCGTTAATTTTTTTCTTATAATATACTGGCCTGCCTAAATCTTCTGGGAATCTGTTCATATCCCGTTTTCTAACGCTGACAGAGGAGAACTGTTGGTCTGTTCTCAGATGGGATGTCAGAGGGTCTGAGCACAGCCAACTACATGCTTCAAACCAAATAATGGCATATATTATACCACTTCTTATACCACTCACAGACAGAGAACAGGCTCTGCTTTTCAGGCTGTTCCCCAGGCACTGTTGGGAGTGTTTTAAGTACTTCGTATTCATAATACACACTTTGGTTAGTATTTGATTCATTCAACTTGTTTTTTCACTGAGTGGCAAGAAAAATAGTTTGCAGTTTCAATTCTTGAAAGTAAAACTTCAGTATTTCTTTTAAGTGTCAGTATTTGCTTAAAATATGCTTCTTCTGATAAAATGCCTGCAATTAAGCTTGTGTGGTAGAGCATTCAGAGAATGCTTTGCTCTGAAAGGACAGATTCAGGTAAGACAAAGCTAATGAAAATTATTTTGGGTTTTTAAAAAACAAAACAAAAACCACACACACACAAAAACCAAAACAAGCAAACAAAAACCAAAAACCAAGCTGTAACCTGTACAATCAAAGATATTCTGAGTAGCTATGGCATCATCTTAACTATGATTATCAATTAGCCCACCTCAGTTACTGGGGACAGATTCTCCAGGAGGAGAGAAAGCCTGGGAGTTTGGACTGAGTGAGATGGGCTAGATATATAGTTCAGTGCTTTAGGGGTGCTACTGCAGCAATCAGTTACATTTTTATGTAACAGCCCCTTCAGGTTTGTGCTCTCCGTGGGAAATGATGCAGATCAAAACGCATGGTATAGCGCTAAGGAGAAAATTCACTTTTGGGAAAAGGATAGGCAGGACAACTGCCAGGAGGAGTTCACAGGGACGGTTAAGAGGGTGATGGAGAATGCTGTACCTTCCCCAAACTACTTCACCCTTCCTCCTCCTCCTTCCCCCTTGAAACACCAGATTCTTCCTTTGCTGTTTGCATTCCTCTCACCTCCTCTGTCACACGAATTTTGAGTGCTCCTGCTATGTGGCATTGTGTCTCACCACCCTTCAAAGCTTGGTCCAATGTGTGTGTTCGTCTCTGCTCTCAGGTGCAGGCAAGCCCTCTAAGCCACAGTGGGCCCTGGCTCTGAAGGAGAGTCAAAGCTCTTTCCAAGAAGCGTTGTGGCTTGTCTGACGCCACACAAGCTGCTATTATCAGCCTTGTTTTGTTTTCCTGAGAAGCAGACAAAAAATTCCATGTTCCAGACACTTAGCCTCAGCACAACAGTCCCATACCCACTCTTGGTCAAGCTTATTATTTACATGATGCTTTTACCAGCATAGATAACTTTTTTAACTGACCCTGTGAAGCAACATTGCCTCAGAGGAAGCCTCAGCACTGAGCTGGATTCTCTCTCTGTTTTTTCCTGGCTTAGAGTGGGCTGTTGTATCCACAGCTGGTAGATACGGACTTCAGCAGCCTACGGTGAGGTTGCTGAGAGTTGCTTTTAGTGAGGTTTAGCCACTACACAGGTGTCTCCTGCCTTTCCTTGTCCTCCTGACTGCACGTGGACAGGTCTCAAAAAGAGAAGTACAAGGGAACTGTTCAGTGCTATAGTCCCTCTTTAGAAATTCACAAGGTATTGCAAATTACTTGGCTGAATTTATTCTACAAACGTTTTATCCAGGCATACTTTTTAGCCCGGGAAATGATTCCTTCATATAGGCCAAAAGAGAACAGGACGATTCATTTCATTGCTTACAATATACAACGTGACCCAAACCATATCCTGCTGTCATATCCTAGCGCGCCCTGCGTGGTGTCCGTCAGAGAGGCCGGACAGCCTGGTGCAGGTCACCATTTCCAGAGCATTTGTGCTTGGTCTCTCTACAGCCACAGAGCAGTTGTGAACAGCTGCAGAAAGCGAAAGAGAGAGGCATGTGCCGTGGACACTGATTCCTAGTCGTTATTCAAATAACGTTCGCAGATGCTTTTTTTTTCCCCTATTACTTTGTTTTGCTTCTGAAATGCCACTAGCATTAGAAAACACCTTGCCCAACACCACAGACTAGCAAAGCAGCAATCGTGATGTGTTCCTTAGTCACTATGAGTTGCCTAAATAAAGCAAAAAGCAATTGTGATTAAAATTCAACCTCGTGAAAATCTACAGGCTAGAAAGTCCAGGAATGAATCGGAACGACCTAGGCACGCCTAAGGTGAAATCTGCACTTGCAAAGAGTGATCATGTTTGTCTTTAAAACTCTATTTTAAAATTATCTTTGAGCTTTCTCACATCCTAAACCTCTGTTTAGAGAATTACCAGTATGTCCTGTTGCATCCATGACTGACTGAAGCAGATTTTACCATATATTCAACACTAAAAATGAAATTAGAATCTTCCTGTCCGATAAATACAATCAATGATATAATGAAGAGCTGAGGATCTGTTTGGTAATGCATAGCCTGGAGTAAAGACAGGCTTTCTCCAGAAGAGTTGATAATGTGGTTCCTCTTGGCAAACAGTGGGTACATGGGTTTTGGCCCCTTCTTGAACAGGAGTGGCAACTCTGCAAATAAGCTCGCTGCTGCCAGCCAACTTCCTGATTTGCCTTTGGAAACGAGGCAGGACTCCTCTGGTTTCTCATCAAACACGTCTTCATTAAAGAACTTAACAGCATCCAAATAGTCGGTGGAGGTAAATTGCAATGGTCAGTCATCACCCAAAAAATGCTATTTCAACAAAACAAGCCCAGGTGAGTGAAACAGCAAATAATTTAGCGTTTAACAGACGCAGAGTTCAGGTTAATTGGTATGATTTTCAAAATCTCAAGAAGGTTGCTGCGTATCTAAACAAAGAGGGACCAGACTGTTTCTGGACTTGCAGGTTCAGGCTCAGCCATTAGACAGCAGTGACTCTCCAAAACGGCAGCGGAGTGGTTTTACGAGGCGGCACTTACCTTGCCAGCAACGCTGCTCCCGATGCCCTGCGCTGACCCTTCTCATTGGGTTTGTGTCATGTCCTGTAATGTTAATGTAGCCCGAGGAAACCACGTCTGCCTATTGGTTTGTTAGGGAGAGCTGGGTTGTAGGAGTACATTTTTACTCCATCTCGGCTCTTTCTTGTCAAAGAGAGAAACCACAAATGTTTTTCTTCCGGTTTCAGTAATTTCCTCTCCGCTTGGCGAACCTTGTTTTTCGACAGGATCTCTCAGATATTCAGACTGAGTGCTCCTTGAATAAGAGAGCCCATAGGGATTGCTCCGTGGTTGTCTGTGGCTGTCTTTTAGGCAGCAGATTCAGGGGAACTATCCTGAGTAATAAACTCATTTTATTATGATGATTTACTTGGCAGGCCCAGTTCCTGAAGATATTTCCAACCTCGTTTCAGTGCTCAAACCAGAGCTTTGTAGCTCTGGGAAGTAAGGTCGCGGGCTTTGAGCTTTCCATGCCACAGCCCAGGGGTGCAGTACGTGGTGAGATGGCTGCTGGCTCCCACAGCTCAGCACCCCCGTGGTTACGGTCATGGGAAATAAGAAATGCCTCGGTGATTCAGGAGCCTTGCTCTCATTATCACAAAGGATTGAGAAGCCAAGGGCCTGAGCTGCTTTAAAAATATGGAGATAAGGGATGCTGGGGTTGCTGCAGATGGAGGTTTCCTTCCCAGGCAGGTAGGGATTGGGAGTAATGGAGGTTTAGCATGGAGCTGGGACAAGGCTGGGCTATTCGTCTAAACCCACGAAGTGGGAAAATACAATTAGGTGAACAACCTCTTTCTTCAATGGCAAAATTCCGGTCAGTCATAAAGCAGAGAACATCTGATGGAGGAGGGATCGTGAGGAAAGCTCCCGTGTCCTGTGAGAGGTCAGTGCAGGTGGTGTGGTTTTGCTGACCACAAGTGCTTGTGATTTCTGGAGAAGCAACAGATGTAGTACAACGCCAATAATAGGCTTTGCAGTGGCCGTGTGCAGGGCCTGAAGGGAACAAGCTGTCAAGCAGGGACTGTTCAGCCATGCTGCCCTTCTGCCAGCCTCTCCAAGCAGGAAGGGGAAAATCTAATTAACTCAGGAGGAAGGCACTAATGTCTGTCATGGAAACAACACTGAGTAACTGAGCTCTCTGCATCAAAATATTGGTCAGTAGTGAGGAGCCTCCAAACTAATTTTGTGATGGAGCATGGATGAAAGGGAAGAGAGGGTGGTGTAGATGGAAAGAGATACAGTGATGGTGTGAGTCAAAAGCAAATTTGAGAAATTTGTTAGTCAAGACAAGATCCAAAGAGCTCTGTCAGTGAGTGGGAGAGCTGAGCCAGACCTCTAAGGTCAAGTGCAGTGGGCAGAGAGGGAGTGGGAAGCACCAGGGGTCTGACAGGGGTCACCGGCAAGAGAGCTGGAGTTAGTGAGAAGTGAAGAGGTGAGGAAGAGTGAAAGGCTAATTCATTGTACTTCAGCTTCTTAGTGTTCAGAGCGGGGTACTTGCTGAAGCCCTTCCTGGGGAAAGGGAGTACAAAAGGTAAATTTATTAATTTCTGTATGCCTTACTATTACAAAGAACCCTCTCATTCTGTCCTCAGGTCAGTCACTTTATGAAGTAAGTGCTGTTTACATTTTTATCTAAACTGCCTGTTTGTTAGTCCAAGCTTTTTTCCATTGCTTTATTAGCATTGTGAAATATTTCTGATCTCCAGACTAATCAGCTGCTCACCCACATAAACACAGTTCTTAAATTGATTGTGGAACATTTTTCCAAAGACTGGTCTTCACACCTGAGGTACGAGGGCTCTGTGTTCACTCATGCACAGCAGACGGTTATACTGGTCTCCTTCCTGAAGCCACATTTCTCTTGTGCTTCATGGGCCAAGTAGCTCCGTTGATGCTATTATCTGCTGATGTATTTTGAGGTGGCAAGATCAGGGCTTCAGTTTCAGGTGCACAAAAACGTGTAGCCTGCCTTGCCCTGTCTCAGAGGTCATCACGTCTGCAGATGCAGGAGCCTGGCTACGTACCTGCCTCTATGCTTCCAGGCGTGACCATGTGTAATGAAGTGACTTGTATTAGCTTTAACTTGGCCACGGAGTGTATTAGCTGAGCTTTCTGGGACATGATCCCTGCTGCACTGGGGTGCTGTGGTGAAATTGGGGGCAGGCACCAAGCTCTCGCAAGAAGGACTCCTCCAGCTTTCACATCTTTACCTATTCAGTCAGTGAACCACCTCAGTGCCCCTGCGCGCAACATTTGGAAAGCTTGCTTCCCACAGAAACCAACCTTCCTTAACAAAGGCAGGAGTCACAGCCATGCATTTGTGCTGTGGGGGGTGTGTTATATGAAAAGAATAGGGCACGTAGAAGGCAGAAGGCATCCTCAGGCATTTGGAAACCCTAGAAAATCCAACTAGTTAGACTACGTTAGACCTGAGCAGGCTGGAGTTGTTATTCTGACAAGGTATGAGTATTATTTTTTTGACCTGCGCAGTCGTCAGGGCAAACTCTGATATATTGACAAAAGATGCCTCTTACTGGTAAAACTACTGGTCATCTTTTCATATGGTTGTGTGAGCCTCTTCCTATTAATCTCTGCCATACTGGGAAGATGGATGTTTTCTCCCTGTGTCAGTGGAGAGGTAAAGCACTTCCCTGGTCCTCAGAAACCTCATCATCGTTTTGTAAGCTCTTGGTGGTAATTTCAAATAGGAAATACCACCTCAGATGTGGATAAATGCTCCCAGCAAAGTCAATTTATAGTTATTATGGTCAATCCATGGAGACATACCTGAGGACCTTCCTTCCTCCAGAAATGAAAGCTTAACTTTAGATGAAAGGGAAGAACCAAATGCTTTTGCTGCAGTGTGTTGAGCACATCAAGATAGTTTCTTGGGCTTTCCCCACCTTGTACAAGTCAAGGTCTTCTTTCCCAGTTTCCCATTTTCCTCAGCAGGGATGATCAATGTTGGGTGTCCAGATTGACACTCGTCCTTTTGGGGTATGACAGCTGCGCATTTTGCTATTAGGAATAGACATGTAAATCAGTTTGTCCTTTCATATGTGAAATCCATTATTCTCCAAAATTTCTGGTCGAATAATAGTTCCAGGCTTACTTGTCCCAAAAAGAAATCTAGTGGTCTTTCCTGATGGTCACCAAGTTGTTGAAAACCACCTACAAAATCTTGCTCAAACATGAAATGAAAACAGATTCCTCCTTTCAGACAGGTTCAGACTGCATCTTCCTTACAGCCATCAGCTACTGCCACGTTTTGGCTTGTGGGACCTGCCTCTCCTGGAGAGATTCCCAGTATAAACACCAGTGGGTTCACTACTGAACTGTTTGTTGTTTGTTGATTCTTTTACAGCCCACAGTGCTGCGTGGCAAAAGTAATTTCCAGAGGTATTACACCTTTAGAAGAAATCCTTTTCCTATTCAGCACTGGTCCAACGGGTCCATTTATGCTCCCAAACAGTGGTTTATACCCCTGCTGTAGTCATCTATAGTAATTTTCCCTAAGTCCGGTGACCATCTCTTTCTATTTTTCCAAAGATACCTCTCTTCCCCAGCAGCCCTTTGGATCTGTATGTTTATAGCCCCCTTTGAGGTAATTAGTGCCTCGTAACATTTAGACTCAGGTTTTGTCTGAACTTCAGCCCCCAGAGCTGTCCATGTATCTGCTCCCCAATTCCTCAAGAGAAGGATGCTTTACATAAATCGCTTTTACACAACATGAAACGTGACACGGAACAAATGTTGCACGAAACAGCGCAGCAGGCCTGAGGACTTTTGCATCTTCCTCCTTTCCCATTATAGCCATGTCTGGCACGTGGCCGTCGTGGCCGACAGTCCTGTTCAGCCCCTTGTCCCTCCAAGCTGGGGTCTGCAGATCCTGAGCTGCTCCTGGAACGCTTCCGGTGGGGCTGCTAAATGTTCTGTACAACAGCAAAGCATGCCAGCCTTTGGGAAACAGTCCTGCCTACTAATACTGTTTCAGTCAGTTGGTTTTCATCTTTTGGTTTCAGATGCTTCTTAGCTAATTAAGCTTAACAGAGCAAGCCTCTGGATACAGCTGGTTTGTGTCTTTTTATTACTTCCAGAAGCTGCTTTGGCATAAATTCACCCATGATGAAGCTTTCAAGCAGGACAAATATTCGAGGAGAGGTGGATGTGCCATCCCAGAGTAAGCTGGAGTGTTCACAAAGTTGATGTGGCTGGTTGAGGCAGTGGACTGAAAGCCAAAAGGCTTGAGGCTCTTTGCTCAGCTCTGCCATGAAGTGTGGTCTCTGATAAGATACTCTGACACCTTGTTAATACCTTCTTTCTCCTCTTTCCTTGACAGTGTCAACTGCAGAGTCCCTTTGAGTCAAGACTGACTTTCAGCTTATTTTTTTTCAGCACCACTAAAAACTGCCTCATCTCCCTCTGGCCTGTACCTTAGACAGGTACATTTAGAGTGGGCCCCAGTAGAAAACTTGAATAATGATAGCAGCAAAGAAAAAGGAACTAGAGAGATGTTATCCTAAGAAACAGGAATTACGTGGATTCATGGGTGTCTGCATTTACATCAGTGTGTATCAGTGAGCTCTTGTGGACGTCTTCCTTTGGTTTTCCTGAAAAACTTTTGTTTCACAGAGAACTGTGTTTCAGGGGGTTGAGCCTGATCCCACCAAACACTCCAAAAAGCCTTCCCCTCTTTCATCGGAACAAAAACCTGCATTAAAAGAATCCCAGATGCAGAGATATTGAAACTAGGTACAAACTGTCTGACTTGAGTCTCCCTCTCAGTCCGACACACTGGGTTCATTTCTCTGCTGAGGGGATGAAGATGTCTTGAAGCATCAGCAGATACCAAAAAGTAAAACCATCCACTGACGTGATGGGCTCATGTCAAGATTACGTGAAAGGGTCTCACTGGGCTTCCGAGTGAAGCTATAATAATTGCTCAAAACTGTGCCCAGGGCATTAGAGATTTGCTGGAAGACTCATGGCCCGGAAGGAGCCTTTTGCAGTAAATCTGTCCCCACATCTGGTCTGACGTTGCAGTCGGCAAATGGGTACCATTTAGAGAGCTCTGTGTCTTGCCAGGAAGGCTGCAGCACAAAGCACTTGATATGTTTTTCTCCCGGTGAAGGCAGCGTAGCCCAGACTTGCGCTGGTTTGGATGATGCCTGCAGCGGTAGCTCTGAGAAAAAAGACAACAGTGGCTTCTGGGCTGTTTTCTTACAAAATTGAAAATACGTGTCCAGGGAGCGCATTCCGGGCATGGTCTGTGCATTTGTGTTGGATGACACGCCGCTGGGTTACGAAAGGGTAAGCGGAGTCCTTTCTGATGCATCTCATTGCCGTGGGATTAAACACAGGAGGAGATCGCACGGAACGGTGCAGGGCGGTCTCAGCGCAACGGGGCTGCCGCTGCGCTGGGCAGATGAGATGGGACTGGGAGCGGTGTGGAGAGAAGACACACCACCAGCCAAGCCATTGCGACTGGCCTGGTAGAGCCGCTTCAGTTATGCTCAGGGTCCTGATCTCCTCCCACTTTTTGGGATGCTTGCAGTCAGGAGAAATAATAGAAATAAGTTCCTGTAAAATGAGACACCAGGGCCAGGTTTGTAATTTATAGTCAGCTGCACTTTAAATTCCTTTTTTACTGCTTTCTAACTGAAAGCTTCTGAGGCCTGACTTTCTCCTGGGGCAGATAGTTTATTGCACTAAAATTTCCCTGGGATGCTTTGTTTATCCGTGCTAAGGTTAGATTGCTCAGCAGGTACTTAAGTAAATAGCATAAAACCCAAGAATTATCTTTAGCTACTGCAAAATGTTTTCCCTAAAATAATGAATTATGTACCTGGCATTGCTTGAGCAAGAGCTTGTTGTGTTGTTTCAGTGATTTTTAGTGTAGTAGGAAGAGGGTGGCACAGTAGAGAAGATGTGGGGGTATAGCACTTGTCCTTTTCCTTGGTGCTAGGAAAAACAACCAGGGCTGGCCCTGAGGCTGTAACAAACCTCACCCCGCGCTGACTGCATGCAGGGGCTGATGTGAGCACGTTGTTCTGCCAAGACAGCGGTGAGCAGGGTGGGTGGGAGGCCTGTTTTGGGGGAAGCATCAGGTGCATGGAAGAGAAAATGTGGAACATGTAGGTATGGGATGTGAGTTGTGGATGACTGGGAGGTGCTCACAGGCAAAGATTTGTTTTGGGTGCTAAATCCCTCCAGAGCTGAGTTTCTGGACCAACGTTGGCGCAGGGGGAAGGGGGAGCTTTATTGAAAGGAGTTGGTGAGGCAGCCTGGATGTAACTTGTGCAATCTCCGTGCTTGGTGTTTGTACAGAGGGAAAGGTGTGAGTACGCTAGTGCATTGCACAATCACCCTGAATCACTAGCACGACCTGCCCTTAAAGAAAGGGAAATGAGATCTCAGCATGGGCTGCCAGGGGAGGCGTAAAATATCAATGCCATTTTGTAAAGCACCAAGGAGATGTCATCTAGAAGTCTAGTCACCGACTTCCAAAAAAAATCAGTTCATACTGGGACAGATGCAGAGACAGGGCATTAGGTTCTTTAAGTAAAGGATTAGGGGTTGAGGTTTTTTTTTTTTCTTAGGGAAAGGTATTAAAAGTTCTGCTGGTTTGTTTAGCTTAACAAAACAAAAGCTTCAAGGCGATACAATTGCTGTCTATAGATATGTCAGCAAATACACCCCAGAAAAAGAAGAGAGCTGTTTAAGCTAAAGGAGAGCTCTGACACAGGAATAAATGAACCTTAAGTGCTCATGTGTGCCCTGAAAGGAGAACTCTACCCTTGGGAGAAGCAAGAAGAGAGTATTAGTGTGATAAAAACAAACCTCATTTGAAGGTGCAGATGGAAAGGCATTGTGTGGCTGGGAACAGGGAAGTCCTTTCCAGTCTTATGTCCCTGTTTGCAGCAGGGTTTACGATAGCTGGTGGTGAGAACAGCAGCTTTGTAGTTGATGGGGCAGTTTAGCGTGGGAAGTATTTAACATCATCCCGCACGTTTCTAGTGCCTTGTGCTTGCACAGTTTTGGATTCCCGTGCAAGAAGCTGCAGAGTGCCATTGTTCTGGCTTACCATCACTTTGGGTTTATTTGGACAAGGGCAAAAGCCTGCATCGTGACTGGTTCATATGGGGACCAGCTGTGAAGAAATGGAGAACCTTTGTGGAGGGTTGAAGTATGTGTGAGGGCGCTTGCAGCAGCTCTGTGGGTTTGCTTGTCTTGTTAGTCTTTGCTGTTTATTACCCCGTTGTTTAAAATTAATGGGAGTGGTATGTATCTTGTAAATGAACAAATAGGATCGTTTCCAAAGTCTCTATCCATTTATTTCTCTCCTAAGTCGAAACTAATGAGATCTGCAGAAATTGTTCACTGTAAATAAACTCCTCGACAAATATTTGAATGTTTTTATTTAAAAAGTCAGTTGTAAATATTTTTGTCGTACTTCAATTGTTACCAGAAATAACTCAGTCCTGGAATTCACTCCCTGATAATATGTTACATATTCCTGGAATAACTACATTCCAGAGGTCACATTCTGTGAATAGCTTTCCTAACTTAAATTACTAGCCAAATAGTCTGAAGCATCCTATATGGCTGCTGTTGCGAAACCCAGCTTTCCTGGTAGCCATCTGCATTCAATCACATTCAGGGAAAAAAGGTTACACGCGGTGCTTCTGGACCCATGCTTTCCTTTTGAGAGTCTATACCTGCAAGTATCTTCATTATTAACTCTCCTGGTTTTGGCTGGGATAGAGTTAGTTTTCCTCCTTCCAGCTAGTATAGTGCTGTGTTTTGGATTTAACACAGGAACAGTGTGATAACATTTGGTTGTTACTAAACAGTGCTTGTACTAAGTCCATGACTTTTCAGCTTCCCATGCTCTGTCAGCGAGGAGGTGCACAAGAAGCTGGGGGGTAACATTGCTGGGACAGCTGACCCAAACTGGCAAAGGGACGTTCCGTACCATAAGACATCATGCTCAGTGCATAAACTACAGGGAGTTGGCTGAGGGGCAGTGATCGCTGCTCAAGGACTGTCTGGGCATCAGTCAGTGGGTGGTGAGCAGTTGCATCACTTTCTGAACCCATGAGCTTTCTCACTTTTGCCCCTCCAATTCTGTCCCCCATCCCACTGGGGAGGGGGACATCGAGCAAGTGGCTGCGTGGTGCTTGGTTATCGACTGTGGTTAAACCATGACGTTCGCATTTTATGTTCATGGGAAGAAGGTCCAAATCTCCCATTACCGAAAGTACCACAGTGAGGTATTGCTAATAATGACCATTCTTCAGTGCGAAGTTAGACCGTGGCAATAGCTTCAATGTTATCCCTGTGGTGCTATAAAGAAATGAGGAATATGCATTTCGGCTTCATTTAGAACAGAGCACTGCAGTTTTCATATATGTTCTTGTGTCTGTAATTTAAGAGCTTCCAGGCTAGGTGAATGTTAGAAATCAACTGAAGGCCTGGAAACAGCATGGCTAACAAAAGGAACAGTTATTCCTTAAATCAAACTGAAGTTATTATTCTCCTTGGGGCAGGAGACTGAGAGAAGCATAAGGGGGAAGGAGAGATAGATGGGGAGCACAGATGGAGCAACGTTCTTCAGGAGACATCATCTGAATTTAAGAGAACTGTTTCACCTTAGCCTTTCAGCATGAAAGATACTCAGCTTGCTAAAAGAAACATTTACAGGACAAGGACCAAACCCCTTTTCACAGTTAGACCACCTAATTTTTACAACTCTATGCAAGGAAACTGGAAGGGCAGGGCTTTGGCACAGGGGCGAGTGGGGCATCAAGGGAAAGCATAGAGCGGAGCAGGGCATCGCTGGTGGAAAAATACAGGAAATTCTTCCCTGCATTCTCCAGAGAAAATGACTTATTTCAAGATCAGAAGAAAACAATTGTCTCTGTTTTCTTCCAGGTGAAAAAGCCCAAAACCTAAAACCAATTCATATCTCTTCTTTCTTCTTCAAAGTATAACTTATCATGAATGTACAAAAGAGAAACAAAAATGTATAAAGAGAAAGAAGGGTGGTTCTGAACAGCACACGTAGCTTTCCTTTTTCTCTGCTAACAGTAGAACAGTGGTATGATCCCTGGCCATTTGATGAGAAAATAGGAAGGTGGAGGGTCTCTCTAGAACAGACACTACTTCTTTTTTTAAACATTTTGTGTGGAAAACACTGACTTTGGCAGTGTATCAAAACCTGAAGTATTTTGGCTGAACTATTTTGAGTTTGGGAGCATTTGGTTGTGGGTTTTTTCCTAAGTGGTAACATTCTACTCTCTAGTAGATGTACATGATGGATAGTTTCATTTAAACAAACCCCTGATTTTTCCATAGGAAACCATTTGTAGTGGAAAAAGGTTTTGTTTCAACTCAAAGAACAGGCGACAGGCTGAGCAGCAGGAGATCCAGGTACCTAAACTCAGCCTCGGTCCCAGCGGCAGGGCTTACAGGGGAATACGTTTTCCTCTTCAGCTTTTATAACCTCGGCAGCGTTTCTAACAGGCAGTAAGTAGCTACCAGGATGCAAACAGCTCTCTGGTGACTGTCTTGTTCCTGAGGCTCCACTTGGCCTTTGCATGGCTTTATGTAGCGATTTATTCCTTAATAGTTACAGGGATTGACCACGTGGAACAGCATCCTCGGAGCCGGCACTGCTCTGGCTCTGAGCCTGTGAGGCCCCCTAATTTCTCCTGTTACATCCTGAGGTTGCTCCCTTTGGAAAGCCCAGGCCTGCCTCGCCAAGCTCAGTGGGACCAGTTACAGGGCAACCGCTGCCAAACAGCTTCGTGGGGCTGCTCAGGAAATACGCTCGGCTTTTCTAGCAGAGGAGCGGGGGGCACTGGCGATGGACTGTGCCCCCCTGGGGAAGGCAAGGTGGGCCGAGACACAAGGAGAGGTTTCTTGGCTGTAAGCTGAGGTTTCCGTCGAGTACCAGTATTGCCAGGCAGCACACATCAGGCTTTCGGTGCACCCCAGGGGGCCAGTCGAGAATGAAACCTTCAAGTGGTGGGTGTCCTTGGGATCCCATGTGCAGGGTCTTGGACATCTATCTCCACTTGATGGGGGTGGCAGTTGGATGAAACACCAAGTCACAGCTTGGTGTAAGGAAGGACTTTCTGCTTCGTGGGCTGGCAGGCATCTGATGGGCAGCATTACACTTTCCCCTCCCCTCCGTAATCACCGCACAGAGGTGCAGCATGTGGTGATGGACAGCACTGCTAAACCTGCTGAGGCCCCGGACCGCCTAATGCTGTCGCTTTTTGTTGCAAGACTTTGGAGCGGTCGCTCATCACTACATACTCGATCCCCACCGGGGAGGGACACACAGTGACATATGGATGTGATAGGTGCACCAGCCCCTGCTAAGTCACCCAGAACCTGCAGTACAGGGTTTGTGCTGGCCTCGTGCTCTTTTGGTGGCTTTGTACTGATGGCAAGGTCTGCTCCGGCATTGATCTTGCCTATGCAAGGGTAAGTATCAACAATTTTTAACCAGTTTGAGCCAGCAGAATTAGTTTATATCAGCTCTTACATCCCATGGCCACACGGTTTCACATAAGGGACTAGCAATCCCTGAACATACTGTTTCTCCTAAACGATGCCCTGCCTAAAAACACAGCTCTGCTGATCATCTGCACTAGCAGAAAGATGGGGAGGAGGAGGAAGAGAGCACGGATGAGTTTGCCTGCCAAGAGTGAGGACCATGCATGACACACACAGCGGTCCTAGGAGAGAGTTAATCCTGGAGCTCGGCCTTGGCTCTCCCTACAGGGCTCTCCTTCACTTTCAGAGGGGCTATTAACCCTGGATGGAAGGGTGAGGGAGAGCAGAGGGAGCTTTTATTTAAGGAACCTTTCCAGAAAAAACTAACCATGGATTATTCTTTTGTTGTTCAATAACATACATTGCAAGAGAGAGGGAGTATGGTATTCTCCAGATTAGGGAAGAGGACTTTCTGTGTTTTGAGCTGATTCAGAGAGGCCTCTCACAAAGACTTCAGAACAAAACTAAAAATAGCCTACTCCATTAATACCAAGGAAACACTTTTTTTTGCCAAGAAACTGCAATCCTATTTTCTATGCCCACTGATTTTAGAAAGCAGACTTATAAGTCCCTTTGTGTTGGGCCTCTTTCTGAGTAAAGAGCATTAGGGAGATCAAGGTTGCTTTGTACTTTGTTTGAAGAGCTATCAAATAGCAGCAGGATCAGATAATGTGGATTATCATCTTATAGCTCTCTACAATTTTATGCATTTTAATTATTGGTACAGAAAGAGTTCTGTGGGACATCTGAAGCTTAGAAACAGACACTAATTAAACAAGCAAAGTGTGCTGAGATCTCTGTTTTCCTCAACTGTATCAATAACAAAATTCTCTAACAGGTCAACACAAACTTCCTCCTCCCCCTCTCATCTGACCTGTGGGTAATGAATGTTTTCATAATCATCTGGTTTACGTAACAGCAGATAAATGGAAAATACAGAAAGAAATTGGGCCAGGAAATCCACAGTGGCTGTTCCAGTAGCTTTCCAGAATCCCTGACAAACCTCACATCAAATCCCGGCTGCAGCTTTACATGAGGAAGGCCTATTTTTCCCTTTGGATCAGTGGTGTTATGAAAAAACGTTATCAGATCACAGGTAGAAGGGGTGATATGTTCAGGGCAGCACAGATACATGTCCAAGCTCAGCCTGGTCCCACTTCATCTTCCTTCCAGTACGTAGGTGCTGGGAGGAGCATTAGTGCAAGCTGAGCACACGTCAGGGACTTGAAGATCGTTGACTACTTGCCTGAAGTCCTCAGGAATCCTAACAGTTGACCCTGGAGGCATGGAAAAGGAATATTAAATCATGATCAAGAATATGCCCAGCTTCTAAGAATATGGGTGAAGGGTTGGCAGTTTCTTCCAACAACCTTGTTCTTTCATCAGAGTGATGATATTTTAACTCCTGTCTGGACTGCTGGCTGTGGGCTGGTGAACAGAGCTGTTTTTATTGGCCATCGTCAGTCGGTTTGTTAGCTGCACACTGATTATAGAAACCCAAACGCTAAATACAGTTGCTGAACACTCAGCATCCCTTGTCTGATTCGTTCACTTCCTTAAAAGAGCCGAGTCCTTGGGGTCAGTTGCACGCTATTGCAGTGGGTATTTAACAATACTTGACGTGACACAGAATACCACGGTATTTCCAGGAAGAGAGGTCTACGAGGAAGGTGGTTTCCAGTGTGCATGTATGTGCCTGTATTTGTGTGCGTGATGGCTATACCGTTCTCTTCAGAAGGGAGATAAGAATGGGATTATCCCCTATCTGCCAGCTACAGGTTTTTCAGACCTTTCTCTGAAGCATCTGGTGCTGGCTAGCATCAGAGACAGGATATTGACCCTTGTGTCTAAGCAGTCTGGCAATTCCCATATTTCCAGGCACTGGACAGAAAGAGACTGTTTTCTAGTAGAGAGTGGCTCATATTTCTTACCAATGCTGACAGTCAAATGCTGCTTTTGCATTCTCTCTTACTGCTAATACACAACCTCAGGCTGAAGGTCAAAGGGTATATCCTGGATGTTCCCATGCAAGGAAAATCAATTTAGATTCACAACAGACAGAGCAGTCAGTGCAGAAGGTCACTGCATGGTCTCAGTTGTTCATTGGGTTTAGAAATTTGAACAGGGAGGAAGGAGGGGGATGAACAAGGATGAATTGATGGAGTGGGATTGCTTGCAGACTGGTAGAACAAGAGCATAAGAGACATAGGCAGAAGGGCCATCTGCAGTAGAGGCTGACCCATCCCACTGTGCAAGGACCTGGACTATCCCAAAACCTCATCTGTAGTTGTACTTTAGCCTTGGTTCATCTCATTGTGAAGTGGGGTGCCCACCAAGTTTGGACTTCAGATTTGACCGGAGACCTTTTATTTTATGGAAAAGTTTGATACCAGGTAGTTTTCTTTCAGTCAAGCAAGGAACTTGGACAAACAGAGAATGACCTGATTCCTTGCACAAGGATGAATAGAGATGCTTTTAAGCTTAAGACACTGCTCTACCGGTGCAGCAGGAAAATCTGCTTGGCCTGTAACAGACAATTTGACCCCATAGGAAAACAGAAGTGAGAAACACTCTCCAAGGGAGTTTGGGAGGATTTTTTGCCTTATGAAGATGTTCATTTCCCCCAAAAAGACATTAGCAAGAATCGATGCATTTGGAGGGGCCAGGGCAAAAGGCTTTGAATGAAAGGCAATGGGGAAAGCAACATTCAGGGCAATGAGGCAGTGCACGTCTCCCCACAGCACACAGTGTGGGGAGGAGGTATCGGTCCTCTCCACCTCTGTCCCCCTCTTGCCTTTCTGCGTTCAGGCTGGTGAATACATCGAACGGAGCCGCTCTCCATCCGTCTCAGCAGGAAGTGCTTGGCAAACTCAAGCTCCTCATTATTGCATCACGTTTAAGCTAAGTTTCACAAAGGGAGACAGACTATTGCTCCTCTGAGAAGCTAACGTTGCCATTTGGTTAAAAAGCACCCGACGAGTGAATTCCCCCTTCCGCCTCATTACGGCTTTGAGCACCGCTCAGTAAGAACGCCATGCACGGCTTCAAATTTAAGCACCGAGATCCCTACAGACATAGACCGTTTTGCAGCTTCCATATATGCGGCGGAGCGCGGCAGCTCCCCGAGGGCCAGACCGGTGCTGCTGTTTTCATCTGGAGGGAGATTCCTGCCGCAGAGCCTAAAGGCCCATTGAATTCAGCAGGGTTACATCAGAAGTAGAATACGAATCAGGATCCAAGTTTGTCATCTGGTGTATAGTTCGTATTTGGTGTTGCTATAAATAGTTCATTTGGCTGCAATTCTTATTTCCAGATTTATTTATCGGGGTTTTTTTTTAACCTCGGCTACGCTTCTCTAGACCAAGAGTGCGTGTTGCGTCTCAAAACGTCAGACTTGGAATTGGAAAGGGCAGATAACTGAGGCATGTCTCACTCCCATCCGGGCTGCTCGCTGCCTTCCCACTGTGGGCAGAATAGCGACAAATGATCAGTCTTGGCGGAGTCACCGAGGGCTGTTTTGAGTTCCTAGGAATTTAACCCTATGGCTTTGACCTTTGACAAGAACACTCAATTATTTCCAGCTCTCCAGCCAGGTCATAAACCGGCCCTTTGGAAAAGTTTCCTGCTCTCTATAAAAGGGAGCTCTCTCCTGTCATAGCAGAGTTTACATTCTTTGAATGGAGGGGCTTCTTGAGTCAGCGGGATACTGTGGTTGGGTTAAAGAGTTCAGCATTTGGTTTTGGTTTTAACAGTGGATGAATCCGTGTTCCAAAATGCCATCCTATGTCCAGATTTTGTATCTCCCAACATTTTCCTTTTGTTCTTTTTTGTTTCCCCAGATTCTGGAATTTGAGATTGTTCCACTATAAAAACAGATATTTTTTTTCTGCAGAATCAGAATAAAAACTATTCCACTTTTTTTTTTGTAATTTTCAGGATCATATTCAGATAATAATCAATATTTTATTCATCCAAATACCCATCAGTGACTGCCTTGTGCTCCTGAACCTCTAAGTTTCGGTAACAGCTTATGAGTGTCTCTCTTCCCTGGGCTGAGGTTTCAAGCTGCATATGGCACACTTTCTGCACGAGGCAAGAAAAACTTGTCTTTTCACCTTTTTTATATAATGCTTTCCATGCATTCCAGTTTGCCAGGGGGACGTTCCTCCTTCAGTCACAAAATAATACCTGCAAACCTTAGTTTTGCCAGACTATCCAATAAGTTGGAAGGCAAGACTCCAGCTGCAGCACATCGTACCTTAACGAAGAAGTATTTCATCCCACGCTTTCTCTGATTTAGGTAAACACGCAGACCTAAACGACCACAAAACACCAGGGAGTAAAGACACTCTGCCTGGAAGCCTTGCAAGGCTCCTGCTTTTTAGCAGCCCAAAGACCGGGAGTGGGGTGCGTGCTGACCGCTGCGCACATGTCAGTCGCGGTAAGGAGCTATTGAAACCACCGAAGCCTCACGTAAATGACAGTAAGGTTAAACGGGGAGTGTAATTCTGCCTTCCCGCTTAACAGCTTTACCAGTAAGTTGCTGCTTTTTCCTTACATGGGGATGTGGTTGGTAGGGTCATTCTTTTAAAGTGAAAAGGCAGCTCTCAGTACAGCAAACCATTTGCCCACATTTCTAGCGTGATGCACTGCAAGGCAGCGAAGCAGAGCTGAAAAACAAACTTTTACTGAAATCCCTATTTTTAGACCGATTTCCCAGCTTTTGCAGCCCCAGGCTGGGCCTGCAGATCTGAGGCAGCAGCCAGGAGTCTCGTGTCCAAACCTGTGTTTGCGTCAGCCAGATGTGCAGCCTGGCGTTGGACAGGGGGGAGGGACCGCTCCTAATACCTGCATCCCGTGAAGCTGCGGCCAAGCCTGAGCTGCAACCAGAACCCCCTCCCCAAGAACGCCTTCATCTCCTGGTTCGGGGACCTTGGGATGCCACAACAAGCTGCAGGACCATCATGCTGGCGAAGCCTATGAGATGTCAGAGAGAAGAGAAGTGAACAGCACCCCTTCCTTGCCTCACGGCAGGGAGGGGGAAATGGAAATACATGCATTAAAAGTCACCAGTGGTAGCAGCGATTGCATTTCTGGGTCTGCAGAGAATGAATTAGACAGTGACGTTACTAAGCTTGTCTTGGAGAACAAAAAGCAGCTGTAAGCATCTTTCCTTTTCATAGATGGTGTCCCATGCCTTGCAGAAGGCTGGATTCCTGAGCGGGACCTGGGAAATTTTAGCCCTTCCCCTGCCGCTGGGGAGCTGCCAGCTTCCACCTTAGCTGTAATTGGGTACACAGCTATTGCCAGGCAAAGGAGAACAACAATAATAATAAATAAAATTTTAAAAAGGTGGAAATTTTTACAGTCCACGAGCCCTCAGGAAAAGGGCTGCATTTCAAGATAAATCCATTTAGCTCTAAACACAAATGGCATGTCTGTAAAACAGCCAGAATCTCCGTTGACTGAAAACAAAACAGCGATTAGCGGCGATGCTGAAGTCTGCGAGTCTTTTTTTATACCTTTCTCCCTTCACAGTCTCCTGCCTGTATACAATGTCCCGAAAATGCCTTTTGCCACCGTACCCTCACCAACAGTGTTTTGCAGCAAATGAATTGCGTTTTCATCTGTCCTTTCCTAAGTCTTTCTTTCAGTTCAAGCCTGCAAATGAGTGACATTTTAAACTGCAATTCCACGCTGCCTGAACCGAATTCTCACCCAGCGGCTGCTTTATACTGCTCCAGCAATGCCAAACTGCTGAACTGCCAGTGTGCTGTAAAAGAGACCTGGGCATTCAAAAAACATCCTCTCATGTCTCTAGAATATTTTCCACATTCTACAGAAGCATCAAGTACTTCTGTTTTCTCAAAAGGAAAAAAAAAAGAAAGAAGCAAACTCACCCATTTAATATTCCTACTCCACAAATATACCATATGGTATTTTAAACACCATCTTTTGGGGTCCTTCTTTTTTAAAAGCATAGAAGTTCCATGGTATAAATATTTTCCCCGTGAGATTAGGAAACCAATGTGTCAGACACCATATTTTTTAACAGTTATGGTATATTAGATCATGGTCTTTTGTGGTTAGCTATGACATCAGGCCACCACAAAGTCATACCAGGAGAATCACATGGAGAAAAACATGTCAACTTCATAGCTTTCAGCATTCAGAGCAGTTAGGAAAAGCCAAAACCTGGGTGTGTGGAATTATCTGTTGTTATTCTGACAAAGCTAACCCGAGGTGACTTGGAAGCATGCATACTTACAAGAAGTTTGGAGGAAGAGATAAGGCAAAAATAATTACTATTTGGATACAGCAACTTCAGCAAAAAAATGAGCCAGGCAGGCCAGCCACTGCCCCCGCCTCCAGTAAATCCCTGATAATTCACCTGTGATTCCAGGAGGCTCTTGGTACCGGCTTTCCTACATGAGAAGGGCAGCCCAACCTGCCAACAGACCCAGCTCATACTGGTCGGTAACACTTTTATTTACCCATTCCACTTCTCTGGGTTTGTTTTTGGTTTTAATTAACGCAGCACTGGCAATCCTTAGACCTTTTGGGCATTGTCACGAGGAAACGCACAAGAAAAAATTGCTTTTCTTGGAAAACAGGTCTGCGAGAGCAAGTACTAAAATGCTGAAGGGCAGCTGGAGTGCAGCGATGCCTGGGGCTGGCTGAGGGTGATTTAGGTGGGGAGGGAGCTTGGGACCCAGCCCCAGGGTGGATATAACCTGCCTCGTGGGATTTCCCACTTTTGGGCTGGGTTGTGGAGCTGCCCTGACTTGTCACGGGTGCAGAGGGATTAGTTCCTGCCTTGTACTGGCCCCATCCTCCTTGTGGCTCCTGCCATAAGTGTTCTCCCACCCAGAGCAGCTGGGGAGCTGGGTTTTGCTCTCCCGTTACCTCTGCAGGCACAGTCAGCGGTTGGCATGGAGCAAGGGCCTCTTCCGGACGCGTAGCACAGCTCAGGGTGGGGGAAAGCAGGTCATGGCAAGGTCTGCCCCCGCGGCAGGCAAGCAACTATCTACAGAGATTTGCTTCATCCGCTGAGGAGGAGTGAGTGCTTCCATGGAGCTCAGACCCCAGGATTGTAGAGGGGTTTCTTTCTTTGGTGACTTTGCAGAGCAAATGTCTGCAGCTTTATTTGGGAATTTTCTGTTTCTGTTTCTGACCCATAAAAGGATTTGTCTGCCTGGAATTTTTTCTCCTTTTTCTAACTGTACTAGTTGGACTAATGAAAAACTTCCAGGTTTCTTCTACCTGTAAGCTTTGTCTTGGCTAGGGGTTATACTCCATATCCTTCCCAGCAGATAGCTGGTTCCCACTGCTGGCCTTGGATACTGAAGAACAGAGGTGGCACAGGAGATATCCCATACCTCTGATAAGCCTCAGAGAATTTGCGTTACGAGGAGTCTCAAATCATGTGCCTACACGTCTGCATACATCACAGAGGCTATCTCAAATTGCAGAGGCAATCTTCCTATTGGCATTTCTTTTAAGTCCTCAGCTTTGTAAGCTAAATAATGCCCTATTAGCACAGATTTGCATTTAGGCATGCATTAAAATGCCTTCAAGTGCTGACACCACCGGTTATTTTTTCATAATTTAGATCACAGATTTATTGATACGAGTGCATTCTTTTTTTTTTTCTCCCCGAAATGGAAAGGGACTTCAGAGTCAGATGTATTTTATACACTGATGTTACGAACCTCTGCTACTCCTGCTCCATGGTCCCTGCCACAGCAGAGAAGCCAGGTCAGATGCAACGGTGAGAGCTGTTTCACCCCCAGCTGCAGCAGGGGATGCAGTTGGTAACAGGTTTCTCTAATTTCCCCTTTTGAGGAAGGACACGTCTTCTACACCAGCGTGCCTAAGGCACTGGAAAATACGTTAGTTGCTGGGACTGCTCATAGATGCAGGACTCTCCTGGGAGCTAATTCATTGATACTGGTTCCATTACAGCATATATCAATTCGATATCTATTGTCAGTCAAGTCAGCAGTTGTGTTTTTTTTAACTAAAGAAGGGTCCTATGACTATTATTTTTTGCCTTTGTAATTTTTATATAGCTATTATGACCTTCTGTTTTTAATCTTCTGTTCTTGATGGGGCTTTCCTTTGCAACATGCAGCTGAGATGAACAAAAAAAATTATTCAGAAACACTTTCATGTGATCTGTCAAGCCATTCAGGCTTAACAAGGGTCTGCCTTGTACTTTGAATACTCACTATTCATGGCAGTGTGATTACAAAGGATATCCAGCTCAAGGATTCCTGTTAGAAATTTTTAGGGAAATCATCCTGAATAAAGAACTCACTCAGATTTATTATTTTTTCAACTGTTTGCAGACAAGCTACAAATGTGGTGAGAGAATAAGTTTGTGAACTGCACTGCATGAAATTGTAGCAATTATTAAGTCGAATCTAAGTGATGTGGACTGGATTTTTACTTCCTCCTACTATCATTGTCCTTGCTAAATGTCTTGTACGAAAGCACCTATAGCAAATATCACACACAGTGCTCCTTGTCAGCCCTTACACAGGGAGCTGAAGCGAAGATATTTCTGATAACATTTAAAGTTATTCCTTTTCTTAGATTCCAACATGTTCATAACAGCGTAGAAAAGGAAATCGGTTCTTCTGACTCTGCATGTGGGACAAACCCCCAAGAGCCAATTCATTTGCTTTGCTCACGGTGAGCCGCTGCTCTCCACTTTTGATTTCATAACAGATTGATATCGCTTAAATATTATCCTTTTTAACTTGTTTTAATGTGCTCGGGGATTTTTTTTTTTTTTTTTTTGCTAGCTGGTTTTGTTTTGGACGGGGGGTTGGAGGACTTTCGTGGTAAAAAGCTCTGACACACGTCTAAAATGCTGCATTGCTCCCTGTCCTCGCAGCCTGTGGGAGATCAGCTGAACCCCACCTGCCCTGCTGATCTCCTCAGTGAATGGACACAGGGAAACTGGGGCTCTAGGAGGGGCGAGGCTTGAAAATTTGACTTTTCTTTGCAAAATGACAGAGAACTACAGCAGGCCGAGATCCTGGGCCCATCTTTGGGTCCTGCACCAAACACTAGCCTCTAGTACCTTGCCTCTACGTTTTCAAGGCACTTTCCTGAGTGGGGCCAGGGAGGGGGCTTCATAAACACCTCAAAGAGATGTTTGCCTCATCCTTAACAGCCCCTAGCTTGCGGAGGGGCAGGGGGAGCCCTGTCAGAAATGAATGTATCGTTAGACCCTCCAGCCAGGGCGAAATAGAGGACGTTTGCTCAGTGTTGCGTTGGGCTTGGCATGCCTGTACTTTGGAGCCCTTCAGGACAGGGGAATGCTGCTTCCTTGCCTCCGGTTCTTGCAAAACACTGTTGTTAATGGTTGACAGGTATTTATCGGGAGGTAGTAAAGAACTTCCTGAATTTCCAGGGCTACATTTATTGTGTCTTTTCTAAACCACCAAATAATGTTTATGACCATGAGTTTTCAAAGCAAACCCTCACTAGGCACCAAAAAGAGAGACCTGGTTTCCTCAGCCCGGCAGCACGGCACAGCTCCCATTGCAGCTGCAGGGATTTGGTGCAGGGAGCAGCAAAGCAAAACAGCAGGCAGGGAGACAATTTTCCACCTTATCTGCAGATGTTGTTGAGAATAGTACTGGTCTGGGATGGCCTAAAGGAAGAATTTGTCCCAATCACAACAGAACCTTTGGAAATTAGTGGAGTGATAAGGTTCCTTGTCAATCTAGCAGCAAAATCCTCTCCCTCCTGTGTTCTAAGACAGAAGATAAATATTCTGGGCTGGGAGTTGTACAAAAGGAGCCCTTAGGAGTTCTGCAGTCTCTGGTTTCAGGTCCTTAGCAAGGGATTGCTTCATGCTGTAAAAAAGGAGATTAAACATTCCCTAGTTCTTTGTCTGGAGCCTTCTGACATCTCCAGCTGCTGTATTCTTGTGTTTCCCCAGCTGAAAGGGAGCCAGGCACAGGGCATGCTAGTCTGCAAGCTCAGAGATTTCCCCTCTTACAGTGTTTGGAGAACAGAGTGAAAGCATTGGAGCAGGCTGCTGTAGGCTGTTTTGCACCTTTTTGGTATGTTCTTATCCCAAAAGGTGACGATTGCTAGCATAAGGATTGCCATGTTGGTGGGTTTCCATTCTTAGTGGAAGGTTAAAGTTTCTGCTTCTGACTGGTGTAATTCATCCATCACAACTATCAATAAAAGCAACGGATGGAAGTGAAGTCCTTGAACCCGATGCTGGCTAAGATCCAGGTCTTGCATCTACTTGTATTGATGTGCTACAATATACTGTAAACCTCTGATCATAAACAGAGGTTATGAGCAGATAAATACTGCTGAGACAACTGATAGTGGCCATGGGGGAAAAAACATCACAGTTGTTTGTTGCTGGGGTGGTGGTTGTCTTTCAGAGGAGGAAGTGTTTCTCTTTTCTGATGCTGATGACTTTCCCTGGCAGAGCAGCCAGCCTTTCTAGGAGGAGAAATGTGACTGTCACTGTATAAAACCTGTGTCTCTCATTCACATACTGGGCAAATATGCTAACCCCTTGGAAGCTAGGCTATGCATGAGAAGGAAGGTTTTCACTGGTTGTTTTTCAGGCAGTTCTTGGCTAGTTCTGGGCACACAAAACATACAGAGTGCACAAGACCCTTCTTCCCCTCCATTGCTTGTGAGGAAGCTGGATTTGATGTTGTAGAAGAGCATGTTTTAACACTGTAAGCAAGTTGTGGTGCCATTCACACCAGCGTGGTTTAGAAAAATAATTTTCATTTCTCTTCTTGATGTCTTTTATTCAGAGGGATTCATGGACTTCAATTTTCCACTAAAAAAACCCACAAAATTCTCTTACTTCTTTTAATGAAAAGAATCACATAACGTACCTAATGCTGCACTAGACGTTGTTGGTACTGCTTCCCAGGAAACTCAGAGTAAAACCATTCATAAGGCTGATGGCCAAGTCAGGAGCTCTGTTGGAGGCAGGACAGTGGGCTTTTTCATTTGTATTCTCAATGCTCGGTAGGCATTTTGTCTAATGTGGTAAGAATCTGGACTGGAAGAGTGGGAAACAGGAAGCTAAAACAGTCAGCTTTGGACATCACCCGAAGCAACACCTGTTGCAGTACCAAAGAAGCTCCTGGGAAAGAATTATGTAAAAGGAAGATGGAGAGATGGAGTATCTTGCTTGTGTACTACAACCCTCCACCATCACCACGACCTCCTGTAATATGGACTCAGTGAAACAAAGCAGTCCCAGTTCAAAATCTCGCCAGCAGTTCTCATGGAGTTAATTATTCTGTGTTCCTGCGCTATGCAGCCAAGGAGGACAAATGGAGTAGGCCCATCTTTCACCTCTTCACCTCTTCATCTCTCAGGCATTTTGCCTGATCATGCTTCTCTCCATTTTCCTTGGTGACAGGGATCTTGGAGGAGTCTGCCCCAGAGCAGAGGTCTGGGAGAGAGGAGTCACTGTTATGGTGCACTGCGTGGGGTATTCCCTGCAGCCACAGATGTGATAATTTGGCCTGTCCTTGCTCCTGCCTTCTTCCCCATAGCTGTGCTGTATGTTGTTGTACTTCCACGGGTCCGTAAGCTCGCCAACCAGCCTTTCGCTAGGGAATGGTAACAGATGGACTCTTCCAGTGTCCTGTTGGCTGTCTGCCTGATGGACCTAAGGACTAATTACAGCGGGCATGATTGGTTTTGGTTTAACAAATAGATTCTCTTAAGAAAACATTTTTGAACATATACTTGATAAAACAAATTAAACATTTGAGTAATTAAATCAATTCAATTCAAAGCATATGAAATTCAAAGCACAAGTTGGAACAACCTCCTTCTCCACCCTCAACCAAAGAGAGTGTCTGAGTTTTAGACTGGAAGGTTCTGGCAGGCGACAAAGGAGACCTTTGTGCTGCTCTTGGCCGCACTTCTTGCTCGCAGGCTGACCTTCTGCAGGCCAGTCTCTCTCCCCCTGCTGACAAAGGGAGTCTAATGATACCGACCTGTTTGGCAAAGTGCTTTGAGATCTATCTGTGAAAAAGTGCTGGGTGTGACTTGCCTTTGCAAACTTCGAACGCTTCACGTCGGTACGCTACTTCAGCTTGGAAAATGTTGCTTGCTAAGTTTGGACAGGTTTTAGCATTTGTGATTCATTCGCAGGTAATTCCTGACTTCTTTAAGCTCTTCCCTTATTTGTAGGTTTTTCCTGACTAGTTTACTCAGTGGGCTGTGCTGAGGCTCTTTGCTACCTTTGACATCGCTTACCCCCCTGTACAGTTGAGTCATGCACCACCAGCTCTTACACTAGTGTGTGGCAATTAAGGAAAAGTAGACGGAAGCAAGAACCCAGCCTCGAGCCCTACCTACACCTTGGCATGGTGGGGTGGGTGGCAGCTCCGCTTCCCCGCGCCTGGACTCTGTCAGCGTTGTGACTCACGGCTGGCTGAGCAGGCCACGCTGGGACTTCTGGCAGGTCAGAGGCTTGATAACAGCTGAGGACAAAGAGGAGTTGTTATCTAGTGTGCACACAGAAGTACTCTCAGTGCAGACAGGGTATTTGGCACGTAAAATCATGAGCTAAGCACTACATGCAAAAGGTAAGTGTACTAAAAGTATGCTGAGCGCATTTTGTTCATGTTTACTTCCTTGATAAAATAATTTCCAAACTGCAGCAGCTCTTTCCTTTAGCAACTTTCCTTCTTCCATAGCTCCTATTTTAAGAATATTCCTATTCCATATTCTGAAAAAAAGTGTCTTGTTATTTTGAAACCTCCCACAGGGAACAGAGCGCAGTTACAACCTGCTCACGCTTTCTGATAAGTTGAATTAAAACCTTGTACATGGACACACTGTGACCTCAGCTGGTACGCAGACTGATGCCTTCCATGAAAACACACAGCTATCCCTTAATGGGAGAACAGTGATTCAGTAAGATGTCTTTTTATTATTGTAGTTGTTGTTTTTTGTAGAAAGTGTAGCTCAGATTTTTACTCAGTCTGGTTATTTCATGGGTTCAGAATTTTTTTTGCCCAAGTCCCTGATTACTGTAGCTGTAGATAAAGACTTGACCATCTGAATCTCATAGAGCTCAGGCACATGCCAGAAAGTAGCCCCCAAAAGGTCACACACAGCTTGTTTCTGTGGGAGGGGAGAAGGTGAGGAGGAGGAAGAGATAAAAAAGCTGGCGTGGGATGTTTGCAGCTAACACTGCCGTCAGTGGGGCTGCTGGCACTGTGGGGCTCCTGGGGCTCTTTGGAAAGTTTTCTCTGTTTAGCCTCAGAGTCTGAATTCTTCCAGCCTTGTTTAGTCTTTCTGGGCTCCCTTGAAGTTCAGCGGAGAGAAAACATGAATTGGCTCTTCCAGATGGAGCTGCCACTCCTCTTTCTCTGTTTGGCAAGGCAGAGAAAGTCTCTAAAGCGTGGTGGTGTGAAAGAAATTACCTCCTTTTGCTTTCTCCCTTCCCCTGTAGTAAATTTTGTTCCATGAATGTATGAGCCAGACTTAGTACCAGTTTTATTCCCAACAGTCCTTGATTTGCAACCTAAAAGAAAATCAACCCCCACACATATCTGTCATAGCTCAGAGCTTTTTCTGGAGCCGATGAAAAACAGAACTGATGTCAAGGGCTATTTTTAGACAGTGATGTCTAAAATACTTGATTTTTGTAATAGTGAATGACTACACTATACTTGTAAGTAAATGATTTCAGTTGTATTGTCTACATTTATGTAAACTGACAAATATCAGAGCTGAACACAGATGGAGAGAGTCTTGTTTTTCTTTTCAACTTACTTTCAAGTACTTAAGCCCTACTTCCACCCCTGTCCTCTTCTCCCAAGTCTCTGCCACCAGCAAACACCAAGGAAACACCTGCCAGGGATGGACCAAGCTCTGGAGACAGTGGCCTTTGGTCTCAAAATAAGAGCAGGAGAGCAGACGACTCCTGGACCTGAGGGGTGCGTGCTGCAGCGGAGGTGGGACGTTCATCCACCGTCCCTGGAGGCAGATGCTGTGGTCTTGTCGGCCCTGCTTCCTCATGCCATCCTGTCGTGATAAGCCACCAAAGCTTCGCAGAGGAGTTCCTGAGGTGGCGGCAAAGAGAGCAAGAACACAAACTTTGATGTATGATGAATAGTTGTCACTAGCCATGTCAGATATAGGCTGGGTGTTTTTTCAATTTCTGGTTTTCTTCTCCTTTGATGTTGCTGAAGTGTTTGGGCAGCTACTCCATTCGCTGTCAACTCCCATTGTTAGGTTTTTCTTTTAAAGTAATATTAAAAGTGCTTGTATTTTTTTAATTTGGGGTTTTCGTGTTTTGTGTTTTTTTTTTTTTAGTTTCAAAGAATAGCCCAGCATGCAGAGTCTTGCCTGCTGGGTCTACATCTCTGCCAGCAAAGTCTCTGCTCCTGTCATGCACTGACGCTCTCTTGCTGCTCACTATCAGTCCAGGTGGGCATGGCACCACCTTTGACTGGAGCCGTCCATTAGAGTAAGGTGCGGTTTTGGCAATTTGAACAATTGCTAATCTGCAAAATAGAAAACTAGAGGTTCACTAAATGGCGCACAGGCTGCTGCTGAATGCAGAACTGTTTTAAAAAAGAAAGTGTTTAATGAAAGCGGGACAAGTTCTTTCCATCTTTGGGAAGAAGACATAAATATCTTAAAAATCAAATCAAAGAAATTAGAACGCTTGGAGTTTTATTCAGGCCCTAATTTAGCAGCATCTGCCTTACCTGGGTGAAACAGCTGTGACTAAGTGCTGGGTTCAGTCAGGAAAGGGTTGACTCCCTTTACTGTGGCTGCTAGGAAACTGTGTTCCCGAACGCTGAGAGAAGTACTGATACGGTCTCAGCTGGCCCTGGGCCTGTACCCAATTCAAGGTCTTTCTCTGCTTCTGAAACTGCAGCTGACCCAGACTGACCAAGGAAGTATTTCATTCCCTAGTACGACATGTTCCGGTCTTGGGTTGAGGAGGGGGTGTGGTAGCCATTACTCTCTCCCTTACTCCCTTGCTTGCTTACTCCCAGGCACTTGCTAACCCTCCTGCGTTAGCTGCTTCGCTAACTCCTGTGCTGGCTCGTTCATGAGGGAGTTGGTGGGTTGTTTAGTGTTCCTGGTTGTGCTATCACTGATAGGGTTCATTCGGAGTCTGCTGCGATGGCTCTCAGGCTTTGGCCCTGGGGCGGCGGCTCTCGGCCTGCGATCGCTCTCGGCCTGCGATCGCTCTCGGCCTGTGGTTCTCGGCCTCTCTGGGTCTGACTTTCATCCCTCAACATCTGGGTGTGCATTGGTCAGTGGATGGTAGGAAATTGTATCATATTGTATCGTATGTTTTATTTTCTATTATTTTAATTATTTATTGTTAGTACCTGTATATATTGATTTAGATTTAATTAGTAAATAGTTCTTATCTCAATTTTATGAGCTTCCTTATTTCTTTTTCCTCCAATTCTTCCCCTCCACTGGAGAAGGGGAGGGGGATTTGTGAGAGCGGCTTTGTGGTATTTTGCTAGCCGGAGTAAACCACGACAGGTGGTAGACACAGAGCTCTTTTCCAAAAGGATTCAGGTACTTAATGCCTGTTCGAGATGCTTCTGTCTAAATGCAGATCCCCAAAACCTATTTGCTGTCCTAAGGGACCAGAAAACCTACCTCCAGGTCTCAGCCTGGAGTATTAAAGCCCTGCATGAAATGGTGGTGGCTGCTTTTTATGTGCTTATTTTTGAAAGGGGAAATAAAAACATTCGTATCTGTTTACACCGAAAGACATTTGAATTTGTGTACCTCACTTCCCTGGAGAATGTCTTGAGCAACTGACTAGAGAACATCCTGAAGTGCTGCTCCTTTTGTTACAATTCTTCCTGGCTTAAAGCAATTGCATGCATCATTATGCAGGTACAGACACACAGCAAAGACTGACTCTGCCTGTGTGGTCGTTAAACACTCATTGTAGGCCCAGTCCAAGGATATTAAGGTTTATTTATCTATTTATTTATATAAGTCTCATAGTATGCAGCAAATTGTTCAGTTCAGAAAGGAACCAAGCTTATTGAATCCTCATAAAAGCTTCTATTTATTCATATCCAACATTTGGGTTCATTATACTTACACAAACACACAGACTTTAAAGGAAAAACTTCAAAATATTTAACTAAGCAAAATGTTTTGCAGGCAGCTCTGTTCCACTGCAAAACAAGTGCTGGCAATAAGCACCAGCCTGCATAATAGAAAGGAAATACTCTTGTTGCCTGCCCGTGAACAGGTGCAGCATCAGATTGGGCTGTTTTCGTAAACACAGTGTCATACTTCTCTGTTACATCTGCATCATTTAAAGAAAAATAAAAGGATAATCTTCTCATTGTCATCTTCTCTGTTTCCAGCTTTCTAAATTATTTTCACTGATTTCATGGTATGAAATACTGATCCTGTGTTGCAATATGTAGCCCAGGCTGGAATAATAATTGCATCTTAAATATTCAACGTAGAAAACATACTTCGTTCACTTGCCACCTGCAGGGTCACATTAATCAGCTTTATCAGTATCTTCTTCAAAGCTTTCTCAGATTGCTATTATACAATATATTCTTTTTCCACTGTTTTTCGATATCATTTTGTCTGACCACTATTACATCGTCTGCCTCTGGAGTACAAAAAGTTACCCCAAACCTGCACCATTCTGGCACATCTGTAGGAAATCAATCACTGCGAGCAGCTGCTGAAACCCATGTCCTCCCAGGCGATTGTGCTGCTCTTGCTTCAGACAGCACTGGGGAGAGAGCCTCCATTCCTCCCAGGGAAGGGGGAATCCAGTCTGGGAGAAATGGAAACAACTTCAGAGGTTTTGTCCATGGAGGCAGAAGGAAGAAAGAGATGAATCAGTGACTGTCAAGGAGCAGACTCGTCAGCATCATCAAGGAACAAGAGAGGTCTGCAGACCCAACGTTTATGTGATTTACACGATCTGTCTCGTGTCCCACGGTATGTGGCAAAACACTGTTCAGAACAAGTCTGAAGTTGCTGCTTTTTGATCTTGACCACATCTTGGCCCTAGAAACGTGATGTTTGCATTTCTACTTGGACCTGCTAAGAAATTACGGTCCGTCAGACAGGCTGTTGTACCCTGAAGAGCCAGGACAAGCATGGGGGTAAGTTGTACAATTTCAGCCCAGTTCAATTTCACTATGGATTCACTAGGACAGTAGCTTCCTTCTCAAAAGTTTGTCCTTGTGAATGCCCAGACACACCCGCAAAAATCTCTGTCCTTTGTGGACACCTGAGATCTGCCTCCTCTGTATCTGTTGTTTAGATGGAGCTGAGCATAAACCTGCATGGTGTGTCTGCCCTTATTTCTCTCTCCCTTTGAGATTCAGCAGCTGTTTTTATAGAGAAAACCTTTCCTTTTTCCAAGTCTAGTCCTTGTGTCTTGGAGAAGTGCCCTCTCCTTAGAGCCATGCCACCTTCTCAGGGTGTTTATGTCCTCTCTCCAGGAAAGGATTACAAATTATGGCATGAACGCATTTTTTAAAACACACAACCTCTTATTAGACAGTGTTTTTAAGCAAAACAGCAGGTGAGCTTGTTAACTCCATCTGCCACTCTTTTAACAGAGTACATGTTTTTTAAACAAACTTTAATATCCTCTACTAAATTAGAGATGTTTTCAACAGGAATACCCCGAGTATAATCACTATATACATATGTGCCTTTTTAAAAAAACCCCAATAGCTACCATCTGCCACTTTCTTAGTAAACAGTGTGATATTATGTCACAGACTCCATTACGCAGATCCCTGGGGTGTGGACAATTGGTTGCTGCTTTTTAAAAATAACTATTGAAATAAAGCTTTGCTTTAGGTGCAGCAAATCCATTACTGAACGTTCGTCAAAGGGCTCGGGCTCGTTTCAGCCAGCCGTGCGTGTTCCCTTACGTCAGTGGGAAACGGCCTGGGCACAGGCTTGTTTCTTGTTGACTCGTGTAATTATAGGCAGGGTTAATAAATGGCACCGGTTACCACAAAGGTTATCCCAAACCCTTATTCTGCACTCTGCTGTCCATCTTTGGCTAAGCCTGTTGAGAAATGATGGTAACTTTCACCAGTTCCGCTTTTCTGGCCGAATGTTCTCTGTGGCAGGGGACGCGTGCCCCAGGCTGGGGTTTAGAAATAGATTTGCTTATTTGGCAAAATGCCAGACTGAAAGGCTGAGACACTGCTGGTACAAGGGAGGAGAAGGAGGCAAAAGAGAATTTTATTCACATGATGATAGAATTTGGCGGCCCCTTTGAAATCTGAAGTTGGAAGCTGCTGGGGAAGTTCAGAAGGAAAGTGGGACTCAGAATTGGTGTTGAAAGTGCTTAAATTCACTGAGCAAAGGCATTGGACAGGGATGTAGAGAGGATGTGAGAAGAAAGGCAGTAAAGTGGCAAAAAAGGTTCAATGAGCATTTAAGGAATAGGGTGGAGGTCCCCCTCTCCCCCAACTCCTAAGAAATCACACTGTATTCATTAAGGAAATGGTGGAAGCTTGAAAGATAAACACTCCAAGGTGAAGGGATGCTTGTTTTAATTTGAGCCTTTTTTTAATACACAAACAGCCTGAAGCAGCTCTTAATTGTACACTAGGTGGACATTGTACATGCAGTGGGCAATATCTGAGGAAAGCACCTTTTAGGAAGAAAAACAAGCTATGAGTCTAGAGGCAGTCTATATTGCAGTTCTAAGAGGAAAATCATGGTTATGATTCCTAATTTATTGTTCATGGGGCATTGAGTCATCTTCTCTGGAAAACCTACAGAATCTACTGTGTCACACCAGGTATTATTCAGAAGCAAATTTAATCCTTTTTCAAATTATTACTAGCATCAGCTTCAGACTGACACTTCAGGAATCTTTAAACATCTCTGTACTTGTCTTATTTACATCCACAGAACATATGGGTCAGACTCCTACCACCCTGATTTAGTATGAGTTGTAAATTGACATTAGGTTGATACACCTGAAATGACTCCTGGGAAGTTTTAATACCTTGTTTCTCTCTTTTCATTTTGGCCTGTCTTCTTTCCCCTCCCTACCCAAACTGTCCCACTGTCTCTTAGTGATCTTTTGAGCGGCTGATGTGGGGGGAATGAAACCCCTCTGTGATAGCAGGAGCCAAACTGCTTTGATGGACAGGAAAACTCATATTGACTTTAAATGGAAGAAGGATTAATGCAAAGCCTTTTGCTCTTTTTGGTTTGGTGGGTGGTGTTGGTGTTTTTCTTTTGGTGGTGGTTTTGGGTTTCTTTTTGGACAAAATGCAGTAGCATGCTATGTGTCTATATTGCCTTCAGTAAGACACAAATAGAGAGCTTTAAGATTCCCATGACCTATTTATTATTCAGGAGGTGCCTGTGTTTGATGTGGTGGGCACATTGTGCCTGATTCGTTGCACCTGTTTGGTTCTCAGCTGAAATCCACGGTTGCAAATCTGCAACCCATTGTATTAAGCAGACCGGTCTCTTGGCAGGTTCATTGTGAGTAATACTTGTCCCTTTGGCTAAGCAAGACCTTGATGAACTTGTATCAAAGGGTTTTCTGACCTCTTTTTAGGAGCGTGATGTGAATTATATGGAGCAGGTGTGAGTGCCAGAGGAAGGCGGAGGTTGGTGTCACGCTTCCCAGCTGAAAGCCACCCACCATCAAGGCTGCTATTCAAGTGCTCTGCCAATATCAACCCTACTGGAAACAGTAGGCTCTCTGAGGTGGTATGGTAAGCCTGAAGGAACAGAGCAGGCTTTTGAGGGAGAAAATCAAAAACATTGGAAAAATTCCTGCTTCAAATCAAGGTAATTTTTAATGACTTGTAAGTCAAGACTGGTCTGAAGAAAAAAACCATCATGATTTATAGAAATTCTCTTCCCTTGCCTTCAAAGCAGGACACTTTCCATGCTAAATCTGTTGCATCAGTCCACCACAGCAAAAGAGACTTTGTAGAGGGAGCTGTTTACAATCCTGGTATTGTGCTACCTTCTGTGAGGAGATGGCATGTCGTTTTGTGTCAGATTGTGCCATGTGAGATCCCACCTGGAGTACTGCATCCAGCTCTGGGGCCTTCAACATAAGAAGGATATTGACTGGTTGGAGCAAGTCCAGAAGAGGCCATGAAGATGCTCAGAGGGCTGGAGCACCTCTGCTATGGTGACAGGCTGAGAGAGCTGGGCTTGTTCAGCCTGGAGAAGAGAAGGCTCCAGGGAGACCTTATAGCACCTGCCAGTACCTGAAGGGGCTACAAGGAAGCTGAGGGGGACTTTTTACAAGGGCCTGTAGTGACAGGCCAAGGAGTAATGGGTTTAAATTGAAAGTGAGGAGATTTAGATAAGATATCAGGAAGAAGTTCTTTCCAGAGAGGTTGGTGAGGCACTGGCACAGGTTGCCCAGAGAAGCTGTGGGTGCCCCATCCCTGGAAGTGTTCAAGGCCAGGCTGGATGAGGCTTGGAGCAACCTGGTCTGGTGGAGGGTGTCCCTGCCCATGGCAGGAGGGTTGGAACTGGACGATCTTTAAGGTTCCTTCCAACCCAAACCATCCTGTGATTCTATGTTATAGGCAGTGAGAGTCCTTTATGGTGACAGGCAAATGTCTTGACTAGGAAACGGAACCATGCTGTGTTCCCTCTATTTTTTCCCCCAAGGAAACAATAGTTCTTGAATTTGATCTGTTTTATGCTGTAGGTGTTGGGTTAGAGCTGCCCAACACCTGCACTCTTTCCTCTTGGAGATGTAATGTTTGAAGGTGCCCTAAGACTACAGGTAGAATGCCTCAAAAGAGACAGCCTCTAGCTTTGCTTCCAGCAAAATTCACCAGCCACTACAGTTGCCAGAGCTTGCATAGGTCTGGGGAAAGAAGGGTTGACAAAACTTTATTTTAACAAAGTGATTTTAGATGGCTCATAGCAGTTAAGGAATGCTTGTATTCTACATGTCCAGTGATATCAACTGGCAAGTTATTCTTGTCACTGTGTTTCCTGAGGCACTGATTTCTTAATTGCTATTCTTCTGATAATGCCCTTGTGTAGCCAGCATTAGATGCTGCAGAAGGCACCTAAGCCTAAGGTAGAAATACCAGTGCATTTGATGGAGAATGTGTCTCTGGTCCATTGTGGGATAAACCTGAATCATGGAGTAACAAAGCTTTGGGCACCCATGTCCTGTGAGCTGCTCTAGTGAAGCATTTGGATTTTGTATTGATGTGTGTGTTTGTTTTTCAAACTGAGTTGGCTCTTCTGTATTGATTTGCCCTTGAGGAAAGGAAGTCCCAGGAAGATACTGCCATGGAAGGTTTCTCCACTGTAGTCCCGCTAAATTTAAATCAAGGTCCTTCACCATGCGGATGTTGTGCCTCCAAGAAGCTGCTTCACTAGTTAAATCTGACCAGTTCCAGCATGTTTTGGTGTGTGGGTCTTTAGTCTCTGCCTTGAGGAGAGTAAGGAATGGGGGATGTCTGCAGAGGTTTTGACATGATGTGTTGTTTACAGAAACTGGAATTAGGGGTGGGGGGAAACAAACAGAAAAACGGCAATAGTGAGAATATAAGTTACTCAGAGTGGCAAAAAGAGTCTGAAAGACTGTCTTACAAAGCAGCCTTCCTGAAAAGCTAAATAATCTCTTTGCTATGTTGGCACATGTCTGAAAAATTCTGTAAGCTTTCTTACATATTTCTGATTACTTACCAAAAAAAAAAGGGGAAGATGGGTTACAGTGTTACCCAATATCAGCAGGCTTTATGTAATTCTAAGGCAGCAAAGTTACAAAATTCAGAGGCAGTTTGATTTTATTTTTTTAGTTTTTAAACTGTACAATGTGCAATAACAGTTGCTACCTGTGAAAGGGGAAGAACATTTTCTGCCAGTGTTTAAATCAAGCGTTATGTTTGCAGACGTGACCTTGGTTAAGGCTTTGCATTTTGAATCTGTAATCTTCTGAAGTCATGTTCCTAGAAGAGTTAGGTTCTGTAGGTGTAAACTCTGACGCCTCCGTGAGCAGCCTCGCACGCACCAGTTAATGTTTGAACAAGGCCTTTTGGCTGGATTGAAACCTCTCACAATTAGCAAGTCATTTAAAAAAAAAAAGATATTTTTTTTTCCAGTTTGTCAGAGACAGCACAAAACCCCCAAAATCTTATTGCTTAAAATAATGCAGGAGAAGAGTTCAGGTAATGCATTGACACTTGCAAACCAGAGTTAATTAATCTTTACCATACCATTTTGAGATATAATCTCCTTTGTCATTTCTTGGTGAGTGGAGCTAGCATCAGCTCCCAGTGGGAAGAGCAGGGCTAGCCCACAGTCAAGTACTACAGTGGCAGCAGAATAGGTTGAGTTGGTTTGACAAAAGTTTCTTGATTTGGCAGCTTACTTTACCCTTTGACCAGATATGCCGTGCATAATCTTCTTAGTTACTCTTTGCCAACCGGGAATATAATGAAGAATATGTTTACTTCTCTGTTTAAAATCCTCCCAGTGGGGCTAATTTGAAAGAACACAATCACACAATGCACTCCAGTCAACGACGTGGCAGAACAGAAACTTTGACAGAATAGCGAAGTTCTAGCCATGAACTAGGTACTACTTGGCACCAGTAATAGCCTTGGGATTGTAAGAATGATGACTCTCATTCTCCTGGTATTTTATTAAGGAGCTAAGGATAGGGCAGCAGAAAGGACTTCGGGCTATTGTAAGAAAGAGGTGAGAGCTAATGTTTTTCCAGGGTAGTGTCCTGAGAAGGGCATGAGTGATGTGACACTTTTGCCATCAAATGGACTTCGTATTTTTTTGCATTATTTTCTACTAACCCCATCTCTTCCACCAGTCTCCTCCTATGTGAATGCTTTTGGCTGCACATTCCTACTTCGATGGCAGGAGTAAGGACGGAGAGTGAGGACACAAAAGACTTTTCTTAGCCATCCTGCGGCATTCTGAAGTTCTTTTAATCTCAAGGTGACCTGGTTACATCCCTGCTTTCTTCTCCCTTTAAGTGTTGCATGACATTGTCTGTGATGAAAATTGCAGATGTAGGTTGATTTAACATCCCCTCGCTCCAGCCTCCACCCATGGTTTATGGTTACTTTAGTTAGGTTGTTTTGCCTCCTTTAATATAACAGGTGGCAGGTGCTGATGGCCGAATCTAAGGAAGTATGATGTAGCCTTAAACATGATTTAGGTCTTCTAGCTATTCCTTAGGTTAGCAAAGGGTATTCCTCTTGCATCAACCTTAAAAATAGTTGAAAACTGTAGCTATAAATATCCGTCTGTCAGAAGCGAAGCCTGGGAAAACTAAAACCGGTGGTTTGATGCTCTCTTACTTTATCCTCAAATAAGCTTATTTTTCAGCTGGATATTTTAGATGTACTTCCTTAGATTCCTCCTCTGGAGCAGATATGATGGGTTTTACTCACCCTAAATCCTGTTTTGAAAGTACCTGCAGTGCAGTTAAGGCATTAATTGACAGTGGGCACACAGCAAGGCACTGCTTGAAACGGATATGTATGACAGAAGCAAGGTCTTCTGTATCTGCAGTAAGTGCATCAACGTGTATCTGGTTGATATTTTAACAGTGATGAAATCAAAATGTTGAAGGGAGCGAATACAAGCCAGTAAACTGTTACAGGGCCTTCCTCTACTGAGCATGTAATAGAGTCATAGAATCATAGCCTGGTTTGGGTTGGAAGGGACCTTAAAGACCATCTAGTTCCAACCCTCCTGCCATGGGCAGGGACACCCTCCACTAGACCAGGTTGCTCAAAGCCTCATCCAGCCTGGCCTTGAACACTCCCAGGGATGGGGCACCCACAGCTTCTCTGGGCAACCTGTTCCAGTGCCTCACCACCCTCTCCGTGAAGAACCTTTTCCTGAAATCTAATCTAAATCTCCTCACTTTCAATTTAAACCCATTACCCCTTGTCCTGTCACTACAGGCCCTAGTAAAAAGCGCCCCCCCCCCCCCCCCCCCCCAGCTTCCTTGTCCCCTTCAGTCTTTCAACCTCCTTTGAATCCAGCTGGATTAAAGCAGGGAACAAATACTGCATAATTGTTTCCCAGGAGTATGATGATCTGTGACAAATATAGGATGGGATAAATGTGCCAAAATGCCCAATAACCTCCTCACCATCCAGAACTTATGCTGGTACAGCACAGAGCATAACTGAAATGCTGGTTAATAAAACTGTTAATGAGGTAATTCTAAAATTTTTTTTTTAATTCTGCTGGGCAGTATGAGAGGTTCCTAACAATTGGTGGCAAGGAGGGGGCTTTACAGGAAGAGGGGAGAGGGAAGAGGAAGTCTAGAGATAAGAGTCTAGACATCTGAGCATGGAGTCTTTCCTTGAACCTAAACAAAGATTTATGTTGTTTTCTTTCCTTTCCTACATATGGGGAAGTTTTAGGATGTAGTTACCGGCAGCATTTTCCCTATTGGCAAGTCTCATCTAGGGAGACTACTGAGCTCTTGCTTCTATGACGGTGCTGCCATAAGCAGCCCCTCCCTCTGTCAGTGCAACCATCTGTGGTGCTGTGCGCTGAATCTCTTCCCCTGCCAAGGGACACGGAAGGTCCCCTGACCAGCCCCTGTGCAGCAGCAGATGCTATACTGAAGAGTTCAACAGGCTTTTCTGGGTACAGCCACACAAAACCAGCAGCTGATGATGCAGTGATAGGCCATTCCAAAAAAGTGAAAGTAGCTCTTGGAACTTGTAGTGAAGCCCTTGGGAGGGCATGGTCCTCTAATTTCTGCTTCCAGCTGGGTTATGAATTTTGGAAAGATGTCTTTACTTCCCAAAACACATTCCAGGAGGCTATTCTGGTCTTTCTTACCACATTTTCAGAAGTGCCAAATAGCACATTGGGATATCCAATGTCTCCTCTTTCTGCCTTTCTTATAAGATCCATGTGAATCATGTTTGTACCTTCTTTTCCCCTTTCCCAAGAGGTAGAAGCTGTAGATGCGAATGACAGTTTAGACATGTAAATATTCAGCAAAATTTAATTGCCCTGCAGGAAGAAAACCTGACTGACTGTCCTTAATTCCTAGCTTCTGTGCGCAGACTAGTCTTGTACAACTTCAGTGCGCTCGTCATAGTTACTGTGTTAATTGAACAACACCTGTTTGACAATCAATATTCTATTCGTTCGGAAGCATAAATCGGGGAGAGGGGAAGATTGCAGAACATAACTTACAGAACTCTCAAAGGGTGTGCAAAGTCTTTGACGGCCTCTTGAATAATGTAAGGTATGCTTGCATTTTAATTAGAGTAATGGTTTACTCCCGTGCAAGACAGAAAGCAATTTGTGCCCTAAGGAACGGTACGTGACAGAAGTCTATGTTCTTAGAAAGCAGCAGTAAGCAGTGCCAGCAATACCCGGTAGATCAAATGTTTCTAGGATCTCATGTTACTTGTCTGTGAAATCAAATTGAACCACTGGCTCCCAAAGAACTTATAATGTGAGTGACGTTCCCAGCTAAAATACTGCTTTGTAAACCAAACAGCACTAAATGCATATTGTACCTCCTTCATCGCGCCGCTAGGCATCGCGGCATACAATTGTTAATTCCAGCTGCATTTATTAGTGGGCTCTTAGGGGGTGAAGCATTAATTCTCCAATGTCATTTGCTATGCCAGCTGCAAAGTCAATACAGAATTAGTCACATTATTTCTATCACTGTCTGGTTACTCTAACCAAGAAGATTCTCTTGAGCTCAACACCCTTGTTGGCTTTATGACTAAATTAAAAAGCGAAATAGAATTGCCTTTCAGCCAAAGTCTACCCTGGCATATGGGAGATGTCTTCCTTCTGATTTGTGATACAGGATGCATAAGGAAGAGGATGCATGTTTCTGGACCTGCTGTATGCCTCCAGCTCAAGGTGTATATATATATAACATGCCTTGAAGTTTGACCTTTGTTTCCAACTCATTTGTGGTATGTGGTTGAGTCAGCCAATGAGTCAAAATGAGTTGCAGCTGGATGATGTGGATGCTCGAGTAAAGGGAGCGAATGGTTGTGCTTAGTGGTGTAGTATGAGAAACAGAAAGGAATTCCCAGGAAATGCTGGAGATTGGCATCAGAATGTTGAAAGTTATAGCTTACAGGCACTAACTAGACCACAGACTTTTTCTAGGCTGGTACTATTATTATGTTAGTAATATGAAGACAATGTATTAGTGATAATTGTGATGTTAATTCTGCAAAGAGCTCATTATTCATGCTTGATGCACGCCTGACATCATCTCAAAGGCAACTTTGTAACTTGCTACAGAGATCTTCACGATCTTGCACTTATTAAAACCAGGCTGATTGATGTAAAACCCAGTAGGCTCTGCAACAGGAAGACATGGAATCAATGTGATAAATGGAACAATTTCAGATATGTACTCTTTCTGTGTCTGTTTTTCGTGAAGGGTGACATTTCAGCCTTATGTGGAGAACCTGACTAAAGGCTTGGCAATACTTACGTACCATCTAAGCCCTAGCCCTTTGGCTTACTGGAACCGCTATCAGTGTGTTTTCTGGACTGCTCACTTTGGTGCCGAATTTCACCCTTTGGGTTTATATTACCCTAATTTGTTGCAAACGTCTGGTGAAAACTGAGTCTGAATATGACTGCACTCTCCAAATATGCCTCCCTGAAGCTGACCTCTTGGCATTTCTTGCCCGGTTACATTTAAAGCTGCTGATACTGTTACATAAAATTCAGTCCCATATCTATCTGAAAGAAAAGACCAAATCTAGCTGTGTTCTGCAGTAAGCAAACACACCTCCTGTGACTTATTTGCCCAGGTGGCCCATGATATGTTAGTAGCTGTTGCTGTTTGGCTTTTCCAATTAGCACCCTAGAACAGAAAGTTTATATTGAAATACATGTTTAAGTGCTGTGGATCAGAGTTTCCTATTTAATATCTTGGTAGGGAAAGCTCCATTGGGCAATTTCTTATTTCACAAATAGTATCACTCTCAGTACTGGAGCCTGTGACAGAGCGAGGTGTCAGAATGTGGCCTTCCACCACACAGATTCTGTATGTCATTTGGATTCTTATTGCATTTACGGCTCAGCCTGTGAAGAGCAGAATGAGCAGAGGTAACGGTGGCATTGCCAACCTTCAGGTCAAACATCAGAATAACTTCCTGCTTAGCAAAAAGAGCGCCAGGGATTCAGCCCCATGGAATGTAGAACTGAAGAGATTATTTGCTCTGCTAAATCACATCCTCTGTGGAAAAATGACCACACCAAGTTGATCTCACACACCAAAGCCTACAAAGCAATTCCCAGCACCCTGTAGCAACTGTAAGGCATGTGATGATGGATAAAACATAGCACAGCATACACCAGCTGAGGACCTGTCCACTTCTCTTTGCTCGCCTCTCTTTTCTCGGTCTTTAAGATCTATCTAATGTTTTGTTCTTACCGAGTCTGGATCAATTAGCTGTTGCCACATTGTGGCACTAGTGCCCCAACTAGCAATAGACTGGGCTGCACACTGAAAAACAATGTGAAGGGGACTAAGCTTAAATATCTCTAAATAAGACGCTAATGCAAAATAATAGTCTTCATCTTCTATAAAGTACTGAACATAAACAGGGTAATATTGGCCTTGATCCAAAAGTCACGAAGTGCCTTAATTACACTGCTTAATGTTCCTGCTGAATCTTCTACGTCAGACGTCTGTACGGCAGCGTTAGGTCAACCAAACAAAGGTTGTTATAGCGAGTACAGGGTGAAAAAACTAACCATGACCCGGATTATAAAACATTGACATTAAAGGTCTGCTGCTCCTTGTAAAGAGCGTGTTTTTGTAATTTAAAGAAATCTGATCTCCTGAAAGTGCCCTGCTGGGCCTGCAGCTGACATCATGTTTGTCTGAGTTTTAACAGATTCAACAGGACTCGTACGATTAAAGCAACCTTCAGCTCCCTGTATTTTTGGAACAGAGCTGTGGAAAAGACACTTGGAGTTAAAGATGACAGCTCCCTGGAGATCTTGACTTCACCAGCTTCATTAGAAATTAAATTACAAAGCTTAAAGCTATAGCTGAAAAGGATCCAGAGTTTATTTGTGATTCCTTGGTTACCTGTGAAAATTCAGTTATTTTTAGCTGTGCTCATTTAGGATCAGTGTGAAAGATACGTGCCCAGGAGCAAGTTACCAGAAGGTAAAGTAAGACTGCAGTTATAGGCTATAATTTAACCTGACGAAACTGGCTGTGCAAGCATTCTTACCCAGCTATAAATGCATGGCAACTACCTCTCGGCAACAAATTCATGGTGAGGCAGGGTAATAAGACGTTGTCCTTGCTCTGTACTGATTAAATAAAGAGCAGACTTTCAACTCTCTAACTGTGCACTGCTGACATTTTATCACAGCCCTCATTGAGAAGACCATCTTGGAAGGTCCAGAGGGAAACAAGTTCGTGTAATTACCACATATGCAAATAGGACAATTGTATGCATCAATGAGATAATTCTTATCTCCAAAGGGCAGCAAGTAGGTGCCAGCTGCACTACATTTGTACACAGAATGTTATCTATGGTGTAGGCAGGTATATTTCTGCACACAGACCTTGAGTCCTGCTTTACAGAAATTTTCCTTTTCTTTTTTTTTTTTTTTGCATTGTTTTAACAATATTGTTTTTCAGTTATGTTAGGGGATTTCTGTATCTCTGCCTTTCACTGCAACTGCTTGAACTCCTTATCTTGATCATTACAGCTCCTATCAGTACTATTACAGTTTGTCAAGAAACATTCTGGAAAACTACTCTGTTACCCTTACAAAAGAGCACTGGATGTAATTCACTGCTGGGAGGCATCCAGTCTTGCCTGTGTTATTCAGCAATGAGATCTCAGCTCAGTCTGGAAATTTGACTGATGTTCTAATCTTGCACTGATCTCTTAATTTACCGGTGAATTTCTCTTCTTAGAAATTATGGTAGAAGTAGAAATTACAAGGTAATCTTCGAGCCCCTGGCATAAAAAACAGACTGTACTTGCAGAAGTCAAAATAGAGGTAACACAGCCAAAAAGACACTATGAGCAATGCACCATACACTATAAGCCTTTAGGAATACACTAAATTTCCGACTGAAAGATGTCTGAATTTACTCTAGACTTTAAGATCCTCTGCATGCTTTCAGATGTGGGAGGAGGGAACAGGTTGCCTCTAAACATTTAGAAGCAGAAGAGCTGAAAGTGATAGAGTTTCAAAAAGTGTTCTGCATGGCTATGGAGGGTTGCAGGGAGGACTCCATCCAAAGGAAGGCAACATGGTATATCTTCAGCACACACCTGAGCCTGGGCAGGCCTTGCAGTTACCAAGTTTCCAGTACTGTGTCCTGCCATCTGGAAAGGAGGGAGGGTGAAGGTGGGGCTGCTGAGAGCCTCGGGCAGCCCTCCAGAAGAGCTCTGGCAGAAGTGGCTGCGGGTGGACGGCGTTGAATCATTGCACCCTGGCGGCACAGCTCTAACGCCATCCAGTTTCTGAGAAGTGCTGGTTTCCTTTGGTAGCTCTGGCTGCAGGAAGGTTGCAAGCACTCGCTCCAACTTCCTCCCCAGACAGACAGTCTGTCTGGAAGGCTCCATGCCAGGGTTCATGCTGGCACAGGGGTTCAGCCCTTAGTTAGGAGGATTTTGTTACTAACGCCTTTGTAATGCTGGTGCCATTAGCACTTACAGCACTGTTGTGCTTTTTACAGAAGCTGCATTTGTTTGCTCTACCTGAACAAGTAGAAACTGAGAGGGAATATTTTCTCATGTTACGAAGTGAGAAGTGGAAACCAACGCTTAAAACCTTTTCCCTTACATCCTGACCCGCGGTGCTGCTTTACCCACAGAGGCTGACAGAAGCAGAGAACTTGGGCCAACGTGCCTTTCTCCTCGTTTTGCGAACTGACCAAGTTCTTCTTTCGGATGTGAGATAGTACGCGTATACACACTGTAAGGCCAAACTGTTAGCTGATCCTCTGTTCTGGAATCCGTCTGACAAAGGGGTAGAGTAGTGAGACATTTTCCTTTTGTAATTTGTTTAAGTAAACGAAATTAAATCTCTTCTTGGCCAGTTTTAAAGATCAAGTCATAAAAGCCTGGAATAGTTCTGTTGTATACATTTCCCTCAGAAAGTATCTGCTTCAGCTTTTCTCTTTATTAATCAGATCTGAGACCTCCGTTAGAGAATAATTTATTCCCAGCTTGAGCTAATATTTTTCAAATGGGCTGTATTTGTGTCCATTAATTCCTGCGCTCTCAGCTCTCAAAGATTATCTGAGGACAGGACAGCTGATGCCTACCTGAAACCTGTCAGATTTTTTTCCCCAATGTCAGACTAGGCACAGGAAAATGATCTGTAATAAACAACTTCTTAAATTAGTTGTTGTCCTTTCTCTTTTGTAAGAGTGTTCTTGATTTTGTGGATTGGGTGAGGTTTTTTCCAGAGTAGTGGATTGCTTAAAAGCTGGTTCATTATTCTGTGCGCATTACAAGCAAACCTGTTTAAATTCTGATGTCTTCAGAACACCTTATGTATTTTTTTTTTTAATAATTTCTGTGGTGACTGCTACCTGCATGCACTAACTCAACTGGACTGTTTCTGTTCCTTACCAAGCAAGCAGAAGGTAAGGAAAATGTTTGTGAGATGGTCTTTGTCGTCTTATCAGGACTTGAATTATTTTTAGGGCAAGGTCATAGCAATTGATGCAGTCAAAAGATAGCATCACATAAGCTAGGAGTATCACCATAGCATTCTTGGACACTGAATCAGGTCCTGCCTTTCCTAGCAGTGGTCAGTGTGTATTACCTTCTTTTTTCTTCCACTATTGCCACGAAAAGCATGGAATTAGGCCATGCTTGTGTACAGATCTGCCTACAAATGTTTTGAAAGAATGCTACCACCTTAACTACTTGTTTCCTCCCTCTCCTATAGGTACATTAGTTTTCAGACCACTCAGCTTAACCACTCTGGTCTTAGGGCACAGCTTTGCCAGCACTGGCTCTGGGGAGGACCTGAGAGAAGAGTGTGAGATGGTTGTTGTCAGTGTCAGTGCAGCCTTGGGCATACTTAAATTGTGAAACTGCACCTCTAATTCGGGCTTTGGACAGGGAGCCTGGCCATGAAAATGAGTCTATTTGCTGACCTAAGGCATTTCCATACAAGCAGGTGCAGACTACTTTCCTGCAGCTCACCCTGCCCTAATCCTTGAGCTGGAAGTGCAGAAGAAGGAAATGCAGAAGGCAGACCTCCTTCTCTCAGACACAGCCCTGTGCAAATGTGACCACACTGCTCCCAGACCCAGGGTGGCAACAGGCTGCTGCACTGCGTGGCCTTCTCAAGTCTCTTTTGGCTAGGTGCTTTGTGCAACCAAATGCCAAAACTTGCCCCTCCTACGAGATTTCTTAAAGCAGGAGGCTGAGTCCAGCCGTAGTGGCTGAGGCCATCCTTGGAGTGGGAAAGCATACTTCCTGTCCTCAGCTGGGGGTTTTTTTTCCCTTGTTCTGAAGAAAATTGAGGATCACAACAGCCCATTCGGAAGGGACAGGAAGAGTGCTTCTGGGCAGGGTGTTCAATACTGGCTCTATAAAGTACTTCACTTTCCCCACACACACATTTAGGGGGTTTTTTATCAGCTAGGGCTTACAAATCTAGCAAATCAAATATTTCTCCTACTGGTGGTATTAAATTGCACGCAAAGCACTGTGGGCAGGTAGCCAGAACAATAACAAAGCCACCTTGAAAGTGTTTATCTCTGGCAGTACTTTATACTTCTCACTGCTGTCTATCTGGATCTTTCAGTTTATTTTAAACTGTCAGTGAATTAAACGTTGCAAGTAAGGTTACCTCTCTTTTCCAGTTGGAGAAACCAAAAACCAAAGGGGTTACAAACAGAATTTGGAGAACCCTTTGTGGTTTTAAGCACTACCTGGGACCCAGTGACGACAAGGGGGCTATTCACAGAGTATGATACTGTCTAATGTGAATCTGGCCGTGTGACTTACCTGTCGCCATGAGGTTGGTCTAGAAAGAGATGCCGTGTCTCCTGATTCTTGGTTGTGCACTTCAGTTATGCTGCTGGCTTCTTCCTCCCTTTAGAAGTAGTTATTGAAGAGTCAAGCAGTGCTGAAGACAGTACAAATGTAATTTTGTACTCAAAATTTCGCTCAGATTAAAAACTTTGGCGTGTGATTGGATCACACACAGAATTTTCCAAAGTATCAAGATCTGATCCAAAAGAAGTGCAAGACTGCATATTTGCTGCTTGAACAGTTATAACTACCCACAGTTCGTATGGCTTTGGTTTTCTTTTCCTCAGAACTGTGGGATCCCCTTGCTGTAGGCATGAGCTGGTTGTTGGTTTGGTTTGGTTTTTTTTCCTTTTTATCTACCCTGAGTCATTTTGCTCAGCAATGCGCAGGTGGATACATTGGAAAGCATAGTTGTGTGGCATATTTATATGATCGGCTTGAACCATGAACTAAGAGAGGAAAATCTAAAGGGGATGACAGGAATTCAAAGACTTGTTAAAACAGTTTGAAAATTCCAGGAATTCAAGTGGGAACCTCACAACGGTCTGAACTCACATATGCTTGTGGTGGTGCCAGAAATTTCAAATTAACCATTCAATTAAAGTCAAGAGAGGAGCCAGATTTTTAATTTTATGGGATTGTGGTAGGGCTGGAGGAAACAGGGGTGATTAAAAAATGATGGCAACAAAATTGTAGTTTTAAAAAAGGAGATGCCCTCAAAGATATTATCTGAAGTAGACTGTATCGATAAAATGGGCGATCGGGTTACATAAATCAGCACTGCAAAGATGTTGGGGTAGTCAAGAACTGGCTTGTACTTTGGAGGAACAAATACATACACCAATGGCCCTTACTGAGAGAAACGAACTGTTTCTCCCCTGAGGCAAGCGAATCTCTAGAAACACCTGTAGCAGTTCAATTAAACATAATTACAGTTGTCAGGTGAAGAGAAGGTGCAGCAAGATCAGATAATTCCGCCGTTCAGAACTGAATGTGAGGTCCACGGGAGTCAATTAGATGTGTCCAGGTTACTTCAATGGTCGCCGGGTCAGTGGGGGAAGAACCTGCTTAGGCACCAAGTGGCTACTGCAGAGCACAGAAGTGATTCGTGCAGAGCACCGCTGCCTTGGGGGGGAAGCGGGACTTTTGAGGAAATGCCCTGCTTTGTGAGGCTGATGTGTCACCTCCTGTCTGCTCAGAAGTGCATTGACTGAGGAGCAAACGAGGAGAGGTGGAGCTCAGTGTGCGGGCGCTACGGATCATAAATACATACGCGCAGGTATTGCTTTAACTGTGCAGGTTGAAGTTACAGGTATTTCAGTACGACTTAGGTATTTTGAAGCTGAGTTTTCTTCAATTCTGAATCAGTGAAGAGAAGCAAACAGGCAAATGTGTACTGCAAATCAGATATCCCAGTATATACAAGCTACGGATAAAAGCCTATATATGGTAACATGCTTATGTGGGGGTTTTAAGTAAAAATTAGTTTAATGAAGGAACAGATTTCTCTATCAAACTTCCAGCGACTTCAAAACAAGAAATTTAAAAATAGGGTATTTCAAAATTAATAACTTGACAATGTCCTTGCTAGCTAATGACCTAAGCATACAAGAAGTCTGATGTGGCTGTCATGCATCACGTTGCTGACATGGATCTTGAGAGTCTGGCATTTTATTTAAAAAATAACTGGGAGGACGGCAACTATTTTAAAAGAAGTAAGTCTTGCAGCAGTGAGCTTTTTGCATTCGCAGAATCACAGAATCACCAAGGTTGGAAAAGACCTATAAGACCATCCAGTCCAACCATCAACCCAGCACTACCATACCCACTAGACCGTGTCCTCAAGCGCCATGTCTACACGCTCCTTGAACACCCTCAGGGATGGTGACTCCACCACCTCCCTGGGCAGCCCGTTCCAGTGCCTGACCACACTTTCAGCGAAGGATTTTTTCCTAATATCTAATCTGAACCTTCAAATAACGTTTTTAAACGTTGCATTGAAGAGAACGAAGGAGCAAGGGTTGTTCCCCGCTTTTACTTTATTCTTAACTCCTGAGGGAACAGTCGAACTAGTTTCATGCATGTTTTGAAAGGCGGTTGTTCCCTCTAGCCTATTCCAAAAGTTTTCTAATTACAGTTTTCACAGGTAATTGCCTGCTTTCAGCCAGCTTAAAAGGGGAAATACAAATGCTAATTTAAACTTCCTGTGAACCCCGGTAACATTCTTAATCATAAGAAAAGATTCCTTTAGATGTGTTCACACAGGGTTAAAAAAAATACTTATTTATGAATAGCAGCATGGTTGATGTTAACGGTAGTCCTGACTTAAAATTGCTGCTTGTGTATGAACGCACACTCGTGTGTGTGTGTGTGTGTGTGTGCGCACAGAGAGTAGGAGAAAGCCTTGAGCAGCGATCTTGTTTAAAACAAATATGTCTTTTAAGTCGTGCAGACTTAAGTGTTAAAATAATTATTTAGATCCCACTTGAAGCAAGAGTATATTTATGACAGCACTTCACAAGTCTTTTTAGAGTAGTCAGGGGGACTTTTATATGTATTTCATGATGGGTCCAATCTTTAAGGCTTTGTAATATATGCAAATTACTGGCTAAAAGTCAGTGTCCTTTACAGATGGATATTGTGACACGACTAAGAAGACTTGTCCCTTCAGAGGTTTAATTAAAAAAAAATAAGAGATTCCTACTGAGGATTCTAAGTACCCACAGGTATTGTGTTGAATTAACATGGCAAATAAAGCCACGGGAACATGCGGGGGAAGCTACCGGGTGTAGCCGGCTGTGCCGAGATGTTCGGTACCGCGGCGCTCCATCTACTGGTGCGCGGGAGAAGTCTCTTGTGCACCGCCGCCTCCCTCTTGCAGCCCTGGAAGCCGGCTCTGGATGGGTTTTAGTGGCTTAGATCAACCTGTGAGGCTGTTTTCATGCCGTGGAGAGTTGCGATATTTAGCCCGTGGTATCACCTTACTTCCTTCCTCTCCTACATCGTTGTCAAGACGTCTTCATCCATCATCTAGGCTAGGGGCTGAGATCGCATTTCAGCCCCCTAAGCTCTGAGATTACGAGGCCAAGGATGTCTGAATGACCCAGTTCTCAAACCACAACTGGCTGTGGTTGCCAATTCTTCTGATTGAGTCGTAAACTGCTGCGCGTAAAATGGTGGTCTAGAAGGGGGGCGAGTACGCAGGAATCTATTGCTAACGTCTGAGGTATTCATTTACTACCTGCACTTGGTTATGTCTTGTCAGTGACTTGAATCATAGGCCAAAAAAAAAATCCCTTTGAAGTGGAGGGGAAAAATGTCTGGATCTCTGAAGAGCGCTAGGGTTATCCATTCCGTAAAACCAGATCTTGAACAGATCTTTCACTGTAGCACCAGCCAATACACGTCGCTAGCACTAGGTAGAAAAACTCGAGTGGAAATTTTTTCTTCAAGTGGAACAAAACATGTTGTTTGGATTTTCACTTTGACCAAAAAAAACCCCAAACAACCAACCAAACCCACACTGATTTCATGATGCAAAAATGTATTATTTGTTTCAAACCATGACAATACAGGATGCTCAGTGTTGTTCATTTCCCTAAGAAAGAAGCGATTTAAGAAATCGGTCCATTTGGAACAGCATTACCTCTCCAAGTGGAAAATGATTCAGCCAAGGGCTCTCCAAACGTATCATTATTTCCTCGTCTCCTGAGAGCAATACCAGAGGTTGGTAACAGCTTGTGTAGACACATCCCAATCTTTCACAGGGCAGAGAAACTAAGTTGACCCTACTTTTCCACCTGTAAAACTAATTTCCTTCCACCGAAGTCGGGGTTTACAGACGGCTCCTCGCAGTGCTTCGCGTTCGTGCGGCTCGGGGAAGCGTCCAAATCTCTCCCAGCTACCGGCGAGGGAAACGGGGAGCAGGAGTTACCCCATCAGGAGCGCGAGAGCATCTGGAAGAACGATTAGTTCGTGTGTAAGATCTCAGGCATTCCTCATGGACTTTTTCATCGCTGTGTTCATACTTGTAAAGGCGGAGCGGAGCCTGTAGGGCTTTAATGACCGCTCAGGGCTGCCTGTCAGACGGCCCGCGTTTGCCTTGGCCCCGGTGCCGCCGGCCCTGGGGCCAGCCGGCCGTCGGGTGCCGATGGCGGCCGGCAGAGGGCGCGGGCGGTGCTGCCGCCGGCAGCGGGGGCCGGGCCTGAGGGCCGGGCCACCCCGCCTCGAGGGGGGACCACGGCCCGGGGCGCGGGGGCGGGAAGGGGAGAAAAGTCGGCTCTACCTATACGCAGATGGTGGAGACTTACTTGTGGGGTTGTTCCTGTCCCGTTCTTCCTGCACTTCTAATTTCTAGTAAGTAAGATTGCTACTTATAATTCCTTCTTCTGCGGAGTGCTCCTCGGTGCCACTCCTATGCCCAGCGTGGCCGTCCTCCTTCTGCCATACTGACACGGCCAACAAGCCCTCTGAGCCCCACCTTAGGCAGCCACTTTCCCTGCTCTGCCCCCATGTCCTTTTCTGTACCCATCCTCCCCCCACCACAAGGTACCGCAAAGGTATGAAGTGCTCTCACCAGGCCCTTATAGAAGGGTTAATTCTCTTTTTCAATCTTTAATACTTTCAGGAACTATCCTTTCTGATTAGCCTGTATCCTGGGCTGCATCAGGAGAAGCGTGGCCAGCAGGTGGAGGGAAGGGATTCTCCCCTTCTACTCCGCTCTCGTGAGACCCCACCTGGAGTTCTGTGTCCAACTGTGGAGCCCTCAACATACAAAGGATATCGACCGGTTGGAATGAGTCCAGAGGAGGCCACAGAGATGCTCAGAGGGCTGGAGCACCTCTGCTGTGGGGACAGGCTGAGGGAGTTGGGCTTGTTCAGCCTGGAGAAGAGAAGGCTCCGGGGAGACCTTATAGCACCTTCCAGTGCCTGAAGGAGCCTACAGGAAAGCTGGAGGGGAACCTTTTTACAAGGGCCTGTAGTGACAGGACAAGGGGTAACAGGTTTAAACTGAAAGTGGGGAGATTTAGATTGGATATCAGGAAGAAGTTCTTCCCAGAGAGGGTGGTGAGGCACTGGAACAGGTTGCTCAGAGAAGCTGTGGATGCCCCATCCCTGGGAGTGTTCAAGGCCAGGCTGGATGAGGCTTTGAGCAACCTGGCCTAGTGGAGGGTGTCCCTGCCCATGGCAGGGGGGTTGGAACTAGATGGTCTGTAAGGTCCCTTCTAATCCAAACCATTGTGTGACTCTATGAAATACTAAGATCATGTTTCTTCCCCGCCACCCCCCACCCCCCACCCCCCCCCCTTAATCTACCAGGGCAGCTCTGCCCCTTGTGATTTTTCCTCCTTCAGGTATTTCCAGCCATCACTGCCTTGCACAAGCATCCCTGGCTTATTCCCTCCCAGGGTCACATCTTTGGCAGCAACCTAAGCCGAGCTGCCTCATCCTCGCTGGGGACCCCTTGACGTTGTCGCTGTTGCTCTGCACATTGGTGCCTACAGAGCTCATAATAATCCCCACAAGGAGGTAATACTCTCAGGCCTTTCTTTGCAACATCTCTCAGGCGACGAGTCTTGGTGAGGACAAAACATTGGCCACAAGTCCCTGTTCATATGAAGTTACAGTTTGGAGGAGTGAATTTTGCTTTGCTCAGGTCACTCCATTCCTCCTGCATGGGCCTCCCAACGTGGTGCCACTGGGAAATGTCATTGACATTGTCCACCTTTTTTGCTTTAAAATCAATGCTTTAATGATATTTCCCTCAATGATTCAATTAGCCTTGTTTTCACACAGAAAAAAAGGTGCATTTCAAATTTATATCCGGCTCACCCGCCGGATTGAGGACTAAGTTGAATAAATAAGGTGAATTATTGCCCCTTGTAAGATGAGTCTCTGCCTCTTTTTCTCTTCTGCACCATCAACAGAGCTTCTCCAAGCGCATCAACAGCGTTTGATCAGGAAATGTTCAGTTCATTGGGATTAAGATGTTAACCGTGCCTGAGGTTTGACAACTGTTTTTAGCATCTAAGGCAGAGCTTTTGGTGGATCGCCCTGGGAAGGGAACCTGGTTTGTTCTCCCAGAACCTAGAGAGGTGGCATGATGCTCCTGCAGTCCCTGCACTGCTGCAGAAAGATCAGCCCTTGCTGGGGGAGGCCTAACAGGTTTCCAAAGTCCCTGTCTCTAGAGAGAAAGCATCTGTGCAACTTTCAAGGTTACAACTATTACAATAGTCTGCAGGCTACAGCTAACGCTCCTCGGAGTGATACTCGGCCCCTACATGAGTGAGTTCTCTGTACCTCTATCATTAAACATGAGCTTTGTGCAAGGTGTTTTAGCAAGGTGTTGGACACCAGTGAATCAAAGTCAGTATTCCCAGTGCATCCTTCCTTGCATGGAACACAAAAAGTCATCAATGGGAAGGTTGAAAAGTCACGGTGCACCAATGTAGCATTATATAGAGACGTGTATATACCTGTTTCTACACGTGTCTCTGGCCTATCAGTTGGCCTTGCTGACATCTGTCAGTAGGTTCCAGTAAGGTTTCTAAACTAAAATGTTCTCAAAATATCATTTTTCCTTTTATCTGGGAATTTCTCTGATTACATCACAGTGTCCCGTGGAGTATACTTGTTCTTGGGGCATTGGTGTTCAATACAAACAGATTTATATTTCCCCTAAGGCTGGGGATTTTTTTTTTAGCTCATTGAAAAATGTTTGTTTTCTCAAAGCTCAGCATGCAGAACTTAAAAAAAATAAACCGAAGTAACTGTTTCTAAACACTTCATCGTATGTTTGGCATTCAGACATAAATGATATGCTGTTTTCTCACTAAGTCCTACTCAAAGTATGGAATAATTGTGCCCTAAAAATGAATCACTACTGTGTAACAAAAAGGACCATTTTTTGTGAGGCCTGAATTATGCAACTCTAAGTTCCTGTGGTGGTGGGATAGCAGGAAGAGGGAGGGCGGACCTTCCCCCGGTCATTGAAGGGGGGACCTGGCCCGGCGACTGGGTTCTTTCTCCACCGCAGTGATCTTGTGCTTAACCAGCCAAACCCAGAGCCCTCTAGGGAGCTGTTCACTATGAATTTCTCATTCCCTGGCTTGATACCTATTTGCAGAAATGCCACGCAGTCAGCTGCAAACAAAAGGCTCTGGGAGTGGTCCACCGAGCTAAACATCCTGCAATAGTCCATCTGAAAAAAAAGATCAGGCCATTGGCATGAAGGAGGATATTAGTTGATTTATCTGTCATGGCTCTTCATCTATAAATAACGAATTATTCTGCAAATTAGCTTCTCTCTCCAACCCCTTCATCAAAGGTCTACCTTGACTTCAGCAAAGCTTTTGACACAGTCTCCCATGGCATCCTCATGCCATGGAAGTGGAAGCTTAGGAAGTGCGGACTGGACCATTGGGTGGTGAGGTGGATTGGGAACTGGCTGGAGGAAAGAGCTCAGAGAGTTGTGGTCAATGGGGCAGAGTCTAGTTGGAGGCCTGTGGCTAGTGGCATCCCCCAGGGGTCAGTGCTGGGACCAGCCCTATTCCATATATTCATCAGTGACCTGGATGAAGGGATAGAACATACTCTCAGCAAGTTTGCTGATGACACAAAACTGGGAGGAGTGGCTGCCACGCCAGAAGGCTGTGCTGCCATCCAGCGTGACCTGGACAGGCTGGGGAGCTGGGCGGGGAGAAATCACATGCAATTCAATAAGGGCAAGTGTAAAGAGCTGCATCTGGGGAAGAACAGCCCCATGGATCAGTACAGGGTGGGGGCTGATCTGTTGGAGGGCAGCTCTGGGGAAAAGGACCTTGGAGTCCTGGTGGACAACAGGATGACCATGAGCCAACTGTGTGCCCTCGCGGCCAGGAAGGCCAGTGGCATCCTGGGATGCATGAAGAAGAGCGTGGCCAGCAGGTTGAGGGAAGTTATCCTCCCCCTCTACTCTGCGCTGGTGAGGCCTCACCTGGAGTGCTGTGTCCAGGTCTGGGCTCCTCAGTTCCACAAGGACAAGGAGCTACTGGAGAGGGTCCAGGCAGGGCCACGAAGGTGATGAAGGGCCTGGAGCACCTTCCATGTGAGGGAAGGCTGAGAGAGCTGGGTCTGTTTAGCTTGGAGAAGAGAAGGCTGAGGGGGGATCTTATCAATGCTTATCAATAACTAAAGGGTGGGTGTCAGGAGGATGGGGCCAGGCTCTTCTCAGTGGTGTTCGGTGACAGGACTAGGGACAATGGCCATCAACTGGAAACCAGAAGGTTCACCCTGACCGTGAGGAAACCCTTCTTCCCTGTGAGGGTGACAGAGCCCTGGGACAGGCTGCCCAGAGAGGTGGGGGAGTCTCCTTCCCTGGAGACTTTCAAAAGCCGCCTGGGCTTGATCCTGTGTGATCTGCTCTAGGTGATCCTGCTCTGGCAGGGGGGTTGGACTGGACGATCTCCAGAGGTCCCTCCCAACCCCTACCACTCTGTGAATCTGTGATTCTGTGAAAGGATGCTGACCCAAAATAACGTTTATGAAGTGCTCGCCGTCCCCTCACCCTCCCCTCGGCGGCGAGCGAGCGACTGCCGGGGAGGCTCAGGCCCCGCCGTGCCAGCCGCGGCCATGACAACGCCCGCGCTCTGCGGAGCTTTGCCTTCTGACGCTACGTGGAGAAGCCGCTGCCGTCTCCGTTACTGGTACCAACCCCGGTCACGGCATCCCGGGCGCCAGGTTCGCGCTGCTCAGCGGCAACAACGTCCCGCGGCGCCGGGAGGGGCGGTGCCACGGGCACGTGGGGTGAGCCCATCCCTACGGACGAGGGCCAATCGGGAAGGGGTGCGCAGCTCGTGCGCTGCCTTACGGTCCCTGGGAGCCCGCCCCTTTCACACGCTCCAAGGAGCCGCGCCACCCGCGCCCCCCAGCTCCTCTCATTGCGCCTGCGCGGGGGCCTCTCGCCCCGCCTCTCCCCTCCCGCTCCGTCCCCTACGGCGGCAGCTGGCGTCTCGCGGCGGGCGGCACGCGCCGCCCCCGTACGCGTGCGGCCGCTCTCCTGTCCCGCGGGTGGGGCCGCCGCTCGCGTGAGGGCGGGAGTCTCGCGGCCGGCCCGCCCCCACCACAGGTGCTGCCGGTGTCCGGGGTCGCGATGCCGCCGGCGGGGAGGCGGCGGCGACTGCTGCTGATGGGGAAGCAGGAGGAGGAGGCGGCGGGGTCCGCGCGGGCCTCGTCGGCTGCCGCCGGTTCGCGCCCCGGGGCCGCCCTGCCCGGCCCCTGAGCCGCGGGGAAGCGCCAGCGGTCGGCACCATCGCCCGGCACCCCCCCCCACCCCCCACCCCGCGGCCGCCATCTGCCCCTCCGTCCTCGATGTCTCCCCCGCAGCGCGGAGGCCCCTTCGCCGCCTCCCCGCCCTCTCGGTCCTCGCCGCCGCAGCCCTCCCGCCCCGCGGTCCGGCGGCGAGCGGCGTCCGGCATCCCAGCCGTCAGCCCGTCGCTGCCGCCCGTGCCCACCGGCTGAGAGGGAGCCGCTGGACCAGCCGCCACCATGAAGGTGGAAACGGGAGACAACTCCATGATCAACCTGTCGGTGCAGCAAGTGCTGAGCCTGTGGGCTCACGGCACCGTCCTCCGCAACCTCACCGGTAACTGGGCGGTGGCCGGGGCGGGGGGAGGGGTAGCGCTGACCCACGCCTTGGGGGGGATGGGGTGGGGGGAGAGTTGTGTGGGTACCGCGTGTGCTCTCCTGTCTGTGGGTGGGCAAGTAGCCCCGCCGGCCCGGGAGCCGGGGGAAGCCGCTGCGTGGCTGGAGAAGCATCCCGGTGGCAACACAATGGAGGGCGTGGGTGTAGGACCGGTGCGTGGGGCGGGGGGCGGCCGCCCTGCGGGGTGACACGTAGGGAGGGCTGGTGTTCGCGTGCCTGGGTCCGCGTGCCTGGGTCCGCGTGTGTACATCCCCGTCCGTGAGCGTGCACGTAACGTGCGTGTTATGTGCCTGGGGGGGGGGGGGGGGGCTTGGGTGCGGGGCTGGTACGTCTAAGGGAGACGAGGGGGACTGGTGTGCGCACCCGAGGTGTGGTACTGCTGCGTGAGTGAAGGAGCGGAGGATGCGAATGCGTCCGCTCGCTTTGTGTGTGTGTCTATAAACTAAAATAGTGGTATACCCCTGGACAAGGAGAGCTGTGGGAGTTGATGGGGTGGCGGATGTTTGCTGACAAACAGACATCATCTTAAGCATCAGGCGTTCTTACAGGCTGAGCTGTGCTGAAAAAGTTCTGGGAACCGAAGTGGTGCGGTGTTTCCCCTCTGTTAGGAGGCGGAAGCTTTAGCTAGCTTTGGAAGAACTGTCTTTTTTGTCTGCTCAATTTGATGCTGAAAAATGGGTGTGGGCTACTGCGAGACCCAAAGGATATAGGGGAGAGGTGTATCTTCTGATTTCCTATTCTGTCCAGGTGTAAAGAAAAGCATCATCTCCTAGCCCTGACTAAGGAGGGATTTGGTGTCATCAGCAGAGATGTTACCGAGTAAATTCTTTCTACTCTGGGTTGGAGTATACGAGGTGGTGACAGATTAGTGGAAAATGTTAAGTAAAGGGAATATGTTTAACATTTATGAGAGTCTTATGCCATCTCCTTCCCCCCTATATTTACTATAGATAATTTTAAAGATAACCTATTGATTTAAGGTGGAAGAAGTATCATGAAAATAGAGGTGCAGATAAAGTTGAGGCTGTGGCAAACAGAAACTGATCATCTTAGGCTTTGTTACCTTTCTTGTTCCAGGATATGTTTTAATGTAATAAAAAGGTTATGCAGATTTTTTTTTTCATTTGATCTATGAAGTTCTTAAGATGTGTTTCCGCCAATTAAATTTTCCAGGTATTAGTGTGGTGATGCACTGATACAACTCATGTTCTGAATAGTTACTTCTGCATACCTATTAGAAAAGCACAATTTGTACTCTTAAAGGAAAAAGTTAACAATGTATTTAGCTTTTCTTTGTGCCAGACATCCTCCATAAAGTTTTTCTTATTAGAGCATTATGCAACACGGGCGTTTCTACGAAATAGTTTGTTTCTCAGTGCTTTTGCAACAACATGTGGGGTTGCATAAGGTATTTTTAATATGGAATGTTTTTTTCTTGTTAACTGAAAGAATTTAAAAAATGATTCTCTGTCATAGTACTGTTGGTGAATATCAGTGTCTGTTGTAGTTGCACTACAGTTTCTGAATTGGTGCTTACATGCAGGTTGTCCTTACAGCCTTAACCTGTTGTGCTGAATATTCTTATGGACTGTCAACAGTTAATAACTTTCACTGGATTTAACATCTTCTATAGAAGATACTGTTACTGATTATATCTTAGGATATTGTTTTTAACACAGTAACTGATATTCATTAATAGCTTTCACTAAATGTACATAAACCTTTCCAGATGTAGAAGTAAATTTTGTTGAAAACCACAAGTTCTGTTTTTTCCATGCTAAGAAAATAGGTGTGTGAATGAGTTATCTTGTTGACAACTTAATTCATTCCCTTCTGCATATCTGTCAGGTATAAGCAGGAACTGCTTCAGAGGACCAGGAAAAGAAATTCATAAATACACAGTATTCCATGAATATCCTTTAAGACTGCTTTGTAATGTGTGTTTGGACTTTAAGTTGTGGTCTGGACTTGGCTTTTAAGTCTCACAAGTAAAAATTTATCTTCTTTAGATAAACATTGTTCATTATCTTTGCCTAAAGTTGTAAAGCTTTATCATGAAACTCGTATCCTTCTAAAAAAAAAAATATTAAATTTCTAAAATTTTCAACAGAGACCTGACATGAACCCCAGCTTAAATCAGGAAGTGCTTCAAGCATTAATAGTTTAAATTTGGCATTGTTTTTCCCCCCTTAATGAAAAGGCGAATAATTATTTTTAGACCATATGTCTGTTTCAGATTCAATTAAACAAACAAAAAAAAATCCCAAACAACAATCACATCTTTCACATATGACTCAAAGTACCGGTGAGACCACAAACAATTTCATTCCTGCCACATACACGTGGCACCCTGAGACAGACAAAGCTGCAAGCACTGTTCTTTGTAGCTGAGCCTTGGCCCACCAACATGATGTACTCTGTTTCATATCTTCCTGCCTTCACTTGGGAGAAAGTGTTACTAGACCCTTGCCTCCACCATTTACAGTAACTGTGGGAGAGGAGGCGGCTTCTACCTTGCCCTGTTTTACCTCCTCCAGCAAATCCCAATAACAGCCCCTTTATATGGACCAGTTGTGTGTTAAAGTTAGTGGTACATCAGGGTTTAATAGAACAAGTCAGATAACAGCTGAATTTGAACTGAAAAAAACATCCCAGCTGGAGTGCCTGTTAAAATAAATATTTATGTTTAAAGGCTGCCTCCACAATAAAGAATTTAGCAGTATTTCTACTCATCCCATAACCAGTATAAACGTTTTGTTTATGTCTAGTTATTGCATGTTCCAAAGGTGTAAGTTTCTGGTCTGAATGAGTTTTGTGTAAGTCACTGAGGAGGTAGGGGGAGAATGTCACCTTCTCTGTGCCACTTCCTGCAGAGGAGTTTACAGCAAAACCCAACCAACAGCAACAAAAAAAAACACCAAACACAAACCTGTGTTGTATCCTATGACTTGTAAAGTCAGCTATCTTCCTTCTCCCCCCACCCCCCAGTGTCCTAAGTGATGAGGTCAAGACTCCACAGCATTTTTACACTTTAGAATTACAGACTTTTATTTCAAAGTGCCAGACAATAATAACCCCTGAATTTGCTGCAAGTGAACATCTGTAAGAGATTATGAGTGTTGCCTAGAAGATGGTCCTTGTCTGTTATACTTTTTCCTAAGCTTTATCCTGTAATCATAAATCCCTGATTGTCTGGATTATGTCTTTGCCCGCTGCCCTGCAACTTGAGAGGACGAGTCTCAAATCCTAAATTACAATGTTCTTCAGCAAGTGCTTCTCTTCCACTTAATGCAGCAAAAACGTTAGCATCTCCAAACAACAGTTTGACTCTGTAGTCCCCATTAACTTTGAGAATACCAGTTAAAACAATAATTAAGGACCCACTGATGAAGAAAATACTATAATATGTGACGAGCTGACTTACATTTGCAGGTACAATACACTGGCATTTGTTAATCTGAGTGCTTTGAGTTTGTAAGTCTGAAGGAATATAACATTATACAGTTTCTTAATTCAAATTTCAACATGTGTTACTTTGTTCACTTAAATTAGTATTTTTGTATTCACAGTTTGGATACTTATTGCTTGACTGAACTCTGTAGCTAATAGTGGTAGGCTGGGCACATAGGTTAGAATCTCAAGAGATACTTTCTTTTGGAGTAATCAGTCTTGATTTATGAAGTGTTATAGGCGATCACTATTCATTTTGCAAAATAAGCTAAGGACTAGCAGAAGTCTGCTGAAGACGAACGACTAAGGAAGTGCTCAGTGTTTACTGAAGCTGAGTGGCAGTAGCACAGCATCTTCATATATACATAATATTTGAAAATGCTAGCGTTTATATACTTTGTGTGCTGACTTTGCTTTTTTTTCTAATTTGCCCAAGATAAAGCTGTTGATGTAGGGCAACTTCAAGTTTTGATAAGATGGAAGCGATACAAATGTTATTCTAAAATGTAGCATGCTTTAACAACTTCTTAATCTCAAGTCTAGTCTTGAAGGTTGTGTATACCTACACCAGTATAACGTGTATGTAGTACATAAGAATAATGTATGTATGAGATGTATCTGTAGTATGTATCAATAAATGAAATTAAGTACTCTAAAACTGGAGTGATAAGGCATGAATTACAAGTTATTTGAGCTGTTAAGCTTTGGTAGAAAAAAAAATCCCCACCCAAGTGAAACCAGTAGAAAGGAACATAAACTGAAACAAGATTTAAGACAATGGTTAAGTGCTAAGAATTTTAAGTAAACCTGAAAAACTGATCTCGGCTGTCATTAGAAAAGCTGTGGCTTCTATGCGATGGGTTGGATGTCCCTATACTTGTAAGCTAGTACGTGCTGGATCTTTCCTACTTCCCTGTCAGTGCATTTCTTTGCAACTATAGAGTTTTCATACAAAGAAGTTGTGTTTTGGCTACTTAAATTAATTGGGTGACAGTAAAAGTGAACCCTGAAACTTTCTTAGCATCAAGCAAAGGAAGCTGGGAGGTTCTTCTAAAATTCTATTTTATTCATGGCTCTTCAGGGTCATGGGGACATGACTAAATAAACGGAGGGTAGGTAAGTGTTTGAAGCTCTCTGTCAGATGAAGCTAAATTGTTATTACCATACCAGCAAAGTCCTCCGTAAGTGCAGCTCATCATCAAAAGAGCCAGCTAATTAGTATAGCTACACAAAGACTGAGGTTTTCTGACAGTGTGCTTTTTTTTTTATCGATGTAGCAACAATGATCATATCGAGGATCTCTTAAAATATGAATTAATATATAGGACATAAACAGTTTTTCTACCAGCATGTTCTTAAGACACTTCAGTCTCACTTCTTCTCGGTATTGCAAATCTTTCAGCTGCTGAGTTATTTCTGAGCAAGCAAAGTCTTGACAGTTTGTGTCCAGAGGTTCACATTCTTTTTCTCTGTTTTCTGGTGGCATCTGTGTTATGTTCAACCCATTCTTTGCTTCCTTCTTTGTTACTCTAGCACACTTTTTTCCTGAGGGTCGCCTCTCATCATGATTCTGTAGTTAGATAACTGAATTTTAGTGAACCTCAAACTATTCCACTCAGAAATTCTTGTTCATTAAGTTCTTTGACATCAATTTGTCAGGATAAGAATGACTAAGTTGTCCTTTAGGTTTGTGAGGCCTGAAACCTCTTCCAGTTTCCTTAAAAGGTTGGCTGTCCTCCTTACCCTGTCCATCCATGTTAAACAGCTTATTCAGTTGTTTTCATTATTGCCCTAATTAACGATCAGAAGTAAATAAGTGTGTGTTGAACTACCAGGCATAAAAGGGATAGATGAGAAAGGATGACTCTTCCTGCCTTTGCTATGTACGGTGCTCAAAAGAGACTTGTCCTATTACAGCTTCTAGGACCAAAGTGGTGTTTTAATGAGTGAGGTGGTGACTTAACAATGGATGGTGCCTACTCAGGAATCTAAAGAAGTTTTTGTATTCAGAAGAATTGCAAATAAATATGCAGCCTAAACATGTGGTCTGTAGGTGAAGAACAGGAAGCACTTGTGTGAAATAGTCAATTGATACGATTCTCTGAATTACAGTTTTTTTCAGGTTTTTTAATGGCTACTTTAATATGACAAAGATCACAGAAAGGCTCATAAATTATGACTACAAATGGCTCTAATCTCGTATGTTGTGTAAGGTTTATGGGAAACATGTTGCTGTGTTTCATTGAGTCCCCTACTAGAAAAGCCAACTTTTCAAGAGAAAGATATAATCTAAATCAGTGATTAAAAAGCTTTGTGTGATCAAATTCTTAATTTCTTTAATATCAGATATTAAAGTGCTACTGTCATATGATGATTAGGTAACCTATGATCCCAGAACATTTGTTGAGTAGTGTGATTATTCCTTTTTATTTCATATTGGGATGCAACAATCTAAATTATTGCCTATTCCTTGCTAATATCAACCTTTTCAAAATAATAATAATAAAAGACCCAACCAAACAAAAAATCCCAAATAACATCTCTAGGAAATTAGAGGTATTTTGGTACTGAGGGGAGATGCTATCATAGTTCCAACCACAAGACGAAGTGGCAGAACGGTGCTTGATCATCTAGAGCATGTGTACTTGATGACGTTACCCAAATAAAAAGCAACTCCAGATAGAAGATGATCTCCAAGTAATTTGCCTACTTACGGGATAGAGACAGCTAACCGGTCCTCAACTACTTACTGTGCCTCTCAGCCTGCTGCCGGCCTTCTGCCAACTGGAGTGTCACAGGCCTATGCCCCTAACCCTTCTGTTCACACCTGTCACTTCCCCCTCCTGTCTCCTTCCCAAATTTCTGGTCCTTCCTCCCTCTTATCTTTGTCTGGACATGAAGGTGCTCCTTCCCTCCCAACTGTTCTGAAGCAAACACCTACAAATTTTAGCATCTACAGTCAGTTTGACAAAATTGTAAGCTATTATGAATAATTTATAATAAGAAGGTACTGGATTACTGGGGATAGTTGTAATTCCCTGTATTTATTGTGTCACTGCTTTTACAATGCTATTGACTTGGAAACCTAAGCCTCTGTAAAGTGATGGTTTATAACTGATTTCTTTAAATGCTGCAGCTGCATTTGTGTGGAACAAGGAATGTTTCTGGATGTTTTCTAATTTCCTATTGAATGCATTCAATATGCATGGTGCTTTTAAGGAGTAGGAGGAGAAATTGTGTACCAAAGAATTCAAGTTTATGTTGCTTTATCCAACAGGACATTTGGGGCTGGTTCTATTCTCATGTCTCCTGCCCTAAATATAAAGTGAGGGGTGATGCTAATTTTCCTGGAGCCTTATTTGGAATGTAAATAAGGTCCAAGATAGTTGGTCACTATGCAGCTATTTTGTTGTGCAAGGCTTTGTAAATATTTTTGGTTTCTTAGTTACAGGGAAATAGTTAGCCTTCCCATAATCTTTCCTTTTTTTCTAAAAATACAGTCATCCTAATAAGTCTTCCTAAGACTGAAAATCAATTACCTTTTCTTCCTGGTGAATGTCGATGATTACCACAAACACTGATTTCCTAAAAGGTGATGCAGTGCCTAGTAAACCCTGTGGAAACTACAGAGAATGAGAGTGTCTAATGAGAGTCAGATTCCAACAGACTTTCTTGGCCCAGTTTCAAGCTTTTCAGCTGCAATGGCATTTTAGGAGAGAGTGACTGAAAGTGCAGCTTTCAGTGTCCTGGGACTGTCCCCCAGATACATTTGCAGAGACAACACCAAGGGCTTTGCTTCTCCTCGCTAGAGCATATCTACCTGATGGCTGTCTGGAATATCTGGATGCTGAATAGGCTGCTGTAATCACAGGTCCCCTCTCACCTGTAATAACCGAGTCTTCTGTTCCTGGGCTTCATGTTAAATGGGGACAAGTTTGTTTCAACCTGATGCAGTTTTATGAAATCAGTTGATACCTGCCTGAATTCAGTATCCACAACAGCATGCTTCCCAGAAGTTTATTTTTAGACTGTGGAAGAGATGATGGGATAATACCAGTCAATGCACCATTGGCTTAGTTATGGAGTGTTTGTCAGTCTTGAAGCCTGCAGTTGTCATGTAACCTTACATAAGAATGAAGCATTTTCTTCAACTGCGGGTTTGAAGTATGTATTCTGAGTCTGTCACTGGGGTTATCTTTAGTAATGTTGCAAGAGGCCCTCATTTTCTCTTGGTACTTGATGTTTCGTCTCTTGCATCCATCTTTGTCAAGAGAAATGAAAGTTTGGGTCAAGAACACCGTCAGCACTCTCTCCTGATGGTCCGGGCCTCTCTTACTTTTTGTTTTGCATATCAGTATAACCTGAGTGGTATGAAAATTGTGTGACAGACTTAATCGCAGGAAACGGTGCTGTGTCCAGAAAATAAGTAGCATCTCCACTACAGCATTTACTGGACAACAAGGTGCAAAACATCCTCTTCTGTGTAAGAACAAGTTATCTTTTGAAATGGTGCATTCAACATTGCATTTACCTGCCAGGAGTCTGGTTGTGTGCTTCTCTGAGTGATGTGGGAGGTGGGCTCAACTGCATTACTGTGGCCAATAAAATGGCAGTTCTAACACATGCACATATCTTCTGGGATTGAAGGTCTTCAGAGATCAACATCTGCAAGCAAGGAAATGCTTGCTCTTGCCTACTAGATACATTCTTAATTACCCTCGAATGATTTTCTTTAACTTCTGTTCTTCGTGGTTATTCATATGTTAAAGTGGAACACAGATCTTGTGGGTTTTTTCGGTGCCAGTGTTGCCAAGTCAGTTAGACATGAGGACCTGTTTGGTCTATTGGTTAACTATAGTCTGCTCAGTCCATACCCCTAAAATTTAAGTGTCTGCTAACAGTCTACTTGGTGCTCAAGAAAATGATCCCTCCTGGGACAGAAGCTTAGCTTTTATCATTTTTGATAGAATAGTGTTTTGAGCTGCTAAGAATCTGGTTTTGTGACATTTTGCAATGAAAGGGTCTTCCGTGGTAGCTCTTCTGACGCTAGAATAAAAGTGTTCCTTCCCGACAGGGTTTTCCTGCTCAATGTTTTGTGATTTACATTTGCAGGAAAGTAAGCTTTTTTTTTTTTCCTGTCTCCTGAGGTTTATTTACGTGTGGTCAAACTGTAGGTCTGGCAGGTTCTATATTGATAGATCCTTTGGTTAATCTCCTTGCTTATTTTCTTCCACTAGAAAAATAAAACCAAACAGTGTTTAACACTCAACCTGTGCCAGTAACAGACAAGGCCTGTTTGTTAACACTGCAGGAGAGGCTCCCCTCCCATGACCATAGCAGATTAGATCAGCAATCAGTCAATCTTTCCAGGTAGTCCCTCTACAAATACCTGGCAAGCCTCCTCACTAACATTAAGAACTTTTGCCAGTGTTCTGCCTCAGTAGCTTTTGAGAATGATTTAGAAGAACAGTACTGTGGTCATGATCCTTTTGCAAAGATTTTTGAGACCCAACGTGGGGCCAGGGGTGGAGGATCTCAGGAGAGCTGCTTGGAGCCTCCCTCAATATACGTATGCATATATCTAGACCCTCAGAAAGAGAAGCTACGTCTTCAACTACAGCTGTTAGTATTAAATGTAGATTTGTAGATTTTTAGTATTAAATGTAGTATTGAATATATGTTTGCCACCCACCTTCCTTGCTGCTCTCTTAAGAGAGCCTTTTGGTTACCATAATTTAGGGGAATTGTAAGTCCTATGACATAGTTCAGTCTTATGTCTGTGTGAAAGAGGAAGGGTTGTGTCTACTCATAAATACTGCTAAAAGAAGGAGCTTAAACTGTATTTGTGCTATGGGTATACATACAGTATTGACATTGGACTCAAAGGACTGTGGTTATTGTCTGGTAACCGTTCTTTCTCAGCATCTTTTCACAGTATATTTTATTTGAGCTGCTAAGTATTTGTAGGTTAGCTAATAGGGCCCTATTTCTGCCCAAATGCCTGCGTGTCAAGTTGCAATAATACAGGCTCACGTCATAAATAAGTATCCTACTGCTGTAAGAAAGCTGGTTTGTGGTTTTGTGTGGGGGTTTGGTTTGGTTTTTCTTTTTTTTTTTTTTTTTTTTTCCAAGGGAACTGCAGCAAAAACTGAATTCATGACGGTTTCATGGGATTATGCCAATTAGGAAAATGTGCCCCAATTTGCAGAATTTTGTGATGATTTATACCCATTGCAGTTGACTTAGAAAACAAACAAACCCTTCCCTTTTGTTGCATTTCCCAGCCATTTTGAGTTACAGTAAATGTTTTTAGAAAAGTACCACCAAATGAGAAAGGGGTTTTTAATTCTTATGTAGTTTAACTGATGGTTCCTATTATTTTCTTTGAAGGTAATAATGTGTGGCATTCTTCCAAGAAATGTCTGTTCTCTACACATTACTAAGCAAGGACGAGAGATCATAAGAATCTAAATAATAGTGACTACCTGTGTCTACGAAGTTCTGTGCTGAACAATTAGAAGCAAGGAGTTAGACATGTTAAAACTTGTTGTAAAAATTGTAGTGGTTTTATTTTTGCCTTTGAAGCTAATTCGATAGAACATGCTCTTACAGCTCCTGGGTAGCTAAACTGAATTCTTTAATCTCAGTTTTCTTATTTGATGTTGCCTGATGCTGTCTCTTCTTGCTACAAACCAAACCCCAAACAAAAAACCTAACCAAACAAAACCACCACCTTGTTTGTTAACCAAACAAACTGCAGCAATTATCTTAGTAAGAAATTCCAATTAATGTTCTCTAAAGAAACCACTGAAAGTATGATGGACTTCTTATAATAATACATCTGAATCAAGAATTGAGCCAGAATCCTTTTGATAAGTGTCTGATCATAACTGGTTATTCCTTTATGGTAGACTGCTAAAAGGGGGAAAGCGTCTTGAGCATATGCTGGTGTTGTCACATTGATTACTTTCAAGATGGAAATCAGTATTGCTTTCCTCTCACTGTTGATTGCATGCAATATTTTAAAGTTTCTTACTTATAAAGTTATTGCTTTGGAAATATTAATCCTTTATTTGACTGCTTTCTTTCAGAGATGTGGTACTGGGTTTTCCTCTGGGCTCTCTTCTCCTCTCTCTTTGTCCATGGTGCTGTGGGAGTATTAATGTTTGTGATGCTGCAGAGGCATAGGCAGGGGAGGCTGATCTCTGTCATTGTGGTCAGCATTGGATTTCTGGGTTCTATAACTGGAGCAATGATAACCAGTAAGTCTGTCTTTTTTTCTTTCTTATTTTACATCTAACTTCTTAAAAGAAAAAAACCCCACCTCTTTTTCTTTGTGATTTGTTAATTGTTTGTTAAGGATTGTGACTTAGATATATAGCTGTCTTCATATTAGTGACGGCTGGGTTGCTCTTCTATTATGTAAAGATAAAATACTATAAATTGTCAGAGGAGTGCAGAAATCATACTCTTTCTTTTTGGAAACACTGGGTACCAAGCTGTTCAAAAGGTGTATGCTGAGCAGGTATATATCTTTTTGGGATCACAAAGACCATTCCTGCCCTACCACACTTGTTGCAGACTTTTTTGTCCAATATTTCTGATCAAGATCACCTCTTAGTATCCTTAAAGACACGAGTTTCATGTGGAAATGAGGATCTGATTCCATTGATGGAAGGCTCACTTTCTGCTAGTTTCCTTGGGGCTTCTGGCAGTGTTTAAATTACAGCTGGATAGGATGTTGCCCTTTTACAAGAAATAAAGGTGCACCATAGGTAGTGATTTACTGCTAAGAAAATTCATTTTCTTGTTTGCTTTGAGAAGTTACGCTTGGTTCATGAATTTGAAAGAATTTTCTGGTCTTGGCTTGGCCATAAGGTTACTTTCTGCTTTATTTGGGGTAGGGAGGAAAGAGAAGAATGCCATTAGACTCATTGTTTTTTAAAAAATAAAGGCTGTTCTGTTCTAGGTAAAATGCGGGATGGCAAAGGCATCTGTTAGTTCCTCATAATGTTATTCTACCGCCTACCACTTCAGACACATTTTAGACACATTTTATTTCTTGACGTCGTAACCACCGATGAGATGCTAACTATGTTCCTGCTAGAGCAGCATGCTGAAGGTTCACAGGGCTGTGGTTAAAGCCTGTACTCATCACTACAACTCTGCAGAAAGCCGGAGTACTTTATGTAGCGAAGTGCAGAAGGGTTACACTTGACCAGATATGGCACACAAGTGATGTTGCCCAGAATGTTTTAAGGAAATGTTTTCATCCAGAGGTTTTGGTGTCAGATAATATTTTTCCATGTGTCCTAAGAAATTCCATTATCCATGTCCATACTGAAACATATCCCATAACATCAGTAGGGCATTTTTATTCAGTTTTTGCCATTATCATATCCAGCTACATTTATCTAATTTATAAAGGGACTACAGCAGCTTTCCCAAGCAAATAGGAACATGGTGAGTTTTCTGCTTTGGGGGTATAAAAGAAAAATAGTGAATATTATTTTTAGAGGGAAGAAGCTTGTGCTTTGTTGTCTGAAACAATGCTGGTAAGGAGTTCTCAACATTAAAATCAATGGATTGAACAGGGTCTATGTTAACCTGAGCAGTAGTTTCTGCCCAAAGATCTTCAGTGTTGTTGACAAGACAGTCAGACTTGAAAGGCCTTTCAGTGTAAGGAACTATAAATCTAGCAGCCTCTCAATGTAGGCAAGCTTTGCTGCCTTTCATTCTTGTGTAGTGCTCAGATTATCAGACTAGTGGTATGGACAGATTCATGGATGATTTGTGACAGATTTTTTCTTATTGCTACTGAAAAGTCCTTATTGCCTCTTGGTTTTTAAGGTTAGGTAAAAATGCAAATTTCATGAGGAGTTTCATTAAGTCTTTCTTCAAAAGTTGTTTTAGTTGCTGTATATTTCTCAGTGTAGAATTTCCATCATTTAACAATATAGTTCAGTATAACTCTACCTTTTTTTTTTTTGCTAAGGTGGAACCAGTTGAGTGCCTTAATTACATGTTATGCCAATTTTTGTCCCATGATTAAAGTGGTAATGGCCCTGTTACAAGGTCAATTGTGCATGAGCATTTCTGCAGAACAGAAGATAAGAAATGTCATGCTGGGATAGTCAAGCAGTGGCTTTTACAGTATTTTGTAGTTCAACATTTCTCAAATGAAAGTACTTTGTGCCTTTTATCTATGCATAAAAAGAGGAGCAACACAGTTGTATCTCTGGCATCTTATTTTACAGGTCAAAACATTTAACAAGTAAGCGGTACTTTGTGTGTGTGTAAATTCACCAGAGAATTTTTCCAAGCTTAGACTGTAGAGTTGTTATGCTGTTCCCAAAGGTTTTGCACAGAGCATTGCAACTTGGTTAGCCAAATGCTCTTACATTCATGTGGTGTTGTTTCCTGCGGAAAGAAATTGTGTGGGGAGTCCCTGAAAACAAATTATGCTGACAAAAAGATTAAAGAGAGGATTTTTAATAGTTATTGTGCTGCAAACTGGGATGTAAGTTGAAGTATTTAGTCATTTGGATATGCCTGGTCCAGTGTTTAAGAAATTGAAATAGCAAACTGTCTTCAATTTTCAGTCCTCTGCATTGTTTGTGTAGGTGAATGAATGTAGTATAGATTATTAAATAATACAAGTTTAATTTTGCTTAAGTGGATCTTTGAAACTTTTGGGCCTTCTGGGATCTTTTTACCAGCATATAGAAAAGCAGGAAATCTGGCTTTGAAAAATCACAGAACTTAATGGTTATAAGGGTTATAAAAAAAAAAAAAAGCTACTAAATAACAGTGGATATCGTCCAAAATAAAAACCAAACCGAAACAACCTCCACCCAAACCCCAAGAAGAGATAAATGTCAGGCAATTTGAGGCAGGGTTTTAATCCAGAAAGGTCAGTTCTTCCTCCTTTCCCCAGTCACACTCCTTTTTGGTGACATTTTCAATTTCCTCGCTGGCAGCCTATTGTCATATACTTTGGCTCTATGCCAGTTGTGCTGGGTTAAGCGTTACAGGCTGTATTGCACGCTGTTAGTTGAGTATAAACACATCATTATCAAACTACCAAATTCAAATGGTTTTATTATTGATATTTTCCAGAATATCTCAGTGTTTTCTCAAGAAGCCCAAAATTTGTTATTGATTAACTAATAGCATCAAATTCTGGTATCCCAGTTTGGCTGATTTGAATTCACTGAGTTCATTCACCAAAATAATTTTAACGTCAGTACTGGCTGGGCTCAGCCTAAAGGATCTCCTCCATATTTTGACAGCAGATAGTCAAGGAACAAATAGAAAAGTTTATGCAAGGTAACCGAGGGAAATGTCATAATGCTAGCCTTCTGGTGAGATATTTCTGCCAAAATATACTTTACAGAATGTGTTTTTTAAAAAGCAACAATAAAAACAAACAAACAAAACCCAGAAACTTACCTAACAGGTTGATTTATAGCTTGTAAATGTGGTTATGGTCACAATTATTAGTGCATGCTACTCTTCCCAAAATCTTTATAAAAATGAGGTGTTACTTTTAAGATGCCAGATGATTTGGATATAGATTGTACTTTCAGCAAATCCATTGGGACTTACTGTATTTCTGTGTTACTAATGGGTTTTTGGTCACATCAGCAGACAATTCCTCTTAGTGACTGTGCAAATCTCATGCCTATTATTAAAAAAAAATAATTGCGGTAGCTTTTCATACACATTCATGGATAACAATGCAATACTTGGATCTTTTTCATGTTTTGCTTGATTTGCTAAGCAATTGTTAACAACTTAGTAGTGTTAAATCCAAACTAAACTGACACAATATGACCAGGTTATTCAACTGAAATATTAAATGAAGCTGGTAGAGGTGTGTCTACAGCTATTTTATAGACACCGGTAGTTTTACTGTTGTTGCTCCCTGCCTATACAAGAACTATTAAACTACAGTTTGAACACTGGTCAAGTTTTAGAGAAGTTTTTTTGCTACCTTTTTAAACTAGCAGAAGGTAAAAATGTAAAAAAAAAAAAGACTTGAAGATGTCTAGAGGGAAATAGCAAGATCGGTTTGCTTTAAGAAAATTGAATGTTGGAGAAGTTAATCGTTCAGTTGGGAAAAATCATTCCTGAAGAACTTGCACAACTAGAAAAATACAAGCAAAGCTAATAATTCTACAATGCCGTGAAGTAATACGGTGCTTGGTAACACTCTATAAATAGCTGATGCATAGACACAGTAAATAACTTGTCATGTATTTCAACCTTGGCTTTTTCTATGATTTGATCATTGTTTTTCTTGTGATTCTTAGGTGCTGCAGTAGCTGGAATTTACAGGGTAGCAGGAAAGAATATGGCTCCCTTAGAAGCTCTTGTCTTTGGTGTTGGACAGACAGCACTGACATTAATTATCTCATTTTCAAGAATTCTTGCAACGCTTTGAGACAAGAATATGCTTTGTACAAGGGAGAAAAAAGGTCAACTGGTTTTAAAGAAGTCTTTAAGCTGAAGAGAAGCTTCCTGAAAGTGGATTCATCAGCTTACAAACTTGAATTCTAGTGCAAGAGAAAGGAAACTATGTGGAACCTGCACTACAAATCTAGAGGTTCAGTCAAATGAAGAGGCTGTCCTCTAGTGTCTGAACTGTTGTACTTCTGCACTGCGCCTTACGTGCCTCAGTACAGGCAAGGGGCAATCCATCTGTGCGAAGTGGAGATAAAGCACCTTGAATAGCTGCCAGTCAGGTTAAAGCTTGGTGATGGGGTCATTGTTCTTACCAGTGTTGTCATAAAACAAAGGGATGCTCCTGATAATTGCTGTACGTGCCAAACTTGGAGTTTAAGTCCTAACGGTTGGCTGGGTAAACTGAAATTGTAATTACCGTAGAATGTTGTAAACACGCACTCAAATTCAGGTAAAATGGCAAGGTAACTCTCTCTTGTATTAGCAGAATTTCTTTGAATGCTGAATAAGAATATTCATATTCAGCATCCAAAACAACTGTTGGGTCTCTCTTGAAGTGTCGGTGAATGTTGATGGGGGTTTAGGGATCACAGCTTTAGCAAACGTGATGTAATGAGCACTATGGGTAGCACGGCTCGTGGCAGTTTTCTGAAGCTCAGCACATCACTTCTTCGTGGTTTTAGCTTGTCAGAAATCAGTAGTTTAAGGAGACTTTGAGGGTTACTTAGTACAATCTATAGTGTATGCACAAACAAATCTTAAATTGATGCTTTTCTTGAAATTATTTTGTCTTAAACAGGCAGATAGTTACCAGCCCTTCTGAAAACCTCAGAATGACTACTTGCTGGAAATTTGCTCCCTGTATTAACTTAAGCACTGATAAGACTCTTAATCCAACATGCATTCTTTAAAGAACACACAAATATAACAGGCTTTAAGAGAATACACCTATGAGGAAAATGGAAAGGGATAAAACAATTACATACTGGTTTTCTGCTGAACAAAACTGAGTTTCATAAAACAGCTACCATACTCCAAAAGTCTGGAACTGGGGCAGCGTCAATGTATTTACTACCTTGTTTCTGAACACTTTGTATCTTTGGAAAAATTAAGATCCCTGGAATTTTCAAATACTTAGCTTTCAGTAGAGTTTGTGCTTTTCTAGTTTGAAAGGGGCAGTAGTGTTGTGCATGTGAAATGTTTTAAATGTGGATGGTTTGGAGTAAATAGAAATTTTGAATCTAATTTAATTATTTATGAAATGCAAAAATTAAAGGGCACAAAGTTCCATGTGAGGAATAAGGGATTTTTCACATCTTTCCTCAACTGGATGCTTTTCAGTAGTCAGCTTATAATGCTGACAGGGAGTGTAAATTGCTCAAAGGTTTTGCTGTTAAGATGTCAAAGACTTTCACGACTGTTGAAGCAGTCACCTTCTGCATAGATAAAAGAATATGGTCAAGATAAAACTCATAATTCAGCTGTTTTGCTTAGTGCTTCAAAATGTTATAATGAATTGACCTGTCTGCCTTTATTTTACTCTAGAAACTGTGGTTTTTTTTAATGGTAAAGATGCAAACTTTTTTTTTCTTTAAATGTATTTAAATATTTTTGGAAAATGTACAAAGTATACGGGCAGGGAACAATATAAAATATAGGTTTATAAGCCTTTTCAGTGTTATATTTTGACTTTGAATTGCTTTAATGTGTCTGAATAGATATATCCTCATTTTGAGTGTCTTACACTTATTTTGCATGGTTTGAATTTTTTATCTTGCAGGGGTTTTTTTACTTTCTGCTATCCTTTTTGGCATAACAATAGTTGCACTTTAGTAGACAATGAAATTACATCTGTAAAAGGCAATTTATACTTCTCCCCACTGTCTTAAATTATGAGAAAACTGGTTTCAGGTATTTAAGTCAAATTTGAATAATAAAATAATTGAAGATATTTCTCTTAATGTGCCTTGTTACATATATTTTTAGGGGAGAGGATTTAAAAAAAATGACCGTATCTTTCATTCTTGTTCTATTTTTGCTATTTGTAATTAATTTGCTTATTTGATATGTCTTAACAGACATTAAAATGCTTCTGTTTTCACAACCTGGAAATCCTTGTCTGGATCAGACCCAACTGTTTCATGAAGCACGGTATTCAGTAATTTAGATTGTCCCACAAATTTACCTCACACATAAACTCCTTCCCAGCTTTCAAATTTCCTTGAGGAACTCAATTCTTTATTGTACGAGGCTATTATGCTACCACTGACTACTGCTAACTCATGAAATGCATACACGAAATTTTTATTGATTAAGTTCATTTTGATTGCGGTGCCAATGAAATTGTTGCCATTGTAACTTTCCTCCTTTGACAAGGAGGCATCTTTGCACATGTAAAGTTACCTTCCTCCAAGTAACTTCTGTTGCATTGTCATCACTTCTAAAATGTTGTTAGGTGCTTAGTTGTCTGTGCTTTACATGGCATTATTGCTTGGCAGCAATGAATAGGCAGATTATGTAATGCCCAAGTGGGTTAACAAGGACGAAGTTATGTATTTAATAGAAAATTGTTTTTAACTATTTCTTGTGAGGGATATATGAGGGCAAATAGTTTGTTTATGAAGTACTCTTTGATCACGGTACGAACTTACTGCACGACAACTCCAGCAGTGAAAGAAAGTGTGAGTAAGTGGCCTTATGTCCGTGAAACTTTGAAATTTCCTTTCGTGTCCTTAGGAACAGCACTGTTAAACATAAGGTGCTCAAGTATAGGCGCAGGGTATGCATATATAGGTGTGTGTGTACAGATATGTATGTATGAGTGATGTTTTTGGGTGTGTTGTGTAACCTAACAATTGAACTAACTTCTCCACAAGAAAGGATGTAACTTCAGATAAGTTTCTTCTCTCTTGCTGCTTGGCTACAAAGGTATCTTGTGTGTGAATGGCACTGATGGGTACTCTGGTTCCCTTGGGACAATACAGTGTTGTGCAGATGTCCACACAGGATCTTTTAGTGCTATCTTCAAATAGCTCTGCCTGTCTCTGCATCGTATTGCTAGGCACATTCTGTGCTTTGTTGATGGTTAATTTCCAGTAAAGAACAAATAATACATCAACATAATTTAATCTTTGGAGGAAGGGGGAATACCAAATATACTATCTAATGTGAAGAAGCTGCTGCTGCTTTGTTAAAAGCTGCTGTTGTTAAAGATTTAAATGTTCCACACGCTTCCAATTAATCAGTATGATAAAAAAAAAACTTGTTCTGACTGAAAAACCCCAGCTATATTGCAGGAACAAATTCTTCAAATTAATAATTGTCTTTCATTTCACGGGTAATTCTGAGTTTATGAAAATAATCAGTGTACCATGGCTAACGATATAATTTGAAGCTTGCTATTGACAGTTTTGTAAAGAAACCAATAATTTAACCAGATTTGAACATTCAACATGGACCAAAGAGAGTAGTCCTGATTTTGTGTAGTGTAGCTTTCTATTATTTTTGGAGTACACTTTTTATTGCTCTAAAGGAAATAGTATTCCCTCTTCAACATACTGCACTTAGAAATTGTAACCAAAATAAATAAAAACTTGAGTTCTGTTTGTGGGGAAGCATACATAACGTTGTTCAAGCAGAAGCTGTAATGGAGTCTAAGCTCTAATAACTGTAAGAACTGATTTAATCATTATTTTCTGTTTTAATTTATGTATTTCATGCTCTAAGTTTATTCTAACAATGCCTTTCCTGCATTAAAGATGAATATTATATCATGGATGTACTAAAATGTATGGGTTTGTACATAGCCGTTCAACCTCACACATGTATAATTCCACATAAGTGATTTATTTTCTTCTTCCATCACAATATTCCTAGGTGTAAAGAAGTGTAGATGAATCAGGGCCAAAGAAAGAAAGTATGTGACTTTAAGCCTTAGAAAAACAATTGTGAACATGAGAATTTTTTCTTCAGTTACTCTTCTGTTTCTGAAAACATGCTTTTTCTTCCCATATATATTTCAGTTTAAGGGGAAAAATGTGGAGATTGGTTGTTAGGATGAAAACTGCAACCAAATCAAATTCCAAGCAATTTGAGGTGAAATGAAATTCTGACTTTTGTTAATAAATTATAATGGAATGCTACATATATCTAAGTGCTAGAACATAACTATTGGAGTGGTACCAGAATTTAACATGCAACTGCATCAGCATATTGACAGAATACTTTTTGTATTATTTCCTTTTATTTTTTTTAAACTCTAGATTGGGAGCAGTTCAAGATGCAAAGACTGTTGAAATCCTCAGGTGTTGCTGCAGAAGGAATAGCTGTTCTTTGTGTACAGGTGAATTCAACACAACTGAAAACCCAGTACTGGGTTAAAAGTAAAACTTTTTTGGCTGCACCTTGGTCATACCACCACAGCCTTTAAGGTCTGTGGGAAAAGTATTCTGTACTCTGTTACAGCAATGAAATCTTCACCTGGACTGGGCTAGTTTGTGTGCTTAGCTGCACATTCATTGGTGAAAATAAAGTTGTCACAGAAGGTAGAATTTTACCTGAGCACATACCACTTGATACCTTGTAAGAAAGAAAGATTGTGTCCTGAGAGCATGTTGTTTCCCGTGCTTGTGCCTAGAGTTATACTTGAATTCCGTTTCTGCATTAAGTTCAACTGTAGTCACAAAGGTATCTCAAAGTCTGCAAAGATACGTTACTGCTTAGGATATTCTGCCAGTGTGGCATGTGTAAAGACCATCATACTCTAAAGTGGTGATCTGAAGGAGGACTTTGTTTCTGGAACACACATTTTTCCACTTCTAATTGTTCATCTTGTACTTCTTGAACACCTAAGAAATTACTGCATGAATACCAGTAAGATTTGTCAGTTGTTAAAGGGAATGGATAGTATGTCCTTTTGTGATTCTTTTGTGAATTGAAAAAACCAAAACCTATAAGGCAAAGTAAATACTGAAGAGATGTTTTCAATAAAATAAAGCTTGAAAATATAAATGACATTAGCTTGGAGTTCTACCTTTTTAAGTTTTAATTCAGGTATTTAATATCACCATTGTAAAATCTGTTTCTGGATTCTCCATCAGTATAAGGTGTATTGATGAGGCCAGCAGAGCTAAAAATCTAAACCATTTTGAAATTACTTGTTTGTAGGTTTTACTTGTTTGAAATGTACTTAACTTTTACACAGTTAATGAAGTTTTGGGAGCCTTAGTATTTGGGGGTTTTTAGAGGATAATTCGGTATTTACATAACTAAACCTTGGCCTGTGGTAATATATAGAATAGCATATAAATCTTTAGAAAAGCTTACAACTATCACTGAATATAGATACCTATTTTACACTTAGAAAAGGGCTACAATATCTGACATCTATATTGGTAACTAACAGTTGTACTATAAGCTTTATAAATACTAACAGTATTGTAACCATTTGGATTTGGCTGAGAAGGAGGAAAGGAAAAGGGAAATTTAAAAAATTTTTAAAAATGAAAGACAAAATTAGTATCCATTAGTCCACTGACAAAGTTCCTCTCCAATGCTGTTTTTCATCAAGCATGATCTAAACAGTAGATCACACACAATACAGCATCGTATCTCTCCATGAAGTGTCTTGTGGATAGAACGCATTCTCCAAATTTGTATTAGGAGTAAGTGTTCATGTCTCCACTTGACGTTGCCTAAGCCAACGGATCCTGACATAGACACTGGTGTGAAGCTCAAAGGTAGCAAGAACGGTGATGGAGAAGAGTGACTTAACATATAGTTGATTTATGTTTGTACAGGACTGTATTACACTGAAGAAAAAGTATTCACTTTGAGTTGTGGATGTACTGCATGTTCATGTAACAGTTTAGCTTCAGTTAAGAAAAAAAAATAGTACTTTAATGGGTGACACAAGCTGTAAATACTGTATACTATTATCTTTCATTTTTAAGCAGCTTTCTTATTTCCCTATTTGTGTACAGTTCTCTATGTACATATAAAATACCCCACAACATTTTGAGAAACTTTTGTAGTTAACTTTTGCATTTTAATTGTGGTAATGATCTAAATATGTCTATTCAGCTGTTTGTTAAGTTGTAAGTTTTCACGGTATGCTTTCAGGTTCTTTGAAAAGCAGCAATAACAATTGGACAATTATTTAAAGTAAAATGTTTTTCTGCACAATTTCCACTTCCATGCTTTAGAATGGAGGCACAGAGGAACACTTGTCCAATTGTAAGATTTCAAGAGCCTTTAAGTAGTTTTAATTATTTTGGGGGGATAGGAAATGTTTTGTAGTTTGCTTATATACACAATGTACAAGTCAAACACAATTTGTCATGCCCAATTATTTGATTAAAAGCTTCCACTGAAATGTTTTCATAAACTTTCCTTATCTCACTGCATGTACTTATAAATAAGTAATCATAAAGCTGTGCGTTGATTCTGTATGAAACACTCCAAGATTTACATTTTGTGAACCTGGTAGAAATGTACAGATTACACATAAAATAAACCTAAAATTAATAATTAAGTCATGTGCTTTCTTCTAGACTGTGGTGGTATGTTCCTGCAAGTGTTTTGTTTCTGTTTTATAGATTGGGGGGGGGGGGGAGAAAACCAAACAAAACCCAAAACCTCAGTGGGACCTGTGTTGCCACAAGACTCAAGTGTGTTGTGAGCAAGACTTTAATTTCTCCCCTCATTTTTCACACGTTATTTAATACCTTTGGCCTCTGTTTCTGATAGTTAAGGTCTAGCATGTGGGGAGAAAAAAAAAAAGCCTGAGCAAATTAAATAGTAAATGGCTAGTTACAACCACAGAAGCAGGTGCATCAGTTTCTGTTGTAACAAGGGTTTGTTTATGCAACTGGATATGCACAGTTTAGAAAGCAAATTAGTTGCAGAAATGAAAACCAGGTTGATTTAGTTAATCAGGTTAAGTCAGGTCGCAATGGAATGATCTTTGAGGAAAAACATGCTTAGTCAACATGATAAATGTGTTTAGTTTTTTGTTGTTGACCTGCTGAGGTATATGGATGCTTCTTGCGTTTGTCACGTGTGCTTTGTTTTTAAGGCAGTCTAGTTCACCATGAGCGTGTTAGTCTTTCCCTCTTGGAGACACCATTTTGAGAAAATATAATGTAAGCTTTGTATTGCTTATTTTAAGTGAAAGATACAGTTTAAATTGCTTTATATTTCATCATATAATCTGAGAATGTTCACCAGTAAATCTGTATCTCTTAAGGGACTTCAGAGAGTATGAAACCAGGTTGTTATGTCTTCACCTAATGATATTTTGGTTGGGTTTTTTTGGGTGCATTTTTTTTGTTTGTTTGACTCTTTTAATGTGTATGTTTAAGTGGCTTTCAAGATGAGCTTTAATTTCAAGTGGTGGGGGCACAAGAAGGAAAATCGATCTGGAGGAAGATTCAAAATACCTGACTCGTCTGATCATAAACCTGGGGGGAACTTGTGTAAGGAACAGTGCAATATTGTACATGAGTACAAGCTTTCAGCGTAACTGCTGGAAGCAAGTAGCTACTTCAATTTTGGACCCTGTGTGGGCGAACTGCCTCTGCGGAGCAGCTTTAGGCCTGCCTCTGATGGCCACAAGGATGCCTGACCGCTGCGGTGCTTCCTGGCTGCCTGACCTGTACTGCTGCGGGAACATCCGTGAAAAACTGAGCTGTGTCCACATCAGGAACTGGGGGGATGACAGGAGCTGAAAGCACTGGAGCTGCTCCAAGGTGATGCATCCCAAACTGGAGTCCACTCTCTGGGAAGAATGATGTCCAAATGCCATTTTCTAGTATGCCAAAACAACTAATTCAAAACCAGTTTGGGCATTTGTTTTATTTCTTGAAAAATAAGTTGTGTTTATTTTTAATACTTAATTTTGGCTGAAGAACAGACTTTGTTGCTTTCAGAGGAGTTTAGTTTCAGGGGAATGGTGTTAAGCCATTACACCTTACTTTGCTTCACAGGAAAGTTTTAAAATCTGTTTTGCTTTGACACACAGATAGTTTTGCCTTTTCAATTGCAAAACTAATTAGCCTGCTGAGGTGGATGTTACCAGACTAAAACTCCACATTATAATGTTTTATATGTTATAAAATATATAACATATTTACATACGTATACATAGACATAAATATAGAGGTATAATACAAAACTTTATATGTATGTCTACATTTAATTGAACTTCTCACATTGGGTATACTTGTATAAATAATGGGGGCTTTACCTTTTGTTTTTAAAACAATAACTGTTATTTTTCCTTTTAAAGTATTTCCAGTAAGCTTGGGCAGACAAGTATAGTGTAGGTGGAGCTTGTTCAGCTGTAAAATAGGATATGTGTTTAAAATACTCGGAGACCACGAAGACCTGCTTTATATTTCAAATGTGTTCCTTGTGTCCAAATAATTATGGCATGTCTCAGCCCAGCGCTGTTGATGGAGTATAGAACAGCACTGATTACTGACATTCCAGGCGTGATAGGTATTGGCTGTAGCAGGTTTTTTTAATAATTGTTAAAAGCTGATGAAAACATTGTTGTAGAATTGCAGCTTAAAATGTTATCAGTAGAAGGGGAGCCAGAGTAATCAGTCGTCTGAGCATAGAGCTTCCTTTTTAGCACATAGTGTATTTCAACACAGCTGTTCCAAAACCACATGGTTCTATCCCTTTGCACAGCAGCTATCAGCTGAGCAGTACCTCTGCACGGGGGTTGGCTCTTACTGAAGAGCTGTCTAAACTGTCCCTGGTGCTATTAAAAAAAAAAAGCTGCTTTAAAAACAAATGTTTCTAATGCCTGCATTATTTGTTCTTTCTTCAGGGCTGTAGCAGTTGCAGCTAGTGCCTGGCTTTGTTTTGAAAGTTTAATGGGTGTAGCTCTGCTTTTAGCACAATTCCTTGTAGCTTGCCATTGGAGTGTTTAGATGTTCTTTGGTGCCCACTAGCTATTCAGCATAAGCCATTGCTTTGTTTTTGGTTCGGCCACTACCTGGGAGAGGTGTGCAGCCCTGTTCCTGCAACTGAGTGGCCTAAAGCTTCAGTCTCTGTTCCCCTGTGGTCCTAGCAGGTATGCACATCACCTACCCTGAGTAGCCTGTAACTAAGCGCGAGACGGCAGAAAACAGTTGCCCAAAGACAGGATGGGAAGTACAAGGTAGTGTACAGCATTGTCTGCCATGCTAGAATGATAGGGCTTAAATGACTGTATTTTTAATTGCTGTTATTCATCCAGTTATCACAAAGCTAAGTAACTTGTAATGCTTTATGCCTAATCACTCAGTCTGAGAAGTTAGTGACTGCTGGATAGTGACATGACAGGCACGCTGGATGTGAGTGAAAATACCTTGATAGTGTACAAGACTGCTTGAGTAGCACAAGCTATGGAATATCATGAAACAAAAGCATGGAATTTAGATGGGATGGAGAAGCAGAACAAGGGATGGGGTGGCCAAGACCTAGTATGCACTGGGTTATCTCAAGGATCTTTGTAGTGTGTGAAAGGGAGGGCGCAAAGAAAGGTGTATTTCTTAAGGCATGGGAGAAAAGGTGCTGCAATAACAACAGGGTAGATGGCACAGGCTTCATCTGAAAGGCTAGTTTTCAACATGTTTGTCCTACCTGTAGGAGAGTTTTATTATTCTGAGCACAAAAATATAGATATCTGCATCAAATTTACCATTTTGAATAATGGGAGTGCTGTCCAGGGCGGGAAAGCAAGTAGTGAGGTACAGAAGACAAGAATAAAGTATTCTGCTGGAAGAATTAAAACCAGATTCTAGGGAATTGGCATACTTCACCCAGTTTCCTTCACAGTTAGATGCTGCACGAAGGCACACACCCAGGGCTGTTGCCCTCATGTAAGAGGGATGCTTCCTCTTTCAGAGAGTTCTTATTCTGTGTTTTTCACAGTCCCACCAGCACAGAAAACTCCTGCTCCTGTTGAGTAATACTGAAATAACCCATTTAAAAACTGTTCAAGTTTAATATTGAACTTATTAGTTTAGCTAAATTGTTAGTTTAGGAAATATTGGAACAGGTGCCTTGCCAAATTAATCATCTACAAATTTAAGAAAGTGTTTTTTCTTGATTGTTTTTAACATTAGCAAAAAGAGCCAACAAAGTATTAAGTACCCTACTGCACCAGATCATATGCCTTGAATTTTTTCCTAATCCTGATGGAATATATAATCCTTACATTAGAGGATTATGATTGTAAAAGGATTGGATGTTTTTTTCTCTGGCACAGTAACTTGACTAGGATTAAAGTAAACCACCTGCAAAGCAGAAGTTCTGTCACTAGATGGTGATCTTGGCCCGTGCATGCTTTCTCTTCTCCCTGCTCTCCCCCTTTCCTCCCACACCGTGCTTCTAGGCAATGACCAAGGCAATAATTTTCACTTTCAGTTCTGTTTTAGTGCTGCTGCTGAATATTATGTCTACAGAGGTAAAAAGCCTTAGCATTTAAAGGATAAGGGACTGAAACTATTTGTCCTCATGTTTTTCCTCTCAACTTTATCTTTGCCTGGTGCTCAAGGCACTATTTTTTATTTCTGGCTGGTAGCATGCTTAACATTGTGCTATATAACATGAATACTTCTAAAAGTCAAAATACAAACTGCAGAGCAGATGAGAGAATCCACAGCTGGAACACCTATTTAAATGTTAAATTATGTTTTCTCTTTATGTGACTAGCAAAAGAAATGTTTGGATCATTTTTTTTTAAATAAAGGAATAGAACAGTAGTGTGTTGGTCTGGGAATTCAGGGCAAAGCCTCTTGCCTGGTGACAAATAATAAGGAAACAGTAAAAGTGAGAGGAGGCAACAAACTGGGACAGAAGTCCTTGAGACTTCTATTTGACTTGCTAGAGTGGGTGCTTTCTTTGGTCCACTTCCTTTCTTTCCATCTAGTGCAGCTCTAACTCGCTATTGGTGACAAACTGGGAATTTTTCAGGAATTTATGGAACATGATGGTTTTGTATTTTGCATTTGCTAATGCAAGTCAGGATTCAGACTAGCATAGCCGAACTTTAGATTCCCCTCTGTCAGTGCATAGCCATCGCGTTAAAGCTTGCTATCGTGCAGCTGCGTGTTTTGGAAAGTGAAGTCCTCTTTGACTTCTTAATTGGTCAAGTTCCTCTGGTCCTAAATAGGAAACATGTTTCTGCAGCAGAAATTCTGGAGGTATTAAAATGTGAACAAAGCTCAAATTCTAGTTCTTTGGATTAGTGTATATATCACTGTTCATTTATGCACAAGAAAACACTGTGAACAAAAAGAAAAAAGCCTAGAAACTAAAAATAAATTTTCAAGTTACAGCTCTGACCTTTTCCTCCTATTGTTCTTTGAACGTTTTTGTTTTAATGAATTCCCTTCTTGAGTCTTGTGTACCAAACTTTACTAAGTTGCCATGTTTGGCTGGACGTCTACCAGAGTAACTGATGTACCAAAGACTTTCTTGCAGTTTTCTACTCCCTAGCTCTAGGAAGGTGAAATAAAATAGACCTAATCACCCTTAATCTTATTTCATCCTATCATAGTAAAATCCACCCCTTTTTAATGTTATCCTGCTTTTCTGCCTTTCTGTAGGCAGCAATAGTGATTAGTTTGTGTTATGGTGAACACACTGTCCATTTGGGGGAGGGGGGGAACCACCAACAGCAAAACTCTCAAAAACATGGGGTGTGTGGGGTGGTGGTGTTATGTGATATTGGGTTTTTGAGTTATAGACTTGTATATTTCATGCCTCCCACCTCCAGAACTTTGAGATTCGTGTTTCAGATAGGAGATAGTTGAGGAAGAAGCAATTCAGTGCCAAGACAGTGTCTTGCATTTTAATCTTTGCAAAGGACTTACCATGTGTTGGGCAGTCAGGGTAATTTCTTTGCAGATAGAGAGGATCCTGGTCAACTAATGCCTTGACTGGCTGGTCTAAGGAAGCTTAGCCTTAAAGCCACCAGAGCAGTCAAAATTACATTAAGACCTCCAAGTCAAGTGCAAGAGAAACTTACCAGTTCACGCTGGAAGTAGAGCTATTTTGCAGGACCTCATCTCTCATGGGAAAGATTCCAAACTGTCCTGTGGTGAACTTCAACTCCACCGGCTGTTGCAGTGGAGAAGGAAAGTGCCTGAAATTCCTGGTATAAGCATTAAACCACCCCCCCTCATAGTTTCACTTATCTGCCTAAACAGTCACATAATCACAGTGATTGCATATGCCCAGGGCTGAGCCGCTTGTTTTCACATTTAAGATTTATGACTTCAAGGTTGACTCCACCTCCCAAAAGAACCCTTTAGAAATAGGTATTTGAACCACTCAGTTATTGTGACTTGGACTTGATGATCATCATTTTTCTGCTCGCTACTTTCCAGACTTTTGGCAGATTGGTTTCAGACAAGTATGGTGATTTGAGGATGCAGTGTTGTAGAATATATTTTCTTTATGTGTACGTTAAAAATAAAAAGGAAAACTCAACCTGGCACAAAAAGACTGAATGCAGAAGGGTGTTTCCTTCAAACAATTTTTTTGATGTGGAATCCCAGTCTTTATTGAAACTTTTTGCCACTATCACAGTAGAAATAACAGTCCTTACATTGCCTTTTATATCTGACAACTTACACCTTGGTTGAGATGTATGCTATGGTATAGTATTAACAAACATAGCAGACAAGATTTTGCTATTTTTATTTATTTTGTAATGGTGTATTATCCTACAATGAAATGGGGGAGAAGGAAGGAATTCAGACTTTGGGGGGGTCCTTTCAGCTTAAAGTGAACGCCTTTTTGGATCAGTAAGATGGTCATTCCTTTATGTTTAACTTTGTCAGCTTCTGAGTACAGGTTTCAAGTAGGTTAATAATATAGAAAAGACTTCATATTTCTGAATTTAAAGGGTGTGGGGTTTTTGGTTTATTTTCAACCAGGGTAAACAATTTTTGGAGTGCTTCTGCAAAGTCATCCAGCTAATTATTTCAGCAGGGTGAAAACTGTTAACTCTATTTATAAATGTCTTTGAGATATCCTGTGAAAAGTTCCAGTTAAAAAAATACATGGTGCGTCCATGTTGTAAACTTTTGACAGAGCCAATAACAGCAAGATTCTGCCCTTTACCATTGGTCTGAGGGGTGATTTTTCTCCTCAGTTTGTGATGCAATAGTTGAATGCCCTTGCCTTTGCCGAGCAGCCTCTGAGCACGTACAATGTAGAGTGTGGGTCATGTGCTTGAAAGGTACTTTAAATAAACTGTAAGGGAGAGATTTATTACTCAAATAATTAAACAGAAAGAGTAAAGCAAGCATCTATTAAGTGCCAGAGATTGCATGATGGGCCATTGTTCCTGCTGTCAAAATACTAACTTAGAAGTGGTACAAGATTCATTGTGTAAGTTCAAAGAGTTCTGATGTTGAACCTGAAATTTGAGGAGCTCAGGTATTTTAAGAAATAATGCCTTTTAAAAACAAAATGCCATTTAATGGCCTTTAATGCCATTTAAAAACAAACAAAAATCTAAATAGTCTGATCTGTTGCAAAACAAGTCCATACCTAATGGTCAGGCCGAGTTCTAGAAGTGCAGGAAGAATAAGTACTGATAGTCATCTTCTGAGCCCAAACAGTCCAGCATACCCCTCTGAATATCCTGTTTTGAACAAAATCAGTGCTGCAATCAGGATGAAAATATGCAGCTATGGCTGCTGAAGAGATTGTTGCCCCTGACTGAATGTCCATGTGAGAAAAGGGGAAGATCTTCTCTAGTGAAGTCTGTGTCAGCTGAACAATGAACCCTAACCAACTGTACAAGTGTACATTTGAGGCTGTAAAAAGTATGCTTACTGTTTGATAAAGCAGCCATTAGAAATCTTAAACCAAATGTCTGCAAGGTACAGCCAAGTATTAGGCTCCTTCAGTCTTCTGCTGCTCTTCCTCTAAGTGTTTGACATTGCCCTCCCTTGGTTTGTATGCTGGTTTCAGGCAGGAAAGAGTTAATTTTCTCCACAGTGCTGAAGGCTGGACCAGTCTGGCCGAGGGAGTGTTTCATTCCATGGTATTTGGCACGGTGGGGCGCAGGTTCTTTTGTTAGTGGTCTGAGGGGTCGGCTGACTTTTGTCCTGGTCAGGTTGCCACTCTTGGACTCTTGATGCTCGGGACCTGGTTGTGTGTTGGTTGGCAGGTGGTGAGCAATTGTATCATATGCTCTATTTTCTATTATTTTAATTACTTAGTAGTATTAGTAGTATCACTATAATTTTCAGTTATATTATGAAATAGTTCTTAACTTTACGAGCTTTCCTTTTCTTTTTCTTCAACTCTCCCTCTCTACTGGAGAAGGGGGGGAGGTACTTAATTGCCAGATAAGGTTAAACCATGGCAGTTCTTTTTGACACCCAATATGGGGCTGGAGAGAGTTGAGGTAAGAACAGATGTGATTATTGTGTGATAAGTATTCATAATAGCGATGTGGTGGTGACTGATCAAGACATCTAGTCGGTGGCTCTTTAAGTTGCTAACAGAATGGTGGGATCTACTGCCTTATGTGCTTCTTATTATCCTGATCGCATATGCTCAAACCAGGTTGAAGGGCTTCATTAGGCTGGTCAGTGTATTGCTGGTGTTGGGAGGAATCCTGTGTCTCTATTTAATATTGTCAACACTCTGACAATATTAGTTTATCGTACCTTGTGAGCTATCTCCTGGAAGCTTTCACCTTTCCCTTTTTCTCCTTAGGGACTCAGCCTATAGAGGAGAAATTATTTGGTGCTGGGTTGGATGTGGAGAAATTATTCCAACTTTTTCCCTCTTCTTTCACGCCAATGACGAAAGTGTATGAGAGTTTTGAAATTTTTCATGAGTTTGGGGTGACCTGTGGCCAGGGATCAGCATCTTTCTGAATGTTCTCATGATCTCGTGTAAAGTTAAATTGTTTGGGAATGCTGCCCCATCTGCTATTGGTGCTCTGGGTAGAGGCAGGCTCTGTGCAGCCACCTGAATCGCCCCAACATGGAGGGCAGTGTGGGACCTGCACAGTGGGGAGGGCGCCAGCCTAAGCCTGTGTGACTGCAACCATGGCTGCACCACCTCCCACTACGGCCCCACCTCCCGTGTGCCAGTACCATTGTCGGTGTCAACCAGCACCAGTGTCAGTGGCCCCAGTACAGAAAAAGAAATGGACACGCAAATCATTCTGTCTGATAGAGGATGACGAGGTAGCAGGGCCATCCCAAGAGACAGAGAACAAAGCAATAGTGACCACTCGATCTTTATCTGTCCAGGTGAACATATGACCTGGCTGCTCCACTGCTGGGATAACAGGGCAAGTAACATCGAGGGCAGAGAAGCCAAGTAGTTGGGGTCACTTGATGGAGAAAAGGACGTTGACAAAGCAATTGGAATGAAGATACAAAATATAAGCCTCTAGAGACGACTCCTGACCAGCGTGAATGAAAGGTATCCTTTTAAGGAAAGTGTGCCACATCAGCCACGCAAATGGACCACCACAGGGAAAGATGTCCAGTACCTGAGGGAACTAGCTGTGCTGGAGATAGTTTATTGTGACCCTAACAATGCACAGGTACCCACAGATCCAGATGAAGTTCAATGCACGCCACCCATGCGGTGGAAATTAATGCAGAGTGCACTATCCTCGTATGCCAGTGTGCTTGCAATAACAACTTGGAAAGAGGATGAGGCACTGAGAGTGGATGACTGGCTGATTCCAGGAATATGAGGAAAATGTCCCTTCCCCCCATACAGGCCTGTGTCTTGGCTGTAGAGAGTCTGTCCCAGGAGTTTATGCAATTCAGAGAGATGTTCTGCTCCCCACCTGCATGAGCCAGTGTCTCAGCTATTGAGAATAAACATTCCTCCGCTCCAAGAAGGGAATACAGCAGGTATCCATCACGGGGTACCCTGTAGTTTTACCTATGTGACCACAGAGAGGACATGAGGATGTGGGATGGAAAACCTACCTCACTCTTAGAGGAATGAGTATGTGAACTGAAAGGGAAAAAATTCACCACTAGGGATTCTTCCAGAAAAATTGCGGCTCCTGTATTCAAATGAGATGGAGGATCTGTCCTGACCGATAATCTGTTCCTCTGAGATATGAGTGAAGCATCTCAGTTTTAGAGGGGCCCTGCCTCCAGCCAGGTGGAGGAAAGGGACAACCATGTTTATTGGACTGTGTGGATTCGATGGCCTGGCACATCAGAGCCGCAGCAGTACAGAGCTCTAGTAGACACGGGTGCACAGTGTACCCTCATGCCATCAAGCTATAGGGGGGTACAGCTCATCAGCATTTCTGGTGTGACTGGGGGATCTCAACAACTGACTGTGCTGGCAGCTGTGTGATCATCCTTGGCATTGACTATCTCAAGAGAAGAGGGGCTTTTGGGATAGCTGCTGTGGAGACTGATGAAACTGAGCAGCTGTCCGACTTGCCTGGTCTCTCACAGGACCCTTCTGTTGTGGGATTGCTAAAGGTTGCAGATCAACAGGTGCCAATTGCCACTACAACAATGCACCAGCGACAGTATCGCACCAACCGAGATTCCTTGCTCCCCATCCAGAAGCTGATTCGTCAGCTGGAGAGCCAAGGAGTGATCAGCAAGGCTTGTTCGCCCTTTAACAGCCCCATCTGGCCGGTACTTTATCTCTACACTGACTTGTGGATGGTGGCAAATGCCCAGTGCGGGTGACTACAGCAATGGAAGCAGAGCAACTGGCAGCACAGAGGCAAACCCATCCAGGCTGCCGTGTTGTGGCAAGATATTGCTTCCCGGCTAGACAACCTGGTCATCAAAGTGTACCATGTCGATGCCCATGTACCCAAAATTTGAGCTACTGAAGAACATTGATACAATCAGCAGGTGGATCAGGCTGCTAAGATTGCAGTGGCTCAGGTAGATCTGGACTGGCGGCATAAAAGTGAGCTGTTTATGGCTAGGTGGGCCCATGACAGCATGGGCCGCCAAGGGAGAGATGCCATGTACAGATGGGCTCGGGACTGAAGGGTGGATGGCTGAAATATAAATATGGGGAGGCCTGGCAGGTTGACTACATCACCCTCCCCAAAACCCGGCGGGGCAAGTGCCATGTTCTCACAATGGTGGATGCAACCACAGGGTGGCTGGAAACATATCCTGTGTCCCATGCCACTGCCTGAAATACTATCCTGGGTCTTGAAAAGCAAGTCCTGTGGTGACACAGCACCCCAGAAAGGATTGAATCAGACAATGGGACTCATTTCCGAAACAGCCTCATAGCCACTTCAGCTGAAGAACACGGCATTGAGTGGGTGTATCACATCCCCTACCATGCACCAGCCTCAGGGAAGGTCGAACGGTGCAATGGGCTGTTAAAGACCACCCTGAGAGCAATGCGGGGTGGAACTTCAAAGAATTGGGACACCAATTTAGTACAAGCGACCTGGTTAGTCAACACTAGAGGATCTGTCAATCACGCTGGCCCTGCCCAATCAAAACTTCTACGCACTGTGGAAGGAGATAAAGTCCCTGTAGTGCATATTAAAAATATGTTGGGAAAAACTGTCTGGGTTACTCCTGCCTCGGGCAAAGGCAAACCCATCTGTGGGATTGCTTTCACTTAAGGACCTGGGTGCACTTGGTGAGTAATGAGAGAAGATGGGGAAGTCCGATGTGTGCCTCAAGGGGATTTGGTTCTGGGGGAAAATAGCCCATGAATTATATTGCATGATGGACACTAATTGCTGCAAATAACCCTTGTTCTGAGTTTTCTGTTGTAGGAATCACTACAGCAGAAATAACTTGAACCTACAGAGGACAAGCCTTGCCAGAAGCACAGCAGTGTCCTGACCTGCACTGGCTTTGGTGCCCAATGATCCCACACAACACTCCACCTTTCCTGTCCTGAGTGACCACCACACCTGATGGAACCTGAAGTCATGGACTAATGGACGTTTTGCCAAGGTGGCCCATAGACTAAGGGAATGATATCTGTGTGGGATGGGGGAGGGGGAGCTGGTTAATGAGAATTTATGGAATGGTGTGAAACTGTGCGTGATGTAAATGGTATGAAATAGAGGGTCCTTGTCTTTTCCTCTGACTCTCCTCCTCCACTGGAGGGGAGGTAAGTGAACAGCTGAATGGTACTTAATCGCTAGATAAGGTTAAACCACAACAGTTCATAAAGGTTCAACCTAGTATTTCACCCTATACGGAAATTAGGGACTTAGGACTGAACATCCAATAGCCCCATGCCAAAAAAGAGCAGAAGCAGATGGTGCTGCACCTGTGTGAAAGATTTAGTGATTGTAACACGATCTGCCCAATTACTTCCTCTGAATAATAGATGGGTCATGACCAGGTTATATCAATTGATCTTTCCTGCTTCTCTTCTATGATTGTCAGGAAATTTCCCTTTCCAGGCTCAGTTTCACAAACATGTAATTCAATAGGGGCATGGTTGAATTGCTTGGCTTGTATAGTTATACGAAAATGAAGGCTGGGAGCTCAAGAGTGTAAGAGCATGCACACCTTGGGAGGATAGAGTGGAGAGTCATAACATTTATTGCTAGTCCATAGTGAAAAAGAGCTCTGTCAAAAGTGAACTTGGTGTTAGTTTTGGGTTCAACCGCTCTTAACAGGTTTTTAAGACTAAGTTTCAGCAGCCGTCCAGGTTGTGTTCGTGCTGTATGTCTGCTGGCACCTATGCTGACTATATGCCACTTTTTCAGCGAGGATAATTTTCTTTAAAATAGCTTTTAATTCCTGCTGGAAGTTTCTCTGACTTCCAATTTTTTAATTAAGATGACACTTTTTTTTAACAGTTTGATTTATGTTCTGATATGAAATTACGGCTGCTTTTGCATGTCCCTGCATCGTTCCCCCCTCCTCCCCTCATTTCAGTAAAGCTTGCCTCAGAATATCCAAAATTACTTGTCTTGAACTGCCTGGGGCAGTTGATATTACTAATATGATGTTATGCATAAGCCCTGTCAAACATTCCTTTTCTCCAATATTTGCTTTTGGCTGTATCTTACTGGCTGGGTTCCTTAAATGGGCTATGGAACAGATAACCCTGCATGCAGCTCGAGACGGAAATTAAGCAGCCTAAAAATAATTTCGTAAAATAAATTCTGTTAAAAGTATGAAGTAAAAGAAACAACACTATTATACTAGAGGCAAACAATATTATTGTTTGCACCCTACCCATGGGTGCTCCAAGGACACACAGTAACTGGTCTGAGTGAATGCATTTGACTCCTCTCAGCTATAGGAGAGAAATGTGATAGCTGAGTTATGCCGGACAAAAGGGCATCAGTGCAGAGAATGTGGATCTTGGTTTTTAGGAGCAAGGGGAATGATATGAGCATACAGTAGTAAAATCTCCTTTCCTCTTTGCCCCATGGTACTCTAGGAAAGGGAATCTGCTAGGGAGCAGTAGGGAAATGCAAGCTGAAGATGCACAGTATTTTTCCAAGCATGTCTGCTGTACAGGATAGTTGTTCATTTGCTTTACTGCCACGAGGACTTTGTGTTGCAGCTAGGGTGGAGAAATGGGAAAAGATCTATTGGTGTAGTTTCATCTTGTATTCTGAGACCTGGGGTTATTTTAGGAAACAGCAGGATAATAGCTTCAGTTAACAATATTCCTTAGCTCGATGGGCATTACTGCAGCTTTAGTTAGTGAATATAAAGTGTTTTAAATTTACTCTTGATGAGATGCATATCCTAAAATCTTCAGTATGTTTTTCCTGAGCCAAAAGACACCGAGAAAAAAAAAAAACAAACAACAAAACCCCCAGACACTCATGCCGTTTCAAAACTTTTTCACTGATCCAGGATGTATCTTGAAATGTATTGATGATATAGTTCTTTGCAGATGACTGTTCATATTGCAGATGCCACTATAACAAGCTATTAGTATGTTCTGAAAGATGACACGTATCGAACGGGCTTGGCAGTAGAACAATTTTCTTCCTGTAAGCGTTCATCACTTTCCTGGGGCAGATATCAGGAGAGAAGGGCTGAAGGGGTAGGGAAGGAGAATATGAAGAAGTCCTATTCCTATTTTCTGTGGCATCTGTGATTTATGAGTACAGAGTGAGTGTTCCCTGTCTCAGTACTGAAGAGTATTTGTAAACCCTTCAGGAGAATTACTGTGATTTTAAACAGGCTCTGATTTATTTTTGTAGAAAAACTTCGGATAGATGTTTCATGCTACCGACTTCTGTAAGTAAGCACTCCATGTTTCGCTGAAGCAGCAGTACAAGGAACTATACAGTAGTAAATTCATTTCACCCGTAATTCTTTGTTGCTGCACACTTCATGGGTGCATTGATCCAGTGTAAAATAAGGGGTCAATTTAGTTTTAAATCATTACTGTTGTGATAGCAGTTCAGGCTCTGATGAAGGATGAAACGTACCAGGCGCGATACCAAACACTTCCAAAACCAGAGAGGCTTGCAAAGTAGAATGTGTAGGGCCTCAATTCTTATCGGTGTTTTCCATAATATGAAATTAACGTGAAAAGACATTCAATTTGGAAGTAGGAGGGTCCACATACCGAGTTAGGAGGGACTGGTTAACCTAGATTATGTGTAGACAAGTGCTGTTAAAACCAGCCTCCAAAACCGGTGTGTTAAAGGTCAGCATGTGGAAGACTTTATTGATGGGTCTTATGTGGTGCTGACAGAAGTATCTTAAAACCCAGATGACTTCCAAAAGGTGTTTGACCACATTAATTACTGGATAAAGCAGTGATGACAAAGTCCTAAAACTTTTCACTTTTTTTTTCACCCCATGATCACAATATTGAAATAATCCATTGAAAAGGAAGTAGCAGTTCAGCATCCTACCTGTGCCTGCAGTGTGGTGGCATGTTGCACACCCCTACTCCCCTTCGCTTAGACGAAGTGGCACCTTCTGTTCCTCTGGAAATGACTACTGCCATCAACAGGAGTATGCTATGTTGATATCTGGAGAGAAAAAAAGGCTCAATGTGTCCATTAGGATATGTTTTCTTATGGCCAAATGAACAACTGGTGAGAGGAAATGTCCTGTGGAAAAAGTTGCTGAGTGATGTAGGATGGTGAAAGGAAGCAAATGATCAGCTGGTGTTTTAGCGAGAGAGCGAGAAAGATGTTACAGGTCAGTTCTGGCAGTGAGGAACAGGTATTTCAGTCTAATTAGTTGAAAAATATTTGGCATGCTTTAATTTCCTGAACAATTAGGCTGAATATAATTGTCTTTTGCTTTCTTTGGAAAACGTATTTTAAAGCACATCATGTTAGGAAAAGAATTAAGGATCTGCAATAACAGAAATGGGAAGTCTAATAATCAGCTAATTAAACCCAGACAATAGACCTAGCCCTCGTAAATAAGATCATGCTCTGTCTTCTGGTTGGCACTGAATGAAATCAAACCTTTTGCAAAACATATTTTGCATGAAGTCTAATTTACTTCCATATAGTGGCTGCTTATTTTCTTAGAAAAAATTTATAATAAAACAAAGCACCAGGGCGTTGATGTTGTAAGCTGAAAAGGGAAGCGTGAAATTTCAGCAGTGAAATTTTTAGAGTGCCAATGATCCTTGGGGGAGCACGTCTCCAGTTGGTACAAATAATCAGAGCTTCATTATTCAGCTTCATTTTGTAGGTGGCTTTACAGAAGCTGTAGGTTGCCCCTGGGCAACCGAGATGCCTAGTCAAATTGTTTCACAAATTGTATAAATGAAGAAAATCTTTATCTGGGTGTTGAGGCTATGTGGGAGGGAAGCATCGCTAACATTCATGACTGAATGCCTCACCCCCCTTTTTATTCTCAAACCCCACAGCATCCTCGTGGCAACCTCATTATTACTTGCCTGGAAGTTAATCTTGAGTGTAAGTGCATATTTTTAACTTTCTTGAACGTGATCAGGTTTCTGTACTTGCAGGACTGTCAGCTCTACCCCTGTTAAGCAAGTGGAAGGGAGGGCGATGCACGCGGCTTTCTATGTCCTACCAGGGCGACCGTCCCTGCTTGGCGGCCCCTGTACTGAGCCGGTTCACTCTTAAATTAATCATTTTAGGTTAAGCTTTGCCAGAGTGAGTTCCTGGGGTAGACTTTGTTTTTCACATTTGAACAATAACAAAACTGGCACACTACCAGGAAGGGCAGTGGCCAGGGTGGGTAGGAAGGAAAGAATCATATAGGAAATAATTGTGTAGGAGGTTTTTTGAGTATGAGGAAGTAGAAACTGAGAATCAGGACTGTAATAGATTTGTGGTGAATACATATGTTCAGCTATAAGCCGTATCTGCATAGAAAATGGATCTATTTTTTGTTTGCAGACTTTGTATCACTGTTTTAATGTGCTATCCTTGTTTTTCCCAAATGTCTGAATCTCTGCAGTTGACTCTGAACTGGAAAATTATATGTGAGTAACTCTGCTGGGGAAAACTCAGGCTGAAGATCCCAACCCAGGATCCATACTCATCTCTGGTGTGTGTGAGCCTCTGAGAGAAAGAATCCCTTGGAGATTTGAACTTTGGTGGAAGACCAGCTGATGGCCCAGGAGTTGTGGTGTGGGCTCGGGATGGAGGAAAGGAGACCTGCGGCTCTTGCACAGCTCAGGTACTCACAAGGACTCCAATAATGAAAATATCAGAATGTCCTGACTTCCCAATCCACTTTGTGCTCTTGACCGCCTGTTGGATGGGCAGATTTTCTGTCTAGTGTGGGCTCACTGCTGCCAACAGACATTATTTGGGAGGAAGGGATGGAACAGTCTATGGAAGTGAATGACTTACATTACAACTTTTCTATGCCTCAATGTTTTCAAAAATGGGGGGCAGAAGAGAAGGAGAAAGCTTTGTCAGTGTGTGGATTACCGGTGAAGCAAAGGGCTGATTGTGTTAAATGCATTTCTGAAAACAGAAAGTAAAATCAATGGCAATTGGGTTTTTTCTTCAGGAGAAAGTTATACCAGCAAATTGCACTCGTTAAATAGCTTTTTAGCACCTTCTCTCATCAGGTTGACACTTTCTGTGTTCTTAATTAGAAGCTGCTGGAGTGCCTGAGGATAATTTTTGGTCCTTGCAAGATGAGAATAACTAGTAACTTGTTAATCTTTATTTAGTTTTTAAAATGTGGTGGTCTACACAGTGCCTTCTGAGGTCTTTGAGAGGTTGCCATGTAATTGGAGTAAGAAATAGAGTGCTACACAAACAGTGGTCCTGACAGCCAGGCAAGAAGATGCCTTGAGAAACAGTGCCAGAAACGGAAGTTATTGTACAGGACACCTACCTGTAATTTAACCTTGACAGTTTTCTGGTCATATGGTGTTACATCCTTGTACAGCAGATCTTTACTAGAGACTCTCTTAGTAGCTGTTTGCTGTGGATGTGTGTTTTGTACTCACCCATGCATCAGTTCTGGGTGCCTTTTGAGAAATAAGGAGGCAGTGCCTACCTGAGTCTGACTTAACAGCTCCACTGGTTCTTGGGCGTCCCTGTGAAAGACACAGCCTTGATACAAGTAGCTCAGCTGTTGCCTTGGCAGACTTTGCAGCACTGTCTTTTTTTGGTAGACAGCTTTCCTACCTGGAATGGAATAATTTGGGTGCTTCTTCCCAAACTATTCTTTCTGCTCTTATACTCTGCTTTTTTTTTGTTGTTGTTGTTTGTTACAATTCAGCTAATCACCTCTGGCTTTAGGCCTTGGCACAAAGGCCTGTATCCCGCTGTCGGAGTGGTATGTGGTGAGGTACGCTGTGGTACTCTGCTAGGGAGAAGAGGTCTTTGATGATATCAAAGAATTTTTACAAAGCAACACCACAAAGATCTGTGGTGCTTGTACTGCTATTGGCAGGAATATCCGAACAAAGAAGCAAATGATCTCCTGGGTGCTTCAGATCTGAAAGAGAAGCTGCCAACTTCAAGGTTGAAAGCAGGTTGAGGTAGCAAGCCTGGTCTGATTCACAGAAGTGCAGCGTAGTTGCTTTCAGGATTATGGGGCACTCTTGGTCTTTCCTTCCTTGGTTCTCGGAGGGACACAAAGTTATGCTTCTGTGGAATCTTGTGCCCAATCACATAGTTCATACACGCATGGCAGAATGTTGTCTGTCACTTTAGCAAGGGTGTTTTGTTCAGTCTCCCGTTCTCCACACCCTCCCACCCTCTCCCTGTCTATGGGACTTGGCCAGTCAGCCAACATCAATAATTAATAGTGAATAACAAATACTTGCTGCAGGTATTTCATGATCTGTTTGTTTGCACAGACCAGTCACCGAACAATGGCAGAGAAGGGGTAAGTATCTTGGACTGTTTATGCTCAATTTATGAGCAGTAATGAAGTGACTACTTGTCTAATGAAAGTAGTACAATGCTTAAATGAAAAGGATAAGAAAGCTAATTTAAAGAGATGGGTCTAATCTTCCTAGCTGCTGGCTAACACTACATTCAGACAGGTACTTATATAGTATGGAATATATACTTAATATATACTTAATATATACTTAATATATACTTAATATATACTTAATATATACTTAATATATACTTAATATATACTTAATATATACTTAATATATACTTAATATATACTTAATATATACTTAATATATACTTAATATAGTATGGAAGTATCTGTTTACCACCTCCTTATTGTGGCATTTACTTTATTTTCGATATGTTGAGGGTACATATGCATATTTAATTTCTTAACCTGTTAAAGGTTAAAGATTCTTACAACTACTTTCTGCTGTCACTTACTCAGGGGTTTTGAGATGGACTAACCCCTGGGCTGTTCCGTTTTGTTTCCAGAAAATAGCCAGAAGCGTCAAAACTTGCCAAATCTTTCCCTTTCCTTGAAAGCACAGATGTTTAAGGGAGTGCTGCTTTGCAAGGACTTTTGCAACCTTTGTTTTTGACTCCTCTGGAATGTGACACATTGTTATCGCAGTTGCCTAAAAAGGCTTTGGTTGCAGGTTTATCATATACTCCAGGCTCATGAACTATTTCCCTGGGGTCCACACTGCATTCTTGATTTGCATGGCGTCTTGTGGCCAGCCAGCCAGCCAGCACCATTCAATTCCTGTCCTCTTGGCATCCTGTCTTAGAAAATGACCTTCTATTCTCCCTCAGTATCTCCAAGTTGCTATTGAAAGTGTGCCTGCTGTTCAGGAAAGACCCACAGGGGTGTCTGGCAGGAGAAAACAGCCTTTGTGTCTAGGAAGTTTCAGTGATGCATATACACACACAAACGCTCAGTCATCTCAGGAAAAGCAGAGATGTTTATGTTCCTGTCTTTGAAATGATAAAGAATACAGAAAAATTCCAAATATGTACAGTATGAAACAGGTGCAGAGGAGACCAGCGACACACAAAGGACAACACATACAACCCCAGCTTCCAAAACACTGGCTGAATTTGTGCTTTACAAAGTGCAAATTCATAATTTATTTCCAACGTACAGTTGGACAGTTGCCAGGGTTTGGGTTTTTTTGTGTGCCATTTTGTTTCAGTTTTTTAAAGAATTCTGTTTTGAGGGGAAGAAAATAAATAATCCGTTTTTTAGGAATTCACTGCCAAATCATCTTACAGTTCTTGAATGCTAATACCGTAGACATTGAGACATTTGTAGGCTTGGCAGGATCCCTATAGAACAGCGTTTTTAATCCAATATGCACTTAAACAATTATCTTAATTGAGGACACAAATAAAACTGTCACATTTTTAGGAATAGGTGCCTACTATGTTCTCTACACAGAGGAATGACCCTCTAAAAGAAAAATAATCCCATTTTGCTGTTAGGAAAACCTTATTTCCTTAACCATCTCAGAAAATACATCAATTGTAATTTTTTTTTATCCATGAGAATTTTCATAATGGCAAAAGCAATTTCTTTCATCATGCATTCATTAAACTGTCATTCTGAACTTTAACTATGCATTCCCACATGAGAAAACGGAACAGCAAGTTCCTGATTTATTTTGTAGCAGTTCCTTGCAAATCTTAGAGTTTCCAATTTAGTAAGAAGGGTAAATGCATATTCAGCTGCACGTGTGTTGTTTTCAATGAGCTAAAGCTGGGATGTATACTTAAATTCCTTGCTGATACGTATCTATCCTGTGCAGTCTACTCAGATCGATATTTTTTTAAGAAACACCATCTAGCTACATTTTAGAAAAGCGTTGCTTGTATATAAATCCAGTCTACAGGGAGCGTATAAGCATGGTGCTTTTTAGAATACTTACATATATGAATGTACACGTGAAGTCTGTGCAGCGTATAGACCTATGGTGACTTCAGGGAAGGAAAAAAATAAATCATGCTTTTCATGGGTATAGACTGGCCAATGTAAAGCATAAGCTCCAGATCACAGAGTTCTCAAGGGTCTCTTAGGGAAAAGAGAAGAAAGGAGCAATTTATTCCACCTGTCGCACTCCTACTTGGATTAGAGGCACTGTTAAGCAGTTAGTGACCCTAATACAGTAGGGCTGTGTTTACATTGCTTTAAAAAAAATAGCTAAACCCCAATTTTATTTTTTTTTTCTAGAATGTTTAAAAACCTCAGCTAAGAAACAGTGCCCTGGGAAACCTTGGCTCTCTACCCAAACATTTTTCACTCATGTTTCAGTTTCAAAAATAGCTCTTGTTGTTAAGGCTAATCTCAAGACAATACCAAAGTGATGATGATGATAAAGAAAAAAAATCTCTAACTCCCTCAGAGATTGGGTAGAAGTTCAGATCTTGATCTTTCTTTTAAATGTAGCCTTCCCCTAGCATAGCTTTTAAGACAATTTGAATGTTTTTGGTGACTAAAAACTCTTATCGTGGTGGAATACCAAGAGAAAGCACAGAAAAAGTTTTTTTCCCTTATCGTTTTAACACCAGAAAAATACCCTGATACCAAGAGCCAGAGGTTTATGTTCCCAGGTATGTTCTTTCCCGGTCCTCTCAGTCTCAGCAAGTTTTAGGGCTGAATAGCCCACCTTGATGGTGGAGGGCAGGTTTTGGGGTGGGAAAGACCTTAAAATTACAAAATCTTTCCCTTATTTCAGACCTGTGGAGCATCAGCAGGATGCCCTCTGCCAAACTGAGGCCAGGGAGGCCTCCTCACCTTTCTCAGTAACTCCACTCCTGATATTATTCCCAGGTCTTTGCCTCACATACTAAAAGTCTGCGATGTAGCATGCTTGCAGACTGACACGGTTCTATGTTCCCGTGCTGAATTTTACGTTAATCCTTTGATCTGGTTTAACCACGTAAGTTTACGTTGATTATATAATAAGCTCTTCAGGTAGGAACTTTGTATCTAATTGCAGTCAACTATCACCACTTCAGTACTTGGTAATACTTGTTCTGACAAGTCCTCAGAACTTGCTATTGAAACAAAGCAGTTGTGCTTATTAAAAGTAAAACAATAAAAATGTCAGCAATTCCTTTTCCTTCTCAGGAAAGGTTTAATGGATGTGGTTTGAAGTGTGGTGGTGTTTACTTTTTTTAATCTCTTATGACATTTTTTATGTGCCTATTAAGTTTTTTGCTTACAGCTTTCTATTTACACGTAATGTTGCTGAAAACCTTTGGTAAAAATTTTATATTTTAAAAAATGTTCTTTATTATTTGAAAACTCAGCAAAACTGGAGGTATTTTTTCCAAAAGCCTTTTTTTTTTTTTCAGCTAAAAACTTTCCAGCAGATAGCATATAAATATTTTTCATTCTGCCTGGATTTTTTTTTTATTTAAGTAGTGTTTACAGTAATGGTTCTGTCAGCCTTAATTATTACTAAAGTTGTCGATTTTTTTGGAGGGCAGGCATAGTCTGTGAAGAGAATACCTGAAGCATGCCGTAATTTCTTCCCCAAACAAACTTTTGCTTATCTGGTAATGATGCAATTAAAAAAAAAAAAAGAAAACCAAAACCAAAAACCTGCTGAATTAAACTGTTAATTTGAACTTTTAAAAGATTTGAAATCTGGGAGGCTCATTGCTAACTGAGATAGAAAACCCAGTTGAAACTAATCACCTGGATTACACTTGGAGACTACTGATGGTAATTAAAAAAAAAAAAAAAAGATGAGAAATTTCCCAACTTGACTAATACTGGCTCTGTGTACAATATCCTTTCATTCCTGAATAGTTAGATGATGTTTCTTCGCTGGAGCAATTATGCATTCATCTCCCCAGGGGACCATGTCCTCATGTAAGTGTTAACACACATTCTTCTCTAAAAGTTTTTGGGCTTGTCCAGCTGAGGTCATGGCAATTAGAGATAGAAAAGACCCTTTGGATCACCATGTCTTTCCCCCTGCCAATGCAATTCTATTTTTTTAGGAGGTCTATTTACAATCGATTTAACAAAGCTTTGGAAAAGTGACTCACAATGAGACAAATGCTCTTCGCTAGGGAGACTGTTAAGAATAGTCTTTTTTTCTGATGTTTTCTTGTATTTTCCTTTGCTGCAATTATTTTTTCATCTAATAGGCACCTAAGAATCCTCAGTAACAATTCAATTTGAAGCTTGTCCATCATTAGCAGCTTCCTCCTTCATCATGTTGTGCATTAGCTCACTCCCTGAGTAGACATTTAGTTCAGAGCTCAGCACATGGTGTGGACTTTCTTGGCTTTTCATTACTCTCTTGTTGAGCCACTTTCTTTCCTGGGAACTCTTAAGCTCTTCTGGCCTTAAAGTCAAGTTTGCCACATGTGAACAGCATGTCAAACAAAGTCAGACCTGCGAGTAAAGATTTTGGGTTGAGGGAGGTTTAGGTTAGGGGAGAAATGTGGTTTTTTTCCTGAGTTCTTCTGCTACTTCTTGTTCATAATACTGTCTCAGTTAAACTGTAATTACTGGTTAACACCACCTCTCCCCAACACCTCTTTCAACTAGATTTAAAAGATTGATTATGAGCTCACTTAGTCTGGCCTTATGTCATCACAATTGCATATGGTAAAACCGTAACGGTGGTGAAGTCAATAGCAGTTTTTTTCCTGTTTTCCCTGGAGTTAACCAGCACAAATCAGATATCAGCATTTCCATTTTCACCACCTGTCCTCTCTTCTATATGCTAATGTATCTAGTTACCAAGAGAGGTTTTTCTTTCCCTGCCTTCTTCACTGGGTACTAGATGATGGGAAAGAAAGCTTCATGTTCTGTCATCTTTAAATAAATACCTTTGTTTTTAAAAAAGGAGGGGGGAAAAAAAAAGGTGTAATTGTTTTCAAAAGCTTGATGAGAAGTAGGCTGTTTTCTAGTTGTGAGTGGTGTTTAAGATATAAACAAAAAGAATTGGAAGACCTGTTTTTGAAAACCACCACATTCATAGCTGCCTCTGCTTTAGCAGGAGGTTGGGCTGGATGATACCCTTAGGTGCCTTCCAACCTGGGTTAACCTGTGATCCTATGAATCGGTTTGAGGGGCCAGTGGATAATCTAAATACATTCCTTGAGGAAATTTCAGTAAAAAATTATTCACCAGAAGTTCATTGTCTGCTTCTCTCTTGCATAGCTGAGTTTTCATAAAGAGCTGTAGGATTTTAGAAGTAGATGTTTTTATAATTCTCAGAACTTATCTCTACATTTTCTTTGCTCTTTTCTGATATCAAACACTATAGAAGACCAAAGTTTTGTCACTGGTAAGCTAAATCGCCTGCCAAGATCTGCTTTACAGTCAAACTCTTGCTCTTTCAGAGAAGATAAAAGCTAAAAAAAAAAAAAAAAAATCACACCCAACCACAGCAACTTTCAGATAGGATGCAGACAGCAGAATGCCCTGTAGACACCCATGATCACATGGTCACTTTGTGAAACACCAACTATACTGCATGAGGCACTATTGCTACTCACGTGCCCGTTGTCACTTTAAAAAAATGACTATTAGTTATATTTCCTCCTTGTGAGACACTGCGAAGTTGCTGAGCGTTTTGAGCAAATGAGCGTGTTTCCTAAAACACATGTCCCTTAAAAAGGGACAGGCACACAACCAAACAACTCGGCATCTTTCAGTGGCATAGGATATTCATGGCATAAAAAAACCCTCACTTTCTGTTGCAGTCGAGGGCTACTGTCTGTACTGCCACTGCAACCCCATCACTGGAAAAGCACCATGAATATGTATGGGCACACAGTAGGTGACAAGGGAAGAAAGGAAAGGCAAGATGTGGAATAAAAAGTAAGTCTACATCACCAGCTCCAGTGTTAAAATATTTCTGTATCCATTATGGAGTTCTGATTCCTGTCCATATACCACTGCAGTATTTTAAGGACTTAAGATTTCCGGCAAGACATGCTCTTTTAGGTTCATCGAACTCTTTCACACAAAGAGGAAGAAAAGAATTGGAAAGCTGACTCAAAGGCTGGAAAGTAATTCTGTGCATTCTAGATGCCTCTTGGTCCTCATGTTGGTCTCACCATGTACTCACAGAAATTGGAGTGTGGAGACAGATTTAGCAGAAGGGTTTTGTTTGTAGGAACTTCGAAATCTCTCTCTGTTATTACTCCATTGTTTACTCCTTTCTTACACTGTGGTTGGCACTGGAGAAAGAGATGGAGAAACTGAATGAATGACAGAGGCAGAAAATAGTGCTACTCTTGGGCGGGAGAACAAAACCAACCAAAGACCTTTCTAAAATATCAACCAAGGCTTTAAATTGTTGCCCCTTTTTTCTGCTTTCTAAGTGTGTGTACCAGCAAACCCGCTAAACAGAAAAAGAACAGGACGTAGTCTTGTAAGGGTCATTGCCAGAAGGAGCCGAAGGTGGAATGACCTTTTATTACCTGTATTTCAGCTGTAGAGCATCCTTGCGCACTAACCGGCTGGCACGGTGATCGCATCCTACCTCCTGTACCACCTGTCTCTGGGCTGCGCAGCCTTGCAATGGCTGGGTGCCCCACGTGAGGACAGATTCATTAGATAACTGGTGCTTGTGCGATAACGTACTCTTGTCGCTGTTCGTTGAGGAGCGAAAGAAGCCTGAAACAGGAGTATCTGCTGTTCTGGCCTTTCTCAGGAGCTCTGTGTTGTGCAAGCCTAATGTTAAGTAATTTCTTGTCTGTCAGATTTAATTATAAGCGTTTTCGGAGCACAGGAATGAAATAGCTAGCAGAAAATCTCCGGTGAAAAACTAATCTCTGCCACTCATTTTTCATTGTGATACGAATTTGATACAGTGGTAGACGAATTGTATTAGAAATCATGCTCAGTGAGTAGCACTCGTTTCTTTCCGTTAATGGCACCAATTCTAACAAAATGCAAACTGTTCTGTGCTCTAAAAGAAATACAAAAGCTTGCGAGGGACGGCCAAACTAGAAAACAGTCAAAGGAAATATGGTCGATATTTACCATTGTAACTTGGTTCTGAATGTACTTTGTGTTTCCATCAGCTGCCCAGTTTAGATACCTACAGCCTTTATTAGCATAAAGTCAGGGAAGGAATTAAAAAACAGGTATAATGAAAGGAGTATTTACGTTTGGGGTTATTAAGAATAACTAATATTTTTTTCCCTTGATTTCTGAACCATTAAATTCCAGGTACAAGTCACCATAGGGTTTGATACCTACTGCTCTAAAATGATATTGATGCTTACTTGCATTTGAGGAGGAAAAATCTTCATCCTTATGGGTGAGTAGTCACAGAAAAACTGGCATTAAATCAAAGCTTAAAAAGACTGTGCTTAAAAAGACATTACCTGGGAAAGCAAAACAGATGCTTGAGAAGAGGGATACTAATTACTATTCTGTTTCCAAAGTAAGTTAGTTCTTGCACAAATTGTTTTGAGGAATCCTGAACAGATTGTCCCACTTATTTTTTGAAAAAGAACAAAAATTGTCCATTTGCTTTATCAGATCTGACCTCTGATTTTATCAGAGAATTGCATACATCTTTTTCTTTAATGTTGGTTTTTTCTTTTTTTTTTTTTTTAATTCCAAGAACATCTGTCTCCAAGGACTTGGCTTCACTTGTTCTGAGATCTAGAAAAGCCCAGGTTCACCACCATGTTTCTAAACCCCTTTAATTCTTGAGAAAAGGATAAATCTTACTGTTTAATGAAACTGAATGTGAGTTGTATTTATGAAAAAGTAGGTAACCCCTCTGATACAGACACACAGTGTTTTTGTAACAATAGACCTGTGTGGCCTGTGAATAAACTTTGTGTTAAACAGGTTTTGATGGAAGGATCACTGCTGGATTTGGGGATAGCTGACATCCTTTCCTCTCAAGGTAAAGAGCTCAAGAAGAGCTACTTAAGTTTCCTCTACATGGAGATGCTGTTGAGGAATAAACTAGTGGGGGAAGTGGAAGAACAAAAGCTGGTCTCTGGGAAGAGGCTGTTGATTCAGGAAGACACCAGTACTCTGCATAGCACCTTTGGGTCACCTGATTTGATTCCCTTCCAGAGATGCTGAAGGGCTCTAACAACTGCCCTGTGTCACCTGTGTACCCAAACACGTGAGCGGTCTCAGCCTGCCACTGAAGTAAGGTCAAACGTGGGCTTACACACCCTTGACTCTGCAAGCATGAGAGCTGATTGTAGGCTGTGTACCAGACTCTTTTTGCGGAGTACGTTGGCTGAGTTGCAAGCCCCTACTTTTTTGCTGTCAATCATGGTGGCTGCTTGGTTTAGGCTCCGCTCTTCTAGTGTCACTTAATTATGAGAAGAATCTGACATTTTAATAAAGAAAGCACAGAAAGCTGAGAAAGAGATTCTAGTCTTCATTTTACTTCTCAGAAAAACAGGATTTAATGGTTGCTGAGCAGAATACAAGTGAAAAGAACCCCAATTGAAGTACTCTTAATGTTGTGGTTTTTCAACACGGTATTTAAAGACAGTGAAAAGCAGGATGGGGTGGCAAACTACACTTCTCAGTAAGCTGAATCTCTAAGAGGCATAATTAAACTGAACGAAGCAAGGCTTAAATAGGTAAGATTATCCACATAAGAGTTTCCAGGTATTCAATTAATTAATGCCATTTTCATCTAACCTATTGCAGATTTTTAATATCAGCATTCATCGCAGTGATCCGAACATATCTGCCTCATGCTAATTTCTAAGAACCAAGAAATGACAGGCTGAATATAAAGTAAAATGGATTCACTCAATGGCACAGTCCAAGATGGGTGAAATGTAAATAAGGAAACAGCCATCTGGAGTGATGTATCAGGTAATAATCACTTTCTGTAGATTATCAGACATAACACTTTAATACCCATGGAAGATGAAAGTTCTGTTAAATTACAGGGGCCAAAATGTTGATGTAGTTTACACGACTATTGCCAGTGCAACTAAGAACAGAATTTGTTCCACAATTTCCATCTTCCACGTGCACTTTTATGTCAAAATTCCTGATTGCGTGCACGTGTGATGAAGCTGTTTGTTTCTTTAGAGTCTGGATGAGAGTGAAAGGGGAAAAACATCCAAATCCTTTTTTATCTTTCATTGTTGTTTTGGCACAGGAACGACCCTCCATCAATTACAGTGTTTGAATCCACTGGCGAAGCACAGCCTGGCTTGAGGTTGAACTCCATGCAGCACAGCTACGAACAATGGGCTTTGTCCATTCCAATGGTGTCTCTTTGCTGTACCATCATTTACTGCCACGTCGCTGCCGAGGCACACCCGTGTCAAAATGTCAGTTTAGATTGGTACAGCGATAGGACTTAATTCAGCAGCCTACATGATGTAGGGTCACTACTCACAGCAAAGCTACAATGCTGCTCCAAGCTGGTAAGCTGGCAGTGGGGCTCGGGAGAAGGGAGGGCAGGAAAGGAAGGTGAGTGTGTGTGAATAAAACAAACAGGGAGCTGTAATTACAACAAATGTGCTTAGCCTGATTACTTGATAACCTTGGGTTTCGGCCCAGTGTGACCATGTGAACTTTGTGGTCAAAACTTTACTGAAACAATAGATATAACTGTGTAACCTTTACTAATTAAAACCATAATAATGGCATGTGACTATATGGGAAAGCATAGTTGAGTGGATGGCCAAAGTTAAAGCCCAGTGGAAACATTTTTTGAATGCATTGATCCAAAGCCCAGTAAAGACAAAGGGAATGAAACAAGGGTCTGTGCCAGGAGCCAGAAGATCCAGATCCACTTCTGATAAGTCTGGAGCATTCTGGCCAGGCCTTTTAGCTTCATGTGTTTTAAAAGTAGGTTTTTGTTTATGTGCTTTTCTATCTGAGGGTAATCCCGTCTGAGACCCCTATGACCTGGCCATCAAAAGCAGTGTCAGGCAACCATTTCCCCTGACTTCTCTTGTGCTGAACCATACTGAAAATCCACTTTAGATGCATTTTCACATGGACCCATCCAGAAGCAGTGGGTATCATGGATTACCTGGGTCTTGTCTTCTTAAGATGCAGTTTCCCTGCTTGTAAATGTGGTATTAAAGTGTTTATCCTATTTTTAGGCTAAATTATTTTTGGGTTATTCAGATTTTCTTAGATGGAAGAGCAACAATAGAGTTGCATTATGTCAGGTCAGCCTTAAACTGACGTGATCCCACTAAATTCAGACAGAGCTATGCTGACACCCAACTGAAGTTCCTACCCAAAGCACCTGGAGATCTGTTCAAACAAAAGAATGTTTAATATCCTCTTTGGAGGAAGGTCAATATCTGCTGAAAATTCACTGAAATAATCAGAAATTTTTCTGCAAAATCAGAGAATTTCTGTTTATTTTCCTCTGACTTTCACTCTTGCTTAAAGCTACAAAGGAGCTGTGGCCCTGGGATACCAAACACACTGTTAATATAGAGCAAACTTTTCCTGAATATCTCTTCATTATCTGTGGTTAATAATGTTTGTTGAAGTTTCCTTGTCTGCCTCGGAGCAGAGGTTTGGAACAGGAGAACGAAGAGGAATAGTGCTTCTGGGAGATCCTGAAGGGAAGGAGGAGGGAAACGTCAATAGAGAGTATGGCTTTTTGTAAAGGATGGGTGTTTGGTGTCTGCTAGGGAGTCAAGTCTGGGACAGAGAAGGAGGAAAGGGGAGCAAAAAAGATGTAGGAAGGCTTTCTGTTAACTCAGTTTAAGACAGACATGGAAAGTTTGAATGATAGAAGACAGGTGGAACTGATATTTCCAACACCTCCAGAGGGGACAAAGGGGTGCCCTGGAGGAACAATTGAGAACCAGTTACAAATGCAAAACTTGGATTCAAGTGTAAGTACTTTCTTTAATATCTGGCTTTTAGAAATGCTTTTGTGAATGGGCAGAGGGATAGATTGGGTGACTGAGGTTGAAGTGGTGGCAGTGACCTGTCCTTGGACATCAGCAGCCTTGTCATGGAAGAAGCTGTGCCGTTCCTCTTGTAGGAAGGCTGGGGGAATAGAATGAAGATGAACAAAGTGGGGCAGCTGGAAGCAGACTAATACTAATTGGCGATTATTCTGTGTTATGTGAAGTGTTGTCATACATTTTGAGGTCTAGTAAGGTAAAGGGAAATTTTAGCAGGTCATGCTCTGGTACAAATATGAGGGAAAAACAGATGGTGAAGTTTGAGAACAGGGCAAAGCTTTTTAGGTGTGTGTGCATTAGAAAAAGATGAAAATAGCAGGCATCCTTGGGGTGGCTATACCCATCAAATCGCAAGGCGAAGACCACTCAGATTTATTCTTGTGGTGCAGAACTGGAGCATCAACTGAGATGTCACAGGCTTAGTGGAAGTGAACTGTTATGAAAATCATCATATGCATAGTAAATATTAAAGAAAAAAAAAGACAAAAAATGAATCATCTCTCTTGCAAAAGGGGGTTTCTCCCACGCAGAAACCAAGGCCAGTGCTTGGGCAAGTGAACGCTGTGCAAAACAATATAAAGTATGTGCAGAAATAAAAACTTTATACCAGCATGGTGAGGCATTATGGCAGACGGATAGCTGCACTTTGGGAAAGTACAATGCACTTCAGACTTGGAAATTTGAAATAATAACAGACTTTTCCTAAAGCACGGGGCATGTATGGCACCTACTAAATCTCTTCCACAAGCCATTGCAAGCTGGGTGAAGAACCCCATCCTTTGTCTTATTTTCCCTCCCTGTTAGCAGCCACCACTGGTGGAGCTCACCAGGGGGGCACAGATCCACTCCTCATCAATCGGGCAAGCCCTTGTTCCTGGCTCCTCAGCCAGAAGCCTGGCGCACACTCACCTCACTCTGGAGTGAGCCGTTTTCCTTTCACCTCCACCCCGCTGCTCCGTTCTCTCCTTGAACAGGAATACCCTAATCAGGAAAGTATGCACGGGCTGTTTAGTGAGGGGTCAAATCCATTTGGATGAAATTCCAGTGCTGCAGGGATAACAATAGCAGGAAGAGAGGTCCTTGAGCTGGCCCACGCTGCCTGCCTGAAGCAGCACGTTGTTGACAGATGTGGCCTGCTGCCTGCCTCCTCGTGCTGCCCGCCCTTGGAAAGTCCTGGCTGTTACCGACACCATGGAAAACCGAAAGCTCACCGTGAGTGGAGTTAAACAGCAGGAATCCCTCCATTATTTACAAAATCATTCTATGGTCTGTACCGCTTGCTCAAACCTAAATCTCCTCTTCAACACTTAGGGAGTTTTAGGTGTTTTGTGGGATGGTTTGTCAGCAAGGGATGAATTCCCCCTTGCCCATTGCTTCTTTCCCACAGGAAAACCCTCCCATACAAACCCCAGCATGAGCATGCTTTGCGTTAAAGCACAGGTCTTGGATGTTTTTCTGTCCATCTGACGGAAATCACCCTTTACTGATTGCTCCTCAGCGCGTATGGGGCAACACACAAATAAGATGCGGCGCGTAGGCTTTGCAAGCTTGTTATTTGTGGTTGATTCAATGACTTATTTTTCATTCTTTCACCTACCTTTTCTTTCTGCTTCATTGAAACTCCCTGACAGTTAAGGTAGGTGTGCAAAAGGACCAAACCCCAGGGCATGAGACCACATCTGGCATTTGCTGCAGCAATGCAAGGGCTGTGGCCTGGGAGATGTTTCTCCATCTGGCTCTGACCCCGAGATGAGGAGGGAGGAGGACCCGGAGAGCTACTGCAAGTTAGAAAGAGCATGAGCACATTTTTTCGTTTCTAACATGCCATGCAGCGCTCCGATTGCCTGATAGCGACTCTGTGGGAAAATTCCATCTTATCGATTTGTTAAAAATGTCTTTCTCATCAGGGAATAGGAGACGGCACTCACATGCACACACAGAGAATGTAGGAGTGTTTTGTGAGTGCTCTGATAATCAGGAAACTCCAAGCCTCAGTAATTAAGCAGAACTAACCAGGAACTCCTAAAAGACACCACCACCACTAAAAGGAAATGCACTTTTTTCTGTCAGTGTAATGACCAGATCAAGATTTTCTGTTGTGACTGTTTTGTTTGGGGGTGTTTTTCTAGCTGATGACAACAGTGCATTCATGGAATGACATTCCACACACTCTTTCCTCCAGGTCGTTTGCTTCCTCCAGCTCTGGAAGCAGCTCACACAGTGTGGACTCGGGTGGTCGGACCCGCACCCACGTGCTTGTTTCTCCAGACGTATAGATGCCGGCTCTCCCAAGGAGGAAGCCGCTGCAGCTGTACGTTCAGTGGAACATACTTTTACAATGAGTATATAGACACGTCACTGGGGACAGAGCTTGGGGGATGCATCCGAATGGCACAGGCTTTGCCTACGGACCCTGCTTTACATTGGTAATGTTTTTCTCCCTTATAAGGGATGGTCGTATTTAAAGAGATCATAACGGAGTCTCTCCCACAGTCTGGTCTTGCTGGCCACTTGGGGTTTGTTTCTTTCTCTTTTTTCTCCCCAGTGTTTCTCTACCATTCTTGTGTGACCTCCTAACACTGCAGATCATTTATCAAATACCCAGTAATGGCTAGCAGAGGCCCATTATAGCAGGCATTTGCAATGTTTTGTTAGCAATAAATATGCTGTGGTTAGTAAATAGCTCATAATTGGGTAGCATTACATGGAAATTTCAGCTTCAGTATTTGCCAGAAATTCAAACTGGACTTTAAATTACTCTTTTTTTTTTTTTAATTAGCGTTCATCTGAAGCAGTTGAGGTGACTTTTCTTGGCCTGCTTTGTTTTTTCTACACCTATGATTCAGGACTTAGGTTGAATTTCAGCCATAAATTTGTGTCAAAGTCTAGAACTGAGCTTTAAGATGCCTAAGTAGACTGATAGTAGACTAGTAGTAGAAATGTGAAGGAAAACTTGCCAGTCAAATTTTCACACAATGTACAGTGTGCGGGTGGATTTGGCCTTTCTTCCAGTACTTTCTTTGTCAATAACACGAGTGTATTACTAATGGAAGATGAATGATCTTTATTTTATATCAGGAAATGTACAGTGCAGACAACAACAACGTGAGGTGCCACTGATTGACCAAGGTGCCTCTGCTGTGGCCTGGACTACTGATAGCAGAAAAACTAAGTTGATCCCTCACTGGTAGTTTTTGAACTACACGTAGGAAATAAATCCAGTTTTAAAGCTATTATACTTTGAAATAACACCCTTTTTTTCCCTGAATGCTTTTCTGCAGAGTTTTGAATTCAGTATAGACAGATAAGCCACAGGCTGTGCGTATTTAGCTGTGTGTCTGTGACCCCTATGATTTCCATCTTCAAATAACGTTTTTCCCCAAACCAAGGGGGATTAGTCATTTTATGTTCCCCCACAAATAGTCGTTCGAACTGATGTGTGTGTCCTGAGAACCAGCAATGGCAAAGTTGTAGTAAAAGTTGAAAGGGGGGTAGGGAGGGTTAAAAGTGGGAACTGCTTCAGCATTCTGTGTCTATTTCCCTCTTTGCAGTTCATCCTTCTAAAACAGGAAGGAAAAAAGCAGCATTTAAGGTGAAATCATGCAACCACCCTCCTCAAGAGTAACATGAGCACCGAGTACTCAAATGTTTCTGTCTTGCTTTCACTTTCACAACAAGATAAAACCAGCTGTTTAACTTAAATGCTTGACTGTATTTTAATATATGAGGAAGACTTCATGATGTTTTTTTTTCCGTTCCATCCCCTACCACGTTCTTATTCCTACTCCACCCTCTTCCAACGTTCCTGCGTGCTTCCCAATTTGTTCTGCTCCCCTTTATGGATGGTGTGAGACACGAATAAACCCGAAGCCGTCTCTGGAAGGTACGAGCGCTTTTGCGAAGGCAGCGGTGGGCGGGCGGTCGCACGTCGTATTATTTTTGGCTGGATCCTACGGGAACAATGGCTATTGTTCGGCAGCAGGGAGGCTGCTTTAGCGATGGCAGGGTTTAGAGCCTGGGTCTTGCTCCTCAAAAGGCTGTGAGCCGGTTTTAAGGGATGTGTGATTCAAGGTCAAAATTATTTGGCAACATCCATTCGGCCCCTGCGGGGTGGGGGAGGCTTTCGGGCGCGAGACACGGCCCCCTCTCGGCGCTTGTAGGGCGCGTGGAGCGGTGGCGGCGTGGGCCAGCAGGCGGAGCTGTGGCGCCGCGCGAGAGCAAGGCCGAAGCCCCGCCCTCCGGATTTGGGAAAAAACTACCATCGATCAAACGTCAGAACCTTCCAGGGGATGAAGGTGCTGAAGTGTGTGGTCCGTTTTTCTGGAGCGTGGGACCCGGCGGTAGCTATACCATCCCCCGCCCACCCCCCGCTTTAACGTGTGTTCCTTCCCTTTCCCAGGCAGCTTCCAAAACCGTCCTTCTGCGGGAATCTGGAGATCCACCTGGCATCTGGAGAAGCCTGATGGAAACAAACACTTAAGCAGGGAACTCCTCTTCAATACACACGTGCCTTCATCCTCCGCTTGAGCACCCCGAACCCGTGCCACGGTGCACATAGCTGTCACGTAACCACAGCCTGTGGGAGCTGAGACCCTTCCCGTGATTCCCGCTGCCGGCCCAGATGGGGACAGCTGATTTGTGGGCCTGGATGAGAACAGCCCGAGTCCTTGCGAGGCTCTGGGTGAGAGCTCCATCAGTGAGGCAGGGGAGGTGCGCTGCCTGCTCACTTGTCCCTGACATAGAATTGAAGTCTTTCAGGCTGGAAAAGAGCTTTAAGTCCAACAGTGAAACTAACACTGCCAAGTCTACCGTTAAACCATGTCCCTCAGCACCTCATCCATGCGTCTTCTAAATACCTCCACGGATGATGCCTCAACCACCTGCCTGGGCAGCCCATTCCAGTGTCATTCCATGGAAATGATCACCTCCGAGCCTGCAAATGGTCACCTCTGCAGCAGAAAGTTGGTCAGTTGGGGGCCTGGACCCTTGACAGATGGACCCTTCCCCTGCCTGCATGTACTGTGCCTGAATCAGAGCCAGGGGATGCTGCTATCAGAGGTTTTGATCCTGATGTGGAAAAGAAGAAGCAAGAAGGAAAAAATGGTGTTTCCCAACACCAGCAGAAGTGGCAGTGTGCTGTAGCAGGTGAACTTTAATCGGGCTGAGTGATGAACGTGTCTCTCAGCCTCCAGCTGGCGATGGTGGTAGGTGGTGCCACGCCACAGGCTCGAATGAACATCCTGAAACGAAAAGCAGGTATATGTTGGTATACGTAGGTTTCCATCTCCTCTCCTTGAGCAACGTAGTCCTTTCTGACAGTGAAAGCAGGTTGTCCTGCCTACTCGCAGGACGCAGTTCTGTTTGGCTCAGGTGTAGAATAAAGCATTCTTTTGTTATATATGTGCTGCTCTCTGGGCAGTGAAGGAAATTATCCCCTCAAGGGGAAAGGAACTGGAAGGTTTGCTTGTTTTGAGAGCGTTTGATGGAAGGTGACATTTGAAACACCAAGTATTACTGTTAAATTTCATAGCTCAGAACTATTATTGGGCTATATCCTAGAGGTTTTACTCAAACCTATGTTTTTAAACACCAATTTCTGGAAGTTAAACTAAAGTGTGTTGACATCAAACACCTTAGGTATTTGGTTTCCTTTTCAGACACTTTGAACTCCTTGCATGGTAAGGCCTCTGGAGACTTCAAAAAGGCAAAGATTTCACTTTGGAGCTTTCGACTGCTTGTTATGAGGTCTGGCCTATTGTTGTTGCATTAGTTTTTTATCTGCTGGTTTTGTTCCAAATGGTTAATTCAACCACAAACAGTGAGCAGTAGCTTTACTTCAAGAGCAGGACTTGATAGTGGGGTTATTCATATGAATCTACACAGTCCATAACCTCTTCCTCTGAGGTGACCAGACAATCACTAAGGTTAAATACTAACAAAAATTATTATGAACCCATATAGGAATGCACTGATTTTTTTCCCCTCCATATTTACTAAATAACTTGCATGGGAAATGTGTCTTAGTTTGGCTCTCATGGTTGATTCTAAGTCTCCTCTTACCAATACCCCTGAGACTCTCTGGTTAATTTTGTGGCACAAAATATTTAATTATGTACTCTGCCAAGTGAATACAAGGTCTCAAATTGAATTTCAGCTTCCCTGGGCAACAGTTTTAGATACTTCGGTAGAGTGTAAATGCATATTTTCTGCATGCCAGATCCTGGCCCCATATCCATCAAAGTAAATCTTCAGTAGTTCCACTGAAGGCTTGGAACAATCCTAAGTTATGTTATTGAGGTCAGATTGTGACCCTGAAGCTCTGGCAGAGACCCAAACCCAGAAATCTGTGTGGGAAATTGGGGAGGGCATAAATTAGCACTTGCCTATGCTTTTTGTGGGAGTAAACTGTTACAAAGGTGTGAGCTAAGATGAAAGGCTCCAAATCATGGTGGATATTGCTTTCCAGCTGTTTCTGCTTGAAATAGCTCTGTGTGTATGGGATGGGCCCTTATTTTCTGATGGTGCTCAGTCTCAAATAACAACCAATTTTACTTCCCCGACTGTCCCCGTCCCACTCACTCCGTCCGTAGAAAAATGACTTAAATCTTGTAAAACGAAAGTCCAGGGGTAGATTCTAGCTTGTTTTTTGTTTGTTTTTTTCCTCTGGTGAATTTAAACCCTCATCTTTCTCTCCACCAAACAGAAGTGGCAGGTCTAAATAGTATTAGGTAATTGTGGTTGTCATACTGTACATTGTACTGCGGAAAAAATTAATTGCTGTTTTTTTTCTGCCTGAGGGTTTAAGCAGCGGTCCCTTGGTCTGACTGGGAGCATGTCATTTTCCTCCAGGTTGAGACTGCGTACCGTCAGGCAGCATGAAAGGATTCCTGTACAGCTGCACTGGGTGAGTGGGCGGGCATCTCATTCAGCAATAACATCTAATTTATACAGCCATGAAAATCTACGGCTATAAATAAACAGTTCTGACTGACTTTGCATGCTTACTTGAAATAAAATGAGAGGGAGAAACAGGCTGGAAAGAGAAACCTAGTGTAAAAGTCATAAAGGCCAGATCCTCACTCAGTGTACCCCAGCAAAGCCTTTTGGAAATCACAGGGAAAATGTGAATTTGTGACCAATGGTGTATGCATTGCTCCTTACAGGGCTTCGTGTGCATCAGAGAAAGGGGCAAAGCAAACCCAGCATCCCAGCAGTTGTGTCTTGGGGACAGGTGTTCCTGATTCCTTTCCCAAAGAGCATGACTGGGATCCAGCCTCTCCAGGCAGGACATAACAGAGAGCAGTAACAGCGTGCCTCTTCTGAGCCCTTTTCACAGAAAGGAACTCCCCTGCCACTCTACCATATTTATACTTTCCTGCTGAGCCCCTGTAGTCCAGCAGCAAAACCACCATACCGGATCCTAAAGGCAAATCTTGGTGCAAGCAGGAGCCAAGGGCAAGGTTTGCCGCTCATCTTGTGGCTGGATGTGGAAAGACGTGCCCCTCCATGTCAAGGGCCAGGTGTTGTTTTGAGTTTCTGGCATTTAAACTGCTTGCACTGGACTATTTGTACCAAAAAAACCCCACAAACAAACCCCAAACCAACACCCCACCAAAAAAAAAAAACCCTTCAAAAAGCCCTGTACAGGGAGTCTCCTGAACTTTCTCCTCCTCTTCCCTAATTCCTTCACAGTTTTTCTTCTGTCCGCCTCTCTGAAATATTTCCTTTGACCAGCATCCTCCAGCTGAATTCTTTCCATGTTCTCCTTCAGCTTCAACAGAAAAGGAGGGGGGGGGGGGGGGATGTAATTGCTTACATTCCCCTCGCTAAGCTAGCTGGAGTGAGTTATCTAGATAAGCTGGGAATTATGGAATGCGCACACGTCTTTCATTGAGTTAACTTAGTTTACAGTCTAGCCCTAGTATGTTAACTTCCCAGACTAGAATTTTATCAGGTGCTTAACATGTGAGAAGAACAACCTTATGTATACACGCTGGTTTGGTTTTTTTTAATGTTTTTTATTGCTCACAGGCAGCTTACAATGTGTTTCGTTTTTACTAAGCTCCAGCAGCATTCGAAAGATGAAAATAACACCCCTGTGAACTGCGTGCACAGTAGCTCTAAGCTCGGGGCTTTGGCAATGAAGATGGAGTTAGACATTTAAGTACTGCGACTAGTTTCAAATCCTCGTTTAAATGCAAGGCTAATGACAGAGATCTTTCTTTTTCATGTTGACCATTAAGGAACACTTATGCTGTTGTCGGGTTTGCCTGTTTATTGGAGTTTGCAAAGCAGATCTCCAGTGTTTTAGACATTAACAAGATGTTGAGGCTAATAACAGAAATCAACTATATTGAGCAAGATTAGTAAACATGTGAATGGAATGTAATTATATGGCAGGCAGCTTTATGTTAAACAGTGCTTTAAATTAACATGCTTTCTGTCAAAGCAATCATACAGTCAGTATAATTAGGTTACTTTTGCTGCAAGATTAACTGAAACCAAGGAAAAGGAAGAAAGTGTTGCATTCAGATTTCCTGTTAAAATGGAGGGGAGATATTATGCATATTAATATTCCAGAATGTTTCTCGTTAGAAGAATTTGGCTTCATGGTGAACTTTTCTGAGCAGACATGGCTAATTACAGTCCTTGTTAGCCCAATTTGTTATCTAGCTAGCTTGGAAGTCACAGCACTGTTAAAATTACCCCTCCTCTTAATTTTTCCCAGACTCGATGAAGGGTAATCCAAACAAGAGCTGGCTTGCATTCACGGGTCTTTTACAGCGTGGTGCCAAGCTCATGAGGGAGTTCGTTTATCAGTGACGAGTTTTAACCATGGACACATCCTCACGTACATTGTGCAAGAGAGGAGAAATCTGTGTAAACAGATGAACACAAGTTTCTTATTCATAGCAGTTGCAGAGTTATCATGTAAGAGGCAAACATTTCATATTTTCCACCAGTTTTCCATATGTCTGATGACATAATGGCTTCACCAGAAGCTGCAATGCATTGGAGAAAGGATTTATCACAGCTGCATTTATTTTCCTCTACTTCATGGCTTCAGTATTCATGGAGAGATTGTTTGGCTTGAAGAGGAGGATTCACTTGCCCTTCCGCCTGTGGTCCAGTATTACTATTGAATCTCCTGTTTGGAGGCAGAGGGGAACAGATTATTTGAGGGGAAAAAAAGGCACACCGAAGAAGTCAGCTCACAGATTTAGCACACTGTTGGGAGGAGGATGTGAATTTGGCCCCAGCCTCTCCGCATCCCTGGGGAACCCAACCCATCTGGGAGTGGGAGTAAGCTATGAGTGGGTGGCTTGGACCAGCCACCAGTGCCGAAGTGCTGCGGAAGTCAAATGAGCCCGGGATGTCCCTAGCAAATAAGGGTTTACTTGACTACTGAGGAGGGATTTGAAATCTGCCACGGGCCACATCCCTTGCTTTGCTAGTGGGGAAAAAGTATCTGCCACCAAGCAAGCCTGGCTTGGTGCAAGAATTAATGTAAAAAGCTTTAAAAATATAGTTCATCTGAAAAGGTAGGAGATGATTCATCCTGCAGGTAACATACCTGGAACATCCTCACATGTCTGGCCAGGATGGAAGAGGACCTACCAAAGACCCACGGCTTTCTGAAGCACCAGCTAGAGACCAGATGTGCAACCATGGGGCAATAACCAAATATATTTGGGCACTCCTATCCAAAGCACTGTCTCAGTCTCTCTTCTTCCCTGTTGATGATCATTTACCCACAGGGAACCTGCTTTTAAAGGTGCTTTCCTTGTCCATGGACCTCAGAGGCTCTGAAACACTATTTGCTGTATTTCATTTATCTCCAGCCTGCACAGCATTTGGCAATTGATCTGGTATGGAACAAAATCCTGGCATTTCTTCCTTCCCAAATGATCCCGGAAGTATTTTGTACTGACCAAATAGAAATTTTAAAGATGAGGGAGAAAAAACTCCACCAAAAAAAGACCAGACAGAATATAAGCAAACACCTGTTAATGTCTGGCCTCCAGTGATGGAATCATAAGCCCTGGCTTGCCAGAGCTTCCGATCCGGTCTCCCTCCAGTAGATCATCAGATAAACTTGTCAGCAAGAGTAGGGCATGTGACAGATGGTGCAGGTTTCCTTTAAATAGCTAGACTCTGCTACACGAGGGGTAAATTGCAGCTTGGGGGAGTGACAAATAGGAAGGGTATAAATATGCTATCACAGGTTTGTGGCACAACTAGGATGAACGGACGAGGAAAAAGTAAATATTCGTATCTGGTTTGCAAAATCTAGGCTGTAAATCCTCTCACATTTTCCATTCTTCATTGGCAATACTGTGAAATTGTAGATATAAACATTAGCTGTTTGCTGAAAGAAACAGGTATACGCTGGGCCTTTGTTCTTGTATTTTTTTTAGAGGTATGATAGGCCAAATGAAGATATCTTCTGGAAAAGAGGCTCAGTTTAAAAATTCCTCCTGGACTCTGTAATAACAAAGGGTGGAACCTGTACCTGGATTGATAACTACCTGCAAAACATGAGCATTTTAATTCATACAAAAACTGCTGTTCATAAGCGTCTACCAGTACAATGGCAGAATGACATCATACCCCACACAGTCGCCCTTTGCATCCTTTGTTTGCCACTCAGATTTCTGCAATCTCAACAGCTGCTCAGAAGAATGAGAACATCAAGAATTCAATCGTGTCATAGAATTGCTTTGCATTGCACAGATTCATGCGCTGTCACATAGGCTGGGTTTCCCAATAGCTGACTACAGCGTATTCAGGGAGCTTGGTTTCACCAAAAATAAAACCCAGGGAAAACAATCATTCCTAAATCATATTATATGTTTCTGGAAAATGCACTTAATGCAAAAGTACTCCAAAAAGAAAAGGAAAAATACATTAAAGAGCAGATTGCTGTCGAACTTGAGCTCAGCCTTAGGTCAACCCGTTTCAGCAATATCTTGACAAGCTATTCAAGAGCTCATAGAAGATGTGGAGGAGCACATCCATCCATGCACTGGGCATGAGGAAGTTACTCCACAGTAAGTTTCCTCTTTTTCCTGAGAGCAATGGCTCTTACTCTTGTTGAAAAGCAAGGGGTGAGGCAGTACAATATCTTTAATTTTGGCTTTTGTCTTTGCCTCCCCACCAGTGTTCCTCAGCCAGGTACTGGCCAGAGCTTTTCCCAGTTAAATCATGGGTGGAACAGGTAGCTGTGCTAGCTATAGCTCCTATCTACCTGCATTTCCAAGTATTGAAATGAAGCAGCCGATGAATGTTACTTTGATGTTGAGTTTGGGGTTTTTTTTTTCCATGTGTGTTAAATGGAAGAAAAGTAAGTCTGCTCCATCTTCAAATGGTGGTGCCAGGGAAGAGACCTCACCTGAAATGTTGCTCTGTCTGATGTGGAGAACTTTGGTGTGAATTTGTCCTGAGGATCTGGTTGTCTCACCAGGAGCAAAACCCGAGGGAAAAACTGCTTGGCTTTATTTTTGAGGGTTCTAGTTTGATTGGTCACAGTAAGGTGAGATCGTTTGCCTGTGTGATGTTTCCTACCCATCGGGAACAAGAGAAGCTATTGCATGGTTCATCTTTGGTACTTGGACCCTGTCACCAAATTCTTGGCTGAGGTAAATTTGTGGCAGTAAAAGAATCAGCCCATTGTTTCCAATTATCCTCTTTAGAGTTTCTGTATTGCTCAACATTGTCTAGTACTCCAGAAACTCTGGGATTTAAAACAAAAAAAAAGTCATTACTGGTACTATTTTCTGTGCCTCTCAGGCTGTGCAGCTGGGTTGCCTTAGTTACCACCAATCCAACTGTGCAAGTGGAGGGAGAGGCACATGAGAGATAATACATTTTTAAAACCTCCAATACTGTATGAAGCAGTTTGTCTATAAATAATAAAACAAATTTAGGGTCTGGCATCTTTTTGTTGTTCTGAAAAGGAAAAACAAGGTTATATTATTTGACAGCCTGGATTTTCCAGCTCTCAGAAATGATGCTGCATCTTTTTGGTCAAGCACAGGACGTAGATTTAAAAATGACTTGCTTGAAGCTGAAAGCTGCCATCCATAGACTGTGGAATAAGTTGGAACTGAATACACATTTAAGGGTGAAGAAGAGTAAATATTTATGTAGCTAGCTTTAGGAAAAGCGATAGTGGCCTGAAACTACAAAGGAACATGGCAGAGAGCCCACATGGAGTACGGGACAACCTTCATTTGCAGCCTACAGCCTGCCACAGGGTGCAAGTCCAGAAGAAAACCAGGCTTGCCACTCACGCAGAGCTGTTTGTTAATCATTTCTTGCACCTTTGAATAAATGCAACTGATCTGTGCACAGATTTTCTTCCTTCAGGTGGGAAAGAAAGAAGCAGCAGCAGCTGCCCTGGAGTCTTTTCCTCTGGGGCGAAGCCTGGCCGCAGCAGCCCAGGCAGGGCTCTCCGCCTTGGTAGATGCCACTGGCATCAGGTCTAATTGCTCCAGGTGTTTCCAGATGTGCCTATAGGAACCTAGTGGGCAACTGCATTCCTCTGTACCTCGACCTGTGCCTTTGGGGGACCGAGCAGGAGGTAAAAGAAAGGGCAGAAGTGCCTGTCTACGTACCCTTTTTTGGGGGGGAGGGAGAAGGTGGGCAGAGTGGATGCTATGGAGGGATGAAGAGGTCTGTCCTCTACCTACTACCATGGATTGTTTTGCTTTGTGTGTGTTTGGTTTGTTGTTGTTTCCCCTCCCCCCGCTCCGGTCATTCTAACTGCATTATCTCCCTTATTCTGCTGGGAAGGTGATACAGGAAAGGGTGGGATGAAAAAAGGTATGTGGAGCCATTTTTGCTGTGAGAAGAAAGGTATGTCGGAATTGCAGCTTCATTCAGTTTGCAGCTGTTTTTACTCCAACGATGCTGAGCCAAAGATTTGTCTCAGTCAGGAACATATTAAAACTCTGGCACACTGTAATTTGGATTAGCTTCCCTCTGGCCGTGTTTCAATACTTACAGAGGCCTTGTTATCAATACCAACTTAAGGAAGTCCTACCCTTCTCTTGTGTGGACACAGCTGGGAAATGGATTGGGAAAATGATCCGAGTTGAAAACATCCCCTGCTCGCGAGAAACAGGCGTGTGTGGAAGGAGTGAGGGGCGGTGGGCAGCAGCTTATTGAGGAGTTATTGCTGCCAAAGCCCCCCTATTGTCAAACTGCAGCCTCAGACATCGCAGAGCTGTCAGCTATCGGGGTGCAGCTTGCCGCTTCTTTTGTCGGAGTACAGCAAATCCAGGGAATGCTACCCATCCTGGGGGTGAAGAGCTGAGGATGAATGTGAATCAGCGAGAGTTTGCAGAGACATGGGGAGCTGTAACTCAGGGGGAGTGTCCTGCACAGGGATGAAAACACCATGTAATTTGTAAGGCTGTGATGTTGCAGCTCTTTTCAAAAATATCAAGTGTTCATGGAGAGGCAGACCCACCACACACAGGAGATCCCCACGGATTGCAAGAGCATGCCAGATACCAATGGAGGCTATCATGTAATGCCATGATTTTATAAATTTTTTTCTCTGAGGTTCCGTTCAGGGTATCACAACTGGGGGCGCTTTTCAGCCTTTCCGTGTGCACAGAAAAGAAAGTTGAGCCCTTGCCCCAGTTTCTTTAGAAATCTCTGAAATTAACGTCTCTTAAGTGAGTATATTTAGACAGCTGTTCAAAATACATCTAATTTTTGCGGTTAATTTGATCTCTGGTTGGCACGACCTTTTGTTCGACCAATTAACACCTTGGAAATCAAATTATTTTAGTTCTGATTACGTCCAATTTATGCATCAGGCATACTCTAGGCCTGAAATTACTAATACCTACTCAGTGATGAAAAAATCTGATACCTAGATGTATCAGATATCAGATCTCATATAAAGACCCATACTGTCTTGTAGTAAGGATGTGATCTTTGATTAGTAATAGTTACTATTTATGTGATACCTCTTAAACCAGAGCTAGTGCAGAAAGGCTCTAGATCTGTTTTCATTTACCAGCAATCCTCACCTCGTATCATGTTTATACAAGAATAGAGTTTGTCCAAAATTTCCAAACATGGACATGTAGAGCAGGCATCTTATTTACAGAGGTATCAAGCGGTGAGGTTCGTTGTTCAGCACATTTGAAAGTCAGCCTGCTCCTTTTAGGTAGCTGAGTACGGATGGTGAGAGACTAGCTACAGACACTCTACTTTGGCTTGACAGGCATGTGAGACTTCACAAAACGGATCAGGCATCAAATGTTCCCCGAGAACAGAGGGAGGTTGTCTTATTTATTTTCAGAGGTGTTTTTGCAGTGTTTTTTCTTTCATCAGAAAGCTAGTTTAAGAATTTGCAAATGTTCACACATTTGTCCTAAATAAAATACACACGATTTCCTGACAGGAACACTTTCATCCTCAAAAACTTAATCTTGAATGAAAAAGGAGAGAGGAACCAGAAAGAAAAATGATGATGATAATAATAATAATAATCCCATGCCAAACCACCAAAACTGCTTCATCAGTTCATTCTTTCTTTGCCCTGTTGAATGTGGCCCCCTAAACTACTATTTTTTTCCGCCCCCTAACTGCCCATTTGTCCAAGGAAGCTGCCTTTCATTCTTTTTAAACCGGCACTGGTTATACCACTAACCAAGCAGAAGGGAGATGTTCTCAACAGTTTGTAAAACTTTCAGAAGCGCTGTTTTACTCACGGAGCTTCTGCGATGCTTTCACTTGGATACACTACTGCCTTCCTGTAAGTTGTGAGTAAACAGTGCCATTCCCTAGCCTGACAAACACCACATGATGCAGGTATAAGAGTTTTATCCCAAGAGATTTGGTTTCTCTGGGCCCTTCTTTGAGAAGGAATGCAAAATCCGGGGATTATGCTGGTAAGAGGTGCTTCTTGAGCCACAGTAGAGAAACCTGGCCCAGCCTTTTATATGTTAGAGCTGGGATTCTTGCTCCAATTTGTTCTTTGTTTGTTAGTAACCAGTTAGGACCCGGCAATCTCTATCAGATGCCCCCTTCCTCTCCCCACCTGCCTAGGCGATGACAGGAATTCATTTTAGATACTATTTTTTTCACAGGGATAGAAGTGGAAAACAAAACTTGGACTGACCCCATATCATACGGTTGAGGAACTCCCCAAAGTTGTAGAAAGAGACGATGATGGCAAGGCTACCGGCGAAAAAGGCTGTTAGCCCGGCTGGGCTGAACAAAGCAAAGAGAGGATATACCCACTCTCCCGTTACAGAATAAATCCACAGGACCCTAGGCAAGGAGAGAAATGACCTTTGGTTAGGACCATTCAGTTAGAAGAACCACTTCATGATTTCTAACTCCTGAAGGGCCAAGTTATCAAAACAATCTTGATACAGAGAAAATTAGCTCAGCTGTTGATATATCTCCTCGGCATTTGGGGTATTTGCTGTGAAGCACACTTGAGCCGCTGCTAAATGAGATGGGTTTCAGCGCAGGCTGAAACACACGCAATGTTCTGCTGTCACCCTGGTGGCACTGGCTATTAACAGCAGTAAAATAACAGTAAAATAGCCAAATGCTCAGAAATAGGGATGTGCACTTGGCTATTCAAATAAGCTCTCAGGTACGTGCTTGCTCTTGAGCTACAACAGGTTTTTAGCCCCTATCCAGATCTTGAGGGTCTGTGGAGACAAAGCACTGTTGCTCATTGTCTCTATCCTGCTGCTGTTGACTACTGCTTTGGGGAGTTTTCAGGAGGCAGGAGGGCAAGGGGAATTCTCCAGCACCTTTTCTCTTGCTCTAAGAGGAGAAGGAGAATCAGAAAGGTAGGAAAGGGATGTAGTTGCTTTGCTGCTATGTGCCAGGACCGTTAGCAAAGCACTGTTTGGAGAAGGAAAAGGAAGAGAATGAATATGCCTGATTTATAGGGCTTCTTTTCTTCTACTCAGGCCCTCTCTTTCTGCCTTTCTGTTCTCTCAAAAAGCATCTTGTTGTGGCTGTCAGTTCACTGATATTATTTTCATTGTTTATGGCTCGTAAAAGTGCCTGGTAGCAAATGTCTGAATTTAAGAATATAAAAATGGTCTTTCTATATTAAATATAAGAAAAAATATAATTTTTTTACTGATAAAATTATGTATATTTGAATTGAATATGTCAATAATATAACAAATAGGGCAGGTCTTCAGTGATTATTATGAGAATGTGCCATTCTAACAATGGGCAGCACTTCCCTAAAAAACCCCTTTGGCTTCAAAGAGTCCTACAAGGTTTAATTCTTGATTAAAAACCCACACATCTGAGGAGCATGCCATACTTTCCACCACCAGTGCTAACATGGGAATGCAATCCCACTCTCTCTGATGGCACCCAGCCTGCCAACTTACACTGAGCATCACGCCGCAAAGAAAAGTGACAAACAGGCTGCCCCGTCTGCCTGAAACTGTGTCACGAAACTGAGGAATGGGAGAGTGCTAAGTGTAAAAAAAAAAAAAAAAAAAAGCCTGAAAAGATGTTTTCTCCTTTTTTTAGTTAGAGACGGATGGGGTAGGGCATAAAAAGGTGTGTTTTTACCTTGCCTGCAAAGAGACATTCAGTAATCCCCACCTAAGGGGTAGAGTGGAGAAATGGAGAGGCTTGGTAGTGGAACTGTCTGGGCTGAGCATGGAAATGTTAAGTGTAGAGAGTAATTTTCATTATTTAAGGTTCTTTCATCAAATAAACAGGGCTGCGAAACTGCTAAGTAATTAAAAAAATAATAATAAAGCCTGCACAAAAGGCCGCAGAGAGGCTGAGCAGGAACGGCGAAGACGGAGTGCTAACTGGAGCCCCTGCAAATGTCAGCGTGCGTTCTTCACCGCACAAGGGTGAATTTCTTAATGTCTCAAACAGTAAAACAGAGAGTGACAACCGCCTTTGTTTTAGATAATGAGGAACTAGATTATCTTGATGCAATTTGGCCAGCTGGTGTGCCTCATACGAAGCACTCTGACCCATATTTTCAACCTAAACAAATGGCTATGCAGGACCACCAAAGTGCTTTCAGCTTTCTGACTCGGTGGGAGCCGTGTGATGCCAAGTTTTTTTATCTTGGGACATACCTCCAGTTTCTTGAACCTACTTATTTTGATCACAGAATGGTTAGCAGTTTATGGTTTTATCGTTTTTTTGTTTGTTTGTTTGGGGTTTTTGGTCTTTTTTTGTTTGGTTGTTTTTTGGGTTTTTTTTTCCTCCTGGGGTTTTCATAAAATGCACCTCATGACTTGCGAATGTGTATTACTCATATGTGCAAGATTCAGAGGCTTATTATTCTGAAAATTTCGTTTCACCATATTTCACTTTTACCAAGATTTTACTTTGGACATCAGAGACTGATAAAACTCTGAAACTGTGTCATGAAACTGCGTCAGTTTCCAGAAGCAGACAATGCCCAGAATTATGGGGAGGACAGATTGAGATAACAGCCCTGGATATAACCAGAGTTGCCAAACTGCTATAGGATAGAGGACAGCATATAGGTTCCAGGGAGTGGTGACGTGTTGTCACAGTACAGCTGGATGCAACTGGGGGATTTATCCTGTCCTCTCATTAACCATCCATTAATGTTAAGGGGATCACTGCATTCACTGATGGGGAGGGGTGGGGGGAAGTATCTCTAGGGAATTATTAAATGGGAAGATCCAGAAAGGAGAAAACAACATATCGGCCACATAAGAGCTCTCTGAGACTGTGTTTAATTCAGGTTGTGAACTGAAAATGACCATGCAGTGCAAGAAAAATATTTTGATTCCTAACAGAGGTGGAATGTGGACATATTACAAGCAAGCCATCAGTCTCTAGGTTTAATTTGGTTTAGTATTTTATTTTATTTTGGTGTTGTATACAGAGTGCAAGCTATAATGATTTACATTCCCTTGCAAAAGGTAGTCTGAACTTTTCCCACAAGACCCCTGCCAAGTTGTGAAAATTAAGATTTATTTTATACTGATCTATGACCACCGAAATGGGAAACAGCAGTCTATTGTTACTTCCTTTTTAAGATTTAAAATGCCAGTTCTAAAGTATTCTTCGTGGTGTTCAATGGGATGACTCCAGGAATAAGGCATTACTTAAAGCAACCAGGAGATGCGAGAATCATCCTTGCAGGAATTAACTAACACGCCTAACGCTCCTCTTAGCCCTGCTGTCCTGCAGCTGAAAGGCACCTTTTCTTTTCAAACACTATGGGTGTTAGAAGCTATAGCGAAGCCCTGCTCAGAAGCAGGTACGTGGTGCAAGGCCTCACCGCCTGCTTGGTTTCTCTACCACCTTGCAGGCACCGGTCCGTTCTCAGCCCATTGGTACTGGGAAAGGGGAAGCTCAGCGATGACGGTGACAGTTCGAGGAGAGGCTTTTAGGAAGGGCTCTGTTGGTTGTGAAACAGAAGGTGCCCAAATGGGGCTATTAAATCACGAGGGTGCAACGCCAACAGGAAAACGTGTAAGCGTGTTAAGATTTCAGCACGCGGACTAAAACATTTCTCTCTTAGTTGAAAGCTGTTGTCCGTGGTTGCAGGGAACCAAGACAAGGGGACAAAAAGAAAGCAGGCAGGAAGTTCTGTGCTCTCTCGGGAGGAGAGAAAGCAACAGCATTGAAATCCAAATGTCTTTTGTCCCATTGTCAGGGCCCTGGGACACAAGGAAAAAGTGCTCTAAGGTACCACCTTCCACTCATGACCCCAGCAACACCACACAACATTAGTTCAGAGAAGATACTGGGAGGGCTCCAATGTGTTGATGCCTGAGTTGATCCTCATCCTTTGGTGAGGATTCAGGTCCTGGCATGAGCCGTGTCTCCTGTGGGTGAAATTGCTCAGCTGATAGGGCATTTAGTGGGAAGCATGGCACACATGACTGCAGTAGTTGCCTGGAGAGCTGTCTGGTCTCAAAGACGGTAAAAGCCAAATGCTGTCAGAAGACAAGCAGAACAAAGCTGGCATTAAGTAACGGGGTGAACCAGAATCATAGAAAAGGAATTTAGGAAGCCGTGGTCATAATCCTATTAGGCTCTGGGCTGGATTAGGATGAATAGTTCCTAACTTGGTTTTGTAATGTAGCAATGAAGTCCATTGCTTCCACAGCCACTCTGGTGTGTTTCAAGTCACAACAGCATTTCATCTGTGCAGTTTAATTTCTATTCCAGATTTTTATTCGGTGGGCTGAAGGTAGTCTCTAGCTGAGTGTGGTAACTGGTGGCTAGGGATGGGAAGGATGTGTTCCCTCATAGTCCCAGTGACTTCTCAGAGATCTTTGCATGAGGCCAGACCACCTCCCTGCCGACCAGTTGTTTTATACCCTCTACCCTAGGGCCTGGGTGTTTCCTGAGCTCTGGGAAGGGATACCCAGCATACCCTGAAACTATATGGACCCGTTCCTGAGCTGAGTCTCAACATAAGGCACCCGCAGAGTGGTTTGAAGTGTTGGCAGCTGCCCACAGTTAGATGGAGCAGGCAGTGCCTCCAGATGCTGGCACTGCACCTGGGATGCAATGAGCAGCAGCGGACCCAAACCCAGGTCTAGGGGTGCATCACACACACACAGAGGAGGTGGGTGGACAGCTATGGGCTGGGGAAGCAGCAGGGGATGGTTGGATATAGTTTATTTTCTCAGGATCACCCTCCAACCAGTTGGAGATCAACTGTGGCACATTGCTGGAAATGTAGGCGGTGTCCACCAGTGGAGTGGGAGGTGGTAGTGGGGCGGATGCCTCCTTGCTGCCCGTCAGTTTGCACCTGACTCTGAGTATCGTTTTCTATCTCAGATTTCTAAACCCAGCCATGTGTCCCTGCCAAATACCACTCTGAGTTTTACTCCTCTTCTGCTCCCATGACCCCAAGACCTTTGAGATTTGGTGGTTTTGCTGTGAGCAAGACAGTGAGCGTAGGTAAATTTGATGATGCTGGTAGAAATAAAAAATCCAGCCCAGCAGAAATAATTAAAAGTAATCCAGATTTTATGGCAATTTAGTTGCTTTTCTGTAAGAGATCTTAGAAGAGCAGGAGACCTGTATTGTGTTTGAAGAAACCGGCTCTGCCTGTGTCTGGAAATAGCCTTCATGGGTTTCAGCTGAAGTTCAAATGACTTCTCCACAGAACAGACTGCTATCTGCCATGTGCCTAGGAGGGAACTTAAATCTAAGTACAGCATTTGGCCTTGTTTTACCAAGTAGGTCACTTGAAGGAAATGTTTAAAGTACGTAATTCTTACCAACTGATATACAGAAAAGCGACAAATCCTAGTAGGACCAATCCCTTCTTCTTTGCTGGGTAACGGTGTGGCGTGGCAAGGATTTCCAGGACAGCAAATGGCAATACAGCTGTGTGCTGAGGAGAAAAAAAAGAATCCGTCACTGACCGGCCGCAGTACCTTGCCTTTTGTCATTGCTGATCACAAAGCTCAAGAGCCTGCCCATGAGCAAAGGATTATCTAACAATACTGAATGTAATTGTATACAAATGCACATAATTCTTCTTTTCTTTTTTTTTTTATAGTGAGAGAAGTACCCCTGCAGTAATGAGCACAGAAATGTTCTTGTTAGTATGCTGTGAAAAGTGCTGTAATGAGATCTGCCCGTAGAATGATCTGCGTTACCCTATAATAGGTGAGCTTTCCTTTTACATTTTATAATGCAATATATTTTTTTGTAATTCCCGTTAGAGTACAAAAGATATTGAGGTCTATTGTTATGTGCACTTGAGGATGTCAAAAGTCTCCTCCTTGAACTCATTAAGCAATTGCTGAATTGTCTTCATGTTCCCTTCAAGTCGTTATTGTATTTTATATATTGTCATTTATTATTTACTCCCATGCAATTGCAGTGTGTTGTGCTTCCCTTTGTAAACCGAAAAATGTGGTGGTAAACATACAGAGGACTTAAGGGAGCTGTGATTCAAGATGATGAAGGAACTTTAAACAAGCTTAGCCAAGAGTTAGTAAAGAGCTAGCTTGCCGGAGCAAAGCTGCTTCTCTCTTTTTTTTGTCAAGGAGTTTGAATTGTATTAAGCAGCTTCAGTTTCAAGGGCTTTTTATGATGATGACTGTCTGAGCACGGAGGATTTTCAGCACAGGGCATCCAGCCTGTTGGCACTGTCAGTTTTGTGGTGGGGAGCTGCCTCCAAGAGCGATGCTTCTCACTGTGAGGAGGTTGGGAGCACAGCAGAAGCCTTTCTGGGCTCGGGTGTTAAACAGACAACGCGGGGCTCTTGGGATGTTGACATCTCAACTTGTACACTGATTTGTGGCAACTTCAGAAAATAATTTGTTGGGGTGAAATTTCCTCATGGAAAGTTTTGTAATACCGCCTTGTGCAAGCAAAACGATAGTTTTAAGTTGCAATACCTAGGTTCAAAGGCCTAAACAATGCTGGGGAACACCACAGCAGAAACAGTCAATGTGGTGTAACAGAAGACTATAGCAAGAACTGTAGTTGACTAGACAGTTAAATTCCTGTTAATTAAGTAAATAGTTTCACAGGTAGATGGGGGGAAGAAGAAGGAAAGGGCAGCAGAGAAAGATAGACTTGTAAACAGAAAAACACCACCAAACTAATGATTTTTTTTGTTTGTTTTTTCCCTGAAGGCACAACCTGCTGCATATTTGCTATGGAGTTTCCTCTTCTCCTAAGGAAGTGGTTCCAGGGCCTTCAATGTACATATATGTCAGAAGCTGTGCTGAGTATCTGATATGGTAGTGTGGTGTCAAAGTTTTATTGCTGTATATTTATACTGTAAGTTGCCACAAATACATATGAAATTCTTTAAATGCACATTGGGCTCCATACAGTGTGCATGAAAACATTCTTTACCTATTAAAGAGGCAGACATCCATTTTTGTCTGCTGCTGCTGCCAAGTGCCAGCTCACTGGAAGCTGTGTGTCCTCCCTCGGGACCCCCAGCACACCCCTGAGATCTGCTATTTACACCTGGCTGTCCTACTACCAAATTTAGCCCTTCCATCTCAGTTATCATTTTTCAGAGAAAAGAGATAGACAAGATTTATTTGATGTTGCGATTCCTCTCCCTCACTGGCACAGAGATCTTCCTCTGCTCTGTTTCACAAAGATATTCTTCAGCTCTACAACCTGCTTGGTTGATAGCAGAGGTCTCCTTGTCTCAGCACAAGCGATTCCTGCATTCGTTTAACCAGAAAAATGTCTTTGGTGCACGCAGTTTTCAGATATAATCCCTGTAACTGTCTTTTTGTCAGAAATCTGTGTTTTGGGCTGCTTTTAGGATGACATTAAAAAAAAGCTTATTTTCCAGAGACAGTCGATAATTTGTCTTTGAATAAAGCCAAAATGCTCACTCAAGACAGCAGTGATGGAAAACTGGCACTTTGTCCTCACTTTTAGGCTTCAGCCTTTCACAGTGGGTTTGTCGATTATGTGAAGTGGATCTAAGTCCTGGTTTTCATCTGATACCCAGTGGGCTACAGCATTCCTGAGATACATGAAATGTCCTTGCTAGTCTTTTAATTAATTTAAACACTTTTAACAACTATAAGCTGATTGTTCTAGCTGTATTATTGCTGTCCTAAGAGGGATTTAGTAGGAGTGACCTGGTGAAATAATCCTTTGTTGAAGTGAACAATTTTAAGGTGGGGGTTATTTTATATACTTATTTTCTTAGCTTAGGGCTTTTTGTTCTCAGAATGAAAGTTAAGTAAGTACAAATCAGCAGTATCATGCCGCTTTGACAGAAAAAGCGTGTGGCATTTGGGGATGGTAGTAACAGGAATATAATGTGTAAGAAAGACCTGAGACGCAGCTATGCTGCTCCACTTGAATTGGTGGGGTTTTGGCTGGCACCCTGATTTAGGGCATCCCGTTTTGACAGGTGCAGGTAATTTGGAACACGTACAGGAAAGGACAGCACAAACAGCAGGAAAGTAGGAATGGAAAAGCAGTCCAAAGACAGGCATAGAAATCAGGATTGAGTTGTTGCATCTAGAGAGGAAAGTGAGATTGGTTTCGAAGGCTTGAGAGGTTGATAGGGAGATGACTGCGATGGGTGAGTTCTCTATGTCTGTCGTGGGTAGTTCTCTATGTCCGTAGGACCAAGGGCGGTTGGCTCAGTTTTCCTCGAGAGATGTAGCTTTATACTGGGAAAGCAGAAAAACAACCACCCAGGGTAGCTGGGCCAGCCTTTTACAGGACACGCTAGACAACACATTGAGTGTGATGGAGTGACCCAGCTTCAGTTTTCCTCTGAACCAGCTACCAAGGGCCGTGCAGACTCCAGAGCCAGTACAAGCGCACGCATCAGAGGATGAAAGCATGGAGAAATGGGGTCCCTCCTCTACTGACGGGAGCAAGCTATCATGACCATCAATGTCTCCACTCGCTTAGCCAACTTCTTCTCTTTCTCAGTTCCTGCATCTTTGGGCTGCCTTGCAGCATGTGAATACCACAGGAAAGAGGGAAGAGGAGGGAAAAGCAGAGCTTTGCACCTCGCTTACAATTTCTCACTTGCCTCATGGGGGTGAGTGGCACTGCACTGGATAATGGCTGGAGGCACCCTCAGCACCACGCTAACCATGTGCAGGCAGCGTGATACGGTCACAGGGTGTCCCGCGTTGTGTGTCTCACAGCAACGAGCTAGGGGTGGCGAGGGGGAGCCCGCTGCTCTAACACACACATTGGCACTGCAGATGTGTAACAAACTGGTAGTGGCTGTGAAAGACAGTTGGGAGCTCTTCTTTTTATTCTGTTTTAGTTTAGAAAATGCTGATTTACTTAACTAGCCATTTTTGGTGGATTTCCCCACTTCAGGAGGAGTTAGAGAAATTCTCAGGGTCCTGTAAATCAGAAGTTTGAAAGTAACTGGCAAAGCTGGAATATTTGGCTGCTTTTGGAAATAGCCAAGAGTTTAATGGAAGGGGTACGTTCAAATTTCTGCTCTGCCTGATTCACAGGGACTTGAAAGCAAGCTTCCCACTGCCTGGAAGAGTGCTTCCACCTCCAAGAGCTGCAAAAGTGTTCAGGAGTGGGGCTGTGTGCCTCTTGTTTTGTGAACAGTTTGTTAAAGTTCTTAGATCTACCCTGATTTGGAAAAAAAAGAAGAAAGAAATTTGTTGTGGCATAGGAAAGCTGCTTTTTTTCCCAAGTCCAGTGATGACACTGGCACATGACTTATTAAAGCGTGTGCTGTGTCTTCTGTACAAATAATTGCATATTTAAAAAAATATTTTGCCATATATTAATTCAATTTTATTTATTAATAATAGATTATTAGCTTATTCCTAGCTAGGGAGAATCACTGTATCTATTAACTAGACATACTTTTTGTAGCCATTTAAAGTTGCCATGCAAATGTCTTCTTGAGGCAGATTTCTACAACAGTTCTCAACTACTTCATGCACCCCCAGGATGAAAACATTTCAGTTTAGCATTTTTCCTTTGAGGATATAAAGCTTCTGTGTTGTTTTTTTTTTCCCCTGCTCCCTTCTCATGCACACATTCGCCCCACGCCCAATAAACATGCGAGAAAATCTCCCCTTGTACTTCTGAACCAGACCCGACTGGTGACTTCACGTTTTTCTGCTGAGCCCAGTTTTTCCATTAATGGTAAAATCGCGGTGGAATTTCTACCGAATAACCAAACATGTTTACAAGAACAGATGCATATTTATACAGCAGACACCAGAGGAAGGCGTGGTTGGCTATGGGGTGCAAAGCCTGCCCTTTGCCTACGACATGCAGTTGGCTTTCCAAATGATTTCCCTCCCACAGCCAATAGACGTTGACTTTGGCAGCATCGATAGTGATAGTTCATATATCATGGTTAATCGTATCTGCTGAAAGGCTTTAAAAGCTTCTCATATCCTTCTCAATAAAAACGATAAATTTTCTCATTCAAGTTATTTTTACCATAGGTCTCCAGTGCACGATCACCAAATATACTTTCAACCCTGTTTAACTGCGCTTTATATCCTTAAACTGATGCATGTCTGAAGAGTGCAGTATTTGCATGGGGCCAAATTAAAATACACAGTTTTGCCTCTTGCTTTAAAGAAAACTTAACAATTAAGCTCAGATTGACACAGATCAAAACATTGGCAAAAATTGTTGGAAACAGTGACTCATTTTTTATTTCAATTAACAGTTTCTCAGCTTCACATATAAACAGTGAAACTGTCAAAAATAATTATCACAGAGGGAGGAAAAAAACCTATTTCACTCCAAGGTAAAGAAAATGGGCTAAAACAATAGTTGTGTGTACTGATCAGGCTATCAATGAACTGAACTGAATCAGAGAGCTTTTTTCTTCTCTTGGCAGGAATCCTCTTAGTACTTATTTTTATGTTCTTTGCAATATTAATAGACTACTTGTCTAATAACCTCTGTTGAGGAAAGCTTTCTGTTTACCAATTATGTAAGGACAGAAGTATTTTAAATGCCCTTTTTAAAAATTTATTTGTACAGTGGAAAGATAATAGTTACGGGACTTTCAAAAATCGTCAGAGATGTTTTTATTAACTAATCACGCTTATAATCTGAACTCTGATTCTAAACATTTGATTTAAAAATCCTCTGTGGCCCTTTTTGGCATTTATTATGAATTTTAACTTGCGTTTGGTTTTTTTGCTTTTTTCCTGACAAACTCTGGTGAAGCTGAACTAGGTACAAAATTTCAAAATCCATTTTGTTGCTCGTAAACTCTGGCGTATGAATAGAGGGGGAAGAAAGTTTCTTAAACCTGTGCTGAACTTCATCTGAAATATTGGCATGTTAACTCATCTCCTGTGGAGAAGAATGAAATTATAACATTCTCTTGCTTCTTTATTTGTTGTCTCCTACACTGTGCCGTTTGTTTCCCAGGATACGTTTCAGGTTCATAAGTTTAAACTGAGATACACAGCCCTCTCTGGATATTATTTCCACTGTTTGGTAAGGCCATATGGAATTTTTACTTCCCACATTTTGAGTAATTTGTGTATTCATTCAATGTTATATCCTCGTTTTGCTGTTAAGAGTATAAATAAAAGCAAGTTTCCTGGGGCTGAGAAGACAGGGTTGGGTAGAGTTTGCATTCAGCTCCAGGCTCCAGCCCAGGCTGAGTTTTAAGACCATGAATAATCTCCCCAGAGCTGCTGAGATCACTCGTACGCCTAATGCGTGTGTCGCAGTTTGACCCTGTTTGACTCCAGAGCGAAGGAAATGATGCCTCGGTTGACCATTGCTGTTTGTTTCTAATTTGTCTGCATTTACATACCCTCCGTGTCTGCTTTCCATTAACACGTGAGACTTCAGCGGGGGATTTTTCACAAACAGCTACCACTGGCCAAACTAAACTCCACTGGGCACAGCTGGACACCACCGAGTGCTTTTGAACAACTGCCCGCGTTGCTCCTTTCAGACAAATTCCCGGCAGAGCTGGCGTGCTGACAACCACTCGTGGCCGATGCTTACGCTTGCATCTTCTCCATTGGTAGGTTACTGCAGAGAAAAAGTGAAACCCACTTCGGTGCTGTCTTATGAGGCTCACAAAGCCAGTGTTCATGGGTTGACACTTGAGGCGTTTACTCAGTTATTCAGCTGTGGGTTGGGAAGCATCGTCTTGTCTATGGAAATTTCCTTGGATTGGATGCTTCCATAAACAATTACAGCCTGTGTTATCTGAGCATAATAAAACTAAACGGCTTCCTGTCACCATAACCTCTATTTAGTTTTATACTCCTCATAATTTTCTGAGTCTCTGTATGCTCTCTCCTTTCTTGGATTCACGTTGGAACAGATTTCCTTCTTTTATTTTGCTATGATACTGCCTTCATTCAAACGACCCCTTTAAAATTTTCTTTTGTAATCTGTCCTTATAGATTTTCCTTCCTCTCTTAACCTCTGTTTTTCAGGGTGCGAGGGGCTTAAACATTCTTGTTCGTTTTATTTCTTTAACTAGTACACTGCCATATTTTGTTAAAGAAATAATTCATTCCTAGAGTTACTACCTGTCTTTTATATTCTCAGTGATCAGTGCATTTTCAGGGAACCACGGATTTATTCCTTGGATAGAGCGGGAGGGCACAAGGAGTCCTGTTACTGAGCAGGTGTGGTGACAAATTAGCCAGGAAGCCATTGCTCAATTTAATTCCGGCAGCACTCCTCTCCGAACCGTGAGCTACTCTCTGTTTCTGCCTTTTCCAGGTCCCTTCAGCTCATCTGATGCGCAACTTTTTATTTTTCTTGCTTTTTCTGAGATGCGTAGGTAGTTTGGGAGCGTTATTGTGAAAAATGGATGGAACATCAGACGGACTGTGTGATCAAAGGTAAAAGAGCTTCAGAGATGATAAAATTTCCTGCGTTTTTGGAAATAAGGCCCTGGCTGAATATCCTATTGCTTACTAGCAATGTTTTGTCTCGTGTCCATGCCAGAACTTTAATTGCATTTCTCCTCGACATTGGATATGCAGTCTAAGAAACTGATGTTGCACTGCAGCTGGAAGCTGACATGAGACTGAAATGACACTGCTGACATGAGACTGAAGTGATCCTTTGCTGTGGAATATTTGTCTCCAGCTGTTCCTTCGTGGGGTGGGTTACGGAGACTCCACCTGTGCATGCCGGGATAGCAGCAGCCAGGGAGGATTCCCTGCCATAACATTTGTCTGTGAAACACATACTTTCTCCCTGAGGAAATGGGCTTATGTCAACAAAAATGGAAACTTCAAGAAAATATATATATGCAGTGCTGGGAAAAGCTAAGCATCTTTGCTCTTATATGTGTGGGGTGATTAATTTCATGTGCCATAGCCTTCACACACACGTTCATCTTCTTTGCCAAAAGCTGAATGTAATTGGAAGCCTATGAATGTCCATAGTTTCCAGACAGCTTAAAATTGAGATACTGTGAAATGCAAACAAGTGGAAATGTTTCTCTCTTGGGTAAATATGCAAGAATTATTAAGCATTAAATACCAATTGCGAGGAGAATCGTTTAAGACCATCGAAGATGAACCTTAGGTGGTTCTTGTGTACGTGTCTGGAGCAGGAATCCAGTTGGAGTGGCCTGGACAAGTGGGTTCTGCTCCACAGCCTGATTTTGCACCCCCTTGGTTGGTAAGTGTTGCAGCAGTTTCCTCCAATAGCTGTAGGAAGGGATAATCCTTCACACAGATGCCTTCACATAGGAGCAAGAGTAATTTGTATTCATATAACTTTCTTTTCCAGGTGGAAGTAAATCATGCTTATCCAAAATAACATTCCTCTTGATGTAGTTGTGTCCACACCAGGGAAGGTAATGTTTAGCTAGGTGGGCAGAACACAAGCCGCTTGCAGATACCAAGAAGCTCCAAGATGAGAGGGGACATGGAGAGTCTTGCTGGTATCTTTACTGCCAGGGCAACAGTGGATTGCTTCAGGGAAGGAAAATTACTTGTACACACCCAGGTTTCCTTTCACCCTCTTGTATTTTCTTTTTGCACTGTTTAGCTACATCAGGGCAAAGTGTGAAGGAGCTTGAGAGGCTCAGGCCACGTGGGGTCTGTTGTCCCCATCGCTGAAAGTCTGCCAGGTAAATAATTTTTCTTCTGTGGCTCCATTTACCATCCCACCTTTTTCATTTTTAGTTATTTAGCTTACAAGGTCTTCAGAACATGCACAGGGCACAACTATGTGTCCATAAAGTGCCCGGGACGCTAAAATGCTGATTTTTGTCAAGGTGAGAGGGTAATGTGGCTGTGGAATAAATTAGGAAAAGAGATGGCTGACCTAAACTTAGCTGCAGCCTGAAAATGAAGAAAATGGTGCTTTTTACAAGAACTGTGCCTTACAGACTGAAAATATAAACCTCCTTTACAAACAGGCAATCATACCACCACCATGTTTTTGAACACATCTGGTCAGTGTTGATGTGTATCTTTTCTTTTGTTATAGATTAACTCGGATTTGAGTGATCTCTTCTGACCCACCATTGCCCCTCTTTGTTTAGCGTTCAATTCTGTCAGCCCCTTCAACATGTAGCGTTCTCCTATACTGCCATTAAGTTGAATAATACATGCACATGATTTAATCCAAGCTGTCTCCAGCAGTTAGTAGCCTTCTGGAGAATATCCAGATGTTGCTTGAAAAAGAGATGACTGGGAAAGAAATAAACAATTTCACTTGACAAATTGGCCAGGGTATCTTTTGTCTCAGCCGTATTCCACTTTGAAAAGCTTGTTCAAATAAAATAATTGTGCTTGAATTAAAAGTAGGGTGGGCTTTCTTTTTTTTTTTCCATCCATGAAGGGAAAAGCTTTGCATGAAGATAGTAAAATATAATTATCCAAGGAAATAGAATTGGAAACTGAGGCACAGCCTTTGGGTTAAACTCAGAAGAAAGCCAGAGACAAGTCCTCAAGTAGTGGTGAGTATTTGGCCTTCTTTAAATATTAGCAAGATTCCTTAGCCATCCTTTCTGCAAAACAGAAAATTTTTCTGATCAGAGTGCAAAAACATGCCTAAAATGTAATGCTCTCTGGGCTACCAGGTGGGCAACGACGCTTTCCCACTGTAAGAGCAGCATATGTGAGAAAAATAAATGGCTAGTTCGTTTTTGCAAGGAAGGTGTTGCAGCATCACCGCGAACTCAAGGAGCTCAGTATTCCTGAAGTGTTTTTGCAGGATTATTTTTTAGGTTCACTCTTCAGTTACATAACAACATATGCTTTCCCTATTTACAACGTTAAAATAGACTGAGATTTAAAAAAAAATATACTCCCACTGCAAATGATATGGCACTGACGTCTACTACTGATACACTGATGTCTTTTTCCACCAAAGCCAGCTAGATGCTGCCTCAATCTGCCACGAAATGTCTCTAATCTCAAAGCCATGAAGTATAGCCCTGTGCAAGGACACGAACCCCAAGAAAAAGCATCTGCTTGGCAATCAGAACTTGGAGATTGTCCCTTAAAGTGTCAGTAGCTTCCTGGATCTTCCTAGGGTTCCCAGTGGATATTTTAGGTTGGAAGAAAGAAATGCCTCAGCTAAGCCTGAAGGCACCTGTTGGAAGGTGTCCCAAAACGTGGGGATTGTCATTAGCGGGAATCAGTCTACGCTGGTGGCAGATGTTCTGCGCACAGTAGTGACTGGAAAGAAAATTTCCCACCCAGGAACTGTCAAGCACAAGACATCTGCAGCGTATTGAGAGCTTTAGAAAGAAAATACTAGGTTGTGATAGAGGTTTGCTTTATGTGAAGTTTCTCTCTCGTCAAAATAATTTTGAGGAAGAATTGTTTCCCTTTTTTAACACCTGTTTTTGACATTTCTGAAATGGAAAAGCTTTTTGTTGTTGTTGGAATGACTGTGTTATGAAATGTAGATGTAGGTAGAGTAAGAAAGAAGTTACAACAAATATATTTGAGGGATTCCTGTACAGAGTTCTTACACATGAAATAAAAATGTACATTCTAGCACCTCTCAACCTTTCCATGTCATAAACAAATGTGGAAATGGAAAGGGCAAATTCTCAGCTGTGCGCCAGGATTAAAACAAGCAGCAAAGCCCATCTCCTCTCGGCTCCACCCTGTGCCTTCCCTTTCGCCAGCACCTCCACTACCGTGAAGGTTTTAAACTTCAACCAGTCACCCAGACCAGATCCCAGTCCTGAAACCAACGTGGCGCTGAGGACACAAAGAATCTTTCTTTTTGGTGGATGACGGTTTTGAGAGAGAGCGGTGCCTGTTTGCGTCTGTGTGGTGGTTTGGACAGCCGCGTGAAGGCCCTGGTGCAGATGAATTGGTGGGCAGGTGATAAGGTTAAAAGTGCACAATGGCTGCAGTTTATCACTCGGATATCAGTAATGCGGACATGCCTATGTGTGTTTGGATTCCGGGCGCACATTTCTGAATACGCCTTTCTAAATCGAGTGGCTGCCCAAAACCTTTAGCAAGCATCCTCAGCCAGAAACCACGAAGCCTCCCGCATTTGCCTTCCACAAGCATCGGGAACTGCTGCGGTGGGTTGCAAAGCGTTGTTACTTAAGAAATGAAGTCTGGAGAGAAATGAGTCTTCCATACGATTATTTCATACTTTCTGGCTTCTCTGATTCAGTCTAGCGCTGAACTTCTCCCTTCTCTCCCCCTTCCCGTTAGCCCCACGAGGCCTCCCTGACCTTACAATCCACCCACGGTTTCCATGTTACTGTCAGCCTCCTTCCACTTGACTGATGAGAAATATGTGATTATTCAACACATCATAAAAACAGCCAGAGCAAATGAAGGAGAAATCTGGAAAGTATTTATAGAAAATCTGTAAACAATCATTGCAATTCAGCTATTCAAAGCTCTGCACACATTAGCTTATTAGCTGTAGAGCTGTCAGATGTTCTTTGGTTCTTTCACCTTTTTTAAAAATTAAGAACTGCTTTGTTATATATACTCCCAGCCATTTTGTATTTCACAGACTTCTGTTGGCAGAAACAATTTATTTTTTGAGCTACAATAACCGAGAAGAGATTTCCACCCCCTCCTTATGACTACACATCATTTCATTGACTTCAGAGGTTTGACGAGCACTGATACCCTGACATTCCTTGTGTGCTAAAAGGCTTCTCGAGGCGGCTTCAAGCACATGCATCTGTTTGCTGCGTACAGCTCAACGTCAGATCGGATAAGCAGGGAGGAGGAGGTGAGAAAGGAGTCGTGAAACCCTTCTGGAACGCGACACAATGCAGCGGTGGGACACACGTTGCAAAGCCTCCCTTTGCTGCAAAAGAAGAAGGAGTGTTTCTTACTCACCATAGCGTGGTTTAACCAGAGCGGGATGACTCCATCGAGGCTTTTGGGATAAACCAGCTCTCTATTGTAGGTATACAGTGTCCAAAAGGATATAGACACAAACTGGAACCAAAATACAAAATGAAAGAAATTTCAAAATGAAAGACAAGCATAATTGATAGGATTTGGCTAGGGCTTTCATTTCTGAGAAGGCAAAACAACTCCTACATGAAAAATGGTGATATTGCCAGATAAACTCATGTATCTCACATGTTACGACACAAAGAAAGGAATTTACTCTGAGGTGCAGTGTTCTGTGCTGATACTGAGAGAAAAACCTCCTTTATAAACTGCCAACACTGACATGTTACATTTTCCATGGAATACTAGTTTAGCTTTAAACTTCTTCTCCCCTCCCACCCCCAACTTTTGCAGATGGAATCTTTTGATGGTCCAGAAGTTCTCTGGGAGGGATTGGTTGTCAAGCCACAGCATTTGTTCTGCTCAGTAACAAAGTAAAAACAGACCTTGGTAAGACAGTTCACATAAAACTTAGCCTTATCTCCACAATTCATAAGCCTAATTCCTACACTGCAGGTGCGAGCTGCACTGTGGGCACCCGTTTTTTTTCCACTAGGGGAGGATTTACAGTGGGAGAACTTAACTGGATGAAATGAACCCTGGTATCGGTTACTGATACCTGGAAACTGATTTGCACTCTTTTTTGCCTGGCTTTGTGCTTGAGGTTGGAAATCACAGGTGTGAGATGCTGGAAGAATGAGACTACCCCCTGCCTCTGTCCTGTGGGCACAGTGAGGATGCCTAAGGGGGGATATGACAGCAGTGTTGTGAATACTGCTGTGCAGGGAAGATAAATTAGGCAGTCTCTCTGTCTCCAAGCCTGGCAGGACTTTTTTAGTGAGCCAGCTGGCTGAGCTGCTTGTGGGCCAGATTTAAGCAGCGTTTCTCAGCCCTTTGAGGTTCAGAGGTGGCTGCAGGCTTCAATTGCACAGAGCGGTACCTACATGTGTAAGTAACCCGTCGCTTCCTGTCCAACCAACAGCACCAGACAAACAGCATTTTGATAAACAGCACTGTCTCTGAGGGAGTAGGTGAGCAGAAGTCAATCTGACATAGGCTGTGACTACAATTACTATCCTGTGAATCTGTTTCTCTCCAGCGCTTATTGAAAGCTATGCTGGAGTCAGAAAAGGAGATGTGAGATTTTTCTGCCTCTTAGGTACCCTCTCATGTCCTCCTGGCCTGTGCTGCCCTTTAGAAGGCGGCCATAAGACGATAAATCCACTGCTGTTTGGACTGTGAGATTAACGGAGAGGTTACACCTCATTCACCCTTTGGGGTCAACCTGTGTTCACCTGGGGACAGCAACCCTAAAGTTCGTGCAAGAGGCTTTGCATTCAAACACGACAGGCTCAGCACTGTTTCTTCTTCTAAACGGCCCAAATCCGTTTACAAATGGTAAAAGAAAGCCTACAGTTGTTACCTATTTTATGCATGTGCATGTATTGCTATATCCCCCTAAGCATTTATGCAAGCATTATTTTTTACATACAGAGGTTACTTACTGTGGACACTGGGAAAGCCAGGACACTGAAAAGAAGGTCTCTGCTGGAAATTACGCACTTAGCACATCGCAGTTTCTTAATTAGTCTCAACACATCAGCCAGGAAGGACACCCCATAGAAGACAGCCTGCAAAACCTAAAGTAATTACACCTAATGAGGGAAACTCATCCAGCTTTCATTAGCACGTTCCTCAATGAACTCTGTTCTTGCTCTTCAGGGAGCTGTTTTGTTCGTGAGCTGCAAGCCCGCGTGAGGGAAATAGCTGTTGGCTAAATCTTTTTTAATACCTGAAACTGATTAAATAATGTTGTTTGGGAGATAACTTTAACAGTATCGCGTTTAATAGACTAAACAGAGATGTGTGATGTGATTCAGGTGGGGGGGTGTGGAAGGACATGTTGAAAGCCGGCTCCTTCTCACTTTCGAAGTTAATCGTTACGTTCTGTGTATCTGAGCGGGAGCAGGAGAGAACAAAATATACCAGGAAATGTTTCCTGTAAAGCAATTGCTGGTCAGCTTCTCCCACCGTTTAGCCAACACAGGGCTTTCTTCCCGTGGACTCAGTGTCAAGTAGCTCAAAATGCTCTAACATAAGAATTTGGTGCAGAAGTTATCAAAGCCAGAACCTCTTTCGCTGAACTCAGAGGGATTCGGGAAAGGATTTCAAGCACTTAGAAGCAGAGATCCAGGCATCACTAATTAAAGCTAAGTTGAACTGTTCGTAACTATTGAATTTTGGAGTTGGGAGGGTGGGTTGTGTTTTGTTCTGATTTTTTCCTTTCTTTCAAACATTTGCAAGTAATGAGGGTGGGGTCATCTGGGGAGGCTGCTAGGAGGATTTGGTAAAGAATTAGGTGAGTGTGCAGCGACAAAACAGAATTCCACAAGTTGTGTATGAAATTGATACAATATTGTGGTTTAAGCCAGTATTCCTTTTCTGATTGCTTTTTCTTTACTAACACTACACAGCATATCAAGCTGAATCGGATTTGTCAGACACTCAAAGGCAAAGCCTTGCAGAAAAATACTTCTCCCTCTACACTGCATTCAGCACTGGGTCTAGTTCAGTTCTGTTAACTCAAGGGGCGGCCGCTTCTCTTTAAGACTAGGTTGTCCCGGAGTGATGGATGCAGTATGGGAAACGCAGCCTACTGCAAGTGCTGGACCCGCTAGCGATGCTTAAATGGAATGGATGAGATCTCTTTTGCCATGATCTTACTCTGAATCAGATATTTATTTAGAGCAAAGCGTCTGAAGTTGTGGCTGGTTACTTCACCAGTTTCTGAAGGAGCCGAGAAGGGTGGTGCCTGGGAGGGGATGCCTTTCCATCAGAAATCCATTAGTGCAATGCCTTTCCATCAGAAATTCCTTTATTATCAAAATATTTGAGGGAAGGAGGGGGTATGATTTCACCATGCCCGTGGTCCAACAAGGTTTTCTGCCAGCTTTAGTTTGCAGAGACCGAATCTTCCTTAGGGAGCAAAATGGCTATAGTTTACACAACCGAAATATCCTTGCAGTTAATCCGCAACCATCCCCATCTGTTTTGTGGCTTCCCAGCAAAGGGAAAAGATACATCCTTCCTTCCCTATTCTTTCCACATCGTAGCCAGGCTCCACACCGCAGCCAGGTGCCACTGGTGGTGTGTCCCCCCATCCCCGCGCAGACCCACAGCGGTGGAGGGAGGGAGGTGCTGATGCAGAACGGATGACTGGTCCAGGGTCACTCAGGATGAAGTATCCGAGGTTGTGCACCACGCAGTGCAGCAGCAAAGCCCTGTGTTTCCTCTCAAAAGCTTGGGGTGAACAGCCACATTTTTACATTAGAAAACCCCCCAAGCAGCTTCATCAGAACCCACATGTGGTTTTATTCAATTCTGAGGCACCCAAACCAGCTCTTTTAAATGTGGTTTTCTCTCTCTCTCTCCTCCCATTATCACAATTAGACTCTGTATCTGCAGGCACGGTTTCAGTCAGTAGGGATTCAGCCCTCAAGTCACGGGTCTAGTTCAGAAAAGTCCACTCGGGGATGCAGCGTACTTAGACCCAGCACATGTTCAACCCAAACATCTGCCCCAGTCCTTGGCCTCACCAGAACACCAAAGTCCTTGAAGAGCTAAGAAAAGTCTGGTAATAAACAGAAGCTCTTGTTACACCCTGTGGAGTCAGCTGTAACTTTCTGTAAAAAGCATGAAGAATGAACTTGAGGGTGGTGACAGTCTGGTGACACACGGTGACTAATTGCCAATAAAGCAATTAGGGAGAGGCCTGGTTCCCAGAGGATGGGGCTATTATTATCTTGTTCATGGTCAGCCTTACATTAATCATGGGAGCGGGAAAGGCTGCTTCTTACCCCCCCCCCCCCCCCCTTCTAAATTAACTAAAACAAACATTTTTGAAAAGAAACAGTCCCAAAACAGCCACATTCTCAGCCTGGTAAATACTCTGTCATATGCAGGGGAGCGCAATGTTATCTTCCGTATGGAAAATACTTATCGGGATGTGTAACCTGACCCATTTCTCTGGCTGAACGTGGAGAAGAGCAACAGAAGAAGCTTGAACTCAGTCTCAGGAGGTTGTTTTTGCGCTGCTCATAGCTCTGCCGTTGTCTGACGCTACGGGTTCTAAGGGGTTTCAGTCAGTTTGTGATCACCACATATTTCCAGGAGCAATAGAAGAGTATACAAGTGATTTTCAAGCCAGAAAACTGAACTTAGCTGGAACCATCCCTGATAATGCTCAGTCTGTCAGAGTGCACTGCCAGTAGACTCAAGTCAGAGCCCCAGACTCGTGCTTTTCCAGACCTTATTCCTGTAAGAAAGGTGCATCAAAATCTCACAGTCCTCCACTAGCGGGAAAATGTTGACATAAAAAAAAAAAAAAAGAAAAAAATTGACATGAAAACATCAAATTATTCCAGATGTCCTGTGAATTTCCCAAACAGCAGTGCTGGCACTCACAAATCCATTGCAGCAGCTCATGGAATATAAATCCACTGGCTGTAAATAAAGAGGATCCCCTAAAGTATTCCCACACGAACAGAAGGAAGACTGGAAGCATTCAGAAAGCTAACGATTAACCCAAAGAGAAGAATATGGACATGATTATCCCTGTTGGAGAGAGGCTGCTTTCCTCTCAAGACCCCGCAAAGCTCCACGGCACTAGGTGCTGTAGAAACGCTTAATTTGGCCAGATCGATTTTCCAAACTGAGAGTCGCAGTGACAAAGACAAACCTTAATTTTTTTCTGCTGCAGTGATCAAAGGGATGTTTCTGTTTAACTAACCTGACGTGATTTACTTCTGCGTATAAGATCTAGCGATGTGTGTATATTGTAATCTCCAACTAGTACAAATAAATCTGGCTCCAAGCTCTGCCCTTAAGAGGGGATAAATCCTATATTCTGAGTAGGCTATTAGACATAACTGTCAACTTCTAGCATAGACGCACATCCATTCACATGATAGCGACCTGGAAAATACGTATACTAAATACTGGGTCTATTTTGAAATAAATATAAAACACCTTTCAGGAGAATTGAAGAGTATTTCAATTATAAGAGACAAAAGCGTAAGGAATAAGACAGGGCAGGAATGCAATTAATAGTTTTTAAAGGTGCAGTGTGCTCATTATGCAATGATTTACAGCAGCGAGCAGATTTTTATGAGCTTGGATATTTCAAGCAATGAATGATTCAGCTTACACTGGTTTGTGTCACAGACAAATGAATACAAAACTGTTTTTATCTGTTATTTCTGCTTGTTCAATAATCGGTCAATGAAATCCTTTCATGCAAAACCTACTTGTCTTATATTTTTTCACCCCCTACAAAAATATTTCCTTTCTGAATCTGATTGCTGCGATTGTTAACTAGATCAATGAATCTGAAGTAACGTCAGAGCTGTAACTCTCCTGGGAGAGCCGCATGACTAGTGAGGAATTGAATGAGGTGCTGAAAGAGGGTCATATCTAGAAGAAATTCTTCCAGCATCCCTCCAGCAGAGCTAGGAGTCAAGCTGCATTTCCATTCCTGGAAAATGTCACATTTCCCAGTACTTCCATTTCGGATCAGAGCGAGCTGACCACAGCAGCTTTCCACAGATGGAAATTTTTTAATGCAATACCAAAGAGTTGAGAGGAATTTTTGGGAGAAAATTTCCAAGCCATTCAGCCAGCCAGTGGCAGAAGCCAGGTGATTGCAGGCCGGTGGGAGACAGACAGAAGAGCTGGACAAGTGCTCTGTGTGCCTGACTCTGAGGAAGTCCCCAAGGCAGGGCTTAGTTCCACGGCTCCACGGAACCAGCACAACCCGGTGGGAAGTTTTGCCTGCACTTCTTCCCTTGGGCCGTACCTCCCAGCATCCCGAGGCATTTCCTGGGACTGCTTCCTAAGGGGCAGAAATGTAACTCATCAGGTATGCACCTGATGGACGTCTGTGGTTGACAGCCACCTCTTGTTGCTTGACGTCCCTCGGCAGCAACAGGGAGTGGTTTAACACCAAACCATGGAACGACCCTTCTAGGTCCTGCAGAGCTCCCTGTGGGGAGCCCCCCGGCCCCCTGGGCCATATTGTCTTCTCACCCTCTTCCTCTTCTGTACAGCGTCTCAGGAAACTTTTGCCATCTGGAGATACCAACGAACCCCGCCCAGGTCAACAGAGGGGATGAGGGCATTTCTCTCCCCAGTCCCCTTTCCCTTTTTGGCAATCCTCTCTTGAAAAACCCACGTCTCTGTACAAGAAGGAGACTACCAGCCTTGAAGGAGTAATTTTGCACACCCTGCTCCATTGCCACATTTTCTGTGTGAGAGAGAGGCAACATCTTCAGCCCAAACCATCTCCCTGTTGGCTGGCAGCTCCGTTTTAACATCACAATCAGATCAATAAGTGGTTAAAAGATGGGAGACAAAGGACTGGCAAAGTGGAGCAAGGCCCCTGCTCACAGAGATTTAATGAGACCTGAGCTGTTCAGCAGATCCATAAATGAGCTGGGGAAGGGAGCAAACACTGAGGTGGAAAAGCTTTGTAAATCTTTTTTTTTTTTTTTTTGTGGATTTGGGGTTTTTTCTTTTCCTGTCAAAGCGAAGCCTGACTACAAAATTGCCAAAGAATCTCAGCATACTGGGTGCCTGAGAGATCAAATAGCAGGCAAAAATCAGTGTTGGTAAATGCAATGTAATGCATTTCAGAAAAAAAGCAACTTCAATTATGTGTTTTTCAATAGTGGGTTCTAAATTAACTGTCACCATCCAGGGAAGAAATGTTTGACTTGTGGATAACTCTCTCAAATTGCTGGCTCCTTGCTCACCAGTAATTAAAAAAGACAAATAGAGAGTTAAGAATTGTTAAGAAGAAATAAACAGCAGCCAAGGAAACACCTTTAGGCCACGGTATAAATCCTCGCTGTGCTCATAGCTTGACCACTGCAGCCTGCCCTACTTATCCCTTCCTGAAACTAGAAAAACTACGGCAAAGGGCGACAAGGATGCTTTAATGAAAGAAGCAGTCCTTTGTGAAGAGACATGAAAAAGGCTCGGACTTCCAGCTTGCAGAAGAGAATAACCAAGGGGAAAATCTGGTAGAGGTCTCTAATGAGGGGCAAAGGAAAAGTGAACAGGGATGGATGATTAAATTGTATCACAGAAGTAAAGAGGCATCCAATTCCATGGTCAGGAAGCAGGTTTACACCAAGAAAATGAACTGCTCCTTCACACAAGGCACACTTGCCTTGTGGCACTCGTTGCCACAGGATAGGGAAGGTACCAGATTGTATAAACAGGTATGTTTTTCCTTTACATAGATGAAGGGAAGGCTTTGAATGGGTGTTAGCTACCTTGGCCTGGATTTATTTTTTGTCTGGGTAAGTCAGTATGCCAGTGTGAGGCTAGAGCCATGGAAAGTTCATTTTATGCTTAGCCATGCGCTTGTCTTGTGCAGCCTTTCCCCGATCATCCACTGGTCTGGTCACTAAGGGAAGCTGAGTGATAATTTCAATGAGTATTTCTGCATCCCTGCTGTGGTTTAACCCCACCCAACAACCTAGTATCACACAGCTGCTCACTCATCCCCTCCTCCCCCAGTGGAATGAGGGAGAGAATCAGAGGAAAAGGTAAGGAAACTCACGGGTTGAGATAAGAACAGATTAATAATTGAAAATAAATGAAATGAAATAATGACACTAATAATACTAAAACTAATACGTAATGAAAATACTACTACTACTTATAATAATATGTAATGAAAATAATCCAAAAAACCCAAAATGATACAACCGCTCACCACCCACCCACTGACACCCAGCCAGTCCCCAAGCAGCAAAAGCAAGAGCCAGAGAGAGAGAGAGAGACAGACAACCCCAAGAACCAGACCCCCGGTCAACTCCCTCCAACTTATATGTTGAGCATGACGTCCTATTGCATGAAATATCCATTTGGTCGGTCTGGGTCAGCTGTCCTGGCTGTGTCTCCTCCCCAGCTTCTTGTAGAGAAAAAGCTGGCAACACAGGGGCAGTCTGAGAAACTGACCATTTGGTCACTGGCGTTTCAGAAAATTAAGTTTTTAAAATATCACAAAAAGCCTAGATGTGCTGATAGAAGGACAACATAGCAATAAACCATGCATATGGCATCCTGACTGCAGCAACATATGTGCCCTCATCCTTCCACAGCCAAGCCGATCACTCAGAAGGGTGCTGTGCCTGCCTGTTGTAGCCACCTCACATGCCATTCACCACCTCATGGTTGCAAATATTTCAGAGAGTCACAGAATGGTTGAGGTTGGGAGGGACCCAAATTTCCCATCCCCATGGGGGGTCACCAAAGGCCCACTCGGAGCTAGGGAGCCCTTAGGCTTCCATTGAACTCCACCATGGGGTCTTCTGAAGAGTAAAAGTAGAGGCAAACATACCCCAGGCCAGACCTCCCACTGCTATGTAACTCCAGTGGTGCCACAGGATGGATGAAAGGCTAAGGATGACCCTGCGGTCATCCTTCACATTAGCAAGTGTCCTTGAAGTTTGTCGCCTGTAGGAGCCCTCATGAACCAGTTGGATTGTGAACAAGCCTTCTCCCCAAAAGTGTCTCACATGATTTCGTTTCGATTTCTATCTTGTGAAACTTCAGCTTATTAGGAGACCCAGAACATGCTACGGTCTATGTTTTTCTGTGTGCTTTTAGGCAGTGCAGCAAGCAGTTGATAGCACTGTTAAAACGTGTAATAGTGTCACAAGCACCTCTCTCCGTAGGCTGGAATTTCTTACCCTTTTGCTCTCAACGGATTTTCAAACCAAGCATGTATCTGACTGGCTAAATTAGCACCGTGCGGTGCTTTGTTTTACCTTTTCTGTAATTTACAGGACATAACAGCCTATTAAGAAATTGAAGTAAAACTCCTAGCAGCATTATAATGTGTACTGCATTGAGGGTTAGACAACATGCAGGCGATTTACACGTGTCCTGGCTGGACATACGCTACCTTTCTCTCCCTCTCCTCACTGTGAGCTTGTCTCCCTTACAAGGAGGCAGCTAGATTCAGAGCACTTTCAGAAGAAGCCAAGCAGCTCACCTGCCCATATTCTTTCTGCATGAAACCTGGGAATAAATTTCCCAGCACAAGCATGGATCCCTACCTAGTTTCCTTTGGTGTATAAACCGTTAAAGGAAGAAGTTTAACAGCAGCAAATATACCAGCTGCATATGTCTTGAGGCACAGATGGCAGACAAACAAACAGACATATTGGTATCACTGTACAACACGATTTGCTTACCAGATTGAGGACTGTCAAATATTTCCACTGCCCACCGTAGAGAAACACTTCAGATGGACGCTCTTCTGTCCTTACGTGTGTGATTGAACAGGCGACAAAAAAATACCAGGCAAAAACAAGACAATGGTACATGGTGAGAGTAGAGATTTCCATTCTTCAGCTGAGAGTGAGTGATAATCAGTCCAAAAGCAGCTTTTCTCTTAAGGTGCTGTGCGTGGGCAATGGCAGGGCAGGAGGGTTTACTTCAGAGCAGGTTCAGGACACACTGCCACTTTGCTCTCTTTGAAAGGAATATTCACAAGGCTGCGAACTTTCCTTCTGTTTGTTTCCCTTTTCACTGCACGGATAGAATGGTGGCGCGAGAAGAACAGACTTATTTCCCGGATTTAAATGCCTTGCTCAAGATTAGCGAAGATTAGTTGTGGAGTTACATAAGTTTTTTGGATTGATTTTTTTTTTTTTTTTTTTGCAAAAGCCGGGGAGAGCTTTGCTGCTGGTTTTGTGTAACAGGCTGTCACGCTTTGGGCAGCAAGTGAAAACAAGCGGCATTTTCCTCACACATAGCTGTGGGGGCAGCCATGTCTCCAGCTCCGCTTGGGAAGCCTCTGAGACTGTTTTCTCCTCGTGCCGGAGGAAGAGGTGGGAAACTTAACGGTCCTTGAAAGAAGAACCGAGTTGATTGTTGATAGGCTATGGAGGTGGCAAGGAAGCTGAGAGGATTCGTAGGCAAAGGTCCTTGGGGTTGAAAATCACTGCGAGCGCTGACATTTTTTTTTTTTGTGGGAAAAGGCTTTGCTGCCTTTACACTGCTCCACGCAGCTGGGATTCATCCCGGCTACGCAGCCAAACCCCAAGTCACTTCGAAGCTCTGGCAGGGATGGAGGGACGGGGCAAAGGCTTTGGGTGACAATCCGTAAGCACTGAGCAGGGCGTCTCACCTACCTGCTTCTTTCCGTGCTGCCATTGCCCTTCAGACAGCCCCTCTTCCCCGGCGTGACATTATGGTGCCATCGGGGCTGGTGTAGAGGAGAACTGATGCTCATGCAATGACCTGAAAATGAAGCCATCAAAAAAGTTCCCATGAAAATGCTCATTTTTCCCTCCCCTCCTGCCTCACCAAGCACTGGAAAACACACAAGGCCTTTCCCACTTGGGCCAGAGTCTCTGTAACTGCAGTGCTGTCAGCAGGAATTGCCACCTGAGTCTTTCAGGGGAAGACCTTGGTGGGGAGCAGGTGCTGTGCCCCAGCCTGCACCCGGACCTTCCCCACGCAGGACGGGGCAAACGGGTGCTCTCTTCGCCCCGTGGAGGCTGTCCCTGTGGGCAGGGCTGGGCTTCAGCCAGGCAGACTACATTAAGGGATCTCTCCACACACCCCCACACCCTCTTCTAACTGGCCTACAGGCAGCATTGAGCAATCTGTTGTGTTTCGGGTTGTTTTGGTTTTTCTCTTGCATATTTTTTTCCCCCTGATACTGGACGTAAGGCTCCATGTGGGATGATTTCCTATGAACTCAGACAGCAGTGTGCATGCATGTTGGGAAACAGCCCTTGCACTAAGGCCCTCCAGTATCCTCCTGTGTTTCATTGACTTCTCCCCTAATTCAGATTACCCGCATCCAGATTCTCCAGGCATTCCAACCATCACAGTTCCAATGAAATATTTCTGCCTCACTTAGGAAAAATAAGGATGTAGGGCCTTTTGTGGTTGTTTGAGGTTAGAAGAGAAAACCCCTTGCCAGGAGAAAAAAAAAAAAAAAAGGAATATATTTTTTTTATTATTTGGACAATGTCACTGGTCTTTCCTAGAAAATCTAGCAAAAACGCATTTTCAGTTGCCTTTACAGACTTTCTGGCGAGGGGCAGTGCTGTCATGAGCTGTTTCCTCTGCTCCTCCGTGTTAAGGCTCACCCTGTGACAAAAGGCAGGAACAGAATCAGACTACGGTTTATTAACGATTTGCGTATATCAAAGGCACCAGGCAGTCAGCACTTAACAAGTTATCTTCACACACGTCTTTCTGAGATTCTGCTGCACTGCAACTTTAAAAACGGGAAGTCGTGTGCTCAGGAGGCTCCCGAATGCATGCAAATGAATGTAAATGCATGCAAAATTGCAAGGTATGTTTTTTTTATTTTCTGGAGGATCTTGGCCAGTATGGCTGGGAAGGTGTCAAGTACGGTGACAGTTTTCTGATGCCGACACCTGTCCCACAGACTGAGACCATCTGCTTTGTTTTCCCATATAAAAGAAGCAAGATACTTATCCTTCAGCCTAGACAAGGGATGTAGTTCGGATGTAGAAACATCACAAAGAAAAGATGGGCACCAGATAGGAGCTGAAGTCTGACACCCCACACTTCATGGAGTCTTTCTTATTTCATTGCCAGCGAGCAAATACACTGCAAAAGTGGTATCTTATGCCTCTCTCCATGGGTACGAACATCTACTGAAGGTTCAGTGGAACAGGAAGTTCAGCCCAGAACTTCATGCAGGGAGGGGAGGAAGAAAGAAGGAATACGTGGGGACACCGGCAGATGTGCTGCTGCGGATCTTGCAGGATGGTTTAGGGAAATACCATTTTCCATCTGCTTGGTACCATACCCCAGCCCAAATCTGCCGCTCCCCTGCAGCTGAGCCACATTCATGTGCTGTGCCAATGCTCCTAGTCTGCTTCAGGCACTCATCTGATTGTAGCAGCCACAGCAGACTTTGTGCTGAAGCAAACTGGGGGCTCCCACTCAGCTGAAGAATAACAAGTAACTAGAGCTGTAAATGCCCATGTATACACAAAATGTCCCCCGCTCACACCCTCTTCTAGGGGGGTGAGTTAGGCCAGCTTGCCTGACTTGGCACCAAAATGGGCTTGACTCACATCATGAGCACGGTTCAGGTATAGAGATGACAGCGAATAGTGTGACCTGGTAATATCTTAGACCAGCGTGTCTGTTTGTAATGTCATTGTGTGTCCCCAGTGACAGACATGGCATTTCCAGGCTACCCAGCAGTCGCCCCTAAGTCCATCATTACCTTACAGTGCTTGGCTACCACCTCAGCCTGTCTCTAACGAAGCAGCTGGTAGAGACAAATATTCCTGCTTCCTCAGGGGCTGAAAATTTGTTTAGAGACCAGTTAGGCACTTTTCAAATATTCTTCAATATTTTTGCACTGGCAAGGTTTGCTCTCTGTCAGGGCAGCATCCAGCGATGGCAGAACAAGCGAGAGCATGGCAGGAAATTGCTGGCAGGTGACAGCAGTTAAGGCCAGGTGGAAGGAAAGGAAAGGTTTCAAAGCCAAGCGAAGCCCTAAGAAAGCTTTGGGGGGCCTATAAAAGCAAAACTAGGTGTTTGTATCTAGCTCTTTTTTCTAGGCATAATCTAAGAATGTGGGGCTAATGTGCAACTGGGACTTGCCTCTGTCAGAGGGGTTTTATAGGGTGAAGAAAACATGAGTAGCTGGGTAAGTATGTTTTTCTTCTATTCTGACACTTGTTTCTGTCCTCCATGCAGTTCTGTTAGCTCGTGTGTGGATTTCCTGATTTATTTATTTGTGCTGTACTGCTATGGTAAGCTGGGTTGCATTAAGGGCAGTGTTCCTTGAAAGCGAGACCTGGGGCCATTCCTGTGTGACACCCTCTGTGCGTTATGTGAGCGTGTCCAGAGTTAGTAGACCCCCATCTCTGCTACATTCTGGTTTAGTTGCTGGTAACACAGGGCTCCGTGTGGAAGAAGCGTTTTCTGATAACCATAAGCCAAGAAAGCTTTTTAACACGTAGTGTGAGTCTGCCTGAGCTCCGTGTCCCCAGGGACATCTGTAATAACGATTCATTCTGTGACAGTCCTGATGTATGAAATAAAACATAATTGACAAAATTGCAAGCCTGGCATAGTCTGCTCCAGGCATCTCCAAATCCTGAGGCAAACTCCCCAAAATCACGTGGTTAGTGTAATTTGCAAGATATAACTCTCTCTGTTTTTATTTGTCTTGGGCTTTAGTAGCTTCTAGGGGTCTGAGTTTTCCAACTCCTCTTCACAGCTGTGTGAGCGAGAAGTGTGAAAATGTTTTAACTACTAAGAAAAGCTGAGGGCGTCGCCCAGCGATGCTGCAGTGATAGTGACAACTAATGAAAATCAATACAAATATCCTGAGGTATTTTGCAAAACATTTGGAGATGGGCAATGCTGTAACATGTACCCGCTACGTATGACAAGCGGGGAAGTTACACGGTTGAAAGACAGCTTATGCACCCTCCTGCATAAGCCTCTTTATCTTGTGGGAGACTTTCTTAAAATACGTATTTTTAAGAAGTCAGGGAGTGGTTTCTCTCATCTTGATATGCTTGTTCTGAATTGTTTTTAAGAAGCTGTTCCAAACCGCCAAAATCCAGAGGGATTTTTCAGTCCCAAAGTGGTGACTTGGTATACCATTCAATAGCTGGAAATGCTCAGATTTCAGAGTTTCTCCCTCCTTTTGAGTTCCATTGGCTTTTAAACTTTATGTTTGTTCAGACTGCTAAATGAAATGTCACTTTAATCCAGAAACAAAAATTCCCGTGTAACAATGATTTGACATTCCTGACTTTTAGATGCATGAAAATGATGACGTTAATCAAAACAGAACCTTTTCTACTAACAACTTGGTTTCTGAAAGTAAGTATGTTGAAAATAAGAAGCATTCGATTGGAAAAATGCTTGCCTGTCTCATTATCTGCAACTTGTAGTGGAAATAAGTAATTGTTTGCCTTATCACCAAACCCCAATAGTAAGATGGGGTCTTACTCTCTTGGTAAGATGAATACTGCCTGGAAAGAGAAGGCATGGTTTTCACTGATTCTCAATAGCTTCCAGAACTTATGTACTTTTTGAAGAGAGATAACATTGTTTCTCAATTTTACCTTTTCCCTTTTCTGTCAGGAATGCACAATTAATCTTTGATCATTCAGAAAGATTGTGCACGAACAGCCTGAAGTTCTGAGTGAAACAAAATTGCCATAGTGTATTAGGGAAGAAACAGCAGGGGTTTTATCTCTTGAATATAGAGGTTATGACTGGTTCTCACTAGACTAATTCCTGCTAGGTAATTGTAGTAGGCAAGCTAAGAAAAGCGTTTACATAACTTTTTTTTCTTTGCCCTTTCTAGGACGTACCAACTGGTCTTGCAAGATGTGTGTTTGGTAAAATACTGCATACCAAAATGCTTTATGGTTTGAGTGATGCTTTTTTCCACTTGTGATTCAGAAAAATAGCAGATCTAGTGTATGCTACTCTTGACTTTCTGTGGTCTGTGTAAAATTGTAAATAACTATTCCATATACAAGGCAATAATCATCCAACACTGACCCCAGCAGTCAGCGCTTGCTGAAGTGGTGTAGTTTAGTTGCAAATCCACCTTAAAGAGCAGATATTGTTACAAATGGGTATTAGAAAATAAAATAAAGGCCTCTTTATAGTCCATACTAGTGTAGTACCTAAATCTGCCACAGTGTTTGGTACTTACACTGCAACAAATGCTGAGCAGAGGAAAGAACTGCTTATCTCCACCGTATGCACAGGGAAGTGCAACCCAAAGCAGTGAAATGGTGTGCCCCAGGTCACACCGAAAACCTCTGAAACGCAAATTAATGGGCATTCTCCTGAAATCCTGGTAACATCTATAGTGTGTTGGAGGAAAGGATGTCGTTCTGGAAGAGTTGTTGAAGAGGTGCTGGTTCACCCCCCAGCACTGGTATCATCTTGACAGGTGATTCAACAGGTTATAAAACATGCCACAACCCCAGGAGTCTCCTAAACCCTGCTACCTGCTGGGGACCTTGTAAATAGGTTGGAGTGGCAAGTACAAGAATCGCCTCTTCTTGGAGGCACTAATATCCTTTCTCCACCAAACCCATGTTCCTGCTCATTATCGGACACTGAAGACCGAAGTAAATTTTCCAGTCTGTCAAAGGCAAGACTAAAACAAAGATTTCAATGTTTTAAGGATGGTAACAACATGTCAACAACACAACCCAGTTCGAACCAGTGGGTTGGTCAGACTGCCTGTCTAACAACAGGCGCAGAAAGTGGGTTTCCTACCTAAGGTCAGTCATGCCATTGCCACGCTTTTCACGTAAGGTATCAGCAGGGTCTGACAGCTTGTGGTTCTGGTCCCTGCTTGTGTAACAGGCAGTCAGTGGCTGGTGGTTCCTTACTGGAACAGGGACTGCTCAGAGAGCTGTGCAGGCTCAGGTACAGCCTGCACAGCCCTTAGGGTGAGGTATTGCCTTGGCTATCAGGCTCTAATGGGGCACTGTCAGCTGGTAAGTGTCTGGTACCAAGTGAATGCTGCTTTTCATCTCCTTCTCAAACAAAAGAGCAAATCCTGCAGAGGGAGCTGTGTGGGATACCAATGGTATCCAAGTGCTTTGCCTACTGGTCTTCAGCAGCAATGTACAGTACTGCTACTGTGAAGAGCTGGCAAATTGCTCCATATTACCCAGCCCCTTTGACCTGAGAAGGTCTCTCTGAATTTTCTTGCTTCTGTTGAAGATGGGATGGGGAAGAGTCATAGTCAAAACAAGCCTCTGTGCAGATAATGCCCTGTTTCCGCAGGCTGAAGTGGCCTACTGCCTCCTCTCCATTTCATCATCTTAGCCTGATCACCAGGACTGACCACCACATAAAGATGTTCCCCAGCACCAACATCTTTGAAGGGGTCAGTTCAATTCCCCCAGCTCCCTCTTAGCTCTCACGCATATACCTGTGCTCTGTAGTTCTTAATTTGTACAGATATTCCCACCTGGCTGGCTTTTCCTTTTCCTAGATCCTCAGATTACTGTGGTAATGCATGCCTGACCCTGTCAGCTATCACGTAAGCACCTACCCGCAATCTGTGTACGCTGTAGCAGTGCCATAGATGGTGGACATGGCACTAAGTAGACTGTGTCTGCTCCTCAGCCCTGTGCTCTCTGTTTGCAGGCTTCCCTTGGGGCACAGCTTCAGTTCAACCTCTGTGAGGGAGAGAGGTGTTACAGGTACCTGCAGCAGCTGTGGTTTACAGTTGGGTCTGCAACCAGGGCCTCTATGTAACCCAGTCCACAGGATCATGGCATGTTGGTTTAGCGATAGCTTTTCACTGAGTGTTTTGCTGGAGCTGTTTACAAGGTAGGTCATAACAAAAGTTATCCCTCAGAAGTTATCCTATGGGTGAGGGGAAGTGGAAGAAAAAAAAAACCCCATGCAAATACACAAAACCTCCAACATTTTTTTACATCCTTCTTGACAAAATCCACCTTAACTTTCCTTCTGCCACTGTCAGTTCCATTACATGAAGCTCATTGACACATTTCCTTTCCTCACAGCTATTTTCAGTGATGAGGAAAAGCGCCTCCAGCTTTTGCAACACTTCATTTGGGTATTGGTCATATAATCATATGTATTTGTGAGGAATCTGAGTTTGGAATAAGGCCACTTGCTACAAAACTCTTGCGCTGACCTCTTCTTTCTCGCTGCCCTCTGAAAATATGTTGCATTTCGTTAACGCTAAATGCGTTTGAGGGATCTGAACTTTCTCAGTCACCTACGTTAGCTGCTTAGCAAAAACATAGGTGGTTTGCATACCTTTAGGTTTCTGGGATCAGCTGATGGAGAGAGGTGGTGTTTGCCATTAGCTTCCACTCTCAAAGGCTTGGAGTTGCGTTCTTGCTCCCTAAAAGTGGGAATGGAAAAGAAACCTGCCCTTGCCAAATTCAAGATGCTGGTTATCAGCTAATTCGACTGTTTACTGTTCACACAACTAAACAACTGCTTGTGTTTGGCAGCGAGCTCGAGTTCCTCTGCAGCGTGCAGGACAGGGCTGCCTGCTTGTTTTCATCAGCAGCTTTCTGCTGTTGTTTAACTGTGAGGCTCAGCGGCGATCCCCCGGGCTGCTTCCCGCTTGTGCGTTTGGAGACGCTTTAAGAAGGGAGGATGTTGGTGTTATTGATTTGAAGAAGGAAACCCGACCTTCTGGACAAACTAGGGGTGCTGGTCCCAGTACAGTAGATGGAAGTTGGTGTGAAAAGACAAAGAACAGGTAGGAGTTCAGAGAAGCCTGCTTCTTCCCAAGTTGTCCCCCACAATAATGGTGTTGCCCCAGCTTACGAACGCTGATGCTGAGTGGTGCTGCTGCAGGTGTCTGCACAGGAGGGTTTGATTTGCGATGACTAGATTTGGTGCTGGTGATCAAGGCAGGAAAATACACAGGGGGGAAGAACAGAATGGAAAAATAATCAAAAGGACCCCAGGCCTGGATGAGGCTTTTCCTGGGTACCATCAGCACCAACCTCATGTAAGTCAAGCTGGAGTATTGCTGGGATGCTGACTGAAGCTTTTCTTGCAGCCAGATGTATCTGGGACTGGGTAGTGACGCCACTCGGGCACAGAGAGGAGTGCTGGTGCCACCTCTCTCTGCACCCTGGGCTGCCAAGAGGAAATACCGGTCTCTGTCATTAGTGAAAGCTTCATGTTTTTGAACTAGTCTTTGATCCCTTCCTCCGCTGCAAAACTGCACAGTGGGTGGTAAATTAATCCCTGGAGTTCGGTCCAGCACATATGCAGAAGGCATAGGGAGGGGGAAAAGTAGGTGATCCCGCACTGATGCTAGGAGCTCAGAGCTTGCCTGTGCCCCTGGTTTTACATGGTGTTATTCCACTGACTTTGTGGCAGAAGCTCTCGTTTGCACAAGTACGTAAGCACAGTCCGTGTTTCTTTCCTTGTGTCTGCTGATGGGGTCGTACAATAAGCACAAACCCAGATGTCACTGCTCTTCTAGTTAAACCTGCAGTCACTGTGGAATAAAGTGACCTGGTTCAGTCTGCCATGGCCGCAAGGAAAGGGGGTGATGTCGGCTGAGTGGGTTCAGTGTTATGAAACTGGGCAGTATTTTATGCATGCTTCATGAGGAAACCAGGAGTAAAACAGGAGAATCCAGGGTCTCTGTAGCAATGAATGAAAACTAAGGAATAACCGAATGGCAAATGTCGTTAGTTAGAGGAGGGGACCTAAAGTTCACACCAGAACGGGAGGGACAGAGTCTGCCACATTAAAAGGATGCTCATTCCAGTTTTGCACATCTTGCTCTCTTCTTGCCCTTTTCTCTCTGTCTCGCTCTCCTTTCCATTGGGGTGGAAATTTCTGACCTCAAAAGCTAACGTTATTTTGGGACACTTACAGCGGAAAGAAGTTTTCCTTTGCATGGGACTGGGAAACAGAAAAAAATATATTCTTGCCATATAAAAGGTCCCAAGTGTGGTGATCTGCTAGCCAGCTTGGTTTTAGCGCCGAAGCACGCCGATGCTGTGCTAGAAAAAACAGGCTTTGCTGAGGATGCCAGTGATTGGATCAAACTGCTGTCTGCTGAAAATGTCTAGTTCAATCCCCTGAGCTGTAGCTACGAGGCGGCACATGACTGCAGCACGTGCTGAGGGTGCTTTGAACCGCCTTTTTTGCCTTTTTTTTTTTTTTCTTTTTAAATTGAGCTGTAAAGCATGCAGTTAGGGAAGGCCGAGTATCACATGTGAATATTGCTGACTGCACAGCAAGCAAGGGTCTGTGCTGAATGAAGTTGGGCCTCTGTGGTTCTTTGCAGATATTTAGTAGCAACCTCAAGCAGAGCATCCGTGCTTTCCACAACAGTTCTTCCAGTTCAGCAAACTCCTCTCAAAGAGCAATCTATATACCCTGGCAGCTATTTTCGAGTAAAGCTGTATTTCACTTATTAAAGCATAAAAGTTAGGCTGTGTGCATTTTCAGAGCGCCTCGTTCAAGGCAGAATAGCTGCTCCGAAGGCGGCGCCATGGGATAATGACTTCCAGACTGTCCAAAGCTGCATTCCTTCAAGCTTCTCCATCGGTGCAGTAATAAAGATTCTGGGAGCCACCTGGGCAGCATCTGTACTGCGTGGGAGGTAGAGGCCAGGGTGCACCTCACAGCCCTGCTCCCCTAGCTATCCAGATAAGGTTTACACGCCCAAGACTCCTTCCAGTGGAGCCAGGAAATGCGGCGTGACGGGGTGTTTGCATGCACACACGCAAAACGCCCAGAAACCCTGTGGAAGTAGCAAGGGCTGGAGCATCCAGGTGATGGTTTCCATGAGCAGAATAAAAGTTGATTAGGAGAGGTCCTGCAAAGGACCAGAAGGGCTCCTGCCCAGGACAGCTTGCAGGTTTAAGACCTGAGGCTGGTGGGGAGATTTACTACTGCAGCTTTGCATTGCTTTGCTGGAAGCCTGTTGCAGAAGAGATCTTCTTAAGCAGAAAGAAATTAATGAATAAAATACTGAGCAGATCAGACTTGCACCAAAGATGACTTCTATCTTGATGAGATAGGAGCTTGTTTCCCAAAACCAGAAAAGCTGGGGCATGCAAGAGCCTGGCTATAGATTATTGAAAACATTATCTCTGGGGAATGATCAGCTGCTTTTGGTTTTTTTGGCATTAAAATCCCAAATCCAAACAAATTTTTTGGGCTCCCTAGTGACTCCACAGAATTCGTGGCTACGCTGGACTTGCAGAAGCCATTCCAACACTGGCTCCAGCTTATGGGAGAGAGAGAAGATAACAGATGTCATCAGCAAACGTTGTATGGTGAGGAGAAGCAGGCGAGCTCTGAGAACAAAAGCTCTTTAGGTCTGCAACAGGAGCCTTGTGTTTCATTGTACAGGGACTTTGAATACATACAGTCAACAGCAAATGGGATATCTTGTTTACTCTTTGGTCTTTTATTCTGGATATATAGGGAAAATATGAAATAATGCCAGAAACACCATGTGGAAACATGTAGGAGAATATAGATTTAAGTGAGTTCTTTGAACTGGCTCAGTAGTGCAGTGGTCTGTGCATCTTTAAATGATGGGTTTGAGGATTGCTGTTGCAAATCTGGAGCTAGCCACGTAGTTCTGTGGGACACGTACAGACTCTTAAAAATTTATTTGAAGTGTATATCTGCAGTGGAGAAAAAAAGCCCTCCGTTCTGTGTAATTGGTCCCACTGAGTGCACCTTCTCTTTCAATGAGCCTCAGTGGTCAGCTTTTCATTTAGACCATGGAACGAACTTCAGCAGGCAAAAAAGATGAAGTCAAGGAATGAAAAATAGCCTGAGAACTACAGGAAGAATGTAGGAGGGTAAGGGGGAAAGCAGCGTAAAGGAATGGAAAGAGGAAACAGCAAAGAGTCACAAGGAAGCTGGAGTATGATTTTTTTCAAACTGTTCTGCTTTTCATATGTAGACGATCATCTGTGCAACTAGATAGATGTGTCAGGAGCTGCATTTCCGAATGGTCTTGTTACCTTTTGGGTACTGTTTCCTTAAAGGAGGATATACTGCTAAGGCTGGTGCTTTAGAATTAAAAAATGGTTTGGTGAAACGGGGAGGAGCATTCTGTATTTTATTTATTTTTTTATGTAATATATTTGTGTGTATATATATATATAATTATGTGCGAGTCTATGTGTGTGTATATTTTTTATATACATAAAAAGTGACTGTGATGACATGCTGAATGACCTTATGTGGGTTGCTTCACTGGAACAAGGCTCTGATGGAAGGAGGGGTCTCTCTGGTTCAGACCGCCGTATGTGACCATGGCGCTAACCACTCTTCAGTCCGAAGTCACGTTTAACTTGTAGGTTGCTTATTCTGTGATTAAGCCTCTACCTAAAGCAGGGTGAACTGAAACCTTGAGTAAGTCCAGTGTATTTCCAGGGTGCTGTTTATTATCTGTAGCTCAAACTACTAGCTCTTAGATGTTCATGAAAATCGCACAACACCGATCAGCCTCATCCCCAAACCCACAGCCTCAGGTGACTTCAGCAATTGGTTTAAACTAAGACAAAGGCACACAGAATGAGCCGCACAGCAATGCACAGGAGCTGAGGTTGCTTCCAGCAGGTTTGGACAGAACCTGCTGAAAGTCCCTGCAGCGGCCTTAGTCGTCTTCTAGGCAGGGAATTGCACCAAGCGAACATATTCTTGCTTACACAAAGTTACATCCTTCTTCAGGGGCGAAATACAAGCCTCATGGAAAATCGGTCTCCGTCACCAGGCCCTCCCCTCCCTTGTGTCTTTTTCTTCCTTCCCGGGCTGCCATGGGCTACACACCTGGACAAGCACAATCATTTCTGCCCATTTCATCCCCTTCCCTGAGGATGCCTTGGGGTGCAGCTCAGCCGTGGCCTGGAGAGAGGCCATCCCCAGAAGATACCAGGCTGGGACTAGGCTTGGGCTGAGATTTCCAGTTCATCTCTGGCACCCTGTGCCCCATTGCTGCCACGTCCTAGAAGAAACATGTGGGGCTGCCCTAGGAGGTGAAGCAGGCCTGCACAGAACAACCTCTGGGTTGGCAGTATGGGCACTGGGATCACTCAGAACTACTTAAAAAAGGAGATATCTTGTGTTTTGGTTTTTGTTCCCCACCTCTGGCCCGTAAATACCTTCTTCTTTCTCCACTCTCAACGTTTCAGTGGCCAGAGATCGCCTAAGCGTGTGCACATGTGGTCAGCAAACAATTTTATCTGAAGGGGGTAACGCGGGTTTGACAGTTCTTAACAAATACAGATGCTTTATGGTGGTTACATGGAAGTGATGTGATGTCTTGCCCTTTCCTGGTAGCTCTGCTTTTTGGCATTACACAGTTCTTGCAGAAATGGTGTGCTTCAAGGAAACCTGTGGAGGAGACTGATCCACACAGCCTTCCTCCACCAGTGCATGATGTGTCCTTTGCAGCTGGGTGTCTGCCCACCGCCAGCGGAGTAGGAGTGAGAAGATGTTTCTGATGCTGGTTGTCTCCTGTGAAGGAATAGAGGCATAGCCCAGCAACTTTAAATTCAAGTGAAACACTGGAGGGAAGGGATCTGGGGTCTTTAGGGATGCCACACAGTGTAAAGGACTTCCATGCAAATCATTGAACTGTCCTGTCACCTCCTGACCTGCCCCAAAAATCAGGTGATCCTGGGGGAGCTGCCTGTGTGGATGCATGCTCTGTATTAAGGTGCTATTTCCTTCTCCCTCTCTTGCTGTGGTTTTGTCCCAGGGACCTCAAGGGAGGCGCTCTCGTGTTGCTGCCTGGGACCTGTTAAGGTCTGTGTCCTCAGTGGCAAAATTAACCCACTTCCTTTCTTGTTGCTCAACTGTTGAGGTGAAACAGCAGCTAACAGTAGTCAGACCCTTTCCCCTCCCCTAATGAAGTAGGCTTTGTTCTCTCCATGTAATTCCATCTCTCTTCTACTTCTGTCGGAATCTTCCATTGTCGACAAATCTGTTTTACTCCTGAGGTGGGGTGAAGCAGAAAGTAGACATACTTTTTCACATTTGTTTCTATTTTGCGAAGCTGCCTTTGAAAGTCACTTGAAGCTCACTGGCCCAATGTGTTTATTTTGGAGAGAATAAGTTCCCAATGAAGCTATGGTGGTAATTGTATGTAATATGTATTTTTTTAAGTGGATAAGCTATCCACAAGTCCCAGATGATGATATGTCTTGCAAAGAAGATGCTGGAGTGGGCCAAGATTGACTTAAAGTGAGGAAATGTCATCGGAGGGTGAACAAAATGGAAAAGTTTGCTCAGGGGAAAGAAACAACCATCTGACCTTGTGTTCAAGCACCTCTTCTTATTGTAGCTTTGAGCACTTGTCAAATACTTGTTACAGACCTTCCTCTGAGATGTGAATGCTTTTATACTGCTCACCATTTGTGGTGTGGAAAGGCAAGGTGATGTGACCTGTGTGCGGTGGGGGCAGTGCCCCACCTGCAACCTCTGGCTACTCCTGTCCCAGCCGTGCTGTGAGTTGATGCCACCCTGTGCTGAGCTTCCCACCCCACCTATTGCTGAGGTGCTGCCCCACTTCTCGAGCTCTTCTGGGGTGGATGAATTTGGGATGCTGAAATGATGGTGTCAATAGAAATGCACGAGGAGAGGAGCTGTGCTTGGGCATGTTGCTGAGGTATGATAAGTGCCTGTTCCATGGGCCTTGCAGCCAGTGAAGGCAATGGCTGCTGCCATGCTGGGAGAGTGGTCTTTAAAATGAAGAAGTCTGGGCAGGGCTTCTCCTTCTGTTTTCTTTCCCTCTTTCCTTTTTTTTTTTTCGTAAAGAAATATTAAGGTTTGAGAGTTGGCCTCTGCCTGGAGTGTCTCCAAGCCACTATTTCTCGGGAGCTACTAGTTACCATTTTTATTCCGGGAATGATTGTTGCTGTTTTATTCCTGCTTCTCGTCCCTCCCAATCTCCTTGGTTTTTTGGGCTCTGTTGCATCACTCCTCACTGCCTTCCCTTTACTCCTTTCAGACAAACTGCAGTACAGCTCGCCTCGGTTAAGAAAAATCGGGCTAGAGAGGATTGGGAAAGGCTCCTGACTTGTCACATAAAGGTCAGGGAGGAGGAGATGTGGCCACAGCTGAGTCTATTTTGGAGACAGCCTACTCGTACCCTGCCCTTTGCCCAGGCCCTGCCACAGCCTCCAGCTGTGCTGGGGAGACCGGCAGCACCGAGGGCCTTGTCCTGGGGGAGGAAGGAAGAGCCTGGAAATCCCTGGTGCAAAAGAACAGTTGTATTATTTTATTTCAACCTGAAAAATGCAAGCTATATGGGGTTTTTTTGTTGTTGTTTTCCTTCCCTATTTTTTTATTTAGAGCAGAAGAGAATCTCCATGTCCAATAAAAAAAAACAAACCCACAACCCAGAAATTTGCATTCCTTTCATTTTCACACGTCACGATTTGGATATTTCTGCCATTCTAAACTAGTGGGTTTGAATGTGCACAAGCTGGGGAAAGCCAGTAACAACTGAGATGGTTCAGCAGGAGGACTGCGTTTCCCAGAACTGTGCCTTCCTCGAGGCTTTCCTTTTCCTTTTCCCTTGCCCTTCCCTCCCCTTGGCATAGTGGAGGGGCTGATGTCTCCAAAGGTCGATGGTCTTGTGCGACAGCTGCAAATCATCTCGTAAATCTGTCCTCGGGATGGAGCGGACAGGAGCGCGTGGCTGGTTCTTGTTGTGCTTTCCCCAAGTGTTGCGCAGGCTGCGGTCTGCTGGCCCAGGCACCGAGCCCGGGCAGCTTGTGACTCGGGTGCTGGTGACGTCCCAGGGCAGGAGGAGGGCTGCCCACGTCCCAGCCTGACTTGGGGAACCACGCTCCTACGTAGGCGCCGAGTTCCAGGCTGGGGATGTTCCTCCTCCTGCCATGGAGGAGCCAGGAAGCTCCCTGTCACTACCAGGCATACGTATTTACAGAGGTCTGTGAGAATACAGCCGAAAAACAAACTGCCTTCCCCTTTTTTCTGTGTGGTGTTTGGTTTTTTTTAATTTTTCTTGCCTCTTTTTTTTTTTTCTCCTCAACACTTAAAAGTCCCCTGGTGCTTCGCCCTCCCTCGTAACACTCCCACAGCTCCTCTGCCAGCATCTCCCTTAAAACCACAGCCGAGCAATTACTGCCGCTGCTCCCAGGGTGCTGGCTCCCAGAGGACGGTCCCAGCGAGGGGTCCCGGGGAGACCTCCCCGCTTGCCTGCCGGTTAGGTTTAGTGAGGATGCTACGCCGGGGAAACCCCACGTGGCTCTTCTACGGGGGTAAACCAGCCAGGCTCTACGTCAGCCTTCGGCTGGAAGGCGCTGTATGCTCTCTGTGTGTATATGTGCATGTATAGAAAAGTTATTATTTAGCGGTGTAAGCCCTCATTAACAGCAATGGGATTTGTGTGGCTTACAGCCCCCAGGAAGCTATTTGATAGGTTACTCTTAATTTGCAAGTCTTTGAAGCCAATCGCTGTACCTGGTGATTAAGGGTTTTTTTGCAATAATCCGGTGCAGAGAAAACAGAGGCCTCTCGATGGTTTGTGTGAAAAGGCCGCTGAGCGAGTCCTGTGATTCACGGGCCAAAAATAATGTGCTCTGTTTAAACAACGTTAGCTCCGCAATACAAACTGACAAAAGCCAGTGAAATTTAAAGGGACCCTGTCAAACGGGTCTAAAAATAACTCCAGCCAGCTGTGTTTTGGTGAGTGGGTGCATGTGCTCACATGGTACGCTCCCTCTGCTCTGCCAGGTTTGTCTTGGGTGGTTGTTTTTTGTCTGAAACAGGCTAGCACAACATTTGAGCTTTGCGGTGTGTGAAATGACCCTGTCCTGGGAGAAGGGGTCTGGCTTTGGCGTGGGAGAGAGCCCCACGCTATCGCTGGCCACAGCATTGCCCACTCCATCCTCTCTGCAGGAGGTGAAAGGTCGCTGGTTGGGGATATAGCATCCTAAAAGCATCCTGGTGGCAGAGCAGGGTCCCGTCTGTGCCCGCTTACGCTGGGCAGGTTGTCCTCGTTATGCCTGTGTGTTTCTAGGTCAGGGAAGGCTCCAACGGCTGGGGTGTGTTGGGGTTTTTCTATGGGGCTGGGTGAAGGCTGGAGTTTGGGGCTGCTTGGTGCACTTGTCCCCTGTCACCAGGGACTCCCAGACAGCTGTCACCTGTGGCAGACCACAGCCCGAGTGCCTGCAGGCACGCAGTGGTAGGAACCTCAAGATGGAGCAAACCGCCCTCTTGTCCTCCCACCTCCCTGGGTTTTGGAGGCGTCTCTCTTTCTTGGGGACTTGGTGTGACTCTTCCTTCCCTACAAGTGGCTGTGAGATGGACTCCTCGTCATAAGACAGTTCCTGTTTGTAGGACAAGGCTCTCTTTGATACTGGGATTCCCCCTGGGAGCTGCCAAAAATACCCTGGAGTGTAAACAGGCACAGCTCTGCCAATTTGCACCTTGTCTGACCTTGCCTTGCTCTTCTCGGGAAGCAGATATAGGCTGTATATCTCTGTTAGCAGAACTGCTCCCCTTGCCCTGTCCTCCTCCTGGACCTACAGAAAGATGCATTTAAGATTTTTCCAACCCCTAGCATTCTGTGATGTGTATGAAGCGTGTGTATGTATGCAGCTGCTTTGAAGAGCAGAAGCTGGTTTTGGTTGGCTTCCTTATCTGAAGCAGAAATGGGAGCTGGAGAGCTGGGTATTTCTCAGTGCCATTTACCCGTGTGCTCAAGTTCCCCAAGTCCTGGTTTTTTAGTGGTTTGGTTTTTGGGTTGGTTTTTTTTTTTTTTTTTTTCAGTCAGAAATGGTAATAAATAAGAGCTGGGGAATTCCCTTCTGCAGAAACCTCTCTAAGACACCTTTGCCCTATCCCTTGCCCTGTTTGCCCTTCCTTCTCCCACATACCCACCAACTTTCCTGCTACCCTTTCTGTCCTTTTGAGGTTTCTATCATGGAAATCCCTGCCCAGAGGTTGCTCTGTCACTGGCAGTGGGAGGTTGAGTGCCTCCTTCCCCCTTGGGCAGAAGCTGCAAAATGCAGAAGATCCTTAGACCCTCTCAGGCAAAGGACAGAGCTTCGACACACGCAGCGCATCACAACTCTTCCCTTGCTGTCGCCCCAGGAGCTGAGTCCAGGATAGAGGTGCTCTTTCACCATGGCTTCTGAACTTCTTTTCCACGTGTGATTACACGCTGTTTCAAAATAACATTCCCCACATCCCACTATTCTTGACCAAAATTATTACAATAATAAAAATGGCCCCAAACCCTCCTCCCAGCATGCTACAGAGTAATTGAAGCATTCCTATCCCACTCTTTCTTTTCTTGAGTGTGTAGGTAGAGATTGTACCTATTGACCGATTGTGCCTGATTGGCTGAAAACTGAAGCAAGGGTGGTTTTAAAATTGTCAGGAAACTTAATTTTAGCACTGAAACTGTAAGTACTACTATCAGATGCCTTTTTGGTATTGACAGCACCTACTTTTTGGTGTTATCTCCAAAACAAAATGTCAGGGAAACGTGAAGTCTTGGCGTGACTTTGTGATTCTCCGGTTTTGCTGGAAGGCTGTTTTCTGAGGGGAACTTGTGCTCTTCCCATGATGGTTTTTCTTTACTGGATATTTACTGATTCAGTCATCCCTCCCCCCTCCCCCCCCCCCCCTCCCCAATGTGATTTGTGTATTTTGTTGTAACCATATAATACAGTTGATTACAAATGAGGTTGGTAATAGGATATTTCTACTGATGTTTGTATTCTAGCAGTTGATTTTTTTGCTCTGAAGCATTCTTCCTTGGCTCTGGGTGTATAAGTCTAGTAAAGGACAGCAGTGTTCAAGGTTGAAGAGGACATCTGCCACCAGAGGAAACATGGCAGATATTCATAATATCAGATAGCTTCTGATATCCTTCCAGGTGTACACTGAAGGGGGGAAGTAAGAAACCCTTAATTTTGATCTCATTACTGGTGCTGAAGTGACAACGGAGTTCAAAAGGACTTTTCATCTCAAGAAGGAGAAAGGAAAACTTTCAAGATGTTCCTCTGACAATAGTTAAATGGAAGACCCCCAGTCTATGGTCTTTCACATCCATTGATCTGATCCTAGGCAAGAAAGACAGAGCAGGAGGAAGAAAATCATCCTAACTTGGTGTCAGCAAATTGCCTGCTGCTCATCAGTATGAATTCATTATTTGTCTGAAAAATCAATGGCTAGAGCAAGCGCTGCAGAAAACTTTTGTAAAAGTAAATTACAAATTACTGCAATAATCTCCTGGAATACACCCAGGGTTTTGGGGTTTTTCTGTTTACTTTCTGTAAATGGGTTTACTGGCGAGAGTGCTGTGGAATTTAAAAAAAAAAAAGAGGGGGGGGGGGGCGCACACACACACACACACACACACACACACACACAAAACCCCAGGCAATATCAGAGCAGTCTCAAAAAAGCAGATTCTGAGTTCATCATAAACGTAAGTGGGATTTTTTTTCCCCAAGAAAATGGAGTTAATCATTCAAATACAGCAAGACACTGGCTGATTTGTGTGTTCAATCAAGACTAATCACCACAGCTTGAATTTTTGAATATTAAATGCTTGTGGAGTCTGCTCACAAATTAGCTGCATAATTTTTGTCACATAGATTAAGTTATTTGACAAATTATGTCATACAACACATACGTCTAAAAGTTGTGATATGCTGGTGGACGGTCTGCAAACAGAGGAAGAGACAGGTGTGAAGGAATACACGATATAATTTCCTGTGAACACCTTATTCTCTTCTGAGCTTGATTCCAAGATCTACAGATTTTTTTTTTGTCTTGCGTCTCCTTCTCACATTGCTGCTGACTGCAGGGTGGTGGGGTAGGCAGGGCTAGTAAGAATGTCATTGACATCTTAAATATACAGGAATAAAACAAACAGCCTTAACTACATAATGCTGATGGTTAATCATGTGGAACTAGGAATTACAAACCGGCTCGCTGAATCAGAGAGAAGCAATGGCCTGATTAAAGAAATCAAAGTGAGTCGGTAGGTGAGAGCCAGTATAATGCAGGAATTTGTCAGCACGTGAAATGAAATCAATTAAGTAGTGAATGATGGAGCAAGTGTGGATATGGAAGTGCTATTTAAGTCCTCAGTAACAAGATGCGAACAGTATGGTACTGCACCTAGGACATGGGTGCGTTGGGTTAAAAGGCGCATTTTTCAAAGCGTGGCCAAGGCACGCTCGCTGCGTTGTGCAAATGCAGCAACCTGTATTTTCATGGATTGAATTTTTTAATTTGTTTTTTCCATAGAATGGTTTGGGTTGGAAGGGACCTTACAGACCATCTAGTTGCAACCCCCCTGCCATGGGCAGGGACACCCTCCACTAGACCAGGTTGCTCAAAGCCTCATTCAGCCTGGCCTGGAACACTGCCAGGGATGGGGCACCCACAGCTTCTCTGGGCAACCTGTTCCAGTGCCTCACCACCCTCTCTGGGAAGAACTTCTTCCTGATATCTAATTCAAATCTCCCCTCTTTCACTTTAAAGCCATTAACTCTTGTCCTGTCACTACAGGCCGTGTACAAAGTCCCCCCCAGCTTTCCTGTCGGCCCCTTCAGGTACTGGAAGGTGCTATAAGGTCTCCCCAGAGCCTTCTCTTCTCCAGGCTGAACAAGCCCAACTCTCTCAACCTGTCCCCATAGCAGAGGTGCTCCAGGCCTCTGAGCATCTTCATGGCCTCCTCTGGACTCGCTCCAACCAGTCGGTATCCTTCCTATGTTGGGGGCCCCAGAGCTGGATGCGGTACTGCAGGTGGGGTCTCACAAGAGCAGAGCAGAGGGGGAGAATCACCGCCACGTTTTAACAGTCTGGCTGACTGGTGCCCTTCCCTGGGATGTCCTGGCCTTTCCTTGGAGCAATGTGTTTTAGCACCCCGAGATTTGTGTGTTGATAGCGTTTGTTCCCAGCAGATGCAGGCAAATCCTGTGCCTGCCCCTTAGTCCCATTCTCTTGATGTTTACCCCTCATGCACAGCTGTGGGCTTGTTCCATTGTGCCCCTCGGCTGCGTGGCATCATGCAGGAGGGGTATTTTGTATGCAATAGCAACGAATCACAGCCCAAGCCCATCTAGGGTATGACCTAATTTGAAATATGTGAATTCAGACCTTCTAATGCATTTTATAGGGTTAAGGACAAGAGTGGTGTTGTCTTTTAGACTTGTGTTGCTTACACAATAGATTGCACAGTTAACTGAAAAATTCATATTTTGGTACAATTTGAGTTTGTGGGTGGAAAAAGCCTGAAAACAACCTGACGTAGCAATCAAATGTATATGGTAGGAATGATAACATAGGTAATATCTTTGCCAAAATAGTAATGTGAAGTAGTTTTGTCAAATTAAATTTCACCCTAGATTACTGTGAAGGACAAATCCTAAAAACGCTAGAAATCTCTTTGTAGGGGGACCCCAGGTCCTCCCATTGCCGTCGACTTCCCGTGACCTCCAGAACAATGAGAGTCTTCCGACACTGTCGTGGTCTTCATTGGTAGGAATGTGTTTGTGATTTGCCACAAATTAGGCAATGATAGGCAAAGAAATGCAGAAAATGTCTCTTTTAAAAAGAATTCTGATGTCAACAGCTGGTTTTCATACAGGGCTCTGTCCCCTCCCTGCTTCAGCCTTTGCAATTGAATCCGCCAGTGAAACTTAAATAAAAATGAAAATCAACTTGATTATCCAGTCTGAGATACAAAAAACCCCCAAAAGTATAAGCTGACACAAACCAAATGGATCATGCAGGTTTGGGTTTTTCTTTTTTCTTGAATAATATTTTCAGATATCAACCTGAGCAAGTACATTTATCATTAGACCATTTATTTGGGCTGTTAAAGTCACATCATCTTTCTAATGCAGAATTAAGTATGGTAGCAACTGGATAAACCAGTAATACAAGACAAGATTGTTTAAAAAGTTCAGGTGCTGCAGTGCCACAGTACTGGATCTCCCTGCTGCTAGAGGGATGAGTAGGAGGCTTCAGTCTGCAAGAGAAACTTGTGATTTCAGCCTCCTGCTGACCCAGCCGCTTTCTTGAATAACTCGCTCGCGCTGTGGGGCAGCTCGTTGTGGTATGCTTTTCCAAAAAGTTTCACCCAGCAAATTGGAGCCTGTTGAAGCCCAGAGAGATGGTTCTTAATTCTTTTAACTGGAGCAGGAACATTACTGCACCAAACAGGAGAATAAGAAAGACCTGGGTAATCTGTGCTAACTTCCAAAAAGTATGTTGTTGTGCATACAGTGAAGGTTTCCTACATATAGGGACAATTGTCTGCAAAGCTTGTGACCACCACAAGCCAGTAAAGTCCAAAAGTTAGTAAGCTTCACTTAAAAAATAAACCTCACAACAACAAAAAAGCACAGAGTAAATCCAAACAAAAAAAAATCACCAAAACCCCTACCACCCCCAGAAAACTAACCACAGGGGATGGTTACCTGCATAACAAGAATATGCAGAGCTGCACTAGTGTATATTAGCAAAATTCAGAACGGCATGGGTGGCTGAAGGAATCTCCTAATACTGGCTATCTGGCCAGGTAACCCCATATTCAGCTGCTGCTTAATTCACGAGAGTTGCATTTCCCCAGGGAAAGAGCAGCAAGCTAGTTGAACTGAAACTTGCTTTTAGTTGCTTCTTTGTCCACAAAACCACCCATCTGGCCCATGTCAAATTTCCAGGTTTGTCACCCCTACTGCCCCTTGTGATAGAATCATAGACTCGCAGAATGGTTTGGATTGGAAGCGACCTTACAGACCGTCCAGTTCCAACCCCCCTGCCATGGGCAGGGACACCCTCCACCAGACCAGGTTACTCCAAGCCTCATCCAGCCTGGCCTTGAAGACAGCCAGGGATGGGGCATCCACAGCTTCTCTGGGATAGGATAAGGTGATTAGAAAGTTGTCTATGCAGTTCATGGGTGTCTCAGGAAAAGTATCCCTCAGTCTCAGTAATCCCCTTTGAAGGCCCAGTGACCCAGGCAAAGTGTGGGAGTGTGAAGGGGCAAAAAGATACAAGGCACAGGAAAAAGAAAGTGGGACTATTTGCTTCTCATGTAAGCAGTGAAAGGATTGGTTTGTGTCATGGGACAAATGAATGCCCACCCTGACCATGCAATACTTGCAGGCTTGCCTCATCCTCCCTTACACTGGGACCTACCCATTGTCTGTGGGATTTATTTCTTAGGAAGAACGGTTTGGGTAAAATAAGGCACTTTGTGCATTTACATGAGGAAAACAAATGCTTTCAAGAGCATAATCTTCATCTTTAGAGATATTCAAAATTTGCCCAGACACGGTCCTGGGCAACCACCTCTAGGTGACCCTGCTTGAACACACAGGGTTGACCAGATGATCTCCACAGGTCATCTCAACCACGCTGGTGTGGTCCACCTCCGGTGTTTTCCAGCTCATGTCTTCTTATGCCAGTTTCCAATGCGGGAGACAGAATAATAACGAAGCAAAGAATGGCTGAGCCTTTTCAATGCCTCAGAGTAATGAAAAGTGAACTCCCTTTGTTTTGGACCGTGCTGTAGTAATTGTGTATGCACTTTCCCTATTGATAAATGTCTCCCCAACTCTGGCTGCAACTTCTCATAACAGGAATATCAGGGAAAAAAATTAAATACATGTCTAGCAGCACAACTAAGCTAACAAAGAAAACCCCACCCTCAATGCAGCCTTTTCCAACCCAAAGCTTGGAACACAAAAGGGGAAAGCATGCCAGAATCCACTTCATTCCTCTAAAAGCTGTCCTTTCTCTACAATTTTACCCGTTCCAGAAAAATTGGAGGAAGAACATTATTTTGACTTTTTTTTAAAGCTCTTTTTTTGATGTCAGGTACGGTCTACCTAGGTTTTCCCTGACCCTTGCAATGCACACAGTGTTCATTAAGTCAGAAGAAGGTCAGCCCCCTTAGGTTTGACAGAGGCAGTGGCTGAGGTAGGTAATTAAAGGGTACCTGCTGGCATCAACAACTTCTGTCTTTGCTGCTGAACAAATTGCTGAAGGCCCAGGAGACATTAGAGTAGGCTTTGCTGAAGACAGTGCAGGACAGGTGCTTTATTTTGGGGAGAAGTGACACAGTAAGTCAAGGCCAAGTTGCAGAAAACATCTGAAGCCAGGATGAGAAGTTGAAACCCCACTAAAAGCAGAGTGTTCTTGGTTCTCACAGTTTTGCAAAGAAGTCGTTTTGCAGAAGTCTAGAGCTGCAACATCCTGCACTCTTCTGTAACCCTACACATGGCTCTTTTCCTTCTCCTGCTTGGGAAAAATAACCCCACACCCAAAAAACAAAAGGAATTTTTAATCTGTCACTTAAGGATGGTGGGGGGTTTGGTGGCATCTTCGCTTTCTTGCTGGGGAAATATGAGCTGTGGCAACAGGGAACAGTGTTGTGGAGTGGCTAATGGCAGTGGAGGTACTGCAATTTGGCGTCTTCCATGGCACACGAGCGGTCATTTTAGAGATGCTTTTTCCATAAGGATGAGTGTCAGCATTGCTAGCAGGTTTTTTTTCTTCTCTAGTTGCAGTCAGCACTGTGAACAAGACAGAAAACTATATTCACAAGTGACTATACATTTGAGCAAGGCATACAATAGATGTGCAGGCTTGAAAATGAAATTCAAAGAACAAACCGTCTTTGTGATTGTTCTTGTTATAAAACAATCTTGCGATGATTCCAGTATTTTACTGAAGGGATGATGTGTTGTCTCCCAAGCTAAAAAAACCCAAAACACTGCTCTGCCGCTGTTTTATTTCTCCTAGAAACGAAATGCAGGGTTTTCCACCTGGCAGATCAATAGCTTTTCAACTTCTTCCTTTTTCTTGCGTTTCCCAAATGAATGCTTGTTATTTGGAATCTAACAGAAATAAGACAGAAAATGACTGCAGGAAAATTTGAAGTGAAGCCTTTCATTTAAGCAACTGTAATACAAGAAGCGGCGATGAAATCTGTTTCTTTTTTTTTTGTTTTGTTTTGTTTTGGTGGGGTTTTTTTTCCCTTCTTTCCTCTTTGCAGTGAACAGTGTTATGTTGCTGCACAACACTGTGGATGTGGATTTGTGGATGTTGGGCTGAGCAGGCCCTTTTCTAGTGGCAGGCAAATAGCTGGACTCGGTGTCTTGGGGAGCGTGCTCCACAGCAGCGTTTCCAAAACATTTAACATGGATTTCCCCAGATTTTGCTATCTACCTGGTACTGAATGCTTTGGGTGGTGTTTTTATATGGTCACCTGAGTGCAGGCAAAGTGATCCCAGTGTCTGTCGGCCACTTTGGCTACATATAAGGCTTATCAGGCAAGGCCTGAAGCACTCCCAATCACTAAAGTTTGTATTTCCAATCTTGCTTTTTGTTCAGGACAAGTTGTCTTTTCAGCAGTGTTTAAAAGCATTCTTAACGTGAATTATCACGTTTTATGGTACAGCCCCTGAAAAGGAAAGAGAGGCTTTAGGAAAGCTTTTTGCTGGTAGTAAATTAGATCCAAGTTTCTGTGATAAGCTGTAATAGCTCTTCAGAACAGATGTATTTTATCAATTTCAGAACACAGACTGAGAAAACATGTACTGAGTTGGGGCTCTTAGAAATGTATTTTCATGGTAGTGTGTACATAGTCAACAATAAATCTATAGAAGCTGCTATTGTCTTTCAGTTAAACACGATGCAGCTTGCAGTGTGTCTGTTATTTACATGTAGGATGACAGAGGCACTTTTCAAACCACATGTTGCTGCTTAAGGCGAAGCTGGGGTCTGGTGGAACTGATGGGCTATTGGCCCAGGTTTGGTCAGGGGACGAGGCACCCTCCCAGACGGATAACCCACCCACATGCTGTTTTATAGATGGGAGAAACAGCTCATGGTTATCTGCCATACAGTTTTCTGGCATGGGACCCTTCTCAACTGCTGCAGTCGCCGCTACGCGTGGTGTGAGACATGCCACTTATACGACCTTCCTCCTCTTCCACCTCCTTCCAAATGCCTGTGCTCCCAGCTCTGGGGGAGGGAGCTGACACTAGCTGCCAGCATGAGCTGTGCGGGACCTGCAGCCACGTGCCTCATGTCAGCAACACGTGTGCATCTCCCCTCGCTCAGGGGGATGGCTCCGAGGGGTGATAAGGCTGTAAGGCGGTGTGGGAAATGCCCTGTAAGGCTTGTCCCTGAAAAGTCAATATAGCCCCAGCCTGGGGTTTTTCAGGGGAAGCAGGTCCACCTAGTCCATACCTGGTAGGTGTGGAACATGGCCCTCTCCATTGCCTTGTCATCCTCCGCTCTTTCACAACAGTGACAGTCTGTAAGTGAGGTGGTTTTGCTCACCCCGTTTGTGTAGGTTGATGAGCACTGCCAAGCAACATTTTTCTTGCTTTTAAAAGCTTTTTCTCATTGAGAAGAGAGTATTTTGAAGAGAAGGCTGCTCAGTTTTGCACACATTTGTATCTGGTTTTCAGCCAGGCTGTGTAAATAATCAACAGAATTTTCATGATTTATTCTCATAGGAAAAAGCAGGCAAATGGGGGAAGGTTTGGCTAAACGAAGGATTGATCCTGGCACCTCAGTAGAACAAAGGGCACCTGGAAATTGAGACAGAGGCCTTGAATCTCTAGAATCTTGCCAATGCAATCTGAGTGACTTCTGTGAACCAAATGTTTTGGAGTCCTGTTGGCAAACTAGTTTTCTAGAATTAGAGAATTAAGAGAACAGAAAACCAGCCACTCAAATTTTATTATATTCTAGCATGGTTTTCCTAAGGAAGCAATTCTTACGCAATCAAGTTGGCTGCCTGGCTTGGACCTCTCGATGGTCCTTTGGTCATTTTCAAGCACGTTTTTCAGAAGGAAAAAGGTCTGAGACACTATTAAATTCCATCAGTCATGTGGAAATCAGAGCCCCCATAAAGTAAAAAGACAAGATACGTGCCCTGATTCGGGCAGTGTCTGCAACACGATCGCATGTGGTGTTAACTGCTCGAGCACCCACATGAGAGAGAGACTTTATGAATGTCCCAGCCACAGGAAAAGCTTCCCTGGGAGCTTGAAATCAACCACAAGACGCAGATCTGCAAGAAGCCAGATTACGTTAGACTTAAGGGTGTGAGGGAGAAGTTTTCAAACGTCTACACTTCCTCGTGCCGGTGTCATCCCTACATCGTTTGATTCTCTCTGCAGCCCTGAGAAATCTGCTCAGATCTTGGACATCTAAGGGAGTTTTCCCTGAGTGAGGTAATTGATGCCAACAGATGTGCACATTTGGAGCACACAAGGAATTTTTCAGAGACTCTGCTGAGCTGAGGTCAAGCACAGTGACAAGATATTTTTGCTTTCTTCATTGCCTCATTCAGTCTTCTCCCATCTTCCTCCCAGTCCCGCAGACCTCCAGGCCACCTCCACTGATGTGACATGCTGACTGCGTCGTTTCCCTCTTAATCGCATTTGTTTCCGTTTCACTCTGTGGTTGGACTGAGACGGGTTGCCCAGGGTTTGGGCTTTCTGCTTCAGTTCCTTCTTTCAGTGTGGAAGAAATTTGCAACTTCTCCTTATGGTGTGATGTGATGTGGATCATGACTATCTTCATGAAAACCCTTTCTAATCCTATTCTGCCTTAAGCTTCGTGAGAGTGACCAAACCAGAACTGTTCACGCTTAATTATTTGCACAGAGTGGAGCAACTCCAACTTGAAATGTTGAACCTTACGGTAGAATAGCCAGCAGCCCTGTGGTTCTGGCATTGCTGGGGAAGGTCCACATTAAAATCCTTCATCTGCCTGATATGGAGTGGGCACTTGAAACAGGTCTGTCTGCTGGGGAGTCCCTCATTGCCAGGGTGAGGGTGCTGAGGATGAAAAACTTTAGACCAGGCTTGGATCAGGACCAGAAGAGCTGGTAAATGCCCATATAATGCATAGGAGGAAAAGGTCACACCAAAGAAAGTCACAGAAAACGTAGCTTTGTTTTATCCCAGCCCTGCTCCATCCATGTCTCATCTGGCCACACTTTGGCTGCTGGGCTGAGTCGTCCTGGGCACATTTCCTCACCAAACTGGGCTTCTTTTTTGTTCTACTTAGACTCTGGTTCTCCTCTGGACAAGTGTTACCTCTTATTATGGGTTTCTGTAGAGCCTGTTGCGAGTCCTCTTAACTTTATTCTAAAATGCAGAATAACATCCCCCACAGGGGCTGTTAGTCACCTGTAGAGGCCTGGAGGGGGTGTGAATAAGCTTGGGAGAAGATACTGTAGGAGTTACAGAAAAAACTGTTTGCTCTTTCCTGGGCTGAATAGCCTTCTGCGTGGCTGGGAGCTTTCCTGTCAGGGAAGTGTGACATTTGCCTTTTTCCCTGTATTGCATTTGGCCCCGTGGGGCATGAGCTGGAGGCTGTGGTTTCTGCAGTTGGTGACTCAGTTGCCTAAACCACTGTTCCTGGCAGACAGGTGTATGTACATATCTGCTCTGAAACATGGTGATGAGGTTCTGCTCGTCAAGGTGCTCTCAAGGAGTAAAGATGTGAAAAATTTCATTTTTTGTTTGACATTAGGTTTGGAGCAGAATTTCGTTTTCTCCCAGGTGCAATCCGGTTTAAAACAAAATCTCCACACGTGAAACAAAGTTCTGACTTGGGGTTCCTGGAGGAAAGAGGGGAGAAGTCACTTAGTTATAGCTGTAGAACGCCACTAACTCTGTCTTCTGCAACAGCTGGAACTTTCCAAGAGACAGAACATCAGACCTCAGCCAGGTAGAGCTTCTCGTTCTCAAGCGTTAGATGTTTTCTAGACATGTTAGAAAATAAGAGTTCAGAGGTGTAACTCTGTGATCTGAGAGGAAGAGAATTAGGAGACTTTCTCAGAAGGGCTAAACTTCATACATCGTTCATACCCACCACCAGAGAAGGATGTTTGCTCACTAAATACCTCCAGCATGGGAGGGTGTTACTGTGGCTACTAAAAGGTTGAGACTTGTGTCAGAATTTGCATAGAAACCCCTTGACTAGAGCAAGTGAAACAGTAAATTCAAAATGGCCAAACACAATTCTTGGCAAAGCCACAGGATATTGTTTTGTTTGGGAAAATTCAAGGACATGTGACCTCAGGGTGAGGGGAGCCAAAATTCCTCTTAGAGTAAGGGGCAGACCTCTAAAAGCTCCTGTCACAGATATGGACAGCAGATGACTGAGCATCAAACGGAGCAGGAATAGTTTTCTGGACACATCTCTATTTACAAGCTCTCCCGCAATCAATTTTTAAATCCCAAACCCCCTGAATAACTTGGATCACTTTCTAGTGCTTAGCCTAAAACTGCTCTGTGGACCCATAGATGACACACGTGACTCTGAGATGGCAGCATCGCAGACACAGGGTCTCTCCCACCACCGCTCTGCACAGGCAGTGGAGGAGCCCCGGCTGCTGCTGAGTCACCGCCGTTGCACAAACAGGTTCTCTGTTCTCACCGGTGGGAAAACTCTCGTCCCAGCGGTGTTTGGACTTTCTGTAGCTCTAGGGACATTTGCGGTGTTATAAATAGCAAGCCGTGGGGCTATTAAAGAGTGTGGGGCTGTGACTAATGCTCCCTTTGAATAGCGGCAGATTTATGTTATTTCCAGCGTACGTCCAGCACTTACAATCTTCCCTTCCTGGAATTCGTGATGAATGTGGAAGAGAGAAGTTTTGCTTTCTCATTTCACGAACGGGACCAATCTGGGTACGTTGGGCATGCTACAGATCTCTGCACGCCATGGTGTAAGGCGCTATGCTTTATCCTCCTCTTGTTTCTTGGTTGGTTTAAACTGTGCAGTTCACCAGGGAAGCCTGAGTTCTGGTTCTCTGCTGTCTCAATCTCACCCTCCTACATGTCATCTCTGACAATGCACAGAGGAGTCTCCCCCTCCGGAAAGGTGGGAAAGAAGGAAGCTGTGGGAAGGGGTGAAGCTAAAGCAGGCCATGTCGGATCTATAGCACGTATAGGCCGCGCTCCAGCATGGCAAGGTCTGGGTTTGGCGTAGGACGTGGAGAAGCTGCTTGGTGTCTCCGCAACGGGCAGGGTGCAAGCACAGAGAGGGTTGCCCGTGACTGGGAGCCCTCCCTGCAGCGGTGTGTGGGGATGGCAGCGGAGGAGGAGGAAGTGAAATCCAGGATTTCCCCAGCACAGCTGGCCATGCCAGGGAAGGCTGGGACTTGGCAGTGGACAACGCCGGCACCAGGCTGTGGTTGAAGAGGTAAAGCCCCAGGGACATGCCAGCTCTCTCCTTCTGTATGCAGCTGATGCCTGAGGTATCACTTCTAACAGTGAGCTCATTTGACAATCAAAATTGGAAAAAAAAAACAGTCACAAAACCCAACACAGAGAAGCCGATGCATGTTAGACATCAGCATTAGGTAAAATATTCAGCAAGATTACCTCCTGCTGGGTTAGCTTAACAATAATAAAAAAAAAAGAACAGAAATTAAGTGCAAGGGAAGAGTGCAGATTTCTAGATACGGATGCATGGAATTGAAAGGCTTCTTTCTTGAAGAGATTTTCTTAGGGTGTTACATATGGGCTAAAATATAATGTGGAATATTAATCAGAAAGATATGCAGATGTTAAGTATCTTGTAGGATAGGACTTTAGGTGTTTTGGGGCTTTTTGTAAAGAAGTGGAGCCGAGAAACCCTACTAGCACAGACGACATCTAGCAAGAAACAGTCTAACGATTCCTCAAGATTTAATGGCTTTTAATGAAGATCTCAAACCTCACTAATAGGAGCAGAAATATCCATCGGAAAACATATGCTTCATCCTCTCTAACTAACATAGAAATCCTTGCTTCTTAGTGGGATGAAAGCTGGCCTTTGAGGGACAATTGGAAGCAAACAGGAGTATTAGAAATACCATTGAACAAGCCAACGATGATATTTTTGCCCCATCTTTTCCTATGTGTTTCAAATAGGCACCGCTTTTATTAATGCATGTAAGTGTTACCCAGTGCACCCTAAGACACCATGTCCAGTCAAGCAGAAATCTCGTTTACATACCTTGCCTTCACCTCTCTGTGATTATTTCGCTCTCTATTAAACGGTTGGTTGGATTACTAATTAAAAGGCAAAAAAAGGCTTTCCATTTGCAATCGTTTCAGAGCCTTAATTTCCTCAGAGGTCTAAGAGTGTGTACTGTTAACACAGCTCAAACATTCACATCTCAGTTATCCTGAAAAAGCACTGCAAATACGATAATGAACTGAACACGTGTATCAACGTGAGAAGTCAGAGAGGCCGACTCCAACCTGTTGCACTCCACCAGCAGCAAATGGTGGAGGAACATAGAATCACAGGATGGTTTGGGTTGGAAGGGACCTTAAAGATCATCTAGTTTCAACGCTCCTGCCATGGGCAGGGACACCCTCCACTAGACCAGGTTGCTCCAAGCCTCATCCAGCCTGGCCTTGAACACTCCCAGGGATGGGGCACCCACAGCTTCTCTGGGCAACCTGTCCCAGTGCCTCACCACCCTCTTCGGAAAGAATTTCTTCCTGATATCCAATCTAAATCTCCCTACTTTCAGTTTAAACCCATTACCCCTTGTCCTGACACTGCAGGCCCTTGTAAAAAGTCCTCTTCAGGTACTGGAAGGTGCTATAAGGTCTCCGCAGAGCCTTCTCTTCTCCAGGCTGAACAAGCCCAACTCTCTCAGCCTGTCCCCCTAGGAGAGGTGCTCTAGCCCTCTGAGCATGTGAGGGAACATCCCTGGCATGGGAACTTCTGTGCAAAGAGTCACCACCATGGCTATTGGGACATCCTGCCCCTCTTCAGCGTTGCGCTTTATCACCAGGGTCTGTCACAAGCTTGCATCGTGGCCCACAGCCTTGCAGGATGCCGAGCTCTGGGAACACCTTGTAAGGTGGCAGCTGTTCTCCCCTGGATGTGATGGGGTCGGGGAGGAAAGGAAAGCTCTGCGGTCACCCCAGTGAAACCAGCAGAATATTCTGGCAGGCATGAGACCATCTGGTGAATGTGGCACAGAGGCATCCCATTGTGTTTGTGTTATTATAAAGCACATTAGCTGGCCTGTGCATAAGCTGCGTTCCTGCCCAGCACTCTTCTCCGTGAGCAGACTTTGCCCATCGCTGCTGTGGGATGCTCCATTTCCTTCTGCAGGGACTGTGATCCAGTGGCCGTGCGTGCTCTCCAGACAAATACAAGTCAAGGGCTTGTAAAGCCCAACAGAACTGAGTTTGCTACGGAGATGAGGAGTGATATAAAGTTGCAGAAAAGTGGAGTTCACTAAAGGTAGTTACTCTCTGGTAAAAAAAAAAAAAAAAAAAAACCAAACTAAAAATAAACCCAAAAAACAAACCAGTATGCTTAATTGTGTCCTTACTGGAGCTCAGTCCTCTGCCACCAGGCAAGGTACACCTGAGCTGACAGCCCCTGCAGCAGCGGGACACGCTGCCAGGGAGGCTTGGTGGAGAAAACCAGCTGCAGTTTAAAGCTCTCAGCTTCTCTGCCAGGTTGCAGGTGCAGGCTGTGGAGAAGTGAGATAGTGACCCTAACTCTAGGGTCAGACCCTGGCACTGGGAAATTGCTGACAGGTACCTGGTGGCCTCTGCACCCTGGTGTCCTTAAATGTTGTGAAAGGGTCCTGGAGGGGATGGGGGATTCTTTGCCAGTTGCTGATCGTAGTCCTCCAGCCTCTTCATAAAACACACGTGTCTGACCCTGAGGCTGAAGAGAATAGATGTTTGCTCTCGTGATGCAAGACAGGCGAGATCATTGCTTGGGGATTGCCAGATGGTGCCGTAATAGTCACACGTGTTCGTGTTCTGAACGTGCTAGTTTTGCTCAGGCTTCAGAAGACAACCTTGTTGTCACCTCCAAGACTGTTTCTTTCTAAAGGAGCTGTTGCACATGGCAATAAAATTTGCCTTCTGCTCTCTGCTTTCCAGATAAGTGATTCTCAGGTCAGGGTAGCACCCTATGGGCAGCCAAGCACTGCAGTGCTGGACCGTGATTTTTGGCTTGAGGGCTGCCTGACTGCCATTACCACCAGCCTTGCCAAGGAGGGCTGTGTAACCCTTCAAAGACCTAGCTGTGTTCAGGAAACAACCCAAATCCAAGCTGCTCACGTGCTTTTGCCACTCTCCAGCTTAGTAGGAGAATTGGAGGTGCATTATAAACAAAAAGGGAATGTATTCTGCCTACCAAGCTGTCAGAGCAGTGATCATGGGGCAGGGATCATTATCCTGCACTGCATGGCATAGTTATTTGCTGACCTAGAGATAACCGTGCAAGCGCTTCAGTTTTCCTGGAGAAAAATGGGCTTGCAGTCAATATTCCAGTTAATGTCCCAGTATCCAGGCTTCAGAGGGGAAGACAGACCCCAGTGGTTGAACCATCACCTCTAGGCTGGTGGCTGTGTCTTCTGAATGATACTCACTCAGGTTCCCAGGGACAGTGCAGGTGTGCAAGACGATATCCAAATGCTCTAAGCTCCTGTGCAAAGAGGGAGAAGCAGTGCTGCTCTGTGCAAGTTTTAAGGGATGGGGAGGAGTAGGAGAGAAGATGGAACCTGCTGATGGAGCAACGGTCAGGAGGAACCACAGTACCTCTGTGGCCAAGCTTAGCTCAGAGTCCAGCCCTGTGGTTGGGGCATGAATGACAGATGCTAATTTGTGAGTTCAGCCTCTAGGGTGTGTGCTTTTATAAATGCATGTATTGCTCCCAGGTCATGGTACTGATTTCAACCACATTTCTGAGAAAGGAGAAAGGTCCTAATTGTAGTCACTTTACCTCACATTGCACTAGTTCTGTTTATTATTATTACACTGAAGTAATTTCTTTTACTAGATCACTCCTGCTTTCCCAAAAAAATGAGTGTCTTGACCAGATCATACATTATTCAGCAAATATTCTTGGTTTTGTTACATAATTTATTTTTAGCTTTTATTTTCCATGCTGTTCAGCTCCAAAATTTACATCAAGGAAATCAGTTTCAATACCTTTTTTTTCACCCTAATTTTGAACTCTTCAATGGCAATACAGGTCCAGGTTTCTGCTTCATACAAACACATTAAAGCTAACGTGGAGTGTAACCGCCTTTGTGCCCAACTAGAAGTTAATGGAATTTCATTGTTTCACTCTCCTATGGTTATAAAAGTGCTGCCTTATATTACAGTCTGCAAAAGCATAAATGAATCTGTACATTAATACACTTAGATGGTCACATAGCTGCTTCAGAGGAAAGGATCTTCCAAGGTTGTTCTTGTCTGGGTACAGGAAAAAATCTAATGAGTAATGCTCAGTGCGATGCAAAGTTAAAGCAGCAGCAAAATAGAAATTCTAACCACCCTCCTCTAAAATATTAAATGCCTGTAGTAATGCGGGCAAGAAAATAGAGTTTAATCAGTATTTGCTCCCCTGTCTTGCAGTGGATAACATTACAGTATCTCAAAATATAATTGCTTTTGTCTCTGTTGGGACACTTTTTGTCATGGCACCAGCGCGAGTAAACAGTGCACTGCAGATGATACCTTACTTTGAGTTGTCGGTAGCCAGCTTTACTGGGTACTTGGACGTATGTGACTTCTGCTGGTCCCTGGTGAGGCAAAGGGTAAGCGTTAAAATAACACTGCAGTCCTTCTGTCTGAGCTGATTTACTGCGCGAGTAAGTCTATCACTAATAATAGAGCAACTGAAGCCAAGGAGAACTGTAAGGCAAAGCAGGGATTTACAGCAACCAGAAAGCAAGGATTTAAAGCAGCCAAGGAAAAGAGATAATTGCAAGTTGCAGCATAATTAAATCTTAATGTCAGGTGCAAAGCATTAAGGAACTACCCTAATGGTATATGTCCATGCAGACTCACACAAAACGCTCGCCTGTTTCTTAAGGGTTTTGCTGGCATCCACCTCAACAATCCCCAAATACAGTCTGAGCAGAGATCTAACCCAGCAAGGCCTTGGACATCCCCAAGGACATACTTGGAGGTTGAGAACTCTCAGCATCCTGTACTGCCAGTCTCCCATTTAGGATTGATTTGACTACTCAAGCCTCTGGTTAAAACGCTTTGTTAATAGATCCGTCTGGATAGATGAGCTTTATTTACTAGGCAGACGCTCCTCCTGTCACATACACTTTGGTAGCTTCTGTGTGTAAGTGATGCTGTCACTGGAGAAGACCCCGGTTCATGGAGGATTTCAAAACAGAACAGTTATTAGTAACTTGGAGGGGAAAAAAAAGGTGCCATTTCTACAGCCATTTGTCTTTTAGGACTCCATTGTCACCACTCCCTGTTCCTTAGCATCAGGAAAGGACTCTCTTTGTAACTTTTATTCTGTATTATGAGAGCTGAATGCCAATTTTTGATCTCTGGTACAGAACTGCTTGAGGCTGCTGTTTTTTCTGCTTTCGATGATCCACAACTCAATTTGCTGCTGTGCTTGTAAAGAAAGAGACTTTGAATGTGCCCCTTTTTCTCCACCTACCTTTGGGTTTTCTCTGTTTATTAAGCATACGTGTATAAACGCAATGGCTTTTAGCTTAGTTTTCTATTAAGACATGAGCGTTGTTGAGTTGTTGCTGTGCAGGAGCAAGCTGGCTACTTCAGATTAAAGCAAATTTTAAAAATATTCATGGCAGCCTGCCTTTCAGAAACATTCACACAAAGAGAGAAAGAAAGGGTAAAGACAGCTGAATAACAATGCCTGGACTTGAAAGCACAGAATCTATCTCCTTAAAATTGTTCCCTACTTTTAGCACTAAAATAAATTGTTAAAATAACAACCCGACCGCTGTGTCGTGCCATGCTGTGCTGCACGCTGGCCTCGGGGGGTGGTATGGAGGGTGATATACATCATGGGGAAAGACGGGACACAGGACCAGGGCTCTTGTCCCCGCATGAATTCTGAACTCTCTGAACACAAGTGGGTCAGTCAAGCCTAAATGTACAAACCTGCCTTAGAGTCAAGCCCCCACAGCCACACGCGAGAGGTTGATCTCCAGAGGTGCTGAGTCTCTGCAGCTCCTGTGGAAATCTGCTTTGTTCTGGTGCAAGGCAGTCCTGTATTTGCTCAGCAGGGCTGAAGCTACGGATCTATTTTTGTTGCTGCTTTGTGTCAATTCCTTATAAACCATTGAGTAGGACAGAAAAATTTTCTTCTTGGAAAAAATACTCAGTTGCCCATTTAGATGGATGAAAGCTGTAACCTAATCTCTGATCTAGCATAGTCCTGTCCTCTTAATACCAGGTCTAGTCAGAAAAACTGCTGAACTGAAACTCTTTCTTGCTCAGGTGTATCAGACTGTGCATCAGCTGGTGATGTCCTCACCAAAACATATTTAAAAGATTCTCTCCATGTCTCAGAAATTACTAATTTTGTTAAATTAATCCCTTGGGCTGTACGCCATGACAGCATTTCTGGCCACACAGACTTTATCTAAATACAAACTAGTGCTTAAACCAATGTTTCTATGCCAAATCTTCACCTGGTTTAAATAGACACGATTTTATCTGTTTTAAAGCTATGCTGTTTTACACCGGTCAATGTAACGGCTCTTTCTCTACAGCAAGCAATCCTGAAAGCTATATTAGATTGAATTTACCTAGGATGTACATCCCAGATGATTTTGCAAAATCATCCATCCATGCTATCTTCATCCAGGAAGAAGAAGGAGCTTTACTGTTATTGTATTAAGTTCTTTTGGGTTTTTTGCTTCTTACAGCGATTATTTCACTTGATTATCATACAAGAATTTCATCTGACATTGAGTTTAGGTGTACCTGAATTCATTACACTGTCTAATTTATATTTGATATAAAATGACAATAGCTTGGAACTGTATTGACAGATCTTTATTGAAGATAATTACTCAACAGGAATCATTCTGAATGAATTAATCAGATTGAAAATTCACTTCAATTTCACAGCACTCCAGCGATAAGAAACGTAACTATACACATTTCCTTCGCTAAATTGTAGCTATAATTTTGTTTAAAACTCTTTGAATTCTTTCAGGTAAATTTGAGCTCCCCAGAGAAGCCTGTAACACCTAAGCTCAACTTCTGAGATTTGATTAATTCGCAATTCAAGACGATATTGCTGCAGGCAGACATCTCGCTCGTTTCCCTGGGATGGCAGGCTGTCACTTGTTCTAGGGAGATGGTTTAGTGGGAAGGGTGGGAGCACCGACCACCTTCCCTGCCGTTATCAGGAAGACGGTTTGTTCACCATTTGTGGAGCAGGTGGGAAGCTGGCTGATGACACATGGTGGTGTCTCTCCCTCCACCCAACCCCAAGGACAAATTGGAGGGAACTAGGTTGCATCCCCAGTCCCTCTCCTCTGACAAATTCAGTTGCTGACCTCTATGGGACTAGCTGTAGGTTTGTGCTTAAGCATCTGCTTAACTTCCTTTGGGATTTCAGGAGCCTTATGCTCAGCACTTTGGAGAATGAATCCACAGAAATTAGAAATATTGTCTGTAACTTCAGTGGCTACACGTTACCTCCACAGGTGGTAATAATTTTTCTCTGTTTTAATCTACCTGCTCTAGAAAGACTTGCTGTAGGTGAAAACCTAAACATTATGCCCATTTTCTTACTCTATTAAAATTAATATGGTCGTCACGTGTGACATAATGCTTGTTCTCCATCTTGTATTCTTTGGCTGGAAAGTGGTATGTATGAAACTCACTTTTCGATAATTACCTTCTACAGAAATTTTCAAGATATTATATCCAGCCAGGGTATAAACCAGCAGAAATGAGAAAAAATTTAACAGTAAACCATGGTGGGGGAGGGAAGGAAGATGAAAAACTGTCAGTGCAACTGAGATACGGCTATGGTACATTCACACAGGGAAAGCATTCAGCGGCCACAATAGCTTATATATGCTTGACCTAGTAAGTGGTGTAATTGCCACTCAGGCATATTGAACTAGTATTTATTTCATGTAATTTAAAAATGAGCTGAGTCACAAAAGTGGGAAACGAAGAATAGTCCAAGACAGGAATATAGAGGTAGAAGAAGGACGAAGAGGGAACAATCATTCTGAGAAATCATATTGAGAGTGAGTGTGCTTTGGATAGGTTAATTCTTTTATAGACTATTAATTAAAGCTTTATTTCTTTGTGTTGAAACCTCATTGTCCTAATGCATTTAGACAGAGAGAAAGAAAATACTTGACGTAGGTGTAATTCACCATCAGGAGAAAAAAGCCGTTGCATGTATCACAGTCCCTCTTTCCATGTGTTCTGTCTCTCCTCCACCAGCAAAACATTTTAGATTCTCCTCATCATCTTGGAAATCATTTATATTGTTGTGCTTCAGCTGGTTTATTTGTATTCATTTTTCTCTTAGCCAAATGGGATTATTTATTGGGAAGCATTACAACCCATCACTGTGTATTTGAGTTATTTTAGTTTGGCTGTGTTTGCTTCCTGCAGATCTCAAAGGTTGCCAGCTGCTTGTTCTACAGGTCTGAGCCAGCAAATTATCAGTACCCACCTTAACATGGTTTGCTAGAACTTGTATATGGCTCTTCACAGAAATGTGCACCAGAGGCTGCTGTGATTTTTATGTTGCTATTCATATCTATTGTACCAGCCCTGCATGAGGGGACCCTACACACAAGGCACTATCTTTAGGTAGAAGAGACAAGGTGGCCATTGGCTTAGAAGCCATGCAAAACCCCTTTCCTCATTCTTTACCCCCAGGATGCTGATGGGACAGCTTCTCTGCTCTCCACTCTAGTTCTGGGGGTGCTGGCTTAGGTGAGGATCTCCTGATCTGTTCCACTGTGAGAGGAACATAGGTCTTTTAAATACACACTGGCACCAATCCCTCCTTTTGCTAATACCACTTGGATGGCTGGGTAATTCTATTAATTCCAGTTTAATAAGTTGATTGTTGCTGATTCAGGTGAGGAGAGAATCAGTCTCACTACTGCAAAAGTTGCTAACAAACAGATTTGTGTTACCTCATATCAGATTTACTTTCCTGACTTATATGGGTTTGCAGAATTTTCAGTAGACCCTGTTAATCCAATTGAATATATTGTGTGTATTTTCTCAGTCTTACTAGGAAAAGAAATAAAAATATTGTGTAGGATTATGCAAAGGAATTTTCCACGCATTTAGGCTAAGCACAGGTGTAAAAGATGGAGTCTGATACGGGCCGATGGCTCCTTGCTTTTCCTCGCTTTCACAGCCCTAATTACAGACTGACGAATTAGATGCAGGGGAAGCTAGATTTCTCAATTGCGCTGATGAACTCTGCATCATGTTTTACTGCTAGTCAAGTATTTTCACACGAGTTACCATATGTAACCCCTAAACCACAGAAGGAGAAAGTAGAAACCTCACTGGAGAAAGGTACACGTGTGTTAGCCAACGGTTGTCCCACCAAGAACCAATTTCCTTCCAATACCTCTTCCCATTTAAAAGCTAATTTGGAAGCTGTTAACTTTTACCCATGAATATTTTTCAAATAGAAGGTGTAGGCAAATAGCCCACAGTTTAGCAGATGGCCTTAGGTTACCCTGTGGAAGAGAGGAGCTGGTGGAGAATTCTCAGATCTCAAAAAAAAAAAAAAAAAAGTAGTCATAATCTATTCAAAGAAGCACAAAACTGAAAAATAGAACCAAGAAATCCTTGAAGTGTAACAGGAGGACAGAACTTGGAAAAGACTTGGTTTACACACAGCTAAAGGATCAAGTCAGAAACATGGATGTCACTGAGCCTTTGAGAAGGCACCTACTCAAAAGTGATTTTTTTTTTCTGATGATGGCTAGAGGTACTTTTCAAAACTACACAGAAGAAATGGACAGACTGGAGAGTAGTAAATCTCTAGAACTCTGAAGCCTAATGAAACAAAAAAATGACAAAAGGGCCGAGTTAGCAGTAAGAGCATTCATCCATTGTCCAAACCGGAGTTGCACTGGGATGTTAGAAGGTATCAAATGTCCCTAATGTTTGAAAGGCTTTTCTGGGGAGTAACAGGACTGCAAAAAATAAAGTGTTATTTGTGAACCTGGTAAGCTAAATTGCAAAAGATCACAGAACAATTGGAAGATATGTTAATCAGATAATTTGACAAGCAAGTAATGACATGGTGGTGTAAGTGGTGTTTGACAGGAAAATCGTAACAGGGAGTAGATAGGTGAAATGATAAACAATAAGTGGAGATAATGGGCGGATTTATTCTTCAAGAAGACCTCTGCAAACCAATTCTCACTATTAGAGTCTAGAAGCTAGGCTTTTCACATCACCTTTCTTTGTCTCTCTGTGTTTAAACCCCTGCTGATCTACCCTTGCCAACCTCAACCCGTTTAAGGCAGAGAAGGCAAAAAGGGAATACAGAATGGTAGGAGACCTTATCTTGAGCTGATTGTCTCAAAGCTTGCTGAAACTTTCTGGTGGCTTGGCTTTTGGTGTCTTGGTGGAGCAGGGATTGCCTGCAGGCCTGAATAGCTAAGGGCCAAATGGCCTAGGGAACAGATAAGACGCAAATAGCCTCCAAGAGACCAGTTCCACCAAGGACAAAGAACAATCACATCGCTTCATGGGGGTTCCAGACACAGAGGACCCCCAAGCCTGCCAAAGCATGCAAGTGGCCATGTGGTCCTGCGCACCCCCACAGGATCAGCATGCCTAGCCTGAGAGTGTGCGCAGGAGGCAGCAAAAAATACCCTATAAAAGGCTGTGGGACCAAACCGTGACAGGCACCCTCCCCACTGAAGTCTACAAGACTACGGAGCAACGGGACGCCGCTGGCTCCATGGTGGTGACTGTCTCTTGCAACTGTATCCCGACTACTTGCTAAATTTCCCCCCTTTTCTATTTTCTCTTTCCTATCACTATTTTCTTACAACAAAAATAAACTCCTTTGTTAGCGGCATCTGACCTCATTTCTGTCTTAATCTCACTCTGGGTACAACAATGAATCTCCCCCTTCCCGGGATAACTGGGCCAGGACAGGAACTAGTGAAGGAGTACTTGTAGAAAGGTTGCAGAAAATCAGAACAGAGTTAAGCTGGTATTCATAGGTGGTGAAATGGTGCTGATGGCTTCCCTTGGGTTTGGTGTTTGGTGAAAATAAGCTCAAGAGAACCTAGAGTACTTCAAAGGACAGATGGGAAGGGTTTGGGTTTTTTCAACAAATGTGTACTTGGAAGAGACGTCAGAGTAGTAGATGCCTGCAGTTTTCCTTTTCCTTGTGCCTTACGTGTTTGTAATAAAGTGTGCTGCAGTAAGTAAGCAATTTAAAAATGAAAGTGATTTTAGACAGTGTCGATGACAGATACGCCTTCACCTGAGTCGTGACATTAAATTTTAGCAACCCCTTGTCTAAAAAGATACAGCACATAGACTTCAGGGAGAGAAAAAGAAAACGGTTAGGTTTTGGCAAGAACATAGATTCTGCTTCTCCAAGCTGTGAGGGAACATTTGACCGCTGGTACATTAGAAAGAAATTTCTGTAGCAAGAAGGCATCCTTTAGTTGTCCACCACAGCATTTCTTGTGTGTCCTGTGCTGCTACTCATACCATGGCATTACAACTTTCAGCAAAGGAATTTTGATGGAAACTTTTAACGCTGCATGTTCCTGACAGTTTATGCTGCAAAGCACCATATGACAGAAAGTAGAGATTCAGGTTGTACCCTTTACTTTTATTGCTCTGTCTGTTCTATGGCACTGCTCAAGTCAGATGTGCAAGATCGGGCTCTGGGTTACTCAAGTTTTATGATAAATCTGAGACTAGCACCGAAGTTTAGGGCTCTCATCTTTTTGCTGACTTTCTTATCTTTCAAGGTCTGTGATAAAGAGCTGGACTTACCCAGGGTCCCTTGCATCGCTATCTGTGTTTGAGGCAAGTCATTCTTGGGAGTGCAGATATAATTCTACTTGATTTCGGTATGAGTTTGCCTCTTGTTTTTATTGGAAATAGAGTTGCAATCGGCTTATGTTCTGAAACATTTTATTTTGTGGTTGAAAACTGGACTTTTGAATTGTGCATATATAGTTTTTCTTAAACACATATCACACTGTACATGGGCTTTCTGAACTATTTTAGCGGAGATTCTGTAGTTTACCACTTAACTAACAAGTTAGATCCATGAGATTCAGAATTATTTCAAGTGTTGTCTCACAGATGTGGAAGCTCATACTGAAAGAATTAAAGGTAATTAATGTGGTTTAATTCTAGAAAACCATAACTGGCAACTAAGTCACTAGTGTTGATCTTATAATGTGCTGGGCACACAGTATTTCCCCAGATTGTTGTGGAGGTACTTTTTATTACCTTGACTTGTATAGAGTTATTCTAGGAATGGGAGGGCTGAAGGCCAGATGCTGAGATGGGATAATAAGAAGGATGTGTAACTACTGCACAATAATGGCTTGCATATTAAAAAACAAAACAAAACAAAAAAACCCCAACAACCCATTAAGAGAGTGAAGAACATCTGTGCTGGAAATATCCTCTGAACTGATCTTGGTTTATGGTACAGCATAACTGGTTAACCTGCATTTTTTTCAAATGCAATTACGTCAAATTATCAAACTGAAGTATATTGTTTAGTAATAGTAGTCAGTCAATGTGCTAAAGATGCATTAGCACTGATGAGTGTAGTCCATTTAAAACAAGCAAACAAAAAAACCAACTTTGCATGGACCATCCCCCATGTTCCTTAAAGAGGTAAAATCCTTTATTTGCCCTAACTGGAGTAAGGACAAACTGCCTAAGTAAGAAATACAGGGCTGGGTATGTTATCATTTTCCTCCACCTTGCCTGAAATGATCCAGTATCTCAGCTCAGCTTGTCTGGTAGCAGAAACTTATGAGTCATTTTTCCACTATTTGACCCCAACACAGGCAAAAATATCCCTTGGTCTGGAAGGGACAGTTAGGGTGAGAAGAGTAAGAAAACATACAGCCAGATCAAGAGATGTGTCTGGTTTATAATCTGAAGAAATAGACCTTCAGATTTTCCCTTTTGCTCTGAGAATGAGACTCTTAATCTTCCTGCTGCCACAGAAAAGCTTGGTCACCCTTCTCAGATAAAGCAGTCTACTTATCTCATCAATTCCCACTCACCCATTATTTATTTCACAAGTTAGAAAGCTGTCAGCATTGCGTAAGAACCATCAGCATGAATATTTGATGACCACAACTCCCATAAGCATAACAAATCTGATATACTGCTAGCAGCCATTAAAAATTCTGTTTACTCCATAAATGTACGTTTTTAGAAATCTGTTGAGAGACACTGTCCAAGGAGATTTGAAGCTGGGTATTTATTATGAATCTTAGTTTTGAATATAAATTATACACTTCCCTGAGTGTCTAGTCAACATTTACATCCTCAGTGCATATTTCTACATTTAATGAATGCTTAGAACGCAGCATCGCTTTTGCTTCTGACTATTGTGCAGTGAAATGCAATGGCTTTTCAGTTTACTCTACTGGGATGCATTTGAAAACCACATTTGTGCCTGTATTTTAATAGGCACCGGTATGTTAAAAAGGTGGAATCATTTGAAGTCGTATCTTATGCAATACTTGGTTGTAATTGAATATTTTTGCAATTTTTTAATCCTGTTAAAACTTCAGCAGCTTTGCCTTTATGCAAGAAAATCTCTCTGGATTTGTAAGCAGACTTTTTCACGTTTTGCTGTCTCTGTTTAATGCAGCAGAGATTTCATTTGGCTGTGCTGAAATATACAGCTCCAGTGACCTATACTGTGAGTAACACCAGCTCTTTCTGTGAAGTTTGGAGTTACTTTCATATATATTTAAAAAAAAAAAAAAAAAAAAAAAAAAGTAAATTTGTAACCTGATTTGTATTATGTTTGGTTTTGTTACGGAACTCAAAAATGTGTTAACAGTTCTAATTAACCAAGCCAGTCAGGAGTGTTTGGGACTGGTTCTCAGCTTATGGGATATTTAAGTGATGATGCCAAACTGGGGCAAGGGGGGGGAAGAAAGTCTGCCACTCAGTAGTTCCCTTGTAGAAAAGCTGTTGAGATTTTTTGAAAACCTGGCCATTTATTTTATTAAAGATGTTGGGTTCTAAGTATTTCTGAAAAAATATTTTCATTCTGGCCCCAGAATGAAAATAGCTTGCACACAACTCTGGGAAAACAGGGAATAAAAATGGACAGTGTGCAGTCAGGTGGACAGAGCAGGCAGAGATGCTGGGCTTACCAAAATGAGCAGCACAGACAAATGGGCCATTTAAAGTGACATCCACCATTCCAATGCCCACAGAAAGGGCCATCGCATTCTCTGATGCTTCAGCTTTTTTCCCAAATGCTACAAGACAGAAAGGAAAATCAATCTGGTGATAATTAGCTCGCAAGTTTTACCATAACAGATGAAAAGCTCCTTCAACCAATGTATTTACAGATTCAAAAAGTCGCCAAATTTTCCAGAAACTTCCATAAAATCTTAACCACACTTGCTGTTTTGCATAGTTTTACAGACTTTTGTGGCAGTATTTATGATAGACATTCTTCAGCTAACACCAGATTTTTTTTCATGACTTTCATGTGAAGTGTCGCTTGAGTAACTTGCGATGAGATGTGTACAGTTTAAAAGGCCAGAGCAATGAGCAGAATTGCCTACACCTCATTCTTAGCACGCAGCAAAAGAAATAAATTCCCTGGTTCAACTACGCCTGGCAAATGGGAGGGCAACAGTGGCAACCTGGATCCATCGCGCCATGTTGCCTCTCCGGAACACAAGCCTTTTCTTCTTTGCAAAAAAAGGACTGTGGATCTGATTGAGCTGGATATTTTAAATCTTCATCTTTAAAAAAAATATATATATGTTGACACCATTTTAGTAGACAGGGAAAACAATGCAAAACATTCAGAAATGAAAGTGAAGTATCGGTTGTACATTTTAATGTTTTTTCTCCTCCTTGCCAGTGTTTCTAACATCGCTCTAGGAGTCTGAAATTAAACCATTTCCCTGTTGATTTGGGGTTGGCTTTTTCCAATTGGAAAGAAAGAGAAGAATATGCTTTCCTTTTTTCTTCTTTTCCTATCATTGCAAAAGCCCCGCAAGGATTCCCTTCAAAGAAATTTGATCAGTGATTTAACACAATATAAATGTTATGTAAAAGCACTAAGAAATATTCTCATAGAAGCCATTTGGGAACAAAAAGAGATGATAACAAATGTTTCAGCCAACATTTCTGAAGGAAGATCTATTATTTTCATTATTATTATTATTATTTTTAGACTAAATTCTTTTTTTCCTCATTCGGGCACACGAAGAATTGACTTTTTATATGTGTCTCGTGCCAGAGCCCAAGCTGGGAACCAGGTGTCTGTCTGCTCTTCCACATTTGATATGGTGGAGTTGAGGATCCTGAGGGGAGGTAACAAAGCTAAGAGCAAGATTACAACCCTGGACTTCAGGAGACCAGGCTTTGGCCTCTACAGGGATCTGGTTGAAAGAATCCCATGGGAAAAGTTCCTGGAGAGAAGAGGGGTCCAGAAGAGCTTGTTGATTCTCAAGGAGCACTTCTCCCAGCTCCAGAATGGTCCATCCCAATGAGCAAGAAACTGAACAAAGGTGGCAGGACACTTTTGTGGGCGAACAAGGAGCTCCTGACAAAATTAAAATGCAAGAAGGAAGCGATAAAGCTCATCTGCATACCCACAAAGGAGCTCAGGGAGACAATGTCAGCCGGGGAGCCTGCATAATACCCTGCTTGGCTACACCCAGAGCCATCAACCCATCCAAGGCCCAAGTGCCCAAGCCCAGAGGGGCACAGAGGCACAATGGCAGATGGGAACCCAAAGTGGGGACTCCTGAGGAACCTTCATCTTGCCTGGGCTCCTCCTAGGGCTGACCCAGCAAAGTCTCAGCCCCAGTGTCCAGGCGTGAAACTCATCACCATGAGACTGTTTCATCTAGAGAAGAGAAGGCTCAAGGGGGATCTTATCAATGCGTATAAATACCTGAAGGAAAGGTGTAAAGAGCCAGGCTCTTTTCAGGGGTGGGGAGTGACAGGACAAGAGGCAATGGGCACAAATTTAAATACAGGAAATTTCATTTAAGCCCAAGTAAAAGCTTTTTCACTCTGAGGGTGGCTGACCACTGGGACAGGTGTCAAAGGAGTTTGTGGAGTCTCCATCCTTGGAGACATTCAAAACCCGACTGGATGTAGGTCTCAAACTGGCTGTAGTTGCCCCTGCTTGGAGCAGGGAGGTTGGACTGGATGATCTCCAGAAATCCCTGCCCACCTCAACAGCTTTGCAATTCAGTGACATGGGTGTAGCTGGGGTGCAGCACAACAAAACATCCTCTCCTGTACTGTCACCTACAGCTGCTCCGGTTGCTGAAGGAATTGGTGAGTGCATCACCCCCCAAGGAAGGAGCAGAAGCGGTAACAAGGAAGAGCTGAAGCCTGCCAGCCTGCCCAGGCCCAATGGTAGGGATGCTTCAATTGTGCTTCCCCTTTGTTACTTCGGGGCTGGTCTCGTGCTGCGAGTGCCACTGGGCACCTTCACGCTGCTTGTGCATAGAATCATAGAAACACAGAATGGTTTGGGTTGAAACCTTAAAGATATCTACTTCCAATGCCCCTGCCATGGGCAGGGACACCTTCCACTAGGTCAGGTTGCATGGATGCAAAGCCTCTTGCTTTCGGTCGGGTTAGGGCATCCAGGGGTGCTGCAATAGAAAAAAGATCTGGGCACGAGCAGCTTCTCCGCTTTGCCGAAGGTGATGTGGCCAGGAGCATTTCCCAGACCACCATCAGCACTTCCCTGGCCACACCGCTTGCTCCGGAGGGGGGAGGTCAGTCGTGAGAGGCCGGCTGCCCTTAACACCCCCTTCCCAGCCACAGGCCAGGCTCCTCTCTAGAGGCGTCCCACTTTAGCACAGGGTAAATATTACTTAATCTAGTAAAATTCCCCTGGATAGCTCTAGACTGTTATTAAAGAAAAGAATAAAAGAAAGGCTGATGGCTAATTTTGGGCAGTCGTTACTGTGAAAGTTAAAACCATGGGGAATTTTATTGGCCTGCTGTAATACAAGTTAAATATAGGGGCACCAGGAATTTCCCTCCAGGCCAGATAAGTCCCACATAAAATATTTGAACTTTGCAGGCACGCACACCCCATAAGGCAATGCCGAGCATTTAATCGGAGTAATAATATAATGAGGGCCCGGTCTCCGGTATCGCAGCAAGCCTGCGTGAGAAAGGTGGCTGACTCCTTTTGTGTGTTTTTTTTATTCTTACGCTGCTGTGCGTGAGGTCTGTGCACTGCCTTCCTTACTCCTGCCTGTGCACTCCTCTTTGATCCTTACCAGCACGGTGGAACCTAATTCACGCTTACTCCTTTGTGTGGAATTACTTCAATAATTTCACCTGGGTTACTCCAGGATTTTCATCAGCACACCTGAGTGAGTTATCAGTTTGTTTACCTATTTTTTTTTTATAGAGTCCCAGAGTTCATTCTCTCATTCTTTGCAATTCCATGGGAGGTGTTCATTTTGCTTGGCACTCCGCGTAAAGTTAAATTAAAATAAAATAATAATAGAGAAAAGCGAAAAGGAACAGCTAGCTGTGTTTCCTGCTCCTGACTGAAGCAGCTAAAGAGGCTGTCCTGGAAGCACTCCTCTTTGGATAAATCACAGACCTTCACTCCCTGTGCAGACACCTAGCAGTCCCCAGAGAAATTTAACTGTTCCAGTGTAAACTACTACTCGCATGTAAGTACTCACAGACAGCTTGCAGCCTGAAGAGGAAGGGAACAGAAGATGTTTGGTATGAAAGAGCAGGTCAGTGGAATTATTCCTGGAAAGTTTTCAGATGTTTTTAAAATGAGCTCACTGTGTTAATTACTGCCTTTTTTTGTTTTTCTTTTTTTTAACGGCTGGTGGGTAGAGGAGGAGCGTGCTACAGCCAGGCACCTGCATTTTGTGTGCCTTACAACCTTGGCCGGAGAGAAATGCTTTCCTGAATTTTTTAACTGGTTACTCAGGGGTTAACTGAGATTCCAGATTCCACTGAAAATACACGTTTTTCTCCAAACTACCTGCCTTAGTAGCAAGATACTAAGCGGATTAAATATATAATGTTTCCCAAAGGAAGGAGTATGCGTGTAACAAATATGACTCTTGAAAGCTTGATATTTCTGGGGGATAAAGGAAGACAAACAGTTCCCATTAGCTTTCCTTCCTCCAACATGTACATGTCACTGTGAATGAAAGTTCCCAAGTAATTAGATACCGTAAGGACGAGATGAAGTTCCCAGAGAATATTGATTTTTAAGTAGCGAATGTATTTTCTTGCTTACATTATTCAACACAGATTTCCCCTTTTCTGACTGCAGAAAACCTCACTGGAAGCATATTTTTCTTTGCTTTGGCCATACAGATGCGAGTGGGGTGACGCTATGCCTAACGCAAGTGCTTGGATTAAGGATGGGCTGCAGGGCTGGGGCTCTTGCCGTAAAACTGCATCCGGAAAAGGAGTGTTTTGGGAGCATAGAGAAGGGGCGGGGGTGCTGTGCTAATAAACACCTACAGATTAACTGATTTTAAGCAATTGGAAACATTTTGCCATTTGATGTCTCAAGAAGAATTTTAAAAGACTCTCAGTCGTAGTGGGTTATTTCACTGAAACCTGCGGGAAGCACGTGCTGCCTGTGCTTGAGTAGCTCAGAAGAACAGATTGTGCCCCAGGTCCCTTAGATGGTGAACTTCTTCAAGGGGGACCCATTTCTGCTCTTCTTTTGGGGGAGTATCGTCCACTTTGTTGTCACTGCTGGAGGTAAATGATGAATAATATGATCAGATAAGGAAAATCATAGCAAGCTAACAACACCTACAACAAAACCGACAACATCTACATGGGGTTAAACTCAGGATTTCTTCTAGAGGTGAATATATGGGGAAAAAAAACCCCACACCAGTCTGCTGCTTTGTTTTGTAAGCTCTATTTTTTGAAACACATCATTTAAAGTTCATGCTTATTCTCTTTTAATCTTCTTTTAGTAAATTAAAAATGAAAAATAAATATTTTTAACCTCTAGTTGTGCCTCCAGTTTTTGGTACTTAAGGGAACGTGAATTTGAAGTAATCATCTTGTATGACAAGGGAAAAGCTGTATTGTCTCAATCATGTCTGCAGGTTTTCTTTTTCAGAAATATTACTCTGCAGCGTTCTCCTGTGCCTGCAGATACCAACACTACTGTCGTTCAGACCGGACTATCAAATGAATTTCCCAAACTAAGTGCAATGTAGAATTAATTGAACCTTCCTCACAGTCGAGAGTATCTTATCTTCCATGCACAGTAGGTAAGCTGGGCAACTGCCGCAAGCACTGAAGCCGTGTGCACGTGTTTAATGGTGATAAACAGAAGTAATTAGCGTGCACAAATATTTGATGCAACGTTCCTTCATCTACAAAATTCCTCCATCCTCGGTTTACGTTTCCTCTGCACCTTAAATCAGATACTTTTACTGGTGAAAATGCGAGGAGTAAACTAAACAAGCAAAGGAGAAGCAAGCCCTGCTAGCCACCTTGCAGTCACCTCGCCTGCCTGCTTGCTGATTAGCACAAGGGAACGTGTTGCAAACTTCCTGCAAACCAAGTACGAAGCAACCAACTGCTCTGAGCTCGGCCGCGGCACACGCTAACCGAAATTACTGCAGTGTTACTGCCGGCAGCGCGAAAACGTCGGAGCCGAGAGAACCAGGCGTGCGTGCGTGTGTTCAAGAGCAGCGGGAAAGAGACTCGCTGCAGTTTGGTTAGACCTGGCGCACCAAAAAGAGAAGGTGCGGCGTGTGAACGTGACCTACCCAGAGAAAGCGTCAGGACAGCGGCAGTGCCCACCGCGCCGTATGACGTTTTGCTGATGCTGCGCCCGGCTCGTTTTCTCGCTGCCTTCCTGCAAATCTGCAGACGTCAGTTTTGCAGTTAGCTGGGTTCTTGGAAGTGACAGACCAGGAAATTCTGATTGAAACACCCGGTTAGGAGGCTCTTCTCGGTTACATGCAGTCTGCATCAATCAGTGAAGCTGTGCCATGAAAAGTCATTTCATTTCGCGGAGGATTTCGATAGAGCAAAATCTGGTTTCATTCCAAATTGGAATGAAACCTAAATTTCAACATTTTCCATGAAAGGGAAAACCCTTGGGGTCACTGAATTTCTGGCAGGCTGCTGGAGAAGGGAGGGTGCTGGAAACCCTGGGTGTCCCATCCCGGGGCTTTCCATGTGACAGGCAGGACTGTGACCAGTGAGCCTGAAAACCACGGTCTCCCACTTTCCTGAGGAGCTGTGAGCTGGATTCGTGTCATCAGTCCCCAGCAGCCTGCACGGTGAGCTCAGGAGAGCACGATGCTGTAGCCCTAGCTCTGCTCTCCTTCCTGTGTGTGTGAGTTGGGCCACTCTGCTGCATCTGTCTGTTTAATGGCTTTGGATTTCCAGACGCATTCCCAAAGTGCAGACCCTGTCTGAGCAATCCCCTTCTGAGAACTGAGACCTTGGTATCCATCTCTAGGGATTTTGGTAGGGATTTTGGAGTCAAGCGCCAAGTTTATGTGCAAAAACGTTGTAGATGACTTGTCTTTGGTGCCAGCTCAAATCTTTGTCAGGGCTGAACTTGACCTCCATCCTGTCACTGCAGATCCTGAGACTGGTGTGAGGTCTCAGACACTCCCTGATGGCTTAATCAAACCCTTTCCCAGAGCACCAGTTCTGTGGGTATTCTGGCAGATTGCCTCTCCAGGGACACATGATAGTTGAAGTGTATACTGCAGCCTTTGCCTGAGGTTTCCAACCACATCCCCGCCCCCCCTCCCCCCTTACTGCCCCCTCGACGCTGTTTATTTTAGGCAGCGCAAGAGAGATACAGATCTAGGCAAAACAATAACATGTCTATGTGCCATATCATGCCTCTGTTTTTTCATCATGCTGTACATCCTGGAGTGCTTTCTGGGGCTGTTCTCTCCAGAATGCAGAGCCTTTTCTCTCTAGACCTGACCCTACAGCATGGACCACAGCAGTTTTCCTTTTATGAGCTCTAACCTCTTCTTTCTTCCGGCATTAATGCAGACAGCCAAAATGGTGCTACTTGCCAGCATTTTCTTTAGCACATCTATCACACTGTCTAAATCTACTGAAAATGTCAGTGATGCATCTGGTCCCTTACGTAACATAAACTTTCACCTCTCTTTCACGTATATAAATGCACACATCATCCGTCCCTCCCTCCCTCCCTCCCTCCCTCCCTCCCTCCCTCCCTCCCTCCCTCCCTCCCTCCCTCCCTCCATCCATCCATCCATCCATCCATCCATCCATCCATCCATCCATCCATCCCCTAAGTGCTAGCCCCAGGAAAGGTCTCTGAAAGGCGGAGGTCAGGTAGCAATCAACAACTGGACGTTTTCTGTAATCAGAATCTCTTCGGACGATTTGGTATGGATGAGTCAACATTCTCCATGGGCAGAAAATACTTTTTTCAGTTTCTGACTGCAGAGAACTATTAAGTGCTGTACTTGTGATTCATTCTGAGAATGAGCATGCCAAGTTGAAGTGACTGGAAGAGGGAAAAAGGTTTCTGAGGATGTGAAATGTTGCCACCATTCTCAATTTTAAATATGTCTGAGGACATGAGGTGCCCTGTTAGAATATCGTGTGAATGCAGACACACACTCTATCTACCTCAAGAGCCAAATCATGCTTTTAGGGGCCTTGTCTGAGCATCTTCAGCTCCACCTGAAGTCAATGAGGGTTGATGGTGCTTAACATTTCTGAAAAACAGGCCTAATGTGCGCTGGGCTTTGTTGGTGTTTAGCCAAGAGTTTAGGAAGCACGGTCTTTTCCCTCCCTCTGCAGCTTTGGGGCAATCTGTTTTGCTACAACAGTACAGAGCAGTACTAAGAATGTGTATGTTTTTTGAATGGTGGTAGACATTTGGTGTAAACCTCCATATGGCCTGGATACAGGTCTGCCTTTTTTTTTTTTCCTTTTCATTTGACCATCTAGAAACTGTCTATGGGAGGAGACCAGGAGAGTTGAGCTTGTTTACCTTGTCAAAATCCAGGCTTGCAAAAGGTTATGGGAGTGGTGTATAAATACTGGGTAAACACTGGAAAGATCATCGACACTAAAGGACAAAGTTAGCTAAGAAAAGCTCAAGCTGGAAATGAGGTGTTTCTACATGGATGGTAAGTATCTTTCTAAGGGCAATAATGGAGTTTTCCACCCCCTTCAGAGCTTTATCATTTATTCAGTTTCAGATAGAGTATGCCTGGCAGCCACGGCAGGGAACAGAAATCAGACACCCAGAAGACCTTCCCAGCTCTAAGGTCCTATAAGTATAACTTCAGCGAAAGTCTGTACTATTGAACTGATAGAAAGCTGCCAGAAAAGGAATGCTATCTGAGCCTAAGCCTGCTTATGGTGAATTCATTTGAAAATTCAAGCAGATGATTTCAGGGTAATTATTATTATGTTGCTTGCTTAGCTGCAGCTGTGATTTGCTTTTTGCATAGTGTAGACAGAGCTTTACAGAATGTTTCCCAGCACCTTCTGTGATAATTGACAGCTATATGTAAGCCCTGCCTATTGTTTCAGATAGCACAACGTGTTCTTAATTGCATGTTTCAGATTAGAAAGGGATTGAAAAATGAAAAGACAAATAAAGCAATAAAATCTTTAGAATTGGTTACACTCATTAGCTTTTTACGTATACTCTTGGGTGTACTCTCCTCCTGTCACAGACATGTGAGCCCCACTGGTGTTTAACAGAAGCTTTGTGAAAAAGCTGAGAAGAGACCATACTTCTCTAAAATTCAAGTGGTACTTTTATACTGGGTTGCACATGAGGATATGAGAGACTTTTGCTATCCAAAGAAATATTCCTGGACTTATTTCCTTTGCCCTATTATCTTTGGAAATTATTTATGTTTAATAATGTAATGGCATCAAGAAATGCAGGGCTAGGTTGTGCCACCTATGCAGAATGGTGTGTAGGAGTCTAATGACAGTTCTTCCTCAAAAAAAAGGTCCCACAAGCATGCAACCTGCCCCCAACCTGCTAGGATGAAAGCTGAAGAAAGACAAGCCCTCTGCAGAAGGTTTACCATAAGAATGAGAAGGGCAGGTAGGTGCTGAAGACCTTCATCTGTAGGAGGTAATGAAATCATGGCCTCCTGTGCAAGACAGAGACACCTGCAAGCATTGGTCCAGGGTCTGTGCCCAACCTACACCACCTCAGCAGGAACTGCGGAAGCTTACCTAATCATCACCCCAATTAGCCAAGACGGAGGCTTTGCTCCAGCAGGTTTGAGGAGAACCGCAGAGATGCGTGAAGGTAACGCAGTGAGGAGACATGAGGAGCAGGTGGAGATGACAGAAAGAAAGATTTGGATGAGGAGTCCTTTTCTCCATTAAGATAATCCTTGCAAAACTGGCTTGAATGGAGGATAGAAGGGCTTATTTTTTTAAACTGGAAAACAAAACATAATTTGAAACACCACCGCTAACGCAGTAGACCAGCAATAATCAGAAAGCTAGAGAATACTGTATGACACTGGAAAGGATTTTATGCAGATGATGTCATTCTTTCTCTGAATGAATGGTATTAATCTGCATCTGAAGCATAAAACCATGAGGTAATGGAATACATTAATTACTGCAAGCTGCCAGTGTCTCTAGACCAGTGGTTACCAACATTTTTGGAGCCGGCCTCTTAGCACTTTTCCTCCTTGTCCCCAGTGGGTAACGTCCACCTTTGCCCACAGGCTCCCATTTCAGCTTTCCACCAGCCCAGAGCCTTTGCTGCTGCTTCCTCTCCTGTGTCCCAGCTCCCCATGCTCCTGCTGCTTTTTCTTACTGCCGGGTCCAAGAACAAGACCACAGATCCCAGCAGAGCTTATTCACTTGGCCCCATGCTCTGCTGGGCCTCACCTTCAACGGGGACATACCTCGCTGGTTGGGAAGTGCTAAATTCCTGAATTGTTCCCCTAGCTCAACTGCAGTGGTGAAAGGGAAGGTGAATACAGAGAATCCGCGCGGCATTTTTTTCCTTCACAAATTAAACAAGTGTACGGGAGCTCTTTGGTTCAGGAGGGAGCTCGTTATTGCGTTCTTCCAGGCTTTTGCTCAGAAGGGAACCTCAGAGGATTGGGTAAATGACCTTGCAGAACAAGCTATTCGTATCTACTGAGTATGTCCAATAGTAGCAACTTATGTTAAGGCAGTGACACTTCCATTCGTGTTTGGGTTTTTTTGGACTTAGTTCGTTGGTGGGAATTTTTTGTCTAATTAGATTGTACATCCTTTGGAGCAGATTATTCTATGTTTAATATAAGTACAGATAACTGATATTCAATACAGGTTTTATAGTAATGTATTAGAAGGATAAAGATAGTCCTGGCTATTTTTATAGTGGTATAAGTGCCAGGTCTCTGACCCCAACGACTGGCCTGCCATTCCCTGAGGACCAGAGCTCAAACTCTGTACCTTAAGTTGTAAGCAAGCAAGAGAACTGTATTTATCCAGCTGACACATTAAGGTATTTAAGGTGTCTGAGATCAGGTTAAGATGTCTGTCTGGACACAGACAGCAGCAGCTCTCAGGCCTGGGGGGAAAGGGACAGAACCAGACTGCTTCTGTAGTTCCTGCTGCGGGCTTTTCCTGACAGAGCTAATTACCAAAATCTTCAGAGCCCCCTTCTTTCCATCATTGGTAATCCATCCACACACTAGCAGCCAAGCAGAGAAGTTGTGGAAGAGGAGTCTGGGAACCAGGTTTTAAGGAATGACTGAAATAGATGGAGCTAAGAGGAAGATGACAAGCTTGATAAGGAGATGGAGCCTAATGGAAAAGGAGGATGAGAATGAGAACTGGGAGAGGGGAGTCAGAACTGCTTCACCAATGTAAGACTGATTGGAAAATCAGTCTGGCAGCGAGACAGGGAAAAGGAGTTAAGATGAGACAAGGCAGAAGACTGGAGCTGGATGAAGGGTCTACTGAGGGGCCCTGGTGGGCTGAGAAACTTCTTAGAGGTAGAGCTGGGATCATCTGGACAAGAAGAGAGAAGGCAGAGAGCTCATCTGGGGCAGGGAGACTCTACGGTGAGGGGATGTTGGTGAAGAAGAGGGTCTGAAGTGAGGAAGAGACTCAGCAAGGGGAAAGTGTAGTGGGGCGATGAGGCTGGGACTGGGATTTGCAGCCCAAAGGAGGGAGGAAGGAAGGGATTTGACTGACAAGGAGAAATGGATAGGGCTGAGGATTGCACTGATGGAGAAGAATCAAAGCAGGAACATCATAGTGGGGTGGGACAGCGTCAAGCAAGCTTGGGAAGGAAAAGCAGAAGAGTATGTGCCTCCTGTAGCATATCCCTTCCAGTGTCAAAAATTAGCACTGAAACATACTGGCAAAGTGTGTGTCTGTCACATACACACACACGTACACAAACATGCACACAGAGAGATTCTGTCAGATATACAGGGCAATGGTCAAGTACTGGTGGAAGTGGTCCTTTAGCTCATGTGGCAGATGCCTTCAAGGCCATGATGCAGGTTCTTGTGTGCTGGGGTACTGAGAGACAGCAAAAGCACATTTCTGGGCTTTCAACATGTTTTTATAAACGTAAGAAATACTGGTCATGTAATTGTTTTGAGGTTTTTGTTTTGTCCCTTATTAACCTTTAAAAAAATCAAGTTCTTAGTCATAGGGCAATGCTAGAATTAAGGTTGCAAAATCCTCTCAGCCATGAGACTTACACTTTTAGCTGCATCATCTCACATACTTTTTCTGTCAGGACTCTGCTGAAGGTGCAGGGTGGATCTGCTGTAGGACAGACTCAGGGTTTACCGGGTCTCCTGCTTTGTTTGACACAGAAATTGGCCAACAAGTATTGTCTGAGACAAAGGACTGAGGAAAGAGACTAGAGATTGTCAGAGCTGAATCTTGCCCTGGAAAATAAAAATCTATCCTTGGTTCTGCTCTAATTCCTGCATGACATTAATCAAGTTTTGACAGTTTGACAGCTTAGTTAAGAAGGTGTGTTTCTTATATTCTGTATTCCAAATTTCAGGTGCTGGTGCTTGTATTTGCAACAAAAGTCAACGTAGGTTGTTCCCCGATCAAGTAAAGTGCTGTATAATGCTAAATCTTCTGAAAACAATTCAAACTGGGCATTTAAAATTAATGAACAAATGGGCCTTCGTGACACTACAGTGGTGGGATGTTATAGATAGCAGTAACTGTCTCCACCACAGGGTTTGAGTGGCACCATTACTAAGGCTTTGGTACCATGCCTTGAGCAATATGGTGAAAAAAGAAATATTGAACAGGAGCTCATTAGTGGCGCAAGCAGACACAATGTTCTGGCTGCAGCGGATCCTGTCTCGTGGGTTGCTGACCCCTCAGATCTGCTGGCAGAATAGCACATCTCAGTTCCTCAGTTTTGTAAAACCGATCTGGCTTAGCGGGGGCAATGTTTTGCCTGCCCTTTGAAAGCATACACACCCCACCTCCTCCCCCCAAAAACCAGATAATTTGACAGAATTTGAGTTAGGAAATGGCTGCAGACGGAGCTGTGCTGGCGGGTCAGAAAGTGTGATTATATTCCTTGCAGAGAAGGGGTGATGAGTAGCTGGTGGTAGGGCCAGAGCGGTAGGCCCTTACTTGGGATGAGCTGTGATCCAAACACACCTGACCCTGCTCCGCTGGAGTACCACCCTCGGCGACACGCAGCGCGTGGGGTGGCCTTCACCCAGAGCCAAGGAGCATGGCGTTGGTCTCCAGTACTCACTATACAACACCAGCACGGGTAACCTTCCTTGTGGTGTTTCCTGACTACCGAGCAGTGAGCTTTACAGCCTGAATAGTGTTTTCTGAGTGCATTTTTGTATATAGGTACAGACAGAAACACGCATTACATAAAATACAAGTGTATGATGCATATGTATGACTTTCTACAGAAAAACATATTTTTGCTACCTTGTCTTTGCCGTGCACTAGGGAAATACTCAAGGGGCAGATGAATCAGTCCTATGGCACGGCCAAAAACACGATGAGTCTATCAAGTGGACCTCACAGGGAATATTTAAATCCCAAAGGTATTTTAGAGACACTTAGTAACTTCTGGTGCTCCTTAAATATTAACAGCTGCTCTGGACTGTTGGATGAATGATAGTTTGGAAAGCTTTCTGTGCAGATCCATGACATAACTGTGTCTCAGTTGAAGAGGAATGCTTCCTTTAATCAAATCATTGTGTAACATGTCTGATTCACCACAGACTTGCTAAGTAGTGTGTCCCAAGTCTCTGCAGCAGATACAAGGCATAATTTGGGGGCGGGGGGAGTGGAAAAGGGAAACGTGGTTTTTTTAAGCCATGCTCGTACTTGGAATCTTAGGCCAGAGGTGGACAAAACCAGTTTCCTAGCTTAAATTGGAGCCTGAAAGCTTCTTTGATTTGTGCCAACTGCTGGTGGCCCCAAGAACAGTTTGAAAGCAGAAGCAAACAGGCTGAGTGCAGCATCCAAGCATCGACTGGTGGTGGGGATGTCCTAGCCTTAATCCTTATGCCATCTTCAGAGAAGTTATAAGGATATAAAAGGTGCTCTGCTAACTTTGTGGCAGCAAGTTGGGCAACTTCCCCAGAGTGAAGTCGGATGGCTTTCAGGACTTTTGGATTGCCTGTTATTCCAAAAGGCTGCAGTGCAGATATGTGGGCTGAGCTGGGAAACCTGCCCCTCTGCTGTGGTGTTCCTTGAGTGATATCCGTGTATAAAATGCTTCTGTTTTAATTGAGAAGGATTTACCGACCGAAAGAAGGTTTAACATTGGCAGAATCATGATTTCCACCAACTGGTACAGCTTTTCTGCACTGAAAGAGGATTGAAAGGTAGTTACAGCTCAATATCCATTTTATGGACGTTTAAAAGACAAGAGATGCAACACTGCAGTGACACAGGTGTTGTGTGCAGGTCTTGCAATGGTTTACAAGACCAAGAGGGCCTGGGACACTTTGCCAGCACCTAAACCCTCCCTGAGGGAACTGATTTGGCCTGTTGGGAGAAAAATAATCTATTCTTCTTTCAAAGAGAAAAACTGAGCTTAAAAATGGAAATAGTCTCCTAATAAAGAGAACCATAAAGCTGGAGAAAGCGTCCTGTAGCAGTCTGGATGTGATAACCTGGAATAAATGGCAGTTGGTTGAAGGGGCTATCCACATGCTAACCATTCATGCTATGTATCAGCAGTGTGATTGATTTTTGTAATGCCAGTCAAAAGTAGACTCTTCTGAAGCATTGTCAGCCTGTGAATAGCTTCCAAAGACTAAAACTGCTGCTGAAAAGCCAACAGGGTGGCCAGTTTCCAGCTTGGCATCCACTGCTAATGTTCCATCTACCTAAAATTGCCATTATAACATGGTTAGAAAAGGCGTTTTTCATTTCCTGCTCTGCACTGATGTGTAGAGTTACTGTGTGCTGTTAGCAACTAAGTGCCGGTTTTCACTTCAGAAACAGATGCCTCTTATTGAAGGCTGGATCCTGGCAGCCCCTCCATAACCAGAGATGGAAAAGGGTGCAAGAAGCTGCCTGGACACAAATGTGCATGTCCGGTGCTCTTTCCCTTAAGCTTGGTTTTCTTTTTCCACTCTCCTCAGCTTTAGCTTCTCAGATGTGAAGCTTCTCTCCTGGTATGACCAGGCTTACACAGTGTGGACAGGAGCGCCCAATGCATCTCTCCAGCACGTGAAAGCGCTCCCGGATGCACTTTAGCTGCAGTCCCTGTCCAAACCTTCTTCCTACGTGTAACGGTTGTTGTGAGAGCTATGGGCTGCTCTGTAGTTTCTGGAGGATTTCAGACCTCCCCCGTGAAGACATGCTGTGCAGCCACCAGTCTCTGCAGAGCAGAGCATGATGGCCACTCACAGTGGCCAAAGCTCAGCGTGAATCTGATTCGTTCTCTCTCAAGCCGTTTCAGAAAATGAAACTGCCCTTGTTCTCCCCGCAGATAATCCACTCCTGCCAGTGGTCATGAATCACCCCTGAACAACTCTTCCGTATAGGTGGGTTTGAAGTTCTGTTGAGTCATCTGCGCAAGCTGGGAGGGTTGGCTGTATGCTTCCACACCTGTGTTTTCCAGAACAACACGGAGAGAACTACCCTGTGTGACCACCCGCAGTGTCCCACAATGCTCACAGGCAGTACCATGCACCAGTCGTCTTCGCCACCCCCATCTCTCTCTTCAACGCTTAACGCAGCTTTTGCAGCGTTCTTGCTTTCCAGGTTTTAGACGGGTCGGGTCACAGGCAGGTGTTTGCTTTGTGGCTATCTCTGCGGGTTGAAGATATTGCTGCCCCAAGGTGTTGGTTATCATTCCTGTGCCAGAGGTCACCATTCCCACTGATCTGCCAACAGGTGGAAATATGTTTACATACACCGTTTGCTTCTTTACAGAGTTAACTCGCTTATACTGCTGAACTAGCAGTCTGAACTAGCCCACGCACAGTGGAGCAGCTTCGGGAGCGTCCGCGCAACCCCTTCTGCCAGCGAAGCAGGAGCTTCAAACTCCATGCGGGACACCGATGTGATCGATTGCAGCTGGAAAAGTAGAGCAAGTAGAAGACATTTATCCACAGCCTTGAAATCCGGCTGACTTCATCCTGGACTATCAGAGGTGATGCTAGGGCATGGATGGGATTTTAAATATTAAAAATTCCAACATCGACTAAATTAAAAACTAATTACACAAATTTGCAATGAAGAAGGAAGAATAGATGTAATATCTGAACTCTATTAAAGGATTTGCATTTGTATGGGAACATTTGCAAAATTAAATGTTTAAAAAATTGTTTCAGATGATTTGGCTAGGAGTAATTATGGCATAAAACCAGATTGTAAATACAGAGAAAAGCAAATTAAGCTGGGACATGAGGTAAAGGAAGTTACTCATAAGAATAATTGTTTTTATATTTAATATATTTTTTTTTCAGCAGTCCTGAAATGTCTTACTGCAGGATAATTAGAATCTAACCTTGTCCCAGGAAAGCCAACAGTTGCAAGCCTGATCCTCTGTCTGTGTGTGTGTGTGTGTGTGTGTGTGTGTGTGTGTGCACGCATGTCTGCCTGTACACTGCTTGTAACAACCCGACCAATGGCAAGGGTGAGTCCTGGGAATGGAATTTTTTCTCAAAATTCAGGCTATATCAGGATTTGATGTGGAGTCCACTCTGGTGTCAGATACTCACTAGTGTGAGCAGAGAGAAGGCAAGCAGCACATGAATTAATTTTTCAGTTGCATTTTAACTTAGGAAGGACTACAGATGCCACCGAAGACCACAAAAAATAGAGAGCAGCTTGGAAAGCTTAGCCTTGTGTAATGGGAAAATCAAAGGGAGAATCAGCTCGGGGAAAATAGTCTAAAAAGTGAACAAAACAGGTAGCAGTGGGAGTAGAAAGCAGTAATGCAAATAAAAAGAAAGGATGTAGGAAGGATGTAGGAAGTGCAGAAGAATTCTTTCCAGATTTATAATGATTTGTAGCCAGGAAAACTAAAAAGTCCTTGAAGAGATTTTAAAGTAGCTTGGGTGTAAATTTGAATGCAGCCCATATTATTTGCATGTTGGAGTTTTTGTTTAAAAGTACTTGCAGTCCCTTCACTGCAGCTGTGGCTGTCTTTAACTTTTTAATCTTTGCTTGCTGTGACAGCAGATACATTTTTAGAGTTAAGGTCTATTCCAAACCTTAGAGGATCTAAAATGATAAGCCAGATGCTTGGAAATGAAGACAGAGTGCTTAAGAAATAATAATTAATGTGGTAACATATACATGTTACATATACAGACACAAATATGTATATGTATGTGTTATAAATTGCAAAACAAGTGTGTTTTGCAACTTCTTCGGTCCATTCTCTCCCTCAGGGCCCTGAGACCACTAACAGTCCTTAATGGACCTGACCAGTCTCACATGGGACATCCACCCACCTTAAAAGGGTCCAGAAACCCTTTTAAGCTCAGCTGGGGACTATGGGCTTCTGTCTGAGCTGTTAGGGGACCTGCTGGTCTCCAGCTCAGTTCAGGCTAGGGCTGACTATGGACTCCTTTTCTCTGGAGCACAACAGACCAGTTTCTCAGCCTGAATCTGCTTCTGTCTTGTTGTCATGGCCCTATCTGGACATCATTGGACCTGACCTTTGAGCTGTCTTCCTGGCTTGATCTTTGTCATGTCCTATCACCATGTTCTTGCCTTATGATCTGGGCTCTTGGTTGGACCTGGCCACCATTTCTGGGCCTGTCCTGCTTGGCTCGCTCAGGGCTGTGTGGCCGGCCATAGGATCACCTTTGCTCCTGGCTTGCCACCCCTTGGAGAAAAGACCTGCTCCTGCTGCTCTCTGACACTCTCTTCAAGTATGTATGTAAGCGTGTAGAGGTGAGCTACTGTGGCCATCCCTACCAAAATTACAGAAGATGGCGATTCCCGTCCGCTCCACAGAAGCGCTCTAACTGAAGTCACCTTTTTGCCTAGTGAAGAAGGGTTTGTCTCTAGCTCCTCTCTTCCTGGAGACAGGAGAGTAGCGACAGAAGGCAGAGGTAAGGAACAGAAGCCTCAGGCAGCAATGCTAGAATATCTCCAACGCAGGAGAAAATCTAGATAACGCTTTTATTTTAAGATCCGTGTTTCAGACTTGGCTAGCAGACTTTGCCCGCAAATAAAGATAATCCTCTATCCGATGTTTCGCCTCACTGGCTTGAGCCTGCAAAGCACTGCTTGTCTAGGTAAGAAATGTGCACTGATAGGGTTCACATGAGTGTTCCCGCAGCTTGGTGTTTAGGTCATGCTCACTGTTTCTTACCAGTCAGACCAATGCACTTGCATTTTATAGGTCAAGAGGGTTGGAATGCTGCAATTGATGGTATGTCTGCAGTATACTTCCAGAATCTGCTATTGATCGCTTTTTGTCACTGCATCCTTTTGTTACTGAATCCAGTCAACTCAGCAACATCAAAGAACGCTTTTGGTCTTGGTGGTAGTAGGACTGGGCACTGGGTCCCAGATTTTAGAACAAGAAACCGTTGTTTGCACCTCCATGTCTTCTCTGTGCTCCTCCTGGAAGCTACTTAAGAGGTATACACCACACAGAGAGTCAAGGAGGAGGATGATAGAGAAGTGAGTGTAGGAAGCTCAGTCCTTCCTCACCTAACCTGCAACTTTTCAAAAAACGCATCCAGATAGTGGAAAATAAGGTGGAATACGTAATGTCTCCTCATGCAACCTGTGTGGGGAAAAGGTACTTTGAAGTTGGGAGAGAAATAGCGTGGAGAACTGGATAAAGAGACAAAACACGCAACAGGAATGTAGTGGGCCCTGGGAACGGGAGTAGGGAATGAAGGAGTAATTTAAAAGTGTGTGCAAGTTGACAGAGTATTAAAATATATATGTATATGTTATAGGTGGCTTACAGAAAAAAAGGGGAGATGCAAAGGTGGGTACTGTGAGTTTGGCCTCCATAAACCAGACTGAAATGATCATGCTTACTTCATTCTACAGTCCATAGCAGTGGAATGAATTGTTTCTGCATCTCTTGGTTTCTGTGATTAAAATGTTCTTGGCATCAGCTTTGGTTTTAATGTGATTGGTTTTTAAACATAATTAGAAGGGTTTTTACAGCTTTGTGTATTTCTGTTTAAGAGACAACAAAAGTAACGCACAGTTGTGTTTTTTACCAGAGAAGGATCTCCAAAGCGTTACGACAGAATGGCACTACAGTCTTGATAATAAGATCATGCACGGTGGAGCATTGCAGAACTGGCTCTCTTTGGTTTTTTTGCAGACAGTGCCTCTGACTTGAGAAAAAGCACAACCTGGGGTTTGTTAGCCCCTCTGATCTGGTGCCTCATTGTGCAAGCTGTTCACAGGACCAGGTACACGAAATGCAGCCTTAGATGAGGGGAGGAGTTATGTTTCAATTCTCTATGAACTTTTTTTTTTGATTCAGTAACATTCATTTTCTTTTTCCGTTTGAGGTTTGCTGTGCAGGCTACAGTAAGATCATCAGGGACCCTAGGCACGAGTGGTCCCACTAAGCCAAGGGGATAACTCGCGTGCTCAAACGATGCCTGTAAATCTTGACAAAAGGAGCCCTTAACCATAAGCTCTGGCTTTCGGCGCATGCACTAGCGGGGCTTAACAGGCGTGCAAATTCTTTCCTGAAGATAGGCACAGCAAAAATTACTCCACAAGGGAAATACCTCTCTAGAGAGGGATTCACAGCTGTGCTACATACTCTCCCCCTTCCACACACTCTGCTGTCCGAAGCATTTGGGGAGATGAGCTGTTCTTTGTGAGCTCCTCTCTCCTATCTGTGCCCAGCATCTGCCTCATGTGGCTGGCTCTCTTTATCTCAGCAGGCCTGGCCTCCATGCTGGATTTCTTATGGCCAAGTACTGACCTGGGCTTTTGTCACCCCTGACAGGCTCTGTATTTTTTTTAAGAAGTGAGTGCATGCCATGTCTGGGGGCTTTATGGGCTGGCCAGCCACTCCTCCCGTAGGATTTCTGTGGCAGTAATACAATTTATGTATTTACGAGGAACTGTCAGTTTAACCCACTGGAGAACCTTATGTCTTGACTTTTGCTTTTCGTTGTGTTGCCATGAGTTTATCTACAAGCTTCACTGTGCCTCAGCGTCAGATTCTCCTCTCCGCAAATGTACACACATCTAATTCATCAGTATGGTTATTCCAGCACAGTATTCCACAGTTTGTTTGAAATAAGATATATGTTGTATCTTTGTGATGTAGAAAATGCCTTAACGCTTGCTGTAAAGCAAGAGCTGCGGAATGATTTGCCTCTGAAGGAAATAAGGCGTGCTTTTTCTGTTGTGCCACTTCTTAAGCCAACAGACAGCTTTGAGGCCTGCTGTTGCACCCTACAGCACGTTTTGACGTTGCCTTTCAAGACATTACAGTGTTTAAATAGAAGGTGTCATCAGTTGCGAAATGACTTCTCCCTCCTTGGCGAAAAGGGGCTTCGGCTGGAATGCGACAAGCCCACAGCACAACTTTCTGGGAGGGGTGCAACATGCAGTTGGACCTGGAGCAGCCCAAACAGAGGCCGTCAAGCCAGCCTGGAGCAACAGCCCAGCCAGGCGGGGAACAGGCCTGGATGTTGGCTCTCTGGGCTGGCCCTGCAGCCTTCAGCCGGCACATGAAAAACCAAACCCAAAATACTTCTCTGTTTACAGCAGCGAGAAGCCAGCCTTGAACCAGGTCTCATTTATATTGCTGTTGCTCACCCACGCCTAGTTTTCCTCTGTCTTGTATGCTACGTGGGCAATTGTTTATCGATGTGTGAAAATGGGTATAGGATGCAGTCATGCTGCTGTGATAGGATTTTAGAAAATGAGATCCATGGCTTTTACAGCGTCGGCCTTGTGAAATTTTGGGACAGCTGCAAGACCGCGAGTGCTGTGTTTTCAACTTGCAATGGTTTGCTAGAGCGCGTTTTGAAAATTTTCTAAGCTCCTCAGCATTGGAGCCTGACGCTTGCTAGCTTTAGTTTAGAAAGATCTAACAAAATCTCTGGCCACAGCTAGAGGAAATGAGTTTTTTTTTCAGGAGACCCCACAAACAGAAAAACTACATAGCAGGATTATTAACAGAAAGGCACCAAGATAATTCAAAAAAACCCCAAACGTGTAGTTGCTGTTGTAGGCACTTGGATTTAAGGAGAACTGAACATCTTTAAATGACAGAAATAGCACAGTTTACAAAAGGTGCTAGATGTCTGGATTGCGATGCACCACTGCAAAACTCCGTATGTTATTTGAATGCTACTTCATAGTCAGAAGAATGAGGCTAAAGGAACTTGAAAATTTGTCGTTGATCTGTGCCTAGTGATCTGAAATATGCCTGTCAAAGTAAACATCCCAGTATTCAAAAGAATTTCAGCTTGAGTTTTTTTTCAATACAATGGAGATTTTTTTTTCCCCTCTTTGTGGATTTCTTATATTCACATCTGCACTGGGAAGGAAGCAAGGGAAAACATTCCAGAGAAAATAATGACGTTTTGCTTATTTCCTTTTAACCCTGCAACCTTTGAGCTGCTAAGCTAATTTAATGTGCTCAGAATGTGATATTTGAAAGGCCTCTCCTTTACATGTCTGTGGCAAACATAATACTAGAGCACCATTGAATGGCAAAAATACTTGTGGAAGAAGGCATGGGATGAAAAGCTTTTAAGTCATTCAGATATGTTAAAATGTTTATGGTCGAATCTAAGGAAAAAGCACACTGCTGAAAGCATCTTGGCAAGGTGCACTTGTGTTAAGTGCATATGTGTCTTCTGTTTCTTTAACAGATAAAATAAAAGGCTTAGCAAAAAATGCTGGCAAACCACACCATATTTAAATGAGCAGTTCAGAACCTAGAACTACTGAGAAAGGAAGATCAGAGTGAACTGGTGAGCTGCGGTGAAGGGGAGATGCAGTGGAAAATACGAGCAACTTCATGAAAAAGTTCAGAGATAGCAAGAAAGCTGTCTAGCTCAGTTAGGAGTAAAAATACAGGGGTGCAAGGGAGTAAAAGGGCTGTAGAAGTATAGAGCCTGCTGACCTACAGAGAAACTTTTTTTTTTTTTTTCTGAAAAGACAGAAGCAATTTTCAGTGGAAAGCCAAAAGCTCTGAGACCTGCTTTTCATGGCTACATCTACACTAACTTCAGAGCGCTGGCCCAGGCTCAAACTTGCCTCGTCTTTGGACACAAGACTGTGCTCACGGCCTTAGGTGAGCTCCATCTCAGGGAGGAGGAAGGGAGTCTGAGCTGGCTCAGCCCTTTAATATAACCCCAATGGCATCATATCCTGTGCTGCAGATGAGCCTTTGTCTTCTCCCAAATCCTCCACCTCAGAGCTCATAATTCTGTGTGACAATTATCTCCCTCCCAGAAGGGCTTGATGTCACATCCCACAAAGCCCAGCTAGACGTGTGGTGTGCTGAGCACAAGGCATTCCTCGCATGGCAGTGGTCCAGCCTGCTTCTCATCCCGCTCAGCGCAGGTCAGCGACAGCATGGGCACAGTCTATGCCAGCCACTAGGGCTGTCTTTTGGAGAAAAAGGCAGCACTGGTTTAACCAGTCTAGGTTTAACTCCTTTCTTTTTTTCCCCCGCCTTAGACTTTGGCAAGCCATCATGGAAGGTTTGACCGGGCAGGGAGTGCTGCTGGCCTGCAAAACGCTGAGGATGAATCTCTTGCTCTTGGCCTCACCACGTGTCTCTACAGGGAGGATGCTTCACGTGGTGTGGGCGCAGCACGAGTCTCACCAGAGCTCCCAGTACTGAAGGAGACCTCAGAGAGACTCTGCTAGAAAGCAGCCTCCTCCATGGATTGCTTTGCTCCGTGGATTGCTTTGCTCCATGGCCAATCTCTTGTCCTGTGACCAGATGCGTGAGGCCTCGTGTGCTGGGAGGAAAGGCGGCTGATGTCAGGCTGCGGTGACGGGCTGTGTAGGGTGAGGATTGCTTCCCCTGCGTGGAGGAGCTGTTGCTGGGAAAGGTCTCCTGAGGGAGCACAACAGCAGCCGAGGCCCCTCCAAGGAGCAGGAAGTACAAATAGGCAGCAAACCAAGTTTTTAGTACAGCATCTTGAACACGGGTGTTCTTGTCTGAGATACTCTGATAGGATTAAGATTAACATGGTGTAAATAACTAGATACGGTAAATAACTAGATACTAGATCAGTGATCATGAAGCTCATTGAAATGTCTAGTTGATAATACCTGGGGAAAAAAGGTGACACTCTGTCAGTGTATTGTGCCCTATATCACTTGATTAACCTGAAGCAAGACAGATTTGCTCCTTTCCTTGGCCATAGGGGTCCACACCAGTGACCACCACACAGAGCTGTGGCGTACATGTATGAGTAAAAGGTGAGGTTGGGTCAAAATTCTTCCATGGGACGGCTTTCTGCATCATATTAATGCCGGGTTGTCCAAATGAGAAGGAACCGATTCAACTTATGGGACACCATAAAAGCAACCCCCCTTTAGGACATCCTGTGAGGGAAAGATGTGGGACATTGCCACAGAAAATATCCCAAGCAGGACCAGGTCCTTGCTTGGAGCAGCAGGCTGCGGGGAGCGGCTCACGGCTGTCGTTTTCGTCTGCCTCTGGGAAAGCATCTGGCTGCTGCTGACAACGAGAGTTGTGAGTATCTGGGGTGACAGTTACTGCTGGAGAAAAGGGAAGAAAATGACCTCCCCTCGCGGTGGCGGTTGCTGCCCTATCTCTCCAGCCCCGCTGCGGGAGCGGCAAGCCCTGGAAACGCTCCGAGTGACGGCTTGTACCAGGTAAGCCAAGATCCTCTGGCTTTCATCTGAACGTGCTGAATGAGAAGCCTCAGAGCACAAGCTAATAGACAGCAGTTCTTTTAGCGAAACCTTTATGTTAATTCAATACAGACTACTTATGGAATTTCCCTTCTCTGAGACAATCTCAACTTCTATAGAGAAATAGCGCTCAGTCTTGGTTTTTTTCTTTTCAGAACTTCAGAAGTTCCCTCAAAAATTCCCTGAAGCATTAATAATAAAGATTCTCAGTTGCATGTCAGGATGTAATGTACAACATAAAATTTTCACATTTGATGCTCGGCATAGTTAAATTTACCACAGTGCTTCACATTCAATATATACCAAGAATTCTAGCAAAATCACATAGTGTTCAACTAGAGATTTATCATGGGGTGCTTAACAATGAATTATTTAAAAGTACCTAATGTATCATGGTTTCTTGAGAGCCTAATGTGTGTATGTGTATATATTTATATATAAAATACCTGTGAGCCATTACAAAATACCAGTTTCGGAGCGTAGGGGGTTTGAGTGTAAATCTAGAGAATGTTTAAAAATAGGTGTCCTCCTGAAAATGCAGTGGAGTTTTAGAAAGAAAAAAAGCCTTAATAGTCTTCCCCATTCAGATACACACACAGTCATTTAAAGGGAATTTGTATCCTGTAGGACTCTTTTGAGAAGAAATTTTAAAAGTATCTAAAATCTGCCGTGAAGGCGCGCTTTTTTTTCCCAATGTGCGTATTGATGTGGCATTTTAGATCTCACTGAAAACTTTTAAAGAATTTCCCTCATTTGCAGGTTTTGAGAAGATTACTATGTGCCTCCTACTAGCAGTCATCCACAGTACTTTTCCCAAAGTACTTTACTGAGTGGGTATGCACTTCCTTTTTGCTGATGGAAAAACAGATAGAAAAAGATGAAGTGGTCTGCTCAGGATAAACAGCCTGGCACTGCCGTCTCTCCCAAGCTTTTCCCAGGCTGCCCTCAGGACTGTGTTTTCGATTTGCTGGAGCAGGTAGGCGAGCCTGCTGGAGCAACACCGAGCTGGGCTAGAGATAGCTCTTCGCCCCTCACCTCTGCTTATTCAAGGTGAGCAGGCTGGGGAGCGTCGCCAGCTCACAGCTGCCTCTTCTGTCGCTTTTTCCGATGGCCGTGGGAATAACCTCACGGGGCCAAACTTCCAGTTCTGCATTTTGCCCTCTGACCCAAACTGAGACGACTTGGTTAATGGGTGGATCAGCTGGCACTATCTAACGTGCCTCATGCCTCCCTGGGAACCTCTCTCCTCATTGACACCTCATTTGAGTCCTTCTTCTAAAGACATTTGTGCTTGTTAGGGGAGAAAGGGCACCTATTATATTCCTGGGGGTGAGAGGGCTGGATTTTCAGGCTGCTGGGTGGGATGCAGTTGAATTCTTCTAGTAGAAGAACAATTTCACCATGGCTCCAGGGGTTTTACTCCTGTCCTTCATGTCACCCTGCTCGTTGGAGCACCAACTTTGAACTTGCAAAGAGATGGGTGATGGAGGGTTTCCTTCAGCAGCAGCTGTGGTGGGGCCTTTTTTCTGAGGCCTTTTGTGAGGAAGGGCCAGCATCTGATGCTTCCTCTCTGGTGACAACCACCTGAGGCTTACAGACAATGAGTAGAAGAGGAAGGAACCAGATGCCCCAAAGGCCATGGGGACAGACTCGGGGACAGCTGACCAGAACAAGTAGAGGTCCAGACCTAGTTACAGAGGTCACTTATCTTGAGTTTGTGACTGGGCAGACTTGCTACATGAATTTAAGCTTATAGCACCTGCAGGATCATATTCATATTGGTGTGTTCAGGCTAATGGCAATTCTGTTCTTTAGCAAGTCAGAGCACTAAGTCTAAAAACCAAAGGGAGGGGGGTGGGAAGACCTGTAACACACACAAAAACCCAAACTCAAAACCCCATCATTTTCTTGTGTAACTGGAGTAGTAGAAAAATACATTTTCTCCTTGAAGATACTCTTTGAGGGTCTGATTTTTCACACGTCTCTCACTCTGTGGCAGATAACACCCTCACCCTAACCACCAGGCTGCAGACCAGCCGGGCAGCGCGAAGGCCGGTTGTCCGCTTGCTTCTGCCCTCAGCCTAGTAAATACTTGCGTTCCTTCTGGGCAGGAGGCAGGACGGCGTACCCACGGCGGAGAACCTGCCACCCTTGCGAGCCATAAATGTTTTCAAGCTATAATTTAAGCGAACTTGAGAGGAGAAATAGCCCAGAGACAGCGCCCGTGGCCGCAGGCTGAGACTGAACTGTGCACAGCTCTGCATCTTCCTTCGTTTCTCCCCCGTGCAACAGGGAGGAGAATACTCACTTGCCCGACGGGAATCCTGCGTGATTTAGATGAGGTTTGAAAGAAGGCTTTAGGGAAAAACTCCAGGTCTCTGGAAAGAGGGTGGTCACGTTCCCTTCAGGCAGGCCCTGGCCTTGGGATAAGGACGTAGCGGGGCCGAAGGGCTCGCAGCTGGGCGCAAGGGCTGCCAGGGGAGCACGAGGCCGGGGGGAGGAAGAGCGGTGAGGTGATGCGAGAAATGTTTAATTGGGTTTATTTGGTAAAGAAGGCAACGCGTGCCAGCCACGAACGCGGAACCCGATGGGGAACCCGCGCGGTGTTGGGAGAGCCGCCAACGCCTCTTTGTCAGGGAGCCTGGGTTAAAACATTAAAATAGAAAAACCTCCCATCCTCGGCGCCCATACGCCCACCCCAGGCCGCCTCGCCTTCCTGGGAAGGGGGAGAAGGAGGCACGGCGTTCCCGGTGGCGGCCGTGCCTCCCTGCCCCGGGGGGGAGGTGTGACGGGGGGGGGGGCAGCCCTTCGCCGGGCGGGGTGACCCCGCTGGGGGCGCGCACACACACGCACACGGCTGATGCGCGAACCCGGTCTCCGCCGCCGGCAAAACCCCGTGAGTCCCGGGCCAAAAAAGGGGCGCCGCGGCGGAGAGAACGACGCGCCTCCTCCTCGTATTTCCTCCCCCGCCCACTTCCAGCGGCGGAGGGGCTCGCCCGCCGCCGGCTGCCGCCCGGGATGAAAAGTTAGCCGCGGCGGGATGCGCGGCTCGGCGGTGAGTTCGCCGGGGTGCGGCGGGCCGGGCGGGCGGCGGGGGAGCGGGCATGCCCGCCCGGGCGGGCGGGGAGGAACCTCCGGGATCTCCGCGTCAGCCCCGGCTTTCTGCGTCGCGTGTGTGTGTGTGTGTGTGTGTGTGTGTGTGTGTGTCCGGCCGGTGCCCCGGGGACCGGGCCGTGGCAGGGGGGAGCGCGACGCGCCCCGGCCCAGCGCCCCGAGCGGGGCGGCGGGGACTCTGCCCTGGGGACAGGCGCTGCTCCGTGCCCGGGGGGCGGGGAAGCGCGGTGGGACCTTCCCCCTCCCCCAACCGTGCGGCGGCGGCGGGGGACCCCTCCGAGGTGCCGCATATCCCCCTCCCCGGGGTGGTGGTGGGGGGGTGGTGGCGGGGTCCCTCCCGGGAGGCGGTAGCGAAGCCGGCCCGCGGCGCGTTTGTTGTGCCTCGCGCTGCGCCGCCGTCCCTCCCCCACCCGGGCCGCGAGGAAACCCCCTCGGTGACCCCTCCCCCGACCCCTCCCCCACCCCCGCCTCCCCCCCTCCCGCCCCGGTCGGGGAAGGGGGCGTGGCCGGGAGACCCGGTGACGTCACTGCTCCCGGTCCCGCTTCCTGCAATAGAAAGTGAGAGAAGGTAAAACACCCCCCGCCCCCCCCCCTTTACACCCCCCCTCCCCGCCGCGCCCCTCCCCCCGCCAGTGACCGGGGCGCCGGGGGGGTGGGGAGGAGGAGGGGCGGGGCGGGGAGCGCGTCTCTCCCCGAGGGGAGCCCGGCGGATGCGTCCGGCCCGCCCCGCCCCCCCCGCCTGCCGGGGAGGCTCCCTTCCCCCCCCTCCGGCATCGGGTGTCCCCCCCCCCCTCCCCCTTTCATCGCCCCGCAGCCGGGGGTCAGCGCCTCGGGGGAGTGGGGAGGGGGGGGGGCCGGGACATGGAGCGGGAGGAGAGGGGGCGCCCCTGGAGGAGGGGTCTGCGTCGGGGGGGGCGGGCGCGGCCGGCCGGTACAGCGGCGGGGGGCTGCGGAGGGGGGGGCTGTGCCGGGGGGCGGTGCCTTGGCCGGCCCTGGGGGGGGACGGTGCATGGAGGAGGAGGAGGAGGAGGAGGAGGAGGAGGAGGGGGGTGTCGCTGCCGGGCTCCGTGTGTGCGTGCGCGGCCGGGCGCGGCGGCGGCGGCAGCGCTGGGTCATGTTTGTGTTTGAGGTTGTCAAGTGAAGGAGGCTCCCGGCTCTCCCCCCCCCCCCCCCCCCGCGCCCCCCCCCCCTTCCTCCATCCTCCTACATCCCTCCCGCCGCCGCCGCCGCGCAGGGGTCGCCGCGCTCCCCGCCGCCGCCATCAGCCGCCGCCGCGCCGGCCCCTCCGCCAGGTTTGCAGCGGGCCCCGCGGTGGGGGAAGAGGGGGGGGGGGAAAGGGGGGCGAGAGGGGGGTCTCCGGGACGTTCCGTGGGGATGGGGAGGGGGGTGCGGGGCGGGACGGGCGCTCCCTCGCCGTGGCCGGCGCCCCCCTCTGCGCGGAGCTGCGGCAGCCACAACACAATGTGTCCTCCGCCGCTGGCGGGGGGGGCGGGCGGGGACGGGGAGGACCGCAGGCCCCGCTGCTCCCCCCCCCCCCCCCCCCGCCTCTCCCTACTCCCCCCCTTCGGCCGGGCCGCCGCGGCCGTCCCCCCCCCCGGGACACGCGGGGACTCCGCGCCCCGCCCGCGCTGTCCCCGCGGGTGCCGGCTGCCCCTCCAGCCCCAGGCGGGCAGCGTTCCGGAGGGTCTGTGGATGTGCCCCCCCCCGCCGCCCCGCAGCCGGGATCGGAGCGCCCGCCCGGCTCCTCCCGCCCCCTGCCAGCGCCGCCGGCCCCGCTGGGTGCACGGGCTGCGGCCGGTCCCCCTCCCCCCCCCCCCCCCCCCCCCGGGCATGTGTGCAGCGCTTTGTTCGGTGCGGCGTTGCAGAGGGGTTTTCCCAGGCTCCTCCCTCTTTATTCATTCATGGTTTTTTTTTTTTGGTTGGTTTTTTTTTTTCCTCTCCCCTCTCTCCCTTCCCTTTGCAACCCTGCTCGCACATCCCGGCGGCTCCCGGCGCTGGCAGCCTCCCCCGCCCCGCTCCCTGAGCCGCGTTTTTTGGGGGGGCGGGAGGGGGTGTGGATGTGACCGCCGCGTTTGCCAAGGCCCTTTTTTCCTTCTCCTTGTTTTTTGTTGTTGTTGTTGTTGTTGAAATTCAGGAGGGAATGACTTTTCGCGTGGGTCCTGCTGCAAGGTGTTTCGGGTCGTGGCTTTCGCCGGGCCATCCCTCCCTTCTCCCCCCCTCCCGCCCCCAAATTGGGTCCGGGGCGCGGGTGGGAAATTTTAAAAGAGTAAATAAGATGTCACCGCAGGGGAGCATCCGGAGGTGCTCGCGATTTACGGGTACCCCGGGGGATTTCAAACTCTTGCTCCGAATAACTCGCACGAAGAAGTGACGGTGTTTATTATTATTAATCTTTTAAAAACCTCAGCCCGGCGGCACCCAGAGGACCCACCGAAGGGGGACGGGTTGGGGGGGGGGGGGGGGGGGGATTCAGGGGATGCTTCAAGCAATCCAGCCCCTGTGTCCGACACCAGAAAAAGGGACTTGTTAGCATAAGGTTTTGTTTTGTTCCTAAATCTTTTACCCTGGCAGATGAAATGGTTCGGGCGAACAACTTGAGGGTCTGTGTGCTCCGTTTTGGATTTTTCCTTCTTTTCCCTTTAACTTGCCGTAATACCCTAGTGAAGAACCATTAGTCAGAATAACGTTTTCCAGCCTTCCTTTGTGTCAGTTGCAGTCAGTTTCTTCTCCTGTTTGGGTCCTTTTATGCAGCAACAGACAAAAGAAACATTAAAAATTAATGATTATACTCCTCAACAGTCTGTAGACTGAAGGGGTGGTTGCAAGTAGTCTATTTTAAGTGGGTTTGAGTTCCATTTTTACAAAAAAGAAAAGGTTGTCTTAAAAAAACCCCAAACTCCAATACTTAAATGCTAAAAATCCCACATACTTCCTCCTTCAAGTAGCTGTCCTTAATCACCTTGTCCATATTAGGGGCCATTCTGAAGTTTATATAAATTTAAAAAATTTCTTCCTAGTGTTAACTAAATAAACCCATAAATCTGTTAACATGAGGTAGTATTACTGTTTAAAAAAAAAAAAAAAAAGGTGAAAAGTGGCAAATGTTTTATTTTGTTTAGCTGGAAGAGTGGAATTACACCAGTCGTTTTCTTTTTTAAGTTCTTGTGCCTAAACAGCGTGCCATAGTTTTGAGTGTTATTTCACATCCCGTAGGATTTCAGAAACTAAGCAAAATGCTTCTCAGGCTGGAGGTAAAATCATAAGAATATTTGAAAAGTAAGAAAGTTTTGTTGGTCTGGAAAAAGATGTACGTTTGGGGCTGCAAATGTAGGGGTTGTGCCCTTTCAGCAGCCAATCTTTGTTAGGCTATTAAAAGAATTCCCTGGTCCGTGGGGTTTATCCATACTGGGGCTTCGCTGGCTGCAGCCCCCTGTAACCGCAGGGGCTGCTGCAGCCACATAGGACCACACCAGGGCAAAAACGTGCTGTGCAACAGCTTGCAGGTGGGCCGAGAGCCGGTGTGATTCTCTGCTGGTGTTTCGGCAGAAATAACCCACGGGGAGCCCTTCCGGACTTGCACGCTCAGTGTAAGGAACCCGGAGGTGACTGGTGTTAGAAATGGGGTGGATGATTGCTGATGCAGCTGGCGTTTGCCCTCCACTCTGCTCTCCCCCTGCCCCGAGATGAAGATCTGTATCTTAAAGCCTGACGTCAAATTTTGTTCTGTTTTCTGGATTTATTTGCCTGGAACACGAGTTGTTGGAAGACGTTTTGTGGTTAGAAAACAGCTGACGAATGTGGAAAAGTGTCTTAGTTTTCTCATGCTTCCTGAGTAATCCCAAAAGGAGTTTCACCCTCGTGTAGTTTTCTTAAGATACTGGAACGTTTCACTCCGTAAAAGGATAGGTACAGAAATATTTCTTGTTCCTCTCTTAATTTCCATAGCCATTTGAGGATGAAAGGGAGCAAATAGCTATCTTTGTTTTCCTCCTTAATGCATCCATCTCATAACTTTTCTCTCTCTTTTTTTAGCATACGGATTAACTGGCCCTTTTGACAAGTTTATGGAGCTGCCATCTCTCTGCTTGCTGTACTTTCAGTTTCTGAGAGGAGAAAGTGGTCTATGAGATTAGAGGAAAATGCCTCGGACAAAGCAGATACATCCCAGAAATCTGAGAGGTATGTAGCTCTCAGCCGAGAAAGAAAAGCTCTTGGGAAACTCGGTTGCAGTTTCAATTACGAGGTTAAAGGAATATGTATTTAGGAAGTCTGTTTTGATCCAAAAATAGTTTTGCAAGCAAGTTTTAGGAGTCATCCACAAGACAGCTCTGATTTTGAGGGAAATAAGTGGAATCTGTTCTTACTCCTGCAGTCTGTGTGCTTGACAGCATTCTTGATATCCTCCAGCTTACAGCAATAACCAGCATGAACTTTGAAAATGCAAAGGGAGACGTAGATTGCTTACCAGAGAATTTACAGTGGAAACGTACGGGGCGGTGGGAAATGCATGTAATGTAGAAGCAACGTGAGATCTGACAGCCGGTAGTTGTTTTTCTTATTAGTAATCGATTTGGCTTGCTTTTGAGGGGATCGGACTCTCCTCCCCTGCATGCCTCCCCACTATTTATCATCCCTGTCACCCACGCTACTTCGGGACTTGCTAGGTTTGACCTCGGTCTCCTTGCTGTCCTGCCTCCGCGCAGCCAAGTGCTCGCTTGCTGGCTATGGGAAGGAGCGAGCAGGCGAGCGACCTGCTCCGCAAGCTGGCGAGCTGATGTGCCCAGACGTTTCCTTGAACAAAATCCCAGCGCGCCTAACTGAGCTCGGGGCTGGCAGATGAACGTGAGGAACCTGATCCTACGGTTATTTGTTACCGTCTTGGTAGAAGTGGCCCTGGGGGAATTAAATGAGAGGAAAAATACGGGTCGGTTGACGTGCAGATGTGTATGTTGAGGGAGAACACGCTTCCATCCCGCAGCTTTCGGGAGTACGTGCTTCCACCTGCACCCTCACGCGTCACTGTCATCGGCTTTTTTTCATGTGAATTTTACAGTTGCAGTACGGAAGCATCCCTTCGGAGAATAAAAGCGATTACAAAACCACAAGTACCAACATAAAGTTTTAGGAGCACGGACAGCACTTGATTCCTGTTTTAACTTTTTATGCCAAAACCCAGCGAACATCTGCGTGTGTTTCAGTTAGCTGACAGCTGAGAGGCTCTCGGGTGCCTAGGGTGTACAGCTGTATCCCCATGTTCGCGGGCCGTACCACTGCTACCCCTGACCATCTCTGCTGGAGAAGACGTTTTTGCAGTGTCTTTATTCAGGAAGGGCTGAGGAACATTGTTTGGTGTGATGGATAAGCCTCCATCACAGATCAGGGATCTCACATTTAGGTGCTGCTGTTTCTCCTCCTTATTGAACGTGAAGCAATAAATTAGAGCCTGATTTTTAGTAATTGCTGCTTACCAAGTTGCTGACATAGCTGAGTTTGTGTTTTCTGATCAAATGCAAGTGATCTCATTTTAGTACTGTCTGATATCTACTCTTGTACTGCCTGAAACTTAATAGGAGTTAAATCTATTGTAAAGCTTTCTATTCACTTAAGTAAATGCATTTAAAATAAATAATCTAATTAAACTCTAAATTGTGTTAGAAATTAATTGCCTTTTTTTCCTTGCGTAATTTCCCCAGTCATTTAGCTTTTATCGCCCCCTGTAATAGCAGTTTTCATCAGTTCCTATTTTTCCACAACTAATGGAGTTCTTGAATGAATTAAGATGGGTTAAATGTTGAGGAGGGAAATAGAGGTATGCAGTGAGCCCGTCATTTGAAGTGACGCTGGAACAGTTAAATGCTTGTTAAAACTACACAGGTGCTGCAAACTTCAACACGTTGTGAGCATATATTGCTACTATCATGGGTTATTAGAGGTGAAGTGATTTGAAAAATCAGTTTACTTCTCATTAGTTACGCCCTATTTCCATTTTTAGGCTAGATAATGAGGAAAACTGGGTTTCAGTTTCTTTAGTCATTTTATCAGTCTGTGAGAATACTGCAGAAAATATTTGCTTAAATCTTTGTTTTTTGCTGGAACTTAAGGAGGCTGAAAGATTTTACAGGTCTGTTTTCTGACAGCTTATTTTTATGTATGCAAAGTTAGACCAGTCTGAAGTTGACAGTCTTAACCGTTAACGCTTTAAAAAATGAATTGCACCTGTGGTGTAATCTATGGTAATCAGTACCGGTGGTAATTAAGTCTGCAGAAGGAATCAATGTCTGTGGTCGAAGGGGAAACTCGGCAAACTCTTACATTTTATAACTCTTGGAAGTCAAACATGCAAGATTAAGTCCCCTGCGTTTTTGGGTTAAAAGGTCTTTTTAAGTTGTCTCAACCTGACTGTTCCCTTTTGTGCTACCTACAAAGAACACTCCACAGCCTTACCTGGCTTCTCCCTCCCTTGTCCCAGCTCCTCTCGTTGCCCCATAGCAATCAAATTGCCAACAGCTTAACTGCACTTGTCCAGAGCCCATCAATGTTTAACTTTTTTGAGAGATCACTGTTGAACACAACCCTCGGCGCTGTCCTGTCGCGCGTCGGATGAGTTACTTGGGTTGCACTTGCGGTCCGAGTCAGTCCGGAGAATAAACAACCAAGTCCAACAACCTGAAATATTTTCCTCTAAAAAAAAAACCCCGACACAATCCCTTTCTCCTGCCCACCCAGAAAACCCCATAGAGAGCAAACCCTGCCACAAACACACCACACCACACCCCCCCCACACACTCCCATTAGTTAATTTGAGGTTTTCTGCAGCATTAGGAATGAATTTTGAAGGTTTTAATATTGCTTGTGTTTACCATAAGCAACTGTACTGTCTGGGGAGTATGAAGTAGCATTTTTTAATATAGAGAGCTATATTTAAGACTTTTGGCAGGAAACCTTAAGGCTCCTTTTTCTGTGACACGGCTTTATTTTACTCATTTTGTATACTTCTGAGAGAGCTGACAGCCTTTGGTGGATTAGCAGTGGCCCTGAAGTATCGGGATCAGTGAGGATCAAATTTATTTTTTGTGGAGTTTTCATTGTGTGCTGAGGTCCTCTCCCCTCCCCTCCATCTTGGCATTCGCTGTCTGTTCATAGATGAGTCAATTTAGCGCTACACTAACCTGATTTTTACAGCAGGGAAAAAACCCCACCCTCTATCAAGAGAACGGGATATGGGAAGCATTATTTTGCAAATAAAGAAGAAATATTAGTTGGCCATTTGTTTTCATGACTGTGTGTTAGGAACATGGCATTAATGCCTGACAGTGGCCGAATGAGCATGTTGTATCTGGAAGTACCCAAGGAGGCATCTGCTGTGCTGCGCTCGCTTCGTTATGTTGTTTTGTCACATCTGCCTTCCCTGCTTCTCTCTGTGGATACGTCCTTCACGTGAAACACGTTGCCATCACCAGCGGGCTGCTTCGGTAAAGAGGAGCTGTGCCAGGCCGAGTCTCCCAACTCACTTAACAGGCCTTGTCATCCCCAGCAGTTGGGATGAGCATCAGAATTTGGAGAGAAATTAGAGTTTTGCAGGTCTTGGAAAGCATCATCGCTCCCCCTCCAGAGAGTAAGTGTGCTGCGAAAGAGGAGAACATCTGTCTTGTTCGGGAGGTTGTCTGGGAAAAAATGGGATCTCGGCTGGTTACCAGACTTCCAGAGGTCGTCTTTTCTTAATTTTACTTTATTGTATGAAGTTTTAGCTCACTAAAACTGAGGAAAAGACTGCTGTGCACCCGGTTGCACCCCATATTTACGTGGCCGATTGATGCACAGGTGTAGCAAAACATTTCACAGAAGCAGCAGTGTATTCTCAGAAGCACAGTTACGTTGGAGAATCATGCTTTTAGCAGGGTTGAGTGGGCTTGGTTTGTTGTCAGACAGTTGTGAGGCTATAGAAGGGAAAACAACCCATGTTTCCATTTACTTAGAGGTACCCAGTTGCAGTTTATAAACGAAAACTCATTCATTATGGGTACAGTGTTCAGCACCGTGCTCTGATTCACCAGTACAAAACTGTAACAGGAATACTTTGAACTTCATCTCTTTCTAGATAAGCTTTCTGTTATTTTTAAGAATACATGTTGTTGCTGTTTCTGTTTTTCCTTTCCTACAGTCTTTGCTTTGACTGTAAAGTTCAACAGTCACCTAATCTTTTAACACTTCGCATTTGATAAGGAAATGGAAATATAATGTGAATAGCCTAGCTCGACAGCTTGATAGCGTTGCAGTAATCTGAAAATCTTGCACGTGTTTGCTGGGAAGCTGGATGCGTTCTGGATTTTAGGCTGTCCAGAAAAGCTAGGCATCTACTGTGCCTTAAGTGTGATTTAGCAAAGGCTCTTGGAGTTAGTTTAAAATTGTAATGTGCTTTCAATACTGAAATAGGCCTGTCTATGCTGAAAGCTGGCAGGTTGGTACTTCTTATTAGCGTTTGGTCGTGTAGTCTGTAAAACTTGCGAATCGATCGGCGTGCTGTGCGTTAGCTCATGATTTGGATCAAATGACTTGGAAAAAAAAAAAACCCCAGTGCTGAGATTTCTCAAGGCTTACTTCTCTAACTAGCGCTTGTTTGGGTCAAAAGAAATGTGCAAGCGCGACACTGCACTTTTGGGATGTTGGTACTGTTGCTGACACAAAAACAACGCTCTGCGTTAGGGTATTTCTGAAGGGCTGTCGATGCAGGGTTGGTACATGAGCAGTGCTGGTGGTCTGTGCTCTGTAAAGAAGACATCTGTAAAGATGCTGCATGTGTGTCTTGCTCCAGTTTCTGGAGCGTGTGTGAGACAAGGGTGGAACAAGAAGTCAGAGCTTCGTTTCAGTAATTTTGTTACAGAAATGTGCCTTGATTTGTCAGCAGGTCTTATTTCTGTGGGTCGGATTGTTTCTTACGATTTCTTGGCCAAGCTAAATTTGAAACCAAAACCTCTGTCGTGAAGGTAGAGGGAACGCATGGTGCTCTCGGTATCATCATCTGGAGTACCAGAAGATCCACCTGTGATTCAATGGATAGAATAGATACCTCACAGACAATAGAAGTAGTCTCTCCATGCCTCATTTCTCATCTGGGATGTGGAATGATAATGTTTCTCTTTTGTTTTGTTGTTTGTTTGGTTTATTTGTTTGTTTTTGTTTTACTTGCTTAGAGTGTAAGATCTTTAGGCTGTTTGTTAGGATGTCTTGGGGCCAACGTCTTGCACATTACAGATCATCTTAGCCACGGCCATTCAATTCCATTGTAATGTGAATAATGTCTACATTTGCATATGAAAAAACTATCTAAAATACTCTACAGTGTAAGAAAGGCTGGATTTAAAGCTGCAAGTTGCCATCCTTCCCCGTCACCTATCCTGTCCCTGCCTCCCTGTTACCTGTCCCTCAATTTGATCATGTAAGTGTTTTCAACAGGGTGTAGTCCTGTTCATTGCACGGGATGGGTGGGGCTTGTGCCAGTGGCCACAGGTGATGGACAGAAGCCTGCCAAGAGGGGAAAGCCATTGCAATAGGGGAAAGAACAGTAGTGTGGGTAAGACTGTTTGGTATTGCCTCGAGAGAGCTGCGTTTCATTCCTGCCTCTGCCACCAAGTTTCCTGTGTGAGACTGAGTGGTTCTGTTCCACCAGACCTTTGCAGCCAGCCACGAGTCGTGTGCGCTGCCTTCTGCCTCAGCTGAGATGCCCAGGCACAAATTCTGAGTTTTTCCAACTGCAGTTGGTCCGCTATGGCTACAGCGTACATGCAAAGCATCACAAAAGTGCTAAGTAACTTAAAAAAAAAAAAAAAAGGTAGAAAAAGCCCAGGCTCTAGGTGACTCAAGTGTAAGACCCAAGGTTAGCCAACGCTTTTGGCAAATCTTTTGATGTCTTTATGCTTCTGTTTTCTGCCTGTATATTGGAGACACCGGTACCACATCAGCTCCTAAGGTTTGAGAAGATACGGTCGTTGGTGTGGTGAGGCAGACGCTCGCTCGGTGGCTGAATAACGGAAAAGATGATGAAGAAACTGGTAGTAAACAGAGCCAAGCAGTGAGCACAGCCCATGTTGCGCACTGGCTTAGTTTGCGTAAACACCCTTGCTTTTGGCACGCTCCAGCTTCTTGCTGCTTCGCTTCACCATCTTAACATTTAAAAGGTATTCTTAAAGGTTACTTCCTAGCTTTTAAAATAGCAAACTAAAAAAACCAAGAAATTCCACCGTATTGAACCACAGCGCTTCTCGTATGAGTCATCGACGAGTTGGGACCTCAGAGTGCCACGCAGGCTTTTGCTGCGCAAGCCGTGCGGCACATTGAGGTACCCCGCGGCATGTTGAGTTATCCCAGATGGACCAGGCGCTGGAGAGCAGAGGTAGAAACCGCTCCTGTCAGTGAGCGTTCGTCATCACGTAGCAGAGTTTCTAGCTGTTGCTGAGAAAGGCCCTGCTAGCCAAAAGGGAATAGTCACTGCAGGAAGAGTCTCTAGAGGGGAACGTCTTTAATGTCATCGTTTCCCAGTTGGTTTTGTGACTGGTTTAAGCCATTGCTGCTGGAGGAGGAGGAGGAAGTGCAGCGGTCTTGCCTTCTCCCACCTCAGATGCTTGTTCCCGACGTTGTGTTGCCCACCTTGCTCTTGAGTTTGCTGGCCCCGTGGCAGAAGAAGTAATGGCACCCAGAGCGAGTTATGCTAGCGTCACGGGCGGGGGTTAGTTTTTGTGCTGGGTTGGGGGATTCCCTGGTGCTGTACACCCTGCTGCTGCTGGAGCGGGTGGTGGTGGCAGCCTGGGAAGGACCACCCAGAACCAGGGTTGTCTCAAGCCTCTTGCTTGGCTTCCTTGTGAAATTATGTTGGAAATCTCTATCTGCCGTGTATAAGAAGCTGCCTTTTTGAGCTGCTTTAATTGTCCAAAGACAGGTATGGATTTTTCATAAGGATAACAAAAGGTCTTTTCCTTATTTCTGGCTTTTTTGCTCTTCCTTTCAGAATCCCCTTCTATTGACAGATTTCAAAATTGGGAAGTGATGGAGGTTCTTAATGGATGACTTGAAGAATTTTAGTGTACTGGTTTCCAGCAGGAAACTGAACTGGTCTCAGTTGACACCTTAATTAAAAATTAAATAAACCACTCCATCTAGAATTTGGCATGGAACTTTCCTTCAGAATGAACAAAATTTGGCTAAGATTTAAGCAGTTAAAAAGAGGTCTCGAACCACACTTGATTGTAGCTGGCACTGTCAGCTTTGAATATGTATTTATAGATTTCCTCATATGCATGCTAAATATTAGGAAAAGAAAATGGGGGTAAAGCAAAGAGAGTCTGCTGGATAGACAGTGGCAAAAATAGGTGCTTTCAGAGGGAGTTAAAATAATGTGAAGAAGAGGGACAAAATAATGGTATTCCAGGTAACAGGATTGTAAAGAACTATCTGCCAGAATGTGATGAAAGAGTAAGACTGGAGGAAGGAGCTTAGTGTTGTTCTTAGTTGTGTTGTGTATTTTATGGAATAGAAATTATAGAATATAATACATATATATGGAATATAAAATAATTATGGTTGCAGTTAGAATCATGTTCAAGCTGGAAGAAATTAGTGAAGGGTAAGGTTAAAGAAAGAAATTGAATTCATACTGACACCAAAAAACCAGCAGTGTACTGGAACTTGAAAGCTATGTATAAGCCAGTTAGATTCCTTTCAGAACACAGTGAAGTGGAAACAGAGCGGATCTGTAATTCTGCCTCAACTTTACATCCTGTATCTTCTTTATTGTTAATTGAGTGTGGAGGAAGAAATGCTCCAGCATTTGGCATTTGCTGAAGCATGAACTCCAGCGTGTTACGAAGGTCATGGAAAAAAATGGTAGTTGTGAGAACAGAAACAAAAAGTAAGGTTGCACCAGTTGCTCTTTCCAACATTTCTGTTAGAGCGGACAGTTGGCTCTGAGTTGAAACTGAGTCCAGTCTTTTGAGCCCAGGAACAATTACGTTTTATGAGAGTCAAGCTGTCTTGTGAGCATTTAGAATAATTGTGGTGGGTGGTTTTTTTTGGTTTTGGTTTGTTTTTTTAAAAATCCTTGCATCTCAGAATAGGTTTTGGTTTGCTGTGGGTTTATGTGTAAGGTAACTTTTAATGTTGGGTCTGTGAGCTTAAAAACAAACCAAACCAACAGGTCTGTGAGCTTAGGAAACAAACAAGCCAAGGACAGCCCCTTCTAATATGTAACCGTTAGAAATTATCATGTAAATAACAAAATCCTGGATAAGCTGGAGAAGCTTGGTTAAGAGAGCCTCCTCACAGGTTTATGGTCATCTGCATCTTAAATAGCTGTTATGAAAAAGGTGAAGGCTTATGGTCTCACATTTTTCCCAACTGGCTTTTCTCAGCTTTAAAACTCTGCAAGTTTCTCTGCTGACACTCAGTCAGGACTTCGCAGTCGCAGGCTGTTACTGCACAGGACTTGTGTCTAGCCCAATAAACTTTCCAAGAGTTTCCCTATTCCTACCGTGTAAAAATACCGTGTTGCAATTAGTTCTCTTTAATAAAAAAGTGCCAAAGGAATTTTAAGGCGTAGTACTGTTTCCTTCAAACTGTTCCCTGTGTCTGTGTGACCATGCTTGAAAGGGACTGTGTCATCAATACTTACCTGCTGCTCCCGGCAAGGATTCTTGGGCTGTGGGGAGAATTCCTGGTCTGTGGTGGGGTGGACAGATGTGGAGCTCAGGGAGCTCAAGAACAACACACAGTTGTCTGTGGGTTGGGGGGGGACTGTCTGACTGAACGCTTCGCACGGTTGCTGAGGAACTGTTTTGTTCTAACCACAGTCAGTCGTCGTCACCAAAAGAGTCACCTGTAGCCCAACTTGATGTACTCGGGAAGCTTGGAAAAAGACGAGTTCTCTGGTTTTGGGGTTGTGTTGTTTTGTTTTAGGTTTAATCCTGATATTACTCCTTTTCGTGGCACATATTCTGAGTTTCTTCTTATGATCAGACAGTTTGATTTCAGGTTGCAAACTGGTGTAAATATTTTCGCTGGAAAATGTAAAGGAGGCTTCCTAGAGCTACATGTTTTCAGAGTTTACGAGATTATAGAGAGAGAAACTCGGGCTCGTACTCAGTTGGAAAAGTAAAATTTTCCTTGCTGTGTTAAAACATGATGAATAAACTGGACTTTAAATTTCCATATTAGATGAATTGGGTGAAGGGCAGTCTTTCCCTCCACTTGTTCAAATGTATCATAACTCAGAATATTTACATTAAGAAGAAGGGGGCAGGGGGAGGGTGGGGGGAGAGGAAACCCCTACGGCAGATGTTTGGAGCCTTCGGTGACGCATTTGTGGGGGAAGTGGGGAAGGTCTAGTTCAGTAGGCGAGGCGGTACTGTTTGTTTTTATACAAAAACATTTTAAATGCCCTTAAAGCTTCTCTCAGAATGAGGCTGCTCGGAGAATATGCTGACTTAATGATTCCCGTATGACCTTTGGTGACAGACTGAAGAAACCCCGTCTTTGTAAACGAGCCACGGGTCGTGAAAAGCAGGAGGCGGATTTTTGTCAAGGCAAAGTTGAAAAAGTCTGTGTGCTTCGAAATTTCATCTTTGACTTCAGACTTTGTTGGTACTCGTCTCATTGAATCTGGTTAATGCAGTAAAACTGGGTTTGACATCTTTGATCACCAGCAGAAGCAGCGAGTAAAGAACGCGTGTGCGTGTGTTAAAATACGCTGTGGGCTTTCTTCCCCCCTGAATTCCCATGTGCTTAAAAGAGAAGTTCCCACCACGTCCCCTTCGTAAATCCTGGGGCAGACCTGTTGGGCTGAAGTCGCGGAGGGTTTGGAACGAGCGTTGGGGAGGAAAAGCAGCGGTTCAGCAGGAGCCTGTGGTGTAGCGTCGCTACAAAACAACTGTGTGTGTGTTCCTAGTTACCTATGAACTATGTGGCTCACGCCCTGCCGGCGGCGGTAGTCATGGAATATCCAGAGCACACCGCATGATTTCCTCTGATTTTTGGCCTAATTTTGGGGGGTGGGAGGTAGGGTAAATTAATGCTGAACCGTATTGTTCTGAAGTGTGGAGCTCTTAAGTCGGAAGGGAGATGGCACGCTTGTTCTTAGCCTAAAAATTGCAATGCAGACACAATACGGAGCCAGGAAAAAGGAAGGAGTCTTTGGAAATGGCACTTAAACTGTAATTTCTGTGGTGGTTTTGCTATTCCGTTACCTATAAGGAATCTCTAGCCGTTGTGCTTTCTGAAGAGGAATGCATGTCTCCTGCACGGTCGATGTACAGATTTTGCCTTTCTGCCCGCTTCAGGATTTCTTACAGAAAGAAGTATTTCTGTCCCAGATATATGAAGGAAACACAATGGTGTATGTATTAATTGTGTTTAAAATATCTCGCTCTAAGTTTTATTAGCAAAATACGTAATATGCCAAAACGTTCCCCTAATTCTCAGTTCTCAAGAGGCAGAGCTAAGTATGTATACTGTCATAGTTTAATGCCCTGAGTCTGGAAAGAAAATTGCCTTCTTCAGTGTAAGGGCAGTGCTTTTTGTGACTAAGAGGCAGATTAGGAACTATGAGAATACTAGACTTTATTACAGGGATGATTTAATAATTTTCAGACAAATCCCTATGTATTGTACACAGCGGGCTTGCTGAATTTGTCTCAAGTATTGCGTGTGCTTGGCAGAGGGGTGGGATAGTGCCCTTTTTCATAATAAAAATTTATGGAACATTTAATTATGTTTTTCTCTGGTGTTTTTTCTTTCTTTTAAACAAAGTAGCTTTCTGTGGCAGTAAAAATCTTACATTTCTTTTAGAAAACTGTGTATGTACATTATGTCCAGGTATATGTGTCTGCCAGCACTTTTCAAAAAAGTTTTTTCTTTATGTTTTTGTGTGTGTGGTTTGGTGTTTTGGTTTTTTTTTTTTAATTCTAGAATATAGCCTGAAACAGTGATGTGACTTCTGGACATGTCAGAGGAACTGCTGTTCTGGCAGAGGATGATTTTAGTTCTGACTTGTAAAATGCAGCTTGTCTTAAGTACCCTTTCAGCAAGGCTTGGTATGGGGATTGCTGTAAAATCTGCCTGCTCACAGACGAGAAAACCCATTGACAAAGTGGTGGAAATACCCACATTTGTTGTCTGGCTGCTAACCCTGTTTAAAGGGTCCATCTCTCTCTTAGGCTCGCTAATTTGGCGAGTTAGGCTTGCTCAGAAGCCCCACAGTCTTACCAGTTATGGTTTTTCTGAAGCTTTCAGTTGTCTTGGTGTATCATCTGCAAAAGCACTGTCAAGGCAAACTCTGAAATTCCTTAGCGGAGCAGGTTGGGATCTCCAGCTTGAGGCCTTTGCCAGAGAGATCCTGGATCCTAGAGTGAGTGGGCACTGTAAGCAGATCTGGGCACGTCCCAGAGCTCGTGAGAAGTTTTCACAGGAATCCAGGCGGGATATGGCCTTGGCACAAAACAGGTTTCAATTATTAATGTTTTTCCAGTATCTTATGGCTCCCTTCTATCAGGCCTTCCCAAAATTAAATGAATAGTACATTCCTTTTAAAGACTTACCCTTTTAGCTTTTTGTCTTCACAACTTTTATTTTTCTGGTGGTGTTTCTGTACAGTTTTTGTCCTCCTCTGGGCTTTTTTTTCTTCTCTCATTCTGTTTCTGCCAAGTGGTTTCCAGTTCTCACTATGGCTATTGCTTCTCTACTGTTCTGCCTGCTAATGCAAATATAACCAACAGTCTGGTGGGCATCTTGGAAACAGACAAACTCACATTGTCTTCTTCTTCCTCCCTGATTTTTCCTCCTGTTCTTAAGCCTCACAGACTTTTGGTATTGCTAACATCTTACATGCTTTGGTTTGCTCCCTGAACAAAGATGTAGGTATAAAGGCATTTCTACTGAAGCGACCCTGAGTTTACATGATGAACCCTTAAAAAAACCCCAACAAAACAGTTAACAAACTATGTTCCTCAGGAATAACATCTTTACAGTGCTTTGAGAAAGCAGAGCAAGAAATTGGCTATAGAGAAGCATGTTGTATTAAGAATCAAGGTTCAGAGGGTTGAAGAATGTGGTATCTATAACATGCTCAGGAAGCATTGCCAAGTAATGGATTTTCAGTGTATCTGAAAACTGACCCCATTATTTTAGGCAGTTTTTCTACAAACAGTGTCTTCAAGATGAAGGAGCAAGTGTGCGGGTTGCATTTCTTATAGGTCTGCATAAACACATTTAGAACTGTTTGCAAGTGTAAAAGATACGTCAATATTGAAATATTTTTTCCAAATTTTACAGTAATTTTTGTCCTTTCTTCCTTATTTTTTTTTTTTGTTTTGTTTTGTTTCTTGGTAAAAGTTCTTAATTTGCCTATCTTGTAGGAGATTCACATTCTAACAGCTTTTCTTTTGAATGCTCAACTTTACTAAAACACTGACCTGACCAGATTTGCACGGTAGATCCTGAGTACTGTCTTGGACTGTCAAAGGGAACTTCAGCAGAGAAGGGGAAGGGTGTGATGAGCAGGCTGGCGTGCTCCGTGCGCCTTGCAGCATCCTTTCCTGTGCCACCTTGCAGCACTGAGGGTAAAAGACAGATAGAACCTGTTGAGATCCCTTTTTGTGGACCTTAGTATGTCGTCTGTGGTCAGGAGCTTGTGAATTTCTGAGGAGTCAATTTGGCTGGGAAATCACAGTTTTCACTGTCTGGCCTGCGACAGTCCTAGCTCACTGATGTTGGCCTTCTGCACTTGGATTAATTATAAAAATCTATTTAAAAATCCTCAGAAGCACTGAGGAATCTGAACATTAAAGTCTTACTGGTGGAAAATAATAGCTTGAAAAGGATGTAGTGGTCAGTGTTTTCCAGAGCTGCAAATTTCTGGTTAACCACTGATTTCTGTGAGGGCATTCAGAACCTTGAAATGCTCTAGAATCTACTGATGCGAGGAAAAGGGACAGAGGAGATCAAGCCTGGTTTTAGTGCAGCGGAAAGGCGTCATGTAGGTGCAGGATGATGTGCTCCTTAACTGCAAGTTAATTTCAGTCCTGCATTTCTCCTAAACACTGACCTAAAACATGTCTATTGAGCCAGTGTGGTAACTAATCAGCTTTTTCTCCAAGAGGCTTTAAAAACACAGTTTTGGCAACAGTAAGCTAGTATTTTACAGAAGAACCCCCGGTAAATGGAAAGAAAGCTGGTAATCAGTTTTGATGAACGGATCTGCATTCTGTTATTTAAATGTTTACATCCTGATTAGCATGTATGCTGCATTTAAAGATGCAGTTTTTACTTCAGCGGAAATTGAGGCATGGAGAATGGAGATACTATTTTAGATGCTAAAGGCTGGGAGTGTGAGGTAAAAACCATGCAGGAGATATGCCCACCTCCCTCAGCCTTGTAAAGTGATACCTACGTGACTGATATTTTCACTTTATTGTGGAATTATGGGGTTTATTAATCAGATATGGATAAAGTAAAAGGGTGGTGGTGGTGGTGTATTTGTTTTAGGGTTTTTTTTTCTTTCAAATTCTACTTAGTCTACAACAGACTTAATTTAAGTTTTAACTGAAGTATTAAGGTTCTTGTTCAAGAACTAAATGTCTCCTGCTCCTGATTTCGTTAAAGACAAAGTTGAGCACGTACAAATGTTTGTGAGATTTTTCTGTATTAAGAATTTCAATTTATGATAGCATCTGATTGTTTAAATCAGAATTTCCATTGTGATATTTGCTTCATATAATGTGTGCAGAAGAGTTGCTGTTTCTTAAAGTGTTCAGAACGGGGTTTTTTGATGTCAAAGCACTGATTCTGATAACATTTGTTAGGTACCAGAATATAGTGGTTTGCTTTGCCGACTCACTTCTGCTGCAGAGTTGAGACTTTGGGCCAAAAGAGCATGTACGACTTTCTGGGTTACAGATCCTGGCTTTGTGAAAAACTGACTGATTCAACAGAAAGGTTGGCCTGCCACGTAAGCACGCCATAAAAAACAAGCATCTGACAGCTCTGTGGCTTAAAGCAGTGGATCTGACACAGGCGTATGGAAAATTCATGCAACGGGGATACTGGATCAAAACAGTTTCTGCAGAGAGGCAAAACCAGATCCTTTCCCTCCCTTCCTCCCTCCTTTGCTTTCCCGTGACTCTGTTTTCACATTGCTTGCTTCTCATGCTTTGCCTTTTAAATGGTTCCTCTTTAAATAAAATCAGTGTCTTGCACAAGGATTGAGCAGTTCCTCAAAGAGTTTTTAGGTAGAACTATTGAGCTTTAAAAGGGGAATATTCACATGGGGATAACATCAGGAAGGTGGGATGCTTCTGAAAAGCCATGGTTCTTCTTCCACTTAATGTGACTGCCCTAAAAGAGAGATAACATACTGCACTCGTCTGTTGGAAAGAGGACTCCTGTGTAGAATAACTTGACTCTCTTTCTTCGAAAGGAAGTTCGATTTTCTTTCTGTGGCCTCTGATGATACCTCTTCCCCCTCCACCCAGTATATTTTTGTTGTATTAGTTTCGATATCCTCTGCAAGGTTTTGTGTTAGTCTTCTGCCGGGGCTTGTAGAGCGAGGACTCCAGTTTACACAGAAGGGCTTCTGTTGTTGAACGGGCAGAGGTTTTGAGAACTATGAAGGGATAGAAAGTAAACATAGGCAAGCAAGACATAAAACAATCGCCTTTCTCTCATAGCGAGGCAGTCTACAACTGATCTGGCTGACTTGCTTTGTTTTTCTTTTTTTTTTTTTTCCTCCCCTCCTGTTTCAAATGTTTTTAAAATTGTTAGAAACAAGCAATACCAAACCCAAGCAATTCACAATACCCGCGCTGCTTGGTGCTCTGTGTTTCTGCTATTGCGTTGGTGTTGCAGTACGATTATTGCGTTGGTGTTGCAGTACGATTTGTGCAGCCTGCTTTCTTCTCTGGTAGAAGAAAAATGAAGAAAATAGCTGGAGCTGACTTAGGCATTCATCCTGTCATTTTTCTCTGTCCTTCCTGAAGTGGTCCAAAATCAAAATATTTCAATAGTAACATTTTTCACCAACTGTCACTCGGGCTTCCGTTGTTTTGGTTTTTTTTTTCCCCCCACTTCTTTCAACAGACCTTTCAAAATAAGGTATTGCTGTTACAACCACCGCAAAGTCAAGGAGCAGTCACAGGAGGATTGAGGCAGCTGAACCACGGTGTGTAGACACATACTCTGCTAAAGCCTACGGAGCTATTGTGCCCAAAGCCCTTGCTGGATCAGGTCCTGGAACGGCTGTTTAGGGTCACGCCAGGGGATGAAGCCAGGTCTTTCCTGGCTGCCCCGGATAGCAGTGGTTGCTGCTGACCTGGTGTTTTCCAACAGAACCCTTTCCTGAAACATTGAGTTGTGTGGCTCTCTTCACAAGGCTCGTATTTGTGCCTAGTGCTACGGGGTGTAGATTAATGAGATACAGACGTGTTTGTCCAGGGGCCCGTTGCCTTGCTGTGCCCACAGGACATGACTCCAAGCAGCATCACCAGTTCTAGGAGCTGCCCAGTCTGCTCTTCCCTCTTCGGAGTTTCATCTGAGGGAAGCTCTCTGTGGTGAATGAATTATTGAAATGAAACGCCTGAAGATACAGTTAGACTTTCGTTCATCTTGAGAAGTAATTAACAGCTGAGTGTCTCATCACTGAGAATGAATTCCCTTCAGTAGCGGCCAAGCCCTCCTCTGTGTCCCTGCGACGACATTTGTGTGCCCTCAGTTCAGCTGGGCTGTTGCAATAGATATGGCAGACATGCCCCTGAACGTGCCGACCCGTGTGCAGGGGGGACCTGTGCCGTGGACCACGGCTCGAACTCTCAGTTTCTGAAGCCGTAGCCTGGCAGGTTCAGGGGAGCCTGGCCCCAGTGACGCAGGAGATGCTGATCTCTGCTCCGGCCGCAACCTCCGTCAGGCAGCTGACTTCGTGCCTGGGGAACCGCACTAGCCTAGGAACCACAAAACATGAGTCACGGGGTTTAGAGCCTCATGGCGAGATAAAGGCTTCTGGCGCTGTAAAGGTCAGAAAAGCTGTTCTCCATCGCTGTTGCCATCTTTGTGCCCAGGAGAAACTTGGCACGATGCTGCGTGGTGGAAGCTGACAGTGGGTTTGCCCTTTATGCGTGCTCGTGTGAGAAAAGCGTGTTTGGTAAACAAATTTCAAAATGCCTGGTTTGCTCCTTCTGCTTCGTATGTAAATCCCACCGTGGGAACTGCATATGTGCTTACTTAGCGTTTTGAAGAAGGCTCAGGATGCTGCAGCGTGGGTGCGTGAAGCCACGCCGCAGCTTTTTGTGTGGTATCTCTGACCCGGGCGTGTGCAGGCTGTTCAGGGGTCTGCTGACGGGTGGAGGAAGGGGCTGCAGCGCTACCGGCACGTAACTCCTTGGCTCCCCTGGTAAAACCGATGCATGCAGTCCGTTGCTTATTTGGGTGCTCTTATAAGCTACACTAAATATTCTTTATAATAACAATATGGGCCTGTTAAGTACGAAGTCCACTGGAAGAAAGCTAAGTGTTTTCTGGGGATGAATCCAGTCGCCCCACTCACTTTCCCTCTTCAGAAACTGGAACTCAGGAACTGCTACGGTAATGCTTTTCCACGTCACGGCGGTTGCTTCATCCCCTTCCCTGCTAACTGTGCTCCCGTGGCGGTGAGGGCGTACAGCACTGCTCCCCAGCTCAGCGTGTACAGAATACTCCATGCAGTCACAAAAAAAAGTGTTCGCTTGCAGCTAAGTGGATAAATATTCCCCAAGGAAAACTTTGTAACTGTCTGCATCTGACGCTATTGTTGGAGTACACAGCTGAGAGGAAGAGGGGTAAATACTCCAGCTGAGTCATCTTTGCTTCTTCCCGATTATCCTTTTCCATTCATGCTTAATGCCCATCGAAATATTTTTTCCTTAGAGGTTATTTTAGTTGCTTTTATATATATATATTTTTTTTTAATCAAGAAAAATTATATACAGAGTATCTTACCTTAAACACTAGATTAAAAGAGTGTATTTGTGCATCTAAAACAACTGGAAATTAGAAAAGCAGGTATGTGGCTTTTCATTCAATATTGATTCATTTTACATGTACTCCTGTATTGAGCTGAGGCTTTTACTCTGCAGAAAGAGAAGCATGTACTCATGTCGAGAGCGTAATTCCTAGTTATTTTCAGCAGGTGCTTAAACACATTTGTAAATTCCAGCTTATAGCTGAGCAATTCACCCTCTACCCCCTGTATGTAAATTCATAGCCGAGGGCACAATGAGGGGATTGAGTGTGTAAGTGGTACCTTTTTTTCCCGTGTGGAATTCCCATTGAGAGGCCAGGCCTAAAAATACCACGTTTCCACAAACAATTCCTGTGTGCTGCGTGTTGAGTAATGCAGCTACAACCAAGGAGGGAGTTTCTGCTGACGTTTCCCAAATGAATGCAGGAGTCCAAGCTGAGCTAGTTTATATATAGATTTTATTATCGGTCATACGCTCTTACCAGAAATCCAGATGTGCTTGAATCATACGTTAATGCCACAGAATGGCTGCAGGATGAAGGTTACTTTTGTGTAGCATAGAGGATACGGTAACTTCCAGTTAATGACTTCAAAATATTTTACAGAATGCAAATGAGCAAGTTAAGGCATGTAAACAAAAGTTGTCGAACTTCTCTGCAAGGTAAGCGTTTGGATTACGTGCTACTGAAATGTGTGAGTTGATTTAAAGAAATAATTTTGTATCAGTGCTGTCCTTTTCCAATGGAGTGTTTCCAGAAATAAATCTTAAAAAAAAACCCCACACCCTCAAAACATTCTCAGTAAATCAAAGGGAAATTCGAAAGGGAAAAGGCAAAGGGAATAGAGGAACTATAACGGGGCAGGCAGCAGTCCTAAAATAGTAGAAAATCTTGTATAAAGAAACCTGAAGTGCTTCATTTTAGAAATTTTTCAACATAACAAACATTTGAGTGGCGGTTAATTTGAAACATGAAGTTCAGCATGAAAGTTAGTAAGCTTATGAGTGCAGATATTTCTCAGTGCTTATATCCAGTAGCTGTATGGGCATGTTGATGCAGCATCAAAACCCTTACATTTTTCTTTTTCCACTTGCTGCCATACTGTACTTTCCTTGGGAAAAATCCTGGTCCAGGGATTGCGGAGTTTCACGTCAACTATGCTCTCTTCAAATCACATCACTGCAGAAGCAGGCGAGTGGCGTAGGGAACCTGTTCGTCACGACCGCATCCACCAGCTACAAGTTTTGGTGTTGCTCATTTACTCATTGGTTTGGCGAAAAAATTGATGAGAGCGATGGTGTCACTGGGCTGGTGTCACCGGTATCATTATTTATACCGGAGCGGTTTCAAGTATAATACGTAACTGGAAGCAGCGTGGGAGTTTTTATTCTCAATTTTTGACACACCCCACCCCTGAAAGGGACTGAGCGACCCTTGCAGACCTGTCAGCATTGCCCATTGGCACACAAGTCGGTAACTGGGGCTCAGAGTCCACTCAGGTCTGGTCTTTCCACCCGAACAAATCCCGTTTAAAACTAGCATCAGGCACTGCTTACGCCAGCAGCTGTTGTAGCCCATGAGTAGCTGTATTTTTCACTGTGTGTTTACAGTCTAAGCTGTAAATAATGCTTCAACTCTTTCTAAGCTTATTTCCAGCTATTTCTTGGTGGAGTATTTAGATTATTGTCATTGATTTGGATGGGCTGCATGTTTCTGCTGTGTTGTGAAGCTTTCACATAGTGATTTTTTCTCACCTCAACTTCTGTAGAAATCCACTTCTGAGAAAAGGATGGCATTTGCGCCATATTCTCTGCTTGCGTCGGAAACACAGAAAAAAGAAAACATTTTTCCTGTTAGTGACTGGTCTAATTTGTATTTATGCTTGCATGAGAGTATCCCAGACTTACAGAGAGGGATTTGTTTTGGGGTCCTCTTAACGTGAGAACTCTCGAGGTATTTTTATTCCTGGCAGTAGAATTACATTCACTGTTTCTCACGTTTCAAATCTAATTTCTAAACATTGAGGGAACTGTAATGTAATTGTGTCCATGAAATGTGAGTTTGCCATTCATAAGAGACACTTTTGGGAGTTTTTGGGTTGTGTTTTTTTTTTTTTTTTAAGCAGTGGCTCATCTAGGCTGGGGATGAGTGGGGCTGTTGAGCCAGAGGCACTGGTGGCAGTGTTGCGAATGATCTGGTACCCTTTAGCCTTTGATCATTGTGGTAATTAAAACTATTCTGTTTAATCCTGATAAAATTACTGAAAACAATCAGTTATTTGTGCATACTAGCATGATGTTTTTTTCTAAGGGTAATAAGGACGCTGATAGGCATTTCTTTGTTCCTAAGGCAAGCGTAGTATTGATACAGAAGTGTTTTCTCTTGGGACATCAGAATAAGTCTGGTTTGTGTTATTTCTGTATGCATACCTGTCCTTCTAGGCTTGTAATATCCTCTGGAATTCCCAGAGTTTTCTGCAAACAGCTTTATTATTAGATGTGTGCTTTCTGAAGTCTCCACTTAAGTTATCTTCAATATCATGATGATACTGAGGTCACACCTAGCAGCCAGACATCCCAGGTCATTTATATGTGAGGAAAAGGAGAGGCAGACAGGGAACGGGGCAGAACAAGGGGTTAGGGAGGAATCAGGACTGTGTTATTTACTTACAGGTGTGGGAAATGTCTACATCTAGTTAAAAATGAAACTTTCTTAGATCTTTTCCCCAAACTTGATTTTTTTTTTTTTTTTTTTTTTGTATTTGCCTGAAATAAAGATAGTGGAGAGAGATATGACATTATGAAAGACTGTGGAGCAGATTCTCAACAGGAGTATAGATTATGCTGTTCTGGAGAAGATTATTTTTTAAATTATTTATATGCTTGAACAGCAGCTCTGAAAATATGTAAGAGAAGAGGGAAGAACGAGGATAGACGGTTGATGGAAAAAACACCCAAGAAAATAGGATCCAGATGGAGGAGGTGGGATCTACTATGTTCTTCAGCTATGGAAAGGCTGTCCCATGTTTGTCCGTGTTTCCCGTTATTTTCAGCACAAGGTGAGGAATGCTATGCTACGCTTACCCGTTGCAGCCGAGAGTGAGAAAGCAGTAATGAGTCTGTTGTTGGTGTGTTGTGCTTTCTTTAATCGACAGCATCACCGCTGTGCTGTGCTGCCATAAAGGACAGAATATAGCCTTTGTCCCTACTCAATGCTAGCGGAACCAAGAATGATGCACGCAGTTGGCAAAGGCTTCAACAACAGAGTCCCCATTCATTGCTGGGGAGTAGTTTGTTTTAGCTGTGTTACATAAGCCGTTTGTGGTATAACTCAGGATGTTGCGCAGAATAACATTGGGCATGGAATCCATCTGTTGTACTGGATATGGAGAAGGGGAAAAAGATACCTTATTGCAGTCTGTTGCTGGGGTGGGCCTTGAAAAGCTAGCTGAAGTGTTACGGCCCATTCCCTTTGCGACATCATATGGCAAGTGCTAGAAGCAGTGATGAGTGACTGCAGTAGATGTCCTACTTGGACAGAAATACTCAGTTTTGCCCATTATGGACCTAATGCCAACTTAGGTCTTTTGTTAGTTATACACAGACTAGACTGGTAAGAGAAAGCTTTTTCTGAAAATACTACATGAGTTACCAACCTCATGGTGTAACGGGGATGTGTAAAACACTCTTCGGTGGAAGTGATGGGACTCTGCATTTTCTTTTAGAGAACTTAAAAAAAAAAAAAAAAAAAGTGAAAGCAGGCATTTCCCAGAGTCATGTATTGCCTTTGTTTTGTGTGCCCTTTGCCAGGGAAGCACTGGATATTGCCTGCTTGGCAAAACGTCTTGCCTTTTCTTGGCATTTGATGCCACTGGTCCTCAGCGTGACCTTGCAAAGCTAGTAGAGATGCTGGAGAAACTTCAAGCAAAAACTAGTTAATTAAAAGTTCTTGATTACTGAGTTAGCACAATCAGAAAATGCAAAGCGTGACAACAAAGTACAGACTCGGAGGCTGTTGTCGTATACTCTGTTCAACCTGTTTCTCTGGGATTTTGTCCAAGGTGGTTTACAGCTACAGAAGTCTGAGGATCCAGCTCTGAGTAGGTGCTCTTTGCCTTTATAATGGTCCCTTTCTAAGGGGGAGTCTGTTCCTAGAATTAAGGGAAGAAAATTTCAGACCATGTTTCCATTGACTTTTTTTTTTTTTAGCACCTTTTCTGTTTCTTGTCTTTAGTTGTGTGGCAACCAAGATGCTGGTCGTATCATGTCTTTAAGCTTATCTGGGAACAAATCTTGCTGATGAGGAGGAGCCCTAAAATTCCTGTATATTACCTCTTAATAATTCAGTTACATCATGTGCTAGAAGTGTTTTATTTGAATCATGTAGCACTTTGTCTTCTAGAGCTATAACACTTTATTGTGATTATGTATGACATTGACATGCACTGTTAGGTTTACTCAGAGACCAAACCTGATGTATTAAATCGATGACAGACTTGGCCTTGGGGAGTGTTATTTCTAAATTGTCTTCAACCATGAGCCTGTTCTGAATTTGGTCACTTTTGGGGCTCTGGCCATCACAGTGGCGGGTTACTGAGAACAATTTGAGAGCCTGTTGTAACTCAGAATTTGAAGTTCATAAATCTGTATGGGTGGGAAGTGCTGATAAAAAAAAAAGCTGGGTTGTTTTCCATGGTTTTGGAGGCTTCTTTCAACTGGCTGTAAAATTGAAAATACCAAATTGAATCAGTTTGTTCGAAGGCAGCATTTGCTCCTTAAACATATAGTTCAAGTCTTCTGTAGTTTGGCCAGGCAAAAAAGAAAATGGGGACTTTTCTACGTTTGGAAACTAATTTGAATTTAAAGGAGTTATAAGTGTAAAATTCAGGGGATGTTCCAGCTCTATGGACATACTTATTCTGGGACAAAAAAAAGTGCTCTATGTCTGTTCAGCCTTACCCATTTTTAAAATAGAGTACTTACTCGAGAATAGCTACTAGCTGTGTGTAGCTGGGCTTTGAGTGTATGTAATGTCTGTGTGTCTTATTTGGGTTCCTAAAGAGGCATTACCCAAGCATTATTTCAGTATCGGATTTCAGGCTGCATATTTTCAGTCTGCTTGTTTTGCAAGCACCTAAAATTACTGTAACTGAGAGACAGGAAAAAAAGTGTGGTTTGTGCTTTTGATAACAATATGTATGTAATCAACACCTCCTGGTTAATGAATTAGTTGGCTGTTTCTTTCATACAGCAATAGGAGGGAAAACTGCTGGGATAATCAGCAAGTATTGGCAGAGGGATTCAGCAACATATATATCCGTTAATATTTCCTTTAAATAGTTTTCAAGTAGACTAAATCAGAATTTTGAATATGTCCCCCTATGTGTCTAATTATTTCCAGAAGCTGAGGCAAATTAAATATTACAAACTGTACAGTATTTAATTACTTTCTTAAGCCTCGAGGAAGCACACTGAATGGTTTTATTTCTCTTTTACAGTGCAATCACAGTCTGCAGAATACACTTCATTTTGATTTTAAAAAAATTGAACACATTTGAGGGGTTTTTTTTCCTCCCCCAAAGACTACTTCTGTAATGTCAATGTAAATACCTTTTTCTTAGTAAATGGTGATAAGAATATGCTCTTTCTACAGCTATCTGTTGAGATTGCAACGTAGTGAGTACTTTGTGCCCAACCATGTGTGCAGAAGCCCTGTTACAATTCAGAGTTCATTGCTTAGAGGCCTTACAGAACATGCATCAGCAGAGAATAAATTTATCTTTGGCGGTAGCTACTAAACCTGTGCCTTCAACCGTGTTACATTCCAGCACCCAGGCTCGCCTTTAAACATTGTCTCTCAATCAACTGGACGGAAAAATGCACCAGAGGGGGCACGGGGCCTTTCCCTGAGCAGCAAAGAGAAGGCAGAGCGTGGTTGGCCACCAAGTGTTGGCCACCAAGTGTTGGCCACCCCTTCTGCGCAGCAAGAAGGGGGGCGGTTTGGAGAGGAAGAGCAGGGTACAAAAAGTTGCGGTTGATGGGAGGTTGTGCTGCTGGCCTGGGTCGGTGCTTGGCTCCCCAGCCCCACGGTGTTCTTCAGTGTGGCTCTGCTTGTGCGTAATACCGCCCTTTAGCTCCGGGAGCTCATGCTCCCCCAAGCAGTGGGAAGTGCTGGTGAAGAAGGAAACCAGGATGGGCTGGACTTCAGTACTGGGGCTAGGGGGGAAGCAGCCCTCCGAGGGAACATGTGCAGGGGATGTTTTATGTGAGCTTCGTTTTGTTATCCACATTTAGCTAGATACTCCTGCTGATGGCAGGGGTTTGGGTTTTTTGTGTGTGTGTGTTTGGTTTTTTTTAACAGAACCGACAGTACATTTTTGGTTTTTTTTTTTCAAAGAAAAAAAGAAAAGCCATAAGCTCAAGCTGAGATTCTTTCGTCTTGGTTATAACAAAAGCAAAGAGAAAACCAATAATCCAGTCAGCTACCTTGGAGTGGGTGTGTTTTTCCTGATTAGTGGTGAGCAGGGCCTTCCCTGCCAACAGCCAGGCTTGCGCCTCAGCCGGGGTGCCCCGGCGCGAAGCTGCCACCTGGCCGAGCAGCAAGCCGGAGTTCATGAAGTGAAGAAGGCTTTGCCAGCTGTGGCTTTTGGGAGGATGCGAGACTTCTGTGCTGCTCTGATGTGTGAAGGTAGTTTCAATCCAGTGAAAGGTGTCCCTGCCCATGGCAGGGGGTTGGGACTCAATGATCTTTATGGTCCCTTCCAACCCAAACCATTCTGTGATTCTATGAAATAATTTCAACATAACCTTAGGGATCTCAGCACCACTTTCTGTTTGGTGGTAGAGATCAGTTCTCAGTGTGTTCTGGGGATTTGGGGGTGACCACTTTCCCAGATCCATAACGCTTTTCCAGTTTTATTGGAAACCCAGTGATAACTCAGTTGTTTTTGTCTGTTTATCTACTGTACTGTCATTCTGTAAGAGGTTGGTAGCAATGTAGTGAATTACAACATTATTTTTATCAAATGTCCAGTAAAAATAAGTTTCTGGAAGCATTTAGAATTGTGGGAAGGTGCAAACACCGTTTTCTAGTACCATGATGCTACAGCTAGAGGAAACAATGCTATGTATTTTGTATTAAAAAATAAGGATGGTTTAAGCTACAAACTACTGTAGAAGGTTGGGATCATCCAGACAAAAGAAATGGCCCACACAAATGACTTAAAATTTGGAGTCTGATGGTGTTTGTGTTCTTCTGATGTCTGAAGGCTGCCAAATTCTAGATGCCGTGTTTCCTGGGAACTAACCAATGCTCTCTGGCATGAATTTTACTTCCCCTTATGTCTATATTTGAAAAAGCATATGTGTAGTCCCTAAATGAATATAGCGGTTAACAAGCTATGGATTACAACCCACAAAACATATTTGCTAAAGTAAGTTTCATAATGCCTAATGGAAAACAAATACCAGAGCTACTGAAACAGGAATATTGCTATACATGCATATATTTCTTGTATGAGAAAAGCTGAATGAAAAACTCCCTTCTGAGTTTTTCTTGAGCACGCTTCTTCCTGTTGGATTTAAGTTACCAGAACTCTGGGGATAGAACTTGGTTCTTTGGTACGTATTTATATTTTCCCTGGTAGGGCAGGACACTGCTATATGGCAGGAACAGCTAGTTACTGTCATTACCCGAGCAGTAATTTCATCCTCCACAGTTACATCCTGAGGAAGTAAAGGCAGTAGTGTCCCCCTGAAGTGACGCTGTTCAGAAGTCGTTGTGCAGTCAGCAACATCTCTGTTGCCCCTAAAACAAAAGAGGCTACGCAAAATTTTCAAGCCCTCTGCAACGTGCCTTGCGTGCGAGCAACAGGATGGGATGCTGGAGCAGCTTGGCGAAGGGCTGCAGCGTTTGGAGAAAACCCTGCCTTACAACTAGTGGGTCACCCCCAGCTGATGGATGTTCTCAGGGGTGGGTGGGGAGCGCCCCCGGCTGGCAAGGAGTGTGTTGGGGTCTTCAGGGGCAGATTGCCAGAGGTACATGCAGCCCTCGCTGCACAACTTGGGTAGTGCTGAATTCGGGAGCTGATTCAGCTAGGAATTGCTAGCTTGAGCACAGCACAAAATTAGAGGTTTGATTACAAAACATTAGTGCTTAGTAGTGTTCTTAACCTTGGGTGCTCAGTCTTGAGCCAGAACTCCCTGAAGTTGGCTTAAACTATTAGATTCTTTTAAGATTAAAAAGGAACTTTTAGGGTATTTACTTGGCTTCTTTCATCTGGTGTGTTCACATTTGCTTCTTCCACTTGATTGCAGTGCTGTGAGGGTAAGGAGCCTGAGAGGAAAAACTGAGATTTCTGTAACCTTCTGCTTCCTCTATCAAATCCCTGAAGACATTATCAAACACTGCCAACGTTTGTGATGTAATTAAAGACTTACCAACACCTTTCATAACTGCCTGATGTTCTGAGTGGAAGAAGAAACTGAGTTGTAGCATGTTGTGTAACCAAGCACACTGGCTTGCATCTTCAAAAACGGAATTTAAAGTCTGTCTTTTCAAATTAACTTTTAGACACCTATAGAAGTGTGCTTAGTTCTGGTAAGATCAGTGGAAATCACTAGATGGGCAGCACTTCTTCTGATCTGAATTGCACATTTGCTTTGGTTTTTCCCTTGACGTCGGTCATTAGTTTCTCAGTAGTTTGTTGATACTAGCGTGCTTTGTATTTAAGAAATGGGAGGTAATTTCCATGTTAGCTGCCTGGTTTTGGTAAAGCAGCTGTTGCAGGATGTCCACCCAGAGTTCATTCAGCCCATGGAGCGCTCTCTTCTGCGTTTAAGAAAACAGCTTTGTACATGCATGCGTATCTGAATATATCTTTTTAATTTTTTGTTTTCATTCCGTGAAGAATATTTGTTAGTTACTGTTGTGGGAACTTTCTGTGGTTTTCTGATAACCTTTATGCAAACCAGGGAGAAGTGGCCTTTCTCATGTCAAAGTGGGTTGAGGCAGGGCTGCTAGGTACTTTCCAAATGAGTGCTGCGTGGCATCCCGTGTGGATAGCCTGTATGGACCTTGCTCAGTCCAGCCGTTGCTGCCTTGTCAAGTATGTCTCAAGAAGCCAAAGGCTGTATCTGCCATGCACTTGCATCAGGTTTTGGTTACTTCAGAGAAAATAAGGATTGCTGTGACCAGTATCAATAAAAGTATGGCCACAGTTTAACTTGCTGTTTATTTTCTTTGATGTTTGGAGCATACATGCTTGCGTGGGATATATAAACGTATAGAAACTTCCCATCAAGCAAAGCCCAGTATTACAACAATTCTAGTGCACCTACATGGAATAACAAAAGGAAATAAACTTTTAAGTTAAGGCACCCGTGGTCCTGGCTGTACAACAAGAAGTTCAGTGTCTGCCCAGTGATGGTTCTGATGTTTGTCAAAAGCTGCTGGAGTTAAACTTGGCAGTTGCTTTGCAGGAGATGTGACTCCGAAACAAGTTGCCGAAACTTAGTTACGCGTGTGCTGTGGACAAGGCTTTGCTAAGGGAAGCAAGCGTACGTTAGTGCTGTAATTACCAAGGTGTTCTGCTCTGCCTGGAGAGCTTCGGTTCTTGAAACATGCCACTTTATGTGATGCCAGTAAAAGGAAAAGCCAAAGGAACATGTGTGTATAGTGACGGAGATCTTCACCAGGACTGCAGCCCTGTCAATTTTTACAAAATAATCTAGAATGGTTTTAGTGGGATCACTGACACCTCCCTACTGTGGAGATGTGCTTCAGACCTGGACTTCTCTTAGGAGCTGTGATGTGAAAGTTGTGGGGAGGGGGTCCAGCATTAAGGGCACAACAGGTCGTACCCAATGGTCAGCATAATCTGGGCAGGCTGCAGACATCCAGATGTGGCAGGGCCCCTCCACCCCTGACAGCAGTCCAGAGGCAGGAGAACACAAAACATTTTTGAAGCCACTGGTGGTGGTCTCTGACCTCTGCTTTGTCCCATAGAGGCACAGTAGTTCCTGTCCCCTCATCGTAAGACATTGCTGCAATGTCTTGCCTGTTAAAGAGTTTTGTTAAGTGTTTTCATTTACCCCTTTGGTTTTTTTTTCCTGCCCAAGGACTGACGTTGATTGGGATAAAAATCACAGTCATTTTTCACATTCTTTCTGTAGGTTACTGCCACTGTAACATTTCCATGAGTGCCTCTGTGTTACCCACAAGATAAGCTCACATTGTGTACCGCTCTGCACCTTCAGTCAGTCCTTCAGGCTTTCTTTTTTCCATCCTTTGTACGTGAAATATTTCTTGATTTAGTCAACCTTGATGGGAGAGCAAAATCTGATATTGCCCTTAGTGTTTCAGTATTAGCCTGTACTGTTATTGCTGATGGATCAGCAAACCTTGGAGACCTTTACTTTGAAATGTTTGTAGGAGGGAGGGCACCAGGAGTGTCCCCATTTTACTGGAGCTCAGTGTGCTTGTCCCACTGCTTTTCTTCCACTGCCTTCCACCCTGTGGCGTGGTGTGGAGAAATGAGGGGCGTCAGGGAACAGAAAAGGTTGGAAGGAGGAAAGAGAGAGGAGAAGAAGAAAGGGAAAAGGACAGATAAAAAATACCACCCTGAAAACTTAAAGTTGTAGGAGAACAAGGGAAAAAAAATCACTTCCTTCATTTGAGCCCAAACTCGTAACTGTGGCTGAATCACGGTGAGGTGGGAGATGCAGCTTGTTTGCACAGCTGATGGGTGGTCAATGCTTATAATCAACTGAGAGATACCTTTTTTCTGGGGGACAGTGTAAATAAGTAAAATGGTTTTTACCCCAACCTACTAGTAACCTGTGTAGACAAAATACACATAGGACAGGGAAAAGTCACGGTCTTTATTTAGAAGCAGGGTGCAGGGAAGCTGATATCCACAAATGGTATGCATCATCTGCCGGTACAGTATGTAGAAGTCAAAGGTGGTTTTCCGGTAGATTTTGCCCTTTCCCATTTGTAGAACTCTTGCATGTAACTGCAACCCTGCTTTTATTTTCTCTGTAGCTGAGGGCATGGACTTTGGGTTTTTTGCAGTCCAGGTGACTTGCAGTATTCCACACAGCTACGTCATTGTTTATCATTCTGCCCTAGACTTGCTGTTGGGGGCAGACTGTACCTGACCTTTGCCCAGGATTACCAGGGACAGCAAGACTAAAGCCTCTCTTCTTCCTCTATTTTAAAATAAGGGGACGGCTCCTCTCGTAGGCCTTGTTGGGCTCTGGGTGCTGGGGAAACGGTGAGGTGGTTTGGCTGCATGTAGAATCACGGGGCTGAACTGGGTCCCCAAGAAATGGTCTAACCCACTTACACTAATCCAGGGCTGGCAAAACCTTGGTCGTTTATGACAACGAATAGCATCTTCATATATAGATATATATTCTTCCTCCCACTAAAATTATAAAAATGCATATATATGATATATATTGTGTCATATATATTCCATTCAAGTGCTTTTCTTTCTGTCAGAAAGCTTTTCTCACTGTTTGGTAAAGGCTTTCTTACTGTGATTTAATTAGTTACTCTGTTTGCCATGTCTAAGGAAAAGGAGTTCCTTTCCTCTTTGCATTATCCTTCTGAACAATTGAAGACTGTTACCTTGTCTCTCTTCAGTTTCCTTTTGTTTAGATTAGATACATAATCCATCCTTTTCCTACTCTTCTCTGAATATCTTCTGACTTGTCCACGTTGCATGGAGTGCAGCAATGAAACTTGGCCAAAATGCTCCTGCTGACATCCCAGTAATGGTGAGTACAGCAGAAGGTTTTCCTCACGGACCTCCGTTGCTGTCTGTCTGTTCCAGCACAATGTTTGCAGGAGTGAGATCCTGTTGATGCACGTGTAGCTGATCGTACGCTGTAACCTCTAGTTCAGCGCGACTACCACACAACTCCTGCTTAGCTGGGAGAGGGCAGGTCGGGCGGTCAGAGAAAGATGGAAAATTGGTTGTGAGGCTAGCGTGGGATAATGAAATAGAAGAAGGTATAACAATTACTTAGAGGAAAACTACTAGACGAAAGAAACTAAACACATTTCTTGAGGGGGGAGGAGGCAAAACGTTTTTTCCAGTTATTAAATCTGATGCCAAAAGGATTTGGACAATAAATGTGCTGAAGTTTAGTTTGGGTGGCAAGGTTATAACCTGATTGCGTCTAGGAAACAGCCAAAGGAATCCGTTTTTCTTGTATATACAAGACAGTAGTAGTAGTAGTAGTATTAATGCAAACATTTACTTGCTTGCATTGGTGCATGCCTGAAATCTGTTACTTTGCAGCCCAGGTTGCTTTTCTGTTTGACCTGTTCATATTCTTCGTGCAACAAACGTCAGTTCAAGTGATTTTTGTATGAAGTGTTAGATAAATTCGGCTTGGTTTGTTTGTATGTATTTTCTTGTAACAATATTAATTTTGTAAGCCTCAAGAAGTGGTAGTTCAAAATTGTCCATAGTGTTTTTATCCCACATTTCGGATGGCAGGGTTAGTTGCGCAGTGTCCGGGTTGGGTACCTATGCAGAACAACTCCCGTGATGCTTTTGGTTATTTAGGATGTGCCACACACGCACAGCAAGTTTTTCCTCTCTGAAAAGAAAGGAAATCCTCACTCATTGAAACAATTTGTCTTCCGGATTGGACAAAAAACTGTGTGTCTTTGTAGTGGGCTAAAATCCTGCAAAATTTCACCACTGTATTTTTCCCAGTAATCCCAAGATTGTTTGTTCAGCTGCTTTTATTCAGCATAGCACTTAATGTGAGTATTTTTTAAAGAAGAGAGGCAGTGAAAGCATGAAACTATTCTTTTTTTTAAGTTCTTTGACATATACTTGTTGTTTCAAACTCCTTCCCATGTCCACGTTGTTGATTTTGTGTGCGCGTAAAGGATCTTGCCGTGTGCGTGAGCCCTCCCCGGAGGGGCGTCAGCAGTTTGTACTCCTGAGTCAGCAGAAGTTGCTGGAAAAAGGACAGGAGTGTGCTAACCGCTGCGGCGAATGCCGCTGTTCACGTTGCGTCGTCTGATCCCGATTATGGGCTTTAAGTCCCTACTGACAGCCGCAATCCCCTTGTTTATGAATCTGTTCCTAAACGCCTGCTTTCGGAGAGTCACGCAGCTACGATTGCACCGGGGTTGATGTCAGCGTTTCCTCATGAGCCTGAAGGGAACTCTCTTAAAACCAGCTACCCGTGCGTCGGCAGCGTGAAAGGGGCCGGTTGGACGGAGCTGTGCAAGGGCTGGTGGCGGGGATGGATTCAGGAGCAGCAGGGAAGGGCGCTCTGTGTTGGCTGTAAAACCGTGTCGTCAAATATCGGCTGTGTTTATACTATCTGACCCAACTGTTACTGAATTGGGCAAGGACTGGTTGAAATCATACTGTGAGCTTTATTTCTCCATTGGTTTTTCACTTTGGGCTGTTTCAATCCAAAACTTCAAAAATTGAATAGAAATACATTGTTCAGTTGAACGTATTTTTTCCAATTATGCTATGGTCTGGGTTAGGGGGTTTGGGTTGTTTATTTTTTGGGTTGGTTGGTTGGGTTTTCTTAAGAAACTAACCAGCTGAATCCACAAAGTAGTACCCTTGGTAACCCTGCGATGCTTCTATCCTTGAGCACATGCCCTGCTATGAAGGGACAGTCAGCTGTAGACTTGACCTGTGCTTCGTCTTTGAGGGCCTGCCCATGGGTGACGGCGTTATTTGTTCTTTAGCGTGTTCTGTGATCGGTGATAAAATTTGAGTCGCGCAGTTTGCAGAAATGCTGAGTAACTGCTGTTTCCCTTTTATTTTGTCTTAAATAATTCAAAAAGATGCTTATACAAAGCTGTGGGTGCCCTACTGCATAATTAATGCTACAACAAAACCACAGCAGCATTAAAATAATTAATCAAAAAAGAACTCTGCCTGTCTGCTACCAAGAGAGAAAATTCCATCCTACCTTTATATCACTCTGGGAATGTAAACCCAGGTCTCTCCACAAATGGTTTAAAGTAGATAGCTTTTGCTGAAGTCCTTCTGTTGAAATTTAAGGAGGGGTAAAAAGAGCAGGAGCAAAGAGCTGACGTGCCCCCAGAAAGCTCAAAGGAGACCACTCCAAAAGGACCATCCAAAAGGATGCGAGGGGAAATCAAGTCTTCGCACTCAGGAAGACGGGATCGGTATCCTTCGGTTTTAATAAAGGTATAGAAGGATTTGAGCCACGGGTGGAGCAGGGTGTGAAAAGGCGGGTGTCGCAGTGACCCCGGCGAGTTACACAGCCACCATCTTTTCCCAGATTGTTTCCAAAGAACGCCATGTGAGCTCCGATTGCGGCTGGATTGTGAACTTTGTTGGATTCATACACTAAATGCTTTTGATACAGAAAGTTGGAAGTTAACAACGATTCCTTTGTGTAGTGGTCCCTTTTGAAGTAGAGAGCCCTGTATCTACAAGAAAACATTATGCTGAGGGATAAATTCTGCTTTTAAGTGTGTATTTTATATATAAATGTCTTATGAATCTTTTTAGCACAATATACGTTAACATGAATATTTACATATGAAAAGGAAATAGGATTTTAAGCTATTTAGTTGAATATGTAAGTATCCCTGTCCTTGTTTGATATATATATTTTTCTGATTTTTTTTCCCCCCTCCAAATAATCAGCAGAGGACTTCAAGGCTGTGGCATTTCATTCCCTATTTGTAATTTCAATCCTTCCTGAGTGCTGATACTTCGTCTCAGCTATTTGATACTGAAGTTTCTCAGAAAGCTTTTATATCCCTATCCACTGGTCAGAAACTGTCTGTCTGTTTTTTTGAAGCCCTCATCTTAATTTCTATCACATCATTTCCTAAACCGTTTCACATCCCATGGTTTTGGCTAGAAAACTAGTGGTGTTCTCGGCTGTGGCTGAAAGCCCCAGTGCCGTAGTTGGCAGCCCATGGCTGTGCTGCGACCTGGTGAGCAGCTCTTCCCCAGGCTGGTCCGAGAGGTCAGAGATGGTGGTGATGGTCACCTCTCCTGAACTCAGGTTAGCAGCGAGCACCAGGGAACGACCTGAGCCACGCAGTTGCCTCCGGTCCCTTGCAGGCCACCTTGTCTCATGGCGTGCAATACTGTTGTTGGTTATTAAAGGCATCCTCTCGAGCTGGCAGCCTACCCGGCTGTCGTCTTCCAGCTGAGCTTCAAGGCTTATTCCGCCAGAGCCTGCGAGAGACATGCCTGCCTTAGCTGTGTGCTGATGCTGTCAGTCAGACAGGGGTGATGTGGAGCAACAGGCTGCTCGGTACCATGTATTATGTGCCTGACCTAAGGGCCTGGACAGATCCTAGTTCAGGAGAGCAACGTGTCCCGCTGCCACTTGGCGATGGGGGTTGAAACCTTAGCCTGGTGGCAGTGAGAAGAGGTGCTTCTTTGCTGGTTGCCCACCGTTGGACCCATGACGGTGGTAAACCAAGAACTTGTCATGAATCCTGTGAGTCATGCCATTACTTTTTGGTGTATCTGTTTCCTTCAATTCTGTGCTCAGGTTGAGCCCAAGCACAGCCCCAGAGACTCCTCCCTTCTTCACCTTTCCCCGGAAAACACCTCTGTGTGGTCTGGGCAGGCAGGACGGGCTGGACAAGGGAACCTTGATTTTGGCCACGTAAGGAGCAAGCAGCATAGAAACCCATCCTGGAGAACCAGCGTCGGTGTAGGGTGAGCAGTCATCCTGTTGTCGTCATCTGTGAAGGAACTGGAAAACTGTGCCATAAATACTTGTGGCTCCGCTCGTCTCCGCAGGATACGCTGTCTGACAGGCAGCTTTGCTTGAGGGTCTGTATCTTAGGGATTGTGTTGAGTCATACGGTTGATTATTTAAATGTAAATAATAATTGACACATGTTAAAATTTGAATTTCATTAGGTGGAGGTTTTTAGACTTAGGCAAATGATTTTTTTTTTTTTTTTTAATATAACACTGTAACATGCTTACTAGCTTCGAGAAAGGGTTTTTTCTCCCGATGCAGAGATAGCAGGACATAATAAACAAGGAGACAAGGTTATGCAACAAGGGGATATTTTAATAATCTTTGGTTTGGAGAAGACAGGCCAGTGTGAGGTACCTTTTAGAAACAATCTACTTCACTGATACCTTGCTTCGACAGATTGACAGCATCTCAGAAAGGAAAATAAGTGTTTGCTATTCCTGTCATAGACTTCTTTCAATCACTGAGACAGATGTTCCAAGCATGTTGTTCCTCTGTTGAGTTTCTTTAGTAGTAAAAATACTGCAGTCTAAATATAGTTTAAATTGGTTGAGATACCTTGTTTGAATATGATTCAAAATTGCATTAACGCTGGTTTAAATCGTAGTGTAACAGGACAAAACCGTTGGAAAGGCTATTTAAGATTATCTCAAACCCAGGTATGAATTTTTATTCGATCATACTTAAAGCGCTTCCAAAGAAGTGCTGTCTTTTTCTAACACCTCTTGCAATCTGACTTAGGATGAGCACTAGACAGAATAGTGAACTCTCCTCCCCCCGTTCATTATATAGAATTACCTTTGATAAAAATAGAAGAAAGTACTTAGTTCTCTTTTACTGTATCTTCAGTGTTGTCTCTTGTGACAGCTGTATGTTACACATCAGGAATACAGAGATTTTGTTTTCCCTGCTTTTTCAGTTGAACCAGGGTTCCTGGAGTCGGGTCACGGTGGTATGACAGTAACTGCACTGGCATCCCTTCCAATTACAAGCGTGATTCCAGTCAGTGACACTGATCGGGGGAACACTCTTGTTTGGATACTGGCTGGCTGAAGGCTTTCTGCTCCCTTTTTATGACATCTGGCATCAGGACACGTATAAGGATGAAGTTGCTGAATTGCAGTGTTTGGGACGAGGTGCTCCTTGTTTCCAAAAAATGATGAGTAGAGCAACGCTGGGACACAGTTCAAGGTTTATTTCGTCACTTGGACTTTCACTCCAGTGGAAGAGATTGGGATTTCAGCTTCAGAAAATGGAGATGGTCAGTTTGTAATCTAGTTTTGTATCATTACTAGTTAATTTTTTAATAGACTGTTAAAATACTTCTCTAAGTATACTTCTCCAGGTGCTGTAACGTCCAGACACTTACGACTGAAAACAGTTAGCATCCTTCATTTTGTGCCCCTTTTTGGGGGAGGAGAGGGAAGCTCGTGTGGTAATGGCTTGATGCCAGGTCCTTGCTGTGAATCTTGTGGCAATAGAAACAGTCTCTTGAAAGTTCCGCTTCTGTGGGAAAACTCACTGGCAGTTGACTTGAGCACCCAGCTTTGAGCCTTCACAGGAGAGGGCAGTTCACGTATGCTTTGTCTTGAAGCCACTTGGGCCCTTCTGTAATTTCATGTAAGGATGCATTTTTTTCTAGACTTGTTTTATAAATTTGGAGTTACGATTGTTCATACTGATCTTTCTTCAGTTTCAAGTTTCTCCGTGCAGCAATGAAGACTGTAGTTACTTGCACGTTTCTTCATGTTGCTTGTGTTGATTTAGTGCCCATAGGTCTTTAGGCTGGGAAAACAATGGGAAAGGCTTTGAACATCTAATTTCTCCCCCTTTTTGCAGCATTGTTCTTCTGATTAAACAGAAATCCTATAGCATTCACCCCAGGAGGCACTTTATAAACTTCACAGGTAATTTTACTGTCTGTGGACAGCTGAATGCATTTTCTTTTTTTTGCAACATGATCGTGGGCTTTTCTTAATTGGTATTATGAACAAGATATATATTTTTAATGAAAGAAGATTATTAACATACTTCTTAGGTTTGCTTTCCTGTTTGAAGAGCTGAGTGGGGCCACATCAGGACAGTTGTGGCATTGGGGTTTCAAACTTCATCTCTTTTGTCCAGCTCCCATGCCAAGGTATAGGAGCATGACCTTCATTCCCTGAAAGGTAAATTGGTCATTTAGGGGTGGACATCTGAGATTCTTCTTTATTCCTTTCTCCTTACCCACTTAAAACAACAAGGTTTCCAGCAAGACCATAGAATCACAGAATGGTTTGGGTTGGAAGGGACCTTAAAGACCATCTAGTTCCAACCCCCCTGCCCTGGGCAGGGACACCCTCCACTAGACCAGGTTGCTCAAAGCCTCATCCAGCCTGGCCTTGAAGACCGCCAGGGACGGGGCATCCACAGCTTCTCTGGGCAACTTGTCCCAGTGCCTCACCACCCTCTCCAGGAAGAACTTCTTCCTGATATCCAATCTAAATCTCCCCACTTTCAGTTTAAACCCATTACCCCTTGTCCTGTCACTACAGGCCCTTGTACAAAGTGCCCCCCAGCTTTCTTGTAGGCCCCCTTCAGGTACTGGAAGGTGCTACAAGGTCTCCCCAGAGCCTTCTCTACTCCAGGCTGAACAAGCCCAATTCTCTTAGCTTGTCCTCATAGGAGAGGTGCTCCAGCCCTCTGAGCATCTTCGTGGCCTCCTCTGGATGATGGTGCTCAGGATTTAGCAGGGCAAATTGCTGCAAGTGAGAGGTAAGTTTCTTGGAGGTGAATATAGTGAAGATGTTCCTGCCTGCTCCGTATCATTTGGATACGGCCAGTAAGAATGGGAAACACCTTGACTTTAACATAACCTTCTGCCATCACGCTTTGCCATCTGTCTCAGGACCTGCAGTAGGAAATTTGATTGCCTCTCACCACCTCTCTACCAAGGCTGTCTCCCAAAAAGGGAAATGGAAGAGTTACATTAAAATGTTTTCCTTCAAAACTGTTACAGAATTCAACGGAGACCCTGATTTTAGCTCCAGTAGAAGACTAAAACTGGCACAAACCATTTTCTAAGGTCCATTTTTCTCCATGTATAAAGAAAATAAATGAACTAATACTTTTTAGGATGTGGGGCAGAATATTCCTAACTGGCGGCAAGGAGAAAGGTATTCAGAAAGGGCCACAACTGCTGTTTCACTAGTTAGCGAGGTTTTTTTCCTGCAACAGGGAACACAAGTGTGTTTTGGTAAGGAATCGCCAGCGGAGAGCTCTGAGGGGAGGTGGTGTGCTGTGAAACAGAAACCGAAGCTGTTGCGGACGTGATGCCTCCCTGTTGAACATTAGCAAGCTGCAACCTTCGTATGTAAGATTTGTGGGTGGTTATGTATGCTCAGCTTGTCAGAAGTTCCTTGGGGCACTAAGGGCAGGCGGTGTCATTTGTGCCATAGCCAAAGCCCTTTGCCCGTAGCAGTGACCTTAGGGTGAACTGATAAATAGCTGTCTTATCCACGACCTTTAATAGCTGAAATACGTTCACCAGCCGCGGCGTCGCACGGTTTGCTGCGAAGATCGGTGGGTAAGGCATACGTACGTACGCATGGCTCTGCGTGATCCTTTCTGGCTTGTAACCGCACATCCAGGGAATTCCTCGGTGAGGAAGAGTTTTAGGAGTAGCAGAGCAATCCGTTTTCCAAGTGCTCGCTTCCTTCCTCACGGAGGGTGTTCATCCATGGGGATGCATGGTGGTGTGCAACCTGTTGATCTTAAAAAAATCAAAAAAAAAAAACCCCAACAGAATGTAAAGTTGGGGTTTATCCTCTTAGTGTAAAATAAGGCATATCTTTTCTGTTCGCATTCTCCGGTTTAATTTGCAGGAAGACGGAGGCGATATTAAAATATAACGAGGGCAATTCATTTTGCTGGTTCACAGTGGCTCAGCTTTAGAAGGGAGGGGAGAAAAAATAACCCAACCCTTAATCAGCGCAGCGCTTAAGGGCTCCCGCGTAAGAACGTTATGCTTAACCTTCAGCGAACGCTTACGGGCTGCCCGGAATAGTAACGGGTTTAAGCACATGCTTAAGCGTTTTCCTGAAGGAAAGACCTAAACATCTCGGCAAGGGTTGTATTACGGCTTCGTTTACCTTCACCGTAAAATCCCAGCACCGGAGGCAAACTCTTCTTTCATCTCTCGGCAGATACCTGGGTGTAGAGGTTATTTTTTCACCCCCCCTCCCGCTGCCTTCGGCTCCTTTGCTGCCAGCTGACCCGCCTCGGCTGACCTTCAGCCCGGGGATGGGGGGAGGGGGGGGGTAGGGGGGGTGCTGCCCGCTGGCAGGATCAAAGTCCCACGCCTCGCCTTTTATCTGCCGGCTCTTCCCGGGCTGGAAAGGGGGTGTTCTGCTGCGCCCGGCCGGCCGCGGGGAACGGGGCATCGCGCCTCGTCGCCTGCCAGGCGGTTTTCCATAGGTGGGAGATGGGGTTTGGAGCGGGTTAAATCTTGGACCCGCCGGCTCGTGGTTGGCTGCGGTGAAGTGGAAAAAAAAAAAAAAAGGAGAGGAAGGAAAAAAAAAAGGAGAGGAAGGAAAAAAAAGGGAAAAACCCACAAAACCAAACCAAATCCCCCAAAAACCCAAAGAAACGAAAACCTAACAAAACAAAAAATATATAAAAAAATAAAAACAAAGCAAACGACCAAAAAAACCCAACCCAAAACCCGCCCCACAGGCTTCTTCAAACTCTTGTCGGGGGGGGGGGGGCGGCCTTTTGGCAGGGCTCGGCGCGCTCCTCTTGCGTAAGAGGCGGACCGTCTTCCCCGGAGCTGCCGTTGCCATGGCGAGCTAGCGGGGGAGGATTCCTGGGATCCGTCCGTAAACCGGGGAGAGGGATTACGTCGTAAGCCGGCACTCCGCTGCGCCTAACGTGATGTGGCAGGGTCGCTCAGGTGTACCGGGAGGGGGGAGGTGACCCGCCGGGTAAAGGGGAGCGAGCCGGCGGCCCCCAACTGTTGCAGGCATCGTTGTGCATCAAATAAAGCTTGGGGGATGTGGGTGTAGGTGTGTGTTGGGGGGGCGGCTGTCAGGATTAGATGCGTGTGCATGGGGGCTACGTTGGGAGAAATACCGTAGGATTTTAGGGGAGGCTGGTTTTTGAGGTCTTGGGATGGTTTTGGTGGAAAGGGGAAACATACGTGCTTATGAATATTTCAGGCGTCTGCCAAATCCAATCCTGTCATGTGCTAGAACTGGATTATTTTTTAATTTGCACCTGCATACTTTATTACGGCAGTTAGTTATCGTTTTAATCGTCAGCTGTGCCTATAAACATACCCTGAATATCTGTAAGCGGTAGGCAAGCAGCGAGCCTAAAGAGTAGCCCTGTGCTGCTGTCTAGCCTAGACCAAGTGGTTGACAGATGTCTGTATCATGAACGGAAGGAATGAAGGAAGAAGGCATCAGTGTCTGCTTGGGTGAGTTTTCTTTCCGTTATCTTTAATTATTAGTGGTTTTACTCCATCTCTTGCTTAGCGTCAGAGTGGGAACGGTCGCCACTGATGGGTCTTTTTGTGCCTTTGAGCTTTTTGCTTCTCTTTGCCTGCTTGCTTTTCTAGCAGCAGGTGAGAATTTGTGGACTCCTGTCACTGTGGTCTCTTCTGTTGTCCCTGAAAGGATGTCATTAGTGCAGGCAAAAACTTTATGAATTCAGGTGTTTGGTTTTAAGTTTGGAAAAGACGGTGTATTGTCTGGAAGAAAGTATGAAAAATACTATGCTGCAAATTACTATGTTGTAAACGTGTTTCTTAAGAGAACAAACCCTACCTGGGTTAATAACAATATTCATTCCCAGAAAACGAATGTGTGTAGGGGAAAAAAACCTAAGTAAATTTAACGTTCTTAAACTGTTTTGCAGCAGTGGGGTAAGAAGTGTGTTAGGATGGAAGCGAGTACACTACTGGGAAATGCGCTTGCATTACACCCACAGAGCATTTACTGTACATTAGTTATAACCCCGTAGTTTTTGTTGTCTGCAATTAATTGAGTAATTTCTTCCATGACTGAAACTGCAGGTTAAGCATGTTTGCTGTGAAAGACAGTCTTCTGAATCGAGACGGCTTTTGCACTCACTATATTAACAAGCTCTCTCAAAGTACATTTTGTGCACTACGGTTATGAATTCCTGAAAGGTATCGGTGGGGGTTAATTCACTGTTACATAAACAGCCAATAACAGCATTTCATTGTACTGGAATTGCTCTAAAATAGTTATTAGCTTCCAGGCTATTACTGGGGAAAAAGGTTCTGTTTGGTCTACCTGAACAAAGACATTTTGCTTTTGCAAATATTATTTGTATGAAAAAGACAGAACTGGACTAAAAGAACTTTCAAAGCATTGAAGTAGGGATGCTGTGGTGTAAATAGGCAAAGCCTAACCTCGGGCATTAGCACTGGGTTTTACAGCTGTGAAAATATCTTTATCTCCAAGTTGCAGTGGGCTGTGGCTGCGGGGGGGACCCAACAAAATCACAAGCAAACCAGTTTCCCAGAGGCAGAGTATTTATTGTATGAAGACCTTTGAGAAGAGCGTTGTTGCCTTAATTAGTAAAGCATACCTGCTACCTGTGTGTGCGTGCCCAGATATTCTGAAAATGCAGGAGTCGGAGCTGGCAAGACCAAAAGCTGAATAATACAGGCGTGCGGAAGGACAGGGGCAGTGCGGGGATCCAGGAGAAGGGATTTGTTGCGGCAGGGTTATGCAATAGTTCAGCACACTCCAGGCAGTGCAGGAAGGAGCTGAGGAGCAATTTCTGAGGGACCGAGTACCCTGGCTGGGAAGCAGGAGTGCCTGCCTGTTCACTGGAGGGTGCCCTGCAGCCCTTTCTGGTGGCTTCTGGTTTTGAAACTTCCCGTCAGGAATTTGCTAGATGCTCTTGTTGTTGGAATGTTTATTTAGCAAAGCAGGCCTGGTACCTGTTGAAGGAGGCTGCAAAGCTGGCACTGTCTTCTTGGGGTATGAGCGACTGTTGTTTGCTCAGAGAACTTGAAGTGTTTGGACAGGAGAACTTTGCTGGTGTTTAGACATCCTTGGTTGCCCCCAGACTAGCTTACAGCTGTTCTTTTCAGGAACTGGAAATATTGCTTCTGCTGCATTTCTATAAGTAAAGAGTAGAGCAAGGGTGTGGGGTTTGTTGGGGGTTTTTTTGGGTTTTTTTTTAATGAGTGTAATTCAGCTGTCTTTTGCATATGTCAGATGTTCGTTCATATTGACAACTACTTCCCTAGAGAAAAAGTAACGTGTTTTGGTTGTTTCAGCTATTGGGATTTGACTCTTGTTTATTTTAAAATGCAGTATTGTTCTGCATCACCAGCAGTTATTTATTTAGGCTAACATGTGACTTTGCATTAACCTTTCTTTCCCTCCCATCTCCCCTGACCCCAGAGTAGTTCAGCCTGCAACCTGATAAGTTAATTGCAGTTACCTTGGCAAAATTAAAAACAAATGAAGATGGATGAAGCTTGACCTCAAAATTATGTTGGATAGGCTGGGCATGTGCAGCCTGAAAGCATTAATTGCTGCTGTTCTGGCAGCTACCTTTGACAGTGTAGGGTTTCAGTAAATGCTTCCTCCTTGAAGGAAGTGAGACATGCCCTGTCGCCTGCTTTGCTTCTGGAGCCTTTCTGAAGCATGCTGGATTTATGAGTAGTCTTAATCCATGTTGTGTAGATAGGCCTTTCAGATATTTTCACTTTCCTGGCATGGAAGTGGTGTTAGCTTATGTCTGTATCTTTTTTTCAGGATATATATGCTTGTCACAGGGAATTAAGTGTTTGTGCACCGTTTAAAAACGGCAGACCTATACTACAGTTAATATAATTATGATGGAATTAATGACATCTTAAATTAAGAAAAATTTTTGCTCATTTGTCTGTTATGTACCATGATTTGATTACAAATCCCCAGCAGTGCCAGTGGCCCTGGAGATGATAGATGGCAGGACACAGTACGTACTGGAGGATCAACTGTTAATATTGGTTCATCCAGTCCTGGCTTGCATTGTGAAAAGACATTGAGACGGCACCTATAACTCAACTCTGGAATTTATTTAGAGGGAGAGTCCAGAAGAAAACCCAAGCACAAATCTTCACAATATATTTGAAAAATCTTTTCATGATGCTAAAATTGATGGTGTAAGTTCACGTAGCATATTTTACCAAAAGTGATCGGATACCTTTGCAAGTTGTCCTTCCTCTAGGAAGTGGGTAGTAAAGGGAGATTGAGAGCAGGCATGAGGCTTTTGGATCTTAATGAAGATAATACTGCTAGCCCAGCCAGAGGGGAAATGTCAGGTGGAAGGCTGAGCTGGTTTTAAAGTAAAGCATGAGTTTCTTTTGGTGTTGTCCGAGTGTCCATTTGAGACACTGTTTGAATGTACCGTACTGCTTCAGTCTTTACTGTTTGGGTTTTTTATGTTATAAAGTGTAGGGGAACAAACCAGTTCATGCTGAGCACAGCAAGGCTTTATTCTGGTTGAACATCCGTGCTTTATTATAGGACTTTATCGTCATTACCAGATACATATCAGGTTTTTGTTACTTATTGTTAAGTTTTATCTTTAAAGATCATTTTCCAAAAGATTGAAACAGGTTACCACCTTACCTAGGAGTTAGGAGGGCAGTTGTCAGGAACACTTGGAAGTCAGGTTAGACGAACACTGTTTTTTAATTGGCAGGAGTTTTACCATCAGCTTGCATGGGAAAACTAGTTAAAACCCATCACCATTGTCACAGTCCCTTTGAAAAGTCTCAGCTATATGATGAAGTTTTTTGACTTTGGAATCAATTGCTACAAGTTGGAAGAAGAGGTTACTATCTTACTACCCCAGTTTTGCATTGTTCGTACAGCCACTGGTTTACACTGCATTTAGGAGAGGCATTCAGAAGTCAGGTGTGGTTTTGCAGAAGGGTTTTAGGCAGCTAAATTAGTGTGGGCCCAGCCTGAGACAGCTTAATAGGGTCTGATTTTCAGATAGTTCCTTGCTGCAAACCAGGCTGGTGCAAGGGAACTGTGCTTGGGTGCTTTGCCTCGTGAGCTGCTGTTGAAGTCGTTGGTCTGTTTAGTATAACCTGCCAGAATGTGTAAGAACAGGAGGTGTCACCACCTTGGATGCAGTAGCAATATGTGATGAAATAGCAGCAAATCAAGCTGCCTGTACATTTTTGTGTGCCATTGGAAAAGGCACCGGTGAATGAGAAGGTGTGCTCAGGAGGGCATCTAAGAGGTTAATTCAAGAGTATGTTCTGTGTAAGAATTTGGCAATAAACTATCCAGATATCTCTGTAAGACTTCATGTGTGCAGCAACTGTGTTCCTTAGGAATATAAATTATCTTTCCAATAAATCCTTGGAGCATGGAAACGGTTGCTTTGTTGACTGGAGCTATGGCACGCTCAGGAAGGTTGTGGTAGATGCCGGTACTGAAGTCACATATCCCACCAGTCAGTTCCTTAACCCTGAGACCTGACTTCCCCGCTCCCACCCACCCCCTAAGTAATTCCCTGTGGTGTTTGTCCCTCCTCTCTCCAACATCGTCCCACATACTGTCTTCTGCCTTCCGATCACTGAGCTGTGCGGTCGAAAACAAGCATCCCCCTTCCCTTTTCCTGCTCACCGTAGTAGAGGGAATTTTGTGCTGCTGGTAGGCGTCTTGCTACCTGCTTTTTTTATTGCTCTGTGCCTGGATGCTTTCCAAGGCAACTAGTCCTCACTTCCATCTACGCCCTGGGATTCCAGAGGAGCGATGAAGAAGCAAGCCTTTGTGTGAGATTTGGCTGGTTTGCAGGGCCGCTTGCCACAGGGGAATGGAAGTCATAACAAGGGAGTTCCCACAGATAGGTGGATGTTGTGGGCTTGTGCCAGGAAGTTTTGGGTTCCTAATAAAATTGTGAGATGAAATTCTGGTTCTCCTTAAAATCCTTGGGAGCTTTATAGTCGGCCTGAGCTCGGTCTGAATTTTGGTGAAGAGGTATGGGCTTTTCTGGGTTAACTATTGTCTGATATTTAGGCTCTCTGCTGCTCTGGAGACGTTTCAGTTCAAAGGTTGGGCTCTTTGTCTGATGTGCTCTGTTGGTGGTGTGTTGGTGGGGGAGTTGAACACTCACCCGAGTTTAGAACATGAGGTTGGGGAAGGAATTTCAGCCTCATCTCATTTCTTCCATGCAACAGAGAGATTTGTCTGTGTGTGTCTGTGTACCATTGTAAGGGACAGGTGTATACGTAACAAAGAAAAAAACCCTGGCATTTTGAGATCCTTAATCAAGTTTGTAGCTTTACAATGGATGTACTGTTGTTTCTGCAAAAAGCAAAATGTGTCCCTATTGAAATTACTTAAAGTAAAATACCTTCAGAATGAAACCTCTGTGAATTCATTCATTGAGTGAACAATAGATGTTAAATCCACACTTCATAAGCGTGTGCCAAGCCATTCCTTGTGGGTGTGTCAGATCATCTTGAGAGTAAATTCGTACTCTGTACAAACATCCATACTTAAAGCTCATTGAAATTAGATTCATAGGTCATTGTTGACATTATTTTTAGAAGTGTGTCTTTGTTTTCCTTCATCACTTGCATTTAATGTGAAAAGGCAACAAAAACTAAAATGTTAGCAGACTCAAAACTTGTCACATTTCTGTAATTTTTCTGAAATGAAAATGCGCATTAACTCAGTTTCATTGTTATGCATTTTAAATACTTTTGAATTTGACTTTTCAAAGCCCACATGGCTTATTTTTTAGTGTAAATTAATTCAAATTTGAAAAAAAAAAACTTTGGATAAAATGTGTTTTGGGGCATTGTTTGAGAAAAGATGAAACTGACCATTCTAGAAAATATTTCCTGATGTATAACTTGCTGAAACTCATCCTTTCCAGACACATCTTTGATCTGGGTAATGAATTTTATGACTGAAAAAGTTTTGGTTGGTTATTTTTTAGGCACATTTCCCCTAGCAGCATCCTCTTGTAGGCCTGGGAGCCTAGTTTTCCTGGGGAAGCTGTATGTAATGGCCATTTTAAGCTATAGAAATTTAATCAACTACTGCAGCCAAACAATGCCCTTTGGTAATATCAGAATGGGAGAAATGGCCAGTAGATAATTAAATAAAATTTAATTTAGAGTTTCAGGACACTGGACTATCTTAATGAGAGTCTCAGCATTGGCTCTAGTGTTAATAAGGCTCTGTGTACCCTAACAGTTATTTCCCAACCATTATGTGTTTCAATTTATTTTGCTCTGATTTTATGGATATGTGTTGCTTGCTTTGGGGATAATTGTGAGGATAATGTGCCATATAATGCATTTTACTCTCCAGTACTAACATATAACATCAACCTGATTTCTTAAACCTAGTTTTTATGTAGGGAATTTTAAAGGACAGTATATGGTTTGATATGCTTCATCCAGTTCGTTACACAGGATTTGCAGTAGAACACGTCAAGCCCCTTTGATACTACAGCACAGAGATTCTTACTGGCCTGAACAAGGTATTCCCAAAATGTGTTTACTGGTGCGGTTTACTGCAGCATTCTGGTTTTCTTTGGCATTATGCCTTAAGGAAGCTTTACTGTTGCACTCTTTGTTTTCAAGTTTTACTTCTTAAATGTAAATTAGACATGATATATTTATAAAGCAAAAATTTGTAAAATTAATGTGGCTAGCCATCTCAGCTCTGAACTAGAAAAGAGATACTACAATCAAAATCTTGGTTTGTTTTGCCTGAGTCTCGTTGAATTGTATGAGAAAGGAGGTATCATTTCCCATTGCATATCTTCCGGAATCAACAGTTTATCAACAGTCTCATCAGTTATATACTTTTTATTTTCTCTCCCATAGAGAAGAGCATTCAAGAGGTGTTGTAGCGTGGTTATTTTTAATGTATCTTTCTCCGTTGCATAGACCAAAACGTGAGCAGTTTTATGGAGGTTGTATTTTTACAACCTGACAACTTTGTATTTGTTCTTGTTCCTATTAAAGTGTTTAATTTCCCTCAGACACCTTAATCTTCTTCTGCCACTTGACATAATGACAACGGCAGACAGAAGAAGCCGGTGTCACCCCCAGCTGGGAGGGCCACCTCCAGACCTTGCCTTACCCACCCTCGCAAAGCCCCAGGTGGCTGCGGGAGCGTGGCCGAGAGCATAGGTACGGATTTTGAGAATCTGTAATGTTTGTGAAATAGCAGCAGGTTTTTTTAATAATATATTAAGGTTAATCTTCTCGGGAGAAGAGGACTGACCTTTTTCTCCCCTTTTACGTGTGTCTGGCACACTGCTCAGTAAACAGGGCCCTGATCCTTCACTAGCAGACCCTGATAGAACAGCAGTGATTTCCCGTGTCGCCTTCAGACCTGTGTGATTATGAATCTACATCAGAACCAGGGTGACTGGGATTCTTTCATGCTTTTAACTACTTGGGCTGGCAGTTGAAAAGGCCCATTTCTGCTTACAGGTGATCTCTGTCACGCTCTGCCGGGCACAGATCTACTGATGATGGATGTGACTGGTACCTTCACAGCATGTTCGCACTGTGTCTTTTCTTGGACGTGTGCCCAAAGGGAAGGTTTCCACGGTATCCAAAAGGCCTTTAGCTGAAGACCTGTTCAGGGAGGGAAGTATTTTAAGGCAACTATGGCAAGTACAAATCCTGGTAATAAGTCCCATGAGGCCTGTGTGTGCTGCCTGACAGATCAGTATTTGACTTCACTGATGGCTGTTCAGATGCAGAGTTCAGGCTGCAGTTGAGTGTGCCTTGACTGTAGGTATCTCCCCACACAATGTCCTGTTGCCTTTTCATGGGTAAGTTGTCCCTTAATAGTTTGTATCCTGCTCTTTGCCACTGCCCTTTCTTTTGTGAAATGAGTTAAAGTGGGTTTTTTAGGAAGGAAATACCGGGTGCTGTGGAATGGCGGAAAGGGCGTTTGTTGCTGATGGTGGGGCCCGGCTGGCATAGGTAGCCGTCTTGTACGGCTTTCGGAGGAATGCTTAGCAGAAACTTGATGACCTGCTGTAGGAGGAAGAAGGTGCATGGGTGAAAATGGGGGAGGTTCTTGTGAATGTCAAGGTCTCTTGCAAGTCTGGAGCTCAGCCTACATTCCCGTACATAGAGAGAGAGATGTGCTGCCAAGAAATTAATGTCTACTTTATTGGGAAACTGAGGGTCTCGGTTCACCACACTCGGAGTGGTTGTGTGGCTTCACTTACAGACCTAAGTTTGGAAAAAAAAAAAAAAACCCAAAAACAAAAACCCAAACAAACCAAAAAACAAAACCAAAAAAATCCCAACAAAAATGTTCCAGCTGGAAAGAAACTAATTTTTCTTTAAAAAAAAAAAAAAGCCTTGGAGTGCCTTGGGTGTGTTGGGTAATTGTGTACTCAAGAAATGAAGTTACATAAGCGAAGACACTCCTGTAACCCCAGCCTGCCAGGAAGATTGGCTCTGTAGAAAATCCACTCATCGCAGAAGAACTCCCAGTAGGTGCAAAAGGGGAGAAGCTTTATCCTTTGCGCTGCATTTATTCACAAAGGGAAGTTGTCTTTGGCATGTCTGTTTGGCACCAGAGCAGTCCCAGGTTTTTATCCTGTGGAGCTGTTGCTTCTTGTCCGTGTTGTGGGTAGAAGTTTCCTTTTCCGACGTGGAAGGGAGAGGTGGGTGTTTTCCATAGCTCATCACAAGGCTTTCGCCGGTTGAAAGAGTCCAGGTAAGCTCCTTCTGGAGGGTGGGAGTCTGAAGCAAAGTCCTGGGCAGCAGCTCTGGTGGCTTCCATCCCAGCGCTGTCTGGGAGAGGAGGAGGAAGGACGCAGAGGGATGTAGAGGCAGCACCGTGTGTGGGACATCGGTCTGGCTTTCCCAGTTCAGTAAAAAGACCCATGCAAATCCTAAACAGTGGACAGGGATGTCCGGATCTACTTTGCTTGCTCACCAGTGTGGTTCTGGGGAGCTTTAAAAGAGGAAAGCTTTCTGGGCAAAACAGGCTATACTGCATTTACTAAGTATGCACGTTTTCAGCTAACGTAGTTTATCCAGCGTATGAGCAGGCCTTGCTGTTGGCTTACGTTGCTTGGGGTTCAAGTGTCAAATTTAAAGGGATGTGAAACTTCATTTCATGTATTTATGTCAAATGTAATTTGATTTTGCTGTGAAAACATTTCATGAGTTAAGTTTGGGATGTGCAGTAGAACAGCAAAGATATTTAATGCTTTCCTTAATTTAGAAAAATGACCTTTCAGACAAAACCACTGTGCTTGTCAAAAATACACTGATGGATTAATTTCTTATAATGCCACTGTGTTAGTTGACTTTTGAGGGCAACCTTATAGGTAATGAGGTTTATTTTTATCTTAGGTCTGCCTGATTGTAGTGCCTCTCACAATGAAGTCACTTTGCTGTCTTTTATGATTATAAATACACAGCAAAATTTGGAAGAAAATTGAAAAAAGGGAAAAAACCTCCAAACCATAACAACCAAGAGCTGTCTGACCAGTGTGGATACCTGGAATTTTAAACAACATTGCAGTTGCAAGATCAGTATCCCCTTTCACCCCCCTACCTCCAGCCCTCCCAAAACTGCCCTTGCAATACTACCTGAAAGGACCGTACTTTTATTGTGATTTTAAGTGACTCTAATCAAAGCTGTGTTGCATGTGAGAGGGATGGTGTCTTGCATTAGAAAATATTAACTTTGCTTCTACAGACTAAAGTCAACGATTTTCAATTTGTAAAAATCAGCAAGGAATTTGAAAGCAACTTTAGTACTTCTTGTAGGTTTCTGACTGCTTAAATTGATTTATGTTTAGAAGCTAATCTTGCTGTCTTTGACAAAGCTGGCAACTTCAGTGGGTTTATTTGTGCAGATAGAGTGAGAAAGATTCAGCTTTTGATATAAATACTTTAGCTTTCTGGTTTCTGAGAACTATTTTCTTACAGTTAATTATGCACCCTTAAAAATGTGTACATTCAGTCGCATATGTAGAGGGAGAGACAGCAGTTTAGTTTGCAAACTATTGAGCTTTGTTTTGCCTGTCAGTGTTTTCAATTTTAGCTTGAGTCAGATCGATCTCCAAAATATTAAGACAGAGCAAGAGAGTTACAAGTCAGGTCACATATATTGTCACGTCTAGCGTCATGTACAGTATAGAGGTGGCTATCACCGGAACATCAGTATATTCCAGTATATTCCTGCAGAAGTGATTGCTGGGTTGGTTCAAAATGGCCCTTTGAGGTTCGTTTGGGCAGGGACAGATGCCAAAACAGGAGGTTTGTGTCCTTGCTAGACAGCGGCGGCTGTGGGGACTCGAGAGTGCAGGAGATGGCTCAGCGTGGATGGGCTTGAGGACAGCTTTGTGGAAGCTAAAATATTGCAATACAAATATCCCTTCCTGTGCTTGAATTCTAAGAATTAAGATGGTTTTAGATGGAGTGGTGCCAACTTTGGCACAATCAACTTACAAGTTTAAAAGTCTGTGTTGTTTAAAAGAAATATTTGAAGGGTCAGTGGTGTCGGGTAAGCTTGGGACAGGGACCGAAGTGTCCGTGTCAGCAAGTGAGAGAGTCTGAGTTCAGCAGCCAAAAAAGTTGCAGTTTCAGTGAAATGCAACGGTAAAGCTAAAATGCATGGTAAACTCACACGGGTTTGGCTTCATCATTAAATTTTAGCAATATTTTAATGTTATTGTGTCAGAAATGCCATCTTAGTGATTTGGGTTGAGTGTTGCATTTGCTGAAAATGTGGTTAGCTGCAAGTTGCAGTTGAAAATCGAAAAGTCTCTATTTTGTTTGCTGTTTTTTTGCTGGAGTCGACAAGCAGCGAGTTACTGTCATGTTTTGGTGGTTACAGTCAGGTCACTCCGAACTAGGCTCAGCTGAGCGTTTTTGGTAATACTTGCAAATATACTCCAACTTTGCGACAGCAAGCTTACTGTAAATCTGTGGTGATTGCTTTTTGGGTGGTAGTTTCTTAGAATAGCTTTAGTTATTGTTGGAATAGTGGCAAGTTTAAAGGGTATTGCATGCATGTAATGGTATTTCATCTCAACCAAAACAAAGGATGTCAGTTTCTAAAGCAACCAGAATTATTTTTAACTCTTTCCTCATTTCTTTAAAACAAACCCAGAGTGATTCATCAGTATCCTGTCTCAAAGTGGCCCCTGCAAAGTGGGTTCAGAGGGAGAATAACAAGTGGTTCAGTGGCCAATTTTTCAAGAACCAGTTGCAGAGCATGGTGTTTTGTTTTGTGGGGTTTTTTTAACCTTTCACGCAGTGCAATTAGTAGTTGGGTGGTGTTCTGAAAATCACATTTGCTCCCCATCGAGAACGTTATCTGTTCACCCTTAGCAGGGTGTGTTCTTAACAGTGTGAGTGTTGAGATTCCCCCGCAGCTTCGGTATTTCATGACAAAAGCCCAAGAGCTAATAACTTGTGTTTAAAAGCGTTTTTCTGTAATGTTTTCAAACAGAATGGATCAATGAATTCATTTGCAGTGGGAAGGCTAAATCTCAAACACATGTATTTTAAATACCTGCCCGAAAGCAGGGAGGAAATGAGACCTGCGATAAATTGGTAAAACAGAACCAGTGAGACGTTCAGCTCCTAAGACCTACGTCTTGATATTAAAAATAAGAGTTAGGAGGTTTCGGTTTGGTCTTTTTTTCCAGTAGTGCTCAGCTTGACCTTCCCCATAACATTTCTTATTTTATATACCTGCATTATGTCAAATATTTTCCAGCTCTCTGTAAATTAAACTTGTGTAATCTTCTGGACTCTTTGCATATGGAATCTTATAGAAGCTCCTAAGTATTTTTATTGCCCTTTGAACTTTTCCTGAATTAGTTGTATTATTATTGTGTATATTTTTCCTGAAGCAACCCAACATTGTATCTGCAAATATCACCCCCTTCCCTCAAAGAATTAAAAAAATAAATCAGCAAAGTGTCCAGGAATGATGAACCTTGTGCAGTATGTGGTTATTTTCAGAGAATCATTGAAACCTGTGGGTCAGTTCCTCAGTGCGGCACACCAACAGGTCATAAATTGAACGTATGGGTAGCTAAAACAGATACAGGGATTCGACCTATTTCTTTCTTTCTGCTTTTCAGTGCTTTGATCATGTCTTTTTGCCTTAGCATGCTTGTTGTAACACAGCCTTCCAGGTCAAAACACTTCTCCATAGTCCACAATTTGGCTGCTAAGGTACTGGTTGGGTTGCATTGCTCTAGCTGTGCTGTGAGGTGACTCCAAAGGTGTCATATGATAGACTGTAGTTAAACTGTGAATTAAGCCAGGAACTTAAACTATTTACATGCTCACACCTATATCCTGGTCATAATTCAAAAATGGTATCTTTTTTTTCCATATTTCAACCCCAATTTTACAAGGGTTTTTTAACGGGCACCATTTGGTTAGTCTCTGCTTTTCTGCTAAATTTGGGTTAAAGATTTCCAGATCTTTTGTTTACTGTAGCATGTGAGGTAATGAAATTGCAGCCACCAAAATCTTCAAAATTATCTGCTAGGAGTGTGAATGTGTAAATTTTATCCAGCTGATAACTGCTAATTAAGGTCAGATTCTGTTACTCAATCCTGGCTTAAGTTGCTAATGAGTATTTGTTGAGTATTCAATTTGAATAAAACTTAATTTCTGGAAGTTCTTAAAAATAAAACTGTCACAGTGTAATACATGTGGAAGTAATTACCAAATGGGATAAAACAAATGAATGCTGAGATATTTAAGTACCCAAAGCATAAGCCTACACAAGTGGGGGTTGTCATGGCTTTTGGAGTAGGGTGGTTTTGGGGGTTTGTTTGGATTTTATTTTTTTTTTTAAGTATTGTGCTTAATATTTATTCTAAATTATGAAGGCAAAAGCCAAATACCTGCTACCTAGAAGAAATTGGTTAATCCTGCCACAGGACTAACCTGAGGTTATTTGGTTTGTAATTATGAATGGTAACTGCAGAAAATTAGAAGCTGGACAGAATGTCTGCCAAAAATATGAAAGCATCAGGTCACCTGCTGTATGAGTATATATTTTAATTAAATTTAGTCACCAATAAAATATAGTCCGAGGTTTATTTACAAGGGAAAAGAAATGGGAAATCATGTGTTTACTTGTTGTGATTTCTCTATTCCTTGAATCTTCAGAGTATAAACTGAACTGAACTCTGTGAAACTGTGAAACTATCATCTTCTCAGGAAGGAGAAAGAAAATGGAGAAGAAAATTTCAGTGCGTCATTTCTACAGTATAGACACTGTTTATTGCCTTTGTATTTTGCTTCATAATTTTCTCTTCCCCCCCCCCGCCTTTGTTCTTCTATCCCCTTTCCTTTTCCTTCACCCATTTCAATGTGGAGCAAAATATTTGCCTCTGGTTTAGAGAACCACAAATAAAGAGAGAGAAATGCTGCCTGAACTCTGTGCACAACCTGAGGCTTTCCCCAAGGGGGCGGCACCCAGAGACCATTGACCGACTGCGGTTCACATGGGGAACACTAGATATGTGCATGTGGTTGGTGGATGCCCACCTTGTCCTACCCTTCACAGCCTTAAAAACAGCACTGGTTGTATCTGGTGGCAGTGGGGGGAGGAGGGAGGTTTTGATGACGTGATTCTTGGCACTGGAGGGGTTGGCAAAAGAAGAATCCTGAGAGAGGTAAGGAACACCGGGCCCAGCCTTGCTCCTGGTTTTTCTGCACTGGAGAAAAACCCAGGTGGTTTATAACAATGAAGGTGAATTTGGAGAATTAGAAGAAAAGAGTAACTGTTTGGAGAAGAGTATTAGGGAAGCAGCAGGTGATCACCAATGATTTGTCAACAAGATCTGAGGGAAGAGCACCCAAACTGCAGAGGCAGGAGGTGTCCACCGTGGGCTGTGCCCCCGGCTGCCTTCCCGCTCCGTGGGCGGATGTCCTGGCACACCACTACAGCCTGGCTCAGCAGTGCACGTCGGGGAGAAGTCATGCGCCTCTGTCTTCCATTTCAGGGGGCCATCAGGACAAAGTATCACACTGAGAGCTGTGGGATGGTGTTTCCTCTCCCCCCCGGCACCTTTTCACTTTCCTCGTGTAACGCCCCTTCAGTATATATTAGCTTTGGGTGAGACCTTCCTGGTATCTAGTAGGGCTCTCATAAGCTTTAGGGAGAATATGGTGGAGCCTTTTCCTTCAGCACAACTCCAGGTGCCTGGGTCAGGGAGACTCGGTGGTCTAACCGCCGGTGTGACCCTCCTCAGAGAAGAGGGAATTAAACGAGTGAGAGAAGTTTGTCCAGTTGGCCTCCTTCTCCCCTCCTTCCCTTCTTTGTGCATGCAAAGTTTCCGATGTTATTTTTCTTCCTATTAACCATGCACAGTTTTTGTCTTGGTTACCCTTCCTCTGGCTGGAAATGTGGAAACTTTGAGCAGAAATTTATTTTAGCTGAGCTGTTGAAAGAAAAATTGAGAAAAATACGTCTGTAAATAGGTAAGACACACTTAAAACTGAAATAAACAGTTTAGGGCATATAGGGGGAAAATGCTGTTTAAAATCTTAATAGCTTTGGAAATTTGGGGCTGATTCTTAAGTCATTAATTGTAGTGCAACCAAAAAAATGTCCAAACAGGCATGTTAAAAACAAAACCAAAAAGCAGTTCCAGAACATTATACTGGGTTTGCATTTTCATTGTTTTAGACAAGTAGAACATTCTAATAATCTCTTACTCACCGTATTTTCCAGAAGACATTGTTCCAACAAAACAAATAAACAAAAAAATCTTACTGTAAGTGAGTTAATAAAGTTGGATGAACGTCTGTTGTGGCACGGGGTCGAATTGTGTAAAATCTTTTTAAGGCCAAAGGGGAAAAGAAAATAAATCTATTTGAGGATTTGAAGTCCCTGGATGCTCACATCGGCACATCGCCATTGAAGCAAGCTCCCTCCAGGCTGAACTGTTCGCTTCCAAATGCAGGATGGGGATGGTGTGTTGCGGCAGGTTGCTGTGGCTTTCTCCCACACGTTCCTCACCGCCCCCTCGTCTTCAATCAGACGAAGCAAAATTGAGCGTGAATTCTAAATAAAAAAGGAAAAAACCACCCAGGTGATGTTCAGATTGCAGAGTGCCATCATTTTGTAGGTGTATAAGAAGCAGCTAGTTAATTATCTTCCTAAGCTTGCAGGTAGATAAAGAAAATTTCACCAGTGAACTTAAAAAAGGAGGGAAGATTTGGGGGTTTTGGTTTAGGTTCTATTTGGGTTTTTTTTGTTTGTTTTGTTTTTTTAAAGGAATGATAATAGTGTGCTGTTCCACGGCCATAGGAACCGTACTTCCTATGGAATGAGGTGAATGTGAGTGGATCTTAACAATTTTTGCTTCATTTTTCAGAACACTGTTTAGCATATTAATAATACACTTAACTGTCTGTATGCTACCATATTTGTTTCCTATTCTTTATTTGCTAAACAAAACACTCTCTCCTTCTTGTGATAACTTTTTTTTTTGTATAAAATTTAATGAACCAAATTTGCAGCGTCAACATTCCAGGATATATTTTTCAAGAGCTTATTTGTTGTCTGAGGGTATCTTGGAGATAATCAAAAAATGGAATGCCAGTGAGATACTTCAGCCTACTTTCTTCTATTTCTTGGAGAGAAATTTATGATTTTTTTGGATGGGGGGGCAGGGAGAGAGACAGCATTTCCATTTTTTCTCTTCATATTTGATGCTGTTTACCATCCAGGGCACACGGCAAGTATTTCAACAACTTCCACTCGCCGCAAAGAAAGAATAAGGAACGTTTTGGTCAGGACCCTGCTTTGGAGGAGTCATTAAAGATTTCACTGTTTTATTCCCTTTCTCTGTAAATTTGGCCCAGGAAAGACTTTCTGCAGCTCTCATGCAACGCCCTTTTGTTCATCAACGGTGCTTGTAAATCACGCTGGGTTCTTCACCTCTGCTCCCTTTTACCGGACTTGAGTGATCTGAGCAATTTTGACTTTTTGCAGCAGACAGGACAGGGCGGTGCTGTCCTTCTGCAGGTGAGCTGGGGTGGGCAGGGTGCCTGGAGATGGGACCAGAAGCAGGGAGCTAGCAGCAGCGGTGTCCCCCAGGGCCAGCCCTGACTCCTAGGGCCAGCTGGAGCAGGCACGGAGGAGGAGAGAGGCAAAATGCAAACTGGGTGCGCTGGAGACAGGTTTTAACAAGTGCCTTGGGACCAGCACAGCCCTGCTCCAAGCAGAAATCCTTCATTTTTCAGGACTTGGGGAAAAGGAGCCAAGGGAGGTTGAAAATGGCTCATGTGGTTTGCAGGTAACCAAGCCAGAGCTTGAGGCTGAGCACAACCTTAGCGGGCTGGTGTGTGGTTGTGACCAGAAAATAATCACTTTATAATAATGTGGATGTTTCATTTGGCCTCCTGTGACAGAACACTTCAAGTCCTCTATTTTTTCCTAAAGAAATGGGCAACTGTTTAGATGGGACGTTACTAGCTAGCAGGACACAAGCTGGATCTGGCCTCCAGGATGTTTCCCCAGGCTCAATACACTCTCCCTGGGGTGGGGTGGGGGTGTAGGGAAGCAATACCGTACAGCCTTGTCTTAGTTGTGGATGCCCCATCCCTGGCTGTCTTCAAGGCCAGGCTGAATGAGGCTTGGAGCAACCTGGTCTAGTGGAGGGTGTCCCTGCCCAGGGCAGGGGGGTTGGAACTAGGTGGTCTTTAGAGTCCCTTCCACTGCAAACCGTTCTATGATTCTATGATAAGGCTTATCTGCCATTCAGCCCCTGAATAAGCAGCTGAAGAAGTGGAACACCAAGGTTTTTATGGTGACGGAGAGGGTTATGGTGTAGGACCTGTTTCTGTGTGTTGTGGGGCATTCTGCAAGGTCAGCTTGCAATTTCTGCTTCAATGAATGGTTAGGAATTTGGTAACTCATGTTCACTGGTTCTTTAAAAGTAGCAAAATAACAAAAGCTGCAGCATTGCTTGGAATTCCAACTCATGCCAATTTGCTGGGAGTGCATTGGTGAATATATGATCCATTTTTATTTCCTTTTGGTACAGAACATCTCCCTGATGTGCCAGATTTTCTCGTAAGTGTGCCTGCTGAATGGCCTCCTCTTTCCCAGAGCAGCAGCTTGGAAAGTGTCTGACAAATTTGGATTATTTAAGGTAGTTGGCCCACAGCTTCCTTGCGTTTTTTAGGGTTTGCCTAACCCTGCGCAGGGTATGCGTGGTTTCTGGGGATATGGTTTGTCATAGAATCACAGAATGGTTTGGGTTGGAAGGGACCTTAAAGATCACCTAATTCCAACCCCCCTGCCCTGGGCAGGGACACCCTCCACTAGACCAGGTTGCTCAAAGCCTCATCCAGCCTGGCCTTGAACACTGCCAGGGATGGGGCACCCACAGCTTCTCTGGGCAACCTGTTCCAGTGCCTCACCACCCTCTCTGGGAAGAACTTCTTCCTCATATCTAATTCAAATCTCCCTGCTTTCAGTTTAGACCCGTTACCCCTTGTCCTATCACTACAGGCCCTTGTAAAAAGACACTCTCCCCCCCCCCCCCCCCCCCCCAGCTTCCTTGCAGCCCCTTCAGGCACTAGAAAGCTGCTATAAAGTCTGCCTGAAGCCTTCTCTTCTCCAGGCTGAACAAGCCCAACTCTCTCAGCCTGTCCCCATAGTAGAGGTGCTCCAGCCCTCTGAGCATCTTCTTGGCCTCCTCTGGACTTGATCCAACTGGTCTATGTCCTTCTTATGTTGGTGGCCCCAGAGCTGGACACAGCACTCCAGGTGTCCTTGCTCCCACCATCTTTGATGGGAACAGATCACTGGGCTGGAGAGCACCAAGTGCTCAGTGAGATACTCGACACCCGGCTTTTGTCCCAGGTCTTGAGGGAGGGTGGCAGAAGGTAGAGGAAAACAGTAAAATAAATCACTGAAGTGAGGTATTGGCTTAATATGTATATTTTCCACCCCAATTGGTGTTTGCCCTGAGAAGAGAACATGAACTGCCTAGGGCTGTTTTGTTTGTAAGGCTAGTAGAGTGGCTAAGCCCGTCTTCACGGCTGGAGCACACTGCTAACAGGAAAACATCGTGTCTTTGTGCCTTTGCTTAAGTTTTGTGTTTCAGGCACACCTGGTCCTTCATCAGCTTGTATTGACTAGTTTTTCAAAGGAATTTTTCTTTTCATCAATCCAGTTTGTGCTGTTGTTTTTCACTTTAAAGCTGCAGCTAGATTATCATGGAAAAATAAACTTGCAGAGCCCACAGAGGAAGGTTTAGCCTAACAAGTTAATTGTGGGTATTTAGGGTTTGGTTCTTCAGTGCTAAGACCCACCGATGCTGTTATGGCTGGTCATATGCTGGACTGTATTCGCACCCTTTGGCTTGTAACATCAAGACCTATTAAGTTCTTGGAAAAACAAGCAAGCAAAAAAATGAGATGCATGAGTTAAATTAATGAAAAGCTTTAAGTTTGCATTTAATGTGTTAAATCCTAAAGAAGGGTTTGGAGTTTGAAGGTGATTTTGCAGCCCTGTTCGAAGAGGGGTTATGCAGTAGCATGAAAATTTAAAGTAGAGATAGAGGAGTGGTGAGGATGGAGAGGGCAGGGTGGCTGGACGTGATGACCCAGAGGCACGTTCTTTGAGCTACGTGGTGAAGGGACGATGGAGTTTGGAGAGGCTGAGTTTTAAAGACAGACTGGAATTAAGGACAGTGTTTTAAAGAAGACCAGAGTATGGAGTGAGCTCCCCCGACACAGCCCATAAAGAAAATCTCTGGGGTGTAAATTTATCGAGAGGCTGATATTTACACATTTTGCAGTCGATACCTGTTTCTTAGGAGACAAACACTGCCTGCCGTTTTACAGTTAATAAAAATGCCCCCCTGACAATTCCCTTTCGAGTGATCCGGGGAAGAGCACACTCAGTGAAGGGGCAGTGTGGCGGATTTGAGGGAGTTATCCACAGAGGTGAAGATGAAGATACAAACGAAAATGCAAAGGATTTCAAAATGACATTAGGTTGCTGTGCAACCATATTGTAGAATGACAAATGAAATTCAGCGCGGATAAATGCAAAGTGATGTCCACAGAAAAATATTCCAACTTTTCATTTAAATTGAGTTGCTTGTTAACATTCGGGCATGAGTTCTCAGGGTCATACATTTGTGTGGAGGAGTCAACTGTATAGTCACTAGCTGTCAAAAAGCCAATAAAACATTAGGAATGTTTATGGCAGTAGTAGAGAAAAACATATTTGTCACAGTAGCATCTGTGGCGTGCCTTTATCTTGAACAGTTGGGTCAGTTCTGATGTCTTCTTCCTAACTCTCTTTCTCTTCCTCACTTCCACCTCCAGAGAGGATAAAATACCAGGGCAGATGACCTAAGTCTATTGAACAGCTTTTATATAAGGAGGCACTAAGTAGATGAGGCCCTGCAGTTGGAAGAAGAGACATGAAAAGCTCACAGGGATTCAAAGCACACCTGGAGTAACTAATGTAGGAGTAATTGGTGGCATCTGTGAGGTTCAAATACAGCTCCTGGGATCACTTCAGAGCTGCGTGGTCTTAGAGTGTGGGACTTACGGTGTGTCATGTTCTGCTTTGCCCTCCGCTCTGCTCTTGGATGCTGCTGGAGGCAGGATGTTGGGCTGGACTTTTGGCTTGACTTGTAGGGTTTTGCTTTGCTTCATTTTTCGTTAGTGTGTTTTCGTAGCCAGCAGTACTATTTATTACCCATCTTAATATCAGGTAATTATAAGAACTTCAGTATCTAGTCTTACTGAAGACTAATAATTTAAATAATTTCTGTCAAGATTTCAGGATCTTGGTAAAGAGAAAATTTTTAAGGTATATGCTAAGCTTAAGAAAAGTAATCTGTGTTTAAACAGGGTCTTTGGTGCTATAGGTTCCACAGTGCTGAATGTCTCTTACTGACATGATTTCTGCCCTGTAATCTCGGTAGCATTTGAGGAACTCCAGAAATAGAAGAAGAAATTACAGAGCAGTTTGACCCCTCGGAGAACTTGAAGAAAGCCTCAGCGCTGTTGTCTCAGGTGATGAAACATCAGGTCCTGGTGCTGTTCTACCTGTTGAACCAGTTTGGTGCCTTCCTGTGTTGGGCAAGCCCTCCCTTAGCAGCCTGGCAGTTGAGGGACGAGTGCTTTTGGAGTACGGGAAAGATGGATGGAAAGTTTTTCCCCTCTTCGGCTGGGGAGTGGCTGGCTCGATTGTTTGCTGCTATGGTATAGGATCTGTATTTGAGAAAATACAGAAATTAAATCTGTTGGGCCCCACGTGTTGTTATTTTTACATATGTTTCTGGTGAATGGAAAAGTTGTTTATTTAAAAAAAAAAATGCTTGGCAGGAGTTTCACTGGCATTTATTTCATTTCTGTGTCAGGTTTTAAATAAAAGAAAAGAAATGAAAACCACACTTTTTTTTCCAGTTTAGGGGGACGTAAGATCAAAGGCCAGTAAACCTACCTGGGGGAGGGAAGCTGTCTCAGTGGAGAAGGCATGAAGGTGCTCGTAGCAGCAGACTGGGGACGGCGGTGAACTAGAGCAACTGGTGGTCGTCTTTAGTATTTTGTTCTAGCTCTTAACCCTGATACTGGTTTAGGTATAATAAAAAATAACACTAAAAAAAAAGAGCACCAAAAGTAAGCCTGGGACAGTGAATGCCCTAGAGGCTGTTAAATAATTATTATGCAGATTTGAGCGATAGTAATCACCTTATCCTGGGTACACAGCTAGAATGGCTGAACAATGCTCTAGTATCGGCATAGGAGCGGTGTAATTACTGTGCTAGATGTCTGGTTAGCAGCTATGGAAACGGCTCTGCAATCCCTACCTGTGGTTGTGCTCTGGTACCGGAGGGAGCCAACATGAGTTATCTCTGGGCTCTCGGCAGTACGGTAGGACCGCCTGGCTTTCTGGGGCAGGTGGGAAAGGTGCTGGCGGTGGGAAGCGGTTACACAGGGTGAGCAGGTACCAGGAGGAGATAGATGCTTCTGAAGGTACTTCACCTGCACTTCTGAATTTTTGTGCTTGGCCGCTGCTGCACCTGCCCCCCCAGGTGCCTCGCTGTATCCTTCTGACACTGGCGCTGCAAGGCGACAGCCGCCCCCAAATCCTCTTCCCCCATCACCCTCCTATGCTCAATGTTTAATGAGTTTGAAAGACTTCTCATAAAAATTCAAATCATGTAAACAAAGCTGGGGGTGGGGGGGAGGGGAAAGGTGAAAGCTGCTCCCCAGTTGTAAGTTGTTGACTCAGGAACTGAGTTTGGGTTCATATACAGTGTAATTTATGTGCACACACCTAGTCAGCCTCTCAGGAGCCCTTGCCGTGCTTAAGTAACGAACGTGATGGCAAGGATACAGCCGTTACGTATTTAATATGTATATACAACCTCTCCACTGACTGTTTGATTGTATATACAGTATAGCTGTTCATTGCTGATACTACTTTAATCTGTAGATTACAGATTGTATTTTGAAATACACAAGCCTCTTTTTTTTTCTTAAAATGAAGAAGAGGATGTTTTTATCTTCTATTTTCAACGGGGTTATGTAAAGTATCTGTCATGGGTTGTTCATTTTTAAATGCAAATAATTACATATGGCAGAGAGTATGATGAGCATTCAAAGTTGACATTAAAATGAATATGCATAAAATTTTCCTGAAAAACTGATCAAACAGGTCATTAGTCAAGGTTATAATGACTAGTGGAACATTTTAAGATGTTTTAAAACTCATTTAAAATGTTCAAAAAGGTGGTTGATAGTTTTTAAAGTGACAACTGCTCCTGTATTATTGTACTAGTTGCTGAAAGTTTTGAATTCACATAATTTTAGGAGGTCTTTCCCCCTGCCCCCCTCTGTTAGGGCTGTACAAGCAGTCCTCAAACCTGGTAGCATCTGACAAACTGAGATTTAATCTGTTTTACCTTGCATTTTTGGTAGGCTGGGGACCTTCACGCTATCGGTTATCAGGCTCGGTGTTTGGCAACCACTAAGCCATGATGCTGTGATTCTCTGAGCCCCAAACTGCAAAGGAGAAACCACAAAACAAACTGTATGCCAAAAAGTGTCAAGTTCCCACACTGTAAATTACAGAGATGATGTAGGGACTGTTTTTCCTCATCTAATCTCTTCCTTTTAATCTTGATCATTCCTCATTAAATTAGAAAAGGGAAATATATGGGGACAGAAGAGTGGTTTCTAATTAAAAGCAGATTTAAATTTGAGTCAGAAGAGTGTTTCGTGAAATGTCTTTTTTGCTGCTGTTTGCCGACTTTGCAGGTGTTCGTTTTGCAGCAGGAAGGCAGCCGTGTGACCTCGTGGCCATCATGGTGTCCCTTGGGTGCCCTGGTCGGCCAGCCCTTGCACCTCTGGGCTGTGGGTCCCCTCCTTCTGCACTGAGGGACAGTGCTGCCTTCCTTCCTTCCCACTGTGAGCCTGGGGTGCATTTGAGACCCCCAGCTCTGTCGCTTGAGTTTCGGGTTTGGAGGCTCTCCCTCTGTGCGGGAAAGCCTTCGTGCAGGGGTCTTCCCCAGGGATGGGCAAGAGGCAGCATCCTGCCGACTGCCCCACTGGCTGCGCTGCGCTCTCAGTTAACTAACGGGCTCCTTGCACGGGCAAGGCTCTCCTGCCTTCCCACCCCCCCACCCCACCCCACCCCCCCCTTATTTCTTTACTTGTTTTTTAATTAGCTGGTTAAAGGAACTCTTGGCATTCACCTCAGAATGCATTAGGCCTATGGCGTTCTTGTTTTAGCTGGCTGTAAAGAGCCTTTCCACCTCCTAGTGCCGAGGCAACGTGCCACCCAGGGAAGCACTCCAAGCTTGCATCGGCTTCACGCGTGGTGCATCAGCTTTCCGTCGTGGTGCGTGGGCTTCCCACCTCTGACATTCCCTTCCTTCCTGCCCTGCCTGCGCTGCGCAGGCACGGTCGCGTGAAGGCTTCCCCCTTGGGGAAGTGGGAAATGGTTCAGGTGGGACGCGCGGGTGGGATTGGGTCCCTCTGTGTCAAACCTGAGACCCTTCTTCATATGCCAGGCCGCTTCCGTCTGGTGCCCGGGGACGTACCACATTTATTTGATTGGATTTTTTATTTAATTAATACTGAGTGCTTTCAGACACGAAGCACTTTGTTACTGGCACGTTGGCCTGGTGGGTTTCCACAGTCAGAAGGTGGAGATTTCCACGCAGGGTCTCAGCCTCTTTTCACTTCTTCTCTCGATTTAAGTAGCAATGGAAAATGCAGTGTTTTGAACATAATGTAGTTGTTTTCTCAAGCTGTGCGTCCCCCTTCAGAAAGGAAAACCTGCCTGCAATTCTGTTTTCAGTAATCCTGCCCAGTGCATATAGGCTGATTGCATTAATGCACTTGGGCTAAAGAATATTTTGTCACTGCAGTTCTCTTCTGTGTCAGCTGTCTAGATGATCGATGCAAGATAACATAATTAAAGTCATATCTTTCTTTGTGTCCATTGGAAAAAAAGCATGCAAACTGATTTTATAAATGACTTTTCAAATGTCTTCTGATGCAGGAAGGTGAGAGAGTGTGGTTTTTGAGAAAGCAAGAAAGAAAACTGTTGCTACCTGAAGCTGTTCTGCAGGAGGTATTTTTAGGATGACTCAGGCATAAGGCCTGAGAATTGTTCTTGTCTTTAACGGAAGGAAAAAAAAAAAAAAGACATTTTCCTTCCAGCAGTTTTGGTTAAATATATGAACATAAAACCCTAGCCTTTCAGGCAAGATACGAGCTCGTATTTTTTTTAAGTTTTGATGAAGTAGCCTGTTCTTAGCATCCAATATGGTGCAAATTTGCTAATTTTACACTCGCCCGTAAGCAGAGTAAGGTGAGATTACAAAAAATAGAAGCAAAGCCCTTTTTATTTTTTTAAAGCAGAAGTTTTGTGTCTTCAACGAGAAACCAAACAGCCCACCCCTTCTTAGAGTGATACAGACACGTGCAAATATGTACAATGAAAAATAATCGTGTCTGGGCATTTTGCACAAGCTTAATGAACATTTCTCGCCCACCACCCCCATGTAAGCGTTCCTGGTGGCTTGAAAGGTGTCCTCCTCAGTGTCCACTGCTTCATTCCTGTGTGCTACTGCTGTCCGGGGCAGCTTGTTAGGCAGGACAAAGTCATCTCGTTACACTGGCATGGGGACTCTCATGAGCAAAAAGATTAAAAAACCAAAACAGAACCCACAAAGGAACCCACAAATGGAAGATTTTTTTTGCTTCAGCTTGAATTGCCGTCAGAAGTTACTGGTTTCGTATTTTGCAAGCCTCGTAATTTTCCGTATTTCTGCTTTAGTTGCTGAAATTCCTAAACCAGTTTTTCTTCCTTTACTGACCATATAAATAAGGCCTTTAAATTTTTTCTTGAAGATTCCTAATGCATTTCTAATACACATACATGTTTGAGTTTGTATAGGTTGATACACTAATATATTTAAAAAAAAAGTAGAGATCTTTATAAACTGCATTTTATTTGTGGTGTGATTAATATCTGTGAGGTTGTATCTCTCAGTGAAGATCAAAAACAGAGAATGTAAAGCTGTTGAAAAATCTGGTGTACTTTTTCATTTAAAAACCCACCACAGCACCACCGTATCTAACTCAGACTGTCGGTATCCGTTTAATGATCCACCACAGCAGGAGGCATGTAAAACAAGAAGCATATTTTACTGCGTGCCAATCTCCTTCCTTGCGTTCCTAAAAAGCACAGTTACATTATAAATTTAAAACCTCAAGGAATCTGATGGTATTTCCACACAGCAGATAACCTGCTGGGAGAGCTCTGTTGGACAATAATGTGGAAAGGTTTAATACTGGAGTAAGAAAAGCCAGTTGCAACCATGTTGTTTCATTTTAGTTTACACACATGCATATGTGTGTGTGTGTATATATATAATATATATTTATACCTCAAACGCTACATATATAAAGCTATTATGTGATGTTACCTGTGCTTTACTTTTTTGATGGTATGCACCTGTCTGGGATATCCAAGAGCTGGCTCCATGGCTTGTTACACAGCTATCGTATGTGTTGTCCAAAAAGCGGTTTCATTACCCGGTGTGCAGCGGACCAATTCTCACGCACTCAGGAGAGATATTGTGTTTATTTAGGCCTGGGTGCTACGTGGGTTTTCCACAAATCAAGCACACCTGAAACCATCATTGTGATGCCTCAGCTACACATTTTACAACATCATTATCATATTAGTACCTCCTATCCGCTGATTGTAGTTGTAGCTAATACGCATGCTCAGGGATAGAGTCTTCACCTCGGCTAGGGTCTTCTTGACCTGTCAGCGTGACCTTTAGTATTATAATAAAGGCAGTTTGCTTCAGGACACCCTAAAAGTAAGTTGTGTTGCCAAGGTGGCCAGTGGGATAGTTGTCTTGCCAGGTTGTCAAATAATTCATCCTACAAACAATCAGACCCGCATGATTGAGATCCAGAGAATTGGGACTTCAAACAACACCGTGTCCTGTTCATTATCAGCTAATTAAGGCTAACGTAAGCTATACGCTATACTAACGTAAGCTAACTTTGTAGGTCAGGATGCCCCGTATCATATGGAATCTCCTCTCTATACAACATCGCATATGATAATTTCCTCTTCTATTGCTGCTCCGCTTTTTCACCTCTGGTAGGCACTTGGTGAGAAGCGTCCCGTCATCATTTTCGTATAGATGCGTGCTACTCCAGAAGGCAGGCTGCTGAAGGCTGGGAGTGTTTGGGAAGGTCTTACAGTAAAGTAGTCAAGATATGTACTATTCTGTCATTTCATGTGAAATAAAGAGGGTGCCGTACCTGCCAAGTATTAGAAATTCCCATTTGTTAAATTATCTTCTCTCATTCCAGTCACAAAGAAATGTTTCCTGTGTAAAATTTTCAGACTGGACAGCGTCTTCAGTTTCACAGGTTTAAATCTGAAATAATACTAAATCAAGTGAATATTGAATCAGATAACATTATTTGCAATTAATGGTGGACTTTATGGTTTTCAGTTCCTCCTGGGCTTTGCAGATGGTTTTTGTGTAATGTATTTTTGCTTAAAAAGAGTTTTCAAAGGTGTGTACCATTAGAGGACCTATAATATAATTAGGAAAGAATAGGATATGTTGTCTGAAATAATTTGCCTTAAAATGTTTCACGTAAGGCTAATTCAGTGAGACACAGGAGAAGGGAATGACTGGGTAATACACATTTGATGTTAGTTAGCAAGTTACTGCTTACGTACGTGCGAGTTGTCAGAAGAACCAGGGAGGCTGCGTTTCGGTTTGAAATCCTAACCCTGACCACTGGGCTGAGTGGTTCAAAGCCTGCTCTTCCCGCCTGCTCCGCAGCAGTTTGGGATAACCCAGTTCTTTCTTCCAGCCTGAAACGCAGCAGTCTGTAAGGCAGTCGCCCATATAGGATCTGGAGTTGTAAAATGCGCCAGACTGGGAAGCAGCTGCCATGAATTTCGTAGGACAGTGTTAAACGTGCCTCAGTGTAACAATGGGAGCAGGTAGCCATGAGGTACGGGTTGTTACGAGGATGTAGCCCTCAATGAAATATTTAGCCATCAATGAAACGTTCAGCAAACAGACCCACGTTAATGCCCACACCTCATTTACAGTCAAAATCAGCGCTCTCGGCCTCCAGATCCAACACTGAATTTTTTCAGTGTTCGCGATGCTCGAAACCGTTCTGCACAGAGATACCTCCATAGGTGGGAAGACATCTACACGGCAGATGTAACATTGGGGAAAGCAGAATAGGAGATTCAGGAAAAGTAGGCGGCTTTCTGGCTGTGTACATGTTTACCTAGTTATTATTTCTGTTATCCGTGGCCCTTCGTTTGGGATTACAGTCTGACAAAGTGGCTGGGAATTTCTGATAGGAACTTTTTTGTTTTAATAAGAAAGAATTCAGCTAAGGAGATCAAAGCATTTAATCTCTCTGGCAGTCTAATGTAGCATGCTTCCTAAATTATTAAGTAATTTTTATCTATCAAATAAGATGATTGTGAATTTAAATGCATACATTTCTTGTAGCATTTATATGAAACATGCAGATAATTCTTTTAATAAGGAAACCACAGTTGTCTGTGTACTTAAGTATAAATTTTGGTGACATACCTTTTCCATCCTCTCAAGAGATAAGCACTATCTCTGAACAGAGGGAAAATGAGTTTGAGAGCCAATCTATGGTTCTGATTTCTTGTTTTTTGGTAAATCTTACAGCTCCATTTACAGGTTAATTTGTTGATGTTTATTTTTTTCTGTGTGTTCATGTTCACCAGCTGTCATGCAGCTTTGAAAGTTGCTTATTCCATCACTTTCCTGTAAAACAATAATCCGTGGGAAAGCAGTGTAAGATTTAGATACATTTTCTCTGATAGCATCAGTGGCACATGTATATGAAAGATGCTTTGTTTATGCTTCCTCTTATCTCTGTTAGAAGTTATTTACAGCCCTTTCTGTACAAAAATGTAGCTGAAATCCAAAATTATATCAAGACTTCAGAGTTTAAAGTAAGGCTGCATAACTGGGTTGGTAAAGAGCTGCAGAAGGGTTGTTCTCCTTTTGAGTTGCTTGTGCTTGTGTTCAGCCACCAGTAAGTCAGTACAAAAGAAACTGTGTATAAAACTTCCCTTTAAATATGTATGTATGCCTTGCTAACCTCAGAGGAAGCAGGAGGAAGTTTGGCTTTTAAAATTGTGCTGGTAGTCTTTTTTTATTAGAAGCTTCATTTGCTCCGGCTCTGGAGTTATGCAAGATGCCTGGTTAGCATCCGTGTGGGATGTTTTAGTGCTTTCTCTGAGACGACATACAGGAGAGAAATTTACTGAGCTTTAATGAGAAAGGAAACCTGGTACTAATTTTGAAAGGCAGAAACGCAGAATGGGAGAGAGCTGAACAAAACTCAGACTTAAATCCTGTGAGAAGGGTTTGTTTCAGTTATAACTTTTCGGTTCTACTGAGGAAGAGGAGACCAGTGACAAGCGGCATTCCTCAGGGATTGGTGCTGGGACTGGCGCTGTTTAACGTCTTTGTCAGCAACATGGACGGTGGGATTGAGTGCACCCTCAGCAAGTTTGCAGATGACACCAAGCTGTGTGGTGCAGTTGACACACTGGAGGGAAGGGATGCCATCCTGAGAGGTTTGAGAGGTGGGCCTGCGTGAGCCTCATGAAGTTGAAAAAGGCCAAGTGCAAGATCTGCGTAGGTTGGGACAATCCCAAGCACAAGTACAGGCTGGGTGGAGAATGAAATGAGAGCAGCCCTGAGGAGAAGGACTTGAGGGTACTGGTGGATGAGAAGATGGACATGAACCAGCAGTGTGCGCTGGCAGCCCAGAAAGCCAACCGGATCCTAGGCTGTATCAGGAGAAGCGTGGCCAGCAGGTCGAGGGAGGAGATTCTCCCCCTCTACTCTGCTCCTGTAAGACCTCACCTGGAGTACTGCATCCAGCTGTGGGGCCCCCAACATAAGAAGGACATTGACCTGTTGGAGTGAGTCCAGAGGAGGGACACGAAGATGCTCGGAGGGCTGGACCACCACTCCTATAGGGACAGGCTGAGAGAGTTGGACTTGTTCAGCCTGGAGAAGAGAAGGCTCTGGGGAGACCTTATAGCACCTTCCAGTACCTGAAGGGCAAACAGGAAAGCTGCGGGGGTACTTATTACAAGGGCTGGTAGTGACAGGACAAGGGGTAACAGGTTTAAATTGAAAGAGGGGAGATTTAGATTGGGTATCAGGAAGAAATTCTTCCCGAAGAGGGTGGTGAGGCACTGGAACAGGTTGTCCAGAGAAGCTGTGGGTGCCCCATCCCTGGAAGTGTTCAAGGCCAGGCTGGATGAGGCTTTGAGCAACCTGGTCTAGTGGAGGGTGTCCCTGCCCATGGCAGGGGGTTGGAACTGGATGGTCTTTAAGGTCCCTTCCAAACTAAACCATTCTACGATTCTATGAAAATAATTGAAAAACACTTTCAGATTTCAACTGTGAACAAATGGTTTTAACATACTGGAGTGGTTCAGCTTATAAATATTACAGGAGTCATTTAAACCCACTGATTTACAAATCTGTTGAAGAAAGGACCTTTTTCTAGAAAGCTTTCACTGGTATTTTGGGAAATGGTGAGTTTTATCTGAAAGCCATGTTCCAAGATCAGAACTTGGTTGTTCAGGCCATAGTTAGATGTGGAGCTCAGCCTCTCCCAGTGCTGCTGCTGCTTATCAACACAAACTGTTACCCTGAAGCCACTCACAGGACTGTTTGCTACCAAAAGGAAGTTAGCCTCAAGTTTTTATTCATTCCAGTTGCCCCTTTTCTTGCTTCTTGCTCTGCCTGTGCAAACGCACATGCATGCAGAACAAGGTCCCCCCTTCCCTCAGGATCTTATGCAGCAGAATGCAGTTCCCTTCCTTACACCAATCTGCGAAGAACGGGGGGAGAGTAAAGACTTGAGGCCTCTTTTTGCTCCTGCTGCATGTGTGATAATTTTGGGTAGTTTCACAGAGGAATAAGCAGGGGCTATCACTCACTCTCCACTACTCCTGTGTGACAGTATTGGCTCTATCGCTTCATGAAGCAAATCCTGTTTGCTGTGTCTGTCGCTGTGTTTAATGCCGCATTGTCTTGTTCTAACAGCATTTTTCAAAAATGTATTAAAATACTCTGTAATGCACCATAATACCTATTCTGAAGAGTCCCCTGACTGCATAAATTATTATAGATGGTATGAAACTACGGTGGGATTAGCTGTTCACTGCAGATCCAATCCTTTCTGCAGTTCCGTGTAATTTAACATGTCAATAGCCTTGCTGGTAAAACATGATAAAATTTTATGTGGCTGTATTACTCATAATGTACTGCATATTTGTGTGTGAATGGTATCACTCCTAAATGTAAACAGATAGTTAAGACAGATTTCAGTAAATGACTTTCTAAAATCTTGGGGGTTTATATATGTATTTTAATAATGATTTCTCTTTCTTGCAGACAAAATTGAAGAAGCACAAAAACAGCTTAATGGAACAGAAGACCAACAGAGAGGTAATAAACCCAAAAACTGAAATAGAAAAAGAAAAAAAAAAAACCAAACTCATTGCCATTCTGCAGGCTGATCCAGAGCCTTCCCATGTCAGTGAAAAGACTGTGCTGGGTGCTAGATGAGGCCCCAGGCACGTCTATCTGCAGATCAGGGGCTGTGATCTGTAACACCCCACTTTTGCTGAGACACAAAGGCTTTGTTTTAACCTCTTGAGTAGCTGCCTTCACCTTGATGAGACTGCTGAAGCTACAGCGTTAGGGATGTGCACAAGTGATGGACTACAGCCTGTGCTAACTGTTGGTTCGTTATATGATTTACCTAATCATAAATAACCATATTTGGTTTATGGCAAGCAGTATGTGATGATTTCTAACAGATGCTGAAGGGGGATTGATCATCACAGGTTATTTTAAGAAACGGATGACCTGTGACAGATTAAGTCTGTGTGTTAGAGCTTAGGAAGCTGGTGGAAAGTCGTTGCACATCAAGGCTGGCTGACTGCAGTGATACCTCTTTGGTGGTGTGGTAAAGCTCATCTGCACACCTGCGGAGATGCCCAGACACTGGGGGGGAGCCCAAACAATACTTTGCCATGCTACTACCAGGCCTACCACAGGAGAGCCATGAAAGGTCTGTCTCCACAAGCCCAGGTAGGCAGAAACCCAAATTAAGGATGCAGATAAAGGTCCCCTCCCAGGGCTCTCCCCACAGAGCCTCAGCCCAGGGTCCAGGCATGAAACCCATCACCATAAGTGACCAGGAGCAGCTCTGCTGGTCACTTCTTGGACTAACAATGTTGCTAACTGGGAGTGCGCGACACGTTGGGGGATGCAGGGGAAAAGCTTTTGGGTGTTGCATGGGACTTGCTATGGAATGTCTAAGAGATGAACCGCAGGTGGGAAAAGTGAGGGATTTAGGTGATATGGGAAGGAAGAAATGTGGGAGGTAGAAGGATAACTAAATAAAAGGGTGTTTACATGCTAGCAGGGCCTGGCCAGGATGCTCGTCTGGCCATGTTCTGCTCCTGACCAGCACAGTCTGTCCTGTCTCCTCATTAAACTCCAACTCTTTTCCAGTAAGAGGCTCTTTACTCCATTTCTTGAGGGGGGGGTGGGGAGTGTTTATGGTGCAGCAGCTGGAGTGGGTGTGGGTGTGATGGCTAGCAAAGATCATGCCAGACGAGCCAGTGAGTAATGAAGTAGGCTGTGGGCCAGGATGGGTTTGGTAGGGCTCTGAGGGCCACCTCTGGGTATGAGAGTAGCTGCTGGTCTGCAGGGTCAAGAGCACAGGAGGGTGGCTGTAGGGGACAGGGTGGTCCAGGATAGCTCCGGCTGCATGTGCAATGGTCTGTACTAGCAGCTGGAGTGGGGCTGCAGCCTTGGGGGCTCTCATGTCCTGGTGTAGCAACTGGGGAGACTGGGATCCTGGGCAGACTGAGTTTCTGAGCCCAGGTGCTGGTGGGGTCCACCTTGGACAGGTAGGTATATTCCCATCAATGAGCCTCTATCCTGCGCAGCTGGGTCAGAGAGCAGGATGAGGTAGTTAGTGTTGGTGTGAGCGCTCAGAGCATTTATTTGGGATCGGTGTGTCCAGCCATATATATGCATATCTATATGTATGTATGTGGTGTGTCTGTGTAGTCTGTGTGCGTGTCTCTGTTGGAAAAACATTTTCAGCCTTGCTATTGACCTGGGAACGTGGAGCAGCAGCCGCCTCCCTTCTCTTGGGCTGCCAGATTTGGCATGAGACGTTCTCCTCTAACAGTGCCCTGTGTCAGTGCTTTGTCTTGTTCTGAGTAGGCATTCACCTTTCATGGCAGCGAGCTTCCTTCTGGCCTGTGAGACATCCGTGAACAGTGTTGTAAATTGTTGATGCTCTGTCCTGGAATCAGTTTATTATCTTTTGAAACAATGAACTTCACCACTTCTTCAAGATTACAGAAGAGAATAAAATACCCAAGCGGATCTCAGTAGGGTCCATCTGCATTTGGTGCATTCGGAGGCAGTAGGACATACTGTTTAAGGACAGCACGTAAGCCTGGCCACTTATCTTTAGTCCATTCCCCTCATGCTGTCCGCAGACATTGGATTAGGGATACCTGCCTCGTCCCTTGAGTATCTAGACGTTTATGGAGCTGAATCCTTTCAGTTAAATGCTGTATGCCTCCAGCATTCTCTGGCAGTGAACTGCAGAAGTTCACTACCAATAACAAAAAAGTACTTCCCCCCCGCTTAATTTCCAATTTTTCTTCAGTTTTCAATGGGCCTCCCCCAGTTCAAGCTTTGTGTGATTTGTTAAACAGCAGTTCTACAGTTGTCCATTGCCTTCCAGTTTTTGTAAACCTTGTCCATCTCATGCTCAGCTTTCTCTGCTCCGAACTCATGACCAGTTTCGTTTTTCAAGGGAAGGTTTGATACAAACTGTCTCTTACAGGCACCAGGACTGTGGTGTTGCTCTATGCATTTGTGAAATGTGGAAGAAAAAAGTGTCTAGATGGCAATAGTAGTCCTACAAACATTTACAGAGACTTGCCAACAAACTAGACCTTCTACTAAATAGTTTTGAGGTGTTTTTGTACAGTGGATCGTAGATAAGTGGTATTGTCATCCAGACATAAAAATCGTGGCATGTAAAGTATAGCTGCCTGCTCTTGTTGCTGTTGGCCTTGCAGAAGTACTGTTGCTCTGCATTATTTTTTGTGATGGACATGCTCAAGCTAAAGATGAGCTAACCTCTGCTTTCATGCATTTGTTCTCACTTGTGGCCCAGAAACATCTTTGAAAAGCATAGAATCACAGAATGGTTTGGGTTGGAAGGGACCTTAAAGACCATCCAGTTCCAACCCCCCTGCCATGGGCAGGGACACCCTCCACTAGACCAGGTTGCTCAAAGCCTCATCCAGCCTGGCCTTGAACACTCCCAGGGATGGGGCACCCACAGCTTCTCTGGGCAACCTGTGCCAGCGCCTCACCACCCTCTCCAGGAAGAACTTCTTCCTGATATCCAATCTAAATCTCCCTGCTTTCAGTTTAAACCCGTTACCTCTTGTCCTGTCACTACCAGCCCTTGTAAAAAGCCCCCCCCAGCTTCCTTGTCGGCCCCTTCCGGTGCTAGAAGGTGCTATAAGGTCTCCCCGGAGCCTTCTCTTCTCTACTCCAAGCTGAACAAACTCAATTCCACAATTTGCACAAAGGAAGGGAAATTCTCTAGTGTAAACTTAACGAAGTACTCTGAAAAGGATGAGAGTTGCAAAGATTTACATAGTGGCAGCACTCAACTTTCAGCATCTCAAAATCAAAGACATCATTGCTTAATTTTTGGATTCTAACTTAAATTCATATTGAAAAATAATTTTTTACATAGAAAATTGATACAGAAATAACTGAGATAATAAGGTTATTCCTTTCAAATGAAAAATTTCATCTGCACTTTTACTCTCTTAAATGTGTGAATAGATAGATTTCTAGGTAATATAAAGTAAACAAAATTATTTATTTGAAACTTTAGAGTCTGAAGGCCACTGAAAAAAAAAAAAGAATATTTTGAGCTAAAGAAGTACACAAAACTGCACGTATTCACTGAAGTAATTTTGAATCATGATCCAGTGTATACAGATTCATGTGAAGTATGGTTATATATTTTTCCTCTTTGTTAATTTATTTTGGTCATTTAGATCACTTTAGATTTGTTTATTTCCTATCTGAAATGCACAGGGAGTGTAATTTTGTGGAATTTATCATAAGTTAACTATGGTTCAGTCAGTAGCGGAGCTGTCAGTGGCACAGCATATTTGCACAGAGGAATTTTTCATAAGTTTAGTTATGCAGGGTTTCTGCTGACTAGCACCGTGCGCTGATCAGTCATAACTTTATACACGCATGGGATTTAAGTTAAATTTGACTACAAAAAGATATGTATTTAACACCTCATTTTGCCATTAGTTGTAGTAATCCAATTAACTGCAAATTAGAATAATTAAGCATAGAGCAGATAGTAAACGAGCAGACATAGTTTTCAAGTTTGCAGATGTTTTTATTTAGTATAACGTAGCAACTGGAAGAGCTACTTCTTTATTTTTTGGAGTGATAATCCCCAAATACATTCAGATTATGGATATTCAAATGGCCTGCCCTTGAGACCAGAAACATGTTCGTTAGCAGCCATGCTCATCTTCCTTCTTGATGAGTGTGAAAGGTGGATAATTCCTGGGTCATTTCATTTTCCCTCAACTGCCCAATAGCTGCTATGAATTTTCAGTAGGAGAAGCTGTGCTTCTCTGTAGCTTTGATAGTATCTTCCAAGGCTGTTTTACACCTTGGGTGTGCCCTACTTTGGGGTTGAATTTAATCTTCTGACACATGTACAGGGTTTTGTTAGTGTGACAGGGAAGGTCTTCCTTCCAGCAAGTGCTCCACGTGGTGTTCTTTAAAACCTGGAAGGGATGGTGAGCGTGAACGACACAAAATTTCTCCTTGAGAAGGCAGTGAAAGCTTTCTGTGATGTAGGACCCAGTGGGTATTGTGGGCTGGAGAGCAGCCAGACGAATCTGACTGCTTTGTGTTTGATCTACCGCTAGCCATCCTCTTAAGAAATTCATCCCAAGAAAGTCTCTCTGTCTTCTCCCTTCCAGACTGGTAAAGTCAAGTCCTCTCAGGTCCTTGTGATTGCCACAGAGGCTTCTGATTTGTCCATCCCAGAACCAGTTCATCCACTGAAGGCCAATATGAAGTGCTGTAAGCATTTGTTTTCTTCTTTATCCGTTGCAGCAGTTGTCTGCCTATGACAGGCGTCTGGATTTTAGGTACATCAGCTCCACCAACACCATCATTGCATTCTTTAGGACTGGTTAAACTAACTTGGTTATCTCCATTCTTGGCACCAGTGGCACTAAAACTGCTGCCTAAATCTCTGTCTCTGCTTCTGAAACTGTTCAGGAAACTAAAGCTGGTGATAAACTCCAGCAACACCAAGATTTGCTATAAAATGCATGGTAGATCCCCAAAAGACCCATCTCAATGCCTGTATACTTTGCAATGCCCACTGATCTCTGCCCAGCTGCTCTCGACTGTTGGGAGTACTAATCCGTACTCAGCTACCTCCTTTCAGATAACTGCTTCTTGCGATGTCATAGCCAAAAGGATCAATGATAAATGGCTGGAGCAGATGAAAGATGCATTTCCTCATTCTGCTTCTCAGTTGTGGTGATTGCTGTGTCCTCGGAGTATAAGGTGGTCTGGGATCATCTGGGGACACACGTGCGTTCCTCAGCCTCACTGCAGTTTAGACTTGCAGACTGTCATGGTTGTTCATCAGGTGTGAATTCATCCCTCTGAATAAGTTTCTGTTCTTGTTTGATCAAGTTTTTGACTTTCTGCAGTGTTGTGGTTTAACCCCAGCCAGCAGCTAAGCCCCCCACAGCCACTCACTCACTCTCCCACAGTGGGATGGGGGAGAGAATTGGCAGAGTAAAAGTGAGAAAACTCGAGAGTTGAGGTAAAGACAGTTTAATAGGTAAAGCAAAAGCCATGCACACAAGCAAAGCAAAACAAGGAATCCAATCACCACTTCCCACTGTCAGGCAGGTGTTCATCCATGTCCAGGAAAGCAAGGGAGACTTGGGAAGACAAATGCCATCACTCCAAACATCCCCCCCACCTCCTCCTTCTTCCCCCAGCTTTAGATGCTGAGCATGACATCATATGGTTTGGGACATCCCTTTGTTCACTTGGGGTCAGCTGTCCTGGCCATGTCCCATCCCAGCTTCTTCATGGCCATGTCCCCCAGCCTCCTCACTGGTGGGGTGGTGTGAGAGGCAGAAAAAGCCTTGACGCTGTGTAAGCACTGTTCAGCAAGTAAGGAAAACATCCCTGTGTGACAACACTGTTTGCAGCACAAATCCAAAACACAGCCCCATACTACCTACTGTGAAGGGAATAAACTGTATCCCAGCCAAAACCACCACATGCAGGAGAGGTGGAGATAAGTAGACTGTCTGTTTCTTGAGTAGGTCAAATAAAATAGTTCATTGATTGCCACTGCAAGCTGTGTGCAATATAACAAATCTGTCCTGAACTCAGACTTCCAGTCCCTCTAATATCATGCAGGTATCTGCCAGTCTCTTCTCCTCAACTTTCCGGGACTAGCAGGTATCTCTCTGTCTAGCTGCAAGGAGAAGCTTGTTTTCAACCTACCCTGTTAGGGATCAGAGGCTTTGTATTACCAGCTGCCTCAACAACTGCAACTGACTTCACTCAGATAAAGCATGGCAAGATTTACCTCTTAAACACCACCTTTCCTTCGAAGTCTGTGCTCCATAGCATGGACCAGGAAGAGCCATGTTCTCATGGCTTTTCTGTCACAGCAGTCCTGGTCTCACCCTCAGAAAAGATAGTGCTGTAAATAGCAGACAGGAATAAGCTGTCAGTTCAGTTTCAGATCAGTGCGCTATGTTGTCGTCCCCCGTCCCCTCGGCTTACCCGTTCTGACAGAGTGTGTGCTCATTTTGGAGTACCCGCTTGAGTCAAAGGGATCAGGTCTGTCTTAAACAGTGTTAAGGTCTGTTTAGCACCACAGTCTGTTATTTGGCTATCAACCAAGTTGCTGTACTTTTCTCTGTTGTTTATTTTTCTCCATCATTTTGACGTTCCTTAAAGAGCTTTTTCAGTTTCTTGCCTGGGGCTGGAGATGCTGCACGTGGAATTTGAAGGTGAAGCTGTGTATTCTCCTGCGTCCTCACTTTCAGATCCTCAGCATAACTGCTCACTTTGTGGTCTGTAAAGATGGACTTCTAAGTTGGTCTCACTTCTTCCAGAAGTCCAAGCAGTTGTGACAGATCTGTCTTAACGATGGAGGTCCCTTCAGGAGGTACCACAAGGTTGTCCCGAGGACGGTATCAGAATTTCACCCAGGTCAGTTCTCTTTCCAGAGTCTCATGCTTCAGTATTAGTAGTACCCTCTTCATTTGTATCCGGAGAGACAGAAACGTTGTTGGCAGGTCCAAGAGTTTTGTCTGACTTGATCAGTGGTTGTTTAAATGGCAAGCAGGCTCTGTCAGTAGTTACCAAGAAACCACCAACACAGAACCATTCAAAGCCCTAGTTTGGACTCCGGCAAGCTCCAAGTGACTCCTGGGATGCTCTTAAAAAATACTCTTATTTCCAGCCTCTGTCGTGGGGCTATGTAAAGCCTGCATCTGCACTTCCAGGGGTGCTGATCTCTCTCTGAAGCCTTTGGTGGAGTGGCTCTATGGTCATTGTTCGTAGGCAGCCACTGTAAGACCCTCTGTTCGCTTGCTTAGCTCCACGTACAGCGGAGTAGAACCACCCATTGTGTGAATGTACGTTGGAACTAGCGTGGAAGGAAGGAGTAGAGAAAGGAGAGATTACGTTCCAGCAGCAAATATCCTCTGAGATGCACAATCCACATGCACATATGTTCCCCTCCCACACTCGCAGTCCTTTCAAAGTAGTGTGTTGGCATGGAGGAGAGGCAACTGAAATTAAATGCCCTTTACCTTGTTTGCCCATCTGCTGTGTTTTTAACCGGAATATTGTTTTTCTGGTAAATTAACAGCACTGAGATTTGGGTGAGGAATTTTGTCATTATAAATAGAAGCATGAGACTTCAGAAATGTAGGTTCTGCTGCAGATTTACGGTAGACATACTTTGCATCTTCAAAGCCTCCCTACATTATTATCCCTCTTGTTAAATGAATGCACGTTATTGACACAATTTTAGAGGGAGTTTCAAGTACATTGTTATAAATATACCCGCATTTTCCCCCACATGAACAAAATGTTGCATACATCTTACCTTAAAGATTGATGCCCTTTATATGTTGCCATGTCCCAGCCTACAGACGACTCTCATCAGCCCACCATCTGGCCTCAGAGGGGCGGCCAGTTCCCTTCCCTCCTCTCCCCTCCCTGCAGGCACTCCCGATCCCGCTTCCTGCCACTGCACCTCTCTGCCAAAAAGCAGGTGGGAGCACTGCGGGCTGGTGATGTACTCTGCTCCCCAGGTCATCAGCTGTGATCAATACTGTATTCTTTCTTTCAAGGGAAATAGGGAGTTCAGTGAGAAGGGGAGAGATGAAACAAAAATTTGGAAATGTGGTGCTAAACAATTTAAGCGTTTTGATTTACCGGCTTAGAGTGACCTCATCCTCCACAGATGTTTCCCTGAATTTTTCCTGTAGGTTTGCAAGCATGTCAGCTTTCTGGATTCTTGCTGCTGTGGTACCCACAGTAGTCCAAAACATTTTCTTTCCACCTTGTATTTGTAGGCTACTGGGCCTTACTTTGTGGCAAGACATGTAACTAAGATTTGAAGTTTCGTTTGATTCCTTTCATCTTTCTATCCTTATCTTCAGCGACCATATGGGCTAGTAATACAGTCACTCTAAAATAGAAGTATATAATCTTCAAAAGTGCAAGTTACAGTAGCGTCCTGTTTGCTGCTTAATGCTGGTGAGAGGATTAGCTGGCTTTTTTATTTTTCTGTTGACATACGCCAGAGCTACCTACCTTTTACTTTGTGGATGTTCAAAACTACAAGCTAGCAGTGATATTTCATGCAATTCAGCTGTGCCTTTTTCTGATGTGTGATCTCATAAAGTGTTTGTATCTACATTAAAATATGTCAATACATATGTCTGAGAGGTAATTTCTTTAAATTGTTTTGTGTACATCAAGCTATAAGGCTTTAAATCAAGACTGAATTATCTTCCTAAAATATGTGCAGTGGCTCAGGCAGCCGTGATTGGCTTAATGCGGCAAATATTCGTGTCTGTAGCTTGTGTCATACAAGATCTCGCATTTCATAAAGTCCTATCTATTCTTAAAATCTCTGGTGTTTTCACATGGAGGGAACACTGCACGCTGCTAATAACAACAATGATGACTTGAAAGGTCCTTTCTGTCTTCAGGCATATTCAGTGCAGGGTTTTGTGCCCACAGAGGGCAGTGAGAAAACTCTCCTGACTTCTGTGGGAGCAGGAATAGTCTCTGATATGATTTAACTTCATTTCTCATTGCTCTTGTCTTCAATAGTTAAGTATATTTTAATGTCCTCATTCTACCAGTGGGGGCAAACTGATAAAAATGGAGATGTTTACGTGTTCTTTGCTCTGAGAAACGTTAGAATATGGGCTTAACCCAGGGAAGTTTTCTGGCTCCTGTAAACCTCCCGGGTTGTGAGTCAATGTCTGTATCTGTTACTTCTATTTTAATTTTCTTTGGTGAGTACATTTAGTTTAGACTACTAGTAGCTGAAATCTGCTCTGTACATCCACTGCTGGTGCTAGACACAGCAAGAGCTGGTATTGTTTTGACAGGCAGACAAACAGATTTACAGTTTTAAATTGAACATTTCATCCTTTGGAGCTATTACGAGGACTTGGTTAAAGCATTAATGGGATGTTAAAGTAGTAGTATTTTGATTTTTCCTGACAAGTATAGCAAATTTTTTGAGTGGCAGTTCAGCAAAAGAGACTCCAACCTGCAAGTATCATTTTCAAAGGGACATCATACAAATTAACTTTGTAAAACAATCGTTCAAAAAGCATCTTCCTGACAGTAAATGGAAAGTGGGCATGCCAAATCACGGTACAGTGCGTTGTTAAATCAGCGGCTGTGTTTTCAGGTGCAATAACATTTTAAGCTTGACCCCGCTTTAGTCAAAAGAAGGATTTCTTGCAAGCTTCTAAAATCTGAGGCCACAACAGGCTCATTTTTGTGTTGTGAGGGTGCTGAGCTAACGAACTAGCTAATTCGAGAGGCATACCTACACGAGTGTAGTAAATGCAATAGGTTGCTAATTTTAGCTGATGTGAGCTGGGAGGAAGCTAGTTGTGGAAATGTGAGATTTTTCACTTGTTAGCTTCCTTGTAGTCTGCCATGCATATGAGTAATGACTATTTTTTTCATACTTTCCAGATACTCCTTTAGCTCAGGGAGTTGTTAATTTCCTTTGGCCTCCTCCTAAAGGGAAAATATAAGGTATAAATGGATGGTGAGTTAAATACAGCGCACCACTCCCTGGTAGTTACATGCTACAGGCTGACCTGGATGGAGTCTTTCACAGGAATCTCCTAAAAAGGTTCACGTGTCTGATGTGTGAGAGGGAGGAAAAAAGAGTCTGGACAACTGTAGAAAAGGGCAGGTGAGGATGGGGAAAGGGCAGGGCTGAGTAGCTCAGTGAGACCTCGCACTGATGCCAAAACAAACCTGCCTTGGGAGTGTGGGGAATCATCCTTCCCACCGTCAGCACACCAGACCAAGCTTCCATGGTTAGGACATTCTGGTGTCTAGAATTCTATCAAATCGACTTCTCCAGCTTTTGTCACGTTCACAGCACCGTTTAGTCCCAAAAGAAAGACCTGCTGTGTGAGACTTTCCTACTTGCCTTGCCAGAGCTCCAATTCCTTTCTCTGTTTTTAAATAGTACGGTTGTTAGGTCTGAGCTCTTTGCTGCTCTTCGTTTTTCTTCAGTTGCTACAGGCAGTATGGAAATTGCTCCATTTGATCCCTGCTTTTCAAATGGAAGATTATATTAAAGAAATGCAGAGAATATGACTAAAGAGCTTGTTCTGTTGGAACATCATTATGTGCAAAGGGATTTTAGTTAACATCTTGTTCCTTTCATTTCTGTGTTTTTCCCCCTCAGACTCGTGTTTGGGGATTTTATATTCAGTATCTCATCTGACCAGATAGCAGTTGTTCTTTGCTGATAACCTGTTAACTGGTTGCTGTTTCATGAGCTGTTCTGTAATGCTGTTTTAATGGCTTTTCTTCTTCTGTGTGTTAGGGGTAGAAGTTGTTCTGATGATTTACTAGCCAAAACCGAACTTTGCAGTAACGACTGATTACCCTTAAATTGCAAACGGATAATTTAATCGTGAAACTGTTCACAACATTGCCCAATGTTCGAGGAAGATTGCCAGATGGCCCTGAGGTATTTTAGTTAATTTCTGGTAACATACTTTCACTAACTGGTTGTGTTTCAACACCTTTATTCTTAGCATGGATAACTGTGTGGAACTGGTTTCTGATTAGGCTGTGACTGGGAGCTCGTTAATTTGCCTTTGGGGCAGCATCCTGTTTTTTCATGTCTTTGGACAGTGCCCAGTGAGGAAGAACAACTCAGACTGGGATGGCTGGTGATGTGAACTGTCATAATGTTGCCTCTCTACCTGTCAGAGTTAACATGCTTTCTTTTACAGCACTTAAGCAATGATTGGTGTTCTTAGTTTAGTATGAAGGCTTCTGCACAGGTTAGAAATACAGTGATAAATGGCTGTAATGCAGAGCCAGTAGATAAACTCCACAGAATCACACAATACAATAATAGTTTGTTTGCTTGTTTGTTTGAGCATGTTTAAAAATCTGTACTATATGCTGAATGTTCATATATTGACGTTTTGTGTAAGCAGTCAGACATTAACCATAGGTTGCGTGTCGGCATTTGCCGTTCTTGTGCTGCCTTTCCTAACGCTCAGCTCCTGTGAAACCGTACAGTGGTTCAGTCTCTGCTGGTTTCTTCTGCACATAATAGTGGGGAATCTCGATCGGTATCAAATGTCATGTTTCATTTTATATGTTTCACACTGGGCAGGAAATTAACTCTTTTGGAGGAAAAAATAATCCATTTCACTTTGGTTGGAGATTTTCAGATGTGCTGAAAAGTTGCATTTGGTTCCTGTCACATGTTGGCATTTCTCAGCTGTGACTTACCTTGGTGGTCAAATGTTTATTGCAGTTTGATCTTCATGGTCTTCCTCATTAAGCACACTGTTTTTAGGGCTAAAAATCTGCTGGTTGTTACTTTTTTCACTCAAGCCAAGAAACTAAATGCACAAAACGAGACCAAGCTCTTACAAAGAACATCTCTCTTGGCCTCGCTGGCGTAGGGTAGTCATGTCCTTACAGCCCGGCAGAAGTCTCGCTGTCAAGGTCGTCTTGATGTGAGTAGCCATGACATGAAAAGAAGCTGTCAGAAAGACAGCCCCAGATTGCAACTTGTCATTCACTCTTTACCTACCCCAAGGCCAAACAGGAGTTGGCAGGCTCTCACGTCTGGGATGAAACAGTGTCACGGGGAAGCTTCCCGATAAGTCCAAGCTGTGTGCCTCGCGGCGAAGGTGTCTCGCTTACCTTACGCTAAAGGCTTGTTGCACAATTTATAAAGCTAATCCGCTCTGCCCTCGCTAGTGGTGGCCATGGTGTTTCCTCTGGCGCTCGAGGAGTAGCCCGGAGCGCGCGTCTCTGGCTGCACGTTTGCTTTATTTCACTTAACGAGGTCGTAAATATTCAGGGAAGAAACTTCCATGTTTTGACGTAATGAGCGCAATGTTTCTGTGTATCTTTACGCTAGCCTCAGTCAGTCTGGAAAGTTATTCTGTCCTTTCAGCTTTAGTGTATCTTTGCAACTCAAACATCGGTGAGAGAGGTGCTGAGAAGTAGGTGCTGAGTAGCCTCTTGCTCACTTCCCCACCAGTTCTTGTCTCTCTCAGGCTAGTTTGAAATACAGGCAGGCCTGTTCTTCCAGGAAAATGCTACTCAAGGGCAAGAAATACTTCTCATTTTACCCAGTGTTACCTTCAAAGTGACAATTCACTCCTGTTAAAATAGAATTAGTGGAAAAAGTAGATAGTGTAGTTTAAACTTTACCATTTGTACTAAACACATTCAACAATGTTTGCCTGTTCTAAACTATTGCTTCGTTTTGTTAGCCAGCAATAAGGGTATTTCTTGGAATGTATTTAGTTAAAAACCTATAAATGCCATATGAATAGACTTAGATGTAAAGCAATGCCAGCCACATCTGTAGGGATGCTAAAAGCATCTTGTGGAACAAACTGAACGTTTTTGGATTACATTGATTTTGCTGAGGTGCCTGTTAGTTTTGCCATCAGTGAAATGAAGTGTGTACAGAATTTACTAATGTGATATGTTTGGTGGACATTGCCAATGAGAAAAGGAATTAGGCCACAGGAAAAACAGAAAAGCAGGATTCCTGCAGGATGCTATTCCCCATGTAGCCTGAGAGAGAGCATTATTGGTGTGTATTCTGATGCTGATGATTCAATAAGATGAAGCATGCAAACAGTGTATTGGGTATACATTTAGATTTGATATCAGGAAGAAGTTCTTCACGGAGAGGGTGGTGAGGCACTGGAACAGGTTGCCCAGAGAAGCTGTGGATGCCCCATCCCTGGCTGTCTTCAAGATAAAGTTGGATGAGGCTTTGAACAGCCTGGCCTAGTGGAGGGTGTCCCTGCCCATAGCAGGGGGGTTGGAACTAGATGATCTTTAAGGTCCCTTCCAACCCAAACCATTCTGTGATTCTATAAATGTGAGCAAAAGTACTTTGCAGACCTTCAGCTTTATGTATTCCGATCTCATAACAATGGGAACTGATGAAAACTGTGATAAAATCTGTGATAACCTATGATAAAATTGGCCCTGCCCATGGCCAGGGGGGTTGGAACTAGATGATCTTCAAGGTTCCTTCCAACCCAAACCATTCTGTGACTCTATGAAAATTACTCTGATAAAATGGTTTCTATTATCAAATGACTAGATTTGGGGACAAGGGGAGAGCAGTGGATGTAATTTTTTACCTTGACTTTAACAAGGCTTTTGACACTGTCTCCCACTATATTCTCATATCCGAGTTAGGGTGTTAAGGTCTGGATAGGTGGACAACCAGAGAAGTAATAGGTTTCAGGGGGTACAAAGACCCAGCCGTGCAGCGAGACCGGGTGGGGGCTGGGGGGCCGGGGAGCAGCTCTGCGGAAAGGCCCTGGGGTGCAGTGGGCAGCGAGCCGGGCACCAGCCGGCAGCAGGCCTGGCAGCGGGGAGGCCACAGCATCCTGGGCTGCGTGAACAAGAACGTGACCAGGAGATAACGGGAAGGGGCCATCCTCCCCTACTCTGCACATCTACGTGCTGGGTACAGTTTGGGGGCACCCAGTGCGGGAGGAACATCAAAAACCTGGAGAGAGTACAGTGTTGGGACACCACAACCATCAGGCCTGGAGCACTTGTCCCGTGAGGAGAGGCTGAGGAGCCAGGGCTCATTCAGCCTAGGGAAGAGGTAGGGTTTTGGGGGTTATCATGGAGATGGAGTCGGGCTCTTCACAGTGGAGCATGGTGGGAGGATGAGGGGCAATAGGAAAAAGGTGAAACAGGAGTGGTATGGACTGGCTTGTTCCTCATAAGGACAGTCAAGCAGTGGAAGATGTTGCTCATGGAGGCTGTGTAGACTCTCTCCTTGGAGGTTTCCAAGACCCTCCTGGACAAAGCCCTAAGGACCCTAGTCTGATCCCATAGCTGGCCTGGATTTGAGCAGGAGGTTGGACTTCAGGTTTGCTGAGGTCCCTTCCCACCTGAATTATCTTGTGATGTGATGAAATACTAATTTTTAAATTTGGGAAACTTGGTGGTAGAGGTACAGGGCATGATTTCTTGGTGTATATCTCAATATACATTTTCTCTATGATTATCTTTAATATATGAGCTTCAGATACACTGATTTTATGGGCTTAGCAGAGTGCGATGGTAGAGACCCTTAAAATTTAATTTGACTTTACAGAAATGTATGCTGTCATTTAGGTTAGTGGCACTACTCAGTGGAGTGCTGGTACCACATATTAACATAGCTGCACCTTTCCTGGAACTTGTGTTAGTAGGATTTTTGCTGGTTTGGTTAATAATAAAAAATTACGCTAATAAAATCTTCATTCCAGTGCGAAAACCTAGTGTGAAATGACCCTGAAAAGAGGGTTAGTGATCCTCTCTCTTGCTGACAGCCAATATGATACCTTTGATGGGTCACACATCAGCCCAGAGCTTAGCATTGTCTGTTAAAAATGCCAAGAAAAATAATCATGTGCTTACAGGCCGAATGAAATAATGAAACCATACTCACCTCATCCACGCCTTATGGAATGGTCCTGCATTTGCTGATATGAACAGGACAAACATTGGCATAGATGAACACTTGATCCAATCCCTATCAGACTGATTTAGACTTTGAATGTCAAAGTTCCCCAACTCTTCTTAATTAGTTAATGTCAAATTATGCTTTACGTACAGATCAAGTGGTTTTTAAGGGTCCACTCTGTATATGCTTACACTGGTGTCCTTGCAATAAAAACTCTTAAGCACAGATTAACCCTACTGACAGAGGTTTTCAGATATCGCTGCTGACTTGGGGTGCCCGAAGTTCTTTGACTTGCCTCCTGACCTCGTGAGTCACCACCATGTGACCACCTCAAGAAATCTGCAGTTAGGCACCTGGAATAAAATTTTTAAAACTGTTGGCAATTTACTTTAAAATCCTCCCTATTCTATTTGTGCTTAAAATTAAGCATGGCACTTGGGTTAATCTTGTTAATGATTTTCTGTTGACTGTGAACATTTTCATAGTTGTATGTGTGGCTTATGTAACCATGATTTATTTGTTTGTTTGTTTTACGTGCTTTGGGAAAAATATTTATGGAGGTACTTAATGTGTAGGAGGCAGTATGAAGCTAAAGAGGTAAGTTAATAACAAAACAAAAGTTAAGCCCTGCTGTGTTCAGTGTATGTTCTGGTGGCCTTATGTTTGCTGGCAAGACCTGTTTCTTTATCTCATAATTATTTTCTTTACTTATTCATGGAAACAGACTGAGTGGGGTGATTCATGAGTGCTTTCTATAGTTTCAGTGAAATCGAAATTAAGTAAGTGTCAGATGTAAAGAATAAGAATATTTTGAGTATCTGAAGACACTGGGAAGCTTAGCTTTAATCAGAAGATGATCCTTAGTACTGGTACTGAAAACCCTTCCATCTTTGGATCACTGTCATTGTTAGGTGTCAGAGTAACTTTTTAGCTGTGCATTTAAGACATCAGATGGTATTTCACCACTTTCAGAAGAGGCTTGATCTTACTTGAAGTGCCCTGGGAGCCGAAGTACAGATTTAGGAGCTGAAGTTTAAGCGCTTGGATTTGCAAATCTGGTTCCTTGTTTGCAAGCCTACAGTGGTGTTTTTTTTTTTAATTCTGCGACATAAAGCAAGAACGTGAGATGAAAACTGCCGTTCATTGGACTGTAGGGGCAGGCAGCAGTCGCTTGCTCCGTTTTTCGCAGGGTAGCACTGGGGGAGAAGGGAGCCTGGTGCCTTGCTTCGGTTCCCTCTTACTTACTCTCTTCCTTTTTTTTTTTTTTTAAGTGCAAGCACGTAGCTCTATTAGAAGGAAGAGAAAGAGAGTGGGTGTTATAATAACATGTAGGCTTTGAGACAGGCAGTTCTGGAAGTTCCTTAAACAAAACCATTGAGATCATTTTGTCAAGACACTGTCTAGCTCACCAGTAAATGCTTTGGAAGAAAAAATCGGATCGCTTATACCTTTCCTTTCTTTGCTCCCTGAGTTACTCTGCCAGATTGCTATCTACACCATCACGCTTGTGCTCTTTTGCTGTGTTTCCTGTGCATGGAGCAAAGTGCAGCAGAGAAATTATAGGTGAACAAAGTCATGTTTAGAAACACCAGTTTTTCCTGTCATGTTTTGAGTGCAGAATTCATACCGAAGCATAAGAATTAAACGGACAATCTTGATAGTGAAGCAGAGCAAAGCCAACCAGGCAAAGCACAGAAGAGATACTCCCGCGTCCCTGGGATGTGAAAGTTGGGTGCACAATGGCACTGTTACCTCTTCTCTTGGGCTGGGTAACGTAATTCTATTTGGTGTCATACAGCTTATGAAGATGATACTTTTTTTTAGGCATCTGGTTGAGGTGACAGCCTTTCTCAACACCACCACTTCACCAGCTGGGAAAAAGGGGAATTATTGCTGAAGGACGAGAAGGGCTTTGTGATTGCGGAGGGAGGTGAGCAGTGTGCATGGAGTGGCAGGGAGAGGAAGAAAAGCAGATCAACGTAGTATTTTCTTTTTCTTTTTTTTTCCCCCCCACACGAGGATGTTTTTACATTCTCTCTGCTCAGTGTCAGATTGTTGATGTGGGTACAGGGCCCTGGCAAGTTACCACACTCCTGCAAGTTTGTAGCTCTGAAAGGCAGAGGAGCGTTTAGCATTCTAGGACTGATGCTTTCTGCCGGTTTTGTTGTTGCCCCTGGAAATAGTGATGCAGTTGATCTTTGTGCAAGCACGTAGCTGTAGATTAACAAATGTGGAATGGAATAACTTCAGCGTAAACGGGGAATACAAAAAAACCCTTACATACGAAAAGGAACGAAAAGCTAAAAATAAGTGAAACTAAGCTGTTAGGGATTCCTTTTTTCCCCAAGTAGGTTAGAAATTTGGTTGTTAGCAAACGTGAGGTTAATATTTCCATTAATAAAAAGGATTTCTGAATTATCAAGGAGTAAAGTAGAGCACAGGACTTAAGTAAGCTATTGTTAAGCCTTGTAGAGCCGTTGATACAAAAGTACCTTCTACAGTATTTTATAGACAGGTACACTGAAGCAAACCTGCGACTCCCATCTCTGGAATGACAAAAGATGTAGAGTCAGAAATCCAAGTAAGAAACTGATTTTCATTATTTCTGTAGACTGGTATTTCATTGGTATAGAAGCAGCACAATTAGTGTTGTGAATACTAAAGAAAATTACTGTTTCTGAGTGTAATGCAATGCATAACTTGCCTTTGTTTATTCTTTTTCCTTTTCAATTTCTCGAACCAATTCTTATGGTTTGGCATGTGTTGAACAACATTTTAAAAAAGGAAAGCATTAAATACTTTATGGAAGATTCTGATCTTGTATTCATAATGAATTCATATTTATAATTATTTGATTGGTATATCACAGAGTTACATTTTTACTTTCTTTAAGGCTGCCTTAAGCCACATTACATCTTTCAGCTGTGTTGGTTTCCCGTTACACTAGCTTGGTGCAGGTTGCGTGTGCTTGTTCCTCTGCGCCGTGTGGTTGAAAGTCAGGAAGAGTAGTTATTTAATGGTCTGAGGCATCGGGAAGCAGCTCATCATTTGATTGTTCAATTGCTGCAATATGAAACACCTTAGTCTTTGCGTGCGTTTGTCTGCTTGGACGTTCGCAGTTCCTGGCCCTCTTACCTTCCTGGCTATGTGTAATTTGCCCAGCTCTTCCCATAGCACTTCGGTACGAACACCGGCAGTGTGATCGGTGTGGAGGCGTGATTGTGATGGGATAAAAGCTGCAGTGTGTGCATAAAAGGAACAGAATTACTTATGCTCAATTAACATTGCCGCGCTTCAGAGAGATCACCAAACCATGGCTAAAAGCACCCTTTTGTATAATTACTTTGTTATTTTCCCTTTGATTCGTGTAAAATTGTTTTTTGTTGTTGCTGAAGAAAAAACAGTTGCCGTAGACTATGAATTTTAAAGAAATCACCATTACTAATATTGGTGATAACTTGTTAGTGTAAGCCACTCGTTTAATTGTGAAGCGATGGAAAGGACAAAACATCACGATGGCAGACAGCATGTTCAATCCAGTCTAACATGCATAGGTGTTGGTGATAAAGAAATAAATGCAAAGTTTATTTAAAGGTTAAGTGAACAATTACTGCAGAAACGTCTTTCTGGGTACACAAGAAAAGCACGAAATCCCCATAACCAGGAAGATTTGGAGCCAGTAATTCTGCTGAGGAACTCTAACGTCTCTTTTATGAGACTGTGGAATGTGACAAAACAGTCTCTTAGTCTTCACATTTCTTCCAGTCGGTCTGTGAGAGGAAGAGGACAGGTTCTGCAGAACTTCCACATTTGCAATACGTTGTGTGATGTGTAGTTTTTAATGTTTCTGTTTGAAAGGAAATGCAGTCCTGAATATCTGTTCACCCTAAATCAATATATGTGTACATTAAGTTGGCATCAGGTTGGAAATGGGAGCTTCCGAGTGTCAGGCGTTGGCACACATCCCAGTTGGGTTATGCTCTGGCACGGAAAAAAAATAACATCTTCTTGCCTTTCTCTTTCTTCTGATCCCTTTGCATGCTCTTTGGCTAGACAAGCTTTAGGCATTGTCTGGATTTCCTTTAAATGGAGCAGGAATTTAACCCTGGATTCGTCAGCTCCAATATCTCTTGTCAGATGCCCACTCTGCGTTTGCTTTCCTCCCACCGCCGTGTAGCAGCCAGCTGGTGTTTCTGCAAGAGGATAGTCTTTGTGCCACTCGGAGGCGGCTGCAGGGTTGATGGGTACTAGGAAATCTGAGCTTTCTCACCTTACCTTCGTGTGAAGTTGAGTGTGAGGATTTTGTCCCTTTACATGTTGTCTTATGGCTTTTCTTTACCCAGAAGTGCACATAGACCTCTGTTCCTGAGTCACTCTGTGCAGGTAAACATACTACATGGAGTTGCTCAGTACGGCTTCCCAAAATGTGTATGTAGCTTAAACTTTTTCAGAGGCATCAACCCTCTTGTCACATCAGATTCTTCCTTTACTTTGAATATTGGCAATATCAGATGAATACTGTTTGGCTTCCTCTACACTACCAGTGATGGGAGCTGAGCAGTGGCTACGACAGAGTGGATGTTAGGAAAGAAGTTTTAAAAAAATATATAGATTTACTAACAGAATAAATATCCCACTGTTGAGGTAAACAAAGGTGTGGAACAACAGATACCTCAAAAAAAAAAAAAATTGGGCTTCTAAGCATCAACACTGAAATTCAGTCTATCTGTAATTTTTGTTATAGAGGAAATTGGACTCTGTACAAATACAAGTTCTTGCTACAAGATTATTCTGCTGAATAATATTCCAATTCATTTGCTCTTCACTACACCCCTGAAACTCCGCACGCATACCTGCTTAAAATCAGCAACAAGTGTAGCTAGTAATGAAATAATTCAAATTTAGTTTATTTTGTTTTGTGATGCACAAAGAGAAAATCATTTAAGTGTGACTGATTTTATTCATCCACAGTAGTTGCTCATCTGAAATGCTATTGAAGTTCAGTAATTGGAGCTCTGAAATACAGTATTTGACAGATGGTGTGGGTGGTTGTGCCATTTCCATGATAAATCTACTTACAAATATAACCATGAGGAAATTGTCTTCATTCCTTGACTACTGCAACGTATAGATGGAAAAAAAAGCGACAAACATGACGTGAAAACAGATTTGTGTCTTCGTTCTTCATTTTCCTGCTATAATGATTTGAATTTTTAAGAAGTGCAAGAGAGAGGTTTCTTTTTACTTTATCTGAAAAGGAGTTGCTGTGAATGCTAAAATATTCTTTCAGTAGCTTTTCTTTCCTTACCTTTCCTTTGAAGCTTTTCCTATAGTGAATTACTTTTGTAATGTCTTACAGCATCAGTTAGAAAGCATTGCTCATTTTAGATGAAAACAAAATAGATCATTGCTAAGAGACATTTACTCATTAAAAAAATATTGAAGGCTGGAGAAATGGACAGTTCTGTTGCCCCAGGGCTTACTGTTGAAACTTAGAGATGATAAAACAGTATAAATAAAAATATACTGCATTATCCAGTTTTAATACTTTTTTTAATTCTCTTTCCTAACAGAAATCACTGATGCTGGTACTAGAGGAACCCAAGATACAATTAAGGGTGTGAAAAGAAAAAAGATTGTGACTGAAAACCATCTAAAAAAAATACCAAAATCGCCTTTGAGAAGCCCCGCCGAAGCCAAGGTTAAGCAAAATGTAGACCCTTCACCGCTAAAAGCTCTTCCAGATGCCTCCAAACACGCCACAGCACAGGATCACCAACCCGTGCAAAATGGAAATCAAAATCAAAAGGGGGGAGCGCTTAGTAGTGAGATAAGTGTTGAAACAACCAAAAGTGAGGCATCAATGCAGACAAAGCTTCCACTGACGCATCAGTCCTTAGATTTGGGCAAACAAGCGGTGGAGGACACTGGTGCAAACCAGCTGAAATCACCAGAGAAGTCGTCCCTCTCAAACTCCTCATCAAGTAAAACAAAGACTGACAGTAATGAATGTATTAATTTTGTTGATTGCGGTACGTCATCCCCATGTACGCGTACCGCATTCGATGTCTTACTAAAAGCTATGGAGCCTGAACTGAACACCTTAGCACAAGAGTGCCCCCCTTACGGGATGCAGTTAGAGAAACTGAGACCAAATAAAACTGTAAGCACCTCTTCTAGTCTCACGTCCAATACAATGAGCGTCCAAAATCAGTCTGCTTTGTCACAGCATGAGTTTGCAGCTGGACCTCACTATTACCCCTGTACCTTGAACAATGTGCATGTAGCAACAGCAACCAAGACTGGACAAGCACAAGGCCAATCGGTTTCTCATTCACAAGACCTTATTACTAAACCCAGTCAACAGAATCACCAGGTTGTTATGTGTCCAAGTTTCACTAGATCACTGGTGCAACAGCAGAATCAAGAAAACCCCAAGCTCCAGCAGATATACAGCATAGCAGTAACTTCGTCTGTCGTTCACACCTCCTCTTCCACCGTAACTCAGGTTTTTCCTCCAAACCAGTTAGTAGCTAGTTCGTCTTCACCTTTGTCAATTAGTACGTCGAGTTCAACACACTTGTCTATAGGTCCCATGTATAATTCAGCCCAGATAGCATCAGTTGTAAACCACGGTGTAGAACAAATATGTAGCCTCTTGAAAGACCAGAAGCCTAAAAAGCTAGGGAAATACGTCTGTGAGTATTGCAATCGGGCCTGTGCCAAGCCCAGTGTTCTCCAAAAGCACATCAGATCCCATACTGGAGAGCGACCGTACCCTTGCGTGACGTGTGGGTTTTCATTTAAAACCAAAAGCAATCTGTACAAGCACAAAAAATCTCATGCACATGCTATCAAACTTGGACTTGTCCTGCAGCCGGATTCAGGTGGCCTCTTCTTATCTCATGACTCGGACAAAGCACTTAGCATTCATTCGGATGTGGAAGAAAGCGGCGAAAGTGAAGATGAAGGCACTGCTGATGAAAGACAAGACGATCAAGAGCTGGAACCTGCACAGATAGTGAAAGTCATTTCGAGTGCAGAAATGTTACAGAAGGGAAGCCCTGTTCCATTAAGCAACCCAGATTGTATACCAGGTGACTCTTCGGTACATGATACAGAACCTCAAGTAAGGGCAGCTTTACCAAAAGTAGTAGTTCATCCCGTAAATGTTTCTCCGTTAAGGGCCGATAGCCCAAAAGTGACAGAACCAGCACCCGAGCTTGCTGCAGCACAGAGAAAAGGAGATTTTAAAGTGACAGCTCTTCAGTCAAATTTGACACATACAGCCTCGTTCAAGGAGAATGACACAAAGCAGCAGCAGAAAGCAGAGATGGGCCTGGTAGAGGAACAGCTGGGTTCTGCAGTAGGAACGGTGCACGCTCAGCTCCAGAGACAGCAGGCAACGGATGGTTCCCAAGATCAGCAAGGAAAATGTCTTTTGAGCCCTAGAAGTTTAGGTAGTACTGATTCCGGTTATTTCTCTCGTTCCGAAAGTGCCGATCAAACGATGAGCCCACCAGCTCCTTTCGTAAGAGGATTGCTGACCTCTGAGAAAGATCCCAATAAAAACCTGCCCTGTGTGCCACGAGCAAGTGGCGTGGTAGCATCAGTAGTACAAACTGTCTGTGCCGAAAAAAATCTGATTCTCGCCGGCCAAATGCGACCTCCCATGGCAACAAAAACTCTTGAGGAGCGTATCTCAAAGTTGATTTCTGATAATGAAGCTGTTGTGGATGACAAACAGTTAGATAGTGTGAAACCAAGAAGAAAATCTCTTTCGAGACGAGGAAGTATAGATTCACCAAAATCCTACATATTTAAGGATTCTTTCCAGTTTGATTTAAAACCCATGGGAAGAAGAACTAGCTCAAGCTCGGATATACCAAAGTCCCCTTTCACACCCACTGAGAAATCAAAGCAAGTTTTTCTTCTTTCTGTACCATCCCTTGACTGTTTACCTATAACACGAAGTAATTCCATGCCTACTACCAGTTATTCAGCAGTACCTCCAAATGTAATACCTCCCCCTCATCCCCTTCGAGGAAGCCAGTCATTTGACGATAAAATTGGCTCGTTATACGATGATGTTTTTGTATCAGGACCTGCTGCTCCACTGAACCAAGGTGGACATCCTCGGACCCTTGTTAGACAAGCAGCAATAGAAGATTCTTCTACTGGTGAAAGCCAAGTTCTTGGACCAGTGCGATCTGTAGAAGAAAGTTATCTGGGGTGTAATTTATCAAACGAATCTTTATTGCAAAGGAGCAAGTCCCTGGCACAGGGATCAAATTTAGAAAAAACAAAGAAGTCCCCTCAGGTGCGAGGAACAATGTTTGAGTGCGAAACCTGCAGAAACCGATACAGAAAACTGGAAAATTTTGAAAACCACAAGAAATTTTACTGTTCAGAGTTGCACGGACCTAAAACTAAAGCAGCAATCCGAGAGCCTGAGCATAAAACTGTTCCAAACAGTACACAGCCTCAAATTCTACACTACAGAGTCACTACTTCAACTGGCATCTGGGAGCAGACACCCCAGATAAGAAAAAGAAGGAAAATGAAAAGTGTTGGCGACGACGACGACCCACAGCAAAATGATACGAGCGTACCATCAAAGAACGCAGAAAGCCAAAGCAAGCCAGCAAATTCTTCCAGTCTGTCAAAACACAGTGCGACAACAGTGGTAGGATCCCAGCAGCCGAGCAACCTTCTGCTTCAGAGCTCCCAAATGCAGCTTGTGGCTCAAGCCACGGATCAGACTACTGAGCCAAAGATGGCTCCACTCACGGAAAAGCAGGCAAGTTCAGCTGGGCAAGAAAAGGTGGAGTTGAAAAGACAAGGGACTGGCATTTCGGTAATACAGCACACCAATTCACTGAGCAGAAATAGCTCTTTTGAGAAATCAGAGTCGTTTGAAAGAGTATCACCAGTTTCTTCTCAAGAGCCCAGCAAGGTTGCGAAGCACCGCTCTTTGAATACAGCTGTAATCCAAGAGGAGAGACACTCTCATCTGAATACTCTGCAGCATCATCAACCTCTGTCGTCAGAAGCACCGAGAGGGGAAGTGCAGGGAAGCCAAATAGTTTCTAATGAGAGAAGCGCACCGCTTCAGCCGTCGAGACTTGTTCGCCAGCATAACATCCAGGTTCCTGAAATACTGGTCACAGAAGAACCAGACAGGGACCAAGAAAACCAGTGCAGCGATCAAGAAAAGACAGAAAGGTTTAATTGGCCACAGCGCAGCGAAACGCTGTCAAAACTGCCAACAGAAAAGCTTCCACCAAAGAAGAAGAGAATTCGCTTGGCTGAAATGGAGCATTCGTCTGCCGAGTCAAGCGTTGACTCCACGCTTTCCCGCAGCCTAAGTCGGGAGAGTAGCTTGTCTCATGCCTCCAGTTTCTCGGCTTCACTCGATAAAGATGAAACTTTGAAGATCGAGAACCCTTCCAAAGCAGAGCCCATTAGTAAGTCGTCAGAGTTCCTCATGATTCCCGCTGGCTCGCACGCACTGGCTGTGCCTGGCCCTCACTATCGGGAAATGAGACGTGCCGCTTCGGAACAGATCAGCTGCACGCAGCCATCAATGGAGGTTGTGGACTACAGGAGTAAGTCTTTCGACTGTGGAAACGTGTCTCCATCAAAACCTGCCTCGCTTGTAGAGGTAGCCGCTCCGAAAGCGTCATCTGCAAATGGAGTTACTGGACATGTGCCTCTGCTAGAAAGGAGGAGAGGGCCATTTGTAAGACAGATATCTTTAAATATTGCTCCAGAAAGTCACCAGCCTCAAGTTAAATCAACTTCTTCATTTCAGACAGCTCATACTATGGATGTTCCCACAGTGCCATTGAACAGGCTGCAGACCTCCGGCAAATCTTCGGTAGAGTTTCCTTCAAGTGTTCAGCATTCACAGACTCACTCCAGGCCTCACTCGGCAGTTCAGAATTGTAACCCTGCTAGCCTGTCTTCGATTCAGCAGCCTCTAGATCACATGTTGAATAATCAAGGACAGCCAGCCTCAAACCATCAGCTTTCCCAGGCATCTACTAAAACATCAGCCCAAGGGGAACAAGTGAGCACATACACGCTTTCTTGTCATCCCGATGAGAAAAAGGATTGTTTTGCTCCAAAGTATCAACTTCAAGTTAAAACATTACATATAGGTCAGCCATACTCTTCTAAATTGCTAAAAAATACCTTGTCAACTCAGACAGCTCCCAGTCAAGTTGGGCTGGACCAGAGCGCGTCCTCCTTTGAATTGCAGGCTAAACTGTCTGACATGTCTAATCCATACTCTGTGCCTCCTCTAAAGCAAATTGTCCCTAATAACTGCACCAGTCAACTACATCAGATTCCTCCTTTTGTGGTTCCCGTCCGTATTCACAGCAGTATGCCGTCCTATGGCTTTGCGACTGTTACGCCCCTTCCTCACATTTTAGTGACCCAGGATCAGGTAAATCAATCTGTGTGCAAAACAAATGTTGCAACAGTGCCAACGCTTGAAGGCAAAACTCAGCTGCCAAAATCTCACAAAGATCATCAGAGGACTTTGCCAAATTCATTTGAAAATTCACTACCAGAAATTGGAACCAGAAATTCACCTTTGTCAAGCTCTTTGAATATAATTCAGAAAGTGCCAGTTAGCGGACTGTTCCCTCAACAAGAAGCTACAGCTTCAAGTAAACGAATGCTTTCCCCAGCCAACAGTTTAGACATTGCCATGGAGAAACAGCAAAAACGTGTGAAAGATGAGAGTGGAGCTGCTTGCATGACAGATGCTAGACCCCTGCATTCACTGAACGTTAGATCTAGTGACCCTACTAGTAAGCAGAAGAAACCAGTTTTGGTAAGACAGGTTTGCACCACAGAGCCTCTTGAAAATCACCTCTTGGATCCTGATGGTGTTGCACAGCATGAAAAAAGCAGCAAAGCTGGTACTTCAGACCTGCCGTTGCCTGACCGTCACTCATCGGACACGGGGGTTTCAGAAACCCTAAAGGAGTCACCAGAATCTGAAGACCTTAAGTCTTCAGCATCGCCGGCGTTCGTGGTTAGAAAACCATCAGAATTGTCTCCAGCGAATAATCAGGGTTCTCTTCTCAAGGCTGTAAGTAGCAGTCAAGAAAGAAGGTCCCCAGCTAACAGTAACGAGAGCAAGCAAATCAGCAGCCAGGGCCAGGCGAAGTCTGTAACTACCTTGGCTGCGATGAACGCAGGAGAAATGCAGAGGCTGTCCTTTCCCAGCCTCAAGACCTCAACGAGTTTTACCTGGTGTTACCTTCTGAAGAGAAAACCGTTGCATCTGCTGCAGAACGATCAGAAAATCTCAGCCTATTCTACCTGGACCATTAGTCCCAACAATCCCAATCCACTCGGTTTATCGACAAAGGTGGCTCTCTCCCTCCTCAATTCAAAACAAAAAGTGGAAAAACCGCTGTACACTCAAGCAAGAACCACTCATCCCAGATGCGATGTGTTGGTCTATTCAAGCAAGTGGAAGAACGGCTTAACCAAGGTACTAAAGCTACGCTTGATGTATACGGATCGCGTACTGAGGATTTGCTTTGGAATTCATGCTCGTTCATGTTTTAGGGAATGTAATATGCCTGACATGTGGAATAGATGTGATTATTTTAGTTATGCTGGATCAAACAGCTAAAAAGATCTGAAGTAATTCCATTAAGAAACCTGTTCATAAGGATTTATTGCTTTTCATGGAAATCAGTTCCTGGATTGAAATCTGTATGCAAAATGTTTATTGTGGCAGGGATACGTTTGGCTATTTTTTAAATGCAAAGGGTAGAACAAAAGCAATTCTGAGATAAATATTTGTTAAACACTTCTTAAAACGGGTTAATTTAAGATCATAATTGCTTATTTGGCCTTAAAATTCAGCAGTTATTTTCTGTCACAAAAGAGTGCTCAGCCTGAACAGGTGTCCATGGATACACCATGAAAATATTTTTCACCATCGCTCATCATCTAACTGTGAGAGGAGCACGGTACTGGTACTGTTTCCCTTTCTCCCACCTAGGTTAATCGGTGGTGTGAAATAATGCCAAAAATAGCGAAATTTGAAACAAAATTATGGCTGCCATAAAAAACCTGACACCTTCTTGGATCGATGTGGCTCCAAAGATGACGTTAAATCTTGCACAGCGGAACGTACTCGGGGCAGTGTTTGTGACCCACATAAAACACGGTATCATGCCAGAGTCAGATGTGGGAGAGCGAAGCAGTCACTTGTTATTTCCTTAGCTGTCTCGGGGCTGCACACGTGATTGGCATTTTGCTCACCGGACAGTTGCGTTATGTACAGGACCAAAGCTGTGCTCGTTTGCACCGGGGGTGGCGTTCCTTAGTAACTGAACCGGCTCTGTAAATGGGTAAAGGTGACTCTGCCCTGTGGTATGGCAAGAGGTGGCCGTGTCTATTTAGTGGATCCCTGTACTTGCTTTTACTGGCCCATCCAGCGAAGATGTCAAGCTTTCTGAAGAGACCCTTGGCGTACAGCACGGTTTCATGCTCCTTTTTCCTCTGTGCTGTGTACGCCATGTCTGTGATGCCAAACTTCTCTTCGGAGCTGGCAAAAACGGGGTTCTAGCCCCGGAGCTCCCTTCCTCCACAGCCCTTCGGGACATGGAAGCGTTTTTTGGATGGGTAAAAGCAATCGTGATTTGTCCTACCCCTGTGGTCTGCCATCAGCAAAACTTTTCCGGGCATCGGGCTGGGAGTCGGGATTTGTAGGGCCGGCAGTCAAGACATACCACAGCCTTGGGAAAAGGTGCATATTTCTGTGGATTTTGAGTGGCAGAGGCTGTGGCTGTCAGAGGTCACCCTGGGGTGTTTCTGTGTTTGCTGAATGTTTTGCTAAGACACAGAGTCGTCAGTGGGGAAAAGAGCAATAGGATGAGAAACCGTGTAAGGGGAAGAAATAGTTTCAGAATTACGCGGGGAGTCGAGAAGATACGTTGAAATCCCTTACGCCAGCATTAAGATTTAAACCTGGTCCTCCTGCAATCAGCGGGAGACTTTGCCAGTGTTTATACTGGAGGTCAAAACTTTATCTGTAATGTTTGGTGCAGAAAATTAACGCAAAGCCAGCAGCCTGTGTGTGTGCCGTAACTCAGTTGAATCGTTGCTTCCTTATTAGTGTACCGCCGTCGTTTAAACTCGTATTAACCTTTTTCAGTCTGCTCCCTCATACACTTGATGAGATGTACTTAAATAGTGCTAAATTTAAAAAAAAAACAAAAACAAAAAAATACCAAAAGAAAGAAAAAAGTTTTGAAGGTTTAGCTCTTTTCGTTGCACACAGTTGAGCAGTTCTAAGGCAAGTCTCACATCAGTTGTGTCATTGACTCATTGTTTTATTTTTAAAGAGCAGACTATCAGGAGCAGTTCTCTGATAACAAAGCTACTGCGTGCCTCTTGAATAACAAATTTCGTCTACAAACAAATTCTGTTTAGAATGTAAATAATGGATAATAATATTTTGACAAATATTTTGACAGCGCCCTTTTAAACGCTCCAGGAGTACTTAAATGCTGTAATAGGCAGCTGTCAGGTACATTTGCAGTGCTTCTGCCACAAAAGAACCACCCTTACTAATCTTTCTTGCTGACGTTTTGAATGAAACGCAGGAGCATGGTGAAACTGAAGAGTTGTTAAGCTCTGCTCGCGGCTTACTTACAGGTTTTACTCAGAGCCATGACGGAAGGAAGAAAGTGCAGTGAGAAAGCACCAATTAAAGTTTAATTGGCATCTCAGATTGCATGAGCAAGGTATAGGGTGGCAGAAATTAAAAATTTCAAAGACCTGGCAGGTACTGTGACCTAACAACTCCAGAGTTTGTCTACTTTCCCTTTTAATGCCTCAAGCAGCGGGATTTCAGCTGCTTCCCAGGATGATGCTGACGCGGTTACAATATAGCTCTGTATTACCAGTCTCCAGTTAGACCCGGTAGTGGGACAGCTGGTGCCAACATGGAAACTTCCTCCAAGAAGCCATAGTTAAAGCAAAAACTGAAACTCCTCGTTCAGCGTAGGCCCTGTAATTCTGTTTGTTCTGGTTGAGACTGCGGATGGAAAACGTTGGAGGTCCTTTTGGAAATTAATGTTCCATTAAAAAAACCAAAACAACAACAACAAAATCACACCAAAACCAAAGCCATCAAACAGATTAGCATATATTAGCAAATAATTATATATTAAAAATAAAAAAGAAAGGATTGATTTCCTGCGTAAAAAGCTTGGCGGTATCCTGAGTTCCTTCAGGAGCCGCAGTTTAGATTGCAACTCTCCGGGGTTTGTGTTTGCTCAAGAGGTTTGCGCGTTTTAACCCTGACCTGACAGACAGCTTCAGGTGCTACTAGAATCCAGTTTATAAGTAATAATAGAAATGCAGCGCTGCTGTGCCTCACCTCCTCTCTCACAGAGTCATAGCCCTCTCCAGAGTGATTTCGCTGTTGTGCTCATGGGGCTTCAACCGCTGAACTTGTCCCCAAGATAAAGCGACTTGCCGAACTGCTCCTGGGTCTGCCCCCAGAACTAAGTCGTGTTTACAGATACCTCGTGCTGCTGCATAACCGCTACTAATCACTGTCACAAAAAAGGCACTTCTTTCAACAACAGATGCCATGGGAAATGAAGAGACGTGAACAAAATGCAAACAGTAAGGAACCCCGGGACTTTGTTTGCTCTTCACAATTGGCTGCTCAGAGGCAATAGGTGAAGCTGCCTTCCCTTCACGTTCCAGTGGTTCAGAGAACAAACCACAAAATGTTATTGTGAAAGAAGCTCCTGGAATGAGTTCAGCACGTTAAAACGTAACGGGAGGCTCACCTGCATGGAAAAAGGCTTGGTTTATCTCCCTACTCACTTTATTGTTCTATTTATTACTATTTTTATGCCAGTTTTCGTCACCTGAAATTATGGGTGTGGTATCAGGAGCCTTTTCTCAAGCCCGCACCCCCCAGTATTCACCTTGGCTCCCCTCTCCGAAGCGAATCAGTAATGTGTGCAGTATTCCAGGGGGAAGATTTTTGGGCAAGAACAGGCTAAAGAGTGGAAAGTTTCTCCTAACTGGAAGCTTTCCTTTCTCGGATGATGTGCCGCAAGAGTCCAGCTCACCACTGTAAAGTAGTTAAATGCAGAAGGTTTTTATGTGTAAACTAGTAAAAGTTTAAAAGATATTAAAAACATTTTCCTCAAGTGGCTATGTGCCAATGGGAAAAATGTTTAATGAATATTCTAATCTGAAATTTATAACTTTGATGATTCAGGCTGTGAGCACTTTTTTTTTTTTTTTTTTTTTTTCCCCAAGGGATGTTGTAAAGTACCAGAAGGATCTACTGAACTCTGGTCTCTGGGCAGCTCTAAGAGCAGGGTTTTTTCCCAGATTTATACCAGTAATTGAAGACAGTGGAGTTAAATTGGAGCAAAACGAGCAAAGTAGAAGTGAATCATGGTCCCTGTCTTTATGGGAGAAGAGAGAGAAGACTGTGTTAGAAACAGAAGGCAGGTTTGGGGGGGGGAGGGTGTGGTATTTTAGGTGAGGTATGTTAGAGGAATTCCACACAAGAAACCTGTGCTCCTTAGAGATGGGCTGCTCTGAAAGATTTACAGAGGACCCAAGTCCTCTTCAGCATCAGTTTGGAATTTTTCATAAAAAATAAAAAGGCTGGTTTTTTCCACTATTAGTGAGCATTTCTGTAGATTTCTTCTGTGGCAAAAACTTGGTGTTTCCATCAGAGCATCTCTGTGACAGCAGCGTTTTGCACATTTAAGACACTGAAACAACTGCTAAAATAGCATATAGCCAGTAAATTAAAGTACATCAGTGGGGGTAGGTAGTAATTTGACCACCTGTGTTAGACTGTCTTACCTCTGTACATAAACATTTGTGTTAAAAAGGGCAGGGGAGAGGGGAACAGCGTAGAATCCAGAGGTACTTGGTCTTGGTTTTGCACTCTAGGTGCTTTTGTGAATACACAATGTATTATAACGCTATTTCACCATGTTTTGGATAACAACATGGGCCAAATACTTCTGGAATCTGTCTTTTTCCTTTGCTTTTTCAACCTTGAAAGTCAAATTTGGAAAGAATACTTAATATTTAGGATTGAGAGATGAGGCACTTAAGGATTGCATTGTTCCAGCTGCTGGGAATATTTATGTGGTATTTGGCTTATTGCATATATTCTGTATTTTCCACTACTCTTTTCCTTGTTAAATTATAAATGCCACCGTGTTACTCTTTGTTTGCAGTGGAAACAAAAGCAATTCACGTGCCAGGCAGCGCATTGGAACTACAGCATGGTTGAGTTGCAATCGCTAGAGTAGGCTCTGCTTCTGATATTTCTCATCCAGAACATCATCTCCTTTCACCTTGTGTGAATGCTGTTAAAACATGCAGGGTGAAATTTCTTTCTTCCTACACACAGGCAGAGCTGTCATGTATGCTTTGGTAGAACTGCTCAGTTATTTGAAAATCCAGCCCAAATCAATCGGAGGGCTGCATGGAAGCGGACAGATTGGAGTAGTACTTGCAGCCTGTGCGCATTCCTAGGGCTTTGAATTGAATAGGAAGGTGCTTTCCCTCTGATCTTCGTTAATTCCTCATCGGCCCCATGGAGGACTATAGGCAAGGACACAATGCCAGAATGATGTCACCCTTCAATATATGTAACGACCGTTGTAATTCATCAGTCATTTAAAGTCCGCCAGTGAAGTCATCCCTCCTGCCAAGAATTTGCAGGCTTACGGCATTAAATTTTATAATGAGTAGAAAACATAAGGCCAGACTTTTTTTTTTTTTCCCTCTCATCGTTTTATTCACTTATCAATATGAGCAAATGTGGTAAGTGTGCCAGCTACGTGGGTAGAACAGTTTATAAATACAGCAGTAACAATTGCTGGCTAATTGGATCATTCCTTCATTGCTGCCCATTTTATAAATATCCTAGACTTGGAAGGAGTAGATTTTAATTGGCAAATGTTGGGGGATTTCATCTGCCTTTAAAGAAAAAAAAAAAAAGTGCCTTAATTAATAATCAGGGGAAATGGAGAAACGTATTTTTGCTCTGCTAGACAACTGGTACGCTTTTTCTTGTAATTTGGTCTGGCAGTGGGAATTAAGCATGGAGTCCTGCTTTGGAAGGGTTCCGGAGCCCCGTTAATAACCTCACCAAACTGGGAACAGTCAATTCCCACACGGAAACGGGTATCTTTTTTGAAGAATATGAGCAATCAGAAACGTTACCTGTTTGTATCTCTCCCTCCTTCCCACCCTGCTCCTCTTCGCTGTGCCGCAGGAAAGCAGCTCCTGCCAGCCATGGCATGCTGCTGGTTCGTGGGGTGGGCGGGTGAGACCCGAGACCTGCAGCCATGGGGTGGAGAGCAGCCATGGAAACCCTCCCTCCCCCTGCCCTGCTGTGGGAGACACCAGGCAGCTGGAGCTGGGGACACGCTACTGAAACATCGGGACTTGAGCAGTGGACGAAAAGCGCAGATAACTGGTTGCGCGCTAAAGTTTCCCCCCTTGTGTCCAGCTGGGGGGGCGGTCAGCGTATCGTGCAGCTGCAGAGCCCCGTCCGTACGGTCCAGATGTTGCACCGAGGGCAGAGGGGCGAAGCTGTAGCCATTCAGGAAGAGGCATCTCCTGCTGTAAATTCGGAGCGCTTCTGGTTTCCCTCACTGCCGTCATCTCCATCTCGATTTGCCAGTCCACAAACAGTCAGTGCACAGTAGAGAAGTAGTTTAGCAAAAGATACTTTTTATTTCACGTATCTTAATGTTTTTTATAAAATCAGTTATTATAATTGCGGCTTTTTGTGATGCTTTTATTCATTATAACTTACAGGTTTGAATGGCATATGAAAGATACTAATTTTAATGACATGCATATCTCCTTTTCTTTCAGCGAGCATTAAATAGAAAAAAAATGACTGCAACTGAATTCAGCAATAAGGAAAACTCTGAATCAAGCACTGAGCACGATAAAGAAAATTCCTTTATCAAAACTGAACCAAGAAGAGTTAAAATATTTGATGGAGGGCAAGTATTGTACTCTGTAGATCAGATATCGTTGGGAAGATATTTTTCCCTTGATTCTAGACTTTGCAGAGATGTTGCTTCCTGCTTGATTTATTTTAAACAACGGTTCCCATACTGTGGTCTGTGGATGTTGGTTTATGTTTCCAAGAAAAATGGAAAGTCATCAGAAGCATGGAGCCATGAGAGTTATGAGGGGGAGTAATGAAATAAAGAACAGTAGGCAGTGCGATTCATTTTTTTTTCCAAAGGACAAACATTAATCAGCAGTAAAGGCAGCTAGATACAGCCATAGATGTAAATTCTTTTCCCATATTTCTCTTACGTGATAAATAATACCTATTCTGCAATAAGGTTGTATAACTGTAGCCAGAGAGGATATAGTCCAGGGGCTGAGCAGCTGGCTGCAGCAGTCTCCGCCTGGCAGTTTGCTGTGGTATACACAGGCTGGAGAACTCCTGATTTGAAAAGTGCCGTGGAAATATTTACTGAGAGTCCTCGTCCATTCGCTGTAATACTTTAAATTGGTTGCCTGATATGAATCACAGTTGCTTTAGCCAGCGTTGTGCCATGTACAACATCTTACAAAAACAGATTTTCTTAGTAGAAAAGTGCCAGTGACACTTCTAAAACTTTTGAGCATAAATGGTGCGTATTTTATTATTCTAGTAATGGGTGACGGGCTCTAGGGCTTTCCATGTATTGGTTTCCGGGTTGAATCCAGTCTAGGCCAGCAGTTAAGCCATTATCAGCTGCCCAGGTAGGACATCGCTACGTGTCTGTGCTCAGATCCAAACGTTGGCAGGGAGCGGGTCAGAAAAGTTAAGCACAACCTTTGGCGCCCTTGAGCAGAGATACGAAGGGTGTAATTGAATCTGAACTCCTTTTTCCATCCAGAGACAGTCCCAGTAGGCTGAGTCCAGACCACATAGACAGGGACTTTTAAAGGCTTTCCCATTGTCATAACTAATGTTGTTCCTTTTCTGCATCCAACGCAGAGCCTCAAAGATGCTTTTTTAAAGCTTCCTCATGGCGCCCAAACCTGCTTTCAAGAGCTGACACTTGTAAAAAGTATGTTCCTGTGTTTCAGAGAGGAAATCTGAAATCTTGATATGCTTAGTATCAAATAGCACCTTTATTGTCAAAGATATGCCATTAATCCTAAACAAAACCCATCATTACCTAGGGTAAAAAATCTTGGTATGCATTGAACAAATAAATGCAGAAGTTGAGCAGAAAAAGAGCATGAGTGTTTTTGTCAGTCGTTCATTTTCATCTATTATAATATTTTTCAAATTCTGGTAGATTATGGTTTTGAACTAGAATAATTTTCCTGTTTCAGCTAATTGCCTCACTCTTTTGGTACTGTTACTAGGTACAAGTCAAACGAAGACTATGTGTATGTTCGGGGGAGAGGGAGGGGGAAGTATATCTGTGAAGAATGTGGAATACGTTGCAAGAAACCCAGCATGCTGAAGAAACATATTCGCACACACACAGATGTCCGTCCTTACCATTGCAACTACTGCAACTTCTCCTTCAAAACTAAAGGTAGGGGCACTTTTCAGTCTACATTTCCCCCCCGTTTATCTTTCTACTGCAAAGTGTAGTTCTTTTCTTCTCACATTTGGCTATTCATAAGGTAAAGAAGTTGGCTCTCTGGAGTTTTATCGTCTAATGCTTCAAATAGTGTCTGATTTCCCTCTTTGTCGTCTGTATGTTCATTAAAATAATCACATTTTTATATGGATGAACTGTGTGGCATGCTACGGTAGGTGAGAAATTGGAGTGGAAGAGGGAAATTGTATGAGGGTATGATGAAAGTTAGGTGAAGACAAGTGAGCTGGTCTTCATCCTAGGTAGGGATGGGAGCACAGAATTTTAAGTCCCTAGTGGTGATCTTTTGGAGGTATGACACTGATATATATTGTATTCCTGTTGGCACTCAGCTGATTGATCTGCAAAGGAAATTGGCCTTTATTAAATTGCTATCATCTTAAATGTTCTTTATACCCTTGAAGAACAAGGTTCACTTTCCACTTGACCTTCTAAGACCCAAAGGTGGAACCCTACATTTAATTCTGTTTACACCAGGTACTCAAATGCATTCTGCTTTAAGCAGGCGGTATATTAAACAGTGATAGATCCAGGACTCAAAATAAGTGAAACAGACAGGAGAAGTTCACAGCCAAAATACTTTCAGCAAAAAAATCCTAAGCAGTAAAATTTTTCTTGGCTTTGAACATCATTTAGCAGTAATCCCCCCCAGCTGTAACCTCAGAAACATTTGTACTTTTAGTGGGTTCGAGACTACTCGGCAGTCGTGTGGAAAACTTCCAAGAAATAACCCAGTGCTGCAGAAAGTGGGATGGATAGTCTTCAGATGTTTCATGGATAGTCTTCAGATGTGTCAAAACCTATTGCTGCATCCTGACGTACTGGGTCCTCACGTTGCCTTTAAGATGAAATGCCCGAGTGTGAACCCAATAAACTCTTGATTATGGTTTCTGCGGAGTGGGCGTGCTGGCCAAGTTCAAGTAACTGAGTTCTGCCGATCTGAAATTCTTCCCTGGTTTCAGCTGGACCAGATACTTGTATTCACTTCCTCTCCTGCAGCTGCTGTGCCCGGCCGTTGCCATTACTGCTGGCAGAGTCCACCACATAGTTGGGTGCTTGAAACCACCCTTCCTGAAAGGACAGTGTAGCGAGTAACTTCATGCAGTATGTGAATCTGGGGAATTTGCTATTTGTGAGTCATTGTAGTCATATAGCTTCGTAACCATTATTTCAAAACTCGGGGTGAATTATTACCTTCATTTCAAAGCAGGAATAAAGTACGCGGTAACCACAGAAGAGTCACCATTTCACCCACTGTAATTGCTCCCACCGAAATAACCTCAACGAAACAGTATTTTGAGAGACAATAGGAAGTTTAAATATAAAGTGAGCAGTTTCTTGTACTAATACGCTTTTCACAAACATCATCATTTACAGATCTCTGATCTGCCCTTAACCTTTCCTTTGTATTTGCCATCTTTTCAAAGGAGACGGGGAGAACAGCCTGTGGGGTGTCTCAGCAGTTGCACGTTCACTGTTGAGATTCAGATCATCAATGTCCATGCTCTGATTTTTTAATAAAATGAATCTGTTTGTTTAGGTCAGCAGTGAAAATGATTATACTGAAAATACAATCCATCAAATACTAAAAGAGCTGCAAGATAAAAACTTTAGTTTCATGCAGTAGTTCTCTGTCAACGTGACTTTGAAGACTGCATCAACCTTTCTTACAGTTTGCCATAAACAAACGAGGGATCTTTTACACCAGCGCAGAATACATCGTCATCTAGGATTTACATCCCTTTCCGTTTTATCTCAATAAAGAACTGCATGGCACGTGGCCAGAGAGCTAGTAGCATCCAGGCTGGTGAATCTGCCACAGCCCTCGACTGCTTGCACTGAGGGGCAAGGTTCTATCAGGTGTTAAATCAAAATATACAGGTGGTATAAATGTAACTGAATAAGATGTAGACATGTTGAATGTGTATTTGTATAGTTACAGAACAGTTAAATTTTTTTCTTCTTTCTTAAGGAAATTTAACAAAACATATGAAGTCTAAGGCACATAGCAAGAAATGCATGGATTTGGGAGTCTCAGTAGGCTTAATAGATGACCAGGATGGAGAAGAAGAGTTTGGTAAGAAAATGAAAATCTTCTTTCTTCACTGCATTTTTGTGTTTTATTTTTGTCATACCAGTTTCTTACCCTTTCTTTTCCAAAGCTTTTAAATTCTTGTACAGAGAAAAGATACAGAGATAAAAATCTTAGAAGCTAATCCAAGGGAGCAAGAAATAGTGGGAAAACTTTCACCAGAAGAAATTACAAGCATATGCTAGAAGATAAATTGCTGCTGAATTTTTCACAGTGTTACACAGTTTATCAGCTTCACAGATAAATATGACAAGACTGAAAATACCAGAAAAACAGCTGTTTGCCGAGGAAAATATGTAGTCAAACGTAGTGTTTCTTTGAAAATAGCTGTGCGTGAAATTGTCAAGGTTTTGAGATGCACATTTCATATAAACTGTATCGCTGACATGCTGCCCGAATCACAAATGTGTTGCTGAGTGCTTTGCAAGGAGGCTAATCATCTTCCAGCGTAGAGTTCTGTCCTCCTTCACAAATAATTGGGCATAAATCAGCAGATAGAGATCATTGAGAAAGTATGAGCATTTTTCATCTTGACCTGTTCTGCTTCTCCACTAGTGATGAGAGTGTTACCCAAATGTATGTATTTGTTAATAACTGGAATTCTGCACTTCTCGTGTCCTGAGACAGCTCCGCTAAAGAGGAGACGAGGTCGAGGGCAGTCAAAGAGGACCAAACCGGGTTCGTGCGGGTTTTGCTCAGCACGATGAGGGAGACGTAGCTGCACCCGACAGAGTGAGATGGGAGAACAGGATTGCGCATTAGGACTCTGTTTCGGATCTCGGCACGTCTCAGTGCAGTGGTGGCGTTTCCTCCTTCCTCCCTTTTCTCAGCAGGGAGATGAGTCCTGTTGCCTTACCTTGTTGTATTTTCCTTCTCTCAGTGGAATAGTATATTAGATTGCCAATGAGGTTTTGAGGAAAGAAAGCAGTGGGGATCTTTATTTAAACGGTAAAGGGCGAGAAAGATGAATGCACTTGCTCCCATATGACAACCGCTAGCAGAATAAGCGGATCAGCTTGAATCTAATTCTAAATAATGCTGGGAATATGACTCAGCTGGTATGATTCAGTAGTGCGCTAGGTACGAAGAAACCTACGTTTTTCCCTTTTTTGGTATTCTTTGTGGTAAGCTAAAAACATGTCCCCCTTTGCAATTCGAGGTACCAAATAAATAACGCAGAAGATAAGCGGCAGTACAAATTACTGTCCCTTTCTCGCAGAGGAGCAGTTCTCTAACATCTTCAGCCTTCTCGTGGCACAAAAACTGTCACAACGTTTTTAAGCCATGTTCCGTAGCTCTCGACATCTTATTTCATAAACTACAGCTGGAGAGGTATTTTCATTTACTAGGAACTGAAAGCATTTTATGGATTGATAAATCGATATTCACAGTTGCCTAAAACTGCACGGTGGTTTAATGTAATGGGAAATGTTTCAGATGTTAACAGGATTATCAGTAACACCAGGTAGAAGAAAGCTATTTCAAACATTTGTTGAAAGATTGCTTTTCTTTGGCTCTAAGACTATTTAATTGAGAGAGAGAGACTTCTGTCTTTCTACGTATCATGTGCAGGTGTGTGTAACCCTATTATAAATATATATTCCTTGGAATGTGTTCTTTGTTTCAGCACAGTAATTGCTTAATAAAATAGATATTCTATTTTGGCAAGACAAACGTTGAACAGGATTTACCACATCATCCATGAAATTCTTCCAGAAATTTAATTTGAAGACTGCAGTGCTTTTTTGGTTTGGGGTTTTTTTGGTGTGCGTGGGGTTTGTTGTTTGGCTTTTCGCGCCCCACCCCCCCCCCCCCCCCCCCAAAAAAGAGCATATAACACTTTTTTCTTTAACTAAGAACCCCAAAATAAAAAACAACTTGGTGATAAAATCCCTATCTTCTCTAAACGATCTGGCTGAGGTACCCATAGCAAAACCAGCTGTGCAGCGTAGAGCTCAGCACAAAGTCCCGTCCAAGAAGGAGGGTAATTCAGCCCGTGATAAATGCGCGTTTTCTGCAGGCAAACCAGTCCAGCCTCTCCAGCTGCTGCATAACTCAGGGCGTTTACAATTATCCGTGTAAATTCAGTGAGTAGCTGTACACTTGAAAAATGCGATTTCACCTCTTAGCTAATCACACATGAAGGTATTTCTCTTGATAATTCAGAATCTTGCTTGTTGGACCACATTTAAGAGTCGAAAGGGGGGAAAAAATACTGAAGTATCTGCACACGCGCTTTTTCAAATCATAGCATCACAGAATGGTTTGGGTTGGAAGAGACCTTAGAGACCTTAGTTCCAACCCCCCCGCCGTGGATATAGGTGGTTCTGCTGCCCCTCAGAAATACTGTACATGCCAATTTTTTGGCTACGTTTGAATGTGATTGAATATATTTATGTTTTTGAGGCGTCGGGTCAGTCGCAGTTAGCAAAGCGACTTCAACCACCTCTTTGGCTGCCCTTTCTCCGGGGCGGTGGAGCAGAGCTCATGCTGAGGCCAGCATCCCTCGTGCCAGGTCTGGGCTCTAGGGACATCCCTGCCACCACTGTGTCACCCGCCGAGGAAAACGTGACGAGCTTTGGGTATTGAGCTGCACGCGTGGTGTTACGTGTTTGGCGCTTTCACCCCCCCATCCCTCTGACGCGCACGGCTGGCAGGTTCGTGTCGCGCATCCTTTTGGTGCTTTGAAAAACGACGTCTTTAAACACGTACGTTTTTTTACTTCAGGAGTTGCATGGTTGTTAAAAATGATCTGTCATAGAGAGTGGTCTGCCCAGTCCCATGTCTTCCCTCAGCTGGAAGGCAGTGGGAGATGGTGTGGAGGAAGGTGCAGAAAATCTGATAAGAAATAATTATGACTTCAGGAAACAAATTTCTTCTTCCTGTAGGCTGTGTGAGATTGGCCGGTTTCATGACCCAAAGAATGTCTGTCTGTCTGTCTCTAATTTGTTATCCAAACATTTGGAGCGGAGATTATTCTTACGGCAGTAAAAATGTCTGCACCTTTGCTTAAAATAACTAAGCTGTATGTCTTTCACCAGACTTTGAATTAGAGAATTAGCCAGAAATTTAACAAAGCCACCAGCTTTTTATTTACTAAGGGATTTGCTGGTTCTATTTTTATGTCGTTTTTTCAAAGCGTAGGCAATCGTGATTATTTGAATATGTCGTTATTTGGATTCATGTAAGAAGTCAGCTTTGACCTGATGGCAGTACGGATAGCGGTACGTGCAGAGCGAATAGAGGGTGCAGAATTGTGCACAGCCCTGAACACAGGAACGCACGCACAAACACACACAGAGCCTGCGTTTTTTTCAGTAATCTGAGAAGCTGAAATCTTGTTGTGCTGTAGCGTCTGGGGAAAAAGAAGGAGATGCTCTCTAGCTGCTTGAGATTGTGTGTGATCAGAGCTTTTAACAGGGCATTCTTTGTGTTTGGACTTGTCATCATTCGGGTATTAGTAAATACTTTCTGGCCTGGCTTTTTGCATTCAAAACCATTCCCTCATCCATTTATCTTTCATCTTCTGCTCTGTGGAATGTTCTTGTCACCAAAATGCAGGGTTACAATGTAAGGAATGTTAATATCTGAATTAAATTGTCAGGCGAGGTGAACTGTTTAGTGTGACAGACTGCAACTGGGGATATCCTCTTCGGCCATGTTCACCCAGCGTTTTGCTATGCAGTCTTCGCAACAACAATAATTTGTCTTCAGAGTAAAACAGTTAGGAACTTTAAATCTGTAATATTTCGAATGTAAGCTAATGTGTGAGTGGTGTGGTATGCCTGAGTAAACTTGCACGAGATAGTTATTTAATAATGAAATCAGTAGATGGGCAGAACTTATTTAAATGGTCTCTAAGGAGAAATTTTATCCCAAAACATTCATTACTTTACCAGTAAAAAGGCCTAATTGTAAGTTTCAGATCTGTGTTTTTATATATATATATGTACACACAGGTATATATAAAAACACTTTCATTTTCTGCGGTATTAAATAAACCCTTCTAAAGACACAATGGTTCTAAGTTAATTAGCTATATATTACTTACAGTAGATTTTAAATGAGTTTCCATGGCTCTTCATTAGCTTTATCATGACTCAGTCTGTGTTTTCACTGCACCTATATTTAAGGAGTGAAAATAAATGAAAATCCTTGCAATAATACCCTCCTTTTGCAAATAGAATGGAAGGCTCTTCTGTGTAACTTATGCAAAAAAATGTTAATTATTTTTTTTTCCAATTTTTTGTTAATGTTGTCGTCTAATCTTCAAGTAGATGTACGTTAAGCATGCTGGAGCCCTACGCCTACAGCCTGGGAATAGAGTAGCTAATGCTAGGGTTGATTTGCAATGTACAGGTTACCCAGGAAGGCTTAGGTGTAAATAATCTCTTTAAAGAAACAGAGGTTGCCTCTACGTTTTTGGTTAGTTTTATTTTGTCACTTCCCATACTCTTAGGAATGAGAAAGTCAAAAGCCCACAGGTTGGGGTTTTTTCTCATTTCTGAGGAGCGCTGGCTATTACCAGTTTGAATTTAACCCAGTAGGTGTCACTGTGAGTCCTGTTTGAGGATGGTGAGCAGTGGACAGTAGCTGAAGCAAGACCAAGTGATGCCTATGAACAGACTTGGCAAGACAAGGAGACAGCAAGTTTGGGTTATAGATGCCAGTGTTGCCTCACAGTGCTAAGTTTACCCTTACTTTTTAAAATTTCTTTGAATGGTTGTGGAAGGATCTATTGCAAGACTAATTCAACAGGTAAAAAAGGCAAGTCAAGGTTTGTAATTGTTTTTGAAAAACAGAGATTGCGTTGATGACTTGATTATTTTCAACTTTATGATAATAATGATGACATACTAAAAAATATTTCTGCCTTTATTGCTGTAGTAAATATTTTTTTCTTTAGTTTGGTGGAGAATAAATAATACAGAAGAGATGTTTTATTATTAAATGCTTTTCCTTAGATACTAATTCATAACTAAGATTCTTCCACAAGGTTTATCACCTCTTGTTGAGGTGATAAACTTGGCCTTGAATTACTCAGGTGCTAAAAGACAATCAATTTAGCAAATTTAAATGTAGGTGGGAATAAATACTGAACAGACCAACAGATGTAGGCTGTGTCTTTAATCTGTATAAGTATTGGTAATAGTGATACCTATAGTTATCTATGGAAATGTCTGTTTGCTTAGGAACGTGTAAAACTTCAGCAGTCCGGACTTGCATTTTCAGGTCTTTCTTGTCTTTCTGCCAATGAAAGAAAGAAAATTAACCTTTTCCTCTTTATGTGAAAATATACCTGAATATGATATAAACACATACCATTAAGTTATAAGCTGTTGAACTTGATCACTGGATGTAGTGCAGAAATCGCTAAGTCTGTAGCGGGGCCTGGTAAGTCAGGTCATGCGATGGACTAATTAGTGATAATATTGCAATTAAAAGCTGTAAGTTGAGATTCTGAAGAAACTTTCTTTTAGTACTTCTCAGTATGAGGTTAATTAGATACCCATTGTTAAAACCATGTACGGTAAAGATTCCTGTAGGAAAAAAACCTTTTAAAATAAAGAACTTTATTGTCCATAGAAAGACCTATTTCAGTTACCTAATTCATGGCATCGCAGCTGGAAAAAGCAGTTTGTGGACTTACAGCCCCAGGCGCTTCACTAATGGACATATTAGGACGCTGGTAAGTCCAGCTAATGCTATTGTGCTAAAGACCCTGAAGCTTTTTCTTTCCCAGCTTTGGGGTGAAATGTCAGTATAACAGAGCCTTAGCCAACGAGTTCATCAACACCGCAAACGCAATACAGAGCTGATTAACTAACTGAGGTTTGACCACAAAGTAAATGAAGGGCTAGGGTGATTTTTGCCTACGATTTGCATATGCTTACTTCAATACATAGGACTAAAAACTCCATTTTATTAAATATAATTATAGCTGACAAGCGAGCAAAATCCCCAGTCAAAAGTTGGGTCTGTGTTTCTATCATCCCTTTATTTCCAGCTGTTGCTAATTTTTGCAGCGTTCATGTCTGTAGCCAAAAGTTGTGCTCTCTCCTGTGAAGTCCAGGAAGAAGAGTCTTGCAAAGGATGTGAAAGAAAAGACTGCAGCAGTCGACAGAGGATGAGAGACGTTCCCTACTCTTCCAAAAACTCTTTACCATTAAAACTGAGGCAGCCTTGAGCAGTCTTTCTGTTAAATTGGTGAGAGTTACAAATTTGAAAGAGGAGCAGCTCTCATAAAGCAGAACAGCCTTCACTTGATAGTGTGAAACATTTTTCCTGTTTTCTTTTTTTTTTTGGTAAAAAAACTGTGAACTTTCATGGCAAAAGCCATTTCCCCATATGCTAGTGGCCTTTAAATTTATGACACATCCTTCGTTCTAAAATATCTCACACTGCTTTACAACCTCATACAAAGTTAAACACAGAAGTCGTTTTGTTCCCTTTGGAAATTGAGGCAGTTCTGGTTATATATATATATATATATATATATATATATATCAGCTACATAAGCATATGGTTATAATTGTGCATCGTTTAAGATAGGAAACGAAGAATTAATTTTTCCCCAATTAAAACTGCAAGGGAACTTTAGTAGGCAGCGTACAATTACCGAACTGGATCGGCGCCAATTACTGCTTGGTTAACGAGACAGTGCTTGGAAAAGAGTCTTTCACCACAAAGGCGCGGTCACAGCCTCAGCTCGATGCCTCGTTCGGAGAAGACCCGCAACCCGCCTGGGTCTCCAGCCACTTAAAACTCCAGCGTCGGGTCCTCTCGCTGCTCCACTGGTTTACAGCGGCGCTTAAGGGGATCGCTAATTGCGAAAGCTCGGGCACCTTTTGCCTCAGCAAACATGCCCACGGGTTAAAAAGCCAGAGCAGAGCATCCCGTTGTGCGTTGCCGGAGCAGGCAAGTCGGGAACGGTGGTTGGTTTTTTTTCCATCTGATGTTTCGAAGCGGTGTGGGAGTAAGGGAACCACATTCATCGCTGTCACCTCGCCTACACTGCAGGCTCCGGCTCCAGGTAACCACACTTAAATAGAAGCTGGCAAACGCACAGAGGGTGGAGGTAAACAGGGAAACAATAGAGGGAAGTGATATCCCACGGACTCCTGCATGTGAGGAATCTGTGTCCCCCCACACGGTTCCCCTTTCCCTTTCCGTGGTGTTACTCTAGAAGGCTGAGACCTATGCTGAAAATTTCTACCAAAGCAGCATTTTCTAGCAAACCCCGTAGTGTTTTTAAATGTTGATTTGAAAAGTGATACTTCCTCATTATAAATCAGGGCATGGTTTGAGCACGTGTTTTCCTCGCTTTACAAATGTGACAAGTCGGTCTAACCACTGCAGGGAGTTTCTCTTGCCAGTGGAAGCAGCCAGTCTTTCGTGATTGACATCGACTTCCATAGAAAATGTGATTCATCTGGAGGGAGGGAGGGAAAAAGAAAAGAAACAGTAGGATTTCCCCGAAAGTAGTTAACGTGATGTTGGTAAATAGGCCGGAGTTAAGAGGGACTCCGGACTGAACCACGAGACGTTGCGCTGCCCCGTGCATTACTTACAGAGCTGCAGGAAACGCACGGGTCAGCCTTTAGATGTGACGCCTGGAGAAGTCCGAGGTCTGTTACAGAGGCATCGGGGGAAGTTATTTCCATTCAGAAGTGTAACCTACGTGGAGGTTCTAACATTTTAGATTTGTCTGCTTTGCAAACTAACGATGAAGAAACACTTCATGTGAAGAAGAGAAATGCTAGCGGTAGGGAGAAAAGAAGAATGTTGAATAACTCCATGTGGTGGTTTTACTAATATTTTTAACAATCCTACTTGCCATATTTTTGAATGGGCCTTACTGAATTAATTTTCCCATTAAAATGTATTTTCTTTTTTGAACAGCTTTGTCTGTAGATGAGAATTATAAATGAAGACTATTTAAAATTCTAAATAATACTTTTGTTAGCATCCTTCCAATGACCTGGAGGATTTAGGGTACTTGTAATAACATTTCAGTTTCATGACTGCTGCAGTAAATGTAGAAAATCTATAGTTTCCATATTTAGTTAATGCACAAATTACTGTGTAGGCAAAGAGGGGAAAAGTCATTATAAAGGGATTTTTTTTTTTTTCAAAGCAGCTATTAGACTCGTTCCTAATTGCACTGCTCATTTAAAACCATAAAGGCTTATAATGGTGGGTAACTTATTGAGAGGTAGCTCAATTAAACCCATTTATTTTACTTGGAGTTCAAGATGCTTATTTTGGTTTTGGTAACGTAGCAGCCTAAAGCACTGGTGATACATTCAAATCCTTTTTAGGGTCTGATTTTTTTCAGAATTATTTATTTTGATGGTAAGTGGCCATGTAGATTTCCTTAGAACGGCATCTCTCAGATTTTAACTAACCAGCCACCATTGGCTTTGCAGAGCAAAATTATTTTTACACTGGTATTTTTTGGGAGGAGCTCAGCGGACAGACCTTTAATCAGATATAAAATATTAGTGCATCCAAAGCATTTTGTCTTTTATAAAATATGATCCCAGACAGTCTAGCTTGGAATGCGATACAGCAGATGGGATTTTCTGTCTCTTTAGTAAAGATGATTCTTTCTTTCCAAGTTACGGTGTAAGAGAAGGTGAAAAGCTGCAGTGGAGCTGTATTTTGTAGAGGAATTTACCACTAGACAGCAGTTTGGTTTGAAACTTGAAGTCAGGAGGGCTTCTCCGTGGGAGCAAAGTTGCATGCATAGTTAAGTTTCGATAGGGTTACGGTGTTTCTTGCCTCCTAGGATATCTTGGGTGACCTGTTAATAAACCTTTCGAAACATTAGCAAAGCGAAGAAATCTGGTAAGGTCTAATTTTGGTCTCTTTTGCCTGTTAACGAGACAGATTCCTGACTAACAGCCTCCAGTCTTTCTGTTTGCATCCTTCAAAAACCTTTGCAGCAGTGATTCATGGTAGGTACAAGGACACCCACTTATGAGTCAGAGCCAGCTAGAGAATATCCCACCGCTGAGGTTGGCAGACCAGCTTCGTATGTCATCACGGGGAACTTAATGAGCCAGGAAATCTGCTCACTTCTCCCCCAGCAAGAGAGTGAAGGGTGACTTGGAGCAAACGGTTGTAAGTGGCTGGAAAGAAAACGGCCCAACCTAGAAGGTTAAAAACAAGACAGAAGCGGATGAAAGATTATGTAGCTGTGTGATGAAATACCTACCCTAGAAAATAAAAACAAAAATGAAAATCTTCCCTCTTCCTTTGTTGCACCGGGATGTGAAAAATGCACGAGACCTTTTTTTTTGGTGTTTCTCATTACTCCCTTGCACCTCCTTCCCAGTCAGTCCGGGACCTTCGTTGGCTTACCTTCTAATTCTCACTTTTGCAGGTGAGAAGCAAAGATTTGGCTATGACCGGTCAGGATATGACGTGGAGGAGTCCGACGGTGCAGATGAAGATGAAAATGACAACGAAGATGATGATGAAGACAGCCAGGCTGAGTCTGTCCTGTCCACAACCCCCTCGGTGACGGCCAGCCCCCAGCATCACCCCTCCCGACACGGCCTGCAGGACACCACCGGCGCTGATGAAGACATCAGGCTGCCAGACTGTTTCGCTGGGGTCCACACGGACTCTATGGATGGTCTGCCGAAAGCGCTGCTGACCAAGATGACCGTCCTTAGCGCAGCGCAGTCCGTTAGCAGGACCTCCAGGTCACCAGCAGAATTCACCCATCAGGAAGCACATGAGGATAAAGCCCAGGAGAGAGGAGGGGGTCCCCGCAGCGCTGGCGCGGCACTGGCGGACGTCACTCCTACGTCTCCAGGACGTCAGATGTCTGTGGATTACCCCGATCCGGAAGCAGCCTTGGGCCACTCCTTAATATCAACCGCAGCTCTTACAAAGGTAGGAGTGTCTGACTCCGGGGGAGAGAGCGGGATTTTAAGTCATCCTTTGAATGATCTTTCTGGAGGTTGTTCAAAGATCAAAACGTTGGCCCTTCCCTTTGTTCTTAGAGCTGTTGGCTGATGAGTCTCGAAGAGAATTGAATGTAGTCAAAGCACGCATGTGTAGGACTCCGGAAGCGACGATGTTGTAGGAGCACTGCTTTTCAAATTCTTGGGTTTGATTGCATTCTCCCTTGAAAGCATTAACTGTAGAATGGTGGTTTCAGGTGAAGTTTGGAGCTGGTACGTTGTATTTCAAATGAGAAGGCATAGAACAGCTATGTGGGATGAACATACGGTGGTGGTTGTGAAGTTTTTGGAGGAAAGTGATAGAATTCAGAAGTCATTTCACTCTGAAATATGATAGACTCATCGGTAATTCTCAAGGGAAAGTAATCTAGTCCCAAAGGTTTTTTGCTTTATCGCTACAAAAAAAAAATCTGTGCAATTGCTTATCTCTCCTCCCAATATGCTTAGTCATAGCATTAGAAAGAGCAGCAGATGTTCAAGGAAACAAGGAGATTGTCCTTGCACAGTAACAAAAGGAGAGATGAGCGCAGAACTGAGACCCCGGTTCCCAGGGCTCTCGGTTTTTCTCCAAAGAGCGTTTTAATCAGACGGGGATCAGTTTTGCTCATGCCAGTTCTAGACACCCGGCTCTTCAAAGCAGGAGGTCAGCCCGTGCGCAAGGCTGCAGGAGTGTCCGGTGATTCGGGTGACTATTGCCTTTAAAACTCGGCTGAGGAAGTCACAGAGGAGACCTGGCAGGTGTGAAGCCTTTTACAGTTCACAGCAGGATTTTAACCGCCTGTAACGGGGACAGTACAGGTCACGTACGTGATCGACCTGAAGGATATCTCTTGAAAGTGTTTGAATTCTTACTGCAGAGCATGAAGGCATTAGAGCTTTCCAGAATAATGCTCAGAAAAATGTGATGCAAAATGTAAAAGTGTAAATAAAGGAGTAATGAGCGCCTTCTGTGTGATGAATGCAATATTTACAAATAGTATACGCATGCAGCTATAGAAAAATAAGCAGCAGGAAATTTCCAAAAGTATAAACATTAGGTAAAGTATAAACATTAAGATTTCCTTCCGGTTTGAGTACTTATTGGCTTGGGTTTACTTTGAAAATCTGTACTACTGGACTTATTTTTTACGAAATTGAAAATAGTGACCTGTTGACAAGGAGAAACGGTAAAAGTTACTGCTGCGTTTCATTGTCACAGATTCACTGCTGCTTGTAAGACCTGTGAGTCCCTGTGGCAAATGGAAATCGGAGCGCTTTTGTAGGTTGGCAGAGAATGAAATGTAGTGGTCTCTGATCGCTGTATGTACCTGCCACGAAAGGGGTAGGATCTTAATATTTGGATTTGGGGGTTCAGTTGTTGCCAGTAGATACCAGAAAGACATTTGGCTATTTACTCCTTCACCAAACAGAACCACTGAAGCCTCAAGAAAATACTCACCCAATTAAAAATGTTGAAAGGTCTTCATCAATACAGCTCTAATAATTGTCTACATTCATATATTTTTTAATAAAAATCATGCAAGTAATGCAAGGCAGTAATTCCTCTCCAGACTACCTCCTCCTTTCCCAGACCAAAAGAAGCGGCAGCTGCGTGTCTGGTGGTTAATCTGCAGCCTGCTCCTATTGTGGATGGTTATGGATCCCACTTGTTGCAATCCAGACAGCTCAGGAAGGCTGTGTGTTCCTTCCAAAGCTTCCGTACCAGTTTATCAGGATTTTTTGTGAGGTGGCAGACAGGACACGCTGGCTTCCTTCTCGCACCCATCTTCCCATTTAGACTGGTCGGCGCTGCAGAGTCAGTAAATCGTAGATTTTTTTCCTTTAACCAGTACATTTCCTACCAGCCGTTTTCTAAACCGTTTCTGTCCGTGTTTCGGTCTTGTGCCGGCTGCAGAGATTTCTTTGGAGTTTGGTCACAAGCACAGAATTACCATTTAGGACTATCTAAACTAAATAAGGTGGCACCACGCTTTCCTGTGTTACGAATATGCTTCCAACTAGAAGATACTGCAATTGCAGTTTAAGACTTTTCGTTGTAGGAGTTTTTGGGAAAGGAGTTGCCGGCGCCGATCAGTAATACAGGCTATATGAGAAGAAAAGGGAGCATAGAAATGCGATTATCGGTCCAGGTTCGAGCGCCAAATGACGTCGAGCTGAGGCAGCAGTGGGATGCGGGTCCCACGTCTCACTCCGGTATCCGCCCGTCACCTCCGCTTCTGTGGGCGCTGTAGTTGTCATCCATCCCTTGTCAGTGCTTTTCGCCCGTCTTCCACGTTAGAAGCACCTACGGACAGCTGTGCTGTGATGCTGCCTCTGCCTGCCGGAGGCGGTAGCGGCTCCAGGAGAGGAACCCGGTGCATCAAAAATGCCAGCCTACGCTTGTTTAACCTTCTTGCCTGAGGCGATTTCCACAGCAAACAGCTCCCCAAAGCCTTCTCGCCCCTTAAAAAACACATACAGAGGATATTCAGAGATGTTTTCAAGTACTAGCGTTCCAGAGAAATTAGCCAGGGTAATTGGGAGAGGAAAATTCAATTAGTGGGCGAGTTAGGAAAAGAAAGGAAGGGAATCAGTTCATTGTTCAAGCTGGGCAGTATATACTGTGAACCAGCGTGGTGGTGTTTTTCCTTGAAAAGGGAGTATGGGAAGCACTCCCAGCTACCTTGCATTTTCATTTCGGTCGAGGATAGCAATGGCCACAGCATTAACACGCCTTGTGTTGTGTTGTTCTCTCCCAGAGCACGCCCTCCATCAGCTCTCCCTCCTCGCCGATGGACCGCAGCGTGCAGCCAACAGCGCCGTCGCCCTATGCTGAAATCCCAGAGGAGAAGCTGGCCGGGTGCCCGCAGCACGGCGCCGAGCTGCGGGCACCCCAGACTCACCTCTTCAGCCACCTCCCCCTGCACTCGCAGCGGCAAGCCAAGGCGCCCTACGGCACGGTACCGGTCGGGGGAATACAGGTGGTTCCCGCCGGCCTGGCCACCTACTCCACCTTCGTTCCCATCCAGGCGGGGCCGGTGCAGCTCACTATCCCGGCCGTTAGCGTGATTCACAGAACTACCAGCGCCCTCGGTGAGACGGCCGGCGCGGCCGCCACCGTGAATCCCATGGGAGTGGCCGAAGTGAACAGCATGGTGCCGTGCATTCCCATAGGCCCGGTGAGCGTGCCAGGCATCCAGGGTCTCGGCACACCCAGCCTGCAGCCTCTGCCACCGCTGGGCATGGAGACAGTGAACATCTTGGGCCTGGCAAACGCAAACATCGCCCCGCAGATGCGCCCTTCGGGAATCACCCTCAACGCCGTGGGCCTCCAGGTTTTGACCGCTGGCGCGGCCCCACAGGGCAATCCCAGCCCACAGGCCCACATTCCCGGCTTGCAGATACTGAACATCGCCCTGCCGACCCTCATCCCCTCCGTCAGCCCTGTTGGTGCCGACAGGCAAGGAGCCTCCGAGGCGCCCACCTCGAGCGGCCAAGCCTGCGAGGCCCAGCCAGAGCCACCTCCTGTCGGCTTCCCCGCGGCCGAGGTTGGCCAGGCCGGCAGGGCTGCTTCTCCTCAGGTGGCGGCCAGTGGCCCGCGGTTCAGCGGGAAGACCCATTCCGAACCCGCCCCGCTGACTGACTACGAGCGACCTGACGGTCCAGGGAAAGCGGATCCCGAAAAGACTGACCTCGCAAACCCCGCCAAGCCAAAGCGCGACATCCCTTCCCTCCAGATGAAGAGGGCTGCCCTGGCAGAGCCCCGCTCCAAGGCGAATCCCGACGCGTTAACCAAGTCCCCGGTCCACCAAACTGTCTCCCCGGACAGACAGGTACACAGGCCAGCCGCCTTGCCCCGGCGGCAAAACACGGTGCAGTTTAGTGATGGCAGCAGTGACGATGAGGATAGACTTGTAATAGCAACCTAGTTTTTGTTTTTCATCGTGTTTTTATTTTTTTGGTTTTTTTTATAACACTTACAGGTTTCTTTGCAAACCTTCCTTTCCTTAAAGCACATTTTTCTGACACAAACCCATTACTAATCTTCGTGCAATCATGAACTCTTGACCAATAATTGTTGTTTCTTGTCAGCTCCAGCCATTTTTGTACATGTTGTATAGACGATTGTGCCTTTTTGGAGTTTTATGTTTAGAAACCTGTACAGATTGTTGAATATATATATATAAAATATATATATATAAAATATGTATATTAAAAACCAGGTAGTTGCTTGTGTTTAGTAAGTAAACATCCTATGTCAGATAAATAAAGGATTAAATTATATGTTGCACTGTTAAATGTAAATTTTTATGGCTGTGGGACAAAGTTTCTGTGTACAGATCTAGTATGTAAAACTCCATATTTATTGTATCCATATTAGTCTTGGAAAAGGGTCTGTCCATCTTTTCTTGTGTAAGACGGTAGCTTTACACTTAAAAGAGAAATACAGTATCTGTGTTATGAAATACTACAGTAAAATTTTGTTTACTGACTTTACCGTTGCTTATGTCGTGCCTTCTTGATGCAGCCCGGTAGTTGGAGAGGCGCTTGACTCCTGCCTTTTTTAGTACCCTTCCAGCTGCGTTCAGCTTGAAAGGATCTGGTGGTGGTGTACGCCCCGGTGGCTTCACCTGCCACGAGAGGAAGCGTACGTTCTTCGGGCTTACTTGGAGCAGAACCTTCCATTTCCAAACCTCCGACGATGGCGAAGCGGGGAGGGAGTCCTTCAGCCTATTGCAGAGCGAGCATCCATCCACCTCGTGGGTTTTTTCCCACTTCCTAACTAAAAAATTGAAGACTTCCCTGTGGGGAAATAGCAAAAGGGTCAAGATGAAATATTTTTTTATTTGTAATCTTGAACTATAAAGCCACTTTTTATTGACATTAAAATGTTGTTAAGCAAGAAAGGAATAATTCTTTGTGTGTTCTTAATTGCAAAGTCCACCATACAGCTGGTGACAAGGCCGCTGCTGTCATGACAATTTGGCATTACCAATTACCATCACCTTCTTACGAGACTTCGTTTCAGGTGATCATTTACAGCTAGGCAAAGCTAATTTCTCCCTAAACATGGCTTTGTCTTACTCACGGAGGGAAAATAAGAAGGGACGAGATGTCTTGCACGTACAATTAACGCACCCTTATATCAACTAACTCCTCGTTATAGGCATGCAAGACATGGATGGATCCCAGAATAATGAAACGATAAAATTCTGTTTGCACATAGTGAAACCAATTTAAAGTTGCCAATAAATTTTTAAGGCGTTCACCTGCTGCAGGAGACCAGTCTTGCATGTCACAGGGCTGCACATCCCTGAAAGTTTCAAACTGGCCTGGGATTCATGCTGCGGTTCTCAGAGTTGGTTTTCTGCTGCGTCCTTGCACCACATTCTTACAGAAGTTTGCAAAACCATTTTGGGAGCCAAAATTCCAGTAGAAAACTGGAAGATGTCAGTTAAAAGCACGATCACCTTTATGGAAGTAACAAGAACGAGCGCATACAAAACAACTGGAAGAAAAAAGGGTGGGAAGCAAATCTTGAAAAAAGTATCAGGAGCGAACGTGGCTGTGAGCTGGGCTGCATTGTTCACAGACTGACTCCTGTACCCAGCTCAGAGAAGTAATTCATACCTCGCACTGCTCGTATGCAAGAACAGCGCTATCCTAGATCCGTTTTTCCCTTTACATCAGCTTTTGTACTATACTCGCATCGTACTCGTTACATTATTCCATTACAGTGTGTTGTAAAACTGTAGGCGATGTTGAGTGAGCTTTATTAACGTTCGGAAAGAGCACTTCAGTACCAGAAAATCATTTACATTACCGTGATTATCAGCCAATTGTACTAACCCAGCAACCAGAAACGCACGTACTGGAAGGGAGAAATAGCTCTTGGCTCAGACGTGAATGTCGGTGTAATTCCTCACTGTGCGGAGCCTCGCGCGGGGCCCGAGCACCTGAGCCACGAAGCACTCTCCGCTCGCATTGAACTTGATGCGAGTTAAGAGTACTCGGCACCCCGCGGCGTCGGACTTCAAATTTGTGAGCGTCTTGTGTGCAACCACCGTGTAAAACGTCACTGTGCGTTTGTACGTTCTTTTTATAAACATGTAGCGATGTCAACGTGTCTTACACCGTTATCATTTATACCGAACGCGTGAAATCACCTGCACCAGCCAAGGTTAAAGAAAACCCAAACGTTGCTGCGTTACGTAGGTTTCAGGAGCCTGAAATTTTTGCTGTCAGCATCCGGTGAAGCTTCGTAGTTACTGAATTGGAGAAACTTTGCATCAGTTTTACCTTCTTTCAAATGGTCGCTTACCAGTAAAATACAGCTGGGCTAATTGATTTGAGCATGTTTGTCGGCAGCATGACAAAGAAAAGGTGACTGGATCAAACAGGCTGACAGCAAAGGAAAACTATCTCCAAAATTGTGGGGTATCACGAGCATCACGCAGAGAAATCCTGAGTTTTATAAGTAAGCAGTAGCTAAGAAATTGCTGTTCCACATGCCCCGAAGTTCTGATTTTACTAACCATTTAGAAACTCCAGGGATTTACTGTGTACACATCTTAAATATTTACTTGACTAGCGATTTGTGGTGCGCTCATGTTCTAAGGATTAATTCCAGGAAGTCACTAATTTTAACAGAAAATTCACCCCGGTGAACCAGGCGATCTACATGTGTCTCTTTGCCGTTCTAGGTGTTTTGAAGACCTCAAGGTCAAGAGACTGAAGCGGTTATCTTGAAGAATGAGAATGACGAGACAACAGATAAAGAGGAATGTTAAGAGGCGTGTCGTTTGGTAAGTTAATAGCAGGACAGTGGAGAGGAAGGACCAAGGGAACGGGTACTGGTGGACAGCAACACTTAGCCGGGCAAAGCAGGTGAAGCAGGATCGCCACTAACAATGAAAAGACAAGCAGGCAGTTGCAGATATGTCTGACCCCGTTCAGACGGAGCTGGGGTAAATCACACGTTCCCAGTAGATGTTTGCGATCCTGAACAGTACAATGTTTCCCTTCCCTCTAGCATGTCTCCAAATGGATATTCCTTGAGGTGCCTCTACAACTTGTGCAATGGGAAAAAACCCACAGACTCGGAGTGTGACCAGACCCGAGAGAAGGTTAACCTCCGTACCTCTCCTCTGTTAGTGTCCAGCAGTTTCATTTTAGCCCTGCAGGTAACCAGCGTCTATGTGTCACGTACGCGGGTGTCCTGCATCGGCACAAACCTGTGACCACTCTGCTGGCAATTATGGTTTCTTTCTGAATTCAGGCCTTTTATTTTCAGTTGTATCTTTTTTTCTCTTGCCCAGCGTCATTAGTGATGGGGAAATTGCACTCCCCTTGTCACAAGGACCCAAGGACCCTTCTGTCTGAGCCAGTAGCAAGTATCTCAGAGATCTGCCAGCGCAGGATTAGGCTGCTCCTCAGATGGTGTAAATTATCACGGCTGAATTGCAGTAAATAGCACCGGGGCTGTTTGCTCAGGGATCAATTTTTAACGACTCTGTCAGACGCTCTCTGGCAAATCCAGCACAGCTGTTTAAGCATTAAAAGGCCAGGGCAAGTGCTGCTGCTCGGTGTGCCCAGGCACGGTCTGGCACCTCCACGCAAGCTGTTCTCATCGAGAGGGCGCAAGCAGGTGCTAGCTAAGGGTGCCAATGCAGCTACAGCACGGACATGGCACGGTCGGCTTCTGGGAGCCCCGTGCAGATGCTTCCCTGTGACCTGCCAGAAGCCCTGACTAGAGAAAGAATTGGCCAGCCGCCTGTAGCTCTTCTCTTTCAGCTCAGACCTCGATTGATTTCTCGTTGCAATACATGATGTTTGCTGGTGATGTGTGTATCTGATTCTGAAGGTGGCGTGTTCCCCTGCTGTCCGTATAACGACATCGGTTTGGGAATGTGGACTCTCTTAAATGTGTCTACATTCCCCTATTGGGCTTTAATAAGCTCCAGCATGACCTACCTGTCACTTCTTAGGACAAGACCTAAAGCAGAGACAGCTGCTTTTGCTGTAACCAACCTCGGATCTCTTGATCTGTAACATTACATCCCCAGATGCAACTCCCAACTTCTGGGCCGCAGCTGAAGTAGAACAAACTTACTAGGCTCAGGGATGCCCTGCCCTGCATTGATTACTGCTGCTGTTCACCCTTTTGCTCCTGTCACTTCTCAAGTAACTTGCTGTGGCTGGGGGTTGCTGTAGATTACGCCCTGAGGCTAGAGCAGCCCACAGTTGGTCCACATCAGCCAACCCCCCGCCAGAAAGACTGATGGCAGTACTCTGCATACAAGCAAATTCGTATGTACATCACGTGCATTCCGTCTCAGACAACGTACACGGGCTGAACATGGTCTGACCCACTCCAAAAAGAAAGACATACCATGAAACAAAGACATACCATGCTTTACACTTAGCTAAACATTCTGTATGGGTTCTTAATAAACAGATTTAGCTTGCCTGGAGTTTACTGACATGTATGTTAAACAGAATATAAAACGAATCTGTCACTATACAGCTTATTCCAGAGGTCCTCATTTTCTGCAAGATAATCCTCACTCAGGTTTTATAAACACTACCGTTTAAACCCGTAAACTGCCTTTCAGACGTGTGTTTAACATGGGGATGGTTTCATCAAAATAGAATTTAAAATGCTCGGTTTTAGCATGAGTGACTTGCCAAAAGCCAGGGCAGTAATCTGCGAGTAAGAGTAGATAGCCTTCAGCTGGTTTATCTGACAGGCCACTGCTTCTGTTGCTTTGGAAAGATCCTCTGAGACCAGTTGCATCTCACAGCAGGGATTCCCTGCCTTGCTTCCACCGTTTGTAATAGGAACAGTAGATGTCATCCATCTCAGCTGACTGTTGTGGTCAGTCTCTAGTTGTGAATGTTAAATTATGAATGTCTTTTTTAAAATCGTGCTAGAATTGTCTTTCCATGTCTTAAGGGACTTTTCCTTTGCCTGCAAGGGATCTCAGCGCCTACAGACAGCCATTTTTAATGATACATAAAATACCAGAGACTTGCAACACACAGAAAGCATTTATGATTTATATCTTTGAGCGTGAGACCACTGTCTTAGGTCTAGGCACTGGATTCCTAACTCTGTAGCTGGCTTAGGATAAAAACAAGCTACTTTAAAATACTTCAACTTCATTGTTAGGTAATTTTATGTGGAATGTCTGTGGGTGGATGAGCAGCCAGCAACAAGGATGTAACAGCATGTAATTAATTGATTTGATGTTCATGTTTCGTTCCAGAAATGCTGAATCAAAAAAAAAAAAAACCCCACCCAAAAACAAAACCAAGCCCCTTATGGCAAAGATGTTGCTGGAGTTATGTTTGTCCGTCCACTTCTTCTCTGTCTACTGGCCAGACTAATCAAAACGTGAAGAGGTGGCTGGTGATTTTCAGATGTTCCCTGTGAGATCTAAGGAAACCATGCTGGCTGAAAGATGGCAAGGCTTTACATTCCTACGGTTCAGTCATGGAAAGAAAACTTGCCCTAAGATGAGTCGATTAGCTGGGCATGCTTAGTTTCCTTTGGTAAAAGTAGGGTTGTTTTCCCCAATAAGGTCAAATGTTAAGACCTGTTTGGTTTTGCGGCCGTACTCTTCATTGTATTTGAAATCCATTACCAGGCGTGAGGCATTTGTGCTGGAAAAAGGCCAACTGAAGGCTGTTTGTAAAGTCGAATACCCCCAGCGTTTCCTCTTTTTGTTAAGATAGGTGGTTACAGCATCCCTCCTGGGCTTCAGAAGTTCCATCGAGACCAGTTGCGGGTCCTTCACTTCACCTAAACGCCTTACAGCTGGATCCCTCCCTCTGGGAGACAGAACATGACTTGGCGTAGGCGGCAGTTTGCAGCTGATACACAGCAGCTCGCTAATAAAGTCAGGGGCTCTTGGTTGTCGTTCCCCACCCCGTCAGCTCGCTGCTCCAGAAGCAGCCGTGGGAGTGAGTTCGCAGCCCTCTCGTTTGCGCAGGGCTCGTCCCCATCGCAGCAGCAGCCTGCTTTCACCGGGAGGTTTCCCCAGGACACCCGTGGGAGGCAGGAGCGATCGCTGGGCATGAAGCGAGGGACCGGCACGGGGGAAGCATCACCACCAGCATCCCGGGAGGACAGGGCTACGGCGTGCCAGCGGGGATTTTGCTCGGCACCAGACCTCACGCAGGTGCAGGTTTTGGAAAAGGAGTTAGGCACCATCAACGGGACCGACCCAGACCTGGACCGGCAAAGCGGAATGCCACCGTCTTGAGAGTTCCCCCCCTTCCCATCCCTTATGACCAAGGCAAGTCAAAATGGAGGATTAAAATGCACTTTTTGACAAATCTATTTTGAGTAGAAAATTCCTACAGCCGTGTTCCTGATAACACTGGAAAACTCCCCAGCCTGAGTACCCTGCTCTGGTACTCTCCCTCTGGTACCCTGCTCCACGGGTTCTAGCAACAAGTTAGCCTGCTTCTGTGAGGCCCTCGGTGCCCCGGGCAGACTGCGTGCAGAGAGATCGCGTCCTTTACACAACGCAGTCACGAGGGCTTCGTTCTGAACACGGGAGCGTGAGGAAAAGGAGACGGCCACGTCCGCTTCTCGTACACTCAGCCACCGATACCGCGCCGGTGGCAGCCTCTGCCCGCGGGGCGCGAGGAAGGATACGGTTACCATCCTCTCGTGGGAGGGTGAAGCACGCTAGTGCTGCACTGGCTCTCTCCCCGTCGGCCAGGGGCTGTGTAGCAGTGAGGGTGATGCCCCTCAGCTCCCCCGGTAAGCGAGGCAGTTAGTTACACCTCTTTCCCCGGTAAGCAGGCACCCTCATGAGTTACGCCTCTTTCCCGGAAGGCTGCTCCAAGCTCCAGTGCTCCAGCCCAGGCCAGCTGCAGGCACTCGCTGGCAGAAACGAGGCCACAAAACACAAAAGAGGGAGGGAGAAACCAGGCTGCAAGACAGAGCAAGCCGGGGAGAGCACCGTGCTGTAACCGGGCTGTTAGGTTGTCCGGGCGCGGGAAGGTAGCGTCCTGTATCTCTGCCCTGTTACCCGGCGTTAGGTGTGTCCCTGGTTTGCAAAAACAACCGAGGAGCCAGAACAGAAGCGAATGTTCAAACAGCGCCTCTTTGCAAAACAGAAGCCATGTTTTCATCTGGACAACAGACAGTTTTGCTCCACCAACAAATCAAGTGGGTGGTTCAGAAAGCATTTTTTGACACTTCACAGAGTGGCAGGGGTTGGAAGGGAGCTCTAGAGATCATCTAGTCCAACCCCCCTGCCAGAGCAGGATCACCTAGAGCAGATCACACAGGAACAAGTCCAGGCGGCTTTGGAAAGTGTCCAGGGAAGGAGACTCCCCCACCTCTCTGGGCAGCCTGTCCCAGGGCTCTGTCACCCTCACAGGGAAGAAGGGTTTCCTCACGGTCAGGGTGAACCTTCTGTTCCCAGTTTATGGCCATTGTCCCCCAGTCCTGTCACCAAACACCACTGAGAAGAGCCTGGCCCCATCCTCCTGACACCCACCCTTTAGATATTAATAAGCATTGATAAGATCCCCCCCTCAGCCTCCTCTTCTCCAAGCTAAACAGACCCAGCTCTCTCAGCCTTCCCTCACATGGAAGGTGCTCCAGGCCCTTCATCACCTTCGTGGCCTTGCCTGGACCCTCTCCAGTAGCTCCTTGTCCTTCTGGAACTGAGGAGCCCAGACCTGGACACAGCACTCCAGGTGAGGCCTCACCAGCACAGAGTAGAGGGGGAGGGTAACTTCCCTCGACCTGCTGGCCATGCTGTTCTTCGTGCATCCCAGGATGCCACTGGCCTTCTTGGCCGCGAGGGCACACTGTTGGGTCATGGTCATCCTGTTGTCCACCAGGACTTCAAGGTCCTTTTCCCCAGAGCTGCCCTCCAAGGGAACAGCCCCCAACCTGTACTGATCCATGGGGCTGTTCTTCCCCAGATGCAGCACTTTACACTTGCACTTAGGGGTTCAAATTGTGTTTCCCCTTTTGTTGGTTCCCATACCTATAATCATCTGTGACTCTCTCTTATTTACAGTGTTTCAGCGCAAGAGCTCACACACCTAATGCTGATTAATTCTGCTGGACTGGGTAACTGGCTCCCCTGTGGATATCCTGTTTTCCTGTGAATCATCGTTCCTCCTTGAGATACCCTCCAACTCAGATCAAAGATCCACAGCGTATTAAATATGAAGACATCAGATAGCTCAAACAGATTAGAAGAGACACACGCAAAGAAATGCATCCCAGCTTCTCCCTCCTGTCCTGCTGAAAACTGGCATGGTGAACACTCGCCTGAGCGCTTGTCATAAAAGAAACAGTAGACAGAAGAAAAGGAGAGGGGAAGGAGAAGAGAGAGAGGCTTTGGAAATGGTTTAGTTGACCCAGTGTCTTCTACAAATTACCCCTTTTGACATATTTGCACTTTTGTACTTACTTAGCTCTCCCTTGCAGTTGGAAACTCTTCAGGCTAGATCCTCATCCCATGGAAAGTGGCATCCATCAGCTTCAGCAAGGGCCGCGCTAACTGCATCAGCGGAGGACTTGGTACTATCCACTTAAGCACTGAGCCTTGCCTACACACACACATAAATTAAAGGAACATGAAAACACATGGTCTGGGTTTTTTTCAAGTTTATGCAGCCTGTTTTGTTCTTGGTGGTTTTATTAATTTTTCCGTTTCGCTGTATATGAACAACCAAAAAGATTCTGCACCACTGAAATGCGAAAACGTAAGGACGTGAGGTCAGGATAGATTATCTTAATAGTCTTTTCTTCCCTTGCAATCTTGGAGCACACGTTTTATCTGATAAAGCAGTTAAAGTCTTTATTTCAGCAGCGTTTGATCTTGAAGGCTGCACAAATAATTAGTCTTTTAGGATTATATTTTTTTTAATATAATTTTAAACTCTCCTTTTAATGGGTGCCTTTTAACCCTTATGTTTAAGAAGAAGAGCCATGTTTGATCGAAGACAACCAACAATGTGTTGGGATACTTGGAGAGACCGTTTTTACGGGCGGGGTGAACAACATAGGGTGTTTTTTTAGGAAGTTACCTCTCTGGTCAGTGGAAATAGCTGAATGAAGGACCGAAGGACTGTCCTTTTTCTGTCATTAGGCTCACATAAACGGAAGATAAAATGTGCTGCTCTTACATCTGTATCGGGGGTTTTTTTCCTAGACTTCCAACTCTTTTAGCTTCCTGCTCTTCGAGGGGAAAATAAACCCTTAACCTTACGTACTCTGAACACTTACTTGAAGGCAGTGGAGGAGACGATACCCAGCAGGAATATGCACAGCAAACTCATAGAATCACAGAATGGTTTGGGTTGGCAGGGACCTTAAAGACCATCCAGTTCCAACCCCCCTGCCCTGGGCAGGGACACCTTCCACTAGACCAGGTTGCTCAAAGCCTCATCCAGCCTGGCCTTGAACACTCCCAGGGATGGGGCACCCACAGCTTCTCTGGGCACCCTGTGCCAGTGCCTCACCACCCTCTCTGTGAAGAACTTCTTCCTGATATCCAATCTAAATCTCCCCTCTTTCAGTTTAAACCCGTTACCCCTTGTCCTGTCACTACAGGCCCTTGTAAAAAGCTCCCTGCCCCAGCTTCCTTGTAGCCCCTTCAGGTACTGGAAGGATGCGATATGGTCTCTGCGGAGCCTTCTCTTAATCATTACATCCGCATATTCTTAAACTGACCTCATTGTCCAGTCCTGAGAAGAAACAGGTAGCTTTTTGGTTTTCATAATCCATGGAATTTCTGTTGGGTTTGTGACATTTGCTTGGACCCATGTATGCAACACACACACGATTAGCAATGCACTGGAAATAACGACTGATAACATCATTCTCTAACATTTGAGAGAACGAGGGTGGGCAGCTGTTTGTCTATCCAACTTGAAAAGCCGTCTGTAGGTGCCAGGCAGGCATGCCAGAGCGTATGCTTCAAACGTCACTGGGCAGGTAGGATATTAGACTTGATGCTTCACCCCCACCCCCCGCTTCCCTCTGAGTTCATCCAGGACAGTGCTGAGGGAGCTGAGGACCACTGGCTTTTTCACCAGGTGCTAGCTAGTGCCTCCAAAGAGCTCCAACCCCTCCTTCAGCCTACTGGGGACCTACTGGAGCACCTCTGCTATGGGGACAGGCTGAGAGAGTTGGGCTTGTTCAGCCTGGAGAAGAGAAGGCTCCGGGCAGACCTTATAGCACCTTCCAGTACCTGAAGGGGCCCACAAGGAAGCTGGGGAGGAACTTTTTACAAGGGCCTGTAGTGACAGGACAAGGGGTAATGGGTTTAAACTGAAGGGGTGTAGATTTAGATTGGATATCAGGAAGAAGTTCTTCCCGGAGAAGGTGGTGAGGCACTGGCACAGGTTGCCCAGGGAAGCTGTGGATGCCCCATCCCTGGCTGTCTTCAAGGCCAGGCTGGATGAGGCTTGGAGCAACCTGGTCTAGTGGAGGGTGTCCCTGCCCATGGCAGGGGGGTTGGAACTAGATGGTCTGTAAGGTCCCTTCCAACCCAAACCATTCTGTGATTCTATGATTTATTGAGCACGTTTTGTGCTCTCTGTGTGTAGTAAAACGCAATTCCGTCAGCCCTGTGCTGGAGTATTGACCGGTCAGTACAGCCGTCTGCGTAATGATGGTGCCAAGTGGGGGGAAATCGAACTGGAGGTAGATCTGTGCATGTCCCTGCAGGAATTATGAGTTTCTGGCACCAGCATGAAAAAAGGAGCCGTCTGGGAAGGCACTGGACTTTGATGCTTTGGAGGGTGAGGGAGAAAACTTTTAAAAATAATTGTTTGGGCCAGAAAATAAAGGCAGAGCCTGGCCTCACTGTTGTCAGGAGCAGTGTCCTACTGCCTTCAGGAGGGCCAGGATTTTGCTGATGGATTTCTAAGGCTGGAGCACGGCGAGTATCTTACAGCAGAGCACGGGTATTTCTGGCACAATGGGGATCACTGTTAATGACACCGGAAAGCGGGTTTGTTTGGGATTTTTTGTTGTTAACCTGGCATTGCTCCTTCAAGCAAATTAAAGTCTGATACATTTGCATTTCTACGTGTCATTAACCCAGACGACTACTGCAGGCCCAAAGCTCGTGTCTGCTGGCAAGACTAAATCCTACTAATGCGCTTTTCCTAACGCACTGAGGGAATCTGGAGCCTCTCCTTTTGAAGCTGACTTGCTATTTTGACTAATTGCTTCTGGTAACAGTTAATAGCATTTTGCAAAGGCACTTCATCTGCTGACAGCAGATTGATGTAAGGAAGGGACACAGTTCACATTTCCAAAGGGAGCATTGGGAAACCCATTACCAGCTTCATTAATCTGTTAATAATAAAATTAAAGTACAAATAAAATGTGACAAATTGGGTTCTGTTGTGAAAGTCACTTTAACAGGAAGCTCTGAATAAAGGTCAAAACAGAGCCTGATTTCTGCTGTGTTTTAATAGTAGAATCAGAGGAGAGCACTGTAGAAACACTGTAATTAATCTGGTGATACTATAATTGTCCCCAAACGATATAGGAAGAGTTTGACAAGTGATTTTTTTTTTTTTTCCTTGAGAGCATTTACAAAAACTGGAACATAAAACCTTGTCATACAACATTTAAGCGCTAATCCAATTTCACAGGAAGCTTTCAACAACGTACGTACAGTGGATAGGCTTACTTTCACTGCCTGCGTCCTTGCAGCTGCTACCCCAGTTGAAACTCAAGTTGACCCAGCACAGGGGCAAAAGAGAGAAGAAAAAGCCCTGCAGGTACAGATCTCCCAGCAGCAGTCACGGAAATGAGCCTGACGTTGGAAACAGGCTTCACTGAAGACTCAGAAACCCAGATCAGGCATCCCTTTTCTGGCAAGGGGCGGGAGTTAGCTTGCCAGGAGCCCTTGTTTAAAATGAAAGCTGTGCAAAATCAGCTTACCGTCCACCCCTTCTTTTAAGGCTACCCCCCCACAAGCCCATGAAGGCCCTCTGCATCTCTACCATCAGCCTTCCTAGCCACATCCTTGGTTAGCAGGATATCCGAGTCCAGCCTCTGCACCTGAATAGTTTTCCTGCTGGGAGTGAACACCGCAGACACAAAACTGCTAAGAGTCAGACCGATTCCAGCCTCTCCGAGGCACGGTGTTAATGGGTTCTGTAGGCAAACATCCAATTTATCTAAGTTCCCACTTACTGCAGTTGAGCAATTGCCCCAAAAGCAATCAGTCGCAGAGCACAATTTGGGGACGCAGCTGCAAGGAACAGCGGGCTTCGAGCGCGGTCTGCCGGGAGCACCCGGACCAAAGGCACCGCTTCTCAAAGAACCCAGCCAGGCAAACAAATATATAAACATGTTAATGTGAAGTATTTGAAGAGAATGGTTCATTAAGTCAGGCAGGATGACTCCATGGAAAACCGATAGCTCTATTTTAAAAATCAGCAGGAGGAAAAGGAGAAGGCGGTCCTTGCGGTTTATGCGAGCCAAGAGGAGACTGTACAGCCTTTCTCTCCTCCAGTCATTTTAGGGATAAGCTCAGGCCCCAGATTTCCAGTTTGAGAAGCACCAGGTGGAGTTAGCTATGTCAGGAAAGAAGCAAGGGGAGGGCGAGGGTAAAGAGGAGGGGAAGGAGGACACGCTTGTCACCTGGTTTCTGAGAGGAGTTTGCAGTTAACCGTAGGAGGTGTGAATGGCGCGGGGAGGAATTGCCCCGGCATTGATGGGCTGGGGGCCTGGGAAAGGTAAGACAGCTCGAGCAGATGCCCATCAGTGTGGAAACACGGATAGGCTGGGAATCCGATCTAAGCTGGGCTTGGAGGCCAGGAACTGTGTGGGCTGGGAGACGAGCTACTAAGCAGAGAGGCAGAGTATGGGAGGGGGAGAGGGGAGCGAGCAAGCAGCCTGCTCTGGACCAAGTACCCTTCCATTAGCACAGCGCTCTCTCAGAGGAAGGGGCAGGGCCGGGGCTCACATAGATGAGCAGATTTTTTGGCCTCAACACCTAGCAAGAGTCCTTCTTGTGCTCAGCCTGCCGTTAGCTGCTTGCTTTATGCTCAGTTTCACGTTTAAGATCTATTGGTTATTAACGTCAAGTCAGATCTCTCATTCTAGTGATTTGAGCTCTAGAAGTGCAGCTATCAATCCAGTTTAGTTTGGGTTCATGGAGAGCTAAGTTGTCCGTGCCTGGGGGAAGACCCTGGGCGAAGCGATGACAGGCAGGTCTAGGATTGCAGGTGCTGTGGGAGCTGGCAGTTGCCCGATTTGAATTTAATTAGTTGAGGACCCTCCACTGCCTTTCATCTGCTCAGCCAGAGCTCACGGAGCACTGCTCCTGCTAACAGGGTGCTCTTTCCTACCTCCTTGTTCCCATTTCCTATCACTATCCCTTTTCCCGTCCTTCTGAAATGGGCCTCACTCATGCAGTGTCTGCACAAGGAGGGCTGAGTAAGAAGGGTGGTCTCCACTTGGTTTCTCTCTTTCCTCCTGCCTGTATCTCTTCTGTCTAGCAGACATCTGTGTGTACTTGGGCCAGTGTGAACCTGAGGAAAACGGTGAGAACAATTGTAAAAGACCATCCTCAGGGTTGTTTTTGTTACCTTCCAAGTTGCTGAGTCTTGTCGAGGTCTTTGCTAGCCACATCTGCTGCATCACAAGGAGAGGAGCTTCATACGGCTGTTGCCTATGCCTGGGCTCCTGCAGCTGCCTCTTGGAAAGGCAATCATGCCTCAGGCTTTTCTTCTGTTCCTTTCTATATAGTATATGCTTCTCTCATAATTGCTTTATCTTTCTCCTTCCCAAAGAGTTCTGCCCTGTAAAATATTAGAGAGAACAACCTTATCCAGAGAATTAATATCAAATACACATGACCTCAGGCCTGAATGCCCAAACATGGCTCCTGGAGTCCAGTCAGTACAGTACAACTCCAGGAGCAGCATTTGCTCTAAGTAATTCCAGCTCTGTATTTTTCTTCTTCAAAAGCAGCAACTGCAATAGCAAAATCCTGGCCTCGATTTCTGGGGTGCCTTTACTCTTTTGAAGAGATCTGTCAGAGTGTCAAGAACACACATGACGAGCTATAGCTAACCCATGAGAAATCCAGCATCTGTTGCTTTAACAGTTTAATTGCCACCTTCTTTCTCTTCCTCTTTGGACTGTAAATATTGCCTAAAAGGCATTTTAAATCAAGGTTTATGTATCCTATCACCCTCTAAAATACATTTCTCCATAAAGGCAGAAGAAGAAGTATAGCTGTTGATCATTTGGAAAAATCAAGCTATTATAGGAACAGCCCAAATGAAGGATTCTTTTGTGGGGGTAGGAAGAAAGCAGCAAAAAGCAAAAGCTGGAAGCTTAAGTGAGACGTGTGCATTGCTACAAAGATAGAAGGCAAATGAGCATACATAGCAAATATGAAAACAGTGTAATATGGGATGTTCCCCATTCCTTTCAGTCTTACGTCAATATTTGGATAACTTTCTCCATGGCTCAATCAGAACTTCTGACCTTGATGCAGAATTTGTTGAATGAGACTCTTTGGCCTGTGTTAAACAAAAGATAAAGAGTCCTAATGCTCCCTGTGGCTGTAAGATTTATGAGCATATGAATTTATGGGACTGAAGTTTACTTTTAAGACCCCAGTCTCTGGCTGGTTGCCTGGCTGCAGGGGAAAGACTTATCACCTGCAGGCATATATGTTGGACACCGAGCCTTTACCCCTTTCAAGGCACTCGATCAGCATCCTCACCTGTGAGCAGGACCCAACGGAGTGTTTTCAACACATTTGATAGGGGAGAGTTTCTATCCTAAATTCCCTGCGTGAAACCTGCCATGATTGATGTGCTTGACACATTACAAGTAGTACCACTGAGAGACTGGGGGAATGGTCACCAAGTCAATTGCATACCATAAAATCTGGTGTATATCAAAGTCCAAGGGACAACTCATTGCTGCTAAGACTAAAATTCAGCAACATGAGTGACTCTTTGAAGTTTCAGGGCCCAGAAGGATCAGAATAAGTCTGGGCGAGAAAATACCGTTGAGCTCTGTTCTGCAGTCATGGGCACTGCAGTCTCTTAACCAATTTAAAAACATAGAATATAGCTTAATGCTACAGGCCTAAGGGAAGATCTAATGCGATCTATGAGACAAGATACTCATAACTGCTGGATGGCTTTCCCCTTCACCAGTGGAAGGTAGCATCCCCCAGGCCTGAGATGCTGGAGGAGCCCCAGTTGAGTTCCCCCAGGCAGCAACACAAAGCGATCAGTTGAGGCATAGGGACAGGCCTCGAGGAGGCAGGCAGAGGCCTGAAATGTCGGTATCCTTGTGCCTGGAAGAAGGAAGTTGTCATCGGAGCCAGGAGTGTGGCCAGAGGATGCGAAGGTGGGAGCGCTTGGGTCAAAAGCTCGGGGGTCAGCAAGCCTGGCCATTTCAGAGCGAAGAAAATAAAGCCCTCGCGTGCTCTAACCTGTATCCTCTCTGTAAGCAAGGTCACACCAGACACATGGGTGCAGGTATATATATGGGTCTCTGCCTCAACTGCCTCCGCCTTAAGGAGGAAGAAAACCTGCCAGGACCCCAGATTGGCAAGTGCTTTGGCAGCCTGATGTCTGCAAGAAACATATGGCTGGGACCCAACTACGAAATCTTCATCAGAACCAGGATACCCCCGCTCTAATGGGAATCTCTTCCCCCCCTCCCTCCCCTCTTCTCTTACACTTGCCAGTCTTAATTTCATTTTAGCTATGAGTCTCTTTGCTCCTGACATTTCCTCACGTCTTCCCTAAGTAAACCTATGTTTATGACATTAAATACATTCACTGTGTATTGGTATCAAGCAATTGCTTTTTAAAGATAATCTTCCCCTTTCTGTTATTACCCTTCTATTTCCTCTGCTATTTTTCTTGGTGAGTTATATGGGGAAGAAATTACTGCTATTTTGTCTCGAGGTTTCCCTGAGGAACCTTGTCAAAACGAACAGTCCTTTTACTAAGCTTCCCTATACAGATTGAGCAGAAATAAAACAAAATAATTAAATGGCTCCTGAAAGAATTCAGTGCCTAAAACCCTGGGGGAAAATAATGGTTTCATCTATGCCATCGTGAAAGCCTTTATTGCAGCGCAGCGTTTATGTTCTGCGTAGGGTCTTACGGTGTCATCACCATCACCATCAGACCTGAGTGCTTTCCAGGCGCGCCGTTAAGTGACGTGACTAACAAGCGTCTGTTTGTTCTTGCATCCTCTCCCCAAGGGGAGAAACCTGTGTGGTTGAGAGCCTTGTTTTGGAGGTATATTGCTTTTGTTTGAGGCACATTTTTATTCTTGTTTTTAGTATACTTGTTATCATCTGTTTCTGTTACGGAAGTTTAGTGGTGCGCAGGGAACGAGCGTGCCTCCTAGCTGCCCGTTCTCCTGAGTGCTTTGTTCTTCAATAGGAGATGGAGGAAAAAAGGAGTATTTGCAAAGTTTTTCTCAAGTTAGAAATAAGAGGCTGAATTTCACACTAGTGATACACATAATCTGTGCCTACAAACCGACATGATGAATAATGTCTTGGCTCGCTCTGCTGTGCAAAAATATCCTGCCTCCATGCAAAGTTACGGTTACCAGGGCCCGAAGCACGGTTGCGGCATCAAAACCCTAAATTTCCTTTGTCTTTTATTTTTTTTTTCTTACAAACCTTGGGAGCGTTTCTCACCTTTAGAATTTGCCCTTCTCATTGGATCAAACAGTCTGAAGCTGTTTAGTTTTCTGGATCATCGGTGTGTTTCCCCGCCTCCTACTTCTCAGAGAGCAAGAATTAATGGGCTCAGTCCTGCAAGACACTGATCTTTCTGGCACCAGTTCAGCAAACCACTTATGCAAGTGTTTAACCACGAAGAGGAGCTGAGTCGCTGAGGTTAATGGGACTGTAGCGGGGACTGCAGTGGGATCATCTTCCCTGACCCCGCGGCCTCACCTGCCGACATCCCTCTGACTCCTGCGCTGCTATAACTTGGGGGTGGCCTCAGCTCATGTTTGTTTATCCTGGAGTTAAATGAGTATACGGAGACTTTGCTGGATCTGCCTTAGACTGCCCAGCCCTACAGTTCAGATCTCCGCAGAGCAGTCACCGGGGAAAATCAGATGGGTGGGATCAGTTCCACGATTTTGTCCGATGACAACCAGCTACCTTGGCCATGAACCCCTGCAGGGACCTATGACATGGGCACCCTCCTGGGACAGCACCCCCTTTCTCACCGACCCACTACATTTCTGAGGGGTTTTCACCTTCCAAAGGGGTTGTGCGGTGCAGGGAGGGGAGGTTGGCACCGTGGTTTGGACACTCGAGTTTAAGGGGCCCTGGGCCTCAGTGGTTTCCTCCAGCACCACGCTGTAATGGCCAAAGGAGAGGCCACCACCCCAAACAACGCCTGTGGCATGAACAGGGGCTCTCATGAGTTCTTTGTTCTGTATAGAAACAACGACATGTGTCTTAGGCATGATCACTCACAAATCTTATAAACCTTCTGAGTCAGCCAAATCTGACCCATCCTTTTTCTTGAGCAGAGTGGGGGAAACAAGCTCCAGTGATCCCAGTTACTCTGTTTGCTAGAAAAGATACTGAGGTCATTACACGACCTCAATAGGGAGTGAGCGACTCCTTTTGTGTATTAAAATCTCTGGGGGAACATTAGCCTCTTGTGCTGGTTTTGGCTGGGGTAGGGTTACATTTCTTCATAGTAGCTAGCGTGGGGCTATGTTCTAGATCTGTGCTGAAAACAGCGTTCGTAACGCAGACATGTTTTTGTTAGTGCTGAGCAGTGTTTACGCAGAGTCAAGGCCTTTTCTGCCTCTCACACCACCCCTGTGGTGCTTAGTTGCTGGCTGGGGTTAAGCCACAACAGCCCTGTAATTCATATTTCTCAGATGCAATTTAAATCTTTCATTGAAAAAACTCACAATAACTGAGCTCTGTGATACCCAGAATGTTCACATTCATGTGAGGGATGAAAATAGCCAGCAACATGTTAACAAATTCCATGGGGAGACCAATTGTAATGAGAAAAATAATCTGATGTGAGCATGAATTTGCAAACAGAGTGCTTTAAGAATCACTGAAAAGGAAAAGGCTGCCTTAAACATTTTCTTTGTATTAAGATAGAGGTAGGGAAAGCTCCCTAGCCTGCTCATTAAGAACGGAGTACATGAGCAGCTTCCAAAGAACAGAGGCCCCAAATGTTGCATCTCTGTATCGTATTTAGAAAAATTCCCATGTACCAGGAGGACTGCTTCCATAAGTTGTCATCGCTTCTGCTGCATTAAATTGACTGAGGAAAGGTCTTAACGAGTTACAACTTTCCCATGCTGGTAACTGCAGAGAAGAATGTAGTTTCCTGTGCAAATAACTGATGGCAGAGCAGACCTCGTGTTTTGAGGAGCACATGCATCATTTCCAAGGTTTTGGGGCTTTTCCAAGAATTGCCTGTGAGTGTAGGAGAGCCCCAAGCCTCGAGATGCTTCCTCCGCCCGCACCCTGGGGGAGTGCTGGTATGTTAGAAAATGTCAGCAGAAATGGACCTTCGGCACAGCTTAGCCCCTGGGGTGGGTAGGCATTTTCTGGTGGGAAAAGCAGCATTCTTCCCCCTCCAGCTGGAAACCTTATCAAACACCACCGCTTATTACAGCCCGCGGAGGGCTGCACGCCTCTGCAGCAGTTAGGAGATGCTGAGCCCTTGGTAGGACTCTCAGCAGCACCACTCAGCGCGAGGTGGGTGTTTCTGTGCAGCCGTGCTCTGAATGTAAACCTACAGGCTGACGGCCCAGGCCAAGGAGAGGGAGGATTTGGTTGGAAGTAAAGGGAGAGACAGGAGAATAGATGAAAATACAACAAATGATTTATCAAAATAACAGATACAGTCTCTGCACCATGTTGCGGTTCAAGTGACAGCGAAACATCTGGCAGTCTCGGAGAAGGATGGTGGCTTTGACAGTATATTAGCAGCTTTGCCTAAAATCATTGCAATTAGGATTTTAAGCATAAAAACTGGTTTTGGCAGGATTCATCATCTGTTGAAACATTTTCCACTGCAACCCTTGGATGCACCAAGCCCAAAGACCAAGCAGGAGGTGAACTGGCAGAGAAAAAGGCCAGCGTATTACATAGGAATTTCTTGGTAAGCAAGAATATTAAAAGGATGAAAATCGATTCATAATGAATTCAGGAGGTTCTCTCTCCATATTTTAACTGGTTGGTATTATCTCATTGAAGAGGCACTCCAGGCTCACTAACGTACGTTGTTACACAAGCAAAGCACTCCAACATTGATTTTTCTCTTGCAGAGGACTATGAATCAATAAGATTTAAGCAACTCTATGGGTGAGAGTAATGACCAGCCCCCGAAAGTTTAGCCAAGCACAGGAACTTTCTGGACAGAAGCAGTTTTGTATCAGTGCTTTTAATTACATTTGAAGACATGGATTGTCCATTAATATTTGACCTCTAATTACATGTTTAAAAGGTGGCTTTATTGAAAAACAGTTATATCAATGAAGATGTGTGCAGAAGCTTAAACCAAAGCAATTTGTATTTTTTGTTTTCCTCTGCAGACTTTTCTTGAACAAGCGGACTTGCAGGCCAGAGGAGCTATCACATGTCCCATGACTCAGGTTCCAGGGGCTCGTGAACCTGATGGGGATGTTGTAGTTATATGTGCTACAAGCATCTAAACTAAAAAGCAAGCAGCTGCTGCCCTTGCTGGCATCTGAAGGTGCTGAAAAGATGCGATTGCCAAGTGGTAGCTGTGAGGTGCCTCAGCGGCAGCAGGCTCCACTCCGCCTGCACCCTGCACCCCATCAGCAGGACAGAGCACAAGTTGCTCCAAGGCATCCAGCACCTGCCTGTTGTGCAACACTCCTTACTTAGGCAAGAGGGGGAACAAACCCTCCCTCCGCAGATCCCCGAGAGCATAAATACAAACCGTAGCTATGGTGTAAGCATTCAGCGCTGGAATCGAGACCAAATTTGCTTGGCCTTGCACTTCCCACCGTGGCAGTCGGCAGCTATTTGCTGCCCGTGATGGCTGCCGAATTCAGCGGCCTTGTGGGCAGCAGAGGGCCAGACAGGGCTCTCCTAGGTCTGGCGAAGTTCATAGCTCTCTCTCCAGGATCCCATCACCTGCCCCAAGCTGAGAGACCCCCAAATTTCTGTTTGTCTTCTCCTTCCTCAAAACTCCCCAGACCCCGAGCTGTCCAGATGTGCTGATATCATCCAGGGCCTTGCGTAACTTCCCTCTTGGAAAAAAAAGAAAAAAAGTGCTGCAGTAGCAGTTCCTATGGAAATTTATTATTTTCATAAGATCCTCTGAAGCACTCAAAAACAAACTAACAGCTGTTCAGAGACCGGTTGTTTCCCCTGAATTCATTGAATTTCTGGGTGAGCATGGACTTTTGGGATATAAATTTGAACACTTCTAAAACCGAAACTCAGAAAACATCCAAACCAGAAACAATATCTTGATGAAGATGAAAACTGAATTTACCATTCAGATCCCTGTTTTCTTTTCCCTCTGGACAGGAGAGAAAAGATCACTGTTTTATTGCTCTGTTACTAATGGCACCAAATAGCTTTAGATGTAATGTAAGGAAACCTCTTGCGTTAGATTTAGGGCCAAGCAGCAGGGCTAGGCCAGAGCCTGTGTTAAGAAACCGCACAGCCTTATTCCCTTCTGTCCTTCATGTACAGCCTCTGTAGACTTCATCGTGTTACTTCTGACTTACACCAGCACAGAAGAAAGGGAAACCAGTCCCAGTACGGCAGGGATGACCACAGCAGGAACCTATGAAGTCCCGAGTGTCAGGGACAGGGTGCATAAGGGTCCTCCATGATAGGAACTACGGAACATAATGCAACAACCAGACAGCAGATTTGAAACTAACTAAAGGAAGTATTTGCTGCACACCGAATGCAAGCGAGCTCTAGAAACTGGCCATGAACTATTGTAAATACCAAAAGCTCATCTGTTTTCAAAAGTCGAGACAGCTCAGTGGAATAGGGATCCATGGAGAGTGGCTGTATTCAAAAGCACGACCTCTGGCTCAGGGAGCCTTTGAGTCACCAACTGATGAGGGTGTATCACGCTATTACTTTCCCTGTTCTTCCAGTCTTTCCTAGGAAAGTGCTTTGGGCTGATGTTGGAGGCTTTTGGTCTGACCCAGCACAGCTGTCCTTGTATGTGGAAAGAGAGTGTGGCAGCCTGACACTCTTCCCGTAGCAAAAAAATCCAGGCCAGGCCAGGATGCACAAGGGATTTGAACAGGATGAAGTGTACCGCCTGGACCCTGGGAAAGGGTGAGCAAGGTAAGACAACCCTTTGAGGCATCAGTCAGACCAAAATCTCATGTGCCTTTCTGGTTTCCCATCTGCTGGTTGACACAAGCACTCTAGGATCCCACTGAGGATCTCCAAGGCAGCTCATGGGGTTTTTTTTTTAACACAAACAGTACTCAGGGTGGTATTTACCATGGTTAATTTAGCTATATTTGGAGCAGAGACTGTAGAAGATTTTTTTTCATATACAGACATCCCTAAGAATTAACCAGGCTATTATTTCCCCTACTGCCTGGAAAAGGCAAAAGGAATCCTGTCTTACGACCTTTTGGTGAAGATTTTTCCATGTTGCCTTTTGTTTTGGTTTTCAATTCGACGTCACTGGACAGCACGACAGATGTGAAGCAGCTGTTTCCTTTACGTTGTACATTTGGATGGAGCTTATTTCCCTACGTACCATGGGTGAGGTTTCATGAAGGTCTTACAGCAGGTCTGCAGTATATCAGCATAGATCTGTGCCATCTTCCTTCACGGGTGCGCAGAGGGAGTGTGAGAACTGGCTACTGCCTTTGCTCACACAGAAAGTGGCTGTGGGAGAGCATAATCTGGTCAGAAACTGTGACCCTGGCAGCGTTTTGTTTGCAGAAGGGAAGTGGACAAACTTTCTGGGCTGCGTAAGGCAATATCTGTGCTTTTTCAAGGCTGGCATTGGTGTCCTTGCGCAGGGGTGTGGGATGAGCTACCCAGACCATTCTGCCCCTCTCGGTCCCCTCGGGTGGGTGTGCCTGTTTGTAATGGATTGGGCATTGCCTTCCTCCTCCTCTGCATACAGCTCTCTCGCACCATCACATGCTAAACACAGAGCTGCGCAGCTGCCATCCCCAGCTTTCCAATATCCTTTCTGTGCTTTCTCTCTCCAACAAACTTTACCTAAAGAAGAATGAGAGAAAGCTGACAGTCCCCAGAATGCTGCCAGTGACACCTTTTTCTTATCTAGAGCTGAGGAAACACCTCAGTATATTTTGCCATCGAGTAGTCCGCCTGCCATGAAGTCACTCGGTTTTGTACGCAGCAATTGTGAGTGATGGGCAAAACAGACTTTTCCGATTCCAATATCCTTAAGCCATCTTTCTTGAGAGTAACACTTGAGTATATACTTAACTTTAAAGGCAATGTTCATTCCCAAGGACCTCAGATAACTAAAAGCCTTGCATGAATTTAAGCAAGGCGCTGCACAATATTCTGAGTAGTCCTGCATCACTGCCACACGGGTTTGAAGATGAACGGCAGAAGGAAGCGTATTGATCTGTCTGCGTACAGACCTAAGCCCAGAAGAAGTATGGACTAATTATTCCTCTCACGCAACATGTGAAATGCTTTTAAAGAGCCACTTATGATCCTCTTATTTCAGTCACCGATGGCAGAACCAGCCTAGGAGACAGCGGGACCTGGCTGGAGACAGAGCACGTTACCTATCTTTGGGAGGAAGAACAGCATGTGCTCATCCTCTGGCTGAAGCTGACGGAGTCTCCCTGTGGATGTGCCATTAGCTGGGTTTGTTCCTTCAGGGTCTCAAAATTATGTGAGCTGAATTAGGGCCTATAAAAGGCATCCCCATGCACCTTTGAGTGGCAATACTTGCAGAGTTCCCAGGAGGTTCCGCATCTCTGCCACGCTCCAGGTCCTTAAGATACTTCATCTCAGTTACGTGACCAACTCCGCAGCCATCTCCTCCCCAGGGCCCTCTCCAGCTTTCCCTTTTTCCTCCCTGTCCCTTCCACACCACAGCTATATCTGGCCTCAGTTACCACATGCAATTTTCTTTTTTTCAGGTTTTTTTCTTCCTCTTTTAGAACCAAAAAACCCTTTGGCTTTGCCAGCTGCAATGAGGAATGAAGAAGTTAAAATAAGGAAAAATAAGCCAGAGATATTTCTTATTATTTATCACAGGATCATAGAATCATTTAGGTTGGAAAAGACATTTATAATCATCGAGTCCAACCCTTAAACTAACACTGCCACGTCCACCACTAAACCATGTCCCTAAGCACCTCACCTACACATCTTTTAAGTGCCTCCAGGGACAGTGACTCCACCACTTCCCTCGGCAGCCTGTTCCAGTGCGTGACAACCCTTTTGGTGAAGAAATTTTTCCTAATATCCAATCTAAACCCCCCCTGGCACAACTTGAGGCCACTTCCTCTCATCCTATCACTTATTATCTGTGAGAAAAGACTAATCCCCACCCCTCCACAACCTCCTTTCAGGTAGTTGTAGAGAGTGATAAGGTCTCCCCTGAGCCTCCTCTTCTCCAGGCTGAACAACCCCAGTTCCCTCAGCTGCTCCACACATGGCTTGTGCTCCAGACCCTTCACCTGCTCTGTTCCCTTCTCTGGACACGCTCCAGCACCTCAGTGTCCTTCTTGTAGTGAGGGGCCCAAAACTGAACAGAGTATTCAAGCTGCAGCCTCACCAATGCCCAGTACAGGGGGACGATCACTTCCCTAGTCCTGCTGGCCACACTGTTTCTGGTACAAGCCAGGATGCCATTGGCCTTCTTGGCCACCTGGGCACATTGCCGGCACATATTCAGCCAGCTGTTGACCAACGCTCCCAGGTCCTCTTCTGCCAGGCAGCTTTCCAGCCGCTCTTCCCCAAGCCTGGAGCGTTGCAGGGGGTTGTTGTGACCCAAGAGCAGGACTTGGCACTTGGCCTTGTTCAAGGTCATACACTGGCCTCAGCCCATCAATCCAGCCTGCCCAGGACCTTCTAAAGAGCCTTTCTACTCTCAAGCAGACCAACACTCCTACCCAACTTGATACTGAAGGTGCACTCGATCCCCTCATCCAGACCCTTGACAAAGATACTGAAGAGAACTGGCCCCAGTACTGAGCCCCAGAGAACACCACTTGTGACCTGCTGCTGACTGCAGGCACTCCATCCACCACAACTCTTTGTGCCTGGCCATCCAGCCAGTTTTTCGCTCAGCAAAGAGTGCATCTGTCCAAGCCATGAGCAGCCAGTCTCTCCAGGAGAAAGATGTGAGAAACACAAAAGCCTAGATTTGGATTTAGCCCTGAAAAACTTTCAAATTGCAAATCTAACACCATCAAGTAGCAGCCTGCAACTGCGCATAGCCCCAGGTACAGCCCAGTGGGACGAAGGAGCCAGAGCTGCCAGCTAATTACCCACCCCACAAGAAAAGCTGCTGCAAGCTCTCAAAACATGTCTGAGAAGAAAAACAATAGGCGATCTGAAGGGATTGGGACTTAGGGAGAGGAGAGGGAATAGGTTATTTCAAAAGGATTAAAAGGTCAAAGGACTCGATGTGGAGAAGTCAGCCCAAATCCACCCAAAGCTGTTAGCATGGGATCATCTGAAAAACAAATCCAAGGGCTAATCCTTTAGCATTGTTCAGGAGATCAGTGAGTGTCAGAGATGTTCCCCCTCCTCCCGCTGGGCAGGTCTTGCTTCAGGGATGAACTCCTGCAATGACCCTTCTCAGATATACCTCGGGCTGTGACACCGCCTCCCCTTTTGTCTCAGTTTTGCTCCTTCCTTAGATGTAAGTACATGGAAACCTGTAGGGGCAAGGAGGAAGCCCAAGGGCAAATTCTTCCTCTCCATACCAAATACAGGGCACTGTCACTCCTCTCAAGAGGAGGGTATAGTGGGAAAGAAAATAGCGAGCCTTCCAAGACAGTTTGTGTCTTCCCAAGTAGGAGTCAGGGAGCTTTATTATTCCAGCATAGGGAGGACCTATACAAATGCACTGTGAGTAGGTGGGAGTTGGGGTGTCTCAGCCACGTCAGGACTGATTTTGACTTCACATGGCTACGTGTGCCAGTTTGCTTCAAAACAGAGGATGTGTTCTGCTTCCTAATTGCATAGTCCCTAAGGAGGAGACATGATGAAGAGTTGTGCCGTGATCATCAGGAGGCTGCAAACCTCCCTGGTGGATGTCTCTCACCTGAAAGGTGTAAAGAGATACCAAAGACCACTTTCTTCACACGCAATAAACTCTGTGTATCTTTTCAATTCCAATGCCTAATACTGTCCTTTCTCGTGGTGGCGGATAGGGAACAGCTCTATACCATCTATAGGCATCCTTTGCTCCACAGGTGTTTCCAAGAGTTGCTCCTGCCCTGCACACAGAACTTTAACACAGCCCAGGTTAGCAAAATAGGCTGTAGAGCAGGAAAGAAATAGGGACCTGCTCCCCCTGATGTCCTACGAGGCTCTGCCCGTTTCGTTTTTCACTTACAGCACTCCAGTCTGAAGGGTATAAACTTGGTTACATCCCCTTACAGACACCCGTTCTCTAAATGGCAGGGCTTTTCAGCAGCCTCGAAGCTAAGCATCTTTGGGATTAGGGGCCTGACCCACAGCAGCTTTAAATGAAGGTGTCTCAGTCAGCTCCGTGCGACATCTGTCTGTGGGATGAACTGCAGAGTGCCTGTTGCTGGGGGGGGGGGGGAGGGCGGGCGGAATTCCTCTAGTTGTAGCCGTGGCTCCTTCGCCTAAAGCAAACACACTTTTCTAACAATATTTCGGTGAGGAGGGCTCAGCAAGGCTGCCTGCTTTGCTCCCTCGGCCACCCGGGAAGGGCACAGTGAGGGACGTGGCTGCTGGGTCCTGAGCCTGCTGCTTCCCCGCTCCCGCCATGAAACTGGGAGCGAGGCTCCACCTAGAGGCCTGCGGCCTGGAGCCAGGCTTGAGGAGCCGCGCGCGCTCGGGCCCAGGGCTCTTTGCACCAACAATGTCGTACCATGTCTGTCAGACACTGAAAGCCTCATCTTTCCAGATTTTATTGAAACAACCTGATTCGTTTGACCCGGAAGCCCTCTGAGATAGCAGGCTGTGGTCGGAAGGAAATTCGGCCAGCAGCAGCAGGAGTCCACCCAGGCTCTTTAATGGGGGTATCTCCGTAAGCCAGGCAAGATGTGCTCAGTAACTTGTTTTAGGCTTTTTTGAGGGTTTTTTTTGTGAAAGTCCCAGCCTCAATCTTTAGCTATTAAACAAATGCAGTGTTTTGCAATTGCTTGTTGTCATCACCCACGATACCACAGCTCTTTACTCTTGTGTAGTGGAGCAGCCCCTCCAGGCCAGAACAGACCAATATTGGAGCATCACAGCATTGGAGCTGTTCCTCTCTTCTCCTCAGGCAAGTCCTTTTCTTTGGGACCTTGATGCTGAGCTAAGGTATCAATTCCCTGCACTGAACCATCTCGGCTCCTCTCCTTGCATTCAGACCCACTCTCCAGAACCTGGTGAACAAGATCCTTCAGAGAATAGATCCATATGCCTTAACTTTGTGCTTCCTCATTTTCTTCTTACCTTCTTACCTGCCTTTTCCTTTTTGCAACGTCTTTTTCCACTATAAACCTGTTGCTGGCCTCTCCCAAGTGAGAGCTTAAAAAATAATTGCTAGGTCTGTGAAGGAAGAGTTAGGTTTGTTTGCTTTATGCCATAGGGTATGCATTATGAAGTGTATTGCATCACTGAAGTCTGTTATTATACTGACGTAACTCTCCATAATAGTAACTGTATCACAACTGGAGACAAATCTATCTGTGCCTCCAAGCTGATATTTTCCTACACTTGGTCTTCCTGTCCAGGGAGAAACTTTCAAAGAAGTGTCAATGGCCACTTTTAAGGTCCAGAAGAGCGGCCTGTGTAATATTTCTAATACACCCAGACATGAGGAAAACATCACAAAATCCTTGTGGTGAGAGACCTGCACCTCTGACAGAGCTGAATGGGGAAAAGGTATTCCGTGAGGCCTCTTAGACTAAGAATAAAACTCCTAAGAAAGAGAAATGCCCTTTGCCCAATGAAGTTCCTGAGCTTTATTATTATATATTATACTCCAGAGACACGCCCCACAAGAGGCAGGTGACCACAGCAGGGTATGTACCCGTGAGCCCAGAAACATAAATTGCCCTTCTTAGTGTTCATAAGGATGCAATACCCCTAGAGATGTTTGAAATACTCCTGTCACCTGCACTGCTATGTACTGGCACCCCGCAAAAGGAGACACAGCCGACCCGACACTTGAGCATGTGCTTAAAGATATCCTTGAAGTCAGTGGAACTGGTCACAGTTAACACCACTGAGCACAGGTTACGTGTTCAAACGAGCCTGGCAGCAGGAGCCTTGCAATTTTAGCAGCTGCATGGACCTTCTGTTGGACCCGTCTCTCGAATAGCCTCCAAACATGCATATATCTTCCTTGTGCCCTCTTTTAGTCTTCAACCCCTGAGATTTTCATCTTTCATGCCCCTTTCATGGTTCGTGCTGCTCTGGGGCTAACTTAAATATCAGCGTTATGTTGCATAGAGGATGCAGCACTTTGTAGTTACTCCTTAGGAACTTGCTTGGCTGTATTTCTCATGCAGTGGGCCAACACGCCTGCTTCAGGACTCCGGGCTGTCAAATAACCTTTGAGAAAACCATGCCCTTGGTGATAAGACTGAAGAAAAGCAAAAAAAAAAAAAAAAAAGATTGCACGCAACTAATCAGCACCTCCTTTTGCTACGGTGTACATTGCTACAAGGAAATGTACGGCAGGTTCCCTATCTCAAAGCAGCAGTTTACCGTAACTGTTCTTCAGGAGGAGGACGGGGAAAGGGAACACTTGCGCCAAGGGCTTCACTAAGCTCCTTGCACCCCTGCTGTCTTTCAGGGAGGCCTTGCCCTGTGGCCCCTCACAGTAACGGGTTCTCTGCCCTCCCAGCAGCAGCTTTGGAGATGGGCAATGCTGGCCCCGGTTGCTTATTTCCCAGAATTTCTCATAGCATCGTGTAAGGTCCGAGAAGCCAGCTGATTTACTCCGAATTTCCACCAGTTTGTTTTCCATACAGCACACGGGCCTGTGGTGACACTGGCGCAGCAAGAAAGCTCTTAGCTGAAGATGATTGTTTCCAGTAAAAACGCTCTTTCCTACCAGTGTTGGAAATCCCACCTTCTCTTTGTAAGCAACACCTCACACAATCCCAAACTGCAAGGAAAACAGGATGCTCTTTTCATTCATGTATCTCAACTGATATTTATGAGGAGAGAAGGGACAGAACGGAAACACTGAATAGTAACTGCAGCGAAAGTTGCATGTCCTTAGGTGCCCTTCCTCCGCCTTTTCTTATAACAAGAGCAGTGGAAGAAAATGAAACAGGCATCAGCTAATTAACAGACAGTGTAATTTCTTTAGAAAAAGGAAGTGGGGATTTCTGCTTTGCCTAATCCTGAGCTCACTTCCGGTGAAGATAAATGAGTGTTGAAGGGGTCATTTTGCCTTGTTGCTTTCAACTTTCACTTTGCCAGGGAAGCAAACAAGCTGCAAGTAAGCGGAGAAAGCTTTAACTTGCATCATACAGCCCCGTTCAAAGAGCGACTATCAGCAAAGGAAGCAAGGTGGTTTAGTTCTTTTCCCATTATGCAAAACAAAACATTTTCAAATTTAGTGTCAGCTCTTCTGGGAAAACTTGCCTTTCTGGTCAGCGGCGGCTGGAGCAGGTTAAAAAACGTGGTGTCAGGAGAAAAGCTCCTTGAGAAATGAGGCCTCTCAATCACACCTTGGTTGTTCCTTGTGTTTGGCTTTGACTTTCTCTTAATTTTCACTGTTCTAGGCAAAAGCATGATTTTAAAGCCATTTCAAAAACTAGGAACAAAATTATATGGATAACTCACTGCTGAAACGTACTGAAAACACAATGCTACACTTTGGTTTCAGTCAGGCTTGGACCCTCCTAAACCAAAATTAAACTGCTTCCCCTTGATTTCAGCTGGTGTGAAACTAGCTTAGTTTTTCAGAAAATGTCTTTTCACTGGAAAAACATAAATATATCTGCAAGAATTTGAGGAAAGCTGGTCTGCTGTGTCAGCTGATGGCTAGAACTCCACTGTGTGATACATACAGTTCCTATTTTCACAAGACTCATCCTCAAACCAGTATAGGAACCAGCTATTCCTGGCTGTGTCTGTTGAAACAAAAAACCAATAGTGCAGTTTTACAGCATAATCCTGCTAGGAAAGGTGGAATATGTTTGCCTTTAAATAAGAAAAAAGATGTCATTAAAAAATGTGAAGAGCTGATAAATGTTGGGAAAATTACACTTAGGAGTGATTCTTAAGGCAATAGCTGCTCACGTACAGTTACACCGGTGGTAACAGGGTACTTACACCTCGGAGACAGCTAATCTGAACAGGATTAGTCAAAGGACAAGCAGTGCCCTTCTGCATGTACAGTACTGGTAGTAACGGCAGAAGAAGTCTTCATCCTCCACGAACTGTTTTTGCCAAAGCACAGCCCTGCGTTCGCTCTGCACCGTGCTACACCAGCCCATCACAGCAAAGGTCCCACGTCACACCTTTCCTACCGAGGCTTCCACCACGCCAGCTGAATGCCTACAACTATGATGCTGAACACATATAAGAAGCTGAAGAATTTGCATTGCCTTTTTTTGCCATGACAAGTAAATCTGCTTGGAATAGCAAGAACAGAAAGGTCTGGCTGCAGGCATCAAGCCTGCAGAGGGGTTCCCAGTGGTACCAACTCGGGTCCTGCTGAGTAGCCAAAATGGAAAGGGCTGGTGAAAAATTCCTAATACAGGCATGCTTCAGTGATGCTTACTGAAAGCAGCCAGAAAAGCTGGCCACATTCCTATATGTTATAGGCCATATATGGCAAATGTCGACTCACAGCCCTGTTAGGCATCTTGGGGTTTCGGTGGTTCACAGGAGCCTGGAGTCACATATAGCCCCTTCCCTTCCAGCGGTTTCTCACCCCTTCGTATTTCCCAGGCACTTTGTTGTGTGCTGACGGCAGCACCGACGCTGCAGGCTGCATGCACGCTCGAGAACAGGCTCGTTCTGGCAACGATGGGATGGCGGATGTAAGGTGATCTTAGCTCAGTGCTGGGGCACTGGTAGTTCTCGAGCTGCTGTTTTCCTGGCCCTGACGGGTAACGAAATCTCCTTCTTTCCAGTGTCACCAGTGAGTAATTGCCATAACGACCCCCGGATCTGTGTGGTCCATATTTTACCTCGGACACAGAGTAGATATTTTAACGCATATACGTCCCTTGAAAAATAAGAAGGTGTCCCTCATACTGTCTCTTTAAAAATCAGGACAGCTTCTGAATTTTATTTTTTTGTTTGTTTATTATAGTTTATCGACAGCTTCTCTCCTCTGAGAGCTTTTGGTATAACTTGTTCAAGCTGTGACTGGGTGCAAGAAACAGCTGGAGCATGTTTAATGCAATGTTTCCTCACAAAGCTGCCTTTTCCTGGGAGAAACAAGGGCAGATAAAGACTAGGAACTGCAGCTGGAGAGAGACGGTCAGCATTTCTTTCATAGGCAAAGTATGCTCGGGTCAAAAAATAGAAGGCAGATCCAAATGGACCGCGACTAGACCTTTAACACTAGGAGCACTGGTTCACACGAGGCTACTTGCGTATCCACCTTCCAGCCAATGATACATGGAGGCATAGTTCTAATGGGTTTGGGAACAAAGCAAGTATCTGGAACATGTAAGCAAATTAAAACAAACACCTACTTAGGGCTCAGGCTGCCTCTAAACCTGAGGTGTTTCCTAACACATGCTCATTCCTCTCACAAGCGAAACAGCAGAACTGGGAAGCCCACTTGCCTAACCTCAGGCTGAAAATGGAGGTGGCAAAACAGTCACTGGAGGGCTACATGTGTTAGAAAAGGGCTGTGCTGTAAAGAAAGTTCAGTGCCTTCTTGGAACAACATGTTTGCTAATTACCTTCATTTCAGCACGGCTTTTATGCACTCAGGAAAGGGTAGAGCCAGCCAGATCTCAGAGATCTATTAACTTAAGTCTTTGGAGACAGTCTCATTCAAAGTTGGACCAAGCCACGTGACAGCTGAAAAAACTAGGTATGAAAAGTCAATTAAATTCTTTAGTTCAAAGAAGCGCCTCTGAGAGAGCTGCAAAGAGATGGAGATCTCGCAAGCACCTTTTCTGAGAAAAGCACCATAAAATCCACGAGGTGGACAATCAAAACAGCTAAAAAAAAAAAAGTCAGTTTTGATAAGCAGACCTCTGTGTACTGGAGAGGGCTGATAATGTAGCGGGCGGGATACAGGACATAGGTTTGAGGAACTCAGCTCACTTCTCCACCCCCCCAGTAATTTCTCATGGGACCCTGGGCAAGTCACCAACTTGGATTCACCCCCAGCTACTTCTAGACATTAAGAAGAGGATGGTGTCTAAATTCTGTACTTTTCTATAGTCTAGAGAGCAATTCAGATACCAGGTGAGCTTAGATGTTCACCTTTATTTAGGAACCGTAGCAGAGTATCTGCTGTTAGGCAGGATGAGTCCTCCTTGCTTCAATTTCCAACTCTGGGCATGGGGGTGGCATCACCAGTTCTTTCCCAGGACTATGGGAAAGTGACATTTCTTAAAGAACACAAAACTGAAACGCGCTGCTGATAGGAGCAAGATGATCAGTCAGAGCGCTGTGCACTGCTCTTAGTGAGTTGCTTCAGAAGAATTTCTAATTGGATGCATTGGTTTTGACTTCCTTGCAAGGCAGACTTGCCAAAAAATAAGTAAACAAACCTGATAAAGCACATTTTCCCCTAACTGTTATTTGCAAATAAGTATTCTGTCATATGCTGCTGTATTTGCAGAAGAGGTTGTATACGGAACCAGATCTGGTCTTCTACAAGTGACAGTTTCTGTTCTGTATGTTCCTTTTCTTCACTAAACCCTTCTGTTGCAGTCTTTGCACTAATCTCTTGTATTTATTGATGATACCCTTATCATAGCTAAACTCTTGCTTGCATCCCCCATTCTTAAGAGGCTGATTATTGACAAATGTAATTTTTTCACACTTCTAGAGGACATAATTCACACTACTTATATCCGGAACTTGACTGGTGGAATGGAGATGAAAACCATGCAGAAATGCTGCTTTTTTTTTTCCCCAAACAAACTTACAGTCCAAGCATAGCTAAGAGAATATATCACAGTCCCACGGGATCAGTCTGTCCACCCCAGGTTTTTGTGTCTGACATGGCCTATGGTGGATGTGTACAGGGATAAGACACAGGGCTCCTTCCCCAAAATATTAGAATCATAGTCCCACAGAACGCTTGGAAGGGACCTTAAAGACCATCCAGTTCCAACCCCCCTGCCATGGACAGGGACACCCTCCACTAGACCAGGTTGCTCAAAGCCTCATCCAGCCTGGCCTTGAACACTTCCAGGGATGGGGCACCCACAGCTTCTCTGGGCAGCCTGTTCCAGTCCCTCACCACCCTCTCCATGAAGAGCTTCTTCCTGGTATCCAATCTAAATCTCCCCACTTTCAGTTTAAACCCGTTACCCCTTGTCCTGTCACTACAGACCCTCGTAAAAAGTCCTCCCCAGCTTCCTTGTAGCCCCCTTCAGGTACTGGAAGGTGCTATAAGGTCTCCCCAGAGCCTTCTCTTCTCCAGGCTGAACAAGCCCAACTCTCTCAGCCTTTCTTCATCGGAGAGGTCCTACGGCCCCCTGAGCATCTCCATGGCCTCCTTTGGACTCGTTCCAACCAGTCTATATCCTTCTGATGTTGGGGGCCCCACAGCTGGACACAGTACTCCAGGTGGGGTCTCACAAGAGCAGAGTAGAGGGGGAGAATCCCCTCCCTCAACCCGCTGGCCACGCTTCTCTGGATACAGCCCAGGATCCGGTTGGCTTTCTGGGCTGCCAGCGCACACTGCCAGCTCATGTTCAGCTTCTCATCCACCAGCACCCCCAGGTCCTTCTCCTCAGGGCTGCTCTCGATCCATTCTCCACCCAGCCTATACTGGTAGCTGGGATTGCCCTGACCCCGGTGCAGGGGGTCTTGCACTTGGCCTTGTTGAACTCCATGAGGTTGGCAGAGGCCCACCTCTCCAGCCTGCAAGATCCCTCTGGATGGTATCCCCAGACTTCAACAATTTGAGATTTTCTGGGCCAGAAGTGAGGTCTTGGCTTTGCAACTTCTAGCAATATTGTCAGTGAGATGAGAAAAACACAGGTCAATTAAAAAACGAAATCCAAGTTACGCACCACAGTAGATCAAGTTTATAATGCCAAAGGGTTAGGGATTAAAATCTTTGGGACCTCTGCCAGTAAGTGCACCAAAAGTGGAGCAGGATCCTGAGTTACTACAGCGGAAATAATGACTTGCCTGCAGGTGAGGGTGCGGGTGCCATCCTGCATCCCTTCCACGCAGGGCATTCCCTTGGCAGTGCCGGTCACCCCTGTCACCCATGCAAGGCCTGGAAGAGACGGTTCTGGTCCAGCTGCCCTGTGTTACAGCCACAGAGCTCAACCTTTTGCCTTGCCCCTGATATTCTGCTTGCGGCTCCCGTGCAAGAGCAAATACGGAATAAAACATGGAAACGGGAGGAGCTGCTACAGGTTGCTGGGACAGGGACCGCCAAGCACCTCCAGCACCCCTGCGGCTCGCTTCAGTGGGAAGCAGACACTCGCCCTCCCATGACATCCAGAGGATGGGTGGTAAAAGCAGGGGGGAAATTCCTGTTAACTCTCACCTAAGAGTTACAGGGATTCTTTATTCCCTGATTATTTAAAACTTTTCCCACCTGATGTTTCCCCTCTTCTAAAAATTGGCTCGGCTTCCAGTGAAACATTTCCCCGACCGCTTCCAGTTCTTTGTTGTGGAAAGTACAAGCGGGAGGAAGGTTTCACAACACTCTGCAACCCGAATCTTTGCAAACCCTCCGTCTTCTGGTAACAACAGCTTTACCCCTGGGAGAAGCCGTGACCTTTGCTCAGCAAAGTTGATTTTTCTTTTCTATTTGAGCTCTGAGCTGGGTTTGATTTCTGCGTTTGAAACGGTATCCAGTCACTGCCACCTGGCGCCAGGGCAGGAACCGTCTGGCAGAGCTTTCTTTTCTCGTATGGTGACGGATCGGGGGGTTGTATGTGAAGCGAAACTGGGAAGGAAGATGACCATTGGTGGGGAGAGGATCCGGCCGCGTGCTAAAAGCAGGTGAGGCCGAGGTTGGTGGGTGAGTGGCTGACCTTCCTCCTCCCCTCGGCACTTTCAGAGGTCTGTTAAGTGCGGCACGAGTGAGACGGGCACCTGTGTCCTCTGAGAAACCTCACGGCTGGGAGATGGGGAGAAACGAAGAACGTTGGTCTGCTAGAAATTGTGCTTCTGCCCTACACCCTGGTACCTGTAAGGGGAATTAAATCCGTTGTGGGCTGGGTGGTGGCAGATGAGCACAGGGTCACTTCCAAGAAGCCAAAATTAGTTAGCCCTTTAATTTACATATTATGTAAGGGAGGAGGGGGGAATCTCCCCCACCTTCCTGTGTAAGAAAGGGCGCAGGGGGACTGGGCGGCCCCTAAAAGTAAGGTGCAAGAAGGGCAGCGAGTGAAGTAAAGGGAAAAGTTACGCAACTTTCGCTTAATTGAGAATTGTGTTTCCAATCTGCAGAAAACAGCGTGTTGCTCCCCTTGTTCCCCAGACAGAAAGGCACAGTTTTACAATCTCCTTTTATTGTGTTGCTGATAAGCAGGCATTTCACATTTCTGACACTATACAAAATAGCCTTTAGCAAACTCGGTCAGTGCCACGGCCTTTTCCAGCTGGAACAGTAAAACCAGAGCCTGGCTGGCCAGCTAAGTTTTCACCCCACAACACAGCGTCCCAGCTCTGGCTGGCCAAGGTACTCCAGCTAGAAAGGGAAAAAGACGGCCGCAGGAGCCGTCGGCTTCAACTCCTGCTTCCACTCTCGCGCAAACGGGCAGCAGCGCAAATACGGCGCACACTTCCCGACCTTTGGGGAGAGCCGGCTTGGCGGGCACCGGCACGACTCGTTGAGTACATGACTTTGCAGGATGGCGCGCGACTTCGTGTTTCCATTCTGCAAACACTGACTGCTAGCCAAAGGTTAGTCCTGTGCTTATTTTAGTCCTTGTTCTGCAAGACCCCTACCGTGACCCTTAACGTTACAGACTCCTACTGTAAACAGCCGTAGAGGGAGCGAATCTTCCTTCTTTGGCAGAACTCCCAAAGGGTATTTCTGCGTTGCGCAGACCTGCCCCGTACCTCCCAGCGTCCAAGGAAGGCTGAGGGAGTTACTCCTTCCTGGAGAAACCCACCTACTAGCCCGGCAGTCCCCGCGGCCTGAAATGACCCACCTGGGCCACTGGCAACTGAACATAGATTTGGGTTTGCATTACTCAAACAAGCAACAGGAATAGCTTGATCCTGGTTAGTCTCAAGACCTGGATGTAGAGCTATCAGAAATTGCTGAATCAGAGGATATGGATCTCTGACAACAATAATATTTATGAATCCTTACCAAAAATTGCTGAAGATGTTTTTGTTTCTTTGTTTGCTTGTTTAAAAAAGAAGAGAATAACACCTCCAGAGGTCCCTGCGATATGTTTGCGCTTTGTTGCGCGAAGGAAACACGCCTTGTCATTTTTGCCAGCTAACAAGGCATTTTGACAAAGCTGAAAATATCTTACACCAATGTGAGTCATTTTGGCTTCAAGTGCACATCTCAGAAAAAGGAATCTCAGAAAAAAAAAAGCAACCTCTTTTAAGTAAGCGCTGGCATGAAATACGGCCTTTAAATGACAGCCCTGGAAAGGCTATGCATATTTGTATTCTATACAGAAACGATAGCCATCTTTCAGCCCACGCAACTGCTCTGTGGGGGTTGTTTTCTTTTTTTCTCTTTTTTTTTTTTTAAATAAGTATTAAAAAATAAATCTAATTTCTTTCCCAACTTTTGGATAAAGTTTATTACTTTAGTGGGCTGCAATTATTTTTTACATGTAGCTAGGTGACCTCTGCTGGCAGATTCTTATCATAACTGCAATAATTCACAAGGCCAGGTAGATACATCGGTATTCTGGTAAGCGCTGCCCTACATACACAAGAAGAGATAATACCCAAGAAGATAGAACCCCATTCTGAAAAATTAGACTCCCATGCTGGAAAGGCGTAAAATAAAATAAAAAACCCCCCACAAAACAAAAAAACGTATAACCCAGCTTTCTCCACTCACAGATGTTTTGTAGGGCAGTTTTTAGAGAACCTTTCATAGCGAGGTATGCAGAGCTCAGGACGGAGCCAACTGGTGTTTGTTCAGCATAATGGTCTAAATGCTCACTATTGCTTGGAAAGCCCCTAAACTCCATCCTGCTAGAAGCAGGGAGGTTACTGCGAAGAAAGGATTAGTCTCCACTTGCATTCCTTTCGTGTGCTCTTTTTCATACCACCTTAACAACCATTGTGGGAGAAAGGATACCAGCTAAATGGACCTCTATTCTGACTCAGCACGGTTGTAGACAGTCTGTCCGCTATGATAGAGCGGCGCAGTATAATTTGATACTTTTAAAAAAAATGGCCATTCATCTGAGAGATCACAGTGCAACTCCCAGTTAACAGCCTCGGTCTTTGTGATATCCAAGGTCATTTCTATTATTACAGCACAGTGCACGGAAATACCACAAATACCAAGCGAGCCTTATCTGTTTATCATAGGTGAATTTGGCACGCTTTGCAGCGGGACGGCTCCACGTCGGATCGCAGGCATTTGAGTTCATTTGAGTTTGTATTCTGAAGCTGGCTTTCTCCGTTAAGAGCTCCCTGGATTTCACACATGTTCATATTTACGGCGTCATCACGGTGGCCATTTCTCAAGTGTCCAGCTTCCACGCTGACGGCAACTGTGCCTCAGCACAAGGCAGCAAACACAAACACGCCCTGACCTTGTCAGTTAGCGGCAGGAGCCAAAGGCAAAGGCTGGGATCGGGTCTTCCCTTCTCCCAACCACGCATCTCCGCCTTTACACCCCTGCAACTGCTGGGTGATTGCCATGGCCCCCCAGAACGTGCCACGGAAGAAAAGCAGGGTTATACCCTAACGCCTCAACGCCGCTGTCAAACCCAAACCGCTTCAGACCCGCCCCACCCCGAGCCCACTCGGTTGGGCCTGTGGAGAGCGGGCGGGGGCCGGGCACAGACAGGTCGGGCACAGGCAGGCCGCGCTCACCCCGGGCTCCCCCTCGGCGCTGCCCCTGCGGCCGCGGCGTCCCTTGGCGGCTGGGGAAGGGCAGGACGAGACGCCCGCCGCGTCCTTCCCGCGGGGCAGCGGCGGGGGCAGCGTGCCGAGCCCACAGCCCCCGTCGAGCGGCGGGGCCGCTCCATCGGCCGCCGCGAGCCTGATGGACGGCCGAGACACCTCCACCGCGGCCCGCCCCGCCGTTATAACAACAACTAACAACAACAACGCTGACAGCAATCGCGATAATTATCGCGGTTATGGCGAGGGCGATGGGTCCCGTGCGCTGCCGCCAGGCGGCTGAAGCGGCCGGCCGCCCTCCGGCAGGTGCGAGGCGCGGGGCGGCAGGGCGCCCCCTGGCGGCCCGCCCGCTGGCGCGCCCCGCGGCTCGCCCCGCCGCTCCCCGCCCCCGGGTCGTCCCCGGCCCCCCCTCCCCGCCTCCGCCCCCCACCCCCCCTCCCGGCCGCCCGCCGCCGCCGCTGTGAAGTTCGCAGGCGATTTCCTTTCCAGCCCGGGCTTATCTCGGCCCGCACGTTGCCGCGCGGTGACTAATAGGCGAATAACATTGTCTCGGGATAAAATAGCGCCGGGGCTGTTTACCCGCTCCATGGGGGTTCGCTATAAAAGGGCGCCGGGGACCGCCGCGCCAGCCAGACGCGCCGGGGCGCACCGAGCCGCTGCTTGCCCCCGCAGCCGACGGGACACGGCTCTCCGTCCCCGCGCTGGCAGAGATTTTCCCCCGTGTTTTCTCGTTCATTAATTTTTCTTTTTTTTTTTTTTCTTTTTCCTCTCCACCTTTTGTGTTTTGGTGGGGTTTTTTTGGTTTTATTTTCTTTCGTCCGCTCTCCGCCGCCTGCTATGGATTATTCCCAGATGATCGTCTCGCTGCTCTTCGTGCTCTGCCCGGGGCTGCTGCCGGCAGGTAGGTACCGCTTCCCAGCCGCTCGCCGCCGCCGGGATCCGGCGCCGCGGGGAGGGATGGAGGGAGCCGCCGCCTTGCACCCCAGGCTCCGTGCCGGTTGGCGGGGAGCGCCACCGGGCACCCCGGGGAGGGCGGGCGGGGGGCTACCGCGGCGGCAGGGCGCGGGGTACGTGTCTGCCGTGGGTGCTGAGCTCTGCCGTTCCCTCCCGCAGCCCCCGGAGCCGAGGCGGTCGCCGCGCCGCACACCTCCGCCGCACACCGCCGAGCCCGGCGCTGCTCCTGCTCCTCGCTGCTCGACGAGGAGTGCGTCTACTTCTGCCACCTGGACATCATCTGGATCAACACCCCCGAGTGAGTGCGCCTGGGGGGCAATTCGGCAGTTCGGGAAAAGGGTGGGGGGCTTACGAAGAGCAAACTCCCCGCAGAAGCGGGAAGGGGAGGAAGGAATAGTAACTTGAACGGTCTCTCCTGTTGCATCCCCCTCCGTCCTGCTTTTCTGCAGGGTTTAGCAGCGAGACAGTTCACCGGGAGAATGCAAGCAGGATTTGACCACCGAGACTGAGCTCCTAATAGCCCTAACACACCTGCATTCCTTAAATCTGGGCAGGAGTATTTCCTTCGGGGCGCTGCTCAGCAAAGGCTGCGGGATGCTTTTCGCTATGAATCAGAAGCAGACGAAATGCCCGCAGTATGATTTTGCCGGCCTGAATTCGCCTGGCTGTTTTTCTTTCCGACAAGTTAGGAGGCTAGAAGTCTTACTTTGACACGGGGTGGCTGCTCGCCACCTCTCCGCTGCAAATCAGCGTGTTGATAGAAAGGGACGCTGCACATCACCCTACTCTCTCCTCGCCAAAAAAGTAGTGAGCCAGAGCCTCACCTAACACTGCAAACACTGACACTGATGATTTGTTCTGCCGCTGGCTTTCCTCGGAACGGAGGGTATCGGTTCCTCACTTTTATTGCTTCTTTCAGTGTTGGCAGTTACCAAAGTTCAGAGAGATGAGGTTTTACTGCTTTCTATCACACAAGGAGGCACAGCAGCCTTATGAAATCACAATTAAAACGTCATTAGCCTTGTCTGTAGCCATGCTAATGAATATGTTGCAGGATCATCAGAAGCATTTGTATCGAAATTACGACCAAGGAGGCATTCCCAACCCCACAACCTTTACTCATGCCATCAAACCTGTTGATAAGATTGCCCAAAATACCCGTCTGTTTTGAATTATTTGAATGACTTTCATGTTGCCTCTTTGATCATAGGAAGACTGTTCCGTATGGTCTCGGAGGCCCTTCTCGATCCAGAAGATCGCTGAAGGACATGGTGCCAGAGATGCTCGCTGAACCTAGCAGCAGATGCCGATGTGCCAACCAGAAGGACAAGAAATGTCTGAACTTCTGCCAGACAGGAAAAGATCTCTGGTGCGTCTATTGTTGCTACTGTTTAAAAGGCAGTGCCTGTAAAAGGGATGGGTTGTGGTAGACTTACTCATTTTGGCACTTGCTGAGTGAATAATCTCCCCAAAGCATTGCCTCCTACCTGAGTGCTCACGCTGCTATGATACCTACCGTGTGTTAGCCCAGAAAGTTGGCTTATTACATGCCTTGAGAAGTGGTTGATGAGATGCCTCACCTTGTGGACTGCAGACTTGGGTTGTTTTTTTAACAGCTGTGTCTTTTCACTTTTAACAGGGCTCAGTCCACAGTGGAGAAAACCTCGCGTCATCGCAACAAAGCTGGCAATTGCGTCGGACCCAAATGCATAAGCCGACAGCTTGTTGAGGGCAGGAAGATGAAGCGGTGAGTTTCTTCTCGTGCTGTTGTAGTTCCACAGAATAGCAATAGAGAGCACAGTTCACCTGCCTTCAAATCAACGTGGGTTTAGCTGGTGATTGCAGCTTGCGAGTTTTGGAAGAATCAGTGAGGCTATCTTGAGGGGTTTTGTTCATGCCGTGGGTTCTTAGCTTGTGAGGACATGGGTGCAGAGCTCTGCCCAGCAGCTTCCATTTGCTTGGAGGAAGTGGATTTAGTTATAGGCCTAAAGATACACCAAACTTTAGCAGAGTATGAAGTCATTGGATACTGGCAGAAATAAATTGAGCCTGGCATTTTAGTGTGTTCATGCACTAGCTTAACTAATAAAAAGTATTAAATCCCAACTATTCTAAAATGAAATTGAGTCAGAATGCCTTTTATTAGGTATTTTGCTCCATTTTACTGCAGGGAAAAAAGAGTAAGTTATTGATCTATCCAGATCTTGAATTTATTGTATCTTCTGGCTGGTGTGGCTGTTTTTTTAGAATGCAGGAGGCAGATTTCTACCTGCCTTATCCCTTGTGCTGCCTGATAAACCTCTGTAAAATGGATACGGGATATTAGTGGTGGAAATGGCTGCAAAAAGGTTGAGGAAAGGGAAAATGAAGACTAAATTAATATTTGAGCCACTTTAATATTTGAGATTAGGAGAAAATCAGGATTGCCCTTTAAGGTCTGTGAATAATGAGTTTAGGGACAGCAGGCAGCAATATCACTCCACAGTGCCTTGCACTTGGTGCAGCCACGGGCCCCACAGAGGGGTTGTCGGCTTTGGAGGTGAGTGTTGGTACAGCTGTGTCAGCTCCAGCATTCAGTGTTCGGCCATATGCCCGCGTAAAAGTAGGGCACACAAAAGTTTGCCTGTACAAAAGAAGACCCTTTGTTGCTGTTTTCAGAAGCAGACTGCAATTTATGGGTGCAGGCAGCCTGATGATTCTGAGTGAGACTTAGGCCCTGGAAGTCTTAAAAATCACTTTTGGAAATGGGCCTTGCTTGCTTACTTACTTGAAAAATGCACCCATTCATTGGAACCAGGATCAGGTTTACCTAAAAGAAACAAAACAGCCTGAAGAATAACACTAAAAACCTCTTGATTGGATACATGCTATTCAAGGAACACTAGGGCATCTATATTTTAAAGAATATTTTAACTTAAATTCTGAATCAAGTATTTCAAGTGGCCTAAGTTAGCGTAATTCTGACAGAGGTATAGCAGTCAGCAGTTACTGAGGATCCCATGGCAGAAGTCTAACCCAAGGCTTATTTAATCAAAAACTGAAATGTCCGCGCGCTGGAGATGCATCTTCATTATTGTAACAACAAATGTACGTGTCTTATTTTTGCAGGCTGGAAGCTATTGGTAACAGTATCAAAGCTTCCTTCAGTATTGCGAAGCTGAAGGCTGAGCTCCAGAAAGGGTGGAAGCTGAAACATAACAGGGCGAACAAAAGGCAAAGCATCTGGGAAAGCCTGAAAGCATCCTAGTGGAAAGATCACCGGAACCTTTCTCCATCACACTCGCTGACAAAGCGTCACCAAAACTCTCCTCTTGACTTCTAACATTCCACAATCGCCAAGGGCCTCTCTGTCCAAGTGTTTGCGCAGCAGAGCAAAACACTAAGGAAGTCCTGCATTTGGAGGTATAAAAGCAGAGGATGTCATCATTTTGGAATTCGAATGGATGGGTAGAGAGGGTGAAGGGGAATTCGCAGTAACATACATGAAAAGCCGTCTTTCTGAAGAAATATTTGAATACTTCTTCTGGAATGTTACCCATCAGTTGAGCAGCTTTCAGGTTCTGCATCCAAAGCATTTTGCAAGGAAGGCCTCACAGATGTGCTTAGGAGGGACAGAAGGCAAGGTCTGAGTGGACAAACTCAAAGCGAAAAACGCTACCTTTCGGTTAAAATGCAAAAATGAAAGCCACAGTGCTACTTTAATCAGGACTTACTGCATATATACATGTCTACCTCGCGTACTGTTTGTTGCACTCCTGCTAGAGTATTTTTACACCTTGTTATTGCCTTTACTAATCAACTGCAACCCTTTGCCTTTTTTCCAGAAGTCTAGTTTACTTGTACGACCAGAGTTATCTGAACGTGGGTTAGACGCTGTGGTTGTTTGCGTAGTTGAAGTCTTCTGGTTTTGGATACCAGAGGACTCTTCAACATAAAATAAAGGTTAGAGGGCACTACTAGATTTCCCATAACAAGGATATTTGGCTAACTGAGGCTCTAAAAATAGAGGTTGTTGTGTCTTACGCGCCACCAAAAATGCACTGAAGTGGGGATGTACCGGAGGCTGTTGCGAGGTTTATTCAGTGCCTTGTTTGGTGTAAATGTGTTGAGACAAAGGGTTGTTTTGAATTACATCAAAAGGCTAATATTGGGTGAATGTTAATAGCAGTGAATTTGTTCACATTGTTGAATCTGCTGACAGGTTGAATCTTATGTGCTTATTTTTTGTGTTTTGTATTTATATTCACACAAGTTCTTCATTATATTTACCATGTTGAATACACATTGAAGTAGGCCATATTGGTCTATGCATGTTTTATGTATTTCTGTATGAAATTGGGAAATGCTTTATGCCTATCAAGGTAAATATCTTCAGAAATAAATATTTTTAATTACTGTATTGGCTTGGTTTTTTATGTGCCCCACTTTTCTGTAGGCTGTGGCTCCGTGATGATGGAGGTAGATTGCCCCACGTACAAAGCTGACCTAGATGAAGTGCGTGCATCTGATTGATTGTTGCTTCGTCAGATTAGCCAGGTCACAACACGGAAAGGTTATGCCAGATGTGAGACAACAGATGATATTTGTTCTAGCTTCAAGCTTGTTCATCACAATTTCATGATGAAATTTGAATTGGCCAAATTAATTTATCCTGTAGCAGCACTCTCACATCTGGTTGGTTTTTTCATCCAATAGTACAAATCCTAGTGTTGGATTTACTTTACCATTAAAACATTGCTAATGAGGAGTTGGGTATACATGAAGTAGAGGAGAAAATGCACATGCTGGATGCTTTGTGGGCTATATCGAACTAGGCTGTGTTATGTTACTTATTACCATGCTGTCCCAAAAAGTCTCAGCCCAGCCCATCAAAGTTAAAGATGGAGACCTCAAGAGAGCCTGGCCCAAGCCCAGGAAAGAGCAATAGTCAAACTTTGCATGTATCCAAACATATATAGCTGGAAAGATGCTTTAAGAAAATACATGGATTTAATCATCTCTGATCTTATATAAAAAAAAAAAAAAAAGCACAAGAGTTAGTCCATGGATAAAACTCTGGTTGTTTTGGTTTTTTTGGTTTTTTTTTTTTTTTTTTAAAAAAAACCCACAAACTTAACACTGACAGCAGTCACCCTTAAAAATTTCTGAAATTGCTCTGGGTTTCTTGTCAATATACATTTGTCTGCAGCATTTTTCACAGCTAAACACTGTAAAGCCCATATCAGGTTTCCTTCGTGCTGTTCTGCTACGTTTTGGGGCCGTTAATTCAGTGCGGTGAGGGCAGCGCTGGCAGCCCAGTTCTGACAGAAGAGCCTGGCCCAGGCAGCGGGAAAGAACCAAGATTTTAGGAAGAGGTAAAGCAAGAGCCCTGCACAGCACCAAGCCTGAGTGACAATGCAGAGAGCACAGCAAAGGTGAGCTGTCCTGATCCCAGGGACTTGCAGGCTTTGGGAAGAGTGACTGAGGCTGTTTCGTGCTGCCCAGCCTGCTCCAGGAGCCCTGACCCCACGCTATTTACATTTTGACATAGGAACATAATCTACAGCTTAGCCCGGTTTGCATTAACGAGCTGGACTGAAAACCAGAATTCAACACTCTGTTTGTCTCACTGAATAAGCAAAAGGGAACATGAAGGATTTTATCTCAAGGCTGGCTCACATACAAGTACCAGGTTCCGTCCTAGAGGTTTGCTTCTTCTCAAAGCAATCTCCACGGCAGACTGAGCTTCAATAGCTCAGGCCAGAAACCCCGGTGAAAAAAAAAGAGGCATGGTATGTGCTGGGATTTATGGCACTGAACACAGAACAGTGTAAAAGTACATTCTTACTTATAATAAACGACCTGAGAGAAAAAATACTCCACCTGAAGCCAATGGAAACGTGCTGACTGCAGAGGCAAGGCTGCAGAGTCAGGGCTCTCATTCTTCTAGCTAGACCCAATCTCACTTTTTCTCTTAAAAAGTATAACTTTCATGGTCATGACCTATCTCCTTTTTAGCCAAGAGAGTTTTCTAATCCAGGATGAAATTTGAGAAGGATGAAGGGAAGCATATAGAGAAGAGGGCCACCACTTTCCACAGTGGCCATACTCTTAACAGTCCCAAAATACACCTGATGTATGGTTGAAATTCCAGCTCAGGCCAAGAGCAAGGAAAGGCACTGTTACCAAATTTCATCGCCATCCTCTGATTTTTCCCAGGTCTGACATGGTCATTTCTGAAATTGCAAAAATTTCACAGGAAGAAACAACTATTCCTCTCTGAAATTAAACTTTCTGTACTTATTTTTATTCAATGCTGCATGTAATTCTTTCTTGCTCAGCTGGTTTATTTTTATTTCCTCTGGAAAATGGCTGTTTTGACTATATATCAAAACAAGGTATACAATAAAACAAAGCTTCAACATGTGAGTCAGGCTTCAAGTCAGGAAAATACTACAATGCTACTGAAATTCTTTCCATCTTATCTACATATTTCTGACCTAATTTTTCCAGAAATGGCAACTCTAATCTGTACCATGTTGTAATGAACTGGCCCAAAATAATTCACGCAGGATGTCCTAATGTTGCCTATAGAAGTTACCAAATACCAGCCTCTTTGTTCATGTTTCCTTACATTAGGATAAATTTAGCCACTACAACACACTTCAATATTTACAAACACAGAATGAGCTGGAAAAACCGCTGCTTAAATGCTATCTGATGTTTACTTTCTTCACGCTCAAATGTTTGCCTCTCTGTATATAAAAACATATCAATTTTGACTTTGTCTTTATCATGGTGCTATTATTAGGTTCCTTGGGTAGAAATCCAGCTTCCATTCGCAGCTGATATCTTTATTTAATGTACTGTTCTTCCTTCGTGACCTAGGAAACAAAAGGATGGAGTTTTTGATTAATTAGAGGAGAATGCTTGGAAGCTGCGATGGTGAGTGTAAGTATGCGAAGAGACAGGGTGCCACAGATAAAGTACAAAGATAGAGGCAGGATCGTTTTTCCTGAGGTAAACATCGTGCAAACGACATTTCAGAAACTTAGCCAGAACGGGTGTTCGTGTCTTTCTGTATTTTATATCTCTGATCAAATCTGAGCTAGGTGAAAAATGATAGGGAAGCCTATTTTACTATTTCTCAATATGGTTAAACGATGGGTTGGTATGTCTTAGCAGTGTGCCTAGGACAAGTTCCTCTGCTCTGATCAGGTCGAGGAGACCTGAATTCTGCCTGAAGTCCACCGGGTCAGTCGGTCAGCCAACAATTCCCTCAGCTTTAGAAGCATCATTTATGCCAGTGAAACGAGCAAAATTTGACCCAGAAAGGCTTAGTGATGGGGGCAAACGGACACTGATTTGCTGATGCTAGCACAGGGTTTCAGTGGCTCTTGCTGCTCTTGGTCTGGGTTTGGTTGTTGGTTTGATTTTACTTTTTCATCCCCATAAGCATTTACTAGTAACAAATTTGATAAATATCACTTTGGTAAGCAAAGAGGCACTTTGCCTCTGGCTCAAGAAAGCTGCGTTCAGAAATGGATGAGCCCCATGGAGTTTGTGGTTTTGTTGACCTCTCCAACTATTTTGGGGGCTGCAGAAATTATTTGAGTTCACCAGCTGTAATTCAAGACCACGCTGCTGTTGTTGTGTTTTTCCCCCCAAGGAAATAAAAAAAAACCCCACCCTCAACCCTAAACCTAACTTTTTTTCTAGTGAAAGGAAAAAATGTATGTTATGTGCCAGTCACTAGAAACAAATCTAACCTCTAGCCTGGCAAGAAGAAAGCAGCACTGTATTTTGGCCATATATATTGGATTTACATTTTCCTCTGCTTTCTCCATCTCTTTTCACAGACACAATTCAGCCAAGCACTTGCTGAAGTGCCCATCATGGAAAATTAGCCAGTGCCCTAAGGACTCCTTGTGAAAAGGTAACCACATGCATTGAATACTTTGTTGGACCAGAGCTTCTCCTGTGATCTTGTCTTCATTTCAGCCCTATTGTTGCAAGCAACCTGTTTTTCTTTTGTTTCTTATTTTCATCTTCTCTTATTACTAATAGGAGGATAAAGCAGTGACATTCACTATCTAGACAGCAAACTAAAGTGGACAGAAAAATAGGGCAAAAGGTGCCTGTTGCATTCTTATCAGAAATGTGCAGGCCTTTAAGTTGTCTATTTGTCTGTGGAAGGATTTCCAAGTAGCTGAGACCTCTTACAAGCTCTGCAAAGTGTTAAATTCTGTGGCCATCAGCTGCTCATCAAAATACGCTCATGTAAATGTGCACAGACTGCCTGGGAGCTTCCAAGGGTCGGAGGTGCTGGGTACTTTGCAGGACCAAACTCCCTTCTCGAGGAAGTAAGGACTTCTGTACTTTCTCATGCCCTGAACTTGCTCACCCGCTTTGGCGAGCAACCCTCGAGAGCATAATTGAGGACAAAACGAGAATCATGATATTATCTGCAGGAGAGGTGCCTTGAGAATGCCCTTTGGGTTCTTCCCTCATGGCTGTACGTCTCATCTGACCTCAAGGGAGAGTGTCTTTCCTCACGCATGGGCTGCCCAGCACATCTGTCAGGCAGCTGACTTCATTGTGTGGTGAGGCAAGCAGGGATCAAAGCACCCATGCTGCTGAGAAGAACGATCATCGCTGGGCTGCGCAGAGCCTACCCTGTGCTCCTCAGGGAGTGGAGGGAGGGTGGCTGCAAGTCACCAGTCATGCCAGCAGCCCTGCTCAGCCCCCTGAGTGTGTAAACCACCCTTCCTGTGGCTGCAGATTCACCCTGGGTAATGCCACGCAGGCTGCCTTGAGATGGCAGCAGCTCCCCTCTCACATCTATGGTCTCAAAATGATTTTATCAGTACGTTATAGCTGATTTTTGAGAAAGCATCTCAGTCGGGAGAGCTGTCCTGGCTTCCCTCTCGATTGACTAAACTGATGTCACTTGTGTGAATTTGGGGCAACACCACTAATTTCACCAGCCCAGAGGTTTTTCAGGGTATCAGTCATGCAGATAGAGCATACGACTGTGAAATCCACAAACGCCTCTGCAGAGGCTCCTTTGTCCATGTCTCTTCTATGTATTCATAAGAAGAATATCTTCATAATTTTTCCAAAAATGTTACTTGCCTATCTTTCTAAAATCTTCTGGCTTTTGCAGAGGACTTGGCCTGCTGTTTTTCCTCCTGGGTCGCTGCTAACCATTACATCATCCTCGGTACACATCCAGCAGGATGCTTTGCAGTGATTTGTGTTCCAGTGGCTTTGAAAAAATGTGCATTGAGGCTGTTAATTTAATTCTACTTCACCCTGAGTCTGCTTTGTCATAAGCACAAGGACGTCTTTCACCTGGCTGAAAAGCACAGTGCCTGCAAGTGCCGGCCTTTGCCCTGAATTGGCAATGGATTGGATTGCTGGTTCCGATGTTGACCCTTTAGGCAAGTCAGAAAGTTGGCTGGATATTACTATACAGTAAAAAATTTATTCTTTGAACTAACCACTTTCTGCTGAGTAATTATTTTTCTCCACAAACATTTCTATAAATGTCTATACATGCACAGGGGTCAACTTTCTAAGCAAACTACAGCTTTTGCTTCCCCACCCCTTTATTTTTCTTCTCTCAATCATTCCTGTGCTGTTCCTGTGACCAAACATGGCTTTTGTGAGCTGCTTCTGTATAAGCTGTGATCACAGCTGTTTTTCCAGCCTGTGATACGTGAACATCTGAAGAGCCATGAAACGCATTTAAGGGATGCAGGTTCACATGTGCTTCACAACAACCTGAAAATATGAAATTCCTGGGCCAGTTTATCCTTCCACTGGGAATTTTGTGGTCATCCACATTACAAATTAATTCAACCTGTGCCTTATATGTGGAAAGTAGGTTGGAAAAAAAAGTTACAAAATGAAGTTGTCAACATAGAAAAGAGCAGAATTTTGTCCAGCCACATAGCAAGTAAGAAACATACTGTTCTGATAAAAATTTATGTGATTATCTAACTGCATTATCAGGAATTGCCAAGTGTGTGCAACAGGGTACGTTGGGAAAACCTGAAGCATTTTCCGACTCTACATGGGTACGTGTAAGCGTGGAAGTGTGCGCACATGCAGTGTGATGTAATCTAGTGTAACGAAGGTCTTTCTGATGTTGTACAATATGTTTTGGATCCACTTCCCCTTGTCAGAAAACCCCAGACTCGAGGGCCTCTCTGCCTCGAAGTCTGTCTTTTTTACCCCCGTTTAATCTAGCAGAGCTCCGGTCAAGATAGCCGAATTCTGTAGGTGCCTTTGCAAAAGATGCTCTGCAAAGGGTGCTGCTGTTCACTGTCTTGCGTAACAGCTGTTTTTGCCTCGACTTCTAGTCTGTTCAAATAAACTCAGGTTGTTAGCATGGATTTTTTTACTATGAGGTCTACAAGGAGAGAGTATATTTGCCCCCGGTTTTCCCTCTCTGGACAGCACAGTTGGAGACCTCTGAATGGTTTATAGGCTAATTAAAAACAGACCACAGGTTTTGGGGTCTTTTTCCTTTTTGCTGCATTCCAGTTTGTTTAGCTGCTCAGCAGGGACTTGACAGGGACATTGTTAAGCAGACAAAGGAACTCTAGCTTGGGTGACATTAGTGTGCTGAGATGGCTCCCTTTCACCCGACAGCCTAACCAAATTGGATCAGGTATCGGAAAGACTGACAAAACATTGGAGGACATGAAATATGCAGCAAATGACTGACCTGCACATCCTACCTGGCTCTGGCTACAGTAGCAACCTTGCAGGGGAGGTGAGGCAGAACTGCCCTTATCTCTCTCCACCTGACAAGCTCAAACAACTGATAAATTACCAGAACTAATTGTTGCCCTGACAGGCCTTTGATCCCTGGAAGAGTCAATTTATAAATGATGAGCTCCTTTTACATGCCACCGCTGATGAAACTGTTGAAATAGTTATAAAATCAATAAACCCTGCGGTCTGGGGATCCTTTAGTTTTCTCCCATTTATTCAGGAGGCAGTTCAAAGTGTCTGCAAATGCTCATTTCCGTCTCTTCCCAGCACCCTGCACAGAAAAAGTCAGGCATTGTCACAGGAGTGAGGCTTGGTAAGGAGGGAGTGTGAGTATCCAAAAAGCAGGCTAGTGCAGATGAACACTGAGCAGGAAGCAAGATGGTCTCCAGGTCATACACTCAGCCACTTGTGAGGGTCTCTCCAGGAAAACAAATTTGTAAAAAAATCAGGGCAGAAAGGCAAGATGGGAAAATCTGGAATGATAAACAGCATCACGGGGAAGGGTAGCATCTTCAGGGAGGCAGCAGAGCAGAGATCCCATATATGGCTCCTGGAGTCCAGCCTCTATAGGGAGCCCAGCTGGTCTGTTCCCCTATAGCATACTGCCTCTCCCAGAGACAGAGCTCCCAGCGGTCTGCCAGCACGTGTCTCCTTCACCTGTGGCCATCTGGTTATGGTACAGCAGAGTGACAAGGGCTGGGATAAAAAAATTCTGCTACAGGCTTCTCTGCATGTGGCTTTAAGTGGCCAGAGTCCACCCTACCTAGCAATGACGGTACTTTCTGGGTTTGTTGAGTGCAAACCTGACTTCACCAGTCTGAAGGAACAAACCAATATTTAACCAAATAGAGCCCCTATGGGTGGGATCACCTGTGCAGAATTTGGTCCTAGACCTGTATTACAAGAGCGTATTGCGACCACCACATGTTGGAGAACCCAATGAAACCTCATCCCTGGGCTGTTTGAGCAAGCTGCTAACTCTTTTGCAAACCACCCCTTTTACAGAGCATCTGGGATACTCCAGAGGTGGTGTTTCTTTTGTAGAGTCATTTGCTGCCTTCCTTTTTCTCTCTTTTTTTTTTTTTTTTATGGAAAAGTTATACCTAATTATAAAAGGATACTTAAATTCAGAGGAGATCTAGAAGAGCTGTGTTGTCAGCTCTCACAAGTCAGCATAGCATCATCGACCGGAGCTTGAGGCAAGAAGCATCACCAGAGCAGAACTGGTCCTCCCATTCAACAGGCCTTCCCTGAGCAAGAGGCTCCCGCGAGGCCTGCAGGTGTGAGAGGGGTAATGGCCATCACCCACAGTGGACATGCAGAGAGAGGGGCAATGTTTCATTTCAACTGGAAGGAAAACTTAGCTGAATTCTGGTGAGCACCTTCTCAGCAATGCTCATAATTTTTAAACAGGAGACAGATGGGTGATGCTCACTCCTCAGCACCCAGAGTTACGAGCACTTGGCTTCCAGCAGCCCAGTTCACAGGGAGTGTCAGCACCACCACCAGGGTCATCTGGAACCCCATTTTCCTTGGGTGATTAGAAACAAAGGACAGCTTGGAAGAATAGTGCAATAATAGCGCTTGGATTTGAAGGAAAGTCTTTGGCCTGCTCTTGCTGGTGTTTGCTCATTTTCCAGTTGTGATAACAAAACAGGAGCACTCCAGCAGGTCCTGACTTACTCCTAGGAGCAACATTTTCAGGCCTGGATGTGGCATCTTTACCACTCAGCAATTTTTGAAAAAAACAGCCTAGAAGCCATGAGTCTGCCTTGTATCTGGAAACCTTATTTGTATGCAATCCTGTCTCTCAGTACAGTCACTTTTCCTGTGCCTGATTATTCTGATGAGAGAGCGCTCATTAGAAAAATGGAACACCACAGCCCAAGTGCATGTGTGAGGCTGGAACAATAGGAGGTGCTGAATGATGCTTCGCTTTCTGTTCTCCCCTGAAAGCTTGTACGCAAATGTGAGATTTTGTAATGCGGTTCAATGTGGTTACTCCAAAGCTGTCTGGGGCCTGGCCACCGAGGCTTGTCATCACCACAGGCAGAGGAGGTGCTCACTAAGAGTGACATTCCCCTCTGGTGTCCTCCGGACTGAGGAACACTTGAACTGAATCTCAGCATCCGTTACAGAAAGAAATCATAGAATCACAGAACATCTAGTTCCAACCCTCCTGCCATGGGCAGGGTCACCTTCCACTGGAATAACGGAGATGTTACTAACTGTAGCAAACTGCTACTGAGTGAAGGAAATGACACATGTACATGGCTTATGCAGGGAGATCCTGCTCTAGTTCTGCCTAGTTCTTCACTGTCTTACCAACCTTGGAAGTTCTCCAGACCTTCAGCCCAGGTAGCACACAGGTGAACCTACAGGGACGTTTTTCTTTTGGCCGTAAAAAGGCCTTAGGGCTGGGAACTAAACATGGAAAAGTTCCTAACTTAATGTTATGGAGTTAGATGCAATGTGCCATCTTCCACTGGAGGGAGAACTGAAACTTTTTGTAAAGTGAAAAAGGGTTTGGGGCATGACTTTGCATCACCAGCTTGTAGTAAACTGAGAGGAAGCTTGTGTAAGTTGACAGACCCAGAGGAAAAGTGTAATCTACCTGAAAAATGACATTTCTGAAACTAGGTCTGGAGAACAGCCTTAACCACTGTGCACTCTAGGGAACTACATCTTGAAGAGGCACCAGGAGAGAGGTTGGAACAATGCAAGAGCTAAATGAGACTGAAAAGACTCAGTCTGTACAGCCTCTTGTTGCAAGTTACGTTCGGACCCTAAGGGTCCCATGAAACTTCCAATGAGGAACAGCCTTCCAAAACAGGAAGGGCAACAAGAATTATTTATATATTAATTAATATTTGTATATTAATTTAGTGGTAATTCAACACCGAGCAATTTATTCTAAGGATGCTATTCACCCTGAAGTATCAATATACTTCCCAGCTGAGTAAAGGGTTTAGAAGCAGACACATTTTCAGATTAGTTAGCATCCACTAAACAAGCAATGAGGGTAGAGAAAAGGAGAGGTACAGTCAGCCTAATTTTAGAAGAAATGGTTTAGTGCAAACAGTCTAGGGGATCTTCTCTAAGGAAATGAGGTTGCTCTCAAGACATTATGCCATATATATATGATAAAAGAGGTGGGTATGGGCCAGGTGGACAGGTTGATATGGAGAAGCCAGAAATAGGACAGTGGGGTAAATGTACAGGATAGAACTACTGGCAATGCAGAGACACAGTGGGGAAAAAAATGCCTAGATTAATCCTACCTAATTTACGTATCTGACTGATGCACCTGAAATGAGAGAAGTTCTCCTCTGGAGGCATCTGGCTTTCTCCCTTGACCTTGTGAAGGATCCTACAGAGGGATGGCAGCCACTGAGATGAAGTTAGGACCGCATCCACCTTATCTTCACGAAGTAGTATTTGAGGGATGCAAACATATTAAACAGGCCAAAATGGTTTTGGACCCACTGCCTTCAGTATCTAATTTTCTTATGGGAAATAAATACAAATTTCCCACAGAAGAATAGCAGGGCAGATATTTATCAACTCTTTTCCCATAGATAAATAATCTTCCAGTATGTTCCAAGAGGTAAGCAAGAGCAAGACACGCTGCGTAACAGCTATGCAATAAACTGAAGATGTGGTGAAGAAAATAGCATAAAGGAAGGTCTTGGCAGGAGAAACTCATCTTCTTAAGCTGGGTTTCTAGGACAGGCTTAATTACCATGAAATAACTCCAGGACATCCTGAGGAGGCAACAAGACAGAGGGAAGAAAGAAGCAAGAGAGAAGCCAGGCTGAAGAGAATTTGATTTCCATGGAATGTTGAATGAGTCTAGCTCCTGCAGCCTGGCCTACTACCCTCACATATCTGGCCTGACTCAAGAGGAAGAGATGACTAATTTTGATTATCGTGCTAACGGGGGGAAAAAAAAGAAAAAGAAAATTTCTTCATATTTTTTTTCATCATGCTCTTTTCTGACTTAGTCAGCTATTTGGAGAGCCTGTCACATCCAGATGATGATATTTATATCATACATTTCCTGGACAATTGGGAAATCTTCTACCCTGAAAAAAAGAGGAAGAATAAAATAATTAAAGGATACAGTTAAAAAATGAAATTATTGGGAAGTGGTAATTTCAGTGTGGTTAAAAAGGATGTAGAAACATCACTGAAGCTGTTGCTCTTAATAGCATCAGAGCACAGGCCAGGATGTCATTGAAGACCGTTTCTCACAGTACTGAGTTTGAAGAAACCTTGTGAACGCATGCCATGCGTGACTACAATCAGAAGGTCAGACCATTTAGACAGCACTGGCATTCCTTGACAGAGCTACCTTAAGTCCTGTTTCTCAGTGTGTGTTTGACTGGTGAGAAAGTCAAAGTCAGGACGGGTCAGCTGAATTTTCCAGAATGGTATCAAGCATGAGGACCAAGCAGGTCCCAGCCCACTGCACTCTGCACTGAAATATCTAGGTGACAGTGGACAGTTACGGTAGCTTTGAGCCAGGTGCGTACTCAGTGAAACCTGATGAAGTGACTTTCTGTGCTGAAGGTAGAGAACAAAGTTGTGAGAAGGGGACACCTTGATTTGAATTGATTTCTCATTAATGTTTGACAGCAAACGGTTCTACCAGCTGCTGCAAAAAACTATTGTAATGGAAAAAATATGTTCTACTTAGGTCTCTAATATTCACAGCTAATCATATGTGTATCTACTATTACTTTGGTTAAGATGAAATGTTTTTCTCTTCATTGGATGAGGTGATCAACATACAGATAACTTCTAAATTCATCTTGACCTTTCACTGCAGACAAAAACAGTGTCTCTCTTGTGCTCTTATAAACACTAGATGTTCCCTAATCCAGAGACATGTATGCAGCTGCAAAGATGGAGCAAGCTTAGCTTATCTCCTGTTTGTTTAATGAGCAGTTTACCTCGTAGAGATGCTGCCCTCAAGTTCACAGGGACTCATGTTTGTGTTTTCCAGCACTGCAATGGCAAAGAGCTCTGCGGAAGTACAGGGAGCTCTGTGTTACTCGTTGGTGGCTGTTGTTGAAAATGTTGAGGCAATGTCCATAGACTTGAACAAAGAATAACAGGAAGGATGGCGCTTGCTAGAAGTGAGTTTTCTGGTCAGGCATGAAGCAGATAGATATCTTTTCAGGTTCTGAGTAATGCCTGGTCCTAGCCCTCTGGCAGTCAATAAAAGATTAGCTGAAAGATGGAAGTGCAAAGTCTGCAGTGTCTTAAGCAAGTCTTGCCCCTCTTGTACTCTTCAAGGCACATTGACTTCATGGGCCTGTACCAAAAAGTATCAGAGATGACTTTTCATTGGGTCTTCAAGAATTCATTGAGCTGTGGTGCAAAGTCACGGGGACAACCAGACAGACCCAGGACCACAGTTTATAGCTCCCAGTTAAGTGCACAATTGCTAAGAATTTATGTCACTCTTTTCCAGCTGCTGATATCAACCCTTCCATATTTGTCTGAGTAACGATCCCATTTCTTCAGTGTTGGTACTTCTCTGATTATCAATTCATCATTCAAGAACTCAATTTTGCCAGCATGTTTGTTACAGTTTGCCATTCAGTTCCAAATATTAAATAATAACAGGAACAGTCAGTTAAATTGGAAGGGAGACTTGGGGCTGCAGCTTGGCCCTTAGTTGCTTGTGGTGACACTTCAGATATTTAACTGTTTTCTTGGTAATATTTCACATGAAAAATCTGATTCATGCTAATTTGTTTGGGAAATTTGCTTTCAAACTCACATTCTTCCTCCAGGGTTTCACTGGGTTGTGTCACAAAAGATACATTTCATTATGTAATTTTGCATTCAGACATAGATGAAAACTGATGTGCAAAGCTGGGTGAACTGAAATTCTTCTGTGTTGCGTCTCCAACACATGACGCTATTATGGGAAAGAGAGAACTGGTGAGAAATGGACTCTATCATAAAAGAAAGATTTCCACAGCCCTTGATTTGGAACAAAGTAATGCTGACATAAGAAGTAAAAATATTTTCCATTGTGAATCAGGTGCCTTGGCCAAGTCTGGAAAGAAATGAATTGTTTTTCTCTTTATATTTGAAAATGAAAAAATGTCCTGTTATCAGGACTTGTCATAAAAATAGACTCATTTTATTTAATGTGTCAGCACTCGCTTCTTTTATAGCTGTGCAGTATTCTGCCTGTGTTTTTTTCTGACTTGTTAACCAAGTTTCCAGTGCAAATGAGTTACAACTCAAGAACTTGATATTCAAGGTCGCTAAAATTTTGCAATTTTGTGGTACATGAATGCACCATCTGTTCGTCCTAGTAAGTAGCTATTTTTAAATTATATTTCATATGTTTTCTCTTTGACAAAGAGCCTAGGAAACAGCTTAGTAAACTCTGACATGCTAGACAGAAATAACTTCAAAAGAATTTTGATGAATGTTTCCCTCCAAATACAGGAGTATTCCGTCACGCTGAGTTATTCATAACGTATGTTGTTTAGCAGATACTCACATATTTACAACTTATTTTCAGTGTTTTATTTAACAGAGCTGGGGCATGATTTTCAAACAAAATACTGGGTTTTTAGGTACTGGATTCTTTGGCAAATAAAAGTTTGGTTTTCAAAAGATTTCGGGGGGGGAGGGGGTTTATTAAATGGAAGAAACATACCTTTTTCTTTCATAAACTTCACCTATGTAATTTCTTTCCTCTATGTTCTTTTGCTATTTTCCTGCTTTTTTTTGGTAATGAAATGGTTAAAAGTAGGGTGAGGAAAGGGGAAAAATGGTTGAGATCAGAAAAGAATGAAAAGTTGCAGTTCTGGTTTGTTGTTAAAAATAGGCCAGTCTGTTACAATGATCCTCTCCCTTGTTGCAATTACTAGCAACAGTGAGCTTTTAGAGAACTGATAGGAAAAAGTCATTTTATTGCCACTGCACCTCAAGGACGCTACTCCTGTTACAGGTTGTCTTGATAATTTTCCTTAAGTAGACCAGAAAGACTGGGGAAGTTTGGCTTGGAATAGCTATACAAAATTCAGCTTTCTGAAGATCTCAGTTTTCTGGGAAAATGAGACAAACTAAGGGTTCAGTCCTGCCGGCCCGTCCTCCCTCCCCCCTGCTCCCCTTCTCATCTGGCTACCTCTCTCTTGCACTCTTTGGGAGGGTACCATCTCTCCTCTACTGAAGTCTTCATCCTGTGCCTTGCCCATCTGTTTGAGATAGAGGCAGTGAAGGTGTGAAAGCTGTATTCCACCTTGAGAAATGCTCTTGCCTACAGGCCTTGGGGATGCTCACACCAGTGATGGGACCTGCCAAGATCACTCTTCAGGAACATCAGAGAACTGGGAGGTGGATGGAGACATACATCAACAGAGGTCAGAGAGCTGGAGAAGTGAGGCAGGGACGCAATGTACCCACCTGCAGATTAAGCTGTGGTGCCGATCGGAACTGGAGATGAGACACAGGAAAATTAGGGCATGGAGCATCTATCACCCTTTCTCCAGCTTGCCTGGAATATGTCATTTCCTACTCAGCCTCCCATTTCACAGTTGTGGCTTTTCATCATGTTATTTTCTAAAGAAAACAGGTCTGGCCCCTAAAGAAGACTGACCACAGTCCAGCCCTGAGTACCCCCCTCTAGCTGGTCTGACTCTTCCAGCTGTCCATCTCTTGGTTTTAATGAACTGAAGCCGTAACAAAGTCCGGACAACACAAGGGCAATTCAGTACTGGATTTCTTTCAACAGTGCTAATTCCTCTGGCCTTTACAGGGGCATTGAACCAGAAACACACCTCAGATGGGTAGAGGGTAAAACAACCCAAACAAACAAGCAGGGGAAACAAACTGGAAGGTTAAAGAAAAGATAACCTGTGCCTGCTTTTGGGAAAGTAGTGTTTTTTTCCAGCTCAATTCACCTCATGAACAGGCTGCTCAGGACTACTGGTACTGGGTAGCTCACCCATGGAAACAAATATTCTTGTGTTGTAAAAAGTGCCACGCTGTCGATAGTCAATGTCTGTTCAGATTTTAAGGCTCTCCAGACCAAGTAAAAATCAACCAGGCTAATTAGCATGTGCAAGTCTTTTGTCCTGATTGTGTTTTGAGTACCAACCCACATGCAAGAAAGCAGGACCTCCAGGATGGTGCAAGAGCATGTGAAGGGGAGAGAGGAAATGAGTGTGTGAATGCGCAACAGACAAATGAGTGTGTTGTGAGAGAGACAAAGAGAGACCAAGGGGCCTTTTCTTGTCGTCAAAGATATATTAGAAGATTTCTTCTTTTTAAAGAATGACCACAGTGACACATGATAAAAAATATGGGTAAAACAGGGCATTTCATTTATATAATTCATTCCACTGAGCTATATAAATCAAGTTGCCTGTGCATGACTTAGTCTGGAAATGATGAAGAGAGATAACAGATAAAAGCACAAATCAACAGCTTCTCCCAAGTGATACACAGGGCTATAGATTTCTCTCCCGGCTGGAAGTCAGGCATGCCAAGAGACATTGTGTGTGCAGCAGGAGCTGCTGTTCTCCAGGCATTTTCCTGGAGGAAAAATGACACCAAACACAACACGGGTTGAGATTTAGCAGCAGCAGCCCTCTGTCTACCTGTGTGCAGCAGCTACTGGCTCCCACCAAATCCAAAGATGAGAAGAAACAGGGACCTAAAAGCTGCCATCCCTCATAGACCCTAGCTGCAAAATACAGTGACTCAGGGCTGATTGCTGGCCCTGCTGTGCCTTGTTCAAAATCTGGCCACTCTGCGGCACGCCTTTGGCAGGTTGCCCATTACTGCAGGGCTTTAGCTTTGGGCTACCCATAATTTTTAGAGATAAAGTGACTCAGTGTTAAGAGATGTCTCTAAAATCTGTAGGAAATAAAGTGTGACTTATTGTCATTTTCTGAGATCATCAAGCCGGTCTACGTCGTCTGATGAAAAGCTATTGGGTTAACAGTTTAATTCTTTCTCACTTCAGCTTGGACCTGACGTAGTACTGTGTAAGGAAACTATTTCTAGTGCCACTGTTTGCTTTCCATTGTACTCTTTCCTGCCAAAAGAGCACGCTTCTGGATATAGAGACACAAATGATTGTACATAGGTCAGCAGTTTTTTGGAAAACACCTGAACTCTTCACTGGTGATAAAAATCTATGAGCTGTCCAATGGACTTTTTAGGTGAGACATTAAATTTAGGGAGGATTGTAGCCAGTCTGCATGCAAAACTGGAGAACAAAACCCTAAAATCAGTTTATTACAGTGCAAGTGTACAGCTGAACAAGGACTCTAGGCTCACAGGCAGGGGGGATTCATTCACACTGCTTACTGCGCTTCTGAAAGGCACGTACTGATCAACAAAAGCACACCTCTAAAAATAGGAAGAAGGCTCTTGATCCAGAATGAAATGTATTATTTTGATGCACCTGAAACTGATACAAAAAAAGGTCAAAATGAGTGCGAAGAATCACTGGGCAAAACCAGCATCCATGTTAATGACTCAGCGAAACAAACCGAGGTGCCAGTTAAAATTGCTTTGCTTTTGGCAGTGAGTGGTTTTGCATCGATAAAAACCCTTAAAAGGTGCATATGCTGGAAACGTGGCCGCCGTGACATTCCAGTCCTACGCACTGCGTGCTGACATACGCCTGCTTGAGCGGGGTCAAACCCAACTTTTCATATCCAGTCTCAGGGTTCTACCCAGCTGGCTCACATGTACCACAATTGGTAAGGTCCATAGCAGGGGAGACTCAGACCTGTTTCTCTTCACTGCTTCTCCAGGGTGTGTTTGATGAGCATTTCCCAGATGAGTTTGGACTGAAACACCAGCTGTTTCCTTGCCTCTCGCTGTCCGAAGTGAGGCTGACAGAATGACTCGGTCGTGCCCATCAGCTGAGCTGTGAGCCTGCTCACTGTAAGGACAGCCAAAGACAGATAGGAAATCTGCCTGGAAGACAGCTACTAACAACTTCCTCCTGTCAGAAGCCTCAAACCTGAAAGTCTTCTTGCTCAGGGATGTGAGGAGTAGATTTTGGGTTTATTTCCCTTCCTCTGCAACACTGATCTGATTCTTCATAATAAAATAATTATACTTTGTAGAAATGCTGTCCTTAAGTGGAAGCCAGTCCTGTCAAGAAGACGGCTAGAGCATGTACCTAACCACCAACACATTCATAAATACATTTGTATGTATCTATACGTACTTGTGTGTGTGTGTATACATATAAATCTATGTGCAAAAACCGTTTGCATTGGGCCTGACCATCAATGAACTGAAGGCGAAAGTTCTGTGTCTCTGTGCTAGTAGAATGTTACCTGCAGCTATTCTTTAGACCACATCTGGATCAGGATTCAGGAACTTTATGGGCCCTGAAGGGATGCACCCACAAGTGCTGAGGGAGCTGGTGGAAGTCATTGCTAGGCCACTCTCCATAATCTTTGAAAAGTCCTGGAGTACAGGACAGGTGCCTGAGGACTGGAGGAAAGCCCATGTTACTCCAATCTTCGAAAAAGGCAAGAAGGAGGACCCAGGTAACTATAGGCTGGTCAACCTCACCTCCATCGCTGGAAAAATGATGGAACAACTTGTTGTTGGTGCCATCTCAAAGCATGTTGAGGAAAGGAAGCTTATCATGAGTAAGTCAGCATGGAGTCAACAAGGGAAAGTCATGCTTGACCAACCTGATAGCTTTTTATGATGGCATCACTAGATGGTTGGACGAGGGGAAGGCAGTGGATGTGGTCTACTTTGCCTTCTGCAGAGCTTTTGACACAGTCTCCCATGGCATCCTCATGGACAAGCTTAGGAAGTGCGGACTGGACCATTGGGCGGCGAGGTGGATTGGGAACTGGCTGGAGGAAAGAGCCCAGAGAGTTGTAGTCAATGGGGCAGAGCCTAGTTGGAGGCCTGTGGCTAGTGGTGTCCCCCAGGGGTCAGTGCTGGGCCCAGCCCTATTCCATATATTCATCAGTGACCTGGACGAAGGGATAGAACGTATTCTCGGCAAGTTTGCTGATGACACAAAACTGGGAGGAGTGGCTGCCACGCCAGCAGGCTGTGCTGCCATCCAGCGTGACCTGGACAGGCTGGGGAGCTGGGCGGGGAGAAATCACATGCAATTCAATAAGGGCAAGTGTAAAGAGCTGCAGCTGGGGAAGAACAGCCCCATGGATCAGTACAGGTTGGGGGCTGATCTGTTGGAGGGCAGCTCTGGGGAAAAGGACCTTGGAGTCCTGGTGGACAACAGGATGACCATGAGCCAACAGTGTGCCCTCGCGGCCAAGGCGGCCAGTGGCATCCTGGGATGCACGAAGAAGAGCGTGGCCAGCAGGTTGAGGGAAGTTATCCTCCCCCTCTACTCTGCGCTGGTGAGGCCTCCCCTGGAGTGCTGTGTCCAGGTCTGGGCTCCTCAGTTCCAGAAGGACAAGGAGCTACTGGAGAGGGTCCAGGCAGGGCCATGAAGGTGATGAAGGGCCTGGAGCACCTTCCATGTGAGGGAAGGCTGAGAGAGCTGGGTCTGTTCAGCTTGGAGAGGAGGAGGCTGAGGGGGGATCTTATCAATGCTTATCAATACCTAAAGGGTGGGTGTCAGGAGGATGGGGCCAGGCTCTTCTCAGTGGTGTTCGGTGACAGGACTAGGGACAATGGCCATAAACTGGGAACAGAAGGTTCACCTTGACCATGAGGAAACCCTTCTTCCCTGTGAGGGTGACAGAGCCCTGGAACGGGCTGCCCAGAGAGGTGGGGGAGTCTCCTTCCCTGAAGTGTTTCCAAAGCCACCTGGACTTGCTCCTGTGTGATCTGCTCTAGGAGATCCTGCTCTGGCAGGGGGGTTGGACTGGATGATCTCTAGAGGTCCCTCCCAACCCCTACCATTCTGTAAACTTTCCTAGCTGTAGCATGAACTTCGGGTCTGCTGTTTGCCAAGGATTCAACTGACTTCCTGTCTTGTACACAGTAACAGTGGGAATTCACACGGGGATGCTTAAATAAACAAACTTCAAATTTGTTTAACTTCTGTAACCAGACAACATCACAGCCACAGGTATTAGGAACATATACAGTTGATCTCCCCCTTGAAGGCCCTGTTCCGCAGTCCATATGGATTCAGAGTTTAGCAAAAGTCATAAGGAAATCAATGGAAGTTTTCCTGGAACAAGAAATGCAGTAAGAAAAGAAAGGCACCTATGCTTAGTTACACAGTTATTTCTGCTCTGTAGAAAATCTGGTGTAATTTCTGCATCAGCTAAGCACATACCTGGCCCACACTGTAAGGGTCACTTGTGCCCTGCACCACAAACATGCTAAGAATGCTTATACCTTCCAGAATCCAAACTGGATTTATCCTGGTAGAAAATAAGTACATGAAAAAAGATGAAGGCAAGAAACAGAAAAGAGTTGGAACAAGGTGCAATCCAGGAAAACACAGATTTGCACAGTTTACATCCTTCTGGGGCCTCCTGGATGCTTTCTTAACCTGTTACTTTTCTTCCCTGAATTGTTGCTCTTTCAACGTGAAAGCTCAGCCTGGGCCCTATTAAGGGCATTGAGCAATTTTGGCTCTGCTTAAACTTCAAATTCTTCAGTAGAGGAATGTGGTTCATTTGCAGAAATGACAAAATGTCACCACTGATCAAGGATGCAAGTTTCAACAACTGTTGGAGGGAGTGTTACCCTGCGTGGATGGCAAATGTGAGAGCCCTGCACACCTTCGGTGTTTTGCTGTCATTCTGCTCTGTTGTGCTGTTTCTGAGCAATCTGCCAGCTGTCAATACGGAGCTCATGTACCCTGTTAGTCTCACCTGCGAGGCTGAAACAACTGCTGTCTGTGGTCTTCTGCGAGAAAGCAGCACATCCATTAGGGTTTATTGCTACTTTGCCAGAAATCGAGTGTTTTCACTAGCTAACAGGCCCTCTCAAGAAATGTTGGGACAATTTCCTTGTGGATAACTTTTACTTACGATCATGTAATAGTCATGATAGTCAAAGCTTTCTAGTTCTTTGTTTCACCCCACATAGTACCGTCTCCCAAATTATATCAAACAGCCAAGTGTTTCCCGGCAGTTTGACCCTTCTTCCAACACCTCCTTTCTCCCACATGGTATGTAAGACTTACAACACATAATTTTCTTCCACTTCCTTTGGGGATTCCCCTGTTTCAGGAAGGTCCCCAGAAAACTGCTTTCTTAACTGGTGTTGCGAAAATTGCCTCATGGTACAAAAAGGGAGAAGCAGAGGTGGGATTTTTCTTCTCTGTCTCTGATTTTTAATGCAAGAAGTCATGGTAAAGTGACTCAGAAATCACTTCATATGATTGTCTTTTAGCTAACTTCTACCTTACAGTAATGTTAAAAAAGAAACCCAAATCTTTGGCTGACACACCACAGCCTTCCACAAGATTTGGTAATCTGGGAAGTATTTGTGACTGTCATGTATGACCTCAGTAAAACGCCTGGAGGAAGGCTACCCAAAGTTATTATGCTGCGACTTGCACAGGTAAAGAACCAGCTCTTCTCTCTGTGGGAGGTCTGAATTATGTTGACTCAAAGGCTGTGATGCAACAGCCTTGAGGAGGAGCAGAAAATGTCCTGCTTCTCTCTACCTCCCTGCTCTCACCCGGATCAAATTCCACTTGGAGAGCTGAATCCAGAAAGGCACATAGGTACCTTCAGAGCAACGGGAAAAAAAAACTTACTAGCTGGGACAGCCTGAATTTGAGTGTGAGCCTTTTGACATTCACCCATCATAATATCGGTCCAGTTTTCTTTTTTTTTTTTTTTCCTGTGCTGCTTTTAAACACAGATTAGGTGTGTGTACTGGGCTGACTGCTTATTGTGGCCATTGGTGGTTTATTCTGAACAGAACATGGTAGCTAGTCTGCTGCACTAAGGTCTGCTTAACCAAGTTGCGTGAAGCACTTTTTCCAGTTGAACTTACTAAGGGAAACTTGGTATATACTCAAAAAACGTGATTTCTTGCGTTGATATTTAGCTTAAACCACAAAACAACCAGAGGGCATCCATGTAAACCACTGCAGTTCGGTCGGCTTCACACACAAATCACCCTCAAGGCACATAATGAGATATCAGCAAAACCAAGAAGCAGTCCGAATCCATTCTGAGTTGTATTTTACATGGAGGATGGCTATAAAATTAGAACAAAAACTTTTCTTGTGCAGCCAGTCCATCCACTCATAGCCAGCAGCAAAGTGCAGGGAAAGAGTGTAGAAGCAGGCAAGCACACAGTTACCTGACCTTCATGGTGGGATGTCTCTACCTTCAATCCTTTCAGTTTATGGTTAAATAGCAGGATGCATCTTCCAAGACTTTGTTTTTTAATGAACTACTTTATAATTTTGGCTGTCACAAATTCTGGAGTTGCAAGGAGCTCTATAGCTTGGTTATGCTTGTGTGCAAAAAAAAAAAAAAAAAAAAAAAAAGTACTTTCTTTTCTTTGTCCTAAAACTTCTGTTGGGTAAATTGATGTAATATCTGATTGATAGCAGATCAGACACAAGCTCATCATGATTTAAACACCACAGACCATTATTTTCCAGGATTTACCTACAGATCTGCAGTAGTTCCCAATGTGTTTTTGCAGCCCACAGAGTGCATGGTGGCTGGTAGAAGTCATTTAGTTAGTGTGCACATATACTGCTTGTACGACACCGACTCACAGGTGAAAGAACAATCACAACCCATTGTATAGTAAACATGGTGTAAAACAGAGGTGAACACAATCGGTCATTTGCTCCATATCATTCCTTGCATAAATTTCTACTCCAAGCTGCTGTGTCACTGTGCTTTGGAGCCTGGTTGTGGTGGATGACTTTAATTTCCTGGGAATGGCAGACAATAGGGTAGGGTCCACACCTGGGAGAGTCTGGAAAGGCGAGGTGAGTTCTCTGCTCCGAAGAGGTGTTATTCCTTGTCCTTAGACATCACTATCCCCAAACACACTAGTAGATAGCTTGTCAAATACAACAAGATAGGTACACCCAGATAATCATAGTTGGTATAAACATTGCAAAATACAAAAGCAACTGAGACATCTCCATTAATTGTTATACGCTAACAATTCAGGAGAGCTAGAGTAGGTAGTCTGGTGAAAGCCACGCACAGCAGAAAGTATCCACAGCAGGCTGATGAGACCCTAGTGCACCAGCAGAGACAATGTTGTCATTGCAACCAATGCAATGGTGTTTTGATGGTGTCTGTCCTCACTTGGCTAACTGTCAGTGCCTCGAGCACCAGGGCTAGGGAAAGAGCGGTGACAGCTGATTTGTATGTTCTTATCCTGCCAGGTATTAGTCTGGGTGTCTAGATGTGTATCTTTTTATTTGTGTTGCCCATGCAATGCTTATCTCCCCAGTAAGAAGGGAGGAGTGCCCACCTTCATTAGGTGCCATTTCCAGGGCCCATGACGGCAAGGCATGCATCCAGTAGTTGTCTTGCTGTTACTGTCAAGATCTCCCATAGCAGAGCTTGTCAAAGAAAGAGCTTTGTGCTGGAGGATAGAGAGCACTGTGCTTTGAGACTGTGTGCTCTCAGGCTAAGCTGCTCCTGACTACAAACGAGGAGTGGTGCCGACAGGGCTGGTTTCCCATCTGCTGAAATGCAGAGCTTTGCCAGTTTGCATAGGAAGAGAAGACTGGCCAGGTCCCTGTCATCACAAACAAGCCAAGCAGTAAATGTTCAATCTCAACAGGGGCCTAGAGCATCACCTCCACATGCCACCGACTGTTAGAGGCTTCAAAATAGTGACCTAATACCTTCTGACAGATTAAGAACTGTGGTAAAGACTGAGAACCAGTACAAATGATGCAGTATGTAAAGAAAGGAGAGACCTATGGGATGCCCATGTCCAGAAATAATGATGCAGTAGGAAAATTGTTACTTAAAAGTCTGAAATAGCCCTAGGAAGCAGGTCGTATCTCACACACTACAGACCAAGACAATCTTCCCTTCCCCACAGGGTCTTTCTCAGGCCCAAATCAAGTGATTGGCTTAACCTGAACACCATGAACAGGATACTCTACATGATTTAATGCTACTAGGATCTGCATACACACTGACATATCAGTATTATACCCAAGATCTCTAGTAGTTCACATTTTTTCCCGGTGCTTATTTTCAGCCCTTCTCTAGTACCCTACAGACAGCATTTATGATCTGAGGGTAGTGGAGACACAGCACATCTGGACGGGTTCTGACTGCCCGGGCAACAGGCAAGCGAACAATTCAGCCCTTGCAAAGCCACTTCTGCTGGCACTGTCCTAGGGAGCTAATTTGGAGTTAATCTGAACAACACGCCAGGTCTCTGCTTCCAGTGCTGGAGAATTGCAGCAGGACTGTATTTAGTGTCCAGTAGTGGTCCAGTGCATTCTCAGGTGGATGTTCTTATAGGTGGACATCCTTTTGGAAACCTCTACTGACTATGTGCCAGGTCTTTAGGTTTTCTTCACACTCTTGGGGACAGCTTAAAAAAGCAGGTCCTGTGAAAGCAGAAAACCAGATGCAGTACTTAGCTGGATGGCAGCACTATGCAACCCCTGAGTGTCCCTCTCACTTCAAGCATGGGGCTGAGAACTTGCCCATGGATCTTGCATTTAGTGGTCGTGGCTATATTTTCTGCAGTGTGTGATCAATACACCCTGCCTATGAGTCTGCAAAGGCGAAAACTCAAGGGTGCCCCATGAAGGTGTTCCCACCACAGATACCTCTTGTTAGTAGCCTAGGATGGGTTTACTCTGTTACTTTCCAGCTACCAAAACGGCTGTTCTGGAAACTAAGCCTTGCCATGTGCTTATCCCAGGAGGGCCTTGCAACAAGACACTGACATCTGCAACAGCTTCCTCTCCACAGTCTTTCCATACTGTGAGCTGTACCTTCCTCGGCTTCAGGTGTACCTACCACTGCAATCTGTGTCTTTACACCCAGGAAAGACTAGCCCTTAGTCAAGAGAAATCAGGACTTTAACTCTGCCTCATCTATTTTCAGCACTTTTTTTTTTTTTTTTAATTACATGAGTCCAAAATGAACACAGCCAAAAAATCTGCTGACATCTGGGAGTTTGACTGCAGTGTTGGATCTTCATCTCCTACTGGGATTGCTTCACTGATCCCAGTGTTTCCATGAAGCTGCAGTCAGGGCAGCTCTGCTAGCTCACACCCGCTGTATATCAGATTCACACAATGATGGCTTACAAGCCGACAGGTGGCTGAGTCCATTGTAACTGCAATTAAATCCAGAGTTCATTAGTATTCCAAATGATTTTATAGATTTACTTAGGCAATTTCACTCACTTGCGTCTTAAGACAGGTTTTCTTTGCTATCCATGTATATATCCATTTGAGAACATCTTTATCTCTTAAATGCAGAATCAAAGTCTAGATTTTAATGCATTTCTCAATTGGAGTGAAAAAAAAAATAAAAAGAAAAAAGTGAAACATCATATTTTCTCACTTATTGCCTGTGGTGTTTTTTCCAGTCACAGAATTGGCTTTCTAACCCTACAATCACTGTGTGGTAGTCTACTGCTTGTTACTGGTGAGGTTGATGGCCACTGAGTTTGTCCAGTACACATAACCATTATGCAAAACCGTGCAGCGTGTGGCAAATACAAGTTAATCACCGGTGCAGCCCTCAGAAAGACACTTGGTTTAGTCCTGTGGCTGTGGACTATCCTGACTAAATTTCTCACTTCAGACAGTGAGCGAATGAACAAGACTAAATCAGCTCAGGCTGGTGTCTTTTGCAATCATTTGGCCCTGGAAAAGTTGACATTTTCATCACAAGCCATTTCTAGTGTACATGCCAGGAAATAGGCTCACTTTGTTTTGTGTGGAGACTTAGCTCCAGACTTAGGTCTGGACATTTTGATGGAGGAAACAGCACGTATGGGCAAAATGGACCACTATATACTGTTGCTTATGACAGAGAAGAATCGTGGGTGCAGTATAGCTATATTGAGTGTGAATGTTAGAGGAACAATCCAGAGGTTCTTCCAGCTTTCTTCCAAGGCATGCATTGCTAGAGCTGCTGCAGAGTGTGAGACTCTCTGTGATGCAATACGACTGTCCTGCTCTGTCCTAAACTGGGAGAAGGATAGAGTAATCCTCACTCAGGGGAATGAAAGCAAAACAGAGGGAAAATACTGCAGAATCAAAATTCTCCATTCATTTATCTTGAGTGGAGCCAGTGTGTCCTTATTAACAACTGATGTTATTTTGCACGGCGGCAAGTACAACATATGGACCATGGGAAGGGAGAAGCCATGTACCAGGAAATGATGTTTCTGTGGACAAGCTGCGGATTCCCTCGTGCTAAGTATTAAGGCTGCTAAATGTCTCCACATGCCAGTGTTGACAAAACACTGTTGTTTCTTTCAAAACAGCATCTAGCAATTGGTACTTGCAGCAAAGTGCTGCCCAAAGACTCTTCCGGGGCCACGGTTCAGTACCTCTCCACATGTCCTCTGTATCTTGGCTGCAGAACAGCAGCTGAGGTCCTGCACGCTGCACAGCAGGAAGCATTTCTCCATGAGACCGATTCCAGCTTGTAAGGCACCTCCCCGATGTTGGCTAAACCAACATTCCTACAAGGCATCCCTCATCAGCAGGGATGATTTCGTGTTGGAACCAGCAGCCAGTGGTGATGGTCTTCCCAGGACTCCTGTGCCATCTGCCATAACTCTCTGCTCTGTCTCTATCTCAGCCAGCCAGAGCTGATGAGTAAGTTAACCCAGGGAATGGTATGTACTGTATGCCCAACCACAGTCCTTTGCTGCGTCAACACCTTTGATATAATATCGATGAGGAAGAGAGACGCAGTCATAGCGTTGATACATGTCTTCATAAAGATACTCATAAAGGATAGAAATTTTACATTTTTATCTACAAAATGCCTGAGCTGAGAAAAAGTCACAAGTAGTACTTTTTGGGTGTGAAGATAGAGAACAAGTATTCCCTTGTGTGCTGCATTCACAGTCCATCTCGCTTAGCCTGTAGCCCCTGCCTCTTAACTTCAGCTTGGCGACAGCACTCCCAGATCACAGTGACGGGCCAGCAAAGGGTTTGAAGACAGAAGGCGAGGGATGAACATCGCCTCCCACAGCTGGTGTTAAACCCATGTCTTGTTCAGCTCCCACTGAATCCTGTCTGCCTGCCCTTTTGAGGATACTGGGATACCACTCCACTACAGCTCAAGGGTAAATAGTCATCACCAGCACACCATGTTGGCTCCTCTCCACAGGTCTTAAAAAGCTTGCCAGTTTTAACCAGGCAATGCTGCTGTGGAATAAGCATCTTTGTTCCAATTGAACACGGAGGGAAACTAAGGCACAGTGGAAACCATCATATGACGTTTCTTTCAATGGAAGACAGTTTGCCATCTACCTACTGAAGCATGCCTTAAATTGTCCCATCTTCGAACTGGTGTATTTTCAAACTATGCTGGAAACTCGAGGCCAGAGAGAAAAGCTGACCAGTGGTAAGGCCTGAGTGGGAGCTGGAAATCTTTTAAAAGAGGCTTCTTGTACTTGAAGTAATCTTTGCAGTGAAAAGGATCTTTTTTTTTTTTTTTTGGTCCAGACAATTTAGAGATCTTTCACAATGCTGAGCATTTTTGAAAATGTATCTCCCACTACTTTACAGAAGTGACATTCCCAGCTTAGCTGTCAAACAACAGGGAGGATCCTCAGAGCACAGGATCCTTTGGGATGTCTTGCCACAGTGCATGATCTGAGAGTAGGTATCCCTTTGCTCCTTATCCATCTGGACACCAGGTTATGTTATATCACAAGTACGACTTCTTTTACCTTAGCTGACTGCTCTTTCACATTTTAGCATGACCCACATTTAACAAAAAATCACAAAACCTGGCACATGATCAGTTGTAAATGATTCAGAACAAATCAGCGCATTTAGTTTAGAACCATTACTTTTAATAGAAAACTGGACAAAAAGAGTCTAAATGTCTGATCATATACGTTCATAGTGACTATATATGTAACGTTTTGTACTACAAGTTCCGTCAGATGGTTTTTCCAGTATACTTTATCCTGACCTGTCATTTTGGATCATATACAGGTTCATCCCAAGGTCTTTCTTTCACCTTTTAATATATATGTGAATTTCCTGGATAAAGGCAAATCACTATTAGATCGTCATTTATCTCCACGTCATGAAAGTAAATTCCTTGCCAACATTAAGCCAGCATTAGTTGTCCACAAGCCATTAATCCAAAAAGCTTTGAAAAGTTCAGTTTTTTAAGCTAATAGTATAAAACCCACATAGTATAAGATTCGGATAGAAAGTTTAGGAAGTCTCTTTTGCAACTTAATTTAAATCCTCTGTAGACCAAAATGTCTGGATAAAGCCCACAAAAGATTAAAGACACTGGAGGACCTGATTTTCTAACCCATTGGATTTTCTATCCCTGTGCAAATCCACACAAATCTTTACCCCTTTGAAGTTGCTAGCAAATCTCTTGGTCTTTTCAATAGGACTTACAACTTCACTTCTGGTAATTACATCAGCCTGCCACTGTGGAACATCACTCCTGGGAAATGTTAATAATGTAAAGCTGACCACTGCCAGATCCTCTTTGTACCAAAGCCATTTAATTTAAGTAGGTTTTTCTTTTCCTCACTGAAGACACAAGGATGTTACAGGCTTTACAGATGCACAAATCATCTTGGAAAGGGACAGGCTGATCCTTTTAATAAGAGTTTGAATGCTGACAATACGTTTCAGAGAGCGGATCATGGCTAGGCAGTCAGCTCTCAGCGGATCTTCCTTCTCCAAAGCATGGCTTTTCTCCGCCTGATACTCCTTTTCTCCGCACATGCCTGCCAGAAGACTGTTCTTCAAATTACTGTTATCAGTTACATATCTGTCCCCACTTCCCTCTAGGACCCATGTTTATGCCCAATGGGCCCATGGGGGCTCATCAAATCTGCCAGCCTGTGCCCTTTCCCTGCCTGGCTCACGCTCTGCCACGCTCCCAGGGATGTTTCAGCTCTTGCTGTGCACGCTGTTGTCTCAACAATAAATGGAATCCAAATATGGGTGGGTAAGAAAGTCCTTTGAGCAGCAGCCTGGGCACCCTGATGAATCTTTCCTTTGCGAACCCTTCCAAGTTGCTAGGTTGCAGCAGCAGGTTATGCTGGCGAAGGAAGTAACGCCTGTCCAGGGGTACTTACCATTGCTCACTACTCTGTGTCCACCTAATGAAAGACCATCTTCTCGTGGCAGCCTGAAAGGCAAGGAAAGGGAATCAGAAGATGCCAAATGAGCTACCAAGGGAAAAAGTAAGGGAAACACCCTGCTGAGTCACCTTGTTTGCCGGTTAAGCTTCCAGCCAAAATATTCCATTAATGTAAGTCTTGTGCTTTGGGTTTTGTTTGTTTTGTCATGATTTTCTATTAGTTGAGATGTAGACACAAATGCACAAATGAAAATCAAGCAAAATTAGACAAAACATTGGACTAAAATTCTGGGTTTCCTAATGAATTTGGAGAAAGTTCGATTGCAATCACTGAACTCTGCAGCATCTGTGTCACCAAACTGTTGTCTGAGGTTGAATTCACTGTAATCTCATTGCTGAAAATTGCCCAAAGGCTCTATTTTGTTAACAATGTGCCTTCCTATTTAAAATGGCATGTTTTTATGGCCTGGTCGGTTGCTAAAGAAAAAAGCTTCTTGTGCGCTTCTGGCTGCTGTTACTACTGCTGTTGCCATTTCTTTTCTCTATGGGGAAACTGTTGACAGAGCAGATGATAAATCAATGCCTGGATGATGATCTGGGTGTTGACGGATAAGATCAACGGGTTTGTTGTCTCAAACCAGACACTGTTTATCCTGTACAATGGTGGGCTAATTTCACTGGCACTGGCTCTATGCTAATGCCCTGCCATAAAAGAAGAGGGGAGATATTACAATTCCACCTGAAAGCCAGCACTGCTCCTCGCTCTCCTCTCTCCCTCCCACCAGTCCTCCCTCTCCCCACTAGGTAAATGTTAGCTGAAATGCCAGATGGAGAGACTGCAAGCTCCATGGTTTGTTTTGACCAACATGGATTTGCTCAGAGTATTAAAATGATGCAAGTCTGCCATTTTATCGGCTGCAGGAGCTCCTCACTGAACAAGGATCTCTGCAAGATTTAAGGCATATCACTCCCTAGATATCAGGAAAAGCATACAGTAATAAACTAGTATAATTTGAGACTGGAATTAGTCTCAATTATATATTAAATCCTGTGTTATTCCAACACCTTTGATGACTTTACAGTGGATGTATAGGCTTGTGCTGCTGAAGGTAATATCTGGCCTGTTTTCTTCTCTTAAATCACAAACGCGATCTTTTGGGAACAGCAAATATTTGCATGTCTGCGTGACAAAGAATTATTACACAGGAGAGATAATTAAAAGCATCACTTCATAGTTCTCATTTGAGTCACTTAATTAGTTTTGTTCCCAGGTGATAAATGAGGGCTTTGCCAGGAAGGAAACACTGTTTTCTTACTCGACACCAGACAGCATTTGCTGAACTACACCAAATCTCTTGCTACTGTCTTCTTTGACAAGTGCTTGTAATGTCTTCACTGCTCCAAAAGATATCTCCCTGAAATCGTCAGCACGAGATAAGGTCTATTCCTCAAGTGCCTCCCTCACACCTCTCCATTCATCACATCGCTCTGAGAATTATGCCCTTGGCGATAATCCCAGAAAGATGCTCACTTCTTAATCTCAGCATCAGATGTGCGTCTGAAGCAACATCCAATTCCTTCAGCAGTGACATCGATTAGGAAGTAGCTGCTGGGAAGTGATGAATATGTAGTGGTACTTATTGTAACGATTGCAAATCATAATTAGAGTTGAATGGAAAATATAAGTAGCTTGCTGAGAAGATTAATTTGTATTTTTCTAATGAATTCCCTCTCATGGTATCTATGTTTCTTTCTAATGTTTGTGTTGCACAAACACACAAATGATACAGATTTTTTTTCCTCACACAAGCCTAGGCTTGGTGAACCAGACTCGACATTGCTTCTAATGTCCAAAGAGGCTGAAGGAGAGACAGGAAAAGCATCTGCCCCTCAGTGATCAACCCCGGTGGAGGGGACTGGGCTTCCAGCCACTGAGGTGAGAAGTGCCAGCTCCAGCAAAGGTACAGCAGTGAGTTTAGTTTAATCTAGCAGTCTTTATAGAATCATACAATCACAGGATGGTTTGGGTTGGAAGGGACCTTAAAGATCATTTAGTTCCAACCCCCCTGCCATGAGCAGGGACACCCTCCACCAGACCAGGTTTAGGGCTCCCCTAATGTACAGCTTTCCTACACTAGCTCCTGTGTTTATTCTTGTGAACTTCACGCCAAGCAGAGCACCCTAGTTTTATGGTCCTATAAGATTTGAGTCCTTCAACCTGTGTCATCCTGTTTCAGATTCTGTGAGGTGTAATTGTTTTAAACCCCTAGGATGATAGTTAATGAATGCTTGTTACTTCATGATTATCATTAATGTTTGCTATTTTATTTATAGAATTATTTTGCTGTAACTTCTGGTAAGCCATTTCCCCTCCTTTTATGAAAAAGTGGAGGTTGAGTCTGCCTATGTTAAAAATCGTAACTGTCAGCTGTGTTGGTTTTTTGTTAATAAACATTGCTAACTGGAAACTTCTTTTATTTATCAGACTTGAGTCAGAACTTTAAAGCAGAAGCTAGCTTTGAAGTGAGTCCCAAAGTAAGGGAAAAAAAAACCAACACACAACAAAACCTTTAATGTTTTATCTGCAGGTTTGCTGACCAAATCCATCTGCTTTATTTGACAACTGATAAAGACTGGCAGGTGCTCTAATGAGCCGGCTTTGGCTGCGCTTGCAGATCATCCTTTTGAAACCTGCAGCAATGCCGTTCTCCAAATAGCTGAAAGACATGATTGACCTCGATGTCAAATGTCTCAGTGGATGTGTGCATGACCATTCTTGCAAGCGTGTGTAAAACACCCTCCCGCACACCCCTTGCTGCAGCTCACTCACTCCTGCTCCTGTTTGCCCTACACATATGCACGCCCTGCCATGGTATTTTGGTTTTTACCTCTTTCATTTTGGGTCCAGTCTTTCCTGCAACAGGAATTCATCTGTAACAGTCCACATCTGAATGAAAACTTGCAAAATGGCCCACATCATCCCCAGGGCCTGTGCTACAAGGGGAAAAAGGAGCTGGCCAGTGCCCTGGTCTCTGGGTGCTGTTCTTATTTAGGCAACAAAGCTTTATCATTAAAAATACAGGATTTGTGGGAAGAGGTAGCATAAAATCACAGGTCCCCGAGAATAACCGAGGTTAGAAAGCCATCTGCTCTATCCCTTGCTAAAAGCAGGCCCAGTTTCAAAGTTAGAGTCTTCAGTATCAGTATTTTCTGAGACCAACTCATACACCTTCATCTTGCTGCTTTGTAGGTACTAGCTGGGAATATATTTTCCTTCTCATAGTCTAAATGGTCAGCATAATCAGGTTAAAATTAGAGCAATTGTTCCCAGCTTGTATCTAGCTTTTCAGCTTCTTCTATTTTTGACTTGAAGAAGGACTTCTCTACTCAGACACTTGTTTGCTTTTTCAGTTCTATCAGCTAGTCTGATAAAAATATTGCCTCCTCCTGCAAATCTTGGTGGTATTCTTAGACTCTCCCAGAAAGAACATTATCTTCAGTGACAGTTTTGACTCAGCAGTGACCACAAAAGTTTTGTCCCTGAGATTACATACATTTTATCTCAGACAAGATGCTGAAGCTGTTTTTGGAATAAGCAGACTAATCCAAGATTCAATAACGCTATCTATCTGAAGGCTTAACTGGTACAGAAGTTAAAAGAGAAACTGAAGTAAAACAGCCAGTGCAAGACTAGTGATCCTTTGTTTTGAACATTGTTGAAATTAATTTGTCCAATTTATTCAACCTTTTTTTGATGCAGTAATAAAATTTTACACTTTTTTTGCTGTTGCTGACAACGTTTGGGTTGCTATTCCAAGTCAGAGGAGGGAAATGTTAGAACAGCAGGCTAAAAGACACAGGGTTGGGCAGAGATGTCAGTGGTAAGATGTGCTTTGCCTAAAGTTCACTTATCTTAATTATGGTAAATGATTAAAGGTCATTACTTCATTCTAATCCCTATACCGACTGTTTCCTCTTAAAAGTAAAAGCTAAACAGCTGACACAAGAGCAATGCAGTTATCCTTAAATTGTTCTTCACACCCAAAAATAAAATAGGAAAACCTTGTCAGTTGTTCATTGTTACTGGGAATATTATGGGAAACCTGGAGAAGACATTTTGCTATGTACTTCTGCTGTTCCTGACATGACCAGACACACACACACCAGATTTTTGACTAGAGTATAATCCTGCTGTGTTGAATCAAGTTAGAAACTTAAAAAAGCTCCAACCGTATCACCCTGAGCAATCCTTGACCCTTGCAATTACATTTTCAAATGCTTAGGGAAAGAAAAAAATCGGGATGAGCTGTTCAGGCTGTTCTGAAAAGAATGCAGATTCCATCAGTGTCCATTTGCATCAGCCAGTGGAAATGACCCTAAAAAAATGTTCTCGGAATTAATTGCTAGAGCATCACTTACTGGATTAACCACACTTCTTCCTGGTGCCATGTTACTATTGGTTATGATTTAGACCAGTGGATCTCTTCATCGCGGGCACGGTCCATCGTCCAAGTAGTACATGGTCTGACCACCAGCCAAATAAAGGACAGGAGAAAAGAGCTGTTACCAGCATTTACAAATGGGGACCTGAGACACAGAGGGAGATTAATATCTCAAGAGACAGCTTGTGACAGATGATTGGAAAAAGCACAGAACTAAACAGGCTTGTATCAAGAAAGGAGAATATGAGAGGGCAGAAATCCCAAGCTCTAAATTGTTGTCCTGTGCCTCTCACTGGGAGTAGCCAAAGGAGCATCCCTGCTCCTGGTGAGAATCTGGTGCATCTCAGCCACAGTTACTCCTCAGACACTAACCTTCCCTCAAGAAAATATCTCTTGAAATCCCCCATCACAGAAGCATGAGCACCACTAAGAAAAATGTTTTAGGAGCCACAGCAGGCCTACAGAGCCAGCAACCTGCAAGTTCATGGGAGGATTGTCGTATAGAGTACCATTGCTCATGCCCCTGGGCACCCTCCTGCTTCAGTAACGGTTCCTTGTAGCCTCTCTTCTTTCCTCTTCTTTTTGCCCTACTTCCTCGCAAATAATGCTGACAATCAAGCTTAGACTGAAGAAATAGGAAAGGAATTGTTATTTTCCAGAATAATGCTGGAGAATTTAGTGAGTTGCCTCTTGGACATTAGACTTCACACTACGAAATGCTGAAGGACAAGTAAGAGCATGCATGGGAATGGAATTTCTTCCCCCAGTTCCCCCTCCCAAATATTAAATTGAAATATGTCAAATATGTGGAAAGATTATAATGCAAGCTCAGTTACAATCCTGAAAACAAAACACTGCTGTTCCTGGAAAACTTGTGTCTGAGGGCTGGCCAGATAACCTAACCCTAATAACTTCCACTAAGTCATTTGAACAGTCACATTCAATGTCTAGAAATTTCTTCAGCTGTAAAGAGGAGAGCAGTCCTATCCAGGAAAAATAATTCAACTCAGGCAAACAGAGCAACTGATGTGGAAATGAGTGGCTGAAATCCCACTGCAATGCAAGTGTGATTATAATGCTGTAAGAGCTGTACATGTGGTCATAGGCTGTATTTGCCCAGACAACGGCTGTGTTCTTCCATTCAGATTTTGACTTAAAATCTGCCACAGGTCATTGCTGTTTCATGGTTAAAAGACCCCAGCAAAAATCTCTTGCTGTGAGCAGGAGGCACAAGCACAAGGTACAGCCACCACCCCCTCGCAGCACTTCTTTAGGCAAAGCCAGCATGGGTGGTAGGATCTCAGTGCCGATCCCACTGACGGTCCTGACCTAGAAATGAAAAGAAGGCGTTGTCTGTAGTGGTTTGAGCACTGCACATTTCTCAACTGCACACAGGGTACCATAAAAAGGGTTACTGCTGGGAGTCACGTAAGGTTAGTACGTCAGACGTATGTGGAAACAGCATCGTGCTCATGTCCAAAGTATTCCTCTAACCAACTACTTCCTATAGACTTTCTGCTGCAGAGACTTAATCACACTTCTAGTCAAGAGCATATGGAATGCCTGTCTGAATTCAGAGGATGGATCATAAGTCTCATTTGTTGATAAGGTCAGAGACCATTGTTTGGTTTCTAAGCAAGATCTGTGGAAATGGTGAAGGAAATAAAGGAGACAAGAATACACAGGGGCAGGGTGAGGAGGTAATTCCTTCCATAGATCACAAAAGATCTTGTAACCATACCTTTTGGAACACACATAGAACCTGAGGGTGCAAGGATGATGTATTCCAAACTCAGATCACAGACGAGGCCTGACATACACCCAGATTTTCCTTATGCACCTCATATCCTACTAAATTTGCAACAACCAGAGGTGTGTATCTCAATACTTCAGGCGTTTTGGGTTCTTGCCAACTCTGCCCCAAATAGGCTTAACCTCTATAATTACCACACATTTGCTTGAAGTATTGAGATTGTTCTAACCAGAACTCTTTGGTTTAGTTCCGCATTTCTCCTGTATCTGGTCCTTTGCAATTCAGAGAGACCAGCAGCAGCAGCCCTAGAGCAACCATCTTGTAGCTTCCTCGTTGGTTTTAGACAATACAACTTGGCATTCCGAAGCAATCTGGAGCATGAAAAGCAACATGAGAGAAGGCCTCTCATTTGACATGTTGTCAAATATTGGCTTGGCTTTGCTGCTGTGGTGTTTGGTGTTTGTTTTTTTTTAAGAAAAAAGTTTGGTGTTGACAAGCATGCTCCATCACAGAACCAGAGGGGCCATCATGTAAAATGGACCTATTAAATCTGGCAGTGGGGACTGAAGTCTGCACCCACTGTGACTAATATATATTATGTTTAGGAGGTTCAGTTGCCAGGGAGAAGAACCCGACAGATGCTGCACAGGAAGCTGCACAGGTCTGGGTGGCAGAGCCTGCAAGTTTAGCCACAAGGTTCATGGATTCCTCAGGCCAAGCCATCAGCCCTTGCAGACTTCCCAAACAGAGCAGCTACAATAGGAAAGTAGCCCATGTTTTCTTAGAAACAGATTCATGGCTACTTGATAGCTCTGGATTTGCTTGTTTTCCGCCTCTCCTCCCTGCTTAACTTTTCTTTTAAAAATTAATAAAGCTGAACATCAGGAAAAATCAATCCTTGTGGTCCACAGCTAGGCTTAAAATGTAAGAGCTGTGTATAAGGATGGGGAATTTCTCTTCTGTTCTGGTGTGGATCAGCTGGGGATTCCTTTAACAAGCTTGGTCACAGCGAGCCACTACCCTTAAGGCCATGTTATGGCATCCTATTACATCTTCAGGTCCCTATTTCGCCCAAATAAAAGTGGCACTGTACCTTCCCACACATGACCTCAGAGCCTCTTCCCCTCTTTTAGAGCAGCTGCTTTTGAAAAGTAAGCCTGCAGCTACTCAGGCAAATTCAGAACAAGGGCGAGGGAAAAATTAGGGGTAGAGTGGCTATCGTAGGGTAGGAAGCAGGCTTGGGGGGGTATCCTCAGAGAGGAAAGAGACAAATTCAATTATGTGACAGACAGAAGCCTGCCACTGAGGTCATGCACAGAGGTTACTGAAATAAATGACGGGGGAGGGCCTTTGCTGGTAGAGGTCTGCGGGTGAAGCATCTAGTACCAGCCCTCTCCCAGCTCAGGGCACTGGTGCTCCACTGTCCTGGCATGCCGTTGTGCTGATCCCTCGACTCTGCCCAGGTTTGTCTCCTTGCTGGGCCCCAGGGCAGGGCGAGAGCCAGCAATGCGTGGTGCTTAGCACAAGTCTGTGCCTCCATCCTCCAAGCCGCCCCATTTATGAAAACTGAGAGCAAAAAGCCCACGTTTACAATAGGGCATTTTGGTTAGCTTTGGCACCAGTGGTAGCAGCGTACAAGGTTTTTGTTAGAAACATGTATGAATGGCCTTTATGACCAATCCTGTCCCATGTGCACCAGCCCTCAGAAATTAATGCGGTAGCAGGAGGATCAGTGGAAGCAGCCTGACTTTTCAAACCCGAGTCTATCCGCAGGCAAGGTTCACGGAGGTTGGGGGCCCACATCCTAACTGTCCAATAAACCAGCCTCGGAGATCCTATCACAGGCTTTGACTGAGGTTTATTTCCTAGCTGGGCACTTTTATCCTGAGAGGTAAAATGGTCTTGAAGGAAGAAAACAATGACTAAGCACAGATTTCCACAGGAAGAGATGCCCAGACCTTTATGCAAAAGCTGCAGCTTACTTTTCTCTGTTTTTAACATTACCTTCATGTCAGAACAACAAAGTTGTTCCACACACTGATTCAGACTTTAAATGCTGTCCTGGTGATGACTGCATTGCCACAACTGACCCTACTAAAGTCCCTAAAAGGGATTTTATTTCAAGTGGGCCTCAATAAATGCTGTACTGTGTCCTCTAACGACAGAACTGTGTTTGCAGCCTCTTGTTAGTTAGCCTCATTTTTAATCTAAAGACAGCAGCGTACTAAGTCCCGCATCTGTTATGTTAGTGAGATACTCTTCTATTTTCTAAAACCTGTGGTTTAGAATGAGGTTCAACAGTCCAGCTGCAGCTCATAAGCAAGAAAACGATACGTTATATAAACCTTTATCTGAACAAATAGGCAGACCAAATAAGCCTACTTCTCTCTAACTGAGTAAGCAAACTGAAGAAAGAAGGTAGCAGTGATAATAAAGGTGGCAGAAGGAAAGCTGCCTGCTACATAATACCTTGTCAACCAAAGGAGGCCTGTGAGAGACTGTATTCACGTTACGAGCTTTGGATGTACATGTTTACAGACATATATGGAGGAGTAATGTGAACGGTGGTGAGGTCCATTTACTTTGATGTCTACTGGAACCCCGAGTGAAAAGCAAAACAAACAAGAGATGCAAATCTGAATTTTTGGATTCCAAAGTAACCTGTTACTATAGGATTTGAGCCTCCTGTGCTGTAATTCTGGCTGTAATTACATAGGAACAGCATTTGTGGTAGCGTCAGGACGAATATTACCTGCATTCAGTCTTGAACAAACATGAATCGTAGGTGTTCTCGCACTAGTTAATTGGTTTTATCGGGTGCTGTGGGCACACTCAAGGTTCGTAAAGCTCGGGTTTGGAATGCCCTCTAGTGGCTCCTGCCACTGCGGGTGTCCTTGCTGAGACCCATCCTGGTCCCCAAAACCTTAGGAGCAGGGCTTGGGCAAGGGGCTGTGCCAGGTAAGCCACCGCGCTGAAGCCAAGGAGAGGGTCTCAGGCTCGGGTTTGTTTAAAGAAGTTGTAGCTCACCTATAATGACTTTTAATAATTCGTCTAATGCTTGTAGTCATTAACTTTCTTGGAATGTGATTTGTCATAGAGGAGGGTTAAGTTCTCCGACTGTCTCCTGGAGGGAGGAGGAGGGAGAGGGGGAAATACTATGAGCTGCGTTTGAATACGTCCAGCGGTGGTATTTACTCCTACACCCCCTTATGTCATTTGCCTCGCGGCAATTCTCCTCGGATTTTATACAGCTCCAATTTAAAGCGTATGCCAGCAAATTAGCATTTTTGGGGCAAGAAACATTCTAAGCGAAAATTGCTTCTCTTTGGGCTGCACTCGCGTGCAAAGGCAGACCCAGCCTGGCTGCGTGCTACACGCTGGGCATCTTCACTGCACGGAGAAACGAAGCTATTGGGGGGAGCTGTGCTCAAAACCTGTACACAGGCACAGTCCTCAGAGCTTTTCAGAGCTGGTCCTATGCACTCCTTCCAGCAGCAGATGCAAAATTGGTCTATACGTTTTAATAATTAACAGCAATAATAAAAGTCTACAAGGTATCTCTAAGTTAATGTAAGACCTTGTCTGCTTAAATAAAGTTTGTAAACTAGGCCTCTGTTTTTCCATCTGCTTTTTGATCTGACGCTTATCTTAATACAGTAATCAGCAACAAGCAGGAGGGTGTGTTAACATGTTCCATTTGTTAGCATTGCTACAGGCGAGAAAATACTTGAACATTGAGAAAAGAAGCAAAACCAAAACAATAGAGTGAGATCAAAGTGAAATCTCTGACGATTTTTCTTTTACAGAGAGTTTCCTTCTTTTCTTTCTCATGTTTTCTGAGAAGTTTCTCCTCTTGGAGGTCACCCTTAGCTATTTTTTTGGAGAAAGATGACACGGAAACATTGGTACAAGCATTACAGCAATCCCAAAAGGGAGTTGATGTAGGACCAGATCTGAGGACAAAATTTCTGTGCCAATAAACTTCAACTGTTCCACTGCGGTTGTTTTGCATGCGGGAGCTCCAGCTGTGAAGCCAGTGAGGCAGGAGCAGCTCTGCAGGTAAGGCACATAAGACATCTGCAAGAGGAACTGAAGAGGAGAGCTTCGCTGAGTATTCGGCTTTTTCTTTTTTCAGATACCATGCGGCAACACAAATGAACCAAAGTTCGAAGGACAGGTCTCTTCCCACCTGTACCTGTCCCTTAGCAAAGCGGATTAATCCAGAAAAGCAACCATTTCCACTAAAGACCGTTGTTTGCATGCATCTGGACCGAGTGTTTAATCTTTCCAAAACTGAGTCCACAGGCAGAAGCAGTCACCAAATCAGTGGATCCTAAGTGAGTGCATGTACTAGCCATCAATGGTCCATCTTGATTTTCTTGGAAAAACTGAACCAGTAAAGCAGATGTTGTAACTATGTACAGAATTGTAAGGTAGAAGAAATGGGCGGTACTTTTAGCTGGGATGCTGGATTGGCAGAAGGAAATCGGACTTCTTTTTTCTCTGCTATCAGCCTGACACAAAGGCAAGCCATTCTACTTCCGTGCATCAGACAGGACTTCTGTTCTAAGACTGTATAATGGAACAGTCTCCTTCTGGGAAGGGCATGGAAATCTGCTGAGGGGGAGGGCAGTATCTAAAATTCTCAAGGATATCATGATCATACAATAATAGGAGGGCGGGACGGCGGGACTTAGGCTAATGCCCTGGGAAAACACAAAACATGCCAGGTTTCTGATCAAAATGTTTTGACGGTTAAATATTGAACACTTGAAGTGCATACAAGTACTTTCAAATGAGCTGCAGCCTGAGAAGTTACAAAGCAAAAAACTTCAGTAAAATTCGAAGAAGAAATACACTGCAGAATCCAGCATTCTGGTCAAACTGTTCTAGAAGAGAACAAGGTACAAATCAATTAAGTAGGCTGTTAATTACCAGATGCATGTTTAACTCCAGCTGCAAAATAATGGCTACTGAGTAGCAAATGTGGCCCATGCCTGGGTCTTGAGCAGCACGCAGCTCAGGCGATTCTCATCATGCTGCACGACATTCAGTCTTCAGGTAAGCATGTCTGCTGATCGGAGAGCAGCTCTGCCTGGAAAACTGGGACTGGACAGCCCTTGGTGTTAGTTGACAGAGGCTGTGATGGAGGAGGTGGTGTAACTATTCTTGTGCTATGGGTAGAAACCTGAGGTTGAGGAGATGTACCTGAGAAGGGAAGATGCAAAGTTATGAGTTATCCTGCTACTTCCCTAATGGAAGCGACTGCTGGAAGCCTTGTACATGGCATGGCTCTCATTGCTGTTTCACCTGCACGTCTGCAGGCCTGCATCTGCACATTGGAGCTGATGACAGCAGTCAGCTCTATTTTACAGAGAACTGATAAAGTTAGTTGGCTCCAGTGAAGCTGAAAATGCAGGTTTTTCCTAAGCAAAGCTGAGTTCTGTGTGCCTTGGGGACTGCAAGATATCCCTAAGATATGGGGACCATGTAGCTTAAACCTATACCCTTTCCTACTTTCTTTAGCCATTTTCTCTGGTTCACTCGTATTTCGATTAACATCGGGATCTTTTTCTTTTCTATACATATCACTTACGTGCTTGACAAATGTATATTGCAAAGCAAAGCCATTTTCACTCAACAGTAATTGGAAAAAAAAAAAAATCTGTTCAATATTCCATCACGCAGTTAATCTTAAAGTTACCTTCTAGAATCTCACTATGTCCCCACTTATCATGGTGAAATTTTGATTCCCTTGTTAAAATCTAGTTTGCTAGTAACTGTCGTCTGTCTAACTTTTACAACTTCTTGTTCAGATACGCTTTATTTCAGTGTTTGTTTTAATTGCAGTCTGAGGTTACCTGACAATCGTTGCTTGACTTGTCCTGGCACCAACACAAAGGCCCCACCTAGGGCTGAGGTATGAGAGAAATTAAAGTATAACCTGATTCCATTGCGATGGGCTCATGTGAAAATGGCACTACTGCCGTTTTGCAAGCTTTGACAAAGCATAAGCTACATGAAGGGGAAAGTCAGGTTTTTTGCTCTTTTTTTTTTGGAACAATATAGGGGAAAGACTTGAGATGTAGAGGTAAGGAGAGCATTATACTAGATTGCAAGGTCTGTTTCCTCTATCACTTAAAAACAGAAACCTGTATTCTCATTTTTGTGTACCTAAAGTGACTTCAAAATGAAGAATAAACTGATAAATCAACTTGATCTCACAAAGTGTTCTGACTGCAAGCGTATGCTGTAGAAGATGGGCTCCATCTTACAGGGTCCTCTCCTTTACCGCTAGTGAATACCAGCTTTCCCTTGTCCAGGTTCAATACCTGCTGGTGTTACCTGCTGCCCACAAACTGAGTTAATCTCAGAGTAGCCCATCCTTTTCCAAAGCTGCCTCTGTAGAAGATTCCCCGTGTTCTTGGAACACCCAAAATCTTTCTTCTTTCATGTACCAAATAATGATAAAAAAAGGAGGCATACGGTGCTGAAAACACTGGGTGCTGCAAATAGTATCTTGTCTCTCTAATGCAGCTTGAGGTGTCTCTTGGTCTCTCAGCCCTTAAAACCCCCCTTGGTTGCATTTTCAAGCTTTGTGCCTCGCTGTGAGGGCAAGACATTTAATTCTTTGTTTTTGAAGTGCAATCAGCACTTTGAAAATAACACCTGACTCCCCAGTTTTTATAAAAAATGAGTCTGCAAGCATTGTGTAACATCATAGGATCATTATAGACAGTGAGATTTGCTTTTTGTAACACAGTCAAAACACCTCCAATTGCAATAGGGGCCCTTCAAATCTACCCACCGCTAACCTGTGGGTAGTTTTCATGCTTTTTGCGTTGTGTCTGGATAGAAGAAAGAGAAAGTTTAGGAATCGTTATTGCTTCATGCAATATCTTAATACACATCTACCACCCACTGTGCATATCTAATGCGCTATCTACCACTTAGCAGAGCCTGATATTGCACCATAACAAAATTTAACAGCAGTTTGGAACTAAAAAATAACTTCTTATCTCATGAATAGGTCTAAGTCTCCCCTCTCTCTCTGTCAGGCACATCCACTGAAGTCCTACTTGCCCTGCCAGGTCTGAGGTATACACTTTTTGTTGGTATATACTTGCAATTACTGGGCTGATCCATTCTGGTATGCTTTGCATTGTCTCTGGAAGGCTAAGGCTTTGTTTTACCCAAGTCAGTTGCATTCCCTAGATCTCAGCTGATTTCAGCAGAATAACATCTGTATGGCTGAAAAGATGCTGTATACAACTGGCAGAGTGAAATTAGGCCATGCAAACTAACCTTTGTGCTGTTAGGTTTACTGTTTATGCTTACAGTTGCCCTGATAAATCATAGGTGTCAGTTGTTCCAAAATTAAGCATAATACCTTGCTCCAGGTAGTAACTTGATGTAAAAGGGTTGGCAGGTGATTAGTTAATAATATCACTTAGTCTTTTTCAGTAATTTAAATATTGTCAGCAGCTGAAAAAGGGTCTATTGCAAAGTAGCTGCTCTAAGGATGCTTAATCTCTTTGTAAAGTGCTTTTGAGATCTACTGATGAAAGTTAGGTGGTATTACTATTATTATTGTTGTGTCATAAAATCTGGGCGTATACTACAAAATATTTTCTATGACTACTCATTTGAATTTGGATTTTAAACAGACTGTTCTGCCAACTTGTATTTCTTTCAAGCATGCTTTCACAAAGTTTGCTGGGTGGTAAGCTTACAGGGTATGTGTTTTAAGTCTGAATTCTGCAAGCGCTGGCTTTGTAAATTGGATAGTTGAGATTACTGTCATACAACCAGAATAAAATAACAATGCCATGCAGTGTGACAGAGCCGAGGAAGATCCGTCTTTATACAGTGATGGAGTAGCTAACAAACAGGGTGGATAAATCCATCTGTTAAGCTTTCCAGTCAGAAACAAACCCTAGCATCTCTCCTAGGTTGAAGGTGGGTAAATGCTGCTTGCCAGTCCTTGTTAGTTTGCTCCACCAACGGGCCATAGCTGTTGTCCTTCCTGGAGCAGAGCTCATACGAGGCGCCTCAGGTCCCGATCATGCTTTTTCCTTTGTATGGCTGGGAAAGAGGATCCTTGTCTGTTCAGTGAAGCATTTCAAGACCTGCACATGCAAACAGGGTAAAACATCATAATTAGTCACATATTTCAAGTATTTTGCTCTTTAGGCAACAAAGTCTGTGTGGAGAAACCACAAGGGCTCAATCAGATCCAAATAGCTGTGTTTACTGAGTATACACAATCGTAGGAGGCTAGAAACCTGCACCGATGAGCTGGTTGGTTTCTGGCACCTTCAGCAACAGATTGTTGTGGAGGGCACAACCGGCTGTTTAAAGGCAGAGTACATGAGTAAGAATGTTATGTATGGGGTTTTAGAGGTGTTTTTGAAACCTGTAGCAGTAGGACACCAACACAATTTAGTCCCATTTTGAAGCTCCCTTGTGTTTCCAGAATGATACAAATCAGGCACCTTGTGTGCACCCAGAGGGTCTGACTTCTAGTTTTCACTAGAAATGGTTGCTCTGCTCTTGCCTGGTAGTACAGGCCTGCCAGAGAAGAGCCTCACTGTGTCCTCTTGGACAAACTCTCCACCTTCCCCTCGTAATTTTTTATTATCCTGACCTGAACAGCTCTAAATGGGCAAGGATACTGTGGGAAAATAAGGGACACTGCATTGGGTGGTTGTGTGCAGGTCCAGCTTCACAGCTGGATCCAGGAGTGGGTCTTTCTGACGTTGATGAAACAGTGCCACGTTGGGTGAGACTTTCGCTCCGCTTTTAGTGACTTTCTTAAGGTATGCACAACCGACTGATGTCCATGCACTACAATGACATATACAGTAACAGAACCCATATACTGTAATTGCAGCACTTGAATTGTCCCAGGTGCCCTGTGCTACCGTGCTGGCTGTGCAGGCACTGCAGGTTAAGGGAACTGCTTGTGTGGTGATTGAGAGCAGCGACCAAACGTCAGCAGAAGAATCACCTTGGTGGTGCTGCAGGTACAGGGTTGCTTTCTCATCACTTCATGTTGTTCCATGGCTCCAAGTCAGGCCCTGAAGATGAGGGAGCATTTTCCAGGGGTTTATGATGAATGTGTGGAGGAGAGCAGGGAAATGCACAGGGTGCAAAACTGAATCTGCATGTGTCTGTGACTGTTAGGTACGTCCGTGCTGATCACTAAGCTTTGCTGCGGGGGATGCACTTGCTGACAGAACTCAGTCCCTTCTCTGTGCAAAGCAGCCCAGCAAAGCAGCTAATGCTTGCCCAAGTGCGGACAAGCTGACCTTGGGCTGACCAGCTCCCCACACAGAGCAGCCCAGCAAACCGGTGCAGTTTGGCTGAAGGGTAGCGTGAGGAAGAGGCTGGGGTTGCGATGAGCAACACTTCCCCAGGGAAGGCTCTGGTTACCCACCATGACGTGTCTCTAATGATGGCTGGAGGGTGAAAGCGTCTGTAGCCTGTACCCCACCTTGAGAATTCCCCCTGCCTCCTGGGCTCTTTCTGTCCACAGAGGCTTTTGGAGCCTCCTGGTAATGAAAAGTCAAGGTCTGTCAAGTCGAAATGAGAACAACAAAGCAAAGAGGATGCCTCAGCGCTTACTCCTCTCCATGGTCTTCTGGGCTGTGGCTGACTGTGTGAAAGAGCCTCGCTTAGTTCCAGGGAACCAAAGGTTGTTTATGTGACGGGAGGAAAAAAATGTGCTAGTAAAGGATTAAAGATTTAATAGTCATAAAGGAAAAGATGCTCTGTAATGAAGTATCAACACCAATTGACTAGTTTCTGCTGTTTTGACGGTCGCCAGGTGTTCAGCAGTAGCACGACCTGCACCCGCCTGCGCTGTTTCAGCAGCACCCAGGCCCTCTCCTCCCCACTGAGCTGTCTCTCACCTTGCAAGTCTCCCTGGAGAAGGGTGGGAGCAGCTCATGCTTGATATGTTGTCATGGAACCAGAAACCCCTTTGGGCGGATAGTTGTCATATTTGCCTGTTTGAACAAATGCGGGGGCGTTCCTCGGCAGCACTCCCCAGGGAGCCGGAGGTGTACAAGGGATCTGCATGGGGGTCCTCCCCCGCCTGCCCCTGCTGTCCTCCTCTGTGCCAGGGGCTCAACAGACCTGGAGCTGGGCCAGCTGCCCAAAGACATGTGCGCGCCCGCTGTACCTTGGCCTGGTCTAATCTCTCCTGCGAGAAGCGGCACGGCCCCTCCAAGGTGGGCGTGCGCACCAAGCTCACGCACCGAGCTCACACAGGGAGTGGGGACACAGAGTTTGGCTTGTGGATCTCCTCAGCAGCAAAAAGTTGTGGTGGGTGCAGTGTCTCACTGCTGGCTGGACTTTAGGAGTGACTGACGCTCGAGTTCAGAAGCATGCGTGTCTCTGAATGTCCCTCACATACAGAAAATTAATCTTCTAAGACAAGTATCCATTCTTTCTGGCACTGACTTCTGTCTACCAGACACTAAGCACTTTTGACACTCTTTTTGAAGCGTTTTCACCCTACTGTCTCTGATTCTGTTAAAGATAACATCAGCTCTGTTTGCTCCAAGGTGCTGATCAGTGCTGGGACATGGATAAGAAAGCATGAGGAAAGCAGCTGATGCCAAGACTGGATTTGGTTGTCTGTATAGCTATAATAGCCCTGTTTTCTGGCAAGCTTCATCAGCCGATTCGTCTTTCCTCATGCCTAATCTTCTCCTGCTCCAAGCCTGATGCTTTCCCCAAGCACACTACACCCATACGTGCACTGACACCCATCCGTACTGTACTCCCGAAGGCTGGAGGAAGAAGCTGTCATTCCTAATATACTTTAAGTTGCTGTTCCTAGAAGCAGAAGTTGAGGTCAGACAGCAGAGTAAGGCCAACCTTGTGCCTTGCTGCTGGTTCGGGGGCTGCGTCCCCATCCCTCTCCCTCCCAGCAATGCCGTTTCATTACTTCCCTGCCCCAGCTCCGGCACGTGTCTGTTTGCAGAGACTTATTCAGCCCACTAGACTGATTGTGGGTTGTTCCCCTCCCTCCCTGGGTTGGTTTCCTGTTGGATTACTGGCCTGAATTGGTTTATCAGCCCATCAACCACGCAGCAGTGCCAGCGGGAGGGAGCAGGGAGGGGAGATGGGCTTGGGGTGGATCCCCTCTCCTGCGGCGCCTCGCTGTCAGCCCAGCCCTACCATCTCACCACACCCTCAGATAGAAAAGTGAAGGACACTCCAGCTATTCCCAAGATAGATGTCTAAATAGATAATAACAATAGACAATAAGAGCTGTGTACTGCACACAAGCATTTTTGGCAGATCACAGCAATTCGGATATCGGTGTCTGAAGAGCAGTGCTAGGTCTAGCCGTAACTGCAAACCCACCGACACAAAAGCACACATATCTCACTGCTTTTCTTCTTTCCACCCTCTGCTTTCTGTTGTACTTCACCTTGATGGATAGAGACTTGTCTGAATTAATTGCATCCTATTATCATCAAGGTGGCTACTTTGTAACTGCTAGTAATTATACTTCAGAAATATGCTAGTGGCATATTGGCACATCTATTACAATTACTGCTCCTCCCATCATTACATTTCAAAAATACCTGTGCACATATTCAAATTTGGTTTTGAAATCAGATTAATATCTGCTGTGCTCTTGAGTCTTGGCCCTGAATTCAGAAAGATGCACATATTCTTAGCATTGTATTTTTAAGGAATAAGCTTTCCTATTAAAAATTCAGCTTATTGTTTTGCTCTTGTCCTTCCTCACTGAACTGGACCAAATCTAGACATTCAAAGGTACAGGTTTAAGTAAGCTTCAACTAAACCTCTGTAGCAGTAAATGGGATTATGTTTATCAGACAACCTGTCTGCCTAAAATTTGAGAGACACTAACATTTCCACATAAGTGACCAGTTCCTATGAAGATATGGGAACTGCAGTGATTGTCCAAGAGTCTGTAAAAATCGGAACCTCTCTGATACTTGCATTGGCAAATTGAAAGCTGGATATACTTTCTTACTCAGTCCTTGGTTCAGGAAACATTTAAACAAATAGGTAATCTTACTTCTATTCAACAGGGCATTTAACTTCAGTAGTGCCAAAGGAAAAAAGTCTTGACCCTATAATGAGTCTTAATGTGGCTGAGAACTGGAGAACATTATGATTGGAAATTTGAAATCTCTTCTGTAATGAACTCCTTTTGTGTTGGACTCTCCTGGGCATAAGACCAAATTTGATTCTCATTTAATCTTAACAGTTAACTTCCTAAAACCTGAGCATCTGTAGGATGAACCTTCTTCCCAATTTTCACAGATGGTCCTGTTTTCACAGTTGCTGAGTGTCTCTGCTCCTGGCAGAACTGCGCGGCACAGGCACCCTATAGAAGAATAAAAAGGGCTTTATAGCCTATCCCTGGCAGCAAGCTTCCAGCTCGTTGAGGCAGTTGGCCACCTCTCTTGCAGTGCTGCCAGTAGGTTATGGGACAATAAAATAAAGCTTGTTACTAAGGGGCTAAAGTCATGCTCTGATCTTTTTGAGAGCCTGCCGGAATTGTCCATAATCTTCTGTTTATCAACTATTGCTAAAGTTCATTTATTTATAACCATGACAAATAACCCTCATGTACATTCCTTCAGTGATTTATTGTGCAATTGTTTTGCATTCCTGAAATGTAAAACAAACCATCAAAGTAAGACACGATGCAAGATATTAATTTTTAACAAACAAATGGAGGAGAGTAATGCCTTGAAATGGACAATGCAAAATGTAAACCAGCTGCTCATACACTATGATAAGATTTAAAGCAAAAAGTTACAGTTCTGATGAGCTCTCCATGAGAAGCACAAGCTGTTTTATTGTAGAATAGATAATGATTATGCCACTTCATCACAATGTCACTTAGCTCTCCAATAATTCATTGTCCTGCCTCAAAGGCTGGGCTGTTACTGGGCAGCCTTGTTCTAGAGCCTGTGTCCCTCATTGACCTGTAGCTGCAGAGTCTCATGCAACCTGATCCACCTTCCATTATGGAAAAGGGCGGCTGGATCAGGCATTTTGTGCATGATGTCAATGGTCATGTTTATATCTAATCTCTGCTTCTCCATCCTTCACTCTTGTAACTGTGTGTGCACCAGGAAGCCGAGCTGCAATTAGGACACCACAGGAAAGACATAGAGGTTGTACTCCTCTCTCCCAAGGTCTCAGGAGACACATAAGACTGGGCCTACCCAAAGAGTGTCAACTGTGCAAGAAGGTGGTGTCTTCTTTACTGGCTCTGCTTATCCTGTGTGCCCCAATTAAACTTGTGAGGCAAGGAACAGCCCTCAATTCACTTAGGGCTGGCTTTTGTGTATAAACAAGAACACGTTGTCCACCCAGAAACCAATGGGCACCCAGTGCACTGCACAGAAGGATTCACCTAAGACAAGGTTAGGACCTTCTTCACAAGTAGGAGTTTTGAGGACCTTTGAATTAGCATGACTCCCTCAGCCAGACCTATGTTATTTGACCAATATGTCACATGGACGTATACCAAATATTATATGGGCTGTACTGTTACATGGTCTCCTGGGTAATCCAGGTCCTGACCATCAGGATAAGTGAGCAAGCATGTGACGTTGATTGTGCTACTGTTGACTGTGCGATTGGTTTATTCACCTCCTTCCCAATCCCACCACCAAACCACAGAAGAGCATGGGCACACTGTGAAGGCTCCCGGTGTTCTTGGGATCTGCCTGTGAGCTCCTGGGCTTCTGACCATATGCAGTGGGCCCCAAATGAAGCTTTTCTTGCTCTGTCATGTGTGTTCTCAAGGGAGTTCACCCTGCAACCGTTCCCTCAAGCGACCCATTTTGAAGGTGTTTCTTATATTTGACTGTCTTGTTTGCTGGACCTGAGTTATCCTTGTAACCTATGCCCCTCCATCAGACTGGCTGAGATTGATCAGTGGGTTCAAGAGCTAGTAGGGAAGGACTCACGTCTCTGCCAGCAAATACAGGCACACACCAATACGAAAACACACACGAACAGGCACATTATGATCGAACACACCTATTTTCCTAGAAGCCAGAAGAAAACCCTACGGACGCCTTTTGCCCACCCTTGCTATTGCGAGCAGAAGCAGTCTCTTAAGATCCAGGAAGCCTGTAGTGAAAGTGTCTCTGAGTTAAACAAATTAAATGGCTGGCTAACATTAATGTAATCAAGCTTCATCTCAGCAGGAGCTGGAACAATGTGCAGAGATCTAACATTACTGGAAATTTGTGAAATGAGCATGCTGTTTCTTGGTTGTTTTGTTCTGTTTAATACCAATTGTTTAGAAAAGAAAACTTTTCTGAAAAAGGAAATCAAGACCATTTCTCCATCCCTACCGTTGCTGCAATAACAGGAAGCAAAATTCACATATACAGAGCTTTGCAGATAAGAGCTGAATGGAAGTTTGTTTTCTATAGCTGGTGGCAAGTGATCCAAAAGAAAATCAAATTGCTTGCCCTTCTAATTCACAGTGAACTGAGCCCTAAGTCACCTGGGACTTGTGCAGGCACCAGGATGGAGCTCCCCAGGGAGGAGAGCCGCAGGAGACCTCTCTTTTGAATCAGCCAAGTGTCTCCAAGCTGACTAGCTCACCATCCCGGGTTGGCAACTGGAGCACCATCCGCACAGCACAGCCCAGCCACCAACAGACGGAAGGCAAGGGTGTCCCTGAGCAGCTGGCTGTGCCTCACCCAGGGGTTCCTCCAACTTACGGTCTGCTGCTTTTCTGATAAAATGCCACGTGGTCAGTGGAGGGAAATTTTCAGCTGACTGCGTGAGAAGTTGTAATCCAGGTGGCCTGTTTTCCTCTTTGCCTCAGTGGCCATCCTCCCTCACGTGCCAAAACTCAGCAACATCTCAGACTCGATATTTGGCACCACATGGGTTGCCTTGGCTGTGAGATGAAGGTTTTTGCAGCAGCAATACAGGGAGTAGTGAGGGCACCAGTACATTTTGAGGCTGTGGGACAAATGCAGCAGCTGCATGGTTCTACTAAAGCTATCAGTTGCAAAGTAATTAACAGACTTGACCACTTACATGTCCTTTTGGGTGGGTCAGAGTGGGTTCTGCCCACTCTCACACCTTTTGTGTGGCTTCAGGCTATCTGCAGAGTTAGAGCAAAGGAGCGCTGCTCACGTATTCCAGTTTACATGTATAACATTTGGATGAGAAAAACGAGTGTTTAAGATGCTAGAGCCTCATTTCTACAGCACACCAAGGACTGTGCTCCACAGGTCCCTGTGTGAGGAGCTATGCAATACTTGGCAGTTTCCCTTTAGGCTCCTGTGTCTTGTCGCTTCCCTGACATTTTCCGTATAGTTTCTTAGGTTAGTATGTAATGTCTTGTTCCACATTTGTGTTCACAGAGCCTGGAATAACATCAGTGGATTTCATTTAATCCTTGCTTTTCACCTAGCCTGAGAGCTAATTCAGGTTTCTGACAGCACGTTATTGTCAGCCAAAGCTGACAAAGCTAAAGCATACGCTTTTTGGGTTGGGACTTGCTCACTGGCTGGTACGTTTGGTGTACACGTATGATATCACATCAGTAATAGAAATGCAAGATTACAGCTTTAGCAGTAAAACCCAAAGCATTTAAACAACTGAAATGCACCCTGACCATTGTGTCTTCTGTAAAGTGTGGGCCCAAGAGACGAGCACTTACTCATTTCTGGGTTTGTAATAGTGGAGGGAGCCTTGAAGAAGGCCTCTGCAAATAAGGACCTGTAGGAACTCGGGATTCCTGACCAAAAGAATTTACTATTTAAGAAATAATGTAATTCTATAATGTATGTGTCTCAGCCGAAGGTCCAATCACGCAAGGTGTTTTAAGGCCTGAAATTAAGCTTGATGGGGTAGCCTTATTAAACCATTTGCCTGTTGTTGCCTTTAGGCTGGGCTGCATTGCAGAAGTGTTTGCTGGCTTAAGTACTTTGAACCAGTTTGCCTGTCTTGACACAGCATAAAGAACCTACTGGGTTTTTTTGAAGGGTGGTGGAATACTTTGAATAGCATCCACCGAGCTGGGATTCCTATCCATATGAATTACACAGTTGCTTAAAACACAGAGATAGAAAACTTGCCTGTATTTAGAATGGGCTCTGTGTGTCTGTGTGTGTATATATATATAATGTATATACGGGCTGGCAGCTCCCCGTCACTGGCCCTGACACCCTGTTCTGTCCACTTAACCCCATGCTCCCAGTTTCCTCCACAGTGTCCTCTGACGTGTATTCTACCTGGGAATGCATCTTTTACCTACCCTTCATTTAGCACCATGGGATAAATGTCTTTTTTTTCCCTTCATGGACTATAGAAACAAACTCCATTTAAATGTAACGATAAAGCAACGCACAGCTTTATTACTAATGTTACCAGCGCAGTAAATCTTTGACTGCTTGGGAAATGATGGCTGATGTTGTGCTTGATACCTGGATCATTTGAATTTGGATCAGGTGGGGTGTAACTCAGAAAGCTGTTTGTGTCCATGACACATGGCTGAGCAATGCTTACCCCATCTTATCAGGGAAATACCTGTAGCCTGGCTATTTAATTGCTCTTGCTTTTTTTAAATTAACTGGGAAATGTGTCATCTTTAAATAATCTGTAGGAAGTATCTGAGCTGGCACTATTGTTTGTGGAAGGCAACCGCTGCAAAAGTTTGGCATCTCCAGTATTCGTGTTTATTGCTTGTATATGGACGGTGAGGTGTAAGAACAAATAGCCGTAGCACATTGGAGCACAACGATATGTATCCTAGGTGGCTTCTGAAAGCATATGTGTTTGCGGGGATATTCACACAGTCAAGCCTCTAGACATCCACTGCAAGAAAATAAGAAAAATAAGAGATAAGCCCAGATCCTCACCATGGGCCTCAGCGCACCACTTCAGAGCAGTACCTCTCTACTAGTGCATTGTTATTCTACTCTACAGTTTCTACTCATAACCAGGTACATGCTCCTTGCTGTCTGGCGACTAACTGTAAGCTTCAATTGACACCTTCACTGCGATGAGTGCAATGAAATTGTCTTTTACAGATCTGGGTGGCTAAAACCTGGCTGGAACAAGCTGGACAAGACCCATTGCCACTCACCACAGTGCTGAGAAACCCTTAGCCAGAAAATCCAGGTGTTGACAAGGCTGGAGAACACTCACTGCAAATAACGAGCAGCCTCCATGAAAATAATTCTCGATTAATAAATCATTGGAAGCTTTCATAATGCCCAGTTTAATAGAATTCAAAGATGAGAGAGGATTAAATGAATAACAGGAAGCATCCTATAAGAATTTCCCCCAGAACACTGCAGGCGAGGGAACAAAGGGAAAGAAGGGAGCATGCGTGTGGTGTGTGTGCAGTTGAGGAATGCGTGCCTCTGAGGGGTGCTGCACGCTCCCGCTTGCTGCATCGCACACAAGCACTGCTGGGAGAAACTGGGGCTCACCGGGGAGCGGGAGAGCAAATCCCACGTCGTGTTTGGTCCGTGAGTCACTGAGGTTCGTTTTGTCTCGCACCATTCTTTTCCCTTTGCAACCCCCCACAACAAAACCCTCCTCTGAGACTCTGGAAGGAAGGCCCCCTTTCCTGGGTAGGTGCTGCAAGGGGCAGGATTTTCAGAGCAAGGCTCAGAAGCGTCACAACCCAGCAATAAATTTCTTTTATAAAACCATGACATCTTCCTGACCTACTGGAAACCAGCCTAGTGACAGCACGGCTACCCAGAAAAAAGGACTGTCCCTCAGCATGAGCTGAATTAGCATTTTTATTTGAAGCATAAAACATTGATGAGAAACAACAGCTGTAGATATAAAAGGTAGTTAACCAGAGAAAACAAGCATATTGCTTAAACTGGGAAGCCTGACAGAGAGTAAGTTGTCAAAAGCACAATGATGCTTGAAAAATATCGTGAGAATGACAATAATTTTCTGCCACATAAGTGGAAGTATGATTCTCCTGAGCCACAGAGTATAATAATCTGAAGTAAATGATTCCCTCCCTTTCTCTTTCTGACAAGCACTCTTCACTGCCAAAAAGAGACAACTGTACTGCAGACAGCGGAAAATAATTACTCTGTGAAACCCTGAATAGCACTTTGTCTCCAGATATCAACTTTAAATTGCCATATCAAAGAAGAATCCTATTAACATCTTTTTAATTAATAGCCGTTAATCTTGTGGCCTTACTAATAGTGCCAAAACAAACAAATAAGTGCATTTTTTTCATTCCCAAGGCGAGAATGTTGTTACAAGAGTAGTGTAGCAGCTACACACAAGGTCCCAAAGGTGTAGAAATGAACAGAATTGCCCTGTGAACTTGGGACCGTAACTGGCACGTCAGTGGGAAAAGGAAGGGGAAAGTGTTTGAATTCTCTTCCAAGCCCCTAAAATGCCACAAAACAATGATAATTCTCCATTATATTAATGTGATAGGAAGATGGAAAAGGCGCAGCTTGTGAACAGCAGTATGGGCACGTGACGCAAACTTTGGTAAAGTGTTCGTACGTGTTTGCCAAGCAGTAGCGCAGCCCAAATTTTTTGTCTGTCCCCTGTGTATCTGTAGCTCCTGTTACTGTATTAAATTGAGGGATTTTGTGGGGTGTTTTTTTGTGTTTATACCCCTTAAATTAAGCGACTGCTAACCTTTACAGTCAAAAGGAAAAATACAGGGAGTAAAGGACTCCTCTCGTGTGAAGGTGAGAAGCTATGGTGGAGCCTGGAACAGAACCCCTAGCTATCATGTTTCCAGCTACATTCTTACCTGATGAATTGCCCTCTCCTTCTGCTTCTTCCTCTGGGGCAGCTTTTCTTTCCCTGTAGGTGCAGGAACTGGGAGCTAGCAATGCTTCTGGCTTCAGCAAGCCTTGGGGAGAAAGCAATGGTCATAATGCTGTGAAGTGGGTCTGGGCACACTCAGTATCCAGGATGTGCCCAGTTCCTTCACATGTACACCCCTGATAGATCCTGGGATATATCCCACAGCAGAACAAGAACCAGATCATTCACTATGGGAATGCCAGTGAAGGACAGGAGTAATTCCTCAAACTCCTCCCTTCCCAGCCCCCCATCCTCCACACACAAATATTATACTCACATATTTTAATAGCCAGAAGTTGATTTCTCATCAGCTAGTTCATTGTTCTTACATTCACTGAAATGCCAGAAAGGAGCAAAACTTTTGGTGAAAAACTCAAAAATCCGAGGTACTGTAGTAGAAAAGCAAAATATCTCTGCACTGACAAAATTCCGTGCTGCGAGCTACAGTGTGCATGTTTCATATGTCCCTCAGGAGGTCCCACGGCGCAGCACCTCAGTAGCAGTCATATGGCACCCTAAGGGGTGAAGGACAACTAGGGAAAGAACCTGAGGCACCTGAGTTAAAATGCCACTATGGACTTAAAATCCTAGCACTTCATTATCAAGATCCCTTTTTTTCTGTGTAAGAAAAGAAAGGGCTGAAATACTTTGATTTTCTACCAAAGTTCTTTTGGCAATTTTCAACCCTATAGCTTTCCAGTGAAAAAGAAAAAATTGCTATCAATCACTTTTATGGAAAAAAACCAACTATGTTTTTTAAGCAAAACTCCCCCCCCCACCCCCATCAGATAATGTTTGTGATCACCTTTAGCTGAAAGGGAACTTCCCATTCCCAATACCCCAACTCAAAGGGAGCTGGTATCAATGGGAGGTTTTGTTTATTCAGAGATGTCAGGATCAGGCTTTAAGTCTGTAGAAACAAGAGGCCCTATTACTCTTTTACTTGTAGATGTGCAACTGATGGGTGTTCAGCCTCCAGGAGCTGAGATGACTGAGATAAGGTTTCAGATAAACATCCAAATGTTTAGATTTTTATCTAACCCAAAGCTCTGAACCTTTAAAGGATTACCCACCTCCAGGGATAATCCTGTAGTGATTTCAACACCTGTACTGAGTCAAAGTGAGTTCAGTCTCCTGGCCACAAGAAATGGTTCAAGCCCACTCTATCATTTGTTTTGGATGGCTAAAACAGTCCGTGTCAGATCTGAACACGATTAGCTGGGCACTCTGGTTTTAAATGTCTCCATCACAGGATGACTCCAAATAGTCATCAATAGGATCACTTATTGCCAGAGAAAAACAACCTATGACACTGTGCTTCTGTGGCCTAGAGAGAAGCTATGCCCTGGATGTTTTTATGGTGAATCAGAAGCTCTAAACGCCTCACAGTTTTATAGATATTTAAATAGGCTGTTTTTCTGTCAGTATTTTGCTTTGGAAGCAGGCTTTGCTGCCCTCTTTTGCAGTTCTCATGAAAACGTGTTCCAGTTGGCACACGGCAAGGCTCCACTGTAGGTTAGTGCGACTCATCCTAAAAATTGGTGTCCCCAGATACAGAGCAAGATATCTCATGAGTGGACATTTCCATCTGCTACCGCAAGTGCACTGGACATACTTAGAGGGCACCTTTGTTGGTCCCGTTCCAGCATCTGCACAGCTCAGAGCCCAGGGCAGGATAGGCTGTACGTCCTTCCCTTTCCCAGGCAGCAGCTTGTCCAGGCAGCCTGAGGAGCAATTGGACTTTGGGCTTCATTCAGGCTTCTCGTAATGGAAGCGGTAACTCTTATCAGGGTTAGTAGAATTCTTCCAGCATATCCGACAAATTGTTCTGGGTTTAGTTTTGATTTTAGATGTTACGATCATGCTTCGCACGCAATCAGGAATGGGGAGGAACTGAACAGAATTACGCCCAACACCTTATGCATACCTATGCATGTGCACATAGACGTGAATACGATGCACGTTATTTCACCATGGAACTGAAAGTGCTTTACAAGTGTTAACTGATTATGACACAAAAATCTTTTCCTTATTAAAAAAAAAAAAAAAAGAAAAAGGTATTACTCTGACAACAAAATTATAGGCAGAACACAATCTTCCCTGAGGCCTTTTGGCAAATCCTTTAGCCTTATTTGGGCTGAGTGAGTCCCCTGTTAGCCTGAAAGGAAGGCAGAGGTTTTTATTAGAAAAATTTCCTAGTAGACTGAACCATACGGTTGTTTTTTTAGTTTGTTTTGGCATTTGTTTTTGGTTTTCTTTTTTATGTTTTTAATCTAAGCAAGAAAAAAAAGATTCACTCTTCTCCATTTAAGAAGTTCATCTGCTATAAACTAACATACCTCTGGAACCAACAACTGGCTTTGATCACTCTCCTGAAATACAATGGTATTTAAGGAAAAGCTGATCTTATTTTAATCACTGGTTCTTCAGCTCACCTTTGTAATTAGAAGGAAAGCTTGCCTCAACAGTGCTCAGGTGGAATGCATAGGAAACATATGATTAAGTGGTGATTCTAAGTTTAGCATTTCACCTCCAGAAAGCAAAATAGGTATCGGGCGCAAAGTGTTTTCCATAAAAGCAAGAGATTAAGTTAATTAACAATGGCCTACATAATAAGCAAAGGCAAAGGATGAAATAATAGTGAATTAAAGTCAGTTGGGATCTTGTTGTTGCATTTAACAGGGCTCGACTTTCAACCCTCCAGTTTCACATTGGGTCTTCTCTATGGATTTCATTTGGCATTCATGATGAGGAGGGTTGCAGAGAACTTTATCAATGAGGAAAACAAGTACAGATTAGGTTTGCTTTCCTATGCCAGCCCTATCTGATCAGTCTGAAATAGAAGCTTCTCCCTGTCCTGTTGTGCATCTACTGCTTGGTAACTCCAGACAAATGTTTTTAACAGAGTTCTGGTGATTAAGTTCTCCTTAATATGTTGTAAATCCCTGGAAGTGGAGGAGGATGTTTTCCTGGAGAGAACAACCTTGTTTTTCCTTTTAAATAAAACTGTTCTTTAGTAACCATGTTGATCTGGCTACTGGCAAGCAGACTTCTGCAAATGAATGTGTTAGGAATGTTTGGACTTAGGAAAAATTGTTATGTTGCACCACAAGGTCAACATCTAACATATAAAGATGATGGTCTGGGGAGTATTTTCATCCACACTGCTGTTATTCTGGAAGGATACTTACTGTTTGCATCACTGATTTGTTGGTTATTGCATCATCATCCCAAGAAAGATTTATCCCTGCTAGGGATTTAGCAAGAGTAAGGGGAGAAGTTACTGCATGAACAGACAACGCCTTTTTTGTTATACTGCGTACTAGGCAACTAAAATGAAACTAAGGGTTCCCAGGAGTTTCTTCAGTTTCTTCAGCCAGTGCTTTCCATACCTCTATGATATTCTCCTCAACCTGTTTCACCCTAGAACTTCCTGTCAAGTGAAGTCAAATCCAGTGTGTACCCTCTGAAGAGTGCAAATGCCCAGAGAACTTGATATAAAGCCATTCACAGCTCTCTTCTGCAATTAAGTTCAGCAAAGTCTTGCCTCATGCACATTTGTGTTTGTAATTGTATCTCAAAGGTTCATCAGAAAAAAGGCCATCTACTCAAGTGAATTTTAGAGTTTACTCTACACAATAACACACCTGAGAGGCTTTCTGGAATCTGACAGATACACAAGTCAGGAATATTCCTTTCAGCAGAGAAAGAAAATAAAACATGTAGTCTCAGTTTTCACCTGCAGAAAATTATGATTGGACCATGACAATGGTCTCCAATGGCAAAGCATTGGTAGGAAATCAAATACTAGATTTTTGTCCAACTCTTTTCAAAATGAGTTCAGAGTGGAAAGTGTTATTAACAGCAAATCCCCTGAACAATTAATTTAGGCATTTGATAGATCACTTGAAATCTCTAGAGAAATCCAGTGAAAAATTTGTAAGTTTCTTTAACTCAGAAGCAGTGGCCTAGATGGAAGAAGGAAGAGATGGCAGAAGGAAAAGATAAGAGTACACAGGAGACACACCAGATATTTGGTGTTAAAATGTAGTATAGATTAAGTTCACTTTTTCAGAATACTTTCTTCCATTTGGCTTCTTGATGTCAAACTTACTTTGATGATCCTGTAACAATTTCTTTTGAAGACAAAAATCTTTATAAAAGTTTCTTCAATTCCATTCATTTCCATTTGCAGAAGGGCTAAGCGCAGATCAAAAGGCCGCAGGAGTGCCTGACTCCTGGCAGAAGGCAGTCAGCCTTTCCTGAGCACAGTAAGCATGAGATCGCAGTTTGGAAAAGTGAGGAAGAATGAAACTGATGAGCCCACTGAAGGAGCAGAAACAACTTCCCTCCATCAACGTCGCTGTGTCTTCATTTCATTGCACTCATCCCGCATCACTGTGATTCTCACGAAATCACGAAGTTATGTCAGCCAGGTGCCTCAGTAAAAGGACTGGAGATACCGGGCCTGGTCTGCAAGGAAAATGTCATGAAACAACACAGTGAACATACATATTTTAAACCTCATGAACGAAGCCTTAGGCTGCATGGTGAATAGGTTTGGATGGTAAAGTCACTTATTGTTTTTGTAGGTATTTATTACCCAGTGAAATCTCTATGGCTGTTAATTGCATAAGAATGCTTATTTTAAACCTGCTGATCGGCAGGAACCAACTACCCAACGGTTGTATTGCTGCAGCATGTTCTTTATCTGACATTTAATTGGTTTTGGTGAGGTTTTTTGCAATAATGATTTCTCTTTCTGTTACACTCTGACCATTTACCAGTTATGTTACTGCCTGTTCAGAGAAGGACTGACATAGTAATGTAGACATGTCTACTCACCCAGTAAATGTTAAAATATACTCATTTGTGCACACTGGTCAGGAAAAATCTAAGCTTCCTAATGTAAAATATTAAGTTGCTTTGATACCTGCAGTTCTTTGGCAACTCTCACTGAAACACTTTGAAGGACAGGACATCACATTTTATAGGTGAGTGACTCTCAGAGAGGCCAAACCATGGCAAAAGCCATGGTCTCATTTTTCCATTCTCCAAAGTTGAACAGCCACAGCAAATACAAATGCCACCCTCTTTCAGAATGGCTGTTTGCAGAGTCCTCAACTTGCTGACCTGTCTTCTGGGCCACTTGTGTGTAAGACAACAGCTTATCCCTGATTAATTACACATTTTTAGGTTACGTATCAGGATCCAATAAGCAAATACAATATTAAAAATGGGGGATGCAGCTGCGAGTCCCTCATACCCGACTAGTGAAGCCAGCAGTCCAGCCATCTCTGCACCAGTACAACAGTACTCCCTCTTACAGCTTCACACACTATGAATGGAGTCTAAAATAGATCAGCCTGATGGGGGAAAGTAAGTGAGGAAGACGGGGAAATGGACAGGAACAGGAGGAAAAGAAGAATAACAATGCGGTGCTTTGAAAAGGTAGGCTTGACTCCAGCTTAACTTCAAATACCGCTGAGCTGCGTGGTGCCTCAGCAGCTGAGAGGTTTTCCTAATGATATTGTGCATTGTGCTGGTGTGGCTTCTACCGCTGCGACACAGCCACGCTGCTGAAGGCTCTGGGGAATTACCTTGGTATTTGATTTGTTGTTATGAAAACAGTGAGTTTGACTGCAGCAAGAATAGTTTCTTCCCAAACAGTTACCAGAATCCTATTGTTGTTCTCCTCCTTGTTGACCTTTTTGCTGGTTTAGCGATTATAATAATGATTTTCCCGGCTTCGCTATCTTGAATTTGTTTGATTTATATTGTGCCAGGAATTCAGAAGGGGAAAAAGCAGCCCATCTCAGGCAGAAGTTCTGCTAAATGAAGGATTTTAGAGAATTAATTTTTTTTTAATGTAATGGTGATGGGAAGAGAAAAATTTTCCTTGCCTTAAGCATTTTAATTGTATATTGTAGAAATATAGGGCCCAGTATTATGCTGCTACCACACAAACTGTTCAATTGTGATATTTTTAATTACATTAAAAGCAAATACTACTACTTTTAGAGTGTAAAGGCTTTGAAAAAGTCTTAAAATAATTTTTGCATCTATAACTTTGCTGAGACCAATTACTTCCTCATTTAGTTTTGTTCTTTTCTGAGGGTATTTACTGGGCTTTCTTCTCTAACTGTCTACCACATAAAATTCTGAAATAAAAGGTCCTCAAAGAGCAGGTCACAAATCTGCTTTGGACTGCTGTAGGCTTTACTCAGTATCCTGTTTGCAGCATCTCTGTGTGAAACCTCTCATTGACCTCCTATGAAGGTTAGGGACAGGTAAGTCTGGTTTAGGCCATGCTTTGCCCGCTTGTGTCGCAGTGGACAATGGCATGACAAAATTATTTCCAGTTCTATTCTTCTGTGTCTTCAGAGGCCCAGAGTTTGATTTCTCAGAGTGCTCAAGACATTGGCAATCTTAGGAAGGTGTTGTCTTGTCTGGTGCAGAAATTAAATTATTGTAAAATTATCTGGCTATGAAATATGGCACCAAGGCAGCTGCAAGAGCTTCCCCTTGCCCTCTGCTAATGGTCGATGACATTGGCACGAGGGAGTGCTTAGCTCTGCCTCCGTCTCCATTCAGCCCATGTCCCACATCATTGTATTTTAACAAGTCTTGTATGACATCCAATATACAAGCATCATGCTAAAAGCTAGTGAAGGTGTCTGTTAACTTAGACACAGATTTGCGTAAATTCGTGATGCTGTTTTGAAAGCCAATTACAATGAAAGAATAAAAAATGATTCCAACATTTCCTACCATAAATGTTCTTTATTGTAGATATAGTTGACTATATTTGAGGTAACATTTGCATATAATACTACGCACCACTATGATAACATAACATAGTCATTATGATGCTATTTGCTGTGTTTAGGCAGTATGCTGATTCAGTTGCTGCACATTTTTCTTCAATACTTATGTCTGTGTTTAAAAAAAAAAAACAAAACAACCACAACAAAACACCAAGAAGTACTTTTTTTTTTTAAATTTGTGTATGAAACTGTATGTTATCTGTGCTCTGCAAAGCTTACATTTTAATTGACATTTCTTATCTGCAAGGACATACTTTTCTACAATAAGGGCAGTGTGCCATAAGCTACTTATGAAAGTCCTATTAGGAGACAATTATTTTAATTATTATATATATCTATAAAGATTAGAGTACTGCTAAAAACATGCCCTCCACTTCAGGAATACAAATAGACCTCTTCATCCTACACCCAGTTGTCCCAGGAGAGCTTGCTATCCACAGAGACAAAGCCAGCAGGGAACATCCCAAGCAGCATGCAGGAGCTGGGAAATCAGTGTGGCTTCAAAAAAACACAATCTTGAATACATTTTATTAGGACCTAGATAAACAAATTATAGAACTATCCTGTCTACTGTATGTATTTTGTTCTTAAATGATGGTAATGTAAGTGAAAGGAGGCAAACATTAATAGCTGGTTTGCTACATCCTCTTCTAGCAATGGGGGATTTTGACATATTTCTGTAAACAGCGATGCTTTATAGGTTCTTTCTTGAATTCTGCTCATAGTAATCATACATACTGTGCCCACAGACTCTGTAAAGATGGAATTTATGTGCCCCATTACAGACTTTCTATTAGCTTGTTACCAAAGATACTAACTCACATTAGCCTCTTTTTTTCCACAGGGTTATTATTTTCACAGATATTTGCAGTAGTGGATTTTAGCATAAGGCAGGGAAATACTTCAAGAAAAGCAGGGTGATGCTTCAGTTTAATTAAAGAGTTCAAGCTCCATGTGAAGAGGCCACAGAACTGTGCTCCTCCTCACTTGTTATTTTGCTCCATTTTCCTCAGCAGCACTATCTAATACTCGTCCTTGCAATGCAGATGGAAATGACTCAATAAATCTCTACCTGGGGAATATCAAAGCCTAGACAGAGTTGAAATATTGCTGAGACAGAGAGACATATTTAACATAAAATCAGGAAAATTAGTTCAATGCTGGAACAGAGTTAGTAGACCAGCCTTCCTCCTTCTCCCTCGCTTTCCCCTGGGTTGCTGGAAACCCACGTCGAGCATGGGTGTTCACTTGTTTCAGACTCCTGGAATTTAAGTTCGTGCACTGGAAAATGAGAATGGGTTTATGGAGCCATGACTCATCCCAAGGCACAGAAGAAAACACTTTTACCAGCACTCTGGCCTCGCTCAAAGTCCATTTCTCAAGGGTGGTCTTGCAACCAGCAGCTTGGAGAAAACATTTGGATCCCTGTTGCCAGACCCAGATGGGTGGACACTGACCCAATCAAACCTCTTCTGGCAAAAAGCTCCATCCTGCAAGGCCACTGAGAACTCAGACCTTGATGTGCTAAATGGTGAGACTAAACCAAACACTACACTTCCTAACAGCCTTTTGGACATGGTCCTCAAGCAGTAAGTAAGGGCCCAAAATATTGCCAGAGCAGAAGGCTACCCTGTTGCCAAACAAAATGTTCTCAGGACTCTGGTAAAATTACTGGGAAAGGATTTTTCTCATCACAGAAACGTGGTCTTAACACTTTGCAGAGAGACTGTCAGGCAGGTGACTGCTTTGGTTTTCAGTGTTTTCTTCCTGTGTGCTCACTTTCCTGTGGAGAAAACAGATGCAGATGATCTGCTTAAATATCAGGTGTCACAGGAGGAAAGAACTAGGAGATAGGAAGCTCTTCCCACACCCCTTCCCTGCCTTTCAGCTGGGCTTTCACTACAGCCGTGCACAAGTTAAATGAGACGGGGAAAAGCCACTTGCTTGAGATTGTACAGGTGGGGGAAGGGAAACAAAACCCCAACCCTTAGCCCAGCCTCCAGCTGATGTTTTCCTCCTCATGTGCCAGCACACAGCTTAGGAACTGCTTCGTTGCATGGTTCGAGGCAAGAGTTATCTTTCGGCTGTGTTTTTGTACAGCACCTAACACAGTGAAGCCCTTCTCTTTGACTGCAGCTTGGAGACATTATCACAACACAAATAGTAAATAATAACAAGGTTAAAGATAGCACTGAATTAAACCAGAGCAATGTGTCTGTTGGAGGCCAAATGGTACACAGTGCCAGCTGAGGCAACTGGCTCTCAAAGCTGAAAGAGACCATTCCTCCACAGTAAAATAAACACTATTCTTTTTCTCTTGAGCTAGATAAAGCATTGTGTTTTACTGATAAATCCATATGGTTTGCTTGCTTGCAGAGGAAAGCATGAAGAACAACAATTCCCCAGATTTCTTCCCCAGAAATAGCATTATCGATAAATGCCTGTGATATCAGTCAGGTTCTTTAGCCCACGCATCCGGCCAGTATCTTAATTGCAATAACTTTGTGTCCCAAAAAACCAATGCAGTGATATACAAGGGACCTGATTCCAACCCCTAACCTCTCAGAGCCCGGAAAGTCTTTCAGCATTCCTGCAAACTTACATAAGAGAGAAGGAGCAGATAACATTGTATGCTTGCAGTTAAACATGCAGGATGCTTGTGCCCTCTTGCAGAAAGGAGTGAAAGAATGGCCTCTTAGGAAGTCATTCTGAATTAGAAAATGGCCTTACAACTGAAGAATTTGGAGTGCAAAAGCAAGGACCCCTGGGATTGTCCAAATTGTTTTCTCAACTCTCCATTTTTTTAATAATCTAGGACAACTCAAAACCTACTGAATAAACAGACAAAATACTGTATGTGGTCTTTATATATACTGAGCTAGACCTTACTGGCAGCATCATTTGAAATGGACAGAGGACAGGCCTGACTTATTCTGAAGTGGAGAAGGAAATTCTCTTGACTTAAAATGTTTCCTTTAATTTCATTTCCCTTTAGAACTGGGAATTACAGACCAGAACTGGCAAGCCAGACAGAGCTTGACTTTCAGCCCTGGGAAAGCGATAGATGGCTCCGCACGACAGTTGGGAAAGAGTCACTTTTTGGGAAGGGAGCTCCTGCCTCTACAGGGTCTCTACAAGGGTGTTGGTAGCATGAGGAATCCTATCAGCATAATTTTCAAAAGCTTTTAATAGGTACCACACTAAAGGTTATCGAAGAAACCAACTGCGCAGAGGATTAGAGTCAGCAGTGGAGAGTCCCTAGGCATGAGTGATGTGTCTTTATTCATAATGAAGAGAAGGGAATGAACAGCAAAATGTGCATGTTTGCAGATAATACTAAGCATTTCTCCGTAGGCAAATGCTGTACCAGGTTCAGAGGGACCATGTAAGTGTACAAAAAGGTGGCAGATGAGTTCCAGGTAGGTAGATGAAAGGTAACACATCTTTGGAGAAATAATCTAGACCATGCCTTCATGATGCTGAACTCAGGTAGCTCCAGGGCAGGAAAGAGACCTCAGTATCATTAGTGACAGTTCTCAGAGATCATCTGCTTGGTGTGCAGTGGCAGCCAGAAGAGCCATCAAAGTATTGGCCATCACAGGGTATGGGTAAGGAAAGAGTGCCGGTTTCCTGCTGCAGAAAACTGCGGTAGTGACAATACCTGGTGTATGTTGTGCAGTTCTGCATCTTGAGGAGGATATCACGGAGCTAGACAAGATCCAGGGAAGGGCAAGGAAAATTTGATTTTGGAACAAAAATGTGTATCCAGTTTTGATCACTATTGTTAGTAAATGAAAGTATTGACAGCTTTAAAAGGCTTATCTAACCTACAGATCAGGCCTGCGCTTCATTTTGTGAAATCTCGGTCAACAGAAAGTGGTATCAGTGCGATCAGATCACATCCTGAAGTCAGTTTGATACTCAGTTTCCAAGCAGAGGATATTTTCGTATTTGTTGTCTAGATAAAGCAGTCTTTACAATAATGAATATTGTAGCAGAAGGAAGAGAGTTCTGGAATTTAAATATGCCAGAACTTTGCAATGATTTTGGTTTGGCCTAAAGTTAACGTCAAGAACTTGTCTCTAGTTACAGCGGATTGAAAATGTATTAACGATCTCACATTTTATATGACTTATTACTGCTGTTGCTAAGTGTTGCAGCCCTGAGTGCTATGCAAGCTGTCTATCTTGCCCAAAATATTCCAACCTTTTGTCCAAAGCCATATGAGCAATGTATGTGGGCCATATGCATCAATATGAGACAAAACAGAAGACTAAACGTGCTGACTACGAGGCCAGATCTGAGTGTCTGTAGGAAGTAGAAGACAGGCAAATTTTTGGGTTGCATTAAAGTCTTTGGTTTCTACACTTCTGAAAATCTCAGCAATACTTCTAGTAGTTGTTAAAAAGGAATTTGCTTCTTCCTGGCAGTTACTCTGATCTACCAGGTGTGTGTGGTCTCTTCCCTTTCTGAGGGTGCCCTTTTGTTCTGACTTCTTTAGCCAAAAAAAAAAAAAAAAAAAAAAAGGCAGCTGGACAGCTTTAGTCTGTTAAATAGTCCACATTACTTACACTGCTACTCTCCTCGCTGACCCTTAACAGTTTAGTAGCTATGAACTTTAAGAGGCTCGGTCTTAATCTTCTGCCTTCAAAGGAGTCGGAGCAGCTGCAGAATGTGGCCTTTTGATTGTGGCTTTCCCTGAATTTTAGAAACCCACCTTTGTCAGCTGGTCACCTCCATGCTTTTATCTTGATGCCGACAATGTAAAATTAACATAAATTACATAGACTTGTCCGAGGGCTTTCGTTACTCCTTGATGCTTTGCTCTCCTCCTGGGATAAGCTCTCTCAACTAGTGTGTTAAATTGCAGACTGCTACCTAAGGACAAAATGTTCAGAATCCTTGGATGCACAGCCCACAGAAAATATGCTGGCCAAGGGGAGCTCTGGCTCAAGAGTCCGGCTTTTGTATCTACTCCAAACTGAGAAAAGGTGGCACGCAAGTGATATGATGAAACTGCGTCTCAGCATGTGGTTTCAGGGACCATCTTTCTGTAATCTGCACAGATGTCAAGAACGGACACAAAGGAAGGTCATTATTCAGGGAAAACTGACATTTTCAGCAAGATGGGGCTGTTGGGCTGGTGCTCTCAGCAGGTTTATTTTTTTCCACTTGGGTCAGTAGAGTTCTGCTATGGTTTCACACAGGTACCCTTTCCCGTTTCTTAGTCTCCTTGATTTCTTTGGAGCACTGTGCTCTGGGCAGTAAGCATAGAGGAGAACTGTGGACGTGATCATGAACCTGGGCTGATTCAAAGAGTATGCACAATCCTGGCATTTGAAGGTTGTGAATTTGATCCTTTCCTATTGCTCTAAGATGCGCGTATCTGTGGCCTACAGAGACCTGCGTGCCTGCTGTGCGTGAGAGCTCAATACCACAGAGAATATTTTTCTCCCTGAGGACAGATGCACATAAACTTCCTTCAGGCTTCCCTGGAGGTGTTGTTACTCTTTCCCACTTATGCTGAAGACTGCAACAGCCATCAGGCCTGAGGTAAGCACAGGGATGTTCACTCTCATCACCCTCTAGAATAAAAAAAAGGGGGAAAAAAGGTGTGGGAGGATCACATTGTAAAAATAGCTGCTTTGCTGTATCTAGACTCCAGAAGTGTAGACCACGGTGTTCACTATTTGTGATGTACTGTACTAGAATTGCACACGGACACTGCTGTGCTCCTGTCTCCAGGAACATCAGTGATGCACGTGGGCCCGCCGACTTCCCTTGGATCCTCACACAAACATCATCGGCTGGTGTCAGGCAAGGCTTGCAGGATCAAGCTGCAAAGGCCCGTGTAGGGTTCCTGCACACTTGAAAGAAAGCCTTGACTCGGTTGTGCGACATTCCTTCATATCCTGTCCTCTTTTGCTGACCTTTCTTCCTTGTTTTCCATGTGACTGACAGCCTTTTAAAACACAAAGCAACAGGATAGTGTCAGATGCTGGGAGGAAACATTGTCATCGGTTTGGGATATCATTATTGAAACAGCTTCAAGTTATCAACAGCTTCAAGGGGGAAAAATGCTGATATTTGTTTTTTGCCTTGAATACTATTCCCTATTCATTAATCGGTTTCTTGACTCTCTGACCCACTTTCCTGCAATAATAGCTCTATGGAAAATCTAATATTTCTTATCCTGATGTCTGTATCCCCAGGCTGAAGATTTTCAGTTCTGCTTGCTGGCAAGCCTTTCTAAGATGCTTCTGACTGTAACTAGGCTAGACCTTTCCTTTCTAACAGTTTGGAAAACATGTCCTAATCTTCCCTTCTTACTGACTGCTTCGCTACTCATCACAGCTACTAGAAGAACTAAAACATAATTCCGGAGGAATTACTTGATTTTGCTGAGTTCTTAAGGACTGTATGGGTGACATTGTACCAGACATCTCCAGACTCATCACACTAATTCCATGTATAAAACATCACCAAAAGATGTTTGACTGTGGTAACTAGTGTCACAAATCCTGCCATTTATGTAATAATCACAGGGTTTTGCAAACATCCATTAATTACATTCTCGGCAGCCCGGTCTCTTTAATTTCGCCGTTCTAACTTGGTGCCACAATAGCCACCCTTTTTAATGAGGTAATTACTAGCCTCACTTTAGCATTGTATAAACTGATAGACAAAGAGATTACATTAGGTGGCTGCCTGATTAAACACTGCATATGTGGTAGAGAGAGAAATCAGGTCTGCATCTGACTCCTTCTATTCTATTTTGACAACTAGGGTAATCTTGCTTTGATTCTGTAAGTTCATCTGGGGTCTTCCCTGGTGCTTCCATATGGTACCAGGGAAGAACATAACAAAAGCTGGGAACAAGAGATTGGTAGGCAAATAAGAACTTCATTTTCAGCTCCCAAAGAGCTAAGGCAGAATTCTAACTGAGGGCAAATTTCTCATTGAAGGGATGCTAGGAGTTGAGCTGCCTTAAAATGTTGCCAAGACCGTAGGGAGTAAGAAGTGTTTGTGAGTAGTCCTGACGTAGAGAGAAACTAGCTTTAGTTTAGGGGCATGGAGCAGTGGGAAGACCAGCTCACCCAGGAGCAGGGACCTTTGCTCTGGTGAATATGGATGTTGTAATTGCAAGGTTTGTAGTCATTGCCAGCTGGAGAACTACGTGGATGAGCTATTTACAATTAATAAGCTTGGGGTACTTTGAAGATGAGAGAATCCACCTGGCGTAACCTGTGGGTGATAATAGGGACCATGGATAGTCCTGCTCCAAGGCCAGCAATCCATGGTACAGTTTCACGGTTGCTGTGGGCCAGTCTGAGCCCACCATGTTCCTGCTTGCTCTCCCCTTCCGTTGCCTCTCTGCACTCGTGTTCATGCTCCATCCTTTGCACTAGCTCTAGTGGCTGTGAAGCCAACTTGAAACCACCAACAGAAGTGTAGTTTTCAGTCTGCTCTGTAACAGCAAAGTGTTGAATCAAGTGGTGTGACATAGCCAGGGGATGAGAAGGCTGTCCTTGGTCTGAGCGAGTGAAACCACCAGATTATAGTCAGGATCATCTAAAGCATCTCTCTCAGAGATCCCAAATGGTCGTGGATCAGAAATATTGATGTTAAGAAACTCCCACTGTTAACCTTTATTTTGTACCTGGGATAAATTAGCATTTTCAGGAGCACAACACTATCTTCGGCTATGTCACTAGACCATCCTCTTCTTTGAGAGAAAAGCTTTTTTCCTCACTTGTCACATTGTAGGTTGAAAACCTTGATGAAATCTACAACCTGCCCATGAGGTTCCAGTGACCTGATACAGGGACAGGAGAGACGGTAGGGTTTCAAAAATAAAATGGCATTTGCATACCTTGCCCTCCTGTGATATTTAATAGAAGTCATGGTCTGACTAGCATTTATGACTTTTAAAACCTTTATCATGGGGCCTTGGTGGTGGCAGCAAGCTCAGTGTTTGAATAGCTGCATCATGCAGTGCGTTAAAAACGGGGCTCGAATTCCAGTCACTGATGGGCAACATTCAAATGTCAGGGGCAGGGAAGGAAGGGAGTTATTTGCTAAGGTGTGATTTAGACATTTGAAGATTAGAAAAAGGAAATAATATGGAAGTGCCAATTTAAAAAACAGACCTTTAGGCAAGAATCACTTATACGCTGTTTTTTTTCCAAGGGAAGAACATGTATCTACAAGCTAAGGTACAAATGGGTGAAACTGGCTGACAAGAAACTAGTAGTGGGTCAGTTGTAAACCAGCTAGTGAACCAGAGTGAAGCTACAGTAGGATATACTGGAAAGCTGATGGTGTTCCTTGCGGCAACGTCCCCATGTAAACAGGGTTTTTTTAATTACATATGAAATTGTCTAAATCCTACTGAAACCACTGAAAAATTGGTTTCCAATTTTTCTGTTATGGCACTGAAAAAATCCTTTCTCCTCCAAATGTTCTGCTCTATTCCTATTTTATCCTGTCTTTTACTACCTGAAAATCTTCTGGCCGATGACTGTTCTGTTTTGTTTAAATGTTGGATCCTGTGCTACTATTCCCAGCACCTGATATTTCTTTCATTGCTCAGGTTGTGTCAGGGTCTTCAGCCCTATGGTGACCCCAGCCTGTAGATGAGCCTTTACACTCAGCGGGGCCCTGTCCCCTCTTCAAGCTTGTAGATTTGGGCAGGTATCGGCTATAATCTGTATATTTTGTGATCTTAGAATGAAGATAAAAGAATTGCTCTAAAGGCCTAAAAGACAAACGTAATGGTAATAAAGTGTGTAAATTCACTAGCCTCTAGTATTGACATGCTGGATGGGAGCAGAGGACTTTGCTTCTTAAATGCTGCATGAAAGCTGAAACTCTCATAATGGTAGAAATTCAAATTGGAAAGGCTTGGAAGAGCAGCTGAAAAGAACACATGAGTATGCTGGAATAGAGTGCATTGGCTGGGAGCTATTGGAAAAAGTTAGGCTGGGGGGGTGATGACATGATGATAGAAATATAAATAAGTGAAAGGAAATTACATGAAAGAAAGGAAGAGAGTTATCTGGATTATCTAGAAAGCGGCTGAACAGAGTTTAACCTAAAATTAAAAATGGAAAACGAGTCAGGCTAGACATAAGGAAAAAAATTCATAACCTTGAGCATGCCTGGAATAGACAGTCAAACTGTAACAGAGGCAATGACATGGGTGGGTGAGACTAGATAGGATAAGACAATAGCAAGAATAAAGTAAGGAAATAATCTTTGTGGTGTGGGCGACTGTAGTGGATGACCCAGCTCATGTTTTTCCAGGTCTGGTTGTTTCTGAGAGGTCCAGGGAGGCAGTAAGTAAAGCTCATGCCTTTGTCAGCCGTGGTTTGCTACAATGGCACACCATGATAAGCTGTGCCTGTGCCTGGTTTCACAGAGATGCAGCTGTGAAGGGGGATTGCCAACGCAAAATGTGCCAGAGGTCAGGTTGCACAAAGTACCATGAAATGGAAAAAGAGATGAGCCACCAGCCACAGCTGTGCCTCTCAAATCTTCCAGGCTTTGGGAGTTTCAAGGTGCAACTGGAACAGTTGTCTTGGATGCCTAAGTTGCCTTGAACTGCCTGTCTGTTATTCACAGGTCTGCCATCTGCACCAACTTCAGTATTTGTACATCTGCTGCCTTTAAATGAATCCTTTCACTCCATCTCCAGGGTGACATGGACTGTACACCCCAACAGATGATATTAACAGGGTGGCTGCAGGCTCAATATTATCAGTTTCACACACAAAAAAAACCCCACATCTGTACCTATTTCTGTTTTGTTTTATACTCCCTACAGTGGAATGAGAAAGAATAATATGAAAAAATGAAGGTTATGAGAAGCATGAATTTGCCATGTTGCTTTTTTGGTTTGCTCATGATGTCAGCATTTGGGAATCCTTTATTTTTCCCTGAAATATTTGTTAATGCAACCTCAATCTGCTTCAGAAGAAGAACATCAAAGAAAAATGTCCATTAGAAGACCTTTTGGCCCTTTCTGTTTGTTCTGCGTGGGAATTTTTTTGTTTAATTTTGTAGCAATAGGCCCATACTAGGCTAAAATGAAACTTTAAAGGAAGTAACCCTAAATGTGCCTTCAGGTTCATCCTCTCAGCCCAGACAGAAATGGAAGAAAGATCTTGAAATTCTCCTCCTTGCAAGGAGAAGGGACCTGCATTTCTAACCTAGCGAGTCATTTTCCCCCATACTTGGCATTCAGTAAGCTGAACTCTTCAGAGAGTTGCACTGACGTGCCAGAGACATACCAAAAAGGAAGAAGCAAGATTTTGAAGTACTGCCAAATACTGCGCATTGTTACGCACCAACGTGCTCCCCGCGCACCCGTTGCGTGGCGGATGTTGGTGTGCACATTTTCAGGTGGCAATCATCTCACATTGACGTGGCTCTTCACTCAGGAAATATTGATCCTGTCCCCTAGTAAAGGCAGAAAAAGTTTTGCCATTGATTGCTGCTCAGAATAGACACCACAGACTAGGAGGAATTTCTCAGGAGAGCAAAGAAAACTGAGGGCTGTCTGCAAACCCTGAGGAGGGAAGAGGTTGAAAAGGTGGCAAATGCTTCCTTAAAATCAGAAAGTACAAGGACCGAATGTCATGACACTGGGTCAAAAGTTGCTGGGTTTAGGTGACAAGGGAGGGAGGAAATGCTGCAGTCTTTGGTCAGGGCAGGGTGGGACATGTTTTCCAAATTTCATGCAAAAGAATTCCACAAAAAGTATCAGAACCGCAACACGTTCAGGAAAATTTTAAAACTCCTTTGAGGAGTGAGATCTAAGCTCCAAGACATCCAGAGGAGCCAGGATTCCTGGGGCCTCTGGTCTGCTAGCTGTGGCCAGCCCAGCGATGACCTGCCCTGGAGCAGGGATCCCTGCAGCCCTCAGCTCCCCAGCGTTATGTCAGGCAATCCAGCAGGAAGCACCTCTGGGACCCAGTCCTGTTTGTGTTTTATCAGAAGACTGTCAAACAGACCCATTTCCCAAAGACATTTTCACTCTGAATAGCCCTTTCCCAATCGGTTTCACTGGAAAATTCTTAACATGCCCTAGATGCTATCCAAGGACACTGGAAGAAACTAAAAGGTAGCAAGTTCAAAGATGAGAAAAGGAACTATTTTCCCCTGTGTGATATAATTCAACTGTGACACTCATTACTGCAGGCTGCCACTACGGGCAGGAATTTATCAAGATTCAGAAAGGGCTGGAAATGTGTGCTGAAGATGAGCACATTTGTAATTCTATGACATAGTGCTACAAAAGTAGATTTGGGGAGGGATGTTTAGGATGAGACGTTTAATTGATCTCTCAGTTATAATGGGATGACAGTGTAATTGTAATGCATATAGGTATATACTGCAGAGGCAATTCCTTGTTCTCCCATATACACACCCAAAAAGTTTTGGTGCTGGTCATTATAAGAGCAACTGTACTGGCCTGCTGGGATCTCATCCTGCTTTGATGGGAGAAGCTTAAATGTTAAGCCTCATCTTTGAGGATGTTAGTTCTGAGTGTCTGTTCTCTTGGCATTCTGAGTTGCCTTAGCTCCTGTTGGAAACATATAGAAAATGATGACTGTTCTCTTCATAGGGGTTTGGGCTCATGTGCTGAGACAAATGAGCTGGGGAATGGGCAGCAAAGGTTTCTGGGGTGTCAAATCTGCACAGGGCAATTGTGGGTACAATAGGTCCCGGAAAGGGAGGGGAGTCTGTAGGAGGAATCAGATGTTTGGTAGATGACACTTCGAATTCCTGAACTGCAAAAGGCATGGGTCAGGTTTAGGATGAAGACGCTGCTGCCTCACTAATTTTGCTGGGTGGGTAATGTCGGCACTCCTAGCACAGAAAATCACCTTTGGGCATGACTCGCCTCGTCTAATTTTAGCCGCTTAAGAACAAGTCTAGTCATCCAGAGTCCCTATATCCCCAGCAGAGAGAGCGAAGCCGTCTATAGGGTGATTCATCCTTCTTGTCTCTGATACCTGTCATAAATGGGTTGAATCATCCTCAAAAGAGCTCATCCCTTTCCACTGACTGCAGTGGGAGCCCAGATACACCAGGTCACGCCAGACGCTGAATGCTGAGATGGCTCATGTGAGGTGAGATATATCTCCGTCCTTGCTAGCTGTGCTCATGCCAGAAACAACAAAAAGCACTAATAAACTGATTTTTTTTAATCAACGTGAGGTAAATTGTACGTGCCAGGGGAGAGGAGGTTGTAAATTGTACGCGAGGGAAGAGGAGGTTGCCTTCAGATGCACCCAGATGAGGTCAGCAAGGTCCCATGGCTATATTCCTCTCCCTTTCAGCTCTCAGGCTTTAATCTGTACCTGTGAAGTCCTTGTCTAATCTCTCTTTAGAGAAGCAAGTGGCATCAGTTAGAGCTGAGAAAAATGTAAGAACATGTGAGTGTATCAGCCCCGGCGTACCTCAAAACATGCTTGCTTCATCTCCCACCCTATCTGTTGGTCTAATGAAAGATACTGAGTCTGCCTATAAATTTTGCCTGCCTCCTGTTCTCACACCGTCAAGGCAGCTACAAAGCCACTATTACCTTCTCTCAGCTGATCTTCGGTGAAGAACATGTGCTAAGCCTGTAATGAGATAAACTTGGGCTTTTAACACAGGCACTTGCCTACTGGTACCTAGAGCCAGCAGGACTGCTCGCATCCTTTAAAATTACAACGTGCTTAAGAATCTCGTAGTGAATCTCATTTTCATCTGAAAATGGCAACCTTTGTGGCTTTTTCACTTACAAACTTGAGAGGTTACTTCTCTGTGAAAGAGGCGCTTTGTGCGCAAATCCTTTTCCAGAACTCTGGAAGTTTCTCTGATAAGAAAATCGTAGGAAGCAGAAATGAATGACAACAAAAATACATGGGACAATATTAATCATACAATGACTGTCGCTCAAAGCAAGGAAAAAACAAACAAAAACCCACAAAACCTCAGAGGAGAAGCACGCAGGGAATTTCTGTGTTTCGCAAATCCCTGTTGGGTTTCGGGTGCGTATGTAACAGCGTGCACCATTCAGGAGGCTTCGTATGCTTAGGTAGACACTCATTGTCCTTCTATGGAAATATACGGTAAACTGTGTAAATAGAGGCCATGAGGAGACATCCTTCTCCCAGCGTCGAGGAATGTGGGTGTGGATCGTGCCGGGCTCCAGCCCGGCCCCTCTGGGGCACTGCCCTTGCGTGGCCCCAAGAACAATAACCACCGGAACATGCTCGGAGACCTTCGGGAAGAAAAAAAAGAAAAGAAAAGGGGAAAATAAATCCCAGCACAGACTTTAACGTGCTGGTGTGTCGCCCAGTGCTATTTCTGGAGACAGATGACACGTGGGGGTGGTGACACGCGTGTGCGGAGCTTGCTGGCCTGCCCTGGATGCTCACCGCAGCGGGCGGCCGATGTTGCAGCACAGAGAGCGTGGTGGCTCGGGTACCTCCCAGGGGCAAATCATCCTGGATGAGCTGCCAGAGACCCCTCTGAACAGTGGGACATCCCTGAGCTGTGGGAAGTAGCGGAGCACCGGGAATGCTGCTGTTTAGGGGACTTCTGGTGGAGAGATTGAGAAATCTGCGGCGGCTGAAGCATAATAATGTCTTAAAATAACTAGTTATGTATTTATTGCCACCTGTCTCTGTTTTGCTAGCCCATCCACTTAGACTTCACGCGTACCAAAGCGATTAAGTGCTGTGGCTTGCTTTTGTGTTTTGTGTGGTGTACGTGCGTGCATCCCACACACGTAGAGGTGCGCGTATTCCCCACGCTGTGTTTTGGCACAAACAGCTCCCGCTGTATCTTCTTGTGCAATGCCTTCTCCTCGCTGGCTAAATCCAGACGGGATGTTTTCTTAAAACACAGGCCCTCCTCATTTAAAAAAATATAAAAAATCAACGTCAGGAAGCCCTTGCAGGGGGACCACCGCACTAATCCATCCTTTGGCATCTGCACCATGTGAACCCGTGCTACATTCTAGTTCTACACAGCACAGCTGCTCTGAGGGCCAGGACTGCTCATCGCAGCTAAGGCAAGAGAAACACCACCTGGTTTGATTGGCGGGACCTTATGACAGGCAATAGCAAGGAGGGAAGCATAGAAAGGACCTGTTGGTGTAGGGGTCAGGCAATGATGCTAATCGGTATTTTAAGAATGGGTTGCCTGTCCATCGGTCCTCATGTCACGGCTTGGTCACGGATGCAGATAGCAAGTTTAATGTTTTCAGGCTTTAGCCACTGCTTGACTGCAGTGACCGTTGTGGATGCTGCAACCTTGGAAAAATCAGTGCCGTCATTTAGCTGTTGTTATCTGGGAGATAACATTTGCCTGTGGGTACCTGTGTCTGAAAATATTTCACTTTTGACAAGTGTCTCTCAGCCACTACAAACAAATAGACATTGCTTTTCTTTTTCGCTCCAGTTACCCTAGAAGTAAACACAGTGGAAGTAAGCAAGCCATGATTTCCTTTAGCTCTGGTTCTGTACTTCAGACCTCAGCAAATGCAGTGTAAGTAAAGCCATTTTCCAGTGTAGGTCTTCTTAACTACCTGTTCTTTATGTGACCCAAAGCAAACTGTATCACGGGTAGGATTTTTTTGGCTTCTTGTTAGTGTACAGTGTATTAAAAAGCAAAAAAAAAACAAACCGAAAACAAGGTAACGCAGAGGCTGCTTGTAGAGGACAGGTCTGAAAAATTATGTTAAAGAAAGAAAAAATTATTGCAAAAATAGGCTGGAATACGGACAAAGCTGATGACTTGTTACTTGGTTTGCTTATAGCTGTTGTACTGCTGTACAGGGTAAGGTGTGATAGTTTACGGCACTGTGGGTTTGGAGCATCCTCCTGCATGCTGAACCTCTGGCTGGTTGATTAGTTTTGGAAGGGAAGATTTATTAGCTATGCCCAAGATTAGTGTGTTTCACTCATCATATCTAGTAAGCATTACTTAATGCAGAAATTAATAGAAAACATTGCTCTCGGTGCAACAGGTCGAGTTACAAAGTTTGGGAATAGTACGTAAGAGGGATTTCTGGGGCACATCTTAGGTGCCAGCGACTGCTTTTCATACCGGGGACTACCCAAGTCCTCTTGGCAGAAGCAGAGCTCAGCTGTGGTGGTTTGGTGTTGGGTTTTTTTTTCTTTTGTTTCCCCACTGGAGGCTGGATTGCATGCCCAAAGCCATCTCCGCAGGAAAAGAGATGGACTAGTCAGAAAACATGAGGAAAATATCATTCAAATTTTTACCCTTCAGGAAGAAAAGTGATAATTTTATGCCAGCTCCAGCTAGGAACTAGCTTTTTCCTTTCTGGTTTCAACTCAGTTGTGGTGGAGGCAGCAAGGGCTTAATGTGGTCCCTCAGTTCCCCCTTGGGAGGGGGTACCTGCTTTGGGATCAGCATGGCTGTACTCCGGCTCTGTGGTTCACTCTAGGGACTGCACCCTGCCTTTCTTATTTTCCCAGGCTCTCTGGGGTTCGGTGTCTCACCTTAGTCTGCTGGCTTTACCCGATGTCTTCGTCATTACCCCGGGCTCCCTTGATCCTGTTTTCTTTTTCCAAACTCCCCAAACCAGCAATTCAACAACCACAGCGAGAGTTTTGAGAGAGAGTCAGACAACAAAACATTGCCCCCGGACCTGCATATTTATTCAACGCTTGCTTTTTGTGGCATGCAACCTGCTGACACCCTTCAAAGTGAGTGACTGCCTTTCTCCCGTGCTGGCAGCCTGGAATGAAGAAGTCACCTTGCCCCTGGGGACACCCGTGGCTCTGAGTGACAAGCTTCTGCACAGCAGTTAATCCACCAGCCGGCCTCAGCCACCACACTGGAGTCTGGGACAAACACATGGGCACCCGCTCTCAGCAGGGCTGGGGTGGCGGAGCTCTCATGCGGCTGGGGTGTCGCGTGGGTGGGTTGCGGGAGCTGGACACACAGAGCCAGCAGCAGGCTGCCCAGCTTAAGAAACAAAGTCCCCCAGATCCTTGCTGGGGGCTGGAGCTGAGCGTAAGCATGAAGAGGTAACCTCCAGCCAAAGGCAAGCACATCCCAGAAGTTGTTATACAGCTAGCGCTGCCTGACTTCCCCAGTTAAATCAGGCCGTTCTCCTATTTGTTTGCTTGTTTGTTTACTTATTTTGGAAGGAGAGGGGAACGTCTTCGTTGTATTCTGTAGCTGTGATTTGATTTGTCCTAGCTTTTCATGTGCTGTTGAGACAAGCTGAGTGGAAATTCCAGTTACGTGCTTTCATTTGTTCCCCCTTGGCATGCAGGTTACGGGAAAAGGGCTACATGCTGTTGGCCTACGTGTCATTAATCTTCTGGGAACAATGAAAAGAGAGCATTTGAATGTGTCTTGGTTTTTCCGGCAGGCTCTGTCTGAAGGACTTCATTTATGTAGTGAGAATAACACAAGAAAAAAAGAAAATGGGGGGTGGGGTAGGGAGAAGAACAATAAAAGGAATCCTTGAGAGGAGAGCACGTGTGTCCCTGGGTGTCCATCAGCCTCACTGGATGGGGGCTGCATCCCAATACCAGGAATGAAAACCCATCATCACAGCAAGGGGCAGGGGAGCAGGCTTCCATCCAGGCGTCAAGAACCCAAAAAGTTGAATAGATGCAGCTTTTGATGAAGACTTGTGGATGTAGACAACCGTGCCCCTCCCCTAAAAGTTTCCTGAAGTCAAGGCAAAAGACTGGTATCTGCAAACAGGTGGGTTGCAGTTCATCGTGGCTCTTCCTGGAGAGCAAACATTAACCTTAGTGGACAAGGGCAAGGCTGTGGATGTTGTCTACCTAGACTTTACTAAAGCCTTTGACACCATTTCCCACCACATTCTCCTGGAGAAACAGGCTGCTCCAGGCTTGGATGGGCACACTCTTTGCTGGGTAAAAAACTGGCTGGATGGCCGGGCCCAAAGAGTTGTGGTGGATGGAGTTAAATCCAGTTGGTGGCCGGTCATTAGTGGTGTTCCCCGGGGCTCAGTATTGACACCAGTTCTCTTAAACAACTTCATCAATGATCTGGATGAGGGGATCAAGTGCACCCTCAGTGTTTGCAGACAACACCAAGTTGGATGGGAGTTTTGATCTGCTTGGGAGTAGGAAGGCTCTGCAGAGGGATCTGGACAGGCTGGATCAATGGGCCAAGGCTAATTGCATGAGGGGCAACAAGGCCAAGTGCTGGGTCCTGCTCTTGGGTCACAACAACCCCCTGCAACGCTCCAGGCTTGGGGAAGAGTGGCTGGAAAGCTGCCCGACAGAAAAGGATCTGGGGGTGTTGGTCAACAGCCGGCTGAACGTGAGCCAGCAGTGTGCCCAGGTGGCCAAGAAGGCCAATGGCATCCTGGCTTGTACCAGAAACAATGTGGCCAGCAGGACCAGGGAAGTGATCATCCTCCTGTACTCAGCACTGATGAGGCTGCACCTCAAATTCTGTGTTCAGTTTCAGGCCTCTCATGGCAAGAAAGACGCTGAGGTGCTGGATTGCATCCAGAGAAGGACAATGGAGCTGGTGAAGGGTCTTATAAGGAGCAGCTGAGGGAACTGGTGTTGTTTAGCCTGGAAAAGAGGAGGGTCGGGAGAGAACTTATTGCTGTCTACCTGAAAGGAGATTGCAGTGATGTGGGTGTTGGTCTCTTCTTCCAGGTAACAAGTGATAGGATGAGAAGAAGTGGCCTCAAGTGGTGCCAGGGGAGGTTTAGATTGGATATTAGGAAAAATTTCTTCACCAAATGGGTTGTCAAGCACTGGAACAGGCTGCCCAGGGAAGTGGTTGAGTCACTGTCAATTTATTTAGGTATTTATTGAAGGTATTTAAAAGGTGTGTAGACATGATGCTCAGGGACATGGTTCAGTGGTGGACATGGCAGTGTTAGTTCAACAGTTGGACTCAATGATCTTAGAGGTCTTTCCCAACCTAAATGATTCTGTGATTCTATAACTATGCACATGGGATTTCCCTGTCCTCCCTGATGCTCACTTGTCACACTTATGCAGTTACCTCTTCCATACACTCTGTTGTGCAGGGTTGCTATTTACTTAGTTACTGGACTGAATTCACAGGGAGCTGACCAGGATGAGGCCTCTAGGACCAGGCTGGGGATTCACAGCTTCCCTGCTTCAAGTGTTGCTTCCCTGCAAAACTGGGCTTTAAGGCGCTATGTGCCAACTTTCCTTTGCAGGCACGTGTATTTTAGGCCATTGTTTAGCCTAAAGATTTCCAGACTTGCTGGTAAGATAGGTGTCTGAGGAAACTTCAGGGCGTTGATTATAGGGCTGGGCAGGCAGCAAGAATTCCATTTTGCACAGTATTTCAAGGTGTTGACGCTCCTGTCAAAGTGCAATGAAACCAAGACTCTCCCAATTGTTCTTGCCAAAAATAAAATAGAAATAATAAAATGGGGGAAGAAAGGAAAAAATAAATGCACACTGCACAATAGCCAACAGCTCAGATTTGTGGCTATTCACTTGAGAAGTGGTCTGTAATCTGGAAGAGGAAGAGCACTCCTACCACCAGCCCACTCACCACCCTGGGGTGTGCCTCCCTAGGCTCGAGGTCCATTTCTGCACCCAAGAAAAAAAAAATGTTTTCTGTATTCCTCATCAAAAAGCGAGTAAAAAAACAATAGGTCTCTGAGAAAAGCTTCAGTTTTAATCTACTGCCTTTTCCAGGGAAACACCCCCTCCCTTTTTTTAATCTTCCCCTGCCATCTCCAATTATAGCATTCTTTTCATGGGTTCTCCACTGTGGAAAGGATCACAGTAGATCTAATGCTCTTGGAATGATTTATCTTTTTCCAGTAGGGGGAAAAAAAATCAGAGTTTCAAAAACATACTAAGAATATTTTGTATTCAGCTTCCCTATGAGCAGTGTCATGCCTTTGAATGTTAAATTTCTGTTAATCCTGCAGTGGATTAGTAATGAGCTCAAAGAAAATATCCTTACCTTTCTGGATAACTGATACTCTCAGGAAAAAAAAAGGAAGGAGAGGACAGAAAGATGATTTACTGAGAAAAGGAGGGAGGGGGTGTGTGTGTGAGAGAGAGAGAAGTAACGTCATGGCCAGCTGGACTTGGTCAGCTAGGAGGGAAGTGGTGGCTGGAAGGAAGAGAGCAGGTTCCCACCACCCTGCAGCTCCTGCTCTGCCTCCATGGGCAAGTGCAGAAGGATTCTTCCGAAGGGAGAAAGCTCCAGGTGCTGCCAGCAGCTCTCTTCAGTGCCCTGCCCAAGTGTTTTGGCTTATGGGACCAGACCAGCTATCTCAGCCTTACCAACTCCGGCCCTCTTGGTGTTTAGGCATAAAGAAGTGGACTCGTGGTGTTGCCCCATAAATGTGTCTAGCTTCGGTTCACTTGTGTCTGCGCTCCAGGCTGTGTGGGTCATGCTGAGTCCTGAGACCCATCTGCAGACCCGTGGCACATGACCCATAGCACACGACCCATGGCACACAACCCATGGCACGCAACCCATGGCTCTCCACTGATGGGTCTGGCAAATACCATTCACTGGCACAACTGAAACTGGCCAAGACACTGCACTCAACATCTTGGGGATTTTCTGGCCCCTGTAGTACAGGCAAGGAGGGTTCATCTGGGTGATAATTCTTTTTCCCAAGGTTTCGGTGGGACTTTCTGGGAGAAGGAGGTTAGCAAATGGTCAACAAGACAACTTCCAAGGAACTTGTATACTGCAGTCTGGGTGCTCCAGCAGTGTATTTACTCTAGAATAAATAGTAAATATTACTGATAAGGAAATAATAACTAATATGTGCCAGAGATTTAATCGCGTGTTATTGGCATTTTCATCAGTGAAACAATTAAAGGATTAGACCTTACAAACTGAAACTGCCTGACTGAACAGCGCATGAGAAATTGTGTTCAGATGGGAACTGCTGGGAAAATACCAATTTACGTAGCAGTAGGAAAACTAGAAAATATAAGTATCTTTGAAATAATAAACGAATGGCTTGACAGAAACATGCATTTTAAGAAAACAGCAATTCATATGCTCTGCAATTTTAAAGATTCATGATGGGACTTTCACTTTATCAAAATTAAAGGATTGCAGCTTCACAAAGAGAAATCCCATTAGCGAAGCGGCGAATCTGAAAGTTCATTGTGAAAGGGTAACTGCTAAAAAAAACCCACTTGTATTTCAGCATATCTGCAGGAAGCCAGGAAAACTCAACTATCTTTTAAATTTAGTTTGAATTTTTATAGAAAATGAACTCAAACCCAATATTTTAGTGTTGCTGTTAAAATGTTCTTAAGAAAACATCATTTTTGGCTGTATAAAGGAAAGAAAGCAAAGACTTCCCCACTCATGGCCATCAAATCTTTCAGAGGAACCAGCTTGCAGCTGGAAAGGGAACCCTCTTTACCAAGAATCTTTCCCTCCCCCTCCATCAATTTCCCAGTGAAAGAGGGAGAACCCAGGAGAGGGCCTAGGCCAGCGAGGGACTGGTGGCATCCACCGTCATCTATGGCCAAGCTACTTCTAGTAGGCAAAAGCCTGTGATAGATTGGGATCTGGAAGAAGCTTAACAGCAACGAGTGTGGCTGAACTGGACTCCTCCTTGGCCCCAATCCACCATCTCCACCCTGTTTGTTGGGTTTTTCTGGGATGTCCAAGCCCAGCCAGACCCAGCTCAATCTCGTGCTCTGTTGTGGCTCCAGGTCCAAGTCCCTCGGCTGCCAGCTTTCCAGCGAGGGTTTGGAGCAAGGCTGCTTGCTGGCAATATAAGCACACCGTTGCTTGACTTCGTGGGCATGGGAGCTTTCCTCAGGAACCCCTGCCCCCCACCAAAACCTTAAGACAAAGATGACTGGGTTTTATTCCATTCCACAAACAGCCTCTAAGGGCTAGAATTCACCTCTGTTAGGCAGCAGCACTTCTCAGATAATAACACAACCTGACTCACGGTTTCCTTTTGTTCCTCCCTGCCTTCCTTTCATCCACCTGTGGTATTTCATCTTGCTACTCCATTTGGAAAGCTTTAGGCCGAGCTCTGTCCTTTGTTGTATGTTTGCACACTTAGCACAGAGTGGGAAGACCTGACTCATGACCGATACTCCTGGGCAACACTGCATTACGTGCATACACACACAAAAACCCCAGCAACAGAGAGATGAGGCTTTGTTGGTACTTGAGCTGTACTCAGCATCCCCGATCTCCCCATGCAGTCACCAGCTGTGTGCTGCTGATGGGGTTTGATCCCACATGTGGGGGAAGAGGTTATCTAGTCAGTTAAATCTCAGTATGTCTCAGTTTCTCCAAGGTGTTTTAGTCCTCTATTAACTGTTCTGCTCTTTGTGGTGATGGAGGCCACCACGTTCTGCCTGCCCCAGAGACAAGGCACAGTGGGGTTAAACCCAGACATGTACTAGGAACTAAATGTAATGGTCCTGCTGCTGTAAGACAAGAGGTTTTCCATCTCTTCAAGGCTTAGGGGAATATATGTGTGTGTGTGATGTCTGTATGTATTATATATGTTTTTGAATGAATTATAACTATGTTCATATGTTACACTTTGCATCCCTAATATTTATTGATATGATTCATCTCATTTTTTCGGTAACCTCCTGTATCTCTCGTATGTACAGCGCACAAGGAAGTAATTTGGTTCAGTAAAGAAGGTTTCAAACAGAGAATCTTTTATTTCCTTAGTATTATCAGAGGAAGGCAGGATGGTTTGAAAGGAATGTAGCAGCCTGGAAACAGAATAATACTGCTTTTATTTTTTTGCAGGTGTCAATGTGCATAGGGGAATAGTTACTAACAGGAATTTTTGGACTAAATTAACACCTACCAGAAATACCTTGGGCCTCAGACCAGCAAAGCAATTAAGCATGTGCTCAACTCGGAACACTGCCTAGTTTCCAAGTCACTTATCTGCATAATGTTAAACAGAGGCTTAATTACTCTGCAAGATCATACAAAAGCAGGGCTGGAAAGGACCTCAAGAGATGACCTAGAGCAACCCTGACAGCTGTTTCTCTAACAGTCCTCCAACGACAGAGTTTGTACAGCCTCCTCTGGTCGCTTGTGCCAACTATCCTTTCAATGGGATTTGTTTTGGGTTTCTGGTTTGGTTTTTTTTTCCAGGCAGCTAGCTCAAATCTTTGTGCAAAATAAACAAAATTCTCCTTAATGCAGAGAACAACCCAGCTCTGTTCTTTGCGTAACACCCTTCTTGCATGTTGCAAGAGTGACAGCACCTCTCCTCCCTTGTTCCCCCCCTGCTCCTGTACTGAACAAAGACTGTTTCCCCCACCTTTGTTTGAATAACGTGTTTTTCACATCACACATCATCCCCATTGCTCTCTTCTGAACTCACTGGTGGACTGATCTCATCTTAAGTGGAAAGCCGAGCTGATGCCCCACCAGTGACACACAGAGCAAGCTGATTCCCTCCTCTTTCACATTCAGCCCTCCTATTGATACACCTTGAAAAAGAGATCCATCCTCTTTTCTATACACACAATGAGTTTCTGGTCCTCTGTAACCCCAAGATTGCGTCTTGGTGTGCTGGTGCTTCTCTTCTTATTCAATGTATTTTATTTGTGCACTCAAAAATGCCTCAACTTTGCTGGATTTCATGCTGCAAATTTGTAACTCCTCCCCACTTTGGATCATTCGCTAGCTTTATAGCTACTGCAGTAAGTGCTGAGCTCACTGTCAGTTCCTGTCTCTAATGAATAAGGTGAATAGAGCAGAGACTAGGATAAATGCAAGAAGGACTTCCTTAAATGTCATCCTGCCCTGACAGTGAATGACTGATAACCGATCTCTAAGTGCAGTTTTTTATTCAGTGGCATGTTCAAGTGGGTGCGACTTCAACAAGATCCTATTTTCCTTTTCAGAATACTGTGTCAGAAAACAGCATCCTGGCTTTTTCTTAATTACTGGGCTACTTACCCAGTAAATTGATCTGACATGCCTTGTTCTTAAAAAAAAAAAAAAAAATCTGCACTGGCTGATATTTGTCAACATATTTTCCTCTTGGGATTATAACTTGGTTGTTTAATTATTCACTCGATTATCTTTCCATTTATCAAATTTAGTTTTGAATTCCCTGGCTCCTCCTTTTTCCTCTCTATTAAGATAGGTCCTCTCTCTGCCATTTTCCAGCCCTTTGGGACATCCTCTTTAAACCTCGAGTTCTTGCAGATATTCAGGAATAACTCAGGCTGCTTTGATCAGTTCCTTAATTATGCTAGTGTGAGTTTTATCAGGCCTCATGAATTTTAAAGCATTTATCTTATCTAAAAACTGCTTGGGCAATTCTTCTATCTTGGCCTTTATACTTATCACCTGCTAAATCAATGTCACAGTTAACTTTTTTTACAAAGACTTCTCTCTTTCAGATGTTATTTCTCCCCTTTATCCAACAAGTAACAAGTTTTCCTGTGTTGTCCAGTTGCTTCTGGACATCTGGGAAGCTTTTTATACCCCTTGCTGGCTGCTATTCATTTTGCGTTTACATGCTTGTGCTATTCCTCTGTGTTCATTCATCAACACAAGCCTGCACTTCCACTTCTACGTTAATTTCATTGATGTACCAATCCTCCATGAGCTGCCTGTGCTGACCTATTGCTCTTCAGCTATACTTCCTTTTCTCCTCTGCAATGCAGAGGTGTTGGTGTTTGTTTCGTGGGTTTTACTCTTTCCATGGACGTGACCATTCTGCGACCATCATCACGCCCCTTTCTTTACATTTTAAAGCTTGCGTTCAATTTCTGCCTACTCAGTGGCACCAGGACCAAGGGATGCACTCCTACCCCAGACAAACACCCTTCTTTCTTGGAAACACAGTTTTTTGCTATAGAGTTCTAAGAACATGATGAACTATGTCCTGCCCTATTCTATTAATTACTCATGTAAGATTTCCCCATCACCAAGCCTTTACTTGCCTTGAGATTTGCAGTAACCTCTGCCTGGTTCACTCTCCGTGGGTGCTGCCTTGTACAGCGAGGTCAGGCACGGCGCTGTTGGTTTCATTATGGGATGCAGGAGTCTGTAAATTAAACCTTTTATGGAGCAATTACACCTCCAACGTCTTCTTGACCCAGGTACCTTCCAGTGTTAAACAGGGTATTGCTGATGCTTTAGTTCCCAAATCCAGTAACGACTCCACAAAGCATTCAGGCGCCTGGAGATAGCCAGATGCCCGATGGCCAGCCCATTATATTTTTTGTTCGTTAAATGTGTAATTGCATGCACTTGCTTATATGGATTTCTCCGTAAAAATTTAACGCTTGGAAGGTTTGGCACTCCTGAATACACCAGGCAGGTACTGTCTGGAAACCGGATACCCCCAGGGCTCCCCAGGGAGACATCATTAAATAAATCAGAGAGTCATTAATAATCTCATCCAGAGCATGAACTGGTCATACTGCAAAGGGTCACCCTCCAGTTACGTTGTCAGCCTGCGGGAGTATCTTTGTGCAACGCTTTTTATTTTTATATCTGTGGGTAAATGGAGAGGCAGCAGAGGCAGAGAGCGGGGCGAGAGAGGCGTGATCCTCCCCGACCTCTGCACCGCTCACAGACCTGCTCTCGCGTCGCACAGATGCTGGGGTGAGCCCAGCACCTCTGGGCTCTCGCAAACGTGTGGACCCTCAGGCGGGGGCAAAGGTTTTCCCAAAAGACAAACAGCGTTCCCACTGAGGGGATGGGGGGGGGATCACTGTGCTCCCACCATCTTTACTGGCTTAAACTTGCGCCTGACAGCACTTCTACCCAGTAGCTCTTCTAAAAAGACTTATTTTTAACAAACTTGTTTGATCCTTTGAAGAGATGGCTGGCACCTCCGCCTTGCCCAGTCAAGGTTGCTGGCCCCGTGCAAATCCTTGGAGTCCTGGATGGCTTTATCAGAAGTCTCCCCGCTCCTGTTTAACAAGTGCCATGGTTACAAGCACCACTAGACTGATGATATTCACATGCAGGAAACAATGCAGGGAAAACAGGATTTGCACGGCTCCGGCTGCACTGCCCCAAGAATTGCAGGAAGTGATTGTACTTTATGAAACCGTCTGTGCTCCGCTAGATTGTCTATAGCTTTTAAGGTCAAATCGTAGCACACCGCGTTTGAAATGCCCTTTGTAATAATGAGGACTGTTTATGAACCGGAGTACAGGCTGTATTGTTTACCCTGGGCTTTGGTTAAAAGGTGCTATATTTCAGCCTGTTTTGCAGGATGGCATGGGGAATCTATCACGGGCCTTTCTGGCACGGGCTTGGGCTGGGTTCAAAGGGGGAATGTCCATCATGTCATCTGAAGTATCCCCCGGCATGTAGAAAGTCACGCAGCAAGCGCGGCCGCCTGCCACCGTGGAAAGCCAACAAAAGAGCTGGGATGGGGAAATCGGGGGGGGGGGGCTGTCCGGGGCCTGGGGCACTGTTCTGGGCACTTCCCACAGCCGCTGAGCTGCCCCCTTGGCGCAGGGAGAGGTGTGAACCCTGCAAGGGATATGCTCAACAAGAAAAGTTCTGGGAAGCAGCCACAAATCCAAGGTCCCTTCCTTGCTAATTCCCTGATCCTTTAAATCGCACGAGCGCTGGCTGGTGCCGATGCAGGTCCGTGCAACGGGGCTGCAAACAAGGTGTTTCTGCACCACACCACCGTGTCACAAGTGTTCAGGTGCTACTTCTAGTGCCAGGCTTGTGTTTAGCAACGCCACGATTAACCAGCACAGAGCACAAAGCTCCAGCAATCCAACCTGCATGGCCCTGGCTTGCCCAAAAAAAAAAGGGAAGTTTCGCAGCAGATCTCATGTGTTATATTGCATGAAAGGCTGCAACCCAAAACCTAGCTGCTAGCCTTCTTTGGGCTAAGAACGTTGCTTTTTGGAAGGAGGTTACTTGCCAGTTATGCAGAAAAGCTGCGTTTAGACTGAATTAGTGCTGTGCACGTCTGGGAAGAGAAGAGGACCCTCCTGCGTGATCAGTTGTAAGGAGCGTAACAGGCTCAGGGCCTTTTGGCATGGCCACCAGTGACAATGTGGACGTGTCAGAAAGATCGTGGGTTGTCAGTGGCTTGTGGAGTCTGGAAGCTGAGAAGTGTCTTCCTTCAGCTATGAGCCTTCCATTAGCGATCACTCCAGATGGCAGATGGGTAAAGACAGGACAGCAGGCCGAGGGACGTGCTGGGGCCTGTGACAACCAGCAGCGTGCTGTGCCTGAAGCGCGGGTTTAACTTAATCAACAGAGAGATCCCTCACGGAGGATTTTGCAATCAAAATACAATACGCTCACGGGAGAGTGGGAGGGAGAGTCCAGCAGACATTTGGAGAGGAAGATGGGGAACACGTCTGAAAACCCTCAAGGGATGCCAGCATTATGCTGGCAGAAGCCTGGATGTGGACTCCAGCAGCAGCCCCCAGGCGAGGGGGCATGAAACCAGACCCCCTGCAGCAGCTGCAGAAAGGCCGTGGCTCGCTCTCACTCTTATTCACCCCCTCCTTCCCTATGATCACAGTCAGGAGAAAGAATTTACTCCCTTCCCCAGATACAGTGGGGCCCTGGGTAGGTAAATTGCCTGAAACACGTCCTAAACAAAACAATCTGCTCTTGGTCCTGTCCGTTTTGCTGTTTCTTCATCATGGGTGAAGATCTCCTGGCCTCAGAACAAGGGAAATGCTTTGCCTAGGTAGGCAAAATCTCCTCCCTGACTAGAACAAAACCGTGGAGAGCCAACCAGGCACCCTGGAGTACAGCATTGTTTTCTAATAAATAAAATTCAAGAAGAGGAGTTAAGGGAACACATAATTAACATTTGTGGCAGATGCTGAGGGATGAAATGCTTGCTTTCGATAGACAGCTTTCCCATCCCATCACACCTTTGAGCACGTTATTCATTTTATCCACCTGTTGAACCTTGACATGAATTAAAACCTTGAGTCCAGAGCAGAAGCTTGGTTTGGACAGAGTAGTTGCACAGGACTGTAGCTGCTGAGGTGCAGCTGGGCCTCCCTGTTGTCATTGCAACACCACTAATGGCTGCTGCCGCCAAGGAAGACGTAGGCAGGGGAAGGCACCCGTCTCAGGCACCACCAGCCTGGCAAAATGTCAGCTTGGCAAAATCCTTTGGTGTGGGCATTGTTTCCTCCACAGAGAAAGCCACTGGCCTCAGATGCTCTCTTTGCACATCTCCTCCCATCCGCTCTCCCCAAGTCCTCCTGTATTGGTCTTGATGTCCAGAAAAATTGCTCTGATTCATTCCCCTCTGTCTTCATCCAAATTCTAGTACCTCGTGGCGCTAAAACTTGGAAGGAGCCTAACCAGCAGTCCATATGTATTAAGAAGGGGCAATAGAGCTGGACACTAGTGGACTATGATAATCCCCATGTGCTGGGAGATGGGAGCTTCTAAGGGAGCTAGGGACCAATACCACAAAGTTTGGGGAGGGGACCAGTGGTGGCTCAGGTTAATAAAATTTAGGAACCAGAGTTTCTTCAAAGTATTGATCACTTTGAAAAACTCTTGGCACACATATACCTAGTGCAAGCAAGCATAAGGTTCTGAGCTTATTTTTATTATTTAGCAGCTAGTTGTGGTTAAAGCGTTAGATGCTGTTCAGACACAGTGCACCATATCCCCCAGGGTATGTAAAGCAGAAAAGTGAAGAGGTGGACAAAACAAACCTTAAAAATAACACTGACTTTTCTGGGTTCACTCATGTCTGAGCTTAGTCATGAGTGAGCTTAGCTAGATGAAGGACAAATGCTCAGCTCTTTGCTGCTAGAGCCCCATTTCTACTAACCCGCTGGTCTTCTTCAGGCAGGCGTGGAGAGTTTAGGTGCCCCCAGCATTGTTCATTACAGCAGCGCTCGGATGGTTATTCACAGTTTATCAGATATGATCACTTGCTCCTTTTCCTATTGGTTTTCTTCCGGGAAAAGTGGAAGTGTGTACCCAGGAAGATGACGAACGCATTCCTAGAGCAAACACATGAAACTTCTGAGGTCAAGAAAAGTTTCTGTGCATGCTGTATGTGTGAGTAATGAGGAGAATAACCTCCAAAAAGCAGCAGAGCAGCTGTCTTTATGGGAGACTTGGTTCTCAGACCTTCTCTCTTTTTTTCATTTGATCATTTTTGTGTGTCTGGTAGGACACACAGGCACATAGGGGACACACAGGCTAAAACATGGCACATTCCCAACCTAAGGGTTGACTTTCCCCCACACTTTTTTTTTAACCAAATGAGAAGCTGGTTGTCTGGTTCAGACTTTGTGAAATACTGGGGAGAAAGACCCAAAGACACGGTCAGCCAAAAGAATAATGCAAACTACTCATACAGTGGTGGCTTCTAAAATGAGTCTATCGGGGAAGAGACTGCAGTGTCAGACTAGGAGAGCTGATTTAAAAGCACAGATATGCAATCCAATTAACTGGGAATTTGCATCTTAAGGGGGAAATATAACAGAAGACATTTAAAGAGTAGGAATAAGTAAATGAGAAAAGAATGAAAAAGAACAAAGGACTAGAAAACACTGGTTTGAGGAGTACCTGGAAAAATTGGGACTTCCTAACTTAGGGCTATATTAAACCTTTTTGTAGGGAGAAATACTTTCACCACTTGAGAGACAGGGGTGATAAAGCTGCTAAGGAAGGGAAAAAAAAGAGCAACAGGGTGTAGGACAGAGCCTGTATGGAGCACAAAGGAGTAGAGAGCCTGTTGACAGGGGAGCTCCTACAAGCCTTTCTCAAGCACTCATGGAAAAGGAGCATAAAGGTACTGGAGCCAGTAAATGTTATTCTAAAAACACAAAGAAAAGCATTTTGTAAAGTGCATGATAAACCTCTGTCCCAGCCTTCTGCAGCCAGGGTTTAAAAAATGACTTGGTCTTATACAGGTGTTTGTGAACTCTGTGATTACACTAGATGCAGCCAGTATTTTATAACAAAACTAAAGTCCCAAATTCAGGGGCTTAGTAACGGACACAGGTTAGGAGCAAACAAGTAGCATCACAATTGCCTACCTGGTTGCCTATTTGTACACAGCTCTGATCTTTTGCTCTCTTTCTCCCCTTGTCCTGTTCCCGTGGTAAGAAAATTGCAGGGCATCCCTACTACCACCCTTCCCCACAACCATCCCAAGCGCTCAGTGCAGGGACCGCTGAAGCTGTAGCTGATGAGTAGCTCCTGCAAGACGATCTGTAGTTCCTACCAATCACCAGTGCACGGCTCTCCGGAGAACATTAAAAAAAAAAAAAAAAGTTTTTTTTTAAAAAAAAGCAGCAACCTGACACAAATTACACAGGAAACTTTTGACCAGTTTGGTTCCTTGCTTGTAACAACAGCTTTTAAGAACTCTGCTTTACTGGCCATGAGGACTAATTCCAAGGTCAGCAGATCATAACCCTCTATCAAATGATAAATATTTGCCTTCATAACCTCAGCACAGCTTGTGTGTCTGGGGCAGGAAGTTAACTTCCACCAAAAGACTTTTGTTTGTTTGTTTATAGCAAGTGGCTAACACTGGCACCAGGCTCTGTACGGAGACACCCAACTGCACGGCTCAGTTTTCCAGTGCAACGCCCTTTGCTGCTCTTACGGACAGAAGTGGTTGCCTCCAAAAATCAGCCTGTGCCCATGACTCACTTATCCAAGAGCTCCGCTCTAGATTATAGCATTTTCAAAGCGCTGGTTTTCTTTTCTTACGGTATTCAGAGTAATTCACACAAGTGTAATTTTACAATGCAAAATTCAGAGAGTATTAGCATGTTTACAGTTTCAGTCCCTTGCCAAATATTTATATTCTGTTGCTTTTAATTTTTATTATTGTTTCGCATTGTTAATTGTTTGATTTCAATCAACACATTAAACCTCTAGGGCATTATGCAAACTCATTCTTACCAACCCTGGCATTTCGTAAATCTTCAGTGGTGCTGCCATTCTTTTAAATATTATAAAGAATCTGAAATTCTTTTTACTTACATTCTGGCATTCCAACCTCTTGGATGCATTCAGATGGCATTTTCAAGCTTTTTTCCAATAGCTGTGCAGGCATCCTTTCTTTAAAGGGAAACTAAATAGCATGCAGTCCCAAGAGCCCAGAAGCTGGGGTTTTAATTAGGCCATGAACTATTTCCCAACTCATGGTTAAAGCTGGCAACATTACAGACGATTCAGGAGACATCAGACCAAGGTGTAATTGAAAGAACAGACTATAGAGTCGAGATCTCTTTGCATTTAGACTACTCCGCAAACAGCTCGGGTCCTCAGCACAACACTTTAAATAACCAAAAGAACAGTATGTTTAAAACCCAGCAGGAGTGAAAGTGCTTTTCTTCATCTTTTATGTGAAAAGTTCGCACAGCAGCCAAAAAAAAAAAAAAAAAAAAGGCAAGGAAAAAAAAAGGCAAGCAAACAAATGGCTGCTAAAAAAGATATTTACCTAAGACTCCTGCAACATGAAAGAAGCCCATGGAGAGGTTTTCTGTATGCATTTTTAGTCAAAGTGTGTGGGCAGCTTTAAATAAACATGAAAGGTTGAAATCCTCTACCACCACTATATATCCCCCTGGCTTAACAAGAAAATCCCTAAAGTATGTTTGTTGACAGACTAGGAACAATTGCAGAGTTTATACTGTTATTTACCACCCCTCTCCCCCTTGTCTTTTCTTCCTCCTTTTCCCCTTGACGGTCTCGGAAACTTTGACCATATGTATTTTATTTGCTCATTGATTCAGCTCAAATCTGGTTTAATCCAGAATAACAAGAGTAAATGAGGCCTGGGTTTCTTTTTTATTATGATGACTCTCTTTTGCAGGTATTGTTTGTTTGGAGATTAGGGAGGCCTGGGGAAAAGGGGTGTTTGAAGCATGTCTCCTAGGATGCCTTATTAAAGGATGGCAGTTTCTTATCACTCCTCATCACACAGCTGTGGCCTCTTAATTCCTGTTGTTTCTCAATATGCATTCTTTAAGCATTTCCATGTTGACAGTGATATAATTTGTGGTATGCCCTCCCCCCTTTCCCTTTCTGTTTTCATCTTATCTGATTTGTTGTTGCTTTTTTTTTTCTGAGGGGGGGGGGGGGGGGCTTTTCTCTGAACTTGCAGGAAGCTATTTTTAAGTTTCACAAAGTTTTAAAATGGAAGAGATATAAAAATGAGGTCTGGGTGGAAGAATAAGCAGCAGATTTGGGGAATGCTGGCAAGCGAGAACACTGTGGACTCTGGATGCTTTTCAAGGAGAATGCCCTGGTCTTAAAGGACCACTGTTAAGACCAAACTGTGGTGCACATCGTAGAGCAGTCTTGAACAGTTCTGAGAATGGGAGGTCACGAGGGCACATTACCTAGTGTATAAAGTGTATAAAGCAGAGGTTCAGAGGGCAGGCAGCAGCAAGCGGCTCCAGCACAGCGGGGTCCAGGGCTCCTTAGGGGGCAAAGGCCTCTGGATGAAAGGTTGGCAAACCATGGCAGAGAACAGGAGAAGCATTCGGAGGGCTAACGGCTCCTGCTTCACACAAACCACAAAATTTCCTCTGTGTGCGACTAAACAAGAGTTCCATGCTGGAGTAGCGTGCTCATTTAACTGGAAAGGAAGAATCTGAAGAGGTGGAAGTCATAGCTAATGCAAGTTGCTTTCCCTGTCCTTCAGATCTTCTTGGTCTCCTTCATCTGCACTCAAAATTGCCATTTTGATTTGCTCACAAGGCTGAGAGGTGAGCATTGGACGTTATTGCTTCATGCTCCACTACAGACTTAGCATCCAGGGTCAAGTGCCTGGACTAGTCACAGCGGCTTTGAGTTAGGAAAAGGAAGCTACAGGAAGGACAGCAGCACTACACAACCTTTCAGAGCCAGGTAGGAGGGCAGGACTGGGAGCTTTCCTCTCTCTGGTACTCTGATTTTAGCTGTTCACGCTTGCAGCTGGGTTCATACACAGCCCCTCAAGTTCCTCACTAGCACCACAGGGACCCTTTGCAACACCCCTGGGAGGTTATTGGCCTTTGAATTTTCTTTTTTTTAGTAGCTGACCATGGATTTAGGAATGAAAAATTCTCTCCTCACCTCTTTTTCCAGCCCATGTTCTCCCTCCCTAGCTATATAGTGCTCACCACAACAGTTTGAGCACTGGAAGTAAGAAAAGAAGACAATTGGGATCACTAGCAATATAACAGCTCACCGAAAAAATCAGCTACTGTTAGCAAATTCGTGATTAAAAAAAGAAAAAAACAAAAAACAAAAACCCCTCTCCCTAAAATTACCTGGTGTTCCTGCCAGCCAGCTCACAGGCTAGATATAAATTCAATAACAATCTGTAATAGAGCCAGTAAAGCGACTAAAGAAAGCACCCACAAAACATTTCAGACAAAATAAGGAAGAGTTTTCAATGGCCAAGACATTACAGCACCATCTGAAATTCCCTAACACGTCTGTCCTTAGAAGGTCAGTGTGGAGAATAATCTGCACAACAGAAACAAATAGGCATACATAGAAAGGGAGTGACTTGGTGCTTTTGCATTGTGTACCCACGGCGTGCCCATTTTCCTTGGCTTTGCTGCTGTTTTCCTTCCTTCTAGGCATTGCTACTCAAGTTTTCTCCTGACCACTGTGGCAGAAGCAGAGCAGTTGACCCCTTTGTGGTCTGGGCTTGCTTCTCTCATTGGAATATGGAGTCTTGACTTTTCTTCTTGACTTTTAGTGAGTTGTCTTCCCCTTTTCCTAAAGTTTACTGACTACATTCTTTCTTTTTAACATCCCAGCGTGACTCAGCTATCGCTGTGATAGCACTATTACAAACAGAGAAGACCCTGATAACTCGTGGGCCAGCCTGTGTGTGTTGTTGCTCAGGATGGTTTGCTAATGCCTTTTAAGGGTGAAAAGGCAAGCTAAAGATCAGGCTGATGATTATTCTTACCCTGGCTGGGCCTTTGGTCTTGCCTTGGCATATTTGCTCAGGTCACTTGTTGAAGTGCCCTGCTGTTAGAGCCTGGTTTTACCCTGTGGACACTTATCAGGGGCTGTAGTTGGATGAAACAAGAATGGCATTGGAGGAGGGAAGAGGAAATTGCGTTCCGTACGTTGACAACCCTGAGAGTGGCCACTCAAATGTATTTACTGGTACTCAGGCTTAATCAGAACATGCCTTTGTTTTGTTTTAGGGAATTTTCCGTCTGAAAACTGCAATACCTCAGAGTCAAGGGATTAGGTCCTTGCGTCTGATTTCCTTAACTGTAAAAACCAGATAAAACTATTCATCTTCTTTTGCTCACTGTTCCAGTTATTCTAGACAGCTTGCTAAACCTGAGATTTCACAGAATTATACAAAGTTATCCTGGAAAGGGGCCTCGGGTGATCTTCTCCAGCATCCCTCTGAGATGAGGTATTCTTGCACACGTGTTGCAGGGAGTTTCTAGGTCTGTTTCCAGTACTCCTCGGTGTTCCTTATTCAACACTAACCACACGGCACCTTGGTTACTCCTCACAGGTCATATTTCCCAGACTTTTGTCATTCTTCTTGCTCAGCTCTGGGCCCAGCCCACCTCACCTATCTCCTCCCTGAAGCGCAGCCTCCAGTACCAGACCCAGTGTCCAAGCTGAGAGCTGAGAAGCACCTGGTGGGGGTTAGATTTGAGGAGATTAATACGAGTGCCGTGAGAAGCTGGATCCAAGGGCTCCCCTGGGAGACTGGTACTGCCCCTTTCCTCCTTGGTATTGATGCTTTGGAGACAAGTCCCCCAGGCTTATTAAAGCTGCCAAGACTTAGGCACCAGGATGCTTGTCTAGAGGCATATGGTCAACCACCAGTACTCATAAAATGCCAAATAACCCTGTGAGCTCATCAGTTGTGTTTTTAGGGTTTTTTAATGCTTGGGTTTCTGTTGGGGAAGTCTGGTTTTTGATCACATCCACCTGGGTCTGATGACACAGGTCTCCTCTGAGCTGATCTTGCACCTCAGCCTTGCCAAGGCTTGCCGAACAAGCACTGCCCTGTCTCATTTTTGGCGTTGAAAGGCTGTTTTCAGGTATACCTTCAGTTGTGTTTTTTTCCTACATTTTTCATGTCTTTCCTCCCATTTTCCAGTCCTTTAACTGTCAAGACATAGACAGATTCCTCTCTCCCAAAAGTACCATTTGGACAAAAAAGAGGAAACGGCAGTGTAAAGAGTACTCAGATATAATGCTCCAGACACAGGTTCAAGTTTTGCCCCTGCATGTCGTTTGTTTCCCCATGTGCCAGTCAGCATTTTAACCACCGGGTTGTTCAGTCCCTCACAGGCACCAGCCTCTTCAGTCAGGTCATGCAAGGATCGGCTTTTCTATGAATGTTTTAGAAAGCTGAAATCCAGGAGAAAAGCTCGCTGCCAAGTCTGGTTAAAAAGAGATGTTTACATCCTTGAGGGAGCAAAGCTGAGTCCACATAGTTTTGGATGATTAAATGGCCTCGTTATCTTCCTGGCTTCAGGAAAGCCTGTTCTTAGGCACTCAGCTTTGGGTGGTGTTTTAGGGTAGAGCTGACTTTCAAGGACTCAAAACCAAAAAGAGTGCCAGGAGGCTGGACCAGCAGCGAGTCCTGAATTGACTGGGTCAGGCTGGCTTGGGGCATGGCAGAGCTCGCTGCAGTGTGCCGGGAAGGGGACATCCTGGTGGCATCCACAGCCCATATCCCACAGTGCTAAACGTTAAGCCAGCAGGTGCCAGGGTACCTGCGTGAGCCAAACAGCAGCTGCCTGAATATCGTGGTGTGCAACACCACGGCCATGGGGATGGGACCATGGGGTGCACTTGCCTGCCACTGACTAAAAGCATGCAAGTGGCTTTTTTTCTGAATGTTAAGGGAAGCAAATTTCATAAGCTTGAGAAACACTCACCTGCAGTAGCCTTCAGGTCAAGGCTGGGGGGTCTGAGCCTCTTCTATTCATTTCTAAAGCGCCTAGAAAAACGGCAGAATTTCGTAAACTAATCGCTCGGTATTGACTTCACTTTTCCTGTTGCATCAAGCTGTGTATACTTGATTATAATCATAAATTCTATCTTGAAACAAAAAACCAACAACATTGAGTTATTTTATACACGGCAGTTGATTTTGCCAGTCGTGAGTGTGCGCGGTGGAAGGTTTCCATTTTTCTTGCTGAGCACAAACCTGGAAGCCTCCTCTTTGACCTGAGCTTTCTTCCTTTCATCAGAGCAGCTTTGCTTGCTGTTATTATTTACAGTATTTATTTTCTTACCCACTCATTCCTAGCTGTGACCAGGAGCATGTATTTCCCCGAACTCTTGCTTTTGCTGGTCACAGCAGTTTGTCGCTAAGCTGAGGTGTGGGTGCCCTCTAGTGAGCAACGCCTAAAGTCAAGTAGAAAGTGTCTGTCACAGCTGTGTCTGCTGTGACCATCTTCTTCTGGAGCTTGCGCTCTGGTTTTACATTTTTTTCAAGTTTGAAATATTAAGAACAGAAACCTGCAGCTCTGCAAGCCGAAGGACCACTGTCAGGGAAGCAGAGCTAACAATTCACAGTGTATCGTTTAGGAAACATCGTTGTGGAAATTTTCTAGTCTCACATTACCTATGAGTGAGTTGCTCTTTTCTCATGCTTGCATTACTTTTATTTGTAGGGCTGACTTGTATTTGTAGTGTCACCTGTTGCCCCTCAGATACTCTTTCCCTGTCTTCCCTCACCGTGTGGGCAAACCATGTCCACCGTGTCCATCGTGTCCACACTTCCCCCTCCAACAGCATCTCTCCTTCCCAGCCCATCCTCTCTTGTCCACCAAGACTTTTAAGTACCTTGAGGTCTGGACATGTTTTTAAATGCATGCCCATACAGGTGGGCTTTGATCCTTGATGCTATCCAACCATGACGGGGAGAGCAGGAGGAAGGAGCGCTGTGATGTATTTATAACGGGATCAGGCGGTCAGTGGTCAGTGGTGAAGCAAGTCAAGGTGTAATGTGTTTACGTGTTAGCCAGATGTCACTTTACGATCAGTACATCACAATTTTAAGCTAATTTTAATTGCTAAGAACAGGACATCTGCTTCATTTTCCTAAAGGGCCGGGCTGATTTCTGCAAGTTCTTCATGGAGAAATTAAGGCTTATATTTACATTCATTCAAATTAATGACCTGCACAGTGTGCATTTAGCTAGGAAAATGCTGACTGATTTTTCTCTAGTTGAAGTTATTGTGGCCAGGGTCTGGCAGGACTCTGAGGAATTTGGCCCTCGTGCTGCATCATGCAGGGAAAACCTAAAAACATGCCCGAGGGCTTTACTGCTGTGCAAAACGCAAGCACGGAAACGCTGATGGCAAAAGGCTAGAGAAGCAGTTTGCTGCAGTCTTGCCTGAAGAATGCTGCTGTGGAGACCGTGCATGGCACAGTGAGTTTCACCAAAGGACTGCTGGCCCATGTCAATGGGGTGTGCACAGGGGCTGGAAGCTGCTTAGCCTCACATTGGTGGAGATGCTACTGGATAAGGCTAACATTAGACATCTTCGGTATCATCTGGACAAGACATGTTTCCAGGTCATTCTGAGACTGGCAAGGCCAGTGCCACAGCTCCCAGGCCCTGTGAAATGTGGGTTGTGCAAAAAGGTGATTCAGAAATGAGAAGAGCCGCATAGCCCGTGGCACAGCTGCCTCCCAGCAACACTCGGTGTCATATGTAGGAAGTGGCCTAAAGAGACAGAGATTTGCTCCTGTGCTTCTTGTTCACTTTTAATCAGCACTTTCTAGTGCCTAAACACTGTGGTCTCAATTTAATGTTAATATATAACTTATACATTGACAGCTTGAAAAGATTCCTGGGATGACAAGAGTAAAAAACATAATGCAAATCCTCCTTCTCAATAAGTGCATGACCTATTTGTCAGGAAAATGGGGTTAACACACAATTCCAGCTATTCCAGACAATTATAGTCTCTGTGTAGGGTAATTACTGCAATGTCAGGGGGAAGTTTTTTCTACAGTATTCAGTGCTGGGCTTGGCTGATGGTCACATTTCCTTACTCACAGACACCGCTTATGCTTGATAGGGATTTCGAACTACAGCAAACCTAAATCAACCGTGGAGTGCTTATGAAGTGACTGCTCAAGTGACACCCATGAAAAACAGCTGACAAAGGAAATGTACATAATGCACTTCACTAGCATGTTTTCTAGAACACGTTCAGGTTAGCTGCGTGGGTAGGTTAAAAACTGCCTTCTCTGAATATGGCTCTACCCCAGCAAATCCAGTCACGATCCTCCCTGTCAAAACACAGGGGAAAGCAAGAGCAGAGCCTGCAAGGGGAGGAGAAGAAATTTAGCACACCCTGGGAAAATTTCAAATCCAACACCGGGATCGGCACAAAATCTCCAAGTTCAAGAACTACAAAAAAAATCACCTTTTGTACAGGAGTTGCAATATTTTTTCAAAAGACAGGGTTTGGAGGCTATCTACCTCCCTGGGTTCTTTCATAGGGAACAGGTAGGATTTCAGTTTCCTGTTAATCTGAGGAAAGCTGCAGTATATTCAGATGACTCAGTTACATTCTGTTACAGCCATGCCTGTTTATGAGGAGCAAAGAAAGCATTTCAGATATTTGAGAAAAGCAAGTCTAAAAATAGCAGTACAATTCTGCTACAGATGAGCAGAAACTCCAGCCTTTCATCTGAACATTTCATGCTTTGGGACACTTGAAATCCGAGTCTGACGTTTGCATCCTTAAAATGTTTAGAGTCCACCTACACAAAATTGGAAAACAGGCAATTTTCAGCAGACGTTACTTAAGTCACATCTTCTCTCTCCCTGTTTCCCTACCGCTCCCTCTTTCTTCCCCCTTCTGCTGTTAAATCCTGAGGATTTTCACAGAAACTTCTTTTTATAGACTCTTTCTATTAGAGCACTATCCCTGCAAAACACTTCTATGAAACTCTCTAATAGAGTGTAACCACCTACAGACCCTGTGGTATCCTGTGAGATTTTCAAAGTTGATTTTATACAAGTTTCTCACTGAGCACATTTTAAATGTCAAATTATAACTTTAAGCCTGTGATAGTATATATAGTAATTTCATCCCCTTCCTTCCAGCTTTTGGAGGAAACTTTGTCTTCCCTTTTGCACACACAACCTCCACAAGCTGTCTGATGCTTCCCATCATAGTTCACAGAGAAACTTGTCTTTTGAGACATGCAAACCATTTAAAGAAACAGCAATAACAGGAGATTTTAGAAAGTTACTATTATGTAATGGAACCAAACTATTATGTAAGGAAAAGAGTGGCATGGGAAGGAAGGAGCACAGTGTTCTGCAAACTTACCTCCTTGAAGGCCTGACAGACAATTATATCATTGAGAACTTGTCTATTTTTCTAATAGGATCAGTTAGGTTGATTAAGAGTATTATCTCTGCCTGGAAACCCTCCTACACATGTGTCTCCAGACCGTGGTGAGAGACAGTGATGCTGCCACTGGGGCCATAAATTGTATTATGGCTGGAAGGTGTTACGGCTCTGCGGTGGTGAGATCAACCTGAGCGGACAAGATTATGAGCCCCTATATTTTTAAACACTGAGCTGGACCAACACCTAGCTCTATTCCTCCGTGTCTATACAGTCCTCTCAAGCTTATGTGATCATAGTAATTTACAGAAACACTATTAAAAGCTGGAAGCAGCATCTGAGGTTTTTCCATCAGGAGTCCTCCAGCTGCTCCGTCCACCCCTGGCAGATGGATGTTCTACTTAATTAAAATCAGCAGACAGAAAGCTCTTGGTGAACCGGGTTGTTCCTGTGATACAGCCTTCCTACCTCTACGGGAATAAGCTAAAGCACTGTGCTGCAATTGCCTACCTTAGTCTTTATTAAGCTCTGACCCTGCTTTTTTCCCGCTTGGCGTTAATCATTCACCCAGGGCATACACTGGATTTACAGACCGCGCGGACAGACTAGGCAGAGTGAAAGAAGACTCTCAGTTCTGTGTTTCCGACACTCAGGATAGAAGACCCTCCAGAACGTGAACCGCTGGAGATTGAATAGGCTGTCTCCCCTCTTGAATAAATTATTCCCTCGCGTATTACCAGACACATTAATTTAAGGTTCAGTGCTGTTGGTGTGACCACAGCGGCATTCCCATTGCTACATGCAAAACGCTGAGTTTATACTGCCCTCTTCTGTAGTACGCTGAAAATGAAAACAGAATTAAGGCCAGGAGCTGCTCTAAGAAATGAAATCCTATTTACTACTAAGGATCCCTCTGTGTCCCATTCTTCCTCCGGGCCAGCTTTTCCATCTGGTTGTTATTTGTGAAAATATTGTCCCTAGCCAGAAGGTAACATTTCATGTTCGCTTTTTCCTTTTAAGTTGGCCTTTGCTAATAGCTCTTCTGCAGAGTAGGTGTCACTTCTCAAAATACCACCGTTACGTAAAGCCTGATTGATATGAGCTAAGGTGGGCAGAAAAAAAGTTATCAAAATCTGACTGTTCGAAAAGAGAAGAATGTATTTTTGTTTAAAGCAGTGGGAGGGCATAATTACCTGCACTGAGGAGGGGAAGGATTTGAGCTCACAGTGCTGACGTGAGGGTCTATAGAGAGCAGACCTCCCTCTGTGTGCTCTCCCGTGCCCAGAGGTATCCACCGCACAGCGCGGGGGCTTTATGAAATCCCATTACAGCTGTAACGCAGCGGCCAAACAACGCCATGCCCTTTATCCAGGGATCATTAGCACTCAGGGTAACTAAACCACACGTATGAAGGTCTCCAAGTGCGTTAGCGTTGAAGGAGGATGCAGCACCTACCCAAAAGGGGAGTGGTGAATCACCAGCTGGGTACGTGCTGCGGGCCCTGTCATGCTCCCTGCCATGCCCCGAGCTGGCCTGGCTGAGGATTTGCCCCACTTACCCTCATACGGAGAGGCAAATGGGGTGAGGAGGCCACGGATGTCTCCCAGCTCTGAAGACGCTCAAGGGCGGGGTGGATAGCAAAAAAGCTACAGCGAAGCCTCAACACCTAGAATTTATTCCATGTTCAAGGCATGTTTCTTGCCAAGGGACTGGAGAGAAGCTGGAAAGCTGTGTTTTAAATAAAGACAGGTGCAAATTTCTAGCTTCTCTCTTTTAGTGGATTTTGTTTGGATCTACCACTAAGTTTGAAAGGTAGCTCTTAAAGCTCTCCCTTTAAATCCCTAAGCCAGCTATTTGCAGCGTTTCATTCCTCTGAAGCCCTGGGAATCCTATTTTCTGCAGTGTCTCCACCAAGCTGTCATCCCTTCAGCAGGTGTACAGGACACAGAGGGCTCTGGTTTAGTCCTATGATTAGGTCTTTCCATCTAAGTTCATTAAATTCAGCCTATCAAGAAGCTGGTTTGCTCACTCAGTAAATCGTAACAGAGAGCAGGAAGGACTTGCACATCGACAGCATATTGCAGCTCTGAGAAATACTGGAGCTGGTCCTTCAGCTAAAGAAATCTAGTAAATGTGACTATCTGCTGAGCAAGTTATTTTAAGACATGTTTTCACTTCTTAATGATCCTTCAGTTACAAACTTTCTGACCAATAATGAGAACTGCCAAAGCAAAACGATTTGCAGTGGCACTACTTTTTTTGTAATTTTGCTTTATAACTAACATTCTCACACAGAAATAACAGCGCAGTGATACTAGAGCACAGCTGTCAGGACTGCCTCCATCTATACATGTATATGAGTCTTTTAAAATCATGTGTCAAAGCAATTAGTTGAAGTAAGGGTACCTTCAAACATTTCTTTAGTCTCTGGTATGCTGATGGCTTCACTACTAGTATTTGTTCCAGTATTTTATTCCTGAGATGAAAATAAGTATAGTAATTGGCCAACAAACTTTTTTTGTCTTGAGCATTAGTACATCTTTTGCTTCTCTCTCTTCTCCTGCAGTGAGGATCTTTCAGGAGTGTTATGGAAAAACAGCTTAATGCTCTGCAGTACGTATTTGGGCCTGCTTACCTCTGCTTTCTAAGAATTCTTTTTTTTTCTTTTTTAAATCTGTATGATTAACAACCTGTTTTTTACAGGGATTCCCTTGCTAATTGCTCATACTTTGTCATCATATTTTTCAAGTTAAATTCAGGTTTCTCTACTGCTATTCTGATCATGTTTCCTAGAGAATGTAAATTCCCTTTTGTTCTCTTTGGAAGCCAACGAAAATTCATTTAAAAACTACAAGCGGGTTCAGGCAGCAAAATTCATATCCAGGTACAAACTTTGTCCAAGTCCACTAGTTAGGGGTGGTGGAAGCTCGTTCCAGTAGCTTTGATGGCAGAGATGTTATACTGGCCAGAGGCTGCCTGGGAGCTACACCGCAGCGCAACCAGCCCATTGGGATTTCAGCAGTATTGAGGTGCTGGGGAAGAGTGTGTGGCTCTCATGGTCTGTGGTCACATTTATCATGCAGCTTCTCCGCCCTGAGAGCCGGAGCCCTGCCGGCAATAGGGCTGAAGGGCTGCTAGGGGCCTGCTGGGTAAGTTTGGAGGAAGGATGGGATCTCTCTCACGGCACGGAGCCAACCTGCGGATCAGGGAGGCACCCCAAGCTCTCTCTCTTTGCAGAGCCAAGCCCCACTAAGCCAAGCCAAGTCCCTGACCCACGCAGCACTCCAGCAAAGCGAAGGCATAAACAAGTGCTCGCTGCTGTTGATCAAAGCACAGCATTTTCCTCCGCCAGGAGCCTCGGCTCACTAAGAGCTCCTGCTCTGTTCGCAATGAAAGAAGGGCCTTTCACAATAGAAAATCTCAATAGAAGCAGTTGCTACGTGGGAGGATATTTAAAACAGTGATTGGCATCCCACTTTCTTTCTTCTGTCTCCTCTATTGTTAGAACCCCAAGAATTGCAGGAACATGGCTGTTCCTGTGGCTCAGTCTATTACCCTCTTCTCGTTCTCATTTCCCCACCCCAGTCGGTAGCGTTTGGAGAATAACTTGAAGTAATCACACCTGTGGCAGAAGGGTTGTGTTTCCCAGCCCTTTACACTATCGCAGGTGTATGCCCCCATCTCGCGGGTGTAAAACCTACAGCTGCGTCTATCGCATCCAGCGCCAAGGGTCATGCATCCGCTCCGCCCCTGGGACAGGACGAGGAAGGTGACCTCTTCCTGCCCTGGGGACGCGTGGCTCACCATGTGTGCCATGTGGCTCCCTGCGCGTAAGGCCAAGCTCTCGCAACGTCCCCTGCAGGGCCATCGCCATTCCCCCCCAGCTTCCCCTTCCCCCCCACCCCGGGCTGTGCCTCTGATCACACAGATGCACTCCAACACTACCCCGTACATAAAAGCCAGTCGATGGGGCTGAGCTGGCAGAGAGGGGAAACAAACCATGCTTGTTATTTGACTGCCACAGGATGGGTCCCCCACTTATTTTCTCGAGGAGCCAGGGCTGTGTCCCCTCTGTCATGCCACAGTCAAATACTGGCTGACCCAAAAGCTCAGAAGTCCTAACCTGGAGTTTAGGCTAAAGCCACAGCTATCGCTCTTAGAGGTTTCCCAGGCTGAGACATGGTGCTCTCTTATTTCACGTTGTGAAAACAGAATTGGAGCTGTCATTACAACGGAGCCCTTTTGCTGCCGCTTGCTGAAAGAGTTGTCTGAAACTTGGCAGCGGTTAAACCTAGTTACAGCGATAGCAAGAGAAAGTATGGCTGCGAAGCTCAGAGTGATAGCGTCTCTCCTCTCTGCCAAAGGGAGACAGGAATTTATTTGCGATCAACATCGTGTAGAGAATCACGTTTTCTCGCATTCTTGCAAGGGAAACGATAGCTAATGGATCTCATGCTTCAGCGGCATCTCTCTCCCTGCTATGTTTCCCAAGTGTGTAGGTAGAGCAGCAAGCCTATGGAAACCTTTTGTCCTGTAAATTGAAAGAGAACAGTTCCTGCCTGCTCACAAAGATGAGAGCCAGAAAGTTATGAGAAAAGTGCTATTAACCACTGAATTCTGAAACCTGGAAGAAAGAAATTTGATAATGAAAGCCACACTAATCAAGGAGACAATAATACAAAGAGGCTGAAGGCAGGATTTTTCTAAGCTAGGAAACTGCACTGGGTGTAGGGGTAAACCACTCGATGTATTTCTGCATGTGTTTGCTGAGGTGAGAAGGACTTTGAAACACGTTCCCGGATTGTGTGTTTTTCTTTATTATAATTACCAGTGTTACAGCAGTGCTTAGCAATTCTAATGTAGTATCAGGGTCTTCTTGCAGAAGTCATTGTGTGAAGGAGGAATGGAAAAAAAAAAAAAAGGTGACTTACCGTCTTAGGCATTTCAAGCAGAAAAGGAGTATGAAACAAGCACCCAGATTAGCACTGTGTCAGCAGGTTTTAAAATATGAGTCCAGTGAGAAAGAAAACGTGAAAACCAAAGGTTGCCTTCCATATATTTAACCAATAAAGGCAGTCACGGGGAGATCCTAAGTAAAGGGAAAGAAATGAGAGGAAACATTAGACCAGCAGCAAATACAATGTCTGAGGTTATTTTAAAAACCTTGAAGACACCTTCCAGGAGAAAAAAGGCTACTTTTACTCAGGAGGTGAAAATTTCAGTATCAAGCTCTCAAAATATTATTTCCACCTCCATTCCTCATGTTCACATATTTCTAGCAATCTGGTCGTGGTGTTTCCATACCATTCTCCTTCTACTTTATATCTAATTGTCACTGTGCTATCGATCTCCTGCCCAGCTCTGAGTGGTTTCTAAGTGCAGCATACCGATCATCTGGGGGACTTTGCACTCTCTGCTTAGCAGTTTGGCTTCAGGTGTGTGTGACATTTCCTCATTTCTTTTTTTTTTTTCCCCAGTGCTCTCACTGGTTCACTATTACTCCCCTCTCTGACTTACATTTCCCATCCTGTCAAAGAGCATCTTCTGCTGCAGGCTAAAGCTATGTCTTTTTTTTTTTTTTTTTTTTTTCCTGCAGCTCTGCTGTTCCCCAGCCAGGGCCAGTATTTCTGGAGATCAATACTTTTTATTTCCTGTGGCCATATTTTCAGCCTTGTTGCTTTCCAGTGTAGTTCCTTCCCTGTTCAGTGCTTTGCTGAAACCTTTGTCACAAGACTAATGTCCTGGTTAATCAATAAGTAATAAGACTGAGCTAATTCCAGAGCTAAAGGGGAAATCCCAAGGGAAATACTCTATGTGATTCCCTTTAAAATTCTATAAAGCCCCCCCAGCCTCATAAAAGTTCACAGTGTTAATTCACAGGCTTTACACAGAGCAAGTATCAGAGGACTGGATTTTTGCTCTTCATCTTGACCGAGAGTAACAGACGTTACACAGTTCACAGCCCAACATGAAAATCTATTCCTTGCAGACAAGGCTATGAGGTAGAGGAAGTCGGTTCCAGTGACCAAATAACTGCACGGGTGAAGCCCAGACTTTGCAGAACTCAAGCCTGGGAAAAAGTGAAGATTCATCTCAGTGGTGTTAGGCTCCTTTCAACAAGACATGGTGGAGAGGGAGGAGATCTAGCTGAGCCCTGGAAACTGGTATTCATGGACCCTAGTTCTTGTACCAGCTGAACAATTATTCAATCCCTATACATCTGCTCTGCAAGGCCCATGATTTTGTAGCCCTGTATTTTCACCACAGTCATCTGCCTCCCACGCTGCAGAGCTCCTGCCTGCCTGTAGACGAGCTCTAGCTCATTTTTCTTGTGCCCTTGGCAGCCTTATTGAATCTTAATGCACTGGTCCCGCTGTTTAATACGGATATTGCTGTCTTCTCTACTGTCAGCCTAGTTGGTCTAGGTTGCAGCTCCTAGGCCATAGGTGGTGCTTTCAGCTCACGTGGTTCATTGGCACGTCTACTTCTAGTCCTTGTCAGGGAAGAATCCATGACTAGGAAAAGCTCTGCAGTCATGCAGTAATCCAACACCTCATAACTGTTAAAAAGTTCAGCTCTTGCTGAACTCAAGAGATGGGCAAAAGTTTTGATGAGTGTGTTGTGAAAGTGCCTCTCCTCACCCATCCCCACATCTGAGACAGCAGAGCTCAGACCGAGCTGACAACGCTGCCATTCTCCAGCACTATAGAGAGGTACCTTGAGCTATTTCACCGTGCCCTGCGGTGGATAAGTACACACACACAGCTGACATCCAAACACTCAACAGCCTCCGTAAGCAGCGCATTCCCCATAGTTCAATTCTGTACTAAACCTTCACTTTTTATAAAGTTCATTATGTGGGAGAGGATAAAGCAGGGACAGCACAACCTTATTCAACAGCATAAATGGGTTTCTCTGGCAACCATCATCAAGCTGCATTACATAGTAACTAAGTGTAGAAGCAGCTATATTTAGGCTCTGGGTCTGCTGTTGCCCCATCTTTTTCACTGCTGAAAATTAACATGTATCTGCACATCTAGTTTGGGGGTGGGTGTGTGTCTGCTGTGCTCCCTTGAATCCTAAATCACCGGGGAGTCCCCCAGCCATGTCCCAGTTGAATGCTGAGTCAAGAGGTGACTGGACAACACTCCCCCATGCACCCTGGTCTGGATTGAAGGACGGTGCAGGTGGACAAGCGGAGATGCACTGGTCTTTGCAAGCTGGGCAGTTTGGGGACTCCACCATGGGGGCCCTGGCAGGGCACAGTAAACCTTAAAGCACCTGGAACTGATTATCCTGTTCATATTGCATAGAGTCCAAGCACCCAAAAGGCAGGCTCCTGATTCCCATTTACATCATCCTAAATATCCCTGAAGTTCAGACCCTGGCTCCTTCAGTGTCTGGCAACACTTAGGCCAAAGAGAAAAGTCAGCTGTGTGTTAACTGATCACCCCCAGCACCACTGCAGGGTCTTAATGCATGAGGACAGGGTATCAGCCCCACTTATAATCTCAGTAGCTGGGACTCCCCAAACAAGAAGGGATATGTAACCACTATTTTCAAAACGTCCATGGAATCTGGGAGTGCAAATAGTTGTTGAAGTGTGATATGTATCACCTTTTGATGACCAGCCTCCAGTAAAATGTCTCAGTTTGAGCACCCAAAATAGTGGCGTCTGAAATCACGAGTCCCTTTTCTGAAATTGTTCATTCTATATATAATACAGAGACATCAGCAAGAGTAACATCCAAGGGAGTTAAAAATAATTCTGAAATATTCTGGAAGAAATTAGTTATGAGGAACTTTTCTTTATGGTTTTTTAATTTTTAATTTTTATCTCTTTCCTTAGTATCACTTGATTTCTGTGATCATCCCTTCTCCCAGTTTGCCACGGAAAGATAATTACAGCAGCTGCTCTTGGAAAATAAATAATTAAAATAATTACTAAAAATCACATCAAAGGAAAAACATCTTATATTTCCAAGAATTAAGAAATAATGCACATACGCTGTAGGGAATTATCTACAGTAACTAAGGACCGTAACAATACTGTTTATACATATTTGGCAGGTATATCTCAAACAGTAGCGATAGCTTGACATCCAGGGATTAGCTGATGGGCTCACTATCTTTTGAAGAAGCCTAATGTTTTCACAATGACTAGATCAAACCTTAGTCTAATATAGGTATTATGTAAGTTTCTTCCAACAGCCAGCCCATACGACCTCTCCCAGTATTCTTGTTTTTCCACGGGTTATTTGGCAGTTCTCTCGGCAAACCAGCAGCAATTTCACCATCCACCAAACAAATTTTTAGCATAAGTTGCCGCCACAATTTATATATTTACTTATTACTCAAGGCGATAATAATGTTTTGTTTGGAACTCAAGTGGTTATTTTAAGTCCTAAAAGATTCCATTTCTTCTTCTGGAAATAATAAAGAAATTGGTGAGAGGTGGACTGAATGAGGGGACAAGAAACTGGTTGGAAAATCATCTGAACTGTCAGGCTCCAAGGGTATGGATCACAGGTACAAAGTCCAAAAGGAGCCACTTACATGTACAGCCCCTTAGAGATCCATACCGGGGACAATATTGTTTAATGTCTTTACTGAGGGACTGGATTAGGAGAATGAGTGTACTCTCTACAAGTTTTCAGAGGATGTCAAAACAGGGAAGCTGTCAATACACCGCAGAGCAGGCTGGAGAAATGGGCCGAGACGAACCTCATGAAGTTGAACAAAGCGAAACACCAAGCCCTGCCCTGGTGAGAAATAACCCCATGCACATGACAGGCTGGGGCCTGACTGGATGGAAGGCAGCTTTTCAGATAAGGCCTGGAGGTCCCGGTTGGACACCAAGTTGACCAGGAGCCCGCAATGCCTCCTTTCGGCAAGGACAGACAACAGCATCCCGGGTAGCAACAACAAACAAGTGTTTCTTTCCCTCTACTCTGCAGTTGTGAGACCACACCTGGGGTGCTGTATCCACTTTTGGCCTCTGTAATACATGAAAGACCTTGGTACTGTTGAGGCAGTATAGCAGAGGGTCATCAAGACGCTGGAGCACACGATGTATGAGGCGAAGCTGAGAGAGCGGGATAAGTTCAGCCAAAAGGAGACAAGGTGAAAGGGACATCTGCTGCCTTCAAATACTGAACAAGGCTCTTCTTGGAATTGCATGCTGGAAGGGCAAGAAGCAACAGACACGAGTTGAAACATGGGAAATTCTGACTCAATGTAAGAAAAACATTTTGTGACCATGCAGCTCTTCCCCTTTAAAAAGCCAGTTGCTGGGAAAACAGTCGCTTCTGCTAGGCACCAGCCAGCTTTTATAACATGATCATAAATTTTACTTACCAGATACATGGATTCAAAAAAAACCAATGAAGCCTCAGCACTGACCAGACAATTACGACAAGGGCAAAATTCCTCCACTGAGCCCCAAAGGGCTACCAGTATATTGGCCAAAAGAAAGGCACCTGAACTCTCTCTCTAATTACAGAGAAAAAGGGCAAGAGATCTTCAACCTATTTCAAAACGGCACCCAAAGACAGATTAAAATGCCAGGATGCTTTCAGAGAAAGACAGTGGCCCCTTCCAAGCCATGTTCCTTCCCTCCCAATAGGCTGGTCCAAAAGGCTTACAATACAGCCGTGTGTCTGACCCTGCTGCAGCCACCAAAGGCTGAGCTCTTAAAGGAGGCAAGATAATCGCTCAACAAAACCCAAGATAGCCTTTTCCGCTTTTCATCCTGACAAAAATGAACCCTGATCTTTAGAGTTCTGTAGCCCAAAAGACAAAGTCAAGAGTAAAAAGTAATTTTTTGGTTCCTTTAAGATGGCGTTAACTAAATTAGAACTTTCTACCCAAAATAATGCATGCAGAAAACCAAGGCTTTTGTTGGCTGAAAGTTTAAAATCAAACTGAAAACATCAGCCAGCTATGTGTTTTCCAGTTTAGGACTAGGCTGCATGACAAGTGTTTCGGGATCTGATGCTAGTGGGCTATGGATTGCTGTTACTACTGCTTACAGCAGTGGGGGTTTGTAGCTCACGAGGGACCAACAACATAACAAGCAGATGAAATGTGTGGACTGTTGCTTACACAGCACCAACATCTTTATAAAAGAAACATAGCTTTTTTAGGCTTTACATCAATTCTGTCACAGACTTCCAAGAATAAATAGTCCCTCCCCTGCCTTGCTAACATATCAGCCCTAGCATCAAGCTGTAGTATTATCTCACTTAAAAATGCTGATTTCAAAAGTCTTATCTATTTACCAAAGCAAATATTCACAAAGAGGCTAAATGAAAGGGTATGTTTGCATTCTTTTTGAGAACATATGCATCTAATACTTGCCTCCAGTTGGAGAGGAAAAAAAACTAATATCAAGAGCACCTCCCCTGATTTCTCTCCAAAAGCAGCCAGGTGAGGGCTAGCCAACATATATGCTTACTTGAATCAAACCAGCCGTAACACCTTCAAAAATAATGTGCACAATTGAAGTGAAAAGACTTTTACATGCCATTTCCTTATCATTCCACAAATATCCTGTGAGAGACTCATATAGGATGGCTCATATTGGTTTTTTTTCCAAGTATGTGTAATATTGTAGCTTCCCCCCCCCCCCCCCCCCCTTTTTTTTTTCTTTGAGATAGATGGGTGAACTTGGCAGTGGTGTAGAGAAATTAACAACGTGTTTCAAATTATCACTGTCTCTTAATCGAGGTATGGAATTATAATGGGTTCTTAATTAAGATCTAGAAGTAAGGACACAGGAAATGCTAGCGCTAGACTTGGCTATTTCAGCAGGGAAGTTGCTAGAAGCATTTTTCTGCTTTATCTTGCAGAGCACTGGAGCAAGATCATTCAGCAATTAATACCGCAAATATCATCATGAGGAGCTTAAGGTGTTAAGCCCTTTGACGCTGAGCTTTCTTTGAGGAAACAGGGAGGAAAAGGAAAGGTTCTCCTTGTGGAGAAATGGTGGTTGGGTAGCAGACAGGTAGGAATCACCCAGAGCTTCAAAAAGAAAGTAGGGAAAAGATGCAGGGAACTTTTCCAGACTGAGCTGAACCTGCATGATCGGGACGTAGCGTATACTTGAGAAGGACTGCCGAAAGGTTTTATGCTGTCGTGGTAAGGCAGTTGCACGAAAGTGCCCGGAAGATTTTTTCAAAGTCTGAGTAACTTCTCTTATATGGTAAACTGCTGCTTTTGATAAGTTCCAAGTGCTTGAAAGTGAAATGAGAGTGGCAGAACAGTACCAGCGCATGGTCACGGCACCTGCAGCAGAGAGGCTGCACGCCGGGTCGGAGCCAGAATGGAGAGGAGCCAAAGACGGGTCGGCTTCACCGCACCAGCAACCCTTGGAAAACTGGCCCAGGAAAAATCACGGCATACCCACAGTATCCACTGCTTTCCCAGGATAGAAAGGGCAGGAGTCTATGTTTTTAATTAACCCACTAACAATAAGAAATTAATCACCTTTTACATTTGAACTTGCCCTGCACCCAGCTTGTCTTCCTGCACCGCTCCCCAGTAATTTTCCATAGCCCTTCCCTCACCGCCTTGGGGGAAGTACCAAAGGGAAGCGAATGTCCCGGTCACTCCTGTAGGCAGGGGAGGTTATGCATGCTGCACTTCATGACTCTTACCAGGCCTGAGATTAACTGCGATTAGATTCCCCTCGCACATAGTTTGACTGTGAAAGGACTATTGGGCAGCTGAGAGAAGCTGTTTCCCTCAATCCTTGCCACATCTTCAAAGCAATGCCAGGTAGGATGAGGTCTGCTCAATGGTCTGTACATAATGTACTAGCGGACCACTTGCAAGGATTTTTTAAGTGGCTTGGTAAAGAAAAAACTGCTGCTGTCTCCTCTTCTCCCCCAGGACATCTCCAGCCTTCTGGCTAATACAGGAGTGGCTACCAAGGACTGGGGGTAGGTGCCAGGGGACAGGGATGCAGGGAAGGGCTGTGGGAGAGGGAGCAGCAGCTCAGAGAGGGTGCAAAGGCCAGGGACACCAGGCTGGGCTCTCCCCCCATGGCCCACCATTATGGCAGGGAGCGCTTTGGTTGCAGCTGCCCCTAGAGGGCTCATTGCCTTGTTGGAGAGGCAGCAGCCTTTGTTCTTGCCTTACACAGCATCGCTGCGTGGAAAATGCTTCATGCATTGCTTTGCTTTTCAGTCTTCCCTTTATTTCCACTCAAACCCACAGTGGCTTGACCTCAAAACCAAAGGTGCAGAGCGCGAGCAGTCTGTGTGCCCTCACTCTGCTGTCACTGGGGTACAGCACCCACTCCTCATCAGGGAGGCAACAGGGATTTGCTGCCTGTCCACCTCCTGTGCCAGCGCATCCCCTTTGTAACCTTCAGCCCTCCAAAAGTTTAAGGCCTTAAGTGCTGCACCCTTTTGCAGTTAAACCCTGCCACACATCTGCTCGCACCAACACTTCTCCTGCAGAGCTGGCGTGTGTGTGTGCCGCGGTTATTTGTCCTGCTCCTCAAGATGAGCTGCCAGAAGCATAGAAATCCAAGACAAGTGCCACAACTGTGTTTTGCATCTCAACAATATTTCTGATCAGAAAAAGGGGAAAGCCAGACAGAATTTGTACTTATTAATCCTGTGCTTTCTGATGGCTTCATCAGGCAGATGGACCTGTAGCTCCAAACTCCTGCAAAGCCTTGGAAGATAATCAAGACTGGCTTGCTTCTTCAGGACCAGCTGCTAAGTATGTACAGCATACTTCTAAAGCTCTTTTTTTTTTGGTGGGCAGAAGTTACACCTGCAATGAAAATTGTGAATATGCAGCTTTAATACTGTTAGCACTGTTTAGTCATTCTTGTGACTTTCCCTGTGAACTACACCAAATTTGTCAGTATTAGATTTCACCTGCAGGTGTGTTGCCCATTGGGTTTGCTTTATCCCTATGCAGGATAACCAGACAAGATGGCTTTGCAAAGCAAGCAACTTAAAAGCTGCAGTCATTTACTCTGACTGGTGATTCTCCCTTGATTTTCTAAGCCTCAAAAATCTCTGGAGTGCATCTGCATTTGGTTTAGACTAGACAGACAGGATGAGATCATCTCACTTGCTGTACAGCACCTCCTTACATGTAGAGTTCAGCCTTTCCTCTGTCAGATTTTGCCATAGAATCATAGAATGAATCACAGAACGGTTTGGATTGGAAGGGACCTTAAAGATCGTCCAGTTCCAACCCCCCTGCCATGGGCAGGGACACCCTCCACTAGACCAGGTTGCTCAAAGCCTCATCCAGCCTGGCCTTGAACACTCCCAGGGATGGGGCATCCACAGCTTCTCTGGGCAACCTGTGCCAGTGCCTCACCACCCTCTCCAGGAAGAATTTCTTCCTGATATCCAATCTAAATCTCCCCGCTTTCAGTTTAAACACGTTACCCCTTGTCCTGTCACTACAGGTCCTTGTAAAAATCTCCCCCCTCCAGCTTTCTTGTAGGTCCCTTCAGGTACTGGAAGGTGCTATAAGGTCTCCCTGAAGCCTTCTCTTCTCCAGCCTGAACAAGCCCAACTCTCTCAGCCTGTCCCCACAGGAGAGGTGCTCCAGCCCTCGGAGCATCTCCATGGCCTCCTCTGGACTCGTTCCAACTGGTCAATATCCTTCTGATGTTGGGGGCTCCACAGCTGGACACAGTACTCCAGGTGGGGTGTCACGAGAGCAGAGTAGAGGGGCAGAATCCCCTCCCTCAACCTGGTGGCCACGCTTCTCCTGATACAGCCCAGGATCCGGTTGGCTTTCTGGGCTGCCAGCGCACACTGCCGGCTCATGTCCAGCTTTTCATCCACCAGCACCCCCAAGTCCTTCTCCTCAGGGCTGCTCTCGATCCATTCTCCACCCAGCCTGTACTTGTAGTTGGGATTGCCCTGACCCAGGTGCAGGACCTTGCACTTGGCCTTGTTGAACTCCATGAGGTTGGCAGGGTCCCACCTCTCCAGCCTGTCCAGGTCCCTCTGGATGGCATCCCTTCCCTCCAGTGTGTCAGCTGCACCACACAGCTTGCTGTTGTCGGCAAACTTGCTGAGGGTGCACTCGATGCCATTGTCCATGTCACTGATGAAGATGTTAATCAGGACCGGTCCCAACACCGACCCCTGTGGAACGCCGCTCAGCACTGGTCTCCACTCAGACATTGAGCCATTGACCACCACTCTCTGAGTGCGACCAGCCAGCCAGTTCTTCATCCATCAAGCTGTCAAATCCATGCCTCTCCAGGTTTTTTTTTTTTTCTCCATCCTTCTCCAGACAAGGATGTTGTGTGGGATGGTATCGAAGTCTTTGCACAAGTCCAGGTAGATGACATCAGTCGGCTGTCCTCTATCCACCAAGGTCAGGACCCCATCATAGAAGGCCACCAAATTTGTCAGGCATGTTGGCTGTCACCAATCACCTCTTCATTCTCCATGTGCCCATATCTCACCAAAGTCAATAGCAAGGCTTTTGTTGGCAACATTGAAGCGGGGCCAGACCATCAGTTCTCCAAAAGGCACACGTGATTTAGCAGTGGTGCCAGGCTCCCCAGCAAGTCCAGGCCATGGGTGTCAAAAGCCAAGTCTGATAGCATAAGGTTGCTAGTGAGGTCTCAGGGCAAACTGGCCTTCCCCTCTCCTGAGGAGAGATCTCCACCTGCCGTCCATTGCAGTCGATTGTACATCCCTCTCCTTTGGGGATACCTCTGACTGGGTTCATTTCTCTCCCCAGGGAACGGAAAGACCTTCTGGCAGGGAACTGTGCCTGCAGTAAGGAACGAAGCTGAGACTCTGGCTACTGGAGTTCAATCCTCTGGCATAAATCACCTAACACTGTACACAACAACAGTCTTTATTGAATCAAGAGTGTGAGTCAAAGCAACAGGCAAAACACAAACACCAAGCTTCAGAAAGGGAACAAACATCCGACTCGGCAGCACTATGTGCCAAATGCCCCAGCACACAACAGGAGACTGTCATGTTGTTGATGGTATTTTGTCATAATTACGTGCAATTTGCTTACACATGTTGTACAGCACAGATAAAATACTGATCAGCCTCTACTTGGCTTCTCACTGCAGAGTGACTGTTTCAGTCCTGAAACAGCCCTTTTAATCTGCATCCCTTAGTGCCTCCACGGTGAGAGGGTGAATATTTGTATGGACGTAGGCAACTGGACTGTGTATTTCACAGGCTGCCAGATTGATTTCATGCATTCTTGGAGGACTCAGTCTCTGGAGACTCCTCACAATTGCTCTGGTGCCCTTGATTGATAAACTTTGTCTTGTGGTTCCACGCTTTGGAAAGCCAATTTACATGTATATTGCCAGTGATTATTCACCCATTATTTTTATTAGGGAATCACACAGAGGCCTCTTCTGACAATCTGTCTTATAGCTGCTATATGAACATAAAGCTTTATGACAGTTCTACCACAAAGGTTTTCTAATGTCTAAGAGGCAAGAAAGATCTAGACTGCTCTCAGCATTTACAGCTGCTGCAGAGCTAAAAGGAGAAAGACTCTTTCTGCAAAAGTGCTTTATTTGCATGAGTTCACAGGCAGCCACCTCTCTTGAGGGAGTACAGGGCAACACAACAAAATCCTCATAAGCTAGGCCACGTTCCTCCTCTGGGACCATTTGGGATTGGTCTAGATATTTGACAGATGATAGTCTATGCTCCTCTGCGTCATTTCTTCTCAGCATCTGGAGACACCATCAGTTTGTCAGGTATTTGATATTCACTGTGATTTCAGAGCAGTGTGTTGGCCTTCACTCCTTAAAAAGCAGGCTCTGTTCAGTTCTGCTGAGTTTACTTGTACAGTCTTTACTGATTTAAAAAAAAAAAAAATAATGAGAGAACAGTGTTATTTGGAGAAAAGGGGCATGTTTTGGCTTCCATAGGCTGATCGCTTTGTCCTAGGACCACTCACAGTAGCTGTCTGGCACAAAGAAGGTACTAGACCAGCTGAAGTCCTCTTGCTAAAACTCTGCTGCATATTTTGTTCTCCATCACATTCCGCCCACAAACTACAAGCAGAGATTGGGCCAGAGCATGGCTTTGGCTCTGTGATTTGGGGTCAGCTGGAACCCTGCAGAATTCTTGCACCTTTACAGTGATGCTTGGAGGACCAGGAGGTGGGCTGCACCCTTCAACCGCTCCAGGGAAGGAGTTCCCTTCAGCCTTACTCCGCACTGGCAGCCAAATTCAGCAGAAAAGAGGAGAGAGAGCCCTGAACTGAGAACGTGAGTGCATCCCAGGCTGCCAAACCTGCCCTGCCAGCAGCCATCAGCACCTTCGCTGAGATTAAGGTTCACTGGAGCTAGGTGGCGGAGAATCCATCCCAGTATATGAAACCCCCTACCAGTCTGGCTAGGGTTCCCCAAACACCCTGGTAATTATTCAGTCACTTCCACTTTGAATTGCTTTAAGATTTCAAACATTATGACCACGCCCCGTGGGTTTCAATGGATTTGACTGACCCCAGTCTTCTCACCTGGCTCAGGATTAAATTTTTCACCACGTTTTAGCAGAACTGGCCCATCCTTGAGAACTGGTTTATTGCACAACGGGCTATTTTATTTTAAAATTAATGATGCAGACATGGAGATCATTTATATGAGCATATTAAAATAGTCAGATGATTCCTCTCTGTGTTTTTGATTTTACAATTAATTGAGCATTCATCATTTTTTCCCCTTTAAATGACATAACTGCTGCGTAGCTTAAAAGAATTCCAGGAGGCAACGAGAGTTGTACCATATAATGTTCCTAATTAGTGTTACACTTTGAGGCTATAACCATCTACTTCATAATCTGATAACCTTCTAGTTTTTTATTGCTCTGTTTCATGATGAAAGACTTACATATAGCAATTTATTTTGTTTCATACCCTTTATCCTAGGAATACATGAATCCATATTAGGACCAAAGTTTCCTGTGAAGAAATGTGTACTGTCTTACCTCTTACATTTCAGTCTCCTGAAATAGAAGGTCTAAGCTACAATATGTCCCTTCTTTTTATTAGCCAATCAAACCAAGTGGCAGTAGAGTGGCTTTCACAGAAACAGGTCAGTTTACATGCCTTCAGTATAATGTGGACTGCTTTATTAAAATATTATAGCAGTGATTGTGTTCCCTCAACCTTCATAATTCACTGGATCAGATTTTTAAGACAATATTAACATCATCACTACAACAGTGTCCTAGCTATTAAAATAGCTAGAAAAACTTGTTCAAAACCCATCTTTGCTAGTGCCCGATTAATAAGCTCAATTTTATAGCCTAACCAGATAAACTTCATTACTGTGAACATAAACTTGGAAGTTATTTAGTTACCAAGTGGAATATAAGCCACATTATTGGTACAGTTCATAAAACGAATAGCTCCCAGTAATATACCAAAACGTCCTCCTGGTGACTGAAGCGTTAGAGCAGTAACAGTGAGCATTTGAGAGGTTCCCTTTGGGCTCCACATTCTCTCAGGATAAGGGAGCTTTCTTTAGTGAGCCCAGTTTCCTTTCACTGGGGCAGAGGTTATGCTTGTGTGCAGAGAGCCCACTTCACTCGCAAAAAAGATTTGGGTAATTTCATCTCAGCAACTCGATGAGACTAAGCTGATACAAACATAATGCTGTCATAAATGTACTGAATTTTAATAGAAATCCTTCAGGGTTAAACACATTCTATTGGTACCTAGGGTGGCTGGGGCCAGAACTGGTTACACACAGTATTAGTCTATGTGTGTATACATACATACTGTATATATAAAAATAAAATACATATATACACACATTTATTTACTAGATGCTCCTCTATCAGATGCACAGCTGCCGCTTCCATAGGATAAAAATGCTAGTTAATACTGTACCATAAGGAAACCAATATTCATCTGAAATTCTAGACGTCATCCTAAAGCCTTATGCAGAATGCAAGGTAGTGTTCTGCTTACATCTCAGAGAGCAAAGCTTTAATTTTTAATGTTGCAGAGATGCTCTGTATCACTGTCTTCCATATCTTCAAGTGTCTCAGCATTTCGTAAATGTTGCTAAAACAGTTTTCCAAGATGCAGCTGAACATCTGGATCGCCCTCTTTTCCCATTAGGCTGAGTATCCAGCATGGCAGGATTACATGTGCTCATCCCCAAAAATAACTGTTCAGTTTGATGCCAAAGGGGGATTGAAAGTTGCCTAAATACTTCAAACTTTCACTTCGAATTTGTATAACAGGACAGCATTTCAAATTGCTTCAGCCAGAAGGCTGCTGGTCCATCCTAAAAGCTGCTAGGTGCACTGCCTTCAGAGGCCACCACATTTCTTGCTGCCAAAACAAAGTGTGAGCACCTAGGATGCAATAAATTTAACTGCTGAAGTGGGACATTTTTATAATAAAAGTTAATTACTTTCACTTCAGGGAAGAAATATTTCATGCAGGTTTTCTGCTTAGGACAATATTTTGTCACTGGTATAAATCCTACTGTGAGTCAAAGAGCCAAGAATGGGCCAGAGGATACAGACGACTTAAAGAAAAGCATGAAATCACTTGCATAAGCTAAAAAAAAAAAAAAAAAAAAAAAGGAGCATGGGCTGTGTGTGTCTCTTCACACAAGTACGCTTATATTAACACCATCATATATGAAACAGCTTCACTCACAGTTTGGACTTAGCTCTGGATTTGAGAAGGTCCTGGCACCTGACTTTTCCAAAAATGTAGTTTGCCAAATACATCCTCACACTTCCCTGAGTTTCCCCATCCCTGAAAAAAAAACCCCCGTGTGTCCAGTGCATACGTAAGTTGTATTTAACTCTGCATCAAAACCATGAAGCTCTTTGAAGAGTAAAAGCAGGATACAAATTACTCTCTTCCATGTTTTTCTTTTCCTCCAATTCTCGTTGCGAACAGAGGACAGCCGTGTCAGAGGCAAAGCCTTCTGCATACCCAAGAGGCTGGCTACATCCTCACATTCTGCTTGGCCTGGCCTGCTGGTGGCAGGCAGAGTGGCTCACCCATAGGAAGAGGATGAAACTGCAGCAATGAAATCCATCAAGCTGAGGTGGCAGGCAAAATTTGCAGACTTGGGTCTTTGTACCTGTTCCCCAGGCTTCTCAGAACATCACCTAACAGTAATAGTGCTGTGTGTAGAATACCCATGGCGCAGGAGAACAGGCTTCCTTGCTCAGACAACTTTTTATAGCACTTTAATACTTCCATCAGAAATTATTTGACTCAACACAACCAGAAGATTAACTCAGTCTTTTTAAATTATTTGACCGACAAATACTGACTAATGAAAAATGCCTGTTTTTCTCTGCATACTCTCACCCTGACCCCTGACACATATCAACAGGTAATAAACTACTTTATTCCTGTTTTCACTTCAACAGATGTCCCTTAGAGCATCAATTTAGCTCATTCATAAGAACCACTTGGAGCAGAGATCGGAAAGTAACTTTCTCTGTGGCTATAAAAGCTTCATTAACTGAGACTGAATTCATACCAACATTTGAAAAGGGAGTCCCTTTTCACTTTCAAATGCTCCTCCAGCCTATCAACTTTTTTTACATCACTCCTAAGAGCTGCCTCTAAGTCAACGGCTTCATTTACCAAGTCAAGTAGCAGTACACTTATGTTCCTGCATGTGGGCAGTTTGCCCTGGAAAGCCCTGTAATTGAAAGAGTTTAGACAAGAACTTGGCAATAAATTGTCCCTGAATACCGAGCAGTACCATACACAGAGTCAGAAGAAGAAAGCACTTTACAAATAATAGGATTGAAAGCAATAAACACTCACAGCATTCGTGACCATTTAAATGGACAGATGGAGCTGTTTGGGCCTATCAGGTCAATAATCCACAAGCTAAGAAGGATTTATGTGATAGACTGTAATGGCTTAAATCCACTTTAAAAAGGAGGGTTACAATAACTTGGAACAATGCTCAGTACATTCGGGGTGGGGGGTGCTGATGTGGTAAATAACAATGAACCTTTTTGAATTAGCACAGTTATTTAAAAATCAAAGGTGCAGGTGAAATAGCAGGGTTTTTAAATGCCTCTATTCCACTGATCTCCAAACTGCCTAAGCTTTAATACCGCGTGTCACAACAGTGAGTCAGAGGCAGGTTGGCAGAGCAGCTTCTCCTCGGGGAGCGGTGCAGGGCCAAACCTCCCTTCTCCTCCTGACTTGAGGAAACCAAATGTGCAACCTTGGGATGTAGTGGGAAGGCACTTACTGCTGGTGCAGCATACATTGGCTTTCCTTTTTCCCTTAGCTGGCCTCTGAGCAAGCTCTAACCCTTCACAGGCTCTCAGCTGCCATGAAGTACAGTGAGCCCAGCCTGAATGAGGCTACCCAGGTGCAGTCAGAGCCTGGCCAATTCCCTATAGTAAGGGGAAATGGTCTCCAGCAGGTCGGAGTGGGTTGCTCTTATTTAGTCTGTTAGAGGAGCAGGGTGGGCAGAGTTCTGGAAGATTTTGCTGCTTCTGTTAGCTAAAGAGTTTTGCAACTTGATTTTGGCTTAGGCAAATGGGTGACAGAATTCTGACCAAGCATGAGCAGGATTTTTGGGTGCATTGTGAAGCTGGTTTAATGAGGTAGGTAAGTGTTTAATTTATTGCTGCATCTGGGACTGAATCTACAAATAGTACCAAATACGACTTCAAGCTCTCATCTACCTTGCTGGGTAGTAATCTATTTCTGTATAGTCTTCTTCTCTAAAAAGCCATTCCTATCTCCAAGTTCTTGACTCTGGCCTCTTCAGAGTTTCCTACCCCTTCCTTCAAATTTCCTTCCATCTCCAAACTTTTTTTTCCTCTTAACTATCTAAAATATTGGAAAGCTTCTATACTGCAGTCTTAGCAACAGTATTGTTCTTTCTCTTTCTGGCCATGCAATTGCTTGGAAATATTTCATTATAACTCTGTGTGTCAATATTGTCACACAGCATTAGGCTAGCTCTTCGCTACCTGTAGAAGGTATGGCCTCACAGCAAGTTGACAAAGATAGTTGTACTTCATAGTGTTTGGAAGGTAGAATGGCTATGAGGAATACCACTGGCACCTCTTACTGAGAGACAATTTTCCTCCTGCAGAGAGGTGGGCGAACTTTCCAGCATCCGTCTGGTCACACCAACTCATCTCTGCTTTCAGCCCAGAGAGCAAAGCTAAAGGTACTTCTCTTCCTCCTGCTGATGAGGAAAGTAATCTAAGTGATGTCCGAGGCACTTAGATACCCTGGATACAAGTGTTCCATTGACACTGATAAAGAAATACAGAATAAACAGAGAAGCCCCAGGGAACGCTGTGAGTTGCTCACCAGCACATCCTTGGCTGCGTGCATGTTGCTCCTCTTCAAGTCAAAAGCAGTTCTGCCTGCAGCCCAGGAAAGTACATGGTTAAACACACTGATCTACATTTTTCTCTGTGTTGCTTTCAAGAAGTTCAAAAGACTTACACCCACCAGCAGCAGAAATTTGTGGGAGCTGAACAAAGGAAGGGTGCTAGGAGTTAGTTAACTTAACCGCTTGGGGTTGGTTCTGCATGCTTGTTCCCCTGATGTGTGAAATGTATGTGTATGTATAAAATATGAGCAGCTAGAAATGTGTCTCTTTTTTAATTGAAATGTGTTCTGTTTTAACATATGTATATAGAAATGGAGCCTAATCTGTTCCAAAACATGTCTGAACTACAGAAAAATGAAGAACTGGACTCCAGTGTAAATCTGATTTGAGTATTCTATTTGTATAGAGTAAGATAGGAGAGGGAATAATAGTAACGTCATTGGTTAGGTGCCTTCTGTAAGAATGATGTCCCTTCTCTTAATTTTCTTTCTGTTGTTTAACTCAGTCCTTGTCTCTGTGCCTTTAGATGAATAAATCTGTTTGGGAAGATGGGAGGTGAAGAACCTTTCAGGTGCGCAAAAGAACTGACGTTATCTCCAAATACAGAAGTTTTGCAGATGGTGCTTTATTTTGTCTCTCTGATGACCAAAAGGTTAGGAACGGCATCTTTGATATGTATGAATCTCCTCCTAATTTCTAAAACAGTCCTCCTTTTTTTTCAACAAAGCAATGAAAAAAAATCCCATTTAGAAAATATGAAGAGGAGAAAGGAGGGTTGGGGAGGCCTTGCTACGCTTGGCAGTTCAGCATACTTGGAAAATAAAGAAGTAATTTTGATTTGAGCCAATGAATATTTAAACAAAAATTCACAGAATTAAGAACTAAGAAGAATCACTTGTGGTGAAGAATTGTCTTGGTTATTCTGAAACAGAGTGGTGTTTTCAATCTGAGCTTTCCGAATGATTTTTAAATGCATTTTGAAAGTAATTTCAAATTGAAAGGTTGTTTTGTGCTTGAAAAGCAAAACACATCACTACCATAAATGTCAGAGTAAAATGTTTTCACTTTTTCAGGTTTTATTTGTCATGCTCTCTACCCCCTTACCCCAGCCCAACAAACAGCTATTTCTAAGAACAAACACTTTGGTAAAATTGATCCAAAGTCAAAAAAATATTTCTGTAACTCTGTGCAGAATCTTTCTCGCTTGATGTTTCAGACAAGAATTTTGTCTAGCTGTGATCTGGATGTTGCAGGAAACCTTAATAACACTTTGACTCTATAACCTACTGCCCTGCATAATCCTTCAGATGTCAGGGGACATGCTGGCTTAGAGAGGTTATCCCCAGCAAATGGATAACTCGCGAGGGAGCAGAGCAGCAAGATAGGCAGTGTGTCGGTGTCAGCAGTAAGATACCAGCCTGTGACGGCAGAGCAAGGAAATGTTTACGTGGAGCTATTTGTCATCTACTAATGCAATGATGAACACAGAAGTCTGGATAAAGTTGAAGGTTGAATTTCTGATATGTACAAGGGGGATATGTTCACTAACTGTGGGAGACTGAACATCGCTATTTGGGCAAAAGTATCTCGTGATGAGGTTGGCTAGAAGAAGTAACAGCAGAAATATCAAGAGTTCCCCAGGGGAAATCCTGACCCCATTGAACTGGCTGGGAATTTTGCCATATGATGTACTCCACTGTCGTCATTTTTGTTATGGACCTAGAGCACTTCTGAGTTTGTGAGTCTGAGCGTGCTCCCCTGTTGCCTACCAAATTGGAACTTACCTGGACACATACTTAGTTTTGCCTGTGTCTACTCTTCTGCCCTGTGCATAGGCTGTTTCACACAAAAGACCAGCTATGAGGGATGTCAAACCTCATCACCTCCCAACAGGTCCCTGTGTGGGTGACCAGGAGATCAAATTGTTATAGTATGCCATAGTAAATGTCATCTTTCAAGTGGAAAGGAGCAGATGCAACTGGAGGAACCACGAGTCCCTCCTTACTGCCCCCATGCAGTTTCCCCAGGTGGTATATAGGCAGGTCTTTTACAAGAACAGATCAACAGCAAGGAAATCAACTTATCTTGATTATTTCACATTGTATGAATGCACCCAAAGTTTCCATATGTGAGGGGCAGATTATTTTAATCATGAAACTTTAAGCTGCTATTTATAACAACTAGAGCAAGCTACATCTGGTGCCTCTGAGCTCAGCCCCTTCATGCAAGGGTTAGTGTCTTTACTTGCTGCAGAATAGTACAGTTTCCGTACCATCAGAGTTAAGGGCTGTGATACCTCATGAGCCCCTTAAGCTCAGATTGTGGGCACCTACAATTTATCTTGAACATGCAAAGGTCTTCAAACAGTATGAACAATAGAGAGGAAAACAACTTGGAAGAACTGACTTTAGGTGTGTTATCTTACCTGAAGCTTTTTTTTCTTTTCCAACATGTCATGGGGACAAGGTGATACAAGTTCCCTTCAGCCTTCACCCATTGAACCTCTATGACAATCTATGTGGCTTTTTAGCACATTGGTTTTGGACCTCTTGCATAGTCACCGGAATTGTTTTAATCTTAGTCTCCAAACTTAGCAAAGAAATTCTAGTGCCTTGGCTGGAGCCTAGAAATAGGCTCTCCACAGCTGAGAACTCGGATTTTATCGCAAACTGACCTGAGGGTGTTTATCAGTGGGTAGCTTATATTTACCAAATATTTCAGGCTTTGCCTCTGTCTTCTAATTAAAGCAAACCAACATAATCATACAATCAACATCATAAAAATCAGGTCAGCATATACTAGTCATAAATTATCGCAAAGCATCTGTCGCATGTTTAATCTGCTTTTTGAAGTGGGGGGCTGCCTTTGCTTAAGCCTGTGTCTTAAGCTACTGCCTTAGCCCCCTGTTGTTAGACAGTGCATGATTGGAAGGCAAGATTACTTGTGCTTATCGTATAACATGCAGTGTAGAAGCAGATGACACATTACCAAACACTATCTCTAAACAAGTTGTTTAAAGCTTTTAACGTTGGTCCTGGAAAGCTAGGATCCATGCTAGCAGCCCTTCACATTGCATAACATTTATTCCTAAAATTGAGAGAGGATAGAATCGTTTACTTGTTCTGAGATATGGAGAAAGGTTACTTTGACGTATGCAGAGAGTGTTAAATGAAAAAAAAAAAAAAGTTCTAAAGTTAAAGCAGAAGTGGAGATTAAGGAATTGCTCACTCTTTGGTCTGCAGTTGTCATGTAGCATTTCAGGGCACGGAATTCTGTGTGTTACTGGATTCAGCATGTCCCCCTCCATCTCTCAAGGTAAATAATAGAATTTTCCATTTCACTTCGGCTGCTGCAATTATGGTGAAGGTGAGAGGGAGGGAAAGAAATAGTGCTTTACGTTGCGTGCACTGTGAGGGGGAGGAAGATGCAGTTAAAAACCACGTGTCTGTTGACCTCTTGCCTCTCTACCTGTATGAGCTATCAAAACCTTGGAGCTAGACAACTGCAGAATATAGTACACCAGTCGTTTCTCCTCCTGTGTCAAGTGAGGGAACAGAATAACAAATAAAGCTTTCACTCCAGCCTCAAATTCGCCTGCTGACATGCACGGCTTCTGGAACAGCTGCAGGAAGGGGGTGATACCTGAGAAGGCCACTGGTGAAAAGAATACCTTTGGCAATGCCTCTTGTTCTAAACAGTCTAGCTCAGACTGATCAGACAGACAGTGGGGGGTTTTGCTCCCCACTTTTAAGCAGCAGCATAATACCTGCCTCCATCAGGACTATCCTGGTTGGGCCTTCATCACAAGCGTCTGACCAGCACTGCTAACAAACAACCAAGAGAACGTCAGTTTGACCACACTGATTTGTCTTTTGCATGTCTCCATAAGCGTAAATGGAGAATTGAGTTTAATAAAGGTGTCTTTATAGGATTCTTCTATGGTGTCTCAAACAATGTCTTTCAGTAGAGGATCTGTCCTTTCTGGTAAATGGCAATATCACTTTTACTTCACATCATCCTCACTGTCCAGGCCTGATCCCCTTGAGGACATAACTCACTGTCCTGCAATGAAGCAGGAACAAGCAAAATGTTACCAGAACTGGGAATTGCTGTGTTCACTGTAATGCTTGTACTCAATAATATTCTGTTTTATCAGTGGGGATAAAGCAGGCAATCAGCTTCCATAAGGGCTGTGACAATGGGCCTGCCAGTCACCTCAGAATTTTAATTCTGCAAAAAGTAAATGGGTTTGTTCAAACCTTCTAGGGACTTCTTTCACTGCAGTTGCATATATTTGCATAGTGATTCACAGACAAGTGCATGCCAATAGCCACTTCTGTGAACAGATGCTGACAGAAGTATCAGAGTTACGTGAACAAGTATGTCTCTCTGCATGCACAGAGAAATGCATAATCTAGTGGCATGCTGGAAATTTCAGTTAGTTTTGCCTTCCAACACGTCATGCTAATCAGCCTTTGCAGAAGTATTGATGCTTCTTCGTAATGCCAAGCAAGAATTTAGAATAAGAAAGGGAGAACCAGAAGAGTTGTGCTGCAGTAATATTCATAATAGAGACCCTGTATGCATATTTTATGACATCTTATTTAAAGAAAAGGAACATTCAATTTCAAATGGTGTGTTTGTCAAACAGTGCAGTGATTGAATATGATCTTATCCATTACCATAACAATAATGTAGCAAATATTGAAATAATTACCTAAAACTTCAAATATTTGGTATGGGCTGTTTTAATAACAGGTTTGAAGAACTCCACTCGGCCATATATCTGCCTTGCATGATGGCCTTATCAAGATGAATACCATGGAACAGGGACATTTAGTAGAGAGCTGTCACAGACCAACATGATATAGTGGAAAAGGGAACAAGTTTTGAATCGAGTCTCAGCATCCTTTATGCAGCAAAATACTTGTTAGCTAAAAAGTAGGGATAACCTACTTTGCTGACGACAGAAATAAAGGAGGCTTTTATAAATGGCAATACGTTTCCAGACACTAATATATTTCTCAGACCAAAAAGAGATTAAGCAGTATGTAGCCCAAACTCAGTCAGGGAAGTGAAATGCATATCATTCCTTCTGGTTCTGTTCCTCCTTTGTTATCCTGAAGCAAGCCAACAGTGTTACTCCAGTAATAGATCGGTTTCTATAACTAAATACAGAATCTGAGATGCACTTAGATTCTGTATGTAATGGATTTTTTTTCAGGTTTCTATTGTGATTAACATGGACTCTATCAACTTTTACTTTTATGTTCTCATTGCTGTTTTCTTTCAGATTATACATAACTAGCATTCCCTGAAATTCGGTTTTGTTTCATCAGAGTATGAGATGCCGAAAACCTTGTTTCTCCCTTTTAACTCTCTTCATCATGCTTTTGCTTCATGCCCAAGAAATCAAATTTTCCATTACTAGAAACAGCCTAGTAAGACCTTCTTCTTCTTTTTAACATGGCAAATCATCTGAAGCAGACCCTTACCAACCTGGAGCTCTCCTTTTATTGCAAACAGGGAGCGGGTAGCTTGATGAGAGCATCCTAAAAAGGAAGAGGGAGGGCAAGAAGAAAAGGGGAAAAGAATAAATTCAGTTCTTGAAGATTTGGACTTAAAAAAAATCAGGTCCAGAAATCCTGTCCTGAAAGTTGATCTAACTACTCCAGATGTATACTGAGAATCATCAGCAGAGGCAAGCTTTTGCTAATGGCTGTTAGGTATACACTTGTTTAAATGTCAAAATAGGTTTCCACATGGCTCTCTGAATACTTGCCTGACGTTTTGTCCCAGTTTGCCAACCTTGGTATTTTGTGGGTAGGAAGGAAGGAGGCATACACAGTCACACAACATTCTCCAGTTTAAAAATCCTAGTATGGGGTTTTTTTTCCATTGCTAAAATTGGTAGGGGACATTTACAAATATACTTGCTGGAGATGAACAAGAAATTTCCCATAGCTAAGGGCAAAAAGTAGAGTGAATTGCGACTTCACTGGAGTCCTCCTATGGGCCTGCCTAAAGAGAGGGATCAGCACACATGAAGGAAAATGCTACCTACATCCAGACAGATAATTATGTATCTGCGAGAGCCTATGTCTGAAAGGGCTTGTGAATCCCCCTGCAGTTCTTCTAGCTTGGGAGCTCTCGTGTTTCCTACCTATAGACACAAGAATAGGGCTAAAGGTCTTCTATCTGGCCCTTTACTGTGGGCTTTTTTTTATGCTACAGGTACTTTCTTCTCTCCAAATCTTACTAGAAGCCATGCTTCACATAAAGTTAATCAGCCTAATTGTTTCACAGTGTCCCTTTCCATTTCAGAAAATTTCAGCAGGAGTAATTTCTGACATTTTTTATGCAAGAATTTCTCACAGATTGGAATTCTTATCTTAGTGACTTTGACCTCTTTCAGAGATGCAAGATTGTTGAAATATAACTACTAACCCTACATTCCAGCCCATGTACTTTCTCTTAGTTACCTCGTGTTTCAATCTCCTTCCTGTATCTAAAAATAATAAAACTGACATTAGCCACAGAGATCTTGCAAAACCCTCCTTTCATTATGACAGGTCATATTAGTGAGGCTATCTTGCCACCATTCAGTGCAACACCTGAATAAATCTTGAGTACCTTGATTTTCTTTAGTTGTCTCTGTGGATTGCTCCCTCAGTAAGACGATGACAGGATTTGATACCATTTATGTGCTTGCGGTTGTCACAGTCACAAACAAATAAATTAAAATTGAACATTCATACTTATATAGGTGCTACCTCATTATCTCCTAGGAATGTTATACTGTGAATTGTAGTGTTTGTCAGATGATCGGGGTGACTGTGGCACAGGCCGAAAGCAGAATCCCCAAAATTAAATTAGTGACCATCTCTGCTGCTGCCATTAGATTTTGTTCTATCAGGCTTTATAGGACTGACTGTCATATACATCACCAAGCGCAGTGATGGACAGATATGTTAGGCCGACTAGTAAAATCATAGACCAGTGCTCAGCAAAACATGTTTGGACTGATGATGAAAGTTTTTATATCTTGAAGTTTACAGATTTGCAATACCTTCCTTTGCCAGGGCTCTCATAAGTATTCTCTATTTTAGTATATTCAAACTGCAGCAGCCTGCATCCTTACAGGCATTCAACTAGTTTTATTTTCTCTATTTCATTTACACGTACCGAGTGCCAATTCAGCTTTAGTCACTTTTCCAGTCTTTATAGTAGAGACTTTGACAGCAGAATTGTATCTAGAGACAGAAGGCTGTTTCTCTGACCTCTCCACATCTTAGACAAAGCAAATTGCATTAAGAGGCAGCAAAATAAGTGCCCAAGTCCCCATAATATAAGAAATAGCTAGAAGGGAAACAAGATAGACTATAGAGAAAAACCTGCTTGAAGGAGAGCTTGGGCCTTCTAATGTAAACGTAGTCCTGACTTTATCAAGAATTTCTGGGTAGCAAACAGACAATAACTTACCTGTAAATTTCTCATCTCTGTTGTTTCTGGTTACCTTCTTTAGCAAGTATGTTCTGCTAAGTAGGGAACTGAACGGTAAAGTACAGAGCAAAAGTCATCTTATGACTTGTTGAAGATGCTAAAACATGAAATGGATACTTTGGAGTAGAGTGAGTGTGAGCTGGCTGATGTCAAGAAGTGATATTTCATAGATTCTACTAAAAATAAGTGTGTGTATTTTTAACTGAAAAAAAATGCAAGTTTTTCAAAAGTCTGGTCTCTGGAACTACTTCACCGATGAACCTCCTTTCCTTTATAATAAAAATAAAATCACTTTCTGGCAGGGTTCTCTAACCAATTCACAAGTCTATTTAAATCTGTTTTCCAAAGTTTTATTTTAGTAGCCTATTTGTCAGCAGCTAATGAGCAGTGCAAAGTATCCATCGCTGAAGCATGTGGTTTCAGCAGCACTGAACTTGCTGAGCACTGATTACTAAACCAGAAGCTAGTTGCTAAAGCCCCAAAAAGCAGCTGAAACTTGTTTCTGAGCTTTGCTAGAATCACTTCCATGTGTTAGCCTATGAGTCAAATGAGTCCTATCATTACTACCTCTTCAGCTATTTAAAAAAAATAAAAATCCTCAGACCTTCCCCAGGTGTTGTGTTTAATGACAGTGAGACATTAACCACCTGATTAAAACTCTAATCTTTTATGCTCTATTTATTATTTTTTTCAACAGAGCATCTAAAAGCTCCAAGTATGTTTATAGGACTGTATGCACACAAGCGGAAAAAAGGTGGTCCTACCACAAAGAGCTGATAATTAAATGTAAGAAGCGAAAGCTGAAAATGAGAAAGCAGGAAGCAACTCACAGCATCACATAGGTATTTTTGGTTTGTTAAGGCTACTGCTAACATAACCAATTTTGTTTTTCCTTAAGAAAACAAAATAAAGCTTTGTAGGGATGGATGAAAAACAGGACAGTGAGGTAAATGAAGGGGCAGGTTGGTGAAAGTGGAAAACTTCTTGCCTGACAGTCTTTACAGCGTGATAATGAAAGAAGCAATATGTTTGAAGGAAATAAACTAGTCAAGCATCTGTTATTCTAAGTACCCAAGTACAGTCTTAAGCTCATCCTTGTTCTGCAGAACAGTGGAAGCAGGTATGACTGAAGCATAGCTTTACACTTGAGGACTGTACTGAATAAGAGTTCTGCTGAAGTTTGTAAAAGTCTGTCATCAAACTGCCACTCCATCCTCTGCAGTCTCCCTGCTCAAGCCTGGGACTATTAAAGAAGCCCCTTTAACTAAAGGGAATAGCATTTTGCCTAACAATGCAGGTAGTGCTTTAGACTAGGTAAATACTTCCTAGTTCTTAACGTGATATTTAAGACTGTAATTCCCATTTCACACTCTGTAATTTAGGTATTAATCTTTGACTCATCCTTGACATTCTACTTTACACCTACAAGTACTTCAGTGCACAGTGTGTTTTGGAATTTAACAAAATTAGATATACTGCACTTTGCCAGAGAATGACTAGAGAAAAAGACTACTTTTTTCCTAAGCTAGCTGAGTAAAAAGGACACTTTTGCAGCTTTAACAAGTCCGTGTCTGTTGGACCAGCTATTTCACCATTTCACAGGGGCCTACAGCCACTGGAGATGAACAAACTGTGAAGAGAGGAGAAACATTTTTAACCTATCATATACATTTGTTTTAGATACTTTCCTGTATGTGCGTGCATCTTCGTGTATGTATGTGCTCCCTACAGAACCTTTATGGTACAAATATTCCAGGTGGGAACAGTTCTGCTTTCTCTATTTCATGGATGGTCTCTCCATCTCATCCAGTTCCTAGCTGCTTCACGTCTCCAGTTATTTACTTGAATCTGTATGTCAGGATCCCTCCCAATGTTTCCTAGCTTTATTTAGTGACTTCTAAGGCATAGATCAGACAGAGAATGGTCTGGCTTCTATTTTTCTTTTCCAGGTTAGATTGCGTACGAGCTAGTAGAAACCCACGAAGCTTAAATGCTGTGTAGCAGCCAGAAGCTGACGATGGCTGCCTCCTAATGATGCCCCTCTCAGTGCCATTGCTCTCTTTGTAGCATCTCTGTAGATATCCTGTCTGGCACCCACGTCATAGCTGCCAATCCCTGCTCTAAAGCAGAGGTTGATGTGTGGCAGAGGTCGAGACTTGAAAGACATCGTCCTGCTTGTAATGAGGGTGCCACTCTGTGTCTTGGAACCGTAACTCAACGTCCTGGGGGAAATAGCTCGCTCTTTATGCTGTTTGCCTTAATTTGATGGTTGTTTGGGCTTTTTTTGCCTCTTCTTATAATCAAAAGTTAGTGTCCTGAATCTCATGTGGTTGTGTCTTTGTGAGTGGAGGAGCAATAGAAACTGAAAATTTGCAGAAAGGATGAAATGTAAAAAAATTAATCCCAGAAGAGCAGTGGCAATGAAGGAAGTTTTGGGAAGGAGGAGAAATGGCACATGGTCACCTAAGGAAAAAATACAGCATGGTTATACCTTACTGAAAGGTAGGGAACACTTGTGGCCATGAGTTAGAGCAATGGCAAGACACAGCAGGCCTACGCTGCTCTTCCACTAAGGGTAATGGTCTGTCCTTTCCTCGTGCTTTCTTTGTTATTCCCGTTTTGTTTCGTGGAGCAAGGAAGCCCTTCTCCCAGTAGCTTTTGCTACTGATTTCCATGAGAAAATATTTAGATGGTACATTCTTTCAGGCAGGGATTATTTCTTCATTGCCTGCCACAGTGGGACATTTGAGCTATGACTCCAGGCATTAGGGATTCAGAAAGACAAATTATGAAGAAGAATAGTAGTGAAATAGCACGAATTGTAAATGATTTATTTCCTGAAGATTGTTTAAAGCAGACATACACAGTGCTTAGCTAAATCTCTCAGCAAAATCCAGATCTGCAATGAGTTGAGGAACAAAATGCAGCTGGGATGGAGCTGTCCCTTCTAATCACAGTAGAAGGAATCCATTCAGCTAATTACATCCAGGCTATATGATCATCTGAACCCCAGGTCATGACTGGGCTCCTTCTCACAGCCAGCTTGAGGTTTTAGGCAAGGCAGAGTTCATAGCGAAGCAGACTGCCAGAGACGGAGGGAGCCCATATAACAGCAGTGGCTTCAGAACTCTTTGCCAGAGCTCTGTTTTCGTTGTTTGCTCTTGCCAAGCAGCTATTGACGGGGAGTTACAGTCCTTCCCAGAAGCAGCAATTGCTGCCCCAGCCCCTCCAATTTTCCCAGCTGCAGCAGAGATGCAAGCCCAGCTTCTGCAGCAGAAGAGGCTCAGCACCCGTAGGTGCTCTTGCCTTGCAGAGGGGGAGCTCAAGCCAGTGCTGCTTTTCACTTGCCAAGTTTTAGCTTTTATCCTGCTCTGAGTATTTATTAGCTAATCCAGTCTGAATATACATTGCTGTGGTTACTCCTGGATAAATTAACTTCTTTGCGGGGAGGGGGCTGGGGGATGTCTTTTCATCGTGATTGCCTCTCATTCTGAACCCTTCTATCTTACTCCTTTGGAGTCAGCTGCTGAATCTCAAACTCACCACTGCCCTAGCCCAGCTTCAGTTGGTGAATATGATTTAAAGGAACAAATCAAAATGATGGTGACAGATGTTCTCAGTGTTCTCAGAGAAAGAAGATGGCAAGAAGTCTGTGTAGATGACAGGAATTTATTTATTACAGTAATACATATGAGTTGTAAGAGTAATGAAGTCATGGATGTGAAAATGGAAGGACATCTTATTGGAATAGTAATGACAAATAGTGGTGTTTTAACCAATTATGACAATGTCTGGCTTTGTCACAATCATCCAGACAACTGAGAAGTCCAATGGATTATTAAATAAATTAACTAAACAGCATCTTCCTCTGAAGTGACAAAACACAGTAAAAAACCTTGGCAGAAGACAGACAGGGCTTGAAGAGCAGAGTGCTTGAGGGGCTAGACAAATAATTATTTTAAGCACCTTCAATGCGTTTCTTCATTAAGAAGAAAATGGTCAACTGTGTTCTTCAAAGGTTGTCACATTTCACAATATCATGGTGGCTTTCTAGTCACCTGCAGAGGACTATAATTCTCTCTTCAGCGAAGTTATAAATTAATAAATTATATCTACGTGAGACGTTCTAGGGACAACATCTTGCTCAATTATTCATCACATGCACCAGAGGAAAAGGAGGGGGAAAAGTGCAATCTGCAGTGGAGAAATTGGGAGATTTTTAAGAAAAGAAATGATAACCCTAAGGGTATTGTAACACTAGAAAGGCCTACCAGGGAGGTTGTGCTGTCTTCCAAGGGAGGTTTTAAAGTACAAGTTGGAGAAATGTCCATGAAGAATGAGCTTGGTGAGGTTAATTTTGCCTCCATGCACAGAGGTTAGATAATTTCTTGAGGTCCCCTTCTATCCTGTATTTCTGTGAATCTATGCTTTTGTTGTTTGCTGTCCTTTTATTGAACTATCCCACTATGCTGTTTGTCATTTAGACTGCAACCCTGCATTATGTACTGCCTTCAAAGACTTTTTCCTTCTCTAATAATCCTTTTCCTGGAGAGCACACTACATCTCTTTCTCATTAAACACACACTATTTGTGTGTTCCAGTCCTCACCTCCTCAGGCTTTTACAATCGTTTCCAGCAAATTGCGTTTTCTCATAAGCTCCAGCCACAGAGAAGAAAATTACAGCCTACTAGTGAAAGTGCACACAACTAAAAAATGTTAATGCCTCCCAATGTGCACTATTCACATGGGGTCAAACAGTGGGCTTGCAGAAGATGGGTGTAAAACACAGACTGATTTCAGTAGTGCCAGCATCTGGCTTACAGAGCCTGTCGTATACAATAGGGAGCAGCTATAGATACTGTCCAACCTAGTCCCTTTGGATAGGGACACTTTAATTTAGTCATACACCATATCCCATTTTCAAGACAAACCATGTACAGTGCATTCTCCCTTATTTCTACAGCCAGACAACTCATTCTCATTTGTTATGACACCACTGAAGCCTCCCTGTGAGCCGTGGATGTTGAGCTACCACAGAAACAAACAAAGAGCCCCTTTGGGCTCAAAGGGGGAAAAGGAGGATTCTCGAAGTGAGCTCATTTTGGCGGGGTCTTCATAAAAGCAGTGACGAAAGCGAGGCAGGATTACTCTGAAGTAACCTCTGGGGTAATTGCTGGCTGCTGACTACATACAGAGCCCAGGGAGAATAGATAGCTTCCCAGCTGAAGTACCTATACAGGTGTGAGAACCTGGAGCAGGAGCAGGGGTGGTGACTCAGTTCAAGCTCACATTGTCCCCCTGGTCCAGCCCTGAGGAGAAATTTGTTGTTGGATGATTTTGTGGGAAGTTGTTTACAGAACTCTGTGACAAAGAGTGTTTCTTACATGGCTTGCTGGCAGATGCCCTTTTTACCCTAATACTAAAACATCTTGAACACCAATCCTTGTCATAGCCAGTGAATTCCAGTTCGGACCTGATTTAAATAGAGACTAGTTTTACCTATGTGCGTTACACAGCTTGGATTGAGCTGCTTATGTTCCTGTACCTATGTCAGCCAAAAATACAAGACAAACATGAAATACATGAAATACCCCATATCACAGGGTTACAGCTGGCTGGTTTATAGCATGCTGCGATATTCACTCCATACAGTCTCCTCCTTTCTTTCGACTGTGTCTTACTCCTTTTTGGCACATTGTTATTTCCACCTACCCACCACATACTGTAGTTCCACACAGACAATATTTCAGGGACAGACCTTGCAAAGGCATGGTCAATTCCTCTTAACTTTAGTTTTCTATGTGGTTCCTTTGCTGGAAAGGTACCTGGTTAGACCTTCATCTCATTGAATGATGGTAGGAGGCTACATGTATTTGTCAATGGTCTGTGTCTGCTAGAGGACTTGCACAAGGAAGGTGCAAGAAATTATTCAGAGGAAACAGTTGGCACCGTCTGGCTTCAGTCACCATTGTAATGGTGCTGTGCCCACTTAACTCTGCTGCAGAAGTTGAGTTTCCCTTGTACATCCCAAAAGGAATACTGTAAAAACATTCTCCTAAGTTATTTGGTACTTGCCTCTTTCTTGCCTGTGCTGGGCATCTCTAAGAGGCACAAAACCGCATAACTTTTCATGTTTTCTCTAAGCCTACTATAAAGCTACTCAGCCTAGTTTGTAGGTGATACCTGTCCTTGCTGACTGGTGGTTCATAGAATCACAGAATGGTTTGGGTTGGAAGGGACCTTAAAGACCATCTAGTTCCAACCCCCTGCCATGGGCAGGGACACCCTCCACTAGACCAGGTTGCTCAAAGCCTCATCCAGCCTGGCCTTGAACACTCCCAGGGATGGGGCACCCACAGCTTCTCTGGGCAACCTGTGCCAGTGCCTCACCACCCTCTCCATGAAGAACTTCTTCCTGATATCCAATCTAAATCTCCCCGCTTTCAATTTAAACCCATTACCCCTTGTCCTGTCACTACAGGCCCTTGTAAAAAGTCCCCCCTCCCAGCTTCCTTGTAGGCCCCTTCAGGTACTGGAAGGTGCTATAAGGTCTCCCCAGAGCCTTCTCTTCTCCAGGCTGAACAAGCCCAATTCTGTCAGCTTTTCTTCATAGGAGAGGTGCTCCAGCCCTCTGAGCATCTTTGTGGCCGCCTCTGGACTTGCTCCAACAGTCTATATCCTTCTTATGTTGGGGGCCCCACAGCTGGACACAGCACTCCAGGTGGGGTCTCACCAGAGCAGAGTAGAGGGGAGGAATCACCTCCCTCAATCTGCTGGCTATGCTTCTCTGGTTGTTACAAGACCTCTGTTTGCAGAGCACCGTACTCTAATATGAAAGAATATAAGAATTCAGGCAATTGCACAGCTACTTTTTCTCTTGAGTTTAATGAAGTGGACTCTTCTCACACTTGAAATCCCTACTTCAGATACCTGGAGACATTCTAATAACCTGGGAGTTTGTTATTGTTATAACAATGACAAAATTCTTGTATTATCACACAATAGCCCTCCTCTTGCTTGTCTTGTCTGTGTTTTTTAATATATAGATAAACATATATGCGGATTTATATGTTTGCATACTATAAAAGTGTCTTTATTTCTTTAAATCTGGCCCACTTGAAACTGAGGTGATTTTTGTGCATGTTTGACCACTTCAAAGGGTGTAACAGAAAGAAGTTGCTATTTCCTAGTATGCTTGTATTTAATAATGCTTTTTACTGCATGGTACTCAGCTTTGTTTGAAACAGGTACAGATAAAAGATGTAAGGAATAGAGAACAGCAAGGCAAATGATCTGGACAGCCACATAATAACTGTGTTTGCTGTTACAGAAGCTGCATAAAACAGAGCTATAAGCAATGAATACTCTACGTCTCTCCCTTCTGAAACAGAGATTTAAAAAAATCCATATTACTTTTATCTTTTCATTATTTTTATTTTCATATTTTAAGCCCTAAGTTCAAGCTGACTTTAAGTAACTTCTAAAGCTTGAAGGGGCTAGACAGAGGAAGGATTTCCATAGACTGATGCGTAGCTTCTAAAGTTCTTTCTATGACAGGGACTGCTGATCGCAGCCTGCAAAGATATTAAATACTGTCACTTCTGCTGATTTGATCATCAGTGCTTGATATCTCCTCTCCCCACTTCTTTCCCAAAGACATTGTTAGTATTAATACTGGGCATTCCAAGACCACATGTATGACCGTTCAGATATTTTTGGCCTTTGCTGATTTCCTCAACAGCTTTTTCAAAATCAGTATTTTTTAATTGGTCACTTGAGCTTTTTTCAGTGACGTTGAACCCCTGATGCATGTCACTTCAGAAGCATTTTCCAAACATTGTAGGCGTCATGGAGCAATTTTAGCATAGAAAGAAGAGTATAACTAGAGATGGCGGGGGAGCAAATTACATTTTGTATATATAGTATTAAATGCTTCCATTAGTTGCCATAGGGATGGGCAGAAGTTGGTCTGAAATGACAGCTTTTCTGATGCTTGATGTGTTTAAAAAGAAAACATTGGGGGGAGGGTTTTTTATTGTTATTATTACCCTGGGAGTCTTTTATAGGGGAGAGCAAAATATTAAAGTCATATTTCTCAAAAAAATGCAGTGGGGCTGGATTAACAGACCAGGCATCACCTTCACCTCTCTGCAGAGACACTGACCTCTACAAAACATGCATCTTTGTAGCTTCAGGGCTGTAATTCCACAGCTGCTCTGAGCTTCACATTTCCTTCTGTCATACAACACGGGGAGCTATCGCCTCAAATCCTCCTCCTGAGAAGTATCTGTAAACCTGCTGCAGTAGTAACCCAAGGAAAACCATGTCCCGCAATTACCTGTGCACACCCCAATTGCAACAGAACTGGTGAGACCTCGTTGTCAGACCGGGCTTTACTACTTGTTCACTTTAACATTCACTTGGCTTCGATATTAGTAATCCACAGAAAGCAAGCCCTGGATTTATAGTTACACTATGAGCTCCCACGCGATCACGTCAAAAAGCTAAGAGGTGCGAGCTGTGAATCTAAGCCTGCAGCCGTCCGATGTTACAACTGTCGATCGTGCCAAGCGTGACCAGGAGTAGGATGCCAGCCATGCGGTTCGCCTGCGTTCAGGTCCTGGAAATTTTGTGTGTGGATGGTACATGTGCCGCACAAGGGACACTCGCTAGTTTTGCCAACTAAAAAAAACATGTAAATGGTTCAGAAATTACTACTACGCAGTATGCAAATGAGAGTTAATCAGGAAGCTTCAGTGTTTCTGAAGGTAGTCCATAACAGAAGGATCTGCCTGTAAGGAATGAAACTGAGGCACCGTACTCACTGAGTCTAATCAATTCACAGGACTTTCCACTGATTTCCAGTAAGGTTTTAAACAAGCACCTGTGAAAATATTTATTTATTTATTTATTTATTTATTATTCTAACTTCTAGGCTGTGTCACAAGTACCTTTTTTTCTTCATTCTCACGAAGACAATGTTTTATTAAGATTATCAGCCTGGGGGGCACTGAACAAACGCTGAAAGTTATTTTGAAAAGACCACCCATAGACTGTGAAATGTCATTTGTCAGGGCAATTATTTGCATCCTGCCTGTACACGCTGTTCTGTCAGTTCATGGGGACACACCTCAGTAACGTGACTGTAGTGTCTCTAATAATTAGTGAAACTTGGGCAACAGAATAAATGCATTATTTTTCTTCTCAACAGGGTTGACTGAAAATAAGTGCAAACACATAAAACACTGGACATGTCCTCGGCTGATGTTTTTTAGAAACTGTCTCCAGTCTGGTGTTCTCTTAAAAGACCTGGTTGGTCAAGCCGAAGAAACTGGATGAGAGGATCTGCATTAGCTGTTCCATGGTGGAATGCAAATTTGGTGTTAGTCCTACAAATTCTTACTTAAGGTGCAAAAAGGTTTTGCCCAAAGGCAAGCAGAAATTCTTTGAAATCATGGACAACACAAAAAGTTTGAAGTACTCTCCTGAGCCTGCAGTGTATGGTGAAGAGATAGGAGGATGTGGGCAGAAAGCAGGCATGCCTGAGGAGACAGAAGAACTAGTGTAGCCCCCATCATGATGATAGAACACATAGCTGCAATACATCTTCCTCTTTTAGGCCATACTTCTGCTACCAGGTAAAAGTAACGACAGCTCTACAGTCTCACTAAGAAAGAATTAGGTTCTTCTGGCTTGTTATCTTGCTCGTCATTTTTGACATTGCGTACACCTGCATTATGCAGGATCAAATCCTTCAGTAAGGTATGGAAAGCACAGCAATATGTAGTTGCGTACACTTACACATTTGAAATGCACAAAAATATGCAACTTGTGCACATAAAAATCCCCGTGTGTCCAAACTAAGTTACAGATACATGCACATTATGCAATAACTCCAGTAGTGAGGTCCATAATATGTGTCCAGGAATGCTCAAAGTTATTTGGATATTTTGGCAATCACATTCACCTGTTTCATTACAAGCCCTATAAATATTCCCACTGCAAAAGATGTGGCTTCTTAGTAGCTCCACAGCAACATAGGGCAGAAAACATAAACAGGTGGAAGCTTTTTCTGAAGCTCTCCTCTGTCATCCTAGGCAAGTTAATTATAAAAACCATAGGCCAAACACTCTTGAAAACTGTATCAGAAGCTGATGCAGGTTTTGGAGGAAAGCACAGTGTAGAACAGGAAAGGAGAATGGTTTTAATGTAAATTATTCAGAGACTAGCATCCATATGCATTATTTAACTATGTACGCACGGTGCCCTATGAATATTAAATCTCATCATGTTATTTGAGGACTACACCTTGTAACTTCATTAATACACCATAGTTACGTCTTTGCCTTACATAAAGTCAGTTGGCAGGAAGTCATTTGATTTGCTTCCAACCAGATTGTAATTGCTAGAATTTTATCAAATATAATCATGTTACTGTATTTACGTCCAGCTGCTCAGTTACTTCACAATTGTTTATCCCATTTAAACCAGATTTAGGAATGATCCACTATCAGTGCAATTTCTCAAAGGCCATCAGGGGACTGCAAGCACACATTTGTTTCCGGTTTGCCTGTGCTGGTCTTCCCTTTCTTCCAATGAAGGTTAGGACTGAGATCGCTGGTGCCTGCGTTAGTGCAAATTAAAGGCACTCCCTATTACATCTTTGGCCAGTCACACTGTCCTTTGTGGCAGGGATAGCTCAAGCTCTGGTGGCTGCTCAGTCCCAGGAAGGCACAGAGGACGGATGATTCTGTTGTCTGTCTGTCACTGTTTCCAGCTGCCCCTTTGAATCCTTTTAATGCTCCTTTGCCAGAACTCTTCAAAAAGTGAGTAGGAAGCCGAAAGGGATGACTCCACCTCCACGACTGCGGTGTGCTGGTATGGCGATGGAGGAAGGCTTACTCAAAAGATCTATTTTACTAGTTTCATCTGCCTCCCCTGCCACAGATACCTCTGCATTTCTCTGCTTCCACTAAGTCACCTATGGGAATGAATTAGGGAAAGTTCCTCTTCTTCCATTCCTGCACAGTTTGTTACAGAAAAAACATTAAAAATGTGGTCATGTAATTGGGGAATATGACGAAGGTCTATTAATACAGAAGAATTTCTGCCTGTATAAGGACTGAAGGATTAGGCTTTAACATACATGCTCTCCTAAAATCTCTCTAATATGTTTATCATATAATTATGACTTCAACCTCTCCTCCCTCAAATGAAGGCGTGTCAAACTGCCATATATCATCTTAGAATAGACTTTTTCTGTGCAGGATAGCTAACCTTTGTTCTCCATGACAGCACTTTTAAGATTCTCTCAACTAGCAACTTCTTGAACAACTTGTTCATGACACAGGATGCTGGAGCTGCCTCTTTTCAAGCTCACCTCTTCGGCATTGGAATCCATGCAGTTCTTGCTTTGGAGCTGAATAACGAGAACGTGACCCTGACGCTATGAAAGCCCAAACCAAACTTTCCACTGATTTCAAGAGCCTGGGTTACCTTTATGCTCTCTTCAGTGTTTCTGAATATTCTTAAATTTTTATTGCTGAAGCATTAAATACCTTTGCACTGGGAGTGCCTCTTCTTCTGGACAACTTTCTTCAAACTCCTCAGTGGTTTCAGCCTGAGGACCCCAAGATGGAGTTGTACAAAATTTGTAGAAATTTCTGAAAGCATCAATGTCAGTCTTTATCACTTTAAAACATCTGTAACTCTCATTTGAATATTTACGTGCTTTATTGTATGTTGAGTGCATCATAATATTTGTCTTGCATTACAGATAAGAAACAGAGAACATATTTGTGTCCTAATTTTGCTAGCAATCCTTTTTAATATATCTAAGCACAAGACTGATAATTATAATTAAAAAAAACCCCATTCTTCATAGCTTAAGGGCTTAAACTTTCATATTCTTCCTTTATTCTGAATGCATCCCTCAGGAAACAACTTTCTGTAATAATCACCTTGCCTACACTTTTTCAGTCACACATTACATTCTCTCTCCCACTTTCTTTCAGGTTAATATTAGTGTTTGTCAGCAGCAGACTTTTTTTTTTTTCCAAGGCTCTGAGTCATTACAGTAACAGTTATGTTCTCAATAGAGAGTTCAGGGTAGGAAAAAAACCCAGTCCTATGCCTACATGTATCTGACTGTTAGAAAATCAGAAGGCTACTCACTCGTTTTAAATGCCAAGTGTTCAATTACTTTCCTCTTGAGGGTTTTTGGGGTGGTGGGGTTTTTTTTGGTTTTTGGTGGGGGTTTTTTTTGTTGGTTTTCTTTTTTTAATATGGGAAAAAGTCAAATGTGATGCAGTAGTGCAGTAGGTTACTTAAGCTCATGATCAGGAACACTGCCTTCAGATTTTTCCAAAGTGTGACAGGTTTTTTTCCAAGTATTTCTTTAGCAGAGGTCAGTTGGTTGGTTTTATGGTCTAGCTCACCAAGAGTTCAGTTTCAGTCTAGTCCTCCATGCCTATCTGTAATTGTTATAAAACCATTGCATCCGTTATCCTGAACAGGGATCTGTGCTGATAGGAGGTCCAGTCAACAGCAGAGGTTTTGCAAGTTTGGCTTCAGGGCTTGACAGAGCACAGGGAAGGGATCAGAGAGCTGGAGAGTACAGGTTCTGGTTCTGGCTACTACTGTCCTTCCCTGTTCTGCCCCGAGGTGCTCTGCTGTTGTTTGGAAACTGTGCTTCATGCATGCAGCCCAAGAGCTGTGCAAAACTTTCAGGGTGAGCCTCAAGGATATGTGAAGATTGATCTGGGATCATACCTAACTCAAAGCAGGTCTGTCTCACCTGAACATTTTTCTAGACGTGTACGCTTTTCAACTGAACTAGAGGTAATGGATTTCCCTTTCTGAGGGTAGAGCTCTCTCTGGACTGCAGGTCAAATCTGAGCCCACACTACCACCCTAAAGACTTGGTAAACAGACAGGCAAGGATTTCCCTCATGGTGATGAATGCCACAGAAACCCATAAATATAAAGGCACTTATCTTTCTTGTTGCTAAGTACCCCCTAGTCAGAGAGAGCTCTTGGCAGCTGTCAGAACTGCTGCACTATAATTTAAAGTGAACTGTAAATCCCTGAGATGGATGAAGGTATCAAGATGGATGATCATCCAATGGTCAGTAGAGAGGCTGCTGGGGATTTCCATGACTACACTTGTCAGTCACAGTGGAAGATGACCATGCAGATTGAAAGGGTGATGGCAAAGAAGATCAGGACGCACCAAAGGCCAGGTGTTACAAAACATTCTCCAGAATGCAAAGTAGGAGGTTTTTTCAGCCTCCTTCTGGCTGGGAGATTCAATGTCCCTTAGAGAGAAAAAAAAAAAAAAGCATTCCATATTACTTGCAAACAAGAAAATATGGTCCATGGAGTGTGTGAGATATGGTGTTCTCTTGTCTTCTATTTTTCCTTCTGCATCTCTGTGCTGCCAGCCTTTCTATTTTTCTGGTTTTCTGTTGAAGAAAGTCAGCTGGGCTAACCAGGCAACTGGCCCATGATCCACAAGACGATGGATCTGATAATTATCAGAGGACAGCTTGGAAGGACCTGTTATTCAATAGTCATCATGGCAAATACAAACTCTCCAAAATGCAAAAAAAGTGGCTTGCAGTGTTCTTACTGTTTGTTTTTGCTTTAATTTGTGTTTAGGAATGAAAATGTTTGTCACACCTCTGAAAACAGGAACACAGTTTGCATAAGCCAGATCCACCACTAAGGTGGCACTCTGAGACGCCTACTCGATCCAACCAAATTTAGTGGGGTGCCACTGTAGGAACAGCCACACCAGATTCTACCTGGAGTTCACATAGCTCACCCTTATCTTTGATACTGCCTGGTGCTTTGAAGAAGCATGTAAGAAATCTTAGGAGTGGAAACCCATGGATTAATCTGCTCACAGGGATTCTTACTTTCTAAGACACACCAAAAAAATCTGTACTCTGAGGGTTTTATTTATCTTCTTGGGTTTCTTCTTAGAAGCCAAAAAATCCTATGCTATTTGGCATAGCATTTTCTGATATTGAAATGAATATCTAACCTTTCAGAACCCACAGTTTTGAGCACCAGTAACGTTTGGTGGCAATGCATTTCAGAGGACATTTATACCTGATCTTTCGAGCAGAATATCAGACTGAGCCTGATTGCTTCCTCACACTTCTCTTGGCCGGAACTTCTGAGTCTAAATTTATCAAAGGATCACTTTATCACTGCCTTCTTCAATTTCTGATCCACTTAAAAAAATCAGACTTTGGGGAACCACGCTAAGCCCTGCTGGAAGAAGCAGGGTCCTGGCCCTCTTGTGAGGGATGCCCGTACAACTTAATAGCATGGCCCTGCTTAGCCACTAGTGCCTGGACTCATCAGGATTCCAAGCTACGTTCAGCTTCAATAATGCTAAACTAGATGAGGTGGAAGCCACCAAGAGATAACTGGGCTATATTTCAGTTTATTAACCATCTAAACCCTGCATTCGAACTCGGGAAAGGCAACTTATAATTGAAAAGATCTCGTCAGAAACATACTCTGCTTTCACAGTCTATGGATGTGCTTGTTTAAGCTATCATGCCACGACACTGTGCTATTTGAGTTATGTTTTTACTGATGCTTTGACTGAGTAGTTTGTTGCAATGTACTGCTAAATGGAGGAAAAATCAGAAACTGCATCAGTCAACCACTCTGTATTTCATTCTAGAAAATAGCTGGCAATTATAATTACTCACCATGTTTCTGGCTCAGAATAAAAGTGGCATTGCACAAAAAACACACTGAACATTCATCGTGATTAGAAAATGCTCCATACCTTGGAGTGCAGTGGAGACATAAGAATAATTTTAAATGCAAATTAAATTGTGGGGGTAGCAAAGAGAACAGATAAAAGACAGTAAAACAAAGCCTTTCACTTTCCTCAAATTAGCAGGCTAATGTAGTATAAAAAAAAGCAGCTCCACTCAGATCTGTGCTAAGAGCTTTCATTTCATCATAATATAAAACAGCAGATCCGTCACCTTTCCCTATTCAGTACTCTTGATTTCGAGGTTGAAGTGAAAATTAGAAGCTGTTCATTCTGGCTCACAGACTGGGTTGCATTTGCTTAGTCTTATTCCATGACAGTAGGATGGAAAGAGGTCAGTAACACTGGTAAGTACTTATCTCCTGCATCTGATTTTATTTATTTTTTTTTAATCTTTCACAGTGCTTTGGCTTTTTATTAATGTGTATTTCCTGAAAAAAAGCTACATCATGTATTTTGTGAAAGGCTGTATCTTAAGCAGAATCGCAATGATTCCTCGAGAATGCTTGTATCAGATGTTAGAGCTCCTTCAAGAATGAATGAATTACTTTAAGTAGAAATTCTGTAATAGGAAAGGTTTCTGGATAATCTATATATATCATAGCATCACTGGAACATTTTGTGTGTTGCTTTTTCTGTCTGCCTTGTCCAGCAAGCAGTACCAGGTAAGAAATTAATCTCTTCAGGATGTTATTTGCATTAAATTCATAGCAGAACATTTAACGATCTCATTACCCTTGTGCTAAATGATGGAGAAAGTAGGTATTTTACTTACTGAAAGCAAATTATTAGACAAAATACAATGTTATGGTTAATCATTATGAAACACTTCAACATATCTCAGAATATGAGATGCAACAAGGAAGATCAGAGTGAAAAACAAATTCTTAAGGAAACTTGATGTAGATTTTTTTTTTCCCCTTGGGAAAGTTTTTATCACATCACAACAAGGGGCTTAATTTTTCAGTATGAAGGGTGAGGGGGAGTGGGGGAGATGATCGTAGTGTCACCTCCTGTTGCTAAGTAACAACATCTCCTGGCCATTTTTATCTGATAAAGGAAGTCCAGTTGACGTTATGCATTATTCATCAGAGTTCCAATCAAACAATCAAAATTGTTTGCTTACACTGAGGATATTTAGTAAGATCAAAGAAACCCTCCTTGAAACTACTGGAGCTTACACCACTGCCAGGCAGCTCTTGATACTCTGCAGTAAGTATCGTTTCTGGTTTGGGAGTGCTACAGTGAAGTGAATTGCTGAGGAATTTTTAAAGTTTTCTCATCAAGACAGGCTTCTGAATTTTAGAAAGGACTGCATGTTGATCGATGAAAACTGAATCGAGGGGGAAAAGGGAAAGCTTTGGAATCCTGGTTTCCCGTTTTTTGCCAAAGTAATGAAAGGAACTGCTTGAAGCAAGGGTCAGACTCCCTGCCCCAAACCTTTCTGTTAGGTTTGCACGGAAAAGGACTAGAGGTATTTTTGTCTGTCTGTCTTAAAATAAATGTTGTGCAGAGCTGTTTGTATGCTTAGGATTATATACCATAGCTAAATGAGGTGTGGAGGAGAGAACTGGATTGTGTGTTTTCTGCAAATCCTGTTTTGTTTTGGTTTTTTTTATGTGAGTTGTTCAGAGTAGAAGAAAATGCAGAAGGTAGCAAGAAGGCTGGAGAAGGGTCACAATAATGTGCATAATCCCGGGAACTCTGCCTGGCAGAGACAAACCTGATCCAGTGTACATCTTGGACAGTTGTAATCTAGGATCTAGACAGATCTGAGCTTCAGAAGAGTGCCAAAAATGTAAACCTTATCTAAGAAGCAGCGCTAGGAGTAGTCTACCATTTCTTAATGATTGCTCTGATCACATCTTTTAAAACTGATGGTGGGATGTTCTGTTGCTACTTCTGGTCAGTAAGAGGGGAGAGGGAAGGCAAGGTTGGCTTCTGGTCATTTAGGTAGAATGAAATATCCAGAATATTGTGTTTTTCTTTCTAGGGCAGTGTTTTGGTGTAAGCGGCATGAATTCTATTTTTCACGTAGCCTGTTAATAGTGTCTACTCAGAGGTGATGGCATTGGATCTGGTTAAAAGATGTCCCTGCTCCAAGCTTTTCTGATCTTTTTAAGGGCAAATAAAACAGGCAGGTGAATCTAAGTATGTATTGTAAGAAATGGAGACTATGGCTAGAAATAAAGGTGATTCTACTAGGAAGGTACTAGGAATCTTGCGAATAGTCCTACTGCAGTAAGACTTTTCTGTCTTTAGACAAAGATTTAAACCAAGCATCCTAAAATAGAAAAGGATACTTATGAAGTTCTATGAATAGTGATTTGAAAATGCTTTGACCCTAATATGCCAAACGAAGTACTTTAGTGACTGCCTACACAATTCTTTCCACAAAGAAACTCACCAGCTTCTTTTCTGACATCTCTGTGATCTTTCTCAGGAATCTGACTGATCATCCACACCAGAGTATTGTACAGAAATATAAAGTTCCTTCAAAATGGACTACTTTTTGGATGTCGAGTCTGCTCACAGACTGTTTTACAGTCAAGGAGCTCAAGGTAAGAAATTCTGGTACTGATGCAGAAAATTACTATTTTAACTGTACTGATAGATGTATCCGGCTAGCCAAGGGCCAGCCGTTATGACTGACCTACTGAAGTGTACAGAAGCCATAGGGAAAGGCCTTCAAAATTCATGGGGTGTAAAAGGGATTACAAGAAGACTAAAGAAAGGGTTGATCTGCCCTCTCAGAGAATAAGCAAGAGCTATAAGAGCTAATGGGTGCGCAGCAGGAGCAAAAGGAACTGCCAAGATCCAGACTCTGGTGTTGCAGAACCCAAATGGACAAGTCAGAGGGGACAGCAATGGCCTGCTGCTTGCTGTGTAAGCCTGTGGCGTCCCTCCCCTTCCTCCTTGCTTATGGATGCTGTCAGGATCATAATGTGGTGGTGTTCAGTGCCGCAGGACTAACCGGTTTGGGACTCTGAGGTAGTCCAGCACTCCGTATGCAAACAGCAGGCTCTCACTGATCTGCACCTTCCCCGTGAAATGCTGGCCCCCACCAAGGAGCAGCAGTGTGAGAGAGGGAAAGTAATCAAGCTTTTTTGCTTTCATGTAGCTGAGACTTCTTCCACAACATGGATGATATTTTTGGTAAAGTCGGTTCACATTTTTCTCACTAGCTCTATTTTTGGAGAAAGCTTGCAATTTCAGAGAGAAAGGTTTTCTGTTCCTTGAACTTTAAACACCATATTAAATTGAAGTAAACTGTAAGAACCAAGTAGTTCCATCAACCTCTTTTGTTTTTACATACTGCCTGTTTTCTGAAAATGCGACCCGGCTTTTTTCCACCATTAATTTCATCAGTTGCTAATCAAATTCAAAGTCTGGCCAACAGAGTCCTGCCTTCTCTCTGAAGGCTGTTCTCCCAGAGCAAGACCCAGTCCCTCCAGGGGATGCCAGTGTTCCAGGACACATGGAGGTCAGTACCGCCTTTAACCTTTGGCTCAGCTGAGGTGCTGCTGCCCGACACAGGTTGCATTGCCCAGCTGCTGCCCCAGCTGTGATACATTTTCATCCGTCTAAGTCACGGAAAACCTTTCTGTGAAGCACAGCCTTCTGCATTGATCAACAGAAGAAAACTCTAAGCACCTCAAAATCAGGGGAAGAAAACGGCTGAGGGCAAGGACTGATTTTGCTGGCTTTTTCTCCATCTCTACAGTGCAATGGACTCATGAGCATTGCTGTAGAAGTAATTTTAAAATAAGTTCTTCACTATCCCTATGAGAACAAACCCTTTTCTATTCCATATAAACTAAAATTCAGGAATCTACAACTTAATGCTTTACAAGCTAGAGCTAGCAATTTATCGACAGCATCCTGTGTGCTGGAAAGTACAGGGGGGACTATGGAAGAAGGAATACGCATTCACGCAATAAAATGTGCATGAGGTAACTAATAAGGGTTGCACAGGCAACCTTCACTGTAAGTATTTGCAAGAAGGCAAGGTAAAAAAAAAAATCTTACCCGTTCTTGAAGAAATTATATTGTGAGCACATATAGAAATGCTTGTACTGACCAGTTAGATGCATGACTGAAATTTTAGCCTCAGCACCTGGTTGATTCTTTGCTTTAATGCAATTATTTTGCTTTTTTAAACTGAAAAATGAGGGAAAAAAGTCTGTCATGCAGAACTATATTCCTTGATACAAAAGACACGAAAGATTTTTAGACTGTCATGAGGGCTTCTATCCCTTGGCCAAAACAGGTAGGAACCAGCAGCGAAACATGGGGATTTTTTTGTCCCCTCGCTTGTGAACATTTTATGAAAGATATCAACGACATGCTTCCACTGTGGAACACAGCATAGTAGTGAGGGTCCCAAACCCTGATTACCTCCACAACTGGAAACAGTACATTGATAGAAGAGCCATGCTGCACTTAGGCTCTGTCCCCTTCAACTTTTCACCTTTCTCTTGCTCTTTTCACCACATCATCCCCAGCTCCTGTCCTTCACATCACCTCACATGTTTGTGAGACCTCTCCCCCAAACTCTAGTACCCTCCTCTCGCTTCATCTTCTGGCATTTGGGGTCAGCTGGACTTCCCAACAAGCTGTGTGCCAGCAGAGAAATCACTCTGAGCATGGAAGTGGCAACGCTTCTGCTCTACATTCTCAAATGTGGCAACACAACAGCCCCCTGGCAACAGGAGAGGTGCTTGAGGGGAAGGAAGGGTAGGGAAACCCACTAGCAATAGGTGTGAGAGACCAAATATGGCCTGTGCAGAGAGAAGTTTCAGGAGTCTTTCACTGTCTGAGATAGCACTGAGCATCTCTGGAGCGACAAGATGGCTTCAGCAGACCAAACAATAAACCTCTGGAAGAGTTTCATCATCAAAGTTTCCTGTAGCAAATGTCTTTATCACCGTCCTTAGCCCCAAACTTCTTGATGGGAGCATCCCCTTCCTCTGAGCTATTTTATCCCTGTAGACACTGATGCTGCCTGTACAGCCCTCATAACTCTTGTCATCCTTGTGCCAAATTTTTAGGCTATCATCTTCCACAGAACAGGCATTTCTATATGAGATAATGGCATGATTTCTCTAAACATGGGCAAAACCAACATATTTCTTTCATTATCACCTTCTGAGAAACAGTTAAACAGCATTAGCTGTAACTTCCTAAAAAAACCAAAACCAACAACAAAAAAAAACCAACAACCCACTGAATGTGAGGCACCCATCTGCCATAAATAGCATAGCATGAGCAGCTAGTTTGGAACTGAATATAAGGTCTGCAAGAAAGCACTGTAACCAGATCTACCTAATCGGATCGCAAGTAACTGTTTGATGTTAATATAGTAACATGATGCTATTAGCAAATTGGGCTATCAAACAGCATGTATATATGCATTAAAACTGCATTATGACAGAATTGAGCAAAGGAAGACTACAGTATTCTGCCATTTAATTAGACACAACAGCAGAACACATGTATTATTATAACTTCAGTTATTAATTACTGCATTACAAAATGCTTGGTTTACAGAATGTAGAATGGGGGCTTATGACCCACTTACTCTTTCTGTGAGATTTGAAGATTTCTGTCTTTTAATCCTTTGATCCTCTAGATCAAGAAAAGAACTTTCCAATGTTTTCACATTAATGATATGACAACATTATAAATGGCAGCTGTAAAGCACTCTTCCTCATCTGTACCCACTCCTTGTGGGTGAAAGAGAAGGGAAGGAATAGGACTGCAAAATTTCGGGAAGGAACTCAAAGAGCTATGGTGGCATTGCTAGCAGATGATCTCAAATCCCAGCTGACCACAGGTCTTGTGTAGTTGCATGCAGGGTGCTCTGACCTCAGCAAACAGACTGAAACAGGGATTTGGCCCCCAGCAATTAAAACCAGTTCCTTATCCCTTGCTGCCTGCACTAACGCCCACACCTCATCCCTACTCCCGCAGAAAGCTGCAGAACTGCCTTTGCTGCTGTAGGGTAGGAGGAGAGAGGTGTTACCTTATCAGCTACCTCCTCTCCCATCCTCTCCTGCAGAAGCAGCCATCACCTCACTCCCGTGGGCTGAGTGCAGAACAGAGGATGTTTGGCCAATCGGGCTGCATCTGCTGTTCCAACAGCTGTTCCCTGTTTCCTCCAAGGAAAGTGAAGCAGGAGGGATGGAAAAGTCACAAAAGCTGGATCTGGCAATAGGATTATCTAGATTTAGAAAACTTGGTAAATGAAGCCAGCTGGCTGTAGTCTTCAGATACAAGCCAGAAATATCCTAAGCCCTGCAGCCTTCCCTGACTGTCTCTTCTGTGGCCGTATGTTGGGATCTAGGAGATGGGGGGTGTCCTTGCCAAGTGCGTAATGCCTGGTGACGCATCTGCAAATCAGAAGCAGGAAAGAAAGGACTGTGATCCCCTGAATCCATCCCCTTAACCTAGGAAAGTCTGAATCTGAAATCTAAGCATGGAGCTGGACTTTAATGTTAAAAAAAAGTCTTCCCCCTTTGAAGCGTGTGGAAGGTACTAGTCTTTCTTGCATATAAATGTGTTCTACATAGAAATTTATCATGGCTTTCAGCCATGAGGGCTGAAGGTATATAATGGGGACTGGAATAGGATTCAGCTCACTTATCCCTTAGGAGTTCTCAGTGTTGAAGATGTTTCCACCTTAGACTTCTGACAAGCCTGGCATTTATTAGTGGAGAGAAACAGCCATTTTAACAGCAGGGTTCACCTGATCTTAGACATCTTCCTTGGGATAATACAAATCCTGCCTTATTCTCTCTACTGATTATGAAAGTCTAGACAGCTGACTTGAGTGACAGATGCCTGGGATAATGACATTTGTTTGCATAGAGGAATCGTGTTGCCAGACAAGACAGGACCTAATTCAGGAAAGGAAGGAACCTCCCCAAAACAGGTCAAGTTGTAATCCAGAGCTATAAGTGTGCAGATCCTGTCTTGGCTGGAGCCTACTTTGGAGAGACATCAGCTTTGGTCTTGAAGTTCTACTTGAAAGACATTATGCTTTGGGGTGTGCAAAGAAAGACCTCATTTGGCAGAGCTGAGCAGGCTGGCGCTGAGGAGCAGCTGAACCCGGCTGCTCTGTAAGGGAAAGCGAGCCAAGAGTCAGCAAGATGGGCAGAGACAGTGGCCTCACCTATGAGAGGTAAAGCACCGCCAGCATATGAGCAGGGCAAGTTTGGTGACGGTCACCAGCTTCAGCCAAGGGTCCAGATCATCAGAGAAAGACCGTGGTGATCAGGCAAGCATGAGGCCAAGCAGGACATCAAGTCAGCAGTCTGGATGTGGATCAGCGAAGAACATAGCCAGCCACAGGCATAGCCACAGCCACAGCCTCGCTCGGCAAGTGGGCAACGGCCTCCATGTAAACATAGCTCCCAAAAGACGAGAGGAAGCAGCTGTTGAGGCTTCTTGACACTTTCTCAGACAGCTCCAAAGCTGGTCAGGGCTTCTCAAGCCACTCTCTCCAACAGCTGTGCCATGTCAACAGCTGTGCCATGTCAGAGAGCCTGCCTTGAGCACAGCCAACCAAACTGTGTGCAGGGAATGCACACAGGGCCCTGGCCATTGGTACCTAGCCATCACCTAGGCTTGTTCAGGATTAAGCCATGAGGAACCCTTCCCTTCCATGGTATACAAGGGGGTGGAGCTCCCAGGATGAACTGAGAGAAGAACGACTTCTGCCCAGTACATTATAAATTAAGGCCTTAGGTACCATCAAAAAATGAGTGTTGCCCACCGCAGACCATGCGTAGCACTTTTCTGCAGCTGTCAGTCTGATGGAAGGGCTCCTAAGTCTCACCCCCTCTCTTGGTGCCTCTTGCAACCCTACACCACACCCTGATGGGACAGGCTGGACATCATGCAGACAGGATGCCATTCTGGGCTGTGTGAGTCCACCTTTGCACTACAGATGGACCCTCCCGTCCCTGCTGGGAGTCCAGGTTCTTCTCAGAGGCAACTTCTGACTCAAGGACAAAACAGTTTCTACTTTCCTGGAGACCCGTGCATCCACTTTTCCAGTCTTAGCTCCTTTCGCACCAGCAGGGAGCACGAAGCTTAAAATTAACTGCATTAACCGAGAATTTCCAAGATGCTCCTACATCCCTTGAAGTTGCTTGCCAGCCCGTTTGGCAGGATACGCTGTGCACATTTAAATAACTGAACAAAACTCTCTTGAAGGCTTATCTTAAACTATCTTTTGTATCTATAAATAATTTACAGATCCATTTCCATTAGGTATGCTTTTACTGGTTGCAACATTCCTGCAATCTACTTGATGTATGTAAGGAGTGAGTAAAAAACGTGAAGTAGAAAAAATATGAAAATAAAAATATAGTACATATGGCCAAGGGATAACAGATGGGAAAGATTGTATAGACATAGAGCGGATGGTTGCTCAAAAGATTTCAGAAATCCTTCTTCTTGATCAGTTTTCCAGGTTTAATAAAATACTCCCAGGTATAGTTTTAATTTCCCATTTTCCTCTTTCATTCTGCCTCCACAATATGTTTATTTCACTGTGCTTCACTTTCACTCATTTATTTTAATTCATACAGTGCTGACTCATTCTAGATGTTTGACTTTAATCACTACTGACTACTCAGTCCTACTTCCCTTCTGCTTTTGCATATTAAGTTATGTCCAGTATTTTACAAGATCGTATTGCTGCAGTATCCCCAGATCTTAATCCAGAATGATTCCACTGCAGATGTTCCTTGTGTAAAGTAACATTAGGATACTCCATCCACCAAAATTCTATAATTAATCCATCCTATAGATTAACATATTTTCAAAGTTATGTTATTTTGCATGTCTTTTTTTATTCGTGCGATGTAACTAGTCCTTAGACTAATAGCATCAATACCAGAAGAATTAGTAACAAAAAATGTGCATTCCTGATGTAATTTCCCTCCCTTTAAATCCCAGAAAGTAACTGATCAACATCAAGATTGTCCTCATCCGTTTTAAACTTTTTTTCCCCTTTCCCACCTCCTATCCTGGCATATCCCCATCATTGAGAATTTAGGAGCAGGCAACTGAGTGCCACGATTGAAGTCTCTGGCTTGCAGTCAGGTAGCCTAGCTTCACCAATTGTATAAAAATAGCTCACAATGAGTTGCAGTAACTGTATTTCAGCTACTTTTTGTTCATTTATTTCAATATCCAGTCATCCAAATTAAAGTCAGAAGAAACAAGGATCCTTCTAATTCTCAGCAGCGTACCTGAATAAAACCAGGATTTTTGAGATCCAGTTTGAGATCCAGTTCTCTATACTCCTACATACAGAAAACGTTAGAAAACCTATGCATGGATCACACTTGAAAAAATTTGATTCTGAAAAATGAATGAAAATTTTTTCTACTAAAAAATAAATTTTAAATAACCAAGCCTCCAGTTGCCCCTATTTCATAATAATTTAGCTGGTTTATTTAAATATCTGTCTTCTGAAGCCTGTGCCTTTGGACACAGCCACAGAGGAACAAGCATGTCTCCTCTAAAATATAGAAAAGATGCTAGTTAGGCATACTGTGTAAATGTTTATCCAAATATCACAAACCAGCATAAGAAGCGTGTGCGTAAAAGTGGATGTCCTTTTGCATGTGTGCTGTTGTTTGCAACCCTCAGCCCTGTGTTTGAATACCATGTATCTAAGTACTTTCTTCTAGATTACTGATGCCCATCAAACCTGTGTCAAAGATCTCAACAGCTTTGCTTTAGAGACATGGAGCAACCCATATGTATGTGCTTCTGTGTTTATCCGGGAGACACAAGCCTATAAATCATTCTTCATAAATGACAAATTACGTCCCCTCCAGTGCTTGCACACATGTTCTACTCCTTTCCCCTCAGTCATACCTCATTTCCCATCTCTAACCCTTCAAAGGTTTTTCTTTATCAGTTGCACTTGAAACAAGGCAAAAGTGAAGTGGCATTAAATGAGACCAAAAGATTTTTGTTCTGGTGAACATTCATTTGAACCCATCGCTTGGTCTGTCTTTAAAGAAGATATTCACAATCTAATTTTTTTTTTTTCAGTACAGATGGAATATCACGTTCTAGATGCACCAAAATGTACCTTAACTAATGTTTTTAAAACGTACATTTAGCCAAAACCACATTCCTGTGTGCATTATCTACACGTTATGCCATGGTGAGCCCTTTCCACAGAAGCACAGAGTACTGAATAAGAAGCTCGTACGTGTAACAAGAAAAATAGTAGCAAGAAAGAATCCTCCTTCATCAGCAATACCAGCACTGCAATTAAGATATTGTCATAGCTGTTCTACAAAATTGTACAAAATTTGCCTTGAGAAATGAGGTTTTTCCTCAAAAAAAGTTCTAAAGATTTCGGCTGTGAACCAGTATTCCTTTATGGTTAATTCCATGTCATCTGAAGTTGCTTGTGATTATATGCATCAGAAACATACCCTTTCCAATGCATCTAGGTCTAGACATCTCCAGCAGAAACATTTTAGCACTTCACTTGCACTTAAAAGGTCTCCAAAGCTGTTGCATTTTGAGGTATGAATCTGCTATGCAAATTAGCATAGCAACTTCCATTTCTAAATAGAAGATCCTATGGAGCCAAAAATGACCAGGATATTTGTGTCACCAATGACGTATTTTAAAAACATTCTAACAAAAGTCAATTGATAAAAGTGGATGGAAAAAACTAGATTAATATTTTACATTTTCTCTGACTAATTTTTAGGAGGATGGCTTTTCACCTCTGAAAGATTTCTGACTAAATGTGTCTAAAATCTTTCTAAATACACAAGCCTTAAAAAAAAAGTATTAGCATTATAACTCTTCAAAACATAATGCTAGTTCTTGGCAAACAAAAATTAGTACTAATATTTTAATTAAAATAGATGCAATGTATTTTAATGGAAAAAATGGAAGCCATCAAAATTTCTTTGCAAACTGTCCCTCATATTTTCAAGCAGCATTCAAAAAATTGGACCACCTGTCATGGTAACTAAGTATATTGAAATTATATGTTCAAAATGCCTCTGAACATGTAACACAATCATTTACGTGTTTCACATTCCCTTCTTCCAAACGCATACTTGTGTCGTACTTCAGTAACATAAAATATTTTGAGACAACAAATGGGAGATTATATATAATCAGTTCTAAGGTATCATTACATACATTACGGCGTTTCTATTTTTAAAGGTATTTTTCCTCCATAAGCAACCTTTTCCCTTTCTAACAAATACCAGATGAGATGATGTCGCAATGTGTCAATCGTGGCATAACCCTATGAGGAACAATGAAAAAGGAATGAAAGAATTTAACCAAAATGACTGATTTGCCTTCTGTGTGCTGTTAGAGTGGCTGCTTAAAATGAAGTTTTGGACACTGGTTTCAAATGCAGTTGCAGCGTAAGCAGGCCCCTTAATGTGTACCGTAATGCTATTGCTCTACTCCAACACCTTCAGGAGGACACTTTCTAATTTTCCTGGAAAAACAGCTCCTAAAAATGTGTCGCAGAAACCGAGCTGGTTTGTGGAGAGCAGCTGAAGTGGTGGGTCATCTGTGCTGGACCCAATGGTCACACTGGACTAATGTTGACAGCTTTACTAGAAATATATATGGGAAGTCATTCTTGTAATAAGGAGTGCTATAGATTACAGTTAGGAAAAGAGTGTGTACTCATGTATTCACAGCATGCATAAATACTCAGTGTGACTGTATGGATATCAAAATGTGATCAGCTATCCTTTCCAGTTCCATGGCTGCATAAGAATTGATCTTACAATACTTACTAGCTTCGTCTGAAATTTTTCCAATGTTTACTTAAAATTTCCAGTCATTCTTGAAAACTCCTTTTGGTAATATACACAAAGCAGAGATAATCATGGTTGTCAAAGTCTCATATGATGATTACTCTAGGAAACATTTTCCAGCATCCACCTATCTCTAGTCAAAATGAATACAAGCCAGATCCCAATATTTTGACCCAAAAGGTAAAAACTATTATGTATGACAACTATATAGAAAAGTCCACTCTTATTGTCTGTTCACCATAAATGTATATGCAATTTGGTGTTGGTTTGGGTTATTTTTTCAAATAGATTCCTGTGCTGTGATCCAGCCAGCCCTGAAACACACGGGTGCCCTTACACTGCCTTTAACTACAATTAGATGATGCCAGTTTTAAAAGAGAAGTCTTTTACATGGTTGTTTTATGCAATGATTTTTACAATGCTGACCTTCTATGCAGATAAATCTTCCTTAAGTGTAAATTTGATGATTCAGTACACAAAATCCTCCATAGCAGAAATTTTCCATTCTCTTTTATCTTCATTGCTGTACACCCCTATTACAAGGGAGTAATAGTTTACAGTCTAGTCACAGTGTTTACTTTAGCTTAATCGAAATAGTTGACCCCATTAAATCAATTTCAACTCTTGCCCTTTTCTTTTACTTCAGATTCAAATGCTAGGTTAGAAATGAGCAAAAACTTGAAAGAAATCTATTTAAAACCCAAAAACAAGTAAGTTAGACCAAAAATAACCACTACCTCCAGCAGCGCAGGTTTGCTTGTTTAGTAAACTACATAATGATGCAAATTGAAAAACAGAGCATGACAGATGTTGTTAACTCATACTAATTACATGCTGTCATACCTATCACCTAAGTCAGGTTTTAGACACCTGATGGCTTCTGATAGACAGGTATTTGGAACTCCGAAAAACTTTTAAAAGAAAGAATTACAGCTAGCAGCTACAGAATATACTCTTAGTCACTATCAGTCATCCTCTCCAGTCCCAGCAGGAAAATATAGTTCATTATTAGTTATTTGAAGTGTGGTGGCTTACAAAAGCCCTAAGATAAAGACTGTTATGCCAGACAATGCCCAAACAGCAAGAAACATCCAGGATTTAGGCTCCTAAGCTCTTACGAGGTCCCACATGAAAGTTAATGTCAATAGTTCCACACTGGGGGTAAGGATGGGCTTTCAAGCTGAAATTCTCTTTCCAGCTATCTGTGAGGTGGAGGGGAAGGAAACACACCGAGAAGGTACTTGTGCATGGTGCTCACGCTTTCAGTGATCTGCCAGATCCTGTCTAGCATTTGTGATAATCTTTATCTATTCAGAAAATTGAGGTGGATATATTTATAGAGGCTTTTCTGTTTGTGATTTGTCATTTATAAGCTCAGAAGCCAAAGCATTCAACAGCCACTCATAATTACATTTCATATTAAAAACACCGACATTAAAGGGACGTTATCGAGGCTGTAAGGTCAAGTGCTAAATATTTATGCAATGCCGGAATGAAGGTTGCCTCTGCAACATTAATTCGGTCTCCTTATACATATGTATTATAGTATGGTTTCTAGTTGCATGATGAGACAAGAATTTTTTACTATCCTACCATTTGCTTCATCAGTGCATGGAGTGGGCAGTGCTCACTTAATGAGCCAGTATTAAATATTTTGCTTTCTCCTCCTTGAAGGCATGGCCCCAAGCCATTTAAACCCTGTTCAGAAGATAGAAATCTTAATTTCCTCATGGGCTTTTAATTGGTGCTTCACTAAAGTATATGAATACTTTGCTATTATTAATGAATGTATAACTTCACAAAATCCCTACTGAAAGAAAATGATGATGCTCCTTGTTCCACCGCTAAAAAGCTAAGACATAAAGTGATCAAGAGCAAAAAGTAGCTGTTAATTTTGAGTTCCCAAATCAAGGCAAGAAATTGAGTTCTGGAATAGTTGCTGTAGGCATCGCATCATGTGTGCCAAACACAGCTTCCACTGATTTCTGCTAACTAAGCAAACACTTAAATACTTCCATTACTCAGGCATCACTGCCTCAGAAACAGTATTCGGAAAAAGAGACTGCAGCCATTGAGACATTGTGAAAAAAGTGTTTTAAGTGGCAAAAATAGGAACTTTAGAAAAGCAAACTTTGAACAAGGAGCAGCGGTATAACGTGTGTCTTTGGGGCATCCAACACCGTAATCTTTTCTTGGCATCATTCAGCACAGCCCTTAAATTCTGCAGCACGTGAGGCAGGGACCTTACAGCAAACAGCCTTGTACTACCTGCTACAGACCCTCTGTTCCACTGAGTAACTATCTTTCTATTTTCAGCTTTTTTTTCTCCCTCTTCCTCCCTCTTTCCACTTCTCCTTTCTCCTGCTATTCTCCTTTTCATTTGTTCTTTCTTAACAGCTCGTCGGGCAACCCTTCTCACCGTGCCCACTCTGATGACAGCATCTTCGGAGGAGGACATAGACCGGAGACCCATCAGAAGACTCCGGTCTAAGAGTGACACCCCTTACCTGGAAGAAGCTAGGATCTGCTTCAACCTTGATAATGGTAAGACTACCCCTTCCCCGAACAGCATATGTTGTTAATTAAAGACATTTTTGAGATGCAGATGGACCAGATGGCACCTCCTCTTTCACAAATGGTATGGTGGTTCACCAGACATCCAAGGATGTCACGTCTGTCTAACTACAAGCACCTGCATATATACGAACAAGGATCCTTTTCAAAATTCTCCTGCAAGTACTAACTAAAGGTTTTTCCCTATATTAGCTCAGGTGAGCAAGTGAGACCCGAGCAAAAGAGAATGGCTTTGCAAAAAGTTATACTCTATCTTACCCACTCCAGGCATCCAGAAACATGAACGTTCCTGTGAACACTATGAAGGGATTACAGCTAACAGGAGACTGGAGCTGAACGCAACATTACACCACGGAAGAACCTTCAGCAGGCCCTATAACCTCTATAGGTTTAATTGACAAAAGTGTAACAGAAAACTCTTGGTTCTGCAGGAATGAGTAAGCGAGCTGTCCTGCAAAACTCAGACCAGCTAGTGTTACTATTGCTGCCTTCGGAGGTACTGAGCTCCAACATTCACTGGTCCTCTTTCTCATTGAGGTTGACCGGATCAAACAGACAACTTACTGACTTTAAGCAGACTAGGCTTTCTTTAAAAAAATCTGAATTAAATGGGATGAACCAGTACAGTCCTTAGCACATATTTGAACTGTTTAACTCTCCCTTTCTGTAGTACTTTTGTGCTATCCCAGATTAACAGCATTTTAAATTATCTGCATTACACTTAACATCTAGAGCTCCAAACCGAAATTGGAGCCCTAACATGGCAGGCAGCCTACAACCACAGGGTAAGAAATAACACCTACGTAAAGAGCTGATTACTAGACGGAGAAGACAGAAAGGGGGGAGAAGTGGCAGAACATTGTCTCCAGTTTGCAGCCGGAGAATGGAGTCGTTGGTTGCTGCCTACAGCTACAGTTTTTTCAAAGACCTGCCAAAGTGACTAATGAATATGAGTCCCAGGCTCTAAGTGACCGTCAGTTTTAAGCCCTGTGCGTAGGCTCCTCGGTCCCCTTGGCATTTTAAAGCGCTTGGCCCTGGGGTACCATTCTGGTTCACTTGGTTTGCCCAAGGACAGAGGGGAAGGAGGTGAAGGGGGTGAGCCCTTCAATTTCTCGCCAAGTCTCGATCCAGCCGTACTTTGGGTTTTGGGACCCCTAGGCTAAAAGAGAGCAGTTCAGGGTCCCCACGAGCAGGGCGGGAGGTGCCAGGCTTGCTGCGGGGTGGCACCTCGGCCAGCCAGACCCATGGCGGCGTGTGGCACCTCAGGCGGGCCGATGTGCTTGGCAGGGGGCGGGAGTCGCCTCAGCCGGGACCCTCTGCTGGGGGCGGGAAACCACCTCAGCTGGGACCCTGACCCGGGCCGGGGGGAGGGCCAGGCAGGGTCCCGGGCAGACAGGGCCGGGTGCGGAGGAGCACTGCTCCGATCCCCCCCCCCCGGAGCCAAGGTCCCCGCCCTGAAGCCGAGCGGCCGCGGGCGGGACTCGGTCGGCGGAGGCGCTGCCGGCGGGCAGGGGCAGCGGGCAGGGCCGCGGCGGCCGCTCCCGTCCGCAGATCCTTGACGGGTTTTCGCTGTCTCTCTCTCTCCCTCCCTCCCTCTGCTCCTTTCTCCCTTTCCCTCTCTCCTTCCCCGTCCTCCCCTCCCCCTCCCCGCGCCTCTCTCCCTCCCCCCCACTCCCTCCCCGCCCGCCCCCTCCGCCCCCTCCTCGCCCGGCCGCCCCGCGCCGCGCCGCCGCTCGCCCTCGCCAGCTCGCCGGGCCACGCTGCTCACCGTGCCCACATTAATGGCGGCATCTTCCGAGGAGGACATCGACCGCAGACCCATCCGCCGCGTCCGCTCCAAGAGCGACACCCCCTACCTCGCCGAGGCCCGCATCTCCTTCAACCTCGAGACAGGTGAGAGACAGCCCGGCACGCAGCGCGGTGGGGGGGCGGCCCGCGGCGGCTGCCCCGGCAGCGGGGGAGGCGAGGGGCGAAGGGGTAGCCCCCCGTGCTGAGGCCTCCTTCCCCGCCAGCGGGCTCCCCGGGCGCCGCCGCCCGGCCCTGCCCTGGTGCCCGCTCCTTCGCACCTCCACGGCCTCCTCTGTCGCTGGCCCACTGACCGGCACCCCTTGCCTGCCGCCCCTCTCACCTGCCCCGCCGGGTGCCCGCTTCCCTTCGCCGTTTGACCCCCCGGAGCCTCCCCTCTCCCAGCGCGCCATCCTCTCCTCGCACAGACCCTGGTGTCGCTTTCCCCACGAGACTTCTGCTCGCCAGGTTCTTCTGGCATACCTCCTGGAGACGCTGCCCTTGGTGTTTTGCAAGTCTCTCCCCTCTCTCACTCTTTGCCGCCTTCCCCTGATGGGTTTGCGCCTCAAAAGTGCAAGGAAACTTGCATCTGCGTTGTCCGTGTTTCCCCAGTCTGGTGAGGTCCCTTGTTGTCTCAGTGTTGCATTTTGTGACTTTCGATGGGTGTACGGCCTGATGCTTTCTACCAACACATCTCCAGCTCCCCACATTCACTTCCTCCTGCCCATTATCGGGATGAGCCTCCTGCAGGTCTCTACCTGACTTTTCCATCCCCCTTCTCCACTGCGGCTCCTTCCTCTCCACCACCTCTTCCTCATGGCTCCCTTGAGACTTCAGCCATCCCTTTCACTTCATCCTACACATGGTGACTATCCTGTTTCTTTCCTACTAGGCCTGTGCTTTTCCCTCCTTCCCTGACCTTTTCTTTCCATATGAGCTCTGTCAACAGTAAACTACACCTGAGGTTACTTGCTGTCAAAAACAAAGGAAAAGAAAGTTCTTTCTCTTGGTTCCCTGCACCAAACCAGTCTTCCTCTGTCCACTGTGGGGGGAATGGGACGTGAGGGAGGGTCTGTGGCCAGGAAGCTCTGCTGCAGCCTCCCTCCTGTCCCAGCAGCAGTGCACAACATGACCCAACAGTGTAACAGTCTTTGATGCTGAGCCTGTCAGCTCACTGCCAGCTATAAAGGGAAAAGAGCTGCCTTGGAGTTGCTGCTTGCCATGCTGCAGTCTCCCCCATCCCTCCTCCCCCCCTCACAGCTGGCAGAAAGTTGGAGATGGCAGAGATGCGTTTTCACCTCCATTTGGGCAGGGAATGGATTCCCCTCCCTCCCGTTATCGCTGCTGTAATGACACCCTTGGTAATGGCTTGTACGCAGTTTGGTTTTACCATTGGCAGAATGGTTGGTTACATCGTATGGTGGGTCATTATTTGTTTCTGTTCATGACTTCTTGAAATATTACTAAACCGTAGGTAAGTTGGGTTGCATTTCAGGGCGCAGACTGGAAGACAGTGCCCGAGGCCAGATTTCAGCTCTAAAGATCTGGGAGTGAAAAGGAGAAAAACATTGCTGTGTCTAAGGTGTAAATAAAAAGAGACTGTGTATGGTTGTTTGACTGCTGAAATAACCCTGCGCTGTCACAGGTAATGTTATGTCATGTAGTTATAAATAGGTAAACCAGTTAAGAGCAAGGCACCTTTAGATCACCCGGTGCCTCACATCTCTATGCTGAGCGAGACATGCTGTCTTTGCTAGAAGTCCCAGAGGATGTGCATGTCTCTAGGTACCTCTTTCCTGCAATGCACTGAAGAATTTGATAATTACACTTAGCTTGTTTCTGTTCCTCCCTTCTCCCCGGTTCTCTTTAATTGATGTCTCTACTTTCAAACCTGGAAATGGAATTCCTTTAAAAGAAATAATTAAAAGAAATAGTACTTGTGTATCAAGAAATATAAATGAAAAATCTTGTAAGTAGTGCAAGTGTGTGTTTTCATTAATCCATCTGGCAGTGAGTAGTTTTGAGCTTAAAAAAAAAAAAAATCGCTTAGCAACCACTATTGAGTGAGCGAGCCAAAAAGCAAACGAAACGTGCCACTGGTACCCACTTCATTTCTGAGCTGTTGGTTTCACTCTTCTGTTTGCTCAGAAAGCACACACCAAACAGCCTGGGCTTGCGAACTCTCTATTCTAAGGAAACAGCTGCTAGAAAATTTGTTTAACCACTTTTGCTTGTACTTGATAATGCTGCGCGACACGGGGTTTGCTTTTGAAACTTCCTATTTATGAGACGCAGTGCTCTTGAATTTACTTTTTGGGGGGATGTGTGGAAAAAACTCCACGGTCTTTCTAAACGTACCTGGTTTTCACGTGCAGTTTCGTTGCTGGTGATGTTACTGATGTGCCACGGAGGGTGTCAGCCGCTCTGGGGGTCCCGGGAATTGCCGCCTGTCTTGCTGGCCCAGGGCACCCACCTCCCGCGGCGGGGCGGGGCGGGGCGGGGCCGCCTGGGAGCCCGCGGGCGCTGTCCGCCGCCCCTAGTGCTGAAACGCCGGCCGGAGCGCCCGGGGCTGGCCGCGGTAGCTGACCGCTCCGCCGGGAGTGGGGAAAAAAGTGCATGTCCCGCCTCGTCTTGCTCTCCCTCGTGTCCGTGGGTTGGCAGTGCACGTGTGTGCACAAGGGGGTGTGCATTTCTTTGCCTGTGCAGGGGAAAGGTGGTAGAACGGAAGCAATGCTGTTTCTTCAACACATTGATGCAGTTGAAATTAAAGTGATGCTTGGGGTGCAGGAAATAACCTCTTCCTTATGTGCTTATCGTTTTCTTTCCATTTAGTGTTTTCCATATCTGCAGCTGCTGCTCAGCCACTGCTTACAGAGCTGTTTTTCCTACAGCTGCTACAAGTTGAGTTGCGTTTCCCAGTCATTGTCCTCTGTCAGGACATGGCCAGGGCTTGGATGCAACGTGCAGCTGCTTTACTGTGTTGGAACTTAAAATCCACTTTCATTAATGAAACATAAGCAGATGTAAGAGCAGTGAATAATGCTCTTCTCCACTCTTCTCCACTCTTAATTACAGCCACTAGTTAAGAACTAGCAGGTTTTTATCTACTTCAGCTGTAAGTTATAATTATACCATTACTGCTGTTATCTGTATTGTTGAACAATGGAGAGAGTGCATACACAGAGTCAATTATGCAATTTGGGTATAAAACAGATTTGGTCTGAATTGTAAAAAACCCGCAATTTATAAGTGGTTAACAGTGCAACTTCTACCTGCCCTTCTCTTTCAATTATACTAACAGTTCTGCTTTGTTTGGTTTACCAAAATATACTATGTTTGTTTCTAAATATTGATCAATTAAGTCACAGTTATCACCTAGCACGAGTTAACAAATGCTGTACAATTAGTTGCCTCTTGTATGGTTTTTTTTTTGTTGGTATTCCCAAACTGATTAAAATACAAAGCTGTTTTCCAAACCCAGGGTTATTCTCCCTACTGTTATACACATGCAAATCCTATTAATCTGAGTTATGTGCTCATATCAAGAGGATAATGTTTCCCAAAGGACTTAAATTACCTCTTCTGCCAAAATTAATGTAGCTACATAACATCGTAAAACTATAGACAGATATTATTTCCTTTTGCATATTTGATACTGAATCAGTCCGCATACAGAAATTATTTTTTTAATTTTCTGAAAAACTTCCTCCAGAGCAACACTAGAGGAATGTGCTGTCACTTGCGGGTGGTGATCTTTTGTTTTCTTTATTATGATTTGCAATCTGGCGTGCCTTCATCTTTTAACGTCCGTCTTTGGCTTTGAGTACACATCTTCTTAAAAGCAATTTTCAGATTGTGTTTCTAACTTTCTGATTCAATCCCAAATTACTTCTGAAAACTTGGGCCTCCATCTGTGACAGTTGTCCAGTAGCATAATCACTTTCCTCATCCTGTGCCAGCTGACAAGTTCATATTTTTACAGGGTTTGGCCGATTTCTATTCTTCCTGTTGCAAAATGTTATACTTTTAAAATGACAGCACATGGTAGGTAGCTTTCAAGCTTGATAAATGAGCAGAGGTGATGACTGATAAGGAAATAGACCACTTAAAACTCTCACTAAATAAAAGATCCAATACGTGTGAGCTTTTCTTCTGCCTCTCCCTTCATGTGGCTGCTTGGGGATGCCCCGTCAGAAATGTATCCATGTTTGTTAGGGGAGCAGGGACTGTCACATAAAGTAGACCTGATCAGATTCTTTTTAGCCCTTCAAGTGTCAGTCACTATTGGAGGTACTTCTGTATACACATAGATACTCTTACTCCTTCCTAGCCAAAAAAGAGGCAGCTTTGTACTGCAATCCTTTGCAAAGTTGCTTCTAGCAGGCTGGCTTCTTGTAAAGTGGAGCAAGAAGTCGTCTTTATCTCAGCTGCCATGGGACCTTCCAGAGATCGTTCAGGGAGGTCACCAAATGTCAGTCTTTGTTTGAACAAGGCTGATTGCCTGGGAATGGAGACTTGGGAGAAAGCAAGCTAATACCTTGGAGAAGCTGTAAGGCCGGAATGACTGCAATAGCTGTACTAGGTGTCAGCAGAGGAGGTTTCCCTTCAGAAGGAATATAGTTAGCTTCCATGCTGTGAAATAAGGGGAGGGGAACTTTTGAATGTGAATATATTCTGCCCACCCTGACTTAAAGATGTGCACCGGTGGTGCAGCTGAACAGAAGCCTGTGCCCAGAGGGATGCAGGAGCTGTGTTCTGAAGCTGGGGGGAGAGAGGTAGTGACAGAGTGGACCCGATAGGGATGATGCAGCCTGTGCTAGCTATGGAGCTCAGCTGGCTTGCTTGGCTCTGAAGCACAGCACAGATTTTAAGTGTACTAAAGTCATTCAGTAATCTCACTGAAGTGGCTGGATCCTCAAGTGATGTAAGTCCTTTGTTGACTTCAACCAGGGATCTGAGCCAGGCTGTAGAAATATACATCTCTGCTTCCCTTCAGTGATGAAAGATCTGTTTCATCTCTTTGTGGTGTGGAGCCACACGTTCTCCTGGAATGCGGTCTGGGAAAGCAGAGCTGACAGGGAAAGGACTGAGTGGCTCTGCACAATTTTGTCATGCGTACAGAAGTAAAGTCCTTGTGTCTAGAAAGGCAAGTGAACTCAGTACCATTTACTGTTCTTAAGCAGTGACAAATAACTCACGTTGGAGAGAGGAAAAAAAACCCATGGCAGCCTGTGTTAGTGCTGCTGCAAGCAGAATTAATTCACAGGGTGTAAAGAGGGAGGAGGATCCTGGTAGAAACTGCTGAATGGCTGAGGCAAATGTTAGTGAGCTGGGAAATGTTCGTAGTCGGCTGTTTCTGTGATGCAGAGCTGTTGGGGGAAAGCCAGGACACAAAGGCTGACTGTTGGTTTTATGCGAGGGAACTTTCCTGTTCTGAACTGGGCACAAAGTTGAAATCAAAAGCTTCTTCTGTTTTCACTGTCCTGGCACATTCCACACTCTTTTTGGGCCCTAGTGCATCTTATGGCCTTCATGGTAGGCTGCCTTACTGTTGTTATTTGTATCGCTGTATTCATTCCATTATATTGTTTTAGAGCTGTGCTGAATGCTTTTCAGAGAGTAAAATGATGTGTGATTTTCCTTTCTAATGGAAAGATAATGTCATGTGTATTAGCCTCATACATGTTGATTTGTCTAGACAGGTATGATACTTTTTTTTTTTTTGCAGTGATCAAGGAGGAGATTGTGCACTTTATTTTGTCACTGTGTAAAATAAGAAAGAATATTTATACAGCTCACTGAGGTGGATAAGTTCTAAATAGGTGAAAATAAAGTGAAACGACTTGACTGGATTTTATGCAGGAAATCTCCAGCCCATCCATTTTTCATTTTCTCTAAAACCCACCATTTGATTTAAAAATCTGTTTTGAAGGTTCAGAGTTTGCCCCTGGTCACCCTTACATATGATTTAGTACAGTAACACAGTTAATCATCTCTGAAGTAATTTGAAATGTTATCACATTTGGAGTTGTGTTTTTTCTCTCCCGTTTATCCAGCATATGTTTGCGAATATCCATAGTAAAATATTCTGCATGGTTTCATGATTAGAATAAATAATTCCTAAAATGACATAAGAATTTAAACTACTTTGGATTTATGGAGCTCACAGATTAGAAATTATGTTGAAGTGGTAATCTGAAAGGCATATTTGCATTTTTAAAAAAACTTGCAAATTATGGTGGCTTTAAGATTTCAGGTGGAAAAGACTGAGTTTGGGAGAAGGGGGAAGAGAATAATATGCAGTAGTAGGCTTTCTAATATATGTGGGAGGTTTTATTTCTTTCTGGAGAAAGATTAGTAAAAATCCATGCTTGGAAAAATTCCACTTTCTCTCTCTGCTCTAATCACTCCCTCAGATTATTGTCATGGAGATCCTCTTGTACTTAGGAAGCCAAATCACCAGTTTTGTCAAAGGATTTCTTAATACCTGTATAAAAGGGCCTGAAGAACTGGCCTCCTTTGCCATCAGACTGCGTTACCAAAACTTGGGCCTGCGCTTTCATAGAACGATGGCTGTTTGTCTTAACGCTGCTTAATTTGGTGTGTAGCTAGAGATGTGTGCCCATCACTCATTTCCTGCCTGTTTTCCAACACTGGGAGAATGAGCGCGCACATCAGGAAAAACGAGCCTCCAAACTGAACATCACCTACTGTGGGGCAAGAATACGCTATTTGAGATAACCGGCCCTTGCCAGGGCTAAATGGAGTGGCTGCACACGCCTCTGTGTCGACATCCCATGTGGCAGGTAAACGGTCTGTTTTCAGGGAAGAGGACTTAACAGCAACTGAAGTTGCTCTTGTACTCTTGTACTTGGTTTTGGAGACCTTTGGTTTAAGACTATGGCCTTCAGTGAGTGCCAGGTGAGAACAAATGTACAGGTTCACCAAGTCCTGTAAAGGGGAGAGATGGCCCTGCTTCACCAGCTGTCATCCAAAAGGGATTGTTGATGCAGGCTTTAGTTAAGGAATACAACTGAGGACAATTTGAAGGGAAAGGCATAGTTAGTCAAAATGATGGCACTGGCCAGAGAAAACTGGCACAAGATCTGTTTCTCTGAATGCTGAATGTGGTGGAATTGGCTAAAAAAAAAAAAAAAGCTTTGATATTTTAACCATTCCTGTGGCACTGCCCAAGTGCATCACCTTTGTGTCACTGTCACAGGAGGAAGCTGAGAGCCATGTAGTCAAGGGCACTGGCATTACTGTGGGACAGCTGTGACAGGAGGCAGAAAGAAGGAAGGTACATGCCTGCTTTGAAATTGGAATATGCAGACCTGATGCCTCTTACAGCTGTTGGCACTATGTGTGATTTTAACGCTGCTGTAGTGCTTTGTTGCTAACCTGGTTCTTCAGTTCATGTGGTGGAATTTACCTGAGAAGATATCTCTGTATTCTCTTTTGCTTGAGAAGCTTGTTGGGTTAACACAACCAAGTTTTCCTGCAACCTCGGACGCTGCAAAATCCTTTTATTGTTTCATCAGGAACCACAGTTTTCTTCTTAAACTAGATTTTTAAGGAAAATACATTTTTTCAAAACTTCAGATAAAATTGTCAGAACTGGCAACCCCGTTCAGAATTATTAGCTGTAAAATTTAGTAAAAAGAAAGGGCCTAATTCTCAGTAACACGTATAATTAGCTTTAATGTTTAATTACTCTGAGTCAACTAATTGGTTTCATTGGGACTACTCACAGTAATACTCACAGCTAGGAATGTAAGTGCCTTCAGAAGCAGTCTTAAAGTTTGTAAGTTTTTGCAGTATGACAAAAGTCATTAGTACAGAAACAATGTCCTGGCCTGTCTGCTTTCAGGTAATATAAAATGTCAGTGCTAATGAAATATTGTGCTATTAGCAATTGCTTCTTGTGCATAGACTTTAGACCAGAGAATCAGCGTGGAATATTATACTTCTGCAGCAAAATAAATCTTGGCTGCACTCACCCTTTCTTGGTGACGAATATTCATGACAATGTATCTCGTGTGGATAGGGTGCAAAAAGTGTCAGTTCTAACCTTTAAATTATATTAATTTAATGTATTTTATGTGGTAAGGCAATTTATTGATATGGTCAACTAAAAATGTTTTCTTCAGAATACTTTTAGGGTAAAATTATTTATAATCATGCAATTCTGTTGCCTTCATTCAGAATGCGCTGATGGTCTTGTTTTATACTGGTATGCTGAGGCTATAGCTTGACCCCCGGTACGTGGGTGCCTTCCCTAGGTTTCATTGTGGAGCCAATGTTACTGGGTATTTCAAAGAAGATAATTATCTCCCTTTACTGCAGACTTTGTAATAATTTTCCTATCTTGGAATTAGAAGTGAGTCTATAAGAAACAAAATGAAGATGACGGTCCAAACAAGAATTTAAATGAGTAGCAAATTCAGCAAGAAAATAGGGAGGCAGAGTGGAAGAATTATATGCCTGCATTTCTTCTGCACTCTGGGCTCACTGTGGTTTCATTCTGGTTAGGAAGTACATAAGATAGGGGAAGTATGTGACAAGCGTTTGTATGCTGATACACTATGGACACAAGCCATTTTATCTACGATAGATAACAATTGCAGCACATATTTCAGTTGATCAGAAAATCCTTGCTATGCATAATTTATGGTGCAATATCATTTTTATGGTTAGTGCTTACAGTACTTGGACAGACAGTCATCTGGTTAATAGTTTATAAGCAAATTAAATACTTGATGCATTATTAAAATGGAAGAGAAATTTCATCAAGGCTAAATCTAATAATTTGCTAGTGTTAGAAATAGTTAAAGCCTGATGCAAGCTGGATGCCTCAAACTGGGGAGGACCTGTTTTCAATGCAGCACTCATCTGCCTGTGTGTCCTCATTTCTGTGGATTAAAAGGGTGAGATGTCTACTGATGGTTAGATTTGAGTCCTTGGGAATGTTCCTGTGTTCCCTCAGTCAGTCAAAAAACCCAAGTCGCTCAAGTGTTACTACAGTGTTAAGCCATCAGAAACAGCCTAAAGTTAAAAGAATCTGGCTTAAGCCAGTCCCATTTTGCTACAGCTTTGCACTAGGCCATAGGAATCTCTCTCAGAACAGAAAATATGCTCCCAGTTAAGATGAAATGAGAAACTAATAGTTATATTGCAGTATTTCTTGAGGAAGACATTAATCTGTAATGGTCTTTTGTTTTCCTGGCTGAGCTCATCTGATAGTACTGTTTTCGTACACAACTTTTTTTCTCCTGCTCAATTCTCGGTTTTCTTGCACTAGAGAAGTGCTAGAAACAAATGAAGAGACCTTGATGTGGCTATGCTTGATGCAGGAGGCATCTGTAGCATTTGGAGGCGAATGGCTTTCCCCATGCTCGGCCTCAGCTGTGGGAGCATGTGGGCGTAAAGGTCACGTTGTGCCGACTGCTGGTGAAGAGGTCTGTAGTTGAGTATCTCATGCGTTGCTCTCAGCTTCTGCCTTCTGTGGGGTCGTGTTGTTGTTGTTATTGGCATCTCTCTTACCCTGCTGCCTTTTCCATTCTCCTGTGTTTATCAGGGCTATGTATGCTGGCAGCAGCAATATGTTGGCCTGCAGTTTCTTGAAGGCTGTCCCTGCTGCACTGGGAGAGTTGCCACACCAGCGTTTAAAGCTGTAAGTTGGGAACTATGGCTTTAAATGATCACCCTGTATCGTTAGGACCTCTGACGAAGAGCTGTGTGATCTACGCAGTGCTTCCGTGAACCCAGGTAGGGCAGTCACCCCCCAGCGTGATGATCACTCGTGCTCTCTGCTTAGTGCGTGCTCTTCGGGTCGTTGTAATTAAAGGTGGTTTATTGAAAATACTGGGGTGGAGAGTTAGGAATAAACTGCGTTACACTGCTAATGAGTAGTCATTGTTTATGTTTAAAGCAATTTGGTATGTTCATTCATTCATGAACAATTTAATTTTGTCATATCACCTTCTTTGTTCATCATTCTTTCTGTGTTATACTATACGCAGGCTCTTTTTGGATTTCACTGATGTGATGAACGTTTTTAAAAAAAAATTAAAACTATTTCAAAATTATCATGATTACTTACTAGGTTGTAATAGTAAATAATAAAATTTAGCAGAAAGCAATTGATAGTTTCATTTTTCACTGTATGGAAGCATGGCAAAATCTTGGAGCATTTGAAAGCTAATAATAAAAAATTAACTGGGGTTAACTAATAACCTGTAAAATAATAGCCTATAATTATAAGGCAAAAAGAAATCAATAAGGCTTGATTTGTAATTTAGTGTTATCTCAAGGCTCAGAGGAACAAAGCATTCTGTGAGATAAATTTGATGAGATTTCTTGAAATAATAGTCTTCAGGACAAATTAATTTATAAATAATGTTTATTTTTTAAAGAGAATGAGATAGGCATCACTGAATAACCTTGGGGTCTAACCTTGCAGGCTTTCCCCTCTGCAAACAGTGCATGCAACAGCTCTGTCAGTGCTAAAGGAGACCCAAGGGGAGAGTGGCAAAAATGTTTGGTTGGGAAGTGTCATTACACAGATGGAATATAGCTTTTTGTTAGTGGGCTTCATGACATGATAATAGGAAACCTGGGGGAAAGAGTCACCGAGATTGAGGCGACATAGGGTATGTGATACCACTGAAAAATGGCAGGGCTTACTAAACTCAGCTGCTGACAGTTAATGCTGCCCTAGGCAGCAGAAACGTGATCTTAGCAGGTACCCACCTAAGTGGCTGTATTATATACCTGGAGATGCGTGTCAGCAGCCTTAGGAGCGTGCAGGGACCATCTGTTAACCAGCGTGAGTTTAAAAGGCTTTAAGTAGGCAGCAGAGGGATCGCACCGAAAGGTGTGCACTTGTTCTTTCAAGTACCCAAGTTGTTGGCGGGTAGACAGGTCAGGAAGTGCTCCTTCCTTCATCTTAGCTGTTTCGGGTTGCGTTTCTCCCTGTGACTTGGCAATGCTTACGGATGTGTGTAGAGAACTGCGGTTTAAAGTAGTGCTTAGTGTTGAGAGGGAGCAGAATGTAGGACCTGCTTGCTTTTCTTTTTGGAGATACATCCAAATTTTACATTTATTTCTTTCCTCCCGCTGGTATAATAAAACACTGTATCAGCTATGTATGAGTGTGGTGAATAAGGAGGCGCTTAGCTTTCGTTAAAGCTCCTATCAGAAGGAAAAAGATGATTGTTGGCAAAAGACAGAGGAACCTACTGAGGAAGTGGTCGTGGTGACAGTATTAGCCATAGTAAAATCCAGAGTTGTTTTAGGAAAACATCCGATCTCCCATATAACTTTTTGTCACTACATTTGAACACATTTGGTCTTGTTTGTTCCCTTGTGTGAAACTATGGGATTAGGTTTCAGTGTGCAATAGAGCTTTAGTGTATCAGAGCCACTAGTGTACATCCAACTTCCCTCGTTGAATAGTATGTTGTGGGTGGTTTGCCTTTGGGAACACAGTGTTTTACCCTTTTAGAATTTTACACTGAATTTAAGGCAGAGTTTTAAACTGGATTAGGCAAAGAAATGTAGGTTGGATCTTGAAGAAGGTATTCCCAGTAGCTTAGATCAATTTTCATATTTTGATTAAGCTGGTGTTGCCATCTTAGAAGAAGATTCAGGACTGTATACCAAGGTGCCCCTCATCTATTTGTTTTATTGGGCGGGAGGAGTGTTATTGCTGCTGCTCAGTGTGGCCCCTTGACTATGTTACTCAGTGAACACAAGAACATACCTGTTGTCCTTCCCCTGTCGTTGAGCATGCCCTGAAGAGTCCAGGATAAGTCATCTGCAACCTCCATGTGTGTCCTTCCCACAACGAGGGAGCTCAGAAGACCTAGAAATCATACAGAAAGAAACTATTAGAGTGGTGGAGAGAAGACACATAATGTGTCTTTCTGCAGTCACAGTGGGCTTAATAAGTGAGCTTAATAATTGTATTTACTAACAATTTTCCCTCTCCAAATTTTGGGAGGGATCAAGACATTTTCTGGGAAGAAATGGTATGTGTGGAGAGAGGGAGAGAATAGTTAGAGTGGATTCAATCATTAAGAAGCATTTCTTTCCCTGAGAAGAAGATTGTTGAGCTGAAGAAAGATGTTCCTCTGTGCTAGAATTGAATGTGCTGGGGTGTGTTTTTCTGCTTATTGGGTTTTAGAGTACTGTATTTTTTTAATTTACTTACTTCCCATAGAACATTACCAAAACAGTTTCTGTAAGCGTCTATGCAGAGTGTTTTATGTGAGCAAAGATATTTTTTTTCTTGCTAGATCTTTTGTACCTTGTGGCACAACTGCGTAGGCATTTATGTGTACCTTTAAAAGATTTTATTCTCATCTGTAAACTAAAACCTTGAGTGCTCTGCTCTTTCTTCTGACAAGTCTTCTGACGATTTTCCCTTAGGAATCCCCTCCTTAATGCTGTGCCATTCTGTGTGGTAAGGGGGATGCTCTCTCTGAAGAACTTGTCCTCCCTTCTGAAGTCCGCATCACAGTCATCTTTCTTCTGAGACTGGGGAACTAGCAGTTATTTGTAACAGAGCTTCCTGTATTGTTCTTCATATTGGCTAAAGAATTGACTATACAAGCCAATAAAGCTTCTTTTTCAATCCTTTATCTTCTGACTCAACAGTACCCTGATACCACATTGGCCTCAGAGCAAAGGATTAAGCACACCTTCGGTGCAGAGAAGCTTCTTATGCCATTCCAGTACTTTGTCACTGCATTGCATGATCTGCCCTGTGAGGATTATGACAATGTGTTCATTATAACGCACACCTCAACTTAGAAACCTTTTCTGGTAGCTTCATAATAAAGTAAAAGCAATGCTTTTGTAATTTTTTCAGGCTTCTTTCTCCTTCTTGGTAAAAGACGCGAAGTATGAGCAAATAAGTTTCCTTCTAATACAGATTTGGAGTAGTTCAGGGTGACTTGAAAACAAATGAAAAACGTTCGTAAAAATAGGTCTGAATTATTTCCTGTTCATTTAAATTATGAGTCTATCTAAATGCCCTTTTATATAATAGGATTTTTGGTCCCCAGTGGGTAGGAAATAGTTATCTGGATCTCTGCTTACTTTTTACACTGTATCAGAATGAGTCTCCCAATACATCCTTTAAAGGGTTGTAGGGTAATTAAGGTTCACTGGTGCAACGGTAACTAGATGGCTATATTTAATCAGTCTCTCTGTGTGGTAGCATTGCTGTATCACATTTGAAATGCCCTTTGAGGAAGATAATGAAATATATCTTACAGGAGCTTTAGTGTGATGATCAGCGTGGTTAGTATTTAATTTTGCTGCCAAGTAAGCTTCTATTACATGGATAACACAGCTTCTGATAGATGACCATTACAGCATTCTTCTTCAAATAAATAAATACATATTCTATTACAGTTCTGTAATTAGCCATGGAAGAGAAAGAACTGCTGTCTCACAAAGATGTTGGCTTCCTTAGCCACCTCTTGCTTTGGCTTATTGTGACTGTGGAAGGTCCCAGTTTGGGAAAGCACTGATCCATCTAGGTTCATCATTAGCTAATACCGGAAGTGTGTTCCTGAATTGGTCTTTAAGGTGCAAATGAAAATCTGCTCTGTGGAGATCATCTCAGCACTGTTGTTCTGGTTTTGGTTTGTTTTTTCCCTCCCAAGAAAAGAGATAGTATACCAGCAGCAATCCCAAATAAAACCATTGGTGGGAGGCGGGGCAGATGAGGTTCTTCTCATATATTCCCATTAGGATGCTTGCATTGTCCTGGGAGGCACAGCACAGACCCTGAGGTGCTGGCACACCTCTTCAGGACTGTTTGCAATTCTGTGAGGTAAGTTTGGAACAAGGTTGGGCCCATGCACATTGAAGTGCAGGGAACAGATATTGGAGAAAAAGGAGCAGACTCCCCCACATCAGCTTGAATAGTGATTCCTGCTGCTCTCGCTCATAAATGTTCTTTAGAGCCTCATGCTTTCCCTGCTTGCACAATCCGTTTCAGTTGGGCCAAATTGGGTTTGCTAGGCCAACCTCTTTGAAACCAGGGCCACAGATACTTGTGTTCACCCTCATATGCAGCTGGAATGTACCTGGGGCACACAGCCAGTTTTAGAAATGCAGGAGTGTTCCCCAGATATAATCACAGTATACCGTTAGTTTTTGCATAGCCTCTTCCGCCCCACTTGGGCTGCTAGCCCACGCAGCCTCACAACATCTTTCGGGTTGGACAGGTTCACGGTTGCCAGATGTGCTGGGATGCTTGTGGTTGCTGCCCAAATACAGATTCTCTGTGGGGAAGAAATCCAAGTCTGCCAAACATTTGCCAGGGGTTTCCAGATCTAAAGCAACCCAGTCAGAACACTAGTATAAGCCTGTCTGTAAGTCTGTGTACTTTTCTCTGCATTCAGAGAGCATCTCCACAGAGCATGCATGGCCAATCTGACACTTGTTAGGAGTGTATGTATTTCTATCTAGCAAAAGCTATACCCCAGGGAAAGCTACCCACCCCAGCCTTACTACTGTCTTCAGGATGTCCTCTGGAAAGTAATTTGCTGCTGACCTCATGGTGCTTGCACTAGAAGGAGGCTTTTCTGGCCTGATGAGGACACTGATGTGCTGTATGCTTCGTTGCATTAGTACACTAGTGCACCAGCAAAGTGAAAAAACCCCTGTTTTCCAGTGTTTCTTATCCTAGAGGTACTAGCAGATAAGTATTGACTGTCTTGAAATGTTAGGAGGCACTGCTGAGTTAGATGGATCCCCTGTTAATGCAGGGGAACTGATGAGCTGAATCTGTTCTGAGGTCTTGTTCTGAGGCTTTGAGCTGTTCTCTGTAGTATGTAAAGGACAGACAATTCAGGAGTTTGTGACTGTTGCAGTTCTATAGTCATTTCAGAAAACATTGGTCATGCTCATTGGAAGGTCAGAGAAGTAGTAGAGGAATATAATCTCTCTTTATGGAAGTCATGGAAACAGTTTCATTTTGGTCATTTGGCATGCAGGGTGATGATTTCACATCTTTAAAACATTGGGTCTTCTGCATTTGCAGAGAGAAGCAAGAGAAATGGATGCTAGCAGGTGGGTCCTTTTTGTTGGGGAAATCAAGAGCTTGGAAGCTTAAACCTGTGCAGCAGTGCAAAAAGGGTATGGATTTTCTTAGACCAGGCTTACCAGGCAGTGATGGTAGTGATGGATTCAGTTTTCACTGCTTCTGTAGTTTTCAGGATAATGTGAGCCATGCAAGGCTAAAAAATCAGTAAGCTTCTAGCAAGAAACTTATTTTAAATATATACAAAGCTGACAAATTGTCCTCCTGCTAGATGGTTGGTTGCTTCAATTTGAGCTTGCTACCCGGTAGTTAGAAACTCTATTCTAGCCTTACAGTGGCAGAGAGCTTACTTCCGTGTGAAAATCCTGTGAAAGAGCCCATCCTACTCCCTAATTCAATGTTGCTCTTTATTGGGTGACCTGTAGTTTTATTAATTGCATGCTTTTATGGAACCATGCTAATGTCTTGGGGGTTTTGTCATGGCCACTGTCGGTTTGTTTGGCAGAATTTGAAAGAAACTCAGCAGAAAGTATGACAGTTACGGCTTGTTAACATCCCCTTCTTGTCTGTTCACTGCCATGGATCTGAACTGCAATGGTCACTGGGATGTGGACTTTACTGGTAGAAGGACTTCGAGGGGTGGGGATGGAATCTAGCCCAAAAGGTTGTGTGCCTGGAGGATTTGATGAAAAACCCAGGCTATGAAATAAGGAGTATTTTCTGTCTTAAGCCTCTTCACAGTTCAAATTGTACTTTCAAAGCTTCTAGGCAGTTCGTGGAGTAGCAGGAGGGGCAGTACTAGGATCTTAAATGCCAAGAAATGAAAAAGCCAAATGTTGTCACAAATACTCTGCACTCTGGAAAAAGATGAAGATGAAACTGGAGGGCCAAGCATTCCTGAGCAGGAAGGCAACATCTTTTTCACAGGCATGGAGACTAGAGGTGAAGGGGTAAGGTCTGAAGAAGGATGACAAATTCTAAACTCAAGTAATTATCATGAATTAATAAATTACAAGCTTGTTTTCATTCTTTGTTTCTTTCTGTCTAACTTTTAAAGTTTTAATGTGCTCCTGCTGTGGTGTTCATAGAACAGCTTGGCTTCTAAAGGCCCAGTATAGTAACAAAATGAAGAAAAAAATCAGCTTGTTAAGGTCAGATTGGTAATTTACAGGTACTTTGGTTTAATGCAATGTGAACATTGGGAAAAAAGGAAAAGGACAAAAAAAAGCTTGTGGGGAGGAATAGAGGGAAGAAAGCGCTTACCTAGAGGTGATAGCATACACTGAGGGCTTTTTGGTTGCTTCACTGCTGCATTCCTAACAAAAAAAAAAGGATGACATTTTTTGCCATACAGTATCACTGCTTCACAGGCTGGTTTGTTATATGAGCTGTCACAAAACTGCTAGTCCTCAGAGCTTGAAGTCCAAAGGTGACAGGTTCTGAGGAGCAGCTACTTGTGTGAGCAGCCCTGTTTATTTCAGTGGGACTACACAGGTGGGAAGGGGCTGCAGAACTGAACTCCGCCTGGAGACTCAACTCTGATGGACTGCTGTCTGGGGCTTCGGGAAGGTGGGAGGGAAAGGTACTTAGCAACGTGCCTCCCAGAGCAGGCGGCCATCGTTTCATCTGCTTCACGGGATGGGAAGACCTGTTTTCCCTACGTGGTCAGTCTGGACCCTGCTGAGCAGTTGTCCTCCTGCTGGGATGTGTGTCCAGCCAGGGTAGGTGTCTGGCTCAAGGAGCGTTAAGGTCACTTCTGTGTTTCAGCGCCAGCTGTGCCCTGCTTGTGTGTCAGGGACAAAGTCTGCCCTTCAGGGCTTCCCTGTTGTGATGCCATTCTGTGCTGCTGCCCATGTGGAGTTGTCCCTTGAAGACACAAGAATATTTGTCCCTCAGTATTTATCTGTTTGAAAAGCACCAATACTTCCTTCCTTGTTTAGGTCTGTGTCAATGAAAAAGAATGCCTGTGAGCTGAGCTGTTGTAAACCCAGTGAGAAGGAGATGTAAATAATGTAAGCCCTCTTAAAATAATCTGTTTTTCCCACATTATGCCTTGCTGGTCTGTAGGTAAGATTTGTTGGTGGGTGAGGTGGTTGATAGATGTGGTTGGGCTTTTACTGAGTAATCCAGAATGGGGGATAACAATGCATCCGTTGTACTCAAAGCTGAAAGAGGATGAAGGTCATGTGTTTTGCAGTGTGGTGTAAATACTGTCCAGTGAGTACCTGGTGGCCGTTCTGAGCCCCACAGAAGTTGGCATCAGCAGGATCCTGCTCCAGCTTGCTTCTAAGTGCAGTTTTTAAGTAGCCTCCAGGGAGTTGTTTTTTCTCTTGGCAAGCAGAGTGACTGAAAATCCGGTAAGGGATCTTTATGAACGTCATTTATGTTCTCTGTATTGCATTTGAATGCTAATCCCTGGCCAGCCCTGTTCTGTTCTTTCTACCTGCTCTTTCTCAGCTAGTGCATATTTGGTTTCATGTTGCTCTGCCACCTTTCAACTCCTTTGCCTGGAGGCTAAGGCAGGAAGGCTGAAGCAGGGAAGACCCCAATCACAGCTGTTCAGGTGCTGGTTTGCTGGAAGAGGCCAGTGCAACAACAGGGTCGGAACAACACGATGATTATTCTTAATGTAGAAATCGGTGACCTTCTAGGACAGCCCCAATGTTCATGCAGAGATTTTGGTTCTGTTGATTTGGTCGTGAAAATTGGAGGTTCAACTCAGCCATAGTTCACCATCTCTCAGGCCAGTAAGGTTGCCAATTAAGAGTGCTGCCTTTATGTTTCAGCAGCCTTGTGAATGAATCCCTGATCTGTGACCCTAATCTTGAAATGCCTTTTTTGTAGTTTTCAAGAGAGACAGGGACATTGCTCCAGCTGGCCAGGTTTTCTTCTGAAGGGCTCTTGCTAGACATGGTTCACTTCAGCTCGCTGCCATGTTTCAGCCTCGCATCATGGCAGGAGCTCTAGTTACCTGTGTGGAGGGGTTTCCTCCCATTTCATTAATGTGGGCTTTGGTTTACTTAGACATGTGCTTTCAGGAAATCTTTTGCTTTCTGAGGGCTGGATTCTGGAAATCAGTACTAAAGCCAGGTGCTCTCTGTTTCATCATTTTGGTTGTGTAGAATCAATCAGACATGGATGTGTCTGCAATGGAAAGGAGCATCATTTTTGGAGAACTGTTATAGACAACTGAAGGGAAAACTTACTTCCCTTTACAAAACCTCCTTTTTATAAAATAAATTCTTTTCTGAGTTACCAAACGCAAACAATTTAGGAACCACTGTCTGTTGTAGGTGTAGTGAATCTGTTATTAAGGAATGCCTGCTGGCCCATTCAGTCAAATAAGAAATTAGTCATATATTTAGTGTAATTGAACGTTTGTGGTAATGTGTATTGCTGATAACGTGTACTGACACTAAGCTCTGAAAATATCAACCTGAATGTTTTCTGACAAAACTTTCCGTATGGCAAAACATAAATTTGCCTGTAGTCATTTAAAAATTGATGTGATGTCCTCGTGTGGCTTCCTGAAGCGTACTGCTGTTTTATGAGTGTTGTGGTTTAACCAGTCATCTAAAGGAAAAAATAGAGGCTTCTCTTGTGAAATGAGTGTTGAGTGCCTTACATATATTTCTTTATTTTTTAATGCTTGTTGGACCTCCCTTTATTTTTTTTCTTAATCTAAAATAATATAGCATATAGCTGGCTTCTATGCATCCTTTACTTCTTTCAGCAAGGTTTTAGAATTCAGTTTTCAAGGTAATTCAGCCTATAGGTAATCCTGAGGTAGGTTACAGGTTGATAGAGGGAAAGGAAGTGATAAAGTAAATGTTCCTTAGGTATGCTGTGTCCCTCCTGCTAAGATCGTACTATGCCGTCTAGGTCACCAGTGGTGCTGCATCTGGCTCTAGTTCCCCTATGGTGAGTGGAGTGTCCTGACCATAGACGAGCGTGAGTTTATTATTACTTGGTTTTTAAGATATGTTTCAGTTGTTTCACGTGGGCTATCTGTATGACGTTTGCTCTCACTGGCTCACTTCTCACCAAAGTTTGAGAAGAGTTACCATGCTTTTTATCTGAGTGACTTTACTACTCTTTCCCCATTGCCCTTTAACTTCACCAGTTGCTGGGTAATGATGAACTTAGTTGCCTGTTTATACCTTTTCAATAAAACAACTTGTCGGATTTCCTAGGGGGATCCTTCTTTGGTTACTGGAAATCTCAAAACAAACGAACAGAAAATACATTAAAATAGCCCACCACTGCCACCAAAAAAAATCCCCAACAAATACACACCACCCTTTTGATTCTAATTCTTTTCACGTGGAAGCTCAAATAAAAAGCGCTCAAATGCTGATTCAAACTTAGGTTTTGCCTGTTATTTTAATTATGGTAAATCAATTGTGCTTTATTTATACTTGAGTCTCTTCCTATCAGATGGGTTCCCTCCTGCCTAGAGGTTCCCTCCTACACTTAAATCTGTTCCTTTCTTCCTGAAACAATAAATTTTAAAAGTATTTCATATACTCTACTGAAAATTTTAATTTAACCAGACAGATTTTTAATCAGGATTTTCTTTTCTGAATAGACCAAGGTCGTTGGTTTGCTTTTCCAAGCAGATGCAGCACACAGCTGTAATTTCAGTACGTTTCCAAGCATAAGTCAGAGAAGCAACCTTTGAACAAGATTTAATAGGCTGGGCAGACATGATATTATCAGAAGATTTGAACTGATGCATGAACTGCTTATGGTTTTTTTGTTTTTTATTCACACAAATATAAATCTAGCACTCTGTTTATGTGGTATCTGTCAGGAAGGAGGTTCTGGAGCAGGGGGAACGTCCCCAGGTATTGATTTACCCCAGTGTCTTCTTTAAGAACCTTTTCTCAGTGTATACGTTTCTCCTACAGCTGCCAGCACTGTAAACACAAATCCAGATACAAATTATTTTTTAAATGGATAAATGTGAATGCAGTAGTGTTCTTGATATCTAAGGAAAGATCCAGAAATGGAAGCTGAAAAATAACACAGAGGCTGCCTGCGTGGTCAGCAGAGTTCACCGTTTCCCAAACGGTTCATTGGATTTCTTCCTGAGAATCCCAGCCTTTGTGCAGAGAAACTCCTTAATCTTGTGTTGAAGTGGCAGGGATTTTGTGCTTTGGAAATGTACTTAATCAAAGAAGTTTGCTTAGACAGTTAAAGCTGTTAAATCTCTTCAGTCAACTTGTGTTTTGCAGGCCTTGGGCGGCTCTGGGTGCATTAAAACAACATGCTTTGCAGTCCAATGTTATCAGTTTCTGGACTTGCTCTCTTCTCCCTCTGCCAACTGTCTGACTTGCAGATATTTTGAAAGTTTCTCAGTGATGGAAACGACTACTCTTGCAGTGTCTTTTTATCATTACGGTGTTACACAAGTACTTTGCTGCGCTCCATCACTGGGTGTGAGATGCCTGTATTCTTAGCTGACACGGAAGGCTCAAGTTGGCTAGCTTTAAAGATGATTTTTCTATACTTTCAGAAAATTAACCTCTTTGAAGTTGGTTTCCTCATACTGCTTCTAAGTCTGAGAAAATATTACTTTGCTTTTCACAGCTCGATTAAAATTTATGAAAATTTTAGAACCATAAGACCTTCCATTATTACATGGGGGGAAAAAAGCAGAATAGCCAAAATAGGATGAGGCGGTAATGAAAGGCCTTTGACTTAGAGTGCCGATTAACTCTAAAGGAAAGCTATGGTTCAAGATGTGCTCTGACATCCCGAATCTGATAAAGGCTGTTGTTTGAGAGAGGGAGATGGCTGTGGAACAGAGCCTTGCAGACCGTGGAAGGAAGGTTTCAGAAACACAGTTGCCTCGTGTGGTCGAACACTATTTAGTTGTTTCACACATGAAAACCTGGGAGTTACTCTTATACATGAGGTGTGTGAACTGTCATTATCTGTCCCATTCCTGGCCGTGTCCACATGTTTCCTCACTTCAGCTGGAACTAGCGTTTGGCCAGAAAACCATCTAGTAAAAGAATAGGCCCCCACAAAAATATTTTTTTGCCAAATCAGCCTCTTGGACCAGCTCTTCACACAGCTACAGTGGCCAGCTCAAGGGAGGGCACAGGCGTTTACAGCTAGGAGGGAAAAATCCCGTATCAGCTTGGATTTAAATGGGATTGCCTTACTGTGAAAACACACATAAAGCCACAGCAAGGGCAGCAGGGAGAAGCAGAACTGCCCTGTTCTTCCTTCATACGGTTGGCTGTTTGTTGTTAATGTACCTTCTTATAGGAAGAAAAAGAGACAAGATTCTGGCTTTTGGGGTAGGGTGGTGGTGTAGAATGAATAAAACTAGATTGGTTGAACATAATACAGTTTCACATTGGTGCAACTAAAAGCAGAATCAGGCCCAGGGTATATAGGAAGGACAGAAGATTAACTGCTTCCTCCATAAGCTATTGCTGGCACCAGAAGTATTTAGAAATATTTATTGCTGTAATTAAACTAGGTCATTTAGAGAACCTTCTTTTTGTCTGACAGTATTAGATGCAGCAGCTGTATTAGGCATGTGTGGTAATTTGAATGTGTTGCAACATCACTGTTTGGTTGTTTGTTTCTTTTTCCTGGCTGTGTTTCACCTGATTACCTGATGAGGATTTGGCAGTGGTAGTCAAATGTGTCCTTTATGCAACAGTGTTGTTTTCAAGAGAATTATGCCAAAAGGATGCAATTTCAATACACTCAACTGAGTCAAGAAGGTCTAAAGTAAAACTGGTGCATTAGGAGCACAGACTTTTATAAAAGTCATACCTTTAACTAATCTTATGGGCAGTAATATAGTGCAGTAGATGAAAATAAAATATTTCTGTTGACAATGGTAAGCCACAGAGCCATGCTATATAACATGTGCTACTAAATGTAGCCTTTGTCAGTTATTGTTAACCTATGTCTTACATATAATAGTAGAAATAGTAATGGTTTCAAATATTTGCTATATTTTGTGAATTTTACCCAATGAGTCTCTATTTTGTACTCTGCAAAAAAGATCTCAAGCTTACTTGAGGGTCTTGTGTTTAGTTAAGCCCATGCTTAAGGTTAAACGTCACAGCTGAGTCAAGGACACAGTAAGCAGTTCTTGTAGTGTGGAAGCAGAAGATGGGTTGTTAAGCCTCTCATTGCTTTCTTAATGTAGTTCCTTGGGGAATGACACAACACCCCTTACTTTCCTAGAACAGGCTATTGCCTTCTCCCCTTACTCCTCTGTGGTTTCTTTGTTAGATGACTTGCTTAGTGTTAAACAGGTGAGGGAAGAAGGCAAATGCCCTTGCACACTCTCCCTTCCTACCATTCAGGAAGGAGGATTAACAACATAAGGATGGCTGCTCTGACATCTTATTGCAGAGTATCAGCATCAACAAAGTTCATGCTTATGTGCATCAAGAAAGAATCATTAAACAGGGCTGGGAGGAGCTTTGAGGAGATCATTATGTCCAAGTCTTTGCTCATGTAGCTTGTCTGAAGGTTGACCTGTGTGTTCTCTGCCTGGTTGAAGAGCTTTGAGCTCTTGTATGCTTCAGAAGTGCTACTAGCAGCATTACATTGGATAAAGGTGTATGTTTTTCTTTGTTTGTATGCATTTGTTTTGCTAAACATATGTAAAAGCATGAATCATATGGTGGGACACTTATTGCTGTAAAACATTGGTTCCCAAAACTGAAGCAAGCTGTACTTGCAGCTTTTATACCAGTACAGCCATATCCTCACTCAGAAAATTTTGCTGCTTTTAACCATTGACTCTGTTTTAGTTAAAGCAATAAAAGTCTTTAAGTGTGAGCTTAAATGCTTGTCTGTACTTAAGTATTTCAGTGAACTGAGACCCAAGGAGTGCTCTTGCAACAGTCTGTGCATCAGTTAACAGTGTGTGTTCTGGCCTGTAAAGGCAACTTGATCAAGGATTTCAGCAGCAAGATTTCAACCATCATAACAATTTTTCCTGTCCAAGTACGAGGTAAAACAATAAACATACAATGGAAATCCTGAAAATCAGCTCTTAAGGCATTCATCATTCATTTGCACGCTATACCGTCCTTTTCGTATGTTTACAGTATCGATCCAACCATAATTTTGGCTTCTGGGTATTCTTTATTGTAGCAGTGTGCTGTTGAATGTATACTATTTCTTTCTTTACATTACTTAAGGGATGGGTTTTCAAACTCATGGTTTTCAATGGTAGGCATGAACCCAACATACAGAACTTCTGTTGATTTCAGTAGTGTCAGCTAGATCAATGATTAGTGCTTTAGAAAATCCTCAAAAGAAGGTGGAATAGGAACTATTCCTTAGTATGTCAGAGTTGTGAGGTTAGAGGATTAAAAAAAAAAATAGTCAAATTGGGATTTTATATAAGTAGTCTGTGGTGTAGGTAAATCAGATTTTTATTCGTATGCATTTGAACTTGTGTAATGGTCAAAGTTGACTTGATGTTCTTTAGAAAATGTGACACAACAATGCTGTCCAGAATAGGAGTCAGCCTAGCTCCTCTTCAGTGCCAGAGTAAGGTGGGACATGTGCTCCCAGTGCTTTTAAAAACTGTCTCCATGGGCACTGTTCTTTGGGTCCAGCCGGACGAAGTGCCTCCTGAAGGCAGGTCATTTGTGTGAGGTTGTTCTGGTCTCTGCATACATTCTCTGGCCTGCAAAGTGGTTTCAGTTGAAAACCTGTAGAAAATAGCATACTCTTCTAACACCTTTTTCATAATTATTAGCAAGCCAGATATTACTCAGCCTTTTTTCTCACAGGTTTCAGGAAGCTGAAGAAAAAAGGTGTTTGCTATTCTGTCTTCCCAGCTGACTCAGCATGGAGAATTTAACTGGTGGTAAAGCTTCAGTACTTAAAAGATCCCTTCTTGCACATGCATGCAGATATGTTCTGACCTAGCCTTGCCAACATCTCCCTCCAAGTCTGATTTTAGGTCATAAAGCCAAGCGAATGTCTGATATTGTGTACGTGCTTATACATGCAGGTGGTAACCTTGCACCATTACCCATGTTGCACTTTGTTAAATTTGTCTTTCAACACCACAGTGAAAGCAACCATGAGAGGATTATGGGGAACTTTTGGAATATCTCACTGGGGTTAATGACTCAAAAATAGGAACCACTAGCTCCCCAGTCCCTGAACATCACCATCACTATTTAGATTTGAGAAGCAAGAGAAAGGAAAGAATCAGGATTACTGTTTTCCTATGAGAATCTTAAGCTAAGGGAAAAATCCCTGCAAAAGGTAAACTGTCCATTGAAATCAGTGATTGTTCATTTTTGCCTAGGAGAAAGACCACAGGACCAAAGGCAGACACATCTCCCATTTACTGAAGGTCTTATCTTGCCAGCCTGTTTTGAAATACATCACAAAATATGCCCAACAGCATTCAAATACAATCTGCAGTGCCAGCAAATGACCAAACCCAAATGATTCCTTGATGTTTCATTTAAATATTTCTGAGTTTATTTTTGGTATTTGAGAAATCCTGAGTCAAGCTGTAAGATCATAAAAGCTGAAAATCATGATTTAGCAGGGGCTGCCCAACTGGGGAGTGACACTGGCTATTTGTCAGGAGCTGGAAGACTCCTCCTGAGGAGCTGACAGTGGTTATTGGTACCTTTGATAGGTAAGTACCGCTTTTGAAGACTGTGTAATGCACTTGTGTGATGTATTCCCCAGGCATTGGTACAATGGTACGTTGTCCCCCAGGCATTGGTACAATGGTCTACTTCTGTGTATTAAATAAGTTATTCCCACTGAATAGTTGAGGTGGGAAGGGTCCTCTGGAGGTCATGGTTCAAAGGAGGATCAACCACAGGAAGTTGCTCAGGGCTGTGTCTGGTCAGGTTTTGAATATCTCTGTGGATGGAGACTCCACAACCTCTCTGGGCAACTTGTTCCAGTGCTTGATGGCTCTCACTGTAAAAGAGGTTTTTCTTATGTTTAAGTGGAATTTATTTATTTCAGTTTGTTCCTATTTCCTCCTGTCCGTTCACTGAATACTACTGAGAAGAGCCCGGCTCTTTCTTCTCTACACCCTGCCATCAGATATTTATATCCATTGATGAGATTCCCCCAAGCCTTCTCTTCTCCAGGGTGAATGGTCACAGCTATCTCAACCTCTCCTCAAATGCTCAAAGCCTTTTGTTTTGCTGGTCTCATTCCAGTATGTCTGTGTCTGTCTTCAGGACCCCAGAACTTGGGAACCCTAGAAGTGGACACAGGACTTCAGATATTGTCTCTTGCCTTCACCATCTGTGTGTTGAAACTCAAGCTCTTTGATCTGAGTGCTGTGTTAATGCAGAGGGAGCAGACTGCTGCCGTGTCAGTACTGGTTCGAGCATCCAACATTCCCTCATAACTGTCTTTTCCTATTGCACGCATGAGGGATCCCAGTCCATCATGTTTCCCTTCCTATAAATGTAACTCCTGCCATTTTCTAGAACCCCATAAACAGACAATCCTCATCTGCTCGTGTCCGGTTTCCCCTGTCACCCCTTGGTATGGTGAAAGATCAAGGTGCCCATTCCCAGGAGTCTTGTACCAGGAGCCAAAATTATCCTCAGAGGGAATCCAACACTAGGCCATAAAACTTTGTGCCAGAATATAGCAAGGTATAAAATGGAGTTATGATTGAGCATATGTAGGGTTGGGGAGTGCATGAATATTGGTCACTGACCACAACGGTGCATGGAAGTAAGTTTCAGGGTACAAAAAGCACATGCATCTCCTGAGCATACATAGCTGCCCCTCCACCTCATTCATTCGCTGCTTGATTCTGGGTGGCCACCTTGAGCCTGGCCGGCCCATCTGAGTTGATCTGAGCACCCGCTCCTGCCCTTACACCAGGTATTTTTAAGAACTGCGATGCCTTGTGCTCTTGCCTTCCTCATACGTAGGTGGACACAGGCAGAAGATTGCCTGGCTCCACCTCCCAGCTACTTTGATGTGTCTTTCAGCCTCTGCTGATTAAAGAACCTCTCTGCCATCAAGAGAAGGAATACTTAGTTTGCTTATCTTGGTCTCAGATGGGAGAAAAGACGTGCTATCACCGAAGACAAACCTTTGGTACGTGCTGAAAGTTGGGAAGGAGCTACCCTCTCCCTGACTTGGAAGCAAAGGAGTTTAGATGTCACTTCCACATATTTACTTCTTTCCCTCTTTTCACAAGGCAGTGGGACTTGTTGTAAGCGCAGAGCTTACAGCACTCCTCTGCAGTATTTTAAAGTGCCCCTGCAGGGCTTAGGTGGTTGTTGGTCTCTGAGAACTGATCTCGAGCATCATATTTAAATCCCTTGTGATGACAGTGAGAACTTTTCATAAGCATTTATGCAGTGCTTTGATACCATCAGGTGGAAAGGCTTTTTTTTCCTGTATGCATTAATGTTAATAAAAATTACTTTAATTACATTTTTTTCTGGTAGTGAAGACGTGAGCACTAAGAAGTGCTAAGAAGAGAGATGTAATGATGCAGAAGCTAGAAAATCATAGGGCTGCTTCTGGCTGTCACTCAGATTTTGTGTGATTTAAGATTAAAGAGATGTATATCAAGTGGCAGGAGTGAGTCACCAGAATGGGGATGACTCAAGTTGTTGCTATGAATTCTGTGAGAAGTTGCTATGAATTCTGTGAGGAATGTTAAATGATGGGCTCCCAAAGTGGCAGTGCTGCAAGTCTGTAGGTGACAGGGAAGAAGCTTATTAAATATTAGCAGTAAGATGAAGTGAAATTTAAGATTACATTGGGATGCACAGGGAACAATAAGATTTTTGCCAGTTGTCCAGTTACACAGCCTTGGAACATCATATAGGAATGCGTTACTAAGTCTTCCCATGTGATGCTGTCAGTAAGGATGAGAGTAATGATGTTCAATACAGTACTTTTGATTGTATTCAGTTGTTTATATAAATTACTTAACTCTCTTTTAAACATGGGACCAGGTATCAGGCTTGCTACGATGAAGACTTTAATGAATATACTTGAGAACAAGCCTGGAAGCCAGGGTATGCCTAGTGTGAAATGAGAGCTGCTCAGTGAGGTGCCGTGGTTCCTGCACCCAAAGGTCATTTTATGTTTTGGGAGCAGAAGGTCTGAGTGATACCAGTGATGTCATCATGCTTCCAGGTAACAACAGTTCAGAGCTGAAAGTTCTACAGGTGTGTTGAGTTCTTGCCATATTTTGTTTCTTGTGGACAGGGGAATCAGTTGTTTAAATAAAGGAAAGGTGAGGGCATGAAAGGGATAGAAAATAAGCCTTGTGACTGAGAATTTTCAGTAGAGTACCGGAAGATAGTTCGGACTGTGCATGAATGGAAAACTGTGGAAATCTCTTAACTAGTGACCCAGACAGAATGAAAAGAAAGTGAAATCCCCTCCTACTCCAGCTTTTGTTGATGCTGCCAGTCTGAAGTAATAGATCTCCACAAAATTACCTTTTTTTGTGTTCTGCTGAGATCTCTGAACAGGTGAGCAGGCTCTGTTCAGCAGTCAGCTGTATTGTACACAGGCATTGGGTCTCTCAATGTGATTCTTTATTCCTGGATTGTGTGAAACAGGGTAATGTAGAAAATCCACTCGCTTGCCTTCACGGCGGGACGGAAGTTGCTGCGTCACGGTCCTAAGGTGATGAAGCTTCACAAAGGTCTTCAAATAGTAGCCAGAATATTGTAACATATTTAGCTTTAAGTGCAAATTTCAGCCTCAGAAAAGGAAATAAGAGGAGGATATCTATTACAGATGGAAAATTGCTGGTGTTTAGAGATAGGGTGCTATTTTTTAAAATAAAACGATTTTACGACTTTTCTAATGTTACCGACTATGGAGTGATTACTCCCACTGACCTAAGAGCTATTCAAGAGCACAGTCTTAATACAGCTATGTAAATTGCCCTTGCAAGCTTCTTTTTGCAGCCCTTGTGCATACAAATGCCCATTTCTTACAAAGAAGAAATGATTCCTTAGTATTCTTACTTAGGCAATTGCCATGGTTTTTATATCACATCCGTTTGTTTGTTGTCTGCCCAAACCTCCCATCACCATGGAATCTCAGCTCCCCTCAATACATCCAAAACCAAGTCTTATGCACAGCTTGGGTAGAAAATGGGTGAGACACTAGAATTCAGGTAGTGTGAGGGGCCTGGTTCCCATAGTCAGGATTTAGCTAACTGTGCTCATTTGGTTTCTGGAACAGTATGTGTATTCTTCCGGAGAACAGAGATTCAGGTTGAGCTGTGCCATAAGAAGTTTTGTCTCTTCCCAACCATCCTTTTTTCACCTGCCTATGGAAGGTTGATTTTTTGAGGGGGTTTTGTTTGATTTTTAATCCTTCTGTTACACACCTCTCTAACTACTACATTGCTGCACATGGGGAGAGAGACAATTCCAAGGTGTCTTTTGGCCTCAGCTCTAACGTGTCACTATGTCCTTTTGTTAACTCAGTTGCCATAGCCAGAGCAAATCTCTGTGGACAAATCTAAGGCAAATACTGTTCTTACTGATGTTTTGGCTACTCCACTGAACAGTGTGCAGAACAAAAATAGATACTGCCCAGCTACCTTTAAAGGCACTGTAGCTCCACTAAATATTTAACCTTCTCGCATAACAGGTAGCCTGAATAAGAGCTTCTGTGAAGAAATTGGCAATCAAAGCACTTCAGAAACTTTTCAGCCTTGGCTACTCCCACTCATTTGCTATTCTTAGTGCACTCTGTTGCCGTCAAGAATCTAGCTCAAAGCTCTGAGATTCTTCTCACTTCATCAGTATCGTAAGATTCCTTTTTTGCGTCTTTATTTTTAGGCATACAGTTTCTGGCAATTAATGCACAACCTCCTTTCCTGGGGAGAAGTGTGATTGTTAAGTACGGTAAAAACAGGCTGTGTTTCTCAAATGTTTGAGGGTAGAGAATGAACTTTTTCCCATTTCATTCTTACTTTGCACTGGGGAGAGATGTTGCTGGTGCAGCTGATTCTGCTTCAGTTCTCTCAGTAGGGTTATCCACACTGCTAAAATTCTGCCCAGCACTTGCTCAAATGTTTCAGTGGCCTGGAGCGTAGTCTGAAACAATGAGGAGAAAGCCTGTTTCGAAGTAATGAAATATGCATCAATGAACAAGTGAATAAACACAGCAGATTGCAGAATAAGAAACACCCTGTTTAAGGAAATGAACTTTGTTCATTTAATAAATGCTGTTTGTTTTGGTTTGGTTTTTTTTAATAACTCATGATTATACTCATGTAAGATACTAGCACAGCGCGATCCTCGGTAGATCAGAAAAAAGGTTGCCTGTATGAGCAGAAAGTGGAAGAAGCAGCAAGTTGGACAAGGGAACCCCAGGGAACTTGATCCTGCCTGAATGAAAGCAGTGCTGCTGGTTGCCAAGTTCCCTTTCCTTAGCATCCGGAGCAGGTCTGAAGAGGGTACAATGACATTTATTATTGGTTAGTGTATGGTTGTTACTAAACAAAAGAGCTTGTGGGGGGTTGGGACTAGATGATCTTTAAGGTCCCTTCCAACCCAAACCATTCTGTGATTCTATGAATACCACAGACTCTGAGGAAGGAATCGCTTAATCTGCTTGTACTTTACTTTTTGCACGAGCAGAATATTTTTGAGCTCTTGAGAAGAAGTAATGGTTACTCAGGAAGACAAATCAGAGGGGATATTTTGTATGGAGACAGAATTGGTGGTAGTTCAATGCATCATATATGGCAAGGAGCTGACCGTTTCCAGAAGACGTACGTTCTCCCCTTCTCTCTCTTTCTTTTCTTCTTCCCTCCTGCTAGCAAATAGTGGTATAACTGTTACATGTTACAAGATCAGTTTATAAATGTGTACTGACCTCTGTGCCACTGGGATGGTGCAGAACAGAGCTTGCTAAAATGCCTTCCAGATGGAGGGTGCATCCCTCATCATACGTGACTACGTACAGACCAAGGTAGGGCACTCCTGAGTCTGCTCTCGCTTGACCAAGTGAGGAACCATCATCTTGGAACTCAGAGTGGAGGGGAATCGGTGTCCAGTTGTCAAGGAGAAAGTTAAGTGAGAGTCACGTACTTTAACTGAAAAGTAATTAGAAAAGAACACCGGTAGATTGCAGTGATAATTAAGAAGCCATAGAACAATATGTTGCCATGAATTTTGACTTTTTGCGAAATGTTACACAGAACACTCCAGGTACAAGCGTAACATCTGCTGTTCTTCTGATAGTCTTAAGTGTTTCCTCCTGGATTACTGTTTTACCTTGAAGTGGCAGTAAATATGACTAAAAATAGGTATGAGGAACTGTGGGTGTCATCCTTCTGATGCTACAGAGTAAACACAGTCTGTGAAAATGAGCCGACTGGTAGGACAGTACCCCAGTTGACGCTAAAAAGCTTTAGTCATGTAGGGAGCAGAGGCCTTTGGGCTGGATAACCATGATCTGAGAATGAATAGGAAATGAGAGAAATGCAGTGGTGGGAGGAGAGTAGATTCATCCTTCGGATTCATTCAACATACTGCTTTAGTTTGGAAGGATTATTGAAAGTTTGGGACAAGGCTCTATTCTTTTTGAATTGGTCAAAAGCTTAACCGGTGAGCATTATTAAGAGCTATAGACTGTATTCTGCATGTAGGACAACCTGTTAGAAAAGCATCTTTGCATCTGTCTTTAACTGATGTGCTGGGAAGCCATGCAGAAAAGCATAGGCTGATTAAAAAACCCCTAGAATTAAACTGAGCAGAGAAAAGCCAGACTTAACCTGCTGGAGTCCTTTGAAGATCTTAGTACAAAGATACAGTGAGTGTTATTATGTTTAGCGATTTGTCTCCAGCTGCTAATATCAAAGAACTTAGTTCTTTGGTATAGAAACCAAACGATCACTTGTGTACTGCACAAATATTTAGCATATCACTCGCCAGACTGTTCAGAGCTCAAGCCTCTATGACTACAGCCAGGCATAAAAAAACATATAGGTCAGCCCATCTTATTTTTGTTGTTATTGCTATTATTATTATTATTATTACCATACTTTTAGCCCTTCTCACAGGGGATATGACAGTGATAGTTTACATAAAAACACACCTGGCAGCCTTCCTCCCCCATGTGTGACTCAGACAGATGTTGTTAAGAGTATCAGGAATGCTTTTGTTGTCTGCTTCCCACAGTCACCTCTGCTAGAAAATGTGATTATAATTGTTACTTAAAATGAATATTCCAGTCATATTCTTCCCAGAAGATTTTAACATATTTAAAATTACTGCATCTGATCCCACTGGACTGCTTCTATGCCTGGAAGAAATCAGGAAGTAGCATACAGCATGTGCTCTGTTTAAAACAAAACAACACCCCGAAACCAGAGTGGTTGTTCTCTCACTGAGTTTTCCCACTGCACTGGGAAGGCAAGAGGAGCTTTAGTAGGTTGGCCACATGTGGCTTGGGTTGCATTTTGCCTGTGTACGTACACACACGCGTCATATATTTGTGTGTAAAATGGCACCTTTCTTAGAAACGACATCTACTGAGGCATCAAGCGTGTGCAGGCACCGTAATATCAGGGACATGCTGAATAGAAATATTTGCCCTGCTTTGCTTGATGACAAGTAAAATAACAGCGTGGAATAATTCAACTCCCACCAGAAAGCGTAGACCTGCCCCAGCAGCGTTATTTTTGGGTTGATGATAGCTGTGTCATCCCTGGATTTCCAAGTGCCACAGCAGCTACTGACCTACCTGTGCTCCAGCCCTGCCTAAGCCACATGAGCTATTTCATGCGAAATTACTCTCTAATTAAGTTGCACAGTGGTAGAGCTAGCACAAGCTGTACTGAAAAGGGGATGCCACTTTCCAGTAGGTACCAGAGGCTCAGCATGATGTTAAGCGACTGGAATAAATGCCTCTTCACAGCCCAGTGCTCTCTGTATTTGACCTTGCACTGCGAGCCACGGTATGCTGGCTAACAGTACCATGGCTGTACTAGAAACAGGATCCCAATAGTGACCCCTGTTAGCATAGAATTACGTCCCAGCCGTATTACAAAGTGGGGTTTGATTCAAAAGGTAGACTGGGATGTACAGTTATGCTTCGTAACCCGGTGCTGCTCTGTCAGGGTATTATTACCTGAGGCACCCTGAGGATTTGGAAAGAAAATCAAGAAATAAGATGTCCATAGATATATATGTTCTGTTCCCGCCACTGTTACTAGCAGGTGTTATGTATGTGAGTAATTTCCATAAGAAAAATGTACTCTTTGCTGCTGTTCTTGACATTCTGAAATGCAGACTATGTTATGTAAATTGAAAGAACATTTTATAATAAATTGTAGGTGGAGAATGTATTAAGTCTTGTGTTAAATGAAGGAAAAATACTAGGGAGACAGATCATCCAACTGCAGAAACGATTCACCTTGAAGTGCGAAGAGATGGAAAGTGTAAGCCATTAATCTGCTGGCGTTGGAAGACTACATGAATTATCTGGGCTGGTTACAAACCAAAATGTAATTATGTAGGGCAGGTCCCTGAAGTTACTTTAGATATCAAAGATGGGGGAAGCAGGGAGGACAGTGAATACTGAAGTAGGTGCAGGGAATAGCTTTATCAGTGCCAGTGCCTACGTGATCATTTCCTTGGCATTCTGTGACCTGTGCTGCTGGCTGCTCTGTTACATACATCCAGAGTCATTCCCAGCTGTTTTCTGCGCACCTCGGAGCCATTTTCTCTAATGCAAATGAAACAATTCTGGGTTCTTTTGCTTTAAAAAAAAAAAAGTGAGGCACATTAGATGTGGGAGTAGATCCAAAACGATTCATGCAAGTACAAGATATGTGCTTGGGGACAGTAAAGGACAGCTTGACATTTTTCTGTGGGAGGAGCTGTAGTGTTCATGAAGTTGCTGTGTGACCATCCCTGGAGAATGATACCCTCTTTGCTTATACAGCTCAATGCAACCAAAAAATGAGCATCCCAGGAAAACTCTTGTTTGTTTTTTTACAGCTGTGTTTCACGGTAGTTTCTCAGTGGATCATTACTTGCTTGCATTGCTTCCATTGATACACCACTGCTGCTTAGTCTCTACACAGATGACTGACTGGCAAACCCTTTTGCTGTGGCCTTAGGTACTCCTCTCTTCTGCGTTTGCTTTTTTCATTGTGAGCCCCTTGCTGAAGCAAGAGAAGTCATTATGAAGGTGTCACCTGCTGTCATAATTATTGTTCCTTATTTTAACAGTTAGGGAACTCAGTCTCCCTTAAGTGATAAAGTAGAAAATATGATTGGTGACACTAGTCTGGTCTCTGAGAATTAAGTGGGATTTGTGTCTTTTCACACTGTTCGAACCAAGGACCGCATCACACCCACCGTGCTACATCAGCAGCAGAGTATGCTCCTCTGACCGTTGCTTCACATACTCTACCATTTGTTCAAGGATGGGATTAAATGGGGTTTTTTTTGTCATGTTTCATGGGGTTGGCACACAGGGTGTTACTTTAGTCAGCCAACATGGACATGGAGTTGGGACATTGCACTCTTCTCTTACATGTTCCTCCTCATCTGCTTACCAATCCCTGGGGGAGATATAAGGAGGGCAGTGAATGGTCACAGTTTTCCCATTCTTTTCTCATCCTGTTGCCAGAGTCAGAATGTGAGATGGGGAAGTGAGATCCTTCATAAGATTGCTGTCTTATACAGGAAATTTTCTGTGCTAACACAGTCCCAACTTTACTGACTGACCGCTTTCTTTAAAGGCCACAAGTCACAGCCTGCTATCCATCATAGCTTTCTTGTAGGGAAGGAGAGGGGTTGACAAGCTTGGTGTTCTTGCCCAGCAAAATCCTTAGGGCTTGCTCAGTCTCAAGGTATCTCTTGTTTTCCTCTTCAAACTTGAAGAGGGAGAAAGTGAGAGGGAACGTACCTGCAGCAGGTGCTCGGAGATCGGATCAAGATACTGTCTGTCATCATTGTGTTTAGACTGCCAAATAAAATAATGATTGAAAATGAAGATTAAAATTGGAAATCTTCTTTCGTACCTAATGAAAATCAGTAGTCTTGGCATAACATATGGCGCTGCATTCAGCTTCTAGTGCTGTAGGAGTAGGTTGCAGCTGACAGCGCATATGTCTCTACAGTATGCTTCAGAATCCCCAAATATAGATATTCCAGTGAATCAGTAATTTTTAAGCTTGAAACGTAAGTGTATTCCTCTTCCCCTTTCTTATCCTGCTCCGCCCCCCACTCCCCAAAAAGCAAACCTTGAAAAGTTAAGCATTTCTTAATGCTTTGGAAGTATTTCTGGTTGTAATTCTGAGCGATCCTTTCTGTCATGCTTCCACTATTCCTTTGGTGGAAAAAAAACCAACCCCAAACAAAAGACCCCCACACGATACTTGCATTAATGTTCAGGGGAACAAAGGACCCCAAAGCACCTCAGGTTGCATCTCAGAGTTCATACAATACCTTCCAGAAAAGCCTACTGAGGTGCTAATTTCAATTCTAGAAAAATTTCACTGTAACTGCCAATATGGATTTGAGCAAAAAGGGTGTGAATTGTATGTAGAATGTGATACTGTGCTTCCTCCCTGGCTGACATGGTAGAACTTTCAGGAAGTCAGAGCTTTCCCTTTGCAGAGGATTATTAATCCAGCTTCCAAACTCATCTCCGTAGCTTCAACACACATGAACTCTCACTAATGCATCTAAGTGTGCTGAAAATTCTGTTCTCCAAGAAGAAAGAATATAGAGTTCTCTCATTAGGGTCTTGCTTTGCTTGGATCCCTTCAGGGTAAAATATCATACATTTCTTTTCTTATGGCATTAGATTTTGTTTGTGTTTCATTACCAGTAGCACTTATGTCAAAATTTTGATACAATTTATAATCTGGCAGTTGGATTCCAAAGCAGAAGACCATGTGTACATTAATTAAAATTTATAAAAATAAGAGAAAAAGTGGTTTATTGAAGGCAGAAGTAACACCTCCTTAGTCTGAATCAGAAGTTGGGGACAGCACGCCTTTGCAAATTCATGTATATTAGCCCACTCTCTTGAAGGCAAAATTCTAGTGAGTAAGGGAGAAAAGACAACTGTTCAGCATGAAGCCAAGCTTAGGGATGAGCTTACATGACTGCAAAGGTAAATCAGATATGGGGAAATAGCAGAAGAAGAGATATTTGGCTGCAAAGATCTGCATATTAAGAGAGCCTGCATATTAAGAGAGCCTGTATCAAGATAGCCAAGTGGAAATTTGAATATATTGCAAAAGCAGAGCACTAGATGCACTTTGCAGCTCATTCATTTTAATACTTTAAAATTGTGTTTTCTCTTTGAATATGCAATAAAACTGCAGGAGGTTGGGATTCATTTGCTGTATTCATTTGCCTGCATCCAGCCTTTGCAGAGCTGTGGCACACAGGCTGTGTGCAGTTGTGTAGTAGCATGTGAGGTGCCCCCTTTTCAACCTGTCGGATCCTTCCAGAGGGCTCTCTCGCTTCTATCACCCTGCCCTCTGTACTTAAGTCTCCATTCTCTCACTGAACAGCAAGCTGTTTTCACTCTCCCCTCATGTACCTTGTTTAAAATCCTCTGCGCTGGGTTGGCAAGCCTTTTGACAGAGGTGTTTTATCCTGCTTTGTCAAATGGAGCCCCTCTCTCAGCTCTTCTTCCTCAAAGAGGGATCCTTGGCTGTGAAAGCCAAAGTTCTGCTTGCAGCACTGGCTGCAGAGCCGGTTGTTAATTCTCCATGTGCCTCCGCTCCCATCCAGGCCTTCCCCTTCATCTGCAGGATCAAGGAGGTCATTTCCTGGGCTCTCATGTTCTCTATCTCTGCTCTTCAAGCTCTGCAGTCATTCTTGAAGTGGTATCTGTCAGTCTTCTTGTAGATATTCACACTAGTTCCCCCCCAAAATAAAGACATACAAAGTTATTTCAGAAACTGTGTTTCCTTGATATTTTACAAGTTCACAGTCTGTTCTGTGAGTCTTTGAAAACGTCTAAACAGACTACACCGATAGTTTGACTTATTTAAAGTAAATAACCTGAACAGTGTTACTGCATAAAATGCAGAGAATGGATTGTTGCCTTGAACAACCCAGACTTTCTGGAAATGTAAGATTTGCTTCCCAGCAGAGTTGGCTCTTACATGTTCACTTTTTTTGAGGAAAGAAAAAAAAAAAAGTAGAGCTGTATGGACCTCTATCAGTCAGAAAAGTTTTCAGGAACCAGGGAATGGAACATGTACAAAATCACCTGGAGCCAGAACACTCTGCTGGTATTCGTGAACCGTTTCGTTCAGTTTTTCCTGAGCAGTGACAGAAGTGACATTTTATCTGCAAAAATGTCTGCAGAACTCCACCTCAGTGGCAATTCTTTAGTGCCCTTTTCAATACAATAATAATTTATAATATAAGTAAGTCTTTAGATTTTCCTGCTTATATTATAGAAAGTTTCAGTAAGGGAGCAGAGAAGCACTACAAAAACCCCAAATCACATAGCTAAGCAGCTCTCAGACAATTGATGAGCTGAAAGCTGTTTGCTCAGGATATTTGAGAAACTTAAGCAAATTAGGAAAAATCAAAATGTTTTATAAAGCAAAGAAGAAGCTAGATACTTCTTGGCAATATCTCTTCTGTTTATTTCATGCTGGGTTTATTTTTAGAAGTTAATATTTTCATCTTCTGTTCCCATGCGCCTGAGAGTTAATGTTTTTGCTACCTGTGACAAAAATTGCTTGCTCTTAATAATGTCATGTTCTGAGAAAGCTGGCTGCCCTAATCTGTCCTTTCAGAGCTCATCTGCTCGTCTCAGAATCTCATGCCGCATCCACCATATCCGAGTCTTAGTAGAGTCCAGCAGCATATGGCATATTAATGAAGAAACAGTTTATATCCCTCGTGCTATCTCTAGCAAAGGTGATTAAAAACTAAATAAAGCTCAGATTATTTTTGATAACCAGGTTTTTACCTTTTCCGTGGCATTTTTTTGCCGTCTTTTAGGAGTATGTGTATGTGCTGCCCTCTAGCAGGAGATCCTATAGCATCGCTCTTGTCTCTGTGTGCATGGGGACGCTGCTTTTTGGTACACAGAAGTTGCCCCCAAAAGATGGGCTTATACTTTGGAGCCCAGTTGCAAAGAGGAAGTGTCACTTCAGAATTTCTCTACCTGTCCCCACTGTCACTTTAGAAGTTCTGATGCTCTCCACCTCCTCGTTAGCGTGGTGTTCTTAGGTGGGTGTTACATACAGATGAGTAGTTGAGGGGGAATTTCCATGCACCCCTTGTCCATCAGTTGGGCAATTTTCTATGGATGCCATGTCAAATATTTGTGCTGCCCTTTCTGAAGAGCTCAAGAGCAGTCCCAAGAACTGTCCTAGTAGTGGGAGGTTGGGCTCTTTTAAAAAAACAAACCAACCGCTAATACTGGTCTGCTGGGACCAGTCCTTCACTGCCTTGGGGTCTGCAACAAGTGTGGAAGGAATCATCTACAATATGAGCATTATTGAAAGGTAAACAATCATTTGAGTTGAAATACTGGAGTAGAAACAGCAGCCGGAATCTCCTCAGAGACTGAGGATTCCCTGCATGTCCTACATAATAAGGGAAAAGTTAAAACATCATGTGAATGACATTAAAAATTCCAGGGAAATATACGATTGTCTCTGTCTAGATTTAAAGATGATGCAATATGGCTTTCATTAGGGAAAAGTTGGAGGCTTGAATACTGTCATTTTATTTTCCTGTGGAAAGTTGTAATTTCATGCCAAATTTTAATTTATTTCTCTCCGACATATGAAAAAAATGCTGTTTAATTATATCTAAATTTGATAGGGTATGTCTTTGAAAATGAACCTTGACTTATGAAAACTTGTAATTTATGCCATTTATAATTACACAGATTGAAAACTTTGTTTAAAGTCTTAGAGAGAGAAATGAATCACTGGCTTTTTTTTTCTTTTTCTGAATTGGTATTTGAGTTTTAAGAGTGCTTTCAAGTGAAAATAAAAAATCAGCCTCAAGCTGTTAGCATGAGTACCCCTCCCCCCAAATTAACATTCTTTTCAAATTTTCATAGAGGTATGATAATTTTTGAAAAGTAAATATTTCTCCCCTGTACTTTTTTTTTTTTTTTTTGGTACAGTGAGATCATCTCTTATTTTCATTGTTCTATGTAACACTAAGCAGAGGGTACAGGTGTTGGGAGCAAAGAGATGAAGAGGCTAGAATCATTCAGCTGCCAGCCATCGAGGGAGCAGGTGACTTTGCTGCCAGTAGTATTTCTCTTTAGGGTGCTCCAGCTAGGCCTGTTGCTGGTTATTTGGGCTTATGCCCCCTGTGGTATTTAGGGAGAGGTAAGAGCAAGAGCTTCAGTCTCTGCAGATGCTGCCCTGGCATTTCTAAGCATGTATGGAGGCATAATGGCTCACTAAGCTTTCAGAGGTACTCTAAAGCGTAACTGCAGTCTTTTGACAGACTTTTTCTATTGCTGGCAGTTGTCTTCATTTATTCCTATTATCGTGTCAGTTATTTGGGTTTTTTTCTTTTCTTGACGTGCATTTTTCCCCCCTTCCCTCTAACTTGACTTTCTGTATGAAAGGGAGGGTAAGGTGCCTGTTTAGGAGTTGATACTTTACGGATGTGATACTGGGGGGCCCTACCCAAGAGGTCACTGTATTCTCAGTGTCATTACCCTGAATGCATTTACCAAGGGGGGTGGGGGGTGGAGGGGTGGGGGTGCAATTAAGTGCTAACTCCCTTTTAAAACAAACAAAATAAAATGGGAGTGCTGAATGCTGTGAAGGTAGTTGGTTAGAGTAATCCTTGTTTGTTGAGCGAGAGAGGCTTAAAGTCGTATTTAGAGTGAACTTCTAGGTAACTTGCCCTGTGGCCGGACTTGGTAGTATTTTTCCAAGTGTCTTTCAACATACTCAGAAAATGTTCTTTAAGAATTTTGTTGCTAATGTGAACGTATCCTGCATCAGCAAGAGTCAATATATTCATCTTAGATCTTTCTTCCTCTTTGTCATCCTAAGGATCTTGCCACTGCCTTGGAGCATAGGGCAGGAGGAACAGCTAGCTCACTCCTGAAGCAATCCCTAAGTTTTAGGTCCCATGATAACCATATATAGAGGTTTAATTCAGCATGAAATGGAGAGCATCTTGCTCAAGTCTATCAAGACTTACAACATGCTCCCAGATAAATTTTGGGACCTTTACTACAAAAGGCAAAACATTTCAGAGGTTTCAGCCATGTATTGGGGGAAGTTAATAGAATTAAAAGAGTAAAAATGTGTATTACTAAAGCCATTTAGTACTGCATGGGTATTGGAGCTGTTGCTGATACCTTTGCAAAGGGATGTTTCATGCAATTTGCTTTCAACAGGAGTCCTAATACATGAATCTTGATGTATGGACTCATTGTATAGCTGACTGCCCAAGAACAGTATTCGCACAGGGCCACAAGCTGGTCTGAAGGTAGCCTAAGCAAGGCTGCAGGAGGTGCTGAGGAAAGGGCTGGAGCCTCATAGTTAAATGGTTTTCTCTGCTGTCATAGTTTACAGTATTTCTTCTCTGCGGCATCTGTGAAAAAGAGCAATCGCACTGGGAACAATAAGAATATGCATGAAATGGTAATCAGAATAATAATTTGAATAGTTTTGAGCATTAATTTAATTACAGTAGCATCTGAATTCAGTGCAGGTCTTTTTAGTTCTGGATTTCAGCAGTTCCTATCCAAGTCTGAATTTTCATGGGTGGCCATACTTACTCTAGTTTAAACGTTACACAGTTCTTCCACTAATATTAGAAAAGCTGTGAGTGTCCTTATCATAAAATCCATTCTTGAACAATTTGAGGAACTGTCAGTTTCTTGATAGCAATGGTATTACCTTTGCCGGTGATGGAGATGCACGATTGTCAGTCACATAACAGGGTTTTTGTGAGCCATTGCTGTTGTTGTGCACGGGCCTGACTGAACTAAAACTGAGATCTGTTGGAATAACTGATTCTGTTAATTTGGCATGAAGTGTTTTCCTGAAACACAGTACATACTTTAACTAACTTTGAGATTTTAGTATGTCTGTATACCTTTTCCAAGATTATATTGCAAATTTGCCACAATCCCTGTGAGTAGGGCAATGGGAGGTGATTTTGCACAAGAGTTTATTTCAGTGCTAATGCCCGAGGTGATGCCCAGCAAGGAGCAAATTGTCTTGTGCTCAAGGTCATGTGTCAGAAGCATCATTAGGTGTGCTGCAGCTCAAGAGGAGATCTAATTCCTCTGTCTCTAAAAATGCACCTTCTGGCAGGAAGACCCACTGTGGTGGGTGCTCTTGTTTCTTTTGCTGGAGGACCCCCTGTACCACGTATGGTCAAAGTGGGAGAGAAGTGTGAAGGTGCAGCGTGTATGCGTGGGATACAGCCAAACAAAGGCCACGCAGGCAAGTGTCACACTCTGAGCATAGGACATATTTTATGCTTGGAAAAGCATGCATCCTCTGTTCTGTCTGATATGTTAAAGAAGGGAGGAAACAGTCTCTGAGCTTGTCCCTGTGCTCCTGCCCAGGTAGCCAGTAAGGTGTGCTGGCCTCCTCCTGTTCCAGTCAGAGTAACAAACCGGCCTTCATGTAGCTATGTAAAACCACATTGCAACGATCAAGTAACTTTTTATTTTAAACGAATAATTTGTATATTAGTAGTTTTCTCTCTTTCCTAGGGATCTTCTACAAATGTTTTCTAGCTCAGCCTAGCAATGTCATCTGCCTGTGGTCATCAGGTAGGCAGGTTCATAAGGTACAATTTGGTATCCAATTGCTGTTTTTCTTAGTTTTTCTCTTTGTCAGTACAACAGGCTTTTTCTTTCCTTTATTTTTATAGGGGAAAAAAAATATATTTTAGTTGGAAGAAGACTTTATGTTTTTCTGATGTTTTGACTTTTGAGCATTTTTGTGAGCAGTTACTGCTTGGAGTTAATTTTCAGCCTGCCCAAGTGAGCTGTAACAAACACTGTATTTAAATTGGGAACACATATTTTATATTCAATTTTGGTTTGCTTTGGGTTTTTTTTTTTTACCAGTACAGATAACCAAAGAAGTGCTAAACTTAATTTTCAGTGGTGAGAAACTCTGCTGCCCCATCTAAATGGAGGAGATTGGAGGGTTTAGATGCAGGACATGGCTTGCAATGGGGTTGGGATTGTGTTATGTATGTGCAAAGGTTGAGTCCTATGCACTTTCACTTCTGATAGCCTGCTTTTGTTCAGTGAAAGTAGATTTTTTTTGGTCTGTTTTAAATGAGTAATTAACATTCTTGCACTTTAATTCCATGCCCTGCAGTTCTCTGACTCATGAGTAACCTTAAATGTGCAAAATCTGATTGTAGAGATTTATAAACCTGTTTTCCGGTGTTCAGTCACAGATGCTTTTAGATTGATACACCACCACTGTGCAAGTACATGTTGTAGTGCTCTCACAGTGACCGTGGCCTGGGTGCAGAGGCTTGGGAGGCAAGAGCAAAGCACCCATTCTGTAGTTCAAAAAAATTAGCCATTAGCTGTAAACCAGCTGTTACCATTTTGAGCAAATAAACTAAAAATACCATACCAGCTTCTCTTTTACATGGTTTTTCACTGCTGCTTCATACTCCACAGATGAAACTGAACCGCAAGAACTATATACCAAGGAGCTTACCACTGATAACTGCATCCATATTTCTGTGTGCCGAGACCTGAATGAGTTGGCCCATGTTTCAGATAGCTGTTGATGCTCTGCCTGCTTGCTCTTCCACAGAAATGAGATCTAGTAGAGAATGCCACTGAAATCTGAGTGGAATAAAGGGACCCCTCCAGATCTGCATGGCTGTATATTCTGACCAGAAGAAAGTAGACTGTGATTAGATTTTGTGATAAGCTGCACCTGCTTTGCCCCTTACATGTTTGTGGGAATATCGGGAGTTGAGTCAGATGCAGTTCCCAGAGTGTTACTAATTCAAAAATGCACATATATTTAATAAGGAGAAAGTATGGCAAAATTAAGCACAAAAAGAAAAAGGCAAAAAAAAAAAAAAAAAGTGCCTGATTCTTAGATACCAATGTGAAAGATGCCATAGAAATTAGATACAAATACTGAATTTAATGTAATATAGTTCTTTGTAATCTAATTACATAAGCATTGCTATGGTTTGTTTTGTAAATGGAACTATGGGGGGACTTAAAAAAAAAAAGTATTTAAGTCAGCATAAGATATAAAAGCAATTTCCTTTAAACTGGAAAAACAAGAAATCACACAGCACTGTGCATTCAGTCCACATAATAAATCATATCATATTGAATGCTCCAAATCTGAGAGGTGAAATCGAGCACTGGAGACTTTCCAGGAATCCACAGTAGCTAAACGGTGCAAATGGGCAAGATACCAGTCTTTTGTTTCTTGCACAGTTTAAGGGTAGTCCCTTGGAAATGAGAAAATAACAGGATTTCCCTGGCCTGCGTTGGATCTCCAGTATTCATCCAAACACAAAGAAAACGGTTTTGGTTTGGTTTTTCTTTTTTTTTTCAGTTAAACACTCAAAAAGGAAAGAAAAATAGTGTCTGGAATCTGTATTGCTCAAATTCTGCCAATTTTAATTGTAGAAGGTGGCCTGTTTTGAAGCAGTACGAGGTGAAGCAGAGGAATGAGCTCGGTGAATATGAGGGCATTGAGTCTGCGGTCTTTGAAGCGTACGGCTCTAGGAAATACTGTTGTATTTCACCTTCTCTTGTTCGTGTCTTCCACAAAGTTCAGAACAAACTTTTTACAAAATATAGCATGTTCATTTGCTGGGGAAAAGTAGTGCAAAAAATGATGCATGCTAGAACAGCGGAGTTGGTATTTATAGCATGAAGAATATTTAATACTTGGATCAGAGCAAAAATGTGGTGATAGGGGTTTTTTGTCGTGTGTGTTGTGCGTGTTTGTTTTCTTTCCTCAAAATACAACCTCTTTTTGCTGGAGTACTCTTTAGGGCTCATAAAAGTGGCAATATTTAGACCTATGTAAAGCTTCCTGCCTTAATATATCATCTCATTTTAAAACAGATGGTGTCCTGTAAACTAGCAAGCATAGACTAGTCTGAAGAGTACATATATACCCAGTACTCAGCTGAGTATCCTTGCAGGATTTTGAACTAGTTTAATTCTACTGGTGTAAAATTATATCATGTAGATCCTCCAGTGTAATGTCTGTCGAGGTGTAGAATCACATGCATAATCAGGCCATAATTCGCAGGTGTATCAATGTTGGGGTAGATCAGGAAGGCAGTTTTGAAACAGATCTCCTGGTCCCCACTTCCTATGAGCTGGCTGGTGTCCTGTCACAGCCTTGGAAAGTCCAGGTGTCCCATGCCTGAGGGGAGGTTACTGCGAAGGCAGAGCCAGGCACTGTGTGGAGGTGCACAGAGGCAGGACAGGAGACAGCGGTCATGAACTGAAATAGGGGAGGGCTCAAGTTGCCAAAAGGAAAAAAAATTCAAGAAAAATCTGTCACCGTGACTGCAGTCAAGGCCTGCACCAGGTTGCTAGGAAAATCTGCACAGCCTCAATCACTGGAGGCTTTCAAGATCCAGCTGGACAAGGCTCTGAGCACCCTGGTCTGTGATCCTGTGTGCTGGGCTCATCTCAGATTAAACCAGAGCAAAAGGTGTGCTCTAGGAGTATCCAACCTGCTTGACCCCTTAGGGTCTGTTCTTACCGGGGTCTTAAGGGGAGATTTGAAAGGGGCCAGAGGAGTGTGGATGGAATACAGGGGCACAGAAACAATTTCTGGGTGTGGAGAGCAGAAGAGGAGAAAGTGATGACTTATTGGTGAGAGGCAGAGATTGAGATCACTGAAGGGCACTGTTCATCTCATGCCTGTGACACTGCTTGATGACCAGGGCACACTGCTTTGCTAAACTGAGCAACTGCTTTCAGATACAGATTAATAAAACTCTTGAAATTGTTCTCTTATTACTTTCCTTTCCTTACTCAATTATGCTGGGCACCTGCCTCTGAAATGAGAAAGATCATCATCCTATAGGATCTGTCGTGCTTAGAGGAAAACACTTGGGTGTGCAGATGACTTCCTCAGCGAGCAGCTCTGCACGACATAAGCATGTTTACTGACGACTTAGCTGACCTTTCTGGGCCCCGATAGTCACGTAGCGTCTGTTTGCTTTCAGGAGCACGTGCTGCATCTGCCATGCTCCTGTCCTGCGTGGAGTCTGAACGGTTACAGAAGAACTAGTATACGTATTTCTGCAGCACAGGCTTGTGTGGTGTTTGATTCGGAGTATCTGTGTTGGTATTGCTCGTGAAGAAAATAATTACTGCTGTTGCTGGAGGATCAGAATTAGTTTTTGCAACTACACTGCAAATATTTTGAGAGGAGCATGTTGGGAACTTTCCCTTTCTCAGAATGGCTGCCCTAGATGCAAGATTTCTAGTCCAAGAGACGGTTAAAAAAATCTGGCTTTTCAGATTCCCAAATTAGATTTAACATGTACACATCGTTACTTCTATGAAATGCTTTCAAATCGCTCTGATTACAAAATACTTCTTGTAATCAGATCAAGTTGAACAGGAAATCTCAACTAAGTGCAGTATCTCAGGAGTAATTGCTGTACAAATACTTTAAATAAATTGTGAGCAATTTCTTATGCAGTGGCTTTAGCTAATGTTATTAGTATGCTTAATTGGCTTTTCTGTGTGTCAGTTTTAGCCACAGTGCTGAAATCTGAAGGGAAGAAAAAGTGTACTGAAATTGAGGAGCGGCGCTTCACTTGCATTGAGGCACGAGTGACCTTTTGTCTTTCATAGATCTGTAAGCACCGGTTACAAATGCAAAAGAAAGTGGTTGAGGAAAAAAAAAAATAGAATGGGAATGTTGAGGACTTTTTGGAAATACCTGACATGGAGAGCACACGCAAGAGGAGGAGAGTATCTGTAGTCATGGAATGCTTCCCTCACGCAGTGATTTGACAGTCTTGACACATGGAGATAAGCATTCAAGCTGGCTGTCAGTGAGCAGGAACAAGTTCTCAAACCACCGTTTCTGTCCTTGTGGGAAGAGCGGGGTGGGTTTTCCTTTGGTTTGGTTTTTTATTTGTTTGGGTGGTGGTGGGTATTGGTTGGTTTTGTTTGTTTTGGGTTTTCTTGTTTGGTTGTTTCTTTTGGTTTGGGTGTTTTGTTGTTTTTGTTTGTTTTGATTTGGTTGTTTAATTATTTTTCTTTTCCTTTGATAAAGCCTTTAAAAGTATAGAATTTGTTTCCATGTGGCATAAGGAAATTTCACTGGTGGCTTCCGCCCTCCCTCCAAGCATTTGCAGAACACAATTTTGTTTCCTGTCTGGTTCCACTGGAGTGTCTCAAATATTTCTGTGTGGTTGGGTTGGCTTGGGTTGTGGGGTAGAGGAATGAGGTTTTCTTGTGGTTTGGTTTGGTTTTTTTTTTTTTACTAGACTCTAGGTTGAGTTCACTGTGAGAATGGTAAGTTGATGGGAAAGTCAGCTTTTTTGGTTTGAGTCGAAAAGTTCTTGTAGCACATCTTCAAAGATTTTATCAGCACCTGAAGACAGCGTTGCGCACGAAGAAGTTGACGTAATGTCATTGTGCATTCTTTTGTCGTTTTGGTTTTGTTGTTGAATTTACATCTAACTCATCACTTGAATGTTCAGTCCTATAGACTGATTTATTATATCAGTTATGTATTTTGTTAACAAACTAGATTGTTTTAATCTTGTATGTGCAGGAGTATTTGTCCAAAGATAAGGACAGAAATGCAAGCCAGTTCACACATGATGTGGCTATGCAAAGATGATGTACTTCTATTAAATGAAAGTGAAATCAGTAATGTCATTCTAGGTAATTTTTTAGCCTTTTAATGTCAGCTTTAATGTATGTTCAAAGACTGTCAATTTAAAACACTACAAGATCCACATAAAAGGGAGCCCTTTTGATTCAACTATTGGTGTTTAAGGCAGAAGAGAGAAGAAAGCCTATAGAATTTTGCAAGCTTTTAATTGAATCAAATCAGTTTATTTTAAACTTCAGTTAGTTGTTTTATTTCAGTATCATTGCAATGTGAATATTTCAGATAACATTAACAGGTAGTGCAACTTGTTCTACAAGATAGCACAGCAGTTATTTACATAAAACATGAAGATAAAACAAAGGGTCTTCTCTTCCATTTGCTGTCCTATTTTAAATTATTTCCATTTTAAAAACAAAAGCAAAGTAAATGTTGAGGACTGCTGTAAGGGGGAAAAAACCTCTTTTAATAGCCCCCTTAGCCCCCCATTCCCTCCCCCATTAAGCCTATTGATGAGAAATTATTTGGAATATGCATGAGTATTTCTGAGGAACTCCAGCAGAGACAGATTTAATAATTAATGCATAGGAATTATTTATTTCCCTAATATATTGTAAAGCTTCATCATTTCAGTAACAAAAAAAGTCTTGATGGTGCTGTAGTAATGAAAACAGTCACTGAGACTTGTTTATCACCTGAATGTGTGGTTTTAATATTTTTAAATGTTAAAGCCTTTTAAAAAATATATTGAGTACCTACATATTGTTTACTAGTGGACATTTGTTGGATTTCAGTGAGACCTTACAGAAATCTTGATGAAAGTGTGTGGTGGTTTTTATTTAATCAGGAGATGTTTCCTTTCATAAAATGTATCTGTTAGAAAACGCTGTCACTGATTCAGCATGCACTATTGTCTAGCTCATGCTCACATGTATATGACTTGTTCAAATAGAAATACCGTTTCAAATGTCTAGTAGATAGTTAATTTTCACAATTTAGCCAGTTACTCCACTGTTTGTGGTCTGCTTTTGGTTTTCTCCCTCTGTATTGTAGTGCTTTTCCTTGTCTTCATTTTGTGTTACTGATATGGGGCTGTTTCATAGATTTATCAAGCTCATTTCTAATTCTAATCTTGCTCTCTAAAATCCTCCAGTCCAAAGCCATCCACAAATTTTAGATGCCTTCTTCACTTCTATCATAGTAACTGTTGAAAATATTGAATGCACCCAAGTCCAGGAAAGACTTCTCCACGGGATGCTACTTAGAACATGTTATTGGTTTGTGCTGCATGATGAATAGCTGCTTTTTTAGATGGATGTTCTCAACCAATTGGTCAGTCCAACAGTGATTTAAGGGAACAATGTCAACAAGCTTAATAAAACGCAACACTTAATGTCACCTCTTCTGCTCCTGTTCTCCTTTCTTCTGACCCATGAGGTCATGAAGGAATTTAAATTGATTAGACTTAACCTTGTTCTTGACCAGTCTGTGACATTTGGAGGTTGGGGTGGAGGAAAGGTGGCATACAGCTGCTTGTTTAATAATTTAATATCTTCCGAGGCAATCAAGTTGACTTGTCTGTAAGTCGTCTTCTTCCCCCTTTTTAAAGACAAGACACTATTTGTTTTTTGCCCTGAAATAACACTTGCTGGTTTTTCCATGATTTTTTTTTTTTTCCAGATTGTTCCTAAATAATACTGGGGTAAATATTATCATCCTGTTGACGTGAATAAAACCAACTTAACTAAATATTTCTTGACCTGTTCTTTCTGCATTTTGACCTGTATTCCTCCTGCATTGTTAAAGCTAATTTAAGTGCTTACTTAAAACTAACTTCTTTATGATGAGGAGGTTTTGAATACTTTAGTCTTTTTGTATGCTCTCCTTCCCCCTTGATTAATGGACCCGTTAATTAACTGAAATAATGGTCTCTCTCTTGTTCTGGTGTACTTGGAGAATCCTCACTAGTTGGAAGTTATTTTGCCTCTTTACCTTTCTGACTTTATCTCTACCTTGTTTTGCCTTCATGTGAACGGTGAGCTATGTGGTTTTGCCTCCATGCTTTCTATTATTTCCTTCTGGTCTTCAAACTGTCTCATTGCTCCTTATTAGTGTAGTTGTTTGCTGTGCTTTTATTATGCTCCCTTATAGTTACTGCAGTTCTCCTGAATATCTTTATCCTTGAGGCTGGCTTTTTAAGAAGTCACTGTGAGGGTCACTGGAAAGGTGGTGGCATCTCCATCCTTGGAGATAGTCAAAATCCAGCTGGACATAGTTCTAGGCAACTGGCTGTAGGTGGTCCTGCTTGAGAAGCAGGTCCCTTCTGACCTCAACCTCTCTGTGATGGCTTGACAGTTCAAGATTGTGGCACGTTCTTGTGCTTTTAAAGCTGTGATTGCCATTCACTGCAAACACTGCCGAAGTATGATGGTTTAGTATAATATTGCAGAGACTAATATGTGATATGTGTGAACTATAGTACTGTAGTGAAAAACTACAGTAGTTTTGGAGATTAGCAGGGACGGTTGGTGTAGAGGTAGTATGACAGGGAGCACTGATACTGTCATCTGAATGGTTATGTCTGGGTTTTCTTTCTTTTGAGAATTTTGGTGTTGGGTTTTTAGTGGTGGGTTGTGGTTTGTTGGGGTTTTATTATTATTATTATTATTATTATTATTATTATTATTATTATTATTATTAAACTGCCACAAAAAAATATCTGCATGGTTTGAGTCAGCTCAGCGGACCTGGTCAGATACCTTTCAGGTACACAGGCTTAAGAGGACGCTTTTGGTCATCAAGTCCAACCACTATCGTAGATATTACATCAAAGATCTCTCCTCATAAACAGTCATCTTCCCTCCATACCCCTTCAGTTGGAGAGAGCAGCAGCAGGCTGTTCCATTGACAACTGCTAGTGACACAGACAGTTTTCCTGCTTTACCCTAACTTCAGTTATTTATAGAAGATTGGAATTAGTCATTTGGAGTGGCACCAAATGCGACTGTCAGTATCGTTTTTGTGTAGCACTGTTCCAGGACCTATTTTCTTCCCCCTTTTGCTTGCTATAGGTGGCATCCCAATATGTAATGATACTTCTTGCTAATATTACTTCTAAATGTAGCATGTTGTCAAGTACGCATCTACCTCTTGTCTCAGGAATGCTGGGATTCATTTGATTTATCTTTTTTGGTCCATTCAATTGACAGTCAATCACAGCAACTTCATTCTAAGTCCTAGAAAGCTCTTACTTGTCAGGACTTCAAGCTAATATTGCTCAGGGAACAGTTTTTTCTCTTTTCTGATGAACTGGCAACAAATTCAGTTGGAAGGGTCATGTTACATCAGCAGTTTCCTTCTTTGTAATTCCATTTCAGTTGAACTGATCTTAAGACTGATCATACACACTCTAGCTGTGGGTTTTTCTAGGTAGCTTAGATGGCCTGTTGGGGTTTTCAGAGCACCCCCTAACAGACAGAATTTCATAGTTCTGTTCACGTGTCTGCAGCAATGAAGCTCGTCTTCAACTTGTATTTAATTCTTTCTTTAAACCTATGAATGTTCTCTCTTAGGTAGTCCGTGATGTCCTTGAAAACATAAGATGCAGGCCATCATGATGGAAGCAGTGCGCTGTGGCCCTGCAAGAATCGCAGTGGTATTTACCATCAGCTTTAGCTTGTTGTGGATGAAGCAGCACAATTGCTTACTGGCTGGCACATATTAGACCTATGCTGCCTATAACCTGGCAGATTCACTTTGGACCGACACTTCCTGTAAAGCATTTACTGCTGTAGGTAACAGGCCCTGAGTTTATCTGCAACCTCCTTGGGCAATGTCCTGAAGGATACCTAGGCCCACATGCCATCTGCATTTTCCTGATAGAAGTGCCTTGGTCAGCAAGTGAAAAGGTTTTTGCTGTCATAGCCTCCGTACACCTGTGCTCTTCTCCACTCTTTCTACTTTGAGATTCTCTTTGGTGTGAACACCGAAGTCCACTCTTGCTGCCTTTTTATTCTATCATCAGCTATTGTCTTTCTATATCCAGACAAAACATTTTTATTCTTATTTTTGTGAAGAAGTTGTAAAGAGACAGTGAGAAATATCTCCTTAATGCCATGTTAAGCTAACCTGTCCTAAAACACAAATTGGGAAATGCAGATTCTTCCCATTATAAAGTTGTTTTGGCAGTGTTGGACATGAAATATGGCCACTTTATCTACTCTGATATAAATGCATTAACTCTTCTTAATGAATTTTTAACTTTTGTCATTTTGTAAGTGGAATCATTCAATCCTTAGGCCAGAATGTCCCCCATACTGCAAAAAATGTTGAAGTATTTCTATTGTGTGTATATAAAATTATCTGGCCTCATAGAAATCTTTTTTTTAAATAAAGAATATAATGCATCTGCTGAGGGGAGGGGGAATCTGCATACGTCAAGAATTTCAATGATCTCGGAATAGAAGGGGGAGACTACATTTGGTTTAAAGGAGAGCACTGAGGAGATTCTCTTGCTACTCTGTTGCTCAACAGTCGCGTAGTAGTAACATTTAAAAATGGGTAGAGAAACAAAGATAGCACAGGCTTGCACAGATTTTACTCAACTTAGTAGCTTGAACAGTGAAAGTGTGTTTGTGCTCAGTGTTACCTGTATGCGTGTGCTGCTGCTGTATCATTTGCCCAAGATGTTCCAACATCAGCAGCTGCGGTTGGAGGAGCACACCACAGGGCCCACCTTCCCAGGATGGGCAGTTCCCATTTACACCCTGATTCTTCTCTTTTCTCTTCCCATTGGTGCGTTAGCTGCTGGAAAGACTTGCTGCAGTCTGACACACAGCTGGGAAGACCCTGCTGGCCCTGGGGAGAGGGGTGGACATCTCTACTGCAGCTTGGGACAAGATCCAGGCTTCTGCAAGAGAGGGATGAGGAATAAACTCCTTTACTAGCATAGAGACAGGAGCGTTTTCAGCTCAGCGGCACACGCTCAAAGCCAGCTCGGAAAGGAGGGGGAGTTCAGCCGTTGGGGCTGTGTTTCCTCCTGGGACATGTTTCCCTGTGTCTGGGGCGAAGGCAGTGGACTAGATGGAAGCAAGCTGCCTGTGAGATCTGGCTCCTGGGCTGCCCACTGGACTGCACTAATATACAAACATGTCAGCTTATTTTAGAAGGAAATTTGCCTATTTGGGGTCCATGCATTGTATGCATGTGTGAGTGTCTTTCTTTTCCACCATAGGATATTTGCTGAGTCACTTCTGCAGGAGGCCCCGAGCATGTAGAACATGTTAGCCTAGCTAGGCACTGTATTGCAATAGAGTTTTAGGTCATCCTTCTTGCTCAGAAATAACTTATTTTAGTTTTTAATCTGTATTTAAAGATTTGTCTTGCTTTCAAAGTTTAACTAAAAAGGTCGTCTCCTCTAGTCGCTGTTGCGTGGATGAACAGCCCATACCGCTCGGCACGGTAGGCGTTCTGAACCAACAGTATATCAGGTTAGCCTAAGCTGCATGGTACTACTTGAAGATTTAGTGAAGAGTAAGGAAACTTCATATTTCTCAGCCATCCATCTGGAAAAGTTTACTCACCCATCCCTTAACAACATTCAGACAAATAACAGGATTTTTTCAATTTTTTAATCTATTTGTTAAGCTGTCTACCTCTCAGTTGAAGACACGGAAATGTCTATTTTAGAGATTTTTTTTTAAATGGCTTAAACATTTATGAGTTCATGTTTCAAGGACTAATTGATTGATTGAATCATAATAATGACCTCCGTAATACCACCTTATCTCTCCCATTTTCTGTACTTGAGAGAATCATATGTGTATTCTCTCGCCTTGTGCAGTGGCCAAAGGATACTGTCCCCACTGTAGGGGGACACGGCAACAAAATCTGCTCTTACATAAGTGAAGCCCCTATTGAAGCTAATAGGAGTGATCTCTACTTTAAGAAAAGGATTAGCTTTTTAATCTAATTATTTAATGATAAAAATATCACTCTCCTAGCTTCAGTGGTGAGGTAACTAAGGCCTAGAGAAGCAACATGGCTTGCCAAGATGACACAGTGGGTTAATGGTAGAGCAAGAAGTAAAAGCAAGTCTCTGACTCACATCCTGGTTATTTGATACTTTGAACCCTATTGTCTTTAGTGACTTCTTGGAGGCCATTGAGGAAGTATTTTGCAGAGCAAGAAATAGCCCCTATTTATGCATATTCTTAAGATCATTTCCTTAGGAGTGTTTTCTTGCCCTCTCTTATTCTGTAGTCTCATTATTTTCCACTGGTTCTAATGAGCTTAATCTTCTTAAATCATGTGGTTGACTCCTGTCCTGGCCAGCTAAGGTTTCTGACAACGGATTTCTTTTTTTTTCTTTTTTATCCTTCTTTATCTGGAAAAGTCATTGGAGTAAAAGTTGCCTTATTTTTCTTGCTTATTAGAAGTGCAAACTGGTAGGACTGCAGGATACTCTCCTAGTTCTGTTAGCAAGTTACAATTTGTGTAGTGGAAGAGGGTTTCTTCAGGTTTGTAATGAAGTTTCTTAAGGCTTAAGCTTGATCTAGAGAACAGAATGTGTTTTCATCAACTCAAAGGGAAGTGTATATGTATGTATCTCCTGTGGTGGAGTTGTACATTTAAAACGAAGCAAAAAAACCTTCAAACTACCCCAAGTGGGGTTGGCTTTCTGAATCCTTATGTTTTCTCTTATAACAGGAAAATAGTCTTATCTTCTGCAGTTTCATTTTTGAAAATTAATGTAGACCCAGTTCTGTAGCCCTTTACAAGCCATTTACAAAATGCCTTGTTAACTTCAAGAAGGGGAACGCAGTGGTTCAGTCTTTCTGACATAGCAAAACTAATGCTCTTTTTTACTTTACTCTGTGACATTGTTCAAGTTCTTATGTGAACGATGTGAGCAGAATTGACTCCTTTTGGATCCTCAGGTTTATAGTATGAGTTAAAATAATTTTTCATGTGTCAGTTTTACTGGTGTAACTATTAGTATCCCTAATAATTCATGCTATCCAATAATGAGATACTAGATTAATTCTATGTAAAATATTTACACCCTCCTTGGCTCTGTAACAGAGAGTGTTATCCAGTCTCTTGTGAGGTTATTCATATTTAGTTTGTGATGAAAATAAGTTTAAGATAGCCACTAAGGTTTTCTTGTCAAATAAGTACTTCATATAAAGGTATGAAAAATGTGTTTCACTGCTGTCTAAGTTCTTAGTATTCCTGGTGCTTTATTATCAGTGTCTCTGTAATCTTCTGCTTTTGATTTTTTTAATGAAGTAGAAGAACTGAATGCTGCAGGAAAAGCTGTCCTCTTAAATAGCCAGAGTTTATAACACATCCAGCTTAGCCTGTAGGGGCTCAAGAACTTGATTCTGTGGAAAGCTGCCCCGCAACATGTGGCTGTGCAAAGGTTAGCAGCACTGTTTGCACAGCATAGTAGATAAAGCACTGGTTTTTTTGTGTTTGCAACGGCTGGATCAAAATCACAGGTTAAGCAAAGTGTTTAAGCCTCTTAGAGAAAGTTTCAGGCACAAGCACAAACAGTGAACCTAGAACTTTCGCTTTGAAATGTGAAATACAGGTGACCACTTTGGGTTTTATCTGCGTTTCTATCCATGACTATCACTCGTTTTAGGAAATTTTGGAAGAGGCAGAAGGGAATCTTTTGTATACAAAACAAATGCTTTCAAGTGACTCTTTTCTTATATGGAGGAGAACCTAGACTTTGATTTTTTTTCAGGCACTGAAGGGAACTTGCAAAGCTCTGACATGTGTCCAGTGGCAGAGAGTTATTTAACCTGATAAATGATTAATACAGTCACAAAAAGAAGAAAGAACTTTTGTTGTTCACAAGCTTCAAGAAAAGAAATTAAACAGCCTCAGGGAAGACATCTAATTAAAACTCTCTGCCAGCTGTACCTTTTTTCTAATTTAAAACCAGCTGCATTTAAAATACAGCAAGAAGAAATTTTGAGTCTGAGCACATACAGTCCAACTGATTATTGGCCATCAGATTTTAGTATCTTGTATGACAGGGGGTGGGAACTGCTTAACAGGTCCTTAATGGGCCAATATCTTGTTCTCATTTATTTCTACAGTTGTCTTGTACTCTCCATATTTTATTATGTGTCTCCGTGAAAATGGCTTTCCCAGGTCTGAGGGAGACGTAAAACCCTGAGACTAGTTATATTCCCAAACATAAGAATGAGGAATCAAGGAGTTTCTCTCTTTCAATTTGCCGTTTAGATCAAAACTCCTTCTTGAAAAACAGTAATGAGCAGAAGATGATTTCAGAGTGCAAATTGTGAAGCAGAGAACATGAGTGACAGACTTCTTGAAGTTCCATTTTTCAGAACAGTAGAATAGTTTGTGTGATCAGAAATGCAGAGGAGGGAGACAGTATAAACAGAATTTCACAGGATGTAAAAAAACTTATCTTGACCTTAAAATGCGCCTATGGATTCACCATGTCACCCTGCATACATGTGTACATATAACATATCAATAAGTATTTGCATTTTTGTTAGTTCAGAAGTAATTTTAAAAGTTCTAGTGATCAGCAGTATATGGAGAAGCTCCCTGGAGCCTTCTCAGCATGTTACTGCAGTAAGAGCTATTCAGTGCCAGCAAAAGATGCACAGTGCGTACACTCACAAAAAACATTTGTACTCTGGCCAAGTAGTTAATCACAAATAAATATGTGAACAATCTCAGTTAATGCATAAGCTTGTTATCCATATTCATATTTTCATCTTCTGATGGTCCTTCAGCGCTGCTTATTGCAACCTATTTTGGGAGATGCTGAAGATGCTGAAGATGCTGTTGGGAAAAGAAGAACACAATGATTCTATGGCGAGTGTCTCAGCTGGCAGCATATAGGCTCATCCATAAAGGAAAAAGTCATAGAGGTGTTCTGGATCAGTGAAAATGTGGTTTGAGCTTGCAGTGCCAGTGAACTCAAGGCATGTTTCCGCTGTACCCCAAACTATACTACAATCTCATGAAAAGAAGGGCTGTGCTACTGCTGGGATGTAGTCAGAACTGGTGCTGCGTGGGATGGTGTAAGAGGCATATTATGCTGGCTCCCTAGACCTGCAGTTAGGGATTGAAGGAATCCTAGCTCGTGTATGGATTCAAAGAATTAATCACTGAAGTCTTCAGGATTCTATACAACATCACCTGATAATGTTTTTACCGGACTTAGTGGACTTAGTAGTCATTTCATGACAACATATTCTACACCTTTGGTTTGTGTACTTGTCAACTGCTTGTGCCACAAAAAAGTGTTGGTCCTTCTTTCTCTACAGGAGCCACATTAAATACCACAGAGAACAATGGAAACACAACCAACTTTTTGTCTGTCTCATTAATGAATTTACCCTGTTCATCTGGCTTCCTTATTAGTAGTTCAATCACATCATGTAGGCTTGTTTCAGTGTATTCCACCCGTTGAAGAATGACAGTAGTATCTCTGTAACACCTTTCAGATACAGCACCTAACTGTAGGCTCAAAAACACTTTTCAGACACTAAGCTTCTCACATCTCCAATGATACCTTATTGCAAAGAATCAAATAGAATGTACCCCTTTAAATAGATGGGATCTATGAAATAAATTAAAAAAAAAAGTGGAGGGATCAAGGTCAGGGAAAATGAACCTGTCTCTGTAAGCACGATGCAATGTAGAGGAGAGATTACCTGAGCAAGCATCACCCTGCAGAGAACCAAGGTAAACCAGCCTGGATTGAGCCCTAGATTACCCAAGCTCATTGGCTTCTAGTGCCTCAGGAGCTTGTTGAGAGGTAACACCATTATGGTTGCAACACACTGTGTGTACCTAGGGTAGAGATACCCCGAGGATCTGTGCTGCTAGAGCCCTGCTTCAGAGACAAGGCTGCGCTTCCCCACTGTATTTATGTCACTCTAATAATTTCTGTTTTGATGTCTTATACCTTCGTCTTACTCTATCAGTTACTGTGACAGGAAAAAAGGGGGTATTTCTGTGCAGAGAAATCTGGTATCTTCTTCTTGGTCTGGCACAGCAGAAACAGGTAAGGCTTTGACATGCCACACTGTGCCCCCTTTTCTGTCATTTTCTACTACAAAATGGCTTTTTTTTTTCTTCTCCTTGCACTCCTTTCAGAACTAATAGTCTGTCTTCTTATTAATAGAAATCTTGCTGCTAAATTACTGTATTTTCATAGGCGTAAAACTATTATACAAACCCTTTTCGGATATTTGCTCTTCTCAGATTTCACTCTATTAGGCTTCTGTGGCTGTGCTGAACTCCAGCTACTGGACTCAGCAGGACTGGATGAACACAGCATGGGCAGCTATTACAGCCTCCGGCAGGACTCAAGCTGACACTGAGCATCAGTCAAGGGAAACAGAAAGAGAGCGGGACAGGGCAGGCCCAGAGATCCCTGGAAAGACTGCTCTTGTTAATGTACGTAGTAGTAACCTTGGAAACAATAATTTAACACCAAGGTCGGAACTTGAAGATTTGGGCCTAGGCTTGTTAGGTGAGGCCTGGACCTTGGAAATCAGCACTAGGAGAAAATTAAGCTTGATGAACTGGTGGCAAAATTGTAGGTGAAGTACAAGCTGCAGAACCTTTACACTTGACAGCTAGGTTTAAACCTAGCTCTGTACACTCTGGAAAGACAGCAGACACACTTGAGAACTAGTGACCAGCATCTTTTGCTTGGTTAAACAATGTTTTACTGTGGTTTAGTAGGTTTACCCACCTTATTGTCACCAATCAGCCCCAGGAGATGTTTCTGCTGCTGTAGTAAAGTCAAACTCAGAAACTGATTTTTGTGGAAAACCATCTAGGGTCACCAAGAATTGGGGCTGGCTTCCAGCAGGAACCCTGTAATCCAGCTGAACCACTGATGCTTGAGAGGATCTCTCTGCAACAGGGGGAGGATGCTTTGGCTCATCCTTCATCCCTTTTGTGAGTGGTGTCAAGCTGACTGTGTGGCCCCTCTGAAAGGTGGAAATCACCTATGGAGGGAAGGAACAGGTTGAATGATTGCATTTTTAGCATGCTTTTTCTTTTCCAAACTGAAAAATAGTTATATTTTTTAAAGACAGTATTAATAACCCTAAATGATGAAGGAAAATAGTAACTATGACATTAACCAGGTATGCTTGTCTTTTCGCTTTCGCTAGAAGATTTGAAAGCCTGTGGAAGTCTTCTATTACTGTGGAGGCAGTAGTACTTCTCTCCCCAGTGATGTTAGAGACCTCTGACACTTCGACTTTGACCTGGATCTGTCACTGATCCTGACACTGGATTTCCTAATTTCACTAATTATCACTAAGAAAATTATATTTTAACATAATGATTTTTTTAAAAAAATTATTTAACACTGTGTTGGTGGTTAAGAAACATTGCTACCCCATTACCTTTTATTTTCTGAACATTCCCTATGCTTTTGTACCCCTGTTACGGCTATGACCTTGAAATTTAATTTTGTTATACCTATAGACTGCAAACTTACATCCTACACTTATAATTGAAGTTCTTAAATGAAATATGATAGAGTTGGTAATGTCATATAAATCTTGCACTCTATCCTGATGAATTGCAGCCTGTATCCTGGTCTTATTAGTCAGTCCTACTGCTAACAATATTGGTTACCTGACTACTCTTCTCATTAATATTAAACAGTTTCTTTCCCTTTATCACAGGGATGTAACTTCTGCCTGCTCTGTATTACCACATTCTCACTTAATTGACTCTCCCTTCTCTAGGTGATAAAAGATAAATGAATCTTGGTGATGGTTTTTTTTTTCCTTTTCTTTTTTACTTCTATCTTCTCAGCTCAAACTTCTTCATAGTCAAGCCACAGTAAGTCCCATAATACCAAAACCAAAAAATCTTTGTCCGGTTTTGACTAACCTGGAGATTGGTGTTTGGGTTTGGACTATAAATAGCTTTTCTCAAGCAATATATATATATAATTGTTCCATTTAGAAAAAATTTCAGATAACGTAACAAAAAGAAATTACTGTCTTGTGTAACATGTGTCAATGCCCTAGCATTGGCATTAATCTAAATAAATTTAATCATGGTGCTGAACTATCCTGAAAAGAGAAACAAACTACTATGGAGGAAATTGAAGAGGTGGCAGGAGCGGGGTGGGGTGGGAATTGCTCCAGTCACTGTGTGTGTAACTAGTAACTTTATTGGGTTCTTAGTGCACAAGAAGATTTTTTTCCTTAGATTAGTATTTGTGTTGGAAAGAGTGAATATTCAAGTTTCTGCATTTTTTTCAAAATTGGATGTCACTTTGTATAATAGAACTTTTGTGACAGGCATGTTTCCTAATAACATGTTTTTAGGTAACCACAATGAAACTGATATCTCTCCAAGTGCTATGTAATTTAAAGCTGGGTAATAAAGGCAATATATTTTAGAACTAAACCCGGGAATCTAAACACTGCAAGGATATCTTTCCCTTTTTAATTCACAACCAGGTCTAGTACGAACATGCTTTTATATCTCATGAGCATTTAAATGCTGTGTTCCCATTTCCCCACGTTACCAGTCTCTTTTTAAGAGGTATTGAGCACTAGCCTGCCTTTAAGGATAGAAGGATAATACAATATATAAATTGTTCTTATTGTTTATCCAAGGTTTTTAAGCCTTCTTGAAAGAACTGGGGTTCCCAGTGCAGTTAGGTGGTGTTGTAGCTACTTGGGGACATAAAGTGAGGTATTGGAAAGCTGGAGAGGGCTGCCTGGGTCAGGCCACATGTCAGTGGGAGTGGAAGTCTTTCACTCCTGGATGGGCTGTTTCAATATACCTAATCCCCCATGTGGAAGCTGCAAAGGCAAATCCAGCTCTAGACTTAAAGACGTTAAATTGAGAATTAATATTGGGGAAGAAAGGCTGTAAGGGGATTTTTTTTCATTCATGTGAAATAAATCCTCCATGCAGTGGCTGATCCGGCTTGATACCCTTGGCAGAAAGGCTGCTGAACAAGCACGCTCACTGCTGAGATGTTTCTAAAGCTGTTTAATTCTATCACCGGGCCCGTGGAAATAGAGGCCAGGAGATAACTGCCAGCTGCTGCTTGGCTGAGTGAGAGCACCCTCAAGAATTAGGTCCCATCGCGACCTGTCTGAGCCCTGATAGATATGTCAGCTTACAGGTGAAAATTATTTTAGCCTAAAATGTGTGTGTAGTGGTGTAGGGTTTGGGGATTTATTATTTTTTGTGATGCTTCAGGGCTGGGGAGGGAAGAAGGGCTGCTTCTTGATGGCATCAGGGCCTTGACAGGCCATCACCGGCAGGAACAATAGTTAGCACCTTTGCAATGCTTTTCAGCATTCAAGTGCTTTACACCCTTCAGTTAATGTTATTCACCTCTCTTGATTCAGCAACCGTTAATTTTCCTCCCCTTAAGAAAGGGGAACAACTGCCTGATGTGATTGACATTTTATTCAGAGCTAGAATTATCTGTACAAAGAGGGAGCTGTGGGTTGGGGTTGCTTAACTAAACCTCTCCAATCACGGTGGACTGAGTAGGCTGGCAATGCCAGGGCGGTTCTCTGACAACCGCAGCTAGGCATGACGGTGCTGCGGCACAGGCAGAACTTTACTTGGCGGGGGGTTGCTGGAGAGAGATTTTACTGCTTTGCCTGACTTGCAAAGTTCAAATAGAAATTGTCATTGTTTGTTTCGTTTTCTTTTTTTATTCACAATTAGACAATACAATTATACTACAGGTAGGTCAGATGGGCCGGTCACATGTGTTTACATACTGAGTTCAACTCTGGGTATGAACTTATTTTGGATGTGGCACTCCTGAAGATAATTGTGATCTTTAATTGGATTTAAATGCTCTCTGGAGCACAACTGTGCGTACACCAATCTATGAGTAGTGAGAGAGGAGACTGCATGAGAGTGGAAGTGTCTGATACTCTTTCTTAGTAAAAATCTTGGAAAATTCAGGAGAGTGAGAACATTTCCATAGGTTTGTCTGTTCTGGTTTTGGTGTTTAAACCATCTGATACATCCAAGTGCAGAATCATAATCATAGAGTGGTTTGGGTTGGAAGGGACCTTAAAGACCATCTAGTTCCAACCCCCTGCCATGGGCAGGGACACCCTGCACTAGACCAGGTTGCTCAAAGCCTCATCCAGCCTGGCCTTGAACACTCCCAGGGATGGGGCATCCACAGCTTCTCTGGGCAACCTGTTCCAGTGCCTCACCACCCTCTCCATGGAGAACTTCTTCCTGATGTCCAATCTGAACCTCCCTGCTTTCAGTTTAAACACGTTACCCCTTGTCCTGTCACTACAGGTCCTTGTAAAAAGTCCCCCCCCCAGCTTTCTTGTAGGCTCCTTCAGGCACTGGAAGGTGCTATAAGGTCTCCCCAGAGCCTTCTCTTCTCCAGGCTGAACAAGCCCAACTCTCTGTCTTATAAGTAGTCCTGCTAACAAATGTGGGAAATTCAAAACTGAATGAGTCTTTTGTCTTAAAATGTATGAGTAGATACCTGGTTGTTTTGTTGGGTTTGGGGTTCTTTGGGGTGTGGTAGCGGTTTTTATGGGAGTTTATGGGTTGGGTTGTTTTTTTTTAAGCGTAAGCTGGATTTATATTGTACTATTGGACCACCTCTTATCATTCAAACCAGTGAATCTTTTAGAGGCATTTCTGTCAATTCCTCTACAGTAATTTCACTTTATCACTTTTGTTCATTTTTCCCTTGTAGATCTTATCCATAAAGGTACCTGCAGGAAAAATGATCAACAGTGTGGCTAAAATGTTTCTTGGCAGCATTCTTCCCCCCCAGGTTTTATAAGAGGTAGTACTTTTCTACCATGTCATGAAAATTCAGGTCATCTGATAGATTGCATCTCTTAAAGAACTTGAATTCTGCTTGATCAGCATGAGGAAGAGAAGATGGTATGGCACAGCAGTTACTTGTGTATGTTCAAAGGTCCTAACAGAAATAGAAATTAACTTGATTTGACACAACTGTTTGCTCTACTGAAAGTTTTCCTGCCTGAAGGTTTGGCTTGGCACAAAGATGGGGCTTGACTCTTGACTCTTATGGGGCCAGAGGGGAGAGAAGGAAATTCTTGCAGTGTAAGGAAATGTATGTGTAGCAGCTCTGTAACCATGCAAAATTGATTTTGCTATCAGTATTTAATACATAATTGGAAAGAAGTCTGCCTCAGAGATTCTGTTTCCCAAGTGGGTAAACTGAAACAATAATACTGATCAGTTTATTCCAATAGGAAAATCAAGGTACTCTGCAGAGCCAGATGGAACATGCTTTCTGATACAGTGATAATTAATTAATATTTCATACTTTATATTCCCTTCACTTAGTTCCAGTCATTAAAAAGACTAGATATATATGTGAACCATGTCACTTACCCAATGGGATTACTATCCTCATTTTGCAGTGAGAAAATTGAGGTTCTCAGGATTAGTCATGGCTAGCCAAAGTCACAGTAACAGCTCTCGTCACCCAAATGGCAGTATTGTCGTTTTCGTAGTTCACTTCTTTCTGAGCCTCCTTAAACCTGCTCATTAGTGTCCTGAAAAGCAAGCAGATGTGAGTGGAGTTCACTCTTTGAAGAGTGCTGAACCTGTGTAGGTTTATATACAACATTTTTAAAAAGCAAATAAACTCATATCAGAAGGCTTTTTATCAAAAGACAAAATGTCTCGCATTCCACCACTTCCATCAGTTTCTGTTTTGATACTAGTTTCTAAAGTTGTCTGTTATCTTCCTCTGTTAATAGCAGTACGCTTAATTCCGTTTATCTTTGTGCTTCATTATGAAGCATCTCAGAATAAAAGCCAGTTAATAATGTGCCAATAAATTAGCCACGATGCCTGTTAGTTTCAAACCTTTAATTGGCAGGAGTCCCTTGAAATTCAGCGAGGGAGGGAGGAACTTTCTCCTTTCTGCAAGATGTTTTGTTTTCCGTCAAGATTTAACCGTGCTAGGCTGAGGTTTTTCCTCCGCATGACCTCTGGAGTCTGAGGCGAGTCCTGTCGAACTCTGTCTGATGTCCCCTGTCCCCCCCTGTCAGCAGAACATCTGCTGACTTAGTGTTGCTTGCTCTAGCTTGTTTCCAATCTACCCCAGCATCCCTCCTTCTCCTGGGAGGTATTAGTCTGTGCTTGGCATCTGGCCTCTTTTCATTTCTGGAGTTTCAAAGTAAAATATAATATATATCTAAAAAATTATATATAATAGAATATATGTATTTAATAATTATTTTACTGGTGTCTTTTTTTTGCCAATAAATGGCACTTACTGAGTTTTAAACCATTCAGCCTCGGAATCACACAGTCCCCTTCTCCTAAGGAAGGGAATATTTGCTTTACAGGTCCTAATACAGTTCAGTAAAATTCACCATAGTATGCAGCAATTGCACCTCTGGGCAGCAGTGATTTCTCTCACTCTAGAAAGTGTGCCATTGCTTTCAGCAGTATCTGGCTTCAATTCTGCTGAGCTAGATGGAAATCTCAGTTTACAACCGCAAACCAGAAGTGGCACTAATCAGTTAATACTTTTTAAGATGACAGTTTGACTTTGCCAAAAAAGACCCTAAAATTATTTTTTATAAAGTACTTAGTTATTTTTATAAAATTATTTTGTACATGCTGAGAACATTGTGTGCCACTGGTACATGTTGCATCTGCCTTATGGATGCTCTTTGTGGTTCTGGTTGGTCTGTATCAGAAGAAATATAGTAGAATGGAAATGGCAGAGGGGCAGTGATGGTGATCAGAGGTAGGGAAATAATTTTGTAGAAAGAACTACTGAGGCTAGGAGTCTTCAGCCTGCAAAAGATGAGCTGAGAGGAGGTTTCATACACGCATATACAGGAAATTGGGTGGAAAGGGGAAGTAGAGACCAGTTGTCCAACCCCTCTTCTAATGCAAGGGCTGGGGGGAGTCAAGTAAAGTTCAAGTGGTACAGCTTTAAAGCAAAGGGAGGTGGTTCTTCACACTTTGTGCTATTATGCTGCGAAATTCCTCAACACAGGACGTTGATTTTAAAAATGTATGTGATCTCAAGGGAAGGCTGGATATGTTCATGAAAAAGTAATCTATCAAAGGCTATATCCACTAAAACATTTACTTCTGGGTCAAGTAGTCCCTTAGCCTCTGTGTATTCAAGCCTGGAAGAACAGTCTGGGAAATGATCATTTCTTGCTTGCCTCTACAGTTGAGCTGTCCTGTAGGTCTCTATGTTGACTGCAGTCAAAGCCAGGAGGCTGGGCGAGATTGCTCTTTGTTCTGACCTGGTGTCATTTTTATGTTTTTAAGCTTTTCAGCAATGACCCTAGGAGTATAAAACAGAGAAAATAAGAAAATGCACAGGTGGTATAGTTAAGCTGATAGTATTATAAACCAGAGACTTCTTCAGTATTTCAAATAGCAGTCCACTGGGTTGAATGCTCTCCTGATAGGCAGGAGCTGTGACGCTGAAATCCTTCAGACTGACAAGAGGAGTAAGTCCAAATCACTCAATGCTCTTCCCACTTCCATACTAGGTGAAAGGTGGGCATCACCACTCCCTTTTTTTTGAAGGGGTCAAATATTTGACTAGCTTCTTCAGCAAGAGCCTGCCAGATGGGAGACTTTCGGGGGAAGGTGCTTATAATTGAGTGTTGGGTCACTAAGAGTGGAGAACTGCACTTCACCTGGGTGTGAGTTCTAACACGCCAGAAAGTTAAGGTTCAGAACCAAAAAGTCTTGTATAGTTTAGGTGGCAGCTGCAGCTACTCTTGCTTTTTATTTTCATCATGTCTTTCTATTTACATACCTAGTCCCTATCCATGCTTAACTTTAAGCATTTACTTTTATTTTATCTAGCTGTTAATTTTTCCTAACCCTGTTTTACCTGTGCTCTCCTACATCTTTCATGCAATCATTTTAGCCTGATAACGGTTTTGTAATGTTTGTAAAACTACTTCGAAATCTGATGGAAATGCTAGAAATTTTCTGCTTAGGTTCAGAACATAATTTTTCAGTTAGGTGTATATGTTGTGATGTTATTTTTGAAAATCAACCAATCTCCTGCAAGTCTAAGAGGTCAATATGAACTAAATATGGGGGGTGGGAGGAGGACGACTAAAACAAAACCAAGAAAAAGTTGCCCCATAAGATAAATCTGAACCATTGACTATTAAAAATACTTTGGTGTAGATGGTATCCACTTAAAATCAATTTCTGGTGATGGAAATAATGTTAACATACTACTTCTCATTTTACAGTGTTCCTTTTGACAAGTTAGAGAAGCCATTAGAGTTGTCACAAATTGTTATTTTATTGCTAGCTATTCCACCGTTCATTAATAATCTGGAACTTCCTGCCATGAAGAAATACTTTAATTTTAGAAAATGTCAAAGGAGTGAAATTTGAAGCAATTCTTTTACAGGACTTGGCTTTCTACATGGCAGTTGACAAATGATACTGTGGGATAAATTTTTTTTTAAATATATGTGGAAGTTATGGCCATTCATGAATATCTCAGGAGATTATTCTCATTCAGGGCATTTAATTTATTCAGTCAAATTCAGAGCACTCTTTAAAAATGATAACTTGCTCCATAATACAGCTGAGATTTCAAATATAGGATATGCATTCATGTACTTTAATGAATACACTTTTCTGTGCCTTAGCATTTAAAAACTGCAGGCACAGAATAGGATTGTAAAGGTCATATATGTATAATCTTGTCATAATACACCTTGCAACGTGGTGTCAGTCTGGAATCCTGCCTGCACAATTTCAGCTGGCACAGTTACAAGGAGTCATTTGCCTGCCACTGTGTCGTAGGTGCTAAGCTGAATTGCAGCATGATTGTGTTTGCTTCCAGTTAAGCCTAGATAATAGGAAATGAGCTCTGTCTCAAAAAAATAAGAGTAAATGTTGTTATAATCTGAATGATTTAAGAAACTTGTGGCTACACTAGGATTAAAACTAAGACTTCTTGAATCTCCTTTTTCTCCCTTATTTCTTCTCTGAGGTCTGTAAAGCTAACTGTTTTGCAGAATCTCTGTGGCTGTTGATAAATCTGTTCTGATGATTGTACTAAAGCTGAGATCACAAATGTTTGTTATACAAGTAGGGGTTTTTTATTCTTTTTTACTCAATGCACGTGTGTGAAGTTGAAGTATTATGATGATGAATCGTGAATTCCTTTATTTCTGCAGTACTATCCAAAATAGATGTATCTTTAGTTGCTGGAATCTAGCCTAAGAGTGTCACTGCAAAGTGTAGTTTAGGCATTTTGTAGCATAAGTTGCAGGTATTATTCTGAAAATAATTGACCTCTTTCCTACTGCTGTCTTTATACGAAAATTTACTGATATCCTCCTGTCTTTCTGCCTTGTATTTTTAAAATAAAAGCTGGAAGAGCAGAAGATAAAACATGAATATGTGCAAGTGTGTTGCTCAGTAAAAGATTTCTATGTCCAAAGCCAAATAATTTTAGTTGGAAAGTCTAGAAATCCATGCATTGCCTCTTTACAGTTGAATTAATTCCAAATAGTACATTTGCAAAATGCCCGTAACTTATTTTCTGAGTTCAAGTACAAAACCAAACCAAGATGTGGCAGAAGAAATCAACTAGCATGTTAGTAAGAGTAGCAAACATGCGCCATATCTCTCCTCAACTATCCAGTGCTTGATTTATCATTCTGTCAGAAATTTCTTCAAGAGTGTTAATGCAGCCAGCCATACAACATGAGTAGATTATTTGTGACGCACATAGTCAAAATTCATACCAAACTGTTTCATGTTTATTCTACACCTCTATCCACATCGGTGATAACAGCTAGAATGTAAAAGAGGAGTGGAGGTTTCACTGGAGGAAATAGATACATACTCATACAGTAGAACAGAGTTAATGCATCGTCTTTGTAGCGAATTTCATTGCATCAGTGCAATGAAAACAATAATTTACCAATTTAGTGGACAATCCATAAAAATTCAAGGGATCAACAAGAGGTTTCGTGTGTTGTATTATTGTCTTTGCTCTTATAGATCAAAACTTTGTTCAGAGTTAAATTATGACATGGGAATGAAAGAAGATGCACATTCTGCTTAGAGCTGAAGATTAATGGGGTTTCAGCTAAACACTGGAGAAAGTAGTCAACTCACAAGAATATCACATAAGTCTAACGGTTGCCTAGCATCATTGAAGACAGCTTTGTCTGAAACAGAGGAACTGCAATAGCTGCAGTATTTTCTGAGCTTCAAGCCAGGGCAGGCTTCTATTTCAGCCGTTACATGCCATGAGCAGAAGTGAGTATTGTGCTTTCTCTGTTTGAGGTGCCTGTTGAGCGATAAGCTGTGTTACAAGCAAGATGGTCAACATACTGGCTTGGTTCCCTTGTTTGTTGACTGCCACTGCAAAGAAACATCACAGCCTTGATGGCATGTCCTCTTGAGTTGTGTACAGTGAAGGCAGGTTTGGGTTTTTTTTTTTTAATACTGAAAAGAAAAACAGTGTTTCCTTTGCACTTAGGTTATCATAATAAAGACATTTGAAAATAATACTGTTCTAGTTTTAAGATGCTTTTTGTTTTAAATCATGCCAGTCTTGAAGTATGACCATCTCAAACAGAATATATTGCTGCTGTCCATCTGGTCCAATGTACCAGAGCATATTCTATCCATTGTTTATGTATTTCTAAAGAGCTTTCTTCACCCACACAATTCTTGCATGCTGCTCGTGAAGAAAGTTGCTGGGAGACCTTAAGTGTCATTTTCAAGTCCAAGCAGACTAATAAGTCCATGTTCACATCTGGATATGATATGGGACTGGGAAGTGAAATCTGGTAATACTAAACAATAACTACCGAATGTATACTCGGTTTTTAAATTTCTCTAATTCTGATAACCTAGAAATGCTACAATTTCCCATATAACCCAGTTTTTAAAAACAGCATTACATATCCCTGGGACCTGAAGTTCTTGACAGCTGGGAAAATACATCCTCCTTGACAGGCTGAAAGGAAGCCGACAAGTCATGTGGTGTGTGTTTCCAATGCAGAGATTTCTGCGTGGAGCCTCTCAGCCCTTGTTTGACAAGAGAGAGGAAAAATCTAGCACAAATGACTGAGGAGAGTAAATGAGCAAAGTTCTCTGTAGCGTTTAATACAATTACAACCAAAAAACCCCATGAAACAAAAAAAAAAAAACCAAAACCCAACATCAACAAAAACCTCCAAACAGCGACATCTGTCTTTGCTTACTTAACTCTTTGTCTGTGAAATATAAAATACCAACTGACAGGACAATGTCATAAAATATGAATTACAAAGTAACTCAAGAAGAATAAAGCATTTATACACCTTAGAAATAGCCCCAAGCATGAAGTCTGTCTCTATAAATAAATCAGTGGTATTTTTCTTGAACCTAAATTTTAAAACACAGGATGGTGGGGAATCCTGCCAAAAGTTTACGTAGCCTGCAGTTAGGTATTTAACAGCCGTATCTAGTGGGCTGCTTTCAGGAAACTTTGAGCTGTGCAACTCTCATCAGATCGGCCAAATGTACAATTTCAGCATTTAGGCCATGTGAAACTTACTTTACTCAGAACTTGAAGAAACAGCAGAATGTAGTTTGCAGATGCCAGTTATTGAGAAGGAAAAATAGTTTAAGGATCTGCTAGAGAGTATTTAGAAATGACTGGCTCTGTTTCTCATACATCTGTTTTAATTATGGTGAAGGGACCTGCAGAAACAAGGGTGGCATATATGTTCCCCCTGAAACTTAAGAATAATTAAATGTCTTTTTAAACAGGCCACAAACAAGGAGATGCCAAATAAAGCAAATAATGCTGTGCAGACTTTGCTCAATCATAGATTTACCTACAAAGGTACCCAATTTCTTCATTTAGTTTCCCTTCTCACTCCCCTGTACAGCTTTATGGAAAATTTCCTGTATTAATCAGAGCTCAGTAAAATAAAGTACTTCATCAAAAGATAGGGTTTGCTTCTTTAGTGAGTTATGTTGTTTTCACTTGAGCAATTCTAACCTCGGTTAATGCTTAGAGATGCAAAGTATCAGAGAATAATTTAACATTGGAGCAGCAAGGGTTGTGTTTTAAGTTAGTTCTGGATAATGCTGCATTTGCTGACTGTTCCTGTCAACTTTCAGTTCCTCAGGGAAAGGGTTTACACCAAGTACAGTGCAGAGCCCAAAAGCATTGCATCTATTTGTAAAGCTCCCACTGGAAGTGGATACAGAGACAAAACCTAAAAACTGAAGGGAATTCAGATTCTGCACTTGTGTGAGACTTTGGTCTCCCACTAAAAAAAAAAAAAAACAAACAAAAAGAATAAAAAAAAAAGCTACTTTGACATGCTGGATCCCTTTGGGATTTTGCTATCCAGGGCAGTAGAGTCACTGAATGCTACCTCGGGGTGGGAGGGAAGCAATTTTATCTGGAATGTATCCAAAAGTGAAGAGAAACATTTCTGTCTTGCATTGATGTTTTGTTCGATAAATGATCTGCCTTATCTCCCCATTCTTCTATTAGTAGGAAATCATTAGCTCATGCAAATGCATTCTGCTGACATTATGGCTTAAGTAAGCTGGAGTTCATTTCCAATGGCTTTGGCATTTATTGCCTTTTTTACAGAAATGAAAGAACTCTTAAAACTGATTGTTTTGCTGAGATTCACTTGAAGTCGCAGCCTTGGAAAAGAGATTGTGACTTAAGCTACTCTTGAAGCATTTAGTCTAGATTTTCCTCTTACTACTTTTAGGAATCCTTCATAATTAAAATGGCCTAATGGTTGGACTTGCTTCAGACAGAGGTCATCCTCATCCAGTGTCCTGCATGGCAATGGCTGTGTGACACGCTACATGAAGTTTTTGTAGAATTATCCTTCCCTACCATGTAACTAAATCATGTCCTGAAGAGGGACAAATCTCTGAAGAAGCATAAGTATATATCTGTTACCTTAAACTGGACTTCTTACTGAGGAAATGCATTTGTCTTTCAGACTGAGGGTAATAGCATAATCTTACTGGAAGTATTGGTCTCAGTGTGACATTCAGTAAGGGACTGTCTATTAACACCGATCAAATGTACTGGACAGGGTTCCTTTCCCGCATTATTGCGATGATACAAGCCTTGGATACTAGTGATGTTTTCCTTGTGTTGTCTCATAGTTTAGGTCATGCTCGCTCACTTTTCCTTTAAACCAATTAGAAGTTATTAATATGCATTAAAGAATTTCCCAAATCTGTATTGCAATGCGAGCCTGCTCTGCTGGGCTCATTACTCATTTCTGAGAAATAATTTCATAATATTCCTATTTATAAGAAAGATGTGGCTTTTTTCTTTTCCTGCATAGATGTTCTTATATTTACTCATTTATAGTTTTGTTTTCTGAAGTGAGAGTTGTTCTTTCCATGTAACAGAAAGAAATGCATTTGTTCAAGAAGTGAGCATTGTTGGTTCTTATCTGTTGGTATGATGTGAAGAAGCAGCATGCTGTATTAGTTGGATGTAGAATAGTTTCAGCATCATAGACCTAAAAGCAGAGATTTTTCTCATCCTATATAAGACAAAGTTAAATTTTAAATTTCAGCCCTTCCTGCTTTTAGGGAAAACTGTAGTACCATAGCACAGGCTGTAAACTATGCAAAAGAGCAATACAAATGCTCTAATAGGTAACACCTAATTTTAACATGCACCCATGCAGACAAGCTTTCTACTCAGCCTTGCCATCTGTACATATGCTTAGGTTGTCTGAGCACGAGGGAACTGGCTCTGCAGTACAGCTAATAAAAATTAATTCCACTTGATCAAGCCATGTTGATTCCAGAGCTGCCAAAGCCTTGAAAGTTGGCCTTTACTAGCGCAAGAGGTTTCTGTTGGTTCGTAGAAGAATCCCCAGGTGAGCATGTAAGGGCCTCTAGGCATTCATCCTCAGTTATGGGTGGTTTTTGAAAGGTTGAGGAGAAGCTGAGTGATTCCCCCCACCTACCCCTCCCCCCTCCCCCCCCCCCAGGTAAATACTTTTTCCTCCCCCTCTCCCCCTCTTCGGAAGGTAAATAAGGGATGTGTGTTCTGATCATAACTTTTAGTGCTGCCATAAATCACTGGTCAGATTAGAATATTTAATAAAAATTAAGGGGGTGGGGGGAATTAAAAAAAAGTCCCAGTCATACCTGTCTTAAACCACTGTTGTTGCTTTACTGGTTTTTGGGGTTTTTTTTAGCCTTTGTGTCAGTGTCTAAGCCCCTGCCATGCTGTTGTGTAGAGTTTTAGACCTTGGGCTCTGCCACCTGGGAATGCTGATCCAGCAGTCCAGGCCAGACTCCCAGTGCTCCTTCCTACGGTCTGGAGTGGTAAATAGCAGCCAGCTACCAAGTGGGGTGTCACTCCTTGCACGTGAGAAGTCAAATGGGGAAGGCAAGTGCTATAAAGAAACTATTCCACCAGCCACTCCCCTGTCCTGCTCCTCTTTGTAAATAACCCAAGTCCCTAGCAGGGCTTCTGCTTTTCAGTTCTGCTAATTGTTTTTAGTCCCTTCTTCCATCTCCAACGTTGCATTTACTGACAGCTATTTCACTCCAATTGGGCCGCTCAAAATTGAGCCAAAACATTCAAAGGACATTAACTTTAAAAGTCTTCTTCCTATCAGGAGAAGCATAAGGTCTAGGGTGAGCAGGTTACTGTATCTTTCTCTGTACTCTGTTCACTGCGTGCAGTGAAGGAAAATGGGAGCGTACACTCCGCTCTCTTAAAGTATCCAGATGCCCAGCATGCTGGCTCCGTCTTTATAAAAGAGTAATGTAATGGCTGTCACAAGTAGTGGAAGGTAAAGAATCTTTTATGTGGTTTTAGTTTAAGGGAAAAAAATATTATTAGAACATTATTAGAAATTACTTAAGGATTGAGGAAAACTGGCAGGGAATAGTAATTGTGGAGGGAAAAAAAATAATCTGACTTTAATGCAGAAATAAGGTTGGCAGGTGGGCCTTAGTGTAGCATTGCCCATACCAACTGGCTACATCATAGGATTTTGGGGAGAAAGGGAAAGCATCGGAAAGTTTTCTAAGCACGTGTGGTAAGCATGCTGGCTGCGTTTCAGTGGTTCTGGAGAAACTCAAATGGTAAAAAATAAAGCGCAGTAAAAAAAAAGCGGGGACCGATCAGTCAGACCCAAAATAGCCAGTTTGTCATGCTGTTTTCTTAAGTTTAATGAGTTACTGGGAAACTCCCGTGGCAGTTATCACAGAGCTTCAAAATTGCCGAAATATAAATTCTATACCGTTATTAATATTTTGCTCATGCTCATTGGGAACAAGTCTTAATTTTTCAGTGGCGCACCAGTGAAATAGCAAAATCTATTAAACCCTCACTTTCATCAAATCCTGCCAAAGAAAACCCAAACCACCTTGGAGAAATTGGTATCTTAAATTTATAGCAAAAACCAATCACAGGAAATTGGCCTCTCTAGTGCCATACACGTTAAATGTGTTATGAATCAAAGTCACTAGTAGTTTCTTTTTGAAATGTGAAGAATGCTGCTGTAATATTGTGCTTAGGAAAAAAAAAATAGGTTGTAAAGATCCCTCCCTATGGGGAAGTGATATTGTGGTGAATGCTTTCCTGAGATGGGTTTTACAAATTCTCACCAGAGCAGTAAAGGCTTGGAATGAACTCTTGAGGACTCCTGGAAATTCCTCATAAAACACCATCCATTTTTAAAATAAATATTGGGAACACTTCATTCCCTGAGGTGGGTGGACCTAGCTTTCCCATCTGGAGACTGCTGGAGCATCCTCAGCAGAGGTTGCATCCCTGCACTTCAGTCTTTGCAGAGCGGCTATTTGCCTTCAGTGACCTGTGCTCGGATACCATGCACTATGGGGGAAAAACAGCCCAAACAAGGAATCTTCCAGGTTCGTGTCTATTGAGAATAGCGCAGAGAAAGCATGACAGTCCAAGCCACTGCCTGTGTTATGGTGCTAATCCTAAAGGCTCAACCCAATTAGAAAAAAAAAAAAAAACCCAAATGAAACAAAACACCACAACACAGGAAAAATAGTCCAAGCCTTCTCTTTCTCCCCAAAGGCACACATTTATTCAGTACTTCACATGCCTGGCACACGGTCACTGTCTTTGGGTGGGGTTTTTTTGTATGTTTTCCTGTGTGTGGATATTTTGACTGCCTAAACTAGGGACGGAGAGATCAGGTCAGGTTCAATAGCTGTCTCGTTTCTGCTTCTACCATGAATAAGGTAGGGTATTTTTGAGACAGCCCATCGGCAGTCAGGATACCTGGTTGTCTGTCTGCCGCAGGTATTAGGCAAAGAAAGTTTACAGGAAATATGTGTTTCCTGCTCTGAAAATATTTGGTGGTTTCTGCAGTCGCTCACTGATGCAAATCCCACTGTTGTTAAAACTTCTTTCTCTATCTAGTAATGAGAACCTCTTTTCCAACTCCAGTTTCTCCGTGTCATTGTATCCCTGCATAATTTGTCCCAAAACAGAAATCCACAAGTTAAGTTAGGTTAACTGGGGACCGAGAGTGACCGATGAAAGGTCTTGTGTGTCATTGGAAGGAACGGGCTGGTTCTCCCTGTGGGGCCACCGTGCGGGTGGAGAGCTGTGCTTCAGTGACCACAGTGAATCAAGCTTGTGGGGAGTAGCCATAAGGGCCAAGCATTCCTGCCCTCCCAAACTACCTGAGAAAAATGTAGGGAGGCTTTCTCCTGGCTGAGGATGGCTTGAAAAGGCTCTTCTTCACCTCAAACCAACAGCCAGAAAAAATCAAGTCCAGGTGACATACACCAGCATTATTTTAGCTCAGATTGTTTTTCTTTTACACCCTGAATATTTTTTCCCTTTTCTTTCTTTAACACATTGTATTTGCAACCCCAGGAGTTATTCCTGATTTAATGTTTTGGGATAGGATGAAACCCTCAGTACCAAATATTTCCATTAATAGCCTAGCAGAGGTGTAGAGCCCTTGGTTCTGTTTATTCGGATTTGCATTTGTTTTGCAGCAGCTCCTGGGATAACGTGGAAGGGCCCAGCAGAGGTAGATGCATAACAGAAGGACAGTTTGGATAGGATTCATGTCCCCTAACAAGGGGCATGTTCAAGGGAAATATCTAAATCTGAGCTATTTCTCCTAGGCCCCATTTACAGACAAAAGAACTTAAGAGACTCTTCAGGGCTTTAAAGAAGCATTGCATTTTCCATACTGTGATGTGCACTTTAGGGGAAGATGAACTGCTGTCTTCTTTTTTCCCCACTGATTTTAAAGGGAGTTTAGAGCGACAGTCTCAGATGTAAATGTTTATACTACAGTGTGCTCAACTGGCGATATGAATACATGCAAAACAATATGGGTTTGGGTTTTTTTGAATTTTGGTAACACAACTGCTACTCTGGTTTTTGGGGGGATTCACAACACTTTGTGTATAATGTGGTTTTCTGGCTAAATTTTTAGTTTAGGAATGCTGTGTCCTTACTGCGTATACCAGACCCAGTCCTGACCTGTGACTTGAGCCTTTGCTCATTCAGTGGTCTAACAACAGTGGTAACAAAAAACCTTCCAAAAATCTCACTGTGGTGAACGGTTACACTGAACTAGGTTTTCATGAAATATCTTCAATGTTTATTTTCTTTTTTGAAACAAACAAAACCGTAAGTATGTTTTTTTCAATAATAGGAGATCACAGAATTAGAGGCTTTCTTGCTTTTTAAGTTCAAACTAGCCATATCCAAGGAATTCTCTCTTGGATTTTCTTTACTGTTTGTTGTGAGTCAAATGAAAACATTTTATTTTAAAAGTAATAAAATCAAAAGGAAAAAATGTGGCTGTCAGAGTTCAGGCTGCTAATGCAGAGCTTGACTGAAGTACCTCATTTTCTTCACAACTCTGTATGTCCCTGTAATGAAGAGACATTATCAGCTTTCAGCTGGATTGCATAAGGTGCTTTGCCCCAGAGCCTTCAAAATCAGAAGATGGAGAATAAAAAAGAGAGCTTTTCTCATGTCTTTGTTTTTCTTCTGCACTTTGGACTGTGTCTTCAGTGAGTGTAATGATGAAAGAGTTACTAGACACTGTTTTTCTTCAGTGAATGCTGCCTATCTTGCTGGATCTATTCAGCTAGAAAGTATCTATATTTATTTGATGTATTAAAACAGTTGGCTGTTTTGAGGTAGGAAATAACACGCTGTTTCACTGCATTCTTTAAAATGTCTTTCCAGAATGAAGTGTTGTTCTGCTTTGACAGTCACAAAGACCCACATATCAGATCCTGCAGGATGGGACCCTATGAAACACCACTGCAATTATTCTAAGTCTGAGCTTTCCTGAGTAAATAGGCCAGTGGTTTTAAGGTCTCTAATGGTTGCTGCAGGGGTGGAGGAAGATCCAGTTTTTGAGTGGCTAAACACACTATGTGGTAACACCTTTTGTTCCATTGAATGGTGTAGTTCACAACCGTGGAGCAACAAGTCTCTCTGAATACCTGAAGGCATTCTTCTCATTTGATGAGTACCTCACTAAAATTTGAGCAAATACAGAGAAGCAGCAGATGCTAAAGCACAGATGTGATGGTTTTGGCTGGGATAGAGTTAATTTTCTCCATAGTTGGTAGTATGAGACTGTGTTTTGGATTTGTGCTGAGAAGAATGTTGAAAACAGTTTGGGTTTTTTTTTTCCTTTTTAGTTCTTGCCAAGCAATGCTTACATTAAGCCAAGGACTTTTTCAGTTTCTTATACTGTGCCCGTTCTCCCAGCTTCATCTCTACAAGAAGCTGTGAGGAGACAGAGTCAGGCCAGTCGACCCAAACTGACCAAAGGAACATTTCATGTCTTAAGACGTCATGCTTACTATGTAAGTTGGGGGGAGCTGGCTGAGTGGAGATTCCTGCGCAGGGACTGCCTGGGCATTGTTCAGTGGGTGGTGAGTGATTGTATCACATTGTTTTTTTTCTGTTTTATCATATATTATTATTTTCAGTACATATTATTGCCATTATCATTGTAGCATTGTTAGTATCATTATTTTATTTATTTTCAGTTATTAAACTGTTCTTATCTCAACCCATGAGTTTTCCTCCAATTCTCACCCCCACTCCACTGGGGCAGTGAGGAGGTAAGCAAGCGACTGTGTGGTGCTTAGTCGCTGACTGAGGTCAAACCATGACAACAGATCTTCAGCTACTGTATATTTACAAAGAGGTGATTTTCTGGGTGTAAAGGGAGAGTGAGAATTAAATGCATGCCCAACTCTGTGTGTTAGACACAAAGATCATAGAATCACAGAATGGTTTAGGTTGGAAGGGACCTTAAAGACCATCTAGTTCCAAACTCCCTGTCATGGGCAGGGACACCCTCCACTAGACCAGGTTGCTCAAAGCCTCATCCAGCCTGGCCTTGAACACTGCCAGGGATGGGGCATCCACAGCTTCTCTGGGCAACCTGTTCCAGCGCTTCACCACCCTCTCTGTGAAGAATTTCTTCCTGATATCCAATCTAAATCTCCCCGCTTTCAGTTTAAACCCATTACCCCTTGTCCTGTCACTACAGGCCCTTGTAAAAAGGTTCCCCTCCAGCTTTCTTGTAGGCCCCTTTCAGGTACTGGAAGGTGCTATAAGGTCTCCCCAGAGCCTTCTCTTCTCCAGGCTGATCAAGCCCAACTCTCTCAGCCTGTCCCCCTAGGAGAGGTGCTCCAGCCCTCTGATCATCTTCATGGCCTCCTCTGGACTTGCTCCAACCGGTCAATATCCTTCTTATGTTGAGGGCCCCAGAGCTGGATGCAGTACTCCAGGTGGGGTCTCACGAAAGCAGAGTAGAGGGGGAGAATCATCTCCCTCAACCTGCTGGCCACACTTCTGATACAGCCCAGGATCCGGTTGGCTTTCTGGGCTGCCAGCGCACACTGCTGGCTCATGTTCAGCTTCTCATCCACCAGTACCCCCAAGTCCTTTTCCTCAGGGCTGCTCTCGATCCATTCTCCACCCAGCCTGTACTTGTGCTTGGGATTGCCCTGACCCCGGTGCGGGACCTTGCACTTGGCCTTGTTGAACTCCATGAGGTTGGCAGGGTCCCACCTCTCCAGCCTGTCCAGGTCCCTCTGGATGGCATCCCTTCCCTCCAGCATGTTGACCACACCACACAGCTTGGTGTCGTCAGCAAACTTGCTGAGGGTGCACTTGATGCCATCGTCCATGTCACTGACGAAGATGTTAAACAGGACTGGTCCCAACACCGACTCCTGAGGATTGTCACTCATTACTGGTCTCCACTCAGACACTGAGCCATTGACCACAACTTTCTGAGTGTGACCATCCAGCCAGTTCTTTATCCATCAAGTGGTCCGTCTGTCAAATCCATGTCTCTCCAGTTTAGAGGCAAGGATGTCACGTGGGACAGTGTCAAACGCTTTCCACAAGTCCAGGTAAATGACATCGGTTGCCTGTCCTTTATCCATCAAGGTCGTGACCCCATCGTAGAAGGCCACCATATTCATCAGGCACCATCTGCCCTTGGTGAAGCCATGTTGGCTGTCACCAATCACCTCCTCATTCTCCAAGTGCCTTGGCATGATTTCCAGGAGGATCTGCTCCATGATCTTGTCAGCACAGAGGTGAAACTAACTGGCCTGTAGTTCCCCGGGTCCTCTTTTTTTCCCCTTTTTAAAGATGGGGTTATATTTCCCCTTTTCCAGTCAGCAGGAGCTTCACCAGATCACCACGATATACATCAAAGGTCAGCTTTATTAGTTAGAAATTTGGGTACCTCTTGTTTCCAGTAGAAGTTTATTGCACTTGTAGAATATGATGGATAAGATTTTGTTTTCGGGTGTTATACACACGTTTAGTCCAATGTCTTAGTGAAGCAAGGAGATCATGATACTTGTAGGCGGATGAATGTTGTTCCAATGTATAATCATCTTTAACTGTGTGGGTTAGCACAAAAGAGGTGCTGCATCCATCTGGTAATCAGTGGATTCAGTTACATGTAGGAAGGTCCTTGCAGCCATGTCTGTATTGGATATGTTCACAGTGGTTTCAGGAAAGCCTCAGTGTACCTACACTAGCATTTAAAATGTGGATTTATTCACATTACTACAGTGTAGCATTAAGGTCAGACACTGTAAATTACCCAAAATCCATGGATAATTATGCCTCCCATGGATCTCCTCCTCATGGTCTATTTTCCACTTCATCAGTACACTCCAGATATCTCAAGTAATATCTTCAGCATCTCCGCCTGTTTAGCATGTCTAGGTTCAATGTCCTGCATACAAAAATCTGGTGAAACTATTGCATTTTCATCTAAAGTGTTTACTCTGCATTATTAAATGACAAGGTGCCTGCAGACCATAATTCACTGTAATGAAACTTCAGTTAAGTACTGTTCTTATAAGCAAACTACTGTCTTGGAGGACTATTTTAAACTGTTTCTATTTACTGCTGCGAAAATCTGCTTGACCTTTACTTGGAGACGTCCCTTACCATATGACCTGACGCAGGCGGGTGGAGTCCTGTGAGAAGTCGCACTCTTCAGAGCGTGCATCTGTGGTGATCAAATAATTCACACCCTTTTCTCAGCAACAAACCAGTTGATGAATGTGCCAGACCTATCCAGAGATTTTGGGTGAATTCCTAGACATATTGAAATCAAGGGCTAAGCTTCTTCCGCTAACTTCTGTAGAACCAGATTTTCATCCTTGGATGTTCTTGACAGAACACTTTTTTTTAGGTATGTGACAACAGTGACATTTAAACACCCGATCTTAAGATTTTTTTGTGTGTTCTCCAGCCCAACCATCTCCTTTCCCCAGCCAAAAATGCCTGTCATAGAAGTTAATAAAATATTTAAAGAATAAGTGACTAGAGCAATGTAGTTGTTGTGAAGTAAGTTTCAGAGAGATTATGAATCCTAGTTCATAATCTGGGAAGCTGCTGTTACTTCTGGCTTTTGAATGGAAGATGATTAGCTTCTATGGTTCTTGGCAGCCCTGAGAAATCCTGATGTGTAAGAATGATGAAGAGAGTAGTGCAGTACTACACTGTATTCATTACTCAGCTGTAACTCAAAACCAGCTTGATTTATTTGTTTTCCTCCTTTCCTCAAAGAAAGGAGAATATGGAATTATTGCTTTTATCTTGGAAGCTACCAGTGGGCGAGAGATCTTGCCTGATCAGAAGACTGTGTAGAGCTTCTGAGATTCAGCTGTGTCGTTTATGGCAGGCAAAATTATTTGCTTCTCCTAAACTGTAGATAGAGAAGTGGCAAGAGGCTCTATTAGCTGGGGATGGGGATGGTACTGATAGCCAGCCATATAATATATTGAATTCCTAATGTGTCATGGCATTGACATTTTTCCCCTGACAGTGAAAAGACTTTTATTTTTCCTCATGATAACTATTCTTAATTTGAAATAATTAACAAAATCAATGACTGCAACATATTCTGTTGTTGTTGTTTTATTTTTTTTCCCCTCCTGTAATTGAAATGAAAAAATATGCGGTTTACTAAAAAGCATACTGATCTGCAATTTTAAAGCAGCATTAAAATTATCACTCGTCTTTGTCTACTTAAGCCGACATCAAACCCAGGATAATAGGAAGGGTCAGTTAGAAAAATTCCAATTATAAAGTAACCTTTGACTGTTCAGCTCTGAGAAATCTTATGCCAGTTTAAGGCACAGTCTTTGAGCAGAATTGTCTCTTTTTTTGGACTCTCTCTAACAGAATTTGATTTGTACTATTCAGGGAAGGTAATTGTGATTTTTTTTTTTTTTGGTGACATTACTGTTTAAATATACATTACCTGATGATTTTTCTTATCCAACAAGAGGAGTGTTGCTGCTGTCTAATGAGAGCTTGGTTGCGTTGTGATCTGCTGAAGATGAAAGGCCAGATGCATCGCTAGTTTAGATCAGCTCAGCTGTCTTTGGCCCAATCTGCACAAGCTGGAGGTGCAACTGAGCTATTCCTTTCTACGTGACGCTTCTTTCATCAAAACACATACAAATAAGTTCCTTTTAAATAATTTTGTTATGAATACACAGAATAATAGAAATATTACATGTTCTTTCTTCATTCTGTCTTCACCAATAATAAAATGCTGCATTCTGTCTTCACCAATAATAAAAGTGAGTGACGAGAATGGCCCAGAGTTGTAAATCCAAACAATAATGACCAAGGTGAGTAGGCATTACTCGTTAGGTAATCATCTGCTGAGGAGGTGTAGTCATGGGATGCCTTGGCCTGGAGACCTCCTGATGCCAGGGCTAAATAGCCTATCCTGCAGGAACTTCCGTGACAGTAGCAGGCACAATTACTGCCGTTCTGACAGCTTGCTTTATGTATTCATTAAATGTGCAGTTACTGATTTACTAACAAGGCTTGATTTCCTCCCCCTCGCCCCCAGCACTCTCCCTCCATAAGCTTTGTAGATTGCATTGGAAATCATTATTTTCTGGTGCAGCGGAGAGTTGGTAGGGACAGATATAAAATCAGGAAACTTGGGTTGTGCAAGTTTGGGATTTTTTACATTCTTATGATTGCATTTCAACAGGAAATCTAGGGATGAAGGAGATGCTAAAGATCTCTTTCTTGCCACTTTTGGTGCTCACTGTCAAGTTGGTGAGGTCATCTTCTGACTTGTTGCTTTTATGGGAGCCAGTTAATTCCAGTGGTTTTAAATAGTTCAAATAGACTTGCTCAGGGCGTTGCATTGACTCGATTTGGAAAGGTTGATTGGCATCCTACTGAGAATAAAAGCCACTATAAATGACACGCATCTGCAGAGCAGCCAGCTGAAATGGCTTTTCAGAGTCCTGTGCATAAACTATCCTTCAGTTGCTCAAGCAAAGAAGGCACCAAAGGAGAGCCCAGCCCCGTTCCTACTCCATACAGGAGTGCTGGGCAGCCAGTCCTGGCAGGAAAAGGGAGAGCAGTTTGAGGAAATGACCTCCACGCCAGTGCAAATTGGTGTGCTTCCATGGAAGCAGTCAGGGCAGGGATCCTGTCAATATAAGAGGGCGAGTGCACCAAAACCCACTAGATGCTTTTTATTGTGGATTACTACAAAATGCATTTCCTGGTCTGTTCAAAACATGCTGGTACATCTCCTTGATAGCACAGAGGAGTCTCCTTCCTTAAAATGTAGTCTTCCACAGAGTGACTGAGAAAATAGATACACTTTTGGAGAGATTTTGTCTCCTGGGCTGTTTTTGACCAAATGTCTCCCTTGCTTCTCCAAAGCCCTGAAAATAAAGCAACCATTCGTCTCTATTTTAATGTTCCGTCTGGATACTTTGTCACTTAGTGTTCAAGAAAATAGCTCATGGCGCTTACATCTCCTGTTCTCCTTTCTGCATAATGTTACTTAACACCTGGCTAACACCACTCAGAACCCTCTTCCTCACAGTTGGAAAAACTCCCACAGGGGAAGAAGAGTAATTTTTTTTTTTTTTTTTAAACTTTGAGTTAGAAATCTTTGTGATTGTATTTACGCGTACTTAGCTGTGTTCCCACTTCGTGCAGACATTGCTGCTTGCAAGTGCATAGGCCACTGACTGTCTCCCTCTTTGTGCCCAGTGACTGCAGCGGTCCCGAAGGAGATTTCTCCATGCTGGTGGAGTCGCATCCACACAGAATGCTAGTTTGAAAATTTGGAGTTAACAGCATGCATGGGAAAAGACGGCGGCATGCTTGCGTCTGTTTTTGTGATCGTGTGCAGATGCTGTTCTAAATAATGGTGATAATGACAGCAGGAGAATAATAATAGTAATAACTGGAAGTACAAGGCCGGTCCCTTGTGTGCTCCCCAGAGAAATGCTTTCTGCAAGCACTTAGTCTCGTTCCTGTACTGTCCCTTCAGAGACGCTGCCTCATACCCCTTTGCCACGAGGAAACACCAGTGGTTTTTCATTGACTTTTCTTCTAGCAAGCGCCCCAGTTATGTGGGTTTGCGTATTTTCTTCAACAAATGTTTTCCAGAGAGAAATTTGCTACTGTCGGCGTTGGGGTGCAGGGTAACTAATGCTGTGTCACAGTCTCAAGTGAGATTTAGGTTCTCAGCTCTTACTGAGCATCAGAGAGCACTGAGCACCCGACTGCCTATTTTGTCCTTGCTAATGTTCCCTCTTGCTAAATGATCTTTTCTTTATCCTTTTTAGTAGATTATAATTTTTGCTAGTTTTTTCTGTAGGTAATAGCAGTTGAGCTGGGCAAAGGGTAAGGACAGAATGGATCTGAAGTTAATCATCATTTGTGGTCCCACAGCAGAAAAAGGGTGAAGCCAGATTTTCTGCAGACCTGCTCCCCGTCACTGAAGTCTTCCCTGTTGAAGGAGGGCACAGCATAAAGTCCTGCAGCTCTCCCTCTCCTTGTGCTCTCTCTAGCTGCATCCATACCAGTAAGTTAAATAGGACATGTAACCAGTAAGTTAAACAGGGGTACTCAGCCCCAGTGGTGCTTGGAGGGATTCCCCTGTGTGTTTTGACTGTGGCTGAGAAAGGCTTTCCTAGACAGCCTCTGGACCTTGTTCAGGAGTCAGTGCAAGACATTCTGACTGGGCAATTTGCTTGTGGGCACCCCTTTATAAGGATAAGGGAGCTGAATAGTGCAAATGGAGCCTGTCCTTCAGAGAACAGGCCCAGGCACATCTTGTTAGCAGTGCCTTGTGGAGGGTAGGATGCTGTCTTGCTCTAGGGAAGCCCATTCCTGGTGCCTCCATACCAGAACCAGAGCCTTGACAGCTTCACCGATGTTGCAGGAAGGGGTTTGGCTGGGTTAGGTGAACCTCAGCCACTTGGATCCATGTTGTCCAGTAGTATAGGCATGACAGCTGCTCATGGCGATGCCTCAAGGCCATCAAAAGCTGAGGCCAAACAAATCATCCAAGTGTTTTTCCTTCCCTGTAGAAGCAGTAATGCTATTAAGATTGCTACCCAGTGTCAGCTTGGGCCACCAGATTTTTAAGTGGGAAGGGAACACATACAGAGTGTATCAAGTTAACTTCCTTTCCTCAGGCCACTGATAAAACCAGCAAAGTTGATACTGCTGATTTATCGTTTGAAAGGTCCAATAACAGGTGATGGAGAAAATATGCTGACAACTCATGTCTTTTTTTGTCTATACTTAATTAGTGCCTGAGAACATTGTATTATTTTTGACAGTCCACTGAAGTTCTTGAATTGATATTTCTTGCAAATAGATTCTAAACACAAGGAATGTATTTACAGTCAGAGATGATGGATTTGAAATCGTGATTAAAATAGATTACTTAATCAGCCAGGAGAAATCTTTTACATAAATTGTTCATTTTTGTTTTCTGTTTCATTTGTACTTGCTAGTTATTTTCCAGAAGCAGCATGCATTCTTAGGGTGCATGTGGCCACTCAAAACATGTTGATTTACAACTCAATAAAGCTTTTGGACTAAAAGCTAGGGTTACTTTGCTGAAGTGGCAAATGCACATTATATAATTGTCTACATACTTTCATTCCAAATGAATGCATAACAAGTATTCTTAATTTTTAGTAATTTTTTATTTGATGAGGTGTACTGCATGTGTTCTTGTTTTTAACTTCTGTCTTGTGTCAGACAATCTACGAATGGGAACTAATGAAAGTGCGATTGAGATGCGTGTCAGCATTTTGAATTGGTTTTATTTTATAAGCTTAATAATATACATTCTGCCACAGTCAAAGTCCGTTTAGCCTAGTCTTTTTTTAATAGCTGATGCCTTGGAAAGAATATAGTAATGAGACAAGCATATCGTAATGCTTCCCCAGTGCACTATACTGATCTCTGGAGATTTGTAGCTTATGGATTATAGGAACCAAATAAGCTTTTCTATGTTTAATAACTGCTGATAGATATATATTTTTTTCTTTCCATTTATTTGTCTGAATGCTTTATGAACTTGGTAAGATTTTTAGCATCTCTTCCCATAGCAAGTAGTTCCACCGCTGAACTGGGCGTTGCAGGAACGAAGCCGTCGTCTGCGGTTTTTATCCTGCCATGCGCTGGTCTTATTGAATTATTTTACTTCTGTTAGAAGAAACAGGGAATGGTCATTTCCTATTCACTTTCTGAAAGCTAATGAGGATTTTATGGATGCCTGTCATCTCTCCCTCACTCATCTCTCCAGATCCTGAGGAGTTTTGGTCCTTTTAATTGTTCTTTATGTGGAATCTGCTCTGTGACTTTGTTAGTTTGTCCTTTTCTGTATCTTTTCTAATGCTGTTACATTTGTTATTGTGTAGACAGAACCAGTTTGGCCACAGTTCAAGATGTGAGTGTAGCATACATTTATACCCAAAGCGTTTTCTCTAGTTCTCTACTCTTCTTTAAAGATAGCTCTCTTTCGTATTAGAGTGCTAGGAATGATTAGTGTTTTACAGACAGAGAGGGAAGATGTTTGCCAAAACCTATTTTGTGTTCAAAACTAACTGATCCATTCAGGAAGTGTAAAAATGTAGTTAGTGAATTGAACTAGCAGTTTCTGGTCATGCACCGCTCATATTTTTAGAACTAGAAGTTCTTGAAGAGAAACTTCCGCTGTGTTGGTTTTGCATGGGTTTTTTATTTCTTCAAATCCTGGTTGATGTTGTTTGAAGCTGAACGAGTTAGCTTGACACCAGTACAAATGTGTAGGATTGTATTATGGGGATTTGTGTCAGAATGAACTTTTTTCACCTGATGTTTCTGGGAAACAAACGATGCCAAGTACCCTTCAAGAGAAGATGCCATAGTAAGAATCATACTATAAAATAAAATGACAGTTTTCTTACTCCTAACTTCTTACAGGCATATTTGCACACGTTTTTTATATGCAGGTTAGTAGTATGAGAATTTATTCTAGCTCAACCCTGATGGTCTCTGTAGTCATAGTTAACAGAACAGTGTTAACAGTTCTCTATTAATTTTGCTCCTTTTATTTTTCATAGGGTTGAAATTTGATACATGTCAGTGTTCATAAAAATGTTGCATGTAATTATTTTAAACTTTTAACTATTACAAAAGTCATCATTGCCTGGACACAGTTTGAATATGTTACAACATTAGACACATGCAGTCTTTTTTCACTTTAATATTCAGTCCTATTAAAAAGCAAAAGAAATAGTGGCATAGTCTGATGTTCCCCTTGGCAACGAAGTTTGATTCATGTGTATTGCCGTTGTTCACGATAGGTTCAGCAGTCTTGTTTTCTAAACTTCTTTTGACAATGGGGGAAGCCTTAGCAATGCCATCAGTTTTGAGAGGACTTGGGACTGAGAGAGCTGTGGTCAGTGTATGATCGGTCACTAACAGCACCTGATCTCTCGCATGCTGAGAGCTCCAGTACTGACCGTTCTGATTGCTTCCTGTTTTGGTTCCTTAAGGCACCCTTTGCTCAAAGTGGTGCGGTCGGTGATGGTGTGATTGCCTCTACAACTAATGAAAGGAGACCACCAGCTGTTTGGGGTTTTTTAACTTACTGCTGCGGTTAAGTAGTGATAGCCATGACAAAGCCACTAGATTTTTTTTTTTTGCACCATAACATTTCAGTGATGTCTTTGTGCCATTAATAGATGTCAGCTAAGCCTTAGGCAGCTAAGTTACAGGTGTAATAGCTTTTTTCAGTGGGCCTGCATAATTTACATCACGTTTCTAGTTTGTGCAGAATTCCATCATACGCAGCAAACGATCTTAGGAGTACGTTGGTTCCTCTAAACACAACAGTGCAAATATGAATTTGTGACAATCAGACAGTAGAAAACATAAAATCAACGCTCAGTTTTGTTTGACTGTAAGCTAGGTAAGATTTGCAGGGGGAGAAAATATTTTTATTAGATGAACAGAAATAGTTAGAAGAAACAGGACAGCTTTCAGGCCCCCATGCCTTCTCTTCTCCTTTAGCAATATAAGAACCCATTTCTCCAAAAATCTCATCCGGAAAGACATTACCAATTGGCATGTATAAAATTTAAAACAAACAATCCAGCAGGTATTTTATGTTTGCTTAAAGAAGATGTTAGCATTTCATTTCCTTTCCAAGGAAAAACTTGGTAACATCCACCCATGATTTTTTATCCCTGGGGCAAACCTGCGCCCTACTGTATGCAACTAGCGCTTTGTCTCTGAGTGCTTGCCTTTCTCCCTAGTTAGGCTGCATTGCGGGTCTCAGCCTCAGCTGGGGATTCGAGCTTTGATTGTAACTGTGGAGCGAACTGGGATCTACATTTCATCAGCTCTAGGTCACACTCTGTAATGAGGCCATTTAGCTGGAGGGTGGATAGACAAGGGAAATGGAAAGCCACTTCACTATTGAATGAGACCACAAATAAATATCAAATGTTTTGTAATAGTTTTCTTAAGAACTGTGACTGTAAGACTATGCAGTTTTATGTCCTGATGAAAAGGTTTTAAGGACAAAGGTTGCTGCTGCGTGATATAACAGATGAAATATGTGAATTTTTTTCAGTCCTTTCCCATTGCTGGTCTTTGTAGTTAGATCCCTGGACATTGTGTAGAGAAGCCACCCATTTTCAAAACAAGCTGATGCATCTTTTTAAGCATATTAGAGTAACTTGGTATGGCATGAGAGCTAGGCATTAATAATAATATGAGTATGACTGTTTGCCGTTGACAAGAATGGCTGGCTAAGGTAAGTGAAGAAAGCCATAACCACTTGCTTCTGAAATCCCTGGACACCTGCTTTGAAGTACCTTGCAGGAGCATCTCAGTTTTGTCAGGCTTGCTCTCTGACTAATTAGCCGCTCTTCAAGAAGACTGTTGAAGTAAGGTCTGATCAATAAGGAGAGTAACATGAATCCTAGGGGCTTGGATAAATTTGGCATACGGTATTGCTCAGAACTGCCTGAAATACAAATCTCTCCCTTTTCTAAATCTGTCCTTCTCCCTTAGGTTCTTCCCATTCTTGTTCTGCTCTCACCTCAGGAACACGAGCAGCGGGAAGCTAGAGAGCATGGCTGTGTCTTTAAGGTCCGAGTTAGGCTGTTCTCCTTCAGAGTACCTAGGCTGACTCTTCCCACTCGCCTGTTGAAAGCTGTTTCCCAAGCAGCATGGTTGGTCCTGGCTACCTTGGAATCTTGCCCCACGATCAGGGTATTGCTTTTGTCCAAGAGGTTAACCCACTCGTTATGCAGCACAGGCCAGGGGCAGTGATGTTCTCCAAGCCCCTCAGTGGGACAGATTTATCCCTGCTGTTCCACTAGGTTTGGAGAGAATTAATTCAGCCCTCTGCCTGGATGTAAAGTCATCAACTGTTGCACAGAGGCTGCCAATGTCTCAACTCCAAGCCATTTCAGTGGTATTTTCTTCTCCTTGCATCATTGTCAGGCACTGTAGAGACAGCCAGGTCCTCTTGCCCACACAAAGGATGTCAATAATTAGCAGTCGTGGGCATTGAAAGTGAAAAGAGAAATCAGGGGGAAGGAACACATTAATTAACTACCCGAACGATCACTGTTATTAGAAAGCTGGACACTAAGGAATTATAATTTTGTCTAGCACCTTAAAGACTTTCAAAACATGATGATGATGATAGGTGAGAGGGACTGTCACGGGGTACAATTGAAGGGATGTAGAAGAATTGTGTTACGTTTGTAAGTGTGGAATAGAAATTAGAGTAGTGATGCTGTAATGGGTCTCAGTGCGGATGTGGGTCTTGGCAGATGGGAATTCCATCTCAGTCAAGCTCTGAAGGAAAAATCTGTAATAGGAGTCTGGACTTGCTACTGCAGCTTGCGTGCGCCATGCTGCCAGGCAGAAATCACAGCCCTGACATAAGTGTCTCATTTCCATCTGCTCTGCACAAGCAGCTTTTGTCACCTGAAAATGAGATGCACCAGAGTTCTTGTTTTACTAAATGTTTCCCATAAAACGTGGAAAGGTGAGTTGCCTAAGTGAGTGCTGTGGCTGCAGGGTGATGTGTTTGTTCTTCCGTTTTCACAACAGGTATCTAGTGAGGCCATTGAAATGGAACAGTTTCAACTGCAGCTCAGTAACACGATTGCAGAATACCCTATCGCGTAATCTTTCTCCAAGACGGGTCACGTGCTGTTATTTCCTGGCCATGTTTCTATCCGCTATACGTTCATTTGAACCATTTCTTTATTAAAAAAAAAAAATTCAATTTAGTACTCTACACAATTTAATTGATAGGTGCTTCCACTCCATTTCCCAGAGCATTATGAAAGTGATAACGTGCTCCAGGTGACTTCATACAGATCATATCCGTTGGCTAGGAAAACTGTTCGTCTGCTTATCTCAGTGCAGGTGTAGTAAATTCAGTGTATAAAACTTGTATTTCCTGTTGCACAAGGTACCCTTCTGAAGTCTAAATTTGGTGCATTTATTTTTTGTCCAGCTGAGCTGTATTAATCTAGGGCAGGCAGTAAATAATGCCAGGTTGCAGGGAACCACTGCAAATGGACTTTGATTAAATTACATTCTCGCACATCCCACGCACAACAGCATGTGAAGAAAAGGAGCCACCAGAGGCCTGAATCTGAGCATGCAGGTTACCAGATGACAGCCTGTGGCCTGCAAGAGGGAGGATTAGTGAAATAATTGTGAGGTTATGTATACACACTTACTTATTTCAGCTTTAATTGAGACTACAGCCTTTCTGGACCTTTCGTATAGTCCTGAAAAGGCAATTCCACAAAGATGTAATAAACTTGCAGACTAAAGCCAAAAGATAAGTACAACTTCCCACATCCTGAGGAAAAACTACAAAGCTTAACATTCGCGGGTTTGTGTGGGTTTTTTCTTTCCCCGAGGCATGCATTTCTCATACAGGCAAGGAGGAAAATTAGGCCACTGTAAAACTCAAGAAAGTTTGGGTGTAGCAGCACCAGAGAAGTCAAGCAAATTGCAGAGATGAAGAATTCACCTAAGAAAACCCATCACCACCAACTGACTGTGCTGCAGCTTAACATTGTCTCCCCCCTGACCCTAATGTTAGTTACTGAGGACAGCAGCTGTTACCATTTGATGATCTTTCAGAAGGCCACTCTCAAAGTTAATCTGTGCTCCTATTCAATGAAACCTGTGTTGCCTCCTTGCAGTTTTGCATTTTAATTATCGCTTTTGCTGGAAGTTTTACCAGAGAAGCCAAAAACTAAGTGAACGTGGAGAGTAACTTGACTGTCCTGGACACATTCACTAGTGTTTTGGACGTAGGATAGCTTTAAATTTTGGGTTAAGTTATGAGCACAAGCTGGACAGACATTTGCTTGTGAAGGATATGGTGCACATAACACATGCCGTACTTGTGCATAGGCAATGCATGTTTTACCACAGCCGCTTAGGCTGTTGTGAACCACACCAGGTATTGTACTAGTTGCATTTCACTTACCTGGTCTGCGTCCTGCATGGCCTGGGTGCTGCGGTTGGTAGTGCAAAGTCGCTTTCCTGTTGGCCATGCGATGGGGTCAGGCTCACAACCAACCACTGTTTGTCAAAGTTCTCCAAGTACTGAATTTCCTCCCTTTCCTTTCAAGTTTCTGAGCTAGAGTGCAAATGTGTGAACATGTCATGAGAAAAAAACAAACACCACCATCCTATTTTTGTGTTACTTCACACCCAAGTAAAACTAGGAAGATCTAGCACATCTTTCTCGCGCGCACACACCCACATCCACGCTTTTCCCCGTGTGCACAATCCTCCTTCGTCCTTGCATAATGCTCTTGCGCTAAGAAGAGTGGGTGGGCTGAAATAAACTGCACGATGCTCATCTGGCCTAAAGAGCTTAATCTTTCAAGATTTCCTATCCCCACTTCTTAATTGCTCCACTGTTGTCTGTACCACGGTTGATAGTCGTGTATGCGTCTGTTCTTTCCAAACTGCCCGTTTCTGAATGGTTACATCAAATAACCAAGCCTTATCTGTTAAAGGATGGCAATAATCTTTCTATTGGTCTTTTTCCTTTATGTTATGAAGCCTTTCAAATTCCTCTTAAAACTGCTGAGGTGTGGAGATTTTTTACCTTTGGTTAATGTATTTGCTGTCGGGCAGTGCGGGCTTAGCAGCCATTTTAAATTTGGTAATACGGAAAAAAAGAATTAGAAAGTTTTCACAACTTTTCGGCAGTTATTATTAAGGGCTTATTGAAGACCATCAGGATGGGGCAGGACCTCAGGACTTACGACTTTGCAAGTACTTTTGTCTCTTTATTGCCGTCACGAGAACCTAGAGCGACTATGAAAAATCAAAACTAATGTTCTGCAGAAGAGCCACTTTTGCAGAACTGGAATAACTTATCCCTGAGTAATGGATCCCCAGGTCCACGTCCTAAATACCTTCCTTTATCCCCAACAGTCTCCTGTTCTCCATCTGATCCGGTGCTGGGCGGTGGCCAGCATTGATGGTTTATAAGGAGGTGCACAGAGCACTTCAGGGTGTGTAATCAGAGATTTATTCTTCTCGTCGTTGAGCAGTAGGAAGAAACACCACCTTGTTGTAACCTCCTAACCTCCTGTGGCCTTCCTCTGGGTGCAGTTATCCATCATGCTGACTGTCACAGCAGGATCTTGCTGCTTACCCCCAGTACGTTTGCCTGGCAATCTCAGGCACTTCTGTAACTGTAGGTATCCAGTTGCTAGGGAATGAAAGCAACTCAATGTATATTTGGCTGTCAAGTTTTCTGCCGACCAAAGGAAACTATGAATGAGCTGTCTGCATGTACATAAACAGCTTAGAAGGTAATATTTTTATAGAAAACACAATTTTCAATAATTGTGAGACTTCTGTGGCCTCCTAGCTCTCAAGAACACTGGTAGTGTTTCTGGGCTTTCCTCCTACTCACTCCTATTTTTCAGTTGGAAGTAATATGTTTGATACCTGTAACATCTCAGAGCTCACTTCATCTTCCTTATTACGCCCACTCTTCTTCATTCATGGGGACTTCAGTTATTCTGTTCGGTAGCTTACGACCAAATACAATGCAAATTTAAGGATACCTGATTAAATAAAAATAGGAAATGTAGTGGGCTTGCACTGAGCCTTAACAAGCAGAATAGATGTATCCCTTTCTAATAAAAAAATACATACAGCCTGTATGGCATCTTTGAAATGTATTGAAGGCTGTGGAACTTTCTCCTGCGTTAATGGGAAAATGTTTTTATCAAAGGCATTAACCATTTTTGAGTGAACAGACCATATGGAGCTAATGGTGTCCCAGTCCTGGAAATCAAAAGCCTCCCTGGGAAACAGCAACACAGACTTTGTTGACTGTTTTCTGAGGTGCTCAAATGAAGGATTTCCTGAAGTCAGAACAAGCAGGAAGAATAAACCTTTGAGTTTTAGCTTCCCTACTGAAACTGCTACCAAATTGTGATAAAAATGCCTCTCGTGATGGTGGTTTGGGGCTTTTGACCCTTATGAAAAGAGGGGTAGGAGAGACTCTGGCATTTTTACAGCACGTACCTGAATGATTTAGATAAGTGTGTATTTGTATTTATAAACAAGGATGGTCTGCAACCCAGAACTGAAATACTAGTGGAGAATGAGGGAGTTCAGGATTACAGGCAAGGATAGAGCTAAAAAGGCATAGTTAAAACTGATGTTTAAACCCATAGCATCTTATAAACTCTACTGTTAAAAGAATGTCTTTTCAACCATGGCCTTGCTCAGGGGCTTTGTGTGTGCAAAAAATTTGATCACAAAGCTGAAAAATATAATGATTGGATCTTGTTTGTTTTCTGAGGAAGCCTGTGCGGCAGAATGGCTGTTCGTGAGAGCTGGAAGTGGGTAAAAATGAATCGTATCTTAAAGCAGGCAAGGTTGCTGGTTTTACCCCCCAGCGCCTGGCACTTGAAACCTGTTTGGTTTTCCTCCCTGCCAGGCCATTAGGGTCATTGGCCTCAGGGGGGCGATGGGAGATTCTGGGTACAGGCATTAGCTTTTTGGGATCATGCTAAGAGTCATTAGGCTTTTTATTTTCCTTTTTAAACATTGCAGGTTTTTTAGAAATGCCAGTGTATAGAAGAAGTTGAAGCACAGTGTCTGGTTTGAAGAGAGGGACAATTGTAGAAGTCTGTTTTGGTTTTTGGGGGTTTTAGGGGTTTTTTTTACAACATCACTCGTCGGCCCTGCTGTCCCTCTGTCATGCAATAACCATGGCTTAGAAAACAGTGTCACCACTGTTTTTTCCAGTTAATTGAATCAGATATTTTCCCCTTGTTTCGTCATTTTGGTTTAAAGTACTTTTCATTCATTAGACCCCACAGAACATATTCAGTGGATGTAGATCCAGCTCAGACCAAATTGAGGTAATCATACATAGATTCTGCATGTCACCAGCACCACCACACACACACACACACACCCGTCTTTTAAAAGGTATTTTAAAGGATTAAGTTGTCTCATGCTGGGTGTCATGGCCTCTTGTGGGTCTGGACAGCCTGCCAGGTACTCACCGCAACAGATACCCTGGCAGGTCACCACATTCTTATGCCCCATATTTAAAATGACTTAAACTTCTCTGCCTGTGTTCAAGTCTCTGATTTATTCTTTTCAGTCTATTATTTTCTACCCAATCTGGAAACTGGGAACAAACCAGCGAATTTTCCTATAATTTAGTTATTATACAGAGAGATTGTATTTTCCTGAAGGAGAAGAGAAAATAGGAAAATCCCTCTATTTAAAAAAAAAAAAAAATCATGCCAGAGAATATCTTTTTTTACAGAGATGCAGAGAAAGAATTTAATTATAAATTGCTTTGTCTACCTCACATTGACTATGACCCAAGAGGACGTATTTTCATTTTTGCACCAATAGAATTACGTCCTGTCTTCTCACATCTTGACTACTGCACCTTCATCTTTTAATATGCTGTCTTGAACATCCACCGTGTGTGTATCCTAAGAAAAGAACAATGCTCCTTTCCCAGCTCAGGTTTCCAATGCTGCCACTGCATTCTTTGGATCCTTTCTGCTCAGCAAGTGATTTATCTCATTTTGGAGCTACTTTTTATGTACTGGCAAGCCATTGACCTATCTCAGAACAATTGTGGGGATGTTTTTCATGTGTTATTAGCCATGCTTAAACATGTGCCCAAGAGCTATGAAAAAGGGGTCTTCGAGTGCACCCTCAGCAAGTTTGCTGATGACAGCAAGCTGTGTGGTGTGGTCAACATGCTGGAGGGAAGGGATGCCATCCAGAGGGACCTGGACAGGCTGGAGAGGTGGGCCTGTGCCAACCTCATGGAGTTCAACAAGGCCAAGTGCAAGGTCCTGCACCGGGGTCAGGGCAATCCCGAGCACAAGTACAGACTGGGTGGAGAATGGATTGAGAGCAGCCCTGAGGAGAAGGACTTGGGGGTACTGGTGGATGAGAAGCTGAACATGAGCCGGCAGTGTGCGCTGGCAGCCCAGAAAGCCAACCGTATCCTGGGCTATATCCAGAGAAGTGTGGCCAGCAGGTTGAGGGAGGGGATTCTCCCCCTCTACTCTGCTCTCGTGAGACTCCACCTGGAGTACTGTGTCCAGCTCTGGGGCCCTCAGCATAAGAAGGATATGGTTGGAGCAAGTCCAGAGGAGGCCATGGAGATGCTCCGAGGGCTGGAGCACTTCTGCTATGGGGACAGGCTGAGAGAGTTGGGCTTGTTCAGCCTGGAGAAGAGAAGGCTCTGGGGAGACCTTATAGCACCTTCCAGTACCTGAAGGGGCCTACAAGGAAGCTGGAGGAGACTTTTTACAAGGGCCTGTAGTGACAGGACAAGGGGTAACGTGTTTAAACTGAAAGTGGGGAGATTTAGATTGGACATCAGGAAGAAGTTCTTCCCGGAGAGGGTGGTGAGGCACTGGCACAGGTTGCCCAGAGAAGCTGTGAGTGCCCCATCCCTGGGAGTGTTCAAGGCCAGGCTGGATGAGGCTTTGAGCAACCTGGTCTAGTGGAGGGTGTCCCTGCCCATGGCAGGGGGGTTGGAACTGGATGGTCTTTAAGGTCGCTTCCAACCCAAACCATTCTGTGATTCTATATACGGTCAGCACTTGCAAAACAGAATAACCCAAAGGGTATCCAAGGTAAATGGGAAGAGGGATGCCAAGAGGAGGAATGGGCAAGCACAGTGAGCAACATCATGGCACTAATGGGGATGGTTTTGATGTATTTTGTGTTAATTAGGGGTGCTTAGGTTTAGCAGTTGGCTCCACTGCTCTGGAGAAGTAAGGAAAGGTGTGCAAAGGGAAGCAGTGGAGAGGGACAAGGAGAGAGGAGGGAAGGAGCCCGCACCAGCTAGAGACTCAGGGGCAGACCTGGGGGAAGCAGTCTGAATTTCCACCTTCCCTGGCTGGCTGCTTTTGCAACATAAGTGTGCACTGAGGGAATGGGGTCTTTTCTTGACATGAAATTTGTAGTGTACCTCTAAGAGCTAAAAATTAATACTTTTTTTTTGTCCCCAGTAAAACAATTAGGAAAGATCTCCAGTGCTTTCATAGTCCTATTGTATTATGTAGCATAGCTAATCCCTGTGTGGTGTGGGTTGATCTCATTATTTATTTATTCTCTGCAGTGGCAACTTATCCCGCATTTTCCTGTTTTTACTGGACAGCTTTTTGTTTCTCCTTCTCCTTACTTTCTGTCCCACTTCATGCTTTGACCCTCTTTTCCCTCACTGCAACCTTCTGGGTTTGAGGGACAGTTTTTCTTAGGGTAATTGGGAAACTCTTCTGAGATAGATCTGTTTTGGTTATCTCCTGTTTAACTCTTCCACTCACACCAGCCCCCTGCCCCCAGGTTCACAGGTCTCCGTCACAACCTCGAGACCAATTTTGGTGGTCCCTCCGTGTCATTGATGCAGCAGTGTCAGAGAGACTATCTATGAGCTTCTCACTTCTGCCTGCACTCGCTGAAGTTGTAATGGTGCTCGTCTGTGCGATCCCTCACCTCCCGAGAAGGAGGATAACTGATTAAGCTGTTCATCCCTCACTAGCATAGTTTTTCAGATGTGTGTTGGGTTTTAAAGGCTTTATGTGAGAATTCCCCTATGTTTTTTTCCTATCTATGAAAATCTCTTTCAAATCCCTCAGTTGCCAATGAATACATTTGCTTAGGCCATCATTCCATGCTGTTTTCATTTTAACCAGATGCCTTCCTCAGAGTCCTCTCATGTACGTCTTTGTGGTGAAAGAACCTGCCTTATATGAAATCTTGCTATTAAATCACATTTTGTTTACATTCGAAACTTGATTCTATAAATCTGTCTTCTCTGTGTGACATCTCATCCAACAAATACCAAGTGAATGAGCCCTCCCTACTTTTGACAAGAAGCAAGGAAAATCAGTGATTGTTCACAAATTCCCCTGGTTCAGGGTCTTCCTTAATTTCATCCCCCTGGAATGGTGGTGTCATCCGTGACTGCAGAGCTCTGCAGTCTTCACAGCGTTTGTTGTGCTCCTCAGCCTCACCTGCTCCGTAGAGTCCTGTAGTTTGCTTCTGCAATTGCAGCGCAAGAATCGGGAGCCTTTTTTATAACTCTACGGTGTATGCAATGCTAGTGTCAGTTCTCTTGCTCCCAGATTACTGTCATGAAGTCTTTCTCAAAAACATCAATAGCACAAAGGACTAGATGTCAGTCTTACTAAGAAAAAGTGGTTTTGTTTAAATCTGGACACGCAAGTTACCACCATCAAGCGTGACTAGGCCAAACAAAGAAGCAGCAAAATGCAAATATTTTGAGGAAAAAGCTCACAGTCCTGGAATGCTTGCTTCAGATGACACACGTTTGTATGGTGTGATAGTGGAAGTTCACCAAACGTGTGGATGGTAGGTATTGCGAACCTTTGTGTATGACTGAGTTCTCTAGTCTTCATTAGTCTGTATAAAAGCAATCTGTTCTTAAAGTAGGTGAAAACTTAAAAACTTCTCCCTAAAATCCCAGACAGACAGATTTCCCCCCCCCCATGCATTTTTATACCACCATAATTCTGGTGCTCTCATGATATGGCCCATTTCATGAGAGAAGGGGATAAATAATAACTACATCAATTAAAATGTGTTCTTAACCAAGTGAAACGAACCAGGAATTTCAGGTGATCAAGCAAGTCTATTCTTGGTGCTTAATTCCTCCTTAGCTTGTTAATATTTAATACTGGCTTTGAGGACAGCTTTATTTTTATTTTGAATGCAGTGTACAGCAATTGTTGTTTTTTACTGGGAAAAAAAAATTATTTAATGCAAAATTAAAGTGTGGTAGGGGTTTTTTTTTGCAAATATCTATCTTGTGAAGTTGAAACTGTATCACAGTGAGAAACCAGATCTGAAAATTTGTGACATTTGAAGACATAACTAAATGGGAAGTTTGTAGCTCAGGCTCCTTGCCCACCGTATTAGATCTCATGTTAATTTTGCAGATATACAATACTTTTTAGTATTGGGAAACTTCTATACTCTTGTGGTTTTTTTTTTTTTTTTTGTAAAACCTGGGTCAGTGTATTTACAGTATCCAACATCCTGCCACAACTTGTAAAAGTAAATAAATGTTTTAAATCCACAAAATTTTTGATGCTAACATAATTTCATAAATTGGACATATGCCTGGCTTGTGTGAGTGATGGCTGTTGCAGATGTGCTTTTTTCTTTGGTATTCCAGTTCAACAGTGGCTCAATTCCCCATCCTTTTCATCCATAACAAAATCTCCATTGCTTGTTACATGCGTGTGAGCTGGCCTCATTGCTCAGGGAGAAACACATCTTCCATGAAAACATGAGCTGTGCCCTGGCAGGGGAATAAGCTGAATACCAACATACTTCTGATGATTTAGTTTTTCCATAACACTTGTAGATCAAATCCAGCAGGATTTTTGTAGTCATGGTTTTCAGACTCATGCTTTTAGTTAAAAAAATTTAAATTTCTTTTCTGCTTCCCTTTTCTTCTCCGCCTCCATCTCCCCACCCTTACCTTTTGTCTGTCTTTGCACCTGATTCTTAAATGCAGTACATCAAACACCTCTGGAAGGGCTCAGAGATTAAAGATTGTAGGTTACAATTAGAACCGTTATAATGATGATCAACTCTTCGTGCCTGCATAATGAATGGGAAAACAAATTACAGAAGACTCAACTCAAAGCTTTAGCTGAGATTTGAACTGAGTCTTGTAAAGGTATTTTTTTATTGTGATTTTTTGTTAAAAAAAAAAAAAGGCAACAGCCTGCAGTCCTTCTGCAGACCAGAGGTTCAGGTGATTCAGAGTGTAGGCTGAGACTTCCAGGCACTTACTCAACATGGAGCGTTTCAGAGTCTTGCACTTCCTTACCTGAGGCACCTTCAAATCTAAAGCTTTCTGTCAGTGCATAGTTATGTCTTCAAGTGACTGAAAGACATTAGTTAAGCATTAGATCGGGGCGGGGGGGGAAAGACGTACATATCTTTTCCCCCATGGTGAGTGATGGCTGATTCAGGCATGTCAAGTGCGTAAGGTGGTTATTGTGAAGTGTGATTGATGTGTCTCGGTCTGTGTTATTATCTGCATCTATATGCAAAACTACGTATTTTGCTTTAAATAGCCAAGGAGAGCCTGCATTGTCACAGGAAACATGATTTTAACAGTGTGATGCAGACGCATGAGCTGTTAAAGTCACTTTTCTTTCTGAAAAAGGGAGTATGGGCTAGTGTTTTAGTTGGTTTTGTAGTAGCAGCAGACTCTGTTAGCGAGAGCTTGAGCTGCGCTGTGGTAAATCTCTTCTTATAAGGAAGGCCGTAAGTCATATAAGCTAGGAAACAGTTTGAGCATAGCTCTGCGTGTGGCCAGCAGTAGGGTCATGCTTGCCAAAGGCTTGCAGAAGAGCCAGCATCCGTCGTTGGCGGTGAGGCAGCACAGCGTGCTGAGGCAGCATACCAGGGCCAGTTGGTCTGAGTTCAAAAATGATCCTCACAACTAAGCCAAGACCCATCCGTAATGGAACTAAGCAGGGAGCTGTTGTCATCTCTCACCAGAAAAAATGAGTGCCCTTTGCTCTCTGAGGTATAGCAGCATGTGTGTGTCTGAGCCACCTGAGGGTTTGCTATCTGGTTTCCATTTTGGGAGCCCTGTTGCTCTTCTGGAACTACTCGGGGCTTGCATACTTGAGCAGTGGTGCCATAAAACAACACCCCCTCTCTGCCCCCAGGAACTAAAGTTATTTCAGAGCATTCTGGATATGCTGTGTTTCTTGTGCTGGTAGCTATCTCAGCCCATGTTTATTGGGGGAAAAGTGCAGACTAAGTATTTGATGTGAGAAAGAATTGTCCTCCTTTATGACTTGTCAGCTATTTGCTCTTTATGTTTATTTCCAGCTATAGCAGGAGTGAAATTACGTGAGGAAATGATTTACCAACTTTCTGCTAGCATCTGTATCACCTGCCAGCTGAGAGAAATATTTAGAACTACAACTCAGCTGTCACAAGATAAAAAACTATGCGTGTCTGAAAGCAATTTTATGTGATTGTTGTGCTGCTCAGTTTCACCTACAATGAGGAAAACAATTCTCTGTCCAGTTTCCAAAGCATATTTCAATTTTTGCCTGAGTTTTGATAAATGTACCCAGGTTATAAGGTGTAGAGATTTAAAGCATGAGCAGCAGGCTTCTTATGAGTCCCTGCCCTGCCTTGTGTCCAGCTTTCTCTATTTATACATGGTGAACCAGGTTAATCTTGGACTTAAAAGGTGATTGTAAACATGTAGCAGTGAAAGACACCCTTTAAGTATTGTGCAGGGGGAGTTTTCCAGTATCTCTGTACTGGAAAAGGACCTTCCTTGCCTTCATGAAATTCCTTAGTCTACAGGACTCATCCACTTGGTTTCAGACCATTCTCCATTACTGTATCCATGTTTGGACTCCGCTATCCTAGTTGTTGTGCATCTGAATGACAGTTGGCAGGAAGGCAAACACGTTAACTCGTAGGTGGTATACCTGGAAGGACACCTCTGAAAGGTAGTTTGGGCTTACCTGTCAGACATGCCATGGTTTGGTATATGGTCCTCCATCTACAAAAACTGGCAACTAGATTGTCGTTCTGTCTAAACATCTAGTGAGCAACTTCGGGTAGTTTAATACTTTTCATCTTTCCCCCACTTACCCCCGTGTTATGCAGTACGATTTTGTCCTGTGTACCTTCAGTCTTCACTGCATATAATGTGTATGATTTATCCTGACCTCGGGGCTGAATATAAAGGGGTACTATAGTAACAAACAGGGACTTTTTTTCAGACTCTGGGTACAACCGTAGTACTTGTAACAATGCCTAGGAAGGGCCTCGAAGCATCACTTCGTAGTTCTTCATCTTTCCTGTTGGCACTAAACCAGCCCAGAATGCACCAGATTTCTGCCGCTTCCATGCGGGTTGTGGCTGAATATTACCAGAGTCTGTGTGCCTGGATTTCCCTCTGCTGGAAACGCAAGGAACTAAGGGATGTGTCATCGCACCGTGGAATTAGGATATGTGAAGGTGCAAACCGGACACCAAGGAAGCGCTCGCAGATCATGTGGTTCTAGACATCACCTGTATGACCATGGGAAACTACCTGGGCCTTAACCTTTCTGTGCCTCAGTTTCCCTATCTGTTCAGTGCGTGCACTAACACTTCCTTCCTGTGTGTGAGGAGGGGAAACTCGCTGTTCGGTTTGCGGAGTCCTTCGATCTCCGCCTAAGAAGAAAATCTTGCGGTGTTTGTGAAAGAACTACCCTCAGCACAGTGGGCTGTTCCTGCTCTAACATTAAGCTTTCATCTTACACAAAAAGGACACAGAAAAGGGGAAGCCCATTCCCCCTGCAGCTCCTTTCTGTTTGATAAAGGTGCGTCGGCATCCGCAGCTCTGCGGGGTTGTGCACAGTGTAATCATCTTCGTTGTGTTCCCCTCCAGTTCTGTGTGGGGCAACTTGTTGGCTAAATTACTCCTGAACTAGTTTGGCATTTTTAGTGCATGGATTTGAAACGTTCAGGAATAAGGAGAACTTTGCTTTGCTTGTCTACCCATCAATTATTTCAAGAACAGTCAACCCGCGGAGCCAGGATGAAAGAAACATAACTGATCGCAGCTTGTTGTGCTGTATCAGTCCAGAATCCACGGCACGAATCAAAGGCTGCTCCTGACACATGGCCGTGGTCCTTTATTCCACCCCACATGAACTCCCGCTGCGGCATGTGGGTGCAATGTTTACTTGGTGCTGATGGCAACCCAGGCTGCCGAGCGGGGAGGTAAGAAACCCCCGTGCTGCTGATAACCCTCGCTGGTCGATGCGATGGCATCAGCCACCACGCTCACTGGTACAAATCCCCTGGGTCAGGTTCCAGTTTAATCTTGAAGCTTCACTTCCATCTTGCGGCCGGCCCAGACGCTGCGTGTGAGAGGGATCGCTCGCTGGCTTGGGCCGCTCTTACGCCCCAGGTTTTCAGGCCCTCTCGCCACGCAGCTTGTGTTAGAGCGTAACTGGATCTATTGTAAACGGGTGGTGTTGAGTTTAGGGTTTGGGTTGTTTTTTGTTTTAGGGATGGCTGCGTGGGTGTGTTACCAAAAGCTTGTCCCGGTGTGGTACGGTGCCTTGCAGCAAAGCTGTTCTCAGGGTGCAGCCAAGCTAACCTAATGACTCTTTCCCTCCCAAGCAGCATTCCCACTCATCCTTATTGCCAGCTCTCAGGCATGAGGTCCGGCCCTCTTCCTTTGTGATAACTCAGCTAAAGTGTTCGGTTTTGTTATTGTAGCACTAATTTTTTTCCAGATTAATGAGCAAGGGAAGCAGCAGGGGTGAGCTACCTGCAGGGAGGAGGAGGAGGGAGGTGGATACCTTTTGGCAGCAAAAAACCATTGTATTAGTTCAGCTGTTAAATGAGATCTCTGTTATCATAGCATCTCTCCTTGGGTCACCACTGTCCGGTGTTTGTTTCCTTCTAGTACGGCTCACCACTTCCTTAGCTGCCAGTAAGCCCTCTGACGGTTTCTGAAGGCAGAGGGAGCTCCCTTTCCCCCACTTGGGAACATCTAGCCCTGTCCTTCAGTATTTCATGGCTGATATATGGGTTAGGAAATTGCTTTTCAATAATTCAAGGAAGAAAAAGGTTAAAAATTAAATATATCTTGTGACTAGAGGGTCTTTATTTGAAAGAATTACCTACACGGCAGCCATGAAAAACTATGAAGAGGTATATTATTTCCTATTAGCAGATGAACTAGTGTTAATGGGAATCTAGTTTCTGCTACCATTCTGTTTGGATAAAAGAAAAGCACGCCCCTCTCTCTGTAGTAAGATGGTGTAGTCAGTAATTTTTGATTCAAGTTTAAAAAACTTTTTTTTTTTCTCATCAGAAGGCCTGATAATGTAGGAAAAGAAAGGATCAATTAGCTTCCTGGTGGCTTTAATGATCCAGAAAATAAGATTTATTCAGACCCATTTATCTTGTCCATGGGCTGTGACCCTGCCCCATTAAAGTCAATGGCAGTTTGTTATTGACTTAAAAGACGTGCACATTAAAACTTAAATGTGAAAGGATACCTTATAAAAGTACATTAAAACTGTGGACAACTCACTGAATTACTCATACGAAGTCTTAATAATCAAGTCTCCGTTGTTAAACCTTTCTATTATGACTGTTTGCTTTCCCGGAAGTCTGCAAGTCATAGCCCAGTCACTCAGTTTATATCATAGGAAATAAGTTCTGTTGAAGAACCAGTCGGTGTGGAAATGCCTGTAAGGGGTTGTACTGAACTTGGATTTATATCCTCATAGTGAACTGTGAGTTTATCCTTCTAGTACCATCTGCACATGCCTTCTGCCGTCCCTGTTTTGTTCTTCCGTGTGTCATGGGTTTAAGCCCCTTTAGCTGTATCTTACTTTGCGGCAAATGTGAGATGTAGTTGTCTCCTTATTCGAGGCAGCTGTATTTGGGAAAGACAACATAGTATTTGCTTCATTCTTTGGACCTCTGTTAGTGTGGACCTGGCCTTTCTCTGTCAGTTTTGTAAAATGCACACAATAAGAAGAAAGAATCTGAAATGGTTTTCTGAAAGTGATGTGTAGTGCAGGTGCCACCACCAGTCACTTTATCAGTATTGTTCCGCACATCACTTCGTCACGATACTTTTAACCATCCTTAAGGAAGAAAACACTGTTCAGCTCAACATGCTCAGCTTCTGAACCTGGTAAGGTTCCTTCACCATAACTTACAAAAAGATTGCTCCAAAAGTGAGCTCCAGTGTCCATGTTACCTTTTAATTATCCTGAAGAACAGTTTTGTTACTAATTACATAATAACACGATCCACCCTTTACTGCAATTACATTTGCAGTGCCTGACTATTAGAAACTGTGTTGTCATAATAAGGGTAGTTTCCTTTATTTGCTTACACTGAGTCGCAGAATCTATAATTATATGCATGGATCATCAATTTTACACTTGTTTGTATAATTATAAGTAATTGAACATGGAAGCAATGCCGGAATATCAGACTATAAAGTACTCTGTCTATTGTGGAGTTGGAATAATTAGTAGATTAGAGAGATGATTATCAGTTAAGAAAGAGCTTCATAATTTTGTAGTCATTTAAATATAAACAACCCACTTCATGAGATCAACAGTAGCTTGCCTTGCTTACAGTCAGGGGTAGTCAGGCCTTCAGCGTTATTCAGCTACATGCACATCCAGAATGATTTGGGCTTGATCTAGTGTGTTGATAAATTAACACTGTAATTTCTCCCAATGGTACGTTTTATTACTGTATTCATCCCTGCGAATACAGGCATTACTAATAGCATTAATAAACTTATTAACAATACATCCTATTGCTTAAAAATCGAATGTTTTATAAAATAAACATATATAATGTCTCAAAATTCCATGTGCATAGAAAAGAGCTTCTCCATGGGTAGCAAACACTCTATGTGGAAGAGATTACTGAAAAGCTTGGTGCAGAGGAAAGCAGCCATTCTTCCACGCATCAGAAATGTGTATCACAGAAACACAGGTGTGTGAAAGTTCATACAACTAAATAGTCTCCGCTCAGACCCGTGGGCTAGATCTTCTGTCTCACCAGAGAGCAGATGCTCTGAACTTTGAGCAGGGCCAGAAGGGTGGGAGCCAGGGGGGCTTAGCTGGATATGACAGCTGTATTGGTGGGTCTTGCTCCCCATCAGGGCTACCATGCTGTAACCTCCGGGGTTCCACTGCTGTGTGCTAGTGAGAGCTAATCCTGGCTGCAGAAAGGAGTTTCACTGGGGGCCAACTTCATCCATCCCAAAAGGGAGGGAGCTGTGAAACACAGGCAACAAATCTGACGGTGTCACCCTGGGCATGTAGTTTGAGTGTTCAGGTGTTTTTATACATTACCTTGCAATCCCTCAGTGTTAAGAGTGGTGGTCAGCTCATTCCTCCTGATGAGGAGCAGGAAAGAGACCTTTCCAGATGCTCTGGGCACAGGATGAGAACTAAGCTCAACATTCAGGGACCTTGTTTATTTCTTTACAGGTTATGAAACTGTTTGAAGAAAGGATTGTGTCTGTAATTCCCCTCTCTCCGGTGGTAGTGGCTGGAAACAAAGCACTCACTGAATATCTCTTTTTCTGCCCCAAAAGGGAACTGTTTGCTGTAAGCTTTCATCTGCTTTATTTTGTTCATGTTTTATTTCTCTTACCTAAAATATATAAAAGCAATAAGTGTTAAAAAGCTAAGCAAATTTCCTTGGATTCATATCATTTTATACCAACACTGAACTGAAAATTCCAAGGAGCAAAGCGAGCGGAGCTCAACAAAACCCATAAAACATGGGCAGCCACAGCACCATCTCCACCGTAAATGAAAGGACACTTGCTTGCAGTGTGACCCATGGCTATTTTTCGTGTTGATGGTGTGATTTCAAGCCTAGATAGTTTATTGCCCAGCTCAGTGAAGTATGGAAATGCCACTGTAAGTGCTGGCGTGCCATATAGTTTATGTGGCACTGACATCTGGTGGCAAGAGGCAATATAAACTCCAGGGCCAGCAAACGGAGCTGTCGCAGTCCGCACGCTCTGCTCATCTGCAGTGTTTTCGTGTCTGTTCCAATAAATGCAACATATTGGAAAACTAAACAATCGTGGAAGATTTGGGGCTTATTAATGCTGCCACAGGATAAATATTAAGTAATACTTACAAGCCAATGATGATGATAAACAAGTACCAGCTGTTAAGTGGTAATTAAAGTTGAGGGAGGAAAAAACAAAGATGAGGATGCAAATTCAAGGCATTATATTCCTTTCAGCTCTGTCACCTTTCCAAAGTAATTTTCAAGAAGAAAATGTTATGTATGTCTTAATAAAACTAATAAATAATTACTAATAAGTAATAAAACACTCACCAATACACCTCTTGGAATTGCTGCAAGAGAGAATTCTCTCCTCCTCCCTCCCTCTTCTAGTTAGGATTCAAGAATCTTAAGGGGTTCATCATCTTTCTTCCCTACCTCTGTTTTTCCCACTCCTCTTTTCTGCCGCATTGCCTCCAGTGAGAGCCTCGGCCTTGCAGCTAGTGGTTACCAGAGTACATGGATGATTCCAATAGCACTGCCAAGCCCAAGAGCTTAAGGTCCTGGAACATCCCCTGTGCTGATTTCAGTCAGGAAAGAGTTAACTCTCTTTACCGTGGCTGCTAGGAAGCTGTGTTCCTGGATGCTGAGAGCAGCACTGATAAGGTCTCAGCTGGTGCTGGGGAATGCCTGCACTGAATTCAAGGTCTTTCTCCACTTCTGATACTGCAGCTGCGTTCCCAGCTCTCGCTGTCTTGCTACAGGCAGTGCAGGGGACACACAGTTCAGACAGCTGACCCAAACTGACCAAGGAAGTATTTCATTCCATGGTACGTCATGCTCTGGCTATAGGCGGGGAGAGGGTTCAGGAGCCATTACTCTCTTCCTTGCTCGTTTACTCCTGTACACTTGCTAACACTCCCCCTGACTCCTGCATTAGCTGCTTTGCTGACTCCTGTGCTGGCTCCTTCGGGAGGGAGTTGGTGGGTTTGTTTAGTTTTCCCAGTTGTGCTATCGCTGATAGGGTTTGCTCAGCATCTGCTGCGCCAGCTCTCGGGCTTCAGCCCTCGAGCTGCAGCTCTCAGGCTCTCTGAGTCTGACTCTCACTTCTCAGCACCTGGTTGTGCACTGGTCAGTGGGTGGTGAGCAACTGTATCATACTGTATCATACTGTATAATAGGTTTTATTTTCTATTAATTATTTATTAGTAGTATCTGTATATATCAATTTAGATTTAATTAGTAAATAGTTCTTATCTCAATTTTATGAGCTTCCTTATTTCTTTTTCCTCCACTGGAGGGTAAGAATCTGAGGAGGAGAGGGGGGATTTGTGAGGGTGGCTTCGTGGTGTTTTGCTAGCCAGAGTTAAACCACGATATCCCCCAAGAAGACACTAAAACTTCCAGAGGTATTTTTAAATTAAATTTGCAGTGCTTTCTGTTGGCATCCTGGAGTTCGAGATGTGGGGGCTCACATGTTCAGGACTATCCATACAGTTCTGAGGGTTAACGGCTTGTTTTCTGTACTTCCCTTTTTTTCCCCCCTCAGTGAAATCCAGTCCTGATACTCTTACCTGGTTCCCCGACCTGGGAATTCCAAAGAGCTGCTTGGCTGCACGCAGCACCTGGAGCTACACAGCTCTCCCTCTCCGTGCCTGTAACTCGCGTTTAACCAGAACCCTGGATTGAAAGAGAGACTCACAGCACATATGGCCCTCACCTGAAATGATAGTGACTCTTCATAGCATCTCCTTGAGGGTATGCATTAAGGTCTTTGGAGAAGTTATTCACAGGATAATGTTTCTTATTGCTACTCTCACTAAGCGATAGCTTAAACTGTCTGTGAACTCGACAGATTTTTATAAGGCAAAACCTATTTCCTGACAGGCAGAACTTGTAATTCTTTGGTATCTGCTAGGGGGCAACATCTGTTAAATAATATCGTGCTTCGCTGAGTGACTGATGCCAAGGTCTGTAACAGCGATACAGTGAGGAGGAAGCAGGTAATATTTACTTACAGAATTTCTGTGCTCGTAGCGGGTAAATAATCAATAACACTGAGTTTCGTAGAAAGCAAAAGAACGGCAGTGGCCTGAGATCCTGATTGCATTTAGAAGAGATGATGCTAGCTTATAGCTTCACACAGATCAGTATTCATCTGGCAGGTAAACACAGAGACAAGCATTTAACTTCGTCGTACAGAGTGTAAACGGGCCACGCAGGTAAGTCAGATTCTGCACAAACGTAGTTTCTGTGCCACAGGTATTGCGGTGAATGCTGCGTGGCATTCACTCCATGCTGGGTGAAGTCTGGTGACTAAATAGCTAAGTCATTGCACAAATTCAGTCACTTTACACTGGGTCTCGAAGTCATTTGAAGGTGTAAAATCATTCATTGTCAGCGGTTCTAATGATTAAAGGACACCAGAAAACGCCCGTTCTGTGCAAGTTGTTTCATGACTGACCAAGCCCTTGACGGAATGAGGATTTGTACCTCGTTTAACATGAGTGTAGGGCTGGCTGCAAATTCAAGATCAAAGAAATAAAAAAGCCTGCAAGTCTCCCCACAGTTCATCAACTTTAGACGCAGTAGGGTACAACAAATACATGCTAAGTGGTGTACCTCATTTTCTATCTTTATTAGCATCTTTGACCATTGTCTTACACCAACCCTATTCTTGTGTTTGGGTGATTGTGGGAGGTACATGATGTTGTGTTACTGTCCTGCTTATGCTGAACTCCACTGCATTTCACTCAGGAGAACCTCATAGATGAAGGCTTGTTTTAAGTCATTAGATACCATTGCAGTAATATTTGATCGTTTATGAAATTCAGGAACACAGATTCATGTATTTGTTCCAGGACATGCTCACACGCTGGCAGATGTTTAGTAGACCCACCGGGAATATATATTTTATGAGCACTAAACTGGATTTGCAAGAAAGAAAGAAATTCACCGTGGAAATAATTCAAGAGAGAAATGGTAGAAATAATTCAGCTTCTTTTACTAAAAAACATCTATCACCACCATATCCTTATAAAACAAATATACAAGGGGGGGGGGGGGGGGGGGCATTTAGCAGAGCATGAATTTTATGTAAGAGGCAACAGGCAGAGACATAAGCAAGTGAGTTCTTCAACTTATGTGAGTAGTCCAATTGAGTACTTTACAGGATACAAGCCATGGGGAGTGTGATGAGTGGTTTAATTAGTTTTAAACCATCATATTTAATCAAGGACTGTGCATTTTTAAACTGTTACATTCATTCCTCTTCTATGAAGGCTGTTTCAGATCCTTTTAATCATTGGTGGTTTATGAGACTTTAGAGCTCTAGGTTCAGTGTGAAGCAAATCTCTTTAACTGACATCACCACGCTCTGAAACAAAATGATTTATCTCAAAGTCCAGCATCAGACTTAAACTCAGCTTGCAAGCAGGAAGAGCCATTAGACATTTTTGAGCTAGAATTTTAATTGGGATTTGCTTCATCTGCAAAGCAGCCACAGTTCATTCCATTTATACCTATGATGAGAAGGTCCAAAAGGCGTACATGATAGGGCAGTGGGCAAAATAAAGGAAACATACCCATAACAATTAATTTCATTTTGCTGAACAACTTTTTGAACAGGACAACTGAAATGTTTGGTTTACATTTTTCTAAGTTCATTCAGTGAGCAATTATCAAAGCAAAATAATGACATCTTAACCTCTTATAGTTATATTAAATAAGCTTTGGTCAGTTTAAATGGAAGAAAAAAGGATAAAGGCTCTTGCTCTGTTGTGATTTTTGATTGCTTGCAAAGGAAAACTTTTGAATTACTGCTTTCTTGACCTTTCATGTGATAGCAGCACGCTGGCAGCCAAAGAAGCCAGTTGGGGCCATATTCTTTGCTGTGTTAAGCAGTTTTGAGCTGTGCTGATGCTGTAAAGCAAGTGAGGCAAAGTGCAATTCTTACCTGGACACAGGGACTCTGATAGAGGCCACCCACCACACACCCCACAAGAGGCTAAGAGGATCCGGAGCGGGTTCTGTGTCCAAGATTAGACTGCAAGTGTGTGGACAAGTAGCCCAGACCTCCTGTAGGCCTCTTAGCTTCCTTTGTTAGGTGTGTACCTGTTCTTCAGCCCTCCTGTGCAGCACCCGTGGGGCAGTCCTGGAAATAACCTCTTATCAAAATGATGTGGACATGTCACACCTTAGACTACCACTCTTGTGCTGTTCACAGGTTCAAGAAAATGTATTGGACATTTGAGGTCAGTTTTGATGTTCTCCTCTGGAACTGCATGGACAAAATACATACTTGTTTAACAAGCATCGAGTTCATCTTAAAAATCACTTAATCTGGCCTTTTTCACAAATGTAGTGTAGTGGATTTCAGGAAGAGCCTTTCAGGGAAGTCTCTTCTTGTTTTAAAATTTCACGGCAGTCATGTTTTAATATGAAATATTACGGTTTTAAAAAGTTTTTTTCTATTTTATTTTAAATATTTATAACTAAATAGGAAATTAGTTTCAGAGAGTCTACACTGTCTGTAAGAGAAAACGAGACAATTTTTTCTTTACCTGATAGATGGCATCACTGTGCCTAAGTATTTTGGAATGATGCATGGTTATCAGCCTTCAGTCGTTATTAATTGCAGTGGTAATACTACGCTAAAACATAGAAATTCTGAGAAGCTGGAGCCCCCAGTCCTTGCCAATACAAAGTTCACAGTCAAAATGGCAAGACAGCCAAGGTGGGGAAGGGAAGTGCTTGCTGAGGGAAAAGTAAAGTGACTTCCACAAAGTCACTCAGCTCATTTATAATAGAGCTAAAAAAGTACTTCTCGGCGACCTCAGAACTAGGTGGAGGTTTTCTAGCCAGTGACAGATTTAAGGCTTGCTGTCTCTCAGTCCTTCTGATCTAAGTCTCAGGATCCACAACGCTGCGGTAAAATTTATAGTGATTGCTTCTAGCCCTGGAAAGACTTAAGTTATCAGATCTGAAGACTGCAGAAGTCTTGAATATGGGAAAGCTGTACTGGTTCATTTTTAGGTGCTTCTAAAATTGTATCAGACAATTCTCTACCTAGTACGTAAAATAGGATGAGTAATTTTTTCCCTGTAAACTCTTAGGCCACTTTGGTTTCTCTGTATATGTGAAATATCCAGCACATGGTATGCCTGTGGGCAGAATGTTTTACTGACTTTGGTTAAAAGAAGTACAGTGTGAAAGCATGCCAGGCTCATGACTTTGTGACAGAATAGCAAGAAGCTCTCAAGCAAAATGGTTTCTTTTTTTTCACCTGCAAATGATTCATCAGAATTGCGCTGCTGTTTGGAAAGAATTCAAAACAGACAAGACAGCAAGCGAACTTTTATTGGAAACTTCTCTGGTTCCCTTGGTCTCGTTTCTCAGCATCCTGTGGTCTGCCTTTTATAGGGGCTGAGGGTGTGGTGCTGGTTCCCCAGCTCCCAGGCAGGCACCTCCTTGGCTGGTACCTCTTGCTCAGACAACGGGTTGTCCTCTCAGCTTAGGCCGGGGACAAAGAGCACACAGGAGAGGAGTGGGCCTCCTGGCCTGCCTGACTGGGGGAAGAGACGTGTCACTTGCCTATAAATGTGTCCATAGACCAGGAGATACAGATGGGCGCAGCAAAATTCTGGCCCATGATCCCTTCTTTCAGAGTTGTCTGCATTCACTAATGCAGAATGCCTTTAGTGCTTCTTTTTTATGGAGAATTGGGGTTTGGGAGAATGAAATACTGTTTGTCTTCCATGGCACAACAAAAAGCATGCCTAAGAAACCTCCACAAATTAAAATTAACTTTTAACCCCCTCGGGGCTCTGCTCAGTAATATGTTTACAGGCTAGAAAGAGGAAGAGATGATACTCCCAATATTCTTCACTCAGATGCAATTCTAAATGTTGGCTGGGGGAAGACTTTCAATGTGAAAGATGCTCAGCACTGGGAAGGTATGAGACTTGCTGTCAGCCACAGAACAATGCAGATGTCCTAAAAACCCAGAATCTCTAGGGTAAAGCCTAGATGTTTCACTCTACCTGTGGAAGGAGGCTTTCCTGAAATACAGGCACCATGAGCACGGCTATAAAGTGTTACATCCTAATGACCCTGTCTGAAGTCCTGACCAAAAGACCACAAAGGCTTGCTGAGATAAGGCTACAGCTTGCAGTGCTGCAGAGATTTCAAGATGAAAGAAATCAGGTTTCTGCTGCTGTGAGCTCTCCATCCCCCCCTACATGGGTACTTTAACCTCCCTTCTTTCTTAACTGGACAATCTACCCTATGCCTCTTTAAGGCACAGTGGAGAACTTGAAATGTTTGATGTGGTTTTCTTTGTAGTCTCTTATTTTTATTTCTCTCTGAATGAAAAGGTAGAGGCTTCTTTTTTCCTTCTTTATATGTTTTGTCTCCCCCAGGTACTGTGGTATGGTAATTTTCTATTTCACAGTTTCGGCAACCACCCTGGAATATGCATCACTTCTGCTTTAAAAAAAAAAAAAAAAGAAAAGAAAAAACCACAAAAAACCCTAAACAAAACTCTTATTAATAACAAAGTGATCTTCTGGCAATAAGTTGAGTACAGGAAATCATAAGGCTAAAGTTTTGCAATTAGGGAAGGGAGGTGACTGTTTGGGTTGGCATGGCTGCAGAACCAACATCATTGAGTACAGAGCTCCAGGTCCCCTGCAGTGAATGTGGAGAAGAGGGTGGAGGTTGGGAGCAGGTGGCATAAACTGATGTGTGTTTTGCCCAAAGCACAAATAAACCACTCCTTTGAATTTCAGGTGTTCTGAGGGGCTTCTCTAAAGGATTTGAGAGTCTATTTTCCTGTTAGTGGCTAGATGTGTGAATGTGGGTCAAGGTTTCCAGGCAAGATCCTTCTCTAAGACAAGACCTCAACGGCCAAAGTCCTTACCTTAATGATCAGAGAGGTTACTGTTTTTTAAAACGGGAATTCTGCACAGCTTGAATTCTTGTTTTGTTTGCTTTGTCTGGTTGGTTGGTTTTCCTTGATTTCCCTCTTGGCCCTTAATAATTGTGGCTTCTTTCTTTGGTCACAGGCCAGGATTTAACCTGGGAGGGTTGGTGCACAAGGAGCTTTGACTGTTCTGTAGCAGCTACTGGTACAGCACACAGTTCTGCATCGTGTGAAAACGCCATTTAGAGTAGAATCAAATTCTATGGAGATACCTTCAGGGAGGTTCCTACAGCATCTCCTTGCACCTCCTGTGGAGGTGTGACCTTTTTTCATTGACAATTTGGGAATTCTTCATATGTGTCATCATTGATTTGTGGTATAAATTCAGCTCTGAAGCAGAATTTAGCTGAGTGGGGTTTTGTGTGAGAGTTCAATTTAGGCTTGGATTTTTTCTTTGATTTCTCTCAATAAATTTAAGAAACAAAACCTTTGTGCTACCAATATGAGAACTCACCTTTTTGGAGTGGGAACATTATTTCTTTAAATTTTAGATGACAGAAATAATAAGACTGCTCATTCCTTTATAGAAGGTAAGACAGTCTCATTGAATCGCAAAGATAGATTTATCAACAAGTTGGGAAAGTCTGACTATTGGTCAAGTTAGTCAGCTTTGACATCTTCCCAAATGTTGTGCTAATTGTGAAGGTGATCCTTGATGTGATGCTCCAGGCCCACTGGTGCTGGAGCAATAAATGCTTTTTGACAGTCTTTCAGAAGAGTGACAGCAGTAGGCTGTGGATTGTGCTCTGTCTGATTGTACATAGCAGAAAAGGGAAGTTGGGTGGCTTTCAGCACCTCCACAAGGGTGTATGCAACTTAAGAATATGGTTGCACATCTCAAAGGGCTACAGACCAAAGGAGAACATTGAGCAGGAGCAGGACAAAAGAGGAATCTTATCTCCCATTAGTTCAGTGGGGTTCCCAAAACCAGTAAAGCTCCACGTCCTGGAGGTGGACAGAGGGACCTTGACAGGCTGGAGAGATGGGCCTATGCCAACCGCATGAAATTCAACAAGGCCAAGTGCAAGGTCCTGCACATGAGTCGGGGCAATCCCAACTACAAGTACAGGATGGGCAGAGAATGGATTGACAACAGCCCTGAGGAGAAGGACTTGGGGGTACTGGTGGATGAAAAGCTGGACGTGAGCCAGCAGTGTGTGCTGGCAGCTCAAAAGGCCAACTGTATCCTGGGCTGCATCAAAAGCAGTATGACCAGCAGATCAAGGGATGTGATTGTCACCCTCTACTCTGCTCTGGTGAGACCCCACCTGGAGTGCTGTGTCAAGCTCTGGGGCCCCCAACATAAGAAGGATATCGACTGGTTGGAGCAAGTCCAGAGGAGGCCACAAAGATGCTCAGAGGGCTGGAGCACCTCTCCTATGGGGACAGGCTGAGAGAGTTGGGCTTGTTCAGCCTGGAGAAGAGAAGGCCCTGGGGAGACCTTATAGCACCTTCTAGTACCTGAAGGGGCCTACAGGAATGCTGGGGGTGGACTTTTTACAAGGGCCTGTAGTGACAGGACAAGGGGTAATGGGTTTAAACTGAAAGCGGGGAGATTTAGATTGGATATCAGGAAGAAATTCTTCCTGGAGAGGGTGGTGAGGCACTGGCACAGGTTGCCCAGAGAAGCTGTGGATGCCCCATCCCTGGGAGTGTTCCAGGCCAGGCTGGATGAGGCTTTGAGCAACCTGGTCTAGTGGAGGGTGTCCCTGCCCATGGCAGGGGGATTGGAACTGGATGGTCTTTAAGGTCCCTTCCAACCCAAACCATTCTGTGATACTATGGTCCACAAGTACACAGGAGGAAGACCTTTCTTGACAAAGTTGATACCTCCAGTATGGTTTGCATCATCTACATTGCATTAATCTTAAATGAGGTCTTGGAATGGTGTCACAGTTTTGTAGTACTGGGGTAACATTTCCGAAAGTTCTTTTGTGTATTATTCTTGAAGCGCACAAATGCGGGTTTTTTTCATTAACCCCGTGCAAGCAGTACAGTCTGCTCTCTGAAACGTTAAATAAGAGAATAAAAGCATTTCTCTGAAAAGTTAGAAATCAGAGATGTATTAAAAATACCATGGTAGGAATTCAGTTTGGATATTGGTTCTAAAAGAGCAAAAGTTTCATTTTCTCCTCAGTACTAGCAATCGCTGATTCAGCCTCTTCCACTTGTCTCAAAATTTACTCTCTTTTTTTCATGTTTTCCATCTTTTTTTCACAATAGCACACAGCTGAATGGGGGTTTTTGAATGATTATTAGTTTTGATGTCCTTACAGTGATTTAAAGAAGTCTTAATAGTTTCCTACTTTTTCTTTTTTGCTCATATGGTAAATTATTGTAAGTGGCAGTGTGATTATTCATTTCATAGATGAGTCTTTCAGATGGCCCTTTGATGGGTGTTACGATGAAAAATGCCTGCTTGATGTTACACTGAATATAGCGGAGATTACTTACAAGCGTTTTATTGTGTCTTCTTACGCATGATCCATGCAGTTTAAAAGCAGCGTAAACTGAAAGTAGCATGAAGTGCACTAGGAGGTAGATTTTGCTTGAAGTAATCGAAGCTCACTGAGCAAGATGGCAGAGGAGCCTGCAGGCTTATTTCACAACCCCACCTACATCCCTTCCCCTTCTGGATGCATGCCTGGGTTCGGACCCAAGCTCTGGAATTAGCGTATGAGTCAAATCCAGACATCCTGCAACTGGAGTTTGGATCCAGCCCTTCGGGTTTGTTTGTGACAACAAACTCAGCCAGGGCAGCGCTCAATTGCATCTCCGTTGGTTACACGGATTTCACAGGCAGGATGCTCCCACAGACTGCCTTTCCAAAATCAACCTTTTGTAGTGCTCAGATGCCTATTTTTCTCCAGTTAATGGTTGCCAGATTTTGGTACTGGAAAAAAAGCAGCTTTTGTTCATGATTTTGCTAGAAGAAGAAAAAAAAATTGTTTGCATAAACATTTCTCACCAGCAGTGTGGGTGTCCCCGGGTACCTTCCTTATTTAAGCAGCTCGGAGTAGTTGGAGTGAGTCATCTTCTGCGCATGGCTTAGGACAGTCGTCTTAAGTGGGGGTTAAGAAAAGATTATTCCTTTGGTCTCTTTCAGTCTTTAAAAAAACCCAAAAGAATAATAATTTCTAACGCCTTCTGCTTCCGCCTGACAGCAGCTCTGTGAAACACTGACCCCCTCGGTGCTCACAGCTCCTTGTCGGGTTGCTCAGGCCACAATTCACAAGCACTTAGTTCTCCCCAGGGCCATGAGATGTATGCAGGCACCGAGTATGAAGGGTTTGCCTGCGCGCCACACCGAGCACAGAACCTGTGTTTGGAGATTTGTCTCTGCAGCTTCCCGAGCCTGCAGGAACGAGCTCTTTCTCTAGCACACAAGGCTGCGTGCTTCCCAGGCGTGTTCTGCGCAGCTTTTCTCCCTGATCTTGCCTGGTGTAGAAGTTGCCCTGTTTGATTTCAGGAGAGCTGTATTAGGCAAACCATGGGCCTTGCATGATATTCTCTATACTCTGTGTTGACTGTTTCATTTCCCATTCTCAGCTGTTCCCAGAACTTTGCGTTCTGGATTAGACCTTTTTCCCCTGGGTTGCATTGCCACCATCCAAAAGTGTGAGAAGCTCTCCTCAGCTGCTTTGTTTTATCCTTGATCCCATTTTAAAACCTCCCTTGTTCAACATGCAGCAAGTTCTAAAAATACACATACCTTGAAAGGATGTGAAAGATAGGACTGTTTGTGAAAACCACCAGCACACTTGAGACGTTTCAGCTGACCCGTGCATCCACCTCCACGTCAAAGCCAGATAATAACTTTGGTGTGGTAACCCTGCTGTGCCATTCTCTCTCTCACTCACCTGCTCACTACCTTGACAGCCAGAAATTCAGTGGAACTACTTGCAAGCTAAGGTGAGAGCCTTTAACCCAGGTTTTTGCATGGGCAGTTCCAGACCTTCAGTGAGAGGAAAACAAATTAGTCTGGTCTATATTTAGATTCACTGTTAGGGTAATGTGGATTTTCTTGGACTTCCTCTCATTACAAAGAGCTTTAAGTTAAGCATACCAGAGAAATTTGGGAAATTTATTTTTTTAAAGAAATTTATTCAGTACAGACATCACACAAGTCAGTAGATCTCCAAAAGGTTACATTTGGCTCCCAGGTGCTGACCAGAATTCCTAGCCACAGTATGGAGATACCCACAGAATAATGAATTCTCCCTGTGGCTTGAGGTGCTTTTCTACTGTTGCTTTTAGATTTGACCTTGAAGCCAAGTCTCATTATGTTTGCTTCTTCCTCCTGTTCTTTCCAAATGCCACTTTCTCAGGCCTGATGAGCCTACAACCTGTCTTTTCATAGTGGTTGACAGAGCTATGGGTAGCATTCGACACCCCTTTCTCAGAGGATGCTGAGGACCAGCAATTTTCATTCTGCTTTTGTATGACTCTGGCTACAGCATCCTGATGGACTGGATGGAGAAGCTCATACACCGTCAAGCCAAGTAACTCTGCCTGTACTTTTGCCCTGGTATAGCTGTCTGTATTAAAAAGGATGTCACGCACATTTATGGTTGGACTATGTATTTATTCCTTACAAAGACGCATAGTTATTTCTCTTCTCCCATAATCATGTGTCCCTTCAAGACAGGAAGCACTACTGCCCTCCTCATTGGGAAGGATTTGGACCAAGCTTCCATTTTTAAGAACTACTGGAATATGTGATAATGAAAGTAACTATTCTGAAAATAAGACTGCTTGTGTTACGGGTGTGTGCCATACAGAATTTATGCTTTATGTGATCCGATGCGGCACGGCAGCCAAATGCCTTCTGTACACTGTTGTGTCTCTGAGCCGATAGCCGAAACCGCGTGTGGTGTGAGACTGTGGGAAGTTTCTTTTGTATTTGTTTATACTACCCACAGATGAGGGTTTGTGCGAAATTGGTTGTACTGAGGTACAGTCTAACAGCCGGGTGGGAATGGGGCTGCAGTGTGGTAGGGGAAGTGCAGGGAACCAATGAGGAGGGGACAACACCAAAACCCGTTTACTAGAGCTGTAACAGGACTTTAGTATGCACTTTTTTAAAATTATGGGTTATTCATTAAGAATTACTTAAGATGAGGGTCTGGAAGCATGTTCGCTATCAATACTACCTTAATTTTTAGCCTTTGCTTTCCCTATGGCTTTAGCCAAATAATTTTACCATCCTACCTCAGTGAGCCTATCTGAAAAAGGAGAATTAGTAATCTATGGCTTTCAGAGGAGTGTTATAAGGATTATTGGTTATGCTTTCTGCTGAATGTTTTGGAAAATGAAAGATGCTGTATAAGTATTACTATTGTTTCCAAAGCATTTTTGTTTTGTGAATTTTATCTGAACTACAGCATTTTTATTCTAGGAATATTTATATTATAGACCTCTTTTTTAAACATGCTTTTAAGTTGCCTGTGTGAAACACTACATAATACGAACTGTATTAGTAAATTACTCAATGTATTACAGACAAAAGACTGAATTCAGAAACTCCCTCACTATTTTATAGTCCCCTGAAATGCCTCATTACTTAGCGATACTTAATCAAATTTAATCTGCAGTAAATCTCTCTGTGTCATTAAAATTCTGCTAGGCATTACTTTCACATTATTTCTAGGGAGTTTGAAGTAGACAAGGTTTTGGATTTATTTCTTTTAAACCTGGTATATTGAAGAAAGGAGAAATAATTTGATGGGCTTGCTTCACAGAGATACAGCCTTAAAAGTAAGTCTGCCTAGGATAAAGTATTGCTGTCTCTGTTTCATATTTACGTTCTGGTTGACACCAGCTTGTTTTGCCCATTTTCCACTTTGCTACGTCTTAAAGTTTTTTTACTATTTTGATGGAATGGGTTCTATCTTTTCATGTTTATCCCCGCCATGCAGAAACAAAAGGCAGTTGGTCTGGACACACTGTACAGAGTTCAGTGAACCCAGTGGAGCTGCCCCAAGGAGAGTGGCTGCCCAAAATGCTCAGCCTTTCTGTGTGGAACTCAGCACGTGACTTCGCTTCATGCTGCGGTTTCTCGTGGAAGCCCAGCTCCCCGGGTCATGTGAGCATGCCAGGATCACAGCTGTCTGATGAGGTTTGTTTTTAAAGCACAGAAAGTAAAAATAAAAATTGGACCAACCACACACAGCAAATCAAAGTGCAGTCGCACAGAATGCTCTTTTGTATTTATTAATGGTTTTAACATATTGAGATTTAAGATCTGGGGGTTTTTTTTAGACTGCATGTGATGAAACTGGCAAGAGGAAACATCTGATTCTTCAGTAAATGTTGATCCCCTTAGTGAGAGAACACCTTGCATTTCTAAGCGGTTGTTACAACCTGGGTCGCAACATAGGTGAGGCTGGAGACTGAACAACTGGGTTGAGGGGAGAACTTCTCTTTGCTGGAACAGACCAGCACAGGCCCCTCAAGATGAAACCGGGCAATGCTGCGTGTCAGGCCACCAAAGATGTTCACGAGATGACCGTCAGATGTTGCTTTCTTAACTGTTGGCAAAGCGCTCAGGAGCCCTGCTCCATCTGACTTGCTGCTGCTTGCTCGGCTACTGATTTATAGGGGGCAGCTGTGGTACACGCTGCTGGCTTTTGCACAAAGACAGGTAATAGATTTTGATTCAGATCCCCATTGTATTGACTTTACTCTGGTTTTAAGCTCCCCTTTTTCTCTTTATTGTAAAGGTTTCTGTGCCAAAGTGAGATGCAAAGTAAAACAAGTGCTGTGTGTTCCTTCCAGAGGTCGGTAGTTGTAGGACAGTACAAGCACAGGGATCAGGTATATTCTGTCAGCTTTCTGCCTTTAGCCTTTGCATAAATGCCAGTTTTCATTTGCATTAGATTCCCCCACCAAATCTATCCCGTCACCGAGTCTACCCCTGAGTTTGGGGGCTTTCACACCCAAATTTCCAGCAACCCAAGTCGATTTTTTTGTCCTTCTTTTTCCTTTTGTTTTAGCAGCAAATTTTTTTCCATTCTCATTGTGAATGTTAATTTCCTGTAGGTTTCCCTATGTGTGTGCTTTGCAGGGGGGTAAGTGGTATGAGTAAGAAAAGGGCAGCTTGCTGGAAAGACAGGAGGATGTCAGGGTGGTGTCATTCCCAAAGCGGAAAGATTTTTGGAGAGGAAGAAGATGCAGGAATCCCGAGAGAAATCCAGTCCCTGGGTTCAAGTGCTGTCTTCAGGGACGTCAACCCGCATTTGTATCAGTCTGACCACAAATGTCACCAGCTCAGAGTGAGCGAAAGGTCACATAAATGGCAGGGCCAGGTATGCAGCCTTCCCCCCAGGAGCACCTCTTTTGCCTGTGCTCATTTTCCAGAGCATTGCCTTCTGTGGTCACAGCCATCAGCCGCCCTTCAGCTACCCCCTTAGTCGAGAATAGCAGTATGTAGTGATCGGGGGGAGGGGGGGCACTTTGGAAAGGCTGAAAGGTTTGTATTGACGGGCATCACATACCAGAGGAAGGACAAGGTGCTGAGGAGCTGCCCATTCCTGCTGTGGGTCTGTGCACCTTCATTAGCACCTCCAGGGTGTTGGAACTAGATGATCTTTAAGATCCTTTCCAACCCAAACCATTCTTTGATTCCTCCAGCAGGATTCTGGTCTTTGGCTGGCTCTTGGATGCATTTTGGCAGCATCGGTAATACCCCTGAACGTAAGAAGAATTATAAGCAGGAACCGTGTTGTGAGGGGACTTGAATACAGAGACGAGGCTGCTAGTTGCAGCCTTGGTGTGGGGGAAGGGCCATCCTGGGAAAAGAGGATGGACAATTACATCAAGTAATCTATAAAATCAGTGAATCGGTAAAAATGAAACTGGCTATCTCATTACAAATCTTAACTAGAAAGCAAATAATTAATAAGCAAAACCATGATCAGGAAAGAAATACTACAAGCAATTTGAGAAGGAAGTTGGAAGTCAGCTAGAAGCAGTCTATGCACTGAAGCACACGAAGCATTGCGTGGTCCTGGGGGGCAAGAGGGGAACCTAAGGAGTGTGACAAACACATGTGGATACAGAGGGTGTGATAGCATCCATGAGAGACAAAGATCTTTTTATTAAAAATCACAGCATCCACCAGAGACAAAGATCTTTTTATTAAAATCACTGCGCCATCTGGGTTTTTTTATAACATCCTAACCACGTATGTCCGCGCTGATGGGATGTCCGACCCATAGCTACAGTAGTCTGTCGTTACACCAGTGTCAGATGCACCACAGCAATAAATCCAATGCTCCTTAAGCTTGGGCAGGGAGGAGGAAGAAAGGGCTTGGACTAGGTTTTAAATCAGACACATATTCCGTGGTTGATGCCACATGACAAAGGCCAAGAGGTCTCTGAGCTACACTTGCATTTATAAACACCTCCATGCTCATTTTATCATGTTCTGCATAATAAAGACTTTCCAGAGCATTATGATGGAGCTGGTCTAACCAAAAATCTCCAAATATTTTTATCAGATTGCTTTAGACTTTATGAAACCCAAAAAAGAACCTTGGAGAAGGCTCATATGGGATTTGAATTTGAATTTAAAAGTTTCAACTAATTGTATACTATGAAACCTCCAATCCCTATATCTGATAAATCTCCACTCATGCCTATCCTCTCCTCCCCCTTAGCTATTCCCTTACTGAGGATGTGTAGCTGCCTGTTTGCCTGTTCTAGTGGGCTCCTTTTTAACTCAGGTGAGGTTTGCATTGCTACATGATGTTGTGGATGACCCACCCCTGGATGTCTTCAAGGCCAGGCTGGATGAGGCTTTGAGCAACCTGGTCTAGTGGAGGGTGTCCCTGCCCATGGCAGGGGGGTTGGAACTGGGTGGTCTTTAAGGTCCCTTCCAACCCAAACCATTCTGTGGTTCTATGTAACTGAGTTTTTCTGCGACAGCAAGCCCTGGGTGCAGGCAGGCTGGTAGAGTTACAAGGTGCTAATTGCACAGAGATGGTGGTTCCTCGCCATCATTTGGTTTTATTTATCCCCACCCCCCCCATGATTTCCAGATCAAAACCCTGAAGAGCCTTAGCAGGGTTTGAATCCTCTAATTGTGCTGCTGCAGCCATGTGACTGCCTGGCTGAGTAATTCCCTGCAGAAGGAGACAAACTGCATGTTAAAAAGCTCAACAAATAGTGTTTAAAACGTGAACAAGTGGCAGTAGTATAGGATACCCATGCCACTTTGTCTGAAATCTCCTACTACAGCCGTCGCCGCATGGAGGCTTGATGTATGGTAGCAAGCTTGGGGATGTGAGAGGAAGAGCATGGGTGGGGAGGGAAGGCTAACTGGACCTCTGGCTTGTTTCCTCTTCCCTTCAAGACCTTCTGTCTCCAAAACTGGTTGCATTTAGCAAACCTAGCATTTATCAGAACAAATGGTTCCTCGGAGGTCTCAGTGAGGAGGTCAAATTCCCTGCCTCGTGGAGGTAAGGAGCAGTCGCCTTCCCACCACCGGGAAGCCTAAACCCGTTCTTGCTGTTTTGCGGTGGGGTAAGACAGAAAGAGAAAGAGCAGCTGGCATAAAATAAGCAGGGATCTGCTGAAGATCTTCTTCATTCATAGGTAATATATGGGCTGGGGGGACAAAGGGGCAGATAAACCCCGATTGTTCCTATTTTACAAAAAACTCGTGCTGTTTTCAGGACGGTTAACTGCATTGATTGTTCCGACCTCTGTATCTTCCTTTCATACGAGAGCTGGTCATTGAATTGCGACTTGTTTTTCGGGTGGCTGACGGCGGAGGAGAAGGGGCTGTCTGGCACGGCGAGGGGCTGGATGGGTGTGTGGCGAGCCTGTGCCGTTTCCGAGCACGACACTTGGGAAGGCTGTTGCTCAGTTGCCGAAAGCACAGCTGTTGCAGAGCGAGGGAGGGAGCCTGACAGCAGCCTTGTGATCTCTGTCAGGTAGGCAAACACGTAAACCATACGCTTATTCCTGCCTAATTTTATTTCTCCCAGTGGCTGCGTTACTAGCGGGCAGAGTGCGGGTCCAGCATCCTCCCCTCTGCTCACAGCGTTGGGACGGGGTTGGTGGGAGCAGCTGGGTGTGTTTGCCCAGAAGCCAGCGTGTGTGAATGAGGAGGAGATCAATAGCTGTGCTGAAAATCACTGAGCCATCTGGGATTTACAGATAGAGGATTGACTTGCAAATCCTACTGAAACTGAGATCTGCAGCAACTGCTGAATAACAGCACAGGCAATGGAGGTGGTGTGGAAAGTTATCTAGGAGACCTGGAATGGCCTAGTGGTACTTTTCTCCACCCTCAGTTGTAAGGAAGCTTAGGAGAGGGTGACAAAATGCTGAGTTAGGGGGAAATGATGTTCTGCTGCTGATTTTTTCTTAACCCTGTTGTTGACTCATGATTTTGAATGCTTTGCAAGATGGTAGAAAATGCAGCTATGTTTTACTAGTACCTTTTGGCTACCAAAAGCAGTCTCTTTGCATCTGCATGCAAACTGGGCAAGCTGGCAACCAGGAGGGAGGGTGGGGGACTGCAGGTGGAGAGGGGAGAAAAGGCGCTCTGAGAAAGGCGGCAGAGGATGCGCTTGGAAATGGAGTTCAGATTTCGAGCCAGTTTTCTGCTTACGCTGTGTTCTGTGATTATGCAGAACTACAGCAGCTCTCGGGCTGCAAAGAGATGCTAAGGACAAACCGAGATCTAAGATGGGAAAGAAAAAGTGCAGAAAGCAGTGCATTCCTAACAGGCACTGGTCATCTCTCTGGTACCTTTCAGCATGGATTTTACGTATGGAATTAGTCTTCAATTGATTAGCAGTGATATTTGCCTGGTTTACTTCACATGAAGAAATTTAAGTATGGGAAAGCATCCTGCAGGTTTCTGGTCAAGCTGTTCTAAAGCATGGCCAGGCATGGAAAGCTTGGTTGCTGGCAGAGAATGCCATGATTATAGACCTACGTAACAGGTAAATAGGTATGTGTTCATGGTATGGAGCAAAACAGGTATTTTGCACTTCTCTGTTGCCTTTCATCTAGACAAAAAAAGCTCAGCCATCCATGACCATGCTAGGAAAATAGTAACACTGGGAGCCTAGAAGGGCTAAACAAATTAGCCAGTGTCAAAGAGGTTTGAAGAATGCAAACCAAATCCCCCAGTGTTGTATCCACTAACTCATTCCAGTAAAGCAAAATAACAGCTTTTCTCTTTTAATTGTTCTTGTTTCCCCAGCAGGGCATGCGTGACCTGACCTCATGTTAACTTGAATAGTTGCGCTGTCCTTCTGTGCTGTTCTTGCCTCTAGTTTTAAGAAGTGGTTCTAGTATTTATTTTATAGAGTTGCTGTGTGTAAACCTACATCAGCAAGGGGAAGATTTTGGTGGCAGGTGATGTCATCTCTGAACTACATTTAAGCTAGTTTGTAAAAAAACAGGGGAGCACAAACCAAAATATGGTACATGATTGCTAGTCCTCCCTAGTAGTGGTATTGCGAACTGTGCTGGGCGTTCGGCGTTTTGTCAGTGTTAACAGTATTTGCCAATTTTTTTCCCAGAATTTATTTCTCAGTGAAGACATTCACAGTAAAAAAGGCTTCAGGTGAAACTTTAAATAAAGACATCCTTCATAACTGTAGCTGCCACTGCATCACACAGCAGAGGTCACATCACCACTACATAGGTGGTGCCTATGTACATAGCTCTGCTGCCCTTACTGATGTGCTGGCAGAGCTACACTTACTCTACTGGCCTTCCTGAGTAGCAGACTTAGGCCTTTATAAAGCTCATCTCTTTTATTGAGAATGCAACTTCTTCTGCTCCCAAAATACAGACCAATGGTGAGTTGAAATTGAGAAGCAGTTTGACTTCTACTGGAGGGCATCTCTTTTCTTGTGACCTAGACCACTGAATGGCATCACTCTGCAGGGGAATCTGCAGGTAGACACTTTAAGGATATATTCATCGCTTGTGTAATGCTCCATTGTTCAGTGAAGTTACAGAGGGCATCTGTGTAGTCTAATAGGTTCACAGCTCTCAAGGAAGCTAGTGCTATAGGTATCCAACAGCATAGCACTACAGTACCTTTTGAAGAAGAAAAAAAAATAATAATTTGATTGTCTCCTTACAAAATCTTTCTCCCCACTCCCATGAGATCAGAAGTTGAATGATCTGATACTGCTTTCAGCATGGTCACACTTACTTGCATGTATAGCTTTCTCTCTGTGCTGCAAGAGTTAGGAGCAGATAACTAGGAAAGCACAGAGCAGTTGATTTTCAGAAGGGGTAGTCGGTCTAACTGAAGATGAGGCTGTTAATCTCTAAAGAAACCATCATGCTTTATTGGGTAAATGGTCTGCAAATGAGAACTTCTCCAAGAAAACTGAATGTGATCTATGACAAACGAATAGAATAGTCCAACACAATCTCTCATATGTTGATTAGAAGAAAAATTCTGGCTAGGATCTGATAAATCAGGTTGAGAAACAAACCAGAATTTACTCATTTTTGCCTTGATCTTCAAGCAAGAGACTGTGATAGGTGTGTGAGTAAAGTCCAAGTTCCTCAAACTTTCTAAACTTCTTTCTATCAGATGGTAGAACAGAAGGTGTCTTCAGCATTCTCAGCAGCCTATCAAGCTGGTAAAGGAGGAAATGATGTGCCTGGGGTTTAGTATTAACCTGAGAGGATAAAAAAAACAACAACACACAAACACACACCAAAAACAAACAAACAAACAAAACAAAACAAAAAAAAAACAAAAAACAAAACAAAAAAAAAACCAAAAACAAAAACAAAACAAAACAGAAAAATCTGTGCAGGGTTGTATTCATGAAGTAGAATGAGTAGAGGAGTCACAGAATCCACTGACAGGTGAAGTGCAGAACAATCCATGGCTGCAGCTGTGACTCTGACCAGCCCTGCAGTATCTCTGCTCTGATGAATTCTCCTTTCACCCAGTCTTGGTCTGATAGAGCTACGTAAAATGTTTGTAGGAAGTGGCAAAATGTACCTAGTTTTCTAGTTCTCTTAACCGTTTGTCAGATCCCCAGAGATTCACAATGTTGTTGGCAATCTAAGAGAACGCTAGGAACTTTTCTGAGTGCTGGTGTAGTGAGAAAAAACCACCCTTCTGCAGGGAGAGCATTTTTGGAGAGACAAGTGTTGTTTAATAGTTGTTTCCCCTCCCTTGTGACAGATGCAAAGAACACGAAATATGAGCAGGAACCCACACTATGGAATAAGTAATATTCTTGCTTGAAAATAATTTTTGTCACGCTTAGAGTTGTTTCAGAACAGCGAAATAGGAAAAAAATCCCATGTGATTGCCCAGACTTTACTCAGTACCAAAACAAATTGGAGCATTACTGTCAATTTTTCATGCTGTTTTTCTAAATCTAGTTTTTTAGGGATCTTCAATTTGACTTAGACAACTTTTCCCAAAATTATTTTCCGATATACCAAAGCTCAGTTTTGAGTAAACCAACACTCAGCATCACAGAATAATATGGGTCAGAAGGAATTTCAGGATGTCAGGGCGCCCAGTTTAGTGGTTTAATGTTACAGTGGTGCTCCATTGTGTAGCAGTTCAGTGTAAAGGTAGGCAAGATTTAACTCTCTGGAAAATTTAGATTATGAGTCCTCAAAGGTATAGAAGAGATTTGGGAGATTTCCCAAGGAAGAGGGACTTAACGCAAAAGCTTTGGGGTCTTTATTTTTCCTTTTTTTTTTTTTTTTTTTTTTTAACTTAGGAAGCAGGAAGCTCAGTTTTGCTGGGCACTACACTGCCAGGCATTCCTAGAGAAAGGATGTGTTTTCCAAAATACTTCACCTTTTCCGGATGTCCTGTCAGGCTGGGCTGCGAGCCATACTTTCCATCTTTTGCCCTCAGGCACTCAAGTCTGACTGTTCAAGTGTGAATCCAACCCAAAATGTTTTGAAGCGTGGAACATTTGTCTTTTTCATTGCAGTAGTTTACATACACTGAGAAATGTTTTGGGAAAACACTTAAAAACCAAAACCCCTTCAATATCTTGCTGGAAAATGATGATCAGGAGAAGCCCTCAGAGTCTGCATGAATTTGACATCAAGTCAGAGCCTTTCCAGGAGTGAAAGGGATCTGCTTTTGGATTCAGCACAATTACACAGGGGATGAATCTGTCTCCCCTTGTACTTTTCCCACCTTTTATTTAATGTTGTACAATGAGCTAAAACTTGAAACTTGTAGAGCACCGTTCCCACTAATAGAAATATCTGTGGATTAATCAGGCTGTGGTACTTAACATTAAATCTTGCTTATTATAATTGACTGTTATGTCATGCTAATGGGATTTCTTTCAGTTTTACTGCCTGCACGCTGCTGATCCAGACAGCCAAGAGTTTTGGTATTATTTTATGCTCATCTACGCCTTAGCTTACCCTTTTTTTTTTGGTGGGGTGGGGGTGTGGGTTTTGAAGTTTTTTGGGGTTTTTTTTTGTTTTGGTGGGGGAGTGCACTGGGAAAAGCAGGTAACTTCTCTGTTCAGTATAAATAGGAAGGAAAGGTGTGTTTAAGCATAGGAGGCTTCTGAGGCATCTTAATTTTAATTAACAAAAAACCAAACAGTACCTGAAAGTAGTACTGTATCTTTGTTAAATATCTAAAATAAGAAATGGCTGAGAACAGGGATTATATGGGGGGAAGGATTTTTAGGGAAGGAATAAGATAAAAAAGTAATAGCTTTTCCTTTTTCATTTCTGCTACCATAAGCAGTTATACAGAGTAGAGGGAAAAGATCCAAATGATGTAACTAGCCAAATGTACTGTATTTCCCAAAGGCCTGACTAATGGAGACCTGAACCAAATGAGAGATAATCTCCAGGGAAAAACTTCTGGTCTTGAAATGAGCATTGAAGGAAGCATGATGGGATCATTAGCACTGAGAGGCCAGTTGACTCTCTGCCGCTGCTCCCAGGCCGTGACCACCCATGCTTTGAATCTACCTGTTTTGCTCTAGTTTTTCATGGATATCATCTAACTCCTCACCCCACAGTGAGAAAATGACCCGGAGAGATTTCCTCTGTATAGACATGTTTGTGCTTAGGATACAAAGTGAGCATAGTTCTTTGAGGGGAAAGATGGGCTTAGCATCCAGATGATTTTTTTTAATTACTCCCATTTTTTAAGACAGATCTCAAGTGAGAGTCAATGGTATGGCCATGTTGAACTTGATAGATACATACTATCTTACACTAGCAGTGTATCTAGCTAATTAGTATTGTGTTCTGCATATTTATCTCAGCGTGAAAGAAGCTTTGTCCCATTCACAATCCATGTAGATGCAGTGCCCCAAGGTCTAAGCATACAGTCATGAGCAGCAGGAGTGACTAACCTCTGCCTAAGAAGCCTCCTTTAGGCCTGAGGTGGTGGTTTTCCCCCTTCTGCCAAAACAATAAGCCATCTGCAGAGATAAGTAAGTGCTGTCGTCCTTATCAGTTATTTACAGATGCCTTAAATAGCAGAAGCAATGAGAGGCATTCGGTCTGACTGTCATGGTGTTGAACGGTGATTTGTTGGGGTTTTTGCTGGAAAGAAAAGGAAGAAATTAAGAAAATGAACCCACCACCAATCTAGTGCAGGCCCTGAGGTGTCTGGCCTTGGAGAACTGGCAGGCTAAGGAGGGCAAGGAACAGCCATCTGACAAAAACCAAAGCAGCAGTGCCAGCAGTTACAGGAGCTGAACTGAGACATATCTTGCAGGGACCAAACCAGTTGGAAGGAACAGTGATTTCAGTCTCTGCTGGCCTTCACTGTAGGCACCAAAACTACTGAAACAAGTCCACGGACTGGCACAGGAAGCCCTAAGGGATGGACTGCAAACCAGGGGCAGCAAAGTCCCGCACGGATGGGAGCAGAGGCCGTGCTGTATGCCAGACTCTTTCCTGGTTAGATCAGGATTGTGTCCGTCCCTCGTGTGGGTTGCCACGAGCTTGTTTTATAGGAGAAGTGATTAACTGGAAATCAGCCCTGCTTGTGTTCATCTTTTTATTTCTGATGCATAACTTTTCAGGAGAACAGTGTTGGGGTTTTTTTACAGCCATTAAAACTGACCTGTTGTTTTCATGTCTTTGAGACCCCTGAGTCATTTTGGAGTGGTTTTGACCTGTTTTATGTCTGAGCTTTCTTGCTTACAAGCTGCTTTTCCCTGAAGAAGTGCTGTTATAATTGCTGCACTTACAGCCCTGCTTCTGTCGCTTACGTGAATCTCAGCCTCCAGGAGTCACGCTCTGCTGAAACAGAGTTGTTTCTCTGCTCTTTGGTTGTAAAGTCCATGGCGTCATTTCAGGGATTGTATTTAAAGATGGGAATAAAACCAGTGGGATTAAGTTTGCTTTTTCCAAACAATGGGTGTTTTGTTTGTTAGCTGATGTGGCCAGCTGGACGCATCTTAAAGGGGGCTGCCTTTTGGAAAATCCTCACCCCTTGCTCTTGAAAATCTTTAGCACTTCAGGCTGGGCCCTCATACTGCTAGTTTGAAAACTTGGACCTTTGGATTGGCCTTCTTAATTTGTTTTCTTTTGTTAAATCATCTTTCTCTGAGACCTAAAGGGAGAGGCAAATGAACCATAATCTGGTGACAAGGGATGCAAAATTCGTTTCGAAGTCTCTGTGCAATTATTGCAGGGAAACTTGCCGTGTGTCAAAACCTCAGAGATTAAATGGGATAAAACTGAAACACAGTATCCATTTTAAGAGTACAACAAAATAGTGTTTCTTCTGTGAACTAGTTTTCGTTGTATTTTCTTCTTAGACACAAATTATCTAGAATGGGATGTTGCATCCGCAGACAAAAGGTGTGTGTCTCTGTTTCCAGGACCAACGTTCTGCGTTATGTCAATGCCAGCGTTTCCGTAAGATCCTAGGTGTGGTGCCTTCCTTGCGCTCCCAGGATCTGCAGGGTGTAATTGGCGGAGCACTGGAGAAGGTGACTCGTTACAACTACTGTTGGAAGCTGAAACAGAGGCTCAGGGCAGTGGGGTATGGTGTTCTGCACCAAGTTTGGCGCTGACGGATGGCAGGGATGCAGTGAGCATGGCAGGGGCTCAGAGCGTTCGAAGGGAGGGGACAGGTGGCCGCTGGCTTGCTTTCATCTCATTCCCTCAAGCAGGTAGTAGTATAGCTGACAGCCATCTCCAAAGGAGAATGATAACATGACATTACTCAACCTTATTTAGGGCTAGGGAGAGAGAAATGCTGTATTTATAACTTTCCTAATAATATGCCAGTTCTTTTTCACATGCCAGCTTCTCTTTTGTTGCAAGACGGACAGAATGTACGTTCTCCGAGCAATGCGCTTGCCGTTTGGGATGCTAAAATGGGGCTCATTCCTTGCATCTGAATGGGGTGGCTGTTCCATCAGGGAAGGCCATTGCCCCATCTAGCCTGGAAAAGGAGAGTCCAGAATGCATCTATGCTGCTGCATTTTTATCAAAGCAGCAGTGGTTTTCTGACAGCTGTAGTTTGACCTTCTGCATGCATCCCAGCAACACACATCTCTGCCTCTTGTAATGAAATGCTCAGTTGCCAGAGGAAGAAGGAACTGGACACCGGTTGAAACTCCACAGGAATATTTTTGTTGGCTTTACTGGGCAGGATCTAGAAGTCTATAATCATTGCTTGAAACTGAAATTGCGTTCTGGCAACATATAATTGAATGCAGACCTGAGCACTCTTCAGATGATAATGAACCGCAAAAGCTCGAGGTACTAGATTATGATGCCAGCTCATGTGGTAGGCATCAATTTATCAATTGTCTTGATACAGATGAGTGTCTCCCACCATGCTAAAATTGTGCTTCTGCACCAAATCAAAGCTGAACAGTAGGAATCACGTATAGATACGTAAATCGTAGCTATGCTTAGCAGTGCTGCCCCCCATTTTTCGCTGTTTGGCAGGGACAGTGAAGTCATTAATCTTTGCTAGTAAGAAACTTGAAAAAAAGCGACAAAAAAGCTAAGGAAAGTATCAGCAATCCAATGTTGAAAGTGAAAAGTGGTTAGTTACAGGAGTTCTGTATTGAGCCACTTCAAAACACGTTACTTAGAGAGTGGTGGATGGCAGTTGCGTTAGACTGCGTCTGCTGTACCACAGAGCATGCTTTTTGGCTGGATAGGTGAGATTCATAGAATGGTTAGGGTTGGAAAGGATGTTAAAGCTAACATCTAGTTTCAGCCCCCCCCGCCATGGGCAGGGACACCCTCCACTAGACCATGTTGCTCAAAGCCTCATCCAGCCTGGCCTTGAACACTCCCAGGGATGGGGCACCCACAGCTTCTCTGGGCATTCTGCCTGTGGGAGGAGATACATATTGAGCCTGATTGGGGCTTCAGATCTCTCTTTCATGAGCAAAACGTGTTCCCAACGAAGGGGAAAGAGGCACTCTGGAGGGGCTCAGCAGCCCCTGGCGCTGCAGGGAGAAGTGCTGCTGTGAAGCCATGCAGGACTTGGGTGTACACCGCTTACCCTGGTGTTTCCTGCTTGTCTTTTAAATGAAAGGGCTGCTCTACAGTTTCTGATGTCCGCCACCACATAATACATTGCCTGTGAAATATAATGAAAAGTTACTGCTGTAATTAACTCATTGATTGTTTAAAACAATTGCTAATTGTACCTGGCTGGAAAGCTGGGAGGATCTCACTGTCACTAATGTGAATGGATAATTACAGATTTTTCTTTGCATATTTTTTCTGTAAAACATGTTTTCTTTGTAGGAGCTTTTATTTCTGGCCAGCTAACTTTCAGTTCCCGTGAATGGCAGATGCAGGCTAGCAATCAGCCCTGGGGCAGCAAATGGGATGAAGATATTTCAGACCTCAATAACGCTGCTCCCTTAGGGACACTAGGCAAAGCAAGTATTCATTTTTTTATGTAATGCATGGAGGCTACTACAAAGCTGTGAAAAACAAAGGTCTGTGCAATAGCAAGAAAGTGTGTACACCGCTGGAAACATCATCTCTGGGAGGCTTCTGCTAAGTGCTGGAATATGGTTCAGTTGTTCTTTTTTAGGAAAGGAAAGACATAAAGAAAACAAATATCCTGGAAAGCCACCTTTGAGATGCTGCTTCTGCATCTTGGCACCACAGCCTGTACACAGCCTGCCACAACCCACGCACACTGGGTGTTTCTTTTCAATAGGCAGTGCAGTTATAGCCATTACCCCAAATCCTGGGGAAGCTGGCAAACGTCAGCCCTTTCCTCTTCTGCTTCTCACAGCCAGTTAGCAGCATGTCTGCATGGCCCAATGGGTTAGCACGGTACTTATTCCAGATAACAGGTTATGCTCCTTGCATCCCTGTGCAGCAGTGCATCGCTTTCTGAGGATACGTCTCTTTTAAAGCAAAAGCAGGTCCTAGGCCTTGGGGTAGTAGCAACTTGCAGCCACTTATGCAAAGATATTGGGAGACTTTTTAAGTGGATGTGTCCACAAGGACTGATTGGAGCCACCATAAAAAGCATGCTGCTCTCTTCTGATTATCTTGCAGCTCTGTCTCAGACATGCCAACCATTTGTGCAAACTGTTTCTGTATCCCAGTTATATATCCACAAAATAAGTACCTGTTTGTCTGTCTGGAATGGAACAGGGGCTGTTTCTGAGCTTTTACTATAGTGACTAGCCCTTGGATCTTTTCTGAGGCTTCCAGGACATGTTGTGGTACCGTTATAAATAGTAGCATTTTCTTTGGGGGCTCTGCATTTGTCTGTGTAGCTTAGCTGCACTTTAGGTATTGGTGCATCTTGACAGATTTTGCCATTTCACTGATGCCCTAATAATCACCACTGTAATGGGCTCACGCTACTTAAGGACTGAATTCAGCTAACCTTGCGAGAACTGAGTAGTGCATTTTCCTGACTGTGCACCCATAAAATAATATTAATGTGTAAGGCACATAGGAGGCCTTTGTTACAGGTTTTGAACTTAAAGGAAACGAAACATTCTCTTTGAATTAAACTGCCCATAGTGTGGGCAGAGAGGTTGTAAGTGGTTTTTTTCTTGGAAAATTACATCTGTAGTCATGGGATCACTTGGCTCATACTGAGCATTGCAAAAGACATTATACAGGAATATTTGGATGTATTTGCATCCAGCTTAACGTGGCACGGGAGTTTAATTCCGCGTTAATCTGGGCATTAACTTTGTAGTAGTTATTTCATAGCTTTATGGGGGAAGACAAAGCTGCTGAAGAGTTGACACAGATTCAATAGGATGTTCTTCCCACAAGACAAGGCCAACGTGAAATTTCAGTGAATAAAAGAGGAGAGTTATCAAACAGAAATCAGTCTGGGACATGTGTTTTAGGAAAGGCTTCAAAGTAATGTGGTAAAGGAAAACATTTTTAAAGAATGAAATGTGCCCGGCTTACTTGTTTGCTTTCCAGAGCTAATGGACTCACGGTGTAGCCTCAGAGCCATTGCCATTCTCGAACCTTGAGGCTGAGAATGCAGCAGCAGACAGGGCCTATTGAGCACAGGAGCAATGTTCTTTGGTTGCATTTTTATCATGAGAGGAAGGGAGAGAAGGAGTTGCTTGTACAATATCTTATGGCCAGAATTTGGTAGTATTAGGTTTTTGCCAAGAAAGTGTATTCTCCAAAGATTCCCAGTTTCACTTAGTTGAATGCACCTAAAAGACAAAATCTGTTGAATGCTTAATTAAGTAGTTCTTTGCCAGCTTAGTGGGTTGGAAGTACTCCTCCCATTTCCATTTCAATTCTGATATCAATGACTCCCTTTAAAAAGCCTAAAAAGCAATGAAGATTCATTTCCTTAGCCTAGATCTGAATCTAGCCTTAGTGTTTTAATCCAGCTCTGAGAAGAAAAAAGCAGAGGAAGGTATGAATAAATTCTAAAACTTCTGACCATATACCAACATTTAAATACTGTATTTGGATCAAAAATCAGTGCTGGTGAGCAGAAATTGGTTTTAATGCTCTGTTGTGGGAAACTACCTGGAGTAGAATGAGAGAAAAAACCCAATAACTGTAATTGTTAATGGGGCAGGTAGTGCAGGAGAGATGGTTTTGCAAAATGGCATTGATCAGGACTGTTATTAAATGACGTCTTAAAGAAATTAAGAGAAGCTTAGCATAGATTTAGCTTTTAAAGAAAGCTGGATTTACAGTGCTCCAGATGTTTTGCTTAGAATAAGCTTCATTGACCTGGAATATGAAAGTGTGCCAGCGTACTCACTGGAGCATTGTTAATGCCTCTGGTTGGGTTTGTTTCAGGATTTTTAATCTGAATTTCAATGTATTTCATTTTGTGAGAACAGTGATCTACAGAGAACGTTTAGTTTACAGAGATTCAGATTATAAAGGTATGCCAAGCACCCAAACACAAAGCTTTCCATTATGCCTTTTCCCTATTCTGTTTTGGTTTTAACTAAGTCATCCCAAGTGTGTAGATCCGTTGTTTCCTAAAAACCTGTTCTTGCAAGGCTTGCATCCTCAAAAACCTTTATTAGGACAACTGTCTTTTTGAAGAATGTTTTCGCATTTTTAAAAGACCTGTCTTATCTGACCTGTCACCCCAGTGCCTTTTGTAGCCATAAGTATCAAAGGTGATGCCTGAAACAAGTGAAAAACTACCAAAAAGACGCCTGTAATCACCAGGGGTGAAAATGATAAACAATATTTTGTTTGTATTCACCCCACATACTTTTTTTACTGCCAATCCTCCCAACAAGTAGACAATTGGAAGTTATTAATTTACAGAATATTGGCAAACAGTTTTAGACCCACAGGACTAAAAGACACCAATGGTACCATCTCTCTCATCTCAAACAGTGCCATGCTGTTTGCTAACAGAGGCCAGTGAGTCAGTCTACTGACACATGAAAGAACCGCCCTAAACATGCATCTAAGTATCCACTACACACAGGCAAAGTGCATTTTCTGAGTTGCTTCTGTGAAGCAGTTGGGCTCGGCGTTCTCTATCTGAACGACCACACTAAATTTCCAAACTTGTGAACAAAAGCAAAGGTCACTGGCGTTGTCCTTCATGCCTCAAGATCCTCAGGACCGTGAGTCGTCTTTGCTATTTTCCCAAAAGCTAGCGTTCTCTAGGTAATGGTTTATCCCCGGATGATACATCATCTTGTCAAACCTAGCATCGCCAGCTCTGAAACTGGACAGCTGTAAGCTGTTGGATATCCTGAGGCTATGCATTAGAAATCTTGATGTTTGTAGAAGGGTCCCAATGTCGTCCTTACTGTGCAGCAAAAATACTTTGATGTATGCTCAGCGTCAAATGTGTTGGGAAACAGAATGTAAAGATAATAGATTTATTCAATCCATGGGCTTTTAGCAACGGAATGAAACATCAGAAAGATAACATAACAGAACACAGTAGTATATGTGAGAGTGAAGAAGTTCTTTGACTGCTGTAGCATCTCAGCTGCCTCCTAACTTTTGAACCTGAATCAAGCTGCAATCCTTCCCCCTTCCTTTGTTGTCCAAATTGCCCATTTCTCTCCAAGCACGAGGAGAAAATGCAGAAAGAAATGAAGGAAAAGAGATCACCTTTTCTTGTGCTATCCAAAGCTGGACTCCCTTTGTCTCTCCTTACAATACTGTTGTTCTTTCTAACCATGGGGACATTTCCTTCCACCTCCTCCCTCAGATGCTTTGATTAGTGTTACTTGGTTGCACCTGAATTAGCCCATTTCTGCCTTAGAGACCTTTGCAAGTCCTGAAGAACTACTCCTAAACTCCATGCTTCAAACTTCTCCTTACAATCGTAACTATTTTAACTTTGGGAGAATTGTCAAGATAGAAAATCTGGTTGTACGGACTGCGCAGCCTAGAATGGTGAACTGAAGACTGGCTAACCTCTCCCCTGCTCCCCTCCACACTGTTGGTTTTGTGGTAGTCATTCTAGGAACCCACGTTTAAAAAGGTTGCAAAGTCCAGTTATTCAACATGATTCTATGCAAATGCCTAATGTGGTCCCATTGCACAGACCAAAGCAGAACGTGCGGCAGAGTAATGCTGCTTAGTAGTGTGCTAGATGAAGCACTGTGGTGCACGGTATTTTAAACCCGTGCTGGGTTGCCGGCAGGGACATCAGTATAACCCCACTGATGGGTCAGGTCGTTTTCTCTTGCCCTTGTTTTATTTCTTTTCTTTTCCCATGCTCAACTTACTTTCCTAGCTTCCTCCCCTCCTCCAGCTTTCCTGCTGCTTTTGGGCTCCCTTAGCTAAGTTTTTGTTCTCCTCTACTTCTAACCTCTTCTCTTTCTTGTATTTCATTTGCTGTTCCCAAAATGTAAAAAATGGAGGATTCATAATTTCTGGTAAGGAGCTGTACTACAAGCTGAGACTTGCCAATCCCAGTGCTTCTCTGGCATCACCCAGCAGAAGAGGCAGTTGCCTGCTGTGTGAAGATAATGCTGTTTATAGCTCTTGCTCGTGAACCACAAGCCGAGGCCGTTCCTTGGTACTAACTAACACGCCTTCTCCTTGTCACTGAGGGAATTTGTGAGAGTGGAAGCAGACTCTTGGAAGATGCTGGTGAATGGGGTGGCTAGTAAAGGGCACCTTCTGTCCTTTGCTTCTTTATGCAGACTGCAGTTGTGCCCAACATGCACTGTGCGATCTCTGAATGCTCAGGCAGGAAGAACTGGCTCGGAATTGAACGTAGATTCAAATAAAGCTCTGGCGCATACTTCTGTAAGGCACTGGATAAGCTATGCTGTCTTTCTCTTTGTCATATTTAAATGATACTTTTACAGTTGTATCTAGCTGAATCCTAACCTTTTCAAGGCTGGGCTGTTTGAACAGTACCTTGTATAAAGCACCTCCTCATGCACGTTGAGGTGCTTATTACAGATAATTACTTATGAATAAGCCTTTGTCCCGAAGAGCTTACAAGGGACCAAGCTCATTCCACACAGCCTGATGAAATAAATCCGATGGCATTCACGTTCAGTGGGTACTGACTTGACCTGAATTCAACCTGTCTGATATAAAGATGAAAATCTTTCCGTATCATTATAAAACCCCTTCAACCATTCATCATCTCTAATTGCTAACTTCGTTATCCCCTAGCTAAGGAGCAAGCCAACTATTCATAATAGCTTTATAATAAGCTGCTTCGTTCTCTACAGCCCATGTTCTTTGTTTTGTCACCTTCTTTGCTTTTAAGTCCTGCTTCGGTCAAAAACAAGAGAAAGAGCAAAGCAAACACTTGTTCCCCATTACTGATCTCCCTGCGTTTCCCCTTGGAGGCCAGGTTGGCCTCTCAAAATTCCTGCTCCTCTCCCACATGCAACTGCAGCCAGTGCCCTGTATTATCAGGGACTGGAAGCCTTTTCCTTTGCCCCTCTGTGTGTTTCTGTGCAGTTATGAAGAGCAGTGGCCCAGGCAGCCAGAGCAGTCCTTTGTCCTGTGGTACCTGTTATGTCTCCCAGGACATTCGTCCTCTGGCAACCAGAGTGTGGAGGTAACATTCCTTCAGATGGAGGTGGTTAGGAAGTGGTGGAGGAACCTCTCTCAGGAAAGGTTACAAGGCATATTTGCAAAACATGTATGGTTCAAAGAAGGCAGAAAAATGGCAAAATATAGCCAAAATAAAACAAGCAGTGCCTTGATATGAAAAGCTTATTTGCAGCTTGTAGTGCATGAGATCTCTTAAGAAGAGAAGCTGCAAGTCCCATGAGGGAGAAACCAAAAAAGTGTCCCTGGAGAAAACTGAAAAGCTGTGTATATTCCCATAAGCACAACTCACCATCTTCTTACCAAATTATTGATTGAATGTTTCGGAATCATAGAATCATTTAGGTTGAATGGGACCTCTGGAGCTTAAAGCAGGTCTAGTTAGACCAGATTGCTCGGGGACTTAGCCGTTCCAGCCTTGAAAACTAACAGAGATGGAGATTTTACAACCCCTCTGGGCAACTTGGTCTTATGTTTGGTTATAAGTATTTAGTAGTCTCACCTGTAAGCCTTAACCTGTTGTGGGGAGGGGAGAATATCTTTTAATGCAGAAGCATCTGCTTCAGTGCAAGCATCACAGAAGAATGCAAACTATGTTCTTGCCTGAGTCTTTTCTCAGTGTGGTTTTCAAATACTGCTTGTGAACTGTTCTTAGTTGCTCCTGGTGACGTAAGGAACATAGATCTGTTGGGCCTCTTAGTATACATTTGGTTGACAGATTTCCAGTCATAACCCATAAAGGGATTGAAAGCTTCCATCTGCTGTGGCCTCTTGGTGCACTTAGAGGCTTACCAAAGTCTCGAAGCACCAAAATCTGGAAGCTGGGATGCTTGAAACTCAGAGGATTACTGCACTAGAGAAAACTTGAAGATCGTTAGGAGGAAAAGTCTGTTGAAATGTCAGATTGCATTGTGCACTGCAGTCCTGAGCTCTGCTGGGACCCCCTGGAATTTCTGTACTACAGAGTAGGAAAAAATATCTGCAGTGGGCTTTACCACTGGTTTGCTGCATTTTGTGACTGAAATGCATACTGTACTGCGGACTTTCTACTTCAGCCTGCATTCTTCTCTGCTCCAAACCTCTGGTAAAGGCAAAATCTTGGGTTTTGTGCTACCTCTAGCTTTGTCCCCTAGAGACTTAGGTTTTGGCAGGTAGGTGTTATGGATCATGCAGGTGGAGCAGTTGGATCCGTAACACCTCAAAGAATGACAAATATTAGGTGTAAGTTCTTATTTCTTATGGATAATTTACACACGTGATGGCAAAGATTTTAAAGGTTAGTATAGGTATGTAATTACAGATTATGACAATGCATCATTAAGAAAGCTGAATAAGATTTTAGCTGTTAATATGTCCTCCTTTTATAAAAGGCCCTGAAAAGTTACTAAAATCCAGTCTGGATCTTGAGGCTTTACAATTATCTGATGGGCAGATGTTAAAGAGCTCAGCAAATTTCACATTAAAATATGTTCCAGGATTTCAGCAAAAAACCTGATTATACAGCTGTTTCTTCAGATCCTTTAGCACACTGCAGCTTCTTTTGTTGACTCCTATTCAAGGTTTTAAAGAGGCAAATGATGCTTAATACGGTATTTTGTCAGCAAGGTCTGTTGACGGCGTGTGTTGGCTGTTGGTGTTGTAGGGACCAGCCTGCTTATGTTAAACTCCGGGGACCCTAAGGGAATGATGACGTAGAGCTGATGCAAAGCCAAACTTCTCCCTCTGTGCTTCATACCAGTCCACAGTGAAGGTACGAGCAGCGACTGAGAGATAGGAGTCTGATGATGAGAAACGACTGGGCTGCAGTAAGATAACAGGGGCTAAAAGGAGGAGAGGAAGAATCCTTTTTTGCTGCTTTTCTTTGGAGAAAGTGAAGGGCTCCTCATGCAGATTTCTGTGCTGTTCAGAGGAGCCTGTGTTTATGCTGAAGAAGGAAAAGACTGAAAAAGATGCTCATTATATTGTCAGAAGCTTCTTGCTTCGTTTCATACTGTGAGCTGCTAGCTCGCTGGGCGATAGGTATAGAAACTGCATGCTCTTCCTAGGGATTTGTGTTGTCTTTTTTTTCTAATTTGAGAAAAATGTGAGTGCTTATTGAAGAGGGGAGATTGACAGCGTGTGCTCCTGTCGGCCCAGAGGAGGCAGATGCTTATGAAAGCTTCCCCCTACAGCGTACGTACCTTAATCGTCCTCTGCAGCTGCCCCACTACTCCTGGTTCCTGCACTGTTCCTGTGTGATTACAAAGGGCTTTTCAGCGGTGAGGAGGCCTCTGAAGATTGGGAGGGTCTATCAGTTCAAAGGCACCCTGAAAGTTTGAATGTCTATTCACAGCCTTCCTAATCTCTTTTCCTCCTCCTTCCCTTTATCTGCTTTCTCTTCCTACTGAACGTTACTTCCCTTCACCTGATGCTCCCTCCTGGATCCCTGCCTGCCTGCCTACTCATTTGTACCTCTGCTAGACCTGGCGAGCATGTAGCTTGCTCCTGCAGCTCAGCCTCTCAACCTCCGGTCAGGGTTTGACTTTACAGGACTTGCTGTCTGGCTTTCCCCGCGTGTCCTTCTTCCAAAGCTCTTACATTTTATGACTTTCTCAGATTGCCTCAAACACACCGGCGCTGGAAACCACAGGAACCGTAGCAAGCCATTAGACTGAAATGAAAACTCGTTAGTTTTGTGTGGCTGACCCGGTGGTCCTCAAGAGACGTGGCAAGTCCTGGGCCATTGGCCTGGAAAGTTTGGGGAAGAGGGTAAACCCGTGTTACTGCAAATGAGCTCTTTGGGGCTAAAACTGCAAAACTTACTCTTCTTCATTTGCCTTCTTTTTTGTGTGAAACTGTTCCCTAAACGAGCGTGCTTCATGCACCGTCATATCCCTGACCTTCAAGTAAACTGTTCTGAACTACAAGCAACAGACTTAATATGAGTCATTTATAAAGGCAAAAAATCCAGTCATCCCTATGATGTGCTGGTCATAACTTTGTCTGCTGTAGGCTGGGGCTCTCAGTAGCCAGTAGAGACTTTCTGAGACAATAACTATCCATTTAGTTGCTTTGAAATAAATGTTTTGGGCTGTCTAGCAATTTCACAGCCAAAATAAGTAAGAGCATGGCTTATCGCTTCACCAAATATTCCTACAGTCTGATCCTTCTCCATAATTTCGGCCTGAGAAGCAGCAGTAAAAGTAAGGAGTATCAGCAGGGAATGTTAGCCTGTGTATCTTCTTAAGGAAGCCATGCTCCTTGATATCATCAGGAATGAATTTGATTAGTCATGTAGACAGAAGTGCGGGGGCAGTTTGTGCTGAGAGCAATGCTTGTGCAAGCTGATTGACTTCACTGCAATTGCCTGTGATGGAAAGTTCACTTTGACCTATTTTCTTAAATTTTCCTTAAAGCCAGATGACTCAGACCTTTCTGGAGACAGGGCAGACAGAGCACTGTGGATGGCTCAGTCCCTGTGACAGGGAATGGAAGGTCTTAGCCCTCTGGGATGTCATGATATGCATGTGTACCCCACACACTGTAAAAGGAATAGTTTCAGGATATCCCAAGTGGCAGATCTAGGAAGACAGGTTTTCCTCAGGTGTCTCAGCTTATCACCCAAGATTTTCAGGCACTTGCAATTACAAGTAGGATTTTTCACAGCAGCGTTTCTTTTATTCCCGTCTTGAGACATGTGCCATTCCTGAGAAAATAGCAAGGAAACCATTGTGGCATCCTGAAAGACGACGACCGTGACCTGCTTTACTGAGCTTTCTTTGTATGCAAGAGTCTCCAGAAAGGGCTGTTCCAAGTCATCAGTTTGTCGCACGTGGAAAACTTGATTGGTTCCACCGAGTTTAAAGTTCTTCCATTGCATGTTGCAAATTCAGGGCTTCGGCTGTATTTTCCGTGTTATTTTAAGTCAAATATTTGGTTTTGTTCAGATTAATGTTCTGGTTATGAAACTGTTGCAGTGCACATCTCCGGAACCCTCCAGTTGCCACCTTTGCTTTTCAGACATGCAGTTTGACTTGGAGCCAACAAAAAACCACAAGTGCCTAGTTTCTACGTCTGTAGGAAGAGGTGTAAAACTAACCCACGATGTGGGAGCAGTTCTGCCTGTTTGCCACCCAGAGGTGGCCAGTGCTTGACCTTATTTACTTCAAGGGCTTAGACTGCTCCTCTGGACCTTCTCCTTCCCTTTTTCACGGCTGGGAGCATTTCTGACAAGTCACATTCAGTTTTTCCCCGAGGGGCTTGCTAGACGCACGGCATGCACACAGGCACGCTCTGCCTTCTCCCCTCACTGAGCTTTTTTTAGCGTGCTGTGGAGGAACATAAACTTGTGAGGAATTACAGATGCAGACAGGTACCTGCCTGTGGGTTTGGTTTTGTGTTTGGGGTTGCTTGGTCATGGGCTGGGTTTTTTTGTTCGTTTGGGTTTTTTTTTTTAATTATTATTAATTTAATATTTTTCTGCACATATATATAAGACAGCTCTGATTTTGGTGGGAGGAAAGCAGAAGGTACAGAGCTTTCTGTTTATTTATGAGCAGAAGGAAAAAGGTATTTGGGTATTGGACTTTATTCTTTCAGTGTCAAGCAGGGAGTTAACTAGCAAGGAAGCTGCTGCCCGTTGTGAGGCTCCAAGTCACCAGTGCTGTTGGGTTTTGGTATATGTTACGATGTGCAGAACTTGATTCAGATTCCTCCTTGATTTCAGGCTTGTAATTGCACCAACATTTTTGGAACTACTTTTTGTTAACTTCAAGATTGCAGCTGTATCTAAACCGAGGGTGCAGGAGTGCTACTGAGTCCCAGTTCATGCCTCTGCTCTATCCTGTGCCTATTAGCAAGGTAGAAATGTTGTAGGCTTTCATTCCTCTGGAAAGCCAGTTATGCAGGATCTGCAAAGCACTCCAAACATCACTAAAACCCCAGGGCACGCCACATCTAAATCAGATACCAAAGCCCAGAGTGGATTTTCTGAGACTGGAGCTTATGACCTTGTTAGGACTGTCGTGACTGGTGGCTCTGGTGCTCGGACTGGCAGCAACTTCGCTAGAGCTAGAACTTCACCTGTAATGTCAACACAAAGATTGTCTCTTCCCTTGAGCGTCATCTAATGCTAATGGTTGCTTCTCAGCTGTTCTACAAATCCAGACTCCACGTTGGTGCGTTGCTGGTGTTTACCCTTAGCTTCACCAGGCCTCTGTGCATTAATTACACATATATGTTTGGGCATTCAAATGGCAGCTCGGCAACTTTCCATCTGTCCTGCTGGGTAGGATGACATCTTTTTTATCCTTAGAAGTCCTTTACCATCAGCAGTTCTTCACACTTGCAGCAAACAGGTGTTTCTAAGCTTAAGTGTTTTTTTGTGTGTAACCTTTTCTGTTCATTTTTATCACACCATATGGTATCGCACTGAAATAAAGCAGGGCTTCTCCTAAATAAGAAGAGAATTCCATCATGGCAAAGTGTGCGCATAGGATATGGAGGGCCCTGCAAGTAGAGCAAGAATGAGCCGTGTGATGCTTCGGGAGAATTGCTGAACATAGGAAGGCCAGGAAAGGGCATTTTCTTTCCTTTCTTCTCCCTTCAGTTTGCTTTTGTTTGCGTGGCACTCATCACCTGGCTCTCTTGAGCTCGAGACTGCAAGGAGTAGCTGGGATTGTTGCTGAAGAATATGTTTATAGCTGCAGAACTAAAAAGGTCATCTTCTATTTTGGCCTGCAGGAGTCTCAGGCTGATTCTCCCTCCTCCGTGCCTTCCCAGTTTTGCTGATGTGCCATGCAGTAAGCAGAAATATGCAGAAATACTGTCAGCCTAGCACCCTGGAGCCCCTGCCTTGGACCAGAGTCCTGCTGCACTAACTGCCTGGCAAACAGAAAATACCTGGGTATCTGGGTTTGGGTTGTGACTTGCAAGTGGGAGGATTCTCCACCTGGCAAGAAACTCCTTTGGTGAATGTCAGATGTCCTGAGGTGGTGTTGCGTTAAAAGGCAAAGTAAAATGGCAGAAAGTAAACCCCCTTGCGTTCCAGCTTACCCTCAGATATCAGAGGGGCTGGGGACAGCTGGGATTAGATTCTGAGTGATGCCCATTTTGCACACTCTAAGTCCAGTCGCGTTCAATGTACTGACCTACCACGATGATGGATGCACAAATAGCATGTTGCCCTATTGGTCTGGTTGTGTTCAGTGGACTAGCACAGCCAGACTTCAGGAGTTTGGTCGCGTTCAGTAGGATCTCTCATGGCTAGATTAACGAACAGTGCGATCTGTTGAGGCAACAGAAGTGCAGATTCTTCTGGACTGCCGGTGATGATACACTGTTTGCAAAAGTATGTGCAAGTAATATGGTGACATACAGCAACATAAAACTACTAAAGTAATACAGCAGCATAAAATAACTCCATATACAGAGATTTCTAAGTTTCCTAGGAAAATATTTAGTATAACTAAGAGTTTAAATCTCACCCAAGGCGTTCCTATGCTGGGGGGAAGAGAGGCTCAGCCTCTCTTGACTGATCCCGGAGGTCAGAGGTGGTCTGCAATGGTGTCTTCCCTGACACCCCTCCTCTCTTAATCCATTTTTATACTATTTTTCACCTTTCAGGTGGTGCTTGAATGACTCCAGTCATACATATCTTGGTTATGATTGGTGTACAACATTCTTGCTTCACTTTTAAAGGTATAGGCTACAAAAAATTCAGAGTGCCTGCTGAGTTGAGGGGTGGTTGCACCTTGGAGGCAGGTAGCTTTTGGGATGGAGGTGTGGTTTTGTATTATAATGAGATTATAGTGAGCAAAGTTCACCTAAAGGACATTATTTTGTCAAAAGATGGCAGACTGTTGACCCAGGGTATCAAATATACAGCTTACCAGTTCCATAGTACCTTCAAGTTCCCATATCAGTACAGAGCATGGCCACGGTGTCTCCACACACACACACACCCCCACACTTTCCATGCAGTTCCTCTTAGAGCCAGCACACCAGGTTCCCCTGGCGATGCTAACATCTAGGGTTGCCTGGGGAACTACCGTGGAACAGATTCTCTGTATATCGGCCGCACTCCACCCTGGAAGTCTCTTCCATGCTGTACCTTTTCTTAAAATGTGAATATAGGTTTAGTTTCCAAGTCACCTCCAGTAATTATTCCATAGGCAGCTTTTGTTTGGGGCGTTTTTGGCAGTGAATAGAAGATGCTGCCAAAGGCGGTAGTGTTAGTGGCTGATTCCTCTGTTGTAGTCAGTGTATCAAATTGCACATATTTTCCTCTTCCCTCCAAGTTGATCAGTTTGTTTCAGTATGTGTAATACAACATCGATGTATGCATCAATCACCAGAGCAGCTGGTAATTAGTTAATTTATCTTTTATCTCTTTTTTTTTTATTCTCACTAGGATTCATAGTACAGTGGGCAGAGGAAATAGGAAGTAAAATATTTAGAAAAAATTGCCAAGTACAGGGGCATCCCTGCAAAAACATTACTGCCTAAATAGACTGCAAAACCAATGAATCATGGTTTTTTGCTTAGAAAGACTAAACTGCTGAGGAGAAGTGATGCTGCCTTGTTACACTTGCATTTGTCTAGTATTTTCACCTGGACAGTGCCATTATTAGCCACAGTTGCTTCAGGTAGACAATAAAGCTCTCAAAGACAACCTTCATGTTGAAGAAACGTGGCTGAGAGGCTTCATTCCACATGGTTTCTGACACCCACCTATTTGTGCTGAAAACAGGAGGGAGCCTGTCCTGCCCGCACGGAAATCTCCACGTTGTTCAGCTGAGGGCCTTAGGGCAGACTTAGGGGTGTCCTGGCTGGCATTGGGTGTTTGCATGGTGCCACAGCTTAGAGACAGAAGTCAGAGATCTTTTCTGGGGTGTGGAGGATGCAAAAAAAAAGCCAAAAGCTTGCCTGCTTTTGGCTGCTTGGTTCTAGCATCCTTTCGTGCTTTCACAGAGATGGTTTGAGGGCACAGTGACCCAAAAAAGAATCTCAGCCGGGTAATTCAGGACAGGGGGAGAGATGGTCCAGGGGAACAAAATGGGAAGTCAGGGTGGAGCCTCCAAGATTTTGATGTAGATACGAGGCCATGTCTCAACAGTCATCTTTTTAAAGGGCATGCTGCTTTTGTCACTTCTTTATGGACAATGGAAATGGCACTCTCCTTAATGGGTGAGGGGAGGCCAAGGTATAAATGGTTTCCCAAGCTTATACAAGAAGCAGATGTGGGCTGGCAATAACATGCAAGTTTGTTGATTCACTGTCAAATAACCAACTGCCTGACATCCTCTTCATTGATCTTGTTGTCCAGTGTGCACTAAATTATGCCAGGGTTTGCAGCCACGTATTGGGGCAGTGAAAGAGTTACGCTTTTTTTTGACTTACCTTTGAAAACAAGGCAAAGCAAGTCATTTTCTGCAGGAATACTGTAGTACGTTCATTTTACATTATTTGTCCTGGAACTGATTAACAGTGGCAGCTTTCACCATAATTACACAGATCATAATTAAACATATTTTTGTTTTATGAGATGTGGCAAATTCAGATTCTCTATAAGGCAGCTCTTAGGAAGGAAGGCAATTTGCATGTTATAGTGAAGTGCATGTTACAAGACACATACTAGCAGATGGCTTCGGGGCTTGTTTGCATTCAAAATACATAGCACCTGCAAGCAAAAATGCGCTGGACTTTCTCCATGATAATTTGGGCTTCTTATCTACATGGAATCAGTGTTACTCACTGGACCAGTTGTTTAATTCCCAAATGTCCCCAGACGTGTCAGAGCAGCTGGGCTTCTGCAGTCTCTTGGGATCTGCTTGCAAAAACTCTGTCCATTCCCGTAATGTTTGGTGGTTCCTTTGCAGTACAGAGTGTGCCTGAAGCTGTATGGTGTCACAAAAGAGCTTTACACCTGACCTTAAGGAATAGTTGCACTGGTAGTCTTCTTCCAGTCTCAGTCCAAAAAGAGGGTTGCTCCTGCCCCGCTCTAAGAGCTGTTTGGGGTTGTGAGAGAATAATGGAGTCACTAAAAGATGCCAGGGTTTGGATACCAAGTCTATTTTCAGATCTGAGTTGAATTTCATGGGTTTAGAAGAAAAAGAGTTGGAAGAGGAGGGATAAACATTGTTGAAATAAAATCCAATTAAACAAAAGGGCTTAAGTTTGGACTGAGTGAACAGTTCAGACTAAGCCTGATGGAACATGCTTTTCCTGCTTCCCCTCATTTTGCTATAAATAGTAGATCTCTGTAGTTGAACAGTGTGTGTAGGTGTTCCCTCTCTGACACACACAAACACCTTCAGAGCACCTCCCAGTGTGATTTCATCTGTCTGAAAACCAGAAACATCAACATCACTGTTCTTTAGCCAAGGGGCTGACATACCGAGCTGTTGTAAGGAATTTGTCCAAGGTCACAGAGGGAGACTGCAAAAAACTGAGGACCTGACCCAGTTGTTTGTGTCCTAAGTCCTGTCCGATTCCTTAACTACAAGACCATTTGCCTTGCTAGACCAGCTCTGCTGAATCTCTCATGCTAGTTTCCTTTCCTAAAACGGGTGAGACACAGCACCCCTATATTGCCTGAGGCAGCAGGTATGGTATGCCAGTTTTGAGTTCACCCTGCATTTCATTAGCACTCGTATTTCCCAAAACTGGGAGAAGTCCACGTTTGAACGTGCTTTCCTTTCTGACCCATTTCTGTAATGCAACAGTGCTGGGTACCAGTGACAGCAGTGAACCCTAAGCAAGTTCAGGAGGTGAATTATGGTCACGTCTTCCACTTACCTAATTATTTTCTGAATCACAACCGAACTGAAGGTGCTCTCAAAGGCAATGAGTAAGAGGGAAATCCACTGCGAGTGTCTGAACTGCTGGGCGACTGGTAGGAGATCAAACTGTTCTCAGCTTTCCAAATGTGTGAGGTAACAAACACGGTCTCAGCATCAGGCGTTCGAAGGGATGGCTTTTCAGTACGTTACCTCGTATATGCGTTTGGGGAGTTCACCTGCTTCTTCCTGAATAATTCGGCATTCCCTATTCTAACACCTAGGTGAAACAGGTGAGAATTTTAGATGACCAGCACATGCAAAAATCGAGTCCTTTGGGGCAATACTTAACCTGAGGTGACCCACCCCGTTCAACCTAACCCTGTGTGCATAGCCCAGTGTGCAGGATGCTTAGCGAACGGCATGATTCTGCTGAGAGCATGCTTCAGCCCGTATTTCCGTGAGGTTTGATAGCACCTAGTCTGTTTTGTGAACGCTGCTAAGAAAAGGAAAGCCTTGCAATTTTTGCTGTATGTCACATCTCAAGGTTTCAGCTCCTGGGAGCACCAGGTGAGAAGTCAGACCCGCATCACAGTGACGCAGAACAAGTAGGTCAGCGGTTTCGTTGCGTGCATCTTGTGTGTGTCTGTGTGCGTGCGAGCGTTTAGGAAAATGGAAAACCGTGGCGCTGAATCCTGAAGTTTGCGCTTCGTCTCTCTTTAGGCAGAAGTCTCACTGACTGTTTCATGTGCAGTTGAAGAGCATCAGGGCTGGTTTGGCCTTTTATTGTGGTAAAACATGTGGCAACAATATGTGGAAATGGTAAAGAATTGCAGAACGAGGGGATTTCTTCTAGCAGTGAGGGCTTTGGCTAAAAATAAGGAGAATGGTGTTATTCTTTGCCATGTTTTGTCTGCCCCAATTGCACACGCTCTCAGTTTAGTGCCTGCCAAACTGATAGCTTGCTGAAAATTTAAAGGAGCAACACTCACATTCCTGTAATAGCTACCGGAATAGCTGAGGTTATCATCTCTCCTTCAGGATTTCCTTCCCGAAGCCGGCAAGAGGCAAGCATCCTCGCCGCTACTCCCCCTCCCCTTTCCCTGTGTCACGGGCATTGTCCTGAGCTGCTGCTTCAGCGGTTGGGCAGCTGGGGCTGTTCACCGTGCTCTGAAAGCAGACGGCACGTTTTGGGAGCAGCTGGGCAGGGAGGGATTGACAGAGCGTCTGGCCGGAGATTATAATCCCCTTCGGGTTGGGGGGGTTTGGGAAGCGGGCTGCGGGCACCCGGGGCTGCTCTCCGAAGCCGCTGCAATTCGGGCAGGAGGCAAGGGGGACAAAGCAGGGCGACACTCATCCCCCAGATAAGCGATCCGAATTAATTCGAACTTGTGTGAACGGCTCCGGGAGCCTGTGGTCAGCTTTAGCCTGGGCGGAGCATCCCGCTTCAGGGGCGCTTGGGCTGGGGGCAGCCGCTGTCAATGGCTGCCCCTGCGAGCCCTGCGCAGGACAGGGCAGGCACCTCCCCTGTCTTTGGAGAGAAGAGCACAGGGCGACAAAGCTAGAATGGGAAGCGAGAGGGCTTTGCGGGAGGGGCGTTGGTTTTCCTGGGGCCCCCGAAGCAGAGAGGCCCGGCGCCCCCAGAGCCGCGGCCACCCTCGGGAGGGGCGTGCGGGGGGGCAGCCCGCCGTCAGCCTGTCCGCGTGTAAAGCGCTGGCCGCGGCGGGACAGGCTGCCCGCCATGCAGCGCCCGGGCGAGGTGGCGGAGGGCAGCGAGGCTCAGGCAGCGCTTCTGCCTGCCCTGCCCTGCCTCCCTCCGCTCCCCTCCAACCCTCCCCTTCGTCCCTGGGCGGTGTGTGTGGCAGCCGAGCGCTGAGGCGAGGGGGAGCGGATGGCGGGCTGCGCGCACGGCCGGCAGCCGGGGGTACCCGCTTTGCCGTCTGCCGGCGGGCAGGGCTGGGGCTGGGGCACGGGTCGGGAGGCGCCTAAAAAGCGAGCTTTCTACCTGGTGAGGATGAAGCCGCTGAAGGAGCCCGCCAGCCCGAACGGCAACGTCTCCTTCGTGATACACTGTCACATAGGCAAGGAGATCAAACACATGTGCAGCAACTGCGGTGGCGGGGAGGATGCCCGTGACGGTGAGTGCGTGCCGAGCGGCTGCGGGTGCAGGAGGCAGGGGAGCGCCTTGGCGCGCGGGGGGTGCGCTCCCGCCGCCGGCTGGGATGCTGGGCTCGCCCCTCCGCGCTGCCCGGGGAGAGGGAGAGGGAGAAGGGAGCGCGGGAGGAATACGCGGGCAGCCTGTCCGTCAGAGGGGTGCCGAGAGGGACAGGTCCCCTTGTCTGCCACAGACGCTTTGCGCTAGCAGCTGAGGATCCAACTCTTCTTTATTTTCCACTTTCCCCCCCACCCCCAGTTGCTATAGAAATTGCTGTGTGTATCGATTGCGTTTTGTTACCGTTCCCCTGAATTTCGGATCAGGGTTTTTCTGCCTAGCTACATCAACTTTTTCCTCACGGTGCTGCAGTGGAGTTTGCCTGACTCAACTCCGTGTTTGGAAGGACTGGTTTACCTGGAGCCCAGCTAGGCTCATTTTCGCCGTACTGTCAGATGCATGGGGGAAATGGTATTTTTACGGGGATTAATATAGTGCTCTTCATCAGCCAACTGTTCTCATCCCTTCCCCCTCTCCTTTTGGGACTGAGCAAAACCTCCAGAGGGTATTCAGAGAGTGACAGTGTAATCCATCCATCGCAGGTGTTGCTACAGGTAAGTGCATGCTTTTCTGTTCCTGGGAATGCAGATATTGGAAGGCAAGACAATGACGAATTATTTGGGTTTTGCCAAAGTCAGCAATTAGGAGAAGCTGAGAACTAAAAGGAGCATAAAAGCATTCAGGCAAAATCCAGCCTCACAGATGTTACCCCGCGTTCTTGTTCCATGTTGTATTGCTTCGTTTTGCTGAGTGGTTTTACATGATGTTTAGGGTTGAAGGCAGTTGACGTAGGACTCCCTGTTAAGTGATGTAGTAGACGGATCTCATTTTCTGAAGGTCAGGGAAAGGCTTTTTTTACGATAAATTTGAATATGAAATTGTTACCATTTTCTGAGTTAGGGTTCTCAGTAGTTGTTGGCACTTCATTTTTCAGCTTTTACAACTAAGGCTGATTATTATTATTATTATCATCACTATCATCATCATCCAAAGCTGCCTTCATTTGCTTTATGCAAAAGACCAAAATACTCTTTGGGATCTGATGGTCCTTTGTCAACCACAGGTCTGCAGTTTAATGAAGTAACTGTGGTTTTGCTAATGTCTCTTCAGAATTAGCATCCTGCTAGTGTGATTATAGTTTCCTTTGATTAAACTGCAGCTAAAGCTGAATGGGACTGCTGTCAGTGCAAAGGGGGAAGATAGCCTGGAAGCCCACAGTGGGTTAAGCACTCTTACTGCTTATGCCACTATAGCAGAGGGAAGAATCTGATGAATGCTATACAAAATGTTGAGTGTCTTCTTTCCTCTTACGTGCTGCTGCTGACAGCAAGCCCCACTGATACTAAATGAAGGGCTGTGCGCAGCAGCAGCAGGTACTTTACACTATTAATGCAGTTTACTTATCCTTGAAAGCAAATGAAGCCATTTCTGAAAACATGCTTTCCTAGAATAATTGAATTGACCTAAAACTCAATTCCATCAAAAATCTTTTGCTAGAGTTTTTTGCAAGCTTGTGCTTTAAATCTTGGCACAGTAAGAAAAGGACATTGCTTTCCTCCCCTTTAATGCACATATGCATGTGTAACTCCAGTTACCTGCGCCTCTTAACAGACTAATAAGTGTGTATTTAAATACGTGGCTTCCTTTTTTATTTTTGATTATTTAGCTTCAAACCATTAGATACTCTGAGGGGAGGGTATGCCTCTTGACAGGAGATAATCTAGTAACCCTGGAGAGGGAAAGAATAGAGCAGAGAGGCAGCAGGCTTCCAGAGCATCCCGTCAGTCCATTTTCACCCCCTTGTTCTGTGGGGTATGATTTCATTCCACCCCATGCAAATAACTACTATGGTCATCATTTAAAAAGTATGGAATATCGGTACAGTCTTAATCCTTTCTTTCCTACGGGCATGCACAGCTATGAGTCTCTTTCAGAAAGTAAAGAAACTGTAGTCCTAGCTATGCTGGCTGAGCATGCTCACTGGCTTGACTCTGATATGTGTTTCAGGCCTGAAAAATGTCAGTATTTCCCTGGTTAATACCTGTTCTAGACCTTTAGGTTTTGGAGGGGAAGGATGATAAATGAACTGAAATGATGATGTATTCATAATATCAATTGGACAGATCAGGTAAAAACCTGTGACCAGCTCAGGGACAGAGAAACCTGTAGGGATCTCGGGATGTCTGTGCATCTTCACACTTGCACAGCCCAAACAGCACCCAAAAGGGGACCACTTAGTACTTTTTATAAGGAAAATGCGCATAACTGTGCCATGTGGGTACACCCCCACCCACCCACCCACCCTTCAAACCTGTATGTACTTTATACATGGCCTTGCAGGCCTGAAACTGCACTTGCAGACCCAAAAGTACCCTGTGTGCCCTGTGATCCAAACAACTATTTTATTTGTGAGAACTGTGTAAAAAGACCAAAATTCGGTCCTTACAGCGTAGGCAAGCCAGTGAGGTACATCCATTTAATGCTGCAATACCCTCCAAATCCAGTTATGAATCCTGGATTCTCGTCATCATCTTACACAGCGTTCTCGTTGTACTACTGCGCTGGCAGAACTGGAGAAGGAAAATGAATGCTGAAACAGAGGGAAATCGTTCAAAGATCACTAACTAATCTAGCAAAGGTCACGACTAAGAGAGCAGAAGAAGAGAGAGCCACAGAATCGAAGGAAAAGGTGGAGACAGGTGATGAGTCATATGGTATTTTGGAAGGGAGGTCATGTAATTTGGAGAGAAGCTGGTGCAGGAAGTTGGACATGCCGACAGACTCACTGAAGTATGGGTACAGGGACCTGATGTGGATGTGGCATTTTGACGAGGTAAAAAATAAGAATAAGAAGAGAGAAACTTGAAGAGGAACAGGAGATTACAGTAATGCAAATGGAAGTGGGAGAGGCTTTAGCCGTTGGACTAAAAGAAATTCATGTATTTAACGCTAAATTCGTCCGAAAATGTAAAAAATGAGCATGTGGTGTATAAAGCACCAGTACCAAGCGTTTGAGTGACAGAATAGCAGAAATGGTGTTGGATGTGGAGAAGTAGTGGTGTAACCGTATGAGAGGGAAAAATGAGATGTATGTTTTCATCCCGTGAAGTTTGAGTGGCCACAGGGCATCCAGGACCAGATGCCAGCGAGGCAATCAGACATGGTAGGCTGATCCGAGAGGGAGAGGTCAAGTGTAGAAAGATATGAGTCACCACCGGGAATAAAAGAGCGATCAGGGCTGAGGTCTGAATGCTGCTGGAGGACAGCAGGGAGGGTAATGTTGGGAGAAGCAGGATGTGAAGAGTTGCAAAAGTCCCAAGAAAAGACAGACAAGAGGAGACAACACAAGTGGAGGAATTTTTAAAGTGCCAGAAGGATGAAAGGTAATGAAAATACTTCCTGAACTTAAACATGGGAAAGAAAATGATAAGCTTGTAGAGCAGAAGGGGCTGGAACTACAAGACATCCAGGTGCACTGGGACTGTGTGATGCTAAAACTCTCCTGGTATGTACAGAGCACTTCCCAATCTACTCATTTCAGCGGGTTCTGGGAGCGTTGCGGCGGTGCTGGGTCATAGCAGATAACACCAGTGATGAGCAAGGGAACAGTTAACAGGGAGAAGGGATTTGGCTGGGTTGTATTTAGGGTGTTCATACACACCACAAATCTAAGTCTCCTGCAGAAGTCTGAGCCTGGATCTGGAACATGGATAAGATGCATCTCTACTTTAGTGTGCCTAGAAAGAACTGTAGCAGTTTCAAAGGTACTGAGAACTTACCTAGGAGGAAGAGTGAGTGGAGTAATTGAAGTGGGATACTTTTAATTTTATGCATAGGATTGGACAGGAAAACGTACGTGGAAAGCAGCTGCCTAACAGAGCACTGGGAGAGGGACTGCTGAGGGAAAAGTGGGTTTTATCAGTGACAGATGAGGGTTCTCAGCTCAGTTCCCACCTCTGCAGAGGATCTTTGGGCGGCTTCAGACATATCTGTCCATGTAATAACTGCATTCCCACGTTCCCTGTCTGTAAAATGGAGATAATGTGATTTCCTTTCACCTGCCTGCTGCTCTGTAAATAGACTTTGTAGTCCTTTGGGGGTGCGACTGTCTCTTGCCATTTGCATTTCTAGTGCCAAGGACTGTTGGGCTCCAGGTTTTTTGGGTCTCTAGGTACAAGTGTAGTGGAAATATAAATAATATTAAGAATAAACATACCCAGAAGGTTTCATTCAGAGCTCAAACCCAGTCTGCTTATTGTATGCTACTGTACTTCAGGGTTTTGCTGTTTAAGCAAAATTTATTCATTATCTTATATATGCATGAAAATCAGCGTGGACTGAGATACTGTTGCCGTAGGAATTCCAACACTTGGTTTTCTGCTGCCATCCTTCTATCAGAGCTTCCAGATAAATATCTTTTCCAAATGGAATGGGGGATCTGGGAGGGGAGTGGTGTGTGGTGTGTGTGATTCCCACCTGGATTTGAAGACTGAATTTTCTGTTATATTTTTCAACCAGGAACTTTGAGAACATTTTCTTTATCATCATTTAAGAGATTGTCTCCAAGGTGATTATTTTCCTTCCCACAAAAGTAATTATTAAGTGAAATAATTATCTTCTCGACAAGCCATGAGCCCTGCAAGAGCTGTGTGTAAAAATAAGTTTTCCTCCAGTTTTCCTCCACTAATTCTCACATTACTTCAAACGGTAGCTGCTCTTCTGTTGCCATCTCTAGAGTGAGCGCAGTATGTGGCTGTGGGGCGTTGCAGTCGTTTACAATTGTACCTGTTAAAAATCCTAAAATATTTTGGTGAGAAAAAAAATTAGATTATCCAGAATGGAAAAGCAGGTAAAAAACCCAGCATACCTGGTCCTGCTGTGAAGTGTGGGAAGCCAAAAAACATGTTTGAGGTTTCGACAGCTGATGTGATTATTCGATGTGTGTCTTTAGTCTCTGAGGGACAGTTACCTTAAAGAAAGGGCAGGGGAAGGCAGGCATGGACTTACATTGCAGAGCGAAATATGTCTCCTTGACAGCACAGATCATAAAATAAAAATTGGTTTATTGTTGTCGTTTGAACTCTGTAGTGTTTGATTTGGGTGAATACGGTGCTGTGCCAGAGAAAGTTGATGAGGTCGAGCAAAGCTACTGCACATCCCCACAGGCTGCCGAGGGGCTGGGCGGGTGACTTTGCTCCCATCAGCATCGCTTTCTGCTCAGGAAGATACAAGATCTCAGCGTTTTGCAGGCTGCAAATACACGTGCCTTTCTGGGAGGAAGGTGTGATTCCTACTCATGGTAGCTTCCAGGTGGCAAAATCCCAAGATGCCCAGGACACGATGGTTTACTTTTCATTTACCGGGGGGCGGGGGGGAGGGAGGGGTGGTGAGTCCCAGCACCCCACTCCCATCAGTGTGTCTTGCACCTTAAGAACTAACAGAAACTCGTTACCTGTGTTTTGTCCTGAGATCAGAGACAAACAGGGGTATGCTGTGCTGCTGTGGCTGGGCACAGCCTGCCACAGGCAGGGAGGAAAAGGGGGAGGAAGAGAAGGAAGCAGGTCAGTTTGGGCTATGAGAGGGTGTACCTCTGGCTTACGTGCTCAGACAAGCAAATGTGAACGACTGCTGGAGATATGTGAGGTTTTCCTTAAACACTAGCAGTTATTAGCTAGTCTGCCCTAAAAGGAATGGGAAAAGAGAGAAGGGGTGATACCTTCTACCTTTTTGTCCCAACATAAAGCTGAAGAAACACCACCAAGCCTGGAGCAAGTCACTAACTGCTCATGTACATCTCTGTAGTGACTAGATCATACCCTGTTAAACTGCCTGGAGCAAAAACTGCTGGCCACAAAATAAGCCAGTTGTGTAGGACTGCAGACGAGGCTGTGCTGACAGCGGGAAGCTCACTGCCAGGCTTGCATAGCCAGTCACCCAGCAGAGCTCTGAGCTTCCTTTGAAGAGCCCTGGCAGATGCCTTGCCCAAAACTGCAATGTAATTTACATTATTGACTGAAACTGTAGGAAAAATATAGGTAGTAAGCAGGGTCTTCACTTGGGTAAATTAGATAGTAGACGGAGAAAAGGTCTACACAAGATTGGGTCAAGCTTCTTCAAGTACTTGTCCAAGTCCCTTGTTTTCCAGGAAAAACTCCTGTGTCTCTACTGGAGAACTGTTAGCCACTTTTTTTGGGAATTCTGTATATCCATGTCACTGATCTGAGGTGGTTTAAAAACAAAACCAACAAGAAATGATGGAACTGGTCACAGTGGCTCAGCCCCCCTCTCATTTTTATTAGGTGGTGTTGACGTAAGGACACTGATAAGAGGACACCTCAATTCCACGGGTTTTTAGAGCATAGACGGCCAGCCTGTTTCAGTCCTGTCTCTTGTCACTGACCGATCTCCTTTTCAGTGCTGTAACTTGGTTGTCATCTCTTGGTAGCATCTTCCCGTCCTCCTTTCTATTCTGAGAACTAAGTTTAAAGTCTTGGGATACGGAAGCCTCTTAAATACGAAGATTGGGGCAAGACTGAGCACATGATGAAAAATCAGTTCCTCGTGGGGAGTTCAAAAAGCAAACAAAATGCTATCAAGTATGATGAAAGCAATACAGTATATTTCCTGTATTTAATAGTAACACTCTGCTCTAAGAATTTGCTGTTATCCTGGGTAGTATGCCTAGCTTTGATTCCCCCGTATCAAGCTAGATATGTCAGATGTACAACACAGAACTATTTGACTAGTTTTCCATGTATAAAGGGGGGAGGCGGTATGTAAAAAAGGGGCAAAATGCAGAAGGCGGCATAGATCATGGAGCAGCAGGTTCTCTTCTCACTCTGCTATTGCCAGAGCACTTCAAACCGTTACTGACCGGACTGAACAAGTTTGGCTTTCCATGCCTTTTTGGATCATCCCTATGTCCTGTTTTAAGCTTTGATCCCTGCCCAGGTGGGCAGTTAGTTTCCATTTCTGTGTTTTGTCTTTTCTGAGTGGTTCCCTTACTTGTGTAGAGGTGTTTCTCTAGAGGATGGTTGGCATAATTGGCCTGTTTGTTTTTTAAAACTTGAGATTCTTTAGAAGAAAACGAGATGTATGGAAGTACTTCACTGTACAGCAATTGTTTGAATTTTATTCATTAATATTATCACTGCCAGTCAGAGCTAAGCTGCAGAAAAGTGCAGGGTATGTGGGGAAAAGATCAGAAGAGACAATCTGATTCAGTGTTCTGCCATGTGACATCTCTTCCTTTCATCTCTTTGTTTCACTTATTCTTTCTTTTAGTTTGTAACTAGTACTGTTGGCATCAGTTTGTCCTATTATAATATCTTCTGCCTCTGTTTAAAAACGAGCTAATATTGTGTCATTAAAAGCATCAGAGTTCATTCATGGACTCCTTGACTGATGAGCACAATTTATCCTTGTGAGTATACTGTTCTCTCTGTAACATTATCATTGTTGCTGTCTCAGTAAAAGAGGCAGACATTCTACTGTAATTTTTTTTTTCTAAGAATTTATTTCTTTAGTCGCTGGTAGTAAACGTGTAGCTATTGCTTCATATGTCCCGAGGTTGTCTTGTTTGTAATCCGAATTTGGCTTCCTGTTTTTGTCCCCTTATTTAGCCCCCAGTTAGCCAGAATGTAATTTGAGGACCACAGTATGTGTGTGGTACCAGCTTGCTAACAGCCTGCCAGGATGTCTAAGATTAATTGGATGTGTTTGCAGTCTGTTAAATCGATCATGCCAGGTCTCGCCCATCTTCCCAAATCCATTAGCCGAAGCCCAGCGTCAGGGCACTGGGACAACTGAAGGGCCGCAGCAGCGCATACAGTGGTTAAGGCAGCGCTGCCTGGATGCTGTAATCGCTGTCTTAAGAAACTGGAGGGTACTGTGATGTTTGCCGTTACCCAGATGGATGGATGCACAAAGCTGCAAAGGGGAGAAGTTGGGGCATACTTGGAGGTCCCATTTTTCCTTTGTGAGTTTGATTTGCAGGCTTCTCAGAAAATAATCATGTTCTTTCCATCCCTATGAGCTGGAAAACTGTCCTCTTGCTGGTTTTTGGCTCTTGTGAAGTGACATGAATCTTCACTGCTCTGTTGCTTTTAGTCTCCTTGTCTCAGGAAGGTTTGGGCGGAGAGGAATAAGGTAATGTCTGATCTCATCACTGTCATCTCTCCCTGACTTTCCTGGCTTTGAGTCCAGCTTACTGAAGATGAGGCAGATCTGCCTTTGAATAAGACTTTTAGATTCAAAAGAAGATTAATTGTTTCTGTTGCTCTCAAAAACAGTGAACACATGGTATAATTTAAATCAAAGATAAATTCAGTCATTATAAAACCACCTGCTGTAGCTTCTTTGGAAGCACTAGACATATCAGTCTGGCTTGGTTATACACAGGCCACCCTGTCTGAAAGGTGCCCCTGAAATCATAGTGCCCATCAGCTATCATGAGCGTGTGCTGTTGAGAGAGATCTCATGAACAAGCTCTGCTCCTTCCGGATGGAAAGCTTCGGATCCCAGATGAGTTAAAAACAGACAAGAGATGACCAGACCTGACTGACAGCCTCTGCAGTTTTTCTCTGCATAGATAGTGGAAATTTTGAAGGTTTGAAAATATGACTCAGGAATAAAAGCCAAACATTTCCTCAGCTCCCCCCACCCCCCCAAAAAAAAAGTCAGAGGAAGGCAGGTTTCTGTGTATATAGGCTTTATAGTGTGATAGTCAGGACACGGGACAAGATGAGAGACACACAGGCTCCAAGACCTTGCTTTGTGTAACTGACATTTACTGTCGCACCCCTTTTTTTGCCCCAAACAAGCAGAGGCGTTCCTTCTCAGCTGCTTACTGAATCTCTGAAGCCCAAGGGTTGCAGTGTAAGATGTACTGTCTTTTGTGCAGGAAGGGCCCAGCGTATCTGTTGCTTGGGACATTTTGGAAAGGATGTAAGGTGTACTTCAAATCTTCTCTTTCCTTCCACCTGTCCTGCAGCCCAAAACTAGGATGATGGGCTTAGTGCTGCAGCTCAGCAGACGCCCTCCCCTATCACTACTTAAGAGAAGGATCTTGCTCTCCGTCATCTTTTGTATAACATTTTTCAGGCCATTAGTCTAATGGCTTTCTGCAATAGGAGTGCAGGGAATAAAATTAAAATGTATCCAATTATTTAATTTATCTTGGGAAATTTTGGTAGCAGAGAATTATTTTTATTTTACCTTGCCTCCTAGGAGAAGTTGATTATCTGTTTGAAAAAACAGGGAGTAATGGTATTTTAAATTTTTCCTTGTAAAGTTCTGGAAGCACAGAAGTATAATGATGAGAATATCAGGTCATTTTTAAGAAAGGCCTGTCTAAGTTTTGTTAGAAGTAGTTGATAATGATACGCTTTAGCTTCAGCAGTGGGCTGAGGGATGTACAGCTGCAACGCAAATACTGTTGTCCTGAATGTTAGTTATCCTTTTAACACGGATTCAAGAATCAGCAGATGGAACTGCTAGTAAGCAGACCTGAATGCATTGAGGACCTTAAGATAAATAATTAGAATACTCATTAACTATGTCGTGACAAATGAGCCAGGCCTGGAGATGCCACTGTAGTCTACTGCATCCACAGTCCATGTATTAGCAAGCTTCTCTGAAGTATTGGCGATCCATATATTCGCATCCATGTGGACCGTAGCCATCCATGGTCCCTAATATCAGCAGTCCATGTCATCATCATAAGGATTAAGGTAGTGGCTTTATCTGTCTTTACCCATCCAATGGGTGCAGCTGCTTTGACATTTCCAATATTCAGCTACTATCTGATGCAGCATGTGCACAGCTCCAGTGCTTTTTCCTTTAACATGGAGACTTTGTCAACCTTGCTTTTGGTAAAGTAAATAAATAAATAAAAACGGTAGAAATCTTATTTATTCTGCATCAGCTGAAATTGAACTGATATAAAGAATGTGTCATGCTGCTATAGAGCTTTATAGCATCTTATCTTTCTCATTTTACTTTCCAATCTACTTAAAATATCAACACTGCCAAAAATTCAGATGCAGAGGCTGAACAGTCAGCAGTGCAAGTGCACAGACATGTGGATGGATGGAAAGATGGATGGTTGGATGGACGGTGGAAGCTATTTGAACCAGAAGCTGAACTAGTATTGAAAGACCCCTTCCCTCTCCTCCTCCCGTGCACCAGCAAAACAGGATGTCCTCCTTCTGCTAGCCCAGTGGTTTCATTGAATAAATAGCTTTGAAATTTGGGTTCAGGCTGAAGGAAAAGCCAGGTGCAGAGACTTGTGTGGAACTTAGGCTTTTTGAACCTGAAATGTACCCTGCTGAGAAATAGAAAAGTGAGATGCTGAAAGCTTTTGTTAATATTTACAGCCCCAAAGTAGTTGTCTGCTGGTTTACAGCCATAAGGGTGAGAGGTTGTCTTCTAGCAATCTGCTGTGGTACTTGAAATGGCATTTGCTGCCTGCTCCAGCATCTGAATTGAGAAGAGCAGTTTTTGACTGTCTGCTCTCTACAGCTGCCAGTCTTTGGCTCCTCTGGCAGCCGTTGGAGAGAATTAGGCATGGTACCTAAACATGAAAGCAAGGAGGGACTCGTGACACTCCATTATGTAGCTTCCCTTCCTTCAAAGTCCCCCTCCTAAGTCGCATGTTTAATCAAGCTGGTATTCAGGAGGTATTTTCTTTACACTTTCTCGTGGGTCTCATTAAAATAAGGACAGCATTTTGCCTGCATTGTTTGACTCTAGGAAAGTATTCATGTTAATAATGTGGGTTTGGCTTTCCATGCATATCGGTCATCTGAGTCAAACGCCGTTTTCCTTGTGAACTCGGTGTGCTTGTGCTGTGCATGGAAACCCGTGAGCCTGAAAGAAAACAGGGAGCTGCTGCGGTTCCAGTGAGCTGATCCTTCTTTCTCCTATTCATCTCAAGTTGGCAGAACAGCCAGTTCACTAAGCAGCAAGACAGGCATCAGTTCACTAAAACATTTTCTGGCATTGCATAGAGGCTCGAGAAAGACACTTTCTGGTGTGTGTTTCTTTGGGGCTGTTTTCATTTGTTTTTCTTTCCCTCAGCCTTCTTTGGATGTTGGGCCCTTTGTGATAAATAAATAAAAATAAATATTGCAAGCCTATATATGAAGATGGGTGGTAATTTTAGAATTCACCTACTCTGATCTAGTACAGCTATTCCCTGTGTTTAGCAAATGAAGGTGTTCTTCAATTGCTATGATTCATTTATTTCTGATTTTTGTGTTATTATTGCATTTGTTGTATACTAGGCTCCATTTTCATATGTTTGTGTGTAGGTACCTGCAAGCACATCTGTTTTGTTTCTTCCTTCCTCTCTTTGTAGCAAAATGGTTGGGAGATTTGTCATTCTGAGCACCATCACAAACCTTGTAAAGCTTGAGGTACTCAGCCAGATGTCGTGGTTCAGATCAGTCTCTGACCTGAGAATTCAATCAAATGCTGTGTAATTAAAGAGTTTTTTGAAAATCAGGTTTGCATGGCAAAGACTCCAGTTCAGTTTGAAGAGTGTATGTGCAAGTTTGACATTTGACTTGATGGAAGGGGATCTGTGACACTTGTAGGATGTTGTACAGATGCTTTGCCCAAAAGAGGTTGGTACTTAAAATTGAGAACACCGTTCTACAAAGGTTATATCGTTTTTTTAATCTTCTTGGTAGCAGAATCTTGATAACTTTGAAGCAGCGAAGGGGTGAAAAAAAGAAAATAATTGTAAGAAATGTCAGATTTTGGTGTGGTTTTATCCTACTTCTTTATTGAAATGAAATCTCATGCAGGCGCCTATCAGAGTCACCTTCACAGTGTTGCAAAATGAACTTTTCTGCCAATTTCGGGGTCAAGTGGCTCTGTATAGGCACACCCCAAGGTGTTGCTGGGTCACCCCGTTTGCATCTACAGCTCACAAGGTGCCACTGGTTCCCCTCTCAAATGCCACAGAAAGAGGACATTCCCATCAGTACAGGGGAAAGTACTCATTAAGACCACTTGCTGTAATGTCTTCTCCCCCAGTTTCTTTTTCTGTAGGTGAATTTTAGTATGCTGGAAAGGTCCCTTCTACAGCTTGGGCCAATAAAGTCCTCTGACATCAGTAAGACAGCTTGTTCTAGCACGCAAACAGCTTGTCTTAACCCCACGTGAGAAGGACCACATATAATGCCATTTGTGTCCCCTTGTTCTTCCTGCAAAGAGCAGAGGGCCATGTTTTACCTGCATTTGCAAAGTTTGGATAGCCCCAAGAACAAAATACATCCCTAATTCCCAAGATGGTCATCCAGTCACTAGATGGTTTGGGTAAGGGAATCCTACTCCTTGTGACCTTTGCCGTTCACTTTGGTATGGTCAGGATTTCATTCATTCCTCTTTGCCAACATTATTTCCTAGCATAAAGCTGCTGGAACTATTTCAGTAGCTTTTTCAAAGATCCTGTTTTCTTGGCTCCCTGTAGTATTTTTTTTTTTCCCTTTAGCTCTGATCTAAACTCTTTCTCGTTTTCTGAGCTATTTCTGGTTGCTGGACTTGGAATTATTCATGAACTTGAAGCTACATGCATAGATCCTTCCTCTGACTGTAACATTGCTTAGGTAGATATAGCAATTTGATTACCTGATGGGCTCCATCTTTTTTTAAAGGCAGCAGTTTTTTAAATCAGAGGCTTTCCTCTAAATCTACCGAGCAAGAGCAATAGCCTGCAGAGCTCAGCGACCATGAGACACCCTAGAACTTAATGCTAAAAAAAGTGAAATCATAGCTATGAAAACCACACAGAAACACTCTGTGTATTTTAGCGTGCAACCCGCCATGCTTTATTCATAATTTTGAAGCAGTTGTGGATATTTTTTTCCCCTCTGAATATTTATCTCTGAAGCTCAAGTCTCAACGATAAGGACCTAAACAGGTATTTCACCATAGCCAAGGGTCTAAACTAACCATCGTTCAAACCAATAAAATAATTCCCATTATAATGAAAATCAGAATTGTTTAGGTTGGAAAAGACCAGTAAGCTCATTGAGTCCAACCATTAAACTAACACTGCTAAGGCCACCACTAAACCATGTCCCTAAGCACCTCATTCACATGTCTTTTAAACACCTCCAGGGATGGTGACCCCACCAGCTCCCTGAGCAGCCCAGTTCTAATGCTTGACAACACTTTTGCTGAAGAAATTTTTCTTAACATCCCATCTAAACCTCCCCTGGCACAACTTGAGGCCATTTCCTCTTGTCCTATCGCGTGTCACTGGGGAGAAGAGACCAACACCCACCGCTCTGCAACCTCCTTTCAGGTAGTTGTAGAGAGCAGTGAGGTCTCCCCTGAGCTTCCTCTTCTCCAGGTTAAATAACCCCAGCTCCCTCAGCCGCTCCTTATAAGACCATATATAGCTGCACTTAGGTGCTCATAGCAGAGTGTTTAGTCCTTATTTTGGATTCCTGAACATGGATACAGACTGTCTCTTTTTAGAGTCCAGTGAAGCTTTTTTTTTTTGCTAGGCTGTTACTGATTTTTCTAACTCATATTTATGCTCATTATAAATGTGCCATTTGGTATATAATTACTCTTTTCCTCTTGGCCAGCTTCCTATCAGCTTCTTTAAAAAACAGAAATAGAAGTTTCTTTTTCCCAAGAGAAGCAATATAGATTTTACAAGGGAATGGTTTGAACTTTCCGGCTCTTAAATGAGGTACTGTTCCTTTTCTCCTGGCTATTGGAGTAATTAAAAAATTAATTTTTTACCTTTACGATGATAGTGGTGAGATAGTACCATTGTCTTTAGAAAGTTTAATGTTTGTAATGCTGTTTCCTGAATGGAATTACTTTTAATAAGACGACACACCCTTCTCAGATTTCTGAATTGTCTAAAGATAGGCCTTCAAAGCTCCACATTTATAGTAAAATAAAGTAGAAAGATTGGGTATTCTTGCTTATGAGAACTTCAGAAGATAAAGATCGGAAATTGCTCAGTCCATCAGAAGTCCCCTAAGAAATTTGAAGCATTTAAATTCTTTTGTCTGACCTTTCTCAAAATGAACAGCCATCCTTTTGCACTAGTGGTTTGTTTTCAGAAAGGCTGAACCCTTTGCTCAAGGAAAGCTTCCCTGATTCCCAGCACGGAGTCAGTAGAGCAAAGTGCTCTTCGGTGTGAGCAACTGTGCCTGCCTCTGTCCACAAGGCAATTAGGAAAATTACCACCCGCGAGTGACGGGCAAGCAAAATGTGAGGCACAAGCCCATGGGCTTCCATGGACCAGATCCTTTCCTTGGATTAGTTTCATATTTTGCAGCTGAGTAGAATTTGCAGTTCAGGCTGGTATAAGAGATAAATCCAACCATGAAAATGTAATCATTACCAGCTCCTTCAAGAAGACGCTTTTAATCGGTAGCAAGTCCTTCACTGAAACAAAACATAGGAAAAAATGTTATGAGCTATTTCTTCATCAGGTTAAATTTAGGAGTTGAAGATGCATGAGCTTCAGTTCTGTTTTTTCTTGTTGAATGGGTTGAAGTCTTTCCTGGGGGAAGACCCAGAAGACTGTTGTCCATAGCTTTGGCTTTCAGAAAGAATTTCTACTGTGATGGATGAGACTTAGCTCTAGACTTGATGTTTGGGTATGATGCAAAGACGGTTCGGATTGCTGAACAACCCAAGCGTCTGCACCAATACAGCCAGGACCCCTGAGCCATGGTGCTTAGTCCTATCCACATGTGTTGGAGTTACTGGTGTTGCTAGAGGTTGGTGCCCACTTGTAAGGTGATGGTCACAAACATCAATGCAGCTGTTTTTCCTGGTGGCATTTCATTGGTTGCACGTAATTTTAGAGCCTTGAATTGCAAATAGTCCTGTGGGTATAACTTGTGCTCAGCTTTCTCCTCTGAATTTTTTGGTGGTGTGAGATTTAATCTCCTCTTGTAGGCTCTGAAAAACACATTGTAAGGAGGTTTAGAGTTGTATTTTTTTAATGCTGCGTGCTAGGGGACACAGCAAGTTGTGAGTAGGCAGGTCAGTTCCATCTTATCAACGGTTTGTTTCCAGACTCAGAAGCTGAACGTGTTGATTGTGGCTTCATCCAGCTCCCAACGTGTTCGTGCTTAGAGGCTGCTCTGCTCCAGGTCACGTACAATGGGCTGGGGCTTTCCAAGAGCCTGTTTCTGTCATGGTTAATTAGAAAGGGCTGGGTTTGATCATTACACGAGTTTTTAATACCGTGGTGTGATGACGGTATGAGGAGGATGCCTTGGAGGCTGTGCCCTAGATGGGAAATGCTGCTTATAAGTGCCATTTACCCTGGAACAGGAGTATTTTATGGCAGTCCCCCACAGTCTGAAACACGTCTCCCTCTTCCTGGGTGCCCAGCCAGCTCTGATAACAGGGAGCCATTTACCCATTCATCCTCTCCTACTTTCTGGGGAGAGGACCTAGAAGACAGCACCTCACCTCTCTCCTCTCCCCGCTCATGCCTCAGATAGAAGATTCTCTACCAGAACTGCAAGAAAGGGACAAGGAGAAGCAGTATCTTCACTCCCCTTTGTCCTCCTCTGTGCAAAACTGGACAGGATCAGGCTCTTAACAAATCACCACTGTGACTAGCCGTTTCTTTCTATCCATGAGGGAAGCACAAGGAGGTTTGGGTTATTCAATCCTGCATAAAGCCCAGGCATAGTCTTGGAAAAGGGTCTTTGTGCTGAGAGATGAGTGCCCTATCAGGAACCATGCTTCCACTCATGTTGTCTTTAAGACCTGCTAGGTCTTGAGTTCCTATTTATAGTAACATTTTTAGTAAGAGAGATGGAGAGTGGTCTCCCATCCATCATAGTGTGAAATGCAGTAATGTTCGCAAGGAAAATGGGAGATGTGTGCTTGAAGTTTCTCAAGAGGAGGATGGAAGTGACCCTGCAGATCTTTTGTCTCGCAGATAAATACTCTAAGGGAAAAGTCTTTGTATCTCATCCTACTTCTGCTTTCTTAAACTTACAAACTGTGCATCCCCTCCCTGCTTGCCAGTTAGGAAAGGTAAAATTTCCCTTCCTTGCAAGCTGAAGTTTCTTACCAGAGCAATTCCTGTTGTGTGTGGAACTGCCTTCCTGTAGCCCCAGGAGAGGTAGGATCTCTGGTTTGCTTCTGCTGTTTCTGTCTTGGTTGGCTTTTGATTGTGCTGTACTTGTAGTGGCTGCTCTGGGTTCTGGTTTGGAGCTGCTGAGTCTCCACATAGTGTGTGTGGTGCCCAGGACAGTCCTGTGGATTCTGCCCCAGCGTATGGGAGCCCAGAATTGAGGAGCTGCAGTACTATCGATGGGATTTAGCTCCAAATCTGTATGTAATAAACACTGAAGAGATAGAAAACCCAGTGAGCAGTAACAGCAATAAGGGATAGACAAAATAGGTGATATCAGTGAGCTCTAACAATCCTTATTTTCTATAACTGCAGGGTTTATAGGAAGAGATTATGTATCTATTGATGACATAACCTGATAAAGTGGTTTTGTTGCCAGTTAAAATCTTGTGTGCTGTGTTAAAATACAGAAAACGCTCGGTGCTTTGCGAGATTTCGTATCAAGAAGGACGTTTAGAGTAATGTATGCAGCGCAGTATAGTTTGCAGAGGTTAAAAAATGGCTTTCAGATTGCAATCAGCATGAATAATTAACGTTTTACGTCAAAATGTGGGGAAGTTGCAAGCAGGGTCCTAAAGGGATTGAACTTCCAAAGCTATTCTTTGCAATTTCCGTCCAACAAGAGAAATGCATACTCCGAGAAAGAGAGATCGCAGCAGAGGGCAGGGCCGTATGTCTGATACCTGTGCTGACACGGGCAAGCATAAAGGGTGAGATTCGGTTTACAAATACAATGCAAAGTGCGACACAGCCTGGGGAGCAGGAATAATTGACAGGGGTTTGGAAGATGAGAGTGCTGCTTAGCATGCAAAGGAAAGCTACCGACAGCCTCTTCATGGCTCATAAACCCGCTACGCCATCCCGGTCGGTGCCGTTGCAAACGCATACATCCAGTGGGAACTGTTGTCAACTGGAGAGGTAATCATCCCCGTTTGGCAAGACTGCGTTTAGGCTGCTGCCTGCCATGCCTCGTCTTTCATTGGGAAACAGACCTTTGAGAAGTTAGGAAAAGTTTAAATGGGCAATTCAGATAGTAAAGGGAGGGCTGATGGAAATTAATTCAAGGTGCAAAGGGAAATCAAAGGGAAAGAACTGAACAGATGATAATAGAAGAACGGAAAATGAACCATTTTCCTGAAAGAAAAACAAGGTGGGTTTTTTTAATTGAAAGTGTTTCCATTCAGGTAAAGAGAAGACGTAAGTGCTCAGCAATTAAAGTAGTTGTTCAGGTTTCCTGTCATTTCAAAAGGACACATGATGAGTCTACATCTTATGTAGAACAAAGTTGCTGGAATAAGATCTGTGCAGTCTGATGTGAATGAAATTTGGGGTGCAGAGGTCAAAAGAAACCTTGCACCAGGAGTTTGTTGGAAACCAATCGGCAGAATAAAGACTGGTTGGATGTGGCCTGGGAATAAGGAGTATGCAGTTGTTAATTTTTTTTACTTATATAAAGTTACTGTCATTAAATGAAATGGCACATTTAGTCAGTTGCATAGGGCCAAGATCATTTTTAGCCCGTTACTACAGTTTTTCACAAATAGAACAGAAAGCACAATTATGTATCAGCAACATTAATAGATCCCAGGATGCCCAGACAGACATGGGAAGGACAAAACTGGTTGTCGTTCTCCAGGAATATGTAGTAAGTTACGTTTTCTTTGGAAGGGGCTTTGATCTGCCTGTTACACTTCTCAAATCCAAATAGTAGGTGACCACTATGTTCTCTCTCACTGGACCTTCTGGAAATCAACACCCTACTGAAAGATGCAGAGAAACTCGTAAGAACACACACAACAAGTCCGAGGTGGCCAGGTCTCCTTTTTTCTTGGGCTGGTAAATTGACTGCTTGGAAGAACCGCTTTTCAAACTGCTCTTCCTCAACTTGGTGATTTTGTCCAAGTCTGGTGTCCATGCAGTACCTTACGGCCCACAAACCTCAAAATGCCTTTAACAAAAAAACCCCTCAAACACAGCGTTAGCTTAAAAAAGAAAGGAGGGCGGGGGGGGGCATAAGGGTAGAAATTAGGTTTTAGAGACCTGGTGTTTTAAGTCTTTGTAGTATATTTCAATCACGTTAGTAAAAATTCTTTTACATCACCTGAATGCAAAATATTTTGATTTGTGGTGCTTTCTCTCATTAAACCCACAAGTTTTGCTTAAGCCCTTCAGTTTGTATGAACTCCAAGTGTGTTAAGGACTCCAGTATAATCTTGAGAGCTGTCTCACAGCCAAACAGCCTGGTGAAAGCTCTCAGGCTTAGTATCCCCATTGCTGTTCTGGGATGACAGCTCGGACTGAAGAAAGTGGGAGGGGAGTGCATCGCCCTCCTGCCATAAGGGCAGGTCCCAGGGTCTCTGTGTGTCTCAGCAAGATCTCTCGGATCATGGTAAAAGAATCAGAACAAGTTCCCAAAAGCACCAAATATCAGCAGCAACCTGTTAACATCACATTCGTGGCCCCAGCCTGATGTTGAGACACCTCAGCAGTGTGACTGTGGGCACTAATGCACATGAGTTGCCTCTCCCGGTTCAGCAGCCAGATCAGGCTGGGACTGCTGGGACTGCTTTCCTCTTTGAAGGCAAAAAAATAGAAAAAAGACACAAGGCCTGGGTTGGTTTCCATTTGTGCAAGTACCATCTTTTTTTGGGAACAGCAAGGGTGTGAAAGCAGCCTACGGAGCCTGCTGTCAGCAGTGGGTGTCACAGCCCACAGCCAGTCAACAGGCGTTAGGAGCCAAAAAGGCAGAGAAGCCTGGCCAACTCGAGCGAAAGATGCAGCAGCAAAGCAGAGCCCAGAAATCTGGCATTCACTTCTTGCATCATGGTCTGCTTTTATTCTTGCTGTATTAAAACTGTCATGGCTTTATGCTAATGGGGCTTATTCCTTGCCAGTGATTATTATGCTTTGAATTAGCAGCGCTCTTGAGAGTATTTTTCATGAAAAAAAATGAGGTAGTCCTTCTGAGAAATAGGAGTGAGAGGAGAAAAAGAGCTGTGACTTGCATTAGCTCGGAGCTGTGTGTGATCGGAGAGGATGAAGGAGAAGGGCTGCGTTCATGGCTGATGGCAAACACAGCAGGACTCCCGGAGCACGGATCTGTGGGAGAGGCGATGCTGAAATTCAGGGAAGAGCAGTCAAAATACAAAAATGGTTTTGATGCTGCTTGGCTTTTAATCAACCTGCCCTTTGGGTAAATTCCTTTTGACTCCACTGTTAGTTTTGCCTGCCTGTGAATCCATACTCGTTTACCCTGAGTGGGAAAAGCTTCCCGGGAGCAGTGAGAGCGCAGCTGGTGTGGGACAGAGGGGATGCATGTTACAAAAGGAGAGAATCTTTAAGGGATGTCAGCTCTCCAGGGAATGGCCTCAGCACTACCAGTTAGCTCTGAAAGAGGAGCTGTTGGAAATCTGAGATTTAGTAACTAAGGCATTTGGTAGCAGAAACGGTGGCTCAGTGATGGGGGAAAGGAGAGCGGGTGAGCAGCAAGAGGAATTTCATTACATTTCGTCTGTGGGTTTATGCAGCAGGAAGCCTAATTCAGCAGCGGTACTGTGTCATTCCCAGTTTGCTCAATGGTCTGCTTCTACACCCTGTATCCCCCAAGTAAGGCAGCAAGATGATACCAGCCTATTACTTTTAGCAGCATCTAAAGGCAATTTACAGCCTTGATGCAGCATGTCCCAGCCCCTGAACAAGGACTGATCCTTGTAATGGATTCTCTCGGTAAGAAGGTATTTCTCTAGGCAGTCGCGCACAAAGAGAATGGAATAAAATGCTTTGACTGGACTACTTTTTTTCCTCTGCTTTAAATGGAAAGATGATGTTCTCAGAAATGTCCGTCTTCCTCTCCGTTACCCCAAAGAATAGGTGCTTTTAACCGTTTCCAGCGAAGCGGTTGGGCTCTCTGTATCTTGCTGGCTGTTTTTTCTCCTGAAAGTTACCGACAGCTGTATCTGGCAGTGATATTTTACAGGAAAAAGGATTGTGTTGCCAATGTTAAAAACAAACAGAAGAGCACTAACAAAACAACCAACCTTCTTGCAGAAACCTGAGGGGCTCTAATAGTATTTCAGTTTGGAGTTCTGATAATGGAACTTCCTTTATGTTCGAGATGTGTCTCCAGCTATTCCCATGAAAACCCGCCTAAATTTGGCACACGTAAAGCCTCTGAAAATTTTCCATTGAGACACACAAGAACCTGCCAGCCACAATCTTTGGTGATTCTGTCAGTGCGGAGTAGGCGTGCTCGTCCCTGCAGAGCGATGCTCTTGCTGAGGTTCCTGAGCCTGTGCTCATGGCTGAGGTTAACACATAAAATACTGCAGGTGAAATAGAAACCCTGGGCTGCTGCCTTCTGAGGGGGAGAGGTGACAGTCCGTGTGCTGCCTTCATGAATCCAGACTCTGTGTGTGCGCAGACCGCTCAAATCAGTTTTACTGCCAGTGTCGCATTACAACACAAGCCTGGGAAATGATATCCCTTAAAAAAACCCACACAAAGCATCAACAACAGCTTAAAAAAAAAAAAAACAGCAAACACCACCAAACCCCCTCCTGTATGCCAACTGAATTAAGCAGATGGGGCTTTTTTTTAGGGAGAGAGAGTGCATCCTGCAGCTCAGGGCTGGGAGAGCGTATTGCAACCCTGGCAGCCGTGGCATGGAAAGACCCTCTTTCCAAGGCTACCGGTACCTTTTCCTCATCGCTGTTTTCCTTTGTGGTCCTGTCTTACCTCTCTCTATGCCTCTAATCACAGGGATGTTAGTTCTTAAAACTATCAGCATATTTTCCCTGCCAGTTGCCGGCGGGGGGGGGGGGGGCACACCATGCAATGTAACTGTGCCAAGTGACCGCTCCCAGACTTCTCTGGATTTCACTGGGGAGGAAGGGTAATTCACTTTATTCAGATGTTTGGTGGTTTTTTAAGTTTTGAGACTACAATGACGTATTACAGTGTAAAGGTTGCAGAAAGCTGAATTTTTCAACAACAGAAGTTCAGTGAAAGCCTGTAAACCGCCCCCCCCCCCCCCAGGGATTCATCCCTAAGTGTGGACCCTATTACAATTCTCCCAAGTCCCTGTGTTAAAACTATAGGAATTGGAGGGGAATGAGTGGGCAGAAAAGTGGGACTGGAAGGAACCTTCTGAATTTTTAACACCCTTTCTGTCACTAGAAAATTCCTAATGCAGCCCCTTTTGTAACCTGGGCAGTTTTAATGGACACAGTAACGATACCAGAGGGTCATTATTCATCGGGGTCCTTGCTCCTCATAAATACTGGTTCATGGAAATGTCTCTTTTAATTGAAAGAAAAAAAAAAAAGACTTGCAATATTTCTTTTCAGCAGTATTGCATCATTTTTTTGGACCTTTCCCTTCCCTAGTCTGTCACGCTTCCCCAGGAATGGCTGGCGGATGGACTGCCAGCTGTCTAGAGTGATGCAGAACAATTTGTTAAAAGATTATAACTTTGCTGTTGTAATAACCCATATTCCTGTTGAATCTGTTAGTACTGATCTTCACAGTAGATTATGGATTCCACTGAAAGAAAATAATGTTAAAATTAATAAAGGCTAATTTTTTTCCCCTTTTTTTTACTCTTCTCTGTAACCATGGAGAATTTTGACCATCTGTGTGGTTCTCTGATAATTTATTAAAGCATTTATTTCACTTCCTCCCTTTCTTTTTTTCTTGCCGAAACTACAGCTGAGGAAGTGGAAAGACTGGCTGCAATGCGTTCAGATTCTCTAGTACCTGGGACTCACACACCACCGATCAGAAGAAGAAGCAAATTTGCCACTCTTGGAAGGCTTTTTAAGCCATGGAAATGGAGGAAGAAGAAGAGTGAAAAATTTAAGCACACCTCAGCAGGTAAGAGTCGCGGTCGGGTCGGTTGGTTAATCTGGAACTGTTGGTTCAGTAAAGCTAAAAATTTGTAGTGCAGCCCCAATTTATACATGTCTTGAAGGTTGTTGAAGATTGGCCTGCAGAGATTTCTCACATTCTAAAAGATCTTTAACTCTCTTACCAGCTTTTTCTTAAAAAAAAAAACCAAACCAACACCTTGGGTGCACTACAGTTAAAGCAGCAGCTCACCAAAAGCTGTATATTCAGGTTCTGATGCTAGAGCTAGAGGATAACCCAGGAGAAATCTTGTTACATTGATTTAGTAGATTGTGGGTGAAGGAAATGGCAGTATGAAAAGAGAATGCTAGTGGAGGTTTTAGCCACATTCAAACTCCTGTAAGTGCTAATAGAGGGGCGAAAAAAATACATGACAAAGGAGTTGACGTTGTGTTGAGTAACTTGTGTAACCATAATTTATTTGTTCCATTGGACAAGAAAGATGTGTCACTTGTTTTCTAAGAAAAACAAATCTCTTCCTACCACACCCCACCGTCTCCCATTGCTTTCTAACACTCCTGGTTTAAGACTCTTGTTAATTGAAATATAAGTGTGGAAAACTGCAAAAAGATGGGTTTATATGGTAAATTGGTCCGAGAAAGATTCCCAGATCCAGGCACTGGTGCACATGGTGAAAGTCTGTACCTGTCATGTTTGTCTTCAAGCTTTGTGATCTATTTAGAAGGTTTCTTTTCTTTGTTCTTCCATGGTCACTAATGATTACTACATGTGGTTTTGCAAGTCTTGAGCCTGGATTGTCTGTGAGAAAGCATTAATTTTCTTCTGATTTCTTATTGTTCTCACTAGAACTAGAAAGCAAGCAGTGAGGATCTTGGTTCTTCGAGTGCCAGAACAGGGTTGAGTCACAGCCCAGTTGCTCTCTGACCTGTTCATTGCACAGTGGAAGCTTTCAGGCAGGACTGGTACCTTCTGGCACCACGAAGCCTGTACTCCTGGAAACAGCCCATAATTGAATGAGAAGTCTCATTTAGCTAAGTGTGAATTCTTGCATGAGGTTAAGTGCAGAATAAAGGTTTTCAGGGTTCATACCTGAAGGTGCTCTGTACTGTGTGCTGTTTAAGCTGCTCTCTGGTTCGTCAGGCAGACTAATGAACTGGAATAGATGGCTGTATTACTCTGAGTGATGACTGTATTATTTTGATGATGGCTGAGAAACTATTGTCACCAAAATTGGTGTGTTTCTGCAAAACAAAGCACTTGTCTTTCATGTTCTGTATCAGTCATAACTGTAGTGCAGTGTAGTGCAAAACTTTTTCCGTGAAACCCATATACCTCTTAGGGGTACATGGACACTGTGGTGACAGCTACTTTGAAGCTAGTTCCAGCATGGTGTGCTAGTTGCTTGCAACCAGGAGGATGTACCATGTGTTGCAAAAGCCTGCCTAGTGTTTTATTTGTATGGTTTATCCACCTCCAGGAGCTGGGGCTGAGCAGCACACTGCTGTGGTTAGACTGATTAGCTTGAAGTTGGCTTGAATACGCCTGCGTAGTCTGCTCTGGGCATTACGCAGGTTTGCCCCATTTACCAAAACATTTGGAAAGTACACAGTGATTAAAAACAGAGCAAAAGCATGTATTTCCTTTTCTCAGAGGAGAAGGAAGCTTTACCAGACGTGCCAGAACATCTCCTCTGGTAAGAGGGACTTCAGAGTCTGAAGAACTAATTTAAAAGCTGAGTCTCCAGGTTGCAGAGAGTGTTTGTCCATTGCAGGACTGAGCTTGATCTCAGCTGAATCCAAAACCTTTTTTTAATTGTCATTTCTAGTAAGCTAACAGTATCATGCAGCTGCTCTGCAAAATTGGTATTACTCCTGTCCTCTCCCCTGCTACTAACTGCAGCAAAATTGACGAGGATGTCAAATTTGCTGAACACCCTGTAGGAGGCACTGGGAGAGATTTACTTCTGGACTGTACCAGAGCTTGGGACCCCACGGTTTCCATCATACCTGACTCTAGGGAATGGGAACCCACCAGGAGGATCCTACCAGACTCCCTGGCAATTCAGCAGTGTTGGTTGAACCTACTGTGTGTAGTATCAAATTTTTGCGCTGGCAAACTAGCATTTTTCTGCCAGCATTCCATGACCTCTCATCTAATACCTCTGATCTCACTGAGAAAATATATTTAATTTTCATAATAAATCAAAGGACAAGCTTATGAGATGGCATAATGAGAGCCAGCATGAAGCTTCTTAATACAGGCTTAGTTGCTTCTAGTGCACTGATAAATGTGACGCTTGGAAAAAAAAAGTATTTCCCATTAGTGGGCTACAGGCATGCAACCAAGCTTTCCCACCTGCATAGAACATCAGTAATTATCAAAAAATAAATACTAATACAAGTATTTTATTAGGCTCTTACTTGCTGCAACAATAGATTCAATTATTTTAAATGTCGAAAGCGGCAAGGGTCAAAACACATGACCTTGTCTGTTGAAACATCCTTTGAAATTAATGGGAGTGTTTTCTTCTGGGAGAGGACTGGAAGAGAGAGTCAGGCTGTTATTTAAAAGTTGCCTTTTTCTTGAGATTTCCAAGTGCTAGCATTTTGTATCCATAACTTTAGCAGACTGAAATCTCTGATTATCTCTTCAGAGGTGAATGCTTTGGTGGTCAGTAGGCAAAAAACCCTTTTATGTCATAGGAAAAGCTATTTTCTGGTTATGCTTATTATATATGGTTCCTTTCATCACATCAATACTCCTATCATGAGGTATGAGCATAACGAGTCCCCCATCATCTGTCTTCACTATTGTATTGTCGCTGACAGGCAGAAGGTTAAAGTGATGCATGTGTTTCAAATATGTGCTGTATGTTTATAGGTTGCGTTGGTTCTGATACCCCCGTAGTGACTGTGCATTTTTCAGTGTCGGGATTGCAAGTCATTTTGCCGCCTTTGCTCCGTCCCAGTGCAAGTTCTTTGATGGGCACTGAAACTCCCACAGTACAGTATGAACGATCCTGACAGTGAAGTTATATATACAGGGCGTTAGACAAGGAAATTAAACTCAAACACAATGTTATTCATGCTGTAGTCAAAAGTGTGGTGGGTTTTTTTTTTTTAAACTGACCTAAAATTTGATCTTGTGCAGAAAGCGTGGAAGCTTTTATTGCCCTGGGGGGCTGAGGGGCCCTCACGGCAATGAACAGTGTGATACAGCTGACAGCTCTACCTTTGGGAGCACACGCAAACTCCTCAATGGCAAGATGGTATCAGTTGATGGGATGGTTTCTTTTAACTGATAAGGAGCAGTCTCACGGCAGAAGGAACCAAGAAGAAACAGTGGATTTTCTTTGCCGGAGCACGTTTCCTTGGCTGGGTGCAACTGGGATGGCTCCAGCAGGCTAGACAAAGTTTTTAAAACCACGCTGGGCTTTCTGGGAATCAGTAGATAACAAAAGAGAAAGCTGACTGTCTTCTCAGCCAGACCTTTGTCAGTGTTTTTAATATCTTGATCTTGTTCTGCTCGCCTTGATGTGAATTGAAAAACGGTTCCTGGGTGTGCTGTTGTTTCATTGCAGTGCTGTACACGTGCTGGTGAAATGTCATTTCCTGGCGATGTTTTGGAGAAGGAGGTGCTTCTGAAATAAAGAAGCCTGAGGAAAGATAGGTCCTGGTCTTACTTGAAATATTATTGAAGTCTTTTATCACTGTATTCGTCACGAGCCAACTGCTTGCAAGCTTTCAGAAATAAAAAGTATTCCAGCTGCTTGCGGGAGTCTGAATAGGGGAAAAATGTCTTGTCTTGCCATTTCACATTTCTGGTGACCTTCATTTTAGAAAATTGGTGTGTCTGTCTTCCCCCATCCTCGCTCCCTGAGCTGCCGTGCTCAGGCAGAGGGGAGGAGGAAGCATGTAACTTGTACTTGGAGGAAACTGGTTGGACCGAGAAGAGGAAAGCAGGAGATGGTGAGGAACTAAGGGGTGTGGAGAGAACTTAGTTTTAAGTAGGAGAAGGGATTCAGCAGTGTTTGGGCTAGGTACATAGACACCCTGTACAATGAGCAGAGAAAGTCCAGTGTCAGAAGAAAGCCCCACAGCAACTCCACTGCTGTGCAGGGGCTTGTCTGAGACAGTCAGTCATACTAAAGAGAGAAAAGGAAATCTCTTAAACTCAGGCTTTCTACTCCTCCTGTGGACTTTGAAACCTCCCTTCATTCATGAACCAGATTCCCCTCCTAGAAATACTTCTAATTTCTTCCACAGAGCAGTGAGGATGGATGAGTCCTCTGGTGCTACAGCTCCCTTCCCCAAAACTCATAGTTGAGCTAGCAAGCCATGTCCTGTCCTGTGGCCAAAGACATGACAGTGACTTCCTAGCCTCGTGTCCCTCCTGAAAAGAGGGAAGTCTCACTCCTACTCCATTTAAAGCTTCATTTGCTTAGTGTAAAATTGTAGAGGTTGGCGTTCAGGAAGCCGTCTCAAGGTGTAGGGCTGGGGAGTTTGTAGGGATAAAGACTGGGACTGAACAAAGTAGACCTGGATATTGAAAGAGCCAAGAAACAAATCAGTGTGAGCTGGGCATCATCAGTTGGGTTGAGCAAGGTTAAGGTGGGAGACTAGGGCTTTCCCGGCAGGTCTGTGGGTTGATCTGCTGCCCAAGGACCTTAGGGCTCTCTTAATAGTTGTCGGTACAGAGGATGACAATCTTCTCTTGCTAGCAGTTACTCTGTTAAACTGGAATAGCTGAGGGTCTCCACTGAGGCTTTAAAGATTGAAGCCCAGTAGTGTAGAAATTGCCACAAAATGGAGCATCTGAATGTTTTCAGTTTCCTTTTCAGGGAGGGCATGCACGCTCTTCCGTTGACTTTGATTCATGCTCAAACTGTTTAAAGAAAATTAAGTATGCCAAAAGTAAATCCACTCATGCGACCTTTAGCGGCCCCGCTCTTAGAATCTGCATTAAAACAACCATTAATTTTATGCTCAAATGCTATTTTTTTTTCACTAGCTGGGCCTCGGTGCTTTGGTTTTTTCAACCAGAGTTTTTTAAAAAGCTCTCTATAAAAATTTGTATGTCAATGTGTTTACATAAGTTAAGTCTCCCAGTCAGAAGAGGGATTGTTTGAATTTGGCAGCCCTTACAGGAGGGGACTTTCAATGTTTCTGATGAACAACAAGAAGAAAACAAAATGTGGTAAATCTGTTCAATTAGAGGAACTGGGATTCATGAACCATCCCCAAATCATTTTATTCCTACTGCCGATTATTTCCAACTACAGTAGGTAAATATTTTGAACTTTGCTTTGCAGAATATTCCGATCGGTAGACGTTCAGTAATGTGTTGCCAGTGCTGCTCTTGAACCTTCCTGCTCCCTTCTGCTTCCCCAGTGATTGCCCCTCGAGGTTTCCCATGTGAAACCCTTGGGCTGTTTAGTGCTGTTCGCCGGGGGAAGCGAAGGGGAAGCGCAGATGTGTCTGCCCTTGCCTCTGCCTGCACTTTCGGGAAGGTGGTCTAGTGGGGAGAGATTTTGGGTGGTTTGTCCAAGTGCCTACCAGGTTATTGAAGTCTATCCACAGAGGTCCTATTTTCAGCCTGTGCTTTGAAAGCAGTGGTTTTGTTTGGATCGTTGGCTAACCAAGATAGCTGTGTTTTAAATTTCTTCATGGTCCCATTCTGTTCTCCTGAATTTTATTTAGTGACTACCATGATCCCATGTGAAAGGTATTAATATTTCAGTTACAATTCCTCTTATACATTCAGACCAGACCAGGTTTAGGTGTGGAGAACTGAGCTAACCACAGTTTTTCTTCCTTCCTCCTCTTATTCTGATGACTTGGAAATGTAATTCTGAATCAGCCATGAGAAGGAGCGCGGAGTTTCCCCGTCAGTGTAGCTTGCTCTGAAGCTACCCTGAAGCCTAAAATACTCCAGAGACTTGTTGGCCAAGTCCATCAGTGAGACTGTGTAAAACCTTCGGTAGCCCTTTCGGTGTGAGACAGTGAGCAGGCAATATGGACAATGGTCACCGATGTAAAACTTGGTCCAGTCTCGCAAAAATGAGTTGCAGTTTTATAGAAACCCAGGAATACCACCACTTCTCAGAGTTACTGAAGGTTTGGGGTTTTTGAAGGAGGTGCATATTGTCATTCTCTGAAGAAAAACACCGTTTTGCAGGAACATTGGCTGTTCACAAATGCACATTGACTTAAGCAAATATTCTTATCTGTAGGAAATTCCAGAAAATAAGCACATTATATTTCTTTATAGTCGAGAGTAATTTTAGAAGATTTTTTATTCAAATATACATTTCCATTTCAAATTTCAATTAGATACTAACAAATACAGCTAAAAATTTGAATTCCACCTATAAAATGACCTGACAGGCGAACAGTTGTATTTTAAGTCTGCTGAAATATTACACTGCTCGAGCTCAGGGACTGAATAAAAAATTAACATCCATTTTCAGTTTTATTTTTTGCGTTGATCCAAAATTGCCCTCGATGTATTCTTAATTTTGGAAGTGAAAATAGAATTATATTTAAGGTCTAAATGCTTTTTGCCCATAGCTTCTCTTTGCATGCAGTAACACTTTCTTGATGCCTTTCGAGAAGCTGGCCAGAAGCTGCACCAGTATTCACGCAAAACTAAAGGCAGTTTTAAAAAAATGTAACCTTTTGCCTTTCTAGAGAGGGAGGAAAACTAGCCAGTGTATCTGCTTACTGCTGCGGAACTAAACATCCACAGAGAGTTTTTAGACCCAGTGGTCATTTGCAACCTGCAATTCGGTAAACAGCCCAAAGCTTGTGGCGGCAGAAGGCACTTCATAGCAAGGGAAAGCCGTGGGTGATATTTGCTTCTTTATTGCTGGAATTATAAATTATCGGTGGTTTAGAATTGTCATTTTAAGCAGATTAAAAGAATTCAAATGCATTCAGAAGTTGCAGATCTAATTTCTACACAGAAGGCAGTTAAATGAGTTGTCTATTTTTACACTTGAAGTACCAAATGGAAGATCCTGGTTCAAAACTGGGGGGTGTAGTCACCGCCCCGGTAGCATGTATTGCATGCAGTACAGAGCAGCATCGTGTCTTCCTGAGATCTGCTGCAGAACATTGCCAAGGTTGAAGAAGTGGACTTTGCTTAGTCGGACTGAAAAATGCATTTTGGGAATGTTGTGGCCCCGTGTGAGCTCTAATGGAATATGAGAGACGAGGGTCTTAAATGTGTCCCTTCTTACAGGAAAGGAGTGTTTAATGAGGCTGTTTGGTTTTTATGCTAATTACATTTCCAGCTGCTGTGAAGATTATAGGAGGCCGCCCAAACTGTAATACTGCAACATAATTCTACAAGAATCCATTCCTGTTACAATAATACAATAATACAATTAATCCATTAGAGAATTTACAGCAAATTTTGAGGCTTGAAAACTAGATGCTGTTAATAGCATAAGTTTCTGCATGGTATATGGATTAGAGAATGACATTCATTGGAGATGTTTTAAGAAGTGTTTTAACAACAACTCAACAATAATAGAATATTTGATTGGGGAAGAGAGAACAAGTGTGTTTGGAAGAAGCTCATTCCTGTGTAAAAAATTGTTGTATATCCTCAGCTGCTGTTGCCATGACTCATGAACGTACAGTCTTCATCAGACTGGGACCACACAGATTATTTTAGAGTGCTTTCATTTAACAACAAAATGCGCTGAAGCTGCTTTTTACTTTTAGGTTGTGTTTGAAGCATGGAAATTAATTAGTATTTCTCAGACTGTTGGCTTTCGTTCTTCAGGTCCTTACTGCCCTTTTAAAAGATGCAGGAGGGAAAAAGCAACGTTTCATGGTGACACAGAGCCGTGAGGCACCTGGCCTGTGATCAGCTGTAGCACCAGGTTATCCCAGTGACCCAAAAAAGCTCCAGGTCCTTTCTGGCAGGATGCTGGCTCGTCGCAGAATCCTGCCTCTAAGCAACTCATGCCCCAGGTCATTTTTGTAACTCTGTCAAAGCAACAGCCGTTGACTATCGCCACGGACATTTGCCATCGGTCAGCAATCGGTGCTGTGCCGGTGCTTGCCTTGAGACTGGGCAGTGGCACCGCGGAGGCCGGCTGCTTCAGCCAGGGAACTCTGCTTGGTGACTCCCCAGTTCCCTCATGCTGTGGTCAGGGGTGAGCATGGTCCTCGCGCTCCCGGAACAGCGGAGAGGAAAACCTCCCATGCCTTTCCGAGGCTGCTGGCGGGTGGCTTCTGAAAGCGAAATTTGTTAGATGCCTTTGCTTGGAAGCACTGTTGAGGAAGTTTTGTTCCTCGAATGCTCTTTGCTCTCGTTCGACGTTTCCCGTGGCTGGGAAATGAAGCAGGAATCCCTGAGGCCAGCGTGGCAGTGCCTCGATTGAGCCCCACCGCACCAGTGACCCGATTGACATCTGACCCATATTGTGATTGGGAAATGGGTTGGGATGGTAATGTGAACATGCAGCCCAATAACTCTAATGTGATGGGATTTGTTAATCACAGTAGCTGCTCTTTATTTCCGTGTCTGTGAACTGCATTAAAAAGGCACATCCAGCTAGATGTATAGGGTATTGGCAGCAGGGATGAGAATCCCAGATCCATAGGGATCTGAAACAGATGGCAGTCACCCAGACAAAACCATTAGCTTCACAAGCTCTTATGGCTGCTGGGGCTAATGTTAGGAATAATAAATAGTTGCTAGAAAGAGAAACCGAATTGCCCTGTGTACAGAGGTTTAATAGGAACAATCAGATTATGAATTGAGCATCAAAGATAGCTTGATGAAGAACAGTTTCTTAGAAATCTAAGTCTTGTTTATACTAGGGCTTGTTTATACATTGTAACTTGAATTATTTAAACCATAAATATGAAACAGATTAGTTTTATCACCATAAACCCTTGGGTGGATGTTTATTCAGTTCATAAACTCATTAATTTTATTTCAGTTCATTAAGACCAATTCAGTTCTGAAACAAAATGTCCACGTAGGTGTTTAATGTGGCTTGGGTTATCCTCCTTGAAGTACTTAATCCAGATTGCTTGTCCTGAGCGCCCGTGTAAGTAGCCACAGGAGCCCGTGTGCAGGTCAGAGTCGATCAGACAACTACCTTAGCTGTCACAAGAGATGGGATCTAGAGGTTGTGTTCGGTGAGAGCCACACTGGATACTTGGACTGACCCGAGGGTCTACGCAAAAGAAGCCTGAGGTGGTGTTAGAATTTAGTGATGAAAGAAAGCTGTTGTTGCTCTCATCCAAATTCTGCTGTAACCCATCCTAGTCTTGTTGTGAACAATGCCTATAGATTATTACACTCCAAGTATGGAGTACTTAATTGCAGTTTTACCAGGTCTCCTCCTTGTTTTGGTCAATCTGTCCATGTGTTGGGTTTTTTCAGAACTGCAGCTCACTAAGTCCAGTAATTCAGAGAGAATCTTGGATTCCAGTAATAGAAAGGATTATTAAAACCCCCTTGTGACTGTAGAAGAAAGTCTTGGAAACCAAAAGCATGGGGGAAAAAAAATCTCAGATTCTTACTACAAATTAAATTCACTATTTTGAAGAAACTTAGAATTTTCTGAGTATTTATAATTTGCTTTATTGATACCAATTACATTTTCAGAAGAATATTTCATTTCCATAGTATGGTGTCTCTATACAAAAGACTGGAGTAGTTAAAAATAAGACTTATTTTGGCCTACATTTTTTTGTATAGGCCAAAGATATAATACTATCCATTGTTAACTGCATCTGAATTGTTTATTATCTACAGGATGTCTCACACTTTTAGGTAAAAGTAATGGTACAGTAGATCCATGACACCGAACGTCCTATTCCTTTTGTTCCTTCTGGAGTACCAGGTGTATGTTTCTAGGCTGAAGAATGAAATATCTTGCTCTCTTATTTTGCAGGTGAATATGTGCATGTAGATTTTTGAAGGAAAATACCTTAGTTCCTCTTAAAAAGCTTTCAATTTGCTAATTAACACTTTTGGTCCTTTGTGTCTTCAGAGTTCTATATATACATCTCTGCAAGTTAATCAGGCAAACAATTCTGTTTATCAAAACAGGCAGTAAAAATTGTCCTTTTGCTGTAGTGAATGACACATTTTCAACTTAACCCACAGCATTATTTGCCTATTTTAAAAGAGAAGTTGTTAGGGAATTTACATTTGACACTAGCTACTGCTGGAGCCTGAAAACACCAATCCCTCCCTTCCCTATGTTTTGCAGAAGGCTCGTGGTCTCCATGTGCTCTTCATGAATTCCATAGTTAAAAGTAGCATGGGGCTGACAGCTGAATGTGCATAGATAAGCAGTACTCCGAGGAAGGTCCACGGAGTACCCACAGCTGCTGCTGCCTGAAGGCAGTGACGTGTATTTGTGCTGAAAATGGTTGACAACGGGTTTGATTTTCTTCCTGCTGAAGCTGGTGAGTCCCCCCCCTCCCCGTCTTCACTGGGTGCAGGGTGCCTGGCAGGCAGTTCCTAAATACCAAAAAGCCTTTGCTCATACAGACAGGCCAGGAAGGTTTCTGCCAGCTGCACGATCTCCCTTCTGAGGGGCTTTGTTCCCGAAAGAACACCATGGGACTCGGTGGGTGCTCGGCTCTTTGCAGTAGTAAGCCTTGTCTCTGAAGGGCAAAATGTTTCCAGGATACGCACGTGTACTCGGAACGCACCCTCGCAGCCTTTTATGTTTAATTTCTGCCTCAAGACACTTTGAAGCCCGTGAATTTTCTATCACCATCATCAACAATCAATACTGCATTTACACTTCTGTGCTGGCACTTTGATTTTCAAAACTCTGCACGTACCTCTAATAGCCTGTTTGCTTTATGGACCTGATCGAAAGCCCCATAAAAGTGATCGTTGGATTCTCTTTAGTTTTCATGGGCACAGGATCAAGCCTGTATTAAGTAGTCATAGTAGCAGTCCTCCCAGTTCTGTATCTAATGAGAAAATACGCTGTAGGTAGATTAAGTGTCAGTTAAAAAAGATGTAGTTGGCTGTGAGTGAAATTTTCAGGTGACATTTGGACTAAGTTTCGGTGTGCCTGAGTAGTGGTGGTTTTTCTCACCAGCTAGAGGCTACACATTATCCCCCGTGGAGGATTTTAGTTTAAAGTTGTGGGGAAAAACAACTCGATAGTGCCATAAGCAATGTAACTTATGGAGCTGAATTTTGTATGGATTGCTTCTTCCTGGATCTTCTGCTGTTTAATCATCAGGCCAGCAGTGGCAGTTTGGATTAATTTTTCTCTAACCATCCTCCCCAGTTTCTCTGAACTTTAGAAGCGTAACAAACTTATGACCTTTTGTCCTGCCACCAAAGTTGGAAACAGGTAGTGAAATTGTCAACTAGGTCAAAGAAAGACAAGAAAGCCACTGCTGCTGCTAGAAATGTACAGGAATCAATGGGACAAAACAGGCATTGGCTGGCTGATACAGAAAAGGATACCTTGGTTGTTCTGGTTTTAGACTGGATGATGAGTTTTGGAGAATGGCAACATACCTGCCATCATTTTACAACTCAAGTCCTGGCTCCAAAATATGTGGAACACCTCTCATCAAATACACTTCCATAAGAAAGGCATGGATCAGGACAGGGAACTCTTGAGAAATTGTCTCTGGAAATCATTTGGGATTATATGATCAGTGGAGAATCCTTGTGTGTCCTCGCCCTCCCGTTTGCTTTGAAAAGGAGGTAGGAAGGAGAAGGTGTTACTGACGTGGCATTATTTGGAGGACAGGAAATAGACATTAGTAAAATTTAACAAAGATTATATTTGCCTGTAACTAATTGTATCATAGTTACAGTTTTTTCACCGGAACAGCTGAGACTGCAAGGAGCTTTTCCTCCCTTTTTTAGAACTGGAAAACTTTTGTTAGCTGCGCTTCAAAGAGGCACCCCATGCCACAGTGGGTGCAGGGGAGGGCAACGAGGAGGGAAAAGAAAAGGCAGGGGCATCGCAGCCACTTCTGGAGTTGTGGTGGCAATCCTGAGTGCATTAACGCTGTGCTGTTGAGCGTTTCAGTGCTCCTTGCAGCGTGATGAAACCCCTTGGTGTTAGCCGGGCCGTGAATGACACGCTGCAGGTGTTGGTGGGGTTTGGGTCAGACCCCTGGGAAGAGAGGAGGAGGCTTCTCTGCAGACAAATGAATGCAGATCTGTTGTGGGAGTTCCATACGCTCCCCGCGGGAGGGCAGGTGTTGGCCAGGGTGGAACAGAGGCACAACTTACTCATTTGGCCAATCTGATAGCCTTCAGTGATGGCATGACTAGCTGGGTGGATGAGAGGAGAGCAGTGGATGTTGTCTACCTCCACTTCAGCCAGACTTTTGACACTGTCTCCCATAACATCCTCATAGGTGAGCTTAGGAAGTGTGGGTTAGATGAGTGGACAGTGAGGTGGATTGAGAACTGGCTGAATGGCAGAGCTCAGAGGGTTGTGATCAGGGGTGCAGAGTCTAGGTGGAAGCCTGTGACCAGCAGTGTTCCCCAGGAGTTGGTACTGGGCCCTGTCTTTTCAACATCTTCATCAGTGACCTGGATGAGGGGACAGAGTGTACCCTCAGCAAGTTTGCTGATGACACAGAACTGGGAGGAGTGGCTGATACACCAAAAGGCTGTGCTGCCATACAGCGAGACCTGGACAGGCTGGAGAGTTGGGTGAGAGGAACCTAATGAGGTTCAACACGGGCAAGTGTAGGGTCCTGCACCTGGGGAGGAATAACCACATGCACCAATACAGGCTGGGGGTTGACCTGCTGGAAAGCAGCTCTGCAGAGAGGGACCTGGGAGTACTGGGGGACACTCAGTTGACCATGAGCCAGCAATGTGCCCTGTGGCCAAGAAAGGCCAATGGTATCCTGGGGTGCATGAAAACGAGTGTGGCCAGCAAGTCAAGGAAGGTTACCCTCCCCTTCTACTTTGTCCTAGTGAGGCCACATCTGGAATACTGTGTCCAGTTCTGGTTTCCCACTTCAGGAAAGACAGAGAACTACTGGAGTGACTCCAGAGGAGGGCTATGAAGATGATCAAGGGAGTGGAGCACCTCTCTTATGAGGGAAGGCTGAGAGAGCTGGGTCTGTTTAGCATGGAGAAGAGGAGGCTGAGGGGGGATCTTATCAATGCTTATCAGTATCTAAAGGGGTGTCAAGAGCATGGGGCCAGACTTTTCAGTGGTTCCCAGTGACAGGACAACGGGCAATGAGCACAAATTGGAGCACAGGAAGTTCCAGCTGTACTTGAGGAAAAACTTCTTTACTCTGAGGGTGCCAGAGCACTGGAACTGGCTGCCCAGAGAGGTGGTGGGGTCTCCTTCTCTGGAGATATTCAAAACCCGCCTGGCCGCCTTCCTGTGCAACCTGCTGTAGATGAACCTGCCTTGGTAGGGAGTTGGACTAGATGATCTCTGAATGTCCCTTCCAACCCCTTGCAGTCTGTGATTTCTTCTTCTTTGTACAGAGTCTGCACAACAGCATCTGGAGCTGTTTGTGTCCATACCCGTTGCTTACTGATGAGTGAAAATGTGTTTCCTCAGTCTTTCAGCAGCTTTCATAAGAAGTCAGGCTTTGCCCATCCTCATCCTAGTTACCTGGGACAATGTCTTAGAAAATGGTTATATTTGTGTGGTTCCGTGGTTTATTTTCAAGCATGGTTTATTTACAGCCTGTCCTGTTGGCTAGGAAGAGCACAAAATCAGTTAAGAGCTAAAATTCTGAATTATACAAATAGAGGACATTTTGCAGTATTTGATCCTAGTAGGGCACAAACCTCAGGAATTGCTCTTTGAATCATGTCTCATTTAGCTCTTGAATTAGAAGTATTGAAAATTTCACATGGGTGCCTTAATTAGCTTGGAATGAACAGCATCAAAGGCAAGTGGTATCTTTATTGTAGAATAAATAACTGGTGTACTCATTTTTCGTAAGGCATGTGAATGCCCACCATAACTCCTGACAGTTGTAAATCCCCTACTACTGCACAGATGTTGTGTTCTCTGGTGTTCTGATAATTGAAAGACTCTGTAAATCTTTTCTGGCTTTTATTTACTTATTAACTAGAGTATAATTATAATTCTTTATCTCTGTAACCTCATTCAGCTTTTGCTACAGCTGCTTTCTTCCTCTGACTGGGAGTAATTCATGTATGAAAAGCTCTTAGACCACCGCCATTGCGAGGAATGGGTGTAGTGTGATGGCCTCGGTCCATCTTAGAAGGGGAGCTCAATGCTACGGAGAATGGTTTTCTTCTGCCATAATGGGATAATTCACTGCAGTATGCACTGCCCTCTGCCAGGGTCTGGTCCTTGTTGCATCTCTCTCTCTGCAGAGGTATAGGAGGGGAAGGTAGAATCTGAGTCCCTACTACGTGTGCTTTACAGTATTTTTGGGGGCACATATGCACCAGTGTGCAGCATATGTCTTGGATAGTTCACAGAACCCAGATCAGGACAAAAGTAAAGATCATTACAGAAAATTCACGTATATTGGTTTATAAAATTAAAAGAATGCAATCAGCGACAGCTACTCTTCTCAGTTAGTGAAGGCCCTACCGTCAGGCAGGCGTCCGTTGTTGATCTCCCTAACAGGAGTCTATCATGTTGGCAGCGCTGATGCAGGAGCTCTAGCACATATACTCATCCCTTGTAGTAACCAAGTCCGTACACTATCTTTTATTTAGATGTGATGTTTACGCCCCAGAAAGCTTGCAGTTTGGAATGGCTGCCTCTAAATATTGATGCTGACTTTTTGCATCTGAATCTGCAAAGGCACTGTGCTGACAGGAGAGGCCAGTGACGCTGTGGTATTTCTGGCATTAATGTGCAGACAGCATTCCTGCAGGCTAAAATGCACTGCAAGTAGCTGACAAAACCAATCAAAATCCCCCCCCGTTTGTTAGTCTAGCAGATTAGTGCCTTTTCTGATTTCACCGCAAGGGTTGTGAGACCGACTTAACTGCCCTCGTTTGAACGGCGTTTAGATCGGGGCCATAGTGTCACACCTTCTGAACTCACACCGCTGAGGTTGAAGCGGTGCCACTGAATTAACAACTTTAAAGCTAATTCACATGTTGGTCAAGACGGTTTAGTTAGGATTCTTGCTTCTGTTGAGAGGGAGTTAGGTGAGCTCCTCTTGCAGAAGGTCATGGTGCAGCCCCCCACCACAACCTCCCAGCCACTGGGAACCATTGACAGCATCCCATGGGCTATCCCACGTGCTGGGACCTGAACCTGGGTTTCCAGGGGACCTGAGCCCCTGCTGCCACAGAAGAGGGAGCAAATCTACATTTCTTTCCTTATCTTCTGGCACTGGTTCATTAACTGAATTGAGCTGGCTCTGAGCTCATCAGTGTAGCCATGACATCTTCCTCCTGGTGTCCTGATCGTCAAAATGACCACTGAGAAAAAGAAGTTGTATTTGATCTTCAGGATTTATCTCTGGAATTATGTGCCCTCAGGGAGAGAGAGTGGCTTTTGTGTGTGGTAACTGTTGTCTTGGTAACGTGGTTTCATCCAGGAAATACCATGTGTATTTGAGCACTCTTAATACCCTGCGCTGCCACGTGAGTTATATTGGACTGTTTTCTTCCCTTGCATCCCTAGAAGGGGGAACCATAAAAGTGAATGCTGCGAATACACAGGATAGAAAAGCGACAGGGGAAGAGAGCTGAGACGCTCCCCTTCTGTGCTAATTGAAAATATGCCAAATCACAGTTCACTGCACAGATAAACGGGAGAAACAGAAGACGGTCTTTAAGGACTGCACTATCTAATAAAACCCAGCAGTATCTCCAGAAGAGCAGAGCTCCCTCTTAGCCAGTGTTAGAGCAAACATGGTACCGGTATGCATATTATGAATAAATTGGTGTGCATCCTTGGTCTGAAACTCCCCGTAGATTAAGATGAACAAAGCGATAGCTATTCCGAGCACACGTGGCGACGTATGGGCTGAGTGAAGTACTTCTGCTGCTGGTCTAATGATGTCTCTTGTGCTGCAGAAAAGCTGGATAAAAAGAGGGCTCATATTCAGGAGCCCTAGATCCATATTATAGTTGATTTGTAGCAAGTAGGGTAGAGTCTCCCTATTCATGTAACACCTGCTAGTTCTGTACAACCTTTGTGTATATATGCTTATGTCCTACTTTTTTCCTTCAAACACATTTGAGCACTGTCCCTTGCTACGTTGCCTCCTCGCAGCAGATGATGCAGAGCATTTTTTTGTCTGTTAAACTCGATGGTGAAAAACTCATCGCCCTCAGTGACAACAGGCCTGTCCCTATGTAAAAATGTGGTGGAGGCGGGAGGCTTTCTGCTGCACATCTAGGGCATTCTGGTGATTGAGGAGACTGTTTTAAGTAATGCTTTCAAGGAAAGAGGAACACAAAAATGCACACATATTTATTAGAGGACATAACCCTCGAACAAAATTACGTTGTTGAATAACAACAAGTGGAAATTGTTTACAAAATGCTGATTTCTGGGTCATCATTTGCTTAATTTTTCCTCTTTCTCTTTGCTTGAATAATGCAAATGCATTGGTCCCATTAGTCTCTAGAAGATCTTTAGTCATTACCATTTGTTAGTTGTTCATGTGAGTGTTTCCCAAAGTCTTTTGAAGTGGGACTACCTCTGTGTAGGAAGAGAGTCTCAAGAGCCACCTTTCTTCCTGTTCCTGACTCTGTGGCATCCCTATGGTAATCGAACCAACTGCTTATGTGGAAAAGTAATATGAGGAAACCATTGAGGCAGTTTTAGCTGTCTCTTAATGAAATGTAACAGCTGGAAATCAGGAAGAGCACGAGCATCATGGGACCAATCAGCCCTCTGTGGAGAAGCAGCAAGTGCAGTGTAAACCACAATCAGTATGTCTCTGACGAGAAGCAGGGCTGTACTGAGTGGGTAGCTAATACTGTGGTGGAACGCTTAAATCCAAACACCACTTTAATTAAATTTCTCTAAGTATAAGGCTAGGAAATAGAAATTAAGCAGTCAACAAGATTTTAAAAAATTGGAACCAATCCTGGACTGACGTGAGCACAGTGACCTGTGTCTTCTTGCCATCTGCCTGAGATCATTTTTGTGCCCTAGGATATCCTCTTCAGCCAGTGATCCACTAGTGATTTTACTAAACCCTGAGCTGTTTTCCATTCTTTCAATACTGTCTGCTTTGAGATTGCTCAGCATATACCCCTGGAGGATTTTGTCTCATTTTTCCGTACTCCATATCATGGGAAAATCCTTAGGTCCAACAGCAGCTTCCTCAACACAATGCAGTTGGGTCTCCAGTTCTTCCTGCCAGAGGTGTCCCAGACAGATGTGGATGCTATCATGTTCACCTCAGGAATTGACAGCAGGAAATGATCTTACCCGTAGCAGGAACAGAGCATGCACAAGAGACGTGGGGTGGTTCATCACTCGCATTTCAGCCCTTTTACATCAGGTAAGATGCCTGCAGAGGTCCTGGATCTGCCCAGAGAATAACTCCCGCAGTGAAGAAACTGTACAAGACAACCGTCAGGGCCTCCTCCCAAGCTGTGCTTGCAAGCACTTGCCTCTGGGTATCTCAGGCAGACAGCTAGGCCAGGCCCTTGGCTCACAGCATTGTCTCAGCTTCTCTTCTGTCCTGCAGCCCAGTGGGCAGGCTGGGAGAGGATGAAGAAAGCACGGACTGCCTTAAAGTCGTGCTAGGCGAAGATTTCGCTTCATTTTATTTTGCAGCAGACTTTGAGAGCTATGTATGATCTTCCCCATTTTTTAAATAGTTAGCACCAACGCCAGCTAAATAACACAAAGCAGCAAATAACAAGTGACTTTTGCTTACTGGAGGCCAAGTTGTACTTTGCTTTACACCTTTATTCCAAATACGTCAGGTCAGATTTTGCTTACAGCTGTGTCTCGGTATTGCCTGTTAAATCCATCAAGTTGGGTAACACTGTAGTTGTAAATAAAAGCCTACATTTTGCCCCAAACTGCATTGTTCTTCCAGTCCATTTTGTCTCTTCAGTTAAATGTCTTTTGATTGCCAAGCTAACTCCTAAATTGAAGCGAACCTGTGCTCAGTGCTTGAAGATCAGAAGCATGGGCGGCCAATATACTGCTTAGAAATGAGGAACAAAGGTAGAGGCTGAGTCAAGACGGGAGGAAGACAAACAAGGCATGAATAGGTATCTAACGTATTTGTGTGATTATTGCGTACTCACACATGCTCACATGCACTCACTGTTACTTTCCTCTTTCTAGTTTTAAAAACGTAGTCAAAATCCACCTACAGAAGATTTGTAGCATATAAATCATATTTTGGTGGCATGTGCATGGATTGATGTGAGCAATTGCTCTGTGAGGTTAAGTGTATTAAAAAATGTCTAATCACTCAATTTAGGGAGTGAACCATCCAGAACAGCTTACTCAAGAGTGATATATATGTATAAAAGATACTGCATAGCTCAGTAAGCTGGAACAAGTCAGACAGGCATAAAATGGTCTGTGTTCTAGTTCTTACTAACTATGTTTTATTTTAATTTATTATTTTTGCTATATAATTTAAAAGCCATTCCCATTCTCAGCCATTTGTAGAACACTTTTAGCCTTGGTTATGTAAACATATGCATATTTTATATTCCTTTAAAACTGAATTTATGGATTAGATGACCCTTAGTTGGAAGTAAGGGCAATGAAGCACATAATGGTAGTAGGTTTCTGGTTTCAGCTTCTAGCTTTTAAATGAAACATGATAAATTTAGGATCTTTTTTATTATTTAATTATTAGTCCCCAAAAGCAGACAGTGAGAAGTCTCTAATAAATAAAATGTTTTGTTAGATTTGCAGGGTTCCTAGTGATACAGAAATGCCTGTGATAATGACAGTAATGACATAGAAAGTGATTGTGCAGTATCTGGGCCCTTATAAGAAAGAGCCTAACTCTTCCAATCTCCTCTTATTTCAGTATGTGAGTCAGCAGGGATGCTGTATTTCCCCTGGCTGTACAGTAATGTGCACAGGCATGTGCTCTTTCCTCCTCTCTAGAATTGTCAAAGCCCATCACGAGTTTCAGATGGACAAGTCCCATTGGAATTAGTTGCAGCTGAAATGCCTAGTGGCCAGGAAGCTAAGGAGAAGTGAAAATTTTCACTGCAATATCTGGTATTTTGCATCTCTGGACGTTGCTTCATTCCGCAGTGTTCAGAGATGCCCAGGACGCATCAGAGCAGTGCCGGTGAATTGGGTTGGGAATGACATCAGACCTTCATGGCAGCGTTCAGGCAGGTGAAACCGCACAAACTGGATCCAACAGAATAGCTTGTCAGACTTGCACACTGCTTTAAGCTCAAGGAGGCTTCATAATGTGGAACGGCATGGTGGAAACGGAGGAGATCTGTGGAAAAAGAGTTGGTGTAAAAAAACAAGGCAGACGCCATTTTCAGTACTGCCAGCACCGATCCATTAGAGACAGGAAAGAAACTCTCACCGTGAATGGTGGCTTCCTGGGAAACGTAAATCCTGATTTAGTGTATCTCAGACGTTGTGACGATGCACGCGTGTTTACACGTCCCATGTCATCTGGCTGCTTCCTGTTTGAGAACAGCAGGTCTTTAAATATATACCCCTAGGTGTGGTCTTTAGAGGTATAAAATGTGGGTGTAATTAATTAGATCCCTTTGGTATTAATGAAGTGCTTTTTAAATTCTTGTAGATCTTCACCGGTGACAGTTCTGGTCAAAGTTCTGTGTGTACCAAGTGTACCTGAACCTCAGTCAAATGTATCAAGAGTAGGTAAATTTGATGCTCTACCAAAAAAATAATCATGATTTTTCTGAGTTGGGTTTATCACAATGCTAGTGAAACAATTTCAGGTTTTCAAATGTTTTAGCAGTAATCTTGTATTTATCATGCCCTTTCCTTAGTCTGTTCCACTTAATTACAGGAGAACAGAGTGGAAATACTGTCTTTGTTTGCATCTCCATGTCCTGCTTGAGAATAAAGGGATTGCTTTAGTGTACTGAGAGCACTATCTGACCAACAACGGCTGTAATACCATCTGCTAATTACAGGATTTGGCAAAATAATTGCAATTTTCTACTTAAATTAGAAAAGTACGCTTTAGTAGAATGTGATTTTTCTACGTCTTGGGGGATATACAGGCAGCTTGCATCAGGACAAGCAAGTAACCGCTTGCTAACAGAAAGGGCTGGCATCTGAAAGACAAAAGCCACAGTTCTTTATGAGGAAAAAAAAATCCAACACTCTTCTCACCTGGGACACATGGTTTTCTCCACCTCTATCTCTTTACTCATATCTGTATACGCACACCTCACAACTCTTGCCTGTTAACTGTGTTATTTTAATATTACTCAATAGTATGGCACGGCACAGCACAGCAGCAGTAGGATTGTTTGAGAAAAGGAAAAAACCATATTATTGCAGCATTTTATGAAGAACAGCGGGAGATCACAAACCACTTACATTTCCATGCCACAGAAATATGGTTATGTATTTATAAAGATGAATTTTTAATAATGCTGTCAGCTACAAATGTGCCTAGATCACATGTCTGGGTACAAATATTCCTTAAACTCTGGTGAAGTTCACATCTAAATTCAGAACAATGAAATATGTACAATATTTCAGCTAGGTCTGGAATGGGTGACAATGCTGGATATTCAGTTACCGTGAAGTTTTCATACCTGATTGGATATTACTGGAACTTCTGGTGCTTGTGTTACAACTATGCCCATCATTCATTTACTTTGATGTGTAGTCAGGATGATGCTGATAGCGCAAAGAAAATTACAGTCTTTTGTTTTCTTTAAGTGTGTGACTCATGACAGCGCAGAAGTATCAAACACGCCAGAAAAACAAATACTCATAACTTCACGTACTGAGCATTATCCATCAAGGCCTGTTTTCAGATAAAAGCATTATAAGCTGAGGAGTGAAAACCTAGCAGCAGTACCAGGGTTGGACTTGGTATTATCTTCCTCTAAGCCTCTGGAAGCTGGTGTGCATTTGCATGTTAAAACTGCTCCGAATCTTGTATGGAGAAACCTCCATGAAACTGAGAGCCAAGAGCACCAGCCTTGCAGAACCTGCCTTTCTCAAAGGATAAATTAACGGGGAAACCTCTGACAATCATTGGACACCCCTCCCTCTTGTTACTCATTTTTAAGTGAAATTCCTCGGCAGGGACTTTTCATTAATGAAGTCTGATGCTTCAGATGTCTGTTCTTCATAAAAGCTGGTGGTTTGGGATGGGCAGCCTGGCTCAAGTCACTGGGTTTTTCGGAGACTCCTGGTGGGAGGTTGGACAAGGCGTGCTCAGTCGCAGCTGCCCTGCACACAGCTGCTGTGGTTGAAGCCATAAAGACGGGTGTTGAAATGTTCTCTGTTTGTATATGGGTTAATCTTTTCCATATATTGATTTTGTAGCTACAAAGTATATACGGCGTAAAATTAGGCATTTCTTGAACAAGATACTTCAGAGCAAAGCTGTTGGGAGAGCTCAGAGACATAAATGGAGCAAAGTTGGAAGGTGAGGGGAAAAGCATTTCTGCCCTGAGGAAAAACTTTTGATCCAGTCTTAACAATGGGGTTTGACGTTATTTTGGTGTTACAAGTGGCACTTGACACTAGGTTATGTATGAGTGACACAGACACGGTAGTCTCTAAACCTGAAAGAGAGATTTTCACGCAGAACCTGCTGTCAGTTGGCTGCCAGTTCCAAGACCGCTGGCACAATGTCATCGCAACCTGGAGGAAAAAAACCCAAGAAGGTGTTTATGTTGTAAGTTGTACTCTGTAAGGTAGGCAGGACTAATACCAATACGGGGATGAAGAGGCTTCCAAGGTTCTAGAGTAAGATTCTCCCAGGTTTTTCCGAGTTTGTCACATCTCATCTATGTGGTAGGTGCCTCAGTTGAGCAAACAATGTCAACTTCTGTGTTGTGAAGACACAATCGCTTGTGGTGTTTTATTTTAGCTTTAGCAGTCATACTGTTACTCGTCAGCAAGCATGTGGCTGGCCATATCAGAATACGTAATCTCCTACATATTTTTGGAATACATTTTGTATCTGCAGTTATGTTGTTGGACACAGTAAAACCTGTAGCAGTAAGGTGAATTTAAAGTAAAGCAAGTACTTCAGAAAATGTTTTCTGCTGTTTAGTGTTGTTTCCAAAATTTCTGCCTCTGCTCTGCTACTTTCTCAGCACAGCTGGCTGGGCTCCCTGACTGCACATCTGTATCATTACATTCTGCTATATAAAACTCAAACTCAGGGGTCTCCATTCTGATTCCTCTGAGGAGGCTGGAGTGTTGAACTGCTTGTTTCAAGTACCATCTGAGCCCACCTTTTTCAGCTCACCTGTGTCTTTATTTTCTGATCATTACAAATTACTTACAGCCCCTTGTGTCATAGACTGCCCATCCTTCAGCATATTTCCCTACTAGCATAGTTTCCCAGAGCAGAAGCATAAGCACAGGTAAGTTATTTGAGCATTAAAATTTAGCATACCTAACTCTCATAAATACTTGTCTGGAAAAACACCTCTGAATTTAATTTTGAATTTATTTCAGTCATGCATATCTGCCTATTTGCATTTTCTTTTCATAAATATTTGCACGATCAAGCTTCACTCAAATGATTACCCATAAAAAGCACAGTTGGCTGGCTGACTGGCTGATGTGTCCATACTTAATATATCATATAATGCAGGCCATTTGAAACAAAATTAAGTCTTGACTGTGTAATACCAACATAATTCATAGCTCAGCCTCATTTTTGTAACAGCTCCTTTGCTAATGATTGTGTGACTCAACAGCATTTGGCTGGCGGGACCAACCAGAGCTGACTACACCAGCACAGACTGTCCAGCACGCGTATGCACTGCTCTGGGTCAGCTCTTCCGCGGTTTACCTGAGCAGAGACTAAAGACGGTGGTGGAAGGCAGAAGGTTGATAGAGTTCCAGTCCCACCAGTTCAAGGATGTTAGTCTGCTTCTGTAAATTTATTAAAAAAAATAAGTGTGCATATTTTGTTTGCTGTGTTTGATTATATAGGAAATACGTGTGAGCTGTAGAAATAACAGTGACAAGCAAGACTGTCTAAATCACTGGAGATATTTTTATTGCCATTTTCCAGATACTTTTTCTTCTGCTGGCTTTAGCTAGGCAGTACATGGTAGGTGTACACGTTTCTGTATTTAAGAAGTGCTCAGCCCAGAATATAGCTCTTGAGAAACCATTCATCTCATCCAGATTTATTACATGTGGGTGAAATTCAGCAAGGAAATCTCCCTCAGGTGGCTACACTAGTCATTAATATTGCTAGTTCTTAACATTGCTAGTTCATAAGGGAGCCCGGGAGAGTGGTAGGCTAGAAGAGCAGTCAAAGCCATAGCTGGGACCTTGCTAGTGGCAAATGGAGGGTGGTTAGGACACCACACGCCACCTCCTGTGTTGTCCGAAAGTTCTCCTTCCTCTTAAGCTGAGCTCAGTTGTTGCCATGCATAAGGAAGAGCTGGTAGTCTAAAGTGTATTTGTTTGCTCCCAGGCTGGTTCTGGTCAGCAGACACTACCCACACCAAGCAGGAAGAGGGCTCTTTCCACTGGCATTTCGCTCTCTTTCTGCAGGGTTCTCACTGTCTACCCCAAAGGCTTTTTCTCGCAGGTACGTTGCTCAGTCACTGGGCAACTCTCTGAAGGCCCAAGGGCTTCTCCATGCTGGAATTGCTATTGGTAAAGAAACTAGCTCTAGGCAGCTGGCTATAAAAAATGCGAGGAACATGCCTGTTAAGTCAAAAGTTATTTCTAATTGGTCCCATTTGTAACTAATTTAAATAGATAAATTTTTTTTAACTGAAAATTTACGTCAAAATACAAGTATAAACTGAGTGATGACTAAAATATTGGCATGGCAATATTCAGTGCTTGAGCCCCAGACAGAATGAGAGGAGAAGCACGCAAGCTCAGGGAACCCTGTCAGCAAAACTCTCAGTTAACTTCCCCCAGCCCAGTTTTATTAGTAAGGTATATGAAAGGTCAAGCAGATTTCTTCTAACAACCTAGTATATTCTCTATCATTAAAGTAGCTTTAATGCAATTAAGTGCAGACAGTTATCTGCAACCCACCTCTGTTTTTTCATATGCCTGCTGAGTCTTACAAAGAGAGAACTTTTATTGCTGTGATCCCGTAATAGCAAAATAAACTGACAGGGTGTTCTCAGGTAGTCACAAAAGATAAATTAAAACTGTGATGAAATAAAGCCCACTGTTCAATATGTTCATCACATAAAATAGACTTGACTTTCAAATTCAGATTTTCAGACTCTATTCTTGTCTAGAATCTGACAAGAATCAGACTCAAGTTTTATTTTGACTTCAAATTCAAGCCAGGCAGTTACCTCCCCCGTCTCGAGGTTGGCAACAAGCGATAGTCATAAAGAAAATGACCAAGTGGAAGAGTAAAAGCACAAAAAGAAATTGGAACTTTTTTTTTAAGTATTGTTCTTAAATAGAGAAGTTGTGTTTCCTATAGCTTGAGGGTTTCCTTTCTCTAAAAATAACACTAATATTGTAGGCATTGTTTGTGATAGCAGAGACCCAAACACCAGCAAGGATGTGACTTGTAGAAATACACTGTAATAAAATAATGTTTTGTAATGCCTTGCTTCTTCCACTCTGATGGCTCAGATTCCTTTGGTTCTCCTGACTGGAGCACAAGGAGGGCATGTGAGTGATTTTCCTTAGGCAGCTCACCAATTTTTCATAGAATCACAGAATGGTTTGGGTTGGAAGGGACCTTAAAGACCATCTAGTTCCAACCCCCCTGCCATGGGCAGGGACACCCTCCACTAGACCAGGTTGCTCAAAGCCTCATCCAGCCTGGCCTTGAACACTTCCAGGGATGGGGCATCCACAGCTTCTCTGGGCAACCTGTGCCAGTGCCTCACCACCCTCTCTGGGAGGAATTTCTTCCTGATATCCAATCTAAATCTCCCCTCTTTCAGTTTAAACCCATTTTCTTTGCTTTATTCATTACTTCTTCAGGAAATGCACAGTGTGGCAGCAACGCATGCTCTTCCTTAGTGCAGGCGTGTTAGGGTTAGAAATCTGTACACAAAAAGACCTGGTTGTGTTCCTGAAACTAACCTGAGAAAGCCTTTTCTTCATTTCATACTTAACCTAGCTGGGCTTAAAAAATTACATTAAAAGGCTATGCAAGCTTAGAGGTTTCCTGTGGAGCCTTTGTCTATGCTTAGAGCCAAATAGCATGTTGCACAGGGGCTTGTGCCAGCGGGTGAGTTAACTGCATATTGCCTCACCGTTTCACACTGGGCCAAGTTTCCCTTTGGCTGTTGCTCTTCCTTGCTCTCTCCTCTTCGTTTCTGCCTGTGCACATTTCCTCAACCGGTTTCTCCCATTCCTTCTTTGTCCACAAAAATGCCTGCAGCCCTTCCCACTCCTGTGCTGCGGAAAGCATTAAGCCAGCAGCAGCAGGAGCAGGGCAGTGCCAGCCTGGAGCAGGGAAGGCAGCTGGGTCATCCCTCTGTGCCTCAGAGGCACATCCCAAATTGATGAGTCTGGCAGCTGAGCCCCGAATACCCAGACGTGGAGTTTAACAGGAATATGATAACCTCCATGCGAGTCAAGTTTAGAGGGTGGGAAAGCCAGTCGTGTCCTGGGCTGTATCAGGAGAAGCGTGGCCAGCAGGTCAAGGGAGGGGATTCTCTCCCTCTACTCTGCTCTTGTAAGACCCCACCTGGAGTGCTGTGTCCAGCTGTGGGGCCCCCAGCATAAGAACGATATTGACTGGTTGGAGCAAGTCCAGAGGAGGCCACAGAGATGCTCAGAGGGCTGGAGCACCTCTGCTATGGGGACAGGCTGAGAGAGTTGGGCTTGTTCAGCCTGGAGAAGAGAAGGCTCTGGGGAGACCTTACAGCACCTTCCAGTACCTGAAGGGGCTACAAGGAAGCTGGGGGGGACTTTTTACAAGGGCCTGTAGTGACAGGACAAGGCGTAATGGGTTTAAACTGAAAGTGGGGAGATTTAGATTGGATATCAGGAAGAAGTTCTTCCCGGAGAGGGTGGTGAGGCACTGGCACAGGGTGCCCAGAGAAGCTGTGGATGCCCCATCCCTGGAAGTGTTCAAGGCCAGGCTGGATGAGGCTTTGAGCAACCTGGTCTAGTGGAGGGTGTCCCTGCCCATGGCAGGGGGGTTGGAACTGGATGGTCTTTAAGGTCCCTTCCAACCCAAACCGTTCTGTGATTCTATGATTCTATGAAACTTGGCTGCTTTAGACATGTTCTTATCAGACAGGTTTTGCCCTCTGTCTGTCGAAGGGCAGAGTGAATTCAAGGTGACAGCTTTGTGCACATACAGCACTTTTTCCCCTTATGGGCAGTAACTCTTATGTTTTGGATTCAAAGAGCTGGGCACAGGCCCAGCAGCTGCCCAGCGGCAGTAATGCACTCGCCGCAATGGACAATAAAAATAGGCAAACATCCCCTCTTTACTCCCCACTGCAGCCGGCCCGAACCTCTCTTGGTAGATCCGTGTCTCTGACTGTGACTGTCATTCCCAGAATAATAACATCCAGTTCAAGTTTTCTCTGTACCTTTGTTTTGACATGTTTAGTTTATTATTAAAAACTGCCATAACGAAAGACCGATGCATCTCCTGCCTCATTCTCACTGGTTCTGTTCTGGCCTTGGTCTAGACCACACCGTTGCAGCAGAAGAGCTGGGTCTTCCTGAGTGCCCCGAGACATCCGTAGGGAACTAAAGTGTTTCTCTGACAGTTACAATAATTCCATCACTCTTACCAAAATTACTGTTCCTGCAGCACCCCACAGGGAGACCATGGTGTTGAGAGGTGGCTTTGGATGTAATTCTATGACATTTTTCTTCACTTCCTAAAAATAAAACTGAAATGTATTTTCTCTGGAGTGTTGTGGGTTAGGTTTTTTAAAATAGTGATTTTGAGCATGCATGTTTTGTGAGATAGCTCAGAGACCTTTATGTACCTACCTGTCTAGATATTTAGTACTTTTCTGAAAGTTAAGATCTTTTAAGTTGATCACGAGAAACAAGAAGCGCAAGATGCATGTTACACTGTTGCATTTTAAAGTACTGAACAGCAGTGAAGTGAGCCTGGATTTTAGGTGGTGGCACCCTCTACTCTGCTTTCCTGAGACCCCACCTGCAGTACTGCATCCAGCTGTGGAGCCCTCAACATAAGAAGGATATAGACCAGTTGCAATGAGTCCAGAGGGGGCCACAGAGATGCTCAGAGGGCTGGAGCACCTCTGCTATGAGGACCGGCTGAGAGAATTGGGCTTGTTCAGGCTGGAGAAGGCTCCAGAGAGACATTACAGCACCTTCCAGTACCTGAAGGTACTTTTTCCAGTACCTGAAGGACCTTTTTGCCTTGTCCTGTAGTGATAGGACAAGGGATAATGGGTTTAAACTGAAAGCAGGGAGATTTAGATTGGATATCAGGAAGAAGTTCTTCCCAGAGAGGGTGGTGAGGCACTGGAACAGGTTGCCCAGAGAAGCTGTGGGTGCCCCATCCCTGGGAGTGTTCAAGGCCAGGCTGGATGAGGCTTTGAGCAACCTGGTCTAGTGGAGGGTGTCCCTGCCCATGGCAGGGGGGTTGGAACTGGATGATCTTTAAGGTCCCTTCCAACCCAAACCATTCTGTGATTGTATGATTCAAAGTGCAAGCACACAGTGACAGTACTGCAATAGCAAATACTAAAATGAGAGATTTCTCGGAGTGAATTCTTAGTTGTAACTTATATATGGAAAACCATCAGCTAAAAATAAACCTTAAAAATATTTCTTACATAGACCCACAAGGACATTGTATATATTTTTCTCTCATTAAAATGAAAACTTTCCTGTTGTCTAAAATTATTTCTAATTAGAATTGCATAAGCTAACAATAAAACTGCTGAGGATTAGTACCAGCAGACACATTCAGCTCATGGCTTTAATTAGATTAAGCTCTCCATTGCCAGAAGTAAGAGATGGAGCATTAGACCTCTTTAACATTTAATCTGGTGAATGCCATATAATTGTATTTAATACTGTGAGGCAAAAGTTTACAGGGGGAAGAAAAAGCAATCTGCCAACATCTTTTTATGTAATGCTTCCTTAGCTGTTTGTCACATTTTAAAGACAGATTGTTTCAGGAAGGCATACCAAGATAGGGAGGAGAGGCCTCACACGTATGCAGTCTCATAAAAGTCCAGATTGCTTCTAAAGCCGCTTTTTTACTATCTACCTCCCTTTCATCCCAATTTAATCCTGTTTTCCTCAAGACCCGTGGAAAACATTTGAAAAAGTGTAAGTCGGTAGTGTTTCTAGTAAGTCATCAAATCCGTGATCAGTCAACCCGGTGGGTGGGATCACTGTGTGCTTTATGTCGACATGCATTCCTGCTCAGTATGTGATGTTAGGTTGCTAATAAGCAAATTTATTAGCTTTTTCAGGGCTGAAGGCTGCAAATTCCCGGTGCAAGCATTGGAGGCTCAAAATTACAGCTCCCCTGTCTGCACCAGGTACCAGGCGATCATCATGCAGTAACAGCGTCGAGTGTTTTACTGAGCTTTGTTGCAATCGGCGCTGTTCAGCTTTCAGCTACTTCTCTGAGACCCTAGAGTATGGGGTGGAGCTCATCTCCACTTTCTTAGTAGCAGATTCCTGACGTAGGCTGTGGAGAAGATTTTTAGGGTTTATTTGCTTCACCAACGCAACGGTGCAAGATTTAGCGACTCCTTTCCTCTCTGAGTCTGTACCGCAACAGAGCCCTGGAGAGAAATCAGGTCTGTGACCTCCCTCCCGCAGGCAGCTCACACGCTGTTTCTTTCCTCCTCACCCGTTAAGCATAAATGTCTAGAGAAGAGGACACAGCTGGACAGATGTGCAGTCTAGCAGTCAGCAGCTGGCAGGGAAGAGGTAAGAGGAGCATCTTCGTATAGTCTTCAAACTTTGCTGCTTAGGACAGGCTCACCCTGGCTGATAAAGTTTAAAGTTGTTCTTGCTCTCTTCAGTGCCCTCTCCCTGCTTTCCAAAGTTCTGACCTACAGAGCTCAGTTCAGAAAAAAAGCTATCGTGTTTAACTAAAAGATGCCATTTATAATTAAACCATGAAACCAAGCTCCTGAGCCCTTAAATGCCTCTGTCCCAGAGGTGTTTTGGTAAGGTTTTGGGAAATGTTCTCTCTGGAATTTCAAAATCTTCTGTTTTCCTGAATTCCTTTATTTCAGTGGAATAGAGGGATTGCAACAGTTGTGTTGATGTGAACTGTGTGACTCCACATCAAACTGGGCTTGGTTATTTTTGTCTTGATGTTCTTGGATTCTTGTCCGGTTGAATTTGGTTGTAATGCTAGAGTATTTCAGTTAACCACCCCAGTAATAACCCTACAGACAAAGAAATAATCAATGCTTTCTTCCCAGTGAAAGGAGGTTGCCTTGAAGGAGTTTGACCTTCTACCACTTTACAAAATGTCCTTGATGAACAGAGTTCAGATAACTAAACCTGTCCAAAGGTTGTTCTGCTGGACTAATAAAATCTGTCATTATTCAGTTCCTTAAATTCGGTAGTAAATTATATTGTGGGAGCATTTACCCTGAGCATTCATACTCAGACAGAGATACGTGACATGGTCTTTTTAAATAAAAATGTTATATGAAGGCAATGTGTTCTTAAGAGAAAACAATTTTTATTAGGACAATACCTTATCTCTTGTCTCATTTAAACTGGGCCCCTCTTAACTGAACCTCTCACTACAAACCTATCTGAGGGAATCACTATGATACGTGTGCTTATTTCCAGGCAGAAAGGTTAATATTTCTAATTAGGAAGAGGCCAGCTAAGGTATTTTTAAATCAACTGTCTGTGATCATAAAGGCTTCTTAGACATTTTAAAGTTGTTATTTATTTATGTGGAAACCATTTGTTCCTCATTTAAATTCTACAAGAGAAAGCAAAGGCATCACAAATGTTGGAGTGTATAGGAAAGATGGTCTTCAGCTAGCTGAAACAGAACTTATTAAGGTTACAGGCTTATTTTCCTCCCTTAAATGAGTAGTCATGTGGAAAGCATCACGTTTCAGTTTTCCCAGCAAGCTTTGTGTTTTACATGTATATTTAGAGATGTCATTGGTAATGTTTTCAGAGTCATCCTGATATCTTTACTTACTGGAGTTGGATTAATTTCAAAGGAGACAATGCTTTCAGTTCAAAAGTGTTAATCTTGCAACCTCCAAGTCTCTGGGATGTGTATGAAACTAGTTCTCTTAAAGATGTGGGTGCTATTGCTTTGTGAACTATGACCAGGTTTATGGGTACAACCAGCAAAGTTAACTAGTTAATGATGATGGCCACACGACCAGTACAATCAGTTCCTTCATCCACAGGAAATTATGGGAGTCACAACTAAAATTCAATTATCAGCTGGCAGCAGTAGTAAAAATATGAGTTCTGTTCTCACTTTCTAAGCAGTGGAGTGTTGTGAGGGGCAGATGTGTTGCTTAGTGATCCTGTTTCGTATTGCTACGAGATCTATGGGGCTGAAGGGCTGCAGTGCTCCATTCTTTAACATTAACTGCCCAAGGGTGGTGAGGGAGCCTTGTCCATGGATCAAGCACCAAGCACGCATGTGGAGTTTGCCTTAGATTTCCAGCAGGAGTAGTACCTGAGAGAGAGAATGTTAAGATACTACTCTAATATTTGAGCTCTTTGATCTTCTTTGACAGAAGCTGCTGTTGAAATGCAAATGATTTATTAATTACAGCTCAGCACCTCACGGGGTAAGAGAATTGGGTTGTGCTGTAATTTATGAGTCCAGCAAAATGACCTCATGAAATTTTACAAAAACTGGGGAGTCTGGGGAAAAAGTGAGTACTCAAGCCCAGATTTAGTAAAGCAATTGAGCACCTATTTTTCACTAGTAAAAGCAATTATGTCTCCTCCAGTCACCTTCTGGGTAGTTATTGCATGTTTCCAGGGGACTGAAGGAGAGGAAAAGAATAAAAGAATGAGAATGGAAAATCTTCCTGAAAAGAAGTACAAATTCAGCAAAAAGAGAAGAAACAATGATTCTTCTTGGGTATGGTTGTCTGTCCAGGTACGAAGATGCTAGCTCACCTGGGATTTGATAATTTTGTTTAGATACAATTAGCCTTTGAACCAGACTCATCCCTTTGTCAGGTTCCAAAACTGCAGGATTTTACAGTTTAAGGGAAGTATTTTATTGCGACCATAAAAACTGGCTTGAGAAAGTATTTTTCAGCAGAACGCTGAAAGAATTATATTTGTTTAAAATACACAGAGCTACTGTGATACTGTGGAAAAAACCATCACCTCCACTCTAGGAAGAATGGTTAAAAGGCTCTCAGTGTTGATGGCACAGGGAAGGCTGACCCTACACCATACTTTTGTGGTTAACTTAATGTGATGTGAACAATTCTCTCATATTCTTTTTTCACCTCTTGTCTCTTCTGTGAAATAAGCAGACTCCTGTTTCTCTTTTATAAAAAAACTGGAGAGTTACCAGTAATCCAGAGTCAATGAACACCCACAGCTGGTGGGGCTCTTCATTCATTCCTTCCAATAACACTGCAGCACACAGTTCCATGTGAATATGAGGCTATGTTTAGGGGACTATAGCAGTGCAAAAAGCAAAATAGAGCTACTAGCAAAATTGGCCAGAAGGAAAATTCCCATATTTATATATTTATTTATTCTTAGTTTCTAGAAAGCTAAATTCTATCATATTTTCCTACATGCACACTTTGGGAAAAGCTAGGAGAACTTCCTTGCATTATCAAGCTATTTGCTTTGCAAACGTGGTAAGCTAATGAATTCCATCAAGGGCAAATTCATAAATAATCAAGATTTCACCAAACAGGCTTAACTCGTCTCTTTTCTCCATGAAAATTCATATACAGCTTTTATTTTAGAAAGCTCTTAAAAATGTGTCATCCAGAATTGGCCTTTTTTCCCAACTTCGGGTGCCTGTTCTGTCCCCTTCCCTTTGCACGTCGTGAGTCGCTGTGAAAGTTTCACTTGCGGCTGCTGCCAGTGCACATGCCCGGTCCTAGAGCAGTTTTGTTGGGGGCCAAGCTGCAGGGAAGAGGGGCCTGCTCACCTACTTCGACAGCGATATTATGGTGCAGGGTCTGTGCTTCTCTGAAGAAACATCTGGGTTTTGCTCTTACTGAGTAGTGAAGGTTAGGTTCTTCGTATTTGTTTGTCTCTTGTGGTTTACATCCTTTCTAGGGAAACCAGTAGAGCTGTGGAAAGACTTAGTAATTGGCTACAGGATCCACTGTAGTCTCTAAACTCAAACTAGAGCTTTCCTACATCACTGAGGAATTTCCTACTGCTGAGGATTATGTTTCAGAGGAAGGCAGGCATTAAGAACTATCGGCAGGCAGTCTTGTGAAAATTACCTTAGTAATTACTAAATTAAGAACGACTTAGACACTAACTCAGCCTTTGGATCAAGTTCCACCTTGGGCAGTTACTTTAGCCTTCCCCTTTCATACTTTGCCCGTGCAGTTTCAACTGAAGAGAGGTTTTTTGTATTCCCTCAAGAGTCTCTGTGCTGTGCTGCTAGCACACCGCAATTACTGCTTCCCACCCCAGCACTGGCTGCACTTCAGGGGTGCTTGAGTAATCTGTTTATGTAGGCTCAGGACGTATTACCATCTTTCTGATGAAAGATGTAATACCAAAAGCAATTTTAATGTGACAATTGATTTTTTTTTTTTTAAGTTTGATTTGGTTGTCAGCGCTGGTACCTAACGCTTATGTTACTGTGATTGCTCTTCTTACAGCATGCCAGGCCAAAATAAAGGGATAGAGCAGAACACAATCAAAAAGTCACTTGAAAATGGATTGCCTCTTCTTTATAAAGAATGTGGGAAATCAAATGCATCATAGATTTTCCTTTGAGCTCTGATGTCTGATCTTTGGTAAAAGTGACCTAAAATGGAAGGAAGAATTCTGTTTCAATTTTCTTCCATTTACAAGGAAGATGGAGATTATTATGCATTTATATTTGCATTTTCTCCTGTGTTAAAAATGCAGGACTACCCTGGAAGACGCTTATCATGACTAGTTCAACTTATGTCCTCTCGAGACCAGAGTGTCAAAAAATGTTTACAAAATCTGTTCAAAAGGTAGCATCAATTGGAGCATCAATTTGTAGCATCAATTAAACATGTACGATTAACTCTTCAGGGGAAATAGAACAGTTTTACAAAGAATTACACAATAACTATAATTTCAGTCCCTTAAAAGTTCATTAAAAAACCCAGAAATAACCAAGCATTTCTTTACCTGGTATTTCTGAGAGGAAATGAAAACAATAGTATGGAAATAGTGATCTCTTTTTGGGCCTTTTTATGTACCAAGGAAAAAAAAAAAACAACACAACAAATAGGACAAGCAGCTGTAATTGTTTTAAAAAGAGATTCTCCCCCTTTAAATTATTTTTTGAACTGTCAACTTACACTATTGTTTGGAGTAATTTAAGTAATGCAAAAATATGTGCACCCTGCTGCATCAATTTGTATCCTCAATAAGCACATGAACTCTAGTGAAATTTCATCTAAGATTTAAAAAGGTATAATGAGAGCGGGATTTGGTTCTGTGATTGTAGTAATTAGTTACCTTAATTGGGTCTTTATTTTCACTCTTGAAAAAAAGTCAACTCACTATAATATGTTGAGATGGAGGGAAGCCAGCTGGCATGTCCATATCTATCCATTGACTAAATAAATACAGTGTCATTAAATAATTTTCTGCAAATGTAAAATCATAATTATTTAATTATCTTCTGTTCTTTGCCAATGCAGTAAGCCTGCTGTGAATATGCCTCATTCCACTTGGTATATGATACTGACTGGATGTATTTCTACAGTGATTGTTAAGTCACACCTGCCTGACTCCCCCTTGATGCCTAAAAGACAAGATAAAAGGTTATTTGAGCTCCAAAATATTCAAGATAACGCTAAGCGCATTTTAAGTCCTGCAGGGTTTTACTTCTTAAGCATTACACAGGAGATGCTAGCAAGAACCCACCCAGTAACTGCTCAGTGGTTTTCATACATTCATCATCTCCGCCGTGTTTAGCCCTTGGCTTTTTCTCAGCTACAGCGTTCAAAACTCTATTGTGTCATCTGATTCCCAGGGAAAAAAAAAACTTTTTTTGATTTTCTACTTTTCCCTGGATTTTTTTTTTTTTTTTTTTTTTTTTTTTTTTGGTAACTTTTCATTCTGCTGCTTTTTTTTTTTTCTCTTGGCTTTGTGGATAATCGTATATTTTCATATATTTCTGTGGTTGGTGTCAGTTTGCATAGCTATTATTATGCATATTATTATGCATAGTTATTATTATGTCAGATACTACAAAGCAGTCTGGAAATCCTGCCCATGTTCGTGGGCATGTCTAGACTGTTTGACCAAGCTAGTACCTTTGAAGCTTAAAAATACTACAGCACTGACATCTCATTTATTTCCAGCTGTTACCTATGAAATATACAAGCAAACAGGAAAAGAAAGGCAACTGCCTTCTACTGTTCAGCAAATAATTTCCATCCCAAAGGCAAGAGAGACTCCCTGGATGTCTAATGCTCTTGAGTGTTTCTTTAAGTATTTTTTAAAGACTACAGTTATATCTGAAGGGCTTGGGGGAACAGAAAAAAAGATATAGTTTAGTTTACTTGGACTAGGGAGCTGAACTTACATATACCTGGGCTTTCAAAGCTTTGATAGCTGTCAGTGGGAGAGGCATCTGAAGAGCTATTTCAGGACTGCGTCCCAACTTTACACTAAAATCCTGTTAATCTGTATGGTTTACAGTATGAACAGGTATACTCTTTCCAATAAAACTAAGATTTCCTGAACCTTTCCCTAAACTTAAAGCCCAACAAACTTTTGCATTTCATTTAAAGAAGGTGAAATGACGTATGGCTTTGGTTGTTTTCTGTTTAGAAAGTCTCTGTGCTTCCTGGTTCCAGTTCCTTATCCAGTCACACAAGGGTGCCAGAAATCTTAGGAAGGACTCGGATCTCCTTTTTAAGTTCTAACCTCAGTCAGTTATCAACTGTGTTAATTACTGTATCTCTGACTGGGAGAGGAACAGCCTAAACCTCTGACTTGCAAAATACATGGTCACCTCTATTGACCCAGGAGTACCTAGACCGTTGATTCTCAAGCAATTAGTCTTCAGGTTGGCAGTGACCACCATTCTGAGACAACATCCAGTGCAGCTGCACCGTACATCTGCGTAATGCAAATCTGTTTTCATATATAATATCACAAATTAATTTAAAAGAAAAACTAAAGGAAGTGTATCATAGAACGGTTTAGGCTGGAAGGGACCTTAAAGATCATCCAGTTCCAACCCCCTGCCATGGGCAGGGACACCCTCCACTAGACCAGGTTGCTCCAAGCCTCATCCAGCCTGGCCTTGAACACTCCCAGGGATGGGGCACCCACAGCTTCTCTGGGCAACCTGTGCCAGTGCCTCACCACCCTCTCTGTGAAGAACTTCTTCCTGATATCCAATCTAAATCTCCCCACTTTCAGTTTAAACACATTACCCCTTGTCCTGTCACTACAGGCCCTTTTAAAAAGTCCCCCCCCAGCTTTTCTGTTGGCCCCCTTCAGGTACTGGAAGGCTGCGATAACATCTCTGCAAAGCCTTCTCTTCTCCAGGCTGAACAAGCCCAATTCTTGGATTGGTCCGCAAATGGAATCCGGTGGAAAACTGCAGTGCAAAAGAGGAGTCAGTGTGGGGAGGCTCACTGCAGGACTCTGTACAGCTGTTACAGGGTGCGTCTCTCTTATGACAACGAAATGGCTCACATGTAAGAATAAGTGACATTATCCCAATTAACTGTTTACAGTATCAGACCAGTCCCAAGTCTTGCCCATTCTAGGAGATTTCAGCGCAGAAGGTGTTACTCCTTCATTGCTGCAGAAAGAAATCCCAGAAACTGCTGCCTGAGTCCATGAAAATTACACCTCACAGATTAGATCCATGAATAGTAGTAGTGGTATCCATTTTCAGGAAGTAGTCAGTAACTGCAGATAAAAAATCTTTAAAGGAATTGTTTCCTGTCCCAAGTCATTCTAAGCATTTGTTGCTCACACTGTGTATTTGTTGGTTTTGGTCCTGAAAGTTTTCCCTGTAACTCCCTCATCAAATTGCTTATTCTGCTGCATGACTTCATTTATTGTTAAAATAGCAGCTCAAGTCCCATACTCATGAACTGGGCTTAAACCTGGCTTAATTAAAATTTGCAGTGACTGAGATGTTTTCATTTTTAAACATTTTGTATATTCATTTCTAAAAATTGGACTTTTTATAAAATGGAGTGCCAGCAGATTGACGCTGTGGTACGGTGCCTTTAGGATGCACATGGTATGCGACAGTATCACTACAGTGCGAGGAAAGGCTCAAACTTGAAAAGAAACATCATTTCTGTTGATTTCAGTTGGGATGGAGTGGTGTGCTTTTGTTTGTAAACAAATAAACATAAGGTTAAAAGCATGGCTTTTAAGGCTTTTACCATTTTAGAGCAAAGGCAATGGAACCTGTTGGGTGTCATAATGTACACAAGAGCAGTTAGGGTATCACCATGATCCATCAGTCTGGCACGTCCAGCACTTCTGATTTTTATTAAATAGAAATCATGGACTAATACAGACTGGAGGGTATCTGTTCCAAACTTTGCTCAAAGCAGGACCACTTCTGGAGTTACCGTAGGTTTCCCAGTCAACTTTTACATAGTACAGGGGATGGAGATGGAGACTCTGGGAAACCAGAGTCCAGTATTTGGATTCCAGTGTTTGACTGCACTTACCATGAGGACTTATTTTGCCTGTATCTGACCAGAATTTCCCTTGCTGCAACTTGTCCATTGCCTCTTGTCCTTTCTCCATGTAGCTCCAGGGAGAGACCGGCTCTGCCTCTGCTATACTTATGTTGGGCATCAGGTAGTGACAGGCGGCCGTCAGATTCTTCGCTTCTCAAGGCTGAATAGACCCAGCTCCCTCTGGCCCCTCTTGCACATCATGTTCCGCTGTCGTGGTGCGTCACTGCTGGGCTTGCTTCAGTTAGTCAGTGTCTTTCCTAGTACGAGGGAGCCCCAAACTGAACACAGAACGGTACTGGTATTTTCTGTTGACGCGTAACAATAGGAGGCCTGTGTTTTTTAATGGAATTGGAGCTATAAAAAGTTCTCAGTAAAACTTGATCTTTTCTAAGTGTTATTAGAGCATCTCTCAGACCCGTACTGATGAGTAATGCTGTAGCAGGCAGCTGTGCACTGTGGGTTTATTCAGTATGCAAAAGGTAGACACTGCACATCCTGCCCAGCCTTTATGAGAGGATGAGAGATGTACAGTCTTTAGTTTGACCAACACAGAGAAAAAAATTTCCAAACCAGATGCATTTTTAGTTTTATATTTATTTGTGTAATTGCCAGCTAGGCAAAGCCTTTTAATACATACAAACAAATCAGTTTAAAAGCAAGAGGGTTCACATCAAATTAGCCTAATTATCAGGCTAACACAGCAGCAACAGCGGCTTGAAAAGGTACAATAAATGTGGAAGACAGCAGGTGAGTGTATTTTGGGTTTTGTCTTCTTAAGTGGCTGATGCATGCTCCTCTCTGAACATCAGGGTGGGTCAGAATGAGACGTACTAGTTTGTCTTCACACAAACAAGAGATCTTTCCATTCCAGTATCTCTGAACTCAGGGTTGTTGATACTAAAAACACTCACTGTTTGGTTGCTCAGTCAGTATAAATCCACCAACATTTTGAGGCTCTTACCATCTGTAGGTCAGTCCACCTAAATCATCCTTATCACCTTAATAAGATGCCACGATGCTTTTTAGGTGTTAAAAAAGCCATCCAAATAATGGCATGGGAGTCTTGGGAATGTAATTCTGGTTATCAGTCACTCAGCTATGCTCAGAGCAAGGAAGAAATCTTGTTTTACAAACAGCTGCCTCTCACCTTCCCTTCACGTTTCAGAACGCAACAACTTAGCTCTAAACAGCAATACATCACAAAATATTTAGTTCAGTATTTATCTCAGTCAAGCTTTAAAAAGTTTGTTTCTTCATAAAAGCACAATTTGAGGAATGTATGTTTTTTAATTCAGGCCAGTTTCTTCATGCTGCTGAGGCAGAGGAGGCAAAGACTCGATAATGCTGTCATTTTGGAGTGCACACGTGGCTGTATGAAGGCAGCGTCGTTGCACGCAACCAGTTACGCAGTTCTCGTTACACAGCTGAGGTGCGGATTGGAGTGCCGACAAAAGTACAACATAATACAAAGGAGTCCTGTAGTAAAATAGTACCCAAGGAATTGTATTTTTGTCTACTTTGTCCTTCCTACCTCCAAGACGATCATTAGTCTCCCATGAAAGAGACAGTTTGATTCTTGCCTTTTAAAGAACTGTGTCAAGGGGATAATTCTAGCCACTTCTCACACAGACACTTGAACACCTGTTTCTCCTTCATTTCTCTGCCAAAGAATATTAGTTCAGGATAACATCTACTGATTTTATGTACTACTGCTGTGGGGTTTTTTACCTCACAGTCATGAAGGTAAATACCACAAGTGGCTCTTCTGTAGGCCTTAAGCAAAATCATATGTATCAAAATAATAAGATGCCTGGGCCGTATGATAATTTTACTTTAATATTAAGATAAATTTAAGAGGCCATCACATGTAACTGTCATGTTTCTTCATGGTATATTCATCTGAAACGTACACCACCCCCATATTCTGTGAGCCTGCCCTTTACTATGGCAAATTCAAATACCTTGTACTTAGCTAGTTTCAAGTAACCTTGCAATATTTGCAGATTATCAGTGTCATCTTTTCCTGCTGCTTATTCCTCATTTGCAATTATAATCCATGATATTTCAGCCATCTCCACAGCAACTAATTATGATGGCAGAAATAGGCTGACATCTATTGCCATTATGCAACAGAAATAAGCAAACTTTCACAAAAATAAATCATCCCGATCTTACTGATATAAAAAAAGATGATGATAAAGTTGGAACAGAAGAATATTTAGGTAGATTTAATCACTAAATTGTATTATATCTTCACTTACATCCGAAGCTTACTATTTTGAAGCTACTTCATGAATATTTTAATTAATGTATTTATAACAACATAATAGCATTTTGATAATCTTCAGAAAATTATTTCAGGGTAGTGTCAACTTTTATCAAGCTCGTAATTGTACATGGAGCAGCGATTTGCAGCCTCTCTGTGGTTTTTTTCTGTGGAGCATTAGTAAAAATCTGCAGAACAGCTCAACTTTATTCTCTTTGTTAAAAACTCCATCTACAGTCAGGTCATTACCCTATATCAGGCAGAATTTCAGATTTCAGGTTTGAGTTCCATTGGCGTCACATACTGTGCCGTCAGAAAGCGATCAATAATAATGAAGATTTGTCCAACGTGAAATATAGCACACACTCCTGTATTTGCTGGATCTGACAGAAAAAAAGTCGGGGGGGTGGGGGGAAAGAAAGTCTTAGCTTTCTCTGGAGTTAATGAATGAAAAATCCTGAAGCCCGTGATGAAAAAAGAGTTCTAAGCCTGGATGCTACACTAGCTAGTAAGCTACTTTTGCAACTAGCACTACACAGGCCATGAGACCTGAACCCATTTTTGTAATTCTAGATGCCAATATGTTGAACTCTGTGTTACTTAGCAGGTCTGATTTAATCACGCAAGAAAAATCCCCTGACACGCATAGTAAGGAGACAGAATTCAAGTTCCTTTCAAAGGCAAATTAGATGCCTTCGCACATTTCCCAGCAATTAGATAATTGAATACAGTTATAGTTCTGTGTGTTGGGATCAAGGGTGTTTTCTCCTGATTCATTAAACTCATCCTTGAAAGATAAACACACTCAAAGACAGACACAGTAGGTCAAACCGAAATCTGTGTAGCCCAGTATCTTTTCTTGCAGTGACAGCTATGTTTAGTAAAGCATGTGCAAGAAGCAGCGTAAGTATGTATTTGTCTGTGCCCTCACATAACAGATCGGAATCCTGCACTCAGGAATTCATAAACCAAAAGCTGCATCTAAATTAAGGAGCTATGTGTGAATTTATCCTCCATCGTCTTCTGTCGTTTGAACTCAGTTGCACTTTTGGCCTTAATGGATATTCCAGTTCATTCCACAATAAAAAAAGACATTGTACGCTAAAGCACCTTCTTTTCCAGAGGCACCCTGATCATTTTGGTGGGTGCTCTTTATTTCTTGCATTTTATAACTGAGCAGATGACTGCTTGTGGGGTTACAGACCTCTGTGGTATTCCCCATTTGTTGCCGTTTCCCAGGATGAAGACGTGTGTTCCATAGCTTGCTGTCACGGTGCTTGCTCCGGTGTGGCCCGTGGTCCCAGGGGCAGGCGATGCAGAGTGACACGTGTGTCTCTCTGCCGTTACTGCTCCAGATCTGGAGCAATGGGTGCTGACCATGCTGCATGGCAGCGGGAGCTCAGTGCTGCCAGGGGCCACCCCAGGCATTCGGAAGGCAAAAGCCCTTCTGTCATGTTTCACCTCGTTGCTGGGTGTGGAAGGGTGGGGGGGCTGCTTTGAAAGGCTAGGGCAAGCCAAGGGAGCCCTGTCTGGTGCGGCTCCTGCCAGAGGGTATCGGAACATATACGCTGATCTTGGCTGTTCTGGTTTATGCCTTGATTTTCCTTCAAGGGAACTATCTCGTTCATGCAGAGCATAGCCTAGGCGACAGTTAGCATGAACTTTTGTGAATATTAGGGGACCAGGACCTTGATATAAAAAAGATGACAGAATAAAACACAGTTTTCACTGTTACTCTTTATTCCTGTACAAGATACCCCATCTCTTTAATCTTTCTTTTTGTGTTTTTCTGTAACATTTTTAGTTCCGCCGTTATCTTTTTAGGAGATGTATAACCAGACTTGCATTAGCTGTAGACTAGTACACTAGCAAAAGGTGCTCTATTTATTTCCTAGTAATTCCTAATTTCCTTTTTACTGCCCCAAGCATTAAGATGATGTTTTCAGAGAATTCTCTGCAGAGTTTCCAAACTCTGTCTTCTGAGTGGGAATGACTAATTTTAGCTGTTATTAAGTGTATATAGTTGGGGCTGCCTTTTCCCAAATGCCTTTTTTGCTCTTATCAATGTTGAATTTCATCACACGTCATTTAGTATCATAAGATCTTCTGCAGCTCCTTGCAATCAACCTTCGTTTTGACTGCAATCAGCAAATTTGGTCGCCTCCCTTCGGGCAGCCTTTCTAGAACGCGTCTTTGTGAAGGGATCAGTTCGTACCACATCCCTCTGTTTTATGTATGAGGCACGCCTCTTGCTTTCCACGTTAGTAATCCACTGGAGGATGCTCACTCTTATCTCGTGCAATTTTAATTCTTTCAATTACCTTTAATATGGGGGTTTGGAACTCTGAAGGCACTAACAGGGAACAATATCTTCATTCATTGACTTCTAGGAACTTCCCACCTCAAACCTAGGATGGATTCTTCTCCCGTCTCTCTCTTGTTCTAGGTCTGGTATTTCTAGCTCTGTTCTATATAGCTGTTCTTAGACTGGTGGTGCGGAAACCAGGCTTACTGGTCTGTAATCCCCAGGTGACTTCTGGACTTGGCAATTTTCTATTTGCCACCTCCCACTTGCTGTCTTATCTAGGTTATATGCCATGCTTAACTGGTTTGTATTTGATTTCCTCAGGAACTCAGGGAAGAAAACTGCCTGGTCTTGGTGGTTTACTACTCTTCATTTTATTGATTTCTTTTAAAAGTTCTCGCTAAGTAACACGGCATTTTAGAAAGAATTCCATGGCTCCTTGTAAAGAAGCTTCACTCTGCAATTCTGCTGAAACTTCAGGATTAGCACTGCTGTGAAAATATTTGGCTTGTTTACCATGGCCTTTATCCTTCTGGACCATTGCCTTAGATCATCTATGAATTTACCAATTTCCTGTTTGGTTTTTTTATTCATTTAACAGATAAACTGTCCTAAGTTCTGGACAGTAGGGACACTTACACTGGAGTACTGAGATACCAGACTGCCATTGTACCTTTATTTTATACAATATTACCTACATTTATAATGTGATTACACCATAAGAATTGTCTAGGCTATTACCATGCCACCTTCACTGTCCTTCCTGCCTATTCTTTTCCAAGTTTGCTTCTTATATCAGTACTGCAGTTCAAACCTGTTATCGTCTAAAGGCATTTGGTCTCCTCATTCCACCCAACCATCCTAACTATGTTTTTACACACAAAAAAAGCACTAAGATAACAGACAATACTAAGTGTAAAAATCCTTTATTTTCACAGATAACTTCAGCACTTGCTGGAGAGGAGCATAGAACCATTTTGTCATTGGTGTATTTATTTAAAAATGCCTCCTATTGAAATAATGAAATAATTCGTTTTACAAGGCAGGATGGCACATGCCAAATGCTCATGAAGCTATGAAGCTATTCTGCATTCATCTTACTGTAACTGAGATCCCATCTCATCCTTTTTCGGTTTGTTGATTCCAGAGGGCTGCCATGCCTAGTGGAAAGTTTCCCTCTCTCTGGGAAAGTTATCTGTTCAGCCAAAAAAAGGCAAAAAGTCAGACCAAGACTCTAAATGCACAAAACATGCTGAAATCGCACATGCGTAGCTTTACTGTAGCTGGGGCTGTTATCAGCTTCCAAACCAGAAAGGAGACTGCGCTATTTTGGGTGATGAGACAATGGTGTTAAAGAAAGACACTTTGGGGTTTTTTCAGCATTCAGTCTATTATGTACCAACCAGCCAGTGCCATCGCCCAAGCTGGAAATATCATCCAAAGGTAATTGCTGGGTGATGTGACAGCTGCAATTCAGGAATCTTCTGATTTTGGAGGAAGTGTCTGTTGCTTTGTGATTCAGTCATGTCTGTAATCAAGTGTTAAATGGATGATTTCCTGTTTGGCTCCTGGCAGAGCTCTGTGTTGGAGGGTTGATGCCAGTTCATTCTAATAACAAATGCGTTTTTAATTTGTGTGTGCTTGCTTAGTTGAGGCTTTCTGGGTGTACAAAAGTAGCGATGGCTTCTAAGAAGTATTTGAAGTCTTGAGAGCTTCTCTCCCAACAAGGTGCTAAGCCACCTTTGGATTTAAGTAGGTGGTTTTAGTTGCAAGCTATGCTTTGCAGCATTTCTTTTAAATAGCTGTACATGTGGACACAGATACACAACTATCCCTCTGCTTTGCGTGTCTGTTTTGGAGACTGCTGTCTACTAACTGCTCCAGTATAAGTGGAAGAACAGTTTCCTACGCTGTAATTTACTATGACAGTTCTGTATGCGTAAATACTTTGGGTAATGCGCAGGTATTTTTTTAAGTTATTCCAAATTCCTGTCCAGTGAAACAGACGCATTCAGCAGCTCAAGCTTTCTTCACTGCGGCCAAAGTAAGATTCCATTAGGCAGTAATGCACTGTTTTGACATGTCTGCCTGGCTGTGGGTAGCAGGCAATGTATGTTTGTAAAATCACAGCTGTAAGGTAAAATCAGGCTGTAAAATTATCTGCACAGCAGTTTGCTGTTACTATAGAAAGCGTTGTGCTGCTTCTCTTACTGAGTACAGTGCTCTTTTCTATAAGCTGGCAAACAAGGGGACCAAATACTGGCCACTGGTCATCTTCTGGTGGTCAGCCCAAGCGTTCCTCCTCCCTTCTCCCCATCGTCCTGGTGTTGTTTTCATTCTATCTTAATATTTTTCCCTCTTTTTCTGTCACAAGAAAACGGACTCCTTCACCCTCTAAAAGTTACACCGGAGAATCCAGTTTCCTGACATCTGCTAGACTTGTTTCTATAAACCATGCTCTTTATTTTGCCATCTGGATGAGTTGTCTGATGAGGAGCAGATCCAAAAGCAGCAGCTTGCCTGGTTATTTATATCCCATGTGTAAACCCTGTTCTGGAGAGAATTCTGTTCAGCTGCAGAGAGTCGCAGGAGTCGTTATTTTATTCTAGCGATGCCCACCATGCGGATGCTTTGGTTTCTGCTTTGACAAAGGTCCCTTGAACTATTATGTAGCAGAACATTGCAAATGGACATTTCTGCCATTACAGATGACACTACAGATCCCTACTGCGGTATCATCTGTCTGGGCACCATCTTCTCAGGGTAAGGGAAACACATTGCAGATACCTCACTCAGTTCTCCGTGAATTTGCTTTTAGCATAGTTGCTGTTTGTTGTACGTACAGAAATCTGAGACAGTAAGGTGCCTAAAGCAAGATGAGTCACTTATAAAAAGCAGCCGTTCTTTGGGATGTATTCCGTTGCTGCTGCTGATGTTCCTACATATTTATTTCTTTATAGTATGGCATCACTCGTCTTGCCTGGTTGCAAAGGCTTGATGAATAGAACCCATGTTCTTACTGTCTCTTCGACACTACAACTTCTGCATGTTGTAACGCACGAGTCTGTAGGAGAAACCATTATTTCACCTGACAGTGGTCCATGTGAAAACATGAATGGATGTCCTATCATAAGGACTGCGTGAGCTACCTTCTGCCGGCACTTAGCTTCGTAGCAGTAAGAACTGTGGTGGTAAGAGCTACGCTCAATTTATCTTCAATATAGCTACAGCTATTTAGGGTGCTGGTGGCAGGATGGACTTCAGCATTTGCTGTTCGAGCCTGCCACGTTTCTTACTTGGATGAAAGCCTCCAAATAAGTCAGTACCAACCCCTCATTAGTCTTTTTGATGACTAAATTATATATATTCAGAATGCCCAGGCTATGGCTTTCTGTGCTGCAATCACACTGTAATTGCATAGCAGGTGTACTCGAAGATATGCTGCGTTACCTTGCTGCAAATTTCATTAATTAAGCTACAGAGCCTCATTTTTCATTAAGTTGTGGAAAGCAATACCTGTTGGTGGCTCAGCTTTCCAGTTCTTGACCTAGTATTACCTAGGAATTCATGAAAATGCTGTGCTGCAGTTCAAAGAACGGGAGGAATTGTTTTCTTCATTTTTTCAATATTCTGGTCAGTTTTCTGAATTTCTCCTTAACCTGCTGTACAATACTTCTCAATGTGACAAGAAAAGCTGATACGTAGAAAGGGGATGAAAATGTGTTTCCAAAATACTGTTGACAGACTGGCAGAGTTTGCTGACAGAGTTCTGTGTTGCTGTTTATTAGCCGGGCAGTTGGGGGTGGCAACATTTTTCTGAAGGGTGTCTACAGTCTCAAGTTTTTTTCACTTACATTTTTTTCAACACGCACCTTTTGTTATATTTGTCAAGATTTCTTGTTTTATCTACTGTTTTCGTGTATTCGTCTTCTGCTTGCTTCACCGGCTTGCAGTGCTTGGCCTGTGAAATCCATTATGCCGGGTTTCTTTGGATCTAGCTTGAAATTTAGTTCTTTCCCTATGAAGGCAGCTTCTTTGATTGATGTTTTTCAGTCCTTCTATACGAAAAAATTACAGTCCATCTGGTCTTGGATTAGATTTCTGATTTCTTTAGTTCTTTCTGTTACTTATGGTAGAGTTGTTCGGATTTTATATTTCTGCCTTTCCTTGTGTTTGCTCAATTCTTGGTTGTATGCTGCGTTTCTGGGTTGTGTCACTGTATTGTGATCTTCTTTGCTTAATGTCCTTTGCAGTGTTTTGATTAGCTCCTGTAATTCTAGGTTTGCAGATTTGACATTGCATCCGTTTTCTTCCTCAGTCTGTCTTCTGACAGGTTACGTGTCGTAATGATCAGTATAAATCCAGAGTTTTCTTAAGGCTGATTTCAGCTTCTTCGCTGGTTTTACTTTCTTTCACTATCAGTAAGGAAGAGTGAATTCACTTTTTATCTGTAGTTACCAGGTGTAGCAACTGTTACACCTCTTAAACTCCTCAGGTTAGTAACTAGGGAGTTTAGGTTTGATTCTGCATTCTCAAAGGAATGCGTATATTCTTACTGTGTAATTTCAAAGGCTTGAGTGTCGCAAATGAAGATGTACTGTGCTCCATCTCCAGTGCTTCTTACTGGAGATAGACTGGTCTTGAATTTGAGTGGAAGCAAGGTGCCCTAATACCATCTTTTTTTTTCCCCTCTGTGTTTTAAGTAGTCATAATCTAAAATAAATCCAGTTCTACTTAGAAGACTAGAAATATAATAAAATTAATAGAGACAGGGTTGGGTTGTGCTTTGGGTTTGGGGTTTTTTTTGGCCTCTTTTTCCTATTAATTTATTTGTTGTAACTATAAATCAACAAATTTTAAGTCTAGAAGGATGATTTTTTGGTGTAGCTTGTTGACCACTAGCTGCAGAATGACTGTTGTTGATACTTTGCTACTGATCTAGCAGGTGACAAGCCAAGTTATTTCAACTTGTCTGTACCTCACTTTTCCATCTCCATAATCATAATGATACTGATTTGCTTCTAGAGTGTTTTGAGCTACTCATCCAGTGTGGCATCAATGCCAGGTTTTATCCCTATTTTATTAATTTGCATTGTAGTACATTCCACAGAAGTTTTCGGAATGATTCACGTACGGAAAGGGACTTTCTTTTGTCAAGTACTGTAGCAGCACCTGATTTGGAGAGGTATTATTTGCAACGTATTTTTTAAAATCAAGCTTAACTTTTAATACCAACACATCTTTCCCCCTCTGATGTTCACTTATTTCGCGGTCTCATAGACTGTTCATACAGCCAGAACAAGAAATGTCGTGGGCAGACATCACCGACAAAAAGGGGATCCTAATCCTTTCTAGGCAGTTATCTGTCTGAGTCAGATTTCATAGATGGTACTGTTACAGGAAAACCCAGGCTGAGATTAGAGACCCAAAACCTGTATAAGGAACTTTAAATCTCAAAGATTCAGAAAAATGTGGGAATATTTTTTTCTTATCTCAGGCTTCCAGAGATTTATGAGGCTTTGAAGCCGAGTAAAATTCGTGTTTAGCACTCAGAAAAGCAAAACAGGTGTTTCAACCAGGGTATGTTTTGGTGTTGGTCAAACCCCAAACTCGCAGCAGCGATGCTGGGTGCCATGCCACAGCTATTGAAACAATCCCAAAATTAATGAAGCTCTGTGTGGGCTGACACATCGACATTTTCCTCAGCTCCATCTGAAACTTTCACCTACAGCAGCATTTGTTTTCTTAAACCTACCCTCTTTGGTCAATTTTGATGTCGGGAGTGGGTTCAGCCCTAATTTTAGGCATCCTTATCCCAGCTACTCACCCTCAGATTTACTCTTGTCGGTACTAAGAGGCACTTCCAAGGTGCAGTTCAGCCTGGTTTAGATGCTTACATTAGGCTGAGGTCAGTCGTACCCGAGATTTGCTCTTAATACATAAGGAGGCCAACTCTGAGGCAGAAGCCCACACTGTAAAAATTCATATCAGATTAATCCTGCTCCGTTTGTTTATCAAGAAGGTCTACTTAGTTGGAAGAATTTCAAGATGATGTAACATGTTTTGATACATAATCTATCACATCTGAAAACCTCTCCTTCCTTACAAGTCTAAAGGAAATATTGATGGTTATTTATCTTAACACTGTGCAAAGCAATTGATTTCTAATTATTCAGATCTGAATTATTAGCAAAGCAAATTTCTGCCTATTGAATCCAAATATAATTGATGCACCAGAAAGCTTCTGCTCTAAGCTCCATTCCTGTAACGACCTTTGCTTCCTCAAATCAACATGAAAATTATAGTGGCCTTTGAAAGGAAGAATTCATGTAAAGCAACCCCCAGTGCTTTTTAAGGCAAGGGCAACCTCAGGAAGAAAGCGAGGTTAAGATTCAGCCGGCCGGCAGAGGCTGGGCTTTAGTTCCGTCTGTCAGACAAGAAGCAGGGGCAGGACTGGTTTATTTAGTCCACCCCTTTTTGTTTAAGCAGCAACGTGACAAGTTATGCAAAGGGACCGGTTTATTCTCATCTAGATGCAGATTGGAAGAGTTCATCTGAGCTATTTTGGTGTTGGAGGGAAGGATGGGAGGGACCGAAAGGTTCCACGGCCTGGCTATGGAAACGCCTCTTTGGCTGGTTAATGGAGCAGCAGAAGGGCTTGGCACAGAGGCAGCGGCGAGCTTCACCTTCTCGGCTGGAGGAGCAGCCCGCAGTCGCTGCCGTCATAGAGCGCAACGGTTTATTAAAGGAATAAAGACAAAACTGCCCTTGATTTCCAGAACAGAGGGGCAGGAAATCCTCCTGACCCTGTCAAGGCTTTACTGCTTTTAATGGGTCTGCCACAGAGAAAATCTCTGCTTGAACAGCAGAGGGGTGCTGCTCCCGAGGGACGAGTTCAAAAACACCAGCTCAGAAACATTAATAAAAACATTTCCCACTGTTTCTTCATCAGAGCTTAAAAGAAACAGCATACTGCAGAGCACACTGGCAAAATCTGTACGCATAGACCATAAAATACGCATATGCTCATTTCTGGAAACTAGTAACTGAGAGTTTCTTGGAGAATGGATGAATTTGTTAAGAAAAAAACAGTTTCTGGCGTAAGTAAACCCCATAAATAGTGCTTAATGCTTATTTATAATCTCCTGGAAGATTGTACAAATGAACAAAATGAGGTTAATCACCAAAGAAAATTGCCAATGAAGTAATACATCTTTTGTTAAATATTAATTATATTTAATTTTTCCCCATCACAGAATTTGCAAGGTTCTGATGAATCAGGGATTAATTCGAAGGTTTTTATTTATCCTCTGCTGTGAATGGATCACTTCTCAGTGGAGAGTAAATGAATTTATTCTGTATCAGCTTTCTGCTTGAAATGAAAATCCTTCCTAAAAGAACAGGCAACCTTTGCCAGAGAAATCCAGACCAAATGAAACATTTCATTGTTCAGGCTGCTGGATCCTATGAGTTCTGCATCTAAGCGCTTGTGATTTTTTTTTTTCACCTGATCCTGCGCCAGCATAGCTGTTTATGCACTTAAATGTACAGGACTTGTTTCGGAGGAAGATTTGTATTAAAGGAAGGCAGCGTGTTCGATAGTTTTAGTATAACGTGTTATTATCATTCAGTGCTGCTCTTAGCCCAGCATGCCCTTCCTCTAAATATCTTATTAATTAAACTGGCTTAGCAGGAAAATAATTAATACTTTAAGTCCTGTACCTACTTAGAAAGGATTTGGAAACTGAAAAAAATTGTTTTAGTCAGAGCTTCGAACTGGAGGCATGTTTTTTTTCATTCTTCAGCAAAAGCAGATTACAACTAGAAGGGAGTATCTGAAAAACCTGTGTCTTCCAAAGACATATTTTATCGTCAAAATTCTGCTAGACTGCAAAAATAGTCTGTGACTTTGAGAAGTCTTGGGCAACTTGGAGTGTCTTGCCCAGCGATTGTTTTGGGAAAGGCGCTCCTGCACTTCTTCAAAATGCCCTGCTACTAGCTATTTAAGGTGAAGTGCAGAAACAGCGGTATTTTCCTGTGTCTTTGCTTTGTGAGCAGTGCTGTTGCCTGTCTGCAGAGACTGATGCTCTGCTGCTGTTTCCCCCAGCCTGGTTTCCCAGCGAAGTACAAGCTCAGACAGAGTGGCTGCTCTTGGCTGCCTACATGAACACAAAATCACACTTTCCCAGACCTGTTGGAAAGGTGTTGGGTGCTGCAGAATTGCTCTTTCCAGTCAATCAGGGTTTTAACAATTTCTTTGGTGGGAGAAAGCTCGGGAGTTATAAGGAGCTCTTTTTTTGGAGGGACTGAGGGCATCTGTTCTCAGGGAGGATGGGGGGAAAAGCTTCAAATACCTTACCAGAACAAGGCTCCTGCGGTGCAGGGAAGAGGCGAGTTGGGGAGCAGTCTGCAACGTGACTCCACAGGCTGATGGTTGGGTATTTCTTTTCAAAAGCATATTAGAAACTTAGAAATCAGAGTTTCATTGAAAGCCAGTGAGGGGCCTCAAACGCTCTTCGAATGGGGGCTAAGGCACTCTGGAAAATGCAGTGGCTGTTATGCTAACAGCCTCTAAGATAAAACTGTACCGCGTGGCTGGCTAATGGGTATGGGGACTTGTGCCACGGCAAAGGGACATGCCATTAATTCTCATGGGTGCTGAGGGTGTGTTTAGGGGAGACAGGGGTTTTATTAGCCACTGGCTGTACCTACTGACCTTCCTTGTCCCAAAGAATACATGTTCAAAACTGATCTTAAAAAACGGGGAAACTCAAGTTCATCCTGTGGAAAAGAGTGAAGCGGAGCTGACCTTGTTCATACTAAGCCGCACGTATCCGATAGCAGTAAGCGGCAATGAGTGCAGTGTGTCAGTACAAGCACAACTAATTCATCAAGCACACCGTGCCCCTGCGGGAACAGCCAGCGCGCAGCAGTGCCAGGAAAGGTTACACCCTCGTGTTTGCAGGGATGGAGAGAGGGTTTCGGAGCTGCTTTTGCTTTAAATCTGCCTTGGGCAGACTGGAGATGCTAAGTCCCAGCTCATTTGTGTGTGTGCGTATCTGCGCTGGGGCTGCTAGGGGAGCATATGGCAGAAGCGATTCGCCCTTGACTGTGCCTCCCTTTTGGCAGGCGCAGGTTTGTTCCTCGCAGAGCGCGCGCGGTCGCAGCCGCTCCTGCACATCACTTCTCGCGCCCCGTGCTTGCTGGCTTTTCAGCTCTTTGCCTGAATGCGTGTCCTTTGTGGCGTTTTCGTTAATTGGACATTGTTTTAATTACCGCTGAACTAAACAAACATGAAATGTCTATCTGTCGTTTTGCTGCCCCAGTGACCATGGTCTCCAAGCAGCCAGTACAGGACTTGGGCTGTTCAGACCTGGTGTAGATCGCAGTAGCTCTCACGGCGTTTCCCTAATTAACATCTTTTGGGGGGGAAAACACCGCTCCAGGGAGCAGAAGACTCCACTAAACAGCTGTTTTTCTTGCCTTGATCTGCTCTCACTGGAGTCAGTGGCAAAGAAGGCTTAGCTTCAGGGCAGCAGAGGTGTCAGTCCTCTTCTGTGGCCTGGGGACAGCCTGTGGCCACATCTTTCATTGGCGCGATCCTTCACGTTGCCTTCTTTCTTACCTTTCCTTCGCTGGCTTCTGCACTAATTGTCTTTTTCTCCCTTTGCTGTCTCTAATTCTCTTGGGTTGTGTTAAAATTAAGCAATGGGAGTGCAGACATGCCCTCAAATTGGTCAGTCAATAGCCATTTCTGTCAATAAAGGCTGCACTACGGCACCAGGCAGGTTCTCTGGGCTGCCAGTAGCCTTTATTTGGAGACAGTAATTTGCCACTGACTTGAGGAGGAGAAAAAGCACTGTTTAAATGCCTTAAAGGGCATAATGCCTTTTAAAACATTCATTTACCTTCTTTTCTATTTATATTGACCCTTTTCCTTTGCTTACAGCTTTGGAAAGAAAAATATCAATGAGGCAAAGCAGAGAGGAGCTCATAAAACGAGGAGTGCTGAAAGAAATTTTTGATAAAGGTAAGTGTTCTTCTTTTCACAACATTAAACTGACATCCCATATAGTTTTATGGCCAGATACTGCGTTATTGTAGCATTTAAGGACGGAGAATAGAGTCCTGCGTAATAGGACTGTGCAGAATAAGGTCTCCAAACATCTCGTTTGATTTCACTGTGCCCTGGCCCTCTCCATTGCATAAATGTGATAGTTACCTAGGAAATAAAACTGAAAGCTAATCAGAAATGTAAAGCAGTAGAAATATAAATCATGGCAGCCTGGAGGAGCCAGTCACTGCAAAGCAGTGGAGCACCCAGGCTGTGGGGAGATGGAGTGGGTCTGTGCCCGAATGTGTTACTGCTGTCTGGTTGAGTCACTCTGGGATTAACTGTTGTGGAAAAGGGAAATGTTTCGAGATTTTGGATAGCAATGAGCGTGGAACGGTGCACATTCCCTTGAAACAGCTCTGAAGACATAATAATAATTCCTTGTTCAGGGTAATTGATGTTTTTGAGTTGGTAATGTATTATTTATGCAAAACACCATTGTTTTACAGTAGTAATGCAACACGTATTTGACATCTATTACACATGTGTCAATCTTTAACCGCAGCTTTTATTTGTTTTGCTGCTTCCCTTGTCAATAACTAAGGCAATGAATTCAGCAAATTACATAGAGATATGCCAAAGTTATGTCTTAATTTCAATACAACTTAGGCTTGTGCTTTAAATCCTCATTAATTCAAAGTCTAAAAGTCTTTAACAATACCAGTACCAAACCTGTTAGAAGTCAATAGAAGTTCTAAACTTTCACAGATATTAGAAGTGGGGTCCACCTCATAAAGTCTGGAGCATTTAAGTCTGCTACCTACTTTTTAAATCTAGCTTATTGGGAAAGGAGACATGATTTAAAAATTTACTCCCCAGAACCATTAATTTTTTTAAATGGAAAAAAATAAAAAACATAGCAAAACCAAGGGAATATGCTGCTTGTCGTCAAGTTCTACAGTTTTTACCCATTAGGTATTTTAGATGCTTCTGATCCTTTAGATCTAGCACTGCCCCTGCTGTCACTATGGCCTCCTGGCTCAGGAGTCATCCTAGATGCGCCTTCAGGGTAGCAACAACTCCTGACAAAAGGTTTGCCTTCTCACAGCTTTGGGTTTCCCACATTTTGGAGCGTGTCTCGGATTGGATACTCAGCCATGAGGTGGGCATCCCCATGGCCAGCACAGCCCAGCCCAGGCTGTCACAGCCAGTGTGTGACAGTGTGTGTCACGCAGCTAGTGCGTGGCAGGCCAGGGCGTAGGTCCCCGTCAGTGCCCTGACCAGCTTGGCAGTCAGCCTTCAGGCACACCAGCATCCAGGGATTGCCCTCCTTCATCCCCGCCTCACATCCCACACACAGCTGCTTTCTGACCTGTCCCTACACATACCTAATGGCATCCCCAGGAAAAATCTTTCCTGTGCAGCCTGAGCCTGTCCTCCACATTGCTACCAAAGTGTTGCAGCTTTCCCCATTCATCAAATAGTGTTCTAGTTCGTAATCTTCTGTGTCATGTTGTGAAGCAGATGCTAAGCTGTCTGGAGGTCCTCATCTGAAAAAAGAAGTTAATTCCTCCTTATGATCGTTTTTCCCCTTTTAATATCAGAAAAAGCTTGTACGAAACACGTGCTGCTTCATCCTATTTCCAGTGTAAAAACCAGAGGCATTAGACTTTTTCACTGTCAGGTGCCACTAAAAGAGAAACTATAATGCAAAACAGCTGGACTTCCTATCCAGTGTCCTACGTTATTTCCTGCTGATTGCAAACACAGGAAGCTAAGAATTGGTACTCCTTCTTGAAGGGAAGAGGCAGGGTAGAGAAGTGGTAATACACAAGTGTGGTAGCAGTGATCAAGTAGCCTTGATGATACAATGATATGAGAGGTCAAGATTTGTAGAGCAAAAACAGTATTTCCTTCAGTGGTGTAATAATCCAAGAGTAATCCTAATAAAGGATGTTATATCTCACTGCAAACCTTAAGTGGAAATAACGTTTTCCATGTAATTCCCGTTAGGTGGTCTCTAATTCTTCAAGAAAACACAGCAGACTTTAGCACTTCGTAGCAGAAGGCTTTATTTGATGATGGTAGCACCTTCCATGCCGAGAGGCATCTGGCACCAGTAATAGGTCTAGCCATAATGTTAAATCAAATCTTTGTCTCCCTTTCCTATGAGGTGGACAAAGCATCAGCCTGTGAGTGAGTAGTTTTGCCTTTTTCTTTCTTAAAAAATCCATACAGATCAAAGGAAACTTAATAGGGATAGACTGATCCGAGAGCAAAAATTCTGGAGCTTGCAGTGTGCTTATTATTGGTTTTATCCTACCTTCTGTGTTGAAGAAAAGCAGAATTAGCAAGTTTGCTCGCCAGCTGTATAAGATGACACTCTGACCCGTTTGCTTCAGGATTTGTTGGCTTTTGGAGGAGTTTGTGTCATCCAGCAGGTGAAAGTTAGCAGAACGCAGTAAGTCACAATGTTCACACATGGGAGAGAGTCACTGCAGTCCGGCTGCTATATCTGGGAATCAAGAAATGCTTTTATCACTTCAGTGACCCCCACACTCAACTAGTCAAGTGAAACCGCTCCACACTGAACTGCAGAGAGCTCTTTTCTTGGCAAGGGACTGACTCACGACCAAATCAGTTTCTGTCATCTTCCATTTCCAGGGTTCTGTGTCTTGAGTCTTCTGAAAATGTAGGCAAAGGTTGTAATTTTTTCAAATACTGTGTGCTTCTGGAAAAATAGTAAGTCGAAGAAGTATCTGATGAGGCACCTGCTGTTCTAATGGTTTGTGGGCAGGGAGTGCTGAGAGGTTAAAAATACATCTCCCACCTGCAACTCAGAGCATACCACAGCATTTAGAAGAACTCGCTTAATTTTTGCTATACCGCTGCTCCCACACATGGATAAACAGCTCTGGTTTTCACATGAAGTTGTAACCGTCCCAAAAGCATCAGTCTTTGGAATTGCCCACTGTTCCATGCTGCCAGTCAAAGAATCAAATCTGCTTGTAGTATTTTGATACCTCTTCTTTATCTGAACATAGGTGAGATTGCCTGTAGTGAGACATTTCTGAACATCAGTGTGCACTGATCGCTTGCTTCAGAGATGGTCGTGCAGTGGTTCTGCCAGGAAGCATGGGCAGTCTTCGTCTTTTATGCTTTTATATTTTTGTGCTATCTAATCAAAACCATGAATTTAGACCCAAATTGCAGATTACCTAAATCCTGTCAGGATTTGGGAGAGTTGTACTTAGGTGCTAAGGCAGGTTTTGTGGCAGTGTGTGGGCGTAAGTTTGAAGAAGTGGCTTTGGTGACGCGGCAAGAAGGAAGGCACGGCAGCTACCAGAGAGCCAGTTGTGCTCCGGTTTCAGTATGTTGAAAGGATCTGAACTCCTCCAGAAGCAGGGAGGACATCCATATGTCAACCTGTCTGAAACTCTACAGGATCCCACAAAACCAGGGGCCTGCTTAGAGCCTGAAGTCAAGGAGGATCCTAGCCACTGTGCTGAGGTAGCCACCAAGGCTAGGAAACAGCCCTGGGAACAGGTCTCGACCACATGCCAGAACAATCATATTCCATCCCCTAGCCCATGGGGGCCGTGGCAGAGAAGGATGTGAATTCTTCTCAGCCCTTCCTAGCCTTTGCCGTCAAGAATGCTTGCCTGGACAGTCTTACTTGAGAGCAGGCAAGGACTGACGGAGAGAACCCAAAGTGGAAAAAATCCCAGGATTTTGAACTCTCCTCATCATTTTGACCTCCTTAGCCATTTGTCTGTGGAAGGCGCACGAGAGCGTGGCACTTCTCAGGCATGCAAGGAGCAGCCCAGTACAAGGTCTTCCGAGTAAAAAGACGCAGTGAGAGGGTAGGCAGAGCTCCGACGTGAAGAAACAACAAAAGGACTGGCCTGTACCAGTCAGCATGATGCCCTGCAGGCTGCTTTGCACCAGGCAATTTCTTAAAAAGTTCCTGAAAGTGGGAATGGCAGGCGAGTTCAGAAATATAAACCATGCTTAGAGGCTGCAGGTTTTGACTATATCATCTGTGTCTTTCTCGGCTTTCACCCCATGCTGTTATTTTCCCATGCTAAGGTGAGTCGGAAGTGTCTGGGTAGAGTCCTCTGCATCAGAGCTTCCTCTCAGGTCCTGTTTCTACAATCACTTCAGGTGTGCGGAGCCTCCTGAGTAACAGAAGAGCAGCCTTCCTGGGCTCCAGTTGCTGCAGAGGTCAAGCTGCTCTCTCTGGTCCCATCCAGATCTGGCTGATTCACACTCAGACTTCATCATCACAGCTCATGCATTTAGGGAATGTCGTTCTCCACTAAGTAGCAGCAGGCTCTGTGAAAAACACAGCAAAGGATTTAGCAAGTGCAAGAAGAAAAGATTACATATGTTATCACTGTGCAAAATTAACTTTAAATTCATTGGCAGTTCCTGAAGACTAATCAATTCATCCTTGTTTATGTAATAATTGCATTACCAGGATTATTTTCTTTTGTATGTCAGCTATCCAGAATAGCTTTTAGTACTTTAAAAATAATAAGTAATATGCCTTTTATATCTGGTTGTCAAGCATGTCTCTGATCCAGGATTAATTCACACAAAGATATTCTTCACTCTACAAATTATTTTATCCGCATCTTTGATCTGTTTGCTGTACTTGAGCATGTATCTCTTCTTTGAGCGAGATCTGATTTAGGGTGTATATTTCAGTCATGATTCGGTGTCATGTCTGATGATTTCAGTCAAATCCAAGGACAAGTTTTAGGGTCTAAATGAAGATTGGAGATGATCAGAGGGAAGATTAAAAAAGATTATGCTGTCAGTACAGAAAGCTGTCGTGCTTGTTGTTATGACAAAAACTAAAGCCAAAATTTTATCTCACGTTTTACTTTTTTGCTGTCGTAAACCTTTAACAGGTCATTTGAATGACGTCTTCTTAAATCTTGCGGAATATACCTTGAGAACTGCAAGGTACACTTAAGACAGGAAGATTTCAGGGTGCTAAGCGTGTTACAGTAGGCATCCCACTTCATTAAAGACGTGCAGACATCCCTCCAAAAACTAAATGTGACTGGTTTTATCATGCATACTTTTCGTCTGCTCACAGTGATGGTCAAATTCAGTCTTGCTCTGAAATAATGAATATTGCTGGACACAATCACTGCCTTTCATTTAAGAAACAGTTAACTTGTGCATAAGAAACATTTACGCTTCCTCATGAAACCAGGTAACTGAGACAACAGCATGCCCTATCCCAAACACGTGTAAAGGGGTGTGTTTATAAAAGAGAGCACAGAATACATAGCGTTTCCCACACACACAGCTAAGTCGAAAACCATTCAGCTTAAATACTGGCTGAACTGTTGTTCGGTTTTTGCTGCCTGGGGAAATAAACGTGTTTGTATTGAATGACCACAGCAGTTAGAAAGAGACTGTGCTGCAAACAATTGGCCAAAATCTTCAGTTTTCATTAATGTTGCCACCTTTTAGCCGGCTCAGTTGATTGCTTTGAAAGCCGTGGGTCACATTTCAGTCTAGTATGATGTGCCTGTGTACCATAATAGCTCTCTAGGTCTTCAAAAAGCTTCCAACAAAAACAAGAAAGTCAAGACCTTGGTATTTCTAAGAATTCCAAAATAAGCAGGAGACCATCTTTGCTCCCTGTAGAGAAGCTTTAAAGGCAGAAACATAGTTCCGAATACTTACCAGCTAACATGCTTTCTGACTTGTTAATTGCTGTGTCCTGACGCTTAAGTGAGGCTTAAATTTTTTTCAGTGTTGTTTACCGAAGTGTTAACGCACGTCTTAGCCCTGTGAGGGGAGAATGTGCGCTCGTTGGAATGATCTACGTCTCTGCTTGGTACATTCAGCAGCGATCTGGCTAATCAGAGGTGCCCAGAAATCAAGAACCAGGTCCTGAAATCCTGAGTTTGACTTAAAAAAGTAATTTAAATGCATAGTAAAATTAGGCTCCATTTGTTTGCCTCTTGGGTTTTAGCCTCACAGGTCACATTCTGGTTATATTTTCAGGCTTCCACTTGTATCCATAGAGGCTGAACACTTTCCTTTATAAAATCGTAATTGAGATATCCATGTAGGCATTGCCTCCAGGTACCAGAGTGCTGTGCATAACAAGTTCAGAGATAAAAATCATGCGGGCTGGCACCATAGCGAATGAGCTGATCCCTCGCTTCTGTTCTTTATTATTTTTAATCTGAAGTGGCGTTTGATAGGAAAGAAACTACCAGCTGCTGTTACAGGAATTTTGCTCGGATAGGGAAGATATTATTAATAACTTCAAAAAATGACTTTTGAAATGGAATCTGCTGTATCCCAGTTTCAAGACCTTACACCAGGCAACTATAAAAATTATTCTGTCCTTTGCTTATCCTCTTGATGCTGGGAGCTCTAATATTTTTATTTGTGTGTAAAGTAAGGACATACTGCTGTGATTTGTTTCTGTCCCTTATACTGTAGAAATCGGTGTAAGGAAAGAGAATAATCCTTGTTATTACTGTTAAAATATTATAAATCATATACTGTGTATATTAGCATTCTTTAAGAAAGCTCCATATCTTCACTTCCAGCCCATTCATACTCCTTACTTCTCAGCTTCAACAGAGACAGAGGGAAACCAGATTTTGTGGTCCTGGATGGACCGCATGACCCCATAGATGGGGGATGGTCAGGAACCATCCAGTTTAGGCCATAGATCGTAACGACCATCCTAGGGTAAGCAAAAGGTCAACACGGATATTTGACAGACCTTTCCCAAATCTGAATAACCCCTTAAGACAAGTGGAATGCTGTCCGACTTCTGTGAAACTGTCGTGGACAGAACATCACAGATGGACATCTCAAAAACTTGCTCTGCACAAGTTGTATTTTTGAGATACAAACCATATTGTTTTCATCCTTATTCCTGTGTCTTCTGTATACATACAAGATCCCAGTTCAGATTCCTCATTTGTAAACAAGCTAACGGAGATAGCAGATTTGATTTAAAATTCTTTCTGCCTCTAACTTACGTGTTTTCTGTTGTCATTCTGCTTTCCTCCAACTATGAACAGATGGGGAACTTTCCATACCAAATGAAGAAGGAGCTTTGGAGAATGGGCAGCCTCTGGGCTCCGGGCAGGTGCTGAGCTCCAGCCAGGTATCCCTGCCAGCCCTGGCAGAACTGGAGTCAGGTCCAACATCTGGAGAACCCTGTTCATATGAGGTGCTCCCGACCACAGAGATCATGGATGGGACAGGTAACATCTTGTTTATGTTCTGATCTAGGTACTCTAAGCTGTTTGAAACAAGTTTCTGACTTCTGACTGGTGTCTAGCCCTGAGAAATCCTTGTCAAAGACCAAGGTCTTCTGATGGAGAAGGAGGTGACAGCACACAGATTGTCACTGGATGCTCCATGACAGATTTTGACTGACTTGGCGTGGAAGTAACCTCTACTTCTGCACAAGTAACCTGCACATTGTCAACATTTAAGAGTTTATTTCTAACTCTCCGGCTACATCTCAGCTGTGCCAATGAACTCTGGAGCAGAGAGCTGACAACATTTTCAAACCCTAGGGTACAACATCATGCCCTTTGCCTGCAGTGTGGTGTTGGGTGACGTTCACACTATGCAGCTTTCAGTAGCTAACGCAGCCTGGGTGAGGCTCCCTGTGCTTCTTCCCCAACCCGTGTAGCGAGTTGGCAATGCTGTACATCTAGGTTATCTCCTCTCACATCACCAAATGCTGAATGAAGGTCAGGTGAGGAAAAGTGAACGGTAGAAGTGTTACCCATGATTTTGCATAGCTCTGCAGCCTCTTTGAAATAGGGTAGGCCCCGCGAGGTGCTTTTACATTTATAGGATAAGTTTAAAGACCACCTGCTAACATTCTGGTCCTGAACAAGCTGTGGTGACAGACCGTCTGAGACGTGACATTTTAAGGCTCTTGATTTGTGTTCAAGATGTGGGAATACGTCCCAGCCTGGCATAAGGGAGCTGGCTTCTGTCAGAGGTAATGGGAAATTCAGCTGTTGTGTAGATGTGTGTTTCTCTCTCTCTGTCTTTCTCTCTTTCTTCCTCTCCTCCTTTCTATGTTATATGATGTTTGAGTGAAATCTATTAGTCCTTCTTAATCTGCATTGCTGCGCTGCTTTTCTCGTCTTACTATGGCTGTATCCGCTGCTGCTTTGCTCGTAACGTTGTTGCGTCTATGATGTGGTTGTGTCCTCCAGTGTCTGAAGAGAGCCCCACATCCAATGAGTCCGGCGTCCTCCTGTCCCAAGATCCTACAGCTAAGCCAGTCCTGCTACTTCCCCCCAAAAAATCTGCCGCTTTCCCTGGAGACCATGAGGACACCCCAGTGAAACAGTTGTCCCTCCTCAAACAGCCCCCTGCCCTGCCTCCTAAACCTATTGCCAGGATTGCCAGCCACTTAACTGGTAAGTAGGTGTTCCTGGACCCTCAGCACCACCGTTTCCCTTATAGGAAAAGCCTGCCCTTACAGCAAGGTTCTGTGTCCTCCCTCCCCCCGTAACGCTGTTGCACGTGTTGTTGTGTGTACTGGTAACGTATCTGTGTTGTACCTCGGGCAGGGATCTCAGCGCGTTTTCAGACTACACCTTCGTCAGGGTTGCTTCAGGGCACTTCCCCTCTCGGCTGTAATTACTTGAGACCGCCGCTGCGTTTCCTAATCCTCCTCGCTTGTACTCATCACGACTTAACCGTCACCACAAAAATTGCAGGATGTGCTTTGATGGGAAAGGAAGTATCAGGAAAATGCTAGGATATCTTTAAATGCCTTTAATGAGAAGAGGGATGCGAATTGAGGGGAAAGGGAGAGTTCTGCTTTCTCCTTTTGCTCTGTTGCTTCTCCTCTCAGCTGCCTTCTGAGCAGGTCCCCCTGCGCACACCCTCTATCTTGCCAAGTGTTTGTCTCTTATGTGGCCCCCGTGATAGTTACACAGGCCATTCTGTCCCATGGCTTCTTGTCATTTTCCTCCCTGCTCGCACTGCCTGCCTAACTGCTCACCCTTTCCACCCCTGCTCTGACTACTCCCCTCCCGCTGCTGAGTCCTGATGATGATGGGCAGATCCATCCAGATGACCAGGATTTTGGTGTCCTGCAGTTTATGCTGCAGTTTCTCTCTCACTGCATGGCAGCTAGCAGCACTAGACAATACAGGCTCTTTTTTTGTGTTCCAGATGTTTTCACAAGCATCTTTGGTATTCAAAGCTCTAGGTACATGTTGAAGGAGGATTGGTAGGTCTCTTCTCTCCAGTCTCTTAATTAGACCACCGAAGCAAAGGATGGCTACATCTACACAGACCAAAACCGATCCCCTAAATGCTTGCCTGAACGTTTTGAACAGTCTGCTCATAATTGCAGCTGCTGCCCAGGAGACAGCACCTCAGGATCCTGAGTTTAGATGAGCCGTGGTGCCTCTCTCTACCGGGACAGCTACCGGTCTTCTCGCTGGGTCGATCTTCTTGTGTTAATGCTGCCCTGTTCTTCTCAGGGCTGATGTGAGAAATGCTCAGTCCACATTAATGCATTCTGGATTATTTTTTTTTTCTGACAGTTAATACTCATTTTATTCAGGTTAAGATATATATCAGGAAAGAGCTCATTAGGAAAGAGCGTGTTCTGGTTTTCTCTCGTATCTCCACGTAGTCTCTTCATGTTTCTGTTGGGATGACCACACATTTTTGTTCTGTATAGTTTTGTTCATTCTCTGTGAAATCTCTTTACTTTCTTGCCTGCTGAAATCTGCACATAATGGTTAATGTCATGCCTTATAGTACAAACTAAGTGGGCAGGTCTGCAGCCTGGAAAGCCAGGCAGCAGTACTAATAGCTTCAGGTGAGGACAAAACCAGCTTCCTATGATCTCCCGTCACATTCTGTCCCAATTACAAGAAGCTGTTCAGAAATGAGGCCAACACGGAAGAAATAAAAAAAGTAGGAATAGCATAGGAAAAAAGACAGGTACCAAATGTCCTTCAATTATAAGCCTTTCGTTTGTAAGAGGCAGCAGAAGAATCGGAAGAGGAGGGCTTCTGCTGTAGGGTTTTTTTGCAGCTGGAGATTTTGTATGAAATAGAATAAGGCTCACGCTATCAGCGTAAGACAGTTGCTTGTTGGTGACGACTTTCCAGTGAAAGTGAAACAGAATGGTGACTTCTCTTACTTCGTGGGGGTCTTTAGTGGTCTGTCATCCAGTCCTGTGTAAACTCTTGTGTGTGCGTGTAGACGGACTCTTGTAGGTGCATATACAGAACCCTCACAGAAGAGCAACAGAGATTCAGATTTCGTCACTGAGCCCTAATTTAATTGACAGTTATTCCTGGTAGAACTGAAAGCCTCATTTACACATACCTTATAAATAAAAGTACTAAACGTATTCTTAAGGGTCCATTTACTTCGGTGGTCTAAAGGATATATGTGTTGTTCAGTGCCTTGTGTTCTCCACTGGTGATTATTTTAGCTGTGTATAATCTTTGGAAATGAGCAATCAATCCTAATGAAGCACCCTCATCAGTGAGAAGCAGAATTAATGCTATTCTTTTACTAATTACTCCAGAGACATCCTCAGCTTGTGTGTCAGGAAACAAGTAAAATCTGAATTCTGGTGTTCGAGGGGAAGACTTTTCTGTTTGTGCTGCGTACCCATTTTTCTACTGAAGATTTTGTAAGAAGGTTGAAGGAGAAATTAAAACATACTGGGCATGGCTAATGGAGAGGGACAGTGGCTTAAGGTTCTGGTAGCTCTGTTCAAGAAAACTGTGAGGTGAGGTATGATCTTGTGAAGGGTTCAGGTACACATCTGAAAATGCAAAAACGCCTCTTTTCTGTCTTAAGATATATATGTGTACATAAGTATATTTAATAGAAATGTGTTTTATATAAACATACACTATAAAATCACTACAGGTGTGGTCAGCAGCCAAAAAAAAAAAAAGGGGGAGAAATATTTTAAATACAAAACTTGAGGAAAGAAAAGCTTCCTTTGAGTCTGACCACCTTCTTGCTGTGAACTTATCCCAGAGTTCTTCAATAAAGGCATCAAGACTGAGATGCAGGGTTTGGCAAAGGACTTAATACAGGGTTTTAGAACTGGAAAAGAAACATTCCTCACCTCTGAAAGCACTTGTGAACCATCTCAAACATCTATTTCCCTGTGCCAAGACAAAGATTGGCCTTTCTCTCAATAAGAAATGCACATAAAATAAACATCTAAGAACACATTTAATTTTGGGGAGAATGAAAAGGAAAAATCTGTTTTAAAGCTGACAGGAAGAGAGTCTTGCCTCTAGCAAATAGAAATCACACAGCCTTGGCATCCTTCTTCTCAAGACTGAGGTACCGCGGGGATGAGGCGATGCAGGAATAGGGACCACCACCACTGCCAGCGTGCTCCACGCTTTGCCCAGTGCAGTCTCTGACACTGCCTCCACAGGGAATGTCTGTAGCCCACACAGCACTAGAAGACAGGCAAGCCTAGGAGAAAAACATGATCCTTAACTGGTTTAATACCATTGTTCCACTGCTCTGCATTTGCTGTTGTCCTTTCACCTTGTGGTGGGCCTAATACTGTTTTTCAGATACGATTATTGTTAGGCAGCGTTCACAGGCAGAATTTGTTTCGTCATTTTAATTCTCCAATATCCACGTGCAGAACCCAGGCATTTAGGACAACGCTTGCACCCCCCCTTACTTGATTGAAAATGTAGGGCAAGCTGAAATAATCACCTGGGACCAAATTAATTGGTCTGCTGGGGTAAAATCCCCAGATTATTGTAAAAACTTTAATGGCCAAAAGTGACAAGAAGACTGGTCATATCTGATTTGATAGACAATACACCCCAGTGATGTACAGCTCCTTTTGATCTTGATTCATTAAACTGTTATTTCTCACCAGCACAGATAATGTTTTCTGAACTTAATTAGATGTCTTCCATTCAAACAACTGAATTACCAGTAACCCATGAAGTCCCCTAAAACATCAGAGAACAAAATATGTTCCAGTAAGCTGGGATCTCAGCAAAACCTCAGAGTATTTAAGCCTAAAGTTAACCTAATATTACACTGGGGTGTAGTCTTGGTCATATCTGGCCACTCAGCTGTTGAATTTAAGTTTTGAAAAACCTTTTGCATTCTCTTGCTATCTTCATTCAAGATTTTGGGGAGATGCATAGCATGTTTTCAGTTCTCATATTGGGTCTCCTAGTTATGTCTCTGTAGAGTAAGAGCTAATTCATAATTAGAGGCAAACATTTCATAGGGTAGGATGTTTCCTACTCTGTGATGTTGGCTCCTGCTGCCTGCTCTGGCAGGCCGCATTCGTGAAGACAGGTTACACTCATGTGAGGTCAGTGACCAGTTCTCTTTTCACTGTGTGCTTGAGGGGGGGACAGCAGAACAAAAGGAGCTATCCTTCACCAGCACCCGCAGGCTCTCATGACAAACTCACCCCTGATGCAGGCTCACTCTCCCTACTGCCCCTGCCTGCTGCTGCTGGGGGGGGTGGGGAGTTCGTAGCACATATCATAGAACCACAGAATGGTTTGGGTTAGAAGGGACCTTAAAGACCACCTAGTTCCAACCCCCCTGCCATGGGCAGGGACACCCTCCACCAGACCAGGTTGCTCACAGCCTCATCCAGCCTGGCCTTGAACACTCCCAGGGATGGGGCACCCACAGCTTCTCTGGGCAACCTGTGCCAGTGCCTCACCACCCTCTCTGGGAAGAACTTCTTCCTGATATCCAATCTAAATCTCCCCTCTTTCAATTTAAACCTGTTACCCTCTGTCCTGTCACTACAGGCCCTTGTACAAAGTCGCCCTCCAGCTTTCTTGTAGGCCCCCTTATGCCGCAGGAAGTCTCGTCTCTGAAACCCCCTTCAAGGCTCTGCATGGGAATTCATGCACAGCTGTGTTTTTCAGCCTTTAGGCTAAGTGTGTTTTGCCTGTGTTCTCCAAATTCAGCTTGAACCTTGGGTGCATACATGGTGCAGAAGAACAACAACAAATTTCTGTCTCAGATCTTCACGGAAGACAAGGCTGCAGATCTTGCTGTAGACAGCAGGACATGCATGGCAAATCATTGAGAGCATTTTTTAACTTGTCTCTATGAATCTGCTCAAAAAAAAAATCATTGGAAGAAGAAAAGAGACTCCCACTGTTCAAGCACAACTGATTCCCAGAGAGAATACCTTAGAAAGTAAAAGCTGCTTGTCCAAATGCTACCAGCAAATATCAGGCACATCACCTCATTTCCACTATGGAGCTCCCTCCACAGGCCATAGTGGGTTTTGCACATTACAGAATTAATTGCTTGGATGGGATTTAAAAAGTAACTCAATGACTTTATGGCAGGTTGTATTACTTGTATATAGTACAGCAAAGGTCATAGTGTAAGGTCATTCAGTTGGGAAGGGACCGCAGCAAGTCCCTAGTCCAACCTCCTGCTCAAAGCAACGCCAGCTATGGGGTCAGACCAGGTGGCTCAGGCCTTTGTCCAGCTGGGTCTTCAAAACCTCAAAGGATGCCAGTGGCACAACCTACCTGAACAAACCTGTTCCACAGTTTGGCTCTTCTCATGGGGGGAGAATGTTTTCCTTGTAATCCAGTCTTGAACTGGCCTTGTTTCGATTTTTGCTCACTGTCTCTCCTCCTCCCACCACGCAGCCCTGTGAAGCGCCTGGCTCCACACTGCTGGTAACTTTCTCACAGCGACTGGAGAGGTGCTGTTAAGTACCCCACCTGCAAGCTATCTTATCTGCAGGCTGAACAAGCCCCAGTCCCTCAGCTTCTCCTCACAGGTCAGGTGCTCCAGCCCTCGACCATTGTGATGGCCCTCTGCTCAACTCATTATGGGTATTTGATGTCTTTCTTGGAGGGTCCTAAGCTTGGCACAGTAATCTAGAAATACTCCGAGGAGTGCTGAGTAGAGTGGGAATAATCCCTTGATCCTCTGGCTGTGCATCTACTCATACAGTCGGGGAGGCCATTGGCCTTCCTTGCTGTCAGGGTACAATACTGACTCCTGTTCGGCATCATAAGGAGTCAAGGAAAAGCTTTTCTGCCACTGGCAGGATAGCAAGCACAGCCAGCTCTGCCACAAGCCCAGGATTCCCAGGCGTGCCCACTTTCTCCATGCAGTAGTTGTGCTGGGGCAGAATTTGGGGATTTTAATGGGCTTTTCTACCAGCCCCGCTGGAGCAACATCCAGAACTTCCCAGCACCCTGCCTGCAGCAGTTGTATCCACAACACGTGCCGACCAGCTCTCCAGCCACGTTCACAGCTGAAGCATCAGTCTTGGTGTCCAGCTCCGGCGTCCCCCAAACACGTCAGAAGAAGCATACGTGAGCAACCCTCCTGTGCCGTGAATAAAAGTGTCTTTATCTATCTCCTGAAAGCCCAGAAGGAAATGCAGCAACTGTAGGTGTTAGCAAAATTATCTGTATGGAAGGGGTAGGGGCTGACCTGTTTGTCATAGGTCTGATGTGCAGCAAATATTGTGGCATCCACAACTGTCTTTTAAGTAACTTGCTGTCATCAGCAGTAGGAAGGTTTCTATGTCTAACATCTCTTTTGTCAGTTCTGGCACAGTTATTGCTTAGCCATGCACACTGCTGAGTGGTCACAACCCTGCTGGGAGCCAACATCTTGCAAAATTGCTCATTATTCTCTTGAGCATGAAGAACCTCAGCCAAAAGAGGTTCATCAGACTTGCACACCTGGTTTCACACAGTTTGCTTCTCTTCTGTCACGTGAGCGCTTTGTGAAGTGATTTAAGACTCTGATAGTGTTCCACTGAGAAGACCTTTATCACGGATTCCTTGTTTGTATTTCCACTGTAGAGCTTCTTATTCATCTACAGATGGTCATGTCTGATGGATATTCCATGCTGTAGACAGTAACTGGTTCCACCCCAGGTTCACACATCACATACATCGTGAAATTAAAATGAACAGACGGAAGAACAGTAAAACCCAGTCATCTCTTACACACTCAGGGACAAGTTGTCCTCTTGTTTACTTCAGATGATGGTAGTGCGGTTTCCAAGAGCATGCCTGGATGGAGCCCATGGATTTGAGCAAGGCCCCATTTCTTCAGCGCACTCGCTCACCTGACCACTCAGTAAAACTGGCAGTACCAGGTCTCCGTTACTGATGTCAGTGAAGATATACTGATACGTTTCCAAGGGAATGGATCGAACTCTTCTCCCGTTGCAGTCGTTTTCCTTTTAGCCACCTTTTTTTACACAGACTAGTAGAGTTCTCCGGAAGGCGAAAGGCAGACAAGTAGATTTAGTGCCTCTCGTTCATTTTCAAGGCTCTGTTTAGGTATTAGGGCCGTATTCAGACAGGCTCAAGAACTTGGGTGAAACACAGTCAGTCTGAATAAAGCCTTACATTAAAAATAACAGGCAGGATTTTTGGCAGGTGTCCAGGGGAGTCACCCAGCACTGATACCACTGAAAACATGTTGATGGGAAGGATTTCTTTTAATTTAAGCGAAAAGTAGAGGTCGGTACCTTTGTTGTGAAAAGTAGAAACCGGAGCCTGCACATCTGATTCATGACGGAGTGTGTGGTTACTTGGGATAATTAAGCTAGACTTTTCTCCTGTGCAACTCCAAAGCTGCAGTGGCTCTGTCACAACTCTACTAGATGAATGCTTGCATGAGAAAGGAAACGTTCACTGTATTTTAGAATAGAGATGGAAGGATTCCTGTGTGCTTTATACCTGAACCATTTAGCATGTTTTACTCACTCCCAACATAGAATATCGCTCTAATCTTCAGGATCACAGAAGGCAGCACACCCAGTTGATACTTCCAGTTCTTCTTTTCTCAGAAGCAAGAGATGCCTGCCATTGGGATCTCTTTGAATTCACCGTTAAGGATGACTCCCCTGTATCATGCACAGAGTGGTGGGGCATCCAGACACAGGCACGGACGTTAATTGAGATACAGCAGGGAAGGACCTAAAACCAACAGTCAAACCAGCACTTTTCAAAGTGGAAGTGCAGATCTCAGTGTAGTCTTTGTAATTCAGGACCAGCTCTAGAAGTGAAACTGCCTGCAGCACAAATTTATGAAAACACTTTGTTACTACAAATCCCGTAGGAGCCTTATTCTCCGGGCTTTATACAATTTACTCTTTCTGTTATTTACCGTTTATTGAAGAGAGTGTGTTCTTTTATGCAGGATACAAAGAGGAAATATACACAGATAATGTGTATATAAGAAAAATACGATAACTTGGAGATCTTCCTGTGCTTTAACAGAAAATCCTGAAAGATTTTTTTTTCTAATGTACAGAAGGCAATCTGCTTCAGAAGCGAGGGCAGTGCTCTCTGATTTGGCAATCCCATGAGTGAGATTTCAGCCTTGGTTGAACCATCAGAAGAATATTTGCCTTCAAGAGACAACATGATACTGCACTGAAAGCCAAAGGACTTGGGTTCTACACTCTGTAACTCTCCCCCTCTGCAAAGTGGAAAGACCACTTTCACTCCATGCCTGTATTTCATCTTTGCACACCCTTTGCCTCTCCTGTGTCTTTAGCCTATAAGCCCTTTGAAGAAAGGGAAGACTCACCGTCAGTGTGCTGTTCCTAGTGTAGTAAAAACACTAGTATGAAGTGGATACTGTGGGTGCAATGAAGCTGTGACTAGCATTAAAAAAAAAGTCTTATGTCATATCTGAGCTTGGCTTCGCACGTGGTCTTTTTCCACATTAATCCTTTTCAAGAAGTGTTAGTGCTTGGAGGTCCTAGTGTCAACCTTGTGCACCGTGGCTAGTAAATATGGCTACTAGTATAGGTAATACCCAGAATGGGCCAGGAAGGAGGAAGGAATAAAGAGGGGTGAGCAGAAGAATAGTAAATGCTAAAAAGAACCATTTGGAAAAGGTCTTTAGAAATCTGATACCATTCAGGAGGATGATGACCTTTGAAACCTGGCAAGCAACATTTTACTCCCAAGCATTCTCAGTTCAAAAGAAGATGCTGACCTTTCAGTTGCTTTACCATGTTACAGCAAGAAGAGCAAACTGAAGAAACGAGAGGCCAAAGCACGTGCAAGTCTGGCCCGCAGAGCTGCACTGCAGAGCCAAATGTCTGCAGTATTCCAGGGTGAAAATGGCTTGGCCTTCCTTCTAAACACAGACTCACAGCTGCAGCTCACAGCGTATATATTTGCTCTCATTTTTGCTCTTAGCCTGTGTTGTGACCATTTCCTACACCCATCTTAGGAACTACAAGCCCTTGCATTACTTTTTCTCCCTTCTGAAAACATTCCACAGTGCAAGTCCAAAAATCTCTGTCCTGCAATTGAGTCAAAGAATCATAGAATCACAGGATGGTTTGGGTTGGAAGGGACCTTAAAGATCATCTAGTTCCAACCCCCCTGCCATGGGCAGGGACACCCTCCACTAGACCAGGTTGCTCAAAGCCTCATCCAGCCTGGCCTGGAACACTCTCAGGGATGGGGCATCCACAGCTTCTCTGGGCAACCTGTGCCAGTGCCTCACCACCCTCTCCGTGAAGAACTTCTTCCTGATATTCAATCTAAATCTCCCTGCTTTCAGTTTAAACCCATTACCCCTTGTCCTGTCACTACCAGCCCTTGTAATAAGTACCACCCCAGCTTTCCTGTTTGCCCCCTTCAGGTACTGGAAAGCTGCCAGAAGATCTCCCCAGAGCCTTCTCTTCTCTAGGCTGAACAAGCCCAATCCTGGCAGAGAGGTTTGCTTGTGGACCCCTCATTACTTTGCCATGGAAGTCAGGGGAGTCTTTGCCTGGCAGGTCAACTGTGTGATTCAATGAACATGCCTGGAGTTAAAAAGGTTAAAATGCAGTGCATGAGTCCAGAGAAAAGTGCCTGCCAAGTCTTCTGTAAAAGAATACATTAATCCTAACAATCTTGTGTCCTTTATTATTTTCTCCTCCTGTACCCTTTGTTTTTCCAGACCACTCCTGTTTAGTATTCAAACCCTATTTCTTTTCTCTCTTGCCCTAAAACGTAATTTGTAACACCAGATGTTTTGCACATTACAAGCTGTAAGAAATGTGACTTGCAGTAATTGCACTGCAGTGGCCGAGAAGGATCAGGAATCCCTGAGCTTTGGCTCCGGCAGTGGTGGTGGTGAGTCACCCTGTAACTTCAGACGCCAAATTGCTCCCCCCCCTGTTTGCGTGCCCGTTGAGCGAGAGGCATCGCTGTACCTCACAGGGTTGTTTTGGAGGATTAGGGCTTTAAAGCATCCAAGTGTGCCGCCAGCCTTGTTGAGCATTGCTTAACGTGTTTACTAAGGGGCATGCACAACCCTGGGATGTTTTTTGTGAGACTCGGCAGTACTTTTTCCTGAAGACAGTGCTGAGCACATGCTATGCAGAGCTGTCTGTCACAGCAGGGAAAGGGATGCACATTTCCATGCTGAATAGCAAGCTCAGTACCTGCTCTCCCAGGCAGACACCCTGATCTCCGTCTTACTGCCATGAAAATTAACATCAAGGCCTCTCTCTCTTCTGTTTTAGATCCTGGTGCTCCTGTGAAACTGCCTTGTATGCCAGTTAAACTGTCACCTCCACTACCTCCAAAGAAAGTCATGATTTGCATGCCTTTAGGGGGGCCAGACCTCTCTCTCTCATCCTATTCCACACAGAAGAGCTCCCAGCAGCCTTTGACTCAGCACCATCACACTGTCCTGCCATCCCAGTTAGCAGCTCACCAGCACCAGCTCCAGTACGGCAGCCACAGCCAGCACCTGCCTTCTGGGTCCAGCACGTTGCCCATTCACCCTTCGGGGTGCCGGATGATAGAGGAACTCAACAAAACGCTAGCCATGACCATGCAGAGACTAGAAAGGTAATGGATCGACTTTTTAAATTACCTGTTGATGTGCGCTCTTTGCTGTTAACCTCAGTATCAACGTCACCACTTGAGTTATGTTGTTAGTACTGGAATCCAGTCCCAGAGACAGGGAAAGAGCCTTCCCAGGCTTGTTGGCAAGTTTCTGGAAGAAAGGGGAAAAAGACTAAAAGTCCTGTACCCCATTGTCCTGTTGAAGGAGCCAGATAACACAGCCGATGGAGAAAACGTTAATAGGACAAGCCTGCCTTGCAATATATACTGCAGAGTGCATAAATGCAAAGCTTTGGTTATGTGCAGGATCGCCAAAAAAAAGGAGAGGAAGTGGAAGCCTCAGAAAGAGCAGTAAAAACCAAATATGCCACTCAACCAAGGTATCTGATTAGTATTGCTGGTAAGCTCAAAACAACCTATGAGGACTTCCTACATGTCACTCAAAGGGGTTTTAATACACTATTTCAATTAATTCGGTTAATTTAAATTAAACTAAATGTTTGCTCTTAATAGAAGTATTTAACCCATTCCACAGCAGCTACCTTCTTAGCCATTTGCATCTGGAGGAGGCTGTACACTGGAGCAGAAGAGCCTTACCCACCTTAGGGCTGTTTTTTATTACTGTCACTTGTGGGTATCTCTGAACGTTGCTTCAGTCTGAGTAAGTGAAGCATGCTGTATAAATGTGAGCTCTCCTCATCGACTGCAAGATCAGCAAGCTTTAAAAAATTTATTTCGTCTCGTAGAGAAAAGTTGAGCAAGTCCCAGAATAGGGAAGGTACCTACAAAAAATGGCGTGTTCTATTTAGCACCAAGGGCAGCTTTGTAGCCAGCTAGTTCTGGGAGCATCAGATCATCCTTCTGTTAGACAGGAAGCAAAAATATTAGTTCCAGCAGACAAAATGCCTAATGATTTGCCCCAATACCTCTTTATGATAATATTACCTTCGTTATAGTGCATAGTTAAAAATAAATCAGTTAGAGATGGCAGGTTCTCCTTACTGCCATAAGTAGTCAGGGACTACTGAAAAATAGTCAGGGAACCAGAGGCCAGTTTAGTTTAGTACCAGGATAGCAAGACCTCTGCGGTTATATCAGGGGGACTGATGTTTCTGCAGCATGGGGGAATTCTCTGATGGGGCAAAACAGCTGGGGCTGTGAGGGAAATTCCTACTCCCATCAGTAAAAGGACTAGCATTAGGATTGGAAAGAGCATCCACATTCCCCTCCTGTCGCCAGTGACCACCCACTTACCGCTCACATTGTCAGTAGGGCTGATCAGATGCATCTGCATCACCCCACATCTTGGCACAGCAAGCACAGAGAGTTGCTGGGGTCTCCCAAAGGCTCCGTTGAGGCTGCAGTGCCCATGCCGTCCCCAGCGCGGGTCGGATGTCGTACTGCCTGGCTCACACCGCCTTGCAGAAGGCACTTTGTTATCCTGAGCCGAGTGACATCTCTCAGAGTATGACTTCATTGTGGCATCTGTTGCCCCACAGCAATGAGTGCTCCAATTTCTGGGCATCCATCAAGTTTATATCTACAAATATGTTTGACTTAAAGAAGGAGGTGCTGTTTGGTTTTAACTATTAATTTGAAGCTAAAACTCTGCTGTTTGTTAAAAACTGAATAAGAAAGGATTAATTTCCCAATAAGAAGCAATTGTCTCCCTTTGCAGAAGAAAATAAAGGTTGTGACACTGATATTTCACATTTAAAATTAAAATGAGCCCTGTATTGCAGATTGTTGATTTTTCATAGCCTTTTTGCGTTGAGTAACTATTATTTCAATCATGAAATAAAGTGTTGAGTGCTTCAGTTATTCTCCTCATCAAAACAAATCGATAAAATTTGCATTCACAAGAGAGAAAAATAGGTGATGACTGTTTCCTGTGCGACAGTGATTGTTATTTTCATAGTATTTACAGGTAAAAGGGTGTGTGGAGCTGACACTTGCTGTTAAGTTCTTAAATTGCTTTTGAAGCCACACTGTAATCTTAGTAAATTTGCTAACTTTTCTTGAAGATTTGTGCAGATTTTTAAAATATATGTATTTCACTTGGGAGAGTGTTATTTGCATGAAATGCTGCTGTTTTTGAATACTTCTTACAGAAGTTCTTTTCTGTAATTGTGTAAAATCTGCATTAAACGGAGCAGAAATCATACTACAGTATTTGTTATTGGACATTTCAGCCCAGAGGTCTTGAGGGCTTTTTAAAACTGCACAGATCCTGTGTCTGCTTTATTCTATTTAAAATTTTGTAGTGTGCTCACATCAGCTGCATGCATAGGCTATGCAGTGCGATCCTGAGCTTTACTGTTCCACAATAACATGCTGCTGGGTCAGTGATCTTGAGATGAGAGAGCCTGGCATGTCTCTGAGGTACCTTCTGGGGAATGCTAAGTTCAGTGGAGCATTTAATTTTGCGGATCTCAGCCTTTATCTTGAAAGAATCCTACAACTTTATAGAATAATTGCCATGATGCTGAAGTAATAGTGCTGCCAAGTCTGGTAACTTGGGGGATTATTTAGAGTAGTATTTTGGTTTTAATGAGGAGGGATCATGTAGACACATGCAGATCAGTTTTCTTCTCTAATTTTTTTCTTTGTTTTCCTTGGGGATTTCTTTTTCTCCCCGTGTCCATTTTCTTTTGTTCTGGTGCAGTGGCACCTCCTCAAGTCTGTTAAATTCTCTTGATATTCGCTGAATTCATAACCGGTTCATATCATATCAACGAAGAGCAAAAGACAAAACCATCCCCTTCCTCTAGCAATCTGGATTTTTTGCTTTCGCAGACCTGAAACCAGTGCTTTGCCAATGAGCCAGAAGCTTGCCAGAGAAAAATGAGCTGTCCCTGTATACTGGCCTGGAAGCCAGAAGTTATTTTGCTGTCCTTGACCTTGAGAAAGCTACTGAGCTTCTCTACCTCTATTTTCCCCTCTGCAGGAGGGGTTGCGTGTTACTGCCTCACCTAGATCCAGTCCTTACTAACAAGTTAATGTCTTAAGGTACATTAAAAGCATGTAGTAGCTGTTCAAGTCCCGGTTGTTCTTATGGCTTAAAATGGTAGTTAATTCCTGGGGTTTTTTAATTCATTTTTATTACAGACACTCTAAAACACTACGTTCATTTGCACACGTAACACCTCGGATGGCAAACATTTTCTGGTACTCGTGACATCTATTCATAACCCCTTGTCAGAAGGGCAGTCTGTCCCTCGTCATAGTATGACTATTATGACATGTCATTTGTGCCGCCAGTTTGCCTCTATTTTCCCTGATAAATTACCAGCTTTATGATAGATTAAGTTGAAACTGAGAAGAGTGTAATTTTCACGTGACCTTTTTTCTGCAACCTCTGTTGCCAGTTTGTGGCCTACTGCAAATGACTTTCCCCTTCAGCCCAAAGAGTACGTGTCAAGCAGAAGCAAAACGATTCCGGCATCATTTTTACCATTTCAGAATGCATTGTGAGAGGTGGTGAAAATCTGATAACCCCTGCCATCAAAATCCAGGGAAGGCTGGGTCCTCTTGGCTGGAGAGGAAGGACTGTGCCCCAAAGCCCTGCGTCATGAGCAGCAGCAGCAGAAGCTTTAGAAACCCTCTTGTACCGCTCAAATGTAGCTTTAATTGTGGCTTAGGGAGGCAGCTTCTTCATCTGAAACAGCCTTATTTTCTGCCTTGCCCCTATAGTTCTCGGTCTGTCTGGTAAGACGACAGTTTCAATTCCTCCGTGGGCTCTTGTGCGCTCGCAGCTGAACCAAGGCCTCTGTTTGTTCAGCGTAGGTGCTAAAGAGCTATTAAGTGGCAATATCTCACCCTGAGCTGGAACTGCGTCTGTGCCAAAGGAGTGAAAAATCGCTGTGTCCAAAAAGAGAGTGTGAGACCAGTTCCTCCGGGACACCCAGCTCAGCTTCAGACTGGGTTTGTGAAGAGAAATGCCTTAGACATTCCTGCCAGTGTCTTGTAAATCTTATAAAACATATTTGAGTCAGAAAACATTTATCTTCCATAAAACTTGTCAAGAGAATTGCTTTTTGTCTAAACTTTAGCATTGCCTAAGGGTAGAAACGCTTAATATTTATAGCTCTGCCTTCTCTCTCTGCCTCTCACACGTATGCCTGGATCGTAGAAATGTACATACAAGGGTTTGAAGTTTTTCTCGGATTTTTGTTTTACCCGATAAGTACAAAGGAGTGTACTGTGGATCTGAAAGCATGCAGATAAAAATGTAACTCTCTATTCCAAAATCAAAGCGCCTGGCATGACAGATCAGAAGTGTGCGGGTTTTTTTCCCACTGGATATTACAGGACAGATTTGACTTTTATCTTTTTAAATGTTGTCTGTACCACGAGTCACTCATATACTTAAATTCTGATTTTTCATTAAAAAATTATTTCATGTCTCGCTAGATACATTGTAAGCTACAGTGGTATAACTTTTTTGCTTTTTCGATCCTGTAAAGATGATGAAACAGTAATTGCTAGTGCTTGTCCTAGTCAGCTATGGATTATTCAAATCTGTGTGTTAAGATACATTGATCTTCTCAAAACAAGCACTTGCTTAACTGTAGCTTTGGCCTCTAATTTTGTTGCAAAACATGAAACTGATTATAAATAGACTGTTTGAATCAGTAGTGTGCTTTTTGGTAAATAATGCTAAAATTTTTGTGATGTAGACCACCTGACCGTGTCAGGCTTTTGCTAGTGACCCAGAGGAATTCATGGAAATATCCAGTGACCTTGATTCGTCTTTCTTAAGTAAACTGCAATACTGCATGTATTTCACAAGTGCTTCGCTTAGACAGCTGACTTTGTCAAAAAAGATATGGAAAGTGCTGATTTTAATCAAGAAGAACACAAAACACCAGGAAAAATGAGGGGCTTAAAATAGAAAGTAGTATTACCAAGAAAGTGGATGATTCAGAAAAATTACAATGAGATGAGAAGCCGCCTATTTCTAGATCACTGGTTCAAATAAAGATCTAGCGTGGTGATTTGGAAATGAGGTTGCCATGCAATACCTGCTTGGTATCCTAAATTGGTGAAGCACTTTGATCCCTGCTACCCTATGGGTACACCCATAAGGATGCATCTGTAACCCACCTACGTCCTTCACACAACAGGGAAGCAGCAAATAGTCCTGGACGCTGAACTACTTTTTACTCCTTTCGTTTGTGCTTCCAGAAGGGACTTAGTGAACTTGTGCTTACTCTCTGTGTATGTTCTGGTTTAAAATTAACTGAATGATCCAGGGGTTGTGATCACCTTTTTTTTTCTTTTTTTTTAGCAAAGTTAACATAATTTGACAGCATTTTTAGTGTTTCTTAGAAATTTAATTCTGGGTTTTTTAATTTTCTACCTTTCCTCTTAAAGAGTTACACAAAAAATGAGTTCCAAAGAAAAGACATTTAAAAAACAAAGTTAATAAAATTAAAATTACTAAAGCGTATCAACAAATTCAAAGTTAGTTGAAAGTTTTTAAAGACTGTAGGAGAATTCAGCTGATGGATTCTAAAAGTACTTCCAGAATAAAAAAAAAAAAATTTGGGATCAAAATCACTGGAGTCTAATACAAAAAAATCACAAGCCAGTTCTTCATGAGTGGAGTGCCTCTGCTCAAGGCATCCAGTGAAGCCATACACCTCACTGTTGGTTAGTCTGCAACAGTAGATGTTGCAATTAAGAAAATTATTCTTTTGAAGAAAGAGAAATGGTTCAAGTTGACTCAGTAGAATATGATTTAAAGAGAAGATTACAACATTTTTTTCAAGGTGCAGAATGCCTCTGGTATTCTGAACAGGCTAAAGGAATTAAGGCTGTTTAGCACTCGGTAAGGTCTGACCCAAATCTGGGTGCTTCAAGTCCGACTTGACCAGCACATCTGCTTTCACACCTATGTTCTTGTGGAAAGTAAAACATACAGACTTAGGGAAGGTGTTTGACGGGAAATCGTTCCCCACCTTTTATACAGCTGTTGCCTGCGCTGGGCCTTAGAGAGAGCAGTTTCTGCTGACTTGGAAATAAACCCGAGCAACCATCAGTTTTGCCTGCCAGTTTCTCATTCTCGTTTCATATTGGAAAAGCAACACGAGCTATTAGATAGAAACGGGCTGGGGAGCTTGGTTCTGTTCCTCACTTTTCCTTCGCCCTTGTTTGACGTTGATCTTCACCTCCCCGTGTTCCTGTTTCCCTACCCGATAGCTGCCTTGGTACAGGGCTTTGAAATCAGCGCACGACCAGAGCTAGGTGGTGGCGGTACTGACAACAGGTCTGAACCTCGTAAGCTGCAGGACACGATCAATCACACTTTATGTGGCCAAAGAAAGACCATCTTAGCTCCAATTCAGATTGATCTCCAGCACCTGTCTGGAGTCAGCAGCTGGGGCAGGAAAGGGGATATATTGTCCCTGCAGCCCTCACAACATACAGCTGTGCTGTTAGCAAACAGACCTTCCAGGCTTTAGCTCCCTCCCTTTAGCTGTTATTCTCACCAGCTCCCGAAGTCTCTTATCTCCAAGCCTGGCTTCACACGCTCAGTCCCCTCCACATCAGAGGGTTGTGCTTTTGCCTTCCCCTCAAGCCAATCAACACCATCTTGCCCAGACAGTGAAAGTTATGGATTCCCTTTGCCTTTCCATAACCCTCCTCTACCATCTACATCTTTCCTTCCTCCCACTCTTACTCCACCTTTTGCACCGAGGGGGCACATTTTCTCCTTGCTGCCTGCACGCCGGTGGAGAGGCCACACCAGAGCGACATGCTTACCACTCTGAGTAGCTGCTGCAGTTCCCACTGAGCCCTGAGACTCTATTTGCTGCTCATCCTTTGCTCGCAGTCCTGGCTGCCAGTGTGTCTGGCTACCCGTATGTCTGCCTGCACACTGTTCTACAAGTGTTGTACCTTAAATCTAAGGTGTGCTCAGTTTACACCCGTTAGATGTGTTGCTGGTCACGAAGATCCGTCTGTTCTCGTTTCTTCTCAAAAAGGGACGAAAGACTGTGACTCTCCTAAATACAGCGAAGAGAGGCAATTCAGTCTTTCATTCAGCTGTTTCCTTTAGTTTATTTATTTGGTTTTCTTTCCCGACAGCTCTGGTTTACACACAGGTGACAGTGTTACAAAAACAGGACCTGGGGGCCTTCCAGACATGAGACAAGTGCCAACTGTTGTGATCGAATGCGATGACAATAAAGAAAATGTGCCTCATGAAACAGACTATGAAGACTCTTCCTGCCTCTACACAAGACAGGAAGAGGAGGAAGAGGAAGATGAAGATGAGGATAACTCATTATTTACAAGTAAGACTCATTCAATGTTTTCTTTCTCATTTATTTAATTTTTCCTCGCAACTCTCAGTACACAAGGGAAACAAAAGGCCTGTGAATTTTCTCTCTTGACTGTGGCTTTTGCATCTTTCAGGGCTTGACTACACAGGGACACTTGGTAAATTTATCCAAAATAACAAGTAGTATGAATTTCCCTAATAGCAATTTCCTTAATTCACGTGAGTCCCTGTCTGATTAGCTCTCAGACAGAATTCAAATGACTGGGTTTGGCTTATATTTGTTCACTTCCAAACTGACTTTTGAATTCACTTTCCCAAGTGTCCGTGGTGTAGAGAAGCCCTGTGTTTGGTTTAAGTCAAGATCAGCTCCGTAGAGTTACTTTAGGAGGATGAAGTAAGTGCCACTGATGGAGAATCAGAGCTTTTGTATTAGTAAGTATTAAATCGTGTCAGAATTGTCAGTCTGCACATACTTTGAAAGGGGTCATGGTTAGAGAATTGGGCTCAGATAAGCAGTTAATTGCTAGCTGTATCGCAGTTACAGTCTGGAGAGGGACGTGTGGCCCCTTCCCGACCTGTCTGAGAAACCCTTCTTCTGCCTCGATATGGCATCAGAGGACTCTCCCATGAAGACAAAATACCATACTTTTGTGTATGACAGCTGCTTGTCATCCTGGACATCGAGCTAAAGTTTCAGGCCCTTGGATTTCTCTTCTTTGGAAAACAGGGAGCAGTACAAACAAACTACACCCTTTTTAACACACAAGTTTCTAACAAGGGCATATTTCATCTTCTCAGAATCCTCCCTGAGCCTGCAAGTGAAATTAAGCAGGCTTTGCTCTTAAACTAAGAAACAGAGCAGAAACGCACAATCCCACACTCTCCTGCCAAAGCCCAAAACCTCTCATGGCTTTGAGTCGTTCTGTCTGCTTGTGTCTGTCTTCCCTGCCCAAACTGCTTTGGATGCAAGCCTAGGAGAGCAATTTCGAGCCGTGAAAGGCCACCAGTTTTCAGTGTCTTTGCTACTGTCGCTGCCTGAGAAGTGTCAATTAACGTACCTAGAGATCTACGCTCCTTCTGATTTTGATTCCTTCTAGTGCTAGCTTGAATGTCTTGGTATTGCGTTGCAAGAGAGTGAGGTACCTCTCTCTTTCCACATGCTGTAGCTCTGCTGCCTGCCCAGATCCTGAGGTTGAATTATTCATTCCATTATGCGGTTCAGAAACACTGTGCTAGAGAAAGCTACGGATCCTACTAGCAATTCTGAAACAAGCCCTTCTCCACTCCCCTCTATGGAGCAGTAGTTTTGATTTCTTTTTCCTGTGTAGCTACCAAATTCAGCTTTTCCTTATTGCGCTATGAACTGAGGTTAATTGAGCACATGAAGTTAATTGACGCCCCTTTTCCCACAGCCCATACCAGTGTAAATGAGAGCCTGGTATCCTCCCTTGGCTAGTACTTCCTTGCCTGCTGCATGCTGTAATGAAATGATGACACCTCCTTTGGCAGAGCCTCTTCTCTCTCCCACAGGCTCCCTGGCAATGAAAGTCTGCAGGAAGGACTCCTTAGCAATTAAACTAAGCAACAGGCCTTCCAAGCGAGAGCTGGAGGAAAAGAACATCCTCCCCATGCAGACTGATGAAGAGAGGCTTGAGCTTCGGCAGCAGATTGGGACAAAGTTAACAAGGTAGGAGGCAAACGTTTTTCGAACTGTTGCTTTTGGAAATACGTGGTGAGATGCCATTTTTATCCTTAGTTTGTGAACGTTTGAGATCTGTTTGTTCACAGTGTTCAAGAGGAAAACTGGGGAGAAGACTCTAGACATTATTTCTGCTTCAGTATAACTTCCCATAGAACAGCCCGTTTTGTTTTCCTGGCATATCCTACAGGAACTTCGGTTGTCTTAAGTATCAACATGAACTATGTGGATTTGGTTGGTTTTGGCGCACCAATAGGAAAAGTTCAGCTTTAATAACATTTTGAAACGTAGCTGCAGGTTCCATTTGGTAGGTTATTAGTTTGGCCAGAGGGCAGACGTATAACTTTCTTCTGACTGCATCTCCTGTGAGTAGATGAGTCTCTTCCTGATCCAAAATACTTAGGTCCTTCAGTACCTGCTTTTGTTGGGTCAGATTGGACAGATTCACCCTATCTAGACTCTTTCTTCTTCATAACAGTGTGACCAACTGTTCTGGTTTCCTGTATCGCATGGGCTATAGAGGGGTGGCCGTTAAATGTGGAAGATCTCTGTCAAGAATTGGTAAACTGAGGTCAGGTAGAAATGTACAAGAAGATCCTGCGCTCCAGACATGATTTCTGTAATCAGTTTAATACTGTTATCAACTTGGTGGTATACAGAGCATTAGAATGCTGTTAGTTGCCCCCCAGTGTGACTCTGAGAAGACCAGTCAGTTGTTAAGAACTTTCTTGTGGATTTTCTTTTTGTTTTTGTTTTTTTTTTTCTTTCTTCTTTTTTTGGTGTGGGGGGTAAAGGAGGAAGACCGCTACCATGTTGTGGAGAGAAGAAGAATAGGAGCTCCTGGTAAATGCCTCTTTCAGCATTTTACCTACTTTTTTATCCATGGTCTTGTTTATTGCCTCTTTAAAATCAACTAGCCACATCTTTCCGGTCTGTCTTTGAAAGTCTTTGTGCTGGATCATGCTTAACTTGCTCCAAGACCTGTCTAATGCTTCAGTGTTCTTTTTGAAGAGCCTCAGGAGTGATGCCCAAAGTATGCGAGATGGCACTGCGCTGTTGCTGGTACCGTGATTTTTCAGTCCAGTCTTTATTCAACACAATACCTTGTTAGGCTGCAGCTGCGCATGGAGCTCAGGGTCCCAAATTGCAGCACATGATAGCAAGCTCCCAGTGCTTACAGGATTCATTTTGAACCCTTTTGAAGCATGTGAAAAGTTGGAAGTTTTTGTCAGTTAGCATATCTTACTGTGCACTGCTTGACCTTACAATGACATTGAACAGCATTTCCACTGTGCTGCCCATTTGCTTAAATTACTTCGGTCTCTCAGATGTTTCACAGCTCTGTCTGATGAAGGTAAATAGAGTCGTTTGCAAACATTTACTCTGCACAGCTCACTGCGCCCCAGGTGATTTTTATTATAAATATTTTATACCTCACCTCTCCAAAACCTGCTTTTTCCCCACTAAAGAATGTTTCTTCAGCGTATCTCCTTTTAGCAAGGGACACTAATTTGGGCAGTACCCAGAACCTTTCCTGTGTCAGCCCCTTATTCTCACAGTGTTGTTGTGTTTCCCCAGTTGCATCTCTGCTCATTCAGTCTGAGGTATAATGCTTGTTCTTGTCTTCTAATATAGCAGGGACTTAAGGGCAGTCACAGTTTGAATAATTAAAACTGTGTAGATTTATTTATACAAGCTCAAAAAATAGCTGAGCCACTGCTGTTTCATTCCTGGTTTCTATCAGTGTAACATCACTGAAATTGGTAGAATTCCACAAGCCTTATCTGGAATAATACAGTTGTCAGTCTGACCTTTTAATTACTAGTATTTGCAGCTTAGTATCTCATCCTTTTGAGTAGCTAAAAACAATCCAAAAGTACGAGGAGGGAAACAACTTTCCTCATCTCTAATACCCAAAAAGGCACAGACATTTCAGCAGCGAAAAGGAAGATGTGTGTCTTACCAGTGCTTTGTATCTGAATGTGATGTATCCGTGTGCACAGACAGATGAATATTAGATTGAAATAGAGAGAATATTTCGGTTTGGACAGTATTTCTTTACTGTCCAGACTTCATTACTGAATCCATCCTTTGCCACTGCTCAGTAATTGTCACACAATGATGCAAATGCCAAGCAAAATTGAAGTAGTGAAGCATTTATGGTCCTTAGAGAAGATGCTAGATGCAGGCTATAATTGCAGCTGGCAGTTTTGGATTTCAGAGGGTTTTGTACTGTTCCACCAATGGTCCCCTATGGTTTAAAATAGCCAGCCAATGAAATCACATATGCTGCTTACAGAAGTAAAAAATGCAGAATAAAAACTTCAGCGAATAGTTATTGTCTGTAATGGATCAATTAATTTTCACCAAGATGCTGATTATGACACTTCAGTATTTATGCATAATCACAGTATTTCGTTTGGAAGAGCTCATTGGCTGCCACATTTGGCAGATCAGATTTTAGTACTATAACGAGAACATCATTTTTAAAGACGCTTGTAGCCAGGCATATTGAGAGATTGACCATTGACATATTGTCTGCGACCAAAATCATCCCAGGTGTAGTTCCTCCAGCCTTATTAGAGTTGCACCAGTAATGAATTGGGCTCAGAACTATTTGTTCATACCCTGTTTAAATGTAGCTTGGAACCTCTGAACCTCCAGTTAGTCCCAGGAAATTGTTATTACTGTTGCATCTGCCGACTGATAAAGAGACTCCAGAGCAGACTTCACCATGTTGCCTGTTTCCCATGCTGGGACAACAGTGCCCCGACTTATGCCAGACCAGCTGTGTGTGTGAGTGCAGGATCTGGCCCACTACACACCTGACCAGTAGCTCGGCCATGAGACAAATTAAGACCTTTGTGCCTATCATAGAGATGCTTCCCATGAATGTCATGCTTTGCTGGTGTGTATCCTGTGTCATGGCTCAGCACAGGTAGATCTGAGCAAAAATGGAGCTTTTGGCCCAAGACAACATAATGTGTCCTACCAAAGGCAGGGGATCCCACATCACGTGAGTTCCAGCCGCATGAAGAGGCCACTGCACCATTGGGTATTTCTGGGCAGTCTTTACACAGCAATTACAGCAACTAATTAGAAGACCTCCTTCTTTAACCAAAGCAGAAGGGACTACTCTAAAATGTGATATCACTATGAAGCAAGGAGCACGAAGTAAAGTAAGTTGCAGAACGCCAGCTCATAACCGTAGATGACCTGGGGAGAGGAAATGCATGCTGGAGGCCGTGTTCTTGGCTGCTAAAAAACAACTCCACTGACTTTCACTGTGAAGTGCAGACCTGCTGCACTAAGTAAGTCTTCAAGTGGGTATAGTTTTCTTTTTTCCTGCCTGCTCCGCTTCTCCCAAACTCCTCCTCCTTTTTATCCCTCTTGTGCCTGCACAGCTTCACAACCGCTCAAGTGTGTGTAAGTGACTGTAAAACAGAAAGGAGAAAACAGGAGGGAAAAGAGGACTCTGAAAGTTAACATCTGCCTTCTGCCTGTCTCTCTGACTGTGTTGGACCTGATGGGGAGCACTGGCCCCCCAGCTACGCAGTTAAAGCAGGGGGCAGGAGGACCTGGATTTAGCTTTCAGTGGCTATCAGGGTGAGAAGTGGGGCATATCTGGGCTGTGACTGTGAAGCAAGGATTTAGACAGGCTCTGGATCTGAGCATGGAGGTTCTCCCAGGGGCAGTGATAAAGGCAGGGCCTGTCAGGAGCCCCTGTTGAGGAGGAGGGCTAGGACTGATGGGGTGATGCACAGAGAACCGCACCATCTCCCAGAGACTGCGAGAGTGTCGGCTGGTACTGAGACGGGTGCTTCGGTGACGGACCTTGTACTGCTGTTTCACCAAGGAATCACAATAGTGGTCATAAGAGACCCCGCAGACATCCTCCATCAACTTATTGTTTACTAAGCCCAAAAGCCCTTTAGAGAAAACGTATCCATATGTTTCTGTATAACTGTACACTGCACCAGACTTTGCTGAGGACTTTGCATTTGCTTGAAACTGGGAAAGCCTGATTTCTTTGTGTGTCTTTCACAAAGTCTCTCCTATACCTTAAGAAAACTTGTGACTTTAGACTATGGTTGATGTGCCGTGCATCCTACAAGAAAGGCTTTCTAAAGCACTCAAGTCTTCTTTGAGTCTCTTAACCCTCCAACTCTAGTGAAGCTTGTCATTAGCAGTTCGATTCAGCAGTATTAAAGCTGAGATTTTGGTCCGCTGCTTTTCAAGAATGCATGGCAGTGTCCTTTTCTGTTTTCCCTGAATTGCTTTCATCCTTGTTTTTCCCAGCTGCTGGCATAGGATGATCTAATCATACCAAAAAACTGGTAATCCAGTATTACTATCGTCATGTTGCTAATAGTCAACGTTAAGGGAACTTCTTGATATTCATAGTATTATTCCTGGTCAGCATCATCAGCACACTCCTACCCATCTCAGGGTAGAGGGCAGGCTGGCTGCAGGTCACAAGGCAGGGGAGATACATACAGGCTGTCCACAGGCGAGCAGTGCATGTCAGTGGATTGCTGCCCGTCACTGGCAGGTGCCACAGGCAACCCGGTAAGATTTTGCAGCCCAGTAAGATCTTGTGCTGTGCTGCTGCCAAAAGCTGTCAACTGTAGGAGACACGTTTAAGCCAAAACCATGCCTGGTGTGAAAGCAAAGAGGGATGAGGTGTTGGAGCAGCCCTCTGCACATTAACTAGATAATTAAATAGAAAATAATTACATTAGGAACAAATGAAGAAGAAAGTAGTGGTGTGGACACTGCAAGAAATTACGTTTTGCCTCTCGTGACTTTGAGTGATGGACATCCCATTGCTCGGTTGAATCCTGTCTGTCACTGTATGTGTTCTGCCGGCTTTAAGGCAGTGAATCAATGCAAGCTCCTCTGTCCGATACACAGTAGTGCTCTGCGTTGTTTTTTATATAGCCCTAGATTTATTCACTATAATGCCTTATGCGGTGCTGTCCTGACACCAGCACATGGAAAATCTTGATCTGCAGCAATATAAATAATATATTGCGAGTATCACAAGGCAAATAATCGGACGTATGAAAATAGATCACAGAGGCACTGCGTGCATATGGCTGTAAATATGTACGCATGAGATACAGACCTGTATACCTGCTGGATGTGTTTATAGTCCCATCAATGCTTTGGAAATAATATCGAGGTGTCAGTGACTGAGCAAAGTTATAAATCTCCGTTATGGAGCGACAGGTTTGACAGATGATGGTCACCTACTGTGTCGATCAGAAAAGTAATCTGCTCTACGCATTCCCTGATCAATGCTATGTCTTCCTCAGCTGTACTGAAAAATACTGCTTGGAAGCAGAAATCCTATGATGAAATGAACTTGGGGAATTCCCACAGGTACAAAAAATTGCCACTGATTTTTAAAACGTCAAGCGACTGCTGTGAGGTTTTCGGAATTGTTCACGTCGGGTCCTAGTTGTCCCTGTGTCCCTCTGCGTGAGAGAGAGGACTCGGGAGAAAGAGCAATAGGGTATGTTTGTAAACAGGACAGACATGAACCAGAAAGAAGAGTAGAAAAACTGGACAGTTTGTGAAAAGGATTGTGTCTTCAGTATCACCGTGAAGACGACAGAGGTATTGCCCGTGCTGAGGAAGGGTCGGCCTGCAAGGCTTGCACAGTCGTTACAATGCACAGCAGTTCCTTCACAGGTCTGAGGGGACTGAATAGTCCAAAGTGATCTTATTTTTATTCTTATTTAATAAGAAATTAGGCTGTGAGGAGATTTGGCTTCTTGAAACAGTTGATTATTTAAACATCGCTGCAGTCCCATGGAGGGGAGGATTTATTCAGCCAGAGGATGGCAGCAAGATGGCCCCCGTCAAGCACCACTGAATCTCCTCCTGGCTGTTCCCCATCCGGCACTGTGGAGAGCATTTTGTGCCCTCCTCATCTCAGAGTCATTCAGGGATAAAAAGGATGGGCAGACAGCAGGATTAGGCTTTATTCACAGCCCTTGTTTTGTTGGGTAATGTGAAATAATTTCTTCCTAATTACCTCTGACGTCTGCAATTCTCACACTTATTGTTAGCTTCCTCTAATGAGAGAAAAGCAAGTGCCTGAAGCAAGAGCTCATCCCCAACAGCAGCGCGTGTGTGTGGAGCTTGCCTCTTCACACATCGGGTGCTGGGGATAAATCACACGGAAAATGGGATTGTGGTGAACAAGCTCATCTAAATCCTGGATTAGAGGGAACGGGTGCGACAGCACTAGATGCATCAGTGGTGGGGGCCAAAAAAAGCTGCAAAGGGCTGAACCTAGGTTTTAGCCACTATGGTACCCAGGGAAAACACCATTTTTTCCCCTTTTAATTCAGCATCATGAGGAAGCTATACTTTTGTGAGGAACCCCAAGGGAGCTATCTAAATTGCCCTTAGCATCGGGAGGAAGGCAGCAAAGGCAGGTGATTATCTATGGGCGACAAGCTGAAACCGAGTTATCTTTATACACCTGGGCTCAGCGGCCAGGAATAAATACTCTGAGCTAGGTTCTGGGCAGGGGTGCAGGTGGGAGACGGGCTCTCAAGGCCCTTGTCAGCCCACTTTTCTGTGACTGATGTCCTGGTGAGCTCTGTTGCACTGAAAGGGAAGGTGACTTTGTAGTTAAAACGCTCTGGGAAGGCTGCATCTTCCATGAGCATCCTAAGCTGTGGCAAGTCACTGAAAGAAACACATGTGCACATATCCATATAGTTAAGGTATGCTGAGGTCTCTAAATGTACATATGTACCCATGAACTTTGGAAAATTCCACTAGTTGACAAACTCTCTTTGACAGCAAAGTTTGTGTGCTTTCCAAAAACCACTCAGGTATCAGAATCTTTTTAGACATCTGTTTCTGTAGGACAAGGATCCTCATTTCTGAGCACGGTTTGCATTTGTCTCTTTATAGTAGTAATTTTCATAGCTAACGTCATCATTCATCGCAGAGAAAGACAAATCTAACATTATGAATGATGCTATTGCTATTGTTTGGATATGAGTTTCAACAGCCAACAGCCTGTATTTGCTTCGTCTGAGTAATTTATGGTCAGGATTTGCTACGGGAAAAGGTCAATGGAGCAGTCCAGGGAAGGGAGAGGTGACAGTGGGTAGTGTCACCACAGAACACATCACCTCTACATGCTCCCTCGTTTGTGGGATGAACGGTGTCCTTGACCTACGATCGGGGTGGGCCCTGGCAGTGTGACCTCTCTGTCGCAGCTCCACCTCGGGCTGGGATGAATCCCTGCCACCATCGGTTTTGCTCAACCGGGGCCGGCAAATGTTTTGATGTGTATGAAAGCAAAGCCTCACAGAGTGGATATAGTCTGTCCTTGGGCAGATGTGTCTCTCCATGTTAGAAGGTCAGGCTCCAAATGTGCAGAGACGATTTATTTATGTTATGATAAAGGAGGAGGAACGTTGTGCTGTGGATAGGAATGCTCTTAATGGTCGGCAGCGGGCAGCAGGCAGTGGCATTTGAGGGTAGGGTCTCCCCAAAAGCATCTGCATGGCCACTGATGAAAGGAGAAGTGTTCTCCATGTGAAAAGTTCATTCGAATGAGAGATGTCGCCATCCTGGGAAGGTATTTGTTATTCCTGGGGTCTGTCACTGCTCCTGTTGCCTGCTCTCCTGGAAGCAGTGCAAGTCACTTTGTGCTGCCGTTGCAACATCTGTTTCTCCCATCCTTTCTCCACAGACGGTGAGACGGAATACATTATGGGGTTACAATTTCCCCTTCGTGCTTCCCATCCTCTGCAGCCCCCTGACACGGGCTGTATGTGAGGTCTAACTCCGGCTGACAACACAGCCAAGACAAAGTATTTCGTCTACCTTAGCTTCCTTTGCAGTTTCCGTGGGGTGTGGTATCCTTCATTTTCTGCCCCAGATTGATTGCGGTGTTGCTTTTAGTTGTCAAACCACCGTCAGCTTTTACCTCGGAGGAAGCCACATCTCTCTGCTGGGCAGAATAATTCATGGTGATATAACGCAAGCTTGTGGCAGTAATGAAATAACATATGCCCGTTGTTTCTCCAGTAAGCGGGAGGCCGCCTGGAGTCCATGCAGTGCTCTCTTTTGAGTAAAAGAATGACAAATATTAATAAAAACAGGTAAAAAATACAAGCAAGTAGCTGATACAAAATAGTATGTTCTGGCTTTAAAAGAAGAAAACAAAGGTGTGGGTTTTTTCTGTTGCTGGTTAGTTCTGGCAAATTTAGGGCAGCTCCATTAAGAACTAGTCCAGAAATTGCCACCTGGAAAAAATCTAACCATAAATCTTTGTGGTTTTTGTCTGCTGATTGTGGGGAGTTAATCGCAAGCACAAGAGTTGCTCAGCTTGGATGACCTTGTAATTTCCGTAAAGGAAACAAATCAGATGATGGCAGTCCAAGCAGGTAAAAGAAGCAGACTGTCAGGAATAAATTTCACTTCATAAGCTGATGATTTTTAAATGGAGAAATTGCTTTTTGAGCAAAGTATTTAACCTCTCTCAGAAGTCGCAGTTTTCATTATTTTCCCCTTCTGTATTACGGCCTATTTGGCAGTACGTGCAGGAGGTGAACATAGGTAATCCTTGTAAAGGAGTCAAACACGTAAACCCAATTTTTTATCCTGACTCCAATCAACTTTTAAATATATTATGTGGTCATATATGTGCCCTGTGACTATCACTGCAAGCACAAGCAGAACTGGCCAGAAATGCAGGAGTTTAATATGCAGGTTATTGTATGTGAGTAAATAGAGTTGGCCCTGTAGTAAATAGGATTTAATTTAAATTTTATATGTTTGTTTTATATAGGATTAAATGTCTTTTGGACAAATGTGCCAAAAAAGCTAATATACTTACCATTACACCTAACACAATTACGTAAGGTTGGAATTTTGCATGCTTTCCCTAAGACACAGTGTTAACACGAGGATCACTTAGAGATGACCAGGGACTATTATTTTTGCACATGTGCAGAACAGTTACAACTGGTCTGTCAGAGACAAGTGCAGATGAGAATTATGCTCCTATTTCAGTGCGCTGGGATTCATAAGCCCTGCACAGACCATACATGGAGATTAAAGCAAGTCCTTAGCCTCAGACCTGACCATGTAAAATTACCGTTTATGTTAACAGCATTAGTGAAGAGGAAGTGTTCTCATGTACAGTAGACCACATCAACGTGGCTCTAAGTATGCAGCCTGCAATACACACTGCTTGCCTTTCTGATGATAAATAATTTTCAGACCACAGGAAAAGCACGTTAGCACCAAGGTAAATTCAGTAACCTGGTTCTTCACTGACATCCCTGAATTCAGGAGGCAGCAACACTAATGGTTAATGAGTAATTAATAAGCATTCAATATATTGTGTTTGCTAAATGAGCAAGCATCTATAATGCCATGCTGGACTATTTAGCCTGTAGAATATCTGAGTTTTTCAGCATGCTGGAACAGTCTTCATGATTTCCTTTGCTGCAATAATCAAGACAGAAACAGTCTTCCTGCCTCCCTGCAATCAACCGGGTTTGATTTAAAAGCTGGCCTTGCAAGCAGGAGACCCTGATCTCAAACAGCAGGGGCTGCAAAGCAGCCAGCCCCCTTCTTCAGTGGGGAACAGGAATGCTGCCTGGACCAGGGACCCTTCTCCTGCACATGCACGGGGACCTCAGTCACCTGGTGGGATGGTGGGTGGCAGCATTTGGGAGACCTCAGTCACCTGGTGGGGTGGCAGATGGCAGCTCAGTTGCACCCAGACCCTCGGGGGGAGCGCATGGGGAGATGTAAAGTGCAAGTAAATGCTGTACTCGGGAGGCGCTCACAGAAGCTGCAGGGGAAGGTCCCTGGGTATCTGCCATGAAGGTCTTTTCACGACCCCATCAGCTGGCCCACCTCAACAAGCAGCGTGGACGACGAGTTCCTTTGGCCTGTTTGGCTGCACCGGGAAGTTGGAGCACGTGATCTGTGGTCCCTGACTTCCCTAGAGCACTCTCTGCCCCAGTGCAAGGACTTCCCTGCCCCAATATCTGGGTTTCATCTGCAAAAGAAAGAGGGCAGGCAGCCCCTTCGGCAGAATTCGGTTTGGAGTCATGGTTAGGCCGGACTTGATGCACTGCAGCTGCACATCATTCTCAAAGCGGGGAGCAACTTCCCTGACAGGAGTTTGGTGCCATCTTGAATCTCCCCATCAGGATATTCTCCAGCTGATCCCAAAACCTCCCTCTGCTCCCTTTCAGAGGAAGGAGTGACTGATGTCCCAGGGCCAGAACAGCCCCAGAGACTCCCTCCCTTCCCTTTTCCAGATTAACAACCGAGTGTAAATGCCTGGTGTCCTTCACCCTTGGGTTGTGCCAGAACCATTAACCCTTCTCTTGTTTAGGCAGACCAGTATATAGGGCCTGTAGCAATAGAACAAGGGGTAATGGTTTTAAACTAAAAGAGGGTAGATTTAGACTAGAAATAAGAAAGACCTGACCTTTTTACCGATAAGGGTGGTGGAACAGGTTGCCCAGAGAAGTGGTAGATGTCCCATCCCTCAAAACATTCAAGGTCAGGTTGGATGGAGCTTGGAGCAATGTGACCTAGTTGAAGATGTCCCTGCTCATTGCAGGGGGGTTGGACTAGATGACCTTTAAAGGTCCCTTCCAATGCAAACTATTCTATGATGATAGTCCGAGACAGAGAGACCTGGGCAATTGCAGGGATCATAGAGCTTGTGATACTCCACCATTCATTTCATCTTCTCCCTCAGACTAGCAAAGAAAGCCCCATAGTGTACTGCAGTTAGAAGAGCTGCCAACATTTAACACTGCACTGTTTAATTCCAGAGAGTTAAGGGCTCCAACATGTTTCCTAATGTAACATGACAGGTGAAAAGAAGCTCTGCAACAGTGAAAAGATACGATTTCTGCCTCTGAAACCCACCACGTATGACACATTTTTGGGAGGTAGTTTTATTCCTCTTTCTCTTGACTAATTCTTCTCTTCAGAGCCTTTGTTCTGTCTTACTTCTCCTTGTATTTCAGTAGTGCTAGTAGCCCACCTCCACCCCACTCAGACCCAGTTCAAGATACTGTGCAGTACTTGGTCTCGGTCTGAAGGATTTAGGAGCAGCTATAAAGAGAGTGAAGGGTAAATGTAAGGCATCGGTGGCGGAATGCTAGTCATCGCAGCTCTCTTGTCTCAGCATCCTTCCTGATCGTTGCGCATTTGACTGCCTCAGATTTGATTCTCCCACCCGCCCGTCACTCTACCTTGTCCTCCTCTCAGTTCTGTGCACTTGTCACTGGCCATGGCACGTTTTAACAATTAGGGCACGTGTTAAAATCTCCGAGAGAGAACAATGCTGCCTTGCTATTCAGCGTAAAAGTACATCTGAACGATGAATTTGACCCAGCAGTCCTGAAGATTTAGTGCCATCTTTATTTTCTTTAATGTTTCTTTGATCGATCGTGGCAGCTGGGAGAAGTGCCCAAAGACTGGAGGAAAGCAAATGGCACTCCTGTATTCAAGAAGGAGGACTCAGGGAACTACAGGCCAGTCAGCCTCACCTTGATCACTGGGAAGGTGATGGAGCAGCTAATCCTGGAAACCGTATCCAGTCACATAATTGACAAGAAAGTCATCAGGAGTAGTCAGCGTGAATTCACAAGGGGAAGTCATGCTTGATCAACGTGATCAAGTTCCAAAATGAAATGACTGGCCTGGTAGACAACGAGCAGGCAGTAGCTAGTGTCTGTATAGGTTTCAGTAAGGCTTTCAGCATTGTCTCCCATAAAATCCTCACAGTGAAGTTGTTGAAGAATGGCCTGAATGGGCAGATGGACTGAAAACTGTCTGAATGCCTGGGCCCAGAGACCTGGTGATCAGTGGCACAAAGTCTGGTTGGAGGCCAATAATTAGCAGTATATCCCAAGGGGTCAGTACTGGGTCCAGTCCTTTTTAACATCATTTATTAATGATCTGGGTGATGGGCAGAGTATACCTTCAGCAAACTTGCTGATGACCCAAAGCCAGGAAGAGTGGCTGATGTCACTCTCCGTATGAGAGAGATAAGGACTGGAGCATCTGTCCTGTGAGGAGGGGCTGAGAGTTGGGGCTGTTCATCCTGGAGAAGAGAAGGGTCAGGGAGGCTCTTATTAATGTGTATTAATACGTGAAGGGAGGGTGCAAAGGGGACGGAGCCAGGCTCTCCTCAGTGATGCTCAGTGACAGGTTTAGAGGCAACGGGCACAAACTGAAACACAGGAGGTTCCCTCTGAACTCCAGGAAACCCTTTTTTGACTGTGAGGGTGACAGAGCACTGGCACAGGTTGTCCTGGCAGGTTATGGAGGCTCTCTCCTTGGAGGTAGTCAAAAGCCATTTGGATGCATTCAAAAGCCATTTGGTCTTGGCTCTAGGTGGCCCGGCTTGAGCAGGGGGGTTAGACCAGGTGACCTCTGGATGTCCCTGCCAACCTCCATTCTTCTATGATAGCGCAAGGCATGAAAAGAGCTGACATAGTCTTTGTGTACCAGCAACATCTTTGCCTTTTAAAGTGCATGACATTGTTGGCTGATGTTTTGTGTGCCTTTGGCTGTGCAGAGTGGCCAAGTTCTGTCTCAGACTTTACCAAATCCTGACTGTCTTCACTCCCCCTGTCTAAGGTTACTGTGAATGTGTCTCATAAGGCTATTCTGATACAAGGCTTGACGGATTTCTTCTGCTCTGGGTTATTGCACAGTGGTTGTGCCAGCACAGTTTAGCCAGGTCACAAGCTCTGACAAATGCTTGTCCATGACATGTAGACCATAAAGGGCTCTAGCTCGCTTCAGTTCCAAGAGAGTGTGGGGTCAGCCCTGGAGACCAAAGTCCTTGTGCTCCACTCTATGGAAAAAATTACCAGGACTCAGTTTCTAAACAAGAAGATGTCACAGGCACGCTGTATTCACATGGAAATCAACTCCAGATGCCCCACTTCCCTCAAAAAAACATTTCTCTCAGCCCTGCACCTCCCCATCCCCTCAGTCTACCTCTGCCATAGCAAAAAGAAAAAAACCCCAGGGTCCCAGTTTCACTTCCAAGAGTTTTTCAAAGTCCTTGCATCCTTGTATCACTCTTTTCTCCTTTTCCATCTCTCCAAAGCAGAACCTTAAGATCTGCTTTCAGAACTTTCTGTCTCTGGGTGGATCCAGAGACAACGAACGGAAATGTATTGTTCTTTCTCAGTTTGGGGAATTGGGAGCTTGCTGCTCTCAGCAGCATCCCAGCCAACCTGCAAGGGTGCTCCCTGGTACCTGCACAACAGCAGTGTTCTCCCTTAGTCCGCGCGTACAGCAGTGTTCTGATGGCTCTGGGAAGAAACAGGGTGGAAGCCTGTGTTTGATGAATGTTTTGCCAAACCCACTGCTCATAGGAGTTTGAAAAGCTGACAGTGCAGTCGTCGTGAGACATTTCCAACCCCTCTTCCCTAGCAGCTGGTGTTCGTTAGCAGGGCTCAGCAGACCACCACTGCTCACAGGCAGGAGCACGTTTCTTACCAGCACTAGGTAATCTCCAGCCATGAGAGTGGGCTTAGCACCCGATAAACTCTAAGGTACAGATGTAAATTCAGCATGCCTGTAAAGCAAAACACAGCTCCACATGGCTGTGGCCAGCGGGGGCTGGAAGGAGGGACTGAGAGAGTGTATTCTTGTACTTCTGATCAGCAGAAGTACAAGGATCATCTGTAATGCTGATGCCTGAGAAATGGCACATTGCAGACAAATCGTGCAGTTGAGAAAAGCTAGGAAGCGGGCACTGTAACTGTTTGCCCAGGCCATCCCTGCCAGCATGTTTTAGTGCCAGTCTGCAGCTTCTCATAGCAGTAGGCACAGTTTCTGATTTTACACTTTTGTGCATCGTCAACACACGTTCAGAAGGGATTTTGTCAGGGTGGCTGTGCTGATTCCCTTTTCTACCGCTCTCCAAGCCCCCTGTCCTTGCCTTCTCTGCAGCTGGATATGCAAAAAACAAGTGGATCCCACAAAACCAGGGCACTGAAAGCCCAGGACAGAGGTATTTCAGTCCTGGCATCTGACCATGCCCTGCAGGGAAATCCAGGCTTCTCCTGTGGTGTGTCAGCAGCCATGGACAAACAAACTTTGCTCGTCTTGCGTACAAAATGCTTTAAATATTAACTCTCTTCAGCCTCCCTGCCTGAGTGCCAGCAACATGAACTATTCAGGCCAGTAAGGAGCTCAAAAACAGTTGCCAATTTAAGGCAGCCCTTCTTTAGAGGACAAACAATTGCAAAAAGGTGGGGTTCAATAGCACCCTCATTTTAATTCACAGGATGGTTTGGGTTGGAAGGGACCTTAAAGATCATCTAGTTTCAATGCTCCTGCCATGGGCAGGGACACCCTCCACTAGACCAGGTTGCTCAAAGCCTCGTCCAGCCTGGCCTTGAACACTCCCAGGGATGGGGCACCCACAGCTTCTCTGGGCAACCTGTTCCAGTGCCTCACCACCCTCTCCGGGAGGAATTTCTTCCTGTTATCTAATCTAATGTCTGTCTACCCTAAATGTCACACCACTGTCCCAGGGGGGTTTAAGAAGTGAAGTGTCTGAAGTGTTTCTGGCCCAGCTGACCTGAGAGTCATTTCTCCTTTACAAGTTTCTCTCCCATTTTGTATAAGGAAGATGGAAGATGTCGTTGGGCATTCCTTCCCCCTCCTATGTGTTTCCTTAATTAGAGGTGTGTTCAACATCACCTCTAATTAAGGAAAAAAATAATTAAAAAGCTGCTGGTCTGCCTCAGCAGCTAGATTGTGATAACGAAGCAGGTTTTTACATTGATAAAGTGTCAGGGGGAGCTGGGCAATGTTCAGGCAAGAGGTACAGGCGCCTGATATTAGTCAGAAAACTAAGAGTGGAGAGACTTCAGTGGGCATTGAGCCCTTGGAACTGCAGGGAGAAGAGGGAAAAGCTGATGCTGCACAATGCAGAAGAAGAAGAGAAAGGCTGCAGCCTGTTTAGCATATCACATAGGGCTTGTGTGTCCCTCTGGAAGTGTTTTGTTTCATGGTGGGGGGAGGGTTCTTATTTTGAAGTTAAGAGTATTTGCCTGGAAATAGGATCTTTGTTACTTTGGAGATTATTGATTCCTGCTGCTAATTCCTTATTCAGTGTAATAAGCCTCTTTGTAACGTTCCATTTGTTTTGCTGTGGAAATACTTATGAAGCAACAACAGAAAAAAAGAAGGATTATCACTTTATGGTCCAAATTTAGCCTCTGGGTAATTATGTGTGTCTCAGTAACTTTGTGAAAATCGAATGCAGATGGGACAAGAATTCTCCTGAGGAAAAAATGTCTTGTTATGCTTTTAGGCCACCAGATTTAAACCTAAACTTGAGGATATAATTGTGAGCAAATCATGTCTAATATCTTGCCAAAATAACTGCAGTTTCCGAAGGCATGGGGTTTTTTAATTGTAAGCAGGTAAATAATTTCTTCTAGGTCTTTTTTAAACTAGCCATTCTTGGTATTTTCTGTCTCTGGTACAGCATTTTGTCACTGATGTGCCATGAGATGCTATGATTTAAAAGAAAATCTGTCGAGGTTTTGCTAGTGCACAGAGGCAGAAGTAGATGCTGGCAGTGAACATGTTAAATACACACTAGCTCTAAGGGGAGTTTTCTTGAACACAGTTTGTGTTCTAGAACGAGGTAGGAATTTCCACAAGGAGCAAATCTCTGGGTAGGGTGGTGAAACAGGAAATTCTCTAGAAAGGTAAGAACCGAATTCGCAAACAGGGATGCGAATTTTTGTATCTACAAAAGAACCAGAGTTGTGAAATGTATGCAAAGACCCAGTCTGATCAGCAGGTATCACAGATCCAGATGTGACCATTAAATGGCTAGGAACGACCCAGACATCTGCACTCCAGCTGGCAAAGCGGCTACTGGGGAGAACTGTCCTTGTAACCTGCTTCAGTAGATTTGTGCTTGTAATTACCGTAGCAGTTACTGCAAGAAGAGTTGGGTCTACTGGAGTTAGCTGCATATGGGGTTTTTTTCATTTGGTACTCAAATGGATCAAAGTAATTAACAAGTGAGATAGGGAAAACTGAATAAAAATAGCAAATTGAAGCATTATTTTTTTATTATAAACTGAAAACTAACATTTCAGGTCAGAACCAGGTATTTTGTCCAATGCATCTTTTAACACTTTTTTTAAACTTTTTTTTTTTAATTAAAAGAATGTCTAGTGGATTGTTTTCTCAGCTGAAACGATTCACTAAACGTGACCTCAAGCTCGCAGACAGTTTCTGACCTGCTGAAACTCAGTACTTTGGTGATTTTACTTTTTGTCACAAATGTTTCACCCATCCCTAACTCTGACCTTCAAGCGAACGTTTTAAACCACTCCCCTTTGCAGTAATTCACTGCTGTTTATCACCTGCCTTTTGTGCAACCTGGGGCTCTGAAATGCTTCCGGCACAAAACAGTTAATCACTCTTAAAGCTCTCAAGTATGTTCACTTCCAGGAATCTTCACTTCAGCAACCAGACCAAGTGTGGGCACCATGCTATTTACTATACATCTGTGCTTCGAGAAACCGAGTTATTGTGGGTTTGCGTTGCTAATTCTGCAAACTTCCGTTATAAAAGCATTTGTTTGGAATTCCTGTATTGTGGCTGTTCCGAGTCACTGGATATTTTAGCTTTTGATTCATTTCTCAGAAAGTGGGTAAGTTGCCTGGGTTGGGGTTTTTTTGACATTACTAATGTAAAGTGCCTGTTTGGAGAGGAACTTTATTTCTGCGATGCTGTTTGTTTGCCTTTCTTCATGCTGACACTGGTAAAATGGTCCATAACAAACTAACGTGGTCAGAGGGGATATACAGAGTTCCCCTCTCTCTTCTCTGGGGGGGTTGTAGTTGCTGCAGTAACAGAGGAGACTTTTTCAAGTTGGCCCCACGAGTGTTGAGCTTGCTGTCTGCAGGCTGGTGAAACTCCCCACCCAGGTTCCTTCATCAGCTTTTTACATTTTGGATTGAGATTTGCCACGATGGTCACACGGATTATTTGGACTGCCGACCAAAACTGATTGCTTTAGTTTACGTGTTTTAAATGTCCCTGGCTTGATACTTTAAGATTATGGTTGTGTTAGCGCATACGTGAATGAGAAGTTAGGGTGCTGTTGCTTCTTTAATTAGACAAATTGCAAACTCCAGTGCTGGAAGTGTAACGTACCTGCGAATGCCCAAGCTGTGCAGGTACAGTCACTGCGGCCCAGCGGTAATCACCCTGTAGTCACCGTGGCCCACAGAGGCCCATCAGGACCTCTGATCTTCAGGGTCAGTGGTCAGCTTCAGTGTCTGATCTTCACGCTAGCGAAGTGTAGGGAAGATGGTTCCTCCATCGCGTGCTTCAGCCCTTAACCCTTCCTCGGATCCGGCAGCAGTTTCGCGGCGTAGGCAAAACTTGTTTGCGGCAGCAGCTTTCTCAGAAGAGAACCCTTAGAGGAGAGGGGAGCTGGGACAGTTCAGTGGGGTTTTAGAGGGTTGTAGGAGGTTTGGGGAGTGAGGCTGTGCTCCCGTTGTCATCCCTCAGCACCCCTCCGTGGTTTCTTCCCTGTCCCCACAGACCAGCTTCCCGCCTAAAGCGTTGCTTCCGCTCTACATCGCGCACGCGCAGGAACTCTATTCCTGTGTCACAGCATGCCCAGCCGTGCAAGCTTCCCTGAGCACCAGGAGCTGGGGCGGGGGACATGCCAAGAGCGAAGGGGGCTCCACTTGGAGATGGCTCTGCTTTTAAGAGTGTAACTTTCATGGTAAGAAGCAGCCATGTGCTAGAGACTAGAGGGATACCCCAGCTTTGTTTAATCCAAGTTCTAAAACCACCAGGGAGTGGGGTCACAAATGGCTTGGTTGGGTGGGAGGGAGTGGAAGGGGTCTGTGCCCCTGCTTCAGGTCTGTTGTTTGGCAGAACGGTCTGTGGGATAGTCCAGGAAGCTCTTCAGCCGCAAAAGATGAGGCACATCTTTGCAAATATGGTGACCTGGTCTCCTACAGACCTTCCAAATACAAGGCTACACCTCAAAACTGGGTAAGTGTAGAAGATGGCAGGAGAAGCCTCCAACATACTGTACTTAACCAGAAAACAAGTAGCTGACTGTGAGGAGTAAGGCAAATAATGTTTCTAACGTTTAGCATCTCGATCTTTCCTTCAAAAATGCACCTTTAAAGACTCGCGCTGTAAGTACGCTCGTTCACAGACACAAAACCGCCTTACTATAGAGGGATTTTAAAACAAACCAGACCCAATAATGCCTGTGCATAGCCAGCATGTCTGTTCAGCTCGGATTGATTTTCGTGGTGTCATTTTATTCAAGTCATCCATGGATTGACCTTGATCTGTGCATTAGGATCTCTTCAGCTTGGTAAAACCAGCTTTTGGTTCAAAATTATTACTTCTGGAGAAGTGAGCGGCTTCTCACAATGCTGTGCAGACAACAGAAGGACAATCACTAGCATTTTAGAACATTTTTTTCTTTATTACAGTGGGTCCTGACATCCATCTGCATTTTCTGGCATGCATTCGATTTTCAGCCAGGATTTAGTATGTTTTTCCCTCTGGATTTCTAGCACTCAAAAATATCACATTCTTATTGTTCTGAAAATACATTCTTGAATTAGATACATAGTAAATTCCCTCCTCTTCAAAAGATTGTTCTTTGTTTCCTACTGCAGTTGTTGGATATTTTGTTCTTGGGATTAGGGATAAGAGATTGGAGAATTAATGCTGCAAAGCTCGTGTGGTGTAACTATCTTAATTCCTCCGTGCCCTTTGTTTTTTTCTTTTTTTAATCATTTAAACTTGCACGATCATATTTCATGTGGACAGCCAGCATTCGGCTAAAAGGGTTGATGTTAAGGAAACGGTACGGTAGTGAAACAGAGGAGGGTCCCCGTTAGAGCTTGAGGCGTGAGACATGAGCTTGTGGGATCTTGCAGTGTTCCACGTGTCAGTAAGCGTTTTGCAGTTGGCATTATTGAAAGAGGGGCTGAAATCTGAATTTGTGTGTCTAGCACTACTTGGCTTTATCTTTAGAAAACGGTAAGAAATGAAGTAACTCCTTGGGAAAATGCAGGTGTCTGCACTGTGGTGCTGTGGCCTAATGAACGATTGATGACTTCAGTATGTCATTATTCACACAGCTATAAAACTCTGCTTCTACTCACAGTCACAGGACTATCTAGTCATTCCTTCTTTTTCTTTTAAGAAAATACAGAGTTTATGGCCCAAGATGATTCTGCTTTATTTGGGTGTTTTAAAGAAATACGTTCTGTGTATGACAGGCAAGACTGTAACTTGACGCAGACATAACGAATTGTCGAGATCTGCGTTTTGAATACGATTCTCTTTCCCCAGCAGACCTAATCTGGCCAGCCTCATCTTCCTTGGGGAGCTTGTAACTTTCCCAAGAGTAAATCAAAGTCATAATAAATCAGTCCCTCAGTCAGCTGAAACAGAAAAGACTGCATTGCTTCAGCTATGAGTCAAGAATGGATTCACATGCGCTCAAGAATGAGAAAACAAAATTGGTGAGGTTTAGAGTTTTAAACAAAGGGCCAGCTTGCTTATATTTTTCACTATCCACAGATGCTTCAACAAGCAGAAAATTTGCTGATTAGTTTTCCTAAAAATCCTCACCGCGATCTAGACTAGGCAGAGCTTTAAAGTTTATATTGAAGCTGTTTCTCAACACAAAAACAAGTCTGGGATAAGCATAATTTTAGGGCGTAGTAAAAGCCTGCTTAGAGCCTAAATTAAAATCTGAATAATTTTTGTTGAAAATCTGATTTTCCTGCAGAGCTCAGCTGGATACATGACTGCAAATGGGTTACGGGAGCTGTTATTCAGTTGCTTTGCGTGCCAGACTGCTCTGTATGTCTTGAGGTGTGCTAGGAAGAACTGGTGAGCAAAAGCATTGCCTCTCCTCCAGGCTGTATCAGGAGAAGCGTGGCCAGCAGGTCGAGGGAGGGGATTCTCGCCCTCTGCTTTGCTCTCGTGAGACCCCACCTGGAGTACTGCATCCAGCTGTGGGGCCCCCAACATCAGAAGGATACAGACTGGTTGGAGCAAGTTGGAGGGCCACGAAGATGCTCAGAGGGCTGGAACACCTCTGCTGTGGGGACAGGCTGAGAGAGTTGGGCTTGTTCAGCCTGGAGAAGAGAAGGCTCCGGGCCTTATAGCACCTTCCAGTACCTGAAGGGGGCTACAAGGAAATCTTGGGGGGGGTGCTTTTTACAAGGGCCTGTAGTGACAGGACAAGGGGTAACAGGTTTAAATTGAAAGGGGCTAGACTGAGATTAGGTATCAGGAAGAAATTCCTCACGGAGAGGGTGGTGAGGCACTGGCACAGGTTGCCCAGAGAAGCTGTGGGTGCCCCATCCCTGGAAGTGTTCAAGGCCAGGCTGGATGAGGCTGTGAGCAACCTGGTCTAGTGGAGGGTGTCCCTGCCCAGGGCAGGGGGGTTGGAACTAGATGGTCTGTAAGGTCCCTTCCAACCTAAAAAATTTAATATTCTATGACATGGGACTGTTGTAGCTGTCCTGGACCAGGTGGTCCAGCCCAGGGAACAAACTGGGATGCTGAGGCAGCACAAGTACAGTGCTAGGAAGGCACCATCAGAAAATACTTAGATCTTCAGCTGATACTTACCCCGTTTTAAATTTTCACCAAAAGCAAGCACTTCCTACCAAAATCGTCTAACTACTTCTCATCCAAACTCGTTTCAGTGGTGCTTCACCCACCTTCCCAGGGATGAACAGGGGTCTCTGCCTGCTTTGTTCTGCTCTACTCCTCGCCTCAGGCTTCTTTATAGCTGCAGAACAACCACCATCTCCCGGGGGCTGAAGGTTTAAAATCAACAGGGGAGTGGAGAACAGTCATTACGTGGTAACTGAATCATGGCAAACACTCCTTACGGTTTTACTGCCCTAATTTCTCAGGAAAAGGAGTTGTAAGGCATATTATTATGACTGATACCAAGAGACTTGTCACACAGGAAAGAAAGCTTAAACGAAGAGATAATGTATCCTACAAATTAGCCAAAATCTTAATGGAGTCTATCCAGTACAGGAATTTTAATGGTGTGAAACTCTTACATTTGTTTCTTTGGATAGGGATTTTCTATTTAATATGCCCTCGGTTTATTCGCTCATTGATAAAACCATATTTAATCCCATTTTATAAATCTTGTTAGGAGAAAGATAGTTCTCCGTAGACCCTAAAGTCTGTCTGGCGGTATCTGGCTGATACTTTAGAGACAGTGAACCTCCAGGCTTACAAATATTTTTTGCTCATTGTGCAGTAACGTAAGGAAGGGAGTGGTTCATTCCTGCCCGCTGCTGTTGAACTGGCAGAAGCAAATAGATGATTTTCTTCTCCTCCGTTTTTCTCTTCCTATTTTTTGTACTTGGCACGGGAGTGAAAAGAGCCCCTGGTAGCCTATACTTCATCAATATTGCTTTGCTATCAGCATTATTACTGGGAGAGGCAGGCTAAGTTAAGCAACAGCAAGACTCTTTACTCCCATTGAATTTTCCTCATGTCAAATTATATAGCTGATGTAAATCAGCGCAGTTCTACTGGCTTCAGCTGTGCTCATTTATGCCAACTAAAGCACAGTGTGACAAGGAGTTCTTTGTGGCAGCTGGCTTCTCGCGTGCCCCTCTCAGATTTACTCCTCTCTTAGAGCAACCTCTAGGGTGATATGAACCCCGTTGCAACTGAGTAAAAAGCCTTGCATCTAGGGAATAAATTCAAGAGTTGCTGCGGAGGTTGTGCCCCACTGCGCTCAGAAGTTATTTCACGTCACGGTGACCTGCGTCTTCAGGAGCAGCTACATGAGCGTGGCTGGGCTCCAAGATGTTTTGGTGATGTTCTGGACACCCCACCATACTGCTGCGTGCCCTGTTGTGGCCACCCGTGGACCTGTTTGCCCATCAGCCTTGCTCTTGGGTCATGCACACCAGGTGTCACCATTCAGGCACTGGAGAGCTGCTGGGTTCTGCCTCCTGTATCTGCAAACCTTCAGAATTAACAAGCCTGGCAAGTACATGGGGCATCATTCTCCAGCAAGCCCTGTACTACACCCAGTCATTAGCCTTACAGATGACTTCATACTAAGCTCTTAAATTTTCTTGCCCTCTGTGCAGAGGCGAAGGTGAATTCGTGATACGCAGAAAAAACATAGCCAGCACCATCCTGTTCACACTGCAGTGAGCTGGATGGCATTAACCAGCTCTTTCCCAGAGCTCATCCACAACAAAACAAGAGACTAAGGACAGAGAACCCATGACTCCTAGTAAGACAGCCAAGGCACCAGGAGCGCCTTGCTTCCAAGGTGTTACCAGACACAAGGGCTGCAAGAATCTGAAGCTAGTTGGCCGCTGTCCTGAGAGCCCTCTGGGTATGGCCACCCTGCAGAGCAGGGTAGGCGTCACTGTGTGCGCTCTGAAGTGTTTTGTGTTGCTTGGGGAGATGTACAGCCAGTTTTTCCCTTTATTGCTCCTGCAGGACATCGCCACATTGAGCAGAGACTTCCCATTCTGGGTTCTCCGTTTGCTGGACAGGCTCCAAACCGTACCATCCATCAGTGAAAATGCCACCTTTCTTACCGCTGGCTCCGTGAAGAGTTTACACCCCCACCAGCCAACGCTTTGAGTCTATAGCAATTGATTTTGCACAACTGTCCCTCCTGCCCCAAAATTCCTACTTATCCACCCTGAGATGCCCAGCCCAGAGCAAATTGAGAAAAACCCCAGGTAGAACCGAACAAAGAAAACCCCAACACACGATGTCTGTACAAAGAGCTGCTCGGCTCTTGGTGTATCGTTCCAGCACAAGGAGCATGGTGCATTTTGATCGTGCAGGGGATTAATTCAGAAAGTTGGTTTGTTGGCAAGCTGATCTTTGTAAATCTAAGAAAACCGTTTTATTTTTCAGTGACAATCTCATGTGGATATTATTTTTTCAGTGAAATCCTAGAAAAACTTTCTTTATGTCACCATAAATCTCAGGAAGGTTTTCTTTGTTGTAACACCTTTGTCAGTGCATTTGCAGAACCGCCATTAATGTTATTGCAAAAACATACAGAGTATAAACCAGGCAATACACTGCAAAGCTCAAATTACAAAACCCAAACTTGCCTATCCCCTCGATTACCTGAAGTGTATTGCAAAGCTGCATGGATGGCGCAGTGAAGGCCAGCACGTTGTTGCTGATGTCCCTGCTCATTGCAGGGGGGTTGGACTAAACGACCTTCGAAGGTCCCTTCCAGCGCAAACTATTCTATTCTTCTGTGTCCACACAAGCGATTTTAGACACAGAAAGTGCTGTTAACGACCATCACTTTTTAAGGCCTGTCCTGTCTGTTCCTTGCTTAGAGACCTGTTTTCTTACAGCTCCATGAAAGCCGGTCACCTGTCTGATCAACAGCAGCACCGCACATCCCCTGTTTTCACAAGCTGATCTGTTCTTTGCTGTTGCACCGGGGTCCTTCCTCACCTTCATTTTCTCCTGTTTATTCTGATGGTGCTGCTAATGAGACACTTGTTTCCTGCCCTCTGGCCTCTTGGCAGCCTCGTGCAGCCCCTGTGATGTTAAATGAAATCAGGCACAGCAGCAATCCAGCAGTCAAACTACTGAAATCAATTTCTGCAAGATAGATGGGCGGCATTAATATTTTTTTATTCTGGGCAGCAGAGGAGGGAAGGCAGAAGGAGGGAGGTATCATGCCTGGTGTTTGCCAGGATCAGAACAGCGTACTGGAGATAAAATACTGAGATTTGGTGTGAAAAAACCTGTGTCTTTGCAGCCATGGTAACAAAGCAATAGCTGCTTACATTTCCTGATTTACAGGATCAGTGACTAGTATCATGATTTTCAGCGATGGTAATGTTGACAGCTGTTCAACATCTGGCAAACCTAGAAGTTAAGAGGCAGGAAAAAAAGAACTAAAACGAAGCGGTTTTGAGGAACTGGTGGAGGTGTTTCTAAAGCCCAGAGATTGGGGGCAGAAGTCACTGTGGCAGCAACAGAAGAATTTAAATTAAAAGAGCAAGGGACCAAGAAAAGAAATAATTGTGAGAGCTTGGAAGCAAAGGGCTGGGGAAGGGGCTGGTTTGATTGAGGAGCTCATCAAGGAGGGACTCCCAACAAGGGAGCAGGAGCAGACTCAGTCAATCCAAAAGGGTGATGGAAATGGGGCTGTAGCAGCAGTTCATGGAGATGAAGGCAGACGCTGGTACTGGAGGCCAGGCACCTCCACAGCTTCTATTCGTTACCTTCTTTATCCTCCAGCTGTGTTTCACCGCTTGCACTGGAAGGACTTGGCATCATTTTGTTACACTGCAAGGGTACCTTGTCTTTTCCTACTGCCTAAGTCGTGCTGTTCAAAATTCTTGGCTTTGTAAGAGTCCAGAAGCGATCGACAACCCATGAATGCAGACAGATTCAGGTCTCCAGGCTCTACCTGTCGAAAGTACCATGGCTTTTTCTGCCATGTGAGGGCATTGCTTGAAAATGAGGGTCATCACTTAGGCAGGAGCACGCTGCAGCCTGAAAAGGGTGGATTATGTGATCCATAACATAATTTGATGCTGAAAAGGGGACACAGGTCACAGGTATTCCTGGCTGGCTTTCACAAGGGGCCCTACCAGGCAGTGTGGGGAAGAATCCCACAGTCTATAGGTCTCTGAGCAGCATAGGAGTGTGCAGATAATACCAAGGGCATACTTGGAGGAAATCTCTATCCTCTTGTGTGGAAGCAACTACGGAGTGAAGCGAAAGGTTTGTTTAAATGTATCTACTTCATGGCAAGTACCGCAACAAATATATGGAAGACTTGGTCCCTTTTGTAAATCCCATATGTAGACAGAAAAAACTTCTGCCTTTTGCTAGAAACGCTCCAGTGCGACCTGTTCTTGACACAACTGTTAGCTTAGTCCTTCAAAACCTGTTTTCTTGGAAAGCATAGGACCTTCTCGGGAGTGTTGAGGCTTGTTTCTCCTTTTACTTGTCATGTGAGGTTTGTCTCTATAGAAGCAGCGGAACCCTGGATGGCTGGAGTCCATCCTTAACATCCCTCTGGTGCATCCTCTTGAAAAGCATCGAGATGCTGTGGATTAAACTCAGTTCCTGGAGACACACATGGTGGGGCTAAGAGTGGCAACTTTTTCTCTCTGATTCTCATGCGCTGCTAGAAATAAAGGAGTTTTAATTGCTTCACAGTCCTAAGGTGAAGTCACCCATTAGCAACAGCTACTGTATCTTAAAGAGGGTAATAGCAAGCACTTGAACAGCACTTTCTGTCTTGAAAGTACTTTGCAGACATTCTTTACTTCTGAATGAAGGATGAGTTTCTGTCCCTTTCAGCCTTTTCCAGTGAGAAAAATGGTCAATCTACTGTGGGAAGGAGGCAAAGCTCTAATGACTCCAGATTCACCACTGGAACTGGGCCCTGTTCTGTTGGGATTTTTTCGCAGTGTGAAGTGGCCCCAGAGGACAGACGGCTGGTATCATCTCTGCTGCTGCAAACCTTCAGGCTGTATGAAGTCAGATGCCTGTAGCGCTTCTGCCTTTGTACAGCTAGCGTAGGGGGCGGTCTGCTACCCAGCCCTGTGCACCATGCATGATGGGGGGGCAGGAGCGTTGAAGTGGCGAGCTCCTGGCTCTGGAGAAGGCTGAGGGTGCGTGTAACTCTGAGCAGTGGCTCAGCCCCAGTGACCTTAGGAGCTGTTGTCAGACATCCGTCACCCAGCCTTGCACCCAGCCCCGTTTCAGTGAGCCCCCCAGGCGGAGGAAGCGTCCATCGCAGAAGGTGAAGCCATGCAGCCGGCGTTCACGTCACGCTTCCTAGCAGTACCCGGTACCTCACAGGCGAACTGATGAGCCAACTGGCAGAGGCTGGGGCCCCCAAGTTGGGAACGTGTCTGAATGACCACATCTGAAGGAAGAGGAGGCTCTGTCCTGTCACTGGCATCGTTGACAAAACTCCCATTGACTGGGAGGAGAGTATGAGGAGGCCCAACAGTGTTGACTTCTGATGTCATCTCCCTGGTTTACTTTGTTTTCCAAAGACCCCTTTGTGCCTCTCTCCCTTGCTTTGTATTCTGAATATTCAGGCCATTTCTGTGCTCAGGGTCCCCACTTGTAATTAGCTTGCGTTTGTCGTGACCCTGTTACGTACAGGTTGACTAGCAAGTCACGCTGATCCTTCAATATAAGCTTTAACAAAAGCCACAAGAGGAGGAGGAGGAGGGAATTGAGGGCACGGAGGAGGAGGAGGGCTGCTGTTGTTCTGCCCTCGGCGCTGCCAAACCGTCCCTTGTTTTCTCTGCGGACTGTCTGTGTGTTCAAACGCTGTTTGAACAAGCGGGGCGCAGCCAGGAGGCTGGCGAGAGGGCAGGGAGGGGGTTAGCTGGGTCTCGGCTAGGAACACTTGCGCAAGTCGGGAAGCAGGCATGGGAGGAAGGAAATTAAGTGGAGACATCTGTGTAGCTTAGCTTTCAGCAGCTCTGCCTGGGGTAGGGGTGGGAGAGTCATGCCTGGGATGACATAACGTATTTTGTCTTTCGTGAGCTGGAAACAGAGGAGACTGCGAAAGCGGAGCATGGTCTGTGTCACGCATGGTCCGGGCGTACCCGGTACATAATGGAGCAGTGTCAGTGCTTCCTGCTCTGCCTTTCGCACCCCAAAGTGGCTCTTCAAAGCAGAGAACTGAGGAGAATGTGATATGGTCCAAAAACTGATCTTGGACTTTTTTCGCAGACGACTGAGCCAGAGGCCGACCGCTGAAGAATTGGAGCAGAGGAACATACTGAAACGTAAGTCCTGATGCTGCTGACATTTTACCTGAAGCCAGCTGGTTTGGGTTACTTTAGGTATATGTTGGGTGGTTTTTTGTAACACACCAACTATCCTGTCGGTGCGCCATTAATAATAATAAAATGCATCGTAAATGCAAATAAGCCTGCAAGTCTGCAGCAGCATCTAGAGCTGCAGAAACAATTCTTTGAAATCAGTAAATTCACAAGAATGAACAGTCTGTGGGGAAAAAAACCCCAGATGTTGAATCTGTTTTGCAGTCCTGTTCCAAGTGGAGGGTCGGTCATACTGAAAAGCCTTTATGCAGCTCTTACGCAGATGAGCATTCTGCTATAAGGTAGTAAAGACACCAGGGCATGGCTTGATTAGTTTCCATAAAAACCTTCACAGCAATCTAGACTAGGTGGAGCCTTTATTCCTGTAAAAAAAGAAACCAGTGTGACTCGAGGTTATTTCCCTGAAATGTTCCCCTGAAACTCTTCCTTTCAGTCAGGCAAAAACTTGCTGGTAGATCCTCAAAACATTAAATGATGTTTTCAAGGGACAAAATAGCATTTAGAGAGCCTGGTCTGAGTTAAGTTAGTAGATATGTTGCAACCAGCTTCAAGGGAAGCAGGACTGAGTCTAGCACGAATCTCGTAATCTCATGAATGAATTGGAAAAAACCTGAGTTTCTTTACTCACATTGAAATGGTTTGAATATAAAAATTTTTACAAAGCTGTTTATCTAATTGTTACTTTGGAAACAGAAAACAAAAGAAACAAGTTCTTCCCTTCTTAAGTGATTGAATCCGTCATTCCAGGGAAATTTAAAAAAACTACTACAGAAAGAAGTATATCTAAGTGGTCCCTTGAAATACGGTGTGTCTCCTTAGGTAGGTCCATAATTTACCTTCTCTTGTTGCTCAAATAACTGCATTGTACAGAGTCATAAAAAAGGGGTAGCAGAAGATTAATTCTCTGACAATTAGAAGAGTTGATAGATTAAATACTTCAAAATCAAATTCCTAGCAAGTTAATGATGGTGTTAACACTCTGCGAGGCTTTTTCATCTGTTCACGTTCCTACACATGGCAGACAGAGAGAGAGAGACACCATTGTCACGGCAAAGAGGGGGAAAGACCAGGCGGCAGAGGGGTGTGGGCGAGCCCCAGGCTGCGAGGACAGCCCTTCCTTTGGGGCCAGCCCCCTGCTGACAGCGGCGCTCCTGCCATCTACTCCTAATTCGGGTGCCTGGCAGCTGGAGGAGGTCAGGGGCAGAAACTGGGGAAAGGGGTGGCGCATCCAGATGGGATTGTCTCACGGGAGCGTAGCAGAGCAGCTGGAGGAGGGGGAACCTGCGACGTGACTGATGCCAGGCACCGGCGAGGAGGGACAGAGGCCAGTTCTCTGGGCCATGTTGTCATCCTGAGACTTGCCACCAGCATGACCCAACACATGTCACACACCACCTGGCTCTGGTGCGTGACCAGTAAACGCTGCCCTGGCACTGGGGGGAAGCGGGGCAGCTGCTTTGGCAGCAGGGTTTGAACTGGCATCAGCATAGTGGCAGCATCTCCAGCACTGGGTGCCTTGCAGGGATTCCGAGAGGTCACATTGCAGATGCATAGCGACCTGAAGGTGTCTTACGTTTCAGAGGAATTATCCGCTGAGTCACACTGGTTTCCTTTTTGGATTGAATAAAGGCTCTTCAGTGACGTGGATGTGTTTGAAAATACTACCCTGAACCCACAGCTATATTGTATTTCCTAAATGGAATTTTCTAGCTTGGTTCCTAAGCACAGCCCCCAAACATGTGTGTCTTGGTAGACAAACAACTTCATAATTACAGGAAAAAGTAATGTGGTATTTCCAAGGCTTCTCAACTTTTGGTGAAGCACAGCAGGGAAGGAACAAACAATTAAAACAGCTACATCATTTAAAAAAAAATCATATAAAAATGCTCCACTGTCAAGCAAGTAAATATAAATAGTGTCTGGTTTGTACAGCATCACTTTGTGTCCTTTCCCTAGACTTCTGAGGAAAATAATTAAATATAATGGAGCCTAGAGAAGAAGAGACAGAGGAAGCAATAATGAAAAGCATGTAAATTCTCTGCATAAGCAGGTCAAGCTGTTTGCAAAAGCCCAGGTCATGGCACACACACACACACACACACACACACATGAAAAAAAAGAAAACCCAGCAAGCGCCCAGGTAGAGTAAATAGGATTTCCTCTGCAGTTAAAGCTGAAATCTCCTTGATGCAAATGTTGTGCCTGGTACCACGATGTTCCTATTACATGCGTAACCACGTTACTGCCCATTCTGATGGGAAGAAATGAGTCAAAATGCGGTTGGACATCCAGTCTTTATACATGAGGTGACCGCTTTGTAGCTCCATGCTGCTGCAGTAATTACGAAACGGTCAGCTCTGCTGAACTGCAGGGCAAAGTGTCCATTGCACAAGTCCCACCGCTTGCTGGCAGCAGCGGCAAGATTAGAGCAGCCACAGCAAAGAAACCGGGACACTGGTGCTTGAAGGGTCCTTCCCTGACATGTACCCGATGCACCGACGCTCACTGAAGTCAGAGGCATGTCGTGAGAGGAGTCCGGACCTGCAGCGTTAGTGGGAAGACTGAAGAACACCCTTTCTTTGCAGTTAATACATGCTGGCCAGGTTTATGAGGAAGGATGCCCGAGTGCCCCTCACACACCACCCCCGTGGCACTTGGATACAAGTACTTCAGTTGTCAGCCTGGCACGTTCAGGGTTGCATACATTCCTCACAAAAACGATGGTTGGGTAGGCTCCGAGGGTCTCGCATTCTGCTGGGGGACGTCTCACGCTGGCACAGAAACCAGGCCTGACAATCACACCCACCCTCACACACAAAGGTCTAGAGACGCAGAGCATCTCCTGAGCGCGTTACATAAAGCAACAGTTTTGTAGCTTCACAAGATTGGCAGGACTTAATTAACTTTAAAGAAATAGCCAAAACAAACTCTGAAAACTGTTTTCAGAGTGGCTTTAAAGGAGAATGTATTCCTAATGCCCAGCTTTTACCTGATCCTGTCTTCAGCCTGCCTGGCTGTCTCTGAAGGTGGGTGGCTGGGCTGAGAAGTGAGGAGAAAAGAAAGGCGTCCTATGCCAAGTGTGAAAATGAACGGCCACGCCGAAGTTTTACACTTAACTCCTCGGCTGATTGCAGCTCTACCCTGACGCTGTGTGGGCTCTGTTCAGCGCTGCATCTCTCTGGCTCAATCTTACGAGGATTTATTAGTGGTTCTGCTTCTGAGAGTAGGCATTTGCATGACCGGCTCCTCCAAATTTGAGGTACAAAGGGAAGAACAAAATTGATAGAGGAGCAATTGGTAGAAGAGTAAACCAGCCCAGCAGGGACAGGAACCATTGAAAGAGGAAAAATATCCTTATCAGTGTAGGTATTCCAGTCATCATTTTAAAAGCCATTTGTGACTCCCTGCTGTCTTCTGTTCTTTTCACTCCAATATCAATTTCTTTCCTCCTGAAAGCATACACAGGGGTTTTTTGGTAAAATGGCATTTAAAGATCAGATTGTAAAACAACATAATATTGACTGGCTCTTTGTCCACTTTGGTGGAGATTTCCCAGTCCTGCTGAAGTCAGGGAGCAGTTGTGACAGACCTGTCAGCCCTACTGTCCTGAGCAGCAAGAAACCTGGCCTCCAGCCGAGCCCTCCTCACCTGCTCAGACACTTCTGCGGTCTCTGAGCCTCAGGTCTTATTTCTGTGGGGGGAAAAAGCCCCAGTTTCGAATGCGTTGAGTTGAAACGTTGCGTCTCCTCCACTGCGGGCAGACTTCCATTGCGTCAGGACCTCCCCGTATTATTTTTGGCCCGTCCCAGTTGGTTAGTGGGAGGACTGACCTGTGCTCTCTTGGCGGAAGAAGTTACAGCTGACAGTTTGTGAGTGCCATTCTGCCAGGGGTGCCTGCTTCTCCTGCAGGATCAGCAGAGAGGACCGTGGCACTCCTCTTTAAGTCCAAAGTTGGATAGTTTAATTGAAGCCACCTATCCCAAACTGGCCTTTGAGGTCCATCATCTCCCCCGCAGAGAGTTATTCCTGTCTGAGTGAACGCTGGGTCACACCAGGGGCACAGGCTGCTTGTTGGAAAAGCTGGTGGAGCGTGTTTGCTCTCGTCGGTTGTGCACGGGCGTGACTGGAGTAAGGTGCAAATCAGCCATCAGCAAAGCAGCGGCTCCTAACTGATTGAGGAGCTCAGTACCTGGAAACCTGGGCTTTTAGTGACTCTGGAAAGTTCAGTGGAAAGACAGGCATGACAGCCTGCTCCTAAGTTGCAGAAGAGTTGGTATACTCAAACGTTACTCTCCTCTTGAGGCTTGCCCTGGTCAGTACTTGCAACGTGATCTTTTGGCTTCATGTCGAAAGTGGATTGCCCTGGGGTGTGCTTTTACGCTCCAGTGTGCTGCTGTGAAGGCTCGTGGTGGAAGGACGCTCTCTCCTTACTCTGCTCGGGTCATGGGAAGTTGCAGATTTTGCCATTCTCTCCAAAGAGTAGCTGCAGGGTAATTATTCTGTGGAATAATTTGGATAGAGCTGAACCCCCTGAGGCCACCAGGCCTGTGGGCAGGGAGATAACGGTTTCTGAAGAGCTGGCTCCCTGCCTGGCCCTTCTAGAAAGTGTCACACGTGAAGAGGTGCCAGGGAAGGGAAGGGAAGGGAAGGGAAGGGAAGGGAAGGGAAGGGAAGGGAAGGGAAGGGAAGGGAAGGGAAGGGAAGGGAAGGGAAGGGAAGGGAAGGGAAGGGAAGGGAAGGGAAGGGAAGGGAAGGGAAGGGAAGGGAAGGGAAGGGAGCTGTAGGTGTTTTATGAAGAGTGCGAAGAAGCGCGGTGGCTGTGGGGATTGACGAAGTTCGCCAGCGCCAGAGGGACGTGCTGTGCATCAGAGCGGTCCTGGAACATTAACACGCTGATGGAGAGGCTTATGTTGTTGCATACTGTGCGTGCCTGCATGCCTGACGAGTCCACAGCCTGAGATCCTTGTAAATCTTTTACAGCCCGGAATGAGCAAGAGGAGCAGGAGGAAAAACGAGAGATAAAGAGAAGATTAACACGTAAGGTGAGAAGCAACTTTGATCCTATTACAGCATCTCTGTAACTTTCTCCCTACTGCACAGCTGTTTGTCTTTTTCCCTTTCCTCAGCAGTATTTAAAAAGGTAGAGCGTAAAGCAAGCCTTAAAAGAAATCTTTCAGAGAAATCTCCGGCGTTAGAGGGTGTAAGTCCACAAACAGTGAAGGGAACCGCTTTGCGGGCTGTTGCTGGGAACGGTTTGAAACCAGACAGAAGAAGATCTGGTCTTTCCAACAGAAGGAGCTTTGAACAGTGAAGGCTACAGAGCCTGGCCTTAGTCTAACCGTGCTCCCTGCAAATGGGCTTCTGTCGCCATTACGAAGAGAGAGCAGAGTTAAAACCATGCTGACTGCTCCTGAAGATTCCACCTAAAAAAAAACCCGTTAAATTGGGAAATAAACTTTTTTTCTGAAAAGTGGATTGTCACTCGAGGCATTTAAACTAAATAGAGACAAGCATTTGCAAAATGGCTTATAGCACAAAAAACAACCTTGTACTGGCGGGGAAGGATGAACCAAACAGCGTAGTTGGGTTTTGGGCTTCCTCCCATTTGAAAGTCATTTACTCTTAAAACTGAAGAACAGTCATTTCAGACACAGACGATCGTTTTCTGTAAATGCCTACAGCTGCCCTGATACGCACAGCCAACAATCCCTCCTGCTATTGCAGATAAACTTTGTTTCACCACTGACAGGTTTCCTATCTATCTCCAGAGGCGGAGAAAGCCCTCTAGAAGCTCATCACATGCTGGCAAAGCAGCACCAACCCCTTCCTGTACATTTTTAGGTGGCTTAGTCTTTTTGACCTATGTGATCCAAGCTTTCACGGTATAAATAATGACAAGGAAAGGGCTCTAAATATACCCGCAAAGGTTACATTCGGAGTGCTGGATTGCTTTGTTTTCTGGTTAAAAACCCTCACGCCTTATTCTCAGCTCACGTAAATCAGCAGTTCTCCGTCACATGCTGCTGTTGTCTTTCTGCAGGAGCTAAGAGTGCGGCCCTGAGAGCTGTAATACTATTTTTTTAAACACTTAGAATCCGGAGGGCAGTAGCAGGGATGGACTCGCATCCCCTTACAGCACTGCTTGAAAGGAAAGATCCGAACTGCATTGCACATGTTGCAGGGGTCTTACGCTCTGCGCAACGGCTAGAAATACCCTTTTACCAGGCTTTTGGTTTCCCTGTACATTGGAGGGTGAACACGTACAGGAATCCAAAGCTTGATGCCATTTGATGAATGGCTGTAATAGATAAAAAGCAAAGCTACCCATACCCAGTCTGCTGCCCAAGGAGTGGAGGCTTGCTAACCCGGCCGGCATTATCACCGCGCGGTTCCCATCCTCCGGTACTTTGTAGGAAAGGTACAGAGCACGTGAATTGGCCGTGGCAGGCAGAGGCCACAGCTACTTGTTAAACTCAAACGCCCAGGGTGCTGCAGCACCGCAGCAGCGTCTGCTCCGGAAACCTCAGCAGTCTTCCATGAGGTTTCTTTCTTTGTCTTGGTTGCGCTTTCCAGTAGGAGCAACGTCAAGAGCCGCCCGCGTCAGTCAGCCTTGGCAGTCAGCTCATGCTCACACCCCTGGTCACGTTCCTTTTTTGGCCTCTTCCGTAGTAAAGGTCTTTCTCCTCCACGTTGGTGAGGTTGGTAGCAACATGACTCAGCACTGTTTGATTGGGATCATCTTTTTGAGCTGTTGTAAGTAAGTTGTAAGTTGTTGTAAGTAGTGACACGCTGTAATTGTAATGAAAGAACCACAGGCCTGGTCTAACAACAGATTTTGCTCTCACCTACTAAATATACTGTCAAAAGCATAGAAATGGCTGGAGGAAAGAAGTGCGTAGAGAGTGCAAGTGGGTAGATAAGAACTAGAAATGCCAACCACCTAGTGAATCCTGCACAGATTGCTATTCCCCAGCCCTGTCTTTCATGAGCCTGTCCCAGATGTGTCACATCTGCAGCCGAGTGGCAGGCTCCTTCTGTCAGTTGCTGCTGAAGTCTTACTACCGAAGGATTTTAACCCTCAGATCAAGCCGAAGTTTAATTGAGCACGGCAAGTGTTTTGCCCAGCTGAGGGGGTGACGCGCACACGTGCCCACAGGGTAAATTCAAGACAAGGGAGGGACACCACCTTGCCTCCTCGGAGCCCTGTGCCCATGGTGATAAGGAGGGAAGGTGGCTCTGCAGAAGCCACCGAAAAGGCTTTTGACCTTGTGCTGTAGAAACTGGTATTTTGGTGGTGTCATTCCAACTCCAAGGGAGCAACCCCCTTCATCCATTAAAAAGCTGTTCTTAAAATCCCTTCAGCCCTGACATTTCGTTACAGTATTATGATGATAAGTTGTAGCATGATGTGCTGTTATAAGTAAGATTACCTAGCTCGGCCGAGATGCCTTATTAAAGTCAGCAATAAATAGCCAGTTGAATTCATCATCTGGACAGGCAATTGCTTAAAAAAAAAAAAAAAAAAAGTTAAAAAATCAGGTGACCTACAGCGAGCTGCCCCTTGAAGCACTTTTCATCCTCTCAGACTCGTCTAACTCCCAATTACCTGGGGACAGGGAATAGCTGCCATTCAGAGAACAAAATAGAGGGGAATGCTGTTGGGTACAGTTTCTCTGTAGCTCGTGTCCCTCCTCCCTGAGGAAGGAGAGGTGAAGCCTGTCACCCAGGATGCCCATGGATGGGTTATGCGAATCCAGCCACCCCATGCTCCCCCTCCCTGCCCCTCGGGACCCACCGAGCTGTTTGCTTTGAGTGGAGGGACGTGTGGATTGGGAGGGGATTTCTCTGAGCGCTGGTCTTGGCCCACGGGCCCGTTCCAGGAATATGAATGCTCAGAGGCTCTCTGGGAGAAGTGTTGAAGGCGGGTCCCCTCCACGAGGTGGTAATGCTGGGCCCCCAGGAGTTACTACTAAGAATTTATCCGCTCTGAACTGCGGTGCATTTGGCCAGGCACCAAGGCAATTAACACGAGCCTGAACTCCCCCTGAGGACTTCCATTATGGAGAGAGAGTCGTAGCCTGGATTAATGGAACACGTTACAAATCACTTGCAAAGAGGAATAAAACTCTTCTTTTCCTACCTCCTCTTCTCTCAAATAGCATCATGCTCCCCATTCCCCAGAGCTTTTTTACTGCTTCCTATCCCCCACAGTCAATAGTTAATTTTTCCCAGAGGTCTAGCTCCAAAACTAAAAATCTCACAGTTGTCCTACTGATGACCAAAACGACGAGGAGTGGCTGTTTCTTCAAATCCATGCAATAATCTGAAATCCTTGCTCCCATTAAAATCCTGCCCCGGTACAACTTAAACCCTCTGTTCCCTGGTGCCTCACTGGGAAACGCCTGGCTGTTCAATCTTTTCTTTAATTGACCTCCGCTGGCTTGCATCAGCACAGGCTGTTCCAAATAATGAACGCTTGAGAGAGGTGGGACTCGTCAGGGGTGGCGAGGGCGAGACGAGGCGGGGGAGAAGGTCGGGGAAGAAAAAAGGTTAGCAGCTAATTTGGATAAACTGCAGTTATAGTCGGAGGGAAAGGTCCTCAGGGCGTTTTCGTGGCATCCTGCTCCTACATCTTACCACAAAAGGTGGAGAGCAGAGGAGAGAGGGGGTTGTGTGCGCTGCTAGTTAGGAATTTTTCACCTTGGTTTCTTCCTCAAATAACAACTGTAACATTTCAGCGAGGTAACAAAGCAGGCAACGGTGAAGTGGCCAGACAAGCGGCTTCGCTGTGACTGAAGTGAAGCAAACTCAGCATTTTGCATTTGACTAAATCTCAAGACCGGCCTGGCAAGGGTGCGTCCCCCTCCGCTTTACCTGGTGGCTTGGGTTTGCTTCGCTTCCCGTGCCAAGAACAAAGGGGGTTGTGTTAAACCTTCCCTTGCAAACTGGCTTAGCGTCAAAGCTTGAAACACGCGTATTTGTTCACATTCAGTGGTCCAGAATGTACAGAGGAAAGCTCGTCCTCCGGTGACGAGACACGGGCGGTCCTCTCCTCATTTCTGCTGCTGTTGCGTTAACACAAATACATTGACTTCGAAAGGGATTTTGCCCTGGTTCACACTCAGCTAATGAGGTCACTCGCCATAAGGTTATCCCGCTCCCTCAGCTACAAATCTTCACAAATAGGCAAATAGGAGTGGCTGTGCCCAGGTGGCACACCCAGAAGCGTGTGGATGTGGTGCTTAGGGGCATGGTTTAGCGGTGGGTGTGGCAGCCGTAGGTTGACGGTTGGACTTGATGATCTTAAAGGGCTTTTCCAGTCTGTAAGGTTCAGTGATTCTGTGATCCCTTTGACATTAGCAGAAGTACAAAAATGTCCAGCTCAGTGAGTAAAATCCCTTTCTCCCCACTGGAGCACCACCACCATGTGCAGCCAATTGCATCGTGTCCCTGTCCGTGTCCTTCTGCTGTCACTGTCGAAGGTGCCCTATTCTTTCTGCCTGTCAGAAGCAGCAGAGCTCATTCCCAGGTGTTGCCCGAGAAGGATTATGTAGCACTAAGCCGTTTTGACCCAAGAGACCGCAGTTTACAGGTCATAAACTCCAAGGTGAGAGATTGGGTGAGCTCTGCCCTTATGGTGAACAGACACTGAGCTGACACCTACAGTGGAGCCACCCCGAGTCTGTTAGCAAAGCTCTTTTCCCAGCTGTTTCAGAGTTAAGGGCGCTCTGGGCAGCCCAGACGCGCCGGGAGACCCTCATGCTGAGCAGTTCGCAAGAAATCCCTGCAATGGCGTGCGAAAGAGGCGGGGCAGTTTGTTAACCATTCAATTTTAATTAATTGCTTTTAGAAAACCACTCGGTGTGGTTGTCCCTCTCTATTCATTCAGTATGATCAGATTGGCACTTTGGTTTAATGTACTGAATATAGTGTGTGTGTGTATTTACAGACGTCAATATATGTAGATTTATGGCTACACGTGAACTATGTGGTAGAAGCTGTGGACTGCAGGACCCTCTTTCACAGCCAGAGCACTGGCACAAGCGTCAGAGCATCTTTTTTCTGTTCATAGCTCTGCCTCAGCCTCCGGGGTCACCTTGACCTGGTTGCTCGGTCTCTGTGCTTTGATTTGCTCCGACTGCTCCGTGGGGATGGAGACCCTGCCCACCGCTCTGATGGATGGGGGGGGGCGCAAGGACCTGAAATTGCACTGGTTGTAGGTTTCTGAAGCGAAGGCAGGGCATCTAAAAATAATACGCAGTAATAGTTTTATGACTTCAGAGGAAGAGAAGGAGCTTTTAGCCCATCTTGCATTAAGCTGTCACCCAAGAATGAAAAACGCACATTAACACTAGAATTTCGTAATGTGCTCATGCCCTTGACATTTTTCCCCACGTAACTCAGCGCGCTGTTCTTCACACCCGAACGAAGGGTCGCAGTGAGTTTCAGTGGTGTGAAATGTGCGGGTGATGCCCCTGATTTGTTTCCTGCGCATTTGAGAGCAGGAGAACTTAACCTCAGATTCGCTTCCTTTCATCACGTTTACCGTCCTTTCCTGGATGTTCACCACCCCCCAGCGCACCAAGGAAGCCAAATGAGCTGGTTTAAGACCCTGTGCAGCGGTGAGGTAAATACCAGCAGTGAATTCACGTTGCTGGCAGAAGTACCGCTGCCTCCGTGGCTCTTGGCGCCCTTGACGCTACCTCGGCATCGGCCTGGCACGGCACGCGTCAGCGCATCAGCAGCCCCCTGCCTTCACCTTTGGACAAAGGTGCGAATCACTTCGATCAGCACAATCGTGACAGCTGGCTCGTGTCAGGAGATGGCAGAAGCTGTGACGTAGAGCCGGTCATTTTGTGAAAGTCCTCTTCCAGCTTGGAAAGCTTGTAGGAGCTCCTGCTTCCCTTGTAGCCCTTCGGAAACACTGTGTTTAAGTCACAGGATTTCCCGTTTTGTTGGCGGCGTCATACTCCATGACGTTTTATTTTTTTAAAAATGCCATCCTAATTTGAAACAACATCTAGGCTGCGTCCTAAAATGATAACAGCTGAGAAAAGCACATACAATACTGACGATTCACCCTTAATTCATGCTGTTGTGAGAAAAGAAGTAGTTGAGGCAAGTAAAGATGGAGTCTCGCCCCTTATCGCTGAAATTTTGGACTGGAGTCATATTATTTTAACATAAAGATGCTCCGTTCCCATGGTCAGGGGTTAGATTTTGAATAAAAACCACTACTACTTTGCTGAGTAGTAACGCATCAGCAGTGTTATTAATAATATTAGTAATAATAATAATTAATAATAACCAGCAGCATTAAACCTGCAGCTCTAGTGGTAGAGGTGTTGGAGAAACCTAGCCATTTGGAATCACGTTGAAGGGGAGTTGTAGTACAGAGAGAAGCCTCACTCATAGTGTAGGAGCCTCACTCACAGTGTAGGCTCCTCATAGTGTAGGTGACATAGGCGTAGGTGTCAGGGCTGAAGAGGCAATTCCGTTCTGCTACAGTGAAAATTAACGTTTTTAAAGCTATACGTGTTTCGATCTACTTTATTGTGCCCTCTGGCTTTTCTGGCAGGGTACTCTAGCTCACAGATAGGTTTGCCCTGTTGTCTGAAAGCAAAAAAAAAAAAAGGTTATGCCTACCCTGTGTGCATTTTGATTTTTAAAACAGAGGTCCCCACGACGTGCAGTCTGAGTTCAGAAAGGCGTGCTTCTGGCTAACCTCACTGCATGCACGCTCTTCGGCTGCCTGAGCGTGGCTGGCCTGAACGTGGGTGTATAAAATAGGGCTTTGCTTGGGACACTCGTGGAAGAAATAAGAGGAAGCTTATAAATGTTGTGTGACAAACACATGCAGAGAAGCTCACCCCAGGAAATCTCATGCCTCTCATAGAAGGTGGGTGTGAGAAAACGGTCTACTTTTAAGATCCTTGCAATATTCAGAAATTTCAGAGTTGCTCTTTTTCAAACCAGCAAGGAGTTTTTCCCCTGTTAAATGTTGCAATTTACCCTAAAATGGCTATGGACCCAACACATGAACTGCCAAGCCGCGAGCTGACTGTAAGAGCTGCCCTAGGCAAGGGCATTACGTGGCAGTGTAGAGCTGTGCTCCCGGTTACCCTTCCTCTCCGAGATTCCTCTCCCTTCGGTGTGTGCAAAATGCCTGGGCTGCAGCCAGGAGGGGTGGGATGCGATTCCGGTCCCTGAGCATCTCCCAGGCAGGGCATCAGTGCAGCTCTGCAGGCTCCACGTCAGGTGGCTGTACCCCGTTCATGAGCGCGTGCTCGGGGCCGTTGGCGTAACGAGAGCAGCCCCGCTCTCCCCTCCCGTAGCAACCAACTTCTCTAAGAAGAGAAGAGAGCGCCAAGCATCCGTGCCCGGAACAAGCACACAGGGATTGAAACCCAGAGGCAGGATGGGGCGGTGGAGCTGTCTTGCGGCGGCACCCACATTCTGGAGCAAGGTGGGATTTCAAGCACGCGGTTCTCTTTCTTGTGATCTCACAGCTTTTTCACCTTCTACTTAGCGCCCTGGCTGGTTTGAATCTTAATCCTCCCTGAAAGACGAAATGCGGGGAACTGAGATAGTTACTCTGGGAGGAAGGTGGAATTGCATGTCGGGATCCAGGAGCCTAAATACCTTTGTAGAATCGAGCCTGAAGCATTTGATGGAATATTTAGACCTTTCACTATTCACAAGGGTGAAGTACTGCAAAACACACCTACTCCTGATGCGTGGGGGTACGGTGGTGTACGTACCGAGCCGTGTAAGTGGCCGTGCGATACATGGACTACCCGCACTGTGTCTAATTTGAGAGGAGAGTTTTGACCGTGGCTGCCTGTTCTGCTGTGCAATTTGAAAGAAATGCTTGGGAACAACGACGACGCTTTCTTGACGTGATACAATCCCCCCTCGCAGGTTTTTTTCTTGGCCTGTAGTATGCAATGTAAACTGTTACAAGTCAAATACACTGTGACACAAAATAGAGCTGCAGGGTAGAGGGTAAAGTTCGCTGAGCAGTGGGCATCATCCCGCCTGCCTTGTCTGGAGGTAAGGACACGTCTGCAGAGTATCAGAATGGTAAGGAAAGTCATTTGTCACCTTTTGCACATCATCCAGGGCTGGAGCCGCTCGGTGCCTCTGCCCGACTCTTCGCAGGCTGGGAAGCATACAGCCTGCGCAGGTGGCTTTGAAGTTGTGTCACTGTCTTTGTCTCTTCCCGAGACATCGGTGGAGCTCCGGGAGACCTTCTTCCATTAAATCTCATTTCTGCCAGGGGTGACCGACCTCAGCCGGGGACTGAGGTCCCAGCCATAGCCGCTTCCTGAACAGCGGGCTGCTCCGGCAGCAAGGGGGGGTGATGTTCACGGTGCTGTAACAGCAGGTTACCTCCCCAGCAGCACTTCTCTGAAAGGCTGATAAAAACAGCAGTACTGGGAACGTCCGAACCCTCTTATTCTCGTAACGATGGTTGTAGTAAAATAAATCCCTGAGCAGCACTCTTCAGAGGAAAAGTGAAGTCCTGATGTCTTTTTCCAATCCTTCCTCAAACCTGCAGCTAAGTCAAAGGCCCACGGTAGAAGAGCTACGTGAGAGGAAGATCCTCATCCGCTTCAGTGACTACGTGGAAGTGGCAGACGCGCAGGACTACGACAGGAGGGCGGACAAACCCTGGACACGACTCACAGCCGCCGACAAAGTAAGTGGAGCAGCGTCAGGAGAGCCGTGATCTCGATAGCTAGAGCATGTCGCGGCAAACGATGTCCCTCGGGTCCCACGGCTGTCAAGGAATGCACTGCCACCTGGCATCCCTTCCCAACACAGCTGTGGTTTCTTCCCATTCCCAAGGTTTGTCGTTGGTGTCACAAATCTTCGGGAAGAAGGCTCCTGTGTGCATGGAAACCAGGAGCAAGCTTAGCAGCTTTACACCATTTAAACAGAGAGGAGAGAAAATCAAGTGCTTTAAGGGAAGGTCTTGATGACAGCCCTGTTCCTTGTTGGTCTTGCACACGAGGCTGCCGGCTGGGAGCTCCTGCAAGACCTAGCAGAGCAGTGTGACAGCAGCACCTGCCCGAGATGCTGCGCCGGGACCAAACAGGCCTGGGAATGGGTCAAACTGGCAAAGGCACCTCCGTCCTACCAAAGCCAGGTAACTTCAAGCCAGGACCCTCACTAAGCGGTGTCTCTGGTGTTGGCATTGGTGGCAGAGGGGAAAACCAAAACTGCTGGAAAATTGTATCAGTCTCATCCTGAGGGTCTCAGCAGTGCCTCAGGAAGAAGATACAAGCGTTTTAGGGCTGCTGTAAGAAAAGAGGACTACGAGGCTGATCAGTGATTCCCATACTTAGGAGGAGAGAAGGCTCTGGGGAGACCTTACAGCACCTTCCAGTACCTGAAGGGGGCCTACAAGGAAGCTGGGGGAGACTTTTTACAAGGGCCTGTAGTGACAGGACAAGGGGTAACGGGTTTAAACTGAAAGCAGGAAGATTTAGATTAGATATAAGGATGAAATGCTTCACAGAGTGTGTGGTGAGGCACTGGAACAGGTTGCCCAGAGAAGCTGTGGGTGCCCCATCCCTGGGAGTGTTCAAGGCCAGGCTGGATGAGGCTTTGAGCAACCTGGTCTAGTGCAGGGTGTCCCTGCCCATGGCAGGGGGTTGGAACTGGATATTAGCTTTAAAGTCCCTTCCAACCCAAACCATTCTGTGAGTCTATGATACCTACAGTCACCCTATGATGCCCATGTAATTTTCAGGTACCTGAATTCAAGCCCTGACTGTTTCTTTGCTGTGGGACACAGGTAGCGATGGAGACCATGATGTCCAACGTGTAGAGGCAGGAACACCAGGGTTCCCGGCCATGCCACTGACTCACAGTGCTCTGGGTTCACAGAGGAAAGGGCAGCCAGCTATCCTTGTATAATTTACCCAAAGGACCTGTATAGTTTTGGGTCCACCTGTTTTCTCCTTGCCAGAGGGCTTTTTCAGTTTAGCTCTGGGTAAGTTAATGTAGCATAAACTGATCTGAAGGGAAAAATTCCTCTGACTATCCACAGGCCATAATATACCGACTTAGGTTAGCTTTTCCCATTTTATCTCACCATGTCGGACAAGATCTCAGTCCACTTAGTTTTATTCGAGGGAGGGAATAAATCTCCAACTGGTTCTGCAGCCTTTGAGCGATCCCTGTCTGGGACGAAAAGTCTGGAGAGACTTCAGCTGGGAAAGCAGAAGATTTGGTGTCCAGAGAGTTCCCTCCTCATCCTGTGTGTGTGAAAAGAACAGGTATTAAATACCACTGTTAAAAGTAGCCTGGTAAAGCTGCAGCGCCCTCTAAAAGATTATTTTCTTCCAGAGCTTTGATTCAATAGCCGTCTTCATTGGTCAGCACAGGCCGGATTTATTGCAAAAATAGATTTTAGTAATGGACTTCTCTGTTTGCCAGTAAATCTTGCTCTGTGCGCTGGATGTAGGGAACTGCCTTCGGTCTCACTTCATCTTTACCAGCTCTGTTCGGGGAATGAAAAGGGCACTTCTAAATCTCTCCCGCAGATGAGGGATGCAGGGGGAAGAGATTTCCGAGCCTGTGGGAGTCAGCAGCCCGTGTGGCCTCCTTCACAGTCACTTAAGCAGCAAATTGGTCTGATGGAGGCAGGCCCCTGCGCTGCAGCAGAGCCATCGCTCTGCCCTGGGAGATGGAGGCAGAGCCTGGCAGACATTTCTGAGGGGCAGAGAGCGCACAGGGGGCCTTTTCTGTAGATCACGCTCACGTAATCTATCGCTTAGGGCTTGTCCAGGCTAAAGCAGTTGGTGACAGGGTCAGGGCTGTCACAAAAGCCCCGTTTTGGGTTCGTGACGTTTGTGCTAGTTGAGATTTCCTTCACTGAGAAAACTCCTGACAGATGCGGTGCCACTGACTGGAGCAGCCGCTTGCAGACGCTGACTTCAGCATCCCACAGAAAGGCAGTGGCACGCACGCACCTTGGACCCGTGGGAGCGTTTGGCCACAGCAGCCACCTTGCACGTCCTCTCCAAACGCCCCGGGCGAGACCCTTTAGCGAGCTGCAGACGTGACAGGGCTGTCGGAAGGCTCGGCTTTGGGACTTGAGCCAGTTCTGCTGAGCGCCCTCTCCGCCACAAAGCTCAGTCCCTCCAAGTCACCCCATCTTCTATTTTTTTTTAATCCCTCACTGTTTCTCTTCCTGCCAGTCACCCCTGGTCTTCTTTTCCCTCCTGGACAGACCGCAGAGGCTGGAGGTATTGGGTGTCTCGCTGGGGCTGACCACCACTGCCTGCGGCTAGTTTTCCGCCAGATTAGTGTATGGAACCGGCTCAGCAGATGGCACAGCTGGGGCAGGAGGAGGGCAGAGGGGCACAGCCCGAAGGAGAGAGGAGGGCAGGCAGCCGGGCATCCCTCTTTCCCTCTCAAGTAAGCACAGCCACGTTACGTAACTCCACCCAAGGAAATTCAGGACCGCATGAAGGCGGGAGACATCTCATGACACCGTCAGCCTGGCAGGGTCCAGGCCAGTTTACTCACGGTCCAGCTCTGAAACGGATCGCCGTGTCTGAGAAACTCTGGTGCGCCTTTTTTTCCCCCTCTCATGCTTATGCTAATTTGGATTTTGTACATGAGGGCGTTTACGTAATAAGCCCGAACAGGTTTCTGTGCCTGCAGTGTCTAGGGTACGTTTCCAAATCGAGCCGTTCCACTGAAGCATTTATCTCTTCCTTGGTGTGATTTAGAACATGTTTATCTCTTTTCACGTTTTAAACTCATCTCTTTTACGTTTTTCTTTCTCTCTCTGATGATGTTTTCTATCGGCTTCGCTTTTAATACGCTGTTTCGAGAACAAAGTGAACTTATTTTGGTCGCTCTCATTTATACATTTATGAGTTTGTTTGTCCTTTGCAGGCAGCCATTCGAAAAGAGCTCAATGAATTTAAAAGCACTGAAATGGAAGTTCATGAATTAAGCAGGCATCTAACAAGGTAAGCCGAGATTAATTTTTTAAGACTATCCATGACTGCTGTCGTTTCCAAAAAGAACCAAAACCCGCAGCAGCAGCTGTTTCTCCCAACACCCACTGAGCACACCGTGAGGTCTCAACAACATTTAGAACCGAGGGCTCTAAAAGAAACCGGCGCAGACGGACTCGTGCTGCCCCATTCCGCGGCGGTACGCAGGCACGTGCCGTCTGTTTAATAAAGCGTAACCTCCTTTCGGTTTATTTTTTAAACCGTCGCGCTCTGGCTGCACGTCTGTTCCGCTGGTATCAGACGTCAAGAGCGTCGGTGTCTGGCGGAGGGCAGGGAACTCCTGTGGGGCTGGCACGTAGCAAGGTGCGAACGAGCGAGCGCACACCACGTCCCGCTGACGTGCTGCGGTCATAGTCCTGTCCTCCACATCCTGCCACAGGCGACGCGGTGGGGAACCAGCAAGAGTGGCATTAAACGAGAGGCACTTTTTTTTAGGCTTTTAGGCACTTTGTTGGTTAAAAAGGTAGAGCCTGAATGAATTCTCCATGACCCCAAGCGACCAGCCCTCTTCTCTGACAGGCTAGGGCCGAGGCACGCTGGGAGGTCAGGGCAGGTCCCCTCGCACAGCCTGTGCTGAGTGTGCCCTGGCTCTGGTGCTGAGGTGAGCCGGACTCGTGGCATTCCAGCTGAAGTCAGGCCTTTGGAGCCCAGCATGAACCCACGCTCGCTGTTAGACGTTAACAGGTGTGGGGTATTGAAGTGAGAGCGAGAGCTGGTGCAAAACTGGGGCTGCCCTTGCGTTAGTACGTTCGTCAGCTAGATGCTCATAAAAAATGCAGTTAATACTTTTAAGAAAAATACAGAAAAGCTTAAGGCAAAATTAATTTTGTATTAGGGGATTTTTATGTGTATCAATTAATAATGATATTAAAATTCACCACATGTATTATGCATAAATCCTCCTGCAGAAACGATCTCCCTTCTACTTCCCGGCACGTGCTGAGGTGGTTGCACCGGGGTTTGGCGTAACAGGGTGCTGCTAGAGACAAGCCGGCAGCCCTCGAGCCGCGAGGCCTGGAAGAAGCTTTAGGGTGTGCAGTCGGCCTAGATCTGTTGACTCCCGGTGACTGAGCCTTTGAGGGACGTTGGCACACTCCCCCGGGAGATCAGTGACAATTTTGGAAGGATGAGGCTGTTTTATGGGAGTGTTGATACACGTCGTTGAGCTCCATTGAGAAATTTCTGTGAGGCCTTTAGCATCCCACAAACACTGCGGCTGGTTTCGTTTCCCAGAAGTCTCTCCAGCTGCTTGGCTTTTGCAGGTTTCTGGGCAGTATTTTGCTTCTCTTCCAGTGCTGGGGTGAGCAGCAGACCCCCCGGAGGTGACTCAGTTTGTCTTTGAAAGCCACGGAGCGGCTTGGACTCGCAGAGTCTGGGCCAGGCCTACGCAGAGATCCAGCGAATGCAATAGAAATGGGAGTAAGGCTTTGTCTGAAGTTCCGCCCGACTTACTGGTTAGACAGTGGCCGCAGGAAACACGCACGGGAAGGAAGAATGCTTAAACAAAATAGAGCAATTCCCTTGAACAAACTTAGATAAATCACCATTATAAAATCATTAGCAAGGTAATGAGCTATCCATGTCATTAAGCAGTGGCAGGAGCTGAGCACAGAATGTGAGTGTTGCTTTACTAGCGGGACACGTTGATTAATACATGATAGAGTGAAAAAAGCTTAAAAAAACCCCACCTTTGCAGCGCTGACAAACCCGGGCCTCCTGACACAGGGTGTACTTGCAGAAGGGGTGACCATTTTAGCGCTGCTTGTCTCGTTAGCCTCAGACATTAAGGAATAATCGTACTTGAACTGTGTGTAAATCTTCCAGGCTAAGGAGCATGAGGTTTGTCGAAACCTGACAAATTTAGATTGGGTCTCAGGAAGAAGTTCTTCCCGGAGAGGGTGGTGAGGCACTGGCACAGGTTGCCCAGAGAAGCTGTGGATGCCCCATCCCTGGGAGTGTTCAAGGCCAGGCTGGATGAGGCTTTGAGCAACCTGGTCCAGTGGAGGGTGTCCCTGCCCAGGGCAGGGGGGTTGGAACTGGATGGTCTTTAAGGTCCCTTCCAACCCAAACCCTTCTGTGGTTCTATAATGATGATGATGTAATGAATCAGGCATGGTGTGGTCTGAAAGAGCACCCGCTGATCTGAAATAACTCTTGTGGGGATCAGATCGGAGGGACCCAAGGTGTATTAGTGTCTCCGGTAGCTTTTGGTGCACACAGCTGATGCCCCTGAACTGTGAGTCTGGCAAGGGCCGAGGCAGCGTGAGCGGCTGTTCCGGGTCCGCAGTGCCAGCGTGGCTGATGTCAGTGCTGCAGGAATCGAGCTGCCTAATTCTGTCACTGTAGCTATTAGCTCTCTTTTTTTTTTTATGGCCAATGTGCATGTAAGGATAGTATCTCACCGTTTCTTTTTATTTCCCCCTTGGATTTTAGGTTTCATAGACCGTAGCAGTTCGATTCTACCTGACTACTATGCCGTCTTCAAAACAGAACTAAAAGGAACCATAAGTGCTGGTATTACTCACTTCCCCGTTACGTACAATGTAAATCTTCTGAACTGCCTTTTTAAAAAAAGAGAGAGTAGAAAAATAAATATAAAAAAAGGAAAATTGTATTTACATGTGATGGATACTGCAGCATCATCAGACCTGCTGGTTCGAGCTTCAGTAACAGAAAATACCCCTGGTGGGAATCGTGCCAAGACTTGGCATCTATGTATGAGACTTTCCCGGCATGTGGATTTGCCATACGTCTTCAAGCCCAGCTGGTGGTGCATCCATTGCGTCTTCAGGCACCCCTCATCCTGACAAGCCTCTGTCGTCAGCTCCGGAGAGCCCCAAGATGGTGTTCAGGGAACCGCTGGCCTGGGCGAAGTCTCCAAAAGGCCGGCACCTATGGCACTAAAGCACTTATACCAAACACTCCTTTCAGGCTGCGAGCACCTTACGAGGATGGGGAAGGAGCAAAACTACTCCGCAGGCCAGCCCGTCTGTCAGCATGCCCGACCGAGAAGGCGTTTCCTTTCCTGGAGAATTTCACGCCCAGTCCATAGGCATTGCTGAGCTCCCAGGCGGAAAAAGGCATCACCCGCAAAGAACCGGACTCCCTGCCGCACGCTGGCTCAGTCCCACCAACTGCTTATTTGTCGTCTCTTTCAAGCATAATTTCCTACTCCCAGCCGCGAACCCACCAGCAGCGAGCGACCCGAGCGTCAGGGCCAAGCAAAACCCATCCCTCTGTGGTCGCTGCATGGCTTGTTTTCACACCTGGGCCTCGCGGCGGCGCGAGAGCCGCCACGCGCCGGGCCACGAGAAGGGCTGGGATTCCCATGTGCTCCGCGGAGGGCCACACACCAGGAGGAACTGGTGGTTCCGTGAGGGATTTCTGTCCTCTCCGTGTGAGGTGTTTCAAGAACTGATCTGAAACGGGTACAGAGACAAGCGCGACAGATTGCGTTACCCAGCCTAACGAAAGGAGCCTGGTGCAACGGTACGGGTGGTGGGACTTGGTACCGGTACCCGCAGCTGAGGCGCTGGGACAGCCATTCAGAGATGTTCTGCTTTGCTTTTTATTTATTTTTATGGTAGTGGTTTAACGCACGAGCGGAGCTCAGAGAGCTGGTCGCTCTGGGCCGGGTTCACCCGCCGACTGGAGCGCACGCTTAGCGCTCGGTAAGCGTGCAGGCAGCCTCGCTGCACTCAAGAGCGCGTCTGACAAGCGTCATCGAAGCTTTTCTGCACGGTGGCCATCACCTCCCAGAATGAAGTCCTTAACGAGTACAGCGCCAGCAGGCTGGGGCAGACAGGGTCCAGGATTTGTTCCCAGCGCTAACAAGAAACTATTATGCCATGTTTTGGGCCACTGGCCCAGAGCACTGAGGCAACAGCACTGTAAGAAGTTCCAGGTTATTAACTGCAGGACGCCTTTTTCCTCTTCCACAACTTTGCTTTGACAGTTTGAACAGAGAGGCCAAAGTTTTCTACTACATTGTTGTCATCTGTTATTATTTTTTTTCCTTTCTTGCTGTCTTCCACGTGTCTGTCCACTCTTCCGTGCTCCCTCTCTACCTCCCCCGATGCCGTGCTAGCACTGTCCTTTACCGATTGCGGGCCGAGAGGCCTCTCGCACGTGAGCATCCGATGGCCAGTGCTGCTCAGTGCCAACGCTCCTGCCTCTTCTCAGGCCTTGGTCTTGTTCCTCTGGTCACAGGAGTAAAGCAAAAGGATCCGGGCGTAGCCCGCGGCGCTGCTGTGGCACCCAGCCTGCCCACACGACGCTGGCGGCGAGGCTCGCGCGCTCTATTTGCGCTTGGCTGGGGTACTCGATACCTCACAGAGCTGCCCCCATCGCAGACAAGGTGACCGCGTTTCAGCCCGACGCGCAGCCGTCCTTGCAGTGCCGTGGATGATTGGCCATGAAATCACAGCTGGCTGGTGTAGGGTGGAAGATGCTACGAAGGAGAGTAAAACCCAGCTGGTTTCCGGAGGCTCGTTTTTGAGACGGCGCGACTCTGACGCGGTACGCTTCCCGGACAAGGTCACGCTTTCCAAAGAAACACACGCGGCGATCCCCATGGCACCAGCCCTCAGTGGCTTTAGACACCAGTTCACGGGTACCGGAAGCCCTTAACACCAAGCGTTGTCGGCTCGGTGCAGCAAAGACCGAGCGAGCACTTACGCCCTGGCCGGGAATGCACTGCTGGGGGTTGTTTTGGGGGAAAGCTGGGGGGTTGGTGGGTTTCAGTTCATTCCCACACACTTGCACGCCTAACAAGACTGCATCGCAGCTTTAAAAAGGGAAAACAAAACTCTAGGCCTTTGGCTACACACACATTGCATTAGGGAAGGGCTCCGCGACATTCCCGGCTTGGAGAGCAACAAGCCCTCGTGTTCCCAGCCCGGGTACCACCGCACCTGCCCTGGCATCACAGCTTAGGGCTTCAGCGTGAAAAGGAACGAGGCCTTTTAAGGAGCGGTGGTGATGGAAATGACGGGGCGCAGTGGGCCACTGGGAGGGAAAGGCGAGGGTTGCGTTAAGATTACAGGGAAAGAGGCGGAAGCAGCAGGCCGCTGCCGTCAGTCAGGTTTCACTGCTAGAGTCCCCAGGGTGGTCCGTGGGCAACCGCACTCTGAGTACGGCCACCGTCCCTCGTGGGCACGGACCCCAGCAGTGCCCACGCCCGCCAGTCTGGTAGCCACAATAGACCCCTGGGCCCTGGTTGGGCACACAGCAGCCAAGTCCCGGGTGACAGCCAGACGGTCCCCAGCACCCTGCCGTCATCAGGAGGGGCCCAAGGCACGTCCCTGCTGATGGCTGAGCAAGTTGTCGCGCTCTGCCTGCCTCAGGATTCGTCCCCTCCCCAGCGCAGCTGCGTGTGGCAATGCTTTTCGCTTCTTTTGCCTTTTTTAATGCTGTTAGCTCCTGGCTGAGCAGACAGCAGGACACAGTGGCAGAGCTGCCATCTTCCTCCCAAACCGCAAGGAGGGGTTATCGCTGAAAAGGGAGGAGGAGGAGGAGAAGCCATATGACGTGTTCGGCGCTGTAGCGAGCATCCAGACCTGGCACTGCATCAGGCTGTGGCTTCAGCGGGGCCGGGCGTTTTGCAACGTTACCCTTTGGCGAGGCGTTCTCCGACAGCCTTCCAGTGCCCAAACGCTGCCACGCGTCCCCCGTCTGCGCGCCCGCCTCTGGCATCCGCGGGAGGTAGCGAGCAGACTGGGGGACAGCTAGTCCTTTTGGGTTTTCATCGGGTCTCTGCCACAGCGAAGCGGTTGCGATGCTGGTGGGGGTGAAACAAATAACGGCAGAGAGTCATGATTTCCCCCCCTCCAACCTGGAGTACGTGCAGGAGGTAAAGATGACGGCATTTCTGCCGAGACCCGGTTAGCACCGCAGCAAACACCCGTCGTGCTCGCTCGTGTTGGGATGAGATTAACAGTAGTAATAAAGAAACTGCATCAGGTTTAGAGAATGGAAAAGCCAGCACAGAACAAAAATGGCTCTTCCAATCATCCGTCTCCAGGGCTGATAATGGAGATAATATTCTAGAGTCAAGGAAGAAAAACATTTGGGTTACGATCTGCTGAATCCTGATGGGTTACTCACACGCACCACGTGCGCGTACTGCGACATCTGTTCCACGGCCTATGGAAAAATGAAGTGGCAACTGAGGGGGGGCTGGGGAGGCGGTGGGGATTGGAAAAAACAATTCCAAAACGCCTCGACAAAAGGTTTGATTGTTTGAAAAAGCAGCGATGGTGAGGAAACACGATGGCGGCGTCATCCTCCCCCTCTCCCACCAGGCCGTAGGGACTTGGCGACGCGCTCACGACTGGCAGGGAGGGTCAGCGGTGTGCCCACCCCCCCACCCCGCGCCCCACTGATGGGTACTTGCAAGCTGAAGAGGTTTCAGGCTGCAAGTTCACTGGGACGGGGCTCAGGTCAGCTTTTGTGTTTAGAGAGTTCCGACTGCACACTCTGGATGTTACCAGAAGAGAAAGAGGGGGAAGAATATAGACTTTTAACTATTTCACGTTGACTGAAACTATTTAGCGAGCCCGTTACACACACACACACGTATTCCTGCCAAAGGCTTACACGTAACCACAGCACTTTGTGACCACTGCAAGTAGTCACCCAACTCACCCTGCGTTACTTCTACAGTGCCATCTGTGCAGTGGAAACACGATAAACCAACACGGGAAGCACTTCCAACATGCCTAGGGACAGCTTGCACTCAGAAAAATGCACGGGCGAGGCGGAAACCTGTAGTTAGAGGTGAACGGGGCTCCCTAACGTGCCTGCAAATAAACTCACTTTGTATAAATAGCCATGGGAGATGACGAGGCTAATAAAATCAGGAAAGAAAAAGGGGGACATACGATTTTTCCCGGGTGTTCAGCCTGCTTGAGCTTGGAACAACTCTGTAAACGAAGAGGGGGTGACAGGCACATTACCTGCTTTGCCATGTGTCCCAGTTACTCCTGCACCAGTTGCATTTTCCAGTTGATATCCAAGTGTATGTATATAGTTTGTCTTTGTATAGGAGTGAGTGTGGTGGCTGTCAATCATGTGCTCTTCCAGTATTGTAATTTAACAGATTATGGCTGTATGAAAACGATGTAAATAACTAGAAAAAACAGAATTAAACTGGATCTCTATGTCCTAGCTTTTGTACATACTGAAACTGCATGGTTTAAATTATTGTTTGTCTCCGATGTATGCAGTTTCTTAAAAAAAACTCATTTAAAAAAAAGCATTCCCGTGCCTGTGTGTTTTATCACCCTCTGACCCAGTGGCTGGCAGCACCAACCCTCCCGCTGCCAGCCAGGCTCAGTGCCGCCGCACGTGCCCGCGCGGCAGCGGGGAGCAGAGCAGGAGCGCGAGGCTCACCAGAGCCACGCCAACAGCCTGCGCTGGACACATCCACCCAAACACAACCAAAACCCGCTGCTCCCCGCAGTGCTGTCAGAACGGGGCACGCGCTGACCGAGGGCGCCTACTGCCAGGGTCAGCGTGTGGCGCTGCCGGTTCTGCGCCCCCTTCCCCGTTCCCAAGTCTTTGTCCACCACGTGGTCAGAGGAAGCCACCACCACGCAGCGCCAGCAAGCGCCGTTGCCGTTCAGCAGGGAACCGCGCCTGCGCACCCAGCTACTTCCATGTCACCTTTGCAGCTTCCTTTTTTCCCCGAATTTTCCCTGGATAGCTTCAGTGGTTGCACAGCATTTCAGGTTGTCAGGGCGGTAGTGTCTATGCTTTAAAACAAAGGATGTTGAGGAGGATTACTTGATACAGGGGATGCGAGAACGCAGCCCAGTCTGGTGCACCGGGACTCCCTACACGTTTTTATGTTTTAACCAAAGCGCTCCATAAAACTGGTCTAAGGAAAGGGACGTGCGTGGCCTCGGCAACGTCCACGTAAGTGCTAGCGACCAAACTGCAGCCGAACGCCACCTTCGGGCGGGAAACAAAGAGGAAGGCTGGGAAAAAAAACAACAACAACAATCAGTTCTCCATTGAACAGGCAGCCGCGGGGGACCAGCTCAGCCACAGCGTCTGTGCCAGCTGCTTCAAACCGCCTCAGAAAACCTTGCGGGCCCACGGGAAGGGCTGCCAGCTGGGTGCACCCTGCGGTTTCTCCCTTGCAGCATTCCCTCTTGATGGGACGTAAGGTGCAACCACCTACATTTTAACATCTGTTTGATGAGTGTCCAAGTTTCACATCCATGGATGCATTAACCCTGAGAGGCAGGAGACAGACACACCTGTGTGGCAGCCAGTTTGGAATATAAGAGCTAGATCCATACACACAGAGGCACGTGCACGCGCGCCCAAGAGCTCTTGGACGCTCCAGTCCAACACAAAGGCCCAAAGGCATCTAATTTTTCATGGGGAAGGACAAGGGCAACAGAGCAAATCCCACAAAGGCAGTGGAAGCCCCATGCTGCCAGACACACACCCAGCGTGCAGGCAGGTGTTCAAAGACATCCCCAGCTGAAGGTGTCCCACGGGGAGATGAAAGTTCCCTCCTATCCACAGGAACCTGCTCTGTACCACTGCTGGTTTAACAGCCTCCAAATTGCTGTATTTCAGCCCCTTTTCCCTCCACACTCTCCTGCTTTTCTTCCCAAGCTCTCAGGACCCCGCTAGAGTTCAAATCACTCACCGTTTTTCAAGCATCATCCTCTGACATCTGCCATTACTCGTCTTATCTGGCATTTCCATCGCGTTTGGCCGTCAGCTGGAAAAGAACCGGCGCATGCAACATGGGAGAGCGTGTGGCACCGCTCTGAACCCCCTCTGGAGAGAAGGCACAGCTTGAGGGGAGAACTGGACCAAATTAAGCATATTTTTCTTGTTCGCAAAGCCCGTGAAGATATTTGGCAGGGAGAGGCTTGAGGGGGCAGCTTTCACTCTCCAAAGTGAACGCTTCAGGGTTGTTTTTACTGTCTCTGGGGAGAAAGAACAGAAAATAAGGAACAAACCCAAAGCCCACTCAGCAGCAAGCTCCGTATGAGCAAACGAGCACGCAGCAAGCGCTTACACGCTCGGCCAGTCAAGGAGAAATAATGTAAGTAAAGACGAAACATCTCATTTTCAAGCTTCTCAGGAAAAACGACCATCAGATGACTCGGTACCCCGCTCCTCCTGAATGACCCAGAGCTAACAGAAAGCAAAGGTAACCCCTCCCCGCAGTCCCCAGCCAGGGAATTCAGTAGGAGGCCCAAGGACGTGCAGCTTCGAAGCAGCCTGTGTAAGGAATGAGTAGCCCCTAGTAGGTAAGTGACCACTCCAAGTGCCTGGCTGGACACAACAGCTGTTGCAGTGTTGTAGTTCAAGAGGTCAGCGAGCAGCTGTGAGCCAGCTGTGCCGCACTCCGGACTGACAGCAGTCGCCGGAGGGACAGACCGCGGCTTCCCGAACAGCGGGATTGGGACTGGCCTCAGCGTCACCCGGATCACCACATGTGGGGACAGTCCCCACTCACGTTTTGCTGTTCTCCTGGGAAGCAGCGCTCTGAGCTAAAGCGTTCTGTTGGACTGAACGGACATCACCAAAAGTTAACTGAGCACGTGAGCCCGATTCATACTGTCAGTCTTTTGGGAGCTGAGCAAGTTTTCTGCTGTATCCCTCATAAATCCACAGTGAGAGCACAGAAATGGATCCGTTAGCTACACACAAATGCCCCTTAGCGGAGCAGTGAAAGAAGCACAGAGTTAAATCCCCAACTGTTCTCTAGAGAACGCCCCTCCTTCAACACGGCCCAGAATAAGCAACGCACTCCTTTAAAAAAACACTCCAGTTCGTTCTTTGTACGTGAAACCGAAAAAGCTGCACACAAGCTGCAGCCGACGTGGCAGCGGAGCAGCATTTGGGGATCCATCCCACGTACACTGAAAGGATTAAGTAAAATTACTGTTGCTCACGTGGGAACACAAAGATTTTCACTGTGAGGGCGACCGAGCGCTGGCACAGGTTGCCCAGGGAGGGGGTGGAGTCTCCATCCCTGGACACATTCAAAAGCCATCTGGACAGGCCTGGGCAAGCAGCTCTAGGTAGCCCGGCTTGAGCAGGGGGGTGGCGGGACCAGATGACCCCTGGAGGTCCCTGCCCACCTCAACACTTCTGGTGATTCTGTGGAAATAGACCTGTCTCACCTGTGCAGCTCCAGGGCCTGCCTATTGATGGAGAACGGCTTTTTCAAATTAAAAACTAAACAACAACAACAAAGCCATTTGTAGCCTTCAGCCAGACAGCGACTGGAGGAACGCTCGCTGGCAGGTCTGGAAGCAGTAACACTAACTGGCACTTCTCATCCTGATTCAGCACATCGCTCCTCTCAGAATACGACTTACTGATTCCCTTTCAGGACTGAAACCGCCAAACACCTTCAGTGTCATCAGTGCTTGGGTTTTAATGACTGAGTGATCTGCCACACAAAGGCCAAACAACGCATACGTAACTCTGGGCGGGGGTTGCGAATAAGCTGTGCAGCCAGAGGGAAAAATATTAGAACGGGTCATCTCTCCGACTGTTCCCGCGGCTGTTATTTGCCAACCTTGGGCACTGCACGCTACGGAATGCGGAGCCGTTACTGTCAGAACGCATACGCTCTTTCCTGTCCCCTGTCCCCAGCTGCCACGCCTACGCTAGGAAAACCCGCTCCCATCTGAAGAGAGCTACATGGTTACGCTGCAGTGCGGACTCAGCAGTGGCTTCCCAAAGCCGACACAAACACGCTTTTTCCCAGCTGGGCAAACCCAGGCATTTCAGGAGCACCAACAGCGGCGTCTTGGAACCAGCACAGATCATCTACCAGGAGTTTTAGGCGTAACCTGAGCCCCAGCTAATGTGCTGGAAGGTAAACCTGCCCTAGTTTAAAACAGAAGCGAAGGCTCTGAAGCATTCCAATCCGCACCACACTGAGCACAAGTGAAACACACTCAAGTGCAATGAGCGTACTTGGCACACTGAGCATCAATCGCGGTCAAACAACAGCTAAGCAACACGTTTCTATATGCAATTCCCCGGTCTGCGCAAGATGTAGAAATAGAATGTTACACTTTTACAGGAAAAATATTAGTTCTTCAGCAAATCCATACCCATGGCTAAGCACTCTGCTTTCACTTACACCACGAAATACATTTCTGTATTAAATATTTTGACATTTAAACCAAACAAGAACCAAATTACCACTTTGAGGCAAGCATTCAACAGAGGCATTGTTTGTTACCGGCCTGTAATTCTGAACTGGCCCCACTGACTTTCTCCATACCTGGCCAAAGTCACATTTTACGGTCGGACAGATCCACCTTTCTACAGCATCTTCCACGAAGAACAAAGTGGGGGGGGGGCAGCCATAGAGAGCTGGCCAACAGATAAAGCATTTTAAGTCACTTCAGTCACCCCTGGTCATTGTGACGTCCTCGACCTCGAACTTGTGATGCCTCTTCCAGAGCATCTACCCAAAACCGTACATTATTAATAGAGTACGTTCACGTTCCTAGCTAACGCGTGCTTGTTCGCCAAACCGCTCCAGCAGACTAACTTTTAGTAAACTCACCTTAAAAAAAACCCTCCAAGTAGGAACCGTTATATCAAGTGTAAGTTGGCTTTTAAGTCACGTTTAAGTCACAGGTCAGTCCATTTACCTTGCTTCAAGGGTTAGAGTTACTTCCCCAGAAGCCAGAGAGCACCCTGTGCAATCAGACTGCTGTTGCTGGCTGGCCAAGAAACACTCTGGACATGATCACGCCGCCACCAGGTACCTCCATTCCAGCTGTGTTTATTGAAAAATACGTACATATCGACCACTGTGCTATTAGCTGCTTTAATAGCATCTGTACAGAGAAGAGGCAGTGAAGAACATCACTGAGGGGGAAGAGCGGTAAAACGTCTTTTCAAATGTCTTTTTTTTTTTTTCCCCCAAGCTGTCATCAGCGAAGGAAATTCTCAGACGGAGTGTGCTGGAGTCCCGCAGTGCGTGCGCCACAGATCAACAGCTTTGCTGACAATAGCGTCAGTGTTATCTTGAGGAATCTACAAAAGACCAGGGCAAGGTGCCTTGTCAGCGTACTTTATTTGGACAGCTTTGTTTAAAATAAAGGTTTTAAATTTTCAGTTCAGATTTTGTCTCTTTAGGGAAAAGAAAACGGAACTAGAAGCCCACCTCACTGCCCTACCATCCCTCGGCCCTACACGTGCCATACTACCTCTGGGTTTTAGACAAAAAGCCCGTGTGTACATAACGGTAGGATGACCACCCGGGCAGCTCGCACGTCACACAGCCCTAGCCTGGCATCAGGCAGAACGCACACTGGCCATCCACGACCACAAAGGTACCTGATCTAACTAGCCTGGGTTATACTGGGATCCTGCAACCCTGCTGCGATGCTCGTTACTGTGCACAGAAGGGAAGTTCAGGGTCAGGTTCATGATCCCACCCTTCCGTCAACAGAACACATACCTTGAGCCTGTAGATTCACATTCAAGGAGCAAAAAAGGTGCCAGAAACCTACCCTGTAAGGAGCTTCCAGAAAAACTAACCTAACCTAACCTCATCTGCACATACTTTCACAGAAAAAACCCTTTAGTATCACAAGGAACATTGTAAATCCGTACAAACATAGGTAACACATTCCCCAAAGCCTACCAGTTACTTCACTCAATGAAAGCCTGACCTCCTGAGAGAAAAAACAATCATCCTCATCCCTCCGCACTCCCTCTTCACCTCGGTACTACTACACCATTCTCAGTAAGTCATGTCATAGTATCTTACGGTATGTTTGCAACGGGCAAATGACTTGAAGGCTGAAACACGCTTTTATAAACCATAAATGGTAATGCAAAGCACAGAGTACTTACGTTTTCCAAAAACTGTGTTATCTTTTCTGCAGTATTCAGTGCCAAGATCTTCATTTTAAAGGTTAATAATATCTCCACAGCAACAAAAACGAGAATCTTGCAGGACCCACTAATAACTTTGTCCCAAACTCTATAAAAGGAAAAAAAAAAAAAAGGAATCATTAAACATTACTGTAGTGTTTATTTGCTTATTTATCTGCTAGAACAGTCTTTGTACAATCACCTTTATCCAGATTATTTTTCTGAACAGCAGCAATGTATTGAATTATTCAGGTAATGGTAAATAAAAGACATTTCATCAACTCCTAAATCTGTACAGAGCAAAGTGATGGCAGGCAGTAAGGTATTGATATGGTCTATTCTTGGTTAGAAACAGAACTGCTTTCAAGCTCAAATAGAAAAAGCAAATCTTGTTGTAATAGCCTGAACTGTGACAACTGTTCTACAGTGCATGGTAAAGGTGAGAATTTTTCCTAGTTAAAAGAAGGAAACAGACTTTATTTGCAGGCCTCAAAAAAGACACTTTTCAAACAGTTAAGTAGCTGAAAATTCAAAAGGATGCAATACTGAACTACTACTTCTCCTGAAGCTAAGCCTTCCAGGTCACTGCTGTGTAAGATACAGATAGGATATACCAGCAGGATGTAACCCATGGTATTTAAATTAGACACAAGGAACAACTATTAAGTCTTTCAATCCATCCCACTGTGCACAGACTCCCTCAGAATTACCTAAGCACTCCTACCACTTGTACGAACCTGGACCTCACGGTTTTCAAAGCCTGAAGGGCTGGCCTCCAAAGGCTGCAAGTACTTGGGCAACCGAACTTCGACAAGGGATCCACACTATTAAAACAGCCTGCAACAATATGAAACCATCCTTCAGCCAGAAGCTCTGTCTCAGGCCCAACTCAACAGACTCGGGATGAAAGACTATCCAAAACCAGTGTGAGACCATCTGTCAGATGGCAGCTTTTATGGGCTTACATTATTTTTAGTTCTTGAATTTTAAGAGCTGTGTCGGAAAGACTTTCCGAGGATTGCTGTTCTTGCTCCTTCTGGGCACTTGTTAGAGGTGTTTCTCCTTCCAAATAAAAACGTGGGGGACAAAGTTCACATGCTATCCTCCATCATCTCTGAACACAGTAACACTAACCAGCACACATCTCCTGTAGCCCACCTATGAACCTGGATCTTCAGGTGTGCTTCTTCCAAAGACAATTCAGTTCTTACACGACCTTTTCTCTCAGAAGAACCTGCCCTTCCGCCTGGAGCACCAGGAGAACACAACACAGGCGTAATGTAAACTAGGACAGCTGAATTGAAGAGCAGGTATCACACCTTTAAACAAGGAGTTAAGAAGTAAGAGTCCAACAAAAAGCCACGAAGATGATGCAGGGACTGGAGCAACTCTCCCAGGAGGAAAGGCTGAGAGAGCTGGGGCTGTTCAGCCTCCAGAAGAGAAGGTTCCCGGGAGATCTGTTAGTGTCTATAAACATGTGGAGGGAGGGTGCAAAGGGGACGGAGCCAGGCTCCCCTCAGTGGTGCCCAGTGACAGGACCAGAGGCAACGGGCACACACCTACACACAGGAGGTTCCCTCTGAACATCAGGAAACACTTCCACACTGCGAGGGCGACCGAGCGCTGGCACAGGTTGCCCAGGGAGGGGGTGGAGTCTCCATCCCTGGACACATTCAAAAGCCGTCTGGACAGGCCTGGGCAAGCAGCTCTAGGTAGCCCGGCTTGAGCAGGGGGGTGGCGGGACCAGATGACCCCCTGAGGTCCCTGCCAACCTCAACCCTTCTGCAATTGTTTGTGAAACGCTTCTGTTAACTCCTAGTGCAGAATGGCAGCTGCTGTTCCACAGGGCTTGTTTTTCACTCTGTGACTCATGTCACTTCTTTGTCAGGTTCTTAACCTGCTATTCACATAATTCTCATGACACTATTTTCACAACCTCTCCATTCATCTAAAAATTCAGACTAGAATTTAACTTGTATTGAAGAAATGAAGAAAACATGTAAACTCCTCAGGACTAGTCTTAAAAAAGAAGGAAACAAACAAAAAACCCACATGAGCAGAGGGGAAGAAGAGCACAACCAGTTTCTTTCCCCTTTGTAATTTACTTTTAATTCCCCATCTCACTGCAGTTAAAAATCAAGCTATTCCAATATGGACAGGAAGAATATATAAACCAAGATGAGAATCTTACTGCTTCCTTTGTGGTTCAGGCAATCCATGACAAGTGATCACTGTAAAATATCACACTGATGCTGAAGTCAGGTCTAGAAGACTTAAGCAAGGGTATGAGAAAACTGAGACCACATTCCTTTTTTCCACACTGTACAAGCTATTCCTGTTTACTCCTAATACATTTTCCTTCACAGACATATCTCTTTAGAACCCAAGGACAGCTCCCCATGTGTTCCATGGGCATCAGAACTGTAATGATGAGTTACAATACACAGAGTAGCGGACCTCAAAAACAGGAAAGAATTTTTAAAGTTCATATTAAAGCTCATTTTAATTCAAATCCAAACTTACTAATCTGAAAATAAAATCCCCAGTCTTCTTTCATTATTGTGCTTCCAAGTCTCCTGACTTCAGTCTCCATAATTACATTACAGTAGGTTACATTTCATGCTCAGAAGACACACTAACGTCTTCCTGCATTATTTAGTCTGATTCCAGAACAAATGTTTTAACAATGGCAAAACAGATGCAGCACCAGTGAGCGCCTAACAAATTTTGGAAGAGGGTGCACAGCAAAGTGGTCAAGACATCAGCACCAACCAACTGTATCTGCTGGAGACTTTTTCCCCTTTAACATTTCCAGCTATTGTTACTCTTGATACTACTCCACCAGCGACAGGGGAATGACTGTGTGACACTCTGACGAACAGACCAGCAGTCAGCACCTTGTCCATGCCAGCAGAGCCAGGAATAGCAATATAAACTGTGTCAGAAAAGCGTTTACTTAGAAGGGAAAAAAAACACGTTTCAAGGAAACATGTATTTTGATCATTATATTCTAATGTAGCAGTCTTTAAAAGCGTACCTCTACTGATGGTAACATATGCACTCTACTTTCACTTTTTCAGTAACAGCAAACACTTGAGATCAAATATACTCTCAGAGATGGCAACTTTTTACCTGGTTTTCGGTACTCCTAGAGATGGGAAAATTCTAACAGAAATGTCAGGCAACTTTGCCTACAGCCCTACTCCGAATGCTGAAAAAGAAAGTGTACACTACATTCGTTATGGGGTTTATGACCCTCATCCTCTGTGAAATATAACAGTACTCAACTAACCACAGGAGCACTCCTACAGGTATTTCTTGAACAGTGAAATAGTAGTAACGGCCACAAGGAAAAATAAAAAGAAACAAGAAGCTATGAAGGTAAAGAGCATGCCAAGGATTATGCAAACAAAACCATTTACTTTTCACTCAGCTTTTCCTGCAGACAGGACAGGGCTTAGTCTGTGTGTGCAGTCAGGGCATTCTCAAGGCAGTTTCTGAGGTCCCTCGACCACTGCAGCGCAGGAGTATGCAAAAAGCATCACAGCATTTTTGTGCTCTTTCTGAAACACTACCATTAATCTCGCAGCTTTTCCCCCTAGGCTGCAGGGTTAGTACATTCAACCTTATCCTCTGGTTCTGGTCCTCCACTCATCCAGGCCAGAGATGTTTAAAGAGAATGATTTGCTCCTCTGCCTGCACTTCGGGGTGTCCCTCCATGGGTAACTGGGCATGGAGGGACATGACGAGGCTCGCACATGTCTCCTCCTGATGTTATGCCATGATCTTGTGCCCATCTGTCTCCAGAGCTGGGAAGCAACTCAAATATTTAAACCAAGGCAAACAGACTTAAGTTTCTCTATAGTGGTAGCCCAAGTGCACATTCCTATGCTTTCCAGCTCCATAGCAAATTTAAGGCATTTTTCATATTTCTATTGTGTCTCCTAACAAGTGACCTATATTTTTACCACTCAATGTGATTTACGCAGGACCTGGAGATCACAGAGGTATTAATACATGAGGTAGTGCCAGTTTGAAAGGCGCCCATAAGATTTCAGGAGAACTACCAAATACGTTGCCACAAACAAGTTACCAGAGGCTAATAACTGAACACTTCCCTGCAGCTCATACAGTTGTGCTAACCCCAAGTTTCCAGCGCAGAACACAACGTTAGTCGGGGGCATCATACGTGATTGGCAATGTGTGGCCATAAAAAAAAAAGCCTGGCTTACCCACAATTCTATCTGCAAAGTTGTGCTGCTACTGGTGTAGCTGGATAATCTGGGGTGTCAGTGCCGGAATCAACTGGCAGCTAAAGGGCCAATTTGCCTGTAGGGCTGAAGCCAGAACAGGACATTGAGCTTTAACAGCGGGGCTCTCTCTCTGGCCGAGGGCCCACACAGCACCGTCTGAAAGCTTATGTGTTACGAAAGCGTACGGGGCTTACTGAACAGACCGGATATGCTGTTGCAGGATTTGAGCCAAGAGGGCAATGACGAGTACAAAAACAAAGGTGTGATCCAGTTGTCTCCCTGTTTGAGAGACAAGTGAGGCTCTCCGTCCCTCCTGAGCCAGTGCTGCAGGCCAGTCCGTGTCCCAGGTGGGATACAGAGCCCTGAGGACACTGCCTTCAAAACGGCTAGTCTGCTCCTCTTTTACCAAGGCAGCACCTTCAAGAAGTTTGTTAAGAAGCTTGTTGCATAATAGGTCAAGTTTATTAGGGCAAGCAAAAACACTGCATAAGCTCAAAGAAAAAGTTTCTTCAGGAAACTTGTCTATATACAATTTTCAAGCCCATTTAAATTAATCTGATGCATAAATTTCACCTATAGCATAACAAGAAGCGTTCTACAAAACAGTATTTATACTGAATGATGGTGCCTGTTGGGAGTAAATCTGGTATTACGCAACTTCATCTCACCATTATTGGGTAAAACTTCTGCGTAGCATATACAAATCTTGTACGCCTTAAAGAAAAAAGAAAGCCATGATATTTAGATTTAGCTGCCTGGCAGAGAAGACTACAATTTCTAGAAAGCAAGCAGCCTCTCTAAGAAATGCTGTGCTAAATCAGAAGGTTAAATTAAATCATAAGAGACTGAGCCCAGATCATGTATCACTTGACAAAAAATAAGTAAAACTCACAGGAGAATTGGAGACCTCAGCAGTTCCAACACTGGCATTTGGATACATTTCAGATTAGCATTTGGGCTTCTAGATTCTAATCCAAACTGATTCTCCAAGCATTAATTAAGTTTATCTGTCACATGCTACCCATGAAGTATGTTATTTCCTTAGCAAATGAGGCCATTATGATTACAACTGAATAATTCATAAACCTCAACTGGCAAGAAAAAGTGCACTTTTATGTTCCCACAAGAACTGCTAGGAAAAGGGATCGCTGTACCATCAGAAGGACCAACACTGGGATTCAGGTTTACTCCAGCGATACAAAAAGCCAGTGTTTTTACCTTTTCCATGAAAAAAAAAATAGGCTTTTGAAATTTCAGGTCAAAATATTCTGTTTCCATAATCTAAAACAGAATATGAGAATTCTAAACAGTACACTCACTACAAAGTTTTATATAAAAGGACTGATGCAAAATGGTAGAAGTTTGAAGCTGAAGATTCCAACAAGATGAAATATGAAATGAAAACTCTTCTAGATTTTTTCTTTTACACTATCAAGATGACACAGTTCCATAAAATGTTCAATTTTCATCAGAAATTTAAAAAACCCTAAATCTTCCGACAGCAAAACTGCTCTGATGAATGTTTCCCCTTTCAGCTCTAGTTCTCGGCCACAAGACCTAATAGCAAAATTAAATCACATAAGCTCTAAATGTAAATAACTCCTAGAAGACATGTAAAGAGGTTCCTAATGCAGTAGATTGGAAAGGCTATTTCAGATCACAGAAGCCTACAGGAAAAAAGGCCTGAAGAGACTGGCAAGTCCCAGGTAGAGCAGTCGTTTCTGCTGACAGTAGTTTAAGGCATTAACTTTCAGACAGAGAAAGCACAGTGAATCAAAGTTCATCGTTATCTGCTGAAAGTAACCTACAAATGCAAACACAAAAGAGAAGCAGGCAAACCATATGCGTTCGACTGCTTTTAAGGATGTAACAGACATTTTATACATGCTTACACAGTTCGGGTAGCCATAAAAGAAGTCAAAGCTTTTAACCATCACATCATGCACAGCCACTACAGAGACGACTACTTTGGAGCCTTACAGGTGCTTCCCGAGAAGAACCTGCCATATAACAATTACCGTGCCGCACACAGTGTAACAGCTCTTACTAAGGTCTACTACCAAATCCTTCCGTTCTGGTTCAAAATGGTTTTTTCCTCTCAAACATATTCCTTCCCATCAGTAAAACACACAGAACCTCAAAGACCAGGGTACAGGACGGCTAGAGAACATGATTTCTAATCTTATAGCTTGTTCCCTAAAAGCCCCTTATTTTCATAAGGGCAAGTAAAACACTTTACAACAGCTGTTTCCCACTTTCCTTCGTGAAATGTTAAGTCGCAGATAAACCAGCAAGACCGCATTCAGGTTATGACCAACTTTACCACCACAAAGCATTTTCTAAAGAGCATTTTACAAAGCGCTCTGTTTCCAGGCCAGGTTCCCTATACTAGCCACTGAAGTCCTGGAGCTGCCGGAGTAAAACTTCCCCTGAACCTTGTTACTTCTCAAAGATTTCGGGCAGCTGAAAATGAAACCATTCTTTCCTCTTTGCTAACAGCTGAGCAGGTGGCAGCACTCCTCGCTAAGGCAGAAAGGATATGCTTCTCTACACCTACCTTAAATGTTCTGATTTCCAGGAGTTCTCAGGCAGCAGAACTAGAGAAACCATACAAGCTTCATTTCAACAGCCCATCAGTGAAGTGTCATGCATAAAAATTTTGACCTTTTAAAATCTGGGCAACTTATTTCTAGCTGTAGAGTCCTGATACAATGCACTATTTCATTAATTCTGTAATACTCAACCTGCCCTAGTACTTTTTAAAATAAACATTCTGTCATGGTTTAACCACAACCAGCAACGAAGCACCACACACTCACTCATTCCCCTCCCCATCCCCAGTGGGATGGGGGAAGAATTGGAAGGGTAAAAGTGAGGAACTCGTGGGTTGAGATAAAAACAGTTTAATAATTAAAAAGAAATAATAATAATTTTTTTTAAATGTAAGGATAAGAGGGATAAAATAAGAGAGCAAATAAAACCCAAGACAGACAAGTGATGCAAATGAAAACAAATGCTCACCACCAACTGATGCCCAGCAAGTCTCCAAGCAGCTGAGCATGACATCATACAGTATGGAATATCCCTTTGGTCAGCTGGGGTCAGCTGTCCTGGCCATGTCCCCTCTCAACCTCTTGTGCACCCCCAGCCTCCTCGCTGGTGGGGTGGTGTGAGAGGCAGAAAAAGCCTTGACGCTGTGTAAGCACTGCTCAGCAGTAAGGAAAACATCCCGGTGTGACAACACTGTTTGCAGCACAAATCCAAAACACAGCCCCGTGCTAGCTACTGTGAAGGGAATTAACTCTATCCCAGCCAACACCAGTGTAAAGGAATCTTTCATAGTCTCTAGTGCAGGTTTAGATCTGAGCTTTGGGGTCTTGTAAAAGTGCAGAAATACTGCTCAACAGGCCCAGAATGTTCGTTCTCAACCTGCTCCTTGTATAGACTGACCCAAGGCTGGTTTAAAAACCCAGTCAAGCTAATCCTGTAGAGACAGTTTGAACAAAGAGTGATGAATTAATTAAGCACAGCTGCTTTGCTAGACAAAAGGAAAACCCTTAATAGTACATCTCGAAGCCTATCTCAGAATTGTGTAAGACAGAAGTGGCAGAAGAGTGACGACGGTGACCCAAAGAGACCCTGAAACTGAACCAAGGATTGGAACCAGAACAGAAGAATGCAGCTGAGACAGGGGATTGTGATGGTCTTTGATAAATGATGAACTTTGGGGACTGAAAGGCCGAGTGGAAATATACAAAGACTTTGTACCTTATGTAATGGGTATTGATTGAATGGTATAAAAACTGTGCCAGAACTCGGGCCATTTGCCACTCACGGAGGTGGTAGCCCAACTCAGAGTTGTGATTAAATAAATAGCATACCTAGAGCAACCCACTTCGTCTGGTGAAAAAAATCTTTAACACCAGTACACAGTCCCAAAATCTTTTTCATCTAATAACACAGTATTATAATCATTTCCTAACCAAGGATTTTGGTTAAAAAAGCTGAATGGTAGTCAGTTTTCAGGCATCTATCACTAAGGGGATTTGGAGTTTTAAATTCTAGGCAGCATTAAGTGTCTAACAGAATCAACCGCTATATTTAACTCCACTCTTTTTAAAAAAAAAAAAAAGAAATTGAAATTAAACTTTAATTTCAATGCAAGAAATGATCACACAGGTTATCAAAATCTCAACTGGCAATCCCCAGCACAAGTACAGGCTGAGTGGAGAACAGATCGAGAGCAGCTCAGAGGAGGAGGACTTGGGAACATTGTTTGGTGAGAAACTTAATATGACCGAGCAGTGCGCGCTGGCAGCCCAGAAAGCCAACCATATCCTGGGCTGTATCCAGAGAAGCATGGCCAGCAGGTCGAGGGAGGGGATTCTCTCCCTCTACTCTGCTCTGGTGAGACCTCACCTGGAGTACTGAGTCCAGCTCTGGGGCCCCCAACATAAGAAGGATATCGACCGGTTGGAGCGAGTCCAGAGGAGGCCACAAAGATGCTCAGAGGGCTGGAGCACCTCTGCTATGAAGAAAAGCTGAGAGAGTTGGGCTTGTTCAGCTTGGAGAAGGCTCCAGGGAGACCTTATAGCACCTTCCAGTACCTGAAGGAGCCTACAAGGAAGCTGGGGGGTGTGCTTTTTACAAGGGCCTGTAGTGACAGGACAAGGGGTAATGGGTTTAAACTGAAAGAGGGGACATTTAGATCAGACATCAGGAAGAAGTTCTTCACAGAGAGAGTAATGAGGCACTGGCACAGGCTGCCCAGAGAAGCTGTGGATGCCCCATCCCTGGGAGTGTTCAAGGCCAGGCTGGATGAGGCTCTGAGCAACCTGGTCTAGTGGAGGGTGTCCCTGCCCATGGCAGGGGGGCTGGAAGGGGTCTTTAAGGTCCCTTCTAACCCAAACTATTCTGTGATCTTGCATTAGCAACAAGTGGAATCAAATCCAATTTCATAATTTCGCAGTCAACAATGAACTCTGCTCCATAATCTTACAAAGTAAGGAAAGCTCTTTGGAGGCTAGTGATGACAAAAAGCTGAAATTATTATGTAACTACAAACAGAAAGAAAAAAAGAGAACTTGCCTCTGTAAACTGGACTCGGGTAAACAGCCTGCAAAACACTTTTTAAACCAAAGATCATAAGGGAGTTTACTCATTGCAGCACATGCTTTCAGATGCATCAGGAGTCTGTTATCTTCAATGTTCAAATACTGCTCCAAGATTTTTGGCTGAGAAAGGAATTGGAAAATTTTAGATAACTCACATCAGAGTACCTTCACAGCTAATGCACACTGTAGGACAAGTAACACCTTAAAAATTCAATTTGCATCAAATAACATGTTAAAATAATGAAATTGTATTGTTTTAACTAAAACCATCATGTTCCAAAATACCAAGTGTTGCTGATTTTTGCAATTAGCTAATTAAGTACTTAACTAAACAAGCAACCTCAGGTTCCTTAAATTGCTGACCACTAGCAGAGCTTCCAAAAATGCAGCATTCCCTAATGCAAGGAAGCCTTTGAGAGCTTAAGGTAATGCAGAGATTAAACGTGCACAAATTACTGCTACCTTCACAAGTAAACCTGAGTTTCAATCAACTCAAACCTAATCACTTTAGCACACATCCAAAAAAAAAAAAAAAATCTACACACGATGCAGCAACCCCCAGAAAATCAATTCTGATAATAAATCCCTGTGCCACATACTAGAAGCTGGACATTGGATTTTTAAACAAGAAATCAAAGCATTTAAAAGCATAAACATAAGGATAATTATTCACCTACAAATGTGGATAATTCTAATTTTGTTTAAATTCTAGTGTAACACAATAAACATTTTCATAAATTAAGGAGTACCTTTATGCATCATCGTAATTAGGTAAACAGCCAATAGCTTCAACTGTCAAAAGGGGAAACCACATCCTTTGTCCATATTCTAACACCCAGAGTCTTGCTACAACGCTCACATTAAAACAAAAACTTAAGGGGGAGAAAACTGGCACACTAGGTAGGGAGAGCACACACTTTCCTTAAAAATGCCCCTCTGTCCTTTGAAGGGAATTACAGAAATCAGTATAGTTGAATGCATCCTCTTCAGCGACAGGAGGTAGGTTTAGAAAGTATTTCTTGGCTCCAAAACAATAAAGGACAGGCATAACTTTCTGCTACAAATTTTCAGTGATGGCTAGTACACAGGTACTCCGATACTTTTACCTCAGTGGATATTGTTAACTAGAAGCTTCTTATCTGTTAAGACTATTTAATAAAAAAATTACAAAAGCATTTGTAATTAAGTATGCATTTTCTTTACAATCAAATTTTAAAATTAAAACCAGTAAGATAAAATTTAAAATTGTTATATGAGAGCATCTAAATTATCAGTGCCAAAACAACTCTATTCCACCTTTTATTATAACTTAACTTGGAACATTCTGTTGTTCCGAAGATGTAGTACCCTACTCCATTTACAAAGCGAAACAATTGTGCTTCAAATGAGCAGCATATGGATGCCAGAGACGCAGCCTAAAAAGTAGCAGACATACATCAAGGTGTTCTTAACTTTGTGACATTTTTAAGAATTGTCTTTATTTTAAACAATTAAGTGACCGATTTGTGAAAAATATAATTCAACTAGATACAATGTAAGCTTTAGGTAACCTAAAAAGAAAATAAGATGTAATCAAAGACTACCACGTAGCAAACAAAAGCAATTTCTAACGTTATGTCAGACAGTGTCCTACAGGACTGCACAATCACAACACAAAAAGCACTCCTCCTGTTGTTCTCAAACAGTTGGTGGAACAGCATCCAAGGGTTGCTCCCGTTGTCCCCATACATTAATGCTTTCCCTGACTGGCTCTCCTCACCAAAAAACAACAAAAAAAAAAAGGAGTGTTCTTTTCCTTACCAGCTGCTGTAATGAATCTTTGTGCCTGCTGTTCAGCTGATTCACAAAGCAACTGACAAGCCAATAGCATTCTATAGGATCCTCCACCATCTCCTCCATCGCTTTAGCAATAGCAAGAAACACTTCATCTTCGGGTTCCTGGAAAGCAAAGCCAAAAAGGTGAACTACACAGAACTATTGGACTATCTGATTTAAATTATTCTTATATTCATTTTCCCTGCTATTTGGGAAAATAAATCAGAATAAACGTACACAAAGAGCTGTTCTGACATTAGCAAATAAAGCACCGGGCAGCAGCTGCATTATGGTGACAGGTACCTATTAAAGCAGAACAAATAAGACTCGTCTTGCTTTTAAAACCAAGACATACAACAGGAGATTGGAACAACTCTGAATCAAATTCCTGAAGTGTTCTAGAATGAGATAATATCACATCCTAACAAGGTAGCATCAATCCCACTTCCGTGACCCACATTTTTATACTGCGTAGCAGCAGTTTTTAATTCCATTCCTTGCTAAGGGCCAATTGGGCCCCTCAAACACCTTTGTCATGGATGTTAACAGTTACTGACAAAAATAATGTAGCCATGGGCCGTATGCCTACCTTCGACATACAGAAAATCATTTGGTTTGAGATACACATCTTCCTAGAGACAAATAAATACCTCCTCCAGGTGACGAGTACCTTATTCCCCACAACACAAGACCAGAAGCACGTGATGGGCACACCACCACCTTTTCTTCTGAGGATATACTTTAACAGATGTATCAGCATGCCTAAACCACAGTTAATGGTAAGACTGCACATAGGGTAGATGGAGGCAAACTAGCTCTAAAGCAGCTAGACCTCATGCCAACAGCTAGCTCAGGAAGCGTCTAGACTGGGAAGATGCACAAGGAAAGGGTCTGTGCTTGCCCTGTTTCTTACAGTCTTCCTTACGCAGGCAGTACTGACTACATTAGGAGGCAGGGTAACAAGCCAGATACTTATCCGCAGCCTGATCTACTGTAACCATCAGCAGCAGTAAGCTATAGTATGACAGGCTGTGGCACTGACTACAACTCATACGGAGTTGTACGGAACACACGGACAGTCTAAATACTAGTGGGACATGCCTCTGCTACACAGACTGCTGTAATACACACGTATCCCTGCTTAAAATCTATTTTCAGATGCACAAAACATATTCAGCAGGCTTCTGTGATTTGTGGCTCAAACATTACAAAATATTTAACCAATCCAACACCGTCTTCATACTCTCTCTGCCTCCACAATAAAACACCTGCATTACTACCAAGCAGTAACCTCTTCTAAGTCTAAGGGGACAGTGACTGCACTGAAAACAGACTGGCATATGGAGAACAAACGCTTTCTGCAGCAAAACAACCCTAAGTTACAGGACTAATAACCGTGGATCCGCCAAACACCACCTCTATGAAACCCCACCACAGTACCGAAGGCAGCTAGTGCTCTGCCACGCACTGACAGAACACGTGCTCAGAAAGCCATACTGCTCTAAAAGGGATGAATTTTCAGCCCACTGGGTCACAAGCCAAGATCAAGGTAACTTCTCTACAGGAAACTTGAAGGGTAGGATGGCCACGTTCCTAGGCAATGGTAAGGGCATGAAAACTCCAGTCTAAAATACTACTGACTTTTCCATGTTAATTTTGTTTCATCTTTTTTTTTTTTATTTTTAATTTTTCTAAGTTCTTATGTCAAATTTTCTTATCACAGGTGAAAAATAACAAAGTGAGCCCGGTTAGAGTGAACATGGATAAATTAACATTAAATACAGGATAAAATCCATTTCAGAAAGTCCCATGGCTCCTTTCATCACCTCATTTTTCAGAAGCTGATACACAAGATCCACAATTTTTATCATCACACTATAGATTTATCATCAAAAAACCGTAAGACTTTCACCCGTATGCGAGTACACCGTGAGACACAGAGCACATGCATTACCTGACAGAAACCTGGATCAGTTCAGACTGACAGAAAAAAAGAGGTCAGTACCTTAAAAGTCTAGCTTTGAAAAATAAATAATTTATAATATATGGTGTACTTTGCAATAAATTGCTGCTTGTACTGGCTGTGAATTATTCTTGTTTCAGGACATTTTATCATCTAGGAGCTCCAGTAAGATTATGTCATTTTCATTTCAGTGCTATAAAGAAACTGAAGTGTACTAGGGCACAAAAGGCTTGAAGCCTAGCAGGCACAATACACAAAGACATTTTAAGGCATAAAACCTTACATAAGTACTTAGGGGAAGAAAAGGAGAAAGCACTTTGACTAAACTCCCTTACTTTATAACAGTATTTACCTGTTTTCCATTCACCCCACTTTGCCTATCTTACAGCATTTGTGGGGCTATTGCAGTTCAGTTTCCCACAGGTTTGTATTTAAAAAAACTGATAAAATGACCACTGACCAATGGAAAAGCCACGTTTCGAGGCAATTTTCCTGATTCCAGTTGATGTACACGGAGGAAAACATCTACTTGCGGGGTAGAATCGTTAATAAAACGAATTACACGAAGAGCATGATGTATATCCCAGTACTGCTCCTTCCGGTACTTCATCACCAAAGCATGAGATTCATGGTGAGGAGGAATAATTCCTGAGGGGAAAAAAAAAAATAGAAGATAAGCAACTGTAAAGAGATAAAACAGAGCACTCACCTAGGTTGACTCCGCTTCAGATTAAAACTTAAGAATACCACCCAAACACTTGGTGAGGTAACATATTTTTACTTTCTTAGCACAATGCAAATATTTTTTTCTCGTTTCCTAGAAGGTAAAATAAAAAAGGGGAAAAAAAAAAAAGCTATCTAAGCAGAGAAAATTCAACTGTTTACAATCTCCAGAAGAGAAGCTCAACATTTCACTTGATCCTTCCCGTCACTCAAGACTCAACCCTGACATGCTCTGATGTTCACAGGCTTCAACCGAAGCAAGATCTTACAAACGCCAAGAAAAAAGAAAAAGCCACTTCCATATCACTAGCAGAGCAGAATTCTTCCTGTTGCAGAAACCCATGAGAACAAAGTATTTTTCAAAAAATCAGTTCTGAAACAAGCTACCTGCTTTTATCTCTTATTTAGCAAAAAAAAAACCCAACATTTCTGCCAAGTGTTAAACCACGAAAGGGGTGAGTTTTAGTAACAAGCACAGCAGACAAAAAATTATCTTCTGTTTTCCAACTGCAAACCTGCCTGCATTTCAAAAGCTGGGACAGAGCAAGACATTTTTCATGTTATGCAAAAACAGAGCCAACATCACGACTTTGTACGTACATACTGCCGACTGCTTTCCTCAGATACAGACAGCTCCCTCAGGCAGGCAGAAAAGCTGCTTAAACACAGGGATGTCTAGAAGCCATCAAAGCCACACTTGAACTGGAAGTTAACGGAGACGTCGCTGACATACCATGAACCCGGGACAGCATGGAGCCCTGGCATGTGAGTGAGGCAATTTTGCTGACAGGACGGGATCCCTTTTTTGTTAAACTAACCACATTATTTAGAAGAGATGTAACACTTCCCACCAGAAATGGACTGGGCCGTTGTTCCACTCACTTAAGAGTTATTGTGCACTGCCCTTCTGATTACCAGCTTTTCTAACGAGTCTTAACACCGAGATGCAGCATAAGTCCTTGTACCTCTGTTCAGCCAAGGATATCCAGAATGGCAGTATGCGTACTTGAAATAAATCATGCTGGGTTCAAAACACAAAATCCTTTTAAAAAGTCAACATAATTTTCCATACAGTTAACTCCGAAGGTGCTTTGTGTTGTCACGTGATTCACAAATCATCCTATTTAAAACAGTCCAGCATCGACCACTGGCTCTGCAGTGAGCTGCAGGTTTGCCAAGAGACTGCATTTTGCTATTATAATTCTGGCTGAAGGATCTTGTAGTGAGTCACTTGTCCAAACCTCCCACACTGTATTTCCTACTAGTAATATTTTAAGGGATGCTGACTACTTCACTAGGGCCCAGGGTGCAAGAATCTTTCATCCTAGAAGTAGTACTCTAAGAGCAGAGCTTTTTATCAGGTAAAATTGCTCTGTTAGTTCAATGATCAATGCCAAGAACTTCAAGTTTTATAATTAGATCTTGCACCTTCTGCACTGTTCATTTACTAACTCCCACAAAAAAAGGCTTATAAATCCAAATGATCAGGAATATGGAGCCACAATTTTTAAATTGTAGAAAATTGGAGGGGGAAAGAAGAAGAAAAAAAAAATACTAAAAGATTGCTTAAAACTCAGCTAAAACTTTATAATGCATTATTTCAAGCTCCAGACATTGTAGTGGATCACGGAGAGCAAGAAGGGAAACAGAAGACATTTACTTGAACTTTGTTCAAGACCATGGCACAGTGTAAGATAAATAAAATCCTGAACGAGAAAAACCGTTCTGTAAAATACTCATTCTGAGGTAGGAGTCACCATTCTTCCTGACTCTGAATCCCACGCCAGAATCTTCATATGAGAGACATATATGGGATCTGTATCCCGTTCTGGAGAGCCAAAAGACAAAGAAGTAGGCTATTTCACAGATGGCAAAAGACAGCAGCTTCCAAGCCAATCTTCACACTAGTGCTGCTGGTCTCTCCCTGACAAAACATTTTGGCTATCAGCACCCTTCCTGCCAGCACAGCCCTGGTAATACAAGGCTGAGCATGGGCGCCACGCTCAAGCTTTTCAGAAGTGGCACAACGCTCCATCACCAACAGTGCGGGAAGTCACTTCTCTCTTCCAGATGCAGTCAGACGACGTACCTTCACACTCAGTCTGGCAGTGCTTCTCTACACACAGCCGCTCCAAAGGAAACTCTCCAGGTGCCTGGTAAGGGTTGGAACTCCTGCACCTTCCACAACCCCTCCCGTCTCCAAGGGACATGACCTCGCATCTACTGAAGCCAACACACTTGACCAGGCAACACCAAGCCATTACTACCTTGAATCAGCCATCTGAGTAACGCACTTCAAGGAAAACACAGTCTATTCGTGGGGTTTTACCGTTTCTGGGGATACCATCACTTGTCTCATAACTTCTTCAGTGGCAAATACGATTTAAAGCCAGAAACAAACCAGAAGAATTCAAGATTTTACAGAACACAAAGCTCCTCTTTGGGATAAACATCCATTCCATACCTTGCCTATTTTTTTTTTTTAAGTTTAACCACAGCTTTACTTTAACTTATTTGTTATTTTAGGAACAGAACTGAGTATTTTACCAGGTATCAGTGACGATATAATCCACCTTTCAAATCCATTTTATAAATTTACTTGGATAGTGTTACAAAGGTAAATATAGAAAAACACTCTTCTAGGTACACTTCAGCAAAGGTTCTCAAAGCTATGCATGGAGTTTTTTTAATTGCGGCTGTGCATCCTAGGTGGATACAAAAATAGGCTAAATATGTATCGTTAAGCAACATGATACAGAATAATCTATGCCATTAACTCACTGAAGAAAAACGCACACACCCCTTCCTACATACTCATTTATACACCGAGGATCACAGATGTTGTAATTCATACCTAAAAGCACCTTCCACACCAGTATGCGGTACATGGATGGGAGAGGAAACCTTTGACTAAATGTGCAAAGCTTCTCAATATCTGCAGAGAAATAAAGGGGAGGGTGGGGAGAGGAGGTAAATTTAAATACAACAGGTTCAAGTCTCTGCTCTACATAAGTATGACAAATCCTTAGCTGCAGATTGAAATCCCCACTTTCATCACCTATTATCAACAAATGCTTTCACAGCTTCAACTGAGAACAGAATGTGCCCTGTAAGTCACAACAATTTTGAAAAATACATATATTGGCTTGATTTACAACAAAACTACCCTAGGTTTCACCAGGAAGAAACTGTACCATTTTCACAGCCATTTTGTAAATCACGTTGCTATGTCAAAACCGTTAATGGCTTTGTTAAAGGGACATATCTGTCCTTCTGTTCTGTTAGAGATGTGGCACTCCTCAGGGACCACCACCGTCTGGTTTTGAGGTTAGAAGGAATTAACAGCAGGAGACGATGTAGTTTCACATTAAAATTGCTTTCATTAAAAAACATTAAGTTTCTTGGGCACAGAGAATGAGAGAAGGGAAAAAAAATGAAACAAGCAAGCAGACAAATCTTTAATAGTTTTAAAAATCACATTTTCAGACCTTTGAAACTCAAATGACCGCTACCAGTAACTGAGGGATTAGCGGCAAAGATGCAAAACTTAAGTGAGTACTAAGCGCAGCAGCTGAACATTTTCTATTATTCCCCCACCCTGCCCCAAATCACCAGAGTAATAAACAGTGAAAACAACTTGCCCAAACGATCATCTTTCAACAGAATTTCCAGTGACTTCTTTTCTTCAACTCCACGAAACCCCACTTTTTCGTAATACACTGAGCGAAAGTTTCTCTGAGAGTCATCAGCCATGATTGATTCCTTTAGGAGAAACAATAATTCCCCTTAAGATTTACAAGAATACATTCCTAATGTGTTATGGTGACGTGCAAAAGTTGACTGCTTATGTCTCTACAGTATTAATAAACCCTACAGAATATGAAAAACTTCCAAGACTTCCGTTCATCATATGCTAACATAGACAATCATAAAAATAATTGAATCTAAACAAGGTCTAACGACATCCAATTTCCAAACAAAACACCGAGATTTAAAGAAAAAGAAAAAGAAAAGTTATTCCTGTATTAAATTGTACTACTTTTTGAAAAGTTTAAAAAAAATGCTGTAGAGACACTCTTTTATGTGGTACCATGTATTTCAAAATCAACATAAAAAACACAGTTAAGAGTCTGACAAAATTTTGGCTACGGACACCCTAACCAAGTACAACTGTGACCCAGATAAGTAAAATCAGCAGGTTTCACACTCACCAGAGAAAGTAACCGGAAGGATGGACAAGCCAATCTTGGCCTCAGTGGCACAGGGGTGCCAGGAAAGAATAAGGCTACGAACGTAGGTTCGTTCTTAAGGTGCAGATCTGAATTAAACGTTCACATCATTACCAGGTGCCGTAACAGCCACAGTCTTGAGCTTGTTATTCCAGTGCTAAAAGGAAAGAAAGGTCTCATCCCTATACCAGGAACAATGGTAAATTGCAGTGCGTACTCTGTGTTTTATACAAATGTAACTGAGGCTTCAATTCAGTCTGACCTTCTAAACACCAATTCTCTCTCCTCTGCAGGCTTGCGAATAGGAGAAAGTTCTGTTTTGTAGCTCAAAGGACTAAAACCGATTTTAACTTTTGCACCCAGTGATAAGTGGGAGAAAAATAATTTGAGTGAGGAACAATGGGTGAATGATGCATTGAAAAGCTTTTCTAGTTAAAATGTGTCTATTCCTTCCTGAACCAATGTAAACGCCAGGAGGACAGCATTAGCGGACATAAACAGAAGCAATCATTTTGCAAAGAATGCAGTTATTTAAATCTGTGTATCCACCAGGCATATTTGCAGTCCATTTTGAGTGCTTTGTAGGATCAAGGCCAAGACCAGGCAGAAAAATATGAACCAGTGAAGGACTGAATGAATGCTTTCTGAGACAGGTCAAAGGCTATCTCAAAACCAAAAATATTTATATCACATGCATGACTTTCCAGTTGTGCACTACCCTTAGGAAAATGGCTCTACTGTTCATGTATAGTGCATTTAAGGGTCCAGTGATCAGTGTTTACTAGTGACATTGCAGCCATGTCTAATAGCAGACTTATGATGCTGTAGACACTCATAGAATCGTAGAATGGTTTGGGTTGGAAGGGACCTTAAAGACCATCCAGTTCCAACCCCCCTGCCCTGGGCAGGGACACCCTCCACTAGACCAGGTTGCTCAAAGCCTCATCCAGCCTGGCCTGGAACACTGCCAGGGATGGGGCACCCACAGCTTCTCTGGGCAACCTGTTCCAGTGCCTCACCACCCTCTCTGGGAAGAACTTCTTCCTGATATCCAATCTAAATCTCCCCACTTTCAGTTTAAACCCGTTACCCCTTGTCCTGTCACTACAGGCCCTTGTAAAAAGCCCCCCCCCCCCCAGCTTCCTTGTAGGCCTCAACTACCCAACACTCAACTACCTTTAAAATATTTAATTTTTTTTCCAGTCTGAATTTAACATGCACTATTTAGAAGCTATTTAGCCCTTACCACTTGTGGAAAGCCACCTAGGGTAGAATCACACAACAGAAATAAATATCGTTTGAAAAGCAACAGCAGGATCTGTAAGAAAGGAATCCCATTTTAATAATTTTAAACCAGTACTATACCAGCAGTACATTTTATTTACTCGGTGGGGAAAAAAAAAAAAAAGATAAACAGTTTCTTCCCTCCCTCCAAATTCAGAACATATATTTTCATGTTAGGCAAGCAACTGGTGTTCCAAGCTTCACACACATCCCCCATAAACTGGAAAAAGGACGGAGGAAAATAAATCCCTAGCCAGCTGACAGCCAGGGTTCCCTACAAGCAGTACAATTGCCTCATCTCGTCTTTGAAGATTAATGCACTTTGGGCCTCAGCGGCACTTTTCATCGTATTACTAAGCTTCAGGCCAGGTGACTTGGACAGCAGCAATGAAACACGGCTACCGAGCGAAGCGCCAGACCCTCCTGCCCGCCCCCGCCCGGACGGAGCTGACCTCCGGCCGCACCCCCCCTCCGGCGGGCCGAGCCGCCCCAGGCACCGGCGGGCAGCGCCGCCCCGCGCTCACCCCCACTCGGCCCGGGCCGCGGCCTCGCCGCCGCTCCGAGCTTCCGCGCCGCCCAAACCGCGGATGCCCTTGGAAACCAAACCGCGAGCGGCCGGCCACCCCGCTCCTGTGGGCAGTGCGGGGCAGAGACAGGCCCCCCTCACCCCCCTGCCCGCGCGCAGCCGCCCGGGGGCAGCCGCTCCCCACCGGAGCCTCAGCGGGGGTGGCCGGGGGGACTGCGGAGGGCCAGCGGCGGAGACGCGAGGGGGACCGTCTCACCGCTGCGCCGGGAGCTACGGGCGACCGCGAGGCGCCGGGCGGGGGCCTGGGAAGGGAGACGCGAGCAGAGCCAGTGACAAACCCCCCACAACCCGCCCCCCAACCCCTCCGCCCGCCGGACGCGGCCTCACGGCGCCAGCGCGAGGGGGTGGAGCACAGCTTGGGCGCACGCGCAAACCCCGTCCCGCCCCCGACGGTGGCGGAGGGGGCGGGGTTCCCGCTCAGCCTTAGGGCGGGGGCTGTGGAGGGTATTGCTGGTGCCCCTCAGGCTTCTCCGGTTGTTCTCCCTCGCCCCTTAGCTCAAGCCGGCAGCTCCTCATCCCTCAGCGCTGGCTCCCGCTCCGTGCCCCTCCACACACGCCGTGGGGCAGCTGCGGGTACGCTGAGGGCTGCCAACAGCGTCTCTCCTGCGCCTGTCTCGCGGGGGTCCCGGTGTTTTCCAAACAGGCTGTGCCCAGCATGGAATTCTATAGAGCGGTGATCCAGGGCTGTGCAAGACCCGCTGATAGTGCCCGTCGATGCAGGAATAACTCCTTCCCTTAATGCTGAGGCCACAAACAGCAAGGAATGATACTGCCCGCACTGTATGGTTCACTAGAATTGCTGTGCTTAGCGTTTTGGCCCATCCTCCGTGACATCTAAGGATGTTTTACTTTGAATAATCTCTGCCGAAGTGCAGTTTCCAAACCCAAGATTTACTCTGACGCACGTGAGCAAAGTCCTTGATGCTAAAGCTCCCACCCCCCAAAACAAAGGGCCTAGTAACTGGTGGAAGCCAGCACTCAGAAACCAGCCAGTGCTACCAGAACCACGGGACATCAACTGACAGCATGGGGTTATTTGGGGTTTTTTTTTTAGTTGGCGGTGACGGTTTCCTTCAGATCTTTGAGATCTTGCTGGCCTCTAACGGTACGATTGCAGGGAGCGGGCAGCTGCTTTCATCAGGGCCCCTTTCTGGGAGCAGAAACACGGACAAGACCTTGGAACACCTGAGTTAGCAACACCAGCATGGCAGAGTGCTCGAGCCCTCCACGGCAGCTTCTAAGGTTAAGGCGCCTGTTTTCAGATGCACACCGTCCCCTTATTTTAGTATCTCCCGACGCTTTTGAAGTGCCCGGGGGGAAAGCACGCTGTGGCAAAATGGATGGGCTTTTGTTGAACCCAGCTCACACTGGAGTGGTTTTGTTGGGGCAGTGCGAGGCCTAACAAACGAGTTTCTTGAAGGAATTCTGTTCAGCAGCAGCAGGTGGCAGGCTGGTGCCGTTCTGTGCCGTTTTTGGCTTCTTCACCTCGAATACATCTTTTGCGGAGAGATGGCACTTGTCTCTGGGTGGGATCTGACGCTCTTGGGAGCCAACAAGTACCACAAGGTTCAGAAAACAGCTACTGAAATTCAACCAAATCTCTATAATTTTTATTTATTCACTGTCAGCCTTGTCAAGGTGTATTACATGGCTATAACGGTGTTCGAAAAAAAGGCTGGAGCTAGTACAAGTTATGTTAGCAGTAATTCATTGTACAGCTGAGAAATACTTCAAGCAGTTGAGCTACGAGACTCTGCTATGCATTATGTTCATGTTCGCAATTATGGCATCGCTAAAAGTTACTAATCAACATGAGGGTCTGAAAGAGTTAGCTGCATAAAAACACAGCATAAAAACAATACCTGCCCTGAAAAACAGTAAAATCAATGCACGTCCCCTGGTATAAAGTTTCTAAACCCCACAGAAAGTTTCTCAATCATCTTACTCACACACAGTTTTTCTTACTGGTGTCTGTAAACAGCTTCTAACATATAGTGTGATCCCAGCCAAAGTCAGTTGTTAATATGACTACCAACGCTATATTTAGGTCACTAGAAAATTAACTGAAGAATATAATGCAAGGCTTTTCAAAACGTAAACGGAATGAAAAGCATAGGTTTAGCATGATCTGCTAATGACTACAAGGATTATGATGTGGTGACACCTACACGGTGAAAAAAAAGTTGGCTAACAATTTTTTAGAAAGACAGCCCTGCACAGAGCTGGACTTTCTTATTTTCACAGCCTTATTTCTTCATAACTGCCCTTTCACGTCCACCCTCGCCGAAAATGGCTAAATGACTCTCCGTGCCGTGAATCAATGTTGCACAGCACACGGATGACTCATGCCTTAAATATTTCATTTAAGAAACTTTACATTTTCAAACCCCAGATTAGGACCTTGTTTTCCTTTGCCTAGGAACATAAAGTATCTTCATTCCTGTTGATGGAATCTCTTGGTTGCCATTGTAAATGAAAGCGGAATTTCGTCATGAATAGCTGCCGGTGTCAATCAGCCAAGTGAACGACGGCGTTTATAGTAATATTGGTTGATTAATACATCATTAAGCAATAATACCTTCCTAGGCCTCTGTCCAAACCAGGATAACCTAAACACTGAATTTTTCAAGCTGCAGTAACATCAGAAAAGGTAGCACGCGTAAAAGATAAAAGGGAAAGAGGGTTGAGATTGTCTTGGGATTATCTAACAGAGCCGAACTCATTAGTACCCCGCTAGCGTACTGCATCTCTCGTTTTTATCTGTGACTTTTATTACTGTGTTTGCATTTCGTAGTGATGTTGATACTGCGCAAGTGAATTGCTGACAAAGACACACGAGAAGGAAGCCAAACAGGCAGTGCTAATGGTTTTTTATTGCAAAATGCGGACAGCATTGTGTCCATGCCTCTTCATGAAAAGCAACGCTTTCGCTCTTAAAGGTGGAATAATTTTACGGAAGCGACGTGCTGCTGGATATTATGGCTCTTGGAAAGTGGTTTGGGTTTTGGTCTTTCCTGTATGATGGATCTATCGGTGGAATTACAGATGATTATCGGAAGCACACCTTGTTATGTGAATTTATCAAAAGAAGATGAAAATGCAAACCAATGGGATGTCCATCTTATGCAGCATGGAGGTCCGTATGTGCAGCGTGGAGGTCCGTATGTCTGTATGTGTTATAATGTGTGCATTATAATGCATGCTGTAACATACAGCAAGCACGTACCGTTGTCAGGTGTGTTGCATGTGCTCTGAACTGACTGAACACGCACTGTCTTTTTTTGTTAAAGACCCTTGGCTGATAATACCTTCTCAGCGTATCACAGCCAGTGTATACTTCCAGCCTGCTAATGCACTGTCCCTTGCACCTATCCCAGCAGGAAATGACCGATGTTCAGGCAAGGAGTTACAAGTTTGGTCACATCAGCTTTTCTAAGACAACCATCTCCTGTTTCTGTAGAAGCGTGAACAGATCCAGATGGTGAGTGGGGCTGTGTTAATGGAAAGGACAAGTTACTTACACATTCACAGAACCTTTTCATGACGAACATGGGCTGAACTAGAAAAGCTTGGCCCCATTGCCCGGCCGAAACAGCATCGCTCTGCTGTTCACGTTCTACCTGAGAGAAAGCGGCGAATGTTGGAGCTGTAAGGGTTCACAACTTAATCCCCTGTTGAAGCAAGATGGAAAAAAAGTAACCCTTCAGGGTAACAAAAATATCATAAAACTGTTTGGCAGCCAAAAGGAATTCAGCCTTTCATTTTAGCATGGCAGCACAACAGGCTCCAAGCAGTCCAAACACTGTCTCTGCAGTCATGAATACGCATCCCCGGGTGACGGCAAGGGAAAGGCTCGTGGGGCTGAAAACAGCATAAGGAGCGGCTGAACTTGGAAAGAAGAGTTCAAATATGTTCTACTTCTCTGTTCTCTCATCCTGATGGAGAATGACAGTGCTTCAGAGGTGGCAGGCTTTTGTCTGCAGAGGTATGCAGAAACTGCAAGACACATAGGAAGAAAGTAACAGACTGCAGTTGCTTGCTCCAAACATAAAGGAGGTAAGATTTAAGATTATGTTAGTGATTTTTTTAGAATAATGTCTTCTGGATTCTAGTCATGACTTCAATTTATTGCTTAACCTCAGGAATCAACTGAGCCTGCCCTAATTATTCTTCTACCAACCTGATTAGTAGCTGTGTTGAATGATGTTTTTGTCTGAAAAAAGGGTTGCAAGGTTTTAAATAGCACCAAAAACATGCTTTGTGCTGTCAGTGAGCGTGGCACATTTGGGGCACTACACAATAAATAATAAATAGTCCCGAATAATCTTATCTCCCTTTTGTTGCTTTTTAATTGGGAAGTGACAATAAGACAAAAATTGGTCAGTTTAGGGACAGTGGGAAAATGAAATGATACACCTTGAGAATCCCAGTCAAGAGATCGTGTGTGTGGACGAGGTATGGTTGTTATGATCCCTAGAGATGCTTAGAGAGGGAGCAATAATTGTGGCAATATGCACTATCTGCCACAAAATGAGAAAGCAAGTAGGAATGAGGTACAGGTTTCAGTCTTGGCAGTATTTCTCCTTGTATCAAAGCCACTGGTACGCCCAGAGGTTAATTCAAGGTCACAAGCTGGATAGGGTAGACAACAGGATGACCATGAGCCAACAGTGCCCTCGCGGCCAGGAAGGCCAGTGGCATCCTGGGATGCATGAAGAAGAGCGTGGCCAGCAGGTTGAGGGAAGTTATCCTCCCCCTCTACTCTGCGCTGGTGAGGCCTCCCCTGGAGTGCTGTGTCCAGTTCTGGGCTCCTCAGTTCCAGAAGGACAAGGAGCTACTGGAGAGGGTCCAGGCAGGGCCACGAAGGTGATGAAGGGCCTGGAGCACCTTCCATGTGAGGGAAGGCTGAGAGAGCTGGGTCTGTTTAGCGTGGAAAAGAGGAGGCTGAGGGGGGATCTTATCAATGCTTATCAATACCTAAAGGGTGGGTGTCAGGAGGATGGGGCCAGGCTCTTCTCAGTGGTGTCCAGTGACAGGGCTAGGGGCAATGGCCATAAACTGGAAACCAGAAGGTTCACCCTGACCATGAGGAAACCCTTCTTCCCTGTGAGGGTGACAGAGCCCTGGGACAGGCTGCCCAGAGAGGTGGGGGAGTCTCCTTCCCTGGACACTTTCAAAAGCCGCCTGGACTTGATCCTGTGTGATCTGCTCTAGGTGATCCTGCTCTGGCAGGGGGGTTGGGCTGGATGATCTCCAGAGGTCCCTCCCAACCCCTACCACTCTGTGAATCTGTGAATATTGCCCACTCAACCAACTATCCACAAAACTCTAGGGCCTGGGCAAACTGCACAGTACAGGGGACTGAAGGAACTGCAATGAGTCCTGTGGCCCAGGATGGAGACGGGGACGGTTCATTTCAGTCCCTGGGCATATTTGAACACAACGTTCTCTGAGGGGAGCCGAGCCGAGCCATGCCAGAGTTTCGCAGCATCATTTCAAGAGCCAGGACTGCAGAACGGATCAGGCGAGGCTCGCCATTGCCGCCCACCTCAGCCAGGACCTGTGCTGCGAACGGCACCCGGCTAGCTGCTTGCGCAGTCGGCCGTGGCAACGAGTTCATAGCTCCGTCCTGCTCCCTAGGCTCCAAGGCAGGAGCCTAACCCAGTGGCTTCACTGGGCCCGCTAATGTAAAGCTGAAAGGATCCGACCCAGCCTAAGCAACACGGTAGACACAGCTCTGGTACCTCCAAAGAAGAATTTGCCGCTGAATCACCTTCTTTCAGGAAGACTGCCTGCCAGGGGGGAGGGGAGCCTTGCACACAAGCAGGCTTTGATCTCGGTGGAGCTCAGAGGGTTTTGCTAGCCCATTCATTTAAAGGATTAAGCAGCAACTGATTAATGACTCTAAATTATATCGGTCATGGTTTGGAGGCTTGTTTTAATACATGAAGACAAGCTGTTAAGCTGGAATGGGGACCTGATGTTTATTTCCTGATAGGACGAAGTAGTCTCCACCTCTCTCCTGCTTGTGATTTTCTGTCAGCCCTCTAGCTCTGCACTCCCAGATCGGGTAAAGGTACCCTCGATATCCTGCTTTCTGGCCGTTGCTGTACAGAAATAATGGAAAGCCGTAAAAATCGCAGAACAATTTACCCCACACACTTCTGATTTGCACTAGGATGATTATCATCTGCTTCTCCAGGTAATGATTTGCGGCCATTACCGTTGAAAACTTGCCGGTGGGAATTGAAAGGCGTGTCCTCTGAACAGTTTTTGGCCAGAATTCCTTGCCAAACTGCGCAGTGTGAACTATGAGGTGCAGGCGAACACGCTCCTCTAACACCCTTTCTCAAAACGCACAACAGCAGTGCAGTTTTGTGCTGACTTGGACTTTTTCAGCCTGATTGGTTATTTTAGCGATTTTCTGGTCAGCACATAGGCCTGGCGCTAATTTTATGAGCTTGGTTTTAAACTCAATGCGCGGAGAGTGCAGTGCCTCACCTTCCCCTCCATAGATGGAATTACGCAAAATTTATTCCCTGAGATCAAACTGTTCATGCTGGCTTTTGTGTTGCTAGCACTCGTCTAAGCTGATGAATCTGAACCTGGGCTGTGCAGGCAACACCAGCTTATTTGGCATTCACATACCGCAGCAGCATATTAGGCATTAATTATATATGACTAATTATATTAATTATAAGGAATGAGAATTAGATTAGGTTTAAGAACTATTTAAAGGGAACTAGAAATTAAAGCAGCAGGATTTAGTATCTGGCTGTCAGGGACCTGCTCTGCACGGCCTTGGGCAGCATGGTTTGCCATTCTGCCTCTAGTTTTCTGAAAGACAAGGTGGATGTAATGGTAGGTACCTCCTTTGTAAAGCCAGGGAGATCCTGCTATAAACACAAATTTCACTACATATATATATATATATTAAAATAACAGCATGTAATTTCAAATCTTCCAGCACTACAGTCTTAAAATCCTTGTTTAATAGTTCAGACCACTCAGTCCATAAAAGGAGAAAAATCCTACCAAACTTTGCCTTTAAAAAAAAAATGTCAGAAGGTGCAACTATGCAAACATTAGTTTGAAATATTACTATTGTAAGAGTATTTCCATGTAAACTGAAGTTCCATAAAGATCTGAGCTTGTAACTGGTCTGGAATGAGGAATTTCTATCATCTTAGACACTCGGAGGGCACTCTGACAGTGGCATTTTGAGTGCCACCGGGAGAGGGCAAATCTAATAATCCAAGTATTCAGAGGAAAGAGAAATTCATTAGAGAGTGGTCTCACCGACTCCACCTCTGCCTCCACCTTGCCAGCTGTGAAATGGGAATACTCACACCAGCTCATTTTGTGGGGATTTGTTAATCTTCACAAGGCACGTCATATGTGTGAAGCAGCACAGAGTTTGCCAAGCGTGGGTGGGTGGCGGTGAGCGTTGCCAATTCAAGCGTGCGACTCAGTCCCTTCTTCTCTGCAGAGGCCCTGTTCCTGCTGTAGGCCTAAACAACGGGAATTATTCCCAGCTAGGAATAATTCCCAGCCCTATTCCTGGCAAGGTCTGTAGCTGCAAGAGCAGGGTGTCCCCCAGAAAGTTGCTTCTTGCTGAACTGCAAGCAAAAGACATTAAAAAGTGAATGGAAAAATAGTCCGTTTTAACGAAAAATATCTGAATTTCCTCGCAGTGGGACGGAGATGGAGGGCATTTTTAACACACTGGTTTTGTAATACCAACATCCTTCCATTCTACGGACCAGGCCTCATGTCCCAGCGACATCCATAGCAGCAGATGGAGCGCTCAGGCCACCCGCTGCCACGGAGGCCAAGTGGCAGAGAATGGCCACGGTCCCGTTATTCATTTCCTCGTCTCCAAACGGGGGGGTGGGGGCAGTTACAAGCAGCTTGCTCTGTGGGCAGAACCCCGGCTGCGTGCTAACTTCCCAGCTGTGCCACAGAAAGGATGCAGAGGAATCTCGGTTGGTCTAGGGCAGAACCCGTACTTGGGACGTTTCTCACAACTTAACGGGGTGGAGAGTGAGTTGTCAGAGCCCAGGAATGTTCTCGTTTCTCGTGAATCTGCTTTGGAGCCCAGTTCTGACTTTCTTTCTGATCACCTTCCTTCTTGAGCTGGACAGCTTGTCAGCTTCTTTTCACCACAGATACTCCCAGGAGGTATACCAACTAGCACCACTGAAAAGCAGTGTTACAAAATACAGCCTAGCGATTTAGGGACTGCAGTGGGGGGAAAAGCCACCAAAGAAAACGCATCGTGCTACGCGTAGAGCGCCGTTTCCAACCGTCTCTGCGTTCTCCAAGTCTGAAAAGCGGGCCTGAGCTTCTTCAGGTTTGGCCGAAACGCCGTGCGGAACGGACCTTGCACAAGCGCCGGTTGCGTTCAGAGGCCGTTGCTGTTGCCTGGACGGGACGCGATCATTCCTGCGAAAGCCTTTAGGCTGCCAGATGCAATTAACTGCGAGAGACGGAGTTATTGAAACAGATTGGAGCAGAAAGGCTTCTCTGAGAGTCTGTAGGTACAGCACTTCCATGTCTGGTGGAGGGAGCCTCCAGGTTCCTAAGAAACATTTGCTTACCTGTATATCCTTTCGCATGGAAATACGGAACTTGGAATTGTTTCCCACTATCCATTCCTGTTTCTTTTGGTCCTGTTTGTTATTCTGCAGTTACTCTACCGGCTCTTTGATCTGATGAAAAACCGCACGTTTCTGGCAGTGAGCAGACCTGGTTTCTGTTTCCATTCCTCTGTTAAAGTGATCTGGCATTAAACTGCTGTCGACGATGACTCAGAACAGGGAACCGACCTGCCGGAAAACTGCCCTAGTAAAAACCCCACTGTCAGTTTTCAGTCACGTTAACCAGGTGGCTGCACACACGCCCCCCAGTGCCGGTACGGGGAGGGGGGCAGGAGCAAGCACCTGGGGACAAGAGTAAGGGCTGGGGCTTGTCAGGGGCCCTGCCGTATCCCTCAGCAACTGCTCGGGGAGCCGCAATTACTCATTTTAAAGCAAAGACGAGGTGCCACACTGTGCTGGGTTCAGTCAGGGAAGGGTTAACTCCCTTTACTCCGGTTGCCAGGGAACTCTGTTGCTGGATGCTTAGAAAAACATTGATAAGGCCTCAGCTGGTGCTGGGGATGGCCTGTACTGAACTCAAGGTCTTTTGTCCGCTTTGGATACTGTAGCTGACCCAGACTAACCAAGGAAGTATTTCATCCCATAGTACGTCATGTTCCGGTCTCTTGGGGCGGGGAAGGGGGTGCGGTACCCATTACTCTGCCCTTCTCTCTCTCCCTTACCCCCTTGCTTGTCTTTCCAGGCACTTGCTAACCCTCCTGCATTTGCTGCTTTGCCAACTCCTGTGCTGGCTCATTCGGGTGGGAGCTGGTGGGTTGTTTTGTTTTCCTGGCTGTGTTATCGCTGATAAGGTTGGCTCGGAATCTGCTGCGTCAGCTCCTGGGCTCCGGCCTTCAGGCCGCGGCTCTCGGGCTGCAATCGCTCTCGGGCTGTGGGTCTCGGGCTCTCGGGGTCTGATTTTCATCCCTCAACATCTGGGTGTGCATTGATCAGTGGATGGTGGGAAATTGTATCATATTGTATTGTATGTTTTATTTTCTATTATTTTAATTATTTATTATTAGTAGTATCTGTATATATTGATTTAGATTTAATTAGTGAATAGTTCTTATCTCAATTTTACGAGCTTCCTTATTTCTTTTTCCTCCGATTCTTTCCCTCCACTGGAGGAGGGGAGGGGGATTTGTGAGAGCGGCTTCGTGGTATTTTGCTAGCCAGAGTAAACCACGACACCCACCAAGGTCCTTGGTGCGCAATTCGCTAGTTGGAGCACTCGCAAGTAGAAAACGCGTTGCCGAAGGCAGCGTATGCGGGAGACGGGCATTAGGTGGTACTAGACGAGCGCTGTTTCCAGGTGACGGGCCTGGTGGCTCCGAGGGTTGCCTGCTGGGCATGCCTGCTGGAAACGTCCTCCTTCCAGGTTGAAGATGATGGCTGCAGCAGCGACCAGCACAGGCACGCGGGCCTGAGCAGGCCAAGCGAGAGGCACCTGGGTGCTGCTGCTGGGCTGTAGCAGCCATTCCCCCAGCCTCCAGCCCCAGGAAAGGCCGCCCTAGGAAGAGCCGCGCTGGCTCACCCCCATTTGAGCTGCTCTGGAGTATTACATGGGGCAAAGAGCCCTGTTGTCCCGTGCATCACATATATCCACTCCGAAATGTGAGTTTGCCGCTGGCACCACGGCGAAGGAGCTCCACTGCTTTCCACCGCCCGACAGGAATTGGTAACCAAGGCATTAAGTGCGTCTTCTCCTTGGCACAGCAGCACTTTTTAATAACCCCTGCCCCAGCGCACTCTTCATTCCCAGAGAGAACAATGCGACGCATTTAACGTTCTTCTGATTAATATTTATGGCTACAAGCCACCCATTGTTTTTACTGCATAGCTGCTGATCAACAGGGGCTCCAGAAAACAGCACAGCAAGCCAGGGGAGCTGTGGAAACCTTGGTTCTTCAAAAATCAGGGACAATGGCCAGAGGCTTTCCCCTTCACCCACATTTTTGCTGTTTGTTTTAAAAGCAGAGCTCTTCCTTGGGCTCATAAATCTGCACTCCGAGTGTCTCACTATGCTGACCCACGTTTGAAAATGTTTCCCTCAGCGTTTAGGTAACCTCATTAGTATGGAATGTTTATACCGGCTCCTGCGCTGCCCTTACCGCTACAGTTAGATGTTGCGCGCTGTAACTGCGGGCTAATAATCCCGCTGCGTCTCCGACGCTCTTTCACGGTGATTTCTCACCTAGGTGCTGTTTTCCAAAGATCTCTGTGTTTTAACCTTGGAAATGGAAGCGGGCCCTGTTTTATGATGAAGTTGATGCAAATGGATGTACCATGAAATTTGGCCCTATTTTACTTCAGTGCCTAATTAATTAGTCAGAGACAGGGATCTGGAAACCTGAGCAAAGTTACACTACATTTGCTCACGAGGGCAAGGCAAACATTAAAATACAATTCCTGAAGACCTGGGCACTGATTCTTCCTTGCCCAGTGCTTTTTTCCTCTTTAGCCTAGGAAAACAATGCGTATTCAAAGTGACAAAAATGTGGTTTATGGGTATATAAACATCGGCACATCTTTAAAATACCACAGCTGCAAGCTGCAACGGCAACAGTAGAAATTGCTAACAGGCTGCGTTTCTGGGATGAAGTAAATGCTATACCCACTCTGTACCTTTCTTCATAGATCCACACGAAAAACATAGAGTTCACAAGCTCGTGTGACCTGAGGGGAGTGTGCATTGTAAGTGATGACCATTTCCCGTCCCTTCTCAGTTTTGTCCCTCGGATTTGCTGTACTGCCCTAGTGCCTGGGAAACGAGTGAGCACCGGCACGAGCAGAACCCAACATCCTTCCGTGTGCTCCGCTGTAAAACAGAAAGAACACCACAGGAAATGCTCTGTCATTTCTGCAAATCAATCACGGATGCAACGAACCTTTCCTTGGAGCCCAGAATTTCCCACTGCTTCACATCATCTCCTGCTTCGGCCTCAAGTGAGGTTTTCTCCAGCCTCAGAGGGGCTGGAGTAACCGGCTCCTTACTCGGGTGATGAGACACCCACATCCAAGGGAGAAAAGGAGCAGCTGGGTAAGCGGGAAAGTCTTGGCAGCTCCCTGCTGGATGGGAGCATGGATTGGGCAGGCACGGGGTTGTCACTGGAGGGAGCTGAGGACGGGGAGGGCAAAGGCATCCCAGGACGCTGGTGGGGAAGTGGGAGGAGGATCTCCAGGCTGTGCTGGAGAAAGGAGGAGAGAAAGGATCCAGGAGAAAAAGGAAATCCGGGAAAAGGGATCTCCAGGCTGTGCTCGGCAGGGACGTCCCACGCGCCGTTTCGCTATGCCACTGGACACCCTCGCATCCTTCGGCAATAAACCCAAGCGTCTCCTCAGGGCACATCACTCCAGCAGGCCTCAGTCCAGTGCCTGTCCCAGCGTTAACCCCTCACGGGGCTCAGCCTTACGCCTCCCCCTTTCCCTCCCTCCACCCCGATCCCAAGCACGGCGCCCCTGCACTTCACTCCGATGTGCTGAACTTCAGACGCCAGTCAGCAACCAGGCGAAGGTGACGGTTATTAGCCCCCCGCCCCCAACGCCAGCGTGGGGAAAAACGACCGACGGCTGAGATCACATCCTTTTACGTCTTTATTTGCCAGTTAAGGTCCTTTTATTCCATCAATGCAAATATGCAGAACAGCAGGAAACCATGTTTTAAGCAGCACATACCGGTTGGCTGAGAAGAAACTAACTACATTCCCCAAGCGATGTCAAAGTAACAATGCACATCATCTTCCAGAAGAAGAAACAAACAGATATTGCAGCCGAGAGGCACAGCAGGCAGCTTCCGTACAAAGTAGTCTGGCGATTTAAAATGCTAGAACCGGCCCTTGCCCCTTTCTCCAACCCCACCCCCCCGCCCCCCAAAACTCCTACTATAATTTAACCACTTCTTCCCCCCTATCTACATAATATATAAAATATAAACTCTGTTTACTTATAACACTTACTTTTCTTGATAAATAGCTCTTTAAAATATCTACTGTACATATGTCCATGCGTTGACATTATATATATATATAGCATTTATATATATGTATGTATGTCTGAAAAACAATAAATATATCCTTAATATCGACACGGCAACAAACGGAACATATTCTCGCTTTCAAAATAAAAGAAAACCAGTAGAGAGAGGAACGGCGAGTGCCGCGTGCGAAGCACAGCACAGCAGGGAGCTTCGATTCCTGCCCTGTCCGGGGCATCCGCTACGCCACGGGCCCGAGGCGCTGCGGTGCTAACGTAACGTTCAACGAGCCGCCGTTACAAGTTCCTTCGGAGCGGTAGGCCAGCCGCCCTGTGCGCCGTGCGTGACCCAGGCCGAGCGCAGCGGGAAACGAGGGAGGCTCGCCTCGTGGCTCGCAACGGAACGGGAGACAGAAAGGGGAGGGAAGCGTGTCTGACGGCTGGCGTAAAAAGAAAAGGAAGCGGTGGACAGCTCGTGGCTGGAAGGTCAGCAATAACCACGGTAAACAACTTAAGAGGGTCAAGTGCTTTTAAGGATGACGGCTGGCACTGCTGCAAAAAGTATCTCGATTATCTGCAGCCGACTCCACGTAACGAACCAGTTTTCCCCCTGCCACAAGAAGACGCACGTGAAACCCAGACGGCCAGATTCGGATGCTGTAATGGGGTCGCTTTGCGGCACCGCAAGGCTGCGGGTTCAGAGCGACCTGCCCGAGGGCAGCCGAATTCACTGCGCGTCCTTAACGGACGTTCGCTGAACCTAACGGATGGGACCTTTTAAAGTATGAACTGAAAGGAAAAAAAAACCCCAAACCTAACCAAAAAAAACCCCCCACCCAACCCCAAACAGTTAATTTCACACATGCCAAAACATAATAAAAGATGGATTTTTTAAAAATTTTCATTTCAAAACAGCATTCTTTAAAAATGGAACTTAATCCAAAAGAAAAACCAAACCCAAAACGTAAATGACCTTCTACAAACACGTTTGGTGTTCAGTTTTGGATTGACCACAGCCATTCTGTTTATTCATTTAAGTGCTGAATAAAAGCTATTTCAGTTCGACCTAAGCCAATACCCTCCATTCCCCAACCCCGTGGCTTCGATTTGGCAGCTTCGAAAAAGTCATTACTTGCCTGGGCTCTGGCCTCGCTAAGCCACGAGGTTACGACATCGGTTCATGAATGCAGCATTATGTATAGTCCCATTTCCTTATAATTTCTCCTTTCCATCAGCAAATGGAAGTGGGCGGTTATTGTTAAGGGGAAATTGGTTTTATTGGACAGACTTCATCCAGCAGCTCAAGAGAGAGGAAACTGTAAAGCGGGTAAGACTGCCAATGATTATTCAGTCATACTTCATACGCCGTATCTCTAAAATCACACACTTTGCTCCCCACAAGTAACAACTTCGACAACAACAAGAAGAAACCGCTGTCCTGAATAATCCTGCCGTTTCACAACCAGTCCTAGATACCCAGAGAGCAGCTGGGTCAAACAGTCCAGGGTTGAGTTTCACACGTACTTAAGGGTGTATCACTGGGCCAACTGGAGCATCACACGGGTGTTGAGTATCTGCACGAGGCCAAAAGTCCGCTGGGTACTTTTAAACCCATGTAAATACAGAACTTGACAATGACTAGGCTTCATAACTTGTGACGTTTCGTATTGAAGGCCACTGATAAAAAAACAAATATAAAAACTCCCAGCAACAAGAAATTCTGTCATCAGTAATTTCTCAATCTCTGCAAAGACACCATCAAGATACTACGTTTATCTTTACCCATTAAATATCTTTTTTTTTTTTTTTTAGAGAAACGAGTGATTTCAAATTGTATGGGTCTTTTCCACATCTGTATGGACACACAAATAAACAAGGTAACAGGGAAATGGAATTGTCCTTGCGCTGCGACCACACGCAGCAGAAAAGCCTCTTTTCCGAATGGCTGAACTTCCAGGACAGCTGTTCGCTCACACGGTCACGGACTCGAAAGCTATCCAAACGAAGGAAACACTCAGTACGAAGCGGAGAGTGCCTCTGATTGCCCTATGCTGGCTGGGCAGGAATTTCTCATGCTTTCAGCCAAAGCAAAGGATGAACTTGGCAGCAGCAGCCCATCCTGAGCCGAAACTCGCCTACGCGTGCCCCGATTCTCTGCCACATCGGCTGCGTGGGTAAGGACGGTTCATCTCGACTTGGTATTTCCTAGCTACACAGCTAAAGTACTACTGATTTAACACATGCACGATACTAGACACAGGACACCCCAAGCTCTTGCAGAGTTGTTAGGCCTCCACGCAGGACTCAGTTCAGCACTGAGGACGCGCACGGATCTAGCAGGAGTATAGGATGGATGCTGCTTCCTCGAGGGCGGGGACCCTTCTCGGGCTCCCAGAGAGACGCGGAGCAAGGCTGCTGCCGTCACCCTCAGGAGGCGCAGCCCTCACCCTCCGCGCAACCAGCGCATTCTCCCTGTTGGCGCAGGCACGTAGGCGCCAGACCGCAGAGACACCCTCCCGACGCTCCCTGCCGCAGTCAGCACCCTCCCTTCGGGCACACGGAAGGACTGCAGTTGTGCCCTGCTGTCGCACAGTGCAGGGTTGCCCTGCCCCTGGTGTGGGCCCCAGCGCGATTCCCATGGAAAACAAGCCATCGCCTCCCCGCTGACCGTCCCAGCACTGGAACAGACCCCCGCAGAGCAGCAGAGCATTTCGCTTCGGCTCACCCTTTGGCTCTTTTTGTCTTTGGCAACAGACCATAACGTCCAGTATCCTATGTGCACAGGTCGACGGCAAAGGAAAGAGCCTCTCCGACAGCAGTCCTGGGAACTAGTAATGAACGTTGCTTACCTAGTGTATGAACAAGCTCACCCGGGGGCTACCGTAAATTCCAGCAGTAGCCGCAGTTCGGCTCTTAGGCCTGCACCAATTCTAGCAGCATTCATCTCCAACCTTGTGGCACAGCGTTAAAGAACAGGATTAAAAGTGCAATTCCAAATCTATGTTTCCCGGCGTGGTACCGCTTTCATGTTCAATCAAGTACGTCTCTGCTATCGGCTGCCCCAATTCCTAAACCCAGCATGAACTCCGGAGGCTACCTAGGGCATATTCAATGTACTTTCAACTGGACCGACAGAGGAGAGCGTTTGATGCTGCCAAGATGCCAGACTCTAAAGTAACAATTTATCAGAATATATTCTATAAACAATTCCTTCCTCCTCCAAGCCAGCTGGAAGTTTAGCATCTTTAAACTTGACACTACAGCACCTGCATCTCCTAGAGTGGAACAACCGTCACACAACCCTGAACGTATGCAGTTACTGCTGCCATCCCGGTTAGGGAACAACTGCACCTAAATCCAGCGTAAGATCTCTGTAGCCGTCAGAAGAGGAGGTCGCACCCTGCCCATTCCGCCCGCCTCTCTGGGGCCAGCGCTGTGGCTGCGCAACGAGCTGTAGAGGATTCAACCCGTTGGCAAGCCGGTACTAGTACCGGCATGAAAGGGCCCGGAAACCAAAGATTTTCTTTCTGCTCAGCAGCACTATCCGCATCAGTAAGCCTGCACAGAGGACGGATAATGCCTGTCACCTAAACCTTTGGATCTGTGACAGAAAGGCTGTCCTGTACACCGTGTCTCTCCTGGGGACTGTTCACTGCAGGGGCGGGCCACAGGATTCCAGCGTAACTTTTCCCAGCTGGCAGCACAACACCCAGAAAGACACCCAAAAGAAAGGGAAATACAGACAGGAAAAACTGGCGACATTTATGAACCCAAACGAGGTGCAAAGACATGAACAGCAATCCCAGCACAATGGCCAAACTACTACGAAGCAAGAGTCACAACCACTTTTGGTCCACGTTTAGTCCCAGTTTTGGATGATGTTTGACTACACGTGGTTGATTATCCACCGGGCTCGCATTCATGCCTTGAAGTAGCCACTGTTTTCAATAAATGGCTTTTGCCTTACTATATCAAAACTCTTAATCCCCTTGCGGCTAATTCTGTTTTTCAGGAGAGAGATGATTTCTTGATCAAATTCTTCTGTATTTCTCTGTGTATTTTTCAGGGCGGGAACTGGATAGCATGGTACACCACGACAACTATAATGGGAAATAGCTGTTGGCACAGATATTACCTCAGGAATTCTCAAAGAAATTTATTTTTAGGGAAAACAGCCAAACCTGTCCAGGGCTGCTTCCAGAAGGAATGACGAAAGCTTGCCCGAGGTCTTAGCAGAAGCAGCCAGCCCCAGAGACAGTTGCTCGAACTGGCAGAACAACAGGGATAGGAACAATTCTCCGTTTGGGTGTGGTTTTGCAGTACTACATTATTCCTTCATCAGCTACACTATGAGGCTTTGGGGAGTACTTCATGAAAGGTCACACGTAGGCTCCTCAAAAATGAAGCGCACATTACTAATTCTGGGGTGGGAGTCAAGTTCCCTAACTTTAGCCACCTAAAAATTTAGAAGCCAAGATTCTCTGCAAAGGAGGACAGGAATTTCCAGAGGGCACATCCTTCTATATTCATCTTCGTGTTAACTGCGCCAGCCTTTGGAGAGCTCTCTCTGTACTGACTGCTCTGTCCTGGCACAGCTGATCAGGACAAGACACCCGACTTTCAGCTGGGTAAAGTCAGATGGGAAAAGCCATCCTTTCCAAAAATATGAAGCTCTAAAACTGGGCATAGGACAGGCAGGAGCAATCAGACAGAGTCACCCGTGAGAGAAGCCCTAGAGAAGCCTTAAGGGGCACTAAAAATAGCAAAACTGTAAGTGCTTTTTAAAAAATCTGAATTATTCTGACAGTTCTCTTTCTAACCTAAAATGGCAACACTAACGTGACAGCCTTGAGAAAGAGGGTTATATTTACTCTTGTAGTTCACTGCTCATTCTTTCCCCTCATCCAAATTAGCAAACAAACCCCCGAAAGGTTTTTCTCAAGTTTAATCTAATTTAGTGCTATATACCTGTGTTTATTTTTTTTTCCTATCTGAGGACCTAGTGCTGTAAACACATAAGCACCGGAGCAGCTTTATGCAGGAAAGCAGTATCCCTGTTCATTGGGATAATTCCTGTGCCTTTCACTACATTCTTGCCAGAATATATTCTCAAAATATATTCTCAATATTATTTCAAGACTGCAATCTAAATCATTAAAAAGAAGAACACAACAAAAAGAGTGTGTCCACCCCAGCACAGGGAATGATTACTACAGTACCAGTAGTTGGCCACTTCAAGGAGGTGAAGAGGTGGAGGGGTCTTATGTCATTTTTTTCCCTGGAAAAGGATGGGCAATTTTCTCATCCCTTTTGGTTTTCACTCACACTCACCACCCGGTGGAGGTGAAAGCTTCTGGGTTGAGCTACGTGAGACTAATTGTCGATGCGCATCTCTCAAGCGTGCGTTCACGAAGGTTTAAAAGAACACTGCCCGTCTGAGCATCATATGGTTTCGGGTTGGATTTCTACTGTTTTCCACTTAAAACCAAAGCACACCCATTCACTTAAAAGTCAGTCCCAGACACAGGAAATCATGTGTAAACCTTCATAAAACCAGCCTGAGTTCAGCTGTACAATAAACCCCACTGTCTTTCACTGTGTCATGCCACTCGCCATCCATGAAGGTTTTGCACAACCCATTTTCATCGGCAGATCTCTGCAATTAGCACGGAAGCTTACCAGGTGTCCACAGAAGCCCCTCCCTCCCCCAATACCGGGACATATGTACGCACTGTGGTCGAGGATCGCTTTGTTTTAAAACCCACCCATTTTCCTACTCAACCGTGCTTTAAATAAAACAAAAGAAAACACAACTAGCTAAACCAACACAGAGAATCTCCTAAACAAGATGCATGGAAAGTGAGCTGCCGAGATGTTCCGCATCCCGCGACAGTTTCACACCGAGGCCTGTGATTCTGTGTGTTGGGGAGAGGTGTAGTACTACAGCAGGGTGGTGTCAGCTGTCACGGTAGGAACCATTCATGTCAGACGCTACAGAAAACTTAATGACATGACAGTACCTTCACAGCCCTCTGGTAGGTAAGGAAAATCTAAAAGGATCTTCCCAACCTTTCACAGTAAACACAATTGGATAATCTAAAGCACCTGCAAGCAGGAGATGAGTCCGTGATATATCTTTCCCATCAGCCAGCTAATACTGTTATTAAAACAGTTATGTCAGCTCTTAAGTCTCCTATCTGTTTGGGGCATTTCTAAGGACCTTATCACTTTGGCATTTAGCCACCAACGGATTTATTTGATCCAAAAACCGTATCTCCATCTCCTGTATCCTCAGCTGTTTCTAAGATGCCCAAGCCCTTCGCAGGGGCCGAATTACCATTTCCTTCAAGAGCTGTCTGGTTCCTATTCTTTCCTAGGAGCTGAGAGGAGCTAGCAGTACAGAGACATCCTGCTCTTCCGCATGGCTTCGCTGATTAAGTATGCCGGGCTCAGTTCTGGCTCCTCGGTCATGATTGAAATGTTCTGCCACTCCCCCAGCTGGTTTGACTTTTTAATGGTGTCCACCACACACAGGGCGTACAGACAGTCGTCAAAAGTGGCAGCCATCGTAAGGGGCCTCCCGTCCCAGGTCCTCCTGTCGTCCTGGTCCTCAAATGCCTGCCGGACAGCTTGAACCATCTTAATGGTGCCCCGGAGGTAGGGGGATGGGATGTCGCTGAAGGCCTTCTCCGGAAGCAAGGAGTTGCTGACCGGCGTGGAGTCCTTCAGCAGAAGCTCCCGCTGAGGAGAGCTGTTGCTCTGTCCGTAGAGATCAGTGCCTATTACGATCAGCCGTCCCGCCGAACCCACCACAATAATGTCTTGTTTGAACTCCCCCGGGACGTTGAAGTTGAGCGTCACCGTGCAGCACACGCCGCCTTCCAGGACCATCTGAAACGTACAGAAGTCGTCGCTGGTGATCTGCCGTATCCCCTTGATGTGGTCCGTCTGCTTCACGAAGGTCTTGAGCAACCCGTGCACTTTCACGGCCTTCTGGCTGGTGAGGAAGGTCAGGAGGTCGATGATGTAGGTGCCGACGGAGTGCAAGCCCCCGCCTCCCATCAGGTCGTCACAGCTCCAGTTGTACTTCTTGCCTAGCAGGCTGCCGCTGTGAACCTGCACCTCGCACACCAGCAGCTCCCCTACGTAACCCTCCTGGATCAGCTGCTTCATCTTCACGAAAGCGGGCAGGAAGCGCAAAACGTTCCCCATGATGCTCATGAGCTTTGGGTAATAATGAGCCGCGGTCATCATCCTGAAAGCATCCAGGGGAGTCGCCGTTCGGTCACAGATGACATTTTTCCCAATGCCTGAAAAACAGATTAAAAAAAAAAAAAAAATCATCAACAACTGAGAAAGCTGAAAGCCTCGAGGCTACTAAGCCATGGAGAAAGATCCTTGAAAGAAGAAAACGTTTCAATATGGTGTTAAAGGCACAAAGATCTCCTCTGGCACGTTTCCAAAACGCATGTCAGAGTTCCTCGAGCACAAGTGAAAATGCATCCCTCTTTATTTTCAAAATGCCCTCTCACCTCAAAATAGCATGAGGGCGAGGGCCTGGGCAGTTAAGAAAGTAAGCTAAGGTAAGGTGAGGTGGACTGCTACCCCACGTCGGCCACCTTCTGGAGCAGGTACGAAACCAGCCACCCCCACTCAGCCTTCTCCCGCACGTCTCTTCCGCGCTAACCTGCCTGTGAGTGGGCTCCTGAGACCCGAATCTGAGGTTCGGATTCAAATCCCCGAAGCACGCGTGTAGCACGACCACGCGTACCCAGCAACTTAACGTAGGTACGCTGAAAAGGCTGGGCTTGTCTTCTCAATGGCCTTTTCCCTTCACCTTTCCTGTTCAGCCTAAGAGGCTCTGACTGAAAAGAGGGAGAAGTACTGGGCTTGTTGCTCGGTTTTAAAACGTAGAAATTGCTTCTCACTCATAAAATGCCACGCTATTCTGACAATGGCACTCTTCTTTTTGTTGAAGCAGCTCCGCTGAAATGGCAACAGCGCATCCTCGGTGCCAAGGGAGAGCCGCGATGGCTCTAAACCAGGTCAAACGTAGCTGTAGCAATCTGTTCCCTCACAGAATTGCCCGTATGGGCACACTGTTTACCGAAGCCTGCACGGCAGTTCTGCTTCATCCGGCTGGCAAGGTGTGCAGCTGAACGCGGGGCAGGCTGAGATGCCTCAATAATGGTTTTATTAGTGGTTTCTCCTCGTCAAATACTTTCATTCTGTACCCATACACACACAGAGTGACAGCGGCTCCAGTCCCCTTTTAGTTGCACACAAAGATTTTTTTTTACACTTAATGAGCGATATTAGATAAGCGATACAAGACCTCACCGCGATAGATATGAACTTGCCTTGAGAGCCTCGGGCTATAGCTGGAACTTTAAAAGAGCTGAATTTGGAACCTGTCTGCTGGAGTCCAGACGAATAAATCTGGTTACTCGCTAAATCGTTCTGTGGTCTGATTCTCTTTCCCTTCAGATAGGAGAGAAATCCCTTCTTCTTTAAAGAGCTGGTGTGAGGATAAAATTTTACATGTTTTGGAGCTGTTTGGATGAAGTCATATAAATACAGACAGATGGCGGGGATCTGTCTGAGCCCACTTAGATGAATATTTAACAGCCTGACTGGAAGAAGAAGGGGGTCACACAGTCCAAACAGTCAATAACCAGCTTATTCACACTGCCTATTCCCAGTCTTTGCCTGCTGCTATGTGAGTAGCTGGAACTGCAGGGAGGGCTGTCACCACTGAAGTGGCAGTTACATCTAGTTAACAGACAAGAAGGGTTCCTGCAATTTGCTCCTGTTTACCTTCTACTTCATCAGTTAAGTAGGGACGTGCTTATTTTCCTCTTACATTAGGCAGGAATCCTCTATTCAGTGGCCACGGTCTTCCCTTCTCACTTTTCTCTCTCACCTTCACAGACCGCTACTGGTGACTGAGTTAACATTTCTAACCTTGTAGCCCTTCTTTTCCTGCTCCTGAATAATCTTTCTCTGCATCTGTTTGATACTGGAGAAAGCATTCATCCACCTGCCCTATATTCCTCTAACTGGTAGCTCCAGCTACTGCCGCTTGATACCCATCACTGATAGCAATAGTCCTCTTTAAGTTACACAGACTCTTGGCAGAAAGACTTCAGTCTGACAGATTAGCTACCAAAATAAGTGAAATCTTAGACAAAACTTGCCCTTTGCCAAATCTTCCTGAAATGGTCCTTTTCCCTCCAAAGAACCCACACGTACTACGTCATCGTCTGACCTGTTCACCACTGATCCCCAAGCATCATTTTCTGCTCCACTTCAGCTTGCATCATTCTGCCTCGCAGGCGCCTGTCGCGTTTTATCTGGGGTCTGTGCAGGCACTGAGCTCTCGGGATACGCAGCTCTACACATGCGCCCGTGAGGAACAGGGTCTGCTTTCATTAGGAACTGCAGCCCGGGGACAATCTTGTTGCTGTGCGTTGAGTTGCCGTGCACCGTGGGGGTCAAGTCCTTCGCTGTGTGGGGCTGGGAAAACTTGGGACTGCCACAATCTGAGTTCCAAATGATGATTAAAATTTTTGAAAGAGAAGCCTATGGGTTTCTACATCCCTTACATCAAGAAAAATAGCTACTAGGAACAGCGGAGGTCAGGCACACGTGCAGAGAGAAGGGAAGAGCCCTAAATATTTGTATGGAGACAGGGAAAAGGTGACATCTTACACTTGCTCCTTCCACCATTTCAACCTTTTTGGAAAGGTTGAAACCTTTTCATTAGAGCAAATCCAAAATGCAAATGTTTTGCGAGCCTTCCTGTCTCTGTGCATGTGCTGATAATACATGCTGTGCTCTCATCCCTGTCAGGGATTTAAACAGATTTTTGCTTGGTGCCCAGAAAGCTTTTATGCCCTATTAAAGCTCGCGCAGGTTCTTTCAGCGTGACGCTGCTCAGCCCTTGAGTCTGTGCACACTACAGATCTTTGTCTCCTCTGTAGCTGCTAATCTGCAAGCAACCACATTAGCTTTCCTGAAGCAGGGAGAGAACATGAAAGGTTTACTTAATTTAATTTAGAGAATACTCTGGTGTGTTTATGCAGCTAGAATAAGAAACAGGCAGATCAAAACGCCATAGTTTTCTGCTCTCTTCCCTCCGCTCCCTTCTCAAAAGGAGAAGGAAAAAAGGCATCTTCCCTTTGAGCCATTCTCTAAAGCAGTGAGAGGCAGCGCGGAGGGCGGTGTGTGAGGAAAGCCTCCCTTCCCAATACTGACAGTCTCATGGGAAGGCATGCTCTGACTGCAGGTGCTGCGGGGGCATCCTCTGGGAAGTGACCCCCTTTCTCCTGGCCTGGGGGTAGGGTCTCAGCCAGTCCACTTTCGGACAAGACTCTCTAAGAAAGGATGAACCTCCCGTCATTATAGACAGATAATGATGAGATAACACACTCTGACATGTGTTCTATCCATTCTATACCGCTCATCATTCCATCCATGTGTTTTGCCCCATCTGTGAAAATCACACCAGTGCAGACAGCAAAAACTTCACTCCTTACATAAAAGCCGGGGGGTGCAGTCAGCTTGTTTCAGCAAGAAAATGCAATGTATTTGTCTGCGGTCGCAAGCGAGAGAGTCGGATACATCTCATCATGTGAAAAGACATCCCCCCCTTCCACCTGCATTAAGAAATCTGGTCTACAATGCTACAGTTCTCTATCAGGCAACGACTGAGCATTGATTTCTTGAGTAAAATGAAGAAGAAAAATAATTTAAGTACACGTCATTCTTTCCGAGGGCCCTGCACAGCCTTCACCCATTCTGCTTGGCTGTGCTTCCAAAAGAGACAAAGCGGTGCCAGCCAGGTGGGACGGGACGTGGGGTTTCTCTCACCTGGCACAGAACAGGGGAGGGCTCACTCCCCGTCAGCCCCGGCCCAGAGCTGGGGTCGGGCAACGCCTCTCCTAGCGAAGCTCCCGGGAGCGCAAGCTGACTGTGTGACGTCCACCCGCAGCTGCCACGCAGGGCTTCAGCCAGGGACCCGCTCCGGGACCCACTGCTCCAGGCACGGACGGCCAGAAACACAAAGAACCTGCGCTAACAGGCACGGTGCCGCAGTGCCGGTGAGCCAGCCGTGCCCACAGGCGTGGGGCCATGAGGTGACAACCACACCAGACCCAACAGCTCTGCTTCCCTCAACCTCTCTCTCTTCTCCCTCCAGCAAGAAAGCAGGAAAACCAAATAATGGTGGAGCTGAAAGATGTCCATCCATGAGATAGACCAGATCCCTAGGCCAATGATTTGGGTGTAACTCGCTCTAGCAGTGCTTAGAAATGTGAGAGTTTGAACAAAATTACACAAGAGAATTTGACTTCTGGGTTTGGTTGCTGAAGACTGAAAGATGGCAACACCTGACAACTGCTTGGCTCCTCTTTAAAACGAACAAAAGTTTCCAGAGCAGGCCCACATCACAAGCCTACTACTAACACCAGTGTCTTGTCACTTCCCAGCGTCTCACAAGGAAGGTGAAGGGCTGAACGGTCCATCTTGACTATTCTTTATCTCCCAGGGTGCATACATCCCCCCAGGCCAAACCTCAACAACTTTATTTTAAGAAGGTTATTTAACAACACCGATCTTCTCTGAAGAAGTTGTGCCTAACCAACTCTCTAGGAGCAGCTGAGCAAATAGAAAAAAATTGTGTACGCTATCACTGGTGCTACCACTCGCTTGAGTGAAGATTTCTCTAGCACCTTATGCTGTAAAGTCAAATTGTAACCATGAACTAATGGCTTGTCACGCACCTCGCAGTAATTATTTTTGTCAGGAAGTCACGTGATTTATTGGCAAACCTCACCCTTCATTTTAGGAAAAGGAAGCCCTTGTCATGTGGAGGTAGTTTTGAAAGCCAAACAGGTCAGAAATGAGTGGAGGGTAGATACAGTCCAGGGTAGTAGCATTTAATTTTTCTCCTATGTAAATACAGGGGAAAAGTAAGGAGTTAGAATTTGAAATGCCTGGAGTCTGCAGCTCTTCATTTTACAGAAGGCTCTAGCTCCTTGGCTATCAGCAGCCCAAGTTTCTTTGTCCCTGTAATATCCCAGAGCTGTACAGCCTAAAAATGAGCAGAACTCCCGCGCCCACAACGCAGTGAGGGTAGTGTGGCTGTAACCGGCACAGGCTTCCTCAGTTCCGAAACCTGCCGTGTCAGCTTTTTTCCCATCTGCTCTGATTGTTTCAAATAAGGACAGAAACATTTTCACAGAAAAAAAGAAATTTAAAATTAGAGTGTCTGTCGTTGAACTCAAGCAAGAGTAGTCCTCTATCTATTTGGCTCAGGACATGAGACCCCAATACAATATTTTCTCTTCCTCCTATTCACGAGAAAATCAAAAAGGGCTCTATTCGGAGTCTGGGCATATAATCAAAACCTTCACTGGCACCAGAAAGATTCATTAGTTAGCAGCCGCTACCTATTGCTCTTGGTCAGGGTGAGAGAAGGGGCAAAGTAAGTTTTTGGTGCAGGAAGCTAAATTAGACATCAAAATAACACATTTCTAAAGCTAAAGAGGAACTGTCAGCACTCAAGGAACAGTCTGAGGGTTTCAGCGTACAGGAGGGGTGGAAGAGCATGCTTTCAGGTCATTTCGAAGGGATGATTTTACACATTTATATTGGGTTATAGTATCTTCTTTAAATGCAGTTTATTTTTTTAAAAAGAAGCTAATACAAAATTGCATTCCCAGTGGTGACAATCCACGTCACCATTAATACGGTTACAATAAATAAATAACTACAGGCAAATTTTTCTTCTCAGGTTTCGACCATCGCAACTGCTGTTGTTGCCTTTGGATCCTATGCAGAGTGAGCAGGGAAATCAACTTGGGCACTCGGTTCTGTTCACAGCTTGTAAGACACGTGCAACGATACGTGCTGTGTTATTACTACACGTATTACTAGTTGTAATCGGATCACGGTTTCCATCCTCATGCAGTTTGACATGGTTTGCAAATACAAAATAGTATCGTCTAACACATGAATGAGGAGTATCTCATTCACATTTTTTCCAGCGCTGTAACAGTGGAAAAATAAGCTGAGATATTCAGCACTTATTATATAAGATATATCGCTACTCTTATCAACGTACCCACGTCAGGAAACAAAAAGGAGCAAGTTCGGTTAAAAGGCTATGCTTTGTTGCAGATGAGATATTTTGGCCACGCTGTCAGAAGACCTTTCCTCAGGAATGTATCACAAAGCATAGTCAAAACAAAAGGCTTAAATCAAAAGTCAGTACCTATCATTTAAGTAGTTGATTTACAGCAATTTGCTCTTCTGCACAGATGCACATTGTCAGCTCTGTGGTTTTGCACAGAAACCCCGTTAGGCACCAGGAGCCAGCACAGGGTTCCCCACAGCTAAACTGATGTTCGGTACAAGCTGGGTGCCAGTAGAACAGTGTATTTTGCCCGTTCCCATACCAGACAGAGATCTGTTTGCAACGCTAATTGTGTTAGCGGACGGTACTACTGAACCCCCATTGGATATACAGTGAAAGTCTTTCCATTCCTATGAATTCTGGTGTATAGCTACATACAAAACCATACAGCATTGTTTTTTTCCCTCAGTAATGACTTCAGAAATCCTCACAGCTATTTGAACTATTTCCTTCTATCCTCTCGCATTTGCAAAAAGTACAACATTTAGAGGCTGTAATTTAGCCAGGACCTCAAAAAAAAATCTGTTATCTACACAGACTCATGGCAATAATTGAAGACTCTGAATGAAAACAGGGGTTGGTAATGAAGAAGTTCTCTTTCCCTTCCAAATTCATCACTGCTTAAGCAACCCAGAAGAACACGGGAGTGATCTGAGCTGTAACTGCGCCAAACTGTTGACTACAGGGGAGACCCACAGAGCTAAAAGCAGATTCTCGTGAAACAGCAAAAAGCACTATTTTTGCTGTTTCAGGACCTTCTTCATGATAACCTCACGGTAATGGTCCCTTTCGTATGGAGCTGGAACAAAGCGGTTGGGTATTACCCTGTATTTCTAGCAGACGTGTACCAAGGAGAGACACCCGACGCTGAGAATGCCCCTCGGAAACTGTACGCACAGATAGAATTCGAAGGGAGTAGCTCATACAGCCACTGCTCAGTTATCTGAAGTTTTGATAACTGGGGTGGCTCTTCAGTCTCTCAGAGATACAGCCATCGTATGGTCAGCTCAGCCTGCTGACCTTTAGCCATAGACCTTTAGCAGGGTAAACCATGATTTTCTGACCTGCTCTTCAGTCAGTGCAGTGAGCAGTACCCCCTCTCAATTACAACTCCACAAACGGCTCCTGCCCCGCTCAGCTCCGGATGATGACTGTGAGGATACTTTGGCCCCTTCCTTTCAGCAGCTGGCAGTGTCCCGGCCCCCAGGCAGAGTTTCCAACAGTTGTCTCAACATAAAGCGTTTCTTTTCCTTGGCTGTCTCCCCACAACACAGCTGTAAGGCCTAGAGGGATGTCGTGCTCATTAATGTGAAGCTCATCTGGGTGTAGGAACACTGGGAAGGGCCTGGCAACCTGGGCATCCAGAGGACCCGGGCAGCCAGGGGGGGGTTCTGGAGTCATTCCAGATAAGCAAGCAGTGGCAGGGGGTGCAGCAGAGGGAAGTGGCAATCATAGAATCGCAGAATGGTTTGGGTTGGAAGGGACCTTAGAGACCATCCAGCTCCAACCCCCCTGCCATGGGCAGGGACACCCTCCACTAGACCAGGTTGCTCAAAGCCTCATCCAGCCTGGCCTTGAACAATTCCAGGGATGGGGCACCCACAGCTTCTCTGGGCAACCTGTGCCAGTGCCTCACCACCCTCTCCATGAAGAACTTCTTCCTGATATCCAATCTAAATCTCCCTGCTTTCAGTTTAAACCCATTACCCCTTGTCCTGTCACTACAGGCCCTCGCAAAAAGTACCCCCCCAGCCTCCTTGTAGGCCCCTTCAGGTACTGGAAGGTGCTGTAAGGTCTCCCTAGGAAGTGGCTGAGGAAATGGAGAAGGAGAGAGAAGAGGGAACAGGAAGGAAGAACGCTATAATGTGGAAAGGGGGACGCTGGAAGGGACTAGTGCAAACAGCTCAGAGGAGTTCCTGCCACACCAGGAGCTGCACAGCAACCCCTAATGGTATCAGCAACATCCCCAGCCCTCAGAGGTCCATCCTAAAGGCTCTCCTTCAGCCCAATATTCATGTGAGTCTTGCTAGCATCTCTTCTGCAGAAAAAAATAACAATGGAGGAGAAGGAAATAGATTTCAGAAAAAATTAGCGCCCTTCTGTACCCAGAGACTGGACAGAAGGGAGGGACGATGACAAAAAGGCATCTACGTTAATACAGTGAGTAGGAGTTAAGCTATTGCCCGATATATACATCAGGCTAGAGAAACGTAACAGTGGGACAGGCCATTCCATGGGGCTGATACTATTTTCTCACGCATTACATGTGGAGATGCGTGAATGACGTACTGCATAGTGATGAAAAGCTTTTGAATCTCTCAGAAAATGGTCTAAATAAATACGGATCCGTACATTTCTAGCAGGAGGAGTGGAAGACCTGACAGAAGGCTGTTCTGCTCTGGGAAATGAAGGGCAATTTCTGGGCCATCTCATAAAACCAATCACTCAGGTGATTTGAAAACCTTTTCGCACAGGACAAGGATTTTTTTTATTACCATGCAGAGGTGTCTGTGCTATTATTAGATGCTGCTGCTGTCAATACTGAGATACAGTAATAATCATAGTAACAGTAAGAACAATAGTCATATTTATCGCATTCAGTGCATGATCTGTCGCTCAGTTCCTTGAGTGGCATGAAAAACACATTTATTTCAATCAATATATCTGCTGGGGAAAACTGATGGCACGACAATGTTTCCTTGAGGAAACCTTCTTTAACAAAACTTTTGACAAGGAGATAAATCTGGATGATGAATGCCTAACAAGATTGGCATTAGTCACAGCTCTAACACTGGCCACGGCAATCTTTGTTAATCACAGATACCTATAGCTGTTGCAAAAAATCAGGTTACTATAGCATAACGAGTCACAGCTCACGAACCGATTCGTGTTAACAGGGCATGTGTGTATTCCTAGTCTGCTCTGAGTGTGAAGAAAAATAACAGCGACTGGAGGAACATATTTTCCTTCGCAACTGAAACAGACGGCGTATGCACACGGGGAGTAATACACCGCCCTGCTGGCAAGCAACAGCTCATTTGGCCACAGCAAATCCATGGCTTATGCAGATTTGACAAACCCTGCATCTCTTCCTCCGCATCAAAATATTATGAAGTAAAAGAACACGTGCACCGTCGCATTTTATAGTCAACTGGGATGAGATACACTTCACAAATATTAGATGAAAAATTCTATACAGCAAACAAAAGGACGCCCAAACCATACACACCACCACCAAATCGAGGGTCCCAGTTCACACACCCACTCCCGGCCCTGGTGCATCACACTGTGATTCCAGTTCTTAGGTTGGTCTGTCCTCACTGATGTAACCTCTTTTCCACACAACTGCTTTGAAAATACAGCTCTAAACATTCAAATACACAGGAAAAAATGCCGCTTCTGACTGCTTCAGCCTTGGCTGCCCTGTAACCATAGGCTAAACCAAAGCTCACCCAAATATCTACCTGCACGATGAAAAGAAACACCCTGCAAAGACGGAATGGTTGCTGCTGCTGCTGACAGGCAAACAGCATCCCGCATAACAGTTTGAATGTCACCCAGCAAACGGAACACACGCAGCTCACCCAAACAGGGTGAGAACTGCAAGCAGGCTCAACGAGTAAGATGGTTCGGAAGAGCTGTGAGCTTACAGAAGCGATTTCTGCTGGGTTAGCGGTCTGTGAAACCATTCAAGGCGATGGAAAAACAGGGAACTGGTTTGACGTGAAACTAAACAGAAGAGATGCTGCGTGCTTTGCAGACAGCTGCTGAGGTGTGGTGCCTAGGCTGGGAAAACACCCCTGCTGACTCCAAGAGATTACAACAATGCCGGCAGGTGAGCGCGTGCCATCTAAGTTCATCAGTTCATCGGAACAAGAGGTGACTGTAACGACAGTATCAATTTTCATTATGTATTAATATTGGCACTAACTTTTATTTGCACGGCGGCAGTCGTGAGGGTTTCAGACTGGGGCCATGTCTGTGTATATGTTACTGCTGCTGTAGGTATAAATGCTGCTGTAGCAGTAGCTGAGGCACTCTGAAATACATGCAGTCCTTTTGTGCTTGTTTTGGACTCAGGGCTGTTTCATAAAGTTTTAGGTAGTCCTGCAAGAAGCAAGGAGTTGGTGTTGATGGTCCTTACGGGTCCCTTCCAACCTGAAATATTCTATGACATATGACCTCTTCTGCAAAGACCGTCTATATCCGTAAGATTTTGACAATGTGCTGTCTTGAAGGTGACTTTTCAAATAAGCCCATATGAATTTTTGATTGCTTATTCTGTTGGTTTGGCTAGTTGTGGCCTTTGATTTGGGAGCATAAAGCATCCGATCCTGATGTGTAGGCAATGAATCCATAGGCAACGTGCTTGAGAACAAGGAAAGCAACCAAGTCGTGTGTAACTGTATGCCAGGACACGTAGCAATGCAAAGCAAAATTCTCTAGCCCTTTCCTAACATGAGCTAGAGTTTGATGTTTGGTTTATGGCATACCTGGCATGTCATTCTGATCTCTTCTCTGCAGGCACTTATGCAAATAACAACACTGGAGACTGAAATAAATGAAGCACTTAGTATTTTTTAACTCTTTACAAATCTTTAACTGCTGGGAAATCTAGAGAAGGTGCAAATACACCCTGACAAATCAGCTACTTGCACACCACAAGGAAATGCTTCAGGGGTCCCTGCTTGAGATTAGTCGTTCAGGCATCTGAAACATGCTCAGACTTAACATTCCCTGAGCCCTACTTGGATGCTTTCCATGCCCTCATATGTGCTTGGGAAAACGTATATAGGACAAACCATGCTGGCTTTCCCAAACTCCAATTCATTTTTTATATCTTCAGATCCCCATCAAAACTTGTAGGGTCATATCCCTGCTGAGTACTTCCCCATGTAAGAAAAACATCAAAAGACTCCCCCCTACATACTCAGATAAACTGAGAAAAGAAAACCATTCTGCTAGGACCTTATGCAAGCAAACACTAATTTCAATAGCATTTTAATTGTCTTAGGACTAAATAAAAACTCAGTGAAAACATCTGCATTTGGTCCTTCATTTGTTCCAATTATTCTCAAACCCCCTATTCAACTTCTAGAGCAAAATGCACACCATCAGTCCAGCGTATTATAATACCTCTCTTTTCCATAGTAATGAAATCACAGCCTATGGTCCATCTCTATTCTCCTGAGGCACTATTATCTGTATTTAAATATGTTTCTTTTTGTGTTAGCTGACAACAACTAAATGCCCAGCTGTTGTAAAGGCTTTGGGAGGATTAGGAAATCAGGCAGTTCAATTTTCTTTCCGCCTGCCTTTCCATCACAGAATTGTTTACGCTTACTGAGTCAGATAAATTTATGGCTGATAATTAGAGTTTATTTTCTTTATGTTTCTCTTGCCTACCCTTTCTACCCCCATTAAAACTAGCAAGTTGTAATCAGGTACTAAATAAAAAACTGACAAAAGATAAACACCAGACTAATGCGAGTGAGTAATTAAGGCAGCCATTATTTTGGCGAATTTGTATAGGATTCATTAAGCTTTATGAACACTGCAAAATTACACCTCACCAGGCAAGTCACAGGGAAAGTGACAGGAAATCCAAGGCTTAAAAAACCCAACCCTACAAGTTGCGGTGTCAGATGCCTATCTGTATCTCCCACAGCATCACCGCGCAGAGCTGCCAACCCCGTACTCTCCCTGCACTTCATATTTCAGGGTTGGTTTCCTTCAGTAAACATCCAGCAGTACTATCTGTTTGTGTGAGACGCACTGCAGTTTCTAGTATGATCCTTTCTATGTGACGGTTTTGTGAAGCACCAGCTTTGCTACCCACTTAACCCAGACTCTGCTTCAAACATTTTTCCTGCAATATTTTCAACTGGAGTATTTCTACTTCTTTTCCTGCTCAGTGAAGTCTGAAGGATCTCTGTGCTGAAGAAAATGTGTGTCAGCCCTGCGGTGCTGGATGAATGGAGCATGCATTTGACCTAATTTTCCGATACGAGCGGTGAAAATATATTCTAAAATCATTACTCACCCTCCCAAATACTGTATTGACTACGGACACCAAAGCATCCAACTATGGACTAGGATGCACTAATGTAACCGGGTGCATTTGAAAACTGCACACCCCCACACATTTTGACTTTAGTGTATAAGCACAGACAGACAGACACTCACACGATCAGAGAAAGGAATGCAAGAGTGTGGCCCTTCCAGAAAAGGCCACGAAGATGCTCAGAGGGTTGGAACACCTCTGCTATGGGGACAGGCTGAGAGAGCTGGGCTTGTTCAGCCTGGAGAAGCGAAGGCTCTGGGGAGACCTTATAGCACCTTCCAGTACCTGAAGGGGGCCTACAAGGAAGCTGGGGGGGACTTTTACAAGGGCCTGTAGTGACAGGACAAGGGGTAACGGGTTTAAACTGAAAGCGGGGAGATTTAGATTGGATATCAGGAAGAAGTTCTTCCCAGAGAGGGTGGTGAGGCACTGGCACAGGTTGCCCAGAGACGCTGTGGATGCCCCATCCCTGGCAGTGTTCAAGCCCAGGCTGGATGAGGCTTTGAGCAACCTGGTCTAGTGGAGGGTGTCCCTGCCCATGGCAGGGGGGTTGGAGCTGGATGGTCTTTAAGGTCCCTTCCAACCCAAACCATTCTATGACTCTATGATCCCCTTTCGCATACATAAACACAAGTACACAGCAGGTGGAGGTGAGCAGTGTAATTCATTCAGTAGTTAAGTGTATGCACGCTCTGTGTGTCCCTGTGTGCATCTACATATATGGCTCACACTGTAAACCAGGTCTTCTCTTTCAAATATACAGCTGCAGAAATTGGAAATGGCAATTTGTAATTGTTGGGCAAACCCTACTAGAGCCCAGAAGGCTGTGCCTAGTGGTGGAACAAGATTTTCCAGAGCAATGTGAAGTTATGCAGGGATGGATGAACGCCAGGTTGCACAACACATCCTGGGGAGGAGAACATTCTCTCAGTGGGTTCATACTCATTATGCAGCTCCCTCTCTGCTCACTGAGCAGGATCAGCAGCAGGACTGGAGATGCTGGCCTGACTGCTCGCTCCATGCTCAAGAAAGGTCGCAACAGACAGGAAGAGAAAAGTTGGGAAACAAAAGGTGTCAAGTTGAAATGGGTCAGCTGGACCAACCACCCAACTCTAGCCAGGGGGCTCAAGCGTGCCGTTTCTATCTGCTGGTTTTTGGTGTGCCGTTTCGCCAGGATCTGGGAGGCTACAAAAGTATATACGCAACAGTCAGTCTGCAGGACAGTATTTTTCCAACTGCCTAGGACACCAAAGTTTGCCTGAGACTATTTATGGATGAGACCATGGCTTGATTTTTCATGGCTTCTCATTTCCGATTCACAGTGTAAGTCCTCTGCTCAGACCAGTGGTGTTTTTTACATCTTGCCAAGAACAAAAAGGATGGGGACCACAGAACACGCAGGTAAAGAACATAAGTTAGCCTGGCCCATGTAAGAAAATCAAGACAGTTTAATTAAAATGTTATTAGTAATGAAATCCCTTTGCTGTCGAGACAAAATACGTGCTCATAGAAGATCCCAACTCTCCGAGGCAATGTTGAGTAGCACAGTTCTACCTTACCCATTACTGGTTCTGGTTCCTTCAGTCCAGCCTCAGTCCCATTTTGAAGATAATGAGAATTTTGACAGTGGAGTTTTCCAGGGAGTTGGCATCATGCCTTAGCAAACCTCAGGTCAAATTTACCTCAGCTGTAATTCCATTAACTGAAGTAGCCACACTGGCCATTGGTCAGGCTCTTCCTGCAACATGGTCAATGGAACAACAGTGAATAGATGACAAGCAAACTGTGGTTTAAACTAACTGCACTTCTGTTAACTTCTCATCCAACACTATTTCATAATTCTCCAGTTCTCTGAGAAACTTCTAAATAAATTATAAATCCCCCCTCCCCCGCAAAAGGCAGTAGCCTTAGAACTGGTGTACTTTCTCAAGTAGTATTTTATTCCTGTCAGTGAGGGCTAAGTGCTGCTAAAGAGGAGCCATAAACCCATTCTGAAAGCAGCAGCGAGGAAGGATCAAAGTGAATCAGCAATTCTAACTATGTGAAACGCTGACATCGTGCTTCCCTGGCTCCAACCCTGGGTCCATAAGAAAGATGGATGCTTGATTAATTACTCCCCCGACTGCAGAGCTTACACAAGAGCCAAGGACTCAGCAGCAGCCCAACCAGCTGACTCAGATAGCAATAACTCATAGGGTGTAATCTGCCTGGATGCCAGATTGCCCTGTCTGCAGTCAATCCGCAGAATAAACCTCCCAAAAGGGTTTCTTGGAAAATGCCATTCATGCTCATGCTGGCTAAATGTGCACTGGACAAGACACAGCTACCCTACAGTAGCAGCTGAAGCGGTATTCCACTTTGCTTGTCCAGCGCCTGGTCTAACAGGGACCGGGAACTCTTCTCCACAGCACTGAAAATCTGATGGAAAACACGTCAACACTGGAGCATTTCCCCATTATGTCCAATAGGCTGGATCTATTCAACTGTGGTAGCACAACTTGCCAGGTTCCTCATCACCCTCAATGGCTGTTTTTCATGCATTTGTATTGTAAACCCAGGACACTCTTGAGCTAGATGCGCCACAGGCACACGATGGAAAACAAACCCCTGTTCACAGTGAGCTTCGTTTTACACGTACATGCTGGGTATCCACACTGGAAAGATGGGAACGCATAGTTCCTCTCACTGTGCCAGACCTTCTGCCACAGGAAAAGTGCAGCCCAGGTACCGTACCTTACACGGCTCCCTGAGCTCGCTGCAAGGCAGTTGTTCCGACCTCATCCCTCTGAAGCCCCAGGAGAGCTTGAAGTAATATTCCAGGGATAGAAACTTAATAAAGGGGAGAGCTCTCCTTCACTTGACCTGTGCTGCGGTGGGTGAAAGAAATGTAATTTGTATCCACCTACGCTCTTGCAGGTACATATCTGATTCAATGAAGAATAAAATACCTGTAAAGTGGGTCAGTAATTCTTAGAAAGCGCTTGCACTCAGAAGCTGCGTAACACACTGATCTCCAAGGAAAAGGAGGGCAGAAGGGATGAGGCATTTTCAAGCGAGTAAGAATCACTTTATTTCTGAACGACAGTACGCAGTTAGAAGCCTAAAGCCCTTCAATTACTACACTTTTCAGTCACAGATTTGGCTCAGATCCCTATGCAAAACAGCCACAGAGATTTTTCAACCCAATAACACCATTTTCCCTACACATATGCTACTTTCTACCCGTAGCCCCTACGGAAGAAGAATGAGTAAGAACTCGAGAGGAGAAATCTCACAGTGGGCAAAGATAGTTTTCACTCTAAGTCTTACTGAGATGCTAACTCTGATTGATCTTCTCACAGAGCACCCTTCCACTCAAACAGGGCCACTCAGGAGGCCCAGGGCTGGGATGCTAAGAAGCAGCTTAGGCTAATTAATTGCATTTTTTTTTTTCTGACTGCAGTGTTTTTCTGCCCTGCTGGATACTCAAAGGCCAGCTCTGGTTCCTCTGATTAACAGTACCTCATCACAAAATCAAAAGAAAAGCTGCAGGCTAAAGAAAACTGGATTTTTGTTAGCAAGGATTTGCTCTTGGCAAATAATTATAATTGCCAATGTTAAAAGGAAGATTGTGAATTAACTACAGCAGACATAAAAAATAAATTTGGAAAAAAGCTTTCAATAATTACAGTGCATATGTCAAATGGAAATTACTCCAATTTGCATAGCTCTGCAGTCACACTGTACAGTATCTCAAGTGGCTTCATAACAACAAGCTTGTATCTTTAAAATCATTTAATATAGCCCGGGGTTTTAGTAACCCAAAAGACACTTCAGTAAGTACAGACAGAAAGCTAGCCTAGGATTCTTCATATTTTTAGGCCATGTCTATGCACAGTTCATTATTATTTCACAATGATGCATTAAAAAACATCCCATCCCCAAGCACACATATGGTTTTACTGATAAAAAGTACTTTAAAGTGGTTTGGCTCATTGCTATAGGTCATCTTTATTCCTGCATAACCAGTCACATTAGCAGCCACATCACTGCAACTCTGTATGTAAAACACCATGTCCCACATCTTACACCAGGACTAATTTCCATGCAGGTCAGACAGACAGTTCCTTGGGAGGTCTGTATCATTTGTGATGTGCTTCAGTCTGGGTGAATTTTCCAGTTAGAAATCCGAGCGTGACTGCGTGTGGGTGGATTTAGACAGGAGCTTTGCTCCTCGCTCCAGTCGATGGTCACAAGCTCACGGGCCACCCTCGTGGCCAGTGACACTTGGGTCTTGTGCGTCGAGGGGCTGATTCCAAATTCATATGCCTGTTGCTGCTTTGGAATGTGGGGAAATTTGTTAAAGCCAACCTTTTTTTTTTTTTCATTTATGAATTCAGCCTATTTAAACTTGTACTAGGAATCCCTGTATGTCAAACAGAAGGCTCCTAGAATGCATTGGAGCTGAGCTTTTTGAACCTTCTGTGTCATCACCCACTTCCACCTTAACCGCAAGTTTGTACCAGTAGCTGCCACAGAAGAAATTGGGAGTCAGATTATCCCTTTGCAGGACCAAATATAACCAACAAGTAACTACAGTATTGTTGAAAGCAGCCACGGGTCGGGTACAGACCACGGTTCACACACAGATCTCAAAGCACTTGACGAAGCTGAGCACGTACCATCCTCCCATTATGAAGACAGAGGAAAGAGGAATCAAGAAGCTTGATGATTTTTCCTCAGAGAGATAGCATTAAAGTGGCAACATCTGCAATTGTACCTAACCTTTTCCTCCCCTGTACCTACAGGAATTACATCATCCTGACATCTTTTCCATCCAGTTTTGCCATCAGTTCTGCCTTTTTTTTTTTTTTAAAAAAAGCTGTATCTGCACTTAGCACCTTGTCAGAATCTCAACTCTTCGTGTTAAAAGCAATTGCTGTTTAGCTTGAAGGGAAAAACCAAACCTCAGTGGTAAGTGTTGGCCTAACTGCCTACAGGCAGGTATTTCCCAGAGATTTTGTGTGTAGCAAAACCACCAGGCCCTTGTTCTGCCTTCACACGCTTGACTGCGGATGCCATGCAGGCAGGGGGAAGTACCAGCTTTAAGCCAGATTCATCCCTAGCTATTTTCCTGTACACCAGCCTGGAGAGAGTAGTGGGGAGAGTGTGAGACAAAAAAACTCCCCAAAACCACATCAGAAACATGACCTGACTGGACGTGGCTATACCCGTCATCAGCAACAAGGCCTGTGTGGAGAGATGCCAGTCGGCCACGCAAGCCCTTTGCAGGACTAGGCAGTGGGTGTGAGAGACTATTTGCAGCGTACCTTTTGTTCTTCTGTTTCCAGCTAAGGGTTTTACCCCACCTAACTAGAAATGAACAGAGTGCCAAACGCAGGAGAGGCCATTTTTTCTGTGGGCAACTCACTGCCAGCAGCAGCTCACCCCCATAGCTCGCTGTGCCAAGAGGGAGATGCCAAAGCAATTACTTGCAGTTTCTTGTGAGGTAAGGCTAGTCCGAACACGGCACTGCAGGGCGCTTGGCTGCTCACAGGAACCACTGCGGTAACACCTTTTCCCCATGAGCCCAAATTCGGCTCAGTAATGGCTAACTGTGTATTATTATCCCTGCCAAAAGTGCTGTGGCCTGGATGCAACTCTGCCTCCAGATGCCAGCCATGAAGCATCACCATCAGGAAAAGCACTCCTGACAAGACCAGGAACTCCCCTCAGGGCCCTCCCAGCAGGGTGGCTGGGGCAAAAGCAGTGTCCCAGAGCTAGTCTCTGGCTCAAGGCACACCCTGGATGCTCACGCTGCTGTGACCTGCACTGCATCAGTGTCCTGACCACGAGCATTTTGGTTTCCCAGACTTACCACCCTACAAGCCAATGCTTTAGAAGCAGCAGTATGCACTGAAGAGTTCTTCCTGTTGCTGAGGTAAGCACATCCTACCAAACACTGCATCACTCCACAAACCTCCACAAAAATGTCCTCTCAGGGACATTGCAATAGCTGGCTTTGTCCCTAAGGCAGAAGTCAAGGGAAGCACCAAACAAATCAACGTTAACTTTCTAGGAGATGGACCACCCAAGCTGTTTTACTGTCCTAACTGTCCCAGGGCACAGCAAGACAAAACAGTTGTACAGGTTCCTTCCCTCCCCTTCTCTGAGCAAGCACCTACACATAGGTCTCCATCTTCTTAAAGACGGTCAGAAAACGTACAGACAAGGTCAGATACAGCAGATGGACGATCCTTTGCCATGGGAGAACACTGCCAGAGTACCTTTGTTACCTGTGTATTGAGTGCTGCTTGCATCATTTGCACTGCTACCCCGGAAGGGACATGACTTGGTGGATCTGAACAAAGCCTGTCCTGCTGCCAAGGTTGGGTGGTGCTACAGCAGAGGCCGCAGCAAGCTGCTCACATCTCCAGAAGCTCAGAGCACCAGGAGACAACAGGCTCCTGGATCTTTAGGGATTTCATACACGTGCTGCCAAACTACTGCGTGCATTTTGTATGCTGACTGGATATTTAGATTCCTTGAGTGAGTTTTTGCTCACCGCAAATGTGTTTAGCTTCAAAAATGCTTTCTCTAAACTGTGCAGCTAGTGTTTGTCCTTGAGGCCTGACAGGACATAAAGTGTGGCAACAGGCTGGAACAGCCTCTCTGCTGCAAGCTCTGCTTTGCACTGCAGCAGCACGTTTAAGACAGGGGTTTTCCACTTCTACAGGATGTCATCACAGCAATGAGAATTTCTTTAGCTTGATGTGCTGGTTTTAGTTAGGACTAAGCCTTAACTCTGTTACACCATAGGTGTGGCTTCCCTGCAATAAAACTATTTTTAACGCTACAATACTTGAGGGTGCTGATGGCAGTGGTTTTACAATACAGCAGGTTTCACTTGGCTCTGTGGCACCGAAAGAAGCTGGGCTTCACAGAAATTTGGATGGTTCCTTTCTGAGTCACATCCAGTTGAGCTATTGTTAGGAAAAAATTTGTGTTGTTTGTTCTCAACAGAACTGGCCCTCCTAAGTCTACAGAGAATATCTGGTTCCCCAGCTGTACGGTTTGGGGCTTCTGCTGTTGTCATCATTGTTTTGGCTCATCTAAAATTGTCCCTTACACAGTGAGAATTGATAAAGCACAGAAATCTGGTCACCTGGTCGCAATATTCTGTTGAGGGGAAGCGATGCCAACTCCAACTCAATTCTTACCCTTCTGCTTCTATTTTCGAAAAGCCTCTAATGCATCCCTTCATTTACAGCAAGCAAACATTCCCAGTGCGTGTGTTCACTGCATTACTGAGGAGTTTTCATTGCCATGCAAATAACCCTCCAAAGCACAAGCAGCAATGAACCCATCCAGATGAAATAGCGCGTTGCAACATGTCTTCATTCATCTCCATCTGGTTCCTAGTTGAGTCAGTCACCCAGGAAAATGTGAGGGTAGGTGACAAAACAGCAATTTCAGCAAAGGGAAGAAGCAGGTTCTCTGACTTCTGGCATTATTTACAAAGCCAGGAAGAAGGGTGACAATATCACACAGAATATAGAAAATGAAGTATCTAGTAGAGGAAAGGAAAAGTTTAATTTACTATAATCTGTAACTTCAGCAGCATTTTTTTTCCTTCCAAAAAGCCTCCAACAATTTCACTAATCACTGAAAAACACTAAGAGGAAGCAAGCAAGATCTGTCACTCACAGCAAGTATTCACCACAGGCTTAGTTTTCCAGCACATCCTTTCCAAGTGACAAGGACAGAGCAGGACACCTCTAGCTGTCATGTGGAAGCAATTATTGGTGTGAAAACAGCCCTTCCTGGGAGGAAACAAATGAACCTCATGCAGAATCTGATTAATGACTACTCCCATGCAGCTATGTAAACAGCCACACTGTTGCTACCTTAGCTTAGCAGAATTTTAAAGTTATGTGGTTTCAGTCACTTGTTTGTACTGTTCTGCCAAGCACCGGGATTTTGAAGGGGATCCCATTTACAGGGTAGAGGGTGGCTGCAGAAACTGAGAGTGCAGAACTCCAGTTCTCCCCATCCAACTATGAAAACGCAGCATCCTTCGTTTTCTTTTCTACTTGCTAAATGTAACTGGTTTATTCCCTCCAGCCCAAACAGTATCTGAAAAGTGTTACTGCTTTCTCTGCAGAGAATATACCAGACAGTGTTGGTGCCTCCTGCCTCAAAATATCCAATATGCAGTTACAAAAAAAAAAAATCATGTTTTTATTGACTATGGTTACAGGAGAGATCTCTGCAAGGACTGTGTCCTGTTCAGCCCCAGCCTGCTTTATACAGAGACAGTCTCATGAGCACACAGTGGCACTGCAATTTGTGCTTCCACAGAATGACAGGAAAAGCTTTCCAATCAGGTACTGGATAGGTGGGAACTGGTCAGGTACCTAATAGGCTCCACTACTCCTAGGAGGATGAGGAATCTTCCAAGTGTGGCACATCCCTTTGATTGTCCAAGGGGGCAGCTGTAAGTATCTCCATTGCATGCTGTGAGCACTTTTAGTCTCAGCCCTCTCCCCCTGCATCAAGAAAAACCTGTTCACTCAGGTGTGGAAGCATGCGGCGAGACATGGGGCTGGTGCCACTGGATGGAGTCACACTGCGCCCCAAGCCAGAACAGCAGGCCCTGAGATGCCTCCGCAGGACACATTCACCCCCCCGTTGCTGTAAGTGGCAGGAAAAGACCTCGGCACAGAGCAGTAACAAGGAGCATGGGGTACACCCCGGTTACACAAGGGCGATCACGTCAGCGATTCAGGCACAGGCAGCCCGGCACGGCATTGCTCAGGAACGTTTCCACACAGGCCAACGTTCTGGTCTGAGTGCCGGGTAGCTGTGTCAGCCACAGTACACCGACGCAACCTCACTGTCGGTCTGCAAGCCCAGGAATCCCCGATGCTGGTTATGGAAGGAAGGAAAGAGGAATACTGCACGCAATTAAAACTGAAATGACTTTGACTGTCTCCCGGAATGACCAGAGTTGACTTCCCACTGATTGAGTTCAGTTAAGGCTTCTCAGCCATTAATCTGCAGTCCCTTTAGGGGACTGGATCTGCATTGGAAGCACTTTTGATTTCCCCTGAAGGAATTACACAATTAAGCCCTGTCTTCAGTGCTGGGCTTTGCCTCCCTATAAAACATTCCAATAGGATCAGGCAGATTTTGCAGAGGCTGGGCAGCCCTCACCTCGTCTGTGGCTGTTCATTTGTCACAAACAGCCACTGCAACATCTGACATTTCCACAGAAGCTCAAGGAAGACCCCCTCTGAATAACACACTCAGAACATCTGTGGGGAGAACAGGAGGCCCAGCACCACAGGGGAGCAGGAGGGGTTGGCTTCTCCCTCCCTGGGCAAGACCCTGCTCCAGTTGCCTCACTAGGGCTTAATTTAGTCTTCCACACAAAACCACCCACAGCTTCTCTTCGCTTCCCTCCACAAGAACTGCTTGTCCCCATTTTCCCTTCTCCACTGTCACTTCACAGCGGGATCAAAAGTAGTGACAACAAGGAGAAACTGATGCGTACAAACACGGATTTTGGATGCACATGGCTTCTGTGTAGCCAGTCGAGACAGGCTAAAGCCTTCCCTCACCATTTCAGTGCATACAAGGGTGCGTGGGTGTAGGAAGGGGACACGCCTTTTCCCCGCATTAGTGGGGCCCAGAAACACTGAAGCTGTCCCACTGACACCTGAACGCCTCTGAAAGGCCCCGAGGAAAGCGTGTGGGCAGGGACTCCCAAGGAACACCTACGCATGCCTTGCCCACCACAGGAAGTCAGACCCTATCAGTAGACAAGTTCCTTGGCGTACAATTAAATATCAGTGATATAAGCCTGGGCTTCTAGGCACCTTTTAACTACAGCAAACCCAGACCTCATAATAAATCATTACACTGGGCCATTCTTTCGTGGTGGAGCACTAGGAGCAGTGAAGTTGGCCAGGTTCACTCCAGCAGCTGTGTTCCACTATAGCTGCAATTGGAGACAGGGCATAGCGTCTGAAACCCGTGCCCGCAGACATCTACAACGGCAACGCTTCGTCCTAGAAATGGTTTGAACTTAGAGTGAGGTAAACTTTACAGTATCTGATACAACAGTTTTTCAGGTTGTGTTTGTCTGAACTTAATCCAATTGAGAACACCTGGGATAAAATATTTCTGTATCTATTATTGGGTCATATGCCAGATTTTACAGTAAAGTTTTATTCATTCAAATCCTGAAGGTTTAGCCAGTGACAATATGAATCAGGGACTAAAGAAGCTAACAGAATAGCAGAGGAGAGGGGATAAAGCTCCAACTTCTTAACAGCTTGCAAACAACCTGCAAACTAGCTTGACCATGAAAGAGCTTCAGAGGTTCACTTCTCCCTATTTTTTTTTTCCCCAAGAGAGAGTGAGATGGCCACATAATCATTTTTAGGCTAATTTCCTAAGGAAACAAAGCTCATGGGATCACACTTTGTGTACATTTGTTTGTAGGCCAATATGTTTGACCATCAGACTCCTGATGGCTTTTTTTTTTTTTTTTTTACACAGTCAATAATTCCACACATGGAAGGGAAAAAAGAAAAGTAAAAACTAGGTTTCATGAGTTCTGCATTTCACAGAGCTATCTGAATCCAGCTCAAGAATATATCAAAGCTGCCCAAGACTGAAAAGCTATGACTGTTCAGCAGTGAATGTCTTTACAATGCATGACAAACAGAATATGTCATGATGACAAAGTGGATGTCTCAGGACACAATAAAAAAAAACGGGGGGTGGGGGCTGTGCGGAACAGACAGACAACGGGACAGGGACTGATATCCCACTCTTCTAGAAAATGCAGTTTTTCTGACCAGGAAGGGATTTACAGTCAGACTGCAGAGGTGCCAGTCAATACACAAGGTGGCAAGCAGTTAAGAGAGAAGCAGGAAACTGAGAACTATGGTAACACGTGGCCTTTCCCTGACCCACCCTGAGTAATGCAAGAAGGGAAAGGGATTAAGAGTATCCCAGACAGCAAGGAAAAGCTTGTTAGAGGAAGTCAATGACCAGTGTCTAGCTGTGGGGAGCTGGACCATCATCTGGATACTACACTCAAGCACTGCTTACAAACACGGTGAAGAGCCAAGACTGGTAAGATGAAAAGAAACAATTGGCAACTTCTGTATGCTGGCAAGGGAACCCACACAATCAGCCAATACGAGACTCTGACCCTTGTGTTAAAGGAGAAAAAGTGTCACTAAATATTTAAAGAAGGACTTCAAAAGAGTCCCAGTTACATTACCAAAAAAATCAATGTCATTTAATAGCAATTTCTTTCAGCTTGACCTAAATCCTCTTTCAGAAACACTTGTCTCCTTATACGTCACTCTGTTAGGAACACAATAAACAATAAAACAAAAAATGACGATCAGAAGCCAAATTCTAGGGCTGATTTATGCAGTTACAGGGTCACGTCAGGCCACAATGGGTTTCAAATCTGTGGCCAAACGCCAAGATGCAAGATCCTGCAAGCATTCAGTCAGAGAAGTGGGAGGAAATCTCAAGGCTCAGAGTTCACATTCACCAGCTCCCCACCCCAGATAAAGACCCAGCGCTGTTGTAATAAATTACAGTGAAACAGATAAACACAGCAGCGGTACAGGTATGCTGTCTGAGATGAGACCAGGTCACGATATACAACTTCAATGGAAAAAGGAGTCTAAAGTGTCCCTTAATAATGCACACTAGTGTGTGTCTATGAGTGAGATGCAAAAGGGAAATGAGTTACAAGCCAGAGCTTTCTCCAACACGTACCAGACTGCCAACTTACCCTGTGTGCCATGGGGTTTTGTTTCGCAAGGGGAAGTTCTCTAGAGAAAGATGAAGTGAAAAACATCTAACGGTAAGACACTTGGAGAAGATCTTCCATACACTTCAAACCAACCCCAGCTGTGCGAGTGCCAGAACATCTGTCAGCATCTTTAAGGGCAGCTCTTGGGGCTCAAGCATAAAGTGCTTTTCCCTTCTCATCATGTAGCACATGGCAGAGATGTGCCACCAGGAACACACTTCGGAACAAAGGAGAAGTGCCACATCTCCCGTTCATGGTGCAGTACGGCTAAGGGCACCAAGGACAGCACAACGTGCAAACAGCCTGGTGGGAAGTGATATGTTTGTATCACACGTGAAAGGCAGCCTAGAAGGTTTCTGTGGAAAAGCACTTGATGTCTTCATTCCCCAGTCCCCTCAAGGAGTGCAGGCACAAAGGAGTGAGAAAGCCTTTCTAGCAGTACCTATTACCCATGAGTCATGCCCTACTGGGGTTAGAGCTGGGCAAATACACAAGTCTAAGTCCCTGGGTAGCTTTTACAACCAACCGGGAAATTATTAACAAAATAATTTTTGCAATTAAAGTATAGCAGGATAAAGCAAGCAAAAACCCATTCATCATTCCACACTGGGTTTCAGACTCTTTTTTTCCAGACTAGTGAAGTTGTTTTCAAATAGTGCCTCAGAGTTGTGAGTGGCTCTGGTGGGTCACTCTCTGCTAAACCAACACGAATCTGATCTAGAAGGAAAAAAACTAACTAATTGTGACTAAGCAGGTCTTACTTGGCACATGAGGCATCATGCACTGCAACTTCCTTGAAGCCTTTCCAGGTTGTCTGGTGGCATGAAGCACATTGCCTTGACAGGTTTTGGTGATGCTGTGATGCCTTCACACTCCTTTCAGCAATGGGTACTGAACAAAACCATCTGGTGGTACATCTTCTTCACTGCTCCATTGGGCTGAATGAGACCAAACGCGAAGCCCGGGAGCCTCACGACCCCCACCACTGTGCTGGATGCACCAAGCGGGCCAGGGTCCCACGTGGAGACTCACCCTCAGCTCACAAGGTGAGCTCTGGCCAGGGAGATACGCAGTCCCTGACGGCTGGGCCCAATGAACTTGACCACGCTTCCCAAAGACAGAAACACATCAGTGTTATTTTTTCACAAACCACAGAAGACTGGAGTGTGAGATTCTCTCACAAGAAGGATTATTCTGATCCCAAAAGGGTTGGAAGCATGTGGTGGCACTTTTGTCTAGCAGTCTCTTCTATTAACATACAATGACTTATCCAACCATAAAAGCAATTGTTACTCTCTTTCTGCCTGGATAATGACCCGAAGGCCAAAAAAGCAGCCAGAACTCCTGGGCAAAGCAACCCAGTAATGTACGCAGAGCTCCTCAGAGCCTTCCATGGGATCGTAGGGAGGAATAGACATAAAAAACCAATGAGAAATCAAAGGAAGTGGTAGCTAGAGTCCATCTGCACCTAAATCACCCATCAGAGAAGCAAGAGACCATGTCTCTCGTAATTTATCCTTAGTCCTCAAAGACAGCACTCAAATCAGAGCAGGGAAAAAACTACAGAAAAGAAAAAAAGGAAGAAAAAAAAAGAGGGAACTCATTCACTCCTAAAACTTGGGTGGAAGCAGAGGATTTGTGATCAGATGGTACACAGAGAAATGTGTACATCTATGGAAGTTCAACTGTAGGGGAGCAGAAAATGGAGCCAAATCTGACACGAAAGCTGCTTATGCTTTTGGCTTTATAAATTTTATAAAGCTAGCTGTTTGGGAAGAGGATAAAAGTTCTCTTTTTTGATTTCTCATTCAAAAGCAGCCACTGTCACTTCATTTGGGTCACCTTGGGGGCAGGTTTCCCTTCTGCATAACTTAGTTACTTATAAAATCTCTGGGCACTTTCATCATCACCAACCACAACATCCTGTGAAACAGCAGATAATCATTAATGATTTGTACAGCTCGTGAAGAGAGGCACAGAGAAACAACAAGACTTGGATTCATTTCTGCTCCTGTCTGCCATCACAAAGTTAAGCATCTAGTCTAAACTAATCTGGGATTTCTGTGGACTCTACAGACAGAAATACAAACTGCTAGAAGGCTATTTACCTTACCTAATTTAGGCATTTTAGGATGGTGCCCGTCTTTCCATCATCTACAAAGAGCCTTAGTAACCAGTCAAGACTAAATACACGACTTTTACGCCAGATGCCTAAAGAGACACTGCCTGAAGTTAATTGAGACTGGTCTCCACTAGCAAGGAGGCAGAAAAAGCAGTAGCAGGACAGAAAAGTTAATTTGCCCCTCCTAGATGTCAGGCTAATAGGCCAACGGTTGGAACAACTCTTCCTATGCTGCATTATTTCTTAGCGCTTGCTCGGCACGTTTGTGCCTGGTAACAGCAGACACCCGCAAAAGCGGCACCGTTGGAAGCCATTCACGCTGGGGCTGTTGATAAAAACGCAGGCTCTTCAGGCAGGCTGTACAGCCTACAAGATGCCTACATCACAAATCACACCATATAGGTGCCAGTCCCTCACGCCCTGCGGGAGTCCCTGTGGGGCTCAGTACTTACTGCTGGGGTGCTACGAACCAGGCAGCTCGGATTTGCAGTGGTTCTGCAGGATGCTGTCAGACAGCTGAAAGGCAGGTGTCTGGCAAGTCTAATAATAGAGATTATCAGTTCCAGCTCAATCCTAAAAAGAAAACTTAGAAATGCTAATCCATGTGAAACAGTAAATTTCTGTATCTTTGCCAATGTTTTAATCTGAGTTAGCCAAGCCAAGCTAAAACCACATCTCAGCAGGCACGGAAAGATGCTTACTCTAAGTGGAGGCTGTGAAAAAGGCATCTGGTCAGAGCTCCCGCATGATTTACCTCTCCAGCTGGAGATGCTTTAAGAAGAAATCTGAAGGGTGGATCAGGCAGAGCGCGCAATGGATATTTCATTAACTGGGGAGATGATGGACTGGAAGGCAATGACAGCACTGCAGCCAGGCTCTGCTGTTCTCCTCTGCGACATCCCCGCGTCTGACTTGTTATCAACGGGCAGCTGCTGCAGAAACTGGAGCAATGCTGAATACGACAACTCTATTAAAGGGGCAGATGGTCCTACGAGCAATTGTTTCACCAAGGACTGTGTTTGATATCAAACGCATTTCTCAATGACTCAGAAATGACAGCTGATGTCCCAAGAGATGACATTTCAGCGTGTTACTGTACCGTATAGCCAGGGGGCAGGAACACTCTTGAATATGACCTGACTTAAAAATATAACGAAGCTGGTCCAACACAAGTCTATCAGTATGGTTAGAATCTGTGGTAGCAGCTTTTATGACAGTCGTGGTTGAAATGTGCCATTTTGGGAAGGCAGCCAAACTGCTTATACATGGAGTGCAGCTGCACCATAAAGCCACCGCAGCTTTCTGGATGGATTATCAGCCGTAACAAAGTTGGAAAAGGCAGAAAAATGAAAGAGGTGCCAAAGTAGGCCATATTTATCCTAGAAAACGTGCTGCTCTTTTTAAAACACTGTAAATCAGATACATAAGACAAAGTTTACTGGACAAAACGTAGACTGTAAATTAGTTTTCCTGTTACCTTGACAGAAAATTTTGAAATTCAAATTGATGTATACTGTCACTTCTCCCTACGCACCAAGGACTGAGAATGCCAACAAGTAATGTGATGCCTTTCACATGTAATGCTTCTTTCTGTTTTCTCCTTGCTAATTAACGAATCAAACTTGATACACTCAATTATTTATAACTTCCAATAAGAACCATAGATATCCTTGGAGCATGGGTCAACAGGGTAAAACTTAACAGCTGATCTCTGGCAAGAGTGGTGGTCTCTAAGGCTTCCAAGAAACCATCTACCGAAAACAGGACACAACTAACCAGGTTCAAAGCATGCCAACAACATTCAGAGTATGTAGGGGTTAAAATTCACATGAAGCTGATCACATAGCAAGAACACGAGATATTCCTTCACTGTTAGTGGGCAGTGCCAAAAAAGTGGTAGTCCTTACTACGTGAAGCCACCCCTTCAGGGTTAACCCTCCATCTGCAGGGAACAATGGCACAACAGAGTTTGACAAAAATAATTCTCACTATGAAACAGATCATCATCCTTACCCATATGATCAAGTTTACATTCAGATATATTCCTAATCTGAAACGGCACAAAACATTATCTCAATCTAGTTATTTTACACAACCAGGAAATCCCTGCAGTCTTTCCACACAATTAAACCAACCTTCACTGCGCCTTTTTAAGGCACTGATGTTTACGTTGGAAAATACAGCAAGCCTTAAAAATAAAAAAGCCCTTACCCATTTATGCACACATGTACATACACACCAAAGCATTGTGGGTTCAGAGGCAACAACGCTGCCTACTACCACTAACAGTCCCTGCACATTCCTGTGATTGTTCTTGGCAACACTACAGCTGGAAATGCGTGCAGGGTTGGGACCATGTGTTACATCATTTTGTTCACAAAGCGTGAGGTAGTGCTATGTTATTTCAACCCACCCTATCTCTATTTTTCTGTAACGTGCCATTCATATTTACAGTATGAAATATCAAATATATTACAAACTGCTGTCATTATTTTAGTGGTTTACAAGCACATTTCCACCTCTCTGCCCAGTGAGTGTTCAAACCAGCAGCTGCAATGGTTCTTGTGGGCCGTGAATTCTGCAGGGCTTTGGTTCCATCTTCAGCTTCAATCTGCATGAAGCCTACATGAGCACTGGGGACATTTCTGGTTTCTGCATTTAAAGAAGCACAAAAGTGGACACAGAAAAGCTACAAAGACAAGAAAGTGCAATGATTAAGGGGTCGGAGGAGCTGCTTTAACAAGAGGGATTGAAAAGTCCAGGGGTTTTCAGCTTACAGAGGGAAAGTCTGACGGGGGATACGATCAAGATTTACAAAGTTATGAAGGCTGTGGGTAAGATACTCACAGAACTGTTTTTCCACTGAATTCAGTATTATTAGATGTGGGAGACATTCACTGACACTAGCAAGAAATCATTTAAAATTAATAAAAGATGGTACATGTCTACTGAGACAGTAGTGAATTTCTGTAATTTGTTGCCACAGTGATGACCTGTAAGTCTGCCTCAGGCAGACAGTATCAGCAGGTTCAGAAAGGGATTAGACAAATCCGAGACAATGGGTCCATACACAAACAGCACAGGGAACACACCAAGGATGCTTCCCCTAACATCTTCAATCCAAGAGTGGTGGATGCAGGAGCATGCAAGGAAGAAGACTGCAGACCAGGGGCTAGGCTCCTGTGCCCTCCCTGACCAGCACATTCTTTTGGCACTGTTGGAAAAGAATTCAGGGTCAGATTCGAACATTTGTGTGGCCCAGCTGGGTATTCCTCTTATCTGCTTATGTCTGATTGCTAGGTGACTGCTAGTTTGGGGCACTTAATTTGCCATTGACTCCCAGTGTCCTTTCCTCACTTGCAGCTGTGGGTGCTCTCAAAGTCTCCAGTAATGGGCACCCAGGAAAAGGCAGCAGCCAATACTCACAAAGCCTGCTGAAAAGGATGGCTATAAACATTTTCTCCCTTTACCCTGTCCCAGGGGAATTAACTCCTCAGCAGATTTATTTTCTTTCATAAAACCATGTATTTGTAGTTATTTCACTTTCACAGCATTAAGAATCCTGGTAAACTCCCTTCATGGATCCCCCTGACAGGCTGATGCCCTTCCCTCCTCTAACATGCTTTTACTCTAAGAATCCCAGTTCACACACTTCTCCACCAAGGCCAGCTTTTATTTTTCTGCACAGAGACCAGCCTATAATGCAGTAGAGCCCAATGAAAGTTCAGTGCTACCCTTGAGCGGTCCACATGACAGCCCAGCGTCATGAGAACACATGTTCTCCCTGGCACAGCAAGCAGCATCAGGATGACGTTGGAAATGTTAATTACAAACATGCCTGCCAGGCCTAGAGCTCTCATGCTCTGAACAATAAGAGCAGGACATTGAGAAGGGACTTCGACAGATGTCAGAGGACATGGAGGAATAGTTCCCTCGCCAACTCCATCACTGTTGTTTTTCTATTGTAATAATTATCTGGCATGAAACACCTTTGTACACACACTGTATGAACCTAATGTTTTCCCTCCTATAAAGGAGCTACTTTAGGTTTAGTGGCCATCTACTGATAACTGCCATCAGTGACAAAGAATTTAGTTTGGCTCTTGCCACTCTTGCCTTAGCTATCTTTCACCTGCATCTAATCTTTTGGCACACTGTTAGGAGTGCAGAAATAGGTCAGTGGGAGTACAACTGACTGCAAAAGACCAAGTGAACTTTGGCTGAAATATTAGGAAATAAAAATCACATTTGAGTCTTACTTCTTGTTTTCTATGTACTAAATAAGTCTTAAAACTTCAGCTCCACATGTCATTTGGTCATATGAACATTCATGTGAAACTGAGTGTTCATGATGATCAACTTAACTGTCAAATCCAGTAAGATCCTGAGCCTCAGCAAAGAACAAGATGGACTTCTGAGTCACCAGTGAGAAAAGCGTGACCTACAAAACCTGAAAACTCTGATACATCCTAGTTTGGGTCATCTTAAAACTCCATGGATTATTGACTTGCACTTGTTCTCATGTGTTGTGGTAAAAATGAGTAAAGAAACACCTCAGGGTTTTTGGGAATAGAGAGGGTTATTTAAAATGGAGCCGGAAGCCTTGTGCTATTGCATGGGAACATTCACAAAACCAAGACAGGGTCCTGTCCTGAAGTTACGAAAGTCTGGAACTTGCTACATCACTAAAACACCCCTCAGCCAGCTCAAATCCACTTGTAAAGCCAGTGAGATTTTTTAGAAAGCAACTTATGTTTCAAGAAGTTTGGCACTTGCAATATGCAAACCAAGGTTCAGTCCCTTTCCTTTGTTGTCTCCTTGGTCACACCACTGCACCTTCCCTGGTGTCACACTGGCAAAGATGACAAGAATGAGGCCACTCCCTTGAAGAGCAAGTTAAAATATGTAATACCTTTGGTAAAGTTCTTTGGACTTGAGGGGAACGCCCACTACTTCCTTGGGTTTACTCCTGATTTACATTGAAGTGTCAAGGCCTATTGTAGCTTTGTATTGCCAGTAAGAAAACCAGCCAACTATTGTAGGAGAATAGAGTGAAAGAGACAACAAAGCACGTGTTTACATTTAAAAGTTTGTTTAGTTTGCTCTAGGCAGAGAAACATCAGGGTTTCCAAAATATATCCATGGGAGGCCTCTTTGCAGCAAACATAGTTGTTCCTATGTTAGTTTTATCCTACCTAGTAAGGGGTGCAGAAAAGCAAACAGACTTTGTCTGCCTCTCCTGTTGCTACTGCCGTGGCTTCTCCCTACCACCACCACCACACCTGCACCTTCTGCACCCACACCACCCTCCTGGTGTGCCTGCACAGCCTGCAAAAGCGCAACAGGACTTCACACAGCCACCTCCTCCCAGGCATTGAACTTGCCAGCTGAAGACGACACAGCAGACACAGCAGGCTTCATCACAGGTACTCAGGTGCCTGGGCATGTACCCACCACCTGCTGCCCGGGGCTGAATGAAGCCCACGCTACAATGTCTTTATTGATGTTGCTGCCCGCACCGACTGCATTCGGGCTAGCACTGATGCCCCCACCAGTCACGCAGCATCAGCCCACCCCGTTCTGCCTGTAAAACCCTGGCTGGACCGGCAGCTTCCCCTGCCAGCAGACCCTAAGCAAGACTGCTGCAAGAGGCCAGGCCTTCGGAAATTCTGTCGTTTCCGTCACTCCGTCAAAGTTACCGCTTCTGCCTGAAGAAGTGGTGACCACTGCTGTCATCACCACTGATAGCTGAAACATTCTGTGCTATACTTGGGGGGAAGCAAAAAAAAAAAAAAAAATATTCTTTTCCCTCCTCTCTTTTTGTTCCTCCCATTTGCCATTTCTGCATCTGAGGCTACCACGTGCATTAACAGCCTGTCTCCCAAAGGCCTGTGCAGGGCTTTCGCACAGCAATACTGGCAGGCAAGGCAAGTTAAAAACAACACAGAAATGTGACAAACAAGACAGTTAACTGTCTGAGGAAGGAGCTACTTTCTTGCTCCACATTTCCAGGGTACGCTGAGCTCGCACTGGTCTCCCATGTGCTAACACAGTGCAAGTGTAACAGTCGGCCACCCCAAAATGCCAGCCAAGGGCGAGCCATTTAACTTGGTTTTTTTCCAGCTTTCAATCCCAAGGAGATCACGCCCCTTTGGTAACAGGATGAGACCCTTCTCCTTCCCTTCAGAGCACTGTCAAGGTGCAAAGAGAGCCACCACCCTATCACACCATGTAAAGTTTGCCAGCAACCACTCTTTCCATCTCACTGCTCCTGAAGCCACTCATTTCTGTTCCCAGAATGTATCTTCCAGACAGAACCAAAAGTGATTTGCATCTCAGCAGGAAGCCCACGTCCTTCCAGGCACTACTGGCTTGGTTCCTTTTGTTTCAACAAAAGGTTTTCCCCAAAAGCTGCGTGGAGAAAGGGGCTCTTCCGCTGTCTCGTTCTGTGGTTTGCTCACACAAGTCTCTTGCTGGAAGCATGCAGGGCTAATGCTGAAGCCTGGAAACACACTGGACATCTCCTGATGATTTCGCATGTATTGTCTGCATGGATATAAGGTGACCAGTAGTTCTGCTTTGCAGACTCTTCTGGATGTGCTGCCCCAAAAATGCTCTAACAATAAAGCCATACCACAAGAATGGCTGGAAAGTTTCCTGCCATTTCTTTCTTCCAGCATCAGGACACGTGTTTCTGTGCTAAAATTTAACTGATTTCGTTTAACTTAGAATTTCCTCCTGGCCAGTCTTTGTGCCTAATAAGGTCACAAGCTCTCAGAGAAGGACTGTATATTTACACACTTCAAATACCATTGTTTTGGCCTTGTAAAGAGCCTAGGGATGCTACAGGAAAATAAACAAATTTGTTTAGATTGCTGACCTGAATCTGGCCTGGTCTGTGGAAAATCTCCCTGCACCTTACAACCAGGAGAGGCAAGAGAATGAATGCCACTCAAGGGTAAAAAAAGCTTTACGAAAGGTACCGTAAATCCAGGGCTGACCACATCGTGTGCTTCTACATCCTGCCAGTCCCTGCATCCTACAGAAGCTTCCAAAGAACAAACACACACCAAAAGAAACAGTGCTAACTGTGAGAGTCCTAAATATTCCTGTTTCCTGAGCTCATGCCAGATGTTGTCTCCCTTTATGAACGACGTCTTGGAAACAGAGAAGGTACGTACCAGGGGGAATGCCACACAAGAAAACGCAAAAGCTGTTAGCACAGCCTGATTAAGCTTAACAAGATTGAAGAAACGAACGCCGACCTCCCCGAATCCCTTCTGGACACAGACCAGACACCAGCATAAAGCAGCCAGTCAGTTGCACCATTACCTGGGTCAGAGAGCAGGGTACCAGCAAGGAAACAACAAAATTCTCTCCCCTGCGAAACAGAGCTGAACACCCCAGAGCTGAATTTAGGCTAACATTAATTTCCCTGCTTAGTTACTATAGCAGAGTATCTCTCACAAGCAGCTCTCCCAGCCTCTCTGCGCCTGAAGTGCTAAGCTGATGCCTCACACACAGTGCCAGTGCGAAGACTGGTTACTGCCAGAGAGAGGGTGCCCTGAAAGCTGAGGAGGGGTACAATTTCGCTTCAACACCTAGAAAACACAAATACTGGTAAGGCTTCTGCAAGCAAGAAGCGTGAACTGTAGGCAAAGACACCGCTGTGTTTGCTTTTTCCCAATTTGTTTCCTGCTGGATCTCAGAGAGAACAAATCACTATGCCCAGTAACAGCTCTACAGTCTTTTTGTTCCGAGAGAAAAATAAATTAGTTTTACCGTGCCAGACTCTGGTTTGCAAAACTACCATTTACCTACCCATGAACTTCCCCATAATGACAGCAAGTGTACAACTCCCTCCCTTGGCTCAGCTAGCAAGGGCAGTACTTCTTTGTGCTGCTTGACAAACAGCACCTTTCAGCACTGAAAAGCCAGTATTTCAGAAATTGGTGAATGAGCTCCCACTGTCTGTGGAAAAAAAAATAATCAGAGATCAGAAACGTCTTCATAAATCAAAACATATGCTTTACAAAATAGGTATTTGCCAAATCCAAATGAATGAGAAGGATTCATACAGAATGCAATTCAAAGTGTGACTTGTAACTGCAGGATTGTGGTTGGGGCACAGGGGGATGTGGACTGGTGGTTGCGGTCAGTTTATCACATTTCTGCAGCTCCTTCCTCCTCAGGGGGAGGACTCCTCACACTCTGCCCCTGCTCCAGTGTGGGGTCCCTCCCACAGGCAACAGTCCTCCGTGAACTTCTCCAGGACAAGCCCTTCACATGGGATACAGTTTTCTTCACAAACCACTCCAGCATGGGTCCCTCCCCACTGGGTGCAGTCCCTCAGGAGCAGCCTGATCCAGCCTGTGCCTCCGGCAGGGTCACGGGTCCTGCCAGCAAACCTGCTTCAGCCTGAGCTCCTCTTTCCACGGGGCCACAGGTCCTGACAGGAGCTTGCTCCAGCACAGGCTTCTCACGGGGTCACAGCCTCCTTCGGGCATCCACCTGCTCCAGCGTGGGTCCTCCCCAGGCTGCAGGTGAGCCTCTGCTCCCCCGTGACCCTCCGTGGCTGCAGGGCACAGCCAGCCTCACCATGGTCTGCACCACCGGCTGCCAGGGAATCTCTGCTCCAGCCTCTGGAGCACATCCTCCCCCTCCTTCACTGACCTGGGTGTCTGCAGAGGTGTTGCTCTCACATCTTGCTCTGTCTCCCTGCTGCAAATTCCTCTCCAGGCTTTTTTCCCCCCTCTTAAACATGTTATCACAGAGGTGCTGTGACCACCACTGATGGGCTTGGCCTCAGCCAGCAGTAGGTCTGTCTTGGAGCCCGCCGGTACTGGCTCTATTGGACATCAGGGAGACTTCCAGCAGCTTCTCACAGAAGCCACCCCTGTAGCCCCCCACTACCAAAACCTTGTGACACAAACCCATTCAAGTGCATTTGGTTCTTGCTGGAAAGACTTAAGCATCACCTGCCAGTTGTTTTCCCCACAGATATTTGTCCTTACATCTGCAAGCTAAGGTGCAAGGCTTCAGAAGCAGCCTTCCATTCCTGCATATCCAGAACATTTGACCATATAATTAGAAGAGTCCAACGCTCTGGTATAGAGAAAAACCTTAGGGCAGTGGTTTTCTCCAATTCATCTGACTAGAAAACTTATTTTTGGTGGTATCTGTCACTCTGCCTGGATTGCTATCCCAAATGCCGATGATCAGCTAGAGTCCCAGCACCACTCTTCCCAGGCACAACTCATCTGGGGCCTCTGCCTTCATTTGGGATCTGCAAGGTGTGCTGGGAGGAAAAGTTGGTCCTTTTGAGGCTTACAGGTAGATTGAGAGATTATTTCCCACCCCCCAAGTTTTCTTCTTGAAGCTTCAGACTTCTCTGGGGCTTTTTTAAAAGGGAGATTTATTCTCACAAAATAGCAGCCAGAAGTCTCATAATTAAGTACTCTGTGGAAGCCAGACAAAGAGGGGTCTTGGTATTCCTATCCGGAAAGCATATGACAAGGAAACATGCTCTCTGCTCACTCGGCATGCCTTTGTTTCCCCCCCTAACGGCTCAAACACCAGTATTTCTGTGAAAAGGCAGCAGAGTAGAAAAGCATTGTGTATCAAATGGCAAACAAGCATGCTGATTAGTGTAGTCTGATGATTTTGTGCCAGAATTAGAAGTTCTTTTTCACTCCTAAAAGGAAGAGAGGGTAAAACAAAATTATTTTCACAGCCTTAAGAGTCCAGTGTGGAGCAAGGTGTTTCTCCCCAGGTTTTAACAATCATGCTGTCAGCATCACAGAGCTCTGATCTCTCCAGATTATCAGTTCCCCTGGCCATCTGGCAAGTTACAGGCCTGAACAGTGATTTTCTTTCTGTATTTCTACATCCAAAGATCAGAAAGGAACCATCCCTGCAGTCTGAAGTGATGTCTATGTACAGTGGTTATTATCTGCCTTCTGAGACTGAACTGCACTGTAAGAACAGCTAGCAAGACTCCACCATGGTCAGTAAGAGTAGGAGAATTAAGGTAGGGGAATGAGCTGTTATGACCATGGAAAGCTTGGGCACTGCAGAATTGTTCGTTGACATTAATGAACATTTATTTTTTTGATCTAATGAATGTTACTGACTTTGTACAGGGCCCAAACTCTTATCATATTTTATTCTCTCTATAATACTACTTAGTCCTACCCAACGACTTTCTTTTAAATGAATGGGAAGCTGTAATGTCAGAAGTCAACACTTTCAGGAGCAGCCACTGATTTTGGATGATCCTGAGAATTTGAGAGCCTACCATGGAAGCCAGCAGCGCAGTTCCTTCAAGCGTTCTGAGCAACGAAATGAGTACCTATGTTCAGCAATCACCAAAATCAGGTGCAAAGGATCCCCCTTCTTCCTTACTATTCCCTCCAAAAGGGAATGCTACTGCCAGAGGAGCTTAGCTTGTGAAAGTGGAAGTTACGAGAAATGCCACATGGCGGCCTGGGGACTTGGCAACTTTCTCTGGGTGGAGGGTACCCAGATGGCCCAGGGATAGGCAGCAGTTTGTAAGTCTAAGGATCAACCGACAGAATCATCTGTGCAAGGCCAGTCTACGCGTAACAGAAGTACTGACCTCCAAACTTAAACTAACCTCAAAACATACATCCCTTTTTACTCATTACAATGAGGCGATCCTGCGTTACTGTCAGTGATGTATGATACAGCATATACTCTCCAACTCTCCAAGGTCTTCAGTGACTCAACCGCTTCAGTTTATGTGCGCAGAGACACTATTACTATATTTAGTTTTAGAAAGGGTCTGGAAAAGTGATATCGCCACTGGAATGAGGAAGTATTTATCCCCCCACTGGAAACACATGATGATGATGTAAAGGTGCTATTTGGAGAGCTCTATTTATATGGTTGTTTCCTGAATCTTAACAACCCAAAGAATCTCAGGACCTAACACGGTGCCACCACCGCAGTCTGCAGGAACCACTGCCAAAGTTTTGCAAGAGTTTGACTAGCAGCAAGTTTCAATAGCACTGCGAAGCACGGCTTAGCAACGGGTGCTGAAATTTAATGACTTGACCAGTTTCCTACCAACGGATTTAAAACTGCATTATTAATGGTAGACCAGTGACAGAGTTTCATGGGAAATAGCCAAGAACCACAGTGTAATAAATATGCATGGGCAGCTAGTGCAGAGTGAAATTTGATTTCACTAATTACTGCTTGTTGCAATTATTCTGCTTTTACGGATCAATAATTGCTTTCCCAAAGCTCCTGCTTCTTGACCAGTCAGGAATTTCTGTGATAATCAGTTCTTGAGAAGTACTTTCTGTAAGGTTTACAAAGGTAGGCGAGATTCAGCTGCTGAACGAGCTCCCAGGAGCAAATCTTGTGAACTCAGTCTGAATGTACCCTGAAAGAACCGCAAACCTTTTCACTCAGACAAGAACACGTCTCCAGCAAAGAGAGTGGCATTCAACCACTTCCCTTTTTTACCTTTAAAAAATAAAAATAAACTAGAACACAACTCTCTGTACTCTGAGAGAAAATAGCCAGAAGCCCTGTGACCACGACCAGTCTGTTTGATGTAGCAGGCTGAGAAAAACATGGCAAAGATTATTAGAAAAAAAAAACCAAACAAAATGTCACACCTGCAAGTGCCAGTGATCACAGCGAATTACACCAAGCCCATTAGAAACAGCAGTAAGGTAACCTGGCATTAGCCTTCCCGATTTGGTATTAATACACCTACAAAACCTTGACCACCCTCACAAAGCCAAGGCAAAATCCAAGCAGCAAACACTGGATCATCTACAATGAGAGGCTACTTATGGAAATCACCATCTAGTAACTTTGACATGCTACATGGATCTCTAAATACGATCCTCTGTTTCTACTCCAGCCTCGTTTCTGGAACACACCCATATCTGTCTTCAACAACTGGATTATACTATACACTGCACTGGTCTGCGTACCAGCACAGGGATGAAGCAGAGCACAAACTGCTATCCCATAAAAACGGTAGCAACTTTGCGACTCCCTTGTGCAAAATAGACAAGCAGAATAGTGAATCAAGCCACGTTTGTGATTTATATTTGACTAACCCCTTCTTGGGAAGCTTAATATTTAATGAAATCACAGGGTAACGAAACTATGCTACATTGCTCAGTTCTTAAGGGCAGAAATTCCCATTGATTACAGGAGCAGGTGGGATGCTTAAACACAAGATAGCACAAAACATGGGCTCAGAAAGGAGGGTATCATAGCAATTATTTCCCTGACAGTGGTTTGGGGGTTTTTATCCTCCTTCAGTCATTCCAGCAGAAGATGCATTTGCTTCCAACAAGGGAAAAAACAGCTAGGGTAAAACCATCACAGACCCATCAGAAAATTATTTAAACTTCAAGACAAATTGGAAATAGAGACCATCTACCAAAAGATCCTCATGTTGCCATACTAGCGAGGAGATCTCAGTGATGACATACAGCTAACTGAGCCACATGGCCCTGGGTTCTCCACAGACACCATGAACAAGAAGGGTTCCCCGTCACAGCTCAGAATGGTTTTACATTTCTGATGTCACACAACTGCTCCCACACCAGCCTCCCAGTTCTTTGCTGGGCCACCTGTGCTCTTTTATGTCCCTTATAGTCCCCAGCTTCCAAGAAAAACCCAGCATAAATATTGCTCTCACACCCTGTTCAGTGTCTTATCTCAAGATACAGTCACTGACACCAGCAGCAACCTACCACTTAACTTGAAAAGAGAAACAGAGCCAAGCTTGTACTTAAACTGGGTGTAGGCTAATTGAAAATCATTTTCCAAAACATCTGCTTATTTACTTCTTCAGTATGACATGAGTTTTACACTAAAATTGCATTTCCTTAGCAAAAGTCTGCTATCACTAAAGATGTTCAAGGTTTTACATTGTGGAAAAGGTATATATGTTTCAGTATTCAGCCAATAGCCTTCCTTGCTCCAACCCCACTTTCTTGTCCTTTCAAGTTTCAGCAATCAAAACTTCAGCTAGTTGCAAGACACCTGCAACATAACAGAACAAAAAGGAACAAAAGCCTTCCAGAGGAGGCCACGAAGATGCTCAGAGGGCTGGAGCACCTCTGCTATGAAGAAAAGCTGAGAGAGTTGGGCTTGTTCAGCCTGGAGAAGAGAAGGCTCCAGGGAGACCTTATAGCCCCTTCCAGTGCCTGAAGGGGCTACAAGGAAGCTGGGAGGGGGCTTTTTACAAGGGCCTGTAGTGACAGGACAAGGGGTGAAGGGTTTAAATTGAAAGCAGGGAGATTCAGATTGGGTATCAGGAAGAAATTCTTCACGGAGAAGGTGGTGAGGCACTGGCACAGGTTGCCCAGAGAAGCTGTGGATGCCCCATCCCTGGCAGTGTTCAAGGCCAGGCTGGATGAGGCTTTGAGCAACCTGGTCTAGTGGAGGGTGTCCCTGCCCAGGGCAGGGGGGTTGGAACTGGACGATCTTTAAGGTCCCTTCCAACTCAAACCATTCTATGATTATACAAAAAAGTGCCCCCTTAGCCACAATTTGGCTGCTGAAATGATGACAAAGCTATTTTTGTTACTGTTGAAATCTTTCACAGAATTAAAAACAAAACATTGCACTCTTCCATAACAGAGCAGCAGTACTGGCACTGAGCATTTAATCATTATATAAGGTTCTTGTCTCATTACTGTCACACACAATGTTAATTCAATTGTTTGCCAAAATTAGAATGCTAATACAACCACTGATTGCTTATGTTCCTTATTACACAAACACTGTAACAGTATTAATCATATAGCATCCATTATCACTAATGTGACCTTACAAATACTACAACAGTATTAATACAATTGTTCAGGTTGTCTCTCAGGACATGTAAAAGCCATAATTTTTATGGCTGTCTAAACCTGCTTTCTCCTGCTTTACTCATTCCCTCCTTAACACTCCCTCCCATGTTTCATGGTCCTGTTACATGCAATACTCTGACCAACTTTTCTTCCCCCTCTGCATCTTATCTCTGGCTAATTTTATCAGTTTCAATTGCATGTGAACTGATGACACACATATGTACAGCTATTTCCAGGCTTCTCACTTTCAGCACTCAGTAAACTCTTGGCCAGTCTTTTGGACAGCAAATCCACAAGATCTAGCCTTCAGCTCCAGCACAACACAGTAAAAGGGAATGCTTCCCTTTCCATCGAATTTTGCCTCCTCTTGCTTTTCATTTAGGGACGACAGCTCAGCCCCGTATCACTTGCTGTCATCTTGCTTATGCACTTCACTGGCATATCCAGCAAGTCTGGATTATGCTGAAGGTCTTGCTTAGTCAAAACTTATCCTAATAGCTTCTCCCATTTCCTCAACTCTGCAGGAGGACACTTTTCTTCCAAATCAGAAACATGCCTCTGCAGTTTCACATGAAAAGGGTTATGCTAAATAGAAAAATGGGTCTGCTGCTCCCAAACAGAGTTACCTGCAAATGGAGTCGATCATAACAGAAAGCGCACTTCAAATTCACAACTTAATTTAGCCTGTGTTAACACAGAGGGGCAGACAGGACATCCTGTACATGTTTTACACAGTGTCTGTGCAGTTCTTCCTTTCTCAGGCACCCAGCTCTGAACATCTCAGTAATTCCGACATCGTTTTCTCTAGATAAAGAGAAGCTTGTTCTCTCCCACCCAGCAGGCTTTGTCCAAGCCTGTCACTATCACCTCACCACCATCTTCACCAGCTCTCTCCACACATTCTTGCATCAAACTTATCTTTGGTTTCAAGGCTTTCAGCATAAGCTTATCTTTGATGGAAAGCCCTAAAACTACTTACCCTCACCCTATTTATCATTCCTCACTTGCTACTGAGGCATCGATTCCTGCTTCTGATCATCCTGTGAAGCCTTCTGCTATTATTCAACTATCAGATTTTCCAACAAGCTTTTTCATGCTTTCCTCCATCCCACCTTTCCTACCATTACTGCTTGTCTCCTCCATTTTTGTGTCAACTTTCAGTACCACCTATATCAGAACAGATGTCTGTCTCGCAAAAGATATTATGCCCTTGTTTCCTCTGCACTCCCCCATGTACCAGCTATATCCATCTGTTACATATCGATTTCTACTAAGATGAAAAGCTCATCAGACAGAATCAGCCTTCAGTTCTACACTGTTACAGTGCCTATAGGGCACAGTGGAGTCCTGTTCATGTGCCAGATATCGCCTATGATATGGTAACGTGTAACAAAGTGTGTTGTATGTACCACGTAATGTATGGTAACACAGTGCAAATCTAATATATGGGCATGTGCATCTTTGCTTGTTCTGAACACAAGTAGTCTGCGTACCAAGAGAGCCAAGAGGTAGAACTGAGTGAACAAAATACATCACTACTACTGCTATTTGAATGTAAACCTGAAATTTTAAAGAAAGATAAATACTGTAGAATACAAATATCCTAGTTTAGTTTATTAGTAGCCACCCACAGAAACGGGAAACAATTACAGCCCAAACTCTGGAGTCATTCTTAAAACCTTTTCCAAACACTCACAGATTCCCCAGCCCATCTGTTGTGAACACAGTTACATCCATATCATGCCTTATTTTAGCATAGCTTATTCCACTCTTCTTACGGGAAGAAACTACACTGGTGTAAGACATCTTCATAACTAAACAGCTGCACCAGTACTGTTTCTGTTAGTATAACTGTTTCAGGTTTTGTAATAGCTTAACAAGTAAAAGTCAAGCCTGAGTTTAGGCCTTTGAGTCAAACTCATATATAGTATCTTCATATGGAGTTACGATACTGAACGGGAATAACTGAGAAAGCCTGGATGGGGATTACCACCTTTAATATACCTTATTTTAAGTTTTGTCCCCACTTTAAATGTGAGCAGTTGCAACATAGTCAGGAGCCATGCTTGATGGTCCCCTCAATCCTGTGGAGACAGGGCCTTACCTCTACTCTCTGACACGTCTACACAGCAGGAGTGCACGTGCTGACACACTTGAGTGATGTTCAGTCCAGCAGCAGTAGCAGTGAAACCGGAACAGCGTGGGCTGTCACAGACCAAAGGATGCCTGGTGATTTGCACAGGGTGTGCTGATGTCTGCGTTACTCCAGCTTCACTGTCGCTGATCACCAACCAGGATAGGTCAGGGCATGCAGGACACCAACTAAACATCTTTGTATTTGGGGACAGTTTTGATCTGCCAGGGCAGAAAACCGACTCTCACCCTGGTTTTGTTCCTGTTCTTATTGTGCTCCCACCTTCTGTACCTGAGAGCCTGGACCTTCTGCTGCTATGGTCCAGAACGCTTGAGATGCGAGAGGCATTTCTGCTGCCCGAAGCACAGAGAAGGTCTTTATCTTTTGTGCGTGTTGATAGCATTCAGATATGGTCAAATCTGCAGTACAAGTGGATCCTAACACAAGGCAATGGCACACATGTCAAAAGCATAACCAATGATCAATGAGGACTTTTTGCTTGTCCAGACATATAAACTAAGCACAGATTAACCAGCTCTGACTGGGCAAGATATTTTTAATCCGGCCTTTTAGGTGACTTAGTAGCACTGGCAAAAGCCTGCATAGCAAAAAGGGTCAGGAGGGAATTTTACTGCAGTGTCTGCTCAAAACTACATCAACTCTCAGTTACACTTTTCCGGCGTGCTCCAGTGAATCGGAAAGAGCTTTAGCGTGGTTCACTGCCCAGAATGCAAAATAAAACTAAGAAACAGTCTGCTGAAGTTTCAGCATGTCTGCCTCACCCATTAAGACTCCTGTCACACTCCAATAAAAAAAAAAAAACACACACAACACAAAGAAAGGTGGTGTGCTTGAAAGTTTGGGGGTTTTCCCCTTCATCAGTAGGTCAAATAGAAGATACTGTGTCTTTCTGTAAACCTTAGATTACCTTGGACCACCATAACTGCACATTACCAATAAAGCATTTTCAGTGAAACAGTTTTACATGTACTCAAAAAGTGCATGCCATTCTGAAAGAGTGATGCTCTCCACTTCTGCATACACATGCTTATTTGTGTAAGAGATCACAGAGTTACTGCTTTTATAAAAGGCTTTTTTGTCAACCAAATTAGCCACACTGTAGTTTAGAATCACTCCTTTGATTCAGCATGAGACCCATAGGAACCTATGTGTGAAATGGAACTGTCCACATACATACTTTTATTAAAAATCTGATTCTTGTGTTTAAGCAGGAAAGAATCAGCATTTACTTGCTGAAGTTCATTAGCACATTAGAGAGACCAGGCATGTAGCAGAAGCCCATACACTGTAAGACGAGCTGGATCGCATATTCCACTTGAACTAAGCAATAGCAAAAGAGGAATAAAATGCTGAAATGATCCCAGACTGAACTGAAAGAAAAGAAAAAACACCTGGGGTCTGCCAAAGTCTCTCACGTGTCTCTGGGAGGGCAAAGTCAGCAGCAGAAGTGGGGAGACCACTCACCCAGGCTACAAGCACTGAATGCTGACCTTGTCCCTATACCAAAAGCTTGCACGGCTGACAGAGTTAAGCTTACAATGCAAGCCGATTAACAGACTCCCTTTAAATTGGAACATACTGAATACCAACAGAACAACACCTAGAGATATTAATTATTATAAGCATGACTCTTACCCACCCAGAAGCCCCTTCACTCCATTCTCTTAAGTTTAAAGCAGCCTTAAAGTGTTATATACCTAACTGCATGAACATTTTAAAGCATTTTTACAACAGGAGGACATACCATAGTGTGAGATTCATATCCTCTTATTCTACCTCAGTTTCAGGCAGATAAACATTAGTAAAATCATTGGGTATTTTATGGAAAAACTGCTAAAGACTCCAAGACCAAAATAACCTATCACAACATCCCCTGCAGAGCTCAGTACTGGCACTGACAGAGACTCCGGCTTCCAAAAGCCACCACAAATTCCGGATTCTATCATTGCTAGGGTTTCTGTACTCTAATAGAGGTCCAACAGAAGTCAACATTAGCATGTCTGTGTCTTTCTGACAAGAAATACATCTGGACACCTCCATGAGGAGAAAGCATGCATGGGCAAGGGAAAGATACATGTGCATCAAAAGGCAAGTCTGATGTTTTATAAAATGCAGTAAGCCTAAACTTGCAAAATGAAATTGCCAAAAGCACAGCCATCCCATTTTATCAAATGCACATAAAACCTGGATTACTTTGATTACATCAATTTATTGTGATCATTTCACACAAGGCATTTGACAAGTCCCTTACTTACAAAGAGTCATCTACCTAGGCTCAAAGCTGACTGTTTTTCTAGTTTTCCTGTTTGATTTTTCTGCTTGCCATTGTGTAGTCTGGTTATTGGTATTTCTTCATTAGGTTCACATACAGCTGTTAGTGACTGCTGCACAGCAGCCATCATGAACAGCAGCAGGATCCTGCCATCCCAAGTCTCTGCCATCCACACCTGCATCTCTGACAAGCACTCTCTGCCAAGGCAAACACTTGCTCCCTCTGAGTTTTTGGTGGCATTCACTCCCAGTTGTGAAATCAAGTGCAAATCTCAGACTATACTCTGAAAACTTAATCCATATGAACTCGAAAGCTGTTCAAAACGCAGCAGTCGTCACCTTTACAGGCCAGGCTGTAGATACCGTACATGTCTTTCAAGCTCCAGAGTCACACAGGTTGGAAGGACTACCAGGAGAATTAAGATAGGAATGGGAATAATTCTGCCATCCCATCACCTCCAGTTTATAAAACTCAACCCATCTTACACAGCAAGCCCAGCAGAACTCCCTATTTTTAAAGAATACACTAATTAGCACAGTAACGCTCTATTATCCTTGCCTACACAAGTCCCAGCACATCTTAACTACTGTGTAACTGGGGTTGGGGTGGAAGGGCCACCAGGGTGGCTCCAGTGAGAAGCTGCTAGAAGCTTCCCCAGGTGCAAGTGGGACACACCACTGGCCACAGCCAATTCAGTCAGTGCCGCTGTGATCAACATATGTAAGAGTGGAAATAAAGAGACCTGGAGGAGGAGAGAGCAGTGGGAGAGACAACCAGGCAGACACTGAGGTCAGTGCAGAAAGGCAGGAGGTGGGTCGGAGCAGAGGTTCCCCTGCAGCCCGTGGTGAGAGGGCAGGCTGTGCCCTGCAGCCATGGAGGGTCACAGGGGAGCAGAGACCCACCTGCAGCCCAGGGAGGGCACCACGCTGGAGCAGGCAGCCATGGCCAAAGAGCCTGTGACCCCCTGGGAAGCCCAGGCTGGAGCAGGCTGCTCCTGAAGGACTGCACCCCATGGGAGGGACCCGCGCTGGAGCAGTTCGTGAAGAACTGCAGCCCGTGGGAACAGCTCACGCTGGAGAAGTTCATGGAGGACTGTCTCCCGTGGGAGGGAGCCCACTCTGGAGCAGGGGCAGAGTGTGAGGAGTCCTCCCCCTGAGGAGGAAGGAGCAGCAGAGACAATGTGTGATGGACTGACCACAACACCCATTCCCCTTCCCCATGTGCTGCTTTGGGGGGGAAGAGGTAGAGAAATGGGGAGCAAAGCTGACACCGAGGAGATGGGAGGAGTGGGGGGAGGTTTTTAAGGTTTGAGGTTCTCTCATTATCGTACTCTGCTATAAACTAATTATATTGATTTTCTTCCCCAAGTCCAGTCTGTTTTGTCCATGACCGTAACTGGTGAGTGATCCCTCCCTGATATTCTGTCCTCCCTTCCCACCACAGGAGCAGGGAGGAGTGAGTGAGCAAGCAGTCACATGGTACTTCCTTGCTGGCTGGGCCTAAACCATGACAGTAACTTAAATGGGTATGTCTGAACCACTAAATGGGGATGCCCCCTCTCTGCTTTGAGCAACCTGGTCTAGTGGAAGGCATCCCTGCCTGTGGCAGGGGGGTTGGAACTAGGTGGTCTTTAAGGTCCCTTCCAACCCAAACCATTGATTCTATGGTACAGGAGCAGTTTTCCACACATTGATGAATTACATGGCAAAATCCCTGCTGCAGACAGAGCAAAGGGATACATTTATCATATGTAAAGCCATCACAGGAAAACCTAGCAAGCTGTCTCAAGTACACCCGAGAACTCATAAACATTATGAGGTTTTAGATATTTCTTTTTATTCTCTGCTCATTACTTTAAATGCTAGTATTGTTTTCTGGCCGACATCTCCATGCTTGGGGCCATGTCAGTCCCCAGGATAAAAAAAAAAAAATCTGTGATTTATCTCAGAACAAAAGGTCACTTTTTACCACCTCATGAAGATAATGTACGCACTTCCATCCCAAACCCAGCTAGTTTGCTCCAAGGCAAAAGCCCTTCTGAAAATTAGATCATTTTTTGTGGTTCATCAAGTCCATTGTTTCCAAAAGTAAATAGCCATTATTCTTAATGATTGAGTAATAACTCTCCTTCCTCAAATCAAGAGCTTTGAAAGTGATAGGGGAAAGGCTGCTTGGTTCAGATAGCCTCAGTGGGAAAGAACAGCCAGCTTTTGTGCTGTTGTATTTGCAGGAAGACTTGCTCTTGTTTTTATTATAGATAGGTTTTGTTTCCTAATGATAGGAATTCTAGGAATTCAAGAGAGATTAAAGAACAACCATGAAACCCTACAGCAGGGTATGAAGGCTGCCACACAACTTCCACTGGCTGTTGAAATAAATGGCAACCTGAAGACAGCACAAGAAACCAGAGCTCAGGAGGAGTAGAGCTTAAGGAGTTGTGCCCTCAGAGGGATTCCCAATGTTAGAACCTCTTGCTCTAGCTCCCTTCTCAGACAACCACTAAATGTCCCCAAGAGGGCTCCCAGCGCCAGCCAAAAAGCTGTGCTCAGCAATGCAGACTCACCTTTCACTGCCCCTGGTTTGGCACATCTACACGGAGGAAAGTAATGCACATCAGCCACATTGTAAACTCAACTCTAAAGCTCTTTAAGTCACTTTTAAAACCAGCTTCTAAGAGAATATATACTGTATCTGACTTGAAAAATAGAGATTATTTTTCCTCCACTCAGTGCTTTCACATCACTCAAACACGGCGTCAAATCCAGCAGGCCAGGAAAGCTCAGCACTGGGGTTCTCTGCTCCACTGGAGTTAGGATCAATCGAGCTGAGCACTGCTGACTGCTGCTGAAAATCTCATCCACGGACTAAATTCACTGAACAACCAACTTCTTTAGTCTTCTACAGATTTTGGCTCCAGCTCAGGCTACATTAGCATCCTGCAGACCAGTGTGTTTTAGCAATTTACTGCCCAAAAGCTCCCAAAAGTTTTCAGTGTCTGACTGAGCCAAAGTAAAATGTGTTGCTATTTAATATTAATTTTCATAGTGCCTATGGTACATTTGGGAACTTACTTTTTCTTCTCTGAGTAGCAGTGGCTGAATCAGCTGCTGCTTTCTATGGACTACTTAAAAGACCAATGCTCTCAATGAAAGGAGCGCTTGCAAGCACCAAACACCATCATGCACTCTCACAGACTAGACATAAGTACAGCTCAATTTGTCCACAGAATACAGGAAATTCAGTTAATGAAAAGTAGACATGCATCATAGCAGCCACTAAGAACCTTGTGGCATGGCACGCTTCTGTGTCTTGTGCACCGCCATGTATTAGCAAGTGACTCCTATTCAGAAGCCTGCACATAAGCTACAGTCTGAAGGAAAATGTCATACATATTCATTAAACTACAAATTAAAGTCTGAAAGAACTATCAGATGGCTAAGAACTTCAATCCACCAACATCAAGAAATGATACGTAATGTGTTGCAGGGAAGGATAACCAAAGCTCGGTGCTGGTGTACATGCTCTATTTCTGCTCTGCTAAAAAAGTAAAGGGTTTCTCCATCAGAACAAGGATGAATATTTAAAATTTTACTAAGATGACAATGAAGAACTACAGAAATTGGCTTTGTTTGTAAGAATATTTTTTCCTGAATTCAAAAATAGTTGTTATTCGATAGTGTTCAGAGTCCAGCACCATTTGTCCTACAATTCAGAGTCCAGTTTCAGAAACTGTCAGGTCTAACCCAAGGGAGACCAAGCCTTACTGATAGGTGCCAGAGAGGCATTAAACTGACATATTTACAAAGACTGTGAATTATACATGAGTTTCTGTATGAACCAGATGGGTTTAATGCACCACACATTCTTCATGTATTACATTTAGGTCTCATAGTACAATTGCATTTTACTGTTGTGTGAACTTAAGGCTGGTGGAAGCACGAGACTGACGTCCCTGGAGACTCATATCTTGCTCCTGAACAGAACAGCAGCTATAATTTTCTTCACAGCACTCACATCAGTGTGTCCAGTCCTGAAGGGGCCAATACCAGAAAATACAGGGTTTCTATTTCCATGCTCCTTCAGCCCTCAGTCACCTTTCTGAGGGGAAGGCAGCTGCCAGCTGAGCTCACTGACACAAGATGGGTAACCTAACTTTGTTAAGTTGAGACTGCTCTCCCGCAGCACCTTAGAGAGACAGAAGAGACTGTCCCACAAAGCTCAGCAGAGCATCCAAGGCAGGGGAGAGGGGAGGTGTCCAAGGGAATCTCTCCCCGTATGGAGCAGCACCTCAGCTACCACCTTACATATATCTTATAATGTGTTGATACCACACGGGGACTACATCTATACATCCCCAGGGTCTGATACTGCCATACTCACGTTAAACATAAGTCCACTCACTCTAGCTGTATTTCTCTAACATCCTCAACATGTTTACTAACGAGACCCTCTATGATCAAAGGGCCATGTCCACCCCCGGGTTTTCTGACAAAGCAAAATCCTGGAATTCTTTAATGCAGAGCTTACATCCCCTCTCAGTGCATCCAATAAGTAAGCTTTCCAAAAGGCCAGTATCCCACCCACACCCCACCCCCACCACCCCCTCGCCCATGAGACTGTTCTGCCTTGATGCTATGAAATTTCAGCTTCAGCTCAGGATACAGAACAAGTGTTCCCATAAAGCATATGCTAGTTTTTAACTGGCTGCATCTGATCATCACCCTCTTCCGCCACCTCTCAAATACTGCTAGAACATCACCCACTTGAATGGCAAGAGCTCCTGGCAGGCTTGCAATGAATACACTGAGCTGCTCGCTGAAGAGCTAAAAAAGAAAAGTATCAGAGCTACTGTCTACCTACCTGACACATCTGTGATCAATGGGCACGCCAGATCCAGCAGCATCATGCTGACTGCCTTCATACAGCGCAGTGGGAAAGCACATCGCATCCTGCAGACCGCTTGCAGCGGTATGGAGTGAAGACACAACCCCTTTGTAACGCAGTTGTCCCTAAGGTCTGAGAAAACACACTACAGTTTTTTGTGTCCTGCTTCTCTAATCCACCCAGCTCTACAGCAGTGACCGCCAACATGTTCAGCGGCATTTATGCAGGCTTTAAATGGTGTAGCTCCGCTGACGGGTCGTCCTTGACCACACACCAGAAGATGGACGGCAACCACAGCATCATGAAAGCAGCTTTTGTTTTTACTACACCATTTGGATATGACAAACTGGGAAGCAATTTGGGGGATTATCCAACTCCAAGCTTTTCTACGCCAATGATCTACTCTCCAACTCACTTTAAAGACATCCAAATGCAGTTCAAAAGATTATCTCAGTTTGCTAATGACTCACATAATCTCAGCAATCACACTCAAAGATAGGTATGACTCACTAATGCATGAGTCTAATACAGGTAGATATAAATCCAAAGAATGGGACATAAAGGGTTGAAGGGAACTCATTAAAGTATTAAAAGTTGGAGTTGCATGCAAATAATGTGACTGAATTAAGGACAATACAGCCTGACTACTCCCTCTTCCAGCAGGGACCCCACTCTCAACTACAGCCTTCTTAGGAAGATGGTGAAATCCTCATCAGGGAAAATGTTTAATATTAGATAGATCACAGAAATACACCATAGGGAAGACTCTGCTCTGTGCAGGAGATTGCCTAGGTGACCTCGGCAGCTCTGTCCCTCTCAAATGGCTATGAATGTATGTCACAATAAGAGCCTGTCAGAGACAAACCCAAACCTGAATAGCTGTTTTCATGATGAACCCACAGCAGCTTACTGCAAAGATGTAATATGACCAGTTCTTCCCATACGCCATGATTATGCCAGCTTGCACTCTGAACACTCTTATTTCTTTGTAATGAACTGTGACTATTACAAGAAAGGGCAGTCCAGGGACTAAGAACATTATTGCACATCTGTGCCAGCTAAATATCCATCGCCACACACGTAACGCTAAATAAAACTTGGTAGAATACATTCAAGTGACAGCATTAATCTGCTCTCTGTCTGATCGCTGTATTTGTAGTGGGTTTCGCTCACGGTACATTAACGTTGCAAGTGTTGTAGCCTCAGTGCTTAGATGGTGAAGTAAGCCGTGGAGGATGGGAAAGGAAGAAAATGCCATTATAGCATTGGCGCTGGATTAAAAATCAGGGAGAAAGACAGCTGCCACACAAGTATCCAGAAGCGGAGCTCACAGGAACGAAAAGCACAGCATGAGGGAAATAGCAACGGTCACCAACCGGTATCTTTTTCACGGCCACCTCAACTGCTCCAAGCCCATGTTTTTCCCTCGTGACAAGAAGCAGCAGTCACGCAAAACACCCAGTTCTTCCATAAACACACCCTACACGTGTGTCATAGCTGTCGGTACAAGCAAGGACAGCCCTCTGCTCTCAGGCCAGGTTACGGTCAGCTGAGCTGAAACCTCTCACACCAGATCCAGCGTCATAAGCCTGTTATTGGATTTGCTGAATTCCTGCTAGGTGAGGTATGCTTCTACAAGGTTATGATTCAGAAACACATTGAAGGAGGCCACCATCAACAGCTTCTAATGAAAAACACTCATTTTTGTTTTCTGCAAATGAGATACAGCAGGCACAAGGATGAGATGTGTTTGAGCCCATGGGGCTAGCGCACAGGTACATTGTGCCTAGGCAGTGTTTCCCTTTTGCACTGCTTTTGTGCACCTCAAACTTTTGTTCCCCACTGACTACTGTCTGGCAAACAGAGCACGAACAAGTCGTAAGTGAATTCATATGGGCTTCCCGTAACTGCTCCTAACTCACAGTGCAAATCAGCCTAATTATATCAGCAGCTTTCTCTGCTCTGCCCTCCACTCTGCAAAGAGTGCACTGTTCCCAGTGGGTCAGTCAACCAGGTGAAGGAAGCAAGCACATTTCTTCATGCCCCAGTCCGCTGGAGGAGGGCAAACACTCAGCTAGCTCATGAATAATGCACCATGTTTATGCAACTCCAGGGACCCACTTCAAATCAGCTTATGGTCTCTGAAATTATTTTCAGTGTACTTGGCCAGTCTCATTGGTAGGCAAATCAAAAAGCTGCTTCCCAAATTCTCTCTGCTCACTTGAGGCTTTCCCTCCATTCTGTTCTGCATAATCCAAAAGAAAGGAGACATGATTTTCTGGTCACTCCAGTTTCATGCTGGTACTACTTGACTGACTTCAGTAGATTTACTCCTCGTGTATACTGCTGTGACACAGTGAGGTTCAAAGACGGCTTAACAGCATACAGGGATGTAGCAGCAATTCAGAAATGAGTCAGGAGGAGATCAAGCCGCATGTAGTACCATCAATGCCTTCTAAGCAGATGGTTAAGCATGAAGTACCACAATAAGGGCTAAAACAGCCTTTTCTTCCATGCTGTAGAGGTGGAACCTGAAATAATGAACAAGCAGTGCAAGAGGGAGAGGGTGAACTCCTAGGGGGTGAAATTACAAAATATTCCTCTACCCTGAAAAGAAAAATCTTTTTTAAATACTGGCTCTCAGCCCAGAGATTTGACCCCAGGGGATATGATGTCAGTAAGCCAATGCAATAGCAGAAGCAAACCTTGAAATGTAATGTCAACTCTTCCTTGTAAATCTCATCTGATCCAAAATATTTCACATGAGAAAATCTTGGATAAAGAGAAGCCAGGAGAAGAAAAACATAGCTCAAGTATACTGAGTCATATAAACCCTAGAAATAGCCATGTTAGGAAAAGGGTAAGATGTTCATTGGGCCAAGTCAAGCAAGTCACAGTGACAGCTCCCTTAGCTCTCCATTTCAAGTGCCATGCTCAGAAACGTGCTGGTGTGAGCTCTGAACCATGTGAGAGATGGAGAGCAATTAACTAGAACTTACATGCAAAAAGTTCTCAACTGCTTTTAACTCAAGGACCACCAAGCTCTTCTGAAGGAAAAAAAAAGAAGGAGCTGTCTTTATCTTGGTCCTTCATTTGTCTAATTCACAACCATATAAACACTAAGTTAAACCTGAAATACTAATTTATTGCATTCCCCCACCCCCCTTGCATATTGATTGTCTGCACTTAGAGGAATGTATGTATCTGCAGACTCTTAATCTCACAGACCTCAGGTTGAGTAACATTGCTGTACTGTACCTTTAACCCTTCTTAATATGAAGCATCACTCACACCCTCACAGCTGTTTCTGTTGCTATTTTTTGGTTGAAGTCATACCCTTTAACCCACTAAAGCAGAAATACTGCCCCAGGAAAAGAGAAAGCAGAGGATTTCTGTCATGCATTCCCCACTCTAACAAACAAGAGCTTCAAGAAGGATGCATTAGGACCTAAACACCCTTCTTCCTCCCCTACCCTTCCCCTTCAGACATGAAGCCCTGCACATGTAGCCAAAGAATCATCTTAAGCCTTGCTTGATCCAGAAGAAACAACACTGAGCAGATAAGAACACTACTCACTTTGCCATCCTTCCCCACCTGGGCCTGCCAGAGCCACAGATCACTCTGAAGATGCCCACATGCAACTTGCTCCCTACAGGCCACTGGCTGGGGACTCCCAGCACCGCCAGGAGTATGCTCAGGTATTGCACACATTAGGAAAGTTCAGCCTGTGTCTGAACAATAAAGGCAGCTGCAGGGATGCTGTTAACAGCATCTTTTTACCACTGTGGATATTAGTTTCACTCAAACTAATTTTGTGCTACCTAACCACAATGCTTGCTGCACAGCTGAAATACATGGCAGGTGAAGCACCACCAAATCAGACAGCACCATAGCACGGGTCAGGGTAGTACATATCTATGTAGGCCCTCCTAAGGGGAGCTGGGTGGCATCAGCAAAACAAGGCAGCTGGCAGGGTTATGACAGAGCTGAGTGTAGCAACCAAAAGCAAGCCCTGACAGAGCTCTGACCAGCACTGTCCCCTTCCCATAGCACAGGAGGAAAGCTTTGCCCTGCAGGCCCTCCCCCTAAAAAAAAAAGTCGGTATTTTTGAACAGACTTTTACCCATTTTGTACACACAGGTTGAATTTAGGCTAGGTGATGCTGGTTGCCTGTCTACAGTGTTTCAGCAACCAACTTGGGAAGATGGCTCACATACTTGAACGTGTGAGGCCATACCAGACACAGACACATCACTGGTTACTTCAGACTTTATTGTGTTTGGCAAAACACATTAATCAACAAGGCTCCTATCAAATATCTCACAGCTTACTGATGCTGAAACAGCTATTCACCACCTCAGTTTAATAAACTAAAACCTTTAAGTGTGCTTAACTTCTTTGCCTTCTTGTTCTTCTAAAGGAACACTAACTTTCCATACTTCACCACTACAGTGATGTACTCAGCAAGCTGCTGCATTTGGTACCCAAAGCATTTTCTGCCTGACCAGAAGTCTGCTTGGTAACTTAGTGTGGAGTCAGAGGTGCCAGTCAGGTTGCTTTTTCTTCCTCCACTCAAGACTCTTGACTTTTCAAGTTTATCTCCAGAGGGTGAGTGCCTTGGCAGAGTCTTGCTCTGGGAAGTTCAAGCTAGCTTGAAGAAGAGTAAATGGAGCACACTTCTTTAACCTTTTTCCACCACCAAAGCATATGGCTAGCACTTTCACTTCCAAAATGCTTTCATTAATTCACTGCATCTTAATGCTGGAGATGTTAGAGCTCCCACCTAAGTCAATGTCATCTTGCTTCCTCCCATCCAGCCTCCCTCCCCAGTCACCCTTGCCTTGTGCAATGCAAACATTACTCTGGGGCCTGCCTCAGCCCTCCCCTCCCAGCTGCATCTGGCTGCCAGGGACCCCACCACCATGGCAGCCTCCACAGCACATCCTGGGGGCAGCTGCGGGCCAGTCCTTTCTGGGGAAGCAGCCCACAGCTGGTGAGAGGGAGAGCAGGCAAGGAGTCACAGCCACAACCACCCAGCTACACCCTCTTTCCCCTTCCGTTTTTGGCAAGCCCAGTCACAACAGCACAGCTCCCTCCTGCTCTGGCTCTCTCTCCCATCCCCTCCCCTGCCAGCCTTTATTCAACTGGTTTTCTCAGGCCAGATTTGTCAGCAGCACGGGTGCTTTTCCACTTTCTGTATTCATGTTTTTCCCCATTTCTAGCAAGGGAGGTGTCTCATGCTCAGGCCCCTGAGAACCACCCCTCCCCTCTTACTTCACTGAAACACATCCTCCTCTTCCACCCAAACGTTATCTAGTGGTTTTGAGCGTCTGTTTTCAAAGACAAGAAATGCCAAAGAACAACGACACCTTCTCAACATGAGGCTTTGCACAAAGCTGGGCATGCTTGCCACACTGCTGTTAATTCAAGGAACCTGCAGCAAACGTCTGGCTCCTGCAAAGGGGGGCAGTGGGGAGACTTAGGCAGTTTCTACCCCTAATCCAGGACTTCAACCACTCAGCAGCCCATGCTACTTCCCTCACTTTTTTTTTTTTTGCACTGCTACCAAATGAAGGCAACAAGCCAAACAAAAGCCACCGAATGTAAGAAAATCAGCCACACAGAAAGAGATACAATATTCTCTGGTTTAATTTAAGTTTACTGCTGTGCAGATGGCAATGGCAGCAGGCACAGCTATGGCCCACCCCACATCCTTATCACAAATTCCACTCTCTATCCCACTCCTAGTATTTACAGTTTAACCATAAAAACTATTCCAAGGTGAAACCTGGCAACAAGGCATCAGCCATAAAGCAAACACTACACTACCCAAAAAAAAAAAAAACAAGTATGTCTTTATAACCACCAGACCTGGTCTGGCCACTCTTCTCAGTCTCACAGAAGCAGGGAGACCCTGGAAGCAAACCAGTTTGGCTTTCTATTTCTTGCAATGCTGTGTTCACTAGAAGACCAGTTTCTTCGGGAGTTCTGGACAAAACAACTGCTAGACAGAAAGCAACTTCAAACAGGTGACTTTCTGCCAGTAGCAAATCAGAAGGCTTTAAAGTCTTTAGGTTTCAGGCATGTGGAAGTTCATTTAGCATCTCACTTGGGAGCCCAGGCACTCTCCTAATACTAATCAAACTCTCAGACCAAATTTTGAAGATTTTGAATGACCAAAACTTTCAGAGACAGTAAGTTCTTCAGGGTTGTGCATCTTTTAGCAAATCTGAAAGCAAATCTGCTCAGGTATTCCCAGGGGCCTTTCACAGAGTAAAGGTCATCTCCACACTGATGGATAATGAACTGACGTCTACAGGACAACTGCATCTATTCCACTGCTTTTCACCAACAGGGAGAGAGACACAAGCTGCACAAGGGTCCTATCCTGCCCAGGAGGATAACCTCCTTCCAATGCTTAACCCAAAACACCCACTGCTCTACTGAGGCAGTCCACAGGGACAACAGCATGCAGCACAACTGTGGTGAGGACTGGCAGACTTTACAACACATCCATCTCCCTCCTCATCCCCTAATCTAAAGGGCATCTCACTTTCTGGAAGAGCCCTGCATCCTAACACTGCCTCTGATCACTCTCTATTGTTGAAGTATTCAAATCAATCGGCTCCAACACCTGCAGCTACCAACAGCACTGAGAGGTCTCCTGTCACCATAAAGTTTCTCGTGGGAGATGGCAAAACACACAGGAGAAAAGGATTTTCACAGCTAAGGGCTGTAGGATCTGTGAAACTGGGAATCAGACACATGGACTCCTGTCCCCAGCTGCTCAAAGTGTTCTTCACCTGCTCCACCTCTGTGTAATTTAATCCCAAGGAGGCATGAAGATGACCAACCACATCCCTATTTTTGTGAGAAAGTTTGAGTTGCATGAGCACACAAGGAGATACCAGCATGAACAAAAAAGATCAAATTCTTCCAGGAAATATAGAGGTAAATTCACATTACTCCACACAGGTCTCTTTTCTGGATTGCGTGACTGAAAAGCAACAGGCCAGCTGAAAGTAGTTTAACCCTACCAAAATGAACATTTGACTATAAATGCCTTGGTTTGACTTAAGGCCCCAAATTCGCAATATCTTGCACCCCATGAAGCAATATACAGTTGCTTGAAGATTCAAAAGAAAAACAAGACCCAAGATTGACAACTAATGGCATTTTGCATTAATTGTTCTCCAGTTCCTTTAAATAAAGCGTGTAGGGCAGATTGTTCCCCACATCATCCATGTTGTTTTAATTAATATCCTAACTACCATCCACATCGATCCATCTCAATCTTGTAATCACAGGTTTAGAGACTGGGACAGCTGCATTAAATCAGAACAGAGGCTCATGGTACACAGCCCTCCAGTCAGCACTAGAGTCTACCTTCAATGGAAGATAATTTTCTGACTTCTTTCTCTGTGGCCTTTCCTCCCCCACCACCCAAGAAACTACACCCACTGTTTGCTGCAAGCAAATTGAAGTAGCCCAATCACCACAGTTTTCATTTTAGAACCTAACAGGCTTTACAGTGCCAGGCCAGCCCAGGAATAAAATAGAAAAAGATGCAAAGGAGAGATTGAAAAGGTAATCTTATTACTGGAGACATTCTGTGAACAATACTCAATTGCAAATTCACGTTTCTATTTGCTGGCAGGCCTTGAAGGCTACGATACACTTAGTTTTTCCTGCATTAACAGTTGTAGCAACTTCACAAGCCTATTGCCACAGCACAAGCCCATACAAAGTTTCTTCTAGAGATCTTTTGTTACACGAAGAATACATACATATATCTACACTCATTACAATCACAAGAGCATAATCCATATGATCTGCTTGGTTCCTACACTCGGAGTTCCCATCTTTAAGCACCACATAAGCCTCAGAATTGAGGCTAGTGTACTTAGATCAGACAGACAGTTACAAAAAACCCTAGAAAACCTGTCATCCTTGCCCTGGTCCAGAACGGTGGTGCAAACATCTGACACTTGTGACCAGGAAACTTCATCAGTGTACTACCTGCAAGAAAGACTCTGAAAATATGCAGTCCCCTCAAAGGGCCAAAACCACATCCTGTCAGTGCCTTGATAAAATATATCTTCTTAAGAAGTAAAAAACCTTTCTTCTACTGTATTAAATTAACCTTACTGCAGAGGCATCTCCTGTGGCTATTATTTCTTCGATGCATCCTTTTCAGTGACAAGAGATGAGAGAGTAATTCCTCCCCAAAGCAAAAGCCTCAAAATCCACTCCTTGTTCATTATACCGCAGGCCAGTTAATCTCACACTTACCACGTTACATTTAAGACTTTTCAAGGGAACCTTTAATGACTTGCCAAAATCCAATTCAGCGGTTAGAGCATCACCCCACAATTTTCAATTGAGCACCAAGTGAAGGAAATGTTTTCAAATTCCCCACCTGTTTGCTGAGTTGGTGAAACACACTAAAACACAGATGTAGCCAGAAAGGGAAAGACATCGCACACAGCCCCGTAAAGTGCAATTCCATCTAGCACAAATTCCCTGAAAGCATGATGACGCTGAGATGGTACAGGACAGCTCCGGCAACTACCAGCACCCTACTTAGTTTCGCCCAGCACTCTTGGATGATTCTGCCCCATGCAGGAGGCCCTAGGCAAGCACTCTACAGGGCTGAAAAAAATGCCCAGACCTGAAATTAAGTATCTTCTTACATGTGAGCACCTTCTACCAGCAGCTGCAAATCCGAACATGCTAAAATCGGCTTAAGCTGATGCTGAAGGTTGTATTTGTAACCAACATTACATATGTGTATGCTACTGTCAGACTTTCAAAAACGCAGTTGCTCCAGCCAGGCCAGGAAGCCCCTCACCATTTGTTAAAGAAAGGGGTTTCCTGGTGTGCAGGGGGCAATAACATATACTAAAAAGAAAATCTATACTTAGTAAAAAAAAATACACAAGTCTCCCATCTGCTGAGCCGTCACTGCACATAGCAAGCTGGCTTAATAAGATTTTTTTTTTTGGTAGCATCTGTTAAATAAAGCTCCAACACTGGAAAGATGATTACTGGCATTAATAATCCACAAAATATTCAGTGCCAGATACAATCCTCAAACTCAACACAGCCGTGGATCATTCAATCCCAACCATGAATCTTGCCTGGAGAAAGGAATCCCTCTAACAGCCCTTGCAATTCCTTCACAAACTGCCCTGCACAAGTTGAAAAGGGACACCAACAAGAAGAGCACAGAGCTTGTTTTCAACTGGGAATTGGGCCTCCCAGTCGTCTCTTCCCACCCTAGTTTTAGACCACCTGCACCATCATCCAGGGTCAAGCCCTGACCAGAGCAACTGAGTGACCTCTTCCAGTAGCTCAGATGCTTCTGCCATGATCACCATCCACTCAACAGCGGTCAGCCACAGCAGGTCCCGCAGTGAAAGGGAAGAGCACACAGAGGATTCAGCTTCTGTCCGTGTCACCAGTTTCCCACACAAACTTCAGCCAGTCTCATGCTCCCCCGCCACCAGTCTGTAGTTTTGGGAATCCTGAAAGATGAAAACAGCCCCAGGAAAGCAGGTAAGTGCAATCTAATTAAAATACACAATCTATGTTATAAAGAATGAAAGCTTAGGACAGAAATCCTCAGGCTTCTTCTCATCATGCCACTCTTGACTAGACCAGACAGGAACCTTTTCAAACACACACCAAGGGTATAACTCAACAATTTTGTCCCCACCTGACACGTAAGGGGTGAAGTGTCTCTGCACACAGATGGCAGCAAGTGTGGTCTCAGCAGCTGCCGAAACATCTGTGCACATCAGGATTTGTGAAGGATCACCTTCACCTATGTGAACAGATCTGTAACTTCAACCACCACCACAGTACCAACACAATTAAAATTGTATGAAAAGCTGCAAGACAGCACTATAATCGTAGGCATTAAAAAGCCTGCTAGCTAGCACTGAATCTCACAAGCAAACAGATCAGCGTTTATGAGACAGAAGTGAGATGGCCTGTGAACACAGACTTGCCTCAATTTAAGCATACAAAGTGGTTTTTTCCTAATGGTTAGATGGTAGAGTCTAATGAAAATTAGAGCCAAAATCAGTTAACAAACAATACAAGATGCAGGACACCTTTCTGTGTATTTGGATGATGCTCTATCCATGAACTAGTCTCAAGGAGTGCTGCTTAGCCCCCTGCCCGAGAAAAAGCCTTTATCAGAGCATCTCATACTGTTTAACCACAAAGCATCTTTCACAACACTCTCTTGTCAAGTTCCTTCAGGGCAAACAGCAAGTCACAAGAGTTCTGCAAGCTCAATCAGGCTCACTTACTGAAAGGCTTTTGTAGGCTATGGCTCACATTTCTAAGCACCTCTGCTCCAAATATTTTCCATCTTTATTCCTGCAGACATGCTGCCGTGACTTGTTATAGAAGCTCACCTGTACCGAGCTGTGGAATCGCACAGATGTAGCTATATCTTCCGATTTTTTGGACAAACTGGTACAAAAGCAGTTTCCAAGCCAATTCCTACTTATATGAATTGTTACACCTGACAGATATGCCCTGTAAGGAATCAGGGATTTTGCCTTCAACGAGACTACTGTAGTAAGCAAAGGTTTGCAGAACCGTGTCCCAAGACTCCCACCAATCATTTCCAAAACTGGCAGAGATGCCATTTGCCAAGAGGACACAGATCTGCACGGCCAGGCTCCGCTCGCTGCGGTGAGGTTAGTTTTCCTTTCAGGCCGCAATGTGTTCTCGGTAACACCATGATAAATTTCAGCTATTTCTTTTGATCCAGTAGGGCGTTACTTGCATTTACAGTGGAGCAAGCAGGATCAGAATCCAAGCTTTTACATGCATCTTTCAGGCACGTTTCTGGAATTTATTTTAACATGCACAAGCTTGGCTGCAACTGCTTCAGATGTTCTCCGAGCTATTCTCTCCCCCCTTTCCTATCACCACACAAAACAGTAACAGTTGCATTGTTTTTTATAGGCTGAGGAAGCGAAGGAAGGGGAGGGATTTCCAGGAATTTTCAATTTATACAATTTTCACTTTTTTTTTCCATTTTTATACATATATGGAACTATATGTAATGCAAACTGAGACACACCAAGATAAAGAATTCTGAGTGCTCAGTCTAGCCTTCAGTTTCACATTTCTAAGCGACATCACTCCAGCACAGCAAGGATAACTACTGTTTTATAGTTCTCTTCTTGCTTGACTCTATTTGGATTTTGAAAAGCTCTCTATATTAAAGGATTCTCATTAGCCATGTGAAGCTTAGTAGCCTAGAGACAGTATTTAATTCAACCACGACCTCCCTTCTGGGCATTTCCTGGCAAAAAATGGCCAGATGGAAGAACTGAAGACTGCCAAACATTCACTGCAAGGAAGTGCCAAAACAAGGGTCTTTATTGCTGATAAAAGCCATGGAAACATCAGAATGCAAAACAAAGTTGCTACCTTTTTTTCACCTCCATCTGCTTCACTAAAGCTGCGATTGCTGATGCGATGGAATTGAAGGCATTGGTTTTCACCCTGAGGTTAAACTAGCACAGTAGCAAATAACTAAAGTAATTTTACTCCCTGTGTTAAATCATTATGTTTATTCTTATATTACTACCAATCAGGTTCCTCACACCATGTTCTCTTCTTCCAAGCTCCTTACCATGTTCATACTTAGCAGTTAGGCCTGATAAATAATAACTTTCATCACTAGGCCAGCTGGGCTAAAAACAATTACTATTATCTCTTTCCAAAGGGGAAGAGGAGGTAAACTCTCATCCTCCACAATTTCCTAAAATTCTTTGTTGCCCGATGGGTCAGACCTGTGTATTAATAAGATCTGGTGTTTACGCTATCCTGGATGCCAGTCCCACCATCTGGAAGTGCAGCTAGAAGAGGCACCCGTGGTGCACAAGGATAATTACGCTTGACGCTTGCCAGGCACACGAGTCCTGTCTGACACTGCTAGTCAGTGCCGGCTGTGCGGTGCAGCAAGGCCCACCCTCCTCTGCTCTTCACCACCACATTTCTAGCACTGCCAGCTTTTGAACAACCATGGAAAAGCTCTTTAAACCTTTTGGGGACTTTTTTCAAAGGCGTCCAAGCTCAGTGACCCAAAAGCCAGACAAGATTCCTCCCAGTGTCTCCAACAATAAACCACCTAAACACATCAACCACCTTCATGCGGAGTACAGCTGTACCAGTACATCTAGAGCTGGACTACACCAGTAACATGGACACACTGACGTCAGCTGAATGCTCTAAATATATATATGCAACCAACACTTTATGCCGGCACAGCAATGGGAATAACCTGTACCAAATACAGATGCCATTATGCCAGCAGAACAGTGTTCACACCAGTCAGACTTCCAGTGGTCATGCAGCAATTATTACATCAAAAAAATCATACCCTTTGCAGTCATAATTACACTGCTACAAAAAACTATGTGCAGACCAGGCCTTAAATCAATTTAGGGAACCTACACAAGGGATTGTTCCCATTTAATTACACAGCCATTTAAATCAATTTGTTTAAATCAAGAGTGAAGACCTGAAATCATTTTTTGTTACCTGCATGCACGCTGACCCTGTAAATTAAGTCCCTGACTTTGATAGCTCAGTCTTAAGAGTGAAGAGTTTATTATATGAATAATAAACAAAAAGCAGTAGGGTAAATGCTGGTGCTTTGGTGGTTTGAGCAAACAAGAACAATTCACAGCAACTCTGGACAACGCTGTGGCAAGCTGATATTAACAGCGAGGGGTGGTGTTGTATTGCAGCGGCCTGTGAGAAACACCACTCTTGGTCACCCTAGAAATTTAATGCCATTTTCATTCTCAGCACTTTGCCACCACTGTTGCTAAATGGGCAAAGTCTACTGCACGTACAAAGGAAAGGACAGTAAGTTTAATATGCTTCAACGCAATTCACCCAGTTCTCAAACAAAAGTGGACAGAAAAACGCATGTAGCATCTTGCAGAGTTTTTACCCTGCCTCCATCAGGGGCTGTGCCCAACTACCCATGTCTAGAGTCATACAGCAAACCTGTCACATAGTGTCAATCTCGGGCACGAGAGGGCTTTAAGGGGGGGACACAAGACCAAACAAGACAAAGAAGCAACGGTGGGAAGCTTGAAAATCTAGTGGTTTTATTTGCCCAACATATTTTCCTTTCTCCACATTTATCTACACATTCTTTCTTAATTCCCCTATTATTCAATATTCCTCCAAAACCTGGAACAACAGAAGCAAGACAGAAGTCCTTCATCTGCAAAGCTCCCAAAGTCCACTGTCTTTTACCTACATTGACAACTCGGCAGCAGAAATCCCAAACCCCAGCAACAGGACAAAGTCACAGAGGGAAGGTCTGTTGAAGAGGGATCAGACAGCTCAGTAGCACAGCAGGTGTTAGAGTGACCACTACCTGTCAGAATGAAGGCACAAAGCAAGAATCGCAATAATAATATTCTGGTTTCTACTGTTCTCCATGTTATAGGGCCCCATCAATTAGGGATACAATGATTTACTCCAGAAGACAAATAATTACAATACTTAATCTAGGCACAGCTCTAACAGTATAAACACAGCTTTTACCATGACCTGCTCTCATCTTCCTACAGAAGAAAGCCATGCTACACATTTTCTGTTTGTGTAACAGCATTCATGGCACAGTTGTGCCCACCAAAAAAAAAAAAATAGCTGCACAAGATGCTGTCTATCTGATATCAACTCTACCAACTGTGTCAGCAGGAGAAACACAAAAGGTGATCCCCCACTAGCACAGCCACGAGGCTAGACACATGCCTATACCTTTAGCAGCAATGCAGTAAACAGCTGCTTTGTTCATGGGAGGCGATTTCACTATTCCCAGCCCTTTACTAGTTAACAACACATCAGTCAAATCTTAGTCAGACACAGCAGAAGCCACGCCTAAGAGAGCCACTTACCTCTTTCAGCCATTGCCAACATCAAATCAAGGTATTACAGCATTGCTAATGCCAGTGCATCGCTGTTAACACTTACAAGGACATTCTGGAAGGACCTGGAATGGAAATAGCACTAGTGTGCCCTAATCTCTGAACAGCAGAGTTCTTCCAGTACCACAGACAGTAGGAATAGCTGTATTTGCCACCACTGCCAACACCAATGTAAGACCAGAAGAGTGTTCAAAGTGCAGAGAGACACCTTAAGGACTTGCCTAAATAAAGATTAAAAACACTACAAAAGTCCCCTGACTTGTGTGTTTAACAGAAAGTCAGATTTCTCATCAAAATATCAACACCCTGACTATGGGCTCGGCCTAACCAAGCATGACAGACCAAACATGGGGAGGGGCACCGCCCTTGCTTCCTTCACTGCTCCTGCACAGAAGGTTCAAGCCCCTGGCAGCGGAGCCGCTGGAAGGAGAATGTCTGTGCTCTAGCATCCCATTCTGCCGTTTAAATCACAGGAAGAAGTAGGGCGGCTGAGGGATTGGCCATGTGTTTGTTCCAGCCAACTCACCCACAGGGCACAGTAACCTCTGACAGAGGAGCAGAAAGCTGGCCTTACCTTTCTAAACTGAGCACACTGTGACTTTCCACACCTCTACAGTCTCCAGTTGAGTGTGTCCACAGCAGTCCTCAAAAGCTTCACCCCATCCTGCTTCAGCTGCCCACCCTGGTCCGGGGACAGCAACCCGTCTTTACAGCCTCTTGGGATCCCCAAGGCCAGGCACTCCAGTTTAAAACAGTACAGAGGAAACTGCCACAACACAAACCACACACAGGATCGCAATGATGGTCTTCATGCCTAATACAGTTGAGCACAACCACAGCTGCCCGTTCCTTAGCTGAGGCAAATTTGGGTGCATCATCATGGCATGAGCTCAGTGCCCCTGTACCCAAAGTCTGGTCCATACTGGGCACCCAGTGTACTCTACCACTGCAGTAACAGAACTGGTGGTAACTCTCAGACAGAACAGGACACCTGGGAAAAGTGAAGAAGTGCCTTTGATTTGAAGGCTAGAAAGGAAAGAAAGGTTCTGTTCAGGGATTCTTTTGGTTGGCTGGTTTTTAACCAGTACATGAACAATGCTCTTTACCTCAGCTGTCTCAAAGGCCTAATCCCACAGTATCTCTGTAGGAGTTTTACAGGAACAACACTGGAATTAAAAGTCTGCAGTACTGCAAAGCTCAATGGAAGAGCTAGGTGACATTTTCTGTGGTATAATGCCATCACTCAAGTGGGAAGAGTTACAGCCATTTGCCAGGAGGCTCTTCGGACTGACTTGCTAGTATGTGCAAAAAAGGCATTACAGCCTTTGCTAGCTCTGCTGATCAAAGACAGACAGCACTTCATCTGATTTTTTTCTCCTACAACAAGATGACCATAATTCACATTTAATATGCTGCAAAGTCATCTGCCTTCCAAGTACAAGAGCGTGTTCTGCTGAAAGTCACTGCTGTTAGGTCAAATTTAAACTCAATATTACATTGCTATTAATAATAAATAATCATTATAATGTTTTCCCTTAATAGAGCATCTCATCCCAAAGGATCCTAAGCACTTTACAAACTCTGGATCAAGTTCTATCCACAGCTACAAACTGCATCCTCTGCCCGATTTGCATGGGTGCAGAGGAATGTAAAGATTAATTAGAAATTGCGTCAGAACTGTGAATTGCTTCACTGCAGCTGATGTTCCTCCCACTTCAGGGGTTGATCCAGAGATACACTGTCAGTGCTTTAACAAGGCCTTCTCAAAAAAACATCATCCGGACAGCAGGTCTGTGCCACAAACCTGCAAGATGCCCACGATTCCTGGAACCAGGTGGGAAGGTGAGGATCTGAGAGGGACTATTTATGTTTCTCTCTAAATAAAGATGCTCCCTCATGACCACAATCAAGTATAGAGGCAGCACCGGTCAGCAAACAAGTTTAAGTGCTCCTTAAGAGGAACAACCTCTGAAGGGCTGGAAAAGTCACATTCTGCACAGTCCCCAGGCAGAATGAACTCCTACCATACACGACTACAATATAAACATTTTTAAAAAGTAATACTATGTAGACATGGCTGTGAACACGTGCAGTGAATACTCAGCACACAGCTCAGCATTCCTGTCCTTAAGAATTAAGAGTAAGCAAACCCACTGTAAACAGAATTAAGGGTAACATCTCCAGAGACATGTTTTAAAAAACATCTGGCACTTGACTCTTCCCAGAAGCAAACATTTGCTCCCCAGAAACATTTATGTGAACATCAGGAACAAGTTCTGTTTAGCCAAGTTGACTTGAGTCAAGCACCAACAGGACAAGAAGCTCCGAAACTGCTGTGACTTCCCCTTCAAGCTAGAGGTGAAGTGTCACCAAGGACCCCTCAGCACCACATGCAGTAAGTCACTTCACCCCACGCGGCAGCTGTCTAGTGTCGCTGCGCAAGCATTTATGTTATATTGTATTGAACAAGGAAGGAGGATTATACTGTGAAGAGTCACACATTGACGATTTGGAAGTAGGTGGAGGGACACATTGTCTGTACCAGCAACTCTTCTGATGCTGAGCACAAATAGGAACTCTGGTGATATATTTTGTCCCTGTACTCAAACACATCTCTGTGTGTAGGCTGTACATAATTGTATTGCCGATGCAGGCAGGGGAGAAGCAGACCACTTCTAGCAAACATGCCAAACCTTTCAGCTCAGCAAGAAGCGAAATTGCCCTTATTCAACACTAGGTTTGTCTTCCATGCTTACCCAAACATTCAACCATTGATCCTTCTTGACCACCAAGCAGCAAGTCAGTTGGGACATTAGTTTTGCATTATGCAAGCAACCAGCAGCCACAACTACAGGGAAAAAAACTACAAACAGCAATAAACAAAAGATCTCCTAAGCAAGCAGGATAGACAGGAGGCAGGAAAGAGAAAGGGTCGATCAGCCTCCTTTTGTAGAAGCAAACAGGGAATTTGATTCCTCTCATGCAGAAGTGACAGAGACCATCAGCATATTTCACATAAAAGACCATGTGTTTTATTCGTGCTTTTGGTCATAGTCCAGATGAGGCTGGTTTCCAGTTCTCTCCTGAACTTGCTCTGCTCCAGAGACTTGCCCAACATCGGTCTAGCTCCTAAGAAAACTGCTCTACGGAATCAGACCCAGCTGAGGATCCTGTTTAACAGAGACTAGCAGCAGAGGCCTAGAGGAAAAGTTAACACGGCGAGTTTAAAAGCTTTATTTTCTCCCCCCATCAGCTTCCAGGAAGCCACAGTTTGGGGACTTCCTCAGCCAGGGTGTGTATTCACACATTTGTGTTTTAATAGCAGTTGATGGGCCACAGTGCCAAAAATATGTTTAAGGCAGACCTACATCTACATGTCAGACGTACCAGTGAAAAGAAAGTCACTGAATTTTTCCCATGGCACGGTCCGAGTTAAACACAGCTGCAGGGACACCTGTTTTACACCACCTTCACCTCCGGAGTCCACATCCGAAACAGGCCAGATTTGAACACGCTGCAAATTCACAGTGTAAACACAGCTCTAGAAAGGCGACGGAAACACCACCAACTGCTTCCCCAGGCTTATACTTTTAATAATGAAACCTCTCCAAATGAAAACACAGCTTTGGGCAACAAGCCAATTTTAAAATAAAACACAGGTACAAAACAGAAGTTGGTCCGGGTCCTTTCCTGGGCCAGATACGCCTCCCCTCATATGGAAGCCAGACCTGGGTGTACTAACAAATAACCCATGTCTTTCTCAACCTTTTTGGCTGCAATGCAGGGCATCATGTTTAGTCCTCCCTGAAGCCTGCATCTATGAGTAAAACCTCTGGTATCCCTACCTATATCTTAGCACTAGCTGCCACATAATGTTTTGTGTGTAATAATCTCAAGAGGGGAAAAAAAAAAACAACAAAATATCAAGTTGAAAAACAGAAAAAAGACTAACATCCTTTCCTTATCACAGTAGGGAATGTTCTTCCAGTTTCTGCTTTCCTCAAGCTATACAACATTGCCTCTGCTTACCAGAGGCTTCTGAAACCCCCACTTGATGAATGCACTTGTACTTCTCCCCTCAAAACAGAAAATTCAGTGATTAAAGCAAAATAATCACCCCAGGGCACAGCAGTTCCCAAGCAATGAAGCACATGCAGGAGAAGGAGCTGGCAGCAGGGAGGTATTCCTCTCAGCAGTTCTGTAACTGCTGCTCTAGCCCCCTGTTTGCACCTGCATGAACTTGCAAGAACTTTTATTATAGATACAATGCCTGAATTAAAAAAAAAACCCAAACACACAATCAAAACACACACACAAACTGCCCCCAACAACCAAAGAGTGAAAAAGTAACTCAAATAATCAGGGGAAGAGTTACTTATAGTGCAAGAGATATTCCCTTAAATAGTGATCCTTTAATACACTAAAAAAAATTACCACATGTTGCATATTATCACCTTGTAACATGTTTAATCAATCCCTACTTAATGACCGTTCCATGCATTTCCACACATATTTTACTACCCCCACAACATACAAATAAGGACCATTGGGGAACAGGAGGAAATCAAATTAACTAGAGTTAATGGTACAGTACTAATGAAGAGGGAGAAAACAGCTCTTCCCTCCCCCCCCCCCAGTCTGTTGCTAGCAGATTGCATCAGCAAGTTAGCAGTAACATCTCTGCTACATCAATTGTCAGCATCATTCATAAATTAAGCACATGTTCAGGCACAGGGTTTTTTTTTTTTTCCTTTGTTAGCTGCAAATATTCAGAAAGGGTCAAAGCCCTCCGGAAAAGTCACACCAATTGTGTTTCTTTATTATTTCAGAAATTTTGTTCTTGTACCAGACACCTCATGTCTGCCCGAAACCTCCTGGGACTCTACCTCCAGGAGCCAAGCTGGGGCCCTTCCAAGAGCAACACCTGCAGGAAAGAGTGTCACAGGAAAACTGACACAATTGTGACCGAATCCTTGTGTGTCAAACGTGACACCTTGTTCCCTCGATGCTGTCCTTTATATATGTTCTGCTGGATATGTAGTTCTACATTACGAACCTATTTGTATTTCATTCTGGACAGCAAGTCAGGCTTCGGGTGCAAGTGGTGTATCTTGAGGAAAAAGTCAGAAGTATGGATTATAACAAAGATGAGCATTTCCAAGTACAGAAAGTAACACTGAGCAAGGTTTCCAGACAAGCGCCTACACTCTATTTAAAGGGGTTTTTTTTTAGGTAATACCTTAATTCCCTTCATTTCAAAGGTCGAAAACCCTAGCTGGCTGTGCTATTAGCAGCGTCTGAATGGTCACTAATTGCAGTGAGTGCGCCAGTAGCAATGTAACGCTACGACACGCCACACGCATTCATGAGCCTGAAAGCGATAGCCATCAGCCTACACCGCCGCAGCCCCAGAGCCACACCAGCCACCCTCTGCCTTGTCAACCTCAACGCGCCCTGCAACAGAGCCGACGCGGCGTTCTCCCCTCACTCTTACCCTTTCCCACCTCTACTTGCAGGGACAAACGAAGACTGCCTCGCTCCGGAGGGTGCTCCCGTTAAAATCCATCGGGAAACAAGTGCTTAAGGACCGGAGATGAGGAAGCTGAAGGAGCAGAGCAAGACGCAGCCCATTTTTCCACGCTTGAAACCAGAGCAGCTTACACCAGTGCATGCCTGCTCTCCCAGTCCCTCCTTCTCTTTGTACGTGATCTCAATTCAGCACCGGCTGTGAAAACGTTTCCTCTGCTGTCACCGTTTCCTGCCTCCCTCTCCGGTTTGGTTTGCAGCTGGGGACCCCGGGCCGGGGGACTGAGCCGGCATCCCCCAGGCCCCCGCGCAGCGTGGGTGCCCCCACGGCGGGAGCGACGCCGAGCTCCCGGCTCCCCGGCCAGGCGCCGATGGAGACCCCCGGCCCGACGCAGGCGGGACGATCGTCCTCCCCTTTCCACCGCGGCACGGATGGCACCTGCTCCACCCCACCGCCCGCTGCCTGCGCTGGGTGTCAGGCCCGGCCCAGGCTTGCCCGAGCATCCCGGAGGGGCGGGTGCCAGGGACCACACCGGCGGGGACCGGGGGATGTCACGGGGAGCTGCGGCAGCGCCATCCCCCGCCGCCCCTCGGCCTGCCCTTCTCCGAATGAACGGGGAAGGGAGGGCGGGCAGCGAAGCGGAGGCAAACTCAGGCTGAGGTGGGGTTACGTTTCATTCAGCCCGAGGCGAACGCGAAGCCCGAACCCGCGGCGGGGTCGCCCCGACTCACCCAGGGTCTTGACGGCGACCTGCCGGGTGAGCGGCGGCGGCAAGTTGACGCAGACCAAGTCGACGTCCTGGTGCAGCAGCACCTCGTCGATGCGGCTGGTGTAGAAAGGGACGCTCATCTCCTTAGCCAGCTCCTCCGCCTCCTCGGGCGTGCGGCCCCACAGAGCCTTCACGGCGAAGCCCTCCGCCTTCAGCAGCGGCACGATCACCCGCGCCGTCAGGCCGGTGCCGAACACCCCCACCCCGGGCAGCATGGCGGCGGGCGAGGCGGGCGGCTCGGCACGGCACGGCACGGCGAGGTGCTCCCTCCTTCCCTCAGCGCCGGCCGGGGCGAGGGGAGGCGGCCGCCGGGCGGGCGGGAGAAGGAAGCAGCCCCCGCTGGCTGCTGCCGCCGCCACCGGGGCCGGGACCAGCCGCCCCCCGCCTCAGCAGCGCCGCGGCCGCCGGCTGCCCCGCCATGCCCGCACCATCACACACGCCTCCGCGGAGACGCCGGCGCTGCCCTCCCTTAAGGGAGGACGCGGGGCGGGCAGGGATAACCGCCCTCCCCCGGCGGAGGCGGCCGACAAGCGCGGGGGGCGGCGCGGAGCTCAGCGCCGCTCCTCTGCCATCTTCGCCGCGGGCGCCCGCTCGCCGCGGGGAGGGGCGGGGCCTCGCCGCCACCTCCCGGGTTGTTCCTGCGCCGCCCGCCACGCCCCCGCCGCACCATTGGTCGCCGCCCGTCTCGGCCCCGCCCCGGCTCCGGCGGGCGGCACTGCGGGGCGCCCCCTGGAGCCGGGGGGCGCCGCCTCGCCCGCCCGGTGTTCCCCGTGGGTCGGTAGGGGCGGGTCCCGCAGCAGCTCTCGCCCCGCGGGTGCTGTCCCAGGCACGGAGAGAGGCGGAGGGGCCGTGATGATGGGGGACACCGTGGGGGGTCACTCCCGATAAATGCACGGGAGAGCGTGGGAGAGCCGTAGCGGCAACCTGGCGCGGGCTGGTGGTGTCCAGTGGGCTCCGGTCCGCCTGCTCCCGGGACGGTTCTCCGGCAACGCGATGTCCTGGAGCACGAGGGGAGCAACCCTGAGCCCCGGCACCCGCCCGGTGCAGCGTCGGACCCCGGGGGGCTCCCCGCCACCCACCCCGTACCGGGCAGTCGCTCGTTTGCACCCCTGACAAACATCGTGTCTCCTGGGCTTCACCGGCACCTTGGCTCCCGGCGGAAGGACCGAGCGGTCGGACCCCTCCAGTCCCCCGGGCCAGCCGGCCGGGCTGACCCACGGGCCTCCGGAGCCGCGCTCCTGGCCGACCCGGGAGGTGCCCCGCCCGGAGCGGCGCGGAGCTCCGGTACGGGGCGGGGGGCGAACCTCCGTCCCGGCCCCGGCACAGCCCGGCTGGCCCGGGGGCGGGGGACGACGCGGGTGCGCGCACAGCGCCTAGCTCAGTCTTAAAAATAAGTAAAATAGGACACTTCCCCATTCCCATTAAAGCATAAGAATAAAGGTGGTGTTTTTCCACGTACTGTCTTTTCCACCAGGTCCCAGGAGAAAGGAAGAGAAGGGTAAGGAAGGGAAGGGAGGAGGGATGAGAAAAGAGGGAAAGGGAGGGGAAAGGGAGAAGGAAAGGGAAAGAAAAGACAAAAGAACTTGAAAACCCCACATTCCCATATTCGACTCCTGGAAATGTGCCAGGGGGAATGTGGCAAACGTAATCCACCGGTGTTTCAAAAATCAGGCTTGGGAAGGCAGCACGCCTTTCCCACCCTCTGTAAAGAGGAGGGGTTCTTTCCCCTGCCACCCGCTCACAGCAAACACTTCTTTATTACAAAAAAGCCCAGAGGCTGGAAGGGTCGCCGCAAGTTACGCGGTTTGCTTTCCGTGCGCTATTAGCGCTGAAGCAAAGGAGATGGGTAACCTTTGGCTTCTGACAATCGAAACACGATCCAGATCCATTTGTCAAATAACCACGGCGGCTTTTACCTTTCTTTAAAATACAAAGATTGTGCTGGGGTTCTTCATCAGACATTCAAACCTGTTTCTGGGTGATGCTCCCAGGATGAGCAATTTGGGATATCTTTCTCGGTTTTTTTGCTTGTCTGCACATAATGATAAACCCCCAAAATGAGCCTGGTTACAGGAACAGGGTAATTATGTGAAGGTCAAAGAGAAAGAGATGCTATATGCGTGTTTAGTCATTATATAGCTCTTATTGTGTTAGTAGGCACAAGCCACTTTATGAAGATCTACATAAGGTCATTGTTATGAGAAATTTTCAGGAAGGCATACAAAATGGGAATTCAGGACTAGGGAATGAAATTATGACACTCTGCCAAGCTCATTGTTTTCCTAGGGAGACCTTTTCCTCACTTTACTTTTTAAAGCGTTTTTTTCCTCCAGTTAGGTTGATGTAATTTTGCAGAGTGAAGCTGAGTGGTGGCCTCTCGCTCTCGTCACTCATTAGCTGTGCCAGCCTCCGAACACATTACAACCCCAAATCTGAATTACCTCATCTGCAGTGGCTCTGCCTTCCCCTCATTTGTTGTGGGGACTTTTGTGGGTGCCCTCCACAACCGTTTGTCTGGAGTAGGGTGCAACCCTGTCTCAATTAACTGTGGAAAATAAAGCCACCACGCTACGCTTGCCTGTTCTCATGAGCATCCAGAAGGACTGAGGGAGGCTGACGAAGGACAACTGGCTGTTCAGGAATGCAGACCATGTCCTCACCATGATGTAGGTGACTGCAAACCTGAGGAGAAGCTGAATCTGTGCTCACATCCACATCACTAGTGTTGCCAGTTACCCCTGACTTTAAGTACTATCAAATCTGGGCAAGATTTTTTGTGCAAAGAAAAAAAGGTGAAGGCAGCAGCAAAATGCTTTGCTTTGAAGATGTATCTAACCAAGAACGAGGTTCCCCGGGCTCTGTGTATTGAACTACGAAGTCTCTGGTGTTCTCCATATTAGATCTTTCCACCTCTAAGCCTGCCAGTCTTGTCAAGAGGCGGCATTTTGTTCTTATGGTTGCTAAAGCTTCCTTCAAGGAAGACACAGAGATTTCTCTCACAGAGATTTCTCTCTCAGAGACAATGATTTTGTTATTTCTTGAGGTTTTTTCCTATCTTGAAATAAGTTATTAGCACAAAGTTGCACGTTGAAAAAAACATTAGTCTCTGATGTCCTTTTTCTGTCTTTAAATTCTGTAAATGAAAACAACTAGCAGGAAACTAATAAAAGTGTTGCAGTCACAACTTTGTTCCTATTATGTATTTCAGTTGTGATTTGCAGCTCTGGGTCATCATACTGTACCATGTAGGTACATCACCAACTTTAGGTGAGAAATCCTAACTTAATAGCTCTTCTACAGAATCCTGATACAGTGATTTGCAAAGATTTGAAACTGTCTTCTCAACTGAATTTCATATTTTGCATGAAGTTTTCTGTACCACTATATTGGTTTCTTCAATAAATGTTGAGATTATAAAAGTCAGAAATCCTTGATTTTTTTAACTTATTTAAATATTTTGACTTAACTTTTATTTACCTTTGTATTTAGTTCTATTATTACTGAAGTAGACAGTAAGTTGAAAGCACTAGATATAAAAGGATACATGAAAGGATGTATGGAAGGACATATAAAAGGATGAATCAAGCATATGCGACGTGCAAATACTTGCTATCTGTTGGTGTAAGTAAAGCGCAGAAAGCTGATGGTCTTCCAGATACAGATAATACTCAGGTGATGAAAATCCTCCATTTACTCTCCGAACATGTGAAGGTGTCTTCCCACGTATTGCAGAGGTTTCTATCTACAGCCTGCTGAACTCAACAGAGAGCTGAAGATCTGTCTGATCAGAGTACCAGGATCCCACACTGTTTCTTTCTTCCTTCTCTGTACTTAGAAGAAAATCTGGTCTTTTTCAGACTGTTTTTTAACATTTATCCTGTCAGACTCCACAGCTGCGTTTCTCAAACCTCTCATACATCAGTCTGAACAACAATGGAAAGAGCTGAATAATACATAGCTTCAGCGAAATCCTGAAATGGAACTTACTGTCTCTCCAAATACTTTCCAAGTTCCAGGATTTTAAGATTAATTAACTAATTTCCTTTTACATAAATCAGTGTCTTCAAACATGAAGCAGCTGTGAATTTTCATTAACTGGCTGGGTCCTTCTGGGGTAGGAGGTTTGTGATCACCACTAGTGGACTGCTTCTATGGCTTTGAGGCTTGAAATTATTTGCATGGAAATAATAGTGTTTCAGAGATGAGGAAAAAGTGGTGATTCAGACCTGTCTGGTTCTCCCACTCAGTCATACTGACTCATCCACAGCTTTAGTACGCAGCACGAGAAAGGATGTGTGAGCTGAGTTGCTCAAGTCCTTTTCCACAAGTAATGCCACACAATTGGTAGTTTCTCAGGCCGACAGGGATTTGTCCTTAGGAAGAGCCATATGCTTTGTTTTAGTGTCTCTTGGAATGCATTTCCACCGCATCAACCCACAGACGTTCTTGCTCTGGGATCTAAAAGCAGGAACTGCTTTAACATTTGTAGTGTTAAATGGTCCAAAGTGCAAAGGCGAGGACTAGAGAAGAGTAGACCACATGTGCTAGCAAAGGGTTCATAACACACTCAGCCCTCTTTTGTCCCGGTCAAGGGGAATTGTTACCATGCCTGGACTCTCTGAGCCTGTTCAGTACTGTTCCGCGTTTACTCCTTCCCAGTTTCCAGAGCCTTTCTTTAGAGCATGTGTAGGCCACGTGTGGATGGGCTGTAAGGAAGCCAGCAAGGCTTCAAAAAACTACATCACTAACAAGATAGTTCTGAAGGCGTAGGTGATCTGTTCGCCCAGGCACGGAGAAGGACGTGAATAAGTACAGTTTCCACTCTTTGGCAATATGGACATCCTACAGAGGAAGGCAAGTGCACGTATTCCCACTTCACAAGCAGAGGAATGAGGCTCAGAGAAAACCCGTGCCATGTTCTCTGTTGGGTCTGCATTTTTTGGGTGCTTGAGAGCAGCTAGTCACCCAAAATGAATCACTCAGCTGGTAAGCACTTGCCGTTTCAGCCTGTCTGGCTTTCCTAAGCTCCTGTTGGCCGCAGTTCAATAAGGTGAGAAAGTAGGGAGAGAACCTGTTAGCAGAGGTGGACATGGGATCCCTTAATAAAAGTAGGGAAAAGGCACCTAACTGTGTGGGTGCAACTGTGCCCCATGACAGTTTAACGTGTGCTTAAAGCTCACGTCCGTCATTCCCTCCTGACAGGAACATGGGCGTACGCCTCAGCCAGCACCCATGCAGGCACTGAACCACCCCACGTCTGGCAGGCTACAGACCTGCTGATGAAATCCCTGACATGCCTGCAGCAAATCTGACATACCTGAGACATACACAGAGGTCAATGCCAGGTACTGGATCTGCATAGGAGGCAGGATTCCTGCCCACAATAAATTTAGCTCTCTGTACCTGTGCCTCGGCCGCCTGCTACGCTGCCTGGGCTCCTGCCAGGTATCCAGGGGCCCTGGACAAATCCAATGGACTCTGCCAAAGTAGCTGAAGCTTACAAGCCACCTTAGTGAATCCATGGTTGTTGAAACTTGTAAGTACACCCACGGAGAAGGGGATTCTCATATTGGCACTTTGCTGGGAGGAAAAACAATAACTGGGTGAATCGGTCGGATAGGAATTCTTCATTCTGAAAAACTGGTTTGAGCCTAAGCAGTAGGTTGTGTCGTATCATGCTTCTTAAGTGCTGTGCTAATAGCTGCAGTACTCTGCTAAGTGGTTATTATTTTAGCAATGGAACATTGCACATCCCTTGCAGGGCAGCTGAGATGTTACTTTAGGATGAAAATAGCAGAGAATCATCACATTATTAGTCATGCAGGAGTGTGTGGAAATGAGCACGTGTGATTTCCAGACTTCTAAGCCTGCCCGTGTATCATGGGTTCTTCAAGTTCGGTTTGGTAGAAACACCCTTTTATAGGAGAATGTAGCACGAGACTGCTCCACGCTGGAGTCAGTCGCTGCCCTCCTCAGTGACCTGTCTCTGAAGGCAGCTGGGACTTCAGCACAACTTGCAACAAGCCTTAAAGGAGACAGTTATGGAATAGGCTTTAAAGCCAGATATGTATATTGCATGAATCATTTTAAAATTTCAGATATGTTAAATATTGCAGATTTGGACAACCTTCCAGGATACTCCATATCAGTTACATTTCACAGCCGAAAACCTGCTGCTGTTTAACAAAGGCGCAGTGATTCAGGCGGGGTAGGCAGGAATTTCTGTCTACCTGTTGCAGCGAGCCCATGTCCTGTGTGTGCCAAGAAGATACCGAGTCCCAGGAGTATCTGTTTTCCGGGCATAGATGAGCCCAGCTAATTGCTTCTGCAGAGTGCTCTCTTCTAATGCAGGCTCGTGTCCTGCTGCTGGGTTCTACACATACTTCCTTTTAATGATAGCACAGAAACTTGCACTTTTCCTCTGATCTGTGCGAAACCAGATTGGTTAGCATCCTGGACACACTGAAATGCAACCCTTCAGTTTCCCCTCCTAGACTACGGATGGGAAAGGCACTGAGGCAGTAGCATTTGCTGCGTTACCTACTGAGTTCCCTGCCAGCTGGAGCATGACCCTATGCTTCAGTCCTAGGCAGACTTCCTCATTTATTTCCATTTTGATTTTGAATTTATGGCACATGCATTTGGAGCTCTGGACTGGCACTGTGATTATTTCTAATTTGAACAAATAAATGCAAGTCACCAGCTCTTTCTTCCTTATGCATTGAGGGGAAAAAAAAAAAAAAAAAAGAAAGAAAAATCAGTAGTTAGGTCTACACCAGTAGCACAAGCATGGTTTGTGCAGTTAGCTTTGAGACATCGGCATGCCCCTGCACAGGTATCGCTCCCTTAAAATCATGCTCTTCAAGGCTGCAGCACTGCTAAATCTCAGGCTTTAGATTTGCCAACGGTACTGATGCGATCGTGTTGAAGTCTGGCCTGCATTACCTGCTCTGTGACCTTGCTTCATTAAATCAATAATGGTCAATCCTGTGTTCGTTAATTGCACAAAGGTTAAATTCAGTCCAGTCCAGTTTCTAGGCTCCCGGCTCTTTGCAAATTCTCCTTTATCTGCAACAGTAAAACTATTATTTTCAGTTCTTTCTGAAGGTTCTTTCTTCAGTTCAGGCGAGTATTGAACCCCTATAATGTCCATCATGAAGAAGGCAAGCACTGTCATCCTCAGGAAGGCAGTAACATCTCCTAGTCAGAGCAGGGAAGCCAGTCTGTCCCTGGGATCCCTAGGGTCCCCCAACACACAGAGTGAGGTGGGTACGCTGTCAAGTGCTTCAGGGGATCGGAAACTTGCAGCAGTGATTTCTTTATAACAAAGAAACAATCAGATTTTTTTTAATTCTTTCCTTCCTAAGAGCCAAAAGTATTTCTTGGTTTTTCCAAAGCTGGAGGTTTCCTTCTTGAAATCAAGCTTAATCGTTTCTCCTTCCTCTTCTGCCTTTCTCCTTGCCCACCGTCATTCGGAACAGGTTGCATGCAGTTTCGTGACACGCTCCTTCCTCTCTTGGGGTTCCCAAAGCAACACCGCAAAAGGGAATGGATTCTGGTATCCCGGACAGAATCATCATCATCTCAGTGACCAGGAGAGAGACTCTCTCTCAGGAAATCTGCAAACTGAGGCAGGCCATCAGGCACCGGTTTCAATGAGGTTACCTTTTTTCCATGTTCTTTCAAATCCTAACAAGTAGACTGACTCCCAGCTCAAGATAAACAGGTAATTTCCACACCAGAAGTTCCTGTTAATGTTTAAGCGAGGCTTAATCTTCCTCTTGAAATGAAAATAAGCTCTTTCAAAAGAACTTTATTTAAGAGAGTGTTTGTTCAAAAGTATTTTAACAGCTCAGACAGCTATACATCTCATCAGGCTTCAGGCATCAATCATTAGGAATAACAGGGATACTTGGTAGTTTAGAAACTGGTGCAGCAACTGCGGTTTATTAAATAAATCCCCATGAAAGGACTTCATGATTTCTCATCAGAGTGAGGGCTCATCAGAGAGAGGGAGCTTCCAGTTGCCCCACATCTCAGCTATAATGCACAGGATAGCGGTCCAGCTGCATACGTGCCTTTCCGATGTTTAAGGACACATCACCTTTCGATGTAGGACGAATGACCGAAAGTGGATGAATGAGGATCGCTTAGTAATAGGAGAATTTTTTTTTTATATTAATGAGGCTATGCAGTAGCACTCAGCACTTCTAATATTAGAAAAGCGTAGCAACAAAGAAAGTAGGGCATCTTTATTAAGGACATTATGGAATCACAAACCTAATGCGGTACACATCGGCCTGTGTCCCACATAGTGTATATGTGGGACACTGTAAAATGTATGACTGTGCTTCTATTGTTCTAACAGGAGACAAGACAAAGGCAGATGCTGAACACAGGAGCGCAATCACTGGCAAAATTCAGTTAAATATCTCTGTCAGATGCATGTTTTTTGTTATTTACCATGAAAAGCTAGGCTGGCTTTAATCGCATTTGCAAACCATTTTACAAATCCAGGCTAGAGCATTTACCCTTAGATTTTAGACTTAACTGGATTTGATTCCACAGAGAAATAGTTTTCAATGCAGTGAACGTCGTCATCGGGCAAGGCTGAAAGGCAGGCATGAAGCACTTGCCGTGAAATCGTGCACATCTTGAAAGGAGAGGTGCTTGCATTTTCTTTCATTCATTTCACACTTGAAAAAATGCAGGCATTTCAGATCCCAGCTGAGGGAAGGAGAATGTCTGTGATTCAAGCGTTGGAATGTCACATTCTCATCTTTGCACTGTTGTTATCGTTTCAGCTACCTGAGCAAAGAATCACTGTACCGTTCATCTGGCGTAGAAAATGGCCCAGAATTAAATTGTGACTCGTTTTCATGACAGTTAAGGAGGAGGAAATGTTAACTCTTTTCCCACAGCAGATGCCCTAAGCCTAGATTCAAAGCAGTCTCACGTGAATGCAAATCCTGCTCTGCTCTGTGTTAAACTCTGCAAATAAGTGCAGTCACAAGGCTTTACAATCCTGCAGTTATGCCTTTCAGTCAAGGCAGACAAACCTGCCTTGAGTCGGTTCCCCCACATCAGACTTACCGCAGAGCTAACGGACAGCTAACGAGTTCTAGCGGCGGTCCCCAGCGCCATCTCCTATTTCTCTTTATCCCCCCGGCAGCGCATCATGCCTTCGTACTTGATATGAACACGGAGGGCTGCCAGCATGACGCACTCAGGATGGTCATTTCAAACAAACAAACAAACAAAACAAATGAAAAACACAACCCAAAAGCAATTCTAAACAGTCTTGGAATAATTTAGAGGCAACAGCTGGTACCGAGGAATTTGGTAACCTGCACGACCAGCAGCTCCGCAGCAGCAGGACTGGGCTGCCCTCGGAAATGCTGCCAGAGTCCGAGTCCCTCCTACTCCTGGGAGTAGATCTAATCGCAGTAAGCGGCGCGGTGGGATTTGAAACTCTCTTGCAGGCATCCATGGGGCTTACTGTGCATTTGGGCTAGGCTGGTTTAGTACAAAACGTGGGCAGGACGTGTAATGGCAGAGTGACTCTGAGAGTGAGACAGAAAGGAGGGAAGGAGCAGGCGGGTCCCAGGTGGTAAGCACCACAGTAAACAGCATCTCTGCCCCTGGGCTGAACCAAGGCTGCTTTGCTTTACATCTCCTGACTTCCCAGGATGCCGAACTCAAGCTCTCTGTTTTTCTCCCTCCAGATGCAGCAGGTCGCCATTCCCTGCACGGCTCAGACATCTCACGGGTTGTGACTTGGTGCTCCATGGAAACCTCGGACTCTGCCAGGAGTTCCTGGTCAGACCTACCTGATGGTTTCAGAGGTTTCCATCACGACGTATCTGTGGGGAAGGTAAATGGGACAAGAGAAGGGTAGGGGCGTGGGTGTTGGGAGAGGGGAAAGGCCAGGCAGAAAGCACAAGTGCCTCACTGGTCAGAAAGGCAGGAGAGGGAAATGTGAGGCAGAACGTACATTTGCTGGAAGCTCTGAAAGGGGCTGCTGGGAGTGAGCGGAGGTGATCCCAAAGAGCAGCCAGCAGTCAGGGGGCTAGCAGTGTCCCTTCCTCCTCTCTTTTGTGACCACAGCGGCACAAAAACTTGCTACCTCCTGTTGTGAAAAATGAGCTGGGTGGAGCCATTCATATACATGGCATTTAAACCAGCTATTTTAATTGTCACTTCAAGGAGGAAGTAAGGGACCATGGTTAAAGTTATCAGGTTTAATTCCTGTTTTGCATTGTTATTTAATAATTTTCCCAAAGAAGAGTTGATGCCTAGTAGCCGGTAACCACTGAGATTTCTTCCACTGCACTTGAAGCCTTTTGCTGTATTTCATACCTTGTTGTTTTGCTAACACAGAATGTGACAGGTATATGTCAGATACTTAAACAACTGAAATTTTTATTCAAATACTTAATGTTTACCTTTTATTATCTTAGCAAATGGCAAATGATATTTTATATTTACTAGGTAATTCTATCTTTTTCTTAAGAGTTATGTTTGGTTGCCACTGGACAGAAATTAGGCTATAATAACATACAGAAAGGCAGCATTGGTTTTTGTTATGAAATAAAGTCACATTAAATGATTTGGATATGAAAGAAGAAGAAGATGTCAAAACACATTTAGTATTTAAAGTTAACAACTGAATTATTAAACAAAGAAAATTGTCATTCATGAAATAAACCGTTAACCAGAGCTTTAACAGCCTAGAACAAGTGGATATCAGCCCTGGTGTCTCAGTTTATTCATAGGAATAAACTATGGGTGGGTAGGAAAAAGAAATTCCCAGCTTTTTTAAGGTGTCATTGATTTCTAACAAACAAGTCATTGACCAAGATAAATTGAAGCAACCAAAAATGAAGGAAATAACACTCTCCTTACTTGCAATAAAGGCGCCAAGTGAAAAAAACCTTGTTCATCACCTTGGGAGTTTACTTACTGCCTTGGCTCCCCATTTCAGTGCTTTGCCTTTCTTGAAAACCTTGTTAGCAACTGTGTACTAAAACACCGCGCTTCTAATCTGAGCGAGGACTGGACTTCAGGACTCCCCTCCACCTCACCAGCAAGCGCCGGCTCTTGTGAGCTCCGAGGTCATAGCTGGCTTGGGAGAGATGGAAATACTCCATGGGCAGAGGGAGAGCTCCACTGGAAGGGAGAGGCTGAGAGCTGCCAGGAGCTTGAATGCAAGAATAGCCTCTCAAAAAGTGGGAGATGAAATTTCATGTTCCCTCAGGGCAGTTGCAGGCGTTGAATTTGATTCTTCCACAACAGGAACTAACGGCTTAACTGCAGAGATCATCCGTAAGAGGGAAAATACCGGCTGTCTCCAGATTTTCTGGAGGGAGCATGAGATGAACATACACCTGATGAAGCCTCCAGATGCGGAACAGGTTGGGAAGTACCATTTTGGGCACCCTGCTGGTATTTAGACACAAGACATGCGGCCAGCCTTGTCAGAAATGTGCTTGTTCGACTGCAAGGATGGCAGCAAAAAGACATGTCCTGAGAGTGATGCTTGTCAAAACCCAGAGCAGCTTACTTCTTTCAGGAAACAAAGTAAAAAGCCATGTTGTGGCATCAACACAGCAGCTTTTATTTGAAACCAAATACAATTAGGGGTGTTCACTATTTTCATTTTCCCTATTCTATCTGTTCACACTGTCACATGTGATAATTTCATTTTGTTTTTAAATTATGGTGCTTCCCCAGATCATCTTCCGATACCTTACAGACTGTTTAGACTGTTACTAGTTTCCAGACTGGAGGTTAAAAAGCTTTGACCCTGGGGACTTAAGCACTGGAAAGTTCAGTGCATGGGAAGGTTGGGAACGCAGCAGGTTAAAACTGTATTTTGTGACCGCCAAAAATATTAAACTCAAGCAGCCATCTCTCTCTCCTGAATCTAGCACAGAATATTTTCCCATGTCACAATCAGCACATCCCAAAACAGAAACCAGATCTTCTGAGTTACAGCCCAAAACCTCTCTACCGGGCTGTTTTTTGCATCTGCATTAATTTTGCATTCCCACATCTGGTAGAAAAACCGTTTTAAAGTCTTAAAATCCCAGTGAAACCTTCATTAACACCAAGTATTAGGAAGTTCCAAGGCATCCTTGACAGTACTGACTGACTGACTCCAAGTTTACTCCTCTTGATTTAGACCTGTCATGCAGCCAGCTTACGTCAACCATTTGGAGGAACGAGGTTTCTCTGGTTTTGTAACGCATTGATTAGAACCACCCTCTTTCCACCAGGGAAAGCAAATGATTCATATCATGGGACCTTCTTTTTCACATAGTTCAGGCACATTGGCTACTCCATCCGCTGGAGGGAACCAAGATTCATTCCGGACAAACAGGCAACCTACTGAGAGGTCTCTCTGAGGTCAAGGAGACTTCCAGAGGTGCCAGTCCAGGCCATGTTCAGTGTTTGATGCCGTAGAGTGCTTCTGATTTAGACCTCAGCACAGGACAAAGCACAATACATGATTGAGGATTTGCAGTATGCAAACTAAGATGCTTAATATCTGGTCTGATATCACATAAAGACTGTATCCCGCTGCCCCTGGAAAACATTTTTCAGCCTTTGTGCTGTGCTTGCTTCCTCGATTAACTACAGACACTGCCTGCATGCTTACAGACCTCCAGGGAGAAGGACTACCACTGAGTTTTTAAAGAAAGAGTTTTAAAAGCATAAAATGGCCTAATTTCTTCTCATATGACTCTCAAAACTCTCCTAATTTCCCATCAAATAGCTGTCACATTAATCAAATTGCAGCTCGCATGGCAAAGCTGTGATCTTGCCAGTTTCTGTGCCTGTAACTGTTTAGTGCTCCCTCTGAAAGCCTGGTTCAAAGAGATAATTTTTTTACATTCAGTACATCTTCAAGGTTGGAAGAACTTTGCCTCACCCAATATACTGGTATAGAAAAATCTTCTCAGAAGAAGAGACATATACCACGTACAGGGATCACCCAAGCCTCCTGGATTGCCTGAGACACAACAGAAATTACCAACGCAGGAACGTCCCAGCAATACGTGGAGGAAATTTCTTTTCACAGATGAAAAGTAGGGGAGAGACAAGAGAGAGAAGCAGAATTTGCTGCCTTAGAAAAGGAAGATGAAGATATTCAAAAGAAATGTGAAGCAGGACAGGAAAAGTAGGGAACTTGACAAAGACTCTGTTTACAAGAGGTGCCCTGAAGAGAGGGCATAAACCAAGCACTGAACTGTAGAGATACTTGGATGACTGGCCACTTCATGTGTGCAGGGAGCAAAACTCCGAACAGCTTTTGTCAAAAATGCAGTGTTTGGGGCATCTTGTCTCTCTCCAGGAATTCACTGTTGCTTCAGAGTTTCACAAATAGCTCTTCCAGTCATAGTCATGGAAAAATGCTAAAAGAGTCCATCCACCCCCCTCTTTTTACTTGCTCAATGGAAACGTTTCACACTATCCATCACACAAGTCCTGTCCAACCTCCCTTCCAAACGAAGCTAGGCTCCCTGCAATTCCCTGAGGAAAGAGACGAGTTTAGTGTTTGCTGCTGGCGAGCTGGACGGCAGAGAGTTTTGGTAACCTCCCCTCCCTGAAGTATTCCCCTTCTTTTGATCTGCCACAAGCTCCCCTCGGCACCTGCATGTGGGGAAGAGCAAAGGAGCTGGAGATAACCTCACGCCCGGTGACTGCCTTCCTCCCTTCCCACCAAAATCAAACCCCAGCTCTTTGCAACAGCAGAGGCTCCTGAGAGGCAAAGAGGGGTCTGGGGTTCATGCCCCTTCATGAACGCACACGGGGGGCAACAATGGGAGGCTCTGCAAGGGCTGCAACATCTCCCTACGGGTAACCATGAGCCCCCGCGGCCATGGCCTTGCCCCGGTGCAGCAGCCTTTCAGCCCTCCCGACTGAGGAAAAGCTCATGAAACTCAGAAGTGTCCCAAACCACCGGGGAGAGGTTTAGCCACACGGCAAAACCCCACCAACCCTTGCCCTGGCCATAAAGCCCAAACCAGCATGTTTTCCAGGCAGGCAGCTCATACGCACAACCAACCTTCCCCTGGAGAGAAGTGAGCCCATAGAGGACTTACAACCAAATCAGTGCAGGAGATGGGGAGCCGTGGCTGGGGCACAGATAAGGTGCCTGGATGTCTGCTGCTGCCTTTGCATGGGCACCGTGCCAAATCAGCATTTGAGAGAGGTTTTTACTTATATCCAAGATCATCTTGCCAGGTCATCTGGCTGACCAGTTGATGTTTCTGCATGGGCACTGTATCTGGAGGTTTTGGGCTTCCCTGCAATGCAGGATCTGACCAGACGTGCACCGGGTGCTCGACAAGCACAGCCCTCCCGATGCACGGGCACAGCATCGCGGCACGCCCGTGCCATAGGCCCGATGCTTGCTGTGTGTACTCAGCACACAAACACCATCTGTACGATGCACACGCTACACACGGCTTTCCAGGAACCTGCAGGCTGCCGAGGAGGCATTACACCACACACGTGGGCATCTTTGTACCCAAAATCTCCTAGGGAGAAACACGACAACTCCCAGCGTGGGTCTTCCTCCATCAGAAAGGCTTGGTTGTCCCTTCTGCATGGCCCTTCTGCACATCCCCGTATCCGTAATTCATCTGGTGTGCAGGCTGTGCTCCAACAAGCTGCATGTGATGCCTCTCTTCAGCCCACGTAGTGGGAGCCGTGTTGATCTTTTTACTTATCCCTGACTGCTTCTTCACCTATTTGCTACATCCCTACCTATTAGCGCCCTTGCACTCCGCAGAAATAATTTTTAATGTGCCTGTAGGACTGGCTGTATAAGATGCCACATCACAACAAACAAGGCGTTTTGAGTTCGCGTAATGCCGACTGCTTTTCAGCAGCTGGTCCCAAAGCACTTTGATAAAGGATCCTGGCATCTTTATCTCCAGTTCACATATGGGGACAATAAGGTACAGGAAGGTAGGCAAACTGTGGTCAGTCTCAGCTCAGCTGTGAGTCCAGGGATAGAGACAATTTCTACACCATTCAAGTCCAATATTGAATAAACAGGCGCTCCTGGGTTTGGTTGTTGGGGTTTTAAGCCCCAATTTACCACTTACTTTTATATACCTTGTGTATCTTACACCACTTCTCTCCCCAGTTACAGGACCCCTGCATTGTGCACCTCACCCTTCCCTCCATGGTAAAACAGACGGGAGCCAGCTGACAGCAATCCACTTCTTTCTAGCACACATGTGATTCCTGATCGAAAGCCAGCAGCTTGGTTGGCAGGAAAAGACTGAAAAATATCATTGCAATTAATGTGGAGTAACTTGAAGCTATAACACTACCAGCAATTCTGCAGAATGAAACATAAAAGTGCAAAAAGACTAAGCGATGCTTTGCAAGCCATATGGGTGTGTTTTTCAGGGAATGCTGGACAATTTTTAATAGAGTAGTTGGATGGGCAAATTCCTGTGATTTTAGGGCAGGGTATGGAATGAGAGAAAGTCTGCTGGATGGGCATCTCTGGTGGAAAAAGGAAAAGCATTTCAGAAGGTGGGTATCAGAACCACAGAGGGTTTAATACTGCTGGGTTAATGCAGAAAAAAACCCTTTAATGGCAATCTGCCTGGGTTGGGGTTACAGAATCTCAGTCAAATTCAGAAGCAGGAGAGTGAGATCAATACAGAACAGAGTACCAATTAACTGCCCTGGTTTTCAAGAGCATCCTCCCTTTGTCCTCTAAATTTTCCTTTGTCTCTGTCACAGTTCAATAGACAGCACTGAAATTTCCCTTCAATGTTACGAAGCAGTTTGCAGCTAGCGGGAGAAGCGACACCATATACATCAGAAATCTGTGTTAATCATACATAGAAAAACAACCTCCGAGTTTAAATATGTATGGTTCCTCGCCTTACATCAGAGATTTACTTGAGAAACAGATATTTGTTAAGTAAATGCTTTTTTTACTTCTCCTCAGAGATATATTTCCTTAAAATGTAATGTATATCTCTGTATATATAACACAGTCACATTAGGGAAAATACAAACAAACTGCAGCTGAGATAGATAGAAAACGTCTTAGATCAGTGTCTTCCTCTGAGAGCCAGGCAGATGCAGCTCCAGCACCTCTCTTTGTTCCCCTTCCCCTCAAGTGTTCCAGCAAACATTTAAAAAGCAAAGTTTTAGCATGAACGTGGAATTTCACAACTTTAGTTGGTTGGGTTTAGCTGGTTACATTACCTTGTTCCTCTTTCAGGGCAGGTCCCCACTGCAGGGCTGAACTGGCCAGCCAGGGTGGGTTTTATCCCTTGCTCCTTTACCTCCCTCCTTTCCTCTTTTATGAAATCTTTTGCATTTTTGCTCCTTGTGGGGAACGCCGGAGAAACACTTCAAAGGCAACAAATGGAGAGGGCAGGGACTGGCACACTTGCTGTCACTGACGTACCCTTGCCGTTTCATCACAGGGCGAGTCTCACTCGGCCACTGTACCCACCAGCCTAGAGGGTGTGACACAGCCAGCCCAAGCCTTGAGCAAGCCATCAGCCCCTTCCTGCCTCTGCACTGCACTCCCCTGTCTCACCGGGCTGCAGGGGCTGCATTTTGCACAGTGGTGGTTTTTATCTCCCATCTTAAAATCACAGATTGGTTTGGGTTGGAAGGGACCTTAAAGACCACCCAGTTCCAATCCCCCTGCCCTGAGCAGGGACACCCTCCACTAGACCAGGTTGCTCAAAGCCTCATCCAGCCTGGCCTTGGACACTTCCAGGGATGGGGCATCCACAGCTTCTCTGGGCAACCTGTCCCAGTGCCTCACCACCCTCTCCGGGAAGAACTTCTTCCTGATGTCCAAGTTTAAAACTGTTGCCCCTTGTCCTGTCACTACAGGCTCAGGTAAAGTCTTTCTCCATCTTTCTTATAAGCCTCCTTTAATAAGATGAAAGGCTGCAATAGGTCTCCCCAGAGCCTTCTCTTCTCCAGGCTGAACAAGCCCAGCTCTCTCAGCCTGTCCCCATAGCAGAGGTGCTCCAGCCCTCTGAGCATCTTTGTGGCCTCCTTTGGACTCGTTCAAACTGGTCAAGATCCCTCTTATGCTGAGGGCCCCAGAGCTGGACTCAGTACTCCAGGTGGGGTCTCACAAGAGCAGAGCAGAGGGGGAGAATCCCCTCCCTCGACCTGCTGGCCACGCTTCTCTGGACACAGCCCAGGATATAGTTGGGTTCTGGGCTGCCAGCTCACACTGCCGGCTCATGTCCAAATTTTCATCCACCAGTATCTCCAAGTCCTTCTCCTCAGGGCTGCTCTCAATTCATCTTCAGCCACAGAGCACTCTGGAGAAGCAAAGTGTGACCACCTTGAATTGCACAGGTGTTCACAATGACAGCAAAAATAACGAGGAATAATGTCCGGCAGTGCTTAGCAACCTGTTCACTGCCAGAAGCACTGTAGAAAGTTCACATTGCCTCAGGTGCTCCAGGGTCTTTACGTACCCTACCAGAGCCATTTCACCTAAGCAGTGCCCTGCTCCAAATATCCATCTTTCCCTACTTCCCCCCTAATGAGCACATCCATTCAGGTCACACTGGCAGGGGCAATGCACTCCCAGGCATTATTTTCCCAAGGGAAGTGGGGGACACTTCCTGTGTGATCTGCTCTAGGTGACCCTACTCTGGCAGGGGGGTTGGACCAGATGATCTCTAGAGGTCCCTTCCAACCCCTAACACGGTGACACCCCAGCCACGGACAGGTCATGCAACAGCAAGCGTTTAGGTGGCAACGCTAATTGCTGTGTATTAATTTAATTAATTGTAGTTAATTGCCCTGGTGAGAACAGCCTGCTGTCAGCTGTACCTCCTCCCTGTGAGGAGCTGAAGCACTGGATTTGTTTTGAGTACAGACCACATAATTGGTTCTCCTGAGCAGGGGTGCCCGAGGTGACCAGGGTGATGCCAGGGATGATGGTACACCCCAGGAAGCAGAGCAGTGCAGCCAGCCATAGGTACCCAGTCATCCAGCCCCCTCATCGCTGCCCTGGGAAGGTTTTAGGGCTGACACTTTGTCTGGGGGAGCAATTGCCCATACTTGAGTGTTTTGAGCCAGAGCATGCAGGACTCAGTGCGTGGCCCAGGAGACCTGCATTTGGGGAGCAAGGTCTGCCTCTGCAACTCCTCCTTCTCATCACTCAGTGCCCTGCATCACACCAAGGGGCTTCACCACAAACTCGCCTGGCCCCCTCCTGTGTTTCAGTGAGAGGGGGTCCTCTGCCTGGCTATTTACTCGGCAGGGCTCCAGCTGTGCACAACCTTACACACACGTGTAGTCCTACTTACGTGTCTGGCCAGAGTCACCAAACTACGGATGTAAGAGTCTGCATAAGAAAAGCTTCAAAGAGCACAAGATTGGGTTTTCCATAAGCTATCACTTTGCTGCTTCTTTGGGAAAGAGGCCTGTCTACCTAAAAAAGGGCAACAATTAATTAAAGGGAAGGGGGCAGGAGTGGGGAGAGGCGAGTTACAATCTCCATTTCCAAATTCAGCCCATTCTGTCCCACAGCCAGGTTCTACTTCAGCTACACTGGGCCAACGTTCGGGGTCAGGCTTGGTAGCGATGTATATCTAGCAATTCAGCTAGAAATCTAAAATGTGGTCAAATCTGGCAAAAGCAAGTTTATTGGTATTTTTCTGTCACTAAGGGCATGATCTGAACAAACCACCTTTACTTCTTTCTCCCATCGCTTTTATTTTAAATTTATAGCACGTTGCAGCGGCTCTGTCGTGTGGGACCCATCATGTCATCTTATGATTCTGAAGAAAGAAATCGTATCTGATTTTGTCACCTGAATTTCATTTATTGTCAGAGACAGACTGCTGGCGCTTCCGCACCTTGTTGTAGGTCTGTATGAGAAAGGCTTTTGAGACGAGGAACAACGAGGGGTCAGGGTTTCCATCCGGAGCCGTATTTCTAGAGCACCTTATCGTTTGTAACAATTCACTCCAGCCAAAAAGTAGATTATTTTAACTTACTGATACAATCAGGAATTCTTGTATTTCAGAAGTGTGAAGGAAAATGCTCCTCATAGATGTATATTCCGCTCACATGCATTGCAAGGACACAGGACAGCGAGCAGGGAAACGGTTAGGGAAACAGATGAAGGATTTGGGCACAGGAGGAATATTTTCCCTGTATCCACCGCTCTGGGTGAGCAAGGGACATGTGTCTCGTTTTGGAGCCTGCCTGCCGCACTGCTGACGCACAGCCCTTGTGGCCCCAACCCAAAGGCAAGGAGTTGCAGCACCCTGCAGGTACCCTCCAGAAGGGCCAGCGGGGTTTAGTTAGCGGCTGCCGCATCGGGCAGCCCAAGCAGAGACACCCCTGCAGCTCCATTTCCCCAGGTCCAACCCATAACACGGCTGAGAATATACTCCTGGTAGGCACACACGCAAACAGAGGTGTGTATACACCACGTACTTACATATACACAGCCAGCCACACGGATCAATACAGAAACACTCAGTGTTCACGCAAACACACGCAGCACCAACACCCTTGTCCTGTTCCCTTCTCAGCCTGATCAGGGTAAAGATCTATTGGTGGGAAAAAAATTTATATAAGTATATATATATAAATTAAAAAAAAAAATATATATATATATATACACATATGAATACAATGTGGATGCCTCGAATAGCTGCGGATCACTCGAGAAGCTGCTCACAGACACTCAGCCTGACCAGCAGCTGCACAGGATCCTCTCCCCTCCAGTTGCCTCCTGTGCAGATACACATACCCAGAGGTCTCCCAGCAGACCCCACTTGGCCAGGACCCCTTGGGTCACCAGCACCTCCAGCTTCCCGATGCACAGGACACATGCACACCCAGCCCAGACTTCTGGCCACTTCCATACCCAGCTCCCTGGCCACTTACCCTTCCAGACAGCTAGTCCAGCTTGATATTTGCTCCTCATAACACACCAACACACACACCAAGACTGGCTCCAGTTGCCCTGACATACATACGCAGACTGGCTCCAGTTGCTGGCACCATGGATGCCTGGGCGGCTGTGACCCCTGGTCCCAGTCCAGCAGCTGGCACTCGCACCCCATACACAGAGGCACACCCTGACAGGGAGGCCCTCACCCAGGAAAAAAAGAATTTAACTAGGAGCCAGGCCGAACTGCACTGGTCAGGAGCAGACAGATGTCCTGGGCAGCCCCTGCTTCCCTGGGAACTGTCCCTTTTAAACCCTTATCCCTCTATTTTCCCATGCTTGTTCCTCCCCAGACCACCTCAATCCCTCGCTGTCCCCACCTTTGGTTCCTCCCCAAAACCTCCCTTAATAAGTCTTGTGCTATCCCAAATGTTCATCTCCTGCACCTCACAATAGGTCCCCTACCCCTGGCAGGGACCCCCTTGGTCTGTGAGATATTCTGGAGACAGTCTGGTGAGGAGCCAGGGCAGGGAGTTTTTTGGGTTCCCCCACCTGCATGTATGGATGTGAGCCTTTTATCACCTGCATTAACAGGGCAGAGAGACCAAAGGATAAAAAATATGAGGGGAGAGGGAAAGGGACAAGATATTCTGGAGGTGACACCAATAAAACAGGGAAGAGCCCTCTAGGCTGCGGTGATGAGGTTTCCAACCTCACAGTCTCCTCCAGTCACTATGGGGACTCAATGGAGCCTGTAGTAATAATGTCCAACGCGCACGACTGCAGAATTTGCAGTGAGCCAGGGAATGTACTTTACTGTGCTGCACCATTTTCCCTCCAGTCCCCAGCCAGGACCCTCTCCATTCACCAGACTAGAAATGTTCCCTCCCTCCAGGGTTCAGTACCTCAACTTTTTGCCACTTTCTCACCCAAAAGCATCCCTGACAAACACCTGCAGAAACAAACAGCAGAGCATCATAAATAGATGTTGTATAGCCCCATTCCCCTCTCGGAGACTGCCTCAGAAGAAAGTTAAGGCTTGCATAAAAAAGGCGTCTTTCCCCAACACACCATAATCATAGCAATTCCCTTTCCAAAGACCAATTCTTTCAGCTCAGGTCTTCTCAGGTGTCCCCTTGGACCCACTCAGGCTCAGAACTGTGCTTCACTCCTCACAGATCTGGAAATAAATGCATTAACAACTATTTAAAAATCAGTCGGTAAAGATTTGAACGCCAGGCTGAGGTTTCCCTCCCCTAGGTCTCTGCAGGGGGAAAGGCCTCTGGGAGAGGATCCATACAGCACCAAGCACATCGGCACTTGCAACTCTGGTGGGAGCTCTAGGCCCTGCTCTGGTTTGGTGACAGTAACACTAGAGCAACAGAAGATTATAGCCCAGCACTAGAAAATAGCTTTTCTTGACATAAATGTGTTGATAATCCTCAAAGTCCATCTACAGTCTTTTTTTCTACTCCTCCATCAGCAGCAGGACTAACAAAGACTGGTTTCTTGCCTTCTCCATGCCCCTTTGTGCAATATCTTCCTGTGCTGTCATGCCCCTGTCTAGATGCTTCCAGAATGTTCTGCCCCTTCTCTGTCTCTACCTTCCCCACTGGAGACTCTCCACAGGGTGTGCCTGGGCAGGGGCCATTTGAATGATGGTTGGGCGCTTGGCAGATGTCAAACAGGCTTTGCTGAGTTTTCCCTCTACTCCTCCATTCAGCGAATATTTCTCACAAATCTTAAAGAACTGAAGCTGCCGAAATCTTTACCTCTCTGGGAAAAAGACAGAAACTTCAAAACTTTGGCAGCAAGGGGAATGGCTGGATGGACTTGGCATGACTATATGAACCTCAAGTCTTTGGGAAACCAGATAATAAAAAATACTGACTATCCAGAAGAGGCCATGAGAATATTCCCTCAAGAAGATGCCTTTAAAAAAACCCCAACAGTTGTGAAACCCCTCTGTAGGAAACAGGCTGTAAAAGGGAAAGGAGAGCTCCTCTGGCACAGTGAAGACCACAGCTGGTGCCTAACAGGTACAAGGGGCTGGAGAAGGTGCAACCGATGTGAGACGGTACTTGGGTCACTCTCAGCTGCTCCCACAATCCCTGCAAGCTGCGAGTAGCCAACATGCCCTAAAGCACCTCTGAAACGTTTCTATGCAGGGTTGAAGAGCAGTGCTCTCCCCTCTCCTGACTCTGGCATGTGCAGTTGGTAACTTCAGCCCAAAATTACTGTTGACTTATCCTGTCAGTCTTGCTCCTAAGCCAGAGCCATGCAGAGTCTCATTTCCCACGCAGACGGAACACCCAGGGACTAGGAAACTTTCCTGACAGAGAGGAAAATGGGCATTGACTCCAAGATCTTAAGATCCCAGCTTGCTCCAGTTTGCACCTCGTCACTCAGGGCAGTTGGGTGGAGGGTGCCTTGGGCCACCTGACCTCAGGGAGAGAATCCTGTAAGTGCATCTTCTTTAAAAAACAATGACGAGTGGATTAATGAATATTAAGTTTACCCAGGCGTGGCGATTAAACTAAGCCTGAAGCAGTATTGCCTCCAGAGGAACCTAAAAGAAAGCTTATTGCTTCTGTTTCCTCCTCTTCCATGAATTTCAGAGCAACCTCAGGAGAAATTAACACAAAAACACCTTCTCCTTATATTGTCCCCCGTAGGGAATACTCGGATTTCTGAAGGTCTTTTTGGCAAGATCTGCAAATAGATTCACTGTTGACCACAGTCAGATCTCTGCTGAAAAGCAAAAAACTAAAGACAGAAGGACAGAAATTAATGTGGGTCAGTTGGCACAGCATGCCTCGGGTCAGCAACACTTAACCCTGACACATATCAGGATAATGTCCTCGGAAAGCTTCGTCCAGGGCAACATCTTCACAACCCGTCAGATGTTTCACCTTCTTTTTTTTTGTTTTCCCCAGTTAACTACCTGTCTTTTATTTTTTTCCCTTGCTCCCAAGGATGTCACACAATCCTATTTCCCCTCGATGTGATGGAAAGAGGGGCAAACCCTTTCTTCACCTTTTCTGGATGATGTGGAAGCGCAGCACCCAGCACTAGGCACGGCACGGCAATACAAGGTTCACTCTACCTCCAGGCAATGCCACAGTTGAACTGAAACGTCCGGCTGCATATGAAATAAATGCTTGATAAAGAATGGGAGACTAACGAAGACAGCATGACTGAGCGAGCACGAATCTTGCATGGTGTTGCTATCTTGGATTTTAAACCAAGATGTCAGTTAAAGGTTTGAACAAGGTCAGCTGCAGTGATCCAGCTGAACAAGGTGCAGTTAATAGTAGGCTGACCTCTCTTACCCTTCTTCCTCAAACCTCCTCTTCTGTGCACACTTACTGCTCCTGGGGGAAAAAAATATAAAAATGGAGATTAGCACTAATTAGGTCTTACTTAGCAAGGTTTAAATAGTTAACTCTTCTCTTTCCTGACAGTCTTTAACGTAGGCACCACACCCTGTTTCTGGTTGATAGAGGTGGATTTGAATGCTTTTAACATCCTCTTTTAGCAGGTCATTTGCTCCGACCTTACAAGAGAATGAAGTCTAGGGCATGCCAAATGTCTATAGGTGACACCATATGGTTAACACTCACATGCAAGGAATACTCTCCAGGGAAGTCCTGATCCTGAAGGGCAACCTGTGGGATATATTCTACAAATCAAACATGTCTAACAAAATCTACGGCTGTCTTCTGCCTCGCTGCAACACACCATTCCCTAGAGAAGCTGGTAGTCTGACAGCTGACAGCGAAAAGGAACAGTAATAATTGCAGGCTGCTGCCACCTCTGTCTCAGAAAGTCTACAGCCTTTTGCCATTGACTATCAGGAGTATTTGCATGCTTGACAGTATGGGAATGGAATAGACAGAAATAAGTGTTATATCCGCTGATAAACACCAAAAATGTGCATAAGCAAACGAAACACTTTTTAAAAAGTGTAAATAAAACTCCTGTGCGTTCACAGTACTGTCTGTTGCTGTGCACATGGAGGAATATGTGTTGAATGCGGACCTGGCTGTGAGAAAGATGCAGCTGAAGCTGGGCCTGTGTTGATCAGGGACTCTGTGCTGCCTGAGGAACTGGCTGCTAAACGTAACCGGCTGCCCAGAGAGGTGGGGGAGTCTCCTTCCCTGGAGACTTTCCAAAGCTGCCTGGACTTGTTCCCGTGTGATCTGCTCTAGGGGATCCTGCTCTGGCAGGGGGGTTGGACTGGATGATCTCTAGAGCTCCCTTCCAACCCCTAACACTCTGGGAATCTGTGTAAACTACCTGTCCTAGACGTAAATAAGTGAATTTATATAAAAATAAATGTATATAGATGGTATTTATAAGAGTAAGTTGAACAGAGAGTCCTCACTGTTGGGCAGGGGTGAGCCAGTAGCGGCACAGGGAGGAGCAAACCTGGCAACAGAACAGCCTCTCAGCTGATGCGCGTGCTGCAGGGATGCCAGGTGAGGAAGGTGTTGCTGGGTACAGGATGAACATAATGCAGAGCAGAGCATCCAGCACGCTGCTGAACACCGGAGAGGTGTAACTACCTAGAGAACCAGAAAGATCAGTGTCACAACAGCTTTATGGTTTAGGATACTTCCAGAGGATTTTAGGGTTGTCATTCTGTGTCCACTGTCGTGATTATTGGGTTCTTACCCCCATCACGAAACATTTCCCCTACTTCCTTAGGCTTCATTTTTGTTTCAGAACCAGAACTCGGCTTAGGGACCACCAGAGTATTTTAGGTCTTGTCACAACTCCGCACACCAGCGAGAATCTCAGCGGAGAAAAATTTCGGTTGGGAAGTTAAAAGCGTTTCCTTTGCTCCTGCTGCTTTTCACCCTTTTTCCTCCTCCTGGCGTGTATTTTTCTGCCCTGAGGGCTGTGGTGCTGCATACCGATCGAGCCCATCCCCGGAGGTTTGTTGGCACGCAGATTTCCCGGGGAACAGAGGAGCGAGGAGGACTTTCAGCCCATCCCATAACTCTCCTACCGACGGGAAGCCTTCAGGTAACAGCAGACACTTGGTTCCTGCCATCTGCTGCTGCTACACCACTGCAGAAAGAGGTAAGCACTGTTTATATGTTCATCTACCCTTGCCCTCATCTCTCGGGGCGGGGGTGTCTTTCTCCCTCGGCTGCCGGTTGCGGGGGAGCGGCACCCGCATGGCAGCAGCACTGCCGCCCCCTCCCGGCTCTGCACGCTGCAGGGCCCCTCCAGCCTCTCCGGCACAGGCGGCCACTGACGAACCAAGGGGAGAGAAGGGAGAAAAAAAGGAAAAAGGGGGAAAGGGGAAAGGAGGAAATGGGGGAAATAGGAAAGGGAGAAGGGGGGAAGAGAAGGAAAAAGGGGAAAAAGAAGAAAAAAGGAAAAAGGGGGGGAGAAGGAGCAAAGGAAAAAGGGGGGAGAAGGAGCAAAGGAAAAAGGGGGGGAGAAGGAGCAAAGGAAAAAGGGGGGGGAAAGGAGCAAAGGAAAAAGGGGGGGAAGGAGCAAAGGAAAAAGGGGGGGAAGGAGCAAAGGAAAAGGGGGGAGAAGGAGGAAAGGAAAAAGGGGGGGAAAGGAGAAAAGGAAAAAGGAGGGGGAAAGGAGAAAAGGAAAAAGGAGGGGGAAAGGAGAAAAGGAAAAAGGGGGGAGAAGGAGAAAAGAGAAAAAAGGGAAAAGAGAAATAACAAAGAGAAAGAAGAGGAGAAAGGAAGTAAAGAAAAGTAAAGGAAAAAATAGGGAGGGAGGGGGAAGGGGAGTGTTCTCTGTTGAGCGGGTGGTCAAGCTCTGGAACAAGCTCCCAGGGAAGTGGTCATGGCCCTAAGCCTGTCAGAGTTCAGCAAGCTCTCAGATATATGGTTCCACTTTTAGGTTGTCCTGTGTGGCGTCAGGAGTTGGACGCAGCGGCCCTCGTGGGCCCCTTCCAACTCAGGATATTCTATGATTTTAAGTATTAGCACTAAAGCTCAGTTCAACTGAGTTATAGTATTTGCAGGAGAGGATCTCGAACTACGGTGCAAATGCCAACATGTAATGGAATGACAGAAGGGAAATAGATATTTGTCCGCCCATAATTTTTCTCATTAGATATTTCTTTTTCAAAGAGAGCATCAAATGAAAACGACAACAGACTGTATTAGCTACCAGCAATGAAACAGTGATTTTACATGCTACAAACACGGTACGCCACGCACTGAGACAGCAATGAAAAAGACAGACAGCAAACATTATCTCCATTTCACAGGTTCAGAAGGGAGGCACGAGAAGACTAAAAGGAACACCCGAAGTCACTTGTGCACTGGGCTGAGCTGGGGATACGGCACTAGTCCATAAGCATTGTAGTCAGCTCCAGCATGGCGTGAAGGAGGAGGGGAGAACGCGTGCAGATGTCTCTGCGACGTTACTGACGCAACGTTTTGCCATTTTCACTTGTAGAGATTCAGGAGGAACAAAGACTTTCCTCCTGTCACAACTGCCTGGAGCTTCTCCTGACCTTTTTTCCCCCTTCCCATTTTTCCAGGTGATTAAATTGTGCAGTCAGAAAGCATGACTATGATGCCAAGAAGCCAGCAATTTTAACACCACAAAAGGATAATTGTGTAGTACTTCAGACCATATTAGTTTCAGCACGGACTGACCCTCAGCCGGTGATGAGAGAGTGCCGACAGCTCCCAGCACAATGACTGACAGAACTGGGACATGGCAAATTGCACTTTGGAAGCCTGCAGCAGAAGAAGAGGTAGCGGATACGCCGTGCATTAAAAACGGTCACGTACTATATTCTTAGAACAAGGGATAAAGTAGGACAGCCCAGGAGTAGTTCCCTTCTAAACCGTTTCACTTGAAATGTTTTCCATCCTCCTCATTCCCCTTTGCTAGTCTGTAAAAGACAGCTGTCTGTACTACCGGTGTAATGTTACTCATATTCTTACGCTATACTAGAGATTTGTACTAAATTAAAGAGATTTTGCTACCTTTGAGTGTCACGTTAATTGAAAGAACAGCTGGAGTGTGACATCTATCGATGGGTGAGTAAAAGGGTTGCTTTTCCTCCCCTCAACTCAACGCTGCCATTGAACCTCAGACCATTATTGCTGTATTAGAGGTCTCTGTGCTCTACCTGTAAAGATTCAGGCGCAATCGAGGCACCCAAGTGTACAAGATTTTTACACCACCCCACCCCCAAACCTTTGCTCACATCTGCACTAGCTGGGCCCTCTGTAACATTCTCGGCCTGTACATGCCTGTGCGAGCAACTGGGACCCCCCAGGCAAGATCCTGAGTGGAAAAGAACCTAGGGTTAGCCAGAAATAAACATACAGCATAGGTGAAATTTAGGTGGTCCCATGGGTTTTCCACCTGGGCAGAGAGGAGCCTGGGTTCCATTTCTCAGTTTCAGGATGTTTCTCTATTTTTGCCAGTTGCTATTTAGCTTTAAAAGAAAACTAAAATAAATAGTTGCTCCTGTTACCACAGGTCCCAGGAACTTGGCGCTTTCTGCTGCGGTGTGGCTTCCGCAGGTGACCAGCTCGGGGCACAGGGCCCTCTCCTGGGAAGGGAGCTTGAACCCATCCAGGGTGGGGGCTGAAGGCAACCCAACATTTCTCTCTTCCAGGACTCATGGTAACCAACTGCTATTACAAAGACACCCCCCTTAAAAAGTCTAGGGCAAGCTCCTACTCTCGAGAGATCATTTATCTTCCACAGGGAATAGGAAATTCCTTCCTCTGCTCTTGAGGGAGCCCCTCAAGAGAGGGGTGAAACACTTGACATTTCCTAATGCCACCCAGCTTCCACCAGGCACCGTAGGTGCGACAGCAACACGTGGAATAGAGAACCCTAACAGTCTTCACGCTGGGAAATGAGGGTTTGATAACCCAAACTCTCTCCTTCTGTCATTACTATGATGTGTTTGAGTTCTGGAAGCATGATCAAACTCTGAGTGGGTGAATCCTGGTGACCCAGGCTGTGTACTGTAAAAGTAGCTTCCCATTCCTCTGCCTCGTTACAAAAACCCTCAGTACTCACCTCAGCTTGTGCTGACAGCCAACTCTAAGTGATATTAAACTGACATTTTTCTTTCCAGAGCGTGATTTGTACAGTGTACCCTTAATTTAAGAATTATTTTAACAGTTCATTTCCTAAAAATAATTACATCACCCTTTGCAAATGTTACATCCATACACATTCCGACCCACAGCATGAAGTTTCACTGAACCCATGGCATGGCCACGGCGAATTCAATGCAAAGGTAATAACCTCAATTCCCACAGAGACCACCCTGATTGGAAAAAAACCCCAATACCATAAAAATAGAAAAATAGGAAAGAAAATGTGCAAGGTTATCTAATGGTCAGCCTAAAATGCTTTTAGGGTGACCATTAGATTGCCCATGCATAAAATCTAATGGTTATCTTGAGAAAAGATGTTAACGTCTTTAATTCTTGAATGGCTCTAGAAAAACCTGTAGCAGGGAAGGAGTTTTCTATTTGATTACACGGGGCAATTTAAAATACATAAAGGTCCATAAAACCAACTTCTGTAGGTTTTTGCTTACAGCATTGTCGTAGAGGCTATGATTTAAGCGAGACTAGAATTTCAGATACGCGTTTACATGGTTTTAGTGTTGCTCCCTGAAGACCCACCCCGTACTGATCAGGTTATTTACAGATTAAGTGCCTGGAAACAAGAGAGGTTACAATATGAAATACGTTCATAACCGGGGAATTAATTTTATATCTTTATCTAAGAGAATTAGTAACACACAGCACAATTGGCCCAACATCTACAGATCTGCTTGTAATTACCCCTTTCTGCTATGACAGCTCAATCTACCACCGTAGGGGTTGCCACTGATCCACAACAACGGGAATGTCATTCTGGCTCAATACCGTTAGCCATTTTCAGAACGGGAAATAGAAGCTTTGAAGTGACCAATGAAATGGAGCAATTATGTTGTTTAATATTTACCTTATGCAGTTTGAAAGAACTGTTACAAATATCCTTTAAGCACTACAGAATGGGAAGTACCGTGCCTACGATGTAAATGAATTTAAACCTGTCTTGCCATAATTATGTTCCTCAATGGTATAAGAGGTCCCAAAATAAAATCTTAAATAGTCACTACATAATATATCACTTCAAAATATGTTACACTCCGCAAGAATCCTAGTGTATCAATAATCGTACATCATTAAAGAGTAAGTTGATACAGGATTTTCTTTCCCCCCTTTCTTGCCTCTCCCATCACAGTGCTAAGCCTGTTGGCTGTATCTGCACTAGCAGAGCTGGGAGACTGAGTGCAGGAGAAGCAACCAAGATTGGAGTGTCAATAAAGGCACCAGATGCAACTGGCGCTTCTTCCGCACTTCAGTCCTCAGGCACCACAGCAGAACCAGGAACACTCCCAAGTCCAGGGTTTACCAGTAAAGGCAGATCAGAAGAGGCACAGCCTTTTTCCTAAGTGATAAAATAAAATGCTGGTACATTCTGTTGTCAAATAAGCCTGTAAAATCAGAATTGAATAATATTAAGCTCCTTTATTCTGGTTATACAGTCCTTTGGGCAGATCAGTCAACTGTTCATTCAGACTACCACACACCTTGGTTAATTAATCCAGGGAGTCAAGTTCCTTTCCAACAATTGCCTTAATGCAGTGTTAATGAAGACTTCTAATTTAACCTCCTGCCTCTCTATTTAAAAAGTGATTTTTAAATACCATCAAAAGACAGCACTTTGATAACAGTCCACTGCTTCCATTGAAAAGAAAAAAGTGGGAAAAAAACCCTCAAACCTACTTCCATACACACAGAAAGGATACAAAGCCATGCCAAGTAAAGGTTTGTAACAGATTTTACTTTAGGATCATTTCACAATAAAAAGGCAAGATGTGTTTGATGTTATACAGACATAGTGTATCAACCCGGAATGCCACTGGCAAAGCATACTGTAAAACTCAGTATGGAAGGTATGAGATGCACTGTTGTATTTAGCCAATTACTCCTTGTGGTTTAGCCCTGTTGGGCAATTAAGCACCACCAGTCGCTCTACCACTCCACTCCACCCCCCCACCCCACTCCTAGTGAGGAAGGGTCGGAGCAAAAAAAAAAAAAAAGGGAGCAAAAAAAAAAAAAGGGAGGCTCATAGAAGTTGAGATAAGAACTATTTAATTATATAAATGAATCTTACGGAGCTACTAACAATGCTATTGCTAAGAAGTAATTAAAAGAACAGAAAAATAGAACAAATGATAAAGGATCTCACCACCCGTGGACAGACGAACACAGCCAGGTTCCAGAACAGCAAGGCAAAAATAAATCCCAAGCCCCGAGGAGAAAATACCCCCTCCCTCAGCCCAGGAGCCCAGACCCAGGGAAAAAGAAAACCTTCAACTGCCCAGTCCAGACAAAGACCATGCGGCCGGCAGGAACCTCCAGGGTGACACCCCCACACACCTTCAGGGTCCAGCCTCTGCGAGCTTCCCCCCTGCCCGCTCCCAGCGCCGCCAGTACGGGGCTAACAGTGACCGCTCAGCTTGATTTATTATGGAATGAAACAAAATCTTATAGACGGCCCTAGGAGAGCAGCTCATCACTGCTTGGGGCCAGGACGCTCCTGATGATGCCTCTTTGTGGATACTTTCTTAATTACAGGTCCTCTCTGCTTCATGTATGTCAGCAATGTATTTTGGAATTTAAAACCTGGAGTGTTAAAATACACTGAAATGTGTCTGGGAAAATCAAACCCAGGACCAATTTCTCACTACACAATAATAGCTCTACCAGATCATTGGAACAAATGGCACCCTGTATGTAAACTGTCTGTCCCATCATTCTACTCCCCTTTATATATATATATAAAAAAAAGGCAAATTTGTCTTGATATAGAAAGTTGTTCCATCTTCTTTCTTCTGCATTCACGCAACTTCATTACCAGGTTTCCTTATCCAGACATTAAACTGTCAAATTAACAGTTACTTATCGTGGGGCTTGTCCATCACCTTCAGTGCTAATCTTCCAACCATTAGCAAACTGTGTATGGGGAAAAACACAGAATGAAACAACAATAAGAATAATTTGTCAACTCATTTTCAAATACTTCCCACGTAACTGGTACATTGAAAAAAAAAATACACAAAATATGATTAGCTCCATCTCAGGTTAATTAAGCAAATAAGAAATCACATATAGGAGGTTAAAAAAAAAGTATATTGCATTGTACCTGACACCAGCAATCAGCCCTGCAGGCATGAATTTTCCAGAGTTGTAAAATCTTGTTCCCATGACCGCAGTCAGTGTTCCAGACGTAACTTAAAGGAGAGATTCGTGCAGTCAGCAAAGATGCATGTGTGTGAGAGAGATGCTACAATTCAAAACTATCAGAAAAGAGAGAAGCAGTAGCATCAAGTTAAAAGTGAAACAGGGTTATTCCATGTGATGGACTAAAAGGGTCAATAAATTGTACAAACTTTGTAATGCCTCAGTATGTGAAGAGTAAATACTCTAAATCGAATTCTAGCTGACAGTGCATTCCATATGCTGCTGCACACACTGTCCTCACATTTCTTTGTCAAAATGTTCTTCTTTGGAGACTGGAAATAATCTATGCTACTCTGGTCTGGAACTCACTCCTTCCCTGTGCACAGGCAAATGACTAAACCTGTACACATAATTATCCCACTTGTAAATGGGAGAGAGCATTCTCATGTCTAACTTGTAATGTTCTGAGCAATAACTAATTCCTGTTTGGAAAAGACCCTGGAAGGGAAGTGTCCTATGCAAGTGCTAAGCATTACCAATCCATTTCAGCCCTGCACCACCTTCCACTAAGATCCCAGAGGTAAAGCTGTCCACCCTGACCACTTGACAGAGAGACATGAGCCAGGTGATTTCACTGAGACAGTAAAACAGGAAGGGCAATGCCTGGAACACTGTGTCCCAAAGGAAGATGGAATACCAAAGAAAAAATATGCAGAAAACATATTGATTATATCCTTAGCATGCATCTGCTACCCAGTGGTAACAGCTACACATGAACATGTTGTTCCCCCCACCCATTTTCTACCATTGTTTCTATGCGATGGCTGGTCCTGCAGGATGCAGCTCATCTCCAACCCTAGCCACAGCATCCTTCCTCCCTAACACCACCCTGAATAATGCTGTTGACATCTAACAGTCTCATATAAGTAGATACGTAGAAGATGGGGACCATGGTGTAATACACAAGAAAGAACTAAAGCACTTCAGTAGTCAAATACCTCAAGTTCCAATCAGTAGTCACTCTTCCAAATATACACCCCTCACTCAATGTAATTTTGTCTAACACAGCAGTAGAACATACCTTCTCCAAAAACTTTAAAGCCTGGATGCTTCACAGGAGGAGGAAAGAACTCCACATGCTCCTGAATTATAGAGATGTATCTGTCTCCTGCATCTGGGAAAATACTTTGGCTTGCTCTCGTTAAGCTTGCTGTACTTGCAGTTTATTGCAGTTATCTAGGCTTGACCCTGCCCAGCTTTTGACCTATCCAGTAGCTGTGAAAGTGGACTGCACGGTAAGCAATGCTGAAGTGGAGAGAAACACTGGGCCTTCCCCTTTCACACAGCAAAGAGCTAGATGCTATGTCACTGCTTCACTGAACAAATGCTCCAGCCAGTGGCAGCTCTTTAAGCGCTGAGCAGTGACTCTCCGTAGTTAGCTTCTCCAAGTCAGGGAGAAGGGAGGCTCCAGTTCTGAGGAGGAAGAAGAAACTGCATTACTGAAGCTTGCTTCTCTATCATATCTCCTCAGGGGCACACCACCTTTGTAATTCCACCTATTTGCCATATATAAAAATAAGCCAAGCACAGTCTCTGCTATTTTCAGCAATAATAAAAAAACCTACTAGGGATACAGGCAGTCTGCAGGAGAATCATGCTTCCTGAAATGCTCCAGCCTCCTGCAGGATGCTGAACGTAGGATCCAGTCAAAAAGAGGACACACGGAGGCCAGACATCCATTTACTAGCACTTCCCTTGCACTATCATCCTCCAAACACACCAGTACGAGACAGGGGCATGATGGCAGCCACCAATTCAGCCAAGCCTGGGGACTGAAAGATAGCTAGTGCTAGAGTACTGCCACGCACTGATGCTTTCTACAGTTCAGGAGAGGATACTACTAACACTGACCCTGGCCAAAGGAGTACACAAAACACATGCTCACGAGTATCTGGGATACAGCAGCCTAACAAGTGTCAGGCATCGGCAAAGCTGCTGGAATTATCTACATATATTTTCTCAGACCACTTCAATTGCAAGGGACCTTCACTTATTAGTGAACGTGAAAAGTTCAAGTCATGCTATTTTGCAACCGGCATGAGCTTTAGGCACACAGAGTTTGAAGTGATAGGTGGTAACTGTCCTAACTTCATTGCAACCCTGAGCTCTCTATGCTAAATGGCAGAAAGACAAAAATGGCATTTTAGAGATTCACACCATACTACACACAAATATTTAAAGAGAAAACGCTTACTTGATCTTTTTTTTCGGAAGGATGTGTAATAACGGACATTTGGTTTAATTTTTTTTAAACCACGTAAGTTTCACTTCAACCTAGCACACATTTTCCTTCTCAATCTTCACCAAAAAATAGGGGTTTTTAATGCTCAGAAGACAAAATCTAATGATAAATAACAGATATTTTCCACTCATGATGTGAAAAGGAACAAAAATGTAAGTTTGAACTATCACCCAAAGTACTTTATACTTCTTGCAAAAGGAACAAAGTGAGAAGTCTCTGAGCAAGACAAATGAAGACAAGCAGAGCAGTTTTTAATACGCATTCTCAATACATTCTTCAAAAAAATAATTAGTTAATGCTAACTGTTCACATTCCAAGGAAAGCAGTGGAGTTTGGCAACTAAAACACAAGTTTAAAGTTTGGATTGAAACCAGATCTATAGCAGCATCTACCTAACTCTTTTAGGTACTCATTTTAAGTATCCAGTTATTTTAGAGTAAATATAACCCTTCTAATTAAAATTTTAAACTACTTACTCAGAGAAATCCAAACATTATTTGGATTCTGTGAGAGCTGATAGGCACCCAGTCCAGCCAAACTCCCAAAGAAAAGGCCAGCAGCTAGTGATGGGACACTACCTGAATAAATAAATGATAATGCATTTATTAGAAGCTCAGAAATAAACTTGCTCATCAGTTTATCTGTTTTGTGAAACATCAAAAACCACAAAAAAGATGGGCATTCATTGTTATAAAGCAGGTTAGAGAGGGTTTTTTTTTTCTTTTAGGATATTAAGAACATGCTGATCCACACTAAAAAACACATTCAAATACTCTTAAGATACAAATAGCATTAGTATTTAATTCTTTAACAGCAAAGCCATTAATATATTTCTGATGGAAAGAATTGTGAAAAAAATATCAAAAGAATTGGTGTTTTCTTTGTGCAAACTGGAGCATGTAGTTTCATCACAGTAATATCAGAATTTCTTGAGAAGCAGTATATGGATTAAATTCTAAGGGTTTAAGACCAGAAAAAGGACACGTGGACTGAAGTGGGCAGGAGGGCATTCAGACAAATGAAGAGTTTCCAAAGAAGACAGCAGAGTCGAATAAGAGAGCTTGTATCTCTCAAGTACACCTAGGATTTGATCCAAAGGTAACTGCAGACTTTGGAAGAAGGTTCCCCAGACTTGCCTAAACTTTGGATCAAGTCTTTAGTATAAATGGTAATCCCAAGATACCAGAAGATAAAGAATACCACATCCAAACTGTCAATTTATAGACTACATCAAGTAATGAAGCAGTGTGACCACTGTGAGTGGTGAATGCCCACAATAAGGCTAATGGACAATAGCTTAATGCTACTGAGGGTGGTGGTTCTTTATATATTTCATTTTTCAGGACACCTTTAAAAGACTAGAGATTGCAAAGCTGATAAAGATCTCCTCTCAATGTTACAGGAGGATCTCATATCGCTACCAGAAAGTAATCATTTTTCTGTTATCGGCAAGGCAGCCGTAACATTGCTTCAGATCCTGCTTTTGGTATAAAAAGCAAGAAACAAAGATCATGAGAACTGCCAGATATTCTTGTACCTGCCTAAGGAAAAGATGCACACCCTAGTAAGTGGCTGCTCTGCACAGCATACAGTTTAGCAACCAACGTGGTAGCTACAATTCTTTCCACAAGCCTGGGAGCCAAGACATGGCCATCATATCCCTGAATTTTACCTCAAGGCATTGTTTAAGGAGCTGTGACACACACAGACACTGGCACAGCCACACCACCTCTGGCTCAAAGAAGTTCCTACGTCTCAAAACGCTGGAACCCAGAGAACTTATTAAATAAAGTGAGACAAATCCACCACTCACTCTTTGCTTACCCTGTTCCCATATTCTTCCCAAGGCACCGACAGCTGACCATTGTCTGTGTGAGTTCGTATACCTTGTTGTAAAAGAACACATCACTATCTTAGCTCTATGGATTAAAGTTCCATTTTCTTTTGGTTTCTCCAAGTTATTGATAGGGATACAACAGCTTGCCTTTTTTTCCTTCCTCCAAGTCACCATACAAGTTCCCATTTCCTATTCAAAAATCCTGTGACTTGGATTCCCTTGCCTCAGCATGACCACGTCCTCCCACCTGGGACCAGAGGATAAGAAAGGCACCTACTGTTTCATAATGGCCTCGGAGAAATGAGTTACTGAAGTTCTCAGTAAACTCCATTCACAGCCCCAAGGATAAATCAAGCCAACAGAAAACAGATTGGAATAGGCATTAGCATCTATGTACCATATCACAAACACTAAGATGGCTTAGGGATTTTTGAAGCGGAAAGAGTCAGTATTGCGGCAGGGATGAAGCCACAGTCCCATCCAGAGGGGGGCTAACTCAGAAAACGGTCAGGAAATGAAAGCAGCGGGTCACGGGATAAGGCTTACGATGCACACAGCCCAGAAAAGGAACAAGCTGGAGCCTGATTTGCATTGTTCAGCCCTACTTGGAGACAGCATCCTTCTGAAAACTGTCTGCAGCTTGCAGTAGGCTGCTACCATCGAATACTAAGACAAGATTAAATCTTTAAGGGAAAACCGGTGATTTATGTCACTTGAAGATACAGTGACATACATCTGAAACAGCAGGGGAAAAGCCTTTCTGAAGGAAACTTGTGCCAGTGCACCCAGAGAGCGCAGAGCAGGGGCAGGGCACCAGCATCCACCAGAAAGCGCATCGTGGGCTTATCAGCGCAAAGCACCGGCTCAACCCAAAAAGCACCACACCCCAGCAGCAAGCTAACAGCCAGTTATCGGCACATGGCCCAAAGCGATAAACTTGGCATCTGCCTGAATTCCGAGATAGGAGGTTTTCGTGAACAGCCGCCCAGTTCACACAAAGTTACGGGGTGGGGGATGGAGGGAGATACATCACCTTCCCGCACCCTACCTGCTTTTGCATAGCCAATGAGCCCTCCTGATGCCACCAAAGCGGCGTAACCAAAGCCGAGCCAGTCCACTGCCATGCTGAAAACTGGAAGAGAAATTGGGGTGAGGACCTTAATTTTTCAGGGAGCAAAAATAAATAACATCGTGCTAGTACGAGCTTCCACAAGCAAGGCCTGCCTAAAGCTTAAGCCGAGTCCAAGAGCTGGAAGCCGATGTGCTGGGGATGCAGCCCTGGGGGCGGCAGGGCGGAGCTCGGTGTCACATCCCCCCTCCCCCCCCCCTCCCGCGGAGCACCCGGCGCTCACCTGCGCGGCGGCCCCTTCCACGGCAGCCCGGGGCGGAGCAGCCTGCGGAAGGGGAGGCGAGGGAGCAACGCACCGCCCAAAGCTTCCCTCTTCCGGCTGTTCGGAGGGAAGGGAGTGGGGGAGCCTCCCCAAACCTCAAACAAGCAAACAAAAAACCCGGACAGGGAGGGGCGGGTGAGTCCCGCAGCGCGGGGCTGCGGAGGCGCGAAAGGGTTGGTGCCTTCCCACCTGCCCGCAGAGCTGCGGGGAACTCCCACGGCCCCGGGGGAAATTATGCAACAGTGGGAGATGGAAAATGTCTTGTAAAGACAATGTTTTGCTTTTTTTTTTCCATCTGGAAAAATGTAGAGATAGTTAGAATTGCCTACAAAGATAAACTCAAGTGCTTTCTTCACTTCAGTGGTGCTGCATCATTTATTCCAGTTGGCTATACACCTACCTCCCATGGCCATTTAACAACAAATTAAGAAACAACACCCCCCAGCAAGGTCCCTGAGCTGTCTGAAGGACTTCAGCACCTTTCTGTAACAGAAAGCATAAAACACGGCCCCCCTGTGCTTTCTGCTAACTGCAGCGTTCTCTAGCTGCATCTCCAGTTTTCCCCATCTTTATGAATTAGCCAAATGGTCAGAAAGCAGGGAGCAGTTTAACTCCCTCGTTGGCCCAAGTGGTTTTTAAACAGCAGTCTCCCTGGAAAGCGCCACAGCCAACAGATGTGAGCTGTTCTGGATGGCGTTCCCTCTTCTGTCAGGCTGTGGGATGGCTGGAAGGTTCTAGTTTCAGTGGGCTCTGCTCTGTAATCCAGCGCTGGCCTTCCCACACAGGGGAAGGAGGAAAACTGGGAGAGGTCCAGAGCTGCCAAAGCTGCTGAACTCATCCGGGGTCTCAGCTGAGATGCTGTTCTCTAGGCTGTCGTTTCTTGCAGCCATGGCTCCGTTTTCTCAACCCCTTTCATGCGCACTCACCCTTTCTGGCACAGGAGGGCCCTTCTCACGCTGCCATCTCCCCTCTCCCTGCACTCCTGCCTCCCCTTTGCTCATTCTAAGCAGTTCCCTGAAAACTGAAAGGGAAAATGTTCAGAAAAGGAAGACAGCTTGCCTCCACGGTTGTGATGTATTCAAAAAGTCAACCCTTTCAGCAGTGGCAGCCATTTTGCCAAGAACAGACGTAAGATAAGCACTGTAAAACTGACATTAAGCTTACTTCACAAAGCATAAGCTTGAATAAGAGAATTGTGGAAGTCCTATATTTACAACAGGAGCCTTGCTATCAATTAAAAATCTGATTCAGTGCCTTTCCTGCCCAGTCTCCGAACACATTTAAGTCCTATATTACCTGCCTGTGTTTGTGTGCACAAGCATTCAGGGTAGTATTAAAGTTAAAAGCTGAGTAAGTTCAAACTACCGTTGAAAACCCCTTAACACTGAATTAAACTGAGCTCGTATAAATCAACTATACTGAATATTCAGACAAGGAGTTGTGATAACTTACCTAAGGGAAACAGTTACATAAAAACAGACCTCCACTTCCAAAAGAACACTGCCGTTGCCACATGAACCATCTGTAACAGCAACGAAGATGCTCGCTTTGTCTCAGTGTCAGAGCAAACACACAGGCAGGCTGCAGCTATATCCTATTTGACATCCCTAAGACAGACTGCATTCCTGCCTCCAGGTTTGGCTCAATCTTTTTTCTGATTTTCTTTACCTTTTGCTACACAAATAAGGAGGAACAGATTATTACTAAAGCGAATCAGAACAAAGCATAATTCCAATCCCTCTTTGAACAGAAGAAATAATGAGTACCCTGGTAATGCAGAAAACACCACTGATATGCCTTACTTTAAAAGAAATAAAGATAACATTTAGTGCAGCTAGTTGACCTTGCTCTCTCCAGCTTAACTGTCTTTCCTCCACTGTGTGTTTGTAATAAGACTTAGGATAAAATCCTGTTCTTGCTGACTGAGAAGGTCAGGAATTCACTTTCGGTTTAAGTGCAAAACAGCATTTTGTCAGCATGACGAACGTTTCAAATGTTAGGCGTTTTTCTTTTAACAATACAGCTCAGATCAAGGACTTGATATGTATCATATTCTGAACAAAAGATTTCAATCATGTGAACCATGGGTGCAAAGACTTTTAAAAAAATTAAATGCATGAAGTATGAACACAGTAAAAAACGCATACATTTTGCATATAAACTCCATGTGTAAGTCCATGGCAAGAACTGTGATTTTCTGTGAATGTGTGAATGGAAAGTGATCATCATATGTAAAGTAATTTTAACATGTTCCTTCTTACAGTAGGAAAAGTAATGCATGACAAAGATCATACTTTGAGTCAAATGAATTGTAACTCTGCCAACATAAAAAAGCTTTTTTAATATGCATTTAAGCGAGACAAAAATGTAACTGAGATAGATCATCCATTTATCATTTTAGCTGACTTTTTCAGAGCCAGTTGAAAAGTGTATGCTATTGTTAATAGAAAAAATATAAACATTACATATTATGAATTTATTTGGATGCAAACATTCATTACTTTTAAACAACAAATCAGTTCAGAGGTTCTGTCAGAGGTTTACATCCTTATAAAATCTACAGCAACACCAGCATTTACTTTTTATTCAGGAGAGAAAGTAGCTGCCTTCATGCTAAGCTGTTCTGTTTCTTTTTCTTCTTTTGCAGCGGAGCTTCCAATTTTTGCTTCCCTAGAGTAATTTTCTTCTTTCTTTTTGCCTTTTTATCACTTTTATTGGTAGAAGACACTTCGTTTTTCCTGACTATTGATGAATTTTCATCTTTATTTGCTGAAAAAAAAGGAAGAAATCATTCACACTGGTATTTATGTCCAGTCTTTGTAGTCTAAAATGGCATGGACAGATATTTGTATCTCATTTTAAAAAAGGAGTTATACATGATTTTTTTATTCACAGTGGAATGTGCCACTTATGCTAGTTTTGCCTGGGATAAGAAAATATCTGAAGTATGTAAATAAGACCACAGTACAGGAAAACAATAGCAAAAAAAGCCAAACCCGAGCCAGACTTCCCAAGTCTGTGCAACAACACTAGCCTCAGACCTATTTTTTTAATAGGAAAACAAGACATGCAGTTCTATCAAACTGTTTATTCTTTTCTTATCTGTCTCAAAAGTTTCACAGTGGCTTCCTCAGGATGTTATTCCAGTAAAGAGAAACGAAACTTTCATATAATAAAAGTGAGGAGAGGTTCATGTCCTGCAACATACACGCAGGCTTGAGACACTATCAGATCGGTGAAAATATCTGTATCACTTGCCAGTGTCATATCCCCAGTTCTTCAAGATACTACAGCGTTTTCCAATGCATATAGTAAAAGCCTCCCACTTAGTATATTCCATTTCACGGCCACACTAACAACTGAATGAACCACACAGTTGTGTTACCTTGAGATGATGAATTTGCAGCTTCATCAGAATTTTCTTTCATTTCTGAAGCTTGGTCAAGCCATACTGCAAGACATGTCAGCCTAGCTTTGGTATTGACTTCACACAGTAAAGACGGCTCATCTTTAATCTGAAGATAATATAGAAAAACATTAATTAAACATTGTTCTATTTCTGTTTAAATTTACTGAAGTATTTGAAGTAAGAAAGTATCTTACTGCCCACCTTCCACTGCAATTCTGGTGCCTAACAACGTTCAGCGCTAGAGGCTCTACACCAGTTAACGCTGATATTGTTACAGTCCTGTTCCTCACACCGCTCCTCAGTGACGGTTTTACAGAAATCTCCCAATGGCTTTAAGGTATCTTGATAAGCAAGATCAGTGGGTTTCAGCCTCATAGGGTAAGTTTAACACAAGGAATAACTAGATGAGTCATAGAGTCTTAAAAAAAAATTGTTAATGGTTTCAGAAGTTTATCCAGAGTAACAGGTACTTTTTGGTAGAGTTAAATAATTTGAATTAAGTTATTGCATCAGATTCCTTTTCTCCCTCTCAAAGACAAGGCTTCTGATCAAAAGTAATCTCATCAGCGTGTGTTTCAAATTGCTTATCAGTCACCTCTGGGAATACTTGAGCAAATATCCTATTGCAGGTATCAGGGGATAGTGTCACAAACACATATGCAGCGTAACAGCATCAATCCATCAGAAACTACCTGGATTAGGGTATTCTACCTCACAGAACTGAACAGAGCAGCCCACACAGTTATACACAGTTTTACAAAATTTTGCCTGCATGGGAAGAAATTCACGCATTTGGTCAAAATAAATACAGTGGGCCCCTCACTACAAGGCCACTGAGGTGCTGAAGCGTGTCCAGAGAAGGGCAACGGAGCTGGTGAAGGGTCTGGAGCACAAGTCCTGTGAGGAGTGGCTGAGGGAGTTGGGGTTGTTTAGCCTGGAGAAGAGGAGGCTGAGGGGAGACCTTATCACTCTCTACAACTACCAGAAAGGAGGTTGTAGCGAGGTGGGTGTTGGTCTCTTCTCTCAAGTTATAAGCTATAGGACAAAAGGAAATGGCCTCAAACCGTGCCAGGGTAGGATTTGGTTGGATCTCAGAAAAAACTTCTTCATGGACAGGGTTGTGAAGCATTGGAACAAGCTGCCCGGGGAAGTGGTGGAGTCACCATTCCTGGAGGTATTTAAAAGATGAGCTGATGTAGAGCTTAGAGCCATGGTTCGGGGTAGACATGGCAGTGCCAATTAAATTAAAAAAAAAAAGATTTTAAAAGACAAACCCCAGAGCAATCAATAAACATGGGAAATTTTAAAGGTAGACCTTTCCTTGTTCAGCTGTACTACTCAGAATTGTTTGAAAACACAGGAAATGAAAGTATCCACTACAGTCATGCGTTTGAATTTGACAAAAGAACACCTTTTTTATGCCCACATGAACAACCACCATCCCCAACCCATAGACTTTGTGTTTATAAGAGAGTAGCAACAGCCATCAACATTACAAAAATTCACAGCAGTCCTTAGCACATGTATGACTTATTAGACAGACCTAAGTCTGGCCAGGTAGGTCTGAAGGGAAGCATGACTTTACATAAAGAGGAGATGAGACCGCCGTAATATCACTAGATTTTACAGCTTGTTTTAAAAACATTACAAAGATTAAAAAAAACCCAAAACAAAACAGGTGCATAAAAATATGTGCATAGACATCTCTACTGAACATAACATGGAGGAAGATCAAGATACCCAGTTCTCAAGTAAAATTTCCTCAGTTATTTAAAATTAATCTTTATAACAGAACTATCTGCAATTCTGGTTGTCTGATATTTTTACATAAATGAAGCAAGCAGCGTAATAGACCAACCTTACTAAGATCCAGATTCCACATTTTAATGTAACCATCACTGGATGCAGTAACAATAACATGTTGTCCTTCTCTTTCAAAACTATAGATATCCTTTATTCTGTGAAGAAAATGTAGTACTTTGTTACTTTATAGCATGGCAGTTCACTTCAGAACAGTAAGCTGACAGAAATCAAAGACGAATAGGCAACAGTCTTAAAAATCAATTTGAACAGAAAACCCACAACTGACAGGCAGGAACTTGGAATGGCCATCTGTTTTGAGTGCTGTCATTTGCAGTAGGAACACTTGCCTTTGCTGGGCTTGTTAGGATTCAATGCACACCACCTTAATGCTTTTGAGCACACGCTATTAACCACATCAGTGACATTTTAGCTAATGCTTTTATGTTTTGCTGATTAAAAAGCAGCATTTCAACAAATATTTGGTGTTTGACAACAACAGAGAATAGGGGATTACTCTCGTATTGTCTGGACTGAATACAACTGGTTTATTTATGCATTCTAAGGAGTCAAAATCTGTAAAGACTGGTTAAACATTCTATAGAAGGTCTTGCAGGAAAATTCTGGTACCCAGTTTCAGAAACACACAGACCACACACAGAGAAGTGTGTACCTGTACAGACTCAGAACTGTAATATTTCTAATTCTTTACCCTGTTTCTTTTTGTGACAGCACAGTACTTGTGCTCATACTAAAAGCAAACAAGTGTGTCCCAAATTTGAAATTCAGCATATAAATAAATCCACTTTGTATACTAACACAAAACCAACAGTAAAATATGCTGAACACTACAAGTCATTGAACTTTACTGAGTACTCAGCATTGCCATAAATATTTAAATAGTAAATAAATATAGAATACCTGTTTTCATGAGCTTTAAATTCACACAGGCATTTTTGAGAGTCACAGCTGTAGAACCTTATAATTTCATCATCTCCAGCTATGGCAAGGATAGAATCCTTGGAAAGGGAAAAAAGAAATGCAAACACGATTAATTTCATGTGTTTCAAACCAAGTAATTTCCCAGCACTTTCATTTTTTTGTACTTACTGTAATAAATCTAAGTGAAGAAATTCTCTTCTCTGTTGTGATAGTGCCAGTGACTGAAGCTGTGTCAAGTTTGTAGATATCCACTTTATTTGTTATCACGGTGACATACCTCTCTCCATCAGGGGACCATTTAATTATGTGGGCATCTGTACACATTGATACATTTGTACGTACATGTACACAGTTTTTTTGTACTCTATAATGCATGAGAATCTAGAAGTAAGAATCCTTAGAAGCTGCTAGACACTGTTTTCTATCTAAACCTGAGAACAATTCAGGGAAAAAAAAAATCAAATAACCTAGAATAAGCAAGCAGAATTATGCACTTAGATGTTTATTTCCAATTCTCAGAAGCGTATAAAGAAAACCAAAACAAAGCACAACACATTTATTTAAATGTCCTGACATCAAATTTCCAGGGAAAACCCCATTTACTTTAGTGTCACTAGTTTTTCTTTTGGTAAATGATTATTGTTAAGGAAGTAAGCTTAAATATGTTTGCCTGCATGTGTGAAAAAGACATTCTGAAAGTTGCTTGCAATTAACTACTTGTTGATTATTTTCATTGACACAAAAAATAAAATTATCTAATTCCACTTTTTTTCGTGGATTTAGACTAATAAACTCACTTTGCTTCAGGTTTTTGATAAAGGCTGATCGTCCTTCTACGAGATTCCAAGTTCTGAAAGACAACAACAGATAATGTGCATTCTGCTTCAAAACAGCGCAGTGAAACTGAAGTCCTGTCTGCTGACATGAGGCATCCAAAAGAAGCTTTTAAGCATCGGTACGCATTTTGCTGCCTTCTTAATGCAGGAGAAAATGATGACTTCATATATCGCTTGCACACTATAAGGTTGAATTTGTGATATTTATTTTATAAACCACTGTTGGCGATGCGGAGCCCAAAAGAGCCCAATACCAATTTGTGCTGTTAAAACAGCATTTTATATATTTAAAACACATGTATACAGCAACATGTACACACTCAAAGTGAAAAATTACTTTTCTCACACTAAACAAAACCTGACAGCTTTCAGAAGGTTAAACAAATTGTGTTCCAAAATGAAAATGTATTTATACATCTACAAGTGACTATAAAGAAGTTAGGAACAGCAAGGGCTATTTTTAAGGGAGTTTAAAATATTGCTGGTACCTGGAACTTAAAAAGGCAAACCAGTGGATCTTTGAACTATTTCATGTCCAAATACGTTTTATCAGTGTTGCACAGTCTAGTCCCAACACGGAATTGTCCATGTAACTACTTACAAAGCATTATTGATTAATGATTCTCAGCATTCTTTCATCTGTTTCGACTTACCTTAAGGTCTTATCCGTTCCTACCGACAAAGCTAATTTCCCAGAAGGATGAATAGAAAGAGATGTCACATGCCCCCTGTTAAAAACAAAACAATGTAACAGTCACATAAACTATCTGCAAGGAAAATAAACATGAAAATATACACAAATATGCAGATTTAAGAAACTCACTTATGTGCCTTAATGGATTTCAGGCACTCCCATCTCTTTGTGTTCCAGATACAAATTAGTCCATCTTCAGCCCCACTCAGTAGATGTGCAGTACCATAAAACTCCAAACAAGTTATTGTGCCTGGAAATACAAAGCAGAGCTATTAACGGTGTTGTACATACTGAACTGTTATCACACAGATAACATGAATTAACAGAGAAGCTTCTAGCATTGAAGCATGCCAGCTACTACCTTTCCCCTTGGGAAAATCTCAATTATTTCCCAAGTATTTCTTCACAAAACCTCCAAACTTGTTATATTTAATCACTGATGTGCTCTATCAGCCCCTCTATAGCCACACACATCTGAACTCCATCTGGTCCGTTCCCTGAAACGGCAGTAGGCAATCACCATGGCGCAGGTGACACAGAGCTGCTACCAGTGATAAGGAATGCTCCTATGTTAAAGCCCTGCTCATGACACAGAACTGAATTTACTGCACGTTGATTCCCATAAGCACCGGATTTATCATACGTGAGTTGAGCACAGGTACCATGTTCAGTCCAGCTCCAGGTATTTCTTGGTTATCGGGAGAAAAAAAGGCCAATCAGGGCTGAGTTACAAATGACCCAAACGCGTTTCTTTGGACAGCCATTAACTGATGTATTACGCAGCTGCCATTCAGGAGGCATATAAAGCAGAAAATGTACTACGTTAACTCTTCCAGCAGCAGCAGACTGCTCTCACAAACCCTCTCTTCCGTGTGGCTCACGTACATCTGTGACAGGACAAGGACACTGAGAAAGCTGGTTGTTGGGAGTAGGCATGGTCGTGATAAACGGTCATGGTAAAACAAAAATGGTTCACGAGCCATTTGTGGGCAATAACTTCTTAAACAGGTAAAACTAAAAATAATTGAAAGTAGCAGCCATATTTGTGGACTAATACCCAAAATGATATCTGGGTTTTTATGCTCACAAGCTTACCTTGCCTGTATCATCAGATCACGGTGGCTGCAACACCATCCCTATTAACGAGTTATTAAACAAGAACAACTTTCTTCTGACAAGGGCCAGTTTTTCAGCCTGAATCCCTTTTAAGAAGAAAAGCTCCCTTACCATTGTGCTGCAGCAGCGCCCCATGTTCTATCTTCTTTTTCATGTCGTAGATTTGGATTGTCTCATCCCTGCTCCCAGTGACCACGTATCTGTTATTCACTGCTACCGCTGACAGTGAGGCAGAGTGAGCATGATGTGTGAAATCGGGGACAACCGACCAGGGCTGTAAATGAAATACAAAATAAACAGGTCTTTCCGAAAGCTTACCATAGTGACCTTCAGCCTCATCATCCTGTAGTTTATTGGGTTTTTTTAAAGCAAACCCTGAGTGTTAGGTGTAAAACGCAGAGGAACTGTGCTTAGCTCTAAGTATAATGGGATCTTACTGAGTTCACGTGCTGTTAGGAGATCAGTCCGAACGATTTAAGTGCGCAAACCGCCTCCTGTAACCAGCGTTGGGCTTGGATGAAGCTGTCTGCGAAAAACTACCTGCGCAGGGATAGATCTCGGGGAGGAAGAAGGCGGATTTTCCCCTCTTCCACCACTGCAGGCTGGAGACACGCCTTCCACCTGGCACCAGCCCCCCTCCCCGAGACGATGTGGCATCCGTCCCCGCGCGGCTGCTGATGCTCGGCTCCGCGCTCCAAGGCCGACAGGAACCAGTTTACCCCGCGGGTCCCTGCTCCCACGCGGTCGGCCGCCTCCCGGAGATCCACAGCTCCCGGGAGTCTTCGCAACACCGGGGGGCCCGCGGGCCGCTCCCACACCCCGCGATAACGGCGAGGGGCCGAGCCTGCGCCTGCGGGAGGCCGCTCCGCCCCCGCCGCGCTGTAAAAAGCCCACCCCGGCGGCCCAGGCCCGCGGCGAGTGGAGTCGGTGAGTAGCGGGGTGCGCTTTGGCGGGTGGGCTGGTGCTTGGGCCGCAGCGCGCGTTCCCTCCCCTCCCCCTCCGTTACCTCGGCGGGCAGCGCGGCGAAGCCGAAGAGGACCTGCTCGTAGCAGCCCGCTACCAGCTCCATCCGCCTCGCCACGCACGGCGCCACCGCGGGGCCTTGCCGCTGTGAGCGCTGTCTGCGCCGCGCCGGGTTGGGCCGGCGGCGTGCGGCCGGCAGCGCTCCCTCGGGGCAGAACCCGCGGCCTCCGGTAGGCGCCGGGGAAGGGGAAGCGCCCGGGAGGTAGAGTGGTGGTGGGGGGCGGCGAGGGCGTGGGTTTCGCGGGTCAGGCACCGCGCGGGGCAGCCCGGGCGGGAGGTCCTCGCGGAGCGGAAGCGGGGCTGGCGGCGCTGCTGATGGCGACGCGGAGGCTGAGAGACGTTAGTGCCGGGATCGGGCCGGGCGGGGGGGGCGGGGTGTTGGAAAGAGGGATCGCGGTGACCGAGAGCCGGGTAGGGGGGCCGCCAGCCGGGGAGGGGGTGCAAACCGCTCTACTGCGCAACGAGAGGGGGGTGGCGGCAGCCCCCTGCCGTCCCTCGGGGCCTCGGAGCCGCCGCCTCACGGGCGGCCGGGCCTGCCCGGAGGCCTTTGGGCCGGAGCGCGCCCGGTGAGCCATCCCCTCCACCCCCCCTCCCGGGCCGGCCTAGGCACTGCCGGAGGAGCGCTGCGGCTTTCTTCAGGCGCCCACGGGCGTTTTTTATTTATTTTATTTTCCCTTTGTGGGGGGGTGGTTCCTTTTTTTTTTTTTTTTTTTTTACCTCCTTATCGCGTAGCACAATAAAGGGGAAGCGCGGCCTGGGCGCCGGCGCGGCCGCAGCGGAGGGCAACGGCCGGGCGGGGCGCACTTCTTGCCTGGTGCCCAGGCTCTTCCCGGCGTGCCGAGTGGCTTATAGAAATGCGTCACGGCGCGGCGCGGGCCTGGGCCCGTGGAGCGGCGTGGCCAGCGTCACCGTGAGGCGCTCGGGGAGACACCCCCCCCCCCACCGGCCCGCCGCCCCGACCCAGCTCCACGCGTGAGCGAAATTAACGCGGAAGGGGACGGCTTGTCCTACGAGCTTGGGCGAGCCGTCTTCGCACAGGCCGTTGTGGTGGCGGATGGCTTCATCCGCGCTTTCGCCGGTGCAGACGTAACAATAAGAGGAACGTGCAGTAAAGGGGTTGGTGAAAGGCGCACCGAGGCGTTTGGTTTCCGGAGGTTAAAGCTGCCTCACACTTCAAATGAGAAGCTAGCTGTGACTGTAGCTGGAGTTAAAGCAATGCCGTCTTAACTGCTTTTTAAATATTTTCTTGTTTTCTAGTGAAAAGATCAAGTGGCAACAGTTAAGATCATACGGGGAAAGAGGACGGTAACGCAGTTTTGCGTCAAGTCCATAACAACAGTGATCGGGGAAACAATTGCATCGCTTGCCATCTTGTAGTCTTTTGCAATAAAACTGCTTTGCAGTGCGTGCCATCTTCTGTTAAATCCGCACGAATAAAGACTGGTAAGTTAAAGTATTATGCACCTGTAAATTCAAGAACTAGTGTTCAGAGCATGGGGGAGTTTATGGTTCCTTTTAATAACAGTAACACTGGAATTAGAGGAGTGTCACCGTGTTGATACTGTTCTTAATAATGACCTTCTTTAACAGGGAAAAAACTGCTGCTGATAGCTCTTTATAATGAGCACAGTTAGGTTTACTGAGAGGGTTTCCTGGTATATGGCTGTATTTAAGGGCTGGCTTGCACTTTACTGTTATCTTGGTGTCGTGGTTTAACTTACCTCAATTTTACAAGCTTCCTTATTTCTTTTTCCTCTGATTCTTCTCCTCCACTGGAGGAGGAATTTGTGAGAGCAGCTTCGTGGTATTTTGCTAGCTGGAGTTAAACCATGACGCTTGGCTTTAGAATGGGTGTGAGGATGAATCGTGTAGTTAGCCTGAATAAGACCATGTATGGATGCTCTTAATTCTGGTATATGGCTATCCTATGTCAGGTTAGCCTAATCCATTTTCAGAAGTAATGCACTGAACAGTTCCCCTGTGTGGGCAAGCCTTCCAGGCATTGCAAACAATCCATACTTAGTGTATTATGTGAATTTGACCACCCAGTACATAAAACATTACATATATTTGTGCACGGAAATGGAATGTAAAACTTGGAATCAAATATCTACATAGAAGGAGCAACACAGGATGTAAAAAAAAAAAAAAAAAAAAAAAAAAAATCGGCGGTAGTGAATGAACATCTGCATGTGAAAGTAGATGCAAAATATTTTGCAAATAAAATTTTCTGCATTGATTTATATTGATTGGTGAGTAGGGATAAAATCTTAAAGGGTATCAGAATCAACAGAGGTACATAACTTTCCTGAAAAGTCTATCCACTGGTTTATTGGTAGCAATAGAAGGGCATTTGCTGTTGCTAACTCATTGGTAGTCAGTGAAATGTGTATGTGGAAGAGATGAAAGAGAGAAGATGTGCAGAGAAAGATCACGTTTACCTGTACTGTACCCTCCTCCCTTATTTCTCCTGTCCCTTAGCAAATAGGAAGTACCACTGATTGTTTTTAGCTGTATAATTTGTGGTACAAATAAATCAACTCTTAACTTGGCTAAAAGGGGTAAAAGCTGAGGGGTTGTACAAAACACACTGAAACTTCTATCTTGTTTCTAACTATTGGAGAACATGGATCTTCTGAATCACTGTATCATTCTATGTAGGAATTTCAAAAATAAGGGTAAAGTATAGGTGACTTAAAAGCTTTTATGTAATTTCTGAGTGCTTTGGGCAATAGGAAAGCTTTGTGGCCTTCGCGCAGTGAAGGTGACTTCTAAACATAGTCCCGTTTGGCCACATATCTCTTTTTATCTCCATTGGTCTAGCAATGAAAAGTCAGAACTTCAAATTCTGAATTCATAACATTGAAAACATAAGGTGGGGTGAACATACCTGAAAGCAATTCATCTCAAGGTTAAGATTCTTTATCTTTTCGTTCTTCCCTCACATCCCTTTCAGCTGAAGGAGTGCAGTAAACTGAGCCGTGTTCTTCGGGAAAGGCAGGAGACCGTTTGAACCATGGCAAGCCAGGTAAGATCATTTGGTCAGAAACTCAGGCTTGCAGTGCCTAAATGGATTCCAGAACCATACTCAGAATTTCTAGTAAATGTAAAGCTGAAATAGCTAGCTTGCTCTGAGTTGGATGTTCTTTTAGTCCTATAATTTCTTCCAGTAACGTGGTAAACGGTGGCTGTCCTCTGGACACTTAATTGTATCAACTGAAGCAGGTTGGGGACATTAAGCTTTGGAGTTTGGATTATTTGAGCATGAGGTCTTCTGAAGGACCTTGTGCGTAACACTCTCTATATAAGATATATGTAGAGGTGTTCTAGAGGAAGAACATTAAAGTCTGCGTAAGTAAAACGTGCTGCGAAACATCATTCTTAATTTTTGGAAATCCTCGTTCTTCAGAATCTTAAGGGAGGCAGCCTGTGTTAACATGGCTGTTGTTTCCCTCTTCTTTTGTGTAGACACCCCACTTTCTTTTGAAATTGTGGTTTTTGGGGATTTGGTGTGGGGTGTGTTGGTTTTTGTTTTATTTTTTTTTCTTTCCCCCGAGAGGCACTTTTTATCGCCTCTCTTTTTTCCTGGCCTTGCGTCTGGGTTTGAGTTTTCCCTCAGCCAAGCTAGTGCCTGTACCTGGTCTGCTTTCTCCTTATATTCCATTAGTCGGCCTCCTGTTGTTGTTCCTGGCCTGGGATAGTGACTCACAGCTAGGTAGTGAGGAGAGGCATCTCACATAAGAGAATTCCTAGGAGAGGGGAGATAGGGACAGCTGAGATCCCTTCTAGGCAAGAGTGGTGATTTCCCTGCCTCTTCATCACTCCACCTGTGCTGCTGCAGAGTTTTTTTGAGTCCTGGAGCTCAAGTGGAACACAGTCCAGTCCTGAAGGTAACTAACACGTAGGATTGGCCAACGTCAAAGGGCTATCTGCTTTTTTCCCTAATTCCACAAGGAAGCTGTCAGTCCTTTAGCCAGCTTGACAAGTCAGGGGAATATGGCTGTTCATACAATCCTTTGGCTCTGTTATTTTTGCCAGGCGTTTTCCCCAGAGGCTGCTTTCCCTCATGGGAGGCGGAGGGAGAAATGGGACCCCAGGCTTCTTTCAAGGGCAAGGTGAATATGGGGAAATCACCTGTGGTGATGGGGAGTGGGAGGGAGGAATGTAAATGAGGCTAAATATTATAAAGGTGATCTTTTTTTTCCCAACAGGACTTAATGGCGAAAAAAAGAGAATGTCTCCAGGCCTACAGCTGGTGGAGAACGCCACAGAAGAAACGGAAGAAAAAGAACAAAATAAAACCAGGAAGAATAGAGTTTGTCCCCAGTAGTACCAATCTCTCAGTCAGGTAAGACCTTTTGAACTTGAGCAGCTCTGACCCCTTACCTGTTTAAGCTGATAGTGACCAGTGAATGCCATCACTTTTTTTTTTAAATACTGAGAAGGCACATCTGGGGCTTATACAATAAGCATTGCTTATGGAAATATATTGCCAGTAGAATAACGCAGTTGGGTATTTTTTGTAGTTCTTGTCTCCCATAATCACTGAGAAGTGGTGGCAAAGCAGTCACAGCTCTCTTAAATCATGGCTGTAACTTGAGTTAATAGTTTTTCTTGGCATTTTTGTGCTTCCTTCCCTGCCCCCCCCATTCAGACAATAAATATTTCTTTTTAAAACTAACTTGTAAAAGTTTCTTATAAAATGGGTATTTGAAATGCTTTTTTTGGTAAAAGTAGTGGAATGGACCCAGAGAAATGAGGAACTGCTGGAGTGATGGCATGCAGTTCTGTGCATTACTCAGCAGAGTTTTGCAGTTAATACTCTTCAGGTTTTGTCTTCTTCTTTGTCCAGTGATAACTACCTGCTTATGTTAGGTACCGTAACACTGCATTCAGCTACCTTAGTCTCAAACCTGACAGTTGTTCTCTTTTAACTTCCTAAAGGCCAGATTATTCTATATTTGTTGGGGAGCTGACTCCAGAAGTGGATGATTTCCAGCTCTATGACTATTTCCTAAAGAGGTACCCCTCATGTATTGACTGCAAAATAGCAACAGACCTGCTGGGATATTCCAGGTAATGCCTGTGAACTTGTCTAATGCTGTCAATGTTTGCTCTTACCAGTGATACCTAAGAACTTGCATTGGAACTGGTCCTTTTTTTCTTTAGAGGCAGGAGGAGAGGGTAGTCACTAGCATTAAATAGTTCTTAACAGCACAGACCCTTGTGTTTCTAGAACTTTCTGGATAGTTGTAGCAGTTAATGTGATAAGCTTCTATTCAGCCATACGTATATGCGCATGAAAGAAACTAGGTGGTGGGAGGAGGGAGAGCTGAGTACTAAAGTCTGCGCTGCTGTGCTTACATACAGCGGCGTGTCCACTTAGTCATCTGCAGTACTGACGACAAAGTAATTCCCTCCTGACACGTGGGAGAAAAGCGTAAGGCCTGGCAAACCTTAAAGGGTTGGGAGACTGAACCTACTAATATTAATAAATAAAGCTTAGCAGAAGCTATACTGGCCAGGCAGTGAGTCAAGCAGGGATAAGAGCTTACTGTTCAGACAATGCTGGCTGTAACAGACTTAATTTAAGAAACTTAAGAGAAAGCAAGTATAAAAAGAATGTTAGTGCTCTGCAGTGGTAGAAGTGGGTTAATACTAACTGATCAATTAACTGCTGTAAATGCAGAAATACAGAATCAGATGACACTGGTAGCAATTAAAATGTATTGTTTTGCTGTCTCTCAGCAAGTTGCATCTTAATGTTATCAAAGAACAAGCTTTTTTGCTTCTGGCCCAGGTTTTTAATTTAAAGAAAGCATTTTCTGTACATGTGCACATACCAGAGAGGCTGCTTCAGTAATAAGAGCTATAGTAGTTATTATCTTCTGTTTTTGTAGAAGACAGAAATTGAATTCATTAGCTTTGTAACTGTTATGCATACTCGAATTTGTTTTCTTCCTTTTGAAAATTGTAGAGGGTATGCCTTTGTCAGATTTGGTGAGCAAGGTGATCAGATGAGGGCACTGCAAGACTGCCAGAATGCACCAGGTCTGGGGGGAAAACGAATCCGGCTGAGCATAGGAATTTCTAAAAGGTAACAAATGAGTTGTGCATTGATACAGTAATTCTAAATAATCAGATTCTTGTAGCTCTGCCTTTGTAAAGTCTGTGGCCCTTGCTATAATGGCTGTACACAAACTACAGTCTACAAAACCAAAAATACAGAAGCATTATGTTTTGATGCCCTGGATTCATCAACCTCTTTCAGGATTGCTGAGGGAATCCAACTCTTAAGTCCAGCCAGACTGTGTAACTTGGGCTTAGCTGCTGTTGTAACCAGCCTTAATGCATTCAGCTATGCAACTATAAAAATTCATGAATATTTTCCAGGTTTGGGCCTGAAGAAGGGAAAACAAGAGGCTTTGTATGCTAGGGAGCTTTTCTTCTAGACCTTTCCCTCTAGTTCAGGCAAACATTGCTAGTTTGACGGTAGACTGGCAAGGAGGGGAAGGAACCTTCAAGTGGCAAAAATACAGAATATAGGGGGAGAAAGCCAAAGGACATATTACTAGAACAGTTTGTTTAGAGTACTGTTCTTAGCTTTGCAAGAGAGTGGAGCAGCAGGGAATTTAAAGTTGATTGGTTTCAAGAGGTTTTTTTTTACTCTGCTGGCTCAGTTCTCTCAGTTACTGAAGGCAGTTCGGGTCTCTGAACAGTTAAGAGAACTGATACCAAATCTGATAAACTTTGATCCAGGATACAGACAAAACCAGAACTTGGTATAAACCAATTTCAGTATATTCATGGGGTTAGCTTGTATGTTCTGTTTATTAGTAATAATAACAGCTGTTGTTTCTCTTTACATTGGATAATTCTGCAAACATTGCTGCCTTTGCTTTAGAATGGAAATGCTCCTGCCCAAGAGAGCACTGTCCAGAATTGCTCTAAATTATTTTGAAAACAAGAAGAGGTCACAAAGAAACAGGTTTTCTCACTTCTGCTATCCAGAAGAATGTCAACAGCATTTTCAGAATTGTCTTTCCTACAGAGATTTATAGGAGAGAAGTTGGAAGCAGAAGAGTTTGACACACTATCTAGTAATTTTTGTACTAAAGTAGGAAGGCAGTAGAATTCCTGTTTATTAGAATGTGTAGCTCTACAGTAATGAAAAAAATGTAACGTAGGTATTAAAACATACTAATCTCTACCTGTTTCTGAATGGTTGAGTACTGTGCTCTCTGAGCATCAAAATATCCAGCTGTCAGTTTGTCACTAGGTCACCTCTGCTGGAAACTTACTTCTGAGCTCCTTCAGTTTGCGTTCTTGACAAAAAGCCTAGATGTGACTTTTCACTAATGAAGTGGAGATGTGGAGAAGTCGGACTCTGCAAACACAGGAGGTCTGCCTGTACATAATCAGTGAAGAAATGCCTAAGCATAGAGGACTTTTTTTTTCGGAATGTGCAGCTGGGTTATGTGAATGTGTTTCATGTCGTGTACCTCAGTTTCAGTACAAGCAACGCTCGTGCGTTGATTCTTGCCGTTGGTGTGAATTTGTCCCTGAGAAAATCTCCTCAGGAGAGGGAAAGTAGTGAAAACTCATCAGCTGGCCCTTTGGTCTTAAGAACCAATGCGTTCTGTCATTTCTCTACTGATTTGGCTTCATGCTGGATAGTGGCAGTGCTGGCTTTACCTGACAGCTAGACTTCAGCCACTCTTGAATGCTTCATGGACTAAAAACTGAGCAGGTGGAGGTTGATGTGGCAAACTGGCAGGCAGTGTTTGATGCTTCTCTGAAACAGATAATCTGACTTTACCCCCTTGCTTCTGGAAATAAGATGTAGTATCAGCCAAACAAAAGATAGAAGGGCTAATTAAGACTGAATGCATTTTTTTTAAAGCAGCTGTGCTTGATAAATGTCTCTGGTCTTAATAAATAGGTTTTTAGCAGAGCACAAAGATTTATCAGCAGCTTGCTTATACAGATACTAAAAATACTCAAAATGAATACAGATAAGTGTCAAGGCTTGAGTTAATCTATGAAAATAATTACTTTGGGTATTGGCAAAGGTGAGAGCTTTTGCTTCTGTATAAACATGAGGTCTTGTGCAGTGACTTAGACTGTTTCGGTACCTGTTCAGAAAAGCTTCCTTTTTAACTTTGCTAGCTTACACATTTCAAATTTTTTTTAACTGCAGAGCAGTGTTTACTGTTCATTGATCTCAAACTTTATAACTTCTCATGTTTCAGACTGAAAGCAGAATTTCAGCGGTACCAGTCGTACAACTATAATGATTATTACCAAGATTATCAGAACTACTACTCACAGTGGGGTTATGATCCTTACACTGAATACAACTACAGCTCCTATGCTCCCTATGATAGCATGCAGACTGTGGGGGACTGCTCTTTAGGAGATGCTGTTATGGCTCCAGCTGTTTTTGAGGTAAACATAGTACACACTTGCTTTAAAGGGGGGAAACAAAATTGTCCAAATTGTGCAAGAGAAAAATGTCCTAAAACTGAAATCATGCTTCCTGCTTAGTGTGAAGGCTAGAATAGTGGTTTCATTCGGAGGTCTCTAACTGCTTTAGTACACCTGTAGAATTAGAGATGTATATGCCTTTATTTGCCCATGTATGCCAAAGAACAGTTCTGACAGCATAATTGTGCTCTTTTTCTGAGGTACTTTGCTTAAATCAAATTAAAGAATTATTGCAAGATGGTTTTATCAATTACAGCTTCCAGAAGTCCCTTCCAACCTGTACTATGGTTTTCTTAAAGGAACAAATTAACAGTTAACCAAACAAAACCCACCTCTCTCTATTCTTGTACTTGTGGTAGGAGGGTGTGGTTTGGGGGGGGAGGAAAACCACCACCAAAAACCATTTTGGATTTGTGATGCTGTTTGAAATATATTTTGAATAAGCTTAGGAGGTTTTTCTTTTCTTTTTAAGGAAACTGCAGCTATGACTGAAATTAATGATGACCTAATAACTGAAGGTAATGATTCTGTCACTGCAACTCGAATTTAGCCATATTTGTGCCCTTTAACAATTACTATTGGATGAAGAGTATCTTGGAAAGTCAGTTGATGTAGTGGGCCCATCTATGGGTTATAGCTGAGATGAGGTGGGATTTTAAAGCTGATAGTATACACCTTGTCAAGTAGCATGGGATGTTAAAAAACACTTCGGTGTAGATTTCTTGTAACTTTGCCTTCATTCTCCTTCCAAAATGGCCTAATACAGGGTTTGTCATATCCTATTGTATTGATTCTGCTAAGCATATTCTGTGTTAAACTCATTATTAGGCAAAAGCTTTGTTTTCCAAACTCTTACATAAAAGCTTACATTGCAGATCCTGAAAGGAGTAGTCAGCTTGCAAAAGATTTGGTACAAAACTTAATTGTTCGGCCTGGAAGGTTTGCAGATGTTTTCTCACATCGCACATTCTGTGTCAGTGGGCAGAAACTTTATGCTGCATAATGCATATTGCAGTAGAAACAAACTAAATGGATTTTGGGAGAGTTTCATGGTTAATTACCCATAAATCTGCTCTTTATCTTGAAATAGCAGTATAGTCCTAGCATTCTAATACACAAACTCCTAAACAAGTTGTCTTGACAGACTTGTTAAAGTATTCTAGATGAATAAACATCTTCATTAAATATGCTATTAAATTTAGCTAAAACTATGTTTACTTCAGTTTTCTGTGTGCATGCCTCCCAGGATCTGACTCTTGGACTTATGAGCCTTTTCTTTTCAGATCCACAACTTTACTTGGATGTTGATGAAATGAACAGACAGTTTATGGAGACAAGTGAAGAACTCTATGATTCCCTCATGAATTGTCACTGGCAACCTCTGGATACGGTCACTTCTGACATCCCCCCTGCTATTTAAGTGTCTTATATAGCATGACCGTTATGACCAAGGTGCTAAAATTACATTTCTTCTACATTACTCTAGATCATAAGTTTTAAAGCACAATGATAGGTTGGGTTTTTTTGCTATGCTTTTGACAGTTTCTGTAATTTTTTTGTTGTTGTTGTTGTTCATCACTCTATTCTTGGAGCATCTTGAAATCATGTAAATATTCTAGAAATGTAAAGAGTTCAGAGGGGTCTAAAGATAGACTTGCCTGTGTAAATAAAATTTTGTTTCTGCAAACCTGCCAGCAAGGGATTTTACTTACGTATGTGAAGCACATTCTCTTCTGGCTTGTGGAATTTAGCTGGAGGCAGTAGGCGTATTTCGCCTGTTTTGGTATGGGTATCAGGACGCTAGCAAAAACTAGCTGACCTGTATTTCCAAGTTACGTAGGCAATGTTTTACAAGCTCTTAACACGCTTGCTTAGATCATATGTGTATTGGGGAGCCACCCCCAGCGTTTGCTATGGGGAAACCGTTGGCCCCGCTCTTTCTCCTGCAGTCTGCTGGCCCAACTGTACTACTGTTGGTCTGCTAGGTCAGTCAGCATTGCTTTGTCAAGACAGTATTTTAAACATACAGAAGGACAGACTTCAGCTGCTGTAGCTGCAAACATTCCAAAGACTAAGGATGATCTGTACTGACAATTTTTTTCCTGCCCTTCTTATTGTCAGTCTTCTCAACTGACACGTTACAGCCAAGAAGCTGATGTAACATCATACATGTTATCAAACCTAGAAATCCTTGGAGAAAAGAACTTTCTAGTATCAAGGAGGAAAAATAACCCATTGGGAACAAAACTATCATAGTAGTAACTCTTCAGCTAAGTTGCACCCTATCCTAAACATCTCTGCAGTTTGTTCGGCTGTCTTCGTGCTCAGGTGTTGTATAGTGTTGAGGTTATAAGATTGTAGTAGGATGACAGGTTTCAGTATTGAAGTCAAAGTTGATTAGGCGATACAGCAGTGAGAGAGCTCTGCTTTCAGCCAGCAACTTCTGAGTGCCTTCCTCAAAGCTGTTCTCATCTTAAAGGGTATAAAGTGTTTTCCAGTGATGGGAACTACTTAAGCCCATGTGTATGCAAAAGTATTCACTAATTAATGTACATAATGATAAAGTAAGTTAGGTTGGAAACAGAAGAATACTCTTCCAAGAAAAAAGGTAGCAGAAATGAGCATAGTTAATAGCTGTGGAAGCTACTAAAGCTAGTCCAGACAGTTTGGTACTGCCATGTGTGTGGTTTGGGGGTGACCTAACACATAATTGCTGTGATGGCAGATAGGAGTAAAGTTCTCTGGCATGTTTTATGACTTACTGTAATTAAAGTGGTGGTCATAATCCGTGTGTTGTTTTTAAATTAAAAAAAAAACCTGTAGTGCAGAGCTGAGCAACCGAGTCTGACAGGTCACTTATAGCTGCTGAGAAGAATTTCTCTCTCCATGGTTCAATTTCAGCTAGGAATACTTTCAAAGCCCTGCCATGAAATGCAGATGCTTAAAAATGGAACAAGCTTTTGGAATACTATAGGAAGTTCGTTCTTCCTGGATTTTGTGCAGATGTACATGCAGGAAGAGCCAGAAAACAAACAAAAAACCCTCATCTAGGTGGGGGAGTAGCATCACAGTTTTAACAGCTGTTTCCCTGCCTTGGGGAGAGGTAGCTGGGAATGTGGATTTCTTGGGTGAACTGGTGAGTCTTTGGAGGGTGATAGTAGGGAGATAATTAATGAGGATGTGACCAAGTGGAATAAGTAAAGCAAAGGGTATCTGGGTGGGAAAGGGGGTGCTTGAGTGCATGTATATAATTGCTTCAGGAGACTGCAGTAGGTAGCAGGCCACTCGAATTGGGATGGGAGTGTTAAAGCTTCAGAACTGCAGGATTTGATGCCAGTTGGTTGTAGAGCACGACTGCAGTATTCAGTAGTACAAACTAGTCTGCTTAGCAAAAGATTTTGCATCTAGCAAGTACCGTGAGGAGCAAGACAACTTCCAGGTCTGTGCCTGGGTTCTCTCCTGCTTCGAAGTGGCTGCGTATTGAAGTTGCAGCAAGTAACTCAAGACTTTGTTACCGGCTTAAAACGTGATGCTAAGGATGTGTCTTGGCTCACTGTGGAGTATCCGTGCTGGTGTCTGCGTAGTTGACCTATGTGTGAGCTATGTAATGAGGGGCCAATGTAACTGATTTCACTTAGTCTGACAGTGTATCACCACGGTACATAAACCTCAAGAAAAACTCAGTCAGCTACCCCATTTATGCAGATTTTACCTGTTAACAAGGTCTCTACACTCTGCACTAGGGGCTGTTTTCAGACATGTATGTGCATTCTGGACTGTAAAGTATCCGTATAGTCCAAGTAGTGTTTATGTAATGCAGCAAAAGGGCCTGTTTGGGCCATTAGTTCTCCACACCTGAGAAATGTTGGGGGTGTATTTTCTTCTAGCCAGTTTGCCAAAAAAAAAAGAAAGAGGTGAGAGTGTGTTGGTTGCAGCCCATGTGACACAATTAGAAACCAGGGCTCTGACCTCTTCTGTCTCCTGAGCCTTAGTAGCCCATTTCTCTTTCCAGTTAGGAGCGCGTGCACAGGATCAGGATGGTGTGCCCAGTGCACGTTCTTTAATGAAAAGGCATAGTGAGTGCAGAATTTCTTCCTGTGTTGGTCTGTTACCCGTGAACCCCAAATACAGGAAAGAGTGAGCTCATCAGAACTTTTAGAGTGCAGTGCTGAGACTTTTTATTGAGTGAGCTTACAGCTGTTCTACAGCTACCGGCCTACATTAGCTAGCTTACGCAAAGACCTGAGCATGTCATACACGTGCCTGCTGTCAGTCCTACGAAGATCTGATTGCAGTGGGAGCATTTAAAAAAAAATAATTTTAAAAGCAACTTTTTTCAACACCACACTGTGTTTTACCCAGCTGGAATGTGTGTTTTTGTTGTTTTGTTTTGTTTTTTTTTTTTTTTTTTTAAGCTTAATGAAGGGTTTTTTGTTTTCCAGAATATCTTGTATTTGGTTTATAAACTCTTCATTGCACATAACAGCAATAGATAGTGCCTTTACTCAAAACCTGCTAATTTCAAGAAGAATAGTGTTTTTGCTTCCCATCACCTCTGAACAGAAAGGCTGGTTTGAGAGGCTACTGATCCTGCAGTCAGTGACCAGGGAGAAAGAAACAGGCCAAAAAGGGTAAAGAATACTTAAAAGTGAACAAAAAGGTTAAATGGTACTTAAGCCGTGAATGTTTCTTTTTGCAGGGATGCTCTTGGACCAACAGCTTCTTTCTAGCGCTACCTCAAAGTAACTTGCAGATATAACTCACAGGGAAGATTGATCAATGGTGATGATCCCTATCATTCTGCTGGATATATATATATATATTTGCCTTTTGTTTTGTCTCATTTTTAATAACATTTATTTAACTTCAGTGACTCATGTCAAAAGACATTGTGTGACTACATCGACAAGTATTTGAGTCATGAGTGTCATTAAAGGCATGTCACCGTATGGAAATTGTTCTAAATAAGTAAAATGGAAGTAAAATGAGTAAATAAAGCAGCACTTGAATTTACAGAGCAAACATAGTGTAGCTGCCTTTGACACATATGCAGAAGGGAAAATCGTGTTTGTGGGTTACCTTAATACACTAGCATGCATCAGAAGGAGGGAATCGTGTTTTAAATTTACCCAGCTCGTGTCCAGTGCAGGAGCGATGTCAGTCAGTTCCCCTCGCCAGGTCAGCTATAACTGATCGGTGTCCGTTACCAAAGGGCACGGTTTACATCCCTTCGTAAATCTGGCTCTACCCATAATGAAACACATCTTGGTAGCCTGCCTTCCCCTCCCCTAAGTTGGAATTTAGCATCGTGGTTGTTTCCTGGGCAAAAAGAGTGACAAATTCAGGATAAAAATTCTATTTTTCTTGTATTTTGATTATTATATGGATGTGGATCTTTTTTGACAAGCATATTGTAGAAACAGAGCCTCATCCTAAAACTGCTCTGCAGATGCAGCGCCCCAGCAGTTTACACGTGATGAGGTGGTTCTCGCAGGTGACTCCTAAACCCATGTGTTCTGGAAGGGACTGTCTATCCCTGCAGGTCATCCTGCTGCACGTAAAGTAGTCTTCATGGTGGTAGGGCAGGAGAGGCAGAGGCTGCGGGGTTCTGAAGGTGCAGTTCGTGAGGTGAAATACTGGGAAAGTAATTCCCCCTCTGCTGGGATTTCAGAAATGGTTCTCTCCTTTGGATAACCACTGCGGCCGGGCTGAGGAACTGAGAAGGAGCAAGCCACGTAAGAGAGCTGGGAAGATACCAGTGAGGGTAAAAAAAATAAAAAAAGCCAGTATGTATTAAGAAAGATGTGGCAGTACAAAACTCCCCGGGAAAATTCCTTATAAAACCAGTTCCTTCTCTGCTGTTGCTGCTCATCTGCATTTCTTCAAGCCTTTGGAATCGCCCTCGCTGGTTTGAGTTCCCCTAAACCGCCGAGTTCGATATGCTCTTCCTTCAGGTGCGTGCTGTGGCAGGTGCTTCTGGCGGACGGGTTGCGTGCTACGTCGCAACTCAGTCGCTGTTAAGTGCCTGCGTCTCGTCCTACGGCAGTAATTTTTCAGTACGCTTGGGTTTTTTCTTAGGGTGAACGTTTTTACTGAGTTCTACGTAGGGAAGATGGTTGTGATTTTCTGCTCCGCTCCGTGATTCCCAGGGTGATCTGATGGAGAGATAGAGCCATAGTTTTTTCCTCAACTTTGCTTCTAGGAAATGAAACGATACACCATAAACATGTTACCTTTTAAACACTGGTAACAGAAACGCGTTCTTGCTCGGGTTGAGGAGGAAGCAGCTGTGTTACAGCTCTGCCCGCCACCTTCCACCTTGCCCCAGGGAGCGCTGACAGACGGGCAGATCGTTCCCGTGGCTCGCGCAGACCCGCTTTTCGGCGGCCTCCCCAGGGAACACCGCGTGCCGCGCCCACGCCCTCGTCCAAGCTCTCCTGCCGCCTTCCCCACAGTGCCCTTGGCCGGCTCCCGGCAGGAACCGGGCTCTCGTTACGCCCGGCACGGCGAGCTGCGTGCCTGCGGCGATCACACGGCCAGGGCCGGCGGAGGAGCCTGTCTCCGCCGGCGCCGCCTCCGGGGCTCATCCCGGGCGCGGCGTAACCGCGTCCAAACCTCCAGCTCCCCGCCTCCCGGCCCGCCCTGAGCCGCGCTTCTTTGCGGCCCGGTGTGGCACGTGTCCCGCTTCCCTCCGTGGCGCCCTGCCCGGGCCTGCCCTGCCCGCGGGGGAAGGGGGACGCTGCCGCGGCCCGGCCCCTCCCGCTGCCACGGAGCGGGCGGTCCCCGGGCGCGCGGGGGCTGCCGGGCCGTCCCGCTCTTCTGACGCAGGGCGCGCAGCAAGTGACGCAGGCCCGCTGTGTGGTTGGGCGGCCGGAGGGGTGCAGCGGCTCGGCCGCGGGCGGGCGGGCGTTCGGTACCGGGCCGGCCGGTGCCGGAGAGCGCGAGCGAAGAGCGAGCTAAGGACGCGCGTGGGAGCGCAGGGGCACGTGAGAGGGAGCACGCGCCCAGGAGAGCGCGAGCGAACTCGCGCGCGAGCGCGGCGCGGCGGGAAGGGGCAGGCCGCGGAGCCCCCGCGCCAGGCCGCGCGGCGCGTGGCGGGCAGGAACGGCGGGGAGGCCGGGCCGGGGCAGGCCGGGCGCATCCCTGCGGAGGCCGTGACAGCGTAACGAGGGAAGCGCGGCCGGGCCGCAGCGCGGGAGCGCGGCCGCACGAGGCGACCGGCGGCGGGGCCCGGGCCCGGGCCCGGCGCGCCCGCGGGAGGGGGGGGTCGGGGCAGCGCCGGGGGGGGGGTGGGAGGAGGAGAGGGGCCGGATCCCACCATGTCCTCGGACGGCACTGGCGACGGCTACGTCGGCGGCAAGATCCGAGTGCGGCGGTACCACCTGGGCGCCGCGAAGCTTCCCTACGCGAGGAGCAAGCAGGTGAGGCGCGGCGGCGGGTCACCGCGGGCGGGAGACTCCTTCCTCGGCACCCCCCTCAGCGGCGGGAGGCGGCCCAGGCCCTCTCCATCCCCCGCCGTCCCCCTTCCTCAGCGCGAGGCTTTGGGTTTCCCGGTGGAGCGGCCCGTGGGGGAGGGGGCGGGCAGCAGTTTCCCGCCGGGGCCGCGGGGATTGTGGGATTTCCGGGCGCTCGCCCCGTGCCGCTCCCGCCCCGTCGGCAGCCCCGGCCCGCGGGGGGGGATCCTCACCCGCCTTTTGTCTCCCGCCGGCCCGGGGGAGATGCCACCGCTTTGGCGGGGAGCGAAGGCGGTGGCTGAGAGGGGATGGGCGCACCTTCCCCCGCGGCTGGGGTGGGCTGGCTCCTCCGCTGCTCCTCCGATTGAGCCGCATCGGTTCTGATAGTTGCCTTCATTGGCGAGTTTCAAAGTGCTGTCGAGTTTGTGAGGGTGCGGTGTGATTAGGCGTCTTCGATTGGGTTTTTTTGTAGGGTGCTGCATGCAGAACCCTCGAGTCTGCGTCTGGTAGTTTCTTCCGTCTCTTGCCTCTGCGGAAATATGCTGATGCAGGGCAAGTGGAATTCATAAGGCGTTTGTTCTCCTTTGTATTATAGGATAGAGTAGATGGATAACAAGGAGCAGTTTGTACGTTGCGACACAAAAATCCCGTGCCATTTAGAGTGGCTGGAGGAAAAGGAGCAGAGATTTTTCCCGATTGTAGTGTGCTAAGAATTTCAAGGTGCCCAGAGACTGGGTTTTGGAAATGCCTCCTACGTGTATTTACGAACCTGAAGTTGACTGTTCAGCCAAAACCTTTACATTATTAAATCAGTAACATAAACTACGGGATTGAATATTGCACGCAGAATTGAGGGAGTGTTATGCACGAGTTGTTGCTCAATTAGTTTTTATTACTTGGGAAGTAATCAATGTTCTTATAGTATACTGATGAGCAGCGTTGTCCTTGTAAAGCTGGCATGGTGACGCTTCATACAAAGGATCACTGCACTTAAGAGAGTAAATATGGAAAGCTCTTACGTGAATGATTATGTTGAAATTGCCGCGTTGAATGTGTTGGTACTATGTAGATAACTGAAACCTGACACGTGAACTTAAAATGATTAGCGTAGATGGTTTTTTGATGCTTCTATTGTCTGTTATCGCTGTGCGTTTTCCAGTAGGTTTATTTAAACAATGTGCCAAAGCAAACACGTGCTTGGGGACATCTGTGAGATTCTGCCCAGAGAATGGATGCTGTAAATCGAATACACAGCCCAAATTAACAGTGGTATATTGGGGGAAAAATGTAAGGAGTAAATAAATAGGCAAAGTGATAAACATCAGACATCTGTTTGTTATAATGGATAGCTTTTTAACACTGTGCAGCTCACTGACTTGCATTGCCTAAAAAGATGAGCTCTGGGTAGATAGCTAACTTAAATTGGAATTAATTGACAATATTTTACAATACAGTGTCCAATCTGCAGAAGTATTCTGTCATTTAGTGTTAATTGTCTCTCGGTAATGAGTTTGGGAAGAATGAAAATGCTCGGTGCAGTCTTGGCTGAGGTTATACCTCTGATTGTGATCTCCTTCTGCCCCAGCTATTACTAACATACAGGTTCACAGAAATGCTTTAATAGATCTGTTCTGGGTGGTTCTGGTCAAAACTGCGGTCCTGAAAACCCTCAGCCTCTTGTCATCATGTTCTGAAGGTGCCTAAGCAGCATAGCTCATAGCTTTAAAGTTTCTAGGACATATCTGATTTTTTTTTTTTCCCCTCCACTTGTATGAGATAATTAGCATGATGCCTGGCTAATGATTACCTGCTTTCTGGATGTTGTTATTTTGCTGTAGTCCCCTGCGGAGTTCAGTCAGGTGAGAAGTCTCTGATCACGCCCAACATGTGCTGCAGAGTCAGTCTTGTAGAAGTACAGTGACAGCTTTAGAAGACAGTTGGAAGAGGAGGTGCTGCTGCTGCTGCTTTTTAACGACTAATAGCTAAAGCATTTGTTCAGAATGTGGTAGACCCTGCTTCAGATTTCTTTTTTTGCCTGGAGGGACCAACCTACATCTTCCACATTCTGGGCGAATATCCCAGTTGCCAAGCTGTGTGTTGTTTTCATTTCTTCTGGCTGAAGCTGTGTTACTATCCAGAAAAAGAACGCATGATTCGTTGAGCCAGAAAGAGGATGTATAGGAAGATGAAGTCCTCTGAGACTGGTGACATGCAGGCTCTGATCCCTGATTTCACAAGTTGTTTTATGTTAGGTGTTTCTTGAAGCAAATGTGCAAAGCCTAGTATTTCGTACCTTTTTCTCCTCAAATGCAGGATCATTAATCTTCAGAGCTTAATGCTCATTATGTTTCTTTGTGGGTGTTTTGGTGGTGTGTGTTAGTTTGTTATTTAAATCTAGAGCCTTTTCTTAAATTGGCCTCAAGTAGGGGAGGTGAATAGATGCTGCCTCGAATAGAAGTCTGACTTGCAGATTATGTATTCTCCTGGAAGGTACAGATTACCCCACTAGTGAAGGAACTGAACTGTGGTATTTTTCCTTCTGATCTACTGTCCTGCCTTATAAAAAGTGCACAGCAGCTATCTTAAACCAACAAACAAAAAGTAGCAGCATTGCTTAGGTAAAGATGGCCTAGACTCGCCCACCATGAAGGTTTGTGGCGTGGGAATCCTCAGAAAGGAAGGAGACTTTTTGTATCTCAAGGTTGGGCGTTCTGGGAGTAGAGCTGAAGAGTCCCCATTGACTGTGCTTTCCTAGTGGCCAAAGGTTGACAGCTCCATGCTGAAAGCATTGACTTTAGATTATGCCGTGATTAGCATGCTACCTGTTTACTCTGCCATCTCATGCTGAAGTATCCAGCCTCCTTCTGTACCATGTAAGGAGCTTAGGTACTTGGGTTGAACTAAGGCTTTGAGAGCTAAGCATATGCAATCGAGGGAGCTGTTGTGTCCAACATCTGGGTTTCATCTTCCAGATGTGGCCCCAGTGCTTCTAAATGCTGGTTTTTCCTAGTCATTAAGGTAGACTGGGGATTGCAATTACTAGTGTGTATTGTTGATTTATGAAACAGCTTCTTGTACAGTATCTGTATGTCCCTATTAGTTTTAGTAGTAGTAGGGTAGTATTGCGCTTGTGTGTGTGCGCGCTGGTTTAGCCTGGAATAGTGCCATTCTCGTCCAGGTAGCATAGATTTTAAAGATTCCAACTGTGATGTATAGGAGAAGAGACTAAAGTAACTTTTTTTGGGTTTTTTATTTGGTAATTAACCATTCAGATGAAAGTGTCAGAGAACTTTGACTCTCCTGGACTTTTAAACTCATACAAGCAGTTTTAAGCGTGACACAAACCAACTATCTGAAAAGTCTTTATAACCTTCTCGCAAACCCGTATGTCTATGTCAAGCGTCAGCTTAGAGCTGTTTGATATTAGCGATAATGTTGGTAGGTTGAAACGTCCTTCTGCTGGGGAGTGATGTTTTTATTTTTTCTCATGTGTATGTGCCAGTGCATATTTATAATGTAGATATGCTAAACTGATATACAAGAAAACAATCCAAACGTATTTTCCTTGATGAAACCAGCATAAGTTTCTGTACGTTTGTAGTTGGTCTTGTGCTGATGTAGTTAGGATATTACCTGCAGGAGGGGACCAGAAGGCCATTGAAAGGCGCATTTGCTGGTCCTGGTCATGAAAGCCCCTCTGGATTGGTGAGTTTTATAGTCACTTGAGACATCCTGTAAGATTATTCCCAAATGGAATAGCTGCAGGATTGGGAACTTAATATAATGATTTAGGCAATGCTGCATATAGTTTATCAACTGCTACTGTCCTGAAGGTAGGCCAATTGTAAACTATCATTTGATTTATGCATGAGATTTTCTTGGTGCACAGTGACTGCAGTCAGCAGGCAGAAGGAATCTTGTAAACCACCAGGTTTATTTTGAGAGGAAATTTTGAAACTCCCATGCTTAAGAGTTCCTAGAGTGTCGTATTGAGTAATGTAAACTAGGTATGTTTCATAAATCTGAAGCAGGAAAAGAGTAATTTAAAAAAAATCTTTATTAAGAATGTTTATAGGGCCTTACACAAGTATAATTCTGTTGACTCCTTTCAATAAAGGACTGCACCTTGAAGCATGCTTAAGTGTTTCTGTTTATGTTTGTATGCATCCCTCTGCTTGTTTTGGTTTAGTAGTCACACGTTGAGCTAAATATTAATACATTTGAAGAAATATTTGATGTGTATTTAAAGTTTTGTTTGGAAAGAATGGGATAGTAGTTAGTATCAGAGGTTTTGTCTGTCCCAGCAATATCAAATTTCATTAGCAAAACACAGTGCTTGGCTTTCTAATGCTCCTGTAAACAAAAACGTATCCTCATTGGGAAGAACTCTGAGATATTGACAGTTTTCTCTCATTTAGACTAACAGTACTGTCAGTGGTACAACAAACTGTAAACGATGATTGCTGTAGCATTTTCTTAATATTTTGGGGTTTGTCTTTCAAAGGATTCTCATTACAGCCTTGGAAGCAGTGAAGTGTTGGAGAAAAACAGTTAGTGAGCGGTATCTTAGGAGAAGAAAAAAGCAGATGAAATAATTGACTGTGTTAGCTAGGACACTGCAAATTGCCTCTGGTTGCTGGCAGCACATCACTTCCTCTGAGTTATTTATTCCTCCAGCAATTAGAACCGGTTCCTGCTCCCCAGCCGTGGAGGAACTGAGCTGCTGCTGATCCTAAGGACTGCGAGAGGACAGAGTTCAAAATCTCCTTTGCTTGCCTAAAAAAGTTTGAGCAGAGCTATTTCAGATGCGGGCTACCGTGGCATTGTGTAACAAACCCATAACACGGTGGGATGCTGGATCAGTGGACGTGGGGCGAGCAGTGGGTGTTGTTGGACTTCAGCAAGGCCCTCAGCATCGTCTCCCATGTTATCCCTGCAGCCCGACTGGTGACATACGGTCCCATCAGGTGGACTGTAGAGTGGTTGGAAAATTAGTGGGACCACTGACCTCAGAGGGTTGTGATCGGCAGTACAAAGTTGCAGTGGCAGCCAATTGCTAATAGAGACTCTCAGGGGTTGATATTGGGGCTGGTAATGTTATATGTCTTTACTGACAACTTGGGACGAAGGAATGGCGTGCATCCTCAGCAGGCTCCCAGATGATACCAAACCTGGGGGAACGTCAGCCCTGTCGTACGCTGAGGGGGTCCCGACAGAAATGGGCTGCCAGGAACCTCGTGAGTTTTGACAAAGGCAGATGACAAGGCCTTCATCTGTGACAAAATGACCCCACATACCTGCTGGACAGCAGGTTGAGCCTGAGTCAGCAGTATGCCCTCGAGGTGAAGGTGGCCAACTGCATACTGGGCGGTATTAGTAAGACTGCAGGAAGGATGTTGATGAGGTGTTCTTTCCCCCTCTGTTCAGTGCTTCCAGGACTGCATCTGGAGTGTTGTGTCCAATTTTGGCCTCTCCAGTACAAAAAGAGGTAGTGCCATACTAGAGTGAGTCTAGCTGGGGGCCGCTGAAATGCTTAGGGAGTTGAGGCACATGGCTGAGAGTGCTGGGTGCGTTCATCTTAAAAGCAAATAAGTACCTAATGAGAGTATAAAAAAGGTGGAGCAAGGCTCTTTTAGGAGGTTCGTAGCAATAGCGAAAGAGACAATGGACTCATGTTACAAAAATAGAAAGTCTGACTTCGTGTTAGGGGAAATCTTTCAACTGTGACAACAGCCACATGCTGTAAGAACTTCACTCAGAGGTCTCCATCCCTGGAGGTGCTCAAAACCCTGGTGGACGCAGCTGTGGGCGACCTCTAGGCCCTCTCTGAGCAGGAGGTTGGAGTAAGTGACCTCTGGGGTGCATTAGGTTGCCCTCAAGAAGGGAATAGCTAAGGGGCTTTTCTCTAGGGCTGCGGCTCTCCAGACCATTTTCTAAAACAGATTTGTGTTTTCAGTGGTAGGTCATGTGATACGCTTTGCAATTTAACAGCAGAAAGATGCAAAAAACTCTGGGGTTCTGTGTAATTAATCCAGTATTTACTGTGTAGCAATTGTACGTCTACAATACGTTGAAGAGCGATATTGGTACAGTCATGAGAGAATGGGGAGGAGATGTTACTTGGTATGTGTTTCTTGGTCTGTGCTACTAAGACAACACAACGAAAACTCCTCTATGCTGTCTGTAACATACGAGTCCTCAATGCTGAAGAATTATTAAGTGCCCACAGTATTTTCCTAGTGAGGAATTCTAGCCAGTAGGCATAAATTTTTTATTACTTTTTAGGGTATTAATTTACTTATCTATGCAGTTTCATGACCAACTACCCTAAATTTGGACATAGTTTTGTTCTCCCTTGTACGGATCTCTCGTGCCAGGTGTCTTGCCACTACATTCCATCTTTTATTTTATTTTTATTTACAGTGCTGCTTAAAAGTCTTGGCTTGCTTTCTCCTTATGCCTGAACAGGTCTTTACTTGCCTGTTAGAACTGTCTAACTGAAGGCAGAGTTTAAATACACTTTTTAAGCCAAAGAGATGTTAATTTTGCTAACAGTTGAGCCACTTGAGCTGCTGTGATTCACAGCTGTTTATCACCACCTCTGGTGGGAGTTTGTTACACCAGCAACTTTGCTGGTGGAAGAGACAGGATAAGTACTCTCTAAACCCCTTTAAGCTAAGTCAGTTGGGCCATCTTAAAATTGAGTGAAGGCAAGTATGAGCTGGCTTGTTGGACTATGCCTGAAGCATACGTGGTTTTGCAACTTGCCGATGCAGTATTTGTCGTTGTGGCAGTCTAGATTACTGTACAATAATAAGTATTAATGGAAATATTTTCTCTTAACCATGAGATTTGCTTTTCTTTATTTTTGTTGGAGAGTTTACAAGTACATTCCTATTCTTTTGACAAGAAAAGACTTTAAATGTTTTTTCTTCACTTTGTCTAGGAAATGTGACAGCACCAAAGCTTTCACATTGGGACAGCAGTACTCGGGGTAGTTCCTTTGAGTTTCTGTAACTCAGTCCAAAATTGCGTGTCACGTTTAATTACAGTGCCTTTGTGTGCGTTTGGCTTGGCTGTGACCACCATGCTTCTTAAAGTAAGCACAAGTTCATCTCTACATTCACCTTTCTGGGGGGGAAAAAAAGTGTAAGCTGACACATGGACACCAACATGCAGCTACAGTTCCAGCACACACACCAGCTTTGCTAATGCCTGTGCCAGCTGAAAAACTTCTTTCTCGTTGTGGAAGTTGTTTACTCTTGTCTCCAGAGCTCTGCTGTTCAAAACAGTTGGGTGAGTGTGTCCTGGGAAGCTGGCTGACTTCAGTTTTAGTTATGAGTGTATTTTGAATCAAAACTGTTGAAGCAGGTGAGTCTCATGACTCACCTATTAAAGCTTGAGGTCTGGTGACTGCCAAGACTAAAGTAAACCTAGCAAAGGGTTAAACTGTTCAACTGGCCTTTCCTTTGAGAGTGGATTATAGGTCTAGTGAGGCACTGAAATATTTACGGTAACAACATTTTAAGTTGGTGAGGAAAAATGATGCCAGTATGCGCAAGCCTGTAATATAGGTGCTTTTGTAGCTGAGCTAAACAAATGTAAATAAGGTTTAAACTGTCGTGAGTGTAACTGTATGAGGGAATTACCGTAGTGCAACTAGATACATGTTAAATTTAGTTATAATGGCGCACCCGTTCTAATGTCAGCCCTTTGTATTATCAAAGTTAATTTACAGAGTTGTAGAATATATACAGATCTGTAGATTGCAGGGTTACAATTGCAGTTACCTGCAGTTGCTTAAAAAAAAATAAACTTTCTATGTGCAATGGCAGTTTTTCATCCTGCTGGTAAGAGAACAGTCTTTGGAGATTTTTTTTTTATATGTTTCTGAGATGCTCATGGTTTTGTCAGTTGAGCTGTAATAAAAATTATGGCCAGAAAGACATTGCTGCCCCTTATAACTGGGGATTACTGCCCCGCAGCAGAGGTGAGCCTACCTTGGCTTTACAGTTTCAGACTACTGCCTTAAAAGTGTCAAAGAATATAACAACAGCCGCTGCTGCCGCTGAAGCAGCTGTGTCCAAGAGCCACTGTTTTCGTTTTTCCTAGGCACTGATTCTTAAGTCTAGTCAGGAAGCGTATGCAGCAGGGTTAAAGGTGTCCTATTTAAGGTAATTGCAGGTTTGGCTGATTTAGATGAATTGTGAAGTTTAACTTTTATATGCTAGACAATGTCTGTGTGTGACACTTAAAAAGTAGGAAGGCTTTTGAGTTTCACTAAAGTACCAGATGATGACAGAGAGTGACTGAAGATGATTCTTTGGTTACTTCATTTTAACTCTCCTGTTCAAGACTGTGAATAAGAAAGCGTGTTGAACATGCAACAGGATTGACATACTGTGTTTTGCAAAACCACTAGCACATCGTCAGGTCACCTCAGTTTGTAGATCACTGTGGGTAGAAAAGGTATTTCATAGGGAGTGTGACAGTACTTTGCTACCTTTTGCTAACACCACATTTAAATTAAAAATTTAATTCCAGACTTCTTGTTTGAAGATTGTGATTTACTTTGGAGTGCCATCAAAGTGTCAGGAATGAAATTTTGTGGCAGTGAGTAGTTAATTTTGTGAGATATGCTTTAAGTTACCTATAAAGCCTTATCTGCACTAGAAAGCACGGGGTGGACATCAGCAAGCTGTAAGTTGCCCGAGTGGCACTTAACCGTTGTTTCAGGAGTTGTTGCAGAATTTGGCTCGTCCTTGCATGCGTTTTACATACATGAAGTGTCCTCACTACTACATGCCATAGGTTAGCCTGGGATGCTGTGTGTGTTTGTGAGTGCTTTTAGGCAAAGCAGCACTGAAACTGTTTAGTTTGTTGCTGAGAGTCTAGTATACTATAGGATGTAGCAAACTGGTGGTATGGGGGATGATTCCTTGAAAGCCTTTGTATGTGTAAACTTATTTACTGTAAATGCAGGAAAGAGGAAGAGTTTGCTGTTTCTATTATGTATGTTTGGTGATGTTGAAATACTGTAATAAATTGGGTCTTTCTGTATAGAGAGTACCTATAAATAAAGGTAGACAATTTTATGCCTCAACTGTGTATTTAAATCCTAAATATAAAATGTATGTTATCATACTTGGCTAAATCTGGCAACTTGTACTAAAGGCCTCAAAAAGACCATCTGGTGCTATGGGAAATGTTCTTCTTCATCATTCTGATTTTGAAAACTTCAAGCTTCTTGCCCATGCAGTTATTATCAGAGTTTATCCTGATGCCATGTTGTTCTAGCTATTGTACTTGTTAAGTAAAAATAATAGGTTTAGACGATAGGGTTCACTTAAAGGAAAAGAAAGCCTGAGCAGCATTTCAGTAGTTGTGCACGCTGTGAAACTTAGCTGCAGGCACGCTGCATAAGTGCAGCAGTCTTTCAGTGCAAACATGTTAACTGTACTTAGAGACCCTTCTGAGATTAAGATGAACTCCTTAAAAACTGCTTGCAGAGTTGTAAATGAAAGTAGCCTCCTTACTCTTACAGGTTTTGGGTTTGATGCTGATAGATTTCTGTTTCAAAAGCACACCACTGAACGTATGCTCCGTGATTTGCAGCGCCTGTTGTTCATCCCTGCTGGGGATTAACTAGAGCCTAACGTAGTGCTTCCTACAAGGAAGGTGCCTCGTACTTCGTGTTCTACTGTGTAACGTTGTCACTGTGTCAGCTAAAGGTGTGGATAAAACTTGAGATAAAACCATTCGGCGTCACAAGGATTTAACCTAGTGGGGTAGACACAGATTTATCTGTCGGAGCATACGCTGGCTTTTTGCACTCAGATGGAAGCGATAATGATGGGTACAAATGTACAGGCACTGCCAGAATGTAAAACAGCACCTGAATTTCCCAGGGATGTTTATTCGAAAGCTAACTAGACTCGGGGAAATAAGGCTTACTTCAAGAAGGAAATACACTGGCATCTTGAATCATAATCCCTTCTTCATGATTTTTAGAAATAAATCTGAACTAGTCCAGTTGTCTTAAATAAAAACAGTTTTTCAAATGTTACAGCATTAATGACATTTCTGTATCATATTTTTCATATGAAGTCATAAGTTTTATTGTCCTTTTTCTAAATGAAATCTCAAACTCTGCTGTCCTACGTCCCAACTGAAACCACTCCCTGAACAGCAAAAGCAGAGTTAGTTTAAGCCAGCCCGAAGCCTGTCCTGCTGGAAGAGACACTCATGTCATGTTTCCATTGCTACTCCTGCTTGTGCATCTGCACCCGTCCAGCCACGTGGCAAGCTGGCCCAGCGACCTGCCCCTGAAGGGGTAGTCTTCTCCATCAGTCTCTGGACGGATTTTTGGCAGGATCTGTTTGATAGAGCCCTGGTGGAGTTTGTCGCTTGGCCGCGTGTATGTGCTAGTGGCAGCGCAAGGGAAGGGTGAGGTGAAGAGGAGAAGGGAAAAATCTTTTTAATTGCAGTACAGCCACAGAAGGGAGTTTGGTTTCTTCCATCGTGCTCCCTCTCTCAGGCCGGTTCTGGTGCGCTGAGCCAGTTGAACTCATTAGTCCAGCAAAGAAACGTGCTTTTTGCCAGATTAATGAGTTCAGCTAGTGCGGAGAGTAGCCTGGTATGCGCCAGAGCTGGCACAAGGGAACTGGGGGATGGAGAGGGGACAACAATTCCTTTTTCGTGGTTGGAAGTGGTTAGATTGTTCTGGTCTCTCTCAGTGAACATCACCTTTGGGTGCAGGTTTTCTTTTTGAGGACTTACTGGTTCATACGTTTTATTAACTTGTACTTTGAAATGGGAAGCAGAGAAACCTCTGAGAGGCCTGGCGGTAAAAACGTGATGCTTTTCAGAGGTGTGCCTGTAGTGAAGTGGAAATCAGCTCTTCTATCTGGTTGTGTATTTTACATCTCTGACAAATTCATGTTAGCATATGACCTTTATATATATATATCTGTATATAAACTTTTTTTTTTAGTATGTCCTGCATTGTACAGTGGGATTTCCTTAAGCTTCTCAGATTGAAATCAACAGAATTACAAAAGCAGATGTTTTCCAGTAATGCATCATCGCTGAGTAGTACTGCCCAGTGCTGTGAGAAAGACCCCTTAGAGCTGGGAAAGGTGTCCTACTCCGTAAATAGTTTGGGCCAAGAAATAGCCAGCCTTTAAATTTGGAAATTGAACTGTGAGCATAACCTATTGATTTTTTTTTTTTTTTTCCTTCGTATAAATCCTTCGAAGAAATGGTGTGGTGAAGTAGCAAATGGCAACACCTGCTTGCGCACTGGTTAGCGTGTTTCCCTGCATGCCTTTCGGCTGGCGTTGCGGCTCGAGACAGCGTGCCTTACATAACGGGGGCCAACGGAAGTGCCGGTTGCTAGGGTGTTTGTGTACACAGACTGCGCTCGGTCCGGCGGCGCTGCGGACGCGCGGGGCCGTTGCTCCGACTTTGGAGAGCTGTTGCAGCTATCTGTTCCCAATCTACTGGATCTTCTAAGTGGCTTTTTTTGGTTTGTTTCATGCCACTTTCCTGCCGATACTCTAGGATGAGAGTAAAGCGGAAAACCGTTTTTATTGTCCACAACTCTCGGTCTGCTGTAACCAGTCAGTTCAGGACTAAAATATGTTTGGTGGCTAAAACGCTGCTATGCGTGGTCGGCATTGCCCTCTGGCGTCTTCTGCTCCAGGTACTAAGCCTAGTGCCCCTTGCAGCCTGTAGAAATGAGGAGTTAGGAGTGCTAAAGCCGCGTGCCAGCACCATTTCCGGCGCTCCCACCCCCAGGGGGTTGGGACTGGAGCGCAGTACCGCGGGTGGTGTCGCTGCAGAGGATGAAGGTGTTCAGGAAGGGGCTGGGACATAACTGGGGCATGAGGCGATTGGGATCTGAGTGGTCCACCTGGATCTTGCGGGAGGAATAAGCCTGTTAGGGTTATCCAAGGGTGTCCGGTTTGTTTGTTAACACCTGTAAGTTGGTGTTAACGTGTATGAAAGGCTTCAGTAAGTTTGTGTGCTAAATTTTTGAAGAAAGTTGAATACTTAAAAACTTCTGAATTCAACTTTTAAAGAAAGTTGAATAATAGAAACAGCAGAGTTCCTGTTTCAGAATTGTTTACTAGACTCTTAACAGTTACACGTTCAGTGTTCTCCATTTTCTACACCTCAATAATAATTTTGACTAGAAAATTTTGTTGCCTGAACTTGGAAAAATATCTAAGTACCTTCGATACATGTGTTAGCGACTGACAGTGGAGTTCAACCAAAATCTGGTGAACTCTTCCTTACTTTTCAGCTTTCCAGGTGTTGAAAATGCTGAGTTAGCTGTCAGGTTTGTTCTCAGCTTGCAGAGGTTAGCAGCTGGTCCTGTGGCTGCAGTCAGTGTAAGGGGGAGGGAGCTTGGTGCTGCAAGCAATCTGCTGTTCGGGGTTGAGATTTGACAGGAAGGTGTGTGGAAATTTTGAGGGTATGATGAGGAACAAGTGACTGCCTCAGACAAAGTGGTAAATATGTATTTCTTAAATGTAGAATGTAAGCATTGCAAATAATTGGTAAATGTTAAAATGGAAGTGGCTTTTATGTATACAGTAATTGCAAAATATTAAGGTTTGGAGATCCAAAATTTTTAACATACCATGAAACAATTTGATCAAAATGGGCCTATTTTAACAGTCCTATAGTGAGGCATCTGTTATTGCACTATAGCTGTGTTCCTTCCAGGATTTCTTTGAACATACCCTGCCTGTTCAGAGCATAACAGTTTGGGTTTTTTTGATACATGTTCTTACTGCGGTTCAATATTAGAAAAATTAGAAATATTTGATTGATCGTATCAGCTATTATGATTATCACTATCACTGTAGATAGCTGCTGAGCTTCTGGTTTGGATGGCTTTTCGAGTGAGGGCGTTAAGAGAAGGAGTCCTCAAAAAAAGTGTGTACCACAGGAGTTATTTAGAAATAGAATATTCTGATGGCCCTATGACTTGACAAGCCTCTGGTGAACTTTGGCTGAAATTTTAGAATTTTGTACATTGTCAAGGTCACTGGGAAGTGCAGAAACTGATAGGTTAGTAGTAAAATCGGTTAGGTGAATTTTGGTCATGCATGTTTCGGAAATGTAGAGAACCTAAGTCAAGGATCAACCCCCTCTGTTTTATTCCTGTTCTGAATATTTGCTGTCTAACGTCTGTTGTGCAGGGCTCTGCAGGGTTTTGTCCCAGCTGTTGACTGTGTTTCTGCAATTAACAAGTGTTTTTTCTTTCAAGCAGGGAATCCTTAACAGAGTGACAGAATCAGTGAAAAACATTGTACCAGCATGGTTGCAGAAGTATTTCAATAAAAGCGAAGCTGAATGTGTAGATGCAAATCAATCTGCGAACCAAGAAGAGAATCCAGTAAGCTATCACCACGATTATGCAAATGAAGATAACATGGTGATTGATGGGAGAGTCGTGCCTGAATCAGTAAGAGTTCATGTAGAAGGTATGTGAAAAATCATCTAGTGTTCTGGCCATCTGTATTTATTCACAGATTTCTAGTTTTGGTTCTACATTTCTCGAGGAAGCTGGAAGGAGTATTTTGACAGAATTAAAAGAAAACGCCAACCCCAAAAAAATAAAACCAAAAAACCCCAACCACAACAAAAACACCCCCAAAGCCAAATACACTCCCCCTCCCCCAAAACAAAACCAAAACCCCAACAACTGTTTGTGAAACTGTCTTTGCTTTAAACTGTAAACATAATTTCGAAACATACTGGAGGTTGTCTTAAAGCTCTTGGAATTCATCAGTTAACTTCAGGTAGTCAATTAGACAGGTGCAAAATATTGATAATACTAATTTGTGAGTGACCTGGGTCAAATTTCTTTTTAAAAGATACTCTGTTGTTGGCAGAATGAAAAGCAAAGAGGAAATAGCTTTGTCACCGATGTCATCTAATCGTAAATAAGAAGCTTTACTGCTTTTTGTGTAGCTGTAGCTTGAGAGTAAGTTTGGATAATAGAGTAGAGAAGGAAAACCAACACGTGTTCCTCATTCATGAAGAACTGTGTGAAAGGACCTTTCAGTAAAAACAGCTGCAGAGTAAACTTTCTAACTCCAAGGAATCAGGAGCAGATGGACACCCTGGAACCTTTAGTAGCTTGTGTTGTGGTCTGTGGTTTTTGTAGACCAATTTTTCTTGCTATACTTAAGAGAGATCATTTATTTTTTTAAATAATTTTAAGAAAGCCTGCTTTTTCAGCTCTGAAGTAGCAGTGTGCTAGAGCCTGTATTCCTTTTGCTTGGCCAGTCTTCAGCCTGATACTTTCTTTAAATCAAACTAAGCAGTCCTAAAAATCTAATAGTGTTTTGGAGTACTAATTACTAGTATTGTGTTGGTTATGAAGATTGCATTAGCTAGTTTAAGCTTGAGGGCAAATATCAAGAGGATAGTGACCAAAACCATTTAGATTCCCAGAGTTTCAGAGATAGGCTGTGGACTTACATGTGTATCAGACAAAATATGCATTAATAGCTGTTCCATTCATTTAGCAGTTTGGAAGTGTGACACCTCCTCCTGCAGGACACTGGCAGTGTTTACAGACCCTTTGGTTCATGAGGAAAAAATATTCATCTTGTCAGGTTGAGCCAGTAAGGCCAGGATGCTTACTTGTCCGTTGTGCCAAAATCTCTAAAGTTAATGGATAAGAGATAATGTTTTATCTTGGCACTGGTGAGGCCACATCTCGAATACTGTGTTCAGTTTTGGGCCCCCCAGTACGAGAAGGACACTGAGATGCTGGAGCGTGTCCAGAGAAGGGCAACAGAGCTGGGTAAGGGTCTGGTGCACAAGTCCTGTGAGGAGAGGCTGAGAAAACTGAGGTTATTTAGCCTGGAGAAGAGGAGGCTCAGGGGAGAACTTACTGCTCTCTACAACTACTAGTGAGGTGGGTGTTGGTCTCTTATCCCCAAGTAACAAGTGATACGACAAGAGGAAATGGCCTCAAGTTGTGCCAGTGAGGTTTAGATTGGATATTAGGAAAAATTTCTTCATCAAGAAGGTTGTCAAGCTGCCAGGGAAGTGGTTGAGTCAGTGTTCCCGGATCTGTGGTATAGACATGGTGCTTACGGACATGGTTTGGTGCTGGACTTGGCAGTGTTGGGTTAATTGTTGGACTCTATGATCTTAAGTGTCTTTTCCAACCTAAACGATTCTATGATTCGCTGTTTTGCCCGCAGCATGATATGATACGGTAGAACTGTGGTGGCAGGCACCACACCAAACAAAACTCCCCAAACCCCCCTGGAAATACACATTTTCATGTTATGTATTCAGATTAACATCACCTTTGTTACAAGATTATATAAACTGTGGATCTGTCTGTAACTGGCCATGTAATCTCAAATTTTGGAAATCTTACTGCAAGCTTTTTCTGTAAGAAGAAGAAATTTATACATGTTTGGTATAGTGAGAGACCAGAGCATGGGGTCAGAGTTTGGTGTTGTAAAACCTCATCATTGACTAATACTTAATGTGACATTAATACCAAGTATTGTAAGCGGTGTTGCTGTTGCAATCAGTTAGCTGAAACCCTATCTGGATGAGGAAGAAGTTAAATTCGTCTTCACTATTTTTGTGCTTAGAACTTGGCAATAGTATGACTCTTGATAGAAAACAGGTTTTGGCTTCTCTGAGCTTGCCTGTAGGAAAGCGCCTCATCTCCCTGTTCTTGTTTAGAACCATCCACGAGTAGATCTGCACTGAACTTCTCAGATGTGTTAACAAGGCCCTCTCTTCAGCGAAGCCATCGGAACTGTACCATGTTGGATTCCACTGTACCACATTGTCAGCCCTCTACATCTTCCTCATTTGGCATTGGCAGTCCTGGCTTGTCTCTTGTAAAAGAAATAAAAGATTCTACCTCTCAGCATGATGATGATAACATCTCAACGACCAGTGGCTTTTCCTCTAGAGCATCTGATAAAGGTAACTTCCATGTTCTCTGATTGATTGGTTTTTTGGTAATGTGAAGTACTTTGTACTACGGTGACGTGAAATATTAACAAATAAATAAAGTAGAGGAATATCAGCGTAGGATGTTAGAAAGCAATTTAATTTTTAATATTTTAGACTTACATAATCCTGTCGCCGATTTAATATAACCATGCTTTGGAATACGTGTATGAGAGCCTGATGTTACAAAGATTTGGTGCTGATAATCACACTTCTAACTAGGTTATCTGTAAATCTTGAACTGGGATAGTAGGAACTGAAGATGACTTGCTGTAGGTTTCCAGCTAGGTTGATTGCCTGGAGGGAAGTGTGGCTCAGAATATCTAACTGTCAACTAGTTAAATATGAATAAATACAGGTGACAAATAGAAACACAAGACGCTTGCCTGTGTTTTCACCAGGAGTCAATACAGGAACTATTCTGACTGAACAGGTTTTGGGCTGATTTTTTTGATCTTTTTTTGTAGAAAGTATCAGTTGTCAATACTGCCATATCTTGCTGAATTCAGTAAGGAATGTACGCCATTTTAAAGTAAAAAATAATAAAACATTGTATTGATGAAGATGGGAACCTACAGGATCTCGCCGAGGAAGGGCAAACAGCAGATTTGCAGCTTTTTCCAGTCCCCCATATAAATGTGGATTTAGGCATGATCAGCAAGTTGTCTGCCGAATGTATTTTAACAATTTAGAGCAGATGCTGTCAGGCTTTAGCAATATAACCTGAGTTTACTAGACCTTTCTGGTGTGTCTCCATAAAACGTATGTGGAAAATAGGTCATTAACTCTGAGTTCAGCCTTTGGGGAACTTTTCAGGTTTCAAACCCGTGCAATTCTGGCCTACATTGGCCTCCAACTCTTTTCCAACATAAGAAAAACTTTGTCGTGCACCAATGTTTATGCATTTTCCTTTTGTTTTACCCTGAAAGAAGAAAAAAATAAAATTACTGTGCATTGGAAGTATACTCTTAGCTTGTTTTGCATGCTTCTGAAAGGTAACATATTTGCAGCTCTGTGAACAGATTTCAGTTCAGAGTTGATATTTGGCTTTCATACCATATAGTAAATTGATCTGTTGGAGGAGCTCTGAAGGTTAGAGTGCTGGAGAGATGAGTGTTAGGGGACTTTTTCATTCTGTAAGAATTATTTTTCTGTATTAAAGAACTCTGGAGTTCTTTAATGTGTAAATATCTTTAATATGTAAAGTTCTCTGTATACACAAGGCATTTACGTATTGCGTGTGTCATTTTGGCAGATATCACGGTTTCAAAAAGTACTTCAGCACCAGTGCTCTGGTTCGCAGAGGCTGAAAGATCTCATTCCTTCACACACCATCCTGCAGCTAGCTCTAAAAAACCTGCATTCAATTTATCTGCTTTTGGATCTCCTTCTCCTGTAAGTACTGCACAGTATTAATTTTAATCAATTTGAATGTGTAGCCGTTTTACTAACCGCTTGCCCTAATACTTTTCTGTAGTCACTTGGAAACACTTCTGTCTTCAAGACAAGCCAGATTGGGGATTCTCCGTTCTACTCTGGAAAGACCACTTACGGTGGGGCAGCTGCAGCAGCAGCAAGGGAGCCAAAAGTGCAAATTCCTCGTTGTCAGGTATGAGAATAGTAGTGTGGTGTGAGGGGAAAGCGTAATTGCGGTACAGAAGGGGTAGCGCTGCCGAGAGAGGGATGAGCAGGAAGCTCACAACAGCTCAGAAATATGGCAACAGTTCCTATTTTGTCCTCTCAGCCTATAAGAATAGGAAAAAAAGGCCACAATTTCTGTTTAAATTCTTTCTTTAACAGTTTATGTAGAAATACGTGTGATAATTTGCAAGAATAAGTAGCATCTTAGGTTCTGGCTAGTTGTTTGTAGTTGGGATTTCCCCTGTTGCAAAGTCTTGCAAAAAAATTCCATTTTCTGCTATTCTCTGCCTCTGACTATTATGTCAACATGACATGGAAATAAACCCAGTGATGGCATAACTTTGAAAAGTTGTGTTTATAGTAGCAAAAGCTGCCTGCCCAATACTTGTCTGTAGAGCTTACTCGTGCTCTGAATATATTGTATAAAACCGTGCACTTTTTACTGTAGTAGTATCTACAAGGCAACTGTGCTGATCCTTTGCTCTCCTGATACCTCAGTGCAGTCTCAAGATAAGCAATAAATGCTTTCTATTTTAATATCATTCAAACAGCTCTTGAAAAGAGTTACTTGTCCCTAAGAATTCTTTGTGTTCTAAAATGAACCAGCAAATTAAAAATGCTGACAACTCTCAGTAGCTAGAGTTGAATCTAAAAGGAAGTGAACAAAATCTTTCAGTTGGAATGTGTTTAAATCAAAATGACCTCTATTTAAACAAACAAAAAACCCAACAACAAAATATTTTTAAAAAATTCCAAAGTCAAAAGGAACTTTATTTAAAGAACTGGGAATAAGAGTTTGCAGCACCTGTTGTGGTGGTTGGTTTTTACTGTGGAACAAGGGGACCTACAAGTTCCTGACTTAGGGGAAGCTTTGAAAACTTGTGGGTTTCTTGGTGTTCAATTAAACTTCAGATCACTCAGAATTTTGCCTAAGCTAGGAGCGCTCTTGGGGCAGCTATTTTTATTTTTTACAAACCAAATGTGGATTGTACTGAAAAGGGGACCCAAGTTACTAGGCTTTTAAAGGAGAGACTAGCTTGCTTGTTGTTGCATTCTGTGGATTACAGTGCGTCTCGCTTGTGTGTTTCACGTGCTGTATGGTCTGCTTCCTGTCTTCATACAGCAGCGTGGTGTGGTTATGTGAGGGGTTTAACATAGCTTTAAAAAAAAAAAGTCACACAGGAAGAAGTTGTGTTGGTTTTTTTTTTTAATTTGTTTTTGTGTGGGTTTTTTGTTTGTTTTTTAATTAGCCAAAGTCATACGGTGCAAATAAAACAGTTTACTATTTCAATGTAATATGTTTAGATCTGTTACAGTTCAGGTCACATCTTTACCTTTTTAAACAGAGTAAAAAGATACGCAGTCAACTGTAATCTTGTGGGAAGGGAGGAAACGAGAGAAGTAAAACTAGAAATTCCTCATGATGATTGTATACATTGGTTTTAGGACGGTACAGTTACACCATCATGAAACTCTGAGGTCTTGTTACTGGAAGTACTTTCAGCAGCACAAGTCTTTGCTTCAGTTCTGTTTTCTGACCCTACAGGCCTAATGTTTTCCCTTCTATGAACTTTTATGTTTATTCTTTTGTTGCTTTATCCCATGTGCAGGACGTGTGTGGCCCCACTTAAACTTCTATAAAATTAGTAGAATATATTTTCTTCTTCATGGCTTGAACGCCCAGTGAGTGCGTTTTTCTCTGTCATCACGAGGGTATTGGTTATATCATCAGTGTAGCCGTAGGGCATAAAATATGTCCACATTTAATTCAAAATAAAGCATCATAACATTTGCAATACTAATTTTTCAGCCACCAATAAGAAGACAAGTCAAACCTAAACAAGCAAGAGTGCAGTCCTATGGTGTGACAAGTTCCACAGCGCGGCGCATCTTGCAGTCATTGGAGATGATGTCAAGTCCTTTGGCGGTAAATGGCACTCATTTTAGTCTGCTTTATTTCATGTATTTGAAAAACATAGTAAATGTGCCAGTATAGAATGAAAATCTTCCTTATGTAGTGTCCAGTTTAATTTATTGCACTATTTTTTTCAGCAGGATGCTAAAAGGATTCCATCTCCGGTTTCCAGACCACTGTCTTCTGTAAGTTGATCATAAAACTCCCATGTGTTTGTTGGATGGAGCCCTCTCTTAGGAAAAAAATCATCCTCTAATTTTTTTTTTTTTATTCCTTAGCCTCAGGGCGGGCGTTTGCTGAATGTTACCGACTTCCAGTCCAGAGGAAGACAGGTAAGAACCAGTCACATCTTAAGCTGAGATAACTTTCTGTGCTTTCTAGCTATTAGAAGAAATGTCTCAAACCTCAATGACAGCATACACATGAATTCAAGTTAATATTAGCATTATGTGAATTATAGTTGTCTTGGCTGTGAGAACATTGCTAAAACCAGCTTTCCACCCACACTAGATGAAGGACTGTGAAGATTACTCAGGTTAAGGATTACATTATCTTTGTGTGGTGGTGTCTTGATATGTTGATCAAAAACAACTTCTGTAGGACACACAAAGTAGTTTTATCTTGTCCTGCAACTTGAGGTTAAGTTGCATGCTAATCTTTCCCTTCAGGAAAGGTTTCTCATGTAGAAATGATCAGAAACAGAAAAATACTGATTGAGCCATCACACAGGCCTGGTGCAGATTTCCATATTCATTTTGAGCAGAAAAATAATACTTTTTTAGTTACTGCTCGAAGTAAGGAGAGGGAAAATCGTAAAACGTTGTCTCTTCTATAACCTTGTGTTCCTAATTCCTACTTGGAGGCAGCACTGAAATGGTGATAATGCTGTGGTAAATCATGACTTCCTTCAGTTTCGTAACACACAAAACAATTGAATCTGCTAATGGTTTTTAATCACTTTAATTTGGGGTATCATTGAGTTTATTAAATTGTAAAACCCACAAGAGGCCACTTGAGATCAGGCAAGGGAACGAACAAAAAGCATGGTTTTTCTTCCATGCAAACTTTGCATCTGCTGTTTTAATGCAAAAATGGACAGAATATCTCAAGAAGTTTCTAGGATGATTCCTTGGTTAGAAGTAGAATTAATTTCGCAGTCACTTCAGGGTTTACAAACATCTCGGATTTCCTGTACCATCTTTCACCATATGCTAAATTACAAGAACATTGAAAAGTACAACATTCAATTTCTTTACCATAAGTATTATCAAAATAATTGAAAACAAAGCTGGTATGGATTCTCAGTTGAATTGTGGAACTACACCTGTGATGAGGCATTAAGAAAGATCTACCAGATTAGCAGCAGAGGGCCTGACGTCAGTCAGAAGCGAGTGTTGCACACAGCTGTCACTGGGTAAAAGTAGAGAAATTGTCTGTTCATAATACTAGAATTCAGAAGGTTTGGCAGGGGAAGGATAGCCCTTGGTTAGAAGGGGAGGAGGGGGCTGTGTGTGCCAAGAAGAGGGTTGTGTGTTTTCCTGCTAAAGCAGGCGTGTGGTTGACGGAAGACTTGAGCACTCAGGCAAAACTTCTGCAGTTATTTTCTGTGATATTTTGCTTATTTCAAAGATCTGCACCAGTCGGCATAGCTCTTAGTGTATTAAACATCTGACTGGGGGACTTGTGTGTTGTAATTTGAACATTCCTGTCTAACTAATTTGATACCCTTCTACAATAAGGTCACTTGCCTAGTGGATGAAGGGCAGGTAGAATTTTTTTCTGGAATTTAGTAAGGCTTTTGATACGGTCCCTCACAGCATCCTTCTGGACAAGTTGTCCAACTGTGGGATGAGCAGGCGGACAGCGCGCTGGGTGGAGAACTGGCTGAAGGGCAGGGCTCAAAGGGTTGTAAGGAATGGGGCTGCACCGGGCTGGTGACCGGTCACCAGCGCTGTTCCGCAGGGCTCAGTTCTAGGGCCAGCTCTGTTCAATGTTTTTATCAGTGCCCCGCAGGCAGGAGTCGAACACACCCTCAGCAAGTTTTCTGATGATGCTGAACGGGGAGCTGCTGTTGCCTCTGTTGAGGGACAAGTGGTCTTGCAGAGGGATCTAAATAGGTTGGATCACTGGGCAATCATCAGTGGCGTGAAATTGAACAAGAACAAATGCCAGATTCTGCACCTGAGATGGAGCAATGCCGGTGCCAAAATCAGTGAGATTTTGGCTACTTTAGCTTTTTGGATTTCATACCTGGTTTTCTGGTGATTTCCCTCTGCAAGCTGAATGCTTTCAACACTTCAAAATAATTTTTATTGGGAAGCTGAGACTGACGGGTGGCTTATAGTTCTGTAACTTGTTTCATCAGTAAATGCTGTGGTTATTTGAGCATGTGTGCAAGGATAAATTGATTGCTGTTTCTCTTTCAAAGATGGAATCGTATCTTCCACCTGTCCAGAAACTTGTGACACCACAGGCAGTCTCTCTAGTGAATCGGATCCAGTATTTTAAACCATCTCTGAATCCAGCTACTGATTCCAGAAAAATTCACCAGAGGGTAGGTATAAAATACAAGTCAATTTTCTGATCCTTATCTGCTTGCTTTTTACAAGTTTGGAATGTCTCTAACCAGTTCTTCTACTAAGGTTCTCTTTCTGGCAAAGAGCATCGATAGTATGTTTGAGGTTAAGTATTTAAGACACTGGTAACTGTTGGGGAAGAGATACTTTGAGGTTTTATGGATTTAATTGCATTTCTGGAACAGTAAGTGGCTGGTGGCTATTTTCAGAACATGATGATGTGCTGTTGGGTTGGGCAGTTCTCAGTGAAAAAATGTTAAAATACAGAAACAACGTTTTCCTTTCTATATACTCCTGTACACAAAGCTGTCACTGATGGAATGTGCTGATGTGTACAAGCTTTTAGGCGAGCTACAGTCTCTGAGCGAGGTTTCTGACAATAAGCTTAGTTGCCCATTCTGATCACTTCGGTGTAGATGGAATGCCTGATAAACTTTGCTTAAAACAAGATTGGCATCTCTTTCCAAAAAAAAAAAAAAACCAACCAGAAAAAAAACCAAACCTGCCCATGACTCCAGTATCAATCAGTGTAAAAATGACCAGGTGTTAAATCCATGGGCGTCTTAGGCTGGAGATCAAAGTGGGTAGTCATAGTCGTTAGGGAACAAGCTTAATTAGACAGGGTATATTTAGTGGTATAAATAAAAAAACCCAACACAAAAGATAAGAGGTTGTTTGTGTTGGCTTTGTTTATAGTATATAAATACATTCAGATAAATCTTGAAATAAATGAAATTTAACTTGCAGGTCATGAAAGAGAAGAGCGCTCCTGCAGAACAGCAAGTAAAACCACCTGAAAGGTATGACAAATCCATTAAAACATTTGAAAGAAAGCTGTCTCCTTTGACGCTACAGTCCACACGTCTGCTTTTGGAAGGGCCGTAACAGTTCTTAGTAAAGGGAATGAAATGCAGTAGAAAAATTGTATTATGAGAGCATTTAACCATTTGTGCATGGTGATGTTCATTAGGGGGCGCAGCTGTGAGTTTCAGCTCTATTTAATTGCTTGGGGTCTGAATGCTTTGTTCTAAAAGAATTACTTTTTCTGAAAGATTCTGTATATGTTGAAATGGCTTACAGTTCAGGAGTTTGGGTTGGTTTTTGTTTTTTTTTTAAATAAAAACCTGCAGGAAGTTTGTTTTTTAATGGTCCTTTCATAGAGAAGTCACTTGTCTGCTCTGTAAGTTTTCATGAAAAACAGGAGCCCTTTAGAATCACCTGAGGCCAAGTGCCAACTTGTCTCTGAAACACAGAATTCCAGGAGAGTTAATAATTGTATTTCTTCTTGCGGAGATTGTCTTGTGTTACACTGCTTGCTTGGTTTAGACAGAGAGACCTCGCCTCCAGATAATATTATTGATGGCTCTCCCTCCTGGGCAGCTAGTCTTTTGGGTAATGCTTTGCATTAAGACACTTCACATTCAAAGGATACCTTATTTGGAGGATTCATCCTTTTCAGGTAACAGTAACAGGGAAGCATATTTTGTTGTCTCTGTGTTCATCTTCCAAGCAATTCTTACGTTGCCTTGGGCATTCTTTGGTTTGTAAAAAAAACCCAAACTGAAAGGAACCCTTTGTTTTGGCATCTAATACTTTGACTTCACAGCAACCACCTTTGCAGAGGTGTAAGAGATTGGCTCTAAGGTTTTTGGCATAGGTGCAAACAGATGTTAGGTTTTAGTTGTGGGTTTTCAAACTGTTGCAAATTTTCTTTAGTAAAACTCCTTTATTCTCCTCCATGTAGAAGTGAGATCCAGAAACTGTTTTGTATTTGGTTCACAAGTTTTACCGCTATTGTCTGTAGAATAGATGGTCCTTTTTCAAAATTCCTTTATAAGGCCAGTCTCTGAGTGCCATGTTCTGGAGCAGGAACACCACAGTGATTCTGGGCAGCTGGTCAGAGTCCCCTCGTGCAGTGCTTTGGTGCATCTCTGTTCAGCCTACCAAAGGCTATTTAGTTTCTAAACCTGGGTCAGAACTGTGGATTGGACTTGTTTGAGGGCAGAAAACTGTCTTTGTGCCCCTTAGAAGTTGACAAGTGTTAACAGAAAGGAGGAATATGGGCTATTACAGGCAGTCTGTAATTGTCTGAATAAAGCTCTGTTTTGATGTGAGAGATTTTTTCCAGAATTTGAATTGATTGTCAGTTTGGATGAGAAAAGTTGGAGCATATGGCCTTAAGGATCTGGCTTCCTCTCAGTGGTTACACTGCTGAGCAGATTATTTGCAAGTATCTGACAAGTTTAGACCAATTCCCTTCCTCACTCTTTTGGCAACTTGACCTGGTATCTTCCAGTGTGATGAAATGCAGTTTTGTAAGACTGGCTGCTTGGCTGCAGGAGAAGTTTTGATACGGTAATTTTTTCCAGGGATACTTCATTTTGATGCCACACTGCTGTTTATTGTTGTTATTCCCTTGTTCACTTCTGTTTTGGGGTGTGGTGTAGGTTTTTGGAGGGAGAGTTTTGTTTGTTTCGAGTTTGTGTCATGCCCCGTTTCCCCCTTTTCCCTTTCCCTCTTGGATTAGGGAATCTTTCTGGTTGGTATCTAGGCTTTTGTAATGAACAGAGAAGTGCCTTTGTATGCCTTACAAAAGGGATCTGTATTCATGTCTGAAAAGACTGTTGGAATGTTGGCACGCCCAGACACCTCTGCTGCTTCTGCTGATGGCCCCAGGAAAGCCAGAGCTGCTTCTGGAGCTTTTGCCGCGCATTAGGTTGCCACACAAGTTCAAGCCTCTCTGTTCCGTAAGAGCCGCTGGCAGCGTTCACATGCGCGCACACGCTCTCTCGCGCTCTCTCTCCGTATATATTTTTAGTTGTTCTTTTATATCCCTGCAAAGATAAGCGCTTGTCTCAGAACTGGAGAACTGGCAGTCAACATTTCCACTGTCTGGGCTATTAAAAGGAAACATTAGCAAATATCAATCTAATTCAGTTCTTCTATTTCAGGTCTTCTGGCTTAGTCATCATTCCTTTATGGATGTTGTGACTGTTTCTTATGTATGTCCTTCTCATTGCTGCTCTTACTCATGCAGCTTTTGCTGTTTAGAACGTCAGATATCTACCAGCATTTAGCAACTTGTGAAATGGGTTTTTTTTGGACTCCAATTAGAAGGTGTCGGTTCTAGGACTGATACAGTGGCTATAAATAGCTTGAAACAATTAGTTGGTAAGTTGAATTTTTTTTTCATTTTTCCTCTTTTTTTTTTTCTTCCCCCTTCCTCAACCTGTTAAGCTCTGCCAGCGTTTTGACCTGCCCTAAATTCAGTACTCCTGCATCCAATGGTCTGTCTTCAGGAGGAGATGGTAGTGGTGGCAAGATGAGAAAGGACAAAGGAGGACACTATGTATCAAAAACTGGACAAGAAAAACAGGTAAGGGATCCAGGTTAATTGCTCTCACTGAGATTAGTGAAGTAGCTCACTTAAGTATGCCAGTTTTACTGCCTCATAGTAATTTACAATAATGCCACTTCAGTTTTGTGGGGGATTTGCTGTGAGTTTCAGAGCAGGCTCCATTTTATTTATCTGTTGGCTCCATCTTCGCTTTTATATTTTTGAAGTCTTCAGTCATATTATTTTGGAGATGCTTCATATTCTCGATTAGCAGTTGAATGAATGAGTTCTGGTGGAGGTTTGTGGAGTTTTTATAAAGCAATGATGTTTGAAATAAGTGCCATGTAAGTAAACAAAGGTTTTTTTAATGTGTTGTTTCATATTTAAGTCACATAGGAAGATACAGGCCAAGAGTCTGAAGCAGAAGACAGTGTTCTGCGTGTCTGCTAATGATCATTCACACTATTTGGCACTTAATCAAACTCATTGTGAGAAGGTCTTTTTGCTTGTTTTAATGGGAACAGTCTGTTTAATAAAACTGTGGTCATGACTATCCCAAAGATTATTTTTCTGATTGGATGTTCTGTAATCCGCCTACTGCTGGCTATATAAAATTTTAAATCAGTCTTCTGTCCGATGCAAAATGGGGAAATAATAAATACTGGAGATTGTTTCTATAATATAAATGGTCTGAATATCGAGGTCAAATAGACTCTTCAAATCAAAACGGTGAAATAGATGTCAGCTGTAATATACATTAAATTTCTGTAGTAGGAGCTTATATCTCTGCTGAGTTACTTCTGGGTACATCTTGGTACCACTGTGCAAATTGTGATTAGGTTAGCTATTCCCATTTAAGCCATAACTAATGAATCTGATCTTGGTAATCAAATAGTATAAAAGGCAAAGACCAGAAGTTTTTAAGGTACACCAGTTTCCGAGTTCTGAATTTGCATCCTGATACGTGGTATAGACTAGACTTATCAGAGTATGATCTGCTATGCTTCTAGTCCAGCTTTCTTTTTTGGCCTTTTGTGGTTTGATTTGGGGTTTTTGGTACTGTTAAGGAACCCACATACTTCTTCAAACATTACCTTTTTCCAAGTTCACTGCAGTAGTGACTCACACAACTTTGACATCTGTCCTGCCTGATTTTGCAAGAGGAACAGGTTGTTTTGTCTTGAGAATGTACTTTTCATTGAAGAGATGAGAGGATAATTAGAAAGGATGATATTTCTCTAGATCTGTAATAACTGAAGTACAGAGACAAAAATAAATCTCATTTGTCCCCCTCAGTTCTGCACAGGTAACAATTTTGCTCTAATTTCCAGTATTCGTACTGGGCAGGAGAGGAATATAGTATCACACGGAAGCAGGCCTGCCATCAATTAAAATGACCTGGCAGGCTGAGGTGGGGAGGTTGGGATTCCTTTTGAAAACTTCCTTTGTCTTAATCTGTAGATCTGTCAGTTATTAAGGAGGGGACAAGGCAGGAAAGTAGTATGTCTTGGAAAAGAGAAAAATAAAATTTACAACTACTTTTAAAGAAAGAACAATTAAAATGTACAACAATTCTAATTCACACCTAGGAAGTGGAAGACCCTGTACTGCCGAAAATACCCCTCCCCATCAGTACTGCATCGCTGCCTTCGTTCAACTTTAATTTCCTTGCCAGTAGTAGTGTCTCATCACCAAGCACTGTTTCAGCACCAGTGATGAACAAGGTAAATCTTGGTTCTGCGTCCTGAATGCTTCTTTAGGATGAGCACACAGCTGCTTTGTTGCATGTTAACTTCTTCTGTGGTGCTCGTGAAACTGGCCAACCTCAGTTTATATCCTGGTGAATAAATCAGGGGTGTATTCCAATTTGGAGGGGAAGCATCGAGTTTTGGGTTTGGCCACTGTCCATCTTATACTTTGCAAACTTCTAGTTAACCTAATTGTGGAACTGTTTCAAATGCTATAGAAATCCTGAGATTTCATACCAAGTTATGAAATTAGAGGTAACATTAATGATTATGTAAACCTGGTGTAGAAAATGAACCCAGGGTGCAATAATTGGAATATTATTGCAGTAAAGTAAACGTTCATCTGTTCCAGATTATTTGAAACATTTTTATATGTTTTGAAGCTTTAACACGTTGAGGTGTTTCCTGAAGCTCTGACTACGATTGAGCTGAGTTAGTTTAAGGTTCCTAAGCTGCCTGGTCTGCTTTTCCATATATTTGCTCTATTTAGATCTAAGTAGCATCTCAGGTTTTTCTCTTGGTTTATGGGATTTGGTTTTGATGATGCTGTACTATATGCTCCCTGGCAAGCTTCATTTGCTTTTATTATAACTCTCATCTGTGGATTAGAAATAAGTATCAAACATCAGATTTTCCAACTTCACTGCAGAACATCTGTTAGATACTGAATTCAGGTAGCTGCTGTGGTTTTTTCAGGGTGCTTTTCTTTTAGATACAAACCTTAATTCTTTTGAAAATACAGGTACAACCAGCACGTAATGTTGGAAGTACTGTCTTCAGATTTTCATCTCCAATTGTGAAATCTACTGATGTGGAAGCGCTATCTCCATTGTCTGTAAGTAATATAAATAAAGCCTTTAGTAGAATATTGCAGGTTAAAGTAGAATTGGCCCTGGTAATGGGGAAAACAAATATACAGGTTTCTGGCTTACAGTTTGTCATCCAGCATGTATACCAGGATTTTGAAGACTGGATTTCACATTTTTTATTTGTTTGTGAAATTTGTTTAAAGATTCTTTGGTTTCAGTATTTGAAAAAACTCTTCTTTTTTTTTTTCATAGCAGATTGGGTTTACATTTAGTGTTCCGACCATGAAATCAGCAGAGCTTTCTGGATCCAGTGGTACACCAGTGACATCCGTGTGTAATCTAGGTAACAGAAATTTTAGCATTTCAGCTCAGAAGTGCTGATTTTCTTTTTTTGTATATTCTTTCTGCACACATTAGCAATTTCAGGGAAAGTGCGTTTTCAGTGACAGATCTGCTTTTAATCAAACAAATTATAAGCTGTTTTAAACAAGGTAGAATTATGAAGATCCTTCTATAAGAAGCACAAAAGTTGGAAATTGTTGTTTCTAGTGCATGTGAAAATATTTTAAGTGGATTTCTTTGTGAAAGGTGGTTTTTGTTTTGTTTTTAAAGATCCTGCCGCTGTCAACAGCACCAGCAATAAGAAGGAAGAAAAAGAAGAATATGATGGCCCCTTTAAACCTGCTAAGGTCTTAAAGGAAGGAAGTGTGTTAGACATTCTGAAAAGCCCTGGTGAGATGATAAACTCCTTTTAAAAAGATACTGCAAAATACATGAAAGCGTATGACTGCGCTGCTTTTTACAAAAAACAAAACCCCACTTTCTTAATTCAATATTTGCTATAAATACAAACCCAGGAGAGCATTATGTTAAACATCTGTGAGGAAGGCTCTCCCCTTCTGTTCTACAGGGCTTTTACTGTTGAAAGGAAGACTGCAACTTCAGATGCATTACTGGTCCCTTATGTGTTAGGATGTAGTTGTAAATGAAGTAGAATTAGTCAGTTTATTAGTGTTTCATTTTAAATAAATAAAGTTTATGGAATTGGAAAGCAAGTGTTTGTAAAATGCTTTACATTCGTCTCCCACCTTCGCTGTCTCTGGAAGCTAAGAATAGTATAGACAGTTTCATTCCTAAAAAGTTATAAAAGCTGCAAGTCTTTTGGCCTTTAAATTGCAACAGTTACTGTGGGTTCAAATGTAAATTTTAAGCAGAAGTGGGCTGCTTCACTTTAAAAACCTTTTCTTAAGCAATTGCAATTGTTTTCAACTGTTGAATGAAGTGTGTGTGTGTGTGTGTGCGCGCAGATGATGTTTTATGAAAAAGGACTTTATTGAATTTGCTCTTTTCCTATAAGCCTTTAGTTGCATCAGGACTTTTTTTTTTAATGAAGTGACAAATCTATATACTTCTTAAGAAGACAGCACGCTTTTATATTGGAAAGAGGTAGAGAGAACACACCCCGTGCGTTTTGTTTAAGGAAAGACCTGTGAGTGAAGTGACGTCGTTTTCTTCATCACTTTGAGGAGCAGGTTCTAAATCCACACTGTTCAAATACTCCACTTTTGATATTAAGAAAGAAAAACCAACCCCAGACTAACATAATAATTTAGAAAAACATTAAACTCATTTTAGCGTGACAGGTAATTTGTGCTACCATTTAGGATGCATTGCTGCAGCGTTTTTTTTTTGTTGTTTCCGTATTGGTGGTTGGTTTTTGTTAAAATCTGAACCTTTAAATAAGGAGTTGGCCTGTGTCCAGCACACTTTGAACAAAAATTACCGGTAACAATTGTTCTGTTGTTTTCATTTTTATTACTTAATACTCAGTATCTGTGGGGAAATACCGCTCCAAGTACTAACTGCTGTACAGCTACTCGAGTAAATGTGAATCATCTACTGCGGCAGAAATAGCTTCAGAAATTTGATTTGATTGGGCACGGTGCCTTAAAATGAACTTGGTTAATTTCTAGTGCATGACAAGACAGTCAGCTTTTAGTTCTATTTGTTCACACCCCTGTCTATCTACCAGTGAAGATTCGTATTTAAAACTTGCTTGGAAATTAAGAGTTAAGTCAAGCTTTAAATAAATGTTCTGTTGTGTCCCAGTGCAGCATATGAAATTTCATCCCTTCAGATAGGATTTCCAGGGACTTCCTCTTGCAGTCAGTTGGAATGTGTGGTTGTAACCATTGGCACTTGGTTTAAGTTGATGCCGTCTAGTATTATAACTAACCTACGTGTGGTGAGGGTACTGCTTTATCGGTAAGATCTCTTCCTATGTTTTTTCTAGGCTTTATGTCCTCTACATCTGCACAACCTATTACAAGCACAGTGGTCTATACAAGGCCTGCAATAAGTAGTTTTTCTGCAAATAAAGACACCTCTAAACAAGCATCCTCATTTTGGCAGCCTGACACATATGACCCGTGTCTGCAAAACAAAACCACAGATGGCAAATGTGTAACATGTCAAGCTGCTAAAGTGTCAACAGTTGAGAGTACGAAACAGACAATAAGCTCAAGTCAATGTGTCACCTCTAAGGCAGGAGTCCCTACAGCAGGGGTATTGGCCTTTGAAGACAAATTTAAAACAGCGCCCACCACATGGGATTGTGATACCTGTCTGGTCCAGAACAAACCTGAAGCTACAAAATGTGTAGCATGTGAGACACCAAAGCCCGGAACAGGAGTAATGCCCGCTCTGACGTTGCCTGTGGTCACAGACAGCTCGGTGACAGTGACGTCCTCTTCCAGCAGCACTGACACAACTGTCAGTCTGGGGTTTGGAGACAAATTTAAGAAGCCAAAAGGCTCTTGGGACTGTACGGTGTGCCTTGTATCAAATAAGGCAGAAGACAGCAAATGTGTAGCTTGTCAATCTGAGAAACCAGGTCAGTTCTTCTCTTTTCTGTTGTTTCAATCTCTGCCTCTACATTCTTTATTGAGTGAAATGCATTGCATATGTAAAATATTTTCAGCAGCATGCTTGTATGCCAGGCAGGATGGATCAGTGCCTGTCTGCAGGAATGGTTACAGGCACTTGTGAGGCCTTGGATTCCAGCCTCTCATGTGAATTGAACCCATTGTAAAACGTATTAGTGCAGAGCTGAAATGAAGCAACTACATTATACTATAGCAGCAGGTGAGGAAAGATGACTAAACAGGATGCCTTCGTTAACCTAAAACCAACTTACTCGTTTTCACTGGGGAAGAATGTGAACTCCAAAGGAAGAGTGAAAAATGACGTGTTTTTTCCAAAACGTAAGTAATAACATTATTTACAGGACATTGCCAAAAAAGGGTCTCTACTCAGCATTTGTGTGTAATCGAGCCGTACTTCAAGACAGTGGAGTCTTTAACTAGTCGTCTTAAGCGAAGATAAAACCGTGTGTTCAGCTATGCCTACGAAGGCCAGCCGTAGCCTTCCAGAGCAGGGCTGGCCTTGTCCTGGAAGGTCACGGTCCTTCCAGACCCTGGGGAGGTGGGCGCCACAGGCAATGCAGTGCTGGGTTGTTTCCATTATGTGTGACTGTAATGGATTTTGGGTGGGGTAAGTATTACTTTTAAAGCACAAATTTAATTGGCTCTTGACATCAATTAACATACTATCATGTCAAAACCCACCTTCGCAAGTGCATCCGGGGGCAGAGGGGAGGCAGAATCTGAGACGGACTAGACTGTGCTTTCGTAATCATCCTGTACCGTAAGAGATAATGCCTTTCAGAGGCAGCTTATTGTCACGGCCTTTCAGCCTCAGGGTGATCAGCCCAGCCGGTGCTTTTGTCTGAGACTAGCCACTGCAAGGAGTAGTTTTGGAAATGTGATGGGTTGGCCACGAGCATCATGGCGCAGAGAATTGCACAGCTTTATTACATCTGTCGAGGGGTTGAGTGAGGCAAGTAAAATGAGAGGATAAAAATTCTCCGGATGTGCTGTGGAAGAGAAGACCCGTTCCTGTTTTACTGTGTGGAATTTCAGGCATCGTCTTCTGCCTCTCTCTTAAATGCCACCCTCAGTGGTTTAAAACTGACGTTGAACATGACAATTACGCTTTTGTGCATTCTGGATGTCCACTTCAGTCCTCACGCTTAACGGAGCTGAAGATTTCTGTTGGGGTGCAGCATCAAGTGACAGCTCTTCCTCTACAGGGGAAGAAAATCAGAAGGCAAGTGCTGTCTTCCAGGCCTTTGTGGAGATTGCTGCAGCTGCTGAAGACAGTGTAGCTTGAGTTGTGGGTCTGGAAGCTTTGAGTGCCTCTCTGGTTTGGGTTGTTGGTTTGGTTTTATTTTTTTTCTCATGGTGCATTTCGAACATGTCTGTCTGTGATTTGGTGATGAATCATTCCAGTAAATTCCTATCATCACTTGATGGGTCATTAACTTCAGTGGTGCTAATGTTGGAACAGCTTGTTCTTGGTGCCATCTCAAAGCATGTTGAGGAAAGGAAGCTAATCACGAGTGGTCAGCATGGATTCAGCAAGGGGAAGTCATGCTTGACCAACCTGATAGCTTTTTGTGATGGCATCACTAGATGGATGGACGAGGGGAAGGCAGTGGATGTGGTCTACCTCGACTTCAGCAAAGCTTTTGACACCGTCTCCCATGGCATCCTCATGGACAAGCTTAGGAAGTGCGGACTGGACCATTGGGTGGTGAGGTGGATTGGGAACTGGCTGGAGGAAAGAGCCCAGAGAGTTGTGGTCAATGGAGCAGAGCCTAGTTGGAGGCCTGTGGCTAGTGGTGTCCCCCAGGGGTCAGCGCTGGGCCCAGCCCTATTCCATATATTCATCAATGACCTGGATGAAGGGATAGAACGTACTCTCGGCAAGTTTGCTGATGATACCACACTGGAAGGAGTGGCTGCCACGCCAGCAGGCTGTGCTGCCATCCAGCGTGACCTGGACAGGCTGGGGAGCTGGGCGGGGAGAAATCACATGCAATTCAATAAGGGCAAGTGTAAAGTGCTGCAGCTGGGGAAGAACAGCCCCATGGATCAGTACAGGGTGGGGGCTGATCTGTTGGAGGGCAGCTCTGGGGAAAAGGACCTTGGAGTCCTGGTGGACAACAGGATGACCACGAGCCAACAGTGCCCTCGCGGCCAAGGCGGCCAGTGGCATCCTGGGATGCATGAAGAAGAGCGTGGCCAGCAGGTCAAGGGAAGTTACCCTCCCCCTCTGCTCTGCGCTGGCCAGGCCTCCCCTGGAGTGCTGTGTCCAGGTCTGGGCTCCTCAGTTCCAGAAGGACAAGGAGCTACTGGAGAGGGTCCAGGCAAGGCCACGAAGGTGATGAAGGGCCTGGAGCACCTTCCATGTGAGGAAAGGCTGAGAGAGCTGGGTCTGTTTAGCTTGGAGAAGAGGAGGCTGAGGGGGGATCTTATCAATGCTTATCAATCTCTAAAGGGTGGGTGTCAGGAGGATGGGGCCAGGCTCTTCTCAGTGGTGTCCAGTGACAGGACTAGGGGCAATGGCCATCAACTGGAAACCAGAAGGTTCACCCTGACCGTGAGGAAACCCTTCTTCCCTGTGAGGGTGACAGAGCCCTGGGACAGGCTGCCCAGAGAGGTGGGGGAGTCTCCTTCCCTGGAGACTTTCCAAAGCTGCCTGGACTTGTTCCTGTGTGATCTGCTCTAGGTGATCCTGCTCTGGCAGGGGGATTGGACTGGATGATCTCTAGAGCTCCCTTCCAACCCCAACCACTCTGGGAATGTGTTGAATGCGGGTTACTAGTGTCACCAGAAATTCGTTTAGTAGTTTTAGTTCAGTACCTTTAGTTTACATCCAAAAGAGCTATGTTGTTATATTGTGTGAACTGCGGTTGCTGTTTAAATGTCATCAGTTGAATTTGTGCTTAAAATCATATTGGATTATAAAGAAGAATCTGGTTGTTTCTGTTGTTTCAGCTCCAGGATTGAGATTGACCGAATTTAACTTGCAGTTTGATGTGTTTTTTACTGTTGTGCTTGTCCACTTTGTAGTTTAGTGAGCATTTAAGGGTTTCTTAAAAGGTTCATGTTTACTTCTCATGTAAGCAGGACGATTAAGTATCTTGCTTATTTCTCAGGGAATTCAGTGCCTGTGACCAGTAGCAGTGTTTCTGCATTTTCTGCTTCTTCTGGAGGATTTCTGGATTTAGACAAATTCAAGAAGCCGGAAGGAAGCTGGGATTGTGAGGTCTGCTTTGTCCAAAACAAAGCAGAAGCCACAAAATGTGTAGCCTGTGAAAGCGCAAAGCCAGGCACCAAAGCAGAGCTCAAAGGTAATACTTAATGGGGAAAAACAATGGTGTGCATCCTGCAATTTATTTTTTCTTCAGTGTTTTCTTAGTGCAATTGTGTTTCCTTTCGAGGTATGGCAAAACTGTTCATTTTTCCTCTAGGAATATTGCTAAAGTAAGGTAAGTGTGTATCTTTCCCCAGAAAAAGATGAGCCTTTCTCTAAAAGGCATAATACTAATGATACAACTGTTCTTTACAGTCCTTGCGTTCAGCTGGAGTTTAGACTAAAAGCATGATCTTTCAAGGAAGTTAGCAGTATGCTTTTCCAGGTGGCGGACAGAAGGACACCATTGTGAAAAGGTGTTGGTAGAGAGGAAGCGTGGAGTTTTCTTACTCGTTTTGTGGTTTGGTTGGTTGTTTTTTTTTTTTTATTTCAAATGGTTTTGACTCTGGGAAGTTCAGGACTGAAATCCCGGCCGTGTAGCTCAAACCTACGTGTGTTACATCATATATTGCAGACTTCACATTGGTACTTCTTTCTGCAGGTTTTGGTACTGATGCTGTGTCCACAAACGCTTCAGTGCCGTCATTTACATTTGGCATCCAGTCATCCTCCTCTGAATCTTCTCATAATTTAAATAGCACAGGAAATTTTAAATTTGGAGACCAAGGAAGCTTCAAATTTGGCATTGCATCTGAATCTGCATCCTCCAGCACCGTGACTGGAGGATTTAAGTTTTCTGCTAGTGCAGGGGACTTCAAATTTGGAGTTTTGTCCTCAGACTTGAAATCAGAAGACAGTAAAAAAGAAGGTAAAAGTAACAGTTTTACCTTTGGACTTCCACCTACAAGTAGTCAGGCTCCTTCAACGTTCCAGTTTGGGACAGCAAGCCTGGGACAGCAGGAAAAGAAAGAGGAACCAGTTTTGGGAGGCTTTGGTTTTGGCACGAGTTCAACTTCTTCCGTAGCTACCAGTGAGAATAAAACCGGAGTCAGTGGCTTCACTTTTGGAACTGTGGCAGAAAAGGAGGTAGCATCACCTGCTCTTGCATTTAAGAAATCGGAGGAGAAAAAGGATGAAACCCTTTCAGCGAAGGGAGGCTTCTCTTTTGGCAGTGTGGAGTCTGCACCCGCCTCACAGTTTGTGTTGGGAAGGACAGAAGAGAAGCAGGACTCTGTCATTTCTGCCACTCCGTTAGCCTTTGGCAAGAAAGCTGACAATGAGGAGTTAAAGGCACAGCCTGTCTTCGCAGCTGGGGCGGCTGAGCATACCAAAGAGGAGAGCGCAGCAAAGCCTATATTCAATTTTAGTTTCGGTAAACCGTCGGAGAAGGAAGCTGAGCAGGCAAAATCGTCTTTTGCATTTGGGGCGCAAACCAGTACTTCAGGTAAACTTCTTTTGTCTTCACTTGTCTGCTTGTGTCCATCAAATGCTTGTGCTCTCTGAAGCCATACTGGACAAAATCTGGGGGATTTGATGTGTTCAGGCATTAGAGCCTTAGGAAAGGCTTAATTACTACCTGCAGCCTGTCTTTAGCTCTGGTTCCTGGTGTGTAGTCAATACGTAACGAGTCCTTTCTAGATTTCAGTGGGTTTTAACACTAGGTTTAGGCAGCAAAATCACCATGCCTTAGGGGACCTGTATGGCTTCTTGTATGAACACTGAAGTTGTACCGTCTCAGTGGTAGCAGCAGCACAGCTGGTCATAAAATCTATAGTGTGGGGCAGTATAGAAGCCTCATACTAGCATTGCTTTTCATAGTGAAAGGGGATGAGAGAGGCAATATATAGAAATCACTTCATAGATAGTACAGAGTTTTAGATTCCTTTAATTTGTTGAAAATCTGCAATGGAGGATTGAAGTTCTTCAGTGATGATCTCTGTGTGGAAAAATTCTGGTTGTCAAGTTCCATTTGTATGATTTAGCAGTTGTGTTTTAGAGAACACAATTAGTTTCTAACTTCTGAAGTGATGGGACGTCAGTGAGTTGCCCTGAATGAAAGTGATACGTAGGGTTATACTGGTTTTAATCACAATATTCTTAGGCTGAACTGCGACTGAGCAGACAAGTTTTTGGAGGATAGTAGGCTTTGGGGAAGGAGAGATGGTTGGAGGGGAGGGATGAGGTTGGGTTTGATCTGTTTGGTTTTTTTACCTGCCAGGTAAAATTGGGGAGTTTGGTCACGGAAATGCGATGAAGCACCTTGTGCAAAAAGGAAATTTTAACAAATGTTCTTAGGAATGGTATAGTCCCTTAAAAATGGCTTAGATGGCAAGGGGCCACAACTGCTGGAGAAAGAGACAGCGGGGAATTGAAAACAAGATCACAAATTAACAATGGGAATTGGATCAGCAGCTTAGGGAAAGCTGAAGAATGACTGACTTTAAAAGACAGCTCTGTTTTAAGTGTGTCACACTTCACCCAGCGCTTTCTAAAGGTCATCTTAACAGACGATTGTTCTCTGTTGCGCTGAAAAGCAGGTCTTGCAGGTGCTTAAATACAATGAACCTAAGCTTGGAAGAGTTAGGCTGGCAGATGGTAAGTAAGCTTTGCTTGACTTAAAGCTGTAGGCACACTGCTCTGTTTTTGAACAATCTACACATGAAACTGTTTCACTGTATTTTTCAATACTCAATCGAGCAAAGCCATAAAACTGCTACTGATGATTGATGTTGTTCTTCTGAGAACATCTGAAATACATCTGTGTTTGAAGAGTTCAGAAGTGCCGGTGAATACTGGTTGAGGTAATGATGGCCAGTGCTTAGCGTTTGTAACCCGTGAGGCCTGGACTGCAGCGGTGTCCTTGTCCTGCACAGTTCTTCCATTCCTCTAACTGTGGATGGCGGCAGCTGGCACATCTGAGCCGAGTCTCATGTAAGCAACAGGAGCTGGGAGAGTAGTTGAGGTGTCATTCAGGACTGCTTTTTGTACTGTGATTGAGACAGGAGTCTGTTTGCTGTGCTTCATTTGGCATTTCTGTGAGGGTTTCTGAACTGTTCTTCCTTTCCTACAAAGGAGCAGCAAAGCCATCCTTCAGCTTCTTGAGCTCTAGCTCCTCCAGCACAGTCGTACCCACCGCTTCAGCCACCAGCAGCGGCGTGTTTGGAAGTGCCATCTCGTCCTCAAATCCACAGCCAGTTCCCGCTCCCTTTGTGTTTGGGCAACCCAGCAACACTGTGAGCAGTTCTGTTTTTGGCAACTCTGCAGAATCTGCAGCGTCTCAGTCTTTTGGCTTCTCTCAAGAAAACAAGCCAGCAACCACATCTTCCGGCACATCTCTTGGTTCATTTCTCTTTGGTGCGGCAGAAACCAGCACCAGTGCAGCCAATTCGGGCTTTACCTTTGCAGCCACAACCACATCAAGTTCAACAGGTACATTTTAAATGAATGCTTTTCTCAATTTTGCCATTATCTAGTGGGCCACAGAAATACTGTTACGTGAATGGTTTACTTTGAAGACTGTGTAGGCCACTTGCGTGGAAGTAGGTGGTATTTCTACTCAACAGTCTAAGTCAGGGCTTGGTTTTTCACAGGCAGATTGGGGGGTGGGGGACCCAGACCCCCAGCATATACTGACATTTCTCTTCTCTTCCCTGAGGGTCGTCCTCTTCGTTCCTGTTTGCCTCTGGGCCTTCAGCGCCTGCTGCCTGCCCAGCGTTTGGTGCCAGCCAGCCACCAGCATTTGGCCAGAGCCAAGGGTCCAGCCAGCCAAGCGCTCCAAGTTTCGGATCGCTGTCGACGACGTTGTTTTCAGCTGGCGCTCAGCCAGCCCCTCCTGCCTTCGGCTCGGTGACGAGCAGTACTCAGCCCTCTGTGTTCGGACAGCAAGCGACCCAACAGCCTGGTTTTGGCTCTGGTACCCCCGGTGCCGGTGAGTGCTGACCATCCTCTTCCCTTTTTGGTCTCAAAGACTATGTTTTTATTTTATTTTTTCACGAAGCGCACCTGAAATTACATTGAGAAAGAAGACTTCTGCCTTGCGCACGTATTTTAGCCGTAGGAATTCCCCTCCATAAAAACAGTGGGCCCAAGGTTAAGTCAGTTGTGGGGTGCCAGCGCGCGGCAGGCCTTCTCCACACGAGGCTCAGCAGGCGTGGAGGTGGCAACCCGACCACTGTACACTGGGGCTTATTGTCTTCGGAAATCTAGGGGTTCAGAGGAAGCGTTGAAGCCCCCAGAGTATTGACTGGTTACGCTGCGGCAACCACAGGGGCAGCAGCACTGCAAAATGAGTGGGTTTGGTTTGGTCGGGAGTTGTTCTTAGTCACCTGACTTCATTACCAGGCTTTGGCAATTTATTTGGATTGGGGGCTTTGCCGTGTAGGAATACGGTCAGAATTATTTTTAAGCATTTATGGGTTAAGGCTTTAAATAAAGTTCTTTTTACTAACAAAGTATAAAGTACCATGGGACGGGGCAAGGAACGATCCTTGTAATTTAAGTGTAAGAAAGACCTGTTCCGCGCTAGTAATTATTCAAAAACCGCGCTGCCAGAATCTGTTTGGTATCGTCACGTCAAACGCTTGAAGGGAAAAGCCTCCTCTTTTCCCCCTCTGAAAAAAACAAAATAAGCCTCCGTTAAAAGTAACGGCCCTTTTGGTACGAACGGGTAGGTGAGTTGCCACGCCATGTTACCCTGTCAGTGTTCCGTTAATCGGGTAACGGTTTAAAGATAAAAGACTCTCCGCGGATTGTCTGCGGTGCTTGTCAGTTACGCTGATGGTAGGGATGGTTTGGGGTGTTTTGTTAAGAGGAGGTGCCGTGTTAGCGCGTTAAGTGAAACGGAGTCCCCAGGTCGACCGCATGAAGGCAAGAAAGTGTCTTTAAATAGCAGATCTACGTGGTTTACTACTAGAGTTTAAGGCTTTATTCTGAAGTGTCAGTGTACGAAGGTATAAACTTAACGCTGGTACAGAAGTTCGCCAACGGTTCGGGATCAGTGTGCCGGCAGCGTTACTTTTAGGAGTGCCTTCACCGTGTTCAGGTATGAGGTGAATGAATTCTGTGCACCGTTCCCTGCAGTAACCTGGCACTTCTGGTGCGCCCCCTCACCCAGCCTTGTCGTCTTGAGCGGCCTGTTATAAAAGGCATTAAAGACAGTGGGAAGACCATGAGGATTTTGCTGGAAAGTGTTGAACTCCAGTCTCAACTTTCTTACTCCCTTCTGCTTCCACCCCATCTTCCCAGGTTCTGTATTCCAGTTTGGAAGTAATACTTCTAATTTCAACTTCCCAAGTAACCCAGGAGTATTTACTTTTGGTGCAAATCCTCCTGCACCAGCAGCACCGGCACAGCCTTCCGGCTCTTCGGGATTTTCCTTCAACCAGCCTCCAGCATTTACAGTGGGGTAAGAGACCGTATCGGAATTTCACTCGAGCTTCGGGTAGTGTCGGTGGACAGTGTTGAGCCTCTACTGCCGTTAAATCGTGAGGCGTTCAGATGGCCCTCGGAGTTTGGCACTCGATGGGGCATCCTGCCTTGGTTGGGCCTGACTGGTTAAGTAAGCGACGGAGCCTAGTTGTCAGAAATGTCGCACATCAGCGCATGTGAAACGGTCTTGTTCTTGCAAGGCAAAATCCCTCTCTAGCCGTTACGCTGCTGCTTGCCTTCTGAATGAGAGAGATCTCAGTGCTCGGTGGGTTCTGGAACTCTCTTCCTCCTCCTGTTCATCGTAAGCCGTTTGTTGCCAGCTGGTAACTAGTGAGACGAGACTATGAAACGGTTGTTCTGGAGTGTCTGCTCAGTGCTGCTCCTGCGTTTTCAGCTACGCTGTCCTAAACTCTGAACTACTGATTTCTTTTGATAGGACTAATGGGAAAAATGTTTTCTCTGCCTCTGGATCTTCAGTTTCTGGTCGGAAGATAAAGACTGCAGTTAGACGTAGAAAATAATCGCCCGGTTGGTAAAGCGACTTCCGAAGCAGCTACCGCCCTGCATTTGTTCTGTTGTTGGGATCGTACCTCATGCTGGGTTAGCTGAAGTCAGATCTGCCTAAGGAAATAAAAAAACTGCTTCCCTTTCCTCCCCTCTCCCCGGTCGTTTTTTGGGTTTTTTTGGTAAGGAGTTAGAGTTGGCAACGAGGCCGTTCTCGAGCGAAACTGTTTTAGGCTCCGGCGAGTTCTTTCCGTCAGTCACTGACTTGGCATGGTCCGGCTGTAGCCGCGAGTAGAGCCCGCGCAGTGAATGGCTTGTACAATACCTCTTCATCTGCACCACTATGTGCGCTCATCTGCGTTTACTGACGCCTCAGAATTGTAATTATATCAGCGAGGGATGCTGTATAGCGTAGAGGATGTTGATAACGAATGATTTCTATGCTGAGTTTGTGCTGGTGTATGTGTGAAGTGAGTGAGTTTGGGTGTATCGTGCACTAAAATTTTCTGATAGAGGACGACTGATTACAGGATGATCCATGCTAAGGACTTGTTAGATCTGTAGTTCTTCATTTAATAATTATATGCTATTTCTATATTTTCATTCTTACAGCCCTTTATCACCTGTCTCGCCTTTGTTATTTTATTATGAAACATGTGTAAATACAATTTTGTTTCTCTATGTACTTTTTTGGCATAACAAATCTGTGAAATTGAAATTTTAATTTTGTGTGTTACGGCCATTTTTGTTTAGTATTGTCTGAGATTTTATGTAAATCCCATTATTCAAAGTTGCCTAAATCCATTTAGAAAATCTTTAAAATTGGGAATTCTTAAAGTAAGTTTATTGGCTTTTCTGATCCATTTTTGTTTGGACCAAAAACCAGTATTGTACAAAGTATTAAGTATATATTTTTATATTTACTGAAATGGACTGTGGTGACTTTGGATAATAAGGAAAAGTTTAATATTAAAGCCATGTTTATTACAGTATAATTAACATGTTAAACCATGGGATAAATGCCATCAATAAAAACGATTAAGTATTGGCTGGCAGTCTTAACTCTGGGCAAAGGCCTGTGCAGCCGTGACTGCCCTCAGCCCAAGTGGTGTCACGTGCTCCCTTTTGACAGCGATGCTCGTGGTGGAGAGTCCCCGTTAGGGTGTTCTGCTGTAGACCCAAGCTGGGAGCCCGGTATCACTGTAGCAGCTGCCCAGCTGCAACAGTTGCCGTTAGTTTTCCTAAAGCTGTTAAAAAAGCCCTGATGCTACAACCATTCACTGTCCCCACTGAAGAGGGAAAAGCGCACCCAGCAGTAAATGAGTAATTTGGGTGGGTTTCTTCCATTTCTGCAGCAGTGAGAGGAGCTTGTTGGAGAACAGATGTTGTTCTAGTAAAACGAGAGGAAACGCTCTTGTTTGTTCAGGGACCGCAGCTGAACTCTGCCTAAGCCACAGCATTCGCTTCGTGCTTGACACGCGAGCGCTGCTGCGGCTCGACCGGAAGAGACCTCCGTGGCTGCAGAAGCCGTAGCTGTCTTCAGGGCTGCTGCTGGGGACTTCTGCCACTCACCCCGCTGGGCTCAGCACTTGCAGAGCTACAGGTGCCAGCGTTGTGCAACGAGGTACTTGGCTAACTGCAACCTAGACTTGACAGGGGGACAAAGGCTAACTTCTGTGCCCGTGGGAGTCTTACCTGTGCATAGAGCTCTGATCGCTGCTTCCATAAACAGAAAATGCTCAGCAGCTTGGGTTTAAAACCACACACGTAAGCTGCTCTTCAGTCACATCCTGCCACTGGAGCTGGGGGTGGGATTACATGCAGTTATATATTTCCAGCTGCCTGAAGCTGAAAAATACCACGAGTTACGCTACCTTTCCTTAGCTCAATCACATACAAGCAGAAAAAGCTTTTTTAACCTCATAGCTAATCTAAAAGTTATCTAAAGAGGTAGCAACTTCATTCTGGAGAGGTAACTGGTGGGCAAATGTCATTCTCCCACAATTAAGCAGTGGGTCTGGTGCCACACCATCACTGTAAGTGAGCATCAGAACACATACGCAGAACATCGTATTCATACACACACCACCACCACCTGTCAAACCAAAATACTGCAGCATGGGAACATGTTACTGGTTTAAGTTATTTCACCCCAAGACAAGAGGTAACTGATGTCTGATGTCAGCCAAGGCCTTGTCCAAAGCTGAAGGGAGAGGGAGAACTTCAGCCACCGAGTGGCAAGTTACACCTAAGGGAGGAACACACAGAAACTGGCCTCTAAAAGAATTCCAGATTCTTTTTGAGTAAAATATTAACACTGTTGTTCCTATTCCTTTCCCAAGATACTAATAACATGAGAAAAAACCAAGTTACCAAAGCTATGTAATCATGCAAAATATTAGGCCTCTTTATTGAGTATTTAAGTTATTCTGAATATACAAACAAGTAGCCAGAATTATAAAGTGAAAACAACCAGTATTTGTTCTCCAGTAGGCTCACACCCATAACACAGCTGGGTTAATGTTTTCTGCATGCTCCTGAAAACACATTCGGTTGGTTTGCTCGGTAATATATGCAAGAAACAGACAAATGGTTTCACTCCAAACAGAAGCAGAAAAGCTGCTTTTCACGAGCAGGATCTGCACCGGTCACGGCTCCGCAGATATTTACACCCGCCGATCCACTAACACTGCAGCGTAACACACCTTTCCTTCCCGGAGAAGGAGCAGCCGTTATTTCACCTCCGCATCCGGTCCGACACGTGAAATAAGTGACGGCGCTCAAGACAATCACGCAAAACACTTTCCACATCAGTGTTCAGATACAATACTTCAAAAGAGGTGAGGGAGCATGATCCGTGTAGCAGTAACAAGGAATACGATAACCACCGCTCACCTCTTTCCAGACACGTGGCAGTTTAATTAACGTGATTTGCCTTACTGTCCAGTACTGCAGTTCTCTTCCCCTCAGAGTTTATCGTAGGGCTTAGGCAACTGCTTGGAAAACGATGTGATTTTCTAGGTTAACTGCCAACATCCAAAACTGTAGGAGCGACGTTTCTTTCAAGGCGGAGTATTTTTAGGTATCTGCTATCCACAGACTGACGAACGGAACAGCTCCTTTCTGCAGTTCATACAGCCACCTCCTTTCCCGCCAGCTGGAGGTTAATACTTCCAGGTTTAATACGCACTGTTTCTCCCAAACTTCTTTGGCATTTGTGAAAACTCCAATACTTGGAAGGTAGCCGCTTGCGTCACGCTGGAGCAAAACATTTTCTTGAGCTTCTGAATCGATTCCCATTCCATTTGGGCAAAAGACTCTGACAGACACCTCGATTTCTGGTTTGGGGTAGGTCTTTGTTCACTGGGGGTGGGAGGGGATGGTCTAAACCAGTCTGGAAACGCCAGCTTTTGCTATCATCTGACTCCGTTTCTTCTTACCACAATAGTTCCTGCTACAATATCATAGGCGGTTCTGTTATGCTGGAAAAACAGCAGCGTAATGAACGCAGGAAAAAATGAAGCAATAGAAAAATTCTTGATCAGAGCTCGTATTGTGGACCTGAAAGGAGAAGAAAACATTCAGTGCCTCCTTCTCACTTTTCTGCTTCTATCAGTAGGCAGCTTACTTTCAAGTTCAGCGCCTCAGTTTCCCACAGCACAAAAATCAATCATCTCCAGGCTTCAGAGGAGATTATTTTACCACCTAACTGGAAAAATATTTACATGATTGAATAATTGCTGGTTTATTCTTAGATCACAGAACCTAACAGTAGGCCTCGCAAGCTAATTACTGCTGCGGCCAGTCACGGAAATGGTGCGTTTCCTTCCCAATCGCAGGCTTTGCTGCTCTATTAACCTGAAAGCAACGTGTCCGAGCTACGAGCGCTTACGTTGTCATACTGACGTTAGAAGATGGAATGACTAACACGCGGCTGGGCGCGATGAGCACGGATGTATCACAGGTCACAACTCGCAGTCCAAGCAAGAATTTCCCTGGGGTTGCTCCACCGGCTCCCCAAATACAGATTATCTGTAAAAGAAAAGTTACTTCAGTTCCACGCAACGCCACGTTGTCGACCGGTCCAGCAAGCTGGGTTTTCATCAAAACTGTATCAAAGTCATAAGCTTCAACATAATCCAAAATATTGTAAAGAGAATTTATAGGCCAATGGTAATAGATTTAACAAACCCCACCACATTTATTCATCAACTGACAACCATTAATTAAGGGAGTTCATGTTTATGACTAGTTACCTCATAGAAGCAGACTAATAACCTGTAGATGAGAGCTACCACCATCATTTTCTGCAAATCTTCCATGGAGGTATCTTCATCGATTTCTTCTATGATGTAATGCATGGCAAATTTCGAGATGTCCCTGCACAAAAGAAGACTGAACTTCAAAACCATCCTTCTCCAGTAGCCATGTTACCCCTTCAGTGCTAGAATTCGCTCCTTCAGCTCTGCTGTTAGTAAAAGAACAAAAGCTCCTCAGCTTCTCCAATACTAAACGATCCATTGCAATCCAAAACACGAGGTTTCCTTCCGAGTTGCTGCCAAGCTTGTTTCGTCTTTGCCATTAAGAGATCATTCTAACCTTCAGCTGTTTACCCTGACAGGGACACGCTAAGCATCAGTTTGGAGTCGAATGCGTATTTTCAGAAGATGAACTCTACAGATCTAACATTCTTAGCCCACACCTGGAATGGGCACGCTTGCAACACCTATTTAGGCAAGGACTTGTCACCCACACATCTGAGCAAGAATTACTGCTCACACAGAAACGTGCAGTTCCCTTCAAAAACAGTCCATCCATGTTTGTACTACTTGCCTTCCTCTTTATTCAGGCTTAAGGATCAGAAAAGGTAAGGCAATTTGCATTTCCCTTCAATGCGACCTTGGTCTGAAGCGTCTGTCGTGCGCCTGTGAGGAGGTGTCTTTTCTGTGACAACTCCTCAGCCTACCCTCGAAGACACCACATCTCACAAGCAGAGAAAGAAAAACCAGAATGTTTCTCTGAAGTGACTTACTGGGTTTTGCAAAAGCAGTAATGCTGAATATACTGTAAATCAACTGAGAAAATATCCCCTCTCTTTTCCATCACCTCCACTGCTTCGCAGAAGCAGTACGCAGTTGTTCCCCATCCTCCCTGTACTTCACCTGGTATCATTCTCAGCCTACCGAAGCAAAACGATGGGAACACGAGCCGTCAGGTTAGAGCTGGAGGTTTTGGCAGCTGAACAGAACTGAGAGTTTGGCATTTCAATTGCAGGCTTACCTGAACAAAACCCACTGATCGTTTACACTGGCCTATTTCTTGGTTTGGATTTGACCCACATACCTTTCTAAGCAGCGGCGTAAGATGTCTGAAAGATGTTACCTGTATGGGATCGGTTTACCGTCAGTCAACATTTGGAAGGCTCTTTAGCAGAAAACTTGGATTCTGGAATGTGCTCGTGCAGTAATGGAATTACTGACTACGCCAAGCTCTCATCTCCTAATCAGTCTCAAATAGTTGATTACACCAACCCAAAGGAGAGGAACTAAATGAGCTACAGAGTTAAGATACCTACAGTTAGAGAAGCAGGTAAAAAAGAAACAGTCTTTGAAGTAAAGGATTACTTCAAATTATGAGAACGTGAAATGAAGAATTCACAGATTCACAGAGTGGCAGGGGTTGGAAGGGAGCTCTAGAGATCATTTAGTCCAACCCCCCTGCCAGAGCAGGATCTCCTAGAGCAGATCACACAGGAACAAGTCCAGGCAGGTTTGGAAAGTGTCCAGAGACGGAGACTCCCCCACCTCTCCGGGCAGCCTGTTCCAGGGCTCTGTCACCCTCAGAATCTTCCAGCCTAGTGTACAGTTCATACACACACACCATGCTTAATCATACTTTAGTACAAACTCAGGCCCAGCAGGGACTGCAGCGCATTCCTAGCCATCAGGCTGTATTTTAAGAGTACGTATATCTATATGGCATGCAGGAGCTGGACTTGTGGGTTAGTGTTGTTTCGGTCACAAAACACAGCACCATGAGAGTCGCTATGAAGAAAATTAACTCCATCCCAGCCAGGTCCAGTACATTTTTAAAGGCTGTTTATAAATAAATTTATTTGTCAATGCTTTTTCTTTTAATAATAAAGCTTTAAATTGTTCAACTTACTTTATTCCACTGAGGTGCATAATACTTAAAACAATGGTTGCCTTTATAAAGAACAGAATAAAAAAATCCACCATCTCTGCTATGAACCTGTGTGCCAGCGAAGGGATAATGAACTCCCGACCTGTAACGGAAAGAGTTAACGTTAACCAGATTTTACTGCGCTAACGCAAAGTTAACATTACCAACTAAAGAACCTTTCACATGAACCTCGCTGCAGGAGCATTACCAAGATCCTCAGCTCACGTCGTCTTTGAGAAAACTTCTACAGGAGTGTGAATAAAAAGCTACCTGAATTATTTAAACTCAGTTATAAGAAGCTTCTTAAAACAGTCTCTTTCAGAATTCTGAGTCCCCTCATAATTGATTCCAGGCAAAATCCCACCCCACTGACGAACCAAAGTACATTAAAGTTGCATCAATTTTTGTATTCTTGCATTTAGAACAGCTTCACAGAGAACAGATTTCAGTAAATCTGAGCGTTTCGATAAAAGGAAAATTAGATCTACCACAACTTTTCTATCACGCAGCAGCAAGGCTTCCGTACGGCCCAAGTACCCACTCTCTGAAAGTGAAATACGGTGGGACTGAGAAACAAGAGCAGACGAAAGTCTTAGTTATGCTTGACGTAAACATTCCCATATACTGCTTATTACAATAAAACGCAGCACGCTGCCCTGCCACGAGCCAGGGAACGGAACGCGTTTCTCCTGTACGTTTGGCCAAGTGCAAACGGGGGCGAAGTGAGCAGCCACACCGCCAGCTTTTTGTTGCTGATGCTGCCTCGGATGATGAAAGCAAAGCAAACGCCGAAGAGTATCTTAGAAAGTTTCCAAGGGATAGCGTTGCAAAATAGTTTCACCTGGACTCATCTACCCCTCTGTATTTCCCAAATGACAGACACGGCTCGCACGGGACCAGCAAGGACTCCCATCAACGCTGCACTTGGAAAAACCCAAGAACTCCTAGATGTAACCTGTGCAAAACGGTGACCGTCGGTGCTTCTGAGAATGCCAACCCCCCCACACGCACAGAAAGCGGAAGGAGAATCCTCCCCCTCTCCAATCTCAGAAAACATCATCAGATTTCACGCAGAGTAAGCCTCCACGGTTCAACTGCTGAGACTGGGAACGCCAGTCCTGCCCTCACGAGCTCCGCAGCGAAGCCGAAAGCCCACGGCACTTGGGCGCTTTTTAAATGGGGTAAGTATCACGGAGCAGCGATTAGGTAAGAGCAAGTTGTTATTTAACACGCCTAGTTTCTAGCTCTTTATTTCATACCCGTTTCACTGATAACGCTGCAGTAGCGTGACTGTTATGTAAACAACGCTAAACTGGATTCAGTTCCCATCCTCAAAGCATGTCCAAGGTGTCAACTAAACGCTAATTAAGGATTCTTCAACTAAGGCAGGAAGGAGCACAGGCAGTTTCCCCAGCGCTCGAGCGTACAGCGGCGGGTAGAAGCGTTCATTTGCTCTGTTCAAAGGCACACATTCAGTGCAGCGAGTGGCACAGTTTCCCTTGAATGTATTAGACTCAGCAACCGAATAAGGAAGAAGAGGGACTAAGCAAACAAGCATTCAAATTAGGTTAAGCTCCATTACATTAAGAAACCTTGCTGACTCTGGCAGATTTCCACTGCAGAGATTGGAGACGTTCCCCATATAACAAAACACCACTATTTTGCCAGGGGTCCCTGTTCGTATGGCAGGGACAGCCAAGCGCACCACACATCCACCTCGGCTAAAAGTTTAGGATTTCGCATTGAACTAGCAACAAAGATGGGCTGGCACTAGGCCGCCAGGCCGCAGGTCAGGCTTGAGCCGCCCTTCTGCTCCACTGTTCCCAGCAGACGGGCAGCCGTCTCCCGCAGAAAGGCAGGGAGGGCTGGAAGCGGCTGAACTCGGGATGAGTGTCCACGAAGAGCCTGCTTCTGCCCAGAGTGCTGTTAATACCGGTGCTCCGACACACGCCAGCGGGCAGATGGAACTGGAAGGGGCAGTTACCAATTCCACTTTTTGACATCCTACTTTAAAACCTGCAACGTTATCAGCAGCTGTCCCTTACTCCAGCTTACGCAAGCTCACCGGGCTGTAAACTGCAGCAGCGTGGGGATGGACACATGATCCACCCTGCCAAGCCTGCTGCGCGGGCAATAATCCGCAGCAGGAAAGAAGGAGCTGTAATCGCTTTAGCTGTTCCAGATACATCCATCTGCAATCTGGAGCCAAAGCACCGGCACAACTGTCTTTGATTATGATTGAATCGTATTGCGATATCAGATACAGAGTTCCCTTCAGAACGCCAGGTGCTGCAACAGTATTTAGCCTTCAGAATAACCATATTCAGCAGCATGAAATGCTGTTCATGCCCTAAATTACCTTTAAGGTGTGGAATTAGTTCCTGAAGCTAGGTAAAAATCCAAGAATCATTTCAGTTTGTCCGTATCCTCTTTTTCAACGACCGGCAGTATCTGTTTATAAGTAATCCGTAACTCGGAACCAGGGCACAATTAAAGAAAATACTGCTTTGTGTTAGAACCTTGCTTAGACATCTGCTCAAAACCTCAAGAAAGGCGCAGGTTCAGCAGCTAGATTCCCTTCCCTTCGAAAGAGAGGAAAAGCAAGTGACAGGGTTCTCCCCTCACACCGCTGAGCTTCTACATAAAAACACGGATCAGTAATGCTGTACTTTGCCCTGCAGAGAGAAAGGAGGTCTGGCTTTCCTCCAGCGTCCTTCAGCAGTGTTCTGCTCCGCGCTTTCCTATCGCTACTCAGGGTGCTACCGAACATTCGGGCAATGTCACCTAAGCACTCCTCGACCTGTGAGGAGGTTTTCTCCACTGGCGCTCCAGCTCTTCTCCCTGATGTGACCAGCGCAAGTCTGCCTTACTCTCGAACTAACATAAACAGAAGCGCTCCCACGCACGGTCTCTGATACTTATGGCCATCACAGACCTTTTGTCTGTCTCGGGTCCTGCTGCCACTGGCCGAGGGTAAGCACGCTGTCACTGCTCTGCCTCAGTTTCAGTAGGTGATTTGATGTGAGCACCAAGAAAACGGACGGTTTCGATTTCATCATCTACACACGCTACCTACCTAAGCACTGCAAGCCTGTGACCACCAGAATAAGTTCCACCGCAATCAAAATGCACTCCGTCGTATCCATGAAAACATCCCACAAACCCCGAAGCTCCGAGCCGCACGCTCAAGCCCACCCGCTCGAACCTGCTTGCGGATGGATTTACAAGCTCGGCGTTGGGGCTCTCCTCTCCTCCAAGTCACAGCTACACCCCCGGGTGGGTGCGCAGCCCGCAGAAGTGCCGTGACACACCTCCAACACCCCCCCCCCCGCTTCCTTCCCGACGCCGTTTCCCAGAACCGCGGCGGAGGCGGGAGGCGCTGCGGGCGGCAATCCAGCGGCCCCGGACCCCCCCCCCCCCCGGTTAGCCAGGGACTCGGGCGCTGTGCCGGGGGCTCAGGCCGACCGCCCCCTTCCTTCCTTCCTCCCCCCACCCCGGCCCCCTTCACCGGCGCGCCTGCCCCACTCACCCGCCGGCCGGCCCGTCTCCCTGGGGGCGCCGCTGGTGCCGGCGGCGCTGCTGGAGGCCGCCCTGGGCAGGGGGGCCAACCTGCCCGCCGCTGCCGGCCAAGCCGGGGCTGCGGGGGCGGCGCGGGGGCCCGGCCCGGCGGGGGCCGCCTGTGCCGGCGCCGGAGCCAAGAGATAGAAGGGGCTGTAGTAGGCGGCGGCCCCCGGCGGCGGGGTGGGAGGCTGGGGGTGCGGCGGAGCGGCGAGGCGCGGGGGGGCGGCGGCGGTGGCGGCGAGGAGGGCGGGCAGGCAGCCCTGCCAGCTGAGGTACCCGCAGTACGAGTCCCACAGCCACTGGTGCACCCGCCGCGCGTACTCCGCCGCGCTCAGCGGCTTCGCCCCTCCGCCCTCTCCCCCGCCGGTCGCCGCGGGAGAGCGCGGCGGTGACGATGACGCAGCGGCGGCGGCCTCCCCTTCGGCGGCGTTGTCGTTCCTTTCGCTGCCGCCCGCCGCCGCGTCGGTCCGGCCCGCGCCCGGCTCCGCGCCGGGTTCCGCCATCTCCTCCATCTCCCCTGACACTGAGTGCCTTCCCTCACCGCGCATGCGCCGGGGAGACGCCTCGCCTCTCCCACCTTCCGCGGAGGCGGGGGGGGGGGGGGGGGGAGCAGGGGAAGGGAGCAAACGCTAGGCGGAGCCCTTTGGGCACGCAGCCTGCTGAGGAGCGAACCACTCTCGAGTGAACCCCTTCCTGCCGCTGTGCTGGGCCCTGGGCTCCTTTCCTGTCCACCCCCACCATGAGATGGTATTGCCTAGCGTGGAGGCAGGGACGTGTTTGCCCGGGGCGGTACCAAGCGCTCTGGAGGTACGAAGGGATCCCCCGGGCGGGAGGAGGGCTCCCGCCCGAACCCCGAGCCGCTGAGGGGGCTGGCGGCGGTGCGCGCCCGGAGGGCACGTCGCTTTTCCTTAGTGCGAGGTGCTAGGCTTCCCCGTTCCCCTACAGCCGCCGCCCCCTCCGCGGGAGCGAGCGGCGGCGCTTGGGCCCAGGCCCGCGCCCCTCCCCGCCGGCGCTCCTTCGCCTCAGGGAGAGCCCTAGCGCTGGTTTCGTAGCCAGGCCGGCGGGGTTCCTCGCTCCGGCGGGTTGCGGATAGGGAGCCTCCGTCCATGCGAGCGTCCGCTTCCGTAACCGAGCACGGGGCGCCGCGGGGCCGGGGCATACGCTGCCGTCTCGGGGGGTTCTGGCTGTCCCCTCGGCGGCGTTTGGCTGGGCTCACCGAGTCGCCGCTCGGACAGGCCGCGGGAGGTGAGCGGGCAGGCCCCGGTGAGGAGCGGGGCATTGCCCTGTCTCGCCGCAGGTGCAGCGGGGCAGCGCTGCCTGGCCTGCTCCCAGCCAGCCGGGGCTGCAGCTCCTGCTTCTCACCTCGGGCAGCTCCCTAAGCACTTTCCCTTGGCTAATAGGCTGGGGGCTCAAAGCGCTCCGCGGCGGGAAGGGGGTTAAACTGCTCATCCTGCTGTGTACCCCTACGACCTGACTTTGCTGTCCAAGTGTGGCTTTCTTTTCCATCTTCTGTTCATCTTCCCCCCGCCTCGCGTTCATGTTCTTCCTGTGGAAGAAGACCCAGGAACCCTCCAGCAAGTTTAAACACCGTTCCCCAAACTGGTTTTTAATATTTAACACTCCTGTGTCCCATTAAGCATCTCAGCCAGGCCGTAAGTTCCACGTAACGCAGATGTTAACGTAGCCCCATACTGAACAAACTAGTAATACGTACTGCGAACGTGGAGCGTTTCCCGTTTTTAACACAGCAGATAGCACAGCTGAAAAAAACCCAGGATTGTCTCCCTCTCTCTGCTAGATTAAAACACAGTATTTTCCAGCGTAGCCCTAACTCATTTAAAAGCTGCAGTAGTTTCTGCAGAGGGAAGCGCTCGTTGAGCAAGCTGAGGGGAATTGGCACATCTCTTAGGAGATTGCTTACAGTTCTCAGCAGCACCAATTTTTCCCTACTTCAGTTTGTTTTTTCTTAAAGAGAGCAGAATCAGAAAGGGAGATCATCTTGGGTAGTCCTTGTACCAGCTGATCAAAGTAAGTGGTTGAATGCCTTGGTAGTTAAATGTCCTCTTCTCTAGAAAGGAGATTTAGGCAAGAGGGAATGTTTTGGCCTAGATCAAAAAAGGAAGGTAAGCACCTAAAAGCTGATACTGCAATAGTTAAAGCTCAAGGGCACTCTGGAATCCCATCTTAAGCGCTTTAAGGATCAGTAATGCTGAAAAGTCCAATCTGTCACTCTGGAGTGGGGAATCATTTATAGTCAACAGAAAGTAATAGAGCACTGGTCTGCTTTAAATCTAGCTGCTGTTCAGAGCTAGAGATGTATCTTTGCTCATTTTTTATACATATTCAAGTGTCTTATTTTCAAGGCAGGGCTTTAAATAACTTTTAAAACCAAGGGGTTGCTGAAGCATTCATCTGGATGTGTGAAACTGAAGTTCAATGCCTTCCTTTGCTTGAGGGATGCAGATGCCATCTCCTGCATCATGCTGAAGTGTTCTAATAACAGGAGATCTTTAAAAGTGTCCATGAATGAGAGTTGTTGGACGCTAATCAGCAGCAACCTCTTGTCATTCCAAAGTGGTTAATTATATTTGTGCCCAGCGGCCTACATATATTCTTGATATTTAGGCATTTGTATCGAGTATGTATGTTCACGCACAGAGTGGAATTAAATGCTGATGTTGGTTAAAGAGATTCTTCATTACTGAAACACACAGGCTGAGTCACCGAAGAGCCAGAACTTTACCCTTTGTTGGGGCAAGCAGCCAAGTACAGAATATGAAACTTGAGCCAAAAGACAATTGTATGTGTTTACTTAAGTATAACGTAAAACATTTTGTATTTCAGTGTACAGAAATGGCACAACTGTCTCCCAAATTACATCAATTTAGCCTTTCCCTCTGAAACTGATCGGTCTCATCCATCTGAGGGTTTTGGAGATTGGCTTTGAAAGCCATCATGGTCCACTGAGAGGTATTTTCTTTCTAATAAATGCAACTTCAAGTGTAATACAGACAAAAGACAGAATTTGGGTGGTCCCCATTGGTAAAAAGGCCATAGCAGCTGAGGGAAAAAAAGGAACTTTTCCACGTTAATCTTAGGGTACATAGATTGTTAGTGTGGTTTCCTGTTTACCAGTACTGTCTGTTTTGGGAGTTGGGTGTAAATACCTTTATTTGCCTTTTACCTTGACCTGGTTTGAATGAAGAGTAACCAGAAAACAGCTTAACTGAGGAATGTGGCACTCGGAAGCCTTAGTGCTTACCTAATTCCCTATCACATTCTTTAGTGTGTTCCTGGAGAGGAAATATGAGCGTGCCCCTGTTGAAGCAGCACTGGAACAAGGGGTTTGGAGAAGAGTCTTTGGTGGTCAGCGGTGATTGGGTAAGAAGCAGTGGTGATTGCTGCATGTCAAGGAGACATGCAGCAAGACTTAGGGAAGCAGGGTTAAGCCTAGAAGATCAGCACCGAGTTTTGGGTGGTGAAGTAGAGAGTGTTCTCTGTTCTTCTACAAAAAATTGTCACCCAAAACGATTTTTCAGGATTATTTTAACTATAAAGACAGAGCAAGTTGTTTCCCAGTAGTCAGGACATTCCTTGGAGAGTGTTATTTATGATCTTTATGTAATGATTACTTCATATGTCAGGGGCCTGTTTATAGGCACCTTTTGAGGACAGCAGCTACTTCTGGGCAGTATTTTAGCATAGAATCACAGGATGGTTTGGGTTGGAAGGGACCTTAAAGACCATCCAGCTCCAACCCCCCTGCCCTGGGCAGGGACACCCTCCACTAGACCAGGTTGCTCAAAGCCTCATCCAGCCTGGCCTTGAAGACAGCCAGGGATGGGGCGTCCACAGCTTCTCTGGGCAACCTGTTCCAGTGCCTCACCACCCTCTCCGGGAAGAACTTCTTCCTGATATCCAATCTAAATCTCCCTGCTTTCAGTTTAAACCCTTCACCCCTTGTCCTGTCACTACAGGCCCTTGTACAAAGTCCCCCCCCAGCTTCCTTGTAGGCCCCTTCAGGTACTGGAAGGGGCTATAAGGTCTCCCTGGAGCCTTCTCTTCTCCAGGCTGAACAAGCCCAACTCTCTCAGCCTTTCTTCATAGCAGAGGTGCTCCACCCCTTGGACCATCTTTGTGGACTTGCTCCAACAGGTCCATGTCCTTCTTATGCTGGGGGCCCAACAGCTGGACTCAGTACTCCAGGTGGAGTCTCACCAGAGCAGAGCAAAGGGGGAGAATCCCCTCCCTTGTCCTGCTGGCCACGCTTCTCTGGATACAGCCCAGGATACGGTTGGCTTTCTGGGCTGCCAGCGCACACTGCCGGCTCATGTCCAGCTTCTCATCCATCAGTACCCCCATTTTCCCAGCAGTGGGCCCAGATCACCTTGAGCAGGGGAACTGAATGTGTCTTGTATGTTCTTGATAACTGCTCAGCTTGCTAGTGTATCATTTAATTGAGTGAACGTTACCTCCAATTTACCTGTGAAAAAAGTGGCAGCTGCTTCCACATTTTAGGGGGACCCCAACTGAACAGCTTGTCAGGAGGGTGCACTAAGGGTCCATCCTGAGCTGAGCCCCTGAAGGATTTCAAATGGCCAAATCTTGATCTCTGGGAAAGAAATGTGATGTGCAGTTTTATAAACATGCATATAGTACCGTAACATTGAAGGGACTCACGCGGATCCAGATGCACTGAGGACTCAGAAAAGAGTAAGAACAAGAATATTTTGTCTGGATAATAACTATGGCACAGGAAAGTCTTACCAAGTGCCTAATTCCCTAGGACGTTGAAAAGACTGATGGTTTTCAAATGCAGGCTTGAAATTACTTAGCCCTTTGTCTTCAATAGCTCTGTTAAATGTTACTTTTAACCTTTTTTTTCTACATGAGCTGTTAATGGAGATACGAAGAGCAGCATTCAAAAACCCCAAAAGACCAAATTAGTCATTGGTAAGAAGTAGTTGTTTTTAATTCTTTCTTGTTCACCCCAATCCAATTTTCTGCTTTTACCAAGATGATAATTTCAAAATGAAAGTGATCTTTTAATGTTTTTACAGTGACTTTTAGAGAGCAGAGCTTCCCAGCTCTCTGACACAGAGCCTACGCGTCCTTTGTGGACACCCTGGTCTGGCGTGTTGACATTAGGGGTGAGAGCGGGCCCGGGCCGGGCTTGAGCCAGGCCTGGGCCTGGGCCTGGGCCTCGGCTGGTTTCTGCCACCTGGCGGGTACAGGCGGTCACTGCCTCAGTGCCTCTGACCACTCGCGCCTAGTAACCCGCATTCTAAATAACGAAGCAAGCATCACAGAATGGCAGAAGGGTTGAGGTGGGCAGGGACCTTGGGGTCATCTGGTCCCGCCACCCCCCTGCTCCAGTCGGGCTACCTAGAGCTGCTTGCCCAGGCCTGTCCAGACGGCTTTTGAATGTGTCCAGGGATGGAGACTCCACCCCCTCCCTGGGCAACCTGTGCCAGTGCTTGGTCGCCCTCACAGTGTGAAAGTGTTTCCTGATGTTCAGAGGGAACCTCCTGTGTGTAGGTGTGTGCCCGTTGCCTCTGGTCCCATCACCGGGCACCACTGAGGGGAGCCTGGCTCCGTCCCCTTTGCACCCTCCACGTGTTTATAGACACTAACAGATCTCCCGGGAACCTTCTCTTCTGGAGGCTGAACAGCCCCAGCTCTCTCAGCCTTTCCTCCTGGGAGAGTTGCTCCAGTCCCTGCATCATCTTCGTGGCCCTTCACTGATCTCTTTACCGTAAGTCCATGGCTCTCTGGGGACCCCAGCACTGGACCCAGCACTCCAGGTGTGGCCTTACCAGTGCCAGGCAGAGGGGAAGGATCACCTCCCTTAACCTGCTGGCAACGCTCCTAGTGCCGCCCAGGATGCCATCAGCCTCCTTTGCCACAAGGGCACATCGCTGACTCGTGTTCAGCTGCTTTCCAGTTGGGCAGCCCCCAGCATATACTGTTTGATGGGGTGGTGGTACCCCAGGTGCAGGACTTTTTAGTTCCCCTTGTTGAACTTTATGAGGTACTTGTAGAGAGTACTTCATGAGTACTTTTACAAAGGTTCTGTTTAAGAAAGTATGAGGTCCGTTGAAGCATTTCATAGGAAAAAGCTTTTAACATTTGGACATGTAGTAAAAAATCTTCTTTTTTACGTGTATTTTACTGCCTGGTTCATAGCATCTATACTGGTGAATGAATATTTGACCCATGCAGGTTTATAAAAGCAAACTGGCTGATTACACCAGACACATTTGCTCCGTATCAGTATATGCACCAAATGCAGTTTTCTGTTTTGACAGTTGCACTGATTTAGAGCATAACCACAATTTCAGCGCAGTGTAGAACGAAAATCAGGGGGCATGACTTGTGTGATACCATGCAGTAAAAAGAAAAGGATCACTAGGACCTTAGAGGTGCTCAGTGTTTGTCAGTTCATTTCTTGCTGGAGTCGACCATTAAACACAGATCAAACTTGCTGCTGCAGAGTTGGCAGACACATTGATAATGCTGGGATGACTCATCACGTCGTCATTCTGTTGACTGTATCTCAAGATATACTTGAGTTTTCAGAAAATTAGTTTTTAACCTTTAATTGTACACAGATTTCTGCAGGGTATAATCAGAACCTTGGATTTATTTTGTTTATTTAGCACTCCTTTGTATTTTTTGAAGTTAAAGACAGGTTGCAGCGAGAAGAACAGTCCAACCTACTGGAAATGCATGACAAGTATTTTTTATGAGGACCAGAACTGGCAAAAGCTGATTAGAGGCTTTTTATCGTGTGGCTTACTAAGAGTACTGGATAAAAGCTGTTTGCATACTGAAAAAGTCTATCTCCTGCTCTGGTTTTCTGGTGTCCAATAACACATGGATTTTTCTCCAGTTGAAGCCATTACCTTGGGCCTGTCCATGCAAGGCCTTCTCCCTTATCTTTTAAACCTCTGCCCTCTGACAAGGTTCTGAGGTGTGTTCTGTCAGGCGTGCACCGTTGCTGCATAAGACTTTTTCCTGTTAAGAAACCAGTCAAAAAAAACGTGCTTGGGTCTTGTCCGTTGCAGGGACACGAGTGCTAGGGAGAAGGTGTAGCCACAAGGGAGTTCGCTTTCAAGCGTTTAAAAGAAGAATCAGACGGGCCTTCAGAAAGTTTGTGTTTGAGCGGGGAGTTAAATCCCTAGGAGGAACTAAAAGAATTTGCCTGTGTCGTGATTCAGAGCTGTCTCACTGCTTTCTGTTTATCATCAAGCATTTGATACTTGTCTTGCATCGTACCTCCAAAGGATCAAGTGGCTTCCTCTTGCTGCATAATGACTTGTTCCCTATTTGATGCAGGATGAAAACAAGAATCAGTAGTTCTGGTCAGAATGCTCCAGAATGAGACTATTTTATGGAACAAATTAGGAATACGATTTAAAGATTAAACAATCCTTCAACAATCCTTTTATCGTGACAAGTATGCAATGCCCATTTTTCAGATACGGAACACATCCAAGTGAAATACGGAGGTGGACCCTTTGTGGTTTGTTAACACAGGAGGGACATACATACCCAAAGTCACGTAGGAAACAATGGGAAAAGCTAAAAATAGAAGGCAAACCTTTTAAACTTGCACTAGGTCATGAGCATCTCCCTAGACATAATCTCTGGAAGACAGAGGTGCGCCTAGCAGTGAGAACCGTGAAAAGCTCCATCCTCTGGCTGTCCTCAGAGTTGAACGCATGAAACATCAGGTTTATCTGCCAGCATGCAGAATACCCGCTATTCGCTGTCGGGTGGGCTATGGCAGCGAAAGTGATAATGTTTAATGGAACGGGAGGAGGAGCTACTTTCTCTCAATCAAGCTTTTGGAGCGGCATTGAAGGAGGAGAAAGCAGGTAGGACACACGGTGCAATGGAGCAAGCTCTGCACAACTTTGTATTTAAACAAGTACATTTTCCTTTTTATTTCATAAGAAGTTTACTGTTGAAAAACATGGTATGTAGTAAAGCGAACACATTATACACACAGATTAAACATCAGACAGCAAAACCTTACGGAATGAGCACTACTGGTTGTATTGTATAGGGTTTACAATCGAAGATATACTTAAAAACCCTCAAGAACTAATGTACTTAATTAATGTACTTTCTAGGTAAATTAGGCACAAAATTCAGCTCGTAACTAGCTCTGCAAGACTCTCACTGTGATTTCACTGTTACAAAGTATTACAAGTGATCAAAACCGTAAGCTGACTTTTCAGATTTTTCAAGTTTTATTCGTACTCTGTGCTGAAATAGTACAAATGTATACCGCACTCCACCTTCGTTAAAAAAGCATGTACAAGAGAGACTGTAAAGTAGAACGAAAGGGCTGAACGGGCAATTACCCCTTTATCTGGGGTCAGAATTAGTATGACAGAAATCTATGGCTTTGCTTTGTGGACGTATTTGAAATTAAGTCCTACAAATGTGGGGAAGAAACAGGGAGGTATTTTTAATGAATATGAGCTACAACAGCAGTATTAGTTATTAGTAAGGAAATCAGCTGGTATCTGACATATATGCTTCCCTCAGTTTTCCGAACAGGATGCAGGATACAATGTGAAATTTTAAAGAATGAGAGATTGTCTCACCAAAAAAAAAAAAGAAAAAAGAAAATCCTAGGAGCAAAAACCTTGAGTGATGTGCTGCAAGGTTTTAGCTTAGATGAGGCTTTAGCTTAGATTTACTAATTTGCAAGAAATGAGAGGGCAGCAGCAAGTCTGTGGGCCGTAATAAAATCTCACGTCAGAGAAAACAGGGATCTTCTAAATACACATATTAGAAAAGTGTTTGATTAAAACACCTGATTTTTTTTCATCGTCCGTTAACGAAATGCATTGCTGAAAGTTGCCCTTTTTCGCTTGTTTGAAGCAAACCCCATTATGACTGCCAGAGAACTACGAGGAACTGCGTACTTTCTAGGGGTACGTTTTTACTGCATCATACAGGAATTGCTTAGTAGGTAAAAATAAACGTCTTAAAGTCTTAACGCTAGTTTGGATTAGCAGAAACATAAAAAGGAATGCGCCGAAGCAAGATGATAACAAAAAGGGTGTCATGCAGTATTTTGGCTTAATGCGTACAGTATTTCAAACCGACGACGTGACTGGAGGGTGGGGGTTTTAATCTGTAACGTTCACATGAAATCATGTAGAATTAAAATTGTATGTGAAGGCAAACTGTGTGGAGACGCGAAAAGTACCGGGATGCCTAACAAAAGGGTGCCAGATGTGTTACTGTGTCTAGCATGCAGAGCTAATGCTTGAAGGCCTATCGCAGCAGTTACTTCTAGTTCCTTACGTGGGTGCTTTGTTTATGCTGGCTGCGGTCTGGTCACGGTCAGCGAGTGCTGTATGGCGTTAGGAAGTTAACCCACAATCTCTGCAGGTTCAGTGACCAGCTTGGATCCATCCCATGCTGTCTTGAACTGTTCAGGAACCGGAAATTCTTTCTGGTAAGAAACAAAAGCAACAATGGTGGTTAAATAAACAGCGGATACCTCATGAAAACTGGCGGAATACCGTTAGTGCTGCATGACTGAGAAAGCATTGATAGCTCAGACATGCCAGGATTAGAAAGAAGCCTTCTTCATTACCCTAGGAAGCTGTTTTACAATGCCACACAGGAAAAAGCCTTATTGCTACCCAGTTCCAACTAAGCCTTGGTATGGTGTTACTTTGCAGTAATCTCTCTCACACCATTATTTGGAACCACTAAGTAAATAAGCCTCCTGTCAGAAATGACTTCAGATTCCAGCAGTGTCTGGGTTGGAAAGGATTTCGATGTGGAGATTTCGTGAGGAGTCCAATTTTAAAGGGTGAAAGCGATATTATAATACGGAAGAATAAAATAAAACACCCCCCCCCTATCATTTTAAGGGCGATACACTTCAAAAGGCTCAGCATCCCTCGTGGGGTACGCGAAACGAAGCAGAACATCAAAGAAAGTCTCGTTCCATTCTGTGTATTTGGTGAAAGGATGGGAGATGTCATTGGATCTTTGTTCCCAGTACACAAAAAACAATGTGAAGGGAAGGCTTTTTTCCTTCAGACCTCCAACAGGTGTTTTGATAGCCAGAAATTTCAGATGATGCGATGATTTGAAGCGAGACTGGACAAAAGGACTTTTTATTTTTTGAGAACTAGGTGAACATGCACCCACTGAAAATGATTCCCTTTTTAGTTGTCTGAAGCTGAGCATCCAGCAGTCACGTCTGGAAATGTGGAGCACGCGAATTCTCTTATTACATATTTTCTTGTATAAAGCCTAAACCTCTCTACACAACAAAATTCCCTCCCAAAAGATTAGCGAGAAGTTTAAGTTCTGTCTATGGGTATTCGGCGCGCTTCCAACACTGCTCTGTTGAGGAAACTAGGAAACTATTACGAGCGTGCTTTGCCTGCAGGATCCCCTGTTAGTGTGTGAAGTGGCAGAGCGTGACTTTACCAGAAATGCCGGTGGGCACAGTACGAAAATCTTGCTAGTACAGAAAAGGAGCCAGGAAAACGCACCTGTTTAAGTGGTTTTTAAGGACGTATGTTGAAAATACTAGGAAGTACTACAGATCCTACCCATATATCAACAGCTTTATAAAAACCAAGTCTATTATACTATCTTATTTCATTTGTAGTAGTATCCTATTTATCTTAGCTTTAGCATCATCATCTAGAGCGCTCTTGTGTGAAGTGAGTTTCTTTGGGAGATTATGTTTAGATATCAAAAAAGCAAATTAAATGGACAGGAGCTGAAGCCATTATCTGTCAAAATGGAAAGAAATAATGTCATGTCTGATATTTGAAATTACTCTGTGCCCCAGAAAACAAGGAGTTCTTCCTGCACTGACAGCTGAGATATCGGTACACAGAAATTCAATTGTTCTGGATCACTTTTGGTGACACACCATGTGCAGTATGTTAGTTTCCTTCCTAGCAGTTGCAGTGCTACCAGCTACCGAGACTAGTGGGGAAGGAGGAGGAACACTTTAAAAATATCTCACTCACATAATCACCATCTTGGGGGATGAGGATGTTCATCTCGGATGACTTGGCACTCACAATCTCACAGTCTAATGAGTCCTCGCTGAGGTAGATGTGGCAGCCTTCTGTTTTGTTAATAGAAATGGTTGGCACTTTCCCCATCACCTGCAAAATAAAATCTCCTTAATATGATATGTAAAATGCACACTGTTAATAAAATCCTCCTTGCCTGCCAAGTCTAATTTTGGCCACCAACATCTGATCTGCGTGTCAGCTGCCTGCATGATGCTTACATTTGATTTGTTAGACACTGTGAAAATTCTTGGTGGTGGTAACGAAGAGCTGTACACAACAGCAAACTTACAATATACAGCAAGCTTTTAATATACGGGTCGATGAATGTGCTCCCCTAATTCCCTCTAATTTCAGTATCACTTCTCTGCTGGTATTTAGACGGTGTTCACCTTGTTCAACACTGAGAACTGGTTAAGAAATCAAACGTGTCAGCTCCAACCCTCTAAGGGCAAATGCAAGATCCCAGCATACAGTAGTACTCAACAGGTGACTGGTAGTACATTCTGGAGACTTCAACGCTCTTCCAGGTTCTACAGCATACAATAGGAAAGGGTTTTTATCTCCTTCAGGCAAGATACAGTTCTAAAATAAGTACTGAGATCCATTTAATCAAATCTCTAAAGGTACTTCGTATGTCACTTTAAAAGCAAGCACAAGATTTACGTGAGGGGAGAGAGGGAAATCTCTTGTTTACCATTCTGCAGATTAAAAGATTTCTTCATGGCCAACTGGCTGACCCGCTGGGTTGTCAGTAAAAATTCCTCCTTCTCCTACCTGCCCTCTCTAGTAGGGACATCAATATACTCTGGACAGTGCATCACAAGGGCAGAGCTTATTCCGAGCCATAAACCAGTAACAGCACATGACAGGTATGTACTCGTTAATGGAAGCGTGTCCCCCATCATTCCAGTTAAGAATACATTTTCATCTTCCGTTCCTTAGATGTGACAGCAAACAAAGAACAAGTGGTCTGTCCTCTTGCATCCCACCCTGATCCTGAAGTCTGATCAATGCAGTGGATCTTAAACTTTCTTTTTCCTTAATGGGTTCTCATGCAACAGAGAACAGAAGGAGGGTGTATTTAATACATTTTGCAAACATCTGGCAAGAACAAAAATACCACTGAGAGAAAGGAGAGCCAAGCAATATGGCACGGAAGTAACTCTTTACAGCAAAATCTGCAGGACATATTTACTGAAATTTGTTGCGTTAACGTATCATGTATTTGGAAATTGTAAGCTCGGGTCTTCAAAATACCAAGAAAATTGAGGCGCTCAGCACTTGGCATACTCAAACCCTGCGGAAGCTGCCTGATTCAAGCGGCACATAGCACATAGCCAGACTCAGCCGTCTTAAGTGGAGCGCCACTCCGCTCCATGGCACAGAAGCCTTATACAATATTCATAGACTCCCTTAATCAAAAGAATGTCGATTCTTAGAAAAGACATTTCCCCTTTATTTGAGTATTAACAAGCTGTGGTTTCGCTATTCATTACATACGAATTTTGTCGGCCTTCATGAATGGTTCTAGAGATAACGATTAAAACAATCTAATTATTTAAAAAACCCGCTCCAATAAATGCCTGGGATCTTTAACTAACTGCCTCTGCCATAAGAAGACATGAATAAAACTGCTTGTTCAGAAAAGGATGCACAGCTGGTAGCCACGTCAGTCACTTGCATGAAGCTCAAAATATTAACAAAAAAAAAATTGCTATCGTTCCCTGTGGTGGCTGTGACCGGTTTTTTTGAAGCATGGAGCAGGACTGTCTACGTTTAATGTCATACAGCAGGCACAGCCTTTTAAGCAAAATACCTCACTGGCAGTGTGATATAATTTAATTGACATTTCATTTCTTTCTCACATAATACATCCTAAAGCCCTTTCTTGAGACTTGGTCGTGTATGTTGGACACAAGCCAGCGTTAGGACATGTACAGTCAGACCTCTCTGGAGTGGGTGGAATGAAGCGCCGTACATGTCAGGCAGACTGTCGATGTTTTGAATGGGGCAAGTGTCCCCAGCAGACAGGGCGATAAATGGATGAAAGTACGTGTATCTCATTTTCATGAGAACCACAAGGCAGATGATCTCTGATGAAGCTTTGCTTACCGGTTATCAAAGACAAGGCCAGCAGAGGCTCACAGCCCGTTTGTAGGCAAGTGACTGCATTCCTCACTCATGCGACGTGTCACATCGCTGCCAGGGGAGATTTTCGAAATCCTGGCACTTACTTTATGTCATTCAGCTGTCCTTTGACAGCCTATTTGAGTATTTCCATTGAGAGAATAAGAAAAAAAGAAGTAACCATCTTCTGGGCCTAGGAATCAATTAGCTAACCGCCAGAATTTGTTCCATAAGCACCGCTGAGCTTCCAGGTGCTAGGAGCTGTTTAGCATGAAAGCAAGAAGTTCAGGGCCAGAAGTAACAGTTCCGGCAGATCTCTCAGCTTCACTGGAACCAGAAGGGACTGGGCTAAGGGAGGTTTGTTCAGTGATGGTCAGTAGTTTTCACAGGCATTTTCTAAATACATCGGCGGAATTTAGTGCATATAAAGATACATTTGGATACATCAACCTCTTATTTTTGTTGTGAGTTTTGTTGTGCTCTTGTGAGTTTTTAAAATCTCTTGTAGCTACATGTTGGGCTTTTTTTTTTTTTTTTCCCCTGCACGTTCTCTGTCTATCTTTGTTTTTCAAATAGATATTTACCTGAATCTGAATATCCCTGGAATTGATCACTTCCACGATTCCCACAACGTTGTCAAACACAAGGCCAAACTTTTTACAGTTGTCTAAAATAAAAGCAATCATAAATAAGAAAGCCAAAATAAAAGCAAATATATGCACACCTTCTGCATTAACTACGAAAATTCCCAGTCTTGCACTGCATAGCTGAGTGACTTCACTCACGTGATCAACCCATTAAAGTGGATGGAACGATTCAGATGCATTATTAATCACGTAAGGCAGTTTTTCAAGACTGGCATCTAAAGCCCCGCTGAGCTACCCACTCACCAATAGTAATTGAATTGATTTTTCCTTTTATCTGAAGCGTGGATTTGTTACACTTAAAAATGTAGGCCACTTGCTTGAGTTCAGTGTTGGTAATGACCAGGTCATTCTTATCCTCTTGATATTCCTGTACCAAAAGAAAGTTTATGTAGTTGGTTGTCTTTAGCTAACAGTCAGACAGAGTTTAGTACAACTTATTCTCGAGTCATTGCATCTTCAGTTACAACAGAGCAATGTCCTTCCTGTGGCTTAAAAACCTGATCTGCTCGGTGATCGGGTATTTCACCTAATTCACCCTCAGATGACACATGTATATTTTAGAGCTGCAGAACTGAAGAACTTAGCATAGACCATGACAAAACCCATTAATTTTGTGGCAAAGACATTATGCTCACGACTACCTAAAAATGCACTCACGAAACTGTCAGACCGGCGCCTTGGAGAACAAGTTTTTGTCCCCCCAGGTGTTAGAGAATGGTCTACGCTGCGTGTTACGACCAGGTGCAGGCATTACCATGTACATTAAGGAGGAACAGGTGAAGAGATTTCCTTCATTATGAAGCGTGAAAGGACATTTACGCTTTCTAGACTGAGGACAATTCTCTGCTTTTAAGCGCGGGTGATGAAAAACCAATGTGCAATTCCACTGGTTAACAAAGCTGGAGAAAGCGCTCTGTAATAATACTGTTACCTCTCACTTGCACGAATGGCCTGCAAGAAGGGATTTTAACTGGAGTTCTCCCCTGGACTTGTTCCTGAAGGGACTGTCTTGATTTTGCAAGGAATTTATATGCTGGTTCAGACATTCTCCAGTTCAGATGAATTAGTGTATGATTCCCACGAGACAAATGAATTCACTTCAGAAGGTACAGAACAGTAAAAGCTAAACTGTAGCAAGGCAGAGCTATGCAAGACTCGGCCCGTTTTAGTCACAACTTTGATTTGTTGCACCTTGATCACAGCCAGCCTTTTGCAAGACATTCCAGTGCTCAACCCAGTTCGCCACGTGCAGGAAGCAATTCAGAAGGTGTGACTGGAACTCACCACTCTCCACTTCTTTCCCTCTAGCTCCAAGACAGGGGCATGGCTCTGCTGCGGGGAATTCTTGGGAGAGGTGGGACTTGGAGTATGGCTTTTTGTTGGAGAACGAACAGATGGACACTGGGCACGTAGGCTGGGATTCTTGTGAGTCTTCTGGTCATCAGAGACATGTCGTAGCCCTAAGAAGAAAAATCGGGTGTTTATGAGAAGGAGTCTGTTTTCCAGTCCTAAGGGTGTTCATATTTAAGCAGGAAAGGTTCACTGGTAATTGTGTTAAATTATTATGTGAATTTACATTTTTTATTTCCTCAGGGTTTGCCTGGGTAACGACCTAAACTGCCTAGATATTTTTAGCAGTTCATATAAAATCTCTGGGCTATCTTGGTATCTTCAACAGGAAACGCCACAACGTCTTTCTAGTCCCTCTCCGTCTGTAGTGAGCTCCGACAGCTTGTTATATCACATTTTTACATCCATAAAAGAGATTCTTTTTCTAATTTATGACAATACTGGGCCTATCCCTGCAGCACTGAAGGCAGATGTATCAATCGTATGTGTTTAAACTCACAGCCATCCACTGGAATTACAACCGTCCAGTATTAATACAAAAAGCTTTATTATTGTACCCCAGACTGACCTGTGAGCTGTACCTTTTCGCCTAACACGTAACGTGTTTTGACACAGGTTGGCGCACCGAATGTGAATCGGAAAGGGGGATGAAATGTTTATTGCAATTGCAACTCAGAAGTTCACCAGCTGCTGGGGATTGAAGATGTCCAGCTTGGCTGTCTGCAAATTAAATGGATACCCCTAAGTAACGGGTGTGACTTTCAGGTACGCTGAACATACGTGGGTGCTGTCGGTTCTAAAGGAGGTTTTAGTATGCGGTCTCACATGTCAGACTCACTGCAAGCCTCAGAAAGATCTGAGTTGCTTAAATGTAGCTTGAAAACGCAGTGGAAGTTAGGTTAATACGTATAGCAGCTCCTGATGTAGTTTGGCTCATGGACCAAAATTTGATCTCTCCTGACCTTTGGTAATTGCCTCTCCCTGGTTAAGCTGTGCAAATAGGGCTGAGCGAGATGCAGTTCCTTCATCCTTCACGGTGTCTGTGTCAAAGATGGGGGGAGGTCCGGGTGGTGGCGGCGGCGGTGGCAGCGGTGGGGAGAGGCATGACCCGCTTGTTAGAACAGATCTCATCGACATGGGTGATGCAACAGGACCCTGTTTGAGATACACGGAAATTATTTTACATACAGTGTTTCAAGGAATGTTGTTTTACGGCAACTCTTATTTATTAACATCCTTGAACGCCGCGAGTTTAAGTGACTCTAGGCAGCCACGGGCTCAGAAGAATTTCCGGCACCAAAATCGAATGTAGAACTGTGAATCTTTCCCTGCACCAAAGCAGGAGGCATGGTTGGAAAGGCTGACAGTCCACACCGCTACCTTACTGCAGAACTACTCCACCCAAAATACTCCTCGCCAATGCTTGTCAAGACTGATTTTTAAAAAATCTTCAGTAGTAAAGATTCCACAATGAATTCCAGTGTTTAGTTACATAAAAGGGAAGATGTCTCCTTTTTTTTTTCAGACATCAAATTCAGTTAGCTATAGCTTGGTGTGCATTCAGAAACAGGCAGAAAATGTTTTGATCGAACACAAATAACGGGGAGGGTCATGGACTGTCAGTTATACATATGCAACGTGCTAATTTGTATGCAAGATGCTATTCTACAGGCTGTTCAAGTCGTCTGCAAAGATTCGAATTACAGCAGAATGTAAAACTAAGGTGATTCAAGTCTCTTATTTCTGAAAATTATTGGAGTTTTTAGTTCAATTTTTCAAATGATTTTCTTTTTCTTCAGTTGCAGGAAATGACAAGTTGGGGGGGGCTTGGTAATCAGTTTGCATAATCAAAAGTACATGTTTTGGTCTGAATTATAATGCTGATGTAGAATGCTATCGAACAGACAGAAAACACTAATAATGAGCTGATTAAAATGTAATGCATCCTAATAATAGATGTTAGAATGTGAGAAACGGAGAATCACTTTTCCTCTCTTGCCACTGAGTGTCACTCTGATCCCACCTCTCTGCAGCACAGCAGAGATGGTTTTAAAAGAACCGGTGTGGAAAAACTGGTGCTGATGAAGTTAGCTAGCTCTGCGGTCCTCGTGCACTGCACCGGTACGTACTTAGGAGGTGGGCAGACACAATGGGAAAACGACAGGGACTTACAGAGTCGCAGCTCCTTTAACTGGCTACCTTTGTTAAGAGAGACAGGTTATTAAAAATGCAGCCCTGGCAGTCAGTACTGGAAATGGATATGGCTTGGCTGGACTCAGGATGGTTTTAACCATTTATGATGCCACCCCTTTCTGCTTTCCACTGAACCGAAACAGCAAAGTACCCCTCTGGTTCATACATCTCACGTGAGTGAATGTATTTATTATTACATGTATTGAATGAATTTATTTTTTAAAAAGTAAACTTGTTCTGGCTTGTAATCCCCAACAGGTAATGGGAAAGGGGCTGAGGTGCTGATGCTTTTTTCCCCTACTCTTCAGACGTTCTTTTTTTAAAAGAAGCAGCCTGGTACATGCGAGTAGGTAACTGTATTCAAACCTCTTAGTCAGCATGATCCTAATTAGAGTAGCATGGAAGGCTAACAGTATTAGTTAACCTCTTAATGAACACTCTCTACTGGCACGTGCGTCTTCAGCATACACGTGCTGTTGCTTTTGAAGGAGCTGCTTATGGAGTATGTCAGTGACGAACACACAAGATTCTGTGTCAGATTAGGGACATTACAATTGCATTGCACAACAAAGTCTGGTTGAAGCCCTGGTACCTGGGTGAGTAATGAAACTGATGTAGTGGTACAGTTTGTTTCTGAAAGGATCCAAGATCTCTTAAAAGAATGAGCTCTTTTCTATGCTATTCAATCTTTTTGATAAAAAGGAAACAAATGAGAAGAATCTCCTTTCGGAATTGATTATTACTCATTATCAAGATGTACCAAAACTGACGTGGACTGGCTTTAGAGACATTTCGTTGTTGCACGGATGCATTTAACTCAAGGGCGTTTCTGCTTACGTACTTCATAGTTACAGGTTACTGTTTTAGGCTGAGGACAACTTCTTCACTGGGCCCTCGACTTAAAGTGCCTGTCTTCCCGCCTCTGCGGATGCCGGTGAAGTCACCTGCAGCAGAGTCAGCACAACTGTGAATTGTTATAATAAAAAAAAATGAAGGTAAGTGGGCTTAGTGGCACAATCAGTTGTTGCTGCCTGAGGTGCAACAGAGATCTTCCCTATCTGTTGCCTGCAACCATAGCAACTGAATCCACTATGGCCTGGTTATCCAGCATTTGCAGGGCTTTCAAAAATGCTCAGATACCCAGCAATGGCACTGACCGTTCACAGCGCGGTGTGAACAGGCAGTTATGAATTATGGGTGCTTTCTGGGAGGAGATGAATAGCAGTGGTGGTAATGGTTAACAACTTGCAGTCTGAGATGAAAATCTGATTTCCCAAATTCCAGGTTGACATCTGATTTCCCAAACACACCTTATCGCTTCTGCCTGCATAAATACAGTGCTGTCATTTTCCAGAAACTTGTGTAAGAGTCCCCTGTTCATTTGGAATTGACACCAATTAAATTCAGCGAATGCAGCACAGATGCGTTAGAGAAAAAAAGATGTACAAGTTATCTGGCTATTCTGCATACAACACAGAGCGGTGGGGTCACTCTGCCAGTCTCTTTGCTTAAGGTGTCAAACTGGTGCCATCACGGACCATGCAGGGGACTCCAGGCTACAATGATGCTGCTGTGTAGCGCCTCGAAGGCAGTCTCCCCAAATGGCAACAGAAGTATGGGAATGTCTGTGTAACTGAGGAGGAAGGATCTCTCTGCCAGAACTCTGAAAGAACGATCTTGTGAAAGTGCAGACGAAAAGGAAGAATTTTAAATACATCAATCAAGTTTGGACATGGTTTTGCATGACTGGAGAATGTATTATTTACTTTTCAAGGTAGAGCAGAGGTAGGAACGGATCTGCGAAACTAGGAGCATCTTTCCCTTGTAGAGCAGTCCTGATGAAAAGACAAGTCTCGTCAGAAATCTCAGTCCTTGACGTGAGGAGTGAAGACATGCTAGTCCTTTGAGTGGGCCTCAAGAGTAGGAAAAAAAAACTTCCTTTGCACTCATACTGCCCATCCGCCTCCCCTTTTCTTTACAGGCCTGGTTCCTCCACCAGAGTCGGTGGCTATCTGCACTGAGCTCAAAAGATTATGAGTTAGATCTAATTAAGAACACAAGAGCTGTCACGAGGTGTCAGAAGACACCTGGGATTCAGTCCCCCTTCCCGCTTTTCCTCTTCATTTTGTGCAGTCACAGAAATAAGAGATGGACCCCGCCTTTGTTGTTACCTTTTCTCCTGCATCACAAATTCTTGCCCAGTTTGTGACCCGAGTTAGAGCTACGCACGCTAACAGATACTGTGCCATGATATTTTCAGTTATGTCTGAACATCTGTGGCCATTCTGGAAACTGCAAACAATTTCAGTCATAAACCAGGCCAGGTAAAACTGAAGGACAAATCAAAGGAAAAAAAGGTCACTGAAGTACAGGGAGGGACTATCTGCTCCACGGTAGATCTACCGTCTTACGGCACGCGCACAGCCAGTAGGACAGTCCCCCATTGAAACAGAAGAGCGTGGGAAGGACAAGCCTCGCTAACGAGGAGGCGTACAGAGACCTGCTGCGAAGAGGGGTTCGGTCTCACGCTGGCTTTCGTTTCCTTGTCTTTGCCGTTTTGATTTACCTGGCTGAAATCAAACGGACATTCAGTGAGGTGAAATTCTTTGTGGGAAGAGCGGCTCAGGGAAACTCCGACAAGGGGACGGAAAGCACAGACGTGAACTGGAAATGCAGAAAACGCTTTGCACCTCTCGAATTCCCTGCATGCCAGAAGATGGGACCTGTGCTGCGCTCAAACGTGCTGACGCTAAGGGCAGTTTTAAAATCAGCCTAGTGAAGCGGTTCCAGGAACTTTCTTCTTTGATTAATGTTGACCTCTGTTAATACACGGACCTCCAAGTTACCGGTCTAAGTCACCAGCATTTGGTCTGCTTTCCTCAGGCACTCTTCCAAGACCCTCAGGTTCTAGACTATTTCTGAACCAGACTCTTGAACTGTTCTGGCAGTACTCGTGTACACCCTATCCAATTTCAACTAAAATGCCCTCCACAAAGTCCATTCATTTCTCTTCTGTACAGGGTGATGTTTGTGAGAGCTGCGGGGAATGAAACAGCGTGTTACACGCCCGCAAAAGTTCATCTATCCCACAGCAGCAGGTGCTTACCAGCGCTGCTATTTGCAAGCAACCCTTCCGATTAACTCCAAGCAGATGTTAACAACAGTCTATCTGCACACAAAGGGTTATTAAGAGCCATTTGGACTAGCGAAGGCGGTTATTTGCAAGCCGCCTTTCTTCCTCTTTCATTTCAGCTGTTTGCCTCGGTAACAGCTGCCGTTTCAGCGCTGTGGTGTCTATATACATCACGCCAAGTTATGCTGACAGCCGACCGTTCCCACTGACGGGTCGGCGTGGTCGTTTTTCCATCGTTTGCAAATACGCCCCTCGTAAGAATTATCAGGGGAACAGACAGCTTCAGCCTCACTTTGTGAAAAGATAACACCAAAATAAGCTGTTAACTTTTAACCTGCTAGCTTTGTATCTTAGTGAACTTGATGTGCTTTAAACCTTGCTCCTGGAGCTTTATGAAATGGGGGAAATTGTAATTTTCTGAGGAAGGTCTTACGAAGAATAGGAGATGTGGGCCCTGTGGCCACGTGGTAACAGCGCCGTAGGGGATGGAACATTCCAGACATTTCCTCCCAGGGAAAAAAATATCTCTCTTCAGCCTCTAACTACACCATGCTCTGAATGGGGTGTCAGGAACGGGTCAGCGTTTGCTCCTTGCTGGATAGCCCAAGTCATCTGCAGAGAGGCCCAAGGGCCTCCCGTGGACTCTGGCTCAGCAGCTTCCTCTAGTGACAGTGTCCGTGGCTGCTCGCAGAGCTGGGTCTGCTCCGTGCGTATTGCCACTGGGCAAGGGTCTGCAGGATTGCAGTGCAGCCTCACAGTATGCCCTGTTTCTACCTTTATCTTGTAGGACTGGCAGAAGGGTGAGGTACTCTTCTCCTTGCCGGATACCTAGCTGGCTCCCTGGAAGGTAGAAATGATTGTTTATGTTGAAGCTGCTGGCTTCAATTAATCTATGTTGAGTCTCATTTGAAATTACAGTAGAGATGAGTGAAGCTGGGCCTTGTTACAGCACATTGCTCCTAAAGGCTTCCCCTGGAGCGCAGGGCAACAGCCATTCTTGTTAGAGAAATAAACTGCTGTTTGTACATAACACGAGTGCTCTGGATGCCGTCCTGTCAGTAGGTTTTGGTGGCCATACGCAGCTTGACGTGTCTTCGGGTCTAAACCCAGCTACTGAGAGACGGTAAGAATTTCTTTTCTTGTCTTATCACAGATGTTACTATTTCCTGAGCCGTTCTTGCTGAACAATTCCCCGGGTTAGCCTTCTATGTCACTGTTACTATATTTGTAGTGTCACAGCAGCAAGGAGCCCTACCCAGAGGCTCGTATCTCTGGGGATGCCAGGGGCTTATGTGCCAGGCCCTGCATAAGCATCCGCGGTGTTCCTCTGTGTTTATCCAGCTTTAGGCTGACACACAGCAGCACGGAAACTGCGGGGGAACAAAGTTCTTGTGGTGGGAACCTGCTGTGGAGCATCTGAGTGAACACACTTGTCTTGCAGCTGGAATGGTCCTTTTTGCTCAGGACAAAGACATTATAAACATCTATATAATACACAGAAATAAATTCTAGATGCATGTGCATAATATATAGTACCTATTTTATTAATCATTCATATTAAGAGGTAAGTATTTGCGGCTGAGGCAACAGGTGGCTTAGACAGAGGCATAAAATCCCTTCCTTAATTCATTGAAAAGCCTTCTTTTCATGGTAGCAGATAAACAGGAATCCTAATGGGGACTACATTCTTCTTCCTAAAAAAAAAAAAGATATCCCTGTTGTTCCCCTGCCCCCTTTAGAGTAATCCTAGATTCACACCTAATATGATTTTAGCATTCTGTATTGTTCTTTCCATACATATGCACAGGCAAAGACAAGAATCACGAAGCTCAAAAGATCACGTATCAGCCACTGGGAACAGGTGGACTGTGGCTGAGGGGCACAGAGCTCTTGTTAAGGTGGTTTTTTGTGTAAAAGTAGCTTAGCACAACAGTTCTATTACCTACCATATTTAAGCCACCTGTCTGCGAGGGGTTATGTTGCCCTGAGAGCTGCAATTTCCCAGATGAAACAGCTGACTTACAGGGCCTGTAATCTTTGTGAGCTAAAACACAAAACAGCAAAACCCAGGCCAGCCTCTTTGCTTGTCACCGGGTCTCAGCAGAATTACTTGTCCGTTGAGTCTGCAAAGTTTGAAGCCCCTTTCAGTACACTTCTGCCATTTATCACCTGTTCAGGATTTAAAATGGTGCTTACACCTTCACAGTTTCCCAAACAGAAATGTTTTATGCAGTCAAGATCTTCTGAATGATTTGAGAACTGTATGCTGATGTAACTGTCAACAAGTCACTTGCTCCCACGGGCACATTAAACCATCTTTTACTTACATAAACATTCAGCTAAAAAGAAGGCCAATCCCTTTAGCAATACAGCGAAGTTTTAATAGATGTGCCTTTTCGTTTTCTCTCCATTTTACATACTTTCAGTTTTCTTCTTCCGTTCCCTTTTCAGCTGGAACTAGGTCGCATCACGTTACAGGTCAGGTTGCGTTTGACAGCTGTTGTCAAACAAGCCTCTCCCAGGTTCTCCCTTAACATGTCTGAATGGTGTTTGGTCACTGATGTTAGAAGGACACCAGTGATGTCCAGTAAAGACAATTACTGTCAGCCTTTGTTGGAATAACGGAGTAAAACTACTTTCTTTCAGAGGGATGTGGATGTAGTTGAGGCAATCTCCAAAGAGGCAACTATTGTAGAGTTGCCACGACGGCCAGTTTCTAAATTGACTGAACACTGCCTGCCTATATTCTCTGTGAAAGAAACAGTTGAGGTTAAAGGATGCAACTTTTCAACACAAAAGTGTAAAGAAAGGGAAGGGAAGAGAAAGGAATGGAAGGGGACAGAAAAGGAGAGGACAGGCTATGACTGAGAAAAATCGAGCACTCCGAAAACATGTACCTTATCCAAGATCCAGGCATCTAAATCAATGTATCTATGCTGCTCTTACTTCTGTCTGAGTGAGGCCTCTGAGACTGTGGTTGTGGCTGGAATTTGGCACCACGGTTTTGACCTCGAGCCTTAGTGAAGTGGCTCAGATGATGGCTTCTTGGTAAGTGGGTCAAACTAAACACAGCATAGAAGAGATTCTGGAAGGATAATAGAGCCTTTGACCTGCAGAAGTTGGTCTTCTGCAGCTTGTTCACCTCAGTATGTAAAGAGACAATACATCATTAAAAAATTTTGATGGCACAGGAGAGAGGCAGGGCCGTTTCATAAGAAAACACTGGAGGTGATTATTTTAGACAAGAATGAAATGGCCAAAGTCTGCCCAGAGACTACTATAATTGCGCTCAGACTGCTGTAGGAATTACAGTGGTTCTTAGTGTGGTGCCTGTGGAGAAATTCAACTTTTAAAGAGCATGTTTAGAAACTATCTGTCTAGTGAGTTATAACTATTTTTTTAAATGATATTTCAGGAATAAAAAGACTTGAAGATACTGTATTGGCTTCACTGGGAACAGGCTATAAATAAGTCTCAACTTGCTTGTAAGGTGCAGACTTCCTCCTGAGAATTTGTTTTGATTTGTAAATGGTGGGGGGACATCTGACTTGAGTGCAATTCTGTATTAAAAACTAAACACTAATGAAAGTCACTGCTAGTTAGAAAATATCTCCTGTTTGCAAACAATTCTGCTGGCAAAATTTGTCCTAAATGACTACTGTATACAAAGAACAGAAACTTAACTGCAGATCACCTACAGCTGCGAGAAACATTCAAGGCAATTATCCCTGAGCAAGATTTGCTTCTTAACACTTCTTTGATGTACAGGAAACTACAGAAATCTCTCATCATTTTCTTGCTGCAAAGTTAACCTGAAGAAACAGGAGCAGAAGTTTCACTTCCCCCAGCTTATTCATGCAGTCCTTATAGCAAACAAACTTTTATTTGGCATTTTTGTGAACTTATATTACAGCTACTCCTTTCTTTGCATCACCAAAAAAAAGTAGAGAGGGAAGAAAGAGCTATACTTCAACAGAATTCCTTATTTAGGTAAAAAAAAAAAGGGCACTTGCTGTTTATCAGTAAGAACTGAAAAAAGACAGGTCACTGTTACAGCTGCAGATCTCACGTCAAAGTGGGAAAGTTGCAGCAAGCAAAAGTGACAGTTGCTGCATGGGTGAACTGCTACACTGGGCATTTAAAGCATTTCATTATACTAACAGCTTTTGCAGAAGACTCACTGACGTCTGAGAATGTCCTATCTGGTAGCAGATTGCAAATCTCCATTAGGTTGCTAATTGCTAATTATCCCCTTTGTTGGTAATTGCTATTGTTCCCTTTGTCAGGATGTCGACATGGAGATGTAGCGAGTAGGGTGAACTGCTACTCACCACAGGGTACGCGGGGCAGAAGGCAACTCACACTGCACCTTCAAAAAAATGGACTACAAAAGGACACTTTTAAGGAAATACTGCAGATGCCCCCGAGTTCCACTGACAAGTGTATTTTCCCTGACATCAGTTCATGAAAATGGGTATTTCAGATCAAGGTGAAAATGCAGAGTGGAACACTTTACTCTCTGGGACAATCCTGCTCACAAACATACATACTTGAAATATACAGTTTTCTTTTGTGAGCACAGTACCACAAATATTGCAACTGTATCCATCATGTCCCGAAATCCCTGCGGTTTAGGTAAGGTCCGGTTTTGTACCACCACTCCACATGGGTCCTCAAATCCACTGATTTCTTGGCTTTCTCCTCACACAGTCCCACGCATTTCAACAGGGATGCCCTCATGGAATAAAATATTGTCACACATCTTGGCAGAACCAGAGCCAAAGTGAGTAAGGAGAGAGAATTGTGTTAGATCCAGACAACTATAAGCACCTGTTTTTATCACAAATTTATTATAAGGCTGATGGAGGTAAGTGTTACTGTTGGAGCCGACTGCTTAGCTGTTCTTTCAACCTTTTGCACCTGTTTTAGTGTCTGTCTTGTAATTTATTAAGACATTTTTTTCTCCTTCCTCTACAGTGCCTGCCTGTGTGCTTCCTGCCAGAGCCAGGAACACTTCACTGTACGCACTAGTGATCTGTTCCAAGGTTGGCTGCAGCTGCCGTGTGCAGCTTGATGGAAGGGTACGGGGGGGGGGGGGTGGAAATGGCACAGCTTTGTCGTGCTGCCACGGAGCACGGCCAGAAATGTGCACACCACAGTACGCAGTATCTATAGGCAAAGGGGCCAACTGCCCACTAAAAGACCCGTCCCCTCCTGTTTGGAAACCCAAGTGTGGGCTGATCTAGGCTCATGCTCCTGGGATTTTGTTGCAGTTCATAGAATCATACAATCACAGAATGGTTTGGGTTGGAAGGGACCTTAAAGATCGTCCAGTTCCAACCCCCCTGCCATGGGCAGGGACACCCTCCACTAGACCAGGTTGCTCAAAGCCTCATCCAGCCTGGCCTTGAAGACAGCCAGGGATGGGGCATCCACAGCTTCTCTGGGCAACCTGTGCCAGTGCCTCACCACCCTCTCCAGGAAGAACTTCTTCCTGGTATCCAATCTAAATCTCCCCTCTTTCAGCTTAAACCCTTCACCCCTTGTCCTGTCACTACAGGCCCTTGTAAAACGTCCCCGCCCCCCAGCTTCCTTGTAGGCCCCTTCAGGCACTGGAAGGTGCTATAAGGTCTGCCCGGAGCTGTCTCTTCTCCAGGCTGAACAAGCCCAACTCTCTCAGTATAACCTATGAGAATACAGCTTTGAGAGACGCAGTAGTTCATGCTCTCCCTGACTCTTTAAAAGTCTCTTCATAAATACTCAAATATGTTACTTAATGGCTTTTTATAAAAAGCTTCCAGCATTCCTTTGCTGACTTCTGTAGATAAGAGGGCTAAATTATCAGTATAACGTACTTTTAAAAGTGTACAGACACAGCCCAAAAACTTTCTCTTGTTCTCCCTCCCCCTATGATAAAATAGAATTTCTGTATCAACGTCTCCCTTTCATATATGTGCCACTTTCTTAACGCCTTGCCAAACTACTGCTTTTTCCTTTCTTCCTTTTATGCATGTAAGTGGAAGCTGCTGTGTGCAACGATTAACAACTGTGTCTGGAATATATCTACAGCTTTTATATATATCGTATTTCTGTCTGGGCCCCGATTCTGCAGACCTTTATGCTTAACTTCACACAGCATGAATCTGTGACTTTCATTCTCACTTTAAAATGTGTAACAAAAATCAAATTATCACTTGAGTAATTCATGGCTTTCTTGAATGTATTCGTTACCAAGCTTCACAGAAATATTTAAACAATATTTAAACAACAAGCTATTTAAACAACCTGCTAACTTAGTGGATTCTAATTTCCTTACGCTCACATGAAGTAAAACTTCAAAAAAATTATACATCCATACAAATGTGTCTGTAATTTAATCTTTCTGACACACATTACATGAATGGTAATTTAAATGAGCCGTACTTCCAAGACAACTTTTAGATCTGAGTGATATCCAAAGTGAGTGAAATCAATACTTCAGATGCTGTAATGGGCTCATCACTCACGATGGAATGAGCACTGTTGGCAGGAAACTATGCTTAATATGAATAAGCAAGTCACACCCAGATTTGTATTCAGCAATTTCCTGCGCAACTAGAGAAAGGGAAACAGAAAGATGTGATGGAGGAGATGCTGGTTTGAGACCAGTCAAATATAATCTGCAATAGCTGCGCTTCTGAAAAAGATTGCCAGTAGGCCCAGCACTGAAGAGTTCCTTCTGTTTGATCAAAAGGCTATAACAAATCTTTATCTTATAACACTATTTCCATACTTACAAGGTTCCATTAAAGATGATTCCCTGTATTACTAAATTTGCCCCAGATTCTCAGGCTGATTCTGCTAAGAGGGTACTACAATTTCTTCTCATAATCATTTAAAAATCATTAACTCTTCTCACATTCAGTGATTAAAATGGAATAGGATGCATCAAATGTGAAATTTTGTACTAAATTAAGGCAGAGAATCATGTTTAATTTTTTAAATTTTTACCAAAGAAACCTACAAAGCAGCAGGTAATTCCAATCTTCTAACACATCAGGTTTAAACATTTTGCATTGCTTCAAACCAGTAAGTACACACAGATCATGGTCTCTCCCGTGTTTGAACTTGCACCTGAATACTTGAGTACTGTAAGGCCTTGTACAGTGTCTAATGAAAGGTGTGAAGAGAAAGTTGTCTGTTGCTGAGCACAAGTAACATTCATTTTCTTACAGGGTTATCACCTCCATACAGGGGCAGATGAAGTAACTTTTCCGTGTACCATACAACCACAGGATGGTTTGGGTTGGAAGGGACCTTAAAGACCGTCCAGTTCCACCCCCACTGCCATGGGCAGGGACACCCTCCACTAGACCAGGTTGCTCAAAGCCTCATCCAGCCTGGCCTTGAACACTCCCAGGGATGGGGCACCCACAGCTTCTCTGGGCAACCTGTGCCACCCTCATCATAAAAAATGTCTTTCCTATATCCAATCTAAATCTACCCTCTTCCAGTTTAAAACTGTTGCCCCTTGTCCTGTCACTACAGGCCCCGGTAAAATCTTTCTGTGTCTTTCTTATAAGCCCCCTTTATATACCGGAAGGCTGCTGTAAGGTCTCCCTGGAGCCTTCTCTTCTCCAGGCTGAACAAGCCCAGCTCTCAGCCTTTTTTCATAGGAGAGAGGCCCCAGCCCTTATTCCATGTTAAGATCCATTCCATCTGAAAGCTCTGTTTCACTTCCCTGTGTTCCTGAGGTCTTTACAATGGTTTAGTCTGGGAATTACATTTTCTGGTGGCCTACATCAGTCCTCTGAATAGTCATTCAATTTTTAAAGAAATGATTTGCCTGTACAGAAGATAATACAAACTTGCTGTGAAATACTGCCTGTGCAAGTATGTGTGTGCACTGCCAAGTTTAGGAGATGCTAATATCAAAGTGCTGGCTGCTTAATATTTCTAAGAGACTTCAGCAATTCTCCTGACCTGCTAATAAACATGAGCACATTATTAGAACAATATAGAACATTGCATCAGTGTAGACAGTGGATATGAACTCTTACACTTACAGCCAACAGAAAACTAATTCTTCATGTTTTTACCTCTCAGAGAACAACATTCATTACCATCATCTTGCTGTGCATCTCAGATGTAACACACAGAAGATGTTTATATAAATATGTATAGAGAGTATAAATAGTTCTACATACAGTTATATTTACTCTCTATTATTTCAGAAACTATTTCTGTATCTATTAAAGAGCAGTTTTATAAAGGTAGCTATCTATGGAGTAATAAATTGGTATGTATCCCTTGTCTTTCTTTTTCCTGTTGTTAAATACCTCCCTTTGATCGGATTCTTTCCACCGTTCTTCTCCTTTCCCTGTCACGTTCCCCCAGTTTTCCTTTAGTCTGACATGTCCTTTAAATTTTAGGGGTTGGTTTTTGTTCCTACCTTTTACCGTAGCAGGCCTGGAGAATTGTGTCTACCTCTCCTCACCATCTGCAGCTGGGGGTTATGGCTATAATCACCCTAAACAATTCTTCTCTCTTCCTTAAAACCTGTACCACAATGGCCTGACACGTCTTCTCCACCTGCCTTTCAAACTTCCATCGTCTTCGCTGGGAAGTCCTGAACCATGAAGTTCCTGGCCTAGTTATTTAATTTTCCTGAGCTAACGATCTGCATTAAAGTTCAAGTCAAAGCGTTTTACAGTTCTTCATGAAGAAGGAAAGAGTACTTACAGTTTTACTCCAGGTGAGACCTGTGGTATGATGCTCTTTGATGTAAGCTTGCAGGTCAGACCAGATGTTCAGATACGACTTCACCCAATCAACGTGGCGTGCATCACTGTAAAAACAGAGACAATATTTGTACGTGTGAATGTTGGTACTTAAAACCAGAAAGCATCGCTGCTCGTGCTTAAAGCAGGCCTTAAAGCTGTTAGCAGGCAGGCAGCCAGCCCAGTGCTGAAAACACTGCAAAGCTTTTGGATCCTTCTAGGGGACAAACAAGGGCAAAGGATGCCTCTAGCACAGAGCGCTTCCCGCTGGCAGGGTGTGTGGTCATCCCCCTGTTCAGGCTCAAAGTCAACCGAGGAGGCACTGAAGGTATGTGGAGCTGTGCTGCAGCTACCCAGATTCAGTCTCAGGGTGCTGAATTTTAGAAAACTAAGTATCTGTGGGGTCCGTAAGATATTCTAGCTGCCAAGTTCAAATGTAGCCAAGGTAATACTGGATCATGTTACACTCATCAGACTGAAATATTTATACATGAAGAATTTTTTGAGTACAAGTCACAAGTTGGCTCTGGAATCATTATTTGGAAGGGTTAGTCTTACGATGGGACAGTAAGTGAAAACAAGAAATACATCCAGAGAGAGAGAAAGAATGCTTGTGGAGATGGAGTCCTTACTTATGATGGAAAAAGGAAAAAATTATTCCTGAATTATTAGTGATGGCGATGGGCTGAATGCTCACAAGGATTTGGGTGTCTGCCTCCTATTTATTTCCTTTGGAGTGTGATGCTTAATACTGCTGAAGATCTGGGTCAGCAGGTGTAATCCAAAGCCTGCTGAAGTCAAGGGAGAGCCTTCCACTACTCTGGAAGACACTGTGATCTGATTCAGTGAAAAACAGGAAAATAATTCCTTGTTAGGGGAGAACTAAATACCTAACTAATGCACCCTTTCTATACCTTTACGTGAGACATTTTCTTCTCCAGAGTAAGTACGTCTAAAGCTGCACTGTAAAAATCTTCAGTTACTCCAATAGGTACCTTCAGTAGGTAAACTAAGGCTTCAGGAATAATACATAATGTATATGTAATATATGTTATGTATAGTAAAATATTTATACCTATACTATAAATAGAAATAAATAGAAAGGCTTTTAATATATGTGAAATTCTCCTTGCTAAAGAGGAAAAACGCACTGCAAACACTGTTCTTCACTGGGATTTGAAAATCAAGAGGCAAAATCTGGCCTCCCGAAGTACCATATCATCAGGATTTATACATGACTTTTTAAAGAGGGCATAGGAAGGACCTGTATTTTTTCTCTTTCTCTGCCAGCTCACAGATCTCATTCACGGAACCTTCCTGTGAATTCCTTGTGCTCTTTAAGAACAATGCAGTGGTACTTGGTACCAAGCAGGTTTGGGAGCTACGGAATAAGATGCTCAGTTGCATACACCTACCACCTAAATGCACATTTTCAAGGGAAGAGCGAGAACAGCAACAGTATGAGTGCACAAGCGAGCCAAGGACGCCTAGCATCTTGCTAGCCACACACCGATATGTAAATATGCATTTGCATATAAGCTTACGGTGCTGGAATGACAGAAAATTAAATGTAATCCTATAATTTGCAAGAGAGTGAAAACCAGCCCTGCTCGTGCTGCTGCCATTCTCACTGCAACACGCCGCAGGGCGAAGATGAGGAGCGGAAAATATACCACTGCAAGCAGATTTTATCAAATGCTTTCTGGTTTATCAAATGCTTTCTGTGGCGGCACGGCGAACCCTACTGGTATGGTTAATGCTCTGTTCTCTGGCTAGTAGATACTGATGCTTGGCAACATACCTGTGCTTGTAGTCCTTTAATACCCTGTTAGTATAAAAGGTAGCAGCATCATTCATCTCCTTGACATAAGGGCCTGGTTTAGGAGACTAGGACCATCAACCCATGGTAGCAGGAAACAACAGAAGGAGAAAGGAAGTAAAACATTAGTCAGACACCTTCCCTGATGTATGAGGTATATTACAAAACCCCTTCTTGGGTGCAGAAGACTGAAGAACTAAGCAGATGAGCCTGCAGAGTTCTGCAAGATCTGGATCTACGCTGGGCCACCCCATCCAGAAGCACATTCGCAGCCCTCCCAACCATCCCGTGTCACTCACCACTGCTATCCAGCCAAGGGCAGGTATGCTTTCACTGACGGCCGAGAGGTGGTTGAACATTTTACTCCCTCTGTTCCTTTCTCTGAAGCTCTGGATTTCCTGAATCTTCTCTGATATTGGCTTGAGAAGCATTGCCACCTCATTCTTAAAGAAACCCAAAAGACACCGCTGTTAAAACAGGTAGTACAAAATCACCCAGGGGAGTAACACTGTCCTCCCTGCCCACTGATTTAACAGCTGGAAGGAAAGGTCAACATATTCTCTGCGCTGAAGTAACCATTTAATTACCCTGCTCTGGTTGCAGCAGCAAAACGCACAGACGTTAAGAATTAATAATGCGTTGCAGCAAAAACTGTTCTCGGCACTGGCACCATTTTTACACGCCGCGCGGGTTAAGACCCATAGAGACCCAGTATCTCAGGATCAGCGGAATGCTTCATGTGATTGATACCCACGGAGCATTGCGAGAGTCTTTGCGCTGGCTCAAGCTCTGCATGTTACTAACCAAGTTCTTCTTTCTGTAAGCACCACAAACTACTTGCTAGGTTAGTGGCCTCTCATCATCTGGCAACAAGACTGAGAAAGTAATGCGCTGAAGGCAATTATCAGTTTTAGCTTCCCCTATTGGTAAGTTTTAATGTTTTAATTTCCTTTGGCTGCAAGGAATGTGGGAGGATTTCACGGGAAACATACTGCCTGCCAACCACGGTTTGGGGCAATTCTCCTTTGTTAATCAGAAACGAATGGTATCCAGGGGAATGACTGCTGAGCGGAAGGAATAGCGTCTGGAGTGAACAGCAGAATGAATGCAGAAGCTATCCGAGCTCTTTCCGTGCAAAGTGAATGCTAATCGCACTGGCCCAGCGTCTCAGAAAAACTAATTTAGAGCACCGACTAGGAATATTTCTTCCACTCAGAAACCGCGCATCGAGGGACCAGGAGTCATTAGGTTACAACCAAACAACTGCAGTACCCTGCTGCCCTACAAAATGTTTCCATAAACCCAGTACAATTCTTCATTGGAAAACGATGCCCGCAGAACCCATAGCATGTCCCACCAGAGAGAGCGCACCGTGCCAACTTCCCTGGCACTTCACCTGTAAATCACTCCAGATGCAGCAGAACTCTATTTTTTCCTACCTTTCCTCAGGACTAGTGGTTGAACAGAATCAAATGCTTGTTGGAAACAACTAATCCTCGTATTCCTGAGGAGTAATGCTGTTGTGACACACGAAAGATGATGTGTGCACACGCGCTACTCGACCTCTTGTCGTGTGTCCGTACGTTTCACCCTTCCACAGGACCTCAGCTTTACGGAATTTTATGTCACCTTAAAATAAGCGTGTTTGCTATGGATCAACAGAGGTGAAAAGACACTTCCAAACACAGGGCAGAAAGTTCTTTTTAAAAGAACTGTGATCCAACTACGGAGCCTTACTCTTTTAGTGCTAACGTGATTTTGAGAAAGGCCTAAGCATCTGAAAGGCATGGGGACATTTGGTCTTCGCAACAAAGCGCGTTGGGAGAAAGCAAATATTTACAGTATTACTGGGAGATGAAAAGATTTTTTGTTGATGCCTTAACGACCGTCATAAGTCATTAAGTCTGAAAAAGGCCTGAAACCTCCATGATTTGTAGTTCTTAACAACTGATTTTGTTGCCGTAACATGATAAAGCCTGCAGGAATTCTGCTTTCCAATTTTTGCTTGTTTACAATACGCTGCAGCTGGTTTGTTCTTTCTTATTTTGCAGGGAAATCTTTCAAGTATGACAGTAGTTAACAAAACTGAAATTTAAGAAAGTGCTTGTAATGCTTTGATATGATGCCAGTTTTCCTCCCCTAAAGTCTGAGGGATATTTACAGTCCTTAGCTTACTGTGAATCTTCATGGCGCAGTTCTAGCCAAAAAGAGTATATCAGGCCTAAAAATACAGCTCCACAGACGCCTGGTATATCTAGGCAGCACTGGGAGGCAGCACATTTCTGTGGATAGGGCACAGAAGTGAGAGTCCATAAATGGGGGTTCTCTTTGTGGTCCTCCCACCGAATTATCATCAGGTTTCGGGGATGCTGTGTTACCTTTCTACGCTTCAACTTCGTCTATATGAAATGATGCTAATATAGCTGTTTTATTTTGTAGAACACCGTGAAATCTACAGATAAGGCGGAAAAATCGGGGCTAAACATCTTCCTGAACGGTACAGTAAGACCCACGCCTCCTCCTACTCCTGCTAGAAAAACACCCAACCACTTTTGTGAGGGTTTTCTATCTGTGGTGCCGACAGAATTTCTATCCCTCAGAACACAGGACTTCATCCATCCATCCATCCATCCATCCATCCATCCATCCATCCATCCATCCATCCATCCATCCAGCGAGTCAGCTGTTTATAAAAATGTAGTGGATTTATGTAATTTCACAGAAAAAGTGCCCTAGGGGGATTTTAAAAGGTGAAATATATATTGCCCGGGAAACGGTCTCGAAGTAATCATTCCCTGGCCCTGTGGTGACACTAGGAAGAGCCACGAAGGGCTTGAGGCTTTGCTCAGCTCTGTCCCATGTGAGTTGTAGCAGGAGAACAGTACCCCCTGCCCTCCCTTCACCCTGGGCTTGTCCTGGTCTGCAGTGGCTGCTGGCGGGCTGCACAGAATGTGGGGGTGTGTTTGTGCAAGCTTCCTGTCATCCGAGTTTCTGTGTAAGGGCTGGACACAAAGGAATACGGGACTGCAAGGAGTCACGGCATTGAGTCCTGTCCCCCTGCACTCAGGTCTAAATTTTTAGTTAGTGATTAAACTGCAGACGAATTATAGTGTATATGGCACATGGGTATAGAAAGGCTCATTAATCGTGGCAGTAATCAGTCTTGTTTGGCTCTACAATGCAGAACCAGTTGTGCTGAGGGTTCTAGAAGAATACTCTCTTTATTGCAATGGATATTAAACCAGCTGGTTGTTAATAAAATGATTGTCTATACTGTATCTCTAGGAAAAAACGAACTCAGGGAGATGAATCAGAGCTGTAGGAAAAACCTTCAGCATGCCTTTGGCACGCGCTAGATAAAATTTCTTGTCATTTAAGACACAGCACAGTTGTTTAACAGAAATTTAAGAGTCTCTGTATAAACACCATTCCTATTATGAGTTTTGCTCAAATGTTTAAAAGTGCAACAGCGGCACAACTTAGAAACACCAAAAGTAATTCCCAGCGTCCTTTTTAAATAATTATTAAAACCAGATGGTCTTTTAAAACATTAATACCTAAACAAACCGGCCAACTTTGATCTGTATCTTATAATAATTCTTAGAAAATCAAGAGTAGTAAGACTGCTACAGTGATTAGCCAAAACACTCCAAAAACGTTACAGCGTGCAACAAGAACTGCCTTCGGCTGCGGCTTCAGAGACTTAACAGTCTGAGCCCGGTCTCATAAAACAGCCCGGCCCAGCGGTATTCTGAGAGACGGCACCAAACATACTTTCTTCTCCTTCCCCTTTTTGTAACGCTCGCCTGAGAGGTTGCCCACGTGCCAGGTTTAACAGGACTAGGGCACAGGGATTCACTTCAGGAGAACGGCCCAACTTTTCGGGTGTGTCATTTTCGCGATTTGCCTGTGAAGTCACACTAAACTGAGTGGCTTGCTTAAACTCTGGCTGCTTCAGCCAGTGATTACTTGAAAATCTCAGCTTTCATCTGAGAAAACGGGTGTTTTCTCAGGCCCGCTGCTGTCCAGAAACCTGCCAGCATGAATCACACAGGCGCAAACCCCAGCAGGTAAATAAAAATACGGTTTTAAAGATCTCATGTGTTTTTAAGCTAATCTGACATGGTTTTGAGGAGTGAGATTGTTTACAGAAGAATTTTTATGCTGACGGGTGGCAACACAATTCGGACCTCGCTATTAGAGTGTTTAAATCAACCTGATTTATTATGAAAAAACCATGGCAAGGGAACAAACATCCTTTTAAGTTATGCTAATTTTACTGGGCTGCAGCCAGAAGAGCATGGTTACAACCTTTATTCCGTGGTCTACAGTTCTGTTATTTTCTTCCGTCAGGTCAAAACCCCCGTCATACTTACACTGCATTTTTCACAGGCGAGTCTGAAACATGGAGTTGATCGCACTCAGCCGCCTCTGCGTACGCTGGCAAGTCGTGCGGCCTGATAGGAAGGGTTCTGCCGCACAAAGCAGCTGGTGCCGAGGGCCTGACGTTCACGCTAGATGTGCTGGGGGGGGGGAGCTATTTCGCACTAGCTGTAAATCGTGGTGTCGGTGCTGCCTGGGAGCCTATCTTCCATTTAACTTCATCAGAGAGGTACCTGTTTTGTACAACCTACGACTGGCGTACAGCGTGAATCACAGCACAGTAAATGGGGCTGATCTGGAGGAGAAATACAGTCCCACTGTGAACTAAATCCCTAATGCAGGCACAGCCATCATCTCTGCAAACAGCCTAGTACAGCCCCATCCCGCGGTTCATCCTTTCAAGGGATGAAAGATCCGCCACACTCGCTTCTAACAATTTCAAAGGTGAGCATCTGCTCTCAGCTGAGACTTGATTCCCTCTATTTTAAGTGAAGAAAGAATCCCCTGAGGTATTTTTCCCACCTATTGATAGATGTTAGAAGACTGTGTATTGGAAGACATTAATAGACGTGAAGGCTGCACCCTAGAGGTGCTGCCAGTCGCTGTAAAGAGCCTAGAAAGGCACCTTACACAACGTGCCCACCCTGACAGTTAAAGCTGATGAGCAGAATCCCATCCTCTCTCTGTAGGAATCAGACTCTCGTAGCTTCGGTACCGGCGAGATGCACTCCTGCTAGGGGCGGCTAGCATTTTAAACTACAATAGTTTTCCCTATTTTGTATTTTGTAAAAGGCGGTCTCGAAGGAGACTTTAAAATTTAAGTTGGTCCTTTGTTTGTATACAGGTGGTTTAAGACAGGCCTGCCTTTTTTGCTGTAGCTGTGTACAACAGCCTGAATGGAATCAGTGTTCAGATTCGGTTGCGGAATAGCCTCTTTCTTTGTATATAGAAAGTATTTTTTGCCAGAGGTGAATCTAAGCTAGTTGGTAACTTTGAGCCCTCGAGCGCTGCCTCTGGATTACTCAAATGCACACTTTTTTTTAAATTTTCCCTATTACTTCCATAGTGAAATACTACCAACTTCTGTTGGCAGCTGTCAAACTGTTCTTTTAGTACTGTCTCTCACCATCTCTCCTTGCAGGAGGTGTTTCACATCTGTTTTTGCTCTTAAAACTGCAGTATAACTACTGCACCTTAATCCACTGCTTTCTCTGCCAGCATTTTCTGATGGGCCGCAGAGACTGTCAGTGAGGTATTTCTCTGTGATCACTACATCCACGTCCCTCCAGTATTCTGACACTTTCAGGGGTCAAAAGTCTCCTCCTAACTAACTACAGAGAGACATCAGTTTATTCTGGTCTTGTTTTCTTAGCCTGTGAATCTTGAACACGGTGGTGTTACAAGCGTTGGGTTTGTGTGTCAACAGTACAGGTTTTGCCACTTCAACTCACGGCTGTGCAACAGCAGGACTATGACACAGAGAGACAAATCTGCAGAAATGTCTGGTCAGCTTCATAATCACAGCAGCTTAGGCACATTTGTGTGCTTCCAAAGTGACTTAATTGGTATTTGGCTTTTATTCCTCTTAGATAGCACATAAATTCCCAATCTAACAGCCAATATGAGCTGTAGCAATTTTGTGCTTTGTGGAGGGGAAAAAAAAAAAAAAGGAGGACCAAACCGTAACATTGCCCCATGACAAATTACTAGTTCAGTCATTTGTGGGTTTATTTTGAAATGTAAACTCTGAGGGAGAGCAAATGGAGAAGAATGTGAAAGACAAATAGCTTCTAACCAGTGGAGAAATCCAGGGCCTGACCCAAACGGACAGGACTCGAGCTGGTTTGTGAATGGACTTGAACGCTCTCGATACTGTTTTCCTGTCCACTACAGCTCTCCACGGGCAGTACATTCCACAAGGAAGGGTCCTCCTGCTTCAAGCACCCAGGCAACACCCCGCATCTAATCAAAAAGAACAATTACACACACGAACTGTCTTCAACTTCTTGATTTACTACTCCCAATCTTTGCTCCTGTAATCACAGTCCATGTCAGTGGGGCCCAGGGCATTCCACATAGCCAAGTCCTGCCAGAAACTGGTGTTCTGTTGAGCCACGACTGCCTTTTTCACAACACGTGAGATCTGACGAGTCTTTGCGAAGGCCAATTGGGTTTCATATGGGGTAAGTCCCAGGACAGGGATGTTAGACGGTGCTGGCTTCCAGCCTTGGACATTTGTATGTTTTATCTGGGATCTCCCCAGAGACAAACTTTAAGGTGGCCAGGTTCTAATAAGCAGCCCTGGAGTCTGCATAACTTTCAGAATTCTAAAATCATTGGGTGTGGTCTGATTTAAACCAAAGTAAAATTAGGGAAAAAAAAAACAACACCAAAAAAACCCCACCCATGAAGCCCTGCGTTTCAGTCAGCTGTATCTTCCCTTTTAGAAAATCATGAAATCCTATTCCAGAAGGTCCAGAAATCCGGGGAAACAATTAGGTAGCACGGAGAAAGGAGTCTACTGGTTTGGATTTTGTTTAGCAGGAGCAAAGAACGTGACACAACGGGGAAGGGAGTGTCCCCTCAGCACCGCTCAGTGGGATCTCAAATGGTGCTGCCCGCATACAAAGGTTGCTACAGGAACTGAAAACTAGCCTGGTGTTTTAGGGCATTATTTTAGGGCACAGCAGAATTCCAGTAAGAGTCTGTAGGCTCCCCAGAACTGCTTAGCAGGTATGTCTGATGAGGAGCTAGACAAAATACAGAGTATCACCTTCAATAACGTCTTCCTTGCGGGGTGATGCCGTTCTTAGGCCAAGTACAGACACACTGGAGTAAACAAGCGCACGGAGCCTTTGCTCGCTGGAGCCTGGTTCCTGCACAGAACGTGAACCGCCAGAGAGTCTGTGCCTGGTGGCGCTGATGTGAGCCAGGCTAGAGGTGGGCGACACTGTGCATCTCTGACTCTACTTCTCTTCCGTACAGGCTGGGAGATGTAGCACTGATCACGGCCCCTCTGTACTCCCCCCATCTCTCAGTGTTTCTGGACCTCCTTGTGGCTGAGTGCACTGCCCCTGGGGCAGAACTGAATCTCAAACGCATCCGTCTTTCCATTGTTGACCTGGGAGCCTGGCAAACACAAGTGAGGAAAGAGAAATGGCACAAGGGATACCTACAGACGTTAACGACATCAGCAGAAAATGTAATGAGCTCGAGGGCGGTTAATTGCGATCAGGTGCCTTTGAGACAAAATTAGGAGATAACAGGAGTCAGGAAGCTATCTGGAGACTGGAAATATGCTTACAATGAAGCTAAACCCAAGAAGTAAAGTGGACCTGAAACTGAGTAAGAGGTTGCAAGGATATCGAAAAAAGAGCCTGTGAACACTGTAAGGCAGTGTTGGACACTGAAAACTGCCGGCTGGTCCACCACTGAGGCTGCGACCACATGTCGCATGCAGTTGTAGCCTTGCTGATAACAGAAATATGTCAACAGTTTGGCAAGATTTCAGAGAACAGGAGGGGGGAAGGGGTTCCCTTTGGAGCCCAGGACTCTCAGGCTCCGTTCATGTCACTCTTGGCACCTTCTGTAAGTTTGGGACCTGAGAACCTTAAAAGGAGTGAACCAAATTCTTCCTTAAGCTATTTCTAGATACAGAGGTGCAGGTTTGCAGCAGTGAACCAAAGGAGTAGAACGGCAGCAAAACTTGGCTCAAACTCGTTTGCATAAATAAGTAATAAATTACAAAGATGAGGAGTATCCTGCTCTTCGTATTTCTGGAAACCAGTAAGGGTGATCCCAGTAAGGATGCGGAAAAGTAGTGGGAAATGAAATGACATAAGCAAGTCAAGGTAATTAGAAAACAAATTCTGCTAGGATGCAGAGTAAGAAGTCCCAGGAGTCCTGTTATTAAAGCACTTTAAAAATAGAGGAGAGAAAAAAAAAAGAGCAATCCTGCACTGTCAGAGAGTAGGAAACTGTAAATCTCCATCTTTGATTTCTACATAAAAATTCTGAGAATGAGTCCTTTATTCAAAGAAATTGCCACAACTATTCTGTTCCTACAATAGATTTTTTTTTTTTGCTTGACTATAAAAAATTAAAAACCTCAGGATTTGGTCTCACAGCTGTAAGTCTAACTTCACACACAGTTTCTGGGGTGTCAGGACTTATTTCCCTTTTCTAGGCAAAAACCCCTCTTTTGCCTCACACTTTCTTCCACCCCTCTCCTCCCACCTGTGTGTAGAATCTGGATATTTAAGCTCAGTATTTAACTGGAATGTTCGTCTGCACAGTGTTAGTAATCAAATCCATGAGCTCCGGCAGTCGTATGAACTCAGCATTTTTTTTTAAAATGAGGAATTATGTAATCATTTCTAGCCCGCACAGCATGCGCCATCTGAATCTCTCTGTAGTACTTCTTACCGTGAATATGCTCATCCTGCATATGCTTATACTGATTAACAGCAACACTTATTACCTCGTTCCCAGTATGGGCACAACGGATTATTCACGCCCTCAAAGCAACTCTGTACATGGTTTGAACTCTGAAAGCGAAAAGAAACGCCTCATAAAGAGAAGGCAGCCTGTAAGTTACCCGTCACAAAGACTTCAGTGCGATGCCGACACGGAGCGGTGATCTTGCATGGTAGTGTTCACGGTCATCGATTTAAAAAAGATTGTGAAACGGATAAACTTGCTCAGGAACGCTAATCACTTCTAAAATTATTATACAATAAAATAATAATGGTTCAATCGGGATTGTATTTGGCTTAGACTATGGGGGATCCCTACTATTTCATGTTTTGTGAAGGTTTATGCTAAAATGTATCTTCTGATTTGCCCAAGCCACGTGTAAATGTATAGTCCCGAAATACCTTTTTAAGCAACCTCTCACAGAACACAGCAATACTCTAATTTATTTTCCATTCTCCACCTTCTCTTTACGATCTCACACATCGTAAACAATTTATAATAGGCATTTTTTTTGCTGTAATGTTGGAAGTTCGGCGTCAGAAAATAATTTCTAGTAAGCGGATGAACTGAAGAATCCCGTCTTGCTGAATGAGCCCGTGTCCAGCAGCCACTAGCTGGGACGTACACAAACAGGGATATCAACCGGTGGTTTTGTCATGTGATCTCTTCCACTGCACGTACAAATATAGAACATGACCATAAAAAGTAACAGAACATGCTCTCTGCGAAGTAATTTATTGCAGTTGATGCTAGATTGGTATGCCAGCTGGAATTACCTCCTCGGCTCCTACTATTCTCACTTACACAGATAATAAAGGCTGTGCACCGCACCAGGTTCCCAGTGAAAAAGATACCATTAGTAACGGGAAGCAAAACTCTGCAAAAGCAACTTGGGCAAGCTTAGCTGTTTGAAAACGTTTGTTAGTGACTCATGGCAGGAGTTAAAGAGCTAAATGAATACTAGGGCTTCAACATTTTCATAGCGGGGGAAAACCACTGCTTTTTGTACGAAATACATCTCCCTCTCTGCTGAGCACAAAAACCCCTGAGGATTATTATACATGTAGGAGCTTTCTTTTTGTTTGAATTCCTTATTCATTAGTTTGTAAGCTGCAAGAGCTGAGCTAATTTATTTTTCCAGGGCATTTTCCCCTCCCTCTTTTTTTTTTTTAAAGGCACCACGTACGACATCCCAACATGACAGGAACTCAGTAAATCCCCTCAGTCTCCACACCGCTGTCTCTGAATGTCTACAAAGCTCCTATGCCATAATCGCAACTCGCTGGCTCATTCACAGCTTTACATTATAAAGCAAACAGTCTAGACAGCTGAATGACAGAATTACTCTCTTTTCTCTTGCATTTATAGATATGCTGTCATCTTCATTTGCTTTTCTCTACCCTGTGCATTCTGATACACTAATGATTAGCTTTCCTGTTTGGATTCCACACTGACTCCGGGGCTCCAGGCTATAAATACAACCAGAGCCCAGATGACATCACATGAATAAGGTGCTGGGGGGCCAGGGGGTGGACCCCTGCTCCTTGCCCTCTCCCGGGTTAGCTGGTGATAACCAGCCGTTTCAAACTGGTTAACCACCGTAGCTTTACAATGGGATTTTCTTCCCCATTGAGATGGACCTATATAAAGCCCAGTGCCTGAAAGCATCGCTTTCTGCAGCGGGAAATACTGCCCAACTGGCACAGAACAGGCAGCCTTCAGGTATTTTCAGGTCTGTCTACAGTATAGCTGAATGTATCCTCGCACAAAATACGTGCAAAAAAAAAGAATGAAGGACAACACGTGTTTGGGTGCCCATAAAAACACGTACCCAGCAGTCTTTACGTTAAAATCCCTTCAGTAACTGGACGGGGTTCGTTCTCACTGAGAAAGGAACCTTAGTCTGTAACGTTCCTGATATTTTAACTTCGGGACGATGTGTACACACATCTCATGTGGCGTTTCCCTGGTGCTCAGAGGTAGTTAAATGATAGAAGTCAACTTTCTTGCCTTCAACAAGTTGCAGAGATCTATGCAAGCCCGATAACGTGCAACTAAGGCCTGTTCCCGGCTGGGCCTACACCACCACAGCATGGATACACGTGGCCAGCTCTGGTGATGTTTATAGCCAGATTTTTATTATTTGTTGCTTTCTTAACGCTCCTGTAACTCTCATTCTGGATTGCTGGCGAATGTAGTTTTACATTAGTTCTTTTCTTTTTCCCCCCTTGCTTTGTTGCCGTTTTTAAAAGGCAAGTTTTTAAACCTTACCGTTGAAAAAATCTCAGAGCCTTGACTTGAAGGTCGGACAGTCGTAAGGCTAAAAGTGGGGAGAAGCTATGGCCATTCTCGCTTGAAAAGCAGAGAAAATCGTACCGATCGCACAGCGGCGCGGGAGGCCAAAGAGTGAGCCACGGCTTTTCCTCCTTCCAGAGCTGGGAGAACACCAACGCTTCCGAGTAGTACGTCACATTATGGGCCATCGGAAACTCTTCATTGGGGAATATTTTACCTATGAACGTGAGGAGTTCTGTGGGCCACTGGGGGCAGTTTTATTCACAGCCAATATAAATGACTGCTTGAGGCCTGCACCAATGGGAATTTTGTCTGTTCGCTGTGAGTCATGACCCACTTTTACTCTCTGAGATCAGGGACAGCTGGAAAAACAACCGATCCCTTCTTGCTTGGAACTCTATAAATCTAAAGTATCTCTTGCAATATCTGCACTTTTTTTTCAGCTTGAGCACCCTTGCCAATAAAACATACTGATTAGAAAAACTTTTAATTTATGTCTCTAAGAACAATGGTGACAGCAAAATTTCAGTAATTCATACCAGCGGCAGAGAGTTCTGAGTTGAAAATACAGACTTTAATGAACTACGGAGCAGGGAGCTAGTGGAAAAAGAGAGAACTGAAGGTCGTGGAGAGACTGTGCAAGCAAAGTCTTCATTCTCTGCACACTCCGAGAAGGAAGGTTCGAGGGTGGTCCCGCGGAAGGGCTGCATCACTGCTATTCCCAGGAACGAGACGGTGCTATTGGCCAAAACCTTGTGCCCTCCAGAAACCGCAGATGAGATTTCCTAACAACTACGCAGCTTCCCTGAACTCTGTAGTTGTGCGGGGATGACTTAAATAGTTGCCACTAAAATAAGGATAGAAATAACTTGATAGAAATTGGGGTATTTTTTCATTTTCTTGACAAAATGCTTTACCTTCCTTCCAGAATTGGCCTAACCTGGACCTCAGCTTGGAGAATACTGACTCTAGGGGCTAATACTGATTTTTCTCTCAAGAGCTCATCCCACGTCTTCAGTGTCTGTCACAGAGCATCCCTGTGGGGCTAGCAAAAAGTCGTTCTATTCCACGGCAGTTCTAGCTTTCCAGAGAAAGCCTGATCCCACTCAAAGCTGGAAAGTGGAAATCTCCTTTGGTTTCTTCAAAGACCTTGTATGTATTGGTACAGAAAAGGTTCTTTACTCTGAACCATGGCTTTTTGATTATTACAGTGCCAAGCTAATAACACTGAAAGCAAGGCTCTAAGTGCACGGTATAAATGAAGTAAGAAATCAAAGCAAATGCGGGGCTTGATATTAAACACGCAGGAACACAGTCTTTTTACTACACTGCCTCTTGAAACGCTAGGTCACTTTTCTTACCTCTTGAGGCTCTTGACACTGAGATGCTAACACCAGGAAAGATCTCTGCGCTTGGAAGGCAGCACGTACCATCTCTGCCTGTAACAAAAAGAGGAATGTGGATTAAACCTTAGCCTGTAACCTCCAATACCTCTTCTCCGCAGCTCAAAGTCAAGTGTGACCGTTCAAATCTTTCTTGCCGCTTGCCATCTAAATCACAGCAACGCTGACTGCAAAGAATGTATTACAGTACTGGCTTAGCTATATATTTTTTTGAAATCAAAGGTTACGTTCGCTATCTTCTTCAGGCAGGGAATAAACCGAGTTGATATGCAGTCTTTTGGCTATCATTCATAGGAATAATCACAGAAGGACTTCATTTGAACACTTCAGAGAACGTCTAAGCATCGAATGGCGATGTTCAGACTCAAGCGCACGGCAACAACTCGTTACCGCTGAGAACAGCAACCCGCAAACTTTCTGCTGAACTCTAACTTAGGCTGTAGTGAGCTTCAGAAGAGTTGAGCTTGGCATATCTGCTGAGGGACTATGCTGCAATTCATTCCTTGCCTGTCCTCTGTGAGCACAACCTAAGATTGATGGCTGTGACAGATGGCGGCTGAAGATCTCTGAGCAATTTTCCCCTACGGAACCCTAGAATTTGGGTTAAAGCGGCATCCGGCAGCATGTTGACATGGTATCAGCGTGGACGGGAGATAAATCTCTACGCTACCCAGTGTTGCCTACTGTTCAAATTTCTGGTCTTCTCGGCGTTTGTTTGAACTTTACACATTGTCTGTACGTTATAAATGATGTACACTGATTACAATCTAATCGCTATTTCGGTATCCCCTATACCTCATTCAAGTGGGTGAACGGTGTCTAGGAGAAAGCATTATTGATACAGAAAAGAACTATTCATCACCAGTGCATATTGCTAAATAAAACCCAAACCAAATGCTGCAAAGTTAATCTAATATGAATAGGTACATTTATAAGCACTTCGTGAAAGGGTGGGGATGCTCATGCTGTTTTTCCTTGGGGTTTCTTCAATCTAAAAAGCAAACAAGGCAATTATTTTATATCCAGGCCTACGTGGATGCAACTTAAAATACATAAAAGTCAGGAAATTGGAAGTTGTAGCAAAGTAAAGCAGCCAAATTGTGTTTATTCATCTTAAAATGTGATGGCATGAATAAAGCATGATCTGTTAGGATGAAAATCACTGCAAGGGAGATGGTAAAAGAGGCCCAACTTGGACAGTATTTGGGGAGAAGAGGATATTATGGTCTGACAGGCTGAGATTTGGAAGAGGGTAATCAACTCTATAAATAGATAAATAAATAAATAATAAGGGAAAACGTACGAGCGTATGAGACGTAAATTTTCCAGACGTAGCTATAAATACCATCAATAATAGCAAGGTTTAGATATTCTTAGACATTTCAGAAGACTGACTTTCTGCTACAGAAATTCGTAAAGCAACAAAGTGTGTGCTATTTTAAGCTTAGTCGTCTCGTGTGAGGAGGATCTTGCAGAACAGTCGACCAAAAACTAAGGTTCTAGGAGGAAGGGATTATGAATGGATTTGGTTCTTCTTAAACTGCAGGATGGACAAAAATACATCTATAGCCACGTCTTGGTATTTTAGAACGGCAAAAGTTTCGAAAATAGAAGAATCGGCGAATGAAGATGACCGGCTTGAAGAACGTACTGATTTACATGCAGGAAAGGATGAATTTACATTAAGAATGGAAATAATCTATGCATGCTGGACAGGAGGGAGAAATTGCAGCTAAGGGCTAGTCTCTGAAGGAATAACTAACTAAAGCAAGATGCTGAGAATAGGTACAAAGCCCCCAGAGAGTGAGAAGTGCTTATCAAGAACTTATTTTCAGGCATGATAAAATACGGAAGCAAAGGAATGATGGATAAAGGCCTTGCTGAACTGTACCTTGCACAGAGAAGTAACACAAAGCCGTATTTTTTTAGCTACTGGAACAATAAAGAAATAAAGCGATGAAGTGAGGCCATGGCAGTGACCTGAAGGGTAAGTGGTGCATGCCTACGTTATTCTTGACGTACAGCCTACGTGTTGCTGAATACATGCTTTTCCCCAATTTCAAGGAAGTTGATTTACACGAAGATATTGAAGGGATAGCTAAGGAGAATGATGGAAAACCAGTGGGAATTACGTAATTTGTAAGGGAAGTCAAATATATGTAGTTGAGTGTGAGAAAATTGTTGGGTCCATATTATCTTCATTCTAGAGTACTGAAGACGTGGGCAGACGGAAGCACAAGTAGAAAAGATTTTCAACGTGTATCATCTGGAGATAGTACGAGATGGCAGAAGTATGCGGTGATGGATTGGGCAAATATGGCCAAGAAGCGCGGGGGGGGGGGGGAAAGCACGTCAAGCGATTTCATGGCTGTTAGTTTGACTGCAGCACTGTGCACATTTGGAACAGATTGGAAACGAGTGATTAAAAACACATATGAGAATTAAAAATGGGAGAAATAATGACAGTGGGATTTTCTGTGGCTAAAATCGTTACCTTTGGGGATTGTTTCGAGTTCTCAGTTTCTTAGAGAGGATAATGTGTCAGATCTAGTATATTTATATGTTATATAAAATGCTTATTGCGGGTCCTCATATGAAACTTATGTAAGTGGAAATTATGCAAATTAGTATAAAACCTCTTACGTTGGATAAGAAGCTGGATAAACGGAGACAAGACCAGGGTATATTACAGGTGGTGTTACTGGAGAGGAGGAAAGTTGCTAATTGTGTTTCGCAAGGATTAGTTTTAGGAACCACCAATATGTTTATTAGTATCCTAAGAGCATGAATTAGGTGTGCATTCATAAAATTTGTGGGCAACACAAAGTTAGGAGGTTCTGATGTTGTGGAGAAGGACTCACCCATCCCTTGAGAAGAGGAAGACAACTTTGTTGGCACAGGCAATATAAATAGGATAAAATTTAGCAGTCCTCCCCCCGGCCCCTTCAAAGCAATTCATCATTTTGGGTGTAAACACAGAACTGATTAACTGGGAATGCTGAAGACTGGAAAATGCAAGTATAAAAGCCAGGAAGGTGGCTTTGTCAAAAGAGCTTATGCAGTTCTACAACATATGTGGCAAAGTACTTTTAATAGAGCTAGAGAAGCGTTAGTACCGTTGGAGAAGACCTCCTCTGGAATCCTGTGTAAAGCACTAGTTATCTGTGTTAAATAAAGAACAGAATGATCTGTGTTAAATCAGAACTGAGGCAGAGAAAACCTATTTGGATGTTTAGAGCAATGAGTATCTATCCTATCAAGATGAATTTTACAAGTGTCACTTGTTTTGCTTAGCAACTCAGTGGCTGAGGAATATGATGATTCTTTCTCATATGGAATGTAAGTAACAGAGAAGGAAGGAAATGGTAGCACGTGATCACAGGTCTGTAAACGGGGTCATGAGTAATCATAGTCTCAAACTTAAACTAAGATTTACAACTATCCAGAAAGTGAAGCTCTGAAGGGATCTTCCAAATACCTACAAAGAACCAGCATTAAGAGTGCTCTTAGATATAGAAAATTAAGACTGTTTTGTGAGTTCTTGGACATGTACTGGGGTGGTAGTTTCAACCATCAATGAAGGTTGAAAAATGGGTCTGTTTGGCACTTTGTTTACACTGCATTTAACCTATGCTTTTGGGTTCCCACTGGTCACTCACAGGAGCTAGGGAGAACTTTTTTCGCCCCTCAGAGTCCAAAGTAACAACTCTTCCTGCCGAATACTGGAATTCAGTCAGAGCTGGAGACAGACTGTTGGATGACGTGCACTGATGCTCCTAAAAGACTGCCTTGAGTATGCCTCATACATGTGTCTTGCTCATCTGCCCCATGTTAAAGCTATTGTTGAATGTGGAATCAGGATGTACTTCTCCTCCAGACACGTATGACTCTTGTATGTTCACTCCTCCTCCCCTACTGCAGAGTGTGGCCAAGGCCACGTTCTCAAAACGTCTGGGGGCTGTCTTTAAGAAATCTTCTGCTATTGAGGGCACCCAAGCCGTCGGTAACACTCTTTGAGTTACCTCTGGTGCATCAGAAGTGTGACTTTTTGCATTTTCTTATCCTAAGTAAGTTTATTATAGGCTGTTGGAAATGTTCAGCGGTCAGTGGACGAGGCTTATGCTGTATGCCCAAAATTTATCCAGCCCCAAAAGCCTTCAGTCATGTAGGGATCAGAGCACTCACAGCTCTCACCTTTGAATTGAAATCTGAATCAAAGGATCGTGCTTACACAGTTTTTGCATTTTACAAGCAGAATTTTACAAGGCTTCTGCCACAGTTACCTCCTTCTTTGCTCCAGCAGCATTAGGAACGGTTTTCTGAGTTTCCCTATTCCCGAGCACGCAGTACTTCTTTCCACGCATCCCATCAAAGTAACAGAAGAGCTTCTCCTCACTAGGAATGCATGAGTCCCGTCCACCACCATTCCAGCTGTTCGACGTAGCCTTTGGAACGTGGCGCTGCATTGCCACCCCTTCCTGTTGAGCAGGCAGGCTGTGTAACTAAGCACTCAGCCCTACTTTTACAGGGAGATGGCTCCTTCATTAGACCCCCGTATCCAGTGAAGGCTAATGAGTGAAAATGGACTGGGGGGGGGGGGATTTTTCTCAACAAATTGCGCGGCTCTGCCAGAAGATTGCCACAACCGAATCAGCTGAAACTCTTTCAGTTGTAATGAATGATGGTATTGAAGTCTGAGTGTTAAAAACGCATGGAAATCGTGAGTATATCATGAGTATATCGTGAGTACACCAGAACGCAACCTTGCACACATCTCCCTGCGCATAGAAATGGGCATATTTTGGAGCAACAGATAACTGACACCTAAAAACCTGGGGTAACCCTTTTGACATTCTTGGGATTGCACACAGACACAGCAATCACCGCACAGATTCCTCAGCTGAGGTGAATATTTTGAAGGAAAGAAGTTCCCCAAAGCGGTTCCTACTTTGCTTTTAGCAGCCTTCTCTAGAGGCTGGAGGAGACGGCTGTGACTGCGGACCTGAACGCCAGGACCGCGTGGCGTTCCGCTCACCGCCTCAGTTTCCCCGGCAGTAAAGTGCGGCCTTAATCCTTGACGTGGTGTGTGTTTGACAGCTGACTTAGCTGGCTGATAGGGCTGGAAGAGCCGAAGTCTGACACGTGTGCAATGTCAGCCCAATGCGGCGCCCGTCAAAACCTGTGGCTGACTACAGGGAATGACCCTGCTGTCACCATCCCAGTAACAGCACAGACAGCCCTCGTTACAGTTAAGCCTGCAGAAGTTAATGGAGGAATCGGACATATTTAGAAATCATCGTTTTAATAGCAACTGGTTTAACCTTCCTTGTCACAATGCCAACTTTTGATGTTTCCCAGAAGCCACTGCTTGAAAAAATGCCAGAGGCCCTGTGAGAGACGTCTCATGGTGACAATGCTTCTGGCCTGTGTGAAGTAGTGAGAGTACACCTTCCACCCAAACCTGCACTGTTTCAGACCGAGCAGACACAGATGCACTCAACCTGAAGCTTAAACTACCAGTTTGCTTCGGCAAAGTTCAGTTCTCCAGAGCAGATGTGATTTTAGGATCTGTCTCATTTTGAAATGTTTTATTCAAAGTTGCCCATCACTCTGGCACCCAAGAACTAATACAGATAAATGTTATTTAGTACAAGGAGAGTAAGGCACATGCATTCAGATCTCAAGTTACAAGTAAATTCAGCCTTTGGAAAATTAAAAAAAAAAGAAAGAAGAGAAACAAAGGATTTCCTAATGAAATGTAGTAAAGAAAATTACCGTATTGACCTGATAATATTAAATTTGTCAAATGCTATTATATTTAGTAACGTATTTCCTCAGAGTCATAGCACGGGAAAGCACTCTGTAAATATCAGAACCCACTGGACTCCTGTTCGGGGTGAACAATACAGGTATCTGCATATATATATACACATGCTAACATGAACAGTGATCATGTGCAAATCAAAATACAGCTCTCTATATATCCCGGATTTCTAAAATATACTTAGTGACTTTACTGAGAAACGAAATAGTAAAGAGGGCATGAGGGAAGAGAATTGTGCTCCAGAGTTCTAACCCTAGTTTCTGCCGAAATAAGTTTGGGACCCAAACTTTGGGTCCAGCAAAAGCCACAATGACTGACCGCTGATGACAACTACAGATGGAGCTTCAGGGTGAGGAGCAAAGACCCCCGCCTTGCTCTAAAAGGGACATACCGCCAGAGGAAGAGAAACAGTTTGTCTTTCACATTCTGCTTTCAAGAGCCTCTTCAAAGTGAAGTGGCGAAGTGGCTGGTGGCTTGAAGGGAGAAGCAAGAAATGGAAAAAGAATGGAGTTGAGATTAGGTATGGGGCTGCCATAGAAACTATCCAGGCCAGCTGAGGAGACAGTATTTATTTTGTACAGCTAATGGGCTGATAGAGATTTTTTTAAAAACTGGGCCAAATGCTGAAGAGTCAGTGGCAGTTCTCCAACCAGAGCACTTTTTATACTGGAAAAGGAAAGAAAAAAAACCTGTCACCTTTCTCTTACTGGTCCACACAGAAAAGAGCGTTGAAATTCTAGGCAAAATGGAAGTCAATGGAGACTTGCCATTGATGTTGATGCAGCCAGACACCGCCCCAGATATTTTCTTTTCTATTTTCAGACAGATACATTTAACTACCACCAATCATCAGCTGCCTGCTATTAGTGGTTTTTTTTATAGTGTTTTTCAGCCTCCACGGCTATGTCTATATTAGGGAATTTTGCTAAAACTTCTCAGCATTGCCACTGCCCGTCCAGTAGCAATCTAAGGTTACAGCAGTGCTGGTCTCTCGGGCTGTTTGTATCTGCCAGCATATTAAACACTGTGTCATGTGACTGTACAGTACTATTTATTTGTTGTGTTGGAGTAGCATCTGTATCTAGGCTCACTGACTTTACCTTTTAGTAAGCCTGACTGGGACTTACACCAGAGCTCTTACAGCTCTTACCTCTGGTGGAGATCAAACCGTAATGGTTTTAAAGATCTTTCAGTGCTAATGACAGATGGATAGAGTTGTTTGGGGTAAACCATTGCTCCTATCTCTGCCATTTTATTTCTCCCCATTAAACATAAACTGTACCGATGTATTGGAGTCAAGGGGTATTTAAAGCCACGCCAGTTGCTTTTATATTAATTACAAAATTTTTGCCTTTGATAAAGAATATACAAATTTAGCATCTTTTGCACTATAGAATTTGCCCTAGTGTTCCAGAATTTCCTCTAAGCTCTCCCGGTTTTGAGTGACATGGACTGTTCTGATTGATCTCAAGTGATTGTTAACTTTACGAGCTAATGAATACGATTTAAATGTCAGCTTTGTTAAATAATTCATTATTAATCTTGGTAGCAGAAGCAGTCAGTTATTTTGTTCATCTGTCACCGTTTCAAACAGACATAAATATTTGGTTGCAGGGCCACTGCGGCTACTGATTACTGCCAAGTGAAGCAGTAGGAGATCATATTCTCCCAAAACATCTCTAATAACCTCCACCCACCAGAGAAGAAGAACCAAAGCGCTTGACTCGCTGACGCTCTCCTACGCCTCAGGATGCTTTTGTGTCTTCCAGATTCTCAAATTCTTCATGAATCTCTTCCACAACGGCCAAAAATCTGCAACTCTTGACCTCTCTTCCTTTCAACTTTTACATGGAAGTTTTCAGAACAGATGTAGTGTATTGATAGTTACCGATTCCAGAAGATTCAGCAGAGAAAAATATTGAGAATTGTGTGCAAAAATAAACAGTCCACACATTATTGAAGACTAATATTTACAGACTGAAGGGTTTTTTTGTTTTCAACGCCTTTCTTTTCTGAACAGTTTTGAAGATGTTCAAGGGTTCAAGTTTGCCGTTTACACTGCAGACTGCTGTCTTCTGTAAGGAGTTTTAGTCTCCTGCTGGAGACTTCAAAGCTGTCTCACTGCACAGCATACAGTCATGGGTGTGTATTTAAAGGCCTCCACATCAGCAGCAGGGCAAGAAGCTATTGGCACACTGCAACACCTCATCTTCCAGTCCCCGGTGCTTATCTATAGACTTGACGTCCCCAAAATTGACTGTCAGCTGTGTGGAATTTGTGCTGTCATGTCCTGCCTTTATAATATGTAATTAATGATAATCACAGAAACAAAGAGCTGATAAAAACAGCCAACCGTTTTAAGAACAAACATAAAAACATCAGGAGAATAAATGGCTTCTCTGCAGTGCAGAGGATACATCGCTAAAAGCTATAGTAGGCCACCGTTGCTGGTTGGAGCTTCTAATAACCAAAGACCGTCATAGTATATTTATGAGTGTTAGAGTTTGAGTAACAGCAAATAGTGATCAGCTGATTTTAACCTGCGTCCAGGTTGTCCCTGGGGATTCCTGAGGCGAAAGGCTAGCACTGTAAAAGAATGACAACCCAGAAAAGCATGCGATTTTCCAGGGGAAATGAATTTAACTAATGACATTACGGTAATACCCTTTGTATCACATGCCAAATGTTATGCCATGACAAAGCTGTCATTTTGGGGGGATCAGTATTAGGGAGAATAGATAGAAAGCACCATACTCGGCACAGGCGTTTGCAGAAGTTACCTACAATCTTCCTGAGAGAGCTCTTCTAGCTCTTCATCCTGACTAGCCTGCAAAAGTAAGCAGGTTTCTCGGACAGATAGGAAAGGAAAAACAGCCCACTTCAGGATTTCATTAAAGAGCAGAAAGCTGCTACTTTCTGCTATTACTTGGAGCTACATTCTGTACCTCTGAAAGCGTGCGTTAATGCAGACGGGAACAACACACAATTCTGACTAGATGCAGTCCAAACTTTGGCTGTTAGCAAGGTCAACCATTTTTTAAATTCAGGTTCCTTATTTTTTTCCCCTTGGACATCTGAGTTCAGAATTCTTCAGAGGGTCTGGCTGCCTGTGTTGAGGAACTACTTGTGGAGAGACCTCATTTCCCCAGGGAAAGGCAAACCTACGTATCCTACATGGGACAGACACTGTGAACTAAAAACCCACAGAGATCTCAGGGACCTGCAGGTCTCATTGTCACCTGTACAAACGTGCTTTTGCCTGCGCTGGCTGCAGGCACTCCAGTTACTTCCCTGACGGGCTGCTTTGCCCCCGGGGTCTGCTGCTAAGCAGCTCCGCTCTCTATCCCCCGTTACTCCCTCAGAAGCTCTTCTCAATGAGGGTCCAAACCCACGCTGAGAAAATGTCAGAAAAGGCCTTAGGATTTCGCAGGCTTTAGGGTATCATTCATGTGCCCCTGATTTAACAAATACAAGTTCTAGGAGCTGCAGGTGCGTATCTCTGTAGATTTAAAAAGTTCCAGCACTTGTTAAGGTATCACTTCATAAATACTCTTTTGGCAGTGTTCACTCGACACCCTGCTGAGGAGCTGATTTCTTGACTTTGTCTGACAAATACCAAATTCCCTGATACAAGGACTGGCGAACCATCCGTTTCTAAGAAATGGCACTGTCTTTAGAGAGAGAGCTTGGATAAATAGGTTCTTGTATGGAAACGGCTTTGTGTATGCTCTGCCTCTCACACACTTCAGGCCAGCTGGTGACACTGCCCACCTCATTCTGCAAGGGGTCCCACTGAGCTCCCCGAAAGCAACTCAAAGGCTAAAACTGCCACAACCTGCCTTCTTTTAACTTCACTTCCACCTTTAACGCCTTGGAAGAACCCCAGACTCCAACCAAAATGTGCTGACATGGCAGGAAGTTCGAAGCTTCAAGCTGACACACCTGTAATGATATTTAAGATTTCTTCCCGCCCGAAGCATGACTTCCTTTTCAGGGATGCTAAGTACCAAAAGCTCACATTTACTTGGCGAGGGGGCTTCGGCCACTCCCTAAGGCAAGGTACTTATCTACATGCGCAGTGATGTGGTTGAAAAGCAGATCAGACCTAAGGGTTTGGGTTTTTTTTTAAAATACAGAATATGTATTAAAACAACAAGAAATAAATATTTCAGCCTCAAAGATCTACATCAAGATCCTAAACTGACCTTTTTTTTTTCTTATAGCTCTGGGGTTTAGAATAAAACATACAGCTAAAGTTATGAAAGAAAACAGCAAAAATGAAACTGCTTTGCGGTTCAGATTAATTACGGAAATCTAGTTCTGTTTATGGATGTCAGCGAACTAACAGAAGTTAGCAGTGACAGTGATATCACTTAATCTATCCTAACCGACTCTTCAGTATTCAGGTATCTGGCCATATTGATCATGCAATTAATACTGGATAAAAAGAGGCGGTACACATTTGTGGCCACATTCTACCCTCATCACTCCTGACAGCACTCCCAGCTTATTTAAAACAACATTCAAACCACGCATTGGTTTCCCTTGTGGCTTAATTCTCATTATTCACTGAACTCCTTTTTACTAGAAACTGACTGAAGAGCCAGATTCTGAGCTCATTGTTCGGTTTTTTGCTGACTACAATGAGCAGCCTTCTCGGTTTCCAAGCCCAGCATTTCTATACACTCAGCTGCAACCACCAACTAGCAAAATAAAAGCAGGTCAGGGATGGGGAGGCAGGACGAGTGAAAAGAGTGTGCATGTGCTTTTCAGAAAGAATGACACTGAAAATTAATAAAAGACTTGCTCATAGCCTGTAGCAACAAATGACATCAATCAAGCATGGGAGATGTGTGTCCCAAAAGAGGAAAAAGAAAGAACGTTCATGGATGTATATTTCTCAGTTTGAAATAAATGGGTTTAAATAGTACTACTACTCCGACATGAAAAATGGTGATTCTGCGCAAGACAAATACGAACGATGAGCGCTGACGCCAGTGAATAGTTTTCAGTCACAAGAGGTTCATGCTGAAGACAAAAGCAGGGATACTGTATCTCTGCTCCTCTGTCTTGGTTTTCCTGATGGATCAAGATTAATTTGCCAGTGGCTCACTGGAAATTACTATTGTAAGAACCACAGACCTCACTGTTCTGAGGCTGAGTGCCCGAGATGACTGCCACCTATGCCCTCCTAATCCTGGTCTGCTTTGAATCAGAGAGAAAAGTCAGATTACCTTATCATGGCTTCCTCACAGACCCTGGATCTGTGCCAACTCCATGTCTCCAATCCTCCCACATAAGTTTCTCCCTACCTTACGCTGGCAAGTGTCCTACACCGGGAATTTGCAACAGGCTCACTGAGACACTCTCCCACTCTATTTGTGGCGGTGAGTGGCTCTGCAGCACACACTGAAGCTACCTGTCGTCTCCATAGTTAATTTAGCCATGTAATTTTATCACCTTTGGATTTTTGGTTAAGCTGACGCAGTGGTTTTCAACCCGTGGGGCATTTGTGCCTCTAGATCTCCACACTACTTCTCCTGGAAAACCACGAAGAAAACCAGGTTTCCTGTCAGTCGACTTGAATTTGCTCTTAAAGGGCTTCAATGAAAAGGTTTGAGAGGGTAGCAAAATTAGCATCCGCTAGATCATATGATCACTTCTGATTTAGACTTCAAATGGCTGAAAATATACCGAATGCCTTGATTAATTGCTCCAATCATTAATTAAATTATTTGGTAAACCATGGACCTTAAATGTAGTCTGAACACTGGATACTATTCTGAATTCATCCGGTGAATTAAAGAGCCCTTCACTATTGGAATTTTTTTCATATGAACAATTATCTTTTAACATTTTCTTGGGAAAACACGCTGGAGTTTCCTTTGGTTTCCCACTGCATATAAGGTTTCCCACTCAAATCATCCTGGTACCTTTTCCTTGGCATCCTTTAGAGATCAGAAAATCCCGTTGTAGTAGGTAACCGCATACAGATATAACCCCTGCTTTTAGTGGCCACCAGCTTTAGACCCTTACCCAAAAAATGGTCCCTGATCAACCGCACTACCTTGACATCAACAAAGCTACTGACGTGTTTAGCCAGGACCTGCTCCATATGCAAAGAAGCCCCATGAAAACTGCTGACAGCCTTGACTGTTTGTATCCCTGATTTCTTACGTTTCTGACCAAGGGAATGCCGTATGGAATGTTCTTATTATATATTCCAACCCTCCTAAATTTACAGGCGCGTGTTTCTCATGCCAGCAATACACAACTGAATGAATGCCCAGTACTGGCCACCGTGGCACTTAGTTTTCACTAGAGTCGTTCGAGTTTTGTCTAAGTAAGAAGAAAAGTGAGTGGTACGTACTGCAACGTCGGTGTCAAGAAGTCAGCAGCCTGATCCGGCTCCCATCAAAACTAATAGAAACTCCCCCACTCTTTCAGGGGGTGTTGGTCTACACTTGCAACGGACAGGTTCTTCACGCTCACGAGCCATCTTTATTCCCAACCCGGTGTCTCACAGACAGAGAGGTGCATGTCTGCACGCTACTGCACCTCACCCAATAAATCCTGCTTGTTTGGACAGCCAGATCCAATCCCTAGGCCACAAGTGAAGTCAGCCTTTGGAACAGGGCAAGCAAAAGGTGTAAAGATCTTGCAAATGATACTTCTTCTGGATCAGCCGCTTTGCTACTCTGTGTATGTTCCATTTCCATCTTTCTTGCCATATTAAAGCAAACATTCTTTATTGCTTATGTTATGAAGTATCCTGTAGCACACATACAGGGTGAGAAATACAGCTGAATTAGCATTACAAAATCAACTTTAATATCAATAGATTTCCAAGGTTGCTTTTTTGGTTGATGATTATTTGGGTTTTTTTCACTTCTGGTAGACAGCAGCACTGTTTTCTACACTTAGCCTCTTTCCTTCCGCCGAGTGCATTTTGTATGCTCTAAAAAATGTTTGTCTTTTTATTCTTTTTTTAATGTATTCTGGTTTTCCCAGTCTTGTGGTAGCTACTTGGTTTGGTGTTTATTACATGTAGCGCAAAATACCTATCACAGAAATGCAAAGGCAGCCTGACAGCAGGCTTCTCTTTGGGCATGTTGACATCATCCTCCTCTCTGAGCTCCAATTCAACTTTCAACACAATGCCTAAAACCGCACAGCCTCTGGGCACAAAAGATGAACACGAGAGTACACTTGTGCATTCTGCTGCCCTGTAAGCAGATTGCCTTGTTAACGAGGAATCAGTCAAATAATGGGTTCGATAGTCTGTGTTTAGATTAGGTGAGATAAAACGCACAAGTGGGTTTTGGTGTAGCACAGACAGCAGCACATCCTGTTCAAAGGTCAGGGCTATGAAAGTCAGCGGCCAGTTTTTCAACATCTCTTGTAAGAAAAGACAAGATACAGATATTTCATGTAAAATAGCTACTTTTCTGAAAAAATTAGGAAGTTAGTACTTTTTTAACTTCACTGATAGGCCAAACCGGAGCTGCACTTGCAAAGTGCCTCATCAAAGTAACTCCTGCTTTCAGTCGCCTGCCTATATTTACATGGACTATGCCTGGAAGGGGGAGAGGCGAATGCCGCTGCTTTCATGTAACAGATAAGGAAAAGAAACCCTGTGGGTACGTGCATACAAGCAGTATTTGTGGGGTGAACACGGCTTCTGCTCACGGTAACAAATCAGTGCATGCACACACAGAACCCCTGCAGCTTGGGATAACGTGCTGCGAATTGCTGCTGCGTGCTGTCTTGCTGGAGTAGTCATCCATGTAATTAATCGTATCTAAGCTCTCCCCCAGTAAGTAGCAAGCTAAACAACAGCTTTTTAATTTCTAAATGCTCCAAACCCACAGTTTAGTTGGTTGTCTGCCTCAGTTCTGCATTTCAGCAGCTGGAAGTTGATGGAAGAGAGGAGGGGAAAGGCACCCCTGTTTCTATAGTTTTCTTTTCCAAGCTAAATAGCTTGGATGAGAGAAGAGGGAACATAACTGAATCACTCAGACAATCTGTTCTTTCAACTGGTGGGGTTGGGAGGTTAAAAAGATTTTTACAAAGAAACAATTAAAAAAAAAAAGCAAGGATTAGTTTCTGTGTTTGACAAGAAGGCTGTAATTCTGCTCTGCCCTGTACCACATAAAATACTAAAATATGGAGATTTTATATCATCTGTCTTTCTCTTGTAGAACTAGTACATTCTCTTCTTATCATTATGTCTCATCTGGTACGTTATTCAAACTCAAGCCAAAGTATTCCACCACTTGAGATATCACATAAACAAAAACACTGTGAAGAAGCTCATAATAAACACATCACAAAAACCTGCTTCTTGTCCTTCCAAACGCTTGCTTCTTCGCTCTGACAGGGCAAAAAGCACATCAAACCTGCCTCACCAGCTTCCTCACTGGGACATGATCTGAAGGTAGACCGTGTCTTCCACAGGCAGCTCTTGGTCAGCACATTTTCTGTAGTGGTGGATGCATCTGGGCCAAGTGATGTCCCTGTGACCCACCAATCAGCCAGTGCTATCCTATCTGCTGGCCTATGCTGTAGACCCACAGTCTATTTTATACTGCTTTTGAGCTTCCCTCCTTCTGACAGAAGAACGGTTCAGTGTTGGCACAGGTGGTGAATCAGCTTCAGGGCTGTCATAACCTGTAATAGTTGGTGACAGCCTCCAAGACACTGGTATGTCAGGCCAAAGACAGCTGGTTGGCAGCAGTCCTGGCCATACTCACTCTCTCACTGACTTCACATGCTCTATAGTTGGGACATGGACAGCGGAAAGCGGGTTCATAAAATCTGTGCCTGTAGGGAACTTTGTATTGCATAGAAATATCCATATCGTCACCAGATTTTTATTCGACAGGACAGGAGAAGGATCCTTTAAGCAGACAAAGTAAAAACCCTAGCCATTCTCTCCGTCTTTTAAAAAGCGGTTAGTTTCTTTAATGCAGTTAACCTCACAGATTCACCACTGCATGTACTGTAACTTGAACGCGACACACGCTGCTTTCAGGACTGAGTCTAAGCAGAACGCTTCTTGGATAAACTGATCTTTGTAAAACCCACCGTGCTGCCCTGTTTAACAGAGCCAGGAGCTAGCTATTAGTTCTCTTTTGTATTTTGTTCTCTTTTGATAAACTATTTAGAGTACAGCATGCTGAAAAAATAGGAATGGGGGTCCCCAACAGATATTAGTTATGGCCGTATTCTTCCTTTCGCCAGAAACCCAAAGCACACCGTCCTTACAGCAATCAGCACAAAACACACATCGTGTTAAATCCCTCATTTCTTTAGCCTAATGTGAAGTCTCTCCTTCTCTCATGTTACCATTCTGCTCAGTCAGGTATGTGAGGTTTCTCTAGGCAACAGGTGTTTTTTGAAATAAAATACAACCTTCCCTTCAGCTCATTATGTGAAAGAGACAGCAGCTGCAAGTATAATGCTGAGGGCACATGGTCTATAAGACACCCAGAAGAAAAATACTCCTTGTTCCACTTGTTAAGGTAAAGCACAGATGTTGCTTCAGTGATAAGCATGAGCAAAAGGCAACCGCAGTCTGCTTCATGTTGTAAATTCAGAATCTGAGATTTCAGAATATTTAGTAGGCTGCAGTCAGAATCGCCGCTTTCTCTATGTGAGGGGAAGTTGTCTGTGTTTAATCTCCTAGTCCTGACAAATACTCCTTATCACAGTTTACATTACACTGTCATCAACAATATGGTAGGGGCTATCCACAGGCTTGGCAGATAAATGATTAATAAACTTCTACCTGGACTCAATTATGAGTATCAAACAGTGATAAATGCATAAATTAATACACTTGCTGATTTAAACATTTACAGATAGTGTATATTAAAGACATTGTAGTCATTTAGAACGTTAAATGCATTTTTTTCCCCTGCTTAGTGTTAGTACTAAGGCTATTTCTGTGCCTCTCTGATCTAGACTGTTGAGAAATCAACTGCAAAATAATGGTGTCTAATGAAATGCAATGACTAAGGCTAGAACTGATCCCTTCCAGGGAGCATTTCTCTGCTCAGTCAGGTTGATATGCCATCTCCCCTGTTTATTAATTTCTCTCTAATTTCTTTTAAGGACAATGTACATCTACAGTAGCTTATAGCATCACTGTAAAGGTGAAAAGGCTTTTTCAAACAAAAAGCAAGTGCAGCATTTCCTTAGAAACACCAAGATCCTCTAGAAATGCCTGATCTTACTCCCTCCAGTTTTCTAGGCCTAAGTAGGTCAGAAACTCTACCCTACCAACAAGAACATACAACAAACACTACAGAGAAAACACGCTTCACAGAATAAGCCCAGAGCGCTTGCTCTGTGAGTAGACTGGTTCCTTTGGCTGTCTTGCAAAATATTTATGCTGGCCTTGCAGCTTAAGTCCTTAATAGCTCGTGGGACTGCATGTTTTTCTGGCTACAGTGTTTGTTACGTAGAGCAGCAGCTGCAATGAGTTGGGAAATGCACACATGGAGAAAGGCCTGATGGCATGGATCTACTAGAAGGCGGCAATAGTTTCACACGCCTTCAGATCCAGCTCAAACTGACTCTGGCTCTTTAGCGTGTGGGATTTTTTGCAGAATCTATATTGGTAAGCGGTTGGGAAGATGAGTCCCTGCTTTGTCATTCTATCATCACCGGTTTTAGAGAACAACAAGCTTAAAAAATTAAATGAAACAAGCTCTGATCACAAGATATTAGAATGTTACAAAGTAATTTCATCATGAAAACTATAGCATAGAACTTCCTAGCTCTGACATATGTGGCAAACCCGGGTCATTTAAATGCCTGACATGCTCATTTTTTAGTTTGCTGTGAAAGAGATGTGAATAATAAAAAGAATCAGTCAAAAGAACAAAATCTCTACGTTAACTGGATTGATGACACACGTGCCCAGAAGACAACCACACGAAGCAATCACTGCTCTGACCCACCTATTGTTTGCTACTCATTTAGTGACTCGTCTTCTTAATTGTGTTCCTGCCCTGCGAAGGGCTTAGCAACCAACAGGGAAATTCAAATGGCTTGTGATTGAGAATATTTATATATTTTGTATACTGCAGTCTTCAACCTTTGGTGCTGTAGAAAGGGACCAGTCTCTTTTTATGAATCCACACAGCCTTTTTCCCTTCCTGAACCAACTGTCCTGTGTGTGTTATACCAGGGCATTACTACTACAAGAACTAGTATTTCAGAGTACTGCTGTTAAGATTCTTCTTTACTCAGCAGTCAAGACTGATCACACAGATTCCAAGACTTGTACGCTTGTATCACAGGGAGAAAATCTGAGTAAATACTCACATGTGTCTTCACGTCACCTTCAAGAACCTTGCTGTAGCGGAGAAACTCAGCAACACTTCCATTCAGCAGCCTATCAAAGGCTTCAACATATGGTGCTATGCCTGTAGAAGAAGAGCTTTCCATTATAACGGGTTCATAAAGTACATAATGCACAGGACATTCCTTTGCAGCAGATGGAGGAGAAATACCATAGAAACAGGGGAAATTGCTGCAAGTCAATTTCTGCCGTACTCATTGATCTGTGGAATCAGTGAAAAAAGATGTATAATGATTTTTTCCTAGCTAGAAAGGCAAAAAAAACCCTGCTCTTGGTAGAACCTGGCTAGGAACCTGAAGAGAATTACTCCATATAATGCAGTGGGAAGCCACTTTTGTCTTCCCACTAACAGGTGCTAAAATACACATTTCTCAGCTCTTCAAAGGCCTAGTGGCCTGATAAGTATGAGTGTCTTACAAAATTCTACTGTTGTACATAAACCAAATATTATTGCTGAAAAAGAATCTGCACTCTCCTGAACAACTATTTTTATACCACCCACCCATTCCTGAAGATCTTCGTATTGTTTGGTGGCTTTTAATAGCAAGCCATTCGATTTCTAGTAAGTCTTCAGAATGGATTTACAGTGGATTTATGCAGTGAGATGTGGCTTTGTAATCTACTTATTCTGTCGTCTGACCTTGCAAAACTGTCACTGGATAAAGAAAGCTCAAACAAGACTTCAAGACGACGCAAGCCACCGACTACGTTTATGCTCTACATTCCAACAGAGGAATAAAACCGCTCTTTTCTATATGGTATACAGAGCAGTTTCCCGATAAAGCGGACAATTAGAAAATGCACGTGAGACTCAGTTTCTTATGCACCTGGCTTCTAAACGGCTTTATGTTGTACCTTTTAAGACAGCGAAAATAATCTTTCCTTGGATGCTTTCCAGCCCTCCCTTTACTCCCTGACATATCCTCATGTCTCGTCTATGCCTCAGAACCTTTGCCAGCTCCAGCATGAGCGACGCACATGTGAATTTATGGCATCTGTAGGATCTGAGAGACCAAGGTTAAAATTCTTCCCAGCCTCTCTCCCTCATTAATGAGCCTGAAGATTGCTCTGAAGAGGTACCAGGCTTTCCCCAGAGAGTTTGCTTTAACCTTTTGGCACTATATGACAATTGTGTCCAAATTCATAATCTTGAAAGCCCTCTTTATTCCACAAGAGTCATCTGGCTCCTTGACAGAAAAAAGAGAGGCTCTAGCAATTGGAGTTTGCAATGGCCTGTGTGGAAAAAAAAAAAAAAAGTAGTTAGTCAGCTAGGCGGGATTTCAAGGCTCCCTTTGTTCTCTTGATGTCACTCACCTTTAATTCTGAGGAATTTCTGGGCTTTGCTCCATATTAAGTGTTTGTGTGTAAACCCCTCAAATGACCTAATGTACAAAAGGTTTTAGCTGTGGAGATGCTTTCCAAAGCCCATTTATGTTCTTTGTCTAAATCTGCGTATGTCTCCAAGAGAATCATTGTAACCTTTCACTTCAGAGCAGAGTTTTAAATAGCAGTTCACCAAATGGCAATTGTCCTGTGCAAAACTAGAATCATCTGTGCTATTTTTTACTGTTCAATACAGCTAACTCCCAGGAGCGTTTACTAGAATTTGCTGTGGGCCGTGCACAGCGATTGAACAATTTGTTTGCAATCCTGCTGTTGTAATGCCATTTAGGAAAACAGTAAAGGTACAGTCCTCCCATCCTCCTCATTATTTTGCGGTTTCTGAAAAAGTATCAATTGAAAAGTCGAGGTTATTTTTGGTAGTAATTCTAATTACGGCATGGTCTTTTAGGGGAGGTGGTCATGGCAGAAGAAAGCAATATATCTCTGTTTCCACAAGAGACTTAAAAAAGGTCACGCCCTGGCTGAGTGTCAGTTTTAAAGGAGAGAAAGAAAAAGAGACCTGTTCTGCAAGACCCTCAACCCTGCAGCTGCTGTGGAGGTTATGTGAACCTCTGCAGAAGTACTGTAACACCGGCATACAGAGCGATGCTCACAGCACTACACGTGTATCAGTCGGCCAAATGGAAGAACTTGTACAGTCTCTCCTAACTGCATCAGCAGAAGCTAATTCCTGCTTCTCCGCGTGAGACAGCTTGGCCTGGAGACGCGGTGCAGGCTGGCAAGTGCCCCATGCTGCCGTTCATCTCGGCTTCTTTCCGCAGTCCCCCAGCGGGCGTGTTTTATCGTCTCACTCCAACCAGTCAGTTGATTTCTGCTAAGGATCTGTTGGGGTTTTAAGGCTCTGCTTCCCCAGGGGTGAATCTTTTCACCTGATGGAGCTCTTAGGTTAGGCCAAGGATATAGCAATTTTCAGGGAAGCACCACACATGATGAGTTCATCTCCTGCTCTGGAAGCAGCCCTGGCTCTGTAATACTGAGCTGTAGATTAATACAGAGATTCACCTAAATGGATTCATTATAGGCTTGAAGCTGGTATTTTTAAAAAATGTAGATTTTCCAGTAGTGATTGATTTATTTGTCAGTTTGCGCATGGATCGTGTTTCTCCATCACTTGGCTATGGTTTACCAGCTGTCTAGGTTTTCTCGGGCCTGTGCACACTTCATTGCTGAGGCTTACTGTGACTGGCTAACTCATCTGCTGTGGAAACCTGCTGGAAGGTGCTCCCTCCCTGCCATAGAAACAGGCTGCTGCCAGTCAGCTGCTCCACAGCAGCTGCCAGGGTGTAGGCCCATGGCACACGTGACTGTGGGGATGGTCCCTCGTATGTGTTGTCGGGTAAGGGCTGGCATACGGGGACAACTAAGCAGCCAACGTACACAGACTTGCTTCTGCCTGCAACTTTCTGCTTGTTGTTCTGTTCTCCAGCTCCTGTACGGCAACTGAGTCCAGGCCGGGATATGCTCTTCGCTGGAGAAGGCAGGAAAAGGCCAAGGAACACAGCAAGCAAAGGCCATGAAGCTAGTAAAGGGACGTATGTCAGGGTTCTGGGTGAAAAAACAAGCTCTAGAGAATCATAGAATGGTTTGGGTTAGAAGGGACCTTTAAAGGTCATCTAGTCCAACCCCCCTGCAGTGAGCAGGGACACCTTCCACTGGACCAGGTTGCTCAGAGCCCTGTCCCGCCTGGCCTTGAACGCTGGCAGCACAGGCCTACATGGCCGTGAGTTCAGCACAGCAAGGGAAGGGCACCTCTGTTCAATCAACATTAGAACTGCCACGCTTATAAGGTTATTTACCCTGTAAATTTAAGGAACAATGGAAAAATTAAAAGGTGAAAAAATATGATTTGGGGGTATGATGTGACTAAATGAAGACATTTATTTTGTGTATTCTCCAATGCAGTGCTTTGGAAATCCACTTGAGAAGTGAGCGCTCTAGACATAACAGAAGGTGGCCATGGATGTGTGGCAGCCCTTAGTGAGCAAATGCTTATGAACAAACTCATGTTTGATTAAAGATATTAAACAATTAAATGAAGTAGGTCTGCACTCTGAAATTCAGAGAGCTGGCAAATAAACTCAATGTATGTATTGCTGACTTCTGTAGGAATATTTATGCTGTAAATTTTGGGGATGCCTCATTTCTTCTGCTAATTCAGCGCCAGCAGACATCTTCATCTGGTGAGTTATCTACATAAATGCTAAAATGGAAGGAGTGATAAAGTATGAAATATGGATGGTATATTTAAGAGACTAGTCAAATCTTGAATTTTCTAGGCTATATTCATTTAGAACTAGGGTTAGGAAGCGTGTACAACTAAGCTTGTCACATGACATTTCTGATTTAGTTCTTTAAATACTACTTTCTTTTCATACAGAATTCATAAGGGGTGGGATTGCACTCCTTCTTAGAAAACAAACACATGCTCTACTTGCAATTTTGGATAAAGAGAGAGTACTTCAAAAAACCAGACTTACTTCCGTTGACTCCATTGATGGCATCGCACTCCATTCCACCAGATCTGTGCGAATCTGAAAATAATGATTCAAGTCGAGTCACTGCGTTCTCCAGTCTCTCCATCAAACCATGAGTCTCTGCCATTCTGAAAAAAATCATTAAGGACATGAACAGTGTTAGACCCCCCTGAGTAAAGCCCACGCTTTACTTCATGTTACAGTTCTCTTCATCTTGAGGCTTTATCTTGTATCAGCTTTTAAGATAAAACTCGCATTTTTTTAAGTATTGTCTTCCTGGAATATAACTTCAGTTGCAGTGAAGCAGCTGACATACGGTAACTTGCTTCTTTGTCAACAGGGAATATGGTCAGTACCCAGCCCTGGTTTTTCACTGTAATCAGCAGATTCACACAGCTGCCAGCGTAGCTTTGGACAGCCTACATATAGACAATTTATGGCAAATATATGTGTATGCTCCCAATCAGATACTGAAATATTTATAAATGTGATTGGCAAAAACTTATGCCTACAATGACTTGCATCAGATGTTTACAGAGGCAAAAATACAGACCCAATTAACACTTGAAAGCCAGACTTTAAATGTATACCTCCTGATTTTTGAAAAGGTATACTCTGAGATTTGCCTCCGTCTTTTATGTTTGGGAGGAAGTCTCACACACTTTATTGAAGACTACACAAGAAGCCAAGAAGGGTCTTCTGTTTGTTCTTCTGGTATGATTTCCCATCACTTAATTTTTTTCTTACAAACGTACCTGATGTGAATTAGTGTTTCCCAAGCTTTTTAATTAACCTTTGGAAAGAAAAACAAAAAATCTAGGGGCCTACTTGTGCAGTACTGCTACAGTGCTTTTGTTTTAACATTAAATAGAAATCAGGTTACGTTTTTAACAACTCACACATTACTTTCTTTCCTCACAATGAGATTATCTGCTTTCTTACACGCGAGGTAGCGCAGGCTTTGACATCTCTGAACACAGGCCAGTGTCTCAGGGAACGCCACGCTCTACACACTACAGACTGAGGAAATGGTTACAGAAGCAAAGACAAAGCATCATCTAATGCCATCATCTAATAGAACAAGTTTAATGTACGTGTTCCTCACTTAAGGTTGTGTTTTATTCTGCTAAGTGACAGACAGTAAGGAGGTGGGGGGTGATCTGTGGCTCTTGATTGACATGATCCTTGTGAACAGTTCCCGCTCGGCTCCCACACTAGGGCTACGTCCCCTGCCCAACGCCGTGGCGTGCAGACGTAGAGGCAACGGGGAAACTCGCAGCCTCGGCTGAGGAAAGCAGGTAGTCAGCGGCTCTCTGGGGTCCCTACCCTGTGGCGCTCTGCCACAAGACACTGATTGCTGTAGAGCTCGTAGACTAGAAAGGTTAGGCATACCTGGAATATATGTGTAAATGGATTAGTTCCTACTGAGCATCCTGCTAAAACGTGCTAGTACTTCAGAGATACCAAAGCGTAACAGTAGATTCCAATAAACTGTGCAATACTATGCAACACTAGCAACCCAAACAAACAATGCTGCTTCAGTGTCCCCAGGCCCGGCGGGGTACTTTTAAATATTACAATTAAAAAGTAAAGTAACATGAACAGAAAAGGTTTGATTTAAAAATTAGTATTATGATTCTTATGAATGAAAAAAAAAATTAGTATTTTTATTTTTAAAATAGAAGTGCGAGAGAAGATTAGCTACCAGGACTATGGAAACACATGCAGCTCTTGTGCTGAGTCATGCAACTCAAACAAGGTGGGACCTTCAGACTTCACCTGACAAATGCAATGAGGTTGGAGTTTGACCTAAAAGTGAAGCAGGTTTTGCAGTGAGAAACTCTCGGGAGAACCATTCTCATGAGAAAGTTGTATGTCTGGAGTTTATGGGATTTTCCTATTTACATTAAATAAAAAAGCAAACCCCCAAAAGAGACAGTGTGCATATAAACACTGTAAAAATTCAGAGGGGCTCTCTTTGCTTATACTGAAAATGCACACTACTCTGAAAACTCAATCAGTTTTCTTTTAAAAAAAACACCTTAACTTTTTGTAAGGTTACGCGTAACGCAGCAGGAATGAGATGAAGGTATCAGGAGAGCTTCTGAAATGTTCAAACTTCAGTGAGACTATTAAACCTTTTCTTAAAACAAAGCACTGTTAATCCCAAAAAATATCATGGACATCTTCTTTTCACATTTTAGCCTGCTACATGAAAGCCTAAAATGGTGCCTCTTTTGAAAGGTATGTTTTAAACCAGTCTAAAGTTTGGTTGTTAGCATACTGAGTCAACACATTTCATCAGTAGTTTAAGGTATATTCCCAGAATAGTTCCTCTTTGTCATTATTTGAAGATACAGTCTGGTAAGGTGTTTTTTTTTCAACTGCCTTAAAATTTTCCTTGATGACATGTACAAATTTCCTTGAAAGACCTGTTACTTTTTGTCCTCTTCTGCCTGATTTTGCCTCTGGAAGGACCCGATTATTTGACTACAAACCCAATGTGCCTGACTGCAAACATACGGCGGTCCGAGGAATCTCACCAATTGTTTGAACGGAGGTGGATCAGACTTGTAATGTTCTACGCAACAAACTGTAAGATGCTAAGAATATGGATTATGGTGTCAAGCTCAAGGGAATAACCCAGCTCAATAACCCTATGGACATTTTTATACAACACTTTCCAACTGCAACAGTGTTTTGCTCACTGTATTCTCCACAGCTTTATTCTGTTCCCATTAGCTGGAGAACTACAATCTTACTCTTCCAAATGCAGCTACCACCAGCAAGGCAATCACTATTTTTTACCATAAAAATAGGAATGCCAGGTTTTCATTATTTTTATAAGGAACAGTACACTTCAGAACTCCTCAATCATCATGTTTACACTGAACTTACCTTTTTATCTGTGTACTTAGGTATATATTCATGGCTACATGGTATTTGTATCTACGCTTATGTGTGCACAGAAGTATACACACGGGTATCCCTGTCATGTATGAATAAAGTGCAAGTATACTCTTGCCATTACTGTAGAGAACACTACAAGAGCAAATCAGTTGTACAGATAATAACTTTACATTTACACTTCGCTTTACCATCAACTGAGTATCTTACAACAAGACTGGAATTAACGTTACTGTTCTGGAGACTCCACTGAGCAATAGCATGACAACTCTCTTCATCCATTCTCAATCGAAACATTGATGTCTTTGCCTATATTTAGACATTCACGTATTTGGCTCATATTATGACAACCTTCAGCATTTTCTTGGCCTACATGCAGCTGCTGGCTACTTATCATTCCACACTGCACCCTGCGTGGTCAAACCGACACCGCAAAGCCACAGCTCAAAAGGAGTCAGAATACAAACTTGACCCTGTGAGATACTGTCTGTGCGATACAGCACCAGAGCTTATATTATAAATAAATAATAAGACTGGTCTACTTTGCGTGTTAATGAAAAGTGAAGAGGATGTAAATAAGTCTATGGGATGCTTCCACTCCCATAAAGCACATTTTTACATCAAGAGAGATCCTCTCTCTCTCCTCTACTAGGATTTTAATTAAAGCTTTGATCTTGAAGGGGATTATCGGGGTTAATCATATATTTTTTCCTGAAGTTGATGCTGACCACCTACAAGGAGTTAAAACCAAAAGTGTTTCAACTCCCATGTAATCCTGTATCTAGTTGCTCTTTTGGTGAAGTACACTATCCTTCACTGAAAATAAGGTCAACTAAGAGCCAGGAAAGGTGTTAGCCCGCATCTACTAACAGTCACTTAAATGTTGACATTGTTAACTGTCTCTTGTTTACAAAAAATGAGGGAGGATCCACAGATCTGCCCTGTTTACTTTTTTGGGAGTGCTAAAGGCATGTGGTAATGCTACCATCTGTTGTTTCTTCCCCGAAAGAAGTGAAGCCAAAACCAGGTAGAACAAGGCATGCTGAAGACCAAAAATCAGATCTCTTCTCAGACAGGCTTTGGGATAATATCACTGCTTTTCTACCCATTCTGACAGCTGTCTCAAAGCACCATTTATCTATTACCAAGGGAAAAAAACTTGTCTGTAGACTAAAGTTCCTTAACACACTCATCCCAAACAGCAGTCAAACTGGAAGCCAAAACACAGAGGTACTATTCCTGTTATCACTGTATGTGACTTACAACAGAGGACCATATTGCTCTATTTCCAGAAGAAACAAGCTGTAAGGGGCCCGCAGGGAAAAGCAGTACAGTAGCATAAGGAGAACAAACAAATATATGATGACTTATCAGGCAAGTAAAAATGGCAGTTTTGAACACAGGACTGGTACCACCCTGGACGGTATGACTATTCTGACAAACGTCGGCAAGAGATAGTTTAAAGTTTCACGGTTTGTTTGACTTCCTTTCACTCTCTTAATTTAGAAGAAAAAGACATGACGTTCATTTCTTCGGGGGTTTTTTGGGGTTTTTTATCCCCCCTAAGTACCAGTTCTTCCAAATCCACATTGCACCTGAAAAATTAAGCCAGGTCTCACTCATGCTCAACATCTGAGATGCTACCAGTCAGATTTCGCTTTTTCTCTCTATGCCAAAAAAGGGCAGTTGCCTACAACAGAGTACAGGCAGCAATGCGGCATTTTAATGTATCAAACATTCCTACACTGCTAGGAAAATCACTTTTTCTTATTGAAAGTACAGCAGCCTGCACATGTGGTTTCTCTCATAGTCTGTAGACTACTTTGCTCTTGAAATGGATTAACAGGGTTAATCATATATTTTTGCTACTGAGGTTCAAAATAAAATATACAAAACCCTAGATTGCCAGCTGGTACTATCAGAGAGCCAGTCATGAACTCTTTATAGATACAAAATGCTGTGTATTCCAAAACTTCTTCTGTAAGATATATATCAATATATATCGAGAGAGAAGAAATGCACACGCATTCCTGAATATCCCCTCAAATTACTACAGCATCTTATAGCCCTTCATATCTGTAAAAAATCACAGTCTGCTTGCACCTGATATGGCTAGCTGTCCTACACCACCACTGAAACCTATGTACCAACTCCAAGCTGTGTTGGGTAGGCGGCCTTTTTGCCACCTTTGGCATCGGACCCGAATTCCTGCTGCACCCCATTGCGGTCCTGACAATGAAAACCCACTGGCCTGGGGCTTCGAGAGTTGCTCGTTCCCAGGCAGATTCCCACTGGCTGAGTGGCTACAGAGAAGCCCCTGAAGCTATTTGGGTTACTGCTGTAGAAGGTTTTGGGTGGAGAATGCAAAGCAAGGGAGTATTGGTTAGGAGAAAGTGTGTGTTGGTAGACAGACAGAAACATTACCTTCTATGGCTTGTGTTTTGTTTCCCATTAGCTGTATGGGAGGAATGTAAACAGGGGCTTGTCAAACTGATGTCAAAGTGGATTACACCAGAAGACCTCTCAGTAAAGCTCTGTGTGAGAATGATTCAGGGTTCAAATCAGAGCCTTTGGTGACCTTTTTCTTCTTGTTTTGCTCCTAGAACTGCTACAAGCTCCTTTGGAAGCAATGCTCTTTTTAAGTATAGAGAAAAAAACAAATCTTTTTTTTCATCCTAGTAAAAGATAGAGTCTTGCATACCTAACAGTATTAGAATTTTGACAACTTGTTCTTGTTAAAACGGACAAGTGCTGTAAGTGGAACAGCAAAAAGACAAAAATGTCTGTGTGACTTTTGCTTTTTTTGTGGATGGTTGTGCCATCTTGACTGGTAAGTTGGTCTGAAGTCTTGGCTGGCTCTATTACAGTCACCATAAAGTATTTCTGTCTGTAGCTCAATGTGTGTGTTAAAACCACTGATAGGCCACAAATGAGTCCTCCGTCACTGTGCATAATAGCGTGCTACCAAAATTGTCTTGTCTGTGGCCTTCTCTCTTTGGCATATTCTTTGTGTTTTTAAAGGGTTATTGTTTACAAGCTAAAGATTTTTGTGGAGAAGAGGAAAAAGAGGATGTTGCACCTCTTTCGTTTAACCTCTGTTTTTCCCTTTGGCTTTATGCTGTTGGTACCACAAAGCATACTTCTCTGTTTGCATTCTGGCTCCTCCTCTGCTTCTCTCCCTCTCACTGTGATCAGGCTGCTCTCTACAAAAACGGGCAGGAAAGAAGCATTTTTGTACCCCACTACTGAAAAAATACTACAAAGCTGTAAGACAATCTCTATTTTGACAAGAACTGTTGACACATTTTAGATTTCTTATCACATCCCAGTTTAGTCCCATAATTATGGGTGAGCAAGTGCACGTCAAGCTGCGTGTCTACAAGGCAATGTAATAACAGCACGGGCTGTGCTTAGGCCTCTGATAGTTTAATAGGAGTTCTTTAACATATGTCACGTGTTCATGCATGTGCTTGGTATCTCCTGGGATATCAGTTCGCTTTCTAATTATATGTAAGTTCTGTGAAGAGCTCCTGTCCCTCGCTGAGTAATTTTGACTGTCTTATCAATTTTGTGATCACAAAGAACAAGTTCATTATTTAATGATATACTGAAGCAGTCAAGACTTGACAGTCTGTGTAAGCATGATTGACTTAAAATAACCAAGGCAACCCAGTTTCCAAGTACATTCTCCTATTCTTTTTATGCTCCTATTCTTTTTATGTCATGGCTGCTCATAGTCTTTTGTCTTGGTTTTATTTTCTTCTCTCCCTCCAATGAAGTGTAAGAGTTTTAGGAGCTCTCCAATCAACAGAAACACAGTGTTCTTAGCCACCCCATTCACTATATATTAGTGTAGTGCTTTTCATGAACCCAAGCATCCTACAGGCCTTAGAAGCCATTTAATTACCTGTCACAAGTCCAATTACGGTATGTAAGCAGGCTGCCTTGCTGAACTGAGAACACACTGCGTGCAGGCATTGATTTTGTTGAAGTGCTTCAGTTCAGTTCATAATAACTGCACAGTAAGATTCTTTATGCTACGGTTCCAACCAAATTGCATTTGCACTGTTTGAAAGGGTAAACTCCACAAAGAACAAACCCTTATGGAGCGTTCCAGTACTTCTGGGATGTTCAAGGAGAAAAGCAAAGAGGGGAAGTTAAAACTGAACAGGTAGTGCTGCAAGCTCTGAAAACACAAACTATGAAATGACTTCTGGAGAAAAGATGAGACTGTGGAGTTACTCGCTAGCAGGGTTAGTAACGGTTTGTTTTCTGCGAGAAGGCTGGCCTCTCACACTTCCACATCCCGCTTCTTATGCATGACCATGTTACGCCAAAGTCCAAGTAGCTGGGCTTGATATCATCCAATTTAGCTAGTGTTAGTGCTTTTACCATAACAGCCTGATGAAATTACGATCTCAGCACTCTGCATCTGATGGTCTCGGGCTCATCGTGGCTGCCCTGCTCAGTCTGCAGCCTGCAGCCCTTCTTTCAGCACAACAGCAGCCAGGAGGGCTGGAGCAAACTTTTTGCCATTTGAGTACTCCCTTTGCCCTGCAGCTCATCTGTGATCTTTACTGATCACGAAAACTCGAGGCCTTCACCGGTCTCCCATTCTAAATTCCAGCCCACTGATCTTGCAATACTGCTAGCATTGCAATGGGTTGTGCCTTTGCTTCTGATTCGGGATGAAATGGGCCACCTGCTACTAAAAAAGACCTTTCTATTTCCTGCTGTAACCTGGTTACTACATAGAGGTCCTGAGTTTCAACGATAATCCACGCAACCTTGCTCACTTACAAGACCTGAGACACTGGGCTATTTACCCCTCCTCTGTTCCAGTGTGAGGTATCGTGAAGCCCAGAAAGATCAAACTGGACCCATCCTAGATGCTTGTAAAGTCAGCCTTTTCCATGATGGTTGCTTTAGAGGACCCAGAGCTGTCAGGCAAATTATCCTGCTGTTTCTTCTCTCTAAACAATAACGTATTACACACGGAAATGTAAATCATTCTTTGCATTCCTTCCACAAAGCAATTAATTAAGCATTTAAACTACTGCAAAACCTAACTTTAATGCATAGGATCTGAGCGCGTCTTAGAAAAATACGGGACTATTCAATTATGTACTTGAACATTTACCTGGTTTTTTGGGTTTTTTAATATATATGCTAGAAAAGATTAAGCCTTTGATTCCAGGGATACTACTACTGGTATTTTGGATTTTACAAGCAATTTATTTAGCCTGCTATTCTCTGAAAAAATTGTGGGTCAGACAGAGCAATTTCCATTAGCATTTACTCAGGAAAGTAGTCTCAACGGGACCTTTTCCAGTTACAAAAAGTCCCTGAAACTTGATATAGTCAGAATACGTTATATACACAGGTGAAATGAAGACAACACACAATGTATATGGACTAAGGCCGTGTCTACACGCAATGAAGTCTTGCTAACATGGTGACAAAGATCACAGAGCTTTAAGAAACCCCAAAACCCACATCCTTGCTGAAGTAGCTGAATCAGCATAATCTCTGCCATAGATGCAGCCGTGCTTATGTGTGCTCTGGTCACTTCAATGTACACTGCTTAGTAAAGGTGTTGATATTCTGGTATAGTTCTAGCGGTGACGTTCTTGAAGAACAGCTGAGCCTTTAGAGTTCAAAGCATTTCAAATGTGAAGAGTCAGTAAACCCTATCTATCTGCCAAAATTACCCATTTTTCAAAAACAGGAGAGCAATGGCAGCTGACGCTGTACCTCTGGAAAATCACAAGCTCCCAACTGCTACTGCTATTGCAAAAGATGCACTTAAAATCTTAGAGAAAGGAATTAAAATAATGATTAAGATATATTAGGGGTGCTTAATCAAGACAAATCTTTTAACCAGTTCATAATAGAACAGCTGTCTGAATAACCACAGCAATTTATACCCGTTTTATTGTAGGTGCTTGCTTTTGCCCAACAAGCATGGTAAGTAAAGTACGTCCTCCTTCATGCAGTCAGATCTTCCAGTAGGCAGCAACTGCAACTATCGAGTTCGCTGCTGCTGCACACGATGTTAAAACTCGTGCAGAACCACAAAGAGTATTTCTTCAACATATTTGACACTTCACCATTTTTCTCTCTAGGGTTCAAACCTCTTGCAAGGTTATTGCCGCTGCCAGGCCACAGATTAAAACATGGAAAGATCATCTGACTTGCTCCAGGTAACGTCGCAAGTCAGTGTCAAGGTCGGGAGCTGAACACAATTCATCTGGTTTCCAGCCCTCCTTCCTGCACTCTCCATCTTTTCCAATACCTGCTAATTCAGAATCCCATGAATTTTAGTCCTGGGGAAATTTTAATCCTTTTCCTTTTTATTCCCCTTAACTTTGGGTCCCCAATGTATTTTAAATGGTTAATAAAATATATACACTGGTATTAGAAAAACTAATTTGGGGGGGGGTTAATATAGGTAATCCTGATTTCATCCTTGATTATCCCAAGGTAATGTCCATGCTCCTTACAGCATATCAAGAAGCCCTTTTCTCCACTGAAGTGAGCGCCATAGCTGACAAAGAATAATGAAAGCATGTCATACGTTGGTCCTGCTGTAATAGTAAATAATGCACACCCTCTTCATTTTTATTTAATTGAGCAAACATATTTTATTCATTACATTTGGAGTCGTGCCTGTCCACCTTCCACATCTGAGCAGCGTTTGTTTGAGGGGGAAGACACAAATGAATTGTAAGAATATTCTGAAGAAATTGTATTTTTATTATGCCCAAGATCTAAAAGAGCCTGAGTGTTGTATGCGCCTGGCTTTGCTGCAGAAGGTGGGTCGCCTTTGTTCTTGTGCAAACTTGCTCAAAATAGAATCAGTGTTATGCAAACCTTGTGTTGAAAAAGTATAGAATCTGAAAAAAAAATTATTGTCATTTGCATAGGAAGTAATTGAAAGAAAATGCTAGGATAAAATTTGAATAAAATTAGGATATCCTACTCGCAGTAAGGCCTTAAGAGGCCAGCTCTGAGAGTAGTGCATTGAGTTTCAACTCATTCTATCTACCACTTTGCTATTCTAAATAATTTTTAGAGTTGTATTTCTGAAGTAGGACTGGTTTCCTGCTCACAGTTTCACCAACAATGAACCATGGTAGTCCACGAACCATCGCCACCTTTGCCTGGCTTAGAAATACATTAATAAAGATTTACAGCATTGATCCTCCCCCTCTGCCAAACAGACTCCTTCCAACTACTTCCAAACGGCCTGACCTCCGCGTAGGTTTTCTTCCAAAAACATTTTCCATCACTGGAAAACAACCACATTTAGGTAACGCGTATACAGGCGGCTTTCTTCCCCAGATGGCCTTTGTTTTTGAGACTGCCCCTGCGCATTACGAAACCTGAATTTCACTTGACAAAAATCCTCACTGTTGATCCTGCACCGCTAAGATACGGACCTACAGCAACCCGGCAGGAAAAGGGCGGATTTCACATTTCCAGGTGGGGTGAGGCCAAGCTCTCCCGGGCTCAGCGCTGGCCGCCTCTCCGGGGGAGCGCTCCTTTCAGGTGTCTGCCAAACGCAGCATCTCAGCCCCACGGTTCGCCGGTTCTGCCTTCCTCCTGCCCCCGCTCAACGTCGTCTTCTATTTCCAGGATCCCTTTCGCAGTTTTATGTAAAAGTACGAATTCTGCCCTCAGCTCTCTCCTCCTAAGGGGCCGCTCTAACCCTTCACGCCGGGCCAAACCTGCAGGCCGCTCGGCCCCCTCCACCGCCGGCTCCGGGCGCGGGGGGACCGGGGGCGCGGGGGGACCGGGGGCTCGGAGCCCAGCCTCCCACCGCCGCTGCCTCCCTCAAAATCAGATCATCTTACGCTGACGGCGAGAGGTCAAGACCGGCATCGCTTGACAGAGTCAGGTCTGCACAAACAAGCGGAGGGCGTTTTTAACAACCTGTCGGAAAGCTGCTCTGCCGGGACCCCGGCGTGGGGGCTGGGGCACTGCCGAAAGCACCCCCCGGCAGCCATTCAGGGCTGCCGCCGGCGCGGACCGGGGGCTCGGTGGAGGAGGTTCAGCGCCCGAGAGGACCCCTCATCCGCCGTGGTGCTTCGCTGGGGTTTCTCCCCACTCCCCTTAATTCCTCCCCGCGGCTCCTCGCACTGATCACCGCGGGGAGGCTTTCCGTGCGCAGCCCGGCGCAGGTGACAGGCGGGGAAGCTGAGGGGCGCACCGGAGCCTCGGCCATCGCTACGGCCGCGCCCGCGGGGCCCTGACCCACATAGCTCCCGGGGCTCTGCCCGCTCCGCCAACTACCCTGCAGCCCCCGGCCCGAGCCCGAAGGTGCCCCTTCATCGCCACCCGCCCCCCCCGGTCCCCAAGATGTCCGCGGCCGAGCCCCTCCGCGCCGGCGGGAGCGCACCCACGGCCCCGGCCGCGCCGCGCCGGGCCCGCCCCAGCCTGCCCGTGGCCGGGGGGGGGGGGGGGGTGTTGGGCCGCTCCCCGCATCCCGCCCCTCCCGCCGCTGCCTGCTCTTGAGTTACCTGTTTTGATGACCCGTGTAGCCTTTTTTTTTTCCCCTCCTCTCTGCGATGAAAATCCGTGGCCGGTCACTCGCTCCCCCCTCCCTCGCCTCGCCTCGGCGAGCTCTCCCTCCTCCTCCTTCTCCTCCTCCTCCTCCTCCTCCTCAGCGGGAGCCGGTGTCAGTCAGGCACATCAGCTGCCCGGGCAGGCAGGGAGAGAAATGCCCAGCAGCGGCTTCCGGGAGTGCCAAATAAAGACAAGTCCAGAAAGAGAGAGGGAGACGGTGGCAGAGATGGAGAAAGAAAGCAAAAAGTGGGTGGAGTGTGAAAATGGAGAGAGAGGGAGAGGTGTCTCTCGGCGCGGAGCCTGGGAGGAAATGGCAGCGGTGGAGCATCGCCGAGGGGCAGGGGAGGGCGCAGGCACCCGGGCCCCCACGGCCGCGGGCGCGCTGGCCCCGCTTGCCCAGCTCGGCTGAGGGGAAGGCCTGGCCCGCGCTGGGAGAGGAGAGCGGGGCCAAGGTGGAAGGTGGCAGGGGAGGCTGAGGGCACCTCACGCGCACCAAGATGGTCCATTGTCTGCTCCGAGCCTGACTAAACGGTACGAGCCCGAGCACCGCTGTAGCTGGGCCCACAGTGAGGCTACTGCCTCGTCCAGTACGGCCACGAAACCGGGACTGCTCCCAGTTGGCAAACCCTCGCGCCTAGGCCTGGCTCGTGAGGCCGCGAGGGTTCCCCGCTAGCCCGTACACCGAGGCGAACTGGAGTGTGCGCGTTCTGCACTTACATGGCCCTTGTCATCGCGTGGTCCCAAGGGGCGTCCGATCATCCACCTGAAAATCTGCTTCACCTCCAAGTATCAAACGAGCTGGCTTTCTGCACGGAAGTCCTGGGAGAAGACCAGGAACTCACAGCCCTTGAAGGAACGGTTTGCTCCTGAATGGAAAAACAATTAATAGGTTAGTGCTAATTAAAAAGACCACATGTATTTTTCAAGTCAACGGTGTGGTTGTGCGAAAATCAGTAGCACGTTATCAAATACATAGTTTACTTTAGAAGACTTTGTGTTTCATTTCTGATGGTTTGACAACAACACTGTAATATATGGAACACAAGAATTTGTTTTAATTGTGCAGCAGTTAAATGGGGGCTGAGGAAGGTCATATTTTAACAAGAATGCCATAGCAGCAGTTGGCAGACCTCACATGCCGAAAGACCTCATTAAGCAGAAAGCAAGCTGACTGCAAGGATCAGTCTGGGATCCCAACTCACTCGTGCAGACAACGTAGTTGGCATCAGAAACTGCAAAACGTCAGTGCCACACCTTCCTGTACGCAGTGAGAAGAAGGATGTCTCTTTGGCATATATAAACAGCCACATGAAATCAACAGTAACAGCACAGGTTTTAAACCAGAGGGTCTTGGCAGGCCTTCCAAAAGGCAAAAGGTAGTATGGAATTGAAGACCTGATTGCAAAAATGCAGACACAGAAACTAGTAAAGAGAAGCAAGAAACAAGTCCAGATCTCTTTCTGGAAAGAAACCCAAAAGGATTAAGAAACTGTGAGACTACTGCATTTAGATTAAAGCTCAAGGTCCATATTCCATACAGCTCAGAGAGGAAAAAAAAAAATCCCAACACCTGTGCAGTGTGAGCATGGTAAGTGGAAAGTTGAGGATGATGAATTTCTGTAGAATGGCACTTTAATTTGAGAAAAATGTAATGTAGTTAACTAAATGAAAGTTTTACAAGCTCTTACAGTAAGAGCACAGTCAAGCATCCCACATCATCTTTTTACATCACAGGCACGCGGAAAAGCGGGAAAAAAAAAATCAGGCATTTTCTTTCCATGGAAAGTCTTCTGAGGCTACCAAACTGGCAGATGACCTACACGTCTAGAACAAGTACCCTATAACATCTTTCCCTCTGCACTTCTAGTGCTTTCTTCGCAAAACAAAACTTTTTTCTCTTCCCCAGGAGAGTGTTGGCAAACTTAAAAGGCTAAGACTAAGGTAAAGGGAACAACAAGAAGTAACATGTTCAGTAAGAAGCGAAAGAAGGGAGATTCAGTAATTGTAAAGTGGCCTTGTAACACAGAGGAAACCCAGTGGCAAGCAAAGATGTAAGATGTAGCACCTGAAAACGTTAGGGAAGACAGCCTTGCAGTTTCTAAATAAAGGTAATCTTAAAAGGCAGTTCTATAAAGAAATTTGCAGTTACTGGCTGAGGCTGAGCAACAGGCCTCTAAAGGAAAGAAAGGAATGAAAGATGTGCAAATTTTGGACTTTGCAAAATATTGTGTGTGGAAAAAATATTGACTAGATTACGAGCTAGTGTTTCATCCTATCAAGAAAAAAGAAGTCTTGGACAGCAGTAAAAAATATGGTTTGAAAATGCTTGGCATTAGCATCAGGTGGAACACTGAGCAAGGAATGACTGGAAGATCAGACTTTGGGGCTGAGTACTTTGCCCTCATTCTAATAACGCGTTCGTAGATCGGCTTACATTGATAGGCAGAAAGTACATTGATGCCAGTAATCGCAACATTGAAAGTTACGGCTTTTCATTTGTATACTTTTTTTACTGGGGACAGTGTCACCAGCTTCAGGATCCAAACATTCAAAAAAACCCTTACAATTCTAACAAGCTGTAGTCCTGCTGACACAATGAGGATCTCTTCTTACGCAAGACGTGCAGTAATACCACTCTTGCAGGCAGTTGCCCAAATAAAATTTAGTAGCTCGTGGAGTGTTGTGTAAGGCTTTTAATAAAACTTAATATGTTTTTTTTAATTTTAATTTTTGACTTTGTTGCTGGAGACAATCTGTGCCAGGGCTGGCATGTTTCATTCCCTTTCGTAGGAGAATATTTCTAAAGGTGTGCAGGGATCCCAAAGTACATGACAGAGGCTGCAGAGATAGGCTATCAAGATCCCTATAGAATGACAGCACTGTAACCTACTTAGGAGAAAATACTCTGGGGCATCTTTTATTTGCATACATGTTTTTTTCACAGAAGAAAACTGTTGAACGTGTTAATGCTTACCTTTCCATTATTTGTTGAAAATGGCGTTCCAGTGTATATGATTGTAAAATTTCCCTATTGATATAAGTTACATCTCAATGATTCATAGATGAGTTTGGAGAAACCCACAGATATTGTTGCTCGTTCATTTCCTTGATTTCATGAAGTCTGTCTTTGCTGGGGCAATGCAGAAAATATTAATATGAATTAAAATTGCACAAGCACTTACTTATGTGAAGATAAATTGGAATTATCATGTGAAAGTCTGGGTAGTGTGACTTGCTGGATCTGCTTAAATAATATTGGAGTGTATTCAAGACACCTCAAGATGCTTTTTGCTTACCAAATTTGCTGTTCAGTCTACAGAATTTGAAAAACAGCATATAGCTAATTAATTAAATGGGTCTGTGAAGAGCACTTCGTGTGTGTCTTGTGCAGATCAAGTGTCAAAACATGCAGGAAAAAAGGGAAGATTCCGCCAAAGACGTGAACTATTGCTCCTCTTTCAAACTAGTGTGAAATAAGGCTGAATCTGTCATCATTCAATCTGATCACCTATAAAATAAGATTCAAATTACATTTACTTTCACAGATGTCACTCTACTGCTTTTTTATCTCTGTATTCTCTTTTATGCAGTAAGATCTGGGGGTGTGGACTCTCATAATTATACATTAATTAGTTGTATGCTTCTCTTTAGGCATAGCAGCATAAAAAATTAAATAATAAGCATGTGCTTATCACTAAGTATGTGAGTAATAGCATCCCCGTGTAGCAGAGCACTTAGGCATTCCGGTTGTATTTAAGCAGCTTGTCACATAGGGATGGAATTACTTGTTTATAATTCAGTATATGTTTAAGGGCTTTGCTGATCCAAGGGGAAAATGTCCTCATGTCACAAATGCTAATCTTTGTGACTAGTTTTACTAATGGTAATTCTGTGGTTTAATTCAGTTCTGTGGAGCTGTTCTGTTGGGAAAGCTACTCAGTGAATATTGTAGGCCTGGGCCTCAGTTCTGCTAAGTATTTACTGTCTATTGCTATCTATTTATTATCATGAGATATAGGCTGCTGGTGTGTTTTTTTTGCTAAAAGTCCTCTTTCATACAGTGCTGGGGGTTGATATGGATTTCAAATGAAGCTTCAATGTTTTTCATTTAATTACGGGCAGAAATTTGTGAGGAACTTTTAGTGAGGATGACTTAACTGAGAGAGGAAGGAAAGGAAAGTTTTCAAGTGTGCGAGTGTGGTGTTATCACACCTGAACTACTCTTCTGCTATGTGTGAAACCTGTGGAAGTGGTAGTCAAAAGGAATGGCAAGGTCTTACTCATTGGTCAATGTTAGTTTTCCTCTTTAAGAATCTTCAGCATTTCTGTTTGACCTGCTTAGTTCTGTTTTCATCTTTCTTTCAGTCTAGGCTGCAGGGGATCCTTTAAGAGGCTGGCAGTGTCCTCCAGTTAGGCATTGGCACAACTCAACAAATGCTTCCAGCTTAGGAGTTGAATACACAGTTCTGCTTTGACAGAGTTTCAGGACAGCTTTGCCGTGATGCTGGGCCACTGTTCCAGCCCCAGATGTGAGCTGTGAAGCATCATAGTGTGATAATGGCAGCTGGTTAAATGTGTGTGCTCTTGACCTTGTCATTGTCAGTGTTGGTATTCTGGCTATGTCTGAGGAAAATGCAAGCGTACCCAAATACTGCCAAAAGAATTACTAATAATTTTTTGTAGTCTTCTTCATGTCCCTGCTTCTTTGACTCATTCAAAATCATAGAATCACAGGATGGTTTGGGTTGGAAGGGACCTTACAGACCATCCAGTTCCAATCCCCCTGCCCTGGGCAGGGACACCCTCCACCAGACCAGGTTGCTCAAAGCCTCATCCAGCCTGGCCTGGAACACTCCCAGGGATGGGGTATCCACAGCTTCTCTGGGCAACCTGTGCCAGTGCCTCACCACCCTCTCTGTGAAGAACTTCTTCCTGATATCCAATCTAAATCTCCCTGCTTTCAGTTTAAACCCATTACCCCTTGTCCTGTCACTACAGGCCCTTGTAAAAAGCCCCCCCCCAGCTTCTTGTAGGCCCCTTCAGGTACTGGAAGGTGCTATAAGGTCTCCCCAGAGCCTTCTCTTCTCCAGGCTGAACAAGCCCAACTCTCTCAGCCTTTCTTCATAGCAGAGGTGCTCCAGCCCTCTGAGCATCTCTGTGGCCTCCTCTGGACTCGTTCCAACTGGTCGCTATCTACAGGCCAGTCTCACCTCTGTGCCTGGCAAGATCATGGAGCAGATCCTCCTGGAAGTCATGCTAAGGCACATGGAGAATGAGGAGGTGATTGGTGATGTCCCAGCATCCTTAGGAGCTCCAGTCACTTTGAGAATGCACGAATGGGCTGGGCATGGAAGTCTGGTGTTTTAGTCTGTATTTTCTTGCGGCTGCAGTTTTTGTTTACTAGATGACGTTCTTCTCCTTGTTTTCTGCTGCTGTGTGTCTTTGATCACCATGTGTGTGATGGCATCAATGTCACGATCAGAGCTTGTCAAGGCTTGCTGCATCTACATCGTCAGCAAAATGTATCCGTCCTCTTCGCACGCTATTCTACTACCGGTTAAAATCCCACATCTACTGTACAGAAAGAGCCATTTCTGCTTATTGCTGAGGAGGTTCTCCCATGGGTTACTTTTTTTCCCCAATAAATCCAGATTGCAAATAGTTTTTTCAGCCTCTAGAGGTAGAAAACATAGAGCCAGCTCTAAACTTTTTCCTGGGATGACTTACTAATGTTTCCCTGGGATCAATGCTCTTGTTGTGTAAGAAAGCCCAGACAGTTGGTGCAGCAGAAGTACTGAAAAATCCAGACACACAGAAAATATGATTTTTTTGCTTAAAGAAACTGGGGATATTTGAGATTCTTTTTGTTGCTATTTCTGAGATTTTGGGGAATAAACAAGTAATTAATTCAAAGTTTATTATACAATCCACTGGGCTAGAAACTTAATTTTTGTATGAGAGGGTTACACCATCACCCAATTCTAAGGAATGGTGCTTTAAGGAAAACACCAAATTGTGCAAAATTTGTGGTAAAATCACTTGAATTGATAACTTGGTGACACTATTTTCTGCAGAGAGAGAACACTGTAGGATATAATCAAACAGCAGTGTGAGCAGGTAACCAGTGTGCGTTCTGACAGTTACATATTTTAGTCTGGTTCCAAGCACCTAACTAGACTCTGCCCTTTTTGAGGCAGTGGTTTGTAAGCAGCATAACCCCAATTGCAATCATTGCAGGCCAAGGAAGTCAAAGAAACACCCTGAGAGACAGAATTCCTCTATCCTTTCACAATAGTTAATTAGCTATGGGATGTCATTTGCTACCCCCTTCTGCCAATGCTGTACCTGACTGGTTTTGTCCACCTCCAAGCTCCTTTGCATAGGATGGATGAGGGGACGCGAGATAAGCATTCAGCCCCTGTTAGATCCGTTCGCTCAGGTGGAAAATAAAGACTTCTATCTTGTCATATTCACCATGCTTGGGCTCGTCCTGTAACGAGCCATTTTGCTACACAGGTGTCTTCTGTAAATACACTTACTACCCTAATATAGAATAGAGGGGGAGAGACCAGGAGTTTTGAGTGTGAGTCTTTGAGGTCTTTTACTTAGTTCTTCAAAGACACTGAGGTGATTTATGCTTTTTCCGATACAGGACTGGAATGCCAGGGGTGACAGCGGCGTGAATTCTCTTCTGCTCCCTCAACCGAGGACTTGAAGAGTGAGGATATCTCAGTTATATATCCTCTTGCAAAATGAGACTGCTGGCAAGGATCCCTAGGTAACGTACATAACTTACATTAATATGCAGTTCTGTCAGCCTAAATTACTATTTTGCAAATGATGACTACCCAGATTAGGTATAAGGAGCTGATCAGGCACAGCAGCACAGAGCCTCGCACAGTCATTTACTCTACTGTTCATATTCTCCATGGCAAACAGAACGGCATCTTTTTATTGTGCAGTATTCGGAGAGCTTTTTAAGACCAGCCTCCTTTTCTGAAATCTGTCCTTCTCAGTACATGTTTTTCCCATACAGCTGTGGCAGAAGGATTTCCTCAGCTGAGTAAAGAAGGGTTTGTTCTTTTATAAGAACTTCCAAAGTATAAAGCCAAAAAAGGTTTTAGGGTAAATCAAGCCAATTAATGAGTAGCATAGAATAGGATAGAATGGAATAGACTATTTAATTTGGAAGGGACCTACAAAAATCATCTAGTCCAAGTAGCCAGATTATCCTTCTGTCTTCCTAATTTTTTTTTCCAAAAAGGGAGGGAGAAGCAAAGAAAAGGAACAAAACATATTTAAATGTAATGCCTAAAATGGATTAGAAGGAACTATCAATATTTCACACTGATGAGGTAAAATCGTGGTTCCCTTCAAGTCAGTGAGTGTTTTGTCACTGACTAACAGGGTCAGCACTTCACTGTACATTTCTGGATTAATGTTTCACTTGAATGAATGTAGGTCAATGATTTAGGTATCAGAAATAATATTTCTGTTTCAAAACCAGTCTTTTATTATATTCTTATTTTCTTGCTTTTCTGCATTTACAGAGGCTCTGTACCTACTGCACTGTATTTCTGAAAGCTATCATTTTCTTTAGAAAAGAATATTGTTTGCTCTCCTGAATAATTCATCTTGGAGTTCTCTTTTAATCCACCATCAAATGTGCCATTCTTGTATCTGCATACAGGAAAAGAAAGGAAAACAACACTCTAAGGCTGATTTATGAATTAGACCATGAACATTAAAAATATATAAGGTCTTGGTATAAATAAGAACTTCAGCTTAGATTCTGGTTGAGTTACATCAGTAATTCTGAAACAACACTACTGGTTTTATTCATATTTCCACTAATGACAGAGTATGAAAAAAGGAGCATAAGAGAAATACGGTCAAGATTTGATATCTAGCCTTGAGCTAATATGACTGACAATACTTGTAGGATTTGAAGGAAAACAGAAATACTGAAGAGTGTAATATCAATTCAACAGTAAATACAATGCAATTTATAATATTTGTGAAACAAGCAAATAGTTGATAAAGGAGCTTATAATCCAAGTTCCTATATATCCCATTAGGTTAAAATGTAAATATTTAGAAACAAAGGAAAGAACCAGGAAACACCATTGGCCCACAAGCACTTGTAAGGTCTTTCATTATATTACTGTTATACAATTGACGTACACATCTGATCAGCGAGAGACCTTTCAGCATCCCAGGGAGGTTCAGCTCCATCTTGTCCCTCTGATGTGTAGGAGGTCATCTGCCTCTGCTGCCCAGCTGCTGAGCTGGCATATCTCCAAATCATTGTTGTAAGCAGCTCCAACTCATTGTCCCAGTATAAAGTAGACTCGGGCATTGCAGCTTGTATAAAGTGTTGTTTCAAAGCTATGTATCTTGCGGTGGTCACAAAAAATTAAATAGTAATAACCAAAATAGTTGCATATTTCCACGAGGAATGTATTTACAAAGTCAAGCTAGTATTAAAGGCCCGCATCTTTGTCGCAGCATATAAAAGGTTGTTGCATGTACGTGAGCTGACCAATCCTGAAATGTCAGCCTCTTCCAGCTACCAGCTTCATTCAGCCTGTAATAATCAGACAAACCTGTGGCTCATCCACGCGTTCTGTGACCTCCTGCCTATGTACCTGATCAGCAAAGTTAGTAGCTACATCAGGGGACCTCAGGGGCTGCATTTCATTAGCAGCAAGGGATGAATTGTCGGGAGTTCTTTGGTATAGCACTTAACAAAAGGAAAACAGAATGTGTTAGAGAAACAACTGAGTGAAATCTTTTTGGGAAACAAGAGAGAAGATGGTCCCCATGTTAACGGTCTTGGAACCATAGGCTGATCTTCATCATCAGTTGTGGTGAGCAACACACATAATCCCCTCCTAAGTCATCTGTCAGTATTTATAAGGGTTCACCAGTGTTGATGTGATAATGTTTAAGAAGTAGAAATATTTCTGAAGGGTAGCTTTCCCAGGATTCCTCACGGTGTTCATGGAAGATTTTCCTTAAAAGCTTTTTTTTTAGTGTTGTTGAACAAATGTGGTAGAGGACCTGATATTCTCCACATATGGGAGTTGTTCGAGGTTGATTTGTTCATTGGTTGTCCTACTTTTTGTGTGCTACAGGTCTCCAGCCCAAAGGTTGTGTCTTGTATGGTCATTTACTGTTCAGCTGATAAATGCAGAACAGAAGGGACTCTTATTTGTTTGTGTTTGTTGGTATTTGTTACTACCTTTTCCCCCTCTCCTGTTGTCATTCTGGGTGTCAGTTCTAGGACATTAATCACCCTTTTCATCTCCTCTTTTTCTGAAATGCAAATACACGTATTCAGGAGTAAAATCAAGACCTAGATTCAAAGTTACCATGTCACATTTCTAACTGTTGGCTGGATGCCAACAAATGACAAACCTAAGAGTAATTAGTTTCATGTATAAGCAAAAATACACATGTGCCTGTTTCCTAATGCTGACCAGGAAAAGGATGTTGAGCAAATGCTCAGATCCTCAGAGGTGCTCAGCACTCTTACAAAAATGCATTTCAGTATAGACACGAACTAGAAGATGGGCAGTGCCAATACACATCTGTATGTGTCCTGGGGCTGGTTTTAGCAATTGGAAGTTCATACAGGAGCCTTTCTGGGCAAAACACCTGCTGATGATGTGGGGGTTTTTTTGTTTGTTTGTTTGGTTTTTTTTTTTTGTGAGGGAGAGTCTCAGGTCTAAAGGTTTGTTTGTTCCAGGGTGATTGAAGTCAGCACGAGGTTAGCCATTGATCTGGAAGAGCAGGTGGCAGTCCTTAGGGGTCCATGCCTGTTCCAGCTGAAGTCAACTGAGTCACTATCTTTATTTAATAGGAGATAGCTGTAACTCAGCAAATAATTAGCAAAAATGTCTGTAAAAATGGCCTTAAACTTTTGTGCAGCTGAATCAGCTCACCTTTGAAGAAAGCGTGTCTCCTTCGGATGTTGGGGCTATTGACAGGAACGGCAGTAGCAGCTGCTGTGTGGGTGTGTGTCTTGCCCGGCAACCTCATTCACTGGCTGGATTTCACCTCCCACACTTCACCTGCACAGGGCAGGATTACTCAGCTTCTGTACAGCAGCGATTGATTCAGCCTGGTCTTAATACTGGGTTGAAAGTCAGTTGCAGTCTCTCTTTTTTGAAATCTTTGGATGCTAGGAATGCACTTCTAGCCCCACTTATGCAGTATTTATGAACTTCTGAATAGCTGGAAAGTTGTGATTGCATGCAGAATGATAAGTGCAGATAAAGCAGTATTGTATTAGGACTGGTTGGTCAGATATATGTTAGGTATATGTGTATATGCACATGAGTGATCTATTTTGTATAAGGTATTGTGGTACCAATAGTCACAGTAGTTCCTTCTCTGTTGTCATTATACACGTTGAATTAGAGAGTGCGCTGTTACCCGATCAGGAACATAGAAATATCCCTTTACTCTGTCTTACCACTTTCTTTGCTAGTACTTTTTTAGTTTATAACTTTATTTAAAGAAAATAGACACATTAGCTTTTCTTTAATTATCTTCTATTTGCATGATATATAGAATATAAAAAATGCAATGTATAATAACGATATCATGTATAACAATTATATAATGTGTGACCTATATTATATAGATGGCATATACCATAAGGTATATAATATATAACATAATTATCAGAGAATCACAGAATCGCTCAGTTTGGAAACACTGTCTTGACATCATCTACTCCACCTGCGCCTACATTGTTTTTTCCAAAATTATGTTTAATTTCAGCAAGGGGGTGCTTTCGTGCAGTTTTTTCTGCCTTACTTGAACCATTTTTATGATGTATCCCCAAAAAATTAAACCAAAGATAAATATATAAATTATAAAATAAATGCACTCTTGAGAAAATTTTAAATAATTTCATCAAAAAGAGCAGTCACAAAGTCCAGCAGTGTAAGCAGCTCTCGCTCCTTTGGAATTAATAAAAATATGATGACTTATAGCATCTACAACTCTGTATCTGAGTTGTTCTGTTCTAATGATTGTTCTAATTATGTTTGTTCTACCTCTTTAAAAACTGGTTCGATCATTCCATGTGTGAGCCACACCCTGGAAATCCAAAAGGCTTTGCACACCTAATTTAAGATTTAACCTAGTATCAGTGTTAAACCTGTTTCAGTCTGTCACACTCTTGCTTAAAATGCTGTGGAACTCAAGGGTTTCTGTTTGCCTGTTTAGCAAATCAATTTATTATAATCTGCCATGGTTCAGGACTTGATTCCTGCAGTCCAGGGTGTATAGTGCCCTTCTACTAAAAATAATTGGGGGAAAAATATGCACTGGCTTTTTTTTTTTTTCAAGTGCATTGATTGTAACAAAAAGAGCCAGCTTGATAGCACAGTAAGCTAAACTCTCATAATTGTGCTCAGAGCAGAGACAGACAGTCAGACCTTCTCATGTAAACCCAGAAACCTTCAGCCTTTCACCTACGTGCTGCTGGTTTTACGTGCTCTTGCTGAGGTTTTCAGCGATGGTCACAGTTGCTGATCTCCAAGAACTGGACTGATACCACTGATGATTGCTCCTAGCCTTCTGAAAAGGTTTTGTGGGAATTAAAAAAAAAAAAACCAAAGCAAAAACCAAAAAACAAAAACAAACAAAAAGGCTTATTGCTTCATGTTGTTTAGGCTGTCATGATGCTGCAGTCTAAAAGATCCCTAGCTTTAGAGCTGCAGAGTCCTCGGGAAGTTCAGGAACCTGACTCCGCAGTGACCTTTTCTGAGAAAAAGGTCAGCATGCCACAGACAGACTTGCCAAGTCAACTGCTTTTCCCTGTAGACTGAAGCTTTGTGGCTTTATCCTCAGATGTGTTGGGAAACTTGGCCAAGCTAGTGCTTTTTGTTGTTTCAGGCACAATTTGTGTGTTGAGAGTTTCGTACCAAGTGAGAGTGATTTCAGTACAATGGAAGTAAACTTCACATTGAAGTACTTAAAATTCATCCTGTGGCTCCCTCTACACTATCTGCAAATATTTACGATTTTAATGCAGATTTCCTAGATTCATTCGTAGGATTTGGTTCTGCACAAATCTCACTCTCCCATTTTCATGCTTTTTCTTCTTTTGTTCTCTCAAAGTTGATGGGGTTGGATTTATTTGGTACCTTAGGGAATGATCTTCCAATAGTTTGAATTAGCTTGGAATCAAAAATAACATTACTGCCACCTCATTATTGCTACCTTATTACTTCCTGTGCCAAAGACCTTTTAAGCACAGGGGTTTATTTCCTGTATTTTAGGGGAGCGTTTTTGGGGTACAGAATCTGGAAAGGCCGTTACCAGTTATTTTAAACATAGTCACAGAAAAGTTTTCTCGGTTGGAGATGGCGGTTTTGCTTTGACAGTGGCTTTTGTGTTTTAACTGAAGATTAAATTTGGGCCAGAACAAACATGTGCTTTTCGCATCCTCTTCCTTCAAACTTCTCTTTGTGAGAAATGAGCATTAATACGGAAAAGACTTCAAAAGCTGAAGATTTCATTGTATTAAGTCTCTGCAGTAGAATATTTTCCCCTATTTTCCTTTATCTCTGTTCATTTGCATCTTAGGTCATAGAATGAATCATAGCCTGGTTTGGGTTGGAAGGGACCTTAAAAATCATCTAGTTCCAACCCTCCTGCCGTGGGCAGGGACACCTTCCACCAGATTAGGGTACCTGTTTAGGTCAAGAACTGTGTCTTTGGGTAGTATTAATCAGCTAATATATCTTTGGAGACAATTATGTGAATTTTTCTTTCAGTGTTTTAGAAGTAGACTCTTACCCATAGCAGTTGTTTTTACCTATTACACATTTCAGGTCAGATTCTCAGGTCTTCTAAGTCTCCAGACCTGTACAGAAAGCTGCAGACATCTGCTGATGTATAGCCATTGCACGTCTGACCCAGTGTTCATGCAGTTATTTCACTGAAATATGATCTGAAACTAGGAATGTGTATGTTGCTGATGATTTAAAACTTCCTTTATGTGATTACAGTAGCAAAAATATATGCCCATCAACAGTGGCTTCTATATTGAATATTGTCAGATCATTGTACAGACATGCCCACGCGGAATGCCTAATGGACCGAATAGAATTCAGATGCTGGACATGTACGGCTCTGCACAGAGGGAGCTCTCAGGTTGCACGACAGGGATCAGTGAATCATGGACTGGTCCTAGTCAAAGATGTTACTCTTCATTTTTTATTAAACTCAGGAGCCTCAATCAAGGTACTTACAGCAGAGGAAAGTATGACTATGTCAAATTCCTGTGTGACTCTCAGACCAGATGCTGTGGGTCAAAATCTCAGTGGCTGAACTTCACACTGGGCTTTATAAGAGTAACTTGCACTTGAGAGTCCCAGCGGTACCTGTCGCTGCTGTGGGTTCTGTGTTCAGATAGCTCTGCAGTGTTGCAGCTTAGCACAAATACCTTCACCTAGCATTTGTTACGTACCCTAAGGAATAAGTTGTCATCAAACCTGCATATCAGTAACTGTATGTAGTGAATAAAGGTAGGTAGTGCTCGTCTGTGGCAAGAAAAAGCAGGGGAATATACATCAGTAGGCTGTTTGCTCGCTTTATGTTTCAGTTGCCTCAATTGACTCAGATCACATTTTGCGATACAGCTGGCTCTTCGGATGGTTTATGATACTTCTGCCATCAACTTCCATCTCTTTCAGAAAGGTGACAGATACGAATTTGTGGCACTCCTGTCCTTTGGTGTTATCAGAAGGACGTAGCGAGATATTTTGAGTCTGGCAGCACCGCTGGCTGTTTCGGCTGACGTTGGCCAGGATGAGATGGGATTGGCCGTTCCCAGCTCCATGCATGTGTTGTAGCAGCAAACATTTGGTTGTCTCTATGGGTTGTATCTACTGACAGTACACTTCTGGTGCAGTCCAAAAAAGAAGAGAGATACTAGTGGTGGTGCATAACATAATGCTCAAATGTATACAATTGCTGTGTTTCAGTAATTGAGGGAATGTTGGGTTTTATAGCACGATGTCTGCTCAGCTGTGAAATTCTGGCACAGCTTTATGAAAAACTGAAACTTTCCAACAACCACTTTGCTTATATGCTACAACGTTTTACACTTTTTTGCAACTTCTTCAAAAATTACAGATTTGCTATGACTACGCAGTCATAAAAAGCCTTTGTCTGAAGATAAGTTGTTTAACAAAAAGGCATTCTGTATTGATCCACTGCCTTGGCCAGGTAAAAATGACCAGTAATTCCAGTTCAAGTATTTTGAAAGAACTTGCATAATCTGCTTCTCTCTTTTTAATATAACAAGTTTTCTATATTATTCTAGCAGGTTTTGTGTGTTGGGTTGGTTGGTTGGTTTTTTTAAGAACAGCCACACTAGAATGTCACAAGCCAAACTCAGTGAAAGCTACACAAAGATAAACTCGGTTTCGGTGGGCCAGGTTTTATCTGAAACTCCACTCCTGAGGCGTTTGGGTTTGTAGCTTTGCGCTCCCACACCTGTGTTTGCTAGTTACCTGGTGAGCGCATCTTTTGCGTTCCACGCGTTGGCTGGCTGTCAGTCCGCCCAGGGGTGCATGCACGTATATTCACACCGCAGCGAGCAGAAGTGATCAAGCAGAACTGATACACTGTGCAGATAAACACCGTAAAAATGTTGAGGAAAAAGCTGCGTAGGAAAGAATTTTAGGTAACTGTGTTCACCAAGGCACGTGTGTTCACCAACACCTGCGTAAGTGAAAACTGGCGACTTTGTCTTAACACTGAAAGAACTTGTTGATTAAAAGAAGATAATTGATATGCAGAAAATACATGTTGCATGCATAAAACGAATGTGTTACATACACATTTGGTATTCCATAGCATATGTGAGACAAAATTCAATATGCAATTATGCTAAATTGTTTACTATATTTGGTTAGTTCTTCCCATTCTTTCATACCTTAGTGTTCGATGATAGGGATTCAAGTCTGTGACATCTGTTCTTACAGTCTGTGGCTTTTTAGAGTTACAAATATTCATTTGCAAAACCTACATGGAAATATGTATCACGTACTATAAACATTGTACAGCATCTCACGCTGTCAGCTCTGTTAACTAGATGCTGATGCTAGATTTATTGGAAGATAAGACTTGAAAATGAACCAAAATAAAAATATAGTCCTTCAAGCATTTAGAAGTCCTTGTGCACCTCCATTCGCCCTCATAAGAGAACATTTAAATGGCTATGTACTTATGGAACTTTGGTATAATGATTTTTTTCCAGAGAAAACTTTGTTTTGAACAATGAAAAATGGGGTGGAATATGTTCCTTCCATTTTTCACTCCTTCTTGGACGGTTTTTTTCTCATTTAATGAGCGATTTACTGGACTTTTTACAGTAAATATTTTGATAATTTCAAATAGAAATTTTTGCAAAACCATCTTGATTTTTCTGAAATGGAAAATGGTTGAAATATATCCTGAACATTTTCCTCTGGTGGTTTCAAATGGTCTGTCTAAACACAGGCTATGCTTACTATTACTCCTTACTGCCAATATTTGATATCACAGTTAAGACTATCTTTCAGGCTGATAGTGATTGTTCTGTGAGTTAGCAGCAGAGTCACATTGCTGTTTATACAATAAACTAATAGTTTATTGTGTTGCTGTATTGCTTTTATCATCGTGTCTATGAACTATCTTTAGGATGTAGTTCAGCTTTAATCAGAGAGGCAAAGCTAGGCAATCCCTGCCTTATACTTCTATTTTGAAACCAAAAAATCAGCAGAAAGCATTTGATGTAGAAGAAAATAAAACCAGATGAAGAATCTACAGAAGCAACCTTTACCTTAGATGAGCTAGTCCCCCTTGCATCCTTTTACAAGCAGCAGGAAGAGTGTTGTTCTGACAGTAATTCAGAGGATCTATGTGGTTCATCACCACAAAGCAAGACTAGGGAGATTAGTTTTCCTAGATTAAAGTTAGGCCTGTGGAGATGACTTTCAATTTTCTCTATCAGAAACAAATTCTGCTTTGCAGCAGAATACAGTATTCAATGCTGGTAAAGTGCAAGATGCAGAATTATAGTGTTTAGCATCATCAGATGCTTGTCTAATTCACTGCAGGAAGGGGAGGACATATATCCTATTGTCTTTTTAAAATTCTTTTAAGAGGGAAAGTACTTGAACCCATTCTTGCCATTTAACTTGATACAACCCTAGATATAGAAAGTGATTCCGTATTTTGTATACTGAATATATAATCCCATTCTCATTTCTCACTGTCAAAGATATCTGGTGATCTCATGTGGAAAGTTCAGAGTGCTGTGTCACAGTCAGCATATTTGGTTTCTTTGAAACTAGGCAACCCCAACTTAGTCTATTCCAAATAACAACATTTCTTATTAATAGGGGTTTTTTTAGGGTATTGATAGTACTTGGCAGGTATGGACAACTGGGTGTGCTAGATGATGGCCTAGTTAATTGTGGAATTTGATTCTTCTTTATTTCATGGGCTTGTAAATTCTTTTTCTTTTTATCAGAGAAGCTTTTTGCAAGTAGCAGAAATCAAACTGGAGAGGAACCTAGGATTTTTCTTTTCAGGTCTGGTAACAATCTCATGTGTTGCAAAGATGCCGCAGCTGTCCTGACTTCAGGGGCATTTGAAAACATCTGTTAATGCACTTTATTAAAACCATCTAGTCTGAAGACAAGACCACAAGTCCTGACTCAAGGCTCTCTGAAGGTGTCTGGAGAGCTTTCAGTGATCTCACTGTGCTGTGCAGAAGCCAGCTAGACACTTTGAGAGGGAAAGAGTTTTCGGTCAGTATGACAATGTCTGTGGTTGCATTTAAAACCTCTCTTCCAGCCTCTCCTATACTTTATCCTGCCAATTCTATGCTTGCTTCTCTCCTGGCCGCTGTAGTGACCAAACTGATCCTTACACTAAAATTGCAAGGTCCTCTTGGTGTTTTTCAAAGCCTATGGATACAGTTCCCTTCTCCTTCTAACCATTTTAGAATGAGCAGGAAGATCTAGAAGTCCTTTTTCCTCTCCAAGTACCAGGAGTTTCAGAGAGAAAAATGGAAGAGGATGAGCAGAGAAGCCTTCCTCCGCAGTGTTCCTTTCTCAGGCACTTCCAAATACGTGCCCCATTCTGCAGCCTGGCATGACATTTATAAATGGATTTTCTGCGTTCATGACCTATTTCAGAGTAAGTGCTGGATGCCAACATGTTTTGTCATGGCTCATCTGTGGGCACTGGGCACCTGTTGCAGAGAAGGTTCTTCACCCAGGCCTCTCCAGCGGGTAAATTTAGGGTTCTATCTGGATACGAAAAGGTCTTGAATAAAAAGGACCAGCCCTGGGTGAATCAGATAGAAACTTAGATGATATGCAGATAAGATCTTCGGGATTTTTTAAAATTATTATTCTTTTTCTGAACCTCCAAGCATGTTTATTCAAGTGACATTGTTAAAAGGGAGCTTACAGAACATACAGTTAGGATTCCATAACTTTTAAGTGGCTCACATGGCCAGATTTCATTTTACTTTTGCCAAAATAGGGAAAAAAGGAAGGCCAAAAGCTTTGAAATTTAATTTTGACTACATTTAATTAGATGGCAATTAGATTTTCCTATAACCATACAGGTTTGAGGCAAAATTTTACAAAGCCAACATAACATGAAAGCATTACCCGCTTCTTAAAGTGCAAAAGAATGCATGAGGATAACCATCAGGTGTGTGTCTAAACTGTCTCACAGTTAAGAGGAATCTGTGAATAAGGTTTTTTTTTTCTTGGCCATGAAAGTCAAAGGATTCACGTAGACTGGAGTATATTTCTTAAAAATACATAGAGCCTTTTCCACGTCAGTCCCAGAGGCTGCAGTCTGCAACAGTAGTGTAAGGATCAGGGGCACTGTTAGGCTAGTGATTCAGAATTGTAAACCGAAATGAGCTGAAATTTCTTTTAAATTTCAGAGCTTTTGCACGCAGTGTGGGAGATAGGGCAGTACTTAAGAAAACAGAGAAAAAGATACGTGGAATCTGTGAAACCGCAAGAGATGAGATTTGATTATGTGATCATGGATCACTGTACTTTTGTCACCTTGGTGATTTCGCACCATGCTCTCCTCCTCCTCTCAGCTTCCCAGCATTTGCCAATAGTCAAAAGAAATTTTTAGTTTGGTGAATGAAAATCTTGAAAGGACTTGGATGAGATTCATATTAGGGCAGAAAGCAGCTTTGGAACTCTGCTGTCATCCCATCAGCCCACGGAAACGCTCTAAAATACCATATTCTGGGGGAGAGGATGGAAAGTATCTAGAGCACCAAATGTGGCAGCTGGAAATGATTTAAAAAACTACACAAGATGTGTAGGCCAGTCATGTTATGAGGGTAAGAGAGGCAGCTGGGAGATATAAAAGGGAAGGCCTGAGAGCAGCTGAAAGCTGCCAGCAGTCTGTTCACAAGAGCGTCTGAGAGCTAAGTGGCTGTGTGTGATGAGAAAACATGCCAAAATTGTAAGAAAAACAGCTGGTGAAAAACAAAATTTCCAAGTCTCTGAACAGGAATGCATATGCAAATTTTGCTATCACTATTGAATGAGTAAAGGAATTACTTTTTTTTTTCCCCTCTCTGCTTCCCTAATTTCCTCTTGTTTTCATAGATGACCTCTTTCTGCAGAATCTTCAAGAGATCTTTTCTGCTGCCTTCTCCTTTTCTTGATCTTTTGGGTTTTGGTTGTTTCCTCCACAGAAAATGGGTATCTCTGAACAGTACTGTTTGCTTGTTAATAGCCTCTTAAGTCAGTATTTTAACTCTTTATTTTTCTATTTCATGACTTTATTAAGACTTCCCTGCTTATTATTCTGAACGTGAAAACCCCTCGGTGGAATGCCATTCTCTGTGAAGAAAATGCGCTGGTAGCTGTTGATTTTAATAGTTTCAAATCTCATTCTGGGTAGGACCTATAAGATTTAGGTGGCTTTGTATTCCAGAGGGCTGGCTGAAGGCATTGGCAGGCTTGAAGGGTCTGATGAACAGTGTCTAGAATTTGGCAGGGTCTAAAACAAGCTTGTAATAAGAATGTAGTGACTTTGGAAAGTAAGCTATAAAAATGCGCAGTGGGGCAGATTTTTCAAGGCCTTACGCATTACAACTGCATCTGTATTTTTGCATGTATTTTATTATACATATGGCTTATAGTTTACTTGCATCTGGTCACAAATTTGAATCTAGGCTGGGTGCATGCATCAGTGGCGTAAAGACATCTGCCAGTATCTGTATACAGGAGCGTGTTCTTTACCTTTGAAATTGTAGCTCTGCTGTTTTTCAGCTGTGAAAGCAAGAGACAGTATGTGTGTACTTCTTCCCCCCCCGCCATAGATCATAAGGAACAAAGAGCTTATGTGAAAAGAGTAGTACAGGAGAAGATCTTAATAGATTCTCTCCCATCAGAAACTGAAATACAGCAACGTGATAAGAGCAAACATGCTGTCTGGCTTCTCTGAAGCTGTTTGCTAATGACCTCAATGAACTAGAAAATGTTAGTAAGCGTAGTCTCAGCTTGAAGCCTGAGAGAAGGAAAAATAGCAGGCAGAGAGAAGGATGAAAGAAAATGAAAGAGAAAATGGAGAAAGTCAGTAATTAGTTTTCAACAACAACAAAACTCTAATCAGGCAGCAAATTTTTGATAGCTTTCATGCTGCCTGACCTACGCTTTTACGTCCAGGAAGAACAGCAGTAGGAGCAGTTTTGGAGCGCATGAAAGTAGCCTCATAGAGTAATAAAATAATAGAGCAAATTGAAAGGGGGAAAGGGTATATGAATGCAAGTTAAAATATATTGGATTGAGCATTTTATGAAAAGACATTTTATGAAAGACATCCGAATGATTGCCACTTATGTATAATTCATTATGTAGCATATGCTAAATATTCTAAATAAAGAAAATAATAGGGTCAGGTCAAAAGATTTACAATCCAGCCTGATAAAATACCAAATGAGACAGAGCTAGAACATTTGCCAGGCAAAGTTATGCATCTGGCATAGGGAAAAACACTTGGACTGAGTGAGAACTGTTCATGGTGCAAATTAATTGTTCTTAAAGAAAGCATTTAAATTAACTTTTCAGACACCTGAAAGCCTTTGACAATGTATTTTAAAAGAAGTTCTTTCATTTTGGAAGTCTTTGGCATTATGTTGCCCTAACAGGAACAATTAAACAAAAGCATAAACTTACAAGATATTTTACACGTAAGATCTAACGTGGCGCTTTTAATCCTTAAGTAAATTTCTCTCTTGGAATAAGAAATTTCAGCTTCCCTTTCTCATTTTCTCCATGATGAGCAGCAGAGTAGGCAATTTACTATTCTACACTCTGGTGTAAATACAGATGGCCTCTATTTTTTTCAAAAAATGAGTTTATGAGAAATGAGTGCAGGTGCACTTATCTGAAAAGAAGTGAGATAGTGGATTTGAGAAATAATGGGGGAGGCGCTGTCCAACTGTTTTTTTCAATGCATTGTCTTTGATAGTTGAAATAGTTCTGCCTTCCATATGTCCTGCTTTCTAGCCTGTAGGTTAAGAAGATCTTTGCCAGTGGCTTTGCACCACCTTGTGACTTGGGACAGTTTCCTTCCCCCCCCTCCAAGAAAGCTGTCCAGGTTCATGTAGTCGTAGACCTTGAAAAAGAAGGAGGATTTGAGTTGCAGAAGGAAGAATGGTTTGGTCAGTTGTATTTTTAAGCAAGTGAGGCAGGGATGGAGAGACTAAATTTGCAGGATCTCCTGCAGCAGGATCATGAACCTGTAAATCCAGGCAAGCTGCTCTGAAATCTGCAAACCTGGACTGCGCCTAGGCGGCCCCATTTAAATGGAGCGTGATACTCCAGTTCCATAGTTGGCATGGTTCCCTCACATGCTGCTCTTTGAGTGGTCTTACTCCATATAGTTTATCTGAAAATCCCAGGGTGGGATGCTTTCTACCACTTCTCAAGAATGAGAACAGCACGAGAGATTTCACCACTGCTGATTTTTTTTTAGACTTTGAGGAATAAGCTGAGCATCACTTCAGTGTTTCTTTTTCGCCTCCCCTCCTCCTCCCCACCAAGTCATCATCAGAAGGGGACCCAAAGTTCATCACAAGCGTGAGCATGTAGTCCTCTTTCTAGCACATCACACTGAACAGAACAATCATCCTTCCACTAAACACACACAGGTGTTGGAGTAGGTTCCCATACAAGAAATTTCAGAGCAGGTAAATGCCCAATAGAGCAAAATGCTGTTTGGAGGGTTTACATGCAGCTTGCTCTGCTCAAGAACAAGGCCTTTGTAAGTTGTTCTCTGGGGTAGCCAAATGGTCTTGCAAACACAGGTAAGCCTCTACATACTAGGATCTGTGTACAATGCAGTAAAATAGTTCTTTTCTTCAGATCATTGCTGAATTAAGAATTAAACGTCAGTTAGTATAGTTACATTTTTTTAACCTGTATAACTGACAGAACCCGAGACTTTGCAGGTAACCCTGCCGAGATTTAGTAACATCCCACTGAGAAACAAGTTGTTTTCATATTGGCATATTTATGACTTTGTCCTCGGTAGTGACCAAATGGTCAATAACTACGCTTGTGCTCAGGCATTTAAGACCTGCTCTCATTTTTTAAACTCCAAACAATCATGCCGTCCTCCTAAGTACATTAAATACCACAGTAAACGTCAAGAATCCATGAAAACCTTTTGATGTTTACAAGTAATAGCACTTTCACCACCACGGAGCAGACTGTACTTCTCACCCCTTTAGAGCAAACCTCTCTGGCCTCCAGACATTCTCTCAGTGTATATTCATGCAGATCTTCTGTTTTCAGTCTGTGCCCTGGCTCCTGTCCCTGGGTACCCCTGAGCTCATCTTGGTTGTGCCCAAAGCTTTCTATTCTGTTCTCTCTGCAGCAACGGCTGTGGCAGTTAGCAACCAAGCTGTCCCACTGAAACAAAATATCATCAGCACAGTGCAGCCACATTTCAAATAAACCATATCTTAAATGCAATAGAAGGCAGGCACTGCCTGCTTCTTGCTAATACTACCATGCCCTGGGTTTAGGAAAGACAGATTCCTTGAGGCTTCTCCACACACTGTTTGTATCTCTGCCAACCTGTATTCTTAGAGAACTGCTGGCAAGCACCACTGCCATTGTCAGGACCAGGTCGAGGCACTCCATACAGTTTGCATTATATAGACGACAAGATACGAGATCTTTGAAGCCAGCTTTCTTCTTCGACGTTACAGTGGGCACCAAGACTTTCTCCTCCAGAAGGACCGTGCAGCGCTGCTTTGCTTGCCCTTTGCCTAACAAACTGTGCTCACAAGAAAGCCCTTTCAACTATGGTGTACCCTTCTCAGCCGCTCACTCAGCTGAGCTGCTGCAGCCACGTCAGGGGCAGCTCCCTTCTGACACGAGCCTTCTGAAGGCTGGTGGGCACGCTTCTGTTTTCACACTCAAGCCACGGATCTCAGAGCTTTACGTTAGATTCTGATTTCTTTTGGCAAGATCCCAGGTGTTAGAGTAGACAGGAAAATTGTTGTTCTTGATAAGGTCAGAGGAACACCAGTTTCAAGATACAGTAGTGTATGTGGAACTGGTGACATTTACAGAAGAATAAAGCCTGGAGATCTTTGTACTCTCTCTTAGATGAAAACCAGTATAAATTATGATGGCACTCGGGTTAGTGAAAGGATGCACTTTACGGAAAATGAGAAAAGAATTTACTTGATAAAGTAGTTCTTGAATGGATAAAAGCCAATATTGATGAAAATTAGGAAAAAGTAATGCATAAACTTGTATACTCTGATACCTAAGACTTGGTTTAGGCAGACCACATTTTCCTTAAACAGTGTTCATAACATACATTCATGCCAAGGAATGTTCACTACTCCATAATCGTATATTGAAAAAGAAATTGCGTACATTCTGGCTGAATGGCAGAACTCAGAGGGTTGTGATCAGTGGCAGAGTCTAGCTGGAAGCCTGTGGCTAGTAGGGTTCCTCAGGGGTTGGTACTGGGTCCAGTCCTGTTTAACATCATCAATGACCTGGATGAGGGGACAAGAGTGTACCCTTACCAAATTTGCTGATAACACAGAACCGGGAGGAGTGGCTGATACACCAGAAGGCTGTGTCGCCATACAGCGAGACCTGGCCAGGCTGGAGAGTTGGGTGAGAGGAACCTAATGAGGTTCAACACGGGCAAGTGTAGGGTCCTGCACCTGGGGAGGAATAACCACATGCACCAATACAGGCTGGGGGTTGACCTGCTGGAAAGCAGCTCTGCAGAGAGGGACCTAGGAGTACTGGGGGACACTCAGTTGACCATGAGCCAGCAATGTGCCCTGTGGCCAAGAAAGGCCAATGGTATCCTGGGGTGCATGAAAACGAGTGTGGCCAGCAAGTCAAGGAAGGTTACCCTCCCCTTCTACTCTGTCCTAGTGAGGTCACATCTGGAGTACTGTGTCCAGTTCTGGTTTCCCACTTCAAGAAAGACAGAGAACTACTGGAGTGACTCCAGAGGAGGGCTATGAAGATGATCAAGGGAGAGGAGCACCTCTTTTATGAGGGAAGGCTGAGAGACCCAGGTCTGTTTAGCATGGAGAAGAGGAGGCTGAGGGGGGATCTTATCAATGCTTATCAGTATCTAAAGGGGTGTCAAGAGGATGGGGCCAGACTTTTCAGTGGTTCCCAGTGACAGGACAATGGGCAACGGGCACAGATTGGAGCACAGGAAGTTCCACCTGTACTTGAGGAAAAACTTCTTTACTCTGAGGGTGCCAGAGCACTGGAACAGGCTGCCCAGAGAGGTGGTGGGGTCTCCTTCTCTGGAGATATTCAAAACCCACCTGGCACAGATTCCTGTGCAGTCTGCTCTAGATGAACCTACCTTGGCAGGGGTGTTGGACTAGATGATCTCTGAATGTCCCTTCCAACCCTGACTATTCTGTGATCCTGTGACCTTCCTTATTGCACTAATGTGCTACTTACCATCTTCCAAGGCTAGGAAGAGAGCATACTGGACAAAGAGAGCAGACCAGTTTTAAGGTCCCTCGTTGCTATTTATAGTTGTGACTATCACTTAAAAAAGCTGTGGACATACACTAGGAAAATAAGCTTGTGTTTCAACTTTGTTATCCTTGGGTTGTTCCTCTTGCACAGGTTTACTTGTCTGCATAAAACATTGCCAAATTGCCTGACTATCCCCAGTGTAAACAAGATTTGCCCCTAGACTTTCATTTTTTTCTATCTTCATTCAGCAGTGTTACTAGTGAACAAATTAGGAGATGAATTCCAACAGTTTGAACAGATAGCCAGGTAATCCAAATTTTTGGCAATAGTATGGTATCCACAGCCTTGAGACAGTAATCAGTCCTCCCTTTGAAGTAGCTGGAAAATACACTGATGTGTTTCTGTTGAAAACCATTCAGGTGTTGTGGTTCGTGTCAGGAAAAAATCAGAACATTCTACTCTGGTACTTTCTGAGTGAAGGGATATTTTGTTTTTAAATAATTCATGATTTTTTAAAAAATAATCAAACCACTGAATGTTTAAAAAATTACCTGAAATTTTTTCTGGGAGAGATTTTTTTTTACAGCAGTGTTTTAAACTTTAGCTTATTTTTGTCATCCCTACAAATTCAGACAGAAAACCCCAAACAGTAAAAGTTTTTTCACAGGGTGGCAAAATCCCTTATCTGCAGCGCTGGATAAAAACGTGTTCTGTTCTTCAGTTGTGTGGTAAAGATTGATTCATGTCCTTTGCAAGTGCAGTGGCAAAATTCTTTTACTGTCTGAATGACAGGTGATGGATTCAGTGAGCTTTGCTTATGTTCTACCTCTGTCAGTTTTGGTATTTTGACATCTTTTGCTCTGGTTCACATGGGATTGGTGAATTCAGAAGGTGAGCTATGGATAGGAAGAGGTCTTTCATAAAGGTTTTTCCAGATTTCATAATGTTTGAGTTGAAAGACTGTGGTGTTTTCTTAACGTAACTGAAACATTTCACCCAGTTTAAGTCTTAAGTAGGAAGTGAGTGGGCACCTGCAAAAGCCCTTGCCCTGCGTAGAAGTGGGGTGCACATCACCCACAGTAGCCACATCTAGAGAGGGAAGAAGCAGCAGGCACAGTGAAGTCTGATCCAAAGATTAACACTAGGGTGCTGAGCTAAAGAGTACGTGCATCTCAGAGACCTCTCACCAATTAATTTGGACAGCATCTTTTGGGTTTTGGATACTTGGTGATGCAACAGACTTGGGTGGGTTCCTCTCTATTCCTAGACCGTTTAGGTCAACAATAATGATAGCACAAGATAGCCCAAATGCATGGCTTATCTTAGCAAAGTGGGCATATGGAACTGGGAAATATTCCGAAGCTAATTTTCTTTATGTTGCGAAAAGCTGATAATTATTCTGTGTGCACACCTGCATGTTTGAATGCAGTCATAGTTTTCTCCTCTTTGACACTATGTCAAGCTTATTTTTTCCTCATAATTTTAGAATGGGCTTTGGAGGGAAAAAAAAAGAAAAAGAATCTGCAAACAAGCGTCCAAAACCCAATCATCAGTCATAGTCAGCATTTTGTAAATTCACACATAACCATGCTGTTTCCAAAGTCCCTAACAATCTTTAGTTGCTGCTACTCTCAGGTGTTTTCTTGGTTTTGCTAAATGTAGTATATATAAATGTAGTATATAACAATATAATGAATCTGTTCCTTGGGATCCTTACGCCCAATAGCATGGTGGCTGGAATGTAGTAAACGAGCTTAAAAGAGCATTTTCACGTTGTTTTCAGGGCTATAGAAAAAACAGCTGGATGTAAACTTTGAGCATGCATCTTGTAAGATAATCTTGCAAGCCAATAGGCTGTAATATGTGGTGATATTAAGTGTAGGGTAAGGCTGAGTGGTTTTCCTTTCCATTATCCCATTCTTGTCATTCTTCTTACTGTATCTCTACAACACTGTGTATTTTGGTGATAGTTGCAAGGCCGAATTCCATCATAATACTCAGTTTTTACTTGCTCATAAATTTTTCATAAAAAATTTCCTGAGGGCCTGAAAATTTTACAGCTAGACTTTGCCCAGAGCCTGATTTATTGCCAGTTTGTGGAAGTACAACCTAACACGTTTGAAGTTCAAGCACACAGGGAAACACCACACAAAAGTTGCATACCTTGCAATCTGAATGCACTGCTTACATGTGTATTTATGCCAAACACCTGGAAAATAAATTGAAATTGCACTGAAGACAAGTCAAATCGTATGTGCAGGCTCTTTAGAACTAAAACATAGGTTCAGAATAGAATGCTTTTTCTCACAAATTTTTGAGCATAGGTAGGGAATTGCTCAGTTTGAAATGGCTTAGCATCTGATGACTAAGAGGTGCTTTGAATGGTTGCATGATTGTTTCAATCCTAATATAGTCCTTTCATGTGTTGAAAAACCCAATATAAATTAGATGCAATGAACTCTAGTAATGCCAAGTTAGGTTCACTAGTGAATAGGAAAATACAAATATTAGGAAAAACTACAATTCTAACAGCCAGGTCATCAATGTAACCTTTCAAGGTATTACAACGTTTTTAATCTATACATCCCTTAGCAATTCCTCCCCTCCCTCTGCAAGGAACTCAGCGCTGGTCACTTTTCAGTGTATAATCTCTTTTGAATGTTTTGGAAACACGACTGGAAATTGCATTGTGTGCAATTTCTTACTGCTTACATATATACCATCTCTCAAGTAAAATGCCAACATTTTTGTTCTGAATTGACCTTTATAAACTGAATCATAAAACTTTTATTCTGTTCCTGTTGTGGCTCACCACAACACAGCCCCCGCCCAGATCACCAAGCATTCCTCTTCATGCCCCACCCTGGCATGTCAGTCACTTCCAGATGGAAGTAGGGGAAGGCCCAAGGACATTGCCAGAGGTGTATATAAGTAGGCAAAGATGCTTTCTTCATCCTGTATCAAATAATAGGTGACTGTGCCACACAGTTTCCTGAGCCATCAGTGCCCTCTCCTCCATTCAGAGGGACTTTTGGTTTTGATAGCACGTCTTGTAGGCAGACCCTCTCTGGGGAAGACCAGGGCGGGCAAATGGGAGAAAACGGCATTTATTAAGTAAGTAAGTAAGTGTTTCGTACTCGCCTCCCTGCTGGGTGTTTACATGCTTCTTAGCAGAATGAACACTACATTGCGCTCTGCAAGGTCAGATTGCAAAAGCCAGTTTGGCAACACTTCGGAGCAGCCAGGCTGTAAGCACTTGTTAAGAACAGAACACAGCAGCATCAGCCGAGGATGTTAGTGGGTGTGCCAGTTCTGGACAACTGAGTCTCATAATCCTCCACAGCGAAATGAAGTCTGACCCCAAAACCAGGAAAGTCTTTTCTATCACTTCACTTCTGCCCTCTTTCGCAGCTGAAAAAGACCACTTCTGTGTGTGAAAGAACAGCTCAAATTCTACAGTCAAGCCTGTGCTTCTGCTGAAGTCATTACAAGAGTGACAGCTGCAGTAATGAATTTCAGTATGAAGACTGTATGAACATCTCCCCTATTCCCCAAAGAACTGGCCAAGACTGTCACGCATTTCAGACAGGCTTCTTTCAGGCATCATTGGGTAGTAATGGCTTTTGATCAGTAGTGTCTTGGACTGATGCTGAAATCTTGAGTATTCCTAAACATTACAAATCCATCATCAACTGGATCTGAGCAGCTACTTCAGTGCTTCCCAGTTCGAATACTACATGCAAAAAGGTGCCTTCAGGTTTTTAGTAGCACCATTTTGTACTTAAAGGCAGGGTTCAAGGACAAAAGAAACTTCTGGGTGTAGAAGGGGATTGATTCAGGGACCTCGAGTAATCTCAATCCACCTAAATCCATGGGACCAGATGTGCTGCATCCAAGGATATTAAGAAAGCCGGCTGTTGTCACTGTGAGGCCGCTCACTGTCATTTTTGAAAGGTCACGGAGACTGGGGAGGTCTTCCATGACTGCAGAAAGTGAGATGATGCACCCAGCTTCAGAAAGGGCTGGAAGGACAATTTTGGGAACTACAAAACAATCACGGAGTGAACAATATTGGAAGTTATTTCTGGGCATGTGAAGGAGGAGTTGGTGATTGGGAACAGCCAGCATAGATTTACAAGGGTAAATCATGCCAGACCAACCTATGTACCTCCTGCGGTGAGGTGACTTCATCTGTCGATGAGGGGAAAGCAGAGAATGTTGTCTTAGTAAGGCTTTTCAGGTATTCTCCCCCAGAATCCTTGTATCCAGTTTCAGATAAGCAAAAAACTGACTGGATCATTGGTAAAAAAAGGCTCATACTCTGTCCCCAGGCTGGTTACGTGGGGGTTCCTTGGGGATCTGTTCTGTCTGATAGCTTGATCAATGGCCTGGAGGAAGAGACAAGACACAGTACCATCGGGTCTACAGACTGATGATACTAAAGGGAGATTGTAGTCAATACGCTTGAGATCAGGCCTGCCATTTGGCAGGATTTAGACTTGCTGGAGGACTAGGCCAACAGGAACCTCATGAAATTCAGTGAGGACAAATAAGAGTCCTCTATCTCAGACATACTAACCCCCTGCATACCCCAGGGCCTGACTGGCTTGGTAGCAGCTCTGCTGAAAAGGACCTGGGAGGCTTGGGGCAGGCTGAACAGGAGTCAGTGGTAAACTCTGGCAGCTGTGGAAGTACGCAAGACTGCATCAACACCAGCACAGATGGCAGATCAAGAGAATGGATTATTTCCTTCCACTCAGACAGAGTGAGTCTCCAGGTACACGAAACATGTTGATAAAGTTGACCGACTCCATTGGAAGGCCAACGTGGTGGCTGGAGGGTGAAGTATGAGACTTGTGAGGAGATGCTGAGGCAGTGGGGTTCATACAGGGTATGGAAGAAAACAGCAACTTTCCAGTTCCTAAGCAGAGGTTACCAAGAAGATAAGGCTGGGCTCACTGCCAAAGAATGTGTGACCAAGGTTATAAATGAACAGGGAAGGCTTGGGCTAGACAGAAGGAAAAAAAAAAAATGACACTATGGGGATAATTAGGCAGTGGAATAGATTACCCAGAGGGGCCACGCAGTCTCCACATGAAAGATTTTAAGACCTGAGTGGACACAGCTAGAAGTAACCTGGGACCTACCAAAGTCCCTTTCACTCTGCATTATTTTATTCTAACTCTCAGGGTGGATCTTCTCTGTAGAATTTCCTCCATGTGATACAGTTCATATCAGTCTATGTATTTCAAGTCAGTGCAGATGCTGCTATTCACCCTACAGAGCAGGAAAAATACATAAAAGGTTGCCCTCCTAGTTTTAACTAAACAAGATCTAAGGCAATTTGAGCAAGGACAGCACTAGACGGGATGCAACAACATTTTTTATTGTTTTAATACAAGTGAATAGATTAAGAGATCTGAAATGTTGTAAAGCAATATACATACTGAATAAATAATATGCACAGGAGAGTCATGTCTACATGATAACACTGGCTAGTATTCAGAATACTTAACATAAATCCAGTGACATTGGATAAAGTCCATAAAAATGCTATCCTGTCTTCCCTTGTATGAAATTGTTCAAGTATAAAAAAAATCCAATACAGTGTAAAATACTAAATTCCATTTCGGTCAAGAATAAAAATTGCAAGTATTGTAGTTTCACAGGACAATGTAAAGCAGCATCTTCTAGCAAAGGGAAAATAGTCGACATACAGATGAGTGAGAAAACGGCACTAATGTATTTGAGGTCTACATGAAAAACTAGAGGGAAAAAGAATGAACTAGCAATATTTTATGTAAAAACCTAAAAAAGTGTTAATTTAAAAGTACCCTCATACAGTGCACATACTGAATTTAAATAAATCCAAGTCAACATCCTTAGTTAATTAGGTTAATATTTAATATGCTACATCTAAGCCTACTAAATAATTTATGCCATGAGATGAATACATAATTTTACAGTGTCACATCTAAAGTCGCTTTCTTTAGAGCGCAGCATAGTACAACTTTCAAAATAAATATTTCTTTTTAAATAGCATAACAATTAAGGCACAGTATAAATCACATACCATTAACCCTTCAAGAACTGCAGTCTTGGTAACAAAAGTTGCCCTGTGTACTGTATGTTTGCTAATAAATATTTTAAATATAGTCCTGAAATAGATATTAAAATTGTACAAATGGTTTCAGAAAAGAAAATTCCCTTAGAACAGTTCTTAAAGGTTTTAATTCATTAAGCTTCTTCCTGCCTTTATTCACAAGTTACGAATAGATGCAATAAATAGAAAGAGAAGGCTTTTGTAGTAAAGGGCTGATCCTATTTTAGAATCAGAATAGCTGACACCAGCAGTTAAAGTTTCCCAAAAGTGAAACAGGATGGGGCGAGGGATTAGGATGTGACAAGCTCATCACATGAGCACGAGTGATGTGTTCTGTCCAGAACTGTCTGTGTTATTGATTGTCTCTACAGCTGTTGCACCCCTTACTTCCACATCACTTGCTCCATAGTTCCACTCATCCAGAGGACAGAGAAGAAAATAACTTTGGTGCCTGTCCGCCATCTTACTAGCCGGCCATCTTCCTTGGGTTGTTCGATGCCCGATAGTGAGACAGTGAGAAGGTACTATCTCACGAAGACAACTTCTGAAAGCTAGAAAGGACAATCAGTGCTTTAAGCTTGTTTACTCTTAAAAATGGATAAAGATTACATATTGCTGACTCAGTTTTTTTTCCCTGGATCAAACTTTTCAAAGACCATTTTCTTACTTATAAAAGGCAGTTTTGCTTCCCTGATGCTGTAAAAAGTACACCTTTGCTATTTTTGGTTCTTGTTTGTTTGAAAATATGAAGTCCCATTGCTACTCCTGCCACTCTTTCATGACAGTACAGTATTTTTTTATTCCCCATTTTCTTCTGGCTTGATACTTGAAACTAGACATGCCGCACTACCCCTCCCCTCTAACAACACGATTTGGATGCATACTATATGAAGTTCTGCAATAGCATCGCTTTCCTTAAAGCTCCTTAAGTTGATATCAATTGTCTCTGATTAACTACTTATACTGGAAGGCTGAAAAGAGGAAGAGAAAGAAAGAGCTTCCTTCAGGAGTCCATCTGCTATTGCATACGGTCTGTCTGCAGCTGTTGGGGCTGGTACTGGCCAAAAGCGGCAGCGGCCGCAGCGGCGGTCCCAGGCGCCGCTGCGGTGATGGGCTGCTGCACCGCGTAGCCGTAGCCCCCCGCCGCCACGTACCCGGCAGCGGCGGCCGGCGAGGCGGCGTACGGGTACTGCTCATAGGCAGCCGCGGCAGCCGAATACTGGGCGTACGCAGCTCCGGTGTAATCGATGTAGGGCGTAGCAGAAGCCGCGGCTGCTGCGGGCTGGACGTGGGGAATTACCACTCCGGGCTGTACAAAAGCCTGTGGATAGACATAGTGAGCAGGTATCCTGTTGAAAGATGGGAGAGGGAGTTAGAGTCGGTACGCAAGTCAGCGCCTAAGCCTCACATCCATACTCCGAACTAAAACAAACTCAATTTAGTTGTTGTTATGTGCATAGGGTTGCCGCAATAACTACACTCAATGGACCAATTCGCAGTTCACTGGCCCGAAGAGAAGCATCGCTCCAAAGCGCAGCAGTACAGCTGGGTTCAATAGGAACCTTTAACGTTGCTGGAGGATATTATGTTTAATGCTATCAAAATCTTTAGAAGGACCAGGATTACTGGTGTCAGTTTGAGACAACTCTAAAGGAGTAATCTTGATTATTCCACCTGGAAAATTGCTGTATTTGTTTTGAAAAACACCTGTGAGTCATTTTCATTAACCTGCTTCTCACTTAACTACTCGACTCTTAGTAAAATTATTTCCTGCAATACTTTTATTATTAGCAACCGAGCAGTTTGACTGCATCACTATAATGAGTTTGACAAGGGCCAATAAGGCAACACAATGGTTGAACCCTGACTTTATGTAAAGTCTTCTCGGGGAGGCAGGGGGGGAAGAGTGTATTGTGGCAACCCTACTTAAGTTGCTATGCAGACTCAGCACACATTAATTTCTCTGCAACCTCAGTCACCCTTATTAAAAATAAGAAAAAAAACCAACACAGGCGACAAAGGAGTTTAAATAAAGTTCACAAGTGTGGTAAACACAGCAAGAATCACACTTTCCAAACGAACGATAGTGCAGCTCACTCCGTCACAAGAGGCCATTGAGGGGAAGCTACATAGATGCTATTAAAATCCATAACAGTGACTCCTAAGTACATGTGCATCACACTTTTATAAAAGTTCGTAAGGACACAAGGGTCAAACCTGTTCGATTATCAGGCCACTGATGTCCTGTTTTGTGCCAGCTTGTTTATTTCTATGCAAGACATACAGCATAGAGTTTTTTGGGAAATGGGCATAGGATTAAGTCTAAATAGACCTGGTGCCTAACAAAAGCAAAAAACCAAGTTTACGGTTTAAGAAACAACCATTCTGAACAGATCAGCACACACTTTCCCCATCTTCTCCAAGTCACAATACTTGCTTCCTTGGCTTGTTTACTTAACCCTTCAGTTTTGAAAGTTGGTCATGTCGTTGTCTTAGCACAAGTGTATATACAAGTTCATCTTACAGTTGTATTTTAACTTTAAAAATCATATGATAAAATACTCAATATAATTATCATTTTACATTCATAACCCTGTCTCGCATCTGGATTTCCACGGAGAAGTCCTTCATATATGCAACTCCTTTCCAGTCAGTGACTATTTATAAATCCATGAAAAACTGCTTGTGCAGGTTTACTATTATTTCATACTGAACTTCACCTTCACAGACAACTCTAAAGACTGCACCAACCTTTTAGCGCACTGTAAGCACTGATGCTAATTGTAACAGTAAAAACCGTCCTCTTTTCTCCAAATTCAAGATTTAATGGAAGGGGGTGGGTTTTGTTTCTTTCCTTTTTAAAGTAACTTCAAGATTTACTTAAGTGGTCAACAAAAGAAACCTTTCAATCTGAAGGGACATGGTCAACTGGATTCATAGCAAAACATAGTTTACACTAAGTGATAGTCAGGCTTTAGAACAGTCTATTTTTAACAACAACAAAAAAAGAGACCTCAGTTGATCGAATAGGAATATTAGCAGAGAGGAATGTTCAGTTGCCATGTTGAGAACATGAACGCCACAGTCATAAAAGCCCAACATGTCAATGAAATTCATTTTCTACTGTGTAAAGTGGAGAAACTGATAGAAAAAAAAAAAAGTGACAAATAGGGATTGGGAAGGGAAAGAAAACATAAACCAAAACCGTAAGTTGGGTGTTTAACACTCACCTAATTTATGAGGTGATTAGCCAGAAGTGCATTTGAAGCATACTTAAGCTGGCTCTGTGCCTTTAAATACACATCATTACCCAAGTTCTCCATACAAAATGGATGAGCGTAAACAATCATTTTGTATGGGTCACCAATCCAGCACAAGCCTAATAAATATAACACCACAGTTTTTAAGTATTACTGGAAAAGGTATAAAACCAAATTTGAAGTCACTGAGAGCCTCTTCTACATCATTAAGAGTCCATTTAACACCACCTCAAAGGAATCTCTACATACAGCATTTATGAAAGACAGTACTTCTAACAGAAGAGGCAGTAAGCTTATAGAGATGCTTGTGTTGACTTGAACTGATGTTACTAAGATTTTCTGAAGACATTAGGAAGTCTCCTTGAACAAGACAGAAGGATACATGTGCTCCCACTTCAACTCTTGTGACTTGTTTTATTTAAGCCAAGGAACTAACAGGTGGTGAAGTTATGAAACATTATCTGTTTGCCACATCTTACCCTACAATAAACATAAACCCTGTGCAGGCTCCTCACCACCATGCCATTTCACACATGATGATTGACAGCATAAGCTGCAGTGGGGCTATTTTTGATCATCTGTCATGCTACAACTGTTTTGAGTCAAGTAAAATGGCTTTATATGGCCAAAGTAAATTTCTACCTACTGCAGAGGCTGGCACATGTAGGTCTCAGCCATTCAGAACTCAGCAGCTTTTAATGCTCTGCCAGGTCCAGAGCTGAAAAAGCAATTCCCAGTTATGCTGCATATCCTTATTATCCTTAATTTTAAATAAAAGCTGCTGCTTTACTGTTGAGAGCCAGAGTGTGAGAATTATACACGGTTTAAGCTTTCTTTCCTGGCAGTAGTTTTTATTTCAAAACATGTATTTATTGTTTTACACTTTTGCCATAAAGAAGAGGGAAGCCACATTTAACTTTAGCGGTAACTGTCGCTTTGGGATATTCAAAATTGAATGACACACACTCCTGCCATTTGCCATAAAACCTTCACTGTTGTTGTAACAGAGGATTTGTGTTTCACCTAAGACCTCAAAAATAATCCTATAAGCACTAATAAAGTGAAAGCTAATTGTTTCAAAGGAAGGAAAGAACTCTGTAGGCTAATGTAGAGAGCTGCGGCATATAAAAATTCAGCAGTAGTAGCACATCACCGACTCTCAACATTAATCTTCTTGTGAAATAAGATATTTAACTTTGAACTAACTGTTTTGCTATGGCCGTTGCATGGCATCATCTGGTTTTGTGAGCATATAAAGAGTACATTTTTGTCAGTGCACAGCCTTCCTCATAGCTGAAACAGATTACATAAACATCAAGACATAAGAGACCCTTAAAATGCTTCCTTTTAAATTTGTGTCTCATACCATTAAGGGGACATTTACCATTCTGCACGTTAACTTCTGACTGTTCCAGCTTCATTCCCTCTTCCCAGATTATCCATAGTCGGGTATTGTACAGCTCTTTCGATCATAAAAGCAAGAGGGCTTTTCCTTCTCTCATAGGAAAGGCAGAATTGCCTAACTCTTGAAAGATAATCCAAGCAGGCAGTATCAGCTAACTGTCTGATAACAAACTTCGTCACTGTGGATTTAAACTCTGGTCGTAACTAAAGCCAGTGAGAGTGTTCTCATTTTGACTCAGGTACAAGTTTTAGGCAGAAAATAAAGGGGAAAAGAAAAAAAAAAAAGTATCTCTGCAACACGACAAATCATATCCTACACCAGTACCTCTGCGTAACCCCACGTTTTCCCACCAATATTAAAGTAAAAATTACATAAGCAAAATGAGAAAAGCTATCTTAGGAGGCAAAGTCATCTTCCTCCTCCATAAATTCATATTAAATTCAGAGATAGTATTTTAATAAACAATCCTGAAAGCAGAGCTGTGTAGATAACCAGTCCTGTGTTCAAACAGCTTCCTACGAAACACACCATGAGTAAGATAGATGCTGAATGTAAAGAGCAGGGAGAAATGTTACTTGGTGGATGAACTGATATCTGCAGCACTGAATAAAGAAAAATCCCCAGCATTTTAAACGCTTCATGTGTTGAAGCGAATCTAGTTTCTGGCTCCCTCCACCACAATGTTGCACTTAATTCGGAATACTGTGCTTCTGCATCTTCTCAGTAAACGTAAGGTAACATAATCTGATTAGTTCTGGTTTCTTGCTCGATAGGTGGGGAGCCATATCAAAACACTGCTGACCATAGCAGAATATGGCAGCATCTCACTAATTTATGCTCTGATAAGGGGCGGGACACGACCCTAAACCAAAGCACAAAACATTTGAGCTTTTGCATATGGACTGGCAGAGTATTGCTACTGAATCGCCACTACAACCCATTTTATGCTGCATATTAGTAAAGTGTACTTTAAAAAAGTGCAACTGCACAGGAGGAAGGCAGGCTTTAAGGTGACCACACATTTCAGTGCAGTACGTGTAACATCCCCCAAGAGCAAACTCTTCAGTAGAAACAGATTCAGAATAAGCACTGGAACAACCCCTCTTATTGTCAAGGAATATAGTGAATGAAGATGTTCATTCATCCTAATGAATACTATTCTTCTTAACCTGAACCCCATTCTTTAGAAATGGTACAGGTCACTGGAAATTTGGAGGAGGAAACAGGATTAGTGATCTCCTTTGTTTGCACATAGCAGAAGAAAGGCAATAGCCAAGCATTAAAAATTATCAATTTCATAGACACATGACCCTGGAACTTACGTGGCTTTTCCTCAGGTTTACATACCTTGCATTAGAAATAAAACCTTATTTAGCCTGCTGGAAGAATTTCCCTGACCTAAACACAATGTACAAGATCTGTTGTTGGTTCTGGGTAAGGGAAAAAAAAAGAAAGAGCCCTACATTTGCACAGTCCTTTTAGCAACGGATTGCCACAGGTTCTCTTCTTCCTGCCGTGCTCAGCAAATACTCCACAGCCAACCCCTGGGCAGTCCACTGGTTCCTCTTTGCAAGAAGTGCCTTAACAGCTCTGGAGACAACACGCTCCACCTCCTGCCTACCTCAGCGCAGGCACCATAAACTGATAGCTGCACGTACACTGTTGCCTCCTCACACTTCAAAAAAGTTGAATGAAATATAGTAAAGGATAGTCATAAGAAGGGGGCAGGGGGGAGAGGCAAAAAGTTCTCCACAACCTCCCCACAGGTCTCAGAAGAATCAATATTCTCCTAGAGTTTCTAGGAAACTTCTAGAGTTTTGAGGACAGGAACAGCTTCCTACCATTCTAACAAGTCAAACTACTGAGAAGCTATCCTTCCTTCATAGCAGCTAGGTACAATTATTCTAAAGCTACTCTCGTCAAATAAACAAAATACATTTGTGACGCATTTTCCCTACTTCATTGTTAGCTTGCTCATTAATTAGCAAAATGCATTATTTTGCAATGAGTTTCTCAGTCAGTGTGCGTTAGTGAAGTGACACTGTATGGAAAGTTTAAAGCAGACTTCACCTCCTAATTATATGCCTGTAAGAAGCAAGAGTTAGATCTACTTAGGAATAGTATACTCAAGTAAAGGAGGAATGCGCTACATATTGAAGGAAAAAAAATCTCAAATTAGAAAGCCCAAATGGACGCACATTGTTAATAAGGAGCTCCACACGCCTCCCAAGAACAAACCCCTCCCCCCCCAAATTATGAACATGCAAGCAATACGTTGATTTACTTCAAAAATCAAGAAGTCACACAATTTAGCACTCACTACAAAATACGGTTAAAAACGTCACAGGCTACAGCTTGAAAGCAAGGAAAAAAAAGGCCCTTTGCTCCCCATGGCAAAGTCACTCCTCAACAACAGAAACAAAATTAAAAAGACATCCCCCCAAAAAGAAAACTTTCACTACAGCTCTTTCAATTAAATAAAAGCACACAGTTTAGCTATCAACACCACTTCATTACTGTAATAAATAAATAAAAAAAAGCACACGGAGGTCTATTGACTATATGAAAAAAAACATACATGCATCGTTAATCACCATTTTAGCTTGTTTGTGTTTGAGTCTACTGGTTACAGAGTTTAATTCCAAACAGAACTATTCCACCTCTTATCATCATATCCTTCTGATCAGTTATCTTAACTGTAAACGATCCCTGTCAGATTAGAAAGAGATAAATAACATTGAGTCAAGCTGAAAAAAAAAAAAAAAGAGAAATGGGGCACAGCAATCTTGCATCAAGTCATACCTCCTCGTTCTATCATAGGGTCATACGGGACTGGACTGCTTAGGTGGAAGGGACACGTCCCACACAACTTGACTCAGCTGCGGCATTTAGAACATGACCGACAAGGTGAGCGCATTTACATTTATAAGTCTGAGAACTTCAGCATTGCTGGTGACTTTACAAGGCTGCTACTGCAAGGATCATACTTTTTCTTCCCCTTTTTAAAAAAAAAAAAAAAAGACAAAAAGACAGACTTCTCCTCCCCTGTGAGGTCCCATTGAACAGACTTACCCAAAAGGCCTCTGTATGAGAGCTGGATGAAGCTGCTGGACACCAAAGGCAAAACCTACCAACAAAAACACATCACATTCTCTCTATGGGTGTTCCTTTGGCCACTTATTTACGCTATGTATACACACGCACACCAATGCGGCGTAACAGCCTTTACTAACAACCTCCAGGGACAATGTCGGGAAGGCTGCAGAACCACAAATTAGGAAGCAAAACATACCCATCCATGTATGCTCACACACCCACACAGAACTTAAGCACACACTTTCCTAGAGAACTTTAGAAGAACAACTTTTTCTAAACAACAAGCCAAGTTTCCATTCACGTTTTATTCTGTGCTCCGTTCTGGTCCCCAACTTCAGCCTCTGAAGGATTATATGGTACTTTCTACTCATCAGTGTATTGGTGTACTTTCCACAGACTTAAATTCAAGCCATCTCTACTTGGAAGGATCTGGCATGGGGGGTCAAATCCCAACTTCATTTCTGTTCTTCAAGTGCCCAAGCGTAAACCTCTTCTTTCTTTGCTGGGCCGTTAATTACTCACACACGTGTTCCTGAGGCTAAGCACAAGGGAACGGGGAGCAGCCTCCTTCAGAGCACACCCACTCTGCGCTCCTGCCTCTCTTGCTGCGAAGCAGCAGTTTGGGACGCGGACAGGACATCGGATTGGCTCAGATGTGGTCTTAGAGCCATTTCATTTTAAAGTCTGCATAATAGCTGCCATCTGTTTAAGGAGCCTGCATTAAGATATTGTTTGTATTAATAGGGCTGCACACACTGGAAGCGATTCATTCCTAGGCCAGTCTTTCTGTGCAACGATACTGTAAATGGTCAGCGCCACCACCTTCCCAGCAGTAGGAATAACCAAGGAAGTGTCTGAGCTGTGGAAGTCTTCCCAGGGAACTTCAGATATTTTATTCCTGCCTGCTTTTGGTTTTTAAGTAAGGCACACGTACAAAATAGCCGGGAGGTTACCACACGCCGCATTGAAAAATCAAAACCAACCAAAGAGTAAGTCCGGGAAGTGCAGGGCAGCGCTCCCTTCTCTAAAGTTTGCCGCTTTGCGGAGCCCGGACGTACAGCGTGAAAAAAGCCGCTCAGGGCCGCTTCCTCACCTGGCTGCATTATCCTTGGCTTGGCACCCAGGTACGCCAGGTTCACGTTGGCTTTCCTGCCATCGATGATGGGGTTGGGGTCTTTGCAAGCCCTCTCAGCAGCAGCTCTGTCAGCCATGGTGACCTTAACGGGCGATGCCGCACATTAGATCCCTTTCCGCGGCGAAGGAGAAGCCTCTCGCCCAGGGCAGCGACCCAGCTGCCCGCGCCCGGACGGCTCTTGGGGGCGACAGCGGGGCGGCGAGGACCCTCGCCCCGAGCGGAGCGTCGGGAGCCGCGGCCGGGGCAGGGCGGAGGGCGCGGACCGAGCTCCGCCGCCGGCAGATAACCCCCGGCGCGGCCGTATCAGGGAGCAACAGGCTGCCAGCAATGAGGCGATTCCTCCCTCAATCTCCTTTTTTAGTACCGCCCCCCCCCCCACCCCCCCCCCCCCCAACAGGGAGAAGGGTAAAAACGGAGAAAAAGCCAAACGCCCGACACCCCCTCCCCGAGCCCGGGGCTGCCCGGCTCCTCACCGCCACCCCCCGCAGAAGTTCCCCCGCGATGCCCACGCAGCCGTCCACCTGCCCCCTCCCCGCCTCCGCCCTTGCCCCGCGCCCCGGCACTTACAAAGCCGTATCCCCGGGACTTGCCCGTCTGCCGGTCGGTGATGACCACCGCCTCCTCGATGTCCCCGAAGACCTCGAAGTACTTGCGCAGGCTAGAGTCGGTGGTGTGGTAGGGCAAGCCCCCGACGAAAATCTTGGTGTAAGTGGTGTCCTTCTGCGTCGTGTGCATCTTCCGCCCGGCCCTGCGCGCCGCGCCGCGCTCTGCACCCACGCGTGGCCGCCGGGGCGTGCGGGTCCTGGGCGGCGAGACCCGCTCCCGGGGTCAGCCCCGCTCTCGGTTGCTTCCTTAATTCTTTGGGTTTTTTTTTTTTTTTCCTCTCCGCCCCCACCCCCGGTTTCCCCCCGCCACCCAGTTACAACGCGACTCCCTGCTGCCTTCGCAAACCCAGCCTCCCCCTCCTTCAGGAGCGGAGCCCCGCAGCCTGCGGAGGTTCGGAGGTGGGTACCGGCCGAGGGCGGAGGGGAGGCCGGGCTGCAGCCAGCCTGGCGGCCGTAGCGCTACAAAAGAGCGGCTGGAAGAGGAGCGCAGAGCCTGGGCGCTAACGACTGAGTGGCCTGCCCCCCCCTAAAAGCCACCGGGTCGGGCACTCTCGGTTCCTCCGCCTCCGGGGCGGGGACGGCGGCGGGGCGGACCCCGCGCTCGGCCGCAACGCAGCCGGGGCTAACACACAGCTGTTGGCAACAGCTGGATGCCCGCCCCCCGGGGCGGCGGGAGCCGGCCCTTGGAGCCGTCAGGCTGCTTCTGAAGCGCCCCGCGGGGAGGCTCGGTGCTCTCCGAGGCCGGTTTGCCCCGGGCTGGGTGCATCTGAGTGCCGGGAGGCTGGGGCTGGTGGGTGGGCTCAAGCGGTGCCCGCCCGGCCGGATAGACCGCGGGCAGAGCCAGCTCACCGGGTCCTCCTCAGGTGGCTGGATGCCTCCCAGGAGGCTTGTGGGGAAACCCCTGCCACCCTCATCCCTCTCCCCAGGAGCCAGTCCCCTGGCTTCCTCTTCGGTGCCCCAGCACTTCCATCACTAGTGTTGCTGTGGTCGTGATGGTGGTTGTAGTTCTTGGTTTTGGTTTGGACACGGGATGAAAAAAAAAAAATAAATGGTAAAGCTGCTTCCCTTGCCTTTTCTCCTGCTGCCTCTGCCTTGTGCTGGGACTGGGAAGGATGCAGGGGAACCAAAAGAAATGAACGTCTGTGTGACATGGAGAGGCAGAGGACTGTGGGAGTTGGGGGGAAGGGAAACTCACAGGGAGACAGGAAGGATGGGAGGAAGGTTAAAGATCGGGGAAAACAGATGTGCACGTGTGTATAGACTTCTAAACCATTCCCTCGTGGTCCCAAAGTCTTGGTAAGTGCTGGTGTCTCTCCTTCTCCTACTTCCTCAGTCTGTTAGACTTTTTCCTGTGAAGTCCCTCTCTCCCTTAGAAAAAGAAGCAATGCACCAGTTTGCAGGAGGGACTTTCACAAAGCTTTTCAGCCCCTCGATACCATATGATAGCCATAAGGACAACACTTGGCCCTAAACTTAGGCCTTGTTTGCCCCATATCTAACCTTGGCCCCATTTGATTTTTTTCGGTAGTCGTTACACTAGTTCTAATGGCCTGTACAATACTAGGTCATGCCGTCACTAAAACTAACCCCAAACCCTACATGATCCTTCAGACTCTACCAATTAAATCATTTGGTTTAATATGTTATGACTAAGGTTGAAGCCTAGCAACCCTGGCAGGATCCAGATGTAAATATTGCTTTTCAGCTCAACTTACGACAAGCCCTTAACCTTGGCTGGAATCCAGTCAGGCCAGCTAACTCTGCCCCAAAACTGCTCCCAGCAAGGCTCTCATATTGGTCTGGAACACCGTTAAACTGACACTCCAGGCACTTCTGTTCCAATCGTAACCTTAAACACTGGCCCAGTGACCTGCACTTAAATAACAGCCCAAGGAAAGGTGTCAGCGCTCAGCACTGCAGCACACAAACCGCATAGGAGTATATGGAAGTTCTCAGCCCCTTGTGGACCTGAAAGATGAACTTCACCTAAAACCAAACATAGCCCATCCCATCACACTCCCTTTCCCTTGCCATGCCCAGCACTCCTGCATGTCTTGTGGCATCTGCAGGAATGGTGAATTAACCCAGGTTTTCAGTCGTTTCTCAAAGTCCTGTAATATGGCCAGAAAAGCAACACCTGGCTATCCCAGAACTAATTGCAGCTGTATTCAGGAATTTGCCTCTTTCATCTCAGACACACAGCCTAACAAAAACTTGAGCCCAGGTGGAAGATTGGTGACTTTGACAGACTCAGACCCAGAACGTAACCTTTTGGTCCAACAGCAAGAACAGGTCTGCCAGGATCCAGAAACAAAACCTAACTTTCCACTTCTACATCCCAATAAAGGACAAACTTCCTGAATTCTGATAGGCTTCATCAGGCAGCCCTTGCTCTAGCCCCAATCGTTCTGTCGTAAGTCTGAACACAACCACAATAGCATCATTAACTTGACGTGATTTAAAAAATATCTTTATAAAACCCCCACAGCTCAGTTCCCTGAGGTGTCCCTAATCTGCTAACTATTTTTGCAGCCTTCACAGGTTCCTGTAATGAAACAGCCTTTTCTGGTCCTTCTCTCACAAACCTGATTCCAACCAAACATAGCTTTAAACTAAGAAAGGTAGCCATAACAGCAATAGACCTGACCTGCACTACAACACTAATTTCATGCTACAGGCCCACAGACCCTACAAGAACTGAAAATACACCTTCAGCCCAAATTGTTGCCCATTAGATTTTTCTGTGTGCCAGACCTCATCTTATTTCAGTGGCACCTGCAGGATTCGCGCATAATATCAGCAGACCTTGCCCTTCTTTTCCCAACCTTAACCATAGCTGTTGTCAGTACCACAGCCATTGCAAACCCCAGTGGTCCTGCAACCACAATTCTGTAATCTCATTTCTCTACACCCTAATCCCAATATTCTGCCTACCCATAGTTTAATGTTAAAAGAGGTGACACCGCTGTCCTGTGAATATCCTGCGCAGCCTCACTAGTACTGTGCTCCTTGTTTGATTCCCTAGGGGGTTAAGATGGTGACACAATTCTCCATCCAGTTCTCTCTCTGACCTTAGCTCTGCCCCTAATTCAAGCACTAACTGTAGCCTTAGCACAAGAACTGTTCCTGCTATGACCCAAAGCATGTACAGCCCTATTTTCATCTTACTCTGGCCAGCTAACACAACCTCTTTTCTAAAAGGAGAAGTGACCCTGGATGTTAACAAATCAAAATATATCCTGTAAGCCATGCTACAACCATTATACTACTGTATTAGCATCCTTAATTTAAGATGGCAATCCCAATAACATTCAGGAATAAATGCAGTTCTCCAGCCCATTCTTTCCTTTAACCCAACTGTACCACTAACACGATCACAAGAAGGGAATGCCTGCTCTTGAGGGGTAGCCCCTCAAACCTCAGTTTTACACTTTCATCCCTGGCAGCATCAGACCTCTTCCTACTTTGTTGGTCCTGACAGAATCTAGGGTACAATTTTCCAGCCTTAGGATTTCTTGGGAATCCTAACCTAAATCCCAGAGAGATGATACCTCACTGTTCTGCAACTAACTCTAGTCTGTTCAGTCCATTGTCAACACAAGCCTTAATTTTTGCGTGACATACCCTGTAAAAAACAAACACAAGCCTGCCACTCTCGGATGGATGATCTTTACTATCCTATGACCAAAGTGGGGCTGATTTGACACTACCAGCACCAGTCTATATCTTACTTCAGCAGGTCTCAGAAACAAAAATATTTTCCAACTCTTTCTCAGTCTTAATCATCACTTCTACTCTAGGTTTATCCAAAGAGAGATAACCTCTGTCATCTGGAAATGGATTAAGGACCATTTGAACACTTTAGTGTTCAGGAATATATTGTATACTTCTTTCCTAAATTATACGCTAACCTCAAATTTTAGGCTAGTCTTAATCCAAAGGAGGTGAGCACAAACACCCCAGGAGGGTAGTTCTTTCAGATTACACCCATTTTGGATATGTTCTGGCCTCATCAGGGATTGTGTCTTTGTGCTAGGGTTAGGGGTCAGTACAGCGAAGCTTGAAGAGCAAGGTTCATATACGAAACCTGTAAGTACCACGTGAAACTGATGAAGCTGGATGTATTTTGAGATGAGGATGAGTCTAGACTTAGCTGTTGGTTGGATGCTGTTTACCTGGCTATGCTGGATGTCTGACTAAGTTTGCAGTCGGACTAACAGCTTTGAAGATTTAAAGACGTAGATTTAAAGCATCTGCTGTGTGGTAGGGAGGTTGGCGGGCAACTTCACCAATATCATTATCCCATTTGCCTGAGATAATATATATTTTGTGTTTTGGCATGGGTGACCGGGATGACCTACTGCTAGGGATCTGGTTGTGGCTTTGGAATGCGAGTGTGGAAGAGAGAAATTTATTCCTATGTTCTGCAGAATTTGCAGTAGTGATACCAGTGGTGAAAGCACGACAGCTCAGGCAAGCAGTGAGAACTTGTGGACAGAGGGGTGTGTAGGTAGGGCATTCCTGGGAGAGAGGTGAAACTGGGGTTCCTAAGTCATAAAGAGATTTGTAAATTGAACTGGGGTCACCCATGTCCTGATAAGTACCACAAACAGTGGACCACAGTAAAACCTGAGAGAAGTATTGGACCTGTAGGTAGCTATTTTGACATTTTCAGGATCTCAGTTTTGAATCAAAGTAGAATGCAGGCACGTAGGTCCTGCTTCACTCTTAGATCACTGTGAGTCTCTCCCAGGTATGTCGATACAGTTGCTGAAGGCTGTCATAGCTGACAATTTACTTCTGTGTAATTTTAATGGTTTAAAAAAAATGTATCTGAAGCTATACATTAAAAAGTGGTAAGGTTTCTTTTGGAACCTAGTAACATGACTTAACTGGAGGAAGCCTCAAAAACTATCAGTTAAATTAATTGTTTTTACTCAGAGATTTTGTGGCTTTGCTGTCAAGGTAAAATAGAGCAGACAACTTGCCAGCTTACCAAATGTTACCACTCACTGATATCAGCGTAACTGTATCATCATGCTTTTTATTTATTTATGAGCACCATATGCCTGTCATGTTAGAAACCAGTGGATGTCATGCGTTCATTCATTAGGTTTCTGCAAACAACAAAGACCCCTGATTATGTTGCACAGCATTCATTCTTGCTAGTGCTTTATTTCAGTAAATAATAGTGGTCTTCAGAACATTCAGTACGCCGTCAATTACATGCAGTTGGAATTTCTCTATATGTTTGTATATACATACACACACACATGTTTTATTTGGTAACACTATTATTAGAATGCCTAGGGCATAAAACTCCACGGTTTTTAGGTAGAGCTGAAAATAAGAGTAGTTTTTCTGTTAACCTACTAAGACCATCAGTTTGGTCAGTGAGACATTACTGCTGAAGTTCCATAGCTCCGTGAAAGTATTTGGCTAATAACATTAGGCATGGCTTTGTCTGCTAATCTGTGCACTTCTACCATCCACATCCCATTACAGAGAGGAGCAGTGTCTAACCTCTGCTCTGCTCAGTGTATATTACGTGGGCAACATTTTGACTCTGTCTGGGGAAGCATAAAATACAATAATAGGTAGTACACTCGTGTTCTTAAACATGCAAGAAGCTTAGAAACCTTATTGTCTTCTCACTCGTCTTGCTGATGTACAGTCTTTATCTATGATTAGTTCTTGAATTGTCAATTTCTGCTAAAAATTTCCTAACTGGGGAAGCTTCCACCACCTCTTTTCTGATAGTGAGTCCCCATTATCACAGATTTAATCGTAAGTTTGGTTTTGGTTTTTTTTTTTTTCCTGAAACCTATTAATCTTACTACTATTTTTTAAAGTCCCTTTTCCTATAGTATCTGAGCGCTGATGATATTTTACTATTGTGGCTGCCTCATGCCCAATTAAATCACCACTTGTAGACCACAAGGGTAGTTTCTATCTGACAGTGGAGGAGGTGACACAGAATTTTAGTGATTCAGCAAAAGAAATTCAAAGCTGGTGGATGCAAGACACATCGCCTATATATAGGAAAGTAATAGGCATGTCAGGTGAGGCAGGGGTGAATGGTAAGTGTACGCAGGTGGTTGAATGCATTCATAAAGGTTACAGAGAGCACATGCTGTTTGTAGGGGAACACGTGGAAAGGAGTGATAGAACAAAAAAAGGGAAAGGGTTTATGAATACTAAATCATGAGTGCTATACTGAATAGTGCTTCCCAGTGCTAGAACAGGTCAGAAGGTAGAATGAGGCCAGTGCCTGGCATGAACTGAAGTTGTCCTATGATGCTGTAATGGAGGGAGCGCTGACGCCAGAGGCTGAACCTGCAAAATCACAAAGCTCCCCGGCTCGCCACGTGACACACTGAGAGTCAGGAGGACAACTCTTAACGTGGACAACAAGCAAGGCAGTTGCGCAGAGGAAGGAATAAACGTGGCTTTGCAGACTAGCCGAAGCTTAGAAATTGGAGTGTGAAACACCAGACTCCCATAGTTATCTGTCCTGGTCACAGACAACTAAGAGACAGACATCTAACAACTCTGCAAAATCCCACTGATGTTGATTTGTGTGGTTTAATAGCTGGATGACTGTAGGCTAAGCATATTCCCATGCGTCTTCGAAATGTTGTGCACCCACCTCCATCGTGATACCTGACGGGAAAACCAGTCCTCAGAGCTGCCTGATGAGCCATATACACGTATCCTGGACTGATACGATCACATAACTCACTGCTTGCTTGCATTTTGTATGCAAAACAAGAAGTCCTGGTATAAAGAATATTGTTGAGATAAAATTCTCAGCCAGTCTAAACTGGTGGAGCACTGCTAAAAGCAAAGAAACTAAACCAAATTACATCAGGTTACATCCGGCCTTCAGTCAATATAAGCAGGAAAAAAAGAAACAGAAATATAGGGATGTTGGTGAAAGACAGAGCCACTAAACGCTAGTTGGTTATTATTACAAGGGGTTAAAATGACAGTCGGCAAGCTGTACGCTAGACATTAGACTCATAGAACAGTGCACATCTGCTAGTAGAAGTAGGTTAGTAGAGAAGAAGAAACCATGTGGATAGGTAGATAGAAATGCAGAGAAGAATTAATTCAAACACACTTCAGCCGCTCCAGTTCTGAAGTCATGCTGGAGGAATGCTACTGGGGAAAATCCTTAGTGAGCAACGGGATTGCCTGTCACATGAACATCCTAGTACTGCAGCTTTGGATTCAGGAATTGCCTTCTCTGTGGCCTTGTGCACTCCAGCCCTCCAGAGGAGTGACTTGCACTTTCTTGTCAGAGACCTGAAAGGCTCTATTTTTTGTCCAGGAGATACTACATCCTCATTTGCCAATTCAATCCAACACTTTTTTTAAAAGGACTTAGTTTATAGTCCGTGATTCTTCTTGCATTGCTTGTACTGGGGAAACTGAGTTTACAAGCAACTTGACTTTCATCTAACTGCTCAGGCAATTAAAACAGAGTCCGAAATGTTCCCTTGACTACTTTTCACTAGGAGAAAAAAGGAGGTTTCAGTGTTCCCCAGTCCTCACCTAGGGACACGTTTGCTAAATCCAGCATGAATAAAGAAAGAGAGGGAGACCTACTCCATAGAACTTCCTCTCTCTTCCCTTGAAGGTATCTGGGGCACGAAGGCACACAGAGGAAGAGAGGATGGATTAAATTTGTGCTCTGTCTTCTTCACTCAGCATCTTTTGCTAGAGCCGCGGAGGCGTTATGTCTCGGACACTCAGACTGGAGCTTGAGACTTCCTTTGCCAAGTGCTGGAAGAGAGTGTTTAGGAGGGAAGATGGACTTCAGCCAGAGGTCATCCCATTTAGGTGCTCTCCCTTATCAGGACAGACAGTATATTGCCAGTCTCACCACCCATAATGTGCTGGTGAGTTGTGTTGCAGGAATATGTAGCTTGTTTACTAGTTCAACCATGTTTTCTGATCCAAAGATATCATATGTTGCTGTCAAGTATTTTTAGTCTGAGCTTCTTAATACCCAGTTTACTTTGCAGTCTTGGTTTCTTCAACTAAAAATAGCTCCAAGACAACAATAGCTTTTAGGTGGTTCCACTTTTTGGATTAGACATGATTTGTTTAAAAAAGTAGCAACCTAGTGATGGTAGTTGGGTGCCTTCATTCCAGAAGGATCTTGAAGAGATTGGCTGTCCTGCACCGAGTCTCACCACCTGCTGCTGTGGTACCGCTAGCTCTTTGCTGTGACACAGCGTTCCTTGTCTGCACGGACTGTCAGAGCAGATTATCTTTTCTGGTTGGGAGAGATTTTTTTTCTGGCTGGGATCTTTTTCTTTTCTTTGGTAGGTAGAATGAGCGAGGTTAGAATTTGGCCAGAACACTAAAGTGAAACAAACTTCCAGCTGAGAAAGATCATGGAGGCTTCCTTCGCACCCCTCCTAAAGGTCAGGATCTCTTGTCATACCTTCTCTCGGTCAGGTGACACCTGCAGGTATACAGCACTTTGCCCATCTTCCTGCTGTATCAGAACAGAAGTGACTCAGAAGGGAGGAGCTTTGCCTGCACTGAATCACCATCGCTTTCTATATTTATCCTGCAAATGTAAAAATCAAATTCTGTCCAAATTTTGTTTAACTTGTAAGATCCTAGCCCTGAGGGCTACAGCTTTGAATCAGTGCAGCAGGTTGTGGGGTTTTGTTTGTTGGTTTGTTTTGCAGTGCAAGTGAGAATTTGAGCATGTTACTGCTTGAGCAGTGGGAGTTTTGTCAGTGTAGCATCTACACATTCATTGCTGCAACCCAGTGGGGTAATGTGAGGTTTTTAAGTATTCTTATAGCCTTTATTGTCCTCGGCTGGAAAAGACATGACTTTTGCCTTTAAAAAGAAGTAAAAAAAACCCTTCTGACTTTGTCATGAGAATAAAAATAGTACTGTTTGGCTGGTTTGTGATGTTTGTCCCTTAGTCTTAAGTTTCACAGTTCACCTAAGGTGTGAGGTTATGAAGTAGGACACAAAACGTGTCATGCTCTAATGCCTCCATTTTCACCTCTGGAAAGGACCTTTGCTAAGATACTACAGCTGTATGTTAACAGTGCTGCAGAAAAGATACTGCACTGCCCTTTGGTTAGCTACATACAAGGATCAAATTGGATTTAATTCTACCCAAGAATTCTCATGGCTTTGAAAAATGGGCTCTGTCAACGTGAGAATTAAAATTTTGTATTAACTGCATATAAGGCTCAGGTATAATGCTTGGGTTTTCTAAGATACAAAATATGGACTGTCTCTTCAGTCCTAAGAAAAGCATCCTGCCCACCCAGTTAGCATTTGTCAAGGTCTGTTAATTTTCACTGTGATTTACCAATTCATGACTTCTTAAAAATAGAGTCCGAGCAATAATTTTTCTGACATTTGATCATTTTATGAAGATCTGTTAAGTGTTTAACAAGGTCAAGTAAGCAAGAATCAGTCCACCTGCTGACCTGAGCTTGCACATTGCCTTCCCCCCGGGAAGTGCAATTATGTTGCAGTGCACTGGCTCCCTAGGGAATTTAGAAAAAGGCAAGAAGTACTGCGAGTGCTGCAGGGGTGTGTCTGGGACCTTGGTGAGGTCTGTGCAAAATGGAGTTGTCGTCAGATCTGTACACAGTGTGCCATTTGAATAAGCCTGGACTAGGCAGGGTTGCCTCACTTCAAAGCACAATAGTAATTTGGGGCCTAGAAAGCAGTACCATGAAATCAGAATTACAAGAAGAAATTGGATTCTTGCACATTGATAAGCAGGATTTTGCTATACTGACTTTCTAGCTATTGTCATACACGTATTCCATATTGAAAGTAGGTATATTAAATGAAATAGTGAGAAAACAACAACTTTGTATGAGAGCATGTTTTTTTAACCTACCTACAATAACCCTTGGTCATTTCAGCCTATCAGCTCTTTCCTTGGTATATATTTTTCTCCGTTCATCTTAGAAACTCAATAAGGAAATAAAATACCAACATAAATAAATGAAGAAGAAGGTTTCTCAACGCCAATAAGCTAGACAAAAGAAACAGAACACTAGAGAATGTTTACTTATTTATGATATCTTCATGAATGCCATACTTTGGAGGGAATGGGAGATTTTTGTTCATGTTTGGCTCTCAAGTGTGTTAATCAGGTTTTATTAAAATGGGGACAGTTGGCTTGAAAAAGCTAGGGAAACTAAATGCAACCAGATTAGAAGTTCATGTGAAATACTAGCGAGTAAGAAGAGTTGTTTAAAATTGCTATTATAGGCAGGGGGATGGGAAACTATTTTCATATTCTTGTTTAAGGGGAGGAAATCTTTGCAAAAGGGTGCATGGTTGTGTGGTGGAAGTACCCGGTTTGATCTGGGGGGTTTGTTCTGTTCTCTTCCCTGTTCTATAAAAGAGTCCACTGTAACTTCCAGTAGTTTTGTCTGTGCTGCCATCCTGTCTAATACACGTCTTCTTAAACGTGTGAGAAGGCCCCTTGAAAATAACAAAATGCCTTATAACGAGTTCAGTACATGCATAAGTGTTTTCAAGATTTCAGAGTATCGCTGCGGTTCAGATCCATACCGCCTCTCTCTCTCTGTGACTGTTTTCTGTTAGCGTGTGGCACAGGGAGTTCTGGCTTGGGGTTTCTCTGTACTGCCGTGACCCTGGAAGTGTCAGGAAAACAATCCTAAAAGGGAAATCCAGGTATTACGCAACAGTTTTCTCCTCTGGCTAATTGAGAATTGACAGCAAAGTATGAGTGGATAGAAGCAGGGAAAAACAACACCCTGTACTGGCAAGGGTATAAATAAAAATGCCAGATCACTCCTCGTCATGTGAAATTTCTGAGACCCCCCCTTCTTCGCAATAAGCTGTGTAACTTCTCTTACCACAGAAGTTTAGGGACTCAGGTCAAGACTAGCAGTCTTGAAGTCTGTATGTAGCAAAACCACACCGCACCTCGAAGGATTGGATTCAAGAATACGGTCACTAGAGCCTGTTTGCTGTTTGTAGGGTCTGTCTAATGTCATTTCAAGTTATCTGATAGCAGTTCTTAAAATGCTGGCAGTTTCCATGCTGTTAGGCAAATGAGGCTTAGAAAAATTAACATATATATATATGGTCAGTGACACAATGCGGAGCAATAGATGTGTTTTTCATCAAGTGGTTTCTTCATAGATCTTCTATCTGCAGGATTCCTTTGCATTTATTTACATTCTCATTATTCTTTTTTAAACAGCATGTGCATTAGAAAACCAATGTCAGATAACCCTACACTGTAGCTGTCACCCCATTAACAAACAGCCATGTTGGGGGTGGGGGTACCCTCTTGGTCCAACCATAAAGGCCTTCAGAGTTTTATCAAGTACTTACTCTTGGGGGGAAGTAAGGTTATCCTTTAATATAGGACAAGTCTGGGTTTTACTAGAAATATTTGCTTTTAACAAACTGTATTAATAAATAAGGCAATGTAATGCCAACCGTCCAGCTGTACGCTCCCGGAACAGCCTGTGCTGGTACTGCTGCTGTGGGTGCCAATGTGGGTGAAAGGTCATTAGTTTCCTTTGCTCTCCCTGCTGTCCCCAGAAGGTGAGGAGGGACTTGAAAGCTGATTAGAGGGAGAGTAGCCATGTCAGCTCCAGCATTTTGTTACCGGTTTTCTGAATACCTTACGCCAACCGTAACTCTTTTGCTAGTGTGAACTTCTTACGTCAATGCAAAACAACCCCACCCAACCCCAAACTTTGCAAATCAGAGGCTAACCATGCATTTCCTTGGCTCTGGCATCTCCGTACAGCTCGGCTGCAGTTTTGATTGTTTGGAGGGTGTGGCTTGAGTTTTACAGACCTAATGCCTCTCTTGCATAAACAGATTTCTCTTCTGTTCTCCAAAATATCACATGGTATTGTAATAATTGAATCTACACTGGAGTGTGACCTCAGTCTAAAACCCTACATTTGATTAGACATAGGTGTTTGTGAAGAAACAGGTAAGGATCAGTATTAACTACTTAATTGTTCATGTAAGACTGGCAAGGTTGGGCATATTCGGAGTTATGCAGGCTGATTTCATACAGAGCCTTGATTGATAGCGGCGTCTAAAAAAGGTGTCGGCTCCTGCTGAAGCTTCTCCCATGACTGGGGCAATTGCAAGCGTGTGTACTTTTGCCCCTCTTGCCCCAGTGCTAATGTGAATTCTTGCACAGCTAACAAGACGGTGAACTAACTTTCCTTTTTCAGGGCATGGAAAGGGTCTCTTTTGTCTGCCAGAGAACTATTTTCATGAAACTTGCACAACCTCAGCTGTCTCTGAGAACTGACCTTCTCTGCTGCATTTGGTTGACACTGCCAATAGATTTGCTAGTCATGAAGGGAAGGGTAAGAAACACCTGGACAGACGAACACTGTGACCACGTACCTTTGAGCCACTTTAGAAAGGAACAGGTAAATGGAAACAGAGGGGAAACATAGACCTGTCCTGGAAATGCTGTGTCATTTGGTAATGGGCAAGGTCAGTGTTTGAAACAAATTTTAAGGTGCTGGTTTACTTATTCAGGAAGAAAAAAAGAAAAATAAAGAAGAACTAAAGCTCAGGCAATCCCTTAGATTCTTTGAGCCCCAGCGTAGGGCGGACAAGCTCACAAAACCCTCTGAGATATCTACAACCCACCAAAGACTCGATCCACAAAGCACGGCACTTGCAAAACTCCAAGGAGGTTGTGGCCACGTTCGGCAAGTTCAGAGACTGTGCGCAGACATGGCTTGGACATTTCCACCCTGTCCTACACGTAGGGCTTCATTTTTGTGATTGACATGGCCAGGAGCGTATTTTGCAGATGGGGTCTGGCAAAGTGTCAGCACCTTTTATTTTCTATTTTTGCCTGGTGTGGACACAGGGGTCAGCCAAGACTGACTGTTGGAAACAACAGGTTGTTTTGTGCCCTCATTTTTCTAGCCTTGCTTTCAGTTCATCTCAGTGGTGAAGGGGTCACTTTAATATCTGAACTCGGAATCAGAGCCCATGGAATTTCTCAGTGTAGCAGAGGCTCCCGCTGTACTGGGGAGGCAGGAGGGCGGTAAGAAGAAGGGAAAACAATAGATCCCAGTTTCAAGTTCTTAGTAATTTTAAAACTAGTGTAAAATACTACCGAAAAGGGACCTTTTTCTTGGACATTATGTTTATTGTCTTACTCTGTAGGAATACGTTCAGTACAAACAGACAAAGAAGAAAAGCCTGACAACTTTTGCCATTGTTAGGAACATGGGGAGGCCATTGCTGATTACAAGCAAAACTACATCCAGGAAATATTTGTTGCCATAGTGACCATATTTAGTTGAATCCTTTTTCTGCTGTACAGATCTGATTTAATTAATTCAGATATTTATAAATAGCTTCCCATGAGGCCAAAACTAATGCCTGCAAAGCAAAGCTGCAAAGACTTTGGATGTACAGCTCTGTACGGACAGATGGAGACCCCACTTCAGCAAAGCAGTTAATGTGAGCACACAGTTTTAAGCCCTACATCTCATTCAACAGAATTGAGCCTGTGCTTAAAATCATACATATGCTGAAATAGTTTGCTGCAGTTGCTAGCACATAGTGAGCATTTCCATTTTAAACTATGTGGCTTTATTTGATCTAACTTTCATAAACTCCAGTGGAAATAAGTCCTTAAGTAGTTACACCATTAGTCATACTAGGAGTGGCCGATTGCTTGCCCGGCAGTTGCTGTGAGCATTACAGAAAATATGGGCATATACACCTTTCATGGTTTCATGTTGCTTTCCCTAATCCCCAGCCTCTAAGAGTTGTCCTCTGCAGCCCTTTTTTCCTTATTTTTCGTTACACTAGTGCTAGGGAAATGGTTGAAACACGTGCATTTTACAAGTGCCTAAAAGGGAATTTTTCTGGAAGTTTGCATATTAAGTATGTGTAATCTCCGATAGTTCAGGTCCCTTCAGTGGGAAACTCTCTTGAAAGCTTCAGTCTAGTTGGGTGTCAAAAGTCTTGCAGTTACTCTGCATTATTTGTTTATAACACGAGCTCCACGTCCATTGGCTCTGTGTTGTCCCAGGTTTTAATTCTGCCTTGTAAATGCAATCGCACAGTCACTTTGGGATAGAAAGGGGCAAGAGGAAAAGGTCAAAAGATTTACCATTCCTGCTGCTTTTCAGAAGTTTTGTCCCCTCCAGTAAAGCATGGCATATGCAAACAGTTCTCTCCACACATGGCACATCGGGGGGCATTAGCGTGTTTTCCAGTGTCAGGATAACAAGGGACAGCTGAAACTCGAGGAACAGAAAAGGAAAAGTCCAGAAGAAACTTAAAAATTTCAATGACACAAATTGCTACCTGCAAAGAAAAAGAATTGGAAAACTGGTAAACACCATCTTTATCCATACTCCTTTCACATATTTTCAGACCATAATTTATTTCAGACATTTCACACCTTTTCTAGCCTTCTGCACTCAGTCTTTTTTAACATCTAGCTTTTGCATTGCAAATCTCTTTTTATCTGAGAGTCAGAATGCAGGTGGCATCTCTAAAAAAAAAGTTGGGGTTTTATTATGCACCTCAGCTTCCCTGTTCTCACTTTTTCCATCCAGAAGTTACTTGGTCTTTGCCATTTTCTTAGACTTACAGAGACCCAGACTCCAGGTCCCTCAGACTGCATACAAGAGAGAGTATGAACGAACTGAACTTCAGAATTCACTCACCTGCAATTGGAATCCACAGGAAACAGTCAAGATGTCCTGAGATTGTATCTGCAAAATCTTTGCCATGATGCCCTTATTTCTTTTCACCAAGCCAACACCTGGTCAGGGACGTTTGTGGTGCAGAACTTCCCTCTTTAAGCTGTGCTGCTGGACAGGAGAAAGGTCTCTTCCTGAAGCATTTATTTTTGAATATCCATTAGCTCTGGAGGCCTGGTATCTACTTTCCTTACTTTACCATGCAAGTTTGCGGGCAGCTTGCCCTCTATTTCACCCTGCTGAAGTAGTCTGTGGTGGGTTGCGATGGTCCTTTCCCATGGACGGGCTTTTCAGCGCGGAACAGCAGTCTGCCCAGACCTGGGGTGAAGGCTAGGCAAGGAGGGGTGCCAAAGCTGGCTCTGTCCCATTCCCCCTCCTGTCTCCTGAGAATAGGGCCAACAGTTGCTCCCGCAGCAGGAGCCTTTCTGGGATAATTATCTTATAATTGTGAGCTTTTCTGTTCTGCAGCCCTCGCTGTAGTTTCCTCTCGGTACGGTTGCATTGAGCTTAGTGGGAGATTGATCAAATAAATAAGAAGCTTCTCAGTTTTTAACCCGGTAAGTTCATCTCTTAAAGCAGTGATGTCTTAACAACCAGATGCTTTTGTTCTCAGTGCTGTATTTATCAGAGGTTTGGAACTTTTAAACTCCAAAACAATGCAATTGGTGTGGAAAGGAAAAGTCCTCTTCTGAATATCTTGTCACACCTCTGGGTGAGAAGGGCCATTTTGTGTCAGAAGTCGAAACAGGCAAAATCTGACGAAGAAGGCAGGGACAGGCATTCCTCTGCCTTGGCAAAGCCAGAAAAGGAAAGGCTGGAGAACCCCTCACCGGAGGTCCCAGACAATCCCAGAAGGATTAAGCTGTGATATACTGTACACGGTAACCAGAGCTGAATCTGGCAACACGCAGCCCCACGGAGCGTGGCTCCAGCGCCCTGTGTGCAAGAGGCTGTTGTCCATCAGCTCCAGCATGACCCTGTGCATGCTGTTATGACAGCTGTTGGAAACTGTTATGTCAGTGTACCCTTTCGGTCTCCTCAGGAATAGGAGATGCTGTGCTCTTTTGGATTTTTTAATGCCCTGCTTAGTCTGGATCACAAGTTAGTGAGACATTGATAATTTTAACTGTGTACTCCACAGGCCTATTTGTTTATATTGCTGGGATGTGCTCTTTGTTTCTGGCAAATGCTTCCAGAGGTAGCTTATGCAGAAAGCGCATAACTTCTCTTTCCTTACACCTTTATCTTCTCACCTGCAGAACGTTGCTACATTATCACTGTATTCTTTTAAAAGAAACTTATCTGAAGTATCCTTTTGGCACTGTGTTATTTCTTTTCCAGTAATTTTGTAAGGGACACTGTCAGTTTGGGTTTTACCTTCATAATAAATGCATTGCAATTAGTTTCTGTTCTCAAACCTACACAAATCCACTGTAATGCCAATTTTGCAACTGCATTCCCTGCTTTTCTACCCCTGCTGCTGTTTGATTTTCAGAGAGAAAGGGAGAAGCTAAATATTTATACAAGGGAAACTGAATTTACATAATAAATAAACAGAAAAAGCAGAGAAATAATCCCCCCCTCTGCTCTTTAAGTTCCAGCAACACTGCATGTAGGCTGTTTCAAAGAGAAATGCGCCTCCTCCTCTCATCCCAGCTTCGGCAGACATCCCTTTAACTGCTTGTACTCCTTTTTAACTCCTTTGCATAAAAGAAAAACTCCCATTGTGTCTCAGAAATTCAATATGATATGGAAACCAGATAAATTGTTTGTTGTTTGTTTTCTTTGTTTTGTTTTGTTTTTTTAAAGAAATGTCTCCTGCCCAGCTTTAGTATGGCAAGGAAATTCGATTATCACTTGTTGACAGGCATGCAGGTCATGTTGAGTGTTTCTGACATGTCTATTTTGAGTTAAGCTAGAATTTGTATTTTGATTATGACAGAGTAAAAATACTTGGACAATAGATAGTCTTTGCCTGTGAATGAAAATTGGAATTATGCAAGTTATGGTCAGATAGATTTGTGTTAGGGAGACGAGGCTTTGGTTGGGTCACTGCCCAGATGTAATAATTAAAAAAACACCCAAAACAACAACCAACCAACCAAACAAACAAAAACCCATATCACCCTCCCTTCCGTAACTTCGAAAGAGAAAAATACAATCACAGCAACACAAGAGATCTAACATGAAATTACTTGTGAAAGACAACTGGAGATTTTCCTCTTGCCCATTTTAGTCAAGTGATAAAGTATCCATCTCCTTCTGCTTAACCATCTGGTTTATTCCACAAACCTGCATTTCTGCAGCTTTGCATAATGTTTTAAGTGTTAAATACCCCGTGTGTCCTGGCTCCTTTGCTTCGCAGCAGTAACTAGCTCAATCAGAGTCAACAGCTGAGACCCAGAACGAAGGTGGTGTGTGGTCAGGAGCGGGGCTGCCATCAGTTTGCCCGGTCCTTCGTGCCTTTGGGAGTGGGCAGCAGCGGTGTCATTGCACAGCCCTTTGCAAGCCCCCAGCAGCTGGCTGAAGCAAGCTGAACTACTCTACATCCGCAGGTCTGAAACTAGGGGTTGAGTCTTCGTGTGGGGTCTGTAACGTTAGGAGCAAAGTACCGAGCTCGGTTAGAGGCCATTTATCTGTGCCAATATTTGGGATCAAGGGCTCACCAGAAGTGGAGTCCCAATTTGCAATGGGGTCATGACCAGAAAACATTTGAAACTGGCTAACAAGGACACTAGATTTGAGAGTAGTCCTCAGCAGAGCAAACTTAAAGTGCTGCTTTCCAGGCCGTTGTCATGTGAAGTCTGGAAGCAAGGGCTGTGTTGGTCAGTATTCAGCTTCCTTTTGGAAGCAGACTGGTTCTTGGAATAAAAAAATCGTCAGAGGATGTGAATGTTTCTGAAGAGGGGGATGCTGAAATTTTGCTGGATTCAGTGTCTGTTTGGTCTTTATCCAGCTCTGAGCTCAAAGGCAGCACTTGTGATAATACATTTTCTTCACCACAAAGACAAATGCACCTCCTGAGGGAAAAACAGTTGCTTTGACATTTCAGGCTGGGAGACTTGTCCTTGACACATGCACAGGCCCTGATACATGGTGTCTTGGCTTCACATACTTAGGGCTATCTGGGAGGCTGGCACTGTCCCTGTTCAAAGGCAGTGGCATGCCAGCACTGTAGCGGTGCGTTCCCCGGAGGGGATGTTTGCCTCGGCAATGCAGCAGAGCACGGCTGTGACGGATACACTTGACCCCTCACCGTACTTTGGTTCAGGCTGACTAAGGACCCACAGGCCTCATACCCTGGGATGAACTTACGAGGTGGAAAGCTCCTGGCTCACATACAAGGGAGTGAAGGTGCCTCAGAAAAATATGTTGAAAGGTGGTTTTGAAGCCCAAAAATGCAAGATAACCAAAGTACAGAACAAGGTGCCAGAGCTAAAATGAAGACATCTATGTTGTCTGTACAATTGACTACCAGCCAACTACTTCACTCCATAAATATGACCATCAGCATGATCCCAACTGGAGCTCTCCCTGAACTGCAGCTGGACTGCATACCAGGTGACTCTCCCTTTGAGCAGGGACACCTCTCAAGGTGTGAGATTCCTTACCTGGGACTCAGAGAACCTGCCTGGCCCAAGGTGGAGAGATCCCTTACTCGCAATAGATGTAAGTGACAGCATGCTCAATTAATACTAATGAAACATTACTGGTCCACGTAGATACTCAATATTAATTATTATAAAGTTTGCTTAGATAATTACATTAAACATAAACTGTTGTCCAAGTCTGAGACTAAGACAGGACCTAGTTACACCTAGGCTCCGTAAGGAGTTTAGAAAGCAAGGCGGTCCACTCTGAACTTCGAGACTGAATGGGAGGGTCTTCCTTACCCTTTGCGTCTCTGGTCTCTGTATGAATCATTCTAACTTTATTCTAACTCAATTTTCTCTTGTATGTTTCTTCCATGCAGTACTTAATAAGATGAACCTTGCCATCAAACTTACTGAACCTTAGTAAACCACTGTTAAGCTTTCTTAAATTCAATCAAATTTATCAAACTCTGACAAGTTGTTATTTTACCTCAATAAAGCCTATTGCTGCTTCTCTCTTTTGAGTAAGGTGCATTCCACTCATCCACGACAATGGCAAATACCATCTCTGTCACAGGAGATGATGTGCTCTGCATTAGCCATGGCGTGGTGCACTTTCTCACACGTGGTTACATATTTATACGTCCCAATGGGACAGGGATAAAAAGAAACGGAGCTTATATTATGTTGTGGCTGCCAGCAGTCACACACTGCACCGTGGCAGGAAGCCGAGTGTAAGAATCAACTGTGTTTTCAGACTTCTTCGAGGAGCTGCAGTCTTGATTTGCAGAGCTGCCAAAGACCTGCAGTGCTCCTACTTTCAGCTGGATGGGGGAGTACCCATTCTGGAAATCGTCCTGGAAATCTAGCAACAGTACTGTATGACTAAATATTGGTGCTCAAAGGATGAGAGAGCAAAAAGCACAGAAGAAGTGGCTGGGCAGAGAGGTGACTATGCTGGAACATAAATCATTAATACGAGTGATAAGGTGAAGCACAAATAAGGGAACATTCCTATTCTACAGTATTACTACTGTGGTTCTGCATCCATAGTCACCATTTCATAACAGCGGCTGGCCAAGCCTACGTAAAAACTCGACCCTAACAAATGTACTCTCGGCGCAGTGAAGGTGGTGAGGCTGATTGATAGTTACGGAGAATTCAATATAGGCAGCTTTACTGCCTGTTTGTGCTTCTTCACCATTATAATTCTCCTTCAGCAAAATAAGTGCTTACTGCCAAGCTAATTACAGAGCTGAGAGGTTATAGGCCCATAAAACTAGAGGACACTAAGAGATGCTGTCTACGTGTGACAGAAAGATGAGCAATCACGTCCAAACACAAACTATGCCATTAGTATTACTTACTTTTAAAGCGCCATTATCCCTTCATTGTTCTCTCTCGTTAACAATTAGTCATTCAGGCCCTTGAGAACTTTAATACAATAATCCCTACGAGCTCATCAAGCAAATCTCACACAGTCTCAACGTTGCATACAAGATTTATAAGACGGAACTGGCTGGATGTGAATGTGGGAGTAATGGTCCATAAGCAAATGTGACATAAAAAGAAGTCAGCCAGGAAAGCAGCCTACTGAACTCAGAAAGTTTAGCTGTAGTGGGAGATGCTGTTATTTCAAAATGGCTTTCATCTTTTGGGGTGGAAGGGAGTCATTTTGTCACAGGAGAAACAGCAACTGCATAATGTCCATGGTATTTACATACTGGTCAATGCAAGTCAGTCCCTGGTGTTGAAATCATGTAGCTGTATGCATTTTCCATTTGAATGCTGTGCTAGGAGAGCCTGTGCTCCTCCACTCCCTCCCCCTTCTTTCCCTTCTCCTTTTCAGCAAAAGGAGACCTGACCAACAAAGAGAACATAGATTGAAAGCTCTTGCATCCAGACTCTTTCAAGCAAAGCTTGAGAGAGACTTTGGCACATAATGCCTCTAACATTATGTTCACTGCCCTTAGAAAGCAATAACCAAATACATTCTGCTGGCAGTTAGCAAGTGCAGTGATTTCAACACAGATGAGAGAGGAGAGGACAAAGGAAGAATATGCTTAGAGCATCCCTTTCACTATGAACCTATGGGCCAGCTGGAGTGTTTACAAAGCTCTAGGGCCAGCCAGCAGGGAGTTGCAATAATCTAATTTTAATTATGTGACAAAAGCATGAAGAATCATTTCAAGGGCTAACAGAGGAAAATGGTTGCAGCCTGCCAATATTCCTTAGATGGTAAAAGAAGACAAGTTAACTCACAGAATTTAGTTGTTTCTCAAAAGACTAAATGGGATCTATCACAACTCCCGGCCTATTGTTGTTAGAGAACAAATTGGTTGCCAGAAAAAGGCTTTAGATGTTAAAGAAAGTTCCCAAGAGGCATCTAGGCAGAACAGCAATACCTATGCGCTTCTTCTGAAATAAAAGATGCACTCTACCAGTGAGAAAACAAAGTCCCATAATCATATTAAACTGACTAATATGAAATGCATGTTGCTAGGTATAAACTGACAGAGCTTCAGTCCGAGTTCTCCAGCATCACAGCCTTCTGGCAGGATCACAGTAATAAAACAGTTGTTTTGCTGTCCTAAAGCAAAGCACAGCTGAGAAAAAGAAAGGAGAGGAAATGAGAAGAAAGGAGAGGCAAAGGGAGGGAAGGGAAAGGGAAAGGGAAAGGGAAAGGGAAAGGGAAAGGAGCAAAGCTCAAATCCACCTGCTTTGCACACATCCCAGCCCTTTGGCAGAAAAGGAGTGGTGTCTCCTGGCAATAACAGAGCAGAGCTCACAGCAATGAGCCAAATCGTTTTGACTCCACTGAGTAGACAGCCATAGTGAAAACAGGGAAACGAGTTACATTTCATGCTATCAGAAGATGAATCCATAGGTTCTTATTTAGGATTTTCTTCTTCTTTCTGGATGCACTGAATCCAAACTTTTAATACAAGATTATCCTTCATTTTATTTTACAGTAAGACTTTATACTATCATGGCTTTCTTCAACCTGCTGTTGCAGGGGTATTTTGTGCTTTGGTTTTATTATTGCTTGAGACATTCAAGAGTGAACAAAATTTCAGTCTCTTGTGAAGGCATTATGGAAATACTGCATTACCAAGCAATTCACATTCAATAATTTAACAGTCACTGGGGCTTCATGGGAACTTTCACATAATGGCACAGCTTGTTTCAGAGCATGGTGATGCGCTTGAGCTATTCTCCTTGCCACAGCATCACTTTAATCACAGTGCTACATAGGATGCCAAGAAGTGAAGGTAGTCTGATTTTGCTTCTGCTCTTCATTATTCCATTAAGCGAAGTAACACACTGTTAAATAAGTGCATGGCTTTCCAGTTCAAGGAATGTTAACCTTGCTCTCCATATTTAAAATCTTTAGTTAAAGTACCTTATCTTAATTCAGAACAATTGTCTTTTGACATAGGAGCACACTACAGTAATATGTGTATGTTAAGCAAATGCAGGGTACAGTGTGTGTAGTCACCGTTTTAGCGTAGGCCTGTTTACATCTGGCTCTGCAATTTTGCAGAGTGAATCATGGAAATAGGATTTGTCTCCTTTATGGCCAATGGAAAAGCATGTGAAAGTGGTGTAATTTTTATTGTGCATGTCCTCAAAATCAGTGTAGTCCTCTGCACAGAATCAATTAGATCCATCTGTAGAGAGACATTAATGAAAGTCTCTACCCAAGTACAAATAATTATTAATTATTATACAAATCATTATTAATGAAGTAGTAAACTAAAAACTTTACTAACATCCTATACTCTCTTCTTTCAAATGGTCTCAGTGATCATTACTAAATTGAACCTCAGAGTGATTATTCTCAACAATACCGCCAGCAGATATTGCCATCTGCAAGTTACTTTTCCCCTTTATGTGACAGTGATATTCTCATTTTTGATCAACACTGTCATTCCGATTTGCATAACCTGAGGTCTTTTTCTGTGAATTGAGCCACTCTTGCATGGGGTTTCCTTCCAACACCAAGTGCTTTTCCCTCAGGTTAGTAGTGCCTTTATGCATTTCTCTGGAGTAGGGTTTAAGATGCAACGTTAACGTTCCTTTGGTTTATTTTCAAACTTTCCCTGGCCCAGGTTTTAATGCAGACATCTTTCGTACACTTTGAAAATACATCTGCTGTCACGTGTTAACAAGTACAGCCATCACACCTGGAATGAGGGCCAGCTTCAGGCACAGGTAAAGAATGCAATCTCCTGTGTCCAGTAGTGTGTCCTCCTCAGTGACTGCCTGCTGTACCTGTGCTGGAGGAGGCGAGAACGAGCTATTGGACCACTGTGCGCTGCCTGACCATCAATTCTTGTCACCGGTGACTGAAGGTGTCAGGGCAAGAAGGAGAACAAGGTGGAGGAAGCAATAATTACTTTTGTGAGGGCTGGGAATGGCTCTTCCTTGCAGCCAAAGTCACTGAGGTGTCTCCCTCTCGAGGTGCTAATGGGGCTATTGAGAGACGTAGCATGATGCTATATTGGGTCTTAAAATGTAATATAGATTGTTTTTGCAGCTAGACAACAACCATTAAGCCTGCTGATGCTTGAATTCAGCTAACTAACAGTTTTACATGGATAAATTAACCGAGTCCTTCTAACCAAGCTGTCAGCTGTTCCTGACTCCTCGTAGCATTTTGTAAAGTCAGACTGGTGAATTCTGGGCAAATCATTGAAAAAATTTAGGAAGCACTTTGGAAAAGGGGAGAGTTGGGAAAAACAATAAGAGAAGAATTTGGGGGTACCATCAGCTTTCTGATGATAAAGATTTTTTATAAAGGTTTATGCTTACCAGCTGATACAAATAATTCTTCAAATAGCTCTCAAATAATTGTTTTATACTCTACAATTATTTTGTTAGTAATCTGGTGAGGGACATCTGCAGTTTCTGGAAAACAGCAGCCCTTTGCCATGAAATTGGCAAACTAAGGCAGATTTTGATAAATAGTCCAAGGGCAAAAACACAAGGAAGGGTAAGGCCTTAGAACAAGTGTCATTTTTTAAACAATCCAGTTTAAATTTTCATTTTAAGTGACCCTCTTTCCTTTTTATGATGAGGTTTAAAATGTAGGGTCTTGAAGCTAGACTGACTACTTCCATATGCAACCCACAGGATTTTTTTCATTCATTGGATGCAGAGCTGAAGTGAAAAGTCCATTATTCAATCAGCTGCAAAGGGTGTGAGTTTCAGAAGCCAGAACAGGGAACTGAGATGGGAGAGCAGGGCAGAGTGGAGACAGTGATAAGCTCAGCACTAGCTGTTGGTTGACATTACAAAGGTTGTTTTTGTCAAGGGAAGAGGTGGAAATATCCTCTCTCCTTTTCTATTTTTTGTCCTTTAAAGAAAGCTGAAGTTCATAACGGCATTCTCAAATGCCTAAAAGTTATATATGCCATCACACACCCCACCCCCCCTCCAAGTTAACTTCAGAATCATGAGGCTGTTTTCTAACAATACGCTTTTTCCCCTCCAACAAGGTAAGTTTTTTTCTGACTGGGGAAATGCCTGGAACCCAAACCAGATGCCTTAAGAGAACTTTTCCCCCTCCGTACACATTTTGAGTTTTCTAAAGTCAGGGATGCTTTACACTGGAAATCTTCAAACTCCAAGGAAGCCTGGAGTTTCTGTGGACTGCCAGCTATGACAAAGCTGTTGGTATTTCTGTAAGGCAGACAAGGTGTAACGCAGCATCCATAGGTAAATAGAAAGCTCTTCTTTTTGGTTTATGCTGACCAAAGCACTCAGCAGTCTAATGACTAGTGGGATACCGTGGAATTATAGATCCTTAGTGAAAATCTTCCAAAATCGTATATATTGATTAAAACTGTTAGACAGAGAGGTATGTACAACACCTAAGAATATGTCTAAGAATGTGGCCACCAGTTATACCAGCATTAATTATACTGAATCCAAAGCATCGTGTAATACAGCCTAATGCTTCAGTCCTACACATGGCACACCTGCACCTTTACAAAGTACTGAGCTGGAATCAGCTTGACTGCTCAGGTTCCAAGCGGGGTATCGGGTAACTTCGTGGATTGGATATAAGCAGGGAAGGAGTCCAGAAGTTTGCCCGCTGCTCCATCTAGTGCTTGTGTTCAGTATCCTATAGGATCGTGAAGTATCTTTTTCTTCTGAACACCTATATCCTAGGAGAGGCATGGATATGTCCAGGAGCAGCTTAATTGGTGAAGGGCACTTGCAGTCCACTGACTTCCTAGCTCATGAGAGCTCTGCATTAGGAAGTCTTCTCTTTTACTGACCTCTCTTTTTTTTGCCTGTCAACCTGAATTACCAATCACTAGAGCCATATTTGTGTCAAATATACTGGGTCCAGCTTAATGAATTTTGAATTTGACTATTTATTAGATAAAATAGCTCATTTCTACCAGGTAAGTGTCATATCATGGGATAATTAAATATTTTGGCAGTGTATTCAAAGGCACATAAGCTAGAGGATAGATGATGAAATATTACACTGGTCAGAAAGGTGAGGAAAACATCATTTCAGGCAGACTGTGTCCACTCTAGTAATTTAAAACAGTGTCAAGGAATGTTTCTGAATATAAACTAGATATTGTCCTAAGTTCAGTTGTCAGAACAGCCTCTGGCAGTTGTTACATTGGTCAGCTAGCACTTTCCCAGGCAGAATTCAGAAGATGCTCTGGATTGAGGACCACTTAATAGGATGGATGTTGGTGTTCCATACCACTTGACGCCAGGCATGTTTAATTTCCCAGTGTAGATGAAGTCACAGTGTAGCACAGTTTGTTACTGAGAATTTTGACACCCACCCCCCCACCCCACCCTGAAAGCTTTGGCTCTGTAATTCCAACTGTAATAGCTCATGTTTCTGGCTCTAGGCACCCAAGGAGTGTAACAGGAAAGGCAATGGCTAGGTGAGAGGACAGCTTCAGAAGGAAGTCTTTAGTGTCTAGTGGGACTTTCTACGGTTTGCATCTCTGCAGCTGGATCGTACTCGTTTGATTTTTAAGTTTGACTTTAGTCAAAGCAGCTCTCAGAGAGGCCATTGCCAATAATCATCAACTTCCATATCACTAGCTGGCTTTAGTACCTTCTGGAATATAAATAGGCTCAGAATAATGGAAGCCATCATATGAGCATATTCTAGTAGCCAGGCCCTACATACTGCCTCAGCACACTAAATACTCTCATGTGGAGGAGAAAAAATTTTCTCTGTGCTGTCTTTGTGAATCTGTTTCTGAATTTGTTTACCTTATACATTTTCTTTCTCCCACTTTCCTCCAAAACAAAACACTTCTTATGATGAAGCTGCTAGAGAGGAAGAATGGAACTAGCACCTGCCAGAGATGTTCAAATATCAAAAATAATAGATGGTCTGTAAAGTCAAAACCCAGAAGGAACAAGAGAAATCAGAATATCAGCAGAGTGAGAAAGTGCTGGTAGAGAACAAGTCTATTCTGCTGTTTATATATCAGTCAGGTCTTTGTTTCAGAACAAATCACTCCACAGAATAAAATCCCAGGCAGAAGAGTTAATGGGGTAGCTGGAGCGAGGGCACGCAGGGGTCACACACCCGGGTAGGACATTCTAACTCTGCTCTGTCCTCACCCTCCCCGAGATAGTGTCTATCAGCTGGAAACACATCTCCAGAGCTGGCTGCTTCATGGCAAGGAGAGGCTGTGACCAGAACTTATGTACGATATCTTGATATCTTGGCAGGAGAGCTCTGTTAATATCCCTGACAAGATCCATTTATCCTGTGCCTTCCTAATCTGCAAGACGACAGGAAAAGAGAGGGAATTCACTCACTTGCTAAATTGAGTCCCTGCTGTGTGTGATTGGTACTGGTTTACTTTGTAAAACTTGTCTCTTTTTTTTATCAAATGCTTCATGTTTTTTGTTGTTTGGTTGGTTTTTTGTCTTGTTTTGTTTTGTTGCTTTTTTCCTCCCCCCTCAAAGGAGGAGGGAAATATTTTTGTTATTCCCATTCTGGGAGGGGTTGCAGAGCACAGACTCTTCTGTCCTAAACCATACTGGTATCCTGTCCTCTCTCCCCATTAATCCTGCCCTCTCCCTATGCCTTCTGCCCCTAAATATTCCCTTGTGCATCAAGACCTCGGAGTCTTCTGCCAATTGGGATTTCTTCAGTAGTTGCTTATACAATCACTGCAGTCTCTTTTCAGTACTTGCTGATCCTGTGTTGGGAAGAGAAATGATGGTTTCTCTTGATGTGCTGCCTGAAATAAGAATTTATTGGCTCCTCAAAGGAAACCAGCACTTCTGACAGCACTTGAAAAGCAGCCGAGTTGTTTTGAAATGTTAAATTAATGTAGAAAAACCAAGGGAGGTTAAAGGTCCCTGGTTCAGTTTTTTCATTTAAGATCTCTCTGTACCCTTAGTACCACACTCAGTAATTAAATGTAATGTTCTGTATATATAGGATGTCAGGTGACATTATTTACTGTAGCCCTTACTGGCATTCAACTTCCTGAATTCCTGCCGAAGCATCGCGTTGTACAGCAAGTTGTACCCCTACCTTTTAGTAATTTGACTTGGTCTGAGGCACATTGACGGAGGCAGGCAGCTAAAGCCAAGCTTAAGTAAAGCTCTAAGGACTGAATTTAGTTTTATCATTGCAGATAATATGAAAAGTGTGCACAGGGCAAATGAGGAAACAATGCAGCATCACAGGGGAGAGCTCCTGGGAGCTGCCGCAGCACACTGGCCCAGCTCTACAGCCTGTTTATGAAACAGAGACTTATGCAAGATATAACCATTTTGATGTTGAGTTCAAACACCTCAAAATCTGAGAGATCTCGGTTCCTGCCAGCTGCTCCTGCCTATTGAATATTAGGGGCTTACTGGGGAATGCTCCTCTTGGTCTAGGTGTGTATTAATGTTTCTTCCTGGAGATGTAGGGCATAGTGGTCAGTTGCGTCTTGCTTTTTGTGAGAAAGCTGTTTGTCCCAGGTGTTCACACACCACCTTGGAATGGGAGAATTTTGGTGGTTCAGCAGCAAGGACCAATATTTAAAACGTAACATTCTTCTTCGACATATAGAGAACTGCAGTGAAGGATAAAGACCAGTGACTCCCTGGCATGCTGGAGAGAAGGCGAACCGGGGTCAGAACAGCAATGTCAGAGGATCAGATGAAGAAAATGAGGAAGGCAGAAGAAAGATACAAAATCATATGTGAAGGGAGAAGAAACACAGACAGGTGAAAGGAGAAACTGGCTGTGTCACACAGTGAGCTCCAGCAGCACACTCACACGCCTGACAGCGAGCTCGACGGACAGATGTGGCAAGCCTCAGGCAAAGGGACCAGACCCTGCACACTAACGCCAGCCCGAGGTCCGTTCCACGTGCCTTTCCTTCAGACAGATGCAAATCCCCGTCAGAGCAAAACCTGGCCCTGACCCACTCCCTGATTTGAGCGTTTATTTCCCTTCCTTCGAGCTCTTCATCGCGCCATCGCATGGAGCACTGTCCCTCAGCAGAGGTGTTTCATACAGGAAAAGCGGGTAGGGAGATGGCTGGCATCGCCATGCCTTGCCTTTCTAGTAAGAGAAAAAGCAAACTGATGGAATATGCGTAATTCTACTTCCTTTTAACTTGTCTTTCTGTATTCTTGGAACTCTTTTATTTTTTCCCTCATTTTTCTTCCTAGCGACAGCGTGAACGAATGGTTATTCACATCTTTCTTTTAGCTAAGTATCTTAGGACACTGCTGCTGAAGTAGCGTAACTACTGCGTGTGCGACATGTTCTCCCTGTTCAGAAACTCGTGGGAAAAACCAGGCAGACACAAGCACCTGACCTCTCCCACCGGCAGTGCGGCAGCCTGCGGGCGGAGCCCGGGAGCCTGGAGCGGCTGGGCGCTCCGCACCACGGCCGGGCCAGCCGGGCCCTTTCCTTTACCCGAGGCGGGGCAGGGAGGAGGGGGGGAAGGCCGAGAAGGCCGGGGCTGCGGAGCGGGGCCGGCCGCGGGAGTTCGGCGGGGCAGGGTGACACCTGCTGGGCCAATGGAGAAGGGGCGAGCCCCCCGCCTCCCAGAGGCGCCTGCCCTCGGCTCCTGCGCCAGGCCTGAGGGTTTGGGTGTGCTGAACACGGCCCTCTGCCCTGCGTTAGACCCGGCTTGCAAGAGGCGGGGATGGAGGAGCGTGAGGCTGCTTGGGGGCCGAAGATGCTGAACCAGCGCCTGCCATCACATGGAGGAATTCCATCCGAGAGGGATGGGGTGATACCAAAGGCCCTGGTGAGGCCACCAACCCGTACGCATCGGCTCACAGGCCTGGCGTGTCTTGTGCTGGACCTCCAGTAGAGAACCCTGGGGAAATCACTGCCACAGGGTGAGGCAGGAGCGGCCGGTGCGTTGCACAAAGCCTTACGCTCCAAGGAGCTTGACTCGGTGTTCCAGCATCGTGCTCTGACCATTTCTACGTCACATGAACAGGAGGCTCCAAAATGCCTCCCCCCACATATTACCTAGGGCAAGGGCTTATTGCCTCTCACAGAGGCATCTGGGGGGTTAAGAGCAGACAGTGAGAAGAAGCCCCTGAATGCCAAGGGTAGGAATTGCTTCACTGGCAAGTAACCTGAGCACTAGCGATCCCGATGCGCATCATGCTGACGGCTGTAGCTCTGGCTCCGTCCACCCAGTTGCTCAGCCGGTTGGAGTTCAGTCTCAGAAAGTGGCTGCACTGCAGCGAAGCTCAAGAGAGCACATTCAGGCAAACCACTCCTATGGAAATAGGTCCATGATGGTTGTAAGTGTCTGAGGAGAGCAAGCCCTGGCTGGCCTGGTCTACTGAGATGCTCCTGCCTCCCCTCCTAGCTCTGCTCTAGCATGGGAGAAAAGGCATCTTTGCTCAAGTCACGCTTGCTTAGGCTTGTGTGTCTCTCCCTTGTGTATCCCTCTCCTGGCTAGCAGAGAGACATCAGCGCTGACAGGGAGACTAGTGCTCTCTTGCACAGTTGCTATGGTGCTGCAGGCTCCTACTGCCTACCTGTTGCCTTTTCCAGATCTGTCAAAGGACAGGGAGTAGTGCAAATATGGCTGTGATACACATCAGCTGTGTTTGGTCATGAGCACTGCTGAGCTGTGCACAAAGGTCGTTGGTAAGAGCCCTACCAGTCAAACAGGAGAACATCAAATACTTGAAGGCATTTTAGAAACGGACACCTGGCACTTACTTGCTGGCCTGCTTTTTTTGTGCAAGCAGTTAGCCATGGCTAAGAGCCCTGCAGTTGTCAGCTGTATCTCAGTGTAATGTTATACACAGGAATATTCACAATGTCCTGTTCCTTTGAACTCTGTCAAAGCAGCAGGCCATTTCTTTGCTCAGAAATGTAGCTTTGTTCTCCTCGCTTAGCTATTCTCTTATGCATCAAGTCTAACTAACGGAAAGACACGGATGGTTTTCAATGGGAGTTAGATCAGCGTTCAGATAAATGCACAATTCAGTAAGACAGGCTTTAACCGCTTCTCATCAGTAATACAGACATTAGTTTACACAACAGAAAAATTTGATCTTTATTTTTAAATTATTTCCAAGTTCAGAAAAGACATAAACTGTGTGCCCAACCAAGAGCTTGTATGTTCTTTTGCAGCAAAAAGCTCAAAAACTCGCTGTGCCAGAAAGTATGAAACTGTGGGTTTCAGCAGATCCTCCTAACAGAGGCAATAATCAAAGTTGTTGTGAACACTGTATAAGGAGAAATCCATGTATTTTTCTGAAATTGCTTTCCAGAAGGCAATTGAACACAGTGTTCAGCCTCTTCCAACAAACATCGTGGAAGACTCAGTATGTTACTGATCTAAAAGAGACCACCAGACAACACAGGAAAAAGCATATACCAGACTCCCTACCTTTCATACCCACTCTGCCCTGTGAGGTGGACATGGAAAAGGTGCATGTTCTAGGCTTAAACTTTCAGATGTGCTCAGGAGGAAAAATGGAGCGTTTCACTTCTGAAACAGGTCTGCACCCTCCCCAGGTAAAGCTGACAAGCTAAATAAGCACAACTTCTTAAGCCCACCAATCAAACTACACTGTGCCACAGCTTCATCTCAAATCTTTGATTCTAATAAGTTTTTCTAAGGAGATTGCTATTAGTAATGACACCTGCAAAGGCCCTCTTGCATCCTGTTGCCTTTTTTCACGGTATCTTTGCTCAAATCAACCACAGCTGTTGATTTGAGAGACTAGCAATCACGTCTGACACACAGATGAGCCAGGTAGGAGCACATGAGTGAGACTGTTACAAAAAGGTGCTTTTCCTAATTCTGTGCTTCTCCCTTTCTGTATCGTAAGGACTTATTGGGCTTTGTGGAACAGTCTGTATGGGTGCATATACATGCATACACATGCCAGTGTGATTATTCCAAGCCTGGCCAGGTAGCCTTAGCTTAAAGTACCTAAGACAAAATTCAGTGAGCAACCTGGGTTAACTTTGTGGTGAGAATTTCTCACTTCTTCTACTTCTCAGGTTGTTGGATGATTTTGAACCAGCTGAGTGAAGTTTCTCTGTTTCCTAAGGGTTGGGTTTTTCCTCTTATTCCTGTTTTTCTGTTGTTCATAGAGTGATTTTCAGGTTTTTCTTCTCTATTGCTAATAGAGTTTGTTTGTTTGCTGTTTTCCACAAAACCTGTCAATTTGACCAGGCCTGGAGCTACACTGGCTCTTACTGATGGGCTGCCTTACTCAGCTCCTCAGGTAGGATCCCAGCTGCTCAGGAAACGAGATGAGCTCTTGCTCCTCCCCTTGGTGATTTAGTACAAGTCTGGCAAGAGAAGAAGAAGTAGGAAAGATTTTTTCTTCCTGGGGGAGATAGGGAGAACTACCATGAGAATGTAAAAATGGGGACTGCCTTTTTGTCTGTTCTGCAGTGCTTGGCCTGTGACTTAAGAGAAGGGTGGTCCTATGCTGCAGCTGAACTTCCTTGGCTTGGAAGGTAGAAAGGAAGAATGTGTCACTTGTAGCTGGAGGTAAGAAAGTAAAAAGCCAGGGTAGGAGCAGAGGTGAATGTGGTGTGGGATTGATGGGGAAGGGAGGTGGGTAGAGCCTGTGACCCAAATGGAAGCAGGGATGACCATGTTTAGAGATGGACTGGAATGGGCTGACAGCAGGGAGAGTGTGAATGGTACAACTGCTTTACTCATTGCTTTTGGAAGAGCTGGCTGTAGTAAATGTGTGCATATTGGAGGTAGGTCATGGGGGGAGGTGTTTCAAAGTCAAAAGGCTGATGGAACACGTCACTCTGCAACAGAAACTGTTATCTACTTCCATGTGGGCAACCCGCTTGTGCTCTGTGTAACTTCCCCCTTTAGTTTCTTCCTCCACTGTAGTATCAATACTTGTTCTGTTCTTCCCTGTATGCTCAGTGCTTGTCAAATCCATGTTCTTGGGGCCTGTTGTCACCTTACTATGTGAAGCTCTCCCCTCTTTGCTGGTTGCTCTGCACAGTAAAATAAAAGTCTATGCTCTTACTTTTAGGGTCCCACCATTGTTCTACTGCCCCAAATCCCTGCTGGTCACAGCTTTTTCCCTTCACACTCTTGTTTTTCTGTCTTCCTGTGTGTGTACAATGCTTTTCTAACCTCCTATTCCCTGCTCCCTAGAGAAAGGGAACCTTTTCATGAAGCCTTCTGATAAGTGAGCTAAATTTAATAATATAATAATAAAAAGAAGAATCATGATGATGTGCATTTGCTTGAATTTAGTGACTGGCTACGCTAATTTGCATCTTCCTGGCTGTTCTCATCTGCTTTCAATGAGTGTGTAGCAATCAAGATTAGATACCACTTTCCCAGGTGAGATAGGTAGCAGCAAGACTCAGCTGTGCCACATGAGAAATCACTTTCTTATGCCCCCAGAAGAGACAGCTGCAGGGAGCAGAGTTCTTCAATTTTGCAAGACAACTTAGATCCAGATTGTTTCATTGATGCAGTTGCAAGTTATCAGATTTGATGAGAGAGTCCTCTGTATAATTGTTTGTGGTTTTTACTGCAGCTCTTTCCTTCAGCAGTATGCCTGGCTCACTGCCTAAAGGTAAGGGTTGAGGGGTGTCTGTACCTACTTGACTTCCAAAACTTGGGGAGTCCTTTTCAGTCTCTTTACCTGTAGTTTGGTGGGCAGTTGGTGGGAAAAATATGATGTCTTGTGGCATTTGGTTCAGTTCCTTTTCCCTAACCTAGAACAAAACAACAGAAAACCCCCAATGCTTTGTGAAAAAAGACTGCTCCAGAAGTCTCCTTTCTTATGCATGTTTTTAGAGTAATCTTCCAGGCTTTTGGCAAAGATAAACCTGGACTTCCAGCGTCTATGAAATAAATACAGGACCAACTGTGCTGCCAGTGATCAGGTTTTGGTAGTAGGTTGTACATAAACTGTCTGCATTTATAGTAGAGGGTTTTAGGTGATAAAGCAAAGACTGGAAAAATACACAGCAGAATTAGATGACCTGGTTTTTTTTTTTTCCTTCAGCAGAATTCTTCATGTCCTTCACTGTGAAGTCACTCACATCCTTCTTTCCAAACTGAATTTTTTTCAGCCTAGATGGTGGTTTCTTCGGTGTCTTCTCCAGCGTATCTCTCTGTTGAGACATTAAAAGCTTTCAGCAGAGTATACTTTGATGTTGGGGTGACACTCTGCTGCTTGCCTTCTGCTTTTTTTCCATGCATGGAGGTGCTGGACTCTGATACCAATGAAAGCCTAGAAGTAATGATGTGCCAATAACCTCAGGGCTTGCTCATGAGTGAGTGTTGTCTGCAGTGAGAATTCCCCTCTTCTGCTGAGTAATGTGCCTGTGAAGCTTGCAATGTTGCTGTGTGCCCAGCAGATGTGGGGATTTGGTAACGAGGCCCCAAGTATTTGAGGAAGTTACTTTATTACTGCTGAAGAGATTTCAGAATGGTTTTGTTAGAGCTTCCTAATCATGATACTGCTGGCCTCTACTGCATACAAATGAGCAGCCCAATCCTAGAGCTCTGCTGCTGAGGGTAGCACTTACTCCTGGATAGATGTGGTGATTATCTGATCAGCCAGGGGGCTGAATTCTACTGTCTTGTGTATGATAAGCAGTTTTAAACCCAAACCAAGGACCTAGGGCTGAAATAATCACTCTCCTGTTACAAGTTTCCTGAGTTATCTGCTCCCCAGACTCTTACTGCCATAAATAACTCTAGAAGTCAGGCCTCCCTGCCAGAAGTGTTAAGTGCTGCAAATAGGATGGAGGATGACTCATTTAGTGAGATGAAGGTGGAGCATGATTCAGTAGGAAGAAAACCAATATACAAAGGAGAGGTTTCGAATGCAGATGACACAAAATCTGAACAAAGCAATGTTCAGTCATCATACAAATGAAACAAAAGACTCTTTCAAAAGAAAAAGAAAGAAACTCTTCATTCTAATGACAAAGGCCATTCTAGCAAAATCTCAAAGTGAGATGGTATTGACTGTGCCATTCCTTACCCAAGATAAACTGTGGCCTGCACAGGAAGAGATGAATGGAAAATTCTGCCCAATATGTCCCAACTAAACAGAGTATTCAGCAAGCGGGTTGCTTTCCAGATTGTTCTGTGTCTATATAAGATGAGAAAAGAACTGTGAGCTAAACAGTTTTGGGAAATCAAGAGTCCTCAAAGTCCTTCAAGAAACTCACACTGAAAGCTAACAGCAATGGAGATGTTAAAATAATAACCTCTGTGCATCCCTTGTAAATGATAACCCATGATAAATGGATCATTCCCATAGACTGCTCCGTCTGAAGCGACAGCTTTTTGGTCCTTTTCCTTACCCTCTAGCTCATGCACATAGTGCCTTTGCAGACAGATGGGGGGGGGTGGGGGGAAGGGGTCCCCAATAGACTATATCCTACAGCTGCTTGTGCACTGACAAACTCCAGTGTCGCGTATAATACAACTCCTGCTTCTTGGGAGCAGGGGTGTTTATTAAGAGCTTGATGTAACTCTTTAGGGGTGAGGATTAAACTTTTAACACTTAGAAACAGGTATAACAAGGCACCTTAACCTGCATTGCTTGAAATTCCTTTGTTCAGGACGAAGTGAGGGATGGTCAAAAGGCAGAAGGTTTTTAGCTTACCTGTTCCACAGTGTTGGCAATGGCAGGAAATCCTGCGAAGACAGGTAATTCTGCCAAGGCTTAAGGGATGCAGATATTTATGTGGAGCGGAACTATGCACAGGAAGGGAAAGCTCTTGCAAGGATATTATTACCTCCAATATTATTGTAAAAATAATCTCAAATCTGGTTCTTTCCTAGTGGTGAGATCTGTGAGCTCTCTTCTTCATTGAAAGTGGTGTGGGACTGAAATTAAGCATAAAGCCATTTGTGCTTTTTCCTGGGCAACTCCAAAATTTCAGGTGTGACTTTACCTGTGTGCTAATGCTCAAAATCCAGAGCTGCATCTTGTAATTTGGAATGTCTGGGTAATAAACCTTTTCTGCTGTGCCTGTGTTCAGTGCATTTAGTCTCTCTATTCATAGGTAATCTGCTGGATTTGAGCTCTGATGGAATAAATTATTTTTACAGGAGGTAGCACAGGCCAAATTTTCTGTTGCTACTATGGGAGAGCTAATAGTTAACAGCTAGTGACAGATTTATGTTTTCACTTGTAGGTTGCTCAGCAGTAGGCCCAGCTCAAATGTAAAAAGCTTGGAAAAGCTGGCTTTGTTACTGAAAAGTATGAGCTTCATTTTAAAAGCTGCACTGATTTTAAGGGGGGGAACAAAAAAATGTGCCTTCCTCCTGTTGGGAGGATAGAAATTCTCTAAGGAGAAATAGCACAGACTGAGTTTCTGTCAATAAAAGAGTATGTGTAATTTAATACCAGACAGCTTTTTAATACAGGAGGAAAAAAAGAACAGACAGTCGCTTATCTTGTGAAAGGGAAAAAATACAAAAACCTGCCTGCAGTATGTTACCTAAATTTAGGCACAGAGGGGATAATTCTCTCAGGTAGTAAAAAAAAAAAAAAAAAAAGTCTGTCTGGGGGAAGTAGGTAAAGACTATGGAGATGCCGTACTTGGAGGCCCTCCAGCCCCATTTTCCAAAGTGCTGGCAATGGGAAACGTGTTAGGCAGCACCGGTGGCCAGACTGTATGGTGGCACTTTCTTGTTTAGACCACCTTATGAAACTTTGTTCTTCAATAATATAAGTGACCAAGGTTAGAGATGTGTGAATGAATGGCTTGCCTCAAATGACAAATGTGCTCGGAATCATCCTTGATTTGAGCTTGGTCCAAGCAGTGGTGGGATCATGCTTTGGATGACACCTATCCATAAATGCATTAAACTTCTTATGAACTCCCTGAAGACCTTCGCCCTCATGATGTCTGTAGTGGAAACCTTATCTGGAAGAGGTATCTGATCCTTAACACAATGCTTGACAACAAAGAATAAGATTGAAGAGTAAGTTCAGAAGTTAAAATAAACCCCAGGTTATCATTCAGAATGAAAAGAAAATGGACACTAGCTTTCATAGTCAAATATCAATTCTATACTTCTTTTTAAAATCCATTTTGTAGTAGTTTCTTAGCCTAAGTTCAAATGTGAATTGTAAATTTCTCAAAGTGTGACTATTTAGTATTGCTGAGGCCTTAATTTAAGTGTAATTATAAGCCCTGACAGCAGTATTTCTTCTAGTTTTATGGACTTGAGAAACAAGTTTGTAGCATGTAACTTCCGGTAAGTTTTTTTTCAAGGAGCAAGTTCTTAATACTGTTGCTGTCTCCTTTGTCCCTATTTGAAATAAGCCTAGAAGCTGTAAACAGCTGAAAGCTGCTACCGGCTTCTGTTGTACTAAAATCCCCCTAATACAGTTCTCTGTTGTTTAACAACTTGTTTCTAAAGTCCTAGAGGAGTTATGTCTGGATGCTTTGTGTGTGCAGAAACTGAATCTCAGCCTGCTCACAGCAGGGTCAGAGCTGTAGCAGGAGTCCTGTCTCATACAATGACACTTACCGTGTTTTCAGACACTTCTCCAGTCCTGGCAGTGGTACTTTGGCTCTTGATTATTCCCTGCATCTTCAGCTCCTCGAGAATGTCTGATGATGTTTGCCGCTCTGTTTCCTGTAAGGGCCGTGAGTTACCGATGAACTTGCTGGTGAGCAGTGCATCTTCAAAAGATGAAAACATTAAAACTTAATACTTGTAGAGCACTTGGCATTCAAAAAAACTCCATGATGCGTTTCCAATGCCAGAGTTTTAATTTAAGAGTGAGAACGTCCTGTGGAGAAGGCCTGCTCAAGGCTCTCTTTGCTGCTTGAACTTTGCAGTAAACTTTTTAGTGGCTTGAAAAACGGTGCAGGCAGAGGAGCACATTCAGACGAGCGTGGAAGCATGCTGTTGAAGGCCAACGAAGCCAATTCTTGAGCATGTTCTCAAAGAGGGGTCATAGGGAGCTTTTTACAATTCAGGTTCTCGAGGGTTCTGTGATCTGGTCAAAGAAAGCCAGGCTGGGATGGGATAGTACCGTGCATGCTTACTAATGGGCTGTCTTGTAAAGATCACTGTGCTCTTCTGTTAAATGGACCCGAACTTTCATACGCCGTCATGGTCTGTAGTGGTTTTAACAGCATCGCTACATTTGAGTCTGATCATAAGCATTCTACCACTTAATTGCTGTTTATAAATACATAATTAAGAATATAACCCAAATTATTTTGATAACCCTTCCGAGTGGCTGTTTAGTTTCCACATTAGACATGAATAAACAATGAACAACTTTATTGCCAAGACCCATCAGGTTTTTCAGCCCTCTGTTGGCAGCTCTACCGTCTGCCCAACCTCTCTTGGCAGAAGTTAGAGCTTTTGTATGAGGAATGCTTGGACCAAATCAAAATCGTAGTTATCTGACATCTGCCAATCTTTATAAGCAGAGTGGGTATGACAATGTTTGCTTGTTTTTCTAGTTGTAAAACAAAAATACAGAACATCTACCACCCTTGTGGAAGCTGACTCTATACCTCTCCTAAAATAACTGAATCAGTCACCCAAAAAGCACTGGGGTTTAGCTGTCAGTCAGCACACATAAATGTCAGAAGCCAGTATACAGCAAAACATAAAAGTATGATGAGTGGGCAACGTTGACAAGTGATGTGAATTTGTTATGGGTTTACTAATCCATTCATTCAGGAGAAAAATGTAGTTGAAATATCTTGGTATGGTATGGGTTGTTGTGTTTGGTGGGGTGGGTGGTTTTTTTTTCTTTTTGCCTTGAAGCAGAATTTTGAAGCATGATTTCAAAAACTTTCTGTTTAGAAGTTTCCTGTGAAGTTATCTTTCAGCAAGTGGGAGGAAAAGGGTCTTTAAATGGAACACTTTATTTCAGAGCAAGCAAATCACTTCAATCTGAAATTAAATCCTTTCATCATGTCCTTCTGTGGCATTGGGAGTTAAGTCCTGTTTAATGAATAGCAAACACCAGTAATTATTCCTTTTGTGTTCAATTTGAAATATTTTATTATAACCCTTGTTTATTACAACGAGTAAGCAACCACTGCAGATTTTCCATTTAGTGTGTTTGTGAAATGTAAGCTGTTCATGGCCCTTGAAAAATACAAGAGTTAAACTACAAAATTAGGGGCTTTAAATGTGCCAAAGATGGTGCTGCTTTTCAATTAGCAACTCTTACTACAATGGTATGCTAAGATTATAGAAAAGTTGGGGTTTAAGTGTTCACTTGTACTTAAAAAAAATAAGCAAAGGTCTGCCAAGAAAATTTTTTTTATTATGATGATTTCTGGAAATGTTACCGTTTTCTATATATGGCAACTGGGCCTGCAACTTCTGGTTGCAAACTTAAGGAATAACATGGAGTTTACTTACTGTGTCTACCTGATGCTAGTCAGGGGTATTGTACTGACCATTCCATTGTAAAAAAGGACTTACTGTAGCAGCAGACTGACAGCCCACGCATGGGCCACGTGCCTTCCCAGTGTGCCATAATCCCAGTTAGAGAGGGCTACCCCTGGGGACAAGGCTGAGTTTGTTCTCTTGGTCTGTTCCAGGCGACTGCCAAGAAAAGCATCTACCCTGCTGCCTGTTCTGGTAGTGAGGGTTGAGTCATGCGGCAGAACATAATCATCAGCTAGGAAATATTTTCTGCTACTATTGCACGGATCTAAATCAGTGCTAAGAGCTTAGTCCTTGCCGTGTCGCAGCATGAACGTTTCTGGGTATCGAAGCTGGCTGTAGCAATAGATTCAAGATTATTTGCTCCCAGGTCTCCATTCGTGGAGCAGGTATGAACTTCAGTGACTGTTTACCTGTGCTTTGTACACTGCTGCTGTTCTGAGAAGATGTAAATCTTTCTGGTACTTCCTCAGGGGAGTCTCCCTCACTGGTCTCATCTTCAAGTTTGGCTCCATCCTTTGAAGTGCCCGTCGGCCAAGCTGCCCCATCCTGTGAGGAGACAGCCTCTGTTCCAGCTATGCTGTTGCTTTTAGTCTACGAGAAAATGAAGAAACACATGAGAGAAGCTCTTTGGGCTCCTAAATATTTAAGGTGGTACCCAGAATAGTCTCACAGGATTGGCAGGTTCTGAGTGGAGTGGAAGACAAAAGCATTCCTGATACTTACCCATGTTCTGTCATGGGTGGATGTTGATGGTGAGGAAAGGTCTCTTCAGGCATTTTGGAAGGGAAGCAATGACCTTAAGCCTAAATGTGTCCATAATCTGGTTGGTTGACTATATTGGAGTATTGTTTCAGTATTTTAAGTGCTTTCTATATCTGGATCATTCATTAGAAATTGAGAACTGAGTTTTAAATTAGCACTTGGTGAGGTGTTAACATGTGCACCTGCTAAACGATAGCTTTGAACCTCTAAAAAATGCAGAATTAGAGCCTAAATATTTTCTCTGTGTATTTGGGGTTGAGCCAACTCAGCTCTACAAACTTCACAAGGTGGTTGTGCATGTGTATCCTGTAATATTTGCATATATACAACCCCCCTGCTTCATAATAACTTTTTGAGGTGAACCCCACCTTGCTATATTGTTGTAATTCATCACTGGTGTGGGAGATAATGCCTCTAATTGTATCTTTAATGAGGCAAGTGAGACAGACTGTGAAAAGCCACTTTTTGGGATGCTGCAAAATTAGGTCATGCATGTGGCCAAATAGTGAGTCTGCTTCCCCTGTAGCATAAGGGTTGTATTAAGCTCAGTGAGTGATAGCCCTTCTCTCAAAGAGCTCCCTGACAGATTCAGAGCTACCATTAGTATCAGCAAAACCACTTCTCTGTACGTGTATGACCTTGCACGCTCACGTCCTAAGCCACCTCCTAACATACTTTAACTTCTTTCAAACAGGCTGTACACTACCTGGCTTTTGGCTTCCTGGTGGTTCTGTAGCTCCTCAGAAGACGGCTGTGCGACAGTGACTCTGTTAGAAATATTGCAGCCCATGGTGAAACTGTGACCATCTGCTTCTTGCCGCCAGTCCAGGGAGTAGGAATGCCCTAGTCTCTTCTTGGGAGCTTGGTTAGTCGTTATCACCATGGAGTCTAACTGTTGCCAGGGCCTGTTGCTACAATAAATAACACCACAGAAGGCTTTCTTCTTATGTCCTGGCATACAGATGTAATTATCTTTGTCCAGGCACCCTCATCTGAAGTTGAGAGGGAATGTGTGTGTTCTGTGCAGCTGGGACGTTGGTCTGAGCACAGCAAAGCCCTACAGGTCATTCAGGGTGTTAGTGGACCTCTCATGGGATCTCCAGCCTTTTTTCCTTTTTCTCCTTTTCTTTCAGACGAACAAGGTACTGTCATGTAAATCACACATTTCAGCGTCTGGTTGGATTTCTTAAGCCTTCTTCATCACCGGTAGCAATAGGAAAAGATCAATCTTGAATCTGAACTTCCAAGCTTGTAGATGGGAGGAAACATAGTCAGGAGACGGGGACAGGCTATGGCTAGGGAAAATGTTTTAAGTGTCCTTTGAGTACCATTTCTAGATTACTGTTTTCAGTCTGTTCACATCCTTACCAAGTTGATGTCTGTAGGAGATTAAAAAAAAAAGCAGCCATGACTTACACTTCCAAGAGGTTGTTATAAAAGATAACAGAGAAATGTTAAGGCAGCGCTGTCAGTTGAGGATCATGTCTTGGGTCACTCGTGCTGAGATCATCAGCTGTTACAGTTAGAAGAAATAACTTTTTTAAAATTTTCATGTGAAACAGACTCTCTATATGAAATTGGAAGAGTCAAGAAACTCAAGTAATTATTAATACCTATGAGGAATTATTTTTTTTAAGTTCCTGAGACCCTGGTAACAAATGAATGGCAGCTTGTGACCTTGCCCTGATTCATAGTAGAAAACTTTCTGTAAAACTTGCCAAGTCTATTTTCCATATATGTGAAACAGAAATGTTTACATGACTAATGTATCTTTCAAGTAGTGAGACTGGTGAACTTCCAGAATCAAGTGAACCCCAGCACTGAAACAGAGCGACTCCAGCCTAAGAGATCGCTGTGGATGGATGGCTGCAGGCAGCCCTATGTGTTCCTCCTGTCTCCAGATCAAACCCTCCACTGGTCTGGCTGGAAAGCTGAATAAGCTCATTTGCATGGCAGTGAGCCTAAAGCTATCTTTCCTGCCTCAGCATGCCTTACTTGACTGTGCAAAGCAAGGCAGGAAGGTTACTGTATGGCTTCCAGCCTGTAGACAGCATCTTTACCCAGCTTGGAGCGGATGCGTGTGACTGTACCTCTCTGTGCTGGCATCCTGGAGCTGCGAGGAACTCTGAAATGTGTATCTCCTCTCTCCTGAGAAACCAGTGTCTCCCAAGAAATTTTGTTCTTTTTTTCCATCCCTAGTGAACAGGAACCCAATTCTTGTGTCCACTTTGAATTCACGCAGAATGCAAATCGAATAACCTTTTGCTGCGTGGGTTTTTTGTTGTTGCTGTTCTGGGTTTTTTTCTCTCTCCAGCAGATGTTTGCAGGTTGTGATAATGCTGAAACGTGATTGCTGCTTGATGTGCGGTGGCAGAATATGACGTACAGGCTGAGCTTCTTGTCTGCATTTCTGATTAAATGCTAGCTGTGATGGTGCAGGTCTAAAACTTGTTTATAAGTAAATACTACGTGGCACTTTAATCCTTCCAAGAAGGTGATTTTTATTCCTTCAAACACAAATAAGATGCTAAAACGGAAACCGAATGTTGGTTATCAAAGTAAGAAAATTGATTAAATGTAAAATCATAGGCTGTAGCATAATCAGAAACCAGGTAAGCTTTATGATTTAAGCTTTGCAAATTGATTATTTGCACATAAAAAGAAAGACAAGTGATAGTTTGAAGAAATAGAGTACATGGGATGTAACAAGTGGTATGAAATTGCCCCTCATTCATATTTATGAATAGAACCTCGTCAGATCCCAACAGAATTTGTACACTTAGCGCCTGATCTTTTAATCTTACGCACGTGGTTAAATCAACGTGGTGAACAGTATGGTTTTGAACAATCAGAGCTACGGGCTTTCAAGAGCAGACTGCTCTCGCACTGATGCTGACTGACGACAGAAAAATCTTCCTCCCATTTTAGCAGCTTTTCATCAGTCTGTAACGTTAAGAATGAGCAAATTTCAGTAGTCAAGGAACTGGGATGTGTGGTGTTGGTTGAAAGATAGAGGGTAATCCTTCATAAATACAAATATAGAATATTTCCCTTTAAGAAAACCTATGGAACAGAGCCTATGTGAAGCACAACATTGAAACTGGAGAGAAAGAAGAGCAGTGAGAAGGCTCATCATGGTGGGAAGGGGAAAAATGTGCAGGTCACTATGCCTTGTTTTGTGAGAATGGAAACAGAAGCCAGTCACAGGGATGTGCATGCTGGGGGGGAAAATCACTACAAAATCAGAAGCAGCTGTTTCTCTAATTGGTAGCGTTATGTTGAGGAAATTGAAATGTATGTATATTTTAAAATGAGGAGAGTTGTTTTCAAAACTCCCAAATCCGAAGTCGTTGGGTGGCTTGCAGGATGATTAGGAAAAATGAATGGGAGGCAGGATATCTTGGTGTCTACGACCTTATCAGCTGCTTCTGATTTATGGTCCTGAATTAGTGAGCTACTGCAGAGAGGCGAGAAAAGGATTATCCGTGGAATGGCATTTCTGGTACACAGCAACACTTTGCTGGTCTCGGTAAGTGAAGGATTCCCGTGCAGTATCGCCAGCCTGACATGTACGCAGATAAAAAGCACTCTTCTGAGGCGTGGAGGCTGGCTGAAGTTGTTAACTAAACAAAGCTTGGCTGATTTGAAGGAGAGAGGCAAAGTTCTGACATTTTTAGTCTGACAACATTCCTACTGTCTTCAAACAATAGAAAGTGACAGGCTGGATTTTTCAGGGACAATGGGCAACCACATTTCTCGTTGAAAACAGAACTGGACACTTGTGTAGCTAGAGAGGAAGTGCCCTGATCACTGGTGAGCACGAGTGGCAGTTTGAGGGGAGGGTGTGAGGCCGAAAGGGCTCTGAAAGACTGCAGCCCGCACTGTGCCTGAAGACGGAAAAGGGTGCCTGTTTTCCCTTGTGCTCTGATGACTCTCCCCTGGGGTGCTGCTGCATTCCCGAGGAGGAAGCTGTCCACTAGACACATGGGTGATGGAGTGGGGGAGAAAAGACAAAAATCGATCTGGGTTGTGGAGTAGGAAGTGATAGGGAGAGAGATGAGGAGCTGGGCCTGGCTGTGAAAGGTGACTGGACACCAGAGATGTTGGACATGGACCAAAACTGAGAATTTTTGCAACTCAAGTCAAAGCCTCTGCAGACGGTGCAGGAACTGCTGCACTTCAGAGACTCTCTGCTTGGCTAAATCCAAGTAGACTTTCCCAGGCAGGCACTATATGGTGTTTCTTTCTCTGGGATTTTCTTCCAGTCCCCAATTTGAAATCTTACCTGGGTGGCAGTGGATGAATTTGTCAAGGCTTCCTTCTCAGACTTTTCCATGTCAGGTTCCAAGTACCTCCCAGGTGGGATAAACAGCTTGCAGATCTGGCCTTTACTGTGGAGCCCGAGTTTTGACATACAGCTTAACATGTGTAAGCCTGGGAAGGGGAAGGTGGCTAGAAGTTAAGCCACTGACTGGGTTGTAGTCAATGGAGAACTGGCTCTCAGCTGTTTCACTGAACCAGCTCCGTGGCTGGCTCGTGTGTGCTGTATTTCAGTGCTGCGTGTGATCCAAATGCTGTACGTAATCTCTCCATGGTGACTGCACAGCATTTGTTTCTATTTAAGGAGAGAGAGAGGTTTGGGTTTTCTGCCAGATTTCCTACTCAGGTAATTACACTTCTGCCTGCAGAATTTCCCTGTAGCTTCAATTGTAGTAGTCGTTCTTCACTCCCAGTACTAAAAAGTGCCAATGCAGACCTGCTGCTGCATTTCAGGAACGCGGTAGCTCCGCGGAGGCAAGGGAAGTGACCCTACCATGCATCATTTATGCTAGATTTGCCCCTAGTAAAGACTGCTGCATCCAATCCTGCTGCTCTGCAGCTCTCATCTTTCTGTGCCTAGCTTTGGCATAACAAGTTGGTTTTGCTAGTGATACTGCTAGATGATAGTGAGACAGCCAGCTGGAAGCCAATGAAAAGATGATTATGAGCCAAGAATAAACCATATGGAGAGAGAGGGATTTCTCTTTACAGAGTTATAAGTAAAAGTGTTTATGTCTTTGGATCCCACTAGCTGTGTTTCTTTTTTTTTTTTTTCTTCTTTGCATCAGTTTTATGGGTGGGAAGTGGTTGCAGTTGATTAGCCAAATTCTATCAGACCTGTTTAGCTAGAACAAATATTATAAACAGTAGATATTTCAGGCAACTCTGTCAGTACTAAAAGTCAACAGACCAACACTGTTATTGGTAATAACAAATATTTCATGTAATTTTAACTACAATACTACATGAGATACCAACACTATATAAACAGTATTGTTTTGCAAAATATGATAAATATTAAATGAATAGTTTCTTGTATCAAACTTAGATAATGTGGTGATTATTTTTTTCTTCTGATCTTAGGACAGCAGAGCTAATAAAGTCCAGCTCAGTCTGGAAAACGCTTCTGCAGATGCTTAGTTCTTTTTGAAGCTAAAGTAAACACAGGCCTTGTTCACTCAGAGCCTTATAGAGAGACTGAACCAGAAGATGTCCAACATTAATAAGTTAAGACTCATCAAACATAGTGTTGATAGTAAACACAACCAAGACAATTGAAACAAATTATTGATTCATGGAATTTAGTCTTTCTCTTCACAGAATGTTCACATGCAGATTGTGTTGTTATTGAATACAGTTCTTATTCAGATTTACTAAATGACTGTTATGGTGAGTGTGTGGGTTTTTTAGAAAAATTCTGTTAACTAATTCTGTATGGTTCACATCCTCAAGACTCAAGCTGTTTCACATATGTTATTGTTTCAGTCTCCGAGTGCTGTTCAAGTGAATAGCACTGAATGCCTGCTTGAATCGATATTAGGAGTAGGAGTGCTTAAAGTCTCCCTTTGGGGTTGCAAGTTTCTCATGAGCATGGGGTAGTTTAAGGAAAGTCTGACAAGTAGGAAATGGGAATTTTTGACAAAACTCAGTGCCTTGCTTCCCCTCCAGTAAGAGCAAGCTGATTCTACTAGTTGCTATTACTACAGGAGTACTTAGGTGAGAGCAGGCTGTGCTAGTATGTTTCTCTTACTGCAATGTTCAAAGCACCTTTTGCACAGTGCTATCCTGAACAGGGATTCGGGCTGGCCTTTCATGGGTTTAGCTGTAATATGGTGAAATACTACCTGTAAGTATGTATAGGTGGGGTGCATTGCTATCTGACTGTAACAATTTTCTGATGGTTTTGAAGGACAGATCTTCATGGCGTTCAGAACCCCTGTTGTGTCCCACCTCCACATCTAATTCTGTGCGGGACACAGCTTGCCTAGACCCAAGAGACACGAGCTGTTTCTTTCTCTGTGCAACTGGAAAAACTTCATAAAGTTTAAGGATCGTGTTTATCTGAAGTATTTCTTGCTTGCACCCCATTTTGTAATTTTTTTTCCCGCCCAAGCAACAACAAACACTTCCTGCTCCTCCATTAAACTCACTTCTATGAAAGCTACTTGTGTCTTTATTGTAGATGCTTTTATTCTCAGCCCAAACACACCAGCCTTTGCAGTCTTTGTTGAAATTACCTGTTAGTGTTGTAAGTGTATCTGTTGGTCTCAATGGCATGTGTGTTGTCACCCTTATTGAATTGGTGGATGTTTTGGTCTTCTGAGAAAGCTTGTGTTTTTATCACTGAGGAATCCTTGCAGACTGCATGGTATGAGACAGTCTTGTGCTCTGTATAGTAGCTCAGTGGTGTTTGTTCTCCAGAAATGCAGAGAAAGGCAGCCCCTGTATTGGTTGGATTGGGAATAGTTCAGAAGTCTCACATCAGTTTGTTGGGCTGCGCTTGCCTTTTTCCCAGGCCTTTTCAGACCCGTAACATTTCACTTGGAGTATTTGATGCAGAGTTTGGCATCAAATTTTAAGCCAACGGTGCTGATTCCTATATTCTTAAAGATATTGTGGAAGTTGCCAGCGGTTCTCTCTCTGAGCTTGTGGGCTAAGCCAAAATACACTTTCCTGAGGGAATACAGGAACCTGGAAGAGCAAGCCCTTGTAGAGGGGGAAACCAAGGTCCTATCAGAATAGGGGAACTTGTGTGTGGTTGAAAGGGAATGTGTAAATGAGGATCTCCCGGCAATATTCCTCCAACCCTGGGAACAAGTCTTTGTAAGATGCTGCGCTAACGGAAAAGGAAGTGTGGATGTACAGACAAGCTCCCCCTTGAGCTTCTGCTCCTCACTGCTATAGGATTGCAGTTAGGGGCAAGGAACCCCACAGGGAATAAAATAGGCCTGTGATCCCATGCAATTCCAGTTGCTAGAGCAGGCTGGGAATATTCCAGGCATCAGCCTTGCTCTGCTGTGAAGTGATGCTACAGCTCCTTTCCCAAGACAGGACAGTTCTGTTTCTGGAAGAGTGCTATCCCGGAAAAACATCACCTGGCTCTCAAGTGACCTAGGAGGATGGGTGGCCATCCAGTGTGGGTCAGCTGGCTCCTGACTGCAGCTTGGGCTTTGTAGAAAGGCCAAGGGGAAATGCTGTTGTATTTCTGCCAGACATCTAGGTTTCAGACAGAGAGAGGCTGCCTGACTTGATTTCAACTTTCCCATGCTAGAAATGAGGGAGATTTTTGAAGTTAATTAGTCTCCAGATTTGAACTTTCCTCATGGGTGAAACTGGCATTCTCCTTTCAGCTTATCTGCATATAGAGCTGCTACACATTGGATTTAGGATGCTCCTGGAATGAGAAACGAAGCATATAATGTAGCTGCTTTCCAGGGACTGCCTTGTCAGAGTCTGTGATTCAGCTCTTTGCCTTATGGATTAAACTTGGAGTATTCATGTACTTTCAACTTTCTTTTAAAACAGTTTGCTGAGATGGAGTCTGTGCTGTTAATTAGAGCTCTGCTGCTGTTCACAGAATCCTGGCTGTGCTGAGCAAAGCTCTTCACACACTGTTTTCCTGAATTTCCTCTTGTGTTCTCTGTGTTGGTATTAGAGATGGGGCGAGAAGCTAACTCGTTCCTGGTGGCATTTCTGTGCTGTTGGGAGACTGGTCGTGCAGTGGGATGGAGCCAGCACTGCTCATCTCCTGGGTCTTCTAGGTTCATGGGGCAGGAAGGGGCTTACTGCATTGCCAAACACAGTCCACCATTTCTGTAAGCAACGGTTCATAAACATGCTTTTTGCATGGTGACCAAATACCATTTTAGCCAATGTTTAATGCAGAGTTGTCAGGGCTTCTAAGGAAGGTTGTGCCATAGCTTTGCCCCTCTGCTCAATGCAATTTCCTTAGGCTTCCGGCCTCTCTTATCTGTAACTAGTTCATAGGTATATATTTATATTTTAACCTTTTGTGATCACTTCTTCCATCCCTTTAATCAGTGGGTCCCTCCCCTTTGTCAGGGAACATCCCTCTACCTTCTGCCTCCTTCAGAGAGAGGGACCTTCATGCTTTGCCTATCCTTGCTCAGGGCTAGTTCTGATTCACCTGTTGTTTCATCGTGGGACCGGGGCTGGAACTGTCCTTGTTTGCACAAGCCTGCGTAGAATTGAGGTTGTCTTCCTAAGGGTTTTAGGCATTCTTGTTCCCACATACTACTTTATACCACAAATTTCATATATATGTAGTCTAAGAATCAGCTAAATATTCCCGCTTATTTAGCTGTTGTTCACAGTCAATTCCTGAAGTCCTCCACTGTACTTCTATGCAGAGAGTGTTTTCGGTCCTAATGCAAAAGCTGTTCAGAAATAGATTGATTCCATTTTTTCTATCTAAATGTGGAATGGTCCAGATTTGTATGTGAGAGTTGAGATCAAAAACTTGTTGTTTGCTTCTACTTAAACAAAATATGTTAAAAAAAAAAAAAATCCAAAGAGGTTCCAAAATTTCTCCTGAAACATTTTTCACTTTCTTATATTTCAAAAAAGAATAGCAGAAACATGGAGCTGCTTCAGCAGTTGTGAAGATAGAAATAAAAACCAGGAGTTAAAATACAACTGCTTAAGCTAGGGAGGGGGCTGGCTGCAGAGTGTTTACTAGAAGTGTGTATACGCTGAGTGTAGAAATGCCTTGTTCTTAGGAAGCCTCCATCTCCGGAGTGGAAGGCAGAAGCTATTTTTAGTAGCACACTGCAACATTACACAGAAGAGCACAGGATGATGCTGTTTCCCCAGCTCACCTCAGGGATGACTTTTCTAATTTGGTAAGGAAGGATTGATGACAAACCAGTGCCACCAGATAAACATGGACACAGCTTCATGCTTTTTTTGAAAGAAGTCAGCAAGGCTGTGCTGGGGAACAGTCTAAAACACAAGAAAAATTACTGCATTGGAGCAGAGCTCTTTAAGCTATGCCCTGGAACTGTAAGTGCTTGAAACACCAGCTTTAGAAATAAGCGTTACTGTGCAGAGCCTGACCTGTTTCTGCCGAGTTCCCAGAGCAGCGGGCCTTGAGATGTAAGAAGCTGGTTGGTCTTGTGGCAGGATGGAAAACGTTCCCGGTGGAAAGGGAAAGCAGGAGACTTGCGTCTTCTTGAATCCCACTCCTGAAGATTTAACCGAGTCTCAGGCTAGGTACTGCCCTCTATATATGCATGAGATGCATACTGTATTCCTAAGAGATAACAACAATCCCCTGCTTTTCTGACACGTGCGGTCCATCAGATGTGAAACCCTAACATGAAACTTTACAGTAGAGGTTTGCAGTGCGCTCGTGGAGCCTTTGCTGAGTCTTGCCAGGCTGCTGGAGTTCCAAAGTCAGCATTTTGCTTGGGCGATGATAATGGGACCGTCACGTTTGCTCTTCTGTTGACAGCTGCTCTGCTGAATTCCCTCTGCAAGTGACTTTGTGTTTCGCGAGTGTGACTGAAGAGCGGTGTGAGTGCGACAGAACAGCCTGTTACTGCAGTAAATGGAAAAAGCAAAATGCAAACGCGCAGTCAAAATTTTGCCTCTTTGTATTCTAATCGCTCGCTTTCAAAACTGACGTAGCTGGTGTTTGGTGGAGTTATTTTACGCTTTTGCCTGGCGTGCATTTGTCTGTCTTTCCCACTCCAGACTAGCTTCATTATTACATAAAAAGTTATGTGCTTGAGAGCCTGCTGTTGTTTAGGGCGATCAATGTGTGGAATTGGGTGAGTTAGTTGCTGAAGGATGTTATTTCGCCAGTTATCAGAGAAAAGATATGTAAAATGTAGAACTGTAGAGCTGTCTAAATTTGGCAAGTGCATCTAGGATCTGCATTTTCCTGATTAGCAGAAGTGCTAGAGTTACTGTAAAAGGAAAGCATAATTGCAAGTTACTCTGTTTAGATGGTTTTCTTCAAGAAAACTGAAATATGCACACGAAAACATGTTTGAAAATGAGGCATTTGAATGCAGTTCGAAGAGTTGTGAAGATCCAGCCTTTGTGACTTTTATAAAGCCTTGCAGGAATGTTCTAGTAGTTTGTCCTGGTGCATTTTATGACAGTGCATGGTAGTGATATTGGGAGGGGAAAGTGATGTTTTGTTGTGCATTTGTGAGCAGGGACCTTCAGTTATAATCACAGTATAAATATGAAAAATACACCTATAAAATCATTCAGTCATGTTATGAGCTCTGGAACTTGCACTGCTGTAAAGGACAACTGCAAGTGGATTTCCATTCATTTGGGACTGTGATTTGGTTTGTATACCTGTCACCATAGATCTTTAATGCTGTATATATCTTAACACATGACCAACATAATGGTACTAGTAATGTTTCTCTTTAGAGTAAATTAAGCAAATGTTCAGCCTGTAAATATCCGTGATAATTTCTCCTGTTGTTTACAAGGTACTCCCATCATGGCCATTAAAGAACAACATATGGCTTATTGATATAACGTCAGCTTCTCAAAGTATTTCATGCTGTGCCTATTTTAGAACTGATAGCTATCTGACATGCACTCTGGAGCACTGAGGAAAATATCTTTAGATGTCAAACCCAGTTCCCAGGTGAAAGCCTCACAGCCAGAAGGAGTAAAAAGTGCCCTCTGGCCTTCAACCATCAATTACCTCTCCTGCCCCTGTGCTATTCTTTTATGATATATTGACTTATATTTAGCTTCCTCTGAAAGGAATTTCAAGCTTTTAATGCAGTTGTTTGTTTTATGCAAACCTTTACAGCACAACTTGCCCTTAGAGGGTGTCTATGCTCGGTGTTGAGAGTGTGAGGACTCTGTCCTTCATAAGGTTTATGACAGCCTTTAAAAGAATAGGCCGCACTGTGACATTTATTCTAGCATTTAGTAGTTTTCTCGAAGAGGTCTCACGGGTGAGATCTGGCAGGTTTTGCTGTGATCCTTTATAGCGTTACATTCTTGCATACAGCCAACATCTTGCCGTAAGCTGCCTGTGAGAACTACGTACAAGAACAATATTTTGCCATTCTTGTTATAGGAGCAGTAACCTCTGGCTGAAAGCAAGGTGGAGAAGGAAGGGTGGCAATTTGGATTTACCATGGCTAAATACAGTAGTGCCTGTTTAAGAGAGTGTAAAGCTTCTTGTTGGGTCATTCCAGGTGTGGATGAACTCTTTTGTTTCTGTAATAGTTGCTGTTTCCAAATTCTCAGTGTAATTCTGCTTTTGCTTATCTAAAGCAGAGTCTTGCTTTGGAAGCCTGGGAAGTTGTTGCAGTCTGACTGGTCTGAGACTGGAATCCATGTTGGCACACATAATGGAAAATATCCCAGGACTTTAATTATTGAGCTGTTAAGATCATCTTTCCTTCCTGTTACCCACCCTAATCAAAATAAAAAAGGTGAGGAGTTGGGAAGGCTACACTATATTTTATTGACATGGGTATTCCGGTGTCAAAGCTGTTTTATGTGATGAAGACCTCTGTTGTACAGCTGGTTCAAACACTGACAACAACACTTGCCTGCTGGGGTGCAAGCCTTCCAGCAGAGGCCATACAAACTAGATGAAACAGGATCTTCAGCTTACCCACAGAACTGAAATCAACCACCTGTTTGTCACAGGGTACAAGACACGGCATGGTGTTTTGTGTCAGAGAGGCTCCATCATGTAAGGTGCTTGGCACCCCAGTCATGTGGGGATAACCTTGCTTAGCTTTTTGGACCAAATGTTGAACCAGCCCTAAGACAGGGTTCAGATCTTTCACTGAAGGTAAGGTTTTTTTTTTTTTGGGGGGGGGGGGGGGGGGGGGGTTGTTATTATGGATTGGGAGATCAAACCAGGTTGGCCTTGTGAATCTCTGTCCTGCCTTGGAGACAGGCCAACAGATGGGACTTGGAATGGCACAGAGGTGCTAGACTGCTGATGGGAATCTGGCAGTGGTCTGCACCAAGCAGAAACAGTGTTTTCCAGAAGTATTGGCTCCTCCAGGACCCAAACATTTTTTATTATTTTGTTTTTTAAATGTGTAGAGTACTTGCAGTATGGGTTTCTTGGGGCTGGTCCTTTAAAACTGGCAGACTCAGCTGAGCTTAGCATAACTCAAGCTTTTGTATGCATTCCTGTTCCCTGACCCAAGCCTGCTCTGAAGGGACTGTGTCTAGGGCTAGGAGGATAGTTTGGCTTGTCCAGTCTTCAATACATTTATCCTTGGAATACCCTTATAGGTAGAAAACCGCTGAATCCCTAGCGTAGAGTTGGGGAGCTAATCACACAGGAAACCTGTGACAGAGATTAGACTCAAATCCACTTTTCTAAAGCCAAAGACAAGCCCCTAGGTATGGAGGTAGCCTTCCTCTCTTTGCCAGTCCTTGCTTTTCTTGCCAAAAATGCCAGTGGCAGCTGTAAGGGGAAGAAATACTTGCTTTTGGAAAGCCCTGCTCACAGCCCCACTGAACATCAGTTCAGAGTGGGTTTTCATGCTTAGCATGTTTGGCTCCTGCCTCGTCAGAGTTCAGGTTAATATTATCACCTCTCATCAAACATTAATCTGTACATCATTTGCCGATTGAAGCATGAGTAGGTTGCACAGATTTATTCAGCAAGCAACAATTGCTGCCTAGATTCTGTGGCCTAGTTGCTAACAGCTGGCTGTTTGGGTTGTGTTTTTGTTAAGTGGAGAGCCTATTTATAGGCGGCAGAACACATGCACGTCCTTGTCTGTGCTACTGCAGATCCTGGTTAATCTCTTCTGGTATAAAAGCCTAGCCTACCAGCTAGAATACTGCGTATTAAGATCAGCGTGGGAGTGTCTTAGAGGTTTTTTTTCCTCTTCCCATCACTATCTCCAAGCTCTGGAGCAGACTGATAGCACAGAGACAGGCTGCTTGTCTAAAAACTGGGGGTAAATGTTTTCCTTGTAGCTGGTCTCTTCCAGGATACAGAGGAAGCAATTGTTGATGGCGGTGTCTGACACAAAATGTTGTTAAGAGGCATTCTTGTGGCAAAGGATCCGATTTTAAACAAGGTATTTAATGTGTGCATCACACCCCATCCTTTTTCCAGAGGAGGGCAGAGTTAGATTTTTGTTTGCTTCTTGCAAACTAGATGGCAGGCAAAGTGTCTGTGGTGATGATAGGCTGGGGGCTGTCTCATTCCTGCTCAAGGGCTGGGGAAGAGGAGGCTGTTGGCTGACACCCAGCAGAGGAAAACACTGTGCCGTATCTGCACACTTGACACCATCAGTGCGACGGGGAGCATGGCCTTGTGCCTCTAGACACCCAAGGAGTTTGTCTACAGCACCCTGCTATTCAGAGGCGCTGCTTTCTTGAGTTGCTCATAACACTGCGCTTAAAACGAAAAGGCTGTGATTCGAGCATAGCACACCATGAAATATTTAATTATAAAATTGAAGCAAAGTTAGAGAGAAATGAGCACAGCACAATTTCAGATTATGTTAAATAATTTTTTTCTGGTTCCTTTAGTCTCCCTACTATTTTAGGGATTGTGAGGGGTTATGGAGGAGAGTGGGAAACTAGATTTCTCGCCCCCCCGCCTCTTCTTACTTCTTCTAGGGTTTACACACCTCTGATCTGTTTTTTCTCTCCTTTTGTTCAAGAAGAAATTCCCCTGATCTCACACTTGTTCTTCACTGCTCTCTGCCCAACTCACACTGTTACTTGTTTCGCATATATGAAGTGGTATCTCCCATAGCACTGGGAGTTTCTCTGCTTTTATGATCATGCTGTATTCCTTGTTCAGCACTTTCTACACTGCTGGTCACAATATTTTCAGGGACTAGTGCAGCATTTTAGGAATCCTGGGCCAAAGGAAACATTCGGTGTCCATAAATCTTACTGAATACCAAGGCTCAGGCCTCTGTAAATCTCTTTCTAGACTGTAAGCATTGTCCTCTGCATGGCCTGCAATGGGGACAAGCATGGATTCTCTCCAACCTATACACAAGAGCTTTTTACCTGAGAAATGAAGTGTGGGTGTATGAGGGGGTTGGAATATACCTGGTTCTTAGCCTATAATGACTAGCATATGTGCACAGACCCAACAGCATGTACAGATGTAGCCATGGAGTTGTAGCTGCAGAAATTGCAATGCAGGCTGGACACTTGCGTTTAGAAAGCTTTAATGATGTCTTCTGTCAGTTTTACAGTTTATTGCCTGATTAGAACTTATTAAACAGGGACCACTGGGTTTAGTTGCATTGCCCTACATCGGCAAATCTTCAGAGACTGGGTTCTGAATGGAGAAACTGGGAGGCTGGAGAAAGGGTTCTTCAGTGCAGCCTTGAAGTCTCTGCCAATGCTAGGGGCGGGTTCTGAGGAATCTTTCTTTCATCCAAGTGATAGTGTTTGATTTTGTGGTCCTGAAAGAGCAGGTTACCTCTCTTGTTTATTCATCTCTAAATGCATGAGACAGATTCCTGTAGTGGGAGAGAGCTGCTTTTGTTGTTGAACAAAGTACAAATTAGCTGGGTAATTAGTAAATGTGCAAGTATATTTTGCTTGCCCAACTCAAAATGATTTAATCCTCAAACACTTAAGATGACTGACCAAACAAAAATGTTGGCAGTAGTTCAATGTGTGCTTCAGAAAATGTGGCTCGTTACTTCATGTGTTGTCAGGGGTATTTCTCAAGGCCTTCTTCCAGTCCCCCAGCTGAGCTGTGTGTATGGGGCGCATGTGGGTGTGAAGTCTCTGCTCCAGTGTGTTGTCCAGGAGCTGCCTTCCTTTTGGGAAGAGTGGCTATCTTTTCCCACAAGAAGACTGACTTTGCAACAGAAACGCTTTCTGTTCCTGAACAGAATTTGCATTTTGGTATAATTCTGCTGAACAGGTAGGAGCTAAGATAACAGATGTGCACTTTTTAAGGAACTTTTCCTTAAAAGGGAAAACTTCCCTTGAACTTTCCTTGAAAAGTTTTCACTTCCCATCCCTGGGAGTGTTCCAGGCCAGGCTGGATGAGGCTTTGAGCAACCTGGTCTAGTGGAGGGTGTCCCTGCCCATGGCAGGGGAGTTGGAACTAGATGGTCTTTAAGGTCCCTTCCAACCCAAACCATTCAGGGACTCTGTGAAACAGCGTTTTCAAACTATTAGCCAAACCTTACATTAATCAGTGTTTGGCTGCAAGGCTGCTGTCTTCAGCCAAAGGATATTGCTGAGTAATGTGCCCTAATAGGGGGAAGGAGAAATATGTTCTGTCTGGCTGTCCTGTTTGTGATAAGGGTGCTGCAAGCTGCTCAGACAGAAAGCACGTGGGTGCTTTGGGAATAGCTAGAGAGGGGACAATGCTCTAATAAGGAGGGAAAGGAAAGCAGTGAACTGCAGAGACTGGTGTCCAGAGAAATCCAGTTATCCAGCCTTCAGTGGGCTGGATATGATGTAAACAGGACCTGAAGATGGAAACAAATTGGTACAGCAGTAGAATCACTTCTTTCCGTTTGAAGTGTTGTTATTTCTGAGACTTGCCTCACACAAATATCTTATAACGTAAGGAATTATCAGTGACAGTTCACATTGTTTGACATTCATGTGTATGTTTTTATTTTAATTCCATCACACCAATTATTTTGTGTGTCTGGGGTGGGGTGGGGGTGGGGGGAAGGACATCTGTTGCTCTGTATTCTGCAGAACATAGAACAACCTGGTTTGTCTGTCCCTTCTCATCCAGTCCCTTGTCACACAAGTCCCCACAATAAAGAGTTTGGACACAGCCTAAACATGTGCCAGTGTAGCAGGATGTTGTGGTTTAACTCCAGCCAGCAACTAAGATTCTCCAGCGTAGGAGGAGAATTGGAGGAAAAGACCAGGAAACTCGTGGGTTGAGAAAAGAACAATTTAATAATTGAATATAAATGGATAAAATAGTGATACTAACAATACTACTAATAATGTCATTAAAATACTACTACTAACAATAATATGTAATAAAAATAATGGAAACTAAAGCATATGATACACTTGCTTACCATCCGCCGACCAATACCCAGCCAGGATTGGAGTAGCGAGAGCCAGAGAGCGATTGCAGCAGAGTCTGAGTGAGTCCCATAAGGGAGAGCAAGAATGAGAAAAACGAGCAACTAACCAACATAGTCCACCCAGCCCAGCCCCAACCTATATAATAAGCATGACATGTTATGGAATGGAATACTCCTTTGGTCAGTTTGGCTTAGCTGTTCCCTTCCCCACTGCTTGTAGTGAGAAAGTTGCAGTATCAGAAGCTGAAAAAGTCCTTGCATTGGTACAAACACTCCTTAGCGACAACTAAAACCACCAGTGTTACCAGGACTCTTCTCAGCGCAACCCCAAATCATAGCCTCATACCAGCTACTGTGAAGAAAATTAACTCTGTCCTGACTAAAACCAGCACACAGGAGAACAAAGAAATTCTGCGGGGCCCTGGGATGAGCACAAGTACAGTCTGGGCCCAGCTGAATGAGGGTGTGCGCTTCATTCTGCACAACTGCTTCTCACAGCATGGTCCTTAAGTGAATGTGACAGCTCGAGCTGTGCACTAACTTTTCAATTAACTGTTTTGGTCACTTGGCTGTGCATACCTCTCCAAAACCAGTCTGTACTTCGGTAGGTATTATATACATCTGTCTGCATTTCATATTCAGACATACAAATATACTGATATACTAATTTAAACATAAATGAGTAGCATCCGTGACAATCACAAGGATTCATTTATAGAATCATAGTACAACTCCCCCTGAGCATCACTGTGAAGATCACATCAATAAACATGGGGTACGTTCTGCTTCGACTGGCAATCTACTGCTAGCAAAGGATGCAAACTGATAGGCTCTGGTGCTTTCTGCAGGGCACTATGATGCGGAAGAGCTGAGCAGATACTTAACATCTCTGGGTAAATCCTCCCTGTTCTGTCACAAGAGCACTTTGTATAAATAAATAAAAGGGATGCAGTTAAATCGTGCCGGTCAAAAAAAAAAAAAAAGTCTGAAGACTGACTCTGGCTGCCTGCCTGGTTGTGCTAGGTTTTCTAGGCTATGAAACATACACTCATGTCTTGGGAAAGAATTTATCTTGTGGTCTATGCACTTCTGAAGGCCTGGGATGATTTCTGAAGGATCTGCTAAATGTAAATAAGAGAAGCAAGATTCTTATCACGGGTCTTAAATCTACTCTGCAGGAGTCGGCACCTCTGTTAGAAAATGCTGAGGTCTGTAAATTGTACAAAGTTGACAGTTACGTAGCTTGAGTTTCCTTATTTATTGAAAGTCTGAAGAATGAAGGAATGCCGTTGGGTCTCTGGCGCTGAGTGCCAAGACAACTCTGCCTTCTGTGTCTAACTCGCATTGGTGGACTTGGCTTTGGTTAGTAAAATGAGATCTGTTGGCTGTTCATGTGTTATCATTTGTTTTCCTCTCAAAGTCCTGATGGAGTTCCTCCTGCTTGGGTGTTGATCAAGCTGCCGTCATTCATTTTCTTATATTGTGCCACTGTATTTTTTCATTTCCCACATCTGAGCAGGCGGCAGGTCTGACTTTTTCCTGTTGGATAGTTCTCCAAGCTTTTTAGTAGTAATGCTGATGTAGTGAGCATCTCCTAGTTGCTGAAGTGCAGCTTCCCTTAGAGCTACAAGGAGGTGGCCACCCTGTATTTACAGTTCGTTGTAGATAAATGGTAGCAAAAGCAAGTAAACCCACAGGCTCTGAGGTTTTGGGAAGCATGAGAAATACAGAGATCCAGGGTATGCAATACAGCATCTGGATGTTTTTCTTCGTCTTAGCTTTTTTATCACTTTTGAATGCTCTTTACATTTAGAGACTGAGTGAACTCCAAAATGAAGGGTGTATCTTGCCCCGATTGGTTTCCCTGTAAAGAACCTTTGGTTGGTTCTGCATCTAGGGAGGATATCTTTCCTGTGGCATGCAGGTAGCACTTGGCAGAAAGCGTGCCAAGTAAATCAGAGTTAGGAAATGACAGGGTCCAGGCATTCTTAAGTAGGTTAAACAAACCATGATTTTAAAGTTGTACACAGGCAGATTCTCAAGCATATATTCTTTGGAAGATCTTGAAAATAGGAGATGAGCTGGGTTTGTTGCAAAGTGTTTGTGAGAAGTGAACTTTGCCAAGTGGGGGCTTGCAGCTGCATTGCTGGAAAGAATGAAAGCAGGCTGAAATCTCCTACCTCGCAGCTGTAAGAAGTCTTCCCAGTTCTCATGTGATCCTCCGGGGGGGGGGGGGGGGGGGGGGGGGGGGGGGGGAGGGGAAACAGGACCCCCAGATGTGTTTCCTTGAATCTTGGACTTATGGAGCAAGGATGGGGCTGGAGGGTGGCACTAGGCTTGGTTAGACAAAGATGCTGCCAGAGCAGAAAGCTGATACCATTCGATGCTTGCAGTTCCCTCTGCCGGTTGGAGTGGACTTCTGGTTTTTTGCACGTTTCTTTCTCTCCATGTAGGGCTGGTAACAAGTAACTCTTTCCTCGGTCAAATGACCTCCTATGGGTTGGAATTTGGAAGTCAGTAGAGCTTTTTGTATTGTTTTATTCTGTTGTCCTTGAATCTCTTTGAGGAAGTTGGTACGGCCGAACCATCTCTAGAATAATCAGAGGGCAAACATTCTGTGAGGTTTGTGCTTGTTTAAACAGCTAAATTAATTGCGGAGAAGTTATGCTCTCTCACATAATGGGATGATGATCATGTTCAAATTTTATTGGTAGATTCCTGCCTCCAGCCCACGGAGTCGTTAACAGAAAACAACTAGCTGCAAGATCATAAACCGGCATGCAAAGTGACCTGTGGAGGGAGGGGGAAAACACCTCGAGCACCGAGCTGACCAAATCTCCCGTGTGCCGAGGCAAGCAGTTCAGCACGGTGGGTTTCATGAAGAAACCAAGCAGCGGTAGTTCTTGCTGAGGAGAAAGCACAGGCAGATGTGGGAATGTTTCCAGAGCAGAAAGCGAGCACCTGACAGCTTTCAATGTGTGTAAATTTTAAATGGAAATGAAAAACCAGCCCGAGCTGAATTTCAATTATAGAAGCTATAAATTAAAAATAGAGTTGAAGCTTCAGATTGAAATGTTCATTTTGACTACCTGGTTTTAACTTCGTTAAACATGAGTTAAGATGAGTTTTCCTAGTGTTTTGATATTGTCAAAATCACTTTACAGCAACAGGTCCCAGCAGATTAGAATAACATCTTGCAATATTTAGTCTGTTAAATTAGAGCTTTACGGTAGCAGGGTATGGTTTGAAAACCGCTCTTCCAGGAGTCTGGGAGAGGGGAGGAGGACCCGGGCTGTTGGTTCCTGCTGGGATGGGATAACCCTGCAGCAGCAGGCGGGCAGGGCAGCAGTCGCGGTGTGTCTTAGCCGTAGGTCCTCTGCGAGTCCTTCACTTGGAGCTGCAGCAGAAGGACAGGACAGCCAAACGCTGCTGGAGCTACACCTGTAACTTCCAGAAAGAAATGAGCCTCCCGTTCCTGGCTGTGCGGGTTGAGGCCGTCCCAGCCTTGCCTCCCCGCGTTCCCCCGCAGCATCTTTCCCGGGTGATCCCTCCCGTGCTCCTGCACTCGCGGCCCGTCCTGCTCCACTTCCCTCCTCTCCAGCCTCGCCGGGTCTTTCGCCCCTGCTTACGGCTGTCGGGGCAGAGCCAGCTGGGAGGAGGTTTCCCTTTCCCTCCGCCGTGGTTTTGGGAGTGGGAACCTCCGGAACGGAACCGTTCGCTGTTTGACCACCTCCTCCCCATGGAGAGAAAGCGTGCCTGCCTTCTCCCTGCTCCCGCCTGCCTATGGTGCTGAGTTTTCATCTGTGCTCGGGGGCAATTCAGCCTCCCCCCGCACCTCCCTACGCCCGCCTTTAGGCAGCTCAGCCCCGCGTTTGCCCTTCATCGCTCTCCGGGGACAAAGCTGTGCCTCCCGCCGCGGGGCTGACCCCGGCTCCCGGGCAGGCAGGAGACCGCTCGCCGGCGGCGGGTGGTGACCGCCAGGGGGCGCGCTGCCGCCGCCGCCCTCCCCGCTCCGCCATCGGTTTTGGGTCGCGGTGCCGGCACCTCCGCGGGTTCACGAGGCTTCGCTGTAGGCTTCCGCCACACCATGACACGCCCCGGGGAGTAGTTGCCAGCGATTAAGTCCAATTTAAGGTAACTTTAAAAAAAAAAAAATGTTCAAAACCATTACTGCTTGGGCAGCGAGGGCGTTACCTGCAGAGGCCAGCCCTCCCAGCAGGGGAAACAAAGGCCCCGGGTGATAACGGCCACTTTGACGTCCGTCCAAGTTATGGACCAGTGCTGCAAGGCAAGACCGGAGCGTCCTTTGGGAATCATCCCTTACGTCACCAGCTTTAAGGCAGGATCTGTACTTAAACTCTCCTGGCAGATGATTTCTGACCTAGAGCCCTGCAACGAGAAGGATGCCGTGACCCCCTGAGCGCTGAGTCTGCTGATTAATTATACCTACAGTTAGAAAGGCTTTCCCCCTAATATTTAACTAAATCCTCTTTACTGAAAATTATGTTCAAGGTAGTACGTGAACAAAGGGTGATGTAAAGTCTTTCCCTCTTTAAAAAACCCAACCTTTTGCATTTTGGAAACCTACTACTATCTCTCATCGCTTTTTTCCGCTGACTAAGCAAACAATTGTTTTAACCTTTCCATTAATGTTTTCAGTATTACTGCACCTTTCTGTATTCTCTCTAATTTAGCTACATGTTTCATCGTTTGCTGCACCAAAGTGGATACAAGTACCACGTGGTTGCCAGCGTGACATGTAGTGATTAGATCTACTCTGGATGCTTCAGCATGCACTTATGAAATCACTGGGAGCATTTCCCCATTTGTTACAGCGTAGGGTTTTTTTCAGGCTGGCATCCTTACAGCAGCGTTTTATATTGGTGGAACAAATTGCTGAGCTTTTATCCCTGGATAAAGCCTTTTCCTCCAATCACCTTATTTCGAGTAACTACCTCATAAAACTAAAGTGAATCTATATCCTTCATGTGCCACGAAGTGTTGCTTAGGGCTTGAACAAAGCTGTCTCTGTTCAGTTAGTCTCTAGCACGTTAAAAAGGAAATCTTGACTTTGGGTTTTTTTGTTCTGCATTGATAATAGGCTTCAACAAGCTTTCTCATAGTAAAGTTTACAACAACATGTACCTTTTACATGCTACTTCCTTTGGAATCTGCTTCTCCTGTAAGCAAGGTGAGCCTCAGGTCTCTGTGGGTACGCTCCAGGTTGTTCCAGTCCCACGCTGTCCGGGCTGAGCGTTCAAAATGCTGCTTACAGATCCTTCAGTCAGTATGATTGATTGAGTCTCTCATGAAACAACAGCATCCATATGCTGTGAGGGGAAGTTCCCTCACTCAGGGTCAGCAGACATCAAGTCGGGGTGTCTGCCCTGAAGGTCCGCCTCACCTTTCACAATGGCAGCGGTGGGGACATTAATTGGGTTGTAATTGGACTTTGGGATGTCCTGCTGAGTCACTCCTGATCTTTTTGGGACAGAACAACCAGCGCGTGTAAATCTGTTACGCACCAGCGCTGAGAAAGGGAGGCTGACAGCTATGAATTATAATCTGTCACTTCTCAGTTCCTCCTGCTCTGAGCTGCCCCGCAGTGCTCGGTCTCTGTGTGAAGGCACACCTCGTTTGCTTGCTGCTCCCTTCGGTTCAGGCAGAGCCCCTTGGTCCTTGGGGAGCTCTTAAGGATGCGCAATATGGAAGGGCATTGGCAATAGACTATGGCTGAAGCTAGAGGAGATGGAGAGACAGTAAGCAGTCCAACCTACAACTCCCAGGCTGAGTTAGATGTTCATGAGGCGATTGAAAATGTGCTTTTTGGTCTCCCTCCTCAATGTGTAATTATTCTGCTCCCCCCTCCCCCTCCAAAACTGACCCTGCGTTGTCTCCACATGCACTTAGGTGACCACACAGGAGCATGCACGTACGCCATAACTGTGCTTCAGCTACGGGTGCTCTGCTGGCATTCTATGCCGCCTTGGCCAACGCTGCTGTCGCTGTTGTGGTCTGCAGAGCCGGACAGCAGAATGGTGGCCACGGGCCTCGGCCAGGCTTTGCCGAAGAGGGCACAGCCAGCATTTCTGATTGCTCTTTACTCAGAGGACCAAAGATCCTCTTTGGACTGCTAGCTATTCATATACAGAATTAAGATACTTTCTCTAAAGTTGACGTGATGGGTCTCTATATGTCTTTCTCAGACTTTTGTTCAGCTTGTCCTCTTGCCATATGCTAAGCCCTGTGTTGATCTTTGAATGATGATGTTTTCCTTTTCCTGCTGGCGTATTGCTGTGTAACCCACCAGAAGCAACACTTCCATCTTTATCTGCACCTCAAAAATCTTCTCTGCCTGTGTAGACATTCAGAGTAGCGACACATCTGTTACATTCTTGCAGCGTAACCACTTTTACCTTGTGCTTTATTCTGGGTTTTAGTAATTCATGTTAACAAATGCAGATGCTGCAATGGGGAAATGGCTTGGTTTTTACCCTTGGATTTTATTCAGACACTGCAACTGGAGTTTTTTGTGCTTAATCTTGATGCAGAAGGCTGGAACTTGCTCTGTGAAGGTACTGCTTCAGAGCAATAGTGCTGTGCAGGGGAAGAGAAGGGAGGAAAGGACAGAAAGAAATGGGTGCTCCATAGTTCCCAAATAGAGTTATTTCCTCTTGGTGTCAAGCTCACTTTTTACCTGATCATGTTCCTCCACCACAAGGTGATATTAAGTAATCAAGAGGGTTAAGAAAGATGCAAATTTATATATGTATGCATGTACGTGTATACATATGTTGTCATAATACAAGGAAGAGGGTATTTTCTTTTTTCCCCCATGACTCTTCGAGGTTTCTTTCCTCCTCTGCAAACTCACGCAGGGATGGACACACACAGACCCACCGTTCTCCAGTGGGGTAGGTAATCCTCTGTCGCTGACACGGCTTCCTCAAACCTGACAGTTGCTAACATGACATAGGCGGCCCTGCTACCACAGGTTGTGACATGGAGCAGAGGGACTGAATGGTTTATATGGGAGAGCAGAGAGCTGTCTCAAATCAAACTAGTGTCCTGGCCACTTGTTTTTCTCTGTTTTAACCAGTAACATTTTTATAAGTTACTAACTAGCGTGAACCACCTGTGAACACTTTTCGTTCTGAGAAAGGGAGCACTCACCTCTGAAAAAAAATGAAAAGTGGTGCTGGAGGGTGGGTGGGATGCACAATGGGGGTGTTTTTGATGCTGCTTAGTCTGGGTTTTGTCTTTATTTTCTTCTCAGTATATACTCCTCTGAAAATTCTACCAGTACTCTGCCTCTGGTCTTGACATGGACCTCATGGCTTTCATGTTAAATTTATTTTAAACTAACATCTTTGGTTTTGCAGGGTCTTATATGACAATAAATTTGAGAGAACTCTGCGCAATTTCTTAATTTATAGCTTTGAATGCAGTTAGAATGAGCTTGTATTTTTCAGTTAAAAAGATTATTTCTTTGATCCTTTTCTGTTTTCCACTTCTGAAACAATAGAGTTGCTAGTTGCTTATTGTATACTTAGCAAGTCAGGGTTATGTGACTACCTACACAGGGCAGATGTTCGTGTCTCAGGCTGAATGCCTTTCAGCACCGTGGTCTTACGGTCCTTTGGTGTTCTGCCCCTAAAGATGAGCCCTAAGGGAATCTCATCAGCTGTCAAATTGCTGTTCAGCTTTGGGCTTAGAAGGCTTCCCTTCTGCAGTCAATGTGGTTGAACATGCTAACTCTGAATGGTTTTAGTGATAGTATCAATTAAGAATACTTTTTGGAATGAAAAATAACAGTAATAATTGTCCTTCCTGACACTTGCTTTTCCCCCGGTTGCTGGAAGTTTTGTAGAGAAACATTACCAATTTCTCAGTGTTTTGATGGAACCTTTAAAGACAACAGACAACTATTTGCATTCCAGAATGGGTTTGCTATGTCTGTTTTTATACGATCCCTATACAAGACCACAGACACCAGAGAGGGCAACAGCAGAGGTCTACGTAGTTTTGAGTATTTGTGAAGGGGAAAAAAAGATGTATTTTTCCTCTGAGGCTCTAACTTCCCAGTTTTCCGGGTAGCTATCTGAACTATAAACTGTAAAACTCAGTTCATTCAAATTCATGGCAATCTGTAATCCACACTGGACATGAGACTCTGTGCAGCCATTACGCCAATCAGTTCTAGAAAATACGGGGTTGAAATTAATATAGTGTGAATATAGCCACAAAATCTCTTTGAGTTATTTCAGAGAGAATCCTCTACCTTAATTGACAGCTTCTTGATGTATATAATTAACAGCTTATAAGACTTTCAAAATAACTGAACGAAACATGTAGCATGTTTTTTTCCCCCAATGAGGGGGGTGCCAATTTCCCTTCTGATCTTTCTGAAAGGTTCCGTGAACCACATCGCAGAATAAAGATAGTGCCTTACACAATCTCTTAGTTCAAGGTGACAGTGAAAAACAGGAGTATAATTTCTGTTTATTTCACCAAAGTAAGTATTTGAAGTACAGAGGTGCTTAGTAAATGAGAGACTGAAAGATGTCTGTTGAAGACAGATTGTTTGACTGTGTATGTCTGTGCTCATTTCCAATTTTGAGATAAAGCTGCTGGGGTTGCTGTGATCATGAATGATCGTGTGCTGTAGTTTAATGTACTTTGCTTATGATTTTTGCACACAAATATGGACAGTGGGTGAAATGTATCTATTGTTATTTATTTTTTAAGAGGTAATGTCTAATTAGCAGACTTAATTACTTCGATGCTTCTGTTGAAAGCAACGGTAAGGCTTCCAATATATTGCCTTTTTTTAAAGCACTCATTACAATGCTCTGTGGCATTCGTCAACACTTCTGAATTACTAGGAAGAATGTGATTAATCATTCACTTCCTTATGCTTCCTACCAGACATACACAGATCGTTGCAGGCAAGTCGAAATAAGCCACTTCAAATTTTCAAAACATGCTGCAGCTAGTGGAAATCCGGGGTAAGCACCAGTTTAAACAATCTATCACGGATTACAGTACCAAAGGTAACTCAGTATCTGACTGTGACTGAGGATCTGATGACTAACAGTTAATGAGTTAGTCTTTGAGGAAAGATTTCTCTGTCACTAAGTCAATAAAAATCCAGGGAAGGAGTTTATGGAATTCATTTGGAGTCCAGCCCAAATGCGTCTCAAAGCAACTTGAGAAGCCAGAGTTCACATGTCAGAAGCCCCAAATTCCGAGCCAGACCTCGGGAGCTGACAGTCCTGTGTTTGCACAGGGATTTATTTGGGTTTGCTGGATTAAATCAGAACTCATATCCATAAAAGTTCTGTTCAGGCCAAAAAGGAACAGTAAACCAAATAGACAAGTTCAGACTTACATAGATCAGAGTTTTCATCTTGATTCTGCAATTATGGAACATTTGGAAAGCCTCGCATAAACTGAACTTCTGCCAAGTTTTCTGAAATAGTTACCATCTAATTTGTCTGCATTATATTTACTTGCTAAAAATGCGTATTGCTCTGTTTTAGGAAGCGAGAGCTTACCCATGAACTGCAACCTGTAGGGACAAAAAATGCCTCCTCAAATGGTTTGTCATCCAAAGTTCAAATGGGCTCCTGTCCCTATCCACCCCTGCTACTTCTCAAGCTCGCATCACACTGGAATGAAAGCACCCCCGGCAGTCAAAGAACAGCAGCCAAACGCGTTTAATGTGCGGCCCCGCGAGGAGGGGAGGGAACAATCTGGCCAAGAACTGAGTGCAAGTGGCTCTGATCTCTTCTGAAAGAATGAAACAATCCTTTTATGTCCTTGTAGGAAAGTAACAGCTTTCTATTCTCCCTCTGCCACCTTCTTTTCTAGAAACTGTTCTTCAAAAGAGCGTAGTGCAGCATCCTGCTTCAGCCTCCAAGATTCACACCTGTAGCTGTAGGAAATGTTATTGCTTAGATGAACAATAATAATAAAAGCCCACTAGCTTAAAAAAAGCACCCTTGAGCATTGTCACTTAACAATCGTTGTTATTAATAGTTATCTCACCAGGTTTCATGTGATAATCAACTACCACTTTTCACTCTAGATTATGGGCTATAAGGAATCTGTGCTAAAATGAGCATAAACTTACCTCAGCAAAGGCTTCCAACTGAATGTACGCCACAAAGAGTTTATTTTAAGTTGAATATGAGTCGTGTGTTCCTGTTCCGCGTCCCCCTCCTCCCCCCCAGTCTCCCTCAAGGGAGGGAAAACAAGTTCTGGTTGCTGGTTAGAAACATCAATAATGTGAAGTGTCTTCAGTATTTCTGCAACAAACACTGTTTTGAGCTGCTACTGTTTAAATGAACGGGTGTAGTTGTTGAATGCTTACTGAAGACCTGTTTTATCACAACTGCATGTAAGAGTTGACTTTAACACATATGAACCAACTATACCAACAGCTTTTTTGCCTGATTAGTCCCTTGTTTTTATTAATGCTTAATTATATAATGTCTTTAGGTCTTGGAGGGGTAAAACCTCCTGTTGTAATGGAAATAGGAGCAAATAGACCAGGGAGAGTGTCTGTCCTCACCTTGCATCTGACTGACATGGGAAGTATTTGATCCTGCTTCAGGCTATGGGGCTTAGACTCAGCTTGTTGAAGGCATTTGGCCAAAGACAGTCTCACACCTGCACTGGGAAGGCCAGCCATGGAGGCTCACGGGCAGAATGACAGGACATGTAGGTTCCTTGTTTAGTCCTGTTATAGCTCAGGTATGTTATTTTTCTTAGCCTGCACCCTTCAGAGTTATATTTTGTTCCTCCACATGCCTGGTAATAAAGGAAGTGGTGTATGTACCGCAGTAGTCCTAGAAGAAGATATAAGTGACTCTCTGTATGGAGGAATTCCAAGGAATTGTGTCCTGTGGGCTTTTAAAGAAAAGAAGGGAAGAAGAAAAAAAAAAAGGAGAGAGGGGGGAAAAAAAAAAAGGGAGTGTAATCGCTGTGCTGGCCATGATTCCTGTCCATGGAGCAATGGCTGTCATGGCAGGGCTGCCTATCAGACAGAGTGAGCTTGTAATCTGTTTGTAGTGGCACAGGCAAAATAAACCGTGGCACATTCCATGTTTGGCTCATTGCGATACCTCGCTTTGGGTTAATTATAGAGTTTGAGGAAAAAAGACAGGAATGAAAGCCTCTCTCAGAAAACCTAATTCAGGGGAAAGCAGAGTGCAATTCAGTACCTTTTCTTCTGTCTGACACTTGAACTGCTGAAAGCACCGCACCCTTATTCACACAGACGGTGCAGTCTGTGGAAGGGCTGTCGTAAGAACCACGTGAAGCAGCCTATTGTAGGGTGCAGCTCTGTGTTGGGTGCACTTGGGGCTATAAATACTACCAAGATATTCCAGCGTTACTTATTTTCAGATCGCTCTGATATTGATGTATTCCCTTGCATGTTCTCTGTTTGTGACCTATTTTTGATGGGTTTCACATCTGCTTTAGCAGCTCTTTGACAACCAGAAAACAGAGCTGTTTACTGAGTTCACAGCTGCTGCTAATATTGGTGCAACTAGCCAGAAATGACTGTTTTCTTGGTTAGCTCATCCCGTTGAATGAACCTCTCCACAGGGTTTGTTACAAGTTTGTTTCAACTGGAATGCTATCAAAAGTTCCCACATCTGTGAAGTTCTCATACTTTCAGCCTTCCTAGAAACCCAGAAACATATGCACCCTCACTAATTCCAGTAACGTTCTTACATTTCCTATGGCTTAACTGCATCAGCTTTTCACAGATAGTGAAAAACATGATAGCCTGTTACAAATGGGACAAAATTCTTACTGTCATTGGTTCATACCATTGCTACTGGCAGCTGCACACTTGAAGGCAACCTTTAAGGAAATGACTCTCCTAGTCTGGTTTAGGGACAATCGTAGACAATGTTACCCAATGTTTCATACTGTAGTGTTTTATTATGGTAACTGCATTACCTTACTTTTCGTGTTATTTTTATATACAGATGAGGGCTGAACTGGTGGGAATGTAAATGAATCTTGCAGTGATGTGTGTTTCCTTGCATCACCTTCAGCGCTCCTTGAGACTGATTTGCTGACGGCACATCATTTCTCAGTGAGACTCTGTCTTTTAAGGTTCAATTCCTACCCGTGGTGTTGTCCGAGTTTCGGGCGAGTATGATACTCTTGCGCTTTATTCCCCTATGGATGAGTCCTGGAACGCTTATTCCTACTGAGCAAAGAGATTATTTGACTTTTTGTGGTTTAGGTGGAAGAAGTTGCAGCTGTGTGAAGTCTGGACACAGGCTTGGTGGGGTTTTTTTGTTGTTTTGCATTTAGGTGTTGCCTAATAGCAGAATATTGCAGGGAGCCTGTGCGTGCTCTGGAGGCAAACAGGTCCTGGGCTCTGTGAAATAATTAGCCTGGGGGGACACTGCCTCAGCTCCAGCTGTATGGATCTGTGCCAGGAGACTGCCCTTCCTGATTTTGAAATACTGCTTATAGGTGTTACTGATCATCTCTCAAGTACTCTTGTTTTTAATAATTATATTTCCACATCTTGGATATCAAAAAACCTTCAAGCCTTTCTATATCCTTGTGGGGTAAATCTTACAGGTTAACTGCAATCTGAATTACAGATGTGGAAACAAAGGCACAAAGGGTATAAAAGATTTGCTGGAGTCATTTCAGTTCATCAAAGACAAAATTAGGCAAAAAAGATTTCTGACTCCCACCTGTGTCCTCTTACAGCAATTTTCACACTTCATTCAATTTGGGAACTTGTGCTGTCATGGTATCTCTCAGGTAGCTTTAATTTCTTATTGGTTTTGAAGATTGATTGCCCCCCCACCCCGGGTTGGGTAATTTCCAGTTGTTAAGGAAGCATATCTTGAATTTTCTTTGGTCCACTGTGACGCTTGTGATGGTGACTCTAAAGTACCTTCTGTTCCCTACCTGCTTAGTCTTAGAGAATGATAGAAAATGTGCTGACCAGCCTTTGGTCTCATTAGCTACAGCCAACAGGAGATACCAGAGCATTTGTTTGGGCTTTTCTTGGGTAGACTGAAATGTATAATTGCTAATATGCTTTTCAGTTTACATTGTTTCCGTCCAGATGACCGGTGTTGTGTGGTAACTTGAAAACGTTCATTGTGGTGGATAGCTAAACTTGTAATGCTGTGTTTGTATGTACGGTGACGGCAAGGGGAGACACTAACAGGGTGAGTCCCTGTCTTAGGATGTGCTGTTCCAATAGCCTTATATCAGATCAGAATGCTCATTAATCATTTTTTCGGTACCTAAAAGTTCTCCACTGATCTTAAAGGAAACCTAGATGCCCAACAACCCTGTCTGGAACTGTGTTTATTCCACCTGTCTCAGACACTTATTCTGGGAAGTGAAGTCTTGTTCTTTTGAGATGTCTGCCCCTTTTGATGTAAGGGGAGCTTGGATGAGTAGATGACACTAAACTTCTAAATTTGGTATGGCTAAGCAAATCCCATCTGAGTTTAAGGCAGAACATAATGGCGGTAGAACAAACGGATTGTGAGTGGGCAGTGTGGAGTCGAAAGTAGGCAGTGACGTGCCTTACGTTATTGTTAGGCAAGTCTTGGCAATGCCTTGCCTTACTGAGGGCTAGGAAAAACTAAAAATTAATCCAGCTGAGACAGCTGTTTGTGGTGGTCATAGTATGACATGAACACAGCACCCTGATCCATAGATTCCTTAACACATTACTGCTCCTACATCTGCGACTTTTTCTGCACTGAAACTCATCTTTGTCCCTTTAGCTTTCTTCCTCCCTGTGAACTCTTTCATGCTGTAGAGTTGGCAGGTATTCATCAGTGTAGCTCTCTGCCTTCTACCTAGACAAATCTGATAAATCCTTTAGCACCCTTCCTCATAGACAAGAAAACTTATTTCATGGTTTAGCAGGGCTTTGCTGCTGTATCATTTTCCAGCAGCAGTAGGGCCCTGTGTCGATTGGTAAACTCACACCTGTGGTCTTGACCGGTATATGCCCCTTAGGTCTGTAGGTGGTTGCCGGAGGGGTCTGTGGAACTGCAGGAAGAACAAATGCTGCAATACAGCAAACATCTTCCTCCGTGGAGAAATTCACCTAGGTGCAGAACAGCTGAGGTGAGAAGAGACCACTGGACATAGACTACACCTACTGCTCAAAGCAGGGACAGTTCTGCCCGGGACCTTCTCCACCCACGTTCTGCCCATCTGCAAGGACGGAGACTCCACACTCTCTCTGGGCAACATGTGCGGTGCCTGATGGCACTTACCATATTCTCTTATGTTTAAAGTTCCCTATGGAGTTCCCTGTATTTCAATTTGTGACCACTGCACTTGGAGAGGAAGAGGCAGAGGTATAGGTTTGCTCTAGCAGAGTTAAGGGAAAGGAAACAAAGTATTAGGCTGCAATAGAACAGGGAATTCGGCAGCAAAAATGCCAAATTTCTGTGGCACAGTACAAATCGGCAGATTCTACAGGCTGGAAGAGGAGAATCCTTCCAGCCCCAACTGAGATAAATGAGGTAGTTCACACCTTTCAGAACTGCAATTTAAGGCAGCCTGAAAAATGATGGAGAGTGAGCTATGTCAGCATATGCTCGGTGCACGTTCTCAAATTATCTGTACATATAAGTGCAAGAAAATTCTCTTAGTTTTTAGAGGCGTGCTGGGTTTCTCCAGCACAGTTCTGTGGGAATGGGTGAATTCCAGAGGAAAGCTTTACAGCCACAGAACATATAAAGTCTGGAACATGGATAAACTGGTTAGGATAAAATAGAAACCAGCAAAACTCTCTGCCAAAATTTGAAGTGAAATGAATAGAGGTTCAAAAAAAGTTCATTCAGTACGCCCAGCTCCTTGTTTCCATCATTTAGGAATAATTACATTTTTTGTCACTAACATTGTTTTTAAATGTCAGTAGAAACCAGAGTAGATTTGTAAACCCAGCTCTGTCATATTGAATGTATTAGGTTTTCCAACAACAGCCTGTTTTAAGTAAGAGTGAGGAAGCATTAAAAGCTCAGTAACTCTCAAGTGTGAGGAAGCTATTGAAATAGCTTGTTAGGCTTTATGACAAGCAGGCTGAAATATAATAGGCCTGGAGCTTTGTGAAGGAGCTGGCAAGCTGTGGTTGAAGAGAGGACAGTACCCGAGAGTTTGAAGGCCAAATGATTTGTGCAAAGGGGATGTTGGAAGGTTCAAGGCAAAATAAACAAATGGAGCTACCCACAGGGACAGTGTTAAGCTGAGACCAAAATGCTTCCTTAGCTTGGATTCTAAGCATAAATTAGTCTGTCTAACCAAAGAAGGCATTTTAGTTAGTGTTCCTTCCTTTCCATACTCGGGCCAAGGAGCCATTTTCTGTTACCTAATTCACCACATTTGTTCTGACCCAAACTTTCCTTAGCCTAGCAAGACTGAGGTCTTCCTGGTAATCCAGAATAGCATGTGAGCATGCAAACATCCTCTTGCAGCCCTAGATGGGGTTTATTAACTCTGTCCTACTCCACTGGCTCTGTTCTTATCCCTCTGCTTTGACATTTTGAATAAATATGCCTCTTTCTTTGCACGTGTTGTTAATTTTCTGTTAGAAATCAGAGTTTTTTTGGCTCTGATGTCTCCTACTAGACCAGCTTGGGTACCTTGGAAATGTAAGCTAGCTTCTGGCAACACTGATCCTACTAACAAAACAGGCGCTTTTCCATGTTCTTAGATCAACCACCGTGGCTCAAGCAACAAGATAAATAAATGAATAGAAAGTTGCTCCTAGCCTTTATGATTTTGAATGCAAATTTGAAGTTCTGAGCTGTTACCAGATGCAATGATAACTTAATGTGACTTTTGAAGGCCTCTTCGAGCTGTAGCTTAGAGGTGTGTACCTAGTCCCCTTCATATCAGCAGGGGATTGAGAGCTCCCCAGGAATTTTCCTTTGAAAAAGCCCTTGGTCTTCAACGGAGATGCATTGTAAACAAAATGTATCTCTCCAGGGACAGCTTGGGCTTGTATTAATCACTGCATTCAGTTACTGGGGTTTAATTGTATATAATTCACAGTCCTGTCAAAATGCAACAGAGCTTAAGTTATCTACCACTTAAAAACTAGGTTCTAGAGGCCTTGAGCATAGCTATTGTCATTAGAATATGTCAGCTCAAGAAAGAGTACCTCGAAAAGTAGATCAGGAAGCTGTTACAGCTAAGCAGTTGTTATAGCTGCTGACGGCTAGCTAGAGAATATTACATTACACTAACTCAATTTTTCCCAAAGGATAGGAATTTTTTACGCTTATTTCCTTTGTCACAGATGTGACAGATCTGGGATATGTAAAGCAGAAGAGAATAGGAAAGCAGGAATGTTTTAAAACACAGTGGTTTGAAATCTTAGCTTTCTAATATCTTTTTGAATGATATATATGTTCTCTATTTTACATAACATAGCTGGCTGCAAAAGAAACGTCTTTCCTGTTCGAGTTGTAAATTACCAGTGTCCGTTACTGAACTTTCCAGATCATCCCTTATTGACATAAGATTACTTTCCCTAATCCCTGCTGCACCTCAAACTCATCACCAGGCATTTGCCAAAGAAAGGTTAGTCCCAACTCCCTCTGTAAGCACATCTGAGTCACTGCAGACATTTTTCATGCAATCCCGTCCCTGAGCAGTTCAGAATAAGCCGACTCATTCCAGTCCTACCAGTGTATTCCTAGGTGAGTCAGGGAGGATGCAGAGCCTTTGTGTAACCCCACTGTCGTGCAGAAATGTCACTGTCTATGAACGATACCAAATGGCAGTCAACAGATCTTCACGTGGGAAACTTAGAATAAGATGGGAAAGAAGCTTTGTCTCCAGCCTGTATGGAAACTGGCCTGGTCTACCTGCTTTGTTACACGAGATAAAGCCCAGTTTGAACAATGAAAGGAATTCCATCATTAAAAACCAGAACAAAACTAAATGATAACATGCTCTGTCCAGAATGCAGGCAACCTTACAGATACCTGCTATACAAACCTACATTCCTCCAGTCGCATACTCTGGGGTGTAAGGAACCATCCTTCCTGCGCAGCAGTGCATGACCACACCACAAAACAGGGACGTATTTCTTTAGTCCGTGTTTATATATACCACGTTTCTTTGGATGCTGTCCTCTTACTGAGTGCATTAGCTAGTACCTTGTTGTGCTGTTTCATTATATGCTATGGACCAGGCGATGGTCCCAACTTTAGAAGCCAGCTGAACTTGAAAAGCATAATCTTCTCAGGAATTCATACTCTGCTACTGACCTACTCATTGCCTTCCCTGTAACTGCATTTCTGTGGTGATAAGTTGAAAAGTTCTGTGAAAATCTAGAGCTATCTTTATCTTTTTCATGTGATACATTTCCTAGGGCTTCTTTGAGAACTGTACTGGGGGGGGGGGGGGATGATGAAGCTATCTCAGAAGAGCATCTTATTTACTGATTGCATTGTAATCATCATATGCCCATGTCAAAGTGTATATTCCTCATCTTAATAATATTCTTCTGGAACAGAGGTTGGAATCGGAGAAAACCTTGGCAGTATCCAATGTGTTTAGCAGATGCCAAGTGGAATGTTCTCTAATAAATCATCTCTAGCTAAATCTTTTCTAATATCACAAGCAAAATGTATGAATATGTTACTTTAGCAAATTCATACTGTCAGAACCTAATTCTGGTTTCTAGCCTCTAAAAATGCAGGTGGTGCATATTAGTGCTGAAGTGAGGAGCATGAGGTTTTGAAAAATCGAGAAAGCAACTTGCAGTTCTGTAGAACTTTCACTAGCTCTGCTTGGGGTGTAATTTGCAGCCTTAAAGACATAGATAAAAAGAGAACATTTTCAGGAGATAATGTGTCTTAGATTAATCAGTGTTGCTGCATGTGTTCAAATCAATTACCCAGAGGAAATCCAAAAAATGTTAACTGTTTTTAGCACCTAAGTACAGCATAAATAAAGCACTGATCTCCAGAACTTGGAGAAGTATTTATCTTAGCAGGATTAAGTGAACTCACTTACTTTTGTTCACTTAGAATAAAATTAATATTGTCTCTTTTCTAATCTTTTCCAAGATGAAGTTTATTTTTTTTTTTATAAAGAAAGAAAATGAACACATACAGTTGATATTAAAGATTAAAGTAACTTTCTACATTTGCTGGGCAGCCATTTGTTTATTTTTCACACTCATAAATTTTGAGGTAAAATGACTTATCTATGTCCAGTTTCTCTTTTTAGGGATATTCAACAGCAAAACATGAATTGGAAATGACTTAAGGCTGGGGGATGTGGGGGGCAGATGGAGAAGAAAATTAAGTGAACTTTAAGGTCAGGTTCATAAAGATACCTTCCTAACCTGATTATTGCCTGCCCTCTGGAGAGGGGAAAATCTTACACAACTGCATTAAAGTTGAGAAAAATGAGAAGCTGAAAAGAAGAGGAAATTATATTACTCTCTGAAGTAGATTATGTTGTACAGTTAACAAATGATGGTCCCTTACATTCCTTAAAAAAAAAAAAAAGTGTTGAACTCATGTAACTGAACAAGAAAAAGCAAATACAAAATCTTGCATTATAACCAAGAAAGTGTGGTGGAATATCACTCAATATTCAACTGCTTTCCTTTTGGTAGGAAACCAAGGAGGAATGCATTATTTTCAGATTTGGAAAGGTCTCTTCTGTATCCTAACAATCACTCTGTAATCTTTTTATGCTGATGGTTTTGTAAAATCTAAATAGTGCTCTACCAGCCGTTTTCACTGACTGTGGAGCTTCACTTTCTTGAACATCCGAGGTTGTTTTGAGGCTGACATGCAGCAAAGAAAAATTCTTAGTGAACCAAAGTGCAAGTCTCTCTTCCACTGTGCTATGTACCCTGTGCTCTTCAGCTGAGCCCCAGGGCTGTGTCAGCCTGGGGAGAAGAGCACTGGGGACAGGCACTGCTGTGATGTAAAGTTTGAGCCTGCCTTGCCGGCTTGCCGCCTGACAGCTCAGCCTGCATCTTCCCTGCTGTTGGGTAGTACCTGGGCATTTTCTCTTGGAGGATGGATGTTAGTGGTGCTGAGCCAGGGTTGGAAAATGGAAGAGTCAAGGGAGTGCACCTTCAAATGGTCTTTGCTGTGGTGGCCAAATGCAAAGGGACCTTGCCCTTTCATTCTTCTATGGGAAGTGGGCTGACTTTTCCTGAGTAGCCCAGCATTTCTGTAGAGCCTCTGTCCTCTAGCTTTATTCAGAAAGTACACAACATCTTTTGATTGATTCACACTGAAGTGCTCACACTGAAAACATTTCCAGAGCTACACAGCATGGAAGAAGTAGAAAACTAAAGTCCTTCAATGTAAAAGTCTATATAAAATGAGTATTTCTGCAGCTTTTGATAACCTAGTTGCCTTTCAAATACTTCTATTTCGTATCCGTTCTAGAAAACTCTTTCAGAAATGGTTAGAGTACTGTTAGATTCCTCAGTCTCTTCACTGGGGAGAATGGGCAGCAATGGTTTTACAAGTTACTATCTCGTGGTTGAAATGTGCTTACCAAGAGCACTTAAATTACTTGTCTGTTGCAATGTGAAATAGATGCATTTAAATATACAATTGTTCATGCACTATTTTGTCTTTCCCCTATGCTTGGGCTCGACATGCGAAACTGTAGATGCTAATTTTGTCTCACTTATCTGTGAACTAACACGTACATTTTTGGTATTTACCTTAAATTTTCTGTATAATATTTAGGGTAATTGTTTGCCTTAATTACCTGGGGGGAGTGAGATACACTGGACTCAGTAGCATGGTTGCTAATGGATTTGATTGGGTGCATTGATGGGATGACAGTACTGTTAGATTTCTTGAAAGTGGTTTTGGTGCAGAATGCTTGACAATGATTAAATGGAAATGTTACTGTACAAGACACCGTCATCCTGTAGCTAAGCCTGATATGAAGAGAAATGAGTTATTTGGTGCTGCGCTGCTTTGAAATGCAAGAACTTAAAATACAGGCATTGGTTTACTTCATCTTTTTAGACTGAGCGCTTTAGAAATGTGCAGAGCAGAGAGCACAGACTTTTTTTTTTTCCCCCTCTTAACAACTGAGGGTTTAGAGTGGCTGCCGACGCAGGAGGAAATACCATTAGATAGGTACAAGAAAAGCCAATATTCTACGTTATTCGTGCAGACAACTAACATTTGAAACTCGCACGAACTGCTTCCACTTATAAGCTGTCAGTCACATTGGTTATAAAAAGCCCAGAGCACTTAGGGACTGTCAATCACTTTCTAGAAGAGAAAGCTGACATCTTAACATTTACTTTGCCAGTATTTACCAAATGCAGAAAACCAAAGGGTGAAATGCAAATGAAAACACGCGTTCTCACTGATCACGTAATACAAGAGAAACATTTGGATCAGTTACTGTAGCTGCTCACCTAGGAGCCTCCAATCCTGAGAAGATTTTTCTCTCTTGCTCTATGAATAGAACTGTTGCAGGCTGGCTCTGCTGTGTTGCTGGGAGAAGGCTTTTGCAGACACTGTCTGCAGAGGGCTGTCAGGTGAGGAAAGAGGTTGGCTCTGGCCTGTTAAGGCTGGGGAGCAGCAAGAAATGTGCAGAGGACTTCAGAAGGGCACGTAATGGGCATCCACCCTGCTTTTTTTTTCTTATAGTGTTAGGGGTGTGGATCTTATAATTATCAGACTGATGACATGTTCTCATGTAAGAAGGGGATTGGCAAGGAAAGGAGTAGGAGGAACCAGTTAATTCAAATACACCTTCTGCTCTTTTTCTGTATGTTTCTAGGTCTAGTTATCCCTGGGCTGCTGAGAATGGATGCTTTAGGTATTGGTCCTGGTGCTTCAGTGGGACTGCAGCTGCAGGTAATGCTCTACTAGAATTGGGCAGCTGGGACCTCTGGTCAGGACCATCTTCACAGTCACAGAGCAGCAGGGTCGAGGTGCAGCAGCGAGCAAGGTGCAGAGCCCACATACGTTGTTGCACTGCTCTACTGCTGAACCTTGTTTCGCAGGATACACCTTTGAGGCATATCATGGTGAAGGTAAAAGCGTTGTTGTCCTTGAGGCTGCCTCCAGGAGGTCACTGGCCCTGAATACCAAGTGCCACGTTCCCACAACCACATGTACTTGGAGGGGTCCATGTGATTGTTCATCCTTTTTCTGATCAGACTGTCAGTCTATAAATCAGCCAAACACAGCAACTAAGGAAACGTTGCAGAACTCTGCTTTAAATAAAGTTGCTCATGTGGGTGTGTCTTTACTCAGAGTCTTCTGGAAGGGTCTAATCCAACAGTGAGTAGCTTCCAACACCTCCTCGTGGGGTGGTGCAGCCAACACCTGCAGCGTCGTTGGCTGGTGAGCCCAGAGGTTTTCTCTCTGTGCATCCAAATGTTAACAGTCTCATAATCCTAACGCAGCCTTTGGCTCTGCAAGTCATCTTCCATGCAGGGTTCCTTCTGCCATTTGGAGTTGAAATTGGCCCCAGATTAAACCCCTTAAATGAGGTTTCTAGAGACCTAGTGTAACTGTAGATACTTATGTATAAATTCATGAAGTCATATTCCCATTGCAAATTTAGTGCCTTAATCTTGAACCAAATTCCACCTTTGCAGCCAGCCACTTCAGTGACTGACCATTTGGGGGACTTCCCCACTGGGATTATTGCCTGGTCTTGGAGCTACCACGTTTTTATTTTCATAGGAGGGCTTGTCTGACATTGTACATGCTTACTTTAACCTTTCTGGCATCTTTAACTTGTATATAGATGCAGATGCGGCAGCCCAGAGCTCACTGGATAAGTAGACCAAGTATTTGATTATTTCTGATCGGTCTCTCTCTCTCTCATATATATTAACCAGTAGTATGAAGAATACCAATTTAGGTTATGGGATATGGATAAACTAATTACATGTCAGTCAAGAACGTCTTGCTGCTGAGTGTATATAAGTGCATCCACCTGCGTTTAGGGAAACGTGTGTGTCACAAGCAGATGACAATACTACTACAGTATGTAGTACAATAAGATCAAAGGATAGATATGTCTGAGGACTTGAATGGAAGTATAAGGTTCCCCTCTTTTCCCCTTGGAATGTAGTCATAGACTCCACTGTTTGTGACCTTTACTTAACAAGGAAAAATAATTTTCCTACTGTTTCTTAGATGTCTGTTATGGCTTGCTGAACCCCTCCCCCTTCCCCCCCGAGGTGGGATGGGGGAGAGATTTGGAAGAAAAACGACTCATGGATTCAGGTAAAAAGAGTTTAAGACAGCAAAGGGAGAGGAAATAATAATAATACTATTACTGATCAAGGAATATACAAAAACAAGTGATGCACAATGCATCAATTGCTCACCACCCAGTGATCAATAGCCTCTCCCTGAGCAGTGGTCCCCCACCGGGCAACTCGCCTTAACTTACATACTGAGCATGATGCCTTACGGCATGGTGTATCCCTTTGGTCAGTTTGGGTCAGCTGTCCTGGCTGTGTCTCCTCTCAGCTTCTTGTGGAGAAGCAGCTGGGAGAGCAGAGGCAGTATGAGAAACTGAAAATGACCTTGGTTTAATATAAGCATTACTTGACAACAACTAAACCATAGTGTTATCAACATTTTTCTCAGCGCAAATTCAAAACACAGCCCCATACTAGCTGCTGTGAAGAAAGTTAACTCTATCCCAGCCCAGACCAGGACACGTCTATAAATGGGCCAGGCCTGTATTCTTTAGTATTTTATTTTCATATTGGGAAGTTTTTTCTTCCCTTAGGGAGACTCTTTGTCGTCCTTTCAAGGATAAATAAAGAATGCTTTTCACCATAACAATAAGTCTAGAAAGAGGAACGGAAAACAAAATGTCCCTGTATACATCTTGAATAGCTGTAAGTTGATTATATCCATGCTCTGCTAATCATCCTCAGATTTTAATGCTAAAACGCAAAAGGCTGTATTTAGTATGGGCCAGACGTTGGCGTTAAGAGAAAGTTCAAGAGCTTAATGTAAGAAAAGGTAGACTGAACATGTGTTGAGTAACTTCTTAATAGAGAGATCCGCTGGTACATGGAATAGACTTCTGTGGTCCACAGAGAATGTTAAATAAAATGGATATTTGGTTTTATTTCTCAAAATACTGAGGAAGTTATATGTGAAGAATACAGTGCAGAAAAGAACTGCTGTTATAGCCTCTTCTCATCTCCTACATCCTCTGGCCCACGTCTTGTGACCCTTTGGTATATGACAATTAAGATACGTGGCTCACAGGGTCAGGAGAACAGGTCATGGACTCTTATATGCACTGATTACCCCTTTTGTTCCCCTGCTCTAATGATACACAGAATCAGAAAACTCTTGAAGTTGTAGCCTGGAACTCTGTCAAGCAAGGAGGTGATTGTAGCTGAGAGAGTCTAGGATTTGCCTGCTGCATAGGTTTAGGCAAGATACAGCATTCCCTGCAGTCCTGATTCCTTGTCTGCAGATCATCAGCTGGAGACCTGTCTGGGTGCTGTGCAAGTTACTGCTACTAGTTGAATGCCAGCGTGTAGTAGGGGGGATGCCCCTGCAAAGTTTCTTCCAAGAATTTAATGCAAATTCCATTAATTCGTTCTTATCAAAGAATGTGGGGATTAACTAGTTGTGCTTTAATTTTTAAAAATCCAGTCTGAGGCAGTTTAGAGATCTAACATTCAAATAAAATCAAGTCCTCATTACCTCAGATTTAGAGTCTCAGGTATTGTGTCATCAGTTCCTTTGGAAAAGTGGACTATTCTAAACTGTTCTAATAGCTCCCATATTTTCAGCTGATGGTCATATCTATAATACAAGAGGAACTCCGCCAAAATTATCCAGAGGAGGAAGAGGAACTGACCTAAATATCGACTTCACTCTGGGAAAATCAGCTAACAATGGCAGCATGTACTTAAGACTGCTTCTCTCTCTGAACAACATCCAAACTTTTAGACATGATCTTAAAGGTATTGAAATGACTTCTGAAATAGTCGTTTTATCTGGTGGTTTTTGAGAATGAACAGATTTTTATAATACACCTTTTAGAAGTACTTTTTGTTTAAAGCAGCTGTGACTGTCAGTCATAGGCAATGCTCGCAATGTTGTAGGAAAAACTTGGTACAATCCTTATGTGTGCAGATATTAAAAAGAGGCTTTAAAACTTTTCTCCAATCTACTGTATTAGATTTTGTTGTAAAATGACAGATACAATGGAACCCTGATATACGTGGGAATTTGAGAAAAACAAACATTGAATGTGTTAAAAAAACCAAACAAACAAACCAGCCCAAACGGTGGAGCAAGACACAAGGCAAATGTAAGTATTCCTTTTTGCAAATTTCAAATGACTTCTTAGACTATTGCAATAAAACAGAGTTGAGTATAGCTGGTGTCAAGCCCTGAAATGTCATGAGTTTAGCTTTAAAAAAAAAAAAAACTGTGGTAATTTCTGGTTTACTTTTATTTCGTCTTTTAATCTCCCCTTTTTTGTAATCCCGGGATTTTAAAGTTTTCTTTACCACAGCAAGGCATATATATATATAACATAGTAATTATATGTGTTTAGCAAAAGCCAAGATTACTAGAAAACTAAAAGACTTCAGAAAAAAAGTCCTTAAAGAGGAATATCAAATAGTATAAGATTTATAATAAAGTCTTAGGAGCTGGCAGTGTAAAAGGAGGTGGTAAAAGGCTCCCTAGATAGCAGCACATGAAGAGAGGGCCACCAGAATAGTTAAGTTAGGCTTCTGTTCTGGATCCCCTTGTTCTCCGATGGAGTCGCTTCTCCACTGACTGTAGGAAGAAACATGGTCTCACCAGGCTGAAGGTAGCTTTTGTGAATAGCTCTTCAAACGAAATGGAGAGGCTTTTCACGTCAGGACCTGCGCTTCTCCTCCCACGTGACCACAGTGGTCTCGAAATACATAAGGGCTGTAATTCTGCCCTGAATCGGATGCAGTGGTCCAGCCTACCGGAGGGCTAACGCTTCCGTGTGTGTATACACCCACGCTGAATAGTTGCTGCTGGATACCTGCCTGAAGTCAGGAAAGGGGTGATAAACAGGTTTGTGACAGACCGTTGGATACTCCATGACGCTAATAGCTCGAAAGAGCACTCAGTAGGTAGGGAACCGCTGTGCAGAATTAGTCAGTCACCAATATGCTCACAGCGCCGTGCTAGTAGCGGGGCTGCGAATTTGAGCCAGACGGTTGGTGTGCTCTCCTGTAGGCATCCAGACAAGCCTGTTCTGAGATGACATTTGCTTCACTACAGATATGTCACGGATCATTTTTCACAGCCCTGTTGAAGTGGCTTATTTATTATCATCTGTTCTGGTGTTATATCCTGGACATGGGAGAACTGTTTACTGTACCCCAGTGCCAGGAATTCTTTGTTACTGTGCAATGTGACTCCAGGAGGAGGCTTAGGATAAGGCTCGATGCATTCCTCGAGGCTGCTGCTGCTAAGACAGGGCACTGTGGTTTGAAACAAGGAAGCGAATCCCAGGAGTTACAGCAGAAGTTAGTGGTATGATATTTAAGCAAGTGACCTTTAAGTGAAGAGGTACCAGCTTCGTCACAGTTCCACTTGCCCCAGCTTCAGAAATCAAATGCAAAAGGGTAGCCAGCAGAGCAGCTTGACCTTGGATGTAGGCAGCTCTGTCGTTAGCACACCCGAGGTTTGTTGCAGTCGCATGATCAAGAGCAGCGCTTCTCAGCTCTGCTCCGCAGATCACTAGCAGCCTGCAAAGCCACACTGCCTTAAAAGGTTGGTGTTACGAGGCAGTGTGTTAGCCCAGAGTGCATTCAGAAAGTTGAGTGATCCATGAACGAAATGCCAGGGAATTGCTGCCATTACTGCGCTAGAGTGTGAGGAGTTTTCAGTGTTACTTTTCACGGGGGAAGGAGCTAATGAGTTTAAGGAATGGCAACAGGACCTGGCTGTTGTTTTCTAGACTTCCTGTATCATACTTATATTTTTCTTTCCTTGCTCTCTATCAAAGTAACATTCACAACCCTTGAATATTGCGAAGCCACATTTCTGGGAAAGTCACTCACCTTTCTCTGGGTCTGCTTGTCCGATTTGATTTGTGTTGCTACGCTAGAATAATATTTCCCAAAATCTCTATCAGTATGATCAATTAAGTTAGCAGCTAAAATCTGTCATCCAAGATGACTCTCTGCCATTATTAGGAAGGAACCAGATTGATTTTCATTGGAACTGGGCTAGTGCAAATGTCAATTACCGTGGGCTAAGGCGTACTGCTGCGTATGCTGCAGAAAGCGAAGCTGAGGAGGGAACGCTTGCATCCAGTGCGACACATTTCAAAGCGATCCAGCACAAGAATACCTCTGATTCTAGTCGTTGTTGTCTGTACGAGGGTAGGACTGGGAAGCTCCAAATGATAGCGTGGCCACATTGCGCCAGGTCTTGCGCTAACACATGCTAGCCATTGAAAGAGCCTGTGATTGAAACAGCAGGGAAAAGCACTTGTCTCTTCTCTAGTCTGCAGCTAGGATGTAGGGCAGATGGATTGCCTGAGGCTACGTGGAGGGCAACTGATCCCTGTTTCCTTAGGCCCAGAAAATCAGCCCTTTTTCCCCCTTTTGCTTCCCTCACCACGCCCAGTACAGTCCTGTCTAGGGCTGGGACCTTTGAGGAAGGAGGACTCAACTGCCTCCTGTGGCTTACCTGCTGGCTTCCAGCTGGCAGGTGGGCTGCCTGGGGGATTTTTGGTTTTGTAGGCACCCTTTGGTGCTGGTCTGCCCCTGCAGCTGAGCCCTGCCTTGGAGAGGGTAGCTGCTGGGGTGGTGATGGCACGGGTTCCCCCAGCTCAGAGTTAGGAGGGGCTGCATGTCTGGGAAAGCCTTCCTGCTTTCCACGCGAGACATCAGCATTGACCTGACCAGAAAAGTGGCTTTCAGGGCAAGCAGAGATGCAGCCTGATGGGTGAGGGGAGGCCCGCAGGGCTTTTATTAAACATAAAGTCACGTCTTGTTCTTCCACTGGCAATAACAGAGGTTTTCCTGTCAGAGCAGGCAATGATGGGGTAAGAGCAAGAATTCAGCTAGCAAGAATAAATGATCTGGGGCTTGAAGCAATGAAGTGGTATAAAGTGTTAAAAAATGGGCTGAAGACAACTATCTGAAGAAGTGTTGTCACTTACTGAGAAACTTGCTTTGCCAGCTAGTCTAAGTACAAATATTAAAGTTGTTAAGATGTTGTTTTTAAAGCAACTGTAGCACGAATGGAAAATTTATGGAAGATGTTGAGCTTTGTTCCTTTTTTTAAAAATGGAGCCTTGTTACTGGGCCAGTACATGGCTAGAAAGAAAACTAAAACAAATTAATCTGCTCTAATCCAATAGAATACAAAAGTAGGCATAAAACAATGATAGAAAAATTGAACCTGAATTTATAATTCTTTTATTATAATGTAACAGTAGTCAGTACAAAGGAAACTCATTTTTCTTTGTTTATTTTGTGGTGGTTGTTGAATTAGCAATGTCCTGTGAAGATACTATACCTCAGGCAATGGAGTACAGGTTTTTCCAGAATGTGTTTAAATATTCTTATTTCTTGTGTTCTACTAAAAAGGGGAAATTAAAATATGCCATACGGTACTCTGAATTCTAACCTGCTGTTTCAGATGTTTTAATTTGCCAGACACAAGTGAGGAGCTGTTCAAAAATTTAATATGTGCTGCCCCCATCATTTCTCATAAACACACACTGTTACCTGGTCGGTAGAGAGCTGCAGTAGTTAGGCAGTGTGTGTGTATGTCAGTCCAGTCAGGTACTTCGAGTTATCCTCCACTCTTGCTGAAGTTAGCTGATGAATCAGAGTAATTCTGGGCTTGTAGCTGTATAAACAGGAGCAAAAGTGGGCCTGTAAGTGGTTGTTGATAGGACAGGAATGTGTTTAAATTTTTGTTAGGCATGCTTCCTAATGAAAAAAGTTGTTATGCATTAGGACACACTGTATTCATTATTAATCTCTCCTTCTGCATGATGTAAACGTGTATTTTATGAATTTGTGGTCTGTTTCAACCAAATTTGACAGTAGCCTGTGTTGTATTAAGTGTCTGTGAACTTCTTGAAGGCAGGTGGCTGGGGAGAAGCGAGAAGCCAGCAAGAAGGTTTCCAGGTCGGCAAGACCAGAACTCTGTGCCTGTCAGACATCAGAGTGTCTAGGGCAGAAGGAAACTCAGAGGTGCAGGTGCTCATGGGATCTGCTCCTCATGGGACTATTTCTCTGTAAAGAAGACAAAAACCACTTATCGGTCCAGACAAATCTCACAGTCTTAAGTAATTTTGCATTTAAAAAATATGTGCTGCTTTCTGTTTGAGAGAGAGAGGAAACCTGCGACTTTGCACACACCAGCGCTACCGCTTTCTAAATGTTGGAGCCAACCTCAACAGCATGCTATCTACAGTGGGAAGTCCCCGCTCCCTGCCTTCCCTCCACTGCTTTCCAGCACCCCTGCCCTGACTGCACTGTGCTTCCTTTCTCTGAGCTCAAGCTCTCACCACCTGGCCAACCTCGTCTTTTTAGTTGGGCTCATTTTTCTGCTGGTTAGTGAGTTGAACCAGCACACAGAGTAGGAGTCAGCCTCCCCACCGCACACCCCCAGTTTTGTGGAGTCAGTCCCCAGCATGGCAAGACACTTGGATGCTCACTCAGGCCCCTCTGCCGGCGTAGGAATGGGAAGCAAAACCAACCTATTTGGGATGCGGTAGGGCCTGATTCTGCAGCTGTGTCTCATTATCTGTTTGAACAGACTCCAACAGAACAAGAGCTCTGAGAGTGTTTTCTTCTACACCTGCTTGTCATTTTACAATTGCTAGAGCCTGCCACGCTGTAGGAAACAAGGTAAAATCTGAGTTGGTGGAAAACCTTCAGCTCCTCCACTGCCCTCAGAAATGTTACCGGTATTAACTGAGGTACTAACAGCAGAAAAGCTTATGCTGCCATCAGAAGCAATAAGAGGCACACAAAAAGCATCTGGGTTTCTGTGTGCTCTGTGCCTCGTGGCTTAAAAGGCATCTCCACACTGGTTGTAAGATGCTGAAGTAAGTAACAGTGTTATCCACTGCGACCCTGCAGCGGTTCTCGTTTCACCAAACAAAGCTCGAATGCACACATTTTTGATGTTTGTGTGCATGGTGGTTGTCTTGGCAAACCAGAGAACGCTTTGTTTAAATCTGTTACTTGTGGATCCAATGGTTTTAACTAATTTCCTTTGTGCAGCAAATTTCAGTACCTTTCACTCGTATTCAGGAAGCAATATACTGCTTGTGGCTAATTTTAACATCTCTGTTCCTGTACGCAGAAAGCTGAAAGATTCTGCTTTCTTGGCAGAAAACAGCAGTGAGTTCAAATCCTATTAAACTTGAGTCAGTAGGGTGATTTCTGTTGTAATGGGAGAAGCATTCAGAGGAAACAATCCTACGAAGCCCACACCTAAGGCAAAGAAAATATTATCTTCCCGAAGATCCTGACCAACTGAGAGATCATGGTCTCATTTTCAAAAGTGCCTTAACCTCCTGGGTGCTCAGCAAACCTTGAACACCTACAAGTCAGGTCTTGACCTGTGGACCTCATTATAACTTTGGGATGGGATCGAGCCTAGATCTGCCATTCAGCCCTTCAGCTTTATACATCGGGATACCAAATCCATGGTCCAGGTGCCACATCTGCTGTCGGTACCCTCCTGTTATCTTTCTTGAGGGTCCCACAAGTCTGTCTGTGTGACCTGATAGGGAGAACTCGTTGTCCTGGTGACCCATCAGCAGCAAATGTCTTGTCCTGAAGCACCAGTCTTACCCCTGAGTTTCTCACCCATCCTGCCATCTTTCCAGGAGGGTGCCCACTGCATAGCTCACTGACAAAAATGCTGCAGTATGAAGTGCGAGGACATTTTAAGTGAACACCTGGCTTTGGTAAGGCAGATTTTTGGACAAGGTACACCAACAACACCAAGCCCAGCCACTATAGCTGAAGCACATGTACTTTGTCTTTTGTCTCTTTCTGACGTTAGTCCTAAGTAAGGTTGTTCTCACAGTCCTGCCTCAAAACTTGTGTTTACTTCACAAGGCACAGAACAATGTCACGTATTAAATAGGGTGTGAAAAAAGTACAAGTTCTCATGTCATATCTGTTTGCTCTGGCATAATGCTAATTGAATCTCCCTTAAAGAATCATAGAATCACAGAATGGTTTGGGTTGGAAGGGACCTTAAAGACCATCCAGTTCCAACCCCCCTGCCATGGGCAGGGACACCCTCCACTAGACCAGGTTGCTCAAAGCCTCATCCAGCCTGGCCTTGAACACTGCCAGGGGTGGGGCATCCACAGCTTCTCTGGGCAACCTGTGCCAGTGCCTCACCACCCTCTCTGGGAAGAACTTCTTCCTGATATCCAATCTAAAACTCCCCGCTTTCAGTTTAAACCCATTACCCCTTGTCCTGTCACTACAGGCCCTTGTAAAAAGCTCCCTGCCCCAGCTTTCTTGTAGGCCCCTTTCAGGTACTAGAAGGTGCTATAAGGTCTCCCCAGAGCCTTCTCTTCTCCAGGCTGAACAAGCCCAACTCTCTCAGCCTTTCTTCATAGCAGAGGTGCTCCAGCCCTCTGAGCATCTTCGTGGCCTCCTCTGGACTCGTTCCAACTGGTCAATATCCTTCTTATGCTGAGGGCTCCACAGCTGGATGCAGTACTCCAGGTGGGGTCTCACAAGAGCAGAGTAGAGGGGGAGAATCCCCTCCCTCGACCTGCTGGCCATGCTTCTCTGGATACAGCCCAGGAAATGACTGGCTTTCTGGGCTGAAACACTTTTCCCTGTTTCTGTTCTGTAATGGTATTCCCTGTCCTCTTACTCTGTTTTTCTAGTTGGTCCACCTTTGCTAAACATCCGTATTAATTCAATCAACAAGTAAACCATTAAATGAGGAATCCTGCAGTTTAAATACAAAACTCTGATTCATACAGGAAGTTGGTTTTTCTTTGTTTTAATGAAAATAGTCTCAGCAGCTCACAGACACAAAAAAACCCCCACACATGGAAAATGTGCGTAATCTGTTTGTGCTTCAGCTTTGAGGAAAATGTTTATGTTGTGCCATGGTTTATACAAATTAAATTATCGTTAAATCCCCAAATGATTTTGTTGTTGTTGTTGTTTGAAAATGGGGATAGGCTCATGCCTGCCTTTATTTGTATGAACATGCAGAAAACAGAAAATGGTCTTACTGAAATGATTTTGGTTTACAACCATGAAAGGGAATGGCATTTTCAGGGCTCTATGTGTGCCTGGCTGTGGGCGACTCACACTTATATGGTTAGGATACAAGATTATTCCTAGAAAAAAACAACCCTGAGTTATCGTCAGTCACACTTCAAATACCCATCTGAAGTTCGCTCCCAGCACTAACCAGCCAAGCTTTTGTCATGAGCGTATGAAAGTGGCTAATATGTGCATGCAGTAAGCTTCACTCTTGTGAAAACTGATCGTTATAAGCATACTTCAGCACGTTTCCCACAGGACCTCCTGCTCCCTTTTCCCTAAAGTTTCTAAAATTTATATGGAACTTCTGAATGAACAGAATATGAATGATACACAATTTAGTACAGTCTACTTATATTGCTTCCAGAACTACTAGTCTCATGTAAGAGTAGCACTTTCCAGATTTAAAAAAATTGGCAGAGGTTAGAACATTAATGTACCATTTTTTTTCCTTTTTCTTTGTGAATCTCAAACTCAATTATGCTTTCTGGGAGGCTGAGTAAAGTTACATTGTAAATTCAAAAGTTCAAGTACGATTTATCTGGACAGAACAGTTTCTGTTCAGAAGAAAATGGATACCATTGCAAAGTGCTATTTTAATCATATTTGTAACTGCTAGATTCACCTCTGGATTTGGAAACAAAATCCTAACAGCAGTATCGATTAAAAAAAATAGAGGAAATGCCATTATTGAGAACAGAGTAATCTAGGCCCCTTACTTCTTCCTCTCTCTACTATCCATCTGCAGTTGGCTAGAAGATATTATTGGTGATAGGCAAAATTATACCAAGTGACATTAAAGTGCCTTTTTCACTTATAGAGCACAAAGAGGTGAAATTGAGGGTCTAAGTATCTCACAGATAAAAAAGAGATGAAAATAGGTAGGAGTACTGCTCTGTATAAAACCATACAATACTTAACCAAAGGTAAAAGCAAGCCATGCCACTGTCCTTGCTTCTTGCCAGAGACCCTTAAACACCTATGAGTCAGGGCAAGTAGATAAGCTTTGTAGCATGACTTGCAGTGTCCTTGGGACCAGGGTAGAATATCACTTGTAACCCCATGAAAGAATATCTCTCTGTAGATATTTCCTTGTCCTTCATTTTGTAGCAGGTTGCCAATCAAAAGATCAAAAATCACGAGCCTTTCCTCAGTCTACTAGAATTCTCAGCGGTTTTTTGTTGTTGGGGTTTTTTTTTGTGTTTTAAACTTTACTTGATTTTTGTTCGTTACTTCTGGCTCTCTATTTTTCTCTGTGGGCAAAGCATTCAAAATTTCTTTTTCAGTAAGGTCACTGAAATTTTCCCACGAGTGTGGTAATTTATGATCTTAAGAAAACTCAGAATTGTTCAAAATTTCACTTTCACAGGAAACAGACCCTTTAAACCTTGGGTTTTATTGTTGTCAGCAAAATTATCTAAAATTCAATCAGTGTTTGGGAAGTATGTCCTATAGTAATTGAAATTTTGAAAAAAAAAGTCATATGAAAAAAAGTCATATGAAAAAAAGCCATAGCTTTCTGAGCATACAAGATTTTATGATGTAACTTGAGACATTAATTTAATCTTCGTTGCAATGAGAAGTTGTTTAAAATCAGCAGCTAAGGGAGGAGCATACAGACTAAGCAATGTCATGGAAAATATTAAAGAGTTGCAATTTCAGTTCTATATTAGCTGTACATATGGAACTAGGAGACTGCAGATCACAGGGGATAGTGAATCTGGTCCTAAAGGGGACTTCTGATTTTCACAAAAGACGAGCTTTTTGTCTGAGAGAAGCCTTGGCATCTGCATGATGTACTGGAATGTATTGCCTCTACTTGCAAAGCTGGAACTGTGTTATGTTTCAAGACTTTTTGCTAACTTTTTTCTAGTCTAGTTTTCTGGAATTTTCCAATTTGTCTGTATATGATTACTTAGAGCTGTACTGAAAATAGCCTTGTATACCTTTTTACCTATGTATCATCTCCTTTAGTATTTTAAGGAAACTGAAGTTTCCTTAAATCTTGTGTGATTATTTTCTTTTTTCTTTCTCCTCCCCCCCCCCCCCCCCCCCTTGTTTTTATGGACTTGTATTCTTTTCTTAAATGAGAAGGTTGTTTTGATTTCTTTTGTTTTCTTTTCTTTCTTTCCCTCTGTCTATACCCTCCCATGGAATTCGACTAGCACAACCAAGATTTTTGTCTCTGTAATCATACATTGTCAACACTGACAAGAGGTGTAATTAGCTTCATAACCAGATTATATCATGAATCACAATCTCTCAAATGTTTAGTTCCATTGGCTGTGAGTCCAGACAGCTACCCGTAATTGCCAAGTACATAAATGTTTGTAGGTCTGTTATTTGTTTCCATAAAGTCAAGTAAGACTGATTTGTTGAAGTGTTAGTCTCCTGTTTAGGGTTTAAATAATAATCTTTCTATAGCAAAGATTCAGTCATTCCAAAATCATCACATGTGCAAGGATCAGCCTCAGATTTCAATAGGGAAGGATTTTTATTGTTTTAAACTTGGTTTGGGGTGAATTCTTACTCTGTGCAAAATTAAAAGTGCTCTTGCTTAGAAGGCAAGGGAGCAGGAGAGAACACGGCTTACTGGATTTGTCTGAACAAGACTGAGTGGATTGGATAAAGCCTAATGAATTAAACAGGCTTTTGAAAAATCACTGGTATTTTAAATAGCAACTTCGGACTGGGTCATTCGTTCCAGAAACTTAAAGTGGTGCGGTAGGCCACTGTTGGAGGCTGTTAAGAATCAGGGTCAAATCTTGGTGCCATGGAAATGAACAACAAAAGTCCCACAGATCTCAGAAAGGGGCCAGGAGTTAACCCAGCGTCTAGCTTTTTCCCTGTGCCAAAGCAGACACTAAATCGCAAAGCAATTGCAGGAGAGAGCAAAGGAGATGAGAGTTTTCCATGCAAATAGCATTAATCAAACGAGCTATTTTATAATGAAAGACATAATAATCAGGGCTTACTCACAGTTAAGGGAATTTTTATGTCCTAGGGATTTTCCAGTTTTGCCAGATGCTAAGTCGAAAACAAGGCAGGAGGAGAAAGGAAAAGGCCATAGCAATATCTTGGCTACTCCTAGACTATGCGGAGAATCAAGCCTCTCAAGCTCTTGAGCTAGTTTGTAAGTATTATACCTCCAAAGGGGAATATCAGAAAGAAACACATTGTGGTAATGAAAGTATAAGTGGACCCAGATCAACGGGAAGTTCGCTGTGATTCTGACAAGCTTTAATTTGCCAAAACCTTGCTTGTACTGCAGTAGTTCCCCTGTATCCCCACAGTGCAGATGCCTTCAGGAGTAGGAGGGATGCTCCTCCCATTCCTGTTTCCTAGAAATGGATGAAAGCTTAAAGATTTCTACAGACAGCTTTTTTTTTTTTTTTTTTTTTTTTTCCCCACCAGCAGAGCTATTTCTCAACAGGACATTTTCATTCCTTTGCAGAAGTCCTTTGCGGCTCCTTGCCACTGGGGGCAATCTAATACAGACATTGAGGTGACCAGTGCTGCTTGTGCTCGGCAACTGCAGTCCTGTGGAGTTCCTTATGGTTCAACCATCTAACTTAAAGGAAAGAAATGATACAGTAAGACCAGATGAAAAACACGTCTGCTGTGTTTCACTGGAAAATGAGAGGATATTTATCTCTGAGTAAGAAGGAAAGATGATAGCAACTTTAAGATTTAAATTGATCCAAGTATATGATGCTCAAGATCCTAAATGGTTTCAAATTGCAGAAGATTATCTTGTAATTTGTATATATTGCTTCTGTAGGCTGCTGAGGAAGCTAATTGCGATACATCCTGTGGTTAAGTTACCATCTTTCTCAATGACTGAAGATCATAATTTTATCTTTAGGTGAGTTTAATGCTACCCGTCTGTTACGTTCATTTGTATGCTGGAGCCGTGCTGACAAGCCTCCTGTTGTTCCCTGTACAATTTGTGCCAGCCAACCAGGTTGGTGGAAGATTCACCTCTCTGAAATTACTATAGAGGAAACAAGCTCAGCCCCCAGAGAGCAAATTTATATATTTTTTTCTTTTTTTTTTTCTCCAACATGGCCAGTGAGTAGTGTCTGAGCCCGGATCCAGGCTCTTGGGTTACGTTCTGACCTGACTGCACGCTTACAAATAACAAAGTATGTTATTTGTTAATAACCACCAAAGCAGGTGGTTATTAACCGCACAGCTGTAGTGGAGCCGAGATATCCCTGTGCTGGGGAGAGCTGGTTGTTTTGCTCAACAGCACTCCTCTTGCTGCACAGTGACTCCATGGTAAGAGCAGCCTAGAGAGGACAACTGCCGAGAAAAGAGGGTTGCTGCTTTCCTCCCTTTTCCCTCACCTCAGCCGCGGGAGCGCTGGCACCTGAAGCAGCAGTCACACACACCGGCTTCGTTCCAGCCTTGTATTTAATTCTTTAACTAGCATACAGGTCAGGGACACTTCCAGGGAAACTTGTTTCCTTAAGCAGAAGGCTAAATGAAACAGTGGAAGGATTTCTTATATGAATTTATTTTAATGTATTTTTAATGCAGTCACTGTGAAAAAGGAGGGCCCTGTGAAAGACGATGCCAATTCTGCATATGCAGTGTCCAGTTGGGTGGTTGGGGACTGATGGTAGAGCGCAATAGGTTCTTCTGCTGCCTTGTCCTCTTTTTCCTTTTGAAATGCTCTCACAGATCTTTTCTAGCACAAATCTGGATCTCTTGTGTGTGATACTATTTTCTTAGCTTGCTAAAGCGAAAAGTGTGAGGGGGATGACAAAAGGAAGATGCACATACAAAGAAAGGGCAGGAGCGAATGAATTCCAACTATGTTAAAAAGGCATGTAGGTTTGCAAAAAAACTCAAAACAAACCACAACCAAACCCCAGCACCAACAAAAGAATAATCTAGATGTGTATGGTTGGTTTTTTAAGTACTCACACTTGAGTGTTGTATTTCTGACTAGCCAAAATGAAGCAACAAGGCAATTCTGGGAAGAGTTCTCTGTAATAAGGAGTGAAGTCTGAGGAAAAATGCTAAGATACAAAAGAAGAAAATATCTTAGCAGTCTTGGGTGCAGAATCAGTTTACAGGGGAAGTGAAACCAAACCCCCGCATCTGAGTACAGCCTCCAAAAATGTTGAGGAGTATTTAGTTTGGGTTTAGGCCTAACTTCAGATGGGATGAAACTCCAGGTTGTCTCCCAAAGTTGGCCATTATTCATGCTAATTAAAGGATAGGTGTCAGGGCTTGTTGTCTGTATTCAGCAACAGAAGATGAAGTGAAAGAAACTCTTCCCAGTGCTCTCATTAAAGTCACTTTTGAGAGCTGATGTCAACACACGCCAGCAAATGTTGCATTAGAGACTAGGGCAGGAACGTTGCTGAGCATCAGCTTGTGGTGATTAGGCTGGATAAGAGGCAGTTTCCAGTGGAGGTGGCCAGACGTTGGGGCTTCTGGGTGATGAGGTGTGGGATAAGGAGAAGGGAGATGGCCAAGAGGTGTTAATTCTTGGCACAGATACTGGTTGGACATGGCACAATTGTTGGACAATTTGTTGGTGTGAGTCATGAACAATTTTGGGGGAAAAGATGTCAGGTAAAAAAACCATACCAACATGTTTCTGAGACTCTGAATAGGTTTGGAGTTTTTATGAATGTTGATGGTGGATTGGCTGTACAACAATTCTTGCTTTTTGAATGCTCAGATGTATGACTGTGTCACGTTCTGCTAAAACGTTTTGTGTTAAGTAACCTTTGAAAGTAACTAACCTTTACAAATAAGTAAGTATGCTAACATCTCTGCGAACAGCAGCTTCTCACACTGACCAAATCTCCAGGCACGGGGAAGGAAGTATGGGAGTGACCGTCCATCCTCACAGATGGGATTCAGCTAATGTATATGGGTGACCCTGACATTGGTTTGGCTAAAACTTTGGAAGCTACCTTTGAAATCCAAATGTCAAGGTTAATCCTGTAAAATGTGAGGAATTATCTGTAAAAATAGGTATTTCTCAGCTGTGTCCTAGCAGCGTTCAAATCCTGGGCTGGATGAAATGGCTGGAGATAGATTTCTAACCACTTGAAAAGGCTGGACGAGCTCCTAAGTGCCAGCTCTGCTTGGCCTAGTAAAGCTGTGCAGCATTTTCCTACGTACATGTAGCACCGTGGCTGCCCCAAGAAGTGACTGGAAGCTCCTGCATTGGTTAAAGCAAAGGGTTCAACCGCTTGCCCAACGTGGGAGATCAGGCAATAAAATGGCGGGTATGTCTCCAAAGCCGTTTGGCTAGGGATTGCGGAGGCTTGAGCAAAGCCTTGCTGTACAACGTAGCGGGGTGGCAGGAGCTCACAGCCCTACAGCTTTAGAATGAAAACACTTTTGACGTGGCCTTCTTGCTCGCTCACCCTAGCGAGGAGCGGGTTGTTAGCTGCCCTTCCGACTGCTTTGCTGCTCGGGTTGCGGCATGCCTGGGCGGTGGTTGGAGGGGAAGGAAGCGGAGCGCCGTGTCTCTGACTTTGCACCACATGTTTCAGAGTGCGGTCGTTCACTCTCACATTTTACAAAATCAATTTCCATTCTGTCATGGTATTTCACACATTCGCGTTCTGAATAAGTTAGAGAATATTCTACAACTTACAAAAATAACTTTAGTTTTAATTTTTCCTGTTACATGAAGAAACCTATCCATACTTTATCAGTTACAGATGGAAAAACTACATATGGAGAAGTCAGATCTATTAATTAGTTTATAGGCACAAAGTCCCCTAAAGAGTGCCACAGATCCATGTGTTATTCTTAAGAGCTGTCTCAAGTACTTGCACTGAATAATTTATTTTGATTTAGCCCTGTTTCTGCTGTTAATTATCCAAGATCAGACTTTGCTTTTTGGGATTTTTTTTTGTTGGGGTTTGTTGGGTTTGGGGATTTTGTTTTTTGGTTGGTATTCTTTTTTAACCATTCTCCCCATTTACCTAAATTCACTGAAATGCTCTCTGAATATATTTCAGCCTACTGAGGTATTCAAACCTTCAACACTCATTGACTGTGCTCTGTTGTCTTTAAGGCATGACAGGATGATTACTAACTTCTGTTGTTTTTAATCCTTCAGTCATTTAAATCCTTGGAGAACGAAGAAAGGGGGTGGAAAGTAGGAGAATCGGAAAACCAGCCACATGGCACCCCCAAACAGTATTCATTTTTATTTTGGCTTTGAGGACAGCTTCAGGACCCTAGCTAAGAATCTGGCTTTGTTGTGCTAGGAAAAGGGCCCAACCGCACCTTCCAAGTGTTGTGTCACTCTTTTGTGTTGGACAGGGTTAGGGTCAGCCAGGCAGCAGCACGTGGTGGGACCAGGGAGCACTGGTTTCCATACTCGGTCCTGGTGACCTTTAGGGAAAGGTCTGAGCAACTTCAGACTCCACTGCAGGATACTTTGAGCAGGTGAGACAAGAAGGACCAGAGCAATAGGTTGGGAAAGGGTTGGGCAAACTGGGTAGAAGCGTGGCACTAGTCAGAGTTGTGTTCTTGGTTGTGGATTATTTTACATGCAAGGTTTTAGTTGGCCTGTTTATAAAATAGAACCAGCAAAATGTATGGCCTATTTGAACCTTTGTACAGCAATGCAGCAGGGTAATGTAATCTGCACCCTCATTGAATTACTGTAAATTTTGCCTGCTAAATTAGAATTATTCACCTTCTCTATGCAAAAACGCTTTTTCAGCATTTTTGATGCATCTGTTATTGTGTGGTGTAGCTGTAGTAGTACTTAGGGAAAAGCTATCCAGAAAATCTAAATTAAAATCTGCCGAAATCTATGGCTTTTTGCCACTGTATGTTTTATTCTTCCAACATGGCCCTGTGAAATAACGCTACACCTCTATCAGGCAATGTATATGCTGGTGGGCCGTCACTGTCCCAGAGCCTAGAGCCAGATCTGGTGAGGATCTGCAGGCACTTGGGGATAGGAGATACTTGCTGTCCTTCTCAAGGGCAAAGTGAAGTGACTGATGGGATTGTCAGGAGCACTGGTTGCAGCTTTAGCTGTCGGAATACTTTTTAAAATCTGTTCCTGATCCTAGATAGACAGAGAAAGCAAAGAGGACTGGAGAAAAATGTCCATAACTCTGTTTTTCCCAGAGGGCCTCAAAGAAGAAAGTGACTTTCCCAGCATTAGATAGAAAATCTGAAGCAGCCCTGGACTTTGAACCCAGATCTCGCAGTATGTTGCCATAAACAGAGAACATAGAAATGCTTTCGGACAATGAATAGGGTCAAAAATTCAAAGTAATTCAGAGCTATGTGTGAGAAAATATTTGCAGACGCATCCTCTTACTCATTCCTCTCTGTCAGTTAGTACTATGTGTTGCGTTTGGGACTCTGTAATAGCTGAAAGATTTATTTAGCTATATACAATTTATTTATTTATTTAGGTAACTCCCTCTGGCCCTATTTATGTAGCTTCGCGTTTTCATATTCCGGTAAGTCAGTGAAATGCAACGTGTTGATGCGCAACTGGAATGAAAGCAAATAAACATCGTGTTAGGCCCCACTTCTGTTGATTAGGTCATGCTTTAATTAAGTTTTCTATATGTCTTCATATCTCTTGCTGGACTTTATGGCAGGCAGCAGGCTCTTAATACTGCCACGATTTGGCACTGGGACTTCTGGGTTACCGCCAGTCCTTGTACACAAAGACTCTGTTGATAGAATTGTGATAAGGGCTTGGGGGGAGGGGGAGATAAGGGCTGCGTTTTGGCCCAACGGCTTGACCTTGCTCTTGCTGAGCCGACAGCAAGGGTCCTATCGATTTCAAAGCGATTGGGACACGTTAATACATTTTCATTCTTGCGAGCTGCGTACAGGCAGATGGAAGGGACTGCTTGTGGTAATGCTGAGTGCAGTTTGTTGATACACAGGTGCCTGTTCTTGAGAGAATCAGTCCTTCTTTTGGCATGGCAGCTTTATGTATCCGTGTTTTGTGTGTGAACGCAGTGTTTGTCAGGCACTCGTTTGGCAATCCTGGAGACAGAAGTTCTCCGTGCGCTCAGTGTCTGTCTCGGTGGTGCTAATTTACAAGCTACGTTGGGATGCTTGCCTGTGTATCCGAAGGCAGGTCCGAGACACTGGTGAGCGTTCACCAAGCCTGTTAATCCTGTCAGGCTGTAGCCACACAGTTGAGTTTGGTATTCTCATCACCTAAATTCCTAAATGTACTTCTAAGGCACATTCCCTTCTAACGCAAGCTGCCCAAACATCTGTGGCGAGACTAAGGAAAACATGGAGAAAAAGACCCGAAGATGAATATTTCAGCAGAAACGTGGGAAGGAATGCAATGTAGCTCACGCAAAGCCTTCTGTAGTGTATGCCATAAATTAACACAATATAAATTTATACATATTTACACCACATAGACTAAAATATATAAATCCTCAATACTCAGCCTTCTGTAGTAGGTGTAAGCAAGCAGTCCATATGTTTAGCTGATTTCTGGGGAGCTCTAGGGAACAAAATGTATCTTTATGGAACTTTTGATATTAAGGAGATTATAAACTAGGGTAATCAGTGCAGTTCTCAAAACGGGTTGTCTTTTCTGCAGGCTGAAAACAAGCAGCAATCTCCTCATTTGCTATCTGAAGCTCTCATTCAGCCAGGTGCTAAAATACACATGTAACGTTTAAGCGCATGAATAGTTCTATTGATGTTGAAGGCCTAAAGATCAATCCATAGCTCATTGGATTTTCCTGGCTTCAGGCTGTATGAGTCTGTTTTTCTCTTGAATTTGTGTACTTTCATTGCAAATACAAGCTTGTAACATCTCATTAGGTACCAGGTGTTTCCTTTTCCACCTTTTACACTGACTATTTTACACGAGTGACATGTTAGCCTCCTTTTGCACAGCTGTGCAGCAGAGAACTGGATCTCTAACGTTTGTTCTGTCTGTTTTTTTTTAAATAAGGAGAGAAATTTGTATCATATATTTAAGGTATGGGAACCTGTAGTCCAAATGTCAGGATTCTCCTCCCAGCGATACCATATTTTCCAGGCATTCGGGGGAATTGTATGATTCATGAGCAATCTTTTGTGATTTCTACATCTGAAATGTTGGGAAAACTTCCATTTCACAGAGGTACTAAGAGAAGGAAAATGATCTTATGAGGAGAAGAAAATGGAGGAATGGTTTGTAAGTTTTATTAAAAATTGACCTGCTACATCTTTTTTGGCATGAGGTCAGTGCAGTTATTTGCAGCCTCTCTTTTTGACCACCTATCAGGTGCCTGCATGAGGAGCCTAGGTAGTCTCTGGAGAAGGAAAGAGGCCCTTCCAAAGTGCTGTAGGCTCTTCTGGCACTGTTGTATCAGCTGTTGTGGCTCTACTTCTGGGAAAAACTCCTGGTAGAAATATGAGATCCCAGCAAAGCTACAAGAGGCTGAGTTCATCCCCTCCACTGTATTGTGCCAGTTCAAATGTTTAAAAATACCAAAACCTCTGTATGTTAAGGCAAGAGACATAACCTGACTTGCTGGGCCATCTTGAAGGGCATGCTGGTGTTTCCTGCAGCTGCATGACTCCTTCGGCAGGGCAAAAAACAGTGAGCTTCTCATCACCTATGACTCCCTGGGATCAGGGATGATGACCCAAGAGCCAGGTGTCCTTCTCAGTCACTTCAGTGATAGAGGCAGACAAGGACGACTGGCGGGGATCTTCTTCATAGGTCAGAGCATCCTGCCCTGCCTTTCCTTCCAGTCCATGGAGAAGCCATGAAATGAGTGACCAGCAAAGACTGCCTTTCCAGCATACCGTAGGAGTGCAGCTATAGTGGGTGTCCTGAGGTGTCACCTCATCCTGGTGGAGGGTGGGGAAACTCGAGAGAAGCAAAGGCAAGGAGACTTTGACTGATGTGGATGATACTGTTGGGAGAACCTGGCAGCCAGAAGGCAAGCATTAATTAAATACTCAGCCCTGAGGAAGAGCTGTGGAAGCTCCCCATTTCCACCATTGCAGAAGGTGAACCATGGCCAGTAGGCTGGAGAGTCGAGAGCCTTTTTGTTTGCAAAGCATTAGGAGCCAGTGTCACTTCACATTACGACAAATGCAGTTGTCTGTTGCTGATGGCCAGTCATAGCATATGTGACTGCTGCACTGATCATTGCACCGTCATCTCCCAAAATTCCTGCCCCCCCTCCCCCCCTTCCTACTTGTCTGTATCTAAGAACATGCTTCACACATGGACATGGTTGGACCAATCGTTACGGCTGCATCGTCTACACAAGCTGAGATGGCAACATGTACTCCTGCCTTAGAGGACTTGGACCTTGTTGGGACAAGGCTGGTGATGCAGCAGAAGTGGAAAAGCTCCTTTTGCACAGACATCTCCCCTCTTCCTTGCTTATACCCATTCAGTAAAGCACAAGACACTTCAACAGGGCTGAGAGAAATGAGGCTTACAGTTGCTCCTTCACTTCGTCCGTGTTGAGAAAAAGTCACAAACCGTTTGCTCTTTTCTGAAATACATAGAAGCAGAAACTTTAACTGATCATTTTAGTTTTCCTGACTCTTTCTGTGGACGTAAGTGCTTTGCTTTAACTGGGAAGGAATCAACTGGAGTGATAAGAAGACAGTTCGGTCTGATCTTTTATTTTAGTTCATCATATCTGCAAATTTATATTGAGTCAACCTCATGCTATCTGAACAGTTCTAGTGTGATGTCATCAGCCTTTGACCTCCAGAGGAACTGCTAGCAGAGGTGGTCACAGACTTGGAAGTTCTTGTGAGGCAGAGATTTTATCCTTGCCAATCAGACTAACGAGCTTGCTTTAATGTCAACACTTGAATGAGTTGTGTCTGGTAACCCATTTTTGGTAAGAGACTGGCCAATAGGGATCAATAGAGAGTACTTCTTTACAAGTCATCTCATGAAATCAGTGATAGGAGTGAATCGGTTTGACACATTGTGTCTAACTGTGGATGCAACCTCCTTGAAGAAAAGCAAACAGCACCCAATACAAACACAAAAGAGAAGGCTAATATGGTATATCTTTTATCTCTATTAAAGCAAACCACTTATTTTTTATGAAAAAAAAAAAGAAAAAGAAAGAAAGAGTTATTTTTGGTAACACTCCAGGGATACTAATAGAGTCCTAGAGGAATGAATTTCAACCCTGCAGTCTCAGAGTTGGGCTTCCAGCTGGCTACGTACAGAGATACTTAGACTAAGTGTTGTCCTTACTGGAAGAGCCTCTCCTTGGAGTGATTCCCATCTGGGGCCACAGGGAGAACCCGACATGCAAGTGCGTTCCCATAAATGACCCAGCATTAAGTGTCAAAGGATAAGACCCAGCAGAATTCAAACCCTCCCTCACATGCATTTCCCTTCTGTTCCCCATCCCTTGCCAAAACCCAGTCACAACTACTTCAGCATGACTTTTCTGTTACCTGCATTTGATTACAGTTTGCTGTTCTGTCCCGAGGGAAATTGGTAAGCAGCATGAGTTTACGTGGAAAAAATGGGGTTTTTTTACATTTTTTCCTTTAGCTGAGTTCCTCCCCTTTGTTTTGCTCTGTACAACTATTACCACATCGTTTAATTACATTGCCCTTTTTTATCCATCAGTGCAGACCAAGCATGCTGAAAATGAAAGGCAGCATGTAACCTTCTGAAGTCGCTAATTGTAGTACTGCAGGTAAGTTGAATAACAGACTATTGTAAACCTTGGTCTGAAGTTCTTTGCTGTTTAAATTGGACAACAGCAGGAGAGAGAACAAAAGCTATTTCCTAGCTGATGTTCTTGGAAACCTGTTCCCAGTTCTTCATGGAGGACTGCTGCTATACTTGAATATATTAAAATTGGGACACATGAATGACATTGATACTCTGCAGTGGAAATAGCTGAGCCTTTTGTATTCTTTTTACCATTGCATGAGTGTTATGATAATCTGCTTCTTTCTCTAAATGGAAACCCTCCAGGGAAGTTTTGTGTACTCTAAATAGCATCTCTGTATGATCAGAGACTTGGCTTCATGTGCCTGCAATGCATAATAGATAAAGATACAAGAATATAAATGCAGATTAGAGGTTATTCAGTCAAGGCAAGCACGTTTGGGGACACACACACACACTATAAAAATGCCAAACAATGCAGCGTTGCTGCTACCTTTCTGGCAAATCTCCACATTTTGGCAAAATGTTGTTATTCTGAGCAGCAAAAGGGATCTGTCTCGTAAGTACCTATGTCTAAACCATTTATTCTCCTTATATGTATACTCAGCAGATAATCATATTCACTTTTCTCCAGCTTTGTTGCATTGAATTTCATATAACTCTTGTGAAGTGACCTCAGTGCTGAAATAGTCTGCCAACAGACTTTCAGAACAATCCTCAAAACAATGCATGAACATTAATTGATCAAACCCATTAGCAGCAAAATAAGGAGCATTAATCTGTTTTCTGTAGTCAACTTTGACAGAGAAAATGCTCCCAGCTTAGCCTCAGCACAGAGATACGTCTCAGCTTTGACTTTAGCAGGGCCACTGGCTTCTGAGCTGGGTAAACAAACTCCTTTTTTCTGGTTGATCAAGAGATCATCAGAGAATTGCCTTTGCATTGGGGTTGTCTACGTAAAAAAACTAATGCGCATGATGTTCAGATGAAAGCTGATAATAAATTAACCATGTGGACTAATTCTTTGTGGAAGTGCTCTAATAATGCCCTTTTTAGTACCAAGATGACCCCAAACTGATGCTCTTACAGAAGCAGCTCTGTTACTGCCACTTCTTGTCTTTTTGTGGAAGGGAGTTTTCTTTTTGTTTCTGTAAACTCCATGGCAGAAGAACCAATGACGTGCTTACTGCATGGTCATGAACATACTGTAACCAGTCTGGAGAATAAATGTCATTTCCTCTGCTTACGTGAAAATTATGGCAGTTATTCAAGAAACAGGCGAGGGGGTAGAGGCTTGCTTGTTGCTATCCTTAAACATTTCCCTCCTGACCCAGTTGACAGTTTAGAGGGAAACAGGGGTTACAGCAAGGAACCACTTCTTATTTCTGGATGTGAGGCTCTGTCTGTAACAGAAAAAGAAGTTGTTCTATGACCAATTTCCAGGCAACACATCTGTTCTTGCAGCAGCAGCAGATGGACCTGTTTTATTTGACCCTGAGTACATGATACAGATTCAGGCAAGTAGTGAACTTCAAATTGTTGTCTGGGAATACCTCAAACTGAGCTCTCAATAGCCTTTGGTGGAGCAAGAACAGCAACTTAAGCACGCAGCCTCTGGCACCTCTTAGTCACTGGTTAAGCTGTCATTCTCCGTCTGTCCTGTAGTCCAGTGAGCAGTTAAGTGTTTATAAGTAAATAAAACAAGAGGCTTCAAGAGAGCTCCAGATTCTGCTATTTAGAGCAGAGGCAAAGAATTGAACTGGTGGAAGACAAAGAAAAACAAGCAACCTGATGGTTAGGGCAGTTCTCTGCAAGGGAACGCACCGGGGTGCCTCTGCTAGTGAATGCTGTTTTGTGCAAAGTAAAGAGAGCTTGAGGGTACCCCAGCACAGTGAAAACAGCTGGTGGGATAGTGGCAAAGGGATGCTCCCAAACATGGGATCTGTATTCCTTAGCCAGAGAAAGGAATTATCCTAATTGCTTGGGTACTTTATAAATGCGGCAATTATGAGCAACAGTTTTGTGAATAGTTTGCTGAAATAGGATCCTCACGGCTAGGTGAAATTAGCTGTTGAGGTCGACTTACACTTCCAAGTACTTTGGAATAATGCAAGCTGCATTCATTGGTGAATTTGCTACTTGCTGAATTCCCTGTCTAATTCGAGTCCCATCTCACTTCATGACGATTTTGTGCAGGGTGATATTTTGCCCTTCTCTGTCAAGGCAGTTTAAAGATGAAGGCAAGAATCCAGAATGGCCTTTAAAGACCTTTATACATGCAGAGCCAATTGCCAGTGCATCTGGGAGGCCAAGTTCTGCCTTCAACCACAGTTCATTCTGGCCTCTACAGTAGTCTAGGACTTGTGTCTTGGGGAAGAATTTACCAGTGAATAACCACCTCAGTCATGCCCTCTGAGGTTACAACAGATGTAGGCACCGTAAATTATGTCTTCATAGAAAACCAGGAGCAGGCAGATGAACACCAGCTGGATTTGCCACTCAGAAAGGCAGGACACGAGTAGGGTAAGTTCCAGTTAAAAGGCTCTTAGCACCAGCACAGTCTTGAATGATGAAGTCAATTACAGAAGCGGGGTTTATTCATGCAGATGTAGTCACCGTGTGCTCAAATCGGTTTTGAAGGTGGAACTTTAGCTTCTAGGTCTTGTCAGAAATTTTCAAAAGAACTTACCTCTCTGAGCTACTGCCAGGCTTCCTATTGTGTGCATATACAGAAATCTCATTTTGAATCTTGATAAGCTCTTGGCTTTAATAATGTCTCAAGACTGCAAGTTTTATAGCTTATTTATCATGTAGTGAATAATAAAAAAAAATCCTTTTGTTGTTGGTAAATTCACTGCCTTTCACTTTCCTTGAGTATCAGCTTGCTTTGTATTGTCTGAGGAGATAAAGGGGAACACCCCACTTAACCTCTCAACATCATTCTATACTCCCTTTTCAAGTAATTTTTGTATGCCTGTAATACTGTATAACTTGTACAAATGCTACCTTTTAAGAGAAAATAATGCAATCTCTCAGTATCCATATAATGAACTCTCTCTGTTACATTCCACCGCCTAATAGCGTTGTCGTTTTTTTCCATTGAGGGATGCCGCCTTCGATCGTTCTGACAAACTGCTGTTTTCTTGTAGCAAAATTGTTCAACATAGTGTTTTTACTGTTTTGTCAATAAGCAAAGGAAATAAAAACCTTATGGGATTTGAACAAGAACATTCACACTCCGTATGTGAGCAGCGTTTGAATTGGAGTGTGGTTGGGGAAGCAGAGTACAGCATGCAACCTGTTTACCGAAGTGCATGCCAGCAAAGTGAGACTTCATTCCCGTTTGCTAGGATCTCACTACGGGCCCGTTTTCTCTCTCCTTTCCTTTCCGCTGCTCCCTCACAATATCTGATACTAGCAGCTTTTTTGTTTTAATCGTTGCTTTTGGACAGAACTCTCTTAAAGTCTTCATTCTAAGTGAATTTACAAGAGGAAATTATGCGGTATCTGCTGTAGCAAAATGTTTCTGGTAAGACCTGCCTTTCCTTGGGGCGTTATCAGGCAATTGGGAGCTTGGTAGAAGTCAAGAAGTGCATCTGGCTGTGAGCAGAGTACTTGGGATCTTTCTGAACTTTGGCTATGTCTGCAACTAAATTTCAGCTTTCTGATGATGAATTAGTGAATGGTATAAGAGCACGAGTTGAATGGAACTATTCATTTTTTTTCTAATCACACAAGGAAAGGATTGAATGCAGGAAACTCAAAGTTGGTTCAAGCGGCGCGATCTTATAGAATATGTATTAAGCCTGTGGAAGGCATTGCCACGAGCTATCTACAGATGCTTCTGAGAATAAAAAGATCATCCAGAACTGCTTTAGATAACATTTGAACTGTTTCAGAGGACTGTGAGTTCAAAACGTAGTAAGCCTTTCATTGATTAGCACCTGCTCCGGTGCGCCAGTTGGACTGACCTCTTGAAGGGACTGTTGCGTACTTGTTTCTGGCCACCTGTTGGAAGCATGCCGAATTAAAAAAAATGTTATGCCATCTGATGCGATGCTTCAATTTCTGTGTTTGCTATCGGTTGTGAGTTTAGGTTCAGGTTCAGATTATGTTAATTAGTCTATTTTGATGTCAGTGTTCCCTATCTGTTGAGACTGACACAGCTCCACCCACCTATTAATGAATATGTTAATTAACTCCTATTAGGCACCTAAATATAGCTCCGGAGCCAGGGAAATAGTGACAGCTGATGGCCCTTCGGGGCATAAATGGTTTCTCACTATGATCAATATTCTCTACTGCAGAAAACACTTCTTACTTTTTTGGACTTTCACTCACTTAACTCTCCCTCCGGCGGTTGTTTACAGAACTGAAGTGCAACCGAGAGTTCAAACAGGGTAGCCTTAAAAGCTGCCTTAATGACATCTGCAGAAAAAAATCATCTAACTCAGCTTTCATCTTCAGACAGAAGGCCAGAGTTCGCAGATTTTGTTGTTAGGCAGCTTCCATTTCGACCCCCTTCTCCCCCCGCCCCATCTAGCCAGTGGGTTAAAAGGCTGCTTAAAATATCCAGTTTCTTTCTTGATGTATCAGAAGTCCCAGATACTCTGGGGATCAAGAGGAGTACAAACCCAGTGTTTCAGTGTTCCCGGTTCCAGATGGACCTGTTTTCTACAGCTGTTTATTGCAACTTCACGGGTGGAACAAGCCTTCTTTGGAAGCGGTATTTATGCTTGGTTCAGAGAGCGACAGGCAGGGTTTGGGGTTAACGTGGTTCCATCATGAGCCTTGTGTGTGGGCTCTGGATCAGCACACCACAGGCGCGCTCGCAGCCGGTGGAAGATGGGCTACGCTTTGGGTTGCTGCCTCTCCAGGCACATGATCCTGTTTCTGCTGCGCACAGTGTTCTCTCTGACTGCAAGAAACATGCAAAGGGTGGTGAGGTGGAGGGAAAGGAAGCCATAGCACATATCATTTTCCCGTTTCACCTAAGCTGCAAAAGCAGACAAAGGCCAATACCGCCAGGGCAGGGCGGGCATCGTTCTGATCAGAAGCTGTCTGTGGGAATCTTAGATCATTATATCTAACTCTTTGGTGAGTTCGTGGAAAGATTTTCCAATGTTTTCAATGACTTGGACTCAGAATTTCTGTTTTCGGAGAAGTCTCAGGGACCCTGGAGCTGTGAAGACCCATTGACAGAGAGATGTAGACTAAATTTTTATCCCTGTTATAACGACAGATCTGATTCTTCAAGAATGTTGCACACACCATCAATAGCTCTGGTGACTTCAGCTCTAGGGATGTAAAGTCACACACGTCAGCTGTAGCTCACCCACTTCTGGGTCCCAGAATCGTTCTCTCTGCTTTGTGCTTCATTTATGCAGTCAGTTTTTACCATCTATTGAGACTCTACATTCAGCTACCTTTTGTGTAGCTGTGAAAAAGTCTATGGAGCTTTCTTCTGACTTGCTGTACAACTGGGATATTCTGGCACGACTTTGCTACAAATACAAAAAATGGTATGTAGGAGGTATACACTAGTTTTCCTGGATGTTCCTATATAGGAAAGTTATAGGCCTGGCAGCGCCGAAGTTATTTATTCATTACAAGCTACACTACTTGACTGTGTTTAGTGTTGGTTGGTATTAGCCTGAAGCAACCACTCTGTCATGGGAGAGGAGGTGTGTTAATTCCCTTTCTGTGCCACAGCATCCCAGGATTTGAACAAGACGCTGTGTACACTGACCTGTGGAAACTTACAGGCTTGTAATTAGATGTTATACTATTGACAGTGTTTTCAGAGGGTTTTTTGGTTATCTGGTTTGGAGGAGACAAACTTGTAAATGTGAAAGTTAATTGGTGACCGAGAAAAGGACCCAGATAGGTGAGTTTTTAGTGTTTCACTGAACCTGATGAACACCGAAGTTTTGGTCATTTTGTGCAAAGCTGACCTGATGTCTGAACTGACAGCTAAAGGTGAAGGAGATGCAGATCCACAATTACTCAGATATGAAATAAGAAAGATGATTAATTCAGGACACTTGGAAACCGAGATGTGCCAGTGAAAGGAGCCAGGCTTTCTTGGCTGATATAGGCACATTAATTGAGGAAGATGTTTGCTTTAGGGCATGTCTAGTCAAACTTCAAGCAACACACAATTTCTTGTTTGGAGGAGGGAAGGGATAGCATTACATGTTTTCACAGAGGATGATGAAAACCCTTGTGCCTGTGTCAGACCACTGTAGTATTGTTTAGAGCAGGGAAACCTAAAGACCTTGTGTTCTAGACTCATAGGATGGTTTGGGTTGGAAGGGACCTTAAAGACCATCCAGTTCCAACCCCCCTGCCATGGGCAGGGACACCCTCCACTAGACCAGGTTGCTCAAAGCCTCATCCAGCCTGACCTTGAACAATTCCAGGGATGGAGCATCCACAGCTTCTCTGGGCAACCTGTGCCAGTGCCTCACCACCCTCTCCGGGAAGAATTTTCTGTGTACTCTTAATGTTAATCTCTGGGGCATTCCGTGTGGGAGATGCTTTTATTGACAAGGAACAGGCGGTGTTTTCAAGATTTTGGCTAAATAGACCTATCTGTATAGAGACTGAAAAAGGTCATAGGATGAGGTGGTTGCAGTACTGGGAGGAAGAGGGAGCCTGGGAGTCCTGTGTGGATTACAGCAGGGGCACCGCTTTAATAATCCAGCAAATACATGAGCTGAGTATTTCCAGCAGCAGTTGTTTCTCCTTCGGTGCTTCCAGCAAGAATTGTAATGCTTTGTGTTTAAAACAGCAAAACAGAATGGAAGAAAACTCTATGTTGCTCTTTGGAGAAACCTGATGGGACGGCATGGTTTCCTTACATACTGATCAGTTCTTGTTGAGGTTCAGTTTTTGCCTTACGGTGCCAGCACTTAAGGCAAAAGGCATTGGTCAGGCTGCAACATTAAGTCAAGAAAGACGCAGCAGCCTGAATACCTGAAGAAGGACATTAACATTTGACCTTTTCTTTGGGAGAGAAAGAGAGTGAGTGAATATAGATTGGGTGGCCAGCAGCAGCCAAACATTGCCATAGGCTAATTATACACAGTGAGGAGCCACCTGATAAAGGCTGTCGAGCATTAGTTGTACGTAGCAGAGAATCTCACAAAGACAAATGTTAATTCACTTGTTTGGTTTTTGTTTTTTTTTTATTATGACTAAGAGGTTCCAGACCAGCTGACGGCTTTGTTCAGAGTTTCACAATACCTCTGACCACAGTTAAAGTTCTTTAAAAGAACGCACATAAAATCCGAGAGATGTGTCCAGTCATTCCATTATTCATGTGGGGTATTTTGTAAAGCCACAAGAGGGTGAAATTGTTAACAAGTTTCAAACTGAATAATGAGCCTAGTTATAAAATACCCTGAAAAAGGTCTGTATTAACTGAGAATGTGAGAACTCTCATTTCCATCTATAAGGAAGTGTGCACTATTCTGGATATCCACTTTTGTATGTCCTGTTGAATCAGCTGTGTAGGCAGTTATATCTTGGAGAAGTTTTATTATTTTAATGCATCTGTCTCTGCAACTGATCTTATATCCTTAATGAAGTCTTCTAAAGGGGGAAGAAGAATCTGTGCTGAAGTCAAAAAGCTGCTCAGCCTCAAAGTATCTAACAGCCTTTTCTGTATAAGAATAAAGGTATAACATATACTCCGTGTGTGGCGCATCCTGTAAAATAGGACTGTTTGAAAAACTGTGATTGCATCAGATAATCCAATAATCCACCTCTTCTGAAAAGAGTTACTGTGAGATTTTTAACAGAGATATCGGTACGGGTCTTGTAGAGAAAATTCAGACAGAACATTGTCAGACGCTGAGTGCTCATGTTGAAAACAAACCCTCTATTTTGTATCTCTCTCTTTTAGATTTGACCAAAAGTTTGGATGCATGCAAAACTGAAGGTTTTGTTGTAAGTTTATCATCTCGAGTCTTGCAGCTTTTGTTCAACAAAGTCAGATTTATACATGTGTAGAGGTTGGTCAGAATCATTTTTGTGACTTCTTTGGACTGTGTCTGGGAATGAGGGTGGTGAGGCTCTCAAGTCCTTAAAGAAGACTTATTTATTAGTAAGGAAAACAACATTTCCAAATGAAATGAGTTATGCTCTGTTTTTCTTTGTCTCCAGAAACCGCTTCCTTTCCTGAAAGCATCAAAACAGCCAAAAGGCACTAGTGACCAATCAGCATAATTACAAGTAGAAATAATTACACAAATTCGCCTTCCGAGACCTATTGTAGACATGGGGAATACATTTGCAGTTGAAGTCTATATTCCCAAAGTCCGGATATGTTTGAGTTTCTGGTTTTGGCATAGGCCTGTCCTACTTCCAACTAACTAATTTGCTCGTGTTTTCTTTGGATATTTTTCCTGAGTAGGCTTTTTCGCTGTGACTCATGCAGGATAAAGCAAACTAGTTTGGAGTGTGTGAAAGCAGGCTTCCGGAAGAGTACCAAGTCAAACTATATAAATCCTAGATGTACTAAAGGCCTGTTGTCTTTGAAAACCCATATAGACAGACATTCTCTGGATGGAGCAATGCCTACAACTTAGAATTTATTTCTGGTTTTTTGGTGGTCCGGTTAGAGAATGTGTTGTGCATTGCAGAGAAGTGCTATTTGGAAAAGAACTGAAAGAAATGCAGTTCAGTGGTTAAACAAGAAATGAATCAGGTAGGGGGGAAAATCTGAAACATTTTTAACCGTCCCCTTGAAGTAATTAGGGTGTTCTACTTTTTTTTTTTTTTTCAGCTAGTAGGGGAAATTTGTGGTGGTGTGCAGAATGAGCCTGTAACTGGACATTTTAGTGCTGGACAAGATGGAGAATTAAGTCATTCCATTGGCTTCTGATGCCCTGGCCTGATTTTGTGTTACTCTAAATGGCGAATGCCATATTAAAACTTTTTTGGGGGTCTTTTCATTGTTAGGTAGTGATCAGATACACCTCTCAGTTGTCTCATCAAGAACATTTTACTGGTGGTTTAAATTTTCATTTACATCTTAAGTGGCTGCTAGGCTCCAACCCTGCTCTAAGTATCTCTTAAATTCCCTAATGAAATGTTAAGACACAATATCAAATTACATTTAGGTAATGGGGTTTTAGGGAGGAAAAATGCGTTTACTTCTATTAAAAATATACTGGTGTAGTGTTTGTAGCCACACAAAGACTGTAGAAAACATTGGTGATTTTATCCTATTCTACTATACCAAACCCATGAATGACGTAGCCATTAGGCTATGAAATTTCCCCTTTATTTTGAAAATACATTATCCCCCTCTCTCTGTGCGTGGGATAATCAGGAGTGTTGTGGTTCCTGCATTTGTTGGTATTCTTGGAATTTTGGAAGGCCTGCTCCCAGTTACTTGAATGCCTTCTAGCTGTGCATGTTCACCAGCGGAAGAGAACACACTGGTTGGGAGTGATTCTTGGAGTATTTGTTGGCTTTTCCTTAAAGCTTGTACGGTCTGGGATTGTGTGGTTGGGGAGAAAAGCAATGATTATTTAAAAAGTGGGGGGAAAAAGGCAATGTCTAGGCCTCATGATTCTGGTAAAAAAAAAGCCCTGAAACATAATGAACCTAAGGCTTCAGAATACAGGGGGCAAAAAGTCAAGAACTCAAAAAAAGCCCCAAACCTCTCCTGGTTTAAACCAGTCTCATTATCTGAGGCTGAGTGCAACTCATGCCTGTTGAGTGCTTCAGATTAGGGATTCTGAGGTTTTCTAGGTTGTACATTTTGGTTGTTTTCATGTGATGAATTACTTTATAGCTTGTTTGGGGTTTTGGAGGTGGGAGGGTTGTGTTGTTTACATGCTGTGGATTGATGGCCAACAGTTTCCCAGGGAATATTCAATATTCAGAATTTCAGCTGGGTTGATTAGCTGTGAATGCTTGCATATGCAGCGTGGCATTGTTCCAGTATTCAATGAGGATAACAACTTTGGCAGTCCAGATTTTGTAAAGTACTGATGGTGTCCTGTAAGGCACCAGGTTCCTTCAGTTCCCATTGGCAGAGACAGAGGGGTAGGTCACGTTCAGGGACCTGGATGGAACGGGATACGAGGACAGCAATGATACTTCCCTCTTCTTTCTCGGGTAGCTGTACGAGCTCTCCCAAATACAGGTTCCTTTATGGCCTGGGGATTACCTTGAGCAGCAAAAGGGATTGATGCTGCTTTTTGCCAGGGCTTACTCAGCTGTCAGAGCTGAAGCTCCAAGAGTGAATTTAAACAGGAGCAACAGTGGAAGGGTGGAAACTAGGGAGAAATGCCATAATGAACACGGTACCCTTCTGCAGATAAAGATTATAATTCAAACCCTTTGAGCACGTGTTCTTTGAACATAGAGGGCTGCATTCGTGTAAGTTTTCTTTGACATGATTGGCAGCATATCTGTTGAGAAGAGTCAGCATAACAGCCAGGGAGAGGTTTGGTGGGTCAGAAGAGTAGACAAGCAAAGGTGTCCAGCATATGGAAGTCTGCAGTGTTGCAGCACATAGCCTGGGACAGGCACTGTGCTCTCAACTTCCTGGAAATCCAAAAATCAGTGCTGTTCCTTCAGTCCAACCAAACAGACATTTGGTCCAAACGGATGGGTCCTAACCATTGTAATCTGGCTATTTGTGGATGTATTTTCTTTTTTTGGGGTTACAAGCATATGTGTTGAGACAAGGTTTGAATAGCAAGTAAATGCGCTCTAAGAGGGCGCAACCGAGAGCTTCTTATTAGAAGCAGCGATGTTCGCCTTATTTCAGTGCGGAGCTAGTTGCGTTTTCTTTTGTTCTTTCAACAGGTTAGTAATTACTGTTGCAGTAATTAGGCTTGATGGAGAGTATATAAGACAATAAATGGTTATTCTGTGCAGTAGTGGGGGATATTTGGTGCCAAGCTTATTATTTTCAGTCAAAGCTAATTATCTCTATTATAATACATGACTCTCTTTCTTGAATTATGAGTGGGAAACTGCTGAATAGATTTTTATTTTTCAAAGTGCCCTGAACCATGGAGAGAAATGAAAATTAAAAACAATGAAAAGCTTGTTAGACAATGAGAAGACTCATCTGTAAAGCTATTTCTGACAGATTTCTTTCTCTCTCTCATCTCCGGTTATATAAATATCAAACACTTATCATGAAATAAATTGTTGCATCACGCACAATACAGGTATAAAAGTTTAGTTCAGACATCAGAGAATCCACTTGGGGTTCAGTGGATTGCAAGCAGTGAGCCGCGTGGCTGGTCGGGTGCGACAGCGCTGGCTGAAGGGAGCGGCGAGCTTGCCCCCGCCACCTGTAGCCTGGCCGACCCCTGAAATACTGAGGTGATCAAGGGATTTACAGATGTTCCTGTCAAGCGCCTTTGAAAAACACTGGCTGCCCAGAACAGGCATCTGGTTTGCTTGTATTTAGGGCCTGCCCTGGAAATCTGGAGAAGGGAGCTGTGAGCAATGTCGTAAGAGATTATACCCGCTGGCTGGCTTACCTCGAGCGATAAGGTCAGCGGAGAGAGTGCGGCTTTGATTAGGAGGGTTTGTCTGCTCTGCGGATGCTGCTCCGTCAGTTATTAATAATGCAGCTGTCCTCTGCTCCGCTTACATCATGGTTTCAATTTGTAGCCATGACAGGGCTGATCACCTTTCGAGTCTTAGCCAGCTTACGACGTACCCTGCGTTCGCTTTGCCCCACACATCTGAATCATGGTGTAACTTGACTCGTTGACTGGTGAAACGCGTAGTAGAGCTGGAGCTCGCTGCCAGCTGTGGCAGCCACAGCTCAGCCAGGCTCCCGGCACCCCTTTCCCTTGTCCTCCCGACCTCGCGCCTAAATTTCTTTCCTGTAGGAATTGGGGAGTGAGGCCGGATGGGAGGAGATGGTCCACCATCACGCTTCGTCTCGATGCACCAACAGCCGCTGCTAGCGGGGACAGCTGGACCCAAAGCGGGGAAGCGCTCCCGGGCTTCATGTTGGCGAAGCAGTCACTGAAATACCCTCCTCAGGCCGTGTGGGGTGATTGATGGGGCAATGGAACCGGCAGCTGTTGGCTGCTGAATGTAAATACTCCCGTGTTAAGAAGGCGCATGGGGGCAGGGAGGAGAGCCTCTGCTGTTTCCTGCTTTCCATATATACTTTTCCTAATTTTTAAAAACTGTGATTTTTAGTTGAATTTAATTCCCAATAGAAGAGAACCAGTAAAGCTTTCCTGCCTATTGACAAGGCAGCTTTCCTTAGAAATTCTGCAGCATGCTTTTCCATGTGCTACGCAACAGATGTTTGAGGCTGATCGGTGTCATGTGTTGCATTTTGCGGTACTTTAATACGTGCTTTTGAGAGACAAGCAGTACAAAGAGGAACCGAGTTACTAAGTGCTGGTATTTGTCTGTCTTCGGTTACTGCCAGTAAAACCACATCAAACTATCACTGTGCTGCTCATCTGCAGTCTGTGCTAAAAGCTGCTCGACTCCCGTTGGAAATTCTATCCTTCACCTTCACACTAATTTTTCCAGCAGTCCCTTGTGCCTCACAAAAGCTCTGTTTATTGACCTCATAGATTTTATACTTCTCATAAACTCCAAATCAGACTTTCTCAATTTTCTCTGGCAGTTGCTGATTCCATGCAGAAGTGGTGTAAGTGGACTGCTGTTTTGGTGACATAGTTATTCTTATTTATTTAAATGTATGGTGCAATACAAAGCACCTTTCTCAATTTAAGCTTAGCCTTGTGAACTCTGTACAGGGAACTTTCCCTGGAGATTTCTATGTCTGATGTTAAGTTCATCATTGTACTGTCCCAAATCTTAGTCCAGGTTAGTGATGGCATTTCAAGAGCTGCCTCTTAGGAGTGACTAAGCAGAACCATAGCAAACATACCTTACTGATTCAAATTCCCGGTGTCACTGAAAGTCCAACTTGATGAAAATGAAAGGTGTTTTCCAAGAAACTGCTTATAGATCCTATTAGACTGTAGCCATATATTCAATCAGTGGCAGAGAATTAGAAAATAATACTAAAAGCAGACACTGTCAAAGCTGTTGTTTCAGATTTTTTCCTAATGTCATTATCAATTAAGGTAGTCACTGGGTGAAGAAGAGCTCACATGTATTAGTATTTGATAACTGTTATTTACATGAGGGAGAGTTGTAAGATAGGGCCCAGGACTGGCTACAGGCTAATAGAAGCTGTGTTTGGACTTCTAAGAAGGCAATAATATGTAAAGACAAGACAACGTAGTCAGCTATACTTTAAATTGCACCTAAACAGGAATATTAAAATATTTATCTGAGATGCAGGAGAAACATAAGCTTCTTGACTTTCAGTATGCAAATGTATCTATAGCACAAACAGATGAAAATAGAGAAAGTTTTCACATAATCAAATCAAACCTGTAGCACTCATTCCTTCACTCCATGGGCTGAGAATCCAAAATCTAGTAGCTAACAAGAAGATATTGTAAAACATAGCATTAGCTGATTAGAACTGGCAAGAAGCGAAACTCCAGACTAGGAACTTGCAGTACCAGGGAGCAGGAAAAATCCATTAAACATACACAACAGGAACTCATAACTATAATCTTGTATAAAAGCGTCTGCAAACTGTAACTCAAAAAGCCAAACTAACCCATTTACAGCTGCAGACATCTCAACAGAATAGCTTCAGATGCTGTTAGCCTATTTTTGGTTTATGTCTCTCTTTCATAGCTGCAACTTAACTGTTTTAAAGTGTATCTCTGTGGGAATTGATGGGTTTTATTATGTACATTTCTGTACTATGAGAATGATCGATTTCGTTTATGCTGGTTGTTGTTTGTTTGGCTGCATGACAAGGTTGCTATCAACAGAAGGGATGAAGCATGAGGTAATGACTACAACTTAAATGAGAACACTTGTCATACCTGCTTTTTGGTTGGACTGATCAGCAAGTAGCAGGGCATAGTCAAATGCCGCGTCTGTTTTCTTTCATGTTTACAAACTGACAAGCTTAACGGAAAGTAATCTTTGACATTTCTTAACAGTTTCCTTCGCCCCTGAAATCAAAGCTACTAGTATTGTGCTAAACTATTCAGGATCTACTGAGAGTTTGAGAAAAACACTCCATGAACTAAGCGCAGAGACCATTTCTTACAAAGGAACTTTAATTTTTTTTAAATTTATAATCTGGAAAAAATTAAATTTCAGACTTCTACATATTCCCCTTGGTGAACCCATGCTGACTACTCCTGATGATTTTCTTGTCCATAATGTGCCTGGAAATGGTTTCCAGGATTAGCTACTCTGTCACCTTCCCAGGCTCAAGTAGTTCCCTGGGTCCTCCTTCTTGACCTTCTTGAAGACAACAGGAGTGATATTTGCTTTCCCCCAATCTTTGGGCACTTTTCGCACTCACCGTGGTTGATCAAAGAAGGTTATGGAAAGTGGCCTTGCAATGACATCTGCCAGCTCCCTCAGCACTTATGTGTGCATCCTATTGTGGCCCATGGACCAGTTTACTTGTCCCCTGACCTGATCTTCTTCCACCAAGGAAGAACATCTTCCTTGTTCCAGCCTTTCCCCTTGGTCTCTGGAACACGGGATTTCTGAAGGCCAGCCTTGCTGTGAGGCAAAGATGACATGGAGTACTTTGGCCTTCCTTTAGTCACCTGTGTACTTACAGAAGCCCTTGTTGTCTTTGACACCCCTCACCAGATTCAATTTCATTTGGGCTTTGGCTTTCCTAACTTTGTCCCTGGATGCTCAGAAAAATATCTCCATGTTGCCCATCCTTGCTTCCAACCTCTGTATGCTTCCTTTTTGTGTTTAAGTTTGGCTAGGAGCTAGTTGTTCGTCCACACAGGCCTCCTGGAATTTTTTTAATGTTTGGGATGGACCACTCGAGCTTGGAGGAGGTGATCCTTCAACATTAACCAGCTTTCTTCGGCCTTCCTTCCCTCCAGGACCTTATCCCATGGAACTCTTCCAAACAGATCTTTGAAAAAGCCATTTTGCTCTCTTGAAGTCCAGTGTTGTGAGCATGCTTTTTACCCTCCTCCTTGCCTTCAGGATCCTGAACTCCGTCATCTCACAGTCTCTTTGGCCAAGGCTGACTTTGGCCTTCACAGCCCCAGTGGGACCCTCCTTGTTGGTGTATATGATGTTCAGCAGACCACCTCTCCTCATTGGCTTCTCTGTCACTTGGAGGAGGAACCTTGGCATGGATGCTTTCCAGGAACCTCCTGGATTGTTTATTGTCCTGCTGTGTTGTGCCTCCAGAAGATATTGTGATGGTTTAAGTCCCACATGAGGGTCAGGGTCTGCACATGTGATGATAGTGTATAAAGTTGCTCATACTGCTATCCTGTGACTGATAATAGAGAATATTTATGTTAGTCCAGGACTGTGGAAACATATTCCCTCTTGCATACTGCCCTGTCAGCTAGGAAGGTTACTACTAATAGCCCTCTCCTATCTGGAGACTTACTACCCACACTAGAGATTACTGTCCCCTTTGACCTGTGGCTCAGCATCATGGGGGCCACTCATAAACCTGCTGAAGTCTCTTACAGTTGTTCAAGTCGGGCTAAAGTGAGTGAAGAAAGACTAAGTATTTTAGCATCTTAAGTCAACTTCACTCATTTTGCCTGAAGCACACTCACTTACTAGCAGGTCAGCGTGCTGTAACCTCTGGCAAGGGTGAGAGGCAGCTGGAAAGATCATCTTCTTCAACTGGCATGGCTAGATCTGAAAAAGGACTTCTATCTTTGGCTTTTTTCCACTCTGGACATACTCAGCATATGACTAATTTGGTTTTTAAAAGAAACCCACAGAATGCTTACCCAAAGAATTCTGCTGCTGCAGCATTGCTGTTAAGAAGCTACAGTCTTGTCCTGGTCTGGAAGGTGAGAAAGCTGATGGTATTTGTAATTATTGATGTAACTTGGAGAGGAATGGCCCGTCAAGAATTGTACAAAGCATGAGAGAAATGCTGCTCAGAGATGAAGGCTGCAACATCCACTGGGCATTGACTTGTACCTTGAACCTGCCTGAGTGTTGAGCAGTGGAATCATGAGGAAGAAATACCATTTGAAGAAAGCAGAAAATAAAAATTAAAAGCAAAAAAAGAGAATAAATATTGAATAAACTAGAGTCTGTCAAATGCAAACTTCAGAGGATAAGTGCTTTGTGAAAAGGTCTTCAGCTGTTGCTCCTTTTCTTTGACTGAGAAGGTATTTTAGTAAGGTGTCATCATGACTTAAAGCCTTATTCCTGGGCCCACGTGGATGATAAGTGCTAGTTTCTTCTTCCTTCTTCTTGACTAGCTGCAATTTTCTGGCAGTTGCCTAAAATTCTTAAGAAGGTTATGTAAGTTTTAATTCAGGAGAGACTTGGACTCCTTTGGTGGTACCACATCACAAGCAAGGTTGGTGGAACTAGTCTCGGTTGCAGGAGTACTCCTCCTCATGTCAAGGCAACACCTGGCGCTGCTGCAGCAACAGCTGGATGCTCAGGGGCTACCTGAGGAGTCTGCAAAATCTAGTGTAAAGAGCCAAACTCCTCTGGCAGAAGTCTGTGACGAACGGCCAGAGATGAGCAGAAAACCACCCGGAGCTGTGCTTAAGCTCTCCACTCTGGGTAAGCGAGCACAAGGCTTGCACTTCCTAAAGGTACTGTTGGAGTGGAAAAAACCCTTCAGCCTTCAATGTCTGTGACAAACTGGGCACATTCTGACATCCCAGTAGTCATACCCGCTGTGCTCTTCTCCGTTTTTGCTGGATCATGAATGCCACGGGTTTCAGAACTCCACTTGCAGGTTTACCATTGTGTTCCCACCACTGTCACCCTCACATCTCACAAGGCTGAGTGTTTTTTTCAAGATTTCCTGAAATTCTGTACTCTAAGTCAGGTAAAGGTACATTTGTTTCCTAATCAAGCAACTGGGTCTTCATTCCCCAGAGTAAGTCAAACAGGCAGAATGGTAACAGCAGGTGATGAGGTGCCTTAGCTCATCCATTAGATGCAGAAATTAGATATTTCGGAGTTAGAAGTTGCCTTTTAATAGGTTCATGTGGTAGTGCTAATGACAGATTTTATTGCAGTTATTAAAACCACACATGCTGTAATAATAGAAAATAAGCATAAAGGGATCTCATGTGAACCCAAGAGCCAGTGCTTATGTAAAAGTAAAAAATAAAGAGAGACGCAATAAGTATTAAGAACTCCTAATAACTCAAGCAACTGAGTTGTGCATTTCTGGGTGTGTTGGAGATTTTCCACAGATATTTCCTATGGAAAGAATTTATGAATCAAAGCATAAGAGTTGTCCAGGGAAGATTGGTCCCACATGGATACTGTTGCTGTTTTAACTCATCCAAATCTTCAGAACTATTCACTATGAACAGATTGTATTCATAAGTACAGGAAGCATTTGCATTTAGTATAGCTAAATTAGCTGAAGCAGAAATTACCACACTGCATATAATGTTCAACCAGAAAATAGAGTAGTTGTATCTTCAGAATGAGGCATTTAGAGGGAAAAGAGACAGCAAGCCAAATTTTGCTCTTGGTTGGGGTTACCATAGGAGTGCAGCAGCATAGTTTGGAGCCAAACAGGGCCAGATTAATTTGCTTTTTACTTGCATGGGCCTTTCTGTGAGTTGTTATTTCCTGTTTATGAAGAAAAAAGAGCTGAAACTTGCATTTTTTTTTAGCCACATGGAAAATGGACATGACTATTTCTCCTGTAGAGACCCATCTAATATACAGTTGGGGGTGGAGGTAGATGCCATTTGTCATAAATTATTTTAAATAATGCTATCTGGATATCAGTATGTTTCCCTTCTCCCTCTCCTATTCAAACATCCCAAAGCAATGCCATCCTCAGAATAACTTTTGACCTGAGACTGAGGTTACGACCAACCTCAACCTTTCTAGAAGTAAATCGGACTAGAAGGGTTTGTGGATACCTTTGCATTCTCAGAGACATTTAGCAGTTCACATCACTGAAACTCAAGATTTAAAAAAAAAAAGAGACCTGGAGTTCTCGTTCTCTTTTAATTCTCTTCCCTGGCTTAAAAATTTTGCCAGCAGCTTATTAGAAAGGTTGTACTTGTTTACATTTATTAGATAACACACCTACACTGGCAAGATGAAGGATGGGCAGAAATGGTACTAAAGTTTCATAATGCAAATACTTTTTGTCCAGAAATATGCTGAGTACTAGGACCCCTATTGCTTCCCAGCTTCATCCTGGGCAGATTCAGTCAAGTGCATCATATTTATGACTGGAGCTTTGGAAAAGTAAATATACTTTGGCTTAGAATTTTAGGAGTTCAACTATTTATTTGTTTCAACAGGTGTTCCCATCATTACAAAGTATAGTCTTTGGAGTTGTCAAGTGATGCAGAGAGTCATGCTGAAGGGTTCAAGAGAAAGAGCGCTGGGATGGGCTGAAGTTGCCTTGCCATCGCTGAAGCAGGGGAATTCAGTTCCGCTGAACTTTGGTTCCTCATACGCCATGGAGCTGATCCCAAATGGCCTTTCTGCTGATCTTCTCAGCGAAGGAACTCTTTATCTCTTGTCTGAAAGGCGGCATCCTTTCCTATCAGAGGGGTATCCATGAACTTCTGTGGGGGCAGGAATTGGTTACCAAAGCCTGAAGAACTTTGCCATTGACTTCAGTGGGAATACTCAGCAGAGGCTGGCTGTGACATTTCACGTTTGAAGCTTTCCTCAGGTAGAAGCAAACGTGTCTCTCTGATGCTGCCTAGCTCTGGTGAGTGTGTCAGCGGAAGCTGTAATGTGCTGTTTATCCAGCACTGGGCACTTTCACTCAGGACTGAATGTGCCATAGACTTTTACTTTAGGTCTAAACTGGGACATCTAGAACGCTCTGCAGCTAAATGGATCCAAGCCTATACTAACTTCACATTAAGGGGGAGTCAAGGGGTATATCCCTCTCCTGGTTCCTCCCTTCCTATATCCCCTGTCACACTTTGATTTTCACACCCAGCATGTGAGCAAGAAGAGAGTGTCAGTGCCCAGTTTCCCCTGATGTGGAAAACAAGGTGACAGGGACTGAAAGGACCACTGCAGCGTGTGCTCCCGCAGTTCCCCACCTCAGGTTCAGTATGTCTGTTCAAAGCGAGGCTCTTGCACGCTGGCACAGTGTTATGGAGAAGTGTTTACTGCTGTTGCAGTATGTTTTCCTTCAATTCCTCAGGTTTCTCGCTCCAACATGTCTTCAAGAGTAAAAAAGTGAAAGCCTGATAGGGCAGTATTTAATTATTGTTGCTGTACAAGGTACAAGCAAAACACCCACTGTTAATCATGTTTTATAACCATAAACTCGTTGTCCATGTTTGCTAACGGTTGGGGGAGAAAGTTGATCTTTCCTGAAAATACTGAAGCAGATGGGAGCAGTGTGAATGCCAGAATATCCCCACAAATTCTCCTAACATGAAACAGTTTTGGACAGTTCAGGACATCTGGAGTGAATATGGGAGAGGGAAATGAAAAATTTCTTGAATGTACTTAAAGGCTGAAATAGAATCACAGTGGTGAAGACATGCAGAAACCCTGAATGAAATACACACATGGATATGGCAAAATGCTTAAAAGGAAGTCAGCCTGCTAGGAGCGGAACTATTTTTAGTCTTGTAATGAAGAAAGCAGCTGTATTTGAGAAAGCCAGTCACTCACTGCTTGGAAAATCAGCTGGAACTCTTTCTGGGTCCTGGTGTTCTTGGTTGTGAGAGGAAAATCTTATGTGTAAGCTCTTTCAGCCCTGGAGAACCTTAAATGGCAGTCATCTCGGGGTTTGAAGCACAGTTGGGAGCTTTTCGGGAACAGAGTCACAGCCTTCTGTTGGAGCCCATGGTCACTCTGCGGTGTTCAACCACCCTTGGAATGAGCATTTCTTTAGGAGACGGCGAGGATCTGGCAGAGTCCCCCGAGATGGGCATTGAGCATAATGTTGAATTTTTCTGCCTTTTTTTGGTTTTTTTTCCACGCTGCTTGTTATACAATGTTGATTTCCATTCTTAATTTCCCCAGAGATTTTCTGGGGTGCAGCAGTCTGTCCAGTTTGTCGCAAAGCCTCTGTTTTCTTATCTATACAGATAAGGGCATGTGTTGAGTATGGGAACAGAAGAGGGCCACTTTGTGTCTGCTGCTCTAGTGAAACTTGAATTGTGAAAACTCGCTGCTCTTTATGTACCATCTTTGTACAGAATAAACCCTTTTGTAAAGGTTTTCTTTGGGTTATAAAAGAGAGATGTCTTTTTCTGTCATATTGCTGAGCTAAACAAATGATCAAAGTGAATTATGTGTATGCTAGCTGTGACAAGAATGGACAATAGTTATCACATGGTCAAAACCATGGAATGTGCTAGCTGGAAGTAAAGGAGACAGCTTGATTTTTTTTTTTCCACCGGCTCGAGAAACTGTTTCTGAACTAGTTCAAGTAGATGCATCATAAAAGGCTGAATCGAGAGAAAGGGGATTTTAGCGTAAAGGCAGTGTCGGGGAAGCCTGACCACAGCCATCTGCCTGAGATGGCCTGGAGTTTGTCAATGAGAGGATGAGATTAGTGAGGAGGAGGGCTTAGTTTTTGAAAACCTACTTCTGCAGGTGATCTATCCACTTCCATCAATGGCCACATCAGGAATTAGACAAGATCTTAAAGGTGGGAGGAAGGCAGGGTGTTCAAGATGAAATGCCATGGGGGGGGCAGGAGCTGGGATCTAGTCTCTGCGGGTACTCCTGCCCCTGAGCAGCTTTGGCAGGCTCCTTCAGTCTCTTCCAGCTGCCAGCCTTGTGTTTGGTCTGTTCAGAAACACATTCTTTTCTTGCCTGTCACAACATCAATACATGAAGTGTCTTGTACAGTGGGGAACCATCTTGTCCGTAGGTACTTGAATGCTCCGCAATTGGAAGGAAGGAAGGGGTTGTAAGCTCCAAGAAGAATACCCTGTTCTCTCCTTTTTTAGTAAGACTATGGCCTGGGGAAGAAGTTGATACTCTCAGCCTCTTCCCATTTACCTGGCCCACCCAACACGTGCCTGCTGCAAAGGGCTATCCCTCTTTGGATCTCCTGGCACCGTTTCTTGTATGATCGGTCCCTAAATCTGTTTCTGCTTGAGCAATACAGTTTTAGAAAATAAGCTGTATTACGAGTAGTGAAAGGAGGGAAGATCAATCTGACTGAATTGCATAAGGGGCATTACAGGAGTATTTACTCTGGCATAGGTCAGGCAGCCTGGGAACAGTGACCAGCAGCTGGAGGGGGCTCAGGGAGCCAGAGCCTCTTTGCCCAACTCAGGGGCAGCTGGAGCAGCAGGTCTTACCACAACCTTTGCTTTCCACCAAAAATACCTAAATTTTTAGCTGGTTTCAGTAGAGCCTGTTTTGCATAAACCATTTCTATTTTCCCATTACTCATATGTCCCTTTGTTAATAACATAATGTAAATAATTCTGTGCTGGATTTGGCATTCATTTAAACAGGTGTAACACTAAAGCAATCGTAATTGGTTTCAGTGTTCCCAGCCTTCTCTCTGGCTGCGTTTTCCGAAGGAGTTTACTTGGTTTTGCTTTTGAAGGCTCGTTATTACCATAATTCACCCATCAGTCCACTGCTTTTAATGTTGCTTCAGTTTTTATAACTTGGTAGGAGGCAAGATGAAGTGTTTCAGGCTGCATCCTAAGGTTATTCTTCGAGTGGACGGTGTTTTAAATGGATGTGATGGACATTGGCAAGAAGAGATCTTGTGATATTTATAGTCTTCAGGAATCTGTGTGAAAGTGAAAAAAATGCTTATCCCGATTCTGTATAAATACCACATCCAAAGCACACCTGTCTTCTGCCATGTGGGCCAGCTAATTGGTTTTTGATCTATTTTTACTGTTCTTAGCTGAAAGGCAATTTTTTGTGAAGTTTCACAGAAAGCTCTAGAGCTGTTTTAGGGGTTTGGAGCTGTGAAAAATAGCCGTAGTTCTGTTTTTTAAAAAGCATTCTCAAGGAATAATTACAATGATTGAGAATGCTTCTTAAAAAACCAGAAGCGTGTATATTTTTCATAGCTACAGGACTCTAAAATGGCTTTGTGGGTTTCTTCACATATTCAGGAAATTTTTAAAAATAAAAAGGAGCAAAGCTATCTCTGAGCTTGGCAACAGCTGAGGTTTATATTTCACAAGTATCTGAAAACGGGTTCCTCCCCATTTGCAGACACAGATGCCAAAGTTTTAAACAAGAGTGCAAAGGTTATAATGCAAGCTTTGCGAAGGAGCAAAGCAGCACTTTTCTGCTCTATGCCAGTCCCGCGCTTACGCGTGGCTGGGCTGAAGCCTTGCTGGACAGTCATTGTTATTCCGGTTTATGAATTCCTTGCCCTGCTGCTGCGCAGAACAGCAAGTCGGCGTTGTTGAATCGGGAACCGCAGACGTGAAAATAGCAAAAAGGTTGCCCCTGCTGCTAAACTTTTGGCAGTATTTTGTATTCCATTCTTGTCTGTATTAAAACACAGAATGTAGTGAATGGGCCAAAGCCTGAAACCCTTGTTTGGTTGTTAGGACAAGAGAGAGAAAAGGCTGTGATTCATTAGGCTGCGGAGAAGGTTTAGGCAAGATAGCTCAGGAGCTTCTGTTCCCTTGTCTCATAATCCAGTGACGCAAGGGTTGTCTGAGCCCAGCAAACGGTGGCTCTGTCAAAAGGGATGTGTTAGGTAGTCCTCAGGCTGGGGCAAACAGAGGAGCGACGTAAGGAGATGCCTGCTGCTTATGCGATACGTCTAAGCACGTACATGCGGGCTTCACGGGAATGGAAGGCCATTGAGACCCCCGGGTAAATGCATGCCCCTGCAAAGGTGACTTAGGTGGAAATCATCGCATGGGATGTTCCTGAAACCAACCGTTTCGAAAAATTAATTGGGGAGATCTTTTTTTAATGGGAGCACGAAACACCTGGGGTTACTCATTATCTCAATCAAAAGCGGTACAGGAAAGGGAACAAAAGCTGTTGTTTCGGCACCAGACCAGTCTCTAAGTGGCAGGTCACTAATCCCACTGCTGCATTTTGCCCGGAGCAGCAGGAGTTACAGATGTTAGCTTGCATCATCGCAGTATAGTCTCTAATGATGGCGGTTTGTGTTGCTGTAATCCCACAGAAATTACATTTTGGCTTCAGTACTTTGGCCTGTCTGGGCATGACTGATCATTATCTGCTCTTCAAGATTAGCTGCAAGTGCCTAGGTAAATGCGCTGAACTTTGTGGTAGAAGAGGACAAATTCGGGGGCTGGGTGCCTGGGAACGTTACATACAGCAAGGCTGTTGTGTTTATTCCCCTGTGCTCCCGGGAATAAATGAAAGGGGAGCAGCGCGGAGCTGGGCCTGTCCGCTTGGGATATATTCAGTTACTTAACTCACTGCGCAGGCCACTGCAACCCTAGTAGGCAGCGTTTCAGCAGAGGACAGCCTGTGCGGTAAATAACACCGGGAGGAGGGTTTTTTGTTCCCTTCTCCCCGTTTTTCACCTTAGATGCTGAATGAGTCGCGCACGCATGTTTTTTTTGGGTGGGGTCTTACTCAGCTGATGTGTCTTGCGCTCCCCAGACCTCCCTGGTCTTGCATCCTGGAGAATCTCAAAGGTAATTTTAGTAAAAGGCTGTTCTGAGTGTCGTTTGGCTCATCTGTTTACAAAGTCTCTTCTCATTATTTTTCAGGGATCAGAGGGGACAAAAGTTTAAACATTAGCTATTCAAACCCTGTGGCAATGCCAGTCTGCTTGGCACATAGCGTTGAATCTAGTGAAAAGGTATCCAGCTGACTGATGACCCTCGCCGAGTTGTAAGAAATCTGCTGATCAGTTCTCTGTGAGGGATAGGAGGGACGAAGTGGCTCTTACATTTTACGACAGTCGCTACGCAAAAGACCTGCCAAACACCTGGGCTTGGAGATCTATGCTGTTGCCCTCCAATAACCCCTGATTTCCCAGAGACTTCTAGAGTATTCCTAGATAAACAGTGTTGCAGACGAATAACGAAATTTAAAAAAAAAAAAAAAAAAGAGTTCTCCAGTATAGACTTCGTGCCTGAAAATATTTTCTGGCATATTATTAAGGTTTTGTCCACTAGATGGCTTTTCTCCGCTCTGCCTGCAACCAAATCAACCCCATGTAACCTATCCAAAATGATATCACCTACAGCTTAAGCCAGACACTGGTAGCACTTTGGCCAAAGATTTCTAATTACAGCATACACGACCTATGTATCCTGTGACGTAAGTTTTCCTTCGTCGAGCAAATCTCCGGCATGTTGGCACAGAGGAAAACTGAAGATATTGTAGCAAATTGTTTGCCAGCTAACAACGTTTGCTTATGATATGAAAATATTAAAGACCACGAGCACTTTCTGTGGTTATTAAGTCTTCAGCACTGACACTGAAAAAGAATGTAAAATCTTCCAGACCTTGTTTTGGTTTGGTTGGGGGTTTTTAGGAATAAGAAATAGAGGATTTCTTCCCCTTACCCACCCAGCCTGTAGTACAATATTAATTAGTGATGTTTGGAAGCAAATTTAGGTTCTGCAATTATTAGAATTAAGTAGGCCAGATGGAAGAGAACTCTTCATTATGTGGCTTAAGCCAAATCAAATGGAGTACAAAAATAAATTTATGTTATTTACATTGAGGAAAGTCTCAATTTTAGTGATTGTGTGTGAGTCCTACCGACTGCTCAGATACTAGCAGGGCTGTCCCTTTCCTGTTGACTTAACCAGGTGAATAAGATAGTGGTAAAGAGTTCCCTGAATTAGTAAAATGTGTGGTACTCGGGATATGACAACAATAACAATAACAAAAGGCATCCCCGAAACGTTTTGTTCTTATTTTATAACATTTACTCTCATTAAAAAACATAACATGATGGAATTAAAATTAATCACCACGCTGATGTTGGCCAATTCACTGGAGAAAATATGAGGAAATTGGTACAATTTTAGATCAGTAAAACACTCTCAAGAAATGTACCTACAATATATGTACAACAAGGCTGATGAGGGTACGCACATTAGAGGAAGGTGAAAGAACCTCTATCACATGCTGCTATCCCAGCACTTGGGATTTGGGGGATTTCTGCAAGGAAGTTACGGCGGGAGCCTGCCTGGAGATGCAGTTCCTCAGTTCACTTTATAGCTAGTAAGTGTTCAGTGTGAAATTCCCATTTCTAGCTGTTTGAATCAGAGCAGGTCTTTCTTTTCCTGTCAGCTTCCCGATAGCCACAGGGGAAAAAAGAAGTGTGTTCTCATTTCAGCATCCCTCACCCTCCTCCTTGCTTCTCTGGAAGAGAGGAAGCAAGCAAGCTATTTTTGTTACTCATACTTTCCTTCAGCCTCTTTCCTTTAGGATCTTTAGCTCTTGTGAATCATTCCAGTGCCCGTTCCTGTCCCCAGTTCTAGCTTTTGCAAGCCTGAGCATGGCATTAGGGGGGAGGTTGGGTTTCCCTGCACGGCACAGGCCTTGCTGTGGAGAAGAGGTTGAGATCTCGGTAATCTCCGTCAATGGGTGCTGACTGGCACTGCTGGGATGGAGGAGCAGCACAAGCACTGATTCTTTTTCTCTGCGGATTCAGGAAATCAATGTCGCATCAGTTTGAGCCTGGAAAGGTGTGGTTTTGCTGCTGTAAGGCTTAAATTTTTAAATTTTTCTTAACAAAAGCTTAGATTCTGTGGGAATCCATGACCGAGACCAATGTCCATGCTTGCCAGGGAAATCTTGCAGCCGCAAAGCACCTGAATGGATTTTTAAAACCCCATTTGACTAATACCAGAAGAATTAGCCTGTTTAGTTTGATGCCAACACAAGAAAACCTCATGTGCTTTAAACTGAAGGGTTACATTTAACTGGGTGGTGCTAAGCCAAGCTGGTGAGAATCCTGGTGTAAAAAGCCGAGGTACACTCATGGCCCAGGGGCATGGAGTACTTCAGGCTGAGCCAGCTATTGTGCTACCTGTCCTGACCGAATGGGAGGGAGGAGCAGGCTCTTTCAGCTTACAGTGAGATGACATGATTTGACATTCTGAGTGTAGGAGGTGTGAAATACTAAACTAAGACTGCTAATCCAGTGGTGGTCAGCTAACCAGTTTGGTCAGAAACATCAGGCGTAATATAGAAACACAGACCTTTGAGCTTCTTAACTACCTTCTGCTTTCCGTTACATCGGTCTAAATCCATCAACTTCCCTACAGTTCACACATCAGGCTTATTCCAGTGCTTCCAAGAGCAGAGTTGAGGGGGCAGAAGGGATGAGAAAGAGGTGAACGGAACAAAAATGCCATCTGCAATTTTACAACGTGCATGGTATATTCCTTAGTAGAGGGGATGTTCTTTCTGGCCAACAAGACTTGTGAAGCCACAACAAACAACCCGGAGCACCTAAGTCTTCTGCAGTAGCATCAGTGCAATAGATGTGATGATATGGAAAACCTTCTGTAGTAGGCAAGTGTGTGCATGCTACTGAATACTCGGTAGTAACAATCTCCACGCTACTCCTATCTAGCTATCTGCTGATAATGGGCAGAAGAGACCGTGTTGAGTCCTCCAAGCCTAACTAGAGTATTCCATCAAAAAACAGTTGCATTTTTAAACAGGAGAAAAACCTTAGCACAGTTTAAAAATTGTCTGGGAGGTGATGTGTGGGGTTCCTGCCCTGATGCAGCAAGTATCGGGCATGCTGTGAAGCCAGAGCTTTTACTAAGTGCAAAGGTAGCTGGGGAGAGCAAGGTCATGCTACTCTTCAAACTCACTGCAGCAGCAGATCCAAAAGGCAATAAATAATTGCTTAGCACTCACTCTTCACCTGTGCTGATCTCAGGGAGCTTGGGATAAGAAAGCAAAGGTTGACCTAAGTCACCTTTAATCCATCATCAATCTCGACATTGGCCAGAGATCTTTTTTAACCGGCACTGGTTTCTGAGAATACTGCCGCGCTTGTTCCAAGAAATCCCAAACTCACCACAGCAAGTGCTCAGCTGGAGATGGGCAGGTCGGGTACAAACCAGCCGTGTTTGTTCGCAGTTCTGTGCCACGGTGCACCTCTGTAAAGGCCGTGCTGAGGTCCTTTGCACTTCTTCACTGGGCCTTCGCTACCAACACTGCCCAGTTCCCCTCTCCAGGTCAAAGAAAAATGTTTTTTTTTCCACCAATCAAACGTGTCAGAGAGATGTTATTAACCCAAACACCGCCACTGTGAGGGAAATGTGGATTCTATTGCTTTTGTGCATCTGAAATGCTGCTGCCAAACCTGTAATGTGAAAGGTCAGGGAAAACATCATAAGCTAACAAAAAATATTCGGTAACACCAGAGCAAGAAGGTGTGCACGTCCCAGAAAATAAATGTGTCTCTGGACTGAACATAAAAGTATTTGCCAAAATCCTTGTCTTTTCAATTGAGATGTGGGTTTACAACTTTGAAAGTAGCCATCCAGGCTGGTCCAGATGAGGAGTGACTCCATGGACCTGCCCAGGCACAGGACCTTGGCCAGGCCTCAGGACTGATCTTTCCCTGAGTGATCCCAGAGACTCCCCAACCTCGACACCAGGGCATCAGACACACAAGACTTGCTGTGGCTGCCCTCCAGTATCAGATCAGCTTCATCAACATAGTATCACCTTGCTCTTGTCTCTCCTTTCAATCCTCCAGAAAGATGTTTCTTCTCTGGGTTTGATGAGATCCAGTTTTGCTTACACCCTAATGATCAGCCATGAAAAAAATGAGTGACACATACCTGTTATGAATTAGCATATGCTGTTAGTTAAGCCTTTGAATGTGTGTTTAATTTTCAGGTGGATGCGTAATTACTCTGTGACCTGTTTAGCATTTCAGACTCATTCCTTTCAAAGACTGAAAAAAAAAAAAAGAGGTTACATCCAAGCTGAAATAAAAAGCACAAAAGATTTTTTTCTCTGTACCACTCTGAAAAGGTTTCTGAACAAATTTTTTTTTTGCGAAGTAGTTTGCTTTCAATCCTAAAATGACAACTGCCAGCAGCTGGCTGGGAAAAAGCAAAAGTTAGCCTGAAAAGTAATCAAACTCACATGACCTGAAACTGTACAATACTGAGCCCATTTGTAACCACAGCTAGATTTCTTTGTCATTCTGGAAAAATAGAGAAGTGTCTGGGGGTTTTCTTTGTTACAATTTTTCTTAAAGGGATTTTCTTTGGGGGAGGCAGCAGCAGAAGGGATTTTTGTTGGTTGCTTTTCTTTCAAAGGTTAGTGATAACGGCCATCAGTATCATTTTGGCAGGAAAGTATCTCAACCCGTGTCTGAGAATAAATTGTTTCCTTGATGTACTGAGTGATAACCCTTTCTGGATTTATGGATTTTTCTGTACGTTGGCATGGAAAGTCTTTACAGCACCCTTTTAGGCGATAGAAGCAGCACATTGTGGCATGTTTCTGCATGTCTCACAACTTCCTGGACAAAGTATTGATCAGGAGGGTCGCTCCCGAGAAAGCAGAAAGTCATTCTGTGCACTTTCTTGGATGGGAGATAAACCTTGTTGCTAGTCTACAACGTGTCATCTCCCCTCTCTCTTCTCATTCGAGTGTGACAACTTCAGAAATCGCTTGCTCCTTTCTGTGTAAGGTTTCCAGCCTGACGAATCACAGGGAAAGAAAGAAAGAAAAGAAGGAAAAAGCACAACTGTTCAAGTGGAGGAAAGTCAGTCTTTTTCCTTGCCAGATTCAAAAAAAGCAATGCTTGCCCAGCTCTGCTGGTTTTGTGTTGCTAAAAAAAAAATGATGCACCTGTTATACTAGAGTAGATTTCTTCAGAGAGCGTATTTTCATTCAGATTCATGTAACTCTTGACCAGAAGCAAGCTTAAATTGAGCCTGTTTGAAAATTAAGCCATTTAAAAAAAAAAAAAAATATTGCATAACGCAGTAGCACTCTTCAGGCAATCCTTCAGCTTCCTAGAATCAAGACATCCCTGATGATGTGCAGGCTGCGTTTAAAGGCAACGCATTCCTGACAGCTCCTGCGCCTGCAAAGTTTCATGCTGTTGCTTTAAACTGGTTATTGTTTGATGGTTTTTATACTGTTGTAGTGTGGAAACAAGTACGCGTACTCATTTCTGCTTTTATTTTCCTGGACACCGTCTTTCAAAAATATACCTTTAAATGTGCCCATTTCTAATTCTGTGCCCCTACAAGAGCTCGAGCAAGGGATACAGGAGAGCGCAGAAAACTTGTGAGTGCGTTAGGGAGCCCTAGCTGTCAAAAACGCATCTACCTTCAAGCCCGTGCTTTGTCTGTCAGAGCAGGGGCAGGTGAGGGAAGTACGTTAGGAAGCAACAATCCAAAGCTCGTCGTAAATTTAAGTCCCGTAATTCAGAATTAGCTGCGATTCCTGCTGTCGGGAACGCAGAGCCAAGTAAAGGTTAGATTTCTTCTCCTACTGTATTTTCCCTCAGATTAATATTTAAACCGTGATGGTGGCTGCGTCCAGGAGAACAGTCGGTCCTCGTACAGCTATAAATGGCAAGAGGCTGGGTCTGTCAGAGCTCGCCTGTCAGCCGTTGGAGCCAGGCGAGCACCTTGCTGCGGCTGGCCCCAGCCCCTGCGTTTTCATAGCGCTCAGGCTCTCCGCTTGTGCCGCCGCGCTCATTGGTTGTAGCTATCGCCCTCCTTGCAGTGACTGCTGCTGACAGCGTATCTCTCCTCAGCTGAGATTACTGCGTATGACCTACTTTGAAAATGGTGTGAACCGAGGTTCACAAATTGTCTTGGAAGGGTGCCACGAGGTTGGTGTGCAAACACGCGCGGTCTGGGAGGCCGCTGGCGGAGCGGAACTGGCTGTCTCCGTGTCCTCCCAGATGCAGCGCGCGTTCTTTCGCCAGCCCCCGGCTTCACAATCCATCTTTGTGCTCTGGAGTGCGGCATATTGATTTCCCAGGCAGGCCTGCGAGGTCAGAGAGCCTCTGGCCAATAAGTCCTCCATGCCTTTTTGCTCTCAAAACAGCTGAAGTAGTAATAAAGATGAATAAAGGGTTTCAGGCTGAGCTGTCATCTGAAGCCTAGCAGTAGTAGTAGTAGTAAAAGCGGTAGTAGTGGTATCAGAATACAAGTCACAAAGGAGAGCTAAGCCGGGATATTTTATTTACACAGTTCATCTGTTTACTATAATCTGCTCGTTTATAGTGTAATGTAAACTTGCAATTACCAAAGCTGCTTTCCAGGCCAGATGAACAGTTTAACCTGTATGTCATTCCGAAATACTGATAGAGGAGAAAATTCAACAGAAAGGAACAGCCTGGAGAATTGCAGCCTGAACGTTGTATGGCTTTGGGGATTTTTTTCTTTTTTTTTTTTTTCCTCTCTTCTTTCTCTTCCTTATATAAGCTCTGTGCTGCAGAGGAAAGTTTCCACAGACTCAGAAAGATCATATGCAGTTTCAAATCTACTTGAAAGATAAGGCTTCCCCCCCCCCCCCCCCCCCCGGGCTAATATACTACATACCTACTCAGCACAGGGCTGCCTGTTATCTGATAAGATAATTAGCACCAGACACTAGGAGAAGCATATGTACTTTTAAAAAGGAGCATTACTGAACGTTCACGGAGAGAGTTAAAGAGCGTGCTTATCAGAGCTTTTCCATGCAGAAGGCTTGCGCTAGTATTTGACTTTGGGTCAAGAAGTCCCTTATTAAATTAGCAACGCAAATGTATTTTACTTTATACATGTGGAATTTAAGTGTGTCGGACAGCCTCCCTCTAGAGCACTTTGGGGCTTTCTACAGATTTAGCGTGGGCCAAGAGTTCCAACGCGGGCCCTGAGCATTTCTTTTTGTTTGTTTTATCCTCTGTAAAGACATCTGTTCTACATGGCTCTCCACCTTGGCCGCAGTTCAATTTCCACTGACTTCCATGAACTCCATTATGAAACCCAAGTGCAAGCCTCTCTTTGCACCAGGACCAGCCCGTGACTCCCGGACACAGACCTGCAGCCTATGGATGCCCTCAGCCACCTCTCCCGAAGCACGTGGCTGTGGGCAGCAGCCACCACCTTGAGGAAAGTACACCTCACCCTCCAGCTTGGCCCTCCTCTGCTGCTTGGCAGTCACGAGCCACGCTATAGTAGTTTAAAAATAGGAGAAGGCTCTACAAGCCTGACAGCGCTGATGCTTACCTTGCCGAGTGTGGTCTTTCCCAGTTGCTAAACAGCTAAAATGATCTGTGGTGGTCAAAGGGGGAAGAGGGCAGGGCCTGAAACAAGAACTTGACATCTGCCATTTGCCAGTCCCGTTGGTGCAGCAGCTGGCCTGTAGGCAGGAGCTCCTGTCTGAGCATGCCTGCTGGAGCCGCTGCAGCAAACCCTTCTGGCCTGACAGTTGTAATAATAAATACTGTAATTGGGCTGACATTTTGGCCTGGCAGGGCCTTTCATAAGTCTCAGCTGGGAGTGATTGTTTTAATGAAAAATGTTAATAGATGAATAGTTTGCCCATGAGTTGTTACTTCTAATGTAGAAGGCAGAGAGTTGTTTTTAGTGGTGGTTGTTTTCTTTTAATAGCATACGTGGAGCTTTCTGGGGGATGCGGCAGTGCTCCTCACCTAAAAGGTGGGGGCAGGACTCCGAAAAATGTGTGGTGTCCTTGTCACTTGCATCATTCTGTGTGACTGTGCGAGTTGCGATGACAGCCGGGGGAAACTGGAGCCAAAGCGGGGGTTCAGTTCTGTCCCTGTTACAGGGCTGCTGGCGAAGGAGAAGAGTTCTCAGCCTACCCCAAAGGGGACCGGGGTATAAATATGCAGACCCATGGCAGGGAGCAGATGGGAGCATCAACTGCGCGGGAGGTATTTCTACTCAAGCTGTTTTTCCAACTAACTGCAATGGAAGAAATGGTCACTGATGCTGGGGGGAGGCAAATCCTCCCCACCCCTAGTAAGTCCCGTTAGTCTGACTGAACAATCCGATGCTTCAGCTTGTGAGGTTTTGCTCTCTATGAATGAGTAGATCACCAAAAAGGGAACGTGGCTGGAGCACAACGAAGCAGGCCAACCCGACACTTCATTTGTGTTGCCTATGGTTTTCCATCACACTTTGGAATAACTGAACAGAGCAGGGACACAGAGATGCAGCTACTGCCAGGCGTGCTCAGCCCTCAGCTCCTGCTCTGCTGCTGCTCCAGCCCCTCCCAGAAAGGAGGGAAGACTTGAGTGGAAGAACTGAAAGGCAGCCCGTGAGGACCAGCGACAGAAAAGTTTCCTGACGCAGACGTGGGCGCAAGGTGTTGCCACATAACCTCACCACTGCCAGGTGCCTGCTCCTCTGACGTTACAGTAGGAGCCTAATGTTGCTTTATAAACCTCCGCTGACACCGCTCACCTTGTCACATCTCTTGTATGAGGTGTCTTATTTCACAGCCTCTGACAAAACATCCCGGGCACTCAAGCTAAATCAGGAGAAGAAACGTAACACGGTCTTTCCAGGTTTGAGCAAATGGGTATGGAAACGGGGTGTTAGGGCATAAGTCAACGGAGGTTATGATCTCCCCCTTTGTTTGAATCTTCCCTCACAGCTCATGTGTGGTCTGGTAAGGTTCATTCATGGATCTGTCTTTCAAAGAGCAAGCTCCTACAAGCTACCACCCAGCCCTTAGCTGTCCTCTGCTAATCAGGTTGACAGAAATTAATCTCTAACATCAGCTGTGAGGCAGCCAGTAACTTGATCCCTGCCACTGAGGTTTCAGTGTAGCGCAGGCTACTGAGGCCGTCCTTGTAACTCTGGCCAGTCAGAAATGGTAGTGCATAATTATTTGTTGGATCACCCTTGATACCTGATACTGTTGATCATCAACTGCTGCTAACCTCTGTGGAGAAGCTGTGCCTATCAGTGGAAACTCCATGAAATCATTCTGTTCCTTCTCCTAAGGCAGAGCCAGGGGAGTCACAGGCAGCAGTTGTTTTCCTGTGTCCAAACTCCTCACCTCTGGAAGCTGGCAAGGCTTCTTCCGCACAGAGGTGAAGCCATTGGAGAGCTGGGGAGTTCACGTGGTGAGCTAAAGCGCCTGCTCACCTGTAGACGCTATCTAGGTTTTGATATTCCTTACTGCAAGCATAATTACTGCCTTCCCCTCATTACCTTAGTGACTACCTCAAGTTGGCATTGCACTGCAGAGCAAATGGCCAGAAGTGAACCAGGCAAGTGTACGATTTCAGTTGTATTAAGCAGCTGCATCAGTGTTGCTTAAAATCACATGTAAACCAAATTGACTGTGCTAGCTTAAGACCATCTCTTCTGCAAATACCAAATCAGCTCCTCAGTGGATTTATTCTTAAACCAAAACGGACATGGTTTAACACTGAAATATGGGAATGCCCACCGTCTTCTACACCAGTTTAGCTAAAATGGATTTTAAACTATACCTTTAGAGAAACTAATATAAATTCTCCTAGCAGTTAAGACCTAGATGACAACTGTTGAAGCAGAGAAGTACTTTGAACTTCTTTCCGTAACTATTCCGGGTGCTGAAGGCCTTGGACATTTGGTGCACCTCTGTGAACTTTTGGGCTTTCGTACATGCCCACAGAACACGCACAGAAATGGGAAAGCTCCATCTCCACAGGGACCCGAGCGTCGTCTTCGCTCTGTTGGGTGCAGTGCAGGCGCAATGGGCCACGTGAAATGATAACTGCGTCCGGAATCACGCGCCCAGAAAACTGGAACAAATGGGAGCACATTTTGCCATAGGCCTGTTGTTCATAAACGTCTCCCCGTTTTTTTCCCTCTGCTATGCACGGAAGTTCTGCTTCGTTGCGTGGAGCCCTGGGTAGGTTTTCAGATTTGATCCTGGAAGGCTTCCAAGGAAATGGCCTTCACTGTTTCTGAGACGGGGCCTTCCTTTACGATCACGATCACACGCAAGGGCATTTCACAGAAGCAATGAAACTGTCAAGCCGTAGAAGGAAGCTTCTGGACACAGGACTTTCCCAGAAGCTGTGTCTGAACTGAGGAAATGTATTTTTGCAATGAATTAGATGTCCGTAGGCATCATCACTTTCAGAAAATGTCAAGCTCCCTGTGTAAGTTATAGAAACCCAAGTGCATATATCACCCCTATGGGACTGATCAAGCTCTTTCTCCGACGGGGTGCTAAGGAAGGGGAAGTGGGAGAGATTATCGTTGCTATTTTTACATGCTTGGGAGCTGCTAAGCGATTACAATAACGGGAATCATAAATTACTTCACCAGCGCATTTGGAGATGGGACAGTGAACTGGCTCCTTGGAGAAATGCAGGCTAGGTAATTCTGAGTGGCAGATGCTGCGGAGGAGAAGGCCCAGGCACCGGGAAAGGGAGGCTGTTATGGATGGAACCGGATTTCTGTTCTGCTTTAATTCATTTGTGGTGCAAGCGAAGCAGGTCCCTACCGCGTTTGCAATCTGCAAGTTTGGTGAAAGCATTCGCACCTGCTACCTGAAGGATGGTTCAGCAAAAGAAATTCAAAAGTTTATTCAGTGGATTCTTTTTTCCTTTTGCTGTTCCCAAAAAAGAAGCTCATTCATATGCACTTGACAGTGAGAGGTAAATTTTCAGTGCAGTGCAAGGTGACTTAACCACATGATTCCCAGGAACGGTAGCGGGAATGCTGCAGCAAAATCCTCATGCTGAGGCATGTGAAAACAGCTGTAGGTGAATCCACTGCCCTGTGGCCATGGGAATCCTGGTCAATGAATTTTGTGCCGAGTGCTGAAACACATAAAATCCATGCCACAAATCTCCTGTCTGCAGCAGCGTGATTCTCTCTCTCTTTGAGATTCTGTGCAGACTTCTTCCTGGTGCATTGCATTAATATTAAATTAACAACACACTACTCACATGGAACTTACATTCTAAAAAAAGCTCACATTATGCTGTAAGCCTTTTATTACAAAATAATAGCAGTCGTGAGGTTAAAGTTTGTTCATACAGTTTTCTATAGAACATCTGTACATTTTTTATGGAGGATAAAAGCTACGTTCCATGTGTAGCTTAGTCATATGAATATAGATAATGAGTAGTTTATTGAATTTCCTTTTTGATTTTACCATTCGCTCATATTCATATAAAGCCTTTCCATGCAAAACATACCAGATTTTTGTAAGTGGTGCTTTCTTTTCAGAAACACTAATTTTTCTGTCAGTGTTCTGCAGAGGATGTGACCTGATATGAAAAGGACCTATTCCTCGAGGATTTAGCTTGTAGCTAGAGGCGTAAATCAGAGTTTCTCTGAAGTGGATTGTAATCCACACTGGAAAGAATAAAGAGAAATGGCTAGGTCCATATGGAGCAAGACCTTGAAAAGCTTTATGAGGACCACATTCACTGGAACAGTTACCCAGCATCCAAGCCATGGAAGCCCACACAAGCTTCAAAACCAAAATATTTTGGGGCTTTTGTGGCCTTCCATGATGCGGAAGCTGGACAGATTTTTTATTGAATCTGGCCCTAAATAAGCAAAAGAATTTTGTAATCAGGGCATGGCTTAACAGGAAGCCAGAAAAATTCTTTTAATATTGGAGTGATATGGTGGGAAAGCTTAGCCCTAGATACAGTCCTGGCCGCTGAGCTCCAAAGAAATTTGCCTGCAAGCAAAACTAGCTGAGAGTACAGAAAACTCCTAATTAACCTGAATGGGGAAAAGGTAGGCATCAGAATCTCAGTTTTTTACTGCGTATGTATAAGCCACGCCCTGCTTTCTGAATGCTGACCCTTCACCCCACAAAAAACGTTTTCATTACCTTAAATGGACTCAGTCCTTGAATGCTTATCCCCCTCCTCTTCTTCCCATCTTGTAGAAGCACTTCCAATTATTGGTAGAGAACTCCGGGTACTGTGCCAGAGCTCCTTAATGCCATTCCAGGTGTCAAACAGCAGGGACTATTAGAAAGCAATATGTAGCAATCCTCAGCCCTGATGGCATTTCAGCATTAAGCCTGGATCCTGGAACAGCTTCTTGCTGTATTGCCAAAGGTCTTGGAGATGAAAGCTTTGGTAGTATTGATATGAAACAGGCAAATAAGTGGCCCTTGCATGATGGTCCAGCTTCAAAAGGGACCATTATCATGTTATGCTGTGAATCTGAAATCATCTTAGTGCTTTCCAGTGAACCTTGTGCCATGGCAGTCAGCAGAGCTACCAGGAGAGGCAGATATTCTAACTGCAATTGTGTTTTCTCACCTTGAAATTTTATTCTCATGTTTCAGATGCAGAGATTTTGTGTAAAACAAAAAAAAAACCACATTAAAAAAAAAACCCCACCCAACAAACCAAACCCCACAAAACCTCCCCACGTCAAAACATCCAAAGGGGCATTAACCGACATTCTGCGTGTGCTGTGGGGAGCCAGATAAGTGGACGGGGCTCACCTGGGGTCGAGATGAGTGGATCTGAGCTCTTTCCTTTAGCTTCAGGGTATACCTGTAAGTGGTGATGATTTCACCCGGAGCAGCACGTAAGCATTTCAATAAACAGGGTGTGCATTGTGTAGCAAAATCAAAGCTATGGGGTAATAACTACCGTGCAGCTAAATGGATGCTTTTTCCGCAGCTGAATCCTTAGGGGGATGATGTAGTTTTCAGTCATTCGTTGCCATGTGACTTATTAAAACAATTAACAGGCAGAAAAAGTGGTTATTTTGAGTGGTTTGGCGAAGGCTATGCAGAGTGAAGTTCAAGCAGAGCGAGTTTCTACCTCTGTTGGTAGCAAAGTGTGTGAAGTGGCCAGGGCTGTGGTTCTCTTCTTAGCTCCCCTTCTAACTCCCTGTCTGACCTTGGAAAAGTCCCCCGGCCACTTTGGGTTTGCCATTCATTATGAACTTGAAACTCAAATCAGCTTCTCCAAAAGATTCGTGGGCTTCCCGGGTAAACCTGAGTCCAGCTCTGGGGCTGAGCCTGATGGGTTTATAATTTGTGCCCTGTGTACACGAGGTTTGAGGGTTGACACGTAACCAGATGAAACATAATGGTTGCAGCTGAGTTTTGCTTTGAATTTTTGGGTTCAGCTGCACTCCTCTCTTAAAGGGAAGGCCTGAAAGTGGTGAAGCTAACTAAAGAAACTGTCCACTGAGGGCTTCTAGGGGAAAACCAAATAGTTTCACTCAGTCTGATTTAAAAATAAAGCCCTAGATGTGTGGTTTACTGTGGTTTTTATATACAATGCAATTGCCTGTACCCTCTTCCAGGAGAATATGGGAGGCAGGTGTGTAGCATTAAAAACCTGCACGACGCCTCGGATGGAAGGTCTTTGCACGCAAACCTGGAAACATTGTGAGCGACAGCACACAAGATTTTCCCTTTTTGAATTTCCTCGCTTAGCCTCCGTTTCCTCCTTCCCAACCATCCCAACAGTACAGTGCAAACAAAACCTGTAGTGAATTTAACCGTGACCTGCCCCGAGACTTGCAGGATGGAAGTCTTTTAGATTTCCTGCCGGGTGGCAAATAGATACTTCGTTGGCCTGGTTACGGCCTCGGCCAAAATGGACCTCGTGTCCGTTGTCCAGGTTGCTGTGCTCAGGTCCTACTTTGCTAGACCTACATGTTTCTGTCTGGCCTTGTAGCTGTGCCCTGGACCTGCAGATCTTTCGAGGTCTGAAAAGCCAGTGGAGCCTGAAATCAGCCCCGGTTTGTCAGTGACTGGAACTCGTTCCCGTGCTCTAGTCCTGTGGACACTTCAGCGTAGAGCCCACGCCTTGACACACCGTGAACGTAGGTCGCTAAATAACGTGGGCTGTGGCGGGAGAGGCTTCCACAAACAACTGTTGTTTTCTTAGGCAACAGATTTCGAGGGCATGAAGGCTGGGTGAGCTCTGGGCCAGCGCTGCAGTTGCCACGGAAGCAATTGCCAGCGCCGGATGTAGCTGGCCAGCGTGGGCTGCGTCCCAGCTCAGGTGAGACCTGGGTGCTGCCCCCCTGCTCCCGCACTGGAGGGACCTCAGGGGCTGGGCTGCCTCGGGCCGGTGTCTTCGGCCCGATTTGTACAGCACTTGTGCAGGGGGAGAGGAGCGAGGGGCCTTCGGGGACGCTGGCTCACGGGGGTGTCACCAGCTACTCCCCAGCACACGGGGGGCAACTGCAGAGGGCAGGCTCTGGCACCGCATCGTGTAACTTCACTTTAAAGAACTAGCTGTGATTTTTATGTGGTGTGTTTGCATGCCAGAAATACAGCTCTCTTTATTTGGTGAAATATCCTTTGGAAAACTGTAAAATCATGACAGGTTTTCATATTTATTTTACATTCAGTTCAGGATTATACACGATCAGCTTTAGGGCCTTGTAGGAGCCAAGAGAATATAAAGGTTGTCAGAAAATTGGAGGCTTTATACCAGGCTGTTCTGATTTAACTGGCAGACCATTTAAAGTTACCGAGATCTGGGGAGAAGCAGAGCTTTTCAGAAACGTCAGTTTTCTGAGGGAAGTGCTGCCGTTTCTGACTGGCACCCACTCTCCAAAGTACTGACCTCAGCACCAGCATTAGAACGGCAGCAGCATCTTTAAGCTGTATTTCGTTATTATTGTTCAGAAGTTTCCCCCTTTCTGAACAGACAAGTTTCCCCCGGAGATGTAGTAGCATCTGGGCTTTCTTGCAGCTGAGCCTGGTTCCCCGAAATGAAGTGACAGCTTTTAGTCTTCCACAGGAACGTGTGAATGTATTCAGGTTCATTTATAACACGCAGAGAAGAAAATTGATATTAGGAGGGGGGGGGAAAAAAAAAAAGAGGAAAAAGGAGAAAAAAAATTATCTTTCAGGGGCTTCATCTGCCCAGGCCGGGAAGTAGTATAATGCATCCACACACTTCAGTCCACGTGAGCAGAGTAGTAATGGGATACACACGCACACACATGCACACATACACACACCCAAGCTGGGATCCTTTTCAGCCAGTCGAATTATTCCTTCGGATGAAGGTATTTTTCTTAGTTCTAATAATAAACACTGCAAATCTGGGGTTAGTGCCGCGCACAAAGATAGCCTTTAAAACACACAATGCGGGTTACGTCCAACTGTATCCAGTACACAATGACTACATTGTTTCTCCTCTTTTTTTTTTTTTTCCACAAAAGTATAAAAGAGCATCATGCTACAGACAGCACATTTTAGTCTGAAGTGGAACTGGCAGAGGATTTCAATGGAAAGTTGATTTATTTCAAGGGATTATGGGAGTCCAGGGATAAAGCTGGCACCTGGCCACAGGGAGAGCCCTTGACCTAGAAGCAGGAACAGTTTTCAAAGCTGTACATGTACATAACTGAGCAGAACACTTTAATTTAGTGCAGAGCATAACCTGAATTCCTTCTCTGAGGGAGGATGAAAGAAAGAAATTCTACTTCTTAGTAGGACGTTGGAAGCTGTATCCAAAGCTCTTTGCCTATTTTACATCTTATTCTGCAGCATTGCAGGAAGCAATTGTTTGTGACAAAAGGCCACTTTCTTCCCTGCTTAACTGGGAAAGCAAATTGAGCTGCCACTCATAAAACCGACTGGATACAGAATTAATTTGCTTTTCCTGATAGACGAAACAAGTTAACAGGCTGCTGCAGGTTACTCTCTGAATCAACATATGAAACATAATTTCATTGTCTTTCCTCCCCCCTTCCTCTAGGCCTTGAGCGGTAATTATAAAGACTTCAAATCTCCCTAGTGACATCAGCTGGTTAAAAAAATTTGGATCACAGGAATAATGCAACCCAGAACCTGCTTTCAGCAGCATTGTTCACACTCCAGAGAAGGTAATTCTATACAAAATATTCTTCTGTAACTATGCTCTAGTAATTTTAGTGGTAGTTTTCAGTAAGCTTTACATCGGGATTCACATCATCTGCCCTATTCCATCGTCAGAAGGTACAAAGCGTAACAGCAACAGAACGGGTCTTTAAAACGGTGTTTTGGAGCATTTCGTGAAGACCATGTGTTGTATCAAACATGCCATAATAATTACATTTACTAAAACTTTCTAAGCAGTAATAGGCTTCTAGCTCGGCTGGCCTTGAAATCAATCACAACCTTCAGCTGCCTAATGAAGTGCTTTGTTCCACAGCGTTTAGCCCGGCCAGACGCCCACCGGCCTCTGTAGGTGTCTGACCTGAACCAAGGACTCTGGGGCTGAGCCCTGTGTTCCCAGACAGCGCGTCTGACTGATACTGCAAAACTGCAAAATGCCAGATGGTTTCAACATATTACATAGCTCCCTGTATGGGCATCCACCGGCAGTGTGTGCCTTCCTGTAAAATTTCACACAGCTGAAACAACTTCTTGCAGTGTGGAGACAACACTGCGGCTCCAAAACGAAGATTTAACGACATTGGCGTTGCTCAGCCTCTTGTCAACTTCTGGTCTGGGAAAAATTTTCAGCTGTTCTAAAATTAGAAGATAACGTAACGCTGGCTAGAATAGGGCATAATCTGGGCAGGCTTCTTCATTATCAGCTTCCTTGTTGAACTTTAATCCTTATTTTATGACCCTTGCACTGTTTGGGGGTTTAGCCTGCATCAGCCTGTCGCGGCAGATTTGCTTGGTCATTTTGCCGTGTGGATTAGAACGAGACTAACGGGTTCATTTCACTTGCCAGCTGTAATGAGTGGGGTCTGAGGGGCCTTCCCACCACCCGGCCTGCCGCTGGGCTGGGTCCCAGGTAGGAAGCTTTGGTCTGGGGCGGGCAGGGCCAGGGCAAGCAGTCCCTTTGCTGCTACCTAAAGCAATCTTGACTGAGAGCGCCAGGTCCCCTTGCATGCTAACTGGTCTGCTGGTTTCCTCGTAACTCACACACAAATACACTGGATCTCTAGGGAAATGGGAAAGAGCTATGGAGCCAGCCCTGTGCAAGGCAGGGAGCCTCCTTCTTTGGTGTATGCATACACCCTTTGGTCAGGCTCTGGAGGCCAGGCCCTGACCCTTCGCATTTCCTGAGCTAAGTCTTTCAGTGCCGTGAAGTTCTTTGAGAACCCAAACTATGCCTCTGGGCATGCCCTGCACCAGCATTGGCAAAGCTGATGGGGTTGGCGTCTGCTTCGCTGCTTTAATCTGGGAAGGAGGAAGAAGGTAAAGCCAGCTCTCAGATGAGAGCCATTCGGTTAGTCCTGCTTCCTTAATGCAGGCGTCAAGACCTGGAAAAGGCAGCTCTACCCACCTACATCCCAGTTCAGTCCTCCCTCACCTGCGTGTATCTTTGCTCAGCTCTGGCATTTGAGTCCTACCTGGGATCTAGTGCCAGGTACTGTAGGAGATGCAGGCAGTGCAGGTGGTTTGGATAAAACCCGGCAGCATGCGTCATGTAGAGGAGCTGGAGACTCCCGCCCAGGAGGCCCATGAAATGCAAGGGTACTAAATCCTGCCTGCAGACAGCTGCTGGAGTGTTTTCTTGAGCATACCTGCTGCTTCAAAAGCCATGAGAATCGGACCTTGCAAGCCTGATCCTGAACTGAGTGACACGTAAATGCCTCCCAGTGCCTCCTGTACAACACGATTGAACTGCTAACTCATTTTACCCCTCATGCAGCTGCCAATGGTAAGGCCAGATTTGTGCTCGCCATCCCCACTGTGATGTTCAGGAATCCCTGAGAGGCTGCCATTATGGGGCAGGAACCACTGTGCTGTGTAATACGGTGTACATCCCTTTGCCCAGGCTCCTGCAAAAGTCCTCCATATCCTTCCGGAAGAAGATTTAGATTTGAGATGTCACAAGTCCTCCAGGCATTGCTGCAGACCTTGTACTCTAGGGTATTTGCCCCAAACTCATCCTTCTGGAGAACGTTGTGTTGAGATGTCATAAAGAGATAGGGAGGACAGGAGGAATGCATTTTAGAAGTTAAAAGAACAATCATCTTTGTGCACGGACTGCTTTTTGCAGGCAGGTTACCGGGGACGTTCTGTGCAGAAAGCTACACTTGAACTCATTTTCAGCTTATGTTCTACCTCCCCTCCTTGGCATTAGTACTAGTGAGTTTGTAATCAAATACATGGCAGCTGCACCAGGGGGCCAACAAAAGGTCACTTTTAATTCACGGCCCTGTCTGTAGTTTGGTGGAGAAAAGGTAATTATGAAATCCCTTGGGAAAGGACCGTCTTGATGTGGCCAGGCAGCTTAACAGCCTTAAGTTATTTATGTAGCAACTTTTCTGCCCACAGAAATTATTAAGAAGGAAGAATAGGAACACTTCCCGTTGCTTTTACATAGCAAGGAAACATATAACTGATGTGACCATGTGTTTCTTATAATTACTCTCTTTCATATCTCCTAATTATGGCGAAGAACAGGAGAACTCTAACGACGGTAGTGTTAAGTGAATAAAATTTTAGTTACTTTATTTGTCTTCCTCAACTTGATTTACTAATAACTGAGTTGACAAGACTCTCCATTCTGCGTATTCATTTTGTAGTTAGAGAGGGATTGTTTATAATTTACAGTTTGAATGCTATTATTTTGCACTGTCACAGAGCATCTGTTACAGTAGATAGCTCTTCATATGTCAGCACCACAAAAAAATAAAGCGCACCAGCCACATTAGCAGCCAGTTTATGAGCACCCTGCAGTCTTCAACTGCGTAAAGGTGAATTTCTTTTGAAAGGTCGGAAAATGGAACTTCGTAAGTGAAGTCTGTGGGGTCCCCTACGGTGGGCTGAGGTTGTGTTACCTGTGTAGGACTCATTCACACCAGCCGTGCGATCCAGATACAACACTCTGGTTCTCTGGGTGGGGTAAAATCCAGGCTAAAATTTGTTTGGAGGCACTCGATCGTTACCTGATGATCACTACAGGCATCCCAGGGTTTTAACCACAAGCTTTCCAGAAGGTAGCCTGTGTACTTTCTGCTTCTATAGGGCAACTTATAAGTAGACTGTCACTAGAAGACCTGAATTGGATACAACCATGGGCAGGCAAACCCTAGCACAGCTGTCACGGCTGGCTTTGCCAGTACAGACAGGACCAAGCCATTTCAAACCGCATTGGGGTTACTGTTGTTTACCTTGTGACCAAACCCCAAGCCCCTTCAACAAACCCTAGAAAAACCGGTTATGTTTAGAGTTGGTTATGAAGCTTTACTTCTTTTATGCTTGATTTCAGGTCTTTATTTCTGTTTGTTTACTTGCAGAGCACAGTAAAAGCAGTAGGTTTTGAAGCTCCTTTCCGCTGTACCTTGGTGGAGAAGACAAGCAAATGCTCTCGCCAGTGCAGCTGGCACCAGGTACCTCTTGCCTCACTTGCCCACATGGTACTGGACACGATTTTGCCACTACTGGTGAGACCATCGCCCTTGTCCGGTCGTGCTACGCCCTTGAACTCACAGATCATACCGTCACTACAGTATTATGCCTCCTTTTACAGAAAAATCAGTTGCGTCCTCATGGATCAAATCAAATAATATGCTGACTGTAGGTGCATAACTGTGTTCAGCGCGGGCTTCCCGTGCAGCTAAAATTGTAGCCTGGCCAGCCTTAACAGAGCTTTGTTTTTTTCAGGGTAAAGCTGATCATCTAAAGCCCAGAATACTAGTAGCTCACAACGATCTGAGCTGCGGTCGTGGATGCTCACAGTTCTAAGGAATCCGGCCTTATGTTACCTGTTAGAGACCACACAGCTAGTCAGTGACGAGTGCTGTGTTTTTTCCAGCTACTCATAGACTCGCAGAAGTATCAGGTTTAAAAAAAACCATGAAAAAATGACTTCAAATGTAATAAAGTTTAAATAACGAAGAATTGCACATTGCTAGTTACATCAAGCATTTATTGTTCCATTCCACCTCGTGTTTCCTTTGATCTATTTTTAAGCCGCTGCAAACTTTGTTAAAAATCCAAATTCCAGAATCTCCCCCCGCAAAAGTGTCCTTTTGCCTTGGACTCACATTTTGAGAAGCCTATTTCTTTTGTGTTACTAAAATGCCAAGATTTTAATGGAATGCTTTATTAGGTTTCCAAATGCTTCTGGCCAATAACAACCAAAGTTCAGCTCAGTAGTTTTAATCTCAGAAACATCAAATCTGTTTTGCCCCGCATGTGAGAAGAGCCATGCAGCTCTTAAGAAGATTAAAGCTATAAATTCTAACATTACAGGGGCCGATGCATTCACGGTCCAGACCAGACCGTGTTATTTTATGCAAGTTTCTCCTCGTGTGAATTTCCAAGACTGCTGATAGCGTTCAGGTTCGCCTGGGCTTCCCCCTTGCCCACCGTACTCAGGTATGCTATTTGTAGAAGGTGAATACACTGCTTTTTCTTCTCTTCTGCCTCTCTGCTTTATTTTAATGTTTAAGAGGCAAATTATATCATTTTCATTATCAGTGCAGCTCACAAAACCGTCTGTTACTCAGAGACATCAGGATCAGCAGTCAGCCACCCTCAGAACAAGCAGCTGTAAATCTAGAGTGCCTATACTTTCTAAACGGAGAGAGAGGCTTTTACATTAATCTCCTGGACTTGCTGAGTAGCTGGTACAGTGCCCAAACACGGGTAAGTATACTCAATTAGTAAAAATAGACATGATGTGGCAGTTCAGTATATGGCATTTAAGCCTGTTCGCTACAAACTAGAAGTGCTCGGTTCAAGTCCCAGAGACGCCGTTTCGTACATACGATTCGGTCATTTTCCTGGTCGCCAAATGCCTTGTAAAAAACAGGAGTAGTATTTTATTTCCACAAAGCTGTAGTACTGCTGTCATTTACACAGGCGCAAATCTGGAGAAACGCGGCTGACTTGTTAGGGCTCCGGATGTTCAGCAACTCTGAAAAATTACGTATTTCAACTGGTGCTCGAAAGCCAGTATGAAAAGTGGCTTTAATGTTCATGTGTCTTATATATGCAGAATGATGTGGAATATACTATTATAGGTAGGTAAGAAACATTTGCAAGAAAAAGATACTTTCTGGAGCTTTGTTCTGCGTAACAGGGCAAGTCTGGGTACACCAGTTTGCAGCTTAAGACTTAAGAGAAAGTCTCCTTCTGTACCCCCTTCAGCAATAGAGCAGACTACACCTCTTTTTTTATGGCAAGCTGATCAAAGTCAAGTTATTCAAGCGCAAGTTCTCTGAGATCCCTGTGCTCCACTGCGTAACCGAAGGGCTTAGGTCTGGGTGTGGTGTTCTTGACCTTCTAGTCTTTTGTCTTTTCGGCCTGTTTTACTTCCTCTGTCTGCCCGTTTTTAGCCAGGAGAACGATCTAAAGAGACCCTGTTTGTTTTCCGTGCACATTCCGATAGGCTGCCATTGTGTAAGGACATACAGTATGCAGGATAAAACACCCTGCTTATTATAGCGTAGTTAAAAGGCCTGTCACTATTTCCATTTCAAATTCCTATTTTCAGGAGTTTACTACTGAGCCGTAACAAATTGCAGGCAGGAAACTTGGCAGTCGCAGTCCCAGCCTAAGAGCAAATTCTTTTACCAACTTTAAATAAATAAATTAATTAATATTAATGGCATGTGCTCCCAGCATGCGGAATAAAAGAGGTTTTGTTATTGTTTTGTTTGGTTTGGTTTTATCCTTGAAACAAAAGATGAAGATTAAGGAGAGTATTTACATACCAAGTGTCCCCATACAAGAGTTGTACAGCAGACAGGGAGCAGTGTTACCAAGCGATGGAGGTGATTATCTGGTGGGCATTCCCAGTGAGAGTGAGCTAATTCTCCTGACAGGAATATCGATGTAAAAGGGGTATTAGTCAGCATTTGGGAGAAAAAGCTGGGAAGAACAGAAGGGAGTTGCATATCACAAATACTTGCATTTGATAACCACGATGGGTGAGAGTGAAATTCTTTGGGGTTAGCTTAAAAGGAACAAACATCAAAACAAAACAAAGTAGTAACACCGCAGAGTTGAAGAGTTTGAAGTGGCGTCACTAATAGTTGAAACATTTTAACGGTAAACGTATTTTCAGTACATTTTATCAATCCAGATTTTAATTACACAGTCAGATATTCAGAGTTTCGAGTCCTGAAATAAGTAAAAAACAACTTTTGGTCTGTTGTGCAAGTAGCAGAGATTTCAAGCTGGTAAACGCTCGTTTCTTCTCTTTCTGTTCACCGAAGATTTCGGCGCTGTAAGGAATCTAGGAACCGGTGACCCTAAGTGACAAGAATTCAACACGCTATTAAGGGGAAGCGCTACTGCAAGGGTAGCAGATTCAGAGGAAGCAACTGAGTGGAACTTAAGAAACCCAATAAATATTTCGGCTAGTAAGAAGCGTTAAAAATGCTAACATGTAAGAAGATAGGCGAATCCGCGGAAAGCACAGCAAGCAGGGAATATCGGGTTACAGTTCTTCAGAGGAAGAATCAAAGGGGCTTGGAATTCCTTCTTTCATTTTGTTTTTGGGAAATTACAATTTTCGTAGTTTAAAGTAAGAAACATTTTTATTTCACCTGTGGAGAAATCTAGCTTTTTGCTGCACGGATGGTTTGCTATTTCTGAAAAATCAGCTGGTCTCAAAAATGCAGGTTTTTCTCAGGAGATAATTGTTCTGAGATATATGTCAAATAATGGAGGATCTGAATGTGTCATTTACTGCGAACAACATAACCTATGTGCTTATGTTGCAAACTGCCTCGGGGGGAAACTTGGTCTCATATAACTGACTCGAGCATCTAGTTCAAACAGGAAAGGGGCGTTGATCCTCATTTAGGGATCTGAGGGATTATTAGAATACAAACAAAGATTTTAGGAGATCACTTTCGTGAGAAGGCTTTCATTTCAAGCTGCGTCATGCAGATTTTGTGACCTCACTGGAGAGACCTTAAATGTGTGCAAGGTTGAGATAAACGGGTCTTGGCTCAGATGAATGTTTTCAGAGGCCAGTCCATGACTCCTGTACAAGTTGAGCCTTCGAGGGACTCTTACAGAGCCCGCAAGCTCCTCTTCTGCAGTTTTCAGGATGATCGCTACAAGGGACTCGGAAGAAACCGTTCAACTTGGCAGTGCCTCGCACGGAGCTAAAAGCTTCTGGGAGCATTCCTGGGAACCTCTGATACTCTGAAGAGACTCTAGGGAGAGACAACACTGGTGCTGGGATGCTTGCCCAGATTCTAAACTATGAAGGAATTTCTGTACGGCTGATAAACTGTCCAGGACCCTGCGAAGTATATACGTGTTGTAAGAATACCTCCAGGCTCTCAGAAGTATCTTTGGGGCAGCAACCACTGGTATACGGTACTCGCCAGCTCAGTCCCTTCTGCCCCCTCCTCCCACACTGGGCACACGGTTTAACTACGAGAGTTACTTGAGGAATTGCTTGCCGTTTCCCACCCTCCCTGCTCCCCCCTGTCCTCCCCCACGCTATACATTTTTAACCAGCAGAGGGAAACAGAGGGGCTCAAGAATTAGAGGACTCCTTACGATAACCTATAAAGACTCTGCTAAGAATATATCCTACTTTATAAACTTAAAAAAAGGCTAAAGCTGTAACACAGTAAGGGAGACAAGGTCTCACAAATATGACTTCAGTTTGCAAGATCATTTGGGTATATTAAAATAACCGTGTGATTCGCGCTGTGTCTGGGGCTGGATGGCTTTGGAGGTGAGGGAGGCGGGAGTCCCCCTACGTGCAACGATCCTGTTTGCTTCTAGGCACAGTCTTACTGCTGGGGAGAGACTGGCAACAGGAGCAACACTGAGAGAGCGGCAGCAAAAGCGACGGCAGGGAGGTAGAGGGGATCTGGGCTGGCACCCTCTCTGGGCTAGCCCGCTTCGCAGCAGGCAAAGGGTGTGCATCTGCGCAGGCATTGTAGAGTAGCTGGTGTCCTGTAAATCCACACCCGTGACTGCCTCCCCGTAGCTGGTTCACAAAGACATACCCTGAAGCACATAGCTAACTTTAAATGTATGATTCAGAATCATTAAGGCAACGGGACAACCTGTGCACCTTAAATCAGACACCAAGTTTACACTCCTAGCTGACGATGGGCCAAATAAGGGAGAGGAATGACTTAATACTCATGTCCTAAGAAACGAGATGTATCATGGGAAGGGCAGAGACAGATTTAATGGCAGGAGAACCATGTTTGTAGCATGTCATATTTTTCAGAACTGTTACGTGTGTGAAATAATCTCCCGAGGTCGGTGGAAGATTTCCCATCACTTCAGATTTTTAACACCAGAGTAGGTTGGCTGACAGAGATAGTTTATGAAATGGGAAGGGTTTTAGCCAGTCTGTGCTGCTAAGCAAGTATGAAAAAAATGTAGATAGAATCATGGGTTTATTTTTGTTTATATGAATACTGTTTTCTCTTGTCCTTGATATGTGGAATTGTTGCTTTTCTGAGTCCTTGGCTAAGCCTTAGGAAAAGAGAGTATTCTGTATTGCTTTAATAGTAATGGTACTTGCACTTCACTGTGCCACCACTGTTCAGAGAGATAAAAGGATAATTTTTACTATCCCTGTTCTACAGGCGGAAGAATTGTGGGAGTGAGGATGTCACGGGACTAAGATCAAGACAGAGGGACTCAAAACCAGGTTAGAATTGTGGCAGAAGCTGTGAAGTCTTTAACAGAGCGGTTTGTGTAACAACCTTTCCAGCTCGGAAAAGGGATAAATTAGGGAGAATACGATAGATGTCTGCAAAGTTCTGGGTAGCATGGAGAGCGTGGGTAGGGACTGGCCATTCTCTGTCGGTGCAAGGGCTGGGAGTGTTGAATGAAGCAGGCAAGGTGAGGTGATTCTTCTTGCATCAGGGACTCGACCTGTGCAGTGTGACACAGAAGATTGTGGATGCTTAATGTTTACATGTGTTGAGCAGGAGACCGTACAAGTCTTGGGAGAGAAATCCATTGAGGGTTACTAAATAGGCAGAAACCACATCCTGCTCAGGAAGTCCCTGCAGCTGAAAATACTGGAAGGCTGGAGAGTACGTGGTGTTAAGAAATGCTAGATGTTAAGCTTAAGTAAGTGAGTTCTAAACAGGATGAATCGCTCAGAGTCAATCATTTAGCATTAGGGCACAGGGGTTACAGCGTAATGCTGAGTAATTTGGTATACTGTTTGTTCATCACTAACGCAGCACGCGTAGCTAGGTTTGCTGAAGTCTCAGGTGCAAGCTGTGAACTTTCACCTAGGTATGCTTTTGGCTAGGATAGAGTTAATTTTCTTGTTAGTAGCTGGTACAGCTCCATGTTTTGGATTTAGTATGAGAATAATGTTGATAATACACTGATATTTTAGTTGTTGCTCAGTAGTGCTTATCCTAAGTGTAGGACTTTTCAGTTTCCCATGCCCTAAGAGAGGGAGCAGGTGCACAAAAAGCACAAACCAGAAGATAAGGAGGCTACAACCATCAGCAGAAGCTGCAGCTCGACAAGATAAGAACAGTTAAGGGCCTGCCTGGAGACAAAGAATCCATTAAGCTCTTAGAAGACCTCAGAGGAGAAATCACCATTGGACCAAAAAGGCACGTGAAGAGCGTGAGGGGCGGGTGCACAGATTGGTACAGGTATAATTGCCCAGGGATTTCTTGGGTCCCTCTCCAGTGGCACCCAGCTCGAGCCGGTAGGTGGTTTTTTTTCCACTGTACCATCTGAATAAAGCATTTTATTTTTTTTATATAAGATTCTATGTCGGAGACTGCTACGGGAAACCTAGGGCCAAACCTGAGGAAGGGAGAAGCACTCAGGAGTAAGAATGGCTGTGTGAAAGGAGTGGAAAGGGACACCTGTCAGCTCACAGGAGTCACCCATGGGGAAGTGACTCTGGTCCTATCAGGAAAGATTCGGGTGGTGAGTGTGGGACTCCTGGGATGGTCTATGTGTGCTCAAGCGGTCTCTGCCTTAACAGGTCGACTCGCCCTTTTATATGCTGAGCATGACATTGTACGGTACGGAACATGCCTTTGGCCAGTTTGGGTCGGCTGTCCCGGCTGTGCCCCCTCCCAGCTTCTTGTGCACTTCCCCACTGGCAGAGCATGGGAAGCTGAAACGTCCTTGACTTTGTGTAAGCACTACAACTCCTTAGCAAGAACTACAAACATCACTGTGTTATCAACATTATCCTCATACTAAACCCAAAACACAGCACTGTACAAGCCACTGAGAAGAAAATGAACTCTACCCCAGCCGAAAGCATATCTAGGTGAAAGTTCACATCTTGCAGCCCAAGGCTTCAGCAAACCTAGCTACTCGTGCTGTGTTAGTGATGAACAAACAGTATACCAAATTACTCAGCATTATGCTGTAACCCCTGTGCCCTAATGCTAAATGATTGACTCAGCAATTCATTCTATTTAAAACACTTATTTAACCTAAACGCCTAATGGCTCTTAACATATCCCTGCGATAGAACGCACACTTTACAAGGGTTTGAATGTACTGGTTTTGGAGATGCCCTGTGGCAAAAGACACACACTCTGGGAGAAGGCTGAAGATGTGCTTTCGGTGGGCAGGTGTTTCTGGTGTACCTAGACGCCCGGCTAAGTTCCCTTGGAGAAAACTGCTTTCACGCTGTTGTGTTTTTCTTGTACGTGCTGTGTGCCAGGGCTTCTAGAGCTTTGAATAGGTATCTTTCAGTACCTTAAGTATAACTAGGTAAATCAAATCATATAAGGACAATATGAGAGCAGATCTAAGGTAGGAAGACAGGTATAAATGGGAGCTCTCCTGTGGAAAAAGTAGGCAGGGAGAAAGAGACAGGATACGGCGTTTCAGCCAAGATGGGAACAATTATTGCCTTTGCTGAAGAAAGGCCTCTGATGAAGGGTAAAGAGAGAATATGAGGGTCTGGAAAAATCTCTGAGGGAAAGATGCTGCCTCTGTGCAGTAAGAAGTCAAAGCGATGGCAGTCTAGTTACCAAATGGCCTACACAAGCAGAAATAATTCTGGTTTAAAGTAATATCCTACCTCAGGCTTCCTGTCACTTCTCTCGCTTCCTGTCACTTTTCCCAGGATGGTGGTTCTTTTTTTTAACTATGGAGTTTCAGAGTTCTTTGGACATATCCCTGTGACCTTGCAGAAGAAACAGGAAAAGCACCCACTCAGCTTGTGATCGGATGGAAGGTTTACCATGCTCGCCTAGGTTGTTGGTCAAAGCCTTGCAACCTGAGGACTTCTTACCCTCCAGGCAATTAACTGTCATGCCTGCAGTCCACCTCTGCCTGAGGATTTTCCAGTTGACCATGACTGTGGATGAAGTCTAAGGAGATACAGCAATTCCTTCATACCAAAATTATCCCACTTGAATTTGTGTTTGATGTTTTTGCACCATTCAAAGTTGCCATTCCCGTTGCTGCAAGTAACTGCAATTTTGTGGCATGTGATACCTCTTGAAAACAAAGCTAGATAGCCCTTTTCTGTGTAAAAGATGCCTATAGTTCAGGACTGTTACTGTATTTCTGGTTAATACTGTATTAGATACTAGTTTTCTTTTTGACAGTACAGTGAAAATATAGATACAAATAACTCGGGTCTTGGACATAAAGCAACTTGCACTTATCTCTGTCCTGAAACCAAGGCATGAGCCAGATTTGCCAATATTGGCTGAATTCAGTAAACTTCAGTTCTGAATTTGCATGAGAGCTCTGGGGACAAGGCCCATGTGTGTCACATTTTATGAAGAGGTGGAGACAGTGAGGGTGGAAAATAGCTGTTGTTCATATGTTGCACCTTTTCTCAACAAAAGGTAAAGGTTTTTAGCGTGTGAACAAAACCTGCAGGCTTGGCAGCAGGACTGAGCATATTGGCCCTGAAGGTCTGATAGGTCAATGATCCATAAGGTAGGAAGGATTTGTTCAATAGAACAGAACAGCTCAGTTGGGGCCACTGAAGGACTTAGGAGTCAAAAATCCATGTTTTCAATTCCTAGGTCTGTTCAAACAGGCAAGCAGCCCATTCTAGCCCATTCCTCTCCTCCCCTAAAAACTCACTGCACTTATCAAAGTATGTGTAGCGATGATCAGAGAAGCTGTAACAGGCTTTAGAAACCACACTGCCGTACACGCAGGTAAGACGCTTTAAGAACGGTCAAGAGTTATTTCCCAACCCTCAGTGTTTACATGACAGATGCTAATCTAATCTGTCTAGACCATAACGCCCTTAACAGACAGAAAAAAACCTGGCAAATGAACTCCCAGATAAGTCTCTGTACCAGGTATGATTTAAAGGGACAACACATCCCTCTCACAAGGGCTTGTGGCCTCCGACTGCTCCCTGTTAGCGGCCGAGAGCCCTCTCCCAGAAAGTGGCTGGTGAATTCTCCTTAGGTCTGCACCATCATGTTGGTTAAATGTTAATCCTGACTAACAGCGCTGCCTTGACATCCCTGGAAACAAAACACTTTCCACAGAGCGGAGCTTCGCCCCCGTGCCCTGCTGGCATACTCTGACCCCAGGATGTAGCGATCACTTCTAGGAATAAGACGGCAGTTTAGTTTCCGTTGCTGTTCGGCCCCTCTGCTCACACCAGCCATAGGGGGAACTGCAGTGCCAGAGGAGGTATGGGAAGACCTAGACAGCTTAAGACCACAGGCCATAAAGCACCTAGTAGGTCATAATAGTTATTATCTGAGAGGTGCCTAGGCCAACTAAGCACCTCTAGAGAAGGGCTGAACCCCCTTCTTTTCCACTAGTCACTGCCGGAACAGCTTCTGGGGCTAGCTGTGGCTGTGGTCCGTCCTGGTGTGGTCACTGGAAGGCTGGCTGGTCTTCCTTCCAGACCAGTGACCTGTAACTGACTGACAACTTATTCAAAAGACTAAGTCAGTCTTGATTTTAAGACTTCAGAGGATTAATCAGTTTTCTTAATCCCTGGATGAATTGCTTTCCCTGTTTAAAAAAAGCAAGGACCCAAAAAAAGCATCTTATTACAGATCTGCATCTTTCTAAGGACCTATTATTATTATTTTAAAGCTATTGAAGCTATTGTTATTTAAAGAGGAACTTGATTGCTTCTTTTAAAAAGTCAAGACAATGATATGGTAAACATTTTTTTATCTGAATATCCCATTACCTATACGCTAAGGCATGACGAATAATGATTTGTTCAGCGACCATACAACCCATACCTAGCCACAGCGTGGTAAAACAAAGAAATCAACAGCAGCCTTTCCTTCGAATTCACTTGCAAAGGGCCTCAGCATTTTAGACCATAAGATTTTTCCTTTTGAGTGACAGCGTAGTACTCCATACTTGCTTAGTCTTCGTGAATGCTTTGCTCTCATTTCAGTCAAGGTTAATTTGCATGAGATACTTGTGGCACTAAAGAGGCAGCACTGGCTCTTGGTGTCTACCAATCTATTTCCTTCCATCCGAGAACAATCACAGAGTTCTGGAGAACATCATGAACATCCCTGTTCTGACAGGAGATACACTCATTTCTAAGTGAATGCACAAAAATTAAAGACGTTAGTCATGTTTTGTCTTGTTCACACAAGTGGCACTTGAAGTTAAAGAATACATTCCAAATATGTTATTGTTCAGATCATGTACATTTTTAACTTCACTGAGGAAAGCGTACCTTAATTAGCCAGCTGTAAGCCAAATTACAGTTTCTCATTTGTTAAAGCTGTTAAAATACCTTAAATCAGCTGCATATGTCTGAAATAATAATGAAAATAACTGCATTAGCAAAAATTATCTGAATGCAAGAAGGCTATAAATAGATAGGAGGTGGATTGGACAGTCGGCAGATTCTGAGTTGGAATAAAAACATCTTACTTAAGCCAAAAACATGGCAACTAATATTTTCTGCTATAAAAATATTTGAGATGAATTTAGTTTTTATGAAAGCTGTCTGAAACTGAAACGAATAGCAGAAGTTCTCTGTTTGTTTACAAGTCAGTGTTAATACCTGAAGCGTAAAGCAAGGCACCTTACAAGCAATGACAACAAACCTTTGATTCAAAAATCCTTTTCGCCAGGGGTTAAGAATGACTCTATGCTCGTGCTCTCGCGGAGTAACCTTCACCTTGATAACACTAGTCACTTGAGCAAATTGTATGACATGTCTGGGAAGTGGATTACTACTGTCCACTAGAGGCTGTAATGAGACCAACAATGTCATTTTATGACAAATTGAAGACTTTGACTGTAATGATCAATAATGGTGAAATTACTTTTCACATCATCACATTGTCAATCACTGGATTTCCCTGAATGTTTAAAAAAACCCCAGAAACCCAAGTTCTTACGCCTCTTATTCTCCCCCTTTTTATTTTTTTTTTTTTTTGCAAATACTATTAATTGTATAAAACATGCAGTGTAGATGACACATTTCAACTAGCAGATTGAAAGACAGTTTCTTCTAGACAGTGTGCATCTTGCATGTCAAATTGATTAATATCTTTTGGTCAAGACTGTGTTCAGCTGGGAGTCACATCAGTTTCAGCACATCACCAGCAGTAAATAAAAACGCTTGAGTCGATGTGGGTTCTTGCGTCCCACTCGCCACCCTGGTGTCGGAGCCCCTGTCCGTACTGCACTCAGCTTCCTGACTAACATCTGTCACCTATCTCTGCTCTCTTTCTCTCCTCAGGGCCGGAAGGTCAGCAATGGAAGGGGTTTGCTTTGGAAGTTTGCTGCTGCTTTTGTGTGCGCATCCCTTGCTACGTGCCCTCTTCAGAGGGGGCAAGGTGATGGGGTTTAGGGTGGCTCTTAGCTGCAGGTATCTGGGTAGTCCTTGAACGGGACCTGACAGCTTGCCTGCTGAGTTGCCTCTCACTGTTCCTGTTGACTGAGCTATCCTGGTGGCAGGTAAAATCATGTCTAGTTTCCACAGCAAATGACTTTCTTGCCTGGCTTAGTTCTGCGCTTCTGGGTCAGCAGGCTGCACTGCCTTAACAGGTACGAAGGGACCTTATTCCTGGCCATTCAGCAAAGGTCAGGCTCAGGTGCTGTTTCCCACCCACTCTGCCTTCACCAGCACGTCCATAATCTGTGGTACTCTCCATGGAGGGAATACATTAAGCCCCAGCGTAGGCCCTCAACAGCAAAGCCGCAGAGGCGCAAGGCCATCTTGGGACGTGGTAGTACATCCTGTGTGTCAGGCAATGTCCGTGGAGGCAGAGTGCCCTCATATCGTCTGTTAATGCAACCGACATGTATCCACTCAAAACGGAGGTGAGGAACGGCTTATGAACCTGACGTGGCTGGCGGCAGCTGTGGCGCTTCCCAAGGCCACGGATGAAGGCTGCCTGCTTTGACTTACAGTGGACTTACATTCTAGGGGTCTCTTTTCAACTCCAAAGCAGAAACACACACAGATACTTGAAAGCCTAGAGCCTGAAGCATGGCAAAAGTTGTGGGTCCTGTGGCAAACACCATGGCCGCAGCGCAGAGGAATACACAAGCCTCTTACATGAGCCTGCTGCAGAAGGGAAAGTTGCCCAAAGCTTGCTTCAGCATGAATGTGGCTTCTCTTTCTCTGCGCGTGCCACACCTCTTGGCAAGGTGAACGTTTGAGAAGGAAAGATTCCTTTCTCCTGAGGTAACACTCTCTACAACTGGAATAAAAAAGGTGGCAGACAGGAGAATGCCGCGTACTCAGAACTGAACCCCACCAACGGGGTTGCAGATCCTCCGGGGCTTTCACTTGACTTCCAGTAATCTCCAGCCTCCGTCTCTCTCCCTGGGTTCCTTTTATTAAATCAATGAACCTTGCGTTAGCCTGGCGAAGGTACTTTTGCTGTCTGCTTTGCTGCTTCACTGTCTCGTAGTGCTGAGTGGCACGTTTGTCCAGACATCTTGGCCTGTTGCTGCTTCTGTCCTCAGGCCACTCCTAAAACGGACAACGATGTTGGATTTCGTAGTGAACCTGAACTAAAGATGCAGAAGGTGCTGTGGTAAAAGATCCTTATGCTTCATAAAGCTAGCCTATATTACAGAATCAACCCTAAATCAAGAGCACTGCAGCTTACAATGTTATTATTATGTTCTTTAGCAATTACGGTGAACTAGTACAGTCATTTATAGAAGGAACTACTTTGCTGATCTGCATAACGACAGGCTGAGTCCTAGGGTACTTTGCATCTAGACTCTAACGCTGGATTTAATGCGAAAATGGAATGCTGAAATGTAATGCCAACCTATAATGGACACTTAGGAGATACACCTGTACTAGAAAGCCGTTACCTTGGAGCTTACCGATGTGGCAAATTGGTACAAGCTGCAATAAACAGCCTGGTCTGGATGGCCACGTTGAAAGGAGTGCATGTCTGAGGCCTTTCTGAGGCCTGAGACCTCACAGCGACCAGCTCCTTGGAGCCGGAACGTAGCGGCCTTTGGTATTTATGCAACATTTTTGCAATGTCCTTGGGGTGGGGAGAGGTTTTCCCTGCGCTCTACCTCCCTTCCTGATGCCAAAGCAGAGATTGAGTGTCTCCTTATGGACCGCTGTCAGGTTGCATGTAAGCGTAGCAGCCCCGCTGTCCGTGGGCTGTGTTCTTCCCATTCATTTCTTCCCTAATTCGTCTTATTTCCCTAAATTGTACCTGGCTTGGTAACTTGGTGTTTTGTCTTTTCTTCTAAGGCTTGAAGATCAGACCGAGCCCGTCCAGAAAGAGAGTGTTTTCTCCGTTTCGCATCCGTGCTCGCTATTTGCCCATCACCGCAGTTTACGGCACTGCAGAGACCCGCGTTGAGAGCAGTGAGAGAGAGTAATGAGCTGGCGCTGGAGAAGCGTAAGTTGCCTGAGTTGGGGGAGAGTTTGGGAGAGGCTCACCGTGGTCCGCGCAGAGCTGGGAGAGATGCGGGGGGATCTGTGATTAAATGCCTGCTGAGGAACGCAGAGGGAGTTAGTACCCAAACATGCGTGGTTCAGCCCTGCCTGTCGTGTAGTTCAGTGACGGTATGAGTCAGAGCCTCTCTGGTCTGAATGAAGTGGAAGGTACTTTCTACAAAGCAACTCAAGCGTATGCCAAGGATCCGGATAAATACAACTAATTCAGAAAAAGGGAGTGGGATGCAGGCTCTTGCTCTAAATCACTTCGCAGTTCTCCACAGTGAAATGCAATATGGCATCTTAAATAAAATCACCCTCTTCCGACTCTCGCAGAGGCTGCTTCAGAGCATTCCCTGGCTTCCAGCACAGTTTTATTTCCTCCCTTAGAGAGACAGACCAGCCTTGACTGAGCAACTGATTTTCATGCATCCCTCAAACCAGCACTCCCTGCCATTTCCGAAGGACAGCACGCTTCGCGAGCTGCCTCTTCCTTCCCCCTTAAACAACATAGGTTGGGGGATGCTTTTACACACCACACCACCCCCCCCAGCTCATTTCTCGCTCCTTGCGAAGTGCTTTGAGATCCCCGCGACGCAGCCTGCCACGGGAGCGGGGACTTCTGTGGAACAGCGGCGTGCGCAGGGATTAATCCCGTCGTAGAGAGCCGGCCTGGCCTTCCGAGGGTTCGGAGGTAAGTGGCGAGCCGAGCCGAGCCGAGCCCACCCCCCCGGCCCCGCCGCCCCCCGGGGCAGCGTGCGGCGGCCCCGCAAAGGGTTAAGGCCGCCTTGGCCCGGCGGTGCCGTGCGTGTGCAATAATCTGTGTGGCTCTCTTGGCCGCCTGCCAGAGTGTTGCCTTGCCTCCTCCTCCTCCTCCCTTTCTCCCCCCCCCCGCTTCTTTTGCATGAAGTAGGATCCTTGAGCTGTTGCAGAGGCAGCCAACTGCTCCATATTTGGCTTCTGTTACCCATTTACACGCTGGAGAGCGGAGAGGGAGCGAGCGCTGCACCGCAGACATCATTTCTACTACGGTGGGGGAGCCATCCCGGACCTGTGTCACTGCAGGGGGAAGGAACAAAACCAAACAAACCCCAAAGCACACCCCAGCCCCGTGATCAGCTAGGAAGACATTCGTGTGCGAGTCTCTCTCTGACCCCCCCCGCCAACCCCACCTCCACTGACACTTTACAGTAAGTGCCTTTTTCTTCCTCCTCTGCTTTTTGCCTTCCCCCCCCCCCCCCCCCCCCCCCGGCTTCTCGCCTTGTTTAGGCTGCAAACCGCCGGCGGTTTCCAGCTGGAAAAACACGGGGCCGGGGGGGGGGGGTGGTGGTGGTGTGTTTGGGGGGAGGGTAGCGCAGTGCCCACCCCGCCGCGGGGCTCGCCACGGCCCGGCCCGGCCCGGCCCGGCCCGCAGGCGCTGCCGCCGCTGGCCCGGCCCCGGGTGAGGGAGGCGGCCGCGGAACGGCCGAGGGCGCCGGCGGAGAGGAGCGGAGCGGAGCGGGGGCTGCGAGCGACGGGAGCGCCCCGCCGCGGGAGTGGGGGGGCCGGGGCGGCCCCGCGGAGGGTGCCGCTAGTACAGCCCTGCCCTCCCCCTCGCTCCTTCCTCACCTCCCTCCCCCACCCCCCCCCGGCCCGGGCGGGGTGCGGGTGGCCGCGGGGGACGGTGGACATTTTGGGAGCCGCGGCGGGCTCGGGGTGCGTGTGGCGACACGGGGGAAGGCGGCGGGGGGGAGGGGGGGTGGGTGCGTGTGGCTGCGCGGCGGTGGGGGGGGGGGCGGGGGGGACCGTGCGGTGCGTGTGCGCCGGGCGGGCCCGGCGGGGCGGCAGCGCAGCGCGGGGCCGGGTGCCGGCAGGGCCGGGTGCCGGCGGCCGCCGTACGGCGTATGTAGTACGGGGCTGGGCGGCTGCCGGAGGGTGAATGAAGCGAGGAGGAGGCGGCGGCGACGGCGGTGGCGGCGGAGGAGGAGGAGGAGGAGGCGGCGCTGGGGCTGGGATGTGCCCGGCAGCAGCGCCGCGACGCTTCACTCAGGGCCCAGGCCGGCTGCAGACGCCACCCGGTACTGCCGGCCGGGGGAGCGGGGGGGCGGGAGGGAGGGGAGGGGAGCACCGCGGGGTCCGGCCGGCGGCGTCCCGAGGCGGCGGGGAGCGGGGCCGGGGGTTCCCCACCGCCGCCCCGGGGCTCCGCTCGCCGCCAGCGGCGGCCGCTGCCCTCCTGCCGCTCCCCCCCCCCCCCCCCCTCGGGGCTTGCTCGGGTCGGGAGGGGTGTTGTGGTTGGGGGGGTATTGTGGTTGGATTTTAGGGTGGTTGTTTTTTTTTTTGCTTAAGGCATCGTAATTTACCGGCAGAAAAGAAAGAAATGACCCCTGGTATGTTTTGTGGGTGCTGAATCCGCCGGTGCAGTTCCTGGGAATATTAAAGCCTAAATTAAAGCGTTCAGGAAAAGATTGGCTCCTGCTGGAATAGTAATAGCGGTAATAATAAAACGACGGAATTGGGAGCGATTTGCATGGTATTGAGCAGGAGGAATTACTGAAGAGTAATAATAGAAAAGAAAACAAGTCGGAAGCCCGTTATATAATGCACTGTGTAGATAACGAGAGCGACAGGCTATTTTTATTTTGTTTACCGTATGCTGTGTAACAGGGACTCCTCCGAGCAGCATCTCTTCCCCCGTGAGCCCCAAATCCGCACAGAATTGGGGAAAAATTTTTAAGCGTTCCTGTTACGCCCAGGCGAAGAAATCCGGGTTCATGAAAACCTTCCTCCTGACAAATGTTTTCTGTGTACGGATCGGCAGGGCTGGCAGGTTAGATGACCTTTGCCGGAGACCTTTTCCCTTTCGCAGGGTAAAGAAATTCATATTTTGTCAGGCAGGTTACACTTTAACCTTTCAGGCTCATGGTTATGTATTTTATGCAGTAATGGTTACTTTACGTGTCAGATGCGGTCAGGCATAGTGAGTGACTCTGCTTACACACCGAGAAGTCAAGGACTTTTAATTTCAGTTTCGAACGAAGCCTTCCCCTCAAGGAAAATCCCGGCTTTGCGTTAATCTATTTCTGTTTCGGGGGATGGAGATGGCTCGGCTTTATGATACGGAGCAAGGGTTATGAATGGGGGAGAGGGAAACTGAGAATGGCCGGGGAAAATATTACGCCGTAGTTATTTTTGCGATGCTGCTAGATAATAGTAATTGCACGTTATTGCACCTAATTTGTTCGTGAAACCGGCCGTGTATTTTACGGGCAGGAGCTTATTTTTTTTTTTTTTAAAGGGAGGCTGTAATCTCTTCACTTTGTACATCAGGCAGAGGTCGATGGATTTTCCTCCGCGCTCGCCCGTCTGTCTGTCTCTCTCATCATGTAGCGACATGTCAGCGGTGTAGGCTTCCAGCCCGCTTACTCCAGCCCTGATCAGTCATGTAATTAGATCAGGCTGCCATGGTAACAGACGGTGTTCACCGTCCATCCACGCAGGTGTGTGTGCGGCTGGCGGGCGACCCACCGGGCTACCACCGCCAGCCCCCGCGTGTGCCCAGTTTGGGGGGATACGGCTGCGACGGCCTGGCCCCAAAAATGAAGGATGCGGGTGGTGGTTTCCTGGTGGCTGAACTTCTCGTTGCCTACCGTAGTGTCAGGCAGATGGGTCGGTACGTGGCACGTGTAGCAGGTCAGCCAGATCGTCAGTTCCACTTGTGTTTATTATTAGCAAATTAACAAAGGTGTGGTGCTTCGTAAAAATGCTTTTGGCTTATAAAAGCTTGCATAAAAGTTTCTTGGGAGTTTTCTTTTTTTTTTTTTTCCCCTCCCTGGCTGCCTGGTTTAACCGTTTGGTGACTGTAACGGTGTTTGTGAGTATGTAACAGTTCCCATTCCAGCGTTTGTAATTTAGGCCACAGGCTTGTTGTTCACTCATGTACTGTGTACTTTACACCTTCTGGGCAGTAAAATTAAAATCAGTGATACCTGTTATCACTGTTATCACTTGGGTTTGTTAAGCCTCTTTGTAGTTCTTAACAAGGTCTAGGCCCTTTTGCGTTTTAGGTGAAAACTGACTTCATTTTCTTGTGATAAAAAACTAAGTATATACTATTAAAAGCACTTTTCTCATCAGTAAATAACTCGTTTCCGATATTGGGGGTTTTTTGCTTTTTGGGTTTTATGTATTTGTGCTCATCAAAACGTTACAGCCATGGAGCAGGAGACTTTCTGCCACAAAGCTAGTAATACCATGAAAAAAACCCTGCAGTCTGCTTAGCTTCAAACTGCACACTGCTCTTAAAAATGTATTTAACCAAGGAATGTATATTTGTCTTAGTTCCCAGGGGCTGGACACCACTCTTTTGAGCCACTTTTTCACAAACATAGGTATAATTTTTGAAAGGCACCAAATTTGGCACTCTGTGCTAATGTCATAAATCTGGAGTGACTCCAGGGGACGGGATTGTGAGCCACTCACATGGGTGTATATCTAGAATAACTCCATTTGTTGGACTCACTCCAGGCATGTAGTAGAGTAACAGAGCTCAGAAAATGATCTGCTGCGTATCACTATTATTTTCTCTGTATCTTTTTACGGCAAAAAGCACTGTGGGCTTAAATAGGATTTTTGCCTGATTAAGGAGCTGGGTTAAGCATCCGCAGGAGTGGTTAACACCCCTATTCCAGTCACTAATCTTGCATGCACTTACACTAATATTGAACTTGGCCCAGAGGATTTTGTGTCTCGATGATGAGAAATCATCAGCACCCACAGCTCCTGAGCGCTTGTAGTACCAGGCTGGAACGTAATGCAATCCAGAAATATCTCAGTAAAATAGATATTTTAATCGCTCTGATGGTGGAGCTGGAGGAGGTAATAAGAAGTGCCTGTCGGTGGTTCACCTCTTGCGGTGCCAGGCAGCTGGCGGTCTCTGGTTTGGTGTGACGAGTTTGCAGGTCTCAGCCTGCCTGCCGAGCAGAGGCGTTTCTCCTCAGAGGGTCGAGGGGACGGGGTGTTCGCGGGCAGTTTCCTACACCCGGAGTGCAGCTT